>CM077666.1:217800165-227800165 GCA_039707655.1 Elymus sibiricus | reverse complement strand
CTGAGCCTAGCCACGGGACCGGCGACGTCGCAGCCGGTCAACTTCCAAGACATTCTGGTGAGCGCAGTCATCATAGTAATATAATTCATACTGCTGCCACCCAGAACCCAGCCGCCGCAATGTCCCAGAACGTAGCGGCGACGTCCAACAACGACGTGGGGAGGCGTACGCCGCGACCATCGCAAGATAGGCATAACACGCTCCCCCATGTTGCTGGCGGTTCCAGACGACCGCAAGGCGGGATCCCCGTGCAGCAACTTTCGATTGCTCACGGAGCACCGCCGCCACCACCACGTCCGCCTGTTGGCGAGCATGAGCCACGGTGGCACGGACGTAACGAAGCTCCTTCTGGCTCCGCCAGGAGTCGAGAGACGCCTCGTTCTGTGCTCCCAGCAATGCCGACCACGGCGGCCGAGGCCATGGCGCGGGTTCAAATGCTTCTGAACTTCCCGCCAAGCCCAGACAAGATGGACGAATGGAGAGCCACCATTCAGAGCCTCATCAGTTTTGTCGATCCCGCCAAGACACAAGACATGAGGCCCTCGCGGCAACCACCCACCATGCCAGTAGGACCCTCTGGCTACCTTGCCGGAGACGCCACGTAGATGGTGCAGTTGCCTCGCCACCCCCCACCGTCACAGCGGCTAGCCCGCCACTCAGACGACCATGACGTGTTGTCCATGGCTTCGTCAGATCCGCGGTGCTGCCAAGAGCAGTGCCAAGTGCTCCGCAAGCGGTGCAACGAAGGCGCCCGCACGAAGATCGAGCGGTGTCGGGAAGCACATCGTCAATCTGACGACCGTGCCTGGCCGGCAGTGAACGTGGTCACTCCGGTAGCTGCTGGGTACTTGCCCTACGATGTGGGGTGCCATGCGTTTACTCGTGAGCTGCAGCAAGTTCGCTGGCCATCCACCCGAGCCTTCAAGTCAGAGCTGCGTGACTAGTCTCATGGCACGCTCAACCCAGCCGAATTCCTTGGCATCTACACCAACACGGTGGAGGCCGCCGGGGGACGGGACGAGAAAGTGCTCGCCAACTACTTCCCGTTGGCACTTCGACCCAACGTCAGGTCGTGGTTGATGAACCTGCCTGAGGGCTCCATCTCCTCTTGGGCGGATCTGTGCCATCATTTTGTTGCGCTTACCAGGTGTGACACCCTGGTTTGTGAACTTTTCTTTTCAAATTTTTTTCTGGTTTTATTTGCAAATTGGTTGGCTTTTGAATCTTTTCAGTTGACTTTGGACTTGGGAAACTTTTGAATTTCTCTCTAAGTGATCCAAAGCCCTCAACATCTTGCCAAAATCTTGTCACGCACCTCTTGGATCAAATTCCAATTTTCAATCCTTTCAAAATAATTCATTCTCTCCTTTGAGAAAATCTGCCTTCACTATGGGTTGTGAAGCAACCTATAGTTCTGACGAACAGAAAAATCCCAAATTAATACCACACCTTCTTGTCATCATCTACTCCCACAATCTTCAAAAACATTTCATGGTCCCGTATAAAAGTTTGTCCAGAATATTCCCTTTATCTTCTAGACAGCACTGGCCCTTTGTGAAGCAACCCATAGTTCCTCAAGTCAGAAAACTCTCAAATAATTCCCCGAGATACTAGGGGACATATCTTGCCACAATATCCAAAAACATCTCCTTGTTCAGTATAAATTTTCAGCAGAAATATTCTGCCAAGTTTCTGCTCATTCCAGTCCTCTGTGAAGGAAGTACTAGCTAAAGGTGTCCATTTGCTTTGAAATTTTTATGACATCTTGGCATGGCCAAATAACCCCCACACACCAAATTTCAGCTCCAGAAGATCACCCATGTGAGTGCAACAACCTCACCAAGTTTCTGGACCAGTATGGCATTTGTACATGAACCATGTCCAAACTTTGATGAAAGTTTCTCAAATTTGGCCTGCTAGTAGTCCTTCCAATGTAGATCACTCTAGACATCTCCCTTGGCTTTCTCTCCAGCTCATCTTATCTCCAGATCTCTCCTTAGATTCTGATAGCAAACTGTTGCTGATGCTACACTTCGACTTAGTGAGTCTCTGGGCGAACTAGTGCCATGAGAGGGTTCTAGTACGCAAGGTCGACGCACCAGACACGGCATGGCAGGCCAGCTCGCGCCGCGTGTGCCTGTGCACGCGGTGACCACGTGGCCAGCCCTGCCAAAACCGCGCTCTGGGCGCCGCCAGGCACGGGTCTCGTCGGAGGCCGACTACCGCGTCGCCGTACCGTGTCCACTTGCGCCAACTAACTCTCCGCCATCCACCTAGCCGCTCCAGGTTCTTCCCCTCGCCGGAATCGCTCCCGCCGGCCGCCACCGAGCACCGCACTGTTGCGCCCGTGCGGCCATAGTGGGGTGAGCTGGCTGGCTTCTTCCTCGCGGCTCGTCGTCTCGCGCATTAACTCACTTGCCCTCCTCCGTCACTTCGCCGCGCTCCACGACGGCCAGCTCGCCGTCCTGCTCGCGCCAGCTCATCCACGGCGGCTTGCGGCTCGGCCACCCTCCGCCCCGCCTATAAATAGGCCTCCCCGACCACTCCCACTCCTCACCCCACTCCCTCCGCCTCCTATTGACCACCAGTGCACTGAGCCATAGCCGAGAGGCCCTCTAGCCTCACAGCTCGCCGGCGTTCTGCCGCCAAGCCCACTCCACCGTCCGCTCGACTCACTCCACCCCAGCTCTGCCCGACCGCATACCCAGGCTCAGTGCACTCCCATGACCCTGCCTGACCTCTTTCCTAGCCGGAGCTCTGCCGGATTCGCCGTCGCCGACGACCCCCGAAACCAGCCGCCGCCGGAGAGGAAGGGAACGACGCCGTCAGGCTGTCTCCGGAGACACCACTGGTACAGGGAGGACCGCCAACGTGTGGCCGATCCATCTCCGTCATCTCCTGACCTCGCCGCCGTCGATATCTCCGGCTATCGCCGTCGGTGAGCCGCCCTCTTACCGTTCCCCTCTTTTTCTTTTTACATATGAAAGTTGGGCCCCGCCCGTCAGTGACCCAGCCGCGCCCGAATCGGTACTTAAGTGGAAGCGTATTCGGGAAATACGATTTCGACGTGGCCCGCTGTGGAATTTTCTAATTTCTGTTTAAATCCATCTTTGACCAGAAACTTTGACTGTCCATAACTTTTTATCCACAAGTTCAAATCAATTGATTCTTTTTGCATTATCTTTGTCTTGAGCCACTCTATTTTCTGGTAAATTTTGGTATTTTTCTCATATGTACAGAATTTCTGGTAAACAGAAATGTATTATGTGACATTTTCTTTTGCTATTTTAAAATATTTTCAGAAGGAAATCCTTTTGGTTTTGAAGACCAGGAGTTTGTGGACAACCCAACTGAGCAAGGCAAGCCACATCATCCATTACATGAAGTATTTCAATAGTATTGGTTTATTAATTGAATTATGTGCATTATTTTAATATGTGAAAATTCATAGTAAATGATAGTGTTGCATAGCTACTGCCATATTAATTTATTCATGATAAACAACCTTGCTTTTTATGTACTTGCTAAAACTAAGCTTAATGGTTGATCAAGTGCCACCGTCCCAGACTTACTCGTGCAGCCACATCTGCCGGAATGGGACGGCCTTGACTTGGTCTGACCGCGTGCTCTTTTATCGGTACCACCAAAGAGGGAGGGTTATGCGTGCGTTCTACCCTGATCAGGTAGGCGACGATAACCCTGTGAGCCAGTTGAGTTATTTGCCGGCGTCCCCGTTTGGGATAGTTTAGTTGGCCACGACGGTGGCAGGTGTCACAGGGTGACACAGAGGCCACCCAGGGCATGACTCCGGGGGAGGATGATTGTCGGTGGTACGGTGGAGGAGTCATGGGTTAGGCAAGTTTGGTTGGAGCAGCACTGGTCCACCCAGAAGGGAAGTGTACCGAGGTACGGGAGAAGGAGCTCCATGGTGTGGGAAAAGTGTGCAACCTCTGCAGAGTGTAAGAATCTATTCGAATAGCCGAGTCCACGGTATTGGACACAGTCCGCACTAGGTCACACTGAGTGGTTAACCGTAATAATAATAATGATGGAAGAACTTGTCTTATGTTCGGAAGTGCTCAGTGGACCACGAGTATTCCGAGGGTTGTGGAACAACCCAGAAGAGAGTAAGTTGGTATTTGGTAACAGTAAGTAAGCAACTTAAGCATTTAACATGATAATTGCCGTGCTGTTGTTTGCTGCATTGTTGTGGTTGTTGTGAGCTTGCGAGTACATTCCAAGTACTCACCTGGCGTATCATGCCAGATGCAGGAGAAGCCGTCAACGGAGGTCCCGATGGTTCGTGCTATGCTAACTAGGCCGTGCCCCAGCAGTGTCCCTATGGGATGGAGTTTCCCGCACGATGTTCTGCTATGCTATAGAATCACCTAGTAGTGCTGAGGCCCTTGATGTTCCATAAATAATGTAGATATTGTCATAGCACATGTAGTGCTTCCGGCCTCGCTACTTGATGTAACTCCCGAGCTTGCACTTGTACAATATTAATAAAGATCAGTTCTGTTCTGTTCCAAGTTGTTGTGTGTTTCCAGAAGTCACGATCTCTGGGTTGGAAACACTGGGTAAACCGGTCCTCTGAGCCGGGGTACCACAACGCTTGGTATTAGAGCCACGCTAACTATAGGACACCCTAGTTAACCCCGCGTTAGAACCTTGATTAGCTTAGAGTCTTGGTATGTGCTTTGCTTGTTGCATCTGATTGCTGCATGGCATGCATATAGTTTATTGTTGTGCTAATCGTTGGCCTTGTGACTGTAGATGGCACCAGTTCCATACCACTACAACCATGAGCCGACACCATTCACTTTTCCAGTACTGCTCCATAGCGTCTGGCTTCGGCTGTATCCCAACGGCGAAGACCCAGTGTATCAGGTGTTTCGAGAGAAGCTTGCTGGTTCAGTTTACGAGTATCACGCGGAGGCCTTTCTTACTGCGAGTTCGGATATTGGCAGCTACTCCCGCTCTTCCAAGGGCGGAACTACTTCTACTCCGGAGCTGGCGATCCAGTTTGCTGCGATGGAGGCTCTCACAGACTTGCGCTTCCACGAGGTCGAGATGCAGACACATCCAGGTTTCTTTCACTACCCCACCCTGTCGCCTACGACAGGGCGAGTCCTTTCGCACCCGTTGACCCGACGAGTGATCGTGCTACTAGTGTTTTATCCCGTTATCTGAACGCCAGTTACCGTATGATCACTTCACTGGCTGAGGAGCTGACTCATGCCCGAGAGGCACTTGCAGCTGTTGCGGCAGCACAGTCTCCTCTTCCTCCTGCGTTTTCACCTATGTATACTCCACCCGTTCCACCTTCACTAGCACCTGAGACTCCTTCTAGCTCATTCGGACCGCCAGGCTTTTCGTCTGGTTGCCGACGTGAGACCCCGGCAGAGTGGGCCTCACTCCTAGCTACTCCAGCTGCTCCGATGCTGCGGCATCATGCTTCTTCTCCTTCAGAGGGAGAACCTTCTCGTCAGCGTCGCCGTGTTTCCTTTGATCCGGAGGCCGAGATTCACATCATCAGTTCCGATTCCGATACAGGATCAGACGACGAGGATTCTTCAATTTGCTAGTGTCCATGCCACCCATGCTACTAGAGTGGAGGCTTGAGTTCAGTGCATGCATTGTAGCATCTCTGCATGTGTCAACTACCGTATGAGCAATTCTAGCCATGATACCCCCCTACTAGCTTGTCATGTATGATGTTGGGTTGCCTTGTATAATTATGTTGTTCGCTTTATTCTCCCTTTTTATTTGGTTTCTTTTCCTGGTGTCATACTATCGTATTTCCCTTATGGGTGTTACTCATCGATTCGGTATTTTGCAATGGGAACAAATTTAGGATGAAGAGGTGTAGTAATCAAGGCGGCGATGGAACTCCCGTTCGTCGATCCGCCAGACAAGCAGGACAATCACCAGAAGATTTGCCACCCCCACCACCACAATCACTGACCACTGATCAGATCATGAGAATATTTGAAGAGAAAAGAAATCAAGATCTCATGGAATTTCTGAAAAGTATGCAGACTATGGTGGGTCAGAATCACAACAATGGGACACACTCTAAATTGTCGAATTTTCAGCGTACCAAGCCACCCAGTTTTGGTCAAGCTGTGGATCCTATGGAAGCTGACGATTGGCTAAGGACCATGGAAGAGAAGCTGGACATAGCCTGCTGTGATGATTCAGACAAGGTTCCTTTTGTCACTCACTAGCAGCTATATGGTGGGACAATACAAAAATAATGTGGCATCCTGGGGAAGATATTTCCTGGGAGAAATTCAAGGAGGTATTCTGCAAGTATCACATCCCTACCAGCATAATGAAGGTGAAGCAGCGGGAATTTCTTGCTCTTACTCAAGGGAATATGTCAATGGGTGAGTATCTGAACAAGTTTAATAATCTGGCACGGTGCTCCACCCATGACGTGTCCACAGAAGAAAGAAAGATAGACCGGTTCCTAGGAGGGCTTAATCATACCCTCCGTTATCAGCTTTGTATGCTGGATTTTCCTGACTTCCAGACTTTGGTGAACAAGGCTTTCATAGCTGAACGAGAGCATAAGTCGGGATATGATGATCGCAAGCGGAAGTTTGAGCCCAAGAAGGATAACCGTGAGCAGTTTGTGCAGAAGCCACGTATCTGGCAACCAGGTCCGTCTGAGTACAAGCCTGCCTGGAGCAACAGCAACAACATCAATAAGCCCGTCGGCCAGGACAAGACCTTTGGCAAACAGCCAGTGCTAGAAGACTGCCGCCGCAACAACACTTGCTTTACTTGTGGTCAGGGCGGGCATTACTCCAGGCAGTGCCCCACAAGAAACGGGAAGCCATCATCCGATTACAAGCCACAAGTCAACAATGTTGGACGCCGCCCCAATCAGAACTTCTATCGCGGCCAAGTCCATCACATCTCCGCTGAGGAAGCCCGTGAAGCACCAGACGTGGTCCTTGGTATGTTTTCTGGTAACAACATACCGGCAATAATTTTATTTGATTCTAGGGCTTCTCATTCGTTTATTTCGCGGAAGTTTTGCCACCATACACCAACTTTCTCCTTCTCTTTTGGACAAAATCATGGTGGTACAATCCCCTGGCTCCATGCTCAGAACAAATGTTATATATAAGGATCTAGAAATCTTGATACATGGAGTTAAGTTTCCAGCTACCCTTGTTGCCATTGAGTCCCCTGGACTGGATATAATACTGGGGATGGATTGGTTGACACCACATCCGGTGTGTATCAATTGTGCCACCAGGACGGTGACATTGGTTAACCCGGCAGGTCAAACAGTGCAATTCACTGCTAGCAGAATGATGTCAAAGAAGGGAATGGCATTCAAAGCCACTGCTATAGATATAAATCTGATTCCAATAGTCAGTGAATTTCCGGACGTATTTCCGGAAGAACTACCAGGAATGCCACCTGATCGGGAACTAGAGTTTGCTATTGATGTTGTTCCCGGAACCGCTCCAATTTATAAGAAGCATTACCGCATGCCTTCCCCAGAGCTGGTGGAATTAAAGAAACAGCTGGATGAATTATTACAAAAAGGGCACATTCGTCCAAGCACCTCGCCATGGGGATCACCTGTGCTGTTCGTTAAGAAGAAGGATGGCAGCCTACGAATGTGCGTGGGCTACTGCCAATTGAATGAAGTCACCATTAAAAATAAGTATCCGCTTCCCCGCATTGATGATCTGTTTGACCAGTTAAACGGGGCCCGGGTATTTTCTAAGATTGATCTTCGAACGGGGTATCATCAGTTAAAAATCAGGAAAGAGGATATCCCCAAGACAGCCTTCACTACCCGATATGGTCTGTATGAATTACAGTCATGTCATTCGGGCTGACAAATGCTCCAGCCTACTTCATGAGCATGATGAACAAGGTCCACATGGACTTCTTGGACAAGTTTGTGGTAGTATTGATCAATGATACTCTTATCTATTCCAAAGATGAAGCAGAACACACGCAACAGCTCCGTACTGTCCTGGAAAGACTAAGGACCCATCGCTTGTATGCCAAGTTCAGTAAGTGTGAATTTTGGCTGAAAGAGGTGGGATTTCTGGGACATGTTCTGTCAGAACAGGGTGTGGCCGTCGACCCCAGCAAAGTGACTGTTGTATTAAACTGGAACACACCAGCCACAATAACCGAAGTCCGTAGCTTTCTGAGATTGGCAGGCTACTACCGTCGTTTCATTGAAGGCTTCACAAAAATAGGCAAGCCATTGACAGAACTGTTGAAAAAGAATCACAAATTTGCCTGGACGGAAGAATGTGATAACAGTTTCATGGAGTTAAAGACGAGGCTAACTACGTTCCCTGTCTTAGTTCTTCCAGACATCCACAAGAGCTTTGATATATATTGCGATGCTTCTAGGCATGGAATCGGCTGCGTTCTAAGGCAAGAAGGAAGGGTTGTAGCATATACATCCAAACAGCTACGACCCCATGAAGAGAACTATCCCACTCATGATTTGGAATTGGCAGCCGTGGTTCATGCATTAAAGATTTGGAGGCATTATCTCATTGGGCAGCGATGTGAAATATACACGAACCACAAGAGTCTCAAGTACATTTTCACTCAACCCGACCTTAGTCTCAGACACAGAAGATCGCTTGAACTGGTCAAGGACTATGACATTGGAATTAATTATCATCCGAGAAAAGCCAATGTGGTCGCCGATGCTCTCAGCAGAAAACAAGGCACTATGAATGCACTAACTGAGGGTATCCATCCAAGGCTACAAGAAGAGTTTGCCAAGCTGAATATGGTATTATGCGGCCCAATTAGCGTGGATACATTGGAAATTATTCCAACACTTATGGAAGAAATTAAGGCAGCTCAGAAATCCGATAAAAGTGTACACGAGATCAAGGAGAACATTCAGCAAGGGAAGGCCAAGTCCTTCCGTATTGATGACCAGGGCACCTTATGGTTTGAGAACTGAATATGCATGCCTGATCAAGAAAACTTGAGACAGCAAATACTTAGAGAGGCACATGAATCCGCATACTCTATCCATCTGGGAGGAACAAAAATGTACCAGGACTTAAGGGAAACCTTTTGGTGGCCAGGAATGCGAAGGGACATTGCATACTATGTCGCCTGTTGCGATGTCTGCAACAGAGTCAAGGCTGAACACCAGAAACCCACTAGACTACTGCAACCTTTACAGGTTCCCCGGTGGAAATGGGATGACATATGCATGGACTTCATTGTTGGACTACCCAAGTTAACAAGATGCCATGATGTTATCTGGGTCATCGTGGATATACTTACTAAAGTGGCTCACTTTATTCCAGTGAAGACCACTTTCCGATCCGATCAGCTTGCACAGCTCTACATGTCCCGAATTGTTAGTATTCACGGAGTACCCAAGTCTATCACATCAGATAGAGGATCCTTGTGTTCACTTCAGCATTCTGGCTGCGGTTACACCAAGCCCTGGGAACCGTGCTAAAGCATAGCACGGCATATCATCCACAGACGGACGGGCAGACCGAACGAGTGAACCAGATATTGGAAGATATGCTTCGGTCTTGTGCACTCACCTATGGACACAAATGGGAGGATAGTCTACCCTACGCGGAATTCTCCTACAACAACAGCTATCAGTCAAGTCTCAAGATGTCACCATTCGAAGCCCTGTATGGACGGAAATGTCTCACTCCTTTAAATTGGTCCCAGACAAGAGACAGCCGTATCTTCGGCACGGATTTGATGCTCGAGGCTGAGAAGCAAGTTAAGGATATTCAGGAACGTCTTCCAGCAGCCAAGTCCCGTCAAAAGAGCTACTATGACCCTAAACATCGAGAAGTAACTTTTGAGCCTGGAGAGTATGCTTACCTCCGAGTCACCCCCATGAAAGGAATAAAAAGGTTTCATACCCGAGGGAAGCTTGCACCGAGATATATCGGTCCCTTTCCAGTAATTGGTAGGAGAGGCAGGGTAGCATATCAGCTAGAGTTACCACCGGAGTTGTCCGACGTTCACGATGTCTTCCACATATCACAGTTGAGAAAGTGCATTGCACCACCGATCAAGCAGGCAGATATGAGTGAGCTAGAACTGACTAAGGATTTGACCTACGAAGAAAAACCTGTCAGAATTTTGGATGAGATGGAAAGAACTACCAGGAGTAAGATAATCAAATTTTACAAAGTATTGTGGGATCATCATACTGAGGAAGAAGCTACCTGGGAAAGAGAGGATTTTCTGAGATCAGTATATCCGCATTTGTTCCCTGAGCAACCGAATCGCGTGGACGAGATTCATCCTAAGGGGGGTAGGTTTGTGACACCCTGGTTTGGCAACTTTTCTTTACAATTTTTTTTCTGGTTTTATTTGTAAATTGGTTGGCTTTTGAATCTTTTCAGTTGACTTTGGACTTGGGAAACTTTTGAATTTCTCTCTAAGTGATCCAAAGCCCTCAACATCTTGCCAAAATCTTGTCACACACCTCTTGGATCAAATTCCAATTTTCAATCCTTTCAAAATAATTCATTCTCTCCTTTGAGAAAATCTACCTTCACTATGGGTTGTGAAGCAACCTATAGTTCTGACGATCAGAAAAATCCCAAATTAATACCACACCTTCTTGTCATCATCTACTCCCACAATCTTCAAAAACATTTCATGGTCCAGTATAAAAGTTTGTCCAGAATATTCCATTTATCTTCTGGACAGCACGGGCCCTTTGTGAAGCAACCCATAGTTCCTCAACTCAGAAAACTCTCAAATAATTCCCTGGGATACTAGGGGACATATCTTGCCACAATATCCAAAAATATCTCCTTGTTCAATATAAATTTTCAGCAAAAATATTCTGCCAAGTTTCTGCTCATTCCAGTCCTCTGTGAAGGAAGTACTAGCTAAATGTGTCCATTTGCTTTAAAATTTTTATGACATCTTGGCATGGCCAAATAACCCCCACACACCAAATTTCAGCTCCAGCAGATCACCCATGTGAGTGCAACAACCTCAACAAGTTTCTGGACCAGTATGGCATTTGTACATTAACCATGTCCAAACTTTGATGAAAGTTTCTCAAATTTGGCCAGCTAGTAGTCCTTCCAATGTAGATCACTTCAGACATCTCCATTGGCTTTCTCTCCAGCTCATCTTCTCTCCAGATCTCTCCTTAGATTCTGACAGCAAATTGTTGCTGATGCTACACTTCGACTCAGTGAGTCTCTGGGCGAACTAGTGCCATGAGAGGGTTCCAGTACGCAAGGTCAATGCACCAGACACGGCCTGGCAGGCGAGCTCGCGCCGCGTGTGCCTGTGCATGCGGTGACCGCATGGCCAGCCCTGCCAACACCGCGCTCTGGGCGCCACCAGGCACGGGTCTCGTCGGAGGCCGACTACCGCGTCGTCGTACCATGTGCCCTTGCGCCGACTAACTCTCCGCCGTCCACCTAGCCGCTCCAGGTTCTTCCCCTTGCCGGAATCGCTCCCGCCGGCCGCCACCGAGCATCGCACTGTTGCGCCCGTGTGGCCACAGTGGGGTGAGCTGGCTGGCTTCTTCCTCGCGGCTCGTCGTCTCGCGCATTAACTCACCTGCCTTCCTCCGTCACTTCGCCGCGCTCCACGATGGCCAGCTCGTCGTCCTGCTCGCGCCAGCTCATCCACGGCGGCTTGCGGCTCGGCCACCCTCCGCCCCACCTATAAATTGGCCTCCCCGGCCTCTCCCACTCATCACCCCACTCCCTCCGCCTCCTATTGACCACCAGAGCACCGAGCCACGGCCGAGAGGCCCTCTGGCCTCGCAGCTCGCCGGCGTTCTGCCGCCAAGCCCACTCCACCGTCCGCTCGATTCACTCCACCCCAGCTCTGCCCGACCGCATACCCGAGCTCAAAGCACTCCCACGACCCTGCCCGACCTCTTTCCTAGCCGGAGCTCTACCGGATTCGCTGTCGCCGACGACCCCCGAAACGAGCCGCCGCCGGAGAGGAAGGGAACGACGCCATTAGGCTGTCTCCGGAGACGCCACTGGTACAGGGAGGACCGCCATCGTGTGGCCGATCCATCTCCGTCATCTCCCGACCTTGCCGCCGTCGATATCTCCGGCTATCGCCGTCGGTGAGCCGCCCTCTTACCGTTCCCCTCTTTTTCTTTTTAAATATCATAGCTGGGCCCCGCCCGTCAGTGACCCAGCCGCACCCGAATCAGTACTTAAGTGGAAGCGTATTCGGGAAATACGCTTTCAACGTGGCCCGCTGTGGAATTTTCTAATTTCTGTTTAAATCCAACTTTGACCAGAAACTTTGACTGTCCATAACTTTTTATCCTCAAGTCCAAATCAATTGATTCTTTTTGCATTATCTTTGTCTTGAGCCCATCTATTTTCTGGTAAATTTTGGTATTTTTCTCGTATGTACAGAATTTCTGGTGAACAGAAATGTATTATGTGACATTTTCTTTTGCTATTTTAAAATATTTTCAGAAGGAAATCCTTTTGGTTTTGAAGACCGGGAGTTTGTGGACAACCCAACTGAGCAAGGCAAGTCACATCATCCATTACATGAAGTATTTCAATAGTATTGGTTTATTTATTGAATTATGTGCATTATTTTAATATGTGAAAATTCATAGTAAATGATAGTGTTGCATAGCTACTGCCATATTAATTTATTCATGATAAACAAACTTGCTTTTTATGTTCTTGCTAAAACTAAGCTTAATGGTTGATCAAGTGCCACCGACCCGGACTTACCCGTGCAGCCACATCTGCCAGAATGGGACGGCCTTGACTTGGTCTGACCGCGTGCTGTTTTATCGGTACCACCAAAGAGAGAGGGTTATGCGTGCGTGCTACCCTGATCAGGTAGGCGACGATAACCCTGTGAGCCAGTTGAGTTATTTGCCGGCATCCCTGTTTGGGACAGTTTAGTTGGCCACGACAGTGGCAGGTGTCATGGGGTGACACAGAGGCCACCCAGGGCATGACTCTGGGGGAGGATGATTGTCGGTGGTACGGTGGAGGAGTCACGGGTTAGGCAAGTTTCGTTGGAGCAGCACCGGTCCACCCAGAAGGGAACTGTACCGAGGTACGGGACAAGGAGCTCCATGGTGTGGGAAAAGTGCGCAACCTCTGCAGAGTGTAAGAATCTATTCGAATAGCCGAGTCCATGGTATTGGACACAGTCCGCACTAGGTCACACTGAGTGGTCAACTGTAATAATAATAATAATGGAAGAACTTGTCTTATGTTCGGAAGTGCTTAGTGGACCACGAGTATTCCAAGGGTTGTGGAACAACCCAGAAGAGAGTAAGTTGGTATTTGGTACCAGTAAGTAAGCAACTTAAGCATTTAACATGATAATTGCCGTGTTGTTGTTTGCTGCATTGTTGTTGTTGTTGTGAGCTTGTGAGTACATTCCAAGTACTCACCTGGCGTATCATGCCAGATGCAGGAGAAGCCATCGACGGAGGTCCCGATGGTTCGTGCTACGCTAACTAGGCCGTGTCCCAGCAGTGTTCCTATGGGATGGAGTTTCCCGCACGATGTTCCGCTACGCTGTAGAATCACCCAGTAGTGCTGAGGCCCTTGATGTTCCATAAATAATGTAGATATTGTCATAGCACGTGTAGTGCTTCCGGCCTCGCTACTTGATGTAACTCCCGAGCTTGTACTTGTACAATATTAATAAAGATCAGTTCTGTTCTGTTCCAAGTTGTTGTGTTTTTCCAGAAGACATGATCTCTGGGTTGGAAACACTGGGTAAACTGGTCCTCTGAGCCAGGGTGCCACACCAGGGTGGCCACAAGCTCCTAGGTCAGCCCAGCGATTTGCAGGTGATCCCCCGAAGGGATGGAGAGAACCTCTGCAAGGACATACAACGGTTCAGCCGTGTGCACCACAACATCCCCGACATCCATCCTGCAGCTGTTGTTGCCGCGTTCCACACGAATGTGTGCAACCGCAGGATGCGGTCAGAGATGAATGTCGAGCAGGTCAAGATCATCAACGATCTGTACGCTTTGGCGGATAGGTGTGCACGTGCTGAGGAAGGGAGGTGACTCCCCAAGGAAGATGCGGGTGCAGACGTCGATTCTGAGGACGACGATGCATCAACCCCACAAAAGAAGAACAGGAAGCGCAATAGAAAGTGCAAGAACAAGACTGTACTGATCGTCGAGAGCTCCGGCAACACCAATGCCACCAAGAAGTCGAAGGCAGACATCCCTGGCAAGGAGGTTGCCGGGTGCGATGCTTGCCGGGTAGTTGCGGCAGGCGAGAAAGCCGGCAAGACCGATGGGCCGTACTGCAAGATCCACCGCACCAAGCGCCACGATCTCCAACAATGCCGGCAAGTAGAGCAACTTGCCGAAAAGCAGAAGCAAGAGTACGAGAAGCAAGATAAGGAGAAGGCCCAAGATGGTGCAGGTGTGTCCGGCAAGCAAGACCATGGTGGCCGCGGAGGCCGCCGCGGCAAGGCCAAGTAGCTAAAAGAGAAGGCTGCTCAGGGCCAGCAAGAAGAGGATGATAGTGATGAGGACGGAGACGGGTCCAGCAAGGAGTTCCAAAATGCAGTGGATGCCATGTGTGTTGATGGAGGTGCATCTTTGCACTCCTCGCACCGGCAACTAAAGCAGTGGATCCGTGAAGTCAATGCAGTGGAACCGGTGATGGAGGCACAGAAGCCACTCAAGTGGTCGCACTCGCCCATCATCTTTGACGCCGAGGACCACCCTGATCGCACCACTGCGGTCGGGTGTTTGCCGTTCTTGGTCTCACCAACAATTCGCAACCTCAAGGTGACAAAGATGCTGGTTGACGGTGGGGCTGGCGTGAACTTGATCTCTCCAAATGTGATCAAGAGGCTGCAGATCCCTGGCAAGGATCTCGAGGAAACAGGCAGTTTCCAAGGGATCAGTCCGGGGAGGAACAAGCCGAAGGGCCAAGTCATGTTGCCGGTCACATTCGGCGGCGAGCACAACTATCGGACGGAGAAGATTACCTTCAACGTCGTTAAGATGCCGCTGCCGTACAATGGGATTCTGGGCCGCCTTGCCCTGGAAAAGTTTATGGCCGCATTGCACTATGCGTACAACGTTATCAAGATGCCGGGGCCGACGGGGGTCCTCACCCTCAAGTCAAAACACAAGGACGCGATCATCTGTACCGACAAGCTCTATCGGGAGGCGACGGCGGCAGCTGCCATCAAGGTGCTTGCCCCTGCCATCAAAGCTCCCGGGGAAGGAAAGGAGAAGAAGACTGGCAAGACCTCTGGGAAGGACTCTGGGAAGCGCACTTCAGAGTGCAGCATGCCTGTCAAAGACGTACCAGAGAGCTCTATCGGCAAGAGCGAGAGAACCAAGGCTTCCGCATCCATGACCAAACAAGTTTCTGCGAAAGGGAATGGGACAAGTGGCATTTTTTCTAAAAGTGCCACTCTCAGCAACAAATAGGGAGTCGATCTCGTTGCCTTCCTACGGGTGAATGCCAGTGTGCTTGCCCGGCAAGCACCTGATGTCCCTGAAGTTCTTAGGAGGGCAACTGAGCACCACCTTGCTGTCTGCCCTCATGCGAGACCCCTCAAGCAGAAGGTCAGGAAGCAAGCCTTGGTGCAAAAGTAATACTCCCCATGGAACTCAAACATGGGTCACCTCGAGTCTTGGCCTTCAATGAGGAGGACCAAGATGAGCTGCGGCATGATGATGCCGCACTCCTTGAGGAAGATCGTTTCCAGGCTGCTGCCCGTGCTGCACGGTGCCAGCAAGCTTTGCGCCGCTGCCTTAGCCACAAAGTGAAAGCCAGGGACCTTGAGAAAGGCGACCTTGTTCCTCGTCAGATTCGATCCACGAAGGATAAAAAACAAGTTGACGCTGAAGTGGGAAGGCCCTTACCGGGTAATATGAGTCACTAGGCCTGGCACCGTCCACCTAGAGACCGAAGATGGCACTCCGGTGCTAAACTCATGAAATATTGAGCATCTTCGTAAGTTTTACCCGTAAGGCGCGGTTGCCAGGCTGCCCGGCAACCTATTTTGTACAAGTTTGCTGTCAAGGCATGTAATCCTTTGTACAAAGCCGGGCGCAGATCCCGTGCAAAATAAATAAAAGTTAGATGTTTCACAATTCTTTGTCAAGTACCTATATATTTATGTGTTGCAGGCAGTCTTGTGTTACATTTTCCCTTGCATAAGGTGATTAACGAACTGCCAAGGTTCCAGCCTCCTCTTTTCTTTTCTTTCTTAAAGGAAGGAAGGATTCCTCGCGTACAAGTTTCCAGGGGGGAGTGACGGTATGGATACCAAAGGACGCATTAAATATGTCACCCTACGGCAAGAAGTACAACAAGGAATGAGCTAAGTTGCAAAACTTTGAAATAAATTCTTTGTTGTAGTTGCGATTCTCCTTGAACAACTTTGGCCTTTGTATGAGAAACCTGGACGCTAAGGAACCTTGTCGTGATTGACTGCGCTCGTATTTTGCTTTGAGTCCGCTCAGCAACCTAAGTAGCCGCATTGTAACTGTCAAGCGTGACCTTGCCGGCAGCGACACTTCCGGCAAGTTGCTAAGGACCCGCTCTTCAAGCACTTACGGCAAGGGTGTGCGCACCGGCAAGCTTCCGGCAAGCGTAGGGTACAAAAATCATGCAAAGACAGAACGGAATAAGGAGAACAGCGCACATACATCCATCATAAATACAAGTTATAATACATCAAGGACAAGTGCAGTCGAACTTAAGATAAACGTGTTTTTTGCATGATCTTACACGCGGCAAACTAAGGAGGCGAAGCCTAGCTCGTAACCCCGCCCTCTTTCCTAGGGATTTGGCTGACCCTATCAGTGATGGGCGCGACGAGCTCATCGATAGCCCTAGTATCGGCTTCTTTGGGCAGGCTTACAAAGACTTTGGAAAGGTCAATGCTTGGGTTCTGGTACACCACTTTTCTGAGCATCTTGAAGAGGACATCCCGGCAAAGCCTGCGGGACTCGTTGGCAAGGTATGCAGCTCGAACCCCGTGGTGTTTCTTCAGCGCTTCACCCAAGTTTTCGAGGAAGAAGGCGAGCCTGGCGCTGGTGCTGTCCCCTTCGGTAGAGGAGTAGTGGTACTCCAACATGCCCAGGGCACGTAGGTTGATGGAAATATTCCCCGCGGCAACCACAAGCCGATCAGCCCAAAGCCTGTAGGCGTCCTTGAGCTTGTTGAAAGAACTCTTGGCACTTGCAAGTTTTGACTTATTGTCCTGAAGTTCCTTCGTCAAGGTCTTCTCACACTTTTCAGCTTCGTCAAGAGACAGCCCCAAGGTGATCTTCGATCGTGCCTTTGGCCTTGGCGAGCTCTTGGTTCTTGGTAGATAACGAAGTTTGCAGCCCCGCCAGGGTGTGGACTGCCTTCTCCGCATCTGCTTTGAGCACCGAGATCTCCTTGCCGCTGGCAGCAAGGTTTGCTTCGAGGGCTCGCACTTTGTTTTCCAGCTCGATCTTGGCGACCTCTGCAGCTCCGGCAGCATTCATGGCCTCCTTGATTTTGCCGGCGTGCTCTGTGGCTTGTGCTTCGATAGCCTCTTTGTGCTTCTGCCTTAGTTCCTTGGTTTGTTGGGCAACGAGAGCGTGGATCTCGTTGTCCTTGCCACGAAGCGTAGCAGCAAGCCTGGCTTCACGAGCGACAAGCTCTTCCTCATAAGCATCAAGTCCGACCTTGTGCTCATTCAACTTTGCCTCCTCCGCTGCTATTTTCCATGCAGCCTCCTCCTGTGCCTTCTCGGCATCAGCCTTTTCCAGAATGAACTCCTCCTGGGCCTTGGCAAGTTGAGTTTGGCAATCATGGAGGTCTTGGAGGCATTCCGCATACCAAATCTACGTTTCTTCCACATGCCTCTTGAAATCATCCACCGCCTTGTCAAGGACGGCCGCCCTAGAGTCCAACTTATCTGTGCGGTCACGGTGGCACGCCTGGAGTTTCCGGAAGTTCTCGCTCATGGCCTTGAAGAATTGCTGCTCCTTGGTCTCACTGATGTTGGCAGGCAGCTCGTCAATGACCTCAAGTCCGGCAACAGTAAGGACCTCACCGTCCAAGATCTCTCCATCCACAGGCACCTCGATGCTTGACGTCCCAGGAAGGTTGACGAACAGATTATCACCAACCTTCAAGTATCTGCTTGAGAAGGGTTCTTCAGATGTCGAGGGGTGGTCGTCAGCGACTGCTTTGCCGGCCAAGATCGCCCTCCTAGCCAAGTTAGCGCTTGGCGCTCCTGAGACAGGAATGTCTTCAGTGGCTTCGGCGTTTTGATTACCGCCTTCCTCAACAACACCCGTGGTGGCCTCTTCATGAGCAGCCTTGGCAATCTCCTCGTCAGCCACCCTGATGGCCTCACCAGCAGCAATGTTGCGGGCTTTGTTGGCGGCATCCTTCGCAATCTCCTCAATGGCAGAATCGACGTCCATATCGTCAGATAAAGGGAAATCTGAAAGGATGGGGAGGAGAGAAAATCGAGACTCAGATCAAGTTCAAGAAAACAAAAAAGGAAAGAGAAGGTCAAAAGAAAAAGCTACTCGACGGTAGAAGACGTACTAGGTTGGGGCTTTGGGGAGGGATGATCTCATCCCCGGCAACTTCGGTTGTCGTCGCCTGGTTGCCGGCAGCCACGCTTGCTGGTACATCATCAGCGCGAACGGCCTCGCCTGTGGGGGTCCTTGCCGGAGAACCGCTTGCCGGGGGAGCAGTTGATGGAGACGTCCCAGTTGGATCAGCTTCCGGGGGTTCCTTCTCGAGACATTCTTCTCCTGCTCCCGTGCCGATGTCAGCAGTGAACATCTCAACACCTGTGCTTGCCAAAGGAAAGTGAATAGTGGCCTCATGCTGGGGGCTGCACTGGATGCTGGTTTTTGAGGCGCCGTCGTCTGGCGCCATGCTTGTTGCTGGCTCCTCTTCTACTCTAGTCCTCGGCCTTTTGGCCATCCTTTGCGCCAGGATTTCCCTGTCACTGTCAACCAAGGCAAGGCGAAGCAAGTCAGGTCAATGCAGGTAGGAAACCAAGAATTGAATGAAGGGGATTGGGGATATGTACTCCTTGTCCTCCTCTTCGTCGCTAAGGGTGGAGAGATCATACAAGCCTCCGGGCCTGCCGCTCGAGGAGGGCAACGGGGAAGAAGTCATGGCCCGTTTGGTTGCCACTGGCACAGCAGGATGAGATGACCCGGCCGCTCCGGCCGCCGACGCGGCCATACTCTTCGAAGAACTACGCCGCGTTCGCTGCTGTTGAGGGGTTTGGCATTGAGTTCCTCGTCGCCCGGCAACCTCACCGGTTGCTTCCCCACTGGCAACCTCCTCACCCGAGGGCGAAGAGCGAACCGGCTCCGCAGAAGCGGCTCTCCGGAGGACACGAGCCCTCCTTGCCAGAGCAATGGGTTCCTTGAGTGTCTGCCCCTCAGCGGCCTCTTTACTCTGACCTCCGGCAAGTTGCTCTCGCCTCCCGGCAGACTCTTCCGGCGGCTCGCTTGCCGGCCCCTCCTCATTTCCCTCCTCAGCATTAGATGCCACAGAGCCAGAGCTGCCGACAACTCTAGCCAATTTTGCTTCCGCCGCTCTCCTGGCAATATATTCCAACTCCACCTGGGTGGTGTCGGGGAAGAAATCCGCCTCCTCCCGGATGGACTTCTCCACCAACGTATCGAGCCATCCTCTCACCGCGTATTTGGGTGGTGCTTGCCAACTCCCCTCGACACCTTGGGCGTTGCAAGACGGCATCATGGTGATGATGGCATCCTTGGCAGAGTTGTTACACAGCGGCACCATGTCTGCCGGCCAGTTAAACTTGTCGCTGGTGCGAAAGAGCATGCCGTAGAAAGCCGCATGCTGCATTACTGTTAGGTTGGTGTGAAGCCCTGTGTTCGCCCACATGATATCGGCCGCGTTCTAGTAATCCCAAGTAGGCCTTCCCCTGTCCTAAAGAGGGGAAATATGGCAGCGGAGAAAATCGGCGCCCACCATTCCGATGGTGAGGCCAGCAGCCCTGACACGGAGAATCCTGGTCGTGGCGATTTCAAGCTGGGCATCCTTTCATCAAAGTGGTCCCAACTCTCGGCGCGCCTCACCTTCTTTGTTCTGAGCTTGCAGAAGTCAGGGAACTTGTCATCCTTGATCCAGCACCACTCTCCGCGCCATTCGCTCCATTCCCGGTTAAACAACCCAGGGAGATAAGCGTCCCCGTCCCTGGGAATCCAAGCAATATAGCTGGAGAGGGTGTCCGCCTCGATGCGGGGAATGAAATAGTGGCGGAACAGAGCTGCGCTGGGCATTACTCCAACAAAGTTTTTGTAGAAATGCGCGAAAATAGCCAGGCAGGTCACGGCATATGGTGTGAAATCTAGGAGGTGGAACCCGTACGTGTACATGATTTCACGGAAGAACTCAGAGAAAGGAGGGACAAGCCCACAATAGAAGTAAGCGGCGAAGAAGGGATACTTGTCATCATTGGGCTGGACGGAGCCGGGAAGAACATCAGGCGCGGAGTGGGCTTTAGTGTCCTTCCCCCACATGATTGCGTACCGCTCCACCAGGTCATGCTCCTCCAGCTCCGGCTTGAAGACGATGTTGCCCCTCTGCATCGCCGCCCACTCCATTTCCCCCGCCTCCACATCCGGATCAACCACCTTCCACGGTTTATTCCGACTCCTTTTGGGAGCCATGGCTGCGCGAGGTGGACGGACTCCAAAGCTGGCAAGGGGCGTGATGCGGTGGTGGAAGAAAAAGGCATTCTGGCGCGAGGTTGAAGACGGCGGCGAACTGGTTAGATTGCAAAGAGGAGGGGGGGTAAATGAGCAGCGCCCCTCATGATTTCCTTTTTTATGGGGAAGGCACGGGGGCTGGCTCTTTTCTGTCCTACGTGGCTATGCTTTTTCAGGCACACCACCTCCCGCTACCATTCCGCTCCACCTTTCCCACGCCCGCATTTAATGCGCATCGTGGGCGGGTATGGTAAAAGAGAAGATTATGACAGTTATCCTCTGCCACGCGCTGCCTGTGCACTGTTTGGGCCTAGCCCAACGACGCCTCGCATGTTTGCATGGCCCAGGCCCCGGGGCTCCTGTCGGTGTACTAAGACATGGGTGCCCTCGTACCCAGACTTGTGCACATGTAGTTGTAGCCTCCCTTCCGGCAAGGGCTTGATGGAGGATAACTACAACCCAAGACTCAATACCAAGACCGTGAAGAAGACCTCAAGGCAGGTCATCGAGAAGTACTATTCAAAGTACTGAAGTTCGACGCTGTTCTCGCCGGCAAGCTTTGCCCCGGCAAGGTAAAGACTAAGGCTATGGTTGCCGGCAAGTTCCCTTGCCGGCAAGCAAGGCCCGGCAAGCTCCGTGCCAGCAGGCTTGTTCTATCCCGTTACCGCTCCACCTCACCATCGACCAGATAGGCTCATGGGCTAGGTGTCGAGCGGGCAGACAGTCAACATGGCCAGCCAAGGCACGTGTCAGCGCGCCGCGCCGAGATTGACTTTAATGACACACATCCCTAGGACGTGTCGAGATTAAAGGAGAGTGCCAGGACCAGTGGTACAGATCTTTTACCCAAGGCCTCGCCTCCCCAACATAGCACCTAACGGTGCATTAAATGCATTTGTCGTGCCCCACTGGAAGATAAACGTGATGACAATGCAAGTCACTGTTCACACTCTATAATGATCATATTAGCCATTGTGGTAACCCCTTGGCCTATAAAAGGAGGCCCACGGCTACAGGTAGAACGGTCGACTCCCAGTTCAATTACACGCCGTAGCTGCACTTTCCCGAGCACCTTGCCGGAAAACTGCGCTCCTAGTAACCAGAGTTCATATTCGATTAACCACAGAGCAGGAGTAGGGTTTTACGCTCATAGCGGCCCGAACCTGGATAAATCCCCCATGTGTTCTTGCACTTACTGAAAACCTGCTCTTTGTCCCATGCACGTCCCCTGAGCTAAATCGCAAAGGGACTCGTTCGGTCCCATAGATAGTCGTTTCCCACGACGACGGAATAAACAGAACATACAGAGAAAAGAATCAAGGACTAGGAGAACGATATGGAGGATATAAAAATATCCCTGGGCTCCTGGATTTATGACCAATTTGAATAAAATGTCCTGGAAATTTTTAAAGGCAGAAAATAAATCAAGTTTGAATTTAATTCAAACTTGGGCCATTTTTTAATCTGTCTAGAACATCTCCAAAAGGAATGAAATTTGGTGGAGAGGCATTAGACACGGTGTAGAGAGCGTAGGTAAATAGTGGACATTAAATTGGGATAGATGGATATCCACATGGATAAATTGAAAAGGAAGAAGAAGATGATGATGATGATCATGAATGGGTGAAAATACATTGGCTTGAGAGGGAGATGGCAAGGTAGGGGGCAGAAACACACACAAGCATACATGAGCAACACAATATGGCAAGTTTGGATGCAATGCGCAAGATGCCATGATGAAATGCAACAAGCAATTAATTAACGTGGCTATCACAAAAACATGGAAGGCATCTGGAGCATCGGTCTCGGGCTGTCACAGCGAGAGAGCGCCGCCGAGGAACCCGCGTGGCCAGCCTGGGAGGAGGACTCGCCGCCATCGTCGCCGGCTCCGGAGCACCGCTCAAAGCAGAAGCAGCTGGCCGCGGCGAGATGGACGGCCACGAGCGGGAGTCGATCAGACGGCTAAGACAGATGTGCCGCCGGCCACCGACCTGGCCGACGGGGCCGGACATGGCTACGAAGGAGGCCGTGGGCCAGCGGCCACGCCGACTGGAGGAGGAGCGCCGCCACCAAGCGCGGAGGCCACGCCCGCGGGCTCTGGCACCATGGTGGTCGTGGCTCCATGGGCAGCGGGGCGCAGCCTCGAGCTGAGGCCAACAGGGAGCGGGATCAGCGCCGGGTCCCCAGCCCGGCTGCAGCAGGATTGGGCGGCGAGCGCTAGTGAAGCCACCAGCGGGGCGCACCCGGGTGACCTGACCGCAGCGGTGAATGCTCTGCGCCAGCAGTTCGCCGACCATAGCGGCCAGCTACGGAGCAACGCCCAGGCGGAGCTGACCCGGCTGCAGCAACTGGACTAGGCGGTCGCGGTGAGTCCTTCATCCTTTTCATTCTTTCTCAGATCATGCTTCTCTCTCTTCTTTGACCGGCTAGGTCGCTCTCCAGTGGGGGCGCGTCCGCGCACCCACTGGGTGTAGCCCCCGAAGCCCGGGCCGGCTGCGCAGTAGGCGGGTCGGGCCTTCTTAGTCGTTTGTTTTTTCTAACTCTCTTCTTGCAGGCCATCAACGATTGGCGGGTGGCGGCGTACAACCGTCTCCTTGGCGCGTACCACGGAACCCAGATCCAGCTCGCCGCCAAGGAGGAGGAGCTGCGCCCGGCTAAAGGTACGACTTGCGTTTTTTCCTGTGGGGGCACGCCAGCGCACCCATTGGGTGTAGCCCCCGAGATTCGGGCCGGCTGCGCAGCGGCCGGGTCGGATCTTCTTGCTTTTTTCTCTATCTCTTGTTTGGCCACTGACCGGGAATTTCATCCGGCTGCAGCTACCGCCATCGACCCGGCCGAGGTGCAGGAGCTTCAGCGCCAGCTAGATAGGTCGGCCGGCTACGGGACAAGGCAGCCGCAGAACGCGACTAGCTACGGGAGGAGTTGGTCCGGCTAGACCGGGAGAAAGACCAGGCAGTGTCCGCCCACCGAGCCGAATTGGACCGGCTTGCGAAGGAGCATCGCAAGGAGGTGGCCGAGAAGGACGAGTAGGTGAAGAAGGCCGCCGAGGAGGTCACCCAGCTCAAGGAGAACTATGACCGCTGCACCAGTGAGTGGTCGGTGAAGGAGCAAGGGATGCTGGCTGAGGCGCAGCACGTCGACGAGCTCCTCATGCGTAAGTCTTCTGGCTACTTTCTGGCTTTTTCGTGCCTGGCCGGCGGTTGCAGCCGGCCGGGTCTTTTGTTATTTTCTAATTTCTTTTCTTCCTTTCTCTAGAGGCCTTCCCAAAGATGCAAACGGTGGCCGAGGACGCGGTGAACAACTACCGGGAGGACCAGAGGGCAGCGGGTATCCACATCGGGATGCTTGCCGCCTGGACAGCGACGGAGATTGGCATGGCCACCGAGGCCCGGCTACAGGTGGTGGGGCGTGTCATGAACCGGCTCCGTGATGCCGGCTTGGCGATGGTGGGTGCCCTCTGGCCGAACGCGGTGCAGCCCCAAACCATGAGCCGGCTGGCGAGGTGGCTCGAGGCCGGCTCGGCACAACTCGACGCTTGGAGGGCCTCCACGGCTCGAGCCAGCGTGGAGATGGCACTCAGCTTCGTGCTCTCTTGGTACCCGAGCATCAACCTGGACCAGCTGGCCGCCCGGCGGGCCGGGGCAGAAGATGACTCGGTGCGGCGGGCAACCTCGATCGCCGTGCAGGCCAGCGACATCGTGTCGTTCACCCCCCATGACGAGTTCGTCATGGAGCGGGTGGCAGACGGCACGGCGCTCCCTGCGGATGACTTCGGCCTGGCCTTCGAGCACCCGGAGGGCAGCGAAGGCGAGATAGGGGATGAAGGGACCGGCTCCAGCACCGGGGTCTACACTGACGGTGCTGCCAAGGAGGACACCGGCACCACGGAGGAGCCGGCTCAGCCCGGAGCCGACGCGCCTGTAGCATAGGGCTTTTATCTTTTCCTGTTTTCTGTTTTCATGCTTGAACTTTCGTTAGCTTGCAAGTCCACCCACTGGGGGTGTAGTAGATCCATGTAATGAACTTCTGGCCGTGGGCCTTCTGATGTATATAAATGCATGTGATTGTTGCTTTTGTGTGTCTTCTGCCGGCTGGCGGCTCACTTTTGCCTTTTTCCTTAGACCATTTTTCTTGTTCACATCCCCTCTCAACTTCCTCCCTGCCAGCCGGACAGCCGGGAGCCGGTCTGTAGCTGGGACAGGGAGTCGGATTCGAAAGAAAGCGTACAGTACTTAGGTTTTTAGGATTTGAGCGCAAGCGAAACACCCACTGGGCTGGCTGGCTGCAGGCGGCGAAGCCGGCTGGAGCGCAGCCGGTCTGTGCGGTGACGGATGAGAGGGGCAGCCAGGTTGACCGAGCCAGACGCTCCTCCCTAGCCACTTTTCATGTGAGGGCGCTTTCAGCCTTTGTCTCTTGCCAGCCGGACAGCCAGGAGCCAGTCTGTGGTTTGCGTCGAAGAGAGGGCTTAGGCAGTGCGCACGCTACTAGGCCGGCTGCGGGAGAGAAAAGCACGGGCTAGCCAGCGAGCCCCCGAGCCGGATGCGCCGACCCGGCGGGAGGGAGGCGAATGCGGTAAAGTGCGCAAGAATTAAAAAGCTCGATAGAGACAAAAAGGTAGCCCCCGAGTGTTGTTTGGGGGACCTACTGCTTTCATTAAGTCCAAAAGGTAGCGATACATACATACACTGGTTTAACTGTAAAACGGATGGAGGAGCTCCGCGTTCCAGGGGCATTCCATCTCCTCGCCGGAGGCTTCTCTCTTGCGCTTGTTTGCCTTCGGCGCGTCGATGAGGTAGTACGCGTTGTTGCACAAGGCCTTGCTGATGATGAAGGGGCCCTCCCATGGGGAGGACAGCTTGTGCTGGCCAGCTGTCCGCTGGACGAGCCAGAGCACCAGGTCGCCCTCACGGAATGCGAGGGGTTGATCTTCTTGCTGTGGTAGTGGCGCAGGTTCTGTTGGTATATGGCCGACCGACTGAGGGCCAGCAGGCCCTCTTCCTCGAGCAGATCGACATCGTCTTCACGCACCTCCTTTGCTTCCTTCTCCGTGTACAGGGTGACCCGAGGCGAGTTGAACTCGAGGTCCGTGGGGATGACCACCTCGGCCCCGTAGACGAGGAAGAAGGGAGTGAAGCAGGTTGACCGGTTGGGTGTGGTCCTGAGACTCCATAGGACAGCCGGCAACTCGTCAATCTAGCTGTCCGGTGAGCACACGAGCGGCTCGACGAGCTGGGGCTTGATGCCGGCTAGGATGAGGCTATTTGCCTGCTCCGCCTGGCCGTTCGACTGTGGATGTGCAATGGAGGCCAGGTCGAGCCGGATGCCGGAGACGGAGCAGTAATGAGCCAGCGCGCCTTTGGCGAAGTTGGTGCCGTTGTCGGTGATGATGCTTGATGACCCACAAGTATAGGGGATCAATCGTAGTCCTTTCGATAAGTAAGAGTGTCGAACCCAACGAGGAGCAGAAGGAAATGACAAGCGGTTTTCAGCAAGGTATTCTCTGCAAGTACTGAAAGTAGCGGTAACAGATAGTTTAGATAGCAAGTTAATTCATAACTAGTAACAAGTATTATAAAGTGCAGCAAGGTAGCCCAATCCTTTTTGTAGCAAAGGACAAGCCGGAACGATCTCTTATATAAAGCAAAGCGCTCTTGAGGACACATGGGAATTTCATCTAGTCACTTTCATCATGTTTGTTTGATTCACGTTCGCTACTTTGATAATTTGTTATGTGGGTGGACCGGTGCTTGGGTGCTGTTCTTACTTGAACAAGCCTCCCACTTATGATTTCCCGCTCTCATAAGCATCCGCAACTATGAAAGAAGAATTAAGATAACTCTAACCATAGCATGAAACATAGGGATCCAAATCAGCCCCTTACGGAATAGCGCATAAACTAGGTTTAAGCTTCTGCCACTCTAGCAACCCATCATCTAATTACTACCCCAAAATGCCTTCCCTTAGGCCGAAATATGGTGAAGTTACATGTAGTCGACGTTCACACGACACCACTAAAGGAAGCAACAACATACATATCATCAAAATAAAGAACAAATACCAAATTCACATGATTACTTATGACAAGACATCTCCCATGTCCTCAAGAATAAAAGTAACTACTCACAAATCATATTCATGTTCAAGATCAGAGGGGTATTGAATAGCATTAAGGATCTGAACATGTAATCTTCCACCAAATAAACCAACTAGCATCAACTACAAGAAGTAATCAACACTACTAGCAACCCACAGGTACCAATCTGAGATTTTGAGACAAAGATTGAATACAAGAGATGAACTAGGGTTTGAGATGAGATGGTGCTGGTGAAGATGTTGATGAAGATTGGTCCTCCCATGATGAGAGGATCGTTGGTGATGTCGATGGCTTCGATTTCCCCCTCCCGGAGGGAAGTATCCGCGGCGGAATCACTCCGCCGGAGAGCAAAATAGCTCCTGCCCAGGTTCCGCCTCGAGACGGTGGCGCTTCGTCCCGAAAGTCTTCTTCTCATTTTTTCTAGGGAAAATGGCTTCATATAGCAGAAGGAGGGGGGCAGAGGCCTGCCAGGGGCCCCACAAGCTCAGGGGCGCGCCCAGGGGGTAGGGCGCGCCCCCCAGGCTTGTGGCTTCCTGGTGGGCCCCCTTCTATTGATTCTTTCACCGGTATTTTTTATATATTCCAAAATAATTCTCCGTAAATTTTTAGGTCATTTGGAGCTGTGCAGAATAGCTATCTCTGTTTCACCCCTTTCAGGTCCGGAATTCCAGCTGCCGGCATTCTCCCTCTTCATGTGAATCTTGCAAAATAAGAGAGAAAAGGCATAAGAATTCACTACTAGGGAGAACACTAGCAGTAGCGCGGGGTTTTGTCATAGCAGTAGTGCGGGGGGCGCGCTACTGCTATGGTGCTACAGCTAACTCTTAGCAGTAGCGCTGTTCCACCCGCGCTACTGCTACGTTTAAGTGAACCTCGCTACTTCTAAAAGCTGCAGCGCGCCTGTTTACCACATGCTACTGCTTAGGCAGCGCTACTGCTACACACATACCCCGCGCTACAGTTACTATTGTCTGTATTTTTTTTCTGCAGCGTTTTTACTCTGTTTTTTAATAGGTTTTATACAATAGCCTGTCATATCATACACACAATAGTCTCATCATATCATACACATGCAAATAGTTTCATCAATTCATGTCATCATCATCCAACACAAATGATGTCTCTCGTCATCATCGATCTCGAAATAGTGATACAAGTTATGATATGTCTCGAATACATGCAACTACATCGTCATCCCGTACACATGTTTCATCATCCATCTAAATGATGATATAGAAGAGAAGACCTATCACTATGAGTAAGAGCGGAATTATGCAGAACATGAGGCGCCGGTTGTGATTCCTCTCTCGCGCTAGCGTGAGCCTCAAGTAACTAGCTTCTGCTTCTTGTCTGCTATCGAACCCTTTATGGTTGCCGCCCGAGAACCATGACACTTGGGCCTGACACTCGGGCCACTCATCGTACAGTCCCAGAACCCTCCCTATGTACACTGCATAGCACTTCTTCGCCATCAAGGACCTATGTACCTGTTAGAGATGCATCTTCATCAAGCGAATTCAACAATAATATGCAACATAATATATTTGAGCAACACGAAAAGAAAGAGTTAGCTAATAGATGCAACATATAGTAAACATAATTAATCAACGCAGGTTCATCGTACCCAAATTAATTAACTAGATGTACGCAGGTTATCGTACCCAAACTAACAAACTAGCGTTACGCAAGTTCAGCAGGACCATTGACATCACAAAGTTTCATCGCTACAGAAACTACAAGTTCAACCGACACATCATCATCGGCATGATCAATCACTGGAAGTTCCATCCATCCATATCTGGGAGGATGCACCCTAGCTTCGTGAACGGCGTCAGGTCCTGACGTTGCATGCCTATGTGAGTTCTTACGTCAGCTCACGATATAGGGCCGTGGTGGAACATCCCCTTCTCTTCGATGACTTCTTTCATGATGATCATTGCAATGTCCTTCTGGATGCGAAAGAAGTCATCTCTGAGTTTATAATCCGGTTCGTCTCCTAAGGATTCTGCCCATTTGCGGATATGTTTATCATTTCTTGTTGTCATGCGAGGTTGTTGGTGATCCCTTCTGAACTCCATCATGAGATGGAAGAGGTAGAATCCATCGTTCTTGCTTGTTGTCGATTGATGGATGGAGCAGAAGGTAGTTTTATGCGAGAAACCTGGCTTGTTCTTCCTTTGTTTCCTGATCTCCATGTGGCCACCCCTCATGCTGAAGCCGTGGAGAGCATCATCCAGAATATCCATTATGTGGGTGTAGTCTTTCTTCTCGAAGTTTCTGGACGAGTCGAAATACACGGCGTGGGAGACTCGCGGGAAAAGAACAATAAGGACGGCGTGCCCATTGCTGCGGAAAATAAAGACACCTCAAATTAGTCTCCATATGAGCGAATGAATGATTGAAACATACGAAAGGGTTATCCGGCAATGACTTACATTGGATGATAAGGCAGGAGAATCGTTTCCTTGTCCTTATTCGGTATCATGAAGTATTCGATGTAGTCCCTAGCAGCTTTACGTTCAAAGTCGCCGAGACTCAAGAAGGACTCATGCATGTAGTATGGATCCGCCACCGAGATTTGCGAGATTTGTTCTCTCCTGATGACGAAGTTCATATGTAGCGCAAAAAGGTAGACGATCATAAAATCGAGCTGCCTCGTGAGAAACATCTCAAAGATGTGATCAAACCGCAGGAAGAACACCTCCGCGGGCAGTGTGTCGACGTAGCACTTGGCTTGAGGCACACGAACCGCGTAAAGCGGATATCCTGGATCCTCCGAGGCGAGAAGACTTTTCTCAGTTGACAGCACATGGTCGTGCAGTCTCCTGAGATCCCCTGATATGCCCTCTAGTGGTTTCTGTGGTAGGATTGGCTCGCCCGCGACATGGTACATCACCGCACCTTTGACCGGTACACGGTCTGCAAAATCGGTCGGCTGGCTGCTAGAAGCTTTGGCAGCTTTGGCAGCAGCAGTGCCTCTGTTCGGCAGTCTCTTCCTCTACTTTTTCTTGGGTTGACCGTCCAGACCCTTCCTTACCCCCGCCACCAATGTCGTTGGGCTAAGCACATTACGACCCTCGGCTAGATGACCTTGCGTTGAGGAGGCATCTGGAGGCGTGTCCTGTGAGGATTGCATGAAGAGAGACTTCTTGCAATCAACCCTAGGACGTTCTTGCCCGGGCACATCATCCATCTCCTCATCCGCATGCTCATAGCCCGAGTCATATGGCTGACTCATCATTTGTCCGTCGTCATAGGCGGCGCCGGTATTGAGGAACCGGAGAGGGTCCTCCTCCTCCATCTCATCATCCATTCCTTGTTCCACGGGGGTGACTACATCATCCACTATTGGACCCCCTTCCTCGCGTCATCCGCCGCTCTCACCCGGCACGAGAGGCGCTGGTAACTGCGTAGGCGGGGTGGTGGTGTTCATACCTTGCTGATGTGTGGTCATTGGTGTGCTCTCGGCCACCTCCAAACGAAGAAGATTCTTCGGCGACAGCAGCATCCAACCCTTGCATTCTCCAAGCCGCATCGAGGTCTCGTCCTCCTCTCCCCCGAGCCATACTGGAGGAGTCAAATCCTCGTGGCCCGCTTCCACACTCGATAAGGTAACCCTGAAGGTGCCAACGGGGATCAGCTGGCCGTGGAACGTGATTTCCAAGGGCTTCATTATCACTGCATTTCCCACGTTCACCTTCTGGCCGTTGATCATGTAGAGTATGGTGCATGGGATTTCGTCGGCCTATGAAGACATGTCTGCGGCGTAAGACATCCGAAAGGCAACGAAAAATGGAAGATTATATATATGTTGGTGCGACGTGTAATTACCGTGAGGGCATCGAGGTCAGACAAAGACGAAGGCCCGCCTAGCACGCTAGAGACAGAGGACGGGCTGCTATGAGCGGGTGCTGGACCTTGTGCAGTAGCGGCAGTAGGTGGTGGTGGTGCGATGTTCACCGAGTTGCTCCCGACGAAGCTGGGCATGGGAAAATCCTATGCCGTCTTGTCTGGATTTTGCTTCGTCTAGTTGATAATAGCCGGAATCAAGTTAGTAGCGAAATCATTTCTGCAGGCAGCTACAGCTGCATTGACTGCCTACTGGACCAACTCATTTTTGGTCGCTTCTGCGGCCTCAGATGCTTTTTTCTCGGCCTCAGCTGCATTTTTCTTGACCGCAAGCTTCACCTTCTCGTCGATGTTCAACTGACTGAACTTGTTTTTCTGCTTTTTGGCCTCCGGGCCCTCGTTGTAGTAGTACTTCCACGTGGCGCCGTCTCCGACGCCGTGCACACGTCCATATTGCGGCCGCTGGTCCAAAGGGAATCCCTTCAGTTGGTTCAAGGCCCGGTTGAGAGGGGTGTCCCACTTGGGCCTCATCGACGACTAAGACGACGAGTCGCTTTCGGCCGCAAGCCTGTGTTGCTCCTTCTGCAAAAGGAACGTGAACCATTTACGAATGTAACTACAATGTGTAGTCGACTTGATCAGAAGCTAAATGTAAGGTGGTAAAAGAATAATTACCAGTAATCTAATCAATTTCCTCGTGATCGGGTCCATGTACCAAACCTTCCTTTCCTTGTCCCACTTGTACCGGGCCCTGATGAAGTCATGCTCCTGCGGGTCAGTGAACTCCGCGTAGGGGTCTGGGATCCCCGCGGCTTCACGTTCCGCGTCCTCCTTATCCCACATGGGCCTCTTGCCAATGTAGCCACGGCTTCCGAGGCATTGGTTCCCCGTGTTCCTTTGCTGAAGCCCCTTGTATTTCTCAGACTTTTGCTTGGCTGCCTCAGTAGCGGAAGTGTCCTTGAACTTTTTGAACTCCTCTACCGTAAGTGTCGGATTGTCCGCCAAAATCTTGGACAGGGGTTCGTTAGCATCAATCGCTCGTTTCACCCTCCCTTTCCAGGCGGCCCAATCATTGCTGAACATGCCCATGGCGTGGTTATTGATATCTTTCATGGCAGCATCATCCCACGGGTTTTCTATGCGGTCATCCCGGCCGGGGAACTGGAATCTCTTGTGCAGCTTCGTTAGGAGCAAGTGCTCCATATGTGGTTTCTTCCTTAAGTCATTGTCGTTGATGCTTGCGGTTTCCCATAGGATGCATCTGACTTGGTTGCCGTACTAGCACTTGCGAGTATCATCCGGCGATATTGGCTCGAATTTGCCAGGGTGCATCTCTGTAACCAGGATTCTTCTGATGCCGAGTTTGTTAGGGCATCATGTCCTCTGCTTCTTCTGCTTCTTTTCGGCACCGGTCTCGGCGCCGCTTTCGGTGCCGGTGCCATCGGTGTCGATATCGGCGGCAGTACCATCGTCCGCTATGACCAGGTCGCCCTACAAACCTTCTCTTTGCTAACTAGACAAAAAGTCGAGGTAATCATGTTCACGGTCATATTGTATGTCGTCGGCAGCATGGTCAGAAGCCCCGGTTTCGTCGTTGTTCGACATGTTTCCTATGATTAAGTCTGCTCGTTTAATTCTTAAACTATAATAAAATGAGTAATGACATTAAAAAAAAGGCCTATGGTTTGTCGGAATGCCGTTTCATTCCCGTCCCAGCAAATCCCGGGCACTCGATATGCCTACTTTCTAGCACAAGTCATGCCGAAATTCACGGGAAATTTCGGCATGACCTTTGCTAAAAAGTGGACATATCGAGCGCCTGAAATTCGCCGGAACGGAAATGAATCAACATTCTGGCAAAACATAGGCCACTCAGATCATTTCCCTGCAAACAATTAATATAGGCCACTCCTCTAAAAAAAAGATATGATCATGCATGCTCTCACTGACCAGCATCTTCTTTGAATTAACTGAATTTCAATAAATATATAGCATGCAAATTTTAGAAAATTAACTGAATTTAAATAAATGGCAGCAGCACTAGAATTTGATAACTAGTTGAATTTACATTCAACAGGAAAAAAAATTCCTACTGTCTACTTGAAGGTAACCTAGAATTTGAGGGGGGCCGGGGAGAATAGGGGGAAACCCTGGAAAAATCCCCCAATCACTAATGAACCCTAGAAAAAAATTCATACTACAATTCCTACTGTCTACTATTTCATCATCATCATCACCTAGGGTTTTACAAAATTCTGAAAATTCATCATCATCATCACCTAGGGTTTTACAAAATTCTAAAAATTCATTTACTGCAAATTAATTTAACTAAATTCATCTAGAACTAGTATCTCTGTAAAACCCTAGATTAATTTAACAAAATTCTAAAAATTCATTTACTGCAAATTAATTTAACTAATTTAACTAAATTCATGTAGAACTAATTTCTAAACCCTAGCTAGAACCCTAACCTCCACCAAGGCAGAGAGAGAGAGAGGATGGGTGGGGGCTTACAGAGGGGGTCGGGGGAGACGGCGGCACCGAGGAGGGTCAGAGGTGAGGCAGGGTCGGGGGAGACGGCGACGTCGAGGAGGCTGCAGGCGCGCGGCGACGTCGAGGAGGCGGAGGCAGGTGTGCGGCGACGTCGAGGAGGAGGCAGGCGCGGCGAGGTCGAGGAGGAGGAGGCAGGCGTGCGGCGACGTCGAGGAGGAGGCAGGCGCGGCAAGGACGGGCTCCGGCGACGGCGCGAGGAGGCTAGGGCGACGAGGGCTCCGACGACGGCGCGGAGGAGGGGAAGGGGATGGGATGGGGGGAATTGGGGAAGAAAGGCCCGCGCGGTGCGGTTAACTCAAACATAGCAGTAGCGCGGGTGTGGACCTGTGCTATAGCTAACATAGCTGTAGCGCGGTATACCCAAACCGACGCTACAGCTAACTTAGCTATAGCGCGGGTCCACACACGCGCTACTGCTATAGCTAACTTAGCAGTAGCGCCTCTTTGGGTAGCCCGCGCTACAGCTAAGTTAGCTATAGCGCGGGTCCAGACACGCGCTACTGCTATTCCTTTGATTTTTCTTTTCATTTTCTCCTTTTGCTTTTTATTTTCATTTTATTTGTCTTATTTCCTTTCTCCTTTTTCTTTTTCTTTTCATTTCTTTTTCTATTCCTTTCATTTTCTTCTTTCCTTTCTCATTTTTCTATTTATTTTCATTTTCTTTTCTTTTCCAAAAGATGACCGAGCCGGGAAGAAGGGGATCGGATACAATGTATATAACTCAGGCGACGATATATACTACACATCATTTGACCGATAACGATTAAGTGCGTACACAAAATAAATACATATATATAAATGATGGTTTCTCAGCGTCGACGTTTTCGTTTCTGAGTGAGCTTCTTTCCCTTCTTGTTCGCTGTCGAATAATTGAGCCCCTTGTTGTGACTTTTCCTTTTCCATGGAGTACGATCTTTCTTGGGTAATGTAGTATTGATTCTTCTTTTGACGTATGCTTCATCGTCATCGTCATCTTCCCTCATCGGGTTGCTGTACTGGTCGTAGTCTTCCTCGTTGGCGACTCCATCCATTCTGATGATGTACCTTTTGCCTCTCCTCACGACAACACGACTGGAATTGCTCGGGTCGGTTATGAAGAAGCATTGTGTCACGTCCTTAGCATGTACCCATGGCTCATTTTTTGCGATGGCGTTCACGGTAGCGCTCTTGGCGTCGGTTATAGACATGGTAGTGAAATACCGGTTTTCTCTCGAACGTTCTTAGCGCATCTGACACGGAACATCGTTGCATCGTGCAGTCCAGAGTAGTCAAGCTCCCAGTTCTCTTCGACCCTTCCGTAGAATCTTTCAGTTGCGGCGTTGTCGCCGGTCATGCATTCCATCGTCACCCCTGAGTTCTGAAAATCACTATTTATATCTTTGGCCTCCGTGTAGAACGTGTATCCGTCGATATCGTATGCCTGATAGGTCGCGAGCTTGGTTGCGGGGCCATGTGCTAAGGCGTATATGAGCAATTCGTCCGTAGAGCCCTCTTCCAGGGGATTAGCAAGAACATGCTCTTTGAACCAAGGTAGGAAAGTGGAGTTGTGCTCTCTAATAACTTCGGCGTTCGTCTTGCATAGCCCCCGGTCACGGTACTTCTTTGCGATGGTTTCTTTGTGCAGTGTCACGAAATGATCTACCACGTCTAGGTGCTGTAGCACTACTAAGTTTGCTCTGTCAAAGTCATTGCGTCGACCTGAGTGGTCCACATGCAGTTCCCTCCGGCCGTTGGTGTGACCTTCTCCTCTGAGCCTCCCAAGGTGCTTGTTAACAGGCAAACCAACAACAGGGTCTCTGCCATATAGATAATTCTCACAGAAAGAGGTGCACTCTTGGGTCAGATAGCCCTGGATGATGCTTCCATCCGGACGGGACATGTTACGAACGAATCCTTTGATGACCCCATTCATCCTCTCGAACGGCATCATGTTGTGCAGGAATGTCGGCCCGAGGTCTATGATGTCATCCACAATGTGGACACACAGATGCACCATGACGTCAAAGAACGCGGGCGGGAAGTACATCTCAAGCTCATTTAGTATCACAGCAATCTCTTCCTGTAGCCTTCGGAGCTGCTTCACACTGATCGACTTTCGAGAGATAACGTCGAAAAAGTTGCAGAGACTAATAAGCGTGTCATGGACGTACTTGTCCATTATCCCTCTAAGGGCAACAGGAAGTATCTGCGTCATCATCACATGACAGTCATGAGACTTCATCCCGCTGAACCTTTTCTTCTTGGTGTCTAGAAATCTGCTTATCTTCCCACAGTAACCGGAACTAACTTTGATTCTGGTAAGGCACTTGAAGAATTGATCGATCTCCTTCGGACTTAAGGTAAAGCAAGAAGGGGGAAATAATTCTATTCCTTCTTGTTGACTTTTTTGCCCTGGTCCCGCGCCTCCGTCTCCGTGTCCGTCTCCTCCGACTTTTTACAGGGCGGCATGTGGAGATCTGCCCTGATGTTCAAATCTTCCAAGTCTCTTCTTGCCCGGCCCATCCTTGGTCTTATCTGGCATGTTCATCAGTGTTTCAAGCAAGCTCTCAAGGACATTCTTCGTGATATGCATTTGATCAAGGCAATGAGGCGTGTCGAGTTTGGGCCAGTACTCCAAGTCCTAGAAAACAGACCTTGTTTTCCATACCTTCAGCAGCGGCTCCGGCGCCTTTTTCATCTTTCTCGGCGCAGGGCACTGTTCCCAGTTTTTCAATAGCTCATCGATTTCGGCACCGCTCCTCTTACGTGGAGGTCCTCGATGCTCAGCCTCACCATTGAATAGATCTCCACGGTTTCTCCATGGGTCGTCCTTCGCGAGCCATCTTCGATGCCCCATGTACACGATTTTCCCAGACCCGCCATCTTTCGTTAGCTGCTGAGACGTTGTATCATCCATGCACCGCGTGCATCCGCAATATCCGTGGCACACCTGGCCTGCGACATATCCATAACCGAGATAGTCGTGCACCGTCGTCTTCAGCGCGGCTCTCATATAGAAATACTCGCCTTTGCTGGCATCCCATGTCTTAGCCGGTGTTTTCCATAACGTGTCTAACTCCTCTTGAAGTAGCCCCAGATATAGATTAATATTATTTCCCGGTTGTTTCGGCCCTTGAATCAGCATGCTCATGTGTATGTTCTTTGACTTCATGTACAACCAGGGGAGAGGTTGTACATCCATACAAACATGGGCCATGTGCTATGGTTGGTGTTCTGGTTGCCAACGGATTCATGCCATCGGTACTCGCGCCAAGCACGATGTTCCTTGCATCACCTGCAAAATATCGATATTCAGCATTGAACGCTCTCCACTGGCTTGCATCCGCGAGGTGTCTCAGCTTCAGATCATCTCCATCGTCGGGCTTCACCCTCTCCGCGTGCCAGGCCATGAGCTTTGATTCCTTAGGATCTACGAAATAACGCTGCAGACGGGGAGTGATCGGTAGGTACCATACAACTTTCTGGGGAGATTTCTTTCCGGCCTTCTTGTATCGAGAAGCATTACACACCGGACAGTTGGTTTTTTCCGCGTGCTCCTTCCGATAAATAATGCAATCATTGATGCATGCATGGTATCTAATGTGCGGCATATCAAGAGGGCACACGATCTTCTTGGCCTCATCGACACTAGTAGGACATAGGTTCCCCGTAGGAAGAACCTTCTTTAGATACTTGAGAAGCTCATTGAGGCTTCTGTCGGTCCATTTGGTTTTAGCCTTCGTCTTTAGAAGTTCGAGCATGAAACTCAAGCGGGTCACCTCGGGATCGCAACCATCATACAATGGAGTCTTTGAGTCTACCTCCAGTTGCTCCAGCTTGGCCTCCTCTCTAGAAGCAGCTCTGTCGCTACTCGTCTTCTTGCGAAGCAGGTCTCGAACATGAGGGTCCCGCATGATTGAATTTAGTAGCGACGAAGGCTGCGGCGTGTCCGCGTCTTCTCTGGCGCCATTTCCGGCCTCTTCTCCACTGCCATTTCCGGCCTCTTCTCCGCCGCCACCATGTCTGGCCCCTTCTCCGCCACCATGTCCGGCCTCTTCTCCGCCGCCATTATCGGTCATCTCTTTGTCTGGCCCAATGACGTCATTGGCTGCCCCGTCGGTGTCCTCATCCTCATCATCTTCACTTATCCACTGAGTATAGCCATCCATGAAACCAGTCATGAGCAGGTGCGCCTTCAAACGACCATCCTTATAGGGGTCGAGCCAAACTCCTCCTTTGCATCTTCGGCACGGACATAAAATCTATGTCCGGTTATTTTCATACATGTCCTGCACCGCCGATCGCAACCACCTTTCCACCATCGTTCCACTCACCATCATGATCGCCTACGCGGTAATAATAAGCAAAATGATTATAAAGTCAAAGTCATACAAAAATTCGGCATGACCTTCCCTAAAAATAGGACATATAGAGTTTGCCTGAAATTCACCGAAACGGAAATAAATCGACATTTCGACAAAACATAGGAAGCTCACGCACAATTAAATGGATAGATCTAGTTGGGGACATATAAAGATCACTTCATTAAATGGGTAGATCTACATAGCTAGTTGGGGAAGGAGATGGCTCTAACTAGTGGAGGGGGTGGAAAAGTGAGGAAAAGAGAAAGGGGTTGCATTAATGGAGGTGTGGTGTAGTTAGGGGCATTAAAGAGAGAGAAAGAGAGGTAGGAGAAGAAAAATAGTAATGGGGGGAGAAGCAAGGTGAGGAAGAAGCAAAGTGAGGGAGAGAGGAGGGGGGAGGGCAAAGTGAAGGGAGAGAGGAAGGGGAGGGGGGAGAGGGTTCAAAAGGTGACTGCTGCGCCTTAGCAGCAGCGCGGGCCAGAAAACAGCGCTACTGCTAAAACGTTAGCAGTAGCGCGGTCCTGCAGGCCGCGCTGCTGCTAAGCAGGGCCCACCATGTGGCACAGTACAACATTAGTTGCAGCGGTGGGTCTACAACACGCGCTACTGCTAAAGTTTTAGCAGTAGCGCGCTTAAGGCGGGCCGCGCTGCTACTATACATAGCCTGGTGGCTAAGGGGGGGGGCTCACATAGCAGTAGCACCTTTCTTCTGGGCCGCGCTACTGCTAAATGGATAGCAGTAGCGCCTAATCAGTAGCCGCGCTACTGTAAATTAGCAGTAGCGCGTTCCACAAAGCCACGCTACTGATAAGCCTCCACCTATAAGGTTTTCTCTAGTAGTGATTGCACCATAAAGTGAAATAATGATCAAAAACATAATAATTATCAATAAGAAATCATGATGCAAATTGGATGTATCAACTCCCCCAAGCTTAGACCTCTCTTGTCCTCAAGCAAAAACCGAAATCGATAATCATGACCACATGTTTAGAGAGAGAGGCGTCGATAAAAATAAAATACAGACATGGAGCATCATGATCTTTATTATAACAGCAAGATATCATCATAAAACTTCTCATGAAAAAGTGACAATTCATCCACAAGTTAAAGTATGAACCATAAACCAAATTGAAAACCAACAAACTATGATCTCAGTCACTGAAGCAATTGCAATTCATCATATTATCAGAAAGAGCCTATGTAAGAGCTTTGTTTAGCAAGTTCACATACTCAACTATCAATTAGTCTTCTATGATTGCTGACACTCATGACATACTTATGGAGCAAAAGTTTCAGTCAAAGACATAGAAAGCTAGGGGCTTATAATTTCGCCTCCCAACGTATTTACCTCAAGGGTAATGTCAACAATAATAACTCATGATCACCTACATCCAACTGGATATATATGCCTGGATCAATCCCCACCACATGATGCTTGCCAAGAGAAAAAATAAAAACAGAATAGAGGAGAATACTATTGACTCTTGCATGAAAGTAAATACATAAAGTAAAAGATAGGCCCTTCGCAGAGGGAAGCAAAGGTTGCCATGTGCTTTTTGTTTTTGGATGTGCAAGCTCTTAATGTAAAGGAACATCACTTTATATTGCCCCTTGTGATAGCGACCTTTATTATGCAGTCTGTCGCTTTTATTACTCCACCATCACAAGATCGTACAAAGCTTATTTTCCCTTACAATAAAAGTTCATACATGTTTAGGAGCAATTTTTATTGCTTTGCACTGATGAGAACTTACTTGAAGGATCTTATTCAATCCATAGGTAGATATAGTGGACTCTCATGACATGAAACTGGGTTTAAGGGTTTTTGGAAGCACAAGTAGTATCTCTACTTAGTGCGGAATTTTGGCTAGCAAAAGATAGGGGGCAAGCACCACATGTTAGAGGATCCAAAACAATACTTCTATGTGAATATAAGCAAACATAACCCATTACGTTGTCTTCCTTGTCCAACGTCGACTAATTGACATAGAATATTTGATGGGGGCTCACAATCATAAAAGATGTCCAAGATAGTGTATTTATATGTGAGACCTCTCTTCCTTTATTACTTTTTCATGAATTGCAACAATGACCAATGCTATGTTTGTCAACTTCCAACAAGTTTTATCAATTATACTTCTTTTATGTGAAGTCATCACTCCCCATGGGATTAGCATATGATCTTACTTTTTATTCTTTATTTATTTCTAAGATTGGATCATCAAAAGCAAAACACTCAACTTGAACTACTCTTTATTATATAACTTTCACACACGATTACATAGATAGATCACAAAGCAAGCACTCAAAACTAAATCATACTAAAACTTTATTCTTCTAAATCACGAAATAACTAAGGATCGAACTAAGATAGATAATGATGATAAAAAGTGATGGTGATACGATACCGGGGCACCTCCCCCAAGCTTGGCACAAGCCAAGGGTGGTGCCCATACCCATGTACTCAAATCTCCTTCTTGGGTGATGGTGGTGATGAAGTGGTGGGCTTGTCCTTCCACTTGAGCACACGAATCTCTTCTTTTAATTTGTCATTCTCTCTTTTGAGATCCCAAATTTTGCGACGTAGTTTATCCAAATCTTCCTGCACATGACGAAAAGGAGTAAATTGAACCTTAGGAACCTTCGTCGTGTTAGGTAAGCTGGACCTCTTGAATTCAATGTGCATATCTCCTGGTTGAGGTAGTGGGGGATCCTCATCCTCCTCGCTGGAATGTCCTTGCTTTTCCCTCAAATCAGCATCTTCCTCTTCATCGGTCGTCCAACCATAGGGATCATTCTCCCCATAGACTCTAGGGTTTGCAACAAGATGAGAAACATAGCTTTCCCCGTCCGAATCCTGAGATGACATGGCGCTTGACCTCGAGAATCTGACAGAAAACAGCACGAAACAAGAACAGAGTAGAAACTTGTGATGCAGTGGTCAAAACACCCGTGAGTATATATAATGAATTTTTCTAGTGCAAAACAAGTAATATGGAAGAAAAACGGAGTCGAGAAAGTCCATGAGGGAGCCACAAGCCTGGTAGGCGCGCCCTGGGGGGTAGGGCGCGCCCCCCAGGCTTGTCGCCTCCTCGTGCACTTTTCGGACTGTTTATTATTTTCCTAATTTTTTATATATTCCAAAATGGATAGAAAGTACTTTTATGGAAGTTTTGGAGTCGGTTTACTTATCGTACCACATACCTACTCCTTTTCAGGATTCTGGAGCGTTCCGGAAGGTTTCCTCTATGTGCTCTTCTGGTGTCATTGTTTGAATAATATTGGTTTCAACATTAATGGGCGTACCTGAGATATAATGTTTAATTCTTTGCCCATTAACCACTCTCAGACTATTGCCTTTGGAGTTGTTTATTTTGATGGCTCCGGAGCGATAAACTTCTTCGATGATGTATGGCCCTTCCCATTTAGAGAGAAGTTTTCCTGCAAAAAATCTTAAACAAGAATTGTATAATAGAACATGATCACCTACTTTGAATTCCCATTTTTGAATTCTCTTATCATGCCATCTTTTAACCTTTTGTTTAAACAACTTGGCATTTTCATAAGCTTGGGTTCTCCATTCATCTAAAGAACTAATATCAAATAACCTCTTTTCACCGGCAAGTTTGAAATCATAGTTGAGTTCTTTAATTGCCCAATATGCTTTATGTTCTAGTTCAAGAGGCAAATGACATGCTTTTCCATAGACCATTTTATATGGAGACATACCCATAGGATTTTTATAAGCAGTTCTATAAGCCCATAATGCATCATCAAGTTTCTTAGACCAATTCTTTCTGGATCTATTAACAGTCTTTTGCAAAATCAATTTTATTTCTCTATTAGTTAATTCAACTTGACCACTAGACTGAGGATGATAAGGAGATGCAATTATATGGTTAACATCATATTTAGCAAAAAAATTACGGAAAGCACCATGAATAAAATGTGAACCACCATTAGTCATTAAATATCTAGGGACTCCGAATCTCGGGAATATAACTTCTTTAAGCATTTTAATGGAAGTGTTATGATCAGCACTACTAGTTGGAATAGCTTCTACCCACTTAGTAGCATAATCAACAGCAACCAAAATATGAGTATACCCATTGGATTTAGGAAAAGGTCCCATATAATCAAAACCCCAAACATCAAATGGTTCAATAACAAGTGAATAATTCTGCATATGTCTCCTTCCCGGCACCTTCAATGGTCCCTCGTGATGTGGTTTACCGTGAATATGGAGATTTCGGTGCTATCAGGGTTTCCTGGACTGCTCCTGTATATGTTCTGTCAGCTGATTTTGCTGATGTGTTACCTGTGGATGAAGACCCCATGCCTTTCAATGGAAACCCTCACCCACTTCCTGGTCAGATGCAGTTCAACAACCATAACTGGGTGATGCCCGAATTTCCTGAGCTGGGTTGGAATGATGTGCCACCACCTGCAGCCAATGATCATGTGCATGATGATGCAGAGGTTCAGGATGAACCTGATGAAGAAGCTATCCCATCCCAGGAATCTATGGTGTTACAGGTATCGGAAGATTCAGTTGATGCTGATGCTGCTCAGCCAGAAGATGCCATCATCCTTTATCAGCCACCAGCAATCCAGCCCCCAGCTCAACCTGCTATTCATATTGGCCAAGTCCTTACTATATTCGGCCCAGTTCTGCCACCTGTGATGTAGTGGCAACGTAGCTTTGAGCGTCTGATGCAGTGCTTTGATGCCGCTGTAATTCCCAGGCCAATCCATCTGCCATTGTTGAAGCCAATAGTACTGGCCAAGCGCTCGTGGGATATATGTTCCTCTGAGGATGATCTGGAGTTCAAGCTGCTGCCTCGTGCTCGTGTGGTTAGGCCTGCCCCTATTATGAAACGTCTCTCACCTGTTAAGCGGTCTGTTGCTCGCTCCCTATGCTTCGATCTGAACTTGGAGGATAATCAAAAGGACACTAATTTTATCTTTACTGCTGTCAAGGAGCTGCCCAGAAAGAGAACTCGCAAGACGGAAGCAAAACAGATTCTGGTGGAGTCCCAGGTCCGTCACAGTGCAAGGCTGTCTGCTCTGAAGGAAGGGTTCAGAAAGTCACTGCCGGGCACCAAAGCATCCCCTCTGAGGAAGCCCTCAGCTCGCCACTCCAAGAAACGCAGGGTTGAGGTCACCCCTGCGCCAGTCCCAGCAACTGATGACAATTCTGCAGATCCTGAAGTGCCACCTACTACTACTATCCGTCAGATCCAGCGAGTTGGCACACGTCTTGGGATTGCGCCAGAAAAACTTACGGTGGAGAAACTTACAGCTGCTCCATCTTCATCCAGCCAGACGTCTAATGATGATTAAGTCTGAGTCGAGCTCTGGCCCATGGCGTGCCGTTTCAAACGCCATCTATCTTTATTTCTGTTCTTTTATTTGGTCCTTGTTTATGTTTGCTGGCTGTGCTGCCAAGATTGTCGGTTTCGTTCATACTCCTGGTTCACTAGGTGACTGGGTTAAGCTATCGTTCCTTTTACGTTGTAATGAATCAGAACAAGTTTAGGGATTGGATGGTATTTTGCTGGAATGTTCACGGTCTTAACTCAGATGCGCGACAACGTGTGGTCCGTCAGAAAATTGACGAGAGTGGCTGTTCTATAGTCTGTTTGCAAGAGACGAAATGCACCCATATTGACCAGCGTTTGCTTAGAAAGTTCTGTCCTCGCCGTTTCGATAATTTTACTTATATCCCTTCTGTTGGGGCCTCTGGTGGATTGCTCGTTGCTTGGAATTCATCTTATTTCACTGGCAAACTAATTGAAACACAACAGTTTGGTCTTATTATTGAATTTACTTCTGCTCACAATTCAAACACTTGGACCTTGGTCTCTGTTTATGGGCCTTGTCAAGGGCCTGAACGTGATGATTTCGTTCAATGGCTATATAATCTGTGCATTCCATTTGAGGACAACTGGCTGTTACTGGGGGATTTCAACTTTATGCGTTCATTGGACAACCGCAACTTGCCAGGTGGAAATATTAATGACATGTTCCTTTTTAATGAAATAATTGGTCATTTAGGACTTGTCGAGCTTCCAATTAAAGGGCGCCAGTACACTTGGTCCAACATGCAAGATCAACCTTTACTTGAGCAAATTGATTGGTTTTTTACCTCTGTTAACTGGACCTCATGTTATCCTAATACTCTGGTGAAACCTCTTGCACGTACTGCATCGGATGATGTGCCGTGTGTTGTCACAGTGGCTACTTCAATTCCCAAAGTGAGGGTGTTTCATTTTGAGAATTATTGGGCTGATTTACCCGGTTTTATGGATTGTGTCATGGAGGTTTGGAACAGGCCAACGAACAGAACCACAGCTGCTGGAACTATCTCATCCAAATTTAAGGCACTGAGGTATGCGCTTAAGATCTGGCACACCAGTCTATCCACTGTCAAACGTACTATTGTGGACTGCAACAAAGTGATTTTGTTCTTTGATGAACTGGAGGAAATTCGAGCACTCACCATTCCTGAATACAACTTCAGAAGGATTGTAAAATTCCACCTCGAGGATATTTTACATCTACAGTATATCTACTGGAAGCAGCGTTTCACTATCCGGTCTATTAAAATTGGTGAGGAAAATACAAAAAAATTCCACGCAATGGCTACTGAACGTTTCCGACGCAATACAATTTCTTCAGTTAAATGTCCATCAGGTGATGTCATTACCGATCACCATCAAATGGCGGGAATGTTTTGGTCTGATTTCAAGCAAAGGATGGGCCATTCTGATGGCATTCAAATGGGCTTTGATCTGCCTAGTCTGATTAAGAAAGTTAATGGACTTGAGGATCTATCCAGGCCCTTTTCTGATGAGGAGATAGAATGTGTGATCAAGGAAATGCCGGCGGATAGGGCCCCTGGGCCAGATGGGTTTACTGGGCTATTCTTGAAGATATGCTGGGCTGTTTTGAAGCAGGATTTCATGATGCTAGTAAAGGAATTATATGAAGGAAAATGTGATCTTAAGTGCATCAACTCCTCTCTAATCACTTTAATTCCCAAGAAACTCAGTCCAGAGATGGTAGGAGATTATAGACCTATTTCTCTGACCAACACTTGCTTGAAGTTTCTCACAAAACTCCTTGCCAACAGACTCCAAAAGGTCATCCTTAAGTGCATCCATAATAACCAATATGGTTTCCTTTGATGCAGATCAATACAGGACTGCTTAGCTTGGTTCTTTGAATATATTTATCAGTGCAAGGCTTCCAAGAAACCTATTATTCTGTTGAAATTGGATTTCACCAAGGTCTTTGATACAATTGAACATGCTGCCATACTCCAGATTCTGAAATGCAAGGGTTATGATGATCGATGGCTAAAATGGGTAGAACTCCTATTATCATCAGGCTCTTCCTCGGTCCTTTTAAATGGGGTTCCTGGCCATCACTTCAAATGCAAAAGGGGAGTTCGCCAAGGTGATCCTTTCTCTCCTCTATTGTTTGTACTTGCGGTGGATCTTCTTCAAACAATTGTCAATGACATGCTGGCCAAAGGGGTGCTTTCTTTGCCTATACCCTCACACAATCAAGACTTCCCCATCGTGCAATATGCTGATGACACCTTAATCATATTACCAGCTGTGGATAGTCAGCTTACTGCACTGAAGGAAATGCTTGATGAGTTTGCAAACTCCACAGGTTTGAGAGTCAACTTCTCAAAGTCCTCGATGATCCCTATGAACCTGTCTAAGGATGAAGCTAACCGACTGGCAACCTTGCTGGGCTGCCAGCTTGGCACTCTGCCTTTCACTTACCTGGGTTTACCAATGGGCACCACCAGGCCGACCATCCAGGACCTCATGCCCCTAGTTCATAGGATTGAAAGACGTTTATCGGCAACTTCCTACTTTCTGAACCAAGGCAGCAGGTTACAACTCCTGCAGTCAGTTCTCACATCAATGCCATATATTTCCTGTGTTCTTTATCCATCCCCCCAGGTATTATTAAGCAGATTGAGAGAATTGAAAGGCAATGCCTCTGGAGAGGTAATTCTGACACACCACGGCAATCCTTGGCCTCTTGGGAGTTAGTCTGTCGACCAAAATCTACTGGTGGTCTTGGTGTCATCAACTTGCATGTGCAAAATGAGGCTTTGTTGATGAAACACCTTTTCAAATTTTACAACAAGCTGGATATACCCTGGGTAAATCTCATCTGGAATTCTTACTATGTTGATTCTCCACCCCAGGCGACTACTACTTGTGGCTCATTTTGGTGGAGAGATATTTTTAAATTATATGACAAATTCTGTCAGCTGGCCATCCCAGAGGTCCACTCGGGTGATTCTGTTCTCTTCTGGCTCGATCGATGGAAGATCTCAGGTAGCATTATATCACTCAAGGACAGATTCCCAAGGCTTTTTTCATTTGTGGTGGATGATAAGTTAACGGTCAAACAGATCATGGCCTTGCCCTCGGTGGAGCTTAACTTCCACCTTCCACTATCAAATCAAGCCCATGAGGAACTGACTTAGTTGCTACTTCTGATGGCACAAATTCAGATTAATGATTAGGTCAATGATCTCTGGCACTGGCCTTCGAAATCTGGGAGGTTTACTTCCAAAACCTTCTATGTCTTTGCCCATAGACATATAAATGCTGACCCTATCTTCAAATGGATATGGAAATGTGCATGCACTCTCAAACTTAAGGTTTTTGGTTGGCTACTGCTGATGGATAGGCTGAACACACGTGATATGATGCAGCGCAGGCACTGGCATGTGGAGGACGATACGTGTGTTCTCTGCCATGCAAAAGTACATGAGGATCTGCCACATCTTTTTTTCATTTGTCTGTTTAGCCAAAGAGTCTGGAATTATTTGGGTATCAGCTGGGATGCTCAACCTGATCAGACTACTTTTCAATTGGCGGCTGACACCAGGAGGAAGTTTGATAAGCCTTTTTTCACTGAAGTGGTCTTTGTTGCTGCCTGGAATATCTGGATTATCAGGAATGGTAAAATCTTCAGAAATGAGAGACCTTCCTTCAGAGCTTGGAGACACAACTTTATACATGACATCATCCTCCTCTCACACAGGGTTAAATGTAAATATAAGGATAGCTTGCATACCTGGGTTGCCTCCCTCCCTTAGCATTGTATAGCTTCTGTTAGGTAGGTCCCTTTGTACCTTTGTAACTTGTATCTTGTAACCATTTTTGTTTTGGAATAAAGAGCTGTGAGGCTGTTGCCTTGCAGTACATAGTCAACAAAAAACAAGTGAATAATTCATAGGCATTTCCTGACGTCTACCAACATTACCAATTCTTTGACATTCATCACAAGAAAGGACAAACGTATGTGCATCCTTGAAAAGAGTAGGCCAATAAAAACCAGATTGTAATACCTTGTGTGCAGTTCTGTCTCCCGCATGGTGTCCTCCATATGCCTCGGACTGACACTTACGTAGGATTTGTTCATGTTCATGCTCAGGTACACAACGTCTAATAATACCATCTACTCCTTCTTTATATAAGTGTGGGTCATCCCAAAAGTAATGTCTTAAATCAAAGAAGAACTTTTTCTTTTGTTGGTATGTGAAACTAGGTGGTATATATTTAGCAACAATGTAATTAGCATAGTCTGCATACCAAGGAGTATTACGAGAAGCATTTATGACAGCTAATTGTTCATCAAGAAAATCATCATTAATAGGAAGTGGGTCACCAAGAACATTTTCCATTCTAGACAAGTTATCAACTACGGGATTCTCAGCTCCCTTTCTATCAACAATATGCACATCAAATTCTTGTAGCAAAAGAACCCACCTAATAAGTCTAGGTTTAGCATCTTTCTTTTCCATAAGATATTTAATAGTAGCATGATCAGTGTGAATAGTAACTTTGGAATCAACAATGTAGGATCTGAATTTATCACACGCAAACACAACTGCTAGAAATTCTTTGAGCACTGTCTAGAGTTTTACTAGCATAATGGATAACATTTAATTTCTTATCAACTCTTTGTCCTAGAACAGCACCTACAGCACAATCACTAGCATCACACATAATTTCAAAGGGTAGGTTCCAATCAGGTGGTTGAACAATAGGTGCAGAAATTAAGGCTTTCTTAAGTACTTCAAAGGCTTCTATGCAATCATCATCAAAAACAAATGGAACATCTTTTTGCAAGAGATTAGTAAGAGGCCTAGAAATTTTAGAGAAATCTTTTATAAACCTTCTATAAAAACCAGCATGACCAAGGAAACTTCTTATACCTTTGATATCTTTAGGACATGGCATTTTCTCAATAGCATCAACTTCAGCTTTATCAACTTCAATACCTCTTTCAGAAATTTTATGCCCAAGAGCTATACCTTCATTCACCATAAAGTGGCACTTCTCCCAATTCAAGACAAGATTAGTTTCTTCATGTCTCTACAAAACTCGATCAAGGTTGCTCAAGCAATCATCAAAAGAAGTTCCGTAAACGGAGAAATCATCCATGAAAACCTCAACAATTTTTTCACAAAAGTCAGAGAATATAGCAGTCATACATCTTTGAAAGGTAGCAGGTGCATTACATAAACCAAAAGGCATACGACGATAAGCATAAGTTCCAAAAGGACAAGTAAAGGTGGTTTTCTCTTGATCTTCAGGTGAAATAGGTATTTTAGAGAAACCAGAATAACCATCTAGGAAACAAAAGTGTGTATGCTTAGATAATCTTTCTAACATTTGATCAATAAAAGGCAAGGGATAATGATCTTTCCTAGTAGCTTTATTTAATTTCCTGAAATCAATTACCATCCTATAACGAGTTACAATTCTTTGTGGGATAAGTTCATTTTTATCATTAGGAACAACAGTAATACCTCCTTTCTTAGGAACACAATGAATAGGACTTACCCATCTACTATCAGCTATGGGATAAATTATACCTGCCTCCAGAAGCTTTAATCTTTCAGTTCTTATCACATCCTTCATTCTAGGATTCAGCCTTCTTTGATGGTCAACAACGGGTTTAGCATCTGGTTCCATATGAATTTTATGCTGACATAAAGTGGGACTAATGCCCTTGAGATCATCGAGAGTATATCCAATAGCAGCCCGGTGCTTCTTCAGAGTTTTAAGTAATCTCTTTTCTTCATGCTCTAAAAGGTTAGCACTAATAATAACAGGATATATCTTCTTTTCATCAAGATAAGCATATTTTAGTGTATCAGGTAATTGCTTTAATTCAAACACAGGATCACCCTTGGGTGGAGGTGGATCTCCCAAGGTTTCAACAGGCAAATTATGTTTAAGGATAGGTGCTTGTTTAAAGAACAGCTCATCTATTTCATTTCTTTCATTCATATTCATATCATTCTCATGGTCTAGCAAATATTGTTCTAAAGGATCAGTAGGAGGTATAGCAATAGAAGCAAGACCAATAATTTCATACTTATTAGGTAATTCTTTATCATGAGGTTGTCTATGAAACTTAGAGAAATTAAACTCATGAGACACCTCACTAAAATTAACACTGACAATTTCTTTAGTGCAATCAATCTTGGCATTAACTGTATTCAAGAAAGGTCTACCAAATATAATGAGACAAAAATCATCTTGTGGTGATCCAAGAACAAGAAAATCAGTAGGATATTTGATCTTGCTACACAAGACTTCAACATCTCTAACAATCCCAAGCGGTGAAATAGTATCTCTATTTGCAAGCTTAATAGTGACATCAATATCTTCAATCTCAACAGGTGCAATATCATTCATGACTTCTTGATAGAGAGTAAACGTAATAGCACTCACACTAGCACCAATATCACATAAACCATGATAGCAATGATCTCCAATTTTAACAGAAATAATAGGCATGCCAATTACAGGTTTGTTTTTATCTTTAGTGTCTGGTTTAGCAATTCTAGCTGCTTCATCACAGAAATATATGACATGTCCATCAATATTATCAACCAAAATATCTTTAACCATTGCAATATTAGGTTCAAATTTAATTTGTTCAGAAGGTCTAGGTGCTCTAATATTACTCTTATTAACCACAGTTGAAGCTTTAGCATGTTCCTTAATCCTAACAGGGAAAGGAGGTTTCTCAATATAAGCAGTAGGCACAACTGGATCAACATGGTAAACAATTGTTTCTTCTTTAACACTAATAGGTTCTTCATTCAATTCAATAGGTGGATGATATTTAAACCATTTCTCCTTAGGGAGATCAACATGAGCAGCAAAAGATTCTCAAAAGGTAGCTACTATCTCAGAGTCAAGTCCATATTTAGTACTAAACTTATGAAAAGCATCAGTTTCCATAAAAGATTTAACACAATCAAACTCAAGATTTATACCTGACTCGTTACCTTTGTCGATTTCCCAATCTTCAGAGTTACGTTTAATTCTTTCCAGAAGATCCCATCTGAATTCAATAGTTCTCTTCATAAAGGAACCAGCAGAAGAAGTATCAAGCATGGATTGATCAATATGAGAAAGCCGAGCATAAAAGTTTTGAAGAATTATTTCTCTCGAGAGCTCATGATTGGGGCATGTGTGCAACATATACTTCAGCCTCCCCCAATCTTGAGCGATACTTTCTCCTTCACGAGGCCAAAAATTATATATATAATTTCGATCACGATGAACCAAATGCATAGGATAAAATTTCTGGTGGAATTCCAGCTTCAACCGGTTCCAGTCCCATGTTTCAGTATCATCACATAGCCTATACCATGTCAATGACTTTCCCTCCAAAGATAAAGGGAATACTTTATTCTTAACTCCATCTCCGGATAGACCTGCAAGCTTAAACAATCCACAAATTTCATCCACATATATCAAGTGCATATCAGGATGTACCGTTCCATTTCCGGCATAAGGATTAGCTACTAGTTTCTCTACCATACCCGAAGGAATTTCATAATAAATATTTTCAGTAGGTTCAATAGGTTGAGGAGCAACTCTCAATGCTTCCAGTCAAGGTGAAGATACCCCGAACAAGCCCCTCAAAGGATTACTTTCCATAGTGACAAGTGACAGTAAATTTCAGCATGTAATATAAATGTTTCCTTACCAAATTCCACTCACCAAAGGCCCTTCACTCGCCGGTAACAGCGCCAAAAAAGAGTTTTGATGACCCAAAAGTATAGGGGATCAATCGTAGTCCTTTCGATAAGTAAGAGTGTCGAACCCAACGAGGAGCGGAAGGAAATGACAAGCGGTTTTCAGCAAGGTATTCTCTGCAAGTACTGAAAGTAGCGGTAACAAATAGTTTTGATAGCAAGATAATTCGTAAATAGTAACAAGTAACAAGTATAATAAAGTGCAGCAAGGTGGCCCAATCCTTTTTGTAGCAAAGGACAAGCTAGAACGATCTCTTATATAAAGCAAAGCATTCTCGAGGACACATGGGAATTTCATCTAGTCATTTTCATCATGTTTGTTTGATTCGCGTTCGCTACTTTGATAATTTGATATGTGGGTGGACTGGTGATTGGGTGTTGTTCTTACTTGAACAAGCCTCGCACTTATGATTGCCCCCTCTCGCAAGCATCCGCAACTACGAAAGAAGAATTAAGATAACTCTAACCATAGCATGAAACATAGGGATCCAAATCAGCCCCTTACGGAATAGCACATAAACTAGGGTTTAAGTTTCTGTCACTCTAGCAACCCATCACCTAATTACTACTCTATAATGCCTTCCCTTAGGCCCAAAGATGGTGAAGTGTCATGTAGTCGATATTCACACGACACCACTAAAGGAAGCAACAACATACATACATCAAAATAACGAACGAATACCAAATTCACATGATTACTTATGACAAGACTTCTCCCATGTTCTGAAGAACAAAAGTAACTACTCACAAATCATATTCATGTTCAAGATCAGAGGGGTATTGAATAGCATTAAGGATCTGAACATGTAATCTTCCACCAAATAAACCAACTAGCATCAACTACAAGATGTAATCAACACTACTAGCAACCCACAGGTACCAATCTGAGGTTTTGAGACAAAGATTGAATACAAGAGATGAACTAGGGTTTGAGATGAGATGATGCTGGTGAAGATGTTGATGAAGATTGGTCCTCCCACAATGAGAGGATCGTTGGTGATGTCGATGGCTTCGATTTCCCCCTCTCGGAGGGAAGTATCCCCGGCGGAATCGCTCCGCCGGAGAGCAAAATAGCTCCTGCCCAGGTTCCGCCTCGAGACGGCGGCGCTTCATCCCGAAAGTCTTCTTCTCATTATTTTTCTAGGGCAAATGGCTTCATATAGCAGAAGGAGGGGGCCAGAGGCCTGCCAGGGGCCCCAAAAGCTCGGGGGGCGCGCCCCCTAGGCTTGTGTCCCTGGTGGGCCCCCTTCTGCTGATTCTTTTGCCAGTATTTTTTATATATTCCAAAATAATTCTCTGTAAATTTTCAGGTCATTTGGAGTTGTGCAGAATAGCTATCTCTGTTTCACCCCTTTCAGGTATAGAATTCCAGCTGCCATCATTCTCCCTCTTCATGTGAATCTTGCAAAATAAGAGAGAAAAGGCATAAGAATTGTACCATAAAGTGAAATAATGATCAAAAACATAATAATTATCAATAAGAAATCATGATGCAAATTGGATGTATCAATGCTGCTTGGGACGCCATAGCGGACTGCGATGTCTTTGATGAACTTGACGGTTGTGGGACAGTCGAGCTTCTTGATCGGCCTCGCCTCGATCCACTTGGTGAACTTGTCGACGGCCACCAACAGGTGCGTCATGCCGCCTCGAGCGGTCTTGAATGGCCTCGCCATGTTGAGGCTGTTGGGGAACGTTGCATGGGAAACAAAAAATTTTCCTACGCACACACAAGATCTATCCATGGTGATGAGCATCTACGAGAGGGAGAGTGAATCTACATACCCTTGTAGATCGCTAAGTGGAAGCGTTTAAGAAACGCGGTTGATGTAGTCGAACGTCTCCGCGATCCAAATCGCAAGTCGTCCCTCGATCCGATCACGAACTAGCGCCGAACGGACGGCACCTCCGCGTTCAACACACGTACGGCTTGATGACGCCTTCACCTCCTCGATCCAGCGAGCGATGGTGAAGTAGTGGTTGAGTTCCAGCAGCACGACGGCGTGGTGATGGTGGTGAGGAACAATCTCTGCAGGGCTTCGCCAAGCGCTACGGAGATTATGACGGAAGAACTAGAGGGTTAGGGTTGCCGCACACGGCTTGGGGAAATCTTGATGTATCCCGTGTGCTAGCCCTGCCCCTCTATTTATATGTTGAGCCTTGGGGTCTAAACTTGGAGTAAAAGCCTCCTCTAGGTCGGTTTTGCCCGCACAAGGTCGGTTTGGCCCGCAGGAAAAGAGTCCAACTCAGATCCCCGCCGAACCGTGCACAGCCGCGCACAAGCGGTAGTACCGCTCACAAGCGGTAGTACCGCTTGGGCGGTAGTACCGCTTCACACAAGCGGTAGTACCGCTCGGGCGGTAGTACCGCTTCACACAAGCGGTAGTACCGCTTACGCGGCAGCAAAACTACTTTTTGCACTTTCCAATACCTCGTGGGCTTTATCCCTTTGGCCCATATAAAGTGTTGCTGCACCCGAACACTTCGGTAAACATCCGGAACCCCTTCCGGTGAACTCCGGAACCCTTCCGGAGATCAAAACACTATTATCACATATATCAATCTTTACCTCCGGACTATTCCGGAGATCCTCGTCATGTCCGGGATCTTATCCGGGACTCCGAACAACTTTCGGTCACCAACATAATAACTCAATTATACTAATCGTCACCAAACGTTAAGTGTGTAGACCCTGCGGGTTCGAGAACTATGTAGACATGACCGAGACACCTCTACGGCCAATAACCAATAGCGGGACCTGGATGCCCATATTGGCTCCTACATATTCTACGAAGATCTTTATCGGTCGAACCTCTATGTCAAGGATTCAGTTAATCCCGTATGTTGTTCCCTTTGTTCTTCGGCATGTTACTTGCCCGAGATTCGATCGTCGGTATCACTATACCTAGTTCAATCTCGTTACCGGCAAGTCTCTTTACTCGTTCCGTAATACAAGATCTCGTGGCTAACACTTTAGTCACATTGCTTGCAAGGCTCATTGTGATGTTGTATTACCGAGTGGGCCCTGAGATACCTCTCCGTCATACGGAGTAACAAATCCCAGTCTTGATCCATGCCAACCCAACAGACATCCTCGGAGATACCTGTAGAGCACCTTTATAGTCGCCCAGTTACGTTGCGACGTTTGATACACACAAGGTACTCCTCCGATGTCAGGGAGTTGCATGATCTCATGGTCATAGGAACAGATACTTGACATGCAGAAAACAATAGCAATAAACTGACACGATCATATGCTACGTTCGTAGTTTGGGTCTTGTCCATCACATCATTCTCCTAATGATGTGATCCCGTTATCAAATGACATCTCATGTCAATAGCTAGGAAACCTTAACCATCTTTGATCAACGAGCTAGTCAACTAGAGGCTTACTAGGGACACAGTGTTGTCTATGTACCCACACATGTATTTGAGTTTCCAATCAATACAATTATAGCATGGATAATAAACGATTATCATGAACAAGGAAATATAATAATAACCAATTTATTATTGCCTCTAGGGCATATTTCCAACAGTCTCCCACTTGCACTAGAGTCAATAATCTAGTTCACATCACTATGTGATTTACATTGTAATGAATCGAACACCCATGCAGTTCTGGTGTTGTTCATGTTTAGCCCTTGGAAGAGGTTTAGTCATCGGATCTGCAACATTTAGATCCGTGTGTACTTTGCAAATATTTATGTCGTCCTCCTTGATGTAATCGCGGATGGAATTGAAACGTCGCTTTATGTGTCTGGTCCTCTTGTGAAATCTTGGTTCCTTGGCTAGAGCAATGGCACCAGTATTATCACAAAACAGAGTCATTGGGTTAAGCGCACTAGGCACTACTCCAAGATCTGTCATGAACTCCTTCATCCAGACACCTTCCTTCGCCGCCTCCGAGGCAGCGATGTACTCCGCTTCGCATGTAGAATCTGCTACCACGCTTTGCTTGGAACTGCACCAGCTAACCGCACCCCCATTAAGAATAAATACGTATCCGGTTTGCGACTTAGAGTCATCCGGATCAGTGTCAAAGCTTGCATCGACGTAACCCTTTACGACAAGCTCTTGATCACCTCCATAAACGAGAAACATGTCCTTAGTCCTTTTCAGGTACTTCAGGATATTCTTGACCGCCGTCCAGTGTTCCATTCCTGGATCACTTTGAAACCTTCTGACCATACTTATGGCAAGGCTGACATCGGGTCTTGTGCACAGCATTGCATACATGATAGAGCCTATGGCCGAAGCATAGGGGATGACACTCATCTTTTCTCTATCTTCTGCAGTCACTGGGCATTGAGTCTTACTCAACTTCACACCTTGCAAAACAGGCAAGAACCCCTTCTTGGACTGATCCATTTTGAACTTCTTCAAAATCTTATCAAGGTATGTGCTTTGTGAAAGTCCTATTAAGCGTCTTGATCTATCTCTATAGATCTTGATGCCTAATATGAAAGCAGCTTCTCCTAGGTCCTTCATTGAAAAACTCTTGTTCAAATATTCCTTCACGCTTTCCAACATTTCTATATTGTTTCCAATCAGCAATATGTCATCCACATATAATATTAGAAACGCTATAGAGCTCCCACTCACTTTCTTGTAAATACAAGCTTCTCCGTAAACTTGTATAAACTCGAACGCTTTGATCACCTCATCAAAACGAAGATTCCAACTCCGAGATGCTTGCACCAGTCCATAAATGGATCGCTGGAGTTTGCAAACTTTGTCAGCATTCTCTGGATCGACAAAACCTTCTGGTTGCATCATATACAACTCTTCCTTAAGGTAACCGTTAAGGAACGTTGTTTTGACATCCATCTGCCAAATTTCATAATCGAAAAAGGCAGCTATTGCTAACATGATTCTGACGGACTTAAGCATCGCTACGGGTGAGAAGGTCTCATCGTAGTCAACTCCTTGAACTTGTGAAAAACCCTTTGCCACAAGTCGAGCTTTATAGACGGTGACATTACCGTCCGCGTCCGTCTTCCTCTTAAAGATCCATTTGTTCTGAATGGCCTTACGCCCTTCAGGTAATACTTCCAAAGTCCATACTTTGTTTTCATACATGGATCCCATCTCGGATTTCATGGCCTCTAACCACTTCTCGGAATCCGGGCCCATCATCGCTTCTCCATAGCTCGTAGGTTCATCGTTGTCTAACAACATGACCTCTAAGACAGGGTTGCCATACCACTCGGGAGCAGTACGCGTCCTTGTCGACCTACGAGGTTCGATAGCAACTTGATCCAAAGTTTCATGATCATCATCATTAACTTCCTCTTCAGCTAATGTAGGCTCCACAGAAACAACTTTCTGCGCTGCGCTACTCTCAGGTTGAAGTAAAGGTTCAACAACCTCATCAAGTTCTATCTTCCTCCCACTCAATTCTTTCGAGAGAAACTCTTTCTCAAGAAATGTTCCGTTTTTAGCGACAAACACTTTGCCCTCAGATCTGAGGTAGAAGGTATACCCAATTGTCTCTTTTGGGTATCCTATGAAGACGCATTTCTCCGCTTTGGGTTCCAGCTTTTCAGGCTGAAGCTTTTTTGACATAAGCATCACATCCCCAAACTTTAAGAAACGACAGTTTTGGCTTCTTGCCAAACCAAAGTTCATATGGCGTCGTCTCAACGGATTTCGATGGTGCCCTATTTAAAGTGAATGCAGCTGTCTCTAATGCATAACCCCAAAACGATAGTGGCAAATCGGCAAGAGACATCATAGATCGCACCATATCCAATAAGGTTCGATTACGACGTTCGGACACACCATTACGCTATGGTGTTCCAGGCGGTGTCAATTGTGAAACAATTCCACACTGTCTTAAGTGACTGCCAAACTCATAACTCAGATATTCTCCTCCTCGATCAGATCGTAGGAATTTAATCTTCTTGTTACGATGATTCTCAACTTCACTCTGAAATTGTTTGAACTTTTCAAATGTTTCAGACTTGTGTTTCATTAAGTAAATATACCCATATCTACTTAAGTCATCAGTGAAGGTGAGAAAGTAACGATAACCACCGCGCGCCTCAATACTCATCGGACCGCACACATCAGTATGTATGATTTCCAATAAGTCACTTGCCCGTTCCATTGTACCAGAGAACGGAGTTTTAGTCATCTTGCCCATGAGGCATGGCTCACATGTGTCAAGTGATTCAAAATCAAGTGACTCCAAAAGTCCATCAGCATGGAGCTTCCTCATGCGTTTTACGCCAATATGACCTAAACGGCAGTGCCACAAGAAAGTGGTATTATCATTATCAATTCTACATCTTTTGGCATCAATGTTATGAACATGTGTATCATTACTGTCGAGATTCAATAAGAATAAACCCCTCACATTGGGTGCATGACCATAAAAGATATTACTCATATAAATAGAACAACCATTATTCTCTGATTTAAATGAGTAACCGTCTCGCAATAAACAAGATCCAGATATAATGTTCATGCTTAACGCAGGCACCAAATAACACTTATTCAGGTTCATCACTAATCCCGACGGTAATCGAAGAGCGAGCGTGCCGACGGCGATCACATCAACCTTGGAACCATTTCCCACGTGCATCGTCACTTCGTCCTTTGCCAGCCTCCGTCTAATCCGCAGTTCCTGTTTTGAGTTGCAAATATGAGCAACCGCACCGGTATCAAATACCCAGGCACTACAACGAGAGTTGGTAAGGTACACATCAATAACATGTATATCATATATACCTTGTTTGTTGTTGGCCGCCTTCTTGTCAGCCAAATACTTGGGGCAATTCCGCTTCCAGTGTCCAGTTCCCTTGCAATGAAAACACACAGTTTCTGGTTTGGGTCCAGCCTTGGGTTTCTTCACGAGAGGAGCAACTGCTTTGCCACTCTTCTTGGAGTTACCCTTCTTACCCTTGCCATTTTTCTTGAAACTAGTGGTTTTATTGACCATCAACACTTGATGCTCCTTCTGAATTTCAGACTCAGCGGCTTTCAGCATCGCAAACAGCTCGGCGACTGACTTGTTCATCCCGTGCATGTTATAGTTCAACACGAAGCTCTTGTAGCTAGGTGGCAATGATTGAAGAACTCTGTCAGTGATAGCCTCTGGCGGAAGGGGCATCCCCAATTCAGCCAGACGGGTGGAGTACCCAGACATTCTGAGCACGTGATCACTGATAGACCCGTTCTCCTCCATCTTGTAAGTATAGAACTTATCGGAGATCTCATATCTCTTGATCCGGGCATTCTTCTGAAAGATAAACTTCAACTCCTGGAACATCTCATATGCTCCATGACGTTCAAAACGTCTCTGAAGTCCCGGTTCTAAGCCATACAACATTGCACATTGAACTATTGAGTAATCATCAGAACGAGCCTGCCAGGCGTTCACAACGTCTAGAGACTCAACTGGAGCGGGTGGATCACCAAGCGGTGCATCAAGGACATAAGCCTTCTGGGAAGCCGTAAGGATAATCCTTAGATTACGGGCCCAGTCCACAAAGTTACTTCCATCATCTTTCAACTTAGCTTTCTCTAGGAACGCATTAAAATTCAGGGGTGCTACTGCGCGAGCCATGATCTACAACATAAATATAGCAAAGACAACTTAGACTATTGTTCTAGATAATGAGTTTAATTAATCATATTACTTAAAAACTCCCACTCAAATTGACATCCCTCCGGTCATTCGAGTGTAACATGATCCAAATCCACCAACTCAAGTCCGATCATCACGTGAGTTGAGGTGGTTTCAATGGTGAACATCTTCATGTTGATCATATCTACTATATGACTCATGTTCGACCTTTCGGTCTCTTGTGTTCCGAGGCCATGTCTGTACATGCTAGGCTCGTCAAGTTTAACCCGAGTGTTCCGCGTGTGCAACATGGCTTGCACCCGTTGTATGTGAACGTGGAGTCTATCACACCCGATCATCACGGCGTGTCTCGAAACGACGAACTTTCGCAACGGTGCACACTCGGGGAGAACACAATTTATCTTGAAATTTAAGTGAGGGATCACCTTATAATGCTACCGTCGTCCTAAGCAAAATAAGATGCATAAAAGGATTAACATCACATGCAAATCATAAGTGACATGATATGGCCATGAACTTGTGCTTTTGATCTCCATCTCCAAAGCACCGGCATGATCTCCATCGTCACCGGCATGACACCATGATCTCCATCATCTTGATCTCCATCAACGTGTCGCCATAAGGTTGTCGCGCCGACTGTTGCTTCCACGACTATTGCTAACGTTTAGCGATAAAGTAAAGCATTACATAGCGCTTAATGATTGACACGCAGGTCATACAATAATTCAAGACAACTCTATGGCTCCTGCCAGTTGCCGTACTCATCGACATGCAAGTCGTGATATTCTATACAAAACATGATCATCTCATACATCACATATATCTCATCATGTAATTGGCCATATCACATCACAACATACCCTGCAAAAACAAGTTAGACGTCCTCTAATTGTTGTTGCAAATTTTACGTGGTTGCTACGGGTTTGCAAGAACCGTTCTTACCTACGCAAAACCACAACGTGGTGTAGTGATTGCTTTTTGATCTTCTAAAAGAACCCTCTTCATTGAAATCGATTCAACTAAAGTGAGAGAGACAGACACCCGCTAGCCATCTTTATGCAACGAAGTTACATGTCAGTTGAAGGAACCTGTCTCGCGTAAGTGTACGCGTAATGTCGGTCCGGGCCGCTTCATCTCACAGTACCGCCGAATCAAATATCAACTAGTAACGGCAAGCAATATGTATACACCCACGCCCACAACTCGTTTGTGTTCTACTCGAGATCTCATCTACGCATAGACCTGGCTCTGATACCACTGTTGGGGAACGTTGCATGGGAAACAAAAAAAATTCCTACGCACACACAAGATCTATCCATGGTGATGAGCATCTACGAGAGGGAGAGTGAATCTACATACCCTTGTAGATCGCTAAGCGGAAGCGTTTAAGAAACGCGGTTGATGTAGTCGAACGTCTCCGCGATCCAAATCGCAAGTCGTCCCTCGATCCGATCACGAACTAGCGCCGAACGGACGGCACCTCCGCGTTCAACACACGTACGGCTTGATGACGCCTTCACCTCCTCGATCCAGCGAGCGATGGTGAAGTAGTGGTTGAGTTCCAGCAGCACGACGGCGTGGTGATGGTGGTGAGGAACAATCTCTGCAGGGCTTCGCCAAGCGCTACGGAGATTATGACGGAAGAACTAGAGGGTTAGGGTTGCCGCACACGGCTTGGGGAAATCTTGATGTATCCCGTGTGCTAGCCCTGCCCCTCTATTTATATGTTGAGCCTTGGGGTCTAAACTTGGAGTAAAAGCCTCCTCTAGGTCGGTTTTGCCCGCACAAGGTCGGTTTGGCCCGCAGGAAAAGAGTCCAACTCGGATCCCCGCCGAACCGTGCACAGCCGCGCACAAGCCGTAGTACCGCTCACAAGCGGTAGTACCGCTTGGGCGGTAGTACCGCTTCACACAAGCGGTAGTACCGCTCGGGCGGTAGTACCGCTTCACACAAGCGGTAGTACCGCTTACGCGGCAGCAAAACTACTTTTTGCACTTTCCAATACCTCGTGGGCTTTATCCCTTTGGCCCATATAAAGTGTTGCTGCACCCGAACACTTCGGTAAACATCCGGAACCCCTTCCGGTGAACTCCGGAACCCTTCCGGAGATCAAAACACTATTATCACATATATCAATCTTTACCTCCGGACTATTCCGGAGATCCTCGTCATGTCCGGGATCTTATCCGGGACTCCGAACAACTTTCGGTCACCAACATAATAACTCAATTATACTAATCGTCACCAAACGTTAAGTGTGTAGACCCTGCGGGTTCGAGAACTATGTAGACATGACCGAGACACCTCTACGGCCAATAACCAATAGCGGGACCTGGATGCCCATATTGGCTCCTACATATTCTACGAAGATCTTTATCGGTCGAACCTCTATGTCAAGGATTCAGTTAATCCCGTATGTTGTTCCCTTTGTTCTTCGGCATGTTACTTGCCCGAGATTCGATCGTCGGTATCACTATACCTAGTTCAATCTCGTTACCGGCAAGTCTCTTTACTCGTTCCGTAATACAAGATCTCGTGGCTAACACTTTAGTCACATTGCTTGCAAGGCTCATTGTGATGTTGTATTACCGAGTGGGCCCTGAGATACCTCTCCGTCATACGGAGTAACAAATCCCAGTCTTGATCCATGCCAACCCAACAGACATCCTCGGAGATACCTGTAGAGCACCTTTATAGTCGCCCAGTTACGTTGCGACGTTTGATACACACAAGGTACTCCTCCGATGTCAGGGAGTTGCATGATCTCATGGTCATAGGAACAGATACTTGACATGCAGAAAACAATAGCAATAAACTGACACGATCATATGCTACGTTCGTAGTTTGGGTCTTGTCCATCACATCATTCTCCTAATGATGTGATCCCGTTATCAAATGACATCTCATGTCAATAGCTAGGAAACCTTAACCATCTTTGATCAACGAGCTAGTCAACTAGAGGCTTACTAGGGACACAGTGTTGTCTATGTACCCACACATGTATTTGAGTTTCCAATCAATACAATTATAGCATGGATAATAAACGATTATCATGAACAAGGAAATATAATAATAACCAATTTATTATTGCCTCTAGGGCATATTTCCAACAGAGGCCCCAGACGGCAAAGGGCCACGTGATGGGGATAGTCTGGAGAGCCAAAGCAGGCTGGTGGCTCCGGGTGCTGAAGTGCTGGAAACCCTTGCACTTGAGGACCAGCTACTCAGCGTCCTTCAGAGCAGTCAGCCAGTAGAAGCCATGGTGGAAAGCTTTGGCCACGAGGGACCTCAAGGCGGCGTGCTGCCTGCACTTGCCCTGGTGGATGTCGCGTAGGATCTCGAGCCCCTTGGCCGGCTCGACGCAACATTGGAAATTGCCGGTTGTACTGCGCTTGATGAGCTCGCGGTTGATGATGCTGTAGGCGGAGGCCCGGCGCTGCACCTGCCGGGCCGCGACCTTGTCATCGGGGAGTTCGCCGCTCACCAGGAAGCTGAGGACCGGCTGCGCCCAAGATGGTGCATCCACCACCATGAGGACGGCAGCTTGCACAGGGCCGGCTGGGTTGGGAGGCGGTGGGCAGGAGACGGCAGCCCCCGAGACTGAGGCGGCAGTCCCCGAGCTGGAGCCGACAGCCCTAGGGCCGGATCAGAACCGGCAGCCCCTGGGACTGGTGCGGCAGTCCCCGAGCTGGAGCCGGCAGCCCCCAAGCCGGAGGCGGGAGCCATCGGATCGGCCGGGACGAAGATGGACTCCGAGTCAGGAGACGGCTTGATGGAGGGCTTGCGCAGGTGTTCGAGGGAGACGCCGGCTGGGATTGCCTGCCGAGTGGAGCCAATCTTGGCTAGTGTGTCAGCCACCTTGTTCTCAGCTCGAGGGACGTGGAGGAACTCGCAACTGTGGAATCCGCCAGTCATCTACTGGACCAAGAAATGGTAGCTGGCCATGTTGGCGTCCCTGGCGTCCCACTCGCCAAAGACCTGCTGCACCACCAGATCGGAGTCGCCATAGCAGAGGATGCACCGGATGCCGATGTCCTTGGCCAGCCCAAGGCCGTGGACAAGGGCTTCATACTCGGCCACGTTGTTGGAGGCGGTGAAGTGGATCTGGAGTGCGTACCACAGCCGGTCGCCCCTGGGGGAGGAGAGTACAATGCCGGCTCCCAAGCCGGTGAGCATCTTCGAGCCGTCAAAGTGCATGCACCAGTGCGTCGAGTCGGGAGACGATGGCAGGTACTGGGTCTCCGCCCAGTCGATGAGGAAGTTGGCCAAGGCCTAGGTCTTGATGGCGGTGCGGTGCTCGTAGAGGATAGTGTGGGAGGCCAGCTCGATGGCCCACTTGGCGACCCGGCCAGAGGCTTCGCGGCAACCCATGATCTCACCGAGGGGAGCTGTGCTCACCACGGTGACGGTGTGCTCCTAGAAGTACTGCTTCAGCTTCTGGGCGGCCAACTACACGCCATAGCACATCTTCTGGTAGTGGGGGTAGTTCTGCTTGGAGAGGGAGAGCACCTCGCTCAGGTAGTACACAGGGTGCCGGACTGGCTGCGCCTTTGTGACACCCTGGTTTTCGCTCCTTGTTTTTTTTCCTTCGCGGGATTGGACTCCCATCTTTTTTTCGATGTTATCGGATTTTCTCTCGTTCTTGGGTACATGAAGATGGTCATCTAGCCTTGCCTTTCCTATCCAACCAAAGATTCTCTCCAATTCAACCTTGCCACCCAAGATATATTCTCAAGATTTCGCCGCCGAAACCGTACCTTCCGAGTTACCGAAAGGGAAACCCTAATTCCTTCCGTTGCATTTTTCTATTTAAAGCCAATATTGTATTTTGGGCACCTTCCAAAGGAACTACCATTTTGGTAGCCAGGAAAAATCCCAAATAATTTGTGGAGCTTCTACTATCCATATATTCACAATTTCCATCAAATACCCAAGTTCCATAGTTCAAATTTTGAGCACATCATCCAATTCTAGTTTCTGGACCTATTTTGAGATTGTGAAGCAACTATATTTTAGATTGCTCCATAGTTCTTGAAATAAATCTAGGACCTCACATTCCCTATATGATGTGAGCATGCAAAAATTTATATCATTTTGCCAAGCCAATTTCTCCCAAAAATTCCATCTGATTTCTATCCAGAGCAAATCACTGTGAATGAAGTACCATTTAGGAGCATCCAAATGGTATGAAATTTTACCAGTGCATTCTTACACCCAATTAACCTTCCTCCACCAAATTTCAGCCCAATTCACTCAGCCATTTGAGCACAGCTTCAATATTTAGTTTCTGGACCAATTTTTGCATTGTGGAGGAAGTGCATGCAAACAAGGTCCAAATGCCTTCAAATTTTGCCAGGACCTACACATTTCTAACACATTTCATTGTGACAAAGAACCAGCTCGAACTCTCCATCCATTTCTCCACAAGAATCCATCTCAGTTCCTGTGCAGAACCTAAGTCAGCTCAAATCAGTCAAGTCTGTGTATCCATTTGCTTCCAATCCATCTCAGGTCAACTCACTGATCTCTGGTGCACTGCGTTGACAAGGCCGGGCAGTGTCAGGGCGCCGTGGACATGCGTAGCACATGGTGACCACAGCTTCAGTCGGCCGCCGGTGTGAACTGTGGCAACAGTCGCCACCTCCTGCCGCCGCAGCTCGTCTGCGAGTGACGACTAGCTCCCCACCGCACGCGTGTGCCCTCTAGACCCCTCTCCCCCTCGTCCCCTAGCTCCTGGCCAGCTGTGCCGACATGGCCGATACACTGTTGGGACGCGACCATGGTACCGTGTACCCAGAGGCCTCCACTCGTCGGCTAGCTCGCTCCAGAGCCTTCCCCCGCGGCTATATAATACGTAGCCCGAGCCTCCCGCAACCCACAGCCCCTTTCCCGAGCTCGAGGAGCTCCCTCCTCTCTTCCCACAGCTGCCATGCCGGCCATGGCCCTCGCTCAAATTCGGGCCGCCCGAGCTCTCTCCCTCCCTCTAGCCACTCCGCGGCGCTCCGCTAGCCACTGCGAAGCTCCCCAGCCCCTCAGAGCCTCTCCTCTGCAACGGAGCCATACGCCCCCATGGCGTCCGACGCCGCCGTCCGCCACGGCCAAGCCCTCACTCATTCCTGGGCTTCCCAGCGGTGGTGACATGCACCGGCAGATGCGCCTCAGTGCTCCGGTCACGCCGGTAGGCTGCACGGCCCGAACGGAGGCCGGAGTCGCCGGCAATCGCCGGTCGAGCTCCACTGCTCCTCGGCCAAGTGCGTGCGAAAGGAAGAAGACGAAGCCTTGTCCCCTCGAGCCTTCCCGTGGGCCCGCGGCCCCAACAGTCAGCCAAATAGGCACTGGGCCCGGTCCCTTAAGTGGAAACGTATTTCATGAAATACGCTTTCCCATCTGGAAAGCGTACTCTCTCAGTGCTTCAGGCGAAAGTACGCTTTCTCCTTTCAAAGACGTATTCCCTGAAGGCGCCATCTGTTTTCAGCCGTGGGCTGAAACCCCTGAATTGCGGACGTTCGTTAGCTAACAGCAAAAATGAACAGATTCTTGTTTGTTTTCTGCCTAATGAACGAACGGCCACAACTTTTTAATCGTGACTCCGAATCAGGTGATTCCAAAGGCCACGTTCTCTGTTCGTCGAGCCTGTTCCGATGAAACTACTTTCACCATGTTGACACATTCTGAAAATGACCATTTTGCCCCTGCCCTATATTCAGCCCCTCTGAGAGAGAATCTTTTCCGGCGAATTTTTCTGCGAGGTGATCACACTTCTCTCCGGCGAATCTATCCACCCCCAAGCAAGCCGAACATCTGATATATGCCCTAAAGCATTGCTCTATGTTATTCTTGCATGTTTAATTAATAAATATGTTTGTGCTAGAAATAATTAAACTCCTGATAGTTTGTATTACTGTTAGCATTACTTGTTGGTACTCATCATATTATCGCACTAGTGACTCGTAGGTGACAATATGGAGATAGGTTGTTGTGTTTTCATCATGCATTGTTACTGTTATTGCACTGATAAAGAATGTGACTTAATAATGACAACCTCCTCCGTTGGCTGGATCGAGTCATAGTGCCACCAAACCGAGCTCATCAGTGCAGCCACATTTACCTTTATGGGAAGGCCCTAACTTGGTCTATTGTCTTGCCTCTTATCAGTACCACCAAAGAGGGAAGGTTATGCGTGTGTGCTACCCTGATCAGGTACGCGGCGATAACCTTGTGAGCCCAGGTTATATGCGTGCGGGTCCCCGTTTGGGATAGTTTAGTTTGGCCACGACGGTGGCATGTGTTAGGAGTGACACAGGGGCCACCCAGGGCATGACCCGGAAGGGATATGATTGTTGGTGGGACAGTAAGAGTGCCAGGCAATAGACAAGTTTTGTTGGAGCAGCACCGGTCCACCCAAATGGGAACAGGTACTAAAGTCCGAGGCCAGGAGCTCCATAGTGTGGGAAAAGTGCGCAACCTCTGCAGAGTGTAAATCTATTCGAATAGCCGCATCCTTGGTGTCGTGGTTTGTCACGGCAGATGTCCTTGTAAAAGGACTTAGTGGTGAGGCCATCGCAACTAGGTGGAAGGTTGAAGGGGTTGGTCGGAATCGAGAGACGCGAGTTTTACCCAGGTTCGGCCCCTCGTGGTGGAGGTAAAAGCCTACATCCTGCTTGATTGATATTGATGGTGATGATCTCGATTACAAGAGTGTTGTTTCGCTACCTCTATCTCGAGAGCTAGTTTTTCTGTCTCTCCTGACTTGTCCCTCTTGGGGTGCCTTGCCCCTCCTTATATAAGTTGAAGGGGCGGCTTACATGTAGAGTCCTGGTAGGATTTGGACTGGTCTATTCCTAGTCCGAGTCTTTTCTTCCAAACTGATCTTCCCAGGCTGGGTCATCTCTCCGGGCCGGGTCTCCCAGGCCGGGTCATCTCTCCGGGCCTTCTCTGCGAGCTAGTCCATTGGGCTCCTATCAAGCCGGCCTCCTGCCGGGTCTCGTCCCTAGGCACTGGATTCCTCCTCGTCATCTTGTCTTAACCCGGAAAATGGGGCGACCCATGGAGCCTTCAAACTCTAGGCCGGGTCAAACCCTTAGCCGGGTTATAACCGTGGGGAATATCCCCAACACTCGGTCATGGGACACAGTTTGTACTAGGTCACACTACTTGGTCCGTGTCGAGTCTGGAGGAGTTAACCGAATGATTACTAAGAACGAACCAGATAAGGTAAGTTTTGTCAGATTCATAGCACAAATGCCTGGACATCGGATGATGTCAGGGAATTGAGATGTTAGCCATGGGATGGCTATGAAGGAGGTGGTCGGATGACCGTAAGAACTTGGATCCGGAGGGATCATGTGAATGAATTTGATCAATTGCATTTACCGTTATGCTTTACCTCACCGTACTTATTTTAGTAGTTATAGTGCTAAATAGATGTGCTATGCCATGATAGTAAATATTGCTCTAATAATAAGTGCATGCTTGAATGCCATGGATTGCTTGGCTTGGTGTATATGTTATTTGGTTTGCTTGCGAGTACATTCAAAAGTACTCAGCGGCCTTCAACATGGCCAGGTTCAGCTAAGGATCCATCGAGGAGCGGGAGCATTCGCGGGCTAGAAGAGTAACCCAGTCAGATCCCTGTGGATTGGAGCCTCTCCAAGTCCGTGCTGCCTTAGTTAGTATTTTTCCGCTGTCCCATCTTTGTAACCATGATGTATTTATTTTAGCCACAATGGCTAATAAATATATTCTTGTTATAGTTGTGCCTATGTTCATGATACCTGTTGTAAACGCGCACGCCAGAATGATTTCCTGGGCTGCTATGTGCGGCGATCGTCTGGCTACGTGGTATTCAGACGGGGCGCCACAGCCTTGCCCTCCTCAGGGCGCTCCACCACCAGCACCACGCTGACCATGTGGGTGGTCGCCGTGATGTACATCAACGGGGGCTCCTTCTCAGCCGGCGCGGCCAAGACGGGTGCGGTGGAGAGCATGCGCTTGAGGTCACGGAAAGCTTCGTCCGCCTGGTCGGTCCATTCGAACAACGTCGTCTTCTTCATCAGCTGATACAGGGGCAGGGCCCTCTCCCCCAGCCGGCTGATGAACCGGCTGAGAGAGGCCAAGCAGCCGGTGAACTTCTGGACATCGCGCAGCCGAGCCGGCTTGCGCATGCACTCGATCGCCTTGATCTTCTCCTCGTTGGCCTCGATGCCACACTCCGAGACGAGGAACCCAAGGAGTTGGCCAGCCGGCACGCCAAAGACGCACTTCTCCAGGTTGAGCTTGATTTGGAACCGGAGCAGGTTGGCGAACATCTCCTTGAGGTCGTCCAGGAGGGTGAGGTGCTACTTGGTCTTCACCAGGATGTCATCGACGTAGACGTGCATGTTCCTGCCAATTTGTGGCAGGAGGCACTTCTACATGCAACGCTGGAAGGTCGCGCCAGCGTTCTTCAAGCCGAACGACATGGTTATGTAGCAATACACCATGAAGGGGGTGATGAAGGACGTCTTGAGGGCGTCGGCCAGGTCCAACTTGATCTAGTGGTAGCCGGAGTAGGCGTCCATGAAGGACGGGAGCTCGCAGCCAGCTGTGCAGTCGATGACTTGGTCAATTCGGGGTCAAACGGGTCCTTGTGGCATGCCTTGTTTAGGCTCGTGTAGTCAATACACATGCGCCAAGTATCGTTCTTCTTCAGGACGAGGACTGGGTTGGCCAGCCACTCAGGGTGGAAAATTTCCATGATGAAGCCAGCTGCGAGCAGCCGAGCGATCTCCTCACCGATGGTTCTTCGCTTGTCCTCGAAGAAGCGGCGTAGCGGCTGCCGGACCGGCTTGGCATCTGGCCGGATGTGGAGTTTGTGCTCGGCAAACTTCCTCGGAACACCCGGCATGTCTTTGGGGGACCATGCAAAGATATCCCGATTCTCACGGAGGAAGTCGACGAGCTCGCCTTCCTATTTGCTGTCGAGGCGGCTGCACATGGCAACGTACTGATCGGAGTTGGGGTTGGCCGGGTCGAGCGAAACGTTCTTCGTGTCCTTCGACGGCTGGAAGGATGCCTCGTTGGCCGGCTGCTCGTTAGGTAGCACCACGAGACGGTCGAGCTGGCGCCTCTCCTCGGCAATGACCAGCGACTCGGCCAGCTTGGAGCCGGCTTTGTCGCACTCCAAGGACTTCTTATAGTCACCTACAATGGTGATGATGCCCTTGGGACCCGACAGCTTCATCTTCAGGTAGGCGTAATGGGGGACCGCCATGAACTTGGCCAGGGCGGGCCGGCCCAAAAGCGCGTGGTAGGGGCTGGCCAGGTCGACCACCTCGAACCAGATTGGCTCGCGGTGGAAGTGGTTGCTGGAGCCGAACAGCACGTCCAGCCGGGCTATGTCGTGGAACACCGTCCGGCTGGGCTGCAGCTGGCTCTCGTCGATGCCGAGCTTGATCATGGTGTCACGGTAGAGGATGTTGATGCTGCTGCTGCCGTCGATCAGCACCCGCGAAAAGTGGCAGGTGCGCTTCTCAGCGATGAAGGTGTGAGCTCGTGACTCTCTGATACGTCTCCAACGTATCTATAATTTTTTATTGTTCCATGCTATAGTATCAATCTTGGATGTTTTATATGCCATTATATATCATTTTTTGGGACTAACCTATTAACTCAGTGCCCAGTGCCAGTTGCTGTTTTTTGCTTTTTTTTTGTCTTTTCAGAAAATCATTATCAAAAAGAGTCCAGACGAGAAAAAAACTTTGGATTGATTTTTTCTAGACCAGAAGACACCCACGATGCTTCGGGAGAAGACCAGAGGAGCCACGAGGGAGCCACAAGCTCGGAGGGCGCACCCTGGGGGTATGGCGCGCCTCCCAGGCTTGTGGGCCCCTCGTAGCCCCTCCTGACATAATTCCAGCGCTATAAGTTCCCAAATATTCCCATCCCATCTGGAGGCCTTTTCCGGTACTATGCCGGAGGGGGAATCGATCACGGAGGGCTTCTTCATCAACCTTGCTGCCCCTCTGACGATGTGAGAGTACTTTACCACAGACCTATGGGTCCATAGCTAGTAGCTAGATGGCTTCTTCTCCCTCTTTGATCTTCAATACCATGTTCTCCTCGATGTTCTTGGAGTTCTATCCGATGTAATCTTCTTTTGCGGTGTGTTTGTTGGGATCCGATGAATTGTGAGTTTCTGATCAGATTATTCATGAGAAATATTTGAGTCTTCTCTGAACTCTTTTATGCATGATTATTATAGCTTTGTATTCCTCTCCGATCTATCGATTTGGTTTGGCCAACTAGATTGGTTTATCTTGCAACGGGAGAGGTGCTTTGTTTATGGGTTCAAGCTTGCGGTGCTCAATCCCAGTGACAGAAACGGACATGACACGTATTTGTATTGTTGCCATTAAGGATAAAAAGATGGGGTTTAATCATATTGCTTGAGTTTACTTTCTCTACATCATATCATCTTGCTTAAGGTGTTACTCTGTTTAATACTTAATACCCTAGATGCATGATGGATAGCGGTCGATGGGTGGAGTAATAGTAGTAGATGCAGGCAGGAGTCGGTTTACTTGTCTCGGACGTGATGCCTATATACATGATCATTGCCATGAATCCATCATAATTATTTGGTTTTCTATCAATTGCCCAACAGTAATTTGTTTACTCGTCGTATGCTATGTGTTCGAGAGAGAAGCCTCTAGTGAAAACTATGGCCCCTGGGTCTAGTTTTATCATATATTAAAATCAAAAATACCTTGCTGCAATTTATTTACTTTTATTTTATTTAGTATTTTAGTTTATCTATCTATCACAATCAGAATTAATCCTTGCAAATAACCGCTAAGAGGATTGACAACCCTCTTATTTGCGTTGCGTGCAAGTGTTTGCTTTTGTGTGTGCAGGTGCTGCTAAAGGGATTTTGTGTGGTTCTCCTATTGGATTGATAACCTTGGTTCTTAACTGAGGTAAATACTTATCTCTACTATACTGCTTCATCCTCTCCTCTTCGGGGAAATTCCAACGCAGTCTACAAGTAGCAGGAAGAATTTCTGGCGCCGTTGCCGGGGAGACATCACCAAAATTTATCAACTACCTTCGCACAAACTATCATCCACTTGCATTTATTTTATTTGCCTTTTATTTGCATTTGCCTCTCGTTTTCATCTCCCCCACTTCTAAATTTTTTACAAAAACACAAAAATATTTTTGTTTGCTCGCTTGTTTGCTCAAAGTTGCTATCATGACTAAGTTTGGAAAAATTGGTAATTCTCCCACCACTAGAGTGGAGTCTTTAGACAACCCTTCCGTACTTTTGAAGCTTACAAATTAAAAAAAGAGGATTTCCTAAAGTTGCTAAGGAAAAATTAGATAATCTTGCCAATGATGATCCTGATAAAGAACAACCCACTATTATGCATACTAAAAAACTCCGTATAGGTAGTGGTAATATTATTGGAAAGGTGTTATTTAGGATTTCTTTACTTGTGCTGGCACGTTACCTATTTTAGGAGGGTCAATTCTTAATAAAACTTCTAGCCTTGCGGATGCCATATCTTTGCTTATAGTTGAATTTGAGAGACAATTTGTGCATATGCATCCCGCTATACAAAGGATACATTTAGAGTTTTCAAACATTCATAATCCCTCCGTCAAACGTGTAGTCACTTTATTCCTAGTTTATGAATTTGGCCACATCATGAAAGAGGCCCATGAAATATTTTCTCATTACAATATAAATAGTGGATGTCCTCCTATAGAAGAAATCCTTTACAACCAGGAGGCAATGAGGAGATTACAATCTCCAGATTATGTTGCTTACAATGAGAATCTTAGAAAAAAGGTTCCTCCATCCACTTTACTTGATAAAATTTCTGAACTCAATGATAATTTTGCTATACAAAATAATGGATTGGGACTTGTGCTTGAGAAAAAACTAAAGGAACATATTCAAAGAAACATGTATAATGAAGAGATAGTCGTTACTTACAAAGGGCCAAAGGAGGAATCCCCTCCTCATAAACTTGATCTCACGGGTCCTTATCCTATTAAATTTAGCCCTTTTGAGTACTTTTGCTTTCCACTTAGAAAACTTGCTGCTGAAAGAAGGGAGTATGAGATGAGCATGGATGATCTCCCTTACCTTGATGACAACACTTGAAACTATGCATTATGCCTAGCTAGGGGCATAAAACAATAGCGCTTGTTGGGAGGCAACCCAATGAATAAAATAATTTTTTTGTTTTACTTTCTGTTCTTGTGTGTTTACACAATTATAGCCTCTGTTATGATTGTGTTTTTATCTTTTCATTAGTGTTTGTGCCAAGTAATGCCTTTGGGATGATTTGGATGATAGTATAATTGATGATGTTTGGAAAACAGAAAGTTTTGCGTCCAATGCTGGAATTTTGATTCTGTACTGGAGCGTGAGAAAAATCTGAAATTTTTACACAGTATTGTTGTATGAATTTTTTACGTTGTCCTAAGTTTTCAGAATTTTCGGAGTTACAGAAGTATAGCTTCTAAATAGATCTTTACAGACTGTTCTGTTTTAGACAGATTCTGTTTTTGTTGCATAGTTTGCGTATTTTGATGAATCTATGGATCGTATCGGGGGGTATGAGTCATGGAGAAATTGGAGGACAGTAGCATTATGCCAATATTAAATATGAATCAATTTACAATAGTACCTAAAGTTTAAGATTTGTTTGTTGTACTAATGGATCGCACGAGGTTTCTGTTGAGTTTTGTGTGCTGAAGTTTTCAAGTTTTGGGTGAGACTACGATAGATAAAGGAATAAGGAGTAGCAAGAGCCTAAGCTTGGGGATGCCCAAGGCACCCCAAGGTAATATTCAAGGAAGACTCAAGCGTCTAAGCTTGGGGATGCCCCGAAAGGCATCCCCTCTTTCGTCTATAATCTATCGGTAACTCACTTGGAGCTATACTTTTATTCATCACATGATATGTATTTTACTTGGAGTGTCTTGTGATATAGTTTGTTTGCTTTTGTTTGCTTTTTAGTTTGTCACAATCATCTTTGCTGAACAAACCTTTTTGAGAGGGACACACATTATTCGTGATTTGTTAGAATACTCTATGTGCTTCACTTATATCTTTTGAGCTAGGCAGTTGCTCTAGTGCTTCACTTATATCTTTTAGAGCACGGCGGTGGTTATATTTTAAAGAAATAGTTGCACTCTCATGCTTCACTTATATATTTTTGAGAGTCTAATGATTAGCAATGGTAATATGCACAGTGTTAGAAGGGATAGAGGGAGAGGATTGGCGTAATACGATGGATGTTTGTATTGAGCCTCTCGGGCGGTTTATATAGAGTACAAGGCTTGGAGGGCAAGAAGCCTCTCCTAGAGATAAGGCAGGAGATGATTACAAATCATAGTCTACCATATACAAAGATATGTCTATATACTCTAACATCCCCCCGCAGTCGTAGCGGTAGCGTCGCAGGGGACTATGGCCCGAAGGGGGGACGCAGCGGCAGCGCATATATTGGTGCAACCGCGGGAACGGCCTCGAAACGGCAGCGTGGACCGCCTACCACGGCGCTACAGCCCAAAAGGGCAACGCAGCGGCGACGCGGGTCGGTGCAGCCGTGGGGAGAACCAGGGCTGCGGCGCTGCAGCCCGACGGGGCGACGCAGCGGCAGCCCGTTGCTCGATCGGTGGAGAGGCGCGCAGTACTCGGGGATAGGGCGGCGACGGTCGGCGCAGAGCGATGGGCGGGCAGACGCGTGGATGATGGCCATGACAGGCCGCCACGTCGTACGAGGCCGCCTGGTCGGAGAAGAGGCCAAGTGGCCACACCAGTGTTGGAGTAGAGGCGCGCGGGGTCGGCGGCGGCGGCGGGCGACGCAAACCGATCTTAGATCGGTGAACCAAAAAAGAAGACTGGCCAAGCGACCGGCGGAGAGAAAACCGATCAAGGGATCGGAAAAAAAACTCACCAGGGCAGCCGATCATAGATCGGCGGACGAACCCTGCTACAGGTCGCGCAGCCTGTCGGTACCAAAACCGGCAGATCTCGGGTAGGAGGTCCGAACTGTGGGTCTTGGAGTCGATGGGTAACAGGGAGCGTAGAGACGGTGTTTACCCAGGTTCGGGCCCTCACGGGGAGGTCAAACCCTACGACCTGCTTGATTGTATTGATATGAGGGTATGACAATTACAGAGTTGATCTACCTCGAGATCGAATAGGCTAAACCTTAGGTGGGTATGATGGCGATGGATCTCCCTACGGACTAAACCCTCTGGTTTATATAGACACCAGAGGGAATTAGGGTTACATATGGCCGGTTGCCATCAGGGGATAAACATGATGGTTACGCTAATTATTTCTTGGAGGAGACGCCAAGTCTTCGGAGGTTTCCTTCTGGTGCACGGGGTCGTCCGCAATCTGGCCTTCCTTTGACGAATAAAGAGCGGCCCACTAGTCCGGCCTACGAGAGACAGGCCGGCAGCCCGAGTACCCCCTAGTTCGGGACACCCTCAGTAGCCCCTGAACTAGCCTCCAATGCCGAAGTAGACATTCTCCCTCAGCTCCATGCTTTCAAGGTCTTCGTCTTGAGGGGCGAGTTTCTCCCACCTTCTGTGTTCGGCTACCAATAGCTCGGTCGCCGAAAAATTCTCCGATTCGCGAGGCATCGTGGGGCCCGCCATACCGCTTTTCTTCACCTAGAATTAAATGCCGACCCTCGATTTCTGCGCATCCGAGGAATGCGAGTGGCCTGATGGGCTTTTACAAAAATGCCCCTCTTTGGGGGGAGAGAGTGCCCTTTTAATAGGCCAAGGGCGTGGAGGCTAACGCACCCCACCCCCTACCATTCTTCCTCACATCCCCGAGAGGTCACAGCCAGCAAACAATGGCGAGCATTCCAGGCTCTTCCTCACGCCCTCACGGCCCCTGTCAAGGTGATTGGGTGAGCTACTCAGTATCCCGCATGCGACTGGGCAGCCTCGAGACGCAGGGGTATCTTCCCGTTTCAGATCTCGCGTCCACCCGCCCCGGATTAACGTCCACAAACGGGGAGGCCCTTGCGGAGAACTTCCCTACCCCCCACGGGGAGGAAAGGGTATGCTTCGTGCCCTTCCTCTTGCGAGGCCTGGGTTTCCCCATTCATCCCTTTTTGAGGGGTCTACTGGAGTTTTACGGGATCCAACTCCACCACCTTACCCCAGGATCGATCCTACATATCTCGGGCTTCGTCGCCCTTTGCGAGATGTTCTTGGGCTGCGAGGTGCATTTCGAGTTGTGGAGGAAATACTTCTGTCTAGTCCCCCACACCCGAGAAGGGATAATTTATGAGGTCGGCGGGGCCGAGGTATGGCATATCGCCGAGACGGGATATCCCATAGGGCACCCCAAGAAAGACGCCAAGGAGTGGACCTCGGAATGGTTTTATATCGAAGACGTCCCCCTATTCGATCTAGCTCGGATGGGGTTGCCTGAATTCTCACTTGTTTCGCTGAAGAAGCGGTTCAACTGGCGCCCGAAGAGTTCTTCCCAAGAGGAAAGCACCGAAGTAACGCGGCTGGCCGCTCAAGTGAGGTGGCTAGCCCACAACGGGCTAACCATTATCGACGTGATGGCAGCAGCCATTGCCCGGTGCGTTCAACCTCTTCAACAGAGAGTGCACCCGCTGTGGCGCTACAACGGGGAGAATGATTTGACCCGATACACATGGAAAGGACCTGCCAATCAGGTGGCGATGGCGGCCATACTGACCGACCTTTTCAAGGTAGAAGAGTAGGAGTTTGCTTGGTTAAGGCCCAAGGAAGGCTTCTCGAGCTACAAACCCATCGAAACGGTGAGTCCAACCATGCTTCATAGCTCGGACGGCACGCCAATTTTTCTTAACCAGATTTTCAATTTGTCCGAACAGAACTGGAGGCGCTGGATCGAGACAGTGAGCTGCCCTGCTCCTCAACCGGAGAATCATTCTCATGACGACGATCCTGGATTCCACGATGACCCCGAAACATCGATCGATTTTGATGAGGGGGTCTTCTACCAGGAGAGCCTCGATGGCTCTAAGGTGGCCCTTTTGGCCGATCACCCAAGGGCGCTTCCCTCCTCCGCTGTAAGTGACCAACAGGCATCTTCTCGAAAGAGACACTCAGCTGCTGCTGCTCCGAATACACTGACTCCTACTCCCAAGGGCCGCCGTACGACGCGCCGGACAGTTGCAAGAGCGGCACCAGCGGCCCCAGCGGCAAGTCGTCATGGGGTGACTAAATGCGCGGCCCCAACGGGAGTTACGTCATCCGCGCCACGCCCGAAGAGGTAACGCATCCACCATACCGTCATAGCCTTTATCTTTGACATCCACCGAGAATGCCAATAATTTTCTCCGCGGTGTCCTGTAGGCGATATGTAGAACCGCCTTCAGCCGAGGATGTTGAAGAGGTGCCGAGGGGTGACCCAAAGCCGAGGTCGCCAGTTGTAGCCGGTGTTACTCCGGAGGTCCCTGCCGAGGACCAACATCCCGAGGACTCAGGGGGCGTCTCGGTTACCAACTCCGAGGTTGAAAGTGTGATGAATCACCGGCGGCGCAAGGCATCGCTTCGGCACTCTGCGTTTACCAATCAGGAGTTTAATGCTCTTAGTTCGGTAGACGCGTACCTCGGAGCTGCCCGAACGGGACTTGAGGGGGCAGTGAAGCTCATGTCTACTAATGTGCAGGTATACCATTGGTTTTGACAACTAGTACCTAACCCAGTAGCCCCCGAGCCTTAATTTCGGCGGAACGGCCGAGTTAAGGGTCTGATGTCTATAATGCCATGCTATTGTGCAGACTGTTCAGGAGCGAAACAAAAAGCTGTCCGAGGACCTCAGGCTGGCGCAAACACAGTTAGAATCTGTGAAAGCCGAGTTAGAGGGGGTGAAGAAATTTACCAGAGAGGCACATGGTAAGTGCCGAACTTGAATTTGTGTAAGAAAAATTTGATGGAACAACTTTTCTAATGAAAGATGATTCCATAGCAGCCGAGTCTATAAATCAGCTGCAGAAGGATCTGGATACTGCCAGAGAAGCTCAAAGGTATGTGGAGTCACAGCAAGAGGCTGGCTACCGCGTGCTTACCCGAAGTCATGAGGAGAGGAATAAGCTCAAGGCGAAAGGTCAACAACAGGCCCAAGAAATCAAAAGCTTGAGAGCTCAACTGGCCCTATCCCAGGAGGAGAACTAGAGACTGAAGGCTGGCATGTTCGGTGAGTGCAACTTTGTTTTTCAGTTTGTAGACTGTATGTAGTAGATAGCAATTTGATCAACGCCTTGTCTCATTGTAGTTCTTCTGACCGGACGCCCCGAAGAGGAGGCCAGCTCCTTTGGACGGGACCTGCTGAAGGAACTATCCGCCGTGCATGAGCGGGCCCGAAAAGCCATGAAGAGCATGTTCAAGGCATTGTGGCCTGGCGAGGTGGCCCCGGAAGGGATGGCCGATCTTGCTAATCGATTCAAAGGAGCTCAGCGCCGCTTTGAGTTATGGAAGATGTCAGCTTGTAGAGAGTGAGCACGGGAAGCTTGGGCGATGATCAAGACCCGCTTCACCAAGCTAGAACCGGAGCATTTAGCTAGGGTTGGACCGGTAGGGCCAGATGGGTAGGAAGTGCCCGTGCATCTGGTATATTACCAGGTTATTCCCGCAGCTCGGCTGTCCCAAGCATATTGTGCTCTGGAGACCATAATAGATGGTCTTGACCAAGAGTGACATTTTGATTCTACGTATCTATGTACTTTACATCGAATAGTCTCCAAACTATGCTTGAAGCGTTATCTTAACCGGCCATCGGCTTCTGCCCCCCGGCCAGGGGCCGGGGAGTGCTTCCTACTATGCCATCCGAGAACATCGGAAAAACACTTCGGAGAACCAGGCAATCTGGCCATGTGGTGCAAACAGACAAAAACGCGCTCGGGGAGTTATGTTATATTATTGTTTGATGTAAGAAAGATCTTCCGACGAAAATAGTCCCTCTATGGGTTCCTTTCTTCGGGTTGCCATGTTGACCATGGATGTATAACCGAATATCCGAAATAGACGGGTAATGGTTACTTCGGGAAAATAGCCCCGGAATCTTGGCAATAACTACCGATTATTTTCACTTCCCCCGTGGCCGACCAATTGTGTTCTTAAGAACACTAGCTTTTGGCTTCACCCATCTGAGGTACGCACCCGGGAAATCCGGACGTAACAATCGCAGAGGTTGTAACGCCCCGGACACACCCGCCGGTGGTCGTTACTCCTGGCGGGATCTAGACTGACCCCACAGATCAATACTAGTCTTTTCTGCACACTTTGTCCTCACTCGTGCGCACCCGGGAGCAACTTCCCGGTCGGTCACCCATCCTGAAATTACTCCAAGCTGAGCACGCTTAACTTTGGTGTTCTTTCCGAATGGGCTCCCGGAAAAGAAGGAATTCCTTATTGATATGAGTAGTCTATCATCCCTAATAAGCCAGGCTATCACAGAGGTGCTCCCTTTACTCCCTAGCCAAACAATAGGGAACATAGGGGGTAGACACAGGAGTGAGGCAACCCAGCTTGGCCAAATCTTAAGTCAAATTGATGCATATGATGGCTTTAGAACGATACAGGAAGGTTGCAAACATGTAAAAACTGATGGTTGCACAAATAATATATGACCGGCTCCGTAAAAGAAGCCCCCAGGTAACAGCGTGTGGTACATTCGAAGATGTTTGCCGAAGAAAAACTTAACTTAGTTCGGCCTAACCGAACACAGCCTGGGAAAGACTAGTCACTGGAAAAAAGGAATGATAGACCAAAAAAGAAGGGGGAGGGCGCTAGTTTAGCCATAGAAGCGTCGAAGCCGAACTGCGTTCCATGGGTTTGGTTCGAGGCGGCCGTCTTTTCGGTCGCGGAGACGATACGCTCCGCCCACAAGTACCTGATCAATTATGAAGGCCCCTCCCATTTGGGTGACAGCTTATGCTTCTGCTTCTCCGGGAGGCGCAGGACGAGGTCACCCATGTTGTAGGCATTTGCCCGTACTTCTCTGCTCTGATAGCGTCTGGCCTGCTGCTGGTAGAAGGCAGAACGAGCCCGAGCTATGTCGCGCTCGCCCTCCAGGGCGTCCAGGTCATCCTGTCGATCTATCTCGGCCTCCCTTTCTTCATACATACGGACTCGAGGTGCGTCGTGAATAAGATCGCTGGGGAGGACGGCTTCTGCCCCATACACCATGAAGAACGGTGTGTAGCCCGTGGATCGGTTGGGAGTGGTGCGTAGTCCCCACAATAAGGAGTCGAGCTCCTCGACCCAATGGCAGTCAGATTCTTTTAAAGATCGGACCAAACGGGGCTTAATGCCGCTCAAAATTAGTTCATTAGCTCTCTTGACCTGTCCATTGGACCGTGGGTGGTATAGCGAGGCATAGTCGAGCTTAATGCCTAAATTAGCGCACGAGTCTTTGACTTCCTGGGCGGTAAAATTGGATCCATTGTTCATTATTATGCTATGGGGGACACCGTAACGGTGCACGACGCCGGATATAAAATCGATGACCGGCTTGGACTTGGCTGAGGTTACTAGTTTTGCCTCAATCCATTTAGTGAATTTGTCTACCATGACGAGTAGATATTTCTTTTTCTTGGTCCCCCCTTTAAGTGGTCCGACCATGTCCAGCCCCCAGACCGCGAAAGGCCAAGTAATTGGTATCGTCCGAAGAGCCGTGGGGGGCATATGACTCTGATTTGCAAAGAGCTAGCATCCAACGCAATGTTGGACCAATGTTTGGGCGTCTGTTCGGGCAGTGGGCCAGAAGAACCCGGCTCGGAAGGCCTTGCTGACCAGGGCCCGAGCTGCTGCGTGGTGACCGCCCATGCCAGCGTGGATCTCGGCCAAGAGCTGTCTTCCCTCCTCTACGGGTATACATCTTTGGAGGACGCCAGTAGTGCTTTTCTTATATAGTTTGCCCTCGTGGACTTTATAGGCTTTAGATCGCCAAATAATGCGCCTTGCCTCAGTCTGGTCATCGGGTAGCTCTTGGCGAAGGAGGTAGGCGAGGAAGGGCTCGGTCCATGGCGCGATTACCGCCATGACTTCGTGAGCCGAAGACGTCGTTTCGACGGCCGAGCCCCCGATAATTCCATCGTCTGGTTCGATAGGCGGAGGGACGAGCTCTCCTGAGGTCTTCGTTTTCGAGTCCTTGGCATCCTCCTGCCACACCATGGACGGCTTCAACAGTCATTCCAAAAAGGTGTTCTCAGGAACACGGTCGCGCTTGGCGCCCATTCGAGCAAGAATATCGGCCGCTTGATTGTTGTCTCTAGGTACATGGTGAAACTCCAGTCCTTCAAAACGGGCGGAGATTTTTAGGACGGTGTTGCGATATGCTGTCATTTTTGGGTCTTTTGCATCGAATTAGCCGTTGACTTGAGAGATGGCGAGATTAGAATCTCCCCGTACCTCGAGCCGTTGTATGCCCGTTGACACCGCCATCCGAAGTCCATGCAATAAAGCTTCGTATTCGGCCACGTTGTTGGAGTCAGCGTACATGATCTGGAGTATGTATCGAATATTGTCGCCAGTGGGGGATGTGAGGACCACTCCAGCCCCCAGCCCGGCGAGCATTTTGGAGCCGTCGAAGTACATCGTCCAATGCGAGTATGTACTGTACTCCCTAGGGAGTTCGGCTTCCGTCCATTCCGCTATGAAATCTGCCAACACCTGAGATTTAATAGCTCGGCGCGGTCGATATATGATTTCGAAGGGAAGGAGTTCTATAGCCCATTTGGCTATATGGCCAGTGGCGTCTCGATTGTTGATTATGTCGTTTAGTTGTACCTCGGATGCCACCGTGACCGAGCACTCTTGAAAATAGTGGCGGAGTTTTCGAGACGCCATGAAAACTGCGTAGGCAATCTTCTGATAATGCGGGTACCTCGTTTTACATGGGGTGAGCACTTCGGATACGTAGTACACTGGTTTCTGCACCTGGAGCTTGTGACCCTCTGTCTCTCGTTCGACGACGAGAACCGCGCTGACCACCTGATTCATGGCCGAAATGTATAGCAGCATTGGCTCGCCCAGGCTGGGTGCTGTCAAGATCGGGTTGCTAGCCAGTAGAGTTTTAATTTCCTCAAGTGCTGCCACTGCTTCACTAGTCCACTCGAAGTTCTTTGTCCGTTTGAGCAATTTGTAGAGCGGTAAGGCCTTCTCTCCGAGGCATGATATGAAGCGGCTTAAGGCGGCTACGCAGCCGGCCAGTTTATGGACGTGCTTTAGCTCAGTGGGAACCGCCAGCTGGGAAAGTGCCCGTATTTTCGTTGGGTTAGCCTCTATTCCTCTATGGGAAACAATGAATCCGAGCAGCTTACCGGCTGGCACTCTGAAGACGCACTTTTCCGGATTAAGCCGTATATCAAAAGTCCGTAGACTGTCGAAGGTTTGCCGGAGATCGTCCACCAGTTGACTGACGTGTTTGGTTTTGAGAACCACGTCGTCCACATATGCCTCGACCGTTTTGCTGATCTGTTTTTCCAAACATGTTTGGATCATGCGCTGGTATGTAGCCCCTGTGTTTTTTAATCCGAAGGGCATTGTGTTGAAACAAAATGGTCCATAGGGGGTGATGAATGATGTGGTCGCTTGGTCGGACTCCTTCATTTTAATTTGATGGTATCCGGAGTAAGTGTCGAGGAAACACAGCGAGTCATGCCCGATAGTGGCATCTATGATCTGGTCTATGTGGGGCAAGGGGAAAGGATCCTTGGGGCAGGCCTTGTTTAAGTCCTTGAAATCGACACACAACCGCCAGGATTTGTCCTTCTTAGGTACCATGACCAGATTGGCCAACCACTCCGGATGTTTGATGTCTCGGATGAATCCGGCTTCGAGCAACTTTGCTAGTTCCTCGCCCATAGCTTGACGCTTGGGTTTAGAAAACCGGCATAGAGCCTATTTGACTGGCTTGAAACCTTTCATTATGTTCAAGCTGTGCTCGGCTAATCTACGAGGGATCCCTGGCATGTCTGGCGGGTGCCAGGCAAAGATATCCTAGTTCTCGCACAAAAATTTGTGCAACTCTTCATCGACCGCGGGGTCCAGCTGAGCTCCAATGGATGCCGTCTTGTTGGGATCTGTTGGGTGCACTTGGAATTTGACGATTTCATCCGCTGGTTTGAAGGACGTAGATTTGGGCCTTTTGTCAAGGATTACGTCGTCCTTATCCACCGTTGAGTGGAGCGCGGTCAGTTCTTCAGCTACGAGGGCTTCGGACAATGCTTCGAGGGAGAGCGATGCTGTTTTATTCTCGGCCCAAAGAGCTCTGTCCGGATCCCTTATTATAGTGATCACACCGTTTGGCCCTGGCAACTTAAGTTTCATGTACCCGTAATGTGGGATGGCATGGAATCGTGCGAAAGTATCGTGCCCTAATAAGGCGTGGTAGCCACTGTGAAAGGGCACATTGTGGAAAAGCAGTTCTTCGGATCGATAGTTCTCGGGGGTTCCGAAGACCACATCGAGAGCAACTCGGCCACTACAACGTGCCTCCTTTCTGGGGATGATCCCTCGAAAGGTGATGTGACTTTGCTCGATGCGAGATCTGTCAAACTGCATTTTGTCCAGGGTGTCCTCGTAAATGAGGTTTAGCCCACTACCGCCGTCCATTAGCACTTTTTGGAGTCGAAATCCATCCACTATGGGATCAAGGACGAGGGCGGCAACAGCTTGGATAGGGCGGGACCTCGACTGATCTTGTTCGCTGAAAGTGATAGGTATGTCTGTCCATGAGTCTATTGCTGCCACATGGTGAATTTGAGCGAGCTCTCGAAGGGCTGTCTTCCTCTGATTCTTTGAGGAATACGTCTCGTAGATTGTTAGGATCTCGGCGTCATCATCAAGGGGCATTGTTGGACATTTATTTGAGTACGGGCCTCCGAGGATGACTTCGCCGCTCTTGGCGATTTGCCTGACCACCCAGCAAGCTCAAAGGCTGTGGGTTGGGTTTGTGTTGAGAAGGATGGAGTGTATGGGGCATGGTTTGTCCAATAGTTCGTCAAGGACCATTTTGGATCCTGTTAGGGGTTTCTTCCTTTTCTCGGACGGCTCGTATTGAGGTGTCCGGTGAGGGTGTGCGCGTTTTGCCCGAGCTTGGTTTGATCCCTCTGTACGGATTGACTCCGTTTGCTCGAGATGAGCCAGCCAAGCATACTCCATGGCGCAGTATTTGGATACCAGGTCCGATAACTCAGAGAAGTTTTGGATGTGACGGCAGGCGAGGGCATTTAAGATGCCTTCGTCTCGGCAGAAAATGCTAGAATTTCCTTGTTGCAACAGTCCGTCATCTTGTTCTTGACGAGAAGGAATCTGGCCCAGAAGTGTCAAACTGTCTCTCCAGGCTTTTGCTTTATGTACATTAGGTCCCATATGTCGGGTCGTCCTGAGTTACTTGGACAGTACTCGATGTGGGGGGTGGGTGGGATAAAAAATTTGATCCCAGCGGGGTGTGAGTCCGGGGTCTTGGCGGCTGCGTCCTGGATCGACATGGAATCCGACGTGCCGAGCTCTGGATCCGGATAGTTGGCCAGGCGCGGTTGTGTAGACTCGAGGTTGCGTGCTGAGTCAAACTTCGGCTTTGAATCCTCTCCGGAGTGGAGTTCGGCTACCGAGCTGGAAGATGAAGCTTGATGATAGGAAACTCGCACCCCATGCGCTTTCGGTTCCGGGGGGAGGGGCGAGCCCTCGGTCGAGCCTTCGATAGTGGCGACCAAGTGGGCGGCCGGAGGGGTATGGATTTCCCTGTCATCGGTTTTAAGCCCGATCTGGTCGTACACCGAGGACTGGCCATCGGTGAATCCCATGGCTTGGATCCGATCTAGTATCCCGTTTAGTAGCGAGAGATCTGTCGGACCCAAGTTCTGGCAGTTTACGGGGTCAACCCGCAGTACGGCTGTGATGGGAGCGTTCGACTTTGCCCCGCAGTCATGTTCGGCTAAGGCCGGTCTTCGGCAGCTAAGCGCGGAGATTAGATCCGGGCTCGAGGCTGGATCCGAAGTGGCGGCCGTCCCGATAGTGTGGCTGGTCGTGCCCGAAGTCAAAGCTTCAGGATTTGCGGGTCCCCCAGGCAAGGCTGAGGAGCCCGTAAGGATAAGGTCTCCCCGGGAGTCGGCGATGAACTCTAAGTTCCCAAACCTGATCTCCTGATCGGGGTTAAAGCTATTGACCCGACCGAGGCGACCGACCGGATCGGCGTGTAGCATGACGCTGCCAAACGCAAAGAGCTGGCCGGGAGCGAAGGTGTCCCCGCAGCTAGCATTGTTGCTAATGACTAAGCGAGCCATTGATCCTTGATGACCCTTCAGCGGAGCTCTCAATGAAAGCACCAATGTCGGTACCAAAACCGGCAGATCTCGGGTAGGAGGTCCGAACTATGGGTCTTGGGGTCGATGGGTAACAGGGAGCATAGAGACGGTGTTTACCCAGGTTCGGGCCCTCACGAGGAGGTAAAACCCTACGTCTTGCTTGATTGTATTGATATGAGGGTATGACAATTACAAAGTTGATCTACCTCGAGATCGAATAGGCTAAACCCTAGGTGGGTATGATGGCGATGGATCTCCCTACAGACTAAACCCTCTGGTTTATATAGACACCAGAGGGAATTGGGGTTACATATGGCCGGTTGCCATTAGGGGATAAACATGACGGTTACGCTAATTATTTCTTGGAGGAGACGCCAAGTCTTCGGAGGTTTCCTTCTGGTGCATGGGGTCGTCCGCAATCCGGCCTTCCTTTGACGAATAAAGAGCGGCCCACTAGTCCGGCCCACAAGAGACAGGCCGGCAGCCCGAGTACCCCCCTAGTCCGGGACACCCTCACAGCCCCCAGCTTGATGAAAAAGGGACTGGAGACAAGTCAACTTTATCTACAAGGCGTCCCAATTATTTGGAGTGTGAGGATCTTAATGATAAAAATGATAAAAATGGGTTTGGAGAGGTCAAAACTTTAAATAGTGATGTGCCCACTACTTTGGATTACAAGGACTTTAATTATGATAATTGCTATTTAGTTGAATGTATTTCCTTGTTGCAATCCATGATTAATTCACCTAATGCCTATGAACAAAATAAAGCTTTTACTAAACATATTGTAGAAGCTATGATAAAAGCTCATGAAGAAAAGCTTGAGTTGGAAGTTTCAATACCTAGAAAATTACATGATGAATGGGAACCTACTATTAAAGTTAAAATTAAAGATTATGAATGTAATTCTTTGTGTGATCTAGGTGCTAGCGTCTCTACTATACCAAAATATTTATGTGACGTGCTAGGTCTTACCGATATGGATGCTTGTTCCCTTAATTTGCATTTAGCGGATTCCACTATTAAAAAACCATTGGGTAGAATAAATGATGCGCTTATACTTGCAAATAGGAATTATGTACCAGTGGATTTTATTGTGCTTGATATTGAATGCAATCCGTCTTGCCCTATAATACTTGGTAGGCCTTTCCTACGAACCATAGCTGCTATTATTGATATGAAAGAAGGTAATATAAGATTCCAATTCCCAATAAAGAAAGGGATGGAACACTTCCCAAGAAATATAATTAATCCACCATATGAATTTATTATGAGGGCCACCTATGGAATTAATTTGAAGGATGAGAACACTTGAAACAATGCATTATGCCTAGCTAGGGGCATAAAATAATAGCGCTTGTTGGGAGGCAACCCAATATTTATCTTTATTGCAATTTTTATTTTCTTGTGTCACACAATTGTAACCTCTGTTATGATTGTGTTTTTATCTTTTAGTTAGTGTTTGTGCCAAGTAATGCCTTTGGGATGATTTGGATGATAGTATAATTGATGCTGTTTGAAAACAAAAAGTTTTGAGTCCAGTGCTGCATTTGTGGTTCTGTACTGGAGTTTGATAAAATTCTGGATTTTTTTACACGGTATTGGTATATGAATTTTTTACGTTTTCCTAATTTTTTAGAATTTTTGGAGTTCCAAAAGTATAGCTTTTAAATAGATCTTTACAGACTGTTCTGTTTTAGACAGATTCTGTTTTTGTTGCATAGATTGCTTATTTTGATGAATCTATGGATTGTATCGGGGGGTATAAGCCATGGGGAAGTTGGAGTACAGTAGAATTATTCCAATATTTAATATGAATCAATTTATAACACTACCTAAAGTTTAATATTTGTTTGTTATACTAACAGATCTCACGAGGTTTCTGTTAAGTTTTGTGTGCTGAAGTTTTCAAGTTTTGGGTGAGACCATGATGGATGAAGGAATAAGGAGCGGAAAGACCCTAAGCTTGGGGATGCCCAAGGCACCCCAAGGTAATATTCAAGGAAGACCCAAGCATCTAAGCTTGGGGATGCCCCGGATGGCATTCCCTCTTTCGTCTACAATCTATCGGTATATCACTTGGAGTTATATTTTCATTCATCACATGATATGTGTTTTACTTGGAACGTCTTGTGCCATAGTTTTATTTTCTTTGTTTGCCTTTTAGTTTGCCAAAATCATCTTTTCTGAACACACCTTTTTGAGAGGGACACACATTATTCGTAATTTCTTAGAATACTCTATGTGCTTCACTTATATCTTTTGAGCTAGGCAGTTGCTCTAGTGCTTCACTTATATCTTTTAGAGCACGGCGGTGGTTATATTTTAAAGAAATAGTTGCAATCTCAAGCTTCACTTATATCTTTTTGAGAGTCTAATAAATACCAATGGTAATATGCACGGGTTATGAATTTGGTCCTAATATGATAGGTATTCAAGAGGGATATAATAAAAACTTTCATGTAGATCACTGAATATGATAAGTTTGATTCCTTGCAATAGTTTTGCGATATTAAGATGGTAATATGTGGGAGGTACTAGTAGATAATTGTGGTTTAGTAAGAATATTTGTGTTAAGGTTTGTGATTCCCGAAGCATGCACGTATGGTCTGTTGTTATGCTAAGAAGTTGGAGCATGATTTATTCTTGATTGTCTTCCTTTGCGTGGCGGTCGGGGGCGCGCGATGGTTAACTCCTACCAACCTCCCTCTAGGGGCATGCGTAGTAGTACTTTGCTTCGAGGGCTAATAAACTTTCGCAATAAGTATGTGAGTTCTTTATGACTAATGTGAGTCCATGGATTATACGCACTCTCACCTTTCCGCAATTTGCTAGCCTCTTCGGTACCGTGCATTGCCCTTTCTCGCCTCGAGAGTTGGTGCAAACTTCGCCGGTGCATCCAATCCCCGTGATATGATACGCTCTATCACACATAAGCCTCTTTATATCTTCCTCAAAACAGCCACCATACCTACCTATTATGGCATTTCCATAGCCATTCCGAGATATATTGCCTTGCAACTTCCACCGTTCTTTTCATATGACACACATCATCATTGTCATATTGCTTTCCATGATCATATAGCTGACATAGTATTTGTGGCTCGGCCACCGTTCATCATTTTCATACATGTTACACTAGTATCATTGCACATCCTGTTACACTGCCAGAGGCATCCATATAGTCATATTTGTTCTAGTATCGAGTTGTAATTTTTGAGTTGTAAGTAAATAGAAGTGTGATGATCATCATTATTAGAGCATTGTCCCAGTGAGGAAATATAAAAAAAGAGGCCAAAAAGAGCCCAGCGAAAAAAAATGGGAGAAAAAGAGAGAAGGGGCAGTGTTACTATCCTTTTCCATGCTTGTGCTTCAAAGTAGCACCATGTTTTTCATATAGAGAGTCTCCTATATTGTCACTTTCATATACTAGTGGGAATTTTTCATTTTTCATTATAAAACTTGGCTTGTATATTCTTATGATGGGCTTCCTCAAATGCCCGAGGTCTTCATGAGCAAGCAAGTTGGATGCACACCTACTTAGTTTTTATTTTGAGCTTTCATACACTTATAGCTCTTAGTGCATCCGTTGCATGGCAATCCCTACTCCTCGCATTGACATCAATTGATGGGCATCTCCATAGCCCGTTGATTAGCCTCGTCGATGTGAGACTATCTTCTTTTCTTTGACTTCCCTTTATTAATCTCCATCATCATATTCTATTCCACCCATAGTGCTATATCCATGGCTTGCGCTCATGTATTGCGTGGGGGTTGAAAAAGCTGAAGCATGTTAAAAAGTATGAACCAATTGCTTGATTGTCTCCGGGTTTGTGCATGATAGATACTTTATGTTAAGAAGATGGAGCATGATAGGATTATATGATTTTGTAGGGATAACTTTATTTAGCATTTTTATTTTGAAAGGCATGATTGTTTGTTTGTATGCCTGAGTATTGATGTCTTTATATCAAATTATAGACTATTGCTTTGAATCATTCAGATCTAAATATTCATACCGTAAAAGAGGATTACATGATGAACATGTTAGGTAGCATTCCACATCAAAAATTCTGTTTTTATCATTTACCTACTCGAGGACGAGCAGGAATTAAGCTTGGGGCTGCTTGATACGTCTCCAACGTATCTATAATTTTTGATTGTTCCATGCTATTATAGTATCAATCTTGGATGTTTATTATGCAATTATATATCATTTTTTGGGACTAACCTATTAACCTAGTGCCCAGTGCCAGTTGCTGTTTTTTGCCTATTTTTGGCTTTTCAAAAAATCAAAATCAAACAGAGTCCAAACGGAGAAAAAACTTTGGATTAATTTTTTCTATACCAGAAGGGACCCTCGAAGGTTAGGAAGAAGACCGGAAGAGCCACGAGGGAGCGACAAGCTCGGGAGGCGCGCCCCCCAGGCTTGTGGGCCCCTCGTGGCACCTCTTGACCTAATTCCGCCGCTATAAGTTCTCAAATATTCCCCATATACCGAAGAGCAACCTGGAAAAACTTTTCCGCCGCCGCAAGCCTCTGTTCTTCCGTGATCCCATCTGGAGGCCTTCTCCGGTACTCTGCCGGAGGGGGAATCGATCACGGATGGCTTCTACATCAACCTTGCTGCCCTTCCGATGATGTGTGAGTAGTTTACCCGAGACCTATGGGTCCATAGCTAGTATCTAGATGGCTTCTTCTCTCTCTTTGATCTTCACTACAATGTTCTCCTCGATGTTCTTGGAGTTCTATTCGATGTAATCTTCTTTTGCGGTGTGTTTGTTGGGATCCGATGAATTGTGGGTTTATGATCAGATAATTCATGAGAAATATTTGAGTCTTTTCTGAACTTATTTATGCATGATTGTTATAGCTTTGTATTTCTCTCCGATCTATCCGTTTGGTTTGGCCAACTAGATTGATTTATCTTGCAATGGGAGAGGTGCTTTGTGATGGGTTCAATCTTGCGGTGCTCTATCCCAGTGACAGAAAGGGACAAGTCATGTATTTTTATTGTTGCCATTAAGGATAAAACGATGGGGTTTATTCATATTGTGTGATCTTACTTTGTCTACATCATGTCATCTTGCTTAAGGCGTTACTCTGTTTTCATTAACTTAATACCCTCGATGCATGCTGGATAGCGGTCGATGGGTGGAGTAATAGTAGTAGATGCAGGCAGGAGTCGGTCTACTTGTCTCGGGTGTGATGCCTATATACATGATCATTGCCATGAATCCGTCATAACTATGCGCTTTTCTATAAATTCCCAACGGTAATTTGTTTACCCACCGTATGCTATGCGTTCGAGAGAGAAGCCTCTAGTGAAAACTATGGCCCCCGGGTCATTTATCCATCATATATAAAATAAAAATACCTTGCTGCAATTTTGTTTCTTTTATTTTATTTTGCAATTTACTTTATCTATCTACCACTATCAGAATTAATCCTTGCAAGTAACTGCCAAGGGCATTGACAACCTTCTTGTTTGCGTTGGGTTCAAGTATTTGCTTTTGTGTGTGTAGGTGCTGCTAACGAGGTTCTGTGTTGTTCTCCTACTGGATTGATAACCTTGGTTCTTAACTAAGGGAAATACGTATCTCTAGTGTACTGCATCATCCTCTCCTCTTCGGGAAAATCCCAACGCAGATCTCAAGTTGCAGCCTCGTTGTTGGAGGCCGGGCGACAGGCTGCGCGAGACCTCCAAGCCCAACGTTCACATCATGAAAGGCTGAAGGATGCAGCCCATGGTGAGAATTACTGGTGCCTCTGGTCTCTTGTAGTGTGTGTCATTAGATCTCCCATTTGACATGCTATCTAATTGTTGGTGCAGCTGTGCTTCCGGCGATGCAAGGTCCCCTGGTTTGCCGAGCCTTGGTGTCATGACGTCGTGCTACTTGTGATAGGCATTGGGATTTCCCCGAAGAGGAAGGGCGATGTAGTATAGTAGCAGAAAGTATTTCCCTCAGTTAAGAACCAAGGTTTATCGAACCAATAGGAGATTCACACAAACATATGTCAACAGTACCTGCGCACACACAAACAAATACTTGCACCCAACGCGGGCAAGAGGGTTGTCAATCCCCTTGTACTCGTTAATTGCAAGGATTAATTCTGATAGTGGTAGATAGATAAATTGCAAAACAAAATAAAAGTAAATAAATTGCAGCAAGCATAGAAGCGCTCTCGAAGTGGAGTAATAGTAGTAAGTTTAACGGTCTACTTGTCACGGACGTAATGCCTATGTATTGATCATGCCATTAATAACATCATAACTATACGCTTTTCTATCAATTGCCCATCAGTAATTTGTTCACCCACCGTTGCTTTGTTCTTGAGAGAGATGCCATTAATACATAGGCATTACATGCCTACTACTATTACTCCACTTCGAGAGTGCTTCTATACTTGCCTCTCTAGGTACTAAGTTCATAACAAACAGAGTAATGATTTAAGCATGATGACATAATGTAGACAAAGTAAGACCAATCAATATGATCGAACCCCATCGTTTTACCCTTAGTAGCAACAATACAAAAACGTGCCTCGCTACCCCTTCTATCATGAGGTGAGGACACCGCAAGATTGAACCTACTACTATGCACCACTTCCACTGAAGATAAATCAATCTAGTTGGCCAAACTAAACGGATAGATCGGAAAGCATTACATAGCTATAACAATCACACATAATAAAGTTCAGAAAAGACTAAATTATTTTCAATGAATAATCTGATCATAAACCCACAATTCATTGAATCCCAACAAACGCACCGCAGAAGATTACTTCGAATCGATCTCCGAAGAGAACGTTGTATTGGAGATCAAAAAGAGAGTCATCTAGCTACTTCTATGGACCCATAGGTCCTGTGGGGAACTACTCACGCATCATTGGAGAGGTGGCAAGGTTGATGTAGAGGCCCTCCGTGATCGATTCCCCTTCCGGCAGAGTACCGAAAAAGGCCTCCAGATGGGATCGCGGAAGAACAAAGGCTTGCGGCGGCGGAATAATTGTTTCAGGTCTCGCTCAGGGGGGTTTGGAATATTTGAGAATTTATAGCACTGGAATTAGGTCAGACGGAGCCACGAGGGGCCCACAAGGGGGCATGGTGCACCTACCCCCCTTGGGCGCGTCGTGCTGCCTTGACGTCTCCTCGTTTGTCGTCTGGACTTCCCCTGAAGCTTCTAGGGTCCCTTCTGGTCCAGAAAAAAAATCATCAAAAAGTTCCGTTGGGTTTGGACTCCGTTTGGTAGGGATTTTCTGTAAAACCAAAAACATGTAGAAAACAGCAACTGGCACTGGGCACTAAGTTAATAGGTTAGTTCCCAAAAATGATATAAAATGGCATATAAAGCATACAAGATTGATAATATAATAGCATGAAACAATCAAAACTATAGATACGTCGGAGATGTATCAGCATCCCCAAGCTTAGTTCCTGCTCGTCCTCGAGTAGGTAAATGATAAAAACAGAATTTTTGATATTGAATGCTACCTAACATGTCTTGTCATGTAACCTCTTTTACGGTATGAATATTGAGAAACGATGAAGTAATTAATATCAACATAATAATATCCATGAATACTAGAAAATAATCATTACTCTTCAAAATATACGATGTTAAACGATTGTTACCCCTACTCATTGAATTATGTAAGCATGGCATGACTCCGTCTTCCTAACATAAGTACAAAACATGAGCACCCCTGTGCCAAACCAAGAAATTGCATCATACATTTTCTCCCTTCAGCATTTTCAACTTCACTCAATATATGAGCGTGAGACATGGACTTAGCACTACGGGTGGAATAGAATGATGATGGGATTTATAAGAGAAGACAAAAACTGAGAAAGTCTCACATCAACGCGGCTAATCATTAGGCAATGGAAAGGCCTTACAATCGATATCAATGCGTGGAGTAGGGATTGCCATGCAATGGATGCACTAGAGCTATAAGTGTATGAAAGCTCGCTACTAAACTAAGTGGGTGTGCATCCAACTTTCTTGCTCATGAAGACCTCAGGCATTTGAGGAAGCCCTTCTCGGAATATACAAGCCAAGTTCTATAATGTATAAATTCATGGAGACTCTCTATACGAAGAACATGGTGCTACTTTGAAGCACAAGTGTGGTAAAAGGATAGTAGCATTGCCCCTTCTCTCTTTTTCTCTCATTTTTTTATTTTTTTATTTTCTCTTTTTTTAGAACAATGTCATGAACGTAATCCCCACTTTTTTGAGGACTCATTAGTCTCCATCATTCTTTACCTCACTGGGACAATGTTGTAGTAATGATCATCACACTTCTTTTACTTACAACTCGATAAACTGAATGATATGACTCTATATGAATGCCTCTAGCAGTGTACCAGGATATGCAATGATCTAGCGTAACATGCATTACAATGATGAATGGTGGCTTTGCCACAAATATCATGTCAGCTCTATATGATCATGCAAAGCAATATGACGATGAACACACAAGTCATGTGAATAGTAAACGTGGAAGTTGCTTGGCAATATATCTCGGAATAGCTATGGAAATGCCATGATAGGTAGGTATGGTGGCTGTTTTGAGGAAGGATATAATAAGGCTTATGTGTGATAGAGCGTGTCATACGGGATTTGGATGCACCGGTGAATTTTGCACCAATTCTCGAGGTGAAAATGGATAATGCACGGTACCGAGGAGGCTAGGAAAATATGGATAGGTGCGAGTGTTGTATTAGTCGATGATCTCACATTAGTCATAAAGAACTCATATACTTATTGTGAAAGTTTTATTAGCCCTCGAAACAAAGTACTACTCGCATGCCCCTAGGGAGGAGGTTGGTAGGAGTTAACCATCGCGCGCCCCCAATTCGAACAACACAAAGGATTTCAATGAGTAATAAATATGCTCCAACATCCTAGGCATGCCATGACCGACACTTAAATGAGTAGTACATAACAAGCTTTAATAGCAATATTGTTACTAACCAATGATCATGAACTAATACTCTTTCATATTACGACATCAATATTATTAAATCACACGCTTCATATTCAGTGATCTACATGAAAGTTTTTATTAGAGCACTCTTGTATACCTATCATTTTTGGACTAGTCATATAACCTATGCAAATTACCACTTCCTATTTAACTCTCAAAAAGATATAAGTGAAGCATGAGAGTGCAAATGATTTCTATAAAATATAACTACTGCTACTTGTGAACTGTGTTGGGATTTCCCCGAAGAGGAGAGGATGATGCAGTACAGTAGAGATAAGTATTTCCCTCAGTTAAGAACCAAGGTTATCAATCCAGTAGGGAACCACACAGAACCTCGTTAGCAGCACCTACACACACAAAAGCAGATACATGCACCCAATGCAAACAAGAGGGTTGTCAATCCCCTTGGCGGTTACTTGCAAGGATTAATTCTGATAGTGATAGATAGAAAAGTAAATTGCAAAACAAAAGAAAGGAAATAAAATTGCAGCAAGGTATTTTTGGATTTTAATATATGATAAAAGTAGACCCGGGGGCCATAGTTTTCACTAGAGGCTTCTCTCTCGAATGCATAGCATACGGTGGGTAAACAAATTACTATTGGGCAATTGATAGAAAAGCGCATAGTTATGACGATATTCAGGGCAATGATCATGTATATAGGCATCACATCCGAAACAAGTAGACCGACTCCTGCCTACATCTACTACTATTACTCCACCCATCGACCGCTATCCAGCATGCATCTCGGGTATTAAGTTTAATGAAAACAGAGCAATGCCTTAAGCAAGATGACATGATGTAGACAAAGTAAACTCAATCAATGTGATTAAACCCCATCTTTTTATCCTTAATGGCAACAATACAAATACGTGTCTTGTCCCTTTCTGTCACTGGGATATAGAACACCGCAAGATTGAACCCATCACAAAGCACCTCTCCCATTGCAAGATAAATCAATCTAGTTGGCCAAACCAAGCGGATAGATTGGAGAGAAATACAAAGCTATAACAATCATGCATAAATAAGTTCAGAAAAGACTCAAATATTTCTCATGAATAATCTGATCATAAACCCACAATTCATCGGATCCCAACAAACACACCGCAAAAGAAGATTAAATTGAATAGAACTCCAAGGAGGTCGAGGAGAACATTGTATTGAAGATCAAAGAGAGAGAAGAAGCCATCTAGCTACTAGATATGGACCCGTAGGTTTGTGGTAAACTACTCACACATCATCGGAAGGGCAGCAAGGTTGATGTAGAAGCCCTCCGTGATCGATTCCCCATCCGACAGATTACCGGAGAAGACCTCCAGATGGGATCACGGAAGAACAGAGGCTTGCAGTGGCGGAAAAGTTTTTCTAGGTTGCTCTTCGGTATATGGGGAATATTTGAGATTTATAGTGGCGGAATTAGGTCAAGAGGTGCCACGAGGGGCCCACAAGCCTGGGGGCGCGCCTACCCCCCTGGGCGCGCCCTCCGAGCTTGTCGCTCCCTCGTGGCTCTTCTGGTCGTCTCCTGAACCTTCGAGGGTCCCTTCTGGTCCAGAAAAAATTAATCCAAAGTTTTTCTCCGTTTGGACTCCATTTGATATTGATTTTCTGAAAAGCCAAAAACAGGCAAAAAACAGCAACTGGCACTGGGCACTAGGTTAATAGGTTAGTCCCAAAAAATGATATATAATTGCATATTAAACATCCAACATTGATACTATAATAGCATGGAACAATCAAAAATTATAGATACGTTGGAGACGTATCAAGCATCCCCAAGCTTAATTCCTGCTCGTCCTCGAGTAGGTAAATGATAAAAACAGAATTTTTGATGTGGAATGCTACCTAACATGTTCATCATGTAATCTTTTCTTTTACGGTATGAATATTAAGAACCGAGTGATTCAAAGCAATAGTCTATAGTTTGATATAAAGACATCAATACTCAGGCATACCAACAAACAATCATGCCTTTCAAAATAAAAATGCTAAAGAACGCTATCCCTACAAAATCATATAGCCCGTCATGCTTAGTCTTCCTAACACAAAGTATTAATCATGCACTACCCCGATGTCAGCCAAGCAATTGGTTCTTACTTTTTAACGCGCTTCAGCTTTTTCAACCCTCACGCAATACATGAGCGCGAGCCATGGACATAGCACCATGGGTGGAACAGAATGATGATAAATATTAACAAGGAGAAGTGAAAAGGGAAGATAGTCTCACATCGACGCGGCTAATCAACGGGCTATGCAGATGCCCATCAATTGATGTCAATGCGAGGAGTAGGGATTGTCGTGCAACGGATGCACTAAGAGCTATAAATGTATGAAAGCTCAAAATAAAACTAAGTGGGTGTGCATCCAACTTGCTTTCTCATGAAGACCTCGGGCATTTGAGGAAGCCCATCATCGGAATATACAAGCCAAGTTCTATAATGAAAAAAAAAATCCCACTAGTATGAAAGTGACAACATAGGAGACTCTCTATATGAAAAACATGGTGCTACTCTGAAGCACAAGTGTGGAAAAGGATAGTAACATTGCCCCTTCTCTCTTTTTCTCTCATTTTTTTGTTGGGCTCTTTTTGGCCTCTTTTTTTCTTTTTCTTTTATTTTTCTTCTAGAGCCTCATCCCGACTTGTGGGGGAATCATAGTCTCCATCATCCTTTCCTCACTGGGACAATGCTCCAATAATGATGATCATCACACTTTTATTTACTTACAACTCAATATTACGACTCGATACTAGAACAAATATGACTCTATATGAATGCCTCGGGCAGTGTACCAGGATGTGCAATGATACTAGCGTAACATGTATGAAAATCATGAACGGTGGCTGAGCCACGAATACTATGTCAACTATATGATCATGCAAAGCAATATGACAATGATGATGTGTGTCATATAAAAAGAACGGTGGAAGTTGCATGGCAATATATCTCAGAATGGCTATCGAAATAACGTAATAGGTAGGCATGGTGGCTGTTTTGAGGAAGATATAAAGAGGCTTATGTGTGATAGAATGTATCATATCACGGGGTTTGGATGCACCGGCGAAGTTTGCACCGACTCTCGAGGTGAGAAAGGGCAATGCACGGTACCGAAGAGGCTAGCAAATGGCGGAAGGGTGAGAGTGCGTATAATCCATGGACTCACATTAGTCATAAAGAACTTACATACTTATTGCAAAAGTCTATTAGCCCTCGAAGCAAAGTACTACTACGCATGCCCATAGGGGGGAGGTTGGTAGGATTTAACCATCGTGCGCCCCCGACCTCCACGCAAAGGTAGACAATCAATAATAAATCATGCTCCAACTTCATCACACTAAGGACTATACGTGCATGCTTCGGGAATCACCAACCTTAACACCAATATTCTTACTAAACCATAATCATTCACTAGTACCTCCCACATATTACCACCTTAATATCGCAAAACTATTGCAAGGAATCAAACTTATCATATTCAGTGATCTACATGAAAGTTTTTATTATATCTCTCTTGAATACCTATCATATTAGGACCAAATTCATAACCCGTGCATATTACCATTGCTAATTATTAGACTCTCAAAAAGATATAAGTGACGCATGAGAGTGCTACTATTTCTTTAAAATAAAACCACCGCCGTGCTCTAAAAGATATAAGTGAAGCACTAGAGCAACTGCCTAGCTCAAAAGATATAATTGAAGCACATAGAGTATTCTAACAAATCACGAATAATGTGTGTCCCTCTCAAAAAGGTGTGTTCAGCAAAGATGATTGTGGCAAACTAAAAAGCAAACAAAAGCAAGCAAACTATAACACAAGACACTCCAAGTAAAACACATATCATGTGATGAATAAAAATATAGCTCCAAGTGATATACCGATAGATTGTAGACGAAAGAGGGGATGCCATCCGGGGCATCCCCAAGCTTAGACGGTTGGGTCTTCCTTGAATATTACCTTGGGGTGCCTTGGGCATCCCCAAGCCTAGGGTCTTGCCGCTCCTTATTCCTTCATCCATCGTGGTCTCACCCAAAACTTGAAAACTTCAGCACAAAAAACTCAACAGAAACCTCGTGAGATGCATTAGTATAACAAATAAATCTTAAACTTTAGGAACTGTTGTAAATTGATTCATATTTAATATTGGCATAATGCTACTGTACTCCAACTTCCCATGGCTCATACCCCCCGATACGATCCATAGATTCATTAAAATAAACAAACTATGCAACAAAAACAGAATCTATCTAAAACAGAATAGTTTGTAAAGATTTATTTAAAAGCTATACTTATGTAACTCCAAAACTTTTGAAAAAATAAGACAACATAAAAAATTCATATACCAATATTGTGTAAAAATTCAGGATTTTATCGCGCTCCAGTACGGAACCAAAAATCCAGCACTGGACTCAAAACTTTCTGTTTTCAAACAGCATCGATCATACTATCATCCAAATCATCCCAAAGGCATTACTTAGCACAAACACTAACTAAAAGATAAAAACACAATCATAACAGTAGCTACAATTGTATGACATAAGAAAATAAAAATTGCAATAAAAATAAATATTGGGTTGCCTCCCAACAAGCGCTATTGTTTTATGCCCCTAGCTAGGCATAATGCATAGTTTCAAGTATTGTCATCCTTCAAATTAATTTCATAGGTGGCCCTCATAATAGATTCATATGATGGCTTAATTCTCTTTCTAGGGAAGTGTTACATCCCTTTATTTAATGGAAATTGAAATCTTATATTACCTTCTTTCATATCAATAATAGCACCAATGGTTCGTAGGAAAGGCCTACCAAGTATTATAGGACAAGACGGATTGAATTCAATATCAAGCACAATAAAATCCACGGGTACATAATTCCTATTTGCAAGAATAAGCACATCATTTATTCTACCCAATGGTTTTTTAATAGTGGAATCCGCTAGATGTAAATTAAGGGAATAAGCATCCATATCGGTGAGACCTAGCACGTCACACAAAGACTTTGGTATAGTAGAGACGCTAGCACCTAGATCACACAGAGCATTACATTCATAATCTTTAATTTTAACTTTAATAGTAGGTTCCCAATCATCATGTAATTTTCTAGGTATTGAAACTTCTAATTCAAGCTTTTCTTCATGAGCTTTTATCATAGCTTCTATAATATGTTTAGTAAAAGCTTTATTTTGTTTATAAGCATTAGGTGAATTAATCATGGATTGCAACAAGGAAATACATTCAACTAAAGATCAATTATCATAATTAAAGTCCTTGTAATCCAAAGTAGTGGGCACATCACTATTTAAAGTTTTGACCTCTCCAAACCCACTTTTATCATTTTTATCAATAAGATCGTCACCCTCCAAATAATTGGGACGCCTTCTAGCTAAAGTTGACTCGTCTCCAGTCCCTTTTTCATCATGCTTTATATTACTAAATAAAGATTCAATAGGTGAGACACCAATCATTTTAATATCTTCCTCATTACTACGATAAAAACCGGGTGGGATAGCTTTTTCTAAGAATTCTCGCTTAGCTATCAACCTAGCGGTTCTTTTTTTACTTTCATTAATGGAGACATAGATAGCTTTAATAGACTCATTTATATTGGGTGCCAAAATATTAATTTTGAGAGTTTTAACATCATGAGCAATTCTATCCATGTTCCTAGACATGTCATCAACTTTATTCAATTTTTCTTCTACCATAGCATTGAAAATCTTTTGAGAATTAATAAATTCTTTATTAATACTTTCAAGATCAGAGGGTATCCTATTATTATTATATGAATTACCATAGGAATTACCATAATTATTAGAGGAATTTCCGGGAAACGGTCTAGGATTGAAATTACCCCTATAACCATTGTTGTTGAAATTATTTCTAGAGATAAAATTCACATCAATAGCATCGTTATTTTGCTTAATCAAAGTAGACAATGGAACATCATTAGGATCAACCTGAGCACTTTTACTACCAACCAATTTCATAAGAGCATCCATCTTATCACTCAACGTATTAATTTCTTCGACATAATTTACCTTCTTACCAGTTGGAGTTCTTTCAGTGTGCCATTGAGAATAATTTGTCATAATATTATCAAGGAGTTTCGTAGCTTCTCCCAATGTAATTTCCATAAAAGTACCACCTGCGGCAGAGTCTAGAAGATTTCTAGAAACAAAGTTTAGTCCCGCATATTTTTTTTCCATGATCATCCATAAGCTTAAACCATGTGCTGGGCAATTTCTTATCATTAATTTCATTCTTTCCCAAGATTGTGCAACATGTTCATGCTCAAGTTGCTTAAAATTCATAATTTGATTTCTTAGAGAAATAATCTTAGCGGGAGGAAAATATTTGGTAATAAAAGCATCCTTACACTTATCCCAAGAATCAATACTATTTTGAGGCAAGGATGAAAACCAAGTTTTAGCACGATCTCGTAGTGAGAACGGAAATAATTTTAATTTGACAATATCATTATCCACATCTTCTTTTGCATATCAAAAAGTTCAACAAAAGTATTTAGATGGGATGCAACATCTTCATTTGGACTACCAGAAATTGTTCTTTCATAACAAGATTAAGCAAAGCAGCATTAGTATCACACGACTCTGCACTAGTGGTGGGAGGAGCAATTGGAGTACGAATAAAATCATTATTATTAGTATTGGAAAAGTCACACAATTTAGTGTTTTCTTGAGACATAGCGACAAAGCAAGCAAACTAGCAAACAAGCAAACGAAATATTTTTGTGTTTTTTGAAAAAATGTTTTAGAAGTGGGGAAGATGAAAACGAGAGGCAAATGCAAATAAAAAGTCAAATGAAAATAAGAGCAACGAGATGCAGTACAGTAGAGATAAGTATTTCCCTAAGTTAAGAACCAAGGTTATCAATCCAGTAGGAGAACCACACAAAACCTCGTTAGCAGCACCTACACACACAAAAGCAAATACTTGCACCCAATGCAAACAAGAGGGTTGTCAATCCCCTTGGCGGTTACTTGCAAGGATTAATTTTGATAGTGATAGATAGAAAAGTAAATTGCAAAACAAAATAAAGGAAATAAAATTGCAGCAAGGTATTTTTGGATTTTAATATATGATAAAAGTAGACCCGGGGGCCATAGTTTTCACTAGAGGCTTCTCTCTCGAACGCATAGCATACAGTGGGTAAACAAATTATTGTTGGGCAATTGATAGAAAAGCGCATAGTTAGGACGATATTCAAGGCAATGATCATGTATATAGGCATCACGTCCGAGACAAGTAGACCGACTCCTGCCTGCATCTACTACTATTACTCCACCCATCGACCGCTATCCAGCATGCATCTAGGGTATTAAGTTTAATGAAAACAGAGTAACGCCTTAAGCAAGATGACATGATGTAGACAAAGTAAACTCAAGCAATATGATTAAACCCCATCTTTTTATCCTTAATGGCAACAATACAAATATGTGTCTTGTCCCTTTCTGTCACTAGGATATAGAACACCACAAGATTGAACCCATCACAAAGCACCTCTCCCATTGCAAGATAAATCAATCTAGTTGGCCAAACCAAACGGATAGATCGGAGAGAAATACAAAGCTATAACAATCATGCATCAATAAGTTCAGAAAAGACTCAAATATTTCTCATGAATAATCTGATCATAAACCCACAATTCATCGAATCCCAACAAGCACACCGCAAAAGAAGATTACATCGAATAGAACTCCAAGGAGGTCGAGGAGAACATTGTATTGAAGATCAAAGAGAGAGAAGAAGCCATCTAGCTACTAGCTATGGACCCGTAGGTCTGTGGTAAACTACTCACACATCATTGGAAGGGCAGCAAGGTTGATGTAGAAGCCCTCCGTGATCGATTCCCCCTCCGGCAGATTACCGGAGAAGGCCTCCAGATGGGATCACAGAAGAACAGAGGCTTGCGGCGGCGGAAAAGTTTTTCTAGGTTGCTCTTCGGTATATGGGGAATATTTGAGATTTATAGCAGCGGAATTAGGTCAAGAGGTGCCACGAGGGGCCCACAAGCCTGTGGGGCGCGCCCTCCGAGCTTGTCGCTCCCTCGTGGCTCTTCTGGTCTTCTCCCGAACCTTCGAGTGTCCCTTCTGGTCCAGAAAAAATTAATCCAAAGTTTTTTCTCTGTTTGGACTATGTTTGATATTGATTTTCTGAAAAGCCAAAAATAGGCAAAAAAAATAATAGCAACTGGCACTGGGCACTAGGTTAATAGGTTAGTCCCAAAAAATGATATATAATTGCATATAAAATATCCAAGATTGATATTATAATAGCATGGAACAATCAAAAATTATAGATACGTTGGAGACGTATCAACTACCGCCGTGCTCTAAAGATATAAGTGAAGCACATGAGCAACTGCCTAACTCAAAAGATATAAGTGAAGCACACAGAGCATTCTAACAAATCATGATGAATATGTGTCTCTCTCAATAGATGTGTCCAGCAAACAATGATTGTGGCAGACTAATCAAACAAAATAAAACTATAGCACACGACGCTCCAAGCAAAACACATATCATGCGATGAATAAAAATATAGCTTCGAGTAATATTACCGATAGATTGTAGACGAAAGAGGGGATGCCATCCGGGGCATCCCCAAGCTGAGACGCTTGGGTCTTCCTTGAGTATTACCTTGGGGTGCCTTGGGCATCCCCAAGCTTAGTGTCTTGCCGCTCCTTATTCCTTCATCCATCGTGATCTCACCCAAAACTTGAAAACTTCAGCACACAAAACTCAACAGAAACTTCGTGAGATCCGTTGGTATAATAAATCAATCATCCACTTTAGGTGCTGTTATAAATAGATTCATAATTGCCCTTGCATAATATCTACTGTATTCTAACTTCTCCATGACTTATACCCCCCGATATAATCCATAGCAACATCAAAATAAGCACACTATGCAATAAAAATAGAATCTATCTAAAACAGGACAATATGCAATGATCTGAATTAAAGTCATACTTCTGTAACTCCACAAATTCTGAAAAATTAGGAAAACCTGAAAATTTGTAGCACGATAATGTGTAAAAAAAATCAGAATTTTATCACGTTCCAGTACAGAATGTAAATTCTAGCACTGGGCACAAATCTTTCTGTTTCTGCACAGAATCAACTTTACTATCATTCAAATTATCCCAAAGGCTTTACTTGACACAAACACTAATTAAAATATAAAAACACAATCATTACAGTAGCAATAATCATGTTGACTCAAGAAAATAAAATGAAAGCAAAAAGATAACTATTGGGTTGCCTCCCAACAAGCGCTACTGTTAAATGCCCCTAGCTAGGCATAATGCAATAGTTTCAAGTATTATCATCCTTCAAAGTGATTCCATGGATAGCTCTCATAATAGATTCATATGGTAGTTTAATTCTATTTCTTGGGAAGTGCTCCATCCCTTTCTTTAGTGGGAATTGGAATCATATATTTCCTTCTTTCATATCAATAACTACACCTATGGTTCGTAAAAATGGCCTACCAAGTATTAGGACAAGATGGATTACATTAAATATCAAGCACAATGAAATCCACGGGTACATAATTTCTATTAGAAAGTATGAGAACATCATTGACCCAATGGTTTCTTAATTGTTGAATCCGCTAAACGCAAGTTGTGGGAACATTCATCCATATCGGTGAGACCTAGAACATCACATAAAGATTTTGGTATAGTGGAGATGCTAGCTCCTAGATCACACAAAGCATTACATTCATAATCTTTAATCTTGACTTTAATTGTAGGTTCCCATTCATCATGTAATTTCCTTGGTATAGACACTTCTAATTCAAGCTTTTCTTCATGAGCTTTAATAATGGCTTCTACGATGTGTTTAGTAAAAGCTTTGTTTTGTTCATAAGCATTAGGTGAATTGATCATGGATTGCAACAAGGAAATACATTCAATCAAAGAACAATTATCATTATTAAAGTCCTTGTAATCCAAAGTAGTGGGTACATCGCTATCTAAAGTCTTGACCTCTTCAAACCCACTTTTATTGTTTTTATCTTTAAGATCATTACCCTCCGAACAATTGGGACACCTTCTAATTAAAGTTGATTCATCTCTAGTCCCTTTATCATCAAGTTTTATATTACTAAACAAGGATATAGTGGAGACTCCTACAATTTTAACTTCATCATCATCATTAGCTACAAAATGTGACTCTGGTTTAGCAGCCATTCTATTTACTAGCGTAGTTTGTTTGTCGAATAATTTTCCTATCATTTTTTCAGTTTGAGCAAGTTGTAATTGGAGGTTGGCTACTTCTTGATTGATTTCATCAAATTGTTTACTAATCGTTTGAAGCATAATAGAGTGTTCTTTAATCTCCTTAACAAATAGTTCATTTTGTTCATATTGAGAATGCATAAAATTCTTAGTAGCCTTTTCAATCTCAAGCAACCTCCTATCATTAGAACTATTATGAGATGCATTATTATTAGAGGGATTACCGGGGTACGGCCTAGGATTGAAATTCCCTCTATAAGAATTGTTGTTGAAATTATTTCTTGCAACAAAATTCACATCAATACCATCATTGTTTTGTTCAATCAAAGTAGATAAATGGGATATCATCTGGATCAACATGAGCATTTTTACTAGCAAGCATATTCATAAGAGCATCCATTTTCTCACTCAAAGTAGAAACTTCTTCGACAGAATTTACCTTCTTACCAGTTGGAGCTCATTCGGTGTGCCACTAGGAGTAGTTTGCCGTCATGTTATCGAGAAGCTTCGTGGCTTCTCCTAATGTGATCCTCATAAATGTGCCACCTGTAGCTGAGTCTAGAAGATTTCTCGAAACAAAGTTCAGTCCCGCATAATTTTTTTGTACTATCATCCATAAGCTTAATCCATGCATGGGACAATTTTTAATCATTAATTCATTCTTTTCGAAGATTGTGCAACATGTTGTTTAAAGTTCATGATTTGATTTCTAAGAGATATTATCTTAGCAGGAGAAAAATACTAAGCAATAAAAGCATCCTTACATTTATCCCAAGAATCAATACTATTACGAGGTAAGGATGAAAACCAAGTTTTAGCATGATCTCTAAGGGAGAAACGAAATAATTTCAACTTCACAATATCATTATCCACATCTTTTTTCTTTTGCATATCACATAATTCAACGAAGGTATTAAGATGGGATGCAGCATCTTCATTAGGATTTCTAGCAAATTGTTCTTTCATAACAAGATTTAATAATGCAGCATTAATATCATAAGAGTCCGCACTAGTGGAGGAAGGAGCAATTGGAGTACTAATAAAATCATTATTATTAGTATTCGAGAAGTCACATAGCTTAGTGTTTTCTTGAGACATAGTGGCAATTCAAGCAAGATAGCACACAAGATATTTTTGGTATTTTTGATTTTTTTAACGGAAACTAATAAAGGCAAATAAAAGCAAATAAAAAGTAGAACAAGTAAAGGTTAATGTGTGTGAAGGAACCTTCGGCTGTTTGATGAAGTATCCCCGGCAACGGTGCCATAAATTCTTCTGCTACTTGTGATAGGCGTTGGGATTTCCCCGAAGAGGAAGGGTGATTTAGTATAGTAGCAGAAAGTATTTCCCTTAGTTAAGAACCAAGGTTTATCGAACCAATAGGAGATTCACGCAAACAACTATCAACAGTACCTGCACGCACAAAAACAAATACTTGCACCCAACGTGAGCAAGAGGGTTGTCAATCCCCTTGTACTCGTTAATTGCAAGGATTAATTCTAATAGTGGTAGATAGATAAATTGCCAAAATAAAAGTAAATAAATTGCAGCAAGGTATTTAGGATTTTAGTAATATGATGTGAATGGACCCGGGGGCCATAGCTTTCACTAGAGGCATCTCTCTCAAGAACATAGCAACGGTCGGTACACAAATTACTTTTGGGCAATTGATAGAAAAGCGCATAGTTATGATGTTATTCATGGCATGATCAGTACATAGGCATTACGTTCGTGACAAGTAGACCGTTAAACTTACTGACGCCTACTACTATTACTCCACTTCGAGAGCGCTTCTATGCTTGCCTCTCTAGGTATTAAGTTCATAACAAACAGAGTAATGCTTTAAGCTTGATGACATAATGTAGACAAAGTAAGACCAATCAATATGATCGAACCCCATAGTTTTACCCTTAGTAGCAACAATACAAATAGGTGCCTCACTACCCCTTCTGTCACGAGGTGAGGACACCGCAAGATTGAACCTACTACTATGCACCACTTCCAATGAAGATAAATCAGTCTAGTTGGCCAAACTAAACGGATAGATCGGAAAGCATTACATAGCTATAACAATCACACATAATAAAGTTCAGAAAAGACTCAATTATTTTCAATGAATAATCTGATCATAAACCCACAATTCATCGGATCCCAACAAACGCACCGCAAAAGATTACATCGAATCGATATCCGAAGAGAACATTGTATTGAAGATCAGAGAGAGAGAGAGAGAGAGCTAGCTACTACTATGGACCCGTAGGTCCTGTGGGGAAATACTCACGCATCATCTCAGAGGCAGCAAGGTTGATTTAGAGGCCCTCCGTGATTGATTCTCCCTCCGGCAGAGTACCGGAAAAGGCCTCCAGATGGGATCGCGGAAGAACAGAGGCTTGCGGCGGCAGAATAATTGTTTTGGGTCTCGCTCTGGGGTTTTGGAATATTTGGGAATTTATAGCGCTGGAATTAGGTCAAACGGGGCCACGAGGGGCCCACAAGGGGGCACGGCGCACCTACCCCTTGGGCACGCCGTGCTACCTTGTCGTCTCCTCGTTTGTCGTCTGGGCTTCCCCCGAAGCTTCTAGGGTCCCTTCTAGTCCAGAAAAAATCGTCAAAAAGTTTCGTCGTGTTTGAACTCCGTTTGGTAGGGATTTTCTGTAAAACCAAAAACATGCAGAAAACAGCAACTGGCACTGGGCGCTGAGTTATTAGGTTAGTTCCCAAAAATGATATAAAATGGCATATAAAGCCTACAAGATTGGTAATATTATAGCATGAAACAATAAAAAATTATAGATACTTCAGAGACGTATCACCGCCCTGCGTACGTATAACTTGTCTTCAGTCTTCATGGTCACAAAGGTGATAAGCTGGCGCTACAGTTCACCAAGTACTCGAGTGCTTCTGATGGCTATCCTGCCTCGTGGTCCCTCCCGTCTCCATCCACCTTGATGTGACACGAGTGCCGCTTCCCCTAGTCAAAAGGTGGTTGTGCCCTACCGCCCTCACTTGACCGATCAAGTGTGCACCTTATTGTACCGAGGCGCTCACACTGCCTTTAAATAATGATGATGGCGGCCTACGATACGTAGACCTGTGGTAGGCTACGTAGCATAGCTTGCACCTGCATTAAATGCGTGGTCAGGAACATGACCTCACGACTGCGGTGGGAGACGTCTGCATGGGAGGCATGTATACCAGAGAGACCAGTGCTCGGGCCACCGAGCACCACCCATGGACGTCACTATTGACGTTTTTGGATCCGTCATGATTTAGTGAAGATTTTACCAAGCAGTAAATCTTCACAAAGATCTGCATACCACCACGTAGTTGGCTCCTTCTGGATGTTGTAGCGTAGAGTAATTCCATCGTGATTTCCATTGCACCGACGTGTTTTTTTTTGGGCTGGCCCATCTGTAGGTAGGCTCAGATTACCCCTTTTTTAGTATGCCGACATTCATCGTGCCGGTTCCAGCAATTTCGCTCGCCGGTTGCAACATCATGGACTCGCCCTGATACGTCTCCAACGTATATATAATTTTTTATTGTTAAATGCTATTATATTATCACTTTTGTATGCTTTATATGCCATTTTATATTATTTTTCTGGACTAACCTATTAATTTAGTGCCCAGTGCCAGTTCCTGTTCTTTTCTTCTTGTTTTTGGTTTTCCAGAAAATCCATACCTACAGAAGTCCAAACACGATGAAACTTTTTGACAATTTTTTCTGGACAATAAGAGACCCTAGAAGCTTTGGGAGATGACGAGAAGACCCACGAGGGCCCCACAAGCAAGGGGCGCACCCTGGGGGTAGGGCGCGCCACCCTGACTTGTGAGCCCCTCGTAGCTCCGTTTGCCCTAATTCTTTTCCCATAAATTCCCATATATTCAGAAACCCTCGAAGCAAGGCCCAAAACGATTTTATCGCCGCCACATGCCTCTGTTCCAAAGCGATCCCATCTGGTGCCCTGTTCCGATACTCTGCCGGAGGGGGGATCATTGGGGAGGGCATCTTCATCAACCTTGCTGCCTCCATGATGATGTGTGAGTAGTTCCTTCAAGACCTACAGGTCCATAGTAGTAGTTAGATGGTTCTCTCTCTCTCTCTCTTGATCTTCAATACAATGATCTTCTCTAAGATCCATCTGATGTAATCTTTTGTGGTTTGTTTGTTGGGATCCGATGAATTGTGGGTTTATGATCAGATTATTCATTGAATTTATATGAATGTCTTGAGGTTTCTTTGCTGCATAATTTTATATCTTGAGGTTTCTTTGCTGCATAATTTTTTATCTTTGTATTTCTCTCTGATCTATCCGTCTACTTTGGCCAAGTTTGGTTGATTTATCTTCAGCGGGAGAGGTGCTTTGTGGTAGGTTCAATATTATGGTGATCTTGCCCAGTGACAATAAGGGCAAAGGCACGTATTTGTATTGTTGATACTACGGATAAAAGGACGAGGTTTGGCCATATTGATTAATCTTACTTTGTTTACATTATGTCATCTTGCTTAAACCGTTACTCTGTTTGTTGTGAACTTAATACTTTGAGATGCATGCTGGATAGCAGTCTTGGGGCGGAGTAATAGTAGTAGATGTAGTTGGATTAACGGTCTACTTGTCACAGACATAATGCCTATGTATTGATTATGCCATGAATGATCACAATTATAACTATGCTCAATTTTGTCAATTACCCAACAGTATTTGTTTACCCACCGTTGTTATGCTTCCATCAATACTAAAGTCTCCAAAATTGCTCTTTTACTTGTTTTTTTATTTTCTTTTGCGTTGCATATCACTATTTGCTTTTAACCTTGTGGCCGGCAAGAACAAGGGAGTGTTGACCCCCTTATCTATGTTGGGTGCAAGCAATTGTTTTGTTTGTGTGCATGTGCTGCTAAAGTTGTTCGTGTGTTGCCTCCTACTGGTTCGATAATCTTTGGTTCTTAAATGAGGAAAATACTATCTGCTACTATACTGCTTCACCCTTCCTCTCCGGCGAAATCCAACAACTCCATCACGAGTAGCAGAAGAATTTCTGGCGCCGTTGCCGGGGAGACATCACGTAGTGAATCAGGTGCCTTCGCACAAACACTTTCTTTTTGCTTGTTTTTATTTTCTTGCCTTTTACCTTTTTATTTGCCTCCTTCTTCTCTTTGCAAAAATCCTAAAATACCAAAAAAAATCTTGTGTTGCTATCTCCGTTTGTGTTTTCATCATGTCTACTCCAGAAAATACCAAGCTTTGTGATTTCACTAGTACTAATAATAATGACTTCATTAGTACTGCTACTGCTCCTCCCGCAACTAGTGCGGAGTCTTATAATATTAAAGCTGTCTTGCTAAATCTTGTTATGAAAAAACAATTCTCTGGAAACTTTAATGAAGATGTTGCTTCCCATCTTAATACCTTTGCTGAGCTATGTGATATGCAAAAAATTAAAGATGTTGATAATGATATTGTTAAATTGAAACTTTTTCCCTTTTCTCTAAGAGACTAAGCTAAAGCATGGTTATCTTCTTTGCCCAAAAATAGTATTGATTATTGGTCTAAGTTCAAATATGCTTTCATTGGCAAGTATTTTCCTCCCGCTAAAATAATATATTTAAGGAACCAAATTATGAACTTTAATCAACTTTTTTTTGCAGGTGAACTTTAATCAACTTGACCAAGAACATATTGCACAACTATGGGAAAGAATGAAATTAATGTTTAAAAATTGTCCCACACATGGATTGAGACTTTGGATGATAGTGCAATTTTTTTATGCTGGACTAAATTTTGTTTCAAGAAACCTTTTAGATTCAGCTGCAGGTGGAACGTTCATGGGATAACACTTGGAGAAGACACAAAGCTTCTTGATAATATAATGGCAAACTATTTCCAATGACACACCGAGCGCGCTCCTGCCGGTAAGAATGTAAACTATGTCGCCGAGATGTCCTCTCTAAGTGATAAGGTAAACTCTGTCATGATGTCGGCCTTCCCCGCGATCGAGCTTGCAGCAGCGGCCAAAAAATGTCGGGCGTCTAGCGTTGGCTAAATTTGGTGTTTTGACCCTTTTGACGTAGTTTAGCCGGATCTGACCCTGGTCTAAAAAAAATCGAGATCTGACCCTTTTGCTACCGTCACACGGCTTGGCGGTAGCCGAACACATGCTACCGCCAGGGGATACGGCGGTAGGCCTATGACGGCCGTTAACGGCAGCCTACGTGCCAAAGGGACCTATCGCCAATGCCCCTGGCGGTAGGGTGCTCTAGCCTACTGCCAAGGACCTCGGCGGTAGGCCCCTGTACAGAGGATAAGGTGGTGGAATGGGGGCTGTGCTCCCCCACCCACTCATTCACCCCCAATCTACTTCACTCCCCTGAGCTCAAGGCCTCTTCTCCTCACACAAGGCCCTCTCAAATCTCTCTCATTTGCTTGAGATTTGTCCGGTGGATCCGGAGCACTTTCATCACCCAAGGTATATCTCTCACTCCCCCTCATTTTGGTTGGTTGGAATCATGTATTTTGGTTGCATTGCTCACTTTGTTGCAAACCCTAGTTCATGATTTTGTTGTGGTGAAATCAATGTATATGATGCATTTAGGGTAATGTTTGTGCTTTGACTATGTATTGTGTGACTAGCATTGTTGGGGGTGGCAAGATCTAGTGCTAGGGTTAGTGGTTTTGTTAGGGGTTAGGGTTAGGGTTAAGGTTATGCCTATGATGACCGTTATAGTTACCCCTCGAATTGTAGGATGGGACCGATTGTCTTCTTTGAGACTTCTGCTGAGGCGGCGGCGAAGCGTGAATGCGAAGTCATTGAGGAAAAGATGAAGTCGTGGGTCGACTCCGTCGATGCGTTGAATGCGGCTTCAAGGGACTTTTCAAAGTACTATGTATGCAAGTGCGACGATAATGAGAAGGTGATCGAAGATAAAGAGAAAAAGATAAACAAGCTCAGGAGAAATGAGAAACGTCATTGACGTGATCTTTCAAGGCAAATTGCATTGTGAGCAACAAGGGATGAATTGCCTCAGCTGGACTTGTCAAGACCCGGTCAGGTTATTGGATGGGCAATCAAACAAGGAGTGTCGGAGAATCCGAACCGCCCCGCTCGATGGGCGTGGTTCCGCGACGTAAAGGGCGCGATGATCCATTGGGCTGGACCCAATGATATTCGACTGAGGCCTAATCCAGAGCGTGATGCACAAGTTGAGCGTATCAAAAAATTTAGGGGCTATTTCCCGGTGTAGAACATTTATACTTAAGATTCTACTTTGAATACTTGTCATTTGGACAAATGCTCTAAGTCATTTGATTTAGTAGATGGAACTTGATGTAATGAACTAATGTGATGTCATTTATGCATGTCCTTGGTATTTGAACATGTATCATTTGTTGATGCAATGATTTAATGAACATGTATGCTTAAGATTCGCATATGATGTCACAAATTTAAATTTAAGAAGTGCTAACCTACCGCCGAGGTCAGGGTCCTCGGCGGTAGGGTAGCTAACCCTACCATAAAATTTTCATTTTTTTGCGTTACAGAACTTTTGCTACCCTACCGCCAGGGACCTCAGCGGTAGGGTAGCTAACCCTACTGCCAAAATTTCGTTTTTTCGCATTAGAGAATTTTTGCTACCCTACCGCCAGTGTCCTTATCTGTAGGGTAGCTAACCCTACCGCAAAATTTTCGTTTTTCCCGTTACAGAACTTTTGCTACCCTACCGCCCGGGTCCTTGGCGGTAGGGTAGCTAACCCTACCGAAAAAATTGTTTTTTTGAGCTACATAACATTATAACTGGAACGCCCCTGCCCTACCGCCGAGGTTCCTGGCGGCAGGTCTGTTCTAGCTACCGCCAGAGTCCTTGGCGGTATGTATAAAAAATAGAGGAATACTCTGTTTTTTGGCAGTGAACCTCATGCACAACAATTTGGACAAATAACTTGGATATTTGTTGGCAGTGAACCTCATGCATAACATAGTTCATGATAAACTTGGGTCTATGACATAGTTCATGATAAAGTTCGCAAATGAAAGACATAGTTCATGACAAAGTTTCACAAATGAAACACATAGTTGATGACATAGTTCGCTAATGCAAGACATAGTTCTCAAATCATGGCGAAAGTGAAGTCCCTATTGGGTCGTACGAGGCCATTTCCCTTTCTTGTCACGTGCCTCATCTTCCTCTTGCGCATCGCGAGCCCTTGCAAGCTTTCTTGCCCTCTCCTCTTCACGAGCAACCTTCTCTTTGCGTGCCCTCTCCTCCTCGCGCTTCTTCCGCTCCATCTTCTCCTTCTGACGACGCTCTTCATCCTCAGCTCTTTGCAATGCTTCTTCGAACAGTCGATGCCTTCTAAGACAATCTCGATATTGGTCCTTTTGAACATCTTCTGGCACATCTTGATCTATCCATGTGAAGTACTTGCAAAGAGGAGGCGGTGACTACATAAGAAAAACAAGTTTGTTGTTAGTCAAATATGAGATGAAGTTCAAACAAATATGAGTATATGAAAGCATAGAAGACAAACTTGGCTCACATACCGGTGGTAAGTCGTAGGCGTTAGTTGGAAGCGCACGATCATGTGCATAATTTGGACACACAAAGAATCTTCTCCATTCCGTCCATGACTTCTTCCGGTACGTGGACACCTTCACCTTGCAAACATCTCCACACCAAGATGATGGGGTTTTCACATTTTTCTCCTTCACCTTGTCCAAGGTTGCGTTCCCCCATTTGGTAGGCATGTCCTCTCGGTCAGCACACAACGGCCTCGTCATGGAACCGGATGAAGCCATGCCTACAAAAATAAGAGTTAGTTGCTAGTAAAGCATATCAACAAATCAAAATGTATATAGGCAATAAGCAAAATACCATTCAACCATCCGGATTTAGCAAAATGTCAATAGGCCTTCCTCTATCAATTCTCTATGTCCTATTACCACCGGAACCACGCCCACCTCCGCGGCCGGCTCCTCTAAGACTCGTCTGTCCTCCACGCCCACCACTAGTGCCACCTCTAAGACTCATCCGTCCTCCACGCCCACCACTAGTGCCACCTCTAAGACTCACCCGTCCTCCACGCCCACCACTAGTGCCACATCTAAGACTCGTCCGTCCTCCACGCCCACCACTAGTGCCACCTCTAAGACTCATCCGTCCTCCACGCCCACCACTAGTGCCACCTCTAAGACTCACCCGTCCTCCACGGCCACCACTCCTACCTCCTCGACGGCCACCCGTTTGACTAGTGCTCATGTTGGCATCGGTCCTTAGCCTTTTCGTGCATCTTCTAACATTGTGTCCTGGGTCGTCACATTGTCCACAATTGTTGATGTCCGGTGGCTCCATGAAATGACTGCTACCAAATTGTTTCATTCCGGTGTATCCAGCTAGATCATCCATGTCACTCCCGAACCTCTTCTTTCTTCTTCATCCTTTCGTAGGCACCATGAGTTCGGGATCGGGAATGATATGAGGGCCATCATACTTAGGCCACTGTGACTGATCGAGGAAAGGACGGAACCGAGGCGCCCATATCAACCTCGTTGTTTCCAATGTGAATTGATGCAACCGCACGGTAGTACCATCAGATACGTTCAAGTTTCTTGCTACCCCACAGTACGTCACACCATCGCGTGTCGTGCCATGCGGCTCATCGACTTGATAGATCATTTCTTTTTCATTGAAACTAATGATTTGTTGGTGTGAAGACTTGCGCGCTTGATGCTTCAACCAGTCATCAACCTTGAAAGGATAGTCCATCTTTTCACCTATCCAATCGGCGGTGATTTGGGAATGCCTTAGGAAATACTCGTTGAGCTTGAAGAAAGTATATTTCACTATTGCAGTCACCGGTAATGAACGGACACCCTTAAGCACATTGTTGAAGCATTCAACCATGTTGCTTGTCATGTCTCCGTATCTCAAACCTCCTTCGTCGTAAGCGCGTGACCACTTATGCTTCTCCGGAAGATGCCTTGTCAAGAATTCCGTCCCTCCTTTGTTCTTCTCCAACGCCTTCAAGAGTTTGTCATAGCGGCTTTTGAATGTGTCGGTGTTGAATGCCACGCAAACATGGGTAAGGTCTTTGCAAAACTCCTTGCTCTTGCATGCCCGGTAAAAGTTTGCCGCGAAGTGCCTCATGCACCAATGGTGTTGGAGCTTTGGAAAGCCTGGAATATCAACATCTATTGCTTTGAGAATCCCATGATGCTGATCCGATATGATGCATACTTCTCTCTTGCCAATCACCTTGGTCCTAACATGGTCCATAAACCACTCCCAGTTGTCATCATGCTCGGAAGGCACCATGGCAAATGCCACCGGCAACACGTTGTCGTTGGACGAGTGGGCCATTGCCGCCATCAATGTGCCCTTATATTTGTCGGTCAAGAAAGTCCCATCAATATACAAGACAGGCCGACAATGCCTAAATGCCTCGATGCATTGCCCAAAGCTACAGAAAGCACGGTGAAACACTCCGTCAATTGACTCCACCCTATGGCGCATGCCCGGGTTCCGATGAGCAATGGCACCCAACATTCTCAGAAGAATATTGTATGCGGCCGCATAATCACCATGCAACATCCTAATAGCGTTCGCCTTGGCCATCCACACCTTCCCATACTTGACCTCGTACCCGAATCGTTCAAAGACCGAACTCATGAGTAACTTCACCTTCACGGTTGGGTCGTGGGATATCTCATTCAACAATTTGTAGCCTAGATACTCAGACGTGAGTTGACGGTGTCCCTTGCTTCGATCGGCTTTGTCCGGTGGTATGCACTCGTGAGTGGCCACACAACTCGTCAACACTCATTGCCCGGTTTCAAGAATTTTTCTTCCACGGACCTTCCATGGGCAACCTTCTTTGTCACATTTGATGGTGTAGCGCACCTTTTGATTGGAATGACCAACAACAAACGGCCTATGGTTCCTAATGGCGTAATCACTCAACCATATCTTGAACTCTTCCAAGCACCCAAACTTGATGCCTTTCTTCAAATGAGCATTCTCGTCCTCATCCTTGGGGACTGGATCACTGACCTTCCGGCAAGGTGATGGTTCAACCAAACCCAATCTCATGCCACCGTCAACAACGACATTGTCGACAAGACTAAGATCACGAAACAATGAGGGTCCTCTTTCCTTGCCTGTCACCTTCTTGAAGATTTGATTTTCTTGCGCCGTGAATCCATCCTCGTCCAATTCTTCATCTGGACCCTCGTCATCCGAGAAATACCCACACATTCGGCTATAAGGGAGGTTACGGTCCATGTCTTGTTGGCACACAATGACATCCAAATTACTAATGGGATTGTAATGGATCTCTCCTTCTTCCGCGTAAGCATCATCTTGAGCAATATCATCTTCATCAACATGAGCAATAGCATAATCATCAACATGAGCAATAGCATCATCTCAAACTACTATGGCTCTATCATTGATGTCCTCTTCATTTGGTTGGCTACTTGGTGGTTAGCTAGAAGAATTGTGGACATACACCTCGACACTACCATCATGTATTGGGGAGGATACATTTCGGTTCAAGTCAATTTTTAGCCGAGGAACTTCAACCTTTGTGGCAAATAATTCAAGTGACCTGTCTTGTGAGCCATCTACTCTTTCCTTGTACACATTCCAATGCAATTGGAGGTGATTGGCATACTCTTTAATCGGGACTTTACTCCCACTCAAACATCATATCTTCCAATAAGCTTAACCTCATCAATTGGGTCAACCCAATGTAAAACGCTTCTCACTTTGACGACAACATCCTCATAGCTTGGGCTTGTTTCAAAAACCATGGGCTCTTCCCCTTCATCGGCATTTCCATTCATAAATGCCGCCTTGTCCAAATAGTGAACATTAATGAGTTTATCCATCTAAGAACAATGGAAAAAAGCAAGTCATCCATGGGCCGGCCAATTCATATGGATGAACTACCTACACTATGCATACTTTGGATCAAGGAACTTGTATGAAGTGCATTCAAACAACAAGAGAAACATAGCCTTAACCTTAATCATAGCCTTAACCCTGACCCTAACCCTAACAAAACCACCAAACCTAGCACAAGATCTTGCTCCCCCCAACTATGGTAGGCACACAATACATATTCAAAGCACAAACATAGCCCTAAATGCATCATCTTGATTGATTTCACAAGAACAATAGCAAAACTAGGGTTTGCAACAATGTGAGCAATGCAACCAAAAAAGATGATTCTAACCAACAAAAAGAAGGGGGAGTGGAAGAGGTACCTTGGGTGATGAAAATGCTCCGGATCCACGGGACAAATCTCAAGCAAACAAGAAGGATTTAGTGGGTGCTTTGTGTTGGAAATATGCCCTAGAGGCAATAATAAATTGGTTATTATTATATTTCCTTGTTCATGATAATCGTTTATTATCCATGCTATAATTGTATTGATTGGAAACTCAAATACATGTGTGGGTACATAGACAACACTATGTCCCTAGTAAGCCTCTAGTTGACTAGCTCGTTGATCAAAAGATGGTGAAGGTTTCCTAGCCATGGACATGAGATGTCATTTGATAACGGGATCACATCATTAGGAGAATGATGTGATGGACAAGACCCAAACTATAAACGTAGCATATGATCGTGTCAGTTTATTGCTATTGTTTTCTGCATGTCAAGTATCTGTTCCTATGACCATGAGATCATGCAACTCACTGACACCGTAGGAGTGCCTTGTGTGTATCAAACGTCACAACGTAACTGGGTGACTATAAAGGTGCTCTACAGGTATCTCCGAGGGTGTCTGTTGGGTTGGCATGGATCAAGACTGGGATTTGTTACTCCGTATGACGGAGAGGTATCTCAGGGTCCACTCGGTAATACAACATCACAATGAGCCTTGCAAGCAATGTGACTAAAGTGTTAGCCACGAGATCTTGTATTACGGAACGAGTAAAGAGACTTGCCAGTAACGAGATTGAACTAGGTATAGAGATACCGACGATCGAATCTCGGGCAAGTAACATACCGAAGAACAAAGGGAACAGCATACGGGATTAACTGAATCCTTGACATAGAGGTTCGACCGATAAAGATCTTCGTAGAATATGTAGGAGCCAATATGGGCATCCAGGTCCCGCTATTGGTTATTGATCGTAGAGGTGTCTCGGTCATGTCTACATAGTTCTCAAACCCGCAGGGTCTACACACTTAACGTTTGGTGACGATTAGTATAGTTGAGTTATTGTGTTGGTGATCGAAGGTTGTTCGGAGTCCCGGATAAGATCCCGGACATGACGAGGGTCTCCGGAAGAGTCCGGAGGTAAAGATTGATATATGTGATAATAGTGTTTTGATCTCCGGAAGGGTTCCGGAATTCACCGGAAGGGGTTCCGGATGTTTACCGAAGTGTTCGGGTGCAGCAACACTTTATATGGGCCAAAGGGGTAAAACCCACGAGGTATTGGAAAGTGCAAAAGGAAGTTTTGCTGCTGCCTTAAGCGGTACTACCGCTGGTAAGGCAGTACTACCGCGTAAGCGGTACTACCGCTTGTGTGAAGCGGTACTACCGCTCAAGCGGTACTACCGCTCGTGAGCGGTACTATCGCTTGTGCGCGGTACTGCAGGGATCCGAGTTGGACTCTTTCCCTGCGGGCCAAACCGACCTTGTGCGGGCAAAACCGACCTGGAGGAGGCTTTTACTCCAAGTTTAGACCCCAAGGCTCAACATATAAATAGAGGGGCAGGGCTAGCACACGGGATACATCAAGATTTCCCAAGCCGTGTGTCGGCAACCCTAACCCTCTAGTTCTCCCGTCATAATCTCCGTAGTGCTTGGCGAAGCCCTGCAGAGATTGTTCCTCACCACCATCACCACGCCGTCGTGCTGCCGGAACTCATCTACTACTTCACCATCGCTCGCTGGATCGAGGAGGTGAAGGCGTCATCAAGCCGTACGTGTGTTGAACGCGGAGGTGCCGTCCGCTCGGCACTAGTTCGTGATCGGATCGAGGGACGACTTGCGATTTGGATCGCGGAGACGTTCAACTACATCAACCGCGTTTCTTAACGCTTCCGCTTAGCGATCTACAAGGGTATGTAGATTCACTCTCCCTCTCGTAGATGCTCATCACCATGGATAGATCTTGTGTGTGCGTAGGAAATTTTTTGTTTCCCATGCAATGTTACCCAACACTTTGGTGGGGGGAGGGGGGAGGGAGAGGATGAGCTCGGGGGGAAGAAGGAGATTGGGGGTGAATGGGTGGGCGGCCCACCTTATACTCTATCAGGACCCTACCGCCAAGGTCCCCGGCGGTAGGATTGAGCCCCCTACCGCCAGGGTCCTTGGCGGTAGGGTCCTTTGCCACGTAGGCTGCCGCTGACCTACCGCCAGACCACCTGGCGGTAGGGCGTGTTCGGCTACCGCTGGACTGGGTGACGGTAGCAAAAAGGGTCAAATCCCGAATTTTTTTGAGACCAGGGTCAGATCCGGCTAAACTACGTCAAAAGGGTCAAACCACCAAATTTAGCCTCCAGCGCTTGCAACACCAGCAGCAGCGTCAGGGCGCGGCCACGCAACAACGCTCGCCCTTGTGTGCGGCTCCCATGGTTGGCTATGCGATTTGGGAATTGAGCTATGAGATAAGGTATGCGGTGAACAGGAGGGCCACGTGGCCATCGCTTACTGTTTTTAATCCCTCTCGCGTGGAACAATCAGGACCGCACATCCCCTCCCGATCTGACGACGCATCTAGCGACCGGCGGAGCGTTGGTCCGGTCCATACCTGGCCAAATGGGCCGGCCCGGCACGGCATGGCCCGACCAGGCACGTCTAGTACACGGGCCGTGCCGGGCCAGCACGCGTGCCGGCCTCCCCGGCCCAGGCACGGCACAACAGCCTCACGGGCCGGCACGACGGCCCACCTGGCACGCTGGCCATCGGGCGGCACGACCGCACGAGCGACCGGCTGGAGCGACCGAGCGAGGCGCCACGCGCTATTTTTTTTAATACGTGTACGTGTTGTACAGCTGTACTGCAGGCAGGAGCGCAGGAACACGCCGCACGCGCATGCAACGGCCAGCCCCACCCAACGAGCCAGCGAGGCAGCCTGCCTGCGCGGCTTCTGCGCGCGCGAGACGCCCCGAAATTTCAAATTTGGACGCTCCCGCCGTCCCGCGCTCGCGTGCCGCTACACGAGCCGCCGTGCCGTGTCCGTGCCGGGCTGGCACGCGTGCCTAGCTTCGCGGCCCAGGCACGGCCCCAGGCGGGCCACGTGCCAGGCACGGCCCGTTTAGCCACGTGCCGGGCCGGCCCATGACGGGCCGGGCACGCGGGCTAACGGGCCGGCACGCTAAGGCCGGCCCATTTGGCCTGGTATGGTCCGGTCGGCCGATCAGAAACATTTTTTTTTATGTAATATAAAAAGCATCCTTCCTCGATCCAGTTCTCTCTTTCCTCTCATCCTCGTACCCACTAAACCAATAAAAATTCTGAGAAAAAAAGCACGGTAATCTTCTCGCTCTTCCGCCCTCTCGAATACTTTCCAAATCAAACCCTAAGAAGTTACAATTAGGATTAGCGTTTCCTCCTCCTCCACCCACGTCGGCGCGGCCATGTCTCACGGCGGTGGCGGGAGGGCGAAGGTGACGCCGAACCTGGCGATGGACGAGGAGGGGACGCGGATGCTCAACCTCACCGTGCTCCAGCGTCTCGACCCAGCCGTCGAGGACATCCTCATGACCGCCGCGCATGTCACGCTCTACGACTTTGACACCAACCTCAACCAGTGGGTAGGTGTTAGTGGCCCGGCTGTGTGCAATCCGGCTGGTCTCATGTTCTTCACAATCAGGCCTGATATTTTTATGTGGGCGTTTGTTTTTGTAGAGCCGGAAGGATGTGGAAGGATCGCTCTTTGTCATCAAGAGGTTTGTCTCCGTGCCTATTTGTTCCGTTCCAATTGTACTGATTTGCCTTTGTCCAACACTCCGTCCAAATATTTAACTATCTCAGATTGATGCAGTCAAAGTATTTTAATTTTAACTTGCAATATCTGTATGAATATTTAGCCCCAGCCTATGAAATGATTAGTTTGTTTGTATGAATATTTAGCCCCAGCCTATGAAATGACGAGTTGTATTTTATGAATTAAATTGAAAATTGGTGGTCAAGTCATGTTCTAGACTGACAATGCCCATAATGACACTATATTTCAATACAAACTTAAAATATCATTATGAGTAAATTTGCTCGAAGAATACGGTGATAATATTTTTAATTTATTATGCACTACAAATATATTACAAAATTGATCTGGTGGAAGTTGTATTCCAATGACTGTGACATTTTATAGAGAACTTAGTGCAGACTCCGGAAACCAGCTTGCACATCTTTAGAGGTGCAAATTGGTGACCCTAAGGTTACCCTCCAGCCCTCTTTAGTTCAAACAGATGAACTAGTTTTCCAAAAATGATGGCGATTTGGGAAATTTAGTTAATTTAATTGAACTAAAGAGGTTAGAGGGTACCCTAAGGTCACCAATTTGCACCCTTACACAGTTTATTGCAAATAATGGCACTTTACACAGTCGTTACGAGGAAAACAAAACTGATGCTAAGAACTATAGAGTTCCTAGAGTGAAATGGGGGCTGGACTGTTGGATAATAGGAATGAGAAAGGAGACTTATTTTCCACTAGTTAATTGCCCGTGCGTTGCAACGAGGGCATACATATTCTAGTGGTTCAACACTAATTCTGTCTAGCGTATACCTTCAGGACCCTCATAAACGTCAGACCACTATATCCGTCTCTCCCATACAAGCTCGCCAGCTCTGTCAATGTCGCACATTGACTCGCAATGCTCCTTCGACAAACTTTGAGTTTCAAACACATAACTATGCAGTTGTGTATGTTTCACAATGTGCGTGTCTTACCAAAGCTTGCAAATCCCCCCCACTCTCTCTCTCTCTCTGTATGTGTTCCACGTAACCTTCCGAGGATTCTCACTCTATGTTCCACGTCATCTTTCGATGACAGCCTCTTCCTCGTCATGGATGGATAATGAATGATTGACATGTTGCCTCAGGTTGTAAGATTTGTTTAAATTTGAATTAATCCAGATCTTTTGTCCAGTAAGCTCATTTGCCGGTGGTGGTCAGTAAGTGCGGTTATCAGGTACTAACCACGAAAAATCACCTGGTAACGAAATCCTTGCTGGGTACAACATTTCCATGTCAGAGTACTAAATGACATACATCATATAGCTTTATGATATAGGTTGATCCGAATACGCCCAAAAAATGTGACAACCTCTTTGATGGGAACTAATTAGCAGCTATACCGCGACTTAGCAACTTCGGGACATAACTAATGAATAACCAAACTTATTCAGAAAAGGGTTTGGAACTGTAAGTTGATTATGAGATGCCCCAAAGAGCTAACTGCTCACTATTTCCGATTTAAGAGGCGGGGTGATCGATCTCTTCAGCCATGGGGAAACTAGTTGCAGATATATACATTTCCAACTGTGATTAATTGTATGCATGGACTTGTAATCATATTATTGTTTATCATGTAAAAGAACACTTTATATGATAAAAAATGATGATAATTTTCAAAAGAATACTTTTTAGTTACAGATTTATAGGATAAAACTATTCTACCGTTTACCGAAAAAGGCTTTCGCCCCGCTTTATATATAAAGCAAACCGCCAGAGCACAATATCCGACACAAGTTCAGCACACACACGCACACACATAAGTAGCACAAGACAACACCAAAGGGTTCTGCTGAGGGCACAGCTCAACAAGCCCTAAGAAACACACACACCCAGACCCAACAGCGGGTGACACAGCCACAGCAGGCTAATCAGGCTCGGGAGGTGGAGGCGGAAGCGGGGGCGCCAGGCGGAGAGCCATCGAGCGAAGGTCGGCGATGATGGTGTTGATGGCATCTCGGTCAGAGGATCGGCTAAGCGGCCGCCAAAGCTGCAGGAAGCCACACATTTTAAAAACTGCGTCAGTGGCACGTCGGAGAGGAACACGCTGAATCACAAGCTTATTGCGAACAGTCCAGAGAGTCCACGCGAGCACCCCGATGGTCAGCCACCTAATGTGGCGGGCCGACGAAGGGACGGACTGGATCTCCGCGAAGAGGTCGGGGACGTTGGTATGGCACCAATGACCACCGACGGCTTCGCGAAAGCAACTCCAGAGGAATTGAGCAGCAACACACGCAAAAAAGATGTGATTCGAGTCTTCCATCGTGCCGCACAGGGGGCAAATCCCATCTCCAGGGCCATTGTGTTTGAGCACCTCCACCCCTAAAGGCACCCGACCCCTAATCCATTGCCACAAGAAGATTCTGATCTTGAGCGGCAACCTAATGGCCCACATGGCAGTGAGGGCATCGGGAGCCGTCGACGGGGCGATGGCCTGGTACAGAGATCTAGTGGAAAAGCGGCCAGAGGGTTCCAGGCGCCAAGACATGCGATCCGTGTCATTGTCGACGTCGGAAGTGTGGAGGGCGATGCATTCCAGCATCTCATCCCAAGCAGCGAGATCTGGGGGACCAAACGGTCGGCGGAACGCGAGGCGCCCTAAGTCTGAAAGGGCGACCTCGACCGAAGTCCTAGGCTCCACCGCGATGGAGAATAAGTCCGGGAAGCGGACAACAAACGGCAAGTCTCCAGCCCATCTATCATACCAAAACAGCGTAGCGGACCCGGACCCAATCGAGATGGAAGATCCGATGTGGAGGACAGGGAGCAACTGGATGACTGATTGCTAGAACTGAGAACCTCCGGAGCGTTGGCGGAAGGCCAGCGGCTGGCCCCGAAGGTACTTATTCCTAATGATGTCAAGCCAAAGACCGCCGTCACCATTGGCGATCCTCCACAGCCATCTAGTCAGCAAAGCGATGTTCATACGCTTGGACGACATGATCCCCAGACCTCCCTGGTCTCGAGGCTTGCAGATGTCGGGCCAGCTGACCATGTGGTATTTCTGCTTATCGCCCTCGCCAGCCCAGTAAAATCTAGACCGGTACTTGGCAATCTCGTGGTGCAGGGTTTCATGGAGACTATAGAAGCTCATCAGGAACAGAAGGAGGCTGGAGAGGGAGGAGTTGATGAGCACGGTCCTGGCCGCCTTGGACAGCCACCTGCCTTGCCACGGCTCGATCCGGTGTTGGAGCTTAGTCACCGTAGGCCGCAAGTCCGCGACGGAGAGGCGCGAGTCACTAATGGGTACCCCCAGGTAGGAGGTGGGGAAGGACCCAAGCTGGCAGTTAAGACGGTCGGCAATGAGCTGGGCCTCGTCAGGAGAGTAGCCAAGGATCATCACTTCGCTCTTGTCGAAGTTGATCTTAAGCCCAGACATCTGCTGAAAGCACAGGAGGAGAAACTTGAGGTTGACTATGTCATCGTCAGAGCCTTCCACCATGATAATAGTATCATTAGCATATTGCAGGAGGGAGACCCCTCCCCCTCCCACCAGATGAGGAACAACCCCACGAATATGGCCGGCCGCCTTGGCCTTATCGAGGATGGTAGCAAGGGCATCGACCACCATGTTGAACAAGAAGGGGGAAAAGGGGTCCCCTTGTCTAACCCCACATAGTGTGGGGAAGTACGGACCAGCCTCCCCATTGATGTTAATCGCGGTCCGACCAGACGAGACCATCTGCATAACCCGGGTAACCCATCGGTCATCAAAGCCCTTCCGGAGGAGCACTTCCCGGAGGAAGGCCCAGGAGACGGTGTCATAGGCCTTGTGGAAGTCGATCTTCAAGAAGACCGCACGCTGCCGCCTAGTGCGCACCTCGTGCAGGACCTCATGGAAGACCAAGACTCCATCCAAGATAAATCGGCCGTGAATGAAGGCCGATTGGTTAGGATGAGTGATGCGGTCAGCTAACAGGGTCACCCTATTGGCGTACCCCTTAGCCAGGATACGGAAGATCACGTTGATCACCGTGATCGGCCGGAACTGGCGGATGTCGGAGGCCCCCGCCACTTTGGGGATGAGGGTAATGATCCCATAGTTGAGGCGGGAGAGGTCAATGGTTCCCACATAGAATTCTTCGAACAGGGCCATCACCTCCGGCTTAATCACATCCCAGAAGGTCTGGAAGAACTTCATGGGGAGGCCATCAGGGCCGGGGGCGGAAGCAGGATTCATCCCCTTGATGGCCGCCCAAACCTCGTCCTCAGAGAACGGGGCAGTGAGCGCCGCGTTCTCCGCGTCGGAGACGCGCTGGTGGGTATCCCAGAAGGACGGGGCCAAGGACAACCCTCCCCGAGGGGAGGTACCGTTTAGGAAGGAGATCTGGGTCGAATAAGGTCACTATTAACAATTTCCTATACAAGAGTACGATCTATATCAATTAAGTCATGCAAGGTAGAAGCGGAAGTCTTGGAATTGTAATTACCGTGATTGCTTCCTAATTGCTCCTTGAAAAGGGGCAGTAGCTTCGGATTACTACCTGATTGCTTACCAAAGATATTGTAATTACCGCAACTCATAATTCATGATTTATTGGCTTACCAAACTAACGGAAGCCGTTTTGAGGAAAACCAGGTAAGGTCCCTAAAACCGGGTGTCGAGATGGGGATTAGAAAACCGTCTGTGATGATGGGGATACCGTAACGTGGGAGTCGAATGAATCGAAAGATGGAACCTTAGGTCTTTTTTAGGTAGTAGAGATTCTTACAGTTTATGATAGAAAATTGTGGGTTTATATTATTTCTAGTAGTTCATGATATGCAAAACATTACAGATATAGGGTTATTTGTTATTATAGTCCTGAAATATAAAATTTGATCCATTTGATGGCAACTGTATAGTACAACTGTAAATGGTTGGGCTCACAGCATATGTTGTTTCTGTTGTAAAACGTGAAGACTGTACTATTTCAATAGGTTTGTGGCCTTTGGAGCAAAGGATGTCTTTCAAATTGTGTTACTTGAGAGCCCGACACTCCAAATTTGTATTTTTAAAGCTTACCAAGTAACACTAATTTATTTATAAAATCACCAGAAACAAATAAAACTCTTAACAGGTGTTGTGCAAAATTTAAGATTTATACATTCTCTGTTGCAATATTTCTATTTTTACCGGGATGCCTATTCTTCTGATAATGCAAATGTGTTGTACTACTTAACATTTAAGAGCAATGAATTTTTAATGCTTGTTGTTACCTGTGTTTAATAACATTGTATTTTAAAATAAGAGCTGTGTATTTCTTGCAGGAACGCTAAGCCCAGATTCCAGTTCATCGTCATGAATCGTCGAAATACTGGTATCTTGCCACATAACTTCGCTAGGAAGGCTTAAGCTTTAACCAAGTTCTTATAATTGGCCGCATTTAAACTTTGTAAAGATATGTTGACAGTAATCCTACCATGCGTTACACATGAATGCGTGATGATTTCCATCAATCTTGCAGCTGGTAACGGAGTAGAATTTGTCTGAACTTATTCAACAAGAAAGTTGACTTCAATGGTAGCTGCTTCTTTGTCTCCTCCAGCCTAAAATAGCTGAATTTTAGGAAAAAAAAATCATGAACTTTGAGGTTTTCAAGGGGAATCAAATATTTTTCTTCTTTTCCTTGTGTTGGTGTCATTAACTTGCTGTTAACTCTGATAGACTTTCTATATGTATTCAGTCTGCAAGAAAGGAACATCTGCGTTCTAACAGGATAAAAAAGATAGTATTTGCGTACGCTAATGTTCCTTCTAGATTAGTTTGTCGTAGATAGAAACATGAAATTGTTTGGAAAATTAATAGACGGCGAGTAATAAATTGTAATGCTGTAATGCTTAGTTGGCATTGATGCGTGCATGAAATGGGACTTGACATACATGATTACTCGAATGGAGAGGGAGGGTGATGGCACCGGGGGTTGGGCCGCGGGGGGGGGGGGGGGGGGGTGTGTGTGTGTGTGATGGGGAGAGGGATTGAGCAAGACTCGGGAATAAGATCTTTATATATATACACTGGCGAAACAAGACCTTTACTTAATATCTGTGTAAAATTCTACTCCCTCTCTTCCGGTTCATATGTCATGTGCGTATCCCTAGGTTGTCAATTTCACAAACAAAATGTGAGTTACATGTAACAAAAAAAATGCTATTTTGAAACTTCATTCAAATACAAATTCAATTGTATATTTTTTGTGGTGTATAACTTGCAATTCGTTGATCAAATAGATGACCTAGGGGTACACACATGCCTTATAAACCGGAAGAGAGATAGTAGTGGACTTCTGCAGTCTTAAATACCTAGCATCCACCCCATTCGGATATCTAGGGCCAGCAAGCTAATTTGCTCTAACCAAGGAAAGAGTGTGAGATTAGAGGGACGTTTGAATAAAGGAAACCTCCAATCGCTGCATGTCCTCTCTGAAAATCCCTATGTACTTCCTCTAATTAACAGTGTATCGTACGGCTCTCAAGAAAATTAATGCATCGATCCAGCGTGACCCCAGTTTTCTCTGTAAACTCCCCTCATCTCTAGCATGCATGGCAATAGAAGGGCCACTGAACACACGTGCACACAGTTAATTCTAGCAGAAGACGAGGGGAGGTGGGCCGTGTGTGGTGCAGGAGTTAATCACCCGACCTAATTTTTGCGAAAAATCTGGATTCACTGGTGCAGTGACTATACCGCTCCAGTGAATCCAGCAAGACTGGTTTTCACAACAATGCACAATTCTCAATGATTTACAAGGTTTATCCGATGGGTATAGGTGCTCTTAGGTTTAAAAATCGACTCTTTTGTGGAGCACAAGTTTAGTTTTGGTTGGACAGTATTAAATGGGTTCTTGAGAAGTTTATTTTTGTCTTATATGTCACTGTTTTCTGCCATATGTATGTTCCAAGTAATGGTTTCTTAGCATTTGGTTCCCTTCTTTCCTACTAACAGATAATCGTGTTGAAAGTCTCTTGGGGGATTTTGAGTACCAGCTTCAAGTTCCCTATATAATGTACCGCAATGCTGCACAAGAAGTTATTGGAATTTGGTTTTATAATGCTCATGAATGTGAAGAAGTTGCTAATCTCTTCAGCAGGTAACTTCCTACAGATACTACTCATTTATTCCTTATTTGTCTGTGTTTAGAATTCTGCTCCTGTTTGTTACAAATATTTTCAATCCATTTATGGCGTCGGTTGGCATGATTTGGTTTAAGCCACTGTTTAATACACTTTTGAATCAATGGTCAAGCATGCCGTTACCATGCCTGCAAAGCTGTGCATTGGTCCCCTAGAGGCCTCTGTTCTCCGTGATTGGGAAGCCAGAACTCTGTTGGGTTTCCCAAAGGAGAAGAGAAGCCGGATCATAACAAGACTATCGACATTCTACTCATAAAGGTTAATAGAGAAGCCGAGCCAAATAAAGACGGGTAATACCAAGCCGGATCAATTTGCTCATTTCATACGAGAGGAGCCTGTCTAGATTTTCGTCCTCAACAGGTCCGAGCAGAAACACAACTGAGATCCAGACAAGCTCGGGGGCTATTGACGGTGTATGATACCGGGGTGGCCCGTCGGCTGGGAGGTCGGTTGCTGGGCCGGGCTCAGGGCCCAGCAGGCCTAGGTGAAGCTAGGGCCCCTCGCTCCACAGGAAGTTCTCCTTCCGGAATGTTCCAGTCTTGGCGTGCAAGGCAAGATGAACCCCGTCCGATCTGCACCCTAGGTCGGTTAGCAAACGTGTAACCCCAGTCCCCGTCATCCTTTATAAGGCACGGCCAGGGGGTAGTTCGAGGCATCTGACATCATAGTCATAGTCTCAAGGGCGACATCTCCGCGCATATTGTAACCCCCATCAGTCAAAAACCAAAGCAGGAGTAGGGTGGTAACTCCACGATGAGCGCCCGAACTTGGGTAAACCCCCCGTGTGTGATCCCTTCTGGTACTTTGGTCCTGCGCACCACCCTATCGGGACTGACAGTTTTCAGCACCGTCACGTAGGAGGCAGCGGTTGGTAGCTCGGGGTAGAGTTCGCTGCTCGTGTTGCCTTGAGGAGCGACGCGGGGCCTTTTTTCCTATCGATTGGATTCTGCTCTCGTGCTGCGATCCTTAGTGACCCTTCTAATGTTCAAAAAAAGAAGTTATTTTTGACATGCACTCTACATGTTTACTATGACTTGTATAATGTTTAATTTTACATGTCAAATAGATTATGGTCCATTCGTTGTTGCCTTTTCTGTTATGAATCTGCTTAGTTGTTGGAAATTAAACATTTCTAGTTCTGCTAACATTTTGTTATGTTGGCTTGAAAATAAAGTTTGAACTATCATTATATCTAAAAGTAGAAAAGTAAGTGCTTAAAAACCATCATGTTGCCATGTAAAACCTGTATCAGCAATGTCCACCTCTAGTTTAGCTCAAAGATACAATCTCTCTGCTTTGCATCATATATGTTTAAGCATGGATAATGGCATGTACTGAGCACATGCCATTAGAATGTTAAACTTAGCAAAAACGTCAATTGGTTTCTGGACACTTGACATCCCATGAATTTTTTGTTTCGCATTTGGAAAAATCTAAGGGCTCCTTTGATTCAAAGGAATTCTATAGGATTTTTGGAGGATTTGAATGCTTAGAAAATTTTCCTATGTACCATGATTCGTAAGATTAGAATCCTTAAGAAAGATTCCTAAGGTTTTCTTTGCACTCTATTTTGGAGGAAAATTTCCATCCATTCTAACCTCTTCGTACAATTCCTTTCTCCTGTGACATCAGACACTCTTTGATCCAAATTCCTGTGGTTTCCTAAGCCTATAGATTGAAGAGGACATACCACTCCGATCCTGTATTTTTCCTATTCCAGCGTTTTGAAATTCCCATGAATCAAAGAAGCCCTAGGATGACATGTAGGAACTGCTATATTATGTGGTTAAGCAATTGTTCATGAGAACATACATATTTTCTAGGTGTGCAAACAAAAAAACATGCTAGGGCCTTTCTGGTATGTAGTGTTTAAAAGACACAATTAAAAAAATTACAGGATTGCAATACCATCTCCACTTGATTCCCACATGATTGTGTTTGCGCTGAAGTTTGTTTGGTTGCACCACAGAAAAAACAAAGGATTCTTTCCAAAAGGTTTGACGGGGCCTGACGAAGCACGGGTTTAACCGTGTGCGTAACAGTGTTCCGATCTTCCACGGCGACGCTAGATCAGACAACAATTTTTCCTCCTCGCAGCTTCCAATAACAGTCTCTACCCGTGCACGGCTGATACACGAATAAAGATAATGATCCCCTTGGATTAGCACGTAGGTATCGATGTGAAGATCAATCCTCTGTCACTAGTAAATTTTCTTGATGGAAAATCACAGAAAATACACGCGATTGGGTCGCCCGAACTCTGGGCCTTTCTTGACTTTTTTTTTTCAAAGTCACGCCAAAAACTAATCTCCCTCTATACATGGCCGAAGCCTAGCTTTTATATGCCGTATACTACGCAGCTGGATCGTGGAAAGGAAAAGCTAACGTAACTACCTAGGACTCTATACTAAAAACGTGTATGTGATTGTGGACTACAAGAGAGAACCAAATCTTAACCTACTAAAAGAAACGAATCTTCCTAATAGAATATCCTAATCAATTTTGCACATGCACTCCTATTCCACGTAAATTTGAAAGGCACCAATCTTGATCCATCGAGGTGGAGTTCTGAACCTTGGCTGCACCTATTCTGGTTCTGGTTCCTGGCCCTTCTTTGGTTGGATTAAGCCGTAGTAAACACCTGGCACATGTATAATATTTATGCGTGCATGCTCTTGTGCAGACCTACATAACCAGGTTCTGCTTGATCTCTTGGGACGCCATGCTAATTTATTTTTATCACTCATTCCCGGGCCGCATAATACTCGCATCTTTTCTTTGGTTCCTCGGTGAATTTTATTTAGCACTGTATTGTATCTGCTCTGACAAGGTACACTATTTTTAGCACCATAGCCTGAATCCTCACATCCTTTGTTGAATCACCTTGAGTGGCAACATTACTTAATGGTGTGTCGGATGTTACCGTGGCTTTATCAGGGCCTCTCTGATTTGAAGGATTTTCATAGGAATTTTGGAGAAACAAAATCCTTAGGAATTCTACCTATGTTAGTCGTTTGATTCGTAGGATTGAATCCTACATGGTGGGTTTCCCAAGGGTTCCTTTGCACTATATTTCATAGGAATTCTTTCTTCCGCTCAAACCTCTTGGAAAAAACCATTCATTTTTCCTGTGATGCAATCAAACAATGAAAAATCCTGTAGGATTCGAATGTGCATGACACTGGAATCATGCGTTTTTCCTATCCCTGTGTTTTTAGAACCCTGTGAATCAAAGAAGCCCTTGTAAATTTTCCTATGAAATGTCATGTAAGGAATCCTTAGGAAAAAATTCCTATAGAGTTCAGTCCTACAAATCAAACAACTCACATAGGAAAAATTCCTAAGGATTCCTGTTCTCTTAAACTTCTGTCAATATCTTTTGAATCAAAGCCCAAATAATTCCTATTTTGGACCCTCTTACAAATGAAAAATACCGTTTCATGATTTTTGCAAGGTGGTAGTGTGTTTCGACATGTACATGCATAATTCTTTCTTAAAATTTTGAAACTTTGAGACACACTTTTAGAATATCCTAGATATAAGATCGCTATGCTCTCTTAACTTAGTTGCACTAACAATCATAAAGTGAAGTTATGCATGATATGCTAAAGAAACAAATCTCAGCATGCTATTGATACTAAATCACATCATTAACAATGTGATGTTACATACACCAATATGGTGTGTAATGTGTCATAGAACAAGCTCTAAATGTTTCATTCCCTTTTTATTCAGTAGAAATGTTGGTGTGATATTTTTTTCGAGAAAAGGCAACAAGATTTTGCGTCTCATTTCATTGAAAAGTGGGGAGATAGTTTTGTACAGCAGCCTCACGAGAGGGTAGAGTTACAGGTTTTGTTCTTAATGGACATCCCAGGTTGTTGGCAAGCTCATTCTAAGGCCGAGGGCCCCCGCACGAGACTAGAGGGCAGCCTCATCCTTGATGCGCGAAATGGTGTCTGGGATAGAGGGGGCAGTGCCGTCAAAGACGCATGCGTTCCTCTGCTTCCAGACCAGCCAGGGGATCAGAAGGGCGATAGATGCCAGCCCGTTGCGGAGAGGCTTGGGGGTGGCAGGCTTGGCGAATCGCCACCAGTTGTCGAGGGCTTCATCAGGCTCAGGTGGCCGGCATGTCGATCTCATCCAGGTGAAGATTTCGTGCCAGACTTGGTGGGAGAAGGGACACTCGACGAGGAGGTGCTTCATGGTTTCCATGGCCTGGTCGCAAAGGAGGCATCGGGGGTGGTACTGAAGGCTGTGGCGCTGCAGTCGGGCCGCCGTCCAGCAGCGATCCTTGTTAGCCAGCCAATGGAAGAATTTGACGCGTGGCGGCGCCCAGTTCTTCCAAATGAATTTCCAGGCGCTGCAGGTGGTGGAGCCGTGGAACGTGGCGTTGTAACAGGAGCTTGCTGAGTAGGAGCCATCCGCAGTCCACTTCCAGGTGATGGTGTCAGGCCGGTCAGAGAGGTCGAAGTTAGCGAGTTCACGCCATAACAGAAGGTATTGGCCAATCTTGTCAAGGCCGAGCGTGCCATGGATGTCCCGTGCCCAGGCGTGTGCATGAAGGCCTTCCGCGACAGTTCGAGTCTTGCGGCGCCGCTTGGGGATGCAGGCAAGGACTAGGGGCGCGATCTCACCTACTGATCGCCCGCCTATCCAGCGGTCCTCCCAGAATTTCGCAGTGAGCCCGTCGCCGGTCACCATGGAAGTGGAGGCGAAGAAAAGGGCTCGCTCTTCTGCAGAGAACTGGAGGTCGAGGCCCCGCCACGCGCGCCGCTCATGGGTCTTGCTGAACCATAGCCATCGAAACCTGAGGGCGAGGCCGGCGCGCTCCATATTCTGCACGCCCAGGCTGCCAAGGGCGAGGGGATGGCAGACTTGGGCCCAGTTTACGTGGCAATTTCCTCTGTTCGCTTCGGCGCGCCCAGCCCAGAGAAATCCACGCTGAATTTTCTCAATCTGCCGCAAGATCTTGGGGGGGGGGGGGGGGGGGGGGGCAAATGCCAGGAGCTGGTGGATGGGGATAGCACACAGCACCGATTTGACAAGCGCGAGGCGACCGGCCTTGGGCATGAGTCGCGCCTTCCAGGTGGGTAGTCTGGCCGCGACCCTCTCGGCCAGCGGCTGGAGCTGCGTGCAAGCAGGGCGACGGATGGTGAGCGGGATGCCGAGGTAGGTCATGGGCAGCTCGGTAATGGGGCAGCCGAGGCCAGTAGAGACCATCGTGGCGTCATCGGCACCACTGTTCAGCTGGCTGCGGCGCTCTTGTCGTAGTTCACCACCAAGCCAGAGGAGCGACCAAATAGTTGGAGGATTTCCTTGACCGCGGAGATGTTGCCAGGGGATGGGTGGCAGAATAGTACCACGTCGTCGGCGTAGAGCGAGATCTCCGGAATATGGCGGCGCGGGTGGAGCTGTTGGAGGATGCCAAGCGTGGTGGCCCTCTTGATCAGGCGGCCGAGGACGTCGACGGCGAGGACGAAGAGCTGGGGGGACATTGGGTCTCCCTGCCGGAGGCCACAGCGGTGCCAGATAGGTGGGCCAGGCTCACCGTTGAGCAGCACCCGGGTGCTCGCCGAGCTGAGGAGGATGGCCAGCCAGTCCAGAAACCTGTTGCTGAAACCATACTGGCGCAGTACCTTGAAGAGGAAGGGCAAGGAGATGGAGTCGAATGCGCGAGCGAGGTCCAGCTTGAGGAGTACCCGGGGGGCGCGTAGTTGGTGGAGGAGACGCGCAGACTGGCGGACGTGGACTTCATTTTGGTCAGAACAGTTTGATCAGATCAAAATCTTATATTGACGCAGTGGCGCTTGTGCTGCAGTGCTGGCTGCTACAATTATCTTTTCTTAGCTCAAAGTTGTTTGACTGCCACCTCATGATGTGGTGGTTGAATTGAGGTGTTAAACTTTTTCAATCAGTTAGATTATCGATGCAACAATCTGAGAAATCACATATTATCGACACCACCATACCTTTGTTCATTCACTACATTTGCAGTTCAGCTGAATTTAAGGCTGAAATGATCTAAGCTTGAGGGTTTTGCAATTTTCTCGTATCTTTGTTTCTTTCTTAAGTGAGACATACATCTCTTGTGCAAATTTTCAGGATACTGAATGCATTCTCTAAGGTCCCTCTGAAGCCAAACATTCCCTCGATCAACAGGTACTTGAAATACTTCTGTATTTTGCTCCTTGACTAGATGATAAACGTTGTGCCAACAGTAGAACATGACAATATTGCTTCAGTATTATTAGGGACTAAAATACCGCTAACGTGGTGCACCAACACTAATATGCATCTCTCGGGGTTATTCATGTATTTTCATATGCTATACTATGAATCTCTTAGGAATATTTTGAATGCACAAGTACAAATAACTTTGAAACGGTGCATGAGGTCATATCTTGTTGTTTTGGCAAGCAAGAGTCGAATAATTTTGTTATAGTTACACTTTGTGTTGCATTGAATAACATCTTTGCCATAACCAAAGCTGTTATTAATGTGGTGGATTTTACTGTTATGTATCCTGTTTAAGTGAATTTGAAGAGCTGGAAGCAGCACCTGGTTTGGTTGAAGGTCCCCTAGAATTGCCACCTTCGAATATCATAGCAACTACTAACCATGCACAAGAGGACCCCCAGTCTGCATTCTTCAGTGTATGGAAACTACCAAGATTTTTCACTGGTTTTACTTGTATTATGTCCAGCTTATCTGAATTACAACTTAACTGCATTCGGATTTAATTTGGTTGTGTAATTTCTTGACTATAGCATCTCTAATTCGGTTTTTGTGGTTAAATGTGAATTCCTGGGAACAGACTGCTGCAAACGTCCGTGGTACCTCTGGTATAGTAGTTGCAGGACAGCCAAATCAATCTTTTGGGGCTACTCCTTTATCTTCACACACACCAAGTATAGCTGCATCGCAGCCTCCAGCCTTGCATCATTTGCTTCTTTCACAACCTTCCTCAGTTTCTGGGATACCCTATGATGTTCATGGCGGCACTGGTGCTATAGCAAGGTCCACGAACCTTGTAAATCCATCACTTTTCTCACCATTGATGTCTTCGCAGACAGTGGCTAGCAATAGTTCTGGAGCACCAACTGCGCCACGTCAACATCCTCGTAGCACTCAACAACCACAAAGTACTCAACAACCACAAAGTGTTCCTTTGCTTCAGGCCTTCCCATTACCTACCACTTCGCCTTCGCCACCATATGGGACTCCATTACTTCAGCCATTTCCAACACCAAATCTATCTCCATCTCTTGCATCAGCACCAGTCTACAACCCGCAACTGTCCAGAGACAAAGTCAGGGATGCATTACTGAGGCTCGTTGCGGTATGTTATTCTGTCAATTTTTAATGTTAAAATTCTCTGTATGCATTCCCCTGACCGATGTTTCTTGGATCGGCGAATTGTTTTTTCTTAAATGATGTTAGCTTCAATTGTAGAAGCTTCAAGTCAAACTAGAATTTTAAACCTCTCGTTATAAGTGTAGAAACTTGGATCTTCTTTGCTCTTTTTGTTTGGTTTTATTCTATTTATTCACTAAGTGCATTTCCGCATCCCTAAAGTATGATTTGCTTGTTTCTTCCAGAACGGTGATTTCATCGATTTAGTATACCGGGAGATCGCGAAGGGACAATAATGGATCTTGAAGGGAGAGCAGCCCCCCCCCCCCCCCCCCCCCCCCTTCCCTAATCCTGGTTCATTGTTTTGACATTTGTCTTTTCTCAGGCCCGTGATTCAGTTTGTAGAAGACATGCTAATGTGCTTTATTGGTGAAGTACGTAGGTCCACCATCGGTGGATTTTGTACTAAATTACCAATACCTAGGTGTGCAAACTATAAAACACGTTGCATTTTAACAAAATATATGTGACTCTCCTACCTGACATGTACTAGTGGTCAGAATACCGGTGGCAGGTTGTTTACTCATCTCTCCCTCTTACACCTTTCTGCTTGAATTTCAAACTAGAGGTGCCAACTTTACCGATTTAGCACAACATTTTTTTTTAAACTTCACTGATTTAACACAATAGTTAATTGGCATCTAATTAACTAACTTTATTGGTTTAACACAACCGTTAATTTGCTTATAATTAATTGTGAATTATAGCAAGGTCCTGTAGGATTACAAGTGCTAGAACTTCCAAAAGTTCCAAACATGCAAATACATATTCACATACAAACACAAAAGTGCCATCAAATTTGAGCACGAAGTACTCCCTCCATTTCTGTATAAAAGGTCATTTTTTTTTTTTTTTGTCAAACTTTGACTTAATATTTTTGTCAACAAAATATGGGTTATATGTCATAAAAATATATCATTGAAAAGTTCTTTGAAATGTGCATCCAATGGCATACTTTTTGTGGCACATAACTCACTTTTTATTTGTAAAATTAATGGTCAAAATTAGACATAAGAATATGAAGTGGCCTTGTATACAGTAATGGAGGGAGTACCAAAGATCACATAAAGTTCACCAATCATCTGCGCAACAGTTCTAAAATGGTTTATGTGGAGTTCCTGCATTTATCAATAAAGTGCCGGCCAATATAACAACGTATAGATCACAGAGTGCCAAATTAACACAAAGTACCAAGGGGGCACATATAAAGCAAATAACTAGTATTACTAAATCTTGAGTTCTTTTGTGACATCCCCAGATTACTAAACCCTAATCATGCTAATTAGTCTTGACAAGTCATCATCATTAAACCCTAGCAAAAACAATTTAGAAATAATACAAATTCAAATTCAAAATTTAATTGCAAGTCAAATTAATATTTCTTCAAACTGTAAAACTAAAGTGTTCATAATTTTGCAAATAATCATTAAGTAATTGTAAAATAGAAACCAACATTAATTGAAATAATTAGATGACCTTGATTAATTAAAACAGTACCCAAAATAGCTCATTAAACCCCTTTTCTTTTAATCCAAAATCCAAATGGAATTATTTTGCCCCCAAACTTTTTGTGGCAGTGAGGTATATGGCACACTAATTATTGAGCCCAGCTACATATTTTTCAAAAGTCATTTGGTGCTCCAAAATAATGCAAAGCAGTGGCTGAATTGTTTGGCAGAAAAAGAATAAAGAAAAAGAACAAAAGTGCACTGTGCACTCGGCCTGGTCACGACCACAGTGCGGCCCAGCCCGCGAGCCACGGTCTTTTCTCCCACCTCCCGCCAGAGGGAGGCCATGGCGCTGGCCGGGCGCACGCACGCCGTCCACGTGCGGATGCGCTCGCTGTCGAGCATTCGCGGCCCCCTCGATGGATAAGACACCCCCCCGCGCTCTCTTCCTCTCCCGCAAACCCTAGACCCCCCAGCGACCCCTCCTCTCGCTTGCTGCTTCTTCCCGCACGAACCCGTCGCCGTGCCGCCGTCGTCCGCGAGGCCAGGAGCTTCCCCGAGCCCCATGGAGATGTCCAGGAGCGCCCTCGACCTCGACTACGTCCTCCCCATGGACTAGTTCGAGCTCGCCTTCCCTACATCGCCGGATCGGACGCCTTCTCCCCCTTCGGCCGCCGCACGCCATCGCCGTCGATCCGCCGTCTTCAGCTCCTTCTCGACGCGTCCGAGCACGTCACGCGCTCCGGGGTGAGCTCGCGCACCTCCCGTCCCTCTTCCTGGCCTCAGCCGCGACCCCTAGCGCTGTTCCCGAACAGCGCCGCCCGCCGCCGCCGCTTGGGCGTCGTCGTTGACCTCGCTTCGGCCACTCCTAGCTACGGCTGCTGGCCCCATTGGATGCGCCGCATCGCTGCCGTCCCGTAGCACCCTCTCCTGAGCCAAATGGTGGCCGGGAGCGCGTTCCCGCGCAACACCGCCGTGCCTCTGGTCGTCGCGGCGCGCGACGTCGTTTAAACCCCGGCGGGTCCCACCCGTCAGGGTCATTAGCCACTAACCCAAACCCCTAACCCCCACTGACAGCTGGGCCCCACGCGGCTTAATTAACCCCTAACTAAATTGTTTAGTTAATTAATAATAATGATAAGTGGAGCCCATGGTTACTATTCAAATGGATAAGCAGTGCTGAGTCAGCGTGCTGACTCAGCACTGGGACCCACCTGTCAGCCACTGCTGACTGGTGGCTGACTGGATCTGTTGACCCAGTCAACAGGCCCACTGGCCAGCCACTGTGCTGAACAGCTGGGTACACCCACTGGGTACCCGTAGAAATTTAATTTTCGAATTTAAATTAATTCCAGAAAATACGGAAAATATTTAAAACTTTGAAAAATCATATAAAATAAACCGTAACTCGGATGAAAATAATTTATATATGAAAAATGATCAGAAAAATATGAAGAATCCGAATATGTGGTCAAAATGCTTGACCATCACTCCTATCCAGATGAACATGTGACATTTTGCCCGTATTCGATAAATGAATAGTGCATGACCTTAATAAAATAAATTCAGATAAATTCCTAAATTATCTAATACAACAAGTTAGGCAATATACACTACAGGAATCAGCTAATTTGCCGTCTGCCATAGCAGACGGCAAAGGACCAGGCCACCGACGGCAAACGTCTTTGCTGTCTGCCACGGACGACAAACACTTCTGGCACTGAAAGTCACGGTAATGACTTTGTTTGCCGTCTGCGTAAAAACAGCTGGCGGCAAAGAAGTTTGCCGTCCGCTTTCCTGGCCAAGCTGACGACAAAGACCAGCCTGGCAGACGGCAAAGACTAAGCAGAAGTGACGGTTAGCCACGGGTCTGTTGACGTCATAGGGCTAACGGCAGACTTTGCCGTCTGCCGGCAGACGGCATATATATAGTTTCAACCTCAAGCATAGCCCATGTATCCAACATCTAGCAGTCCATCGAATGCAAGAGAGCACATAGGGTATTAAAAGATCCAATACATACATAGTTTCACGGAGTTCATCCATATATACATACATAGTTTCACATTGTTCATCAATACAAATCAAAACAAAAACTAAACACTAGCAGTCCATCAATGCCTGCTTCCATGAAGTGAATCAAACCTGCAAAAATGGGAGTAAGAAAGTTAGAAGAAGAAGAAGAAGACTAGAAGAAGAAGACTAGAAGAAGAAGAAGAAGAAGAAGAAGAAGACTAGAAGAAGAAGAAGAAGAAGAAGAAGAAGACTAGAAGAAGAAGAAGAATAAGAAGACTAGAAGAAGAAGAAGAAGCTCCTCCTTCTGCTCCTCCTCCTCCTCCTCCTCCTCCTTCTCCTTCTCCTTCTTCTTCTTCTTAACCTAAACAGCAAAAAACAGAAAAAAAGCTCACCTTGGAGGAGGGCCGCGGTGGTGGAGGAGGGCCGGCGCAGGGAGGAAGGCGGCACCGCGGTGGTGGAGAAGGGCCGCGGGGAGGGGGGCGGCGCCGCGGCCTGGCTCCGGCGGTGGGGCGGGGCGGGCGCAGGGTCCGGCGGCGGTGCTGGGCGGCGTCGGGAACGGCGGGGCTGGGGCGGCAGGTGGGGTGGGTGAGGTGGGGGGGGGGGGAGAGAGAGAGGGGGGGGTTACGGCCGTTAGATAAGCATCCTCTTTGCCGTCTGCTAGCAGACGGCAAAGAGCAAAAAAGCGGACGGCAAAGAGCAAGCGGACGGCATCCATCCCGTTCATCTGACCTAGCCAGCTCCACGGTCCAGTGGGGCCCGGCTGGTCTCTTTACCGTCTGCCTTTAAGCCCTTTGCCGTCTACTGGCAGACGGTAAAGAATGCACTGATGGCAAACTATATCTTTGCCATGAGTCCGCTCTTTGCCGTCTGCTTTTTGTAAGCGGACGGCAAATACCTTCTGTGCCGTCCGCTAGCAGACGGCAAAGAACTGGCTGATGGCAAATTCTCTGATTCCAGTAGTGATACCACCTCTGCATAACATTTAGGCATGTCATGCATCCCTGTTGCATTATTGCCGTGTATTTATTGTTTCTTCCCCCTCCTTCTCTCCCGATAGCCCCCGAGACTGCCGACGACACCGCAGTGTACGACGACGTCGCCGACGACCAGAGCACTTCAGCTGAGCTTCCAGGCAAGCAAAACCCCCTTGATCATCCAGATATCGCCCACTCCTTCTCTCTGATGCTTGCATTAGAATTGCTTCTGTTGTTATTCCGATAGCTCCTATTCTGATGCATAGCCTGATTTTGTCGTCTGTTATTGATACTCTACTTGCTGTCCCATGATGCTTAGTTAGCTATGCCATTGTTCCACCTGTGGCCCTTCACCCCTGGCCGTATGCCATTCTTGTTATCGGGCCGTGATCACTCTGGGTGAGGATCACGGAAATGCTTACTTATTGCAATACTTAAACTGTTAAAGTCGGGCTGGCCCCAAGGGTGCCCGTTAGAGAATCATATTAAATACGGGTTGGCTCCAAGAGCACCCGCGCGTGATGTATTACCAAGTCGGAGCGACAGGAACCTTGTTCGTCTCCGCGAGTTACTAAATATGCTTAACGGATTTGGGTATTTGATCTGAGTGGGTCGTTGGCCCTATACGCACTACCACCACGTGGGATAATGGTTATGGGACCCTCTACGTCGTAGTATCAGCCGAAAGTTCTTCAGACGTCATAGCTCAGAGATGCGGGCTGATTGCTGGGGTGAGCTGGTTACGTCACTATGTATACAGTGTCGCGCTTGGGCCCTGGCCAGTCTCGCAACGTGCAGGAGTGCGAAGGGCGATGGCCCAAGACCCCTTCGTGCTTAGGATTTAGACCGGCGTGCTGACCTCTCTGCTGAGCCTAGGTAGGACTGCGTCGTGTCGATCTCCCGAGGCCGGGCATTACCCAGCAAGTGTGTCCGGCCAGATGTGATCGAGCGTGTTGGGTAACAGTAGTGCACCCCTGCAGGGAAGTTATCTATTCGAATAGCCGTGTCCACGGTACCAGGACGCTTGGAGTTGTATCCTTATCTGCTACAACTACAAATGGATACTATTACACTGTTAAACTGATACTACCGCTCTCGGGATCACTTTCTCGCAGGGTAGTCGAGGAAGGATCTCAGTGCTTTAATAAACTATGATTGATATATATTATCTTGCTCTATTCTCTTCTGATGCTGCAAGATCTGCTTCAAGATGCTAGTCTTCGATAGGCTAGGCCTCTCCCCCTCTATTCTGGCATTTCTGCAGTATAGTCCACAGATACAGCCCCTTCCTTTGATAACAATGCATAACTAGCATAGTTCTGATGTCAGTCTTGCGAGTACTTTGGATGAGTACTCACGGTTGCTTTCCTATCTTTTTCCCCATACCCACTTGATGAAATCAGACGATGGAGTCCAGGAGCCAGACGCCACCGCAGGAGACTACTACCAGGAGAGCCCCGGAGGCACGTACTACTGGGTTGAGCCAGCCGACCAGGAGTAGTTTGGAGGCCCTAGGCAGGAGGCCTTCGCCTTTTCGATCAGTGTCGTTGTTTGTGCTAGCCTTCTTATGGCAAACTTGACTAACTATGTCTGTACCCAGATATTATTTGTGTGTATGACTTATGTATTCGGGTCCTCGTGACCCCTGGTTTGTAATATGATGATTTATGTTCAAATTTGAGTTTAGAGTTGTGTTGTGATATCTTCCCATGCGTCTCTGTTCTCGAGCGTGCACGTTTGCGTGTATGATTAGTGCACGGTCGAGCAGAGGGCGTCACATCTTTCCCCACATCAATTTGTACCAGGACGTCCCAGGATCGCTCAATTCAGCTATCCTCCCTCCCAGCACCGGTAGCCACTCTGGCTCCGGCGGCCACCATGCCGCGCCGCCCGCCCCGATGCCCCATGGCGAGCCGGGTGCAACTCTCGGGCTCCTCCTCTGCTTCGGACGCGAGCCTCGCCTCTGGTTCGGCCCTCTCCCTGGTTGGCATGCCGTCACAGCCACCCCCTCCCCCGCGCCTCCGTTCCTTAGTCGTCGTGCCACCACGGGCGCGGGACACACCGGCGCCGGCCGTTGGGGGTTGGGGGGTGCCTTGGCAGGAGGTCAGGGACAAGAAGGACCGCCACTCCCCTCCAGCTAGATCTAAGGGGGCGGAGCTGCCCACGTCGCGACCTCCCCGCACCTGCATGCCGGCCTCGCTCTACGGTTGCTCCTACAATTGCAGTGACGACGGCCACATCTCCCGGAACTGCACCAACCCGACGAAGTGCGTGCGGTGTAGTGGCCTCTACCACATCTCACGTGGATGTACGCGCCCGCAGAGCTCTTCTGGCTCGCCGCGCGACCACCCTGTGCCATCTCTGCGCCGTGGCGAGCCCGCCGTGGCCCCTGACTCCTCCAGCCCTCTGCCTCCCCCCTCCTGGTCCCCCACCACCGGGCGCTGTCCGCCTTGCCCTGGACGGTGCGGCAACTACGCTCCCTCCGCTGTCGCCGGGGCCGCCCCCTCCGGGTGCGGTTCGTCTCGGGGTCTCCTGGTGCAACGTGGTTCGCGGTAGCTCGGTCGGTAGTGTGGCTAGGCCGGAATTCAGCGTCCCCTTCGCGGAGTCCGTTGGAGTGCCAGTGCCGCCGGCCCCGATGGCGGTGGAGCCGGTGTGCTGCTTTCTTGAGCGCACGGTGGAGATGGATCAGATCGAGGACGAGCTCAAGCGCACGGTCATGGTCACCATCCTGGGCTCACGTCCAGCGGTGGACCTGGCAGACGTGGCATCGCTTCTTTACCGCGAGTTCTGAATTGGCCCACTAGACATGTATATCCGCGCCTTCCATCCGGAGGATTTCCTAGTCCTCTGCCACTCACCGGAGACTAGGAATCGCTTGGTGTCGCGGGGCCGTGTCGAGGGGCCGCAGTTCGAGCTTTCTCTCGGGCCGTGGCTGCGCCAGGCGCATGCGGAGGGGGTCTCGCTCCAACAGGTCGTGCAGCTGGACTTGGTGGGCGTGCCGGCGCACGCGTGGACCAGGAAGACGGCGGCTATGCTTCTTGCAGGGGCGGGCATCGTCGTCGACGTAGCAAACCCCGATGATGCGTCGCCATGACATGTCTCGGTTCAGGGTTTGGCTCCACACGGGCTCGCTGGATTTGGTGCCGTCTCGCCGCTTGTTGTTTGTCGAAGAACTGCGGCCTTCGTGGTAGGGCCATAGGGCACCAGCGGGTGGCAAGATACGAGCGCTGGTGCAACATGCTCCGGTACCCCATTGACATCCTCCGCGTCGACGGCGTGCCAGGTTCACCAGTTGGGCTGGGACGCGTGCCTTCTCCGCCGTCTTCGGCTCCACCGTCCCCCCTCCTCAGGCCAGTCTTCTTCGGCCTCTGCGTCGGGGACGGGGCATGTCCGAGGTCCAGGCCGCTCGGCCTCACCGCCGGCTGGGTCTCCGGACGCTAGAAGGTCGGTTGGGCCGACGCGTCGGGCGCCCGCAGCTGACGAAGCTCAAACGGTGGGTGTCGAGCTGGCATAGTCTTCGAGCACGGCTGACGCAGCCCTAGCGCTATCCTCTGCTCCGGATGGGCCAGCGGTTGCTTTTTCGGTGGAATCGGCGGGCAGCTCTACTGGTCGTCCCCTTGCCCGACACGTCGTTTACCCATCAGATGCCGCCCCTGCGTCGCGACAGAGCTGGCCTCAGGCGGAACAGGAGTCCGTCTCCTCCTGCGCGTCTGGTGCCCTAGGCCAACCATAGGAGGCGGCAGAGGATCAGGCAACTTTGCCTGATTCGGTTTGTCATCTGGTCGGGTGTCCCCTCGGATCCTCCCTCAGCCAATGGTAACGCTGCAGGTGGGACTGTAGGTGGGAGTCCCACCACGTACCCACTTAGTCCCACTGTTGCTTGATGGGAAGTAATGAACAGCCCACCAAAAGTTTGATGGGATAAGTGGGATTAAGTGGGATCCCATTTAAGATTCTCATACAAGTATACATCACATGTATTAACAGAAAAGCTCCAGCCTCCAGGATACATGCTACACACGCTACACGTCTACACACAGTCACATACATACTACATGCTACAGGCTACTGTTTCTTCACTTCTTCACTACAGGATACATGTAACCACATCATAGCATCATTTGCTTTAAAAATGAACATTACAAATGACAATTTTTTTTGATGAATTTTTGCTCTGAACATGGGTAACATACTAACATGAGCCATTTCATTCTTCTTGTTTTGAATCCTCTGGCCGCCTGGACGGTAGCGCTATTCCAAAGGAAGATCAAGTATGACAAGACCTGCAGCATAAAAAGCAAATCAAACTTCTAAAAAAACAAGAAAATCAACAACCAGAACTACTAGAAGATCATAATTGCAAAACACAGAACTAGGTGAATCATTTTTGTAGATTTTAAAGCATTGTCAGTTCATGGAAGAGCTTCTGGCTCAGGTTCAAACTTCAAAAGCTAATCTATTCTTGATACAATCAACTATTTTCACCGACTATCAGTACATGAGAATTGAAGGGAACATGGGAAAATGTTGTTGCACAAGATAGACTCCAACTGCATATTAGAAAAAACTGAAACAAAGAAGTCTTATTTGTAATTTGCAATGTGGATTCAAATACATAGCCAGACAAAGGTTGTAAACTTGAAGAAGTCAATACTAAGAAAAATGAAGACATAACAGAAACTAAGTGACCCTAGAGATTATCATCTCATCTCTAGGCTAACCCTTTTTTCAGAGCCGTCGAATAATATGAAATGACTAGTTGCACAGTAGTGCTCGTTATGATTAAGAGAGCTATTTTCTTATCAAGAGAAACTAATAGTATATTATATCAGGAAAAACATAAATATATCATGATTTAATAATGTACCAAAAGTGCAACGTACAACTAGCAGAATTACCTAGGTGGTTCCAGCATCGTCTTGATCACCACCATGGTCTCCAGCTGTTGGTTCCACCTTTTGGCGATCTGCAATATTGAAGGCATTCAAAATGAAACATTCAACATGGAAGGTATTAAATAAAGTATGGAAAAATAATTAAAAACATATTACCAGCAGCTCGAAGCTAATCCTCGAGGCACATCAGCGTCTCAACAGTACTCGGGGTCAAACTACTTCTCTGATCAGTGATGATCCTTCCAGCATTGCTGAATGCAGCCTCTGCAGGCACTGTAGACGTGGACACTGCCAATATGTCCAGCACTATAGCCGCGAGCACTGGATACTTTGGGGAGTGAATCTCCCACCACTTCAAGATATCCAATTTGTCGGCGAGGAAACAAGTCTTCTTCAAGATATCGTTGTAGCTCATTCGAGTTGTGGGATCTTTTCATTCTCAAATGCTTATCCCAATCATCAAGAGTGCCCTCCCCATCCTCCTCTGCAAGCTCATCACCTTCATCAGAAGTGTTTCCAAATTCAGATGCATATTCAGCAAATAGGATCCTCATCGCATTCTTCACCTTGGTAAGATATTTCTCGGCGCCACCACCAAAAGCTGCAGTCAATCAGAAGTCAACATATTCGTACTTGTACCTGGGATCAAATATCACCAGCACACAACTTGTTAAGAATGACTCCTCAAAATATTTGATCCATTTCTTCTCCATCTCTTTCACCATGGCAACAATGGTAGGATTTTCACTCAAGACTTCTTTCTCCATTACCTGCTTCACATTCCAGACCTCATAGAAGTAAAGGTGAGAGGTGGGATATGTCCTACCCAAGATTTTCTTTGTGGCTGTGTAGAAAGCGCCCAAAAGATGGAAAATAGCTTTGGCCATCTCCCATTGACTAGCTGAAGGAGCGAATTCATAATCTTTGTCAGCTACTTTCAAGGCTTCAAACGCTGCTCGGAACGGCAATGACGATTCAAGCATGAGGTACGTTGAATTCCATCTTGTAGGCACATCTACCGAAGGATGGTTTTTACAAGCAAGTCCCACCTGCGCAATCATCTCATCGAATTTCTCCATTCTACCTTGCGAACTCTTGACATACATCACTGATTCTCTGATTCTATCAACAACTGAAGCCATTGCTTTGAGCCCATCTTGCACCACAAGATTCGGAACATGGGCAGCACATCTAACATGCAATAATTTTCCACTGTGATGGACAAGATACCTATCAACCAAATTCTTTCTCAAGTGGCGAACCATCGAGTCATTAACTGGTGCATTGTCGAGGGTAAAGCTAAAGATTTTGTCTTCAATATTCCAATCTCTCAAGCTCTTTTGTACCATATCAAATATGTTATGGGCGTTCTGTGGGGTTTCCAAGAGGCAAAATCTGATTATTTTGTTTTGTAGAGTCCACGAGTCATCAATAAAGTGGGCGGTTATGCATAAATAACCCAGTTTCTGATTGGATGTCCACATGTCACCCGTTAATGATACTCGAGAACTTAGATTGCTAAAGAATGCTTGAATTTCTTTTTTGTGTCTATCATATGTAGCAATGCAATCCTGTTTAATTGTTTCCCTGGATACTACGTTGAACCATGGATTCAATGTCTTAACAAAGGACCGAAAGCCACGGTACTCAACAAAACAGAAAGGTAATTCATGTAGCACAATCAACTTTACCAGTGCTCTACGTGCACGCCTTGGGTCAAACTTCCACTCTGGATCAATTGCACTATCAGTTCGTATCTTGGCAACCATACCATCCATTTTAGCTTTCTCCTCACATACCACCAAATGTTTACCGATATGACTTGTCCCTGACTTTTTTGAGGCATGAAAGAGTTGGTTGCAATGAGTACAACGACCTTTTGCGAGTATTCCATCAACATATATCGGTTCTACCTCATTCCAAATTTTGGATTTTAATTTTCGTCATCTGCTTGAACCAAGGTTTGCTACGTTGGGTGACAAAGCTAGCAGTGAAGGCTGTGACGGGGAGCTCTCTAGTGACTTAGCCTTTTTTTCCTTTCTTGCTAAGAATGACACTACCACATTGTTAAGGACTGGAGATCTTACCACCTTTTTGGATAGTGATGGTTGCTTATTCTTGTCAATGGGCAAAGATCCAGATGATGGCTGCTTATTCTTGTCAATGGGCAAAGATCCAGATGATGGCTGCTTATTCTTCTCAACGGGCAAAGATCCAAGTGATGGCTGCTTATCCTTGTCAACGGGCAAAGATCCGAGTGATGGTGTAGTTGCAACATCTCTCTGAGAAACAAGAAAAGCATAAACAATAAGCTGAAAGAGACAATCTGATAGTTGTTGCAATTGAAATATCTCTCTAGGCAACAATAAAAGGGTAGACAAAGTAGCTTGAGAAGGGCAATTTGATTCAGAGATAATCATTCGCAATCAAAATTCACCTTATTCAGCCTTTTCTTTTTCAGTGGTGATGCCTGCTTATCCATGTCAACGGCCAAAGGTCCAAGCGGTGGTGCCGGTGGATTAGTGCACATTTCTTCACTTGCCTGAGAGAAAAAAATTGTTGTTATCTAATAAGTATTGCCAAACAGTAAAATAGACATAAAGACTTAATGTTCATTTCTTGGACGTCGACGGCTTCATGATAAAGTAGTGTGATAATTTTACCTTCCTCTTTTTCTTGGACGTCGACGGCTTCATGACGACTTTGTTCGTTTCTTGGTGTTCCCCGTGAAGCTCGCCGCTACTCTGTCTACTTGGCCTCCTTTTCTTGCACTTTGGTGGTTCCATATGGGGCTCACTAGCACCCTTGTGCTCCTCAAGATCCGGGCCATTAGCCTTCTCAATTTTTATGGCATGCAAGAGCTCACTAGTACCCTTGTGCTCCTCAAGATCTGAAAAGTTATTAAATATGATGAGCTAAGTTCAGACAATATTAAAAGGTACAGTAGAATAAGAAAGAATGACATGGATGCCAAGATTAGCAGACAAATTGCAAGGCAAAAACATGACAGCCTGCAATGCTCTGCTATCGAAGCATACCATGCTAATATGAATGGACTGCAGTGTACATTTCTCCACATAGAAACAAGTATATATAGTCACACAATACCCCACTTTATCTCCAGTGATGAAATCAATCTATACATCTTCAGGCAGAGCAACCCATTATGGGGTTACCCATATAACAACTTGGTGTTCGCTCAACTAGAAAGCACGAAGCAAGATTATTCAATCTAGCTGCTAGTCCAACAATATTCATTGTCTGCTACTTTACAAAACAAATCATTTCAACAGTAACATCAATTGCACATACTGGAAGTTGTGCTCCTTGTACGAATGGGCTTTGACTAGATAAAATTACAGATTAATTGTGGCAATACTTCCTTGAACAATACTGCGGCACAAACTCAAGAAAGAACAGGTGCAGATTAATTGTGTGTTGCTCTATTCAAATGGTCCTTGGGATTCCAGACCATCAATTATGTATTTATGGACTAGTAGAGAATGGATCTTGCAGAACCTAATATGCAGACTACATCTATCACAACTTGCTAGTTAGAGATTTTCCTTGACAGCAACTGAATCCTACATGTTACATGAAAAGGAAAGCAAGCATCTTGAATCTGATTTACCTGCTGCCGACGACTTGGGCGTCGAGGTAGGGGGTGTCGGCCACCTGGGCATCGGGATTGACGCATCCGGTGCTCTGGGGGTCAGGGTTGAGGCAGCCGGCGACATGGGGGTCGGGTTTGGGGCAGCCGGCGACCTGGGGGTCGGGTTTGGGGCAGCCGGTGACATGGGGGTCGCGGTTGGTGCAGCCGGCGACCTGGCCATCGCGTCCAGCCGGGGTAGAAGCGGCGAGGCAGGGGAGGTCGGGAGCGGCTGACTGCGAGGCGGAAGAGGAGGGGATGCGGCGGCGGCGCGCGTCGAGTGGCGGCGGTGGGACTCCATCGGCGGCGGCTGCGCCGCGGCGACTCCTGTCTTCGTTCCTCTCTGCCCATGCACGACAACACGAGACACGAGAGTGAGACGAGCTGGTGGATTAAGTGGGATTCCAATGGGCTAATAGGGCTAGCCCACTTAATTTTCTACTTGTCCAGTGGGAGCCCACTATGCCAGTTTAAGTGGGATGGGATGGCTAATCCCACTTAGTCCCACCCCCACCTGCAGCCTGAGCCAATGGTGATCTGCTAGGCCCACGAGGAGACAACGGTTGTCGCCAGCTGGGGTTCCATGCGTCTGATCCCGATGTGGATACGTTGGCCCATGGCGCGCTGGTGGAGGGCTGCACCTCGGCCCCAGGGCTGCTTTTGGGTGGTGGGGACACCATGGGGGCCCCAGGCGCCTCGGGTGATGGCGCTGCCATGCAGGAGGGCATGCAGTCGCCCATGCTACGTGAATTGCCAGGGTTTTCTTTGCCGTTTTCGGCAATGCGATCAGGCGAGGAGGACGTGCAGGTGGGACCACCAGGTGGGTCGCCGCTGGACACTTTCGCGGTGGGGCTCTCTAGTGCTAGCCAGGAGGCTCGTTCCACATAACAGATCTCTTATGCGGAACGGTTCAAGGCAGGGGTTAGGCTGCATATTTCCCCTATATTCTCGCGCCCGGCCGCTCCCACACGAAAGAAGAGGAACCAAATCCCGGCAGGCTTCTCCCCGCGGCGTAGTGCTCGGGTGGCGCGTAGGCAGGGCAGGTCTGCCGTGTCGCTACAACAACATGTGTTGATCAAAAGGCTAGGGATTGCACACGAAGGGGATCGAATTGGGGACGAGGCTCTGCGCGCATACATTGATCTTTTCTCGCAGCTGCTCCTGTCCGCGCAGATTGAGGCGGTTCTAGCCCTATACGGTTGGGAGCCAATGCCGGGACTGCTTGAGGACACCACACAGGTGGTTGTGGGGGCGTGATCGCCGCCTGGCTGTGGTTGTTCAGTGGACCTTTCTCCATGGCTGCCACATTACAGAAGCTACTATCGTGGAATTTCGGGGGCCTCAATGCTCCGGTCAAGCGATCCGCGGTGTTCCAAATGATCGCCACAGTGCAACCTCATATTGTATGTTGATACGTATCCAACGTATCTACTTTTTCAAACACTTTTGCTCTAGTTTTAAACTCTAATTTGCATGATTTGAATGAAACTAACCCGGACTAACGTTGTTTTCAGCAGAACTATCATGATGTTATTTTTGTGCAGAAATAAAAGTTCTCGGAATTGGACGAAACTTGGCGGAGATTTTTTATTGAATAAATAAAAAATACTGGTGCAAATATCCACTAAAGGGGGGCCACCAGCTGCTCACAACGCAGCAGGGCGCGCCCATTCCCCTGGGCACGCCCTGGTGTCTTGTGGGGCCCACAGGCGGCCGTCTGACCTAATTCCACCTCCATAAGTACCGTCTTCCCGAGAAAAAAAATAAGAGAAGAAGTTTCATCGCGTTTTACGATACGGAGCCGCCGCCACCTCTTGTTATTCATCGGGAGGGCTGATCTGGAGTTCGTTTGGGGCTACGAAGAGGGGGATTCGTCGCCGTCGTCATCATCAACCCTTCTTCATGAACAATTCCATGATGCTCACCACCGGGAGTGAGTAATTCCTTCGTAGGCTTGCTGGACGGTGATGGAGATGGATGGGATTTGTCATGTAATCGAGTCAATTTGTTTGGGTTTGATACCTAGTATCCACTATGTTCTGAGATTGATGTTGCTGTGACTTTGCTATGCTTAATGCTTGTCACTAGAGCCCGAGTGCCATGATTTCAGATCTGAATGTTTTCATGAATATATTTGAGTTCTTGATCCTATCTGCAATTTATACGCAATTGTTATTGTTCTGAACCGTAGACCCTAAGGTGACAATAATTGGGATACTCTCCGGGGATGATTATAATTCGAGGAGTTCATGTATTCACCATGTGTTAATGCTTTGATCCGGTTCTCTATTAAAAGGAGGCCTTAATTACCCTTAGATTTCCTTATGGACACCGCTGCCACGTGAGGGTAGGACAAAAGATGTCATGCAAGTTCTTATTATAAGCACGTATGACTATATACGGAATACATGCCTATATTGAATTGATGAATTGGAGCTATTGTGTATCGCTCTTGGTTGTGACTATTATATGATGAATGTCATCCATACAAATATCCATCGCTGATCCAATGCCTACGTTTGCTCATATTGTTTTTGCTAAGTTACTACTATTGCTGCTACTATTTCAACTGTTACAAAACTGCTACTGTCACTGCTCCTGTTACTATTCCTATTGCTACCGCTACTATCAAAACTATCATATTGATATTTTGCTGCAGAGACTCAGGTGTGGTTGAATTGACAACTCAACTGGTAAGGCTTATAAATATTCTTTGGCTCCCCTTGTGTCGAATCAATAAATTCGGGTGAAATACTACCCTCGAAGACTGTTGCGACCCCTATACTTGTGGGTCAACAAGACTATTTTCTGGCGCCGTTGCCGGGGATCATAGCTCTATTTATTAAGTTCACTTGGGACTTAAATATCCGGTGATCGTTATGAAGAATCTGAAAGACTCTAAGACCAAGATTATGCCATCTAAGACGAGGGGAGGTAAGGAACTGTTAACTAGCTCTGCACTTGATTCACCTTCTATTTTAAGTCAACTTGCGACACCACCACCGGCTATTCAATCTGATATGTTGCAACTAATAGACACTGCTTTTGCTATTGATGATACTCATGATGATGCTACTACTATGCTTGATGAAACTATGCCACTTGGTGAAATTCTTGATGCTCAAATTGCTAAAGCTAAAGAGTTTGAAAATGATGAAATTGATGAATCACCTACTACACCTAGCACTCCTACTAGAACTAAGATGCTTAATATACCTGAGGGTTATGTTATGGATGGGGAGATTGCTAAGGAAGTTCTTGCTTGTAATGATAGGGAGGATCTTAAAAAATTACTGAGTAAGCTGAAAGAAAAAGCTATGAATGAAATTATGAAATATGATCCTAAGTTTGCAACCTCTCATATCTTTGTTACTGATAAGGATTATGAATTCTCTGTTGATCCTGAACTGATTACTTTGGTAGAATCCGATCCTTTTCATGGTTATGAATCTAAGACTGTTGTGGCACATCTTACTAAGCTGAACGACATTGCCACCCTATTTGTTCAAGAGGAAAAGATTCGCTATTATTATATTCTTAAGTTGTTTCCTTTCTTGTTAAAGGGTGATGCTAAAGAATGGTTTAATACTCTTGCTCCTGGTTGTGTGCGTAGTCCCCAGAATATGATATACTACTTCACTGAGAAATACTTTCCTACTCATAAGAAACAAGCTGCCTTACAGGAAATATATAACTTTGTGCAACTTGAGGAAGAGCATCTCCCTAAAGCTTGGGGGAGGCTTCTCCAATTATTAAATGCTTTTCCTGATCATCTTCTTAAGAAAAATAAAATACTTGATATCTCTTATAATGGACTAACCGATGCTTCTAGGGACTACCTAGATAGTTGTGCTGGCTGTGTTTTTCAGGGAACAAACTGTTGAACGGGCTCAGGAATTATTGAATAACTTATTGAGAAATGCCGATGATTGGACACTTCCTGAAACACCACCCAAGCCACTCCGAAGAAAAGAGGTATTCTATTCCTTAGTCCAGAAGATATGCAAGAGGCCAAGAAATCTATGAAAGAGAAAGGTATTAAATCCGAAGATGTTAAGAACCTACCCCCTATTGAAGAAATACATGGACTCGATATCCCGACACAGGTAGTAGAGGTAAATTCTCTTTATAGGTTTGATGAGGGTGATATTCCTTATAATAAATCTCCGAGTCAGTGCTTAGATGAATTTGATAACTTCATTATTAATCAAGAAAACTTTAATAGGCACATAAGTGATCAATGGAAACGTAATGCTATTATGATTGAACGCTTGAGTGATATGATGTTTAGAATTGCTAATGATGTTAAAGTCTTATGTAAACATTCATCTATGGTTCACACTCAGCTAGAACACGTTTCTAAATCACAAAATGATTTGCTTAAGGAAATGAACAATAAAATCAATGATCGTGCTGTTAGAGTAACTAGAAAAGTGGCCCGCTCGATGCGCGGGCTAGGATTTTATGAAGTTAAATTTTTAGAATTTATTATTTTATTTGTCCATAGCAAAGTTGAATCGAGATGCCAGTATTACAATTATGACGACTCTTGTTGGATATGTTTGTTGTTTTTTGATATATAAATATATGTGTTGTCCTTTGATCCTTTACTTGCTAATTATGCATACCGTACTAACTGTAATTTTATGATCGACTGCATTAGTGAAATCATATTTGTATACTATAGTCTTATGATCGCCTGTATTATTCAAATTTTATTTGTAGAGAAAAGTGGCCCTATGCGCGGGCTAGGATTTCATGAAGTTAAATTTTTAGAATTTATTATTTTATTTGTCCATAGCAAAGTTGAATCGAGATGCCAGTATTACAATTATGACGACTCTTGTTGGGTATGTTTGTTGTTTTATTGATATATAAATATATGTGTTGTCCTTTGATCCTTTACTTGCTATTTATGCATACCGTACTAACTGTAATTTTATGATCGACTGCATTAGTGAAATCATATTTGTATACTATAGTCTTATGATCGCCTGTATTATTCAAATTTTATTTTTACACTTTTACTAACATTTTATCATATTCCTTAGTTGTTTTGTATAAATAGAAATGTAATCGGTGGGCTATGTCTTGTGAAGCAGTTAATATATATCTGGGAAATCATACTCTTGATTATTCTTATGTTTAAAGTTAAATATTATTTTGACTACTAACTTGTAATAGTACACATTTTATAATACATATAATAATAGGACATTGGTTTTTTTAATAATCATATAAAATTATATATGTAATTATTTTTTATTGAAGTTTGTGCTCAAAGGCAGTAAACATCAACAACTAATATTTAACAGAGGGGAGTTCTCATTGTTTTCGTGTCATAAGTTTGCTAACAGCCCGAAAAATTGCATTTGTTTTTCGATATTTATTTAGTTTTTTTATAAATGATAGGTGTCCATAAAAACTTTTTTTTGCAGGAACCATTAAAACTTTGTTGGTAGGTATTTCCTTTTCCGACTCTGTAATTTCCCCTTTTTTCTTATCCTTTTCCCGTGGTTGTGCAGTTCAACGAATATAATGTAAATTACGAAATGCCTATTAGTGGTAAGTATTTCATCATTTTTTCTTTCTAATCCTGGGAAAACATGGGATTATTTTTAAGTGGTCTATAAGTCCATCTAGAATTATTACAGTAATCGCCAAAAGTTTTTCTTTAGTCTGTTTTCCCATTGGTTTGCATTAATGCGCGGGCTAGGACTTATAAACCATTTTTATATTGATACATTAAATAATAAGCTTGTAGAATGAAGTTGATTAAAAGTGGCCTGCTCGATGCGCGGGCTAAGATTTATTTAAGTTAAATTGTGAGGACATATTGTTTGATTTGTGTAAAGAAAAATTGAGAGCAAACTTGATGTAATTATGAAAATGGTTTTCTGTGTGCATAGTTCTTTTAATGTTTAGGATTTAATTATAAATATTGTCCGTTAATAGAAATATGAACCTTGGCGCACGAGCTTTAAAATTAAAATTGTAAAAATAGTAAAGTAGTTTTGGAACATTTTGGAAACATACATGCTCTAGCATAATACTCATATTTATTTAATTTTTGACATAAATAGTTATTTTGTATTCCGAGCAAAATACGATAGAATGAATGCGATGTAAAAAGTACTATTCAAGGATTTTGTAGATGTAATTGTTTTTCCTCATAGTACGACAGAAGTCAATGTCTTTTGGAACTTTAAACATGACTATTATGCTGTATTATTTTTCTCGTAATTTTTTGCATGTTTTTTCTTCTGAATCATGTGCGTGTATACCCACGCCTAAAAAATCCAAACCGCTATACATATCCGTAATAAAAAAATTGTCGTTATTTTTGCTTCCATAGACGTGCAAGCAGCAGCTGTACCTAGGGTGTTTATATCATCACGTTATATATTTTCCTCTCAAAGTGTCCACACTACTTCATGTACACACACGTGGCTTGTAGAAAACACCATATTATTGATGGGTCCCACCAATAGTCTTCTTGGCTTTCTCCATTCCGTAGTCTTCTTGACTTCTCCACCCTCATTTCTCCTACTCAGTTTTTCACACAGTGAGAAATTGTCATCTTTTTTGATCCCCTTTCTCCTTACTTTGTTAGGTCACCCAAGATTTGCCTGTAGCGGATAGCTCCCATCAGGTTGCTCTTCTTAGTCGCCCGATTAAGGTTGTTCTTCCTCCAGCTGAAGTCACCCCCGCAGCTGGTGTTGCCACAGGTTAGCCATCGACCATAGCTATTTTGTATGCTTGTACGCCTCATCAGTCTCCTAGGCTGGTAAACATCGATTTATGGGTAGCAGGGCCAAGGCTTTGCTGCGTGAGGGAGAAGTTGAGATCCAAAATCTGCATTGTGTCGTTGCTTTTGACATCCGTGCATTTGATTTGGTTATGCATTTCATCTCCTGCAGGCCCACAACCCTCTTAGATCCAGTTTTTGTATGAGGATGATGTTGTTGTTTTCTTACCCAAGCGTGCAAGGAAGAATCATTGTTGAAATTTCCGGTTGAGGCAGGTGTGCACGTCATCCTCATCCTCCACAACAACAAACGTTCTTTGAAGTCAAACCTGCAGGTCCCCATTCTTCCTTTTCCCAACTCTGTAATATTTTCTTTTTTCTTAGCCTTTTGCTGTGTTAGTTCTATTCAACCTATATAATGTAATTAGCGAGTATCAGCATTGTTTTTGCCCCCTACACTTTTTTCCGGGCTTGGGACCGGCATTGGCAGTGTTAGGCCCCCCTACCCCTACTAATACTGAACCAACTTAAGCAACAATTAGTGAATTTATGATTAGCTATTTTTTTAATATTTCGTAGAGAAGGATTAATCTACACTCTAAAATATGTCTATATACATCTATATGTAGACCATAGTTGAATCTCTAAAAGGTTTATATTTAGGAATGGAGTGAGCAAATATGAAAACAGGTCTGATTGCATTGTACATATGAAATATGACAATGTGAATATTAGCTATTGGTTCGTGTTAAGTAATAAACTTGTAGAATGAAATTTCACATAATATAGATTCTCGGTGTTTGTTAGTAATGAACCATTTTCAACTATTGATGCATGTTTGCAATATTTCACAAAGATAAAATAATATACAATAGTTGAATATGAAAACATGTCTGATTGCATTGTACATGTGAAATATAATAATGTCCCAATGATATTAGTATTGGTTTGCACTAAATAATAAGCTTGTAGAATGAAGTATACAGATCTTCGATGTTTGGCAGCAATGAACTATTTCAACTGTTGATTCATGTTATCAATACTTTGGCATGGTAGCAGACCATATTCGACCTGCCATATGATGTTAGCATAGTAAAGTCAGATTTTATTTTCAGGATATTTTCAAGTGTACTAAATTTATATGTACGTATAATTCATATGTAATAGGCCAGTGGCCTCATCTAATGAAAGTAGCATCTTGCTGAAATTGTTTTCTTTGTTCATACCTTCAGAATATTTCTTTATAGACTATGTTCTTGACCACATCATCCTCATTGCTATCTTCATCATTTACCATTACCCTCAGTCCATCCCTTTTTGTGACTCTTGAGAAGGCTACGTATAACTGCCCGTGTGTGAAGACTTGTTTAGGTAAATATAGTCCTACCTTGTTTAGAGATTGCCCCTGGCTTTTGTTGATAGTCATAGCAAAGCAAACTGATATAGGATATTGCCTCCTTTTTATGACAAATGGCCACGCTGTTTCAGTTGGTGACATGACTATCCTTGGAATATATACCTTTTCTCCCATATGTGTTCCCGTTATTATCTGTGCTTCGATAAATCTTCTTCCAAGTTGAATAATCGTCATCCTTGTACCATTGCATAACCCAGCACTTTGGTTGATATTACGTAGGAGCATCACAGGTATGCCAACTTTTAATTTCAGCTCGTGATTTGGGATTCCAGGAAATGGTAGGCTGTTCAGGAATTCAGTTGGATATAACACTTCCATTTCTGCATTTAAGGTAGTTGCTTTGCATACTGTGTCACAACTTAGATATGTTTTCTCTTCACCTTGTAATTGATCCATTATGTAGTCATTTATATCGCGAACTGTTTCGTTCCTTGGGCATAATATTGCTCTTTCTTCTAAGTACTCTCGCTGGCGATACTTCTCTTGCAAATTGGGATATATGCTTTCCACAATTGTCTTTTTTGGATCATTTCCTTTCTTGAGTAGTATGTCACTTGGTATTTTTATCAATTCCTCACCTTCTGATGATGTATTTTTTCCATCGCCAATATTCAGAATCCACTCTGCAAATTCTGCGACTCTTTGTTTCTCTGATTGATCATGTGTTGTGCAGTTCAGTCGCATGTTCTTTGTTAGCTTCATTATTTGGAAGTGCTTCCAAAGATATGACCTTTTAATGGATGCGGCGACTATGTTGTGTCTTCTTCCCTTTGGTATAACAGGAAGTATCTGGCGAAAGTCCCCTCCTAGAACCATTGTCATGCCACCGAATGGTCTCTCGCTACTGTTCACATTTGTATGCCTTAATATATCCCTTAGAGTCCTGTCTAGCGCCTCAAAACATAGCTTGTTTGCCATTGGAGCTTCATCCCATAGTATCAGGGACGTCTTTTTTAGTAGATCTGCCAAGTGTGAACCTTGTTTGATGTCACATGTTGACTCTTCTGTAAGGATTAGGGGGATGTGGAACCTTGAGTGTGCCGTTCTACCTCCCTGTAGAAGCAGCGCTGCAATACCACATGACGCCACTGCTAGTACTATCTTGCCTTCAGAGCGCAACTTTGTTGTGATTGCCCTCCATAGGTATGTCTTACCTGTCCCACCATATCCGTCCACAAATATTTGTTTTCCCAAATCCTTGTCAATAGATTCGATTATTGAGTCAAATGCAAGACGTTGTTCATAGTTCAGAGTACCAAAGATCCTCAAATGCTCTTCTTTTTGCTCATCTTTGTTGTAATTAATCTCTTCATTGAGTAGTTTGTTTCCAAGTTCCTTTATTTCTGAAGAATCTGGAAGTTCTATTCCGGGGTATTCCTTAATTGTTTTTCCAGCTTGTCTCATGAGCTTTTCTATTTCCACCAAGGCGTGTCCTTGCTTCTGTGAAGCGGTGAGGCAAAGTGTAGGATAGTTCAAGACATTTCTCTGTCTATACTCCATGTCTTCACTTAGTACTTCCCAACATGATTCCCACAATTGTTTTGGGCTTGTGACCTCACAGTGGCATAATATTGTTGTGAATAGCTGTCTTAGTTGGTTGCCAGTCGCCCAATTTGATGCCTCATTGATGCACTCTATCCACTCTTTGTCATCATCTAGAAATCCTAGTGCTTCACAAGCAGATTTGTATGATGTGTGGACAACTCCATTTACTGTTCTTATGTCTTCGAAACATGTGCATCCTTTCTTGACATTAAGTAGCATTCGCATGTAGTATTTTTGTCCACTTGCTGGATGGGCATAATATATCCTTCCAACTGATCTTCCTTTCTTCCTTTTGCTCCACTTTGCCTCTTTCTTCTTCCATACCCATTTTGATGGGAATTCTGCATACGTTAATTCTCTGGCTTCTTCACACATCTTGTTTGTCTCCATCCATTGTGTAAATTTAGTGATTCCTACTCTTTCTTTCCTAACAATCTTGGTTAAATCTGTAGAATCTGCGAAAATTACTTGTTGCTCATTTTCCAGGTGGAAAGGCAACCTTTCAACGCAGGGATCTCTGAAGTGCATTTCGAATTGAAATATTCTCCAACATGCATCATTCCCGGATATATATGTGCATTCTAGGTACCGCTTGATCTCATCGTTTTCTATTATTGCTGTTGCTTGGTCATCACCTTTATTTATGTATTTAAAAAGGTATTTTATGGATAACGATCTGTTACAAACCTCGACATTTATATGTGCTTGATATTTGACCAGCAGGTTTCTGTTGTATGGGACTACGTATCTGTTGTCCAACTTTACTTCCCCTTTCTGTATATACCTTCCATCGTCTCGTCTTCTATATACTGGGTATCCATCTTCATCGACAGTGGTATTGGTGTTAAATTTCTTTGGGAACTTCCTTATGCATTTATTGTCGACCATGCACGGTGACTTTGTGTTCGCTGCACCACATGGCCCGTGCATCATGTAGTTTTCTACAGCTGCATATCCTTCAGGGTCAATTTCCTTGTCCGAGATCTCTGCGCAAGTTATTTGATCTACCTCTGATGGTTCAGGATACTTGTGTTTCTTTTCCTTTTTGTTGAGGAATATGACTATGTGTGCATGTGGGAGGCCCCTTTTTTGGAACTCTATTGTGTATATAACTGTCATTTAACAAAATAACAGTTAGTTAGTTTTTATAGGAATTAAATAACATGTGTGATAAAGTAAGTAGAATATATTACTTGCGAATGTCTTTCCGAAGTATTCCCTTTCTTTTATGTCTCTCATGAGCTCCTTGAGCTTTATGTGAAACACTCGATCAACAATATCAGGTCTTTCGTATGCTGTTTGGCCTGCCTCCTGTAACATAGCTTGAATCTCCGGCCAAGCGGCATTGCACGTGAATGTCACAAATAGGTCTGGATATCCAGCCCACCGACATATTGCCATAGCATCTTGGAAGTTTTGTGCCTTGTATCTAGGGCTATCTGTGAAGGTTGATGGCAGCAGTATCCGTTTTCCTACTTGGTCAGCCCTTGTATCTCCTCTTTCTATTGCGTCTTGTAAGCCAGCATATAATTCCGTTCTTAGGTTTCCTTGATGTGTTTTTATCCAGTCTAGTCTGTACTGCAAAATGCATGCAAGGGCATCCACAATGAACTGCAATGTAAGCTTTTCACACATCAGCAAGTGCATCGATTGGTTAGTACGTTGTTGTAGACGATATGCGTAGTATTCCAGCATTGTTACATGCTTTCTCTTGCATTTTGCACCTTGTTTTAATATGTAAGGTATTTTTTCTCTGTACCCATCTTCTCCGTAGGGGAACAATAGTGGATATTGCATAGCCATGAATTTTGGATGGTTCTCTGATATTCTTCTTGGCTTCATGTTTTTGTACTGAACGATGATATCCCGTCCTTGTCTATTTTCTGTAGCATCATTCACGATCAGGGCTGCCACTTCAGTTGCAGATGGCATGTCATTTCGTCTTCCATCTGTGCTTCGCTTACTGATTAGTTTTAATCTCATGTTGTGATAGTCACCTTCTTCAAATCTGTCCCTTGCCATTCTAAAAGTTTTTGCAAGTATGTTATCTCTATCAAGCATATTTTTAAGGCCCTCGACGATGTGAGGGTCTATTGACTCCCTTTTATCTTCTGATGTTGATGCATTAATCCTGTTTCTTACCTCATTTTCAGTGTCATAGATGTACAGTTGTGCCCAGCGTGGTTTATCTTTACCTTCAGGTATTAGAGTACCTATTCTGTGGTAGTTTTGCCCATTCATTCTGAAAACATATGGCCCACTGCCATTGTTTATTTGTTTGTCGACTTTTCCTCCCATTGTTGTGAAAGCGAACATGGAGTTGTACAATCTGATATTTTGCATGTAGTTTTTTGACCTCTTGCCATTGCCTGTCCTTAACAATTTCGCTAGGTAGCTCGGCGGCTCTCTTAGTGGTGGCAAATCAACCTTGCCATGTTGGCAGCATAGTCCAAACGATGGCATGCTTTTTGCTCTGCCTGAAGTTCTTTCTTCGTACCAAAAAATTGCACCACATCGTTGACACTTGCAGTTTGGTTTTCCGAAGTTCCAAATTTCCATATCAGTCCTTTCTGATGCCCTGTTCAAGTTTCTGAATTTAGCATCAATTTTAATATTAGTAATGTCTGGTCTTGTTGATAGTAATAAAACTTAATAGAACTTACAATTCTTGTTTTTGTTTCTTTCTCATTGAGTTTGATGTAGTAGACCTTTTGTTTCTTTTAGGGCTGTACACGCATTTAAGGGAAAATATCAGTTTCACGAATGTCCAAATTTCAGATGTTTATTGTATTTTATTGTTCCTTACCTCATAGTATTACCAGCCTGGCCAGTCATTACTCTTTTCTTCGTCGATAGTTCTGCAACCCTCTTGCTTTGCATTTTTATTTTCCTTTGTAGTCTTGCCTCTTTAGCTTTGTCTGCTGAGATTCTTGCCCTGCATAAACATAAATACTCCGGCAGAAGTAAGAAATTATTTCATATCGTGCGGAAGGAATTATTCCTCCCTGTGTCAATGTAACCAAATATCACAGTGCATTATATGTGTTATACTTCATAGCTACATCCATAAATATCTGAGCATATATACTGTATAGTAAGTTTAGCATTTGAATTGAGAATTGTAATTAAACCAAATGTAGATAACATGCATAAGGGTAAAACTTATATCAAGATTTACTTACTTCATGTGGATCAAAAGTTGTTCTTTTTGTGCATCTACGGAGTCAGGCACATTTGCATGTATGATTGAAGATCGTCTCTCTTTCTTGTCTTGGAGTTTCATTTTCCTTTCCAATCTTGCTATTTTTGCTGATTCTCTGGATTTTCATTAATAAGTTAACAAATAGTTTTAGGAACCGCCAGTGCCTGACTGGAATTGCTTCATTTTTTATACATTATTGTGATAGCACATATAAAGTATTCAAGGTTAGTGACAGATCACCTTGTTGTATTGCATATTTGATTTGTTTTAACCATCTTGGCAGGTTTCTCAGATTCCTTGCTTTATGGCGCACCTGAGGAAGAGATAGAGATGGTTACAATAGATAGATATTCAGCTGACCACCTAAACCTATCCTGCTAGGACTCCTGGTGTGCCAAGTATGTTGCGTTGTGGGACCACAAATAATGGCGTGTTAACATTCTTTTCATTGTTTATTCCTGCATAATAGAGAGTGCAAATACAGAGCTATAGTGGATGATATTATAATATTGTTACAGAATATCGTTACAGACAGTGGCGGACCTACAAATTGTGGTTTGTCGGGGCGACCGACGACTATAAAGATCAATGGTTTATGAAGATCTTTCTATTACTTTGAACTCATAATTATTATTTTTGTCGCAGAAGTAAAGAAGATTTATTTTGAGGAGCGGTGAGTGTGCAGAAACTTTAATGATAAATAGGATCTTAAGTTCCAATCACCACGTGAAGAGACAAATATTGTGAGTATTTTTTAGTAGAAGTTGGCTGAAGCAATCTATACCTGATTAATGAGTTCCTTTTTCAGTCAAAATTACTGAGGTACCCACTTAAGATATTATGTGAACCATTATCTAATCTATAAACAGTACTCTATGCTTCTTAATGGACTTGAGTCATTTGGAAGCCATCCCACCAACCCAAAATTATAGAGGAGCACGCTAGAATAAGATTGTAATCGAGGATGAAGAGAGAGGGAGAAGAAGTAAGGGCCCTACCTTAATTGAGAAGCTATTTGTCTATGTTGTCATACCTTGAATTGAAAGCATATGCTCCTCTGTCGATTCTGTTGTTGCTGCTGAGAAGAGATTGGTTTTTAGATCTATTCCTGTCACGACAGTTGTTTATATAGACATTGTTTTTCTGTATCCTAGTTCCATACGATATGTTTAGTTTTTTTTGCTTCCTACGTGTATGTATTGGACTCTAATCCAGCGTGCTTGTAATTTGGGCCATCATGGACTTATCAACATGCAACGGAAGTGTTGTTTTATGGGTTTTTTCTGGCCCACATGTTTAGATTGAGTCACGTTAATCCTTAAGATTTCCCTAGAAATCAGAGTCACACCATTTGGGACTCTCAGTCACACAAACACATACACACAAAAAAACATACAATGATCTTCACCAAATCCATGGTATTCATAATTTCCCCATAATTCTTGTACACGTCTTCTCTCCATATCCTCTTAGGTCATAATCTATATTTTTTCAGGGAATCTTTGCGTGACAACGCGGTGCGTTCATGAACTATGCGGGTCCAAAACAACAAATAAACAGAGAGGGAGAAGTGACCAATGGCGTGTCTCATACGACGATGTACATGACCTGTACTCTACCGATTTTTTTTATTGCTAGTATTTTTTTGCAACATGCATTATTGTGCACATATGTTTCCGAGTAAGTTATAAATTGTTAAAGGAAAAATTGATCTTAGTAGAGAGAATTATAAACCAAACGCCATCCTTGATTTCAGTTATCAATAGAAGGCATGCACGACGTAGCTCCATTGTAGCAACCTATATAGTTTAGACTGTTAGCAATAGGGAGCCCGTATAACTAATCTGATGCATCTGGTCCATTTCTCTGAAAATATTTTAGGTGTTTATAGGAGCGACTTATCCAAAGATGAGTTTTATTGTAATCGCCAAAAGTTCAACTTCAGCCTATTTTCCTTTGATTGGGAAAGGTGATGGCATATTTGCGACTTCAAGTGTTTAAGAGAGGTAGAGGTCAATCATAAGAAAGTTTGTTTTTCGGGAATGTTTATTGGTCCAATCATCCAATGGACCTACATCTCCAATTGGGTATGCCTCCTTCAATTTTAATTTTTGAAATAAAATAGCTTTTCTTTTTTAAGGGCTCTATAAGTGTTGAATGAGGCAGATGCTACAGATGATACAAGTGAGTGTTACTATAAATAATCTAAGTATATGTCTGAGTACAATCGATAACTTCTATCACTCTTGTGGAGCATTAAATAAATATAATTGTATATGAAAGCAAACTACTACTAAGTATATAGAGTGTGTATAATATATTTTTGCAGCTACTGGACATATGTAAGCACATGCTCTGCCTAATGCCTAGCCCATGTATCTTTCTGGTTCCCTCCTAGTCCTCTTTGTTCTATCACGCATAGCTGGCTGCATATTATTGTCTTCAGACGAATTTTTCCTCTTCTTTCTGCAATCAGTCCTTTTGTTCTTTGTTTTGCCTCTATTTTTTGCATTCCGTTCTTCGTCACAGTTGTTGTCAGCATGACTATTGATGTCTCTCTGTATAAATGCAAAACAATGTTATTATCGAAACATTCTTAAACTTCCGTGAATATAGGGTAGATATTAAGCAAGTACATCATTGACATATTTACCTTGTTCATTCTTTTACTTCCTTTAAAAAAATTATTGCTACTATCAATACTTGGACCGGTGATTGCATTACTTTTGTCCTCTTCCTGTAAGATAGAAAACATTTGTTATATTTTGGTACTGAAAATAAAGGTTGACGGTTCCTCTTTCTTTGATTTGATAGTACCTCATCATTGGCATCTTCAATGGTGAAATCATCATCTGTGTCATTTCCTTCCTGTTGTACATGTAAGGTAGGATTACATGTTATACATAAAGATGAAATGAAACCTCATCATCTAGAATTGTTTCTATCAACCTATTCGTGGTTTGCATTCATATTTTTGTTTCTTGTATAATGTCTTTTTTTCTCTTCCCTTAAGATAGAACCATTTGTAAATTTTGGAATTAATATATTTTAAACTAAATCTATTTCATCTATTCAATAGTACCTCATCACTGATATCCTCATTGGCAAAATCATCATCTGTGTCATTTTCTTCCTCTTCTTCCTGTAAGATGGAAACATTTCTTATACTTTGTAAATAAAACAATATTTTTCTTCGATTTGATAGTACCTCATCATCGGTATCTTCAACGGTGGAATCATCATCTTTGTCATTTCCTTCATGTTGTTCCTTTAAGATAGAATACCATGAAATAAATATAGAAGATGAAATGGAACCTCATCATCTAGAAGTGCCTCTAAACCTTTATATTTAAAACGAAATATATTTCTTCTATTCGATAGTATCTTATCATTGATATTTTCATAAGAGAAATCATCATCAGTGTCATTTTCTTCCTCTTGTATCTGTAAGATAGAATGTGGTGATTGAAAAACGTATTAAATGTTCATTATATAATATATTATTAGTAGATATAGAAGGTGAAATGTATTTCCAATATAATTCTGTATCAGTTTTTTGAGCTTTTCGCAAAAGCAACCTTGGTCGCAACGTTTTTATGTCTCTCATTTTGCGTGTCCTCTCTAAAATCTTTTATGTATCTATTTCTGTCTTTATTTATAAATACCATATTGTAGGTACGAAAGGTGCATCTTACACATAGTACTACCCGATTGCCAGCTCATGTATCCTCAAATGACAAAAATATGAAATATACCTCATTATTAGTATCTTGAATGGCAGTATTGTTCTTTGGATGTAAGGTTTCATCATTTTCTTCCTCTTCTACCTGTACATACAATACCATAATTTAAAACACAAAATAGGACTATTCTGTTTATCTTGAAAATAATAGGGCAAAAGGTTCACTATTCACCTCACTGTTTATTTTTTTTCTGTTCACAACTCTTCTAAGTTTCTTGTCGGTAGAACTTTTGACATGTGTGTAGTTTTGCTCGCAGGCTTTATCTGAATCATCTTCTATGGTAATTACATCTGAACTTGTAGCTCGAATGTTCAGTACCTTCTTTTCAAATATGTTTTCCTGTTATTTCTGAGATGTCATAAAATAATAGTTATTAATGTTTATAGAAGAGGGTGAAGTAATTTGCAATGAATACCTCATTATCTAATATATCATTATTCATAACAACTTTTTTGTTATTTCGCGAAACATTTCTTTTTGAATCCTGTTTACATCTTTTATTATTTCTCTCTCCTATCTTCTGCGAAACTGTTTTTCGTTCTTCATGTGTATTTTGTGATGTCACACATAAATATGTCGTAAACAATTATTAATGCATATACAGGGAGTTAATGTTTTCAATATGTTACCTCGTCGTCATCAGGAGGTTCAATTTTAACAACTGATTTTTTGCTATTTCTAGAAGCAAGCTTTGTCACATCTTTTCCATATCTTTTGCTCAACTTCTGTCTCTTTGTCCTGCATGGTATTTTTTTGTTAGATGATCTAGAGGTTTCCTTTCCGCACATATCCTTATTCTCATCTTTCGTTGTATTTTTGGAGGAGTTTTTGCCCTGCAAAAATGGAATTATTTAATAATATTTATTAAAAAATAAATCATACTTGTCATAGAAAAACCATTAATTAGTGGCAATACCTCATTATTGGACTCCTGCACAGCAGAATTTAAAGAACCTTGAGTATCTTGCCTTTCCAGTATATCCTGTAAAGAACGTAATCACATTATAATTTTATAAACCAATTAGAATACTGAAATGTGTATGTGCATACCTCTTCAACTATTTCTTTTAAATATTCCATCTCGAGTTTGTCATCAACTTCAAAAGTGAAGCTCATTTTATAATTTTCCATGCACTCTTCTAGATTCCTTGAATTTAACTTCAGGCGGAATATGAGTGTTCTACCATTAAGGTCTTGAATAGCATCTGGTATTGTGTCGTTCAATGTAGACTGTTCTAGTAGGGTCGATGCACATATGTTGCCTAAAAGACTTTGTGCTACCTCATTAAACATCACGAAAGTTGTTGTTGTCGTGTCATCGCGTACCTTGAGTTTAAGTATGTACCTAATGTGATAGTGTTAGTTATTACTGGTATATTAGTAAAACAAATGACACCATAGAAAATCTAGTGCACGACATGCTCACCGTATGTTCGGTTTTTCCACTACTTCATGACAGGAAGTGCAAATGTAGTTATGTTGTTCCTTTCTTGCGGCACGAAAACAACGTTTGCAGGCCATGTACCACCAACCTTTATCTGTTACAATATCATCAATTGTTGCTTTTGTTCTGCATACAAATTCCTATTGAAGATTAAACATATGAGATTAGATAATGTACAATAGAGAAGGTAGAGTATGATGATCAAGGTTAGAGGTAAACCTTTCTTTTAACATCAGCATATCGCAGTTCTATAATTTCTCTCAATGTTTTTCTGTTGTAGAACATTTGCTCTTCAACTGTACCTTGGGTGCTTTCGTCGATTGCCATCATTGTTGGAATAACACCTCCTTCACAATGCCTATTATAGGTTGACAACATGAGCATACAAAATTTTAACTTGGAAAACATACATAATTGCATTATTATATACCATACCTCTCAATAATTTGCTCTGTCTCTGGAATTTTTGCGTCCAGGAATACTTTAGATGCATTTGTTGTGCGTAGTGATAGCCCTGGTAATAACTGGCCAGTAAGGTTGGATTTGAGTCTACACGTAGAGATTAATGTGACTATTGTTCTTACCATTGAATTTTCTGACCAAGTTTGAAGTGACAATCACTATAGTTTGTTTGTGCAAAAGACCTTCATTCACCGTGTTTGCTAAAATATCCCCCCATAGTGTGATCCGGATCTTCTCACCACTGGATGGGTTCATGAAAAAGTGTTATAAAGATCATCTACGTGATTTAAAAATAACTATAGTAATCACTTACTCTAGTAAAAGGACTTCAATCTCACGGATATTTGAAGTTTGCGCCATGCCCGTCCCTTTATTTTTTTGTACTTGCTCTATTGGCTTCAATGTAGTAAGCAATCCAATGACATCTGCACATAATCATATTTATAAATCTAATTCACCAATGCCTGTTATTGTAATCATATTTATAAATCTAATTCACCGAGGCCTGTTATTGGATATGGATTATGTTCATACCTGAGCATTGTTTATCAATATTAACCCTACTCTCCAAAGTATCACCATCAGCAAATTCGAAGTGGTAGTCCAAAAACTTGTATTTTCCTTCGTCCACTTCCTTGACTGTTGTATCAAAAAGAAAACTAATTTTGAGATTGTTCTTCAATGGTCGGTATTTTTCATACTCCCAAACTTTAAAGTTCTTAATTGTGTAGATGCAGTCCTCTTTAATTTTCGCTTTAAATTTATTCACCAGTTTGCTCCCAATAGAAGCATGGATCGCATTGCCCTAAATAGAGAGAAAACATTAGCAAACTTCAAAAAAGGAAAAACTAAAGAGACAATATATATGTAATATTTGAACCTTTCTATCTAATAAAATCATATCAGTGCTAATGAGTTTATTGGTCGATAGGTTAATTGCGTCCCAAAGTCTTAAAACTTTGACTTTGATTGTCCATGTCTCGTTTCGTGTAGTCAATGCATTCAACGGTGTAGGTGCCATATTCTCAGACCCTAAAAATACAAGAAGAATGTTGATCAGTAAAGTAATATAATGACATGCTAGCTCTATAAGTAGAAAGTAGTTTTGTTGCAACCGCCTCCATTTATTATGTGATATGTGACACCAAAGTAAATCAAAGATTTTTCAGCTGGAATAGATATATGAGATCATAGTAGATGCATCATATATGTTTCTCTATATGGCAGCAAGTAATCACATTTATTTCTGTTATAACTGTAGTATGGTTTTAGGTGCAAGAAGTATGTTGATCAGGAAAGTAAGTAATATAATGATATGCTAGCTTTATAAGTAAAAAATATTTTAGCTGCAATTGCCTCTATTGATTTTGTGACGCCAATGTAAATCGAAGATGTTTCTCTATATGGCAGCAGGCGACTCATATATTTCTATTATAACTGTAGTTTGGTTTTAGTCTTGTAGAGTATATATGTTATGTTAACTTGAATACAATGGAACCAACATCCATGGCATCAACCTTCGGAAGATGAATAAAACTATATGAACCTGCCACCATTAAGATAAGAACCCACATCTATATAATTGCATTACTTAATCTAGAATACACAGGATAGTTTTTTCCATAACTGAAATATTATTGATCCATTAATAGGTCTGATCTATAATTTAGTGCAGATGGTACTTACTGGAGTTGGTCGGAGCTGGCTGGTGCCGCTGTAGGAAGACAATGCCGAAGTGAGGAAGTTGTCCTGAAGATGGATGAGTTTATGATGTTTGCACGATGCAAAGAGGGGTTGAGCCGCTGGAGGAAGACGAAGCAGAAGTTCACCTGGAAGTGTTGTTCGCGGGAGGAAGACGTAACCTTTGATCTGGTCGAAGATGGGGATGTGTTTACGATGGTTGATTGGAGGCCGAGAGATTATATATATATGTGTGTGTGTATGCCAACATGATATTTTGGTTTCGTGTGGACTCTGGAGAGATATTTTTTTTGATTCGTTTGGAGAGTTTCCATCTCTGTGCACGTTCAAAGATTTTTTATCTGTGTGCAGGTTAGAGAGATTGTATTCTGTACGGGTTGTTTTTTTAATACATGCTAGTGTGGGCCGCTCATGAGATTGCCCAGCCTGTTTGGATCATGACATTGAACGTGAAACCACGGGAGGTCACGTTCGGGAGTCACGGTCAGATAACACAATGATATATGTGTTACGTAGATCGAACGGTTATATAGTTATATAATTTTAACTAATCCTTTAGATCAAGGGCTGGTATTTTCTGATTAACGTGTAATTTTCTAGGCTAATTTTCTTTCTTCTGATTAACCCATCATTTACTTTTTAATATAAATAGATGACTAGAGGTGGTAAAATGACTCAGGTACCTTTGTATCCCAAGGGTCATCCTAAAAGAATTGAACAAGATTCTCAAAGAATTAATGATGATGCACCTAGTTCACCTGAAAAGAAGAAAAAGAAAAAGAATAAGAATAAAGATAAAACTTTGCATGCTTCTGGTGAACCTGTTATAGAAAAACCTTATGAGAATCCTAATGATGTTTCTATTTCTCATGTTGAGACGCAGTCTGGTAATGAGCATATGCCTAGTGATAATGATAATGATGATGCTAATGATGATCGTATTGATACTCCACCAGACAATAATAAAGAATCTGATAATGATATAGAAATAGAACCTGAAGTTGAGCTTGATGACCCACCTCCTAAGAATAAAAGATATAATAAAAGAGACTTTGTTGCTAGGAAACATGGTAAAGAAAGAGAACCATGGGTTCAAAAATCTATGCCCTTTCCTAGTAAGGCTTTAAAAACTAAGGAGGAAGATTCTTTTAATCGCTTTGTTGAATTGCTTAGACCTTTATTTCTGCAAGTACCATTGACTGATGCTATGAAAATGCCTTCTTATGCTAAATATATGAAAGATATTGTTACCAATAAAAGGAAAATACCCGAGGCTGAAATTTCTACTATGCTTGCAAATTATTCCTTCAAAGGAAAAATACCTCAGAAGCTAGGAGATCCAGGAATACCCACTATACCATGCTCCATTAATTATAATTATGTCAAAATTGCTTGTGTGATTTAGGAGCTGGTGTTAGTGTTATGCCTTTCTTTCTATATAAAAGACTTGACTTGAGTAAGGTGACACCTATTGAAATTTCTTTGCAAATGGCTGACAAATCAACTACAATACCTGTCGGAATTTGTGAGGATGTTCCTGTTGTGGTTGCTAACGTTACTATCTTGACTGACTTTGTTATTCTTGATATGCCCGAGGACAACAACATGTCGGTTATCCTTGGTAGACCCTTTTTGAATACTGCAGGGGCTGTTATTGATTGCAACAAAAGCAAGGTCACTTTTGATGTTAATGGCAATGAGCATACGGTATATTTTCCGAAGAAGACGAATAAAGTAAATAGTCTCAATTCCATTGAAAAAGTTATGACAATCACTATCGGAGGTTTTGAGTTTCCTCTTCCGGTTCCCAAAAAGAAATATCCAACTCTTATTGTTGGGACAATACATATCCCACTTGAGGTAACCTAGTACTATAGAAAAGTTCTTCGGTTTCATGTCACTCAGAAATAGTTTGTTAATAAGGTTACCTCAACTGGGACAATGCATATCCCAGTTGAGGTAACCTTATTAAGGGATTCTTTTTTAGGGTTATGTGGTCGATGAATTCCGTAAGCACAACATTATGTAATTCTAGTTTACTCTCTGTTATTTTTAGTTTAATAAAGTAAAATGCCATGTTTATCCTGTTTTTTGAATTATCCATGCAATAAAAAATGACCCAGAAATAGAAGTGCTCAGAATGTCATAAAATTTTAACATGATTTTTTATTGAATATTTAAGAATTTTTGGCACTGGACACACCCCATGGGGGTGCACCTGCTGTCCACAAGACAGCAGGGCGCGACCACCCCCTGGGCGCGCCATGGTGTCTTGTGGGGCCCACAGGACCCCACTCACTTAGTCCACCTGCACGTACATTGCTTCTTCTTCCTCCAGAAAAAAACATGTGGTAGCTCTTGTTCTCGTGTCTTGCCTAGAAAATTGATATTTTTGATCTCTTTGCTCGGAGCTTCATTTTCGAAACTGTTTTGGGGGATTGCTCCTTGGTATGTGACTCCTCCATTGGTCCAATTAGTTTTTCCTCTAGTGGTTTATATTTTGCTTATTTGGCTACTGTTGGTGACCATGAAAATGAGCTTGCATGTTGAATTCATTTGGTTCTAAGTAGTTTGAATGCTTGATATAGCCTCTAGACACTTGTAGGAGTTGTTGCTATCAATTTTGTGGAGTTTTATTGACCTCTTAATTGTGGCAAAAAAATTCAGAAATTTTTCAGGGAGATGACCATGTTTAGGAGGAGGTCTTCGGGGGGCTCTTCAAGCCAAATCGCGGCTCGTCCGTCTTACCATGAATCCTGAGTGAGCTTCATGTGGGGTGCCGATGTAAAATCTTGTCAATGGCCTTGTGACACCTTCATGATGGGCACCGGTATTAAGGAGGAATTTGATCAATATATTGAAAATGCTGAGCTGACCGCTTTCCTCGTAGATAAGTGCACACAGCATTACCACCTTACCGATTCATTTACGCAGAAATTTGAGTATCGGTTTGCCACTTCTAGAGTTCTATTTCATCTTTATGAGAAATCTTATACTATGTCTCTAGAAGATTTTTGTTATGTCTGCAAAATTTCGTGTTGGGGTTCGCTCGGCGAACCGCGGAAGGCTGATTATGATGCATTTCTCAGTAGTCTTGGTAATGGGGAGGATAGATGTGGGACACAAGCTTGAATTAGAAGTATTCAGTTTCCCGCTATCTGCTACTTTGCCATATTTATTGGGAGATGTCTAGCTGGCAAGCATGATATGAGTGCAATTTGTGCAGCTAACTTGAATATCCTGCATACTGCCATTTGCGGTTCTAGAGATTATAACTTTGGGGCAATAATCGCACGTCGCTTAAGTGGAAATGCGCGTAACGGATATTTATATGGAGTGATTTATGTTTCTCGTGTGGCTGCTAGCCTTGGTGTCTCTGCTGGACCCAATGATCCTGTGCTCCCTCCTAACTTCTTGCATTTCACGGCAATGCAACGCCACAAGTTTATTAAGTAGGAAACTAATAAGTATGAATATAACCTGACCTTTAATAAATACCATGATGTCTCTATTATTTTGCCTGCACCTTCTCTCTTTGACTTTCAGAACAAACAAATGCGTTTTGTCTATGAGGAAGAGGCTCACGAGCATAACGCGGCAGTAGAGGTCGCTCGACTCACTGAAGAGGCAGCTCAAAACGCCGCCCCTAGCTACCATTACGACTATTATCCTAGTCAGCAGTGGCGGTAGACCAAGTTAGGCCAAAATCCTAAGCTTGGGGGAGTACGTATTCTCACCGACATTTCATTTCATGATTGCACATTCATTGCATTTGTCGCTGTTCATCATTTCCTCTGTGTATTCACATTTGCTTTCATTCATTTCTTTTGTGTGTTTTAGAAACTTCAAAAATCCAGAAATATTTCCAGCTTCTTTTCGGTTTTTATTTCTTGTTTAGTTAGTTCGTAGAAGTAAAAAAAAACCAATAAGATTTCTCGTTTCTTCTTTTTCTGTTTGTTGGAGTTCTTCGGTGTAAATAGTTTTTCTCGCTTTTCATTTTTCTTCTTTCGTTTGCTTTCTTCAGAAAAACTAAAAGCTCCAAAAAGATTTCAGTGTGTTTCTCTGATTTTTTTTGATTCGTCGTAAGGAGAAGACTTCGTAAAAATTGTCTAGTGGCTCTCTTATGCTTTATCGTTGATCTAATGAAGGGCCAATATATCCTTGTTTTCTCCTTTGAATAAAGTGTTTGCAGATTTTAGCTTAGTCCATGACACCCTTGCACTATAATAATTTTCACATCATTCGGTCGTGCAAGTGAAAGGCAATAATGACGATGATTTGATGAAGTGACCGTGGCGAAGAAAAGCTGGTATGAAGTCTTCTTGTTTTTGTTTTTGTAAATATGATTGACTCAGTAGCCCTGATTCAGCATATTCTGAGTAAACATGTTTGTGATGACAATTAGAGATTATAGTTGTTCATGCCATGCTCAAGTACCTAGGAGTGGATAATGATTTATCTTAGGTGTCAATATGCATTCAAATGATTGTGATGTAGTATGTTAGGATGGTATCTATTGGAAATATGCCCTAGATGCAATAATTTTGTATTATTATATTTCCGTGTTCATAATTAAGAGTTTATATTTCATGCTATAACCGCTATGATCCTGGAATATGCGATTCAGTGGAAAACTCATATGCACGCGTGGAATGATAAATGGTAAAGAATAGGTTCATAGTCTTGCCTCTAGGACTAGCTCAAGTGTTGTTTGTGATCACGTTTTCCGGATCTTAGGATATCGTTTAGTGTAAACGATAGTCCTAAAAAAACATTGTGATTATGACGTTGGAAGAACGATCATATTGAATCGACCCAAACTTGTCTGTTATGAATTGTGTTTATATCGCATGTAATCAATTGTAATAACACGGAGTGTTAACGTGTGATTTTTCTCCTTAGACCATGAGAGTATCGTAGTCACTTCTTACCGTACGGTGGACTTTGGGGTTGCTCAAACGTCACCTGTAACACGGTGATCATAATGACTACTTAGAGGCTCATCGGAAACTTTGACAAGGGACTAGATAGCTCGAGAGTGGGATTTTCTCCTCCGACGATGGAGAGATATTCTTAGGGCCCTCTCGATGTGATGGCAGCCATCATCGTCTGGCCAGACACAGGTGACTACGTCATGGGGATGCCGTAACACGACAATGAGAAAGAAGAACAAAACCAGTAATGAGGATAACGGTATAGTGAGCTTGAAATGACTCAGGAGGATACCGATGCATCCCGGGTTTTGTGAAGTATCGCAAAGCAAATGGAACATCACATTATAACCAAAGGTTCACTCAAATATCATTCGTGTGCTCATAGGGATCGATATGGACGTCCATGGTTCCGCTATCGGTCATGGAACGAATGGTTTCGTTCATGTCTATGAGTTACCGAACCTATGGAGTCACAAGCTTAAGGCAATCATGATCTGCTAAGTGTTAGTAGGACGGGAGTGATGAGAATATATTTGTGGAGTTGTTTCATAAATATTCGAAATAGTTTCAAGAGGATCCAGAAGCGTTTCAGGGTCACCGGAAGGGTTTCAGAGAGTATCGGGCAATACCGGGTATTACTGATAGATAATATATAGGTGGAAAATGTTTCCAGGGCTGTTAAATTATATATAAAAGGCTCTAGTAATAGTTAGAGGGCTTTTGTATTTAATTTAATATCAACGGGCCTTAAAAGGCCAAGTGGTGGAAAGCTACTTGGGCCACTTGGGCCCAATTAGGAGGTGGCGCCCCTTCCCCCCTTAGGATGGAAGGGGGAGGCCGAATTGGAGGGGGTTTTGAAAGCACATTTACTCCCTTAGTGGTTTTGGTAATTAATGTCAAAATACATGTTGTAGGACTAACATCTTTATCTAGTATATTTCAGATAAGTTCAACAGTGGCATGGGAAGGACATGAGGATGTGGACCCCTTCAAAATGCTAACGACAAGAATTGGCAAAGCTCCAAGACTCTTCATTTTTGGTTAAGTGATCCAAGATCACATTGAGTCCATAGGAAAGCCAATACTATTAAAAGGGGATGAGGTTTTGATCATGACTCAATTGCTCAAGTGCTTAGTGGCATTGCTCCAAAAATCCTCAAACACTTCTCCACATCACATCTATCCAAAACCCTAAAGTGTCATCTCGATCCTTGGGTGTCACCGAGTTGGGTCGAAAGTGTGTAACTGTTGGATCTTTGGGTGAAGCCTATATATACCCCTCCACCCCCACTTACTCTCTAAGAGAGCCATCAGAATGAACCACTGCTTCCACTACTCATTTTCTGCGAGAGAACCACCTACTCATGTGTTGAGATCAAGAGATTCCAATCCAACCATTTGAACCTTGATTTCTAGCCTCCCCAAGTTGCTTTCCACTTCAATCCCCTCTCCTACCAAAGCCAAATCTGCGAGAGAGTGATTGAGTGTTGAGAAGACTATCATTTGAAGCACAAGAGCAAGGAGTTCATCATCAACAACACCGTCTATTACCTTTTGGAGAGTGGTGTCTCCTAGATTGGTTAGGTGTCACTTGGGAGCCTCCAAGATCATGTGGAGTTGAACCAAGGAGTTTGTAAGGGCAAGGAGATCGCCTACTTCATGAAGATCTACCCGAGTGAGGCTAGTCCTTTGTGGACGTAAGCCATGGTGGAATAGACAAGGTTGCTTCTTAGTGGACCCTTCGTGGGTGGAGCCCTCCATGGACTCGCGCAACCGTTACCCTCCGTGGGTTGAAGTCTCCATCAACATGGATGTACGATAGCACCACCTATCGGAACCACACCAAAAACCACCGTGTCTTCATTGCGTTTTATCTTCTCTTCTCTACCCCATTACTTTCCATACAATTGCATGTTTTTACTATTTCCGCTGCCCTATCTCTAGATATGCATGTGTAGGAAGTCTTGGTGACATCTTAACTAGTGCTAAAATCTACCTAAGTTTCAAGAGAACTAAAAACTGCACCTTTGGTTGGTTAAGAGTCTATTCACCCCCCTCTAGACCTATCTTCTGCTATCCTACAATTGGTATCAGAGCATTGGTCTCCATTGCTTTGGTTTTATCACCATTGGAGGAAGATGGATGCGTCTACTTTGGGGAGTCTTAGATGTAGAGTGCCTATTCTTGATGGAGAGTACTGCTTGCTATCTTTAATGAATTTAACTTGAGCAAGTATGTTGATTATCCTTATGTGTCTCCTATTGATCCCTTGCACCCCACTCATGAAGAGGAAGTTGACTTGCTTCGTAATCTTAGAACCGTCAATCTTATCATTAGAGGATTACCAAAAAATGTGCTTGTTTGTATGCAATATTTTGAATGCGCATACACTTTGTGGAAGGATATTGAGATACGTTTTCCAAATTACTCATTAAAGAATCTTGATGAGATCCTTCATAAGTCTATTTCCTTTCATAAGATGAAGCCTAATGATCCTAACTTTGATAATTGTTTGTTTGAGCTTCGTGATCTTATGCGTGCTAAAGGTGATGTTGGAACCATTAGCAACATCATAATGGAAGCCATTAGAATTCATTAACTTGAACATTTTCATGATCATGAAACTAATGAATCCATTGCCTTATGTGATGATCACATACATGTTGTGAGGACGATGTTGAACATGGCTATTATGATGGGGATGAGGAATTCGACATCGAATATGAGAAGACTATGAGGAATCTTATTCTCACGGCAAATCTTCGAGATTACATGGTCGGAGGAAAAGAATGGATTCTTGATAGTGGATGCACCGACCACATGACCGGAGATAGAGACATGTTTCGCGAGCTTGTTAAAAATGATGGTCCACGCAAGTATGTGACTTTTGGAGACAACTCCAAGGGTAAGGTACTTGGCCTTGGTAAGGTGGCCATATCCAATGATAGCTCCATTCAAAATGTTATGCTTGTCGAATCTCTTGGTTAAAATCTTCTCTCCATATTTAGACTAGCCGACTTTGGTTTCAATGTTCTATTTACCAAAGCAGATTTCCAAGTGTTTCGTCGAGATAATCATAATATGGTCTGTACCGGCATTCCTAGAGGTGATCTATACATTGTTGATTTCACTAAAAGAGCTCAACCTTGTACATGCCTTATTGCAAAATCTTCTAAAGGTTGGTATGGCATAGAAGGCTAGGACATGTTGGCATGCCTAATCTTGATAAACTTGTTAAGGGAGATCATATTCTTGGTGTAAAAGATGTTATCTTTGACAAGGACAGAATTTGTAGTGCTTGCCAAGTGGGAAAACAAGTTGGAGGAAGTCATCCCGTGAAGAACATCATGACCACAAGGAGACCACTCGAACTACTTCACATGGATCTCTTCGGTCCCAATGCTTATAAGAGCCTTGGTGGTAACTCTTTTGGTGTCGGAATCAGGGCTCCGGGGACCCTGGTTCGAACACTGGGGCAAGCTTGCTCGTGCCGGCTCAATGTCGACCACGGCGAGGCTACGGCGAGAGCGCGCTAGCGCGGGGCATGACAGAGGACACATCAGCTACCCAGGTTCGGGCCACCTTGCGGTGTAAAACCCTACTCCTACTTGTGTTTGGGATTATTGTGGCAAGGTAGCTCTCGCGTACAAGGTAGGAGACAATGGAACCGATCCTCTTTTACGGTGGCAGCACTGCCCCCTTTTATAGCCGCCTTGTTCCTCTTCCCCCGAAAATGTTGGTGGGAAGGGTAGCCACACACAACGGCAATTTGAAGGGGGACATGCGCCCTGGCTTATCCTGACAAAAGACGGTCTTCGCCTGCAAAAGAGTTATCCATGACGCACCGGTGGGCTTGGGGATGACCTCCGCACTGCACGCCTTGCTGTCCTCGTCTTCTTTCACCAAACGGGTAGTCTTTGGGATTTGCTTTGGAGGTGGGCAGCTGGTGCTGCCCCTTTAGCACCAAAGAGGAAATCCTCTCTGTCCACGCCTGCTGGTATGGCTCCTGCCACTGCTCGTCGCCACACGCGTCACCCAAGTGGTGGGCGCAGGACCGCGCGGCTAGCGTTAGGCTTGGGTGGTCTCGGGTGGCCGCCTCGAGGGGCCGCCTCGAGAGACCACCTCGGGAGGGGGCCTCGCGAGGTCTCCTGCAGCCGCCGCTGCTGCTAAGTCCTGGTGGTCCGCTCCGTGTGGAGGGGTCCTCATGAGGCTGGCGCCTCGCGAGGTGTCTTCGCTTCGCGGCGCCCGTGGCTGGGCCGCATCTTGGGCCTTCGCCAGGCGTTGCCTCCCGGGCCGCAGGTAGACAGGCCATGGTACCCTGGTTCCCACTGGCCCGACAGTAGCCCCCGGGCCCGTGGCGCGCACGTTCCCGCCTGTTGGGAGCGAAACGGCGCGGGCCCTGACAGACTGCGGGGCCCAGGTTCGACGCGTGGCGCACGATGGGATGTGGGACGCCCCCACTTCCTCCACTACGGCTCGGCAACTGCCCGTGCTGCCATTAAACCTGCCCGCGTGTGGTGCAGGGCCATCATTGCCTTCCTTCTACTCTCCTCGCCTCCTAGCGCTTGACTCCTCGCATCTCCTTCCTTGCGCACCGCTTCTTCCTCCTCTCGCCCCCCAAGCTCCATCGCGCAGCAATGGCGCCCGCTGGCAAGCGAGGAAAGGTGGCGGCTGCGGCGCCGAGCGCACTGGCCGTGGAGCCGGCTCTGCAGCGCTCCATCATCGCCAACCGGGAGGGCCTAGACAAGGTGATCTCGATGACTGCCAGCGACCAGAATGAGTGGAAGGCGACGAAGATCTGGCCGGGCTCGCGCGCGCCGCGCGACCTGGAGGCGACGACCTTCCCCTTCTTCGTCCACAGCATCTACGCCGGCTTGGTGCCGCCGTTTTTGGATTTCTTCAACGCCACTCTCCCATTACCAGATCCATGCCCTCCACCTCCAACCCAACTCCATCTTCCTCCTCGCCATCTTCGCCTTTTACTGCAAGGCCTTCGTGGGCATGATGCCCTCGGTGACGCTCTTCCGCCACTTCTTCAGCCTGTGGCTGACCGCGGCGAATCATCGCTCCGCGTGCGCCTCATTCCTTGCCGTCAAGGCGACGAAGGACGACATCATCAGCTTGAAGATCCCGAAGAAGGTGGAGGGCTACAGGCAGCGCTGGATCTATATGTATGCGCACCATCGTAACCAGCTGCTGATGGAGCCGACGGACCCCGCCGTGAAGAGCTCAGGATGGGAGCACGAGAAGCTCACCGACCCGAGGCTGGCACCCGTCTGGGAGCGGCTGGCCGACCATAAGGCAGAGGGCCTCACGGGGGCGATGGTCGTCAAGGAGTACCTAATGCGGCGCATAGCGCCACTCCAGAAACGCTCGAGCCTGGTGTGGAAGATCATTGGCGCGAAGGACCCCATGAGGCTGAGCGTCGCCTGCCTGAAGCCGGCGGTGCTGGAGGGGATCATGCAGATCCTGCTTAGCGGCACCGTGGAGGACCCGCCCGTTGACGCGCTCCCGCTGTACCGCTACCAGGAGAACGAGCAGCTAGTCGCGGAGATGTCAATCTTGACGAGTGGGGCTTGGTGCCAGAGGGCCATGAGGGGCCTCGCGAGAACCCGCTCGTGGTGGTTCCTGGCTAAGGAGACCGGGGCGACGCCGAGGCCCCGGGAGGTGCCGCGGAGGGGAGCGACGGCGATCCTGCCTCGCGAACCCGCCGCCAACTCATCTGCGACCTCGAGGACGACGACGATGCCCAATTCAGGGTTGAGCCCTGCTGGCCTGCTAGCGCGGGAGGCGAAGGGAGTACCAGCGCGATGGCTGACGAGCCACGCGTGGAGGAGACTGCCGCCGGCAGCGGGGGCACCGAGCCCCCCGCGGAGAAGACTGGCGCGAACGGCGGGGCAACCGAGCCCCCCGCCGAGAAGGACGTTGCCAAGGACGGGGCGGCCGAGCCTCGGGAGGCCACCCCAGGAGGCGGCCTCGCAAGGGAGCCTCACGAGGGCGACAGCAGGAGTCGCCTGCCGCCGGTCTTGAAGAAGAGGAAGTGGGTCCCAAACGACGAGTAAGTCACCACGCCTTGCTCTCTTTCCTTATGTTCCTCCTTCTTCCTCACAAGATCTGGGGCTGAGCCCTCACGCACGCAGGAGGCCCATGAAGAAGAAGAAGCCGAAGACCCCTAGCTCGAAGGGGGCCCCGAAGCCTACCGCATGCGCCGAAGGGCGCGCAGAGACCACCCGCCGCCCCGAAGCCGAGACGGGGCGCATGGAGGTGGAGGAGGAGCAGGTGGCCCCCTCGGAGCCGCACGTCGATGTGGCTCCTGAGGCCAAGGGAGATGAGCCTCGGGAGGCGGCCTCCGAAGGGGGAACCACGCCTCTCGAGGCGCCCGCTGCGGAGGAGGGCGTGGCGATGGAGGAGGCGGAGGCGTCAACTCCCCCGCCGAGCTCTGCCCCCGCCACGGAGGCTGCAGACGCCGGGGGTGCCTCGGCAAGCCCCCGACGCTCGCCGGTGCACGAGGCTCCCCCCATGGGCACGACGAGCCCGCAGAGCGCGCTGCCGCGGCGAGAGGAGGAGACTCCGGCGAGCCCCCTGCTCCTGACGAACGACGCCGGGCCTTCCCAGGCCGTGGCGGCGGAGAGTGGCGGGGAACTGGACCCGGACTGGGCCCTGGCGCTCGTGAATAGCCGCACCCTGGTCAAGTGCGGGGTTCTGCGGAACGCCCGGGTGGCTCTGGGCCAGCTCGAGGCGGAATTCCAGGCGGGGAAGACGCGCCTTGCCGAGGAGCGCCTGCGCCTTGCTGAGGGGTGGCGCCAACTCGATGTCGCCGTCAAGCTGGGTCGGCGCCAGGACGAGGCCGCATGGGAGAAGCGCGAGAGGGCCGCCTCCGAGGCGAAGGAGATCTTCGAGAACGCCATGCGGGAGGCCGACGCGGCCGATAAGCGCCGCGAGGAGGCCGAGGCTCACATGAGGGTGCTCGAGGAGCAGCACGTGGCCCAGGCGCGGGAGGACGCCATCACCTCTTGCGAGGAGGAGCTCGTGGGCCACGAGGCGGATCTCGCGATCCGGGAGAGGGAGCTCGCGCGGACAACCTTCGAGCAAGCTGTGGAGCGCAAGTGCCTGGAGACGATGGATCGCCAGGTGGCCGCCACCCAGGCCTCTTACAACCAGCGCATGGAGACGGCGAATGCCGTGCTGGAAGTCAAGGAGAAGAAGATCCAGGTGGATGCTGACGCGAGGGTCGAGAGGAGCCGCCAGGCGATCACCGCAGACCACAGCAAGAAGCTGAAGGCTCAGGAGGACCGCTTCAAGAAGAAGCGCGAGGAGCTCAAGAAGGAGATCGACGGCCTCAAGGAGGTGCCGACGGAGGCGGAGACCCGGCGGAAGACCACGCTGAAGGCCAAGGCCGACACGGAAGAAGAGCTGGCCTCCCTCCAGCAGCAGGTGGGCAGCGTCTCCAACGTTGTCGAGCAGGCGAGGCTGGAGGCAGATAGGGTGCGGGGCCGGCAGCACGAGCGCGCCAAGATGTTCCACTCCCTCCAGCTCCGGGCCCGTGGCGCCCTGACCACCATCTGCCAGGAGAGGCTCGGGGGCCCCCTTGAGACCCACAACGCCAGCTACCTCGACTTCTTCACCAAGCTCATGGAGCGGCTCGAGGTGGGGGCCAAGCGGGTGACCGGCATCATCGAAGATGAGTGTCGCGACCTCCTCAGCCAGGCGGCGACGTGCATCTTCAGCCATCTCCTCCACGCCGACGCCAACTTCGACTTCGATAGGGTGATAGCCCCCGTCCCCGAGGAACTCCGCGACGGCCTCGGAAAGGCGGTGGAGGACCACGTGGATGCCCTGCTCATGAAGTTCTCCCACGGCAGCAGCGAGAGATCCAGCGGTGTTGAAGAAGGCAAAGGCGGCGACGACGGCGGTGATCGTGACGGCGCGTCCTCTTAGGCCTTTTATCATTTGTTTACCTGTATCAGATCGATGTAGCCCCGTGGGGGCGTGAAAATGATGACTTTTGCGTTTAAGTATTTAAGGCTTTGCTGCCATGCATGTCTTCTCGTGAAGTCTCCTCGCGAGGCCTATATTTCTCCTTTTGTTTTCCATGGTGCTCTACGTCGTTAGGACCCAGGCCCCGAGCGGGCTACATCCGTCGCTGGTATGTTAGGACGCGTGCCTAGACAAGGCCAGGAGGTGTAGGGCACTGAGAGGCTGCCTCACGAGGTCTCCTGCAGCCGCTGCTGCTGCTTAGTCCTGGTGGTCCGCTCCGTGTGGAGGGGTCCTCGTGAGGCTGGCGCCTCGCGAGGTGTCTTCGCTTCACGGCGCCCATGGCTGGGCCGCATCTTGGGCCTTCTCTAGGCGTTGCCTCCTGGGCCGCAGGCAGACGGGCCATGGTACCCTGGTTCCCACTGGCCCGACATTTGGTTTGGTCATAGTTGATGATTTTTCCAGATTTACGTGGGTGTTCTTTCTCGATGACAAATCGCAGGTACAAAAGATGTTCAAGAACTTCGCTTGGAAGGCCCAAAATCAATTTGAAGTGAAGATCAAGATGGTTCGGAGCGACAACAGAACTGAGTTCAAGAACGCCAATGTGGATACCTTTCTTGATGAAGAAGGCATCTCACATGAGTTCTCAGCTACGTACACACCTCAACAAAACGGAGTTGTTGAGAGGAAGAACCGGACTCTTATCGAGATGGCGAGAACAATGCTAGATTAATACAAGATGCCTAAACACTTTTGGGCGGAAGCGGTTGAGACGGCTTGTCATGCTACAAATCGAATTTATCTTCACAAGCTTCTCGGTAAAACGGCGTGTGAGCTACTCACCGGTATCAAGCAACAAGTTGGATACTTTCAAGTATTTGGCTCAAAATGTTACATTATTGATAAGCATCATCGTTCAAAATTTGCTCCTAAATCTCATGAAGGTTTCCGACTCGGTTACGGATCGAACTCTCACACTTACTGTGTCTACAACAACTTCACTCGAAAAGTTGAAGAGACGGTAGATGTGAAGTTTGTTGAATCTAACGGCTCGCAAGTCGAGCAATTGGCAATTGATGTAGGAGACAAAGATCCTTCGGAAGCAATCCAAGACTTGTCTATTGGCAAGATTTGTCCCATGAAGGTGAAGGAGAGTACTTCGTCCATTCAAGTGGAAGCCTCAACTTCACGCCAAGGTGAACCACAAGTTGATATGGAGGCATCCACAAGTGGAACACGTCAAGATGAAGGGAATGAGGAAGTGCAACAAGATGATCCACCTCAACCTCCTTCTCCATCTCCTCAAGCGAACAACGACACCAACAACAATGAAGATGAAGAAGAGGATGATGAGGAAGCCTCACCACAACCCAAGCAAAAGCAACCTCGAGTTAGACCAAGAATCGACAAGAATCATCCCGTCGAACAAATTTTTGGCGACATCAAATCCGGGAGAATCACTCGCTCTAAATCTCGTTTAGCTAAATTTTGTGAGCATTACTCATTCATCTCTAGTATTGAACCTATGAAGGTTGATGAAGCCCTTGAAGACCCTGATTGGGTGAATGCTATGCATGAAGAACTACACAACTTCAAGAGGAATCAAGTTTGGACATTGGTTGAGAAGCCCAAGGATGAGCAAACCATCATCGGAACCACATGGGTGTTTCGTAACAAGCAAGATGAAGATGGACAAGTCATATGCAAAAAAGCTCGTCTTGTAGCTCAAGGTTACACACAAGTCGAAGGTATGGACTATGGTGAGACCTATGCCCCCGTTGCTAGACTTGAATCCATTCGCATTTTACTTGCTTATGCCAATCACCATGATATCACCCTTTCTCAAATATACATTAAAAGTGCTTCTTAAATGGTGAAATTGAGGAGGAGGTTTATGTTAAACAACCTCCCGGCTTTGTTAATCCCAAGAAACCAAGCCATGTCTATAAACTTCATAAAGCTCTCTATGGTCTCAAACAAGCTCCTAGAGCTTGGTACAAATGCTTAACCAAGTTTATTCTTGAAAAAGGCTTTGAAATTGGTATAATTGATTCAACCTTGTTCACTAAAAGAGTTAATGGAGAACTATTTGTATGCCAAATATATGTTGATGATATCATTTTTGGATCTACTAATCCTTCTTTTAGTGAAAAGTTTGGAAGGTTGATGTCGGAAAAGTATGAGATGTCTATGATGTGTGAACTCAAATTCTTTCTCGGTTTGCAAATCAAGAAAACTAAAGAGGGTACCTTTGTTTCTCAAACAAAGTATACCAAAGACTTATTCAAGAAGTTTAACATGCAAGAAAGCAAAGGTATGAAAACTCCCATGCCTACCACCGGACATCTTAACTTGACTAAGGATGGCAAACCCGTTGATCAAAAGGTTTATCATTCCATGACTGGTTCATTGCTATATCTATGTGGCTCCCGTCCTGACATTATGCTAAGTGTGTGCATGATATCAAGCGGCACCAAAGGAATGTCATCTTAAGGCGGTGAAAAGAATTGTAAGATACTTGTTACATACACCAAATTTTGGAATTTGGTATCCCAAAGGATCTTCTTTCAATCTTGTTGGCTACTCCGATTCGGACTACGCCGGAGACAAGGTTGATAGAAAATCCACTTCGGGTACATGTTAATTTCTTGGTAGATCTCTAGTGTCTTGGTCTTCCAAGAAGCAAAATTCGGTATCGCTATCTACCGCCGAAGCGGAATACATTGCAGCCGGATCGTGTTGTGCCCAATTGTTATGGATGAAACAAACTCTCAAAGATTATGGGGTACATGTGAGACATGTTCCATTACTATGTGACAATGAGAGTGCTATTAAGATTGCACACAATCCCGTGCAACATTGTCGAACTAAGCATATTGAGTTTCATCACCATTTCATTTGAGATCATGTTGCTAAAGGTGACATTGACCTTAAGCATGTTCGTACCGACAAACAATTGGCGGATATCTTCACTAAACCTCTCGATGAGAAGATATTTTGCCACTTGAGAAGTGAGTTGAATATCATTGATGCTTCGAATGTGAACTAGAAACTCACTTGGATGCATGCAAGGGCATGAGCTTTCATGACCAATCCTTGATATTTCTCTTATGATGATTATTCCACATCTTGGATACATTTCTCCCTTGTATTGCATCTAACCCCTTGTAGGTACTTATAAGCTTCTTGTCACAAGATTGCATCCCACCCATATCTTAAGCAATCTTGTATGAACCTAGTATCAAGGACCTATCTCGGTGTGCCCAAGGAACAAGACAACTCAAACATATCCTTTGACAGTATATGACTCTATACTATACTCTTGTCAATTTGGATACATATGTTGTTCCTTGCAAATCTAACCCATGTAGGAAGATGAACTACAAATGAAAGGATTGCTCCCAACTTCATTCCATGAGCATCCACCTCAAGTTCAACTACATGATGGACATCAACACCAAAACTCAATGTAAGTCCTCACATCTTAGAGAAGCTTTACTCAAAGACATGAGCCAAAGCAACTCAACAAGATGTGAAAACATTGAAATGCTTAAACGAAAAATGGTAACCCCATTTTGAGCTTAACGATGAGTATGACCTATGATCAAGTGATCTCACTTGACTCCTAAGTCAATATACTCTAACATAGGTGACCTTGTCGCCGACCCTCTTCTAGATGAAGTTCCTAGTATCTTTCTTAGTTTCTTTCTCTTGTTGCATTTGTGTGTTTTATTTCCCCTTTCAAAAAAAAAACTTCATCTAGACGTCTCTTTCTTTCTGTCTTTTCTTCTTAGTTAATTCATTGCAAATCCTTTTCGAATTCCTTGAAAATCTTTGTGAGAGCCAATTGCCTAGCGAGCTGAGTTGACAAACTCTTCTCTCTACATTGAAATCGGTCTCACCGACTTGATAGACATCGGATACACTAAAATGCAATTAACACTGCACCTCAGTTCATCCATACAACTGAAGCGGACAAATTCGGACCCACCGTTGTGATCGCTCAGTGTTACACCGGTTCAGACACACCGATCGATCCAACTTGGAGTCATCGACTTCATTGCTCAGAGAATTTTTCTGTCAAATTTTCATTATCTTTTTTATTCCAGCTCCACTCAATGACTCTTTCCCTCTGCATGCATCTGACATTAAATCATAGCTAGTTGTGCCTCTCAAGGACCACACCCACTTGGCCAACAACCTTGAAGCTAGACCCTTCTTGGAAATTGATGTCAAAGGGGGAGAGAGATGCACATCAAAGCTTATCACAATCTCTTCTATATCAAAAGGTATATCCTAAAGGAGAGTGATGCATTTTATAAGAGGAGAGAATTCCACATGTTTCTAAGAGGGAAGAAACATGTCTTGTCGTTTGCTCTTTCTGTTTGCTCTGATTTTGTCTCACCCTACCTACTCCCAATATCCTATGGTAGATTCAGGGGGGGAAGAAGTTCCTATTAGGGGAGAAAAATCCTTGAAAGTTTTCTTTGGAAATCTTATTTGGTCTTTTGGGGACATGATTGCATCTAAAAAGAAGTACTCACCTAGTGATACTTTTTTCTACATGTCATCCCAATCTTGATACTCGTGATGATCTTATGTATTTTTCTTGGAGAAGTTATCTTGTGTTTTCTAACCGTGTTTTCTCAAGTGTATCTCTTCAGGAATATGATCAAGAACTTCAAGGTAAGTATATGCATCATACTCATGTGCATGATGATCTCTTGCTTGCTGCACATATTGTCTGCAAGAAAGAATCTTGGACATGAGGGTACTTTTATTTCATTTTGTTGCTCTGATGCATACAGCCAAGATACATGTAACACATTACAATCCCTTCTCCATTGTGCATCTCAGTTCAGAAGCTATCATCAATTACCAGCTGCACACTTGTAGGGGGAGCATATGCATGTTTACATGTTTCCTTCAAAGCTTTCATATAATCTTCTGTTACATTTCTACTTGAAGCTTTGATGTATGTTGTCATCAATTACCAAAAAGGGGGATATTGAAAGCACATTTACTCCCTTAGTGGTTTTGGTAATTAATGTCAACATACATGTTGTTGGACTAACATCTTTATCTAGTATATTTCAGATAAGTTCAATAGTGGCATGGCAAGGACATAAGGATGTGGACCCCTTCAAAATGCTAAGGACAAGAATTGGCAAAGCTCCAAGACTCTTCATTTTTGGTTAAGTGATCCAAGATCACATTGAGTCCATAGGAAAGCCAATACTATTAAAAGGGGATGAGGTTTTGATCATGACTCAATTGCTCAAGTGCTTAGTGGTATTGCTCCAAAAATTCTCAAACACTTCTCCACATCACATCTATCCAAAACCCTAAAGTGTCATCTCGGTCCCACCAAAACTCCCAATCCTAGCTCACTGAGTTGATCACACACATTGCCTAAGCCAAACCCTAACTTCTCAGTTCTACCGAAATGGCTCTCGGTCTCACCAAGACGGCGTGACCAAGTTTTTGTAACGATGTTGCTTCACTTCAGAATTTCCGAGATGAACCAATCGGAACTACCGAAACGAGGTCTTGCCCTAGCCATTACACTTCGGTCCCACTGAGATGTTCTGTTCGGTTTCACCGAGACTTCCAACATTCAAATCTTTTGCACTAGTCGGTCTCACCGAGATTTTGGTCCGGTGTCACCGAGTTGGGTCAAAAGTGTGTAACGGTTGGATCTTTGGGTGAAGCCTATATATACCCCTCCACCCCCACTTACTCTCTAAGAGAGCCATCAAAACGAACCACTACTTCCACTACTCATTTTCTGAGAGAGAACCACCTACTCATGTGTTGAGATCAAGAGATTCCAATCCAACCATTTGAACCTTGATTTCTAGCCTCCCCAAGTTTCTTTCCGCTATTAGTCATTGAACGAATGGTTTCGTTCATGTGAATGAGTTACTGAACCTACGGGGTCACAAGCTTGAGGCAATCATGATCTGCTGAGTGTTAGTAGGATGGGAGTGATGAGAATATATTTGTGGAATTGCATCATGAATATTTGAAATAGTTTTGAGAGGATCCGGAAGCGTTTCGGGGCACCGAAAGGGTTTCGGAGAGTATCAGGCAATACCGGGTATTACTGATAAATAATTTATAGGTGGAAAATGTTTCCATGGCTATTAAATTATATATAAAAGGCTCTAGTAATTGTTAGAGGTCTTTTATATTTAATTTAACATCAACGGGCCTTAAAACACTGGTACAACGAGCTGCTATACAAACGGTTTTTACCCCCTTTCAGTGACAGAGTTTTAAACCGTCGCCTTGCCTGTGTGTGCGATAGGTGGGTCCTTTCCACACGACCCAGAAACCATCCGCGATAGGGCCTCCGGTCACACACGCGGCGTAAAAAGAGCTCGTGTGCGATCGGGCGAGCCTTCGCAGACAACTATACTGGCCCAATCGTTTCCGTTCATATGTACATCCCACATAGTGAATCCAAGACAAACGTTTCCGTTCGTATATACATCCCACACAGTGAATCCCAGACAAACGTTTCCGTTCGTATGTACATCCCACACTGTTTTCCGCATCACATCGTCTATGATAGCGTTGCCATTGCAGACGATAGTAATAATTTTATCGTTTGTGTTATTGAATGCATCACGCACGGTGTCTAGAAGAAATTGTGTGGCATAGGCTGTCCATCACACACACTTTTTATGTGGAAAACATTTGTCCAAGGTGGCCTAACTCAAGCAGTTGTCCAGAGGAAGTCGTGTGTGATTGTTCATTGATCCAACACGTTTACTTCCTAGAAACTATGTGGGTTGTCTGAGATCATCGCCCACGGTGTTGTCTCAATAACCGTTTGCACTAGAAAAACCCAATAAGCAGGCTAATTGGCTTATTATTATTAATCCATTTAGTAATCAAATTTACATTTCATATTAAACACACAATATATTTCATTTTCGTATTACGGAACTAGGATTTCATAATTGAAATACATCAGAGTACAACATCATATAGCTTCAGCACTCACTCACACCATATAGGCTAGCTACCCCATTACACAACAACACCAAGTTTCACATTCAACATCTAAAACCTTTGGAAATTAGTATCATAGATGGTAGATAGACAGATGAATCTCATCTGGAAAACTGCTGAAGCGGAAGGCGAATATTGAGCCTTCAATGATGTTGAAGGTCCTTGCAACTTTAGGCCAGTGCCTGTGGATGATTGACCGCCCATCCTTCGTCCTCTTGAGGAAGACTTTAATATTGTACCGTGGGTGTTGTATGAACACCTTCCTCGCCTCTTGACCATACAGGTTGTTTGAGAGGTAATCATCTGTGAACTGCTTCGGAAAGGCCTGAAAACAAAGATATGCATAAATATCTTCTCTGAATTTTGAAATGGCGCAAAGGAATAAAAAAACAAGGTACTCCCTCCGGTCCTTTTTACTCCGTGTATTAGATTTGTATCAAGTCAAACTTTGTAAAGTTTCACCAAATTCATTTTAAAAAATATCAACATCCACGATACCAAATATGTATACTATAAAATTGTATTTCATAATGCATCTAAAAATAATGATTTGGCAGTTTGAATGTTGCTACTTTTTTTCTATAACTTTGGTCAAAGTAGAGATACTTTGACTTCGGACAAAACTTATATGCAGACTAAAAAGGACAGGAGGGAGTATAAGAGTTAGTACCATCCTGTAGTTCACTGATGTCTTCTTCATTGTGCAGAGAAAGATCTTGTTGTTTTTCGTCGCTAGTTTCTTTATCCTAACAATCTTTCTGAGTTTCTTGACTTGACTGATATTCATGGACATCTCATTTCCCCATATGCAAAATGGGTCGAACAGTGGGTCAAAACCTCTGACAGCAGGACCTACATGTGCAAGACCAAGTTGTTAAAAACCTAAATACTAGAATGGTTGCCGCAATTGCACAATAATGTGCTATTAGACAAAGGTCCATGCATTTGCGAACCTCGATGGTAAACCTCAGTGCCTCCCATTGTTTCCCTGCAACACATATAAGGTAGTTATTGATGAGGTTAAGTGAGGGTTGGCATACTATCAGTAAAATATGTTGATGAAAAATAAACACATTGCAGATTCAACAGATTAATTCGAGCCACATGGAAAAGCCATTTATCCAAACCAAGCATGCTTAAGAACTAGGAAATATAGCAATTGTATATGTTTCTCATGTATTTAGTACAGCCAAATTCGATTTATTTCTCACATGCATAACAATACAAAATTGTACCCACGACAATTGAACATCACATTGCAGAATTGAACCAAATAGTTAACTGAGCAATACATTGCACAATAGAACATACTAGAAGATCAGACAGTTAACCAAACCTAGTATGCTTAACAACTTGGAAATATAGCAATTGTATTTGTTTCGCATGTATTTTGTACATCCAAATTTGATTTATTTCTCACATGCAAGAGAATACAAAATTGCACCCACAAGAATTGAGCATCACATTGCAGAATTGAACCAAACAGTTAACTGAACATGACAACAAATTAACCAAATAGTTAACTGAGCACCACATTGCATCATATATAGAACATATATACTAGAGGATCAGATTGCATAGTAATAGTACATAGGACAATGCACTAGAATTTGTAAAGGAAAGGCAGGAGCAGCACATGCAACAGGTAAACCGAACATGCTTAACCGGCGTAGCTAGCAAGCTGAACATAGGTCCTTGTAGTGAGCTAAAAAGACAAGCTACTCCTCATCGTCTGAGATATCGATGACGATGGGCTCCTTAGACTTGGAAGAGGGCGAGGCCTCCACATCGTGGGTGCCCTCCTCGTGGTGGTGAGTCGCCTGAGCCGCTCCGGGCATCAACTTGCTGGCTCTGGAGTTGAGGTAAGCAAGGGCACGCTGAGAAAACACCTTGTAGTCTTCGTCGAAGGCACCGACGGTGGCCTTAAGAAAATGCCATGAACTGTCATTTAAAGTAGCCAACCGCGTGGCGGCGTCCGTGCGTGAGGCATTGACGGTGGCCTCGAGGCGAGGTGCTCCTCCAAGATCTGGGGGGTGGGCACACATGGTAGCCATCACGACCTCATCCGCGTGTGCGGCCGCGATTTTTCTTCTCCGCTGCCAAATGCTCCTTCAGCTCCTAGCTATACTGCGTGCACCATGGCTTAGGGCAGCGCTTATTTGGAGGATGGGTCGGTGATTTGGGTGCAAGGTGTCGCGCCGGCGGTCGGGGCATGTGGGATGTAGAAGGAGGTGGAGGATGGGGGTCGGGTGTGGATTACTTGACTAGATCGACGAGGCCGAGCAGCAGGAAGGAGTGTCACCGGCGAGGCGGTGGCGCTGCAAGCAAGCAGTGAAGGTTTGAACTTGAAATGGAAGGTGGAAACAAGGGAAATGTAAGGAGGAGGGGGGCATGGGAGGTAGATATTTCCGCGGATGCCGAAATTTTTCGCTCCGTGCAACAAAAAACTGGCACGCAAAGTGTCATCAGACACGGTCCCTTATTTAGCACTGTGTACGATATCTGAATATCACAAATGATTCATATGGCTTACTCCGTGTGTGATGAGTTTGAACGTGCAAATTTTGGTTCGAATTTCCCTGATTACAGTGGTCGTCGACGTCATTGCATAATTTGGGTACACAAAAGAGCCTACAACACACCCACACTTCTTAATCAAGCAAGTTCAGCAATTAAACAGAGCTTAGCTAACCTAAACATTACTCTAACAAAATACCGGCGCTCTAAACAAAGACTACTACTCCGCCTAGCGCTCGTCGATCTCCGTCGCCTCCTCCATGTCCAGCTCGCGCCCGACGATCTCCTGGGGAAGGGGCTCCATGGCATCCATCGCACCATACTCAGCAAGCATCTCACCATCCGCGCCCGCCATCTCTTTGGAAAAGGCCGCCACGAGCTGGGCATGGGCGGCCGCAGTCTGGGCTTGGACGGGCTCCATCGCGGCAAGGTATGCCGCGAACGAATGGACGGCTGCTCGAACGCTCTCGACGGTTGCCAACTCTTCGGCCGTGGGTTGCCGACCGCTGTTGGAGAAGATTCATGTGATTTGTGCCATGACCGCCAGGAGCTGGGCGTGGGCGGCCTCCATCAGGGCTAAGGCGGCCGCCGCGAAACGGACAACTGCTGTCCCACTCTCGCCATTTGCTATCCCCATCGCAGATGTTGCTGCTGCCATCAGAGCTGCAGTAGTGGCCGTTTTGGCTGCCGCAGCCGCCCGGTCGTAGATTGCTGCCACGCTCACGCAGGTTGTGAGCACGCTCATGACGTCTGCGGCCGCGCTCTCGCCGGATTGGGCTGCCGAAGTTGCCCTCACGACGCGGGTCCACGTCCCCATCTTTGACCGGCGATGATTGAATAGTGAAATGATATTTGTGGAGCTAGTTTGCTTGACGCGCCAGCTATGGACTGTAGCCGACGAACCATCTCACGTAAGCCATATATGACGATGCTCGAAGATATTTTGTGCTGCATCTCACATGGTTGGTGATAATAAACTGTGTGTGATGTACTTGATTTTTCATCTTGATTTGAAATACGGAATGGGTTAACATCGGCAAAGGACGGTGTTTGAATTGCTAGAACATTTATCTGCAGTGAACATACAACTATAGGAGTGTCGTGTTAAAATTTGGAATTATTCGGGGTTTGTTTGGACATTTTTATACATTAACTGAGTTTTCTAGGCATTTTATGTGCATAATTCAAATTTGAACTATAGGCACATGCTCCGGTGCACCAAAATGGGTTGAAAAATCATATATGTGTCCTTGGGTGCATGCTTAGGTCCCATGCAAGAAATGGGAATGAATTTCAAACACCTCGGCATCGTGGCTCCACCGCAAACATTGAGATACTTGGTTTTGAAATTCTAGTAAATCCAAAACTCGTCTGAAATTCATGAAACTTGGCATGCTATCATGGAATGGCACCAACATGGTGTGGTAATTTTTTTGTCCCATTTGGGGCAGGTTTTGGTATAAGCTTCTCACAAACCATAGCTTCTCACAAGAAGCCTCATGATTCCGGTAGGGAACATGTGTCACCTTTGTGGACGAAACGACAATCGTTGCCTCTTCCTGCCTTGATTTTTTTTTCTGGATGCAACATTGACCAATAGGAGTGTCGTGTTAAAATTTGGAATTATTCGAGGTTCATTTGGACATTTTTATACATTAACTGAGTTTTCTAGGCATTTTATATGCATAATTCAAATTTGAACTACAGGCACATGCTCCGGTGCACCAAAATGGGTTGAAAAATCATATGTGTGTCCTTGGGTGCATGCTTAGGTCCCATGCAAGAAATGGGAATGAATTTCAAACACCTCGGCATCGTGGCTCCACCGCAAACATTGAGATACTTGGTTTTGAAATTCTAGTAAATCCAAAACTCGTCTAAAATTCATGAAACTTGGCATGCTATCATGGAATGGCACCAAGATGGTGTGGTAAATTTTTTGTCCCATTTGGGGCAGGTTTTGGTATAAGCTTCTCACAAACCATAGCTTCTCACAAGAAGCCTCATGGTTCCGGTAGGGAACGTGTGTCACCTTTGTGGACGAAACGACAATCGTTGCCTCTTCCGGCCTTGATTTTTTTTCTAGATGCAACATCGACCAATAGGAGTGTCATGTTAAAATTTGGAATTATTCGGGGTTCGTTTGAACATTTTTATACATTAACTAAGTTTTCTAGGCATTTTATATGCATAATTCTAATTTGAACTACAGGCACATGCTCCGGTGCACCAAAATGGATTGAAAATTCGTATGTGTGTCCTTGGGTGCATGCTTAGGTCCCATGCAAGAAATAGGAATGAATTTCAAACACCTCGGCATCGTGGCTCCACCGCAAACGTTGAGATACTTGGTTTTGAAATTCTAGTAAATCCAAAACTTGTCTGAAATTCATGAAACTTGGCATGCTATCATGAAGTGGCACCAGCATGCCATGGTAAAATTTTTGTCCCATTTGGGGCAGGTTTTGGTATAAGCTTCTCACAAACCAGAGCTTCTCACAAGAAGCCTCATGATTCTGGTAGGGAACGTGTCACCTTTGTGGACGAAGCGACATTCGTTGCCTCCTCTTTCCTTGATTTTGTTGTAGAGGCAACATAGACCAATTGGAGTGTCGTGTTAAATTTTGGAATTATTCAGGGTTTGTTTGGACATTTTATACATTAACTGAGTTTTTTGGGCATTTTATGTGCATAATTCAAATTTGAACTACATGCACATGCTCTGGTGCACCAAAATGGGTTAAAAAAATCATATATGTGTCCTTGGGTGCATGTTTAGATCCCATGCAAGAAATGGGAACGAATTTCAAACACCCAGGCTTCGTGGCTCGGCCCCAAACATTGAGAAACTTGGTTTTAAAATTCATGTAAATCCAAAACTCGTCTGAAATTCATGAGACTTGGCATGGTGTCATGAAATGGCACCAACATGTTGTGGTAAAAAAATTGTCCAATACAGAGGGCACACACACTAACAGCCACAGCCAACATAGCCATTTTGGAACAAATAGCTGTCACGTTATCATCACAAATGCTTGTACAGTATTATTTAAATCGTGGGCATTCTACTGACCATTTACGTGCCACCACGCGTCCCACTTTTTTATTGGCAAGGAGGTGCCGTGCGAGCAGCTGTTTGAGTAGACGGGAGGCGTGTGAGCGAAGTCCGCGGTGCAGACTGACCGGGAGGCGTGCGACCAGTCCTGCACTGCGCAGGCTGACCGGGAGGCGTGTGACCAATCCTCCGCCGCGTAGGCTCACCGGGAGGCGTGCGACCAGTACGCTGCTCATGCTCATCAGGAGGCGTGCAAACAGTACGCTGCGTAGGCTCACCGGGAAGCGAGCCCTTTGACCTCCATCGCCGCTCGCCTCGCTCTCAACCTCACCATTAGTAGCACCCGAGCCGCTGTTTAATAGGCAGCCTTACTAGTCTCTCTTCGCCTCCCCTTCCCCTCGCCCGAATCCAATTTTCCAGAGCTCCACCTACGCCATGACGCACAAGGATCATCTGCCACTAGACTTCCAGTTTGGTGAAGTCAACTCCGAGCCGGAGGAGATAGAAAATAAGGAGGAATGGGACCTTAGGGACATGGCCCTGAACGAGCTGGCCGCGGAGGATACTGCCCCCACACCCGTTCCAGCTCCCATCCTCGCGCCCGCGCCAGCGACCATCCCCATGGCATTGACGGGCTGGTCGCCAAGCACCATCGTAGTGCTAGAAGCCGCGGGCGTCAGCGAGGTCCCAGCGGACCCGCGCGAGCTCGTGTACGTGCCAGTGCCAGCGCCCCCTCCTGTGCTCGTGCACGCCCCAGCACCCACCGCGGCGTCGGTCCCCATGCGCTTGCCTGCACCCGCCGCGCTCGTGCCCGTGCATGCGCCTGCACCCGCTGCCACCCTCAGCGTCATGGGACGCCACCGTCGACTGCTACCTCGCAGCGCCACGAGTCGCCGTCCCCCTGCCCCTCGCCCGTCGATCGCGCGATGAACGGCTCTTGGATTTGCAAGTCCAGAACATTCTGGGATGGCTTGAAGACTTGAACAACGGCGTCCCAGAGGATGACAACGCTGGTGCAGCACGCCACTGCCGCCGTTGCCGCCGCCGCCGCAATTAGTTTTTTAGTTTAATATTGTAACTCGATCGTATGAATGTAAAATCTTAGTGTCACTGAATGAAATCTATGGTTTTGATCAACTTAGCGTTTTTTCTCTGAATGTACAGACTTATCAAAGTAAACAAAAACATCAATGTTTTTCTCTAAATAAAACACTCATCGCAAAGGTTTCAGACTGAACACCCGTATGCAAAGCGAGAGCTGGGTTCCTTTGCAGCTAAGCCAAGGGAAAAATGTGGCGCAGGTTTTGTGCATCTCTTCATCGCAAATGTTTCAGAATGAACACCCGTATGCAAAGCGAGAGCTGGGTTCCTTCGCAGCGAAGCCAAGGGAAAATGTGGCGCGCTGGTTTTGTGCATCTCTTCATCGCAAACGATTTTGCATGATGACCCGTGTGCAACGACGTACAAACAATGTGGTAAGATTTGCATCTGTCATATTGGGTATATTTGCCATTTGTCAAATTGGAAAAATTGGCATTTGTCAATCTAGTAACATTGCCATTTGTCAACCTTGTAACATTGCCATTTGTGATCCTCAGAAAAAACACTGCCATTTGTCAAATTTTGCAGCTACAAATCACTAGTACTATAATTTTTGCAAATGAAATTCAGTAAGCATAGATTTCATTCATAGATTAAGCAGTCATTCTTTATACAAACAGTTCAACTCGACAGCTGAAAAACTTTTACCCAATTGTTGCCAACCACGTACTGAAATAGCTAGTTCAACTATATATACTAGCTAAATTTAAGTACGTAGTACAGTTCAACCATATCTATAGTCAGATGAACTGAACAAAATAGCCCCCAAATACTACTACTACGGAGGGGCTTTGTACTACTTCCAGCAGCCTCTCCTCTGCCAAGCGCGCTCAGTAAGAGGCCGAGGAGGAGGAGCCTACTGACGAGCTAGAGAAGTTGAATCCGGTGCCTGCCGCTGCTGCACCTTTAGCGACGCCCAGCTCGAACGCCCTCTGCCGCTCCAGAGACCCCTCTCAAAGCGGCGGGACTCCTTGTATATCTCCGCATTCCGCGCCACTATGGCGGCTTCTGCTGCGGCCACGGCGGTGGTAAGACACTTTGCGTGCTTGACCAGGTGCTCCTCCTCCTCCCGCAGGAACTCGATATAGCGCGTAGCAAGGTCGCTGATGCTCGTGCGGGCCTCCACATCCTGCCTTCGGGCCGCGGTGGCGGAGCGGGTGATGACCCTGGTGGTCGACGGTGGGGTGGCGGCCATGGCAGCCGACGGTGGGGTGGTGGCCACCTCCCGCCTTCGGGCCACGGTGGCCGAGTGGGTGATGGCCACGGCGGCCAACGGTGGGCTGGCAGCCAAGACGACCACCACCCGCCTTCGGGCCGCGCTGGCGGAGCGGGCGATGGCCCTGGCGGCCGATGGTGGTGTGGCGGCCACGGTGGCCGACGGTGGGGTGGCGGCAACGGCGGCCGGCAACAACTGCCGTCGGGCAGCGGTGGTGGAGCGTGGAGGGTGTTGTGCGCACACCCAACAGGGACGCGACGGGCAGTACACGCCGCCAGGGACTGCACCGCTGCCACGGTGTAGCCTCCCAGCTGGGGCTGTCCTCAGATGATGGCGGAGTGGCTGAGCGATGACGACGGACCGGCGCCATTGGCGATGGCGGGAGAAGCAGACGAGATAAGCTACGGGGAGGGAGGGGAAAATGCGATGCCGACTCACCGGCCGCGACTGTTTATATAGCAGGCCGGTAAGCACTGGGGTTTTGGGGGATTTCGCCAAGTCGGGTGGGAAGCTTGCATGGTTGTGCACGGGAACCTATGCAGTTGCGCAGGAACGGGCTCACCGATGATTCATTGGCGCCTCTTCGAGCTAACGTTTGGCCAAAAGAACGCCTGTGCAGTGCTCAAGCTTGCGCTTGAAGCCTTCTGCGGCAGCGCGGTGACAAGACATGCGAGAGGAGGATGAAATGACACGTACACAAACGCTTAATGAAAAAACGTTTGTGATTTAATTACCTAGCAAACGGCCACTCTCTACGCAGCGTCGCGAATGATTGTTCGCCCACTGTGTGATGTGGAACGCGACGTAGTTTCACATCACACCGCCGGCTCGCAACTGCCGGCCGGCTTGTAGACGGCCATTCCCTGCGTGTTCAACTGCTCTATGCGTGTGGTTCCTCGCAGTTGAGGCGGTCGCGGCGTGCTCTGGTCGCGTCCCGCGGCGTGCGCTCTGCTCGCGTCCCGCCGCGCACGCTCTGCTCACGTCCCTCCGTGCGCGCTGCAAGCGTTTCGGGCCGGCGCACGATCACGTACGTTCGGGGTGCCATATGCATGCGGTTACGCCGGACGCGGCGCCATGACACAGTTATGTGCGGCAAAAACTGCCATGCGGATGTGCCGAGAATCTCGGGTTCCCGGCCCTCATTTATTCCCGCGGCCATTTACCTTCATCTCTCGCGCCCCACGACACAATAAGCACACCCACGACGACACATACAGAGAGGATATCCAACGGCTCCAATGGTGCTCCCGACTCCAATGGTGCTCCCAGCGGCTGACGACGACGACGGGCGGCAGTTCACCACACCTCACGTAGTGGACACCCACGTGAGGGGGAAGGACCTCTCGGTGGTGTACACCAACGAGCCGGTCTCGGTGGAGAGTTCCCATCCACACTATGAGCAGTTGCTTGCTGAGGACGAGTACCAAGTAGTCGGCTTCGACCTCGAGTTCACCGATGGTCGTGCCGGGTATGATCAGAAGGTTGCCGTTGCCCAGTTGTGCGTGCGCCATCACGTCCTCGTCTACCACTACTCCCTGGCCACAAGGCCTTGCGAGCGTTTCGCCAGGTTTATCAATAGCCCCGACTACAGGGTCGCTACGGTGGACACCTTGAACGATCTAAAGGTGCTCGAGACTACAGGCTTGGACTACCAGAAGCTTGTCAACATCCAAGGCGAGTACAGGGTCTGGGGCAGAAAGAAGGCAAAGGACTCCCTGGTTGACCTAGCCATGGCCATCATCGACCCCTACTATAGAGGCATGAAGGATGAGTGCAACAAGAACAAGGATGCCTGGCACGAGGCCTAGGTGCGGAGACTGGATGAAGAACACGTCTGTAGGATCAATGTTGATGTAGACCATCAAGAGTTGGGAGCAATCCTTGGAGTTTTGTACTTTCAATACCTACATGGGTTAGTCGCACACAATGAACATACAAAGATATCCATAGACATAGAGTGAAATGCACACAATATGATGTCCATGAATGCATTGAATACCTTGTCCCTTGTCTTACCAACAAGAGGGTTTGTGACTCCATGAACTAGTGCAAGATGTTGAAATTGGTTGCACAAGTTCTTGCCATAAATGAATGTGAGTGAAGTTTCTTGGTGGAGCCACCCTCAAGAAATCTCTAGTTCTTATTCTTTCGGACCCACATCAACTTGATGGGAATCCTTGGAGTTGTAGTAGCACTTGATAAAGTAGAACTTGATGAGGCCTTTGGAACCCACTTGACCAAAGCTTGAGGTGGTCCTTCAAATAAGTCAATCTCTTCTAGGAGCTTGTCCTTGACTTTTAGTGTGTGGTCCTGAGATGGAAGATCATCTTGAGCTTGTGTCCCCTTGAAGGAAGTAGGATCATACTTCTCCTGTTGAGGAGCAAACTTCATCTTGGGGTATTGATCTTTCTCCCACTCAACTCCATTGGCATTGAACTTCCATTCAAAACCAATACCTTGGTTCTTCCGGTGCCTTCCTTGCTTGCGCACAATTTCCTCAAATTGCTTACTCCTGGCACTGCTCTTGTAGACACCCTTTTATATAATTCCTTTCAATAAATCGTTTTCTTGCTCAAGTGTAACTTGGCTAAGAGAATCATTAGTGGAATCAATAGAACTACTAGAAGCAACAACATTGGATTTAGCATTGTTATTGTTACTACTAGAGGTAGAACCCTTTTTACCCTTGTTACTAGTTTGCTTAGATTTAACTTGTGGCATAAAGGTAGACAAGAGTAAACATTTGGCAAGATATGAAGAACTCTTCTTTCGAAGATCGTCATTGATAACTTTTAGAAACACATGTTCTTGCTCTAAATTAAGCTTCTTGAAGCGTAGCTTCTCATGTGATCTTAGGAGCTCTGTATGATCCTCTTGAGTTGTTTCATGAGCTAACTTAAGAGTGTTTAGTTCTTTAGTTAAACACTCAATCTCCTTCATAGCATTGTCATTTGTTTCCTCTTGACTATCATGATTACTAGCATTTTCATTGTAGCTCACTTCACTAGTATTATCAACAAGTAAATCATCATCACCAAGCAAATCATCCTCATCACTATTAAAGTCAAAGTATTCGGGGTGTGATACCTTGGGGCCTTTTTCCATGAAGCATCTTCCAATTCCTTCATTTGGTGAATCAAATAGATCATAGGAGTTGGAGGATACGAGAGCAAGTCCGGCAACACCTTCATCTTGACTATAGTTGGAGTCAGAGTGATAGCTTCTCTCGGAGTGGTTGTCGGAGTCGGAGCCAGAAATCCATTCACCAACATGATCTTGATGTCTTCTTCTAGTGTAGCTCTTGGATGACTTGTCCTTCCTTTTCGAATCCATGCTTCTTTGAGAAGATCTGCGTTCATAACGATCATCCCTACTCCTTCTCTCCTTGTGAGGTGATTCATCTCTTCTATATCTTCCTCTTGGTGATTCGTCTCTTTTCTTGTGAGGTGCCATACACTCATTGGAATAGTGTTCCGATCTTCCACAATTATAGCAATTTCGGTCATGACTTGATGATCTTTTCTCATAATGTCTTGAGCTTGAGCTTCTTTCTTTTCCTTTGTTCTTGTAAAACTTGTTGAACCTTTTCACCATTAGGCTTATCTCTTCATTGGATACTAGCTTGTCGCTTGAAGTTGTGGGAGCATCGGTTGAGGCTTTGTAAGCACCACTTGATTAGTTGTGTAGCTCCTCTTTGTCCTTGAGTGACATCTCATGAACATCTCTTTGTCCTTGAGTGACATCCTTCCAATGACTTTCGTGGGCTTGAGATCTTTGTAATTGGGCATCATTTGGATCAATGTGCACACGGTATCATATTTTCATCCAAGGCCCTAAGGATCTTCTTGATGATGAATTTGTTGCTCATCTCTTCACTTCCTAAGCCGGCAATCTCATTTGTGATGAGAGCAAACCTAGAGTACATTTCGGCGACTCCGTCACCATCCTTCATCTTGAACTTGTCAAGTTGACTTTGAAGCACATCCAACTTGGATTCCTTGATGGACTCAGTACCCTCGTGCATATCAACCAAAGTATCCCAAATTTCCTTTGCATTCTCGACGCGGATGATCTTGTTGAACTCCTCGGGGCACAAACCATTGAAGAGAATGTCACAAGCTTGAGCAATGTATTGCAACATCTTCAATTCTTCCGCGGTTGTTTCACAATCCGGTTCCTTACCATCCTCAAAGAATTCACCTTGCAAGCCAACACGAACAATAGCCCAAACGGCGGGGTTATGAACAAGAATATGCATTTTCATCTTATGTTTCCTACTAGCAAAGTTTGTACCATCAAAATATGGACCTCTATGGTGATAATTACCATCACTAGATGCCATGCTCTCCTTGGTTGTGAAACCAATGCAATGGTGACCAAAGCTTTTATACCACTTGTAGGATCAAAATTATGTCTAGAGGGGGGTGATTAGACTACTTGACCAAATAAAAATCTATCATTTTCCCGATTTTAGTTATGGGCAGATTTTAGCAAGTACACCAAGTCAAGTAACACCCTACAAATGCAATTCTAAGAGTGTAGCAGCAGAAAGTAAAACATTGCACATGTAAGTAAAGGAGGGGATTGGTGATTTCAACGCAATGAAGACACGATGATTTTTGGCGTGGTTCCGATAGGTGGTGCTATTGTACGTCCACGTTGATGGAGGCTTCAACCCATGGAGGGTAACGGTTGCGCGAGTCCACGGAGGGCTCCACCCATGAAGGGTCCGTGAAGAAGCAACCTTGCCTATTCCACCATGGCTTCCGTCCACAAAGGACTAGCCTCACTCGGGGTAAATCTTCACAAAGTAGGCAATCTCCTTGCCCTTACAAACTCCTTGGTTCAACTCCACATGATCTTGGAGGCTCCCAAGTGACACCTAACCAATCTAGGAGACACCACTCTCCAAAAGGTAATAAATGGTGTGTTGATGATGAACTCCTTGCTCTTGTGCTTCAAATGATAGTCTCCCAAACACTCAAACACTTCCCCACAGATTTGGATTTGGTGGAAGAAAGATTTGAGTGGAAAGCAACTTGGGAAAGGCTAGAAATCAAGGTTCAAATGGTTGGATTGGAATATCTTGATCTCAACACATGAGTAGGTGGTTCTCTATCAGAAAATGTATGGTGGAAATGTAGGCACGTTCTGATGGCTCTCTTACTAGGTAAGAGGGGGTGGAGGGGTATAAATAGCCTTCACCTAAAATCCAACCGTTACAAGTCTTTGACCCAACTCGGTGACACCGACATGGAAATCTCGGTGAGATAGACTAGTGTAAAAGACATGAACGTTAGGCTTTTCGGTGGGACCGATCAAAACATCTCGGTGAGACCGAAGTGCAATGGCTAGGGCAAGACCAAGTTTCGGTGAGATCGAAAATTTCATCTCGAAAATCCGAAGTGAAGTGACATCGTTACAGCAACTTGGTCAAGCCATCTCGGTGGGACCGAGAGCCATTTTGGTTACACAAAAACGTTAGGGTTTTGGCTGTGGAAGTGGAATGATCATCTCGGTGAGTCCGGAATAGATAGTATCGGTGGGACCAAAATGATGATTTAGGGTTTTGGACAGATGTGATTTGGGAAAGTGATTGAGGGTTTTGGAGCAATATCACTGAGCACTTTGAGCAACGACCTCATCACCAATACCTCATCCCCTTTTAATAGTATTGGCTTTTCCTATGGACTCAATGTGATCTTGGATCACTACAATGAAAATGAAGAGTCTTGTGGATGCCAATCTTGTCCTTAGTATTTTGAGGGGTCCACATCCATTAGTCCTTGCCATGCCAATCATTGATCTTTTCTGAAATATACTAGTAATGAGAATTAGATCAATGATGTATATGTTGTTATTGATTACCAAAACCACCCGGGGATTAGTTGCACTTTCAATCTCCCCCTTTTTGGTAATTGATGACAACATATAGATCAAAGCTTCGACAAATGATATAATCAATGAAATACATCGTCGCTTTGAGAAGTATGTGATAAGTAAGAGCTCCCCCTAAATTTGTGCATTATTTAAAATTTGCGTTTGAATGCAAATGCACAATCGATTAGGTTATGGGTTACTCTTCCATGTCACATACATCTTGGTGGAGCGCTAAAAAAGATAAAATTGCATAGCAATTAGCACTCATCACCAAGCAAACAAGTGAATGATCATACAAGAGTATATAAATGGATATCCAAGCAAGCATAGCATTAAAGTACGGTATGATCAAGCACACAATAACGTAGTATCTCATACAAGCATCAAGCATAAAGTAAATCAAAGTAACTCAAAAAGCAAGAATCTCAAGAAAAACCAAACGAACAAAAGCAAAGCACTCTCTCTCGAAGCCTAATGATCTATACAAATTCTCCCCCTTTGGCAACAAGTACCAAAAAGTTCAAATAAGTATAGAGCTAAACATCTCTCTAGGTTCGATCTCCGAGAGCTCCTGGTGACGAAGTCCTCTGACTTGCAGCGCCGGTGTGCGTCGATGTTGTTGGAGTGGAGAGAAGTGCATCTGCAAAGATCTCTGCTGAAGTTTGTTGAGCTGGAGGTGTAGATACTGGTGGCACTAAAGGTGTGACTATGGGAGCAGTAGCAGGGGCAGAGACTATGGCTCTGGAAGTGACTGGCACAGCAGCTGATCTTGGCATCCTCTGGAACTGGGTAGTAGCTGGAAGACCTATGCCCTGATGTTCCTCATCATCACTGCTGGTACCCTTTCTAACTTCATCCACCTGAGATTTCAATCTCTCAACAACAGTCTGTATCTCAGTGACCTTGATATCTAGATCATGAAATTTAGTCTCAACAATCCTCTCAAGGCTCTTCTGCTTCGCAGCCAAGTCAGCCAAACTCTTCTCAATTCTGTCAGTGGCTTGAAGAAGATGTTGCATCTGGTCCACCTTTTACTTGAGCACTGAAGGAGATGGAGCACTAGGCCCTGAAGTTCTTGCAGCTTCTGCACTTGCCTGTGCTTCAGCTGAGGTAGCATGAGATGCATCCATAGTCACTGTGTTGTCCTCGAACTCAGGCCTAAGTGGCAAATGCTCATGATCCAGCAGAAAAGACTTGTTTGCACCCTTCGAATTGATAAGCAACTGAATATGAGGGGCAAATCCACAAGACCTCTTCTGATCTGCAGCTGTCCTCTTGATAGTTTCCACAATGAGATCCATGACTTTGAACTTCTCATGTTGGTTAATATGATGCAACATGTTGATTGAGTGACCATGAATCATCCTGTCATCTCCTGACTTGCATCAAGGTATGCCTCATGATAGTGTTGGAGGTAGCAAGTCCTGCCAACAAATAGTACACTGAGCCAAGCTTGTGATTCTCCTTCTCCTTCTCTGGAATCTCTGTATACAAGTTGGCCATGGTATTATGAACCATCTTGGGCTTTGCATACACATCAATGTAATTTTCTTCAGCCTCAGGCACACCAAACAATGTGGCCCATTCAAGTACACTTGATTGATACTTGACACCCTCAGTCATCCATACAATTCTGCCATTGGGGTAGAAGAGAGCTGTAGAATAGAACTGCATAATCATCTCATCATTCCAATTTGTCAGCTTCTTCCCAATGAACTCATCAAGATCAATGGATCTGAAGTCCTCATGAACATGCGGAAAGTAATTCTCATTGGCATCAATGTACTTCCAGTCCACCCACTTCATATCACTGACTATAGGCTTCTTATCAAGCAAAACTATTTCATAAAAATCCTGCCGCTCTCTGGTATGGAATCTATAGTCAACTGCAGTCCTCCTTCTGATAGAGTAGGGGTCAGATTCCCTCCAAGTCCTGAGACCTTTGTCCTTCCTCTTCTTCATATTTTCAGCAATTGGATGAGCATCATTATGTTCAGGCAATCTGGGACTTAGCTTCATGAGCACTTGGGCTTCTTCATCATCTTCTACTTCTCTCTCTATCACTGGGGCCTTGTTTTTCTCACTGGCAGGAACATCTCTGGTGGTTCTCTTGGGTTTTGCTGATGCAGGCTTGGCCTTGGAAGTTGTGGCTGTCTTGATTGCATCTCCCATGAGCTTCTGCTATTTGGGAGGAGGTGGATTTGCTGCTTGCTCTTCTTCATCTGTTGCATCATCTCTTCTCATGGATGTTGGCCTGAAGATTACATGAGCAGTTTGCTTCCTTTCTCTCTTCTTGCCTGCTATCTTGGGCTTTGACTGAATGGGGGCCTGTTGAGATCCTTCTGGATTCTCTGAAGTGATGCCTCTCTTGGCAGCTGTGGAGGCAGAAACTTTTCTTGTGACACCTCTCTCTTTCTTAGTGCCATACTCCTTGGCAATAATAGCTGGTTTCTTCTTCTTTGATGTTGCTCCTTCAGCCAAATCTTCATCCTCATCATCTAAATTTTTCTTCCTTCTAGCCCTGGTGGCTGCCTTTGGCAAATCTGGAGAGCTTCTCTCTCCCTCATAGAAACTTCCTGCAGGACTAGAACCTGCACTTAGCTCAACATTTTCCTCAGTCCAGTTCTAGCTGTCACTTGCCTCTGACATGCTGACACTAACCCTGTGAAAAGATTTAGCTAAGGCAGAGTGGATGAGTTATCACAAAATGCAGCCATTTTTGAAAAAAATTGAATCCAAACTTCAGTTTTAGGTTTTCATAGAAGGTATTTCGGAGTCACCGATTGATAATCTCGGTAGCACCGAAAGCAGCAACAGAGACTTGGTCACACTGTTTCGGTCAGACCGATGTGTGTCCCGGTCTCTCCGAAGTGCTAGGGTTCTACTGAGACCTTAGTTTTGGTTTCACCGACCAGTACATCTCGGTGGCACCGAAGTGTACTTAGTGCAATGGCCAGAGGCCAAATCGGTGAACCCGATCCTCTCAATTCGGTCAATCCGAGATAAATTCTGCAAAACCCTAACCCTAAAGTTCAAAATCAATCTAACGCTAGGAATTTTAGTGGATAAGGAATTTCAATCCGTGGCAAGATCTAGGCAATCCATCCGTGCATTGAATCGGAATTTAGAACACGGAGGGGGTCGAATCTCACCCTAACTTGGTGGAGATCCTCTACGGCGGCAACGGCGAAGGAGAATGCCATTGACGGCGACAGAATCCAGCGGCAATGGCGCGCTGGAGACAAAGGTGACGATCCGGAGACCACGGCGACAACAGCAACGGGGTGCGGGAACGTGACGTTTGAAGAAATTTTCAACGTACGGGCCACAGACATATATATACCCGTGTGCTGTCGGTGAGACTGAGCCAAACCAATCGGTGGCACCGAGATCAGTAACTACTGTGAGCACATCGTTTCGGTGACGCCGAGGGTTTTAAATCGGTCTCTCCGAGATTGAAAATCAGATCAGTCCAAGTGATTTTGGTGAGACCGGATGGTTGTGAATTGGTCTGTCCGAAAATCCTTAGAAGGTTTTGGAGGTCAGCCCTAATCAGATCGGTGGGTCCGAGTGCTCCTCACCCGGAGGGTCTGAAAATGAGCTTGTTCAAATTTTGAGACAAGATGAGATAGATAGCTAGAGAAGGTGCTTAGGCATTCTTGTACATCCACTTGGCCAAATAAAACCAAATCAATCAAACTACAAATGGATGTCTTCGAATGAGAAATATGCATAGCAACATGCTCACACAATAAGATAGCAAATGAAATATGTGTCAAACATGCACAACCAATTCTAGCAACTATCAAGCAATGGGCGATGACATAGTCATCTATATTTGAGTATATTGACATAGGAGCCAAATGAGAACATTTGATCATAGGTCATACTCATCGTTTAAGCACAAGTGGGGTTACAAACTTTTACATAAAGCATTAATGTGTTCACACCATTAGAGTTGCTTTGACTCAAGTCTTAGAGTAAAGCTCCCCCTAGATGTGATATCCCCCCAAAGAGGGATGAACTAACCTTGGGTTTTGTCGATGATGACTTCATGTAGATGTTGTAGAAGTGGATGCTCAATGTTGATGTAGACCATCAAGAGTTGGGAGCAATCCTTGGAGTTTTGCACTTTCAATACCTACATGGGTTAGTCCCACACAAGGAACATACTAAGATATTCATAGACATAGAGTGAAATGCACACAATATGATGTCCATGAATGCATTGAATACCTTGTCCCTTGTCTTACCAACAAGAGGGTTTGTGACTCCATGAACTAGTGCAAGATGTTGAAATTGGTTGCACAAGTTCTTGCCATAAATGAATGTGAGTGAAGTTTGATGGCGGAGTCACCCTCAAGAACTCTCTAGTTCTTCTTCTTTGGGACCCACATCAACTTGATGGGAATCCTTGGAGTTGTAGTAGCACTTGATGAAGTAGAACTTGATGAGGCCTTTGGAACCCACTTGACCAAAGCTTGAGGTGATCCTTCAAATGAGTCAATCTCTTCTTGAAGCTTGTCCTTGCCTTTTAGCGTGTGGTCTTGAGATGGAAGATCATCTTGAGCTTGTGTCCCCTTGAAAGAAGTAGGATCATACTTCTCTTGTTGAGGAACAAACTTCGTCTTGGGGTATTGATCTTCCTCCCACACAACTCCATTAGCATTGAACTTCCGTTCAAAACCAATACCTTGGTTCTTCCAGTGCCTTCCTTGCTTGCACACAATTTCCTCAAATTGCTTACTCCCGGCAAGGCTCTTGTGGAGACCCTTTTCTATAATTCCTTTCAATAAATTGTTTTCTTGCTTAAGTGTAACTTGGCTAAGAGAATCATTAGTGGAATCAATAGAACTACTAGAAGCAACAACATTGGATTTAGCATTGTTATTGTTACTACTAGAGGTAGAAACCTTTTTACCCTTGTTACTAGTTTTATTATATTTAACTTGTGGCATAACGGTAGAGAAGAGTAAATGTTTGGCAAGGTATGAAGAACTCTTCTTTCGAAGATCGTCATTGATAGCTTTTAGAAACTCATGCTCTTGCTCTAAATTAAGCTTCTCGAAGCGTAGCTTCTCATGAGATTAGGAGCTCTCTATGATCCTCTTGAGTTGTTTCATGAGCTAACTTAAGAGTGTTTAGTTCTTTAGTTAAACGCTCAATCTCCTTCATAGCATTGTCATTCGTTTCCTCTTGACTATCATGATTACTAGCATTTTCATTGTAGCTCACATCACTAGTCTTATCAACAAGTAAATCATCATCACCGAGCAAATAATCCTCATCACTATTAAAGTCAAAGTATTCGGGGTGTGATACCTTCGGGTCTTTTTCCATGAAGCATCTTCCAATTCCTTCATTTGGTGAATCAAATAGATCATAGGAGTTGGAGGATATGAGAGCAAGTCCAGCGACACCTTCATCTTAACAATAGTCGGAGTCGGAGTGATAGCTTCTCTCGGTGTGGTTGTCGGAGTCAGAGCCGGAAATCCATTCACCAACATGATCTTGATGTCTTCTTCTAGTGTAGCTCTTGGATGTCTTGTCCTTCCTTTCCGAAACCTTGCTTCTTCGAGAAGATCTTCGTTCATAACGATCATCCCTACTCCTTCTCTCCTTGTGAGGTGATTCATCTCTTCTATATCTTCCTCTTGGTGATTCGTCTCTTTTCTTGTGAGGTGCCGTACACTCATTGGAATAGTGTCCGGGTCTTCCACAATTATAGCAATTTCGGTCATGACTTGATGATCTTTTCTCATAATTTCTTGAGCTTGAGCTTCTTTCTTTTCCTTTGTTCTTGTAAAACTTGTTGAACCTTTTCACCATTAGGCTTATCTCTTCATTGGATACTAGCTTGTCGCTTGAAGTTGTGGGAGCATCGGTTGAGGCTTTGTAAGCACCACTTGATTTGTTGTGTAGCTCCTCTTTGTCCTTGAGTGACATCTCATGAGCAACAATCCTTCCAATGACTTCCGTGGGCTTGAGATCTTTGTAATTGGGCATCATTTGGATCAATGTGCACACGGTATCATATTTTCATCCAAGGCTCTAAGGATCTTCTTGATGATGAATTTGTCGGTCATCTCTTCACTTCCTAAGCCGGCAATCTCATTTGTGATGAGAGCAAGCCTAGAGTACATTTCTGTGACTTCTTCACCATCCTTTATCTTGAACTTGTCAAGTTGACTTTGATGCACATCCAACTTGGATTCCTTAACGGACTCGGTACCCTCGTGCATATCAACCAAAATATCCCAAATTTCCTTTGCATTCTTGAGGCAGCTGATCTTGTTGAACTCCTCGGGGCACAAACCGTTGAAGAGAATGTCACAAGCTTGAGCATTGTATTGCAACATCTTCAATTCTTCCGCGGTTGCTTCAGGATCCGGTTCCTTACCATCCTCAAAGAATTCACCTTGCAAGCCAGCACGAACAATAGCCCAAATGGCGGGGTTGTGACCAAGAATATGCATTTTCATCATATGTTTCCAACTAGCAAAGTTTGTACCATCAAAATATGGACCTCTACGATGATAATTACCCTCACTAGACGCCACACTCTCCTAGGTTGTGAAACCAATGCAATGGAGACCAAAGCTCTGATACCACTTGTAGGATCGAAAGTATGTCTAGAGGGGGGGTGATTAGACTACTTGACCAAATAAAAATCTATCCTTTTCTTAATTTTAGTTATGGGCAGATTTTAGCAAGTACACCAAGTCAAGTAACACCCTACACATGCAATTCTAAGAGTGTAGCAGCGGAAAGTAAAACATTGCACATGTAAGTAAAGGAGGGGATTGGAAATTTCAAACGCAATGAAGACACGTTGATTTTTGGCATGCTTCCGATAGGTAGTGCTATCGTACGTCCACGTTGATGGAGGCTTCAACCCACGGAGGGTAACGGTTGCGCGAGTCCATGGAGGGCTCCACTCACGAAGGGTCCACGAAGAAGCAACCTTGCCTATTCCACCACGGCTTCTGTCCACGAAGGACTAGCCTCATTCGGGGTATATCTTCATGAAGTAGGCGATCTCCTTGCCCTTACAAACTCCTTGGTTCAACTCCACATGATCTTGGAGGCTCCCAAGTGACACCTAACCAATCTAGGAGACACCACTCTCCAAAAGGTAATAAATGGTGTGTTGATGATGAACTCCTTGCTCTTGTGCTTCAAATGATAGTCTCCCCAACACTCAAACACTTCCTCACAGATTTGGATTTGGTGGAAGAAAGATTTGAGTGGAAAGCAACTTGGGAAAGGCTAGAAATCAAGGTTCAAGTGGTTGGATTGGAATATCTTGATCTCAACACATGAGTAGGTGGTTCTCTCTCAGAAAATGTATGGTGGAAATGTAGGCACATTCTGATGGCTCTCTTACTAGGTAAGAGGGGGGTGGAGGGGTATAAATAGCCTTCACCTAAAATCCAACCGTTACAAGTCTTTGACCTAACTCGGTGACACCGTCATGGAAATCTCGGTGAGACCGACTAATGTAAAAGACATGAACGTTAGGCTTTTCGATCGGACCAATCAAGACATCTCGGTGAGACCGAAGTGCAATGGCTAGGGCAAGACTAGGTTTCGGTGAGACCGAAAATTTCATCTCGGAAATTCCGTAGTGAAGTGACATCGTTACAGCAACTTGGTCAAGCCGTCTCGGTGGGACCGAGAGCCATTTCGGTTACACCGAAACATTAGGATTTTGGCTGTGGCAGTGGAATGATCATCTCGGTGAGTCCGGAATAGATAGTATCGGTGGGACCAAAATGATGATTTATGATTTTGGACAGATGTGATTTCGGAAAGTGATTGAGAGTTTTGGAGCAATATCACTGAGCACTTTGAGCAACAACCTCATCACCAATACCTCATCCCCTTTTAATAGTATTGGCTTTTCCTATGGACTCAATGTGATCTTGGATCACCAAAATGAAAATGAAGAGTCTTATGGATGCCAATCTGGTCCTTAGTATTTTGAGGGGTCCGGATCCATTAGTCCTTGCCATGCCAATCATTGATTTTTTCTGAAGTATACTAGCAATGAGAATTAGATCAATGATGTATATGTTGTTATTGATTACCAAAACCACCCGGGGATTAGTTGCACTTTCAATGTCAAGTACGCGGCCAAGGACGCGTACACAAGCTATGAGATGTATAGGCGGATCGTTGACATGAGGAAGTGCCACCTTCCTGTGGACGACGATGGATCGAGCCACAAGTAGAGCAGTGGCGGCTGCGTCACAAGAAGTAGATGATCGTTTCTCCTAGTTTAGAATGCATGTAATTGTTTATTGAGGTGTGTGCAAATGCTTTTTATAGTGACCTATGTAATTGGATGTTTAATTTGGTTATATATGTTGTTCTTCTGTAGACAGAAGAAATTACATCATAGACGAACTGAACTAGGGAACCCGTCGGTGATGATTTCATCAATCGCTGACAATTGTATACCAGCAAGCGTTTGCCCACAGCACACATGGCTTATTAGCAGGAATCGTCTGTGTTCTTATTGGTCTTCCCACACATTTTCTGATTACTGACCTGTTTGCAGCGTATCACACACATCTTGTTAAGTTGAACCGTTTCTGTTATTTTGGCTCATCGCAAACAATTCATCGGAGTGAACTTATGCCATCTATCGCACACACCTTGATCTACCTGACCATTTTTGTTGTTTTGGGTAATCGCAAACAGTTCATCCGAGTGAACTGTATGCCATGTATCGCACACACCTCAATTTGGCTGACCGTGTTTGTTGTTCTGGCTTATCGCAAATAGTTCGTATGGATCAACTGTATGCCACATATCGCACACATGTCTCTAATCTGAATCGTGCTTGATGTCTCCGCCATCGCACATAGTTCGTCTTATTGGCGACGGTTTTACTATGACACCGTTTGCAATTCATGCATCGCACACAGTTTGGTCGCGGGATCTCTGATTCATGTGTCGCGTTAGCGGTCGTCTGCAGTAGTGAAAGGCCAAGTGGTGGAAAGCTACTTGGGCCACTTGGGCCCAATTAGGAGGTGGCGCCCCTTCCCCCCTTATGATGGAAGGGGGAGGCCGAATTGGAGGGGTTTTCCCCCTCCTCTTGTTCGACCAAAATTTCCCCCCTTGTGTGCCTCCTCTCTGCTCTCCAACCTATATATACTAGAGGATTTGGACCTTTGGATACAAAAGTTTTGAAGCCTCCTCTAGTTCATCTAGCTCTAGTTCTAGTTGGTCCTAGTTGACTAATTAGAGCTAGATCTAGATCCTCTAATCCTCATAATTAGAAGCCCAGTGTGGTACTAATCTCCTCCCTCTAATTCTTCGGCGACGATTAGCTCTGGACGGCGAAGCGCTGCCAGATCGTGAAGGCTGCATGCTTGCAACCAAGTAGAGAGGCCGTGCCTTTGGTCTTCGGTTCGAGGGACTATTCGTGGGTGGTTTGCAGGATCGTTCATCGACGGTTCGAGGGACTCCAAGTACGATCTACACCGACACGTTCTTCTTCCGTTGCAACTCGGTGACGGTAACGATCGTGATCCCAACCTGTAATTCATCTTCATATTGGTCTTGGGTGTGCGTAGGTTCGATTTTTTTTCTACTACGTTTCCCAACAGTATCCTCCTCTGAAGAATTCAAGTAGCTTGACTTGGCCCATGTTCACACATGTAGTTGATTCAAAACCAATTCAGCCTTTATAATATTTATGTTCAGAGTGTTTATATCCTAGTCATGCTCATGTTCAGTGTTAATTATTCGCAATGCATGATTATGACCGTTGTCGCTCTCTAGTTGGTCGCTTCTCAATCTATTTGCTAGCCTTCACCTGTACTCAGCGGGAATACTGCTTGTGCATCCAAATTCATGAAACCCAAAGTTGTGCCAAAAGAGTCCACTATATCTACCTATATACGGTATTACCCTGCCGTTCCAAGTAAATTCGCATGTGCCATCTCTAATCATTCCAATAGACATCCGTTTTGTGTGCCTGTACCGCTCATGGAGCGACGAGGCGGTCAATATCTTCCATGGTAAGAGGGTTATTCTCATGACGAGAGTTTATTCACTCATCTTGCACGAGAGAGGCTAGTATTTGGGATGCCCAGTCCCGTCAAACAAAATAATAATAATGAAACAAACGCCCCCTAGATAGTTGATTGTTGGAGGGCACCAGAGGATTCAACTAGCCATGGATTGTGTCTGCATGGTTGTGGGGGAGTAAAACTTTTCATTTCTGCATGGGAACCACCAATAATGTGTTTAGCATGGAAGATGGTGAAATCATTTGTCGTGACATTGACAGGAAAAGCACACCACTCAAAATGTATTCATGCTTGTTTTAGCTCTGAGCTCTGGCACCGTTGCAAATCTCTGCTTCCCTCTGCGAAGGGCCTTTCTATTTACTTTCGTGTTATTTACTTTTATTGTTAAGTCATCATCTTCTTACTCAAAGCACCAACATAGAGAGCGAAATTGTCATTCTTAGTTTAACATGCATTGTGTCTAGTTATTGTTGGTTTGAGAATGAATGTAACTCTTCTACCCTGAATTACAATGTTTAGTCGTAGCTTGAACTTCAGAGGTGCTCTGCATTTATGTTTTGCTGTTGGTGTACTAAAACATGGGTGCCCTCGTACCCAGACTTGTGCACAGGCAGTTGTAGCCTTCCTGACGGCAAGGGCTTGCCGGAGGATTATTGTGGCTCAAGACTCAATGAACAAGACCGTGAAGAAGACCTCCAGACAGGTCATTGAGAAGTACTAGTTTAGTGCTTAAGATCAAGATTACCCTTGCCGGCAAGCTTCGCACCGGCAAGGTGGGAAGCTGGCAAGACCAAGACCCGTTAAGCTAATTGTCGGCAAGCAAAGACCCGGCAAGCTCCACGCTGGCAGGCTCGTTCTGTCTTGTTACCGCTCCACCTCATCATCGGCTAGATAAGCTCATGTGATAGGTGTCGAGTGGGCAGGCAGTCAAAATGGGGGAGATTGAAAGGGCATGTAGCCCCTAAGTGTGTTTTTGGTAATTAATGACAATCTCTATGGACTAATGTTTTCAATGAGATATATTTGAAGGTTTTGTCCATATATGGTGCCTCAAGGATATTGGATGGAATCAAGGATGAAGTCCATATATATGAAGATATATTTGCTCTAAGCTTTGGAATTAAATGACAAATTCCTATGGAGCATCAAGTGCATTGAATCTTATATAAAGATATGTTCCATAGTGATGCTTGAAGTGCTTTGGGTTGTTTTGTGAAGAATGCCATCCAAGCATCCGAAGAAGTCCTTATGGTATCCCTCTCTGGATACCCCGTGCTCACGGGCTTGTACCATGTGCACGGGGTCGAGTGTCAACTCTCTGGATACCCCATGTTAACGGGGCCTAGGTTTTTGGCTTTCGAGATCCCATGTTCAGTGAGGTTTCAAGTTGGTCCTCGGGAATTTCTATTGAAGCCATCAAGATTGATTTCAATGCCTAATCTATTTATGTTCATGGTGGAGTTCATTGGAGGATCTCAAAGATTGACATATTTGGGCTTTTAAGGATCAAGGGCTTGAGAGAATAATCAAAGAGAAGAATTCAAGTTATGGTTTCAAGACAAGATCATGGTGAGCTCATGTGTTGGGTTTCGGTTGATCAAGTCTTGAAGCAAGCAACTAGAGTGAAGAATTCATTGTGCCTCTCAAGAGCTTGTGATGGAGTTTTTAGAAGGGCAAGTGGTGACCAAGATAATATTCATAGTGGAATTTGATATGGTCATGAAAGAGTCTTTGGTGATATAGTCTTGAAGCAATGAAGGGAAATGAAGAGTTCATTGTGGCTTTCAAGAAACCAATATGGGGCATAAAGTAAAGATGTTGGTTGACAAAGATGAAGCTCGAAGATTATATCTAGATGGTCAACTCACAAAGCGCAAACATTGTACCACATGGGATCAAGTGATCTAGTGGTATGGTAAGTAGTTATGAATTGTGCTTTGTTACCTAACCCATGCTATGTGTTTGTTATGTCTATGTGGGTTAGGTGTTTCTCATGGGCTTGCATCAAAAGGAAAGATTTCAAGTTGCCTATGTGTGGATGACATCAAGTGGTGATGGTCATCGGGTTTGAGGAGTCCAAGTGCAAGATGAGAAGCCGAAGGTTATATGCTTTGAAGCTTGCGGTCCACATCATGATAATATGCATGTGAAGATGGGCTTAAGTTAAGGCTTCCCTCATTGCATTACGAGGAAGCAATTCGAGTATCTTCACCAAGTGGTTGTGGACAAGAAAGGGATTCCAACTTGAGGCAAGCATTAAAGTCATCATCAAGCTCAAGTTGAATATGCAAGGCAAAGGTATAACTTAGCTAGGTTTTCCTAGTTTTTCCGGTCTCATAGTGCTTGGTGGGAGACCGGATTATAGGTTTGATAGCCGTACTATCAAGAGGGACTTTCAGATGAGTAGCTTGATCACGTCGCATGTAGAGAGCTCAAACCTTTGCATAATTTGCATCTTTCTTTCTTGTTGATCTTGGGTGGTTCTCTATGTGAGGACCTTGGGCTTTTCCATAGCTTCAAAACGAGCCCAAGATCATCGAATTCGGAGTTCGTATGCCAAAGTTATGCTTGTTTCAGTGGGCTGCTGCAGGCTGTCCTGGGTACCCCGTGCGCACGGGGCTGTTTGGCCTTGTACCGTGCACACGGGGCCCCGTGGGCACGGGCTCCCAACCCCCGTGGGCACGGGGTGTCCAGGAAGTGTCCGTTGGAGCCCCAACGGCTAGTTTTGGGTTTTGGCTATTTAAGGGCTCCTTCCTCCCACCGGTTGGGGGTTGGTTTTAACACTTTCTAAACACCATTTTGAGCCTCTTACCACCTCTCCCAAACCCCTATCTCCCCTCTATGTGAAGGGGGATTTATGGATGGATTTGTGAGTCATTTGTTGATCTCCTCCATTACTACTTCTCTCTTCAATCTCCTACTTTCTTAAGTTGCATCTTGTGAGATTGAGAGAGTGTGTTGAGCATTTGTTGCTTGACCTTGCATTGCATTTGTTGTATTGGTTTGAGCTCCCCGCATCGATTAGTTCGAGTGAGAGTTCGTGAGTTTATTACTCTTGGAGGTTTCCGCCTCCTAGACGGTTTGGTGATTTTCTTGAGAAGATTGTGAAGAGGCCTAGGTGGCCAAGGTTCCTCCGGAAGCTTCCTTTTGTGGTGTGCTCCGGGGAAGGGTGTGAAGTGGCCTAGGTGGCTAAGTTTCTCCGGAAGCTTCCGTATTTGTGGTGTGCTCCGGAGAAGTTTGTAAAGGTGTGGTGGTCGCCTTCAAGACCAACCCCGAGTGAATCGAGGCTCATCCGTTGGGGGTGACTCTAAAGGGAGAATACGGTGAGCCACTTGGTGGCGCCCCGAAGCTTTGGCTTCGGCACCGCTCTAACGGAGATTAGCACTCTTATGAGTGTGAACTTCGGGATAAATCCACGTCCCCGACTCACTTGTGGTTATCTCATACCCACACCCTTTACTTTCCGCATTTCATACTTGCTCTCATTGATATATCTTGTGCTAGTTGAATTGCTTTGTTGTTCCTACATTTCCATATCTTGTGATATAGTTTGTGCTTGCTAGTTTCCTTAAGTGCCTCTTGTTTAGCATAGGTTGTTGGTGCACTTAGATGAGCCTAGCATATTTAGGATTTGTGCTTCAAAGGTATCCGTTTAGTTCAATTCCGCATTAGGATAAAGCCAAATCCGTAACAGTTTTAAAACGCCTATTCACCCCCCCCCTCTAGTCGTCATCTAGATCCTTTCACCCACCACCTCCAAGCGGCCTTCCCAGGCGTCTGCAGACGGTGCAGGTGGCGCAGCCGGTGCGGGCGCTACGGCTGGGATGGCCGGGGCAGGAGGCGCTGACGGTGCGGGTGTCCAGCATCCCCACCGTTCCGGCGACCACAGTCAACACACCGGAGATGGCGCAGACGGCCAACTCCAACGACGTTCTGGTGAGCACAATCATCATAGCAATATGGTCCGAACCGGTGCAAGCCAGGACCCCGGCGCTGCGACGTCCAACAACACTGCGGTGGGGCGTGTGCTGCGACCATCGCAAGATGGGCGCGCCACACTTCCCCACGGTGCTGGTGGTCCTGGACGGCGTCAAGTCAGCCCTGAGCATCATCCTCACGATGTTCAGGCACCACCACCACCACGCCAACCCATTGGTGAGCATGTGCTGCGGCAGCAGGTATGCGACGAGCTTGCTCCTGGCCCTGCCAGGAGTCGAACGCCGTCCCGTTCCGTGTTCCCCGCCATGCCAACCACGACGGCAGAAGCCATGGCGCGGGTTCAAATGCTTTTGAACTTCCCGCCAGCTCCTGACAAGATGGACGAATGGAGGGCCACCATCCAGAGTCTCATCAATTTTACCGATCCTGGCAAAACAGAGGAGGTGGGACCCTCCAGATGACCACCCGCAGTGCCGGCAGGACCAACTAGCTACCGTGCCGGAGACGGTGCATCAACGGTGCAGTCGCCTCCACGTCAACAACCACAGCGGCGGCAATCTTGCTGATCGGCTGACTAGGACATTATGTCCTTGGCATCGTCGGATCCGCGGGGCCGCCAAGACCAGCAGCGCCAAGTGCACCATGAATGGCACGTCGAGGACGCCCGTACAAAGATCGAGCGGCATCGGGAGGCATGCCGTCTTTCGAACGACCGTGCTGGGACGGCAGCAAACGTGCCTGTGCCAGGGTACCCCGAGTGTTTACCTTACGAGGTAGGCTGCCCAGCATTTACTTGTGAGCTACGGCAGGTTTGTCGGAGTTCCGTGCCTTCAAGCCAGAGCTGCCCGATAGATACGATGGCATGCTCAGTTTGTCGGAGTTCCTTGGCATCTACACCATTGCGGTGCAGGCTGCCGGAGGGCGTGACGACAAGATACAAGCCAACTACTTTCCGTTGGTGCTCAAGCCCAACGTCAGATCATGGTTGATGAACTTGCCGGAGGGCTCCATTTCTTCTTGGTCAGATCTGTGCCATTGCTTCGTTGGTGCATACCAGGGTGGCCACAAGCTCCCTGGCCAAGCTAGCGATCTACACGTGATACCACAGAGGGATGGTGAGCCCCTTCACAAGTATATACAAAGGTTCAGCCGTGTGCACCACAACATCCCTGATGTTCATCCCGCAGCTGTGTGTGCCGCGTTCCACACGAACACGCGCAACTGCAGAATGCGGTCCGAGATGAGCATCGAGAAGATCAGAACCATCAATGAGCTATATGCTTTGGCGGACAAGTGTGCACGTGCTAAGGAAGGGAGGCGACTCCCTGGGGAAGATGCTAGTGCCGAGGTCGACTCCGAAGACGATGACGCGGACGATGCATCAACCCCACAGAAGAAGGGCCGGAAGCACAAAGGCAAGTTAGTGATGGCAGTTGAAAGCCCCGGTGATGCCAACGCCGCCAAGAAGTCTAAGGCAGAAAGCCCCGGCAAGGAGGTTGCCGGATGCGCTGACCGCCGGGAGGCTGCGGCAGGCAACAAGGGCGGCAAGACCGGTGGGCAGTACTGCAAGATCCACCGTACCAAAGGCCACAATCTTTAGGAGTGTCGGCAAGTGGAGCAGCTTGCCGAGAAGCAGAAGCAAGAGTACGAGAAGCGCGAAAAGCAGAAGGGCCAAGATGGTGCCAGTGGATCCGACAAGCAAAACCATGGTGGCCGTGGAGGCCGCCGCGGCAAGGCCAAGCAGCCGAAAGAGAAGGCCGCTCAGGGCCAGAAAGAAGATGAGGCTGATGAGGACGAAGATGGGTCCGAAAATGAGTTCCAGAATGCAGTGGAGTCCATGTGTGTTGACGGAGGCGCATCTTTGCACTCCTCGCACCAGCAAGCAGTGGGTCCATGAGGTGAATGCCGCGGAGCCCATGATAGGAGCACATAAGCCACTCAAGTGGTCACACACGCCCATCGTCTTTGACGCCGAGGACCACCCTGATCGCACCACTGCGGTCGGGTGTTGCCATTGTTTGTTTCGCCAACAATCCGCAACCTCAAGGTGACAAAGATGTTGGTTGATGGTGGGGCCGGCTTGAACTTGATCTCTCCTGACGTGATCAAGAGGCTGCAGATCCCCGACAAGGATCTCGAGGAAACATGCACTTTCCAAGGGATCAGCCCGGGGAGGAACAAGCCGAAGGGCCAGATCACACTGCCGGTCACATTTGGCAGCGACCTCAACTACCAGACGGAGAAGATTTTCTTTGACGTCGTCAAGATGCCACTGCCATACAACGGAATTCTGGGCCGCCCGATGCTGGCCAAGTTCATGAGTGCGTCCCACTTTGCGTACAACGTCATCAAGATGCCAGGGCCGATGGGCGTCCTCACCATCAAGTCCAACCAGAAGGACGCAATCATTTGCACCAACAAGCTCTACCGGGAGGCAGTGGCAGCATCTGCCGACAAGGCACCTGCTCCTGCCGGCAAAGCTCCCGGGGGAGGAAAGTAGAAGAAGACCGGCAAGACCTCTGATAAGGACTCCGAGAAGCGCACTTTAGAGTGCAGCATGCCTGTTGAGGACGTACCAGAGAGCTCTACCGGCAAGAGTAAGAAAGCCAACGCCACTGCGCCGGTGAGCAAGCAAGTTTCCGAAAGGGAAGATGGGACGAGTGGCACTTTCTCCATAAGTGCCACTCTCAGTGACAAATAGGAAAGCGCGCTCTTTGCCTTCCTACGGGCGAATGTCGATGTGTTGGCTTGGCAAGCATCTGATATCCCCGGTGTTCCTAGGGAGCTAATTGAGCACCACCTTGCTGTCTGCCCTCATGCGAGACCCGTCAAGCAGAAGGTCAGAAAGCAAGCCTTGGAGCGACAAGAGTTCATTGCCGAGGAAATCAAGAAGCTGGAAGTAGCAGGCCTGGTCAGAGGAGTGCTACACCCCATGTGGTTAGCTAATCCAGTGCTAGTACGCAAGGCGAATGGGAAGTGGAGGCTTTGTATATACTTCACTGATATAAATAAAGCCTGTCCAAAGGACCCTTTCCCTTTGCCGCGCATCGACCAGATTGTAGACTCCACTACGGGCTGTGAGTTACTCTCTTTTCTTGATGCCTATTCTGGTTATCATCAAATTTTTCTGGCCAAGGAGATGAGGAGAAAACCGCATTCATCACTCCATGTGGCACATACTGCTTTTTGCGCATGCCTTTCAGATTGAAGAGTGCCCGGGCAACATTTGCCAGTGCAGTTCAGATCGGTTTTGAGCCACAGCTGCACAGAAATGTGGAAGCCTACATGGATGACATTGTGGTCAAAACAAGAGAAAAGTCAACACTGATCCAAGATTTGGAAGAAACATTTGCAAACTTGCGCAAACTCAACTTGAAGCTCAACCCCGAGAAGTGTGTGTTCGGTGTTCCATCCGGCAAGCTTCTTGGATTCTTTGTATCTCAGAGAGGGATTGAAGCCAACCCTGACAAGATCAAAGCAATTGAGCAGATTGAAGCACCAAGATGCGTCAAAGATGTCAGGCGTCTTGCAGGCTGTGTTGCCGCTCTTAGCAGGTTCATCTCCGAATCGGCAGAGCGCGCCTTGCCATTTTTCAAAATATTGAAAAGGCAGGCCCAGTGAACTGGGCTCCGGAAGCGGAGACCGCGCTCCAAGATTTGAAGGAGTGCCTGTCCTCTCCGCCAGTCCTAGTCACGCCTAGGCCGCAAGAGACGTTGCTACTATAGTTAGCGGCAACGAATCAAGTGGTTAGTGCTACACTTGTGGCTGAAAGAGAGGCAGATGAAGAGGAGGTAGGAGCCGCAGAGCCACGACCCGACAAGCCAAAATCTTCTCCGGCAAGGTCAGGTGCCGACAAGCCAGAGATTGTGCAAGCAAGTGAGCCAGATCAACCAGTCATGCAGAAGAAGAAAATGGTGCAGCGCCCAGTTTACTTTGTCAGCTCCCTCCTGCTAGGGGCTAGGTCAAGGTATTCTGGTGTGCAAAAGTTGCTCTTTGTCCTTCTCATGGCCTCAAGGAAGCTGCGCCACTACTTTCAAGCACACCAAGTCATCACTCGCTTTCCTTTGCAACGAATTCTGAGAAATCCAGAAGCTACTGGCAAGATTGTGGAGTGGGCATTGGAGCTATCAAGTTTTGATTTGAAGTTTGAGAGTACCTCAACGATTCAGAGCAGGGCTTTGGCAGAATTCATTGCAGAATGGACCCCAACGCTAGACGAAGAAATTCCAGAGACCTCTCTCCCCGGCAAGGAAAATGTTGACGATTGGATCATGTACTTTGACGGTGCTTTCATGCTGAAAGGCACCGGTGCCAGCGTGCTACTTATAGCACCCACCGGAGAGCACCTCAAGTGCGTGCTTCAGATGCACTTTCCCAGGGAGCAGGCCACCAACAACACTGTTGAGTACGAGGGATTGCTTGCCAGCCTGCGCATTGCAATCAGCTTTTGGTGAGGCAGGTCAATAAGGATTACCAGAGCCCCTTGATGGAGGCGTACGTTGATGAAGTGAGGAAGTTGGAAGAGCACTTTGATGGTCTGCAAGCGGAGCATGTTCCCCATGCCCAAAATTGGATTGCCGTTGACCTGTCAAAGCTTGCCGCCCAAAAGATGCCTATGGAACCAGGGACTTTTGTGCTCCATCTAACTCAGCCATCAGTGTCGGAGTCTAGGATCTGCGTCCAAGAAACTTCTCCAAGAACTTAGGATTCGAACTCTGGGGGACTTCGCTTGGCAATCTACGACACAACGGCAACTACGGCGGGATCGCGATGGGCTCACTAGCTCTCATCGGACACGAAGGGGACGCGCGAGCTACCCAGGTTCGGGCCACCGTGCGGTGTAATACCCTACTCCTGCCTGCGTTGGATTGCTCTGTAATGGAGAGCTTGTGGCCCGAGGTACTCGAGGTGTGGGGGAGAATGAATCAATCCCCTTACATGGAAGCGGCCCTGCCCCTTTTGTAATTCCTTGGTCCTCTTCCCCGAAAATATGAGCGGGAAAGGGTGGCCACAGGGTGGCAATTCAAAGGGGGACATGCGCGCAGGTCTATCCTGACTAAAGGCGGTCTCCGCCTGATAAAGTAGTCTTCATGACGTGCTGCTGGGTTTGGCGATGACCTCCGTCTTGGCATACCGAGCCGTCCTGTTCTTCTATCACCAAAGAGGAAACACTTTGGGACTTGCTTTGGGGGGAGGCAGATGCCGCTGCTCCCTTATCACCAGAATGGAAGCTGGGCCCGGTCACGCCCCGCTGTCCTTATCCTTATAGCGGGTCGTCACCCATGTGCTGGGCGCGGAGCCTCGCGGCTGACACCGTACGATCTGCTCCATGAGAAGGCCTCGCAAGGGGAGCCTCGTGAGGCAACCTGGTGCTTGGCGGCCTCGGCAGGGCCTGACCTGGCGGCGAGGGGCCTCGCGAGGCTCGCCCCTCACGAGGCGGCTTCCTCCGGAGCGGCCGAGGTAGGGCCACCCTCGTGGGCTGGCCCAAGCGTTGTCCTCCAGGTCAGAGGCAGACGAGCCGTGGTACCCTGGTTCCCACTGGGCCGACAGTAGCCCCCGGGCCCGCGGCACGCACGTTCCGCCCGTTAGGGATGAAACGACACGGGGCCCACTGAGCTGCTGGGCCCAGAGGCAACACGTGGCGGCTTTTGCGGGGGTGAGACACCCCAACACCCCACGACACCTCAGTAACCGCCATCCTGGCGATAAAGCCTGCCCGCGCGGGGCGCAGGCACATCATTGCTCCCCTTCTCCATCTCGCCCTTCTTCTTGCCCGAGCAGGTCCTCTGTTCCTTCTCCTCCAACTTCCAATCTCCACTGCAATGGCCCCAGGAAAGAAACCTGCGACCACCGAGGCCTCCTCCAGCAAGAGCTCCCCAGCAGCAGAGCACGGTCCGGCTCTGCTGCCGGCCACCATCAACGAGAACGGGCTAGCCAAGGCTCGCCCCCTGTTGGCCTCCACGCACTTCGAGGGAGGCGCCACCAAGATCTGGCCGGGCTCACACCCATGATGCGAACTCGGACCCACTGTGGTCCCCATCTTCTTCCACTCGCTTTTCGCCGGGCTGGTGCCGCCGTTCTCCGACTTCCTCCTAGCCATCCTGGAGCACTATGAGATTTGTCTTCTCCATCTTCACCCCAACTCCATCCTCGTCCTTGCTCTCTTCGTGTACCTCTGCAAGGCCTTCCTAGGGGTGATGCCGTCTGTGGCGCTCTTCCGAACCTTTTACAGCCTGCGGGTTTTCTCCTCGGGAAACCACCGCTCCGGAGGTGCCTCCTTCCGCATCAACGATGAGATGTGCAAGGGCTTCATCGACATGAAGATCTTGAAGAAGGTGGAGAACTTCAGGTTGTGCTGGGTCTACGTAGAGCCCTGCGGGCCAGTCCCCTCCTGGCGGTCCCCACCGAGCCGACCGACAAGATCCCCCGCTGGTAGCACAAGAAGCTCAGCGGTGCTGCCCTGCGGCCGATCCTGGCGAGGCTGGCGGAGCTGCGTGAGGCCGGGCTCACGGCGGGCATGATCGCCAAGGAATTCCTCCGTCACCGCATCGCGCCCCTGCAGAAGCGCTCGCACCCGGTGTGGGAGATCACCGGTGCCGAGGACCGGATCGGGCTGGCGCAGGAGTCCCTCTCGGCCGAAGCAGTGGCCGACGCATGGGAAGTTTTATTTCTAGGGGAGGCAGAGGAGATGCCTTATGACGCACGCCCGGTGCACCGTTGGTCCAACAAGGCTGAGCTGGTCATGGTGATGCCCCAGTTCGACCAGTGGGGGCTGGTCCAGACGGATCTCGAGGAGCCCGAGGAGCTTCTCGTGGATTCTTCGGAGACGGGGTCCTCCTCGGGCGACCACGAGGCCTCTGACTCCGGGAAGGAGAGCAGTGAGGAATCGTCCCCGCCACCCCCTCCGTCTCCGCCGGTGCGTCGTCGGGTTCGGCTGGGCGAGGATGGGGGTGACGACGGGGACGCATTTCGCGTCGTGCTAGCCAGGCCTGTGCCGGCGAGGGATGGAGGAGACGGTGTCGCGGAGACCAACGAGCCCCTCGGGGAGAGGGCAGAGGGGATGACCGTGCCCGTCGACTCCGACAGGACTCACGCCATGCCCTCGGGCAGCCGCCTAGGTGCGCCGTGTGAAGGAGGCAGCAGCAGCAGCGGCGCCATCAAGGAGCGGAAGAAGAGGCGCTGGAACCCCAAGGACGAGTAAGTTCCTCCGCCCCCTCCTATCGATCCCTGCTTCCTGGCTGCTGCGGCCCTGACGAGCTTTCGCCTGTGCAAGAGCCTCGAGCTGGCCACCGAGGAGGAGGAGAAGGCCAAGAGGAAGAAGGCCAATGTCAAGGGGCCCTCCCCTCCTCTGAAGACCGCCTCGCCTGCCGTGCCGGTGCACCCGGCGGTGAATCCGGCAAGAGGCAGTGAGGAGGCCGAGAGGCGGCTTGAGAGCGGGGGCGAGGCCGCCGATGGCCAGGGGGTGCTCCCCCAGGGGCGCGCGAAGGCGACCCCATGACACGGGGCGATGCCTCCCAGGCCTGCTGTGGTAGTGCCTCCTGAGGCGGTCCCCGTTGCTGGTGTCGAGGCGGCGGGAAAGGGGGACGAGGCACCGGCCTCCTCTCAGCGCGCCATGCCCGCAGCGGCGGAGCTCACCGTAGCCCTCGCGGGAACCGTCCCCGGGCCCGAGCGTCCTGCCCTCGAGGCATCCAAGGCGACGCCAGAGCGCGGGACAACGCCGCCGGTGCCGGGGGCAGCCATCCCGGGCCCTCTACGCCAGACGGTGATCACGACCCCTGCTGGGGGCGACAGTGCGGGGCTGCCGAAGGGGCCCAAGATCGCGCCTTCCCGCCCGACGACGCCAGCAGGTGACGAGGAGGCGCGGGCGAGCCACGCCTTGGTGCTGAGGGATAGCAGCACCGCGCCTTGGGGCGGGGCTGTCAACCGCGTCAAGGTGGCCCTCGAGGCCCTCAAAGGCGAGCTCAGGAAGGAGGCGGAGCTCTGCGCGGAGGAGCTGCAGAGGCTGACAGAGGGGTGGAGCCAGCTCCAGGAGGCGGCGAAGCTCGACCGCCAGTGGGACGAGGAGGCACAGGCGTAGCGCGAGCAGCTTGCCAAAGACGCCCAGGCGTCCCTCGCGAAGGCCCTCGAAGATGCCCAAGAGGCCAAGCGGTGGTGGGAGGAGGCGGACGCTTACGAGAAGACACTCCAGGAGCAGGCTGCCTCGCGTGAGCACCGGCTCAAGATGCGGGAGGAGGTCGCGGAGGCCCGCGATGGCCGGCTTGCATCCCACAAAGCTGAGCTCCCGAAGCGCGAGGAGGAGATCCTGAGGCGCCAGGAGGCGGTCACTACCCTCGAGGTGAACGCCAAGACCCAGGAACGCGAGCTTGTGGCATCCGCGTCCGCACAGGAGGCAGAGCGGGAGCGCCTACTGGCGAAGAAGCGTGAGCTGGCGGCTGCCCAGGCCGCTCTCGACGAGCAGAGGAGCCTCGCGGCCTGGCGGGACAAGCTCCAGGCCGAGGTCGACGACCTCAAGAAGCAGCTGCTGGATACGGATGCCACCGTCGAGGAAGCATGCCGCGACCTGCTGACCCAGGCGACAACGCGACTCTTCAGCAACCTTCTCCGCCTCGATGATCGCTTCGACTTCGGGCGGGTGGTGAGCCCTGTCTCGGCGGAGCTCCGTGAACCCCTCGAGGAGGCTATGAGGGAGCACGTGGCCGGCTTCATCGGGATGTATGCCTTCGAGCCTGAGGTCAGCGGCAGCGGTGGCGAGCCCCCTCGCGATGATGGCGGGAGCGGCAATGGCGGCACCTCGCGCGCCTAAATTCTGCTTGACATGTTGCTATAATAGGGTAGATGCGGCCCTGTGGGGGCATGAAAACATTTGCATGGTACTTTTGCTTTAAGCACTTAATGATTTATGCACTTTTGTTTTCCTCGTGAGTCCCTTATTTCCTTTTTACATTGCCTTCGTGCACTATGTCGCTGGGACCCAGCCCCCGAGGCAGGTTACAACCGTCGCTGGTATGCCCAGAGCGTGTGCTCGGCAAGGACAGAGGGTGTAGGGCTCTTTGGGCTGGTAGGAGTCCCTGAGGCGCGATGCTCAGCCCCCCCCCTTGACGCGCAGGCGGCTCGTGCCAAGGAAATCAGGATGCCACGAGAGAGGAATGAGAGGGAAAAGACCCAAGGGGTGCTTTAGACTTAGCTCCTTCGAGGCATGCGGCTTGGGGTGAGTCCTTTGCAGGGCATGTCTCGTGAGGTATCTCAGTCATGTCTACATCATTCCCGAACCCGTAGGGTCCGCACGCTTAACGTTCGTTGACGATATAGTGTTATATGAGTTATGTGAATTGGTAACCGAATATTGTTCGGAGTCCCGGATGAGATCCCGGACGTCACGAGGAGTCTCGGAATGGTCGAGAGGTAAAGATTTATATATGGGAAGTCATATTTTGGGTTCCGGAAAAAGGTGCAGTTTTTTTTTGGTATTGTACCGGGAAGCTTCCAGAAGGTTCCGGAGGATTCCAGAGGGGTCCGGAAGTCCACAAGTGGGTCCACCATGTCCCAAGGGCTGGCATGGGCTAAGGGGAGGTGCCCTGGCCTTATTGGGCCAGGCGCACCAAGTCCTCAAAAGCCCACGCAGCTAGGGAAGGAAAAAGGGATAGTCCTAGTAGGAATAGGATTGGACTTTGGAGTCCAAGTCCACGTGTGTACTATTCACGGTTACTGTTCACATGGCACTATTCCTTCTACTCCAAGCCTCTACACATATATAAATAGAGGAGAGGGGGCGCCCCAAAGAAGACACAACATTGTCTTAGCCGTGTGCGGCGCCCCCCTCCACAGTTCCGTCCCTCGGTCATATTTTCGCAGTGCTTGGGCGAAGCCCTGCGGAGATAGCATCACCATGACCGTCACCACGCCGTCGTGCTGCCGGAAATCATCCACTACCTCGCCGTCTTGCTGGATCAAGAAGTCGAGGACGTCACCGAGCTGAACGTGTGCTGAACGCGGAGGTGCCGTACGTTCGGTACTCGGTCGGTTGGATCGTGAAGTTGTTCGACGACATCAACCGCGTTGTTCTAACGCTTCCGCTTACGGTCTACAAGGGTACGTAGACACACTCCCGCTCTCATAGCTATGCATCTCCATGGATAGATCTTGCGTGTGCGTAGAATTTTTTTTGTTTTCCATGCAACGTTCCCCAACAGTGGCATCATGAGCCAGGTCTATGCGTAGATGATATGCACGAGTAGAACACAAAGAGTTGTGGGCGGTGATCGTCATACTGCTTACCACCAACGTCTTATTTTGATTCGGTGGTATTGTAAGATGAAGTGGCCCGGACCAACCTTAGATGTCCACGTACATGAGACTGGTTCCACCGACAGACATGCAACTTGTTTTGCATAAAGGTGGCTGGCGGGTGTCTGTTTCTCCTACTTTAGTTGAATCGAATTTGACTGCGGCCGGTCCTTGTTGAAGGTTAAAACAGCAAACTTGATAAATCACCGTTGTGGTTTTGTGCCGTAGGTAAGAACGGTTCTTGCTAGAAGCCCGTAGCAGCCACATAAAACTTGCAACAACAAAGTAGAGGACGTCTAACTTGTTTTTGCAGGGTATGCTGTGATGTGATATGGTCAAGACATGATGTGATATACATTATTGTATGAGATGATCATGTTTTGTAATTTATTGGCAACCGGCAGGAGCCTTATGGTTGTCTCTTTATTGTATGAAATGCAAGCGCCATGTAATTGCTTTACTTTAGCGCTATACGTTAGCAATAGTTGTAGAAGCAATAGTTGGCGAGACGACCACGACGCAACGATGGAGATCAAGGTGTCGAGCCGGTGACGATGGAGATCATGACGATGCTTTGGAGATGGAGATCAAAAGCACAAGATGATGGCCATATCATGTCACATATTTTGATTGCATGTGATGTTTATCCTTTATGTATCTTATTTTGCTTAGAACGATGGTAGCATTATAAGATGATCCCTTCACTAAATTTCAAGATAAAAGTTTTCTCCCCATGTATGCACCGTTGCTAAAGTTCGTCGTTTCGAAGCACCTCGTGATGATCGGGTGTGATAGATTCTACGTTCACATACAACGGGTGTAAGCCAGTTTTACACAAGCAGAATACTTGGGTTAAACTTGACGAGTCTAGCATGTACAGACATGGTCTCGGAACACTGGAGACCGAAAGGTCGAACATGAGTCATATAGTAGATATGATCAACATGGAGATGTTCACCATTGATGACTATCCCATCTCACGTGATGATCGGACATGGGCTAGTTGATTTGGATCATGTATCACTTAGTTAACTTGAGGGATGTTAATTTAAGTGGGAGTTCATTAGTAATTTGATTAATTGAACTTAATTTATCATGAACTTAGTCTTGATGGTTTCTTTGCATATCTATGTTGTAGATAAATGGCCCGTGCTACTGTTCCGTTGAATTTTAATGCGTTCCTAGAGAAAGCTAAGTTAAAAGATGATGGTAGCAACTACACGGACTTGGTCCGTAACTTGAGGATTATCCTCATTGCTGCACAGAAGAATTATGTCCTTGATGCACCGCTAGGTGATGGACCTGCTGCAGGAGCTACTACAGACGTTGTGAACGCTTGGTAGGCTCGATCTGATGACTACTCGATAGCTCAGTGTGCCATGCTCTACGGCTTAGAACCGGGACTGCAAAAGCGTTTTGAACGGCACAGAGCATATGAGATGTTCCAAGAGCTGAAATTGATATTTCAAGCTAATGCCCGGGTTGAGAGATATGAAGTCTCCAACAAGTTCTTTAGCTGTAAGATGGAGGAGAATAGTTCTGTCAGTGAACACATACTCAGAATGTCTGGGTACCACAACCACTTGAGAGTGTTATTGACAGAGTTCTTCAGTCACTGCCACCAAGCTATAAAGGCTTTGTGATGAACTATAATATGCAAGGGATGGAGAAGACAATTCCCGAGCTCTTCGCGATGCTGAAATCAGCGGAGGTAGAAATCAAGAAGGAGCATCAAGTGTAGATGGTTAACAAAACCACTAGTTTCAAGAAAAAGGGCAAGGGAAAGAAGGGGAACTTCAAGAAGAACGGCAAGCAAGTTGCCGCTCCCACGAAGAAACCCAAAGCTGGACCCATGCCTGAAACAGAGTGCTTCTACTGCAAAGGGACTGGTCACTGGAAGCGGAACTGCCCCAAGTATTTGGCGGATAAGAAGGATGGCAAAGTGAGCAAAGGTATATTTGATATACATGTTATTGATGTGTTCCTCACTAATGCTCGCAGTAGCGCCTGGGTATTTGATACTGGTTCGGTTGCTCATATTTGTAACTCGAAACATGAGCTACGGAATAAGCGAAGATTGGCTAAGGACGAGGTGACGATGCGCGTCGGGAATGGTTCCAAGGTTGATGTGATCGCCGTCAGCACGCTACCTCTACATTTACCTTCGGGATTAGTTTTAGACCTCAATAATTGTTATTTGGTGCGGTCCGATGAATGTTGAAGCACGCGGCGGGTATCGTTATTTTCTAACCATCACAGATGATTTGAGTAGATATGGGTATATCTACTTGATGAAACACAAGTCTGAAACATTTGAAAAGTTCAAAGAATTTCAGAGTGAAGTAGAGAATCATCGTAACAAGAAAATAAAGTTTCTACGATCTGATCGCGGAGGCGAATATTTGAGTTACGAATTTGGCCTTCATTTAAGAAAATGTGGAATTGTTTCACAACTCACGCCACCTGGAACACTACAGCGTAATGGTGTGTCCGAACGTCGTAACCGTACTTTATTGGATATGGTGCGTTCTATGATGTCTCTTACCGATTTGCCACTATCGTTTTGGGGTTATGCATTAGAGACAGCTGCATTCACGTTAAATAGGGCACCGTCTAAATCCGTTGAGACGACATCGTATGAACTATGGTTTGGCAAGAAACCTAAGCTGTCGTTTCTTAAAGTTTGGGGATGCGATGCTTATGTGAAAAAAGCTTCAACCTGATAAGCTCGAACCCAAAGTGGAGAAGTGCGTCTTCATAGGATACCCTAAAGAAACAATTGGGTACACCTTCTACCACAGATCCGAAGGCAAGGTCTTTGTTGCCAAGAATGGATCCTTTCTAGAGAAGGAGCTTCTCTCGAAAGAAGTGAGTGGGAGGAAAGTAGAACTTGATGAGGTAATTGTACCTTCTCTCAAATTGGAAAGTAGCTCATCAGAGAAAACCGTTCCCGTGATGCCTACACCAATAAGAGAGGAAGATAATGATAAAGATCATGAAACTTCAGATCAAGTTACTACTGAACTTCGTAGGTCGACCAGAGTACGTTCCGCACCAGAGTGGTACGGTAATCCTGTTCTGGAAGTTATGTTGTTAGACAACGGCGAACCTACGAACTATGAAGAAGCTATGATAAGCCCGGATTCCGACAAATGGCTTGAGGCCATGAAATCTGAGATAGGATCCATGTATGAGAACAAAGTGTGGACTTTGGTGGACTTGCCCAATGATCGGCAAGCCATTGAGAATAAATGGATTTTTAAGAGGAAGACGGATGCTGATGGTAATATCACTGTCTACAAAAGCTCGACTTGTCACGAAAGGTTTTCGACAAGTTCAAGGGGTTGACTACGATGAGACTTTCTCACCCGTAGCGATGCTTAAGTCTGTCCAAATCATGTTAGCAATTGCCGCATTTTATGATTATGAAATCTCGCAAATGGATGTCAAAACTGCATTCCTTAATGGTTTTCTCAAAGAAGAGTTGTATATGATGCAACCAGAAGGTTTTGTCGATCCTAAGGGTGCTAACAAAGTGTGCAAGCTCCAGCGATCCATCTATGGACTGGTGCAAGCATCTCGGAGTTGGAATATACGCTTTGATGAGGTGATCAAAGCATATGGTTTTGTACAGACTTATGGTGAAGCCTGTATTTACAAGAAAGTGAGTGGGAGCTCTGTAGCATTTCTAATATTATATGTGGATGACATATTGTTGATTGGAAATGATATAGAATTTCTGGATGGCATAAAGGGATACTTGAATAAGAATTTTTCAATGAAAGACCTCGGTGAAGCTGCTTATATATTGGGCATCAAGATCTATAGGGATAGATCAAGACGCTTGATAGGACTTTCACAAAGCACATACCTTGACAAAGTTTTGAAGAAGTTCAAAATGGATCAGTCAAAGAAAGGGTTCTTGCCTGTCTTGCAAGGTGTGAAGTTGGGTCAGACTCAATGCCCGACCACGGCAGAAGATATAGAGAAAATGAAAGTCATTCCCTATGCCTCAGCCATATGTTCTATTATGTATGCCATGCTGTGTACCAGACCTGATGTGTGCCTTGCCATATGTTTGGCAGGGAGGTACCAGAGTAATCCAGGAGTGGATCACTGGACAGCGGTCAAGAATATCCTGAAGTACCTGAAAAGGACCAAGGACATGTTTCTCGTTTATGGAGGTGACGAAGAGATCGTCGTAAAGGGTTACGTCGATGCAAGCTTCGACACTGATCCGGATGACTCTAAGTCACAAACCGGATACGTATTTATATTAAATGGTGGAGCTGTCAGTTGGTGCAGTTTCAAGCAGAGCGTCGTGGCGGGATCTACGTGTGAAGCGGAATACCTAGCTGCTTCGGAAGAAGCACATGAAGGAGTCAGGATGAAGGAGTTCATATCCGATCTAGGTGTAATACCTAGTGCATCGGATCCAATGACAATCTTTTGTGACAATACTGGAGCAATTGCCATAGCCAAGGAGCCCAGGTTTCACAAGAAGACCAAATACATCAAGAGACGCTTCAACTCCATTCGTGAATATGTCAAGGATGGAGACATAGAAATTTGCAAAGTACACACGGATCTGAATGTGGCAGACCCGTTGACTAAGCCTCTTCCACAAGCAAAACATGATCAGCACCAAGACTCCATGGGTGTTAGATTCATTCTAGGTAATCTAGATTATTGACTCTAGTGCAAGTGGGAGACTGATGGAAATATGTCCTAGAGGCAATAATAAAGTTGTTATTATTTTATATTTCCTTGTTCATGATAAAGGTTTATTATTCATGCTAGAATTGTATTGACCGGAAACTTAAATACATGTGTGAATACATAAACAAATACCGTGTCCCTAGTGAGCCTCTACTAGACTAGCTCGTTGATCAAAGATGGTTAAGGTTTCCTAACCATAGACATGAGTTGTCATTTGATAATGGGCTCACATCATTAGGAGAATGATGTGATGGACAAGACCCATCCGTTAGCTTAGCATATGATCGTTCTGTTTATTGCTACTGCTTTCTTGAATGTCAAATACATGTTCCTCAGACCATGAGATCATGCAACTCCCGGATACCGGAGGAATACCTTGTGTGCTATCAAACGTCACAACGAAACTGGGTGATCATAAAGATGCTCTACAGGTATCTCCGAAGGTGTCCGTTGAGTTGGCATGGATCGAGACTGGGATTTGTCACTCCGTGTTTCAGAGAGGTATCTCTAGGCCCTCTTGGTAATGCACATCATAAGAAGCGTGCAAGCAAAGTGACTAAGGAGTTAGTTATGGGATGATGTATTACGGAACGAGTAAAGAGACTTGCCGGTAACAAGATTGAACTAGGTATGGAGATACCGACGATCGAATCTCGGGCAAGTAACATACCGACGGACAAAGGGAATTCCGTATGTTGTCATTGCGGTTCGACCGATAAGATCTTCGTGGAATATGTAGGAACCAATATGAGCATCCAGGTTCCACTATTGGTTATTGACCGGAGAGGCATCTCAGTCATGTCTACATCATTCCCGAACCCGTAGGGTCCGCACGCTTAACGTTCGTTGACGATACAGTGTTATATGAGTTATGTGAATTGGTAACCGAATATTGTTCGGAGTCCCGGATGAGATCCCGGACGTCACGAGGAGTCTCGGAATGGTCGAGAGGTAAATATTTATATATGGGAAGTCATATTTTGGGTTCCGAAAAAAGGTGCAGTTTTTTTTCGGTATTGTACCGGGAAGCTTCCAGAAGGTTCCGGAGGATTCCGGAGGGGTCCGGAAGTCCACAAGTGGGTCCACCACGTCCCAAGGGCTGGCATGGGCTAAGGGGAGGCGCCCTGGCCTTATTGGGCCATGCGCACCAAGTCCTCAAAAGCCCACGCAGCTAGGGAAGGAAAAAGGGAGAGTCCTAGTAGGAATAGGATTGGACCTTGGAGTCCAAATCCACGTGTGTACTATTCTCGGTTACTGTTCACATGGCACTATTCCTTCTACTCCAAGCCCCTACACATATATAAATAGAGGAGAGGGGGCGCCCCAAAGAAGACGCAACATTGTCTTAGCCGTGTGCGACGCCCCCCTCCACAGTTCCGTCCCTCGGTCATATTTTCGCAGTGCTTGGGCGAAGCCCTGCGGAGATAGCATCACCATGACCGTCACCACGCCGTCGTGCTGCCGGAACTCATCCACTACCTCGCCATCTTACTGGATCAAGAAGTCGAGGACGTCACCGAGCTGAACGTGTGCTGAACGCGGAGGTGCCGTACGTTCGGTACTCGGTCGGTTGGATCGTGAAGTTGTTCGACGACATCAACCGCGTTGTTCTAACGCTTCCGCTTACGGTCTACGAGGGTACGTAGACACACTCCCGCTCTTGTAGCTATGCATCTCCATGGATAGATCTTGCGTGTGCGTAGAAATTTTTTTGTTTTCCATGCAACGTTCCCCAACACGCCGGACCTCGTCGCCTCGCCGCGCTGCCGTCGTCCCGGATCCGGCCGGAGGAGGCCCTCGGCGACCGGATCTGCCGGCTCCTGGCGGTCCCTATCATCCTCGTGCCCGCTGGACCGCTCCATCCTGGCGCCGCCTCGTTCCCCGATCCAAACACGGCCCAGTACCGCACCGTCCCGCTCGGACTCATCCACGTGCACCGCACCGACCCTGGACCGCCTCGTCCCTCCATCCAAACGGGCCTCCCCGTTGGCTGCACCGCGCCGTCCTGCTTCCCACCGTCCAGCAGGCCCACGGGCCCTCTGGTGAGCGAGCCCGCCTATTCCTCACCTGAGCGTCATATTACTATCCTACGCTCACTCTGATTTTCTGTTAGTCCTCAGATTTTCAGCAGCATATATGCATTTTGTGGTGCTTGTACCTCTTTACCTGTGCATCCTATGATGATGATCCTTATATGTAAATTGATCTACCCTTCGTTCTCTACATGATGGTTGCTATTGCATGCATATTAGGACTCATCTTCATGTCATAATCTCTGTTCCAAAAGTGCATCATGCTGTTAACTACAGAAAACTGTTAATATGTGTGACTTTGTCATTTTTGTGTGATTTAATGCAAATGTCATATGAGCATCTTGTCAACATGTCTTTGGAGCATTTTCATGTCTTCTTGCTATTAGTATTTATTTCATGCCATGATATGCCATGATGTGACTGCCATGAGCTTGTAAACATGCGTCGTCAATCTTACGCGAAGTCATGCCCGCGGTTATGTGGCGACTTGGATATTTATAACCTCCGGTTGTAGAGAACTTGACACTAAATTCTAATTAAAATACACCAACCACGTGCGTAACCGTGATCGTCTCTTTTCGAGAGAGTTCGGGAAGAGAACACGGTGGGGTTATGTTTGAGTCATAAGTAGGTGTTCATGATCACTTCTTGATCATTACTAGTTTGCGCCCGATTATGCGTAGTTTACTCTTTTTATTCTTGTACTCGTAAGTTAGCCACCATGTAATGCTTAGTGCTTGCTGCAACCTCACCACCTTACCCTTCCATACCCATTAAGCTTTGATAGTCTTGCTACCCATGGTTATGGGATTGCTGAGTCCTCGTGGCTCACAGATTACTACAACAACAGATGCAGGTACAGGTAATGCGATGATTTGACGTGAGAGCGATGCGCGTCTGCTTTTGGAGTTATTCGTCTTCGTCGATCTTGGGATAGGTTCCTGGTCGACAGCCTGGGCTAGCAGGGTGGATGTCGTTCGTGTTTTTCGTTTGTGTTTCATCCGTAGTCAGATTCTGCTCTTCTGTATGGTGTTTGCTATGTATTGATGTATTTCTGTGATGACTATATGTATTTGTATGTATCCCCTTCTATTATGTACATGGTACGATGTAATGATATCCACCTTGCAAGCGTCTTCGATATGCGCTTCTATCCCTGGTGGGGCCTCCGAGTCCCTCGAGCATAGGGTCACATATTGGGCGTGACACCAGAGGCCACCTCCGCTGCCGCCGCCGCGGCCCTTGCCGCGCTCCTTGCGGCTGCCGCGGCGCTCGGTATGGCCCTCGCGAAGCAACTTGAGCTCGTGGCAGTCTTCCGTGCTGTGGGAGTTCATGTTGTGGTAGGAGCAGAAATGTCGGTCGTCCTTCTTGGCCTCGCCATGGTCACGGCCGCGCTTGTAGTCCGGCTCCGCCGCAAGCACGGCAGGGCCCTTACGCTTGGTGTCCTTGCCCTTGGGTTTCGCCGCGTCAGGCTCAGTGTCGATGTCGTTGTGGAGGAAGAGGCGTCCCTCTTCGGCCTTGGCGCAACGGTCGGCGAGGAGAAACAACTCTGCTGCGGAGTCGAGCTTGTCCCTGACCGAGAGCTACTCGCGCATCTTCACATCCGTGATGCCATTGGTGAAGGCGGAGACGATCGCGGCGTCGAAGGCCTTCGGGATCCTGTGGCGCACCTGGCTGAAGCACTGGATGAACTTGCGGAGGGGTCACCAGGGCGCTGGCGCACGTTCCGCAGGTCGTTGAGCGTGAGGGAACGGTCGCTCGTGCCCTTGAAGTTGGCGACGAACTGCTTGCACAGGTCCTCCCACAAAGAGATGGACGCCTCGGGGAGGTTCATGAGCCATGAGCGCGCAGCGTCCTTGAGGGCCATGGGGAACCAGTTCGCCATGACCCAGTCGTCGCCCCTCGCGGCCTGTATGCTGATGGTGTAGAGCAGGAGGAACTCCGTGGGGTTAGCGCTGCCGTTGTAGCGCTGAGGGAGGTCTGGCTTGAACTTGCCGGGCCACACCATGCGACGTAGCTCGGGGGCGAGGGCTAGGTAGCCCCCATTGGTGACGGTGCCACTGTCGAGGGCCACGCGGTTCGGGTGCCCCGCCATGGCGATGTCGTGGAGGACGCGGTCCTGGCGGTTGCGTGCCTTCCCGAAGGCCACGCGCGCGTCTAGGGGCGCGCGGTGGATGATCTGGCAGCTGTCGCCGTCGCCGCCTGGCGCGAGCGAGCCGCGAGACGGCTCCGAGGCGCGCCCTACGGGGCGGCGCTCGGCCATGTCGTGGTCCAGAGGAGGAGGAGGGGGCGCGTCACGCCCGGCCCGGTCGGCACGGGACGGCGGAGCAGGCAAGGAGCGGGAGGGCAACTGGCCATCACGCGCGGCGTCGACGAGCTCGGTGATGCGCCCGAGCCAGGCGTTGTAGCCGTCCTCGGTGGGACGATAGCACAGCAGCTCCTACGCCAAGAGCAGCGCGGCGTGCGGAGTGGGAGGATCGTGACGTGCAAGCGAGGAGGGGGCGGTGGAGCGGCCGTGCGCCTGCTCATTCACCGACAGGTGGGCGGAGGAGGCCACGCGCTCCCCAACAGGCTCGGTGGTAGTGCGAGGGCGCCGCCCAGGGGCACCGCGGGCGGCGGGTGCCACGCGGACCCTGGCGGCGGCTCGGCGCGCGGCGCGTTCCTGGCGAGCGACGGCATCGTCCATGTCGATGCTGGCATCGAGGTCGAAGGCGCGAAGATGGCAAGTCCCCCTATCTGGCGCGCCGAATGTCGGAGTCTAGGATCTGCGTCCAAGAAACTTCTCCAAGAACTTAGGATTCGAATTCTGTGGGGACTTCGCTTGGCGACCTACGACACGACGGCAACTAAGGCGGGATCGCGACGGGCTCACTGGCTCTCACCGGACACGAAGGGGACGCGCGAGCTACCCAGGTTCGGGCCACCATGCGGTGTAATACCCTACTCGTGCCTGTGTTGGATTGCTCTATGAAGGAGAGCTTGTGCTCGAGGTACACGAGGTGTGGGGGAGAATGAATCGATCCCCCTACATGGAAGTGGCCCTGCCCCTTTTGTAATGCCTTGGTCCTCTTCCCCGAAAATATCAGCGGGAAAGGGTGGCCACAGGGTGGCAATTCAAAGGGGGACAGGCGCGCAGGTCTATCCTAAATAAAGGTGGTCTCCGCCTGATAAAGTAGTCTTCGTGACGTGCTGGTGGGTTTGGCGATGACCTCCGTCCTGGCGCGCCGATCTGTCCTGATCTTCTATCACCAAAGAGGAAACACTTAGGGACTTGCTTTGGGGGAGGCAGACGCCGCTGCTCCCCTATCACCAGAATGGAAGCTGGGCTCGGTCACGCCCCGCTGTCCTTATCCTGACAGTGGGTCGTCACCCATGTGCTGGGCGCGGAGCCCCGCGGCAGACACCGTACGATCTGCTCCATGAGAAGGCCTGGCGAGGGGAGCCTCGTGAGGCAACCTGGTGCTTGGCGGCCTCGGCAGGGCCTGACCTGGCGGCGAGGAGCCTCGCGAGGCGGCTTCCTTCGGAGCGGCCGAGGCAGGGCCACCCTCGTGGGCCGGCCCAAGCGTTGTCCTCCGGGCCAGAGGCAGACGGGGCATGGTACCCTGGTTCCCACTGGGCCGACAATCAGTTACACCATCAAGGCTGGTGAAGAAAAGAAAGCAAGATGTTGATGGTTACTTTTCGGTAGAGCTGCCGGTAGCCGCCAAGAAAGCGGATACCACCAACAAGATACCTTTGGCCGGTGAGCCATAGCTTCTGGCAAGCCAGATTCTTGCCGTCGAAGCAAACACTCCCGCAGAGGAAGAAGTACCTTTAGTCCTTGTCATCGAGCCACAAGCTCCGGCATGGGCATAACCAATTGTCCAGTACCTTCAAATAGGAGATCTTCCCGATGAGCAAGAAGACGCAGAAAGAGTAGCCCGTCAATCAAGGATGTATGAATTTGTTGACAACATTTTGTACAGGAAAAGACCAAACAGGGTGAAATTGAAGTGCATCTACCAGGAAGATGGACAGAGGCTGTTGGAAGAGATGCATGAAGGGATGTGTGGCTCTCATATTGGGTCACGCGCGCTTGTCGGCAAGTCGTTCCGTCAAGGATTCTACTGGCCGACAGCCCTTCAAGATGCCTTGGCGGTGGTCATCAGGTGCGAAGCATGCCAGTTCCACTCCAAGGAGATCCACCAGCCAGCTCAAGCCCTCCAAACCATTCCTCTCTCCTGGCCCTTCTCGGTCTGGGAGCTCAACATCATCGGCCCCTTCCCGTGAGCTGCCGGAGGCTTTGAATTCTTGTACGTTGCAATCGACAAGTTTACAAAGTGGGCTGAGGTAGAGCCAGTGAGGAAGGTGACGGCACAGTCAGCCATCAAGTTCCTCAAGGGATTGGTTGCTCGTTGTGGTGTACCCAACAGGATCATCACCGACAATGGCACCCAATTCATGAGCTGTGCCTTCACATCATATTGCCAAGAACTTGGAAACAAGATCTGCTACGCATCTGTTGCTCACCCAAGGAGCAATGGACAAGTAGAGAGGGCAAATGCGGAAGTGCTGCGTGGTCTGAAGACCAGAACTTTTGATAGGCTGCACGAGTGTGGAAGGCTCTGGGTGGAAGAGTTGCCGGCGGTTCTTTGGTCAATCAGAACGACACCAAGTCGAGCCACTGGACAAACACCCTTCTCCCTTGTTTATGGTGCAGAAGTGGTGCTCCCCATGGAACTCAGATATGGGTAACCTCGAGTCTTGGCCTTCGATGAGGAGGATCAAGATGAGCTGCGGCAAGATGATGCCACGCTCCTTGAGGAACATCGTTTCTGGGCTGCTGTCCATGCTGCACAGTACCAGCAAGCTTTGCACCGCAACCATAGCCGCAAAGTGAACGCCAGGAACCTTGAGGAAGGCTACCTTGTTCTTCGTCGGATTCAGTCCATGAAGGGTCAAAACAAGTTGAAGCCAAAGTGGGAAGGCCCTTACCGGGTGTTACGAGTCACTAGGCCTGGCACAGTATGCCTAGAGACCGAAGATGGCACTCCGGTGCTCAACTCATGGAATATTGAGCATCTTCGCAAGTTTTACCTGTAAGGCGCGGTTGCCGGGCTGCCCGGCAACCTCTTTTGTACAAGTTTGCCGGCAAGGCATGTAAATCTTTGTACAGAGCTGGGCGCAGATCCCGTGCACAATGAATAAAAGCTAAGTGTTTCACAACTCTTTGTCAAAGTACATATTTGTTTATATGTTGCAGGCAGCCTTGTGTTACATTTTACCTTGCACATGATGATTAACGAACCATCAAGGTTCTAGCCTCCTCTTTTCTCTTCTTTCTTTTTCTCAAAGGACAGAAGGGTTTCTCGCGTGCAAACTTCCTGGGGGGAGTAACGGTATGGATACTAAGTGACGTTCAAGATATCGTCCTACGACAAGAAGTACGTCAAAGAAAAAGGTAAGTTGAAAAACTTTGAAGTAAATTCTTTGTTGTAGTTGCAATTTCTCCTTCAACGATTTTGGCCTTTGTATGAGAAACCTGCACGCTAAGGAACCTTGTCGTGATCAGTTACGCCCTTACTTTGTTTCGAGTCCGCTCAACAACTGAAGTGGCTGCACCCAAGCACCGGAAGATGGCGCTCCCACCCACCCACCCACCCCTAAACCCTAGTCCACCGGCGCTCTCCACCCATGGCCAGTAGTTTGGTTTTCCTCTCCGATCATCCTCTTCGGTGTCTCCTAATCTACTCGCTTGTACCCATGGTGATGGGTTTCTCTTTTGGATCTACCCTTGGCCTGAATTTCTCCAGGGGTAGAGCTTTTGCAGATGAGATCTTCAAGGCTTCTGGTCTCACAGTTCATCCTATGGAGAATATGGGATCTTTCACGCTGGTGGTATCTTTTAGCCGGCATGATTTTAGGGTCAATGAGGAATCGGTGGCAGCCGCACTAGAGTCTGCACTGGGCGGTTCTGCTATTGAATTCTTGGTCTCGGCCATTGGTGATAAGGTATTCAGCTTTAATGTCTCATGCAAGGATGTTGGTTTTTACATTGTGGATCTGCGTTCTTTTTCTTGCCCACAATTCAAATGTTACTTTCATTTGTGGGGTAATGGAGGACCTAATTGGGTTCGTGAGTTTAAAATCTGGAGGAAGGAATGTGATGATGAATGGATTCTTGTTAGCCCATCCAAACGCAGAGCTGCTTTGGCGATGTTGGCGATGCATAATCCTTCGGCCAAATCTTCTATCAAGTCGGCATCTTCTGCCTTAAAAAAATCTCATTTGCAACATTCCAGAATTATAATGTTTGCAGGGGCTATAGGTACCCTGCCATGGCCAATTGCATTGCCACCACTGAGATTGCAGGTTATGAGATTACGGATCATGAGCGTGTTATTTTTCATGCTCCTTCCCCACCGGAACTTCACTGGACTGTTGCCTCGCTGCCGATTGTGTTCGGCACGATGGGTTCCCCGGTGATTCATCATCACCGTGATCAGCGCAATCAATCTTTTTCGGTGCCGTCATCTTTGGATCAGCTGGTAGGCGGGATGGCTATTCTTTCAATTCCCCATGATGGGCCGGCTGAAATTGAGCCCACTGAGATATCCTCCCCCACTGTTCGCATGGCCTCAGATTTGGTTCCTGTTTCTATGGTGGGCCTCTCAGATTCTGTCTCTCCGGATGGGCCGTCGGATGATATTCCCTAAACGCACGAGGCCAATAATGCTCTTAATGAAATGATTGAAAATATGGTGGATAAAATCCTTACTTGTCAAAAATGCTCTCAGTCTGGCCATTTTAAAAAAACTGCCCTCTATCTCTTGTTTGTTTGGCATGTTCTCGTGTGGGCCATAATCGCAGGGATTGTGAAAAGATTGCGCTGGAGCAAGGGCTGTTTTGGAAGCCAAAATATGCTCCGCCTTCTCCGGTTCCCAATACCGGTCTTAAGGTTGCCGCCTCCCCAGTTTTACCTGAAGCAAGGGACTCTTTGTGCTCCCCTGTCAGACCAGTCCCATCTATTCATTGCTGCTCTCCACCAAAAACACCATTGGGCTCTCCTCCGGCTACGCCGCCACCACCATTGCCCTCGCCAGCACCTTCCGTCGACCCACCTATGGCGGTCTTTGCTCTCGACCTGCATCGCTACGTTCCGGCCGCTCACCACATCATTGATGGCGGAGCAAATCGGCTTCCCCGGATGTTCATCATGCCTCCCTCACCCATCGTTCGTCGCCATGAGGAGTTCATGGTTGCGGAGGTAATGCCTTTGCCGCCACTAGACCACGTTGGCCCTGCAAGGGAAGATGTTGTTGATTTTTTGGAGAATAGAGGAGTTCTGGTTCGGTCTGCTCAGCCCTGGGTTTTTGGAGTAGGATTGTTTCAGCTTAGAGATGCTGGGGTACGCTTTCCACTGCTGCAGCTGCCTCCGCAACCACTTGGTAATGATAGATTTGTTCGGTTTTTCAAGCATGATGAAGGAATTGGTTATCGGGGCACTCATGGTTTCCGTGATGGGTGTTTGATGTTTCTTGGCATTCCTTTGGATTTAAGAACAACTGAGAACATTCAAGCTGCGGTTAATACTTTTGGGAAATTCCAGCACTGGGTTAGTGATGATCCCTACCTTGTGAGGACTATTGTTTTTTGCTTCGTTCCCTGTGGATATCTTGGTCCCTCGTGATGTAGTTTTCACGGACTATGCAACATATAGTGGAGCTAAGGTCTCATGGACAGCACCGTGTTATATCTTGGGTGCTAATTTTGCTGACCAGATGCCTGAGGACAAGGATTCTATGCCATTGGATGGCAGCCCACACCCTCTGGCAGGAGAATTGGTGCCAGATGTTCATAACTTTGTCTTGCCTCCATATCCTGCGCTTGGTTGGAATGATCTTCCCCCAATCCCGCCGCTGGTGCCTGATCATGTTGATCATGACAACTAGGGCCATGACCATTGGGGTGATGTGGCCGATCATCATGTTGAGCAGCAGGATGAGAACAACCAACCAGTTCAAGATCAAGAGTCCATGGTGATTGACCAGCCTGTTTTCTCAGATTCAGAAGTGTAGACGAATGCTCCTGTTATTGTGGAAGATGCAGTACCGCAATAGTTTGATGCGAATGCTTGGGCAATAGTACCCTATCAGCCTCCTCTCATTCAGTTTGATCGTATCATTGTCGGGGCTGTGAGGGTGGTTTATGGCCCGGTTCTGCCACCAGAGCTTTCTTGGAGGAGAACTTTTGAAACTCTCTTGCTGATCTGCCCCATGCAGGGCAAACTGATGCCCATGCCGTCGTCTGTTGTGGAGCCCATTGTGCTCTCCAAAGGAATTGGGCTTTGGCATTTGATGATGTCCAAGTGGTCTCTAAGTTGCAATGGATGCAGGCCCCCATAGTCAGCCCGGCCAAATCTCGGTCTGTGGCTAGGAATCTCTTTCCTATGACTGATGTATCTGAAGATGTGACAGCCATCTACCCAGGCTTGGAGGCTGCTACTGTTGCCACTGTGGTCTCTTAGCTAGCACCAGAGGAAGCTTTCTCCTTTTCTGCCCAATGCAACAACAAGAAGACCCGCCACCGTAAGACCTTGGCACCCACATCATTGGTGGAGACCTTAGTCCGTCGATGCACCAGGGGATCTGCCAAGCCCGATGGTTATAAGCCTATCTTTCAGGAGCTTCAAACTCAACCAAAGAAGAAGCCTAGGTGTAAGCCTTTCGTGGCTGTGCCCTCGGAGGAAGTGGAAGATATGGGTGATCGTGGCCACAAGACCACGAATGATGCAAACCTGGGTGACGTGCCACCACCCACACCTGTCAAGACGATCCAGCAGATTGGCCAGGACCTGGGAATTGCACCAGAGAAGATGATGGTGGAGCGGCTTATGGCCAATCCAACTGAAGACACTTCGGCCTCTTCTGATGATTAGCTCGCCAGTTTGCTTCTGGGTTTGGCCAGCCCTTAGATTAGCTGTTTTATTTTGTTTTGGGCTTTCTACAGTCCAAATTTCCTATGTTGAACTATCTGAATTTCTTGCTGGCTGTAATAATCTTGCACTTGGACCAATATGGCTGTTAAACTTTGTTTGCATGAAGCTCTGTTGTGTAGTGCTTCTATGTCGTTACATCTATGCCATTTTCCATGAATCACAACAACTTTAGAAGCTGGAGTGTGCTGTGTTGGAATGTTAGAGGTCTTAACTCCACTGCTAGGTAGCGTGCTGTTAAGCAAAAAATGGAGGAAAGTCAATGTGTGGTTGCTTGTTTTCAAGAAACCAAATGCAGTAATTTTGATATCAAAGATATTAGGGCTTTTTGTCCTAAACAATTTGACACCTTTGTTTTTGCACCTGCTATGGGAGCATCTAGTGGAATCCTTGTGGTTTGGAATTCTTCAGTTTTGTTTGGGATGCTGGTAGAAATTCAGTCTTTTGCTTTGGTGGTAAACTTTACTACCAGACACAATAATGAGCAGTGGACACTTGTGACTATTTATGGTCCTTGTCAAGGTGAACCCAGAGATAATTTTGTTAACTAGCTTTATCATCTGAATATTCCTCTGGAGGATAACTGGTTGTTATTGGGTGATTTTAATTTCATCAGATCTGTTGAAAATAGAAATCTACCAGGAGGTGATATTAATGACATCTTTATTTTCAATGAGATCATTGGACACTTGGGGCTGCTAGAGCTCCCCTTGAAAGGGAGATCTTTTACTTGGTCCAATATGCAGGATGCTCCTCTGTTAGAGCAACTGGACTGGTTCTTTACTTCAACTAATTGGATTACGTGTTATCCTTTTACTGAGGTGCTTCCATTGGCCAAAACAGCCTCTGATCATGTGCCTTGTGTGGTTGTTATAAAAACTTCAATTCCCATGTCCAACATTTTCAGATTTGAAAACTTCAAAGCCTTAATTAAGCCAGTGCCTAGGTTAGACGCACTGACTAAGCCATTTACAACTGAAGAAATAAATGAAGTTATCAGGCTCATGCCCATTGACAAAGCTCCTGGCCCAGATGGATTTAATGGTCTATTTTTTAAAAAATGCTGGCCTATAATTTGCAAAGATTTTTATGCTCTGGCTCAAGAGTTCTATGATGAAAAGGCTCAACTTGCAAATCTTAATGCCTCATATATAACTTTGATCCCTAAAAAATTAGCTCCTGAGGCTGTTGGGGATTATAGACCAATCTCCCTGACTGGAATGGGTGTCAAATTCCTATCCAAGATTGCTGCTAATAGATTTCAAGAGCTCATCATGGACTGTATCCATAAGAATCAATATGGGTTCATCAAGTCAAGGACTATTCAGGACTGTATTGGTTGGACATTGGAATATCTTCATCAATGTCATCAATCAAAAAGGCCCATTCTGATTCTTAAGTTGGACTTTGAAAAGGCTTTCGACTCCATAGAGCGTTCTGTCATCTTCGAAATTATGAAGCATAAAGGTTTTAACAATAAGTGGATCAACTGGATCAAAGAGCTGTTGACTACTGGAACCTCCTCTGTGCTACTCAATGGAGTGCCTGGCAAGCAGTTCTTGTGCAAAAAGGGTGTGAGGCAAGGTGATCCTATATCTCCTTTGCTCTTTGTCCTTGCTAGAGATCTGTTGCAATCAATTGTCAATAGTATGCATCTCAGGGGAGAGCTTCAATTGCCTATACCATGTCATGATAGGGATTATCCTATTATTCAGTATGCTGATGACACCTTGATTATTGTGCCTGCTGAGGAGAATCAACTATTAGCTTTGAAGAAGATGTTGCAAGTCTTTTCTCAATCAACTGGGCTAGATGTTAACTATCATAAATCATCAATGGTCCCTATCAATGTGTCACAGGAAGAGACCAGCAGGCTTGCCTCTATCTTTGGTTGTCAGGTTGGGAAGATGCTCTTCACCTACCTTGGTCTCCCAGTGGGTACCACAAGGCCAAGAATGGTTGATCTAATGCCATTAGTTGATTGCATGGAAAGAAGAATGACTGCCAGCTCTTCCTTCCTTGCCCAAGGTGGCAGGCTTTAGTATCTGAATTCTGCTCTTTCCTCCCTACCTATTTTCTTCTTATGCAGCCTGTTCATGAATCCTGGAATCTTAAAGCAACTTCAGAGAATTCAAAGATAGTGTTTGAGGAAGAATAAGCAGGAACCAGCACCCTCCCTTGCTGCTTGGGATCTAATCTATAGGCCCAAGGATAAAGGTGGTCTAGGAATAATGAACCTTGGTATTCAGAAAGTTGCCCTCCTGCTTAAACATGTTCGCAAGTTCTTGAATAAAGCTGTTGTTCCCTGGGTACACCTTCTCTGGAATTCTTATTATCATGGTGTTGTCCCTCAAGGTACTACATCCTGTTGATCCTTTTGGTGGAAAGATATCCTCAAGTTGATTGATCAATTCAGAGAAGTGTCCTGGGTGGAGATTAATCAGGGGGACACTACCCTATTTTGGTTTGATAAGTGGAAGTTGGGAGATTCAGGTTTGCCTCTTCAGAATAGATTTCCTAGATTGTTCTCTTATTGTAAGGACACTTTGCTATCTGTCAGGGATGGCTTGGAGTGTTAGGACCTATCTTGTTGGTTCAGCTTACCTTTGTCTGAACAGGCTTTTAATGAGCTTCCGTCCCTTCAAAATTTGCTTGAGACTCACGATGGACAGTCTGCCTCCAGAGATGTATGGCACTGGCATGGCACTGATAAACCCATCACACCCAAGAGGTTTTATTCCTTTATGCACTCAAATCTGACTTTTAACCCTTTGCTCAAATGGGTTTGGGGTCAGTTCTTGCACCATGAAAATTAATGTGTTTGCATGGATGATGATTATGGATAGACTAAACACAAAAGATATGGTGGAGAGGAGGCACTAGCATATTGATGATGGTATTTCCTCTGTTCTTTGTCATCTGTAGACTAGAGAGGATAGAGACCATTTGTTCTTCACCTGCTTATTCAGTCAGAGAGTGTGGAATTCTCTGCAGATTGATTGGTCTAGTGGGAATGATATGACTAAGATTGTTGTGAATGCTCGAAAGGACTTTAACAAGCCTTTCTTTGCTGAAGTGGTTTTTACTGCTTGCTGGAACATTTGGCTGATCAGAAATGCAAAGGTTTTCAAGCATGTGAGGCCTAGCTTCAACCAGTGGAGAGGGGCCTTCATTCATGACATGTCCCTACTTTCTCATAGAGTTAAGTCTAGGTATAAGGAGGACCTGGTTCAATGGGTAACTTACTTACCCCCTTAACTTTGTTTTTCTGTTTTCTTTAGGTCAGGTTAGTCTTTTCTTTTTTGGGTTACTCTTGGTAACCTCTGTAAATACTGTATTATTTGATGAATAAAGAGATATGGCTGTGGGGTTTTTTTCCCTACAATAACCAGTCAAAAAAACTGAAGTGGTTGCGTTGAGATCATCAAGTGTCCTTGCCGGCAGCGGCACTTCCGGCAAGCTGCTAAGGACCTGTTCCTCAAGCGCTCGCGGCAAGAGTGCACACACCGGCAAGATTCCGGCAAGCGTAGGGTTCAAAAATCATGCAAAGACAGAATAAAACAAGAGGAATAGCATGCATACATCCATTCAAAACACGAGTTATGTTACATCAAAAGCACAATACAGTTCTAAGATAGATTTGTCTTTTACATAGATTGCACTTGCGACAAGATGGTGTGGGAAGAATTAGTGCCTATGCTGGCCCTCTGTCCTGGGGATTTGGCTGACCCTGTCGGCGATGGGCGCGACAAGCTCCTCGGCGGCCTTGGTGTCGGCTCCCTTTGGCTGGCTGGTGAAGACTTTGGAGAGATCAATGCTTGGGTTCCGGTACACCACCTTGACTAGCACCTTGAAGAGGACGTCCCGGCAAAGCTTGCGGGATTCGCTGGCAAGATATGCGGCTTGAGCTTCATGGTGCTTTTCTAGTGCCTCGATCAAGCTTTCGAAGAAGAGAGTGAGCCTGGCACTGGCGGTGCCCCCTTCGGCGATGGAGTAGTGGTATTCTGGCAAGCTCATGGCAGACAGCTGTGCAGAAAGGTTCTCCGTGGTAGCCACAAGGAGATCAGTCCAAAGCTTGTAGGCGCCTTTGAGCTCGTTGAAGGAGTTTGCGGTGCTCGTAAGCAGGGCCTTCTCGCTCTCGAGATCCTTCGTCAGAACTCTCTCATGCTTCTTGGCCTCATCAAGAAACTTCTCCAAGGCGGTCAGCTCCATCTTGTGATCTTCAATCGTATCGTTGGCCTTGGTGAGCTCTTGGTTCTCGGTGGATACTGAAGTTTGTAGCTCCGACAAGGTGTGAGTTGCCTTCTCTGCATCTGCTTTGAGCGCCAAGATCTCCTTGCCATTGGTGGCAATATCTGCTTCGAGCGCTCGCACCTTGCCTTCCAGCTCGATGTTGGCGGCCTCTGCAGCTTCGGCAGCATCGACGGCCTCCTTGATCTTGCTGGCATGCTCTGTAGCTTGAGCCTCGATGGCCTCTTTGTGTTTGCGCTCCAGCTCCTGGGTCTGCTGTGAAATAAGGCCCTTGATCTCATTATCATTGCCACGAAGTGTAGTGGCAAGCTCTGCTTCACGAGCGGCAAGTTCTTCTTCATGAGCGTCAAGGCCAACCTTGCACTCGTTCAACCCTGCCTCGGTTGCCGCTATCCTCTGTGCGGCCTCCTCATGTGCCCTGTCGACTTCAGCCTTTTCCAGGACAAACTATTCCTTGGCCTTGGCAAGCTGGGTGTGCTGTTCTTGGAGGTCCTGGAGGCATTCCGCATATCAGCTTTGTGTTTCCTCCACACGCTTCTTGAACTCCTCCTCTGCCTTGTCAAGGACGGCATCCCTGGAATCCAAGCTCTTGGTGTGGCTGAGGTAGCATGCTTGAAGCTTTTGAAAGTTCATGCCCATGGCCTTGAGGAGCCGCTGCTCTTTAGTCTCGTTGGTGTTGGCATGCGGCTCATCGACGACTTCGAGCCCAGAAGCGGCAATGATCTCTCCATCCAAGACTTCTCCTTCCATGGGCACCCCGATGCTTAACGTCCCAGGGAGGCTGGTGAACTGGTTGTCGCCAACCTTCAGATACCTACTCGAGAAGGGCTCTTCAGATGTCGAGGGGTGGTCAACGACGGCTGCCTTGCCGGTCAAGAACGCCCTCATGGCCGAGTCAGCGCTTGGCGCTCCTAAGACAGGGATGTCCTCAGTGGCCTCGGCGCTCTTGTTGCCGCCTGTCGTGCGGATGACCCCCGGGTAGTACCAAGACGGCAAGCCAGACAGGGTGCCTGCCTGCGCGGGCCGGATGCTCCGGCTCGCGCCCACGGCGGCTGCTCTGGCTCACGCCCGCGGCCGGCTGCTCTAGCCAGCTGGCTGCCCGAAGTCAACCACTGCGTCTCGTCGGACAAGCGCAGACATGACGGCCATCCCGTGGCCACTATTGCTGATCAAGCATGCACTATTCATCCATCAGGCATCGTCATGTACAGTACCCCTTGTCCCCTGGGCACTGATTTATAAAGTGCCCCAGGGGACTCCTCGCCTCAGTAGGCTCGCGCACGCTCTTTCCCCCTCGCTCACACACAGCACCATGAGGTGAGGGGCTCGGTCCCATGGTGCCATCCGGCCGGAGGCTCACGGGCGCTCTGTTCCTCCCCTCTGCTCATCGCTGCTCAGCTCCTCTCCTTTTCCTTCTCACTACCAAAAGCAAAAAAAAGGACCATGGCACGCCTCTCCTACTGGTCCGACCGGCGTCCCAACGATGCCCGCCCCTCCTCCGCCCCGCCGCTCGCCGCGGCGCTCCTGACTGTCCTTGCCCTGCTCACGCCCCTGCTTCCTCGCACGCGACCCCGCCACCCAGTGGGTCGGCCGGCCGCCCCCGGCCCCGCCTGCTCCGTCCGCGCCACGGCAGTTGGCTGCCCGTCGGTGCCGCTTCGCTCCGCTGCCACGCATCCGCAGCCCTCCGTCGCCACCCGCGGCCTCTGCGCACGCGCACGCAGTCCTCGCTACCACCGACGCCGACGCGCTGCTCGCCCTCAAGGCCGCCGTGGACGCCTTCGCCGCCTCCCGTGGCACCCCTCCATGGCTTCCACCCTCTGCACCGCCTGGCCGAGCGTGCGCCAGCATGACCCCGCCGGCCGAGTCACCGAGCTGGTCCTCCAGAACCTCAACCTCCGGCCCGCCTCGCCCTGGCCGCCCCCGCGCGCTGCTCCGCTCCCGAGCGCCGCGCCTCCCACTCGCGGCCGCACTCTCGCCTCGCTCCGGCCGTCCCCGCGTGCGGCTCGCCTGGTGCCCCGCATCGTCCCTGCCCTGGCCCCGCACCCGCAGCACCCCCGCGTCGCAACGCCTCGCCACGGCAGGCGCCCTCCTCCTGCCTCGCGTGCGCTGGGCTACTTCGCTTTGCTCTGCTCCACCCGCAGCACCCTCGCGTCGCCACGCCTCGCCACGGACGATGCGCCCGCTTGTCCACACCGCGGCAGGTTGCCTCTCTCCGCCCATGCGCGCCGCTACGGGTCGCCTGCGCTCCCCCCGCGTCGCTGCGTGTCGCCACGGCCGACGCACTTGCGCTGCCCCGCCCCGAGCTCGGTCGCCCGTGCGCCCACCCCGCCACGAGCTTGGTCGCCCGTGCGCCCGCCCCGCTGGCTCGCGCCTCCCACGCGCCCGCCAGCTCGCCCTCGCCGTGCCCGGATGCCTCCTGCGCGCCCGCCGGCTCCCGCGCTGGCCGGCTTCCGCGCGCCCGCCGGCTCGCCATCGCCGCACCCGGCCGGCTCCCGCACGCTCGCTGGCTCCTGCGCCGGCCGGCTCCGCTTGCTCCGCGGCCGGCTCCTGCTCTAGCCCCCTGCTGTGGCCGGCTGCTCGTGAAGAAAAGGGCCGGCTGCCCAGTCGGCCGAAGAAAAGAAAAAGAGAAAAAAAGAGTAAAAAAACCCACAAGCTGTGCTGCCCTCCCGCGTTGCCACCTGGCCGGCTGTCCAGCCTGCCTGCGTCGCCGCCTGGCCGGCTGGCCTGCCTGTCCGCTTCGACGCCTGACCGGCTACGCCAGGCCAGCTGGGAGGCCGTCCCGGCTGCCTGTCCGCTTCGACACCCGGCCGGTCGGTCCCGACCGGCTGGGGCGCCCCTCGACCGCCCGGAGGCTCGGGCTGCCTGCCGGAGGTCACCTCCGACCCGTCTGCATCAAAAAGCAATGTGAGCCATCATCCCACATATCTTCGCACCGTGCACACAAAATGAATAACCCTGAGCGACCCTCGGGGGCTATCTCCGCATTTTTCCAGCTGCTTTACTGTTCAACCCGGCGCCAGCTAGTCTCGGCCCGGGGGCTGGCCGTTTGGCCTGATACGTTCTTCCTCGCAGACAGCTTAGTAGTGTGCATGGTACCAAAGGCCCACTCTTCGCCTCAGCTACAGACCGGCTCCCGGCTGTCTGGCTAGCGAGAGCAAAAGCTGGAGGTCAGCCCACGCGAAAAACGTCTGGGGAAGAAAATGGCTTGGGCGACCCAGTCGTTTCCTTTATGAGTATCTGCTCGGTCGAATCTGCTCCTAGAGTCTGAGTACTGTACACTCTACTCCGCGGCCCACTCTTTGCCTCAGCTACAGACCGGCTCCCGGCTGTCCGGCTGGCAAGAGCAAAAGCCAAAGAGCGGAGGGGACATGAAAAAGACTAAAGGGGGCTCAGACGAAACCGAGCCAGCACCCTCTGCATAAAACTTGCACTGCCAAAAGCTAAATATTTGATATATCTGCATTGACTAACTTTGTCTTTTGCTTAACCATTCCCGTGGGGAACCCCCCTCACCTGGAGGCTCGGAGGCTACACCCAGTGTGTGCGCTGGCGCGCCCCGCTGGGAAAATGCCGCGCTGGCTGTAGGCCCGCCGCCGGCCGCCGCCGACATTCTCGACGCAACCGTCTACCCCAACCACAGCGAAGACCCTCCGCCCAACTCTTCGAGTCGCCCGGAGGCCCGGAGGCTACACCCAGTGGGTGCGCTCGCGCCCCCACTGGAAAGAGCCGCGCCGGCTGCAGCCCGCAGCCGGCTATCATTGCCAACCTCTGCTACCACGACAGCGAAGACCCTCCGCCCGACTCTTTGAGTCGCCCGGAGGCACAGAGGCTACACCCAGTGGGTGCGCTAGCGCGTCCCCACTGGAAGCAAGCCGCGCGACTGCCGCCCGTAGCTGGCTGTCATCGACGACTTCTGCTACAACACCTGCGGAAATGTGACGCCCCGAGACCGATGCTCCAGATTCCTTCCATTTATTTTCCGTCGTTGTCGTGTGATTCGTTTGCTTGTTGCACTTCGTCATGTCATCGTGTGCATTTCATCCGCATATTTTCATTAAACTTGCATCCGTTCGCAGTTGCCAGCTTCTCCCTGTCCCTTATGTTGTCCATTTCGAGACCCGACACACTCGCACCCGCCCGCGGCACCTCCGAAATATTATTTTATAAGTGGGATAAAAATGTTCTCGGAATGGGTTGAAAGTTGGCGTGCAGTCTTATTATATTGTAGGTAGACCGCCTGCCAAATTTCGTCGCATTCGGAGTCCGTTTGATAGCCCAACCGTTAAACTATAGCGGCACTATAGCCGGATAAACGTCGAAGGTTTTCGGTGTTCCGAAAACCGTGCCGGGCTGCCATCTTCCTTCTCTCCTTAGCCCAATCCCCTCCTCCATAGCCCGCTTAGCCCAGCCTAGCCCCCCTCCGAACGGAACCGTTGGATCGCGATCGGAGGGCTTCAAAACGCCTAAAAATCTCTCTCCTAGCCCCTCCTGCCTATAAAAGGAAGGCCCTCACCTTCCTATTCTGGAAAACCCTAGCCCCGCCACGAAATCCGCGCCGCCGCCAGCCTCCTCCACTCCACAGCCGCCACATCCCACCTCCCAGCCAAGCGGGCCCGCGAAGCCCATCTGGAGGCCCGTCCGGGCCCGGATCGAACTGCCGCCGCCGCCCGCGCCGCGCGCCGCCCGAGCCCCGCAGTGTAACACCCCAAAAAAAATTTAATCATGTTTTATAAATTAAAATTTTGCCAGGAGTATTTATTTTCTATCTTTCTGGATTTTCTATGGATTTCAGAACCACTTCTTTTCTCTGGATTTCAATTTTTTCCCTCTTATCTGAAAACTTTTGAATAGCATTGTGTGGCTTGAGTGTTTTATTTAGTCATTTTATTGCATTCATTAAAACCAGTGGAAAAAAAATTCAAAATAAAATTTGTCAAGATTTAAATTCATTTAATAGCATTTTACCCCTTTTAAGAGCCTCATTTGCACTACAACTATTTTATAACTCCATTTATAAATTCCACAAAAATTTGTAGAAGTCATGGGATGTCCCTGGATCACTTTTATGCAAAAAACCAGCTTGGCCATTTGTAAATTTTAAGCTCCACTTCAAGCTTTCAAATCTGGTTCAGTTTGTAGTTTGCACTGCAACCTATTTAAATATCTCTTTAAAAATTCCATAAAAATTTGGGGATGTCAGTAGAGGTATATAACTCATGTTTATGCAAAAATCCATTTGGGTTGTTTGAAAATTTTGAGCAAACCATCCTCATTTGCATTCTGGTCCAGTTTGGCAGTTTGTACTGCAACCTCATTTTATCTTGCCCTATTGCCCTTGGGATTTTTCCATCTTTTAGTCCACCCTATCAAAACCTTAAGTCCAAGAGATCAGTCCCATAGGCATGTCTTAAGTTGACCAAATTGCCCCTTTCTTTTTCTGTCCAGAATTGTTTTCCACCAAAACTTGCATTAACAAGTTTCTCCTTTGGCCAAACTAACTTCTCCATCATCACCTGCACATAAAGAGACACTAACCTGGAGATTTTGGCTACCAGAAGAGATGCCTAGATGCCTTTGGCATTTCATCAAGCAGCTTAGGAGCATGGCCAGATTTGGCATGCTTCTAGGTTTGCATTATGAACTAGTTCCCCAGACCAAACCGGCATGTCCACTAGAGATTTAGCAAACCACCCATCCATCCTGGTAAATTGCAGCTCCATCCAAGCCCTATAGCTAGCACTGGCATTTCGTCGAGCGCTTGGTGTGCGTGCTCTGGGCGCGGCCAGAGCGCGGCCAGAGCGCACGTTTTGCTCGTGCTGCTCCCGAGCCGCCGCGACCAGATGCCGCCTCCCCCGCTCGTTCCATTCATCCCCCCTGCCCCCTGGTTCTGCCTGTCGCGTCCTACTCCTCCCAGAGCGGCAGCAGTGGCCCCTTGGTGGCAAGCCTGCGGCCGCAGCGAGCCCCTGCCATGACCGGCGCCGCCCGAGCCTCCCCAGCGCGCCAGCTGCCCCCTGGACCATGCCGTTCTTATCCGCGAGCTCGTCCGATAGCGCCCGTCGCCGCCACGTCTCCCCTAGCAACAGAACGGCGGTTCGTCGTCGTTCTTATCCATGGCCGCCGCGGGAACCGACCTCGTCACACTATATAAAGGAGCCCCGAGCACGACTAGCCACTCCATCGCCCTCCCTGGTCCCGTATTGAAGCCCCCAAAGCAGCCTGACGACCGGGGGAACCCATCTTCCCCGTCTCCGGCCGAACCACCGCCGCCGCCCTCCGGTCGATTCCGACCAAACTAGGGCCTCCCCTTCTCCAAGCTCTTCACCGCTAGCTCCACCATGACCCCTAGAACCCATCCCCTCTGCCAATTTCGCCCGAGAGTCTCGGTGTGCAAAGCTCCCTCTCATGGCCGAAGCCTCTTCCGCCATGGAGGAAGGGCTGCTCACCCTCGAGCTCTACCGCGCCCCTAGCCGTCTCCAACGGACGCGGAATTCTCTCCCGAGCATCCCCATATGCAGAGCACCACGAATGGTGGCCTGTAGCGCCGGCAATCGTCGCCGGAGTCCGGCACTGCCTCTGTCCCAGGCGCGCGCGTGAGGTGAGGGACGAACCCGACAGGTGGGGACCACCTGTCGGTGACCCAGCCAGACGCCCCAGTGGCGCAGCCCCTCGCTTGCGTGTTCCCACGGGGAAGGCGTACTCCAGAGAATACGCTTTCGCTTAAGGTACGCGTAGTGGCCCCGAAGTACGTTTCCTTCTTCCCTAAAGCGTATTCGGTCCGAAACGTTTTTTTTTCTGTTTTATTTAAAAACAGAATTTTGACCTGAACTGTGACTGGCTATAACTTTTAAAATAAAACTCCGAGTGATTTGATTCTTTTTCCTACCTCTCTAAAATTTCATCTAGTTTATTTTCATATTTATTTGAAAATTTTCCAAGACAACTTTTTGTACTGTTTTTGTATTAAGTGTTAATTCAAATATTTTTCAAAATAGGAATTGGAGAGAGGAGAAAAACTTTCAAAAGTTTTGTGATGCACCCTACCTCTCCACACACTAAAGGCAAGCATTCTGAACCCGGGCATAATAATTGTTTGGTGTTGTTTGACGTAACTACAACACCATATTGACTCGAAGCATGCATTATTTTATGTGACGTGATCATGCTCGTGAGTGCATGATAGAAATTCCTTGCTGTTGGAATTTAAATACTTGTGACAGTATTCATACTCTTACACCTCTCATGCCTACCGGAAGGGATCCGGAGAAGTCTCTGTCTCGGGTAGACACGAGCTTGGTGTTGACATCTCGTTGAAGCGAGAGTGGTCAGTGATACATGAAGGGGTGTGATGAGTGGTGATTCTGTTTGGAAACTGTGAAAAATAATTGTTGTCCTAACCATGCAGGGAACACATAAGCCTCCTGAGTCGACCGTAGATCGAGTCTTGTTCCAGTAACCCCCATACTTGTTTCGTACTACCACTTGTCCCTGCCGCAGGTAGGGTACGGTCCAGTAAGTTGTCAACCCCTTTCTTGGCACACACCGTACAGAGAGGCCATAGTGAAAGATACCAGTGGCCACTGGTAGGCATGTCACTTGGTCCGGGGGCATGGGTGTTTCCGGTCCGGGACCGAGAGGGGGGCACCCCTTAGAGCGCGCGAATATAAATTTGATCCCATGCTATTCGAGGTTGGAGCCTCCCCACTTAGAGTTTTGCTTAACGAGTGCCGTGGGTGATTCCAGGCACCGGTAAGTTAAGCTGGTGTGTGCGGGTCAGGTGTGTTTTCAATTCAAAGACCATAAACGGAATTAGTCCTGGTGTACTAAAGAAATCCGTTACTCGTGGGTAAAGAGTACACCCTCTGCAGAGTTTATATCTATTTGAATAGCCGTGTCCGCGGTTAAGGACTACAGTCTGGGATGGGTCAAGTGTCGGTCTTAGTGTCGGTCTTCGGAGGAAAAACTTCTAAACCAGAATATTGATCTTGGCATGTGATAATGATGATTTTGACTATTATTATTGTGGACTAACCATTTTTAATATTTGTATTATTGAGTATCCTTGGGATGGTTCTACCTCCTGGATACTTATTGTTATTTAGTTTCCCTTATAAGCCCTTTATGTGGTGTCGCTCAGACGCCCGACTGTGGCATGCTTGTTATTTATTTTCCTTATAAGCCCTTTATGTGGTGTCGCTCAGACGCCCGACTGTGGCATGATTGTTATTTATTTTCCTTATAAGCCCTTTATGTGGTGTCGCTCAGACGCCCGACTGTGGCATGCTTGTTATTTATTTTCCTTATAAGCCCTTTATGTGGTGTCGCTCAGACGCCCGACTGTGGCATGCTTGTTATTTATTTTCCTTATAAGCCCTTTATGTGGTGTCACTCAGACGCCCGACTGAGGCATGCTTTATATTATTATCCTTTCGAGGCGTCGCTTCAGACACCCGATTGGTTTATTTTATTTTTATTCTCTGATTGCTTATTTCTGTTTAATATGAATGACCTAGTTGCGTGCATCATGAATTTTATTTTTGAGACTGACTAAGCGATCATGGATTGTTTCAGTACATGTTTATCACCTGCTATATTGTACCTGTTTTCATGATGTTTGCGAGTACATTCAAAGTACTCACTGGCTTGTCCCTGGCTATTGTCTTGGCCAGATTTCTTGCTTGGAGAGGAGCGCAATGACGACAGCCCCGGAACCTAGGCACTGAAGATAGCAGCCGCGCGAAGATAGGAGTTATCTAGGTCAGCTGTTCCTGTGGGAAATGGAGTCCCATAGACGCTGATGACCCCGAACCGCTTCCGCCATCAACCACTAGAAACCTTTTGTTGTACTCATAGACCAGAATGGTCTTGTACTCCATATTTTGTATTTTGCTTGGAATTTCTGTATCAAGATTGTGCCTCATCAGCTAACAGTAATCCTGGGGCTGGTGAGCACAAGGACCATTTACTGGGAAATTAATATCCTGGAAAACCGGTCCTGACACGCAGCCCCCGCTCGATCGGATCGGGCCGATCCCGAGCGCCACCGCGTCCGCCGCCTTCGCCTCGCCCTCGCCGCACCTCACCTCCAGCAGCCACGCCGACGAGCGCCGCCGCCGGACCAGCATCAGCCAGGGGAAAGGAGGCCGCCGCCATGGACGACCTCGAGCCACACCATTGCCGGTTCGCGCCTCCGCCGCCGGGAACAGGCTCCCCTTCCCCGGATCTGCCCCTCCGCGACTCCTGCGTCCCTCCCGACCTTCCCGCTGCCGCGCCAGAGTTCCGCACCGCCGGTATGGCCTTCTGCCCGTGCGGGCGCACAGGGAGGTCGACGAGCCCCTGTCCAGCTTGTCCACGTGGGTCGCGCCGGCGCCCAATGCCCAGCCCATGCTTCCTGGCCTGCCCAGCAGCCTCTCCACCGTTCAGCAGGCCCACGGGCCCTCTGGTGAGCAGCCATAGCTACCTCTCGCCCGTGCGCGTTATAGCTATCCAGCGCCCAGTTTTTGAAAATTCCAGCATCATATGGTCATTTTGTGAGGCTTGTAACTTTGTGCATGTTGATCCTATGACAATGCTCCATATATGAAAAATGATCTACTCTTCGTGCTCTACGTGATGGTTTCTGTTGCATGCATAATAGGGTTCATCTTCATGTCATAATCTCTGTTGCAAGAGTGGTATGTGCTGTTAACTGCTGAAAAGTGTTAATAATTGTCATTTTGTCATTTTTGTGTGATTTAATGCATGCACCATATGAGCAACTTGTCAACATGACTTTGGAGCATTTTCATGAGTTCTTGCTGGTAGTATTTATTTCATGCCATGATATGCCCTGATGTGAGTGCCATGAGCTTGTAAACATGCCTAGTTAATGTTGCTATTCTGAGTAAAACTGTTTGTGTTATAAACTTGCCAGCTTTGCTTGATGGTTGCCACTAATCTAGTGCTCATATGCATATGATTACTTCGTATGATTTGGTCTATGTAATGTGTACTTTGATGTCATGCCCTCGGTTGCCATGTAGTCTTGCTGTAGCTTGTCTCTTTGTTACTCTCAAATTGCCATCATGATAAAACGGTCAGCATGTTAACAGAATGTTCCATTTCGTAAAAATCATAGTAATTAATCTGTGCATCCTATGAACTTTAGCCAATGGAGTGATTTGAAGATTGTCATGTGTACTGTATGCTAATGTCAATTTCATAAATATTAAAATTGCTATGCTTGCTGTTATGTGCCTCCCAAGTCAGCATCATAATGTTGTTGACAGCATGTCCAGTTTTCTGTTAGTTCATGATTGCATATTGCCTTGATGATTGCCATGAATCTATTGTTCCTATGATTATGCCCATGTTGTATGTTTTCATCTACATGTTGTATACTTCCATGATGTTGAATTTGATGCCATGTTCTAGCACTGTAGCATATTTATTTCATGCCTCCAACATGTCATCATATTAACTCTGCTCATGTATATGCCCTGTTTAGCAGAACTTTGCATTTTGCATGGATCATATTGAATTAACCATGATGCCTATGAACCTGAACCTTTAGGATAAATTGAAGTATATCATATCTATTTTCATTGCATATCAAGTTTGTGCCCATCATGCTTCTGTAGCTTGCTGTTTTGATGTTTGCAAACTGCTATGTTACTGTTTTGGGCAGGTTGCTATTATAACTTGTGTAGAGTGTATGTGTTGAACCGTTGCTCCGTTTTGATCATGTCCTATATGAAACTTGCTTAGAATTGTGTGTAGCTTCATATTGTCATGTTGCATCCTTGATTTGAAAGGGTGTTGTTGATGTTTCCTTGCATTTTGTAGCATATGCCATATTAAACTTGTTTAGCTCATATCTTCTAGACCGTAGCTCCGAATTAAATGATCTACATATGTAATTTGACTAGAATAACATGTAGATCTTCATGGTGCATCTTAACTTGCTGTTTAACAACTTTAACATTGTGTTTAATTCAGATCAGTACTAATTTCGAAATTTGCATATGGGGATTTTCCGGAATTGTTGTTTGTGTTTCCGGCCTCATTTAAACTTGCCTAGTTGTATGGATTGCTTTTGCTTCATCTCTTGCGATGTTCAACAATATTTAATTGTCATGCATCATATTTGATTGTGCATCATACCATGTTTATGCTTGTGTGTTTACCATGTTGTTTGCTTCTTTTCGGTTGTGCCTCTTCTCGATACTTCCGGTTTCGTTGCGATTGTGAGGTTTCGTTCGACTACGCGTGATTGTCTTCTTCATGGACTCGATCTTCTTCCGAGCGAGATTTCAGGCAAGATGATCATGACCTTGGATATCTTTACTATCTTTGCTTGCTAGTCGTCTCGTTGCTATCGTTATGTCGCGCTTCTTACCACATATATGTCAGCCTCCCATATGCCATGATACAGTCTCTAACCACGCTTACCCAGCAAACCGTTGTTTGGCTATGTTACCGCTTTGCTCAGCCCCTTTCTTATAGCGTTGCTAGTTGCAGGTGCTCTTGCAGGTTGTTCCATGTTGGGACATGGATATGTTGGGATATCACAATATCTCTTATTTAATTAACGCATCTATATACTTGGTATTGGGTGGAAGGCTCGGCCTTTTGCCTATTGTTTTGTTCCACTCAAGCCGCCTTAGTTTCCGTAATGCTGGTGTTATGATCCATGTTTAGCGTTCCTAACATGCTCAGGGGAATGGGACCCTCTTGACAGTTCGCTTTGAATAACCGCTTCCAGCAAGGCCCAACATTGGTTTTAACATTTGCCAACATAATAATACTGAACTAAATAATTAATTGGCATAGGGCATCATGAACCCAAGGATTCTTTTAATTCCACATAATGCAGGTGGGCCAGTGCCGATGGTGTTGGTCCAAACTAGAGCCACTTGCGGTACCTCCCTGGGCAACTAGGGTCTTCGGTAACTGTATGTACTGCTCATCCGATAGTGCCCTGAGAACGAGATACGTGCGGCTCCTATCAGGGTGTCAACACGTCGGGACGTCTTGTTGGAGTTGTGTTACCATTGTCGAAATGTCTTGTGCACCGGGATTCTGAGGATACTTCGGGCTATCTCGAGGTTGAGGTATTTCCACCGCAGCTTGTGTAGGCTTATGATGGGCCAGGTTGGAACACCCCTGCAGGGTTAAATCTTACGCGAAGCCGTGCCCGCGATTATGTGGCGCTTGGATATTTATAACCTCCGGTTGTAGAAAACTTGACACTAAATCCTAATTAAAATACACCAACCGCGTGCGTAACTGTGATCGTTCTCTTTTCGAGGAAGTTCGAGAAGAGAACACGGTGGGGTTATGTTTGTACTCGTAAGTAGGTGTTCAGGATCACTTAGTGATCATTTGTAGTTTGCGACCATTTTGCGTAGATGCTCTTGTTATTCTTGTACTCATAAGTTAGCCACCATATAATGCTTAGTGCTTGCTGCAACCTCACCACCTTGCCCTTCCATACCCAATAAGCTTTGATAGTCTTGCTACCCATGGTTATGGGATTGCTGAGTCCTCGTGGCTCACAGATTACTACAACAACAGATGCAGGTACAGGTAAAGCGATGATTTGACGTGAGCGCGATGAATGTTTGCTTTTGGAGTTCTTCTTCTGCTTCTTCCTCTTCATCGATCTTGGAATAGGTTCCTGGTCGGCAGCCTGGGCTAGCAGGGTGGATGTCGTTCATGTTTTTCGTTTGTGTTTCATCCGTAGTCAGATTCTGCTCTTCTGTATGGTGTTTGCTATGTATTAATGTATTCATGTGGTGATTGTATGTATTTTTATGTATCCCCATCTATTATGTATGTGGTACGATGTAATGATATCCACCTTGCAAGCGTCTCCAATATGCGTTTCTACTCTTGGTGAGGCCTCCGAGTTCCTCGAGAATAGGATCGCATATTGGGCGTGACAAGTTGGTATCAGAGCCTCGACCGACCATAGGAGCGCCCTTGATTGATCGAACCGCTGACGAGTCTAGAAGAAAAAAGTATTTTGAGTCCTAGTTATATATCGAAGAGTTGGAATTCTTTTTACTCCTTATCCCCTTCGTCGCTCTAGTGAGGAATTGTGACGTAGGTGTTTTGATTCTACTATCTCTTCTCACTCAAATATTTTTAGGATCACGCGGGTATTGTTGGAATGGTTGCGATATCGGTGTGACGTGACTCTATTCTTGGTGCCTCCTGACCGTATGGATTGGACCCGGGGAGTTGAGCTCCAAGGGGTTTTGTCACACTCGCTATTGTTTCGGTTTCGAGAATACCAGAGGACGCCGACATTGAAACGCTTCTATACTTTTTGTGGTGGCAAATAGTGTCGTGACTTTTCCCCAGTACTGGTGGAGATAGCGCGGATGATCCACTATGACTAGTATCGCTATGCTTTCGAAGGTCTGAGGTAGACGGATTTGCGAAGTTTCTTGGTCGTGTGTGAAGGTTGCGGATTGGTTGCAGCTGATTAGGATATTATTGTTGTGTGCTGAGTAGGTTCCCATATCCGCAACCTGATCTTGTAAACAAGAAGTTTCAGGAGTTCTTAGGTGGGAATTCAAGTATTACCTAGAATATCTTTTCCAATAGACACATGATACGATATGGGGTCTATCATATGTTTGTTCCGGCTTATTCTACAAGCCAAATCCTTGCGTTGTTTTTTGTTGTGGTATTCGAGTTGCTTCGAAGTCAAGTGTGGATTCCATATCTTTCCTAAGTGGTGTTCCCATATTTTGATGTAAAGGCCAATCCTTTTGATCATTGAGATTGTCATGACAATTCTTTTCACCGGATGTGCTTCTCTTCAAGTTAATCCAATCCTTTCAACATTTGCAAGATCAATTCTTAGTTTTCTCAACGGAGTTCATTTGATCCATCTGAAGTTGTCTTTCTTTTTCCCACCCTCCCACTCTTTTTCTTTACGGAGTCAAAATTCTCAAATCAATTATCCATTGTATTCATGAGAAGTCTCTTCATTCTTTTCCTTCAATGTTCTTAACCGGTGATTTCTCGTGAAGGTGCTCAGTAGTTTGTTGTTCATCATTCTTCATTCTCATTTTCTTTTTGATGGATTAAATTCAAGCTTTTGGTGTTGATCATATCCCGTTCATCGTTTCAAATGCTTTCCCATGCCGGCGTAACTCTTAATCGTCCATCTCTCTCTATTCTTACCCGGAGTGCCGTAATTATCTCAGAAGTTCCATGTTTCCATTCGAGATCCATTTGTTCTATCTCGTGGTTGTTATCTCTTCCAAGTCATTTAATTCAACCAGTGCAATTCCTATCTCAAGCAGTTGTTTCAACGGTGTTTCTTTTGAGTGGGCCCTAACCCACAGGTCTTTTCCCAGGATCTTACCTGACTCTCCTAATTTTTCCCGGAGTTATTCTCAAATTCTTTCAAAATTTGACATAAGAATGAATTTTCATCGGTCAAATGTCGTCTCCAAGATCGCTTCCTAATTCTTTTCATCTTTGGCTCAACCTTTCTATTCTTCTTTATTCCGGAGTATCTCACAAATTCTTCATGGTGGTTCTCATCGTCATTCTCAGCATTGGAAGACCGAAGAAGAATTTCTCTCATCCGTTCTCTTGAAGATTCGTGGTTCTAGCTTCATGCCATCCTCACAATTCTTTTCGATTGTGGGAAATTCTTTTCATATCCATCTGAACCATTTTAGGAGTTGTTTTCGTTTTGATTCTCCGAAGGCCATCATTTCAAAATATTTATTCGTTCTCAGTTTTCAGCTTTCGTGCTCCGATTATTCCAAAAATTGATGTCTCTTCGTTTGTCTCCTAATTCTTCCGGTGAATCATTCAAGTATTCTGTAAATAACCTCGTGATCTCTTCATTCTCTTGTACCAAATTCCCTCAAGTATCTTTGTTCGTTTATCTAATTCTTCCCGGCGATTCATTCTCTTTTTATTCGTTCTTTTCATTTCTTACGGTGGTTCATTTCAAGGTTCCTCTTCCTTTGTTATCAATCATTTCAGTCGTTCTTTCTAATCCTATTGGTGGTTCGTTCAAGACCTTCTCCAAGATTGCTATATCTCTCTTCAATATTTAAGAAGAATAAGTGGCATGTCAATCCATTGTTGTCATCAATTTAAGTTGATGAATGGTAAGCATGACATAATTCTTATTCTTATTCCATCGAGGTGATTTAATTCTTTCTTCCGGAGTTCATTCATGATATCAAATTCTCGGTTCCAAGTGTTTCATCTTATCTTTTCCGGAGTTCAAAGTTCTCTCATTATCTCGTCACGAAGCTCCATCTAAATCATCGCCATGTTGCATCTCGCTCTTTTCAACCTTTGTTTCGATAATCCTTTTGTTTACCGGAGTTCCTCATGGTGGTTCATCAAGGATTTAATTCATTCTCAAAGTGTTCGTCAAGATTCTTGTTGGAGCTCAAGTATTCTTCATCTCGCATTCCGAAGTGCTATTCTCTCCACCTTGTCTTTTGAGGTGGTGTTATGTCTTTCTTGACAATGTCCCTTCGTGTTTCATGATTCACAAGTTGTCAGGAATGAGATATTTAAACCCATCATTTTTCTCTTCGTTCAGGAATGAGTTATCTTGGGTTATATTTCACCTAAAGCCTTCCCTAAGGAATGTTGCTATTATGGTGCTTATCAATGATCCAAGTTTCTCCTTCTCTTCTCGAGGAAAGAGGTTTTCATCTCTTCGAGATCTCAAGTTATCAGTTGTTTCCGTTAGTGGCCGGTTGTCACCTCATAATTTTGAGATGTTTTCCATAAGCCCACAACAAGATTATTCTTTTCGTTGTTGATTATCCAACAACTCCGTTCAATCCTTCTGTGTAAGGATGCCTTCAAATTCAATTGTGGGAGAAATTGTCATTTTCTTCTCCGTTCTTTTCTTTCCAACGATCTAGCTTCTATTCTTTCGTCCGGAGGTATGGTGATGTTGCTCTCTTCGACCCATTATCTCATTTCGCCAAGACCATTTTATTTCCTTGCTTATCCATTTTACCAGAGTGTTGTGCCCTATTTTTCAAGTCCTTTTCTTCTTATCAAGTTTTGCTTCTCTTTTCTACCGGAGTGCTGCCCAAATTCTTTTTTGTTCGCATTCCTTATCTATCTCGTTTCACCGAGAGTGGTTTCGAATTCTTGCTTGTTCTTCAAGCCATTCTTCAACTCTTTGCAACCATCGAGGTTTGTTGGTTTCACTCGTTTGTCCAAGAAGCAACTTTGTTTTACCTCTTCCTTTTTTTTCCTCTTCCTCTTCAATCTTCCGGTTCCTTCCTAAGATCTCGGGTCGAGATCTTCTATTAGTGGGGGAGAGTTGTGACGCCCCGAGACCGATGCTCCAGATTCCTTCCATTTATTTTCCGTCGTTGTCGTGTGATTCGTTTGCTTGTTGCACTTCGTCATCTCATCGTGTGCATTTCAGCCGCATGTTTTCATTAAACTTGCATCCGTTCGCAGTTGCCAGCTTCTCCCTGTCCCTTCTGGTGTCCGTTTCGAGACCCGACACACTCGCACGCGCCCGCGGCACCTCCGAAATATTAGTTTAGAAGTGGGATAAAAATGTTCTTGGAATGGGTTGAAAGTTGGCGTGCGGTCTTATTATATTGTAGGTAGACCGCCTGCCAAATTTCGTCGCATTCGGAGTCCGTTTGATAGCCCAACCGTTAAACTATAGTGGCACTATAGCCGGATAAACGTCGGACGTTTTCGGTGTTCCGAAAACCGTGCCAGGCTGCCATCTTCCTTCGCTCCTTAGCCCAATCCCCTCCTCGACAGCCCACCTAGCCCAGCCTAGCCCCCCTCCGAACGGAACCGTTGGATCGCGATCGGAGGGCTTCAAAACGCCCAAAAATCTCTCTCCTAGCCCCTCCTGCCTACAAAAGGAAGGCCCTCTCCTTCCTATTCTGGAAAACCCTAGCCCCGCCACGAAATCCGCGCCGCCGCCAGCCTCCTCCACTCCACAGCCGCCACATCCCACCTCCCAGCCACGCGGGCCCGCGAAGCCCATTTGGAGGCCCGCCCGAGCACGTATTGAACTGCCGCCGCCGCCCGAGCCGCGCGCCGCCCGAGCCCCGCAGCCCCCGCTCGATCGGATCGGGCCGATCCCGAGCGCCACCGCGTCCGCCGTCTCCACCTCGCCCTCGCCGCACCTCACCTCCAGCAGCCGTGCCGGCGAGCGCCGCTGCCGGACCAGCAGCAGCCAGGGGCAAGGAGGCCGCCACCATGGACGACCTCGAGCCACACCGTCGCCGGTTCGCGCCTCCGCCGCCGGGAACGGGCTCCCCTTCCCCGGATCTACCCCTCCGTGACTCCTGCGTCCCTCCCGACCTTCCCGCTGCCACACCGGAGTTCCGCGCTGCCGCCATGGCCTTCTGCCCGTGCGGGCGCATAGGGAGGACAACGAGCCCCTGTCCAGCTCGTCCACGTGGGCCGTGCCGGCGCCCAAGTCCCAGCCCATGCCTCCTGGCCTGCCCAGCATCCTCTCCACCGTCCAGCAGGCCCACGGGCCCTCTGGTGAGCAGCCACAGCTACCTCTCGCCCGTGCGCGTTATAGCTATCCAGCGCCCAGTTTCTGAAAATTCCAGCATCATATGGTCATTTTGTGAGGCTTGTAACTTTGGGCATGTTGATCCTTTGGCAATGCTCCATATATGAAAAATGTTCTACTCTTCGTGCTCTACGTGATGGTTTCTGTTGCATGCATAATAGGTTTCATCTTCATGTCATAATCTCTGTTGCAAGAGTGCTATGTGCTGTTAACTGCTGAAAACTGTTAATAATTGTCATTTTGTCATTTTTGTGTGATTTAATGCATGCACCATATGGGCAACTTGTCAACATGACTTTGGAGCATTTTCATGAGTTCTTGCTGGTAGTATTTATTTCATGCCATGATATGCCCTGATGTGAGTGCCATGAGCTTGTAAACATGCCTAGTTAATGTTGATGTTCTGAGTAAAACTGTTTGTGTTATAAACTTGCCAACTTTGCTTGATGGTTGCCACTATTCTAGAGCTCATATGCATATGATTACTTCGTATGATTTGGTCTATGTAATGTGTACTTTGATGTCATGCCCTCGGTTACCATGTAGTCTTGCTGTAGCTTGTCTCTTTGTTGCTCTCAAATTGCCATCATGATAAAACGGTCAGCCTGTTAACAGAATGTTCCATTTCGTAAAAATCATAGTAATTAATCTGTGCATCCTATGAACTTTAGCCAATGGAGTGATTTGAAGATTGTCATGTGTACTGTATGCTCATGTCAATTTCATAAATATTAAAATTGCTATGCTTGCTGTTATGTGCCTCCCAAGTCAGCATCATAATGTTGTTGACAGCATGTCCAGTTTTCTGTTAGTTCATGATTGCATATTGCCTTGATGATTGCCATGAATCTATTGTTCCTATGATTATGCCCATGTTGTATGTTTTCATCTACATGTTGTATACTTCCATGATGTACCATTTGATGCCATGTTCTAGCACTGTAGCATATTTATTTCATGCCTCCAAATTGTCATCATATTAACTCTGCTCATGTATATGCCCTGTTTAGCAGAACTTTGCATTTTGCATGGATCATATTGAATTAACCTTGATGCCTATGAACCTGAACCTTTAGGATAAATTGAAGTATATCATATCTATTTTCATTGCATAACAAGTTTGTGCCCATCATGCTACTGTAGCTTGCTGTTTTGATGTTTGCAAAGTGCTATGTTACTGTTTTGGGCAGGTTGCTATTATAACTTGTGTAGAGTGTATGTGTTGAACCGTTGCTCCGTTTTGATCATGTCCTATATGAAACTTGCTTAGAATTGTGTCTAGCATCATATTGTCATGTTGCATCCTTGATTTGAAAGTGTGTTGTTGATGTTTCCATGCATTTTGCACCATATGCCATATTAAACTTGTTTAGCTCATATCTTCTAGACCGTAGCTCCGAATTAAATGATCTACATATGTAATTTGACTAGAAAAACATGTAGATCATCATGGTGTATCTTAACTTGCTGTTTAACAACTTTAACATTGTGTTTAATTCAGATCAGTACTAATTTCGAAATTTGCATATGGGGATTTTCCGGAATTGTTGTTTGTGTTTCCGGCCTCATTTAAACTTGCCTAGTTGTATGGATTGCTTTTGCTTCATCTCTTGCCATGTTCAACAATATTTAACCTTGTCATGCATCATATTTGATTGTGTATCATGCCATGTTTATGCTTGTGTGTTTACCATGTTGTTTGCTTCTTTCCGGTTATGCCTCTTCTCGATAGTTCCGGTTTCGTTGCGATTGTGAGGATTCGTTCGACTACGTGTGTTCGTCTTCTTCATGGACTCGATCTTCTTCCGAGCGAGATTTGAGGCAAGATGATCATGACCTTGGATATCTTTACTATCTTTGCTTGCTAGTCGTCTCGTTGCTATCGTTATGTCGCGCTTCCTACCACATATATGTCAACCTCCCATATGCCATGATACTGCATCTAACCACCCTTACCCAGCAAACCGTTGTTTGGCTATGTTACCGCTTCGCTTAGCCCCTTTATTATAGCGTTGCTAGTTGCAGGTGCTCTTGCAGGTTGTTCCATGTTGGGACATGGATATGTTGGGATATCACAATATCTCTTATTTAATTAACGCATCTATATACTTGGTATTTGGTGGAAGGCTCGGCCTTTTGCCTAGTGTTTTGTTCCACTCAAGCCGCTTTAGTTTCCGTAATGCTGGTGTTATGATCCATGTTTAGCGTTCCTAACATGCTCAGGGGAATGGGACCCTCTTGACAGTTCGCTTTGAATAACCGCTTCCAGCAAGGCCCAACATTGGTTTTAACATTTGCCAACATAATAATACTAAACTAAATAATTAATTGGCATAGGGCGTCATGAACCCGAGGATTCTTTTAATTCCACATAATGCAGGTGGGCCAGTGCCGATGGTGTTGGTCCAAACTAGAGCCACTTGCGGTACCTCCCTGGGCAACTGGGGTCTTCGGTAACTGTACGTACTGCTCATCCGATAGTGTCCTGAGAACGAGATACACGCGGCTCCTATCAGGGTGTCGACACGTCGGGAGGTCTTGCTGGAGTTGTGTTACCATTGTCAAAATGTCTTGTGCACCGGGATTCTGAGGATACTTCGGGCTATCTCGAGGTTGAGGTATTTCCACCGCAGCTTGTGTAGCCTTATGATGGGCCAGGTTGGAACACCCCTTGCGATAGCCTGGTTTAATAGGGATGATAGACTACTCATATCAATAAGGAATTCCTTCTTTTCCGGGAGCCCATTCGGACAGAACTCCAAAGTTAAGCGTGCTCAGCTTGGAGTAATTTCAGGATGGGTGACCGACCGGGAAGTTGCTCCCGGGTGCGCATGAGTGAGGACAAAATGCGCAGGAAAGACTAGTGTTGATCTGTGGGGCCAGTCTAGATCCCGCCAGGAGTAACAACCACCGACGGGTGTGGCCGGGGCGTTATAAGTTGGTGTCAGAGCCGACCCTCGTGGTTACACGGATGTTTGCGGAAAGGTGCGCGGTCATGTTGTTCATGATGTTTGTGACCCGTCGTGGCACACGGCATGTCACATGTACCGGACTGGATGCACAGACGTATGTGCCAAGAGGGAATGTTCCTGTGGCCCGACGAGGACATCGGTTCCTCTGAGTAGGGGTGTATGTGATAGCCTGGCTTAATAGGGATGATAGACTACTCATATCAAGAAGGAATTCCTTCTTTTCCGGGAGCCCATTCGGAAAGAACTCCAAAGTTAAGCATGCTCGGCTTGGAGTAATTTCAGGATGGGTGACCGACCGGGAAGTTGGTCCCGGGTGCGCACGAGTGAGGACAAAGTGCGCAGGAAAGACTAGTATTGATCTGTGAGGCCAGTCTAGATCCCGCTAGGAGTAACGACCACCGGCGGGTGTGTCCGGGGCGTTATACCCCTGCAGGGTTAAATCTTACGCGAAGCCGTGCCCGCGGTTATGTGGCGCTTGGATATTTATAACCTCCGGTTGTAGAAAACTTGACACTTAATCCTAATTAAAATACACCAACCGCGTGCGTAACCGTGATCGTCTCTTTTCGAGTAAGTTCAAGAAGAGAACACGGTGGGGTTATGTTTGTACTCGTAAGTAGGTGTTCATGATCACTTAGTGATCATTTGTAGTTTGCGACCATTTTGCGTAGATGCTCTTCTTATTCTTGTACTCGTAAGTTAGCCACCATATAATGCTTAGTGCTTGCTGCAACCTCACCACCTTACCCTTCCATACCCAATAAGCTTTGATAGTCTTGCTACCCATGGTTATGGGATTGCTGAGTCCTCGTGGGTCATAGATTACTACAACAACAGATGCAGGTACAGGTAAAGCGATGATTTGACGTGAGCGCAATGCATGTTTGCTTTTGGAGTTCTTCTACTGCTTCTTCCTCTTCATAGATCTTGGAATAGGTTCCTGGTCGGAAGCCTAGGCTAGCAGGGTGGATGTCGTTCGTGTTTTTCATTTGTGTTTCATCCGTAGTCGGATTCTGCTCTTCTGTATGGTGTTTGCTATGTATAAATGGATTCATGTGGTGATTGTATGTATTTATATGTATCCCGATCTATTATGTATGTGGTACGATGTAATGATATCCACCTTGCAAACGTCTCCAATATGCATTTCTACTCTTGGTGGGGCCTCCGAGTTCCTCGAGAATAGGATCGCATATTGGGTGTGACAGGAAACCCTCCGCCCGACTCTCCAAGTCGCCCAGAGGCTCGGAGGCTACTGTCGGGGGGATGGCCCCCGGGTAGTCCCAAGACGGCGAGCCGGACAGGGTGCTTGCCTCCCCGGGCCGGCTGCTCCGGCTCACGCCCGCGGCCGGCTGCTCCAACCAGCCGGCTGCCCAAAGTCAACCGCTGCGTCTCGTCGGACAGGCGCGGACATGACGGCCATCCCGTGGCCACTATTGCTGATAAAGCATGCACTATTCATCCATTAGGCATCGTCATGTAAAGTGCCCCTTGTCCCCTAGGCACTGATTTATAAAGTGCCCCAGGGGACTCCTCGCCTCAGTAAGCTCGCGGACGCTCGTTCCCGCCGGGCAAGCAGTTACTAGTTCCACTCACACTCATACACTCACTCACCGGAGAGGCAGAACGGCGGTCTAGCCCCTTCTTCCTCCTCCGCCCAAACAGCTCCAGGAGCAACCTTCTAGCCCTTGTGCACCCCATACTACATTCGACAGGACTAGGGGTGTTACCTCTCTGGAGGGCCCCGAACCTGGGTACGTCTTCTATTTTGCACCCGCGCGTACCAACCTCGCATCCGGAACCCAATGGCGTCCTCAGGCAGCCCCCCACTTTTAGCCATCTCTTCGCATCTGCCCTGATTTCACCATGACACCGCCCTCCTCAGCAGTTTCCGTGGCGGCCTCTTCATGAGAGGCCTTGGCGGCCTCCTCATCAGTCTTCCCGGCGGCCTCACCAGCAGCAATGTTGCTGGCCTCGGCGGCGGCATCCCTCATGATCTCCTCGATGGTGGAGTCGATGTCCATTTCGTCAGATGGAGGTAGATCTGAAAGGATGGAGAAAAGAGAAAATCAAGATTCATATCAAGTTCCAGAAAACAAAAAAGAAGATTAAGAGAGAAAAGTACTCAATGGCAGAAGGCTTACCAGACTGAGACTGTTGAGGGTGGAAAGTTTCCTCTCCGACAACCTCGGTTGTCGTCGCCTGATTGCCGGCAGCTTCAGTTGCCGGCACGTCATCAGTGCGAACAGGCTCGTTTGTGGAGGTCCTTGCCGGAGCGCCGCTTGCCGAAGCAGCGGTTGATGGAGATGCCCCATTTGGATCTGCCTCCAAGCGTTCCTCCTCATGGTGCTCTTCTCCTGCTCCTGTGCTGATGTTAGCCATAAATATCTCGACACCAATGCTTGCTAAAGGAAATTGAATAGTGGCCTCACGCTGGGGGCTGCGCCAAGGGCTGGTATCCACGACGTCATCGCCTGGCGCCGTGCTTGTTGCCAGCTCATCCTCTGCCGTGGTCCTCGCCCTCTTGGCCATCCTCTGTGCCAAGGTCTCCCCGTCACTGTCAAGTCAAGGCAAGGCGAGGCAAGTCAGATCAACACGAATAAAAAATTGAGAATTGACGGAGGTGAACAAAGATACAAACTCTTCTTCCTCCTCCTCATCGCTAAGGATGGAGAGATCATATAAGCTCTCGGGCCTGGTGCTGAAGGAGGGGGGCGGGGTAGAAGTTCTGGCCCGCTTGGTTGCGAGAAGACCCACCTCCTCCGACAGCCAGTACGGTGGTTTTTCTCGTAGAGGTAGGCCATACTCGCTGCTGTTGAGGGGCTTGGTGTCGAGATCCTTGCCGCCCGATGGCCTTGCCGGCTACCTCCTTGTCGCTTGCTTCATCACCTGAAGAGGCTCCATGGACTGGCTCTCCGGAGACAGCCCTCCGGAGGACGCGAGGCCTCCTTGCCAGAACGGAAGGAGCAGGGGCTCCCTTTGCACCTGCCCTTCAGCGGTCTCCTCGCCCTGCTCCCTTGCAGGCTCCTCTTGCTCTCCGGCAAGTTCCTCCAGCGGCTTTTCTGCCGCTTCATCATCGGACTCCTCGTCAGCATTAGCTGCCGCGGACCCAGAACCGCTGGCGCCTTCAGCCATCCTCGCCTCTGCCGCCCTGTTGGCGATGTGCGCTAACTCTTCAGGGGTGGTGTCGCAGATGAGGTCTTTCTCCTCCCTGATGCGCCTCTCCACCAGGGTGTCAAACCACTCCTGTACCGCGTCTTCGGGTGGCTCCTGCCAAAGCGCTTCGATGCCGTGGGCATTGCAAGCCGGCATCATCGCAATGATGGAATCCCTGGCGGAGTTGTTGCACAAGGGCACCACGCTTGCCGGCAGCTTGAAGTTGCCGGTGGTGCGGAAGAGTTGCTCGCAGACGACCCTGTGTTGCATCACCGTCAGATTAGCATGCAGTCCGGCCCGCACCCGCATGATATCTGTCGCATTCTTGTAGTCCCAAGCGGGCCTGCCCTTGTTCTGAAGGGGAGTGATGCGGTGGCGAAGGAGATCAGCCCCCACCATTTCGGTAGTGAGGCCGGCAGCTTTGAGGCGGAGGATGCACATTGTAGCGATCGTGAGCTTCTTGTCGTCAGCGGAAATGGAGCTCCAATCCGCGCCGCGCTCCACCCTTGTCGTCCTGGGCCGGCAAAAGGCCGGGAAGTCTTTTTCTTTAATCCAACACCATTCTCCGCGCCACTCATTCCACTTCTGGTGGAGCAGCCCCAGAAGATAGGCGTCCTTGTCCCGGGGGATCCAAGTGATGCCGCCAGAGAGGGCATCTGCTTCTATGCATGGGGTAAAATAGTGGCAGAAGAGGGCTACACTAGGCATTACCCCAACGAAGTTTTCGCACATGTGTGCAAAAACGGCCATACAAGTCATGGCGTTGGGGGTGATGTCTAGGAGACGGAACCCGTAGGTGTACATGATTTCTATGAAGAATTCAGAGAAAGGGGGGACGAGCCCACAGTAAAAATACGTGGTGAAAAAGGGGTACTTGTCTGGACCAGGCCTGATGGAGCCGGGAAGAACCTCTGCGCGGTGTGGGCGCTCGTCTCCTTCCCCCACATGATTGAATATCGATTCACCAAGTCGCTCTGCTCCAGCACTGGCTTGAAGGTGACATTGTCTCCCCGCGCTGCTGCCAGCTCCACCTTCCTCGCCTCTGCTTCGGGATCGACCACCTTCTCCAGCTTGTTTTGGTTTCTCTTGGGAGCCATGGCGGCTTTGGGTTGGGCGAATGCGGAGGCAGGCGGGGGCGCGGTGCGGCGGCGGCGAAGGCGAATGGCGCACTCCGCTTTTGCACGAGGAAGAAGACGATGGCTAGATTGGGGGAAAGGGGTAAATGAGCAGCGCCCCTCGTGGATTCCTTTTTATGGGGAAGGCGCAGGGGCTGGCTCTTTACTGTCCTATGTGGCTGCACTTTTCAGGCACACTACCTCCCGCGGCCGTTTAATTCCCCCTATCCCACGTCTGCATTTAATGCGCATCGTGGGGGGCATGGTAAAAGAGAAGATTATGATAGTTATCCTCTGCCACGCATGCCTGTGCACTGCTCGGGCCTAGCCCAATGACGCCTCATATGCGCGTATGGCCCAGGCCCAGGGGCTCCTGTCGGTGTACTAAAACGTGGGCGCCCTCGTACCCAGACTTGTGCACAGGCAGTTGTAGCCTTCCTGACGGCAAGGCCTTGCCAGAGGATTACTGTGGCTCAAGACTCAATGAACAAGACCATGAAGAAGACGTCCAGACAGGTCATTGGGAAGTACTAGTTTAGTGCTTAAGATCAAGATTACCCTTACCGGCAAGCTTCGCACCGGCAAGGTGGGAAGCCGGTAAGACCAAGACCCGGCAAGATACTTGCCGGCAAGCAAAGACACGGCAAGCTCTACGCCGGCAGGCTTGTTCTGTCCCGTTACCGCTCCACCTCATCATCGGCTAGATAAGCTCGTGTGATAGGTGTCGAGCAGGCAGGCAGTCAAATGTTGCTGTCTAAGGCACGTGTCAGCATGCCACACAAGGATTAACTTTAAGGACACCCGTCCCTGGGACGTGTCGAGGTAACAGGAGGCCGGCTTGGCAGGTGGTACAGATCTTTTCGCCAAAGCCTCGCCTCCCCGGCATAGCGCCTAACAGTGCATTTAATGCGCTTGTCCTACCCCATTAGGAGATAGACTTGGTGACGGTGCAAGTACTGTTCACTCCCCTGTAATGACCGTATTAGCCATTGTGCTAACCCCTTGGCCTATAAAAGGAGGCCCACGGCTACAGTTAGAACGGTCGACACTTAGTTCAATTACACGTTGTAGCTGCACCCCCCGCGCACCTTGCTAGCAAGCTGTGCTCCTTGTAACGTTGACTTCATACACAATCAAACCACCAAAGCAGGAGTAGGGTTTTAGGCTCACAACGGCCCGAACCTGGATAAATCGTTGCTTGTTCTTACATCTATTAGCCCTGCTCTCCGTAGTACATTGATCTGATAGCCAAACCGCAAAGGGATTGTCTCGATCCCATAGATCGTCGTTTTCCCGCGACATTTGCGGTCTCAGAAAGGGCTAGCAAGATACCATTCTATCATATTATATCATGATTGTTTTGACAAAGTGTTGGCACTTGAGATATATTATTATTGCTCGCCAGTTGATTATGCCATTGATATGAGTAACTGTGAGTTCTAAGTGTTATCATTCGCATGGTTAGTTCATGATCTTTGCTGAAAACTTGGTTGCTAGTTAAGCTTATATACAACAACAGGAACAAAAGAGTTTGTAACAGTTTTTGTTTGTCACTTTCAGTTTATCAACTGAATTGCTTGAGGACAAGCAATGTGTTAAGCTTGGGGAAGTTGATACATCTCCAATGTATCTACTTTTCCAAACACTTTTGCTCTTGTTTTGGACTCTAATTTGCATGATTTGAATGAAACTAACCCAGACTAACGCTGTTTTTAGCAGAACTACCATGGTGTTGTTTTTGTGCAGAAATAAAAGTTCTCGGAATTGGATGGAACTTAGCAGAGATCTTTTATTTAATAAATAAAAAATACTGGTGCAAATATCCACTGAAGGGGGGCCACCAGCTGCTCACAAGGCAGCAGGGCGCGCCCACCCCCTAGGCGCGCCCTAGTGTCTTGTGGGGCCCACAGGCGGCCGTCTAACCTAATTCAACCTCCATACGTGCTGTCTTCCCGAGAAAAAAATAAGAGAAGAAGTTTTATCACGTTTTACGATACGGAGCCACCGCCACCTCCTGTTCTTCATTGGGAGGGCTGGTCTGGAGTCCGTTTTGGGATCCGGAGAGAGGGATTCGTCGCCGTCATCATCATCAACCCTTCTTCGTTAACAATTCCATTATGCTCACCACCGGCAGTGAGTAAGTCCTTCATAGGCTTTCTAGAGGGTGATGGAGATTGATGAGATTTGTCATGTAATCGAGTCAATTTGTTAGGGCTTGATCCCTAGTATCCACTATGTTCTAAGATTGATGTTCCTATGACTTTGCTATGCTTAATGCTTGTCACTAGGGCCCGAGTGCATTGATTTCAGATTTGAACCTATTATGTTTTCATGAATATATTTGAGTTCTTGATCCTATCTGCTAGTTATATGCATTTCTTATTGTTCTGAACCGTAGACCCCAAGGTGACAATAATTGGGATACTCTCCGAGGATGACTGTAATTTGGCTTTCCGACACTATTCTTTCGATGGTATGGCAATGCCCGTTAACCGTCTATGGCGACTTTGTCAATATCGAGATAAAAGTCCTAACAAAGTGGCCTAGGAAATTTGGCCTAATCTTAAAGTGACAATGGTCAAGTTAGCAACTTGTAACAACCCATGATTTTCCTCAAAGTAGAAATTGATTGTTATTTTATTTTTTGCATTATCATTGCATAAGCATCATAGCATAAATTAAACAAATTATTTTGGATATTTTATTTTGCCATTTTGTTAAATGGTGAATAAGTAAATCCCTCTCCCTTTTGGTGTTCTAGCTCAAGGGCCACCTCCACAATTTGCAGATGACTTTCTTTTCACTTCATAAGGGTGCACAAATTGTTTCACAATTTTAACACAAGCCAAACCTCTACCCCTAGTTCAACCCGGCATAAGCATTATCTATGCCTTTATAATTAATGCATATGTTATCCTTTGCCAAAATTCTTGAACTTTCTATTGTGATTTGGATATATTCCAATAAAGCCCCACAAAAGTTTCATAAATTTATAAAATCTTTTTGAGCCTCCATTATTTTTTCAAACAATAGTTTCTTAATTTTTGTAGAAGAAAAAGAAAGGAAAAACGCAATCAGTGCACAATAGCTCACCTATCTAGCTCAACCCACTTATTTTTCCTCTCTCTCCCAAGCCTTTTCCCGCGCAGCCCAGCCCACCTACGCGCTACAACCCAAGGCCCGCCCCACAAAACCCCTCCTTTGTCTTCTTCGGAGACACACACATGGGAGTGCACCCTTCCTCCTCGTCGATGTCACCTCGCGCACCACCGTGTCCTCACCCCCTCTCCTCGAAACCCTAACCCTAGTCCCCTCTCTCACTCTCTTGCCTCCACTAGCTTTTTCTCCTTCTCAATCCATGGTCGCATCCATGCGCACACGCGACCAGCGAGCCCACCAGACTCCGACATGCCCGCATCCATTGCGCATATGCGACCACCAGCCTCCTCCCTCCTCACTGGCATGTCACCCGGCTCTACCTCACTCCGCATCGACCTTCCACGCCTTTAGGTGGATGGAGGTGCCCCCGTAGCCGACGCCCTCTTCCTCTTCCCTCGGGTTAGGTTCACAATGGTCGCAGCAAAATTGGTCGCCGTCACCACGTGCTAGAGCCCCTGGCCGCTCAACCGACATTGCATCGACCTCGTGTACCTCCGCGACATCTCCGCATCGAGGCCTGCTTCATCCTCCACCATGCCCATGTCACCATATCTTGGCAGACGCTGCCGAGCTCCCTCGTGAGGCTCCGGTCGCTCTTCGACTTCCCTCTACTTTGTCTTCCGCTCTTCATTGACTCTCGGCGTCGGCCGAATCTTCAATGAAAACATCCGCGTTCCCCTCTCGGTGTCACCATTGTGCCGCATTTCTGTATCGCCGTCGAGCGCAATGGCCGCGATCCTGAGCACCTCCCAACCCACTACCTCATTGACAAGCCCCTAACTGAGGAATGCGAGCAACACCCCTCCCCTTCCTCTCTATATTGCACCCAAACTCGCTCTCTGCCGTGCACTTGGCAATCTCCGGTGAGCCTTTCGCCTCCTTGTTGACCATCGGCTACGTGTAGCCATAGCCTGAGCCATCGACATGTGGGCACATGGCGCCCGTTAACGGGTCAAACCTATGACTTGGCCATGGCCCTACTTGTCATATCTGCGGGTAGTCTCCACTGCAGTGAGAAAAGTCATGTGGCCTAATGCCAGGTTGGCTGTCGCGTCAACGCTCCTGGTCCCATTCGTTAGTCTCTGTAGCTAGTCGAGTGTCTGTGCAAAATGTTTCTAGGATTTTAGTTTGAATTATCTTTGAATTAGAAATTCTATAAAATGCACTAATCTTCCATAATTCACATCTTTGAATGTACTAGATGACCCATTGTGCCATTGGCATAAATACCAACTACAGCCAGGAAGCTAAGTAAGCTATGGACAGGACATCTGTTGGTGTACTAAAGCATGGGTGCCCTCGTACCCTGACTTGTGCACAGAGAATTGTAGCCTTCCTGACGGCAAGGGCTTGCCATGACTCAAGACACAGATTAAATAAGACCGTGAAGAAGACCTCAAGTCAGGTCATTGAGAAGTACTATTCTAGTACTGAAGACCAACATTGCCCTTGCCGGCAAGCTTCGTACCGGCAAGGTGAAGACCAAGACTCTGGTTGCCGGCAAGCTCCTTGCCGGCAAGCAAAGGCCCGGCAAGCTCTGCGCCAGCAGGTTTGTTCTGTCCCGTTACTGCTCCACCTCATCATCAGCTAGATAAGCACTATGATAGGTGTCGAGCGGGCAGGCAGTCAACATAGCTGGCCAGAGCATGTGTCGGCATGCCACGTAGAGATTAGCTTTAATGACACCCGTCCCTGGGACGTGTTAAGATAACAGGAGGGCGCCAGGACCGGTGGTACAGATCTTTTGCCCAAAGCCTCGCCTCCCCAACGTAGCACCTAACGGTGCATTAAATGCGCTTGTCTTACCCCGTTAGGAGATAGACGTGGTGACAGTGCAAGTCACTATTAATACCCTGTAAATGACCGTATTAGCCACTGTGGTAATCCCTTGGCCTATAAAAGGAGGCCCACGGCTACACTTAGAATGGTCAACTCCTAGTTGAATTGTACGCTGTAGCTGCACTTTCCGCGCACCTTGCCGGCAAGCTGCGCTCTTTGTAACCTTTGAGCTCATACACAATCAAACCACCAGAACAGGAGTAGGGTTTTACGCTCACAGCGGCCCGAACCTAGATAAATCGTTGCTCGTTCTCATATCTATTAGCCTTGCTCTTTGTAGTATATTGATCCCACAGCTAAACCGCAAAGGGATCCTCTCGATCCCATAGATCGTCATTTTCACCTGACATCTTTGGCACGCCAGGCAGGGGCCGGCTCGTATATTACGAATCAGTGTTCGTAGTTTGAGTACTGGCTCCATCACCTTTGTCGATGGCGCCGAAGAAGAAGACCAGAGCCACGATGGATCCCACCACCTCCAAGCGGCCTTCCCAGGCATCAGTAGATGGCGCAGGCGGCGCAGTCGGCACGGGCGCTGCGGTTGGGATGGTCGGGGTAGGATGCGCCGGCAGTGCGGATGTCCAGCCTCCCCACCGTGCCGGCGATCCCAGCCACCACACCGGAGTTGATGCCGATGGCCATCTCCAACAACCCGCTGGTGAGCACGATCATCCCAGTATTACAATTCGGACCAATGCGAACCAGGACCCCGCCGTCGCGATGTCCAAGGACGGAGCGGCGACGTCTAACAACGCTGCGGCGGGACGTGTGCAGTGACCATCGCAAGATGGGCGCGCCACGCTTCCCCGCGGTGCTGGTGGTCCTGAACGGCATCAAGCCGGCCCTGAGCATCGTCCTCAAGATGCTCAGGCTCCACCACCACCATGCCAACCCATTGGTGAGCATGTGTCGCGGCAGCAGGTACATGACGAGTCCCTCCTGGCTCTGCCAGGAGTCGAATGCCATCCCGTTCCGTGTTTCCCGCCATGCCAACCACGGTGGTAGAGGCCATGGCGCGAGTTCAAATGCTTTTGAACTTCCTGCCAGCCCCAGACGAGATGGAAGAATGGAGGGCCACCATTTAGAGCTACATCAGTTTTGCCGATCCTGGCAAAACACAAAATGTGGGCCCCTCCAGATGACCACCCATAGTGCCGGCAGGACCATCTGGCTGCCGTGCCGGAGATGGTACACCAACGGTGCAGTCGCCTCCACGCAAACAACCACAGTGGTGGCAAGCTCATCGATCGGATGACCAGGACACTATGTCCATGGCATCGTCAGATCCGTGGGGCCGCCAAGAACAGCGCCAACTGCTCCGCGATAGAGCGGCGCCGGGAGGCACGCCGTCTATCAGACGACCGTGCCAGGCCAGCAACATACGTCCTAGTGCCAGGGTATCCTGGGTGCCTACCTTACGAGGTAGGCTGCCCAGCGTTTACTCGTGTCGGAGTCTAGGATCTGCGTCCAAGAAACTTCTCCAAGAACTTAGGATTCGAACTCTGGGGGACTTCGCTTGGTGACCTACGACACGACGGCAACTACGGCGGGATCGCGACGGGCTCTCTGGCTCTCACCGGACACAAAGGGGATGCGCGAGCTACCCAGGTTCGGGCCACCATGCGGTGTAATACCCTACTCCTGCCTAGGTTGGATTGCACTATAATGGAGAGCTTGTGGGTCAAGGTACACGAGGTGTGGGGGAGAATGAATCGATCCCCTTACATGGAAGCGGTCCTGCCCTTTTTGTAGTGCCTTGGTCCTCTTCCCCGAAAATATGAGCGGGAAAGGGTGGCCATAGGATGGCAATTCAAAGGGGGACAGGTGCGCAGGTCTATCCTGACTAAAGGCGGTCTTCGCCTGATAAAGTAGTCTTCGGGATGCGCTGGTGGGCTTGGAGATGACCTCCGTCCTGGCGCGCCGATCCGTCCTGATCTTCTATCATCAAAGAGGAAACACTTTGGGACTTGCATTGGGGGAGGCAGATGCCACTGCTCCCTTATCACCAAAATGGAAGCTGGGCTCGGTCACGCCCCGCTGTCCTTATCGTGACAGCGGGTCGTCACCCATGTGCTGGGCATGGAACCCCGTAGCTGACTGAAAGCACATTTGCTCCCTTGGTGGTTTTGGTAATTCATAACAACATATATCTCATTGAACTAATGTCCATTCAAGATTAAGATTTCAGGATGTTCAATGATTGGCATGGCATGGACTAGAGATGTAGACCCCTCAAAATGCTAAGGACAAGGATTGGCAAAAGATCAAGACTCTACATTTTTGGCTTAGTGATTCAAGATCACATTGAGTCCATAGGAAAGTCATTACTATTAAAAGGGGATGAGGTGTTGCTTAATGGTCTTTTTGCTCAAGTGCTTAGTGACAGTATTCCTAAACCCTCAATCACTCTCTCTAACCAAATATGTCCTAAACCTATAGTCCAACTCGGCCCCACCAATATTTCCAATCCGGCCCCACCGAGTTCATCCAAGACTTAGCCACTGCCAAAACCCTAACAAATCGGATCCACTGAAATGGATCTCGGTCCCACCGAGATGGCCTTGCCAACTCTCTGTAATCGGTTGCATTCACTTCGGTCTCACCGAGTTATGCAAATCGGTCTCACCGAGATGGCTTGCCAAGTCTCTGTTACCTTATTGCTTTACTTCGGGCCAACCGAGTTGATGCAATCGGTGCCACCGAGATGAGGATTGCCCTAAGCCATTGTACTTCGGTCTATCCGAGTTGTCCATATCGGTCCCACCGAGATTCCTAAAGTTCATATCTTTTACACAGTTTGGTGCTACCGAGATGATAGTTTTGGTGCCACCGAGTTGGGTCAAAAGTGTGTAATGGTTGGATTTTGTGTGGAGGCTATATATACCCCTCCACCACATCCTTCTCAGTAAGGAGAGCCTTCAAAACATGCCTTCACTTCCACCATACATTTTCTGAGAGAGAACCACCTACTCATGTGTTGAGATCAAGCTATTCCATTCCTACCATTTGAACCTTGATCTCTAGCCTTTCCCAAGTTGCTTTCCCCTCAAATCCTTCTTCCACCATAGCCAAATCTGTGAGGAGTTGTTTGAGTGCTAGGAAGACTATCATTTGAAGCACAAGAGCAAGGAGTTCATCAACAACACACCGTCTATTACCTTTTGGAGAGTGGTGTCTCCTAGATTGGTTAGGTGTCACCTGGGAGCCTCCAACATGATGTGGAGTTGAACCAAGAGTTTGTAAGGGCAAGGAGATCGCCTACTTCGTGAAGATCTACCCCGAGTGAGGCTAGTCCTTCGTGGACGTAAGCCATGGTGCAATAGACAAGGTTGCTTCTTCGTGGACCCTTCGTGGGTGGAGCCCTCCGTGGACTCGCGCAGCCGTTACCCTTCGTGGGTTGAAGTCTCCATCAATGTGGACGTACGATAGCACCACCTATCGGAACCACGCCAAAAACCACCGTGCTTCGTTGCGTTTGATATCTCCTATCCCCCTCTTTACTTACATATGCAATTGCTTACACTCCGCTGCTATACTCTTAGAATTGCATGTGTAGGGTGATGCTTGATATGTACTATTGCTAAAATCTGCCCACAATTAAAATTGGGAAAAGGTTAGGTTTTATTTGGTCAAGTAGTCTAATCACCCCCCCCTCTAGACATACTTTCGATCCTACAAGTGGTATCAGAGCTTTGGTCTCCGTAAGCCTTGATTTCCATAGCTTTGGTGATCATAGCCTTGGTTTCACAACCTAGGAGCGTATGGCGTCTAGTGAGGGTAACTATCACCGTAGAGGTCCATATTTTGATGGTACAAACTTTGCTAGTTGGAAACATAAGATGAAAATGCATATTCTTGGTCATAACCCCGCCGTTTGGGCTGTTGTTCGTGTTGGCTTGCAAGGTGACTTCTTTGAGGATGGCAAGGAACCGGATCGTGAAGCAACCCCGGAAGAATTGAAGATGTTGCAATACAATGCTCAAGCTTGTGACATTCTATTCAACGGTCAATGTCCCGAAGAATTCAACAAAATCAGCCGCCTCGAGAATGCAAAGGAAATTTGGGATACTTTGGTTGATATGCATGAAGGTACCGAGTCCGTCAAGGAGTCTAAGTTGGATGTGCTTCAAAGTCAACTTGACAAGTTCAAGATGAAGGATGGTGAAGGAGTCGCTGAGATGTACTCTAGGCTTGCTCTCATCACAAATGATATTACCGGCTTAGGAAGTGAAGAGATGACCGACAAATTCATTATCAAGAAGATACTTAGAGCTTTGGATGGAAAATATGATACCGTCTGCACATTGATCCAAATGATGCCAAATTACAAAGATCTCAAGCCCACGGAAGTCATTGGAAGGATTGTCGCTCATGAAATGTCACTCAAGGACAAAGAGGAGCTGCACAACAAGTCAAGTGGTGCTTACAAAGCCTCAACCGATGCTCCAACAACTTCAAGTGACCAGCTAGTATCTAATGAAGAGATTAGGCTAATGGTGAAAAGGTTCAACAAGTTCTACAAGAACAAAGGAAAAGAAAGAAGCTCTAGCTCAAGACACTATGAGAGAAGATCATCAAGTCGTGACCGTAATTGTTACAATTGTGGAAAGCCCACACACTACTCCAATGAGTGTACGGCTCCCTACAAGAAAAGAGACGAATCACCAAGAGGAAGACATAGAAGAGATGAATCACCTCATAAGGAGAGAAGGAGTAGAGATGATCATTATGAATGAAAACACTCTCGAAGAAGCAAGGATTCGGAGAGGAAGGACAAATCATCAAGGAGCTACACAAGAAGAAGACATCAAGCTCATGTTGGTGAATGGGTTTCCGGCTCCGACTCCGACAACCACTTTGAGAGAAGTTATCATTCCAACTCTGACTATAGTCAAGATGAAGGTGTTGCCGGACTTGCACTTGTGTCATCCAACTCCTATGATCTATTTGACTCACCAAATGAAGGAATTGGAAGATGCTTCATGGCAAAAGGCCCCAAGGTATCACACCCCGAGTATCTTGATTTCAATAGTGATGAAGATGATTTGCTTGGTGATGATGATTTACTTGTTGATAGAGGTAGTAATGTGAGCTATAATGAAAATGCTAGTAATCATGATAGTCAAGAGGAAACGAGTGACAATGCTATGAAGGAGATTGAGCGTCTAACTAAAGAACTAAATGCTCTCAAGTTAGCTCATGAAACAACTCAAGAGGATCATAGAGAACTTCTAAGAACTCATGAGAAGCTACGCTTCGAGAAGCTAAATTTAGAGCAAGAGCATGAGTTTCTTAAAGCTATCAATGACGATCTTCGAAAGAAGAGTTCTTCATATCTTGCCAAATGTTTACTCTTGTCTACCTTTATGCCACAAGTTAAACCTAAGCAAACTAGCAACACGGGTAAAAATGGTTCTACCTCTAGTAGTAACAATAACAATGCTAAATCCACCATTGTTGCTTCTAGTAGTTCTATTGATTCCACTAACGATTCTCTTAGCCAAGTTACACTTGAGCAAGAAAATATGCTATTGAAAGGAATTATAGAAAAAGGTGTCTACAAGAGTCTTGCCGGGAGTAAGCAATTTGAGGAAATTGTACGCAAGCAAGCAAGGCACCGGAAGAACCAAGGTGTTGATTTTGAACGAAAGTTCAATGCCGATGGAGTTGAGTGGGAAGAAGGTCAATACCCCAAGACGAAGTTTGTTCCTCAACAAGAGAAGTATGATCCTACTTCCTTCAAGGGAACACAAGCTCAAGAATATCTTCCACCACAAGACCACAAGCTAAAAGGCAAGGACAAGCTTCAAGAAGAGATTGATTCATTTGAAGAAGCTCCTCAAGCCATGGTCAAGTGGGTTCCCAAGACTTCATCAAGTTCTACTTCATCAAGTGCTACCACAACTCTAAGGATTCCCATCAAGTTGATGTGGGTCCAAAAGAAGAAGAACTAGAAAGTTCTAGAGGGTGACTTCGCCAACAAACTCCACTCATATTCTTTATGGCAAGGACTTGTGCAACCAACTTCCACATTTTGCACTAGTTCATGGAGTCACAAACCCTCTTGTTGGTAAGGCAAGGGACAAGGTAATCAATGCATTCATGGACATCATCATATGTGTATTTCACTCTATGTCTATGGATATCCTTGTATGTTCCTTGTGTGGGACTAACCCATGTAGGTATTGAAAGCACAAAACTCCAAAGGATTGCTCCCAACTCTTGATGGTCTACATCAACATTGAGCGTCCACATCTTCAACATCTACATGAAGTCATCATCGACAAAACCCAAGGTTAGTTCATCCCTCTCAGGGGGAATATCACATCTAGGGGGAGCTTTGCTCTAAACAATTGAGCTAAAGCAACTCTAATGGTGTGAACACATCAATGCTTTATGTAAAAGTGGTAACCCCACTTGTGCTTAAACGATGAGTATGACCTATGATCAAATGTTCTCATTTGGCTCCTAAGTCAATATACTCATATATAGATGACCTAGTCATCACCATTGCTTGATAGATGCTAGAATTGGTTGTGCATGTTTGACACATATTTCATTTGCTATCTTATTGTGTGAGCATGTTGGTTTGCATGTTTTTATCGTTCGAGGACATCCATTTGTTGTTCTGATTGTCTGGGTTTATCTGGCCAAGTGGATGTACAAGAATGCCTAAGTACCTTCTCTAGCTATCTATGCTTTCTTGTCTCAAATTCTATTCATGCTGCATCACAAAAATTGAACAAGTCTTTTTCGGACCCTCCGGGTGAGGAGCACTCGGAGCCACCGATCTGAAAGGGCTGAACCTCCAAAACCTTCTAATTGATTTCGGACGAACCAAGTCACTCAAACTCGGTCCAACCGAAATCACTTAGATTGATCTAGGTTTTCATCTCGGTGCTACCGAATTGAACCATTTCGGAGCCACCGATGTGCTATACTGCGTGCAGTTACACATATCGGTGCAACTCGGCGCCACCGACTTGTTCAACTCGGCGCCACCGACAGCGTACGGGTATATATATCGCGCGGACCGAACGGTTGAAATTTCTCGACCCCACTCGTTCCCGTTCCCCGTCGCTGCCGTCGCCCTTCGTCTTCGGACTTCGCCATCGTCTCCAGCGCGCCCTCGCCGTAGGACTCCGTCGCCGTCAATGGCAATCTGCCCCACCGTTGCCGCCGTAGAGGATCTCCACCAAGTTCGGGTGAGATTCGACCCCTTTCGTGCTTCCCTTTTCCGATTCAATGCACGTTAGGAATGCCATATATCTTGCCACGAATGCAATACTCTTTCCACCAGATTAGTTTGTAAGAACAAGATTCGAGCAAAATTTTAGGGTTAGGTTTCCGCCGAATGCATCTCGGACCAACCGATTCGAAATTTTTGGTCCTGCCGATTTGGCCTCTGGCCATAGCACTAGTACATCTCGCTGCCACCGAGTTGTGCGAATCGGTGAGACCGAAAGTAAAATCTCAGTGAAACCCTAGCATCTTGGAGCCACCGAAACCCATCTTGGTCTGACCGAAGTGGTGTGCAAGGTTTCTGTAGTGTGCTTCGGTATCACCGAGATGATCAACTCGGTCCATCCGAACTGCATTCTGTGAAAACCTAGAACTAAAGTTTGAACTCATTTTTATGAAAAACAATCTGCTTTTTGTGATGACTCATCTACTCTGCCCATACCCATCTATTCATAGGGTCAGCTCAGCAAGATGTCAGACAACAGTGACAGTCAGAACAGGTCTGAACAACAGGCAGATATGAGTGAAGGGTCAAGCCCAGCTGTAAGTTTCTATGAGGGAGAGAGGAGCTCTCCAGATCTTCCTAAGGCAGCAACCAGAACACGGAAGAAGAAAACCTCAGACAGTGAGGATGAGGACTTTGTTGCAAGTGAAGCTACAACCAAGAAAAAGAGAGTAGTGCTTGCTAAGGAGTACAGCACAAAGCCTACTTCTACCAAAGAAAGAACTGCTGTGAGGAAAGTGCCAAAACAAACCATGCAGTTTACTCTTGAAGAGCCTAGTGACAAAGAACCAGCAGCAGGTGCCAAGAAGAAGAGAGTGAGGAAAACCATTGCACGTGTGATTGGCAGACCCTCCATGATGATTGATGAGGAGGAAGAGGAGGAGGATGAGTCAGCTAATGCACCACCAGCAAAAGCTCAGAAGCTCATGTCTGATGCAATAAAGACTGCTGCCCCTCCCAAGTCCAAACCAAAGGCACCAGCACCAAAGAGATCAACCAGGAACATCTCAGCTACAGAGAAGAACAAGGCCCCAGTGCCTGAGTCAACTATTGATAAAGAGCCTCTAGTGCTCAGAAAGTTGAAGCCAAAGATTCCAGAGCATGACAATGCACACCCAGTTGCGGAGAACATGATGATGAGGAAGGATAAAGGACTGCGTCTGTGGAGACAGTCAGATCCTTATGCTATAAGGAGAAGGACAGCATGTGATTATCGCTTTCACACTCGAGAGCAACAGGATTTTTATGAGACAGTTTTGCTTGACAAGAAGCCCATAGTCAGTGACATGAAGTGGGTGGACTGGGAATACATCGATGAGAATGAGGATTATTTTCCCCATGTCCATGAGAGTTTCAGGATTGCAGGAGTTGACGAGTTTGTTGGACAGAAATTGACCAAGTGGAATGATGAGATGGTCATGCAATTTTATTCTACTGCTCATTTCTATCCAGATGGCAGAATAGTGTGGATGACTGAGGGTATAAGATACCAGTCAACCATCTCTGAGTGGGAAAATCTTCTTGGTGCACCCAAGGAAGAGGATGATGACATTGACATTTATGCCAAGCTCAAGATGGATCACAACTCAATGGCTAACATGTACACTGCAATTCCTCAGAAGGACCTTGAAACACATAAGCTTGGATCAGTGAAGCATTTGCTGCCAGGACTGGCCACCACGAACACCATATTGCGGTACACTCTGCTACCCAAGTCAAGAGATGACAAGATGATTTGTGGCCACTCCATCAATTTGCTGCATTTATTTGATACACCTCAGAAATTCAAGGTGATGAGCCTGATAGTAGAGACTATCAAGAGGACTGCAGCAGATCAGAAGAGATCATGCGGATATGCTCCACATATACAGTTATTGATCAATTCCAAGGTTGGAATCAGCACATATCTTCTTGATCAAGAGCATTTGCCTTTGCGTCCAGAGTTTGAGGACAATGTCATAGTGATGGATCCTTCGCATCCCACATCAGCACAAGCCCAAGAGGAGATCCGCAAAGCCGCAGAAGCAAAAGCAGCTCAGGAGGCATCAGCTCCCAATGCTCCCATTGCAAATCTCAAGACACCCAAGGACCAAATGACATATCTGCTTGAAGCCACTCTGAGGATTGAGCGAAGTTTGGCCAACCACACCCAGACCCAGGCTAATTTTGAGCGGATCATTGAGACTAAATTTCATGATTTGGATGTCAAAGTGATAGAGATTCAGACTTCAGTGGAACAGCTGCAAGGAGATGTTGATGCTGTCAAGCTAGCCAGATCGGATGACAGTGGAGATGATGGACCAACCACAAAGAGATTCCAGTCAGTGCCTAGGGCAGCCAGGTCAGCTGCAGTGCCAGTCGTGGATCCGAGGACCACAGTATCTGCACCAGCCACTCCTACCTCAGTGCCACCGCAGGTCTCAACTCCACCAGTCCAGCAGACATCTGCCGAAGCCTTCGCGGATGCTCTCATCTCAACGCCGTCTACGTACCCCGGAGCTGCCAGCATGAGGTCACCTTCAGGAGCTTCAGAGGACCGTGCTTAGAGTGCCAACTAGTGCTATACTCATTTGAACTTTTTGGTACTTGTTGCCAAAGGGGGAGAATCTGTATAGATCATAGGCTTCAAGAGAGAGAGTTTCTTGCTTTTGATTTGCTTCGAGAGTTTCTTGTGCTACTTATTTTTTTGATGCTACTCTGTTTTATGTGTGCTTGCTACAGTGTCTATGTGATATTCTGTCGTGTATGCTTGTGAGATACTATGTTGATTGATCATACTATGCTTATTGCGATGATCTATGTTTATCTTTATCATTATCTTGTATGATCAATTACTTATGTTGGTGATGCGTGCCTTTTATTTCAATCATATCATTTTGCGCGCTCCACCAAGATGTATGTGACATGGAAGAGTAACCCATGAGCCTAATCGATTGTGCATTTGCATTCAAACGCAAATTTTTAATAATGCACAAATTTAGGGGGAGCTCTTGCTTATCACATACTTCTCAAAGTGACGATATATTTCATTCATTTAATCATTTGTCGAAGCTTTGATCTATATGTTTTCATCAATTACCAAAAAGGGGGAGATTGAAAGCACATTTGCTCCCTTGGTGGTTTTGGTAATTCATAACAACATATATCTCATTGAACTAATGTCCATTCAAGATTAAGATTTCAGGATGTTCAATGATTGGCATGGCATGGACTAGAGATGTGGACCCCTCAAAATGCTAAGGACAAGGATTGGCAAAAGATCAAGACTCTACATTTTTGGTTTAGTGATTCAAGATCACATTGAGTCCATAGAAAAGCCAATACTATTAAAAGGGGATGAGGTGTTGCTTAATGGTCTTTTTGCTCAAGTGCTTAGTGACAGTATTCCTAAACCCTCAATCACTCTCTCTAACCAAATATGTCCTAAACCTATAGTCCAACTCGGCCCCACCGATATTTCCAATCCGGCCCCACTGAGTTCATCCAAGACTTAGCCACTGCCAAAACCCTAACAAATCGGATCCACCGAAATGGATCTCGGTCCCACCGAGATGGCCTTGCCAACTCTCTGTAATCGGTTGCATTCACTTCGGTCTCACCGAGTTATGCAAATCGGTCTCACCGTGATGGCTTGCCAAGTCTCTGTTGCCTTATTGCTTCACTTCGGCCCAACTGAGTTGATGCAATCGGTGCCACCGAGATGAGGATTGCCCTAAGCCATTGCACTTCGGTCTATCCGAGTTGTCCATATCGGTCCCACCGAGATTCCTAAAGTTCATATCTTTTACACAGTTCGGTGCTACCGAGATGATAGTTTCGGTGCCACCGAGCTGGGTCAAAAGTGTGTAACGGTTGGATTTTGTGTGGAGGCTATATATACCCCTCCACCACATCCTTCTCAGTAAGGAGAGCCATCAGAACGTGCCTACACTTCCACCATACATTTTCTGAGAGAGAACCACCTACTCATGTGTTGAGATCAAGCTATTCCATTCCTACCATTTGAACCTTGATCTCTAGCCTTTCCCAAGTTGCTTTCCACTCAAATCCTTCTTCCACCATAGCCAAATCTGTGAGGAGTTGTTTGAGTGCTGGGAAGAATATCTTTTGAAGCACAAGAGCAAGGAGTTCATCAACAACACACCGTCTATTACCTTTTGGAGAGTGGTGTCTCCTAGATTGGTTAGGTGTCACTTGGGAGCCTCCAACATGATGTGGAGTTGAACCAAGAGTTTGTAAGGGCAAGGAGATCGCCTACTTCGTGAAGATCTACCCCGAGTGAGGCTAGTCCTTCGTGGACGTAAGCCATGGTGGAATAGACAAGGTTGCTTCTTCGTGGACCCTTCGTGGGTGGAGCCCTCCGTGGACTCGCACAGCCGTTACCCTTCGTGGGTTGAAGTCTCCATCAACGTGGACGTACGATAGCACCACCTATCGGAACCACACAAAAAACCACCGTGCTTCATTGCGTTTGATATCTCCTATCCCCCTCTTTACACTACTGGAATTCAGTTATTTGCCATCTGCCAGCTCTTTGCCGTCTGCCAGCTGATGGCAAAGAGGCTGTTTGCCATCTGTCTTGCCAAAGCAGACGGCAAAGAACCAGCTGATGGCAAAGAGGGTCTTTGCCATCTGCACTTATTTGCCGTCTGCCAGCAGACGGCAAAGACCAAAGTGGGCCCCATGGGGCTCGGCACTGGCTAGGTCAAGCTCTTTTCCATCTGCCACTTCTTTGCCATCTGCTGGCAGATGGCAAAAATTTCTTTGCCGTCTGCCAGCAGATGGCAACGAGGTGAGGGTGGGGCCCACAATGTCACGGCGGGGGCGGGCTAACGGTCACCGTCTTTGCCGTCTGCCAGCAGACGGCAAAGAGGGGGGCTTAATTTTCGCCCCCGCGCCCAAAGCCTCTCTCTCTCTCACACATCTCTCTCTCCCTCTCTGTCTCAGCGCCGCCGCTCCGCCCTGCCCTGCCCTGCCCCCGCCGCCCCCGCCGCCGCCCCGCCCTGCCCTGCCCTGCACCCGCCGCCGCCCCGCCCTGCCCCACGCCGCCGCCCCGCACCTCCGCTGCCCCGCGCCGCCGCCCCGTCGAGCCCTCCCCGGCGGCACCCCCCGGCGAGCCCCCCCAACGAGCCCCCCGGCGGCACCCCCTCCGGTGAGCTCCCCCACCTCTGCCCTTTTTTTTTCTTTCTGTTTTTCTGTTTTTTTCCTTTTTTTTAAGATCATGATTATAGATATATATAGATTCTACTGTTAGTAGATTGTAGATGCATCAATTAGGTTAATTAGTTAGATGTTGTTAATTAGGTTTTTTGAGTAGGTTAATTAGTTAGATGCTACTGGTTTCGACATCAATTAGGTTAATTAGGTTAGGAGGAGGAGAAGAAGAAAAAAGAGGAGAGGAGGAGAAGAAGAAGAGGAAAAAGGAAAGGAGGAAGAAGAAGAAGAAGAAGGGAAAAAAAGGAAGAAAATGAAGAAAAGGAAGAAGAGGAAGAAGAAGAAAAGAAAAAAAGAGGAAAAACCCCGACCCCGACCCGACACCCCGACCCCGACCCGACACCCCGACCCCGACACGGCACCCCGACCCCGACCCCGACCCGACACCCCGACACCGACACGGCACCCCGACCCCGACACCCCGACACCCCTAACACCCCGACACCACGACACCCAGACACGACACCCCCGACACCCCGACCCCGACACGACACCCCGACCCCGACACGACACCCCGACACCCCGACCCCGACACAACACCCCGACACTTAAATTAGGTATATATTCAATTTTTTAGGTATTCAATTTTTTATTATGTTCATGATGATGATACACTTAAATTATATACATATTATTCATGTCAGGTATTCATTCTTTTTATGTTGTACTAATTTCGTTTACTCTTTGTCATTACAGGTGTTGACAGATGGTGGGCGCGAGTCGAGAGCGCTCCGAGGCTCCTACCTCGGCGCGTGGTGGGAGGGGTAGTTCCATTCCACCCCATAGCCTCCGGAGAGCGCTGGATCTCAGTATGCAGACACCACCGGCGGTCGCTTCTTCTTCGGCCGGGAGAGGTCGGGGGGGAAGAAGGCTGGTAGAGGTGGACGTGGCGGCGGGAGAGGTAGGAAGGCTGCTACTACGCCTTCCTCGCCGCCACCCCCAGCTGATTCACCCGACCACAGGAGTGCTCCATCTGAGATGGAGCCGCCTGAGGTGGACCCGTCTCGGACTCCGGTCCACGAGCCTCGGGCCGACGAGCCTATGGTAGACGCGCCTACGGCCGATGAGCCTCGGGCCGATGAGCGTCGGGCCGACGAGCCTTCGTCCCACGAGACTCCGTCCCACGAGACTCCGGAGCTCAGCAGGGATCACGCTGAGTCGCAGCGGAACTCGACGGAGTCGAGTGGCCGTGCTGAGGGTGGCTATAGTTCTGATAGCTATAGCGAGGGTGAGTGGGTTGAGGGGCGCAAAGTCTACCAGCGTGGTGGTACAAAGCTCCAGCCCACCCCGGCGACCCCCGACTAGAGGTGGTTGATTGCGCCTAACGGGGCCAAGTAAGTGCATTTACTCTTTTTTAACCTTTTGCCTTCACGTTTCTTCGAATATCTAATGCGTTGGCCTTGTCATACTGCAGGTCTTGGACACACGAGCCTCATGTCCACAGGCCCAACAGTGTCCTTGGTGTGATTTGTCGCCAGAGCTTCCCGGGGTGGGTCACGTTGCCCGGTGAGGGCCGGGTTCCCGAGTTAGGAATGACCTGGGAGCACTACTTGGCTGCCCCGTCCCCGCCGGGGCATAGGATCGGCGATGTCGAGTGCCACAAGGTGGCCGACATTGTGATCCAGACGTTTTGGGTAATTTCTCCTTTGCCGTCTACGTTGTGTTTCCTTCTTTGATTGACAACCCTAGTGATTGTACTAATTCGTGTTTTCTTGTTTTATTGCAGACCTTCTACAGGTGTGCTGAGGGACAGGAGGAGGCCGCGTCTCTGGTTATCGACAACGAGTGCAGGCGCCTACTTCAAAACTTTCGGCACGAGGCTCGGACGCAGGCTATTCGAGACTACTTCGCCTCGGCTGGTATTAGGAGGAAAAGAGAGAAGTGCCGCGAGAAGTTTCTGAGTAAGGAGAAGTACATGAAGGTAATAACCTATTCTTAAGGCCTTGTACTTAGTTTCCTTGATTTGATTCGTAGGCGTAGCGCTCAAATTTCTCTTACTTAACTTAGGTGCCCCCGAGATGGTGTGCGGATAGGATGGACTGTTGGGAGGCGTTGGTGGATGAGTGGTGCTCTCCCCAATGGCGCTCCACCCACGACACTGCAAAGGACAAGCGTGGCAAAATGAAAGGTGTCCCACACCATCTAGGCAGCGTCAACCTACATCAGTACGGGGGAAACTGGGTATGTGGTTTGCTTCATGATTCATGCAAATTTATTCTTCATGCTAGCTTGAGCCCTCAATTAATACTCTGTTCCTCTCTTTTAGGCGCGAGAGAACAAGGCTCCAGTGCCACAGCTGTTCAACCTCTATGCCATGTCCAATACTGCCTCGTACAAGAAGGCCAAGGCATTCTCTGAGTCTGACCTCGATGATCCAAAGAAATTCACCAACCGCGCCTCCCACCACAAGCTTGTGAGGTACAGAGACGAGGGGAAGGCGAGGAAAGGGCCGGACTTTAACCCGAGCCAGCAACCTCTTGATCCAGAGCTGGTGATGATATCTGGTGGCGGGAGGCCCCATGGCTCGTTAGCCATTGGGGATGGACTGATACGTTGTAGTAGCACTCTCCCGCAGATCAAGAAGCGCCAGACCGGCTCCGATCCTGAGATATTGCCTCGTGCACGGCCAGTGGAGCTCGAATTCAAGGTTAGTTATACGGACTCAGATACCTTTCCTTCATTACATTGTGTGTGCGGCCGTCGATGATTACAATGCTAACGAGTGGTGTTGCAGGCTGCTATTGAGGCAGAGAGAGCGAAGACCTAGGCTGCTATTGAGGAAGAGAGAGCGAAGACCCAGGCGATTCTAGAAGAGAGGGACCGGCAGGTGGCGGAGAGGGAGAGGGAGCTTGAGGACAGGACGGCTAATGCGTTGGAGGAGGAGAGGAACCGGAACATGATGGCTAACCGGGCCCTATACGAGATGTTTGCGGTAAGTTTCTTCTGCATATTAGACAAATCATGCACGTAATGTTCCTTACAGTAGTATCTAATATGACTGACTCGTCAAAACCAAATGTGCAGACCCTATGCGAGAAGAGCGGCACGACCCCTCCGCCAATGCCAGTCATTGCTCCGGCGGGCACGGTGAGTTTCATTTGAATGGTCATTATTTACTAGTCTTCACATTTGAGTTGCATCATGCTAACGATACATTGGAAATGATCTTTGGTGCAGCATAACTCCCGACAAGCATCGACCGATCCTCCTCCGTCAGCCACTGGCGCGACCGGTCCTACAACTACACCTCCGTGATGACGGTAAGTTTTCGCAAGTGTTTAGCATAACAAGTGCGTACTTAGCTTAAGAAATGACCTATTTATCTTAAAATGCCGTATACTTAGCTTAGTTTCCTCGAAAATGACATTATAACCTTACTTAGCTCCAAAATGACCAATTTTACCATGGATAGCTCTCAAATGACCTATACTTAGCTTAGCTTAAGAGATGACATATTTAGCTCTAAAATGACCTGTACTTAGCATTATTTCCTCCAAAATGACATAATAACCTTAATTAGCTCCAAAATGACCTATTTTACCACGGATAGCTCTCAAATGACCTATACTTAGCTTAGCTTAAGAAATCACCTATTTAGCTCCAAAATGACCTATTTAACCTAGGAAAGCTCTAAAATGACATATACTTAGCATTTATTCCTCCAAAAATGAATTTATATGGTTAGCTAGCTCAAAAATGACATAATAACCTTAATTAGCTCAAAAATGACCTATTTAACCTAGGATAGCTCTAAAGTTACCTATACTTAGCATTTATTCCTCCAAAATGACTCAATATGCTTAGCTAGCTCAAAAATGACATAATATGCTTAAGAAATGACCTATTTAGCTCCAAAATGACTTAATATGCTTAATTAGCTCAAAAATGGCATAATTACTTAGGTTAGCTCTGAAATGACCTAAACTTAGCTTATTTAGTTCATTTATGACATACTTAGCATATTTAGGTCAAAAATGGCCTATTTAACTAGGTTAGCTCTAAAATGACACAAGTAAGCAATAAGAAGAAGAAAAAGAAAGAGAAGAAAAATTCGTCTTCTTCTTCTTCTTCTAGTCTTCTTCTTCTTCTAGTCTTCTTCTTCTTCTTCTTTTTCTTCTTCTTCTTCTAGTCTTCTTCTTCTTCTAACTTCCTTCTTTCCCATTTTGCAGATTTGAGCTCTAAAAGAGCTTTCTTCTTTGCCGTCTTCTAGCAGACGGCAAAGAGCCTGCGCTGGCCCAGCTGACGCCTGACGTCAGCTGACGTCAGCTGCAGCTCTTTGCCGTCTGCAGGCAGACGGCAAAGAGCGCCGTTAGCTCCCTAACGGGGCTGGCACCTTTTGTCTGCCGTCCAGGGGCTTTGCCGTCTGCCAGCAGACGGCAAAGTGGCCTTTACCGACACCCGTTCGGCCAGACTGTTCGCCGTCTGCTGGCGTACGGCAATGGCTTTGCCGTCTGCCAGGCAGGCCTTTGTCGTCTGTTATGGCAGACGGCAAAGAAGCTGATTCCAGTAGTGTTACTTACATATGCAATTGCTTATATTCCGCTGCTATACTCTTAGAATTGCATGTGTAGGGTGATGCTTGATATGTACTATTGCTAAAATCTGCCCACAATTAAAATTGGGAAAAGGTTAGGTTTTATTTGGTCAAGTAGTCTAATCACCCCCCCTCTAGACATACTTTCGATCCTACACTGACGCCGTATGATTTGCTCCATGAGAAGGCCTCGCGAGGCAACCCAGTGCTTGGCGGCCCCGGCAAGGTCTGGCCTGGCGGTGAGGGGCCTCGTGAGGCTCGCCCCTCGCGAGGCGGCTTCCTCCAAAGCGGCCGAGGCGGGGCCACCCTCATGGGCTGGCCCAAGCGTTATCCTCTGGGCCAGAGGCAGACGGGCCGGGGTACCTTGCTTCCCACTGGGCCGATAGTAGCCCCCGGGCCCGCGGCGCGCATGTTCCGCGCATTAGGGACGAAACGACACGGGGCCCACAGAGCTGCTGGGCCCAGAGGTGACGCGTGGCGGCTTTCAAGGGGCGGGTCACCCCCACTCCCCATGACGCCTCATTAACCGCCGTCCTAGTGATAAAGCCTACCCGCGCGGGGCGCAGGCACGTCATTGCTCTTTGTCCCCTTCTCGCCCTTCATCTCGCATGAGCAGCTCCTCTGTTACTCCTCCCCCAACCTCCAATCTCTCCGCCGCCATGGCTCCTGGCAGGAGAGGGAAGAAGAAAACCGCCAAGATGGGGCCGTTGGTCCCGCCGGGGCCGAGGCCCGCGCTACTAAATCCGTGATCCTCAACGAGGAGGGCCTGGACAAGGTGCGGCCGATGACAGCCAACACCCTCAACGGGAACGGTGCGATGAAGTTCTGGTCGGCGTCGCGCCCCGCGGCTCTGCGAGGGGGTACAACCTTCCCAATCTTCCTCCACTCCGTCGTCGCCGGGCTGGTGCCACCGTTCTCCGACTTCTTCGACGCCGTGCTCAGCCACTACCAGGTCCATGCGCTGCATCTGCACCCGAGCTCGGTCCTCCTTCTCTCCGTCTTCGCCTACCTTTGCGAGGCTTTTCTAGGGGTGATGCCATCTGTGGCCTTCCTCCGGAAATTCTACCACCACCGACTGACCGAGGCGGACCAGTGCTCGGGCTGCGTGTCATTCCAGATGGTCGCAGGCATGCGCACGCACATCATCGACATGCGGATCCCCGGGGAGGTGGAAGGCTTCAGGGAGTACTGGGTCTACATGGACACACGCCAGTACAGCCCCTTACTCAAAATCCCGGAGGCGCTAGCAATGCTGAGCTCCGGGTGGGGGCCCGCCGAGCTGACCGACACTGCGCTAGGGCCAGTCATGGCGAGGATGCGAGTGCTCCAACCCGGCGGGCTCACCAAGAGCCTGGTCGTCAAGGAGTTCATGCACAAGCGCATTGCTCCCCTCCAGAGGCGCTCTCGCCCAGTATGGACTCACTCAGGCCTGGGGGACCCCACGAGGCTGAGTAACGATCGCCTCGCCCCGGAGGTGGTGGAGGGGCTGGTGAGTGTTCTCCTTGTCACGGGGACACCGTTCCCGCCGCCCAGTGTGGCTCCAATTTACAGCTTCGGGAACCGGGAGGACACGTGGGCTGGCATGCCGCAGTTTGATCAGTGGGGGCTAGTGCCCCCGTGCCATGTGGGACCCCGCGACAATCCGATCCAGGTGCTGCCGATTCCCGTAGGCGACGACGATGCCAGGGTGGCGGCCGTAGCCGATGCCTGGAGCGAGGCGGCGGCCTCCCTGCCGATTCGCAGCCAGCCGATGGCTGGAGCCTGCAGTGGCGGCGGTGGCCGCGATGCTAGGGGGTCCCGAGCCAAGCTCCTGCGGCCTGCGCCCCCGAAGGAGGAAGCCCGTGGCATAGAAATCCCTCCGCGTGGCGGGGCGATCCCGCCCACCGAAGCTCTGGGAGGGGGCCTAGGTGAGCCTCGTGGCGGGGCCTTGGGAGGAGGCCCAAGCGAGCCTCGAGGGAGCGCCAGCAGCAGCTGCCCGGGAGGGAAGCTAAGGAAACGGCGATGGGTCCCCAGAGACGAGTAAGTCTTCTCGCTCCGCTCACCCCTCGCGCCTACCGCTTCATCTTGCAAGGCTCGGCCTGATCCCCAGCTATGCAGGAGGGGCTCCCTGCCGAAGAAGAAGAAGGAGGATACCTAAGACGAGGGTGCCGGCGAGCCATCCGGGGCTCAACGGGAGCTGGGGGCGGCCGACACACCGGCGCTCCCACCGAGCCCCGTGGAGCGCGGCGGAGTCGTCGAGGAGGGGTCTACGGAATCTGCCCAGCCGCCCAAGGAGGCCATCCCTTCGGCCGGAGGAAGAGAGCCGCCGGAAGAGGCCCGCCCCGAGGGGGAGGTAGGCACCGACGTGGCATCCACCACAAGCCTCGAATGACCACCAGGGCGCCACGAGCCGGAGGTGGCCGCGCCCATCCCTCCCCGTATGGCCGAGCGGTCGGCAGGGGTGGGAGTTGAGGGGGAGGTTGACGAGGATCTTGGCCGCCTGGAGGGGAACGAGGCCCCCTCAAGCGTGGGCCTGGGCGGGTCCGATGACGCAGCAGCCCTCGAGCCCCCAGAGCCACGGGGGGTGGAGATGGAAGGGCCGGGCGCGCCAGGGCCTTGGTCCCGGTGAGCCACAGCATCCTACTGTGGATCGGGACTCTCCGCCACGCCAGGTCGGCCCTCAGATCCCTGTAGGCCAAGCTCGTGGCCGAGGAGGAGAACCTCCACCTGGAGCGGGAGTGCGTCGCGGCCCGCGAGGAGGCGGTCACCCGGCGCGAGAGCATGGCGGCGGTCCTGGAGATGGACATGGAGATCCGGGAGCGCAAACTCCTGTGGACCACCATCGAGCAGGAGAGGGAGCGAGAGCGCTTGGAGAACATGGACCGCACCGTGGCGGCAAGCGAGGCCTCCTACAAAGAACGCCTCGAGAAAGCCAACGCCACGCTCGAAGAAAAAGCTACGAGGTACAGGGCGGAGATCGACAAGCAGGGCTAGGAAGAGTTCGCGCGGAAGACCAAGGCCCTAGCCGACACCTACTCCAAAAACTTGAAGAAGCAGGAGGACCACTTCACGAAGAGGCGCGGAGAGCTCGACGCCGAAATCGCCGAGCTCAAGCGGCAGCTCGCGGCATCGGAGGCCGAGAGGCGGAGTGCGGCAGAGCTCCATGACACAACCCGCCATGTGCTGGAAGACCTCCAGGCTCAGGTGAGCGAGGTTAGTGACGTGGCACAGCGGGCACGCGACGAGGCAGCCCGGGGGCTCGGGGAGCAGCTCCAACGCTCCAAAATGTTCCGTGACCTCATGGGGCGCGCCACAGCGCCGTGGCCACTTTCTCGGTCGAGGGGGTGCTGGAGACCGATGATGCCAGCTACCTGGCCTTCTTCACAAGGCTCGTGGAGCGGCTGGAGGCGAGCTCTGCCCGGTGGGACGATATCCGCAATGCGGAGTGCCGCGACCTTCTGCGCCAGGCTTCGATCCGTGTCTTCAGCAATCTGCTGCGCATTGATGGCAGCTTTGACTTCGACCAGGTGCTGTCTCAGGTCCCCGAGGAGCTCCAAGGCAAGCTCGCGAGGGCAGTGGAGGACCATGTGGCGAGTTTGCTGGAGCAGTTCGCGCCTGTCGGGGAAGGGTCCGGCGACGACGACAATCAAGTTGTTGACGACGCCGACGGTGGCTCTGGTTCCTGAGGCCCTGCGCTCACCGTCCTGTAACAGAGTAGATGCGGCCCCAAGGGGGCGTGAAGACATTTGTACGGCACTTTTGTTATCAAGTACTTAATGATTCGTGTGTTTTCATTTTCCTCCCGAGGCCCTTATTTCCTTTTTACATTGCCTTCGTGCCCTGTGCCGCTGGGACCCAGCCCCCGAGGCGGGCTACAACCGTTGCTGGTATGCCCAGAGCGTGCGCTCGGCAAGGCCAGAGGGTGTAGGGCTCTTAGGGCTGGTAGGAGTCCCTGAGGCGCGATGCTCATGGTCCCCACCTTGATGCGCAGGCGGCTCGTGCCAAGGAAATCAGGATGCCACGAGAGAGAAACGAGAGGTAAAAGACCTGAGGGGTGCTTTAGACTTAGCTCCTTCGAGGCATGTAGCTTGGGGCAAATCTATCGCAGGGCACGGCTCATGAAGCGCGGTCCCTCGTAAGGCCTTCCGCCCGTAGGGCGCCGCTCGCGAGGCCTCTCGGGGGGGCTCCTGAGGCCTTCGGTATCCTGCACCAGAGAAACTGCAAAGTTTTTGCAAGTAGTGCAGTAGGGCGCGCTCGCGAGGTCGCCTGTGGGTGTTATGCGAGGAGACAAGAGCACCAAGGACCTGGTGAGGTGACGTACACGGGAGCAGGCCCGTGAGCCAGAGCTCTGTTGCTTGGGTTTTTCAGTGCTGCTGGGACTGACCCGAGCACAGGCACCGTGCCCAGCCCCCGCTTGCGTGACAGGTATGGGTGAGACCACGAGCGCGTGCCCCTACCGGGGCACCCTCAGCTGCAAGCACATAGGGTTTTGGAGGAAATATGCTTTACTGATGCATGAAACAAGTTCATTACATAACAGAAAGATACACGCTGTCGTGTTCGACACAGGTCAGCTTGAGGATGTGATGGCCGAGGGCCCCTCAGGTAAGTAGGCTGCCAGCGCGGAGCATGGGGCATCCGCCAGCGCTAAGCATGGGGCTTCCACGAGAGTGGGAAGGAGCTCTCGTGTGTTGGAGGCAACGTGGGTAGAGAGAGCCCCGGAGCGTGTACAGCTCCATGTCGCTCGTATCCGTGGGGCACAGATAGAACTTACGGTGATGGCGGGCGTTCCATGTGTTTGGTACCGGAACACCCGCCTCCGTCACGAGTGGGGCCGCGGTAGGCCGGTGGGCGGGTGTTAACCACCTCCGTATTCCTTGCGATGTGGGACTCCAGGCTCATGCGCATCAGCCTCGCGAAGGTGGCTCCGGCACCCTCCAGGCCGAACGGCATGCGCATGAGCCAGGGCGAGCCTGCGGTGACGCGCGGAGGTGGGAAGGGGCCCGCGGGACGAGCCTGGTTGAGGGCGATGAAGTCGACGCACATGCACGCGCTACTGTGCGGCCTGGCGACGGGGGTGAGGCTGGCGAACCACTTGGGGTGGGGGGCTACGCGGCGATTCCAGCATCCTGGGGCTTGTTGACTTCCTGGGTGGTGACCTCCTGCTTCTCGGGCGCCTGACACCATTCCTTCTGCTTGACGGGCCGCGCGCTCCGACACGCGGCTGAGTGGTGCTCGATCACCTCCCTCGGGAGGCCGGGCGCACCTGATGCTGTCCAAGCTAACGCATCAGGGCTTGCCCGGAGGGAGGTGACGAGCGCGCCTTCCTATTTGGGGGAGGGCCCTCCGCTGACGGCGAGGTAGGGGCCTGCTTCGCCCCCCTCCAGCGACGCCTTCTTGGACTCGACCTGCTCCTGAGAGAGCAGGGGCTTCTTCTTCACGGGCATCTCCTCGGCAGGCCCAGGCGCGTCCTCATCGGCCGGGTACGCGATGGAGGCAGTCTTGTAAGCGTTCTCGAGGGTGTGCAGCGCATCCTTCTCGTCGCAGCGGACGGTGAGTGTACCGCTCTAGTCGGGCATTTTGACGAGGCCGTAGGCGTGGTGAGTTGCGGCCATGAACTTGGTGAGCGCTGGGTAGCCCAAGATGGCGTTGTAAGGCAGGCCGATGTGAGCCACATCGAAGATGATGAACTCCGTACGGTAGTTCTTGCGGGTGCCGAAGGTGACGGGAAGGCGCACCTGCCCCAGGGGGACAGTGGAGCCGTCGGTGACGCCCGAGAAGGGCCTAGTGGGCATCAGGCGCTCGTAGGGCACTTGGAGCATCTTGAAGATCTCGATGGAGATCACATTGAGGCCGGCACCTCCGTCGATGAGGGTCTTGGTGACCGCGACGTTGCTGATGGTGTAGAGCAGGAGGAACTCCGTGGGGTTAGCGCTGCCGTCGTAGCGCTGAGGGAGCTCTGGCTTGAACTTGTGAGGCCACACCACGCGACGTAGCTCGGGGGCGAGGGCTAGGTAGCCCCCGTTGGTGACGGCGTCACCGTCGAGGGCCGCGCGGTTCTGGCGCCCCGCATGGCGATGTCAAGGAGGACGCGGTCCTGGCGGTAGCGCGCCTTCTCGAGGGCCACGCGCGCGTCCGAGGGCGCGTGGTGGATGATCTGGCAGCTGTCGCCGTCGCCGCCCAGTGCGAGCGAGCCACGAGATGGCTCCAGGGCGCGCGCTGCGGGGCGGCGCTTGGCCATGTCGCGGTCCGGAGGAGGAGGAGGCGTGTCGCGCCCGGCCCGGTCGGCACGGGACGGTGGAGCAGGCAAGGAGCGGGAGGGCGCCTGGCCATCGTGCGTGGCGTCGACGAGCTCGGTGATGTGCCCAAGCCAGGCGTTGTCGCCGTCCTCGGTGGGACGATAGCGCAGCAGCTCCTGCGCCATGAACAGCGCCGCGTGCGGAGCAGGAGGATCGTGACGCGCAAGTGAGGAGGTGGTAGCAGAACGGTCGTGCTCCTGTTCGTTCACCGCCGAGTGGGCAGAAGAGGCGACCCGCTCCCGACGGGCTCCGTGGCGGCGCGAGGGCGCCGCCCAGGGGCACCTCGGGCGCCGGGCGCCGCGTGGACCCTGGCAGCGGCTCGGCGCGCAGCGCGTTCCCGGCGAGCGGAGGCGTCGTCCATGTCGATGCTGGTGTCGAGGTCGAAGGCGCGAAGACGGCAAGTCCCCCTACCTGGCGTGCCATATGTCGGAGCCTAGGATCTGCGTCCAAGAAACTTCTCCAAGAACTTAGGATTTGAACTCTGGGGGACTTCGCTTGGCGACCTACGACACGACGGCAACTACGGCGGGATCACGACGGGCTCTCTGGCTCTCACCGGACACGAAGGGGACGCGCAAGCTACCCAGGTTCGGGCCACCGTGCGGTGTAATACCCTACTCCTGCCTGTGTTGGATTGCTCTGTAATGGAGAGCTTGTGGCTCGAGGTACACGAGGTGTTGGGGAGAATGAATCGATCCCCTTACATGGAAGCGGCCCTGCCCCTTTTGTAGTGCCTTGGTCCTCTTCCCCGAAAATATGAGCGGGAAAGGGTGGCCACAGGGCGGCAATTCAAAGGGGGACAGGCGCGCAGGTCTATCCTGACTAAAGGTGGTCTCCGCCTGATAAAGTAGTCTTCGTGATGCGCTGGTGGGCTTGGCGATGACCTCCGTCCTGGCGCGCCGATCCATCCTGATCTTCTATCACCAAAGAGGAAACACTTTGGGACTGGCTTTGGGGGAGGCAGATGCCACTGCCCCCTTATCACCAGAATAGAAGCTGGGCTCGGTCACGCCCCGTTGTCCTTATCCTGACAACGGGTCGTCACCCATGTGCTGGGCGCGGAGCCCCGCAGTTGACGCCGTACGATCTGCTCCATGAGAAGGCCTCGCGAGGGGAGCCTCGCGAGGCAACCCGGTCTGGCCTGGTGGCGAGGGGCCTCGCGAGGCTCGCCCCTCGCGAGGTAGCTTCCTCCGAAGCGGCCGAGGCAGGGCCACCCTCATGGGCCGACAAGTACGATGGCACGCTCAGTCCAGCAGACTTCCTTGGCATCTACACCATCGCGGTGCAGGCTGCCGGGGGGCACGACGACAAGGTTTTGGCCAACTACTTTCCATTGGCGCTTAGGCCCAACGTCAGATCGTGGCTGATGAACTTGCCAGAGGGCTCCATTTCTTCCTGGTCGGATCTATGCCATCAATTCGTGGGTGCCAACCTGGGTGGCCACAAGCTCCCTGGCCAGGAGAGCAATTTGCATGTGATCTCCACAAGTATATACAGAGGTTCAGCCGTGTGCACCACAACATCCCCGATGTTCATCCCGCAGCTGTTTGCACCGCATTCCACACAAATGTGCGCAACCGCAAAATGTGGTATGAAATTAATATCGTGAAGGTTAGGACCATCAACGAGCTATACGCCTTGGTGGACATGTGTGCACGTGCTGAGGAAGGGAGGCGACTCCCGGGGGAAGATGCTGGCGCCGAAGTCAACTCCGAAGATGACAATGCAAATGACGCATCAACCCCGCAAAAGAAGAGCCAGAAGCACAATCGGAAGCGCAAAGGCAAGTTAGTGATGGCAGTCGGGAGCCTCGCTGACGCCAACGCCGCCAAGAAGTCCAAGGCAGAAAGCCCGGCAAGGAGGTTGCCCGATGCGCTGACTGCCGGGAAGCTGCGGCAGGCGACAAGAGCGGCAAGACCGGTGGGCCATACTGCAAGATCCACCATACCAAGGGCCATGATCTCCAGGAGTGCCGGCAAGTGGAGCAGCTTGCCGAGAAGCAGATGCAAGAGTATGAGAAGCGCGACAAGGAGAAGGGCCAGGATGGTGCCGGTGGATCTGACAAGCAGAACCGTGGTGGCCGAGGGGGCCGCTGCGGCAAGGCCAAGCAACCGAAAGAGAAGGCTGCACAAGGCCAAGATGATGGTGATGAGGACGAAGATGGGTCAGAGAATGAGTTCCAGAACATGGTGGAGGCCATGTGTGTTGACGGAGGCACATCTTTGCACTCCTCACACCGGCAACTGAAGCAATGGATCTGCGAGGTAAATGCCGCGGAGCCCCTGATCGGAGCACAGAAGACACTCAAGTGGTCGCACACGCCCATCGTCTTTGACGCCGAGGATCACCCTGATCACACCACCACGGTCGGGTGTTTGCCGTTGTTGGTTTCGCCAACAATCCGCAACCTCAAGGTGACGAAGATGTTGGTTGACGGTGGGGCTGGCTTGAACTTGATCTCTCCCGATGTGATCAAGAGGCTACAGATCCCCGACAAGGATCTTGAGGAGACCGGCACGTTCCAAGGGATCAGTCCAGGAAGGAACAAGCCAAAGGGCCAGATCACGCTGCCGGTCACATTCAGCAGCGACCTCAACTACCGGACGGAGAAGATCGTCTTCGACATCGTCAAGACGCCCCTACCATACAATGGCATTCTGGGCCGTCCAGCGCTGGCCAAGTTCATGGCTGCGTCGGACTTCACCTGTAATGTCATCAAGCTGCCAGGGCCGATGGGCGTTCTCACCATCAAGTCGAACCACAAGGACACAATCATCTATGCCAACAAGCTCTATCGGGAGGCAGTGGCAGCATCTGCCATCGAGGCACCTACTCCTGCCGGCAAAGCTCCCGGGGGAGGAAAGAAGAAGAAGAAGTCTGGCAAGACCTCTGATACGGACTCCGGGAAGCGCACTTTAGAGTGCAGCATGCCTGTTGAGGACATACAAGAGAGCTCTACCAGCAAGAGCAAGAAAGCCAAGGCCTCTGCACCGGCTACCAAGCAAGTTTCTGCGAGAGAGAGGATGGAACGAGAAGCACCAGGTCTATTCAGAGGAGTGCTACACCCTATGTGGTTAGCCAATCCAGTCGTAGTGCGCAAGGCGAATGGGAAGTGGAGGCTTTGTATAGACTTCACTGATATAAATAAAGCCTGTCGAAAAGACCCTTTCCCTTTGCTGCATATCGACCAGATTGTATATTCCACTGTCGGCTGTGAGTTACTCTCTTTCCTTGACACCTATTCTGGTTATCATCAGATCTTTATGGCCAAGGAAGATGAGGAGAAAACCACATTCATCACTCCATGTGGCACATACTGCTTTTTGCATGTGCCTTTCGGATTGAAGAGTGCCGGGGCAACCTTTGCCAGAGCAGTTCAGATCGGTTTTGAGCCACAACTGCACGGAAATGTGGAAACCTACATCGATGATATTGTGGTCAAGACTAGAGAGAAGTCAACCCTGATCCAGGATTTGGAAGAGACGTTTGTGAACTTGCGCAAGCTCAACTTGAAGCTCAACCCTGAGAAGTGTGTGTTCGGCGTTCCATCTGGCAAGCTTCTTGGGTTCTTTGTATCTCAGAGAGGGATCGAAGCCAACCATGACAAGATCAAAGCAATTGAGAAGATCGAAGCACCAAGACGCATCAAGGACGTCAGGCGTCTTGCCGGCTGTGTTGCCGCCCTTAGCAGGTACATCTCCAAATCGGCAGAGCACACCTTGCCATTTTTCAAGATATTGAAAAAGCAGGTCCAGCGAGCTGGACTCCGGAAGCGGAGGCCGCACTCCAAGATTTGAAGGAGTACCTCTCCTCTCCGCCAGTCTTAGTTGCGCCTAGGCCGCAAGAAACGTTGCTGCTATACTTAGCAGCAACGAATCAAGTGGTTAGTGCTGCACTTGTGGCTGAAAGAGACAGATCAAGAGGAGGTAGCAGCCGCAGAGCCATGACCCGACGAGCCAGAATCTTCTCCGGCATGGTCAGGTGCCAACAAGCCAGAGATTGTGCAAGCCAGCAAGTCAGATCAGCAAGTTGTGAAGAAAAAGATGGTGCAGCGCCCAGTCTACTTTGTCAGCTCCGTCCTGCAAGGGGCTAGGTCAAGATACTCCGGTGTGCAGAAGTTGCTGTTTGGCCTTCTCATGGGCTCAAGGAAGCTGCGCCATTATTTTCAAGCACACCCAGTCACCGTTGTCACTCGCTTTCCGCTGCAACGCATCTTGAGAAATCCAGAAGCAACCGGCAGGATTGTGGAGTGGGCATTGGAGCTGTCAAGCTTTGTTTTGAAGTTTGAGAGTACCTCAACAATTCAGAGCAGAGCCTTGGTGGAATTTATTGCAGAATGGACCCCAACACCAGAAGAAGAAATTCCAGATACCTCTCTCCCCGGCAAGAAAACTGTTGATGACTGGATCATGTACTTTGATGGTGCTTTCACACTGAAAGGCGCCGGTGCCGGCGTGCTGCTTATAGCACCCACCGGAGAGCACCTCAAGTATGTGCTTCAGATGCATTTTCTCAGGGAGTAGGTCACCAACAACACTGCTGAGTACGAAGGATTGCTTGCCGGTCTGTGCGTTGCAATCGACCTTGGTATTCATAAGCTGATTATCAGAGGCGACTCGTAGCTAGTGGTGAGGCAGGTCAACAAAGATTACCAGAGCCCTTTGATGGAGGCATACGTTGATGAGGTGAGGAAGTTGGAAGAGCACTTTGATGGTCTACAAGTAGAGCACGTTCCCCGTGCCCAGATTTGGATTGCCGATGACCTGTCAAAGCTTGCTGCCCAAAAGATGCCTGCGGAACCAGGAACTTTTGTGCTCCATCTGACTCAGCCATCCATTACACCATCAAGACTGGCCAAGAAGAGAAAACAAGATGTTGGTGGTTACTTTCCGGCAGAGCTGCCGGCAGCCGCCAAGAAAATGAATACCGCCGACAAGATATCCTTGGCCGGTGAGCCACAGTTTATGGCAAGCCAGATCCTTGCCATCGAAGCAAGCACTCCCGCAGAGGAAGAAGTGCCTTTAGTCCTTGTCGTCGGGCTACAAGCTCCGGCATGGGCATAGCCAATTTTCCAGTACCTTTAGATAGGAGATGTTCCCGATGAACAAGAGGATGCAGAAAGAGTATCCCATCAATCAAGGATGTACAAGTTTGTTGACAACATTCTATACGGAAAGAGACCAAATGGGGTGAAATTGAAGTGTATCTGCCAGGAAGATGGAGAGAGGCTATTGTAAGAGATGCATGAAGGGATGTGTGGCTGTCACATTGGGTCACGTGCGCTTGTCAGCAAAGCATTCCGTCAAGGATTCCACTAGCCGACAACCCTTCAAGACGCCTTGGCGGTGGTCATCAGATGCGAAGCATGCCAGTTCCACTCCAAGGACATCCACCAGCCAGCTCAAGCCCTCCAAACCATCCCTCTCTCCTGGCCTTTCTCGGTGTGGGGGCTCGACATCATCGGCCCCTTCCCCCGTGCTACCGGGGGCTTTGAATTCTTGTACGTTGCAATTGACAAGTTTACAAAGTGGCCTGAGGTGGAGCCAGTGAGGAAGGTGACGACACAGTCAACCATCAAGTTCCTCAAAGGATTGGTTGCTCGTTTTGGAGTCCCCAACAGGATCATCACCGACAACGGCACGCAATTCATGAGCCACGCCTTCACAACATTTTGCCAAGAACTTGGAAATAAGATTTGCTACGCGTCTGTTGCTCACCCAAGGAGCAATGGACAAGTAGAGAGGGCAAATGCAGAAGTGCTGCGTGGTCTCAAGACCAGAACTTTTGACAGGCTGCACAAGTGTGGAAGGCGCTGGGTGGAAGAGTTGCCGGCGGTTCTTTGGTCAATCAGAACGACACCAAGTCGAGCCACTGGCCAGACACCCTTCTTCCTTGTTTATGGTGCAGAAGCGGTGCTACCCAAAGAACTCAAGTATGGGTCACCTCGAGTCTTGGCCTTCGATGAGGAGGATCAAGACGAGCTCCAGCAAGATGATGCCACGCTCCTTGAGGAAGATCGTTTCCTGGCTGCTGTATGTGCTGCATGGTATCAGCAAGCTTTGCGCCGCTACCATAGCCGCAAAGTGAATGCCAGGAACCTTGAGGAAGGCGACCTTGTTCTTCATCAGATTCAGTCCACGAAGGGTCAAAACAAGTTGACACCGAAGTGGGAAGGCCCTTACCAGGTGGTACAAGTCACTAGGCCCGATGCAGTCCGCCTAGAGACCGAAGATGGCACTCCGGTGCTCAACTCATGGAATATTGAGCATCTTCGCAAGTTTTACCCATAAGGCGCGGTTGCCGGGCTGCCCGGCAACCTCTTTTGTACAAGTTTGCCAGAAAGGCATGTAAACCTTTGTACAGAGCCGGGCGCAGATCCCGTGCACATAAATAAAGCTAAGTGTTTCACAACTCTTTGCCAAGTACATATTTGTTTATGTGTTGCAGGCAGCCTTGTGTTACATTTTTTTCCTTGCATAGGATGATTAACGAACTGTCAAGGTTCCAGCCTCCTCTTTTCTCTTCTTTCTTTTTCTCAAAGGACGGAAGGGTTCCTCACGTACAAGTTTCCCAGGGGGAGGGATGGTATGGATACCAAATGACGTTCAAGCAATCGTCCTACGGCAAGAAGCACAGCAAAGAAAAAGCGAAGTTGCAAAACTTTGTAATAAATTCTTTGTTGTAGTTGCAATTTCTCCTTGAATGATTTTGGCCTTTGTATGAGAAACCAGCACGCTAAGGAACCTTGTTTTGGTCAGCTACGCCCTTACTTTGTTTTGAGTCCGCTCAACAACTTAAGTGGTTACGTTGTGATCATGAAGTGTATCCTTGCCGGCATCGGCACTTCCAGCAAGCTGCTAAGGACCCATTCCTCAAGTGCTCGCGGCAAGAGTGCGCGCACCGGCAAGATTCCAGCAAGCGTAGTGTACAAAAATCATGCAAAGACAGAACCAGACAAGGGAAGAGCATGCATACACCCTTCCAAAACACAAGTTATATTACATAAAAGCCAAGTGCAGTTCTAACTTAAGATAAATCTGTCTTTTACATGATCGTGCACGCGACAAGATATGGCTACAAGATTAGTGGGTAACTCCACCCTCTGTCCTGGGGATCTGGCCAACTCTATCGACGATAGGCGTGACAAGCTCTTCGGCGGTCCTGGTGTCAGCTTCCCTTGGCAGACTGGTGAAAACCTTGGAGAGATCAATGACCGGGTTCCGGTACACCACCTTGACAAGTACCTTGAAGAGGACATCCTGGAAAAGCTTGCGGGATTCGCTGGCAAGGTATGCAGCTCGAGCCCCATGATGCTTCTCCAGCGCCTCGATCATGCTTTTGAAGTAGATAGTGAGCCTGGCACTGGCGGTGTCCCCTTCGACGGTGGAGTAGTGGTACTCCGGCAAGCTCATGGCAGATAGCTGTGTAGAGAGGTTCTCCGCGGCAATCACAAGGCGATCAGTCCAAAGCTTGTAGGCGCATTTGAGCAGGGCCTTCTCGTCCTGGAGATCCTTCGCCAAGACCTTCTCATTCTTCTTGGCTTCGTCAACAGACTGCCCCAGAGTGGTTAGTTTCATCTTGTGATCTTCAATCGTGTCATTGGCCTTGGCGAGCTCTTGGTTCTTAGCGGATACTGAAGTTTGCAGCTCCGCCAAGGTGTCGACTGCCTTCTCTGCATCTACTTTGAGCGCCAAGATCTCCTTCCCATTGGCGGCAAGATCTGCTTCGAGCACTCGCACCTTGCCTTCTAGCTCGATCCTGGCAACCTCTGTGACTTCGGCAGCATGGACGGCCTCCTTGATCTTGCCGGCGTGCTCGGCGGCTTGAGCTTCGATAGCTTCTTTATGCTTCTGCTCTAGCTCCTGGGTTTGTTGGGCAACAAGAGCCTGGACCTCGTCGTCCTTGCCACGAAGCATAGTGGCAAGCTCTGCTTTGCGAGTGGCAAGTTCTTCTTCATGAGCGTTGAGGCTGATCTTGTGCTCATTCAACTTGGCTTCCTCTGCTGCTATCTTTTGCGCATCCTCCTCTTGTGCCTTGTTGGCCTTGGCCTTCTCCAGAATAAATTCCTCCTGGGCCTTGGTGAGCTGAGTATGATGTTCTTAAAGGTCTTGGAGGCATTCCACATACCAGATCTACGTTTCCTCCATGCGCTTCTTGAATTCATCCTCCGCCTTGTCAAGGACGGCTGCCCTGGAGTCCAAGCTCTCCGTGCATCTGTGGTAGCACACCGGAAGCATCTGGAAGTCCTCGCCCATGGCCTTGAGGAGCCACTACCCTTTGGTCTCATTGATGTTGGCATGCGGCTCATCGACGACCTCAAGCCTGGCAGCAGCAGTAACCTCACCATCCAAGATCTCTCCTTCAGTGGGCGCCCCGATGCTTGACGTCCCAGGGGGGTTGACGAACAGGTTGTCGCCAACCTTCAGGTATCTGCTCGAGAAGGGCTCCTCAGGTGTCGAGGGGTGATCATCAACGGCCGCCTTGCCGGTCAGGATCACCCTCATGGCCGAGTCAACTCTTGGATCTCCTGGGACAGAGATGTCTCCAGTGGCCTCAACACCATCATTGCCGCCTTCCTCAGCAATATCCTCGGCGGCCTCTCCTTGAGTGGCCTCGGCGGCCTCCTCATTAGTCCCCGCGACGGCCTCGCTAGCAGCAATGTTGCTGGCCTCGTCGGCGGCGTCCCTTGCGATCTCCTCAATGGTGGAGTCGATGTCCATGTCATCAGATAGAGGTAGATCTGAAAGGATGGGAAAGAGAGAAACCCAAGACTCAGATCAAGTTCAAGAAAACAAAAAAAGAAGACTAAGAGAGAAAGATACTCGACGGTAGGAGCCTTACCGGATTGGGACTGTTGAGGGGGGATAGTTTCTCTCTGACAACCTCATTTGTCGTCGCCTGATTGCCGGCAGCTTCAGTTACTGACACGTCATCAGCGTGAACGGGCACGTCTGTGGAGACCTTGCCGAAGCGCCACTTGACGGAGCAGCGGTTGACGGAGACACCCCAGTTGGATCTTCCTCCGGGTGCTCCTCCTCGTGGTGCTCTTCTCCTGCTCCCGTGTCAATGTTAGAGGTAAATATCTTGGCACCAGCGCCTGCCAAAGGAAATTGGGTAGTGGCCTCACGTTGGGGGCTGCGGTCCGGGCTGATATCCACGACATCGTCGCCTCGCGTCGTGCTTGTTGCTGGCTCATCCTCTGCCGCGGTCTTCGCCCTCTTGGCCATCCTCTGCGCTAAGGTTTCCCCATCACTGTCAAATCAAGGCAAGACGAGGCAAGTCAGATTAGCAACAATAAGATATCAAGAGTTGACAGAAGTTGACAGAGATACGTACTCTTCTTCCTCCTCCTCCTCATCGCTAAGGATGAAGACATCATACAAACTCTCAGGCCTGGTGCTGGAGGAGGGAGGCGGAGTAGAAGACCTGGCTCATTTAGTCACCGCGGGCATGGCACGTTGAGAAGACCCGCCTTCTCCGGCAGCCAGTATGGTTGTTTTCCTCGCAGAGGTACGCCGCACTCGCTGCTGTTGAAGGGCTTGGTGTCGAGATCCTTGCTGCTCGGTGGCCTTGCCGGCTGCTTCCTTGTCGCCCACTTCATCACCTGAAGAGGCTTCGCAGACGGGCTCTCTGGAGATAGCCCCACGGAGGATGCGAGGCCTCCTTGCCGGAATGGCGGGAGCAGGGGGCTCACTTTGCACCTGCCCTTCGCGACCTCCTCGCTTCGCTCCCAGGTAGGCTCCTCTTGCCCTCTGGCAAGCCCCTCTAGCGGCTCCTCTTCCGCTTCATCGTCGGTCTCCTCATCAACATCAGCTGCCGCAGACCCATAACCGTTGACGCATTCAGCAAGTCCCGCCTCTACCGCCCTGTTGGCGATGTGCGCCAACTCTTCGGGGTTGGTGTCGTGGACGAGGTCTTTCTCCTCCCTGACGGGCCTCTCCACCAGGGTGTCGAACCACTTTTGTACCGCATCTTCGGGTGGCTCCTGCCAAAGTGCTTCGACGCCATGGGCATTGCTAGATGGCATCATCGCAATGACGGAGTCCCTGGCGGAGTTGTTGCACAAGGGCACCACACTTGCCGGCAGCTTGAAGTTGCCAGAGGGGCGGAAGAGCTGCTCGCAGAGGGCCTGATGCTGCAGCACCGTCAAGTTGGCGTGCATTCCGATCCGCACCCGCATGATGTCTGCCGCATTCTTGTAGTCCGAAGTGGGCCTGCCCTTGTTCTGGAGAGGAGCGATGCGGCGACGAAGGAAATCAGCCCACACAATTTCGATGGTGAGGCTGGCAGCCTTGAGATGGAGGATGCGTGTAGTAGCGATGGTGAGCTTCTTGTCGTCGGCATCGAAAGAACTCCAGTCATCACCACGCACCACCTTTGTCGTCCTGGGCTGGCAGAAACCGGGAAGTCTTTTTCTTTGATCCAGCACCACTCTCCGCGCCACTCATTCCACTTCCGATGAAGCAGCCCCGGAAGGTAGGCGTTCCTGTCCCTAGGGATCCAAGTGAAGCCACCGGAGAGGACATCTGCTTCGATGCGTGCGGTGAAGTAATGGCAGAAGAGGGCTACACTAGGCAATACCCCAACGAAGTTTTCGCACATGTGCGTGAAAACAGCCATACAGGTCATGGCGTTGGGGGTGAAGTCTAAGAGGCAGAACCCGTAGGTGTACATGATCTCTACGAAGAATTTAGAGAAGGGGGGGCCGAGCCCGCAGTTAAAATATGCGACGAAGAAGGGGTACTTGTCTGGTCCAGGCCTGATGGAGCCGGGGAGAATTTCTGGCATGGTGTGGGTGATCGTCTCCTTCCCCCACATGATCAAGTATCGACTCACCAGGTCGCTCTGATCCAACACCGGTGCGAAGGTGGCATTATCTCTCCGCGCTGCTGCTAGCTCCTCCTTCCTCGCCCCTGCATCAGGATCGACCGCCTTCTCCGGTTTGTTCTGGTTCCTCTTAGGAGCCATGGCTGCCTTGGGGAGGGCGGGTTAGGAGACAGGCGGGGGCACGGTACAGCGGCGACGGAAGCAAAGGGCGCTCTCTGCCGTTGCGTGAGGAAGAAGACGCGGCAATGGCGAGATTGGCAGGAGGGTAAATGAACAGCACCCCTCGCGGATTCCTTTTTATGGGGAAGGCGCGGGGGCTGGCTCTTTACCGTCCTATGTGGATGTGCTTTTCAGGCGCACTACCTCCCCGCGCCCGTTCCATTCCACCTCTCCCACGCTCGCATTTAATGCGCGTCGTGGGGGCATGGTAAAAGAGAATATTAAGATAGTTATCCTCTGCCATGCGTGCTTGTGCACTGTTCAGGCCTAGCCCAACGACGCCTCACATGCGCGTGTGGCCCAAGTCCAGGGGCTCCTGTCGGTGTACTAAAGCATGGGTGCCCTCTTACCCTGACTTGTGCACAGGCAATTGTAGCCTTCCTGACGGCAAGGGCTTGCTGGAGGGTTGCCGTGACTCAAGACACAGATTAAACAAGATTATGAAGAAGACCTCAAGGCAGGTCATTGAGAAGTACTATTCTAGTACTGAAGACCAACATTGCCCTTGCCGGCAAGTTTCGTACCAGCAAGGTGAAGATCAAGACTCTGGTTGGCAGCAAGCTCCTTGCCGGCAAGCAAAGGCCCGGCAAGCTCTGTGCCAGCAGGTTTGTTCTGTCCCGTTACTGCTCCACCTCATCATCGGCTAGATAAGCACGCATGATAGGTGTCGAGCGGGCAGGCAGTCAACATAGCTGGCCAGGGCATGTGTGGGCATGCCATGCAGAGATTAGCTTTAATGATACCTGTCCCTGGGACGTGTCAAGATAACAGGACGGCGCCAGGACCAGTGGTACAGATCTTTTGCCCAAAGCCTCGCCTCCCTGACGTAGCACCTAATGGTGCATTAAATGCACTTGTCTTACCCCGTTAGGAGATAGACGTGGTGATGTTGCAAGTCACTATTCATACCCTGTAAATGACCGTATTAGCCACTGTGGTAACCCCTTGGCCTAAGAAAGGTGGCCCACGGTTACACTTAGAACGGTCGACGCTTAGTTGAATTACACGCTGTAGGTGCACTTCCCGCGCACTTGACCGGCAAGCTGCTCTCTTTGTAACCTTTGAGCTCATACACAATCAAACCACCAGAACAGGAGTAGGGTTTACGCTCACAGTGGCCCGAACCTGGATAAATCATTGCTCGTTCTCATATCTATTAGCCCTGCTCTTTGTAGTATATTGATCCCACAGCCGAACCGCAAAGGGATCCTCTCGATCCCATAGATCGTTGTTTTCCCACGACAACATCTAATAAATGTTCTTTTTATAAATCATCCCAGAGGGCATTAGCATGGATAATGACATATATGTGTCAGTATACTAAAACATGGGTGCCCTCGTACCCTGACTTGTGCACAGGCAGTTGTAGCCTCCTTGACGGCAAGGTCTTGCCGGAGGATAACCATGACCCAAGACTCAGATTGAACAAGACCGTGAAGAAGACCTCAAGGCAGGTCATTGAGAAGTACTATTCTCGTACTGAAGACCAAGATTGCCATTGCCGGCAAGCTCCATGCCGGCAAGGTGAAGACCAAGACTCTGGTTGCTGGCAAGCTCCTTACCGGCAAGCAACGGCCCGGCAAACTCCACGCTGGCAAGCTCGTTCTGTCCCATTACCACTCCACCTCATCATCGGCTAGATAATCACGCGTGATAGGTGTCGAGCAGGCAGGCAGTCAACGCTGCTAGCCAAGGCACATGTCAGCATGCCACGCCAGGATTAATTTTAATGACACCCGTCCCTGGGACGTGTCAAGGCGACAAGAGGGCACCAGGACCGGTGATACAGATCTTTTACCCAAAGCCTCGCCTCCCCGATGTAGCACCTAACGGTGCATTTAATGTGCTTCTCTTACCCTGTCTGGAGATAGACGTGGTGACGGTGCAAGTCACTATTCATACCCTGTAAATGACCGTATTAGCCACTGTGGTAACCCCTTGGCCTATAAAAGGAGGCCCATGGTTACACTTAGAACGGTTGACTCCTAGTTGAATTACACGCTGTAGCTGCACTTCCTGTGAACCTTGCCGGCAAGCTGCGCTCTTTGTAAGCCTTGAGCTCACACACAATCAAACCACCAGAACAGGAGTAGGGTTTTACGCTCATAGCGGCCCGAACCTGGATAAATCGTTGCTCGTGCTCATTTCTACTAGCCCTGCTCTTTGTAGTATTTTGATCCCATTCCCGAACCGCAAAAGGATCCTCTTGATCCCATAGATCATCGTTTTCCCACGACATCTTTGGCACGCCAAGCAGGGGGTCTCGTATTACGGATCAGTGTTCATAGTTTGAGTACCGGCTCCATCACCTTTGCTGATGGAGCAGAAGAAGAGGACTGGAGCCACGCCGGCTCCCACCACTTCCAAGCTGCCTTCCCAGGCGTCCGGAGATGGCACAGGCAGCGCGGTCGGCACGGGCGCTACGGTTGGGATGGCCGGTGCAGGAGGCGCCGGCGGTGCGGGTGTCCAACATCCCCACCATGCCGGCGAACCCAGCTACCACACCGGACGCGGCGCAGACGGCCGACTCCAACAACCCGCTGGTGAGCCTGTTCATCCCAGTATTACAATTCGGACTGGTGAAACCAGGACCCCGTCGCCGCGACGTCAAGGGACGGAGCGGCGACATCCAACAACGCTGCGGTAGGACGTGTGCAGCGACCATCGCAAGATGGGCGCTCCACGCTCCCCCGCGGCACTGGCGGTCCAGGACGGCATCAAGCCGGCCCTGAGGATCGCCCTCACGATGCTCAGGTTCCACCATCACCATCCAACCCATTGGTGAACATCGCCGCAGTAGCAGGTACGCGACGAGCTCCCTCCTGGCCCTGCCAGGAGTCGAACACCATCCCGTTCTGTGTTTCCCGCCATGCCAACCACGGCGGCAGAGGCTATGGCATGAGTTCAAATGCTTTTGAACTTCCCGCCAGCCCCAGATAAGATGGAAGAATGGAGGGCTACTATCCAGAGTCACATGAGTTTTGCCAACCCCGGCAAGACACAGGATGTGGGCCCCTCCATACGACCGCTCGCAGTGCCGGCAGGACCAACTGGCTGCCATGCCGGAGACGGTGCACCCACGGTGTAGTCGCCTCCTAGTAAACAACCATAGTGGCCGCAAGCTTGCCGATCGGATGACCAGGAAACTATGTCCATGGCGTCATTGGATCCGCGGGGCCGCCAAGACCAGCGCCGAGTGCTCCACGAGCGGCACGATGAGGATGCCCGCATGAAGATTGAGCGGCGCCAGGAGGCACGTCGTCGGTCAGACGACCGTGCCGAGCCGGTAGCATACGTGCCAGTGCCGGGGTGCCCTGGGTGCTTACCTTACGAGGTAGGCTGCCCAGCATTCACCGATGAGCTGCGGCAGGTTTGCTGGCCGTCCACCCGTCCCTTCAAGTCAGAGCTGCCCGACAAGTACGATGGCACGCTCAGCCCAGCAAAGTTCCTTGGCATCTACACCATTGTGGTGCAGGCTGCCGGGGGGCGCGACGACAAGCTTCCAGCCAACTACTTTCCATTGGCGCTTAAGCCCAATGTCAGATCGTGGTTGATGAACTTGCCGGAGGGCTCCATTTCCTCTTGGGCGGATCTGTGCCATCAATTCATGGGTGCCTACCAGGGTGGCCACAAGCTCCCTGGTCAGGAGAGCGACTTGCATGTGATCCCCCAGAGAGATGGCGAGACCCTCCGCAAGTACATACAGAGGTTCAGCCGCGTGCATCACAACATCCCTGATGTTCATCCCGCAGTTATTTGCATTGCATTCCAGACGAATGTACGTAACCGCAGAATGCGGTCTGAGATGAATGTCATGAAGGTCAGGACCATCAATGAGTTGTACGCCTTGGCGGACAAGTGTGCACGTGTAGAGGAAGGGAGGCGACTCCCGAGGGAAGATGCTGGCACCGACATCGATTCTAAAGACGACGACGCAGATGATGCATTGACCCCACAGAAAAAGAGCCGAAAGCGCAATCGGAAGTGCAATCAGAAGCGCAAAGGCAAGACAATGATGGCAGTGGAGAGCCCCGGTGATGCCAACTCTACCAAGAAGTCCAAGGCAAAAAGTCCCGGTAAGGAGATTGCCGGATGCGCTGACTGCCGGGCGGCTGCGGCGGGCGACAAGAGTGGCAAAACCGGTGGGCCCTACTGCAAGATCCACCGTACCAAGGGCCACGACCTCCAGGAGTGCCTTCAAGTAGAGCAGCTTGCTGAGAAGCAAAAGCAAGAGTACGAGAAGCGCGAGAAGGAGAAGGGCCAGGATGGTGCCGGTGGGTCCGGCAAGCAGAACCATGGTGGCCGAGGGGGTCGCCGCGGCAAGGCCAAGCAGCCGAAAGAGAAGGTCGTGCAAGGCCAAGATGATGATGATGATGATGATGAGGACGAAGATGAGTCCGACAAGGAGTTCCAGAATGCGGTGGATGCCATGTGTGTTGACAGAGGCGCATCTTTGCACTCCCTGCACCGGCAACTGAAGCAATGGATCCGCGAGGTGAATGCCGCAGTGCCCATGATGGAAGCGCAGAAGCCACTCAAGTGGTCGCACATGCCCATCGTCTTTGACACCGAGGATCACCCTGATCGCACCACTATGGTCGGGTGTTTGCCTTTGTTGGTTTCGCCAACAATCCGCAACCTCAGGGTGACGAAGATGTTGGTTGACAGTGGGGCCGGCTTGATGATCTCTCCCGACATGATCAAGAGGCTTCAGATCCCCGACAAGGATGTTGAGGAAACCGACATATTCCAAGGGATCAGTCTAGGGAAGAACAAGCCGAAGGGCCAGATCACGCTGCCGGTCACATTCGGCGGCGACCTCAACTACCGGACGGAGAAGATCATCTTCGATGTCGTCAAGATGCCCCTGCCCTACAATGGCATTCTGGGTCGTCCGGCACTGGCCAAGTTCATGGCCGTGTCGCACTTCGCCTACAATGTCATCAAGATGCCAGGGCCAATGGGGGTCCTCACCATCTAGTTGAACCACAAGGATGCAATCACCTACGTCGACAAGATCTACCGGGAGGCAGTTGTAGCACCTACCGACAAGGCACCTGCTCCTGCCGGCAAAGCTCCCGGGGGAGGAAAGAAGAAGAAGAAGTCCGGCAAGACCCCTGATACGGACTCCGGGAAGCGCACTTTAGAGTGCAGCACGCCCGTCGAGGACATACCAGAGAGCTCTACCGGCAAGAGCAAGAAGTCCAAGGCCTCCACGCTGGCGACCAAGCAAGTTTCTGCGGGAGAGGATGGGACGAGTGGCACTTTTTCTTTAAGTGCCACCCTCGGTGACAAATAGGAAAGCGAGCTCGTTGCCTTCCTACAGGCGAATGTCGATGTGTTGGCTTGGCAAGCATCTGACATTCCCGGTGTTCCTAGTGAGGTAATTGAGCACCACCTTGCTGTTTGCCCTCATGCGAGACCCGTCAAGCGGAAGGTCAGGAAGCAAGCTTTGGAGCGGCAAGATTTCATTACCGAAGAGATCACGAAGTTGGAAGCAACAGTTCTAGTCAGAGGAGTGCTACACCCTACGTGGTTAGCCAATCCAGTTGTAGTGCGCAAGGCGAATGGGAAGTGGAGGCTTTGTATAGACTTCACTGATATAAATAAAGACTGTCCAAAGGACCCTTTGTCGGGGCCAGATTTCCTGGACACAATATCCCAGAAATTAACCCCTCGTGTCGTCACCAGCCCAGGATTACTGTTACTGGTGGACACGTCCTTGTTACAGATTACCAAGCAATTACAAGAATTGGATACCAGACCATAAAGGTCTAATGATACAACAATGATTTCTAGTAAGGATGACGGAAGCGACTCGTGGTTCTCCAATGTTGATGGAGCTCCATTCCCACAGGAACAGCTGGCCCGGATAATTCCTATCCCGCGTGGCTGCTATCCTAGGCTCCGCATGGACGCCGTGGTAATACTCCTTGTCAAAATCCTGACCTGGCCAATTAAATAGCCAAGGACAAGCCAGTGAGTACGTTGGAATTTACTCGCAAACATTATGAACAAAAGATATACCGAATGCATATGCTGGATTAAATGAGATGCATATGTTGGCTGAAATTAAATTATGGCATGATAAATATTAGCATGTGCAGAAGTATGAGTAAGTAAAATGTTAGTGACAAACCAAGAAAGTTAAAAGTGGATAATTGGGTGAGACAGGACCGCCCGAGAATCCAAAAGAATATAAAGTGGAGAATCGGGAGAGACAAGACCGCCCGAGTATCCAAGAGAAATGCCAAACGGGTGTCTAAAAGAGAATCGGGCGAGACAGGACCGCCCGAGAACTCAAGCGATGCCACGAGAGGTCTTGAAAAGAAATGCCAAACGGGTGTCTAAAAGAGAATCGGGCGAGACAGGACCTCCCGAGAACTCAAGCGACGCCACGAGAGGTCTTGAAAAGAAATGAGTGTCCCGGGTAGTCTAGCTAGCCCATGAGACACTCAGAAAAGATAAGAAAATGACAGAGTTAGTCCACAATAATATTCGTATCATCAATAATATTCATGATAATATCAGTAGTGGCAATAATCATTCTGTAAAATAATTCATGCTCAATTTATTTATTTCCTCCGGAGACCGACACTAAGACCGACACTTGACCAACCCAGACTGTAGTCCTTAACCGCGGACACAGCTATTCGAATAGATATAACTCTGCAGAGGGTGTACTCTTTACCCACGTGTATAGGATTTCTTTAGCCAACACCGAGACGCTGACTAATTCCAATTATGGTCTTTGGGTTGAAAACAAACCTGACCCGCACACACCAGATTAACTTTCCTGATGCCAGGAATCACCCAAGGTATCGTTCAAGATAAACTATAAGACGGGGAGACTACAATCTCGAATAGCATGGGATCACAATCTCATATATAACGTGCGCAAAGATCAGGGGCGCTACCCCTCTCGGCTTCAACCAAATACACCCATGCCCCCTGACCAAGTGACATGCCTACCATGGGCCAATGGTATCTTTCACTATGGCCCCTCTGTACGGTGTGTGCAGGAAAGGTGTTAACAACTTACTGAACCATACCCTACCTGTGGCAGGGACAAGTGGCAGCACGGATCAAGTATGGGGGTTACCGGAACAAGACTCGATCTACGGTCGACTCAGGAGGTTTAAGTTTTCCTGCAGTGGTTAGCACAATAAAGTGTTCTTTCAACAGTAACACCAAAAACAAAAGGCCACAACCCTTGCATGTCCCAACATGCATAACCAACAAGGCATGATCATGCTCCAACGTGATCACCCTTCTATTGGTAACGGTATTTCTCTTATACCTACTCCTGCAAGTTAGTCATAACAAGCACACGTTGCACGGTACGAGGAAACATGCCAACACTACATGCATGCAAATTTTATTTGAATTCAACATAAGCACGATTCAATTATTCTTGCAACATTTAACCATGCAATCACCATATCAAGTGTTCAGGATGCTTGCCTTGATCATGCAGAAATATTGGGTGCACTCCAAGACTTTGAATTTTTTTATCTTCCCTCCATTTTCCTATTTTCAAAATATTGCAAATGTCACCTCATTTGAAAATAGTAACAAAAAGTTGTTTGGAAAATTTTGAAATAAATACTAAAATAAACTAGAGGAAGAATAATGAATCTCAGAAAAAGAATCAAAGGATTTGGAGATCAGATGATTTTCCTAGGGGATTTCTAAGCTGGAATAATTAAAGAAATGGACTATTTAAAAGATCCAGTAGAGACAAGGCTTAGGAAAAATGTTCACCATAGCTAGAATAATAGAGCATGATTTTATTAGCATGTAGAAATTTGAATCATCAGATTTGGATTTGAAATGGACACTGTGGGATTATTTGAGTTTTGCTGGAAAAGAAAAGAGGAAAGGCAGAGGTGCGCCCTGGGCGTAGTATAGCCGTGCGGTGCCACTGGGCCTGGCCTAGCAGTTCGGCTGCGCGGAAGTGCTGCGACGTCGAAGGCGTATTCGGGAAATACGCTTTCCCTGCGCGATGACGGTTTCTAGAGAAGCCGCCACCACTTATCCGCGTGGCGAGGCTATCGGTCACTGACAGGGGGGCCCGCGGGCCCACTGGTCAGGTTTGACCAGTTGCCCGCGCGCGCCCTCTCCTCTGGCCGAACCAGGGCGGCGCTCTGGCGAGGCTTGCCGGCGAAAGGCGAGGCCCCACGGCGAGCTGAGGCCACCGTTGAGTCCAGGAGGCCGAGGCGGTTCCGGGGAGGTGCGCCACGATCGCCGGAGTGGGTGGAGTCGTCGCCGGCGAGCTCACCCGAAAAGCTTCGGCGGAAGCAAATTGGGCGTTTCGCCCACGGTTGATCTCCGATGGAATTGGCGAGCGGGATGGATCAGTGGATGCTCAAGGAAGCTAGTGGTGAGGAAAAGTTGGGCGGAGAGGTACTGGCTGCGTTGGAAACATCCGGAAGGCCATGGTGTGACACCCCGAGAACGATTCCTTCCATTGTTATTATTATATTGTTTGCCCGGTGTTATTTCTTTTGCATTGCATCATTTCATCATGCCATCATGTCATTAATTTTTGCAACTCAAATAATTAAATTGTATGGATCTTCGATCCATTTAAATCGAGGGAAATTCACATGGTGATTTCTCTTTAAAACATATCCTCCTAATATTTTAGGGAGCTACTATAATAAATATTCCAACCCACTTGCAATTTAATTCCCATGCATCTCTACTTCAAGTTTGCTCTCCAAAATTTTCTCAAAATTCATTTTCCAATTACCGAGGCTCCTCCTAAAATCTCAACATTTTTGGACCTTCCAAAACCCACTTCTTATTCAAACTCATTTGAATTTAATTCAAATGAGTTCGAATCCAAACTTCTCACACATGTTCATTTCTATTTTCCTGGATCAAGCTCATTTTTGTGAGTCCATGAAAAATACCCCATGGCCAAATTCTATCCCTAACCCTTCCTTTCTTCTCCTTTTCTTCTTTGATATTTTCTGTGATTGGGAAATAGAAGAGAGAGGAGTAGTGCAGCAGCCCAGCCGCAGTCTCAATCCAGGCCGGCCTGCTAGGCCCAGCCGCCCCCACCAGCACCTATAACCCTAGCCGCTTGATCCCTGATCCCCTCTGTTCTCTCGATCTCTCCCTCCACTCTCTCCCCCGCGCCGTCGCACACACACACACGCTCGCGTCCCAAGCGCGCCGTCGGCCTCCCGCAAGCCTCCTTCCCGAGGCCCGTCCGAGCCCCTCTGCTTCCGCGCCCTGCCTCCTCAACCACCTCGCGCCGCAGCCTCATCAGCTCCTCCACCGGCCGCAGCAGCTGCACCCTCGCGCCCGAGCCTCCCCTCGTCCAGGAGTGCGACCTCCTCGCCCTCGGACCTGTTCGCTGCTGCCTGACCTCCAGGACGCCATAGATGGCTCCCTCCTCAAGGTCCCGTCGGAGGCCACCGTCACCGCCAACTGCCGGACCCCGCCGCCCCTGCGACCGAGCTCGCCGGAGCAGGCACCACCAGGCCATCCCCGCCGCCCTGGCCTCGGATCCGGACGGTTCCCGCGTGCCCTCGCCTCCTTCAAGCCTCGTCGGGGCCCCTGCCTGCCGCCTCGCTCACCCATGCCTCGCCTGCCTGCATTGCTGCAGTTGTTGCTTCGGCCTTCGCCGTTCCCTCGAGCAGTCACCCCACTTGCGCCGTTGCAAACCCCACCTCCTGCTCGCCTTTGACCTGACCCAATCGGGGGTTGTTTTCCCTAGCACCTGAACAACAACACCGAGAAGACCAAGACCCGAGACCCGTGCATCCCCGTCGCCTCGTACCCGTGGAATCACCAAGGCCCTCTGTTTGACCCCGTGAACGCCTACAGAACAGGCGCTAAGTACCACCGACCCGTGGACTTGGTTTTTCGTCTAGTCCCTAACACCAAGACCCTCAAGATCGACTACACGGACGTCAAGTACCTCGACGACCGTTGGAGGCCGAGACCGCCAAGTCCCCTTCGGTTCATCAAGACCCGGCAAGACCGACGCCCCCAAGTTCGGCAACGCCAACTTCGACTACCATCACGAGTACCACTACCGTCGCCCCGAAGAACTCGGATTCGTCAAGTTCCTCTCCGAACCATGAACTACTACTGCCACTACCATCGAACTCGTTTTGCCCCGAAACACACGCTTCAAAGGTATACCAACGAGACTACCGCCCGTGGACGAATGCATGTGTTGTATGAGATTCTTGTGTTTGCACCATGTCCGAATTGTTTCGTGCACGTTTCTCGTTTGCCATGCCACCGACACGTGGGAACCCGGTAACCGGGATCACCCCACCATCTCTTGCATGTTCCGCACATCCGCACACTTGTTCTTTGTACCGGTATCTCGACGAGCTACCGGAACTGGAATGTTGCCGTGGCATCATTTCTGTTATCGCCGCCGTTGCACCCATTTCTTTCCGCCATGGCGACAAATGCTCCGTATCATTATATGCCTATGTTTTCATAAATTTGCTCAACTTGAATATGACATCCTCATGCATATAATAACCCACAAACCTTGCATTGGATTAAAATGACTCATATATGAAAAATGCTTAGAATTTCATGTAGTTTCATAATATGCACATTTCATCCATGTTAAAAATGTTTAGATTGTTGTTTGCATTAATTTGCATAAATGACATGCTAAAATGGTTTATTTCATAACTAAATAACCGTAGCTCCGAATTAAATAAATTATATATGTAACTTGTGTAGAAAAACGTGTAGAATAACATGGTGCACTTACTTTGCATGTTCAACAACAATAAAATATTGTTTTAGGCAGAACAGTTGCAAATTCGAAATTTACATATGGGGTTTTTCCGGAATTGTTTTGTGTTGTTTCCGGCCTCATTTAAATTGCCTAGATAGGTTGATTAATTATGCTTCATCTCTTGCCATGATTAACAACATTTAATATTGTTGAGTAGCATAAACAAGAGTGAACTAAACATTGGAATGTGGAGTTTCGTTTGCATATTGAGCTTCACTTAATGTGTAGTATTTGGTTGTGCATCTTGCCATGTCATGCATCCTTAAACTTGACATGCATCATACTTGGTTGTGCATCATGCCATGTTTATGCTTGTTTGTTTACCATGTTGTTTGCTTCTTTCCGGTTGTGCTTCTTCTCGATAGTCCGGTTTCATTCCGGAGTTGTGAGGATTCGTTTTTCTTCGATTGCTCGACTACTTCATGGATTCGGTCTTCTTCCTAGCAGGATTTCAGGCAAGATGACCATTACCTTGGATACCACTACTATCTTTGCTTGCTAGTTGTCTCAATGCTATCGCTATGTCGCGCTACCTACCACTTGTTTGTCAGCCTCCCAAATTGCCATGATACGGCCTCTAACCTTCCACCATCCCAGCAAACCGTTGTTTGGCTATGTTACCGCTTTGCTCAGCCCTTCTTATAGCGTTGCTAGTTGCAGGTGCAGTTGCAAGTTGTTCCATGTTGGGACATGGATATCATGGGATATCACAATATCTCTTATTTAATTAATGCATCTATATACTTGGTAATGGGTGGAAGGCTCGGCCTTTTGCCTGGTGTTTTGTTCCACTCATGCCGCCCTAGTTTCCGTAATACCGGTGTTATGTTCCTTGATGAGCGCTTCTAACACATGTGGGGCATATGGGAACCCCCCTGATCATTCGTTTTAGGATAAACTTCTCCAGCAAGGCCCAACATTGGTACTCCATTTGCCTAATAACAACTAAAACTTGCATAGGGACTTTCCGGACCCCGAGGATAATTAATCAACAACCCCGGGCCAGTGCTCCTCATGAGTGTTGGTCCAAACCAGAGCAGCTTGCAGCGCCGCCCGGGGCAACTCATGGACTTGGTCGTTATAACCATAGCTCATCCGCCGTGTCCTGAGAACGAGATACGCGGCTCCTATCGGGATCGTTGACACATTAGGAGGTCTTGCTGGTTTAGTTTTACCTTTTACGAATGGCTTGTCCACCGGAATTCCTTATCGTAAGCATCGTGTTATCATGGTGTGAGGATGTTCCATCGGATGTGTGTGGTAATTTATAATGGACTACTTGGAGCACCCCTGCAGGGTTAAATCTTTCACGAAGTCGTGCCCGCGGTTATGTAGCGACTTGGAAATTTATAACCTTCGGTTGTAGAGAACTTGACACTAAATTTAATTAAAATACACCAACCATGTGCGTAACCATGATCGTCTCTTCTTGTGAGGTTTGAACCAAGAAGTGAACACGGTGGGGTTATGTTTGACTCATAAGTAGGTGTTCAGAATCACTTCTTGATCATTATTAGTTTGCGACCGTTATGCGTAGTTACTCTTCTTATTCTTGTACTTGTAAGTTAGCCACCATACAATGCTTAGTGCTTACTGCAACCTCACCACCTTACCCTTCCAAACCCATTTAAGCTTTGATAGTCTTGCTACCCATGGTTATGGGATTGTTGAGTCCTCGTGGCTCACAGATTACTACAACAACAGTTGCAGGTACAGGTTAAGCGAAGCTTGACGTGAGAGCGATGCATGTTTGCTTTTGGAGTTCTTCTTCTGTTTCTTCTTCTTCGTCGATCATAGGATGGGTTCCCGGTTGGCAGCCTGGGATTAGCAGGGTGGATGTCGTTCTTTTTTTTCGTTTGATTTCATCCGTAGTCGGATCCTGCTCTTCTGTATGATGATTGCTATGTATTATTGTATTGATGTATTCATGCTGTAGCTTGTGGCGAGTGTAAGCCTTTATCTGGTATTCTCATCTATTCAGTACTTGGTATGATGCAATGATATCCACCTTGCGAAGCGTCTCCGATATGCGCTTCTATCCTTAGTGGGATTTTCTAGTCCCTTGAGGATAGGACCGCATATTGGGCATGACAAGTTGGTATCAGAGCCTCGACCGACCATAGGAGCCCCCTTGTTTGATCGAACCGTTGGCGAGTCTAGAAGAAAAACTATTTTGAGTCTAGTTATATATCGGAGAGTAGGAATTCTTTTTACTCCTTATCCCCTTCGTCGCTCTGGTGAGAAATTGTGACGTAGGTGTTTTGATTCTACTATTCTTCTCACTCAAAATTTTTAGGATCACGCGGGTATTTTTGGAATTGTTGCGATATCGGTGTGACAGAATTCTATTCTTGGTGCCTCCTGACCGTGTGGATTGGACCCGGGGAGTTGAGCTCCAAGGGGTTCTTGTCACATTCGCTATCGTTCCAGTTCCTGAATACCAGAGGACGCCGCGATCGAAACGCTTCTATACTATTTGTGGTGGCAAATAGTGCCGTGACTTTTCCCCAGTACTGGAGGAGATAGCTCGGATGATCCACCATGGCTAGTATCGTTGTGTTTTCGAAGGTCTGAGGTAGACGAATTTGTGAAGTTTCTCGGTTGTGTGTTAAGGGTTGCGGATGCAGTTGCAGCTGATTAGGTTGTTGATTGCTGAGTAGGCTCCTGGACCCGCAACCTAATCGCATAACCAAGAAGCTTCGCGAGTTCTTAGGTGGGAATTCAAGTAGTTATCTAGGATATCTTTTCGACAGATGCATGATATGAGATTGGGGTTCGACATCTAGTGGTCCGCCTGTACACGGTCGTTTTTACAGTGGTCTCGTGGTGTCTTAAAGAGCCCTTGTAGCTTTGCTACGCCTCAGGGATGCTTCGTATGTCAAGGGCAGCAATGTACTTGATGGTCGTTGTACGATCGAGCCCGTGTGGGCCCCACCACGAAAATTTTGGACGAAATCTCTATCATATGTTTGTTACGGCTTATTCCGCAAGCCAAATCCTTTGTGTTGTTTTGGTTGTGGTATTCGAGTTCCTTCAATGTCAAGTGTTGATTCCATACCTTTCCTAAGAGGTGTTCTCATATTTCAATGGGAATGCTAATCCTTCTTGATCATCAAGTTTTTCATGGAAAAATTATTCTCAACCGGCGTGCTTCTCTTCAAATTAATCTGACCCTTTCAACATTGCACGATCAATTCTCAGTTTTTCTCAACGGAGTTCATTTCATCCATCCGAAGTTGTCTTTATTTTTTCCCACCCTTTTTCTTCACGGATCCAGAGACCCAATCAAGTATCCATTTTATTCGTGTGAAGTCTCCATTCTTTTCCTTCAATGTTTTTAGCCGGTGATTTCTCGTGAAGATGCTCAGGAGCTACAAGTTCATCATTCTTTCGTTCTCGTTGTTTTCTTCTCCGGTGTTCTAAATTCAAGCTCTCAGTGTTCATCATATCCTTTTCTTCGATTCTAATATTTTTCCCATGTTGGAAATTCTTACCCAAGCCTCTCTTGTTTATTTGCCTCTCTCTATTCTTTTCCGGTGCGAAGAAATTATTTCAGAAGATTCGTGTTTCCATTCAAGATCCGTTCGAGATATTTCGAGGTTGTTACCTCATTCAACCCATTTAAATCCAACTGGTGCAATCTCTATTTCAAGCAATCATTTCCAACGGTGTTTCTTTTGAGTGGGCCCTAACCCACAGGTCTTTTCCCAGGATCTTACCTGACTCTTCTAATTTTTTCCGGTGCTATTCTCAAAATCTTTCAAAGTTTGACGCAAGAATGGATTCCATCAGTCAATTGCCTCCTCCAGGATCGCTTTCAAATTCTTTTCATCTTTGGCTCAACCTTTGTATTCTTCATTGTCCCGGAGTGTCTCAACAATTTAGATGGTGGTTTTCATCGTCATTCTCAGCATTTTAAGACAGAAGAAGAGTTTTTACTCTAAATCTTGCTCCGTTCTCTTGAAAATCCGTGGTTCTAGCTTCATGCTACCCTCACAATTGTTTCGATCCTGAGAAATTCTTTTCTTACCCGTCCGAAGCATTTCATGAGCTGTTTCCATTTTCGATCCTCCAAAGCCCATCATTTCAGAATTCTTCATTCTCAATGTTCTTCTCTCGTTCTCAATTTCTTCCGGTGCATCGTTCACGTATTCTCTAGTCACCTTGTGTCCCTTCATTCTCTTCTACCTAATTTCCCTCAAGTATCTTCATTTGTTTTCTAATTCTTCCCGGTGATTCATTCTTTCTCTTCGTTCATTTTCAATTCTTATGGTGGTTCGTTCAACATTACTCTTCCTTTGTATCGTATCAATTCATTCGTTCTTTTCAAAATCCTACCGGTGGTCCGTTGAGTTTGCGCCATATCTCTCCTTAATCCTTTTCAAGAAGAATAAGTGGCATGCAATCCATTGCTTGTCATCAATTTAAGTTGATGAATTGTAAGCATGACATAATTCTTGTTCTTATTTCATCGAGGTGATTTAATTCTTTCTTCCGGAGTTCATTCATGTTACCGAATTCTCGGTTCCAAGTTGTTCATCTTTTCTTTTCCGGAGTTCCATGTTTTCATCGTTGTCTCGTCATGAAGCTCCATCTAAATCATTGCAAGGCTTCAATCTTATTCTTTTCAACCTTCATTTCTTTTCTAGCATCCTTTCATTTCCGGAGTTCTTCCAACAGGTTCTTCATGGTGGTTCGTTAAGGATGTAATTCATTCTCGAACTGTTCTTCAAGATTCTTGTTGGAGCTCAAGTATTCCTCGTCTCGCATTTCAAAGTGCAAATCCTTTCTACCTTGTCTTTGAGGTGGTGTTATGTCTTTCTTGACAATTCCCTTCGTGTTTCATAATCCACGAGTTGTCAGGAATGAGATATTTAAACCCATCTTTTTTTTCTTCGTTCAGGAATGAGTTATCTTGGGTTATTTCTTCACCTAAAGCCTTCCCTAAGGAATGTTGCTATTGTGGTGCTTATCAATGATCCAAGTTTCTCCTTCTCTTCTCAGTGAAAGAGGTTTTCGTCTCTTCGATATCTCAAGCAATCAATTATTTCCGTTAGTGGCAGGTTTTTCACCTCAAATTTTGAGATGTTTTCCATAAGCCCACAACAAGCTTATTCTTTTCATTGTTGATTTTCCAACAACTTCGTTCAATCCTTGTTTGTGAGGATGCTTTTCAAATTCAATTGCGGTAGAAGTGGTCATTTGCTTCTTCCTTCATTTCTTTCCAACGATTTAGCTTCTATTCTTTTGTTCCGGAGGTGTTGTGATGTTGCTCTCTTCGAACCATTATCTCGTTTCGCCAAGATCATGTTCTTTCCTTGCTTATCCATTTTACAGAAATGTTGTGTTCTCTATTCAAGTTCTTTTCATCTTGTCAAGCTTTGCTTCTCTTTTCCACCGGAGTACTGCCCAAATTCTCTTTTGTTCTCATTCCTTATCTATGTGCCTAGTCAAGCCAAATGAATTATTCAGAGGATGATACCATACTAACATACTACATCACAACCATTTTAATGCATGTTGACATATAAGATAAATCATTATCCACTCCTAGCTATTCGCATGAGCAACTATAATCTCTAATTGTCATCGCAAATATGTTTACTTATAATATGCTGAATCCAGATCGACTGAGTTAAACATATTTACAAAAACAAAAACAAGAAGAATTCATACCAGCCTTTCTCTGCCACAGTCACTTCATCAAGTCATCGTCATTATTGCCTTTCACTTGCATGACCGAATGATGTGAAAATAATAATAGTGCAAGTGTGCCGTGGACTAAGCTGGAATCTGCAAACATTTTATTCAAAGGAGAAGACAAGGTAACAGTGGCTCCTCGGTAAATCAACAATAAAGCACATATGAGCCACTTTAACAATTCTAGCATAGTCTTCTCCATATGACGACTCAACTAAAAGAAAGGAATTTTAGAAAAACACACTGAAACACTTTTGGAGTTTTTAGTTTTTCTGAAGGAAGCAAACTAACGAAGGAAAAGCGAAAAGGGAGAAAAACTATTTACACGGGAGAACTCCCAACAAACAAAAGAAGAAACAAGAAATCTTTTTGGGTTTTATTTGAATACTATGAACTAACTAAACAAGAAAGAAACACCGAAAAGAAGCGAGAAATATTTTTGGATTTTCGAAGTTTTTCAAACACACAAGAAGAAAGCGAAAATAAAACTAACATGGATACACAATGAAAAAGAATGAACACCGACAACTGGAATGAATGTGTGATACAAGAATGTAATGTCGGTGAGAAATACATACTCTCCAAAGCTTCGGCTTTTGGCCTAACTTGGTCTAGGGCCACTGCTGGCCTGGATAGAACTCGTGGAGGTAGTTTGGGTTATACTCCATCGCAGCCGCCAACGCCTGACGGGCGGCCTCATTCCTGCGGGCAGTCTCCTCTGCTGTCTTGTATGCCTCAGCCTCCTCCTCAAGTATAAAATATCTCTATTTTTCCTGAAAGTTGAAGAAGGCAGGAGTAGGCAAAGTAATATAGATAACACGATGTTTATTAAAGATTAGCCTGTACCAAAATGGTGAGGTGTCCCTCTTGAGAAACCGATGACGCTCCATAGCCTCATAATCAAGGTAAGTAGGTGGCAACAGGGTATCATTTTCTTTTATGGGTATGCTAAGATAAGTAGCTAAACGAGTGGCATAAATTCCACCAAAAAGATCACCATCAAGAGCATTATGATGTAAATGACGTGCAATGATAGCCCCCATATTAAATTTTCTATCCCCTAATACTGCACTTTTAAGGATGCTTAGATCAGAAGTGCATAGGGTACTAAGGTCATGTTTACCATCGATGCATTTGCCTATGAATAGAGCAAAATAATGAATGGCAGGAAAGTGAATGCTCCCAATTCTAGCCTGCGTTATGGCCCTAGTTTCACCTTGAGTAAAGTTCATGAGAAATTCGTTGCAGTCAAATTTGCGCGGTTCAAGGCATGTTCCCCAAGAGGGAATTTTACAAGCATCACTAAATTCCTGAACAGACATGCGAAAAGAGTTTTCATATAAATCAAACATGACATCGTGGGAGGTGCGGTGAGTTACATACTTCAATTTCCACATGAAGGAATCAGTGAGATCATGGTACTGTGGACACTTATCTGACAAGAACTCTGTGAGCTCGGCATTTTGCACGTACATATCAAATTCTTCCTTGAAACCGGCACATATCATGAAAGCATCGGACGGCCACTCGCATGCTCTCACGAGGGCACCCCACGGTGGTTCGAGGTCCGGCTCACGTATTGCGAGCCTCGGTGCACTCTTGGTCGACGAACCCCCATGGAATATCTTCCTAAACATTTTCTGAAAAAGTTCTGAAATTTTTAGTCCCCAAGATAAAAGTGAACAAAACTTAACAAAATTGATAGCAACTACACAAGTGTCTAGAGGCTATATCATGCATCAAAACTACTTTGGACTGTACAAATTCAACATGGAAGCTCATAAACATGGTCACCACAGTAGCAAAAATTTGTAAAACATAAAGCACTAGAATAAAAACTAATTGGATCATTGGAGGAGTCACATACCAAGGAGTAATCCCTAAAACAGTTTCGAAAACAGAGTTCCGAGCAAGGAGATCAAAAATCTCACAGAAATGAGCAAGAACACGGGCTTGGGAGCAAGTTTGATTTTTTCTGGAGGAAGAAGAAGGCAGTGGGCTGGTGGAATAAGTGAGGGGCCCCCTGTGGGACCCACAAGCTCACTAGGCGCGCCCAGGGGGGTGGGCGCGCCCTGTGAGCTTGTGGCTCACAGGTGCACCCGCTGGGGTGTGTTCAGTGCCAAAAATTCTTAAATATTGTGGAAAAAATCATACTAAATTTTCAGGTCATTCAGAGAACTTTTATTTTCGGGACATTATTTATTGCATGGATAATTCAGAAAACAGGATAATCATGGCATTCTACTTTATTGAACTTCAAATAACAGAGATTAAATATAAGGTACAACAGGTTGTGCTTACTAAATTCATCGACCACATGCCCCTCAAAAAGAATCCATTAATAAATTTGATCAAGTCTTATTAACAAACTATTTCCGAGTAACATGAAACCGAAGAATTGTCGTATAAGACTAGGTTACCTCAACGAGGATATGCATTTCCCCAACAATAAGAACTTCATATCTCTTTTTGACAGTAGGAAGAGGAAATTCAAAACCTCCGATATTAATTCGTGATTTTTTTTCAATGGAGTTGATACTATTCACTGAACTCTGTTTCTTCGGGAAATATACCGTATGTTCATTACCATTGACATGAAAAGTGACCTTGCTTTTGTTGCAATCAATAACAGCCCCTGTAGTATTCAAAAAGGGTCTACCAAGGATGATCGACATACTGTCGTCCTCGGGCATATCAAGAATAACAAAGTCTGTCAAGATAGTAACATTTGCAACTATAACTGGAACGTCCTCACAAATTCCAATAGGTATAGCCACGGGTGCAGCGACGTGCTATACAAACGGTTTTTACCCCCTTTCCGCGACAGAGTTTTAAACCGTTGCCTTACCTGTGTGTGCGATAGGGGGGTCCTTCCCACACGACCCAAAAACCGTCGGCGATAGGGAGCGATGATGCAGACGCGTTGCCAAATGTAATCGTATGCGATGCAGGAACATATCGCACACACTATATTTTGGCACACATGTGGGATTGGTGATCAATCGTCCACGTCTCTCATGAGTCAAACGTTTCTAATTGCGCAGGGAAACCAAATGGTATTTAACATTGGACCATTTGAGAAATAGTACCTAAGGCACACGGGCCATCATATAAACTATGCACGATATGTGGCCCATCGCACACGAGTATTATATGGAAATCGTCTGCCATGCATGACATCATCGCACATGTTTCTTGAACAATTTACGAGTGGGATTGCATTTTGCATTGGGCACGGTTTCCTCTAAGCTCTTGTGTGCGATAATGTGCTATCACAAACGGTTCAGGAGCCCCTACACACACGTAGAAGTGCTGCAAATCGTCTGCGATTTGTTGTGTATCACCGACGGTTGTGCTATGAGTGATGTGTGCTTTCCATTCTGGATCGCACACCCTCATTTAGTTGAACAGTGTGCGCATCAATGGCCAGGTTAAAGAAAAAATATTGCATTTCAATTGCCCTGCAAAAAGCAAATTCGCCACAATATGCAATTCAACAAATAGTGTCCACAGGAAGAACATTCATCAGAATTTGCAACAATATGCAATTGAACAAATGCTAGCTAAATTCCACTGATTTATCAACAAATGCAATACATAATCATAGTGTACGAAATATGAAGACCTCATCACATGGAAACCAATGCATCCATGCATATATGTTTAGCGGCTAACTCGTGTTGAATGATTACTCATTGTTTCGGGAACAACCATGTTGAAATCTTCATTATCACCAGTGGGTTTGATGTAGTGATTCAGCAAGAAGTTGCTGATAAATCTCCTAACCTCCAGCAATTCACCAGCAGGGAGCAGTTCAGGGATCATCGGTTCAAAGATGAGTTGCAGGCTTTTTAGATCAGAATGTGCCATACGAGTGGAGTAGAAGATATTAATTAAGATACAGACTTACTGGTACTAATTTGAGAGCATTGTCACAACAATCAGTAGATTTGCAGATGGAGATCATGTGTCTGCAGACATAGTATCCACAAAGGTTGGTCCCTGCTTGTTGCTGAAGACACTGAATTTTTTTGTACAGAATTAGTCATGTATTTGCCCTGTTAGGCGCAACCTAACCGGTGTAAGATGTTTATTTTTTTTCTTTGGAGAGAAATAGAAAGAGGTTTATTTAGAAACTTGAACAGTTGACTAGCATAAGAAAAGGTATCTGCAAACTTTTGGATACATTTTCCGAAAATAACGGATTTCGGTGTCTTACCGGAGAAACGATCTCGTGCTGCAGAGGTAGTGCACTCTTGAACTGGTTCTGTAACATCCCAAAATTTTAAATTTTGGAATGTTATACTAATTAAGTAATAATTATTGCTTGTGTGATTGTTGTGTGAAATTGAGTGGAATTTGAAACTTTTTGAAAGTTATAAGAGAGGGAATAAAAGGACTTTCCCAAACTTTCATTCTTGCATTTGGTTTCCAAGAATTCAAATTCATTTCAACACAAAAACCCTAGAGTGAAGATAATATGACTTCTTCCATTAAAGAAATGAAAGGGGGTTGAGAAGAATTGAATTTCATTTGAAAACAATTCAAACCAGAAACTTTATGCCACTCAAGGATTTTCATGAGAGAAGATAACATGGCCTCTTCAAAATACATGAAAGAGAGTGGAAAGTGATGAGGAGCACTTTTGAATTCCATTTGATTCTCTTTTGAAAAGTTTTCCATTTTGAGTTTCAAGATCATTTCCATTTATTCAAATAAAATAAAGAGAGAAGGAAATATGACTCCTTCAAACATCAGAAAGAAGATATGGCAAATGAATTATGAAACCAATAGAGATATATTTGAAAAATATTTGAAATCATTTGCATAAGCCATTTCTTGAAATGATTGAATATTGCTTTTATTAGGTTTTATTCACAATATATTTTTTCCTCTGGAAATGATTACTTATGAGTGAGGGTAAAATGACTCCCTCCAAAGGAAAAAGTGTGGGGAATTATTTTGAACTCATTTGGATATTTTAAAAAGTCAATTTGAACTATTTTTATTGCATCAGAATGCCTCTGGATTTTCATAAATTATTTTGTGTCTTATCTTCTCAAACAAAAATGTGCACAAGGACCTATATACTCCCTAGTATTTATGTGCAAATTTTTAAGTTATTTAAAATTTGTTTGAATTGTTTTGCAAGCACTATGTGCTCTCTGTTTTATATAGAAGAAAAAAAAGCAAATCCAGCAGGCCAGGCCAGCGCCAGCCGCCGGCCTAGCCCGCGAAAACGGCCCAAGCCCCAGCTCCCGCCGAAGCGCTACGCCACGGCCGCCTGCACCCCTCTTTCCCTCGATCGCCCCTTGTCTCTCCCTCCCGCTATCGCTGCCAAGTGGGGCCCCGCCCCTGCCGTCTTCAACCTCCCGCAAGCCACGGGATAAGCACCCGCACCACGCTCGTCGCAACCGCCGGCCCCCTTCCGCTCAGATAGAGCTTATCCGCAGCCTCTCCTCTCCTCTCCTCACCTATAAAAGCCCGATGCCCCTCTCTCCATCTCGCCATCTCACCTACCCCCACACCGCTCGCAGTCATCGCCTCGTCCATTTGCATCTCGCCGGAGCCGAGCCCTTCGCCGGTGATCGCACCCCTGCTTCCAAACTTTGTCAATCACCTCCCTGTGTCCATCCGCCACTTGTTGACATATTTTTGACGCCCATGATTCACCGAAGCATCGCCGTTGAGCTCACCTGGGCCGCCGGAGCACCCGAGCTCCGAAGTCGTCGCCCCGCCTCGTCCGGTCTTCCCTGAGCCTCTCCGAGACCACCACCGGACGCACCACTCTCTGCCGCATCATCCCGACCCCATGCCCGCGTCGGAGGACCGCCGGAGCACCGCCGCCGTCGACGCCCAAGCCACCTCACTGCCATCCTCGTTGTCATTGCCTCGCAGTAAGCCGCCGCCGCCCACCACCGTTCGATCTCATTTCAACGGTCCAGATTAAATCTAGCGAACAATTAAGTTTTTTTTATTAGATTGGTTTATGCACGGTTTTCTCTGGTTTAGATCGAACCAAGCCATCGGTTTTTCTGTTTTGTCGTGCCACACACCATTTTTCTTAAGTACCGGCCATCCGCTCGCAGCCTCCACCCACAGCCAGTCACCGTTCGCCACATGGCACCTCAACCACGGCGGGCCGATATCTAATGTTTTCAGTTTTAGATTTCAATCCAATTTTTCGTTTATCATATCTTTAATTCTATAGATCCAATTTAGGTGATTCTTTTTCCTAGTGTTTTGTGTTGATTCCCTCTATCCAATGAACCCATCTTTGTAAATTTTTATTAATTTCAAATTTGAATTTATTCAGATTCAAATTCAAGCTCTATTTGGCCATATCTCCTAAACCGTAGCTCCGTTTGAATTAATTCATTTTGCACTTATTCACCCTAGCCAAATCCTATGAATTCGATCTTTGTCACGGTATTTTCATGCAATTAGGATCTGTCCATGAATAGTTTTACTCCTATGCCATGTATAAACTTTAGTTCACATCACAATTTTTGAACCCTATTTCACGTTGTTTTTGCACTTAGAAAATTTTGTGTTAGTTAAGTGTGTTGGATTTTTATTTGGGTTTTCCGAGTCTTTTCATGTTGCATGTTATTTTGGTTTTTTGAAATGATTGCTTATGTGCGTTTATTTACTTTGGAGATAGATTGTCCGGAGTGCGAAGCCGAATATTATCATTCTCTAGAGTTGAACCACGAGTACCAAGGCAAGTTTACATCTTGACCATACTTTTACCTTCCTATGTTTTTATATGCACTTAGTCCTTTGTGGTAGGATTGCATGGTAGGAATTTTTTGCCGGATGGCTATGCTTACACCCAGTAGTTCATTTGAGGTAGGTTTGAACCATACAACTTTTGTCGCCACCGTGTAAGATTTATCGCCTCGCCAAAGTAGACGGGGATTCGGAAGTGTTTTCTTGATGAGACATGAGTGACAAAGTAGTAATCAGGACCAAGACTTTTAATGAACTACCTAGGTAGAATTGGTTTGAATGGTGGCGAAGTATAGTGAGAGCATTCATGGGGAATCCATGGGAGTCCACACTAGTGGTCCGTCCGCTCAGGATCAAAGGGATCAAACGTGTTTTCATGTCTAGAAGCTTACGTGTGCAGCCACAAGCCAATATGGGCTCTGGCTTAGTTGAGTAGTTAGTGTGACCTCTTTCCAGGATGGGCTAGCAGATGTAGAATGTGTTGGTGTATCGGCCTATCCTTGGGTTAAGGGGGAATACTTTCGAAAGACTATGTCTTGATATTCTGATCAAGGAGGTGGTCGAGTCTTGTGGGGAAAAGTGCGCAAACCTCTGCAGAGAATCAACCTAATCGATTAGTCGTGTCCCCAGTTACGGACAACTTGAGCTTTTAGTAGTGGAAATGCCAGGAGATTTCATCACCCTTAATTTAATCAGTTGGGTTTAAATGAAACTTTGGGAATAGATTGAGTTGGGGGTACCACCTCAATCATATGCTATTTGTAGTGGTAGAATAATTTCTTTTACAATAGGGAAAAATCAGCTTTATGCAAAGTTAAACTTAGAGCTTTCCACCAGCCAAATTGCTGGTACAAATAGGTGCATTATACTCTTATGATGTGACTTGCCAGTACATTCCATGTACTGACCTACACGGCTGCAACTTATCATGTTGAGGGAATTTCTACGACGAGTAAGAGTTACGTTGTAGGGTTACGGTCTACACTCAACCTGCCGTTGGCGTTGATGGGACTCCACACCCTTATGATTGTTTTCCGCTATGTTATACGAGGTATAATCTGGATCTACTTTATCTTTTTTATCATATGATGTTATGGTATTTCATCGATGTACTGTGTGTGCTAGCATACTGATCCAGGGATAGCACAGAAAGCACAGAGGCACCGATCCTTTTGGGTCGGGTCTCTACAGAGATGGTATCAGAGCACATGTTGACTGTAGGATGTGACCCTAGAAACTGGAAAGCCCCTAGGAAAGGATATCTCTAAAACTTTATTTTCAAAAAGATCCTTACCTCTCACCTTTTCTTAGCTTTATCAAATATTCCCTCTTATCCCTAAATAGTTAGACTATACCCCTTTCCCTTTTGACCACACAGAGGATCAACTGAGGACCACTTCAGAGTAAAGAGGATTTCACCATACATTAGAAGAATTGAAGCTACAACAGTCGAAGACTCTAAGGACTAGAAGAATTTGAAGACCCTGAAGAATTTTAAGATTCATATGACCCTTTAGAAGACCAAACCCATGTTGTATACTCACGTTAGATGTGGTGATTTGTGAGCTATCATCTTGCGGTTTTCCCGACAGCAACAAATAAAATCTATTTTTTTCAAACTATGTTGTTTGTATGGGCATCTTTCTCCCTCTCTTATCTCATCCCCAAAACCCTTGGACAATAGATGATGAATGAAGATGGACTCGTATTTTCCGGATCGATGACTCAGTTGGAGGCAGAACAATGGATTCAAAACATGGAGAATCACTTGAGGAATAACATTGTTGAAAGAAAAGATATGGTTCAATATGCTCTTTAGTACTTTGCAAAAAGTGCTGCAACATGGTGTAGGATGCACCAAACTATACAAGGATGGAATGGAGCAAAAACTTAGAAGGAATTCAAAATGACTCTACTGAGGTCTCGTCTTATCCAGATGCCCTATGGCAATAAAATGAAGAAACCTTGTGCATGCAATATTTGCGGAGAGATAGGACACACCCATGAAGAACACAAGGATGGATGCCCTCATTGTGAAGAAAATCACCAAGCTGAAGAATGCCCAACTAGGCGGGTTACTTGTTTCTTGTGTGAAGGGACTACCCACTACCCTGCTTAGTGTCACATTTACGCCATGGTACAACAAACTATCTAGCAACAGAAAGAAGGAATGAAATAAACTCTCAAGGAATACATGGAAGTATTTGTGATGAAGAAAGATGTTCAAGACCCACTTGGAGATACCTCAAGGAAGGTCTGCACCAAATCATACTATGCATGTGGAGAAGAAGGACATATCTCCCAGAATTGCCTGAAGGAGTGGAAGGAGTATCTGGGAGAATTCCTGACAGTGGAAATAAAGTATGACCCACTGGAAATAGATGCTATGATCAGTACGGAAAAGTCCAGGAAGAGGAACATAATGTATCCCCAGAATAACCCAATTTTTGCAAAGAAGGACCGGAGTCATATCATATGTTTCAAGTGCAAGAATCCGGGTCATTACGTCAATGAATGCCGAGAAAGGAAGCCCCTGGACTTGTCTGACATCATTTGTTTACGCTGCAAGGAAGCAGGACATTTTGCCAGGGAATGTTCAGACCCGAGGAAAGCTTGAGCTGAGTAGTTGAGATTTTGGATACTGGAATAAAGAATGCAATAAATGTAGAAATCACTTTTATTTTCATTGAGGATGTTGAGTTGAGTTATGTAATGGAAATCCAGGAGATTGTAATAACTCGTGAATCAATAAAAGTTGATGTGTCATGATCTCATGTGTTGAATTGTATGTTATGAGTTGCCACTCTATAAACAAAGATTATGAGAAATATGATCTATGGATGAACTATTGCATTATATTTTAAGGGTGATAGTACCCTGCGAGAACACTTGATCAATGGCAAGAAAAATGTTGTCAGCCCATGGAGTGGAGTTTGGAGAAAAGAAGTAAGTTTGTTTGATGATATGATGGTTTACCCCAAGTATATGAAGGAATGAAGTACAAGAATGCTATGCGAGTTTAATGTTGGAATATGGAACAGATGTAACCCCGAAGAAGAGTTAAAGCTATACAAGTGTTGAAGTGGGCCCATAACTCACAGGACCCAGGATTTGAAAAGGAGCAAGCACAACCTTGTTGAAGGAAGAATTCTGGAAGAAACTGTGATTTCATCAGCAGACGTTTCATAGGAGGTTACGTAAAACCCGAGAGTTGTGAAGAAACGATAGAGGTTTTGTTTGGCTTGCCGAAACAATGGATTTACCCAAACCCAGTTCATGGACAAGAGAAGTTCTGCAATGCTTGTGAGAATGCCTGGGTGTTAGCAAGCGAGATTCGCTAAACCTTATAAAAGGTAATGATTTGGGTGCGGAATAGATTGATCACCATGCCGACTTACTCTTATCATTCGCTCTTGCTATTTGGAATGGTAAATCTAGAGTGACTTAACTATAGTAGAGAGACAATGATTGTTAAAGCCCGTTTAAACCGTAGAAGGGTATGACGATTGATCCATGTACAAGGCAACCGTTGCCAATCGTAGGTTATATGGTGAGATTTAGCCAAGACCCATTTTCCTGCAGGAACCAATATTTGTTGACCACCATGAGATTTTCGATAGTTGTTTAGTATTGGTGCCAAACCTGTCAGCCAAGAAGATCCAGTCTCGAAAGAACCTTATTTTGATGAAAGGACTCAAGATTTTGAGAAAAATGTTATGCCTATACCAGGAGGGCATTCATAAAGGAGTTATCGCAAGATTTGTGAGAAGACCGCTGTTGTCAACACTAAGGATGACGTACATGAGTTTTTATGGACCCGTGACTTTGATTCTAAGGGTGGTAGCACCCCAGACCTTTGTTACAATCAATGGATTTTCAAGAAGACCCCAAACCCTAACCTTTTCTTTCTAGCCTCTTCGAATCTCAAGGGCGAGATTCATTTTAAGGGGGGTAGGTTTGTAACATCCTAAAATTCTAAATTTTGGAATGTTATACTAATTAAGTAATAATGATTGCTTGTGTGATGATTGTTGTGTGAAATTGAGTGGAATTTAAAACATTTTGAAAGTTATATGAGAGGGAATAAAAGGACTTTCGCAGACTTTCATTCTTGCATTTGGTTTCCAAGAATTCAAATTCATTTCAACACAAAAACCCTAGAGCGAAGATAATATGAATTCTTCCATTAAAGAAATGAAAGGGGGTTGAGAAGAATTGAATTTCATTTGAAAACAATTCAAACCAGAAACTTTATGCCACTCAAGGATTTTCATGAAAGAAGATAACATGACCTCTTCAAAATACATGAAAGAGAGTGGGAAGTGATGAGGAGCACTTTTGAATTCCATTTGATTCACTTTTGAAAAGTTTTCCATTTTGAGTTTCAAGATCATTTCCATTTATTCAAATAAAATAAAGAGAGAAGGAAATATGACTCCTTCAAATATCAGAAAGAAGATATGGAAAATGAATTATGAAACCAATAGAGATATATTTGAAAAATATTTGAAATCATTTGCATAAGCCATTTCTTGAAATGATTGAATATTGCTTTTATTAGGTTTTATTCACAATATTTTTTCCTCTGGAAATGATTAGTTATGAGTGAGGGTAAAATGACTCCCTCCAAAGGAAAAATTGTGGGGAATTATTTTGAAGTCATTTGATATTTTAAAAAGTCAATTTGAATTATTTTTATTGCATCAGAATGCCTCTGGATTTTCATAAATTATTTTGTGTCTTATCTTCTCAAACAAAAATGTGCACAGGGATCTATATACTCCCTAGTATTTATGTGCAAATTTTTAAGTTATTGAAAATTTGTTTGAATTGTTTTGCAAGCACTATGTGCTCTCTGCTTTATATAGAAGAAAAAAAAAAAGCAATCCAGCCGGCCAGGCCAGCGCCAGCCACCGGCCCAGCCCGCGAAAACGGCCCAGCTCCCACCGAAGCGCCATGCCACGGCCGCCCGCACCCCCTCTTTCCCTCGATCACCCCTTCTCTCTCCCTCCCGCTGTCGTTGCCAAGTGGGGCCCAGTCCCTGCTATCTTCAACCTCCCACAAACCGCGGGATAAGAACCCGCGCCGTGCTCGTCGCAACCGCCGGCCGCCTTCCGCTTGGATAGAGCTTATCCGCAGCCCCGCGCCTCCTCTCCTCGCTTATAAAAGCCCCAACGCCCCTCTCTCGATCTCACTGTCTCGCCCTCCCCACGTCGCTCGCAATCGCCGCCTCGTCCATTGGCATCTTGCCAGAGCCGAGCCCTTCGCCGGTGAAATACGTCGCCGGTGAGCGCACCCCTGCCTCCAAACTTTGTCAATCACCTCCCCGTGTCCATCCGCCTCTTGTTGACATATTTTCGACGCCCAGGATTCACCGGAGCACCGCCCTCGAGCTCACCCAAGCCGCCGAAGCACCCGAGCTCTGTCGTCGTCGCCCCACCTCGTCCGGTCTTCCGCGAGCCTCTCCGAGACCACCACCGGATGCGCCACTCTTCGCCGCATCACCCCGACCCCATGCCCGCGCCGGAGGACTAACGGAGCACCACGGCCGTCGACGCCCGAGCCACCTCGCCGCCATCCTCGTCGTCGTTGCCTCGCAGTAAGCCATTGCCGCCCACTACCGTTCGATCTTATTTCAACGGTCCATATTTGATCTAGCGAACAGTTAAGTTTTTTTATTAGATCGGTTTATGCACGGTTTTCTCTGGTTTAGATCGAACCGAGCCGTCGGTTTTCTCTGTTTAGTCGTGCCACGCACCGTTTTTCTTAAGTATCGTCGATCCGCTCGCAGTTGTCATCCGCAGCCACTCACCATTTGCCACGTGGCACCTCTACCACGGCCGGCCGATGTCTAATGTTTTCAGCTTCAGATTTCAATCCAATTTTTCTTTTATCATATCTTTAATTCTATAGATCCAATTTAGGTGATTCTTTGTCCTACTGTTTTGTATTGATTCCCTCTATCCAGTGAACCCATCTTTGTAAATTTTTATTAGTTTCAAATTTGAATTTATTCAGATTCAAATTCAAGCTCTATTTGGCCACATGTCCTAACCCGTAGCTCCGTTTGAATTAATTCTTTTTGCACTTTGTCACCCTAGCCAAATCCTATGACTTGGATCTTTGTCACGATATTTTCACGCAATTAGGATCTCTCCATGAATAATTTTACTCCTATGCCATGTATAAACTTTAGTTCACATCACAATTTTTGAACCCTATTTCACGTTGTTTTTGCACTTAGAAAATTTTGTGTTAGTTAAGTGTGTTGGATTTTTATTTGGGTTTTTCGAGTCTTTTCATGTTGCATGTTATTTTGGTTTTCTGAAATGATTGCTTATGTGCGTTTATTTACTTTGGCGATAGATTCTCTGGAGTGCGAAGCCGAATATTATCATTCTCTAGAGTTGAACCACGAGTACCAAGGCAAGTTTACATCTTGACCATACTTTTATCTTCCTTTGTTTTTATATGCACTTAATCCTTTGTGGTAGGATTGCATGGTAGGAATTTTATGCCGGATGGCTATGCTTACACCCAGTAGTTCATTTGCAGTAGGTCTGAACCATACAACTTTTGTCGCCACCGTGTAAGATTTATCGCCTCCCCAAAGTAGACGGGGATTGGGAAGTGTTTTCATGATGAGACATGAGTGACAAAGTAGTAATCAGGACCAAGACTTTTAATGAACTACCTGGGCGGAATTGGTTTGAATGGTGGCGAAGTACAGTGGGAGCATTCATGGGGAATCCATGGGAGTGCACACTAGTGGTCCGTCCGCTCAGGATCAAAGGGATCAAACGTGTTTTCATGTCTAGAAGCTTACGTGTGCAGCCACAAGCCAATATGGGCTCTGGCTTAGTTGAGTAGTTAGTGTGACTGATATGTCTCCGTCGTATCTTCTTTTCCAAACACTTTTGCTCTTGCTTTGGACTCTAATTTGCATGATTTGAATGAAACTAATATGGACTGACGCTGTTTTCAGCAGAACTACCATGGTGTTGTTTTTGTGCAGAAATCAAAGTTCTCGGAATTGGACAAAACTTTTTGGAGAATTTTTATGGAATAAATAAAAATTACTGGCGCAAGAATCAACAGAAGAGGGACCACCTATTGCCCATAAGGCAACAGGGCGCGACCCCCTAGGGCGCGCCCTGATGCCTTGTGGGGCCCACAGGCAGCCGTCTGACCTAATTACAACGCTATAAATTCTCTTTCCCTGAGAAAAAAATGGGAGAAGAAGTTTCATCACATTTTACGATACGGAGCCGCCGCCACCTCCTATTCTTCATCGGGAGGGCTGATCTGGAGTCCGTTCGGGGCTCCGGAGAGGGGGATTCGACGCCGTCGTCATCATAAACCATCCTCCATCACCAATTTCATGATGCTCACCAGCATGTGTGAGTAATTCCTCTGTAGGCTTGCTGGACGGTGATGGGTTGGATGATATTTATCATCTAATCGAGTCAATTTGTTAGGGCTTTGATCCCTAGTATCCACTATGTTCTGAGATTGATGTTGCTATGACTTTGCTATGCTTAATGCTTGTCACTAGGGCCCGAGTGCCATGATTTCAGATCTGAACCCTCTATATTTTCATGAATATATTTGTGGTCTTGATCCTATCTTGCAAGTTATATGCACCTATTACATGTTATGATCCGCATACCCCAAGGTGACAATAATTGGGATTCTTTCCGGTGATTACCGTAGTTCGAGGAGTTAATGTATTCACTATGTGTTAATGCTTTGTTCCGGTTCTCTATTAAAAGGAGGCCTTAATATCCCTTAGATTTCCTTATGGACCCCGCTACCACAGGAGGGTAGGACAAAAGATGTCACGCAAGTTCTTACTATAAGCACGTATGACTGTATATGGAATACATGCCTACATTACATTGATGAATTGGAGCTATTGCGTATCTCCCTATGTTGTGACTGTTATATGATGAATGTCATCCAACATAATTATCCATCACTGATCCAATGCCTACGCTTTTCGCATATTGATCTTTGCTAAGTTACTTTCGTTGCTGCTGCTGTTACAATCACTACAAAATTGCTACTGTTACTGTCTCTCTTACTGTTGCTACTGTTACTACTACTATTGAAACTATCATACTACTATGCTACTAAACACTTTGCTGTAGATATTTAGTTCTCCAGGAAAACTCAACTACTAATACTCGCAAATATTCTTTGGCTCCCCTTGTGCTGAATCAATAAATCTGGGTGAAATACTACCCGCGAAAACTGTTGCGATCCCCTATACTTGTGGGTTATCAAGACCTTTTTCTGGCGCTGTTGCCGGGGAGCATTGCTCTATTTGTTGAGTCACTTGGGATTTATATCTGTTGATCACTATGAAGAATCTGAAAGATGATAAGACCAAGATCGTTCCCTCTAAGACGAGGGGAGGTAAGGAACTGCCATCTAGCTCCGCACTTGATTCACCTTCTGTTTTGAGTAGGCTTGCGACACCACCACCTGCTATTCATTCTGATATGTCGCAAGTTATTGATGATACTACTTCTGCTATGAATGATACTTATGATGATGCTAGTACTATGCTAGATAATACTGTGCCACTTGGTGAATTTCTTGATGAACAAATTGCTAAAGCTAAAGAAACTGAAAATGTTGAAACTCTTGAAAATTATGATTCACCTATTATGCCTAGCTCTCCTACTAGAGTTGAAATGCCTGAGATATCTGATGGTTATGTTTTTGATAGGGAGACAGCTAGGGCTATTCTTGCTTGTAATGATAGAGATGAGGTTAGAAAATTGCTTGCTGAGTTGAAAGAAAAATCTATGAGGGAGAGAATGAAATATGATCCTAAGTTTGCTACCTCTCCCATATTTGTTACCGATAAGGATTATGAATTCTCTGTTGATCCTGAGTTAATTACTTTGGTTGAATCTGATCCTTTTCTTGGTTATGAAACTGAAACTGTTGTGGCACACCTTACTAAGTTGAATGATATTGCCACCCTATTTGCTCATGAGGAAAAAATTCGCTACTATTATATTCTTAAGTTGTTTCCTTTCTCATTAAAGGGTGATGCTAAGAAATGGTTTAATACTCTTGCTCCTGGTTGTGTGCATAGTCCCCAGGATATGATATATTACTTCTCTGAAAAATATTTTCCTGCTCATAAGAAACAAGCTGCTTTACAGGAAATATTTAACTTTGTGCAAATTGAAGAAGAGAATCTCCCTCAAGCTTGGGGGATGCTTCTCCAACTACTTAATGCTTTGCCTGATCACCCTCTTAAGAAGAATGAAATACTTGATATCTTTTATAATGGACTAACCGATGCTTCTAGGGACTACCTAGATAGTTGTGCCGGTTGTGTTGTCAGGGAATGAACTGTTGGACAGGCTAAAGAATTATTGAATAATATACTGTGAAATGCCGATGATTGGACACTTCCTGAACCACCACCTAAGCCAACCCCAAAGAAAAGAGGTATTCTATTCCTCAGTCCAGAAGATATGCAAGAAGCTAAGAAATCTATGAAGGAAAAAGGTATAAAAGCTGAAGATGTTAAGAATTTACCACCTATTGAAGAAATACATGGACTTGATATCCCGACACAAGTAGTGGAGATAAATTCTCTCACTAGATTTGATGAAGGTGATATTCCGTATAATAAATCTGCTAGCCAATGCTTGTATGAATTTGATAATTACATCATTAAGCAAGAGCATTTAAATTTATATGTTAGCAATCAACTAAAACGAAATGCCATCATGATTGAATGCTTGAGTGATTTGATGTTTAGAACTGCTAATGATGTTAAGTGCTTAAGTAAACATGCTTCTATGGTTCAGACTCAGTTAGAACAAATAGCTAAGTCACAAAATGATTTGTTTGATGAGATGAATAATAAAATGAATGATCATGCTGTTAGTGTTTTTTTTAGAGGAGGTAGAATGACTGAGGAGCCCTTGTATCCTGAAGGTCATCCTAAAAGAATTGAACAAGATTCTCAAAGAATTAATACTAATGCACCTAGTCCATCTAAGAAGAAAAAGAAGAATGATAAAACTTTGCCTGCTTCTAGTGAACCTGAGATAGAAAAACCTCCTGAGAATCATAATGATGTTTCTATTTGCGATGCTAAGACACAATCTGGTAATGAACATACACCTAGTGACAACGATAATGATAGTGAAAATGAAAATGAAGATGTTCATGTTGATGCTCAGTCAGAAAATGATGTAGAAATAGAACCTGCTATTGATCTTGATAACCCACCTCCTAAGAATAAAAGATATGATAAAAGAGATTTTGTTGCTAGAAAACATGGGAAGGAAAGAGAACCATGGGTTCAAAAACCTATGCCTTTCCCAACTAATCCATCAAAAAACAAGGATGAGGAAGATTTTGAGCGCTTTGTTGAAATGCTTAGACCTGTCTTTTTGCGCACTGGCTTGATTGATATGTTGAAAATGTCTCCCTATGCTAAATACATGAAAGATATTGTCACTAATAAAAGGAAGATACCTGAAGCTGAAATTTCCGCCATGCTTGCAAATTATTCTTTTAAGGGTGGAGTACCTAAAAAGTTAGGAGATCCCGGAATACCTACTGTACCATGCTCCATTAAAAGAAATTATGTTAAAAACTGCCTTATGTGATTTGGGTGCCGGTGTTAGTGTTATGCCCTTCTCTTTATATAGAAGACTTGATTTGAATAACCTCACACCTACTAAAATATCTTTGCAAATGGCTGATAAATCAACTGCTATACCTATTGGAATTTGCGAGGATGTACCAGTTGTTGCAAATGTTACTATCTTAACGGACTTTGTTATACTTGATATGCCCGAGGACGACAACATGTCGATTATCCTCGGAAGACCCTTTTTGAATACTGCAGGGGCTGTTATTGATTGCAATAAAAGCAAGATTACTTTTCATGTCAATGGTAATGAGCATACGATTTATTTCCTGAAGAAACAAAGTTCGGTGAATGGTATCAATTGTATTGCAAAGGTTTCGACAATCACCATTGGGGGATTCAAATTTCCTCTTGCTACTGTCAAAAAGAAATATCAAATTCTTATTGTTGGGGAGATGCATATCCCCGTTGAGGTAACCTAGTGTTATACGAAAATTCTTTGGTTTCATGTCACTCAGAAATAGTTTGTTAATAAGACTTGATCAACCTTATTAATGGATTCTTTTTGAAGGGCATGTGGTCGATGAATTTAGTAAGCACAACTTTCTGTAATCTTAGTTTGCTCTCTGTTATTTATAGTTTAATAAAATAAAATGCCATGATTATCATGTTTTCTGAATTATCCGTGCAATAAAAAATGGCCCAAAAATAAAAGTGCTGAGAATGCAATAAAATTTTAACATGATTTTTTCTGGAATATTTAAGAATTTTTGGCACTGAAAACAACCCAGGGGGGAGCACCTATTGCCCACAAGGCAACAGGGTGCAGCCACCCCCAGAGTGCGCCAAGATGCCTTGTGGGCCCCATAGGGACCCACTCACTTATCTATTCAATCCACTTCATCTCCTACCTCTAGAAAAAAATCATGGTAGCTCTCTCTCCCGTGTTCTTTCTCCCAAACCTGAGATTTTCGATCTCTTTGCTCGGAGCTTCGTTTCGGAAATTGTTTTGAGGGATTGCTCCTTGGTATGTGACTCTCCCATTGCTCCAATAAGTTTTTGCTTTAGTGGATTATATTTTGCACAAATTTCTGCTATTGGTGCTACTGAAAATAAGCTTGCATGTTGAATTCTTTGAGTTCTAGGTAGTTTGAATGCTTGATATAGCCTCTAGGCACTTGTATGAGTAGTTGTTACACTACAGGAATCAGGCACTTTGCCGTCTGCCCTGGCAGACGGCAAAGGAATGTCTGGCGGATGGCAAAGCCATTTGCCGTCAGCCAGCAGACGGCCCCACGTCCGGCTGAATGAACTACGGCAGAGGGCTGCTTTGCCGTCTGCTTAAATAAAGCGGACGGCAAAGAAGTTTGCCGTCAGCCATACTAAGCAAGCAGACGGCAAATGCCTTGGACGTCAGAGGAATAGGGTTAGGCCCGTTAGGTGGCTAACGGCGTACTTTGCCGTCTGCCAGCAGACGGCAAAGGCGCAAAGTTCTTTGTCGTCTGCCAGCTGACGTCAGCTGACGTCAGGCGTCAGCTGGGGCCAATGCATACCCTTTCCCGTCTGCCAGCAGACGGCAAAGCACACCAGCCTTGCCGTCTGCTGGCAGACGGCAAAGTGCCCAAATAGGCCAGCCCAGGTGTCCCCAGGTTGCACAGGTAGCTGCCACGTGGCAGCTTTGCCGTCTGTTGGCAGACGGCAAAGTGCCTGTATTGCCCCTGTTAATTCTGTTTTTTCTTAAATTCAATCAATTTCACAGATATATATATATATTCATTTCAAAATACTTTCAACAAGCATACATATCCCTGCCATATGGATATGATCATCCAACACATATATATACCAAATCAAAAGTCCATATCCAACATATATATAGCCAACATATCCAACAATTAAGCAAAAAGTCCATATACAATGGTTTCATCCATACGTACATATATAGGTAGCAAGTTTCACATTGTTCATCCTACAAAATCAAAACAAAAAGGAAGGACAAGGAGAAGAGTAGACTCCATCAACGCAAGCTTCCGTGATCTGAAGCAAATCTGCAAAATGGGAAAGAAGAAAGTTAGAAGAAGAAGACTAGAAGAAGAAGAAGAAGAAGACTAGAAGAAGAAGAAGAAGAAGAAGACTAGAAGAAGAAGAAGAAGAAAAAGAAGAAGAAGAAGAAGAAGAATTTTTCTTCTCTTTCTTTTTCTCCTCTTCCTCTTCTTCTTCTTATTGCTTACTTGTGTCATTTTAGAGCTAACCTAGGTAAATAGGTCATTTTGGAGCTAAGTAAGGTTATTATGTCATTTTCGAGGAAAATAAGCTAAGTATATGACATTTTGGAGGTAACCAAGGTTATTATGCCATTTTTGACCTAAGTATGTTAAGTATGTCATAAATGAACTAAATAAGCTAAGTCTAAGTCATTATTGAGCTAACCTAGGTAATTATGCCATTTTTGAGCTAACTAAGCATATTAAGTCATTTTGGAGGAAAAAAATGCTAAGTGTAGGTCATTTTAGAGCTAACCTAGGTAAATAGGTCATTTTGGAGCTAAACCAAGGTTATTATGCCATTTTTTACCTAAGTAAGCTAATCATGTCATAAATGAACTAGCTAAGCTAAGTGTAGGTCATTATTGAGCTATCTTAGGTAGTTATGCCATTTTTAGCTAACTAAGCATATTAAGTCATTTTGGAGGAAAAAATGCTAAGTATAGGTCATTTTAGAGCTATCCTAGGTAAAATAGGTCATTTTGGAGCTAAGTAAGGTTATTATGTCATTTTCGAGGAAAATAAGCTAAGTATATGACATTTTGGAGCTAAACCAAGGTTATTATGCCATTTTTTACCTAAGTAAGCTAATTATGTCATAAATGAACTAGCTAAGCTAAGTATAGGTCATTTGAGAGCTAACCTAGGTAAAATAGGTCATTTTGGAGCTAAGTAAGGTTATTATGTCATTTTCGAGGAAAATAAGCTAAGTATATGACATTTTGGAGCTAAACCAAGGTTATTGTGCCATTTTTGACCTAAGTAAGCTAATTATGTCATAAATGAACTAGCTAAGCTAAGTATAGGTCATTTTTGAGCTAGCCTAGGTAGTTATGCCATTTTTGAGCTAACTAAGCATATTAAGTCATTTTGGAGGAAGATAAGCTAACTATATGACATTTTGGAGCTAAATAGGTCATTTCTTAAGCTAAGTATGCATTTGTTAAGCAAAACACTAGGGAAAATGTACCATCATCACGGAGGTGAAGGACCGGTCGCGCCAGTGGCAAACGCAGAAGGATCGGTCGATGCTTGTTGGGAGTTACGCTACACCAAAGATCATTTGCAATGTCTCGTTAGCATGATGCAACTCAAATGTGAAGACTAGTAACTAATGACCATTCAAATGAAACTCACCGTGTCCGCCGGAGCAATGACTGGCATCGGTGGAGGGGTCTGACCGTTGCTCTGGCACATGGTCTGCACATTTGGTTTTCACGAGTCAGTCATATTAGTTAGTAATGAAACGAACATTACGTGCATGATTTGGCTAATATGCAGAAGAAACTTACCACGAAGAGCTCGTATAAGGCCTGGTTAGCCGCGTCGTTCCGGTTCCTCTCCTCCTCCAACAGCGTAGCAGTCCTCTCCTCCAACTCCCTCTCCCTCTCCGCCGCCTGCCTCTTTGCCTCCGCCAGAAGCTCCTGGGTCTTCGCTCTCTCTACACATACTCGGGCTGTCCATGTATAACGTTGGACAATTCGAAAGAATCACGGTTATAAATATGCAAATGCATGCATATTTATAGATGTAACCCTTTCGAACGGGAGACGCATAGTGGTCACGCATACTGATGATTGAAGACACCTATAGCTAGCAAGTTTCATCGGCACGAAGACCGGAACAGATCAAATGAAGGGGGAGGAGGAGATGTCATTTGTGCTCACCCACGAACGCAGGGGCGGAGCTCGTCGAACGCACGGGGAGGTCGTCGAACACCAGACCCTTGCAGCGACGAAACAACTGCACATTTAAATCCACCCAATCAACACAAATATATATATGATGTTTTTCATAACAAAATCAAAAAATATATGACCTAACTCATAATTCACAAATATATGACCCCGTCGGCCTCTGGAAGGCCGAAGAGCACCTTTTCGGTCAACAGGAGGCCGAAGAGGTGTCGGGGGTCGGGGGTGTCGTGTCTGGGTGTCGTGGTGTCGGGGTGTCAGGTCGGGGTCGGGGTGTCGGGGTGTCATGTCGGGGTCGGGGTGTCGGGGGTGTCGTGTCTGGGTGTCGTGGTGTCGGGGTGTCAGGGTCTCGGGCTGTCGGGGTGTCGGGGTGTCATGTCGGGGTCGGGGTGTCGTGTCGGGGTCGGGGTGTCGTGTCGGGGTGTCGGGGTGTCGTGTCGGGGTTGGGGTGTCGGGGTGTCGTTTTCTTCTTCTTCCTGTTCTCTTTTTTTTCCTTTTTTTCCTTTTCTTCTTCTTCCTCTTCTTCCTTTTCTTCCTTTTCTTCTTCTTCTTCTTCTTCTTCTTCTTCTTCTTCTTCTTCTTCTTCTTCTTTTTTCTCCTCCTCCTCTTCTTCTTCTTCTTCTTCTTCTTCTTCTTCTTCTTCTTCCTTTCCTTTTTCCTCTTCTTCTTATACTCATCTCCTCTTTCTTCTTCTTCTTCTTCTTCTTCTTCTTCTTCTTCTTCTTCTTCTTCTTTTTTCTTCTCCTCCTCTTCTTCTTCTTCTTCTTCTTCTTCTTCTTATTTTTTCTTCTTTTCCTTTTTTCTTTTTCCATTTTTTTCCTTCTTTTTTTCTTCTTTTTTTTTCTTCTAGGTTTTTTCTTCTAAGTTTTTTCTTCTAGGTTTTTTCTTTTCTTCTTTTTCTTCTAAGTTTTTTCTTTTCTTCTTTTCTATCTAAGTTTTTTCTACCTAATAAACTAACTAACTAATTTAACAGAAAAAAAACAAAAAAATACGGGGGTGGGGCACTCACCAGGGGGCGGCGGGGGCGGCCGGCGGCGAGGGGCGGGGGTGAAGCTCCGGGGCGGCCGGGGGCTGCCGGCGGCGAGGAGAGGAGGACGCCGGGCGGGGGCGGCCGGCGGCAAGGAGAGGAGGCCGCCGGGCAGGGGGCGGCGGAGCGCGCGGGCAGGGGGGCAGAGCGCAGGGCCAGGGGCAGGGGCGGCGGGGCGCGGGGGCCGGCGGAGCGGCGGGCCGACGGCGGCGACGGGCGCGGCGGCGGAGAGAGCGAGCGAGAGAGGGGTGCGGGGGAGGAGAGTGGGGTAGTGGGGGCCGGGCGTGCGCGGGCTAGCCGTTAAGGCACATCGCTCCTTTGTCGTCTGCTAGCAGACGGTAAAGATAGATATGCCGTCTGCTAGCAGACGGCAAAGAGGCCAGCCGTTCGGTTAGCCCATGCCGTGCTTTGGTGGGCCCCACATCCCTCCATTGCCGTCTGCCTGTCCGTTCTTTGCCGTCTGCTAGCAGACGGCAAAGGGCTAGCAGATAGCAAAGAGGTGACCTAGCCAGCGCCGAGCCCCCCTGGGCCCCACGGGCCTATTTGCCGTCAGCTGGCAGACTGCAAAGAGCCAGCTGACGGCAAAGACTCTCTTTGCCATCAGCTGGTTCTTTGCCGTCTGCTTTTCCAAAGAAGACGGCAAAGAGGCTCTTTGCCGTCAGCTGGCAGACGGCAAAGAGGGGACAGATGGCAAATTGCCAGATTCCAGTAGTGTTATCAATTTTGTGAAGTTTTGTTAACATCTTTTTGTGGTCCAAAATTTTTCAGAAATTTGTTCGTAGGAATATGAACATTTTCAGGATGATTTCTTCAAGGAGGAGGTCCTCTAAAGCATCATCGAGCGAGAGCCTGGCATGCCAATCATATGTTGAACCAAGGGCAAGTTCGGTGCGAGGTGCCGAAGCAAAATCGTGTCGATGGCCGTGCAATGAGTTCATGCTAGGTGCAGGCATTAAGGAAGAATTTGACCAGTGTATTCGCAACACCGAGCTCTCCGCCTTCATCGCAGATTAGCCTCCGCAACACTACAACCTCACTCATTCATTTGCTCAAAAATTTGAGTATCCCTCTCGCACTTCTAGAGTTTCATTTCATCTCTATGATAGATCTTATAGTATGCCTCTAGAAGAATTCTATGATGCTTGCAAAATTCCATTTTGGGGGTCACTTAGCGAACTGCGACAATCTAATTATGAACTGTTTCTCAATAGCCTTTGCAATGGTGAGGATAGGGGAGTTACACAAGCTAGAATAAAAAGCATTCACTTTCCCTCTATTCAGTATTTGGCACTCTTTAATGGCAAATGCATTGTTGGTAAACAAGACTGTAGTGCACTTTGTGCTCCTAACCTGAGCCTCATTCACACTGCTTTAACGGGTAGCAGACATTATTATCTTGGACAGCCATGGCAGTAGAACAAGCTAGGCCAAAATCCTAAGCTTGGGGGTGCGTATTTCTCATCGACATTACATTCATGTTCACACATTCATTCCAGTTGTCGGTGTTCATCCTTTTTCATTGTATATCCATGTTAGTTTTATTTTTGCTTTCTTCTTGTGTGTTTGAAAAACTTCAAAAACCCAAAAAATATTTCTCGCTTCTTTTCGGTCTTTCTTTCTTGTTTGTTAGTTTGTAGTATTAAAAGAAAACCCAAAAAGATTTCTCGTTTCTTCTTTTGCTTGTTGGGAGTTCTCCCGTGTACGTAAATAGTTTTTCTCGCTTTTCGTTTTTCTTCTTTAATTTGCTTTCCTTCAGAAAAAACTAAAAACTCCAAAAATATTTCAGTGTGTTTCACTGAATTTATTTTCTTTCGTTGAGCCATCGTAGGGAGAAGACCACGATGAAAATGTTGAGTGGCTCTCATATGCTTCATTGTTGATCTAACGAAGAGCCAATTTTACCTTGTCTTCTCCCTTGAATAAAATGATTGCAGATTCCAGCTTAGTCCACGGCACACTTGCACTATTATTATTTTCACATCATTCAGTCATGCAAGTGAAAGGCAATAATGATGATTTGATGAAGTGACTGTGGCAAGGAAAAGCTGGTATGAACTCTTCTTGTTTTTGTTTTTGTAAATATGTTTAACTCAGTATCCATGATTCAGCATATTATGAGTAAACATGTTTGTGATGACAATTAGAGATTATAGTTGCTCATGGCATGCTTAAGTAGCTAGGAGTGGATAATGATTTATCTTGGATGTCAACATGCATTAAAATGGTTATGATGTAGTATGTTAATATGGTATCCTCCTCTGAATGTTTCAAGTGGCTTGACTTGGCACATGTTCATACATGTAGTTGATTCAAAACCAACATAGCCTCCACGATATTTATGTTCAGGGTGTCTACATCCTACTCATGCTAGTATTCAATGTTAATTATTCTCAATGCATGATCATGACCGTTTTCGCTCTCTAGTTGGTCACTTCTCAACCTATTGCTAGCCTTTGCTTGTACTAAGCGGGAATACTGCTTGTGCATCCAAAATCCTTAAACCAAAGTTGTTCCAGATGAGTCCACTATATCTACCTATATGTGGTATTACTCTGCCGTTCCAAGTAAATTTGCATGTGCCACCTCTAATCATTCAAATAAACATCCGTTTTGTGTGCCCGTACCGCTCATGGAGCGACAGGGGGTGGTCAGTATCTTCCATGCTAAGCGGGTTATTCTCGAGATGAGTGTTTATTCACTTGTCATTGCACGAGAGAGGCTGGTATTTGGGATGCCCAGTCCTATGCTCAAAATCAAAAATATATAATGCAAACAAACTCCCCCGGAAATTTGTTGGTATGGAGGGCACCCAAGGATTCGGCTAGCCATGGCTTGTGTTGGTATGGTGGAGGGGGGGTAAACTTTACCTTCCCGCTTGGGAACCGTCTGGAATGTGTTTAGCATGGAAGATATTGAAAATTCTCGGTCGTGACGTTGATAGGAAAAGTACACCTCCCAAAATTATTTTTCATCTCTGATTTAAGATTCGAGCTCTGGCACCTCTGCAAATCCATGCTTCCCTCTGCAAAGGGCCTATCTATTTACTTTTATGCTATTTACTTTTATGTCATTTTACTTTTATTGTTGAGTCTCACCTTCTCATTATAAGCACCAATCCTGAGAGCACTATTGTCATCCTTATGCATTGAGAATAGTTAATGTTGTGTGCATCATGAGTGGATCTCTTCTACCCTGAATTACAATGTTTAGTCGCTGCTTGAACTTTGGAGGTGCTCTGCATTTATGTTTTGCGGTCTCAGAAAGGGCTAGCGAGATACCATGTTATCATATTATATCATGATTGTTTTGACAAATTGTTGGCCTTTGAGATATGTTATTATTGCTCGCTAGTTGATTATGCCATTGATATGAGTAAATGTAGTTTTTAAGTGTTATTATGAGCATGGTTAGTTCATGATCATTGCTGAAAACTTGGGTACTATTTAAGCTTATATACGGATACAAGAACAAAAGAGTTCGTAAAAGTTTTTCTTTATCACTTTCAGTTGGTCAACTGAATTGCTTGAGGACAAGCAATGATTTAAGCTTGGGGGAGTTGATACGTCTCCGTCGTATCTACTTTTCCAAACACTCTTGCTCTTGTTTTGGACTCTAATTTGCATGATTTGAATGAAACTAATCCGGACTGACGCTGTTTTCAGTAGAACTACCATGGTGTTGTTTTTGTGCAGAAATCAAAGTTCTCGGAATTGGACGTAAATTTTTGGAGATTTTTTATTAAATAAATAAAAATTACTGGCGCAAGAATCAACAGAAGAGGGGCCACCTGTTGCCCACAAGGCAACAAGGCCCGACCCACCCCTAGGGCACCCCCTGATGCCTTGTGGGGCCCACAGGCGGCCGTCTGACCTAATTTCAATGCTATGAATTATCTTTCCCCGAGAAAAAGAATAAGAGAAGAAGTTTCATCGCGTTTTACGATATGGAGCCGCCACCACCTCCTGTTCTTCATCGGGAGGGCTGATCTGGAGTCCGTTCGGGGCTACGGAGAGGGGGATTCGACGCCGTCATCATCATCAACCATCCTCCATCACCAATTTCATGATGCTCACCATCATGTGTGAGTAATTCCTTCGTAGGCTTGCTGAACGGTGATGGGTTGGATGAGATTTATCATGTAATCGAGTCAATTTGTTAGGGCTTTGATCCCTAGTATCCACTATGTTCTGAGATTGATGTTGCTATGACTTTGCTATGCTTAATGCTTGTCGCTAGGGCCCGAGTGCCATGATTTCAGATCTGAACCCTCTATGTTTTCATGAATATATTTGTGTTCTTGATCCTATCTTGCAAGTTATATGCACCTATTACGTGTTATGATCCGCATACCCCAAGGTGACAATAATTGGGATTCTTTTCGGTGATTACCGTAGTTCGAGGAGTTCATGTATTCACTATGTGTTAATCCTTTGGTCCGGTTCTCTACTAAAAGGAGGCCTTAATATCCCTTAGATTTCCTTATGGACCCCGCTGCCATGGGAGGGTAGGACAAAAGATGTCATGCAAGTTCTTACTATAAGCACGTATGACTGTATACGGAATACATGCCTACATTACATTGATGAATTGGAGCTATTGTGTATCGCCCTAGGTTGTGACTGTTATATGATGAATGTCATCCAACATAATTATCCATCACTGATCCAATGCCTACGCTTTTCGCATATTGATCTTTGCTAAGTTACTTTTGTTGCTGCTGCTGTTAAAATCACAACAAAACTGCTACTGTTAATGTCTCTGTTACTGTTGCTACTGTTACTACTGCTATTGAAACTATCATACTACTGTGCTACTAAACACTTTGTTGCAGATATTTAGTTCTCCAGGTGTGGTTGAATTGACAACTCAACTGCTAACACTCGCAAATATTATTTGGCTCCCCTTGTGTCGAATCAATAAATCTGGGTGAAATACTACCCGCGAAAACTGTTGCGATCCCCTATACTTGTGGGTTATCAGCGACCTCTTTCTGGGATGGGATAGCAGATGTAGAATGTGTAGGTGTACCGGCCTATCCGTGGGTTAAGGGGGAATACTTTTGAAACACTATGTCTCGATCTTCCGATCAAGGAGGTGGTCGAGTCTTGTGGGGAAAAGTGCGCAAACCTCTGCAGAGTGTCAACCTAATTGATTAGCCGTGTCCCCGGTTACGGACAACTTAAGCTTTTAGTAGTGGAAATTCTGGGAGATCTCATCACCCTTAATTTAATCAGTTGTGTTTAAATGAAACTTTGGGAATAGATTGAGTTGGGGGTACCACCTCAATCATATGCTATTTGTAGTGGTAGAATAATTTCTTTTACAATAGGGGAAAATCAGCTTTATGCAAAGTTAAACTTAGAGCTTTCCACTAGCCAAATTGCATGTACAAATAGGTGCATTATACTCTTATGATGTGACTTGCCAGTACATTCCATGTACTGACCTACACGGCTGTAACTTATCATGTTGCAGGAATTTCTACGACGAGTAAGAGTTACGTTGTAGGGCTACGGTCTGCACTCAACCTGCTATTGGCGTTGATGGGACTCCACACCCTTATGATTTTTTTCTACTGTGTTATATGAGGTATAATCTGGATCTACATTATCTTTTTTAACATTTGATGTTATGGTATTTCATCGATGTACTGTGTGTGCTAGCATACTGATCCAGGGATAGCACAGAAAGCATGGAGGCACCGATCCTTTTGGGTCGGGTCGCTACAGGTTCCCTGGTTTTGTTCTGCACGTTGCCAACACACTGCAAATGAAGATGAATTTTCACATACTCAGTTCTTGAACCAGATATGAATGCAAATTTCAACATCATAGAGTTCAATACCTATCCATGAATTGCTGAAGATGTGTCAGATCCTGAAGCTTTATTGACTCTCTGACAGAATCCAGGTAGTAAACTCTGTTCTGGTTTGGAACAATGACTACCAAGATCCAGTGAATGCTACAGATTAAGAAAACCATGAACTTACAAACTATGTCGAAATATGAAAGACGATCAATGTATGCGTGGTTGTTTATTTGACTTACCCATCATGATATGGCCAGAAAAAGAGTTCTGCATGGGACGTGCAACCCAAGATATTGGCGACCTTGCCAATGGCCCACTCCCATTTATCTATGCTACCACGTAATAATGTGCCATTTGCTACTTCAAGATCTATGAAATACGCTCTCTCCCTTTTTCTTCTCTGCGTGATCAATCCCCTGAGAAGAATAGAATACAATTAGCTTTTTTTCGTTTACAGCCTTGTATGGAGAAGTTGATCAGAGTTTGTGAAGTACTTACAACATCAAGCATTTAACAAGAGTGAGAGCGAGCACATTGAAGTTGAAGAAGAGATGAAAGTCCTCGAATTCCACACTGATGGCTCCCTGATCATGATGTAAATGATCTCTGTCGTAGTGAACTAGCAAAACCTCATGACCTTCTGACATTTCATCCATGCAATATTTATGTAACTTTAGGCAACTGGAACTGCACTCCTCAAAGTATTCATCAACAAGAAATGGCTGGCAATGGACGTACTTGCGTGCTTCAAGTAAGTCTGCTTTATTTTTGGCAAGTATCCTTTTGACTTCTTCATCAGGCAATCTGTCAGAACCAGTATAACTCTCCGATTCAAACAACTTGCTGGTATTTTGGTTCTGGGTGATGAGTGCTTTTAGTAAGAGGCTATCATTCTCATTCCTTCTCGATCTCGTGGGCCGCTTCCTCGCGTGTGCGGGCATTCCCGCTTTCCTCTTGGTACTTGAAGCACTTCTGGTGCAAGGTCTGGATGGTTGAAAGATGAACAGCTGAGCAGGCAGTGAAGCTACGACAGACTGCTGAGTAGTCGGTTTAGTTATGCCGGACTGCTGAGCTGGTGGTGCTGCTGTGATGGACTGTAGAGATGTAGGAGCAGAGGCATCGGACTGCTGACCAGACGGTGAAGCTATGTCGGGCTTCTGCATAGGTGGTGCCAACGCATCGGTGTGCTGAGGAGGCTATGCCAACATGTTGGTTTGCTGAGTAGGCAGTACCGACGCATCGGTATGCTGATCACGCGTTTGCGAACCGACGGACTGATGAGCAAGCAGTTCCAGACCTTCTGACTGCTTAGCAGTCCGTTCCACCAGGTTGGTCTGCTGAGCATGTGGTGCCGCTGTGTCTCCCCCTGCTGCTTCAGTGGCCGGCTTCTGAACCGGTGGTGCGTCTTCAGCAGTTGTAGGCCTTGCCACTGGCTGCTCAGGGGCGGACGATGACATGGCCTGTACGGCATGAAGTTGGGCGGGCTGATCACATGTTGATGCATCAGCCGTCAGATTACGAGTATTAGGTTCCTTGGGGAAAGCACGCGAGAGCTGTTGTGGCAAGGAGAGAGTCACCGGTTGAAGGGCGACATTGATTGCTCTTGGCAGGGCTTGAGGGATCTCATATATGAAGTATATTTCCTTTCATGGCCACTGGATATGATTTAACAGTGTTTCTCCCAAGGTCCTCTGCTCATCCCAGTCCCCTAGGACATTCTTCAGGGAAAAATTACTAAATCCAGGCATTACTTCAGTCACGTAGCACTTCAATGGCACATTGTCCAACAAGAGGCCTCTTCCGAGTGGGGGGGGGGCGAAACCCAGGCTGTTGCACATTTTAACGTACCTTCATAATGTGTAAGCACGCCCCTTAGTCTGTCTGTCATTCCAGATAGATCAGATATACCATCATCATGCGCAACTGCAGTCTCAGGGTCGCTGGGGTCAGCTGATGCACAGCTACTCTTGTGCGGTGTTGTCACACAATAAGCAGCATCGTCCATGCCCGCCTCCCCTCCCGTCTACTGGCTATCTCTCAGTGTTAGAGTCTTCTGCATCATCATTGACTTCTCAATTTCCTTTCGAACTGTTGGATACATGTCCATCCTCAACATTTCATACAATTCATTCTTCTTCTGTTCATTCCTTGCTCTTTTCATGGCGAGCCTCTCTTCCTTGCTGAGTGTGAAAGCCCTCTTATGCGGGACATTGGCACCTATACCCCTTGCATGGCCGGGGGGCTCTTTTGTTTCCAAAGCATCGGACAGAATGTCACATGGCCCTGAGTTCCTGTAGAACCTTCCAGGGGTGGTGGAAGCCTTTAACATCACGAGATACAGTTCTTTGTCATGTGAGTTTTCAAAGTAATAAGAACCGTCGTCACGCCTCCTTGCATGTGCTCGCAAGTAGTCTCTAGCGCGTTCGCCCCTAATTTCACTAAAGGCCAGTTTCCCACCCGCAGCTACTGCTTCTTTTTCCTCCTGGTCCCATATCGGTTTCATGCCGTAGTATCCTCTCACACCCATACGGTGGGGGTGTGTGTTCCTCTTTTGAAGTTCCGATTGCTTGGCACTCTTGTCGGTAAAATATTTAGTTGCCCTGACCCTTTTGAATTCTGCCCAGTCTGCCTCTGTAATTTGGGGGTATGCGGGGATTGGGTCCTTGCCTTCACTCAAGTACTTCTTGTACAACACATGCTTCCAGTTTCTCCAAGCATCCCTGGCCTTCTTCAGTGCAGCGTGTTCCACCTGCATTCTCCACTGCTCTAGAAAATTGAAGTGATCCATGATTTCCCGGACTATCCTGTGCCACGTTTTTGTGTCAGCCTTCCGAAACCCTAGCAAATTAATGTTGAGCCTTGCCCTGCCAACAAATCAACACACACTCCTGAACCTCGTGCGTGCTTTATCTGGTTTAGTTGGAGCCCAAGACTTTAAATCGATGTCGGTTACTTCATATACACCTTTAGGCTGGTGTGTGGGCTTTCTAGGAGCATTCTTTCATGTTCTGACCAGAAGGGTGATTGCGGCAGCTGTATCTCATTCTAGATTACTTGATCCCTAATCATCTGCTGGAGACCTAGGGTTGTCAGACTCAGATGAAGATACATCGCCTGAAGCATGAGTGATGTCGCTGCTACTCGGCATCTATAGAGAACACATGTGAAATTCAGAAAAGGGGGATAAGCATAAAGTTAACAACTTGGTAGCTAGCTGTCTAGACATGTCATGTAATAATTTGGAAAATGTACGGCTAATTTGTTCATTTTGTGTGACTCGGGCGCCCACGATCTGTAAATCGACAATAACTAATTGGAACAAATACAACTTATATGTACTAGTTAGGAAGGTAGATAATGAACATATATACACTCTCCGTTATTTTATAGCCAATTTGGGAACATACAGAACCAAAATAGGAAGAGGGATTGCGAGGAAATATGCCTCACCGCGATGGAGAGCAGTAACTGACAGGTTTTTGTGCAAACCCGGCAAGAGAGGCGAGGGTTACATGATCGATATGCTCGAGGGCGGCTGGCGAGGAAACGAAGACGGCGAGGCGCAGGCAGCCACGTGTTGGGAATGGCAGTGAAGGTAGGGTTGACGCCGAAGAGCGGGCACACGGCCGGGTTGAGCTCGCCGGCGCCAGAAAGGGTTCTGTTGTGGATCTGAGGGAGGGGGGAGCTGGCGATGGAGTTTTGGTAGAATATGCGGACTATTGAGTGAAACGGGGGAAGGTGGTGGGGGGATGTTGGCAGCTTTGGTGAAAAAAAGGGCGCTGGTCGCCGCGCGGAAAGGCCTATGCAAACGGATGCCTCTACGAGCCCGTGTGCACAAACAGCATAATTTCGTTTGAAATGAAGACGTGCAATTTTGAAACTTAGACGTGGCCTCATCGTTTCGCCTCGAATTTTTTCCCATGGTACGTAATCACCATTATACCCTAGGTTTGATTTTCTGGCGCATTTCAGGTCTCGTTTGCTATATTTAAGCTATTTTTTGCATTTACCATGCATTTAGTGCATATAAATCAAAACCCTACTGTAACTACATGTGGCTGTTAGCAAAGAAGGTGTAAAAATCATTTCTGTGTCGCTTTGCTACTTTTCATTCATTGTCCAAGAAACGGGAAGAATTTTCAAACATTTCGGCCGCGAGATGCGGCCACTGGCGTAGGGCTTGTTGGTAATTTAATTACAGGAAATGCGGATGAACTTCGAAAATCACGAAAATCGGTGTATCACCGTGGCGCGATCTCAAGACCCAGTGGAATTTTTTTGGTAAGGTTTGGCACAAGTTACGATGATCGCTTCTTGGAAACCGGAGCATCTCACAAGAAGGATCATAGTTCCCAAAAGGAGACGTGCAATTCGGACTCGACTCATCAGTGACTTCATCGTTTCGCCTCAAATTTTTTTCCACGATACGCAATCACCATTACACCCCAGTATTGATTTTCTGGCGCATTTCGGGTCTCGTTTGCTAATTTAAGCCATTTTTTGCATTTATTGTGCATATAAATCAAATCCCAACCGCAACTACATGTGGGTGTTGACAAAGAAGGTCTAAAAAATCATTTGTGTGTCGCTTTGCGTATTTTCATTCATTGTCCAAGGAATGGGAAGAATTTTCAAACATTTCGGATGCGAGATGTGGCCATCGGCGTAGGTCTTGTTGGTATTTTAATTACAGGAAATGGAGATGGAGTCCGAAAATCACAAAAATCGTTGTGTCACCGTGGCGTGCTCTCAAGACCCCGTGAAAAAATAGTGGGAAAGTTTGGCACAAGTTTGGATGATCGCTCCTTGGAAACCTGAGCATCTCACAAGAAGGATCATAGTTTCCAAAAGGATTCGTGGCAATTCGAACTCCAGTCGCCGGTGACTTCATCGTTTCGCCTCGAATTTTTTCCATAGTATGCAATCACTATTATACCCTAGGTTTGATTTTCTGGCACATTTCGGGGTTCCTTTGCTATATTTAAGACATTTTTTGCATTTACCAGGCATTTAGTGCATATAAATCAAATCCTAACTGCAACAACATGTGGTGATGAAAGGGATGAGGATTGCCGTTCGATCTGGGTGCATCCAACGGTGCAGACATACGATCCGTGGGGTTTGGGTTCGAGCCAATCAGAATGCGCGTAGTAGGGGTCATTGGCCATGGTTTGGTAGGCACACGGCTTTCATGAATGAACCGCGTGCTATTGGAAAACATTTACATCACGGAGCAGCATAATTTCGTTTGAAATGAAGACGTGGTAATTTTGAAATGAAGACGTGAGTTCATCATTTCGACTCGAAAAAAATTCGATGGTACGCAATCACCATCATACCCTAGGTTTGATTTTCTGGATTTCAGGTCTCGTTTGCTACATTTAAGCCATTTTTTACATTTATCATGCATTTAGTGCATATAAATCAAAACTCTACAGCAACTACATGTGGGTGTTAGCAAAGAAGGTGTAAAAATCATTTCTATGTCACTTTGCAAGTTTTCATCATTGTCCAAGAAACGGGAAGATTTTTCAAACATTTTGGCCGCGAGATGCAGCCACCGGCGTAGGGCTTGTTGGTATTTTAATTACAGGAAATGTGGATGGACTCCGCAAATCACGAAAATCGGTGTGTCACCGTGGCGTGCTCTCAAGACCCATTGGAAAAAATTTGGTAAAGTTTGGTACAAGTTACAATGATCGATCCTTGGAAACCAGAGCATCTCACAAGAAGGATCATAGTATCCAAAAGGAGATGTGGCAATTCAGACTCCAATCGTCGGTGACCTCGATTTTTTTTGCACGGTACGCAATCACCATTGCACAGCAGTATTGATTATCTGGCACATTTCGCATCTCGTTTGTTATATTTAAGCCATTTTTTTGCATTTACCGTGCATTTTGTGCATATAAATCAAATATCAACCGCAACTACATGTGGGTGTTGGCAAAGAATGTCTAAAAAATCATTTGTGTGTCGCTTTGCGTGTTTTCATTCATTGTCCAAGGAATGGGAAGAATTTTCAAACATTTCGGATGCGAGATGCGGCCAGCAGCGTAGGTCTTGTTGGTATTTTAATTACAGGAAATGCAGATGGAGTCCGAAAATCACGAAAATCAGTGTGTCACCATGGCATGCTCTCAAGAACCCATGGAAATTTTTTGGTAAAGTTTGGCACAAGTTTGGATGATCGCTCCTTGGAAACTGGAGCATCTCACAAGAAGGATAATAGTTTCCAAAAGGACATGTGGCAATTCGAACTCCAGTTGCCGGTGACTTCATCGTTTCGCCTTGATTTTTTTTTCACAGTACGCAATCACTATTATACCCTAGGTTTGATTTTCTGGCACATTTCGGGGCTTGTTTGCTATTTTAAAGCCATTTTTTATTTACCGGGCATTTAGTGCATATAAATCAAGTCCCAACTGCAACTGCATGTGGTGATGAAAGGTATGAGGATTGCCGTTCGATCTGGGTGCATCCAACGGTGCAGACGTATGATCCGTGGGGTTTGGGTTCTGGCCAATTAGAACGCACGACTCACATCGCACGCAGTAGGGGTCATCGGCCACGGTTTGGTAGGAACACGGCTTTCGTGAATGAACCATGTGCTATTTGCAAACCAGATTGCATATGTTCTGCTCATACATACTAGAGATCAATTGAATGTGCTAGCTCTAGGGTATATAATCATAAATAGTTCAAACTCATTGCCTGTTGTAGCGAGCATATGCCTCTTTTAACGGTTGGTGGTTGTTCGGTTGTTTGTAGTTAGCATATGTCCAGTTTCAATTGCTATATTTGGTTGTTCATAGTATGCCTTGTTTATTTCAGTTATTCGCAATGTGATGTTCTATATGTGCAAGAATGTACCGTGCAGTTCAATTTCATTAACACCAGTTTCAATAGCCAAAACTGGTTCCTGTTAAAGTTGGTGTAGTTAACATGCCCCCGGTTTATTTTAGTTTTCTCACAACGTGATGTGCAATCATACAATTTGATGTTTAAGCACAAGCTTAGTTCTATGCAATTTCAACAATACCACTATGAGTGACTATATTTGGTTGCTGTTAAGCCTGTTGTACTGAGCATATGCCTTATTTAACGGTTTTTGGTTGTTAGGTTGTTTGTACTGAGCATATGTCCAGTTTCAATTGCTATATTTGGTTGTTTGTAGTATGCCTTGTTTATTTCAGTTATTCACAATGTGATGCTCTATATGTGCAAGTATTGACTGTGTAGTACAATTTCATCAATACCACTTCAACGACCATATTTGTTTCCTGTTAAGCCTAGTGTAGGTAATACGCCCCTTGTTTTTTCACATTGTGATGTTCAATTATACAATTTGATGTTTAAGCACAAGCTACGTTCTATGCAATTTCAACAATACCACTATGAATGACTATATTTGGTTGCTGTTTAGCCTGTTGTAGCGAACATATGCCTCTTTTAACGGGTTGTGGTTGTTCGGTTGTTTGTAGTTAGCATATGTCCAGTTTCAATTGCTATATTTGGTTTTTCGTTAATGCCTTGTTTATTTCAGTTATTCACAATGTGACATTCTATATGTCCAAGTTTGAACTGTGCAGTTCAATTTCATCATTACCAGTTTCAATGGCCATATTTGGTTCCTATTTCGCCTGGTGTAGTTAACACGCCCGCTGTTTATTTCAGCCTTTTTGCAATGTGACGTTCAATTGTATAATTTGATGTTTAAGCACAAGCTACGATCTATGCAATTTCAACAATACCACTATGAATGACTATATTTGGTTGTTGTTAAGCCTGTTGTAGTTCATACCCATTTCCATTTTTATTTAACAATAACTAGTGTGCTTAAACCTACACAATACCAGTTTGAATGACTATATTTGGTTGTTTTTAATTGTTAGGCTTGTTGCAGTTAACACACCTTTGCACTTCTTGTTTGCTTAACTAGCGTGCTTATACCTGCACACTGAAACTTTCATTTGGAGATTATGTTGTTTACCATGGATATAATTGGTTGATGTTTAGCCTACTATGCGTAACATGCCTTTCGATGTACTTACACAGGACAATATTGGGAATGTCTGTTGTTTTCCATCGAGGTTAGTTTCATCCCATGGCTTATATGTACTCCCTCCGCCCCATAATATAAGATGTTAATTCATCCAATATGTGAGTATATTGGATGTAATAAGATCTTCTATAATGGGACGGAGGGAGAATTGTACTACATCATTGCGCAATTACAGTTTAGCTTCTAATATTAACTTGGTGCTTGTAGGTACATATGTCATTGGTAAAGATCCGCGCTTCGACCCTTTTTGCGTATGGGGCAATGAGATATTCATGAACCAGCATCAAGTGAGGAAACTGATAAAGATTGTTAGTAAAATGGGTCAAAAGATGGAAATTAAACTATTTGTTTACACTTTATCCAAGACAACAGTGAACTGCGGGATGGTAAGTTAGAACTCTATAGGCTTCTTTTTATTGCCCATAATGAGTTATTACATGACAATGTCTGAATCTTTTTCCTTTGCAGTGGTTCCCAAAGCAGTTTACTCAAGATTATCTATCAAACTACATGATTGGTGGACATGCAAAGGTTAAAGTATTTCTACCAGACTACAATGACTATCTAGAAGTCCTCATGAAGACAGTGAAGGATGGGCGGTCAACCATCACAAGGGGTTGGACTAGAGTCATTCGTGCATTCGGCATGGAGGGGGGCACGATATGGGCATTCCGCTTCACCTTGTTTAGCAACCAGAATGACTTTCGCCTCTTTCTTTACCATCTTTAGTACACGTATACAACCCTGGTTCATCATTCTTTATTTGGTGCTTATGTAATTATTATTATTATTGATGTAATTCTTCAACATATGTACCTGTGAATCGAATAATGCATTTGTTGTTGAACCTGATGGATATGAATAAAGTTACTGCCTACTTTCAAATTCAAATTCTGTACAATTTTGAATTGTAGCTATTAAATTAGGGAGAAAACATGCTCAGCAGGTCATTACGCCACACACGGTCTGTAAAGCACAACGTGTGTGATATACCTCATAATCCAACACGTTTCACAGAGAGAAAACGTGTGCGACTAGGCACACAATTCCTGTTTGCAAATCGTGTGTGATGTCAGACAATATCACAAACGGCGCGACCAAACGAAATGTTTGTGATAGTCGCCCTATCGTACACGCTTTACAATCATGAACTGTTAGTGATATCGTACGCATCGTAAACGTTGCACGATAGAATAGCGTGTGTGATAGTTATCCCATCCAACACGAGTACGGCAGTCGGACGTTTCGTCAACTCATACGACACACGTACGATGGTTAGGTTATCTTCTTAATTATATATATCGCATACGGTTCGGGAAAAGAGAATGTGTGTGATAGTCTCGTTATCTTACATGCATTACAATCGTGAACTGTTTGTGATGGGGAGCGCATCGCAAATGTTGCACCATATAATAGTGCGTACGGTGGTAATACCATCCCACACGAGTAGCAAGGACGAAGTATTTGGGAAAGATGCGGGCATCGCACATGCTTAGTTCTGCGAAACGTATGCTTGTGTGCTCCCTGTCGCAGACAATTTCTGGGTCGTGTGGGACGGAGCCCCCCCCCCCCTATTGCACACACAGACAAGGCGATGGTTTGAAACTCTGTTGCGGAAAGGGGTTAAAAACCATTTGTATAGCACATCGCTGCACCAGTGCGTGTTAACTACACCGGCTTTAACAGGAACCAATTTTGGCCGTTGAAACTGGTGTTGATGAAATTGAACTACACGGTACATTCTTACACATATAGAACAACACATTGTGAATAACTGAAATAAACAAGGCATACTACGAACAACCAAATATAGCAATTGAAACTGGACATATGCTAACTACAAACAACCAAAAACCATTAAAAGAGGCATTTGCTCGCTACAACAGGCTTAACAACAACCAAATATATTCATTCATAGTGGTATTGTTGAAATTGCATAGAATGTAGCTTGTGCTTAAACATCAAATTGTATAATTGAACATCACGATGTGAAAAAACATGGGCCGTATTACCTACACCAGGCTTAATAGGAAACAAATATGGTCGTTGAACTGGTATTGATGAAATTGTACTGCACAGTCAATACTTGCACATATGGAGCATCACATTGTGAATAACTGAAATAAACAAGGCATACTACAAATAACCAAATATAGCAATTGAAACTGGACATATGCTCACTACAAACAACCGAACAACCAAAAACCGATACAAGGCATATGCTCACAACAACATGCTTAACAACAACCAAATATAGTCACTCATAATGGTATTGTTGAAATTGCATAGAACTAAGCTTGTTCTTAAACATCAAATTGTATGATTGCACATCACATTGGGAGAAAACTAAAATAAATAGGGGGCGTGTTAACTACACCAGCTTTAACAAGAACTAATTTTGGGCGTTGAAACCGGTGTTGATGAAATTGAATTGCACAGTACATTCTTGCACATATACAACATCACATTGTGAATAACTGAAATAAACAAAGCATACTACAAACAACCAAATATAGCAATTGAAACACTACATGGTTAAAACACAGCATGGTAAAAGCTACTAGCACTATCATATGTTGGTCCCCCCTTTGAAGAGGCACGCCAAAAGAAATCAGGGGTTTCCTCAGTTCTCATAGATGGGCTCCTTCCCATTGGAAGAGCACGGACTTTGGGTGCACTCCCTGTTGTCGCAGATGGGCTCCTTCCCCTTGGAAGAGCACGGCTGCAGGGTGCCCTCCCAGATGTCGTAGATGGGCTTTCCCCTTGGAAGAGATGGACATGGTGCCCTCCTCGTGGTCGCCGTCGACGAGGTCTGACTTGGCAGCTGAGGTTTCCAAGCCAGCGGCGCAGAACGTGTCCTTTAGAAATGACAAAAGGGGCTCGATGGCGATGAAGGATGGCAAATTCTTGACAGCGAGGCAGAGGAGATCAGCGGTGGGGCCAGGGATGAGATCGACGGATGTTGAACCCGAGGGATTGGGGGTGGGCCACTTAACCTGTGACATAGCCCGCGTCAAGCCATCGCTGTCAACGACCTCGATGTTGTAGCCGACTTCCATGAGATGCCGCCATACGCGAGACCACTGATTTAAAGCCTCCGGCCAGTCATCGTCGTCAGCTTCCTCGGTGGCCACCTCGCCATCGTCGAGCGAAGAGGCCGTGATAAACCTCTTTTTGGCCATTTGCTCCTCGAGCTCCCCGGGAAGCGTAGCCGGGCTTAGGCTGCGATGCTCTGGAGTGGGGGAGGGGGTGGGGATCTGTGGGAAAGGGGGTGCTTCGCAGGCGTCATCTAAGAAACTCAGGGTGGCGAGGGTATGGAGATTGGTGGGTAACCTGCACGGGTAGACCAGCAGAGGTTGACAGTGGAGGCGGCGCGGCAGCGGCGGAGGCGGCGGGATAGCTAGGGTTTTGAGAGGGGGAGGGGTGGTGTGTGTGTGTGAGCGGAGATTTTGGGGTGTGTGTGTGTAGAGGTGGGCCAAGGTGGTGTTTGAGGAAATCCCGCGGCTAATGAAAATTTTACTAGGCAGGAATAAAATACCAGGGCTACTGAAAATTTGGATGAAGGGATTGAAGCAGCGTGGGAGCAACAAACATCGCACATGGCCCAAACATAATAATTGTGTGCTATCAAATAGAAAAACCCGTAGAACCACCATTTCTAAAATCACTCAAGGCAGGTAGATATTTTTTAGATTGCGAGGGAAGCCTCGTGGAGCCCAATCATGGCCAGCGACCACTAGTGGACTGTGCTGATGTGACAGGGGCATGGGTGTGGCACACGGGTAGTTTTAGGGAACCATGTCTGTTGCGTCTACAATCGCAAGTAGTTGTTTCATCCAACTTGTCTACTATTGATATATTTGGCAAAAAACACCCTGGAAAAGGGTCAGAACACAAACACACCTGCATGTGGACCAAATATATGCATGAAAAGGGTGGTTTGATGTTCAAATACCCAATGCACAAGTTTGATGTGGCACATGTCTCACAAAGCGCACTGTATTGCTCGTCCGCACCCCACTTCGTGTCGGCAGGAGGGAATCCTAGCTATGAAAGCATGCCCCAAATAGGTCTGGCATCTCACCCTACCGTAATGCAAAACCTATAGGAATCCATCATGGTCAAACCCCCTCTCGCTTCCGGTCAAAGATGGACCATGCGGGCCCATAGATGTGCGTGTTGCGCGAGATGGGTGAGACCACGAACCACCTGTGGGTGGCCCAACTATATGTATGAAAAGGGTGGTGTGATATTTAAATACCCAATTCACAACTTTGATGTGGCACATGCGCGCCTCACATCCCGGACATCCCCGACCTCACAGAGGTTTAGGACGTACGAATTATAGTGCCCCCCCCCCACACACACACTTCGAGTCGGTGGGAAGGCATCTCTATAACATGGACCTGGAAGAATCAACCTTGGTCAAACCTCTCTCGCTATCGGTCAAAGTGATGGACGTCCACGCGGACCCACAGATGGGTGTGCCGTCGATAACCCACACGAGAGAGTGTCTGAAGACGACCACCACATGCATGTGCCCCAAACATATGTATGGAAGTGTTGTGTGGTGTTTGAATACCCAATACACAACTTTGATGTGGCACCTGCTAATTTGGAACCGGAAAGTTCGCACACGGAGCGAGGGATCACGAAGCATCGTATGCCGCCCCCACTTTCAGCCTGTGAGAGGGATTCATGCATGTGTACGCGAGCGCTCAAACTTTTGTCTAGAATCTCACCATGACCTGCCGTAAAATGAACCAAGAAGAATCCACCTGGGTAACCTCTCTCGTTGTCAGTCAAAGTGATGGACGTCCACGCGGGCCCACGAATGGGCTTGCCGCCGATAACCACATGAGGGAGTTTCCGAAGACAACCACCGCCTGCATGTATGTGTTCCAAACATATGTATGGAGGTGTTGTGTGATGTTTCAATACCCAATGCACAATGTTGATGTGGCACCTGCCTCGAAAACTGTAAAGTCCCCACATGTTGCAAGGTTCATGACGCGTATAGTTTGCTGGTCCCTTCCCCCCACTTCGATCTGGTGGGAGGAATTCATGTGTACACACATGCGCTCAAACTATACTATGTAATCTCAGCATGACCTATCGTTACACAAGCCAAAAAGAATCCTCATTGGTCAAATTAACCTCCCTCGCTGTCGGTCAAAGTGATGAACCACGTGGGCCCATGGATGTAAGCGTCACCGATAACCGCATGAGTGAGTGTCAGAGGACAACCACCGCTTGCATGTGGGCCAAACATATGTATGGACGTGTTGTGTGATGTTTGAATACCCAATGCACAACTTTGATGTGGCATCTTCCTCAGAAAACTTAAAGTCCCCACACGGAGCGAGGTTCACGATGCGTAGTGTGCTGGTCCCCTCCCCCCACTTCGATCCGGTGGGAAGGATTCATGCGTACACATGTGCTCATACTATACTATGTAATCTCACCATGACCTATCGTAACACAAACCAAAAAGAATCCTCCTTGGTCAAATTAACCTCTCTCCCTGTCGGTCAAAGTGATGGACCACGCGGGCCCACGGATGGAAGCGTCGCCGATAACCGCGTGAGTGAGTGTCAAAGGACAACCACCACTTGCATGTGGCCCAAACATATGTATTAGGTGTTGTGTGATGTTTGAATACCCAATGCACAACTTTGATGTGGCACCTGCCTCGGAAACCATAAAGTCCCCACACAGAGCGAGGTTCACGATGCGTATAGTAGTATATGCTGGTCCCCTCACCCCCCACTTCGATAGGTGGGAGGGATTCTTGTGTACACATGTGCTCAAACTATATGCTACATGTGGGAGTTGGCAAAATATTTGAACACGTATGGTGCATATTAGGGTGAATGTTTAGTGTGGGCAAAAAAATTGAACACATACGGTGTATATTAGGGTGAATGTTTAGCGTGGGTAAAAATTGGAACCGTGTGCGATGACTTTTATTGTGCTGCGACATGTGTGCTCTGATTGGCCAGAACTCATCCCTACGGATCGCATGTCTGCACCATAGGATGTACACAGATCGAATGGCAGTTTGTATCACCCTCACACCGGAGTGATATTAATCACACATGGGTGGGTCTACCAAACCGTTGGCTCTGGAACGCATTATTCTGGGACAGAAAATCCTCACCACCCAGTTCAAAAAAGAAAAAGAAAACCCTCACCACCCCCACGTCACAATACCCTCGCCCTGCCCTGCCACACCCTCTGTCCCAAGTCGCACCAGCACTCCTCCGCGACTCTGCATGTCACCGCCTATCGCCGCGACAACCACTTAGCTCGCCGCCTGTCGCCGCCGCCGACTGCCACCAAACCCCACCGCATTTCGCCACTACCACTTGCCACCGCCTATCGCGACTGACTTTCTCGACGCTGCTCGCCGTCGACCCAGCTCCGCCCGATTGGGGAATCTGCGGTATTGGGGGCTTTTCTCATGGTGAACCAGGTAACTAATTTACTAAAATATCCACTGATCTCTTATCCCTGTCCGTCTGCCCCTTTTAATCACCCGGCCGAAATCGCCATGAGTTCATTTCCCTTCTAGCTGATTCGAGGGTTTTCATTAATAGAGTGTACAGTGCAAGGAAACATCATGCCTATGCAGCCTCGGCCAGACAGCCGAGGAGTTCCATCTCACCATACCAGATGACTTCATGAAGCGCACGGTATGTTCAATCTCACCCTACCTCAGCTGGCATGGCCTACTTTTCTGAACATATACTATATATTGCTACATTTGGATAAAAGGTGCCACATGCAACATATACGTCAAAAGGGATTTTTCTTCTTTCTATATTAGGCAAATTAATGTTGTATTGTTCTTTGATTACTCTCATATTTTCTTGACATCATGGTTACATTATCAGTATAATTATAAAATTTTTCCCTTTGATATCAACTGATGTACTGTTCTTTCAATTACTCCCATATTTGCATGTTACCCTGTTCTTTAACAATCTTGTCATTTCCTACAGTACATCCCTTGCTTTGCAACAACAACTGTAGTACAAAATCTTGGCCTTTACATAACTGAAGACTCTAGGGATGTCATATTGAACACAAACCATGGATTTACAATCTTTGTTTCTGCAAAGCTTGATGAAGATGATGGTCACTCCTATTTTGACGCGTGCCTTTGTCCAGAAATTTCTAAGTTTTATGTACTGAGAGCTGGCACTAAAATTACACTGCACCTAAAAGAGCCGTGTCATATGATAAATGCTAACTTCCCCGACGACATCATCCGTCCAGACTTTGTTCGAAGTAAGTGTTCTTTTCAAGTATCTGCATGTTGACTTACGTAGCAATATCAAAGTAATTGTGTAGTATTTAAGCAACCAATTGGGATTTCATTTTCTGACTCTGTTAAGTCTGTTCCTACCTAGTAACTTCTAATTACGAATACACTTTTCTTCTGCCTTGTTCTAACTAAATATTCCCTATCCTCCCACTCCTCCACTCCTATCAGATAGAGGCCACTAAGGAGACTTCGAAGGTGGAGGACGAGGCTGCCAACAAGCGGAGGCAGGTCGAGCCAGAACTGCAAGCGACTCCGACGGGCCTAGACTTCATCAATAGCCTCCCCGATGATATGTTGATAGTCATCATCTACCTCCTCCCAATCAAATATTGCGCACGGACAACCATCCTCTCCCGGCGGTGGCACCCCCTATGGCACTGCACCCCTCTCGACCTCATCGACGCCCGCAAGCTCTGCCATGGCTATCGCAAAACCTTGGACGCATTGTCCCAGATCCTCGGCACGCACCGTGGCCCAATCAGAGGCCTTATCACGGCGAAGTTCTGTTCCAACGGCAAGGACCGAGCCAAGCTTGATGAGTGGTTCCTATCCCCCACCCTAGATCAGCTCGAGGTGCTTAGTTTTAATGATGGACATATGCGCTCGCTGCCACCGTCCGCGCTCCGCCTCGTGCCCACGCTGCGCCTCGCCAGGTTCATGAACTGCCATTTCCCACCGATTAATGAAGCGCCCGCTCTTTTTATCCCTAGAAGCACCTCGAGCTCATCACCATCTGCATCCCCAAGGAGGACATGGAGCGCCTGCTCTGTGAATGTACTGCGCTCGAGTACCTTCGTCTTCAGGCGATCAACGGGTTGAGTAGCCTCCACATCACCTCCATGACTCTCCGGACAATTTATGTATGTTGTTGGTGCTGCAACAAGAGATCACATAAGGTGTATCACGATATGGTCATTGAGGACGCGCCTTTACTTGAGAGATTACTTGTAGTTTATCAACAAGGTCCAACAAGAATCAGTGTCATTTCTGCGTCAGAATTGATAGTGGTGGGCCACTCGTCTATCAAATTCTCCGAACTTGTTATTGGATCCATACCCGTTCAGGTACAACAGTCTCCTTCTTCTTCTCCTTCTTCTTAAAATTAACATTTTTTCTAATTTTGAAGATGTATGTTCGTCTGTCATCCAGAAAATGATTCCGACAAGCTTGACCCCGTATTTGCGCACAGTGAAGATCTTGGCACTAGAATCTATCGGCCCCGACCAGGACCAAGTTGTCAGATTCTTGAGATGCTTTCCATGCCTAGAGAAGCTATATATCGAGGTGATGCGCCTTTCCTATTAAATGTTAACCACAAGGGAGTCAATTTTTGGTACCTTTTCCCAAGTTTACAATGACGAATGTACTACGATTTCTGAAGGAATTTTGGAGGATTTCAGCACATAGATGTTTTGTTCCTATAGTGTTTGCTTGATTCATATGGTTACAATCCATAAGTATTTCTCCTTTGGATTCATCTGTACTAGTTTTCATAGGAAAATTTCCATCCACTCCAACCTCTTGTGAAGAAGCCTACATTTTTCTAGAGTGTAATCAAATGACCATGTTAATCATGCAGGATCGAAGATGGCATGTCACTCTATTCGTGTATTTTAGAAATCCTGCAAATCAAAGAGGCATGTAGTGTTCAAAACTGCATGCAGGCACTAATACGTTCTCTTCTTGTGCAGATACGATTAGGCACAGTAGTGGATAATGTGATACAATATAACAATCCCATCGAATGCCATGATCTCCATCTCTCGGAAATTACTTTGAACTCCTACCGAGGGATCTTACCGGAGATTATATTCACCAGGTTTTTTGTTGTGAGAACAAGTGTGCTAAAGGTAATGAGGTTTGCCCTACATTTATCACGCAAAACTGAATGGTTTGCTGATCAGCGCCGGCGGCTACGGCAGAATGGAAAAGGCTTTGCAGAAGTTGAATTTCATTTTGGAAGTTCAGTTGACAGAGTAATCGGAAGTCATTATGTCGAGCCCATACATGACTTGTCAGTGACTGATCCCTTTGCACAAATGTTGAGGTGGCGAAACTAGTTGTAATATCAGTTTGAACCTCTCATATGTTCATGTTCAGCTGATCAGCGTGGGCATCTACAGCTGCATGAGCTGAATTTCATTTCTAATATCAGTTTGAACCTTGTAATCTTCGAATTTGAGCCTTCTAATTCTGGAATTTGAACCTTGTAACATTTCCGGCATTTGCGGTACAATCGTTGAAATGGCATCGTATGAGACTCGTATATTGGTAATACTATTTTGACCTTAATATGCAATGGATGATTAATATCTGGACCTTAATGGACTTGATTTTATTTACCATTCTCGAATGTGTTTCCCCTATTGATCTCATCGCAAACAATCTATATTGCGGACTCGACAGCGATCTTCGACATTATTGCACACAGTTGGTTTCTTCAATTGTGTGCCCTGTAGAGCGCAGAATTATCGCACATGAGTGTCCATAATTACCTGTCTGTGTAACTTTGACCTCATCACCCACGGGTAAACTTATTGTCGAACGTATGCGCTTCTTTAAGCCATTCCACACACTTCGTTTTTGCAAAGCTTTTTCCAATAAACACCAATGATTGGCCCCTCTTTGAGCCGACGCGTGGCCAAACGAGTCGGGCAGGAAGCTTGCGCGGTTGCGCACGGTAACATGCCTTGTTGCGTGGGAACAGGCTCACCAATGATACATTGGCGCCTCTTTGAGCCCACGCGTGGTCAAACGAAACGCATGTGGGGTGCTCAAGCGTGCACTGGAATCCTCCACCGGGAACGATGTGACAAGACGTGCCGATTATAGGCTGTCCGGCGCCCATTTATTACAGCGGCCATTTAACCCTTGTCTCTCTTCAACCTTTCGATCGCGCCCCAATATTGCAAGAAGCACACCCACGACCACAAATACAGAGAGAGTATCCTGTGTGGCTCCAATGGCGCTCCTAGTGGCTGTCGACGACGAGCGCCAGTTCGCCATGCATGCCCTAGTGGACACCCACAAAAGGTTCACGAAGCTCTCGGTGGTGTACACCAACCACCCGATCTGGGTGGAGAACTCCATCCGCGTTATGGAGATGTTGCTTGCCACGGACAAGTACAAAGTGGTCGGGTTCGACCTCGAGTACACCCGCGCTCGTGCTGGGTATGATCATAAGGTCGCCGTCATCCAGATGTGCGCGCGTAATCATGTCCTCGTCTACCACTACTGCTTGGCCACAACGCTTTGGGAGCATTTCGCCAGGTTTGTCAACAACCCCGACTATAGGTTCGCTACGATGGACACCACCAGCGATGTAAAGGTGCTCAAGAATTCGGGCATCGCCTGCCAGAATCTTGTCGACATCCAGGGCCAATACAGGATCTGCGGCAACAAGAAGCATGAGAAGGACTCACTAGTTCACCTCGCCGAGGCCGTGATCGATCCCTACTATAGAGACATGAAGGCTAAGTGCGACATGGACATGATTGCCTTGCACTTGGCCTGCATGGAGAAGATGGAAGAAGATCATATCGTGTACATGGCCAAGGAGGCGTACACGAGCTACGAGATGTACAGGCGGATCGTTGACATGAGGAAGTGCCTCCTTCCCCAAGACGGCGAGGGATCCAATCGGAAGCAGAGCAATGGCAAGCGTCACAACAAGAAGTAGATGATTTGATGATCGTTTATCCAAGTTTATTATGCATGTAATTGTTTACTTAGGTGTGCAAATGTTATCTATAGTCAGTTATGTAATTGTATGTTTATTTTGGTTATGCAATCATGTTCTTATAAGTATATATGTTGTTGTTCTGTAGACAGAGCATAGATATTGTGCAGACAGAGCAAATCACATCACACACGAACTATACTATGGAACCCGTCGATGATGATTTTATCAATCACTAACAATTGTATACCAGCAAGCGTTTGCCCACCACACACACAGCTTATTAGCAGGAATCGTCTGTGTTATTATCGGTCTTCCCACACAATTCTGATTACTAACCTGTTTGTTGGGTATCACCCAAATCTTGTTAAGCTGAATCGTTGTGTTTATTTTGGCTTATCGCAAACAGTTCATCCGAGTGACGTGTATGCCATCTATCGCACACACCTTCATCGGGCTAACCGCTTATGTTGTTTTGGCTCATCGCAAACAGTTCATCCAAGTGACCTATATGCCGTCTATCACACACACCTTCATCTAGCTGACTGTTTATGTTGTTTTGGCACATCACAAATAGTTCATCCGAGTGAATTGTATGCCGTCTATCGCACACACCTTGGTCTGGCTCACCGTTACTATTGTTTTGGCTCATCGCAAATAGTTCACCGAGTGAACTGTATGCCATCTATCGCACACACCTTGATCTGGCTGGCCATTTCTGTTGTTTTGGCTCATCGCAAACAGTTCGTATGGATCAACTATATGCCATGATTCGCAAATGCAACTCTTTTATGAATCTTGCTTGATGGATCAACCATCGCACCCAGTTTGTTTTATTGGTGACGGTTTTATTATGATACCATTTGCGATTAATGCATCACACACAGTTTGGTCGATTGGACTCTGACACATGTGTCGCGTTAGGACCTTCCTGCAGTAATGCCAAATGTTAAGCTACAGTGGTCCCTTGCTAATGATGCCATGTCATCATGTTTTACTAAGACAAATTGCCACTTGATAAAAATCAAGGTCAAATTCAAATTTAAAATGCAAGTCAAATTATTATTTCTTCAAACAGTGAAACAAAAATGTTTAAATTTTTCATAAAATCCCCAAGTATTGGTAAATACAATATCAACTCCATTGGGATGCCCAATTGTCCCTGGCAATTACAGCAACATTAATTTGAGCCAATTTAATTTAAACAGATACGTATGCATTTCAAAATAAATTGAAACTTGTTGGGCTAGCTCAAAATGTTGCCTAATATTTATGTGCCAAATTTCTTCGTCAACTAAATTCATTTAACAACAAAAAGAAATACAAAGCTGAGACAGAAAAAGAAAAGAAAAAGGGCAAAGACCCAATGTACACTTGGGCCATTAGTGCACAGTGCGGTCTGGCCCAGCCCACCCCGGGTCGTCCCCTTCCTCTGTTCACAGAGGTGGGGTGGACGCCGTGCGGCCGCCCGTGGCCAGGATGGCCACGAGCCGGCCATTCGCTATGTGCCCACTGTGGATAAGACCACCCCTTCGACCCTGTGGTGAAACCCTCGCCCTCATTTCCCCCTCCTCGCGTCAATCTCGTCGAGACAGAACACACCCGACACCGTCGTCACCATGACCGACCTCACCGGCGTGATCCACGTCATCTTCGCCGGCTGAGCTTGCACCAGGAGCACCTTCTTCATCCGCTGCTTCATCACAGACCACGCATTCCAGCTCGGAGCCACCGCATCGACCGTAACGAGCTCTTCTTCCTCCGTCGGCCGCCGCCGATCCAGCCGCCGCTGCAGCTCCTAAGCCACCAACGGGCCCCCATGTGCCTCCGTGGTGAGCTCCCTGCCGATTCCCCTCTCTCCTTGTCGCCGCGCTCATCATTTATGCCGTAGAACCACTGAGGCCAATCCAGCCGCAAGAGCTCATCGCCGACCGTGCTCTGGTGACCGTTTGGTCACACTGGCATGCCCATAAGCCTCATCGCGACTAGTAGAGAATCGCTAGGCCCTCCTTTTGCTCGCGTGCATGCTGCAACCCCATACTCGATCTTGCCCGAGCTCCGATCGCCGCTGACCTCATCGCCGGCGGCGCTACAGGCCATCTCAATTCAAGGCACCGCCACCGTTCGACGCGACGTGATGCCAGCGTCTGAACACGACCACTGTCGCGCGCTCGACAGCTTATTTGGTCACCACCGCTGTGCCGCCGTGGTTAAACTAGCTGGAGTCGCTGCCAAGCAGGTCCCATGTGTTAGGGCCTTCATTAGCGTTAATTAGAATGTTTTGGTGTCGCTGACGTGTGGGCCCTCTTACTGTAGCAATTAAATTAGTTAAATAAACATGTTAGTTGTCACAACCACTGACAACCTAGCCCCACCACTTAATCAAGTTAACTTAAACGTTTAAACTCTGTTAAATAGACTCTGTCTATGACAGGTGGGACCCCCTGGTCAGATTAACCAGTCAACAGTCCACAGTTGACTGCTGACTGGGCAGTCAACTGGGCCAGCCTTGTCAGCCTCTGTACGATTATGCTGGGTGCACTTAGCATTTATCCAATTAATTTCGAATTAAATTAAGTCCAGAAATTCATTTAAACTTTGGAAATTCATATAAAATAATCTATAACTCAAATGAAAATAATTTATATATGAAAGTTGATTAGGAAAATATGAAGAATTTGAAAATGTCATCCACATACCTCATAAACCCCTCTAACATAATGAACCTAGACATTTTGCATCAGGATCAATATATCAAATAATACCTGGAGCAGGGAAAATATTACCAGATATTTTCCCTCTTCTTTTAAAATGTTTAGGGATGCATTAGAGCATATCATCAACACACATTGCCATGACATGCATCTGTGTTGCATTTGTATGCCCGTTATTTATCTGTTTCCCCCTCTCCTCTATTCTTTCAGTAGACCCTGAGACTGTCGCTGCCCCCGAGTACGACTACGTCGCCAAGGACCCGTCCTTCTTAGCAAGCGAACCCCCTTGATCATACCGATATCACCAATTCTTTCCATCTACTGCTTGCATTAGAGTAGTGTTACTGTTACTGCTTTATCGTTAGATCCTATACTGCTGCATAGCCTGTCCTTGCTACTACTGTTGATACTTTACCTATTATCCTATATGCTTAGTATAGGTATGCTAGTCTTCCATCAGTGGCCCTACACCGTGTGCCATGCTATATTATCGGGCCGTGATCCCTTCGGGCGATGATCACGGATATATTACATACACTATAGATGGTACATGATACATTAAATTCGGGTCGGCTCGGAGAGTACCCGCGAGTGATTCACTGTGGCGGAACGACAGGACAGGTAGAGACTGATACGTCTCCAACGTATCTATAATTTTTTATTGTTCCATGCTATTACAGTATCAATCTTGGATGTTTTTATATGCAATTATATGCAATTATATATCATTTTTTGGGACTAACCTATTAACCTAGTGCCCAGTGCCAGTTGTTGTTTTCAGCTTGTTTTTGGCTTTTCAGAGAAGCAGTACCAAATGAAGTCCAAATGCCATGAAACTTTTTGGAGATTTTTGTCTGGACAAAAGAAACCTTGGAAGCTTCGGGAGGAGGCTAGAAGCCTCACGGAGGCTTCACAAGTTAACAGGGCGCGCCCCGGGGGGGTGCGCCGTGTTGCCTTGTGGGGCCCACATGACTCCGTTTGACCTAATTCCACTTCTATAAATTCACAAATGTTGGGAAACCATCAGAGAGCCAAAAGAGAAAACCTTTCCGGCACCGCAAGCCTCTGTTCTTCCACGATCCCATCTGAGGCCTTTTCCGGTACTCTGCCGAAGGGGGAATCGATAACGGATGGCTTCTACATCAACCTTGCTGCCCTTCCGATGATGTGTGAGTAGTTTACCACAGACCTACGGGTCCATAGCTAGTAGCTAGATGGCTTCTTCTCTCTCTTTGATCTTCAATACAATGGTCTCCTCGATGTTCTTGGAGTTCTATCCGATGTAATCTTCTTTTGCGGTGTGTTTGCTGGGATCCGATGAATTGTGAGTTTATGATCAGATTATTCATGAGAAATATTTGAGTCTTCTCTAAACTCTTTTATGCATGATTGTTATAGCTTTGTATTTCTCTCCGATCTATCGATTTGGTTTGGCCTACTAGATTGATTTATCTTGCAATGGGAGAGGTGCTTTGTGATGGGTTCAATCTTGCGGTGCTCAATCCCAGTGACAGAAGGGGACATGATACGTATTTGTATTGTTACCATTAAGGATAAAAAGATGGGGTTTATTCATATTGCTTGAATTTGCTTCTCTACATCATGTCATCTTGCTTAAGGCATTACTCTGCTTTTATTAACTTAATACTCTAGATGCATGCTGGATAGCGGTCGATGAGTGGAGTAATAGTAGTAGATGCAGACAGGAGTCGGTCTACTTGTCTCGGACATGATGCCTATATACATGATCATTGCCATGAATCCGTCATAATTATTTGCTATTCTGTCAATTGCCCAACAGTAATTTGTCTACCCATCGTATGTTTCTATGCTCAAGAGAGAAGCCTCTAGTGAAAACTATGGCCCCTGGGTCTATCTTTATCATATAAAAAACCTAAAAATATGTTGCTGCAATTTATTTAATTTTATTTTCATTAGTATTTTAGTTTATCTATTTACCTCGATAAGATTTAATCCTTGCAAATAACCGCTAAGAGGATTGACAACCCTCTTATTTGCGTTGGGTGCAAGTGTTTGCTCTTGTGTGTGCAAGTGCGCTTAACGGAATTTTGCTTGGTTCTCCTACTGGATTGATAACCTTGGTTCTTAACTGAGGGAAATACTCATCCTCTCCTCTTCGGGGAAATACCAACGTAGACTACAAGCAGCAGGAAGAATGTCTGGCGCCGTTGCCGGGGAGACATCATCAAAATTAGCAAGTACCTTCGCACAAATTATCATTCACTTGCATTTACTTTATTTACCTTTTATTTGCATTTGCCTCTCGTTTTCATCTCCCCCACTTCTAATTTTTTTTACAAAAACATAAAAATATTTTATTTGATTGTTTGCTAGTTTGCTTGCTTTGTCGCGATGTCTCAAGAAAAAAACAAAAATGTGTGACTTTTCCAATACTAATAATAATGATTTTATTAGTACTCCTATTGCTCCTCCCGCCACTAGTGCAGAGTCATGTGACATTAATGGGGCCTTGCTTTAATCTTGTTATGAAAGAACAATTTTCTGGTAGTCCTAATGAAGATGCCGCATCCCATCTAAATACTTTCATTGAACTTTGTGATATGCAAAATAAGAAAGATGTGGATAATGATATAGTCAACTTAAAATTATTTCCGTTCTCACTACGAGATCGTGCTAAAACTTGGTTTTCATCCTTGCCTAGAAATAGTATTGATTCATGGGATAAGTGTAAGGATGCTTTTATTACCAAGTATTTTCCTCCCGCTAAGATTATTTCTTTAAGAAATAAAATTATGAATTTTACGCAACTTGAGCATGAACATGTTGCACAATCTTGGGAGAGAATGAAATTAATGATAAGAAATTTCCCAACTCATGGTTTGAATTTATGGATGATCATACAAAAAATTTATGCGGGATTAAACCTTGTCTCTAGAAATTTGCTAGACTCTGCCGCAGGAGGTACTTTTATGGAAATTACATTGGGAGAAGCTACAAAAGTTCTTGATAATATTATGGAAAATTATTCTCAATGGCACACTGAACGAACTCCAACTGGTAAGAAGGTAAATTTTGTTGAATAAATTAATACTTTGAGTGATAAGACGGATGCTCTATTGAAATTGGTTTCTAGTAAGAATGCTCATATTGATCCTAATGATGTGCCATTGTCTACTTTGATTGAGCAAAATAATGATGCTATTGATGTGAATTTTGTCTCTAGAAATAATTTCAACAACAATGCTTATAGGGGTAATTTCAATCCTAGACCGTTTCCTGGAAATTCCTCTAATAATTATGGCCATACTTATAGTAATTATAATAATAATAATAATAATAGGATGCCCTCTAATCTTGAAAGTAATATTAAAGAATTTATTAGTTCGCAAAAGAATTTTAATGCTATGATAGAAGAAAAATTGAATAGAGTTGATGAATTGGCTAGGAACATGGATATAATTGCTCATGATGTGGAAAATCTCAAAACTAAAACTTTGCCATCTAAGCATGATATAAATGATTCTATTAAAGCTATCTATGTTTCCATTAATGAAAGTAAAGAAAGGACCGCTAGGTTGAGAGCTAAGCGAGAATTTCTAGAAAAAGTGATTCCACCCGGTTTCTATCGTAGTAATGATGAAGATATTAAAATGATTGGTGTCACTCCTATTGAATCATTATTTAGTAGCATAAAACTTGATGAAAAAGGGACTGGAGAAGAGTCAATTTTAGATAGGAGTCCCACTTGCTTGGAGGGTGATAATCATGATCATAAAAATGAAAAAGTGGGTTTGGAGAGGTCAAAACTTTAAATAGTAATGCACCCACTACTTTGGATTACTAGGACTTTAATTATGATAGTTTTTCTTTAATTTAGTGTATTTCCTTGTTGCAATCCATGATTAATTCACCAAATGCATATGAACAAAATAAGGCTTTCACTAAACACATTGTAGAAGCCATGATGATAGCACATGAAGAAAAACTTGAGTTGGAAGTATTAATTCCTAGAAAATTACAAGATGAATGGGAACCTACTATTAAAGTAAAAATTAAAGATTATGAATGTAATGCTCTTTGTGATCTTGGTGCTAGCATTTCCACTATACCAAAGTCTTTGTGTGATGTGCTAGGTCTCACCGACATGGATCCTTGTTCCCTTAATTTGCATCTTGCGGATTCCACTATTAAAAAGCCATTGGGTTGAATAAATGATGTGCTTATTCTTGCAAATAGAAATTATGTGCCCATGGACTTTATTGTTCTTCACATTGAATGCAATCCTTCTTGCCCCATAATACTTGGTAGGCCTTTTCTTCGAACTATTGGTGCTATTATTGATATGAAAGAAGGTAATATAAGATTTCAATTTCCACTAAAGAAAGGGATCTAACACTTCCCTAGAAAAATAATTAAATCACCTTATGAATCCATTATGAGGGCCACTTATGGAATTAACTTGAAGGATGACAACACTTGAAACTATGCATTATGCCTAGCTAGGGGCATAAAACAATAGCGCTTGTTGGGAGGCAACCCAATGAATAAAATAAATTTTTGCTTTTACCTACTATTTTTGAGTGTTTGCATAATTATAGATTCTGTTATGATTGTGTTTTTATGTTTTAAATGGATCTTTACAGACTGTTCTGTTTTAGACAGATTCTATTTTTGTTGCATAGTTTGCTTATTTTAATGAATCGATGGATCGTATCGGGGGGTATGAGTCAAGGAGAAGTTGGAGTACAGTAATATTATGCCAGTATTAAATATGAATCAATTTACAACAGTACCTAAAGTTTAAGATTTATTTGTTATACTAACGGATCTCACGAGGTTTCTGTTGAGTTTTGTGTGCTGAAGTTTTCAAGTTTTGGGTGAGACTACGATGGATAAAGGAATAAGGAGCGGCAAGAGCCTAAGCTTGGGGATGCCCAAGGTACCCCAAGGTAGTATTCAAGGAAGACTCAAGCGTCTAAGCTTGGGGATGCCCCGGAAGGCATCCCCTCTTTCGTCTACAATCTATCGGTAACTCACTTGGAGCTATATTTTTATTCATCACATGATATGTGTTTTACTTGGAGCGTCTTGTGATATAGTTTGTTTGCCTTTTAGTTTGTCACAATCATATTTGCTAAACACACCTTTTTGAGAGGGACACACATTATTCGTGATTTGTTAGAATACTCTATGTGCTTCACTTATATCTTTTGAGCTAGGCAGTTGCTCTAATGCTTCACTTATATCTTTTAGAGCACGGCGGTGGTTATATTTTAAAGAAATAGTTGCACTCTCATGCTTCACTTATATCTTATACGCACTCTCACCCTTCCGTAATTTGCTAGCCTCTTCGGTACCGTGCATTGCCCTTTCTCACATCGAGAGTTGGTGCAAACTTGGCCAGTGCATCCAAACCCCGTGATATGATACGCACTATCACACATAAGCCTCCTTATATCTTCCTCAAAACAGCCACCATACCTACCTATCATGGCATTTCCATAGCCATTCCGAGATATATTGCCATGCAACTTCCAGCGTTCCGTTTTTATGACATACATCATCATTGTCATTTTGCTTTGCATGATCATATAGCTGACATAGTATTTGTGGCTCAGCCACCGTTCATCATTGTTATACATCTTATGCTAGCATCATTGCACATCCTGGTACACTGCCAGAGGCATTCATATAGAGTCATATTTTTGTTCTAGTATCAAGTTGTAATGTTGAGTTATAAGTAAATAGAGGTGTGATGATCATCATTATTAGAGCATTTTCCCAGTGAGGTAAGAATGATGGAGACTAATGAGTCCTCGAAAAAGTGGGGATGAGGTCCATGAGACCGTTCTAAAAAAAAGAGCCATGCAAAAAAATGAGAGAAAAATAGAGAAGGGACAATGTTACTATCCTTTTCCACATTTGTGCTTCAGAGTAGCACCATGTTTTTCATATAGAGAGTCTCCTATTTTGTCACTTTCATATACTAGTGGGAGTTTTTCATTATAGAACTTGGCTTGTATATTCTGATGACGGGCTTCCTCAAATGCCTGAGGTCTTCATGAGCAAGCAAGTTGGATGCACACCCACTTAGTTTTCATGTTGAGCTTTCATACACTTATAGCTCTTAGTGCATCCGTTGCATGGGAATCCCTACTTCTCGCATTGACATTAATTGATGCGCATCTCCATAGCCCGTTGATTAGCCTCATTGATGTGAGACTTTCTCCATTTTCATGACTTCTCTTATTTATCTCTACCACCATACTCTATTCCACACATAGTGTTATATCCATGGCTTGCGCTCATGTATTGCGTGGGAGTTGAAAAAGCTGAAGCGCATTAAAAAGTATGAACCAATTGCTTGGCTAAAACCGGGGTTGTGCTTGATAAATATTTTGTGTTAAGAAGATGGAGCATGACAGGATTATATGATTTTGCAGGGATAACGTTCTTTAGCATTTTTATTTTGAAAGGCATGATTGTTTGCTAGTATGCCTGAGTATTGATGTCTTTATATCAAATTATAGACTATTGCTTTGAATCGTTTGGATCTTATTATTCATACCGTAAAAGAGAGATTACATGATGAAACATCATAGGTAGCATTCCACATCAAAAATTCTGTTTTTATCATTTACCTACTCGAGGACGAGCAGGAATTAAGCTTGGGAATGCTTGATACGTCTCCAACGTATCTATAATTTTTGATTGTTCCATGATATTATAGTATCAATCTTGGATGTTTTTATATGCAATTATATATCATTTTTTGGGACTAACCTATTAACCTAGTGCCCAGTGCCAGTTGCTGTTTTCTGCTTGTTTTTGGCTTTTCAGAGAAACAGTACCAAATGAAGTCCAAATGCCACGAAACTTTTTGGAGATTTTTTTCTGGATAAAAGAAACCTTGGAAGCTTCGGGAGGAGGCCACTTCTATAAATTCACAAATATTGGGAAACCATCGGAGAGCCAGAAGAGAAAACCTTTCCACCGCCGCAAGCCTCTGTTCTTCCACGATCCCATCTGGAGGCCTTTTCCGGTACTCTGCCGGAGGGGGAATCGATCACGGAGGGCTTCTACATCAACCTTGCTGCCCTTCCGATGATGTGTGAGTAGTTTACCACAGACCTACGGGTCCATAGCTAGTAGCTAGATGGCTTCTTCTCTCTCTTTGATCTTCAATGCAATGTTCTCCTCGATGTTCTTGGAGTTCTATCCGATGTAATCTTCTTTTGCGGTGTGTTTGTTGGGATCCGATGAATTGTGAGTTTATGATCAGATTATTCATGAGAAATATTTGAGTCTTCTCTGAACTCTTTTATACATGATTGTTATAGCTTTGTATTTCTCTCCGATCTATCGATTTGGTTTGGCCTACTAGATTGATTTATCTTGCAATGGGAGAGGTGCTTTGTGATGGGTTCAATCTTGCGGTGCTCAATCCTAGTGATAGAAGGGGACATGACATGTATTTGTATTGTTGCCATTAAGGATAAAAAGATGGGGTTTAGTCATATTGCTTGAATTTGCTTCTCTACATCATGTCATCTTGCTTAAGGTGTTACTCTGTTTTTATTAACTTAATACTCTAGATGCATGCTGGATAGCGGTCGATGAGTGGAGTAATAGTAGTAGATGCAGGTACAAGTCGGTCTACTTGTCTCGGACGTGATGCCTATATACATGATCATTGCCATGACTCCGTCATAATTATTTGCTATTCTGTCAATTGCCCAACAGTAATTTGTCTACCCACCGTATGTTTGTATGCTCAAGAGAGAAGCCTCTAGTGAAAACTATGGCCACCGGGTCTATCTTTATCATACACAAACCTAAAAATACCTTTCTGCAATTTATTTACTTTTATTTTAATTAGTATTTTTGTTTATCTATTTACCTCAATAAGATTTAATCCTTGCAAATAACCGCTAAGAGGATTGACAACCCTCTTATTTGCGTTGGGTGCAAGTGTTTGCTCTTGTGTGTGCAGGTGCGCTTAACGGAATTTTGCTTGGTTCTCCTACTGGATTGATAACCTTGGTTCTTAACTGAGGGAAATACCTATCTCTACTGTACTGCATCATCCTCTCCTCTTCGGGGAAATACCAACGCAGACTACAAGTAGCAGAGACCACCTAGGAGAGAGGTGGGACTGTGCCCTGGTCGGTGTCCGTGATTATTTCATAATAACACGCTTAACGAGATTTGAGTATTTGATCTGAGACCGCCACTGGCATATACACACTAACCGCTGCGCGGGATAATGGGGCCGTCGGCGTCGTACGTTCCTCCCGAAAGCTCTGTCAGATGTCACAGTTGAGCGGCACGCGCCCGGGTGAGCAGTAACCGCCTGCTTGTGTATACAGATGTGAGCTTGGTCCCGGTCATCCACGCAATGTGCAGGAGTGCTTAGGGCAGTCGGCCCATGACCCCTTCGCGCTTAGGATGTAAACCGGCGTGTTCACCTCTCTGTTGAGCCTTGGTAGGACTACGGCGTGTCGATCATCCGAGGCCGGGCATTACCCAGAAAAGTGTGTCCGGCCAGAGGTAATCGAGCGTATCAAGAAATGTGGTGCACCTGTGCAGGGAAGTAATCTATTCGAATAGCCGTGTCCATGGTAACAGGACGACTTGGAGTTGTATCCCGACCTCTTACAACTAAACCGGATACATGATAAAACACACCCAGATATCAGACAGATATACCCAGAGATCTCCTTCCCTCAGGGTGATGAGGAGAGGATCTCCGGGCAGGATTATTGCTATATGTTTGTACAAGATGATACCATATGCGCTTCTCTCTTCTACTGCTAAAAGATGTAGTCTTCGATAGGATGAGCTTCTCCTCCCATATTCTGGCATTTCTGCAGTTTAGTCCATAGATATTGCCTCACTCCTTTGATACCGATGCATATCTAGAATAGATCTGATGTAAGTTTTGCTAGTACTGGATGAGTACTCACCATTGCTTTTGTTGGAGATATGCCCTAGAGGCAATCATGTATGATGATATTTCCTATGTGTTATGAATAAAGATAGTCCTTGGACATTATCAATGATGTGTATCAGTAAGTACGTGACTTGTATGTGGGACTATGCATTGTATGATGATTGTCCTAAAAGGTCCCTAGTCGAAATGGCTATGTGGACGCGCAGCTAACTAGACTAGCATATGACACGACGGATGGCTCGGTATCACTAGCCATGGAGCATTGGATGCTAACCGGATAATATGGACTCAGAAAGATCTAGTCGGATTCGACATAGTCGGATCGGAGTCCAGATAAGGTCCGAGTCGGACAGACCCAACTATGAGGCGTAGCGATATGTCATCTGTGAGTCTCTAGTACAACATACATTATATGTCCTAAGACCTGAGCTGATGCAAGTACTCGGGATGATGATAGACCTTCTTTGGGCTGACCAAATGCTACTCCGTAACTGGGTAGTTATAAAGGTAGGTTCCGGGCTTGTCCAGACCCATGCTGCGAGACATGGTCAAGCAAGATGGGATTTGCCCCTCCGATCAGGAAAGATATACTCTGGGCCCCTTGTGTGATCCGACCAAGATAAGCATGGCCATGCGACAAGGATTATGAGATAATCCGGTTTGTGGTCGGCATCACAGGAATGAGAAAGAGGTCGGGCTAGCACAAGGATGACAGACTCGCCTTGAGCCCGACAACATATATCGTGTGGCAAAGGGAACATAAGCGTGACATGTTGTATAGGTTCGCCAACCGGCTTCAATGTCTACTTGGTGGTCAGCACACCTTGCTAGAGGCCGCTACCAACCGAGCAGGTCGGAGGTGATCCGAACTACGACCGAGTCGACTTGAACCTAAGGGGTCGCGCGCTTAAGGGAAGGAACCTGTGAGGCTGGGTCCGACTCCACGAGTCAGATGTGATCCTACTCGGACTCGGATCTAGACCGAATAGACTTTGGGCTTTAGGATCCGTGCGAGGCCCAAATGTTGAGCCCACGACGGATGCCTATATATAGTGGAGGTGCAGCACACTCATTTGGTTGATCGCTTCGGCGCCGTCATTAGGGCTTAGCATGTGTTGCAACTAGCCACCTCCACTCGCCGCTGGTTGTGTGATCAGACCTTGCGGTCCGCCGCATGACGTTCCTCCTGCACTCGCAGATACCATTAGAGGCGATGCACTTGCGCCGCTCCGGCGAACCTGTTCACGGGATCCGATCGGCTACGTGGGAGATCATCGAGGAGGAGACGACTCTGGAGACGTGCTGCCCCAACTCTTCTTCCGCTGCACGGCACTGCGTGTCTAGTGGTAACGATCCGTGATCCATCTCCCTTTGCATGTTCCTGGTTGTTCTGCGCATAGGAAAATTTTAATTTGCAGTCGACGCACACTACCGTAGAACCCAACAGTGGTATCAGAGCCTCTGCTATAGGATTTGGATTTAGATCGGATGCATATTTCATATGTGGAGGCGGCAGATGAGATCTGTTGTCATTTATGAGATCGGCTATGTGCATGGTTGATGAGATCTATTGCACATGGGGATCATTGTGGCATTGTTTTCTGTCAATCGGAATCGATGAGGTCGTGACACAACCTACCCCTACCGGTCAGTATCCGCCATCGGGGTTAACAGTGAAACGTAAATCTGAATCAGATTCACGATGATCGATGAAATTGGTCAAATCAGAAAATTCGGCGTGATCGGAGTACAGATGTGATTTCGTACACGATCACTCAAACCGGTAGAATGTGATTCTATGCACAACTTTGTTTTGCAGGTTTGATGTGAATAGTATGGCTCATGTGTATGTGATGCATGTGTGTAAATTATACATGGCCTGCGTGTCATGATTTGTCAGCCGGCAGGAGGCAAAGTGCTGTCATTATAATGTATAACGACCTATGTGTCGACTTGTGATTCTTTGTAAAATTCATTACTAGTTGTAGTACTTGGAGGACAGAGATCAAGTTAGAGGCTTTGGCATCCCGGCGTGATGAACAAGATGGACTGCCGACCTGGTTATCGGAGTTGGAGCCGGCCTGGAAGGACTTCCATGAAGGAGCCATACTATTTCACAATATATGTTTATTTGTGATTGTTATGCTTCTTGTTTCTATGCATATTAAAATGGTAGAAAGATCCCTCATTAATATCAAGCGAATTTCCATCCCCGATGTTGCACCTTCGCACATCAAGTACGTCTAGTAGTGGGCTCATAAAATTGGGGTGCTACTAGGTGTCCTTGAACTGAAGGGTTCGTGTTGGACACGGATATGCACTACATCAGGTTAACTTGACAAGGCTATCAAAACGGTTTTGGGCCTTGTGGCAAAGAAGGTTGGGAGCCGGGGTATAAGATACCTTCCTGACCGACAGGAGTTGTATTGAGATGCGATTAGCAAAGAGTTGCTTACCGGATAGGCAAGTCGGCTAGCAGTGATGCTAAAGCTCACTAGTCGGCATGCGCTAGTCAGATCCTGAATCACTGGGAGTTTGCGGAGGGATGCTGACTTCAGTGGGAATATTTCTGTTTAGGCTTGAATTACTCTACATAAACACATTGCTTAGTGATTGCATATTTTTCTGTTGTAGATCAATGGCACCACCTGCTCAACCCAACTTTGCATTGAAATCAATTCTGGAAAAGGATAAACTAAATGAAACAAACTTTACCACCTGGTATAGAAATTTGAGAATTGTTCTCAAGCATGAGAAAAAGGAACATGTTCTAGAGGATCCACTTTCAGAGGAACCTGCCGATAATGCTAATGCCACAACCAGGAATACCTACCAGAAACTCGTTGATGAATAAACGGAGATTAGTTGTCTGATGCTGGCTTGTATGGAGCCCGATTTGCAACAGCATTTCGAAAACGTTGAGGCTTATGATATGATCGAGAGTCTCAAGAGCATGTTTTAGACACGGGCTAGGACCGAAAGGTTCAACGTCTGGCGATCCTTGATGGATTGCAAGCTGAAGGAAGGTGATCCACTGAGCCCGCATGTGATCAAGATGGTCGGATACGTGCAAGCTTTGGATCGGTTAGGCTTCCCGCTCTTGGATGAGCTGGCTACAGATGCAGTTCTGGGTTTTCTTCCACCTAGCTATGAGACGTTCATTTTGAACTATCATATGCACTGTATGGATAAGAAGCTCACTAATTTGCATGGGATGCTCAAGGTGGCAGAGCAGGATATTAAGAAAGGCATGCATCAAGTGTTGATGGTGCAGAAATCGGCTAAGTTCCAGAAGAAGGCTAAGGCAAAGGGCACAAAAACGTTAACCTCCGCCGCTGAGCCAAAGTCAGGACCGGACTCGAACATCATTTGCTATCATTGCAAGGAAACTGGTCACTGGAAGAGGAACTGTAGCAAGTGGCTTGCTGAGCATGGCAAGAAGGCCGGAAGTGCGACTTCAGGCAAAGGTACACTTGTTACATATGTTATAGACATTTACCTTGCTGACATACCTAGTAGCTCTTGGGTATTTGATACTGGATCGGTTGTTCATATTTGCAACTCGATGCAGGGGCTGGTAAGAACTAGGTGTGTGTGGCACAAGGGGAGATTGACATCAGGGTCGGCAACAAAGCAAGAGTTGCTGCGTTGGAGGTCGACACGATGCAGCTCCAGCTTTCGTCCGGATTCATTATGGAATTGATTAATTGTTATTAAATTCCTGCACTTAGTCAGAACATTATATCTGCCTCATGTTTGATGAGTCAGGGTTATGAATTAAATTTAAAGGACAATGGTTGTTCGATATTTTTGAATGGTATGTTCCACGGCTATGCACCCATAGTTGATGGGCTATTTATTTTGAATTTGGAAATGGAACCTGTCTATAATATGAATGTCAAGAGGCATAAGCCTAATGAGATAAATCCAACATACTTTTGGCATTGCCGGCTTGGACATATTAGTCTGAAACGCATGAAGAAGCTCCATGATGATGGACTTCTAACTTTGTCCGACTTCGAGTCGTTCGAGACATGTGAATCGTGCTTGCTCGGCAAGATGACTAAGTCTCCTTTTGCAAAGAGTTGCGAGAGGGCGTCCGAGCTGTTGGAGCTTATACACAGTGATGTATGTGGTCCAATGAGCACAACTGCCAGAGGTGGCTATCAGTACTTCGTGACTTTTACCGACGACTTGAGTAGATATGGATATATCTTTTTGATGAGGCACAAGTCAGAAACTTTTGAAAAGTTCAAAGAGTTTCAGAACGAGGTTGAAAATCAGCTCAGCAAGACTATAAAGCTTCTACGATTTGATCGTGCAGGTGAGTACATGAGCCATGAGTTTGATGATCATCTGAAAAGCCGAGGTATAGTACCTCAGCTCACACCTCCAGGCACACCACAGAACAATGGCGTGTCAGAACGGAGGAATCGTACCTTGTTAGACATGGTTCGATCTATGATGAGCAAATCGTATTTACCCTAGTCATTCTTGGGATGCGCTCTAGAAAAACTGTAGCTTTTACACTCAACAGAGTACCATCTAAATCCGTAGACAAGACACCACATGAGATGTGGACTGGGAAGAGTCCCAAGTTGTCTTTTCTAAAGATTTGGGGTTGTGAAGCATTTGTCAAGTGACTTATGTCAGAGAAGCTTACACCCAAGTCAGATAAGTGCATATTTGTGGGATATCTGAGGGAAACCTTGGGATATAGCTTCTAGAACCGCAAAGAGAACAAAGTGTTTGTTGCTCGGAATGGGGTCTTCCTTGAGAAAGAGTTTCTTAGGCGGGAAGCCAGTGGGAGGCAGGTGCAACTCGAAGAAGTTTGAGAACCACTTGGGGACAACTCAGCTGGTGATGCGATCATACCGGAGTCTGTCAGGGAACCCGAGGTGGAAGCGGCACCAGAACCACGGAGGTCGGAAAGATTGCGTAGAGTGCGCGATGTGTTGTTACTGGAAAGCGATGAGCCGGCTATGTATGCGGAAGCGATGGTGAGCCCGGATTCCGAGGCATGGCTGGAGGCCATGAGATCTGAGTTAAAGTCAATGGATGAAAATCACGTATGGGACTTGGTTGATCCGCCGCCTAGCATCACTGCCATTGGTTGCAAATGGGTCTTTAAGAAGAAAACCGATGTGGGTGGAAATGTTCAGATCCACAAAGCTCGGCTTGTCGCTAAAGGTTATGGACAAGTTGAAAGAATTGACTACGAAGAGACCTACTCGCCAGTAGTGATGCTAAAGTCGGTGAGGATCGTACTAGCTACATCTGCATATTTTGATTACGAGATATGGCAGTTGGATGTCAAAACGGCTTTCCTTCACGGAAATTTAACCGAGGACGTGTATATGATACAGCCCGAGGGTTTTGTCGATCCAACTAGCGCTAGTAAGGTATGCAAGCTCAAGAGATCCATTTATGGGTTGAGGCAAGCATCTCGGAGCTGGAATATTCATTTTGATGAGGTCGTCACTAGTCTCAGTTTCATCAAAAGCGAAGAGGACGCTTGTTTATACAAGTAGTTGAGTGGGAGCTTGATAGTGTTTTTGATCCTATAGGTGGATGACATATTGCTGATCGGAAATGTTGTTTCGATGCTAAACTCAGTCAAGGAATCATTGAATGGAAAGTTTTCGATGAAGGACCTCGATGAAGCGGTTTACATATTGGGCATTAAGATCTATAGAGATAGATCGAGGAGGCTGCTCGGTTTAAGCCAGAGCACGTACATAGACAAAGTGTTGAAACAGTTCAACATGAGTGAGGCCAAGAAGGGGTTCTTGCTTGTCTCACATGGTATAAGGCTGAGCGAGACTCAGCGTCCTTCGACATCTGATGAGCGAAGTAGGATGAGTCGGATTCCGTATGCCTCGGCAATCGGATCCATCATGCATGCCATGATATGTACTCAGCCTGATGTTGCTTTTGCAATAAGCTTAACAAGCAGATACCAGGCCAAACCAGGTGAGGTAAAACCGTTGGACCTTTATTGTGATAATTCTGGTGTCATCGCACAGGCCAAGAAGCCGAGGAATCACCACAAGACCAGACACATAGATCAGAAATATCACCTGATATGAAAGATCGTAAAGAGTGGTGATGTAGAGTTATGCAAAATTCACACGGATGCAAATGTTGCAGTTCCATTAACTAAGCCGCTTCCACAACCCAAGCATGAGGGGCACGTTAGAGCTATGGGCATACGATGTATATTTGATTGACTCTAGTGCAAGTGGGAGACTGTTGGAGATATACCCTAGAGCAATCATGTATGATGATATTTCCTATGTGTTTATGAATAAAGATAGTCCTTGGACATTATCAATGATGTGTATCAGCAAGTATGTGACTTGTTTGTGGGACTATGCATTGTATAATGATTGTCCTAAAAGGTACCTAGTCAAAATGGCTGCATGGACGCGCAGCTAACTAGACTAGCATATGACACTGTGGATGGCTCGGTCTCACTAGCCATGGAGCATTGGATGCTAACCGGATAATATGGACTCGGAAAGATCTAGTCAGATTCGACATAGTCGGATCCGAGTCCAGATAAGGTCCAAGTCGGACAGACCCAACTATGAGACGCAGCGATATGTCATCTGTGTGTCTCTAGTACAACATACGTTCTATGTCCTAAGACTTGCACTGACGCGTGTACTCAGGATGATGACATGCCTGCTTTGGGCCGACCAAACACTACTCCGTAACTGGGTAGTTATAAAGGTAGATTTCAGGCTTGTCTAGACCCATGCTGCGAGACATGGTCGAGCAAGATGGGATTTGCCCCTCCGATTAGGAGAGATATGCTCTGGGCCCCTCGTGTGATCCGACCAAGATAAGCATGGCCATGTGACAAGGATTATGAGATAATCTGGTTTGTGGTCGGCATCACTGGAACGAGAAAGTGGTTGGCCTGGTACAAGGATGACAGACTCGCCATGAGCCCGACAACATATATCATGTGGCAAAGGGAACAGAAGTGTGACATGTTGTACAGGTTCGCCAACCAGCTTCATTGTCTACTTGGTGGTCGGCACGCCTTGCTAGAGGCCGCTACCAACCGAGCAGGTTGGAGGTGATCCGAACTGCTACCGAGTCGACTTGACCCTAAGGGGTCGCGCGCTTAAGGGAAGGAACCTGTGAGGCTGGGTCCGACTCCACGAGGTAGATGTGATCCTACTCGGACTCGGATCCAGGCCAAACAGACTTTGGGCTTTAGGATCCGTGCGAGGCCCAAGTGTTGAGCCCGGGACGGATGCCTATATATAGTGGAGGTGCGGCACACTCATTTGGTTGATCTCTTCGTCGCCGTCATTAGGGCTTTGCATGTGTTGCAACTAGCCACCTCCACTCGTTGCTGGTTGTGTGATCGGACCTAGCAGTCCACCGCACGACGTTCCTCCTGCACGCGCGGATACCGTTAGAGGCGGTGCACTTGCACCGCTCCGGCGAACCTGTTCGCGGGATCCGATCGACTATGTAAATGGCTATGAAAGAGCATGTCATTTACCTCTCGAATTAGAACATAAAGCTTTTTGGGAAATTAAAGAACTTAATTATGATTTCAAACTTGCCAGTGAAAAGAGCTTATTTGACATTAGTTCTCTAAATGAGTGGAGAACGCAAGCTTATGAAAATGCCAAGCTATTTAAAGAGAAAGTTAAAAGATGGCATGATAAAATAATTCAAAAGTGAGAATTTAATATCGGTGATCAAGTTCTTTTGTACAATTCTCGTTTTAGACATTTTCGAGGCAAGCTTCTCTCTAAATGGTAAGGGCCATACATCATCGAAGAGGTCTACCGTTCTGGAGCCATCAAGATCAATAACGCCGATGGAACTAGTCCAAAGGTGGTTAATGGGCAGAGAATTAAATATTATATTGCAGGTACCCCCATTAACATTGAAATCAATATTATTCAAGTAATTACACCGGAAGAACATCTAAAAGAGGCCTTCCGGAATGCTCCAGAATCATGAAAAAGGAATAGGTATGTGATACGGTGAGTAAACCAACACCTAGGCCGTGCTGCTGCTAAGTGGTCCACAAGGCCACCCCCGGGTCTAGCCTTAGTAGCAGCGTGGGCTAGGGAACCCGCGGTACTGCTAATATTTTATCTGTAGTGCTGGGCCTCTACCCCGCGCTACTACTAAGCTTATCTTATCCCTTCCGATGGAGCCGTCTGTTTCCTCTCTTTCTCTCATCACTCTCACTCCTCACTCTCTCGCGTTCTCTCCTCTCCTCGCCGCCGTCGCACGCCGCCGCCGACGCTCCCGCTCCTCCTCCACCGAGGTGGCTCTTCCCTCCTCCCTCCACCTCCCTCCCTCCTCCGAGCTCCCTCCCCCTCCCTCCCTCCCTTGCTCCTCCTCCTCCTTCCTTCCCTCCCTCCTCCCTCTATTCTTGTAGAATGTAGGTTTTTTGAATAGAATAGAAAATCTAGGTTTTTTGAATAGAATGTTGGTATTTTGAATACAATAGAATAGAAAATATAGGTAGAACATAGGTTTTTTAAATAGAATAAATAGTTAGAATGGTAGTAGGCAGTAGTGTGGATTTGCATAGGTTTTTTATGTCATAGGTAGAATGGTCTTTTGAAAAGAATAGAAAACTAGTAATCACATAGGTTTTTTGAATATAAAAATGTTTTAGGTATTGAATAAAATGTTTTAGGTATAGAATATAAATTTTTAGTAATTATTTTTTTTAATATAGAAAAGTATTTGACCATTTAATTATTTTTATGTCATTATCACTTTGTCATCAAAGAATGCTATATGACATTTGGTGATCTAAAATTTTCACTCGGTGGAATATGCAAGCATTGTAGTGTCGCGTCGTGATCGTCGTTGGAGCTTCCTCTACTTCCTCTACAGCCTAGTCGGTGAGCTAAAAGTCCACCTCCTCCTTGTCTTCTCCTCGGACATGTGTATGATGATATTTGTACATGTATTGGTTGTCCCTTTGGACATGTGTATGATTTTGCAGGGAACACCTCCGAGTGGCCTATGTTTTGCCGGAATGTTGATTCATTTCCATTCCGGCAAATTTCAGGTGCTCGATATGTCCTATATAAGCAAAGGTCATGCCGTAATTTTTAATCTTTGAATTATGAACATAGGAAATGTCTAACGACGATAGGATCCCCGAGTGCGATGACTGCACTGGCGACGGGGGTATGTGCGACAGACCACACCTAGATAACTGTACATGCTTCTCCCTCACGCTTAAGGAGGGCTTCAAAGTTTTTATGGTATGTAACTTCAGTGGCACGTGTTTCTTATTAATTAAGCATGGCTTAAGATTTTTTGCTTTAACGTGTAATTTCCATTTTTTATAATTCGACTAGTGCATACCCTGCTATGCAAGACCATATGTCCTTGAGAAGCTATCTTTCGAAGAGATGTACAAGGTGGACACGAAGATAGCTCACCTTAAAATGAAACATGGTTTCGATTTCAAGGTTAAGATCATAAATGAAGTAGGTCACACTCATTTTGGATGTTCAAATTGGGAAGGATTATGCAAGGCCTATGGATTTGAGGAGGATATGAAAAATAACATTCGATATTGGCAATCCTGAAGATGAAAACATTTGGCTGGATCCGAACATGATTCCGATTCTGCCTCCGTGTGAGTTTGTTAAACAAATTTGTTAAATGATATATATTTCTTATCTAAAAATACTTGTTATTCATACCTGCTGAACTTGTTTTTTTAGTAATTGACAGCTTATTTTCTCTCTTCCAAAGAAACACAAAAGATAATAGACGACACCTACTATAGTCATGGCTCGGAGCTAACTTGGGAGGAGAAGAATTATCTTATCTCCTTTGTTAATGATGTTCTGAAATTTAAGATCCTCTTTGGAGTTGGCAAAAATTATAGTAGATACGTGCCACTAGTCCATGATTTGTGCAATGCTAACATTCGTGCAAGTATCATTGTAAGATTTTTACTATTGTGTCACTAGTTAGTCCATCTTTTTCATACATTCTTATGAAGTAAACTACATTGCTAACTATATATGTTACTATTATGTTCTTCAACAGAAGCTCCTGGATGTGGTTGTGCCTCCGTTTATGGTTGTCGAAGGTGAGATGACAGTTGTTTGCGTATGACCATGGTCGGAGGGTGTCAAATATGCATACTCGACTTCTAAAACAGATGGAGGCCTCAAAATCATGGCTTGGAGAAAAATAGTGGCTGAGCGAAGGCCACAAAATGGAGACAGTTGGATCACTATGCTCCATAATGGAGAAGGAGGGGTTTTTCTGTTTTATGCTATGCTACCCGAGAGAGAGTAGTAGGTCATGCTAGTACTTGTCATGTAGGATGATAACACTTACCTAGTAGTGGTTAACTTATGATGATCATAATGGTGAGATTGTTATATCACTAGCACTTTCCTAGTAGTGGTTAACTTATGATGATCATAATGGTGAGATTGTTATATCACTAGCACTTACCTAGTAGTAGTTAACTTATGATGAACATAATGGTGAGATTGTTATATCACTACGATCAAGATGAGTTGTATGACTACGATGATGATGAGTTGTTATATATATCATTATGATGATGATATGAGTTGTATATCATTGGGGTGGAAGAAACACATATTAGATTAAAGTGGATGTATCCAATTGACCAAGTTGAATATGTAGGAATATATGATGGTGGGACGGCACACAAGTGTCGGGACGGCACACTAGTGTCGATTCGACACTTGTGTGTCATCCCAACATCATATCTTCCTACATATTAAACTTGGTCACTTGGATCCATCCACTTTAATCTAATTCGTGTTTCTTCCACAACATCTTCATTGGCACTGTATAAAAATTTGTGTATGATATGATGAGACTAGTGTATAAAACATGTACAAATACGGCGTAAATACGCAGAAAAAAGGAAATTTTAGCAGTAGCGTGGGTTAACTACTAGCCAGCGCTACAGGTAGTTATTAGTAGCGCTGGGTTAACCCACTCTACTGCTAGGTAGGGTAGCAGTAGCGCTGGAAAAACCCACGCTACTGCTAAGACTTAGTTGTAGCGCCGTAGCAGTAGCGCGGGCCCCAGCGCTACTGCTAGGCATTTTACCCGCGCTACTACTAGGGTTTTCCCTAGTAGTGTCAAATTGGAAGCTTCCAGAGTCCCTGCTCTTTGACGGGCCCTAAGTCCGGCCCATATATGGACTAGATCAGCTAGGTCGGGACCCCCTAATCCAGGACACCGTCAATAGCCCCCGAACTTGTCTTTAAAGCCGAGGATGGTCACCTTCTTCGGATAAACTTCTTTGGCATGCGCGAGAGACTTCGGCTTAGCAGGCAAGTTCCCCCCTTCGTGACTTCGTCCATAAACATCCTTCGGCTTTGGGCCCACCACGAGATATCTTGGGCACCGCGCTATCTTGGAAATTGAGCCACTTTATGGCCAGACGTCGAAGTGTCGTTCCGCCCAGCCTTTATTAATGGGCTCCTAACCAACAATTGTGTTAAAGCACATCTTGGCCTTACTTCTCCCTTCGCCTTCCGCAAGCCCTTGCTCCCAAAGTCTAGCTTCGAGAACCCCGAAAATGGCAAGCGGTGCGGGTTCTTCCAAGCGCCCCCATGGCCCCCTCAAGGGTGACTGGGGCAACTACTCTGTTACGCGCCTCCAGTTGGATCGACTCTGCACCCAAGGTTATCTCCCCCACTCTGATCAAGCATCCACCTGCCCAGGCTTAATATCCATAGACGGGCAAGCTCATGCTGATAGACACCCCATCCCTCATGGGAACGAGCGGCTGTGCTTTGTCCCCTTTCTCCTGCATGGCATGGGTTCCCTATTCACCCCTTCCTCCGAGGTCTTCTCAAATTCTATGGGATCCAGCTCCATCACCTGACTCCCAATTCGATCCTGCATATCGCGGGGTATGCCGCCCTCTGCAAAATGTAACAGGGGTGTGCAGCTCACTTCGAGCTATGGAGAAAGTACTTCTGCGTCATGACCTGCTCCAGGGACGGGAAGTTACATGAAATTGGGGCAGTCGAGGTCTGACGCATTGCTAGGACCGGCTACCCTACCGGCACCCCTCGAGAGGACACGAAAACATGGGCGTCCAAATGGTTCTACATGGAGGACGTCCAGCTTCATGATCCAGCTCGTACTGGGCTCCCGACCTTCACTTCGGATCCCCTGAATAAGCAATTCAGCTGGAGGCCATCGAGTCCCGCCCAAAAAGACGACACCGAAGTTGCCGCTCTAGCCGCTAAGGTGAGGAGCATGACAAACACCGGCCTTACCATCATAGACATGATGGCCACGGCCATTAGCCAAAAAGTCCAACCCCTTCGGCAACGTCAACACCTGTTGTGTATGTGCAACGGCGACAACGACACAACCCGATCCATTCGGGAAATCTTCCGAAGTGACGCAGCCTTCGGCACAGCCCTGGCCAGCATATACAAAGGAGAAGCCGCGGACTTTGCTAAGCAGAAGTTCATAGACGGCTTGTCCTACCAGAACCCAGCCGAGATGGTCAGTCTCCAAGCTTCCTCGTCTATCTGAGTAGTTTATGTTTTATTCCTACATAATGGTTGTTTGATGTATCCAACCAGAGGTGGAGGCGCTAGGTCGAGGCCCTGGACAGCCCGACACCCGAACCAGAGAAGTACCGTCATGACGACGATCCCACCTCCCACGAAGATGAAGAAATATCTACCCTATATGAAGAGGGTATCTTCTATCAGGAGAGCCTTGATGGCTCAAGAGTGGCCATTATTCCCGGCCTGCCAAGGATGCGACCATCCTCATCGGTAAAACCTCCCCCTTCCTCTTCTCTAAAGAGAGCTTCGACACACGGAACCCCAAGCGCCCTGACTCCTCTTGCTAAGGGCCGACGCTCAAAGCACGCACGCAACAGTATGGCCCCACAAGGGGGCCCTTCAAATGCCGCACATGGTGCCCTCGAAGCAGAAGTAACCACGGAGGCGGAGCATGACGCCCCTCCCCAAAGCAGGTAACTCTTGCCTATAGCACATTGCCCGTCGAAGATCAAGGGCCACGAGGCTGACAATTTACTTTTCCGAGTAGACCGTACGCCAAAAAGCCGTTAGTGGAGGGAGCAAACACCTCGGCATCGAGAGCCAATATGGAGCCGCCTTCACCCCTAAGGGGCACTCCCGAGGCACCGCAACCAGCCTCCTCGGGGACCTGTTCGGCGACCACCTCCGAGGCTGAAAGTGTGATGAACCATAGACACCGAAGAGCTTCTCTAAGGAGTCCCTTCTTTTCGAGTCAAGAGTTCAACGTCCTCAGCTCGGTGGATGCCTACCTCGGCGAAACCCGTAACGGTTTTGAGAAGGCGGTGGATGTTCTGTCCAAAGGCCTATAGGAAATTTTAGTTTTGAATTCTCTTTTTTAGCTTACGATAATCCGACCGCCGCACTAGGAAGGAGCCCCCAAGACACTTGTCGGATGGTACATCCGACGGGTGGCTTCATGTAGCCGTAGAAAAATGAGCTCGAGAGCCCGCAGCCCCCAGGCCGTATATGGGCATGAGTGAACATGCAGAGGCTTGACAAACCCTGCATCCAACTTGCAATCGACTCGGGGGAGAAATGCGAACCTGTCCGAGGAGCTGACCCAAACCAAGACGCAGCTTGGCACCGCGCAGGCGGAGGTTGCGCATGTTAAAACATTTACCAGGGAAGCACACGATAAGGGCATCTAGCTCATGGCATTTTTTTGTATAATGTACTAGTTCCGTGCCTGATTGCCGAATAATTCATAGTAGTGGCAGTCATCGGGCAGATGGAAAAGGATCTGAAGCAGGCCATTGAGGACCTGGTTTATTCAGAGTCCTCGATGAGGCCCGATGTGTCGGTTCTTCAAGTTGACGGGCCCTAAGTCTGGCCCATGGACTAGATCAGCTAGGCCGAGACTCCCTAATCTAGGACACCGTCACCATGTGTCCTCGAGAACGCTTTGCTTAATATAAGAAGTACTTCTGGCTTGTCCTTTGCAATATAAGGATTTTGGGCCACCTTGTTGCAGCTTGTTACTTTGGTTACTTATTACTTACTATCAAATTATCTTGTTATCAAACTACTTGTTACTAGTATTTACAACACCTGCAGAGATTATCTTGCTGAAACCGCTTATCAATTCCTTCTGCTCCTCGTTGGATTCGATACTATTACTTATCGAAAGGACTATGATACGTCCATTTTGCATAATGTTTTCCTACTGTTATTTATTATGTTTTGGGTCATTATTTCACTTTATGATGCAATCCTAATGCCTTTTCTCTCTTATTTTGCAAGTTTCACAAGAAGAGGGAGATTGCTGGCAACTAGAATTCTGGACCTGAAAAGGCTACAACAGAGATAATATTCTCCACAACTCCAAATGACCTGAAAATTTACAGAGAATTATTTTGGAATATATAAAAAATATTGGTGGAAGAAATACCAGGAGGGGGCCACCAGAGAGCCACGAGCTCAGGGTGCGCCCCCTAGGGCGCGCCTACTAAGCTCGTGGGCCCTCCAGCAGGCCTCTCCTATAAGATGCTATTTACCCTAGAAAAAATTTAGAAGAAGACTTTTGGGATGAAGCGCCGCTTTCTTGAGGCGGAACCTGGGAAGGAGCACTTTTGCTCTCCGGCGGAGCGATTCCGCCGGTGATATTTCCCTCCGGGAGGGCGAAATCGAAGCCATCGACATCACCAATGATCCTCTCATCATGGGAGGACCAATCTTCATCAACATCTTCATCATCACCATCTCCTCTCAAACCCTAGTTCATCTCTTTTATTCAATCTTTGTACCAAAACCTCAGATTGGTACCTGTGGGTTGCTAGTAGTGCTGATTACATCTCGTAGTTGATGCTAGTTGGTTTATTTGGTGGAAGATTATATGTTCAGATCCTCAAGCATATTCAATACACCTCTGATCTTGAACATGAATATGATTTTTGAGTAGTAACTTTTGTTCTTGAGGACATGGGAGAAGTCTTGTAATAAGTAATCATGTAAAGTTGGTATTCGTTCGATATTTTGATGATATGTATGTTGTTCTTCCTTTAGTGGTGTCATGTGAACGTCGACTACATGACACTTCACCATACTTGGGCCTAAGGGAAGGCATTGCGAAACAATAAGTAGATGATGGTTTGCGAGAGTGACAGAAGCTTAAACCCTAGTTTATGCGTTATTCCGTAAGGGGCTGATTTGGATCCATTTGTTTCATGCTATGGTTAGATTTATCTTAATTCTACTTTCATAGTTGCGGATGCTTGCGAGAGGGGGTAATCATAAGAGGGTTGCTTTTTCAAGTAAGAACAGCACCCTAGCACCGGTCCACCCACATATCGAATTATCAAAGTAGTGAACGCGAATCAACTAAACATGATGAACGTGACTAGACGACAATTCCCATGTGTCCTCGAGAACGCTTTGCTTATTATAAGAGAACGTTCCGGCTTGTCCTTTGCTATAAAAAGGATTGGGCCACCTTTCTGCACCTTTGATACTATTGTTACTTGTTATGAATTACCTTGCTACAAAACTGTCTGTTATCGCTACTTTTAGTACTTGAAGAGAATACCTTGCTGAAAACTGCTTATCATTTCCTTCTGCTCCTCATTGGGTTCGACACTCTTACTTATCGAAAGGACTATGATTGATCCCCTATACTTGTGGGTCATCAAGACTCTTTTCTGGCGCCGTTGCCATGGAGTGAAGCGTCTTTGGTAAGTGGAATTTGGTAAGTAAACATTTTTATTACGTGCTGAAATTTACTGTCACTTGTTACTCAACCTACTAAACCTACTGAAAATATTTATTATGAAATTCCTTCGGGTATGTTAGAGAAACTGCTAGCTAATCCTTATGCAGGAGATGGAACAATACATCCTGACATGCACTTGATCTATATAGATGAAATTTGTGGATTGTTTAAGCTTGTAGGTTTATCCAAGGATGGAGTTAAGAAGAAAGTATTCCTTTTATCTTTGGGGGGAAAGGCATTGACATGGTATAGGCTATTGGATGATACTGGAACATGGGATTGGAACCGGTTAAAGCTGGAATTTCACCAGAAATTTTAACCTATGCATTTGGTTCATCGTGATCGAAATTATATATATAATTTTTGGCCTCATGAAGGAGAAAGTATCGCTCAAGCTTGGGGGAGGCTTAAATATATGATGCACACATGCCCCAATCATGAGCTCTCAAGAGAAATAATTATACAAAACTTTTATGCTCGGCTTTCTCATAATGACCAATCCATGCTCGAACTTCTTCTACTGGTTCCTTTATGAAGAAAATTATTGAATTCAAATGGGATCTTCTAAAAAGAATTAAACATAACTCTAAATATTGGGAAATCGACAAAGGTAAAGAGTTAGGTATAAATATTGAGTTTGATTGTGTTAAATCTTTTATGGAAACCGATGCTTTTCATAAGTTTAGTACTAATTATGGACTTGACTCTGAGATAGTAGCTACCTTTTGTGAATCATTTGCTGCTCATCTTGATCTCCCTAACACTACAAAAATAAGCACATCCGTGACATTATGGCCCGAACGAAAACTTTTTCTGTCCTGGTTGTGACACTTCTATGACGATAATTGTGACATACACACGTATCATCATAGATGTGGTGGGCTCCGACTTCTATGACAAAATATTATCACAGAAAATGGGCTTTTTGTCCTGGGCGGGCCGGAGACGCACCCGCATGACATTCTTTGGGCCGTCAATGATGTAAAAAATCATGGTAGAAGTGAGGGCGAGGAAATTTTCAGGGAGTTCCCAGTTACGGTGGGTGGTCGGGGCCAAGCGATGCAGTGTGGTTTGCGCGTTTCTCTCGTATGCGCGCGTGTGTGCGAGGCATTCACTAACTGAACCTGAGTGATCAAGGTGCTCGCTTACTAATCCCGAGCGATCGATCGCCCTCGCACTACGTACTGAACACGAGCGATCGATCCCTCCCACTACGTACTGAACCCGATCAATCCTTCACTGCTAACTGAACCCGAGCGATCCCTTCGCTGCTAAATGAACCCGAGCGATCCCTTCACTACTAACTGAACCTGGTCAATTCCTCTCAATGCTTACTGAAGCCAATCGAGCCCCCGTGAGAGACATAGCCAACCGGTGTTGGGTTGCCTCTCGATGAACAGTGCCCGTTGCTGCCGCGCGCGCAATACGTAGAACGAGTCGAGACTTGCATCGATCGAGCCCCTTGCATGAGACGTGGTGAGTTGACCTAACCGGTTGGTTGGTTGTGGATGAACAGTTCCTGTTGCTGCCGCCCGCTCGTACGCCCCACCCCAACCGGTGGGGTTTGGATGAACAGGACCCCGTGGTAGTAGGCGGTTGATGCTGGATGAACAGGACCCCGAGGAGGCCGCCACACCCCAGCCAGTTGGGATGGATGAATAGGACCCCGTGGAGGCTGGATGAACAGTAGCTGGTGGAGGCTGCAGGAAGTCGACGGTGGATGAACAGTAGCCCCGTGGAGTCCCGTTTTGCGGTACGCCACACCCCTCCCGATGAACAGGACCTCGTTTCGACCATGGGCGCTCGAAGAGAAGTCTGTTTCCTCCGTTTTGCGGTATGCCACACCCCTCCTGATCAACAGGACCCCGTTTTGACCGTAGGCGGTTGAACAGAAGTATGTTTCCTCCATTTTGCAGTACGCCACACCCCTCCCGATCAACAGGACCCCATTTCAACCGTAGGCGGTTGAGCAGAAGTCTGTTTCCTCCGTTTTGCGGTACTCCACGCCCCTCCCGATGAACAGGACCCCGTTTCGACCGTAGGCGGTCAAAGAGAACTCTGGTTCCTCTATTTTGCAGTATGCCAGACCCCGATTCGATGAACAGGACCCCGTTTCGGCTGTTCCGTCCGAGCCGGTTGGCTCCCGATGAACATGACGCATTCCGACCCAGTCGGTTGCCTCCCGATGAACACGACGCCGTTTCTCCGTTCCGACCCAGCAGGTTGGCTGCCGATGAACATGACGCTGTTGTTGTACGCGTTCGAGACCCCGCCCGTATGTATGTATGTGGCCGTATTTTTTGCCGAGTGGCTGTACGTACGTGTACATGATTTAGATGGGACTGCCTGAACTGCTACATCCGGGGCTCTACTATGACACATGCCGCTACTTACTCGGCCATGGTTCATCCTTGTAGAGAGACCGATCGACCAGTATGTACGTACACATTCGCGACCAGACAGACAACGCTATGTACGCTTGGACCGGGTGGGTCCCAGCTGTTAGGGAGGATAAGTAGGCACTTCCTTGCGTGCGAAGATATAGCTAGTGAGTTCCAGCTATCAGGAGGAGGAATCATTTTTTTGCGCGTAGTAAGGAGGCACTACCTTGTGTGCGAAGATGTAGCTTGTGGGTCCAGCTATCAGCCTCACTGCGTATAGTCCTCTTCCGATGGATGTCGTTCATTGACCACGTTGACCACGCCACACCGAGAGCACCAAGGTGGTGGACGACGGCGAGGCCTAGGAAGGGAACGACGCGGAGCCGGGGAAGACGCGGCAGTGGATGCCCACGCGGAGGGGAGTACGTGGGTTGACTGGTTCGGCTGCGGTGTGAGGCTTGTCGGGCCCATGGAACCCGGGGTATCTAGGCCCGTCTGCCTTTGGCCCAGGGCGCGACGCCTGGAGTGGGCCCGGCGGGCCGTCGCCACCAAGTGTTTCACCAAGACCCCTCATGAGGCCCTGGCCTCCTGAGGCCCCCTCCTCAGGGAGTAGCAGGCTATGCTCAGCGCCACCATCAACGGCCTCGCGAGGTCCCCTCACGAGGCGGCTTCCCGAGTGGCCTCACGAGGCGGCTCCCCGAGGTGGCCTCACGAGGCCCCCTCTCCAAGCGGTCCCCCGAGGCATCCTCCCGATGGCTTACAAGGCAAGGAAGATCCGGCTCAGTCGCGCGGTCTCAGCCCATCACGTGGGTGACGCGTGCGGCGACGGGCAGCCGCAGAGGCCACGCCAGTAGGCGCAGATGCAGATGGTTTCCTCTTTTGCGTTAGGGAAGCAGGGCCAGCTATCTACTCTCCAAAGCAACCCCAAAGGTTGCCCGATCGGCGAGGGAAGACCAAGACGGCGGGCGCGCAGGGCGGAGGTCATCGCCAAGCCCACCGGCGCGTCATGGATCATGCTTTGGCAGGCGAAGACCACTTTTAGTCAGGATAGCCTGAGCGCCTGTCCCATTTCAACACCGCCAAGTGTGGCAACCCTTCCCGCCTAAGTTTCCAGGGGGAAGAGGACCAAGGCCAGCATAAAAAGGGCAGTGCTGCCATTGTAGAGGAGGGGGGAACCTGTTCTTCCTCCTTCACCGTGTACGCGAGAACTCTCTTGCCCACCGCAATACAACACACAAGCAGGAGTAGGGTCTTACACCGCAAGGTGGCCCGAACCTGGGTAAACCGCTGTGTCCTCGCCCGTCCTAACCTTGCGCGCCCTCGCCGTAGTCTCGCCGTAGCGCTGCTGTGGTAGGAGACGAAGTAGTAGAACGAGCTCACCCCAGTGTTCGAACCTTTGGGTCCCCGGAACCCGACTTCCGACATTGGGCGCGCCAGGTAGGGGTGTGCTACTATTCTTCTGCTCCGCCCGCAGCTCCACCAGCCCCATGGCCGACGCACGACGCGAGCGCGCCGCGCGCAGGGCTGACCGCGTGGCCCAGACCGAGCCAGTGGCTCGCGGCAATCGCCGCCATCCCGAAGCCGAGTTTGTTGCCGCCACCGACCCCGCTGCCCGCGAGCAGCAGGCTTCTTCCCACCACCCGTCCGTGTGAGCGGACGGCCACACCGCCACGGCCTCCTCCCTCGCCAACCGTGGGCCGCCGAACCCACAGACCGCGCTGCTCATGGCGCGCGAGCTGCTCCGCTACCGTCCTGATGACGCCGGCTACGACGCCTGGCTCGGTCGCATCACCGAGCTCGTCAACGTCGCTGGGGATGCCCCGGCGCCTTCTCACTCGCTCCGCCCTCCACCGTCTCGTGCTGGGGACCTGGCGCACGGCGCTCCCCCGCCACCTCCTCTACGTGACGAGCGTGCCGGGCCCCAGCGCAGCGCGCGGGCTCGTGAGCGATCCCGCGGCGTGTCTTCTCCGGACCACTGCGAGCCCAGCTGCCAGATCATCCGCCGCGCGCCCCCCGACGCGCGAGTGCTCCTCGAGTGCCAATGCCAGCGCCAGGACCAGGCCGTTCAAGACGTTGCAGCGGCCGGGCGTCAAAACCGCGCCGCCCTCGCTGGCGGCGTCCCCTCGAGCGGCGTGGGCTGCCGTGCCTTCACCCGCGAGCTGCGTCGCGTGGTCTGGCCCGCGAAGTTCAAGCCCGAGCTGCCTCCGCGCTACGACGGCACCCCCAACCCTACGGAGTTCCTCCAGCTCTACGCGCTGAGCATCGAGGCGGTGAACGGCGATGACAAGGTCATGGCGAACTGGTTCCCCATGGCCCTCAAGGACGGCCCGCGCTCCTGGCTCATGAACCTCCCCGAGGCTTCCATCTCGTCGTGGGCCGAGCTCTGCAGCCAGTTCATCGCCAACTTCAAGGGCACACAGGACTGCTCCCTCACCATCAACGACCTGCGGCGTGTTCGACAGCGCCCAGACGAGACCCTCCGCAAATACATCCAGCGCTTCAGTCAGGTGCGCAACAAGATCCCGCGCGCCTCCGATGCGGCCGTCATTTACGCGTTCTCCACCGGCGTCACGGACATCAAGATGCGCGAGAAGCTCGCCATCAACGGAGAGCTCGACTCCGTGCTCGAGCTGCTTGACCTCGCCGACAAGTGCACCAAGGCTAAAGAAGGCCGCCTCTTCGTCCACAACGACCCCAACGCGGCGCTCGACGGCGCCAAGGCCAAGAGCAAGGACGTCAAGCGCAAGGGCCCTGCCATGCTTGCGGCGGAGCCCGAGCAGAAGCACGGCCGTGACCTCGACGAGCCCAGGAAGGACAACCGGCCACTCTGCGCCTTTCACAACGTCCGCTCCCACAGCACCGAAGACTGTCATGAGCTCAAGTTGCTCTGCGACGAGCGCCAAAGCCGCCGAGACGACCACAACGGCCACGGCGCCGGCCGCGGAGGTGGCCGCAGCGGCAACCGCTGGGACAGCCGCAACAATAATGGTGGCTACAGCCAGGGCTGGCGTGATCAGCCTCGTGAGGCCGCCTGGCGCGATCAGCCTCGTGAGGCGAATCCTCAGGCTAATGCCGCTCTCCCGCCGCTGCCTCCACCACCTCGGAGGAATGACGTCAACCAGCCTGACGAGGGCGCCGGGGCCTACCAGGAGCCTCGCGCGGTCGCCTGCATACTCGGCGGGTCCCAAGCCCCCGCGTCCATTCGCCACCTCAAGCAACTCTCTCGCGAGGTGTACACCGCCCTCCCGAGGCCTGAGGTCGCGCGGCCCCTCAAGTGGTCGCAGTACGCCATCACCTTTGACTCCAAGGACCACCCCAAATCCACGGCCTCCACAGGCGCGCTCCCCATGCTGTGCACTCCCACCATCAGCAATGTCGCGGTCACCAAGACCCTCATCGACGGGGGTGCCGGCCTCAACGTGCTCTCCATCGAGACCTTCGAGACGCTCCAGGTGCCCTATGACCAGCTGATGCCGACCAAGCCCTTCTCTGGAGTGACCGATGGCTCCACCATTCCGCTGGGGCAGGTGCGCCTCCCCGTCACCTTCGGCACTCGCAAGAACTACCACACCGAGCTCATCGACTTCGACGTGGCGCACATCGGCCTGCCCTACAATGCCATCTTGGGCTACCCAGCTCTCACCAAGTTCATGGCGGCCACTCATCACGCCTACAACGTCCTCAAGATGCCCGGCTGCAGCGGCATCATCACCGTCGCCTGCGACGAAAAGGACGCGGCCAGCACCCTCGAGCGCGCCTACAAGGATGCCGCTGTCGCGCACCCAGCCGACAAGGACGTGGCCAAGCCTTCCGAGGCCGCGCCCGCGAAGAAGAAGCAGTTGTTCTCTCAAGACCGCGCCGAGACGAAGAAGGTGTCGGTGGACGGCAGCGGCTCCGACCCCGCCTTCACCATCGGCACGGGCCTCCCTCCTGCATAGGAAAGCGCGCTCGTCACCTTCCTTTGGGCAAACTCGGATGTTTTCGCCTGGAAAGCATCCGACTTGTCCGGTGTGCCGAGGGAGGTGATCGAGCACCACTTAGCGGTGTGCCCCAATGCATGCCCGGTCAAGCAGAAAGCGCGGCGCCAGGCGCCAGAGAAGCTAGAGTTCATCGTCAATGAAGTCCAGAAGCAACAAGAAGCCGGAGTCGTCCGTGAGGTGCGCCATCCCGAATGGCTCGCCAACCCAGTCGTTGTCCCAAAGAAGGGCGGCAAGGAGCGCATGTGCGTCGACTTCACCAGCCTCAACAAGTTCTGCCCTTGTGACCCCTTCCAGCTGCCGCGAGGCGGCCGGGGCGTTGGCCCCACCGTCGGCGGCACGTGCATGCCCTTTGGGCTGAGGAATGCCGGCGCCTCTTTCCAGAGGCTGGCGCTCTTCGCGCCAGAGCCTCGTGAGCCTCCTGCTCCTCGCGAGCCTCCAGGACCTCATGAGGCCCCCGGCCCCGGAGCGCGGCCCTCCTCCTCGCCGCGCCTCCCGCACCTCTCGAGCTTCGCTCCCGGAACCTTATCCTTTTGGCCGTGTAATGGATTTCACTGATTTCGCCCTAATGAGTTTTGGTACCCGCTAATTTCTATGTTAAGTTCGATGCTGGCCGGAGAGCGCCACACTCTCGCGACCCCTCCCCTGACCAGTTCCGTGAGCGGGGGCTGAGGCACGGTGCCTGTGCTTGGGTCCATCCCTGCAGTACCGCAAAATCCAAGCGACTGAGCTCTGGCTCGCGGGCCTGCTCCCGTGCACGTCACCTCACCAAGGTCCTTGGTGTCTTATCCCCTCACGCAACGGCCACGGGCGAGATAGCAAGCACGTGCCGCTCCCCCACCATGAATCTGTTGACATACAGCCCCTCAGGAGGCGAATTGCGTGAGGACCTCGCGGGCGGCCTCTCACGAGCCGAGCCTTGTGCGCGCGTCTCACGAGCGCGCCTCGTGGGCACAGCTCGGGAGCGGCAAAGGCTGACTCGGCGAGTGGCGGCTCGTGCCGTGTCCATCCGCGCGGCGACAAGCGAGCCCACCGGCGAGACCCCCGTCTTCCTCGTCTATGGCGTGGCACGGTTCCCCTCTGGAGTTAAGCACGGTACCCCGTGAGCCTTGCCGTCGACAAGGCGCGTCAGGGCGGCTCGCGGGAGACCGACCTGCCACCCCTTGAGGAGGGCCGCCACCAAACCGGCATCGCGTCCCTGTTACAGCCGCGGCGTCCATCCTCGCACTCCCGAGGTCCGCGACCCCGCCCTACGCAGAATCCTCTCTAGAGAGGGGCCCCATAAACTGCCACCCACATGGGAAGGACATCCCTGGGTTACTCATGTCTCCAGGCCCATGGAACCCGGGGTATCCAGGCCCGTTTGCCTTTGGCCCAGGGCGCGACGCCTGGAGTGGGCCCGGCGGGCTGTCGCCACCAAGTGTTTCACCAAGACCCCTCATGAGGCCCTGGCCTCCTGAGGCCCCCTCCTCAGGGAGTAGCAGGCTACGCTCAGCACCACCATCAACGGCCTCGCGAGGTCCCCTCACGAGGCGGCTTCCCGAGTGGCCTCACGAGGCGGCTCCCCGAGGTGGCCTCACGAGGCCCCCTCTCCAAGCGGTCCCCCGAGGCATCCTCCCGATGGCTTACAAGGCAAGGAAGATCTGGCTTAGTCGCGCGGTCTCAGCCCATCACGTGGGTGACGCGCGCGGCGACGGGCAGCAGCAGAGGCCGCGCCAGCAGGCGCGGATGCAGATGGTTTCCTCTTTTGTGTTAGGGAAGCAGGGCCAGCTATCTACTCTCCAAAGCAACCCCAAAGGTTGCCCGATCGGCGAGGGAAGACCAAGACGGTGGGCGCGCAGGGCGGAGGTCATCACCGAGCCCACCGGCGCGTCATGGATCATGCTTTGGCAGGCGAAGACCACCTTTAGTCAGGATAGCCTGAGCGCCTATCCCCTTTCAAAACTGCCAAGTGTGGCAACCCTTCCCGCCTAAGTTTCCAGGGGGAAAAGGACCAAGGCCAGCATAAAAAGGGCAGTGCTGCCATTGTAGAGGAGGGGGGGAACCTATTCTTCCTCCTTCACCGTGTACGCGAGAACTCTCTTGCCCACCGCAATACAACACACAAGCAGGAGTAGGGTCTTACACCGCAAGGTGGCCCGAACCTGGGTAAACCGTTGTGTCCTCGCCCGTCCTACGCTAGCGCGCCCTCGTCGTAGGCTCGCCGTAGCGCTGCCGTGGTAGGAGACGAAGTAGTAGAACGAGCTCACCCCAGTGTTCGAACCTTTGGGTCCCCGGAGAATAACAGGGGATGTGGGTGAGTAGAGGGAAGGCCTGGCCAGTGGTGGGAGTAGGGTGGGGCCGTGAGGCCTGCGCGGTAGCACAGCCGGCCACGGGAGGCAGGAGCAGGCGGTCCCGCCGGCGCTGGTTTGGGCGGTTGGAGCAAGAAGATCAGAGATTGAAGAAGCAGCACGGCCATTGGATTAACATCCAATGGTCACTACTGCTGGAATCATTTGTTGACTAAGTTGACAAAGCCCTGCATACACGTCAACTTAGTAGGCCCACAAGTCAGCCTCCAAATCTGGTGGGTCCCAGTTGTCATGGGGAGGAATCATTTTTTTTTGCGTAATAAGGAGGCACTTCCTTCCGTGTGAAGATATAGCTGGTGGGTCCCAGCTGTTAGGGGGAGGAATCATTTTTTGTGTAATAAGGAGGCACTTGCTTGCGTGCGGCCATGGACCATGTGGGTCCCTACTGTCAACCTCTCCACGTACATCCCTCTTCCGATGGCTGTCGTTTGTTGACCACGTTGACCACGCCGCACCGAGAGCACCAACACGGTGGATGATGGCGAGGCCCAGGAAGGGAATGGCCCGGAGCCGGTGAAGCCATAGTAGTGGATGCCCAAGCTGGGGGGAGTACAAGGGTTGACTGGTTCGGCTGCGGTGTGAGGCCTATGTCGGCGGAGAATAACAGGAGGTGTGGGTGAGTAGAGGGATGGCTTGGCCAGCGGTGGGAGTAGGAGGGGGCGATGAGGCCTTCGCGGTAGCACAACCGGCCACGGGAGGCGGGAGCAGGCGGTCACGTTGGCGCTGGATTGGGTGGGTGGAGCAAGAAGATCAGAGATTGAAGAAGCACGACGGCCGTTGGATTGACATCCAACGGTCACTTCTGCTAGAATTGTTTATTGACTAATATATAATAAGTAAAAAATTCTTGCATACGTGTCAACTTAATAGGCCCACAAGTCAGCCTCCCAGTCTGTGGCGGTTAGCATACAGCCCATTTGCTATTTTTTTAAATAATTTATAGCTCATTTGCAAATTCTTATGCAATTTATTGCAGCCCATTATCTTTTTGTTGGTCAGGACCAGGGTTAAAAATTTAAACGAAATTCCACATATTTTGGTGGGGTCCAAACTATTTTTAATCACGAAATGTCGAGCCACATTTAAAGTAATTTCAAAATATATTTAAATTAGGTTAAAACCCAATGAAATTTGAAATCTGAAAATGTGAAGAAAAAAATCAGAAATTTGAAAGTAATTGCCAATTTGTTGTGTGTTTTTTATATTTACAGCCCATTTCATATTACTTTTAAGATTTGCAGCCGTCTTGAAAGATTTGCAGCCCAGCAGGGTGGAGAAAAACAAGTTGGCGTGGGTTGGGTTGGCCTGGATTATGTATTCATCAGGAAAAAAACTGGTCTAGACATTTTCACAAAGAAAAAAAATAGCTGGGCTTGTCATGTGGTAAACGTAAAATAGAAGCCTGGGCTAGACGGGCCACAGCCCAGTTGATACCTTGCTCCGTCTCAACAATAACAAAAAAACTGCTCGAGCTGCTAGGTCCCAGGTGTCAGCCGCTCTTGTGTAGTTCTCTTGTCTATTGACTATATGCTGACAATGTCGTGGGTCCCAGATGTCAGCAAACCACTAGGAGGAAGCATTTTCTTTTTTGCTTGTAACAATGAGGCACTTGCTTGCGTATGGCCATAGACATGGTGGGTCCCTACTATCATCCTCTCCATGTATAGTCCTCTCCCGATTCCTGTCATTTGTTGACCATGCTTGTGGCACCCCGATAGAGGGCCGACGCATGCCAGTCCCAGGATAAGACCTGGCGCACGCCTGAGACATGATACAGCAATTCCAGGCACAAAAATGGCTTTATTATATGAAATGGAGTTTTACAATACTGTTGCTTATAACAATATTACATGGCTCCAAGGCTACCTAAATGGCAGCAGAGGTCTTGGTTCAGTGGCAACGACGTCTCTGGCTGGGCTCCACAACGCACAGGACTGGCTGGGTTACGATCTAGCACGACGGATCTTCTCCTGCAACTGGCCACGTGCAAGGCCAGGTGAGTACTTTGAATGTACTCGCAAGTCAACCAAATACATCGCATACAAACAAGCAGATGACAAAGCAAGCCCTATGCTTCTATAAGAATTTAATCTAAACATGGTATGGAATTAACAAGAAATCATGGATCAATCATGGCATACATGGATCAGGCATATCAACTTTATGGCATGGCATGGCAATTTCTATGAAGCATGGCATTCAAGCTTAAACTGAAACCTACACTACACCTACCTCCCGTGAAGCATTAAAGTAATATGTGGTGACATCACTCAGTTTTACTGCCTTTCTGGGCTAACTCATGACTCACCGAGATCTCATCTCGTGATCATATCAAAACAACATGGTGACTGCTCACAATTATCCAAATTACCACATTCACTTAGTAGCACATTCCTTAACAAGTTTATAATAACAGGTTTGTCCTCTAGATCGACTAAGCCCAAATAGTGTGACCTGATACGAACTGTGTCCAATACCGTGGACGCGGCTATTCGAATAGATTCTTACACTCTGCAGAGGTTGCGCACTTTACCCACACTATGAAGCTCCTGGTCCCGTACCTCGGTACACTTCCCCTTTGGGTGGACCGGTGCTGCTCCAACGAAACTTGCCTAACCCGTGACTCCCCCACCGTACCACCGACAATCATCCTCCCCCGGAGTCATGCCCTGGGTGGCCCCTGTGTCACCCCGTGACACCTGCCACCGTCGTGGCCAAACAAAACTGTCCCAAACGGGGACTCCCGGGCTAAACAAACAACTGGGCTCACAAGGTTATCGCCGCCTACCGGGCCAGGGTAGCATGCGCGCAGAACCTTCCCTCTTTGGTGGTACCGGTAAGAGAGCACAAAGCTAGACCAAGTCAAGGCCGTCCCATACCGGCAAATGTGGCTACACGGGTAAGCTCGGTTCGGTGGCACTATGACTCGATCCCATCGATGATGGAGGAGGTTTAATTTATAAGTTCAATTTAACACTTCCATCATCTCATCATATCATCAACATTTACGAGCAGGAACAATTACTTAACAACAGCATAGCAAAAGCATAACGGTACTGACCGTCATGGCATGAGATCAAATCATAGTACTAACATGATCATGGTATTAAAAGTATTGCTACTAGCATGGGAAAATATGACATGAAAGCAATTCATGATATCACATGGTAAATAACACTAGTATCTAGCACAGATGAAATAACAGGGCTACAGCAGTGCAGACTAACAGATGATATGAAATACACGGCAACACACACACAGGGTGCAAGCAAAGTCATCACGCAAGTCCGGAGCTCATGATAAGAGGTTGGCTTGCCTTGGGGTAGAGGAATACACCGGAAGGAAGTGCGATGAAACTCTGGAAAGATTTGCCGGAAAAGTTTCCCTCTCGAAGGGGCTGATTGAAGGGCAAGGGCAAAATGGTCATTTTCACAGTGTGAAAACATTATGAAAATGATACCATCCGAACGGGCTCGACGAACTGAAGACGTGGGCGTTGGAATTACCTCAATCGGAGTTACGGTTGCGGAGAAATGCCCGTTCGCTCATTAGGCAGAAAAGCGCGCGAAAACCTGTTCACTTCTTTCTTTAATGGACGAACATCCACAATACAGTGGTTTCGGTGGCGGTTGAGGCTGAAAGCACCTTTTCCACAGTACGCTTTTGATAACAGAAAGCGCATTTCCCTCATATGACGCGGCGAGGTATGCTTTGACCAGTGGAAGGCGTATTTAGAAAATACGCTTCCACTTAACTCAGTCAACGGGCCCGGCCAGGTCAACGAACAGAGACTTACACGCAGGCCCGGCCTCATCTCCTCTCTCTCTCTCCCTGGTCGCCCTCTTCCTCGACAGAAACAGAGGAGCACCGCGGCGGCTCGGACAGCGCTCGCCGTCGGTGCCTCACTGCTCGGCTGCTGCTGCCGGCGGGCCAGGCGAGCTCGCGGTGCCACCCCGCATCCAGGGGTAGTCGCCAGGAGCTCAGGGATGCCTAGAAGAGGTGCGGCCATGGTGACAGAGGAGGCGGCCATGGCGGCGCTTGGAGTGGCGGGCACGGGCTGCTCCGGCGTAAATTAGAGGGGACGGCGGCTCGGTGGACTACTGGGGAGGCCGAGGACTGGAATGGAGAGGAGGGGAAGGGACACACGGCCAGAATCGGCCGAGGGGAACGGCGGCAGAGCTTCAGCCATTGGGAAGAGAAGGGAGCTCCGGGCTCGGGTAGGAGGACTGGGAGGGGGCTGGGGCTGCTGGTGAAGAGGAGGGCTCGAGGGCACGCTATTTATAGCCGCGAGAGGAGCTAGCCGACGGTGGATGGAGCTTCTGGATGCGCGGCTAGGGGGCGGCACTCCGGTGGTCGGCAGAAGCATCCATGGCTAGGGGATGAGGGGGAGAGGGCTCTAGAAGGCACACGCGTGTGGACAAGCCAGAGCTCGCTGGAGACGAGCTCCCGAAGGATCTGGCACGCGGTGCACTGCCTTGCCGTGCACTGCATGTGGTCACCGCGTGGCCACGGCGTTGCCACGCCGCACTCGAGGCCAAACCTTGTCTGGGGTGTTCTCCTTCCTTCCTGGAGTTGGCCTATGCAGCTGGATAGCACTGGAGAGCTCTGATGTGACTGCAAAAAGGTCAAACAGGTTCTAGCAATAAAGTTTGCACACGTGGTGTGGCCACCACAGTGCTCCTCTTGGCCTGATCTTTGGCATGGGTCAATAATCCACTAAGGTAGTCATCCTGGCCAAGTTTCATCACAAATGGACAAGTCTAGATGGTACTTTCTTCACAAAGCACCAAACTGGCCAGAAAGATGAATGAGGATGCTGGGGTCAAATGGCTAAATAGAATTAGCTGATTTTTGGTGTAGAGTGATGATTTGGTCATGAGAGATAGCTGGAAAAGTTTCAGCTCAAATTGATCATCCATATGGGTACTTCCTTCACAGAGATGCAATCTGAACAGAAACTTAGATAATTTACTAGGGAAGATTGGCTAGATGAAATGGCCTGGTTTTTGGTATCCATAGGTTATTTATCATTGTTAACCACCTTGAGAAATTTCAGCCCAAAAAGATCAAGGGAGCAAGCACTTCCATTGCAAACTGGAAATCTGGACAGAATTTGCAAATGGATGTTGTGCTCAAAATTTGAATTGTGGAACTTGAGATTTTGATGGAAATGGTGAATATATGGGCAGGAGAAGCTCCACAAATTTATTTGGGATTTTTCCTAGCTACGAAAATGGTAGTTCCTTTGGAAAGGCCCCAAATTGAAATATTGGCTTTAAATAGGAAAATGCAATTTCCCTTATTTAATTATGGCCAATATTTTTGTGAGAGCTCAATATGATCACAATGAATATCTCCACAAATTTTCATGAGCTTTGGAGATGGATAGATAATTTTCTGGATTTAATTCCTCAGAAAGGCAGAAAGAGGAATTAATTCTAGATGAGAAATATTGCATATGACTTAGCAATATTTTTGCACATCTAGGGTTTATGGATGAAGGAGGGTCTCTAGAAATTTTGGGAGGATTGACAGAGCAAGGAAAATGATGGCTCCTTTGTAAACACAAAGGCAGGATTTCCAGTTCCAATATTTTGAAACTAGGGTTTGAATGAGGTTCGGGGTTTACGGGTAGAAGCTTGGCTGGCACAGAAGCATGGGAAAGGCATGGAGAGATTGAGGATTTTCTGGATTCACCTGGTCACTCACCAGATTCTAGAGGAAAAAATTTGGGAGAGGAAAGCTAAGAAGGAATAACAGCACAAAAATCGATAACCCGATTTTTGGGGTGTTACAAACCTTCGCCAGTTAAGAGAATCTCGTCCTCGAGATTCCTAGGGTTAGCTCAAAACAAATACAACGCCTCCTGGAAAAACCTCTGGGTTGGGTCTTAACCCTGCGGTTGAAAACAACCGAGTTAAGAGTACCAAAAATTGGTACACCCAGATCGAGATACGGATATCGAGGGATCTACTCCACGGGTAGGCTTCGCTGGGTTTTCTCGTGGCCCTAACATTTTTAGAAAAACAATTCCTTTTTCCAAAAATGCTTGAGGTACCCCGAGGAACAGTGGCCTCTCCTGCTGACTTGTGGGCCCAGGGCCCAGTGGCAGCCTCCTTCTTCCTTCTCTGGCCAACGGCTCTCTCTAGCTTCCGCGCTGTTTCGCGTGCGGCTGGCACTGCGCACGCCTAGCTCCTAGGGCGTCAAGCACCCTATGACGATAGTGTGCAGCGTGCATGAGGCTGATGCAGACATCACTCCCGTCGCGGGCCAGCGCCGGTCGGCACTGTTCGCGGATTCGCCACCTGGACGCCGGTGATCGAGTGACGCGCGGTTCTCCTGGACCTCGCTCACCGTACACCGGACTTGGGCTATAAAAACGACCGCGGTTTCCTCCCTCCACCTCGCACCTCACCTCACCTCTTCTCCTTCTCCTTCTCCTTTGGGTTGCAGGAGCTCGAGGCGAGGCCTTAATGGCGGACGTAGGTTCGGAGCTGATCACGATCCTCCTGGTTGGTCTGCTGGCGGCATTGGTGGGCTTCTCGCTGCTACTGTGTGCGATGATCCTCGATGATCGCCGTGATTTCCCTACTCGAGTGGTGGCTCTCCGAGGCGGCGGTGATCATGAAGACTAGGTATTTGTGCCGGGTACGAGTGGGTGTTGGAGTAGAATCAGGGTTAAATCTCAGACTGGAGGGGTTGTAACGGTTTATGCTGCAATAAAATTTCTCAGAATTTCTCCGAGTTTGCAGCTGGGCTCTGGGAAAAAGATTTAGGGACTAGGGAGGGGAGAACTGGCTCTCCAGTGTTTTGGGTTTGGGAGGCTGGTAAACGGAGAAAGCACGAATGGATGAGGGTATGCGGTTTTGCATTCCACCCGAGTACTGCTGCGTCTGTACTCAGGAGGATGAACTTGGTGTGCAGACATTGCTCACACAATACACATGCAATCTACTCAAACCAAAATGCAGGCAAATGCATATAGGAGCAACACACATGCAAAGGAAAAGAACACATCCAACAGATTACACTACGGTCTTTTAATGCTAGTGGGTGTATGCACTCTTGGTATACATACACCTACACCAGCCCGTATTTCATTAGGGACTCCAAGCGAGTCCGTTGTTATTAGGTGTAAGTGTCCTACTGATCGAAATCTTGTTAAGAAACCATTGCCAGCTCTGCTAAACATTTCTGCTTAACAGAGAGACAGATGAACCAAGCACACAAAACAAACGGGCATACATAACATTACCACCGCACACAAGTTACAAGCAGTACAAGCATACAACAACACGCAATCTTACTAGGCAGCGAACAACAGCTCACTCCGAACTACAGGGTTCTACTCTTGCTGGGCTCTCCTAGGGGGCGGAGGCTGAGCCAACTTCCATCTTCATCGTCGGACACCTCTATGGGTTGAGCCTCAACTGCTGGAGCTGCCGGTGGAACTTGACGAAATACATCCCGACGACGAAGATGCCGAATAGCTCGGGAGTAGGAACTTGGGGAAATGATGCCGGGTCGATATGGGTTCACGAGTTGCGAGGATGGCACTAGCTGCGAAGGTGGCACTGGGTTTGGCAACATGGAACTGGTGGCCTGGGATGCTGCTTGACGGGCATCATCGTATGCTTTCGTAACAACCCGAATGGTGTCACGGTCAATATCTTTAAACTCTCCAATAATGCTGGTGAGCAGCAGCCCTTGGGCAGCAATGAACTGAACCAGGCGATCTATTGTCGGGTCTGCATCCTCGGCTGTGCTGAAGAACTCGCAACCTATGCTGGACGCAGAGGGAAAGTAGCGGTACTCCCGCATCTCTGCTACTTTCAGAAACTGGAAACGAAGACGGGCAATGGCTTCCGCAGCAGCTGTCTGAACAGCCAATGCGGGGGTGGGCATGGGTTTGCCCTGAAAAGTCAAGGGCTTCCCATCCTCTGCTGGACCTGGGCAGATATGCGCATTCGCATAGTATCGGCAAAGGTGAGGGATGGGTTCCGATTGGATCACCAGATACACCGGGCTAGTACTACAGCCAAGGGCTTGGGTGAGCATACTCGAAAGGATGGGCGGAAAGACGGGATAACCATTAGCCAAAATTCGGCTATGGAAGGTGGGTGCTCTGGAAGAACTAGCCATGGCTGCTGGTTTGAGGATAATGGCCTGGGTTCTCTTGCGGGGATCTGGCTTACTGAACGGAGAGGGTTGCGACTCGTAGGTGGGAGAGGTTTTAAATAGGCAGCCAGGCGGGGACATACCAGCATGGCGTGGATCCTTCTCGTGCCGGGTAAAGGATACGCTGGCACGGGCGACCACTGGGTAGGGTCGCGGTCCAATCCAGGGATAGCTAAGGGGCGGACAGCTGGGTAGGGGCACGTCAATTTCGACTGCGCCGCCTGTTGATCAACAGTGGCCGTGTCGGATGCCAGTGATGGGTCAACTCTATTGGGCACACTACGGTCGAAAATAGGGGTGGTCTGATGCTAGGATAATCTACAGCCAGCCTGGCTCTGATACCAAGTCTTGTGGCACCCCGATAGAGGGCCGACGCATGCCAGTCCCAGGATAAGACCTGGCGCACGCCTGAGACATGATACAGCAATTCCAGGCACAAAAATGGCTTTATTATATGAAATGCAGTTTTACAATACTGTTGCTTACAACAATATTACATGGCTCCAAGGCTAACTAAATGGCAGCGGAGGTCTTGGTTCAGTGGCAACGACGTCTCTGGCTGGGCTCCACAACGCACAGGACTGGCTGGGTTAAGATCTAGCACGACGGATCTTCTCCTGCAACTAGCCACGTGCAAGGCCAGGTGAGTACTTTGAATGTACTCGCAAGTCAACCAAATACATAGCATCCAAACAAATAGATGACAAAGCAAACCCTATGCTTCTATAAGAATTTAATCTAAACATGGTATGGAATTAACAGGAAATCATGGATCAATCATGGCATACATGGATCAGGCGTATCAACTTTATGGCATGGCATGGCAATTTCTACGAAGCATGGCATCCAAGCTTAAACTGAAACCTACATTACACCTACCTCCCGTGAAGCACTAAAGTAATATGTGGTGACATCACACAGTTTTACTGCCCTTCTGGGCTAACTCATGACTCACCGAGATCTCATCTCGTGATCATATCAGAACAACATGGTGACTGCTCACAATTATCCAAATTACCACATTCACTTAGTAGCACATTCCTTAACAAGTTTATAATAACAGGTTTGTCCTCCAGATCGACTATGACCAAATAGTGTGACCTAACACGAACTGTGTCCAATACTGTGGACGCGGCAATTCGAATAGATTCTTACACTCTGCAGAGGTTGCGCACTTTACTCACACTATGAAGCTCCTGGTCCCGTACCTCGGTACACTTCCCCTTTGGGTGGACCGGTGCTGCTCCAACGAAACTTGCCTAACCCGTGACTCCCCACCATACCACCCACAATCATCCTCCCCCGGAGTCATGCCCTGGGTGGCCCCTGTGTCACCCCGTGACACCTTCCACCGTCGTGGCCAAACAAAACGGTCCCAAACGGGGACTCCCGGGCTAAACAAACAACTGGGCTCACAAGGTTATCGCTGCCTACCGTGCCAGGGTAGCACGCGCGCAGAACCTCCCTCTTTGGTGGTACCGGTAAGAGAGCACAAAGCTAGACCAAGTCAAGGCCGTCCCATACCGGCAAATGTGGCTGCACGGGTAAGCTCGGTTCGGTGGCACTATGACTCGATCCCATCGATGACGGAGGAGGTTTAATTTATAAGTTCAATTTAACACTTCCATCATCTCATCATATCATCAACATTTATGAGCAGGAACAATTCCTTAACAACAGCATAGCAAAAGCATAACGGTACTGACCATCATGGCATGAGATCAAATCATAGTACTAACATGATCATGGTATTAAAAGTATTGCTACTAGCATGGGAAAATATGACATGAAAGCAATTCATGATATCACATGGTAAATAACACTAGTATCTAGCACACATGAAATAACAGGGCTACGGCAGTGCAGGCTAACAGATGATCTGAAATACACGGCAACACACACACAGGGTGCAAGCAAAGTCATCACGCAAGTCCGGAGCTCATGATAAGAGGTTGGCTTGCCTTGGGGTAGAGGAATACACCGGAAGGAAGTGCGATGAAACTCCGGAAAGATTTGCCGAAAAAGTTTCCCTCTCGAAGGGGCTGATTGAAGGGCAAGGGCAAAATGGTCATTTTCACAGTGTGAAAACATTATGAAAATGATACCATCGGAACGGGCTCGACGAACTAAAGACGTGGGCGTTGGAATTACCTCAATCGGAGTTATGGTTGCGGAGAAATGCCCGTTCGCTCGTTAGGCAGAAAAGCGCGTGAAAACCTGTTCACTTCTGCCTTTAACGGACGAACGTCCACAATACGGTGGTTTCGGCGGCGGCTGAGGCTGAAAGCGCCTTTTCCAGAGTACGCTTTCGATAACAGAAAGCGTATTTCCATCATATGACGCGGCGAGGTATGCTTTGACCAGTGGAAGGCGTATTTAGAAAATACGCTTCCACTTAACTCAGTCAACGAGCCCGGCCAGGTCAACGAACAGAGACTCACACGCGGGCCTGGCCAAATCTCCTCTCTCTCGCTCCCTAGTCGCCCTCTTCCTCGACAGAAACAGAGGAGCACCGCGGTGGCTCGGGCAGCGCTCGCCGCCGGTGCCTCACTGCTCGGCTGCTGCTGCCGGCGGGCCAGGCGGGCTCGCGGTGCCTCCCCGCATCCAGGGGTAGTCGCCAGGAGCTCGGGGATGCCCAGAAGAGGTGCGGCCATGGTGATAGAGGAGGCGGCCATGGCGGCGCTTGGGGTGGCGGGCACGGGCTGCTCCGGCGTAAATTGGAGGGGCGGCGGCTCAGTGGACTACTGGGGAGGCCGAGGACTGGAATGGAGAGGAGGGGAAGGGCCACACAGCCAGAATCGGTCGAGGGGAACGGCGGCAGAGCTTCGGCCATTGGGAAGAGAAGGGAGCTCCGGGCTCGGGTGGGAGGACTGGGAGGGGGCTGGGGCTGCTGGTGAAGAGGAGGGCTCGAGGGCACGCTATTTATAGCCGCGAGAGGAGCTAGCCGACGGTGGACGGAGCTTCTGGACGCGTGGCGAGGTGGTGGAACTCCGGCGGTCGGCAAAAGCGTCCATAGCTAGGGGACGAGGGGGAGAGGGCTCCAGAAGGCACACGCGTGCGGTGGGCAGCTCGACGGCGCTCGCGGACAAGCCAGAGCACGCTGGAGACGAGCTCCCGAAGGATCTGGCATGCGGTGCACTGCCTTGGCGTGCACTGCACGTGGTCACCGCGTGGCCACGGCGTTGCCACGCCGCACTCGAGGCCAAACCTTGTCTGGGGTGTTCTCCTTCCTTCCTGGAGTTGGCCTATGCAGCTGGATAGCACTGGAGAGCTCTGATGTGACAGCACCAAGGTCAAACAGGTTCTAGCAGCAAAGTTTGCACACGTGGTGTGGCCACCACAGTGCTCCTCTTGGCCTGATCTTTGGCATGGGTCAATAATTCACTAAGGTAGTCATCCTGGCCATGTTTTAGCACAAATGGACAAGTCTAGATGGTACTTTCTTCACAAAGCACCAAACTGGCCAGAAATATGAATGAGGATGCTGGGGTCAAATGGCTAGATAGAATTAGCTGATTTTTGCTGTAGAGTGATGATTTGGTCATGAGAGATAGCTAGAAAAGTTTCAGCTCAAATTGATCATCCATATGGGTACTTCCTTCACAGAGATGCAATCTGAACAGAAACTTAGATAATTTACTGGGGAAGATTGGCTAGATTAAATGGGCTGGTTTTTGGTATCGAGAGGTGATTTATCATTGTTAACCACCCTGAAAAATTTCAGCCCAAAAAGATCAAGGGAGCAAGCACTTCCTTTGCAAACTGAAAATCTGGACAGAATTTGCAAATGGATGTTGTGCTCAAAATTTGAATTGTGGAACTTGAGATTTTGATGGAAATGGTGAATATATGGGCAGGAGAAGCTCCACAAATTTATTTGGGATTTTTCCTAGCTACCAAAATGGTAGTTCCTTTGGAAAGGCCCCAAATTGAAATATTGGCTTTAAATAGGAAAATGCAATTTCCCTTATTTAATTATGGCCAATATTTTTGTGAGAGCTCAATATGATCACAATGAATATATCCACAAATTTTCATGAGCTTTGGAGGTGGATAGATAATTTTCTGGATTTAGTTCCTCAGAAAGGCAGAAAGGGGAATTAATTCTAGATGAGAAATATTGCAGATGACTTAGCAATATTTTTGCACATCTAGGGTTTATGGATGAAGGTGGGTCTCTAGAAATTTTGGGAGGATTGACAGAGCAAGGAAAATGATAGCTCCTTTGTAAACACAAAGGCAGGATTTTCAGTTCCAATATTTGGAAACTAGGGTTTGAATGAGGTTCGGGGTATACTGACAGAAGCTTGGCTGGCACAGAAGCATGGGAAAGGCATGGAGAGATTGAGGATTGTCTGGATTCACCTGGTCACTCACCAGATTCTAGAGGAAAAAATTTGGGAGAGGAAACCTAAGAAGGAATAACAGCACAAAAATCGATAACCCGATTTTTGGGGTGTTACAATGCTGACAACGCCAGACAGCGGCTCCGCGGCGAGCGCACCAAGGCGCGCGGAGGACGATGGCGAGGCCTCGGACGGGAACGAATAGGAGCCGGGGAAGATGCGGCAGTGAAGTCACGGGCGAAGGGGAGTACGAGGGTTGACTGGTTTGGGTGCGGGGTGGGGTAGACATCGCCGTTAACGATTTAGGAGACGGTGGGACGGCGATGCGTGCGCGGAGGCGCAGCCAGCTGTGGGAGGCGGGAGCAAGCGGCCCCGCCGGCACTGGTTTGGTTTTGGCGGCAGGAGGAAGAAGAGACTGAAGAAACACGACAGACTGTTTCAAGCAGCAGTACTTAACATCCTTAACTGAAAGCAGCAGGAGCACTTAACAACCAAAGCTGAAAGCAGTATGAGTACTTATACAGGTTCAGCCGTACAAGGCACGCCTCGAACAGTGCTACTTTGCCTACAGTTAATTAAGGGTGAGGCCACCAAGCCCCAGGACAAGGCCTAGGCGCCACCCCGTGCATCCACAACTTTCTGAAAGCGGCTCCATCTCGCAATGTGGTCAATAAATAGGATATTCGCTTCAGAGCCATGGAAAAGCATGAACATAACCTTATGCCCTATTATCCAAGATCGACGGGCCTTCATGATTTGAGACCACCCATGAATATGTATCTTTTCACCTCTAAGGGAAATGGAGTAGGTCGACATAAACATCATGTTGTGACCAAGCACAAGTCTGACTCAACCATGGCCAGGCATCTGTATAGGAACAATAAAACTGGGCAGTTTCTGTTTCAAGAAGAAGAACATAGCTGTAAAACTGTATATAAGCAAGAGTTTATGAACAACATATATAACAGAAAATAGCTCATACCATCAATTTTTTGAGACAGTTGGACCTGTTCAACATGTGCACTAGTGGTACACATATCCCACATGTCCTTCCACAATTGAATGCCCCACAAGGTCCTCAAGACGATCAATAAAGTGTAGGAAATGGTGGATGTCATCCCAGTCGACTTCGGTGCCATCAGTAACCGTCAACTTCTTATCAAATAATAGACGACTAGTGTCCTGCACTTTGTAATAACCTACGCGTGTCACCAATTATAAGAAATATTAGTTAGAAGTAGCATCATTATGAGAGAAGGGAATCACAAATTGTTGCTACTTCTAAAGTCAAATTGTGATCAGTTAGACAGAATAGGTGGATTACAAAGTAAAAGAGGCAACATGCAAGAACCAGATACAAAACTAACATGGACGAACCACAAGAACGATTTCGGGGTGGAAGGTCACAGGGAAGATAAGACCAGGTTTTGCTATTTCCATGAACATTGGTGTGCCAACTTTCAGTCCATAACACTTGACAAAGTTTATCCAAGTTTGCCCATAAAAAAGGAGCAATCTTCTTGGTTAATGAACCCAACTGTGAACTTGTATCCATGGCATGTCTCCAATGTGACCGTTATACTGGTGTATTCAGTTATGGCAAGGCCGACCTTCTTGAGTACATGTGTTCTGGCACAACAAGGGATGCACTGCAGGAAAAATAATATCAGAACACAATTTATTCGCTATCCAAATCTAGAAATAATTTCCTCTTTCACGTCAGTGTTGAGCATGGTACTAGTACCTTTTATCCAAATATAGCAATCCAAATTTCCAAATTAGTCGACAACATGTTCAAAAACCCCAACCCTCCTGGATAGAAAATAGGATTCTAGGAACATACCGTGCGCTTTTTGAAATCCTATGTTAGGATGAGAAGGAACAAGTCTGGCGTCCTGCCAAGGGCACAGAAACCTGTAGGGTCCTCGCACTTTGGGCACTGCAAATGAAACACACTAGATTCAGTACAAAGAAAAATGCATCAACGACGGCGGTTGCCATCCTAGGATTACCGGGGACAAAGGGACTAAGATTTATCAGTGATGGATGAAGAATTCGTACCTGGTTCTCCATGAGAAAACCCTAAGCAATCGCCGAGAGGTGGTTTTCTCTGAACAAGCAGACATGGGAGAAGGGGATTCAGGTCGAGTGAAATATTGCTGCTTCGTCCGTCCAGCTTACTGCTACTGCTGGAAAGGTGGGGTTTTGTGATTTGATGGCTCATTGGGCATTACTGCGGCGCTACGACCGGGGTGAGTCTACCGTGCAGTTGTGCACTTTAATTTGGTGCATGGCACGTGGACCTAGTTGCTAGATGTCCCAGATATCAGCGAAATGAAGTAGAATGGCAAGAGTAACTAGTTACACATAATCATTTTTTTGATAGAGAGATACTCCCTCTGTAAAGAAATATAAAAATCTTTTATATCACAACTTTATACATAAGAAAAATAAAGGGGAATATATATACATAAATATGGGGTTCATATATATATACATATATATATATTATATATATGTTTTTCAGAATAAAATACTCAGATAGGCTGACGGCTCTTGACTTTGAGCCACAGGCCGGTGGGCCTACATGTTTGGAGGCCCATTTGTTCTAAGTCAGCGCATTTCATCTGATAAATATTGCATGCGATCGGGACGGCGCTGGTTTTAGATGCTGTCGCAAGGAGAAGACAGAAAATTGAATAAAGCACGGCAGCTGTTAGACTGAAATCGAACGATAGTTCCAAACCAGCAATCAGAGTTGCAATTCTTTCAGGATGTCCTACGTGATATATGCTAGTACTGCTTATACACACAGGACACTTGTTTCACCATGGCATATTACATCAAAAGCTCTCGGAGGATAGATCAGTTCGGCAGTTGCGTGCTATTACTTAGGAATTTCAAAGTTGATTAGGACCAGCTCTTCTTGCAGAGAAACTTCGATTCTGACATCATCCCCAACCATAAGATTTGATTGAGTTTTGAACCTTGACCATCCTTTAGCATCAATCATTATGCGGCCATCCTTTCTACATACGGTATATTGCGCAGGTTCATTCACACCAAGGCTGCGCATGGTAACAGAAACTTGGCCACGGTCGCCCGGATTATTGAACGACTCCCTCATTGCACTAGGAATTTTCTATTTGCAAACAAGAAGACATACCCAAACAGTTAGATCAACACAGTGAATCATGTGAAACAACATGGAACGACAAAAGAATGAAGCACTTGGGCTCCCAATGCTTACCAAAAAGGTGGAGATGTCAGTTTCTGTAAGGACTTTGGTATATGCAGTGTGAACTGCAGCCCAGTCTGTTGCCGGTGCAGGTGCTGGTTCCGTTGCCGCTACACGGGCCGAAGCAGATGCAAGTGCAAGTTCAAGTGTTGCTACAGGTGCCAGAGCCGTTGCTGGAGCCCGTGGCGATGCGACTGGTAGTGCCATTGCTGCTTCTGGAGCTGGTGCCAGTGTCGGACCAGGTGGCGGTGTCGGTGTGTGATCCTCTGGTAGATTAGCCTGATCCGCTGACGCAGTCGTTGCCCAATCCTCAGCTGGACCAGACTGAGATGCTGTCGCTGTCAGTGCTAGAGCCAGTGCCGATGTCGGAGCAGGTGCCGGTGCTCGATCCGCTGCGGCTGCCGATGCTGGAGGTGGACTAATTCTGGCGTGTTTGTTAAAGTAAACGGCAGTTGATCAGAGGGCTTTAGATTGTACTCAGACAACAGACGGATCCAATTGTGTCCAGTAATATAAGTTATGGACAGTGCCTTCATTATTGACACATCATAAGAAGTGAAACCTGCTAAAATAACCATCATAGAGCAAACCAAACGGTTTATTCTGTAATGAATGTGACATGGCAAAACCTGCATCGTAAAATTAAAGCAAAAGTAAGAAAACATGACAATTAATCAATAAGATTTACTTTATGTGACACGACTAAATCCTTACCAGGAAATTACTATCTTCAAGTTCTAAATTGAAGGTTGTTCTTCCAATTACATGTGGCATGCAGGGCCCCTCCTTACTCCCACAAGCAGGACAGTCCAAAGGTCGTGACAACTCGTATGGAGCAAACATCCGCGAGAATGGAAATCCTGGTGGGTGCGATAAACCCTGCAACACATACATATATTGGAGTGTAACCATAACTGATATATACTCCCGCTGTCCACAAAAATAAGATGATCTGGATATTTCAAAATGTACGGACTAAATTGAGTGGACAAACACACCAAAATGTGTCTAACTCTATATACATCTGATTCACAAAAAATGTAAACATCTTTTGTCTTTGAACTGAGGGAGTACTGTACTGGCATGAAATAACACAGATATCAGACAACCGAAATTGGTATTATAAGTTCACCATTTCCAAAACATTAACATAGAGTGTTCTCAGGATTCACCACAAAACAAAAGTGACAGTACTAACACATACAGGGTTCACACACACAAATAAAGTACTGAACAATATTACTTACTATAGACAAGCAAAGTTGCACTAATTAAACTCTACAGACTATTTCTTGCCACCGACCTACGGGATGTGCCCCACAAAACTGACCAGGCCATGGACATCATGAGAGATGTCTATTGGCACCTTCACCATCTCATCAACATTGGAGAACCTAACAGTGTGGTCTTTCCACTCATAAACATGACGATGAAGACAAGCAGCATCAGATTTGTCGGGAAGCTTTTCAAGAGCCACACCCTTCGTAATTGAAGGCACAGCTACAAAATTGTTGTGGTGAAGTACACCCTCGAGAACACGCCTGACAACAATGCTACAGAAAAACACTTGTTCAAGACATGCGGCTATAAGGACACGACGGCTAGATAGTTTAGTAGTGCACATCCTTAGGTCTTCCAGTTCACACGGCATGACTTTGAGAACTTCATCTCCACACCGGACCTGGTTCTAATTCAAACAGAAACCAATATTTTATTACTGCCTCCGTTCACAAATATAAGATGATTTTTGATATTTTACTCCATATAAGACTACATATAAGCACAGAAATGAGTGAACAAAGACACTAAAACATGTCTACATCAGATACACAAAAAAGTTAGAACATCTTATATTTGTGAACAGAGGGATTACTTACAATGCCCATAACACAAGTTACTGAGGCTACTATATTCTCTTCCAAGGCATGAGAGCTACAATCTTGCATTTCCTACAGCTAGCGTTGATGTTCATAAAGTAGTTGAAAGTAATCAGAAATCAGTGTTATGTGCAAAAATCATTTGCATGTCAACCTCTCGCATGTTTTGGTCAAAAGAGACATTTAGAACCATCATTTGGCACAGAAAAATCACATGCAAGATCGTCCAGAATGTTTTACTACTAGTACTATGTGTACATTACACAAACCTCGCATATTAGCAAGAACTTTGCAAGTTAGATCAAAAAACATGATCAAGATCGTCAACAAGAGATATTACCTCGACCGGCTTAACGACGGATCCCGAAGAGGTGGCCTTGGCCAAGGCGATGGCCTTGAGCTTGTTTGTGGTCGTCTCGGCAGGGTGCTTGCGCTTCTTCAGACTCTGAGTGTCGGGCCTATTTCCGGAATATATCATGGAATAGCCTCAAGTCACACCAGCCCCAAGATTAGAACAACTGGTGGACTCCCTTGATATAGATAACCAGTACATACATAATATTACACAGGGTTGAGCCAGAGTGCTCAACATTTATTACAAACTTGTCAATATATGACGGTGGTGGAATATGACAGTGGTGGTGATATTAGAACACTGATACAATAAAGTAAAGCCAAGCGTCAGTGTGAGGCTTGAATATTTTATTTGTGAAGAAGAAGCACTGTGGATGATACACGTGGTAGACTCCAAGAACACAAGTTGACTGACTGGGAACACCTCTAAGCGTCGGGCTCGCTAGCGCACTCTTCCTCCACAAGATCGTCTTCCTCCGAGTCTGGCCAAATTAACAAGCCAGGGACAAGCCTGTGAGTATGTTGGAATGTACTCGCAAACATTATGAACAAAAGATATACCGAATGCACATGTTCATGATGGAATAAACTCTATGCATATGCTGACCAAAATTTAAAGCATGGCATGATAAATATTAATACGGTGTGGATGAATAAATATATTATTTTAGTAATAAAGCAAGAAAATAAATGGAACATCGGGCGCTGGACCGCCCGAGAAATTCCAAGAAAAATGCCAAACGGGTGTCTAAAGGTGACGCCTCGAGAGGACTTGAAAAGAAATGCCAAACGGGTGTCTGAAATCGACGCCTCGAGAGGTCTTGAAAAGAAATGAGTATCCAGGTGGACTAGCCATCCCAAGTGATACCCGGAAAAATAGAAATGAGTATCCAGGTGGACTAGCCATCCCAAGTGATACCCAGAAAAATAGAAATGAGTATCCAGGTGGTCTAGCCATCCCAAGTGATACCCAGAAAAATAGAAATGAGTATCCAGGTGGACTAGCCATCCCAAGTGATACCCAGAAAAATAGAAATGAGTATCCAGGTGGACTAGCCATCCCAAGAGATACCAAGGGTTGCACACAGAAGAAAAAGGGTTAGTCCACAATAATATTCATGTTAACAATAATATTCGCGCTGGCATCAGTGGTGACAAAAATTATCCTGCAAAAATAGATCATGCTCAATTTTAATTATTTCCTCCAAAGACTGACACCAGGACCGACACTTGACCCTTCCCAGCTAACGTCCTTGACCGTGGACACGGCTATTCAAATAGGTATAACTCTGCAGAGGGTGTACTCTTTACCCACCTGTATAGGATTTCTTTAGTTAACACCGAGACGCTGACTAATTCCCATTACGGTCTTTGGGTTGAAAACACACCTGACCAGCGCACACCAGATTAACTTTGCGGATGCCAGGAATCACCCAAAGCATCGTTCAAGAAAAACTCTAAGACGGGGAGACCATCGTCTTGAATAGCATGGGATCACTATTTATAACGCGCGGATTACAAGGGGTGCCCCCCTCTCGGCCCAGCCGGATACACCCATGCCCCCTGACACAATGACTAGCATTAGTACATGGCCATGGAACCTCTATGTGGTGTGCACTCGGAAAGGGGTTAGCAACTTACTAAGCCGTACTCCCCTCACGGAAAGACAAGTGGTAGCACGAATTCAAGCTAGGCATGACGGAACAAGACTTGATTGTGTCGCCCCCGACTCGACCGTGCACTAATCATACACGCAAATGCACACGATCAAGCCTAAGGACTCACGGGAAGATATCACAACACAACTCTAAACACAACTAAAAGTCATACAAGCTTTATATTACAAGCCAAGGACCTCGAGGGCTCGAATACATAAGCTCGCGAACAAGCGTTAGCGGAAGCAACAACAGTATCTGAGTACAGACACAAAATTAAACAAGTATGCCTTAAGAAGGCTGAGCAAAATAACGACACTAATCGAAAAGGCGCAGGCCTCCTGCCTGGGAGCCTCCGAATCTACTCTTGGTCGTCGGTCTCCACGTAGTAGTAGGCTCCATCGGTGGGGTAGTAGTAGTCGTCGACTGGGGCAGTTGGCTCCGGGGCTCCGTCATCTGGTCGCAGCAATCGGGTATGGGAAAAAGGGGAAGCAAAGCAACCGTGAGTACTCATCCAAAGTACTCGCAAAACTTACATCCAATCTATTCTATTTATGCATCGGTATCAATGGTAAAGCTGTATCTGCGGACTAGACTGCAGAATTGCCAGAATAGAGGGGAAGGCCTAGCCTATCGAAGACTAGCAACGTGCAGCATTAGAAGAGTGCAGATTAGCATATTATAAAAGCAATAATTATAAAGAAACAATGCCCAAAGATCCTTCCTCGTCTCCCTGCAAGAAAGCGATCCCGGAGCTAACATATTAATTATCACAAGTATCCACTTCTAGTTGTAGTAGATCAGGATATTTTCCGAGCGTCCTGTTACCGTGGACACGGCTATTCGAATAGATATACTTCCCTACAGGGGTGCACCAACTTTCCCAACACACTCGATTAACTCTGGCCGGACACACTTTTATCGGGTCATGCCCGGCCTCGGCTGATCGACACACCGTAGTCCTACCTAGGCTCAACAGAGAGGCCAGCAAGCCGGTTTAACTCCTAAATGCGAAGGGGTCATGGGCCGATGATCCTTTGCAATCATGTGCATTGCGAACGTGGCCGGTGAGTAGACCTAGACCCCTTAATACAAGCGCATGCTTTCCCAGTCCAACCGGCATGCACCGCTCAACTGCTGACATCTGGAGAGCTTCGGCTGATACATACGACGTCGAGTGCCCATACTATTCCCGCGTGGTGGTTAGTGCGAAAGGCCAGAGGCCCACTCGGATCGCATATCCTAACCCATTAGTGTGTTGGGAGCTTGCGGTGACAATCAGCGATCCACGATCTGTGGTCCTGTCGCCCCGTCTTGTGGACTTACGGCAAGGGCCAGGAATGCCCGGCCGTGCCACGTAATTATCTCGCGGGTACCCTCATGGTCAACCCGACTCCACATCTCTCGCGGGTACCCCTCGGGGTTGACCCAACTTTCACAAGTTTCTGGGGTAAAGGCAAAGTATCCGTGTGTCCATAACATCAAGGAGGAATCCGAGGAATCACCCTTGTTGGATTCCCACTAGATGTATCCATCAAGGTGAACTCGGAGGAATCACCCTCGATGGGTTCACACTTGAAGGGTTGCACGACAGAAGCATCATCCGAGGTGGTGAAAGAGGAATCACCTTCGGTAACCCACAATCGACTAGCTAGTCGACAGAGATATCATCAGAAGTGATGTAGGAGGTATCACCCTCGACACTCGATATTAGCTCTGCAGAGTCGTACAACTTAGGGGGGTGTGCGGTGATGTGTTGGTCTCAGCCCATCGATCACATAGATAAGGGCACCGGTAATAAAGCGGGGCAACAAGAACAAGGGTGAGGGGCCGCTGATGGATCACTAACTAACTTATACTAAGCATTTAGGATAACAGGTAAGGTATCAACAGCAGGTTACAAAAGCAAGCTATGCATCAGAATAGGAGCAATCAAATACAGTAGCAAATTCTAATGCAAGCATGGGAGAGAAAGAATGGGTGATATAGGAATGCTCAAGGGGGTTTGGCTTGCCTGGAAGCTCTGCGGCAAAAGAGGGGTCGTCGGTGGAGTAGCAGTCCTCAGGGGCAGCGTCGGCCTCGGGGTCTACCGAAGAGAAGAGGGGGAAGAAACAATAAATAAAAGCAAACAATGCAGCACAGATGCATGGCATGACAATATGCAGTGCTAGGGTGTCGGTATACTAAAGTTTGGGTCATTTTAGTACCCCATACTTGTGCATGGACGGTTGTAGCCATACCAGTGGCAAGGCCTGCCAGAGGACAGCTGGAAACGGATACAAGATATCAAGAAGGCGTTCAAGCTAATGATCAGAAGACAGAAGACCGAAGGCTGGGTTCCCGGCAAGATCCTTGCCGGGAAGGCTCGCGAAGGCTCGGCAAGGCCTCGCGCCCAGCAAGGCCTCGCACCCGGCAAGATCCCACCACTTCAGCATAGTGCCGCCGTTCCAGCACAGCGACTAGCCTGTCGTTTAGGGCTTGTCCTCCTGGTTGCGTGTCATGGCGTCAACCACAAATGGGGTTAAGTGGTGCTGATGGGATGGGCTCTTTTTCCGTCCCCGAGAAAGTAAGGGACACATAAACGGAGCATTAACTGCGTTTGTCCTAAGACGTTTGTCCTAAGACGTCGGTGATAATCATGAAACACTGTAGTAACTTTACACCTCTTGTACTGCTGTCTGCCACTGTTGGTGACCCCTTGGACGTATAAAAGGAGGCCCAAGGCGTAGCTACAGGGGAGGAGGACCTTCCGGCCCATTCTGCATGCGTAGCTGCTTTCCCACCGCAAGTGCTCCGTGTACTTGAGCCAAGAACATCCACAATAAACAAAAGCAGGAGTAGGGTTTTACGCTTCTCAGCGGCCCGAACCTGGGTAAAGATCCTCGCGTTGATCGTTGGTTCCGCTCTTTGTGCAAATCTTTTCCCCTTGCCGAACCATAAAGGGATCCACGCGATCCCATAGGTGTCGTACGCCGACATGGGGGTGACCTAATGCAATGCTACACGTTGCAGGCGGAGCGGGAAAATATCTGGGGATATTTTCCCGGCCTTAGGCAGTTTTCGGACAGTTGATCCGGACGGGAAGGCTCCATGTTTGCATGATTGTGGGCATGTGACAGGTACATGGAGGGCATTTTCTGATTCGTCTCGTTTTTCTGATCAACTTTCATGTAGAAAACTTTTGGATCCGACCTACGGTTAATTTTCTATGATTTTTCAAAGTTTTAACCATTTTCTGGAAATTACTGGAATTTAATTTAATTCGAAAATACACAGGGAAATGCTAGGTGCACCCGGTCCAGTGCACCCAGCTGTGCATCAGAGGCTGATAGTGGGCTAGGGCTGCCTAGTCAGCAACCCAGTCAGCATTGACTAGGTCAATATTTGACCAGTCAAACTGAAAGGTGGGGCCAGTCAACCGCTGACTCAGCAGTCAGCGTTGACCTGGTCAAAAGTGCACAGTGTGGTGGGTCCCTCATATCAGCATCTTACTATTTTTCCAAAAGATTTATTTATTTAGCTAATTAGGCGGGACCCACAGTCAGTGAAAGGTTAGCGTATTAGTTAGCAGCTAAACAGTTAGATTAGTGGCCTGGGGCCCACTGGCAGGTCATTAGCCGGCAGCTAACGGCGTTCTAGCCGGCGTTTAGCCGCCGGCGAGCTGCAGGGGCGGGCGCGTCGTGCGGGAACGGCGTACACCGCACCAAATCGAGTGCTGCAAGCGGCATTCGAACGGGTGAAACGGCCCGCGTCGACTGGTGGTGTTAGTAGGGGCCGGGGTGGAGTGTAGCCGCGGTGGTGACGACCACGGCGGCGGCCGGAGTGCGGGTTAAATAGGCACAACAGCTGCAGCGCGCTAGCTTGCGAGCCAAGTGGCTGGGCTGCACCTGCGGAGCTCCAAAAGCACGTTGGTGCATCCCCTTTGTGCGGAGGAGCTCGGGTGCGAGTGTTCGGATGGCAATGCCGGACGGCGGAGCTCAGCATGCGAGACGCGCTAGCTAGAGCGTGACCGGAAGCGCAGAGAGAGAGGGGAGCTCGTGGTGGTGCTCACAACATTGCCGGGAAGCGCTCGGGGAAGCCGGGGACGGTCGAGGCGGCCCAAATCGACGTCAATGGCGAACGGCAACCGAGGTTGGGGAAGACGTCATGGACAGCGTTGGGGGGGGAGCTCCGGCTTGATCTGGTCCTTGTGGGAGACATGGTCGACGACGGCGCTCCTCCTAGACATGCTCGTGCGGTGAGGGGAAGCCGGTGGCCATGGGGACGACGACGACGCGGCGGCGGTTGCATACGGGAAAGCCCAAGGCTGAGAGAGAGTGAGAGTGAGGGGGGAACGGGGGTGGCTACGGTTCCAGGGGGTCACCGGGGTTTTGCAGGCATCCGCGGCGCTGTACCAGTGCGTTGTCGAGCGCGCATGAGGGAGGCCAGGGCGGGCGCACGGTGTGCAGCCGACACGGGAGGCTGGAGGTAGGAGGAGAGCGGGGAGGCGGGCTGGGCCTGCCACTGTGGCCACTAGGGCCCAGTGTAGCAGTAGGCTTTAGCATTTTTCCTTTTCTTTTTCTAGAAATCAAATAGCTATTGTTTTGCAATTATTCAGAGCACCAAATGACTCTTGTAAAATGTGCCACATGCCACAATAAATACTTTGCAATATTTTGAAGCTGCACAAAAAATTTCAAAGCATTTGGAATTGTTTAAGCACTTTTAGAAATTGAAAAGGCCAATTTAATTGCTGCTGGACCACTCAAATAATTTCCAGGGGCATTTTTGAAATCCAAAAGTGGTAGGTTTCATCATGACAAATACTTAGAGAATATTTGCCATATTGTGAACTATTTTGTTTGCTTGATAGAAGAAGTAAATATTTGACATGCAATTTGAATTGAATTGGACTTGATTTTTGGACTAGTGGCATTTTGGCTTAGTAAGGCATGATGACATGGCAACCATCAGGGGGAGGTTACTGTAGCATGAAAGCAGGGGTGTTACAATTCTCCTCCACTACAAGAAATCTCGTCCCGAGATTTAAGAGGTGGAGTAAGGGGTATCTTCGAGAGAACGGACCTTTGCAAGGTCGATTATCTAGTGGATAATGCAGAGAATGTGGCAGAAAGTATCTCTCGAATTGAAACTTCAGAAAACATCGAGAGCATGGTAAGAAGATACAGTAAGAAATTTCAAGCGGATAGACAATCGTTCAATGCCTGAAACAGAGTGTGAAAGGGTTCAAAGCAACTCGAATAAGTTTTTCATCTGACACCAGGATAGATCATCTCTAGAAAGGTCGCTCATGAATTACACACGAAGCCAAGTGCAATGGATACTTCGAAATCAAGGGTGTACAGGATAGTCAGGTTTCGATCATGTGGAACTGTGGTGAGGGTGGATTAAGAGTAGGGAGGACGGTGACATCTTGCCCGGTCACGATAGCAAGGTATGTCGGAGGATAGCTTGTCAGCTATGTCGGCAACAACGTCGGTAGCTAGGACGGGGGACGAAGAGAACCATTTTCCTGCTCGTTAATACGAGGCGGACCAATAGGCAAAGTTCTCATCCACTGGTGTTACTGGAATGTCGTCAACAATAGTAACAAGGGGTTATTGGTAGGGTGGTACACCGGGGTGTTTAAATAAGCAAAGAATCATTACTGCTCAGATAAGTTAGATTACAAAAAGGTTAAACAGACGAATGGAAAGGAAAATGTGATTATCAGAGCAAATAGACCAATGGAAAGGGAAATGTGGTTATACACAACTATTAGGTGTATATCCTTCTCAAGATCAGGCAGAGCATGATATCCATGAAAGGACGGCAAGTAGATAACTATTTAGGTAAAGGGGCAAGGATGGTATTTCTCACCATGAATTCGATTCATAACTTGGAAGAAGTCAAAATGTTGGCGATGATCATGACACATTTTGTCGAGAGGTTTCAAGAGGATGCAATCGAACAGCGATGGCATCAAGCAAGGGAATGACGAAGTGGAAAGTTATGGGATCAACTGATAAGTTGCATGCTCGGAGTCGGAGTTGCTTTCAAGACAACAAAACGATGTTGAAAACTCGACGTAAGCCTTGCTCACGGTCTGAAGAATTCGTGCACCAAGAAGGGCAAGGTAGCACAGTCAAAGGTAGCATGTAAAGGATGTAGTCGATAGTTTAGGAATGACAAGATTGAGTTTAAATTTTCCAGCAACAATTTACCAAAGGCAGAGGATACAATTTACCAAAGGCATTATGTATCTGGGGAAGAGCTCATAGAATTTGAATGTGAAGGACACTGTCGGATAATAATCCAACAAAAGATCAGGTGGTCGGCAAAGGATCTGAGGGGAGTATCGGTACTCAACCAGAAGAAGAAAGAATGCAAGGCATCAGATTATAAAAACATCTGAATAATTCGACGCATACGTAGAAAGGAATTATGATTTCCAACACGAAGGGTCAGAAGCAGACGCTCTGATCAAAGATGTAATGCCCCGGACACACCGGCCGGTGGTCGTTACTCCAGGCGGGATCTAGACTGGCCCCACAGATCAATACTAGTCTTTCCTGCGCACTTTGTCCTCACTCGTGCACACCCGGGACCAACTTCCCGGTCGGTCACCCATCCTGAAATTACTCCAAGCTGAGCACGCTTAATTTTAGAGTTCTTTCCGAATGGGCTCCCGGAAAAGAAGGAATTCCTTATTGATATGAGTAGTCTATCATCCCTATTAAGCCAGGCTATCACATACACCCCCACTCAGAGGAACCGACGTCCTCGTCGGCCCACAGGAACGTTCCCTCTTGGCACATACCTCTGTGCATCCAGTCCGGTACATGTGCCATGCCGTGTGCCACGACGGGTCACAAACGTCATGCACAACATGATCGTGCACCTGTCCGCAAACATCCGTGTAACCGCCAGAACCAGGCTCTGATACCAACTTGTAACGCCCCAGACACACCCGCCGGTGGTCGTTACTCCTGGCGGGATCTAGACTGGCCCCACAGATGAATACTAGTCTTTCCTGCGCACTTTGTCCTCACTCGTGCGCACCCGGGACCAACTTCCCGGTCGGTCACCCATCCTGAAATTACTCCAAGGTGAGCACGCTTAACTTTGGAGTTCTTTCCGATTAGGCTCCCGGAAAAGAAGGAATTCCTTATTGATATGAGTAGCCTATCATCCCTATTAAGCCAGGCTATCACAAAAGATGAGCAAGTGGAATAGACTTAGGGGCACAACCTATGGCAAATTGATTGGCCGAGAACCAGCTCGTGTTCAAAATGACGCCTGACCGAAAGGATCAATTCTAGGATTCGACTGATGATTGCGAGCATTCGCAGCATATTGAATCAAGGGACTCAAAATGATAATGACAAGGGACGTCAACGAAGATTACTATACATATGGAATTAACCATAATGCAAGCAGGCAAGACTTGCCAAAGCAATAGGTTGCAGAGGATTCTTGAGAGATCAGCCAGTATTTCAAAGTATTTTGGGAAACATATGAACAACTGGGAATGAACGGATCCCCGGTAAGTGCGAGGAATTATCCACAGTGCGAAAGAAGCTGCAAGGCAGTAGGCACAAGGATTTCCGGAATACCGGAGAGTATTTCGAGGTATCTTGTAATAACAAGAGCAACTAGGAATGAATGTGTGAACGACAAGTGTATTTATTAATCCATAGGGATTTATCGGTGGTAGAGAATTGCAAAGGCGGTGGGCACAAGGGTCTCAGGAGAATATTGAAGAGTATCTTCGGCATTTTCTGGTGCATCAAGAGATTATCTGGAATGAAGGGCTCTCCGGGGGGAAATGGTCACGGGAACCTAATGTTAGAGTTAGCAAAATCTTTGACCCGAAAAGAAGAGAGATCAGAGTCCCAGAGTAAGGAAGAGGAATAAAAGATCCTAAACCCATCCATTGGCGACGTGGGCCCGTAAGCCACACAGCCATGTTAGTAAAACAGTTTTGCAAAGACTAGACTCAACTTCGGCCAAGGAGTTGGAAAGGGGCTTCCTATAGGCAGTCGGCTCTGATACCAACTTGTGACGCCCCCGACTCGACCATGCACTAATCATACACGCAAATGCACATGATCAAGCCTAAGGACTAATGGGAAAATATCACAACACGACTCTAAACACAAATAAAAGTCATACAAGCTTTATATTACAAGCCAGGGGCCTCGAGGGCTCGAATACATAAGCTCGCGAACAAGCGTTAGCGGAAGCAACAACAGTATCTGAGTATAGACACAAAATTAAACAAGTATGCCTTAAGAAGGCTGTGCAAAACAACGACACAGATTGAAAAGGTGCAGGCCTCCTGCCTGGGAGCCTCCGAATCTACTCTTGGTCGTCGGTCTCCACGTAGTAGGCTCTACCGGTGGGGTAGTAGTAGTCGTCGACAGGGGCAGCTGGCTCCGGGGCTCCGTCGTCTGGTCGCAGCAATCGGGTATGGGAAAAAGGGGAAGCAAAGCAACCGTGAGTATTCATCCAAAGTACTCGCAAGACTTACATTAGATCTATTCTATTTATGCATCGGTATCAATGGGAAGGCTGTATCTGTGGACTAGACTGCAAAATTGCCAGAATAGAGGGGAAGGCCTAGCCTATCGAAGACTAGCAACTTGCAGCATTTGAAGAGTGCAGATTAGCATATTATAAAAGCAATAATTATAAAGAAACAATGCCCAGAGATCTTTCCTCGACTCCCTGCGAGAAATCGATCCCGGAGCTAACATATTAATTATCACAAGTATCCACTTCTAGTTGTAGTAGATCGGGATATTTTTCGAGCGTCCTATTACCGTGGACACGACTATTCGAATAGATATACTTCCCTACAGGGGTGCACCAACTTGCCCAACACGCTCGATTAACTCTGGCCGGACACACTTTTATCGGGTCATGCCCGACCTCGGCTAATCGACACACCATAGTCCTACCTAGGCTCAACAGAGAGGTCAGCACGCCGGTCTAACTCCTAAATGCGAAGGGGTCATGGGCCAATCATCCTTTGCAATCCTACGCATTGCGAACATGGCCGGTGAGCAGACCTAGACCCCTTAATACAAGCGCAGGCTTTCCCAGTCCAACCCGGCGCGCGCCGCTAAACTGCTGACATCTGGAGAGCTTCGGCTGATACATACGACGCCGAGTGCCCATACTATTCCCGCGTGGTGGTTATTGTGAAAAGTCCAGAGGCCCACTCAGATCACATATCCTAACCCATTAGTGTGTTGGGAGCTCGCGGTGACAATCAGCGATCCACGATCAATGGTCCCGTCGCCCCGTCTCGTGGACTTACGGCAAGGGCCAGGAATGCCCGGCCGTGCCACGTAATTATCTCGCGGGTACCCTCACGGTCAACCCGACTCCACATCTCTCGCGGATACCCCTCGGGGTCGACCCTACTTCCACAAGTTTCTGGGGTAAAGGTAAAGTATCCGTGTGTCCATAACATTAAGGAGGAATCCGAGGAATCACCCTCGTTGGATTCCCACTAGATGTATCCGTCAAGGTGAACTCGGAGGAATCACCCTCGATGGGTTCACACTTGAAGGGTTGCACGACAGAGGCATCATCGGAGGTGGTGAAAGAGGAATCACGTTCGGTAACCCACAATCGACTAGCTAGACCACTGAGATATCATCAGAAGTGATGTAGGAGGTATCACCCTCGACACTCGATATTAGCTCTGCAGAGTCGTACAACTTAGGGGGGGTGTGCGGTGATGTGCTGGTCTTAGCCCATCGATCACATAGATCAGGGCACCGGTAATAAAGCGGGGCAACAAGAACAAGGGTGTGGGGCTGCTGATGGATCACTAACCAACGTATACTAAGCATTTAGGATAACACGTAAGGTATCAACAACAGGTTACAAAAGTAGGCTATGCATCAGAATAGGAGCAATCAAATACCGTAGCAAATTCTAATGCAAGCATGGGAGAGAAAGAATGGGCGATATAGGAATGATCAAGGGGGTTTTGCTTGCCTGGAAGCTCTACGGCAAAAGAGGGGTCGTCGGTGGAGTAGCAGTCCTCAGGGGCAGCGTCTACCGAAGAGAAGAGGGGGAAGAAACAAAAAATAAAAGCAAACAATGCAGCACAGATGCATGGCATGGAAATATGCAGTGCTGGGGGTGACCTAATGCAATGCTATACGTTGCAGGCGGAGCGGGAAAATATCTGGGGATATTTTCCCGGCCTTAGGCAGTTTTCGGACAGTTGATCCGGAGGGGAAGGCTCCATGTTTGCATGGTTGTGGGCATGTGACAGGTACATGGAGGGCATATTCGGATTCGTCTCATTTTTCTGATCAACTTTCATGTAGAAAACTTTTGGATCCGAGCTACGGTTAATTTTCTATGATTTTTCAAAGTTTTAACCATTTTCTGGAAATTACTTTAATTTAATTTAATTCGAAAATACACAGGGAAATGCTAGGTGCACCCGGTCCAGTGCACCCAGCTGTGCATCAGAGGCTGACAGTGGGCCAGGGCTGCCTAGTCAGCAACCCAGTCAGCATTGACTAGGTCAATATTTGACCAGTCAAACTGACAGGTGGGGCCAGTCAACCGCTGACTCAGCAGTCAGCGTTGACCTGGTCAAAAGTGCACAGTGTGGTGCGTCCTGCATGTCAGCATCTTACTATTTTTTCAAAAGATTTATTTATTTAGCTAATTAGGCGTGACCCACGTGTCAGTGAAAGGTTAGCGTATTACTTAGCAGCCAAACAGTTAGATTAGTGGCCTGGGGCCCACTTCCAGGTCATTAGCCGGCAGCTAATGGCGTTCTAGCCGGCGTTTGGCCGTCGGCTAGCTGCGGTGGCGGGCGCGTCATGCGGGAACGGCGTACACCGCACCAAATCGAGCGCTGCGGGCGGCATTCGAACGGGTGAAATGGCCCGCGTCGACTAGTGGTGTTAGTAGGGGCCAGGGTGGAGTGTAGCCATGGTGGTGACGACCACGGCGGTGGCCGGAGTGCGGGTTAAACAGGAGAAGCAGCTGCAGCGCGCTAGCTCGCGAGCCAAGTGGCTGGGCTGCACCTGCGGAGCTCCAGAAGCACGTTGGTGCATGCCGTTCGTGCGGAGGAGCTCGGGTGCGAGTGTTCGGACGGCAATGGCGGATGGCAGAGCTCGGCATGCGAGACGCGCAAGCTAGAGGGTGACCGGAAGCGCAGAGAGTGAGGGGAGCTCGTGGTGGTGCTCACAGCGTTGCCGGGAAGCGCTTGGGGAAGCTGGGGACGGTCGAGGCAGCCCGAATCGACTTCAATGGCAATCGGCAACCGAGGTTGGGGAAGACATCGTGGACGGCGTTGGGGGGCGCTCCGACTTGATCTTGTCCTTGTAGGAGACGTGGTCCACGATGGCGCTCCTCCGGGGAAGCCGGTGGCCACGGGGACGATGATGACACGGCGGCGGTTGCGTACAGGAAAACCCGAGGCTGAGAGAGAGCGAGAGTGAGGGGGGAACGGGGGTGGCTACGGTTCCAGGGGGTCGCCGGGGTTTTGCAGGCATCCGCGGCGCTGTAGCAGTGCGTTGTCGAGTGCGCGTGAGGGGGGCCAGGGCGTGCGCGCGCTGTGCAGCCGACACAGGAGGCTGGAGGTAGAAGGAGAGCGGGGAGGCGGGCTGGGCCTGCCATTGTGGCCACTAGGGCCCAGTGTAGCAGTAGGCTTTAGCATTTTTCCTTTTCTTTTTTTGGAAATCAAATAGCTACTATTTTTCAATTATTTAGAGCACCAAATGACTCTTGTAAAATGTGCCACATGCCACAATAAATACTTTGCAATATTGTGAAGCTGCACAAAAAATTTCAGAGCATTTGGAAATGTTTAAGCACTTTTAGAAATTGAAAAGGCCAATTTAATTGCTGCTGGACCACTCAAATAATTTCCAGGGGCATTTTTGGAATCCAAAAGAGGTAGGTTTCATCATGACAAATACTTAGAGAATATTTGCCATATTGTGAACTATTTTGTTTGCATGACAGAAGAACTAAATATTTGACATGCAATTTGAACTGAATTGGACTTGATTTTTGGACAAGTCGCATTTTGGCTTAGTAAGGCATGATGACATGGCAACCATCAGGGGGAGGTTACTATAGCATGAAAGCAGGGGTGTTACATCAATCTAGGTCGACTCAGGAGGTGTTATTATTATGACTGGCATGCTTCACATGCCACAGTGACACCATCGTGTCATGATGTGACCCGTGCCTACCAGCACGACAAAGGCAGGAGGTACACCCCCTGACTCCTCACAATTTCTTCCAAGTTAGAAAGATTCTTGTATGCATGAAATGCACAAAATGATATGACCATGCATGCACTTGCTATCCACCCCATATCCGGTGATGTTTCGAACTTATGCAAACATACATGCAAACACCATATCCCAAGTTCAAAAATGCTTGCCTCGATCGAAGTAGGCAGAAGGTGATCCCCCGAAATTTTCGGCAAAGTTTCCCTCCTCATTTCTATAAAATGAAAATTCAAATTCCAAACAAAATTTTGTAACGGTACAAAAAGTTGGCTCAAAATATTTTTAAATAAATACTAAAAAAACTAGAGAGAAAAAGAAATTTTTCAGAAAAAGAATCAATTGAAAATGATTTGTGGTTAAAAAGTTATAAAGGTTTTAAAACCAGGGACCTCTTTGTAAATAAAATAACTGCTACCGGGTCCCTGCTATAAAAACAGAAAGCGCCCCGGGCAGAAATACGTCTTCCAGTGTAGAAAACGTAAAGAGGCAGAGGACGCTTTCGAGATAACAGAAAAAGAAGAAAAGACTGACGGGTGGGGTCCACCCGTCATGTCTGAATTTCAAAAGCGCCTCGCGCGCGAAAACAGAGAGGTTGCGGTGGTCACCGGCGGCGATCGCAAGCGTTTCAGGGGGGCGGCGATGGTAGGGATGTGCTCGGGGAAGTATTCCATGTCGGTGGGTGGTCGAGTTGGTCGCCGGCGAGCACCACAGCGACGGCGGGGTCAACTCCGGCGACGGCGGCGTCAGGTGGTGATGGATCTCGTCGGGGACGGCTCTGGTCATCAAATTGACGCGCGGAATGGATGAGTAGGTGCACTAGGAGGCTACTGACAGTGTTTGAGAGGTGGAGGTGGATGAACGACGACGTCAGGTTCGCGGGGACAGTGGCGGATCGGGCGGGCGGAGTCGCGGAAGAAGACCTCCCCGAGGTCGTCCGACTCCTCTGGGGGTCGATTTGGAGTGTGTGTTGGCCGTGCGAGTACTGGACGGAGCTCGAGGGCTCCTTTTATAGGCGAGACGGAGGTGGCCGAAGCGAGGCAGATCGCGGCGGAGTAATTCCGGCCGGCAAGGTAGGTTTGGGCGGCTGGCGCGGTCGGTGGGTGATCCGTGAGGTCGGTGGAGATCTCTCGAAGCGCCAGCGTGACGTCCTGGAGCTGTACCGCCTTATCCCGAAGCCGAGCTCCCGTACGGCCATGGCGGGCGGCGGGCGGCTCCAGTGACTGACAGGCGGGCGCGGGGTGGTTTGGACGGTGCGTCAACGCCGTGGAGGAGGGCGACACGTGCCAGGTAGGTGGAGGGAGTGGTGAGGTGGAGTGATGGAGCTGGTCGGCCGAGCTGATCCTCTCGGCCGCCGCGGCCGAGGGCAGCGGCCGTTGCATTGGCCTGCTCCTGTTCTGTCGGCGGCGAGACGCTGGCGAGGGGGTCCCGTGGCGATGTATTGATGTCAAGCAGAGGTGCGGATGAGAGAGAGGTGGAGTGAAGTGCACGGCACGGCATCGATTCCCTCCTCTCTGAACTTCACCGTATTTTCTGAATTTTTCGACAGTGAGCTACAGTGCACATGAGGTGTATGATGAAATGCTAGATGGCCATAGGCATTTTTGGAATTTTTGAGAATTTTTGGGGTGAGGTACTGATGCATAACAGAGAGGCTGGAAAATTTTCAGAATTTTTGGAGTAATTAAAATTAGGTTTTGAGCAGGGAATTTGAATCTGGTCCAAATTTCAATTGAATGAAATTTGAATATTTTGAACTGTGGAACAGAATGTTTTTGGTGAAATGGAGTGTGGGTACTGTCAAGTAGTTGGGATAATTTTTGTGGGTGCAGAAGAGATAGGAAAAATATAGTTCCTTTGTAAATCAAAGGAACTCGGAATAAATGAAATTCAAATTTTGGAATTTGCTAAATATGATAAAAATATTTTTGTGGAGAGGAGAAGTGTTGGGTACTGTCCTAGGGTGTGAGGATGACTTGGATGATAATTTTAAAGTGGCAGAATAATTTTTGTGAGAATTTCTAAGTGTTTGAAAAGAATGAAAAGAACCATTTCATTGAAATAATTTATTTATTCAAAAACTTTTCTAAAAGGAAATATATTTTTGATCATTCAAAAATATTTACTCAAATAAGAAACCATCAACTCAGAACCATTTTTAAATTTTAGAACGCAAATGAAAACTTAAAAATGGCTTTCAAAACAAAAGAAGAAGAAATAGAGCCATAGTGATTCAAATCATTTTTATTTTTAAAGAAAACATTTTGAAAATCAAAAGGGAATATTTTTGGGGTGTTACACTGAGCCTCGATGGTTTTGGCCAGAGCCATAGACATCACTTTGGCCGGTGCTCCAGGGTCCATCAAGAAACTGTCATGTAGAAATAAAAGGAAAGAAAACGATAATCAGTAACCCAAAAGAAGAACAGAGAGGGAGTTCGGATCGGTCATGGGTTTGCAAAAGATGACTGGAACGGAAGCATAGCAACACCATTGATGCGCTCACCTTTCCTTCTTTGGGAAAGAAGAACAATGGCAGAAGCGATTTGGCATTTTCTTGAAGAAATGAGGAACAAGATGCGGGAGAAGCGAGTTGGGGTTTTCTGAAGAGAGGAAGATGAGGAAGAAGAGTGAAATGATGGTTGCCTCGTCCGTCCAACTTACTGCTGGAAAGGTGGGGTTTTGTGATTTGACGACTCATTGGGAATTACTGCAGCGCTACGACCGGGGTAAATCCACCATGCAGTTGTGCACTCTAGTGCGGAGTAATTTGGTGCATGGCAAGTGGACCCCGATGCTGGCTGTCCCACACGTCGGCGAATGTGAGTAGCAAGGTTCCTGATTACCGTGGAGGAGGATCTGCGTGGTAGAGCGTCTCCACTTGTCGGTGTACTAAGACATGGGTGCCCTCGTACCCAGACTTGTGCACAGGCGGTTGTAGCCTCCCGTCCGGCAAGGGCTTGACAGAGGATAACTACGATTCAAGACTCAACACCAAGACCGTGAAGAAGACCTTGAGGCAGGTCATCGAGAAGTACTATTCTCGTACAGGAGATCAACGCTGCCCTTGCCGGTGAGCTCCGTCTCGGCTAGGTGGAGACCAAGGTTATGGTTACCGGCAAGCTCCCTTGCCGGCAAGCAAGGCCCGGCAAGCTCCGTGCCAGCAGGTTGTTCTGTCCCGTTACCGTTCCACCTCACCATCAACCAGATAGGCTCGTATGCTAGGTGTCGAGCGGGCAGGCAGTCAACATAGCTAGCCAAGGCACATGTCAGCATGCCACGCCAAGGTTAACTTTAATGACACCCGTCCCTGGGACGTGTCGAGATTACAGAAGGGCGCCAGGACCGGTGGTACAGATCTTTTACCCAAGTCCTCGCCTCCCCAACGTAGTACCTAACGGTGCATTAAATGCATTTGTCTTACCCCGTTGGAAGGTAGACGTGATGACGGTGCAAGTCACTGTTCATACTCTGTAATGACCGTATTAGCCATTGTGGTAACCCCTTGGCCTATAAAAGGAGGCCCACGGCTACAGGTTGAACGGTCGACACCGAGCTCAATTACACGCTGTAGCTGTGTTTCCTGTGCACCTTGCCGGAAAACTGCACTCCCTGTAACCAGAGTTCATACACGATCAAACACAAAGCAGGAGTAGGGTTTTACGCTCATAGCGGCCCGAACCTGGGTAAATCCCCCGCGTGTTCTTGCACTTACTAAAAACCTGCTCTTTGTCCCATGCATGTCCCAAATCGCAAAGGGACCCGTTCGGTCCCATAGATAGTCGTTTCCCACGACATCTTTGGCGCACCAGGCAGGGGCGTTGTGTGTCACAAATCAGCTCTTTGGTAGTGTGAGTACCAAATTCATCATCTTCGTCGATGGCGCCGAAGAAGAAGAGTGAAGCCACGAAGGCCCCTACCGCGTCCAAGCCACCTTCCCAGGCGGTCGCAGGTGGCACAGGCGGTGCGGCCGGCGCGGGCACTACGGTTGGGACGTGCGGCGCAGCAGGCGCAAGTGATGCGGGTGCCCAGCACCCCCGCCATGATGCTGAGCCTAGCCATAGGACCGGCGACGTCGCAGCCGGTCAACTTCCAAGACATTCTGGTGAACGCAGTCATCATAGTAATATGGTTCATACTACTGTGACCCAGAACCCAGCCGCTGCAACATCCCAGAACGTAGCGGCGACGTCCAACAACGGCACGGGGAGGCATACGCCGCGACCATCACAAGATGGGCACGACACGCTCCCACACATTGCTGGCGGTTCCAGATGATCGCAAGGCGGGATCCCCGTGCAGCAAATTCCGATTGCTCACGGAGCACCGCCGCCACCCCCGCGTCCGCCTATTGGTGAGCATGAGCCGCGGTGGCACAGACGTTAAGAAGCTCCTTCTGGCTCCGCCAGGAGTCGAGCGACGCCTCGTTCTGTGCTCCCAGCCATGCCAACCACGGTGGCAGAGGCCATGGCGCGGGTTCAAATACTTTTGAACTTCCCGCCAAGCCCAGACAAGATGGACGAATGGAGAGCAACCATTCAGAGTCTCATCAGTTTTGCCAATCCTGGCAAAACACAAGACGTGGGGCCCTCGCGGCCACCACCCACCATGCTGGCAGGACCCTTCGGCTACCTTGCCGGAGACGCCGCGCAAACTGTGCAGTCGCCTCAGTACCCCCCACCATCTCAGCGGCCAACCCACCGATCAGACGACCATGACGTGTTGTCTATGGCTTCGTCAGATCTGCGATGCCGCCAAGATCAGCGCCAAGTGCTCTGCGAGCGGTGCGATGAAGACGCCCGCATGAAGATCGAGCGGCGCTAGGAAGCACGCCATCAATCCAACGACCGTGCTAGGCCGGCAGTGAACGTGCTCGCTCCAGTAGCCGTTGGGTACTTTCCCTACGACGTGGGGTGCCCAGTGTTTACTCGTGAGCTGCGGCAAGTTCGCTGGCCGTCCACCCGTGCCTTCAAGCCGGAGCTGCCCGACAAGTACGACGGCATGCTCAACCCAGCTGAGTTCCTTGGCATCTACACCATCGCGGTGGAGGCTGCAGGGGGACGGGATGAGAAAGTGCTCGCCAAATACTTCCCGTTGGCGCTTCGGCCCAACGTCAGGTCGTGGTTGATGAACCTGCCTGAGGGCTCCATCTCTTCTTGGGCGGATCTGTGCCATCATTTCGTTGGCGCTTACCAGGGTGGCCACAAGCTCCCAGGTCAGCCCAGCGATATGCAGGTGATTCCCGAAAGAGATGGAGAGAACCTCCGCAAGTACATACAGCGGTTCAGCCGTGTGCACCACAACATCACTGACATCCATCCCGCAGTCGTTGTTTCCGCGTTCCACACGAATGTCTGCAACCACAGGATGCGGTCAGAGATGAATGTCAAGCAGGTCAAGACCATCAACGATCTGTACGCCTTGGCGGATAGGTGTGCACGTGCTGAGGAGGGGAGGCGACTCCCAGGGGAAGATGCTGGTGCAGACGTCGATTCTGAGGACGACGACGCATCGACCCTGTAGAAAAAGAGTAGGAAGCGCAACAGAAAGCGCAAGAACAAGAATGTACTGGTCGTCGAGAGCTCCGAATACACCAACGCCACCGGGTGTGGGAGAGGTGGAGCAAAACGGCGGCGGGAGGTGGTGCGCCTGAAAAGTGTGGCCATGTAGGACGGAAAAGAGCCAGCCCTCGCGCCTTCCCCATAAAAAAGGAAACCGTGAGGGGCGCTGCTCATTTACCCCCCCCCCTTCTTCCCAATCTAGCTAGTTCGCCGTCATCTTCAACCTCGCGTCAGAGCGCCTTTTTCTTCCACCACCGCATCGCGTCCCCCGCCGGCTTCTGAATCCATCCACCTTGCGCAGCCATGGCGCCTAAGAGGAGTCGGAATAGACCGGGGAAGGCGACTGACCCGGATGTGGAGCCGGGGAAACGGAGTGGACGGCGCTGCGAAGGGGCAACATCGTCCTCAAGCCAGTGCTGGAGGAGCATGACCTGGTGGAGCGGTATGCGATCATGTGGGGGAAGGATACTAAAGCCCACTCCGCGCCTGAGGTTCTTCCCGACTCCGTTCAGCCCAGTGATGACCAGTACCCATTCTTCGTCGATTACTTCTATTGCGGGCTTGTCCCTCCTTTCTCTGAGTTTTTCTGTGAGATCATGTACACATAAGGGTTCCACCTCTTAGATTTCACACCGAATGCCATAACCTGTCTGGCCGTTTTCGCCCATTTCTACGAAAACTTTGTTGGAGTAATGCCCAGCGCAGCTCTGTTCCGCCACTATTTCATCCCCCGCATTGAGGCAGACACCCTCTCCGGCTGTATTGCTTGGATTCTTAGGGACGGGGATGCTTATCCCCCTAGGCTATTTGATCGGGAATGGAGCGAATGGCGCGGAGAGTGGTGCTGGATCAAGGATGACAAGTTCCCTGACTTCTGCAAGCTCAGAACGAAGAAGGCAAGACGCGTCGAGAGCTGGGACCACTTTGATGACAAGGATGCCCAGCTCGAAATCGCCATGACCCGCATTCTCCGCCTTAGGGTCGTCGGCCTCACCATCGAGATGGTGGGGGCCGACTTCCTTCATCGCCATATTGCTCCTCTTCAGAATAGAGGAAGGCCTGCTAGGGATTACCAGAATGTAGCCGACATCATGCGGGTGAACACAGGGCTTCATACCAACCTGACGGTGATGCAGCACGCGGCTCTCTGCGGCATGCTCTTCCTGTGCTGGCGGTAAGTTTAACTGGCCAGCAGGCGTGGTGCCGCTGTGCAACAACTCCGCCAAGGATGCCATCATCACCATGATGCCATCTTGCAACGCCCAAGGTGTCGAGGGGAGTTGGCAAGCACCACCCGAAGACGCAGTAAGAAGATGGTTTGATACGCTGGTGGAGAAGCCTATTCGAGAGGAGAAGGACTTCTACCATGACACCTCTCAGGTGGAGCTGGAGTATATTGCCAGGAGAGCGGCGGAGGCAAAGTTGGCTAGGGATGCCGGTGGCTCCGGCTCTGTGGCATCCAATGCTGAAGAGGGGAATGAGGAAAGGCTGGCAAGCGAGTCACCGGAAGAGTCTGCCGGGAGGCAAGAGCAATTTGCCGGAGGTTAGAGTAAAGAGGCTGCAGAGGAGCAGGCGCTCAAGGAGCCCCTTGCTCCGGCAAGGAGGACTCGTGTCCTCCGAAGAGCTGCTTCTGGGGAGCCGATTCGCTCTTCGCCCTCGAGTGAGGAAGTTGCCAGTGAGGAGGTGACTGGTGAGGTTGCCGGGTGACGAGGGACTCAACGCCAAACCCCTCAACAGCAGCGAACGCGGCGTACTTCTTCGATGAATACAGCCATGCCACCGGCCGGAGCGGCCGGGTCATCTCGTCCTGCTGCGCCTGTGGCAACTAAATGGGCCATGACTTCTTCCCCGCCACCTTCCTCCAGCAGCAGGCCTGAAGGCTTGTATGATCTCTCCATCCTTAGCGACGAAGAGGAGTATATATCCCCAATTTCCTTCATTCAATTCTTGATTTCTTACCTACGTTAACCTGACTTGCTTCTCCTTGCCTTGGTTGACAGTGACAGCGAAACTCTAGCGCAAAGTATGGCCAAGAGGCCGAGGACCAGAGCAGAAGAGGAGCCGGCAGCAAGTATGGCGCCAGACGACGACATCTCGGAAACCAGCCTCCAGCGTAGCCCCCAGCGTGAGGCCACTATTGACTTTCCTTTGGCGAGCATGGGTGTTGAGATGTTCACTGCTGATATTGGCACGGGAGAAGGAGAAGAATGTCTCGAGAAGGAACGCTGTCGGAAGTCGGGCTCCGGGGACCCAAAGGTTCGAACACTGGGGTGAGCTCATTCTACCGCTTCGTCTCCTACCACAGCTGAGCTACAGCGAGGCTACGGCGAGAGCGCGTTAGCGAGAGACGGGGCGACGACTCAGCGGTTTACCCAGGTTCGGGCCACCTTGCGTTGTAAGACCCTACTCCTGCTTGTGTTTGGATTGCAAGGGGCCAGAGAGTTCTTGCGTACAAGGTAGGAGATGAAGGAATCGATCTCGGGGGGCCTAGCCGGAGAGCCTGAGAGCCCCTCCTACAATGGCAGCACTGCCCTTTTATATTGGCCTTGGTCCTCTTCCCCCTCAAAACTTAAGTGGGAAGGGTTGCCACACTTTGAGATTTTGAAAGAGGACAGGCGCTCAGGCTATCCTGACTAAAGGTGGTCTTCGCCTGCCAAAGCATGATCCATGACGCGCCGGTGGGCTCGGTGATGACCTCCGCCCTACGCGCCCCTCGTCTTGGTCTTCCTTCGCCGATCGGGCAACCGTTGGGGTTGCTTTGGAGAGTAGATAGCTGGCCCTGCTCCCTTAACACGAAAGAGGAAACCATCTTCATCCGCGCCTGCTGGCGCGGCCTCTGCTGCTGCTCGTCGCCGCGCACGTCACCCACGTGATGGGCTCCAGACCGCGCGGCACGCCGAACGGCCTTCGTCCCGAGCGCCTGCGGGAGGGGGCATCGGGAGGCCACCTCGGAAAGCCGCCTCGTGAGGTCACTTCGGGAAGCCGCCTCGTGAGAGGGCCTCGCGAGGCCGTTGATGGTGGTGCTGAGGATTACTTGCCACTTCCTGAGGAGGGGGCCTCAGGCGGCCAGGGCCTCATGAGGGGTCTTGGTGAGATGCTCGGTGGTGACGGCATGTTGCGCCCATGCCAGGCGTTGTGCCCTGGGCCAAAGGCAGACGGGCCTGGATACCCCGGGTTCCATGGGCCCGACAGTAGCCCCCGGGCCCGTGGCGCGCACGTTCCCGCCTACCGAGGGGCGAAACGGCGTGGGCCCTAACTGCCTACGGCCAGGCGCGACGCGTGGCACATGATGTGATGGGCGACGCCCCCACTTCCCCACGACGCCTCGGAAACTGCCGCGCTGACATAAATCCTGGCGTGGGCGGCGCGAGGCCATCATTGCCTTCCTTCATACCTGCCGTCTCTCAGCGCCCTTCCTTCCCACGCACGGTTCCTTTTACCTCTACCTTGACTCCGTCGCCCCAAACCCTCCCTGTGCCGCCATGTCGCCCCCCCAAAAGGAGGAAGAGGCAGCGGACACGGAGGTTGAAGGGGTGGTGGCTGAGCCCGCCCTGAGTAGGCCCACAATCGTTAACGCCGAGGGGCTCAGCAAGGTGCTCCCAATGACCGCAGCCGCTTCCAACGAATGGGGGGCCACTCGCATCTGGCCGGCTTCTCGCCCAGCCTCCGACCTCGACGCCACCTCTGCCGTCCTCTTCCTTCCGGCACTCTTCGCGGGCTTGGTACCCCCATTCTCTGATTTCTTTAATGCCGCCCTTTCCCACTATCAAGTCCATGCACTGCATCTCAAGCCGAGCTCCGTCCTTCTTCTTTCTGCCTTTGCCTTCTTATGCGAGGCCTTCCTGGGCGTGACGCCCTCGGTGGCGCTCTTCCGCCACTTCTTCAGCATGCAGCTGACCGCGGCAAACCAATGTTCCGGATGCGTCTCATTCCGCATCGCAGACGAGACGGCGGGCGACGGTATTGACATGATGCTTGCCAAAAAGGTCGAGGGCTTCAGGCGGCAATGGGTGTATGTGGACGCGGCCCAATCTAGCCCCCTGCTGCAGCTGCCGTCGTCCCGGCGGTGAGGAGCTCCGGGTGGGGGCACGAAAGGCTCGTCGACCCAAGGCTGGCGCGGGTATGGAAGAGGTTGGCCGAGCTGAGGGCCGCGAAAGTGACGGTGGTCATGGTCGTGATGGAATTCCTCCGGCGCCGCATTGCTTCCCTCCAGCGGCACTCCCGCCCGATGTGGGCCTTCACCGGCCCGGAGGACCCGATGCGGCTGAGTACGGACAGCTTGCTGCCGGAGGTGCTGAACGGGATGCTCCAAGCCCTGACCGGCGAAGAGACGAGCGAGCCACCCATGGATGGGCTTCCCTTGTAACGCTACACGAACAAGGAGGCACTAGCCGGCTCGATGCCACGTTTCGACCAGTGGGGGCCGCTTCCAGAGGGCCTCGAAGGGCCTCGGAACAACCCCTTTCTGGTGGTCCCTGGCTCAGGCGAGTACGGCAGCGCCGGGGCCTCGGCGGGCGCTGCGGGGGGGCGGAGGCAGCCCGGTTCTGCCGGCCCGCCGCCAACTCGGCCGCGAGCTTGAAAGCGACGATGGCGCCACCCCGCCTAAGGCCACGCCTACCGCGTCCGTCTGGGCGGAGGGCGCGGGAAGCCCCCGCGCGGCAGCTGCGAAGCTACAGGGCTCCGGAGGCGATGGCGAGGGCGGATCCCGTGGCCCTCCCGAGAGGGGGGTCGATCGCGAGAGATGGCCCCGTGAGGGCGGCGGCAGCAACGTTCCTCCGTGGCCGCTGAAGAAGAGGAGGTGGTTTGCCAGGGACCAGTAAGCGCTTGCCTTCCTTCCTCCCGCACCCGATATGTCGCGCGCGCCTAAGTCCTTGTTTCTCTTTCCATCTCCAGGACCTCTTCGAGCAAGAAGAAGAAGAAGGAGGGGAGGCCTCCTGGCCTGGCGGGGGCTACGCCGCCGGTTGCCAGGACCGGGGGGCGTGAGGAGAGCACCAGCAGCCTCACCGTTAAGGCTGGCCTCGCGAGGGCTGAGGGGGAGGCAGTCCCTTCTGACCCGGAGGAGGACGCCGCTCGGGGGACCCAAGCAAGCGAGCTTCTTGAGGCGTCGCCGAGGGACGGCTCCGAAACTCCTGGGGCGCCGACTGCCTGGGCGGAAATCGTGGCGACGGAGGCGGAGACGCCGGTTTCCACCCCCTCGGAACACTGGCGATAGCGATATCGCGGGGGGCGAGCCGGACTCGACCGCGCGCGGGGCCCCGCAAGCCGGGGGGTCGCCAAGCCCATGGGGTGCGTCGCCCCATCGGAACGAACAGGGGACCCCCGCGAGCTCTCCGCTCCCGACCGGCAGCGCTGGGCCCTCGCGGGAGGGCAGCGCTCGGGCGCACACCGGTTGGGCCCTGCAGCTCGTGAGCGGCAGCGCCGTGCTCAAGCGCGGGGCCCTACAAGGCGCCAGGGCTGCCCTTGACCAGCTGGAAGCAGACCTCCGGGCGGAAGAAGCGCGCATCATCGAGGAGCACCAGCGCCTCGCGGAGAGGTGGTGCCAGCTTGATGTGGCCATCAAACTGAGCCGCCGTCAAGACGACACCACGCGGGAAAAGCGCGAGAAGGCCGTCCAGGATGTGAAGGGGATCTTCGAGAACGCCGTCAGGGACGCCGACGAGGCCGACAGGCGGCGCGAGGCGGCGGAGCCCACGGGAAGGAGCTCCAGGACCAGAACGCCTTGCTGGAGCGACATCCCCAGGCACGAAGAAACGCCATCTCCGCCCTCGAAGAGGGGCTGGCGGCCCGCGAGGCGGACCTTGACATTCGTGAGCGGGAGCTCGCGCGGTCGACATCCGCGCAGGACTTGGAGCGCGAACGGCTGGAGACGTTGGAGCGAGAGGTATCCGCTGCCCAAAATTCCTACGCCGAGCGCCTAGACAAGGCCAACGCCAATTTGGCTGCCAAGGCGGAGAAGATCCAGGAGGACGCTGACAGGAGGGTTGCGCAGAGCCGCGAAACGTTTGCCAACGAGAATAGCAAGAAGCTGAAGCGGCAGGAGGACCGCTTCAAGGCCAAGCGCGAGGAGTTCCAGCACGAGATCGCGGGCCTCAAGGAGATGCTAGCCGAAGCTGAAAGACGGCGGGAGACCGCGCTGAAGGCAGAGGCTGACGCCGAGGCCGAGCTGTCCTCCCGCCGGCAGCAGGTGGGGGGTGTCACTGCGGTTGTGGAGCAGGCACGGGACGAGGCGGCCCAAGTGCGGGGGCGGCAACTCCAGTGCTCTAAGATGTTCTGCGCCCTCGAGCTCCGGGCCCGCCACACCTTGGGCTCCATCTGCAAGGAGGACGTCAGCAGCCCCCTCGAGACCCACGACGGCAGCTACCTCGACTTCTTCACCAAGCTCGTGGAGCAGCTCGAGGTGGGCGCCAAGAAGGTAGGCGGAATCATCGAGGAGGAGAGCCGCGACCTCCTCACCCAGGCCGGACGCGCATCTTCAGCCATCTTCTGGACGCCGACCCCAACTTTGACTTCGGCAAGGTAATAGCTCCCGTCCCCGAGGAGGTCCGCGACACCCTTGGGAAGGCGGTGGAGGACCTCGTGGACGCCCTGCACGAGCACTTCGCTCCTGGCGAGAGCTCGAGCGGAGTCGAGGGGGGTGACGATGACGGTGGCAGCGGCGGTGACGGCGACATGTCTTCTTAGGTCCTTCCCCATATCCTGAGCGTAGCTGATTGTGACCCCGTGGGGGCGTGAGGACAATGCTTTAGCATTTTAGGTACTTTGCTCCTAACTGTATCGAATGCCCGTGCCCTCGCAGCTCGTTTTGCTCTTTCGGCTTGTCATGGCGCTCTGCGTCGTTAGGACCTAGCCCCCGAGCGTGCCATAACCGCTGCCGGTATGACGAGTCGTGAGGGTTCCGCTCGCGCGATCTCCCGAGGCGGTGCCTGCTGGCCTCCTCAGGCCCTGAGGGTGCTACCTCGCGAGATCCTTCAGCGGACCTACTCCTGAGATAACTACACGCAGAGCACTTAACGACAGCGCGCGCTCGTCGATTCGCTCATGGGTATTACGCGAGGAGACAGGACACCAAGGACCTTGGTGGGGTGGCGTGCACGGAGCAGGCCCGCGAGCCAGAGCCCAGTTGCTTAGGTTTTTCAGTGCTGCTAGAACTGACCCGAGCGCAGGCACCTTGTCCAGCCCCCACTCGCGTGAGGCTCATGAGGGAAGTCGTGAGCGTGCGAGGCTCGTGAGGCAAGGGGAAAATGAAACGCCATATAAGGAAATGGAAACTTTACTGAAGCATGAGAGCAACCCATTACATAACCAAATAAAGATGCGGCTGCCGTGCCCGGCACGGGTCAGCTTGAGGTTGGTGCAACCCATGGGGCGCCCTCAATTACGCACCAAAATGAGAAAAAGAGTGCTGCCGTGTCCGGCACGGGTCAGCTTGAGGTTGGTGCAGCCCGTGGGGCGCCCTCAGTTGATTGTTCCGCCGGCGCGGAGCATGGGGCTTCCACAGGGGTGTGGGTATGATCGCGGGTCGATCGTTCCGCCAGCGCGGAGCATGGGGCTTCCACAGGGGTGTGGGTATGATCGCGGGTTGATCGTTCCGCCAGGGCAGAGCATGGGGCTTCCACTTGGGCGTGGGCGGGAGATCTCGCGGGCCCATCAGGCGAACGCAATGAGAGGCTCCGGGGCGTGTACAGCCCCGTTTCGTTCGTACGCGTGAGGGTCACGGGTAGAACTTGCGGAGGTGTTGGATGTTCCAGGCGTTAGGCGCAGGAACTCCGTCCTCCATCTCCAGCCGGGCTGAGCCGGGCCTGGAGACATGAGTAACCCGGAAAGGTCCTTCCCACATGGGTGAGAGTTTGTGAAGTCCCTCTCGGGAGAGGGTCCTGCGCGGGACGAGGTCGCCGACCTCGAGAGTACGAGGGCGGATGCTGCGGCTGCGGTAGCAACGCGAGGCCTGCCGGTACCTCGCGGCACGAAGGGCGGCCTGACGGCGGCTCCTCGAGGAGCAGCAGATCGGTCTCCCGCGAGCCATCCTGACGCGCCTCGTCGAAGGCGAGGACTCACGGGGAGCCGTGCTTAAGCTCCAATGGGAGGACCGCTTCAGCACCGTAGACGAGGAAGAAGGGTGTCTCGCCAGTAGGCTTGCTTGTTGTCGTGCAGACATACCACAGCACGAACCACCACTCTTCGAGCCAGCCCTTGCCGCTCCCGAGCCGCGACCACGGGGCGCGCTCGCGAGACGTGCGGACGAGGCTCGGCATCCGAAGTGTCTTCGCCTCGCGAGGCCGGCTCGCGAGAGGCCACCCGCGAGGTCCCTGCGCAGCTCGCCTCCTAGGGGACTACATGTCGACAGATTTCACGATAGGGGGAGCAGCACGCGCTCGCTAACTCACCCACGGCTGTTGCGTGGGGAGATAAGGCACCAAGGACCTTGGTGAGGTGACGTGCACGGGAGCAGGCCCGCGAGCCAGAGCTCAGTCGCTTGGATTTGGCGGCACTGCAGGGACGGACCCGAGCACAGGCACCGTGCCTAGCCCCCGCCCACGGAGTCGGCCAGGGGAGGGGTCGCGCGCGTGTGGCGCTCTCCGGCGGCATTGCATTTAATGTAGAAATTAACAGGTAACATAGCTCATCAAGGTAGAATCAGCAAAATTCGTTACACAACCAAAAGGATAGGGTTCCGGGAGAGAAGCTCGAGAGGCGCGGCGAGGAGTGAGGGCTGCGCGAGGCGACGCGCCGGGCGCACCTGGCAGAACCGCGCTGTAGTGACGTCAGACCGTTTGGCGAGGCGCACCAAGGGAGTCCACTCCTCCAGAGCCAGGGGGCTCGTGAGGCCCTGGCGCGAAGGGTGCCAGCCTCTAGAAAGAGGCGTCGGCGTTCCCCAGCCCGAAGGGCATGCGCGTGCTGCCGAAGGCGGGGCCAATGCCCTGGCCACCTCGCAGCAGCTGGAAGGGGTCATACGGGCAGAGCTGGTTGAGGCTGGTGAAGTCGACGCACATGCGCTCCTTGCCGCCCTTCTTGGGGACGACGACTGGGTTGGCGAGCCATTCGGGATGGCGCACCTCATGAACGACTCCGGCTTCCTAGAGCTTCTGGACTTCCTTGACGATGAACTCTTGCTTCTCTGGCGCCTGGCGCCGTGCTTTCTGCTTGACCGAGCGTGCATTGGGGCACACCACTAAGTGGTGCTCGATCACCTCCCTCGGCACACCGGACAAGTCGGATGCTTTCCAGGCGAAAACATCCGAGTTTGCCCGAAGGAAGGCGACGAGCGCGCTTTCCTATGCAGGAGGGAGGCATGTGCCGATGGGGAAGGCAGGGCCGGAGCCGCTGCCGTCCACCGACACCTTCTTCGTCTCGGCGCAGTACTGAGAGGACAGCTGCTTCTTCTTCGCTGGCGCGGCCTCGGAAGGCTCGGCCACGTCCTCGTCGGCCGGGTGCACGACAGCGGCAGCCTTGTAGGCACGCTCGAGGGTGCTGGCCGCGTCCTTTTTGTCGCAGGCGACGGTGATGATGCCACTACAGCCGGGCATCTTGAGGACGTTGTAGGCGTGATGGGTGGCCGCCATAAACTTGGTGAGAGCCGGGTAGCCCAAGATGGCGTTATAAGGCACGCCGATGTGCGCCACGTCGAATTTGATAAGCTCGGTGTGGTAGTTCTTGCAGGTGCCGAATGTGACGGGGAGGCGCACTTGCCCCAGCGGGATGGTGGAGCCATCCGTCACTCCGGAGAAGGGCCTGGTCGGCATCAGCTGGTCGTAGGGCACCTGGAGCGTCTCGAAGGTCTCGATGGAGAGTACGTTGAGGCCGGCACCCTTGTCGATGAGGGTCTTGGTGACCGCGAGGTTGCTGATGGTGGGAGTGCACAGCATGGGGAGCGCGCCTGCAGAGGCCGTGGACTTGGGGTGGTCCTTGGAGTCAAAGGTGATGGCGTACTGCGACCACTTGAGGGGCCGCGCGACCTCAGGCCTCGGGAGGGCGGCGTACACCTCGCGAGAGAGTTGCTTGAAGTGGCGGATGGACGCGGGGGCTTGGGACCCGCCAAGGATGCAGGCGACCGCGCGAGGCTCCTGGTAGCCCCCAGCGCCCTCGTCAGGCCGGTTGACATCGTTCCCCCGGGGTGGCGGCGGCAGCGGCGGGAGAGCGGCATTGGCCTAAGGATTCACCTCACGAGGCTGGTCGCGCCAGACGACCTCACGAGGCTGATCGCGCCAGCCCTGGCGGTAGCTGCCATTACTGTTGTGGCTGTCCCAGCGGTTGCCGCTGCGGCCACCTGCGCGGCCGGCGCCGCGGCCGTTGCGGTCGTCCCGGCGGCTCTGGCGCTCGTCGCAGAGTAGCTTGAGCTCCTGACAGTCTTCGGTGCTGTGGGAGTGGACGTTGTGAAAAGCGCAGAGTGGCCGGTTGTCCTTTCTGGGCTCGTCGAGGTCACGGCCGCGCTTCTGCTTGGGCTCCGCCGCAAGCACGGCAGGGCCCTTGCGCTTGACGTCCTTGCTCTTGGCCTTGGCGGCGTCGAGCGCCGCGTCGGGGTCTTTGTGGACCAAGAGACGGCCTTCTTCAGCCTTGGCGCACTTGTCGGCAAGGTCGAGTAGCTCGAGCACGGAGTCGAGCTCACTGTTGATGGCAAGCTTCTCGTGCATCTTGACGTCTGTTACACCGGTGGAGAACGCAGAGATGACGGCCGCGTCGGAGGCACGCGGGATCTTGTTGCGCACCTGACTGAAGCGCTGGATGTACTTGCGGAGGGTCTCGTCTGGGCGCCGTAGGTCATTGATGGTGAGGGAGCGGTCCTGTGTGCCCTTGAAGTTGGCGATGAACTGGCTGCAAAGCTTGGCCCACGACGAGATGGAAGCCTCGGGGAGGTTCATGAGCCAGGAGCGCGGGCCGTCCTTGAGGGCCATGGGGAACCAGTTCGCCATGACCTTGTCGTCGCCGTTCGCCGCCTCGACGCTCAGCGCGTAGAGCTGGACAAACTCCGTGGGGTTGGGGGTGCCGTTGTAGCATGGCGGCAGCTCAGGCTTGAACTTCGCGGGCCAGACCACGCGAAGCAGCTCGCGGGTGAAGGCACGGCAGCCCACACCGCTCGAGGGGACGCCGCCAGAGAGGGTGGCGCGGTTTTGACGCCCGGCCGCTGCAACGTCCTGAACGGCCTGGTCCTGGCGCTGGCGCTGCCCCTCGAGGAGCACTCGCGCGTCGGGGGGCGCGCGGCGGATGATCTGGCAGCTGGCTTCATCTCGGTCTGGCGAGGACGCACCGTGGGACGGCTCGCGAGCCCGCGCGCTGCGCTGGGGCCCGGCGCGCTCATCGCGCAGAGGAGGCGGCGGGGGAGCGCCGTGCGCCAGATCCCCAGCGCGAGACGGCGGAGGGCGGAGCGAGTGAGAAGGCGCCGGAGCATCCCCGGCGACGTTGACGAGCTCGGTGATGCGGCCAAGCCAGGTGTCGTAGCCGGCGTCATCCGGACGGTAGCGGAGCAGCTCACGCGCCATGAGCAGCGCGGCTTGCGGGTTAGGCGGCCCACGGTGAGCGAGGGAGGAGGCCGTGGCGGTGCGGCCGTCTGCCTGCACGGAGGGGTGCAGGGAGGAGTCCTGCTGCTCGCGGGCAGCGGGGTCGGTGGCGGCAGTAGCCTCGGCTTTGGGGCGACGGCGATTGCCGCGGGCCACCGGCTCTGTCTGAGCCACGGGGCCAGCCCTGCGCTCGACGCGCTCGCGACGTGCGTCGTCCATGGGGTTGGTGGAGCTGAGGGCGGAGCAGAAGAACGGTAGCACACCCCTACCTGGCGCGCCAAATGTCGGAAGTCTAGCTCCGGGGACCCAAAGGTTCGAACACTGGGGTGAGCTCGTTCTACCGCTTCGTCTCCTACCACGGCTGAGCTACGGCGAGAGCGCGTTAGCGAGGGACGGGGCGAGCACTCAGCGGTTTACCCAGGTTCGGGCCACCTTGCGGTGTAAGACCCTACTCCTGCTTGTGTTTGGATTGCAAGGGGCCAGAGAGTTCTTGCATACAAGGTAGGAGATGAAGGAATCGATCTCGCGGGGCCTAGCCGGAGAGCCTGAGAGCCCCTCCTACAACGGCAGCACTGCCCTTTTATATCGGCCTTGGTCCTCTTCCCCCTGAAAACTTAAGCGGGAAGGGTTGCCACACTCGGCGATTTTGAAAGGGGACAGGCGCTCAGGCAATCCTAACTAAAGGTGGTCTTCGCCTGCCAAAGCATGATCCATGACGCGCCGGTGGGCTCGGTGATGACCTCCGCCCTGCGCGCCCGTCGTCTTGGTCTTCCTTCGCCGATCGGGCAACCTTTGGGGTTGCTTTGGAGAGTAGATAGCTGGCCCTGCTCCCTTAACACGAAAGAGGAAACCATCTTTATCCGCACCTGCTGGCGCGGCCTCTGCTGCTGCTCGTCGCCGCGCGCGTCACCCACGTGATGGGCTCCAGACCGCGCGGCACGCCGAACGGCCTTCGTCCCGAGCGCCTGCGGGAGGGGGCCTCGGCAGGCCACCTCGGAAAGCCGCTCGTGAGGTCACTTCGGGAAGCCGCCTCGTGAGAGGGCCTCGCGAGGCCGTTGATGGTGGTGCTGAGGATTACTTGCCACTTCCTAAGGAGGGGGCCTCAGGAGGCCAGGGCTTCATGAGGGGTCTTGGTGAGATGCTCGGTGGTGACAGCCTGCTGGGCCCATGCCAGGCGTTGCGCCCTGGGCCAAAGGCAGACGGGCCTGGATACCCCCGGGTTCCATGGGCCCGACAAATGCCCAGAAGCTGATCGAACTGTGACGTCTCCATCGACCGCTCCTCCGGCAAGCGGTTCTCCGGCAAGGATCTCCATAGACGAGGCCATTCGCACTGATGATGTGCCGGCAACCGTGGCCGCCGGCAACCAGGCGACGACAACCGAAGTTGCCAGGGAGGAGACTATCCCCCCTCAACGGCCTTAGTCTAGTACATCTTCTACCGTCGAGTATCTTTTTCTTTTGACCTTATATTCCTTTTTTGTTTTCTTGAACTTGATCTGGGTCTTGATTTCCTCTCCTTCCCGTCCTTTGAGATTTCCCTTTATCTGACGATATGAATGTCGATTCCACCATTGAGGAGATCGTGAAGGATGCCCCCAACGAAGCCAGCAATATTGCCGCTGATGAGGCCATCAGGATGACTGACGAGGAGATCTCCAAGGTTGCTCACGAAGAGGCCACCGCGGGTGCTGTTGAGGAAGCAGGTAATCAGAACGTCGAGGCCACTGAAGATATTCCTGTCTCAGGAGTGCCAAGCGCTAACTTGGCTAGGAGGGCGATCTTGGCCAGCAAGGCGGTTGCCGACGACCGCCCCTCGACATTTGAAGAACCCTTCTCAAGCAGATATTTGAAGATTGGCGACAACCTATTCGTCAACCTTCCTGGGACATCAAGCATCGGGTGCCTATGGAGGGAGAGATCTTCGACGGCGAGGTCCTTACTGCTGCCAGACTTGAGGTCATTGATGAGCTGCCTGCCTACATCAACGAGACCAAGGAGCAGCAACTGCTCAAAGCCATGAGCGAGAACTTCCGGAAACTCCAGGCATGCCACCGCGACCGCACGGATAACTTGGACTCCAGGGCGGCCGTCCATGACAAGGCGGAGGATGATTTCAAGAAACGCGTGGAAGAAACGCAGATTTGGTATGCGGAATGCCTCCAAGACCTTTATGAACATCAAACTCAGCTCGCCAAGGCCTAGGAGGAGTTCATTCTGGAGAAGGCTGATGCCGAGAAGGCACAGGAAGAGGCTGCACGGAGGATAGCAGCGGAGGAGGCAAGGTTGAATGAGCGCAAGGTCGGCCTTGACGCTCCTGAGGAAGAGCTTGCCTGTCGTGAAGCTGGCCTTGCTGCTACGCTTCATAGCAAGGACAACAAGAGCCAATCTCTCGTTGCCCAACAAACCCAGGAGCTAAGGCAACAGCACAAAGAGGCTATCGAGGCTCAAGCCGCAGAGCATGCCGGCAAGATCAAGGAGGCCATCGATGCTGCCGGAGCTGCAGAGGTCACCAAGATTGAATTGGAAAACAAAGTGCGGGCACTCGAAGCAACCCTTGCAGCCAACGGAGAAGAGATCTCGGTGCTTAAAGCAAACGCGGAGAAGGCAGTCCACACCTTGGCGGGGCTGCAAACTTCGGTATCCACCAAGAACCAAGAGCTCTCCAAGGCCATAGATACGATCGAAGACCACAAGTTGAAGCTAGACCCTTAGGACAGTCTCTTGACGAGGCCGAAAAGCATGAGAAGACCTTGGCGAAGGAACTTCAAGATGAGAAGTCAAAGCTTGCAAGTGCTGCGACTTCCTTCAACAAGCTCAAGGATGCCTATAAGCTTTGGGCCGGCCGGCTTGTGGTTGCCGCGGAGAGTATTTTCATAAATCTACGTGCCTTGGGCTTGTTGGAATACCACTACTCCACCGCTGAAGGGGACACCACCAGTGCCAGGCTTGCCTTCTTCTTCGAAGGCTTGGGTGAGGTGTTGAAGAAAACCACGGGGCTCGAGCTGCATACCTCGCCAACGAGTCCCGCAAGCTTTGCCAGGATGTCCTCTTCAAGATGCTCAGAAAAGTGGTGTACCGAAACCCAAGCATCGACCTTTCCAAGGTCTTCGTAAGCCTGCCCAAGGGAGCCAACACCAAGGCTATCAATGAGCTCATCGCGCCTATCACCGATAGGGTCAGCCAAATCCCCAGGAAAGAGGGCGGGGTCATGAGCTAGGCTTCGCCTCCTTAGTTTGCCGCGTGTAAGGTTATGCAAAAGACATGTTTATCTTAATTCAGACTGCACTTGGCCTTGATGTATTATAACTTATGCTTAAGATGGATGTATGTGCGTTGTTCTCCTTATTCCATTCTGTCTTTGCATGATTTTCGTACCCTACGCTTGCCGGAAACTTGCCGGTGCGCACACTCTTGCTACGAGCGCTTGAGGAACAGGTCCTCGGCAGCTTGCCGGAAGTGCCGCTAGCGGCAAGGTCACGCTTGATGGTCACAATGCAGCTGCTTAGGTTGCTGAGCGGACTCGAAGCAAAGTAAGCGCACAGTCGATCACGACAAGGTTCCTTAGCGTGCAGGTTTCTCATACAAAGGCCAAAATCATTCAAGGAGAGTTGCAACTAAAACAAAGAACTTATTTTAAAGTTTTGCAACTTAGCTCGTTCCTTGTTGTACTCCTTGCCGTAGGGCGATATCTTGAACGCGTCCTTTGGTATCCATACCGTCACTCCCCCCGGGAAACTTGTACGCGAGGAACTCTTCCTTCCTTTAAAAAAGAAAGAAAATAAAAGAGGAGGTTGGAACCTCGACGGTTTGTTAATCACCTTATGCAAGGGTGTAACACAAGACTGCTTGCAACACATAAATATATATGTACTTGACAAAGAATTGTGAAACATCTAACTTTTATTTATTATGCACCGGATCTGCGCCCGGCTTTGTACAAAGGATTACATGCCTTGATGGCAAACTTGTACAAAAGAGGTTGCCGGGCAGCCCGGCAACCGCGCCTTACGGGTAAAACTTACGAAGATGCTCAATATTTCATGAGTTTAACACCGGAGTGCCATCTTCGGTCTCTAGGTGGACTGTGTCGGGCCTAGTGACTCGTATTACCCGGTAAGGGCCTTCCCACTTCGGCGTCAACTTGTTTTTTACCCTTCATGGATCGAATCAGACGAGGAACAAGGTCGCCTTTCTCAAGGTCCCTGGCTTTTACTTTGTGGCTAAAGTAGCGGCGCAAAGCTTGCTGGCATCGTGCGGGCACGAGCAGCAGCCTGGGAACGATCTTCCTCAAGGAGCGTGGCATCGTTATGCCGCAGCTCATCTTGGTCCTCCTCATTGAAGGCCAAGACTCGAGGTGACCCGTATCTGAGTTCCGTGGGGAGTATTACTTCTGTACCAAGGTTTGCTTCCTGACCTTCTCCTTGACGGGTCTCGCATGAGGGCAGACAGCAAGGTGGTGCTCAGTTGCCCTCCTAAGAACTTCAGGGATGTCAGGTGCTTGCCGGGCAAGCACACTGGCATTCACCCGTAGGAAGGCAACGAGCTCGACTCCCTATTTGTCGCCGAGAGTGGCACTTTCAGAAAAAGTCCCACTCATCCCATCCCCCTTCGCAGAAACTTGTTTGGTCATGGATGCGGAAGCCTTGGCTCTCTTGCTCTTGCCGGTATAGCTCTCTGGTGTGTCCTCGACAGGCATGCTGCACTCTAAAGTGCGCTTCCCGGAGTCCTTCATAGAGGTGTTGCCGGTCTTCTTCTTCTTTCCTTCCCCGGGATCTTTGACGGCAAGGGCGAGTGCCTCGATGGCAGCCGCTACCACCGCCTCCAGGTAGAGCTTGTCAGTACATATGATTGCGTCCTTGTGGTTTGACTTGATGGTGAGGACCCCCATCGGCCCCGGCATCTTGATGACATTGTACGCATAGTGCGACGCGGCCATAAACTTTGCCAGGGCTGGGCGGCCCAGAATCCCATTGTACGGCAGTGGCATCTTGACGACGTCGAAGGTAATCTTCTCTGTCCGATAGTTGAGCTCGCTACCGAACGTGACCGGCAACGTGACTTGGCCCTTCGGCTTGTTCCTCCCCGGAGTGATCCCTTGGAAACTACCTGTCTCCTCGAGATCCTTGTCGGGGATCTGCAGCCACTTGATCCCATCTGGGGAAATCAAGTTCAAGCCTGCCCCACCGTCAACCAACATCTTCGTCACCTTGAGGTTGTGAACTGTTGGTGAAACCAACAATGGCAAACACCTGACCGCAGTGGTGCGATCAGGGTGGTCCTCGGCGTCAAAAATGATGGGCAAGTGGGACCACTTGAGTGGCTTCTATGCCTCCATCATCGGCTCCGCTGCATTGACTTCGCGGATCCATTGCTTTAGTTGCCAGTGCGAGGAGTGCAAAGATGCGCCTCCGTCAACACACATGGCATCCACCGCATTTTGTAACTCCTTGCCAGACCCACCTCCGTCCTCATCACTATCATCCTCTTCTTGCTGGCCCTAAGCAGCCTTCTCTTTTGGCTGCTTGGCCTTGCCACGGCGCCCTCCGCGGCCACCATGGTCTTGCTTGCCGGACCCACCAGCACCATCTTGGGCCTTCTCCTTATCACGCTTCTCGTAATCTTGCTTCTGCTTTTCGGCAAGTTGCTCTACTTGCTGGCATTGTTGGAGATCGTGGCCCTTGGTGCGGTGGATCTTGTAGTACGGCCCGCCAGTCTTGCCGGCTTTTTCGCCTGCCGCAGCTTCCCGGTAAGCATCGCACCTAGCAACATCCTTTGCCAGGGATGTCTGCCTTCGGCTTCTTGGTGGCGTTGGTGTCGCCGGAGCTCTCGACGGCCAGTACAGCCTTGTTCTTGCGCTTTTTATTGCGCTTCCTACTCTTTTTCTGTGGGGTTGATGCGTCGTCGTCCTTGGAATCGATGTCTGCACCAGCATCTTCCCCTGGGAACCGCCTCCCCTCCTCAGCACATGCACACCTATCCGCCAAGGCGTACAGATCGTTGATGGTCTTGACCTGCTCGACATTCATCTCTGACCGCATCCTGCGGTTGCGCACATTCGTGTGGAACGCGGCAACAATGGCTGCGGGATGGATGTCGGGGATGTGGTGGTGCACACGGCTGAGCCGTTGTATGTACTTGCGGAGGTTCTCTCCATCGCTTTGGGGGATCACCTGCAAATCGCTGGGCTGGCCTAGGAGCTTGTGGCCACCCTGGTAAGCGCCAACGAAATGATGGCACAGATCCGCCCAAGAAGAGATGGAGCCCTCAGGCAGGTTCATCAACCACGACCTGACGTTGGGGCGAAGCGCCAACGGGAAGTAGTTGGCGAGCACTTTCTCGTCCCGTCCCCTGGCAGCCTCCACCGCGATGGTGTAAATGCCAAGGAACTCGGCTGGGTTGAGCGTGTCATCGTACTTGTCAGGTAGCTCCGGCTTGAAGGCACAGGTGGACGGCCAGCGAACTTGCCGCAGCTCACGAGTAAACACTGGGCACCCCACATCGTAGGGCAAGTACCCAGCGGCTACTGGAGCGAGCACGTTCACTGCCGGCCTGGCACGGTCGTCGGATTGGCGGCATGCTTCCTGGCGCCGCTCGATCTTCATGCGGGCATCCTCGTTGCACCACTCGCGGAGCACTTGACGCTGATCTTGGCGGCACCGCGGATTCGACGAAGCCATAGACAGAACGTCATGGTCATCTGATCGGCGGGCTGGCCGCTGAGATGGTGAGGGGTGCCAAGGCGACTGCACCATTTGCGCGGTGTCTCCGGCAAGGTAGCCGGAGGGTCCCGCCAGCTTGGTGGGTGGTCGTCGCGAGGGCCCCACGTCTTGGGTTTTGCCGGGATCGACAAAACTGATGAGACTCTAATAGTGGCTCTCCATTCGTCCATCTAGTCTGGGCGTGGCAAGAAGTTCAAAAGTATTTGAAACTGCACCATGGCCTTTGCCGTCGTGGTTGGCATGGCTGGGAGCACAAAACGGGGCATCGCTCGACTCCTGGCAAAGCCAGAAGGAGCTTCGTTACGTTCGTGCCGCCGGGGCTCATGCTCGCCAACAGGCGGACGCGGGGGTGGCAGCGGCACTCCATGAGCATTCGAAAGTTGCTGCATGGGGATCCCGCCTTGCGGTCATCTGGAACCAGCAGCAACGTGGGGGAGCGTGTCGTGTCCATCTTGCGATGGTCGCGGCGTACGCCTCCCCGCGCCGTTGTTGGACATCGCCGCCATGTTCTAGGATGTTGCGGCGGATGGGTTCTGGGTCACAGCAGTATGAACTATATTACTATGATGACTGCGCTCACCAGAATGTCTTGGAAGTTGACCAGCTGCGACATTGCCGGTCCTGTGGCTAGGCTCAGCATCGTGGCGGGGGTGCTGGGCACCCGCACCACTTGCGCCTCCTGCGCCGCCCGTCCCGACCATAGCGCCCGCGCCGGCTGCGCAGCCTGCGGCCGCCTGGGAAGGTGGCTTGGACGCGGTAGGAGCCTTCGTGGCTCCACTCTTCTTCTTCGGCGCCATCGACGAAGATGATGAAGTTGGTACTCACACTACCAAAGAACTGATTTGTGACACACAATGCCCCCTACCTGGCACGCCAAAGATGTCGTGGGAAACGACTATCTATGGGACCGAACGGGTCCCTTTGCGAGTCGACTCAGGGGACATGCATGGGACAAAGAGCAGGTTTTTAGTAAGTGCAAGAATACGCGGGGGATTTATCTAGGTTCGGGCCACTATGAGCGTAAAGCCCTACTCCTGCTCTGTGGTTGATCGTATATGAACTCTGGTTATAGGGAGCGCAGTTTTCCGGTAAGGTGCTCGGGAAAATGCACCTACGGCATGTAATTGAGCTGGGTGTCGACCGTTCTACCTGTAGCCGCGGACCTCCTTGTATAGGCCAAGGGGTTACCACAATGGCTAATACGGTCATTACAGAGTATGAACAGCGACTTCCACCGTCATCACGTCTATCTTCCAATGGGGTAAGACAAACGCATTTAATGCACCGTTCGGTGCTACATTGGGGAGGCGAGGCCTTGGGCAAAAGATCTGTACCACCGATCCCGGCGCCCTCCTGTAGTCTCGACACATCCCAGGGATGGGTGTCATTAAAGTTTATCTTGGCGTGGCGTGCTGACACGTACCTTGGTTGGCTATGTTGACTGCCTGCCTGCTCGACACCTAGCATACGAGCCTATCTGGTCGATGGTGAGGTGGAACGGTAACGGGACAGAACAAGCCTGCTGGCACGGAGCTTGTCGGGCCTTGCTTGCCGGCAAGCCCCCTTGCCGGCAACCATAGTCTTGGTATTCACCTTGCCGGGGCGGAGCTTGCCGGTGTGAGCAGCGTCGATCTTCAGTACTAGAATAGTACTTCTCGATGACCTGCCTTGAGGTCTTCTTCACGGTCTTGGTGTTGAGTCTTGAGTCATAGTTATCCTCTGTCAAGCCCTTGCCAGACGGGAGGCTACAACCACCTGTGCACAAGTCTGGGTACGAGGGCACCCATGTCTCAGTACACTGACACCGGGGAAAGAGGTCTCTGGTTTTTCTTCATCTGGCGTTGGAGTTCATTCTGCAATGAATTCCGCCAAGGCTCTGCTCTGGATCGTCGAGGTGCTCTCAAATTTCAGATCGAAACTTGATAACTCCAATGCCCACTCCACAATCCTTCCGGTTGCCTCTGGATTTCTCAAGATGCGTTGCAATAGAAAGCGAGTGACAACGGTGACTGGGTGTGCTTGAAAATAATGGCGCAGCTTCCTTGAGCCCATGAGAAGGCCAAAAAGCAACTTTTGCACACCAGAGTACCTTGACCTAGCCCCTTGCAGAAGGGAGCTGACAAAGTAGACTGGGCGCTGCACCATCTTCTTCTTCACAACTTGCTGATCTGGCTGGTTGGCTTGCACAATTTCTGGCTTGTCGGCACCTAACCTTGCCGGAGAAGATTCCGGCTCGTCGAGTCGTGGCTCTGCGGTTGCTACCTCTTCCTCATCGGCCTCTCTTTCAGCCACAAGTGCAGCACTAACCACTTGATTCGTTGCCGCTAAGTATAGCAACAACATCTCTTGCGGCCTAGGTGCAACTAGGACTGGCGGCGAGGACAGGTACTCCTTCAAATCTTGGAGTGCGGCCTCCGCTTCCGGAGTCCAGTTCACTGGACCTGCCTTTTTCAATATCTTGAAAAACCGCAAGGCACGCTCTGCTGATTTGAAGATGAACCTGCTGAGGGCGGCAATGCAGCCGGCAAGGCGCCTGACATCCTTGACGCGTCTCGGTGCTTCCATCTGCTCAATTGCCTTGCTCTTGTTGGGGTTGGCTTCAATCCCTCTCTAAGACACAAAGAAACCAAGGAGCTTGCCAGATGGAACACCGAACACACACTTCTCGGGGTTGAGCTTCAAGTTGAGCTTGCGCAAGTTGACAAAAGTTTCCTCGAGATCCTGGATGAGTGTTGACTTATCTCTGGTTTTGACCACGATGTCATCCATATAAGCTTCCACATTTTTGTGCAGCTGTGGCCCAAAACCAATCTAGACCGCTCTGGCAAAGGTCGCTCTAGCACTCTTCTACCCGAAAGGCATACGCAAAAAGTAGTATATGTGCCACATGGAGTGATGAATGTGGTCTTCTCCTCATCTTCCTTGGCCATAAAAATCTGATGATAACTAGAATAGGCGTCAAGGAAAGAGAGTAGGTCACAATCGGCAGTGGAGTCTACAATCTGGTCAATGCGCGGCAAAGGGAAAGGGTCCTTGGGACATGCTTTATTGATATCAATGAAGTCGATACAAAGCCTCCACTTCCCGTTCGCCTTGCGCACCACCACCGGATTGGCTAACCACATAGGGTGTAGCACTCCTCTAACCAGGCCTGCTGCTTCTAACTTCTTAATCTCCTCGGCAATGAACTCTTGCCGCTCCAAGGCTTTGCTTTCTGATCTTCTGCTTGACGGGCTTCGCATGAGGGCAGACAGCAAGGTGGTGCTCAATTACCTCCCTAGGAACACCGGGGATGTCAGATGCTTGCCAAGAAAACACATCGACATTCGCCCGTAGGAAGGCAACGACCTCGCTTTCCTGCTTGTCACTGAGAGTGGCACTTATAGAGAAAGTGCCGCTCGTCCCATCTTCTTTTGCAGAAACTTGTTTGGTTGCCGGTGCAGAAGCCTTGGCTCTCTTGCTCTTGCCGGTAGAGCTCTTTGATGCGTCCTCGACAGGCATGATGCACTCCGAAGTGTGCTTCCCGGAGTACTTCCCAGAGGTCTTGCCGGTCTTCTTCTTCTTTCCTCCCTCGGGAGCTTTGATGGCAGGGGCAAGTGCCTCGATGGCAGCCGTTGTTGCTGCCTCCTGGTAGAGCTTGTTAACAGAGAAGATTGCGTCCTTGTAGTTTGACTTGATGGTGAGGACCCCCATCGGCCCCAGCATCTTGACGACGTTGTACGCATAGTGTGACGCGGCCATAAACATTGCCAGGGCTGGGCGGCCCAAAATCCCATTGTATGGCAGCGGCATCTTGATGACATCGAAGGTAACCTTCTCCATCCGATGGTTGAGCTCGCTGCCGAACGTGACCGGCAATGTGACTTGGCCCTTCGGCTTGTTCCTCCCCCGGACTGACCCCTTGGAAACTGCATGTATCCTCGAGATCTTTGTCGGGGATTTGCAGCCTCTTGATCACATCTGGAGAGATCAAGTTCAAGCCAGCCCACCCTTCGACCAGCATCTTTGTCACCTTGAGGCTGCGAATTGTTGGTGAGACCAACAATGGCAAACACCCGACCGCAGTGGTGCGATCAGGATGGTCCTTGGTGTCAAAGACGATGGGCGAGTGGGACCACTTAGTGGATTCTTTGCCTCCATCACCGGCTCCGCTGCATTGACTTCGCGGATCCACTGCTTTAGTTGCCGGTGCGAGGAGTGCAAAGATGCGCCTCCGTCAACACACATGGCATCCACCGCATTTTGGAACTCCTTGTCGGACCCGCCTCCGTCCTCATCACTATCATCCTCTCCTTGCTGGCCCTGAGCAGCCTTCTCTTTTGGCTGCTTGGCCTTGCCACGGCACCCTCTGCGGCCACCATGGTCTTGCTTGCCAGATCCACCAGCACCATCTTGGGCCTTCTCCTTGTCACGCTTCTCGTACTCTTACTTCTGCTTTTTGGCAAGTTGCTCTACTTGCCGGCATTGTTGGAGATCATGGCCCTTGGTGCGGTGGATCTTGCAGTACGGCCCGATGGTCTTGCTGGCCTTCTCGCTCGCCGCAGCTTCCCATCAAGCATCGCACCCGGCAACCTCCTTGCCGGGGATGTATGCCTTTGGCTTCTTGGTGGCGTTGGCATCGCCAGAGCTCTTGATGGCCAGTACAGTCTTGTTCTTGCGCTTTCTGGTGTGCTTCCTACTCTTTTTCTGCGGGGTTGATGCGTCGTTGTCCTCGGAATCGACGTCTGCACCAGCATCTTCCCCTAGGAGTCGCCTCCCTTCCTCAGCACATGCACACCTATCCGCCAAGGCGTACAGCTCGTTGATGGTCTTGACCTGCTCGACATTCATCGCTAACCGCATCCTGTGGTTGCGCACATTCATGTGGAACGCGGCAACAACAGCTGCGGGATGGATGTCGGGGATGTTGTGATGTACACGGCTGAACCGTTGTATGTACTTGCGGAGGTTCTCTCCATCCCTTTGGGGAATCACCTGCAAATCGCTGGGCTGACCTGGGAGCTTGTGGCCACCCTGGTAAGCACCAACGAAATGATGGCATAGATCTGCCCAAGAAGAAATGGAGCCCTCAGGCAGGTTCATCAACCACGACCTGACGTTGGGCCGAAGCGCCAATGGGAAGTAGTTGGCGAGCACTTTCTCGTCCCGTCCCCTGGCAGCCTCCACCGTGATGGTGTAGATGCCAAGGAACTCGGCTGGGTTGAGTGTGCCGTCGTACTTGTCGGGCAGCTCCGGCTTGAAGGCATGGGCGGACGGCAAGCGAACTTGCCGGAGCTCACGAGTAAACGCTTGGCACCCCACATCGTAGGGCAAGTACCCAGCGGCTACTGGTGCAAGCACGTTCACTGCCGGCCTGGCACGGTCATCAGATTAACAGCGTGCTTCCTGGCACCGCTCGATCTTCGTGCGGGCGTCTTCGTCGCACCGCTCGTGGAGCACTTGGCGCTGATCTTGGCGGCACCACGGATCTGACAAAGTGTCACGCCCAATATGCGATCCTATTTTCGAGGAACTCAGAGGCCCCACCAAGAGTAGAAACGCATATTGGAGACGCTTGCAAGGTGGATATCATTACATCGTACCACATACATAATAGATGGGGATACATAAATACATACAATCATCAAATGAATACATCAATACATAACAAACATCATACAAAAGGGCAGCATCCGACTACGGATGAAATCAAACGAAAAGAAGAACGACATCCACCCTGATAGCCCAGGCTGCCGACCAGGAACCTATCCCCAGATCAACGAAGAAGAAGAAGCAGAAGAAGAACTCCAAAAGCAAACGAACATCGCTCTCACGTCAGATCATCGCATTACCTATACCTGCAACTGTTGTTGTAGTAATCTGTGAGCCACGAGGACTCAGCAATCCCATAACCATGGGTAACACGACTATCAAAGCTTAATGGGTATGGAAGGGTAAGGTGGTGAGGTTGCAGCAAGCACTAAGCATTGAATAGTGGCTAACTTACGAGTACAAGAATAAGAAGAGTAAACTACGCATAACGGTCGCAAACTAATAATGATCAAGAAGTGATCCTGAACACCTACTTACGAGTACAAACATAACCCCACCGTGTTCTCTTCTGGAACTTCCTCGAAAAGCGACAATCACGGTTACGCATGCGGTTGGTGTATTTTAATTAGATTTAGTGTCAAGTTCTCTACAACCGGAGGTTATAAATTTCCAAGTCGCCACATAACCGCGGGCACGGCTTCGCGAAAGATTTAACCCTGTAGGGGTGCTCCAAGTAGTCCATTATAAATTACCACACGCATCCGATGGAACATCCTCACACCATGATAACATGATGCTTACGATAAGGAATCCCGGTGGACAAGCCACTCGTAACAGGTAAAACTAAACCACCAAGACCTCCCGGTGAGCCAGATCCGTGTCTAGAGCCGCGCGCACTCTGTCTACGGGCATCATCCATCTATGCTAAGTGGACGGTAGCCAAAAGAACCCGAGTTGCCCCGAGGCGGCTCCGCTGACTGCTAGGTAGGTGGACCAACACTCATGAGGAGCACTGGCCCGGGTTGTTGATTAATTATCCATGGGGGGCGGCAGGTCCCTATGCAAGTTTTAATTGTTATTAGGCAAATGGTAAAACCAATGTTGGGCCTTGCTGGAGAAGTTTATCCTAAAACGAATGGACAGGGGGGTTCCCATATGCCCCACATGTGTTAGAAGCGCTCATCAAGGAACATAACACCGGTATTACGGAAACTAGGGCGGCATGAGTGGAACAAAACACTAGGCAAAAGGCCGAGCCTTCCACCCATTACCAAATATATAGATGCATTAATTAAATAAGAGATAATGTGATATCCCATGATATCCATGTCCCAACATGGAACAACCTGCAACTGCACCTGCAACTATCAATGCTATAAGAAAGGGCTGAGCAAAGTGGTAACATAGCCAAACAACGGTTTGCTGGGTAAGGGTGGTTAGAGGCTGTTTCATGGCATATGGGAGGCTGACATATATGTGGTAGGAAGCGTGACATAGCGATAGCAACGAGACAACTAGCAAGCAAAGATAGTAGGGATATCCAAGGTCATGATCATCTTGCCTGAAATCCCGCTCGGAAGAAGAACGAGTCCATGAAGAAGACGAACCAATGCAGTCGAGCGAATCCTCACAATCGCAATGAAACCAGAACTATCGAGAAGAAGCACAACCGGAAAGAAGCAAACAACATTGTAAACACACAAGCATAAACATGGCATGATGCACACCCAAATATGATGCATGACAAGATTAAATATTGTTAAACATGGCAAGATATGAAGCATAAGCAATCCATACAACTAGGCAAGTTTAAATGATGCCGGAAACACAAATAACAATTCCGGAAGGTCCCCATATGCAAATTTTGAAATTGGTACTGATCTGAATTAAACACAATGTTAAAGTGGTTAAACAGCAAGTTAACATGCACCATGATGATCTACATGTTTTTCTAATCAAGTTACATATGTAGATCATTTAATTCGGAGCTACGGTCTAGAAGATATGAGCTAAACAAGTTTAACATGGCAATAATGCAAAATGCATGCAAACATCAACCACAAACACTCTAATCAAGGATGCAACATGACAATATGAATCTACACACAAATCTAAGCAAGTTTTATATAGAACATGATTAAAACGGAGCAACGGTTCAACAATTACAATCAACACAAGTTATAACAGCAATCTGCCCCAAAACAGCAACATAGCACTTTGCCAACATCAGAACAACAAGCTACAGTAACATGATGGGCACAAACTTGATATGCACTTAAAGTAGACATGACATACTTCAAATCATCTTTAAGGTTCAGGTTCATAGGCATCAAGGTTAAGTCAATATGATCCATGCAAAATGCAATGTTCTGCTAAACAGGGCATATACATGAGCAGAGTTAATACGATGGCATGTTGGAGGCAAGAAACAAATATGCTACAGGAACTTTACATGGCAACCAAAGGCATGGCATCAAAGTACACGTCACATAGGCCAAATCACATGAAGGAATCAAATACATATGAGCTCTAGATTAGTGGCAACCATCAAGCAAAGTTGGCAAGTTTTATCATAGACAGTTTTAACTTAGAACAGCAACATTGACTAGGCATGTTTGCAAGCTCATGGCAGTCACATTATGGCATATCATGGCATGAAATAAATACTAACAGCAAGAAGACTTGAAAATGCTCCAAAGACATGTTGACAAGATGCTCATATGAAATATGCATTAAATCACACAAAAATAACAAAATGACACTTATTACAGTTTTCTGCAGTAACATCATGAGGCACTTTTGCAACAGAGATTACAACATGTAGATGAGTCGTAATATGCATGCAACAGCAACCATCATGTAGAGCACGAAGAGTAGATCTTTTACATATATGGAGCATTATCATAGGATCAACATGCTCAAAGTTATAGCCATCACAAAATGCACATATGCTGATAAAAATCTGAGGACTACCAAAAAAACATAGTGAGCGCGGGATAGTAATATGACGCTCAGGCGAGGGATACCGGGGCGCTCACATTGGGACTAAGCAGGCCGGCTCGGGGCGGAACAGTGTGGTGCGGGACGCAGCGGAGCGGGATGGCGGCGTGCTTGGATCAGTGGGCGCGGGCGTCCAGGGACGAGGCTGGACGGGGGTGTCCAGGTCAGGGCAGGGCCCACGCGTCGGCGGCTGCTGGGAATGCGGGCGGCGGCGCGAGGCTCCCCGGCAGCCGGAACGGCGAGGAGGCGAGGGAAACGGGCAGATTCGGCGAAGAACGGCCGGATCCGGCGGTCGGCGGAGCTTGGCGACCTCGGCGGCGAGCTTCAAGGGCGGCGGGAGTCCATGGCCACTGCTGCTGCATCCACAGAGGGAGAAAGAGAGCTCGAGGTGAGGTGGGGAAAAGAGAAAACAGAGGGAAAGGGAGGCAGGGCGCGAGGCCTGGCCTGGAGGTCGTGGTCGCCCGCGGCGGAGCTCCGGCGACGGAGCCCAGCGGGGTCGAGGTGGCGAGGTGGAGCGGGCACGGGGAGATCGGGAGCTCGGGCTTGGGGATGACGGGCGCAGGGCGCGGCGGCGTACGGGCGGCTGGCTCGGGCCCAGATGGGCTCGGGCGGGCTCCGCGTGGGCTCAGCGGGCCGCGGCGAAGTGGGGAGACAGGGGGGAGGTGACGTGGAGGCGCGGGAGTGGCGGAGGGCGACGCTGCGGCGGCGCCAAGTGGCGGGCAGAGGCTGGCGGCGCCGGATCCGAGGTGGGAGGAGGCTAGGGTAGGATCAGGCCAGATTTGGAAGGGAAAGTAGGCTTCCTTATATAGCAGGAGGGGGATTGAGGGGGTTTAGGGGTGTTTTCGGAGCCCTTCGATCGCGATCTGACGGCTCCGGTCGAGAGGGGGCATAGGCGAGGCCTAGTGGGCTGTGTGGAGAGGTGTGGGCTGAGAAGAGAGGGAAGTGGTGCAGCCCGGCACGGTTTTCGGAACACCGAAAACGTCCGACGTTTTATCCAGCTATAGTGCCGCTATAGTTATCCGTTGGGGCATCAAACGACCTCCGAATGGAACGAAATTTAGCAGGCGGTCTACCTACAATATAATAAGACCGCACGCCAAGTTTCAACTCATTCCGAGAACATTTGTATCCCACTTATAAAATAATATTTCAGAGGTGCCGCGGGCGCGTGCGAGTGTGTCGGGTCTCGAAACGGACAACGGAAGGGACGGGGAGAAGCCGACAACTACGAACGGATGCAAGTTTTATGAAATGCACATGATGACATGGCAAGGTGCAACAAACAAACGAATCACATGGCAACGACGGAAATAAATGGAAGAAATCTGGAGCATCGGTCTCGGGGCGTCACACGAAGCCATAGACAGCACGTCATGGTCGTCTGATCGGCGGGCTGGCCGCTGAGATGGTGGGGGTGCCGAGGCGACTGCACTATTTGTGCGGCGTCTCCGGCAAGGTAGCTGGAGGGTCCTGCCAGCATGGTGGGTGGTCCCCGTGAGGGCCCCACGTCTTGTGTTTTGCCGGGATCAGCAAAACTGATGAGATTCTGAATGGTGGCTCTCCATTCGTCCATCTTATCCGGGCTTGGCGGGAAGTTCAAAAGTATTTGAACCCGCGCCATGGCCTCTGCCGCCGTGGTCGGCATGGCAGGGAGCACAGAATGAGGCGTCGCTCGAGCTTCGTTACGTCCATGCCGCCGTGGCTCATGCTCACCAACAGGCGGACGTGCTGGTGGAGGCGGCGCTCTGTCAGCAATCGGAAGTTGCTGCACAGGGATCTCGCCTTGCAGTCGTCTGGAACCGCCAGCAACGTGGGAGAGCATGTCATGCCCATCTTGCGATGGTCGCGGCGCACGCCTCCCCGCGCCGTTGTTGGACGTCGCCGCTACATTCTGGGATGTTGCGGCGGCTGGGTTCTGGGTCACAGCAGTATTAACTATATTACTATGATGACTGTGCTCACCAGAATGTCTTGGAAGTTGGCTGGCTGCGCCGTCACCGGTCCTGTGGCTAGGCTCAGCAGCGTGGCGGGGGTGCTGGGCACCCGCACCACTTGTGCCTCCGGCTCCGCCCATCCCAACCGTAGCGCCCGCGCCGGCTGCGCCGCCTGCGGCAACCTGGGAAGGTGACTTGGACGTGGTAGGAGCCTTCGTGGCTCCACCCTTCTTCTTCGGCGCCATCGACGAAGATGATGAAGTTAGTACTCACACTAACAAAAAGCTGATTTGTGACACACAATCCCCCTGCCTGGCGCGCCAAAGATGTCATGGGAAACGACTATCTATGGGACCGAATAGGTCCCTTTGCGATTCGGCTCAGGGGACATGCATGGGACAAAGAGCAGATTTTTAGTAGGTGCAAGAACACGCGAGGGATTTATCCAGGTTCAGGACGCTATGAGCGTAAAACCCTACTCCTGCTTTGTGTTTGATCGTGTATGAACTCTGGTTACAGGGAGTGCAGTTTTCTGGCAAGGTGCACGGGGAATGCAGCTACTGCGTGTAATTGAGCTGGGTGTCGACCACTCTACCTATAGCTGTGGGCCTCCTTTTATAGGCTAAGGGGTTATCACAATGGCTAATACGGTCATTACAGAGTATGAACAGTGGCTTGCACCGTCACCACGTTTATCTTCCAGCGAGGTAAGACAGACGCATTTAATGCAGCGTTAGGTGCTACGTTGGGGAGGCGAGGCCTCGGGCAAAAGATCTGTACCACCGGTCCTGGCAAAAGATCTGTACCATGGGTGTCATTAAAGTTAATCTTGGCGTGGCGTGCTGACACGTGCCTTGGCCAGCTATGTTGACTGCCTGCTCACTCAACACCTAGCATACGAGCCTATCTGGTCGATGGTGAGGTGGAGTGGTAGCGGGATAGAACAAGCCTGCTGGCACGGAGCTCGCCGGGCCTTGCTTGCCGGCAAGGGAGCATGCCGGCAACCATAGTCTTGGTCTTCACCTTGCCGGGACGGAGCTTGCCGGCAAGGGCAACGTCGATCTTCAGTACTAGAATAGTACTTCTCGATGACCTGCCTTGAGGTCTTCTTCACGGTCTTGGTGTTGAGTCTTAAGGCGTAGCTATCCTCTACCAAGCCCTTGCCGGAAGGGAGGCCACAACTGCCTGTAGACAAGTCTGGGTACGAGGGCACCCATGTCTTAGTACACCGACAGATAGCGGTCGATGGGTGGAGTAATAGTAGTAGATGCAGGCAGGAGTCGGTCTACTTGTCTCGGACGTGATGCCTATATACATGATCATTGCCATGAATCTATCATAATTATTTGTTTTTCTATCAATTGCCCAACAGTAATTTGTTTACCCACCGTATGCTATGTGTTCGAGAGAGAAGCCTCTAGTGAAAACTATGGCCCCCGGGTCTACTTTTATCATATATTAAAACCAAAAATACCTTGCTGCAATTTATTTACTTTTATTTTATTTAGTATTTTAGTTTATCTATCTATCACTATCAGAATTAATCCTTGCAAATAACCGCTAAGAGGATTGTCAACCCTCTTATTTGCGTTGGGTGCAAGTGTTTGCTTTCGTGTGTGCAGGTGCTGCCAAAGGGATTTTGCATGGTTCTCCTACTGGATTGATAACCTTGGTTCTTAACTGAGGGAAATACTTATCTCTACTATACTGCATCATCCTCTCCTCTTCAGGGAAATACCAATGCAGTCTACAAGTAGCACGCCTCCCCGTCACCTTCGGCACCCACAAGAACTACCACACTGAGCTCATCGACTTCGACGTGGCGCACATCAGCCTACCCTACAACGTCATCTTGGGCTACCCCGCGCTCGCCAAGTTCATGGCGGTGACTCACCACGCCTACAACGTCCTCAAGATGCTGGGCTGCAGCGGCATCATCATTGTCCGCTGTGATGAGAAGGATGCGGTACGCTCCCTCGAGCGCGCCTACAGGGCGGCCGCTACCGCGTATCCTGCCGACGAGGACGACGTCGAGCCTCCTGATGCCGCACCCACGAAGAAGAAGCAGCTATTCTCTCAGGCACACACCGAGACGAAGAAGGTGTCGGTGGATGGCAATGGCTCCGAGCCCGCCTTCACCATCGGCAACGGCCTCGATCCTAAATAGGAAGATGCGCTCGTCGCCTTCCTCCGGGCAAATGCTGATGTGTTCGCATGGACAGCATCAGATTTGTCCGGTGTGCCGAGGGAGGTGAACGAGCACCACTTAGCGGTGTGCCCTAACGCGTGCCCGTCAAGCAAAAGGCACGGCACCAAGCGCCCGAGAAGCAAGAGTTCATCGTTCAAGAAGTTCAGAAACTGCAAGAGGTAGGAGTCATCCGCGAGGTGCGCACCCCTAGTAGCTCGCCAACCCTGTCATCGTCCCCAAGAAAGGCGGCGAGAGCCGCATGTGCATCGACTTCACCAGCCTCAACAAGGCCTGCCCCCAAGAACCCTTCCCGCTACTGTTAATTGACCAGATCGTAGACTCCACCGCTGGGTGCGAGCTGCTCTGCTTCCTGGACGCCTTCTCAGGCTACCTCCAGATCAAGATGGCGATAGAAGATGAAGAGAGGACGGCTTTCATCACCCCCTGCAGGACATACTACTACATCCGCATGCCCTTTGGCTTGAGGAGCGCGGGGGCTACCTTCCAGAGGCTGATGCGTATCGCCCTGGGGCCCCAGATGCGAAGAAATGCGGAAGCCTACGTCGACGACATCGTCATGAAGAGCTGCAAGTCCTGCTCGCTCATCACGGACCTCAAAGAAACCTTCGCCAACCTCCGCAAGGTCAATTTCAAGCTCAACCCCACCAAGTGCATCATCGGAGTTCCTTTCGACAAGCTGCTTGGCTTCCTGGTCTCCCACCACGGCATCGAAGCCAACCCCAAGAAGATCAAGTCCATCGAGCGGATAAAGCCTCCCCGGATCCTCAGGGAAATGCAGCACCTCGCGGGATGCATGACCTCGCTTGGGCGCTTCATCTCCAAGTTCGGTGAATGTGCCTTGCCGTTCTTCAAGCTCATGAAGAGATCAGGCCCCTTCAAGTGGACTCCTGAAGCTGACGCAGCCTTCGAGGACCTCAAGAGGTATCTGACAAGCCCTCCTGTCATGGTCACCCCGCGCCCACGCGAGCCTCTGCTCCTGTACTTGGCAGCCACCCCCCAGACGGTTAGCGCAGCCCTTGTGGTGGAACGAGAAGAGCCTACCAGCGCCAAGAAGAAGCCTGCCACGCCGGTGCCTCCGGAGGCCGCGCCGGTGCCTCACAAGGCCGCGCCAGCACTTCCTGAGGCCACGCCAGCGCCTGCCAGAGATCATCTTCAAGGAGCCCCCAACGAGCCACCTCCCGAGCTTCCCGAGCTCCCCGAAGAACAAGCTGCCATGCCTGTGGGCACGCGCCTCGTGGAGCACCCTGTCTACTTCGTCAGCTCGGTGATGCGGGACGCGAGCGATACCCCATGCAGCAGAAGCTCCTCCTCGCGCTCCTCATTGCCTCCAGGAAGTTGTGCCACTACTTCCAGGGCCATCCCATCAAGGTGATCACCTCTTATCCCCTAGAGCAGGTTCTGCACAGCCCCAACGCCACTGGCCACGTCGCTGAGTGGAACATCGAGCTACAAACCTTTGCGCTGGAATTCCTCACCACAACGATAATCAAGGGCGCCGCTTTGGCGAACTTCATGGCAGAATGGATGGACCCGCATCAAGAGGAGCCTTGCGAGGATGAGTCTGTCCTGCCTGGGGAGGAGGCCCCTGGAGGCTAGACAATGCACTTCGACGACGCGTTCTCTCGGCAGGGCACAGGGGTTGGCATCGTACTCACTTCACCGACAAGAGACAAGCTCTACTATGCCGTACAGCTCTGCTTCAAGCATGCCGACAAGGTCTCCAACAACATCGCGGAGTATAAGGGCCTCATCGCCGGGCTTAAGGCTGCCTCTGCTCTTGGCATCAAGCGCATCATTATCAAGGGCAACTCATAGCTCCTCGTCAGCTTCTCCAACAAAAGCTACAAGCCCAAGGACGAGCACATGGCCGCCTATCTGGAAGAGGTGCGCAAGCTCAAGAAGTGCTTCCTCGGCATGGAGCTCCAGCACGTCCCTCGTGGCAGCAACAAGGAAGCAGATGACATCGCCAAGCGGGCGTCTTGCCGTGAGCCTCAAAAGCCCGGTGTCTTCGAGGAAAGGCTCTTGAAGCCATCAGCTACACCACCTGCCGCTAGCGCCACGGCGCCTCATGAAGAGCTCCCTCCCGCACCACCCTCAGGCACACCCGACTACGGCCCATCTTTAGGCGCTCGCCTGCTGCTGGCACTGGAGCCACAAGCTGACAGCTGGGCCAACAAATTCAAGGCCTATCTGGAGGACAGCACCCCACCCAGAGAAGGACTCCAAGGCCGAGCGCGTGGCCCGCCAGGCCACAGCCTACTGCTTGAGGGATGGCGATCTCTACCGCAGGCGCCCCAATGGCGTCGCGCTACGATGCATCTCCGAGGAGCAAGGGCATGAGCTGCTTGCCGACATACACGATGGAGACTGCGGCCACCACTCCTCATCGCGCACGCTCACCGGCAAGGTGTTCCGTAGCGGCTTCTACTGGCCCACCATGCTTCTAGACGCCATTGAGTTGGCCCAATCCTGTGAAGCCTGCCAACTCCACGCCAAGCAAATCCATTAGCCGGCGCAAGGCCTCCAGACCATTCCCCTCTTGGGGCCCTACGTGATCTAGGGGCTGGACATCTTGGGTCCCTTCCCTCGCGCGGCTGGTGGCTACCGCGATCTCTACGTCGCCATCGACAAGTTCACCAAATGGGCGGAGGTGGAGCCCGTCCGCACCATCCCGGCAGCCTTAGCCATCAAGTTCATCAAGAACCTTGTGAGCCGCTTCGGCGTCCCCAACCGCATCATCACTGGCAACGGCTCACAGTTCATGAGTGGCCTCTTCAAGTCATACTGCGCCAAGCTTGGCACGTAGATCTGTGACCCCTCCGTGGCGCACCCGCGAAGCAATGGCCAGCCTGAGCGTGCTAAGGCGGAGGTCCTCAAGGGCCTCAAGACACGAAGATTCAAGAAAAAGCTTGATGCCTGCGGCAAAGGCTGGCTCGACGAGTTCCAGTCCGTGCTATGGTCGATCCGCATGACAGCGACCAAGCCTACCGGCGAAACACCCTTCTTCCTCATTTACGGGGCGAAAGCGGTCCTCCCTCATGAGCTCAAGCACGGGTCCCCGCAAGTCCTGGCCTTCGACAAGGCTCATCAGGACGGCCCGCGGGAAGCTGATCAGCTCCTCCTTGAGGAAGCACATCGCCGGGCCTCCATCCGCGCTGCCCGGTATCAGCAGGCGCTGCATCGCTATCACAGCTGCAACATACGCCCCCGCACACTTGAAGCTGGTGATCTTTTCCTGCGAAGGATCTTCGCCAGGGAAGGACTCCACAAGCTCTCGCCCATGTGGGAAGGCCCGTTCAGGGTTGTGCATGTTTCCCGGCCTGGCGCAGCATGGCTGGAGACGAAGGAGGGTGTTCTGGTGCCCAACACATGGAACATCCAACATCTCCACAAGTTCTACCTGTGACCTCGTGGGCACGAACGAACTGGAGATGTACAAGCTCCGGAGCCTCTCTGTGTGGTGCTCGCTAAGGCCGCGAGAGCTCCCTCCCACAACCCAGTGGGAGCCCCATGCTCAGCGCTGGCAGAACGATCGAACTGAGGGCGCCGCCTGGCTGCACCAGCACCATCCACAAGTAGTCCCATGTCCGTCACGGTAGCCTCTTCTTTTTTGGATGTGAAACTGAGGGTGCCACGTGGCTGCACCATCATCAAGCTGACGCGTGTCCGTCACGGCAGCCTCATCTTTTTGGTTGTGTACTGAAACATATTTTATGCAGCAGTAAAGTTTTATTTCCTAAGTAGTATGTGTGTTCGGTAAGCAATTTACTTCAGGAGGTTGTGCGCGCTCGTGATCTCCCTCATCCGTATCACGCAAGAGGGGGCTAGACACGGTGCCTGCACTCAGGCCAGGCCCAGCAGCGCCATCAAACCCAAGTGACTGAGCTCTGGCTCGCGGGCCTGCTCCCGTGCATGCCACCTCACCAAGGTCCTTGGTACTTCGTCTCCTCACGTGATACCCACGAGCAAGCAGTTGTCACGGGAACAAGGCACACAGAAGGCCTCGCGAGCGCTGCCTCGCGAAGTAACCCATGGCAAGGCGCCTCCTCAAGAAGCCCACAGGAAGCCTCACGAGCGTTGCCTCGCGAGGTCGCCTGCGGCGCCCATCTTCGCCAAGTACCAGCGGGAGGCCTCACGAGCGAGAGCCTCACGAGGCGCACTCCGCAAGCTACGATGCGCCAAGCGCCAAACTCCGCGAAAAAGCTAAGTCTAAAAATGCTTCGCGAGCTACTTTCAGTGCCTCTCAAACTCTTCTCTCCTCACAACCTCGCTGGGTGCTGACGTTTTCTCCCTCGTGCGAGCTGCTTGCACGTCAAAGGGGGGCTTCCTGAGCATCGTGCCTCGGGAGCCTTTACCGCCTCGCAGAGCTCTACACCCTCTAGCCTTGTCTAGGCACGTGTCCTAACATACTAGCGACGGTCGTAGCTCGCTCGGGGGCTAGGCCCTGATGACATAGAGCACCAAGGCAAATAAGAAGAGAAAAATAAGCCTCGCGAGGATGCCTCGCGAGAAACACAAATTAAAGCAAAACGCTAAGTACTTAACTTAATCATACAGACCATGTCTTTACGCCCCCACAGGGCTACACATGCTTGATGCAGAACAATAGGAGAAGGGAAAGGCCTAAGAAGACGAAGCATCATCGCCGCCATCACCGTCGCCATCATCGTCGTCGCCTTCGCCATCTCCAGCCTCGCCGGAGCTCTCGCTGTCGTGGGAGAACTTCTCGAGCAGGGCATCCACGTGATCCTCCACCACCTTCCCGAGGCCGTCGCGAAGCTCCGGAGGGACGGGGGCCATCACCCTGTCGAAGTTGAAGTTGGTGTCGGTGTGAAGGAGGTTGCTGAAGATGCACGTTGCCGCCTGGCCGAGGAGATCGCGGCACTCATCCTCAATGATGTCGTTCACCCACTTGGCCCCGTGCTCCAGCTTCTCCACAAGCTTGGTGAAGAAGTCCAGGTAGCTGGCGTTGTTGTCTTCGAGGGGGGCCCCGAGCCTCTCCTGGCAGATGGTGGCCAGGGCGCCGCGGGCACGGATGGAAAGGGCGAGGAACATCTTGGTGCGCTCATGTTGGTGCCCCCGCGCTCGCGCCGCCTCATACTTGGCTTTCTCAACAACGTCGGATACGCTGCCCACCTACTCCTGGAGGGAGGCCAGCTCCCCCTCGGCGTCGGCCTTGGCCTTCAGCGCAAGCTTCCTGCTACCCTCCGCCTCCGTCAGCAGCTCCTTGAGGCCGGATATCTCCGCCTGCAGCTCCTCGCGCTTCTTGGTGAAGCGGTCCTCCTGGAACTTCAGCTTCTTGGCGTAATCCGTGGCGAGCGCCTCGTGATCCCTCTTGTTCTTCGCATCGGCGTCTGCCTGGATCTTCTTCTCCTTCGCCTCCAGCTGAGCATTGGCCCTGGGTATGCGCTGGTCGTAGGAGGCCTGGGCGTCCGCCACCTGGTGGTCCAGTGTCTCCAGGCGTTCGCGCTCCGCGGTCTGCTCGGTTGCTGTCCTCGCGAGCTCTCGCTCACGGATCCCGGCATCTGCCTCATGGGCCGCGAGGGCTTCGTCGCACCTATCAAGCTCGCACTCGCGGGTCGCAAGGGCATCTTCTCGCACCTGGAGCAACTGAACCTGGGCGGCGTGCTGCTCCCGGAGCACCTTCGCGCTGGCCTCCGCCTCCTTGCGGCACTTGTTGGCCGCGTCAGCCTCCCGGACGGCACTCTCGAAGATCTCCTTGGCGTCGAAGGCGGCCTTCTCACGCTTCTCCCACGCGGCTTCATCTTGGCGGTGGCCCAGCTTGATGGCTACGTCCAGCTGGCACCACCTTTCCGCGAGGCACTGGCGCTCTTCGATGATGCACGCCTCCTCCGCCTGGAGGTTCGCCTCCAGCCGGTCAAGGGCTGCCCTGGCGCCCTGTAGCGCCCCGCACTTGAGCACGGCGCTACTGCTCACCAGCTGCAGGGCCCAGCCGCTGCGCTCGTCGGCGCCGCCTTCCGCTGTCGTGACCTGGGAGGGGTCGGCGCCGGACCCTCTCCGGGCCTCCATCTTTGCGCCCCCCTCGGGAGTCGCATCGCTCGTCAGGAGCGGGGGGCTCGCCGGGTCCTCCGCCTCGTCCTACCGCATCAGCACACTCCGCAGGCTTGACATGCCCGCGTCGGGAGCTTCGCGCGCCGGCGGCCGCTGGGGGCTTGCCGAGGCGCCTTTGGCGGCTGCAGTCTCCTTGGAGGGGGTGGAGCTTGGCGGGGGAGTTGGCACCTCAGTCTCCTCCATCGTTGTGTCACCTCCCGCAGCGGGCGCCTCAGGAGGCGTGGCCCCTCCTACGAAAGCCGCCTCCTGAGGCTCGTCCTCCTTAGCATCAGGAGCCACGTCCACGCATGGCTTGGGAGGAGCCACTTGCTCCTCCTCTACCTCCACGCGCCCCGTTTCGGCTTCGGGGTGGCGAGTGGCCTCTGCACGTCCCTCGGCACCTGCGGTAGGCATCGGGGCCCCCTTCGATCTAGGGGTCTTCCTCTTTTTTTTCTTCGTGGGCTCCCTGCGTGAAGCGAGGGTTTAGCCCCAGACTTCGGGACGCAGAAGACAAAACATGAAAGAAAAAGGAGCAAGGCAAGTACTTACTCATCATTGGGAACCCACTTCCTCTTCTTTAACGTTGGCAGCGGGCTCCCGCCACTGCCACTTCTGCGCGTCCCGCTTGAGCGCGCTCCGGAGGGCTCGGCGCGGGATTTGCCAGGGTCCTCCTCTGCCGCGCTGGCGCCGGTCTTCTCCGCGGGGGCCTCGGTTGCCTCGCCGCCGGTGTTGGTCCTCTTAGCAGGGGGCTCAGCCGTCCCGCTACTGGCGCCGGTCCTCTCCGCGAGGGGCACGTAAGCCCCCGCGCTGCTGCTTCCCTCACCTCCCGCGGCCGAGAGGGCGCGATTACAAATCGCTCATTGTCGTCGTCGTTGTCATCGTCGCCGAGCTCGAGCAGCAGCTGGTTGCGGGTTCGCGAGGCCACGCCACCGTCACTCTCCTCCACGGGGCTTGCCGAGGCCTCGACATCTTTGTGGCCTCCCGAGCCGGGCAGCACCACGAATGGGTTGTCGCGGGGCCCCTCATGGCCCTCGGGGACCAAGCCCCACTGATCGAAGTGCGGCATCTCCTCGAACAGCTCCACCCTGTTATTATAGCGGTAGAGAGGGAGCGCCTCCTGAGGTGGAGCCTCTACGTCTTTGTAGGATCGAAGTATGTCTACCAGAGGGGGGATGAATGGGAGTTTTAATTTTTTCTCAGAAATATCAAAACTCTCGGAACCCAGAGCGGAACGAATGAAAATACAGTAAACAGTGAGCGAATACAAACTACCGAATGGAAACTAATCACATGTACCGAGGTAAATCACATGATTGAAATATGGCATGTCACAGTTCGAATATAAAGAAGGGTAGTAGAAGTAACCAGTGATGATCGATGGCGACAAGGTGTTTGGTAGACCAGTTCGCCCTTCTGCACAAGGACTACGTCTGGTTGGAGGGGTTGTGATTTAACACAGAAGATAAACTCTCTTCGCCCTATTCTCCTCGACAATTGGTTCGTCAACCAATGCCGATTACTCGTGGTAGATACTGGACGGCGATCTCCAAACCTTCATTGAAGATAAACTCTCTTCAGCTCTCTTCGCGAACCACAATACTCTTGGTTGCTGAAGATTTTGCTCGGTGAAGACAATACTCTTCGACACTCGAGCTGACACCTATCCGTCTAGAGAGTTGCAGCTCTCAAGAGTAATAGGCAGAGCGTACTGGACTTAGATTCTAGTGATGCTGAACCACTATCTAATTTTTCGGCTCTAGGGTTTTTCTCTCGGTGGATTTTAAATTCAAATCTTTCGGAGAGGGGGTTGCTCAACAATCTTCTCAGAATCAAAACGGAGCAGCCACCGGACAACGCCGGCGCGGGGTGGCTATTTATAGCCACAGCCTTCCCTGGTGGGAAATGACCATTTTGGACACGCGGTCCAACCAATGGCCAACCGACACGTTCACAACGTTCTGATTTGGGAGCAACGGTAACATTACTTGCGGAGCAAGAAATGCTAACTCCTCGGTCAGAATCAAATCTCTCGCAGCGAAGAAGATCACAGTCTCTTGCTGGCAAGTATTTGCTCGGAACACAAGGAGATTTCTCTCGCATCTTTCATAGGATTTGGGTTTAGCATCAGAGAATCAAAGCTTCGAATGCTACACCCCTCTTAATAGTACGGTGGTCCTATGACTCAATGAAAAGAAACAAAACAACGAAAAGAATGCTACGTCTTCTCTTCGTCTTCAATTTCCTCGGCTGCAGTCACTTCCTTCGGACAGGCACCGAACCAATTGCTTCACGACAGCAATTTTTTAGGGTCACTCTTGTCGTCATATCCTTCGGTGATAACTTTCACTGCAACGCAGGGGATAAACTTCGGAGATATGAATCCAAACTTCTCTCAACTCCAGGGACCTGTTACTCTGTGCGTACTAGCAAACACATCAGTCCCTTACTGTTTGTCAACAATCTCCAAAACATAAGGAGGCAACATTATTGCACCAACAGTCTTCACCAAGCAGCAGATGCATGACTTCATCCACCACCTCCAGCTTCAGGCTGTCGACACTCAGCCTCATCGGATCTGCGGCGCCGGTGATGGCCCACACTGGGCAGGAGCGCCTCTGGAGGGGAGCAATGCGCTCGCGCAGGAACTCCTTGGTGACCATTGCCCCCGTGAGCTTCGCGGCCTTCAGCTCCTCCATCCTGTCCCAGAGCGATGCCAGCCTCTCGTCGCTGAGCTTGAAGTGCTCCCACCCGGAGCTCTTCAAGGCGGGGGCCGCCGGTAGCTACAGTAGGGGCCTGTATTGGCCCACGTCCACGTAGACCCAGCGCACCTGGTAGCCTTCCACCTCCTTTGTAATCTTCATGGATATGATGCCGTCGCTTCTACGCTGCGGAACGAGGCGCACCCCGAGGGCTGGTTCGCCGCCGACAGCCGCAGGCTATAGAAGTGGCGGAAAAGCGCCACCGAGGGCATCATGCCCAAGAACGCCTCATAGAGGTAGGCGAAGATGGAGAGGAGGAGGACGGAGTTGGGCTGGAGATGGAGCGCCTGGATCTGGTAATGCGAGAGGATGGCATTGAAGAATTCGGAGAAGGGCGGCAGCAGGCCGGCGAAGATGGTGTGGATGTAAAGAGGGATGGTGGTGGCGTCGAGGTCAGCGGCGCGGCGCGAGCCCGGCCAGATCATGGTGGCCTTCCACTCATTGTGGGCAGCGGGGGTCATGGGGCGCACCTTATCAAGCCCCTCCTTGTTGACGATCGTGGATCTGGCCAGGGCGGGCTCCAACTCCGCCTCCTCCACGGCCGCCGCCTTTGCCCTAACCTTCTTGCTAGTCGGCGCCATGGATGCGCGGGGGAGCTTCAGATCGAGAAGAGGAGGAAGTTGCGAGAAGCAGTGCGCGAGGAAGACGAAGGGAGGTGAGGTGTGGAGCGCGAAGGAGGGCAATGATGGCCCTGCGCCCCACGCGGGTCTGCTTTATGGCAGCGCAGGCGCGTCCCCCGGCATAGTGGGGGAAGTGGGGGCGTCCCACGTCCCGTCGTGCGCCACGCGTCCCTTCCTGGGCCCGGCAGTCTTAGGCCCCGCGTCGTTTCGTTCCCAACGGGCGGAACGTGCGCGTCGCGGGCCCGGGGGCTACTGTCGGCCCAGTAGGAAATAGGGTACCACGGGCCATCTGCCTACGGCCCAGGAAGCAACGCCTGGCGCAGGCCCAGCAGATGGCCCAGCTATGGGCGCCGCGAAGCAAGACACCTCGCGAGGCACCGGCCTCACGAGGACACTATCCACTAGGGGTGGACCCACGAAGACTCAGCAGCAATAGAAGACCTCGCGAGGCCACCTCCCAAGGCGGCCTCCCGAAGCCACCCAAGCAGGGCGTCGCCTGGCGCCAGCCTCATGGTCACGTGCTCACCACATGGGTGACGCACCCCCACAAGACGACGACAGCGGCAGGGCCGTACCAGCAGGTGCGGTCAGGGGGATTTCCTCTTCGGTGATAAAGGAGCAGCACCAGCTGCCCTCCTCCAAAGCAAGTCCCAAAGCTTGCCCGTTTGGTGAAAGAAGACCAAGACGATGGGGCGCGCAGGGCGGATGTCATCACCGAGCCTACCGGCACATCATGGATAGCGTCTTTGCAGGCAAAGACCGTTTTTTGTCAGGATAAGCATGGGCGCCTGTCCCCTTCCAAACCGCCGTTGTGTGGCTACCCTTCCCGCCAATATTTTCGGGGGAAGAGGACCAAGGCGGCTATAAAAGGGGCAGTGCTGCCACCGTAGAGAAGGATCGATCCCACTATCTTCAACCTTGTACGCGAGAACTCTCTTGCCCACCATAATCCAAAATACAAGCAGGAGTAGGATTTTACACCGCACGGTGGCCCGAACCTGGTTAGCTCTCGTGTCCCTGTCGTGCCCTGCGTGTGTGTGCGCTCTCGCGTGCTCTGCTCGCCGTAGTCTCGCTGTTGTCACCGTCGGGTTGTTAGGTAGCAAGCGGACCCCAGAGTTCGAACCAGGGTCCCCGGAGCCCGAGTTACGATAGCCGGCGTGCTGCTTATAGCACCCACCGGAGAGCACCTCAAGTACATGCTTCAGATGCATTTTCCCATGGAGCAAGCCACCAACAACATTGTTGAGTACGGGGGATTGCTTGCCGGCATGTGCATTGCAATTGACCTTGGTATTCGGAAGTTGATTATCAGAGGTGACTCGCAGCTTGTGGTGAGGCAGGTCAATAAGGATTACCAGAGCCCCTTGATGGAGGCGTATGTTGATGAGGTGAGGAAATTGGAAGAGCACTTTGACGGTCTGCAAGCAGAGCACGTTCCCCGTGCCCAGAATGAAATTGCCGATGACCTGTCGAAACGTGCCGCCCAAAAGCTGCCTGTGGAACCGGGGACTTTTGTGCTCCATTTGACTCAGCCATCCATTACACCATCAAGGCTGGCGAAGAAAAGAAAACAAGATGTTGGTGGTTACTTTCCGGCAGAGCTACCAGCAGCCGCCAAGAAAGTAGATACTGCCGACAAGACCCCCTTGGCCGGTGAGTCGCAGCTTCTGGCAAGCCAGATTCTTGCCGTCGAGGCAAGCACTCCTGCAGAGGAAGAAGTACCTTTAGTCCTTGTCGTCGAGCCATAGGCTCCGGCATGGGCACAACCAATTGTCCAGTACCTTCAAACAGGAGATATTCCCGATGAGCAAGAAGACGCAGAAAGAGAAGCCCGTCAATCAAGGATGTACAAATTTGTTGACAACATTTTCTACAAGAAAAGACCAAACGGGGTGAAATTGAAGTGCATCTGCCGGGAGGATGGACAGAGGCTGTTGGAAGAGATGCATGAAGGGATGTGTGGCTCTCACATTGGGTCGCGCGTGCTTGTATGCAAGGCATTCCGTCAAGGATTCTACTGGTCGACAGCCCTTCAAGACGCCTTGGCGGTGGTCATCAGGTGCGAAGCATGCCAGTTCCACTCCAAGGACATCCACCAGCCAGCTCAAGCCCTCCAAACCATCCCTCTCTCCTGGCCTTTCTCGGTCTGGGGGCTCGCATCGTCGACCCCTTCCCCCGTGCTACCGGGGGCTTTGAATTGTTGTACGTTGCAATCGACAAGTTTACAAAGTGGCCTGAGGTAGAGCCAGTGAGAAAGGTGATGGCACAGTCAGCTATCAAGTTCCTCAAAACGATTGGTTGCTTGTTTTGGTGTACCCAACAGGATCATTACCGATAACGGCACCCAGTTCACGAGCTGCGCCTTCACAGCATATTGCTAAGAACTTGGAAACAAGATCTACTATGCATCTGTTGCTCACCCAAGGAGCAATGGAAAATTAGAGAGGGAAAATGCAGAAGTGTTGCGTGGTCTTAGGACCAGAACTTTCGACAAGCTGCACAAGTGCGAAAGAGTTGCCGGTGGTTCTTTGGTCAATCAGAATGACACCAAGTCGAGCCACTGGCCAGACACCCTTCTCTCTTCTATATGGTGCAGAAGCGGTGCTCCCCACGGAACTCAGATACGGGTCACCTCGAGTCTTGGCCTTCGATGAGGAGGATCAAGATGAGCTACGGCAAGATGATGCCACGCTCCTTGAGGAAGATCGTTTCCGAGCTGCTGTCCATGCTGCACGGTACCAGCAAGCTTTGCGCCGCTACCATAGCCGCAAAGTGAACGCCAGGAACCTTGAGGAAGGCGACCTTGTTCTTCGTCGGATTCAGTCCACGAAGGGTCAAAACAAGTTGATGCTGAAGTGGGAAGGCCCTTACCGGGTGGTACGAGTCACTAGGCCTGGCGCAGTCCGCCTAGAAACCGAAGATGGCACTCCGGTGCTCAACTCATGGAATATTGAGCATCTTCGCAAGTTTTACCCATAAGGCGCGATTGCCGGGCTGCCCAGCAACCTCTTTTGTACAAGTTTGCCGGCAAGGCATGTAATCCTTTGTACAGAGCCGGGCACAGATCCCGTGCACACTGAATAAAAGTTAAGTGTTTCACAACTCTTTGTCAAAGTACATATTTATTTATGTGTTACAGGTAGTGTTGTGTTACATTCTACCTTGCATAAGATGATTAACGAACCGTCAAGGTTCCAGCCTCCTCTTTTCTCTTCTTTCTTTTTCTCAAAGGACAGAAGGGTTCCTCGCATGCAAGTTTCCCGGGGGGAGTGACGGTATGGATACCAAGTAATGTTCAAGATATCATTCTACGACAAGAAGTACAGCAAAGAAAAAGCTAAGTTGAAAAACTTTGAAATAAATTCTTTGTTGTAGTTGCAATTTCTCCTTGAACGATTTTGGCCTTTGTGTGAGAAACCTGCACTCTAAGGAACCTTGTCGTGATCAGCTATGCTCTTACTTTGTTTCGAGTCCGCTCAACAACTTAAGTGGCTGCGTTGTGATCGTCAAGTGTAACCTTGCCGGCAGTGGCACTTCCGGCAAGCTGCTAAGGATCCATTCCTCAAGCGCTCGCAGCAAGAGTGTGCGCACCGGCAAGATTCTGGCAAGTTTAGGGTACAGAAATCATGCAAAGACATAATAAGACAAGAGGAATAGCATGCATACATCCATTCAAAACACAAGTCATATTACATCAATGCCATAGTGCAGATCTAACTTAAGATGAATCTGTCTTTTACATGATCTTACACGCGGCAAGGCGTGACTACAAGTCTAGTTTGTGACCCCACCCTCTGTCCTGGGGATCTGGCCAACCCTGTCGGCGATGGGCACGACGAGCTCTTTGGCGATCCTGGTGTCGGCTCCCATCGGCAGACTGACGAAGACTTTGGTGAGATCAACGCTTGGGTTCCGGTACGCCACTTTGACGAGTACCTTGAAGAGGACATCCCGGCAAAGCTTGCGGGACTCGCTGGCAAGGTATGCAGCTCGAGCCTCGTGATGCTTCTCCAGCGCTTCAACCAAACTTTTGAAGAAGAGAGTGAGCCTGGCGCTGGCGGTGTCCCCTTCGGCGACGGAGTAGTGGTATTCCGGCAAGCCCATGGCAGACAGCTATGCAGAAAGGTTCTCCTTGGCAACCACAAGGCGATCAGTCCAAAGCTTGTAAGCGCCATTGAGGTCGTTGAAGGAGTTCGCGGCACTTTCAAGCCGGGTCTTCTCGTCTTGGAGGTCCTTCGTCAAGATCTTCTCATGCTTTTTGGCTTCATCAAGAGACTTCTCCAAGGCGGTCAGCTTCATCTTGTGATCTTCAATCATGTTGTTGGCCTTGGTGAGCTCTTGGTTCTTGGCGGATACTGAAGTTTGCAGCTCTGCCAAGGTGTGAGTTGCCTTCTCTGCATCTACTTTGAGCGCCAAGATCTCCTTGCCGTTGGCGGCGATATCTGCTTCGAGCGCTCGCACCTTGCCTTCCAGCTCGATCTTGGCGGCCTCTGTGGCTTCGGCAGCATCGATGGCCTCCTTGATCTTGCTGGCATGCTCTGTAGCTTGAGTTTCGATGGCCTCTTTGTGTTTGCGCTCCAGCTCCTAGGTCTGCTGTGAAATGAGGGCTTGGGTCTCATTATCTTTGCCACGAAGCATAGCGGCAAGCTCTTCTTCGTGAGCGTCAAGGCCAACCTTGCGCTCGTTCGATCCTGCCTCAGTTGTCGCTATCCTCTGTGCAGCCTCCTCATGTGCCTTGTCGACTTCAGCCTTTTCCAAGACAAATTGTTCCTTGGCCTTGGCGAGCTGGGTGTGTTGTTCTTGGAGATCCTGGAGGCATTCCGCATACCAGATCTGTGTTTCCTCCACACACTTCTTGAACTCCTCCTCCGCCTTGTCAAGGACGGCAGCCCTGGAATCCAAGCTCTTGGTACGGCTGAGGTAGCATGCCTGAAGCTTCTGAAAATTCACGCCTATGGCCTTGAGAAGCTGTTGTTCTTTAGGCTCATTGGTGTTGGCATGCGGCTTATCGACAACTTCAAGCCCAGCAGCAGCGATGATCTCATCATCCAAGACTTCTCCTTTCGTGGGCGCCCCAATGCTTGACGTCCCAGGGAGGCTGATGAACAAGTTGTCGCCAACCTTCAGGTATCTGCTTGAGAAGGGCTCATCAGATGTCGAAGGGTGGTCGTCTGCGACCGCCTTGCTGGTCAGGATCGCCCTCATGGCCAAGTCAGCGCTTGGCGCTCCTGAGATAGGGATGTCTTCAGTGGCCTCGGCACTCTTGTTGCCGCCCTCTTTGGCGGTATCCTTGGCGGCCTCTTCGTGAGCGACCTTGGCGGCCCCCTCATCAATCCTCCCGACGACCTCATCAACAGTAATGTTGTTGGCCTCGTCGGCGGTGTCCCTCGTGATCTCCTCGATGGTGGAGTCGATGTACATTTCATCAGATGGAGGTGGATCTGAAAGAATGGAGAAGAGAGAAAATCAGGACTCAGATCAAGTTCAAGAAAAAAAAGAGGATTAAAAAGAGAAAAGTGCTTGATGGCAGAAGGCTTACTGGACTAAGACTGTTGCGGGGGAATAGTTTCCTCTCTGACAACCTCGGTTGTCATCGCCTGGTTGCCGGTGGCCTCGGTTGCCGGCACTTCGTCGGCGCGAACGGGCTCGTCTGTGGAGGTCCTTGCCGGAGAGCCGCTTGTCGGGGCAGCGGTTGACGGAGACGTCCCAGTTGGATCTGCCTCCGGGCATTCCTCCTCGTGGCACTCTTCTCCTGCTCCCGTGCCGATGTCAGCGGTGAATATCTCAACACCAACACTTGCCAAAGGAAAGTGAAAAGTGGCCTCACGCTGGGGGCTGCGCCGAGGGCTGGTATATACAACATCATCGCCCGGCGCCGTGCTTGTCGTTGGTTCTTCCTCTGCTGCGGTCCTCGCCCTCTTGGCCATCCTTTGCGCCAAGGTCTCCCCGTCGCTGTCAAATCAAGGCAAGGCGGGGCAAGTCAGATTAGCAACAATAAGAAGAAATCAAGAAATAATGAAAGTGGACGGAGACACGTACTCTTCTTCCACCTCCTCGTCGCTCAGGATGGAGAGATCATATAAGCTCTCAGGTCTGGTGCCGGAGGAGGGAGGCGGGGTAGAAGTCCTAGCTCATTTGGTTGCCACGGATGCGGCAAGTTGAGAAGGCTCGCCTCCTCCGGCGGCCAGTGCAAATGTTTTCCTCGTAGAGGTACGCCGCACTCGCTGCTGTTGAGGGGCTTGACATCAAGATCCTTGCCGTCTGGTGGCCGTGCCGGCTGCCTCCTTGTCGGCTACTTCATTGCCTAAAGATGCTCCATGGACTGGCTCTCCGGAGATAGCTTTCCGGAGGACGCGAGGCTTCCTTGCAGGAACGGCGGGAGCAGGGGGCTCCCTATGCACTTGCTCTTCGGCAGTCTCTTCGCCCTGCTCCCCGGCAGGCTCCTTTTCCTCTTCGGCAAGTTCTTCCGGTGGCTCCTTTGCCGTTTCATCCTTGGACCCCTCATCAACATCGGTTGCCGCGGACCCAGAGCCACTGGCGCCTTCAGCCATTCTCGCTTCTGCTGCCCTGTTGGTGATATGCGCCAACTCTTTGGGGGTGGTCTCACGGATGAGGTCTTTCTCCTCCCTGACGGGCCTCTCCACCAGTGTGTCAAACCACACCCTCACCGCATCTTCGGGCGGCTCCTGCCAAAGCGCTTCGACGCCATGGACGTTGCAAGCCGGCATCATTGCAATGATGGAGTCTTTGGCGGAGTTGTTGCATAAGGGCACCACGCTTGCCGGCAGCTTGAAGTTGCCGGTGGCGCGAAAGAGCTGCTCGCAAAGGACGCTGTGCTGCAGCACCGTCAGATTGGCGTGCAGTCCAGTCCGCACCCGCATGATATCTGTCGTGTTCTTGTAGTCCCAGGCGGGCCTGCCCTTGTTCTGGAGGGGAGCAATGCGGCGAAGGAAATCAGCCCCCACCATTTCAATGGTGAGGCCGGCAGCCTTGAGACGGAGGATGCGTGTCGTGGCGATTGTGAGCTTCTTGTCATCGGCGTCGAAAGAGCTCTAGTCATTGCCGCGCACCACCTTTGTCGTTCTGGGCTTGCAGAAATCTGGGAAATCAGTGTCCTTGATCCAACACCATTCTCCGCGCCACTCGTTCCGCTTCCGATGGAGCAGCCCCGGAAGATAGACATCCATGTCCCTGGGGATCCAAGTGATGCCGCCGGAGAGGGCAGCTGCTTTGATGTGTGGAGTAAAATAATGGCGGAAGAGGGCTACACTGGGTAATACCCCAACGAAATTTTCGCACATGTGCGCAAAGACGGGCATACAAGTCATGGCGTTGGGGGTAAAGTCTAGGAGACGGAACCTGTAGGTGTACATGATTTCTATGAAGAATTCAGAGAAAGGCGAGACAAGGTTGCAGTAGAAATAGGCGGTGAAGAAAGGGTACTTGTCTTCACCAGGTTTGACGGAGCCGGGAAGGACTTCTGGCGCGGTGTGGGCGGTCGTCGCCTTCCCCCACATGATCGAGGACCGATTCACCAAATCGCTCTGATCTAGCACCGGATTGACGACGATATTGTCTCTCTGCGCCGCTGCCAACTCCAACTTCTTCGCCTCTGCGTTGGGGTCGACTGCCTTCTCCGGCTTGTTTTGGTTCTTCTTGGGAGCCATGGTTGCCTTGGGGAGGGAGGATTTGGAGGCAGGCGGGGGCGCGGCACGGCATTGGAGGAAGAGGCACTCTGCTTTTGCGCAAGGAAGAAGACATTGGCAGATGGCTAGATTGGGAGAAGGGGGTAAATGAGCAGCGCCCCTCGCGGTTTCCTTTTTATGGGGAAGGCGTGGGGCTGGCTCTTTACTGTCCTACGTGGCTGCGCTTTTCAGGCGCACTACCTCCCGCGGCCATTTCGTTCCACCTCTCCCACGCCTGTCGTGGTTTTGTCATGGCAGATGCCCTAATGAAAGGACTTAGTGATGAGGCCATCGCACGAAGGAGGAAGCTTGACGGGGTTTATCGGGAAGCGAGAAACACAGGATTACTCAGGTTCGGCCCCTCACGATGGAGGTAAAAGCCTACGTCCTGCTTGTTTGTTATTGCTTGGATCTCGATTACAACGATACGAATTCGCTAACCTAGCTTTCGAGAGATTGGAACCCCCCCCCCCCTTCTACCCTAGGTGCTCCCCTTTATATAATAGGTCGAGCCCTAGGTTTACATGAGAGTCCGGGTCATAACATTAACCCGTCTCCTACTCTTATTCTAGTTATCTTGTTCTCCAAGGTAGTTATCCTGTCTGATCCTTTCTCCATGAGCCGGCCCATATGTTAAGCCAGCCTCCGCACCCGGTCTCCCATAAGCCGGCCCGTTATGGATCTTCAAGGCCCGGCAGAATGGTGGCCCACTGAGCCTCATGGCCTATGGCCGGGTCATCCTCCTGGCGGGTCTCCATGCTGGGAAACTGTGACAGCCCGAGACCGATACTCCAGATGCCTTCCATGTTTTTTGTGTTAGCCATGTTAATTATTTGTTCGTTGCATTCATCATCGCATCATTCGCATTGCATCGGCACTCCGTTGCCGTCATTTTTCAAAACTTTCATCCGTTCCTAGTTGGCGGTTCTCCCCGTTGCTGTCGTTGGCCGTTCCGAGTCCATCCACCCTTGCAATCTAGATCTTTGTTTTCTCTCTTGCCTAAGCCGGACTCTCTCTGCACAGTCCACAAACCCACCTCGCATGCGCGTCCGAAACTTCCCCGAACCCGAACCGCTCGGTCATGACCGATGGGTCCGGATCAATCACAAAATACACCAAACATCTTCGGTTCCTTTTTTATACCACCCGAAGCCGTCCGATCTAAATCTGAAGGCTTCAATTAGTCTCCATTCTCTAAAAATAGACACTCTCCCTAGTTTCTAGGGATCCTACCCTAGCGACACCACCCCACTAGCTCCTTCCACGGGATCCTTCCCGCAACCACCTGCCCAACCAGCCGCCACCACCCTCTCCCTCGGGTTCCCCGCCGAACCAGCCGCAGCCCTCCACCTGACCGATCCCCTCCACCGCAGCCTTCCCTGCCTCCTGGACGCGACCAGCCGCCCGAGCCTCCTCCTGCACGGGCGCCCCTGCCGCGCACCCGAGCCCCACCTCGCGCCGATGGCCGGCGAGCCACCAGCGAGCAGCAGCAACCAGCAATCGCGCCCCTTTCCCTTCTCCTTCCTTACTCCTCTGCCTTCCATTCCTCCCCTCTATTTCTCTCATATCCCCCTCTGTTTGCGTTCACAGGGAGCACCGAGCGCAACCACCATGGACGCAGGAGACCCTCGCCGGAGCAATCCTCGCTCGCCGCCGTTCCGTTCGTCGCCGCCGGCGACCAAGCCCGCAAGAGCTCTGGTTAAGCCCAGCACCCAGTTCTTCTCCTCGCTCTCCTCCCGCTTGGTTTTTCCCTAGCCTTCCATGACCCCGCCGTGACGCCCTCTGCAGGTCAAGGTCTCCGCCGGAACAGCCATGGACGTCCTCGACCTCCAAGCTCCGCCTGCGCCCGGATCCGACGCTGCTCTGCCTCCCCAAGGTCATGCCCATGTTTCCTTCCCCGTCTCTTTCATGTCTCCTCCCTCCTGTAACCTCTCTCTCTTATACTCTCGCCCTCCCCTGGATCCGCAGGTAACCGCCGCCAGCCACCGTCACCGAAGCACGCCGCCTCGCAGTATCCGGCCGCCTCCAACGCCTCGACCCAGCGACCATCCTCGCCTCATCGCGCCATGGCCGCCTCCTCTATTCTGCACGAACACCGCCGAAGGCCAAGCCCCGCTCGCCCCGTTAACCGCGTCCTGGGCTGCCTCGAGCGCAGCCACGTCCTCAGCCGGCCTGCCTCCTCCTCGACTGGGCCAAGCCCATGGTGAGCCAGCGCCCGACCCCTCTATTGTGCGCCCTAGGCGATGCTCTGCTATTGTGCGCCCACAAATTCGTCCCAGTTCATATTTTTTTCCTGCTGCTGCAAATTTATCTATTTCCAGAAAAACTGCAGTTTTACAGATTAGTCCCTGGAATCATGCGTCTAATAACTTGTCACCCGTGCATCCAAATAAAACATGTCATATATGTAAAATGCTTCGAATTTCATGTAGTTTCATAATATGCAACTTTCACCCATGTAAAAACATTTAAATGTGCTTTTTGAATTAATTCGCATAAATGACATGCTAAAATGGTTTATTCCATAACTAAATAACCGTAGCTCCGATTTAAACGAACTATATATGTAAATGGTCTAGAAAAACGTGTAGATTATCATGGTGCACTTACTTTTGCTGTTTAACAACATTAAAATTATGTTTTAGCCAGAACAGTACCAAATTCGAAATTTGCATATGGGGATTTTTCGGAATTGTTGTTTGTTGTTTCCGGCCTCATTTAAATTGCCTAGATAGGTAGGTTGCTCATGCTTCAACTCTTGCCATGTTTAGCAACATTTAAAAATGGTTGAGTACCTAAACGAGACTGAACTAAATGATTCGAATATGGAGTTTCATCAATATGCAACTCGTTGCATATTGAGCTTCAATTTAATGTGTAGTGTTGTTTGTTGCATCTTGCCATGCCATGCCATGCCATTTAAACTGGACATGCATCATTCTTGTTTGTGCATCATGCCATGATTATGCTATGTTTGTTTACCATGTTGCTTGCTTCTTTCCGGTTGTCCTTCTTCTCGTTAGTCCGGATATGTTGCGAAGTGTGAGGATCCGTTTGACTGCGCTTGTCCGTCTTCTTCATGGATTCGGCCTTCTTCCTAGCGGGATTTCAAGCAAGATGATCATGACCTTGGATATCCGTACTATCTTTGCTTGCTAGTTGTCTCGATGCTATCGCTATGTCGCGCTTCCTACCACATATATGTCAGCCTCCCATATGCCATGATACAGCCTCTAACCACCCTTACCCAGCAAACCGTTGTTTGGCTATGTTACCGCTTTGCTCAGCCCCTTTCTTATAGCGTTGCTAGTTGCACGTGTAGTTGCAAGTTGTTCCATGTTGGGACATGGATATCATGGGATATCATAATATCTATTATTTAATTAATGCACCTATATACTTTGTTATGTGTGGAAGGCTCGGCCTTTTGCCTAGTGTTTTGTTCTACTCATGCCGCCTTAGTTTCCGTAATACCGGTGTTATGATCCTTGATTAGCGTTCCTAACATGCTTAGGGGAATGGAACCCTCTTGACAGTTCACTTTGAATAACCACTTCCAGCAAGGCCCAACATTGGTTTTAACATTTGCCAACATAATAATACTGAATTAAATAATTAATTTGCATAGGGAGTTAGCGCTACCCAGGGATTCTTAATTCAACATAATACAGGTGGGCCAGTGCCGATGGTGTTCGTCCGAAACGGGCAGACTGCGGGGCCACCACGGGGAAACTCGAGGCATTGGTTTTACTCGTAGGCTTTCCCATCCGGTCGTGGCCTGAGACGAGATACGCGCAGCTACTATCAGGGTGTCGGCACGCCGGAAGGTCTTGCTGTACTTGCGTTACCACTGTCGAAATGTCTTGTGCACCGGGATTTCGAGGATACTTCGGGCTGACTCGAGGTTGATCGGGTTTTCTTGAGGTTGAGGTCTATCCACCGCAGTTTGTGTTGGCTTGTGATGGACCAGGTTGGAACACCCCTGTAGGGTTAAATCTTACGCGAAGCCGTGCCCGCGGTTATGTGGCGACTTGGATATTTATAACCTCCGGTTGTAGAGAACTTGACACTAAATTCAATTAAAATGCACCAACTGTGTGCGTAACCGTGATCGTCTCTTTTCGAGGGAGTTCGGGAAGAGAACACGGTGGGGTTATGTTTGACTCGTAAGTAGGTGTTCAGGATCACTTCTTGATCATTACTAGATTGCGACCGTTATGCGTAGTTTACTCTTCTTATTCTTGTACTCGTAAGTTAGCCACCATATAATGCTTAGTGCTTGTTGCAACCTCACCACCTTACCCTTCCATACCCATTAAGCTTTGATAGTCTTGCTACCCATGGTTATGGGATTGCTGAGTCCTCGTGGCTCACAGTTTACTACAACAACAGGTGCAGGTACATGTAATGTGATGATTTGACGTGAGAGCGATGCATGTTTGCTTTTGGAGTTCTTCTTCTGCTTCTTCTTCTTCGTCGATCATAGGATGGGTTCCCGGTTGGTAGCCTGGGACTAGCAGGGTGGATGTCGTTCTTTTTTTCATTTGATTTCATCCGTAGTCGGATCCTGCTCTTCTGTATGATGAATGCTATGTATTGATGTATTGATGTATTCATGATGTAGCTTGTGGCGAGTGTAAGCCTTTATCTGGTATTCTCATCTATTCAGTACATGGTATGTTGTAATGATATCCACCTTGCGAAGCATCTCCGATATGCGCTTCTATCCTTAGCGGGACTTCTGAGTTCCTTGAGGATAGGACCGCATATTGGGCGTTACAAGTTGGTATCAGAGCCTCTACCGACCGTCTGAGCCCCCTTGATTGGTCGAACTGTTGGCGAGTCTAGAAGAAAAACTACTTTGAGTCTAGTTATATATCGGAGAGTAGGAATTCTTTTTACTCCTTATCCCCTTCGTCGCTCTGGTGAGGAATTGTGGCGTAGGCGTTTTGATTCTACTACTCTTCTCACTTAAATTTTTTTTTTAGGATCACACGGGTATTTTGGAATCGTTATGATATCGTTGTGACAGGAATTCTGTCTTGGTGCCGCCTGACCATATGGATTGGACCCGGGGAGTTGAGCTCCAAGGGGTTCTTGTCATACTCGCTATCATTCCAGTTCCTGAATACCAGAGGATGCCGACATCGGAAAATGCTTCTATCTTGTTTGTGGTGAGATAACCCCGACGTCACCCAGTACTGGGGAGATAGTTCGGGAGTACTGCCACGGCTAGCATAGCGGATGTTTTTTTTGAAGGTCTGAGGTAGACGAATTTGTGAAGTTTCTCGGTTATGTGTTAAGGGTTGCGGATGTAGTTGCAGCTGATTAGGTTGTTGTTTGATATGAGTAGGTTCCTGGACCCTCAACCTGATCGCATAACCAAGAAGTTTCGAGAGTTCTTAGGTGGGAATACAAGTAGTTACCTAGGATATCTTTCTGACAGATGCATGATATGAGATTGGGGTTCGACGTCTGGTGGTCCGCCTGCTCACGGTCGTTTTTACAGTGGTCTCGTGGTGTCTTAAAGAGCCCTTGTAGCTTGCTACGGCTCGGGGTTGCTTCGTATGTCAAGGGCAGTAATGTACTTGATGGTCGATGTACGATCGAGCCCGTGTGGGCCCCACCACGAAAATTTTGGACAAAATCTCTATCAAATGTTTGTTCCGGCTTATTCTGCAAGCCACATCCTTTGTTTTGTTTTGAGTTGTGGTATTCGAGTTGCTTCGAAGTCAAGTGTTGATTCCATACCTTTCCTAAGCGGTGCTCTCATATTTCTATGGGAGCTAATCCTTCTTGATCATCAAGATTGTCATGGAAAATTATTCTCAACCGGCGTGCTTCTCTTCGAGTTAATTCAATCCTTTCAACATTTGCAAGATCAATTCTCAGTTTTCTCAACGGTGTTCATTTCACCCATTCCAAGTTGTCTTTCTTTTTCCCACCCTCCCACCTTTTTTCTTCGCGGAGTCTAAATTCTCAAATCAAATATCCATTTTATTCATGAGAAGTCTCTCCATTCTTTTCCTCAATGTTCTTAACCGGTGATTCCTCGTGAAGATACTCAGGAGCTACAAGTTCGTCATTCTTGGTTCTCGTTTTCTTCTCCGGTGGACTATATTCAAGCTTCAGTGTTAATCATACCCCTTTCTTCGATTCTAATGCTTTTCCGTGTTGGAAATTCCCATCCAAGTCTCTCTTATTCACCTCTCTCTGTTCATATCCGGAGTGTAGAAGACATCTCAGAAGATTCGTGTTTCTATTCAAGATCCGTTCGAGCTATTTCGGGGTTGTTACCTCATTCAAGTCTTTCAATCAACCGGTGCAATCTCTATTTCAAGCAATCGTTCCAACGATGTTTCTTTTGAGTGGGCCCTAACCCACAGGTTTTTTCCAGGATCTTACCTGGCTCTTCTAATTTTTCCCGGAGTTATCCTCAAATCTTCCAAAGTTTGACGTAAGAATGGATTCCATCAGTCATTGCCTTCTCCAAGATCGCTTTCAAATTATTTTCATCTTTGGCTCAACCTTTGTATTCTTCATTGTCCCGGAGTGTCTCAACAATTTAGATGGTGGTTTTCGTCGTCATTCTCAGCATTTGAAGACCGAAGAAGAGTTTTTACTCTAAATCCTTGTTCGTTCTCTTCAAGATTCATAGTTCAAGCTTGATGCTATCCTCTCAAATTGTTCCGATCGTGTGAAATTCTTTTCATACCCATCCGTAGTATTTCAGGAGTTGTTTTCGTTTTGATTCACCGAAGGCCATCATTTCAGAAGATTTATTCGTTCTCAGTTTTCAGCTTTCGTTCTCTGATTATTCCAAAAATTGATATCTCTTCGTTCGTCTCCTAATTCTTCCGGTGCATCGTTCAAGTATTCTCTAATAACCGCGTGATCTCTTCGTTCTATTGTATCTAAATTCCCTCAAGTATCTCCGTGCGTTTTCTAATTCTTCACGGTGACTCCTTCTCTTTTCTACGTTCGTTTTCAATTCTTACGGTGGTTCGTTCAAAATTCCTCTTCCTTTCTTATCGTATCAATTCATTCGTTCTTTCCAAAAATCCAACCAATGATCCGTTGAGTTGTGCTATATCTATCTTCAATATTTTCAAGAAGAATAAGTGGCATGCCAAATCCGTTGCTTGTCATCACTTTAAGTTGATGAAGGATAAGCATACCATAATTCTTATTCTTGTTTCATCCAAGTGATTAATTCCTTCCTTCGGAGTTTGTTCATGATGAATAAATTCTCGATTCAAAGTTGCTCGTCATTCTTTTCCGGAGTTCAAAGTTTTTCTCATTATCTCGTCATGAAGCTCCATCTAAATCATTGCAAGGCTTCATCTTGTTCTTTGCAACCTTCCTTTCATTTTGATCATCTTGTTATCCATCCGGAGTTCTTCGAGAGTTTCTTCATGGTGATTCATCAAGGATTTAATTCATTCTCGAAGTGTTTCGACAAGATTCTTGTTGGAGCTCAAGTATTCTTCGTCTTGCATTTCAAGTGCAATTCCTTCTCCCTTGTCTTTTGAGGTGGTGTTATGTCTTTCTTGACAATGTCCCTTCGTGTTTCATGATTCACAAGTTGTCAGGAATGAGATATTTAAATCCATCATTTTCTCTGCGTTCAGGGGATCTTTTCAACCCATCAATATCTTTGTTGGAGTTATCTTGGTATAGATTTCACCTAAAGCCTTTCCGAAGGATTGTTGCTATTTGTGGTGATTATCCATGACCCAAGTTCTCTATGTATCCTCTTGGTGAAAGAAGTTTCTTCCCTTTGTTAACCCCAAGCAAGCAAATTCTTTCCGTTAGTGGCAGGTTTTCACCTCAAATGTTGAGATGTTTTCCATAAGCCCACAACAAGCTTATTCTTTTCGTTGTTGATTGTCATGCCCAATATGCGGTCCTATCCTCAAGGGACTAGAAAATCCCACTAAGGATAGAAGCGCATATCGGAGACGCTTCGCAAGGTGGATATCATTACATCATACCATGTACTGAATAGATGAGAATACTAGATAAAGGCTTACACTCGCCACAAGCTACAGCATGAATACATCAATACAACAATACATAGCAATCAACATACAGAAGAGCAGGATCCGACTACGAATGAAATCAAACGAAAAAGAAGAACGACATCCACCCTGCTAATCCCAGGCTGCCAACCGGGAACCCATCCTATGATCGACGAAGAAGAAGAAGCAGCAGAACTCCAAAAGCAAACATGCATCGCTCTCACGTCTAAGCATCGCTTTACCTGTACCTGCAACTGTTGTTGTAGTAATCTGTGAGCCACGAGGACTCAGCAATCCCATAACCATGGGTAACAAGACTATCAAAGCTTAAATGGGTATGGAAGGGTAAGGTGGTGAGGTTGCAGCAAGCACTAAGCATTGTATGGTGGCTAACTTACGAGTACAAGAATAAGTAGAGTAAACTACGCATAACGGTCGCAAACAATGATCAAGAAGTGATCCTGAACACCTACTTACGAGTCAAACATAACCCCACCGTGTTCTCTTCTCGAACTTCCTCGAAAAGAGACGATCACGGGTACGCACGCGGTTGGTGTATTTTAATTGGAATTAGTGTCAAGTTCTCTACAACCGGAGGTTATAAATTTCTAAGTCGCCACATAACCGCGGGCACGGCTTCGCGTAAGATTTAACCCTGCAGGGGTGTTCCAACCTGGTCCATCACAAACCAACACAAGCTGCGGTGGAAGACCTCAACCTCAAGAAAACTCGATCAACCTCGAGTCAGCCCGAAGTATCCTCGGAATCCCGGTGCACAAGACATTTCGACAATGGTAAACAAGTCCAGCAAGACCTCCCGGCGTGCCGACACCCTGATAGTAGTCGCGCGTATCTTGTCTCAGGCCACGACCGGATGAGCACAGCGTACAGCAACTGAGACCCGAGTTTCCCCGGGGGAAGCCGCAAACGACTTTGTTTTGGACCAACACCATCGGCACTGGCCCACCTGTATTATGTTGAATTAAGAGTCCCCGGGGACGCGACCCCCTCTGCAAAATTAATTAATTAATTCGGTATTATTATGTTGGGAAATGTTAAAACCAAAGTTGGGCCTTGCTGGAAGCGTTTATTCAAAGCGAACTGTCAAGAGGGTCCCATAACCCATGAGCATGTTAGGAATGCTAATCAAGGAACATAACACCGGTATTACGGAAACTAGGGCGGCATGAGTGGAACAAAACACCAGGCAAAAGGCCGAGCCTTCCACCCAAAACCAAGTATATAGATGCATTAATTAAATAAGAGATATTGTGATATCCCAACATATCCATGTCCCAACATGGAACAACCTGCAACTGCACCTGCAACTAGCAACGCTATAAGAAAGGGGCTGAGCAAAGCAGTAACATAGCCAAACAACGGTTTGCTGGGTAGGGTGGTTAGAGGCTGTATCATGGCATATGAGAGGCTGACATATATGTGGTAAGAAGCGCGACATAGCGACAGCAACGAGACAACTAGCAAGCAAAGATAGTAGAGATATCCAAGGTCATGATCATCTTGCCTGAAATCCCGCTAGGAAGAAGATCGAGTCCATGAAGAAGACGAACCAACGTAGTCGAACGAATCCTCACAATCGCAACGGAACCGGAACTATCGAGAAGAAGCACAACCGGAAAGAAGCAAACAACAAGGTAAACAAACAAGCATATTCATGGCATAATGCACAACCAAGTATGATGCATGTCCGGTTTAAAGATGCATGGCATGGCAAGATGCAAAAACCAAATACTACACATTAAGTGAAGCTCAATATGCAACGAGTTGCATATTGACGAAACTCCACAACAATTATTTAGTTCAATCCCGTTTATGCTACTCATCAATATTAAATGTTGTTAAACATGGCAAGAGATGAAACACAATTAATCTACCTAGCTAGGCAATTTAAATGAGGCCGGAAACAACACAAAACAATTCCGAAAAAATCCCCATATGTAATTTCCGAAATTGGTACTGTTCTGCCTAAAACATAATTTTAAGTTGTTAAACAGGGAAATAAAGTGCACCATGTTAATCTACACATTTTTCTAGACAAATTACATATAAAGTTTATTTAATTCGGAGCTACGGTTATTTAGTTATGAAATAAACCATTTTAGCATGTCATTGATGCAAATTAATTCAAGCAACAATATTAAATGTTGTTAACACGCATGAGGATGACATATTCAAGTTATGTGCAATTTGATGAAAATGATGGCATAAAAGGACATGGAGCATATGTCGCCATGACGGAAAGAAAAGGGTGCCACGGCGGCGATAACGGAAATGGTGTCACGGCAACATTCCGGTTCCGGTAACTCGTTGAGATACCGGTGCAAAGGAGGAACAAGTGTGCGGATGTGCGGAACATGCAAGAGATGGTGGGGCGATCCCGGATACCGGGTGTCCCACATGTCGGTGGCATGGCAAACGAGGAATGTGCAAGGAGCAATTCGAACACGGTGCAAACATAGGGTGCGTCTCATACAACACATGCATTCGTTCATGGGCGTCGTCTCGGCGTTATACCTTCGAAGCGTGCAATCGGGGCGGTTCGAGTTCGGTGAGGGAAGTAGTGGTTCACGGGGCGATGGTCGTGGGAAGTAGGGATTCTCGTGACGGTAGTGGAACTTGGCGCTCGTGGTTCCGAACAAAGTGAGGGTCTTGAAGGACCGTAGTCAGTCTTGGCAGTACGTGCGGACGTTGTGGTACTTGACAAAATGCATGGCGGTGGTAGTGGTACACGGTCATCGTGGGACTTGACGAATCCGAGGTCTTCGGAGGTTGTCGTCGAACTTGTCGAAACCCACGACGATGGTAGTGGAGTAGTTGTACTCATGTCGGAGAGGAACTCGACGAATCCAACGTTTTCGCAGGTCGTCATAGTACTTGGTGTTCATGTAGTCGGTCTTGGCGATCCGGACGCGTCGGTGGTTCCGGGGTACTTGGCGAATCCGAGTAGTCGTACATGGAGAGGAACTTGACGCATCCAGAATCTTCGGATAAGGTGGTAGTGATACTCTTGGTGAGCACTGGTCGTGTAGAGGTACTTGGTTCGGTCGTTGAACTTGACGAAGTCCATCTGAAAGTAGCCGTCTGTGGTCGTACTCATGTAGTCGTGCAACCTGATGGTCTTCACACCCAACGGCAGCGAGGCAACAAAGGTGCACGGAGGACGGTCAACGACGCGGGCGTGCACAGGATCGGCCTTCGATCCCGAGCGCCTGGTCGACGGACTCGGCAGCGCTGGCATTGACGACGACGAGGGGGTCGTGGAGGTGCGGGACAACGGACGGGAATGGGCAGGGCGGCGCGGAGGTGGGTGGCGACGCGTGCTCGAGGGCCACGGCGAGGACGGGAAGGGCAGAGCGCGTCGGGCGGCGGCGCGCGGGAGGCCTTCGGGCGCAAGGCAAGGAGGTCAACGGGGCGGCACAGAGGCGAGGCGGAGCTGAGGAGCTCGCCGGCGACTGGCGGAACTGGCCGGGTGCAGGGGGCTGGTCGAGGAGGCGCCGGGAAGCTGTGGCACGCTCTCGCCCGCGCGTGAGCTCGGCTGGGCAAGGGCGACGAGGAACGGAGGAGAGGGGAGCCGCAGAGGAAGGGGGGTCGCGCGGGAGGTGCAGCGCCGGCCTGGTCCGGTGGTCTCCCTGGCCGGCGGCCGGAGGCGGCGGCGATGCGGTGAGGTTGCGGGCGGCGCAGGACGGCAGCGCGCTTGGGAAGGAGGGGATCGAGGAGGATCCCGATCGGGACGAGTGGCTGGCGGCGGAGTGGGGGAGTAGGGTTAGGGGAGGCTAGGGTTATAGGGAGGAGGGGATGCGGCTGGGCCTTGGGCCGGTTTGCACTGGGTCGGCTGACTGCGGCTGGCCTTCTCCCTCTCCTTATTCCTTCATTTACAGGAAAAGAAAGAAATCAAAGAAGAGAAAAGAAAAGGGTAGGAAAATAATTTGGTCATGGAGGTTATTTTCCTGGACTCGCAAAAATGAGCTCGATCCAAGAAAAATAGATATGAGCATGCACGTGAAGTTGAATTCGAACTCATTTGAATTTAATTCAAATGGGTTTGAACTAGGACAAGGTTTCAGAAGAGTCCAAAAATGTTGAGAATTTTGGTGGAGCTTGGAAAAGTGATGAAACAAATTATGGGCAAAGTTGAGGCCAAAAATTGAGATAGAAAAGGCATAGGATTTATTTTGCAAGTGTGTTATGGTTAATTCCGAAATAATGGAATATTTATTATAGCTCCCTAATTAATATTGGGAGGATATGTTATAAAGAGAAATCACCATGTGAATTCCCTCAATTTAAATGGATCAAGATCCATGCAATTTATTTGGTTGAGTTTTAGTTGGGTTGGAAAAAATGATGGCATGATGGAATGATGCAATGCAAAAGAAAATAAAACAAACAACATCAAGAAATAACAATAATGGAAGGAATCGGTCTCGGGCTGTTACATTGATTTTCCAACAACTCCGTTCAATCCTTCTTGTGAGGATGCTTTTCAAATTCAATGGTGAGAGAAATTGTCATTTTCTTCTCCGTTCTTTTCTTTCCAACGACCTAGCTTCTATAATTTTGTTCCTGAGGCATTGTGATGTTGCTCTCTTCGACCATCATCTCGTTTTGTCAAGATCATGTTCTTTTCTTGCTTATCCATTTTACCGGAGTGTTGTGTCCTCTTTTCAAGTTATTTTCATCTTATCAAGTTTTGCTTCTCTTTTCAACCGGAGTGCTGCCCGAATTCTTTCTTTCTCGTTCCTTCTCTATCTCGTTTCGACCGGAGTTGTTGCATATTCTATCTTGTCCATTGTGCTCTTGATTCATGTCTTTGCTACCTACAAGTTTTTCATGGTGTTCCTTGTTCCTCTTTTTCTATCGGAGTGCTCTCAACTTCGTTCATCTCCATTGTATTATTACTTTCAAGTTGTTCAACCTCTCAAGGTTCTTTAATTTCACTCGTTTGTCTAAGAAGCAACTTAGTTTTACCTTTTCCTCTTCCTCTTCTCATTCCTAGATCTCGGGGCGAGATCTCTTGTAAGTGGGTGAGTGTTGTGACAGCTCGAGACCGATGCTCCAGATGCCTTCCATATTTTTTGTGTTAGCCGTGTCAATTATTTGTTCGTTGCATTCATCATCGCATCATTCGCATTGCAACGGCACTCCGTTGCCGTCATTTTTTAAAACTTGCATCCGTTCCTAGTTGGCGGTTCTCCCCGTTGCCATCGTTGGCTGTTCCGAGTCCATCCACCCTTGCAATCTGGATCTTCGTTTTCTCTCTTGCCTAAGCCGGACTCTCTCTCTGCACAGTCCACAAACCCACCTCGCATGCGCGTCCAAAACTTCCCCGAACCCGAACCGCTCGGTCGTGACCGATGGGTCCGGATCAATCACAAAATACCCCTAACATCTTCGGTTCCTTTTTTATACCACCCGTAGCCGTCCGATCTAAATCCGAAGGCTTCAATTAGTCTCCATTCTCTATAAATAGACACTATCCCTAGTTTCTAGGATCCAACCCTAGCGCCGCCACCCCACTAGCTCCTTCCTTGGGATCCTTCCCGCAACCACCTGCCCAACCAGCCGCCGCCACCCTCTTCCTCGGGTTCCCTGCCGAACCAGCCGCAGCTCCACCTGACCGATCCCCTCCACCGCAGCCTCCCCTGCCTCCTGGACGCGACCAGCCGCCCGAGCCTCCTCCTGCACGAGCGCCCCTGCCGCGCACCCGAGCCCCACCTCGCGCCGATGGCCGGCGAGCCACCGGCGAGCAGCAACAACCAGCAGCCGCGCCCCTCTCCCTTCTCCTTCCTTACTCCTCGGCCTTCCATTCCTCCCCTCTATTTCTCTCATATCCTCCTCTGTTTGCGTTCACAGGGAGCATCAAGCGCAACCACCATGGACGCAGGAGACCCTCGCCGGAGCAATCCTCGCTCGCCGTTGTTCCGTTCGTCGCCGCCGGCGACCAAGCCCGCAAGAGCTCTGCACAAGCCATGCACCCAGTTCTTCTCCTCGCTCTCCTCCCGCTTGGTTTTTCCCTGGCCTTCCATGACCCTGCCGTGACGCCCTCTACAGGTCAAGGTCTTCGCCGGAACAGCCATGGACGTCCTCGACCTCCAAGCTCCGCCTGCGCCCGGATCCGACGCTGCTCCACCTCCCCAAGGCCGTGCCCCTATTTCCTTCCCCGTCTCTTTCATGTCTCCTCCCTCCTGTAACCTCTCTCTCTTATACACTCGCCCTCCCCTGGATCCGCAGGTAACAGCCGCCTGCCACCGTCATCGAAGCACGCCGCCTCGCAGTATCCGGCCGCCTCCAACACCTTGACCCGGCGACCATCCTCGCCTCGTCGCGCCATGGCCGCCTCCTCTGTTCTGCACGAACGCCGCCAAAGGCCAAATCCCGCTTGCCCCGTTAACCGCGTCCTGGGCTGCCTCGAGCGCATCCACGTCCTCAGCCGGCCTGCCTCCTCCTCGACTGGGCCAAGCCCATGGTGAGCCAGCGCCCGACCCCTCTATTGTGCGCCCAAGGCGATGCTCTGCTATTTTGCGCCCACAGATTCGGCCCAGTTCATATTTTTTCCTGCTGCTGCGAATTTATCTATTTTCAGAAAAACTGCAGTTTTACAGATTAGTCCCTAGAACCATGCGTCTAGTAACTTGTCACCCGTGCATCCAAATAAAACATGTCATATATGTAAAATGCTTAGAATTTCATGTAGTTTCATAATATGCAACTTTCATCCATGTAAAAACATTTAAATGTGCTTTTTGAATTAATTCGCATAAATGACATGCTAAAATGGTTTATTCCATAACTAAATAACCGTAGCTCCGATTTAAACGAACTATATATGTAAATGGTCTAGAAAAACATGTAGATTATCATGGTGCACTTACTTTTGCTGTTTAACAACATTAAAATTATGTTTTAGCCAGAACAGTACCAAATTCGAAATTTGCATATGGGGATTTTTCGGAATTGTTGTTTGTTGTTTCCGGCCTCATTTAAATTGCCTAGATAGGTAGGTTGCTCATGCTTCAACTCTTGCCATGTTTAGCAACATTTAAAAATGGTTGAGTACCTAAACGAGAGTGAACTAAATGATTCGAATATGGAGTTTCATCAATATGCAACTCGTTGCATATTGAGCTTCTATTTAATGTGTAGTGTTGTTTGTTCCATCTTAGCATGCCATGCCATGCCATTTAAACCGGACATGCATCATTCTTGTTTGTGCATCATGCCATGATCATGCTATGTTTGTTTACCATGTTGCTTGCTTCTTTTCGGTTGTGCTTCTTCTCGTTAGTCCGGATATGTTGCGAAGTGTGAGGATCCGTTCGACTACGCTTGTTCGTCTTCTTCATGGATTCGGTCTTCTTCCTAGCGGGATTTCAGGCAAGATGATCATGACCTTGGATATCCCTACTATCTTTGCTTGCTAGTTGTCTCGATGCTATCGCTATGTCGCGCTTCCAACCACATATATGTCAGCCTCCCATATGCCATGATACAGCCTCTAACCACCCTTACCCAGCAAACCGTTGTTTGGCTATGTTACCGCTTTGCTCAGCCCCTTTCTTATAGCGTTGCTAGTTGCAGGTGCAGTTACAAGTTGTTCCATGTTGGGACATGGACATCATGGGATATCATAATATCTATTATTTAATTAATGCACCTATATACTAGGTTGTGTGTGGAAGGCTCGGCCTTTTGCCTAGTGTTTTGTTCCACTCATGCCGCCTTAGTTTCCGTAATACCGGTGTTATGATCCTTGATTAGCGTTCCTAACATGCTCAGGGGAATGGGACCCTCTTGACAGTTCACTTTGAATAACCGCTTCCAGCAAGGCCCAACATTGGTTTTAACATTTGCCAACATAATAATACTGAATTAAATAATTAATTTGCATAGGGAGTTAGCGCTGCCCGGGGATTCTTAATTCAACATAATACAGGTGGGCCAGTGCCGATGGTGTTCGTCCGAAACGGACAGACTGCGGGGCCACCATGGGGAAACTCGAGGCATTGGTTTTACTCGTAGGCTTTCCCATCCGGTCATGGCCTGAGACGAGATACGCGCAGCTACTATCAGGGTGTCGGCACGCCGGGAGGTCTTGCTGGACTTGCGTTACCATTGTCGAAATGTCTTGTGCACCGGGATTCCGAGGATACTCCGGGCTGACTCGAGGTTGATCGGGTTTTCTTGAGGTTGAGGCCTTTCCACCGCCGCTTGTGTTGGTTTGTGATGGACCAGGTTGGAACACCCCTGCAGGGTTAAATCTTATGCGAAGCCGTGCCCGCGGTTATGTGGCGACTTGGATATTTATTACCTCCGGTCGTAGAGAACTTGACACTAAATTCAATTAAAATACACCAACTGCGTGCGTAACCGTGATCGTCTCTTTTCGAGGGAGTTCGGGAAGAGAACACGGTGGGGTTATGTTTGACTCGTAAGTAGGTGTTCAGGATCACTTCTTGATCATTACTAGATTGCGACCGTTATGCGTAGTTTACTCTTCTTATTCTTGTACTCGTAAGTTAGCCACCATATAATGCTTAGTGCTTGCTGCAACCTCACCACCTTACCCTTCCATACCCATTAAGCTTTGATAGTCTTGCTACCCATGGTTATGGGATTGCTGAGTCCTCGTGGCTCACAGTTTACTACAACAACAGGTGCAGGTACATGTAATGCGATGATTTGACGTGAGAGCGATGCATGTTTGCTTTTGGAGTTCTTCTGCTTCTTCTTCTTCGTCTATCATAGGATGGGTTCCCGGTTGGCAGCCTGGGACTAGAAGGGTGGATGTCGTTCTTTTTTTTGTTTGATTTCATCCGTAGTCGGATCCTGCTCTTCTGTATGATGAATGCTATGTATTGATGTATTGATGTATTCATGTTGTAGCTTGTGGCGAGTGTAAACCTTTATCTGTTATTCTCATCTATTCAGTACATGGTATGTTGTAATGATATCCACCTTGCGAAGCGTCTCCGATATGCGCTTCTATCCTTAGCGGTACTTCCGAGTTCCTTGAGGATAGGACCGCATATTGGGCGTTACAGAAACATCCCCAACATTAGCCCCCAGTTTGACTTGGATTTATCCACATTAAACTTCATCCTGCAAAAATAGAAGTAAAAGACTGCCTGCAAAGAGTTTTATCTCTGAGCCTAGTTTCCAGAGCCGGCATTTTTTACCAAACATATTTTCTGGGTCAAATAATTTTTGCCGGGTCATTTACTTCCTTTAGACTTAGCACTGTCTCACTCCTCTTTATATGACGTCACAATCCACTCCCGCAAGATCCGGGCATGACATCATAGCAAATCTTTGAGAAGTTTTGTATTGTCTTGTCAGACGCAAAAATCGAGGAGTCTTTTTAGCCAAAATTCACTGCGCCGCCTGGGGCTTCGCACCTGCCGTTTCAGGTTCCACCATGCCTATAAATGGGCCGGCGCCCCTCCGGTGTTACCTTTTACCGCTCATACTCCTCTTCTCGTCTTCTTCCTCCTCTGCCCCTCAACGCCATTTGCGCCCTTTCGAGCTCTTCGCCGCCAAAGGAAGCACCGTCGAAGTACCGCTGCTGTCACCGTCACTGGAGTTTATCCATCAAAGTGTGGCCACTCCCGCAACACCCGAAGCCCTCAAGCCTCCGCTAGCAGATCTGTGAGTACCTTTTCGCCATTGTTCTTGTTAGTTCATCAATGTTCTTTGGTGTTCTTCACACTGGCAGCTTGTAGATCTGGGACATCTTGGATTCTTCGTCAGTTAGGTCGTAGAACAATTCCGCAATACTCTAATGGCCTTATAGATCTTTCACATCTTCTCAAATGAACCTCATTACGGTCTTGTCCTCAGTCACCGAAATAAACCTAGGTTTTCCTTTCTTTTTCAGCTGTTTTTTAGATCCGAAAAATTCCTCATCGGTTTGAAAGCTGTTTGCAGACTCGTTCACACTAGACTTGTCAAAATCTGTTACTAGTAGCTGCTTACTCATGCCGGCTTGAACTGTCTTGATAGCCATAACCCGGTATAATACTGGTTTACCATTTGTTATGATAACCCGGCAAACTTTTAAATGTTACTGGCTTATATTATTTCCTGCTTTCCCTGCAGCGGAATCCATGGCTCCTAAAACCAACAAGATTGTTAACTGGGCTAAGTCCAATATGTCAGAGCTCAGACTGCAGGCCTTGGTCGACTCCGGGTTGCTTCCAACCCAAGAGGAGATTGAGTGGTGAGCCCCTGAAGAAGAGATACATCCTTAGCCGGCTCAAAATGAGATAGTCATCTTCGGTGATCACTTGGACAGAGGTTTCCGTCCCCCGGGTTCCAAATTTTTCCGGGATGTACTTCACTTCTTTGCTATCAGGCCTCAAGACTTGGGCCCCAACTCCATGCAAACTGTTTGCGATAAGCCAGAACAACAGAAACGGGCAGCCAGTTCGAGGTGTGTGCGATACAGGGCATACAGTTCACTCGGATTAACTGTTTGTGATTACCCAACACAACAGAAACGGGCAGCCAGTTCGAGGTGTGTGTGATACACGGCATACAGTTCCCTAGGATGAACTGTTTGTGATTACTCAACACAACAGAAACGGTCAGGCAGATCAAGGTGTGTGCGATATACGTCATGCGGTTCACTCGGATAAACTGTTTGCGATTACCCAACACAACAGAAACGGTCAGGCAGATCAAGGTGTGTGCGATATACGGCATGCGGTTCACTCGGATGAACTGTTTGCGATTACCCAACACAACAGAAACGATTCAACTTAACAAGATGTGTGTGATACGCGGCAAACAAGTCAGTAATCCAAAATGTGTGGGAAGACGGATAACAACACGGACGATTCCTGCTAATAACCCGTGTATGTTGTGGGCAAATGCTTGCTGGTAAACAATTGTCAATGATTGATGAAATCATCATCGACGGGTTCCCTAGTATAGCCCGTGGCCGATGTGATTTGCTCTGTCCGCACAACATCTATGCTTTGTCTACACAACAACAACACATATACTTATAAGAACATTGTTGCATAACCAAATAAAACATCCAATTACATAAGTGACTACACACACCAAAGTAAACAATTACATGCACACTAAACTAGGAGAAACGATCATCTAATCATGTACTTCTTGTTGTGACAACGCTTGCCATTGCTCTGCTTCCGGCTGGATCCCTGGCCGTTTTGGGGAAGGAGGCACTTCCTCATGTCAACGATCCGCCTGTACATCTCGTAGCTCGTGTACGCCTCCTTGGCCGCGTACACGACGTGAGCTTCGTCGAGTTTCTCCATCCAGGCCGAGTGCCAGCCATGCTTGTCCTTGTTGCAGGAATCCTTCATGTCTCTGTAGTAGGGGTCGATGATGCCTCGATGAGGTGAACCAGTGAGTCCTCATGCTTCTTGCTGCCCCAGATCTTGTATTGGCCCTGGATGTCGACAAGATTCTGGCAGGCGATGCCGAAATTCTTGAGCACCTTTACATCGTTGGTGATGTCCACCGTAGCGAACATGTAGTGGGGGCTGTTGACAAAACTGGCGAAACGCTCGTAAGGCCTTGTGGCCAGGCAGTAGTGGTAGACGAGGACGTGATTGCGCACGCACATCTGGGCGACGGCGACCTTGTGACGAGACCCAGCACGAGCGCGGGTGTACTCGAGGTCGAACCCGACCACCTTGTACTTCTCCGCAGCTAGCAACAACTCCATAGTGTGGATGGAGTTCTCCACCCAGATCGGGTTGTTGGTGTACACCACCGAGAGCTCCGTGAACCTTCTGTGGGTGTCCACTATGGCATGCATGGTGAACTACCGCTCGTCGTCGGCAGCCGCTGGGACCGCCATTGGAGTCGAGCAGGATACCCTCTCTGTATTTGTCGTCGTGGGCGTGTTTCTTGCAATACTGGGGCGCGATCAAAAGGTTGAAGAGACACAAGGGTTAAATGGCCGCTGTAATAAATGGGGGCCGAACGGCCTGTAATTGTCACGTCCTGTCACCGCGTTCCTAGCGGAGGATTCCAGTGCACGCTTGAGCTGTTGAGCACCCCACACGCGTTTCGTTTGACCACGCGTGGGCTTGAAGAGGCGCCAAGTTTACCCATGGGTGATGAGGTCAAAGTTACACAAACGGGTAATGATGGACACTCGAGTGCGATAATTCTGGGCACACAGTTGAGGAAACCAACTGTGTACAATAATGTCGAAGATCGCTGTCGTGTCCGCAATATAGATCGTTTGCAATTGAGATCGACAGGGGAAACATATTCGAGAATAGTAAATAAAATCAAGTCCATTGAGGTCCAGATATTAATCGTCCATTGCATATGAATGTCAAAATAGTATTACCAATATACGAGTCTCATACGATGCCATTTCAACGATTCTACCACAAAAGCCCAAAATATTACAAGGTTCAAATTCCAGAGTTAGGAGGCTCAAATTCGAAGATTAATTGCAAGGTTCAAACTGATATTAGAAATGAAATTCAGCTCATGCAGCTCCAGACGCCTGCGCTGATCAGTTGAACTTGGACATATGAGAGATTCAAACTGATATTACAACTTGTAACACCCGTTTCGAAACCTCAACATTTCTGCAAAGGGATCAGCCACTGACAAGTCATGTATGGGCTCGACATAATGACTTCTGATTACTCTGTCAGCTGAACTTCCAAAATGAAATTCAGCTTCTACAGAGCCTTTTCCATTCTGCCGTAGCCGCCGACGCTGATGAGCAAACCATTCAGTTTTGCGAAGCAAATGTAGGGCAAGCCTCATTACCTTTAGCACCCTTGCTCTCACAACAAAGAACCTGGCGAGTATAATCTCCGGTAAGGTCCCTCGATAGGAGTTCAAAGTAATTTCTAAGAGATGCAGATCAAGGCATTCGATGTGGTTGTTATATTGTATCACATTATCCACTACCAGGCCTAATCTTATCTGCAAAAGAAGAGAACGTATTAGTGCCTACATGCAGTTTTGAACACTACTACAGGCCTCTTTGATTTGCAGGATTTCTAAAATAGACGAATAGAGTGACATGCCATCTTCGATCCTACATGATTAACATGGGCATTTGATTACAATCTAGAAAAATGTAGGCTCCTTCCCAAGGGGTTGGAGTGGATAGAAATTTACCTACAAAAACTAGTACAGATGAATTGAAAGGAGAAATACATATGGATTGTAACCTTATGAATCAAGCAACCACTGTAGGGAAAAAACATCAATGTACTGAAATCCTCCAAAATTCCTTCAGAAATCATAGTACATTCGTCATTGTAAACTTGGGAAAAGGTACCAAAAAATTGAACTCCCTTATAGTTAACATTTAACAGGAAAGGAGCATCACCTCGATATATAGCTTCTCCAGGCATGGAAAGCATCTCAAGAAACTAACAACTTCGTCCAGGTTGGGGCCGATAGATTCTACTGCAAAGACCTTCACTCTGCGCAGATACGTTGTCAAGCTTGTCAGGTTCATTTTCTGGATGACAGACAAACATACATCTTCAAAATTAGAAAAAACTAGTCGTCAACCCGTGCATTTGCACAGGCTAGTTTTATAACATTTTATCATTTTCTCACTATATATTTCACTTCATATTTTACGTGTATGTAATATAAACAAATTATCTATGGTGTAACCCACATATTAATCTTTTCTATAAGAGCCTGCTTGCACATCCCAATTGAAACATATGTAAATATATTGGAACACGCTACAAATGTGAGTAAGTTGGATCGTTGGAAAACACAAATACATGTGAGTGTCTAAATGAATCAATGTAATTTCAACCGTAAATATGTTTCGTTACCAAAAATATGACAACTAATTAGGCTTAGATGGCTAAATATTTATTTGGAATGTCTCTAAAAAGAAACATTATTAAATGTTTAGACAATGCCATCAACATGAGGCAGTAATCCAATTTACACTTTGTCAACATATTTTGCATATGCAAAAAAGTAAGCATATCTTTTGTCTTCTATTGTACCATTCGGCGGGTAAAAGATCATTGAATATAATTCAAAACATCATTACATGATTAAACTTAAACAATACTATAACATTCTTATTTCTCAGGAGCATGATAATTATACTTTGTTCAGTATAGTGCAAGCATATCATGTAACAGACAGTGGAGAAAAGAAGCGGACATGATATATTGGAGAATGAAGAATATTTGGTAAATTAAGTAGTACTGTTAGCATAAAAAGAAGTTTCACATAAGGTTAATGTATAAGTTTAGGATCCATAAGCAATGTGAAATTGAACTGCCAGATAGCAGCAGAAAATACATGCCTCAGATTTTTACCATATGCATCCAAAAGAAGCACCTCCCAACACATTATAGTTAGCGTTGAAGTTCAGTAGTCTGTTACTACATAAATACTCATTGATTCGAAAAAAGGGTTAAAACATACTATGGATAATTTAAATGTATAAACGTTATACAAATAATAGGTGTGGAAGAAAAGAGATAGACAATACAGTGGGAGGAAAACATGAATAAAACAGAGATTTTGAGTGGCGACATGACATCTTGCATTAACTTATCTGCTAGATTATCCTTTAGAATGAAATTATAGCACATGTGCGAAATTGATCCAACATCCATTAATAAAACATAAACATAAAACCAGACATCAAGGTAATGTCTTCGAATAGTCATTATGCAATGCAAGTTACCTAAACAGACACATCTGATCAGAAACGTTATTACTAAAAATTTCTCCTAGAATATAAATTTCTCTTGAGATCACCATAGGATGGTAAACTCTCCACACATCTTGGCATTTCCAAGAAGTTTCAGATCATAAAATCTCTCTACCACGTGACTGTGCAAACATAAGAAACCAAAATCATTGTTTTTTGTTGAAAAAACCAAACTCGGGTACATACCATTACCTAAATACATGACAACATTCAGATTTGTGGTTGGTTTAATAAAAGTATTAAAATGTATTTCGCTCATCATGAAAAGACATCATTCTCGGAAAAAGAGAAGGCCATCATTATAGAGACCCCTTACCTGGGCCAAAGCAACAAAATTAAGTACACTGTGATTTATATTGATCACCTGAAGACACCACAACAACATCATTAACAGATGGTCTTCAGTTCGGAAGATATAAACCATTTGAAACAATCTTATTCGGGAATTACGTAGTTAGGAAAAGTTTATATAATAGAAAACATATGAGTTCTTCTGTGTTGATGATAATATGAACAGAGTATAACTCCTTTACCCTACCAATGTTATGACTCCTAGTTGATAGCACCAAGTATTTCACACGTCATCTATTTAACATACAATTTAGTAGTTGTCGCACGCAATTGACAGAAAATCAAAAGTGCACCAGTAACGACACTCAAGCATTAGTAGTTATCACATGCCTTTCCTTTTGCAAACCAATTGCCCCCCAAAAAATAGATATTCAGATTTATAACAGAAACCCTCAATGCTTTAGTGGTTGACAGAGAGCTTCATTGTCAAGTGTTTCACAGTTAACTATCTGCACTATCCGCTGGCTGGAAAGGGGTTAGAAGAAAATTCATGAGATGTCAATTCTCTAACATACAACGGTCAGGACATGGCATGTAACACCCCTGCTTTCATGCTACAGTAACCTCCCCATGATGGTTGCCATGTCATCCTGCTTCACTAATCCAAATTGCCACTTGTCCAATCATCAAAGCCAAATTCCATTTGAAATACAAGTCAAATATTTGCTTCCTCAAACATGCTATCAAAATAGTTCATAATTTGGCAAATATTCTCCAAGTATTTGTCATGGTGAAGCCAACCTCATTTGAATTCTCAAAATGCCCCTGGATTTTAAAACAGTGGTCCAGCAGCACTTTTTTCCCCCTTTTAAATGCCAGCATAATTCAAATGGTCTCCAATTGGCCCCAAACTTTTTGTGCAACACCACAATAGTGTGCTTGATTTATATGCAAAGTTTCACATTTAAGAAAAATCGTCTGCTCACTCATTTAATTGTAAAGCCGTAGTTGTTTGGTTTACAGAAAAGAAAAAGGGAAAAAGGGGAAAACGGGCACTGTGCACTTGGCCCAGCCGCGGCAACAGTGCGGCCCAGCCCACCTGCCCCAGCCTTTCGTCCTCCTCCCGCCACAGGAAAAGGCCGAGGCGCCATGGCCGCAGGGCGCTCGGCTCCGCGCACTGCTGCGCCACGGGGGGGGGGGGGGGGGGGGGGAAGGAATAAGAGCAAGCCCCAGCTGCTCTCTCTCCCCCGAAACCCTAATCCCCTCTCTCCCTCGCTTCCACGCTCGATCCCGAGCCCAGCCGAACCCTGCCGTCGCCGCGCCGCCTCACCACCGTAACCACCGGCCACCCCGTGCCACCGGAGGATGTCCAGGCGATGCGCGTCTTCGTCCTCTTCATCTGCATCAACTCGCGCGAGCAGGAGCGCCCTCGAGCCGTCGCCATCGGCCTCCTTCCCCGACTGCATCCGCCGGTCGCCGCCTCTCGATCCGCCGCCCTCGCTGCACCCCCGGCCTCCACGAGCCCTTCGCGAGCTCCGCAGTGAGCTCCTGGTCCCCCTCGACCCCCTTGTTCCCTTCCCCGTGCCCCGTAGGCGTCAGCCCGTCGAGCTCCTGTAGCAACCGCCGTCGGCCGTCGTCGTTGTCACCACTCCAGCCACCCCCAGCTCCAGCTTGCTGCACCACTGGAAGTGCGCAAACGCCCGCACTCGAGCGCGCCTCTCCGCGCCTCGAATGGCCGCCGGAGCGCCGTTTCCGCGCGGACACCGCCGTCCTCTGTAGTCACCGGCGCGCGCCGGCGTTTAAAACGCCGGCAGGTCACTGACCCGTGGGCCCCCTTCGTCAGGCAGTTAGCTTAGGCCCTAACCCCCCCGCTAATCACCCACTGACAATGGGCCCCTACTACTGTAGCGATAGTGTTAGGATTAATTAATTGAGCTACTAACCAGACACTGACACGTGGGGCCCTAGCACTGTTTAAGTGGATAAGCTTGACCTAGTCAGCCTGCTGACTGGGCAGCTGGCCCACCAGTCAGCCTCTGCTGACTAGGCAGTTGACCCAGTCAACTGGGCCCACTGGTTAGCCTCTCTGCTGGTCAGCTGGATACAGTTCTGGGTACCCTTAGCATTTTACTGTTCTGGATAATTCGAATTTAATAATTAAAATAATTCCAAAAATTCCAAAAAATGATTAAAACTTTGAAAAATCATATAAAATAATCCGTAACTCAGATGAAAATAATTTATATATGAAAAATGATCAGAAAAATAAGACGAATCCGAATATGCCCTCTATGTAGCTGTCACATGCCTCCAACACTGCAAACATGGAACCTTCCCCTCCGGTTCATCTGTCTGACAGATGCCTAAAACCGGGAAAATATTCCTAGATATTTTCCCGCTCCGTCAGTAACGTGTAGCACTGCGTTAGGTCACCCCTAGCACAGCATATTGCCATGCCATTCATTGAGATGCATTTGTTTGCTTTATATTTATTGTTTCTTCCCCCTCTTCTCTCCGGTAGACCCCGAGACCGACGCTGCTCCCAAGTACGACTACACTTTTGACGTCCAGCCCCTTTCAGCAGAGCTTCCAAGCAAGCAAAACCACCTTGATCATTTCAATATCGCCCAATTCTTTCTTTCCCCTGCTTGCATTAGAATTTGCTACTGTTGTCCAATATCTCCTATTTTGATGCATAGCTTGTTTTTGTAACTGTTGTTGATACCTAACCTCCTATCCTGAATGCTTAGTATAGGTTGTTTAGTGATCCATCAGTGGCCTCGCACCCTTGTCCGTGTGATATGCTTAGCTTCCGGATGCTCGATCAGTGTGATCGACGGGCAGAGACCGACACAGCACCGCACACCCCTTTAGTTGTACGACTCTGCAGAGTTACTATCGAGTGCCGAGGGTGATACCTCCTACCTCACTTCTGATGATATCTCTGTAGCGTAGCTAGTCGGTTGTGGGTTACCGAGGGTGATTCCTCTTTCACCACCTCCGATGATGCCTCTGTTGTGCAGCCCCTCAAGTGTGAACCCATCGAGGGTGATTCCTCCAAGTTCACCTTAACGGATACATCGAGTGGGAGTCCATCGAGGGTGATTCCTCGGATTTCCCCCTTGATGTTAAAAACACACTGTTACCTTTAACTGTTGCCCCTTTTTAACTGTTACAGCGGGACTGAAGGGACAGGCGGTACCACCCCGGCTGAGGTGGACCTGAGTTCCCGACAGTCTCTTGTGGAGTCGAGTTGACCTGGAGGGTACCCGCGAGATAATTACGGGGCACGGCCGGGCAGGCAGACCGCCCAGGAGAGGGATGGGTCTGGCCCTTGCCGTAAGTCCTCGAGACGGGGCGACAGGAGCACTGATCGTCACCGCGAGCTCCCAACACACTAATGGGTTTGAATATGTGATCTAAGTAGGCCACTGGCCTTTTCGCACTAACCACCGCGGGAATAGTATGGGCACTCGGCGTCGTATGTTTCAGCCGAAGTTCTTCAGACGTCAGCAACTGAGCGGCGTGCGCCCGGGTGGACCGCGAAAGCCTGCGTGTGTATACAGGGGTTAGGTCTGGTCCCGGCCGCCCACGCAACGTGCAGGATTGCAAAGGGCAATGGGCCCAAGACCCCTAAGCGCTTAGGATGTAGACCAGCGTGCTGACCTCTCTGTTGGGCCTAGGTAGGGCTACGGCGTGTCGATCAACCGAGGCCGGGCATGACCCGAGTAAGTGTGTCCGGCTAGAGTTAATCAAGCGTGTTGGGTAAGTTGGTGCACCCCTGCAGGGAAGTTATCTATTCGAATAGTTGTGTCCATGGTAACAGGATGCTCGGAGTTGTATCTCGATCTACTACAACTAGAACTGGATGCTTGTGGTACTTAATAATATGTTAGCTCCGGGATTGCTTTCTCGCAGGGAGTCGAGGAAGGATCTCTGGGCACTGCTACTACTACTTATTACCTTATGTTATGCTGCTAATCTGCACTCTTCTAATGTTGCAAGACGCTGCAAAATGCTAGTTTTCGATAGGCTAGGCCTTCTCTCTATTCTGGCAATTTTGCAGTCCAGTCCACAGATACAACCCCTCATTTGATACCGATGCATATTAGCATAGTTCTGATGTAAGTCTTGCGAGTACTTTGGATGAGTACTCATGGTTGCTTTGCTACCTCTTTTCTCCATACCCGATTGCTGCGATCAGACGACGGAGCCCCGGAGCCAGCTGATCCCGCCAACGACTACTACTACCATGACGGAGCCTACTACTACGTGGAGACCGCCGACCAGGAGTAGTTCGGAGGCTCCAAGGCAGGAGGCATGCGCCTCTTCGATCTAGATGTCGTTGTTTTGCTCAGCCTTCTTAAGGCAACCTTGTCTATTTATGTCTGTACTCAGATATTGATGCTTCCGTTGACTCTTGTATTCGAGCTTATGTATTCGAGCCCTCGAGGCCCCTGACTTGTAATATAAAGCTTGTATGACTTTTATTTTGTGTCTAGAGTTGTGTTGTTATATCTTCCCGTGAGTCTCTGATCTTGATCGTGCGCATTTGCGTGTATGATAGTGCACGATTGAGTCGGGGGCGTCACAAGTTGGTATCAGAGCCGACTGCCTGTAGGAAGCCTCTTTCCAACTCCTAGGCCGAAGTTGAGTCTAGTCCTTGAAAAACTATTTTACTAAAATTGTTGTGTGGCTTACGGGCCCACATCGCCAATGGATGGGATTAGGATCTTTTATTCCTCTCCTTTACTCTGGGATTCTGATCTCTCTTCTTTTCGGCTTAAAGATTTTGCTAACTCTAACTCTAGGTTCTCGTAACCACTCTTTCCCGGAGAGCCCTTCATTCCAGATGATCGCTTGATGCACCAGAAGATACCGAAGATACTATTGGATGTTTTCCCGAGGCCCTTGTGCCCACCGCTTTTGCAATTCTCTACCACCGATAAATCCTTATAGATAACTACATACACTTGCCATTCATACAATCATTTCCAGTTGCTCTTGCTATTACAAGATACCCCGAAGTACTCTCCGATAATTCCGAGAATCCTTTGTGCCTATTGCCTTGCAGCTCCTTTTCGCACTGCGAATACTTCCTCACACTTACCGGGGATCCGTTCATCCCCAGTTGTTCATGTGTTTCACAAAATTCTTCGAAATGCTATTTGATCTTCCGAAAATCCTCTGCAACCTATTGCTTTGGAAAGTCTTGCCTGCCTGCATTATGGTTAATTCCATATGCATAGCAATAATCATTAGCATCCTTTGTCACTGTCATTTTGAGCCTATTGATTCAATATGTAGGCAGATGCTCGCTATCATCAACTAATCCTTAGAATTCGTTCTTCCAACTTAGACGTCATTTTGGGCATGAGTTGGTTCTCGGCCAATCAAGTTGCAATTGATTGTCCATCTAGTTCTATTCAACTTACTCATCTTTTGATCAGAGCGTCTGCTTTTGATCAGAGCGTCTGCTTCTGATCCTTCATTCTGGAAATCATAATTCCTTTGTAATTAAATGTCGAATTATTCTGATGTTTCTACAATCCGATGCCTTTGCATTCATTCCTCTTCTGGTTGAGTACCGATACTCCCCTCAGATCCTTTGCCGACCACCTGATCTTTTGTTGGATTATTATCCGACAGTGTCCTTCATATTTAATAACTCTTATTACATCCTTGTTGCTTATGAGTCTGTACTCAACAATGTCTTTCCCAGCCGGTCGACTACATAATTATCGTGCTAATTTTAACTGTGCTACCTGGTCCTCCTTTCCGGTGCACATTTCTGACAATGGGCTAAGTCTGTGTCAAACTTTCATCGTCATATCGTTTTGCTTACACAACATGAATCCGAGCGTCATATCCGTGGTTCCGTTGACCTTGAACTTCATTCCATCTGCTTTGATCATCTTACTGATCGATTTCATCTTCATGAAACCTCTCGACAAAATGTGTCGTGATCATCGTCAACCTTTTGACTTCTTCCGAGATGTCAATTGGATTCATGGTGAGAAATATCATCCTTGCCCTTCGATGATTTGTGTTATCAACGACAACATCCTTGCGCTCCTTTCAACACAGACTTGGTCATATTTTGGTTCTTGAATTCCTTGCTATTACTGGAATTGTTCCTTTGTATCTCTTGTGATCTTCAAACCCAATCTTTACTTTAGCACCATATCATTACTACCTCGAAGCATGACTGTGATATTCCAAACATCAACAAGAACATTGGAAGCGCAATGCTAAATGTTTCTAGATCAATTATCCAAACACCGCTGTATGGGTAACATCATGAATTTCCTCACCCCTTTATCTAAATGATTTTGTACTTGATATACTGTCATGTATATCATGCTCTGCTTTTCCCTTGGGAAGGGTATACACCTAATACTTGTGTATAATCACATTTTCCTTTCCATTCGTTTGTTTTTCCTTTCAAATAATTTATATGATCTAAGCAGTAGTAAATCCCTGCTTATGTAAACACCTCGGTGTACAACTCTGTCAATAAGACCCTGTCACTATCGTTGATGACATTCCGGTAACACCGGTGGACGAGAACCTTGCCTATTGGTCCGCCTCGTTTTAACAAGCAGGAAAATGGTTCTCTTCGTCCTCCGCCCTTGGTACCGACGTTGTTGCCGACATAGCTGACAAGTCATCTTCTGACATGCCTTGTTATCATGATCGTGCCATATGTCACCGTCCTTCCTACCCCTAATCCACACTAACCACAGTTCCACAGAATCGAAACCTGACTCTCCTGTACATCCCTGTTTCCGAAGTTATTCCTTGCGATTGGCTTCATAGGTAATTCACGAGCCACCTTCCTAGAGATGATCAATTCTGGTATCAGACGCAATACTTATTCCCGTTGCTCTGAACCCCTTTCACACTCTGTTTCAGGCATCGAGCGATTGCCTTTCCGCTTGAAACTCCTTATTGTACCTTCTTACTTTGCTCTCGATGTTTTCTTAAGTTTCAATTCGAGAGATACCTTCTGCCACATTCCCTGAGTTATCTACCAGATAATCGACCTTGCAAAGGTCCATTCTCCCGAAGTTACCCCTTACTCTTCTCGTAAGTACGATGAAGACTTCGAAGGAAGGATGACAACTTCGTCATGACACACAGAAGCAGAGGAATGGAGGAATAAACATCATGGAGCAAACTCTTCGAGAAGAGCAACCAAAACCGAGAAGACTCGTTAGAATTTCATAACCAATTCTTATCCCTTACTCCACCTCTTAAATCTCGGGACGAGATTTCTTGTAGTGGAGGAGATTTGTAACACCCCTGCTTTCATGCTACCGTAACCTCCCCCTGATGGTTGCCATGTCATCCTGCTTCACTAATCCAAATTGCCACTTGTCCAATCATCAAAGCCAAATTCCATTTGAAATACAAGTCAAATATTTGCTTCCTCAAACATGCCATCAAAATAGTGCATAATTTGGCAAATATTCTCCAAGTATTTGTCATGGTGAAGCCAACCTCATTTGAATTCTCAAAATGCCCCTGGATTTTAAAGCAGTGGTCCAGCAGCACTTTTTCCCCGTTTTAAATGCCAGTATAATTCAAATGGTCTCTAATTGGCCCCAAACTTTTTGTGCAACACCACAATAGTGTGCTTGATTTATGTGCAAAGTTCCACATTTAACAAAAATCGTCTGCTCACTCATTTAATTGCAAAACCATAGCTGTTTGGTTTACAGAAAAGAAAAAGGGAAAAAGGGCACTGTGTACTTGGCCCAGCCACGGCAACAGTGCGGCCCAGCCCACCTGCCCCAGCCTTTCGTCCTCCTCCCGCCACAGGAAAAGGCCGAGGCGCCATGGCCGCAGGGCGCTCGGCTTCGCGCACTGCTGCGCCGCGGGGGGGGGGGGGGGATAAGAGCAAGCCTCAGCTGCTCTCTCTCCCCCGAAACCCTAATCCCCTCTCTCCCTCTTCCCCCTCGCTTCCACGCTCGATCCCGAGCCCAGCCGAACCCTGCCGTCGCCGCGCCGCCTCACCGCCGTAACCACGGCCACCCCGCGCCACCGGAAGATGTCCAGGTGATGCGCGTCTTCGTCCTCTTCATCTGCATCAACTCGCGCGAGCAGGAGCGCCCTCAAGTCGTCGCCATTGACCTCCTTCCCCGACTGCATCCACCGGTCACCGCCTCTCGATCCGCCGCCCTCGCTGCACCCCCGGCCTCCACGAGCCCTTCGCGAGCTCCGCAGTGAGCTCCTGGTCCCCCTCGACCCCCTTGTTCCCTTCCCCGTGCCCCGTAGGCGTCAGCCCGTCGAGCTCCCGTAACCACCGCCGTCGGCCGTCGTCGTTGTCACCACTCCGGCCACCCCTAGCTCTAGCTTGCTGCACCACTGGAAGTGCACGAACGCCCGCACTCGAGCGCGCCTCTCCGCGCCTCGAATGGCCGCCAGAGCGCCGTTTCCGCACGGACGCCGCCGTCCTCTGTAGTCACCGGCGCGCGCCGGCGTTTAAAACGCCGGCAGGTCACTGACCCGTGGGCCCCCTTCGTCAGGCAGTTAGCTTAGGCCCTAACCCCACCCCCACCCCCCCGCTAATCACCCACTGACAGTGGGCCCTACTACTGTAGCGATTAGTGTTAGGATTAATTAATTGAGCTACAAACCAGACACTGACACGTGGGGCCCTAGCACTGTTTAAGTGGATAAGCTTGACCCAGTCAGCCTGCTGACTGGGCAGCTGGCCCACCAGTCAGCCTCTGCTGACTAGGCAGTTGACCCAGTCAACTGGGCCCACTGGTCAGCCTCTCTGCTGGTCAGCTGGGTACAGTTTTGGGTACCCTTAGCATTTTACTGTTCTGGATAATTCGAATTTAATAATTAAAATAATTCCAGAAATTCTAGAAAATGGTTAAAACTTTGAAAAATCATATAAAATAATCTGTAACTCGGATGAAAATAATTTATATATGAAAAATGATCAGAAAAATAAGACGAATCTGAATATGCCCTCTGTGTAGCTGTCACATGCCTCCAACACTGCAAACATGGAACCTTCCCCTCCGGTTCATCTGTCTGACAGATGCCTAAAACCGGGAAAATATTCCCAGATATTTTCCCGCTCCGTCTGTAACGTGTAACACTGCGTTAGGTCACCCCTAGCACAGCATATTGCCATGCCATTCATTGAGATGCATTTGTTTGCTTTATATTTATTGTTTCTTCCCCCACTTCTCTCCGGTAAACCCCGAGACCGACGCTGCTCCCGAGACGACTACACTTCTGACGTCCAGCCCCTTTCAGCAGAGCTTCCAGGCAAGCAAAACCCCCTTGATCATTTCAATATCGCCCAATTCTTTCTCTCCCCTGCTTGCATTAGAATTTGCTATTGTTGTCCAATATCTCCTATTCTGATGCATAGCCTGTTTTTGTAACTGTTGTTGATACCTAACCTTCTGTCCTGAATGCTTAGTCGGGTGGGAGTCCCTAAAGTGTGAACCCATCGAGGGTGATTCCTCCAAGTTCACCTTGACGGATACATCGAGTGGGAGTCCACCGAGGGTGATTCCTCGGATTTCCCCCTTGATGTTAAAAACACACTGTTACCTTTAACTGTTGCCCCTTTTTAACTGTTACTGCGGGACTGAAGGGGCAGGCAGTACCACCCCGACTGAGGTGGACCTGAGTTCCCGACAGTCTCTTGTGGAGTCGGGTTGACCTGGAGGGTACCCGTGAGATAATTACGAGGCACGGTCGGGCAGGCACACCGCCCAGGAGAGGGATTGGCGGCAATAAGAAACGGTGGCGGCATGGCGTGCACTGATAGATCCATGCGGCGACATCACCGTCTAGTCGACAATGGCTGCGGCATGGCATTGCGTGCTGCTTTACCCTTTAAATCAAGAAAAGTAGTACATACCGACTCAAGAAGGGTAGTATATATAAAAGATTACGTATATACTGATTAAAAAAAGTAGCATACTGGTTGAAAAAAAAGGTACTATATATTGCCTTACAAAAAATGTTGTATATACTGCATCACAAAAAAGTATATACTTACTTCATTAAAAAGTATGTTATATACCCTTTTGATTTAATCTTGTATACTACATACTGTTGTGCACAAAGAGCCCTGTACATACTACTTGGTTGTAGATGTATATAGACAAAATACAGTACAGTAATATATACTTGAAATTAGTACCTTATATACTCCTTTTGATGGTAGCATATACCACAAGGAAGATAAAAAATGGCATCAGCTATTCTAACCAGTTCAAAAATGTGGTATAGGCTCCATGGCAAAAATGTGGTATATACTCCATTATCACAAAGTTATATATATATAATATCACAAAAATATTGTTCTGGACTTCTGGTATATACTAATTATTGACACCATACTCCATCCCAAGCTCCCAAGGTTCACGGCAAAAAAAGTAAAGCGACCGTATATTTTCAAGAGTTGGTAATATAAGCTAACATTTTAGGTACCTTTCTATATACTAAACATTAGATATATTCTCTTGAAACATGCATGCATATCTGAAAAGGCGCAGATGTCATGTTTGGTTTAGCACACAGAGTTTAGTAGTACAGCATATAGAAAATCACAAATGTATTTAGAACAGAAAGTAAATATAAGAAGCATGACCATATTGTTGGAGATTACTAATCTGAGTCCTATAGAAAACAATTCTCAATGAAGTAGTGTGGTGGCCTTATCTGTAGTTGAAGGCATAAAACTGATCGAGCAAACTATCAAATACATGCAGGTCCATATGGCTGTTGCCATGGGTTCCACGGGAGCCTGAATCCCTGACTGGCACTTATGATGAACATCTGACACAGGGTCTGCATTGACAATTAAAATCATCAGCCTGATTGGTAAGAAGAAGATATTATTCAAACAAAACTAATCCTATGACACACCAATCAGATTGTGGAATTTCCTCATTAAGAATTCAATGAAGTCTACTTAACATTGCTTAGGCTCATCTTTCAGATTAGTAAAAATCAAACGCTATGCTATGTCAAGCAGCTTTGAAGCCACACTAATGATCACATCCTAAAGTGGTCCTCAAAAATCAGGATTGGATATCTACGCTCATAGTCATAGGAGCAGTAGTATTTCTTCAGTGAATTAACATGCTTTTGCCAAAAGATGCTAATCATCCATGTAACCATGTCCCTACAGCATAAACAGATGAAGCATCAATGATCAGTAATAAATACTTGGATGTGGAATGAACTACTCCTTGTTAGAATTAGCACAGACAGTTTCTTGGCAAACAAAGCTCAAGTTATGCATATTAAACTATAGTACATTGGGCAACATAAAGCAATGCATTGGGTATTATTCATCATCGACAATCCACACAACTATACTGTAGTAAGCTAAATAGCAGTTGAGCCCATGAACCATTTTTTTAAAACTAACTAAACCACCAATTATAACAAATTGTATTGTCCTCTACCAAATTCAATCTTGTCAACCACTCTCGACTATTAGTCCTAACTGCTATTAACAAACTAACTAAATCACCATGATTCTTAAAAACAAAAGTATCTTAATCACCATTGCAAACCCAAAGGATTGTAGTATTAACCCAGTTCCTTGGCAAACCCAAATTCATGTGTGTAGGAGAGGAGATTCTGCCCACTAACATGGGAACCCAGTGGCACTCCACCTAGCACACCCGTTGATCCATTCCACCCGAGTCCCATGAGAGAACTTCAGAGAAGAAAATTACCTTGCTGGGCAGGCACTCAGAACACGGCCGAATTTGCTATGCGGAGCGCGATCTTCTCCGGGTACTTCCACGCCTCGGCGGTCCGAAGAGTGGAGGGGCACAACAGGACACCATTGCTGTCACCTATAGGGGCATCGCTGCAGCAGGAGAGGAGAGCGCTTGTCGCACAAACTACGGACATAACGTTTGATGGGAGAGGAGGAACAGGAGGTGGGGATAGATGAATGAATGGGACATAGTCCGCCTCACCCTCGTTCCCCGACCAGCCACATCCCCACCACGTGAACGGAAGCATCCGCCTCCGGGACACAGTCCGCCTCACCCTCGTTCTCCGACCAGCCGCGTTGCCACCACGAGTCCGGAAGCATCCGCCGCCATGTGCTGGTCCAAGAGGGAGAACCAAGGAGAGAGATGGTTCATGGTGGCTATGGAAGCGGTGGGATGCGGCAGAGGGTGGATGCGGTGGGCAGCGGCGGCGGATGGGACAGGGAGCGACGACAATGGTCGGGATCAGGACGGCGACGGATTCATGGCAGACAATGGGTGGGATGGTGGCCGTGAGGTTAGGGATACGGGAGTATGGCTTCTATTCGTACAACCGTGGAGATAGGATTGTGGGCCTTAAGAGTTTTTTTTGGCCAAATTAAGCACATAATTAAGCGAGAATTACATCGATTAATCTCCACCGTAATAATTTGATCCCATCAGATGAACGGCTCGTAAATTCTAATTAACGTGCTAATTTCTTGGGAGTCTCTAATTAATATAGGTATAGATAGATGTTAATTCAAGAAGGAGAAGAAGAAGGCGAATGTTGTACCTGAACGGGTGTGGATCCAATAACAAGTTCGGAGAATTTGACAGACGAGTAGCCCACCATAGTCAATTTCGGCGTAGAAATGACACTGATTCTTGTTGAAACTTGTTGATCAACTACAAGTAATCTCTCAAGTAAAGGTGTGTCCTCAATGACCATAATGTGATACACCTTCCGTGATCTCTTGTTGCAGCACCAGCAACACACATAAATTGTCCGGAAAGTCATGGAGGTGATGTGGAAGCCACTCAACCCATTGATCGCCTGAAGACGAAGGTACTCGAGTGCAGTTCAGCCGCGGAGCAGGCGCTCCATGTCATCCTTGGGGATGCAGACGACGACGAGCTCGAGGTGCTTCAGTCGAGGGAGAAAAAGAGCGGGCGCGTTATTAACCGGGGGCAAATGGCAGTTCATGAACCTGGCGACCCACAGCGTGGGCGCGAGGCGGAGCACGGATGATGGCAGCAAGCGCATATGTCCATCATTAAAACTGAGCTCCTCGAGGTGATCTAGGGCGGGGGATCGGAACCACTCATCAAGCTTGGCTCGGTCCTTGCCGTTGGAACGGAACTTGCCCGTGATAAGGCCTCTGATTGGGCCAAGGTGCCTGCCGAGGATCTGGGACAACGCGTCCAAGCTTTTGCGATAGCCATGGCAGAGCTTGTGGACGTCGATGAGGTCGAGAGGGGTGGAATGCCATAGGGGGCGCCACCGCCGGGAAAGGACGATTGTCCGCGCACCATATTTGATTGGGAGGAGGGAGATGATGACGATCAACATATCATCGGGGAGGCTGCTGATGAAGTCTAGACCCGCCGGAGTCGCTTGCGGTTCTTGCTCGACCCGCCTCCGCTTGTTGGCAGCCTCGTCCTCCACCTCCGGAGTCTCCTCGGCGGCGACGCTATCTGATAGGACTGGAGGAGTGGGAGGATAGGGAATATTAAGTTAGAATAGGGCAGAAGAAAAGTGTATTGGTAACTAGAAGTTACTAGGTAGGAATAGACTTAACAGAGTCAGAAAATGAAATCCCTATTGGTTGCTTAAATACTAAACAGTTACTTTGATATTGCTAGGTAAGTCAACATGCAGATACTTGAAAAAACACTTACTTGGAACAAAGTCTGGACGGATGATATCGTCGGGGAAGTTAGCATATATCATATGACCAGGCTCTTTTAGGTGCAGTGCAATTTTAGTGCTAGCTTTCGCTACATAAAACTTAGAAATTTATGTCCAAAGGCCCGCGCCAAAATAGGAGTGACCATGTTCATCAAGTTTTACAAAAGCAACGATTGTAAATCCACGGTTTGTGTTCAATATGACATTCCTGGAGTCTTCAATTATGTAAAGGCTAAGATTGTGTACTACAGTTGCTGTTGCAAAACAAGGGATGTACTGCAGGAAATGATAAGATTGTTAAAGAATAGGGTAACATGCAAATATGGGGGTAATTGAAAGAACAGTACACAGCAGTTGAAATCAAAGGACACAAATTTATAGTTAAACAGATAGTGTAACCATGATGTCATGCAAATATGAGAGTAATCGAAAGAACATTACAACATTAATTTGCCTAATATAGGAAGAAGAAAAATCCCCTTTGACGTATATACTACATGTGGCACCTTTTATCCAAATGTAGCAATATATACTATATGTTCAGAAAAGTAGACCATGCCAACCTAGGTAGGGTGAGATTGAACATACCGTGCGATTCCTGAAGCCAGCTGGTACGGTGAGATGGAACTTCTCGGCTATCTGGCCGAGGCCGCATAGGCCCGATGTCTCCTTGCACTGTACACTCTATGAATGAAAGAAAACCCTCGAATCAGCTAGAAGAAAAATGAATCCACGGTGATTTCGGTCGGGTGATTAAAAGGGGCAGACGGACTAAGATAAGAGATGATCGAATATTTCAGTAAATTAGTTACCTGGTTCTCCATGAGAAAAAGCTCCAATATCGCAGATTCCCCAATCGGGCAGAGCTGGGTCGACGGCGAGCAGCGTCAAGAAAGTCGGTGGCGATAGGTGGCGGCAAGCGGCAGTGGTGAAATGCGGTGGGGTTTGCCGGCAGTCGGCGTCGGTGACATGCGTCGAGCTAAGTGATTGCCGCGACGATAGGCGGTGACATGCAGAGTCGCGGAGGAGTGCAGGTGCGACTGGGGAGGGGGAGGGGGGAGGTGGCGGGCGGGGGTGAGGGTTTTGTGACGTGGGGGTGGTGAGGGTTTTATTTTTTCCTTTTTGAATTGGTGATAGAGGCGAAGGTGTCCCGTCTTTCGATGAGATGGTGGCTATCATTTTGGTAGAAGTCGACTTTGACGATCCGACTACGAACGTGCGATGACGTCGCGCCTTAGCAATCGCTAAACCAACTTTGAGAGGTTATTGACCACGCCGGAGCACGATCAACCTGACCACGAAGGTTTATTTCCTGCGTGCAAACGAAGAACAAGTAGGAAATTGAAATTGCAATCTGAATATTCTGAATTTAAGAGGAAAGCTTTATTAATGAAAGTGGGGTTTCAAAAGCAGTCTTGGTCTGGTCGTTGGACACAAACGAAATACACGAAGTTACAACAATGGCTAACTTTTAACTAATTAAACCCCAAGGAAAAAGCTGCTAGATTGATCTACTTATATAGGAGCAAGGGGTGGCGGCCAAGGAGGTGAGAGGACGTCCCAAGGCAGCCTAAAACCAACCCTAGGTCGTACAAGGCCCATGGGCCCAAGTGGAGGTGACGCAACACCTTTAGACTTGTAGTTTGACTCGGATTCTGATGTAGCGTTGGACTGTTTCGGCAATGTTTCCACGCTCCGGGCGAATTTGAAGGTGAGTCCAATTGGGTTGGAAAGTGCACGAAATAAACTTTCCAACAAAAAAAGAATCATCCAATTCGGAGTTCGGATGTAAAAGTTGGAAGCGTTTGAAGTCAGGTATGTCTGTGCAGTCCGAATCTGAGTCCAGAACGTGAGAGACTTGGTCTCTAACTTCTCTTGGGCCAAAAGTGACGTGAGAGAACTTCTTGAACAGCACATAAACATCTCCTTTGATGCGAGAGGACTTCTTAAACAACACCTAATCATTTCCTTTTCCTTTGTCTTCACACGTGGTCCGTACAAGTGTTCAACAATTCTGCATTTAAGCATGAAATAAAAATAGGTGAAGTATTTGTGTTCCGGATAACATAAATAAATTATTGCATAATTCTTCTAAGAAATCACCTTACAAATATGCATGTATGCAATATTTTTGGTTGTATCCAAGGTAGCCATGTCCTCATCATCCTCCCCTTCTTGAAAACAAAGGCGTCCTCGGCGTTGCTTAATCTAAAACATGGCTAACAAAAGAGACAATGTGTACATGTTGTATATGTATATGTCATCCATTTTTATTTCTCTCAGTTTTTGCACATCTGACACACATGAGTATGGCATACTACTATCACAAGAAGTAGATGGCATGAAAATATTGCAACTCAGTTTGCACATATAAGTGAAGCTCTTATTCATATCTAAAGATTGACAATGTTCATCATTAAACCATCCCAATATCGGTGAATAAACTTTAATAGTTTCATAATTACATGCTACAACATGCTGTAATAAGCAAACATGCAACAAGTCATTCAACACAAAATCGTCACGAAGATTAGAGGTCATATCAAAATGAGTAAACATTGGCACAATTATTTTCAAACGTAGTTGATCCAAATCTGATTTTTTTCCTGATTCACATGGTTCTTTCGCATCAAGGGATAATTCAATGGGTACACTCAAAATTGTTGGTATTTCGGTTGTTTGATCACATGACACATTCATAACAGTAACACGGTTCAGTAAATTAGGTGTTGTGCTCAAATCAATAGGTAACTCAACACATGATGTATTCAAGTCAACTAGGCATTCATCATCCTCATGTGAAGTTGTGTCATCAATACCTTTATTATTACCTTGTCGCAATGACTCAGATGATGTAGGTACGGATGATGGCAAGGTACCGTAGACTTGAGGCGATGCCGCACTCACAGTCTGAGGTGTGGCTGCTCTAGTAGGTGCAACAGTGGAGGAAACAACCGGTGGTGGTGAGCATGAACTGGAATAGTAGTTGTCATAGTCGCCCAATGCATCCTCCTGTATCTGTCTCTCAAAGGTACACGCACGAACATACATGCCAATAATGCAACGAGAAATATACTGAAATCTTGCACGAATGTCATGGTTCAAACCACGAAAAAAATCTATTCATTGTATCATCCTCAGATTCTTCGATGTCACAATGATGCATATAAGATTTGAACTCTTGGTAGTAAGAATTAACAGTGTTACTGCCTTGTTTTAATTGTTCCAATTTGCGAAGCAATTCACGATGACAGTAAGCAGGAACAAATTGTTGTCTCGTTACATCTTTCAAATCTTTCCAAGTTTTGGGTTGATTATCAATATTTTTCTTGCAATACATATTCCACCAAATGGAAGCAAAACCAGTAAATGCTCGAGTGGCAGCTCGTACTCTCTCAAGTTCAGAAAAATCATGGCAACTAAAAACTTGTTCTACCTCAAGCTCCCAATCAAGATACATAGCAGGATTAAATCTACCCTGAAAAGACAGTAGAGAGATAACCTGATCGTATGCTTGTGTGTGTAGTCGCACTTCTCGTAGTTGTGAAGATGTGTCCGTCCAAGAACTTCCAACTCCGGAACCTGTCATAATTAGTAGAAAACAAGAAATAAAATCCAAGAATAATGTTCCTGTAAACTACTAGGATGTGGTGAGAAACGCTCACAGTATAGCAAATATCAATGTCTTACAAGTTCTTACCATGCAGCAGGTGGTGACCGGCAACCAGCGGTGGCGAATAACTCCGAAGATTGAGCAAAGCGATTGCCAGGTGAACGTATGTATACACGATGTAGAAATATGTGGAGCTTGTAAGGCTTAAATATATGGTAGCAAAAGATTAGCAATAATCAATTCAGAGATGTAATGTTGAATAAACGCTCAACGACGGTACTGTGCTTGTCCTAGGCTTGACCGGACTAGAGACGCGAGCCTAGAACACTAATGGGGTCATGGCGTAGCAGAACTAGCAGCAACAAAGGATATGAAGTAGCTCTGGACAGCAAGATATAAGAGAAGATCACAATGGCAGTAAAGATAATGATGTGAAGCAAGCTCCAAGGAGGATATATCAAAAGTCTCTCTGCAACTTTCCTCTTGAAAATATTATGCCAAATTTTTGATATTTTTTTTGAACAAGGCTATTGACTCAAGCTTTCTAATGCAAAAAGAATCACTCAATTGCGAGTTCGTAGGATGAGTCAAAAAAAATCGGGAACTGGCCTGAAAAATAGTGAGAAATTCATGAACTTCGGAGGGCAAAAAGTGCTATTTCGAAGCCGATTTGGAAGTCAAAATAATGAACTAGCTTTATGAACTATTATGATGCGCCTCCTCAATAGCTTGAATTTGAGTACTTGTGGAGTTAAGACGGACTTCGTATAAAGAAGATATGTCTGTTTTACTGAATAGTGCGCAAAACAGATTTCAATCCGAATTCAGGTACGAGATTGAGTCTAGATATATCCGAATTTTGTGTTTTTTTTCTTCTCTCTTTTTTCTCTCACTTTTTTCACTTTTTTTCTTCTCTCTTTTTTTCTCTCACTTCTTCTTTTTCATTTTTTTTCTCTCTTTCCAAAACAAACTAGATAAGATGCAGATTGGATCAAGTGAAGATGCGAATGACTGATGTCTACTACACAACTTATTCTTGTAGACTCGTGTTGGGCCTCCAAGCGCAGAGTTTTGTAGGACAGTAGCAATTTTCCCTCAAGTGGATGACCTAAGGTTTATCAATCCGTGGGAGGCGTAGGATGAAGATGGCCTCTCTCAAACAATCCTGCAATCAAATACAAGAAATCTCTTGTGTCCCCAACACACCCAATACAATGGCAATTTATATAGGTGCACTAGTTCGGCGAAGAGATGATGATAAAAGTGTAGTATGGATAATAGATATAGGTTTTTGTAATATGAAAATATAAAAACAGCAAGGTAGCAAATAGTAAACGGGCATAAAAACGGTATTGCAATGCTTAGAAACAAGGCCTAGGGTTCATACTTTCACTAGTGCGATCTCCCAACATTGTTGACATAGCTGAATCATATGTAAATCCCTCACGTGCGACAAAGAGTTCACTCCAAAGTCACAAATAGCGGAGAACAAACGAAGAAATTGTGGTAGGGTACGAAACCACCTTAAAGTTATCCTTCCCGATCAATCTTATGAGCCATCCCCCTTAATTGTCACGAACAGCCCTAGAGTTCGTACTAGAATAACACCTTAAGATACACATCAACCAAAACCCTAATGTCACCTAGGCACTCCAATGTCACCACGAGTACCCACGGGTTTGATTATACGATATGCATCACACAATCTCAGATTCATCTATTCAAACCAACACAAAGAACTTCAAAGAGTGCCCCAAAGTTTCTACCGGAAAGTCAAGACGAAAACGTGTGCCAACCCTTATGCATAGATCCCCAAGGTCACGGAACCGGCAAGTTGATCACCAAAACATACATCAAGTGACTCAAGTGAATATCCCATTGTCACCACAGATATCCATATGCAAGACATACATCAAGTGTTCTCAAATCCTTAAAGACTCAATCCGATAAGAAAACTTCAAAGGGAAAACTCAATTCATCACAAGAAGATAGAGAGGGGAAAACTCCATATGATTCATCTATATCAACAAAGCTCGCGATACATCAAGATCGTGCCATCTCAAGAACACGAGAGAGAGAGAGAGATCAAACACATAGCTACTGGTACAAACCCTCAGCCCCGAGGGTGAACTACTCCCTCCTCGTCATGGAGACCGCCGGGATGATGAAGATGGCCTCCGATGATGCCTTCCCCCCTCCGGCAGGGTGCCGAAAAAGGGCTGTAGATGGGATCTCTCTGGTACAGAGGCTTGCGGCGGCGTAAAAACTCATCTAGGTTAACTTTCGGGGGTTTCTGAATATATATGATTTTTCAGCGTTGGAATCAAGCGAAACGGAGCCACGTGGGCCCCACGAGGTACCAGGGCGAGGCTGGGGGGTGGCGCGCCCTGGTGCCTCGTGGGCACTGGGTGGCCCCCCTCCAGTGGGTCTTGGTGCCAATATTTTTTATTTGTCCAATAAAAAATCTCCAAAAAGTTTCAGCTCATTTGGAAAACTTTCATTTCTGCACAAAAAACAACACCACGGTAGTTCTGCTGAAAACAGCGTCAGTCCGGGTTAGTTCTAATCAAATCATACCAAAACCATATAGAATTGTTATAAATATGGCATGAATACTTCATAAATTATAGATACGTTGGAGACGTATCAGCATCCCCAAGCTTAATTCCTACTCGTCCTCGAGTAGGTAAATGATAAAAGAAATAATTTATGAAGTGTGAATGCTAGCATAGTGCATAAGTTTGATCAATGATAATTTCAATCACTTTTCCTAGCATCATAACAACAACTTTTTCTCATAAAAGTCATCATGATAAAGTAGCAATTAAAAACAGAAATTTTGATGTGGAATGCTACCTATCATAATCATCATATAATCTTTTCTTTTATAGCATGGACATTGGACTTGAATGATTCAAAGCAAGATCATTATTATAACAGCAATATTTATTATCATAAAACTTCTCATGAGCAAGTAATAATTCATCACAACAATGAAGTATAAGGCATAAACTTTCTTGGAAACTAACAAACTATTCTAGTCAACAACGCAATTGCAATTCATCATATTTTCAGGAAGGGTCTCATGTAGGAGCTTTTTAGCAAGTCCACATACTCAACCATCATTTAGTCTTCTATGATTGCTAACACTCACGACATATATATGGAGCAAAAGTTTCAGCTAGACACATAGAAAGATAGGGACTTGTGATTTCGCCTCCCAACTTATTCACCTCAAGGGTGATGTCAACAATAATAACTCATGATCACTCATATCCAACTGGATATATGTGCCTAGATCTTTCCCCACCACATGATGCTTGCAAAAGAGAAAAATAAAAAGGAAATAGAGGAGAACACTATTGACTCTTGCATAAAAAATAAATACATAAAAGTAAATGCATAAAAGTAAAAGATAGGCCCTTCGCAGAGGGAAGCAGAGGTTGTCATGCGCTTTTTATTTTTGGATGCACAAGCCCTTAATGCAAAGGAACATCACGTTATATTGCCCCTTGTGATAGCAACCTTTATTATGCAGTCCGTCACTTTTATTTCTTTACCATCACAAGTTCATACAACGCTTATTTCCCTTACAATAAAAGATCATACATATTTTAGGAGCAATTTTTATTGCTTTTTGCACCGATGACAACTTACTTGAAGGATCTTATTCAATCCCTAGGTAGATATAGTGGACTCTCATGACATGAAACTGGGTTTAAGGGTTTTGGATGCACAAGTAGTATCTCTACTTGGTGCGGATTTTTGGCTAGCAAAGATATTGGGCAAGCACCACATGTTGGAGGATCTATAACAATATAACTTCTATGTGAATATGAACAAACATAATTCATTACGTTGTCTTCCTTGTCCAACGTCAATACTTTGACATAAAATACTTAATGGGGGCTCACAATCATAAAAGATGTCCAAGATAGTATATTTGCATCTGAATCTTCTCTTCCCTTATTAACTTTTTCATGAATTGCATCATTGACTAATGCTATGCTTGTTAACCTCCAATAAATTTTACCACTTATACTTTTCTTTATGTAATGTCATTACTTTCCATAAGATTAGCATATGATCTCTTTCATTATTTTCATTGCAAGGAATCACACTTATCATATCCAATGATCTATATGAAAGTTTTTATTATATCCCTCTCAAATATTCATCATCTTGGGACCAAATTCATATCTTGTGCAAATTACCATTACTATTATTAACTCTCAAAAAGATATAAGTGAAGCATGAGAATTAATGACAAACTACTCCAAAATATATAAGCGAAGATCAATGAGTAGTGAAACAATTAAGTAGCTATGTGAAAACTCTCTCTCATTAAAAATGTTTCAGACCTTGATATTTTATTCAAACAGCAAGCAAAACAAAGACACAACAAAGTATAGCACACATTATGTGAACAAGTAAAAACTTGGGTTCAATCGAGACTAACCGATAGTTGATGAAGAAAAGTGATGGGATGCCTACCGGGGCATCCCCAAGCTTGAATGCTTGATACATCTTGGAATATTAACTTGGGGAGCCTTGGGCATCCCCAAGCTTGAACTCTTGTGTCTCGTTAATTCTTCTCATATAATAGTATCCCTAAGTTTCAAAAACTTCATCCACACAAAACTTGACAAGAACTTGTGAGATATGTTAGTATAAATCCACTCAAAACCTCGACATTATTTACTGTAGCAAATCACTAAAATTATAATTAAACATTGAATGCTAAATGCCTCTGCATATTTAATACTCCTATTCACAAATAGAAACATTAAACATGCAAACATATGCAAACAATGCAAACATAACAGCAATCTGCCTAAACAGGACAGTCTGTAAAGGATAATTAAGAATCCGTACTTAGATAACTCAAAAAATTCTGAAAATTTACCACACTGGAAATAATTTATCAAAGTTGACTGTGTCAAAATTTCAAGATTTTATAACATTCTGACATTTCTGGGCAATTTAATCAATAGCAGAAAACTTTCTGTTTTGAAACAGCAACTCATGAACTTGCAAAATAAGCATGGTAAAGGCTATACTTGACATTTTTATTGAAATAAAAGATACAAAACATGATTATTGATAAAATCAAGAAAATCTCAACAAAAGAAAATGAAGCTCCAAGAAAAACTCATATTATGTGACAAATAAAAATATAGCTCCAAGTGAGGTTACCGATAGTGTTGAAGACGAAAGAGGGGATGCCTTCCGGGGCATCCCCAAACTTAGTTGCTTGGGTCTTCCTTGAATATTACCTTGGGGGTGCCTTGGGCATCCCCAAGCTTAGGGTCTTTCCACTCCTTATTCTCCTCATATCAATATCTCACCCAAAACTTGAAAACTTCAATCACACAAAACTTAACGGAACTTTGTGAGAACGGTTGGTATGATAAAGAATAAACTCTCACTTAGGTACTGTCCAAGACAAGATTCACAATTGTTCCCATATAATGCCTACTGTATTCTATCATTTCCATAATCTATATCTCATAATATAAGCTATGGAAACATTAAAACAAGCAAACTATGCATTGAAAACAGAATCTGTCAAAAAACAGAACAGTCTGTAATGATCTGAGCAACTACCAAACTTTTGGAACTCTAAAAATTCTGAAAAATTAGGAAAACGTAAAACAATTGTAAGAAAATTCCCTGTAAAAATTTCAGAATTTTTTGACGCTCCAGTAAAATCTGGGAAATTAAACACTGAAGGCAAAAGTTTCTGTTTTTGCACAGAATTGAATCAACAAGTATCCACACTATCCCAAAGGTTTTACTTGGCACTTTATTGAAAGAAAACATATAAAACATGATTACTATAGTATCTTAATCATGTGAACACACTAAAACAGAAAGGATATATATTGGGTTGCCTCCCAACAAGCGCTTTTCTTTAATGCCTTTTTAGCTAGGCATGATGATTTCAATGATGCTCACATAGAAGTAAAGAATTGAAACACAATGGGAGCATCATGAAGCATATGACTAGCACATTTAAGCCTAACCCACTTCTTATGCATAGGGATTTTGTGAGCAAATAATTTATGTGAGCAAGAATCAACTAGCATAGGAAGGCAAAACAGGCAAGACTTCAAAACTTTCAACATAAAGAGAGGAAACTTGATATTATTGAGATGTGTCGAACCATATGATCCTCTCTCATAATAATTTTCAGTAGCATCATGAAGAAATTCAACAATATAGCTATCACATAAAGCATTCTTTTCATGATCCACAAGCATAGAAATTTTACTACTCTCCACATAAACAATTTTCTTTTCATTCATAATAGTGGGAGCAAACTCAACAAAACAACTATCATGAGATACTTGATTGGCATAATCAATTTGAGCATTAAAATCATGATGACAAGTTTCATGGTTATTATTATTCCTTATAGCATACATGTCATCACAATAATCATCATAGATAGCAACTTTGTTATCATAGTCAATTGAAACCTCTTCCAAAGTAGTGGAATCATCATTAAATAAAGTTGTGACCTCTCCGAATCCATTTTTATCAATATAATCATCATAAATAGGAGGCATGTTATCATCATAATAAATTTTCTCATCAAAACTTGGGGGACTAAAAATATCATCTTCATCACACATAGCATCCCCAAGCTTGTAGCTTTGCATATTATTAGCATCATGGGTATTCAAAGAATTCATATTAACAACATTGCAATCATGCTCATCATTCAAAGATTTTATGCCAAACATTTCATTGAATTCTTCTTCTATCAATTGAGCACAATTATCGGAATCCTTATTTTCAAGAAAGACATGATAAAGACGAATGATATGAGGCAACCTCAATTCCATTTTTTTGTAGTTTTCTTTGTATAAACCAAACTAGTGATAAACAAGAAACTAAAAGATTCGATTGCAAGATCTAAAGATATACCTTCAAGCACTCACCTCCCCAGCAACGGCGCCAGAAAAGAGCTTGATGTCTACTACACAACTTATTCTTGTAGACTCGTGTTGGGCCTCCAAGCGCAGAGTTTTGTAGGACAGTAGCAATTTTCCCTCAAGTGGATGACCTAAGGTTTATCAATCCGTGGGAGGCGTAGGTTGAAGATGGTATCTCTCAAGCAACCCTGCAACCAAATACAAGAAATCTCTTGTGTCCCCAACACACCCAATACAATGGTAAATTGTATAGGTGCACTAGTTCGGCGAAGAGATGATGATAAAAGTGTAGTATGGATAATAGATATAGGTTTTTGTAATCTGAAAATATAAAAACAGCAAGGTAGCAAATAGTAAATGGGCATAAAAACGGTATTGCAATGCTTAGAAACAAGGCCTAGGGTTCATACTTTCACTAGTGCGATCTCCCAACATTGTTGACATAGTTGAATCATATGTAAATCCCTCACGTGCGACAAAGAGTTCACTCCAAAGTCACAAATAGCGGAGAACAAACGAAGAAATTGTGGTAGGGTACGAAACCACCTTAAAGTTATCCTTCCCGATCAATCTTATGAGCCATCCCCCTTAATTGTCACGAACAGCCCTAGAGTTCGTACTAGAATAACACCTTAAGATACACATCAACCAAAACCCTAATGTCACCTAGGCACTCCAATGTCACCACGAGTACCCATGGGTTTGATTATACGATATGCATCACACAATCTCAGATTCATCTATTCAAACCAACACAAAGAACTTCAAAGAGTGCCCCAAAGTTTCTACCGGAAAGTCAAGACGAAAACGTGTGCCAACCCTTATGCATAGATCCCCAAAGTCACAGAACCCGCAAGTTGATCACCAAAACATACATCAAGTGACTCAAGTGAATATCCCATTGTCACCACAGATATCCATATGCAAGACATACATCAAGTGTTCTCAAATCCTTAAAGACTCAATCCGATAAGAAAACTTCAAAGGGAAAACTCAATTCATCACAAGAAGATAGAGAGGGGAAAACTCCATATGATTCATCTATATCAACAAAGCTCGCGATACATCAAGATCGTGCCATCTCAAGAACACGAGAGAGAGAGATCAAACACATAGCTACTGGTACAAACCCTCAGCCCCGAGGGTGAACTACTCCCTCCTCGTCATGGAGACCGCCGGGATGATGAAGATGGCCTCCGGTGATGCCTTCCCCCCTCCGGCAGGGTGCCGGAAAAGGGCTATAGATGGGATCTCTCTGGTACAGAGGCTTGCGGCGGCGTAAAAACTCATCTAGGTTAACTTTCGGGGGTTTCTGAATATATATGATTTTTCAGCGTTGGAATCACGCGAAACGGAGCCACGTGGGCCCCACGAGGTACCAGGGCGCGCCTGGGGGGTGGCGCGCCCTGGTGCCTCGTGGGCACTGGGTGGCCCCCCTCCAGTGGGTCTTGGTGCCAATATTTTTTATTTGTCCAATAAAAAATCTCCAAAAAGTTTCAGCTCATTTGGAAAACTTTCATTTCTGCACAAAAAACAACACCACGGTAGTTCTGTTGAAAACAGCATCAGTCCGGGTTAGTTCTAATCAAATCATAGCAAAACCATATAGAATTGTTATAAATATGGCATGAATACTTCATAAATTATAGATACATTGGAAACGTATCAATGACCTCAAGTATGATTATGACAATGAACAATGGGGAGCACGTGGTGGAAACTGATGGATGGCAGTGGTCGACAGCGGAAGGGATGATGATGCAGCGGCGGCGTGACTAATGTGAACATAACTCGAAACTCCAAAGGAAATAGACACTAAGACCAGCAACTCGACACGACGATGCAACTGATAATTCAACTATGCAAGCACTGAAATTTTTTGCAAAGGCTCAGACTGGCTTGGACAAAGGATGAACTAACCCTAAATTTTTTGTTGTGGCTTTTTTCATGGAATGTAGGTTTGAAGAACAGATGCAATCTAGACTACGCAAACTGGTAAAATCTCACCGAGCAACCTGAAAATCTGATACCACTTGATAGAGGCGAAGGTGTCCCGTCTTTCGATGAGATAGTGGCTATCGTTTTGGTAGAAGTCGACTTTGACGATCCGACTATGAACGTGCAATGACGTCGCGCCTTAGCAATCGCTAAACCAACTTTGAGAGGTTATTGACCACGCCGGAGCACGATCAACCTGACCACGAAGGTCTATTTCCTGCGTGCAAACGAAGAACAAGCAAGAAATTGAAATTGCAATCTAAATATTCCGAATATAAGAGGAAATCTTTATTAATGAAACTGGGGTTTGAAAAGCAGTCTTGGTCTGGTCGTTGGACACAAACGAAGTACACGAAGTTGCATCAATGGCTAACTTTTGACTAATTAAAACCCAAGGAAAAAGCTACTAGATTGATCTACTTATATAGGAGCAAGGGGTGGCGGCCAAGGAGGTGGGAGGATGTCCCAAGGCAGCCTAAAACCAACCCTAGGTCGTACAAGGCCCATGGGCCCAAGTGGAGGTGACGCAACACCTTTGAACTTGTAGTTTGACTCGGATTCTGCTTCAGCATTGGACTGTTTCGGTAATATCTCCACGCTCTAGACGAATTTGAAGGTGAATCCAATTGGGTTGAAAAGTGCATGAAATAAACTTTTGAACAAAAAAAGAATCACCCAATTCGGAGTTTGGATGTAAAAGTTGGAAGCGTTTGAAGTCAGGTATGTCTGTGTAGTCCGAATCTGAGTCCAAAGCATCAGAGACTTGGTCTCTAACTTCTCTTGGGCCAAAAGTGACGTGAGAGAACTTCTTGAACAGAACATAAACATCTCCTTTGACGTGAGAGGACTTCTTGAACAACACCTAATCATTTTGTTTTCCTTTGTCTTCACACGTGGTTCGTACAAGTGTTCAACAATTCTGCATTTAAGCATGAAATAAAAATAGGTGAACTATTTTTGTTCCGGATAACATAAATAAATTATTGCATAATTCTTATAAGAAATCACCTTACAAATATGCATGTATGCAATATTTTTGGTCGTATCCAAGGTAGCCATGTCCTCATCAATTGGGTGGTGAGGGTTTTCTGTCCCAGAGGCCAGAATGCGTTTCGGAGGCAACGGTTTGGTAGACTCAACCGTGTGCGATTAACATCACTCTGTGTGTGGTGTGGGCAGTGGCGTACCCAGGGGGTGTGCCAGGTGTGCCATGGCACACCCAGATTTTTGGAAAACATTTTTCACCATGTAAAAATTAGCTGATTTTTAAGGCCCATGCAAGCTAATTGAAATAGTCTCAATTTTTTTAAAGTGTGCACACCTTCTATTTTATTTCTAGGTCCGTCACTGGGTGTGGGCAATCATATGTTGGTATAAGAGAAGCATAAAATTCCATCAACCAGACTGATTGCATACTCATCCCACATCTAGACATAAGTAAACATAGATATATATATAAGCATACTCAGGCATAGATAAAAAGCGTACTCAAGCATTGTTCAACCATAGTTCAACCCATATTAAGCATACTCAAGCATATAACTAAGACACTACATAGCCATAATTCAATCCCACATCTCATCTGCCGGCAGACCTGCACGAAGGTGAAGCTTCTCCAGGTACTCAGCGTACGCGGCGTGCGCCACCCTACGAGAATACTTCTGCTTGAAGGAGCCAACGGCTCGTCCTCTTGCATGCGCCAGAACACTTTCATACTCGTGATGAAGCATTTGGTTGCAAAACGGGCATCCAAAGCCCATATTCCAGGTCGTCACACGCTTGTTATGCAGTCCCGCATAAAGCTCCCTGAGCTTTTGCCTCTTGTACCTCCTCTGGGCATCTTCGTCCTCGCTGTCGACATAGTCAGATAGCACCTATATATATAGTAAAAAAATGTGGCATCGGTATATTTTATAATAATGCAAATTCAGCAGGCAGAGTTTATGAAACATAATATATTCTGTGACAGAGTGAACCCTAAATCATCAAGTGATCTTGACGAAAGAAATGCATAAATGGAGAGCACACAACTTAGTGCAACAAAATTAAGAGTCTGATTGGTTTGCTACCAACATTTGGCAGAATCAAAAGTTTGGTTTGCTACCGACATTTGGCAAAATCAAAAGTTGCCAACACTTGGCAACCTTTTGTGAGATTGGCAATGAACAATGGAATACAAACTAATCTCTAGTGAACATTTGGGAGTTGCCAAAATTTGGCATGCCGACGAATTTTAGCATCAAACCAATTTACATGCTGTAAAGTAGGATCAAAATTTGGCATGCCAATGACTTTTGGCATCAAAATCAATTGTCAAGATCTGGCTTGGAATTATTAGCAACACTAACCCTAGTCGGATTATTTTTTTAGAAGAACAGGGAGGCTCCTCCCCGGTTCCATTACTCGAATGAAACCCTCATAGTGTCATACATCAGCTCACTAAGAGGAGATGTTCGAAAGCAACAGCTAAAGGGAAATACACAACGACAAAAGTAAGATGATTACAAGTTATCTTGCACCCCAAAGGGGTCCCTAGTTGGATTTTTAGTAGAAATCATTTGTACAGAAGAAACAATTAATCACTTATCATTTATACCATTCAAACAATCAATACACTACACGGATCTATCGAATCTAACTCAGATTTCATGGATTGAGAGAACATAACCATAGGATTTCTATTCCAAAAAGGGGAGGCGGGACTAACCAGAGAAACCCTAGGATATATTTGCCACATAAATGGGTATAGATGACTAACCGGTTCTCCGTCGTCGTCGGAGTCGTCGTCGGAGTGGTCATCGGAGTCGTCGCCGGAGTCGCTGTGGACCTCCGGCTCCGGCAGTGGAAGCACGACGCCGTCGCCGTCGCGCTTCTGCCTGCGTGAGACCTCGTCGGCGGCGACGGCAACCTCTGTCTCTAGCTTCACGCCGTGCTCAGGTGCTTCAGCAGCCCCGGCGTCGCCACTCCCTCCGATGGTGCGCTTGGGCGGCATCCTCATACACTGACGGCGGTGGCGACTGAGAGCGGCGTCGAGGATGCAGGCGGAGAGAGAGGATTGTGTGTGTAGCGAGAATGGAGGGTGCGGCCGCCTATTATAACCAGCGGCTCGGGCACGCCATTAATATGGAGCAGTGGGAAGCGAGGTGTGTGGCGGTCAAAGGGCTGGCTCACCTCCCGGTGAGCCTGCGCAGCGGATAGCTTGCATGCCTACCTTCATTTCACACAGCTACTCGCATGCCTCCCGGTGACACTGCGCAGCGAACACGCCTCCCGTCAATTCACACACCTGCCCGCACGCCTCCCGGTCTGCCTGCGCAGCAGACTGCTCGCATGCGTCCCGTCAACTCACGCCTGCTCGCACGGCACACGAGACACGTGGCGGCACGTATATTGTTTTTCTTTTTTGATGATTAATTCTGCCGCTTTATTACTTAACCAAAGCATTGCATGTACATTGTTGGTCTAACGCCCACGGTACGAATAAATAATCCGTTTGTGATATTGGTTGCCAATTATTAATAATCTCCCGTTTGTAAGAATAATATATCAAAACTTGTCTCAAATTTGAAAAAACAATACAATATCACAGTCTATTGGTGTCCATATGACACCACGATAAGTTTCACAAATTTCAACTAAGTTTTGGATTTACTGGATTTTAAAAATCAAGATTCTCAATGTTTGAAATTTCTTGCATGGGGACTAAACATGCACCCAGAGACACACATATGATTTTCCAATCCATTTTGGTGCACTATCACATGTGCATGTAGCTCAAATTTGATTTTTTCACATTATATCCCTAGGAAATCAATCTATGTATAAAAATGTCCGAATGACGATCTCTAATTTTTTTTCTTCCAAATTTTAACACGACACTCCTTTGGTGACATATGTTCACCATGGAAAAAGTTTAACATGCCTCGTAGTGGCGGTGGTGGTGCGGTGTGTGTGTATCGGGGGGAGGTCCGGCAGTACACTGCGAGTCGTGAGCCACCGTGTGGGGTTGACCATTTTGTGAGGCAGGTGCCGCATCAAAGTCATGAATTGGTTATTTAAAACATTACACGGCCCTTTCATACATACATGTTTGGGCCACATGCATGCATATAGTGGTCCTCGGACACTCCCTCATGCGGTTCTCAGTGATGCGCCCATTCGTTAGCCCGCGAAGGTTATCACTTTTCACCGACATCGAGAGGCATTTGACCAAAGGTGGATTCATCTTGGGATGAGTTACGGTGTGGATCATGCTGAGATTCCAGATCAAAGTTCGAGCACGTGTGCGTACACATGAATCCCTCTCACCGGCTCGAAGTGAGGGGGACTACGACACGTCGTGAACCTCTGTGTAGGGCATTTCTGGTTTGCGAAGCATGTGCCACATCAAAGTTGTGCAGTGGGTATTCAAACATCACACAACACCTCTTTGGGCATGCAGGCGGTGGTTGTCCTCACTCGCGTGTGACGCTTTCTGTGGGCCCGCGAGGTCGTCGTCCGATCCATCACTTTGACCTACAGCGAGAGAGGTTAATTTAACTAATAAGGATGATTCTTTTTGGTTTGTGTTACGGTAGGAGTATATAGTACGCATCGAAGAGGGGGGAGGGGACCAGCATATACTACGCATCATGAACCTCGCTCCGTGTGGGGGACTTTCTGGTTTCCGAGGCAGGTGCCACATGAAAGTTGTGCATTGGGTATTCAAACATCACACAACACCTCTTTGGGCCACATGCAGGCGGTGGTTGTCCTACAGGACACTCACTCGCATGCGACGCTTCCATCTGTGGGCCCGCGAGGTCGTCGTCCATCACTTCGACCCAACGAGAGAGGTTAATTTGGCTGACAAGGAGGATTCTTTTTGGTTTGTGTTACGGTAGGGGTATATAGTACACGTCGAAGAGGGGGATGGGACCAGCATATACTACGCGTCATGAACCTCGCTCTGTGTGGGGACTTTACGGTTTTCGAGGCAGGTGCCACATCAAAGTTGTGCATTTTGGGTATTCAAACATCACAACAACCACACACCCCCATACGTACATATGTTTTGGCCCACATGCAAACGATGGCGGTTGTCCTCTGGTAATCACTCACGCGGTTATCGGCGATATCGATGCTTTCCATCTGTGGGCCCGCTTGGTCCATCACTTTGACCGACAGCGAGAGAGGTTGATTTGACTTAGGAGGGGATTAATTTTTGGTTTGTCTTACGGTATAGGTCATGCTATGAGATTACATAATATAGTTTGAGCGCATGCATGTGTACTCATGCATGAATCCCTCCCACCGGATCGAAGTGGGGGGGGGAGGGCAGCACACGACGCGTCATGAACCGATCTCGCTCTGTGTGGGGACTGTACGATTTTCGACGCTGGCGCCACATCAATGTTATGCATGGTATTCAAACATGCATGCATCACCTCCATATACATATGTTTGGGACACATGCATGCAGTGGTTGTCTTCGGACAGTACTCACCCTTGCGTGGTTATCGGCAGCAAGCCTATATATTCATGGGCCCGCGTGGACGTCCATCACTTCGACCGGCAACGAGAGAGGTTACCAGGGTGGATTCTTCTTCTTTGGTTCGTGTTACCGTGTAGTAGGTCATGGTGAGATTCCAGACCTAAGTTTGAGCGCATGCGTACGCATGAATCCCCGTCACCGGCTTGAAGTGGAGGTGACATACAAAGTACGCGTCATGGACCCTCACTCCGTCTGGGGACTTTCCGGTTCCAAAGCACGGTACCATGCCACATCAAAGTTGTGCATTGGGTATTCAAACACACCACACAACACTTCCATACATATGTTTAGGCCACATGCAGGCAGTGATTGTCTTCGGGCACTGCTCCCTTGCGTGGTTATCGGTGAGCTAGCCCATCTGTGGGGTCACGTGGATGTCCATCACTTTGACCAACAACAAGAGAGAGGTTATACGACCAAGGTGGATTCTTCTTGGTCCGTGTTACACTACGTCTTGGTGAGATGCCCTCTCCCACTGACTCAAAGTGTGTGTGTGTGTGGGTGGGGTGGGGGGTACTTCGCACTTCCTGAACCTCCGTGGGGTCAGGGATGTCCGGTTAATTTGCGAGGCACATGTGCCACATCAAAGTTGTGAATTGGGTATTTAAATATCACACCACCCTTTTCATACATATAGTTGGGCCACTCGCAGGTGGTTCGTATGTGGTCTCACCCATCTCGTGCCACAAGCACACATTTGTGGGCCCGCACACGGTCCACCTTTGACCGGAAGCGAAAGGGGGGTTTGACCATGATGGACTCCTATAGGTTTGGTGTTACGGTAGGGTGTGATATGTCAGACCTAGCTATTTGGGGGCAAGCATTCATAGCTAGGATTCCCCTCTCGCTGACACGAAGTGGGGGGGTGGCGGACTAGCAATAATGTGCGCTTTGTGAGACAGGTGCCACATCAAAGTTGTGCATTGGGTATTTGAACATCAAACCAGCCTTTTCATACATATATTTGGTCCACATGCAAGTGTGTTCATGTTCTGACCCTTTCCCATGTTTTTTTGGCCACGCAACACACACGGTTCCCTCAGACTACCCCTGTGCCACGCCCATGCCCCTGTCACCCACATCAGCACAGTAGATTGGGCTCCCCGAGGCTTCCCTCGCAATCTCAAAAATATCTACCCGCCTGGAGGGTTTTTCTGTTTGACAGCACACAATTATTATGTTTCAACCATGTGCAATGTTGTTTGCCCCCGGGCCCCCGCTCCCGCCTGCATCCCTCAAAAATATCTACCCGCGTGGAGGGTTTTTCTGGTTGATAGCACACGGTTATTATGTTCCGACCGTGTGCGATGTTGTTCGCTCCCGCTCCCGCCTGCATCCCACAAAAATATCTAGCCGCCTGGAGGGTTTTTCTGTTTGATAGCACATGTTTGTTATGTTTGGACCGTGTGCGATGTTTGTTGCTCAATCCCTTCATCCAAATTTTTAGTAGCCCTGGCATTTTACTCCCGCCTATTAAAATTTTCAGTACCCGCGTCATTTCCTCAAACACCACCTTGGCCCCCTGACGGTGTCCTAGACTAGGGGGTATTAACCTAGTCGGCCCATGTTCTTCGGGCTGGGCCAGTGGGCCCTCATTCTCTATAAGATGGACTCCGGAAGCCGTACACTAGGAACAAGATCAGGACTACATCTGCCGAAGACTTGACGTATACTCCAAGACTCCTCCTGCTGCCTCCAGGCCAAGTTACGGGCCTTGTAACCCTAGATACCCTACCTGGCGTGTATATAAGCCGAAGGGTTTAGCTCGTAGGGACCTCAACACAATCTCATTCACCTAGCCCTAGAACTAGAACATAACTTACGATCTCGAGGTAGATCAACTCTGTACTTGATACATCTCCATTGATATAAACAAGAGCAGGACGTAGGGTTTTACCTCCATCAAGAGGGCCCGAACCTGGGTAAACATCGTCTCCTTGTTCCTGTTACCATCCGTCCGAGATCCACAGCTCGGGACCCCCTACCCCGAGGTCTGCCGGTTTTTACACCAACATTGGTGCTTTCATTGAGAGTTCTGCTGTGTGATCGCAAAGGATCGATGGCTCATCTGCAGATCACCTACGACAATGGCTGTGGGGACGCCTACGTTTGGCAGCATGATCTTCTGCGCCGACTCGACAGGCCACCTGGCCACCATCGAGAACTACGCTCCCGACCAGATCGTTACCTTCGGAGGTTTGGAGTACACCGCGGATTCCCGCGGTGAGCTCATCCTATCAGGCTGGACTCCCGGCCAGATTCAGGGGCTGGCAAACATCGGGGGCTCGACCTCAGAATCAATCTCCATTGAAAGCAACGGGTCATGCCCCCCGATATTGTCGGGGGCTATGGAGAAACTTCACTCCCCCGCCTCGGACAACCCTGTCATGGTACCCGGCTCCGACATAGATCAGAGCTCAGCCTTGGACACAACATCGGGCTTAAAACCGATCTCGGTGGTGGATCTAGAATCCACCTCACCTCCTTGTATGGCCGAAAACGCATCAGACGTGACACTACGAGTCGACCCGGCTTATGGCCAGACCATGAACCCTGAGGAGCTATCTCACCTCAATGAGATGCTTGACCGGATCCAGAGTTTGTCAATCTTGGACGGCAAGACCTCGGTTTATGATAAGATCGGACTTAAAGCCGACGATTGGGAAATTTACATCCCACCCACCACCCACCTAGTCGCCACTATCGATGATTTAACCGATATGCTAGACTACGACGAGGCAACCGACATGGATGAAGATGTCGGCAGCCCTATGGACAACACCTTGCTGCCTACTAACACCGGCAGGTGGAAAGCAACATCCACGTACGATGTGTACATGGTCAACACTCCCAACTCCCCTCCAAGGCGTAGGCAAAGACGCAGAAGGGGCGCTAATGGGGAGCCCAGCGGGAACAACCCCATCACCGATACGGCAGCCAACGACACGGGAGACCCAGGGAAGGACCCTCAGGCCTCCCTAGAACGCCATGTCGACCCCTGAGGGCATCCCCAGGGACTCGGATCCCGACAACCTCTTTGAAGGGGCCAATGACAATTATATGCCGGAATCCGAGGAGGATGTGAGCCTCGGTACCGAGGACTTCATAGTTCCCGAAGACCCTGCTGAGCAAGAACGCTTTCGGCGGCGCCTAGTTGCTACCGCCCGAAGCATGAAACGCAAGCAGCAGCAGCTGCAGGCTAACGAGGATGCACTTAATGACAAGTGGGTCGAAATACTTTTGGCCGAGCAAGACCACGAAGAACGGCGCCGCAGTGCGCCAAAATCTTATCCACGCAGGTGTTTACTGCCTGAATTTGACGATGAATTAATCGCTGAGGCACCTGACCGCCCCCCTCGAGGACGCGACAGGCCCGCGCGGGAGGCTTTTCACAACCAACCAGCCCCACGACGTCATGGCAAGGACCCTATGGATTATCTGGACCCTCAATACGTTCCATGTCGGATAGAGGCAAATCGGGCGCCACCCCGGTCCATTTATGGATCAAGAGGACGCGCTCCGGCCGGGCCTGATGGCTATGACGCCTGGTTGGACAGGAACGGCCGCACCCGAGATCAAACTTATACTCGGCTCCCTCCCGACACCCGACATGATACTGCTCGGTTCCGAGGACCAGCCCACCCGATCTATTTTACAGATAGCGTAATGGAACACCAGTTCCCCGATGGGTTCAAACCCATCAACATAGAATCTTACGATGGCACCACGAACCCAGCTGTATGGATTGAAGATTTTCTTCTACATATACACATGGCCAATGGAGATGACCTCCACGCCATCAAATACTTGCCGCTCAAGCTAAAGGGGCCGGCGAGGCATTGGCTGAATAGCCTGCCGCCCCACTCCATTGGAAGCTGGGAGGCTCTTGAAGACGCCTTCAGGGCAAATTTTCAAGGAACCTACGTCCGACCTCCGGACGCCGATGACCTCAGCGGTGTCACTCAGCAGCCCGGTGAATCAGCTCGGAAATTCTGGAACCGGTTTCTTACTAAAAAGAACCAGATCATAGACTGCTCAGACGCCGAGGCCATCGCTGCATTTAAAAACAACATCCGAGATGAGTGGCTCGCTCGCCAGCTCAGCCAGGACAAATCGAGGACCATGGCAGCCCTAACCTCACTCATGACCCGTTTTGTGTGGGAGAGGACAGTTGGCTGGCCCATAGCACTCATGATGGTGAGGCGGGGACCTCGGAGACTCGCGACGCCAACGGCAAGCCTAAGCGCAACAAAATATGCGCAAGCATAGAAATGGCGGAAGCGACACAGAAGATGCAGCAGTCAATGCAGGCTTCACCGGACATCGATTCGGACAGAAAAGAAAGCCCTTTAAAGGGAACAAGGATGGACCGAGCCAGCTCGACAAGATCCTGGATCGACCATGCCAAATTCACGGCACTCCAGATAAACCGGCAACCCACACCAACAGGAATTTCTGGGTCTTTAAGCAGGCTGGCAAGGTAGCGACAGAGGGTCAAAGTAAAACCCAAAATCGCAGCGAAGACAAGGATGAACCTCGGCGGCCAAACAACAGAGGGCAAAAGAAGTTTCCTAATGAGGTAACAGAGGTAAACATGATTTACGTTACCCACATCCCTAAAAGGGAGAGGAAGCGCGTACTTCGGGACATCCACGCGTTAGATCCTGTGGCCCCGAAGTACAATCCATGGTCAGCTTTCCCGATCACATTCGACAAACACGACCATCCGACAAGCATCAGGCATGGCGGATTAGCCACACTCGTCATGGACCCGATCGTCGACGGTTTTCACCTGACGCGCATCCTTATGGACGGAGGGAGCAGCCTTAACCTGATCTACGAGGACACGGTAAGGAAGATGGGGATTGACTCATCTCAAATTAAGCCTAGCAGCACCACCTTTAAGGGTGTAATACCAGGGGTCGAGGCTCGGTGCACCGGAACCGTGTCCCTGGAGGTAGTATTCGGGTCACCCGAGAACTTCAGGAGCGAAGAGTTAATCTTCGACATTGTACCTTTTCTCAGCAGATACCATGCGCTCTTAGGGCGCACCGCATTCTCCCGCTTCAATGCAGTCCCGCATTACGCTTATCTCAAGCTCAAAATGCCGGGACCCAATGGTGTTATTACAATCAATGGTACACCGAACGCTCTCTTTGGACGGAGGAGCAGACCGCGGCTTTCGCGGCCGAGGTCCAGGAATCCGAGGAGGCATCCCGAGGCGGTAAACGCACCCCCAGCTCTTCGAAGCGTGCGCGGGCCACGCCAGTCGACCTCGGACATGCACCCCCACCCTAAATAGGGGTACGGGCTCGTCGCGCGCTTCCCCCTGGAGGGGTACTACGTCCCCAGGGTGCACAACTTTGCACTAAAAATTCCCTGGGTCGCCGAGGAGCCAAAACAATGGAAACGTCGGGTCGGCTCGACCGAGCAGCGACGAAACCTCGGGCTTACATGTCGGCAGGGTTCTGTCAAAGAGCTAGCTAACACTAGCGTGCCCATGTGGCTTTAACCACAAACTAACAGCTGTAGACCTCTTCAAAGGGCTCGACCAACGAACGCATCAAGCGCATGCTTGGCCGAAGTCGCATGCTATCAATATCAACCCCCGCTATCAACAAGGACGAGCTGGTCAACAGCATGGAGACGCAGACGTGCGGCAGGAAGCGGCCCGGGCTCATAGACCCGATGACAAGAACTGCCATGTTTTCTTTTAGTATCTCGTTCATTATCTTTACTCGCATTGTATCTTGTTCAGTTCCTCTCATCAAAAATTCGGTATGTAAAGCTTGGCCACATGAAATAAAGAAATCGTGCCCATAAAGGTCTTTAACGTATTTCCTTACAAGCACTACCCTCGAACCATGAGAACATCTCTAGGATACAATTGCTAAAGGGCCTTGATTTTACACCCTGAAACACAAGTCCGAAGTACTCGGCGTCTCGGATGTTGCATTATATGCATCAGTTTTGAACCTAGATTTTGGTCAATAGTTGGGTTGCCCGGCTCCTATGTGTACCCCTTACGTTCCCGACAAATTCGGCTAAGGGTGTAACAGGAGAACAACTACGATAGTGCCGCCAGTTTAACTGGCAGAGCACCTCAGTGGAGAAAGCCGAAAACTGACTATCTAGGTAAGCGAAAACTGGTCAGCCGTCCGAAGACCGCGTCAAGCGACATGTCGTTAGAGATCACCCGTGTTAAACGAAGGGCTTCTTCCTCGAATTAGACGAGGTGGGCACGGGCATAGACCTCGGCTGACTAAGCCGACCACTTCACTCACCGGGGGCTCGTCATCAGTCCCCACCGTCAAACACCTATGACTAAGTGAAAGTTATAAAGCCACCACAGTCCGATTGCCTAGTCCCTATGTGCACAGACCTCCTCCGGGAACCGAGACATCGGGTAAGGGTCATGATCGCCTAAAAGGGGCACCCTTTGTATATTGTACAAGGGGGTTGAAGCCGACGACTGGCCACTTTCAGTTTAACACGGTCAAACAGGAGGAATATTAAAAACAAAGCAGAAACATATGAGAGGAACTTAAGCCGCACTCATTAAATAACTAATAATTTTTAAACATCCCATGCACTTCGGCATTCCGAAGTGCTACCTAAAAATACAACTTGTCCTTAGGACACACGGCCTCGGTAACACGGGCGCCCTCCTCTACCTCGGCAAAGAACTGCTCCGTGGTGCGCACCTTCCCTTCAGGGGGCCCCGCAGCAACAACCTCCGCCTCAACCTTCCGAAAGTGCGTCTTCACGCAGGCATACGCCCGCCGCGCCCCTTCTAGACACGCGGATTGCTTCCAGCGGTTGACTTGCGAAACAGCCTCTTGCAGTCGCGCCAGGAGCCCGAAGAAGCTGGCTGACAACACCTCTGTTGGCCACAAATTGACGCAAAGATCTTGGAGTGCTGGCCTCGCCATCCGGAGAAGTTCCGCCAGCTGCTTCATTCGATGATTGAGCAACTGCGGCTGCGACGACTCCTGGAACTGCCTCCAGAACGCCTTCTCTGCCTCATGGCCCTCCAGTTGGCCGAAATGAATGCCGGCGTCCGCCGCACTCTTCGGGAGATCGGCAAAGACCTCTGTGGATCGCCACAGCTGGGTGATCTTGACGAATCCTTTGCTGCCAAATGCACATTGAAGTAAATATGGCTTACCCGCGGCTTTCTGCTCCACTTGTTGGAGCACCTCGCGGTCGGCTCGGGCCTTGGTCTGGAGCTCGGAGTGCGCAAGACCGAGCTTCTTGAGCTCTTCCTTCGCCTTCTTCTCCTCGGCCTGAAGGGCATCACATGTCTCAAACACGCCCTTCAGGGTCTCCTCGACCTCCATGACCCGTGCCTGGTATTTCCCCCTAGCCACCTTTTCAGCGGCTAGGTCCTTCTCTGCCTTGGCCGCAGCAGCTTTATGCTGCTCGACCTCCTGCCGAGCCTTCAAGAGCTCGGCCTTGAGCCTCTCAAGCTCGGCGACAACCTCTGTAATTCAAACAATTCAGCGTCAGCTTCTATCCCGCAAAATACAGCTGCTTGAACTCACATCCAAAGAGGAAAATCATCGGTCGCTTACCTTGAGACTGCTCGACCTGCTTGTTCATCAGGACGAGGTCCTTCTCGGACCGCCCGAGCTTCCGGCTCATCTCCGCAATCTCCTCGGAGATGGAGCCCGGAGCCGAGGTTGAAACCTGCATAGACACTTTCTGATGAGCCCCATGATCAATTCATTGACACTTTGGATATACATTCTGTCTTATCAGTCCTGGGGGCTACTCTTTCCTCTGCTCTTATACTTCGACCCCAACACTAGTTTTTCAAGCCGTCCTTGGGCTCGGGGGCAACTCACTAGCTAGGCCATCTAAACGCCAGATAACGGATGTCTTCGGACAGTTACAAGGATCGATGAAGTAAATCTAAGCAGAGAAGGCCCTTTTTCGCGTAAAGACAGAAATATTACCTCAAAGCTCGTGATGAGGCCCTTGAAGGCCTCATGCATTCCGGCCTCTGTGGACCGGAATCCCTGCAGCGCCGCGCTAATCAACGCGCGGTGCTCTTCCTTGAGGGAGGAGCCCATCAAGGCCGCCTCCATTTCTTCAGTCCACCCCGCGCTAACCCGCCCTGGAGCGGGAGGTGGGGGTGGCAAGACCTCAGACCCCAGCACCTAGGTTCTAGGTACAAGGGTCTCCAGCTGCGGCAGTGGAGCCGGAGTAGACTTCGGCTGGGCCATCGATTGGCCCAACCCTTCCTGGACGACCTCGGGGACCCCGTCCCCTTGGCCTTGTGGGGCCGAGGTATCAACCTCGGCAATGACGACCAACTCTTCGGCCCCCGTCGTGTCAACCTGAGGGGCCGGAGTCGATGTTGCCTCCCCCAGCCCTTCTTGAGTCGGGGCCACATGGTCCGGCGTCCCGCTGGTGGGCGGCAACCCGCTAGAGGAGTCGCTAAGGCGTGCCCTTGGTAGGCTGTGGAAAAGTACTCATGCGAATTTAGTCCTGCTAAAAGGACTTGATGTAAAATCAAACACAAAAGACGATGACAGACCTTCAAGGTGCCGGTTTCTTCCTCCCCATTGTTAGGGGATCATCTCCTAACTCGCCGGAGAGTATGGCCCTCTTCGATGTTGTGGCCTTGATGGCGGCCCCAGCCAGGGTCTTTCCCGACCTCTTTAGGCCCTCGGGCCGCATCCCAGCCTCGGCGTCTTCCGACGCCACCCTCTTCCCCTTTGGGGGAGGGTTCTCTTCTTCCTTGTCCTCCGCCCCATCGCTCTCGTGGGTGGAGGAGGCATGGGTCTCCTCAGAACGGGTGACCGAGGTCTCCCCCTTCCGAAGACCTGCCCTGCCCTTCTAGGGCTTGGACCCTTTGGGGATCACCACGTGCGGCTCCTCAGCTAGGAGCGCCATAAGCAGTGGGATTTATCCTCCTCTGGCAGCGGTGCTGGGCACAGCATCTGCTGCATCTTGGCTGCTCAGTTCTGCAAATATGAAATGAGGCGATTCGTCAAAATCTGTCTCACTTAACAGGGGAAGAATATGAACGTATATATCCAACACTCACCGGCGGGGCGTCATAGCCAACCTCGAAGCCGAGGTCCTCCCCCTCCTTAGGAATCTTGTCCTTGGGCAGCTTGAAGAGCCGCGCCCACATGCCGGCCAAGGAGGAGCGGAAGAAGTTGAGCACGGGCCCCGCATCCCCGGATTTATGCTCCCACATCAGGGTGGCCCGGAGTTGGAGCGGGAGGATGCGGCGATGGAGCATGACGTTGACCACTTCGGCTAATTGGAGGTCCCTCTTGGCGGACCACCACTTGATCTTCTGGATCAGGGCCTCCACCTCCTCGGGGTTCCCCCAGATGACGCCCTTCTCCCTCCAGGACTTGAGCTTCCTTGGGGGCCCGGCCGAAAAGGTTGGGACGTCGGTTTGGCCGGCGGCAAGTGGTTCAGTGATATAGAACCACTCACGCTGCCACTCCTTAACCGTCTCGATGAAAGTGCCTTTGAACCAGGCGGCACTCTGGTTCTTGCTGACCATGGCCCCTCCGCACTCTGCCAGGTCGGAGCCGCTAGACTTTGGCTTGAGGCCGAAGGTCTTCAGCCACAGGCCAAAGTGCGGTTCAATGTGAAGGAAGGCCTCGCAGACCGTGATGAAGGAGGCAAGGTGGAGAATGGAGTTCGGGGCCATGTGGTGAAAGTCGAGCCCGTAGTAGAACATTACCCCGTGCACGAACAGGTGCAGCGGGAACCCTAAACCTCTGATGAGGTGAGGGATGAAGACTACCCGCTCCCCTGGGTTGGGAGCGGGCACCTTCTGGTCGGCTTCGGGAGCACGGGCGGCGATGTTGGCGGGGATGTACCCCGCGTTACGCAGCTCCAGGATAGTGCTCTCCGAAACGATGGAGCCCCCCCAGTGCCCTTTGAGGGTGTCGGCCATGGCTGAATGGGGAAGCTCGGAGGCGCAGAGGAGGAGGAAGGCGAGATTGGATTTGGGCGCTCGAGCTCGAGGAGGCAGAAGGCGGGGGAAATGGGAGCGTGATTACTGGCTCTATTAGCTTTTTACTCTTATAGGCTGCTGAAAGGCCAAGAGTCCCCTCACCGCGTTGGTAAAAACGCCACTCCTCCCCGCAAAAGATGCTGTTGTACGCATGGGGAGAAACAAAATCTTGATGATATCCCTGAGAATACGGGCATGATCTCCACCTCGATGGGACGCATCAGTAAAAGGGTGGCCTCGAACCACGATTTGAGGTGGGCAGTAACTGCCTGACCCGTCGTGGGTAGCGCCGCTTCGATAAAGTTGTCAGGCTATGAGGTACTGTTCACACCTAGGTGGCTAGCCTTCAAGGTTAAGTAAACTCACGACCCCGGATGGGAAAAGAACTCGGCTGAACATCGTTTGCAAGACTCCACTCCTTGGAGGGACGGTTAAGAGATCTTGAATTGCGAAAGGGAACTCGTCTGTCGAGCCAAGGACTTCGGATTTGAAGTTACTTCCGTTGGAGAAATCGTCCTCGGCATAGAAGACCAGTTCGGGGGCTACTGACGGTGTCCTAGACTTGGGGCTATTAACCTAGTGGGCCCTCATTCTCTATATGATGGACTCCAGAAGCCGTACGCTAGGGACAAGATCAGGACTACATCTGCCGAAGACTTGACATATACTCCAAGACTCCTCCTGCCGCCTCCAGGCCAAGTTACCGACCTTGTAACCCTAGATACCCTACCTGGCGTGTATATAAGCCGAAGGGTTTAGCTTGTAGGGACCTCAACACAATCTCATTCACCTAGCCCTAGAACTAGAACATATCTTACGATCTCGAGGTAGATCAACTCTGTACTTGATACATCTCCATTGATATAAACAAGAGCAGGACGTAGGGTTTTACCTCCATCAAGAGGGCCCGAACCTGGGTAAACATCGTCTCCTTGTTCCTGTTACCATCCGTCCGAGATCCACAGCTCGGGACCCCCTACCCCGAGGTCTGCCGGTTTTTACACCGACACCCCCCTCCACACACACCCAAAAAACTCCGCGCGCGCACACACACACCCCACCCCTCCCTCGCTCGAAACCCTAGCAAGGTCGCCGCCGCGCCGCCTCCATCATCAACATCTGTCGGTTTGCCTGTGTAGGTTACCCACCAATCTCCATACCCTAGCCGCCCTGAGTTTCTTAGATGACGCCTGCCAAACGTCCCCTTTCCCACAGATCCCCATCCCCCTCCCCCACTCCAGAGCGTCGCAGCCTAAGCCCGGCTACGCTTCCCGTGGAGCTCCAGGAGCTAATGGCCCAAAAGAGGTTTATCACGGCCTCTTCGCCCAACATCGGCGAGGTGGCCGTCGAGGAAGCTGACGACGATTACTGGCCGCAGGCTCTCAATCAGTGGGCTAGAGTATGCTGGCATGTCGCAAACGCCGGCTACGACATCGAGGTCGTTGACAGCGATGGCCTGACGCGGGCTATGTCACAGGTTAAGTGGCCCACCCCCATCCCCTCGGGTTCAACCGCCGTCGATCTCATCCATGGCCCCGCCGCTGATCTCCTCTGGCTCGCTGTCAAGAATTTGCCATCCTACATCGCCATCGAGCCCCTTTTGTCATTTCTGAAGGACACATTCTGCGATGCTGGCTTGGGATCCTCAGCTGCCAAGTCAGACCTCATCGATGGTGACCACGAGGAGGGCACCCTCTCCGCCTCTTCCAAGGGGAAAGAGCACATCTGCGACATCAGGGAGGGCACCCTACAGCCGTGCTCTTCCAAGGGGAAGGAGCCCATCTGCGACAACGTGGAGCGCACCCAGAGTCCGTGCTCTTCCCATGCAAAGGAGCCCATCTGTGGCAAGTGAGGAAACCCATGATTTGTTTTGCCATGCCTCTTCATAGGGGGGGGGACCCATGATTTGTTTTGTCGAGCCCCTTTTGTAGTGAGAATATGTCCAGTTTTAATTGCTATGTTTGGTTGTTTGCAGTATGCCTTGTTTATTTCAGTTATTCACAGTGTGATGCTCTATATGTGCAACTATTTACTGTGCAGTACAATTTCATCAATACCAGTTTCAACAATACCAATATGAATGACTATATTTGCTTTCTGTTAAGCCTGTTATAGCTAGCATATGCCTCTTTTAACGTTTTTTTGTTATTCGGTTGTTTGTAGTTAGCATATGTCCAGTTTCAATTGCTATTTTTGGTTGTTAGTAGTATGCCTTGTTTATTTCAGTTATTCACAAAGTGATGTTCTATATGTGCAAGTATGAACTGTGCAGTTCAATTTCATCAATACCAGTTTCAACAATACCAATATGAATGACTATTTGGTTGCTGTTAAGCCTGTTGTAGCGAGCATATGCCTCTTTTAATGGTTTTCGGTTGTTCGGTTGTTTGTAGTTAGCATATGTCCAGTTTCAATTGCTATCTTTGGTTGTTCGTAGTATGCCTTGTTTATTTCAGTTATTCACAAAGTGATGTTCTATATGTGCAAGTATGAACTTTGCAGTTCAATTTCATCAATACCAGTTTCAACAATACCAATATGAATGACTATTTGCTTGCTGTTAAGCCTGTTGTAGCGAGCATATGCCTCTTTTAACAGTTTTTGGTTGTTCAGTTGTTTGTAGTTTGCATATATCCAGTTTTAATTGCTATCTTTGGTTGTTCGTAGTAAGCCTTGTTTATTTCAGTTATTCACAATGTGATGTTCTATATGTGCAAGTATGAACTGTGCAGTTAACACACCTTTCCACTTCTTGTTTTGCTTAACTAGCGTGCTTAAACCTGCACACTGAAGCTATCATTTGGAGATTATGTTGTCTACCATGGATATATTTGGTTGATGTTTAGCCTGTTGTGCTTAACATGGCTTTCGATGTACTTACACAGGACAATATTGGAAACGACTGCTGTTTTCCATCGAGGTTAGTTTCATCCCATGGCTTATATATACTCACTGTTCAAGATATCGGTAGCTGGTACCATATAGGTTGGGAGCTGATAAGGGATTAATCGGCGAATCGAACATTTAACTGAATATATCTGTAACCCATTTATCGGTAGGTTAACTAGGGCCATATCTAATATATCTAAGGCTACATAGCAACATGCACTGTACTGAATGTCTAAATATGCAATCCTAGGCTACATAGCAACAAGGAAGAGTGTTACCTTAATGTTCTGATGATGTCTAGATATCCATAGAAGAGCAGCAACAGCAACAACACAGTAGCAGTTAACTGCAGTTAATTGGACGATATTTGTAACTATGTAATAAACTCCCCCCGCCCCATAATATAAGATGTTAATTCATCCAATATGTGAGTATATTGGATGTAATAAGATCTTATATAATGGGACAGAGGGAGTGTTGTACTACATCATTGTGCAATTGCTGTTTAGCTTCTAATATTAACTTGGTGCTTTTAGGTACATATGTCATTGGTAAAGATCCGCGCTTCGACCCTTTTTGGGTATGGGGCAATGAGATATTCATGAACCAACATCAAGTGAGGAAACTGATAAAGATTGTTAGTAAAATGGGTCAAAAGATGGCAATTAAACTATTTGTTTACACTTTATCCAAGACAACAGTGAACTGCATGATGGTAAGTAAGAACTCTGTAGCCTTCTTTTTACTGCCCATAATGAGTTGTGTTAGATGACAATGTCTGAATCTTTTTCCTTTGCAGTGGTTCCCAAAGCAGTTTACTCAAGATTACCTCTCAAACTACATGATTGGTGGGCATGCAAAGGTTAAAGTATTTCTACCAGAACACAATGACTATCTAGAAGTCGTCATGAAGACAGTGAAGGATGGGCGGTCGGCCATCACAAGGGGTTGGACTAGAGTCGTGCGTGCCTTCTACATGGAGGAGGGCACAATATGGGCATTCCGCTTCACCTTGTTCAGCAACCAGAATGTCTTTCGCCTCTTTCTTTACCGTCTTTAATAGTACAAGTATACAACCCTAGTTCATCATTCTTTATTTGGTGCATATGTAATTCTTTTTTTATGTAACTCTTGAACATATGTACCTGTGAATCGAATAATTCATTGGTTGTTGAACCTGATGGATATGAATAAAGTTATAGCCTACTTTCAAATTCAAATTCGGTACTATTTTAAATAGCAGCGATTAAATTAGGGTGAAAATATTCTCTGAAGGTCATTACGGCGCACACGGTCTGTAAAGCACATCGTGTGTGATATACATCATAATCCGACACGGTTCGCAAAGAGGAAACGTGTGCGACCATGCACACAGTTGCCGTTTGCAAAGCATGTGTGATGTCAGACAATATCACAAACGGTGCGAGCAAACTAAATGTTTGTGATAGTCACCTTATCGTACACGCTTTACAATCATGAACTGTTTCTGATGTCGTACGCATCGTAAACGTTTGCACCACAGAATAGCGTGTGCGATAGTTATCCTATACGACACTGGTACGACAGTCCGACGTTTCGTAATCCTATCCGACACTCGTACGATGATTAACTAATCTTCTTGATTATATATCGCATACGGTTCGGGAGAAGTGAATGTGTGTGATAGTCTCCTTATCATACACGTTTTACAATCGTGAACTATTTGTGATGGGGCGCGCATCGTAAACATTGCACCACAGAATACCGAGTGCGATGGTAATGCAAGCACACATGAGTAGCAAGGATGGAGCATTTGAGATATTCGATAGATCACAAACAGTTGTGTGACGAGTCACGTTTGGGATAGATCGGGCATCGCATACGCTTAGTTCTGCGAAACGTATGCTTGTGTGCTCCCTATCGCCGACGGTTTTTGGGTCGTGTGGGAAGACCCCCCCTATCGCACACACAGGCAAGGCGATGGTTTAAAACTCCATCATGGAAAGGGGGTAAAAACCGTTTGTATAGCAGCTCGCTGTACCAGTGTGGGTGAGCTGGCGAATCCAGCCTCTCAGCTTTCGAAACCGGCTCATGCATACATACTCAGGAGAGACCGACGACTCCTTACGGTTTAGCCGGGTCAACCTCCAACAAAAAGATGTCATAAAGTTTGCCAAGAAGCTTCTTGGCGAGACGAAGGATTCCATTGAGCTCATGGGGCTGGCTCCCTTTTTCACGGGCAACCCGGCTCCCGATGTAAGCCGCCTTTCATGTTTCTTTCGGCCTTGTTTACATTGCCTTGTTTTTATTGTAAAACTTTCCATTCCATCATTGTACAAGAAAATGCTGATTGGTGGAAGATTGAGCTTCAAGCTCCTACTCTTCCCAAAGACGATGATGGGAAAGAGCCGGAAGACGACGAAGAGCATGAGATAGAACTTGACTCCCTTGGTCATCTTTTTAACCAGCTTGCTGACACCGACTCTACTCAGGAACAAGCTGAAACCAGTCCAGCCGGCGAGCCAGAGGTAACCCTGATCTCCTCAGATTCCGACTCGACAATACCTAACCAAAAGAAATTCTGGGTTGCAGTCCGCAAAGTCCCATTCTCGCATCCAGACGCTCACTTAGATCCATGATTTCTTTTGAAAAAATCTCAGCATACTGGCACCTCAAAGCGGAAGACCCGGAGCTGCGAGGGAGAACTAAGCGGCGGGTTAACAAATGAGCCGCCGACACAAAGGGCCCATACCGAAGTCCCTCACAGCCCCACTCCTTTTCTCCCTCAAGCCGGTCATTTCAAGGAACCACTTCCACTGACTGACTCAGCCTATCTGACCCCCCCCCTCTTCGGATGGGTCCAGCGCCACTCAAGCACCAGCTTTTAACATCAACCCCGGGTAAAAATTGACCACTTGTCTTCCAAGCTTATACTATTGTCTTTATCCATTTACTAAATAATTCCTTACTTTATGCAGCGCAAAAGCAATAAAAAAACCTGCTGCCAGGTCTTCCGGCCCCGCTATCGAGAAAGAAGGCCCTTCTCGGGAAATAGCAGCAGACAACCCAGATATTCCGAATGAGCCAGTTATTGCAGAAGAACTACCACAGCCAAACACAACAGTGAGCCCCGCTCGCGCATCTCCTCTTGTTGAACAAGAGAGAATGGATATAGCAGAAGAGCAGCCTGTGGAGATGGCTCAAGATGAGGTTGTGGTGACTAGTGAGAATCATAACCCTCCACCAGAAACTTCCACTGCCTTGACAAAGATCTCTACCAAGACTGAGTCACCAATTAAAAATAAACGAAGACGGCTCTTAATTTCCAGTCATTTTAAGATCAAGACGTCAACCTTCTACATCAAGCTGTCTTGACCCGGCTGTCTGAGAGCTGGGATGCTGAAATTGCAATGGTGACTTCTCTGAATCAGAAGTACGAGGAAATTTCTACCACCTGTCTTTATACATATATACCCATGTAGGCCCCAAGGGCCGGGTCATTATGAAATGATGACCAGGGACTTCTGTAACTTTTCATTCCTATACTTGAACAACTGGTAGCCCCCAAGAGCCGGCTCAACATCATATGATGGGCCGGGTCTTCGCCTGGATAAAAAAGAATACACATTAGCCCCCAAGTGCCATGTTGTATGCCTGCATCTTCGTGGGACTTGTGATATTTTGAAGAGAGAGCGTTGATAGATGTAGCCCCCAAGTGCCGGGTCGACCGCCATGGCGGCTTGGGACTATTATACATATTCTGTAACGTTGCCAAATTTTCATGCAGGACATGCTGAATGAAGTTGAGTCACAAGCTGCCGGCTTCCAAAAGGAAGTGAAAAAGGAAAGAAAACTCTATGAAAAAGCGGAACACTTGTCTTCAGTTTTCCACAAGTCACTGCTCACGGTGAAAGAGACCCTGAAGAAGGCCGAGGTGACCTTTGAAGATGAGAAGGCCATCCTGCTCAAATGTGCGGAAGAAGCCGAAGCGAAACTTGAGCCGGTGACTCAAGAATTAACCACGTTAAAAGGCCATATCACCCCAATGTGCAGCGCCTTCTTTGGTAAGCCGAAAGATTCACAAGACTCCTGAAATGAACCGACTTAATATGTGGAGCCGAGTTTTCTGACACCTTCTCATCTGTATTTGCAGGCCGTAGGACTCATAACCTCGGGGAACTTTCCCTGGTAAAGCTTAAAGCCGTGTACTCCTTTCTGGAGCAGCTATATATAGGCGGCTCACGCTGCATCATGGCGGCAAAAAACACCAAGGCACCGCCCCAACTGATCGTGGACATGCTTAAAGAGCTGTCAATTGTGCCGCAATGGTTTCAAGAATGGAAGAAGGTAGCTTGTCACCATGGAGCTCTTACTGCCCTTGCACGTGCCAAGGCGTATGCACCAGAACTGGATCCGGCTCAACTAGTAGGCGGCTATCCTGAATTCAACACCGATGACACACCTTTCACCAAGAAAGATTTTCCGCGGTGCGTAAAAGAAACCCGGGTAGCTGCAACATTACTGACGGAGGAGATATATCTCACCAAGTATCAAGTCGGTGATGTCTACTACACAACTTATTCTTGTAGACTCGTGTTGGGCCTCCAAGCGCAGAGTTTTGTAGGACAGTAGCAATTTTCCCTCAAGTGGATGACCTAAGGTTTATCAATCCATGGGAGGCGTAGGTTGAAGATGGTATCTCTCAAACAACCCTGCAACCAAATACAAGAAATCTCTTGTGTCCCCAACACACCCAATACAATGGTAAATTGTATAGGTGCACTAGTTCGGCGAAGAGATGGTGATAAAAGTGTAGTATGGATAGTAGATATAGGTTTTTGTAATCTGAAAATATAAAAACAACAAGGTAGCAAATAACAAAAGTGAGCACAAACGGTATTGCAATGCTTAGAAACAAGGCCTAGGGTTCATACTTTTGCTAGTGCAATCTCTCAACAATGCTAACATAATTGGATCATATAACCATCCCTCAACGTGCGATAAAGAATCACTCCAAAGTTCCTATTAGCGGAGAACATAAGATAGAAATTGTTTGTAGGGTACGAAACCACCTCAAAGTTATTCTTTCCGATCAATCTATTGAGCTATTCCTATAAGTGTCACAAATAGCCCTAGAATTCGTACTAAAATAACACCATATGATACACATCAACCAACTCTAATGTCACCTAGATACTCCAATGTCACCACAAGTATCCGTGAGTTTGATTATACGATATGCATCAAACAACTTCATAATCATAATATTCAATCCACACAAAGAACTCCAAGGAGCACCCCAAAGTTTCTACCGGAGAAAAGATAATGAAAACGTGCATCAACCCCTATGCATAGATTGCCCCAATGTCACCTCGAGAATCCGCGAGTTGAGTGCCAAAACATATATCAAGTGAATCAATATAATACCCCATTGTCACCATGGGTATCCATATGCAAGACATACATCAAGTGTTCTCAAATCTGAAATATTCAATCCGACAATAACGAAACCTCAAAGGGAAAAGTTTCGATTCATCACAACAAGGATAGAGAGGGAAGAAACACCATATGATCCAACTATATTAACAAAGCTCGCGGTACATCAAGATCGTGCCAAATCAAGAACACGCGAGAGAGAGATAAAACACATAGCTACTGGTACAAACCCTCAGCCCCGAGGGTGAACTACTCCCTCCTCGTCATGGAGACCGCCGAGATGATGAAGATGGCCTCCGGTGATGATTCCCCCCTTCGGCATGGTGCCGAAAAAGGGCTGTAGATTAGATCGTGGAGGTACAGAGGCTTGCGGCGGCGTAAAAACTCATCTAGGTTAACTTTCGGGGGTTTCTGAATATATATGATTTTTCAGCATTGGAATCACGCAAAGAGGTGCCACAGGGGGCCCACGAGGCACCAGGGCGCGCCTGGGGGGGGGGGGGGGCAGGCGCGCCCAGGTGGCTCGTGGGGCCCCTGTGGCTCTTCTGCTGCTTCCCCGAAGCTTCCTGGGTCCATTTCCTTCTAGAAAAAATCGTCAAAATTTTTCGCTGCATTTGGACTTCATTTGATATGGATTTTCTGGAAAACCAAAAACAAGCAAAAAACAGCAACTGGCACTAGGCACTAGGTCAATATGTTAGTCCATAAAAATCATATAAAAGCCATATAAAAGTGCACCAAAATCATACAAAACTATAATAAACATGGCATGAATACTTCATAAATTATAGATACGTTGGAGACGTATCAGCATCCCCAAGCTTAATTCCTGCTCGTCCTCGAGTAGGTAAATGATAAAAGAAACAATTTATGAAGTGTGAATGCTAGCATAGTGCATAAGTTTGATCAATAATAATTTCAATCACTTTTTATAGCATCACTATATGTCATAATTAGTTGCTCATCTCATAAAACTTCTCATGATCAAGTAGCAAGCTATTCACATGTTTAAAGTATAGGCCATAAACTTTCTTAAAAACTAACAAACTATGTTCTTAGTCATCAAACAATTGCAATTCATCTTATTTTCAGGAAGGTTCTATGTAAGAGCTTTGATCTAGCAAATTCCAAATACTTAACCATCTTTTAGTCTTCCATGATTGCTGACACTCAAAGCATATTTTTAGAACAAACCGTTTCAGTCAAACACATAGGAAGATAGGGGCTTAATGTTTCGCCTCCCAACTTATTTATCTCAGGGATAATGTCAACAATAATAACTCATGATCACCTATATTCAACTGGATATATGTGCCTGGATCTTTCCTACCACATAATGCTTGCCAACTAAAGAATAAATAGAGCGGAATAGGGATGAACATTAATGATTCTTGCATAAAAGTAAATACAGAAAAGTAAAAGATAGGCCCTTCACAGAGGGAAGCAGAGGTTGTCATGCGCTTTTTGTTGTTGGATGCACAAGCCCTTAATGCAAAGGAATGTCATGTTATATTGGCCCTTGTGATAGCAACCTTTATTATGTAGTCCGTCGCTTTTAATTCTTTACCATCACAAGTTCGTACAACGCTTATTTTCCCTTGCAATAAAAGATCATACATATTTTAGGAGCAATTTTTATTGCTTTTTGCACCGATGACAACTTACTTGAAGGATCTTATTCAATCCATAGGTAGATATGGTGGACACTCATGGCAAGAAACTGGGTTTAAGGGTTTTTGGGTGCACAAGTAGTATTTCTACTTAGTACGAATTTTTGGCTAGCAAAAGATCCTAAGCCAGCACCACATGTTAGAGGATCCATGACAATATAACTTCTATGTGAATATAAACAAACATAACTCATTACGTTGTCTTCCTTGTCCAACGTCAACTACTTGATCAAGCTTGAAAATAATTAATGGGGGCTCACAATCATAGAAGATGTCCAATATAGTATATTTATATGTGAAATTTCTCTTCCTTCAAAATTCTTTCAAGAATTGTTCAAGTGACCAATGCTATGTTTGTTAACTTTCAATAAATTTTACCACTTATACTTCTTGTATGTGAAGTTACTACTCTCCATGGGACAAGCATATGAAGCATATAAATTTCAACTTTATGATATTCAATTCATTTCAACAATTTACTCATAGGATATGAGTGGAGAACAAGAGTAAATGACAAACTACTCCAAAAGGATATAAGTGAAGACCGAATGAGTAGTTAAGTAAATAGGTAGCTATGTGAGGACTCTCTCCAAATAAAGATTTCAGATCTTGATAATTTTTATTAAAACAGCAAACAAAATAAAAATAAAAGGACAATCCAAGAATAGCACATATCATGTGAACAAGTAAAAACTTAGGCTAACCGATATGTGTTAATGAAGAAAGGTGGGATGCCAACCGGGGCATCCCCAAGCTTAGTTGCTTGAGACTTCTTGAAATATTAACTTGGGATGCCTTGGGCATCCCCAAGCTTGAGCTCTTGTGTCTCCTTAATTCCTCTCATATCATGGCTTCTCCTAAATCTTTAAAAACTTTGTCCACACAAAACTCAACAAGAACTCGTGAGATAAGTTAGTATAAATCAACTCGAAACCTTAACATTCTCTAGTGTAGAAAATCACTAAAATTATAATTAAAAATTGCCTACTTAATGCCTCTGCATATTTAATACTCCTATCCACAAATAGAAACATTAAACTAGCAAACATATGCAGACAATGCAACTATAACAGCAATCTGTCAAAACAGAACAGTCTGTAAAGGTTGAATAAGAATCCATACTTTCCTAACTCCAAAAATTCTGAAAAATTACCAAGTGACAGAGAACTCATGCATGCTTACTGTGTAAAAATTTCAGATTTTTATCATGTTCTTACTATTCAGGAATATTCTGGACATAACAGAAAACTTTCTGTTTTCAAACAACAACACATGAACTTGCAACTGAGCATGGTAAAGGCTATAATTGGCATTTTATTGAACTAAAAGATACAAAACATGATTATTGATAACAGCAAGCAAATATCAACAAAAGAAAATGACGCTCCAAGCAAAACTCATATTATGTGACGAATAAAAAGATAGCTCCAAGTAAGGTTACCGATAATGTTGAAGACGAAAGAGGGGATGCCTTCCGGGGCATGCCCAAGCTTAGACGCTTGAGTCTTCCTTGAGTATTACCTTGGGGTGCCTTGGGAATCCCCAATATTAGGGTCTTGCCACTCCTTATTCTCTTCATATCGATATCTCACCCAAAACTTGAAAACTTTAATCACACAAAACTTAACAGAACTTCATGAGATAGGTTAGTATGATAAAAATAAATCATCCACTCAGGTACTATCTAGATAAGATTCATAACTGTTATCACATAATTCCTACTGTATTCTATCATTTCCACAATTTATATTACTCAATATAAGCTATGGAAACACTAAAACAAGCAAACTAAGCATCGAAAACAGAATCTGTCAAAAACAGAACAGCGTGTAGTAGGCGATTTAAAAACCATACTTATGTACATAAAAAAATTCTGAAAAATTAGGAAAACGTAAAACATTTGTAACCCAATACTGTGTAAAAATTTCAGAATTTTCTCACGCTCCAGTACAGAATAGAAATTCCAGCACTGGACACAAAAGTTTCTGTTTTTCACAGAATCAAATCAACAAGCATCCACACTATCCCAAAGGCTTTACTTGGCACATTATTGAAAGAAAACATATAAAACATGATTACCACAGTAGCTTAATCATGGGAACACAAAAAAACAGTAGGTACAAATATTGGGTTGTCTGCCAACAAGCGCTTTTCTTTAATGCCTTTTAGCTAGGCATGATGATTTCAATGATGCTCGCATAGAAGTAAAGAATTGAAACATAACGGGAGCATCATGAATCATATGTTCCTCTCTCATAATAATTTTCAGTAGTATCATGAATGGATTCATCAATATAGCTATCATGTAAAGTATTCTTTTCATGATGCACAAGCATATAATTTTTATTACTCTCCATATAAGCACATTTCTTCTCATCAATAGGAGTGGGAGTATCATATGAAACTCGAATACTATAAATTGTTTCCACATTAAAAGAGTGATGTTCAGTAAAAGGATTTTCATAATTATAACAAGTATTATAATAATAATCATCACTATTTTTCATAACATAAGTATCATCACAATAATCATCATAAATAGTGGCATGCAATCATCATACCAAATTTGATCATTCAAAGTAGGGGGACTAAAAAGATCATCTTCATTGAGCATAGCATCCCCAAGCTTGGGACAAACATTAATTGCAGCAAATAAATTCTCAAACATGTCATTCTCATCAAACATAGCATCCCCAAGCTTGTGGCTTGGCATATCATTAGCATGATCACTATTATCATCAGTAGTATGAATAGCACCAATAGTATAACAATTATTATCATCACAATTTTCTAAGTTGGTGCCAAAAAGATTTTCAAGATTATAAGAAGTATCATTATTCTCCCAATCATAATCATCATAATGAGTAATAGGCATAATAAAATCATCCTCAATAGTTCCTTCGGACATTGTACCATAAGACAAAGAAGCAATATCATCATCAAGTATATCATCTTCCACAATTATTTTTGATTCACTCTCATGAGGCACAACAATAATAGGGGCAACATTATTTGGGAGGGATACCTTTTTACCTCTACTCTTTTTTCTTTTCTTCTTCTTCACCACATCATGTGTGGGTTTAATCAATTTTTCCGAGCTTCTTATTGATGAGATTGGTTGAATAGGAAGCTCCTCCTCGTCACCTATTTAATCATGAGAGACAATAGGAGGGAAAGTGGAAATCTTTACCCTTTCATTAGTATTCCTTTTATATTCTATTGGTTTTCCCATCTTTCTGTAGTTGGCAATATAAGCATTCTCATTGCAATTTACCACACAAAACATATAGATTTCCTCTAGATTAGTTTCAATGTTGTCTGTGAGAATGAATACTTCAAACCAACTATTTTTATGTGTCAATTCTTCACACCCCAAAAATAGATAAAGCTCATTATATAGTTCAAGGGTGGTCAAGTCATTACAATATTTCGCCATGATTCGATCATGAAAAAGTATGCATTGAAAATTAAGGTGACCAACTTTATTGCAAAGTTCAGAAATAATGGGATGAAGAGAGCATAATTTTGTATCAAATTCATCTATCACTTTGAGCAAAAAAATTGGTTCTATCATGTTTATGCTTCTTACAAAATCTATCATCCCTATAAGGCATGTCTTCACAAACTTTATGCACTCCACAAAAATTGACATGCTTATAAGAAACATTTTTGTCATGACTAGTGCAATCATCATTAGTATTTTGGATATTCATAGAATTCATACTAACAACATTGCAATCATGCTCAGCATTCATGGATTTTATGTCGGAAGTGGGGCTCCGGGCACCCAAAGGTTCGAACACTGGGGTGAGCTCGTTCTACTACTTCCTCTCCTACCACGGCAACGCTACGGCGAGACTACGGCGAGAGCGCGCTAGCGTAGGACGGGAGAGGACACAGCGGTTACCCAGGTTCGGGCCACCTTGCGGTGTAAGACCCTACTCCTACTTGTAGTTGGGATTATTGTGGGTGAGAGAGTTCTCGCGTACAAGGTTGAAGACGATCCAGTCTCCTCGCTATGGTGGCTGCACTGCCCCTTTTATGCCAGCCTTGGTCCTCTTCCCCCTGGAAACTTAGGCGGGAAGGGTTGCCACACTTGGCGGTTTTGAAAGGGGACAGGCGCTCAGGCTATCCTGACTAAAGGTGGTCTTCGCCTGCCAAAGCATGATCCATGACGCGCCGGTGGGCTCGGTGATGACCTCCGCCCTGCGCGCCCGCCGTCTTGGTCTTCCTTCACCGATCGGGCAACCTTTGGGGTTGCTTTGGAGAGTAGATAGCTGGCCCTGCTCCCCTAACGCAAAAGAGGAAACCATCTGCATCCGCGCCTGCTGGCGCGGCCTCTGCTGCTGCTCGTCGCCGTGCGCGTCACCCACGTGATGGGCTCCAGACCGCGCGACACGCCGAACGGCCTTCGTCTCGAACGCCTGCGGGAGGGGGCCTCGGAAGGCCACCTCGGGAAGCCGCCTCGTGAGGCCACCTCGGGAAGCCGCCTCGTGAGGCCACTCGGGAAGCCGCCTCGTGAGGGGACCTCGCGAGGCCGTTGATGGTGGTGCTGAGTGTTGCCTGCTACTCCCTGAGGAGGGGGCCTCAGGAGGCCAGGGCCCCATGAGGGGTCTTGGTGAGACACTTGGTGGCGACGGCCTGCCGGGCCCACTCCAGGCGTTGCGCCCTAGGCCAAAGGCAGACGGGCCTGGATACCCCGGGTTCCATGGGCCCGACAGTAGCCCCCGGGCCCGCGGCGCGCACGTTCCCGCCTACAGAGGGGCGAAACGGCGCGGGCCCTAACCGCCTACGGCTAGGCGCGACGCGTGGCGCACGATGTGATGGGCGACGCCCCCACTTCCCCACGACGCCTCGGGAACTGCCACGCTGACATAAATCTGCCGCGGGCGACGCGAGACCATCATTGCCTTCCTTCGCACACTCCGCCTCCCGGCGCCTTCCTTCCCACGCACGGCTTCTTCTACTTCTCCCAAAGCTCCGCCGCCCTAACCCCTTGCCGTGCCGCCATGGCACCCGCCGGAAGGGAGGAAGAGGCGGCGAACACGGTGGTCGCGGAAGTGGTGCCGGAGCCTGCTCTGGGTAGGCCCACAATCGTCAACGCCGAGGGGCTCGGCAAGGTGCTCCCAATGACCGCGGCCGCTTCCAACGAGTGGGGGGCCACTCGCATCTGGCCGGCTTCGCGCCCGACCGCCAACCTCGATGCTACCTCCGCCGTCCTCTTCCTTCCTGCGCTCTTCGCGGGCCTGCTGCCTCCATTCTCCGATTTCTTCAACGCCATCCTTTCCCACTATCAGGTCCATGCGCTGCATCTCGAGCCAAACTCCGTCCTCCTTCTTTCTGCCTTTGCCTTCTTATGCGAGGCCTTCCTGGGCGTGACGCCCTCCGTGGCGCTCTTCCGCCACTTCTTCAGCCTGCGGCTGACCGCGGCGAACCAGTGCTCCGGGTGCATCTCGTTCCGCATCGCCGATGATGCGGCGGGCGACGGTATTGACATGAGGCATACCAAGGAGGTCGAGGGCTTCAGGCGGCAATGGTTGTACGTGGACGCGGCCCAGTTCAGCCCCCTGTTGCAGCTGCCCACATCCCCGGCCGCGAGAAGCTCCGGGTGGGGGCACGAAAGGCTCGTCGACCCGCGGTTGGCGCGGGTATGGAAGAAGTTGGCCGAGCTGAGGGCCGCGAAAGTAACGGTGGTCATGGTCGTGCGGGAGTTCCTCTGGCGCCGCATAGCCCCCCTGCAGCGACACTCCCGCCCGATGTGGGCCTTCACCGGCCCACAGGATCCGATGCGGTTGAGCATGGACAGCTTGCTGCCGGAGGTGCTGGACGGGATGCTCCATACCCTGACCGGCGAAGAAGAGAGCGAGCCACCCATGGGTGGGCTTCCCTTGTATCGCTATAGGAACAAGGAGGCACTGGCCGGCTCGATGCCGTGTTTCGACCAGTGGGGACCGCTTCCAGAGGGCCTCGAAGGGCCCCGTGACAACCCTTTTCTGGCAGTCCCTGGCTCAGGCGAGCACGGTAGCTCCGTGGCCTCGACGGGCGCAGCGGGGGGTGGAGGCCGCCTGGTTCGGCCGGCCCGCCACCAACCCGTCCGCGAGCTTGGAAGCGACGACGGCGCCACCCCGCCTAAGGCCTCGCCTGCCGCGTCCGTCCAGGCGGAGGGCGCGGGAAGCCCCCACGCGGCAGCCACGAAGCCACGGGGCTCCGGAGGCGGTGGCGAAGGCGGGTCCTGCGGCCCTCCCGAAAGGGGGGTCGATCGCGAGGGAGGGCCCGGCGAAGGCGGCGGTAGCAACACGCCTCCGTGGCCGCTGAAGAAGAGGAGGTGGTTTGCCAGGGACCAGTAAGCGCTTGCTTTCCTTTCTCCTGCGCCCAGCGTGTCGCGTGCGTCTGAGTCCTTGCTTTTCTTTCCGTCTCTACGACTTCCTCGAGCAAGAAGAAGAAGAAGAAGGAGGAGAGGCCTCCTGTCCTGGCGGGAGCTTCGCCGCCGGTTGCTAGGACCGGGGGGCGCGAGGAGAGCACCAGCAGCTTCGCCGCCGGGGCTGACCTCGCGAGGGCCGAGGAGGAGGCAGCGCCTTCTGACCCGTAGGAGGACGTGGCTCGGGGGACCCGAGCAGGCGAGCCACGGGAGGCGTCGTCGAGGGACGTCTCCGCCACTCCTGGGGCGCCCACCGTCGGGGCGGAAGGCGCGGCGACGGAGGCGGAGGCGCCGGTTTCCTCCCCCGGGAACGCTGCCGACGGCGATGTCGCGGAAGGCCAGCCGGGCTCGACAGCGCGCGGGGCCCCGCAGGCCGGGGCGTCGCTAAGCCCACGGGGTGCGTCGCCCCATCGGGACGAAGAGGGGAACCCTGCGAGCCCTTCGCTCCCGACCGGCAGCGGCGGGCCCTCGCGAGAGGGCAGCGCTCGGGCGCACACCGGTTGGGCCCTGCAGCTCATGAGCGGCAGCGCCGTGCTCAAGCGCGGGGCCCTGCAAGGTACCAGGGCTGCCCTTGACCAGCTGGAAGCAGACCTTCGGGCGGAAGAAGCGCGCATCATCGAGGAGCATCAGCGCCTCACAGAGAGATGGCACCAGCTTGATGTGGCCATCAAACTGAGCTGTCGCCAAGATGACACCGCGCGGGAGAAGCGCGAGAAGGCCGCCCAGGACGCGAAGGAGATCTTCGAGAATGCTGTCAGGGAGGCCGACGAGGCCGATAGGCGGCGCGAGGCGGCAGAGGCCCGCGGGAAGGAGCTCCAGGACCAGAACGCCTCACTGGAGCGACAGCTCCAGGCTCGAAGGGACGCCATCTCCGCCCTCGAAGAGGGGCTTGTGGCCCGCGGGGCGGACCTCGACATCCGTGAGCGGGAGCTCACGCGGTCGGCATCCGCGCAGGACTTGGAGAGCGAGCGGCTGGAGACGTTGGAGCGAGAGGTGTCCGCTGCCCAAAATTCCTACACCGAGCGGCTAGACAAGGCCAATGCCAAATTGGCGGCCAAGGTGGAGAAGATCCAGGAGGACGCCGACAGGAGGGTTGCGGAGAGCCGTGAAGCGTTTGCGAACGAGAACAGCAAGAAGCTGAAACGGCAGGAGGACCGCTTCAAGGCCAAGCGCGAGGAGCTCCAGCATGAGATCGCGGGCCTTAAGGAAATGCTAGCGCTGAAAGGCGGCGGGAGACCGCTCTGAAGGCCGACGCCGAGGCCGAGCTGTCCTCCCTCCGGCAACAGGTGGGGGGGGGGGGTCACTGCGGTCGTGGAGCAGGCGCGGGACGAGGAGGCCCGAGCGCGGGGGCAGCAACTCCAGCGCTCTAAGATGTTCCGCGCCCTCGAGCTCCGGGCCCGCCGCGCCTTGGGCTCCATTTGCAAGGAGGACATCAGCAGCCCCCTCGAGACCCACGACGGTAGCTACCTCGACTTCTTCACCAAGCTCGTGTAGCGGCTCGAGGCGGGCGCCAAGAAGGTAGGCGGAATCGTCGAGGAGGAGAGTCGCGACCTCCTCACCCAGGCAGCGACGCGCATCTTCAGCCATCTTCTGAACGCCGACCCCAACTTTGACTTCGGCAAGGTGATAGCTCCCATCCCCGAGGAGGTCCGTGACGCCCTTGGGAAGGCGGTGGAGGACCATGTGGACGCCCTGCACGAGCACTTCGCTCCTGGCGAGAGCTCGAGCGGAGTCGAGGAGGGTGACGATGACGGTGGCAGCGGCGGCGATGGCGACATGTCTTCTTAGGTCCTTCCCCATATCCCGCGCATGGCTGATTGTGACCCCGTGGGGGCGTGAGGACAATATTCTTGCATTTTAAGTACTTTGCTCTTGACTGTATCGACTGCCCGCGCCCTCGTAGCTCGTTTTGTTCTTTGTGCTCTTCATGGCGCTCTGCGCTGTTAGGACCTAGCCCCCGAGCGGGCCATAATCGCTGCCGGTATGACGAGTCGTGAGGGCTCCATTCGCGCAATCTCATGAGGCGAGGCCTGCAGGCTTCTTGGGGGCCTGGCGGGGCCACCTCGCGAGGCCCCTTCGTGACCCTGCTCCTGTGTTAGCTGCATGTAGAGTACTCAACGACAGGGGAGCGGCGCACGCTCGTCGATTCGCCCATGGGCATCACGCGAGGAGACAAAACACCAAGAACCTTGGTGAGGTGGCGTGCATGGGGAGCAAGCCCGCGAGCCAGAGCCCGGCTGCTTGGGTTTTTCAGCGCTGCCGAGACTGACCCGAGCACAGACACCGTGTCCAGCCCCCGCTCGCGTGAGGCTCATGGGGGACATCGTGAGCGCGCGGGGCTCGTTAAGCAAGAACAAGATGGAATGCCATGCAAGAAACTGAGCTTTGCTGAAGTAAGATGGCGACCCGTTACATAACTAAAACGAGATGCGGCTGCCGTGTCCGGCACGGGTCAGCTTGAGGTTGGTGCAGCCCGTGGGGCGCCCTCAGCTGGTTGTTCCGCCAGCGCGGAGCATGGGGCTTCCACAGGGGTGTGGGAATGATCGCGGGTCGATCGTTCCGCTAGCGTGGAGCATGGGGCTTCCACAGGGGTGTGGGTATGATCGCGGGTCGATCGTTCCGCCAGCGCGGAGAATGGGGCTTCCACTGGGGTGTGGGTATGATCGCGGATCGATCGTTCCGCCAGCGCGGAGCATGGGGCTTCCACTGGGGTGTGGGTATGATCGCGTGTCGATCGTTCCGCCAGCGCGGAGCATGGGGCTTCCACTGGGGCGTGGGCGGGAGCTCTCGCGGGCCCATCAGGCGAACGCAATGAGAGGCTCCGGGGCGTGTACAGCCCCATTTCGTTCATACGCGTGGGGGTCACGGGTAGAACTTGCGGAGGTGTTGGATGTTCCAGGCGTTAGACACAGGAACTCCGTCCTCCGTCTCCGGCCGGGCTGAGCCAGGCCTGGAGACATGATTAACCCGGGAAGGTCCTTCCCATATGGGTGGCAGTTTATGGGGCCCCTCTCTGGAGAGGATTCTGCGCAGGGCGGGGTCGCGGACCTCGAGATTGCGAGGGCGGACGCCGCGGCTGTAACGGGGGCGCAAGGCCGGTTTGGCGGCGGCCCTCCTCAAGGGGTGGTAGGCCGGTCTCCCGCGAGCCGTCCTGACGCGCCTTGTCGAAGGCAAGGGCTCACGGGGGACCGTGCTTAACTCCAGAGGGGAACGTGCCAACGCCGTAGACGAGGAAGACGGGGGTCTCGCCGGTGGGCTCGCTTGTCGCCGCGCGGATGGACACGGCACGAACCGCCACTCGCCGAGCCAGCCTTTGCCTCTCCCGAGCTGCGCCCACGAGGCGCGCTCGCGAGACGCATGCACAAGGCTCGGCCCGTGAGAGGCTGCCCGCGAGGTCCTCACGCAGCCCGCCTCCTGAGGGACTGCATGTCAATAGATTCACAGTGGGGGAGCGGCACGCGCTTGCTATCTCGCCCGTGGCCGTTGCGTGAGGGGATAAGACACCAAGGACCTTGGTGAGGTGACGTGCACGGGAGCAGGCCCGCGAGCCAGAGCTCAGTCGCTTGGATTTTGCGATACTGCAGGGACGGACCCAAGCACAGGCACCGTGCCTCAGCCCCCGCTCACGGAACTGGTCAGGGGAGGGGTCGCGAGCGCGTGGCGCTCTCCGGCCAGCATCGAACTTAACATAGAAATTAGCGGGTACTATAACTCATCAGGGCGAAATCAGTGAAATCCATTACACAGCCAAAAGGATAAGGTTCCGGGAGCGAAGCTCGAGAGGCGCGGCGGGAAGGAGTGAGGGTCGCGCGAGGCGACGCGCCGGGCACACCTGGCAGAACCGCACTGTAGTGACGTCAGACCACTCGGCGCGGCACGCCAAGGGAGTCTGCTCCTTCGGAGCCAGGGGGCTCGCGAGGCGCTAGGAGCTCGCGAGGAGCGGGAGGCTCACGAGGCCCTGGTGCGAAGGGTGCCAGCCTCTAGAAAAAGGCGCCGACGTTCCTCAGCCCGAAGGGCATGCACGTGCCGCCGACGGTGGGGCCAACGCCCTGGCCGCCTCGCGGTAGCTGGAAGGGGTCACGAGGGCAGGACTTGTTGAGGCTGGTGAAGTCGACGCACATGCGCTCCTTAACGCCCTTCTTGGGGACAACGACTGGGTTGGCGAGCCATTCGGGATGGCGCACCTCACGAATGACTCCGGCTTCTTGGAGCTTCTGAACTTCACTGACGATGAACTCTTGCTTCTCTGGCGCCTGGCGCCGCACTTTCTGCTTGACCGGGCGTGCATTGGGGCACACCGCTAAGTGGTGCTCGATCACCTCCCTCGGCACACCGGACAAGTCGGATGCTTTCCAGGCGAAAACATCCGAGTTTGCCCGAAGGAAGGTGACGAGCGCGCTTTCCTATGCAGGAGGGAGGCCCGTGCCAATGGTGAAGGCGGGGCCGGAGCCGCTGCCGTCCACCGACACCTTCTTTGTCTCGGCGCGGTCCTGAGAGAACAGCTGCTTCTTCTTCACGGGCGCGGCCTCGGAAGGCTCGGCCGCGTCCTCGTCGGCTGGGTGCGCGACAGCGGCAGCCTTGTAGGCGCACTCGAGGGTGCTGGCCGCGTCTTTTTCGTCGCAGGCGATGGTGATGATGCCGCTGCAGCCGGGCATCTTGAGGACGTTGTAGGCGTGATGAGTGGCCGCCATGAACTTGGTGAGAGCTGGGTAGCCCAAGATGGCATTGTAGGGTAGGCCGATGTGCGCCACGTCGAAGTCGATGAGCTCGGTGTGGTAGTTCTTGCGGGTGCCAAAGGTGACGGGTCGGCGCACCTGCCCCAGCGGAATGGTGGAGCCATCGGTCACTCTGGAGAAGGGCCTGGTCGGCATCAGCTGGTCGTAGGGCACCTGGAGCGTCTCGAAGGTCTCGATGGAGAGCACGTTGAGGCCGGCACCCCCGTCGATGAGGGTCTTGGTGACCGCGACGTTGCTGATGGTGGGAGTTCACAGCATGGGGAGCGCGCCTGTGGAGGCTGTGGACTTGGGGTGGTCCTTGGAGTCGAAGGTGATGGCGTACTGCGACCACTTGAGGGGCCGCGTGACCTCAGGCCTCGGGAGGGCGGCGTACACCTCGCGAGAGAGTTGCTTGAAGTGGCGGACGGACGCGGGGGCTTGGGACCCGCCAAGGATGCAGGCGACCGCGCGAGGCTCCTGGTAGCCCCCAGCGCCCTCGTCAGGCTGGTTGACATCGTTCCTCCGAGGTGGCGGGGGCAGCGGCGGGAGAGCGGCATTAGCCTAAGGATTCGCCTCACGAGGCTGGTCGCGCCAGGCGGCCTCACGAGGCTGATCGCGCCAGCCCTGGCGGTAGTTGCAATTACTGTTTCGGCTGTCCCAGCGGTTGCCGCTGCGGCCACCTCCGCGGCCGGCGCCGCGGCCGTTGCGGTCGTCTCGGCGGCTCTGGCGCTCGTCGCGGTGCAACTTGAGCTCATGACAGTCTTCGGTGCTGTGGGAGCGGACGTTGTGAAAGGCGCAGAGTGGCCGGTTGTCCTTCCTGGGCTCATCGAGGTCGCGGCCGCGCTTCTGCTCGGGCTCCGCCGCAAGCGCGGCAGGGCCCTTGCGCTTGACGTCCTTGCTCTTGGCCTTGGTGCCGTCGAGCGCCGCGTCAGGGTCGTTGTGGACGAAGAGGCAGCCTTCTTCAGCCTTGGCGCATTTGTCGGCGAGGTCGAGCAGCTCGAGCATGGAGTCGAGCTCACCGTTGATGGCGAGCTTCTCGCGCATCTTGATGTCCGTGACGCTGGTTGAGAATGCGGAGATGACGGCCGTGTCGGAAGCGCGCGGGATCTTGGTGCGCACCTGACTGAAGCGCTGGATGTACTTGCGGAGGGTCTCGTCTGGACGCTGTTGAACACGCCGCAGGTCGTTGATGGTGAGGGAGCGGTCCTGTGTGCCCTTGAAGTTGGCGATGAACTGGCTGCAGAGCTCGGCCCACGACGAGATGGAAGCCTCGGGGAGGTTCATGAGCCAGGAGCGCGGGCCGTCCTTGAGGGCCATGGGGAACCAGTTCGCCATGACCTTGTCGTCTCCGTTCGCCGCCTCGACACTCAGCGCGTAGAGCTGGAGGAACTCCGTGGGGTTGGGGGTGCCGTCGTAGCGCGGAGGTAGCTCAGGCTTGAACTTCGCGGGCCAGACCACGCGACGCAGCTCGCGGGTGAAGGCACGGCAGCCCACGCCGCTCGAGGGGACGCCGCCGGCGAGGGCGGCGCGGTTTTGACGCCCGGCCGCTGCAACGTCTTGAACGGCCTGGTCCTGGCGCTGGCGTTGGCGCTCGAGGAGCACTCGCGCGTCGGGGGGCGCACGGCGGATGATCTGGCAGCTGGGCTCGCGGTGGTCCGGAGTAGACGCGCCGCGGGACGGCTCACGAGCCCGCGCGCTGCGCTGGGGCCCGACGCGCTCGTCACGCAGAGGAGGCGGCGGGGGAGCGCCGTGCGCCAGGTCCCCAGCACGAGACGGTGGAGGGCGGAGCGAGTGAGAAGGCGCCGGAGCGTCCCCGGCGACGTTGACGAGCTCGGTGATGCGACCAAGCCAGGCGTCGTAGCCGGCGTCATCAGGACGGTAGCGGAGTAGCTCGCGCGCCATGAGCAGCGCGGCCTGCGGGTTCGGCGGCCCACGGTTGGCGAGGGAGGAGGCCGTGGCGGTGTGGCCGTCCGCCCACACAGAGGGGTGCAGGGAGGAGGCCTGCTGCTCGCGGGCAGCGGGGTCGGTGGCGGCGGCAGCCTCGGCGTCGGGGCGGCGGCGATTGCCGCGGGCCACCGGCTCTGTCCGGGCCACGCGGCCAGCCCTGCGCTCAGCGCGCTCGCGACGTGCGTCGGCCATGGGGCTGGTGGAGCTGAGGGCGGAGCAGAAGAACAGTAGCGCACCCCTACCTGGCGCGCCAAATGTCGGAAGTGGGGCTCCGGGGACCCAAAGTTTCGAACACTGGGGTGAGCTCGTTCTACTACTTCCTCTCCTGCCATGGCAACGCTACGGCGAGATTACGACGAGAGCGCGCTAGCGTAGGACGGGCGAGGACACATCGGTTACCCAGGTTCGGGCCACCTTGCGGTGTAAGACCCTACTCCTGCTTGTAGTTGGGATTATTGTGGGTGAGAGAGTTCTCGCGTACAAGGTTGAAGACGATCCAGTCTCCTCGCTATGGTGGCTGCACTGCCCCTTTTATGCCAGCCTTGGTCCTCTTCCCCCTAGAAACTTAGGCGGGAAGGGTTGCCACACTTGGCGGTTTTGAAAGGGGACATGCGCTCAGGCTATCCTGACTAAAGGTGGTCTTCGCCTGCCAAAGCATGATCCATGATGCGCCGGTGGGCTCGGTGATGACCTTCGCCCTGCGCGCCCGCCATCTTGGTCTTCCTTCGCCGATCGGGCAACCTTTGGGGTTGCTTTGGAGAGTAGATAGCTGGCCTTGCTCCCCTAACGCAAAAGAGGAAACCATCTGCATCCGCGCCTGCTGGCGCGGCCTCTGCTGCTGCTCGTCGCCGTGCGCGTCACCCACGTGATGGGCTCCAGACGGCGCGACACGCCGAACGGCCTTCGTCTCGAACGCCTGCGGGAGGGGGCCTCGGAAGGCCACCTCGGGAAGCCGCCTCGTGAGGCCACCTCAGGAAGCCGCCTCGTGAGGCCACTCGGGAAGCCGCCTCGTGAGGCCACTCGGGAAGCCGCCTCGTGAGGGGACCTCGCGAGGCCATTGATGGTGGTGCTAAGCGTTGCCTGCTACTCCCTGAGGAGGGGTCCTCAGGAGGCCAGGGCCCCATGAGGGGTCTTGGTGAGACACTTGGTGGCGACGGCCCGCCGGGCCCACTCTAGGCGTTGCGCCTTGGGCCAAAGGCAGACGGGCCTGGATACCCCGGGTTCCATGGGCCCAACATTTTATGCCAAACATTTTATTGAATTCTTCTTCTATCAATTGATCACAATTTTCAGATCCATCATTTTCAAGAAAGACATGATAAAGACGAATAATATGAGGCAACCTCAATTCCATTTTTTTGTAGTTTTCTTTTATAAACCAAACTAGTGATAAAACAAGAAACTAAAAGATTCAATTGCAAGATCTAAAGATATACTTTCAAGCACTCACCTCCCCAGCAACGGCGCCAGAAAAGAGCTTGATGTCTACTACACAACTTATTCTTGTAGACTCGTGTTGGGCCTCCAAGCGCAGAGTTTTGTAGGACAGTAGCAATTTTCCCTCAAGTGGATGACCTAAGGTTTATCAATCTGTGGGAGGCGTAGGTTGAAGATGGTATTTCTCAAACAACCCTGCAACCAAATACAAGAAATCTCTTGTGTCCCCAACACACCCAATACAATGGTAAATTGTATAGGTGCACTAGTTCGGCGAAGAGATGGTGATAAAAGTGTAGTATGGATAGTAGATATAGGTTTTTGTAATCTGAAAATATAAAAATAACAAGGTAGCAAGTAACAAAAGTGAGCACAAACGGTATTGCAATGCTTAGAAACAAGGCCTAGGGTTCATACTTTCGCTAGTGCAATCTCTCAACAATGCTAACATAATTGGATCATATAACCATCCCTCAACGTGCGATAAAGAATCACTCAAAAGTTCCTTTTAGCAGAGAACATAAGATAGAAATTGTTTGTAGGGTACGAAACCACCTCAAAGTTATTCTTTCCGATCAATCTATTGAGCTATTCCTATAAGTGTCACAAACAGCCCTAGAGTTCATACTAAAATAACACCATATGATACACATCAACCAACTCTAATGTCACCTAGATACTCCAATGTCACCACAAGTCTCCGTGAGTTTGATTATACGATATGCATCAAACAACTTCATAATCATACCATTCAATCCACACAAAGAACTCCAAGGAGCACCCCAAAGTTTCAATCGGAGAAAAGATAATGAAAACGTGCATCAACCCCTATGCATAGATTGCCCCAATGTCACCTCGGGAATCCGCGAGTTGAGTGCCAAAACATATATCAAGTGAATCAATATAATACCCCATTGTCACCACGGGTATCCATATGCAAGACATACATCAAGTGTTCTCAAATCTGAAATATTCAATCCGACAATAACGAAACCTCAAAGGGAAAAGATTCGATTCATCACAACAAGGATAGAGAGGGAAGAAACACCATATGATCCAACTATATTAACAAAGATCGCGGTACATCAAGATCGTGTCAAATCAAGAACGCGCGCGAGAGAGATAAAACACATAGCTACTGGTACAAACCCTCATCCCCGAGGGTGAACTACTCCCTCCTCGTCATGGAGACCGCCAGGATGATGAAGATGGTCTCCGATGATGATTCCCCCCTCCGGCAGGGTGCCAGAAAAGGGCCGTAGATTAGATCGTGGAGGTACAGAGGCTTGCGGCGGCGTAAAAACTCATCTAGGTTAACTTTCAGGGGTTTCTGAATATATATGATTTTTTAGCGTTGGAATCACGCAAAGAGGTGCCACAGGGGGCCCATGAGGCACCAGGGCGCGCCTGGGGGGGGGGCAGGCGCGCCCAGGTGGCTCGTGGGGCCTCTGTGGCTCTTCTGGTGCTTCCCCAAAGCTTCCTGGGTCCGTTTCTTTCCAGAAAAAATCGTCAAAAAGTTTCGCTGCATTTGGACTTCATTTGATATGGATTTTCTGGAAAACCAAAAACAAGCAGAAAACAGTAACTGGCACTGGGCACTAGGTCAATATGTTAGTCCATAAAAATCATATAAAAGCCATATAAAAGTGCACCAAAATCATACAAAACTATAATAAACATGGCATGAATACTTCATAAATTATAGATACGTTGGAGATGTATCGGCCGGCTATTCCGAAGCAAATGAATGCATTGAGCGGCCTAACCCGCAGCCTGCTGCGCTGACCCGTCCTCGTAAGCAAACCTTTGCTCCTGACATCGACCCTTCATCTGTGATAATAGCCAACTCAGTATTTGAAGCTTTGTGATCAATCCAGTGGGTATAGTCGGCGAGTCAGCAAGTCAGGCAGAGGCGGCGAATGATGACGAGCGTGAAGATCCGGCACATGACGACCCATTAGCCTCTGGGGCGAACCTCAACCCGGAGAATTAAACTGCCGGCTCATAAAGCTTTTTGATTTGAAAGTAATAGAACATCTGACTTGATCATAGCCCTGATGTGGCTTGTAATAGCTGTAGGTGTAAAACTTTTGCTGGTGCAAGTGCCATCGTGCACTGTATTGCTTTGCTTGTGTAAACTTGACTGGCTGCCTGCTACTTGTAGTCTGCGTTGGTATTTCCCCGAAGAGGAGAGGATGATGCAGTATAGTAGAGATAAGTATTTCCCTCAGTTAAAAACCAAGGTTATCAATCCAGTAGGAGAACCAAGCAAAATTCCGTTAAGCGCACATGTACACAAAAGAGCAAACACTTGCACCCAACGCAAATAAGAGGGTTGTCAATCCTCTTAGCGGTTATTTGCAAGGATTAAATCTTATAGAGATAGATAGATAAACTAAAATACTAATTAAAATAAAAGTAAATAAATTGCAGCAAGGTATTTTTAGGTTTTTAATATATGATAAAGTAGACCCGGGGGCCATAGTTTTCACTAGAGGCTTCTCTCTCGAACACATAGCATACGGTGGGTAGACAAATTACTGTTGGGCAATTGATAGAAAAGCAAATAATTATGACGGATTCATGGCAATGATCATGTATATAGGCATCACGTCCAAGACAAGTTGACCGACTCCTGCCTGCATCTACTACTATTACTCCACCCATCGACCGCTATCCAGCATGCATCTAGGGTATTAAGTATGAAACAGAGTAACGCCTTAAGCAAGATGACATGATGTAGACAAAGTAAACTCAAGTAATATGATTAAACCCCATCTTTTTGTCCTTAATGGCAACAATACAAATATGTGTCATGTCCCCTTCTGTCACTGGGATTGAGCACCGCAAGATTGAACCCATCACAAAGCACCTCTCTCATTGCAAGACAAATCAATCTAGTAGGCCAAACCGAATTGATAGATCGGAGAGAAATACAAAGCTATAATAATCATGCATAAAGGAGTTCAGAGAAGACTCAAATATTTCTCATGAATAATATGATCATAAACTCACAATTCATCGGATCCCAACAAACACACCGTAAAAGAAGATTACATCGGATAGAACTCCAAGAACATCAAGGAGAACATGGTATTGAAGATCAAAGAGAGAGAAGAAGCCATCTAGCTACTAGCTATGGACCCGTAGGTCTGTGGTAAACTACTCACACATAATCGGAAGGGCAGCAAGGTTGATGAAGAAGCCCTCCATGATCGATTTCCCCTTCGGCAGATTACCGGAAAAGGCCTCCAGATGGGATCGCGAAAGAACAGAGGCTTGCGGCGGCGAAAAGGTTTTCTCTTCTGGATCTCTGTTGGTTTTGGAATATTTGGGAATTTATAGCCTTGGAATTAGGTCAAGAGGTGCCACGAGGGGCCCACAAGCCTAGGAGGCGCGCCCTACCCCCTGGGCGCGCCCTACAGGCTTGCCGCCTCCTCGTGGCTCTTCTGGTCTTCTCCCGAAGCTTCCTGGGTTTCTTCTGGTCCAGAAAAAATTAATCCAAAGTTTTTTTTTTCTCGTTTGGACACTTTTTGATAATGATTTTCTGAAAAGGCAAAAACAAGCAGAAAATAGCAACTGGCACTGGGCACTGGGTTAATAGGTTAGTCCCAAAAAATGATATATAATGGCATATAATTGCATATAAAACATCCAAGATTGATACTATAATAGCACGGAACAATCAAAAATTATAGATACGTTGGAGACGTATCAAGCATCCCCAAGCTTAATTCCTGCTCGTCCTCGAGTAGGTAAATGATAAAAACAGAATTTTTGATGTGGAATGCTACCTATCATGTTTCATCATGTAATCTCTCTTACGGTATGAATAATAAGATCCGAATGATTCAAAGCAATAGTCTATAATTCGATATAAAGACATCAATACTCAGGCATACTAATAAACAATCATGTCTTTCAAAATAAAAATGCTAAAGAACGTTATCCCTACAAAATTATAATCCTGTCATGCACCATCTTCTTAACACAAAGTATTTATCATGCACTACCGCGATGACAAGCCGAGCAATTGGTTCATACTTTTTAACGCGCTTCAGCTTTTTCAACTCCCACGCAATACATGAGCGCAAGCCATGGATATAGCACTATGGGTGGAATAGAGTGTGGTGGTAGAGATAAATAAGAGAAGTCAAAAATAAGAAGATAGTCTCACATCGACGAGGCTAATCAACGGGCTATGGAGATGCCCATCAATTGATGTCAATGCGAGGAGTAGGGATTGCCATGCAATGGATGCACTAAGAGCTATAAGTGTATGAAAGCTCAACATGAAAACTAAGTGGGTGTGCATCCAACTTGCTTGCTCATGAAGATCTCGGGCATTTGAGGAAGCCCATCATCGGAATATACAAGCCAAGTTCTATAATGAAAAATTCCCACTAGTATATGAAAGTGACAAAATAGGAGACTCTCTATATGAAAAACATGGTGCTACTATGAAGCACAAGTGTGGAAAAAGGATAGTAACATTGCCCCTTCTCCCTTTTTCTCTCATTTTTTTTATTTTCGTCCGGAGTCTCATCCTGAATTGTGGGGGAATCATGGTCTCCATCATCCTTTCCTCACTGGGACAATGCTCTAATAATGATGATCATCACACTTTTATTTACTTACAACTCAATATTACAACTCGATACTAGAACAAAAATATGACTCTATATGAATGCCTCTGGCAGTGTACCAGGATGTGCAATGATGCTAGCATAACATGTATAAAAATGATGAATGGTGGCTGAGCCACAAATACTATGTTAGCTATATGATCATCCAAAGCAATATGACAATGACGATGTGTGTCATAAAAACGGAACTGTGGAAGTTGCATGGCAATATATCTCGGAACGGCTATGGAAATGCCATGATAGGTAGGTATGGGGGATGTTTTGAGGAAGATATAAAGAGGCTTATATGTGATAGAGCGTATCATATCACGGGGTTTGGATGCACTGGCGAAGTTTGCACCAACTCTTGATGTGAGAAAGGGCACTGCACGGTACCGAAGAGGCTAGCAAATTGCGGAAGGGTGAGAGTGCGTATAATCCATGGACTCACATTAGTCTAAAGAACTCACATACTTACTGCGAAATTTTATTAGCCCTCAAAGCAAAGTACTACTACGCATGCCCCTAGAGGGATAGATTGGTAGGACAAGGTCCATCGCTCGTCCCCGACCGCCACTCATAAGGTAGACAATCAACAATAAATCATGCTCCAACTATTTAGCATAACGAAAGATCATACATGCATGCTTCGGGAATCACAAACCTAACACCAATATTCTTACTAAACCACAATCATCTACTAATACTTCCCACATATTACCATCTTAATATCGCAAAACTATTGCAAGGAATCAAACTTATCATATTCAGTGATCTACATGAAAGTTTTTATTATATCCTCTTGAATACCTATCATATCAGGACCAAATTCATAACCCATGCATATTACCATTGCTATTCATTAGACTCTCAAAAATATATAAGTGAAGCATGAGAGTGCAACTATTTCTATAAAATAAAACCACCGCCGTGCTCTAAAAGATATAAGTGAAGCACTAGAGCAACTGCCTAGCTCAAAAGATATAAGTGAAGCACATAGAGTATTCTAACAAATCACGAATAATGTGTGTCCCTCTAAAAAAGGTGTGTTCAGCAAAGATGATTGTGAAAAACTAAAAAGCAAACAAACTATATCACAAGATGCTCCAAGTAAAACACATATCATGTGATGAATAAAAATATAGCTCCAAGTGAGTTACCGATAGATTGTAGACGAAAGAGGGGATGCCTTCCGGGGCATCCCCAAGCTTAGACGCTTGAGTCTTCCTTGAATATTCTTAGGCTCTTGCCGCTCCTTATTCCTTTATCCATCGTAGTCTCACCCAAAACTTGAAAACTTCAGCACACAAAACTCAACAGAAACCTCGTGAGATCCGTTAGTATAACAAACAAATCTTAAACTTTAGGTACTGTTGTAAATTGATTCATATTTAATATTGGAATAATGCTACTGTAATCCAACTTCTCCATGACTCATACCCCCGATACGATCCATAAATTCATCAAAATAAGCAAACTATGCAACAAAAACAGAATCTGTCAAAAACAGAATAGTCTGTAAAGATCTGAATTAATGTCATACTTCTGTAACTCCAAATATTCTGAAAAATTAGGAGAACGTGGGAAATTCATATATAAATATTGTGTAAACAATTCAGAAGGTTCTGACACTCCAGCGAAAAAACAAAATTCCAGCACTGGACGCAAAAGTTTCTGTTTTCAAACAGCATCAATTATACTATCATCCAAATCATCCCAAAGGCATTATATGGCACAAACACTAATTAAAACAAAAAAATACAATCATAACAGAAGCTATAATTGTGTAAACACTCAAGAACAGAAGGTAAAAGCAAATTTTATTTTATTCATTGGGTTGCCTCCCAACAAGCGCTATTGTTTTATGCCCCTAGCTAGGCATAATGCAAAGTTTCAAGTGTTGTCATCCTTCAAGTTAATTCCATAGGTGGCCCTCATAATGGATTCATAAGGTGATTTAATTCTCTTTCTAGGGAAGTGTTCCATCCCTTTCTTTAATGGAAATTGAAATCTTATATTACCTTCTTTCATATCAATAATAGCACCAATTGTTCGTAGAAAAGGCCTAACAAGTATTATGGGGCAAGAATGATTGCATTCAATATCAAGAACAACAAAGTCCACAGGCACATAATTTCTATTTTCAAGAATAAGCACATAATTTATTCTACCCAATGGCTTTTTAATAGTGGAATCCACAAGATGCAAATTAAGGGAACAAGGATCCATGTCGGTGAGACCTAGCACATCACACAAAGACTTTGGTATAGTGAAACGCTAGCACCAAGATCACAAAGAGCATTACATTCATAATCTTTAATTTTGACTTTAATAGTAGGTTCCCATTCATCTTGTAATTTTCTAGGAATTGATACTTCCAACTTAAGTTTTTCTTCATGTGCTTTCATCATGGATTCTACAATATGTTTAGTGAAAGCTTTATTTTGTTCATATGCATTTGGTGAATTAATCATGGATTGCAACAAGGAAATACACTCAATCAAAGAACAAATATCATAATTAATGTCCTTGTGATCCAAAGTAGTGGGTGCATTACTATTTAAAGTTTTGACCTCTCCAAACCCACTTTTTTCATTTTTATCATCAAGATTATCACCCTCCAAGCAATTGGGACTCCTTCTATATAAAGTTGACTCTTCTTCAGTCCCTTTTTCATCAAGTTTTATGTTACTAAATAATGATTCAATAGGAGTGACACCAATCATTTTAATATCTTCATCATTACTACGATAGAAACCGGGTGGAATCGCTTTTTCTAGAAATTCTCGCTTAGCTCTCAACCTAGCGGTCCTTTCTTTACTTTCATTAATGGAAACATAGATAGCTTTAATAGATTCATTTATATCATGCTTGGGTGGCAAAATTTTAGTTTTGAGATTTTCCACATCATGAGCAATTCTATCCATGTTCCTAGCCAATTCATCCACTCTATTCAATTTTTCTTCTATCATAACATTGAAATTCTTTCGTTAGTTAATAAATTCTTTAATATTACTTTCAAGATCAGTAGGTATCCTATTATTATTATTATTATTATTATTATTATTATTATTATTATTATAATAAGAATTACCATAAGGATTGCCATAATTATTAGAGGAATTTCCAGGAAACGGTCTAGGATTGAAATTACCCCTATAAGCATTGTTGTTAAAATTATTTCTAGAGACAAAATTCACATCAATAGCATCATTATTTTGCTCAATCAAGGTAGACAATGGCACATCATTAGGATCAATATGAGCATTTTTACTAGTAACCAATTTCAATAGAGCATCCATCTTATCACTCAAAGTATTAATTTCTTCAACAGAATTTACCTTCTTACCAGTTGGAGTTCGTTCAGTGTGCCATTGAGAGTAATTTGTCATGATATTATCAAGAAGTTTTGTAGCTTGTCCCAATGTAATTTCCATAAAAGTACCACCTGCAGCAGAGTCTAGCAAATTTCTAAAGACAAAGTTTAGTCCCGCATAAAATTTTTGTATGATCATCCATAAATTCAAGCCATGAGTTGGGCAATTTCTTATCATTAATTTCATTCTCTCCCAAGATTGTGCAACATGTTCATGCTGAAGCTGCTTAAAATTCATAATTTGATTTCTTAGAGAAATAATCTTAGCGGGAGGAAAATACTTGGTAATAAAAGCATCCTTACACTTATCCCAAGAATCAGTACTATTTCTAGGCAAGGATGAAAACCAAGTTTTAGCACAGTCTCGTAGCGAGAACGGAAATAATTTTAATTTGATAATATCATTATCCACATCTTTCTTCTTTTGCATATCACAAAGTTCAATGAAAGTATTTAGATGGGATGCAGCATCTTCATTAGGACTACCAGAAAATTGTTCTTTCATAACAAGATTAAGCAAAGCAGCATTAATGTCACATGACTCCGCACTAGTGGTGGGAGGAGCAATAGGAGTACTAATAAAATCATTATTATTAGTATTGGAAAAATCACATAATTTTATACTTTCTTGAGACATCGCGACAAAGCAAGCAAACTAGCAAACAAGCAAATAAAAATATTTTTGTGTTTTTGTAAAAAAAAATTAGAAGTGGGGGAGATGAAAACGAGAGGCAAATGTAAATAAAAGGCAAATAAAATAAATGCAAGTGAATGATAGTTTGTGCAAAGGTACTTGGTAATTTTGATGATGTCTCCCCGGCAACGGCGACAGAAATTCTTCCTGCTACTTGTAGTCTGCGTTGATATTTCCCCGAAGAGGAGAGGATGATGCAGTATAGTAGCGATAAGTATTTCCCTCAGTTAAGAACCAAGGTTATCAATCCAGTAGGAGAACCAAGCAAAATTCTGTTAAGCGCACCTGTACACAAACGAGCAAACACTTGCACCCAACGCAAATAAGAGGGTTGTCAATCCTCTTAGCGGTTATTTGCAAGGATTAAATCTTATAGAGATAAATAGATAAACTAAAATACTAATTAAAATAAAAGTAAATAAATTACAGCAAGGTATTTTTAGGTTTTTAATATATGATAAAGTAGACCCGGGGGCCATAGTTTTCACTAGAGGCTTCTCTCTCGAACACATAGCATACGGTGGGTAGACAAATTACTGTTGGGCAATTGATAGAAAAGCAAATAATTATGACGGATTCATGGCAATGATATATAGGCATCACGTCCGAGACAAGTAGACCGACTCCTGCCTGCATCTACTACTATTACTCCACCCATCGACCGCTATCCAGCATGCATCTAGGGTATTAAGTATGAAACAGAGTAACGCCTTAAGCAAGATGACATGATGTAGACAAAGTAAACTCAATCAATATGATTAAACCCCATCTTTTTATCCTTAATGGCAACAATACAAATACGTGTCATGTCCCCTTCTGTCACTGGGATTGAGCACCGCAAGATTGAACCCATCACAAAGCACCTCTCCCATTGCAAGACAAATCAATCTAGTAGGCCAAACCAAATTGATAGATCGGAGAGAAATACAAAGCTATAATAATCATGCATAAAAGAGTTCAGAGAAGACTCAAATATTTCTCATGAATAATCTGATCATAAACTCACAAGTCATCGGATCCCAACAAACACACCGCAAAAGGAGACTGGCTTTCGAGGCACGACATAAAGACTGGCTTTCGAGGCACGAATCTGATTCGCTTCTGTGAAGCAGGCTTTCCGCCTCATTTGGTTTGTCCTAGCTCTCTGAAAGCCGGCTCTCACGTGATCGAACTAGTGTTTTAACTCTGAGGATTTCAGGGTCACCTTTGTGATTGACTCTTACTGATGACGAAGGGTCCTTTCCAAGGAGGCAAAAGCTTATGCATGCCTGTCTGGTCTTGTATCAGACGGAGCACTAAGTCGCCTTCCTGAAAGGTACGGCTTCGAACTCTACGGCTGTGATAGTGACGTAAGTCTTGTTGATAAATTGCAGATCTTGACGCAGCAAGTTCCCGTTCCTCTTCCAGAGCATCAAGAGCGTTTTGGCGAGCTTGTTCATTATCAGCCTCCACATAAACTGTAACTCGGGGGGAGTCACGACGAATATCACTTGGAAGTACAGCCTCTGCACCATAGACCAGGAAAAATGGTGTGTAGCCTGTCGACCTGTTGGGAGTGGTCCGTATGCTCCAAAGTACTGCAGGTAACTCCTCTTCCCAGCAACCAGGCATGCGTTGTAAAGGCACCATGAGTCGGGGTTTTATGCCACGCAGCAACTCCTGATTAGCGCGTTCCGCCTGTCCATTGGACTGAGGACATGCAACAGATGCTAAGTCCAGCCTGATGTGCTCCTGTTGACAAAACTAATTCATGACTCCTTTGGATAGATTAGTGCCATTGTCTATAATGATGCTATGTGGATACCCAAAACGATAGATCCGTTTTTTGAGGAATTTAACAGCTGTAGCAGCGTCACAACGACTGACTGGCTCTGCTTCAACCCACTTGGTGAACCTGTCAACAACCACCAATAAGTGAGTATGCTTGTTCTTGGATCTCTTGAAGGGCCCGACCATATCAAGCCCCCAGACTGCAAAGGGCCAGGTTATTGGAATCATCCTCAACTCTTGAGCCGGCACATGAGCTTGACGAGCAAATTTCTGACAACCATCACACTTGCGCACAATATCCTCGGCGTTTGCATGAGCTGGGAGCCAGTAAAAACCATGCTGAAATGCTTTTGCGACCAATGATCTTGAGCCGGCATGATGCCCACAATCACCAGAGTGGATTTCATTGAGAATTGCACGACCTTCCTCAGGCAAAACACAACGCTGAAAAACACCTATGCCATTCGTCTGTGTAACTCGCCATTGACTACGGTCATGGATTTGGACCGCCTGATAATCTGCCGAGCGATGATTTCCTCTGCTGGGAGCTCACCACGGCTTAAATAAGCCAGGTAAGGTACTATCCAATCTGGTATAGCGTGAACAGCGGCCACCAACATTGCTTCTGAATCAGGAATAGCAAGGTCCTCCTTCATCGGTAGTTTGACTGACGGGTTGTGTAAAACATCAAGGAAAACATTGGGTGGAACAGGCTTTCGCTGAGACCCCAAACGAGACAATGCATCTGCTGCCTCGTTAAGCCGTCGATCAATGTGATCAACCTGATATCCCTTGAAATGCCTAGCGATGTTTGTCACTTCGCGTCTGTAAGCCGCCATGAGAGGATCCTTGGAGTCCCAGGTTCCAGAAACTTGTTGAGCCACCAAATCCGGGTCGCCCAGGCATCTGACCCAGCTTAAGTTAATCTCCTTAGCCATACGGAGCCCATGAAGCAAAGCCTCATATTTGGCTGCATTGTTAGTACAAGGAAACATAAGCCTCAAAACATAACAAAACTTATCACCTCGTGGGGAAGTTATCACAACTCCAGCCCCCGAGCCTTCCAATTGCCTGGAACCGTCAAAGTGAATAGACCAATATGTGGTATCCGGCTTCTCCTCCGGGGCCTGCAATTCAGACCAGTCATTGATGAAATCCACCAAAGCTTGAGATTTAATAGTAGTCCGTGGCATATATCTGAGATGATGTGGCCCAAGCTCAATAGCCCACTTGGCAACCCGGCCAGTAGCCTCCCTGTTCTGAATTATGTCTCCAAGAGGTGCTGAACTGACCACAGTAATTGGGTGCTCATGGAAATAGTGTTTCAACTTGCGGCTTGCCATGAATGCACCATATACCAACTTCTGCCAATGCGGATACCGCTGCTTGGACTCTGTTAAAACTTCACTGATATAATACACCGGGCGCTGAACTGGGTGCTCTATGCCTGCCTCCTTGTGCTCCACAACAACTGCAACACTGACAGCTTTGCTGTTGGCTGCGATATATAAGAGCATTAGCTCCTTCTCCTGAGGGGCAGCAAGGATGGGCGGCTCAGACAACAGCTTCTTAAGGGACTCAAAGGCTTGATCTGCAGCATCACTCCAAACAAAATTATCTGACTTCCGGAGCAACTGATAAAGTGGAATCACCTTCTCCCCAAGCCGGCTGATGAACCGGCTCAGCGCCGCGACCCACCCCGCAAGCTTTTGGACAACATTATGGTTGGCCAGCTTGGCCAAGGTCGTAATAGCTTTGATTTTTTCCGGGTTGGCCTCAATTCTGCACTCAGAAACTAGAAAGCCCAGTAGCTTCCTGGCAGGAACACCGAAGACACACTTCTCCGGGTTGAGCTTCATCTGGTAAACTCGGAGGTTGTCAAACGTCTCCTTGAGATCATCCAACAAGGTTTCCTTCTTCCGAGATTTGACCATGATATCATCAACATATGCATGAACATTACGCCCAATTTCTTGTGAAAACAATTTTGGACACAGCGCTGATAAGTTGCCTGTGCACATTTTAGGCCAAATGGCATGGACGTATAGCAGAAAGCCCCAAAAGGCATAATGAAAGCTGTCTTTTCCTGGTCCTCCTGCTTCATCTTGATCTAATGATAACCGGAGTAGGCATCCAGAAAGCATAAACACTCACAACCCGCCGTGGCATCAATGATCTGGTCAATACGGGGCAGAGCAAAATGATCACTGGGACAATCTTTATTCAGGTCCGTGTAATCAACACACATCCGCCATGTCCCATTTTTCTTCAGAACAAGCACCGGGTTAGCCAGCCACTCTGGATGAAAAACCTCCACAATGAACCCGACAGCTAGGAGCCGAGCTACTTCTTCACCAATGGCCTTCCGCCTTTCCTCATTAAAGCGACGAAGATACTGGCGAACAGGCTTAAACTTAGGATCCACATTAAGGGAGTGCTCAGCGAGTTCTCTCGGTACACATGGCATGTCAGAAGGTTTCCATACAAAAATGTCCCGGTTCTCATGGATGAACTCGATGAGCGCGCTTTCCTATTTTGGATCCATATTCGCCCCAATGGTAAACTACTCAGAAGAATTACCAGGGGTGAAATCCATTTGCTTGGTGTCTCTGGCCGACTTAAACTTGAGTAAGGGGTCAGACTCAGTCGTTGGCTTCTTTAGAGAGATTATGTCGGCCGGGTCAACATTGTCCTTGTAGTACTTCAGCTCTTCTACCGCACAAGCCGACTCAGCATAAGCTGCATCTCCTTCCTCGCACTCAAGTGCAATTTTCTGATTACCCTCAACAGTAATGGTACCCTCCAGACAAGGCATTTTTAATTTCAGATAAACATAGCATGGACATGCCATGAACCGCGCATAAGCCGGCCTCCCAAAGAGGGCATGATAAGGGCTTTTGAGCTTGACCACCTCAAAAGACAAGAACTCCGAGCGATAATTAAATTCGGTGCTGAAGGCCACCTCCAAAGAAATCTTGCCGATGGGATAAGCTGACTTGCCAGGGACAATGCCATGAAAGACTGTAGTGGAAGGGGTGAGCTGCTTCTCGGACAAGTTCATCCATCTGAAAGTATCATAGTAAAGGATATTGATGCTGCTGCCGCCATCCATGAGCACTTTCATCAACGTATAACCGCCGACTTGTGGTGCCACCACCAAGGCTAGATGGCCAGGGTGATCAATGAACTCAGGATGATCCGCCCGACTCCAAGTGACCGGTTGTTCTGACCAGTTCAGGTAATATGGGACTGCCGGCTCAACCAAGTTCGCGGCTCTCCGCTGAACCTTTCGATCACGCTTGCAGGTACTGGTGGTAAAAACATGATACTGCCCACTGTTCAAATACTTCGGATTGCTCTGGAACCCGGACTGGCCACCTTGATTCTGATTTCCTTGGTTGTTACGCTGATTATTGCCTCCAGCATTGCCAGCCCCTAGAAACTCGGCATTCTGAATGTTGTTCCCCTGGAACCCGTGGCCTGCGAAGTGCCCCTATGAGTCGGCTCCCTGGTTGCCGGGTCCATGGTTGCCAGGGTGTCCTCCGTTGCCGCCTCCATTGTGATGATTCTAAAATATCTGCTTGGAGAACTCTTGCATAATGTAACAGTTTTCCCATGAATGGGTAGACGGCTTACCATCAAAACTGTGTTTGGGACATGGACCCTTGAGAGCCTCCTCAAAGCTATGAGGGCGATTACCGAAAAAACGCTTCCTGGAACCATTGTTCGAGCACTGATTCTTCCCACCAGTATTGGTATTTGCCACCAGATAAGAGCCTCCCTCATAATTCTTACGCTTGTTGCTGTTATTGGCCTGCCCATTGCCATTGCTCTGCTGGTGACCCTTGCCACCGTTTTTCTTGCCCTTGCCTGATTTCTCGTCATCAGACGTTGAGTCCTTAGTGCTATCTGACTCGGCATACTGAGTTAAAACATCCATGAGATCGCCCATATCCCGGACTTTCCGTTTGAGCCGCCCCAACTTTTGCACTAAAGGCTGGAATTTGCAATTCCGTTCCAGGACAAGTACTGCTTGCTGGGTTGTGATGCTGTCAGAGGAGTGTATGACCTCGGCAACCCGTCGAAACCAATGATGTGCTGACTCATCTTCGCGTTGAACATAGTGCTCGAGATCAACAATTGTGGTTGGACGCTTGCAAGTCCCTTGGAAGTTTTTGATGAAGCGCTCCTTCAACTCCTGCCATGTGTTAATGGAATTTACAGGCAAGTTTTTCAACCAAGTGCGTGCTGGACCTTCCAACATGAGAGGCAGATAACGCGCGCAGACCGCCTCACTAGCCTCCATCAGATCCATAGATAACTCATAACTCTCTATCCATTCAGCCGGCTCCAGATCAGCTGTATAATTAGGCACCTTGCGAGGACCCTTGAAATCCGGCAGCATCCGCGCATCTCACAACGCCGGGACTAAACAAGGAGTTCCCATTATCCGGCTCGACAGACCACCTGTGCGGGCGGCTGTTCGGGTTGCGACGGGTGGGGTTTGCACAATGGATTGATTATACGCTGCACCTGCATTCCCCTCTTCTAACGCTTGCAAGGCCCGAGCGGCATCCACAATCGCATGTGCATTTGGGATTTCCGGCTGTTGCTGATTTAAGAGTGGTTGCGCATGAAAGCACACTTGCTCCCTTGGTGGTTTTGGTAATTCATGCCAACATACATATTGTTGGACTAATGTTTTTATCTAGTGAATTTCAGACAAGTTCAACAACGGCGTGGCAGGGACAAGAGAACGTGGAACCCCTTCAAAATGCTAAGGACAAGGATTGGCAAAAGATCAAGACTCTACATTTTTGGTTTAGTGATCCAAGATCACATTGAGTCCATAGGAAAGCCAATACTATTAAAAGGGGATGAGGTGTTGCTTAATGGTCTTTTTGCTCAAGTGCTTAGTGACAGTACTCCTAAACCCTCAACCACTCTCTCTACCCAAATATGTCCAAAACCCACATTCCAACTCGGCCCCACCGAAATTTCCTATCTGGAGCCACCGAGTTCACCTAGACTTAGCCACTGACAAAACCCTAACAAATCAGATCCACCGAAATGGATCTCGGTCCCACCGAGATGGCCTTGCCAACTCTCTGTGATCATTTGCACCTACTTAGGTCTCACCGAGTTTTGCAAATCGGTCTCACCGAGATGGCTTGCCAACTCTCTGTTGCCTTATTGCTTCACTTCGGTCCTACCGAGTTGATGCAATCGGTGCCACCGAGATGAGGTTTGCCCTAGCCATTGCACTTCGGTCCAGCCGAGTTGTTCGTATCGGTCCCACCGAGATTCCTAAAGTTCATATCTTTTACACAGTTCGGTGCTACCGAGATGATGGTTTCGGTGCCACCGAGTTGGGTCAAAAGTGTGTAACGGTTGGATTTTGTGTGGAGGCTATATATACCCCTCCACCACCTCCTTCTCAGGGAGGAGAGCCATCAGAACGTGCCTACACTTCCACCATACATTTTCTGAGAGAGAACCACCTACTCATGTGTTGAGATCAAGCTATTCCATTCCTACCATTTGAACCTTGATTTCTAGCCTTTCCCAAGTTGCTTTCCACTCAAATCCTTCTTCCACCATAGCCAAATCTGTGAGGAGTTGTTTGAGTGCTGGGAAGACTATCATTTGAAGCACAAGAGCAAGGAGTTCATCAAAAACACACCGTCTATTACCTTTTGGAGAGTGGTGTCTCCTAGATTGGTTAGGTGTCACTTGGGAGCCTCCGACATGATGTGGAGTTGAACCAAGGAGTTTGTAAGGGCAAGGAGATCGCCTACTTCGTGAAGATCTACCCCGAGTGAGGCTAGTCCTTCGTGGACGTAAGCCATGGTGGAATAGACAAGGTTGCTTCTTCGTGGACCCTTCGTGGGTGGATCCCTCCGTGGACTCGCGCAACCGTTACCCTTCGTGGGTTGAAGTCTCCATCAACGTGGACGTACGATAGCACCACCTATCGGAACCACGCCAAAAACCACCGTGTCTTCATTGCGTTTGATCTTCCATACTCTACCCCTTTACTTTCCGTACTCTTGCATGCTTTACCATTTCTGCTGCTCAATCTCTAGATATGCATGTGTAGAAAGTATTGGAGTGATCTTAACTTGTGCCAAAATCTGCCTAAGTTCCAAGAGAAATTAAAAACTGCACCTTTGGCTAGTTAAGAGTCTATTCACCCCCCTCTAGACCTATCTCCTCGATCCCACAATTAGTATCAGAGCATTGGTCTCCATTGCCTTGGTTTCATCACCATTGGAGGGAGATGGATGTGTCTACGTTGGGGAGTCTTAGACGTAGAGTGCCTATTCTCAATGGGGAGTATTACAATTTTTGGAAGGATGAAATGCTTGATATCTTTGATGAGATTAACTTGAGCAAGTATATTCATAATCCTTATGTGTCCCCTATTGATCCCTTGCATCCTACGTCGGGCAGCTTTCTTGGCTGCCTGGAAATCAGCCACGAAAGCCGATGTCTTCTCCTCTGTACGGAGGGAGGTCTCCGTGTTACCATTAATGGTAATGACGCCGTGGGGCCCCAACATCTTGAGCTTCAGGTAAGTGTAGTGCGGCACTGCATTAAAGTGGGCGAACGCAGTACGGCCGAGCAAGGCATGGTAACCGCTGCGCATGGGGACGATGTCGAAGAACAAATCCTCACTTCAGAAGTTCTCGGGTGAGCCGAAGACCACTTCCAGCGTTACGGTGCCGGTGCATTGAGCCTCCACGCCAGGTATAATGCCCTTGAATCTGCTGCTGGGTTTGATTCATGACGAGTGGATTCCCATCTTCCTGACAGTGTCAGCATAGATCAGGTTCAGACTACTTCCGCCGTCCATTAGGATGCGGGTTACGTGGAATCCATCTACAATGGGGTCCAGGACTAAGGCTGCCGACCCGCCAAGACGGATACTGGTCGGATGGTACTTCTTGTCGAAAGTGATCGGGTAAGCCGACCAAGGGTTGTACTTCGGTGCCACGGGCTCTATGGCGTAGACGTCCCGAAGTGCTCGCTTCCATTCCTTCTTGGGGATATGCGTGACATAGATCATGTTCACGTTTTTAACGTCGGAAGGGAACTGCTTTTACCCGCCACTGCTTGGTCTGTGAGGTTCATCCTCGTCATCGCTGCGGGACCTGCTCCTGGTTGGTTCCTCGGTAACTGCTTTGCCGGCCTGCTTGAACACCCAACAATTTTGATTGGCGTGGTTGGCGGGCTTGTCCGAGGTGCCATGAATTTGGCAAGACCTATCCAGTATTCTGTCCAAGGCGCTAGGGCGATCCTTGTTCCCTTTAAAGGGCCTTTTCTTATGTCCGGCTCGCGAGCTACTGAACCCTGCATTGACTGTTGGGTCCTCGGTATCACTGCCACCGTGCTTATTTCGGCGCTTGTTTCTGTTGCGCCTGGGTTTGCCGTTTTCGTCGCGTGCCTCTGAGGTGCTGGGGTTGTTCCTGTGGGAACTGCGGGCAAGCCAACTATCCTCGCCCGTGCAAAAGCAGGTCATTAAGGAGGTAAGAGCTGCCATAGTTCTCGGCTTGTCCTGCCCGAGCAGTCGGGCGATCCATTCCTCCCGAATGATGTGCTTGAATACGGCAATAGCTTCGACGTCGGGGCAATTGACGATCTGGTTCTTTTTAGTTAAGAACCAATTCCAAAATTTCCTAGCAGATTCGCCCTCCTGTTGGACGACGTGACTGAGGTCGTCGGTGTCCGGGGGCCGAACGTAGGTGCCCTGGAAGTTTTCCCTAAAGGCTTCTTTGAGTTCTTCCCAGCTTTCGATAGAGTTGCTGGGGAGGCTATTAAGCTAGTGCCTTACCGGTCCTTTAAGTTTGAGTGGCAGGTATTTTATTGCATGGAGGGCATCACCTCGGGCCATATGTATGTGGAGGAGAAAATCCTCGATCGAAACAGCCGGGTCGGTTCTTCCGTCGTATTGTTCAATGTTGATGGGTTTAAACCCCTCTGGGAACTGATGCTCCATGACCTCGTCTGTAAAATAGACCGGATGGGTGGGTCCTCGGAATCGAGCCGTCTCTGGTCGCACAATGGCCGTTGTCCTGGCCCATGTATGCTCCCGAGCTCTATCGTGCCTGTCTAACCATGCGTCGTAGCCCTCGAGGCCGGCGGGTGCGCGATCTCGGGATCCATAGATGGATCGAGGAGGGGCCTTATTGGCATGTAATTTGTCGCGCAGGTCATAAGGCTCATTGAATGTTACCGCACTCTTACCATGAGGGCAGGTTTTTGCAGGGGGTTCTGTGTTTGCCCCTGCTGGCCGGTCTTGCCCTCTAGGGGGACGGTCAGCCTGTCCTTCAGTGCCGTGCATGAACAACTCGTCGTTTGCTGCCTCGTCATCGAAGTCGGGCAGCAGCTGCCTTTTAGGGTACGATTTGGCGGCGGTACGTCGGGCCTCAAGGTCTGCTTCGGCAGTGAGGACCTTTACCCACTTTTCATTAAGTGCGTTCTCGTGAGTGTATAGCTCTTGCTGCTTCCTCTTCATGCTTCGCGCTGTTGCGATTAGCCGCCGTTGGAACCGTGCCTGTTCAGATGGGCTTATGGGTACAACGAAGTCCTTGGGTCCGAAGCTAAGATCGTCCTTGGACTCTGGCAAGTAATCCTCGTCCGACACGTTGTTGAAAATGCCCATGTCCTCGAGATCATCCTCTGCAGGTGCCTCTAAGGGCTCTTTGGGCGAGGCTTGATTGTCTTCACCCGGGTTCTCGGTGGTGTCGGGAGCAGCATCATTATCGGTGTCGCCCGTGTTGTTAGTCGTACTTCTGCTTCTGTTACCTCCCTTTGATCGCCTCTTCGGGCGACGACGCTTAGTGTTCTCCTTGGGTTTATCCTGAGGGCTCTCTTTGGGAGTTTCGACCATGTAGACGTCGTAGGTAGACATTGCCGCCCACTCCGCTGTACGAGTTTTGGCGGGTGGGTTCACTTCGGTATTGCCACAAACATCTTCATCCATGTTGGTGGCTTCTTCAGAGCCGTAGTCAAGCTCATCGGTCAAGTATTCGACCGTGGCGACTAAGTGGGTGGTGGGTAGGATGAAACTTTCCCGATCGTCGGTTTTACATCCGATCTAATCGTAGACGGCGGATGAGATCTCCAGGTTTTGAATTCGGTCCAGCACCTCATTTATCTGTGAAAGCTCCTCCATGTTCAGGACCTAGCTGACCGATCTGAAGTAGCTTGTTCGGGCTGCCTGACGCAGTGTTGTGACCCTGCTCGTCCGGGGTTTCTCCCTAGTTGGCGGGAGGTGGGGTCTTGTCGGACGTAGGTGATGAGACAGTCACTACCGGGCCCATTGGCGAGCACGGCTCAGCGTCAGAGAACGCGGTGACTGGGCTGGAAGCGACGATCGCCGGATCAACCTCTGGGATCGGATTTGCTAAAAGGTCGGATCCGAGAGTCAGATCTGGGACATACTCCGGAGCCTCCACGCCGGAGGGATCTTTAAGTTGATCGGAGGTTCATCCCGAGAAGACCAGATCACCTTGGATGTCCGTGACGTACTCCAGGTTCCCGAACGTGACGACCTGATCTGGGGCGAAGTTCTCGACGCGGCATAGATGGCCAATCAAGTCAGCATGTAGCACGATGCTGCCGAAGACAAAAAGCTGGCCGGGGACGAAGATGTCACCGCAGCCGGTACCGCTGTCAATCTGCAAGCGAGCCATCAATCTTTTGGGATCAACATAGCGAGCTCTCAATGAAAGCACCAATGTCGGTGTCAAAACCGGCAAATCTCAGGTAGGGGGGCCCGAGCTGTGATATCGGATCGACGGGTAACAGGAGATGAGGGACACGAAGATTTACCCAGGTTTGGGCCCTCTCTAAGGAGGTAAAACCCTACGTCCTGCTCTTGTTTATATTATGGAGGTACCATGGTACAAAGTTGATCTACCTCGAGATCATAAGATGTAGTCTAAACCTAGGGGATGATGTGAATATCTATGCCTCTACGGACTAAACCCTCTGGTTTATATAAGTACCAGGGGTATCTAGAGTTACACATGGTTGGTTACAATCAAAGCGATACATGCCAAATCTTGCATCCTTGGGGTACGCCAAGTCTTCGGTGAGGCCCGATGTGTTCGTTCTTCAAGTTGGAAGCTTCCGGAGTCCCTGCTCTTTGACGGGCCTTGAGTCCGTCCCATGGACTAGATCAACTAGGCCGGGACCCCCTAATCCAGGACACCGTCACCTGCCTCAGAAACCTTAAAGTCCCCACACAGAGCGAAGTTCATGACGCATCGTGTGCTGCCCCGCCCCCCCACTTCGATCCGGTGGGAGGGATTCATGCGTACACATGCGCTCAAACTATACTATGTAATCTTAGCATGACCTACGTAAGAGAAACCAAAAATTAATCCCCTCCTATGTCGAATTAAACTCTCTCACTGTTGGTCAAAGTGATGGACCAAGCGGGCCCATGGATGGAAGCGTCGCCGATAACTGCGTGAGTGAGTGCCAGAGGACAACCACCGCTTGCATGTGGGCCAAACATATGTAAGGAGGTGTTGTGTGATGTTTGAACACCCAATACAAAACTTTTATGTAGCACCTGCCTCGGAAACCGTAAAGTCCCACACGGAGCAAGGTTCATGACACGTAGTATATGATGCCCCCCTCTTCTGCGCGTGCTATATACTCCTACCGTAACACAAACCAAAAAGAATCCTCCTTGGTCAAATTAACCTCTCTTGATGTAGGTCAAAGCCCACGGATGGAAGCATCGCCGATAACCGTGCGAGATAGCTATAGGGAAACCACCGCCTGCTTGTGGCCCAAAGAGGTGTTGTGTGATGTTTGAATACCCAATGCACACAAGTTTGATGTGGCACCTGCTTCACAAACTGGAAACGCCCCACATGGAGGTTCACGACGCGTAGTCCCCTCACTTCGAGCCAGTGGGATGGATTCGTCTGTACGAACGCACTCAAACTTTGGTCTGCAATCTCACCATGATCTACACCGTAACACAGGCCAAGATGAATCCACCTTTGGTCAAATGCCTCTCCCTGTCGGTCAAACTGATAACCTGCGCGGGGCTAACGAATGGGCGCATCGCTGATAACCGCATGAGGGAGTGTCCGAGGACCACCACTGCATGCATGTGGCCCAAACATATGTATGAAAGGGTTGTGTAATGTTTCAAATACCCAATTCACGACTTTGATGTGGCACCTGCCTCACAAACCGGTCAATCCCACACGGAGGATCACGACGCGTAGTGTGCCGGACCCCCCCCAACCCACCGCACCACCACCGCCACTTCGAGGCATGTCAAACTTTTTTTGCACTGAACATGTGACCAAAGGAGTGCCGTGTAAAAATTTGAAAAAAAAATCAGAGATCATTCAGACGTTTTTATACATCGATTGATTTCCTAGGGATGTAATGTGTAAATATCAAATTTGAACTACATGCACACGCGATAGTGCACCAAAATGGATTGGAAAATCATATGTGTGTCCTTGGGTGCATATTTAGTCCCCATGCAAGAAATGGCAAGAAACTTCAAACATTGAGAATGTTGATTTTTAAATTCCAGTAAATCCAAAACTTAGTTGAAATTTATGAAAGTTGTCGTGGTGTCATGATATGACACCAATAGACTGTGATATTGTTTTTTTTGTCAAATTCAAGACAAGTTTTGATATAAGCTTCTTGCAAACGGGAAATTATTAATAATTGGAACACAATATCACAAATGGTTTATTTATTCAAACCGTGGGCATTAGACCAACAATGTACGTGCCATGCTTCGGTTAATTAATAAAGCGGCAGAATTAATCCTCAAAAAAGAAAAACAATATGCGTGCCGCCACGCGTCCCGCGTGCCGTGCGAGCAGGCATGATTTGATAGGATGCATGAGAGCAGTCCGCCGCACAGGCAGACTGGGAGGCATGTGAGCAGGTGTGTGAACTGACGGGAGGCGTGTTCACTGCGCAGTGTCATCGGGAGACATGCGAGCAGCTGTGTGAAATGACGGTAGGCATGCTAGAAGTCCACTGCGCAGGCTCGCCGGGAGGCGAGCCAGCCCTTTGACTGGCGCCCGCCTCGCTCCCACTGCTCCATATTAATGGCGCGCCCTAGCCGCTGGTTATAATAGGCAGCCGCACCCCCCATTCTTGCTACACACACAATCCTCTCTCTCCGCCTGCATCCTCGACGCCGTTCTCAGTCGTCACCACCATCTGAAGTGTATCAGGATGCCGACGAAGCGCACCATGGGAGGGAGTGGGGATGCCGGGGCTGGTGAAGCATAGCACCGCATGAAGCCAGGCACAGAGGTTGGCATCGCCGCAGACGAGGTCTCGCGCGGGTAGAAGCGTGGCCTTGAAGTCGTCACCGCCGTTGTGCTTCCCCAGCCGGAGTCGGAGGTCCACAGCGACTCCGACGACCACTCCAGCGACGACTCCAACGACGACAGAGAACCGGTTAGTCATCTATACCCATTGTTTGGCTTATATAATCCTAGGTTTTCTGTTGTTAGTCCTGCATCCCACTTTTTGGAATATAAATCCTATGGTTGTATGTTCTCTCAATCCATGAAATCAGAGTAAGATTCGTTAGATGCCTGTAGTGTATTGATTGTTTGAATGGTACAAATGGTAAGTGTTGTTGATAAGTGAGATATGTATAAATGATCATGCTAATAATCCATCTAGGGTTAGTGATCATGCTAATAATCCGTCTAGGGTTAGTGATCATGCTAATAATCCATCTAGGGTTAGTGATTAATTGTTTGTTTTGTACAAATGATTTTTGCTATAATCCGACTAGGGTTAGTGTTTCTGCTAATATTTCATAGCCAGATCTTGAGAATTTATTTTGAATGTCCTACATATATGTTTGTGCCAAAAAAAATCCAGATTGGTATGTACATAGATGAATGTGCTAAAAAATCGAACCAAAATCTTGCTAATAATCCGTCCAGGGTTAGTGATTAATTGTTTGTTCTGTACTAGTGATTTTTGCTAATAATCCGACTAGGGTTAGTGTTTCTGCTAATATTTCGTAGCCAGATCTTGAAAATTGATTTTGAATGTCCTAAATATATGTTTGTGCAAAAAAATCTAGATTGGTATGTACATAGATGATTGTGCAAAAAAAATCGAACCAAAATATTTGGATCTGTCTAGAATATTAGCAATCAAATCCTAATCCTACTTTACGACATGTAAATTGGTTTGATGCCAAAAGTTGGCATGCCTAATTTTGGCAACTGCCAAATGTTGGCTAGAGATTGGTTGCATACCAATTTTCATTGCCAATCTCACAAATGTTGGCAACTTCTGATTTTGCCAAATGTTGGTAGCAAACCAATCAGCCTCTTAATTTTGTTGCACTAAGTTGTGTGCTCCCAATTTATGCATTTCTTTCATCAAGATCACTTGATGATTTAGGGTTCACGCTATCACAGGATATTATGTTTCATAAACTCTGCCTGCTGAATTCGCATTATAAAATATACTGACGCCACATTTTTTACTATATGTATAGGTGCTATCTGACTATGTCGACAGCGAGGATGAAGATGGCCAGAGGAGGTTCAAGAAGCAAAATCTCAGGGAGCTTTATGCAGGAAAGCATAATAGGCATGTTAGGACCTGGAATGGGGGCTTTGGATGCCCGTTCTGCAACAAAATCCTTCATGATGCGTATGAAAGTGTTCTGGCGCATGAAAGAGGAAGAGCCATTGGCTCCTTCAAGCAGAAGTATTCTCGCAGGGTGGCGCACGCCGCATACGTTGAGTACCTGGAGAAGCTTCACCTTCGTGCAGGCCAGAAGATCCGTTGAACTATGGTTATGTTCAGAAGTACCCTAGCTATCTAGTGTGTGCATCTTAATTATATCTAGGCTTGAGTATGATTATTTTTATCGGTAGAACAATTGTTGAACTATGCTTGAGTACACTTATTATCTATGCTTGAGTATGTTTATATCTATGCTTTATTATATCTAGATGTGGGATGAGTATGCAATCAGTTTGGTTGATGGAATTTTATGCTTCTCTTAGAACAACCTATGATTGCCCACAACACACACAGCTTATTAGTGTGAATTGTCTGTGTTAGTTTCGGTCTTCCCACACAATTTTATACTAGCAACCCTTTGCCCACAACTACGCGTGGAGAGATAGAAAAAAAATGAACACGCACAGTGCATATTAGGGTGAATGTTTAGCATGGGTAAAAATTTCAGTGTCAAACGACGAAGGAAATGTGGACCCCACCATGAAACTTGGTGATTTTCCCAGATTTGAACCATGTGCGATGACTTTCATTGTGCCGCAGCACGTGTGTTCTGATTGGCCAGAATGCATCCACACGGATCGCACGTCTACACCGTAGGATGTACACAGATCGAAGGGCAGTCCGTATCACCCTCACACCGGAGTGATATTAATCACACATGGTTGGGTCTACCAAACCGTTACCTCCGAAACACATTACTCTGGGACAGAAAACCCTCACCACCCAATTAAAAAAAAACCTCACCACCCCCACGTCACAAAACCCTCAGCCCCGCCCGCCATCCCCCCACCCCGTCCCCAGTCGCTCCTGCATGTCACCGCCTATCGCTTCGACAACCACTTAGCTTAACGTCTGTTGCCACAACCGGCTGCCGCCAAACCCCACCGCATTTCGCCACTGTCGCTTGCCACCACCTATCGCCACCGACTATCTCGACGTTGCTCGCCGTCGACCCAGCTCCGCCCGATTGGGGAATCTGCGGTATTGGTGTCTTCTCTCTCATGGAGAACTAGGTAACTAATTTACTGAAATATTCGCTCATCTCTTATCCCAGTCCATCTGCCCCTTTTAATCACCCGGCCGAAATCGCCGCGAGTTCATTTTTCTTCTAGCTGATTCGAGGGTTTTCATTCGTAGAGTGTACAGTGCAAGGACACATCATGCCTATGCGGCCTCGACCAGACAGCCGAAGAGTTCCATCTCACCGTACCAGATGACTTCATGAAGCGCACTGTATGTTCAAACTCACCCTACCTCGGTTGGCATGGCCAACTTTTCTGAACACATACTATATATTGCTACATTTGGATAGAAGGTGCTACATGCAGCATATACGTCAAAAGGGGATTTTTCTTCTTTCTATATTAGGCAAATTAATAATGTATTGTTCTTTCGATTACTCTCATATTTTCTTGACATCATGGTTACATTATCTGTTTAATTATTAAAAAAAATCCTTTGATTTCAATTGATGTACTGTTCTTTCAATTACTCTCATATTTGCATGTTACCCTGTTCTTTAACAATCTTATCATTTCCTGCAGTACATCCCTTGCTTTGCAACAATAGATGTAGTACAAAATCTTGGCCTTTACATAACTCAAGACTCCAGGGATGTCATGTTGAACACAAACCATGGATTTACAATCGTTGTTTTTGTAAAGCTTGATGAAGATGATGGTCACTCCTATTTTGACGCGGGCCTTTGGATAGAAATTTCTAAGTTTTATGTACTGAGAGCTGGCACTAAAATTAGACTGCACCTAAAAGAGTCTAGTCATATGATAAATGCTAACTTCCCCGACAACATCATCCGTCCAGACTTTGTTCGAAATAAGTGTTCTTTTCAAGTATGTGCATGTTGACTTACGTAGCAATATCAAAGTAATTGTGTAGTATTTAAGCAACCAATTGGGATATCATTTTCTGACTCTATTAAGTCCGTTCCTACCTAGTAACTTCTAATTACCAATACACTTTTCTTCTGCCCTGTTATAACTAAATATTCCGTATCCTCCCACTCCTCCACTCCTATCAAACAGCGCCGCCGCCGAGGAGACTTTGGAGGTGGAGGACGAGGCTGCCAACAAGTGGAGGGGGTCGAGCCTGAACCACAAGCGACTCCGGTGGGCCTAGACCTCATCAGCAGCCTCCCCGACGATATGTTGATAGTCATCATCTCCCTCCTCCCAATCAAATATGGCGCATGGACATCCGTCCTCTCCCGGCGGTGGCACCCCCTATGGCACTCCACCCCTCTCGACCTCATCGACGTTGTAACACCCCAGTAATCAAGCTACAGTGAACTTCCTCTAATTATGCCACGTCATCATCATTAACTTGTTAATAGTCATTAAGATCCAAAACCCATTCCAATTCAAAATTCAAATGAGGAAAAAATTAAACTTCTTCAAATAGTTAAACAAAATTGTTCATGTTATTTCAAATAATCACTAAGTAATTGTCATGTAGAAACGAACATTATTTGAATATTTAAAATACCCTTAACCTAATTAAAATCGGACCGGCAACATTTATTTGAGCCAATTTGAATTAAACAAATACTTAAACTGTTCAAAATAAATTGTAACTCTGTGTGCTAGGTCAAATCATTTCCTAATAATTAGCGGCCAAATTTCATAGTCAGATAAATTCATTTAGTATGGAAATAAAATGTAAAACAGAGAGGAAATAAATAAAATAGAAAAGTAAAAGAATAAAAACAAATGTGCTACTATGCACTTAGACCAACCACAGCCACAGTGCGGCCTAGCCCAACTTGGCTGGCCTTTCCCCACCTCCCGCCGCACCCTGGAAAGGCCGCGCCATGGCCACCGAGCACTCGGCTACGTGGACTGTAGTGCCTCGGGAGCGGATAAGAGTGCCCCCTGGCCTCTAGGGTTTCCCCTGCACCCGCTCTACCTCCCAGCTCTCCCTCTCTCGTCCCAGATCTGCTGCAGCAAGCCCACCCGAGCACCTCATCGCCATGGCCCCGTCGTAGCCGCAGCCATTGTCCTCTCCACGCCTCGAGACCGTGCCCAGGAGACGCGTCGTCATCCACTATGTCGTCTACGAGGATGCCTTCGAGCTCTGTGCCTCTCCAACACCGGATCGCCGCCTTCTTCCACCTTCGGCCACCGCGACGCCATCGTCGATTTCGTCGCCGTCCTGCGCTTCCGTTCATCCAACGAGCCTCCGTGCTCCCCGGTGAGCGTCCTCTTCCTTCCCCTCTGTTTGCAAGCTCGCGCGCGTCGCCTAGCCCCAGTTCCCATCCAGGCCGAAGCTTGCTACCGCCAGCAATGGCGCAGCCGCAGCCACAGCTCGCATCCGAGCCTTGCGTCGTGCTCCTGGCATCCCCCGCAAGCCAACGCGCCCCTCCACGCTTCTTGTCGTGCCCTGTATCACTTGATCCGTCGAGCTCGAGCTCCGGCCGCCGCCCCACCTCGTTGCCATTGCCATTTTAGTCTGCCCCCGCTCGAACCGAGGCCACCATTGGATGCGCGCTGCTCCGCTGGTTCGAGCGCACCCAACCGCGCGCAAAACTGTGCCCTGTGCACATTTTCCGGCGAGCTCCCAAGCCGTGCCGCGGCATATTTGGCCACCGCCGTCGCGCCACCACGTTTGAGCGCCGGTGGGTCACTGCCAGGCGGGACCCGCTGATCAGCCTATCATTAGGCGTTAATTAACCTCCTGCTAGTCAATGACAAGTGGGCCCTCCGCCGTTAGGATTAGTTTAAATGGACTAATTTAAATAGGGAATTCTATTTTCATGCCCCTGGTTCCTTAGTACTAGTCAGGTTTGCCCAAGCCAACTAATTTTGCTCACTTTTCCCCTCCCCCTTCCACCACCTGCTCACAAAAGGCCAAATGGAGCACTGCCGTCCAGTCAACGCCTTTAACCGTTACCTCCTGACTAGTGGGCCGGCGTGATATCCTGACAGGTGGGGCAACTTACTTCCTGTGCGACATTTTTTAACGCGTAATGGAAGCAGAGGGGTGTAGTTGGTAAAAAGAAAGTTGTTATGCGATGTTTTAAGGCAGAAATAACTAAGGTCCGACCAGTGATAAAACGGTCATCAACAGAATGAGCTTATGTTAAGGCAAGTGGGTCCTACTTAATTCAGCAGTGCATAAAGTGAAACGTGACCCCGTGCTTGACTGAACCCTCCCCTGCTCCCCTCTTCATTCTCGACGGCGAGCGGCGAGCGGCGGTGCTATCGTTCTCGGCTGCGGCGGATGAGGTGAGTGAATTTAGAACCCTACTCCGTGTTGATTTATAACTGACCACGGCGCCTCTTTTCCGTATGATTTGGAATCTAGATTGTGGGTGGCGCGGGTGGGCTGAACGAGATGGAACCGGCATTGACAAATAGGGGGGTGGTGCTGCAAGGGTTGCTTCCGTTGATTGGAATTCAGTAGAATTAGATGACCCTATAGATTTGTTCCCTACACCAATGGCTGACACTGAGATGGCAAATTTTATTGGCATTCCAGTAGATGATAGAGATAAGGAGGAGAGGGGTGAATCTAGTTTGCCTACTGGTGCTAACAGGGATTCATCTGAAGATGTGGATGGACAGTTGATGGAAGATGTTGCAGATGGTGTTGATGATGCACATGATGATGAGATGGTAAATGTCTATGACAAACAAAACCCTGTTATTAAAGTGGGGAAGTTGTGGCCAAACATGGATGAGTTTAGGATGTGTTTCAAGACCTATGCAGTCAAGCATGAGTTTGATGCCAAGACTAAGCGGACTGATAGAAAGAAGTTTTATGCAATGTGCAGAGGTTTTGATGAAAACGCCAAGCCTTGCAAGTGGTACATATCTGCTAGACGCCAACCTGGTGGAAGTACCACTATGGTTAATCAAATCCCACATCAACATACTTGTATTACAAGTTCACAGAGAGTATCAACCATGACATCACACATTTGGGTTGCAGAAAAGATCACTCCTATTTTAGCCAAGGAACCAAACACTACTACAAAGAAACTTTTAGTAGACTTAGAAAATAAGTACCCCATTAAGCTGAAATATACCATAGTGTGGAAGGCAAAACAAAGGGCAATCAAACAATTATATGGTGATTGGGCAAATACCTTTAGGATGCTTTATAACTTCAAAGCAGAGGTGGAGAAGTGGTCACCTGGTAGTGTTGTTGAGATAGATACTGAGGTAACAGAGGATGGCAAAGTCATTTTCTCTAAGTTCTTTATGGCTTTAAAGCCTTGCATCGATGGCTTCAAAGCTGGGTGCTGTCCATATTTGAGCATAGGCTCTTCTTTGACTGGGAAGTGGAATGGTCAATTGGCAGCATGCAATGCTCTAGATGGCCACAATTGGATGTTCCCTGTTGCTATTGGCTTGTTTCAGTCTGAGACAGAGGTTTCATGGACATGGTTCATGATGCAGCTGAAAAGATGCATAGGGCCAGTATCACCTTTGGCATTCCACACAGATGCATGTAAAGAGCTAGAAATTGTTGTCAAGAATGTTTTTCCCCATGCTGAGCAGAGGGAGTGCTTCGGCCATATGTGGATGAATTTGATCAAAAAATCAGTGGGGAAGAATTTGAGCACCTGTGACCAGCAGCAAGATCTTACACTAATCAGACACATTCATATCATCTTGGTAAGATAATGGCAGCATGTAGTGATTTTGGTCCATGGATGAACACCTACCATTCTCTATTATGGTACAGGTTAGGATTTAACACTGCCATCAAGTGTGATTATATCAACAACAACTTGGCAGAGTGTTTTAACAACAAGGTGAAGCAGTTTATAAACTTGCTTGTGCATGACATGGTTGGCCAAATAAGGATCATGATCATGCATTTGTGGGAATTGATAAGAAGGATTGGTGATTGTCTGCAGGGGGATAAACTTCCTGTAGTGGTACAACAGGTGGTCAACAGGAGCAGAAATGTTACACATTTTTCTGTTGAAAAATCTACAGTGTGGGGTGCTGAAGTTAGAGATACCAAGATTGGAAAGATGCATGTTGTTAACACTGAAATGCATGACTGCACTTGCCTCGAGTGGCAACACACTCGGAAACCATGTGAGCATGCTATGCTTTTCTTGGCCTCCCGCCCGAATATAAACATGCACCAATATTTCCATGAATATTACTCAGTAGCATGATTCAAGGCTATGTATGCAGCTCCAATTCCAGCACTTATAGATCAGTGTTAGTGGGCCTGAAGTGGAAATCGAGTTTTCCATTTGTCCTCCCTTAACGAGAAGAAAGGCTGGCAGGCCTAAGGAGAGTGCATTCAAGGCATCATTTGAGAAAGGTGAGAGTAGTAAGAAGGGAGAGAAAGATGCAAAGCCTAAGAGGTCATGGAAATGTAACAAAAATAGATGCAAGCTGTGCCAGGAACTTGGGCACTGAAAAGGATCTCCAAAATGCCGCTACACTCCTGAAAGGCCAAAGTATGTTCATGTTTGTGATGTTTTTGATTTGGCTACGATTTTCGGTTACTAACCAAATGAAATGCTTTGTATGTCAGGAGGAAGCATGCAGGCTAGCCCCTGGTTGCTGAAACATTGTAGACTGGAGCTAATCCAGTGAAGAAAACCAAGACCATTAGTGAGCTTTGTGCTGTGAAATCAAAAGCAAGTTGTCGTAAGAAGAAGAAGTGAAAACTATGAGACTGATCTTGTGTGATGTAATGCTACTTGTCTTTTGATGTGTGCTGTTCTTTGAGAACTATGTGACATGTTTGAAATTTGAGCCAGATTTCAAATTTGAGGCACATTTCAAATTTGTACTTTTATGTGTATTGATGTTCCAGTGCATTCTCAAGTTTTATGCACGTTAGGTGATCAATCCGAGCGCTTTTGTGAAGTAAAACGCATATTCATGAAAAATGTGCTCCAAATGAGCTCCAAAGCTAGGGTAACAACCCTTTTCTAAGCATTTTTTTCCGAACTTTTCTAAATGAGCTAAAAAAAAAACCTTGTCATCTAGTGTGCAAATATAGGGTCCATGCCCAATATGGGATCGTTTGGACAAACTATGCCATGGTTAACCCTAAATCCTAGCTCATTCCCCTTGAAAACTATGCAACCTTGTTTGTGATAGCTAAGTTATGTGAAGGGAATTTCATAAAAATATCCGTAGTCGTGGTTTCTTATTTTTCCTAGCAACTTAGTAACATAAAATGATGATGTGCGCAAGTTTCATATTTTTTGAATTTTTTTTGAATTAGTTATGCTCAACCCTAGCCCTCAAACCCCTCTCAAAACCCCTCAAACCTCTCTCAAAACCCCGCACTATCAGGGCCGTTTGATCGCTGTTCGGGAATGGTTTAGATCAGGCGCTAGGGTTTGCCATGGTCGATCCGCGAGATGATACCTGATTGGCTGGATGCGGGCAGGTGTTCCGTGGCTGCGGACATGAGTGGCCCACGTGGCAGTGGGGGAACAGGGACACGCGACAGCGGCCGTGGGCCACGGGCTTGACACCTTTTCAGAAACACATTCATTCGGGGTGGCACTCTCATCGGACCGATGGGCCGTCGTAGAAAGGCCACCGTCTCAGCCTGCCATGCATGCGCGCAGCCGCCTGACGCAGCTTGCCATGCATGCGTGCAGCCACCCGATGCAGCTTCGTCACATCAGGGCAATTAGTGCAGCCTCGGGACACAGCTTTACCGATCGACACGCCTCGATTCAGTGTGAAAAACGCATAGGGCTCCAGTGGGCTCTTACTGCCATTATTAGCGAAGGCAATGCTTCGATGAACGCATTCAAATGGGTGTGTCACACCGCGGCTATTTAAACACCTCCCGTCTACATCTTCCTCTCAACTCGATCTCATCCATCTTAATCTTCACCAAAAGCCAAAGCAAAAGCCAGATCCCGCCCAAGACAAGATGCAGTACTACGGCCCAACCTACCGTCTGCCGGCCACGGTGCCGGAGATGCAGTACCCCGCCGGGGTCATCGTGGAGGACACCCTACATGTGTGGGCCATCTCATGGTGGATGGGCTCGACGGAGCTGGTGAACTTCTTCCTCGCTACCGGCTACTGCCACCTCCCACGCGGCTCTCCGGTGATGTTCCGCGTGGAAGAGGTTCATGGCAACGGAGGCCTTGTGATTGGCCTCACTGCTCGCTTCATCAACCGCTTTGACACCTACTTCCTCCTTGGGAAAGTCTTCTGGTGTGGGTGCGAGTTCATCGCCTTCAGCACCCACAATATCTTCACCAACTTCGACAACATCTTCCCCACTGCCAACGACATGCACACTCTCCCCTACAACACCGAGGACGAGGAGTGAACTTGGTGGTGGAGGGGACAGGCCGTGTTAAGTATTGCCCAATGTAGGGCTAAGTTATTTGTAAGGGCGCTACTATAAGCCCTAATATTAATATCTATCTATGTAATGTGCATGTTCCCTATATACTAAGGGAATATATCAAGGCATATCTATATATGTAATATGTGCGAACTTGAATTTTATATTAGGGCCTTTATATTATCGTGATTGTCTATTGCTTGAGAGACTACAGTGGCGAATCTAGGAACAAAATGAAGGGTAGGCTAAAGTCAACTACGAGAAACTAAGCTCTCTTTTGAAAACACAAAAATTCTGGAGTTGAAATAAGTTTAAAAAAATGAAACTCACCTAGCAACAGAACAACAGAGAATTTCTCATGACATATGTACTGATGCGAGCTACATTCATTTGGAAACATTTTAGTTGAAGTTGATTTGAAAGATTATTTCATTCAAACTCCAATATTATTTTTAAATACGTTCATATTGTGGTTTCTACTGTTTGACCATTTTAAGTTGTTTTGTCATGCTTGAAAGTACCATAGTTGGATAGAGAATATTTTTCTGATGATCCCTTTTTCATATGTCACTTATTTCCGTATGAATTATGGTTTTGAAGATAATGAATTTCAAATTCTATAGCATTTTTTGAGATTTTGATAAATTAATAATCCATTCACTACTTTTGTTACTCAAGGGTTATCTAGCTAGAGTCACTGATTCATGGCCCCAGTCAATGTTGGCTAGCTTAGGTCAACCGTTACATGTGGGGCCTTCATGTTAGTGTCTCTGTGGCCACCGTGCCGCCGTGCAACACTGCGGCCACTGCGCCCCTCTCACCTAACCAGCGGGTCCACGAGCCTCGCAGCGATGCCCTCTACCGCCCCATGCCTTCAATCGATGTCGAACGCCACCGAGGACCACACAATCGTCCTCTGACTCCGCCATGGCCGCCGATGACATCATCGCCGATTTCGCCACCGTCCTGTATCCTCTGGCCTCCTACACCTCACCATCGCGATGTAGGTGATCACCCGCATTGAACCCCTCTCCCTGCGCTCATTTTTGTGCTCTGAATCGATGTCCCACCGATGACCGTACGGTTGCCGCCGCGGGGCTCGACGCCGTCGTCGTCCTCGGCGGTCCCTGCCCTAGTCCACCGGCGCGCGCGAGCGAGAGCCACCTGACAGTGCTCTCCTCCGCTGCTATCGTGGCTCCTAGCGCGGATGCTGGCGTGTCCAGTAGTCACCGGCATCATGCCATCATTGACGCTGTCGTTGAACCCTAGGCACTGACAGTGGGCCCCTCTTGCCTGTTTTAAGTGGACCTACCTGTCATAACTGGCCCACCTGTCAAAAAAATTCATTGGCCCACTCACCAGGAACACACCCAAGTAACGGTCAATGGGTTTGACCCAATAGAATCACTCCGTTTGGGCATTTGTGAGGCTAGGGCAGAGGAAGGAGGGCAAAAGTGTGGAGCGTTAAGACGTCGGGGCAAAACTGAGTAGTACTAAGGAACCAGGGGCACGAAAATAGAAATCCCATTTAAATAACCCATGTGACACTGACTGGTGGACCCCATCTAATTAACTAAACTAATAAAACTCTGTTAAAATATGTACCTATGACATATGGGTCCCACTGGTCCCATTGACCAGTCAACTGCTGACTGGGATTGACCCAGTCTATGACACGTGGGTCCCCTGGACCCTGTTGACCAGTCAACTAGTCAACAATTGACCTGCTGGCTTAGCCCCTGGCCCCACCTATCAACCACACATGCACCTCTCTGGGTACATTCTCTGTGTACCCATAGCAATTTAACTATTTAATATTTCAAAATTAATAATATTCCAGAAAATCCAGAAAATCATTTAAACTTTGGAAAATCATAAAAAATAAACCGTAACTCGGATGAAAATAATTTATATATGAGAAATGATTAGAAAAATATAATGAATCCGAATATGCCATCCACATACCTGCCACACCCCTCTAACATAATGAACATCAACATTTTGCCCCTGGATCAATATACCGAAAAATACCTGGAGCTGGGGAAATATTACCAGATATTGTCCCTCTTCTTTTAAAATGTTTAGGGATGCATTAGAGCATATCATCATCACACTTTTCCATGACATGCATCCATGTTGCATTTGTATGCCCGTTATTTATTTCGTTCCCCCTCTCGTCTATTCTTTCGGTAGACCCCGAGACTGCCGGTGACCCTGAGTACGACTACGACGTCGACGACCCTTCCTTCTCGGCAGAGCTTCCAGGCAAGCAAAACCCCCTTGATCATTCCGATATCAAATATTTCTTCCCCTCTACTGCTTGCATTAGAGTAGTGTTATTGTTACTGCTTTATCGGTAGATCCTATTCTGTTGCATAGCCTGCTTTTGTTAAACTGTTGTTGATACTTTACCTGCAATCCTGTTATGCTTAGTATAGATATGCTAGTATCTCATCAGTGGACCTACACCTTGTCTGTTTACCATGCTATACTATTGGGCCGTGATCCCCTCGGGCGATGATCACGGATATACTATATAATACTACTATAATACTTATGATACTGATCGGATTGGGGGCTGAAGGGATAGGTAGTTCCATCCAGGTAGTGGTGGGCCTGGGTTCCCGACGGCCCCCCGAGTGATTTTTTGTGGTGGAACGACAGGGCAGGTAGAGACCACCTAGGAGAGAGGTGGGCCTGCTCCCTGGTCTGTGTCTGCGGTTATTTCATAATAACACGCTTAACGAGTTCGGTGTATTTGATCTGAGACTGCCATTGGCATATACGCTCTAACCGCCGCGTGGGATAATGGTATATGGGACCCTAGGTGTCGTACGATTGTCCCAAAAGCTCTGTTAGATGTCACAATTGAGCAGCACGCGCCCGGGTGATCCGTAAGTGCCTGCTTTGTATAAAGAGGTAGCTAGGATTGGTCCCGACCATCCTCGCAACGCGCAGGAGTGGTTAGGGCGATTGACCCATGACCCCTTCGCGCTTAGAATGTAGACCGGCGTCCAGACCTCTCTGGAGAGCCTAGGTAGGACTACGGCGTGTCGATTATCCGAGGCCGGGCATTACCGAGAAAAGTGTGTCCGGCCAGAGGTAATTGAGCATATCGGGTAATGTGGTGCACCCCTGCAGGGAAGTAATCTATTCGAATAGTCATGTCCACGATAACAAGACAACTTGGAGTTGTATCCTGACCTCTTACAACTAAAACAGGATACTTGATAAAATACACCCAGATAACAGACAGATACCCCCGGAGATCGCTTTCCCCCAGGGAGACAAGGAGAGGATCTCTGGGCAGGTGATTGATATATGTATGCACAAGATAATACCATACACGCTCCTCTCTTCTACTGCTGAAAGATGTAGTCTTCGATAGGATGAGCTTCTTCCCCCTTATTCCGGCATTTCTGCAGTTTAGTCCATGGATACTACCCCATTCCTTTGATACCGATGCATATCTAGTATAGATCTGATGTAAGTCTTGCGAGTACTTTGGATGAGTACTCACCGTTGCTTTGCTACTCTTTTCATTCGACCCGGTTGCTGCAATAGCTGGTAGCACCTCGGATGCAGGTTACCCCGATGGCGCGTACTACGTGGAGACTGACGACCAGGAGTAGTTCAGAGGTCCCAGGCAGGAGGCCTTACCTTTTCGATCTAGAGTTGTTGTTTGTTTTTGCCTTCTTAAGGCACCTTTGTAATGTCTGTAGTCAGGCCTAACTCGTGTTGTAATATCGGGTCTTACGACCCTGGCTTGTAATATATCATTTCCTTGCTTAAATTTGAGTCGTAGAGTCGTGTTATGATATTATACCGTGAGTCATTGATCTTGATCGTGCATGCTGCGTGGATGTTTAGTGCACGATTAATTTCAGGGGCGTCACAGACATCCACAAGCTCTTCCATGGCTATCGCAAAAGCTTGGACGCATTGTCCCAGATCCTTGGCATGCACCGTGGCCCAATCAGAGGCCCTATCACGGGCAAGTTCTGTTCCAAAATCAAGGACCGAGCCAAGTTTGATGAGTGGTTCCTATCCCCCGCCCTAGATCAGCTCGAGGAGCTCAGTTTTAATGATGGACATATGCGCTCGGTGCCACCATCCGTGCTCCCCCTCGCGCCCATGCTGTGCCTCGCCAGGTTCATGAACTGCCATTTCCCCATGATTAATGACACGCCCGCTCTTTTTCTCCCTCGACTGAAGCACCTCGAGCTCATCGCCGTCTGCATCCCCAAGGAGGACATGGAGCGCCTGCTCCACGGCTGTACTGCGCTCGAGTACCTTCGTCTTCAGGCGATCAACGGGTTGAGTAGCCTCCACATCACCTCCATGACTCTCCGGACAATTTATGTGTGTTGCTGGTGCTGTAACAAGAGATCACATAAGGTGTATCATGATATGGTCATTGAGGACGCGCCTTTACTTGAGAGATTACTTGTAGTTGATCAACAAGGTGTGACGCCCCCGACTCAATCGTGCACTAATCATACATGCAAATGCGCACGATCAAGCCCAGGGACTCACGGGAAGATATCACAACACAACTCTAGACACAAATAAAAGTCATACAAGCTTTATATTACAAGCGAAGGGCCTCGAGGGCTCGAATACATAAGCTCGAGTTACACAAGAGTCAGCGGAAGCGTCAGTATCATATTTTTCTGGGCATTTTTCATATATAAAACATTTTCATCGGAGCTACGGTTATTTTTCTATGAATTTTCAAAGATTTAAACAAATTCTGGAATTCACTGATTTATTTTAATTCGAATTATCGAAAACAATATTTGCTACGGGAACCCAGTGAAATGTACCCAGCCTAGCTGTTAGTGGCTGACAGTGGGTCCCAGTGGTCCAGTCAGCAGCTGACTGTGCAAGTCTTATCCGAAGGAATAGTAACTGGGGGCCCCACATGTCAGTAGTTAATTTAGTTAAACCGTTTTTATTAGCTCTAATTAAACAGTGCAGGGCCCAGTGTCAGTGGGGATTAGCGGTTAGGTTAGCACCTAATTAGGCCGGCCACGTCAGCGGCGTTAACGGTGGCGAGGCCGAGGGCGCCGGCGACGACCTTCCGGTCGACTCCGGCGACCGTTCGAGGTGGGGTTTGGTCCTACGGGACGTGTGCGACGAACCACACCCGATGGTGGCACGGGCGCGAACTAAAACGGCCGAAAACGACGGCGTCGACGACGTCCGACAGCGGCCGGAGCGGGCTACGAGCTAGGAGAGGCTACGGGTCACGCGGAGGAGTACGGGAAGGTCAGGGGGAACGGGAAGCTCACTGCGAGACCGGGAGAGGGCTCGGGGAGGCCAGAGGCGCAGCGAGGACGGCGGATGGAGCGGCGGCCGAGGCATATGCCGACGGAGGGAAACGGCGCGGGCGACGGCCGTGGTGCTCCCCGTGCTCGATGCGGTGGTGCAGGTGACGAAGAAGGCCGCGGCGCAGTTGCTGGACAACCTCCGGTGGCGCGTAGTGGTGCCGGAGCACGCCAACAACAGCGGCGCATTCGGGCGTTTTGCGGGAGATAGAGAATGGTGCGAGGGAGGAAAAGAGAGAGGGCCAGGGTTTGCCCGAGAGGGCGCTCGGGGTCTTTATCCCCTCCTCGAACCCTGCCTAGCCTCGCTGTCGAACGGAGGAGGGGGGCGACGCGGCGTGCGCGCGCGTTCAGCCACGCAAGGAGAGAGAGAGCGGGAGGTTAGGGACGGCCAGCGCGTGCTGGGCCACGGGCACTATGGGCAGTTAAGCCCCAATGCACAGTAGGTTTAGGCCTTTTCTCTTTTCTTTTTCTGCTTTTCCATTTAGCTACTGTTTTCCATTTATTCAGAGCACCAAATGACTTTTGTAAAATGTGCCACATGCCACAATAAATACTTTGCAATATTGTGAAGCTGCACAAAAAGTTTTAGAGCATTTGGAAATGTTTAAGCACTTTTAGAAATTGAAAAGGCCAATTTAATTGCTGCTGGACCACTCAAATAATTTCCAGGGGCATTTTGGGAATCCAAAAGATGTTGGTTTCAACATGACAAATACTTAGGGAATATTTGCCAAATTATGAACTATTTTGTTTGCTCATTTGAAGATGCAAATATTTGACTTGTAGTTCAAAAAGGAAATTGAACTTGATTTTGGACAAGTGGCCATTTGTCATGGAAAGGCATGATGACATGGCATCATTAGGGGGAGATTACTGTAGCATGACACTGGGGGTGTTACAAATCTCCTCCACTACAAGAAATCTCGTCCCGAGATTTTAGAGGTGGGGAAAGGGCTATCTTCAGGAGAACTAACCTTTGCATGGTCGATTATCTGGTGGATAACTCAGAGAATGTGGCAGGAAGTATCTCTCGAATTAAAACTTAAGAAAACATCGAGAGCAAAGTAAGAAGGTACAATAAGAAGTTTCAAGCGGATATACGATCGTTCAATGCCTGAAACAGAGTGTGAAAGGGGTTCAGAGCAACGGAGAATAATGTTGCAGCTGATACAAGAATAGATCATCCCTAGGAAGGTGGCTCGTGAATTACATTTTTAGCCAAGCACGAGGAATAACTTTGGAAATAATGATGTACAAGAGAGTCAGGTTTCGATCATGTGGAACTATGGTTAGTGTGGATTAAGAGTAGGAAGGGCGGTGACATCTTGCATGGTCACGATAGCAAGACATGTCAGAGGATAGTTTGTCAGCTATGTTGGCAACAACGTCGGTACCAAGGGCGGGGGAATGAAGAGAACTATTTTCCTACTCGTTAGTACGAGGCGGACCAATAGGCAAAGTTCTCGTCCGTCGATGGTTACCCGAATGTTGACCACGATAGTGACAGGGTTTTTCTGACAGAGTTGTACACCGGGGTGATTACATAAGCAGGGGATTATTACTGCTTAGATCATATAGATCACAAGAAAGGTTAAACAAACCAATGGAAAGGAAAATGTGATAATACACAAGTATCAAGAGTATATCTCTCCCAAGGAAAGCAGAGCTTGATATCCATGACAGGATAGCAAGTGGATCACCATTTAGGTAAAAGGAAGTATTACGAATTAAATTCATAACTTGGGATAAGTCAAAGATGTTGACAATGATCACAACACAATTTATCGAAAGGTTTCAGGAAGATGTAATTGATCAATAACATGATCAAGCAGAAGAGATGGGAAGTAGAAGGTCAATGTGTTATAGGGTGGATTTGATTCACTTATCGGGGTTCTCGGTTGACAACAAACCAGAACCCGTGGAATTACTATGATGGGGAAAGGTAGCACCTTATCAAAGCTTCATAAGATGTAGTGCAATGGTATGATATCCTCGAGATACCAGAGGGTAATACTCGAATGTAGAACAGAATAGAAGCTGAACTAGATCGTTGATCTGCGGATGGCAGGTGCTTTAACCTTGTTGAAAAATAGACGAGGCACGGGAATGGAGTTATCAAATGAGGTCAGCATGGTCAGAACCATTAATGCATGGAATCAAGTTAAGGAAACTGGAGGAATTATACAAATGAATAAGTATTTTGCAAGAAGCTTCTGTGACGGTCTACATCGTTTCCATAGGCATGAACACAAAGTTCAAGGTCGACTCCCACTTCTTCAACGCATAACCTTTCATTCACTTCTTTGTTTTTGAAGAAGTTGTAGTGTCAAAAATTTATCTTGCGAAACACCAGAAGAGTATGACCCATGAAGATTTTTGGGTTCACACTGATTAGGGAAAGCATAGGTTCAACCCATCAGGGGCATCTTAGGAACATATACCACAAACTTGAAGAGTAAATGACACAAGCTCGATAGCAGAGCGTGGTTGACAAAAGCAGAGGATACAATTTACCAAAGGCATTATGTATCAGGGGAAGAACTCATAAGATTTTTGAATATGAACGACACTGTCGGATAATAATCCAACCAAAGATCAGGTGGTCGGCAAAGGATCTGAGGGGAGTATTGGTACTCAACCAGAAGAAGAAAGAATGCAAAGGTATTGGATTATAGAAGCATATGAACAATTCGAGGCTTAACTACAAAGGAATTATGATTTCCAAATCGAGGGATCAGAAGCAGGTGCTCTGATCAAAAGATAAGTAAGTTGAATAGACTTAGAGGCACAACCAATCAAAATTTGATCGATCAAGATCCAGCGCATATCCGGAATGACGTCTGAGCTGGAAGGATAATTTATAGGGAATCAACTGATGATTGCGAGTATTCGCACACTTGTTGAATCAATAGGATCAGAATGTCAATGACAAAAGATGTCAATGATGATTGCCGAACACCTGGAGTTAACCACAAGGGTAAGTAGGCAACAAGGAATTTCAACAGCAGCAGGACACATAGGATTCTCGGAAAGTCAGAGAGTATTTCAGGGCATCTTGTAATAACAAGAGCAATTGGGGATGAATATATGAATGACAAGCGTAGGTAGTTATCCATAAGGACTTATCGGTGGTAGAGAATTGCAAAGGCGGTGGGCACAAGGGTCTCGGGAAACATCGACGAGTATCTTCAGAATCTTCTGGTGAAGCAAGCGATCACCTGGAATGAGGGCTCTCCGGGAGAAAATGGTCACGGGAACCTAATGTTAGAGTTAGCAAAACTTTAACCCGAATAGAAGAGAGATAAGAGTCCCAGAGTAAAGAAGAGGAATAAAAGATCCTAATACCACCCATTGGCGACGTGGGCCCGTAAGCCACACAACCATGTTAGTAAAATCATTTTCCAAGGACTAGACTCAACTTCGGCCAAGGAGTCGGAAAGGGGGGTTCCTACAGGCAGTCGGCTCTGATACCAACTTGTGACGCCCCCGACTCAATCGTGCACTAATCATACACGCAAATGCGCATGATCAAGCCCAGGCACTCACGGGAAGATATCACAACACAACTCTAGACACCAATAAAAGTCATACAAGCTTTATATTACAAGTCAAGGGCCTCGAGGGCTCGAATACATAAGCTCGACTTACACAAGAGTCAGCGGAAGCATCAGTATCTAAGTACAGACACAACTAAACAAGTTTGCCTTAAGAAGGCTGAGCAAAACAACGACATCTAATCGAAAAGGCGCAGGCCTCCTGCCTGGGAGCCTCCGAATCTACTCCTGGTCGTCGGTCTCCACGTAGTAGTAGCCTCCGTCGGGGTGGTAGTAGTCGTCGACGGGATCAGCTGGCTCCGTGGCTCCTTCATCTGGTCGCAGCAATCGGGTATGGGGAAAAAGAGGTAGCAAAGCAACCGTGAGTACTCATCCAAAGTACTCGCAAGACTTACATCAGAACTATTCTATTTATGCATTGGTTTCAAGTGAAGGGGCTGTATCTGTGGACTAGACTATAGAAATGCCAGAATAGGGGGGAAGGCCTAGCCTATCGAAGACTAGCAACTTGCAGCATCTTGCAGCATTAGAAGAGTGTAGATTAGTACATTAATAAAGTAGTAGCAACAAGTATAACAATAGCCATGCCCAGAGATCCTTCCTTGACTCCCTGCGAGAAAGCGATCCCGGAGCTAACATATTTTAAACATCACAAGTATCCAGTTCTAGTTGTGGAAGATCAGGATATTTTCCGAGCGTCCTGTTACCGTGGACACGGCTATTCGAATAGATAACTTCCCTGCAGGGGTGCACCAACTTACCCAACACGCTCGATTAACTCTGGCCGGACACACTTACTCGGTCCATGCCCGGCCTCGGCTGATCGACATGTCGTAGCCCTACCTAGGCTTAACAGAGAGGCCAGCATGCCGGTCTACCTCCTAAGCGCTCAGGGGTCTTGGGCCCTTTGCCCTTTGCACTCCTGCGCGTTGTGTACGTGGCCGGGAGCAGACCTAGCCCCCTTAATACAAGCGCTGGCGTACCCAGTCCAACCCGGCGCGCGCCGCTCATCTGCTGACGTCCGAAGAGCTTCGGCTGATACATACGATGTCGAGTGCCCATACTATTCCCGCGTGGTGGTTAGTGCGTAAAGGCCAGAGGCCTACTCAGATCACATATCCTAACCCATTAGTGTGTTGTTAGCTCGCGGTGATGATCAGTGCTCCTGTCGCCCCGTCTCGAGGACTTGCGGCAAGGGCCAGCCCAGCCCTCTCTAGGGCGGTCCGCCTGCCCGGCCGCGCCTCGTAATTATCTCGCGGGTACCCTCCAGGTCAACCCGATTCTCAAGAGACTGCCGGGAACTCAGGTCCACCTCAATCGGGGTGGTACCGCCTGTCCCTTCAGTCCCGCAACAACAGTAAACAGGGGGCGACAGTAAAAGTAGCAGTGTGTCCGGTAACATCAAGGGGGAAATCCGAGGAATCACCCTTGATGGATTCCTACTCGATGTAATCCGTCAAGGAGAACCAGGAGGAATCACCCTCGATGGTCCACACTTCAGGGGTTGCACGACAGAGTCATCATCGAGAAGGGGAGAGCGAGGAATCACCCTCTGCAATCACCACCAATGTGCTATACTACAGAGATATCATCAGGAGTGCAGTACGAGGTATCACCCTCGGCACTCGATAGTAGCCCTGCAGAGTCATACAACTAAGGGGGTTGTGCGGTGATGTGTTGGTCTCTGCACATCGATCACAATGATCGAGGCACTGGTAACAAAGCGGGGCAACAAGGACAAGGGTGAGGGGTCACTGATGGATCACTAACCAAACTATACTAAGCAGTTAGGATGACAAGTAAAGTAACAACAGTAGGTTACAAAAACAGGCTATGCATCAGAATAGGAGCTATCTAAAACAGTAGCAAAATCTAATGCAAGCATAAGGGGAAAGGAATAGGCGATATAGGAATGATCAAGGGGGTTTGCTTGCCTGGAAGCTCCGCTGAAAGGGACTGGTCCTCTGCGGTGTAGTCGTACTCGGGAGCAGCGTCAGTCTTAAAGTCTATCGGAGAGAAGAGGGGGAAGAAATAGTAAATACAAAGTAAACAAATGCAACACAATGCAAGACATGGCAGTATGTTGTGCTAGGGGTGACCTAACGCAGCACTACACGTTGCAGACGGAGCGGGAAAATATCTGGGGATATTTTCCCAGCTTCGGACGGTTATCGGTATATGGATCCGGAGGGGAAGGTTCCATGTTTGCAGTGTTAGAGGCATGTAACAGCTACATGGAGGGCATATTCGGATTCGTCATATTTTTCTGAGCATTTTTCATATATAAAACATTTTCATCGGAGCTACGGTTATTTTTTCTATGAATTTTCAAAGATTTAAACAAATTCTGGAATTTACTGATTTATTTTAATTCGAATTATCCAAAGCAGTATTTGCTACGGGTACCCAGCGAAATGTACCCAGCCTAGCTGTTAGTGGCTGACAGTGGGTCCCAGCGGTCCAGTCAGCAGCTGACTGTGCAAGTCTTATCTGAAGGAATAGTAACCGGGGGCCCCACATGTCAGTAGTTAATTTAGTTAAACCATTTTTATTAGCTCTAATTAAACCGTGCGGGGCCCAGTGTCAGAGGGGATTAGCGGTTAGGTTAGCGCCTAATTAGGCCAGCCACGTCAGCGGCGTTAACGGCGGCGAGGCCGAGCGCGACGGCGACGACCTTCCGGTCGACTCAGGCGACCATTCGAGGTGGGGTTTGGTCTTACGGGACGTGTGCGACGAACCACACCCGATGGTGGCATGGGCGCGAGCTAAAATAGCCGAAAACGACGGCGTCGATGACGTCCGACGGCGGCCGAAGCGGGCTACGAGCTAGGAGAGGCTACGGGCCACGAGGAGGAGTACGAGAAGGTCAGGCGGAACGGGAAGCTCACTGCAAGACCAGGAGAGGGCTCGGGGAGGCCGGAGGCGCAGCGAGGACGGCGGATCGAGTGGCATCCGAGGCGGATGTCGATGGAGGGAAACGGCGCGGGCGACGGCCATGGTGCTTCCCGTCCTCGATGCGGTGGTGCAGGTGACGAAGAAGGCCACGGCGCAGCTGCTGGACAACCTCCGGTGGCGCGTAGTGGCGCCGGAGCACGCCAACGATGGCGGCGCATCCGGGCATTTTGCGGGCGATAGAGAATGACGCGAGGGAGGAAAAGAGAGAGGGCTAGGGTTTGCCCGAGAGGGCGCTCGGGGTCTTTATCCCCTCCTCGAACCCTGCCTAGCCTCGCTGTCGAACGGAGGAGGGGGGGGCGGCGCGGCGTGTGCGCGCGTTCAGCCACGCAAGGAGAGAGAGAGCGGGAGGTTAGGGACGGCCAGCGCGGGCTAGGCCACGGGCACTGTGGGCAGTTAAGCCCCAATGCACAGTAGGTTTAGGCCTTTTCTCTTTTCTTTTTCTGCTTTTCCATTTAGCTACTGTTTTCCATTTATTCAGAGCACCAAATGACTTTTGTAAAATGTGCCACACGCCACAATAAATACTTTGCAATATTGTGAAGCTGCACAAAAAGTTTCAGAGCATTTGGAAATGTTTAAGCACTTTTAGAAATTGAAAAGGCCAATTTAATTGCTGCTGGACCACTCAAATAATTTCCAGGGGTATTTTGGGAATCCAAAAGATGTTGGTTTCAACATGACAAATACTTAGGGAATATTTGCCAAATTATGAACTATTTTGTTTGCTCATTTGAAGATGCAAATATTTGACTTGTAGTTCAAAAAGGAATTTGAACTTGATTTTGGGCAAGTGGCCATTTGGCATGGAAAGGCATGATGACATGGCATCATTAGGGGGAGATTACTGTAGCATGACCCTGGGGGTGTTACACAAGGTCCAACAAGAATCAGTGTCATTTCTGCGCCGAAATTGACAGTGGTGGGCTACTCGTCTGTCAAATTCTCTGAACTTGTTATTGGATCCATACCTGTTCAGGTACAACAGACTCCTTCTTTTTCTCCTTCTTCTTGAAATTAACATTTTTTCTAATTTTGAAGATGTATATATGTTCATCTGTCATCCAGAAAATGATTCCGACAAGCTTGACCCCGTATCTGTGCACAGTGAAGATCTTGTCACTAGAATCTATCGGCCCCGACCTCGACCAAGTTGTCAGATTCCTGAGATGCTTTCCGTGCCTAGAGAAGCTATATATCGAGGTGATGCTCCTTTCCTGTTAAATGTTAACCACAAGGGAGTTCAATTTTTGGTACCTTTTCCCAAGTTTACAATGACGAATGTACTACGATTTCTGAAGGAATTTTGGAGGATTTCAGTACATGGATGTTTTTTTCCTATAGTGGTTGCTTGATTCATATGGTTACAATCCATAAGTATTTCTCTTTGGATTCATTTGTACTAGTTTTCATAGGAAAATTTCCATCCACTCCAACCTCTTGTGAAGAAGCCTATGTTTTCCTATAGTGTAATCAAACACCCATGTTAATCATGTAGGATCGTAGATGGCATGTCACTCTATTCTTGTATTTTAGAAATCCTGCAAACCAAAGAGGCCTATAGTGTAAAAACGGCATGTAGGCACTAATACGTTCTCTTCTTTTGTAGATATGATTAGGCACGGTAGTGGATAATGTGATACAATATAACAATCCCATCGAATGCCTTGATCTCCATCTCTCAGAAATTACTTTGAACTCCTACCGAGGGACCTTACCGGAGATTATATTCGCCAGGTTCTTCGTTGTGAGAGCAAGTGTGCTAAAGGTAATGAGGTTTGCCCTACATTTATCGTGCAAAACTGAATGGTTTGCTGATCAGCACCGGCGGCTACGGCAGAATGGAAAAGGCTCTGCAGAAGCTGAATTTCATTTTCGAAGTTCAGTTGACAGAGTACTCGGAAGTCATTATGTCAAGCCCATACATGACTTGTCAGTGGCTGATCCCCTTGCAGAAATGTTGAGGTGGCAAAACTAGTTGTAATACCAGTTTGAACCTCTCATATGTTCATGTTTAGCTGATCGGCGTGGGCATCTACAGCTACATGAGTTGAATTTCATTTCTAGTATCAATTTGAACCTTGTGAACTTCGAATTAGAGCCTTGTAATATTTCTGGAATTTGTGGTACAATCGTTGAAATGGCATCATATGAGACTCGTATATTGGTAGTACTATTTTGACCTTAATATGCAATGGACGATTAATATCTGGACCTTAATGGACTTGATTTTATTTACCATTCTTGAATGTGTTTCCCATGTCGATCTCATAGCAGATGATCTATATTGTGCACTCGACAGCGATCTTTGACATTATTGTACGCAGGTGCTTAGATGAGGTGCTAAGCACATTAAATAGCTTAGCAACTATACTCCCCAATGCATAGGTGCTTAGCTTCTTGTAGTTAAGCTTCCTTCCTTTAATGATTTAGCAACTAAAGTTCTTCATGCAGTGGTGGGCTTCTTTCATTTAAATATTTTGCCTAGGTTCACGCACTTGGCATTGTTTCTTCCTAGGGTCACCACACTCATCTCTCTCCTCGTAATTAACTTGCCACTTCAGATTTTTCGCCTACGTGGCAGGCTTAGCACCTGTACAAGGTGGAGCATTGGGAGGAGCCTAAGTCATTCCACACACTTTGTTTTTGCAAAGCTTTTGCCAACAAACGCCCATGATTGGCCCCTCTTTGAGCCGACGTGTGGCCAAACCAGCCGGGCGGGAAGCTTGCTCGGTTGTGCGCGGTAACATGCGTGGTTGCGCGGGAACAGGCTCACCAATGATACATTGGCGCCTCTTCGAGCCCACGTGTGGTCAAACGAAACGCGTGTGGTGTGCTCAAGCGTGCACCGGAATCCTCCGCTGGGAACGATGTGACTAGACATGTCGATTACAGGCCGTCCGGCCATCATTTATTACAGCGGCCATTTAACCCTCGTCTCTCTTCAACCTTTCGATCGCGCCCCAATATTGCAAGAAGCACACCCACGACCACAAATACAGAGAGGGTTTCCTGTGCGGCTCCAATGGTGCTCCGAGCGGCTGCCGACGACGAGCGCTAGTTCGCCATGCATGCCATAGTGGACACCCACAGAAGGTTCACGGAGCTCTCGGTGGTGCACACCAACCACCCGATCTGGGTAGAGAACTCCATCCACGTTATGGAGCTGTTGCTTGCCGCGGACAAGTACAAAGTGGTCGGGTTCGACCTCGAGTACACCCGCGCTCATGCCGGGTATGGCCAAAAGGTCGCCGTCGTCCAGATGTGCATGTGCAATCACGTCCTCATCTACCACTACTGCTTGGTCACAAGGCCTTGCGAGCATTTCGCCAGATTTGTCAACAACCCCGACTACAGGTTCGCTACGGTGGACACCACGAACGACACAAAGGTGCTCAAGAATTTGGGCATCACCTGCCAGAATCTTGTCGACATCCAGTGCCAATACGGGATCTGGGGCAAGAAGAAGCATGAGAAGGACTCACTGGTTCACCTCGCCGAGGCCATCATCGACCCCTACTACAGAGACATGAAGGCTAAGTGCGACAAGAACAGGCTTGCCTGCACTCGGCCTGGATGGAGAAGCTGGACGAAGATCACGTCGTGTACACGGCCAAGGAGGCGTACACGAGCTACGAGATGTACAGGCAGATTGTTGACATGATGAAGTGCCTCCTTCCCCAAGACGGCGAGGGATCTAGCCGGAAGCAGAGCAATGGCAAGCGTCACAACAAGAAGTAGTTGATTTGATGATTGTTTCTCATAGTTTATTATGCATGTAATTGTTTACTTTGGTGTGCAAATGCTATCTGTAGTCAGTTATGTAATTGGATGTTTAATTTGGTTATGCAATCATGTTCTTATAAGTATATAGGTTGTTGTTCTGTAGACAGAGCATAGATGGTGTGCAGACAGAGCAAATCACATCACACACGAACTAAACTACGGAACCCGTCGGTGATGATTTCATCAATCGCTGACAATTGTATACCAACAAGCGTTTGCCCACAACACACACATCTTATTAGCAGGAATCGTCTGTGTTATTATCGGTCTTCCCACACAATTCTGATTACTAACCTGTTTGTCGGGTATCACACACATCTTGTTAAGCTGAATCATTTGTGTTTATTTTGCCTTATCGCAAACAGTTGATCCGATTGACCTGTATGACGTCTATCGCACACACCTTGATCTAGCTAATCATTTGTGTTCTTCTGGATCATCGCAAATGGTTCATCCGAGTGAACTGTATGCCATCTATCGCACACACCTTGATCTGGCTGACCGTTTCTGTTGTTTTGGCTCATCGCAAACAGTTCGTATGGATCAACTGTATGCCACGATTCGCACACGCAAATCTTTTCTGAATCGTGCCTGATGGATCCGCCATTGCACACAGTTCATTTTATTGGTGACAGTTTTATTACGGTGCCGTTTGCGATTAATGCATCGCACACAGTTTGGACGATTAGCCTCGTATACATGTGTCGCGCTAGGACCATCCTACAGTAGTGACGCCCCCTATTTATTTTAGTTTTCTCACAATGTGATGTGCAATCATACAATTTGATGTTTAAGCACAAGCTTAGTTCTATGCAATTTCCACAATACCACTATGAGTGACTATATTTGGTTGTTGTTAAGCCTGTTGTAGTGAGCATATGCCTTGTTTAACGGTTTTTGGTCGTTCGGTTGTTTGTAGTGAGCATATGTCCAGTTTCAATTGCTATATTTGGTTGTTCGTAGTATGCCTTGTTTATTTTAGTTATTCACAATGTGATGCTCTATATGTGCAAGTATTGACTGTGCAGTATAATTTCATCAATACCAGTTCAACGACCATATTTGTTTCCTGTTAAGCCTGGTGTAGGTAATACACCCCCTATTTTTTCACATTGTGATGTTCAATTATACAATTTGATGTTTAAGCACAAGCTACGTTCTATGCAATTTCAACAATACCACTATGAATGAACATATTTGGTTGATGTTAAGCCTGTTGTAGCGAGCATATGCCTCTTTTAACGGGTTTTGGTTGTTTGGTTGTTTGTAGTTAGCATATGTCCCATTTTAATTGCTATATTTGGTTATTCGTAGTATGCCTTGTTTATTTCAGCTATTCACAATGTGACGTTCTATATGTGCAAGTATGAACTGTGCAGCTCAATTTCATCATTACCAGTTTCAACGGCCATATTTGGTTCCTGTTTAGCCTGGTGTAGTTAACACGCCCGCTGTTTATTTCAGTGTTTTCGCAACGTGATGTTCAATTATACAATTTGATGTTTAAGCACAAGCTACGATCTATGCAATTTCAACAATACCACTATGAATGACTATATTTGGTTGTTGTTAAGCCTGTTGTAGTTAACACGCCTTTCCATTTTTATTTAACAATAACTAGTGTACTTAAACCTGCACAATACCAGTTTGAATGACTATATTTGGTTGTTTTTAAATGTTAGGCCTGTTGAAGTTAACACACCTTTCCACTTCTTGTTTGCTTAACTAGCATGCTTAAACCTGCACACTGAAGCTATCATTTGGAGATTATGTTGTCTACCATGGATATATTTGGTTGATGTTTAGCCTGTTGTGCTTAACATGCCTTTCGATGTACTTACACAGGACAATATTGGGAACGACTGTTGTTTTCCATCGAGGTTAGTTTCATCCCATGGCTTATATATACTCCCTTCGCCCCATAATATAAGATGTTAATTCATCCAATATGTGAGTATATTGGATGTAATAAGATATTATATAATGGGACGAAGGGAGTATTGTACTACATCATTGTGCAATTGCAGTTTAGCTTCTAATATTAACTCGGTCCTTGTAGGTACATATGTCATTGGTAAAGATCCGCGCTTCGACCCTTTTTGCGTATGGGGCAATGAGATATTCATGAACTAGCATCAAGTGAGGAAACTGATACAGATTGTTAGTAAAATGGGTCAAAAGATGGCAATTAAACTATTTGTTTACACTTTATCCAAGACTACAGTGAACTTCAGGATGGTAAGTAAGAACTCTGTAGCCTTCTTTTTACTGCCCATAATGAGTTGTTACATGACAATGTCTGAATCTTTTTCCTTTGCAGTGGTTCCCAAAGTAGTTTACTCAAGATTACCTCTCAAACTACATGATTGGTGGACATGCAAAGGTTAAAGTATTTCTACCAGACTACAAGGACTATCTAGAAGTCCTCATGAAGACAGTGAAGGATGGGCGGTCGGCCATCACAAGGGGTTGGACTAGAGTCGTGCGTGCATTCGGCATGGAGGAGGGCACAATATGGGCATTCCGCTTCACCTTGTTCAGCAACCAGAATGTCTTTCACCTTATTCTTTACCGTCTTTAATACAAGTATACAACCTTGGTTCATCATTCTTTATTGGTGCTTATGTAATTATTTTTTTGATGTAATTCTTGAATATATGTACCTGTCAATCAAATAATGCATTTGTTGTTGAACCTAATAGATATGGAAAAACTTATTGCCTACTTTCAAAGTCAAATTATGTACAATTTTAAATTACAGCAATTAAATTAGGGAGAAAATACGCTCTGCAGGTCATTACGCCGCACACGGTTTGTAAAGCATAACATGTGTGATATACCTCATAATCCAACACGTTTCACAGAGAGAAAACATGTGTGACCATGCACACAATTGCCGTTTTCAAAGCGTGTGTGATGTCAGACAATATCACAAATGGTGCGACCAAACTAAATGTTTGTGATAGTCGCCTTATCATACACGCTTTACAATCATGAACTGTTTGTGATGTCATACGCATCGTAATCGTTGCACCACAGAATAGCGTGTGCGATAGTTATCCCATCCGACACAAGTACGACAGTCGGAAGTTTCGTAAACTCATCCGACACACATACGATGGTTAAGTTATCTTCTTAATTATATATATCGCATACGGTTCGGGAAAAGTGAATGTGTGTGATAGTCTCCTTATCATACACGCTTTACAATCATGAACTGTTTGTGATGGGGAGCGCATCGTAAACGTTGCACGACAGAATAGCGCATGCAATGGTAATGCAATCCCACACGAGTAGTAAGGATGGAGCATTTGGGAAATTTGATATATCGTAAACAGTTGCATGATGACTCACGTTTGGGATAGATGCAGGCATCGCATACGCATAGTTCCGCTAAACGTATGCATTCCTACTCCCTATCACAGACGATTTCTGGGTCATGTGGCATGGACTCCCCCTATCGCACACACAGACAAGGCGATGGTTTAAAATTCTGTCATGGAAAGGGGTTAAAAACCATTTGTATAGGACATCGCTGCACCAGTGTGGGGTGTCACACTCTAGCATGGTGTCCTCCATATGCCTCGGAGTGGCACTTCCTTAGGATCTCTTCCTGCTCATGCTCAAGTACACAACATCTAATAACACCATCTACTCCTTCTTTATATAGATGTGGGTCATCGCAAAAGTAATGTCTTAAATCAAAGAAGAACTTTTTCTTTTGTTGATATGTGTAATTTGGTGGTATATATTTAGCAACAATGAAGTTAGCATAATCTGCATACCAAGGATTATCACGAGAGGTTGAAGCATTTATAACAGCTAATTGCTCATCAGGGAAACTATCATTGACATGTATTGGGTCATCAAGAATATTTTCCATCCTAGACAAGTTATCTGTGATAGGATTTTCATCTCTCTTTCTATCAACAATATGCAAATCAAACTCTTGCAATAAAAGAACCCACCTAATCAACCTAGGTTTGGCATCCTTCTTATCCATAAGATATTTAATAGCAACATGATCAGTGTGAATAGTGACTTTAGAATCAACGATATAAGGTCTAAACTTATCACATGCAAACACAACTGCTAGAAATTCTTTCTCAGTAGTAGCATAATTTCTTTGATCATTATCCAAGGTCTTATCAGCATAATGGATAACATTTATTTTCTTATCGACTCTTTGACCTAGAACAACACCAAATAGCATAATCACTAGCATCACACATGATTTCAAAGGGTAGGTTCCAATCACGGGGTTGAACAATAGGTGCAGATATTAGGGCTTTCTTAAGTATTTCAAAGGCTTCTACACAATCATCATCAAAAACAAATGGAACATCTTTTTGCAGGAGATTAATAGGAGGCCCAGAAATTTTAGAGAAGTCCTTAATGAACCTTCTATAGAAACCAGCATGACCTAGGAAACTTCTTATACCTTTGATATCTTTAGGACATGGCATTTTCTCAATTGCATCAACTTTAGCTTTATCTACCTCAATGCCTCTTTCGGAAATTTCATGACCAAGGACTATACCTTCGTTCACCATAAAGTGTCACTTCCCCCAATTCAAGACGAGATTGGTCTCTTCACATCTCTGCAAAACTTTTTCAAGATTGCTCAAGCAATCATCAAAAGAAGTTTCGTAAACAAAAAAATCATCCATGAATACCTCAAGAATTTTCTCATAGAAATCAGAGAATATAGCAGTCATACATCTTTGAAAGGTAGCAGGTGCATTACATAAACCAAAAGGCATGCGTCTATAAGCATAACTTCCATAAGGACAAGTAAAAGTAGTTTTCTCTTGGTCTTCTTGTGATACAGGTATTTGAGAGAAACCAGAATATCCATCTAGGAAACAGAAGTGTGTGTGCTTAGACAATCTTTCTAACATTTGATCAATGAAAGGCAAAGGGTAATGATCCTTCCTAGTAGCTTTATTTAATTTTCTGAAATCAATTACCATCCTATAACCAGTTACAATTCTTTGTGGGATAAGTTCATTTTTATCATTAGGAACAACAGTGATGCCTCCTTTCTTAGGGACTGATAGAGGCGAGGGTCCCGATCTTTCGATGAGATGATAGCTATTGATTTGGTGGAGAACGACTTTGACGACCCAACTACAAACGTGCATGATGTTGCGCCTTAGCAATCGCTAAACCAATCTCCTGAGGTTACCGACGATGCCAGAAGCACGATCAGCCTGATGCTACTTGTAGACTGCGTTGGTATTTCCCCGAAGAGGAGAGGGTGATGTAGTATAGTAGAGATAAGTATTTCCCTCAGTTAAGAACCAAGGTTGTCCAGTAAGAGAACCAAGCAAAATCCCGTTAAACGCACCTGCACACACAAAAGCAAACACTTGCACCCAACGCAAAGAAGAGGGTTGTCAATCCTCTTAGCGGTTATTTGCAAGGATTAATTCTGATAGTGATAGATAGATAAACTAAAATACTAAATAAAATAAAAGTAAATAAATTGCAGCAAGGTATTTTTAGGTTTTTTATATATGATAAAGTAGATCCGGGGGCCATAGTTTTCACTAGAGGCTTCTCTCTCGAACACATAGCATACGATGGGTAAACAAATTATTTTTGGGAAATTGATAGAAAAGAAAATAATTATGACGGATTCATGGCAATGATCATGTATATAGGCATCACGTCCAAGACAACTAGACCGACTCCTACCTGCATCTACTACTATTACTCCACCCATCGACCGCTATCCAGCATGCATCTAGGGTATTAAGTATAAAACAGAGTAACGCCTTAAGCAAGATGACATGATGTAGACAAAGTAATCTCAAGTAATATGATTAAACCCCATTTTTATCCTTAATGGCAACAATACAAATATGTGTCATGTCCCCTACTGTCACTGGGATTGAGCACTGCAAGATTGAACCCATCACAAAGCACCTCTCCCATTGCAAGATAAATCAATCTAGTAGGTCAAACCAAATCGATAGATCAGAGAGAAATACAAAGCTATAATAATCATGCATAAAAGAGTTCATTGAAGACTCAAATATTTCTCATGAATAATCTAATCATAAACTCACAATTCATCGGATCCCAACAAACACACCGCAAAAGAAGATTACATCAGATAGAACTCCAAGAACATCGAGGAGAACATGGTATTGAAGATCAAAGAGAGAGAAGAAGCCATCTAGATACTAGCTATGGACCCGTAGGTCTGTGGTAAACAACTCACACATCATCAGAAGGCCAGCAAGGTTGATGAAGAAGCCCTCCGTGATCGATTCCCCCTCTGGCAGAGTACTGGAAAAGGCCTCCAGATGGGATCACGGAAGAACAGACGCTTGCGGCGGCGGAAAGGTTTTCTCTTCTGTCTCTCTGGTATATTGGAAATATTTGGGAATTTATAGCGCTGGAATTAGGTCAGGAGGGGCTACGAGGGGCCCACAAGCCTGGGGGGCACCTACCCCCCTGGGCGCGCCCTCCAGGCTTGTCGCCTCCTCGTGGCTCTTCTGGTCTTCTCCCGAAGCTTCGTGGGTCTCTTCTAGTCCAGAAAAAATTAATCCAAAGTTTTTTTTCTCGTTTGGACTCTTTTTGATAATGATTTTCTGAAAAGGCAAAAACAAGCAGAAAACAGCAACTGGCATTGGGCATTGGGTCAATAGGTTAGTCCCAAAAAATGATATATAATGGCATATAATTGCATATAAAACATCCAAGATTGATACTATAATAGCATGGAACAATCAAAAATTATAGATACGTTGGAGACGTATCAAGCATCCCCAAGCTTAATTCTTGCTCGTCCTCGAGTAGGTAAATGATAAAAACAGAATTTTTGATGTGGAATGCTACCTATCATGTTTCATCATGTAATCTTTCTCTTACGGTATGAATAATAAGATCCGAATGATTCAAAGCAATAGTCTATAGTTTGATATAAAGACATCAATACTCAGTCATACTAATAAACAATCATGTCTTTCAAAATAAAAACGCTAAAGAATGTTATCCCTACAAAATCATATAATCCTATCATGCACCATCTTCTTAACACAAAATATTTATCATGCACAACCCCGGTTTAGCCAACCAATTGGTTCATACTTTTTAACGCGCTTCAGCTTTTTCATCCCCCATGCAATACATGAGCGCAAGCCATGGATATAGCACTGTGGGTGGAATAGAGTGTGGTGGTAGAGATCAATAAGGGGAAGTCAAAAAATAAGAAGATAGTCTCACATCGACGAGGCTAATCAACGGGCTATGGAGATGCCCATCAATTGATGTCAATGCGAGGAGTAGGGATTGCCATGCAACAGATGCACTAAGAGCTATAAGTGTATGAAAGCTCAACATGAAATTAAGTGGGCGTGCATCCAACTTGCTTGCTCATGAAGACCTCGGGCATTTGAGGAAGCCCGTCATCGGAATATACAAGCCAAGTTCTATAATGAAAAATTCACACTAGTATATGAAAGTGACAAAATAGGAGACTCTCTATAAGAAAAACATGGTGCTACTCTGAAGCACAAGTGTGGGAAAAGGATAGTAACATTGCCCCTTCTCTCTTTTTCTCTCATTTTTTTCGTGGGCTCTTTTTGGCCTCTTTTTTTTCTTTTCTTTTTTTAGAATAGTCTCATGGACCTCATCCCCACTTTTTTGAGGACTCATTAGTCTCCACCATTTTTTCCTCACTAGGACAATGCTCTAATAATGATGATCATCACACTTTTATTTACTTACAACTCAATATTACAACTCAATACTAGAACAATATGACTCTATATGAATGCCTCTGGCAGTGTACCAGGATGTGCAATGATGCTAGCGTAACATGTATGAAAATTATGAACGGTGGCTGAGCCACAAATACTATGTCAGCTATATGATCATGCAAAGCAATCTGACAATGATGATGTCTGACATAAAAAATGGAATGGTGGAAGTTGCATGGCAATATATCTCAGAATGGCTATGGAAATGCCATGATAGGTAGGTATGGTGGCTGTTTTGGGGAAGATATAAGGAGGCTTTTGTGTGATAGAGCGTATCATATCATGGGTTTTGGGTGCACCGGCGAAGTTTCAACCAACTCTCGATGTGAGAAAGGGCAATGCACAGTACCGAAGAGGCTAGCAAATTGCGGAAAGGTGAGAGTGCGTATAATCCATGGACTCACATTAGTCATAAAGAACTCACATACTTATTGCGAAAGTTTATTAGCCCTCGAAGCAAAGTACTACTACGCATTCCCCTAAGGGGGAGGTTGGTAGGAGTTAACCATCGCGCGCCCCCGACCGCCACACAAAGGAAGACAATCAAGAATAAATCATGCTCCAACTTCTTAGCATAACGATAGACCATACATGCATGCTTCGGGAATCACAAACCTTAACACCAATATTCTTACTAAACCACAACTATCTACTAGCACCTCCCACATATTACCATCTTAATATCTCAAAACTATTGCAAGGAATCAAACTTATCATATTCAGTGATCTACATGAAAGTTTTTATTATATCCCTCTTGAATACCTATCATATCAGGACCAAATTCATAACCTGTGCATATTACCATTGCTATTCATTAGACTCTCAAGAATATATAAGTGAAGCATGAGAGTGCAATTATTTCTTTAAAATATAACCACCGCCGTGCTCTAAAAGATATAAGTGAAGCACTAGAGCAACTGCCTAGCTCAAAAGATATAAGTGAAGGACATAGAGTATTCTAACAAATCATGAATAATGTGTGTCCCTCTCAAAAAGGTATGTTCAGAAAAGATGATTGTGACAAACAAAAGCAAAAAAAATATCACAAGATGCTCCAAGTAAAACACATATCATGTGATGAATAAAAATATAGCTCCAAGTGAGTTACCGGTAGATTGTAGACGAAAGAGGGGATGCCTTCCGGGGCATCCCCAAGCTTACACACTTGAGTCTTCCTTGAATATTACCTTGGGGTGCCTTGGGCATCCCCAAGCTTAGGCTCTTGCCGCCCCTTATTCCTTTATCCATCGTAGTCTCACCCAAAACTTGAAAACTTCAGTACACAAAACTCAACAGAAACCTCGTCAGATCCGTTAGTATAACAAACAAATCTTGAACTTTAGGTACTATTGTAAATTGATTCATATTTAATATTGGCATAATTATACTGTAATCCAACTTCTCCATAACTCATACCCCCCGATACGATCCATAGATTCATCAAAATAAGCAAACTATGCAACAAAAACAGAATCTGTCTAAAACAGAACAGTCTGTAAAGACCTGAATTAAAGTCATACTTCTGTAACTACAAAAATTCTGAAAAAATAGGACAACGTGGTAAATTCATATATAAATATTGTGTAAAAAATTCAGAAGGTTCTAACACTCCAGAGAAAAACCAAAATTCCATTACTGGACGCAAAAGTTTCTGTTTTCAAACAGCATCAATTATACTATCATCCATATCATCCCAAAGGCATTACTTGGCACAAACACTAATTAAAAGATAAAAACACAATCATAACAGAGGCTATAATTGTGTAAACACACAAAAACAGAATAAAATTATTGGGTTGTCTCCCAACAAGCTCTTTCTTTATAGCCATTAAGATAGGCTTGAGATTTCAATGATGCTCACATGAAAGATAGTAATTGAAACACGAAGAGAGCATCATGAAACATATGAAAAACATATTTAAGTCTAACATACTTCCTATGCATAGGCATTTTATAAGCAAACAAATTATCAAGACAAGCAATATCTAGCATATGCCAATAGGAAGAATGGAGCATTAATAATTTCAACATAACGAGAGGCAATTTAGTAACATGAAGATTTCTACAGCCATATTTTCCTCTCTCATAATAATTACATGTAGGATCATAATCAAACTCAACAATATATCTATCATAAACAATATTCTCTCTGTGATCCACATGCATAAAAAATATATAATCTTCCAAGATAGTGGGTGTCGTGGGAAACGACTATATATGGGACCGAACGGGTCCCTTTGCGATTCGGCTTAGGGGACATGCATGGGACAAAGAGCAGATCTTTAGTAAGTGTAAGAACACACGGGGGATTTATCCAGGTTCGGGCCACTATGAGCGTAAAACCCTACTCTTGCTCTGTGGTTGATCGTGTATGAACTCTGGTTATAGGGAGCGCAGTTTTCCGGCAAGGTGCACGGGAAAATGCAGCTACGGCGTGTAATTGAGCTGGGTGTCGACCGTTCTACCTGTAGCCATGGGCCTCCTTTTATAGGCCAAGGGGTTACCACAATGGCTAATACGGTCATTATAGAGTATGAACAATGACTTGCACCGTCATCACGTCTATCTTCCAACGGGGTAAGACAAACGCATTTAATGCACCGTTAGGTGCTACGTTGGGGAGGCAAGGCCTTGGGCAAAAGATCTGTACCACCGGTCCTGGCCCCTTCTGTAGCCTTGACACGTCCCAGGGACGGGTGTCATTAAAGTTAATCTTGGCGTGGCATGCTGACACGTGCTTTGGCTGGCTATGTTGACTGCCTGCCCGCTCGACACCTAGCATACGAGCCTATCTGGTCGATGGTGAGGTGGAACGGTAACGGGATAGAACAAGCCTGCTGGCACGGAGCTTGCCGGGCCTTGCTTGCCGGCAAGGGGGCTTGCCGGCAACCATGGTCTTGGTCTTCACCTTGCCAGGGCGAAGCTTGCCAGCAAGGGCAGCGTCGATCTTCAGTACTAGAATAGTACTTCTCGATGACCTGCCTTGGGGTCTTCTTCACGGTTGAGGTGCCCTAGACTAAGGGGTCCTCGGGCCGCTGGCCTGTCCCACGTGGGCCGTATTGATGGGTCGCTCCTAATCTGTCGAAGGAAGGCTGGACTACAGGCGACCCCGGGCTCTAGAAGGAAACCTTCGAAGACTTGGCGTCTCCTCCAAGTCAAGCTTAGCATGGCCGGCATGTTTATCCCCTGGTGGCAACCGACCATATGTAACCCTAGGTACCCCTAGTGTCTATATAAACCAGAGGGTTTAGTCCATAGAGGGCAGAGCCATTATCATCATACCCACCTAGGGTTTAGTTCATCTAATCTCGAGGTAGATCAACCCTGTAATTGTCATACCAACACATCAATACAATCAAGCAGGACGTAGGGTTTTACCTCTTCTAGAGGGCCCGAACCTGGGTAAACGTTGTCTCTACGTTCCCTGTTACCCATTGACTCGAAGATCCATAGTTCGGAACCACCTACCCGAGATCCACCAGTTTTAGTACCGACATTGGTGCTTTCATTAAGAGTTCTGCTGTGGGGACATCTTTGTTCCTGGCCAGCTCTTTGCGTTTGGCAGCATCATGCTGCACGCTGATCTGACCAGTCGCCTTGGCCGGGTCGGTAGCTTTACCCCCAATCAGGAGATCAGGTTTGGAAACCTAGAGTTCATCGCTAACTCCCGGGGGGACATTAATCTCGCAGGGTTCTCGGTTTTACCTGAAGAACCCGCAGACCCCGAGGCGTCCACTTCGGGTACGGCTCACCCCGCCATCGAGTCGGCCGCCACTCTGGATCCGGCCCCCACTCTGGATCCGGCCCCGAGTCCGGATCTAATCTCCACGCTTGATGACCCAAGATCAGCCTGGGTCGAGCATGACTACGGGGCAATTTCGAATGCCCCCGGCGCAACAATTCGGGTTGGCCCCGAGTACTGTCAGAACATGGATCCGACTGATCTCTTGCTATTAAACGGGATGCTGGATCGGATCCAGGCCATGGAAATTACCAACGGCCAGTCCTCGGTCTATGACTAGATCGGACTTAAAGCCGATGACAGGGAAATTTACATCCCACCTGCCACCCACTTAGTCGCCACTATCGAAGACTCGGCCGAGGGCTCGTCCCCACTCCCTCTGGAACCAAGAGCGGATCGGATACAGATTCCCGATCATCAAGCTCTGTCCTCCAGCTCGGCAGCCGACCTCCACTCCGGAGAGAGTCCAGTGCCGAAGTCCGAATCGGCGCACTGCCTCATGTCTACGCAACCGTGCCTGGCCGAGGATTCCAATCCAGAACCCGGCTCGTCTGACTCCATGTCGGTCCAAGACACAGCGGCCAAGACTCCGAACTCACGTCCGGTCGGGATCCAATTTTTCATCCCACCCATCCCCCACATCGAGTACTGCCCAAATAACTCGGGACGGCCCGATGTATGGGATCTAATGTATGTGAAACAACAGCCCGGAGAGACAGTTCGGCAATTCTGGACTAAATTCCTTCTCGTCAAAAACAAAATAGTAGACTATTGCAACAAGGAAATTTTAGCGGCTTTCCGGCATAATTGCCGAGACGAAGGCATCTTAAATGCCCTCGCCCGCCGTCACATTCAAAACTTTTCTGAGTTATCGGACTTGGTGTTCAAATACTGCACCATGGAAGATGCTTGGCAGGCTCAGCAAGAGCAAACAGATTTAATCCATGCCGAGGAATCCAGACGTGCTCGGAAAAAACGCGCACACCCCCGCCGGTCAGGTCAATATGAGCCGTCTGAGAAAAAGAAGAAACTCCTGACAAGATCCAGAACAGTTCTTGATGAACTACTGGATAAATCGTGCCCTATACACTCTATTCTGCTCAACACAAACCCAACTCACAGCCTTCGAGCTTGCTGGGTGGTCAGGCAAGTTGCCAAGAGCGGCGAAGCCATCCTCGGAGGCTCATATTCAAACAGATGTCTAGCAACACCCCCGGAGGACGACGCCGAGATCCTAACGATCTATGAGACTTACTCCTCTAAGAATCAGAGGAAAAGAGCCCTTCGAGAGCTCGGTCAAATTCACCATGTGGCAGCAACGGACTCATGGACAGACACACCTATCACTTTCGACGAAGAAGACCAGCCGAGGTCTCGCCCTATCCAAGTTGCTGCCGCCCTTGTCCTTGATCCCATAGTGGATGGATTTTGACTCCAAAAGGTGTTAATGGACAGCGGCAGTGGGTTAAACCTCATTTACAAGGACACCTTGGACAAAATGCAGTTCGACAGGTCTTGCATCGAGCAAAGTCACACCACCTTTCGAGGGATCATCCCGGGGAAGGAGGCACATTGCAGTGGTCGAGTCACTCTCGATGTAGTCTTCGGAACTCCCGAGAACTATCGATCCGAGGAGTTACTCTTTCACATTGTGCCCTTCCGTAGTGGTTACCATGCCTTATTGGGGCGTGACGCGTTCGCACAATTCCATGCTATCCCACATTACGGGTACATGAAACTTAAGATGCCAAGACCAAATGGCGTGATCACAGTCATAGGTGATCCGGTCAAAGCTCTTCGGGCCGAGAACAAAACAGCATCCCTTGCCCTCGAAACATTATCCGAAGCCCTTGCAGCTGAAGAGTTAACTGCACTCCGTTCAACGGTGGATAAGGATGATGTAATCCTTAGCAAAAAAACCCAAATCCACATCCTTCAAACCAGCAGACGAAATCGTCAAATTCCAGGTGCATCCGACGGATCCTAACAAAACAGCATCCATTGGAGCTCAGCTGGACCCCGCGGTTGATGAAGCATTGCGCAATTTTTGTGCGAAAACTGGGACATCTTTGCCTGGCACCCTTCGGATATGCCAGGAATCGCACGAAACTTAGCCGAGCATAGCTTGAACATAACTAAAGGCTTCAAGCCAGTCAAACAGGCGTTACGCCGATTTTCTGAACCCAAGCGTCAAGCCATGGGTGAAGAACTGGCAAAATTGTTCAAAGCTGGATTAAACTGAGATATCAAACATCCCGAGTGGCTGGCTAATCTGGTCATGGTACCTAAGAAAGACAAATCATGGCTCTTGTGTGTCGACTTCAAGGATCTAAATAAAGCCTGCCCCAAGGATCCTTTCCCCCTGCCCCGTATAGATCAGATCATAGTCGCCACGGCTGGGCATGACTCATTGTGTTTCCTTGATGCCTACTCCGGATACCATCAAATTAAAATGAAGGAGTCCGATCAAGCGGCCACAGCCTTTATCACTCCCAACGGGCCGTTCTGTTTCAACACAATGCCTTTCGGATTAAAAAACGTAGGTGCTACATACCAGCGCATGATCCAAACCTGTTTGGAAAAACAGATCAGCAAAACGGTCGAGGCATACGTGGACGACGTGGTTATCCAAACCAAACATGTCAGTCAGCTGGTGGATGATCTCCGTCAAACCTTCAACAGTCTGCGGGCTTACGATATACGGCTCAATCCAGACAAATGTGTCTTCGGAGTGCCTGCGGGCAAGCTGCTCAGATTTATTGTCTCCCATAGAGGAATAGAGGCTAATCCGGCCAAAATCCGAGCCCTGTCCCAGCTAGCGGTTCCCACAGAGCTAAAACACGTCCAAAAACAGGCCGGCTGCGTGGCGGCCTTGAGTCGCTTCATTTCGTGCCTCGGAGAAAAGGCCCTGCCACTTTATAGGCTGCTTAAGCGGACCAAAAACTTTGAATGGACCAGCGAGGCAGCAGCCGCACTAGAGGAAATTAAAACATTACTGGCTAGCAACCCCATCTTGGCAGCACCCAGCTTTGGTGAGCCAATGCTGCTATACATTTCGGCCACAAACCAGGTGGTTAGTGCAGTTCTCGTAGTTGAACGAGAGGCAGAAGGTCACAAGCTCCAGGTGCAAAAGCTAGTCTACTATGTATCCGAAGTGCTAACCCCGTGTAAAACAAGGTATCCGCACTACCAGAAAATCACCTACGCAGTTTTTATGGCATCCCGAAAGCTCCGACACTATTTTCAAGAGTGCTCGGTCACGGTGGCATCTGAAGTACCCCTGAATGATATAATTAACAACAGGGACGCCACGGGTCGTATAGCCAAATGGGCCATCGAGCTCCTCCCCTTCAAAATCATATATCGACCGTGCCGAGCTATTAAATCTCAGGTGTTGGTAGATTTTGTGGCAGAATGGATGGAAGCGAGCTCCCTAGAGAGTTCAGTACGTATTCGCATTGGACGATGTACTTTGACGTCTCAAAAATGCTTGCCGGACTGGGGGCTGGAGTGGATCTTACATCTCCCACCGGCGACAATATCCGGTACGTACTGCAGATTATGTACACCGACTCTAACAACACAGCCGAATACGAGGCCCTGTTGCATGGACTTCGGATGGCAGTTTCAATGGGTGTACAGCAGCTCGAGGTACGAGGAGACTCGAATCTCGCCATCTCTCAAGTTAACAGCAAATTCGACGCAAAAGACCCAAAAATGACAGCATATCGCAATGTCGTCCTAAAAATATCCGCCCGGTTTGAGGGGCTGGAGTTCCATCATGTCTCTAGAGATAGCAACCAAGCTGCCGATGTCCTTGCTCGAATGGGCACTAAACACGATCGCGTTCCTGAGAACACCTTTTTGGAATGGCTCTTCAAGCCGTCCGTGGTGTGGCAGGATAATGGCAAGGCCACTGAAACCAAGGACTCGGGAGAGATCATCCCCCCGATTACCGAACCAGACAAAGGAATTAGCGGGGCTCAACAATCGAAGAAACATCTTTGGCCCATGAAGTCATGGCAGTAATCGCGCCATGGATCGAGCCCTTCCTCGCCTATCTCCTCCGCCAAGAGCTACCCGGTGACAAGACTGAGGCAAGGCGCATAATTCGGTGGTCTAAGGCCTACAAGGTCCACGAGGGTGAACTTTGCAAGAAAAGCACCACCGGAGTCCTCCAAAGATATATATCCAAAGACGAGGGGTGACAACTCTTGGCCGAGATTCACGCTGGCATGGGCGGTCACCACACAGCAGCTCGGGCCCTGGTCAGCAAGGCTTTCCGAGCTGGGTTCTTTTGGCCCACCGCCCGTGCAAATGCCCAAACACTAGTCCAGCATTGTGTTGGATGCCAGCTCTTCGCAAATCAAAGTCACATGCCCCCCCACGGCTCTTCGGACGATACCGATCACTTGGCCTTTTGCGGTCTGGGGGCTGGACATGGTCGGACCACTTAAAGGGGGGACCAAGAAAAGGAAGTATTTACTGGTTATGGTCGACAAATTCACAAAATGGATTGAAGCAAAACCAGTAACCTCAGCCAAGTCTGGGCCGGTCATCAATTTTATATCCGGCGTAGTTCATCGTTACGGTGTCCCCCATAGCATAATAACAGACAATGGATCCAATTTCACTGCCCAGGAAGTAAAGGACTGGTGCGCCAACTTAGGCATTAAGCTTGACTATGCCTCTGTATACCACCCACAGTCCAATGGACAAGTTGAGCGAGCTAAAGGACTAATTTTGAGCAGTATTAAGCCCCGTTTGGTCCGGTCCTTAAAGGAATCCGAATGTCACTGGGTGGAGGAGCTCGACTCCATATTATGGGGCCTACGCACCACTCCCAATCGATCCACGGGCTATACACCGTTTTTTATGGTGTATGGGGCAGAGGCTATTCTCCCTAGCGACCTTATTCATGACGCACCTAGAGTTCACATGTATGAAGAGAGGGAGGCCGAGTTGGATCGGCAAGATGACCTAGATGCCTTGGAAGAAGAGCGCAATGTAGCTCGGGCTCGTTCCACCTTTTATTAGCAGCAGGCTCGACGCTATCAAAGTAGGGAAGTACGGGCGAAGGAATATAACGTGGGTGACCTTGTCCTACGCCTCCCGGAGAAGGAGAAGCATAAACTATCACCCAAATGGGAGGGGCCCTTCATCATTGATCAAGTACTCACAGGGGGAGCGTATTGTCTCCGCGACCCAAACGACAATCACCTAGAACCAAACCCATGGAATGCAGCTAGGCTCCGGCGCTTCTACGGCTAGACCAGTGTCATCACCCTCTTCGGTCTATCCTTCTCGGATTCATTTTTTTCTTCTGTCTCATTTGGCTAGTATTTCCCAGGTTGTGTTCAGCCAAGCAGGGCGGCGTTAAGTTTTTCTCGGCAAACATCTTCAAATGTACCACACGTTCTTACCTGGGGGCTTCTTTTACGAAGCCGATAATACATCCTCTGTGCAACCATCAGTTTTTGTCATGTTTGCAACCTTCCAGTATCGTTTTAAGCCATCATATGCATCAATTTGACTTAAGATTTGGCCAAGCTGGGTTGCCTCGCTCCTGTGCTTACTCCCTACATTCCCGATTGTTTGGCTAGGGAGTAAAGGGAGCACCTCTGCGATTGTTACGTCCAGGTTACCCGGGTGCATACCTCAGACGAGTGAAGCCAAAGGCTAGCATTCTTAAGAATATAATTGGTCGGCTACGAGGGAAGTGAAAATAATTGGTAGTTATTACCATATTCCGGGGTTATTTTCCCGAAGTTACCATTACCTGTATATTTCGGGTCTTAGGTCATACGTTCATGGTCAACATGACAACCCGAGGAAAGGAACCCATGGAGGAACTATTTTCTTCGGAAGATGTTTCTTACGTTAAACAGTAATATAACATAACTCCCTGAGCGCGTTTTGTCTGTTTGCACCAAATGGCCGGATTGCCTGGTTCTCCGAAGTGTTTTTCCGATGTTCTCGGATCACGTAGTAGGAAACACTCCTCGGCCGATGGCTGAGGAGGCGGAAGCTGATGGCCGGTTAAGACAATGTTTAAAGCATGGTTTGGAGAATATTTGATGTAAAGTGCATAGATACATAGAATCAAAACACTACTCTCGGTCAAGGCCATCTATTAAGGTCTCTAGGGCACAATCTTCCTGGGAAGTCCGAGCAGCGGGCATCACTTGGTCATATACCAAATGTAGTGGCACTTCCTGCCCATCCGGCCCTACCGGCCCAACCCGAGCCAAATGCTCCAGATTAAGCTTGGTGAAACGGGTTTCAACCATCGCCCAAGCCTCCCGCGCTCCCTCTCGGCAGGCTGACATTTTCCATAGCTCAAAGCGGCGCTGAGCTCCTTTAAATCGGTTAGCAAGCTCGGTCATCCCTTCTGGAGCCGCCTCGCCAGGCCACAACACCTTGAACATGCTCTTCATAGCTTTTCGGACCCGCTCATGCGCGGCAGATAGCTCCTTCAGCAGGTCCCGTCCTAAAAAGCGGGCCTCCTCTTCGGGACGTCTAGTAAGGAGAACTAACAAGAGACATGGCATTGTTCATGCAGCAGTATAATACATACAATCTATATATCGAAAAGCTAGGTTGCACTCACTGAACATGCCAGCTTTTAGTCTCTGGTTCTCCTCCTGGGATTGGGCCAGTTGAGTTTTTAAGCTCTCAATTTCTTGGGCATGTTGTTGATTTTCCACCTTGAGCTTATCCTTTTCTTCATGACTTTGGGTCAGCACACAGTAGCCAGCCTCTTGCTGCGACTCCGCGTACCTTTGCGCTTCTTTGGTCGCATCTAGATCCTTCTGCAATTGATTTATCGACTCGGCTGTTATGGGCCAATCTTTCATTAGAAAAGGTGTCCCACAAAACTCTTTTTTAGATACATCTAGTTTTTCACTTACCATGTGCCTCTCGGGTCCATTTCTTGACCCCATCTAGCTCGGCCTCCACAGATTTCAACTGTGTTCGGGTCAGCCCGAGGTCTTCGGACAACTTTTTGTTCTATTCCCTCATGGTCTGCACAATAGTACAACATTATAAAACATCAGACCCTTAACTCGGCCGTCCCGCCCAACTTAAGGCTTGGGGGCTACTGGGTTCCGTGCTCAATGAATAAGGGAATCTTGCTTCCCCATGAAAAACTTTTTCGGAAAGGGCTACTGGTTAGGTTATGCGTCCAGTTATCAAAACCAATGGCGTACCTACAGACTGGTAGACAGAAGGTTGGCTACTCCCTCGAGCCCCATTCGGGCAGCTCCGAGGTACGCGTCTACCGAATTAAGAGCGTTAAACTCCTGATCGGAAAACGCAGAGTGCCGCAGCGACACCTTTCACCGCCGGTGATTCATCACGCTTTCGACCTCGGAGTTGGTAACCGAGACGTCCTCTGAGTCCCCTGGATGTTGGTCCTCGGCAGGGACCTCCGAAGTAACGCTGGCCACAACCGGAGACCTCGGTCTTGGGTTACCCCCTGCACCTCTTCAACGTCCTCGGACGCAGGAGGTTCTACATATCGCCTGCATGTCGTAGTAGAGAAAATTATTGATATTCGCAGCGGTTGTTGAAGATAAAAATGCCAAAGGTACAGTGAATGCATTACCTTTTTGGAGGGGGCGCGGTTGACGTAACTCCCGCTGCCACCGCACGTTTGGACGCCCTGTGGCCACTCACCACTGGAGCCACTGGTGCCGCTCTCGCTGATGTTATGCGCGTTGTGCGGCGGCCCTTGGGAGTAGAAATTAGCATACTCGGAATGACTGGAGCTGAGCGTCTTTTTCGAGACGAGGCCTTTTGGTCACTTACAGCGGAGGAGGGAAGCGTCCCGGGGTGATCGGCCAAAAGGGCCACTTTGGAGCCGTCGAAACTCTCCTGGTAGAAGACTCCCTCCTCGAAATCAATCGATGTTTCGGGATCGTCGTGAAACCCAGGGTCATCAGCGCGAGAATGACTCTCCGGTTGAGGAGCAGGGCAACTCACTATCTTGATCCAGCGCCTCCAGCTCTGTTCGGATAGATTAGATATCCGATTAAGAGAAATTGATGTACCATCCGAACTATGAAGTGTAGTTAGACTCACCATTTCGATGGGATTATAGCTCGATAAGCCATCCTTGGGCTTTAGTTGAGCAAACTCTTGCTCTTCTCCCTTGAAGAGATCGGCCAGGATGGCTGCCATTGCTGCCTAATCAGCAGGTCCTTTCTGTATGTAGCGGGTCGAGTCATTCGCCCCGTTGTAGCACCATAGAGGGTGCACCCTTTGTTGAAGAGGTTGAATGCACCGAGCAATGGATGCGGCCATCACGTTAATAATGGTCAACCCGTTATGGGCTAGCCACCTCACTTGAGCAGCTAGGCGCGTTACTTTGGCACTTTCCTCTTGGGAGGAGCTCTTCGGTCGCCAGTTGAACCGCTTCTTCGGAGAGGCAAGTGAGAATTCAGGCAGCCCCCTCCGAGTTGGATCGAATAGGGGGACGTCTTCAATATAGAACTACTCCGAGGTCCACTCCTCGGCATCCTTCTTGGGAGTCCCTATAGGATACCCCGTTCCGGCAATGCGCCACACTTCGGCTCCGCCGACCTCGTAAATTGCCCCTCCTCGGGTGCGAGGGATGAGACAGAAGTATTTCCTCCACAACTCGAAGTGGGCCTCACAACCCAGAAACATCTCACAAAGGGCAACGTAGCCCGAGATGTGCAGAATTGATCCTGGAGTGAGATGGTGGAGCTGGATCCCGTAAAATTCCAGTAAACCCCTCAGAAAGGGGTGAATAGGGAAGCCTAGATCTCGTAAGAGGAAGGGCACGAAGCATACCCTTTCCTCCCCGTGTGGGGCGGGGAAGTTCTCCGCAAAAGCTTCGCCGTTTGCAGAAGTCAATCCGGGGCGGGTGGACGCGAGATCTGATGCGGGTAGATACCCCTGTGTCTCGAGGCTGCTCAGTAGAATACGGGAAACTGAGCAGCTCGCCCAGTCACCTTGAAGGGGGCCGTGAGGGCGTGAGGAGGAGCCTGGAGTGCTCCCCATTGTTCAAGGTTTGCTGACTCTGGCCTTTCAGTAATTTGGGAGTGGGTGCGTTAACCTTCACGCCCTTAGCCTGTTAAATAGGCGTCCTCCCTGGGCCCAAAAGGGGCATTTCTAGAAAAAAAACTATTGGACCATTTTCCTCCCTCCGGTGCACAGAAATCGAGGGGTGTCATTAACTCCGAACGAAGAAAACGACGTGGCGGGCCCTGCGATGCCTAATTAAGCCGAGGAATTGTCGGCGGCCGGACTATTATCGGCCGGACATAGTTGAGGGAAGGAACTCGCCCCACAAGCCAAAGACTTTGGACGCGTGGAACTGACGAAGATTATTGACCTCGGCATTTGAGGCTAGTTCAGGGGCTACTGAGGGTGTCCTGGACTAAGGGGTCCTCGGGCCGCTGGCCTGTCCCACGTGGGCCGTATTGATGGGTCGCTCCTAATCTGTCGAAGGAAGGCCGGACTACAGGCGACCCCAGGCTCCAGAAGAAAACCTCTGAAGACTTGGTGTCTCCTCCAAGTCAAGCTTAGCATGGCCGGCATGTTTATCCCCTGGTGGCAACCGACCATATGTAACCCTACGTACCCCTGGTGTCTATATAAACCAGAGGGTTTAGTCCATAGAGGGCAGAGCCATTATCATCATACCCACGTAGGGTTTAGTTCATCTGATCTCGAGGTGGATCAACCCTGTAATTGTCATACCAACACATCAATATAATCAAGCAGGACGTAGGGTTTTACCTCTTCGAGAGGGCCCAAACCTGGGTAAACGCTGTCTCTACGTTCCCTGTTACCCATTGACTCCAAGATCCATAGTTCGGAACCACCTACCCGAGATCCGCCGGTTTTAGTACCAACAACGGTCTTGGTGTTGAGTCTTGAGTCACAGTTATCCTCTGTCAAGCCCTTGCTAGACGGGAGGCTGCAACCGCCTGTGCACAAGTCTGGGTACGAGGGCACCCATGTCTTAGTACACCGACAGGAGCCCCTAGGCCTGGGTCGCACGCGCATGCAAGGCGTCGTTGGGCTAGGCCCAAACAGTGCACAGGCGGCGCGTGGCAGAGGATAACTGTCATAATCTTCTCTTTTACCACACCCGCCCATGATGCGCATTAAATGCGGACGTGGGAGAGGTGGAGCGAAGCGGCGGCGGGAGGTGGTGCGCCTGAAAAGCGCAGCCACGTAGGACGAAAAAGAGCCAGCCCCCGCGCCTTCCCCATAAAAAGGGAAAACGTGGAGGGCGCTACTCATTTCGCCTGGCTTCTCGCATTCCCTTCCACGATTTCTGCCATTAAGGGAAGCGAGGCGGTAAGTAATCCCCCTAGGGCGCTATAAAAGAGGGCAGGGGGAGTGGCAATCTTCCTCACTCATCTTCTGCCTTTGCCATTCTCCTCCTCCAACCTTTCATTCATCATTCCCTTCCTTGAGATCTACTGCTGCGATGGCGAGGGGTGGAGGTGGGGCCCGCGCATCTGCTTCCGCCTCGAGGGTCCCCTCTCGGGGTCGGACGCGTTCCTCGGTGGTCGTCGTGAGTGCCAGCCCTGGCGCCCACAGCAGAGCCGCCCCCCGCGGCCGCGGAGGGCGCAGTACTCGTGGACGAGGCGGGCGTGGCGGACGTGACGGGGAGGCCGCCCTTCCCCCTCGGGCGAAATCCCGCACGACGGTGATGGCGCACGAGTCCCACACGGCGGTAGCAGCGCACGAGTTTGTCGTGGGGCTGCACCGCCGGCTTCGCAGTTGGCTCCGGTTCCCAGATCCCTTTGCGAGGGTGATGGAGAACAGCAGGCCCTCGAGCCTGTGGCTACAGGCGGATGGCTGCTGCAACGGCCCCTCCTGGGTGGTGGTCGAGTTCTCCACCGCTGGCTCTCTGTTCCTGACACGGGGGTGGAAGTCGTTCACCCGCTCCCGTGGTCTAAGGCAGGGGCAGCTTCTTCAGTTTAGGTACGCCAGAGCTGCCACACTCTTCGTGAAGTTCTTCGGAGTCTCCGGCGGCCGCATCGAATGCTACGCGGAAAGTGTGAGCAGCAGCGGCACCGACTCCACCAGCGAGAGCGAGAGCGAGAGCGACGAAAGCTCCTCCCGTATCAAGAGTGAAGGCGACGACTCTGACTAGGCGCATAGTATTGCCCCAGTCGAGTCTTGAAGATGGGTTGCGCTCCACCTAGGCTCCTCTCCTTAGTTCCTGTATCAAAACTGATGTAACCCCGTGGGGGCATGGAAGATATCTTCTGCATCCAAATGTTTAACAGTTGTTGTAGTTCGTATTTTGAATGGACGTATGCATGTTGTTCTCCTTATTCTATTCTGTCTTTGCATGATTTTCGTACCCTACGCTTGCCGGAGACTTGCCGGTGTGCACACCCTTGTCGCGAGTACTTGACGAACAAGTCCTCAGCAGCTTGCCGGAAGTGCCGCTGCCGGCAAGATCATGCTTGCCGATCACAATGCAGCTACTTAGGTTGCCGAGCAGACTCGAAGCAAAGCAAGAGCGCAGTCGAGCACGGCAAGGTTCCTTAGCGTGCAAGTTTCTCATACAAAGGCCAAAATTGTTCAAGGAGAGCCACAACTACAACAAAGAATTTATTTCAAAGTTTCGCAACTTAGCTCATTCCTTGCTGTACTTCTTGCCGTAGGGCGATATCTTGAACGTGTCTTTTGGTATCCCTAACCGTCACTCCCCCCTGGAAGCTTGTATGCGAGGAATCCTTCCTTCCTTTAGGAAAAAGAAAGAAGAGAAAAGAGGAGACTGGAGCCTTGACGGTTTGTTAACCACCTTATGCAAGGCAAAGACTGTAACATAAGACTACATGCAACACATAAATATGCATTTGGACAAATAATTGTGAAACACTTAGTTTTATTTATTATGCACGGGATCTGCGCCCGGCTTTGTACAAAGGTTTACATGCCTTGACGGCAAACTTGTACAAAATAGGTTGCCGGGCAGCCCGGCAACCGCGCCTTACAGGTAGAACTTACGAAGATGCCCAATATTCCATGAGTTAAGCACCGGAGTGCCATCTTCGGTCTCTAGGCAGACTGCGCCGGGCCTAGAGACTCGTACTACCCGGTAAGGGCCCTCCCACTTCGGCGTCAACTTGTTTTTACCCTTCATGGATTGAATCCGACGAAGAACAAGGTCGCCTTCCTCAAGGTTCCTGGCATTCACTTTGTAGCTATGGTAGCGGCGCAAAGCTTGCTGGTACCGTACAGCACGGACAGCAGCCCGGAAACGATCTTCCTCAGGGAGCATGGCATCGTCATGCCTCAGCTCATCTTGGTCCTCCTCACTGAAGGCCAAGACTCGAGGTGACCCGTATCTGAGTTCTGTGGGGAGTATTACTTCTGCACCAAGGCTTGCTTCCTGACCTTCTGCTTGACGGCTCTCGCATGAGGGCAGACAGCAAGGTGGTGCTCAGTTGCCATCCTAAGAACTTCGGGGATGTCAGGTGCTTGTCGGGCAAGCACACTGGCACTCACCCGTAGGAAGGCAACAAGCTCGACTCCCTATTTGTCGCCGAGAGTGGCACTTTCAGAAAAAGTGCCACTCATCCCATCCCCCTTCGCAGAAACTTGTTTGGCCGTGGACGCGGAAGCCTTGGCTCTCTTGCTCTTGCCGGTAGAGCTCTCTGGTGTGTCCTCGACAGGCATGCTGCACTCTGAAGTGCACTTCCCAGAGTCCTTCACAGAGGTCTTGCCGGCCTTCTTCTTCTTCCCTTCCCCGGGAGCTTTGACGGCAGGGGCGAGTGCCTCGATGGCAGCCGCTGCCGCCGCCTCCCGGCAGAGCTTGTTGGTACAGATGATTGCGTCCTTGTGGTTTAACTTGATGGTGAGGACCCCCATCGGCCCCGGCATCTTAATGATGTTGTACGCATAGTGTGACGCGGCCATAAACTTTGCCAGGGCTGGGCGGCCCAGAATCCCATTGTATGGTTGCGGCATCTTGATGACGTCGAAGGTAATCTTCTCCGTCCGATAATTGAGCTCGCTGCCGAACGTGATCGGCAACGTGACTTGGCCCTTCGGCTTGTTCCTCCCCGGACTGATCCCTTGGAAACTGCCTATCTCCTCGAGATCCTTGTCGGGGATCTACAGCCTCTTGATCACATATGGGGAGATCAAGTTCAAGCCTGCCCCATCGTCAACCAGCATCTTCGTCACCTTGAGGTTGCGAAATGTTGGTGAAACCAACAATGGCAAACACCCGACCGCAGTGGTGCGATCAGGGTGGTCCTCGGCGTCAAAAATGATGGGTGAGTGTGACCACTTGAGTGGCTTCTGTGCCTCCATAACCGGCTCCGCTGCATTGACTTCGTGGATCCACTGCTTTAGTTTTCGGTGCGAGGAGTGCAAAGATGCGCCTCTGTCAACACACATGGCATCCACCGCATTTTGGAACTCCTTGCCGGAGCCGCTTCCATCCTCATCACTATCATCCTCTTTTTGCTGGCCCTGAGCAGCCTTCTCTTTTGGCTGCTTGGCCTTGCCACAGCGCCCTCCACGGCTACCATGGTCTTGCTTGCCGGACCCACCAGCACCATCTTGGGCCTTCTCCTTATCACACTTCTCATACTCTTGATTCTGTTTTTCGGTAAGCTGCTCTACTTGTCGGCATTGTTAGAGATCGTGGCCCTTGGTGCAGTGGATCTTGCAGTATGGCCCGCCGGTCTTGCCGGCCTTCTCGCCTGCCGCAGCTTCCCGGCAAGCATCGCACCCGGCAACCTCCTTGCCGGGGATGTCTGCTTTCGGCTTCTTGGTGGCGTTGGTATCGTCGGAGCTCTCGACGGCCAGTACAATCTTGTTCTTGCGCTTTCTGTTACGCTTCATGTTCTTCTTCTGCGGGGTTGATGCGTCGTCGTCCTCGGAATAGACGTCTGCACCTGCATATTCCCCGGGGAGTCGCCTCCCTTCCTCAGCACGTGCACACCTATCCGCCAAGGCGTACAGATCGTTGATGGTCTTCACCTGCTCGACATTCATCTCTGACCGCATCCTGCGGTTGTGCACATTCGTGTGGAACGCGGCAACAACAGCTGCGGGATGGATGCCGGGGATGTTGTGGTGCACACGGCTGAACCGTTGTATGTACTTGCGGAGGTTCTCTCCATCTCTTTGGGGGATCACCTGCAAATCGCTGGGCTGGCCTGGGAGCTTGTGGCCACCCTGGTAAGCGCCAACGAAATGATGGCACATATCCGCCCAAGAAGAGATGGAGCCCTCAGGCAGGTTCATCAACCACGACCTGACGTTGGGCCGAAGCGCCAATGGGAAGTAGTTGGCGAGCACTTTCTCCTCCCGTCCCCTGGCAGCCTGCACCGCGATGGTGTAGATGCCAAGGAACTCGGCTGGGTTAAGCATGCCGTCATACTTGTCAGGCAGCTCCGGCTTGAAGGCATGGGTGGACGGCCAGCGAACTTGCCGCAGCTCATGAGTAAACGCTGGGCACCCCACGTCGTAGGGCAAGTACCCAGCGGCTACTGGAGCGAGCACATTCACTGTCGGCCTGGCACGGTCGTCGGATTGACGGCGTGCTTCCCGGCGCTGCTCGATCTTCATGCGGGCGTCTTCATCGCACCGCTCGCGGAGCACTTAGCGATGATCTTGGCGGCACCGCAGATCTGACGAAGCCATAGACAGCACGTCATGGTCGTCTGATCGGCGGGCTGGCCACTGAGATGGTGGGGAGTGCCGAGGCGACTGCACCGTTTGCACGGCGTCTCCGGCAAGGTAGCCGAAGGGTCCTGCCAGCATGGTGGGTGGTCGCCGCGAGGGCCCCACGTCTTGTGTTTTGCCGGGATTAGCAAAACTGATGAGACTTCGAATGGTGGCTCTCCATTCGTCCATCTTGTCTGGGACTGGCGGGAAGTTCAAAAGTATTTGAACGCGCACCATGGCCTCTGCCACCGTGGTTGGCATGGCTGGGAGCACAGAACGAGGCATCGCTCGACTCCTGGCGGAGCCAAAAGGAGCTTCGTTATGCCCGTGCCACCACGGCTCATGCCCACCAACAGGCGGACGCGGGGGTGGCAGCGGCGTTCTGTGAGCAATCGGAAGTTGCTGCACGGGGATCCCGCCTTGCGGTCGTCTGGAACCGCCAGCAACGTGGGGGAGCGTGTCGTGCCCATCTTGCGATGGTCGTGGCGTACGCCTCCCCCCGCCGTTGTTGGATGTCGCCGCTACGTTCTGGGACATTGCGGCGTCTGGGTTCTAGGTGACAGCAGTATGAACTATATTACTATGATGACTGCGCTCACCAGAATGTCTTGGAAGTTGACCGGCTGCGACGTCGCCGGTCCTGTGACTAGGCTCGGCATCATGGCGGGGGTGCTGGGCACCCGCACCACTTGCGCCTCCTGCGCCGCCCATCCCAACCGTAGCGCCCGCGCCTGTTGCACCGCCTGCGGCCGCCTGGGAAGGTGGCTTGGACGGGGTAGGAGCCTTCGTGGCTCCACTCTTCTTCTTCGGCGCCATCGACGAAGATGATGAAGTTGGTACTCACACTACCAAAGAACTGATTTGTCACACACAATCCCCCTGCCTGGCACGCTAAAGATGTCATGGGAAACGACTATCTATGGGACCGAACGGGTCCCTTTGTGATTTGGCTCAGGGGACATGCATGGGACAAAGAGCAGATCTTTAGTAAGTGTAAGAACACGCGGGGGATTTATCCAAGTTCGGGCCGCTATGAGCGTAAAACCCTACTCCTGCTCTGTGGTTGATCGTGTATAAACTCTGGTTACAGGGAGCGCAGTTTTCTGGCAAGGTACACGGGAAAATGCAGCTACGGCGTGTAATTGAGCTGGGTGTCGACCGTTCTACCTGTAGCCGTGGGCCTCCTTTTATAGGCCAAGGGGTTACCACAATGGCTAATACGGTCATTACAGAGTATGAACAGTGACTTGCACCATCATCATGTCTATCTTCCAATGGGATAAGACAAACGCATTTAATGCACCGTTAGGTGCTACGTTGTGGAGGCGAGGCCTTGGGCAAAAGATCTGTACCACCAGTCCTGGCACCCTTCTGTAGCCTTGACATGTCCCAGGGACGGGTGTCTTTAAAATTAATCTTGTCATGGCGTGCTAACACGTGCTTTGGCTGGCTATGTTAACTGCCTGCCCGCTCGACACCTAGCATACGAGCCTATCTGGTCGATGGTGAGGTGGAACCGTAACGGGACAGAACAAGCCTGCTGGCACGGAGCTTGCCGGGCCTTGCTTGTCGGCAAGGGGGCTTGCCGGCAACCATAGTCTTGGTCTTCACCTTGCCGGGGCGGAGCTTGCTCGCAAGGGCAGTGTCGATCTTCAGTACTAGAATAGTACTTCTCGATGACCTGCCTTGAGGTCTTCTTCACGGTCTTGATGTTGAGTCTTGAGTCGTAGTTATCCTCTGTCAAGCCCTTGCCGGACGGGAGGCTGCAACTGCCTGTGCACAAGTCTGGGTACGAGGGCACCCATGTCTTAGTACACCGACAGTGGGATTAACATCAACTAAAGTCATGACCTCTCCAAACTCGCTTTTGTCAAAAAATTCATAAGATTGAACAATCTCTGAATATGTGGGATTCTTTTTACCTAAAGTTGACACTCTTCCAAACCCACTTTCAATATTATTGCAAACATTATTATCAATATCATATTCATTATGAGGCTTAAATAAATTTTCAAGATCAAAAGAAGCATTATCACCCCAATCATGATCATTGCAATAAGTAGTGGACATGACAAAATTATCATCCCCAAGCTTGTAGCTTTGCATATTATTAGCACAATTGACACTAATAGAATTTATAATAGCATTATTGCGACCATGCTTTTCATTCAAGGAGCTATCAAGTGTGGGTGCAATAGCAATGATTTCATTTTTAACATAAGGAACTATAGCAAGTTCATCTCCATAAGCATAATTAATATTGGCATCATGGCCACAAGCATAGCAAGCATCAAATTCATCAAAAAGGGATATTTCAAGCAGATCAATGGAATCACAATTATCTATAGATTCATGCATATCATTATTCTCTTCCAAAGCAGCAGACATTCTCCCAATGAATTCACTAATATAGGTATTGGAAGCATAGTTTTCCTCGCAATATTTAAGTATGGCAAAAATTTCAGATTTGTAGAGAGTAATATCATACTTTTCAATTAAAGAAGCAACTTCATGGGCACCCTTAAAAGCAACAAATTCTTCAATTTGTTCGATATCATAGTAGCTATAAACACCCTTGGCATAAGAAGATAAGATTTCATTATAATTAAACTCAGATAGGTAGGGAAGGTGTTTTTTAGGGTTCTCAGAGCAACAAGTAAAATCATGAATTTCACATAGATTCCAAGCATAGCATAGCAAACAATTTATTTGATTCCATAAGAGTCTCCCTTTTCTAGACAAACAGTGATGCACAAAATGAGCATGCTCATCTAATGATTTTCCCTCAACTAAACTAGTTGGGGTTTCAGCACGAGCACAAATAGATCGAAGATGATCCAAGTAGAAAACTTTAAGGTGATCCATAGTGATCTTAAATTTTTGTTTTACTTTCTGTTTTTGTGTCTTGACATGGCAATAAAAGCAACAAAGCAAATAAAATATTTTTGTGTTTTTGTAAAAATTGTTTTAGAAGTGGGGGAGATGAAAACGAGAGGCAAATGCAAATAAAAGGCAAATAAAATAAATGCAAGTGGATGATAGTTTGTGCGAAGGTACTTGATAAATTTTGGTGATGTCTCCCCGGCAATGGCGCCAGAAATTCTTCCTTCTACTTGTAGACTACGTTGGTATTTCCCCGAAGAGGAGAGGATGATGCAGTATAGTAGAGATAAGTATTTCCCTTAGTTAAGAACCAAGGTTATCAATCCAGTAGGATAACCAAGTAAAATCCCGTTAAACGCACCTGCACACACAAAAGCAAACACTTGCACCCAACGCAAATAAGAGGGTTGTCAATACTCTTAGCGGTTATTTGCAAGGATTAATTCTGATAGTGATAGATAGATAAACTAAAATACTAAATAAAATAAAAGTAAATAAATTGCAGCAAGGTATTTTTAGGTTTTTTATACATGATAAAGTAGACCCGGGGGCCATAGTTTTCACTAGAGGCTTCTCTCTCGAACACATAGCATACGGTGGGTAAACAAATTACTGTTGGGCAATTGATAGAAAAGCAAATAATTATGACGGATTCATGGCAATGATCATGTATATAGGCATCATGTCCGAGACAAGTAGACCGACTCCTGCCTGCATCTACTACTATTACTCCACCCATCGACCGCTATCCAGCATGCATCTAGGGTATTAAGTATGCAACAGAGTAACGCCTTAAGCAAGATGACATGATGTAGACAAAGTAAACTCAAGCAATATGATTAAACCCCATCTTTTTATCCTTAATGTCAACAATACAAATACGTGTCATGTCCCCTACTGTCACTGGGATTGAGCACCGCAAGATTGAACCCATCACAAGGCACCTCTCCCATTGCAAGATAAATCAATCTAGTAGGCCAAACCAAATCGATAGATCGGAGATAAATACAAAGCTATAATAATCATGCATAAAAGAGTTCAGAGAAGACTCAAATATTTCTCATGAATAATCTGATCATAAACTCACAATTCATCGGATCCCAACAAACACACCGCAAAAGAAGATTACATCGGATAGAACTCCAAGAACATCGAGGAGAACATGGTATTGAAGATCAAAGAGAGAGAAGAAGCCATCTAGCTACAAGCTATGGACCCGTAGGTCTGTGGTAAACTACTCACACATCATCGGAAGGGCAGCAAGGTTGATGAAGAAGCCCTCCGTGATCGATTCCCCCTCTGGAAGAGTACCGGAAAAGGCCTCCAGATGGGATCGCGGAAGAACAGAGGCTTGCGGCGGCAGAAAGGTTTTCTCTTTTGTCTCTCTGGTATATTGGGAATATTTGGGAATTTATAGCGCTGGAATTAGGTCAGGAGGGGCTACGAGGGGCCCACAAGCCTGGGGGGCGCTCCTACCCCCCCCCCCCCCCCCCCTGGGTGCGCCCTCCAGGCTGGCCGCCTCCTCATGGCTCTTCTGGTCTTCTCCCGAAGCTTCGTGGGTCTCTTCTGGTCCATGGGTCTCTTCTGGTCCACAAAAAAATAATCCAAAGTTTTTTTTTCTTGTTTGGACTCTTTTTGATAATGATTTTCTGAAAAGGCAAAAACAAGCAGAAAACAACAATTGGCACTGGGCACTGGGTTAATAGGTTAGTCCCAAAAATTGATATATAATGGCATATAATTGCATATAAAACATCCAACATTGATACTATAATAGCATGGAACAATCAAAAATTATAGATATGTTGGAGACGTATCACCTGACCACGAAGGTCTATTCCTGCAAGCAATCAAAGAACAAGCAAGAATATGATAAAGCAATCTGAATATTGCGAATATAAATGAAGTATTGATAAAGGTGGGGTTTCAAAAGCGGTCTTGGCCTGGTCGTTGGACACAAACGAAGTACACGAAGTTGCAGCAATGGCTAACTTTTAACTAAATAAAACCCAAGCAAAAAAGCTACTAGATTGATCTACTTATATAGGAGCAAGGGGTGGCGGCCAAGGAGGTGGGAGGACGTCCCAAGGCAGCCTAAAACCAACCCATGGGCCCAAGTGGAGGTGATGCAACACCTTTGGACTTGTAGTTTGACTCGGATTCTGCTGCAGCGTCGGATTGTTTCGTCAATATCTCCACGCTCCGGACGAATTTGAAGGTGAATCCAATTGGGTTGGAAAGTGCACGAAATAAACTTTCCAACAAAAAAAATCACCCAATTCGAAGTCTGGATGCAAAAGTTGTTGGCGTTTTGATTCATGTATGTCTGTGTAGTCCGAATCTGAGTCCAGAACGTGGGGGACTTGGTCTCTATCCTCTCTTGGGCCAAAAGTGACGTGAGAGGACTTCTTGAACAGCACCTAATCATTTCCTTTGATGTGAGAGGACTTCTTGAACAACATCTAATCATTTCCTTTTCCTTTTCCTTTTCCTTTGTCTTCACACGTGGTTCGTACAAGTGTTCAGCAATTCTGCATTTAAGCATGAAATAAAAATAGGTGAAGTATTTTTGTTCCGGATAAAATAAATAAATTATTACATAATTCTTATAAGAAATCACCTCACAAATATGCATGTATGCAATATTTTTGTTCGTATCCAAGGTAGCGATGTCCTCATCAGGGACACAATGAACATGACTTACCCATCTACTATCAGCTATAGGATAAATTATACCTGCCTCCAAGATCTTTAATATTTCCGTTCTTACCACATCCTTCATTTTAGGATTTAAGCATCTTTGATGATCGACGACTGGTTTAGCATCAGGCTCCATATTAATCTTGTGTTGACACAGAGTAGGGCTAATGCCCTTAAGATCATCGAGAGTATATCCAATTGCGGCACGATGTTTCCTCAAAGTTTTCAATAACCTCTTTTCTTCATGCACTGAAAGGTTAGCATTGATAGTAACAGGATATATCTTATTTTCATCAAGATAAGCATATTTCAATGTATTAGGGAGTTTCTTTAATTCAAACACTGGATCACTCTTTGGTGGAAGAGGATCTCCCAAAGTTTCAACAGGCAAATTATGCTTAAGGATAGGTGCTTTCCTAAAGAATATTTCATCTATTTCATTTGTTTCATTCATATGCATATCAGTTTCATGGTCTAGGAGATATTGTTCTAATGGATCAGTAGGAGGCACAATAATAGAAGCAAGACCAATAATATCATCTTTACTAGATAATTCTTTATCATGAGGTTGTCGATTAAACTTAGAGAAATTAAATTAATGAGATACATCACCAAACTTAACCTTAACCTTTTCTTTAACACAATCAATTTCAGCATTAACAGTATTCAAGAAAGGTCTACCAAATATAATGGGACAAAAGTTATCTTGTGGTGATCCAAGTACTAAGAAATCAGTAGGGTATTTAATCTTACCACATGAGACTTCAACATCTCTAACAATCCCAAGCAGTGAGATAGTATCTCTGTTTGCAAGCTTAATAGTGACATCAATATCTTCTATTTCAGTAGGTGCAATATCATGCATAACTTCTTGATATAAGGAAAATCGCTTACACTAGCACCCATATCACATAAACCATGATATAACAATGATCTCCAATCTTAACTGAAACAACAGGCATGCCAACAACTGGCTTATTCTTATCTAATTTATCTTGTTCAGTGTTAACTTGTTTGGCAATTTTGGTAGCTTCATTACAGAAATAAATAGCATGCCCATCAATATTATCAACCAAGAGATCTTTAACCATTGCAATAGGAGGTTCTACCTTTATTTGTTCAGAGAGTTTACGTGTTTTAACATTACTTTTATGAATCATAGTTGTAGCTTTAGCATGTTCCTTAATCCTAACAGGGAAAGGAGGTTTCTCAATATAAGTAGTGGGTACAACTAGATCAGTAGTATAAGCAACTGTTTCAGTTCTAGCAATAACTGATTCTTCACAAATTTCTTCAATAGGTTGATGAAATTTAAACCACTTCTCCTTGGGGAGATCAACATGAGCAGCAAATGATTCACAGAATGTAGCTACTATCTCAGAGTCAAGCCCATATTTCGCACTAAGCTTATGAAAAACATATGTTTCAATAAAAGACTTAACACAATCAAATTCAAGTTTTATACCTGACTCATTACCTTTGTTGATTTCCCAATCTTCAGAGTTGCACTTAATCCTTTCAATAAGATCCCATTTGAATTCAGTACTTCTTTTCATGAAGGAACCAGTGGAAGAAGAATCAAGTATTGCTTTATCATCATGAGAAAGCCGAGCATAAAAGTTTTGTATAATCATCTCTCGAGAGAGCTCATGATTGGGGCATGTGTGCATCATGTACTTAAGCCTCCCCCAAGATTGAGCGATACTTTCTCCTTCGCGAGGCCAAACATTATATATATATAATTCCGATCACGATGAACCAAGTGCATAGGATATAATTTCTGATGGAATTCCAGCTTCAATCGGTTCCAGTTCCATGTTCCAGATTCATCCAATAGCCTATACCATGGCAATGCCTTCCCCCCCAAAGATAAAGGGAATACTTTCTCTTAACTCCATCCTCAGATAGACCTACAAGCTTAAACAATCCACAAATTTCATCTATATAGATTAAGTGCATATCAGGATGTACTGTTCCATCTCCTGCATAAGGATTAGCATGCAGTTTTTCCAAAATATCTGAAGGAATTTCATAATAAATATTTTCATAGGTTCAGCAGGTTGAGGAGCAGCTCTTACCACTTTCGGTTAAGGTGAAGATACCCCGAACAAGCCCCTAAAAGGATTACCCTCCATAGTGACAAGTGAAGATAAAATTCAGCATGTAATATAAATGTTTCCTTACCAAATTCCTCTTACCAAAAGCGCTTCACTCCCTGGCAGTGGCACTAGAAAAGATTCTTGATGACCCACAAATATAGGGGATCAATCGTAGTCCTTTCAATAAGTAAGAGTGTCGAACCCAACGAGGAGTAGAAGGAATTGATAAGCGGTTTCAGCAAGGTAATCTCCGCAGGTGCTGTGAATAGTAGTAACAGGTAGTTTGATAGCAAGATAATTTGATAGTAAGTAATGAGTAACCAAAGTAAAAAGGTGCAGCAAGGTGGCCCAACCCTTATATTACAATGGACAAGCTGGAAGTACTTCTTATATTAAGCAAAGCGTTCTCGAGGACACATGGGAATTCTCGTCTAGCCACGTTCATCATGTTTAGTTGATTCGCGTTCACTACTTTGATAAATTGATATGTGGGTGGACTAGTTCTAGGGTGCTATTCTTACTTGAACAAACAACCTGATACGTCTCCAACGTATCTATAATTTATGAAGTATTCATGCCATGTTTACAACAATTTTATATGGTTTTGGTATGATTTGAATGGAACTAACCCGGACTGACACTGTTTTCAGCAGAACTACCGTGGTGTTGTTTATGTGCAGAAATAAAAGTTCTCGGATTGGGCTCAAAATTTATGGTGATTTTTTATGGACCAAAAGAGACCCCCGAAGCTTCGAGGAAGGACCAGAAGCCTCACGAGGAAGCGACAAGCTCAAGGGGCGCGGGTCCCCCCTAGGGCGCACCTACCTAGCTTGTCGCTCCCTCGTGGGTCCCCTGGCGTGAATCCAATGCCAAATATTCCTATAAATATAGAAACCCCCGAAAAGAAACCTAGAACTTTCACGCCGCTGCCGCAGGCCTCTGTTCCGAAGTGATCTCATCCGGAGCCCTGTTCCGGCATCCTGCCAGAGGGGGAAATCATCTCCGGAGGCCATCTTCATCATCCCGGCAGTCTCCATGATGAGGAGGGAGTTATTCACCCTCGGGGCTGAGGGTATGTACCAGTAGCTATGTGTTTGAACTCTTTCTCTCTCTCTCTCTCGTGTTCTTGATTTGGCATGATCTTGATGTACCGTGAGCTTTGTTAATATAGTTGGATCATATGGTGTTTCTTCCCTCTCTATCTTCTTGTGATGAATTGAGTCTTTCCCTTTGAGGTTTCGTTATTGTCGGATTGAATACTTTGGATTTGAGAACACTTGATGTATGTCTTGCATGTGGATACCCGTGGTGACAATGGGGTATTCTATTGAGTCACTTGATGTATGTTTTGGTAATCAACTTGCGGACTCCCGTGACCTTGGGGTAATCTAGGCATATGGGTTGGTACACGTTTTCTTCCTTCTTTCTCCGATAGAAACTTTGGGGTACTCTTTGAAGTTCTTTGTGTGGATTGAATATTATGAATCTAAGATTATTTGATGCATATCGAATAATAAACTCACGGATACTTGTGATGACATTGGAGTATCTAGGTGACATTAGAGTTAATTGACGCGTATCATATAGTGTTATTTTAATACGAACTCTAGGGCTGTTTGTGACACTTATAGGGATGGCTCAATAGATTGATCGGAAAAAATAACTTTGAGGTGGTTTCGTACCCTACAACAATTTCATCTTATGTTCCCCGCTAGATAAGAACTTTGGAGTGATTCTTTGTCACACGTTGAGGGATTCTTATATGATTCAATTATGTTAGCATTGTTGAGATATTGCACTAGTGAAAGTATGAACCCTAGGCCTTGTTTCTAAGCATTGCAATACCGTTTGTGCTCACTTTTGTTACTTGTTACCTTGCTGTTTTTTATTGTTCGGATTACAAAAACCTATATCTACTATCCATACTACACTTGTATCACCATCTCTTCGCCGAACTAGTGTACCTATACAATTTACCATTGTATTGGGTGTGTTGGGGACACAAGAGATTCTTTGTATTTGATTGCAGGATTGTTTGAGAGAGACCATCTTCATCCAACACCTCCCACAGATTGATAAACCTTAGGTCATCCACTTGAGGGAAATTTGCTGTTGTCCTACAAAACTCTGCACTTGGAGGCCCAATAAAGTCTACAAGAATAAAAATTGCGTAGTAGACATCAAGCACTTTTCTGGCGCCGTTGCTGGGGAGGTGAGTGCTTGAAGGTATATCTTTAGATCTTGCAATTGAATCTTTTAGTTTCTTGTTTTATCACTAGTTTGGTTTATAAAAGAAAACTACAAAAAAAATGGAATTGAGGTTGCCTCAAATGCTTTATCTTTAATGTCTTTCTTGAAAATATGGATTCCGATAATTGTACTCAATTGTTAGAGGAAGAATTTAATAAAACGTTTAATGTGAATCCTTTGAATGATGAGCATGATTGAAATATTGTTCGTATGAATTCTTTGAATATCCAAAATGCTAATGATGATTGCACTAGTAATGATAAAAAAGTTTCTTACAAGCATGTCAATTTTTGTGGAGTGCAAAAACTTTGTGAAGATATGCCTTATAGGGATGATAGATTTTGTAAGAAGCATAAACACGATAAAACCAATTTGTTCCTTAAAGTGATAGATAAATTGCCTACGAAATTATGCTCTGTTCATCCCATTACTTGTGAACTTTGCAATAAGGTTGGTCATCTTAATTTTCAATGCATACTTTTTCATGATCGAATCATGGCCACATATTGTAATGACTTGATCACCCTTGAACTTTATAATGAGCTTTGTCTATTTTTGGGGTATGAAGAATTAACACATAAAAATAGTTGGTTTGAAGTATTCATTCTCACAGACTACATTGAAACTAATCTAAAGGAAATCTATATGTTTTGTGTGGTAAATTGAATGAGAATGCTTATATAGCCAACTATAGAAAGACGGGAAAACCAATAGAATATAAAAGAAATGCTAATGGAAGGGTAAAGATCCCCCTTTCCCTCCTATTTTCTCTCATGATGAAACAGGTAATGAGGAGGAGCTTCCTATCCAACCAATCTCTTCAATAAGAAGCTCAGAAAAATTAAACAAACCCACACATAATGTGGTGAAGAAGAAGAAAAGAAGGAAAAGTAGAGGTAAAGAGGTATCTCTCCCAAATAATGTTGCTCCTATTATTGTTGTGCCTCATGAGAATGAATCAAAAATAATTGTGGAAGATGATACACTTGAGGATGATTTTGTTATGCCTATTACTTGTTGTGACAATTATGATTGGGAAGATAATGATACTTCTTATAATATTGAAAATATTTTTGGCACCAACTTGGTAAATTATGATGATAATAATTGTTATACTATTGGTGCTATTCATACTATTGATGATAATAGTGATTATGCTAATGATATGCAAACTCACAAGCTTGGGGATGCTATGTTTGATTGGAATGACATGTTTGAGAATTTATTTGCTGCAAATAATGTTTATCCTAAGCTTGGGGATGTTATGCTTAATGAAGATGATCTTTTTATTTCCCCTACTTTTGATGAGCAAATTTATTATGATGATAGCATGCCTCCTATGTATGATTATTATATTGATGAAAGTGGGTTTGGAAGAGTGTCAACTTTAGGTAATAATTATCCCACTATTTTGGAGGGTGTTCAATCTTATAACAATGATAAAAGTGGGTTTGGAGATGTCATGACTTTATTTAGTGTTGAATCCACTACTTTGGAAGAGGTTTCAATCGATTATGATACTTATGTTATAAAAAGTAATGATGATTATTATTATAAAACTTGTCATAATTATGAATACCCTTTTACTGAACATTACTCTTTTAATGTGGAAACAATTTATAGTATTCAAGTTTCATATGATACTCCCACTATTATGAATGAGAATAAATTTGCTTATGTGGAGAGTAATAAAAATTCTATGCTTGTGGATCATGAAAAGAATGTTTTATGTGATAGTTATATTGTTGAATTCATTCATGATTCTACTGAAAATTATTATGAGAGGGTAAGATATGCTTATATATATCTCAATAATATCAAGTTTCCTCTCTATGTGTTGAAAGTTTTGAAGTCATACTTGTTTTGCCTTCCTATGCTAGTTGATTCTTGCTCCCATAAATTGTTTGCTCACAAAATCCCTATGCATAGGAAGTGGGTTAGGATTAAATGTGCTTGCCATATGTTTCATGATGCTCCCATTGTGTTTCAATTCTTTACTTTTATGTGAGCATCATTGAAATCATCGTGCCTAGCTAGAAAGGCATTAAAGAAAAGCGCTTGTTGGGAGACAACCCAACATTTATACCTACTGTTTTTGTGTGTCCACATTATTAAGCTACTGTAGTAATCATGTTTTATATGTTTTCCTTCAATAATGTGCCAAGTAAAGCCTTTGGGATAGTGTTGTGGATGCTTGTTGATTAGATTCTGTGCAAAAACAGAAACTTTTGCGTCCAGTGCTCGAATTTCATCTCCTTACTGGAGCGTGATAAAATTCTCAAATTTGTACACAGTATTTGGTTACAAATTTTTTACGTTGTCCTAATTTTTCAGAATTTTTGGAGGTACAGAAGTATGCTTTTAAATTCGCTCACTACATGTTGTTCTGTTTTTGACAGATTCTGTTTTTATTGCATAGTTCGCTTGTTTTAGTGTTTCCATAGCTTATATTGAGTAATATAAATTGTGGAAATGATAGAATACGTTAGGCATTGTGTGAGAAAAATTATGAATCTTGTCTTGACAGTACCAAAGTGAATGATTTATTTTCATACTAACCAATCTCACGGAGTTCCATTAAGTTTTATGTGATTGAAGTTATCAAGTTTGGGGTGAGATGAGGATTTGAGGAGAATAAGGAGCGGCAAGAACCTAAGCTTGGGGATTCCCAAGGCACCCCAAGGTAATATTCAAGGAAGACTCAAGCTTCCAAGCTTGGGGATGCTCCGGAAGGCATCCCCTCTTTCGTCTTCAACACTATCGGTAACCTCACTCGGAGCTATATTTTTATTCGTCACATAATATGTGTTTTGCTTGGAGTGTCGTTTTATTTTAGTTTGCTTTGCTTGCTGTTATTTAGAATAATGTTTTGTATCTTTTATTTCAATAAAATGCCAATTATAGCCTTTACCATGCTCAGTTTGCAAGTTTATGTGTTCTTGTTTGAAAAAAGAGAGTTTTCTGTTATGTCCTGAATTTATGTGAATTGTCAGAACATGATAAAAATCTGAAATTTTTACACAGTAAGCATTCATGAGTTCTCTGTTACGTGGTAATTTTTCAGAATATTTGGAGTTAGGTAAGTATGAATATTTATTCCCCCTTTACAGACTGTTCTGTTTAGACAGATTTCGGTTATAGTTGCATTGTTTGCATATGTTTGCTTGTTTAACGTTTCTATTTGTGGATAGGAGTATTAAATATGCAGACACATTTAGTATGAAATGTTTAATTATAATTTTAGTGATTTGCTACAGTAGGGAATGTTAAGGTTTTGAGTTGATTTATACTAACTTATCTCACGAGTTCTTGTTGAGTTTTGTGTGGATGAAGTTTTTAAGATTTAGGAGAAGCCATGATATGAGAGGAATTAAGGAGACACAATAGCTCAAGCTTGGGGATGCCCAAGGCACCCCAAGATAACATTCCAAGAAGTCTCAAGCAACTAAGCTTGGGGATGCCCCGGTAGGCATCCCACCTTTCTTCATCAACACCTATCGGTTAGCCTAAGTTTTTACTTGTTCACATGATATGTGCTATTCTTGGAGTGTCCTTTTCTTTTATTTTGTTTTTTTGAATAAAACATTTAGATCTGAAAGTTTTAAATGAGAGAGATTCCTCACATAGCTATTTAATTGTTTAACTACTCATTGATCTTCACTTAAATCTTTTGGAGTAGTTTGTCATTCACTCTCGTGCTTCACTTATATCCTAAGAGTGAATTGTTGAATGAATTGAATGTCATAAATATGAAATTATATATGCTTCATATGCTTGTCCCATGGGGAGTAATGACTTCACATACAAGAAGTATAAGTGGTAAAATTTATTGAAAGTTAGCAAACATAGCATTGGTCACTTGAACAATTCATGAAAGAATATTCAAGGAAGAGAGATTTCACATATAAATATACTATCTTGGACATCTTCTATGATTGTGATCCCCCATTAATTATTTTCAAACTTGATCAAGTAGTTGACGTTGGACAAGGAAGACAACGTAATAGGTTATGTTTATTTATATTCACATAGAAGTTATATTGTCATGGATCCTCTAACATGTGGTGCTTGCTCATAATCTATTGCTAGCCAAAATTTCGTACTAAGTAGAAATACTACTTGTGCATCCAAAAACCCTTAAACCCAGTTTCTTGCCATGAGAGTCCACTATATCTACCTATGGATTGAATAAGATCCTTCAAGTAAGTTGTCATCGGTGCAAAAGCAATAAAAATTGCTCCTAAATATGTATGATCTTTTATTGTGAGGGAAAATAAGCTTTGTACGAACTTGTGATGGTGAAGAAATAAAAGCGACGGACTGCATAATAAAGGTTGCTATCACAAGGGGCGATATAAAGTGACGTTCCTTTGCATTAAGAGCTTGCACATCCAAAAATAAAAAGTGCATGACAACCTCTGCTTCCCTCTGCGAAGGGCCTATCTTTTACTTTATGTATTTACTTTTATGCAAGAGTCAATAGTGTTCTTCTCTATTCCATTTTTATTTTCTCTCTTGGCAAGCATCATGTGGTGGGGAAAGATCCAGGCACATATATCTAGTTGAATATAGGTGATCATGAGTTATTATTGTTGACATTATCCCTGAGATAAATAAGTTGGGAGGCAAAACATTAAGCCCCTATCTTCCTATGTGTTTGACTAAAACGGTTTGTTCTAAAAATATGTTTTAAGTGTCAGCAATCATGGAAGACTATATGATAGTTGAGTATGTTGAATTTGCTAAATCAAAGCTCTTACATAGACCCTTCCTGAAAATAAGATGAATTGCAATTGTTTGATGACTGAGAACATAGTTTGTTAGTTTTCAAGAAAGTTTATGGTCTATACTTTAGCATGTGAATAGCTTGCTACTTGATCATGAGAAGTTTTTTGAGATGAGCTGTTGTTTATGATATATAATGATGCTAGAAAAAGTGATTGAAATTATCATTGGTCAAACATATAAACTATGCTAGCATTCACACTTCATAAATTATTTCTTTTATCATTTACCACTCGAGGACGAGCAGGAATTAAGCTTGGGGATGCTGATACGTCTCCAACGTATCTATAATTTATGAAGAATTCATGCCATGTTTACAACAATTTTATATGGTTTTGGTATGATTTGAATGGAACTAACCTGGACTGACGCTGTTTTCAGCAGAACTACCGTGGTGTTGTTTTTTGTGGAGAAATAAAAGTTCTCGGATTGGACTGAAAATTTACGGTGATTTTTTATGGACCAAAAGAGACCCCCGAAGCTTCGAGGAAGGACCAGAAGCCTCACGAGGAAGCGACAAGTTCAAGGGGTGCGAGTACCCCCCTAGGGTGCGCCTACCGAGCTTGTCGCTCCCTCGTGGGCCCCCGTGGCGTGAATCCAACGCCAAATATTCCTATAAATACAGAATCCCCCAAAAAGAAACCTAGAACTTCCACGCCGCCGCCACAAGCCTCTGTTTCGAAGCGATCTCATCCGGAGCCCTGTTCCGGCATTCTGCCAGAGGGGGAAATCATCGCCGGAGGCCATCTTCATCATCCCGGCGGTCTCCATGATGAGGAGGGAGTAGTTCACCCTCGAGGCTGAGGGTATGTACCAGTAGCTATGTGTTTGATCTCTCTCTCTCTCTCTCTCTCTCTCTCTCTCTCTCGTGTTCTTGATTTGGCATGATCTTGTTGTACCGTGAGCTTTGTTAATATAGTTGGATCATATGGTGTTTCTTCCCTCTCTATCTTCTTGTGATGAATTGAGTCTGTCCCTTTGAGGTTTCATTATTGTCGGATTGAATACTTTGGATTTGAGAACACTTGATGTGTGTCTTGCATGTGGATACCTGTGGTGACAATGGGGTATTCTATTGAGTCACTTGATGTATGTTTTGGTAATCAACTTGCGGATTCCCGTGACCTTGGGGTAATCTAGGCATATGGGTTGGTACACGTTTTCTTCCTTCTTTCTCCGATAGAAACTTTGGAGTACTCTTTGAAGTTCTTTGTGTGGATTGAATATTATGAATCTGAGATTATTTGATGCATATCGAATAATTAACTCACGGATACTTGTGGTGACATTGGAGTATCTAGGTGACAATAGAGTTAATTGATGCGTATCATATGGTGTTATTTTAGTACGAACTCTAGGGCTATTTGTGACACTTATAGGGATGGCTCAATAGATTGATCGGAAAAGATAACTTTGAGGTGGTTTCGTACCCTACAACAATTTCATCTTATGTTCTCCGCTAGATAAGAACTTTGGAGTGATTCTTTGTCGCACGTTGAGGGATTGTTATATGATTCAATTATGTTAGCATTATTGAGAGATGCACTAGTGAAAATATGAACGCTAGGCCTTGTTTCTAAGCATTGCAATACCGTTTGTGCTCACTTTTGTTACTTGTTACCTTGCTGTTTTTTATTGTTCGGATTACAAAAACCTATATCTACTATCCATACTACACTTGTATCACCATCTCTTCGCCGAACTAGTGCACATATACAATTTACCATTGCATTGGGTGTGTTGGGGTCACAAGAGATTCTTTGTATTTGATTGCAGGGTGGTTTGAGAGAGACCATCTTCATCCTACACCTCCCACGGATTGATAAACCTTAGGTCATCCACTTGAGGGAAATTTGTTGCTGTCCAACAAAACTCTGCACTAGGAGGCCCAACAAAGTCTACAAGAATAAAATTTGCGTAGTAGACATCACAACCCACTTATGATTACCTCCTCTCGCAAGCATCCGCAACTACGAAAGAAGAATTAAGATAAATCTAACCATAGCATGAAACATATGGATCCAATTCAGCCCCTTACGGAATGGCGCATAAACTAGGGTTTAAGCTTCTGCCACTCTTGCAACCCATCATCTACTTACTACTCCCCAATGCCTTCCCCTAGGCCCAAGCATGGTAATATGTCGTGTAGTCGACGTTCACATGACACCACTAGAGGAAGAACAACATACACTTCATCAAAATATTGAACGAATACCAACTTCACATGATTACTTATAACAAGACTCCTCCCATGTCCTCAAGAACAAACGGAACTACTCACAAATCATATTCGTGTTCATGATCAGAGGAGAATAATATGTGATTAAGGATCTGAACATATGATCTTTCACTAAATAAACCAACTAGCATCAATTACAAGATGTAATCAACACTACTAGCAACCCACAGGTACCAATCTGAGGTTTTGAGACAAAGATTGAATACAAGAGATGAACTAGGGTTTGAGATGTCATGGTGCTGGTGAAGATGTTGATGGAGATTAGTCCTCCCACGATGAGAGGAATGTTGGTGATGACGATGGCTTCGATTTCCCCCTCCCGGAGGGAAGTATCCCTGGCGGAATCGCTTCACCGGAGAGGAAAAGTGCTCCTGCCCAAATTCCGCCTATAGATGGTAGCGCTTCGTCCCAAAATTCTTCTTGTTATTTTTTTTCTAGGGAAAATGGCATGATATAGCAGAAGGAGGGCACCGGAGGGCATCTGTGGGCCCCATAAGGGCTAGGGCGCGCCCTAGTGCCTTGTGGGCCCATGGTGACTCTTCTCCGGTACTTTTTTCTTCCAGTATTTTTTATATATTCCAAAATAATTCTCCATAAATTTCAGGTCATTTGGAGCTCCGGAGAATAGCTATCTCTGTTGTAGCTCTTTTAGGTCCAGAATTCCACTGCCGACAATTTCCCTCTTCATGTAAATCTTGCATATTAAGAGAGAAAAGGCATTAGAGTTGCATCATAAAGTGAAATATTGATCAAAAGCACTATAAATAACAGTAGGAAAACATGATGCAAAATGGACATATCAAGGCTCGGTGCATGGAGAAGCCTTTGATAGAAGGATGAAGATAGTGATGGGGACTTTGGTGAAGTCGTTGGAGGTGATGGTGGTGATGGTGGAAGCGATGGTGGAGATGGAGCAGGCCCCCCGTGAGCTCCCGACGGCACCAGCCCATGCACATAGGCACCGTGCTACCCGCCACCAGCGGCCTCCATGGTGATGACCTCTTCCACGCACTGGCGGCACTGCGGCTCCCCGCCATCGCGCTTGAGAACATCCACCTCGAGGTCACCCTCCCTGCCAGCGAGGATGGGCAAAGGACCCTCCAGAGCAGGAGCTGTAGAGCGATGGGAGAGGGAAGACTGTGTGCGTGGTCCGACGTGTGGCACAAAACATCAAACTTTTAGGAAAATGCAACCGTTTTAAGAAAAAGACCAAAACGCCACATGAAACAACCCGACTCAGCACACCCCGAATAGCGCAAGCCGGCCTCGGTAGCCTGGGTCCGTTAAACGGCGAGGGAACACCGAGCAGGGCGCACGCGAGTTCCCAACTCGAATAGAGTGACAACTCGCTATAGGGGCGCACCCGGCTCATGAGGTCGGGCATGCAATGCTCATACCACAATCCAGACGCACGAGCGTGTCCGGGTCATGCGAGCAACGCAGCCCAGCAAGGGCGAGCGACGCTGACATCCCGGTTTGGCTTGTCCATCACGCACGGTGCAAAGCGCGAGAGGGCTCAAGCAGGCGCGACGCAAACCCACCGCAGAGAGGTGGCCCCAGTCGCGCCCACGGCCCACGCTTTATGGACACCTGTGGCAAAGCGACCGTGTGCGGAGCGTCCGCAGAGATCTGACGCTGGGGCATGCTAGGGAGCCAGCCGTGGGAGGGCCTCACGCAACAGATAGAGCAGAGGGCACTCTCGCCAACGGAGGTTCCCAGGAGGCTGGTACTCCAACATTCTTTATAGGAGTAACAACTAATTTGACAAGTTATGTACGAAACTTGATCAAAAGAATGTGTAGATCATGAATATGTCATTTGCATACATGTTTGCACTGTTTAAAATGTTGCATTTAATTAAACTACATTAATGCATTATTTTATTTTATTTTAAAGGAGGATTACCCCCGGCCTCTGCATCACCATGATGAACACATCCATCTTTATTAATTACTCACCAGAGTGGCAAAATGAATACAAGGATCAACTTGAAGCCCCATCAAGGCGAACAAAGTCGCTACACCTACAAGTATACAGATGTGCCCTGTCTGCATAATAGACACAATCTAATCCAGAGGCCTTAAGGCCATCCGGTTTAGGCGTCCCATAACATGCACCGCCTGCGCACGCTTAAGGATCCGCCGCTGCCATCTTCCGCCATCCCGTCTTCAGGAGGAATCACTGCATAGATCTTGCCAGTCCCATCTGTCGTTGATGTCACCACGACACGAGACAGCGTCACCAGCCTGCGCGCATCGATCAAACCGCGTCCAACTCTGAGACTCCACTGCTCCACGCCGCCGAGACCCACCATCTTCAATGCGGTCGATGTAACACCGGTCCACATGTTGGCCTCTCCAGTGAACCACTGCTCCAAGACAATGCCCCCAGGAGGGAGAACGGCACCAATGTCTCCGTCATCATCCGATCCGGGAGAGCCAGATCTAGGGTTTCCCCCGGAATAGCTACCACATGGAGGAAGAGGGGCACGCCATCTGCAACTGCCGACGCACCCAAGCAGTGCCTAGCGCCACATAGCTCTCACGACGACGCCTTCAAGAAGGACACGACGCCAAGTGCGTCGTCGCCGCCCTAGGGTTTTCACCTGAGAGACCGTGAGGTGGGAAAGGTAGGGCGGACCCGAACGACGTCTCTAGGAAGAAAAACGGCACCCTCGGGTGTCATCGCCGTCGCGGCCGGCATGAGCCGACCTGGGAATTATCCCAATATGGATCCCACCTCCCGCTCCGTCCCAACCCGGTAACCGGCTTGCAGCACGGCCATGTCCGGTAAGACGGAGTGCACGCTACATTAATGCATTATTTAAAAAGCCTAATTAATAACTAATTTATCCTATCTTGGTTTAATATGATTATATATGCCATGTTGATCAGCATAATTCGTAGATCGTTAATATGTCATCCTCATGCATGTTTGCATCAACTAAAATTGTAGTTAGGCTTAATCCATAATTAACCTCTCTTGTTATGTACTATTTGGGAAATTCTTTATATATGATTCCCCACTTCATTTAAAATGAGTAGATAGTCTTAGTTTATATCCATCACCATCCTATGCCATGTTCATCCATGATTAACCTCCATCTATAATTGTTGCATCCAATGAACATACCATATCTACTGCATGTTAATCCAATTAACTTGATCCATGTAGCATTGATACGTCTCCAACGTATCTATAATTTTTGAAGTATTCAGGCTTTATTTGCATCATTTATTTATGTTTTTGGCACAATATTTATTTGGACTAACCTATTAATCCAGTGCCAAAGGCCAGTTCCTGTTTTCTAGTGTTTTTGGAAATATAGGTCAAAAATTCATGGAACCCAAAAGCTAAAAAAAATTGTGAATTTTTATAGAAAATATCGGATTTTGGGTGAAGGAATCAGCGTAAGGCGGTGCACGAGGGCCCCACACTGCCTCGGGGCGCGACCAGGCCCTAGGTCGTGTGAGGTGGTTGTGTCGAGGCTCCTTAAGGCGGTTGATGCCCTTCTTTCGCCGTAAGAAAGCTAATTTTTTTTGGGGGGGGGAATCATGTCAAAAAATCTGCCCAATCGGAGTTACGGATCTCCGGATATTTAGGAAATGTGCTCAGCCACATAAACAATTCCGAAACAGAGAAGAAAACAGAGAGAAAAAGAGGAGGAGAGATACAATGTCGGAGGGGCTCTCGCCCCTCCAGGAGCCATGGTGGCCATGAACCAGAGGGGAGAACCTCTCCCCATCTAGGGCGGAGGCCATGAAGAAAGAAGAAGGAGAAGGCTCTCTCCCCCTCTCTCCTGGTGATGTCGGAGTGCCGCCGGGGGAACTATCATCACCGACATCTCCATCACCTTCCTCACTTCTATTCAGCGGTCCACTCTCCCGCAACCCGCTGTAATCCCCTACTTGAACATGGTGTTGGATGCTATTGATAATTATTATGATGATTTATTGCATCTTCTTTATGTCTGAGTAGATTATTGTTGTCCTATGGGTTAATTGTTGAATTGTTATGATTGGTTTGAGTTGCATGTGGTTATGTTACTATCCTTTGAAGCCCATCATAGGAGCGCGTGCATGGATCACACCTTAGGGTTAGTAGTATGTTTATAGGACTATGCATATGGCGGCAGGAGTGACCAAAACCTCGCCTCGCCATGGAAATTGATTCATATGGGACTGAAGGGGGGGCAATATATCTTAATGCTATGATTGGGTTTACCTTAATGAACTTGTTAGTAGTTGTGGATGCTTGCTAATAGTTCCAATCATAAGAACGCATGACTCGAAGTATGGATAGTATGTTAGCAGAGACCTCTCCCACATATAAACCTGCAATGATGATCGGTTTAGTAACTTAGCTAATTACATAGGGACAATTCCGCACACCATACCACCACTATTCCTCGCTCCCTAATTGTATTATACTCCCTCCGTTCCTTTATGTAAGGTGTATTTGTTTTCTGATAAAATTTCACAATGTAAGGTGCATTTCTTCTAATTCCGAAAAAAGAGGAAAGTATCTCTCTCCCGATTGCGTGTATCTCTTACTTTCCTAGGCTAAAAGATTTACATGTCGATAATCAACTAATTAGCCAAGGGTAATTACGTCCTAGATTGTCTATAATTATGTGCCTTGGTCACCGTGCTGAAAATAATACACCTTACATAAAGGAATGGAGGGAGTATTGTATAATATTGTAGGCAACACCTAACTTTTATGTTCACGTCTTGCAAAGCTATCCTTTCATACCTGCAAAGTAGTTCTAGTTTTATTTCCTAGACAAAGTAAACACGGTGTAAGAGAATATTAATCTTACCTTAAGCTCAGCTCTCTATGCGTTCGACACTCCATACGTACCTCCTCCATCATTGGAAAGTTCTACGACAATTTCTTGCACTTGGGATTATCAAGCTCTTTTCTGGCGCCATTGCTGGGGAGCAATAGCGTAGGGTGAATATTCTCATGCACTTGTTGGCTTTATCACGAAGTAGATTTTATTTTCTGCTCTTATTTTCTATCTTTAGTTGTGAGTAAAAATACTGCAACTTACCTGTTACTCATTCATATTCATTCATCAGTCGTGACTCCTCTGTCCATCAGGATAGGAGCCACCCTGGCTTACAGTTTTCTAGCTATTTATTGCAGCAACTTCATGAGTCCATCAAGATTAGTCTGCAGGATGATAAGATGACGTGCTCAGTCCGGTTACCACTCTGTCTTCAGGAGGAAGAGAATCAAACCAACAGTCAAATCATGAAGGAATTAGGGTTACTAACAGTGCCACACCCCTGATATAGTCACGAAGGACAAAGGAGGCTCGGTAACAATGTGGTGGCCCAAACCCACTTCTCAGAGTCCACGTGCTATACAGGGTGCTTCATCGCCTTGGTTGTAACCCTAGGTCAACCTATATAAAGCGAAGCAGGGACCATCCTCGACGCTAACCAAGCAACTTTACGATCATTGCAATCTACACCCAAACCCCAGTTCTTATGCGAGTCCAGTCAAGCAGGAAGTAGAATATTATCTTACGTTGCTTGCCCGGACATGGGTAAACTAATCACCGTAACGTGCCCTACCCCACCATGAATACCGTCAACAAGGTTTAGAAAAAAAAACTTTTGAAGGATATGGGGGCTAGACTAAGAGCATCTCTAGCAGATCCCTTAAACCGCGGAACTGAAAACACGGTTTTCAGTTCGCGGAAAACGCGTTTTAAGGGTCGGTTTGAGCTGCAGCCGAACACACCCCTCAAACTTAAACTGTAAAACTGAATATTCGCTTATATTTTTCCTCACGTCTTCTTCCTCTCGCCCGTGTCCATGGTCAGCTAGCTCGCTCCTAGGAAGCCGGCGGACAGCGCACGAAGCGGCCAAATACAGAGCCGCCGGCGTCCAGGACGGCTCGCACGAAGCGCCCCCAGCGTCCGTCACCGTAATTGCTTGAATGGATCAACCGAATCGATCCAGGAGCTAGCTCCCGTCGCCGTAGCTCGAATCAATCCAGGAGCTAGCTAGCTAGCTCCCGTCGCCGTAGCGCAGCTGCTGTAAGTGCCGAGTTTCCGGCGAGATTCCGGCGAGTTCCGTGGCGGAAGGTCACCGGAGCCCGTGTGCGCACGGCGGAATTCCCTTGTCGCGTAGCGTTGACTGGTTTTCAGGGCACCCTCAGTTTTGCCTCCAAATCTGTAAATAAAGGGGTCGTGGGGGTGGATTCTCAGGGGGCCTGAAAAAAGTTTACGGGTTTGACCACTTTTACAGGCTCTATTCGGGGTGTTTTTTGACAACAAAAACTGAAAACGTCGATTTTTACGAGTTTGACCACTTTTAAGCCGTAGCGCAGCTGCTGTAAGCGCCGAGTTTCCGGCGAGTTCCGTGGCGGAAGATCACCGGAGCCCGTGTGCGCACGGCGAAATTCCCTTGTCACGTAGCGTTGACCGGTTTTCAGGGCACCCTCAGTTTTGCCTCCAAATCTGTAAATAAAAGGGTCATGGGATGAATTCTCAGGGCTCTGAAAAAAGTTTACGGGTTTGACCAACTTTGCAGGCTCTATTTGAGGTATTTTTTGACAACAAAAACTGAAAACATCGATTTTTACGGGTTTGATCACATTTAAGGGGTCTGCTTGGTTTTAGCTTCGTCTGGCTGCTGTTCAGGAAGCCGAATAGAAATGGCCCACTAATCCATTGTTAATATCAACTTGAGCAAACATTAGCATCAGATGCCGGCATAATTTTAGAGTTCACTCAGATTATGAGGATTTAGAAGCAAGTCATTCTTTATAACATTAAAGAAGAGGAAAAACAGGCTCATGTAACATACAGGGTACAATCCTTCATTCGTTTCTACTTCTCCATCAAAGCACACTGGCTTCATCAGCGCATCAAATAAACATGGACATAAAAGGTTCAAACCAATAAGGTAAGCTACATCTGCTTGTACAGAAATGAGCTTCACCAGTTTGCATTATTTCTGTGAATAAAATCGGGAAAATAGAAGTGGTGCTCATGCAGAAGCTGCCATCAGCAGCTCGCTATCCGCTCGATCGCGGATCCTCCTTTCCAGCTCAGGCCTGAAGTGCCTGATAAGACCCTGCACAGGCCATGCTGCAGCATCCCCGAGGGCACAGATCGTGTGCCCTTCAATCTGCTTCGTCACCTCCTGAAGCATATCGATCTCTTCTAGCTTTGCATTGCCCACCTTGAGCCTCTCCATGATCATCCACAGCCATCCTGTACCCTCACGGCAAGGCGTGCACTGCCCACAGCTCTCATGCTTGTAGAAGTATGACAGTCTAGCAATCGCATCAACTACATCTGTGGATTTGTCCATCACCATAACTGCTGCGGTGCCTAATCCGGACTGTACAGCCTTTAGTGCATCATAGTCCATCAACACGTCATCACATATGTGCTTTGGCAACAGAGGAACAGATGAACCACCAGGGATAACTGCAAGCAGGTTGTCCCATCCTCCTCTAACACCTCCGCAGTGCTTCTCGATCAATTCCTTCAGAGGTATACTCATTTCCTCCTCAACGGTACAAGGTTTGTTCACATGACCTGAGATGCAGTAAAGTTTTGTTCCCGAGTTATTCTTGCGTCCAAAACTCGCAAACCATTCTGGGCCACGCCTAAGAATTGTTGGAGACACAGCAACAGTTTCAACATTTGTGACAGTTGTGGGGCAGCCATACAGCCCAGCATTGGCAGGGAAAGGTGGTTTCAGCCTTGGTTTACCCTGCTTGCCTTCAAGGCTCTCCAGTAGGGCAGTCTCTTCACCACAAATGTAGGCACCAGCACCAAAATGTATATGCACATCGAAATCATAGCCTGACCCGCAAGCGTTCTTACCAAGAAGTCCTGATGCATATGCTTCCTGCCGAGCTTTCTCAAGGTTCAGACGCTCATTCACATATTCACCTCTAATGTAGATGTAAGCAGCTGATGCTCTCATTCCAACTCCAGCAATAAGGCACCCTTCCAGAAGCTTGTGGGGGTCATGACGCATGATTTCCCTGTCTTTACAAGTTCCTGGTTCACTCTCATCAGCATTAACAACAAGATAAGAAGGACGTCCATCAGAGACTTTGGGCATGAAGGACCATTTGAGGCCAGAAGGAAAACCTGCACCTCCACGCCCTCGCAGACCTGATTTTTTCATTTCATTCACTATCCAGTCTGCCCCTTTAATCACTAAATCCTTGGTTCTATACCAGTCACCTCTCTTCATCGCACCTTTCAGAAAAGGATCATGAAGACCATAGAGGTTGGTGAAAATGCGATCTTCATCTTTAAGGTCACCAAAGTGAGTCTTCTCTGGAGGTGGGGGTGGTGGTGGAGGCTGTGGTGTGCTTGATGTAGTAGCAGCCTGGGTGTTGAATGATCTGCCAGCAGGATGCAGGTCGGCGCACGAGATAGAACGAGTAGGCTGTGCCCTTGATAGAGAATGCAAGTACTCAAGTGCGGCCTGGAAAGAAGGAAAAACAAAACAAAATGAGGGGTATGCCAATAAAGTATCTTAACTTGACTAGAACTATATGAGCCAATTTTAGAGTAAAGGAAGACCAATAAGGCAATGATAATTTAAAAGGAAAGGAAGATAATAAGGCAATGATGCCAGCAAGCAAGCTAACTGAATGTGGATGAAGTTGCACACTAGCCTTGGACAAAGTACAGAAGCAACAGCACAGCGCAGTGTGATTGTACTCCCTCCGTCAGGGTTTAGTGGGCCAGCCAGCCAACTCGGCGGGACCAAGGAACCCTGGGTTTACCGCTGGTTATTAGCGGACGCTCCGGAAACCATATAATCTATGCCTTAACTGATCCGCAGTAATAGCTACCGCACGCCTCTCACGCTTATTCCTCGCACGCACCCCCATCTTTGCCAATGCATGGCCAATCCAAACCGAATAAGAAGCGCACGCACCAGCTGATCGTGTGTCCGTTTTAATTGAAACTGAGACCACCATCCCATCTCCTTTGCTAACGGAAGGGAGTTAATTGTGGCGTGAAATGAACCGAATGGGGGGAGCTCGAGGAAAAAGTGAAGCGTTTGCACATCTTGATTGAGGCAACTGCCTTTTAAATCTGGACGTGCCTACGCTGCTCGCTGGCCTAAAAAACCCGGACGGAGGGAGTATAACAGAAGCACTATATATGATGTGATCATAACTCATATAAATCGCAGTTGCCCTTAACCAATTATCTGGACACATAATTACGGCTAAAAATGGGAATTGTGTGCCGGAAATCACAACAAATCCAAATGGCCAATCAAATACCGTAAAATCCAATAGAAAAAACTAAATTCCTGACCAGCATTATTCCACTTTGTCCTATTCAAACAAATCAGCTCAACAATCACAACATGTTATCAGGACCACTCCACAACCACTACCAAGCAGTAGCCTAAGTTTCCCATTACCCCGGACCAATGTTTTTAAAGCGGTAAAGCGAAGCGAGGCGCTGGGGGGGCGCCTCACCGCTTAAGCGCTAAAGCGTAAAGCGAGGGGACGCTTTAGACTGATCTGAACCTAATGGGCAGTAGATTAGAGTACCATTTAGTGAGACATATATACCATATGTTGCTGGTTGTAGAGCCCACATAACATCCATCCATTCCACCCTTTTTGCACTTGCTCTTCTCCCCAAGAGAATGCAGAAGGCAGGAGCCATACCTTGTGCTGTTGGTCTGGTGGAAGAGGGTTGCACCAGAGTGACCCAGTTTTCCTGCCCTTGTGTTCCCACCCAGTCCAGTTTTCCCGCCTGAAATTTCTGTGCCCCTGCCTGGCTAGTCTAAAGCGTCTGCTCTGCACTAAAGCGCCAACCAGAACGCCTAAGCGGGCGCTTCAGACGCTCTAATGTCTAAGGCGGACGCCTTAGACACCTGCCTAAGGCGAGTTGGACGCCTTGAGCCTGGAGGGCGCTCTAACGCTTAAGCGTCGCTTAAGCGACGCTTTAAGGACGCTTTACAAACAGAGCCCCGGACTTGCAATGAACAAGGTCGTGACAGCAGCTCTCCATAACTCCCCACCACCCAAACCCAACCCCAGATCAAGGAAACACCCAAATCCTAGACACACATACATATCTGGAGTTGGAATGGGGGAAGAGGCGCTCAGGATTGTCTACCCCCTTGGTGGCGATCTCCAGAAATGCAGAATCCTTGGCCGCCTGCATGGGTACTTCACCTGTGGCAAGCATCCAGCTGCTGCGGACCCAAACCAGTAGTGACGGCGGCACAGGAGGCCAAGCAGTGGGCAATGTGGCGTAGGATTTTTTTTTCCTCCTTTGTCTCCTATTTATTTTATGGTTGGATGGACACGGCTTGTGGGTGGGCAAGGGTGGTGCTTCGGTCTGGGGGATTTGGAGCAGACAACGTGAGATATGTTGGACAAGACTGACACCCTACGGACTTGGTTCAATGGTCATATCGTTCTGCTTCACTTTCAGATTTTGTGATTTGATATGATACTTATTGTTTAATCTGTTCAATCTTTCGTAATGCATGATGTCCTATATAACTAAATAGTTGAACCCCAGTAACCTATTTATCTCAACACACAAGCATGCATGGGAAAAGAGCCACCTCAACAATCAACATGCAAACATGCATAGTAATAGGCCCACCTCAATAATTAATACAGTGAATCATATATATCTTCAATTTTAGTCTTCATATGCTTAATCCAAATATTCATGTTTCACACAACCAAATCCATCAAAATATATAGCAGCAATATCCCGCAGCAACATGCAGGGTATCATCTAGTTCACCAAATTTTGGTGTGATTTAACTCAGATTGTATCTCTAATAAAAGCACTAGCAAAGAGAAAGAAAATGTGCATGTTACAAACCCTCAACCATTTACCAAGACTGGAATCAACCCTCAAGTACAGAATCAGATACTTCACACCCTGAACTGTTGAAACTAGATAGTTTGCCCAAATGCAAGCACATTGGAGAATCTAGTATATAGCAGCTTAGCAAAGATCAAAAAGGGCATAGTACTAATTCACAGACATCTAAGATAGCACTGTAAACCCAAATGCTTGGTTAAGAACAACTATAGGATATCATTCTTATCACAGGAAAGAAAACCATCAATGACATAGGCTATATGACTTCCAGGTTACCTAGCAAAGGATACAAACGAACTAATGCCGAGAAACAGATGATGTAACTGTAAGTCTGTAACAGTGGATCACGTGCTACAAAACCAAAGTAGTCACACAAAGGAAATAAAAGTAACGCTTCCAACATCTGTAACCTTTTCAATTAACAGTAAAAGCCTAAACCCAATATTATCTTTACTAAACCCATTTTATCCCTGTACGTGAGACCTTGATAAACACATGCCCATGCTTACCTATAAGTTGAAATGGGAGAAGTACCACTATGGTGGAATTCTGATCTCATATCCGGTAGGAAAACAATCTAATCTAAAGAGCAAAGACTTTTTTTTCATTCAGGCAAAAGGTAAGGAGAGTAGCAGATATTTTATCTTACATGTTCCAGTGCAACAACTGACCACATGCTCCAGTCAATCAGGAAACAATGAAAACTACAGGAGGCGTGCCTCATTTTATCACAAAGAACATTATTAAAACAATAAGACGAACACAACACCCATAGTGCGGTTTGATGGCACACGCATCGGAACCCATGCATCAAGATGGGAATGGGCCGGGTCGGCCCGCTGGGTCACTGACCCGGCCCAAAATCTCGAGGCCAATGGGCCAGGCGGGTTGGCCTTAAGCAATACACGGGCCAGTGGAGCCGGCACCGTGCGACCCGATGGATCACACGGGTCGACCCAGCCAGATGAAAGCTACACCCTAGTCCTGCCGCCGCCCCCGACCAATCTCTTCTGCCGCCGCCCGTCCCCGACCGTCTCTGCCGCCGCCCGGCCCCGACCATCTCTGCAGCCGCCGGCATTCCTCCCGCTCCATCCCGGTCACCGTTGAGCTCTCCATCCCGGTTGCTGTTGAGCTCTCCACCCCGGTCGCCAAGCACAGGTAGCTGCAGCGGCTGTGCAATTTCTTGCGTCCTGTTCAGCTGTAGGCTGTAGCAGCGGCTGTGCAATTTCTTGACTTGCGTCCTGTTCAGCTGCAGCAGCGGCTGTGCAATTTCTTGCTAGCTAAGATTAGTAGCTAGGATTTATGTTGATTTCTTGCGTCTTGCGTACGTAGTTGCAGTGGCTAGGCACATGTTATTTTCTGCAAAATTGATTAGTAGCTAGGATTTATGTTTGAAGTTGAGATTGCTTAAATCTGCATAAGTGATTGTGGAGAACTCCCTTGTATTGTTCTCTGACTAAGATGAATCTTCCATACTGAGAGTTAATCCATATGTATGATTATGAAAAGAATTCATGTTTCTTTCGTCTGAAATTCCTGGAAATATTTGTGCAATGCCATCGTTGGTGACAGATAATTGAGGACCATAAAGAGGTACCTGGCCAGCCACCATCCACTGGTGTCATCCGTTTCACCACATATGGAGGCTTAGCTCATGTACTATGTCCACCCGCAGGATGTGTTGGTGCCTGACATCTTTCAAATCTATGGCTAATAACATTGTTGCTTTGTGACTTTGTTTGTCCATATGTATGTGAATGATGGATTTTGATTGAGCTCCATGAGATAAAGTTGAAGTCAGGGTATTACATTTGTTGTTGATTTTTATTTTTGAAAGTTGATGATGCTCTCTAATGATCCTATATTTCCCTGTGATCAGAAACATGGAAGAGGAAGAAGGGGACCATGAGGCATACCAAAGTGGTGCTTCATCGTTGATATCCGGTGCGACAATGAGAAGGGCTCAACCACCCCCAGGGGTGTCTCCTTCTTCGATAAACATTTGTAGAGCTTATCATGGTGAGCATTTTTAATCTTTCTTTTTCTAGGGATGCAAATTAAGAGTTGATAAGTTATTATCTAATTGCAATGTTAACACTCGTGTCCTTTGCTCAGCAGGACGTTCACAGGACACTCGTATGGTTGATTTTGAGGAAGATGAGGCCGATGAAGAAGATGTTGACTATGAAGAAGAAGAGGAAGGGGAAGAAGATGAGGATGAAGAAGAAGAAGATGATGATGATGATGAAGAAGAAGAAGAAAAAGAAGAGGAAGATAATGTGGATGAAGAGGGAGGAGTTGAGATCATTGACATGGCATCATTTTCTGAACCAGGAAGAAAGTTTTTGTCTAAAGTGTGGAAAGAGTATGAGCCTATCCGTGTTGATGGCATAGTTGTAGCTGCTGAGTGCAAACACTGTGCAAGGAATATTTGTGCTGAGCGCAAACATGGAACAAGTTCATTGCGCAAACATTTGAAGAGATGCAAGGAAAGGAAGAAGGTTCTTAGAGTTTCTGGACAACTAAGTGCTTCCATCATGAGTCCGGATGGAGTTGCAATGGGGCTTTGGACCTTTAATCAGGCATTAGCACGCCGAGAGCTCATGAGGATGATTGTGTTGCATGAATTGGCATTCTCATTGGTGGAGTATGATGGATTCAGAAGATTTGTCTCTAGTCTAAATCCAAGCTTCAAGATGATATGTAGAAAAACAGTGAAGGAGGATTGCATGAAAGCATTTAAGGAAGAGAAGCGAATTCTGCAAGGGATGTTCAAAAACTCCAAATCCAAGATTTCTTTGACTACGGACCTGTGGACATCAAATCAGACAGTGGGGTACATTTGCATCACAGCTCACTACATTGATGAGGAGTGGAAGCCGCAAAAGAGGATAGTGAAATTCGCAGCTATGGAGACGCCGCACACAGGTGTTGCAATGTTCAACATCATGGTGAATTTCATAAGAGAGTGGAACATTGAAGATAATCTCTTTGCTGTGACGCTCGACAATGCATCCAAGATCCAACAATGGTGCAATGATGAAGCTATTGAAGGCACATCTCTTGCTTAAGAAGATGTTACCTGGTGGTGGCAAGTTGTTTCACCAACGTTGTGCCGCCCATGTCATAAATCTGATATGTCAAGCAGGATTGAACTTCCTTGGTCCAGTGATCAATATGATACGTGAAAGTGTGAAATATATTCGAAGCTCGCCAAGTCGAAAGGAAAAATTTCAAGAGATCGTTGAGCAACATGGTGTATCATGTGGAAAAACTCCAAGTCTTGATGTTCCAACTCGCTGGAACTCAACCTACATGATGATTGATATAGCAAAAGAGTATCGCGGAGTGTTCGACTCTTTGGCCATTCAAGATAAACAATATACCTTCAAGCCATCTTTTGAGGATTGGGAAAATGCCGAAGATGTTTGCAGGCTGCTGAAGGTATTTTATGAAGCCACTAATGTGATATCCGGCACAAAATATCCAACCGCTAACTTGTATTTCCATGAAATGTGGAAAGTGAAGCTGACCTTAGAGCAACAACATTATGAAGAGGATTCTGAGATGGGCACAACGGTCAAATACATGAAGAGAAAATTCAGAAGGTATTGGAAGATGTCATGGTTGAGCCTCTGTATTCCAGTGATTTTGGACCCACAATTCAAGCTGAAATATATCGAGTTTCGATTTGGCCTAGAGTTTGGGAATGAAGCTACAACAATGATTGCTAAGATAAAAAATGTGTTCCAAGGGTTGTTCAAGGAATACCTCCAATTGAATGACAATGGCTCAAATCCCATGTCACAAGGAGGTGATGATGACATGGCTGTAAGCGGTGAAGATCCTATGGCTGATTGGGACCAACATGTCACCCTCACTGCTCGATCAACAAATTTGGATTCTACTGAACTTGATTCGTACTTGTCAAAGGTACCCATCCGTCGAAGTGACCAGTTCAATATCCTTGCATGGTGGCAGACGAACTCAGGTGAATACCCAACGCTAAGTCGCATGGCAGCAGATATCTTGGCGGCTCCTGCCTCTGCGGTGGCATCCGAGTCCGCCTTCAGCACAGGGAAGAGAGTCCTATCTGATTTTCGAAGTCGAATGACCCCAACAACACTTGAAGCTCTTGTTTGCTTACAAGATTGGATAAGGGCCACCGGTAAAGCCATACGACACAAGTTTTTTCTTTGTTTCTTATTAGTGCTTCAAGTTTACAAATTCATGAATCTTTTATTTTTGTTTTTCTGCAGCTAATACTCAGCATAGCTTGGCTTCAATTCATGACATCATAATGGACTTACAAGGTATGAGGAAACTTGTTCAGAATTGTTCTTTACATTTTTATGTAGCAGCCAAGCACTACAACCTGTTTCTGATGCACCACTTGTTGGTTCTATTATTTTTAATACATCACCTCTCTGTTTTAAATTGCTTTCTGATACAACATGGTGTATCTAAGGCGTGGATCATTTTTTAGTATCTTGCTTGTTGGAGCAATTGGTGTAATTACAGGATTATCTAAGGCGTAAAACATGTTGTAAATACAGATATCGAGGACTGATGCTTGTTGGAGCAATTGGTGTTAACCTCCAGCAGATGATGAAGCAAAGATATGTCAGCTTTCTCTATAACCTACTGGATGTGAAAAGATTATCATGTTGAACCTGTAATCTTTTGATCTTGTCCGAATCTGTTGGATTGAGGTCTTTAGCTTGACGCTCTTTCAAACCTGTAATCTTTTGATCTTGTCTGAATCTGTTGGATTGAGGTCTTTAGCTTGATGCTCTTTGAAACCTGTAACCTTTTGATCTCGTTATTTTACTGAATGTGAAAAGATTGGATATGTGGAAAGATTAGATCTTTGTCATTTTACTGGACTGTGTAAATATTTGCTGACATATCTAATCTTTTGGGACTTAGTAATTTGACGAGGCCACAAATGTTGGACTGTGTAAACTTTTGCTTCAAAAAGCCTGTAAACTTCTGCACTGAGTAAACATTTGCTAAATTTTGGGTCGGCCTCATATACCCAATGGGTCAGTGAGGCCACAAAATTTTGCTGAAATGGGCCGATCCATGGCCTCACATATTGGCCTTGGGGCCACAGGGCCAGGTCCAGGGCCAGGTCTGGGCCGGCCCATTCCCATCTTGACCCATGCAAAAAGGCACAACAACCGGGACAGGAGCAACTAGTATAGAATCTAGTGTTGTGGTAGAAAAATAGAAAAACCAATCTGGGCTACATCAAACTACACCTGTCAAGCACATGAACTAACAACAAACAATAATCTCCCTCCACGATTGGAAATGTAAGTATAAGCAGTGTTTGTCCTGCCAAACGTCAGGCGTACTTATATACTAACCACATGTATTTCTACAGCTGAAACAAGGTACCGGGGAACTCGTACGAGCTGCCTATGGCCACCCAACGATCTACTTCGATCTCGACCTCACAATTAGAAATCAAATCCTCCAAAGAGATTCGAAGCTGCTAACACCCTTCTACGGTTTCGACACCTCAAATCCGCCACTCTCTCCATTTACATTTACATTTACAGACAACAGGCAGATCCAAGCGCGAGCCCCGGTGGGTATGGGGGAGGGGGGAGGGGGGAGGAGGTGGGGTTTGTACCTTGCGACCGGGAGAGATCTCGGCCGATCTGAGCAGCGCCCACCGCAGCGCCATCTCCGCCTCCGCTTGGCCTCGAGTCCGTCGGATTTGGGGGAAAACCGGGGAGAGACTGGTGTGGTGTGGGGAGGAGAAACGGGGCGAGCTCCGGGCCAGGTGCAGGAGGGGAACCAGCGCTCTTGGAGGCCGCGGCTGTGTGTGTGTGTGGAGGGGGGGTTTGCCAGCTCCCGTGTGCTAAGGAGATACGGCCCAGCCCACGAGTCGCTGCTTCATTTTCTATTCCCCAGAGGCCAGGCCCATTCCCCACGGCACTTTCTCCCGACAACGTTTTGATTTTTTTTCTTAATAATTAATTAAAGCCAAGTCTCGAGACAGTTAATGCGTTTGTTCATAGGGGTGAGTGTATGTGCATATATGTGATTATCTGTGATTGTACTGTGTTCAAGAAGAGAGTTACCATTATCATCTTGAACCGGGCGTTGACTGTTTTGTAGTGGGGCTCTCGCGATGGCCAGGGTGCTTCGCCGGTGCTAGGGAGTACTTCAACGACCGGGGTGGCGATTATGTCGTCTTCGAGCGTTTCTTCCTCTATCTCAGTTCCAGATCTAGCACTACTTGGAGAACAAGGGGAGGTTGTCGATCCGGGTGAGTTGATTCGAATTTCAAGCAGGGAGTTTCTGTATGGTGATTATGCCCTCGGTGAAATTACACCGAGAGTTATTCTCATTAATTTGGGGGCAGATTCTGTCAGTGACCTGGGCCTTACTGGGCTTCCAATTGCTACCCAACCCAGCCCGAAGCCACTTGGGACTACAAATACAAGGCAGGCAACTACGCATAACTTGGCTTGGACGGATCGGGCGGCTTCGACCGAGACATGGCGCTAGCTTAGGATAGGCATTGTCATCTTCTTATTTTTTTAATCTCCACCTTCCTCTCAAATTCTCCTAATTCGAGAGTTGTAATCGGATTCATGTCAATCAAGTGAATTTGTATTGAGATCCTAACATTTGGTATTCACAAACATAGATACTTGCGCCCCAAAATTTCCACAAAAATCCCACTAAAATTCATCTTCCATCCCACCATGAGTTCAATCCGAGCCATGGTTGAAGAGTGCCCGAGGGTGAAGGCGTTGAGCGAGTTCATGGCAGTGGACTCACGCGACTTTGGATCGGAAGTGGGCGGAGTACATCTCCCTCGCCCCTGACCTCGTTGGCCTCGATAATCCCAAGTGTGACACCACTATGGTGTCTTCGATTTCGTCAGTGGAGCGCTCGACCATGCATCTGCACGTCCCGAGCTGTGTCGTCTCCACCGACGATTTCCATGAGCCAGAGTGTTAGGGCATATTTCTCTCTATTTTTTTTGGTGATTGATGACAATACTATTTGCGGACTAACCGTGTGCGTTGAGCATTTCAGATATTCTATTACATGGCACAAGACGATTTATTCCCCTCGGTGATAGAGAGTGAAGACGAGTTTTCCGACGTTTCTTTTTCGGTGGATTTGAGTCGTAGGAAAATCGTACTATTAAGAGGGGGTCCGCTTTGGAAAAGTTTGGGTGGAATCAACATGTACACGTACCCATATGCACCCATATACCCTTCCCGCAACATTGGAGGTCCTACTGTTTTTGTTCTTGGGCTTTCTTGAAGCACCCAAGAGGTAGTACCTTCCTGGGAAACGGTAGTACTCCTTCAGCGGTACTTCCGCATTTCAGTGATGCGTGCACTGCCGCTTGTTTTTGGGCTACTGTTGACTATATTGCATTTGTGGTAGTTGGGCGGTAGTACCGGTGGTACTACTGCGCTAGTACTACCCCACTATCGTAGACTCTCTGTAGCCTGGAGGGATTAGCGGTAGTAGAGCGATAGTAGGGCGGTAGTACCACTTGAGCGGTACTTCCGCTTTCTACCACCGCACACGCTTCCGCTTATTTGTGTGCTTCTGTTGCCCTTGTCCACTTTTACAGTAGTAGAGCGGATGTTATCCGATAGTACCGCTTGTTGCGGTACTTCCGCACTGGCAACCCTCTACTACCGCTAGTTCACTAAGTCTTGAGACACTTAGCGGTAGTACCGCTAGTGTGGACGGCAGTACCGCTCCGGCGGCACTACCACTCTTGTATTCATGTACTCGCAGGCGACAGTTGGAACTACCGCACTAAGCTGTAGTACCGCTCTTCGGAGCGGTAGTGTGACGCCCCCGACTCAATCGTGCACTAATCATACACGCAAATGCACACGATCAAGCCTAAGGACTCACTTAAAGATATCACAACACAACTCTAAACACAAATAAAAGTCATACAAGCTTTATATTACAAGCCAGGGGCCTCGAGGGCTCGAATACATAAGCTCGAGTCATACAAGCATCAGCGGGAGCATAAGTATCTGAGTACAGACACAAAGTTAAACAAGTCTGCCTTAAGAAGGCTGAACAAAACAACGACACTGGAACGAAAAGGCGCAGACCTCCTGCCTGGGTGCCTCCTATCTACTCCTGGTCGTCGGTCTCCACGTAGTAGTAAGCTCCACCAGTAGGATAGTAGTAGTCGTCGACTGGGGTAGCTGGCTCCGGGGCTCCGACATCTGGTCGCAGCAATCGGGTATGGGGAAAAAAGGGAGCAAAGCAACCGTGAGTACTCATCCAAAGTACTCGCAAGACTTACATCAGATCTATTCTATTTATGCATTGGTTTCAAAAGAGTGGATGTATCTGTGGACTAGACTGCAGAAATGCCAGAATAGAGAGAAAAGCCTAGCCTATCGAAGACTAGCATCTTCAGCATCTTGCAGCATTAGAAGAGTGTAGATTAGCACATAATATAGTAGTAGCAACAAGTCTAACAGTAGCCATGCCCAGAGATCCTTCCTCGACTCCCTGCGAGAAAGCGATCCCGGAGCTACATATTATTAAGTTCACAAGTATCCAGTTCTAGTTGTAGTAGATCGGGATACTTTCCGAGCGTCCTGTTACCGTGGACACGGCTATTCGAATAGATATACTTCCCTGCAGGGGTGCACCAACTTACCCAACACGCTCGATTAACTCTGGCCGGACACACCTACTCGGTCCATGCCCGGCCTCGGCTGATCGACACGTCGTAGCCCTACCTAGGTTCAACAGAGAGGCCAGCACGTCGGTCTACTCCCTAAGCGCTCAGGGGTCTTGGGCCCATCGCCCTTTGCACTCCTGCGCGTTGCGTGGGTGGCCGGGACCAGACCTAGCCCTTGTATACACACGCAGGCTTTCGCGTTCCACCCGGGCGCGCGCCGCTCAATCGCTGACGTCTGAAGAACTTCGGCTCATACATACGACGCCGAGTACCCATACAATTCCCGCGTGGTGGTTAGTGCGATAAGGCCAGAGGCCTACTCAGATCACATATCCTAACCCATTAGTGTGTTGGGAGCTCGCGGTGACAAGCAGTGATCCACGATCTGTGGTCCCGTCGCCCCGTCTTGAGGACTTGCGGCAAGGGTCAGGCCCAATTCCTCTCCTCCCTCTCCTGAGGCAATCCGCCTGCCCGGCCGCGCCTCATAATTATTCCACGGGTACCCTCATGGTCAACCTGTCATCACATTTCTCGCGGGTACCCCTTGGGGCCGACCTGACTTTAATCAGGGACCGAAATAAAAACATGGTAACCGTGTGTCCATAACACCAAGGAGGAATCCGAGGAATCACCCTCGTTGGATTCCCACTCGATGTTTCTGTCAAGGTAAACCCTGAGGAATCACCCTCGATGGATCCACACTTGAGGGGCTACACGACAGAAGCTTCATCGGAGGTGGTGAAAGAGGAATCACCCTCGGTAACCCACAACCGACTAGCTATACTACAGAGACAACATCAGGAGTGGGGTAAGAGGTATCACCCTCGACACTCGATGGTAACTCTGCAGAGTCGTACAGCTTAAAGGGTGTGCGGTGACGTGTCGGTCTCAGCCCATCGATCACATTGATCGGAGCACTAGTAGCAAAGCGGGGCAACTAGGACAAGGATGAGGGGCCACAGATGGTTTACTAACCAGCCTATACTAAGCATATAGGATAACAGGAATGGTATCAACGGTAGTTACAAAAACAGGCTATGCATCAGAATAGGTATCTCGAAACAGCAACTATAGCAATTCTAATGCAAGCAGGAGGGATAAAGAATAGGTGATATAGGCATGTTCAAGGGGGTTTGCTTGCCTGGAAGCTCTGCGGGGAAAGAGGGGTCGTCGACGGTGTAGTCGTACTCCGGAGCTACGTCGGTCTCGGGGTCTACCGGATAAGAAGAGGGGGAAGAAACAATAAATAGAAGCAAACAAATGCAACACAATGCATGGCATGGCAATATGCTGTGCTGGTGGTGACCTATCGCAATGCTACACGTAAGAGACGGTGCGGGAAAATATCTGGGAATATTTTCCCGGCTATTGGAATCTGTCAGACAGATGAACCGGAGGGAAAGGTTCCATGTTTGTAGTGTTGTGGGCATGTGACAACTACATGGAGGGCATATTCAGATTCGTCTCGCTTTTCTGATCAACTTTCATGTAGAAAACTTTTTCATCCGAGCTATGGTTTAATTTCTACGAATTTTCAAAGTTTTAAGCAATTTTCTGAAATTCCTGAAATTAATTTAATTCGAAAATAACAGAAAAAGCTATATTGCGTCACCATTTCGTCAGGGTGACATCAGCAGTCAACCCAGCCGGTCCAGGTCAAACCTGACCGTTGGGTCCCACATGTCAGTGGCACAGTTGATTAACAGAGGTTAAATTTAACTAATTAGGTTAATTAGCTAGTGGGCCCCATCTGTCAGTGTCTAATCTAATTAAAAATTAAGTTTAATTATAAAACTAATTATTTAGCGGGTGGGGCCCAGTGGTCAGTGGCACAGCGTGCACAGTCAGCACGTTGACCACGGTCAACGTGGTCAACTGGGGCCAGGGGGCCCACTGGCAGTGACCCAGGGGTGGGCCCCAGGTGTGCCACGTCGGCAGTGGCCGGCGACTCGTCGCCGGCGACGCCAAAACGCGGCGGCGCGTGCGGGACAGCGGTGGAAAACGGCCACAGAGGGCCAAAACGAGCACGGGGCGGCGCGTTCGACCGCTGATACGTCTCCGTCGTATCTACTTTTCCAAACACTTTTGCTGTTGTTTTGGCCCCTAATTTGCATGATTTGAATGAAACTTACCCGGACTGACGCTGTTTTCAGCAGAACTACCATGGTGTTGTTTTTTTGTGCAGAAATAAAAGTTCTTAAAATTGGATGAAACTTTTTGAAGACTTTTTATGGAATAAATAAAAAATATTGGAGCCAAGATATACTGGAGGGGGGCCACTGGTTTCCCACGAGGCACCAGGGTGCGCCACCCCCCAGGCGCGCCCTGGTACCTCGTGGGGCCCACGTGGCTCCGTCTAACCTAATTCCAACGCTATAAATTCACAATTCCAGAGAAAAAAATGAGAGAGGAAGTTTTATTGCGTTTCACGATACGGAGCCGCCGCCACCTCCTGTTCTTCATCGGGAGGCCAGATCTGGAGTCCGTTTGGGGCTCCGGAGAGGGGGATTTTCCGGCATCGTCATCATCAACCATCCTTCATCACCAATTTCATGATGCTCACCGCCGGGAGTGAGTAATTCCTTCGTAGGCTTGCTGGACGGTGATGAGTTGGATGAGATTTATCATGTAATTGAGTTAGTTTTGTTAGGGCTTGATCCCTAGTATCCACTATGTTCTGAGATTGATGTTGCTATGACTTTGCTATGCTTAATGCTTGTCACTAGGGCCCGAGTGCCATGATTCCAGATCTGAACCCTTTATGTTTTCATGAATATATTTGTGTTCTTGATCCGATCTTACAGGTTATATGCACCTGCTATGTGTTATGATCCGCATACCCCAAGGTGACAATAATTGGGATTCTTTCCGGTGATTGCCATAGTTTGAGGAGTTCATGTATTCACTAAGTGTTAATGCTTTGTTCCAGTTCTCTATTAAAAGGAGGCCTTAATATCCCTTAGTTTCCTTATGGACCCCGCTGCCACGGGAGGGTAGGACAAAAGATGCCATGCAAGTTCTTATCGCAAGCACTTATGACTATATACGAAATACATGCCTACATTACATTGATGAATTGGAGCTAGTTCTGTGTCGCCCTAGGTTATGACTGTTACATGATGAATGTTATCCAACATAATCACCGATCCAATGCCTACGAGTTTTTCACATATTGTTCTTTGCTAAGTTACTACTGTTGTTACTGCTGTCACAATTGCTACTACTATTGTTGCTACCGTTACTGCTACTGCTACTATTATTGCTACTATTATCAAACTATCATACTACTGTGCTACTGATCACTCTGCTGCAGATATTTAGTCTCCAGGTGTGGTTGAATTGATAACTCAACTGCTAATACTTGCAAATATTCTTTGGCTCCCCTTGTGTCGAATCAATAAATTTGGGTTGAATACTCTACCCTCGAAAACTGTTGCGATCCCCTATACTTGTGGGTTATCAAACACGCGCTCAATGGCGCGTCCAACGGTGGCAGTGGCTTGGCCAGAAACGGCCTGTGGCGACGGCGGCGAGTAGCGCGGCGGACGGCCGGAGTTCGGGCGGTGGCGGAAAAGCGACAGCAGCGTGCAAACGGCCAAACGGAGTAGCTAGCGAGGCCCTACGCGACGCGGTGAGGACGCTGGGCACGGGCTCGTGACCATTTGGTCACCGGAGACACGCCGGCGACGAGCTCGCGCGGCGTCGCGTTCGGTCACGGCGGAATCGGCGGCTACGGCGCGGAGAAGAGCAAGGGAGTGAGGGGAGAGGAAGAGGAGCTCACCGGGGAGGCACAAGGGGGCCCGATGACGGTTTAGTAGCAGCAGGCTCGCTGGAATCGGCGAGGTTCGCCGGCGACCCGAGGAGGAAGGAGACGGCGCGGATCCGTGCGGTGGGGCTCCCCGGCTTGCGCTCGTCGGTGTAGTCGACGTAGCGGAGCACGGCGGAGCGGCTGGACACGGCGGCGAGGAGCCGGGAGTACGGTGGCCGTGGGAAACGACGGCGACGGCGACGGACGCGTATGGGTGAGCTCGCGCGCGGGTGAGAGAGGGCGTGAGGAGAGGGGAGGAGTGGATATGGACGACAGGGAGGCTGAGGGGGCCGTTCTTATCCCCTCGGCCGGCCTGTAGCGGCGCCGTGTCGGCCGGTCGCCGGTGCGCGCGCGCGCGACCAGGAGCGCGCCGACACGCGATGAGAGAGAGGGCGGGAGGAGGGAGAAAGAGGGAGGTGGGCTGGGCCGTGCCACTGTGCACTTAGGCCCAGCTCACAGTAGTTGTTTAAGCCTTTTTCATTTTTCCTTTTCTGTTTCTTTTTCCAGCAACCTTTTGCATTTATTTTTAGCTATCATTTGACTTTGCAAAAATGTGGAGCTGGTCAAAACAAATACTAGGGAATATTGTGTACCGCCACAAAAAGTTTGGAGGCCATTTGAATTCATTTGAATTTTTCATAAATGAATTGGCATTTAAATTGCTGTTTTTGCACTGTTTTAAATGCTTTATCCCATTTTAGTAAATAGGTGATGTTGTTTTCCTGAACAAGAATTTGTTTTGGAATATTTGCTAAATGATGAACTATTTTTCAGCAATTTTTGAGCAACTTCAAATTTCACCTATGATTTGAATTGGATTCAGTGGTGGAATTTGGAATGAGATATTAATCCAATATGATCAAGCAATGCATTTCAATTTGACTTAGCATTAACATAATGGATCATTGTTGCTCATTACAGAGGGGTGTTACAGGTAGTGCCGCTTGTGTGCGGGCTGTGGGCAGAAAATGGTTGGATTCCCTCCTCACCCCCACTATATATAGGGGGTCTTCTTCCCCAAGAAGACTCACCTCTTATCCCCCCAAGCTCCATTGTTGCCCTAAGCTTCATTTTCGCCCGATCTCTCTCCCTAGCCAACAAAACTGTTGTTCTAGGGTTTGGAGAAGAAGGCCTCGATCTACACTTCCACCAACAGATATTTGATTCCCCCCACTAATCCTTCGCGGATCTTGTTACTCTTGGGTGTTTGGGCACCCTAGACGGAAGAGGTCACATCGGAGCCACATTCCATTGTGGTGAAGCTTCGTGGTGGTGTTGGGAGCCTCCAATTAAGTTGTGGATAGAGCCCCAACCTTGTTTGTAAAGGTTCGGTCGCCGCCTTCAAGGGCACCGCTAGTGGATTCACGGCATCTTGCATTGTGCGAGGGCGTGAGGAGAATACGGTGGCCCTAGTGGCTTCTTGGGGAGCATTGTGCCTCGACATCGCTCCAACGGAGACGTACCTCCCCCTAAAGTGAGGGAACTTCGATAACACATCCTCGTCTTCATCGTCTCCACTTGCGGTTACTTCTTACCTTTACTTTGTGCAAGCTTGTATTGTGTTTGTATCTTGTGATTGCTTGTGAGCTTGTTATTGTGTTTGTCATATAGGTTGTCCGCCTAGTTGCATATCTAGACAACCTATTTTGTTGTTAACCCTAATTTGATTAAAAGAGCTAAAAATTGGCAGTTGTCTATTCATCCCCCCCTCTAGTCAACCATATCGATCCTTTCACAGAGACTACGGCCTCCTCCTCCCACACCACCTCCGATGAACTTGCTCTAGGCTGGGCCTGAGACGACGTCTACCCGCCACTTGCCGAGTTGTGTCGAACAATGGTGACCAACGCGGAGTGGCTAGCCATGTTCGAATGGGAGAAGGATTTGTGGGAGATGAAGCGTCTACCGAAGAAGGAGCGACCTTGAAGAGCAAAAGACCAAGCTCGAAGAGAAGAGGGTGGAGCTCGCGGACGCTTCGAAGGAAACCAAGATGTGACCATGAAGACGGACGAGTTGGATTCCGATGCAGTGAAGATCGTGCAAGCCCTCTGTGTAAAGATGTTGAAGTGCTTGGCGGCAACGATGGCGAAGGCAAAAGCTGTGGACGAGCCGGCGACAGAGTGATGACGGAGGAGACACGAACAACCAGTCTGGGAGGCACAGTTTGCACGGACTGCCGTACTAGAACTTTTGTGATCAGGCGCATGTAAAAACTAATGAACATCGCCGATTTTTGGTTGTGAAGCATATGTATGCACTTTTTATTTGCTCATCAAATTGCTATTGATCATATTTGCACTTCATATGCATCTGGATGGGGCCAGATCTAGGCGGACATTTAGAGGACAATGGGGGCCCCTCGTATCCGTATCCACGGACGGATATTGACTTAAATTTGGTGGACGGCATTGAAGATGCCCTTAATCAACTTTCTTTTTCTAAAAGAACAGAAACCATGTCAAGACATCCCTGAATGCATGAAGTTGGTTTGGCTTGTTTGCGACCTACAATCTTCACTGTAAGAGCATTTCTAATAAATGATGTAGATGCAAAAATAACAAACTTTTGCATCTCTAAGGCCTAAAACCCACTCTTCAACAAATAATATAGATGTAAAAAAAATTACATCTCCGCCTTCCAGATATGTAAAATACAACACTCGCAATGCAAATTTGCATCTCCACACGAGCGAGATGTAAGAGGGACAGCCGCGCGCCAACCGCCTTCCTTTCTTTCCCTCCCGCCCGATCCCCTTTCCGCCGCCGCCGTCGCCGACCGATTCCAGCCAGCTCCGGCGCCGCCCCGTGCTGCCGCTCATAGGTCTGGCTTCCTCTCAACCTCCTCTACCCATTCCCCTCCGCCGCCAGCCGATTCCGGCCATCCCCGCCGCCCCGGCGAGATGCAGCGGGAGTGCGGCAGTGCGTCGAGAACTTCAGCGGCGGCAGCGTCTTCCTAGACCTCTGACGCGCGGCGGCCTGCAGCGGGAGCTGCGACCCGACCTGCAGCGAGCGTCTCGTGCAGGAGCGGCGTCCTGCAGTCGGCGGCGGCTTCCAATTTTGGCGGCGGCGGCGGCGACCTGCAGCGGGAAGCCTCCCCTTGGTCGGAGGCACACGCGAAGGACAGGGAGGCGGGCTCCAGCACCGGGTTGCCCGCAGCTCGCCGGCGGAGGCCGGAGGAAGAGGTCCAGTGCGGCTGCGCGGGGGAAGAGGTCCGGTGCCTGCACTTCAAATTTGTCCGCCGCTGCGCCGCATGAGAAAGGGGGAAGCGACTGCTCGTGGGAATCGGCGGTGGCGGCTGAGCGAGCTAGCATTCTGAATCGGCGGCGGGGGCTGAGCTCGTGGTTCAATCGCTCGCTAGGTGTATGGAATGAGTAAAATGCATCATAAGTCTTAAAACTAAGTCCTGAAACTATTGGAGGTGTGTCAGTTTAGTCCTATAACTTTGAAACTACAGTTTTGGGTCCTAAAACTATTGGATGTGTGTCAGTTTAGTCCTATAACTTTGAAAATGCAGTTTTGGGTCCCAAAACTATGTAAGTTTGTTCATCTCAGTCCCGAAACTGCCAATCGGCATGGAGGATGACATCCCTCTCCCTCGGCGCGGCCGCCGGGGATGCCCCGAACCAATTGGGATGAAGGACATCATCCCACAGCTAGCTCTCTCTCTCTCTCTCTCATGACATTGTCGTTGCCCGACACCCTTGCCGTAGAGCTGGTTGTGCAGGTTGTTATTTGGGCATGAGCATGGCCACAACTGGGGAATTGTCGCTGCAACTGGATGACATGGAGGAGTGTGCGGAAACCGCGAAGCTGGTGCAAAGGTCGGCGAGAGTGACACAGGCCCAGCAGCAGCCACAGGTGGGTAGCAATTGGACGTTGTGCGACGTGTCGTTTTGTTACTGCGGGGTGAGGCTAAGATGACCGGTTTACTCTCCTCGTTGGAGCTCAAGCCATCATGTCAAATGGCCTGTAATTTTGAAGTTATAGGACTAAACTGACACGCCTCTAATAGTTTTAGGACGTAAAACTGCAGTTTCAAAGTTATAGGACTAAAGTGACCCACCTCCAATAGTTTTAGGACCTAAAAGTGCAGTTTTAAAGTTATAGGACTAAACTGACACATCTCGAATAGTTTTAGGACTTATGATACATTTTACTCGTATGGAATCGAATCGCTAGAGCTAGCTAGCGTTCTGAATCCATTCAATCGTAGCTCGCGTATATTCAGTGCTAGTCAATTTGGTTCAGCCAGGTAGTACTAGCTCATTTGATTTATACTAGATTCGATTTATACTACTCAGCCACAAATAGTTCAAACAAGCCCGCTTTGATTTACTTATTTCACATTGTTTTAGATGTTTCGACAGTTAAAATTCAGTTTCACAGTGGTTGTACACGGCCGCGTGGCTGTCGGCCGGTTTTACATCTTCATTTTGCATCATTTATTGGAGTTGCATTTTTACATCACCAATATACATCATCTGTTGAAGTTGCCCCCTTTTTAAAGATGTAAAAAGCATTTTTTAAAGATGTAAATTTTTACATCTCCTGTTTTACATCTTCAAATTTGCATTTTCTATTGGAGATGCTCTAAAGCAACTCACCACTACCATGGTCGTATTTTTTGGATTTGAGGTCTTTTCACCGAAACTTTCTTTTGCTGTCTTGATCACTTTATTTCCTTGCCCAATATTTTTCGTCTTACATAAGAGGCATCGAGAAGGATAGATGATGTGGTAGGGTGAAAATATGTGGTATGCTCGTAGACAAAATTTGGACAGCACGCCAGGTTAGGTACCTAGGCGTTGATTAGAAGGCATACTAAAATTGATTCAACAACCCAATCAAAATCAAGATCACGAAATCTTGGACAAGAGGAACAGACCATTTAAACTCTTCTGATTGCTGGAGCTACAAATCACTGCATGAATCACTAAGCACTTGGACATGCTTGAATTTCAACAATTATACCACGCCTCTTCCTGATTCATTTCCGATAGCACTTTCTAGCAGCCTAACATAATCTCAACATATGAAGACTCCAATCAATCTGCGGTGTTTATTTTTGGAATTCTACAACCAAGCTGTTGTCAATAATGCTATCAAATCTTTAACTCGGAGAGAAGCAAATTCGACGAGTTCCATTGCTATATCAAACAGCATATCACATACAATTGCATCAGTATGGATGGTAACTGCAATAACAATAGATCACATCAGCAGATAGTCATAGGATAAACAACATACTTCTATTGACAATAAATTGCTCGTAAGCAAGGTTCCTTCCCATCACAGCATGAAGTGAAAGGACCGCTGTGTTTGAGAATGGCTTGCACGCATATGTGAACAATAAAACTGAACTCACCATGAAAAACATGGACGCAATGCACCTCATTGACAACCACTCATTCTAGCCCAATCCACAAACTGCATTCCTCCATAGACGTTATTTGCAAAGCGCACGCTGACAGTGAATGCCAAAGAAGCAGCTGGGACACGCTTGCCAAGAGGTGAAGCCTCAACCAAGCGCTCAAGCCCATTAATTACCTGATAACGGGTGTTGGACGAGACACCAAGGAACACACCTGAAACAATCAGGAAGATTATATTTACGTAGCTTCATTTGATGCAATTTAGCAGTACACATGTTTTACAGAAATAAATAGATAAAATTATTTGCATCATGTATTTGGCTATGATGTTGATATATCCAACTAGCATGGATTAGATTAGGAAAAGCAATTTACTACCCAAATATTGCTAAGTAATTACATGATGATACGTACTATCCAGCTCAAGTTGTTGTTACCATAATTACCGTAGCTTCTATTTTATTTTATTTTATTTTTTGAGCGAAACTATGGTTTTCATTAGGAAAAGCATGTTACTATCAAATTGTAAACATAGCAATTGTACCCTCACATCATGTGTTTAAAATAACTTCACATAAACAAGCACATCAAATACTTCCTCCATTCCAAATTAATTGAATTTCTAGATTTGTCCTAAGTCGAGCTTCTTTAAGTTTGAAGAAAAATGGTATATCATGTTGATATATTTTTCTATAGATTTGGTCAAACTTAAAGAAGTTTAACTTAGGACAAAGCTAGAACTTCAATTGACTTGGAATGGAGGGAGTAATTATGTATAATATTTGTACAATTATTTTAAGAGATGCTCAAATCAAAGACACAATACATAGTAATCAGCTTTGAAGATTCCAAATAACCTATTGACAGTAACAGTACATTCAACCACAAGACCTAGGAAGTGCATTGTATTCATCTAAGTAAAAAATGCATTCAAATTCTTCTCTTTATTGTCCATTTTTGCCAAAAGTTGCCTTGATCCAACAAATGGTTATAAGTAAATAAACTCTCATGTGTGATCTATTTTCATTATATTATCGATCTTCTATTTAGCAAAATACATTCTTTTAAAAACTTCTGTATTTCAGTATACAGCACCGTAATAGAGGATTATATATACGCTAATACTTCCTTTGTTCCAAAATAACTGAAGTTTCTAGGTTTGTCCTAAGTCAAACTTGTTTAAGTTTAACCAAGTTCATATAAAAACATCTAGAACACCAAATAGTCTTATGAGATTCTTTATAAAATATATTTTCGTACTATGAGTATTTGGTGTTATAGATCCTAGCACATTTTCCTATAGAGTTGGTTAAACTTAAACTAGTTTGACTAGGACCAACCTAGAATTTCGATTATTTTGGAACAAAGGGAGTAAGTATTAAAGGAAAAAGACTACATAAACACATGAGCTTTGGTCGCTTGACAACTAAACCCCCTCAAGTTCAAAACAGGATATCCTACCCCCAAACTGTACAAAACTGTTTATTCTCTGAGATGGTTATGAGAGTGATATTGCCATGTGGAGTGATGTGGCATGTGCCAGGTGACTCAGCAAATAGACAAAATAAAACTAATAATACAGGGGAGAGGCACTTGTCGGTGAGTCTATTCCTCCTCATTACCCCTAGATCAAATTACTGGTTCTTTAGTTCAAATTACTTGTCGCCGTCGAGCAACACTGGTTCTTTTTCTATACCACATTTTCTTCGGTACTGTTTCTGTTGTGATATTTGTTGAAGTGTATATGTGGATTGCCTAGCCCTTTCCATTAGTTCGGACTTTTGGTTGCGTTGACTAGTGCATGAAGCTTAACATGGTATTAGAGCTTAGGTTATTTTTTTCGGGCGCCGCAACTCGCCCTCCCGATCCAATCTCGCGCGTCGCCGATGCTTTTCTTGCGTGGCCGCCGCCACCCATCTGGCGGGCCGCTGCTGCTCCACGACACCACCACCCCCGTGATCTGCCCGACGCGTGACAGCCGCGTGGGCGCGTCAACTGCTTGCCCAGCTGCTTCGGCGTGGGCAGCCGTTCCTGCTGCTACGTGGTGCTCCTGTTACCGTTCCCTGCAAGTAGCACGGGTGTTCCTGCTGCTACGTGGTGCTGCTCCTGCTACTACGTGGTGCTGCTCTTGGCTGCTGCTGCCTCTGCTCCGCACGTGCTGCTTGCTGCTGCATGCTACCTTGGCCGCAGCGTGTGCTGATCTGCTCTGATACCATGTTATGAAAGCAACTTATCTCTATTGAAGGCCCAAGGGGCATATATATATTACACAAGATTTGAGGTGCAAGGAAAGTAAACATACACTAATAAGGACTCCTAGACCAATACTAGTACTTTCTAAACAATATTCATTGGTATGTTCATCTGTGAATCTGTTAGCATTCTCGTATGTACTGCAATATGTTTGTTTTTGTTTTTCATCTTGCTGTACTGAATGTAATTTGTCTCTATGTTCGTATGTTCTTCATCAATTGTTACTTAGTATCCTTCTAGCTTTAGTTCTGATGACTACCTCACAGTAGTCTACTCCCTCCGTCCCAAAATAAGTGTCGTGGCTTTAGTTCGGAGGGAGTATCTTAGTTATTCCTCATAGTCATTTCTTTCAGTAGTTTATCTTCAGTAGAAATGTATCTGTTTAAGTTTTTCCGCTGTGCTGCACTGAGAGATTTGAGTTCTTCGAAAGAAAAAATTTAAATCTCCTATTCACCCTCCTCTGGTCGATATACGTAGATCCTACAGTAATACTCCTTGACATAGGGTATCCGATTTTAACCTTCACGTGTTAAGGCAATCTCTAGTATGAGGAAAAAGCGATTCGAAGACGAGAATCGGTTCCATACAATGGAGCGTGCCGATCTTGTTAGAGTTGTATATATTTAGTTGTGTACCACTTTGTATTTTCCCCGCATATTGTACCGCCCATGTACGTGTATATATACTGGCCTATGGCCACCTTGAAATACAAGTTGCAGATTTCCTAACATGGTATTAGAGGCGTAGGATTTTTTTCCGCATGCACAACTCGTGCTCCTATCGATCCAATCTCGCATCGCCGCCTTCCACCTCTTGGCCTGACACTGCTCGTGCTGTCGCACTTCACTGGCTGGTAGTTGTTGCATCCCCTGTCCACGCATGCCTGCATCTTCCACAACGTGTTGCGGCTATTGTTCTACTGGGTCAACGCCGACCCAGGTTGCTGGCCCCGCGTGCTCCCTTGTGCAACCGCCTGCCCATCCCCCACTACCGCGCGCCCGTCCACGCCTAATCCGCTGATTCCCGCGAGCTCTAGGTCGCCAGCCGCCCTGCGTTTCCTGCCTTGACGATTCGCTCGGCCTGCGGGTGAGCAAGTCGACAACCATCTATCCGGGCCGTCAGACGCCGAATCCTGTCTCCCGTGTGGTTACGCTGCTTGCTATAGCACGACTCTCTCCAGCCGGCCAGCCCACCGCCATATCTCTTGTGTGGCTTCCCTACAGCTCTGTGTGGATGCGCTGCCTGCTGTAGCACTAACCGGCCATCGTTCTTGAGACTCTCCCCCGAGCAGCCCACGTCGTGGTGGGATAGAACTTCTCTGAGGTTGATTCCGCTGGGTTGACCACTAGCAAAGAAAGCGGGTAAGATGTTTTCGTCGATTACACATCTCCCTCGCTGCTCGCTGATTTTTGACGGTGTTCCCTACACTGCTTATCGAAAAGTAATGGCGACACCGATGACTTCCCGATTAAGATAGGACTGCATCAAGGGTCAGCTTTGAGCCCTTATTTTTTTGCCTTGGTGATGGATGAGGTCACAAGGGATATACAAGGAGATATCCCATGGTGTATGCTCTTTGCGGACGATGTGGTGCTAGTCGATGAGAGTCGGACGGGGGTCAACAGGAAGTTGGAGTTATGGAGGCAAACTTTGGAATCGAAAGGTTTTAGACTTAGTAGGACTAAAACCGAGTACATGAGGTGCGCTTTCGGTACTACTAGGCACGAGGAGGAGGAGGATGTTAGCCTTGATGGGCAGGTGGTGCCGCAGAAGGACACCTTTCGATATTTGGGGTCAATGTTGCAGAAGGATGGGGATATCGATGAAGATGTGAACCATCGAATTAAAGCCGGATGGATGAAGTGGCGCCAAGCTTCTAGCATTCTCTGTGACAAGAGGGTGCCACAAAAGCTAAAAGGCAAGTTCTATAGGACGGCGGTTCGACCCGCAATGTTGTATGTCGCTGAGTGTTGGCCGACTAAAAGGCGACATGTGCAACAGTTAGGTGTGGCGGAGATGCGCATGTTGAGATGGATGTGTGGCCACACAAGGAAGGACCGAATCCGGAATGATGATATACGAGATAGAGTTGGGGTAGCGCCAATTGAAGAGAAGCTTGTCCAACATCGTCTGAGATGGTTTGGACATATTCAGCGCAGGCCTCCAGAAGCCCCAGTACATAGCGGACGGCTAAAGCGTGCTGATAATGTCAAAAGAGGCCGGGGTAGACCGAACTTGACATGGGAAGAGTCCGTAAAGAGAGACCTGAAGGATTGGAGCATCACCAAAGAACTAGCCATGGACAGGGGTGCGTAAAAGCTTGCTATCCATGTGCCAGAACCATGAGTTGGTCGCGAGATCTTATGGGTTTCACCTCTAGCCTACCCCAACTTGTTTGGGACTAAAGGCTTTGTTGTTGTTGTTGTTGTTCCCTACACTGCTCCTGTCTCACACATGCGTCGTCTCTCAGTGCTTGGTGTTTGTCTGCCTGTGACGTAGTCCCCTTAAACGTCTTTTGCAAATTGTGTTGGTCGTTCTACACCGACTTCTACAGGCGGTCGTCATGGTCGCTCTGCTGCGACTCCTCTCGTGACCTCCGCGCATGGTGATTGGCGCTTGGTACTTGTCTACATGCGAACTCGTCTCCTCCATCAACTTCTGCAGACAATACTGGTCATACTACACCGCCTCCTCTAGCAGCCGCCTCTTCTAGCAGCTTCCACAGGTGGTGGTGGTCGCTCCTCTTCACGTGATGCCTAGGTCAACTACTTCAGTTATGTCCTTCACTAACCAGGAGATTGCGTGCCTTCACGATTTGGTGATTGTCTCCGGTTCTCCATTGCCGGGTGCATCTACGTCGCCGTCTTTACTTGGGCCCCAGACTGAGCAGGAGATTACGTGACTTCGATACCTGCTAGTTGCGCCCTCTGGTTCTCCTCGGACAGGTTCTGCTACCGACACTTCTGGCATTGTGAGACCACCCTCTACAAAAGCAGGTACATCGTGGATTCTTGATGCTGGAGCATCTTTTCATATGACTCATGATTCATCCACTCCGTCATCTATTCGACCTCTCCACTCTTCAGTTCATGTTCTTACTGCTGATGTACTCACTCCCAATTCATGGCCAAGGCATTCTTAGCACTTCATCTTTTCATGTTCCTGATGTTGCTCATGTTCCTCGACTTACCATGCGGCTCATTTCTGGTGGTCAGACTGTTGACTCTGGTTGTGGGGTCATTCTTGACTTCGACTCATGTTCTGTTTGGATGGTCACACTGGTGCTCTCCTTGGTGTTGGCCCCCGGCGCCGTGACTCCCAGGGCCTTTGTAAGCATGACTGGCTTCACCTTCGCTCTGTTGCCACCGTCGCCAGTCTCTCCGCCTCTGTTGCCTTGTCTACCAGCTTTTTTTAGCAGTGGCATCATCGCCGGTCACTTGTGTGGCTCTCGTCTCTCATCCTTAGTTAGGCGTGGTCTTCTTGGATTAGTCCCCGGCCATGTGCCCTTAGGCTGGTCAAGGTTGTCGGCTTGGTAAACAGATCTAGTTACCTTATCCTCATAGCGAGACTGTGTCTCAGCGTCCTTTCGACCTTGTTCACTCCGATGTCTAGGGTCAAGCTCCCTTTGCCTCGAAAGAAGATCATCGCTACTAATATTATCTTTATATATGATTTCTCTCAACACACCAGATATGTTTTATGTCTTCTCGTAGTGAGGTCTTATCTATCTATATAAGCACTTTGCTACCATGGTTCACACTAAGTTCTCTACGCCTATTCGGGTGTTCCGTGCTAACTCTGCTAGAGAGTATACCTGCAAGATGTTGGTGGAATCCTTGCTGTGCAGGGCACTCTTGCTCAGTTCTCTTGTCCTGGTGCTCATGCTCAAAATGGCGTGGTTGAGTGCAAGCATCGTCACCTTCAGATGGCTCATGCGTTGATGATCGCTGCCTCCCTTCTGCCTCACTTTCGGGTTGAGGTTGTATCCACTTCCACCTATCTCATCAACCTTCAGCCATCCACTGTTATGTTATGCAAGGTGGCGTTCCCTTCGAGCGTCTTTTTCATAGTTCTCCTGATTAATCAGCACTTCATTTGTTTGGTTGTGTTTGCTATGTTCTTCTTGCCCCTCGTGAACACACCACACCAAACTGACCCTCGGTTTGTCAAGTGTGTCTTCTTAGGGTACAGTGATGAGCATAAGGGCTATCGTTGTTCGGATCCTGTCAGTCGTCGGATGCGTATTTCTCGGGATGTGACTTCTGATGAGTCTCATCCCTTCTACCCGCGTCCATCTTCCTCGGCCTTTCCAGTGGAGGATATCTCTTTTCTCACTTTCCTGACACTCCTATCACTCTTGTTGAGCCCTTTGTCCATACCGAAAAAGGCTTTCGCCCCGCTTTATATATAAAGCAACACGGCCGAACCGATACAAAGTGATGAGGGAAACCTCTTACAAAGCAAATCAAATATAAAACAAGATTACAAGAGGGCCCACACTCCGTCAAGACACACCCGAGGCTACTAACTAGAGGAGAGACCGCACCTCCAAGAGAAACCACCGGATGTCGATGCAACACACACACCAAGTTGTCGTTGGAGAGAGCAACCCTGCCCTCTCGCTCCGGACCGTGGAGCACCGATCCTGCCTGCAGACAAGGACCGAGAGCAATGCCCTCGACGTCACGTGTAAAGGATAGGAAGCTGTCGGGACCGCCCCAAGCCAGAGCTGAAGGAGCTTCGAGATAGGATCCGAGCTCGCCCGCCGATGTCGAAGAAACGCAACCGGAGGGCACCTACGCTCCACGACGACGCCCCCAAGAGGGTGACGACGCAACAGGCCGCCGCCGTCGAGACCGAAGACACGGTCAAGGGTTTTCACCCGGAGCCCTGACGCGGGGAGAGATACCATAACGACGCCCCCAAGAGGGACACGACACCCACATGCATCGCCGCCGTCAACGCCAAAGCGCTGAGCTTTCGCCCGAAGACACTCTCCGCCACATCGGAGTACCACGGTCCTAAGTCCGCCGCCACCAAAACAGGCATCCACACCATGATCTGGACGATTCCCCTGTCGAAGCAACGCCATCGCTAGGATCCCCGCCGCCTCGCTCCTCGCTGCCCGCACAGCCAAGGAGAAACGCCACCACCACCGCAACGCCGCTCGCCGAAGAGCCGGCCGCACAGTCCACCTTCCAGGGCCACAGCCCCGGCATCCCAGATCTTGCCACCTCCAAGCCTCGCCGAGCCAGCGGACACTGCCCACCGAAGAAACGAGATGAAAGGGGCCGCCTTTACACCCCTGGACAACCTTGCGCTGCTCCCGTCGACCATGGCCTACAGCCATGGACCCGAGCCCTCAGATCGGCGGCAGCGCCTGCATGGCCGGATCTGGCAGGACGCGACCAGCCCACCCCTGGGTTGGGACGAAGGAGCCGTCGCACCAGCGCGAGCGCAGAGGAGCACCACGCCGCACAGGGACGCAAGGAGGCCATTCCCGCAGCCGGCGGCGCACCAACAGAGTAGGGAAGGAGGAGGCCTGAGATCCACGCGGGGTGGAGCCGTCGCCGCCCAGCCGCGCCTCCGCCACGACCAGCCACCGTCGGCACGGCCAAACCCGGCCGCGCCGCCGCGAAACGACCGGATCCGCGCCGCCATGGCTCACCACGCCAGCGTCGCGCCCTCGCAAGATCCAGCGCCCCGCGCCACCAGAGCCACGCGAGAGGGAGGGGAGGCCCCGCCGCCGCCGACGCCGCGCGGGCTTTGCCCAACGGCGCTCTCCGACGGCGGCGAGGCAGGGAAAGGGGAGGGGTGTGTTGCTGGCGGCGGCGGAGATTGGGCGCCCGGGCTGCTCGCGGGAGCAGCACGGGGCCGAGCCCTTTCTGTATTTCTGCAGTTGAGCCCTTTGTCCATCCGCCCTACTACTCCTACTTCTCCGACTATTGCAGATCCGAGCCATCTCCTATGGTTTCCTCACCTCACTTGTCACAAGATTCTGCACCTTCATCACGAGTAGCTTCCCCATCTCCCTCACCTGAGTTTATCCCGATGATTCCTCCTAGTATTCTTCCATCTTTTCCTCACTTTTATACTCGTAGTCCACGTATTGTGGATGCGTCTACCGATGCGTCCTCTACTTCTGATGTGTCATCTTCCTTGTCTCAGCCTACTTATGGCTTGCATCCTCGTCTACTTCCGCCCGTCGATCGCCTTGGTTTTCCAAGCACTGGCGTTGCTGTTCTTGAGCCGACTTCTTATCATGATGTTTGTTGTTCATCCCGAATGGCAACTTGCGATGGTAGAAGAGCTTGCTGCTCTTGAGCGCACCGGCACGTGGGATCTTGTTTCTATTCCTCCATGTGTCTGTCTCATCACTTGTAAGTGGGTTTACAAGGTTAAGAGCATCTCTAGCAGACCCCTTATATCGCGCCGACCCGCAAAATAACCGCCATTTTACAGTTTTGCGCGAAAAAAGTGGCCCGAACAGACACCGTAAATGCGTTCGACCCTTAATTTTTTTTGAGGGGCACGGTAAATTGCCCCTTCCAACCCGCGAATACACAATTTCCTCCCCCGCCCCGTCGGTGCCCTGTATCTCGCGAAAGCGGTTGGCGGGAGGGACATTTCAGCCCGCGCGCGTTCCCCACCCCCATCCCGCAGCCGCCCGCCCACCGCCTTCGATAACGGCCATATCCGCCGACGGAATTACGCCGCCGGGCCGCTCCAGACCCGGGTCAACCGCACCGCTTCGCCGGCGCCCCGGATCCGCCGAGCCTAGCCGTCCCCGGGTCGCCGCCCGCCCCGGATTCGCCGAGCCGAGCCGCCCCCGGGTCGCCACCGCCGGTGAGTCCTTTTTCCCCCTTGTAGTTCGACTTACCGAATGATTCGTAGATGAATTTCCGTTCATGCGAGCTCGGGTGCGATTTGTAGATGGATTTGAGCCCTTGCGAGGAATTTTTGCTCGAGGATTTGTCCTCGTCCGACGACTCGGACGTAGAGTCGCTGCTCGAGAGCCATCGGCAGCAGATGATGGTGGCGGTCCTCGCCGTGAAGGAGCTCGAGGATCGGAACCGAAAGAGACGGCGAGGATCGACCGTCGGCCGTCTTTGCATCCCTCGCAACCGCCATATCGGGAACGAGATGCTCATGCAAGACTACTTCGCGGCGTCACCTACGTATCCGCCGCACCTCTTCCGGAGAAGGTATCAAATGCGCCGATCCCTGTTGTAAAAATAGTACAAGCTTGCGAGGCCAATTCTCGGTATTTTACCCAAAGGCGAAACGCCGCGGGGTTGAAGGGTTTTAGCGCATATCAAAAAATCTCGGCTGCTATGCGGGTGATTGCATATGGCATTCCGACTGACTATGCCGACGAATATCTTTGCATTGGCGAAGATACTACAATTGAGTCAGTGCGTAGGTTCGCCAAAGTGATCATCCGCGTCTTTGGTCATGTCTATCTTCGTGCACCCAACAAGGAAGACACAAAAATGTTGATGGCAGCAAATGAGAGGCGAGGTTGGCCCGACAAGTTAGGAAGCGTTGATTGCATGCATTGGACTTGGAAAAACTGCCCGAAGGCATGGCACGGGCAATATTGTGGCAAGTCTCAGGATGCAACAATTGTGCTAGAGGCCGTAGCATCCGAGGATTTATGGATTTGGCATTGCTTTTTTGGTATGCCGGGTACTCCCAATGTATCAATGTGTTGCAACGGTCTCATTTGTTTGCTAGACTTGCTAGTGGTGATGCTCCTGCTTGCAACTACACGGTGAATGGGCATGAGTACACAAAGGGGTACTATCTTGCAGATGGTATTTACCCTTCTTGGTGTACATTTGTCAAGTCCATCAAGAAACCCAAAACTAGGAAGGAAGTTGAATTTGCAAAGGTACAAGAGGCTGCCCGAGAAGATATTGAAAGAGCCTTTGGGGTTTTGCAATCTAGGTTTGCCATTGTCCGTGGTCCTGCTAGTTTTTGGGACAAGCGAACCCTGAGCAATATCATGACATGTTGTGTGATTCTTCACAACATGATCATCGAAGATGAGAGGGACAAGAACTTGGAGTTCTTCTACGACAATGTCGGTAGCCGTGTGAAGCCAGCTAGAGACCCTGACCACATACAAGCATTCCTTCAGACATACCGGCAGATTGAATACGCAAACACCCACTATCAGCTTCAGGAGGATCTCATTGAGCACCATTGGCAGAGGCATGGGCAGTAAAACCTGCCATTTTTACATTCATTTCATTTAATTCATGTGTGATTTGTATCATTGTATCATTGTTGTATTCGGGACAATTATTGTATTGAATTATTAGTTTAATTCGGTGATTTGAATAATTATTGTAATTTGGATGATTGTTGTATTCATTTTACATTCATTTTACCTTATGTGTGTCAAATTCAGAAAAACACGTGTTTCAAAACACGTTTTTCGCGAATTGTAAACGCGCTATAAGGGTCCGCGATATAAGGGGTCTGCTAGAGATGCTCTAAGACTCACTCATATGGTTCTCTTGAGCACTACAAAGCTCGTCTTGTAGCTCGTTGCTTTCAACAGGAGCATGGTTGTGATTACGTTGAGAATTTTGCTCCTGTGGCCCATATGACCACTGTTCGCACACTTCTTGTCGTGGCCCCTGTTCGTCACTGGTCTGTCTCAGCTTGATGTTAAGAATGCCTTTCGGTGAGCCGTGTGAGGAGGTTTACATGCAACCACCACTTGGGTATTTTGTTCCTGACGGCATGGTATGTTGTCTTCGTCGCTCTCTCTACGGCCTTAAGCAAGCACCTCGTGCCTGGTTTGAGCGTTTTGCCTCTATGGTGACTGTCGCTGGTTTTTCAGCGAGTCATCATGTTCCCGCGTTGTTTGTCCCCCTTTCTGCTCATGGTCGGACACTTCTTTTATATGTTGATGACATGATCATCACTGGCGACGATCCTGAGTACATTGCCTTTGTGAAGCACATCTTAGTGGGAAGTTTCTTATGTCTGATCTAGGCCCTCTTCGCTACTTTCTTGGGATTGAGGCCTCTTCGACATCTGATGGCTTTTTTTATTTCCAAAGAGAAGTATATCCAGGATCTTCTTGTTCGTGTTGTTCTTACTGATGTTCACCTCCGTGCTACTGATGATGACCCCTTGTCTGATCTGACGCGTTATCATGACTTGTTGGGAGTTTTATCTATCTAGTTGTCACTCGTCCGGATATCTTCTTCGTGTTGTCCGATATCTTCGTGGCACGATCTCTCACCGTCTGTTTTTTCCTCGTTCCAGTCCATTACAGCTTCAAGCCTATTCGGATGCTACATGGGACAGTGATCCCTCGGATCGCCATTCACTTTCTATTTACTGTGTTTTTCTTGGTGGTTCTCTCATTACGTGAAAGACGAAGAAACAGACTGCAGTGTCTCGTTCAAGTGCAGAGGTTGAGTTATGAGCTATGGCTCTTTTGACTGCAGAGGTGACTTGGTTACGGTGGTTGCTTCAAGAGTTTGGTGTTTCTGTCACTACACCTACTATGCTATTGTGTACATGTGCTATAAGTATTGCACACGGCCCTGTGAAGCATGAGCTCACCAAACATATTGGTGTTGATGCTTCTTTTGTGCGCGCTAGTGTGCAGGATCAGGTTATTGCTCTTCAGTATGCGTCTTCCGAGTTACAGTTGGCGGATTTCTTTACGAAGGCCCAGACTAGAGCACAACACGGCTTCTATCTCTCCAAACTCAGTGTTGTTGATCCACCATGAGTTTGAGAGGCGGTGTTAGAGTTGTATATATTTATCCGTGTACCACTTTGTATTTTCCCCGTTCTATAAGGGTTTTTCTGCATATTGTATCGCCCCTGTATATATACTGGTCTATGGCCACCTCAAAATACAAGTTCATATTTCCTAACAGATCCAATGTGTTAGAAGTACAACGCGAACCAAGAAGTTGGTTCGGTTCTTATCTATTTAAATAATGTTTGTGTGACACGGTACAAAAACCTGACTAGAGGATCACGATGGCCATGCAAAACAGTTCGCACTAGCAGGAAACAGAAAATTGTTTATTTTTGTTGTAGGTCCCATCGTTGGTTGAATAGCACATCTATACATTGGAGAGAAAACTCAACTATTGATAAATCAGCCTTTTATCTTCAAACCGGCGCTACATTAGACATGGCCTAAGTAGTCAAGTGATCAAACCTCACAGAGTATGTGAACTTTATTTCAATATTTAATGTATAATCTGGCTAAGGTAAAACATCAGGTCACTTACCCCACAAAGCAGAAGTTTTTAGAAGAGGTGGAACAGGTACATCATTCTCTGACTTCTTTACACTCCTGCATTACAAATTTGAAGGAAATAGTAAGTTCTGAGATGCATAAACAAAAACGTGGACGTATTATGCTGATGTTCTCAGGAAAGTACTCTTATCAGATAATACATTAATACTAATAAAAAAAATGTGTTTTGTTGTACGTAAATTATAATTATATCGTGCACAGAAGTACATTCAAAATCCGGACTAAGATGGAGCAAACAGCGTTTGGAAAATATCTGCTTAACATAGTTTGTTGAGTATAATGACAACATATTTTATAACCAGTATTGTAACATCATGCTTGTTTCATCTAAGAACTTTATCTCAACTAAAGATGTAACTGCATAGATTAGCAATCTCGATGAAAAATTAGTCACTCACTTAGGCGCGCCCGGGCGCGCTGGTCAGAGGCAAAACGCCTCGTTTTTGGCCCTGGGTGGGTGGGTTAGGCAGCCAGCGAGGTACTCTGGTGGCGAAAACGGCTGGAAAGAAGCGGAGCAGGGAAGGAGGGGCGGAGGGGGGAAGGAGATGCAGCTATGGAGGAGTAGCTGCAAGACGGCCATTGTCATTGTTGGCATGCGTGGAAGGGGGGAGCAGATGGACAGTTAGGATTAGGGCATATAGACGTTTTAGACTAGGTTGGTGAGCTAGGGTTCCATAATGGGCCTTATTGGGCTAGTTAAGTTGCAAGAAGAGAGGAGAAGTGACGTGGAGCATCCCATGGACATCACCATGGATCCCCCATCAAATCCAAGTAGACCAATTACAAGAGAACGTGCATGAGCTATACAAACCGAGGTTACCTCACTCCTCTTCGAGCTCCATATTCGCTCATGTGAGACATGCCTACTACCTCAATCTGAGACGCTTTGCATACTCGGGTACAAGGGTACCTAGTGCGAAGGAACAAGGAAGGACAAACCACAGACGAGGAGCAAGAAGAACAAGGAGAGAAGAAGAGGCTCCTCCAGCCAGGAGGCCGGACAATCTGGCCACATTAAGGCTGGACAGTCCAGGGCCAACCGAAAGCACCCGGACAACCCGGCACCTGTCTGATTCAAACCGAGCGCAACCGGACATCTGGCCGGACAGTCCGGCACCTTTCCATTCCCTAGAGACCTACTTCACCTTCTACGTGTTATAGTTACTCCCTGCATCTCCCGTGATAGTTGTCTCACATATTTGGTTGAGGCTCAAAGAGAAGTGGTGAAAAGGAAGAAAAAGTACACAAAAGGAGAAAGAAAAGGATACAAAGAACTTATAAACAAAAGAGTTAGAGCAGCAAATACTTGTGCAAAGGATGTATCAGATAGGAACATGTTACGCTTGTCATCGTAGGTTGGTGCCAAGTTTCTCGAATATGGCCCTAACATGCAATCAAGCTAGCGTCTCTCTTTGCGCTTGTGCAACATGAGCATTAGTCTTCGTTAGGAACTTTTCTCTTGCTCATTCCTTTGGTTGCACTAGCCCCTTTATCTTTGTGTGGCGTGTTTCTCTTGCTCATTCATCTACATTTGTGATCTACATGTATCTCATTTGCGATCATTTGGATCGTATCCAACTTTATCAATATCTTGATCCGCTTGTTGCATGATTTTGAGCCACTAACCCCTCCAAGCTCCATATAAAGCCTTGTGTTCAGGTGTATACGCTTTCGGATAAAGAACACTACCAAGTCTCGCTCATTTTGCATTGACAATCTTGAGGTCACTTGATTCTTCAACGGCATGAGAAAGAGGTAACTTGGTGTTGTTCATTTTCCTTTGCTTCTCACACCTTGCGCGAGTGTCACAACTAGGAAAAGCACATCTCATCCGGTATTATGATGATCAAGAGAATCACACAACTATGTCTCCAAGGCGTCACATCGGTCTCAACAAGCTATGCATGACGCCAATGCAATCTTGGATGGGTGTATCACACACCTTCCCATTGACATGCAAGAAGCCAAAACTCGTAACAAGGACTACTTGGACACCAAATTGAACACGCGGTTCCGCAACATCTTCCACAACCACAAGTCCTCTTCATCCTCTTCAAGAAGACACTCAAGTGCACATCGTTCCGAATGCCCATCATCGTCAAGTTCACACCGGCCGCGACGCCACCACCACCATGAAGACTAAGAGCCCAACTGAGCTCCACCTCCTCATCATGGCGTCATCATGGAAACTGGTTACAAGACCGCATTCTCGATCATGAACGGCGAAAACATGAAGCTCAAGAGCAACACGCCAATGAAGAGTGTGATGATGCGCAACAAATTTGAAAAGCCGAAAAACAAAAATTACAAGAAGAGCACAATGCGCATCTACAAGAAGAAGCTCGCCGCGTGGAACAAGCGACCAAGCACACCAAGCTCTACGTAAGCAAGGCAATACACGGAGCAAACCTGTCAAGCTTGTGAAGCATGACAAGCGGAGGAGGCTCGTCTTGAACAATGACATGAAGTGCACTACATAGCCAATGCACCACGCATCGAGCACCACCTCCGAAATGAAGACCGAGACAACCCACCGCCTCATCGGCAAGAGCATCGTTAACCTCGTAACCTCCAAGGAGAAGAGCGCTTTAGCAAGCTCAAATTACAATGACTAAGTTCTTCGGCCACATCGACCTCCAAGGAGAAGAGTCTGATGAGTGCGCACTTGTGTGGTAGGAACAAGTTCAACAACTTTGACAAGAAAGCAAAGAAGCCCCCATTGCCACTTGGGATGCAATGAAATAAGTCATGAGAGTGAGATTCAAACCCACGCACTATACTCATGACCTATTCAAGAAGCTCCAAGACGATGGCTCATGACCTATTCAAGAAGCTCCAAGACGATGGCTCATTTTCTCAGTGAGCTCAACCATCCCATCAAGAGGATTGCGGATTCCCAACCCTACAACAACTTGCCTGAGTTGGTTCACCAACCAACGCAAGCGGAGAGACAAGTCCAAGACAACGTCAAGTGCTCCAGGTTATTCACCTTCCCTTCGAGGAACTTAGCCTCCAACTCTCAAACAAATTCAGGTATGGTGCCATACCAATGAGACATCTACAAGTGGTGTTCCTTCAAGCTCCAAGGCACTGGTGACAACATCAAGTCGCACACCTCCAAACTCTACAAGGCTCCGACCTAGACCAAGTGCCAACCCTACAAGGGACTCAACCGACAAAACAAGCCAAATTGAGTGCTTCACATGCAAAGGTTGCAGCCACAAGTCATGAGTGCCACACCAAGCGCACTATGGTGATTAATGAAGATGGAGAGTATGGCTCCATGAGTGATGGAGAACTCAAAGCTTTGCAACATGTTGCTCGCCATCAACAAGTCAACCAAGACAAAGATGGTCAAGTCTTTTGTGATAATGATTCGAGCCCCGCTCTTGTTGTCTCCAAGATCTTGACCAACGATGCCACTTATTTCACTCAAAAGTCGGAACCAATGGAAGATCAATCAAATGATCATTGATGGTGGTACTTGTCACAACATGGGAGTACGAAACTTTGCTCAAAGTTGCACGTCATGTACAAGCGCCAGGTCAGCCCTACAAGGTCCATGGCTCAGTAACGCCGACACCATCAAGGTTGAGCACACCGTGGAGGTATCTTTCAAGATCAGCGCCTCTTAAGATAGTGTGGAATGTGATGCAGCGCCCATGACCGTTTGTCATCTTGTCTTGCGACACCCATGGCAATTTAACCATAGCGTAATTCACAATGGTCGCACCAATCTCTATAGCTTCAAGTGCAAGGAAAGGAATATATGTGTGTCACCCTATGTCTCCAAACCAAGTCATAGCCGACAAGTCTAGCACCGACAAGACCTTTGAATGATCATGATATTGTCGAGTCCAGTAAGGGAGCGAGCCACCTAAAAGAGATTGGCACAAGCCCAAAATGAGTGTCCATGATGAGTGACAATAAGGACATGGTCCTCTTAGCCACAAAATTTAATTTGAGGGAAGTGAGTGAGAACCCATCGGTGATTCACTTTGTGCTTTTTGTACAAAGATAAAGCCATTTTAACTAACAACTCTCATGCTCTTCCTAGCTCCATTTCACATGTTTTGCAGGAATTCGTGGATGTCTCTCCTTCGGAGAAACCACCGTGCCTTCCTCCACTATGAGGCATCGAACACCGGATTCATTTCATCCTCAACACTCCACTTACAAACCGCCCTCCTTACCGCGTTAACCCCGAAGTGACCAAAGAAATACAATGTCAAGTACAAGAGCTACTTGACAAGGGGTGTGTTCGCGAAAGCTTGAGCCCTTGTGTCGTCCCCGTTGTACTTGTGCCTAAGAAGGATTGATCTTGGCGAATGTGTGTCGATTGTCGTGCTATTAACAACATTACCGTTCACACTAGACACCCCACTCCTCACTCAGATGATATGTTAGGTGAACTTGGGGGTGCCACTATCTTTTCCAAAATTGATTTGAGAAGTGGTTATCACCAAATCCGTATGCAAGTGGGCGACGAATGGAAAACTGCTTTGGAAACCAAATTTGGTCTTAATTTATGGCTTGTGATGCCCTTTGGATTGTCTTGCACTTGATGAAATTATGTGCTTAGGCATCTCATTGGCAAATTTGTTGTTAGTTACTTTGATGATCATCCCATTCATGTTTCCAAAGTCCTTGAAGTGCTAAGAAATGAGAAATTTCATGCTAATCTTGAAAAGTGCACATTTTGCACCACTCTAACTCATGTTTCTTGGGCTTCGTTGTTTCTTCTTATGGCATTGAAGTAGATTAGTCTAAGATCGACAAGATTCAAAGTTGGCCACAACCCACGAATTTGACGCAAGTCTGTAGTTTCCTTCGGTTGACCAAATTTGATCGACGTTTTGTCAAGGATTTTAGCACTATTGCTTCACCAAAGACGATACGTGTTTTACTTGGGGTCCTTCGTAAAACAAAGCTTTTCTTAAACTTAAGCATCGCTTTGTTCATGCCTCATTGCTTGTTTTGCCGGATTTTGCAAAAACATTTGAGATTTGAGTGTGACACTAGTGGTACCAACATAGGAGGCATGCTTATGCAGGAGCGTAGACCAGTAGCTTATGTTAAAGAAAAACTAGCCGGCGCGCAATTAAACTATCCCATTTATGACAAGGTACTGTATGCTTTGGTTCGTGTCTTGCAAATTTGGCAACATATTGGTGGCCTAAGGAATCTGTTAAACATTACGATTACGGATCACTCAAGTACTTTAGAGCCAAGCCAAACTAAACCGTGGACATGCTAAATGGAGTGATACATTGAGCCTTTTCCCTATGTCATCATGTGCAAGAATGGCAAAGAAAATGTAGTAGCGGATGCTCTTTCCCGCAAAATCATGTTGTTACAAAAACTTGAGATTAATGTCACATGATTTGACCACATTAAAGATTTGTATGCCATTGACCCTTTCTTTGCTAAGCCTTTTGCTCATGCCAAGAAGGCACTTGTTGGATATCTTATGCACGTTAACAAACTTTGTGTTCCGGAGAGTTTGTTGCATTTGCTCCTTTTGCATGAATCGCATGGTGGTGGACTCATGGGACATTTCGGACGCGAAAGACTTATGCTATGCTCGCCAACAAGTTCTTTTGGCCAAGAATGTCTCGAGGCGTTGGGGAATTTGCCTGTCGGTGCATCACATGTCGCAAAGCTAACTCTAAAACTCTTTCCCATGGTATTTATACACCTTGGCCCATTCCACATGCACCTTGGTTAGACATTAGAATGGACTTTGTGTTTGGGTTACCTAGAACTCAAAACGGGAAGGATTCTACCTTTGTGGTTGTTGATTCCTTTTTTAAAATTGGCGCACTTCATTCCTTGCAACGAGAGAGACGATGCTTTACATGTTGCAACATTGTTTTGTAGGGAAATCTTGTGCCTACATGGAGTACCCAAGTCTGCCATCTCCGACCGCGACATCAAGGTCATAAGCTATTTTTGGAAGACATTGTGCGCCAAGCTCGACGTCAAGTTGCTCTTCTCATCGGCATACATCCACAAACGGAGGTGGTCAATCGCACATTGTCTACTCTCCTTCACGTGCTCATCAAGAGGAATCTTCAAGAGTTGAAGGATTGCTTGCCCATAGCCGAGTTTGCCTACAACCGCGCTCAAACTCGATGGCACTTAAGTCCCGATCGAAGTCGTCTATGGCTTCAATCCTCTTTCGCCATTAGACATTCTTCCGCTACATCTCCAAAGAGCAGACAAACATGGACGCAAGTACAAGTGCCAAGTTCATGAAGAGGATGCACGAGAAAACAAGGCTCACCATTGAGCCCAATTTCAATGACGCGCCGACAAGGTCAACACCAACAAGAAGACAATGGTCTTCCAACCTAGCAACCACGTGTGTGTGCATCTTCGCAAGGACCGTTTCCTAGAAGAGCGCAAGCCCAACTACTTACTCGAGCCGATGGTCCATTCAAGGTCATCCAAGGGAACAACAACAACGCCTATAAGGTCGACATACCCATGGACAGGTACTCGGTGAGCAATACCTTCAACTTCACCAACCTTGCCCCCTTTCATGGTGATGAGGACCTTTATCCGAGGACAGATCTTCCCCAGTGGGAGGGAGGGGAATGGTGTGGAGCATCTCTCGGACATCACCATGGATCCCCCGTCAAGTCCAAGTAGACCAATGACAAGAGCACATGCACGAGCCATACAAACCGAGGTGACCTCACTCCGCTTCGAGCTCCCTATCCATACTAACTCAATCATCCGAGACCCTTTGCATACTTAGGTACAAGGGCACCAAATGCTAAGGAACAAGGCCAAAGCACGGACGAGGAGCAATAGAGAAGAAGAGGCTGCTCCAGCCAGGAGGTCAGACGGTCTAGCAAGATCCAGGCCAGATAATCCAAGGCCAAAGGAGCGCAACTAGATGGCAGCCAGACAGTCCGCTACCTTTCTGGGTAAAACCGAACCCACCGGGACACCTGGCAGGACAATCTAGGACCTGCCTGAGCTCTGGAGACTTGATTCGCCCTCTGCCAGCCACCGGCCGACCGGACTGCCCTACTGCCCGAGTGCGCCAGTGGTCGAACGCACGCACCCGCCCGAACCCGAGTTAGCACGCAGGGTTGAACTATCCAGGCTAAATGGAGTCAGATTGACTGACCAGCTGCCTGCGCGCTATCAAAGGAACACCGACCATGTATCTCTCTCTCTCTCCCACCCACCCCTTCGTCCCTAGACTATATATTGTACTCCTTAGATCTAGGGTTAGCAAAATATAGACCAACAACTTGAGAGCTTTGCGCAATCTACCTTCCTCGAGGCGGTAAGACCTCCATCTTGGAGAAGAATCCTTTAGGATTACAAGGCCTCCCACGTGAAGAATCCCTCCTAATTTCAAACCCTCTTCTCTTCGGATTGGGGAAGAACCATCTTTCAAGACCTCCACCTCTCTTTGGGGTCTGGAGATTAACCATCTTATGTTTCCTTATTGCCTTAGCTTGCTTATTGGATCTAAATTGGACCTCATGTATTGCCTTGTGTGTGTTTCCTCTTGTGATTTTCTTTTGTTTCCCCTTTGCTTTTCGTGTTCATCTATGAATCCACCTCAATCGTGGAGATCGAGCCACCCCTACGGTTTGCCCTGTATCAAGAAGCATAATGCCAGTTATGCCCAGACCTCGAATTGCCGCCCCCGCTCTTAGACCCTCTGGTGTGACCTCCCAGTCTCACCACTCATCTTTTGTGAGCCTCCTCTGCTCCTACACTGTGACCTCTCGCTCTTCAGCACTTCTTTCTTGGCTCTTTTGTACAGCCGTATGGAAAGCCCAGGCGCCGCTTCGGTGAACTATGCACTAGGCAGAGGCAAAACGCCTGCCTAATGCCTTGATATTATCGGGTCCTTGGGCAACTCATCATCAATGAAATTATAGCACAAATTGTTTCATAGGAATATTTCTTATGACTTGAACCTCTTGGAAAGATTCCTATGTTTTTTCTAAAATGTAAAGAATCAAACACCCATTGGTGCAAATTATATAAGATTCAAAAAGGCATGACATCATTGTCCAATGATTTTCATGTTCATGTGGCTTTTAAATCATGCAAAACAGAGACCTTGGCATTTGCACATGCTATGAGATACTCCCCCAATTTCTAAATATATGGTGTATTTTGATTGTTCCAAATACGAGTTTTGCCATGACTACTTGTACAATATATTGTTAATGGTCACAAAAACACAATAATGATTAAGGTGTTGTTGAAGATGAGTCCAACGATTACATTGGTGTAATATAACCAACATAATATTGGATTAGTTCTTGATCAAAGTTTGTATTGGGGAAGCCAAAGTATGCCTTACATACAGGAACTGAGGAAGTGTTTTTCTTTTTTTCTTTCTTTGAAGCATAAGACACGGTTATAACGAACTAACTACCAAAGGTGATCCATGCACAACTATGGTTATTCCATGTTGTACAGTAATCAACAAAAACAAAGCTTTCCAGTCCCAAACAAGTTGGGGTAGGCTAGAGTTGAAACCCATAAGATCTCAAAACCAAGTCATGGTTCTGGTACATGGATAGCCAACTTCCACGCACCCCTCTCCATGGCTAGTTCTTGGTGGCATTCTAGTCATTCAGATCCCTCTTTATGGACTCCTCCCATGTGAAGTTTGGTCTAACCGACCTCTCGACATTATCGGCACACTTTGATCGTCCGCTATGCATTGGCGCTTCAGGAGGCATGTGTTGTATATGCCAAACCATCTTAGACGATCTTGGACAAGCTTCTCTTCAATTGGTGCTACCCCAACTCTATCACGTATATCATCATTCCGGAATTGGTCCTTTCTTGTGTGGCCATATATCCATCACGACATGCCCGTCTCACCTAACTGTTGGACATGCCGCCTTTTAGTTGGCTAACATTATGCGCCATACAACATCACAAGGTCGAATCACCGTTCTACAGAACTAGCCTTTTATATTTTGTGGCACTGTCTCATCACAGAGGATGCCAAAAGCTTGGCGCCACTTCACCCATCCAGTTTTGATTCGATGGCTCACATCTTCATCGATATCACCATCCTTCTGTGGCATTGACCCCAAATATCGAAATATGTCCTTCTAAGGTACCACTTGCCCATCAAGGCTAACCTCCTCCTCCTCATGCCTAGTAGTACTGAAGTGTACTCAGTTTTAGTTCTACTAAGCCTAAAAACTTTCCATTCCAAAGTCTGTTTCCACGGCTCTAACTTTCTATTAACCCCCTTCCGACTATCGTCGACTAGCAACACATCATCCGCAAAGAGCATACACCATGGAATATCTCCTTGTATATCCCTTGTGACCTCATCCATCACCAAAGCAAAAAAGATAAGAGCTCAAAGCTGACCCTTTGTGCAGTCCTATTTTAACTATGGCTAAGAATTTGTTAGTCTAACCTTATACAATCCGGCAGTAATTGTGTGGCAAACTAGTGCATGGATGGCACTCAAGCAAACAAAGCTTATTTTTACAATCATAAGTTGTATGGTAATTTTCCTTGTTTCCTTCAACATTTCTTGATCATTCATGAACCAAAATGGGTTCCAAAAGTATCCGAGCTCTCTAAGAAGCTGCCTAATGAGATGTAATATCTCATGCTAATATTATTTGTTATTAGATGGCCTATCGGAATATAAGTATATCATAGGAAGAAAAGTAGTCAAATATGCCGATAAACTGACTACATATTGGTGACAATATTAACTTTAACATCACAAGAAGTACAATACCGCTTTGCAGTCATTATCAAGTTTGCAATGCCTTGGCCAACAAGACCACAAGAAAATCCAACTGCACCATATAAAAATCCCTGTTCTCAACATAGGGTATTTGAGATATTAGAAGAGGTAATAGCGTTTGTAACATTTCTGGGTCACAATAAGTATCGCACGGAACACAAAAATTACCTTGAGAAGGTATGATCCGAGCCGTTGTTGAATGGAAAAACTGTATCCTGGCCTTTCAGCTTCAAAAACACTACATGAGTTCAGATCTCATCAGCGTTACACAGGATGAACGGTTGGATGCATTAGAAACAGTAATGAAGAACAATGCCAGCCAATTATAGTAGCACAAAGTGCACTGAGATTAACATGCAACAAGCAAGAGAAATGGGAAATAAGGCTAAAATGACAAGATAGTAGTACTTAACCCAATAATCATCTGATGGCATGCTTAACTTATAGAAAGGGAGGTATGCACCAGCAATATTATGGTTCGAATCTCATCAATATCCAGGATTACAGTTACAGTTTACATTTAGAGATTATTTATCTTTAGTCGGTTTAAGCATTGGTGACTCAACCGGATAAGATTTATACAAACAAACCTTGCCCTTTTTACAGTTTTTCACTCAATAAGATTTATGCACTGACAAACCTTGCTTTTTTTAGGGATGTAATTGGCCTTACTTTGTGGCTTGATTTATGGATAAAAGACAAATAACCTAGATTGCAGAAAAGTTAGGCTAAAGCTTTAATGGAAGACAGTAATACACCTGGTTCCCACGGAAGAACTTACACATAGAACTACAAGTACATAGAAATATTAAATGACATGCACCTAGAGACACAACGAGAAGTCACTTGCAATTAACACAAAATACTGCTTCCATTTTTTACTCCCGCAGAATTGTTAGCATAGTTCATAACTCACCTGCTCGGGAGAGCATCATAAGCATGCCTAACACGCCCAAGAAGACCTGCTGATGCAGACCCCCCACGGAATCGAGCATATGGTGCCAACATGCCAACTAAAGCAACATTAACAACTACGCCTACCAACATATCTGCTGCATACAACTCGAATTCTGACCAAAACTCATCACCCCTCTTCTGAACCTCCGCAAAAGTCGCGCAACATGTGTCAATAACTATCTGCAAAACGTTCCACCAAAACGATCAATTAACAATCCTATCAATGAACACTTACCAGTGTGCAATTGAACTGAACCTACCTCCGTCCCAATTTTGAAGAGGAATGCAGGATCAACCAGCATCCTATTCCGGAGAAGCCCACAGGATCTAATGGCAGGACCCAGGGGCCAAGCTGAGGCCTAGAACATGCAAACAGCAAAATAACTCCGAGTCTGCCACATAGCAATCCCAAAAGACGCATAAGAACAAGAGCACTTTACAACACCTGCATGTCCAAGTATCTCAGCAGCAGCAGCTTCTGAATCCCTATGCTCTTGGCCGCCTCGATCATATCGGCTGGCAAGCTGGACAAGCTAACCCCTTGCTTCTCCGCCTCCTGGACTACCTGTTCGAAGCTAAGGATCGGCCCAAACTCATCACCCCCCTCATTGTGGTCACCCCCACCATCGCCACCCCCACCATTATCCCCATCTCCACCACCGCCGCCACCAGGCCGGAACTTCCCATTCCCACCGGACCCACTAACGTCAGCAACCTCCGCGCCCTTCTCTTGAAGCACAGTCGGTTGGGTAACCGCGCCGACGTCCTCGGCAGAACCAGCAACCTTCCCCGCCTCTGGGGCGACGACAGCTGCGCCGGAGGTGGTGGCTGCGCTCTCATCCGCACTGGCCTGCGGCGGCAGCTGACAACGGATTCCTCTAGCAATCCACCTCCTTGCAGTCGGGTACGAACAGCCGCTCGGCCTAGCTAGAACGGCCCGGTACTTGACGGTGCCGACGCGGCCGTGCAGGCGAACGCTCGCACACGAGAAGGCCATGGTCATGCTCCCCCGCAGCACTTACACAGCTGCGACCGCAACGCAAACGCAGATATTGTCAGATTGAAATGAGCAACAACGAACCAAATCCCAACAATTAACAAGGGGAAATCGGAGAAGCACTTGCCTGCAGAATCAGGAGACTGGGTGATTTTTGGGCGGGCGGATTCGATTTGGACTGGATGTAGAGAGACCAGAGGAGTATGGTGGGTTGGTGGCGGCGGCAGCGGCGCGGCGCGAGGAAGAAGCGTACACGGTGTGCGCAGTCTCTCAGATTCGACTTTTGTACCGGCTGGGCTTTGTTACACTGGCACGTGGGGTTGTGCGACCCTGCGTACGATCCTTTTCTTTTCGGCGAGTAGTAGGCGCCGGTAGACCGGCCCAATATTCGGCTAGTCGCCGCGCGAGCGTCAGATTCGTCCAACTGCAGCCGTACGATTCCCAGCTATGACGTCAGCCTTCTTCCTCCTTTGTCAACATCCCATGAGAAAATAGCTGCTTCCACTCGCCCGTTCCTCGCGGCAGTAGGCGACGACGAAGGAAAAAAAGAGTGCGGTCGGCGAACTCCGGTGCGAGACCTCGCTGGCGAGAACCAGCAACCGCCCTCGATTCGATGCGGCCCTCGCCTCCTGCTCGTTGCATCACCCCGCCCGCTGTTATTGCATCGCGCAGTGCATCCTCCCCCGTCGCACCTGGCTGCCGTTGTTCCAGCACACATAAGTGACCGCTGTCATCGCCCCAGGCCGCCATGGTTCCAGCACATGAGCACGACCATCGTCGCATCTTGCCGCCGAGAAGAAAAACGATGCAGCTCCATCACCGGTTGCAGCAAACACAGTCGCCGGTCGCAGCTATCCGCGTTGACGGTTGCAGCTCAACGTTGAGATCGCAGAAGAAAAAAGTTGCATCGAAAAGATGCATCCGATGCTGGAACCAGGCAGTAAAAAACCTGCAACCGTATGTCGCGATGCTGGAATCGGGCGGCAGAAAAAGCTACAACCGCAGTCGGAGGTGCTGGAGCCGGGGAGAAGAAAAGCTACAACCACATGTCGGCGGTGCTGGAACCGAGCGGTATAAAGCTACGACCGACAAGGTGTTTTGCTTTGACACCGGGGGGGGGGGGGGAGTGATTTGCTGCGACCGGCGACCATCTTTGCTGGAACCGATGCGCTATTTGCTGCGACCAGGTAACTACAATGGTGGTGTTCGAACCACGGTCGTCGTCTCCCTCGGAAAGACTTCACAGCAGGTTGTGGCATGTGTGCCCTGCTCGCGTCGAGAGGGGCGGAGGGCGGTCGGCCTCCCTGGCGGAACTCACTGCGGGGAGGGAAGGGGAAGGGTGTGTGCAACGCTCTCCTGAGAGAGCCGAGTGCGGCGGCGGCGTGTGCAGGTAGCGATGGCCCCCCGCGAGGAAGAAAGCGAGAGGTAGGGAATAACAGCATAACGTGTGGACGAGAGCAACTCTTGCGTGGATAAGGCTGGAAACCGTCTCGCATGGAAACGATGCGGAGACGCACGATCATACTAGATTGCATGGCCAGCGCTCGACCGGCTCAGTTTTTAGCCGGTCAGCCAGAGCAAAACGTTTCCCTTTCTTTTCTTTTTCTGCCTTCACCTTCACGTAGTAGGACACTGTTGCAGCGGCCAACGACTAAAAAATTTATCAGGGCAACGGTCTAGGATGGACAACGATCAGTATCAGTGAACGAAACAAGATTACGTACTATTCAGAGCATCTACAGCCGGCGCCCCAAACCCCACTATACACCCGGGCGAAGGGCATGGTCACTGACCAGTAAGAAAACCAAACCTAGACAGATGCCTTATATTGGCCCTAAACGCCCAGACTGACCAACACCCCTCATATCCAGCCAAATCTTGGGCGGATATGGGGAGGCCCGGGCATGTACGCCACGTCGGATCCGGCCCACACTAGCCCACCCTGGAATGAAAGGCCTTGGGTTCATACTTTCGCTAGTGCCAACTCTCAACATCATTAACATAATTGAACCACATGATAATCCCTCAAAGTGCAAAAAAGAATCACTCCAAAGTTCTTATTCTATCGGAGAAAGTAGGATGAAATCTCGTAGGTGCGCTTAACAGTCAACCACCTCAAAGTTGTCTTTCCAGATCTTGATCCATAGAACCACCCACAAACGTGCCACGGATAGTCCCAGAAATCGTACTACGACAACACCATATGATACTATCGTTCAACCTTTATGCTAAGAGTACCCCAATGTCACCTTGGGCATCCGCAAGTTAGTTACTATACATGCATCATGTAATCTCAAATCCAAAATAGAGAAACTTCAAAGAGCAAGAATCAATTCACCACAAAAAGGATAGAGGAAAGAACATCATATGATCCAACTATATTCATAAAGCTCATGATACATCAAGATCAAATCCATCGAGAACATGAGAGTGAGAGAGAGAGAGATCGAACACATAGCTGCTAGTACATACCCTCGGCCTCGAGGATGAACTACTCACACATCACCATGAGAACGGAGGAGAAGTTGGTGGTGATGGAGATGATGGAGATGTCCTGGTGGCGTCCCGGCGCCACCGGAGGAGAGGGGGAAGGGGCCCCCTCCTTATTATTTTCCCTTGGCCCTCCGGGGAGAGAGGGAGCTCTCCCCTAGATTGGATCTCTCTTCTGTCTTCTGTTGCTCACTTCTGTTTTCTAGCCTTTCACCGTTGCTTTTATAGACGGAGATCCGTAACTCCAATCGGGCTGAAATTTTGAGGGGATTTTCCTCCAAAAATTAGCTTTCTTACGGCGAAAGAAGGGCTCTAACCGACTTAAGGGCTAGCACTAGGGCCCATGGCGCGGCCATGAGGGTGGTTCCGCCCTCTTCTCTTGTGGGGCCTGATAACCCACAAGTATAGGGGATCGCAACAGTCTTCGAGGGTAGTATTTCACCCAAATTTATTGATTCGACACAAGGGGAGCCAAAGAATATTTGTGAGTATTAGCAGTTGAGTTGTCAATTCAACCACACCTAAATAACTAAATATCTGCAGCAAAGTGTTTAGTAGCACAGTAGTATGATAGTTTTGATAGCAGTAGTAACAGTAGCAGTAGTAACAAAGATAGTAACAATACCAGTTTTGTAGTGATTGTAACAGCAGCAACACCGAAAGTAACTTAGCAAAGATCAATATGAGACAAGCGTAGGCATTGGATCAGCGATGGATAATTATGTTGGATGACATTCATCATGTAATAGTCACAACCTAGGGCGATACACAATAGCTCCAATTCATCAATGTAATGTAGGCATATATTCCGTATATAGTCATACGTGCTTATAGTAAGAACTTGCATGACATCTTTTGTCCTGCCCTCCCGTGGCAGCGGGGTCCATAAGGAAATCTAAGGGATATTAAGGCCTCCTTTTAATAGAGAACCGGAACAAAGCATTAACACATAGTGAATACATGAACTCCTCAAACTACGATAATCACCGGAAAGAATCCCAATTATTGTCACCTTGGGGTATGCGGATCATAACACGTAATAGGTGCATACAACTTGCAAGATAGGATCAAGAACACAAATATATTTATGAAAACATAAAGGGTTCAGATCTAAAATCATGGCACTCGGGCCCTAGTGACAAGCATTAAGCATAGCAAAGTCATAGCAACATCAGTCTCAGAACATAGTGGATACTAGGGATCAAAACCCTAACAAATTGACTCGATTACATGGTAAATCTCATCCAACCCATCACCGTCTAACAAGCCTACGAAGGAATTACTCACGCACAGCGGTGAGCATCATGAAATTGGTGATGGAGGATGGTTGATGATGACGACGGCGTTGAATCCCCCTCTCCGGAGTCCCGAACGGACTCCAGATCAGCCCTCCCGATGAAGAACAGGAGGTGACGGCGGCTCCGTATCGTAAAACGCGATGATTCTTTCTCTCTGATTTTTTTCTAGATGAATAGGTACTTATAGCGTTAGAGTTAGGGTTGCCGGAGCTGCCAGGGGCTGAAAGCACATTTGCTCCCTTGGTGGTTTTGGGATATATGAACAACATATATCTCATTGAACTAATGTCCATTCAAGATTAAGATTTCAGGATGTTCAATGATTGGCATGGCATCGACTAGAGATGTGGACCCCTCAAAATGCTAAGGACAAGGATTGGCATAAGCTCAAGACTCTACATTTTTGGTTTAGTGATCCAAGATCACATTGAGTCCATAGGAAAGCCAATACTATTAAAAGGGGATGAGGTGTTGCCTAATGATCTTTTTGCTCAAGTGCTTAGTGACAGTACTCTTAAACCCTCAATCACTCTCTCTAACCAAATATGTCCAAAACCCACATTCTAACGCGGCCCCACCGAAATTCTCTATCCGGCCCCACCGAGTTCATCCAAGACTTAGCCACTGCCAAAACCCTAACAAATCGGATCCACCGAAATGGATCTCGGTCCCACCGAGATGGCCTTGCCAACTCTCTGTAATCGTTTGCATTCACTTCGGTCTCACCAAGTTTTGCAAATCGGTCTCACCGAGATGGCTTGCCAACTCTCTGTTGCTTTATTGCTTCACTTCGGTCCTACCGGATTGATGCAATCGGTGCCACCGAGATGAGGTTTGCCCTATCCATTGCACTTCGGTCCATCCGAGTTGTTCGTATCGGTCCCATCGAGATTCCTAAAGTTCATATCTTTTACACAGTTCGGTGCTACCGAGATGATTATTTCGGTGCCACCAAGTTGGGTCAAAAGTGTGTAACGGTTGGATTTTGTGTGGAGGCTATATATACCCCTCCACCACCTCCTTCTCAGTAAGGAGAGCCATCAGAACGTGCCTACACTTCCACCATACATTTTCTGAGAGAGAACCACCTACTCATGTGTTGAGATCAAGTTATTCCATTCCTACCATTTGAATCTTGATTTCTAGCCTTTCCCAAGTTGCTTTACACTCAAATCCCTCTTCCACCATAGCCAAATCTGTGAGGAGTTGTTTGAGTGCTGGGAAGACTATCAATTGAAGCACAAGAGCAAGGAGTTCATCAACAACACACCGTCTATTACCTTTTGGAGAGTGGTGTCTCCTAGATTGGTTAGGTGTCACTTGGGAGCCTCCAACATGATGTGGAGTTGAACCAAGGAGTTTGTAAGGGCAAGGAGATCGCCTACTTCGTGAAGATCTACCCCGAGTGAGGCTAGTCCTTTGTGGACGTAAGCCATGGTGGAATAGACAAGGTTGCTTCTTCGTGGACCCTTCGTGGGTGGAGCCCTCCGTGGACTCGCGCAGCCGTTACCCTTCGTGGGTTGAAGTCTCCATCAACGTGGACGTACGATAGCACCACCTATCGGAACCACGCCAAAAACCACCGTGTCTTCATTGCGTTTGAAATCTCCGATCCCCTCCTTTACTTACATATGCAATTGTTTACTTTCCGCTGCTATACTCTTAGAATTGCATGTGTAGGGTGATGCTTGACATGTATAATTGCTAAAATCTACCCACAACTAAAATTGGAAAAAGTTAGGTTTTATTTGGTTAAGTAGTCTAATCACCCCCCCTCTAGACATACTTTCAATCCTACAAGTGGCATCAGAGCTTTGGTCTCCGTAAGCCTTGATTTCCATTGCTTTGGTGATCATAGCCTTGGTTTCACAACCTAGGAGAGTATGGCGTCTAGTGAGGGTAACTATCACCTTAGAGGTCCATATTTTGATGGTACAAACTTTGCTAGTTGGAAACATAAGATGAAAATGCATATTCTTGGTCATAACCCCGCCGTTTGGGTTGTTGTTCGTGTTGGCTTGCAAGGTGACTTCTTTGAGGATGGCAAGGAACCGGATCGTGAAGCAACCCCGGAAGAATTGAAGATGTTGCAATACAATGCTCAAGCTTGTGACATTCTATTCAACGGTTTATGTCCCGAAGAATTCAACAAAATCAGCCGCCTCGAGAATGCAAAGGAAATTTGGGATACTTTGGTTGATATGCATGAGGGTACCGAGTCCGTCAAAGAATCTAAGTTGGATGTGCTTCAAGGTCAACTTGACAAGTTCAAGATGAAGGATGGTGAAGGAGTCGCTGAGATGTGCTCTAGGCTTGCTCTCATCACAAATGAGATTGCCGGCTTAGGAAGTGAAGAGATGACCGACAAATTCATCATCAAGAAGATACTTAGAGCTTTGGATAGAAAATATGATACCGTCTGCACATTGATCCAAATGATGCCAAATTACAAAGATCTCAAGCCCACGGAAGTCATTGGAAGGATTGTTGCTCATGAAATGTCACTCAAGGACAAAGAGGAGCTGCACAACAAATCAAGTGGTGCTTACAAAGCCTCAACCGATGCTCCAACAACTCCAAATGACAAGCTAGTATCCAATGAAGAGATTAGCCTAATGGTGAAAAGGTTCAACAAGTTCTACAAGAACAAAGGGAAAGAAACAAGTTCTAGCTCAAGATATTATGAGAGAAGATCATCAAGTCGTGACCGTAATTGCTACAATTGTGGGAAGCCCGGACACTATTCAAATGAGTGTACGGCTCCCTACAAGAAAAGAGACGAATCACCAAGAGAAAGACATAGAAAAGATGAATCACCTCATAAGGAGAGAAGGAGTAGAGATGATCGTTATGAATGAAGACACTCTCGAAGAAGCAAAGATTCAGAGAGGAAGGACGGGTCATCCAAGAGCTACACAAGAAGAAGACATCAAGCTCATGTTGGTGAATGGGTTTCCGGCTCCGACTCCGACAACCACTCCGAGAGAAGTTATCACTCCAACTCCGACTACAGTCAAGATGAAGGTGTTGCCGGACTTGCACTTGTGTCATCCAGCTCCTATGATCTATTTGACTCACCAAATGAAGGAATTGGAAGATGCTTCATGGCAAAAGGCCCCAAGGGAACACAAGCTCAAGAAGATCTTCCACCACAAGACCACAATCTAAAAGGCAAGGACAAGCTTCAAGAAGAGATTGATTCATATGAAGAAGCTCCTCAAGCCATGGTCAAGTGGGTTCCCAAGACTTCATCAAGTTCTACTTCATCAAGTGCTACTACAACTCCAAGGATTCCCATCAAGTTGATGTGGGTCCAAAAGAAGAAGAACTAGAGAGTTCTTGAGGGTGACTCCGCCAACAAACACCACTCATATTCATTATGGCAAGGACTTGTGCAACCAACTTCCACATTTTGCACTAGTTCATGGAGTCACAAACCCTCTTGTTGGTAAGGCAAGGGACAAGGTATTCAATGCATTCATGGACATCATCATATGTGTATTTCACTCTATGTCTATGGATATCCTTGTATGTTCCTTGTGTGGGACTAACCCATGTAGGTATTGAAAGCACAAAACTCCAAAGGATTGCTCCCAACTCTTGATGGTCTACATCAACATTGAGCATCCACATCTTCAACATCTACATGAAGTCATCATCGACAAAACCCAAGGTTAGTTCATCCCTCTTAGGGGGAATATCACATCTAGGGGGAGCTTTGCTCTAAACAATTGAGCAAAAGCAACTCTAATGGTGTGAACATATCAATGCTTTATGTAAAAGTGGTAACCCCACTTGTGCTTAAACGATGAGTATGACCTATGATCAAATGTTCTCATTTGGCTCCTAAGTCAATATACTCATATATAGATGACCTAGTCATCGCCATTGCTTGATAGATGCTAGAATTGGTTGTGCATGTTTGACACATATTTCATTTGCTATCTTATTGTGTGAGCATGTTGGTTTGTATGTTTTCATCATTCGAGGACATCCATTTGTTTTTTTTACCATGGAAACTGCAGGACTTGGCCCCACAGCATTTTATTGAAACAAGAAAAGTCATATGTACATGCAAAAAACAGATCCACCAGGGGTGGAAAAAAAGAAAAGAAGCTAGAACTAATCTATTCTAAAGAGCATAAGCAGAAGGACTCAAGGAGGGAGGAAAGCTATCCAGTGCAACAGCTCCTCCTTGTGCCTGGACTTAATCCTGTGTGCCAACAAAGAGATATCATGGATAAAACCAGCCTTCCATTTCCCAAAGGTTGGCCTCACTTTTCTGAAGATCTTATCATTTCTCACTGTCCATATATTCCACATAGTGAGAAAGACCACCTCAGCAAAGAAAGGCTTCGCAAACTCTCTTCTAGCTTGAACAGCAATATCCACCATATTTTGACTCGGAGGCCAAACAATCTGAAGATAATTCCAAACTCTAGAACTGAAGTTACATTCGAAGAATAGATGATTCCTGTCTTCCAAAGCTCCAGAGTGACATAGCACACAGGCAGGGCCATCCTCAATTCTCCAATGTCTTCTTTGAATCATATCCTTGGTGTTCACTCTGTCCATGATGTCAAGCCAAGAAAACATCTTGATGGACATAGTACAGCAGCTCTTCCATATCCAGTTCAGAATTGGATTTGCCACAATCGGTTTGTGAATCTGCTCATAAAATTTGTTGTTTTGATTGTCTTGGTTTTTCTGGCCAAGTGGATGTACAAGAATGCCTAAGTACCTTCTCTAGCTATCTATGCATTCTTGTCTCAAATTCTATTCTTGCTGCATCACAAAAATTGAAGGAGTCATTTTCGGACCCTCCGGGTGAGGAGCACTCGGAGCCACCGATCTGAAAGGGCTGAACCTCCAAAACCTTCTATCTGATTTCGGCCGAACCAATTCACTCAAACTCGGTCCAACCGAAATCACTTAGATTGATCTAGGTTTTCCATCTCGGTGCAACCGAGTTGAACCATTTCGGAGCCACCGATGTGCTTACCTGCGTGCAGTTACACATATCGGTGCCACCGAGTTGTCCAACTCGGTGCCACCGACATCGTACGGGTATATATATCGCGCGGACCGAACGGTTGAAATTTCTCGACCCCACTCATTCCCGCTCCCCGTTGCTGCCGTCGCCCTTCGTCTTCGGACTTCGCCGTCGTCTCCAGCGCGCCCTCGCCGCCGGATTCCGCCGCCGTCAACGGCAATCTGCCCCGCCGTTGCCGCCGTAGAGGATCTCCACCAAGTTAGGTTGAGATTCGATCCCTCTCGTGCTCCCATTTCCGATTCAATGCACGACTGGACTGCCTGAATTCATGCCACGGATTGAGAACTCCTGTTACACTACAAACTCCGTAGATTAGATGCGAGTAAAAATTTTAGGTTTAAGTTTCCGCCGAATGCATCTCGGACCGACCGATTCGAAATTTTCGGTCCCACCGATTTGGCCTCTGGCCATAGCACTAGTACATCTCGGTGCCACCGAGTTGTGCGAATCGGTGAGACCGAAAGTAAATCTCAGTGAAACCCTAGCAACTCGGAGTCACCGAAACCCATCTCGGTCTGACCGAAGTGGTGTGTAAGGTTTCTGTAGTGTGCTTCGGTATCACCGAGATGATCAACTCGGTCCATCCGATATGCATCCTGTGAAAACTTGAAACTAAGAGTTGAACTCAAATTTTATGAAAATCTCTGCTTTTTGTGACGATTCATCTACTCTGCCCATACCTATCTATTCACAGGGTCAGCTCAACAAGATGTCAGACAGCAGTGACAGTCAGAACAGATCTGAACAGCAGGCAGAAATGAGTGAAGGGTCAAGCCCAGCTGAAATTTTCTATGAGGGAGAGAGGAGCTCTCCAGATCTTCCTAAAGCTGCAACCAGAATGAGGAAGAAGAAAACCTCAGACAGTGAGGATGAAAATTTTGTTGCTAGCGAAGCAGCAATCAAGAAAAAGAGAGTAGTGCTTGCTAAGGAGTACATCACCAAGCCTACTTCTACCAAAGAAAGAACTGCTGTGAGGAAAGTGCCAAAGCAGACTATGCAATTCACTCTTGAAGAGCCTAGTGACACAGAACTAGCTGCAGGTGGCAAGAAGAAAAGAGCTAGGAAGACTACAGCTCAAGTGCTTGGAAGGCCCTCCATGAGAACAGATGAGGAGGAAGAGGAGGAAGAGCCAGCAGCCACTGCACCTCCAGCCAAGTCTCAAAAGCACTCGGAGCCACCGATCTGAAAGGGCTGAACCTCCAAAACCTTCTATCTGATTTCGGCCGAACCAATTCACTCAAACTCGGTCCAACCGAAATCACTTAGATTGATCTAGGTTTTCCATCTCGGTGCAACCGAGTTGAACCATTTTCGGAGCCACCGATGTGCTTACCTGCGTGCAGTTACACATATCGGTGCCACCGAGTTGTCCAACTCGGTGCCACCGACATCGTACGGGTATATATATCGCGCGGACCGAACGGTTGAAATTTCTCGACCCCACTCATTCCCGCTCCCCGTTGCTGCCGTCGCCCTTCGTCTTCGGACTTCGCCGTCGTCTCCAGCGCGCCCTCGCCGCCGGATTCCGCCGCCGTCAACGGTAATCTGCCCCGCCGTTGCCGCCGTAGAGGATCTCCACCAAGTTAGGTTGAGATTCGATCCCTCTCGTGCTCCCATTTCCGATTCAATGCACGACTGGACTGCCTGAATTCATGCCACGGATTGAGAACTCCTGTTACACTACAAACTCCGTAGATTAGATGCGAGTAAAAATTTTAGGTTTAAGTTTCCGCCGAATGCATCTCGGACCGACCGATTCGAAATTTTCGGTCCCACCGATTTGGCCTCTGGCCATAGCACTAGTACATCTCGGTGCCACCGAGTTGTGCGAATCGGTGAGACCGAAAGTAAATCTCAGTGAAACCCTAGCAACTCGGAGTCACCGAAACCCATCTCGGTCTGACCGAAGTGGTGTGTAAGGTTTCTGTAGTGTGCTTCGGTATCACCGAGATGATCAACTCGGTCCATCCGATATGCATCCTGTGAAAACTTGAAACTAAGAGTTGAACTCAAATTTTATGAAAATCTCTGCTTTTTGTGACGATTCATCTACTCTGCCCATACCTATCTATTCACAGGGTCAGCTCAACAGCAGGCAGAAATGAGTGAAGGGTCAAGCCCAGCTGAAATTTTCTATGAGGGAGAGAGGAGCTCTCCAGATCTTCCTAAAGCTGCAACCAGAATGAGGAAGAAGAAAACCTCAGACAGTGAGGATGAAAATTTTGTTGCTAGCGAAGCAGCAATCAAGAAAAAGAGAGTAGTGCTTGCTAAGGAGTACATCACCAAGCCTACTTCTACCAAAGAAAGAACTGCTGTGAGGAAAGTGCCAAAGCAGACTATGCAATTCACTCTTGAAGAGCCTAGTGACACAGAACTAGCTGCAGGTGGCAAGAAGAAAAGAGCTAGGAAGACTACAGCTCAAGTGCTTGGAAGGCCCTCCATGAGAACAGATGAGGAGGAAGAGGAGGAAGAGCCAGCAGCCACTGCACCTCCAGCCAAGTCTCAAAAGCTTATGTCTGATGCAATCAAGACTGCTGCCCCCAAGTCCAAGCCTAAGGTGTCAGCACCAAAGAGATCAACCAGGAACATATCAGCTGCTGAGAAGAACAAGGCCCCAGTGCCCGAGTCAAATGTTGATGAAGAGGCACTAGTGCTCAAAAAATTGAAGCCAAAGATACCAGACCATGACAATGCACACCCAGTGGCAGAGAACATGATGCCGAGGAAGGATAAAGGACTGCGTCAGTGGAGACTGTCAGATCCTTATGCTGCAAGGAGGAAGACAGCTTGTGATTATCGCTTTCACACTCGTGAACAACAAGATTTTTATGAGACAGTGTTGCTTGATAAGAAGCCCATAGTCAGTGACATGAGATGGGTGGATTGGGAATACATCGATGAGAATGAGGATTACTTCCCCCATGTTCATGAGAGCTTCAGGATTGCAGGTGTTGATGACTTTGTTGGAAAGAAGTTGACCAAGTGGAATGATGAAATGGTCATGCAATTCTACTCTACAGCACACTTCTATCCAGATGGCCGCATTATATGGATGACTGAGGGTATAAGATACCAGTCTACCATCTCTGAGTGGGCAAGTCTTCTTGGTGCTCCCAAGGAAGAGGACGATGACATAGACATTTATGCCAAGCTCAAGATGTATCACAACTCCATGAAGAACATGTATACTGCAAGTCCAGAGAAAGACCTTGAGACTCACAAACTTGGATCAGTGAAGCATCTGCTCCCAGGATTGGCCACCACGAACACAATCTTGCGGTACACCTTGTTACCCAAGTCAGGAGATGACAAAATGATTCGTGGCCACTCCATCAATTTGCTGCATTTATTTGATACACCTCAGAAATTCAAGGTGACGAGCCTGATAGTAGAGACTATCAAGAGGACTGCAGCAGATCAGAAGAGATCGTGCGGGTATGCTCCACATATTCAGCTATTGATCAATTCCAAGGTTGGAACCAGCACATACCTTCTTGATCGAGAGCACTTGCCACTTCGTCCAGAGTTTGAGGACAATGTGATAGTGATGGATCCTTCGCATCCCACTTCAGCACAAGCCCAAGAGAAGATCCGCAAAGCCAAAGAAGCAAAAGCAGCTCAGGAGGCATCAGCTCCAAATGCTCCAATTGCCAATCTCAAGACACCCAAGGACCAAATGACATATCTGCTTGAAGCCACTCTGAGGATTGAGCAAAGTTTGGCCAACCTCACCCAGACCCAGGCTAGTTTTGAGCGGATTATTGAGACTAAATTTCATGATCTAGATGTCAAGGTGAAAAAGATTCAGACTACAGTGGAGCAGCTGCAGAATGATGTTGATGCTGTCAAGACAGCCCCATCAGATGACAGTGGAGATGACAGACCAACCACTGAGCATTTTCAGACAGTGCCCAGAGCAACCAGGTCTGTTGCAATACCAGTTGTGGATCCACGGACCACGGTATCTGCACCAGCTGCTACTGCCACAGTGCCACCTCAGGTCTCTACTCCACTAGCCCAGCAGACATCTGCAGAAGCCTTCGCGGATGCTCTTCTCTCAACGCCATCTACGCACACCAGAGCTGCCAGTAGGAGATCGCCTTCAGGAGCTTCGGAGGACCGTGCCTAGAGTGCCGACTAGTGCTATACCTATTCGATCCTTTTGGTACTTGTTGCCAAAGGGGGAGAATTTGTATAGATCATAGGCTTCGAGAGAGAGTGCTTTTGTTTTGCCCTTTGATTTCTCTCGAGTTCCTTTGCTACATTTTGCTTGTTGGTACTTTGTTATGTGTGTGCTTGCTACAGTGCTTGTGAGATATTCTGTCGTTTATGCTTGTGAGATATTATGCTTCATGTGATTGGTCATACTATGCTTACTGTGATGATCTATGTTTATCTTTATCATTATCTTGTATGATCACTTACTTATGTTGGTGATGCGTGCTTTCTATTCCAATCATATCATTTTGCGCGCTCCACCAAGTTGTACGTGACATGGAAGAGTAACCCATAAGCCTAATCGATTGTGCATTTGCATTCAAACGCAAATTTTTAATAATGCACAAATTTAGGGGGAGCTCTTGCTTATCACATACTTCTCAAAGTGACGATGTATTTCATTCATTTAATCATTTGTCGAAGCTTTGATCTATATGTTGTCATCAATTACCAAAAAGGGGGAGATTGAAAGCACATTTGCTCCCTTGGTGGTTTTGGTAATTCATAACAACATGTATCTCATTGAACTAATGTCCATTCAAGATTAAGATTTTAGGATGTTCAATGATTGGCATGGCATGGACTAGAGATGTGGGCCCCTCAAAATGCTAAGGACAAGGATTGGCATAAGCTCAAGACTCTGCATTTTTGGTTTAGTGATCCAAGATCACATTGAGTCCATAGGAAAACCAATACAATTAAAAGGGGATGAGGTGTTGCTTAATGATCTTTTTGCTCAAGTGCTTAGTGACAGTACTCTTAAACCCTCGATCACTCTCTCTAACCAAATATGTCCAAAACCCACATTCTAACTCGGCCCCACCGAAATTCTCTATCCGGCCCCACCGAGTTCATCCAAGACTTAGCCACTGCCAAAACCCTAACAAATCGGATCCACCGAAATGGATCTCGGTCCCACCGAGATGGCCTTGCCAACTCTCTGTAATCGTTTGCATTCACTTCGGTCTCACCGAATTTTGCAAATCGGTCTCACCGAGATGGCTTGCCAACTCTCTGTTGCCTTATTGCTTCACTTCGGTCCTACCGAGTTGATGCAATCGGTGCCACCGAGATGAGGTTTGCCCTAGCCATTGCACTTCGGTCCATCCGAGTTGTTCGTATCGGTCCCACTGAGATTCCTAAAGTTCATATCTTTTACATAGTTCGGTGCTACCGAGATGATTGTTTCAGAGGGAAGCATGGGTTTGTAGCGGTGCCAGAGCTCGAAGCTTAAATTAGAGATGAAAACAATTTTGAGAGGTATGCTTCTCCTGTCAACGTTACGACCGAGAATTTTCAATATCTTCCATGCTAAACACATTATAGGCGGTTCCCAAGTGGAAAGGTAAAGTTTACTCCCCCTCCACCATACCAACACAAGCCATGGCTAGCCGAATTCACGGGTGCCCTCCATACCAACAACTTTCCTGGGGAGTTTGTTGCATTATATAATTCAATTTGAGCATAGGACTGGGCATCCCAATTACCAGCCTCGACAAGTGAATAAACACTCCTCTGAGAATAACCCGCTTAGCATGGGAGATAATGAACGCCCCCTATCACTCCATGAGCGGTACGGGCACACAAAACAGTTGTTCGTTTGAATGTTTAGAGGTGGCACATGCAAATTTACTTGGAACGGCAGGGTAATACCGCATATAGGTAGATATAGTGGACTCATCTGGAACAACTTTGGTTTAAGGTTTTGGATGCACAAGCAGTATTCCCGCTTAGTACTAGCGAAGGCTAGCAAATAGATTGAGAAGCGACCAGCTAGAGAGCGAAAACGGTCATAGACATGCATTGCGAATAATTAACATTGAACACGAGCATGAGTAGGATATCAACAACCTGAACATAAATATCATGGAGGCTATGTTGGTTTTGATTCAACTACATGTGTGAACATGTGCCAAGTCAAGCCACTCGAATTACTCAGAGGAGGATACCATGCTAACATACTACATCACAACCATTTTAATGCATGTTGACACTCAACATAAATCATTATACACTCCTAGTTATTTAAGCATGGCATGAGTGTAGGATCGAAAGTATGTCTAGAGGGGGGGGGGGGTGATTAGACTACTTGACCAAATAAAAACCTAACCTTTTCCCAATTTTAGTTGTGGGCAGATTTTAGCAAGAGCACAAGTCAAGCATCACCCTACACATGCAATTCTAAGAGTATAGCAGCGGAAAGTAAACAATTGCATGTGTAAGTAAAGGAGGGGATCGGAGATTTCAAACGCAATGAAGACACGGAGGTTTTTGGCATGGTTCCGATAGGTGGTGCTATCGTACGTCCACGTTGATGGAGACTTCAACCCACGAAGGGTAACGGCTGCGCGAGTCCACGGAGGGCTCCACCCACGAAGGGTCCACGAAGAAGCAACCTTGTCTATTCCACCATGGCTTACGTCCACGAAGGACTAGCCTCACTCGGGGTAGATCTTCACGAAGTAGGTGATCTCCTTGCCCTTACAAACTCCTTGGTTCAACTCCACACCATGTCGGAGGCTCCCAAGTAACACCTAATCAATCTAGGAGACACCACTCTCCAAAAGATAATAGACGGTGTATTGTTGATGAACTCCTTGCTCTTGTGCTTCAAATGATAGTCTTCCCAACACTCAAACAACTCCTCACAGATTTGGCTATGGTGGAAGAAGGATTTGAGTGGAAAGCAAATTGGGAAAGGCTAGAAATCAAGGTTCAAAAGGTAGGAATGGAATCTCTTGATCTCAACACACGAGTAGGTGGTTCTCTCTCAGAAAATGTATGGTGGAAGTGTAGGCACGTTCTGATGGCGCTCCTTACTGAGAAGGAAGTGGTGGAGGGGTATATATAGCCTCCACACAAAATCCAACCGTTACACACTTTTGACCCAACTCGGTGGCACCGAAACCATAATCTCGGTAGCACCGAACTGTGTAAAAGATATGAACTTTAGGAATCTCGGTGGGACCGATACGAACAACTCGGATGGACCGAAGTGCAATGGCTAGGGCAAACCTCATCTCGGTGGCACCGATTGCATCAACTCGGTAGGACCGAAGTGAAGCAATAAGGCAACAGAGAGTTGGCAAGCCATCTCGGTGAGACCGATGTGCAAAACTCGGTGGGACCGAAGTAAGTGCAAATGATTACAGAGAGTTGGCAAGGCCATCTCGGTGGGACCGAGATCCATTTCGGTGGATCCAATTTGTTAGGGTTTTGGCAGTGGCTAAGTCTAGATGAACTCGGTGGCTCCGGATAGGAAATTTCGGTGGGGCCGAGTTGGAATGTAGGTTTTGGACATATTTGGGTAGAGAGAGTGGTTGAGGGTTTAGGAATACCGTCACTAAGCACTTGAGCAAAAAGACCATTAAGCAACACCTCATCCCCTTTTAATAGTATTGGATTTCCTGTGGACTCAATGTGATCTTGGATCACTAAACCAAAAATGTAGAGTCTTGATCTTTTGCCAATCCTTGTCCTTAGCATTTTGAGGGGTCCACATCTCTAGTCCATGCCATGCCAATCATTGAACATCCTGAAATCTTTAACTTGAATGGACATTAGTTCAATGAGATATATGTTGTTATGAATTACCAAAGCCACCAAGGGAGCAAATGTGCTTTCAATCTCCCCCTTTTTGGTAATTGATGACAACATATAGATCAAAGCTTCGACAAATGATTAAATGAATGGAATACGTCGTCGCTTTGAGAAGTATGTGATAAGCAAGAGCTCCCCCTAAATTTGTGCATTATTAAAAAAAATGCGTTTGAATGCAAATGCACAATCGATTGGGCTCATAGGTCACTCTTCCATGTCACATACAACTTGGTGGAGCGCGCAAAATGATATGAGTGGAATAGTAAGCACGCATCACCAACACAAGTAAGTGATCATACAAGATAATGATAAAGATAAGCATTGATCGTCACAAGCAGCATAGTATGATCAATCACATAAAGTAGCTCACAATCATAACGAAGCATAGTATCAAGCACACACATAGAAACAAAGTACCAACAAGCAAATTGTAGCAAAAGAACTCGAGAGAAATCCAACGGGCAAAGCAAAGCGAAACTCTCTCTCTCGAAGCTAAGATCTATACAAATTCTCCCCCTTTGGCAACAAGTACCAAAAAGATCGAATAGGTACAGGACTAATCGGCACTCTAAGCACGGTCCTCCGAAGCTCCTGAAGGCGACCTCCTGCTGGCAGCTCCGGTGTGCGTAGATGGCGTTGAGAGAAGTGCATCTGCGAAGTCTTCAGCGGACGTCTGCTGGGCTGGTGGAGTGGAGACCGGTGGTGGCACTGTAGCAGCAGCAGCAGCAGGTGCAGAGACTGTGGTCCTCGGATCCACAACTGGCACTGCAGTAGATCTGGCTGCCCTAGGCACTATCTGAAATCTCTCTGTGGTTGGTCTGTCATCTCCACTGTCATTTGACGGGGCTGTCCTGACAACATCAACATCGCTCTTCAGCTTCTCCACTGTAGTCTGGATCTCTGTGACCTTGACATCTAGATCATGAAACTTTGTCTCGATTATCCGCTCTAAGCTAGCCTGGTTCTGGGTGAGGTTGGCCAGACTTCGCTCAATTCTCAGGGTGGCTTCTAGCAGATATGTCATTTGGTCAGACTTAGACTTGAGATTTGCAATTGGAGCATTGGGAGCTGTTGCCTCCTTGGCTGTTTTGGCTTCTCGAATCTTCTGTTGGGCTTGAGCAGAAGTGGGATGCGTAGGATCCATCACGAGAACATTATCCTCAAACTCTGGACGCAGTGGCAGATGCTCACGATCAAGAAGATAAGTGCTAGAGCTTTTGGTTTGGACTTGGTGGGGGCAGCAGTCCTGATTGCATCTGACATGAGCTTCTGAGCTTTTGCTGGGGGTGCATTAGCTATTGGCTCCTCCTCCTCCTCTGAATCATTCCTCATGGAGGGCCTTCCAAGCACATGAGTTGTAGTCTTCCTAGCTCTCTTCTTCTTTGCTCCTGCAGCTGGTTCTGTGTCACTTGGCTCTTCAAGTGTGAATTGCATTGTTTGCTTAGGAACTTTCTTCACAGCAATTTTCTCTTTGGTAGAGGTGGGCTTGGTGCTATATTCCTTAGCAAGCACCACTCTCTTCTTCTTTGTTGCTGCTTCACTGGCAACAAAGTCCTCGTCCTCACTGTCTGAGGTTCTCTTCTTCCTTGTTCTAGTGGCAGCCTTAGGAAGATCTGGAGAGCTCCTCTCTCCCTCATAGAAACTTTCTGCAGGGCTTGATCCTTCACTGAGTTCTGCATGCTGCTCTGACCTGTTCTGGCTGTCGCTGTCATCTGACATCTTGCTGAGCTGACCCTGTGAATAGATGTGTATGGGCAGAGTAGATGAGTCATCACAAAAAGCAGAAGTTTTTCATAAAAATTGAGTTCAACTCTTAGTTTCAAGTTTTCACAGAAGGCATTTCGGATGGACCGAGTTGATCATCTCGGTGATACCGAAGCACTCTACAGAAACCTTGCACTCCATTTCGGTCAGACCGAGATGGGTTTCGGTGTCTCTGGGATGCTAGGGTTTCATTGAGACTTTACTTTCGGTCTCACCGATTCGTACAACTCGGTGGAACCGAGACGTACTTGTGCTATGGCCTGAGGCCAAATCGGTGGGACCGAAAATTTCTAATCGGTCGGTCCGAGATGCATTCGGCGGAAACTTAAACCTAAAAATTTCGCTCGAATCTAATCTACGGAATTCTTCTAGTGGAATAAGCATTGCAATCTGTGGCAAGAATAATGGCAATCCTATCGTGCATTGAATCGGAAAATGGAGCACGAGAGGGATCGAATCTCACCCTAACTCGGTGGAGATTCTCTACGGCGGCAACGGCGGGGCAGATTGCCGTTGACGGCGACTGAATCAGGCGGCGAGGGCGCGCTGGAGACGACGACGAAGTCCGGAGACGAGGGCGACGACAACAACGGGGTGCGGGAGCGAAAGAGTCGAGAAATTTCAACTGTTCGAGCCCGCGCGATATATATACCCGTACGCTATCGGTGGCTCCGAGTTGGACAACTCGGTGGCACCGATATGTGTAACTGCACGCAAATTAGCACATCGGTGGCTCCGAAGTGGTTCGACTCGGTGGCACCGAGATGGAAAACCTAGATCAATCTAAGTGATTTCGGTTAGACCGAGTTTGAGTGAATTGGTTCGGCCGAAATCAGATAGAAGGTTTTGGAGGTTCAGCCCTTTCAGATCGGTGGCTCCGAGTGCTCCTCACCCGGAGGGTCCGAAAATGACTTGTTCAATTTTTGTGATGCAGCAAGAATATAATTTGAGACAAGAAAGCATAGATAGCTAGAGAAGGTACTTAGGCATTCTTGTACATCCACTTGGCCAGAAAAACCAAGACAATCAAAGCAACAAATGGATGTCCTCGAATGATGAAAACATGCAAACCAACATGCTCACACAATAAGATAGCAAATGAAATATGTGTCAAACATGCACAACCAATTCTAGCATCTATCAAGCAATGGCGATGACTAGGTCATCTATATATGAGTATATTGACTTAGGAGCCAAATGAGAACATTTGATCGTAGGTCATACTTATCGTTTAAGCACAAGTGGGGTTGCCACTTTTACATAAAGCATTGATGTGTTCACAGCATTAGAGTTGCTTTAGCTCCATTGTTTAGAGCAAAGCTCCCCCTAGATGTGATATCCCCCCTAAGAGGGATGAACTAACCTTGGGTTTTGTCGATGATGACTTCATGTAGATGTTGAAGATGTGGATGCTCAATGTTGATGTAGACCATCAAGAGTTGGGAGCAATCCTTTGGAGTTTTGTGCTTTCAATACCTACATGGGTTAGTCCCACACAAGGAACATACAAGGATATCCATAGACATAGAGTGAAATACACATATGATGATGTCCATGAATGCATTGAATACCTTGTCCCTTGTCTTACCAACAAGAGGGTTTGTGACTCCATGAACTAGTGCAAAATGTGGAAGTTGGTTGCACAAGTTCTTGCCATATAGAATATGAGTGAAGTTTGTTGGCAGAGTCACCCTCAAGAACTCTCTAGTTCTTCTTCTTTTGGACCCACATCAACTTGATGGGAATCCTTGGAGTGGTAGTAGCACTTGATGAAGTCTTGGGAACCCACTTGACCATGGCTTGAGGAGCTTCTTCAAATGAATCAATCTCTTCTTGAAGCTTGTCCTTGCCTTTTAGCTTGTGGTCTTGTGGCGGAAGATCTTCTTGAGCTTGTGTTCCCTTGAAGAAGGTAGGATCATACTTCTCTTGTTGAGGAACAAACTTCGTCTTGGGGTATTGATCTTCTTCCCACTCAACTCCATTGGCATTGAACTTTCGTTCAAAACCAACACCTTGGTTCTTCCGGTGCCTTCCTTGCTTATGTACAATTTCCTCAAATTGCTTACTCCCGGCAAGACTCTTGTAGACACCTTTTTTTATAATTCCTTTCAATAGCATATTTTCTTGCTCAAGTGTAACTTGGATAAGAGAATCATTAGTGGAATCAATAGAACTACTAAAAGCAACAACATTGGATTTAGCATTGTTATTGTTACTACTAGAGGTAGAACCCTTTTTACCCTTGTTGCTAGTTTGCTTAGGTTTAACTTGTGGCATAAAGGTAGACAAGAGTAAACGTTTGGCAAGATATGAAGAACTCTTCTTTCGAAGATCGTCATTGATAGCTTTAAGAAACTCATGCTCTTGCTCTAAATTTAGCTTCTCGAAGCGTAGCTTCTCATGAGTTCTTAGAAGTTCTCTATGATCCTCTTGAGTTGTTTCATGAGCTAACTTAAGAGCATTTAGTTCTTTAGTTAGACGCTCAATCTCCTTCATAGCATTGTCACTCATTTCCTCTTGACTATCATGATTACTAGCATTTTCATTATAGCTCACATCGCTATCCTTATCAACAAGTAAATCATCATCACCAAGCAAATCATCTTCATCACTATTGAAATCAAGATACTTGGGGTGTGATACCTTGGGGCCTTTTGCCATGAAGCATCTTCCAATTCCTTCATTTGGTGAGTCAAATAGATCATAGGAGTTGCATGACACAAGAGCAAGTCCGGCAACACCTTCATCTTGACTATAGTCGGAGTTGGAGTGATAACTTCTCTCAGAGTGGTTGTCGGAGTCGGAGCCGGAAACCCATTCACCAACATGAGCTTGATGTCTTCTTCTTGTGTAGCTCTTGGATGACTTGTCCTTCCTCTCCGAATCCTTGCTTCTTCTAGAGTGTCTTCGTTCATAACGATCATCTCTACTCCTTCTCTCCTTATGAGGTGATTCATCTCTTTTATGTCTTCCTCTTGGTGATTCGTCTCTTTTCTTGTAGGGAGCCGTACACTCATTTGAGTAGTGTCCGGGCTTTCCACAATTGTAGCAATGACGGTCACGACTTGATGATCTTTTCTCATAGTGTCTTGAGCTAGAGCTTCTTTATTTCCCTTTGTTCTTATAGAACTTGTTGAACCTTTTCACCATTAGGCTTATCTCTTCATTGGATACTAGCTTGTCACTTGGAGTTGTTGGAGCATCGGTTGAGGCTTTGTAAGCACCACTTGATTTGTTGTGTAGCTCCTCTTTGTCCTTGAGTGACATTTCATGAGCAACAATCCTTCCAATGACTTTCGTGGGCTTGAGATCTTTGTAATTTGGCATCATTTGAATCAATGTGCAGACGGTATCATATTTTCCATCCAAAGCTCTAAGTATCTTCTTGATGATGAATTTGTCGGTCATCTCTTCACTTCCTAAGCCGGCAATCTCATTCCTAAACCGTTGAAGAGAATGCCACATACTTGAGCATTGTATTGCAACATCTTCAATTCTTCCAGGGTTGCTTCACGATCTGGTTCCTTGCCATCCTCAAAGAAGTCACCTTGCAAGCCAACACGAACAACAGCCCAAACGGCGGGGTTATGACCAAGAATATGCATTTTCATCTTACGTTTCCAACTAGCAAAGTTTGTACCATCAAAATATGGACCTCTACGGTGATAGTTACCCTCACTAGACGCCATACTCTCCTAGGTTGTGAAACCAAGGCTATGATCACCAAGGCAATGGAAATCAAGGCTTACGGAGACCAAAGCTCTGATACCACTTGTATGATCGAAAGTATGTCTAGAGGGGGGGGGGTGATAGACTACTTGACCAAATAAAAACCTAACCTTTTCCCAATTTTAGTTGTGGGCAGATTTTAGCAAGAGCACAAGTCAAGCATCACCCTACACATGCAATTCTAAGAGTATAGCAGCGGAAAGTAAACAATTGCATATGTAAGTAAAGGAGGGGATCGGAGATTTCAAACGCAATGAAGACATGGAGGTTTTTTGCGTGGTTCCGATAGGTGGTGCTATCGTACGTCCACGTTGATGAAGACTTCAACCCACAAAGGGTAACGGTTGCGCGAGTCCACGGAGGGCTCCACCCACGAAGGGTCCACGAAGAAACAACCTTGTCTATTCCACCATGGCTTACGTCCACGAAGGACTAGCCTCACTCGGGGTAGATCTTCTCGAAGTAGGCGATCTCCTTGCCCTTACAAACTCCTTGGTTCAACTCCACACCATGTCGGAGGCTCCCAAGTAACACCTAACCAATCTAGGAGACACCACTCTCCAAAAGGTAATAGATGGTGTGTTGTTGATGAACTCCTTGCTCTTGTGCTTCAAATGATAGTCTTCCCAACACTCAAACAACTCCTCACAGATTTGGCTATGGTGGAAGAAGGATTTGAGTAGAAAGCAAATTGGGAAAGGCTAGAAATCAAGGTTCAAATGGTAGGAATGGAATCTCTTGATCTCAACACATTTGTAGGTAGTTCTCTATTAGAAAATGTATGGTGGAAGTGTAGGCACGTTCTGATGGCTCTCCTTACTGAGAAGGAAGTGGTGGAGGGGTATATATAGCCTCCACACAAAATCCAACCGTTACACACTTTTGACCCAACTCGGTGGCACCGAAACCATAATCTCGGTAGCACCGAACTGTGTAAAAGATATGAACTTTAGGAATCTCGGTGGGACCGATACGAACAACTCGGATGGACCGAAGTGCAATGGCTAGGGCAAACCTCATCTCGGTGGCACCGATTGTATCAACTCGGTAGGACCGAAGTGAAGCAATAAGGCAACAGAGAGTTGGCAAGCCATCTCGGTGAGACCGATGTGCAAAACTCGGTGGGACCGAAGTAAGTGGAAACAATTATAGAGAGTTGGCAAGGCCATCTCGGTGGGACCGAGATCCATTTCGGTGGATCCGATTTGTTAGGGTTTTGGCAGTGGCTAAGTCTAGATGAACTCGATGGCTCCGGATAGGAAATTTCGGTGGGGCCGAGTTGAAATGTAGGTTTTGGACATATTTGGGTAGAGAGAGTGGTTGAGGGTTTAGGAGTACTGTCACTAAGCACTTGAGCAAAAAGACCATTAAGCAACACCTCATCCCCTTTTAATAGTATTGGCTTTCCTATGGACTCAATGTGATCTTGGATCACTAAACCAAAAATGTAGAGTCTTGATCTTTTGCCAATCCTTGTCCTTAGCATTTTGAGGGGTCCACATCTCTAGTCCATGCCATGCCAATCATTGAACATCCTGAAATCTTTAACTTGAATGGACATTAGTTCAATGAGATATATGTTGTTATGAATTACCAAAACCACCAAGGGAGCAAATGCGCTTTCAATGAGCAACTATAATCTCTAATTGTCATCACAAACATGTTTACTCATAATAATGCTGAATCATGAATACTAAGCTAAATATATTTACAAAGACAAAAACAAGAAGAGTTCATTCCAGCTTTTCTTCACCGCAATCATTTCATCAAATATCGTCATTATTGGCTTTCACTTGCACGACCGAATGATATGAAAATAATAATAGTGCAAGAGTGCCGTGGACTAAGTTGGAATCTGCAAACATTTATTCAAAGAAGAAGACAAAGTAATAGTGGCTCATTGTTAGTTCAACAATAAAGCATATGAGAGCCACTCAATGTTTTCATCGTGGTCTTCTCCTTACGATGACTCAACGAAAAGAAGAGAAATTCAGAGAAACGCACTGAAATATTTTTGGAGTTTTTAGTTTTTCTGAAGAAAGCAAATTAATGAAGGAAAAACGAAAAACGAGAAAAACTACTTACACGGGAAAGCTCCCAACAAGCAAAAGAAGAAACGAGAAATGTTTTTGGGTTTTCTTTTAATACTACGAATTTAACTAAATAAGAAAGAAACTACAACTATTTTTTTTGGATTTTTGAAAGTTTTTCAAACACACAAGAAGAAAGCGAAAATAAAACTAGCATGGATATACAATGAAAAAGGATGAACACCGACAAATGGAATGAATGTGTGATACATGAATGTAATGTTGGTGAGAAATACGTACTCCCCCAAGCTTAGGCTTTTGGCCTAAGTTGGTCTATGGCCACGGGTCGAAGTCTGCCCCTCCAGGATAATACTGGGGCTGCTGAGGATCCCACAGTGGCTGTAGAGGGTCCCACTGATAAATGGGCTCCTGATACGGCTCTGGCTCAGGTGCTGGCTCTGGTGCTTGGGGCTATGCCAAGCCCCAATAAGCATACATATCCTCAGGCATGATGGTATATCGGCCCTTGTGAATGTCAAACAAAGTAGGCGCAGGCAAAGTAATAATCTCCCGAGTACCCTGACTGAATACCAAGTTATATCTAAAACGAACGTCTCCAGAATCAATAAAGTTGTGCCCAACCATGCTGTCGTAATCAAGATACATAATGGGTAAAAGTCTCTCTTCCCTCTCATCGTGCCTGATAGGAATCTCAAAGTGTTCAGCGAGACGGGAAGCATAAATACCGCCATAAATAACGCCCTTCGAACGGTTGGTGTGTAACCGTCGGGCGACCATCGCACCCAAACTAAAAGTTCTATCACCATAAAGAGCATGGCGCAAAATAGCAAGGTCAGACGAACTGAGCGTGCCACTCTCCCAACGACCATTCAAACACCTCCCGGCAAATAATGAATAATAGCGCAAAACAGGAAAAATGTAAACTAGCAACCCTAGCCTCAGAAACTACTCGTGACTCCCCTACGGCCACCTCAGAGATGAACTCCGAGACATCCCTAGGATGTGGCTCTACTGGGCTGCCCTCATGAGGAAGTTTGCATACCTCGCAAAAATCCTCAAGTGTCATCTCTTTAGGAATATCATATAGGTTAAATGACACCATGGGTATATCTCTCCTAGAATGAAAGTGAAAACTTTGCACGAAAGTATTTGTGAGGAGGAGATACTGATCACACTTATCTTCGAGGAACGGGATGATGCTGGCATTGTTGGCCAAATAGTAGAAATCATCGTAAATTCCCACATCCCTCAAGAATGTGTCGCATGGCCATTCGCACGGCCGCACCTCGGCCGCACGGGGAAGGTTGTACTTGGGCTTCGGAGCCTCCTTAGGACTCCGACTCGAGGAGCCTCTCAACCTCCACTTGAGCATTTTCTTTTTCTAAAAATTTCTAAAAATTTTAGTGACTCAAAATAAAAGTGAACGAAACTCAACGAAATTGATAGCAACTACTCCCACAAGTATCTAGAGGCTATATCATGCATCAAAACTACTTTGGACCATACAAATTCAACATGCAAGCTCATAAACATGGTCACCACAGCAGCAAAAAAATTCAAAGTATAAAGCACTAGAACAAAAACTAATTGGAGCATTGGAGGAGTCACATACCAAGGAGTAATTCCTCAAAACAGTTTTGGAAATGGTGTTCCGAGCAAGGAGATCGAAAATCACAGCAAAATGAGCAAGAACACGGGCTTGGGAGCAAGTTTGATTTTTTCTGGAGGAAGGAGAAGGGTGTGGGTAGCTGGGATAAGTGAGTGGGTCCCTGTGGGACCCACAAGCCTGCTGGGCGCGCCCAGGGGGGTGGGCGCGCCCTGTGAGCTTGTGGCTCACAGGTGCACCTCCCTGGGGTGTGTTCAGTGCCAATTTTTTTAAATATTCTGGAAAAAATCATACTAAATTTTCATGGCATTCTGAGAACTTTTATTTTTGGGCCATTTTTTATTGCACGGATAATTCAGAAAACAGGATAATCATGGCATTTTATTTTATTCAACTACAAATAACAGAGAGCAAAAGGTGGGTACAGAAAGTTGTGCTTACTAAATTCATCGACCACATGCTCCTCAAAAAGAATCCATTAATAAGGTTGATCAAGACTTATCAACAAACTATTTCTGAATGGCATGAAACCGAAGAATTTTCGTATAACACTATGTTACCTCAACGGGGATATGCATTTCCCCAACAATAAGAATTTCATATTTCTTTTTGACAGTAGGAAGAGGAAATTTGAAACCTCCAATAGTAATTGTCAGAACTTTTTCAATACAATTGATACCATTCACCGAACTTTGTTTCTTCGGAAAATAAACCGTATGCTCATTACCATTGACATGAAAAGTAACCTTGCTTTTGTTGCAATCAATAACAGCCCCTGCAGTATTCAGAAAAGGTCTACCAAGGATAATCAACATGTTGTCGTCCTCGGGCATATCAAGAATAACAAAGTCTGTCAAGATAGTAACATTTGCAACTACAACGGGAACATCCTCACAAATTCCTATAGGTATAGCAGTTGATTTATCAGCCATTTGCAAAGATATTTTAGTAGGTGTAAGCTTATTCAAATCAAGTCTTCTATATAAAGAGAAGGGCATAACACTAACACTGGCTCCCAAATCACATAAGGCAGTTTTAACATAACTTCTTTTAATGGAACATGGTATAGTGGGTATTCCTAGATCTCCTAACTTCTTAGGTAAGCATGGTGGAAATTTCAGCTTCAAGTATTTTTCTTTTATTTGTGACAATATCTTTCATATATTTAGCATAAGGAGGCATTTTCAACATATCAATCAAGCGAGTGCGCAAAAAGACAGGTCTAAGTAATTTTCAAGAAAGCGCTCAAAGCCTTCCTCATCCTTATTTTTAGATGGTTTAGTGGGAAAAGGCATGGGTTTTTTAACCCATGGTTCACTTTCTTTCCCATGTTTTCTAGCAACGAAGTCTCTTTTATCATATCTTTTATTCTTAGGAGGTGGGTTATCAAGATCAACAGCATGTTCTATTTCTACATCATTATCTGGTTGAGTATCAACATGAACATCATCATTATCATTATCATTATCATTAGGTGTATGTTCATTACCAGATTGTGTCTCAGCATCAGAAATAGAAACATCATTTTGGTTCTCAGGAGGTTTTTCTATCACAGGTTCACTAGAAGCAGGCAAAGTTTTATCATTTTTCCTTTTCTTTTTCTTCTTAGATGAACTAGGTGCGTCAGTATTAATTCTTTGAGAATCTTGCTCCATTCTTTTAGGATGACCTTTAGGATATACAGGATCCTGAGTCATTCTACCTCCTCTAGTAACAAATCTAACAGCATGGTCATTCATTTTATCATTCATCTCATTAAGCAAATCATTTTGTGACTTAGCTATTTGTTCTAACTGAGTCTGAACCATAGAAGCATGTTTACTTAAGCCTTTAACATCATTAGCAGTTCTAAACATCAAATCACTCAAGCGATCAAACATAAAGGCATTTCTTTTTAATTGATTGCTAACATATAAATTAAAGCGTTCTTGTTTCACAATGAAATTATCAAATTCATCCAAGCATTGGCTAGCAGATTTTGTTGGAAATATGCCCTAGAGGCAATAATAAATTGGTTATTATCATATTTCCTTGTTCATGATAAAGGTTTATTATTCATGCTAGAATTGTATTGACCGAAAACTTAAATACATAAACAAATACCATGTCCCTAGTGAGCCTCTACTAGACTAGCTTGTTGATCAAAGATGGTTAAGGTTTCCTAACCATAGACATGAGTTGTCATTTGATAACGGGATCACATCATTAGGAGAATGATGTGATGGACAAGACCCAACCGCAAGCTTAGCACCAGATCATTTAGTTTATTTGCTACAACTTTCTTCATGTCAAGTATCTGTTCCTTAGACCATGAGATCGTGCAACTCCCTGACACCGAAGATATACTTAGTGTGTATCCAAACGTCACTTCATAACTGGGTGATCATAAAGGTGCTCTACAGGTATCTCCAAAGGTGTTTGTTGGGTTGGCACGAATCGAGACTGGGATTTGTCACTCCGTATGACGGAGAGATATCTCTGGGCCCTCTCGGTAATACAACATCGTAAAGAGCTTGCAAGCAATGTGGCTAATGGGTTAGTCACGGAATCTTGTATTACGAAACGAGTAAAGAGACTTGCCGGTAACGATATTGAACTAGGTATGGAGATACCGACGATCGAATCTCGGGCAAGTAACATATCGCCGGACAAAGGGAATTGCATACGGGATTAACCGAATCCTTGACATCGTGGTTCAACCGATAAAAGATCTTCATGGAATATGTAGGAATCAATATGGGCATCCAGGTCCCGCTATTGGTTATTGACCGGAGAGGTGTCTCGGTCATGACTACATGATTCCCGAACCCGTAGGGTCGCACGCTTAACGTTCGTTGACGTTAGAGTAGTATTGGGATATTTGATGATTGGTAACCAAATGTTGTTCGGAGTCCCGGTTCAGATCCCGGATGTCACGAGGAGTCTCGAAATGGTCGAGAGGTAAAGATTTATATATGGGAAGTCATATTTTGGGTTCCAGAAAAAGGTGCAGTTTTTTCGGTATTGTACCGGGAAGCTTCCAGAAGGTTCCGGAGGATTCCGGAGGGGTCTGGAAGTCCACAAGTGGGTCCACCACGTCCCAAGGGCTAGCATGGGCTGAGGGGAGGCGCCCTGGCCTTATTGGGCTAGGCGCACCAAGTCCTCAAAAGCCCATGTGGCTAGGGAAGGAAAAAAAAGGGGAGTCCTAGTAGGAATAGGATTGGACTTGGAGTCCAAGTCCTCTCCCCCTTGGCTGTGCCCTAGGGATTGGAGGGGCTGTTCCCCATGCCCCTCCACCTATATATATAGAGGAGGGGGTGCCCCAAGAAGACACACCAGCCCCTGGGCGCCGCTCTCTCCCGTTACACCACCGCCTCGTCCCGACGACGCTTAGCGAAGCGCTGTCGGTGCTCCACCACCACCATCACCACCACGCCGTCGTGCTGGTTGTGATCCCATCTAATTCTCCACCTTCTCTTTCTGGATCAAGGAGGAGGAGACATCATCGAGCCGCACGTGTGCTAAACTCGGAGGTGCCGTCCGTTCGGCACTTGATCGGTTGGATCGTGATCGGATTGCGAAGAGTACCACTACATCAACCGCGTTATATACGCTTCCGCTTTCGGTCTACGAGGGTACGTAGACACACTCTCCCCTCTCGTTGCTATGCTTCTTCTAGATAGATCGTGGGTGTTCGTAGGAATTTTTTTGATTTTCATGCTTTGTTCCCCATCAGTGGCATCATGAGCTAGGTCTATGCGTAGATGTATATGCACGAGTAGAACACAAAAGTTGTGGGCGTTGATGTTCAAATTTCTTTCCTCTCTTGTCTTATTTGGATTCGGCAGTATTGTGGGATGAAGCGGCTCGGACCAACCTTACATGTCCTCGCACATGAGACCGGTTCCACCGACTAACATGCAACTTGTTTTGCATAAGGTGGCTAGCGGGTGTCTGTCTCTCCTACTTTAGTTGAATCTAATTTGACGAAGGCAGTTCTTATAGAAGGTTAAAAGGCAACTTGATTATCATCGTTGTGGCTTTGCGTAGGTAAGAACGGTTCTTGCTAGTTGCCCATAGCAGCTACGTAAAATTTGCAACAACAAAGTAGAGGACGTCTAACTTGTTTTTGCAGGGCATGTTGTGATGTGGTATGGCCAAAACGTGATGTGATATATGTTGATGTATGAGATGATCATGTTTTGTAATAGGTTCACGACTTGCATGTCGATGAGTATGGCAACCGGCAGGAGCCATAGGGTTGTCTTTAATTTCTTGTGTGACCTGCGAGTCAACTGTTAAAAGCCATATAATTGCTTTACTTTATCGCTATGCGTTAGCAATAGTTGTAGAAGCAATAGTTGGCGAGACGACCACGTGATGACACGATGATGGAGATCATGATGATGGATATCATGGTGTCATGCCCATGACGATGGAGATCATGCCGGTGCTTTGGAGATGGAGATCAAAGGCACGAGATGATAATGGCCATATCATGTCACATATTGATTGCATGTGATGTTTATCCTTTTTATGCATCTTATTTTGCTTAGGACGACGGTAGCATTATAAGATGATCCCTTCACTTAATTTCAAGAAATTGTGTTCTCCCTAAGTATGCACCGTTGCGAAAGTTCGTCGTTTCGAAGCACCTCGTGATGATCGGGTGTGATAGACTCTACGTTCGCATACAACGGGTGTAAGCCAGTTTTACACATGCAGAATACTTGGGTTAAACTTGACGAGCCTAGCATGTATAGACATGGCCTCGGAACACAGGAGACCGAAGGGTCGAACACGAGTCATATAGTAGATATGATTACATGGAGATGTTCACCATTGATGACTACCCCATCTCACGTGATGATCGGACATGGGTTAGTTGATTTGGATCATGTGTCACTTAGACAACTTGAGGGATGTTGATTTAAGTGGGAGTTCATTAGTAATTTTATTAACTGAACTAATTATCATGAACATAGTCTAAATTGTCTTTGCAAAATTATGTTGTAGATCAATAGCTCGCGCTGTAGCTCCCTGTTTTTAATACGTTCCTAGAGAAAGACTAAGTTGAAAGAAATTGTAAGCAATTGTGCGGACTAGGTCCGTAGTGTGAGGATTGTCCTCATAGCTGCACAGAAGGCTTATGTCCTTGATGCACCGCTCGGTGTGCCAGCCCCTCTAGCGTCGTCTGTGGATGTTGTGAACGTCTGGCAGGCACGTTCTGATGACTACTCGATAGTTCAGTGCGCCATGCTCTACGGCTTAGAAATCAGGGCCCCAAAGATGTTTTTGAATGCCACAGAGCATATGAGATGTTCCAAGAGCTGAAATTGGTATTTCAGGCTCATGCCCATGCTAAGAGGTATGACATCTCCGACAAGTTCTTTAGCTGTAAAATGGAGGAGAACAGTTCTGTTAGTGAGCATATACTCAGAATGTCTGGTTGCACAACCGCTTGACTCAGTTGGGAGTTAATCTTCCAGATGACTCGGTTATTGATAGAATTCTCCAATCACTGTCACCACGCTATAAGGGCTTTGTGATGAACTATAATATGCAAGGGATGGAGAAAACACTTCCCTAGATCTTCGCGATGCTTAAGGCCGCGGAGGTAGAAATCAAGAAGGATCATCAAGTGTTGATGGTTAAAAAGACCACTAGTTTCAAGAAAGGCAAGGGAAAGAAAGGGAACTTCAAGAAGAACGGTAAAGCAGTTGCCGCTCCCGTGAAGAAACCCAAGGCTGGACCCAAACCAGAGACTGAGTGCTTCTACTGCAAGGGGAATGGTCACTCGAAGCGGAACTGCCCCAAGTACTTGGCAGATAAGAAGGATGGCAACGTCAACGTAGGTATATTTGATATACATGTTATTGATGTGTACCTCACTAGTGCTCGTAGTAGCGTCTGGGTATTTTGATACCGATTCAGTTGCTAATATTAGTAACTCGAAGCAGGAGCTGCGGAGTAATGGAAACTAGTTGAGGGCGAGGTGACGATGGGTGTTGAAAGTGTCTCCAAGATTGATATGATCACCATCGGCACGCTCGTAATACCTTCGGGATTAGTATTAAACCTAAATAATGGTTATTTGGTGCCTACGTTGAGCATGAACATTATATCTGGATCTTGTTTATTGCGAGACGGTTATTCATTTAAGTCAGAGAATAATGGTTGTTCTATTTATATGAGTAATATCTTTTATGGTCATGCACCCCTTGTGAATGGTTTATTCTTGTTGAATCTCGATCGTAGTGATACACATATTCATAATATTGATGCCAAAAGATGCAAAGTTAATAATGATGGTACCACATATTTGTGGCACTGCCGCTTAGGTCAGATTGGTGTAAAACGCATGAAGAAACTCCATGCCGATGGACTTTTGGAATCTCTTGATTATGAATCATTTGAGACATGTGAACCATGCCTCATGGGCAAGATGACTAAAACTCCGTTCTCCGGAACAATGGAGTGAGCTAGTGACTTATTGGAAATAATACATACTGATGTAAGCGGTCCGATGAGTGTTGAAGCACGTGGTGGATATCGTTATTTTCTTACCTTCACAGATGATTTGAGTAGATATGGGTATATTTACTTAATGAAACACAAGTCTGAAACATTTGAAAAGTTCAAGGAATTTCAGAGTGAAGTGGAAAATCACCGTAACAAGAAAATAAAGTTTCTACGATCTGATCGTGGAGGTGAATATTTGAGTTATGAGTTTGGTATGCATTTAAGACAATGTGGAATTGTTTCACAGCTCACGCCACCTGGAACACCACAACATAATGGTGTGTCCGAACGTTGTAATCGTACTCTATTGGATATGGTGCGTTCTATGATGTCTCTTACCGATTTGCCACTATCGTTTTGGGGTTATGCATTAGAGACAGCTGCATTCACTTTAAATAGGGCACCGTCTAAATCCGTTGAGACGACACCGTATGAGTTGTGGTTTGGCAAGAAACCTAAGCTGTCGTTTCTTGAAGTTTGGGGATGCGACACTTATGTCAAGAGGCCTCAGCCTGATAAGCTCGAACCCAAAGCGGAGAAGTGCGTCTTCATAGGATACCCTAAAGAGACCATTGGGTATACCTTCTACCACAGATCCGAGGGCAAGATCTTTGTTGCCAAGAATGGGTTCTTTCTAGAGAAGGAGTTTCTCTTGAAAGAAGTGAGTGGGAGGAAAGTAGAACTTGATGAGGTAATCGTACCTTCTCTCGAATTGGAAGGTAGCACATCACAGAAAAAAGTTCCCGTGATGTCTACACCAACCGAAGAGGAAGCTAATGATGATGATCATGAAACTTCGGATCAAGTTACTACCGAACTTCGTAGGTCGACCAGGGTACGTTCCGCACCAGAATGGTACGGTAATCCTGTCCTGGAAGTCATGTTGTTAGACAAAGGCAAACCTACGAACTATGAAGAAGCTATGATGAGCCCAGATTCTGACAAATGGCTTCAGGCCATGAAATCCGAGATAGGATCCATGTATGAGAACAAAGTATGGACTTTGGTGGACTTGCCCGATGATCGGCAAGCCATTGAGAATAAATGGATCTTTAAGAAGAAGATAGACGCTGATGGTAATGTCACCGTCTATAAAGCTTGACTTGTCGCAAAAGGTTTCCGACAAGTTCAAGGGGTTGACTACGATGAGATATTCTCACCCGTAGCGATGCTTAAGTCTGTTAGAATTATGTTAGCGATTCCCGCATTTTATGAAATCTGGCAGATGGACGTCAAAACAGCATTCCTTAACAGGTTTCTTAAGGAAGAGTTGTATATGATGCAACCAGAAGGTTTTGTCGATCCTAAGGATGCTGACAAAGTATGCAAGCTCCAGCGATCCATCTATGGACTGGTGCAAGCATCTCGGAGTTGGAATATTCGCTTTGATGAGGTGATCAAAGCTTTTGGTTTTATACAAACTTACGGAGAAGCTTGTATTTACAAGAAAGTGAGTGGGAGCTCTATAACATTTCAAATAGTATATGTGAATGACATATTGTTGATTGGAAATGATGTAGAATTTCTGGAAAGCATAAAAGGGTTGTTTGAAAGGAGTTTTTCAAAAGAAGACCTGGGTAAAGTAGCTTATGTATTGGGCATCAAGATCTATGGAGATAGATCAAAACGCCTGATAAAACTTTCACAGAGCACATACCTTACAAGTTTTTGAAGGAGTTCAAAATGGACCAGTCAAAGAAGAAGTTCTTGCCTGTGTTGCAAGGTGTGAAGTTGAGTGATACTCAAAGCTCGACCGCGGCAGAAGAAAGAGAAAAGGCAAAGGTCGTCCCCTATGCCTCAGCCATGGGCTCTATAATGTATGCCATACCTGTACCATACCTGTTGTGTGCCTTGCCGTGAGTCTGGCAAGGGGGTACTAGAGTGATCCAGGAGTGGATCACTGGACAGCGGTCAAAAATTATCCTTAAGTTACTTAAGGAAATGTTTCTCATTTATGGAGGTAACAAAGAGTTCCTCGTAAAGGGTTACGTTGATGCAAGCTTTGACGCTGATCTGGATGACCCTGAGTCTCGAACCGGATACATAAAGTGGGGCAGTCATTTGGAGTAGTTCCAAACCGAGCGTTGAGGCGGGATTTACATGTGAAGTGCATATTTAACGCCTTTTTTCAACTCCATCCGTGATTGGAGCAAGGACGGAGACATTGAGATTTGCAAAGTACATGCGGATCTGAATGTTGCAGACCCGTTGACTAAAAACCTCTCCCATGAGAAAAACATGATCAACCCCGGAACTCGTTGGGGGTTAGATTCATAACTATGTGAACTAGATTATTGACTCTAGTGCAAGTGGGAGACTGTTGGAAATATGCCCTAGAGGCAATAATAAATTGGTTATTATCATATTTCCTTGTTCATGATAAAGGTTTATTATTCATGCTAGAATTTTATTGACCGAAAACTTAAATACATGTGTGAATACATAAACAAATACCGTGTCCCTAGTGAGCCTCTACTAGACTAGCTCGTTGATCAAAGATGGTTAAGGTTTCCTAACCATAGACATGAGTTGTCATTTGATAATGGGATCACATCATTAGGAGAATGATGTGATGGACAAGACCCAACCGTAAGCTTAGCACCAGATCGTTTAGTTTATTTGCTACAGCTTTCTTCATGTCAAGTATCTGTTCCTTAGACCAAGAGATCGTGCAACTCCCTGACACCGGAGGAATAATTAGTGTGTATCCAAATGTCACTTCATAACTGGGTGATCATAAAGGTGCTCTACAGGTATCTCCAAAGGTGTTTGTTGGGTTGGCACGAATCGAGACTGGGATTTGTCACTCCGTATGACGGAGAGATATATCTGGGCCCTCTCGGTAATACAACATCATAAAGAGCTTGCAAGCAATGTGGCTAATGGGTTAGTCACGGGATCTTGTATTACGGAACGAGTAAAGAGACTTGCCGGTAACGAGATTGAACTAGGTATGGAGATACCGACGATCGAATCTCGGGCAAGTAACATATCGCCGGACAAAGGGAATTGCATATGGGATTAACCGAATCCTTGACATCGTGGTTCAACCGATAAAAGATCTTCGTGGAATATGTAGGAATCAATATGGGCATCTAGGTCCCACTATTGGTTATTGACCGGAGAGGTGTCTCGGTCATGACTACATGATTCCCGAACCCGTAGGGTCGCACGCTTAACGTTCGTTGACGCTAGAGTAGTATTGGAATATTTGATGATTGGTAACCGAATGTTGTTCGGAGTCCCGGATGAGATCCTGAACGTCATGAGGAGTCTCAGAATGGTCGAGAGGTAAAGATTTATATATGGGAAGTCATATTTTGGGTTCCGGAAAAATGTGCAGTTTTTTCAGTATTGTACGGGGAAGCTTCCAGAAGGTTCCGGAGGATTCCAGAGGGGTCCGAAAGTCCACAAGTGGGTCCACCACGTCCCAAGGGCTAGCATGGGCTGAGGGGAGGCGCCCTGGCCTTATTGGGCTAGGCGCACCAAGTCCTCAAAAGCCCATGTGGCTAGGGAAGGAAAAAAAAGGGGAGTCCTAGTAGGAATAGGATTGGACTTGGAGTCCAAGTCCTCTCCCCCTTGGCTGTGCCCTAGGGCTTGGAGGGGCTGTTCCCCATGCCCCTCCACCTATATATATAGAGGAGGGGGTGCCCCAAGAGGACACACCAGCCCCTGGGCGCCCCTCTCTCTCCCGTTACACCACCGCCTCGTCCCGACGATGCTTAGCGAAGCGCTGTCGGTGCTCCACCACCACCATCACCACCACACCATCGTGCTGGTTGTGAGCCCATCTACTTCTCCGCCTTATCTTGTTGGATCAAGGAGGAGGAGACGTCATCGAGCCGCACGTGTGCTAAACTCGGAGGTGCCGTCCGTTCGGCACTAGATCGGTTGGATCGTGATCGGATTGCGAAGAGTACGACTACATCAACCGCGTTATATATGCTTCCGCTTTCGGTCTACGGGGGTACGTAGACACACTCTCCCCTCTCATTGCTATGCTTCTTCTAGATAGATCTTGGGTGTTCGTAGGAATTTTTTTGATTTTCATGCTTTGTTCCCCCATCAGAGTTATCGTAAGAAATATCACTTTCATCGAATCTACGGAGAGAATTTACCTCTACTACCTATGTCGGGGTGTCGAGACCATGTATTTCTCCGATAGGTGGTAAATTCTTAACATCTTCAGCTTTAATACCCTTTTCTTTCATAGATTTCTTAGCTTCTTGCATATCTTCTGGACTGAGGAATAGAATACATCTCTTCTTCAGAGTTGGCTTAGGTGGTGGTTCAGGAAGTGTCCAATCATCGGCATTTTTCAACATATTATTCAATAGCTCTTTAGCTTGTCCAACAGTTCATTCCCTGAAAACAGAACCATAACAACTATCTAGGTAGTCCCTAGAAGCATCGGTTAGTCCATTATAAAAGATATCAAGTATTTCATTTTTCTTAAGAGGATGATCAGGCAAAGCATTAAGTAGTTGGAGAAGCCTCCCCCAAGCTTGAGGGAGATTCTCTTCTTTAGTTTGCACAAAGTTAAATATTTCCTGTAAGGTAGCTTGTTTCTTATGAGCAGGAAAATATTTTTCAGAGAAGTAATAAATCATATCCTGGGGACTACGCACACAACCAGGAGCAAGAGTATTAAACCATTTCTTAGCATCAACCTTTAATGAGAAAGGAAACAATTTAAGAATATAGTAATAGCGAATTTTTTCCTCATGAGCAAATAGGGTGGCTATATCATTCAATTTAGTAAGGTGTGCCACAACAGTTTCAGATTCATAACCATGAAAAGGATCAAATTCAATCAAAGTAATTAACTCAGGATCGACAGAGAATTCATAATCCTTATCAGTAACAAAGATAGGAGAGGTAGCAAACTTAGGATCATATTTCATTCTCTCCCTCATAGATTTTTCTTTCAACTTAGCAAGCAATTTTCTAACATCATCTCTATCATTACAAGCAAGAATCGCCCTAGCAGTCTCTCCATCGAAAACATAACCATCAGGTGTCTTAGGCATTTCAACTCTAGTAGGAGGACTAGGCATAATAGGTGAATCATAATTTTCAAGAGTTTCATCAATTTCAGCATTCTCAATTTCTTTAGCTTTAGCAATTTGTTCATCAAGAAATTCACCTAGTGGCACAGTATTATCAAGCATAGTACTAGCATCATCATAAGTATAATTCATAGCAGAAGTAGTATCATCAATAACTTGCGACATATCAGAATGAATAGCAGGTGGTTGTGTCGCAAGCCTACTGAAAACAGAAGGTGAATCAAGTGTAGAGTGTGATGGCAGTTCCTTACCTCCCCTCGTCATAGAGGGAACGATCTTGGTCTTAGCGTCTTTCAGATTCTTCATAGTGATCAACAGATATAAATCCCAAGTGACTTAACAGATAGAGCTATGCTCCCCGTCAACGGTACCAGAAAAAGGTCTTGATAACCCACAAGTATAGGGTATTTCACCCAAATTTATTGATTTGACACAAGGGGAGCCAAAGAATATTTGTGAGTATTAGCAGTTGAGTTGTCAATTCAACCACACCTGGAGAACTAAATATCTGCAGCAAAGTGTTTAGTAGCACAGTAGTATGATAGTTTTGATAGCAGTAGTAACAGTAGCAGTAGTAACAAAGACAGTAACAATAGCAGTTTTGTAGTGATTGTAACAGCAGCAAGATTGAAAGTAACTTAGCAACGATCAATATGAGACAAGCGTAGGCATTGGATCAGCGATGGATAATTATGTTGGATGACATTCATCATGTAACAGTCACAACCTAGGGCGATACACAATAGCTCCAATTCATCAATGTAATGTAGGCATGCATTCAGTATATAGTCATACGTGCTTATAGTAAGAACTTGCATGACATCTTTTGTCCTACCCTCCCGTGGCAGCGGGGTCCATAAGGAAATCTAAGGGATATTAAGGCCTCCTTTTAATAGAGAACCGGAACAAAGCATTAACACATAGTGAATACATGAACTCCTCAAACTACGGTAATCACCGGAAAGAATCCCAATTATTGTCACCTTGGGGTATGCGGATCATAACACGTAATAGGTGCATACAACTTGCAAGATAGGATCAAGAACACAAATATATTCATGAAAACATAAAGGGTTCAGATCTGAAATCATGACACTCGGGCCCTAGTGACAAGCATTAAGCATAGCAAAGTCATAGCAACATCAATCTCAGAACATAGTGGATACTAGGGATCAAAGCCCTAAAATTGACTCGATTACATGGTAAGTCTCATCCAACCCATCACCGTGCAGCAAGACTACGAAGGAATTACTCGCGCACGGCAGTGAGCATCATGAAATTGGTGATGGAGGATGGTTGATGATGACGACGGCGTCGAATCCCCCTCTCCGGAGCCCCGAACGGACTCCAGATCGGCCCTCCCGATGAAGAACAGGAGGTTGCGGCGGCTCCGTATCGTAAAACACGATGATTCTTTCTCTCTGATTTTTTTCTGGATGAATAGGTACTTATAGCGTTGGAGTTAGGGTTGCCGGAGCTGCCAAGGGCCCACAAGCCTGCTGGGCGCGCCCTAGGGGGGTGGGCGCGCCCCCTGGGCTTGTGGCGCCTGGGTGCCCCCCCTCTGGTAATTCTCTTCGCCAGTATTTTTTATATATTCTGAAATAATTCTCCATAAATTTGCAGGTCCATCCGAGAACTTTTATTTCTGCACAAAAATAACACCATGGCAATTCTGCTGAAAATAGCGTCAGTCCGGGTTAGTTCCATTCAAATCATGCAAATTAGAGTCCAAAACCAGATCAAAAGTGTTTGGAAAAGTAGATATGTTTAGGACGTGTCAGGGCCCTCGGTCATAGTTTTGCATTTATTACTTCGCCCAAAAATCACATATATTCCATAAAAAAACATATTAAATCGCCGAGGTGTTTTGACCTTCCTAGATATTGATTTTCTATAAAACAAAAAAACATGCAGAAAACAGGTACTGGCACTGGGCACTAGATTAGTACGTTAGTCTGGAAAAATAATATAAAAGTGCACCAAAACCATATATAAATGATGTAAATATAGCATGAATACGTCATAAATTATAGACACGTTGGAGACGTATCAGCATCCCCAATCTTAATTCATGCTCGTCCTCAAGTAGATAAATGATAAAAGAAATAATTTATGAGGTGTGAATGCTAGAATAGTGCATAACTTTGATCAATGATAATTCTAATCACTTTTTCTAGCCTCATTACATATCATAAATAACAACTCTTTCTCATAAAAACTTCGCATGAACAAGTAATAATCTATTCACATGTTAAGGTTTAAACAATAAACTGTCTTGAAACCCAACAAACTATGTTCTTCTCATCGCAAAAAAAACTATGTTCTCAGTCATCAAACAATTACAATTCATCATATTTTTCAGAAGTTTCTGTGTAAGAGATTTTGTTTAGCAAACTTCACATACCAACTATCATATAGTCTTCTAATGATTTCTCACACTCAAGATCATATTTTTAGAACAAATTGTTTCCATCGGGCACAAAGGAAGATGGGGGTTTAGTATTTCACCTCCCAACTTATTTACCATAGAGATAATTGTCAACAATAATAACTCATGATCATATATATTCAACTGGATATATGTGCCTGGATCTTTCCCCGCCACATGATGCTTTCCAAGTGGAGAATATTTGAGGTTGGAATAAAGAGAAGTTGACTCAACACAACAGTAAAGTTGCAGAAAGAGTAAAAGATAAGCCCTTCGCAGAGGGAGGTAGAGGTTTTCATGCTCTTTTTGAATTTGGATGTCTGAGTTTTTAATGAAAAGGAACATCACTTTAATATTGCCCCTTGTGAGAGTGGCCTTTGTTGAGCAGTCTATCGCTTTATTACTCCACCACCACAAATTCATACAAAGCTTATTTTCCTTCCAATAAAAGATCATACATATTTAAAGCAAAAAAAATTATTTGCATGCATCGATTGTCAGAGTTGAATCCGATGGATATCGGGTAGGGGGTCTCGAGCTGGTGATCTTGGCTTAACAGTAACATGACAAAGAGGGACACGATGTCTTACCCAGGTTCAGGCCCTCTCGGAGAGGTAAAACCCTACGTCATGCTTCTATTGTATTGATTGTGGATGGGGTACAAAGTACATGATAATCTAGCTCGAGATCGTATGTGAATGAATCTAACCCTACGGTAAAAAAACTCGGCTTATATAGGCACCGGGGATACTTAGGGTCACATGTAGGTCGATTACATCAAGGGATAAACATGTCGATGATTCAAATGTGTCTTGGAGTATGTGCCAAGTTTTCAGAGGATTCTGTCTTGAGTACGCCATGGGGCATGGCAAACGCGGCCCACCCATCGATTGTCTGGGGGTCCTCAACCCAGCCCATGATTGGGGGGGGGCGACGTGGCTAGCACCCCCTAATCCAGGACACCGTCAGTAGCCCTGAACTAGTCTTCAAGCCAAGGACATTGATCGGCTCCTCGGAGTCGTGGCTTTATCTTCGGTCTTCGGCTTCGTAGGCGAGTTCGACAAACTTGATGCTTCTGTCTCCCGGGTTGATTCCATGTCCGAGGACATCCTTGTATCCGAAGTTCTTGCGCCGAGGTAGGTGCCTTAAGAGCTAAGCAAGCTCCTTCCGAGGGCATGGCAGCAGGTCCCATCCTGGCGGTTATTTTGAGTGGGCCACCTTGCCAAGGTCCCACCTCTGATGCGTCCAATCAGGCGAGTTGTAACAGGTCCCGATATTGGCTTTGGTGGTGTCATTAATGTCATTTCTTGATTTGCGTGCACATGTAACGCACGATAGCTGGGAAACACGCGGATTTACCGCTACAGGACTCAAAACGTCCCATCGCGCGCCCCACGACAAAGGGAACCCATATAAAGCAGAGAAAAAAGGATGAGAGCATCACTTCCCTTTGTCCTGCCCCTGCACAAAGCCCATTTGCCTCCTTTAGCTCAATTGCCATTTCGAGAGCTCAAAAGCCATGGAGAACACCGCCAGCTCGTCCACCTGCCCCGTCGGTCCCCTCGAGGGAGAGTGGAAGGGTTGATATGTATCTCAAAGTCGTCTGAAATGCTTTACACCTCAGGGTACCTTCCTGATCTGGAGTTCGCACAGATTCGTCCGAGGCTTGTTTCCCTGGATGAAGGTGCTCTTCATGACAACTTCCCCACGCTGCAACCCCATGAGAGGGCATGCTTCGTCCCTTTCCTGCTCTGGGGCTTTGGCTTTCCAATCCACCCGTTCCTCAAGGGTCTTTTGCACTTTTATGGGATCCAACTCCACCACCTCAAGCCGGGCTCCATCCTCCACATAGCTTGCTGTTGGGGGTAAAATCTGGCAGATCTCGGGTAGGGGGTCCCGAGCTGGTGATCTTAGCTTGATCGTAACAGGACGAATGAGAGACACGATGTTTACCCAGGTTCAGACCCTCTCGAAGAGGTAAAACCCTACGTCCTGCTTCTGTTGTATTGATTGCGTTGGAGTATAAATTACAAGATGATCTACCTCGAGATCGTATGAATGAATTTAACTTAACCTAACCCTATGGACTGAAATCCCTCGGCTTATATAGGGACCAGAGGTACCTAGGGTTACATGTATGTCGGTTACATCTAGGGATAAACATGCCGATAATTTAAATGTGTCTTGCAGTGTGCGCCAAGTCTTCAGAAGATTCCATCTTGAGTACGTCGGGGGTCATGGTGACCATGGCCCATTCTTCGGTTGCATACGGGTCCTCGGCCCGGCACATGACTGGCAGGCCGATGTGGCTAGCACTCCCTAGTCCAGGAAACCGTCAATAGCCCCTGAACTAGCCTCCAAGCCGAGGACATCGGTTGAGTCCTCGGAGTTGCGGCTTCGTCTTGAGTCTTCGGTCTTGTAGGCGAGTTTGTTGATCTTGACAGTCTCATCTTATGGATTAACTCCTGGTCCGAAGACATGGTGCCCGAGGACTTCTGCACCGAGGTAGATGCCTTATAAGTTAAGTAAACTTTTCCGATGACCGGTTATAGGCACCATTTTAACAGTTTTCGGATACACTGCTCCCCGGGGTCTCACCATTGATATGTCCAATCAAATAGGAGTTGTAATGGGCCCCGAATTCTACTTTTAGTGGTGTCATTGATGTCATGCAAGTCCACAGGGCTGTTGTAGCACTTTCGTGATAAGTAAAGTGTCGAACCCATAGGCAGCTGATAGGAAGGCACCACAAACCCGGAACTACATTGTCACTTAACGCAGTTATGTACGCACGCAAACCGGAGTTTGGAAATAGCCTATTCTATAAATTGCTAGGGAACTAGACAAAAAGGTATTTAACTAAACTACTAACAAAGAGATAAAAACAGGAATTAAAGGACACTAAGTTAGTAAGGATGATGCTTGAGTAGTAAAGCATTCTCGATGGTTCCGGAATCACTACCACCGATACGAATTGTCGTATCCTTTAGTCACTCTTTATATGCATAAGTGGGCGGAGCTGGGTACGTATGGAACATGTTCTACTCTAACGTAGACTTCATGCCATGTACGCCACTACCCCGGCGTCCCCAAGCAGGTTACCGTTATGATAATTAAGGGTTTCCCTGTGGATGCAGCCTCTCGAAGGGTTCTCCGTTAGTCCCCTATCAATTGCAATGATGAGGAATCGAGGATTTTACTGTCACCTCGAATTATTTCAATATCCCCAACCCTCACAACGACAGTAATATACTCCACGGCAACAAGGCAATAATGTGAGTGAGCGCTCTTCTCAGCATTTGCGAAGGCTACTAACTCGAATCATGAATAGGTAATATTAGATCGCATCAAGTATCATATAGAGTTCAACCATATCCCCGAGAACTAGTACAACTACTCAAACAAAGACATAAAGGTTAGGGACGAGAAGCCGGCATCAAGCCGGTGATGGAAGAAGGCGTGGTGGTGTTGGTGGAGATGGTGGCGCGGTGGTGATGGTGATGATGGTGGCAGCGGCGCCGATGATGATGATGGGGGCGGCTCCGCTAACGGTGCCGGCGTGATGGCACTGGCCCGAAGGCCGGTGCTCATGGTGGCGGAGCCTCCTCGTTCTTCCCTTGACGTTGTCCCTCCTTCTCTAGTGGTATGATGACCCACAAATATAGGGGATCAATCATAGTCCTTTCGATAAGTAAGAGTGTCGAACCCAACGAGGAGCAGAAGGAAATGACAAGCGGTTTTCAGCAAGGTATTCTCTGCAAGCACTGAAATTGTAGGTAACAGATAGTTTGGTAGCAAGATAATTCGTAACAAGTAACAAGTAGTAACGGTAACAAAAGTGTAGCAAGGTGGCCCAATCCTTTTTATAACAAAGGACAAGCCGGAACGAACTCGTATAATAAGCAAAGCGTTCTCGAGGACACATGGGAATTTCATCTAGTCACTTTCATCATGTTTGTTTGATTCGCGTTCGCTACTTTGATAATTTGATATGTGGGTGGACCGGTGCTTGGGTGCTATTCTTACTTGAACAAGCCACCCACTTATGATTACCCCCTCTCGCAAGCATCCGCAACTACGAAAGAAGAATTAAGATAACTCCAACCATAGCATGAAACATATGGATCCAAATCAGCCCCTTACGGAATAGCGTAAACTAGGGTTTAAGCTTCTGTCACTCTAGCAACCCATCATCTAATTACTACTCCACAATGCCTTCCCTTAGGCCCAAAGATGGTGAAGTGTCATGTAGTCGACGTTCACATGACACCACTAAAGGAAGCAACAACATACTAGCACCAAAATATCGAACGAATACCAAATTCACATGATTACTTATGACAAGACTTCTCCCATGTCCTCAAGAACAAAAATAACTACTCATAAATCATATTCATGTTCAAGATCATAGGGGTATTGAATATCATGAAGGATCTGAACATATAATCTTCCACCAAATAAACCAACTATCAACAACTACAAGATGTAATCAACACTACTAGCAACCCACAGGTACCAATATGAGGTTTTGAGACAAATATTGAATACAAGAGATGAACTAGGGTTTGAGATGATATGGTGCTGGTGAAGATGTTGATGAAGATTGGTCCTCCCACGATGAGAGGATCGTTGGTGATGTCGATGGCTTCGATTTCCCCCTCTCGAAGGGAAGTTTCCCCGGCGGAATCGCTCCGCCGGAGAGCAAAATAGCTCCTGCCCAGGTTCCGCCTCGAGACGGCGGCGCTTCATCCCGAAAGTCTTCTTCTGATTTTTTCTAGGGCAAATGGCTTCATATAGCAGAAGGAGGGGGCCAGAGGCCTACCAGGGGCCCCACAAGCTTGGGGGCACGCCCAGGGGGTAGGGCGCGCCCCCCAGGCTTGTGGCTTCCTGGTGGGCCCCCTCCTGTTGATTCTTTCGCCAGTATTTTTTTATATATTCCAAAATAATTCTCCATAAATTTTCAGGTCATTTGGAGTTGTACAGAATAGCTATCTCTGTTTCACCCCTTTTCGGTCATGAATTCCAGCTGCCGGCAATCTCCCTCTTCATGTGAATCTTGCAAAATAAGAGAGAAAAGGCATAAGAATTGTAGCATAAAGTGAAATAATGATCAAAAACATAATAATTATTAGTAGGAGATCATGGTGCAAATTGGACGTATCAACTCCCCCAAGCTTAGACCTCGCTTGTCCTCAGGCGAAAGCCGAAATCGATAATCATGACCACGTGTTTAGAGAGAGAGGCGTCGATAAAAATAAAATACGGACATGGAGCATCATGATCTCTATTATAACAACAATATAACATCATAAAACTTCTCATGAAAAAGTGACAATTCATCCACAAGTTAAAGTATGAACCATAAACCAAATTGAAAACTAACAAACTATGATCTCAGTCACTGAAGCAATTGCAATTCCTCATATTATCAGAAAGAGTCTATGTGAGAGCTTTGTTTAGCAAGTTCACATACTCAACTATCATATAGTCTTCATTGATTGCTGACACTTACGTCATACTTATGGAGCAAAAGTTTCAGTCGGACACATAGAATGATGGGGGCTTATAATTTCGCCTCCCAACGTATTTACCTCAAGGGTAATGTCAACAATAATAACTCATGATCACCTACATCCAACTGGATATATATTCCTAGATCAATCCCCACCACATGATGCTTGCCAAAAGAGAAAAATTAAAACGGAATAGAGGAGAATACTATTGACTCTTGCATGAAAGTAAATACATAAAGTAAAAGATAGGCCCTTCGCAGAGGGAAGCAGAGGTTGTCATGCGCATTTTGTTTTTGGATGTGCAAGCTCTTAATGTGAAGGAACGTCACTTTATATTGCCCCTTGTGATAGTGACCTTTATTATGCAGTCTGTCGCTTTTATTACTCCACCATCACAAGATCATACAAAGCTTATTTTCCCTTACAATAAAAGTTCATACATGTTTAGGAGCAATTTTTATTGCTTTGCACCGATGACAACTTAGTTGAAGGATCTTATTCAATCCATAGGTAGATATAGTGGACTCTCATGGCATGAAACTAGGTTTAAGGGTTTTTGGATGCACAAGTAGTATCTCTACTTAGTACAGAATTTTGGCTAGCAAAGGATAGGGGGCAAGCACCACATGTTAGAGGATCCAAAACAATATAACTTCTATGTGAATATAAGCAAACATAACTCATTACGTTGTCTTCCTTGTCCAACGTCGGCTAATTGACATAGAATATTTAATGGGGGCTCACAATCATAAAAGATGTCCAAGATAGTGTATTTATATGTGAGACCTCTCTTCCTTTATTACTTTTTCATGAATTGCAACAATTACCAATGCTATGTTTGTCAACTTCCAACAAGTTTTATCAATTATACTTCTTTTATGTGAAGTCATCACTCCCCATGGGATTAGCATATGATCTCTATTCTTTCTTTATTTATTTCTAGGATTAGATCAACAAAAGCAAAACACTCAACTTAACTACTCTTTATTATATAACTTTCACACACGATTACATAGATAGATAGATCACAAAGGAAGCATTCGAAACTAAATCATACTAAAACTTTATTCTTCTAAATCATGAAATAACTAAGGATCAAACTAAGATAGATAATAATGATAAAAAGTGATGATGATACGATACCGGGGCACCTCCCCCGAGCTTGGCACAAGCCAAGGGTGGTGCCCATACCCATATACTCAATTCTCCTTCTTCGGTGGTGATGAAGTGATGGGCTTGTCCTCCGTCTTCCAAGGCATAGGTTCTCCGTCATAAAAGGACGAACGTGTTTCCGGAGTCCTGAAATTTGCAGCTAAACTCATACCTTTGAACTTGGCCTCATACTCAAAATTTTGGTTTTGTAGATCATATATTTGGGCCTGAAGATAATCAATCCGGTCATTGAGCTTGAAGATGACGTCCCCAATATTCTTGCCGTCCACCTTGTGCTCACGGATGAACTCCGTGATCATGGAGTGGTTAGCACAAAGTCCGCGCTCCACCGTCCCCTGGCACTTGAAGATCTCCTGTTCCACCGCCTCTAGCCCGGATGTGGAGCACCCCCTCACGCATCTCAATGGCTTGAGGGTGCTTTGTCACCTCCGGTAGGTACGGGTTGATGACCTTCTCATAGAACTTGTCGTTGGATGAGCTGGAGACGTGATGACCCACAAGTATAGGGGATCAATTGTAGTCCTTTCGATAAGTAAGAGTGTCTAACCCAACGAGGAGCAGAAGGAAATGACAAGCGGTTTTCAGCAAGGTATTTTCTGCAAGCACTGAAATTATCGGTAACGAGTAGTTTGATAGCAAGATAATTTGTAACAAGTGACAAATAGCAATAGTAACAAAGAGTGCATCAAGGTGGCCCAATCCTTTTTGTAGCAAAGGACAAGCCGGAACGATCTCTTATAATAAGCAAAGTGTTCTCGAGGACACATGGGAATTTCATCTAGTCACTTTCATCATGTTTGTTTGATTCGCGTCCGCTACTTTGATAATTTGATATGTGGGTGGACCAGTGCTTGGGTGCTGTTCTTACTTGAACAAGCCTCCCACTTATGATTAACCCCTCTCGCAAGCATCCGCAACTACGAAAGAAGAATTAAGATAAATCTAATCATATCATTAAACATATGGATCCAAATCAGCCCCTTACGGAAACCCATCATCTAATTACTACTCCACAATGCAATCCCTTAGGCCCAAAGATGGTGAAGTGTCATGTAGTCGACGTTCACATGACACCACTAAGAGAATCAACAACATACATATCATCAAAATATAGAACGAATACCAAATTCACATGATTACTTATGACAAGACTTCTCCCATGTCCTCAAGAACAAAAGTAACTACTCACAAATCATATTCATGTCCAAGATCAGAGGGGTATTGGATAGCATATTGGATCTGAACATATAATCTTCCAGCAAATAAACCAACTAGCATCAACTACAAGATGTAATCAACACTACTAGCAACCCACAGGTACCAATTTGAGGTTTTGAGACGAAGATTGAATACAAGAGATGAACTAGGGTTTGAGATGAGATGGTGTTGTTGAAGGTGTTGATGAAGATTGGTCCTCCCATGATGAGAGGATCGTTGGTGATGTCGATGGTTCCGATTTCCCCCTCCCGAAGGGAAGTATCCCCGGCAGAATCGCTCCGCCGGAGAGCAAAATGCTCCTGCCCAAGTTCCTCCTTGAGACGGCGGCACACCGTCCCAAAAGTCTTCTCCTTATTTTTTCTAGGGCAAATGGGCTTATATACCAGAAAATGCGCACCGGATGCTGGCCAGGGGCCCCACAAGCCACCAGGGCGCACCTGGGGGGGGGGGGTGGCACGCCTGGTGCCTCGTGGGCACCTGGGTGGCCCCCTCTGGTACTTCTTTCTTCCAATATTTTTTATTTATTCCAAAATAAATCTCCGTGAAATTTCAGCTCATTTGGAGATGTGCACAATAGGTATCTCTGACATAGCTTTTTCAGGTCCAGAATTCCAGCTGCCGGCAATCTCCCTCCTTGTGTAAATCTTGCATATTAAGAGAGAAAAGGCATTAGAATTGCTCCACAAAGTGTTATATTGATTAAAAACACTATAAATAATAGTAGGAAAACATGATGCAAAATGGACGTATCAAGACGCCATGGCGATCTAGATCTGTCAGAAAAACAGCCCGAAACAAGAACATAGGAGAAACTTGCGATACGGTGGTCAAAACACCTGTGAGTATATATAATGAATTTTTCCCATGTAGAACAAGTAATATGGAAGAAAAACGGAGTCGGGAAAGTCCACAAGGGGGGCACAGGCCTGGTAGGCACGCCCTGGGGGGTACGGCGCCCCCCAGGCTTGTCGCCTCCTCGTGCACTTTTCGGACTGTTTTATTATTTTCTTAATTTTTTATATATTCCAAAACGAACAGAAAGTACTTTTATGGAAGTTTTGGAGTCGGTTTACTTACCGTACCACATACCTACTCCTTTTCAGGCTTCTGGAGCGTTCCGGAAGGTATCTTCTTTGTGCTCTTCCGGTGTCATTGTTTGAATAATATTAGTTTCAACATTAATGGGTGTACCTGAGATATAATGTTTAATTCTTTGCCCATTAACCACCCTCAGATTATTGCCTTCGGAGTTGTTTATTTTGATGGCTCCGGAGCGATAAACTTGTTCGATGATATACGGTCCTTCCCATTTAGAGAGAAGTTTTCCTGCAAAGAATCTTAAACGAGAATTGTATAATAGAACATGATCACCTACTTTGAATTCCCCCTTTTGGGTTCTTTTATCATGCCATCTTTTAACTTTTTCTTTAAACAACTTGGAATTTTCATAAGCTTGGGTTCTCCATTCATCTAAAGAGCTAATATCAAATAACCTCTTTTCACCGGCAAGTTTAAAATCATGGTTAAGTTCTTTAATTGCCCAACATGCTTTATGTTCTAGTTCAAGAGGTAAATGACATGCTTTTCCATAAACCATTTTATATGGAGACATACCCATAGGATTTTTATAAGCAGTTTTGTAAGCCCAGAGTGCATCATCCAGTTTCTTAGAGCAATTCTTTCTGGATCTATTAACAGTCTTTTGCAAAATTAATTTTATTTCTCTATTAGTTAATTCAACTTGACCACTAGACTGAGGATGATAAGGAGATGCAATTCTATGATTTACATCATATTTAGCAAGCAATTTACGGAAAGCACCATGAATAAAATGTGAACCACCATCAGTCATTAAATATCTAGGGACTTCAAACCTCGGGAATATAACTTCTTTAAGCATTTTAATAGAAGTGTTATGATCAGCACTACTAGTTGGAATAGCTTCTACCCACTTAGTAACATAATCAACAACAACTAAAATATGAGTATGCCCATTGGATTTAGGAAAAGGTCCCATATAATCAAAACCCCAAACATCAAATGGTTCAATAACAAGTGAATAATTCATAGGCATTTTCTGACATCTACCAACATTACCAATTCTTTGATATTCATCACAAGAGAGGACAAACTTACGTGCATCTTTGAAAAGAGTAGGCTAATAAATACCAGATTGTAATACCTTGTGTGCAGTTCTGTCTCCCGCATGGTGTCCTCCATATGCCTTAGAGTGACACTTACGTAGGATTTGTTCCTGTTCATGCTCAGGTACACAACGTCTAATAATACCATCTACTCCTTCTTTATATAAGTGTGGGTCATCCCAAAAGTAATGTCTTAAATCAAAGAAAAACTTTTTCTTTTGTTGGTATGTGAAACTAGGTGGTAAATATTTAGCAACAATGTAATTAGCATAGTCTGCATACCATGGAGTATTACGAGAAGTATTTATCACAGCTAATTGTTCATCAGGGAAATCATCATTAATAGGAAGTGGGTCATCAAGAACATTTTCCATTCTAGACAAATTATCAGCTACGGGATTCTCAGCTCCCTTTCTATCAATACTATGCAAATCAAATTCTTGTAGCAACAGAACCCACCTAATAAGTCTAGGCTTAGCATCTTTCTTTTTCATAAGATATTTAATAGCAGCATGATCAGTGTGAATAGTAACTTTGGAATCAACTATGTAAGATCTGAATTTATCACATGCAAACACAACTGCTAAAAATTCTTTCTCAGTAGTAGCATAATTTCTTTGAGCACTGTCTAGAGTTTTCCTAGCATAATGAACAACATTCAGCTTCTTATCAACTCTTTGTCCTAGAACAGCACCTACAACATAATCACTAGCATCCCACATAATTTCAAAGGGTAAGTTCCAATCAGGTGGTTGAACAATAGGTGCAGAAATTAAGGCCCTCTTAAGTATTTCAAAAGCTTCTACACAATCATCATCAAAAACAAATGCAACATCTTTTTGCAAGAGATTAGTAAGAGGCCTAGAAATTTTAGAGAAGTCTTTTATAAACCTTCTATAGAAACTAGCATGACCAAGGAAACTTCTTATACCTTTGATATCTTTAGGACATGGCATTTTCTCAATAGCATCAACTTTAGCTTTATCAACTTCAATACCTCTTTCAGAAATTTTATGCCCAAGGACTATACCTTCATTCACCATAAAGTGGAACTTCTCCCAATTCAAGACAAGATTAGTCTCTTCACATATCTGCAAAACTCGATCAAGGTTGCTCAAGCAATCATCAAAAGAAGTTCCGTAAACAGAGAAATCATCCATAAAACCTCAACAATCTTTTCACAAAAGTCAGAGAATATAGCAGTCATACATCTTTGAAAGGTAGCAGGTGTATTACATAAACCAAAAGGCATACAACGATAAGCATAAGTTCCAAAAGGACAAGTAAATGTGGTTTTCTCTTGATCTTCAGGTGAAACAGGTATTTGAGAGAAACCAGAATAACCATCTAGGAAGAAAAAGTGTGTATGCTTAGATAATCTTTCTAACATTTGATCAATAAAAGGCAAGGGATAATGATCTTTCCTAGTAGCTTTATTCAATTTCCTGAAATCAATTACCATCCTATAACCAGTTACAATTCTTTGTGGAATAAGTTCATTTTTATCATTAGGAACAACGGTAATATCTCCTTTCTTAGGAACACAATGAACATGACTTACCCATCTACTATCAGCTATGGGATAAATTATACCTGCCTCCAGAAGCTTTAATATTTCAGTTCTTACCATACCCTTCATTTTAGGATTCAGCCTTCTTTGATGATCAACAACGGGTTTAGCGTCTGGGTCCATATGAATTTTATGCTGATATAAAGTGGGACTGATGCCCTTAAGATCATCGAGAGTATATCCAATAGCAGCACGGTGCTTCTTCAGAGTTTTAAGTAATCTCTTTTCTTCATGCTCTGAAAGGTTAGCACTAATAATAACAGGATATATCTTCTTTTCATCAAGATAGGTATATTTAAGTGTATCAGGTAATTGCTTTAATTCAAACACAGGATCACCCTTGGGTGGAGGTGGGTCTCCCAAGGTTTCAACAGGAAGATTATGTTTAAGAATAGGTGCTTGTTTAAAGAACAGCTCATCTATTTCATTTCTTTCATTCATATTCATATCATTCTCATGGTCTAGCAAATATTGTTCTAAAGGATCAGTAGGAGGCACAGCAATAGAAGCAAGACCAATAATTTCATCTTTACTAGGTAATTCCTTATCATGATGTTGTCTACTAAACTTAGAGAAATTAAATTCATGAGATATATCATCAAACTTAACTCTAACCTTCTCTTTAACACAATCAATTTCAGCATTAACGATATTCAAGAACGGTCTACCAAATATAATGGGACAAAAATTATCTTGTTGTGAACCAAGTACAAGGAAATCAGTAGGGTATTTGATTTTACCACACAAGACTTCAACATCTCTAACAATCCCAAGTGGTGTAATAGTATCTCTGTTTGCAAGCTTAATAGTGACATCAATATCTTCAATCTCAACAGGTGCAATATAATTCATTACTTCTTGATATAAAGAAAACGGAATAGCACTCACACTAGCACCCATATCACATAAGCCATGATAGCAATGATCTCCAATCTTAACAGAAACAATAGGCATGCCAACTACATGCTTTTTCTTATCTAGCATATCTCGTTCATTTCTAACAGGTTTAGCAATTCTAGCAGCCTCATCGCAAAAGTAAATAACATGTCCATCAATATCATCAACCAAAAGATCTTTAACCATTGCAATTTTAGGTTCAACTTTAGTTTGTTCAGAAGGCCTAGGTGTTCTTATATTACTTTTATTAACCACAGTTGAAGCTTTAGCATGTTCCTTAATCCTAACAGGGAAAGGAGGTTTCTCAATATAAGCAGTAGACACAACTGGATCAACATTGTAAACAATTGTTTCTTCTTTAACACTAACATGTTCTTCATTCAATTCAATAGGTGGATGATATTTAAACCATTTCTCCTTATGGAGATCAACATGAGCAGCAAAAGATTCACAAAAGGTAGCTACTATCTCAGAGTCAAGTCCATATTTAGTACTAAACTTATGAAAAGCATCAGTTTCCATAAAAGATTTAACACAATCAAACTCAAGATTTATACCTGACTCTTTACCTTTGTCGATTTCCCAATCTTCAGAGTTACGTTTAATTCTTTCTAGAAGATCCCATCTGAATTCAATAGTTCTCTTCATAAAGGAACCATCAGAAGAAGTATCGAGCATGGATTGATCATTATGAGAAAGCCGAGCATAAAAGTTTTGAATAATTATTTCTCTTGAGAGCTCATGATTGGGGCATGTATGCAACATATACTTAAGCATCCCCCAAGCTTGAGCGATACTTTCTCCTTCACGAGGCCAAAAATTATATATATAATTCCGATCACGATGAACCAAATGCATAGGATAAAATTTCTGGTGAAATTCCAGCTTCAACCGGTTCCAATCCCATGTTTCAGTATCATCACATAGCCTATACCATGTCAATGCCTTTCCCTCCAAAGATAAAGGGAATACTTTCTTCTTAACTCCATCTCCAGATAGACCTGCAAGCTTAAACAATCCACAAATTTCATCCACATATATCAAGTGCATATCAGGATGCACCGTTCCATCTCCTGCATAAGGATTAGCTAGCAGTTTCTCTACCATACCCGAAGGAATTTCATAATAAATATTTTCAGTAGGTTCAGTAGGTTGAGGAGCAACTCTCAATGCTTCCGGTCGAGGTGAAGATACCCCGAACAAGCCCCTCAAAGGATTACTTTCCATAGTGACAAGTGATAGTAAATTTCAACACGTAATATAAATGTTTCCTTACCAAATTCCACTCACCAAAGGTGCTTCACTCCCCGACAACGGTGCCAGAAAAGAGTCTTGATGACCCACAAGTATAGGGGATCAATCGTAGTCCTTTCGATAAGTAAGAGTGTCGAACCCAACGAGGAGCAGAAGGAAATGACAAGCGGTTTTCAGCAAGGTATTCTCTGCAAGCACTGAAATTGTAGGTAACAGATAGTTTGGTAGCAAGATAATTCGTAACAAGTAACAAGTAGTAACGGTAACAAAAGTGCAGCAAGGTGGCCCAATCCTTTTTATAACAAAGGACAAGCCGGAACGAACTCGTATAATAAGCAAAGCATTCTCGAGGACACATGGGAATTTCATCTAGTCACTTTCATCATGTTTGTTTGATTCGCGTTCGCTACTTTGATAATTTGATATGTGGGTGGACCTGTGCTTGGGTGCTGTTCTTACTTGAACAAGCCTCCCACTTATGATTACCCCCTCTCACAAGCATCCGCAACTACGAAAGAAGAATTAAGATAACTCTAACCATAGCATGAAACATATGGATCCAAATCAGCCCCTTACGGAATAGCACATAAACTAGGGTTTAAGCTTCTGTCACTCTAGCATCCCATCATCTAATTACTACTCCACAATGCCTTCCCTTAGGCCCAAGATGGTGAAGTGTCATGTAGTCGACGTTCACACGACACCACTAAAGGAAGCAACAACATACATAGCATCAAAATATCGAACGAATACCAAATTCACATGATTACTTATGACAAGTGAAAGATCTTGGATGTCGCCTAGAGGGGGGGTGAATAGGCACTTTAAAATAATTACGGTTTAGGCTTGAACAAATGCGGAATAAAACTAGCGTTTAATTTGTCAAGCACAAAACCTAAATCGACTAGGCTCGCCTATGTGCACCAACAACTTATGCTAAGCAAGATGAACAACTAAGTGATAGCAAGATATATAACATGAAACAATATGGCTATCACAAACTAAAGTGCATAAGTAAAGGGCTCGGGTAAGAGATAACTGAGGCACGCGGAGACGACGATGTATCCCGAAGTTCACACCCTTGCGGATACTAATCTCCGTTTGGAGCGGTGTGGAGGCACAATGCTCCCCAAGAATCCACTAGGGCCACCGTAATCTCCTCACGCCCTCGCACAATGCAAGATGCCGTGATTCCACTAAGGGACCCTTGAGGGCGGTCACCGAACCCGTACAAATAGCAACCCTTGGGGGCGGTCACCGAACCCGTACACTTTGGCAACCCTTGGGGCGGTCACCGGTACCCGTCAAATTGCTCGGGGCGATCTCCACAACCTAATTGGAGACCCCGACGCTTGCCCGGAGCTTTACACCACAATGATTGAGCTCCGAGGCACCACCAACCGTCTAGGGCGCCCAAGCACCCAAGAGGAACAAGCTCTAGGGTACCAAGCACCCAAGAGTAATAAGCTTCTCAACTTTTCACCACCACGTATCACCGTGGAGAACTCAAACCGATGCAACTAATGCAATGGCAAGAACACACGAAGTGGTCAAGTCCCTCACTCCCAAATCCCACCAAAGCAACAAAAGCTATGGAGGAATATGAGATGAAGAACAAGGAGAACACCAAGAACTCCAAGATCTAGATCCAAGGGGTTCCCCTCACATAGAGGAGAAAGTGATTGGTGGAAACGTAGATCTAGATCTCATCTCTCTTTTCCCTCAAGAACTAGCAAGAATCATTGGAGGGATTGAGAGATAGCAAGCTCGAAGAAGGTCAACAATGGGGGAGAGAGAGCTTGCTCAAGGATGGGGAACCATTGGGGAAGAAAGCCCCTTAAATAGGTCCCCCACAAATCCAACCGTTATGTGCTCTGCCCGCAGCCGAGCGGTACTACTGCTCCTAGGAGCGGTACTACCGCTTAGGCGGTACTACCAAACACTGGCCAGGGGTACTCAGTATACGAGCGGTAATGCCGCCGGAGCGGTACTACCGTCGCCCCCAGCGGTACTACCGCTTAGGGATCCTGGCACAGGTGAGGCGGCAGTAGTAGGGGAAACTGGCGCGGTAGTACGGCGCCAAGCGGTACTACCGTGCTAGTGCCGTTCTACTACCGCTAAAGCAAAATGGGCAAACAGAAACCAGCACAGAAGGTATTTCCTAAGCGGTACAAGGAGCGGTAGTAGTAAGCAGAAGTACCGCTTGAACGGTACTACCGGGCTACTACCGTGCAACTACCGCTAAAAGAAATTAGGCAACAGAAAGTTGCACAGAAGGAGATTCCCAAGCGGTACTCGCTGCGGCAGACCACAGCAGAAGTACCGCCTAAGCGGTACTACCGTGGTGCCGAGCGGAACTACCGCTTGGGTGCTGAAAACTAGCCCAAACAAACAGAAGGATGCAAATAAAACCAGAACTGCCAAAACTTCTGCAAATGAGCTCCGAATGGAGCAAACTCAGGCTCGTTGGATAGATGACGACGAGTAGTATCCAACAACGATTGGTTATAATAAGAAGTGGCAGTAGAGATATGCCTATGATATAGAGATGAGAAACCTCTATCACTGAAGATCCGGCATAAACCCCAACATCGAGAACATACAAGATGAAGCAAACGAAATCCGTTCTCGATGACCTTGAGCTTGTCATGAAGGAGACCAAAAGCTCAAAGACTCACACGGAGAAACACCAAACAAGAACCAAGAAAGATGATGCAAGAATGCAATGGTTTGAGCTCTCAACAAATGATACGATCAAGCTACTCATCCGAGAGCCCCCCTTGATAGTACGGCTATCGATCATATAACCCGGTCTCCCAACTACCACGATGAGACCGGTAAAATAGAAAACCTATCAAGGGCAAACCTTTGCCTTGAGCATAGTCCACTTGATCTAGATGATGACGATCTTGACCTCCTCAAGTTGGACCACCTTTCTTGATTGCGCCGGCTCGATGAAGACTAGTAGATTGCTCCCCCATACTCCACTTTGGGCGAGCCACTCTTCGGCACATCTTCACAAGTCCATTGTCACCACAATGGACGGCAAGCTTCAAGCATGATCTCTTCGTGATGCTCCACTTGAACTTGCACACCGCAATCTTGATGACGATCACCACTTGATGTCATCCTCCATGGGTTGTATGATATCTTCCTTTTGATGCACGTCCATGGAAACAAACCTAACCCCACAAAGAACTCTCGCATAGAACATGGGTTAGTACACAAAGCGTAATGGACAATGCTTACCATACCGTGAGATCACTTGATCCCACTCGGTACATCTTCTACGCTTTGTGTGTTGATCAACTTGAATCACTCTTCATATTAGTCTTGATCAACCTTGAATCTTTCCAATTCTCTTCATTAAGATGATGTCTTGAAGGTAAACATGAATGTCCACACAATCTTCTTCTTCAAGACATGCTTGCAATAGGCTCATCTCTTACATGACCAATCTTTGGATAACTCCATGAATAACCACCTTGGTCATCTCAAAATCTCCTTGAAACCAACAAATGTACTTCAAGAAAAGCCTATGGACAAACCCTTGAAATATAACTCAAGGCAACCATTAGTCCATAGGGATTGTCATCAATTACCAAAACCAAACATGGGGGCAGCGCATGTTCTTTCAACAAGACTTCTCCCATGTCCTCAAGAACAAAAGTAACTACTCACAAATCATATTCATGTTCAAGATCAGAGGGGTATTGAATATCATTAAGGATCTGAACATATAATCTTCCACCAAATAAACCAACTAGCAACAACTACAAGATGTAATCAACACTACTAGCAACCCACAGGTACCAATCTGAGGTTTCGAGACAAAGATTGAATACAAGAGATGAACTAGGGTTTGAGATGAGATGGTGCTGGTGAAGATGTTGATGAAGATTGGTCCTCCCATGATGAGAGGATCGTTGGTGATGTCGATGGCTTCGATTTCCCCCTCCCGGAGGGAAGTTTCCCCGGCGGAATCGCTCCACCGGAGAGCAAAATATCTCCTACCCAGGTTCCGCCTCGAGACGGCGGCGCCTTGTCCTGAAAGTCTTCTTCTCATTTTTTCTAGGGCAAATGTCTTCATATAACAGAAGGAGGGGGCCGGAGGCCTGCCAGGGGCCCCACAAGCTTGGGGGCGCGCCCAGGGGGGTAGGGCGCGACCCCAGGCTTGTGGCTTCCTGGTGGACCCCTCATATTGATTCTTTCGCCTGTATTTTTTATATATTCCAAAATAAGTCTCCGTAAATTTTTAGGTCATTTGGAGTTGTACATAATAGTTATCTCAGTTTCACCCCTTTTCGGTCCAGAATTCCAGCTGTCGGCAATCTCCCTCTTCATGTGAATCTTGCAAAATAAGAGAGAAAAGGCATAAGAATTGTACCATAAAGTGAAATAATGATCAAAAACAAAATAATTATTAGTAGGAAATCATGGTGCAAATTGGATGTATCATGGTGGAGCAGCAATGGAGATGGTCTTGTGGATGAATGAGATGATGGAGACGAGAAAGTGGTGGCTAGGGTTGGAGAGGTGCATATATATATATATAGGATGCCCTCTCGGTCTCCTCCATTGATGAGATGCATCCAAGGGCTCAAGATGAGCCTTATCCTCTCCCAATCTCTTCTTTATGAGCCAAGGATCTCATGAGGTTGAACGGGGATGAAATCGGTGAAGCATCCCGTCAAAAGAGGCAACTTTCGGAGCTGTCTTGATGTCATACGACCATCCATGCGACCATGGATGGTCGTATGGTACGACATCTTCTCTTCTGTCCTCCTGCGATAAAATGGCCGCCATTTCTTCATAGGAACTCCGATTTTGACGTTCTTGGGCTCGTTGGATTCACGAGAATGCCGCCGGTCCATTTCTTGGTGTTAGATATTGATTTTGTCAACTTTGGAAAAATGACTTCTCCGACCTCCGAAATGGAGTCCGGCCCGTGGGTGTCTCCGTATTGAACACATCTTTGATCCTTTCATCGTGCTTGGTCCTAGGTTGCTCAAAAACACCTGTAGACACAAGAAAACAAAGAAAACTAATAAAAACCAAATAAAATATTAAATGTGCAATGCTCACAAGGAAAAGTGTAAAGCCGGTAATCATGCATAATGGACAACTATTTGGTTCAATCGGACATAATATATAGAGAGAACATGCAACAAATGAGCTCTAAAAATGCGTAAAATACAGAGCCATTAGTCATCAATGTACGTTCTCGATCTGTGTGCATACGCAAGGTACGGCGCCTAGGAAACACGTGGATTTATCGCTACAGGACTCAAGCGTCCCCCTATCCCACGGCCAAGCTTCTCATATATGGTGAGGGAAAAACGATATAGATTTCACGTCCTTTCCATCTTCGCTTCCCTCTCTATCTGGATCTAATCCTTTCACTCATTGCTGCTTCAAGAGCACGATCCTATGGCGGACATCGTCGACTCATCCATCCGCCCCATTGGTCCCCTCGAAGGAGAGTGGAAAAGCTGTCCAGTTGCTCAAGGGCAACTGAACCGTCTCGCCATGCAAGGATATCTGCCCGACTCAGATTTCGCGCAAATTTGCCCTGGGCTGGTATCTTTGGACAACGGAGTGCTCAACGACCACTTACCAATGCCGCAAGGTGATGAGAGGGTATGCTTCGTCCCCTTCCTTCTTCGAGGGCTAGGCTTCCCTATCCACCCGTTCCTCCGAGGACTCCTGCAATTTTATGGGATCCAACCCCACCACCTCACACCCGGCTCGATCCTTCACATAGCTATGTCACTTTATGTGAAGCCTTCCTCAACTGTGAAGCCCACTTCGAGCTCTGGTGCCGATACTTTTCTTGGTTCCCCGTTATCGGGATGACAAGCTTTTGAGGTTGGCGGGTTCGAGGTGTGTCCGATTGCCGAGCCCGAATATCTTCTTGGCACCCCTTAGGAGGATAGTGAGGTGTGGCAAAGCAAGTGGTTCTATATTTCCGACCTACCACTTGAGGACCACCTTCACCAAGGGCTTTCCCCTTTTTCTCCCAAGGCCCTGAAGAAGAGCTACAATTGGCGCCCAAGGACTCAGGCCCAAGACGGAGGCTCCGAGGTAGCCAGGATGGCTGCCCAAGTTGCCTGTTTGGCCGACCACAAGATTACCATCGTCAATGTGAGGTGGCTCTGGGCCGAGGTGTCCAATCCCTTCAGTAGCGCATCCATCCCTTGTGGAAATACAACGGGACCGATAACTCGACTCGTGCCATCAAGAAAGGGTACGCGAATCACCGAGCAATTGGGGCCACCCTAGCGGCCATCTATAAAGGCGAGGGGGATGACCTCGTCAAGGAGCCAATGTTTGATGGCTTCTCCAGCTACCAGCCGGTCGAAGCGGTGAGTTGTCTATCCAAGGTTTTATTTTTTGAACAGAGTTTTTATCTACGTGATCAGCTTTATAATATATCCAAGCAAAACTGGAGACGGTGAGTTCCCCGGCTCCTCAACCGGAGCTTCACGTAGGGGCAGACAACTTCAGCTTGGGCGAGGACCCTCATATCGACCTTATGTTTAAAGATGGGGTCTTTTATCAAGAGGGCATTGACGGCCCCGAAGTGGCCATCATCTTCAACCGCGTGGGACTGCCACCACCTCCTGCGAGTGCAGTCACCACCAAGTGCCTGTCCGCCCGAAAGCAGACCATTATAAGTGTTGCCCCAGCCGCCAGCACTTTCACCCCTACCAACAAGGATCGTCGGTCGAAACATTCGAGAAACGCTCTGACCTAAGAAGAAAACAGGCCAAGGAGGAATACTGGGCCAGTCATTGGCCAGGCCAAGGTCGAGGAGCATATAGTACAAGATCCACCTCTTATAACCCCGTGAGAAACCAACACTTCATCCCAATGACCCGTAACAGGGTCAATGAAATCACTTACTTTTGATAGAAAATTGCCTCCATGAGCCGTGATGACTTTCCTGGTAGGTGAGTTAGGGATCCATTCATCATCCCAAACATTGATCCGACTACCATCACCGATCCTCCATATATGACCTCTTTTTAGTGTCTGCACCCCCGACATAATACTTTGCCATGTGAATGAGGCTCTCTTTTTTAGAGTTGCATTCAAAATATCACAATCTGGATAATATTTGGCTTTGAGAACACGGGCACAAAGAGAATACGGATTATCAATTAATCTCCAAGCCTGTTTCGCAAGCAGGGCTAGGTTAAAACAATGAATATCCCGAAATCCCATTCCACCTTCTTTCTTTGGCACACACAACTTCCACCACGCAAACCAGTGCATTCTCCTCTGATTGTGACCATCACCCCACCAATAATGCAACATCGCGTCTGCAATTCCTTTACAAATCGGTTTTGGAATTTTGAAAACCGACATTGCATAAGATGGTATAGCATGTACAATTGATTTGAATAGCACTTCCTTTCCTCCTGTTGAAAGTTGCCTTTCCTTCCACCCCATAATTCTTTTCATAACTCGATCCACCAAAAACTGGAAACAATATGTCCTATCTAAACCCACAGTGGATGGTAAGCCTAGATAAGTATCTGATAGTGCCTCGGTCATTATATTCAAATTGCTGCAAATTTGTTCCTTCATATCAACTCTAGTATTAGGGCTAAAAAACACACTTGACTTGTCCACACTAACCTTCTGTCCCAAAGCGGCACAATATGATGCGAGGATTTCTTTCACACACTCAGCATTCTCAGTATTTGATGAGTCAAAATTCTGTGATTATTTTGATAGAGTTTTTGTGCCTACTCAGTAGGCTTTGTGGAATTTTACCGCGTTCGCGCACTTCTTTTTGTTGTTTTTCTCATTTAACGCTTTTCCGGACCTAATAACATTTTATGGAAGGAATCCTAGGAAATGGTAGTGGAATCACATATTTATAGTGATAATCACCTACCATAAAAGATACAAGTAAAATGGGCAAAGAAGCAATCGTCGCAGGGATTCCAGGGCAAAAGACGGCGTTCCATATGACCGCGCCCGCCAGTATGGGCGGTCGTATGGAGTCCATCGCCGCCTCCGGATCAACTATATTCACCCCGTGAAGACGGATTGTGAATCAGACACCGGGAGACACCTGAAACTCGTCCAGAAGTAGGAACCCTAGCCGCCGGAGTGATCCGGAGGGAGGAACCGGCAAGAAGGAGGCCGTCGCCTCCACCACCCTTACCGGGAAGGCTCCAACATCATCCCCACTGTCGTCATTATCATCATTCGCATCTCCCTCATTGTATTCTCAGGAACCCTAAGGGGAATAACTTGTGCGTTACATGTGCAATCCATTCACTCCCTTTATTCCTGGTGTTATGATGTTTGTTGCCTTCATGAGTGAGTAGTTCCCTTCATTCTCGGGGAAATGGATGAACCCTAGTGTGTAATAGATCATTGATATTAGGATTTATCCTCTTTGCATGTTCATGTTAATAGTCTTCTTGACGTTGGGTGAAGTCGACCATCCAATGTATGCCAATTTTGGACGGAAGGTTATTACTGCTGGCGAACCGTGTGGTTGCGGAGGTGGTGACGTGACAGGCCCCATCTCCCTTCGTAGCGGATCGTTGCAGCAGGGGGTAAAACAAAGACAACCTATAGGCTCCGTCCACGGGGACCTTTTCCCCTTAATCACCGTTTGGTAACCGGAGTGGGGAAGAACAGTGGTGGCGTATGTGATATGAGGCTACCCAGAGTATGCACGTATCTGTACCGGCTCTGCCCCCCAAAAAAACATGTAAAGTGGCTTAGGAATCCGAAGTAGCATTGTGTTTAGGCACCTCTATAGATGAACACTAGAGGGGATTCTAGACTCCCCGGGAACGCTTTAGTCCCATTTGTCTCAAGCCTATTATTTAAATTTCTCGTCATTTACTTTTATTATCCACCTTTACGCTTGCAACTTTATTTCTATTATTTTACCACTGCTTTGGTTCGCTCATAGCTTACAGGCACACCTTTTGTACCATTCAAAAGACGAAAGATTGATTCATGTGCTCCTTGTGGGATCGATACTCTTACTTCAAAAAAGCTACAACTAAACCTTGTGCACTTGCAGGACATCAAGCTTTTTCTGGCGCCGTTGCTAGGGAGCTGAGCGCTTTTGATCTTAGTCTTGAGTTTGGTTTGAATTTTGTGTACTAAGTTGTTTGCAGATCCAGAGCAACCATGCCTGAGTTTGGACACAATTATCAGCTCTCAGTCATGCGCCTTACGGGACCAGCTATGCGAGAAATGTTCACACCATTGGGCCTTAACCCTACCGGTGTCACTTTTGAGGTGAATCCTAGTGTCCTCGAATTATTGCGAAGTAAGCAATTTAAAGGTGTGGATCCTTATCAACATTTGCAATTTTTCTAGGACGTATGTGGGACATTCAAATTAAATGCTTTTAGCCCTGACGATATGAAGCTAAAATTGTTTTCTTATACTGTGGCTAATAAGGCAAAAGAATGGCAAGTATCTCACCCTACAGGTACCTTTGATACATGGGTTAAACTTGTAGACACTTTCTTATCAGATTTTTATCCTGAGATGAAATCCTATGAAGCAAGGAGAAGGATCTTAAATTTCCGACAATGACCGGGAGGAAGTCTGGTAAATGCATACCAAAGGTACCGAACCCTATTAAATGATTGCCCTCATCATAAACTCCTAGAATGGTTAGTATTAAATCTCTTTTATGGAGGACTTCGATATGATTCGAAGGAAGAACTAGACCTAGCTTCTGCAGGTTCCTTCATCACTAGCAGGGTGCCTGAGGCTCAAGAATTATTAGAAGGTAAACTTTCTAATCACGAAGCTTGGGGGAGTGACGAGGAAGAAGAAGAAGAGGGTAAAGTTGAGATAGATTATGATTGCATAAAATCTTATCTTAAGTCAGGAAGAGTTGATAAAGTTAGTAATGAACTATATCTTGACCCTGACGTTGTTTTGAGATTTGTTAAAAGTTATGCAGAACATATGGAGCTTCCAAAGAAAAAGTGGGAGAGTTACACTGATGAAGACCCCGAAGAAGAGGTCATAGTGGAGATCTTGGAAGTTGAAACATCGGTGACCCACGTGGAAGATGATTATGAACCCGCACCAAAGTTACCGTTTCCAGTTAGAAAGGCACAACTTGAGTACTTAAGCAAAGAATGTCCCGAAGAGGAAGATAAAGGTATATGCAATATTCATGTAAAGCCCCAAAAAAGGAAGAAGCAAGAAAAACCCATTGAAACGATAGAAGAAGAGGTAACATATTTTGTGAAGGGCTGCATTAAAGCAGCTGACACTGGTAAACCAGTGGTGCCTTGTTCTTTTGGTAGTACCTCTTATTTTGGCCTTTGCGATATAGGCTCTTCTATTAATGTGATACCTTATACTCTTTACACTAAGCTTCACGATGAAATTTATGCTTGTGACTTGCAGCCTGCTGATATGGAGATAAAATTAGCTGATGGCACCCTGAGAAAGCCCTATGGGATGGTCCCTGATGTTTATGTGATTCTAGGAACTTTCACTTACCAAGTAGACTTTGTTGTAATGGAAATTCCTGAAGATGATTTTTGTCCCATAATTTTTGGCAGACCTTTTCTTAATACTGCAGGTGAAAGTATCGACTGTAAGAGGGACATTGTCTCCCTCAAGTACGAGGATGAGGTAAGAGAATTTCATTTTTCTAGGTTTAAAAATCGTCCCCAACCTAGGGAACATGACAACCATGAAGAAAAGACTATTGCACAAGTGGCTGCCATTTACTTTGGAACCCCAGAAGACGATCTGGAATGGAGTCTAACTGATTATGAGAAAAGCCCAGAAGACTCAGCCAAAGTGGAAATAGATCAACACTTGAATGAAGCACCGGTACAAGACCTTGTTGCTAGTGAACAATATGAAGTACCTGAAAAGAATGGAGACGAGGAACTTCCACCACCTGAGCTAAAACCCCTACCAAAGGAGCTAAGGTATGAGTTATTGGAAGAAACAAATAAATATCCTGTTATCATTAGCGCTAACCTTTCAGATAAAGAAAAAGAGAGATTAATGAAGACTCCGAGGAAGCATAGGAAGGCCTTCGGATACTCAATGGATGACTTGAAGGGCATTAGTCCCTCTATTTGTACTCATCGCATATTCATGGAAGAAGTAGCTGAACCCGTTCGCGAGTACCAGAGGAAGCTGAACCCTGAAATGAAGGAGGTGGTAAGAAAAGAGATAGTTCATTTACTTGATGCAGGTATAATATACCCACTGTTTGAAAGCAAGTGGGTAAGTCCAGTTCATTGTGTACCTAAAAAGGGAGGATTCACTGTAGTACCTAATAAGCATAATGAACTAATCCCCACTAGAACAATAGTTGGGTATAGAATGTGCATTGATTTCAGGAGGCTAAATAAGGAGACCCGTAAGGATCACTATCCTTTGCCATTTATCAATCAAATGCTAGAGAGGCTAGCTAAGCACACTCACTTTTGTTACTTGGATGGATATTCGGGATTCTCACAAATAGCAGTGCATCCGGAAGACCAGGAGAAGACAACTTTTACTTGTCCTTTCGGTATGTAATCCTACCGCCGTATGTTGTTTGGCCTATGTAAGGCACCTGCTACATTTCAAAGATGCATGAATGCTATTTTTTTGCTGATTTTGTCGAAGAAATCATGGAGGTCTTCATGGATGATTTTTCTGTTTATGGGACCTCTTTCGATGATTGCCTTTACAATCTTGATAAAGTTTTGCAGAGGTGTGAAGACACTAATCTTGTCTTAAATTGGGAAAAATGCCATTTCATGGTTAACGAAGGTATTGTTCTAGGCCACAAGATATCTGGTAAAGGTATAGAGGTTGACAAAGCAAAAAATAGATGCCATAGAGAAACCCCCTTACCCTCGAGATATAAAAGGGATAAGGAGTTTTCTCGGGCATGCCAGTTTCTATAGACGTTTCATTAAAAACTTTTCTAGTATCTCCAAGCCCCTGACTAACCTTTTGCAGAAAGATGTCCCCTTCACGTTCATCGACGAGTGTAAAACCTCCTTTGAGAGGCTCAAACATGCTCTACTTAACGCCCCTGTCATTACACCTCCAAACTGGGACAGACCTTTTGAAGTGGTATGTGAAATATATGACAATGTGGTAAGTGCGGTGTTAGGCCAGCAAGAAGGTAACAAGTTTAATATTATTTACTATGCAAGTCATACTCTTACTGAAGCTCAAAGAAATTATGCTAAGAATGATAGAGAGCTCTATGCAGTGATTTTTGCTTGTGAAAAATTCAGACCTTATATCACTGACACGAAGGTCATATTCTATACTGACCGCCAGGCGATAAAACAAGTCCTTGACATGAAAGAAACGAAGTATCGCTGGATGAGGTGGTCTCTTCTTTTGCAGGAATTTGACAGCGAGATACTAGATCGCAAGAAGATAGGAGAAGCTTTGACGAACATCTCTCTAGTAGAGGAAGAACATGGGTACCGCGCAAATGGAATATGTATCCCATATGGAACGGTGGTGGCCTTGGATAGGGCAACCACTCGTACCTTCGGGGATACTGCACCGCCGCTCATTGGGTTGGAAGAATCATTCACGAAACTGAGGTTAAGAGAAGAAAGTGATCTATTTGGCTACACTAACCCTTTGCATCCCAGTAAACTGCAAAAGATGTCGTCATCACTCCGTCCCCGAAGAGAAAAGAAACCAGGGACAAAGACTTACCTCAGAAACAAAGGATGGAAAAGGCGTGGGAGCTCTCACAGGTTCTTTAGATTGTCTTAAGTATTACGTAATTCAGCTCTGTTATATTTTTCTGTACAGATTTTTGTGTTTTTCGGAACCAAACGGGCGCTCATGCGACCCCGAGCAGTTGTATGGAATGCCGTCCTTAACCCTGTTTCTTGGAGTGATGCAGGCGATATACCAAACGACCACCCATACGATTGCCGAACGATCGTATGAAAGGCCGTTGATCGCTCTGTCAACAAGAGCTGACTTATGCAAAAAAAAACCCTTCCCACGCAGGGTAGGAAAGTCAAACGGACACTGATATGAGCAGACATCGTCATTCGAAGCACCGTCAAATGCTCTGCGGGTAAAGAACCCAGTTGAGAAGTCTCATGCGACCGCTCAAACGACCGGACGCGGGCATATGAAAGGCCGTCAATTGTGATTTCTTTTCGAGTCTTAACTGAATTTTGCCCGATTCTGTCTGGGTTGTTTCCAATTCTCTTTAACTTCCTTATCTCATTAAAACCTGCCCCCTAACCCCATATATACAGAACCTTTGCCTTCTTCTCTATCAAGATTAACAAACCAATCTAGCCCAAGTCTTTTCTTAGTTTTGAAGTGCAGGAAGCAATGGATCATTTGTGGGATGAGAGGCAAACTTCCTCTCAGGAGGAGGATGATCTGGAGCAAGAAGGTTATTCTCCGACAAGCACAAAGGAGAGGCTCCATCGCGTACGCGATCGGTCCTCCACAGAAGAAGATCTGGAAGAACCGCCTTTCGAGGAAGGAGATGAAGAGGAAGAAGACGAGGAGAAGGAGAAGAAACCAACGGCCATCCCCCTCGGAGCAATCAAAGTCATCTTCAATGAGAACAAGATCGACTTCGTCAAAGACACTTCAATCGTCATAGGTAAGTGCGGTTTTGGCAATTGCACTATCCATGAACCATTGGAAGAATCCAAGGAAATTGATCCAAGGGCGTGCAAGATGCATACCATCGGTACCCGCATTCACGTGGGGCCTCCAAGGAAGAGGCGCGCCACCATCCCTGCGCCCCAACTCAACCCAAGGTACATGTCAATAATTTAACAGTTGAAACTAAAGCTATGACTGAGCAAATCAGGGAGATGGAGAAGGCTCTTGCCATCAAGACTCGTGAGGCTCTTAACACGAGCCTGAGGATCATTGCCAACCAGGATGAAATGCTTCGCATGTACCGCTCCCGCATCAAGGACATGGAGATAGCCAACAAGTTCATGATCGATGTCCTCACCAGTGTCACCGCTCACTAGTACAGTGAGCTGCTATACAAACGGTTTTTACCCCCTTTCAGCGACGAAGTTTTAAACCGTCGCCTTGCCTGTGTGTACGATAGGGGGGTCCTTTCCACACGACCCAGAAACCGTCCGCGATAGGGCCTCTGGTCACACACGCGGGGCAAAAAGAGCTCGTGTGCGATCGGGTGAGCCATTGCAGACAATTATACTGGCCCAATCGTTTCCGTTCGTATGTACATCCTACACAGTGAATCCAAGATAAACGTTTCCATTCGTATATACATCCCACACAGTGAATCACAGACAAACGTTTCCGTTCGTATATACAAAGCACACAGTTTTCCGCATCACATCGTCTGTGATAGTGTTGCCATTGCAGACGATAGTAATAATTGTATCATTTGTGTTATTGATTGCATCACGCACGGTGTCTAGAAGAAACTGTGTGGCATAGGTTGTCCATCACACACACTTTTTATGTGGAAAACGTTTGTGTAAGGTGGCCTAACGCAAACAGTTGTCCAAAGGAAGTCGTGTGTGATTGTTCATTGATCCAACACGTTTACTTCCTATAAACTGTGTGGGTTGTCTGAGATCATCGCTCACAGTGTTGTCTCAATAACCGTTTGCACTAGAAAAACCGAATAAGCAGGCTAATTGGCCTATTATTATTAATCCATTTAGTAATCAAATTTACATTTCATAATAAACACACAATATATTTCATTTTCGTATTACGGAACCAGGATTTCATAATTGAAATACATCAGAGAACAACATCATATAGCTTCAGCACTCACTCACGCCATATAGGCATATAGCTAGCTACCCCATTACACAACAGCACCAAGTTTCACATGCAACATCTAAAACCTTTGGAAATTAGCATCATAGACGGTAGATAGACAGATGAATCTCATCTGGAAAACTGCTGAAGCGGAAGGCGAATATTGAGCCTTCAATGATGTTGAATGTCATTGCAACTTTAGGCCAGTGCCTGTGGATGATTGACCGCCCATCCTTCGTCCTCTTGAGGAAGACTTCAATATTGTACCGTGGGTGTTGTATGAACACCTTCCTCGCCTCTTGACCATACAGGTGGTTTGAGAGGTAATCATCTATGAACTGCTTTGGAAGGGCCTGAAAACAAAGATATGCATAAATATCTTCTCTGAATTTTGAAATGGCGCAAAGGAATAATAAAAAAAGGTACTCCCTCCGGCCCTTTTTACTCCGCGCATTAGATTTGTATCAAGTCAAACTTTGTAAAGTTTCACCAAATTTATTTTAAAAAATATCAACATCCACGATACCAAATATGTAAACTATAAAATTGTATTTCATAATGCATCTAAAAATAATGATTTTGCAGTTTGAGTGTTGATCCTTTTTTCTATAACTTTGGTCAAAGTAGAGATACTTTGACTTCGGACAAAACTTATATGCAGACTAAAAAGGACCGGAGGGAGTATAAGAGTTAGTACCATCCTGTAGTTCACTGATGTCTTCTTCATTGTGCAGACAAAGATCTTGTTGTTTTTCGTCGCTAGTTTCTTTATCCTCACAATCTTTCTGAGTTTCTTGACTTGACTGATATTCATGGACATCTCATTTCCCCATATGCAAAATGGGTCGAATAGTGGGTTAAAACCTCTGACAGCAGGACCTACATGTGCAAGACCAAATTGTTAAAAACCTAAATACTAGAATGGTTCCTGCAATTGCACAATAATGTGCTATTAGACAAAGGACCATGCATGTGCGAACCTCGATGGTAAACCTCAGTGCCTCCCATTGTTTCCCTGCAACACATATAATTAAGGTAGTTATTGATCAGGCTAAGTGAGGGTTGGCATATTATCAGTAAAATATGTTAATGAAAAATAAACACATTGCAGATTCAGCAGATTAATTCGAGCCACATGGAAAAGCCATTTATCCAAACCAAGCATGCTTAAGAACTAGGAAATGTAGCAATTGTATATGTTTCTCGTGTATTTAGTACAACCGAATTCGATTTATTTCTCACATGCATAACAATACAAAATTGTACCCACGACAATTGAACATCGCATTACAGAATTGAACCAAACAGTTAACTAAGCACCACAACAAATGAACCAAACAGTTAACTGAGCACCACATTGCACAAGAGAACATACTACAAGATCAGATAGTTAACCAAACCTAGTATGCTTAACAACTTGGAAATATAGCAATTGTATTTGTATCTCATGTATTTTGTATAGCCAAATTCGATTATTTCTCACATGCTAGAGAATACAAAATTGAACCCAAAAGAATTGAGCATCACATTGCAGAATTGAACTAAACAGTTAACTGAACATGATAAAAAAATAACCAAACAGTTAACTCAGCACCACATTGCACAATATATAGAACATATATACTAGAGGATCATATTGCATAGTAAGAGTACATAGGACAATTCACTAGAATTTGTAAAGGAAAGGCAGGAGCAGCACATGCAACAGGTAAACCGAACATGCTTAACCGGCGTAGCTAGCTAGCTGAACATAGGTCCTTGCAGTGAGCTAAAAAGACAAGCTACTCCTCATCGTCGGAGATATCGATGACGATGGGCTCCTTAGACTTGGAAGAGGGCAAGGCCTCCACATCGTGGGTGCCCTCCTCGTAGTGGTGAGTCGCCTGAGCCGCTCCGGGCACCAACCTGCTGGCTCTGGAGTTGAGGTAAGCACGGGCACGCTGAGAAAACACCTCGTAGTCTTCGTCGAAGACACCGACGGTGGCCTCGAGAAAACGCCACGAACTGTCGTTTAAAGCAGCCAACCGCGTGGCGGCGTCCGCGCGCGAGGCGTCGACGGTGGCCTCGACGGCGAGGTGCTCCTCCAAGATCTGGGGGTCGGCACGCATGGCAGCCATCGCGACCTCATCCACGCGTGCGGCCGCGATTTGCTTCTCCGCTGCCAGATGATCCTTGAGCTCCTGGCTATACTGCGTGCACCATGGCTTAGGGCGGCGCTTATTTGGAGGATGTGTCGGTGATTTGGGTGAAAGGTGTCCCGCCGGCGGTCGGGGCATGTGGGATGTAGAAGGAGGTGGAGGATGGGGGTCGGGTGTGGATTACCTGACTAGATCGACGAGGCCGAGCAGCAGGAAGGAGCGTCGCCGGCGAGGTGGCGGCGCTGCAAGCAAGCAGTGAAGGTTTGAACTTGGAATGGAAGGCGGAAACAGGGGAAATGTGGCTTTTGGTAAGGAGGAGGGGGGCATGGGAGGTAGATATTTCCGCGGATGCAGAAAATTTTCGCTCCATGCAGCGAAAAACTGGCGCGTGAAGTGTCATCAGAAACGGTGCCTTATTCAGCACTGTGTACGATATTTGAACATCACAAACGATTCATATGGCTTACCCCATGTGTGATGAGTTTGAACGTGCAAATTTTGGTTCGAATTTCCCTGGTTACAGTGGTCATCCACATCATTGCATAATTTGGGTACACAAAAGAGCCTACAGCACACCCACACTTCTTAATAGAGCAAGTTCAGCAATTAAACAGAGCTAGCTGACCTAAACATTACTCTAACAAAAGACCAGCGCTCTAAACAAAGACTACTACTCCGCCTGGCGCTCGTCGATCTCCGCCGCCTCCTCCATGTCCAGCTCGTGCCTGACGATCTCCTAGGGAAGGGGCTCCATGGCATGCATCGCACCATACTCGGCAAGCATCTCGCCATCCGCGTCCGCCATCTCTTTGGAAAAGGCCGCCACGAGCTGGGCGTGGGAGGCCGCGGTCTAGGCTAGGACGGGCTCCATCGTGGCAAGGTATGCCGCGAACGAACGGACGGCTGCTTGAACGCTCTCGGTGATTGCCAACTCTTCGGCCGTGGGTTGCCCACCGTTGTCGGAGAAGATTCGTGCGATTTGTGCGGTGACAGCCAGGAGCTGGGCGTGGCCGGCCTCGACATGGGCACGAGCGGCCTCCATCAGGGCTAAGGCGGCCGCCGCAGAACGAACAGCTGTTGTCCTGCTCTCGCCATTTGCTATCCCCGTCGCAGATGTTGCTGTCGCCATCTGAGCTGCAGTAGCGGCCGTTTTGGCTGCTGCAGCCTCCCGGTCGGAGATTGCGGCCGCGCTCACGCAGGTTGTGAGCACGCTCATGGCGGCTGCGGCCGCGCTCTCACCGGACTAGGCCGCCGAAGTTGCCCTCACGACGCGGGTCCACGTCCCCATCTTTGACCGGCGACGATTGAATAGTGAAATGATATTTGGGGGGCTAGTTTGCTTGGCGCGCCGGCTGTGGACTGTAGCCGACGAACCTTCTCGTGTAATCCATATATGACGGTGCACCAAGATATTTTGTACTGCATCTCACACGGTTGGTGATAATAAACTGTGTGTGATGTACTTGATTTTTCGTCTTGATTTGAAATACGGAATGGGGTCACAGCGGCAAAGGACGGTGTTTGAATTGCTAGAACATTTGTCTGCAGTGAACATAAAACTATACAAGTGTCGTGTTAAAATTTGGAATTATTCGGGGTTCGTTTGGACATTTTTATACATTAACTGAGTTTTCTAGGCATTTTATGTGTATATATCAAATTTGAACTACATGCACATGCTTCGGCGCACCAAAATGGGTTGAAAAATAATATGTGTGTCCTTGGGTGCATACTTGGGTCCCATGCAAGAAATGGGAATGAATTTCAAACACCTCGGCATCGTGACTCGGCCGCAAACGCTGAGATACTTGGTTTTGAAATTCCAGTAAATCCAAAACTCGTCTGAAATTCATGAAACTTGGCATGCTATCATGGAATGGCACCAACATGATGTGGTAAATTTTTTGTCCCATTTGGGGCAGGTTTTGGTATAAGCTTCTCACAAACCAGAGCTTCTCACAAGAGGACTCATGGTTCCGGCTTGTCACCTTTGTGGACGAAACGACATTCGCTGCCTCTTCTTGCCTTGATTTTTTTTTCTAGAGGTAACATAGACCAATAGGAGTGTCGTGTTAAAATTTGGAATTATTCGGGGTTCGTTTGGACATTTTTATACATTAATTGAGTATTCTAGGCATTTTATGTGCATAATTCAAATTTGAACTACATGCACATGCTCCGGTGCACCAAAATGGGTTGAAAAATCATATATGTGTCCTTGGGTGCAGGCTTAGGTCCCATGCAAGAAATGGGAATGAATTTCAGACACCTCGGCATCGTGGCTCCACCGCAAACGTTGAGATACTTGGTTTTGAAATTCTAGTAAATCCAAAACTCGTCAGAAATTCATGAAACTTGGCATGCTATCATGGAATGGCACCAACATGTTGTGGTAAAAAAATTGTCCCATTTGGGGCAGGTTTTGGTATAAGCTTCTCACAAACCAGAGCTTCTCACAAGAAGCCTCATGGTTCCGGTGGGGAACGTGTCACCTTTGTGGACGAAACGACATTCGTTGCCTCTTCTTGCCTTCATTTTTTTTCTAGAGGCAACATAGACCAACAGGAGTGTCGTGTTAAAATTTGGAATTATTCAGAGTTCGTTTGGACATTTTTATACATTAACTGGGTTTTCTAGGCATTTTATGTGCATAATTCAAATTTGAACTACATGCACATGCTCCGGTGCACCAAAATGGGTTGAAAAATCATATGTGTGTCCTTGGGTGCATGCTTAGGTCCCATGCAAGAAATGGGAATGAATATCAAACACCTCGGCATCGTGGCTCGGCCGCAAACGCTGAGATACTTGGTTTTGAAATTCTAGTAAATCCAAAACTCGTCTGAAATTCATGAAACTTGGCATGCTATCATGGAATGGCACCAACATGCTGTGGTAAAAATTTTGTCCCATTTGGGGCATGTTTTGGTATAAGCTTCTCACAAACCAGAGCTTTTCACAAGAAGCCTCATGGTTCCGGTAGGGAACGTGTCACCTTTGTGGACGAAACGACATTCGTTGCCTCTTCTTGCCTTGATTTTTTTTCTAGAGATAACATAGACCAATAGGAGTGTCGTGTTAAATTTTGGAATTATTCGTGGTTCGTTTGGACATTTTTATACTTTAACTGAGTTTTCTAGGCATTTTATGTGCATAATTCAAATTTGAACTGCATGCACATGCTCCTGTGCACCAAAATGGGTTGAAAAATCATATATGTGTCCTTGGTTGCATGTTTAGGTCCCATGCAAGAAATGGGAATGAATTTCAAACACCTAGGCTCTTCGTGGCTCGGCCGCAAACTTGAGAACTTGGGTTTGAAATTCTAGTAAATCCAAAACTCGTCTGAAATTCATGAGACTTGGCATGGTGTCATGGAATGGCACCAACATGCTGCGGTAAAAAATTTGTCCAATATGAGAGAAGGCACACACATTAAGAGCCAACAAATAGTTGTCACGTTATCATCACAAACGGTTGTACAGTATTATTTCAATCGTGGGCGTTCTACTGACCATTTACGTGCCGCCACGCGTCCCACTTTTTTAATGGCAAGGAGGTGCCGTCCGGGCAGCTGTTTGAGTAGACGGGAGGCATGCGAGCGAAGTCCGCGGCGCAGGCTGACCAACTTAGCGTTTTTTCTCTGAATGTACAGACTTACCAAAGTAAAAAAAACATCAACGTCTTTCTTTGAATAAAACACTCATCACAAACGTTTTCAGACTGAACACCCGTATGCAAAGCGAGAGCTGGGTTCCTTCGCAGTTAAGCCTAGGGAAAAATGTGGCGCGCAGGTTTTGTGCATCTCTTCATCGTAAACGTTTCAGACTGAACACCCGTATGCAAAGCGAGAGCTGGGTTCCTTCGCAGCTAAGCCAAGGGAAAATGTGGCACGCAGGTTTTGTGCATCTCTTCATCGCAAACGATTTTGCATGATGACCCGTGTGCAACGACGTACAAACAATGTGGTAAGATTTGCATCTGTCATATTGGGTATAATTGCCATTTGTCAAAATAGAAAAATTGGCATTTGTCAATCTAGTAACATTGCCATTTGTCAATCTAGTAACATTGCCATTTTCAACCTAGTAACACTGCCATTTGTGAACCTCAGAAAAAAACTGCCATTTGTCAAATTTTGCAGCTAAAAATCACTAGTACTGTAATTTTTGCAAATGAAGTTCAGTAAGCATAGATTTCATTCATAGATTAAGCAGTCGTTCTTTATACAAACAGTTCAACTCGATAGCTGAACCGAACAAACTTTTACCCAATTGTTGCCAACCACGTACTGAAATAGCTAGTTCAACTATATATACTAGCTAAATTTAACTACGTAGTATAGTTCAACCATATCTATAGTCAGATGAACTGAACAAAATAGCCCCTAAATACTACTACTACGGAGGGGCTTTGTACTACTTCCAGCAGCCTCTCCTCTGCCGAGCGCGCTCAGTAACAGGCCGAGGAGGAGGAGCCTACTGACGAGCTGGAGAAGCGGAATCCGGCGCCTACCGCTGCTGCACCTTTAGCGACGCCCAGCTCGAACGCCCTCTGCCGCTCCAGACGATCCCTCTCGAAGCGGTGGGACTCCTCGTATATCTCCGCATTCCGCGCCACTGTGGCGGCTTCTGCTGCGGCCACGGCGGCGGTAAGACGCTTTGTGTGCTCGACCAGGAACTCCTCCTCCTCCCGCAGGAACTCGATGTAGCGCGCGGCAAGGTCGTTGATGCTCGTGCGGGCCTCCACATCCCGCCTTCGGGCCGCGGTGGCGGAGCGGGTGATGACCCCGGCGGTCGACGGTGGGGAGGAGGCCACGGCGGCCGACGGTGGGGTGGCGGCCACCTCCCGCCTTCGGGCCGCGGTGGCGGAGCGGGTGATGGCCACGGCGCCCAACGGTGGGGTGGCGGCCAAGACGGCCACCACCCGCCTTCGGGCCGCGGTGGCGGAGCGGGCGATGGTCCTGGCGGGCTTTGGTGGTGTGGCGGCCACGGTGGCCGACGGTGGGGTGGCGGCAACGGCTGCAGGCAACAGCTGCCGTTGGGCAGCGGCGGCGGAGCGTGTGCCGGGTGTTGTGCGCACACAGTACAGGGACACCACGGGCAGTACACGCCGCCGGGGACTGCGCCGCCGCCGCGGTGTAGCCTCCTAGCTGGAGCTGTCCTCAGACGACGGCGGAGTGGCTGAGCGACGACGATGGACTGGTGCCATTGGTGATGGTGGGAGAAGCAGACGAGATAAGCTACAGGGAGGGAGGGGGAAATGCGATGCCGACTCGCCAGCCGTGACTGTTTATATAGCAGGCCGGTAAGCACTGGGTTTTTTTGGGATTTCGCCGAGTCGGGCGGGAAGCTTGCGTGGGAACGGGCTCACCGACGATTCATTGGCGCCTCTTCGAGCTAACGTTTGGCCAAAAGAACGCATGTGCGGTGCTCAAGCTTGCGCTCTAAGCCTTCTACGCGCGGCAGCGCGGTGACAAGACGTGCGAGAGGAGGACGAAATGACACGTACACAAACGGTTAATAAAAAAACGTTTGTGATTTAATTACCTAGCACACGGCTGCTCTCTACGTAGAGTCGCGAACGATTGTTCGCCCACTGTGTGATGTGGAACGCGACGTAGTTTCACATCACGCCGCCGCCGGCTCGCAACTGCCGGCCGGCTTGTAGACGGCCATTCCCTGCGTGTTCAACTGCTCTATGGATGTGGTTGCTCGAGGTTGAGGCGGCCGCGGCGCGCTCTGCTCACGTCCCGCCGCGCGCGCTCTGCTCGTGTCCCTCCGTGCGCTCTGCCCGCGTCCCTCCGCGCGCGCTGCAAGCGTTTCGGGCTGGCGCACGATCACGTACGTTCGGGGTGCCTTATGCATGCGGTTATGCCGGACGCGGCGCCACGACGCAGTTACGTGCGGCAAAAATTGCCTTGCGGACGTGCCAAGAATCCCGGCCGCCTGGCCCTCATTTATTCCCGCGGCCATTTACCTTCATCTCTCAGGCCCCACGACACAATAAGCACACCCACGACGACACATACAGAGAGGATATCCAGCGGCTCCAATGGCGCACCCGGCTCCAATGGCACTCCCAGCGGCTGACGACGACGACGGGCGGCAGTTCACCACGCCTCACATAGTGGACACCCACGTGAGGAGGAAGGACCTCTCGGTGGTGTACACCAACGAGCCGGTCTCGGTGGAGAGCTCCATCCACACTATTGAGCAGTTGCTTGCTGAGGACGAGTACCAAGTGGTCGGCTTTGACCTCGAGTTCACCGGCGGTCGTGCCGGGTATGATCAGAAGGTTGCCGTCGCCCAGTTGTGCGTGCGCCATCACGTCCTCGTCTACCACTACTCCCTGTCCACAAGGCCTTGCGAGCATTTCGCCAGGTTTATCAACATCCCCGACTACAGGTTCGCTATGGTGGACACCGTGAACGATCTAAAGGTGCTCGAGACTACGGGCTTGACCTGCCAGAATCTTGTCGACATCCAAGGCCAGTACAGGGTCTGGGGCAGAAAGAAGGAGAAGGACTCCCTGGTTGACCTAGCCGTGGCCATCATCGACCCCTACTACAGAGGCATGAAAGATGAGTGCAAAAAGAACAAGGATGCCTGGCACGAGGCCTGGGTGCGGAGACTGGATGAAGAACACGTCAAGTACGCGGCCAAGGACGCGTACACAAGCTATGAGATGTACAGGCGGATCGTTGACATGAGGCAGTGCCTCCTTCCTGTGGACGACGAGGGATCGAGCCACAAGTAGAGTAGTGGCGGCAGCGTCACAAGAAGTAGATGATTAGATGATCGTTTCTCCTAGTTTAGAATGCATGTAATTGTTTATTGAGGTGTGTGCGAATGTTTTGTATAGTCATCTATGTAATTGGATGTTTAATTTGGTTATATATGTTGTTCTTCTGTAGACTGGGCAAATTACAACGCAGACGGACTAAACTAGGGAACCCGCGGTGATGATTTCATCAATCGCTGACAATTGTATACCAGCAAGCGTTTGCCCACAACACACACGGGTTATTAGCAGGAATCGTCCGTGTTGTTATCCGTCTTCCCACACATTTCGGATTACTGACCTGTTTGCCGCGTATCACACACATCTTGTTAAGTTGAACCATTTCTGTTGTGTTGGGTAATCGCAAACAGTTCATCCGAGTGAACCGCATGCCGTATATCGCACACACCTTGATCGGCCTGACCGTTTCTGTTGTGTTGCGTAATCACAAACAGTTCATCCGAGTGAACTGTATGCCGTGTATCGCACACACCACGAACTGGCTGACCGTGTTTGTTGTTCTGGCTTATCGCAAACAGTTCATATGGATCAACTGTATGCCACGTATCGCACACGCGTCTCTAATCTGAATCGTTTTTTATGTCTCCGGCATCGCAAACAGTTCGTCTTATTGGGGACGGTTTTTTTACGACACCGTTTGCGATTCATGCATCGCACACAATTTGGTCGCGGGGTCTCTGATTTATGTGTCGCGTTAGCAGTCACCTGCAGTTGTGGCTCCACCTCCAGAGAAAGACACTGGTATTAATAAAAAGGAGAATAAATGAATCCAGCCGGCTTAGCATGTTAAGCTTGGGGGGATTTTGAGGCCCTTTTGTATCCCTTATCGTTTTCCCGTTGAATTTCAATTGAAGTTTTCGTCTAGTTTGAATAAGTAAGGACAATTATGCTTTCTTGATAGAGGGAAGAATCTTATCCAATGAGTCAGGGATATCTTAATGAATGTTCGATCATGATCTTTATCTGAAATTGCTTAGAATGATAGACCCTTTTGTGTGCTAAATATTTCTGCTTTTAGATGATGAATATGAGTCTTCCACACTTTTAGTATCGACCGGGAATGAGAAGTTAACAACTTGGGGGGATGCCTTACCTCTATTTTAGTTTATCTCATGATTACTTGGTGAAGTCTATGAAACTAGTGATCCAGGTATGAAGTAGAGCAAGTTCTCTTTATAATAAAAATTGAAGTTGGAACTAGAAAGCTGAAAGAATTTTGTAAATCCCTCAAAGTTAAACTTGAGGAATCAAGCATATCCTTTCATGTCACGCCTCTAAAAGGGAAAAGAAAAGATTCAATGACATGGGATAGGCTTGGCTCTTCAAGAAGAAGAAAAAGAGGGGAACTAAAGAATGTTTTCATTAAAAAGACAAAGACGGATTTGTTCGACTGAAAGAACAGGGTAATTATCCCTTAGAGTTGAAGAGCGTCTTCTTAATGATGGATAGTAAGGTGTGGAAGCCTTTATGCTCATCTGATTAAGGCAAAGATATGGCAGTACACAAAAGAGTTGATCATATAATGCAAATTCTACAATTTCATGATTGACTCATGCATTTTCAACCATCCGCATCTCATAAATAAAGATGACCTCTTTCTTACAAGCTGCGGCATTTGCTCGGGGACGAGCAAACCTTTAAGCTTGGGGAGTTGATGAGTCAAAATTCTGTGATTATTTTGATAGAGTTTTTATGCCTACTCAGTAGGCTTTGTGGAATTTTACCGTGTTCGCGCACTTCTTTTTATCGTTTTTCTCATTTAACGCTTTTCTGGACCTATGTAGGATCGAAAGTATGTCTAGAGGGGGGGGGGTGATTAGACTACTTGACCAAATAAAAATCTATCATTTTCCCAATTTTAGTTGTGCGCAGATTTTAGCAAGTACACCAAGTGAAGTAACACCCTACACATGCAATTCTAAGAGTGTAGCAGCGGAAAGTAAAGTATTGCACATGTAAGTAAAGGAGGGGATTGGAGATTTCAAACGCAATCAAGACACGATGATTTTTGGCGTGGTTCCGATAGGTGGTGCTATCGTACGTCCACGTTGATGGAGGCTTCAATCCACGGAGGGTAACGGTTGCGCGAGTCCACGGAGGGCTCCACCCACGAAGAAGCAACCTTGCCTATTCCACCATGGCTTCCGTCCACGAAGGACTAGCCTCACTCGGGGTAGATCTTCACGAAGTAGGCGATCTCCTTGCCCTTACAAACTCCTTGGTCCAACTCCACATGATATTGGAGGCTCCCAAGTGACACCTAACCAATCTAGGAGACACCACTCTCCAAAAGGTAACAAATGGAGTGTTGATGATGAACTCCTTGCTCTTGTGATTCAAATGATAGTCTCCCCAGCACTCAAAGACTTCTTCACAGATTTGGATTTGGTGGAAGAAAGATTTGAGTAGAAAGCAACTTGGGAAAGGCTAGAAATCAAGGTTCAAATGGTTGGATTGGAATCTCTTGATCTCAACACAAGAGTAGGTGGTTCTTTCTCAGAAAGTGTATGGCGGAAGTGTAGGCACGTTCTGATGGCTCTCTTACTTGGTAAGAGGGTGGTGGAGGGGTATAAATAGCCTTCACCTAAAATCCAACCGTTACAAGTCTTTGAGCCAACTCGGTGACACCGACATGAAAATCTCGGTGAGACCGACTAGTGTAAAAGACATGAACGTTAGGCTTTTTGGTGGGACCGATCAAAACATCTCGGTGAGACCGAAGTGCAATGGCTAGGGCAAGACCACGTTTCGGTGAGACCGAAAATTTCATCTCGGAAATTCTGAAGTGAAGTGACATCATTACAGCAACTTGGTCAAGCCGTCTCGGTGGGACCGAGAACCATTTTGGTTACACCGAAGTGTTAGGGTTTTGGCTGTGGCAGTGGAGTGATCATCTCGGTGAGTCCGGAGTAGATGTTATCGGTGGGACCGAAATGATGAATTAGGGTTTTGGACAGATGTGTTGTGGGAAAGTGATTGAGGGTTTTTGGAGCAATATCACTGAGCACTTTGAGCAACAACCTCATCAACAATACCTCATCCCCTTTTAATAGTATTGGCTTTTCCTATGGACTCAATGTGATCTTGGATCACTAAAATGAAAATGAAGAGTCTTGTGGATGCCAATCTTGTCCTTAGTATTTTGAGGGGTCCACATCCATTAGTCATTGCCATGCCAATCATTGATCTCTTCTAAAATTTACTAGCAATAAGAATTAGATTAATGATGTATATGTTGTTATTGATTACCAAAACCACTCGGGGATTAGTTGCACTTTCAATCTCCCCCTTTTTGGCAATTGATGACAACATATAGATCAAAGCTTCGACAAAAGATATAATCAATGAAATACATCGTCGCTTTGAGAAGTATGTGATAAGTAAGAGCTCCCCCTAAATTTGTGCTTTATTTAAAATTTGCGTTTGAATGCAAATGCACAATCAATTAGGATTATGTGTTACTCTTCCATGTCACATACATCTTGGTGGAGCGCCCAAAATGATAAGATCGCATAGCAATTAGCACTCATCACCAAGCAAACAAGTGAATGATCATACAAGAGCATATAAATGGATATCCAAGCAAGCATAGCATTAAAGTACGGTATGATCAAGCACACAATAAAGTAGTATCTCATACAAGCATCAAGCACAAAGTAACTCAAAAAGCAAGTATCTCAAGAAATCAAACAAACAAAAGGCAAAGCACTCTCTCTCTCGAAGCCTAATGATCTATACAAATTCTCCCCCTTTGGCAACAAGTACCAAAAAGTTCAAATGAGTATAGAGCTAAACGTCGCTCTAGGCTTGATCACCGGTAGTTCCTGGTGATGAAGTCCTCTGACTTGCAGCACCGGTGTGTGTCGATGTTGTTGGAGTGGAGAGAAGTGCATCTGCAAAGATCTCAGCTGAAGTCTGTGGAGCTGAAGGTGTAGATACTGGAGGCACTGAAGGTGGGACTGTGAAAGTAGCAGCAGGGGCAGATATTGTGGCTCTGGAGGTGACTGGCACAGCAGCTGATCTGGGCAGCCTCTGAAACTGGGTAGTCGATGGAAGACCTGTGCCCTGACTTTCCTCATCATCACTGTTGGTGCCCTTCCTAACTTCATCCACCTGTGACTTCAACGTCTCAACAACAGTATGTATCTCAGTGACCTTAATGTCTAGATCATGAAACTTAGTCTCAACAATCCTCTCATGGCTCTTCTGGTTCGCAACTAAGTCGGCCAAACTCTTCTCAATCCTCTGAGTGGCTCGAAGAAGATGGTTCATCTGGTCGGCCTTTGTTTTGAGCACTGGAGCAGGTGGAGCACTAGGCCCTGAAGTTCTGGCAGCTTCTGCGCTTGCCTGTGCTTCGGCTGAGGTAGGATGAGATGCATCCATAGTCACTGTGTTGTCCTCGAACTAAGGCCTAAGTGGCAAATGCTCACGATCCAGCAGAAAATACTTGTTTGCACCCTTTGAATTGATAAGCAGCTGAATATGAGGGACAAATCCACAAGACCTCTTCTGATCTGCAGCTGTCCTCTTGATGGTTTCCACAATGAGATCCATGACTTTGGATTTCTCATGTTGGTCAATATGATGCAGCATGTTGATTGAGTGACCACGAATCATCCTGTCATCTCCTGACTTGGGCATCAAAGTATGCCTCATGATAGTGTTGGAGGTAGCAAGTCCTGCCAACAAATAATATAGTGAGCCAAGCTTGTGTGACTCCTTGTCCTTCTCTGGAATCTCTGTATACAAGTTTGCCATGGTATTATGATCCATCTTGGGCTTTGCATACACATCAATGTCATTTTCATCAGCTTCTGGCACACCAAGCAATGTGGCCCACTCAAGCACACTAGACTGGTACTTGACTCCCTCAGTCATCCATACAATTCTTCCATTGGGGTAGAAGTGAGTTGTAGAATAAAACTGCATAATCATCTCATCATTCCAATTTGTTAGCTTCTTCCCAATGAACTCATCAAGATCAATGGATCTGAAGTCCTCATGAAGTGGGGGAAGTGATCCTCATTGGCATCAATGTACTTCCAGTCCACCCACTTCATATCACTTACAGTAGGCTTCTTGTCAAGCAACACTGTCTCATAAAAATCCTGTTGTTCTTTGGTGTGAAATCTGTAGTCCACAACAGTCCTCCTTCTGATGGAATAGGGGTCAGATTCCCTCCAAGTCCTGAGACCCTTGTCTTTCCTCTTCTTCATATTTTCTGCAATAGGATGAGCATCATTATGTTCAGGCAATCTGGGCCTTAGCTTCATGAGCACTGGGGCTACATCATCATCTTCAGCTTCTCTCTCAGGCACTGGGGCCTTGTTCTTTTCACTGGCAGAAACATCTCTGGTGGTCCTCTTAGGTTTTGCTGTTGTAGGCTTAGCCTTGGAAGTGGTAGCTGTCTTGATAGCATCTCCCATAAGCTTCTGCTGCTTGGGAGGAGGTGGGTTTACTGCTTGCTCTTCCTCATCTGTTGCATCATCTCTTCTCATGGATGTTGGTCTGAAGATCACATGAGCTGTTTGCTTCCTTTCTCTCTTCTTGCCTGCTGCCTTGGGCTTTGACTGAATGGGGGCCTGTTGAGATCCTTCTGGATTCTCTGAAGTGATGCCTCTCTTGGCAGTTGTAGAGACAGAAACTTTCCTTGTGACTCCTCTCTCTTTCTGAGTCCCATATTCCTTCTGAACAGTAGCTTTCTTCTTCTTTGATGTTACTCCTTCAGCATCAAAATCTTCATCCTCATCATTTGAATTTTTCTTCCTTCTAGCCCTGGTGACTGCCTTTGGCAAATCTGGAGAGCTTCTCTCTCCCTCATAGAAACTCCCTGCAGAACTAGAACCTGCACTCAGCTCAACATCTTGTTCTGACCTGTTCTGGCTGTCACTTGCCTCTGACATGCTGACACTGACCCTGTGAATAGATTTAGATGAGGCAGAGTGGATGAGTATCACAAAATGCAGCCATTTTATTAAAAAATTTGAATCCAAACTTCAGTTTTAGGTTTTCACAGAAGGTATTTCGGAGTCACCGATTTGATAATCTCGGTAGCACCGAAAGCAGCAACAGAGACTTGGCCACACTGTTTCGGTCAGACCGATGTGTGTCCCGGTCTCTCCGAAGTGCTAGGGTTCTACTAGGACTTTAGTTTCGGTTTCACCGATCAGTACATCTCAGTGGCACCGAAGTGTACTTAGTGCAGTGGCCAGAGGCCAAATCGGTGAATCCGATCCTTTCAATTCGGTCAATCCGAGACAAATTCTGCAAAACCCTAACCCTAAAGTTTAAAATCAATCTAACGCTAGGAAATTCAGTGGATAAGGAATTTCAATCCGTGGTTAGATCTAGGCGAACCATCCGTGCATTGAATCGGAATTTAGAACACGAAGGGGGTCGAATCTCACCCTAACTTGGTGGAGATCCTCTACGGCAACAACGGCGGAGAAGAATGCCGTTGACGGCGACGGAATCCGGCGGCGAGGGCTCGCTGCAGACGAAGGTGACGATCCGGAGACCAGGGCGACGGCAGCAACGGGGTGCGGGAGCGTAACGTTTGAAGAAATTTTCAACGTATGGGCCGCGGACATATATATACCCGTGTGCTGTCGGTGAGACCGAGCGAAACCAATCAGTGGCACCGAAATGAGTAACTGCTATGAGCACATCGTTTCGGTGACGCTGAGAGTTTTAAATCGGTCTCTCCGAGATTGAAAATCAGATCAGTCCAAGTGTTTTCGGTGAGACCGGATGCTTGTGAATTGGTCTGTCCGAAAATCACTTAGAAGGTTTTGGAGGTCAGCCCTAATCAGATCGGTGGCTCCGAGTGCTCCTCACCCGGAGGGTCCGAAAATGAGCTTGTTCAAATTTTGTGATATAGCATGAAGAGAATTTGAGACAAGATGAGATAGATAGCTAGAGAAGGTTCTTAGGCATTCTTGTACATCCACTTGGCCAAATAAAATCAAATCAATCAAACTACAAATGGATGTCCTCGAATGAGAAATATGCATAGCAACATGCTCACACAATAAGATAGCAAATGAAATATGTATCAAACATGCACAACCAATTCTAGCAACTATCAAGCAATGGACGATGACATAGTCATCTATATATGAGTATATTGACTTAGGAGCCAAATGAGAACATTTGATCATAGGTCATACTCATCGTTTAAGCACAAGTGGGGTTACCACTTTTACATAAAGCATTAATGTGTTCACACCATTAGAGTTGCTTTGACTCAAGTCTAAGAATAAAGCTCCCCCTAGATGTGATATCCCCCAAAGAGGGGTGAACTAACCTTGGGTTTTGTCGATGATGACTTCATGTAGATGTGGATGCTCAATGTTGATGTAGACCATCAAGAGTTGGGAGCAATCCTTCGAGTTTTGCACTTTCAATTCCTACATGGGTTAGTCCCACACAAGGAACATACAAAGATATCCATAGACATAGAGTGAAATGCACACATTATGATGTCCATGAATGCATTGAATACCTTGTCCCTTGTCTTACCAACAAGAGGGTTTGTGACTCCATGAACTAGTGCAAGATGTTGAAGTTGGTTGCACAAGTTCTTGCCATAAATGAATATGAGTGAAGTTTGTTGGCGGAGTCACCCTCAAGAACTCTCTAGTTCTTCTTCTTTGGGACCCACATCAACTTGATAGGAATGCTTGGAGTTGTAGTAGCACTTGATGAAGTAGAACTTGATGAGGCCCTTGAAACCCACTTGACCAAAGCTTGAGGTGGTCCTTCAAATGAGTCAATCTCTTCTTAAAGCTTGTCCTTGCCTTTTAGCTTGTGGTCTTGAGATGGAAGATCATCTTGAGCTTGTGTCCCCTTGAAAGAAGTAGGATCATACTTCTCTTGTTGAAAAACAAACTTCGTCTTGGTGTATTGATCTTCCTCCCACTCAACTCCATTGGCATTGAACGTTCGTTCAAAACCAATACCTTGGTTCTTCCGGTGCCTTCCTTGCTTGCGCACAATTTCCTCAAATTGCTTACTTCCGGCAAGACTCTTGTAGACACCATTTTCTATAATTTCTTTCAATAAATCGTTTTCTTGCTCAAGTGTAACTTGGCTACGAGAATAATTAGTGGAATCAATAGAACTACTAGAAGCAACAACATTGAATTTAGCATTATTATTGTTAATACTAGAGGTAGAACCCTTTTTACCCTTGTTACTAGTTTGCTTAGATTTAACTTGTGGCATAAAGGTAGACAAGAGTAAATGCTTGGCAAGATATGAAGAACTCTTCTTTCGAAGATCGTCATTGATAGCTTTTAGAAACTCATGCTCTTGCTCTAAATTTAGCTTCTCGAAGCGTAGCTTCTCATGAGATCTTAGGAGCTCTCTATGATCCTCTCGAATTGTTTCATGAGCTAACTTAAGAGTGTTTAGTTCTTTAGTTAGACACTCAATCTCCTTCATAGCATTGTCATTTGTTTCCTCTTGACTATCATGATTACTAGCATTTTCATTATAGCTCACATCACTAGTCTTATCAACAAGTAAATCATCATCACCAAGCAAATCATCTTCATCATTATTAAAGTCAAAGTATTCGGGGTGTGATACCTTAGGGCCTTTTGCCATGAAGCATCTTCCAATTCCTTCATTTGATGAATCGAAAAGATCATAGGAGTTGGAGGATACGAGAGCAAGTCCGGCAACACCTTCATCTTGACTATAGTCGGAGTCGGAGTGATAGCTTCTCTCAGAGTGGTTGTCGGAGCCAGAAATCCATTCACCAATATGAGCTTGATGTCTTCTTCTAGTGTAGCTCTTGAATGACTTGTCCTTCCTTTCCGAATCCTTACTTCTTCGAGAAGATCTTCGTTCATAACGATCATCCCTACTCCTTCTCTCCTTGTGAGGTGATTCATCTCTTCTATGTCTTCCTCTTGGTGATTCGTCTCTTTTCTTGTGAGGTGTCGTACACTCATTGGAATAGTGTCCGGGTCTTCTACAATTGTAGCAATTTCGGTCACGACTTGATGATCTTTTCTCATAATGTCTTGAGCTTGAGCTTCTCTCTTTTCCTTTGTTCTTGTAAAACTTGTTGAACCTTTTCACCATTAGGCTTATCTCTTCATTGGATACTAGCTTGTCGCTTGAAGTAGTGGGAGCATCGGTTGAGGCTTTGTAAGCACCACTTGATTTGTTGTGTAGCTCCTCCTTGTCCTTGAGTGACATCTCATGAGCAACAATCCTTCCAATGACTTCCGTGGGCTTAAGATCTTTGTAATTGGGCATCATTTGGATCAATGTGCACACGGTATCATATTTTCCATCCAAGGCTCTAAGTATCTTCTTGATGATGAATTTGTCGGTCATCTCTTCACTTCCTAAGCCGGCAATCTCATTTGTGATGAGAGCAAGCCTAGAGTACATTTCAGCGACTCCTTCACCATCCTTCATCTTGAACTTATCAAGTTGACTTTGAAGCACATCCAACTTGGATTCCTTGACGGACTCGGTACCCTCGTGCATATCAACTAAAGTATCCTAAATTTCCTTTGTATTCTCGAGGCGGCTAATCTTGTTGAACTCATCGGGGCACAAACCGTTGAAGAGAATGCCACATGCTTGAGCATTGTATTGCAACATCTTCAATTCTTCCGCGGTTGCTTCACGATCCGGTTCCTTACCATCCTTAAAGAATTCACCTTGCAAGCCAACACGAACAACAGCCCAAACAGCAGGGTTATGACCAAGAATATGCATTTTCATCTTATGCTTTCAACTAGCAAAGTTTGTACCATCAAAATATGGATCTCTACGGTGATAATTACCCTCACTAGACGCCATACTCTTCTAGGTTGTGAAACTAATGCAATGGAGACCAAAGCTCTGATACCACTTGTAGGATCGAAAGTATGTCTAGAAGGGGGTGATTAGAATACTTGACCAAATAAAAATCTATCCTTTTCCCAATTTTAGTTGTGGGCAGATTTTAACAAGTACACCAAGTCAAGTAACACCCTACACATGCAATTCTAAGAGTGTAACAACGGAAAGTAAAGTATTGCACATGTAAGTAAAGGAGGGGATTGAAGATTTCAAATGCAATGAAGACACGATGATTTTTGGCGTGGTTCCTATAGGTGGTGCTACCGTACGTCCACGTTGATGGAGGCTTCAACCCACGGAGGGTAACGGTTGCGCGAGTCCACGGAAGGCTCCACCCACGAAGGGTCCACGAAGAAGCAACATTGCCTATTCCACCATGGCTTCCATCCACGAAGGACTAGCCTCACTCGGGATAGATCTTCACGAAGTAGGTGATCTCCTTGCCCTTACAAACTCCTTGGTTCAACTCCACATGATCTTGGAGGCTCCCAAGTGACACCTAACCAATCTAGGAGACACCACTCTCCAAAAGGTAACAAATGGTGTGTTGATGATGAACTCCTTGCTCTTGTGCTTCAAATGATAGTCTCCCCAACACTCAAACACTTCCTCACAGATTTGGATTTGGTGGAAGAAAGATTTGAGTAGAAAGCAACTTGGGAAAGGCTAGAAATCAAGGTTCAAATGGTTGGATTGGAATCTCTTGATCTCAACACATGAGTAGGTGGTTCTTTCTCAGAAAGTGTATGGTGGAAGTGTAGGCACGTTCTGATGGCTCTCTTACTTGATAAGAGGGTGGTGGAGGGGTAAAAATAGCCTTCACCTAAAATCCAACTATTACAAGTCTTTGACCCAACTCGGTGACACCGACATGAAAATCTCGATGAGACCGACTAGTGTAAAAGACATGAACGTTAGGCTTTTCGGTGGGACCGATCAAAACATCTCGGTGAGACCGAAGTGCAATGGCTAGGGCAAGACCACGTTTCGGTGAGACCGAAAATTTCATCTCGAAAATTCCGAAGTGAAGTGACATCGTTACAGCAACTTGGTCAAGCCGTCTCGGTGGGACCGAGAACCATTTCGGTTACACCGAAGTGTTAGGGTTTTGGCTGTGGCAGTGGAGTGATCATCTCGGTGAGTCCGGAGTAGGTGTTATCGGTGGGACCGAAATGATGAATTAGGGTTTTGGACAGACGTGTTGTGGGAAAGTGATTGAGGGGTTTTGGAGCAATATCACTGAGCACTTTGAGCAACAACCTCATCAACAATACCTCATCCCCTTTTAATAGTATTGGCTTTTCCTATGGACTCAATGTGATCTTGGATCACTAAAATGAAAATGAAGAGTCTTGTGGATGCCAATCTTGTCCTTAGTATTTTGAGGGGTCCATATCCATTAGTCCTTGCCATGCCAATCATTGATCTCTTCTGAAATTTACTAGCAATAAGAATTAGATCAATGATGTATATGTTGTTATTGATTACCAAAACCACTCGGGGATTAGTTGCACTTTCAACCTACTAACATTTTATGCAAGGAATCCCAGGAAATGGTAGTGGAATCACATATTTATAGTGATAATCACCTACCGTAAAAGATTCAAGTAAAACGGGCAAAGAAGCAATCGTCGCAGGGACTCCAGGGCAAAAGACGGTGTTCCATACGACCGCGCCCACTCGTATGGGCGGTCGTATGGAGTGCCATCGCCGCCGCCGGATCAACTATATTCACCCCGTGAAGACGGATCGTGAATCACAGACCGAGAGACACCAGAAACTCGCCCAGAAGCAGGAACCCTAGCCGCCGGAGTGATTCAAAGGGAGGAACAGGCAAGAAGGAGGCCGCCGCCTCCACCACCCTCACCGGGAAGCTCCAACATCATCCCCACCGTCATCATCATCATCATTCGCATCTCCCTCATTGTAATCTCAGGAACCCTAAGGGGAATAACTTGTGTGTTACATGTGCGATCCATTCATTCCCTTTATCCCTGGTGTTATGATGTTTGTTGCCTTCATGAGTGAGTAGTTCCCTTAGTTCTCGGGGTAATGGATGAACCCTAGTGTGTAATAGATCGTTGGTATTAGGATTTAATATCCTCTTTGCATGGTCATGTTAATAGTCTTCTTGACGTTGGGTGAAGTCGACCATCCAATGTATGCCAATTTTGGACGGAAGGTTATTACTGCTGGCGAACCGTGTGGTTGCGGAGGTGGGTGACGTGACAGGCCCCATCTCCCTTCGTAGCGGATCGTTGCAGCAGGGGGTAAAACAGAGACCACCTATAGGCTGCGTCCACGGGGACCTTTTCCCCTTAATCACCGTTTGGTAACCGGAGTGGGGAAGAACGATGGTGGTGTATGTGATACGGGGCTGCCCAGAGTATGCACGTATTTGTACCGACTCTGCCCACAAAAAGAAACATGTAAAGTGGCTTAGGAATCCGAAGTAGCATTGTGTTTAGGCACTGCTATAGATGCACACTAAAGGGGATTCCGGACTCCCCGAGAACGCTTTAATCCCATTTGTCTCAAGCCTATTATTTAAATTTCTCGCCATTTACTTTTATTGAAATATCCACCTTTACGCTTGCAACTTAATTTCTATTATTTTACCACTGCTTTGGTTCGCTCACAGCTTACAGGCACACCTTTTGCACCATTCAAAAGACGAAAGATTGATTCTTGTGCTCCCGTTGGGATCGATACTCTTACTTTGAAAAAGCTACAACTAAACCCTGTGCACTTGCAGGACATTAGTATTGGCCTTCATCAGGATTAATGAATCATCTGCAAAAAACAGATTAGTGATGGCCGGTGCTTCCCTACACACCTTCACCCCCTCAAACTTCCCTTCTTCCTCAGCTTTATTCAGCAAAGCAGTCAACCCTTCACTACATAACAGAAACAAATAAGGTGATAATGGATCGCATTGACTCAAGCCTCTAGACGGTTTAAAAGTTTATGTTTCTTCTGAATTAAAATGTACACGATATTCCACTTTATTAACACATTGCATAACCAGTTTAACCCACTCTTCACGAAATCCCAATTTCAACACAATACCTTCCAGAAACGGCCATTCAACCCGGTCATATGCCTTATGCATGTCCAGCTTCACCGCACACCAACCATTATGGCCATCTCTCCTCTTCTTTATCGCATGAAAACTTTCATAAGCTACCAAGACATTGTGTGTGATCATACGCCCAGGAAGCTAATAATGTCTGGTAAAAAAAACTTTCAGCCTTGCTGCTAGCATCTTTGAGATTACCTTGTAAGCAACATTGCATAGACTGATAGGCCGGAACTGAGTCACTTTCTCTGGAGAATTTATTTTCGGGATCAAAACTATAGCAGTGTCATTCCACCCTATCGGCGTCAGTAAAACCAGGGTATTACTAACCCGGTAAGAAGAGCCTTGGGGACGAAGACATAGATATTTCTCCATCCGGGGAAACATCTTACGAAGACCCTGATGTGCCCGTTGGACTATGAACCGGGTCGTCAGGGGACAAAACATACAACGCCTCAAGGAAGCCCTTCACAGGGCCTTCCCGGGAGGCCACGTTGAGACCTCACCTGCCCGCTCGAGAGGAGCGGGTCTTGACTTCGGAGGCTGCACGCGGGTCCGTACCGAGGAGCACTGCTGCCTGTGTCAGGTGGGGGACGAAGGTCGAATGACTAGTCTTCGCGCATGGTCTCCGGCAGGACCCGTGCGGCCCAAGCCATCTGCGGCGACTACAGTAAGATTCACCTACCGCTTACACTTCTACAGTGGTGGTACCTCGCCACTGTCCGTCGAATACCAAAGGTGGCAGGTAAGTGCCCGGGGGGTAACACGCTTCCCCGAGAGGACGTCATCATCACGCGCGCCAGCATGCGACGGGCGCCCATGCCACACAAGTACAGGCTATGCTGGTCTACTCCAATGTATATTCAACCAATCAGAGCCCTCAGCAAGGCCTCTCTTGACGCTATAAATAGGGGAGGCAGAAGCCTCAGAGGGGGTCGATCTTTTCATCTTGTAACAGACACATTGTAGCTCTCTCCATTGAAATACAAACAAGGCAGGAGTAGGGTATTACACCAAGAAGGTGGCCCGAACCTGGGTAGTTCTTTGTGTTCATCTGTAGTGCATCCACATATCTCATCCATGACTTAGGATTGCTGGACGTGTTCAGTCCCTGGCCGAACTCTCAAAGAGTTGTTGCTCACAACTCATATGTAGGTTCTTAGAAACCGACACACCCCGGTGGGACTGTACCTGAATTGACGACCTTCAACACTTCATCAACAAGATCTTCTCCAAGCATGGGCCAAAACCTCTTGTAAAATATCGCGTGCAAGCCATTCGATCCTGGGGCCTTCAAATCGCCATCTTGACCTCTTCGGCTGAATAAGGAGCTAGCAAAGCATTATTCATGTCCTGTGTTACTATTCTTTTAACCGATGCCAAGACATTCGGATCGGGAGCATGAACTTCAGCTGTGAATAAACAAGAAAAGTACTACATAATATGGTCACTAATTTCAGCAGTACCTTGACGCCACACTCCCGTGTCATCGAGCAGCTTCTTTATACAATTTCGTTTCTTTCTTGTCGTGGCCGCATTATGGAAAAACTTCGTGTTTCTATCGCCATGTAACAACCATTCCGTCTTGCCTCTTTGAAGCCAGAAGATCTCCTCTTGCTCCATAATATTCTTCAACAGAAGAAGAATTTCCTTCTGCCTAGCAATTGAATCGGGAAACAAAACCCCACGTCTAAGTTTCTCAAGTTCTTTTTTTAGTTTACCCACCCGCTTCTTCGGCCTTTTAAGACATCTTTGTCCCATTGGTGCAAATCTGCATGTACTGCCTTCGTCCTATCAGCCAAGGACGGTCCCAGACCAGCTAACTTCGCTTTTTCCCATGCCATATTAACGATTTCGTTCACTGTTTCTTCACGTAAACAGCGGGCCTCAAATTTTTTGCAGAACGATTTCCTGAACTGAGATCCATCATAATACTCCGTGTCCAACAGCAGCGGTCGATGATCAGAGTGCACATGGTGCTCGTGAACAACCGCCGCCAGTGGAAACTTTTTTGACCATCCCTCATTGCCTACCGCCTGATCCAGTCTCTCCCAGATATCACCACGTCTCCATGTAAACCGATCTCCCAAAAACTCAACTCCGTCCAGGCCACATTCAAATAGACAGTCACTAAAAAGCTTGAAGCATATACGGTGGTTGAGGATTCCCACTTCCTTCTCACTTGGCATTAGAATTTCGTTAAAATCTCCAATTACTAGCCATGGACCTGTAGCATCTCCCTTAAGCTCCTGAAGATAGCGCCAAGACAAATGACGTCGGTCCCAAGATGGTTCTCCATAGAACCCGGTCAATCGCCAATCTGGCCTACCCCCCTTCATAATTAGAACATCGATAAAATTTGGTGTCATATAGTTCAGAACCACTTCCTTCTCATTATTATAAAAGAAAACAAGGCCACCAGAGCGACCATCGCTTTCAATAACATGAAGGGAATCGAACCCTAACTTAATCCTCAACTCAATTGCCTTAACTTTGTTCAGATGAGATTCAGACAAAAAGATCACATCTACTCTCACCCGCCCTTGAAGATCCAACAGCTCACGTACTGCCGTCGTTGAGAGCATGTCGCGACAATTCCAAGAAAGGACTTTCATTGTCGCCGACAGTCGGTGCAACGAGGAACGGCGAAGGAAAAAACTCTCGGCGACAGGAGCCGCCAGAGGACAGGAACAACAAGTCTGTAGAGAAGCCTCCTCGTCAGATCATCAACACTAATAAATCCAGCTGGCAGCGGCCGTCGAGACGACGAGGAACGCTAAAAGAGAAACTCTCGGTCGGCTAGCCGACCCGAGGACAGCAAACCCTAGCCTTCTTTGCTAGAGGACAACAAGTCAAGAGGGGAACCCTCGCCAGATCATCCACATAGTTTCACGAAGAAACTAGCAGGCCAACGGCCGGCGGCGTCGGCGATCCAAATAGCGCTTCGCGTATACACGGAGTAGTATCTTAATTTTTGGTAGGGACCTTCTCCCAGCTGCTGGCATCGCAGCCAGCGGCGGCAGGCGTAGATTAAGGCGAGCATATTTGTACTGATATTTGTTAGTAGCTAGGATGAACTGCGACTTGTTTCCTAGCTAGGACTGAAACTATGTTCAGATCGTGTCCGGTAAGGTCATCACTAGTGAGAAGTGATGATAGCACCTTATGCAGGTTGCAACCAAACAACGTGTAGTTTGTGCATCCAGTGCAACGCGCAACCAAACGACGGGTCAATATTGGTTCCCTCATGCAGCCAGCCTAAATGCAGGCAACCAGACTATATGCAGATCATAGTTTCTGGCCTGTTTTACCTCTGTTTTACCTCAGCCAGGCCCATCAACGGTGCAGGCAACCAAACACGTCCTAAATTAATTATTACTCCCTCTGGTCCCTCCATCGCAAAGTGTCTCAACTTTAGTACAACTTTAGAGGGAGTATTATTTTTTCATCGTGTTTTTCTACCAGCATGCTCTTTTTGGTGATTTTTTCCATTCAGTATTTTTATATTCCTGTGTTTTTTTATCCAGATATGTGTAAATATAGTCTGCCTTTTCTTTTGGCAAGGCCTATCAAAAAACACAACACAAAGCAAAGCCCATCAGCTAGTAGAAATTCAATAGAAATGAAAATGCCCAAATACAAAGTAAAAAAGAACTAAACAGCCCGGCCCAACAAAATGTTGTATCAATCCACAGACAAAAACAACACATCTACAAGAAACAAAAACAAAAATACAAGAACAAAACAAGCTAAAAAAGGTTTGCTGCATAGGAAAAAGGGACCACACAAAGAGATGATATCACTTAGATGTGACATAACAAAGTCTCATCTAGATGGCCTTAGACGGATCCTTTTGCAAAACTCAGTTTTTTATATCTAAAGATTCAGTTAGACAATCCAAACAAGATGATACGACATATCCAAGATTCAGTAAGAAATTGAATTTAACGAGAACTAGTTCTTTGTAATCTTACTATCCAAATAAACCCCAAGAGAACACCACTGTTTCAAAGTTAGGTAATACGACATATCCAGCACTCGAAGTAGGGATATGAAAAGCACAGCAGATGTAAATGTCGAATTAATGCCTTCCAACTTTTCTCAACATGGTACCTGAAGACTAAAAGCAGAAAATTAATAATGCAACAATCTATGTATATACTCCCTCCGTTCATAAATAAGTGACATGGTTTTAGTTTAAATTTGGACTAAAACCACGTCACTTATATATGGACGGAGGGAGTATAAAATATACATCAGAGCCTCATTTTTGCTTCACTGCTGCTGCATGATACTGCTCCAGTTCAGCATCAAGATCCGCAGCAGAGGCCGGAACTCGGCTGCGATCATGCCCTCTGGCTCTACCCTGTCCCCGCCCACCACCGTCCTGGACAGTGTTTCCAGGACGAACGTTGCCTTGAAACATTCCTCTTTTGCCAGCACCGCCCTGACCACTGCCTCCAAAACAACCATTACCATGAAATGGCCCTCTCGGGCCACTTCTCTGAAGCAGACTGCAAAAGGAGTACCAAACTAATGAACGTGTGGTGTAAAAAGGCCTGCCAAAAATATAGCTGGTTTTACATTCACTGCTCAAAAGGCCTGCACAGAGCCAAATCTATGCCGGTTGACATGCAGGCTACAGAATGTGGTTGTCATCTGGTGTCCCACAAACAATAGAATGCATTTTGTAATATGATAGGCTGTGCATGTTAATACTCTAGAAAATGTTACAAGTGGGTCAGTATCTACAGGCATGTGGCTGGAATCAGTTTTACAAATTCAAATGAGGAGCCACAACCCTTAACTCTATAATCAGCATTCTTCAGGTGCAGAAAACTCACGTTCAAACTTCATTTGTGTGCGGTGAAACAGTCTCTTGAGTACTGAGTAGATGCCACTGTCCAAAGTCAAAATCATAAAAAACCTTCGTCCCAACATATAGGTTAACTTTCTTACAAATAGTCATTTCATGATGCCAGTCCATGGGGGAATCAAGAGCACACTCGTTATTGCACTCAAACCCCATCGCCTCTGTGGCCTGCATGGGCGTGGCCCCAGCAGCGCCAAGCTCCGCGCAAAGAACAAGGGACCTGATGGACCTGATGCAGAGCATCCCATGGACAACACCATGAACCCATCAAATGCCACAAGCTCCAAGTGGACCCTTGACAAGGGCACGTGCAGCACCCGAGGTGACATCCTTCCTATATGAGCTCCCTATACTTAGCATGTGAGACATGACTTCTACCTCAAGCAGAAACGCTATGTGTAGTTAGGTGAGCATGGAAAGGCAAGGAATGAAGGCCAGGCTACGAAGAAGACGGGACTCAAAGAGGAAGCAAAGAGTACCTACCGGGGCCAACCAGCCAACAACAGAAAATCCGGACTATCTGACTTGGGGTCCAACCCAATGTCCAACTTAACCGAGCTCTCTGGATGAAGTCAGATAGTCCGACATAATTTATCTGACATAACATCCGACATGTCAGATAATCTGATCTTATGTCCGACTTACCAAGCCTCGCTGGATCATGTCGGATATTACGTCAGACAAAGGCCAGATTGTCCGACATGTCAGATTATCTGACTTCTGTCGAGCTATTCGACATGCCTGCACGCCGTGAAAGGGGCCACGTACCCGTGTACCTTTCCCTAGCTACCTACCTCTTTGTGGTTAGACTATATAAACCGTACTCCTCCATTCTAGGGTTAGCAAAGCATAAACTAAGAACTTGAGAGAGATTTGCTCAATCCATCTCCTCTTAGAGGATCAAGTCCTCCTCACTGGGGAAGAATCCCTTGGATTCCAAGGCCTCCATCTCTCATAGAAATTTGAGGGGAAATATCTCAAGCCCTCCATACCTCCTAGAGATTGGGAAAGAACTACCCTTGTTTCCTCTACTTTCCAATGTTTTTTGTGGATCTAAGATGCGCCTCTTGTATTGACCTTGGATTTTAGGCTAATTGGAGTGGATCTTGTCCTATTGAATGTTTTCCTCTTGTTTTCCCCTTGATTTGCACTTGTTCCCTCTCAATCCACCTCCAATTCGTGAAGATCGAGCCACACTTGCCCCATATCGTTTGGTATCATGAGCAAGGTGCCACGAATTGGAACCCCTCCCCCTCATATTTATAGCCTAATTTGTTTTATTCTTCCCAATTACAAAAATCTCCATAAAAATATCCTCACCCGATTTCGAGCAATTTGTTGTTTCTACTGAGTTTTGGTTGGATTTGATCCATGGATCCGGTGTTGTGCGAGTCAATCTACCTTTGATTTGTGTTTCCCTAGCCAATTTCCCCCCAAAATTTTCTTTTCTTCCCTCCAATTTCGAGTTCTTCCTCGATTTGACGAGTAGCTCCCTGGGCAAAGTCAGATTATCCGACTTGTCAAACATTCCGACTTCGTGTCCGACTTCACCCAGGAGCGCAAGGCCTATGACGACGATCCATCCATCCTTTTGACACCTTCAAAAGAAGCAAGGCCGGTCCCCTCCAATTTTGTCATGGTAGAGGTGTCGACGAGGTATATCATTTCGTCACACAACTTTGCCTTCCTTGCCATTACCCTTGTGAGCCATTCCATTTTTTGCAATTACCTTGAACCTACCGAGACTAGCTTATCGAGTATTGTCGGGTATCGATCACTTGCCTTACTTAGTGACTTTTTTATCTCATTGATCATTTGGTATCTTGTGAGGTGTGTTTTCTATCCTCGCATTATCTTGATGGCAATACTCTTGTAGTGTTGATCTTGGCTCAAAGAGGAAAGGCAAAAGGAAGAAAAGCATCACAAAAAAGAGAAAGAAGAAGCTTGTTAGCAAAAGGTGCAAAGAGCAATAGAAGTACAAGTGCCAAGGATACTCGTAGGAAAACATCAAGTTTTGGCAGTAGTAGAGTAGTAGTCAAGTGGTCGAATTCTTGCCCTCTACGTGCAATCAAGCTAGCGTCTCTCCTCGAGTTTGTGCAACATGAGCTTAGTCTTCGTTGGGACAATTCTGTATTGCTCATTTTCTTGGTTGCACAAGCCTCAATATTTTCGCACATGCGTATTTTTCTTTTGCCTCTCTATCCTCATTTGTGATATCCAACCATACAACAACATAGCGGATTTCCAACCATACAACATCTTACACAAGTTGGTTCATCAAGAAAGCAAGGCGAAATGTCAAGTTCAAGATGACATCAAGTACTCCAAGTGCTCCGCCTACCCATCAAGAAACTTCATCACCAACTCTCAAGCCTCTACAAGTGCGGCACCTTATATTCGAGCTACACCCACCACTGGTGGTCCATCAAGCTCAAGGCCGTTGGCAACTACATCAAGTCACTCTCCTCCAAGTACTATCAAGCCAAGTGCTCCACCAAATGCAATATTCCAAGGGACTCCACCTGACAAGACAAGCCAAATCCAATGCTTTACATGCAAAGGAGTGGTCACAAGACCTATGAGTGCCCTACATGAGGCACCATGATCCTCAATGCTGGAGAGTACGAATCTTATAGTGAAGGAGAATTGGAACCTTTGGATCATGTTGCTCGACACCGACAAGTCAATGAAGCTGAAGATGATCAAGTCTTTTATGACAACGACTCAAGTCCCACAAGAGTCGCCTCCAAAATCTTGACACTTCAACAACAAAATGACGATGATCAAAGATGCCATATCTTCCACATCAAAGCAGGAATCCAAGGAAGATCCATCAAGGTCATCATTGATGGTGGTAGTTGGCACAATTTGGCAAGTGAAGAATTATGCTCCAATTTGCATCTTACAAAGAAGCGCCATCCTCATCCATACAAGGTCCAATGGCTTAGTGACTCCGACACTATCAAAGCGAAACACACAGTTGAAGTCTCCTTCAAGTTTGGAGCACATTAAGATACCTTGGAACGTGACGTGGTCCCAATGACAGCTTGCCATCTTCCATAGGGCCGCCCTTGGCAATTCGACCGTGGTGTCATGCACAATGGGCGAACCAATCATTATAGCTTCAAATGGAAGGGCAAAAAATACGTGCTTCGTCCCATGATCATGAAGAGACTAGTAAGGGAGTGACCCACCAAAAAGTTATATAATCATTAGCTGGTCCTCAGGCGGGTCTGGCAGGGCAGGGATATGGACGTCATTTGCTCTTCTCTAAAGCCTTCTTAAAGCATTTGTATGATTTACCTGTCAAAGGTATATTCTGTTATATGAGTTATATCTTGGTCGTATGACCCTTGTATGGTATTCATTCATTAATTTGACTCTCCGGCGTTGTATATGCATGTTCTTGTCGATCTGTACTGGAATTATGTTGTGATACTTGCTTTCCACCCACATGGCGTGCACGTTGTTGTGTGAAGGTGGTGTCTTAGGATCGATATTATGCAGATGCTAGCGGATGCACTAGATCTGCATACTGCCGGTCCCGGGGCGCTACACAGGGCCGCTGCCCCGGCATACGTCTAGCCTCCACTCTTTACAGAGCCCCCCTTCACAGTCCTCTGGGGCCACTGCCCCGCCATACTCCACCGCCTCGTAACCCAAGCCACGCTAGACGATCGCCAGCAGCCCCCAGTGGCCATCCCGACAGACACGCCAAATCAACTCCAAGAGTCACACCAGCCAAGTCGACACAAACCACCACTCAATCAGCATCAAGCCATTGATCGTCTTCATACTGTCACCATCTCCGCTGTCCCAACATTCGATCCCACTGCTGCGGAAGCACCGCACCATCTCCCGGGGCCACCGCCCAAGCATCCAACACCCAAGTCCACTCCTGGCCTGGACCACTCAAGCGCATGCCTCACTTCCAGCAGCATCTAATCATTGATATTCAAAGCAGCAAACTTATGTTCTTTATTTTACCTTTTCGTATCTCCGCGGTGCACCTAAGATATACCTCAACATTCTCAGTTTCTCATTTTATGTTATCGATAAGTCCTCCACCGAAGAGTGGCAGCAAACTTATGTTCTTTATTTTACCTTTTCGTATCACGGCGGTGCACCTAAGATATACCGCAACATTCTCAGTTTCTCATTTTATGTTAACGATAAGTCCTCCACCGAAGAGTGGCAGAGTTGCTGCATGCACAAACATGAACAGTTTTAAGCTGGAAACGTCTACCAAGTGGAAAATGTGCCTGGTTGTCAGAACGTGCTGAACTAAACACAATCTTTCGCTTCACATTTTTTGGCAGCAAACAAAAGCCCTATATTACAGATTGCAATCATCACCACATTATTAGACAATTTAGACTGAACAACCTAACTCTGTGAATGCTATCACGCAGCAGCAGTAGGAGGGGACCTACTCACTGTGGCTACACGATCATGGAGAATAATGATCAGAAGTGTTACCAACGAAACAATTTGACACATTGACAAACATAAACAAGTGTACTGGAATCTAAATTTCTACGTTTCCAAACTCTGCTACTCTTCCATTTGGCCAGATGTTAGGTTCAGGACACAACTTAACCAATTTGATGCATTAAAAATGACAGATTGCTTCAAAGGATTAGAAAAACATCAACAGGTGTAGTGTAAGAGAATGTCCTTTTATGAGCAAAAAGGATATCCCATTCTTTGACAATGATTAAACCATACATAAGAAATCCAATTAAAAAGACTAACCTGTTTGGAGTTGCATTGTAGTTAGAAGAAGCACCGTTGTACATCAAAGGTTCTGTTGGGTGTGGCTCGGTCTTATTTCCAATGAGCTCTATCTTCATTGGCTTCCCATCAAGCTGAACACCATTATATCTCTCAATAGCATCCAAAGCATCTACTTTTCTTGCAAAGACAACTTCCGCACTTCCCTAACAAGAAAAGAGTCAAGAAAGATCTGTGGTGTAGAAACTACAGATGATATAAGATACTTAGAGAAGACATTGCTCAACAATCTACCTGAGATTTCCCATCCTTATCATAGTTAACAGAATAACGTTTGAGCTCACCAATCTCTGAAAAGAGTTCCTGACAAGATAAAGAAAAAACAAAGCCCATCGGCTACAATCACACAACAATTAAGTTATGTGCTTAAAACAAATGTAGAGTTACGTGTTGTTTGCTTTGGTCACAAATTCATAATACTTCTTTACTTCTCATGATGAGTAATTTCACTTTGGGCCATGTATTATGGGACTTGGGTTACTTTGAAGGACAAAATAAATTGGAAATATGATATTTGTATAAATATATCACAAATTCACAATGACCATGTTTAGAATGATGGACATTATCGCACTGACTCGCAACTGATCAGGCCTATGTGGTCACACCGAACATGGTTCAATGCTACATAATGGTACAAGTATGCATGGTTCAAAGTGCAACGGTTTCATTAAGTGGTTCAGAGTGACTCAACTTTTATAACATGCATGTTGTAGTTGGGCCCGTAGTTTTTATCACAATATAAACATGCCATGGTAAAACTCGCAAAAATATAATTGTATATTTGTGATCAATCTGCTTGTACAATCTTTATGTGACCCACTCTATATATTCAAATATATAGGTTTACTATTCTACAACTTCCATAACCTGACTGTAGAGGCAGTACAATAAATCGAGTCAAGGCAGGACACATTGTCATTGGAAGGCAGTGCAAAACTAGCTGTAGAATAAGTATTATGCAACCGGTTGCAGAATAGTAGTATTCTATTTTAAATGTATTATTTATCAAAGACCGGAAAGCATGATCATATTCTTCCGTGGTGATGAGAACTCGTTTGGAGGGAGTACATGAGCTCAATCTGTCACATGGAATTATGAAATCTGTGGACCAATAATCATGGTGATTAAGAGATGGTCTCTCAAAGAACACTTTACACTAAAATTATTAACAGATGGTCAAGACCTGAACTATTCCAACACTGAAAATTTGTATGAAATTAAGAGAACAAGCAGGATTCAGCCGCTCAGATCTGGGTTTCCATTACATGGAAAGGAAGAAGGTAGGTATAGCAAGCCATAGGCGGCTAGGGTTTAACCCAATTACAAAAGCATAACCGAAAATGAACAAGGAGAGGGCTTTATAGCCACTACAGTGCGGGAGCAAGTGAAAAGTAGAGCAACAGGAATAAAAGCAAGCGGGCCTTGTCGGACGATCAATAGCGACACCAAGGGCTCGGTGCTTCAGATGGTCGATCAACGGTTAAGGAAGCGGCCCATTGGCGAAGCGGTGTCGTGCGCCATCAGCCGATGGATCGAAGATCAACGTGAAAAACAAGCTACCAATTGAGGGAACAATAGAAGTTGATATCTTCAGTTAACTTCAGAACAGGGCCTGACAATTCCCCCCAGCTGAGACAGTACTTGTCCTCAAGGCTGGAAAGATGGAAAAACCTTCTGGATAAACGCTGGATCTTCCCATGTTGCTGCTTCCACCGGTAGATTGGCCCATTTGATCAGTCAGCGAACAACTGGGATGCTGATTGCAACCTGTGGCCTACGAATGAGCTTTCTCTTTAACACAGCTAGAGGCTCCATCTGTATTACGCCATCAACATTCACTAATGGGACATGAGAGGAAATGACCAGAGGTCCAATGTGTGTCTTGAGCTGGCAGACATGGAATGTGGGGTGCTGGTAGGAGCAGTTTGTATGTGGTATTCCCAATTTGTTCAATTACTCTGAAAGGCCCATAAAACTTGAGTGTAATTTCACATGCTTATGTAAACTCAGTGATGTGTGTCTATAGGGCTGCGGCTTGAGATATGCCACGTCACCAGTTTGAAAAGATTTGTCTTCACTTTTTCTATCAGCATAACACTTCATTCTTTTTGTGCCTTTAATAAGTTGCCCTTTATGATTTCCTAGGCTGCTTGTCTGTTCTGAAGCAATGTGTCACTGTCTTCACATACAGAATCAAGAAGAGCAGATTCAGCAACTATAGGAGGAGAAAATCCATAAAGAGCTTGGGATGGTGTGATTTTCAGAGAAGTATGGAAGGTGGTGTTGTACCACCACTCTGCCAAAGTGAGCCACAGCTCATTCATTTCTTTGGCTGTTGAAAGCTCATGCATCTTAAATAAGTTTCCAAGCACTGATTCACTCTTTCAGTTTGACCATCAGGTTACGAGTCATAGGATGTGCCGAGGTGGGGCTTTACACTCGAAGATTTCAACAGTTGCTGCCAAAGATGACTAATAAATATCATGCCTATCAGTCACAATCACAGTTGGCAAGCCATGAAATGTAAATATGTTGTCAGGGAAAGCTTTAGCTACACTTTTCACGTAGTAGGATGTTTCATGGGAATAAAGTGAGCATACTTAGTAAATCTATCAACCACCACCAATATCATGTCCTTATCTACTACCCCTATAAAAGAACCAAAGGGGGCAGATCCAAACTATCTCAACCATTTAATCACGCGATCTAATGGTCCATAGTCTCCCAATGTTGAGCGCCAGCAAGCCACCAATCCCATCGATCAACCCCTATTCTTGCACGGTTAAGCCAATCTTGGTCCTGCCTTTCCCCACCCATTCCGCCCTCCTCTCCCGTTCAAACGGTACGCACGACGCAGGGCGCCCCCATCGCCGATGCCAGAACCACATAGGTCAGGGCCGCCAACGACGACCGTCGTTGCCGACCAAATTCAAAGCAACCCGTCTCCCCGATGGACTCAAACAGTGTCGCAGTGAAGATGGATTCCGCAGCGTGGGACATGACTCTCCTGCTGATGCAAGGCTGCTTCGACCCAGTGTACGCCGCTGCCCCGGTGTTTTGGTGAGCAGATACGCCAAGCCGGATTATGATGTGTGCAACATGAGATAGTAAGTTAGGAAGGTAATGTTGGGAGACCATGTTGAGGGCATGGTGTTTTGTTCCACTTGACCCGACCTAGGACCCAGGATCTTGGGCACTTAGGTTCAAGAATGAGCCGACCTAGGACCCAGGATCTTGGGTACTTGAAACTGTAGACTTTTCCAGGAGCCGCACGCTGGTTTTACTTTTGTTTCTTCCATTCGGATCCACTAGGTGGTTGAGCACAGTTAGGGGCTACAACCCCTGGTGGTTCACAAATTGTGGACTGGCAGACGGCTGACCTTAGTTCGAGGCAACAGTCAATCCTGGCCGCTTCCCACTCATGGTTGAGTCCTGACTCGGGGAGCCGGTCAGACACTTGATTCGGGTGTCGACTCACCGGGTGGCTTTCTGGTCTTGGATATAGCTAGGGCAGCGTCGTGTCAGTTTCAAATCTTCCGGTTCATACCTATAATGGGCCAACAGGTGGTTTTGACGGGCATGCGTGTGGGTACATTGGTGCAACCCTGCAAGGATAAATCTATTCGGATAGCCGTGTCCGCGGTTATGGATGACTTGAATCGGTCGACTTGATCATAGCACAACTTCAACTTGTAATCTCTAAAACTTGCCCACCCTTAATATTGTTAGTTAATAGAGTTGCACAACTTCAAATAATTAATAAAAGTTGCCAAGTAAGTGCCTTGGGGATTTTCTTCGTGGGTGATCCCAAGGGGAATGCAAGGCTCTGTGATGTGTGGCGATAGGATAGAAGCTCAGTAAGGGTGCAACATGTGGGGTTGCGTTGCACCACGATTAGCGTAGTTGGTTCTTATACGCTCTCATTCCTTGTACCTAATAGATGCAAGATGTGGCGTGTCTCTATAGGTGCTAGTGCTTGCTTAATTTACTATTTTACGTGGATTGCCGCCAATCCAGCCGGCAACGATTCAGGAAGCAGGTTTGACGATGGACGACGTTAGTTGGTAATCCCACATACAGCGGCCTGGGCAGCGATATGGACGCCTTTGCTTTAGTTTAAGCCTTCTTAAGACAATTAGTATTCTTACATGTCTAAGGTCTATTCACTTCCGTTGTATGAGTTGTATCTTGATCGAAAGGCCGTTGTTGTATTCATTCGTTAAATTTGACTCTTCGAAGTTGTTGTATATGTATATGTTGTTGTGGATTATTTCGTTATTTGTGTTGTGACACCGACCGTCTTGCCACACGGCATGCACGTTTCCAACGTGTGCATTGTGTGAAGGTGGGCACCTTAGGATCGATATTATACGGAGGCTAGTGGAGGATGCTAGATCTGCATAGTGTCGATACCGGGATGCTACAGAAACTCCTTAACTCAGTGACATTAGTGGGAGCAGGCCAGTTTTGCACAGCCTGAATTTTAACAGGATCAGTTGACACCCCTTCAGCGGCAATCACATGACCCAGGATCAGCCTGAATGAATCTCCTTTAATACCCAGTCAGCGCTAGAAAGCTCCTCAACTCAGTGACATTAGTGGGAGCAGGCCAGTTCTGCACAGCCTGAATTTTAACAGATCAGTTGACACCCCTTCAGCAGTAACCACATGACAGGGGTATGCCACCTGAGTTTGTCCAAATGAACACTTAATCAATTTAGCAAATAGTTTGTTGCTTCTGAGAATGGAAAACACAGCAGCTAAATGTTTTAAGTGCTCAGCCATTGAGGAACTGTAGATGAGTATATCATCAAAGGAAACTACTACAAATTTCCTAAGATAAGGTGCCAGCAAAAAATTCATCAAGGATTGAAAGGTTGCTGGTGCATTAATAAGGCCAAAAGGCATTACTATATATTCATAATGGCCCATGTAAGTTGAAAATGTAGTTTTGCAATATCCTCATCTTTCATCCTTATTTGGTGATACCCACTCCTAAGATCAATTTTGGAAAATAGCTCCTTGTAGTTCATCCAGGAGATCTTCAATTACAGGAATTGGATATTTGTTTTTCACAGTTTGATACATGAAAGGGCGGACTTGGCCCTTGCTTATTCAAACGATCGGACGGGCAATATCACAACTTGGTACGTATGGTGGGAGAGAAGGCAAGTGGCCCATGATTGAATCAGTACAGGTGCCGGCACGGTCGGTGCAAGCTATTCTGGCCCTGTGCCTCAACTATGCTAGATCGAGGAAGAAACCGAGTGGCATCACTCGGCATAACAGGGAGAAGCTTCCAGAAGACTATGTGGTGCTTAACGGTCATGTTACCTTATACAGTGATATTGCAGCAAGAAGCTGTGGCATGTCGTACGTTAGTTCTGCACCTATGGCTGAGGCTCATGCTCTCTGGGACGGTTTGCTATTGGCAGGAGATATGGGATGTAATCGTATTGTTGTTCAGTCCGACTGCCTGGAGGTTGTGGAGACCATGCGATCAGACGGCAATTCAGTAGGCCAAACAGCAGCAGTTTATGAAGAATGCACCGTCTTATGTCGTGGTTTCGCTAGAGTTAAGTTTGATCATTGTCCGACGGAAGCCAATAAGGCAACGCATATACTAGCTAATCATGCAGTTGGATCTCTTGTTAGCTTGTCGCAACACGATCCTCCTGATGGAAGGAACTATTTTGACTAATGAATATATTCCCATGATGGCTTTCCCCCAGAATAAAAATATAGCTAAGACATTACAGTCAACCAACAAGAATAAGGTATTGGCATGAATCTTAAGAGCAGCAGCAACAGAAGAACAGCAAGCACCTGGACGTCCTCGACGGTAACGCTGGAGTCGAGGTTGGAGATGTGCAGCTTCGTCCCCGTCTCGAGTGCCCGTGGCCCGGCCACCGCCGGCGGTGGCGGGGAGGTTGCCATGGCGGCAACGTGCTCGGAGTAGACACCGTACAGCGAGTCGGCGGTGGCGGCCTGGATGGGCGGGCATCAGCTGGCGGAGTTAGGTTTCTTGCGGAGGGAGGAAGGGCCTGAAGCCCTGTAGGGAATGCGGACGCGATGGCGTACCTTGGGAGCAGACGGCGGGTAGGGCATGGTCCGGGCGGACGGCGCCGCCCGGCGGGTGGGCCCGGAAGAGAAGGCGGGGTTGGCTTTGGGCCTGGACTTGGATTGCTTGATGAGGTCGTCTAGGGACATGTCCAGACCACTCGACATGGTCGCTGGCCGCGTGAGGGGGAACCGGCTCAACGGCGGCGGCGTCTAAAACTAAGGCAAGGTTGAGGTCTGGCGGCGGCGGCGGCGTGTGTGTGTGTGTGTGTGTGTGCAGTGGATGCGGGCGGGCGCCTCCGGCCAAGATCTCTTTTCCGCAATCACCCTGTAGGTTCACTTTTTTTTTTTTTTTTTGAGAAGGGTTCACTTTTTGATTGAGGGACATGCCCGTTGCAACGGAAGAAAAAAAAAACGTCACACGGTCTTCCTTCATCGCATTCCTCTCTCGCACACCTAGATCCATGCCCTCTATTTCAACATGGCACCCCATCTCGTGCCGTGTTACACTTGCTCATAGACACATGAAAGTTTTTGCTCATCTGCCCATCATGCTCAAATGGGCCAGAAGACACAAAACACGTCTTGTTCCTGTGTCGGAAGGCGAAAGCGGTTTGGGACAAGTTAGGATTGTACGAGGTGATCAATAGAGGTTGTGTTGTCGATCGAGTGGGAGAGGCAGTTTTTGAATTTTTACAGAATTATTTGTATTGGGTCTTCAAAACACACGTGAATTGATCGCTATAACAGCTTGGTGTCGTGGGAAAACGACGATCTATGGGACCGAAAGGGCCCCCTTTGCGGTTCGGCTACGGGATCGGTGCGCTACGAAGAGCAGGGTTGATAGATGCAAGAACAAGCAACGATTTATCCAGGTTCGGGCCGCTGTGAGCGTAAAACACTACTCCTACTTTGGTGGTTTGATTGTATATGAGCTCAAGTTACAAGGAGCGCAGCTTGCCAGCAAGGTGCGCGGGAAGTGCAGCTACAATGCGTAATTGAACTAGGTGTCGACCGTTCTAACTGTAGCCGTGGGCCTCCTTTTATAGGCCAAGGGGTTACCACAGTGGCTAATATGGTCATTACAGGGTATGAACAATGACTGCACCGTCACCAAGTCTATCTCCTAACGGGGTAGGACAAACGCATTAAATGCACCGTTAGGTGCTACGCCGGGGAGGCGAGGCTTTGGTGAAAAGATCTGTACCACCTGCCCAACCGGCCTCCTGTTATCTTGACACGACCCAGGGACGGGTGTCATTAAAGTTAACCCTTGCGTGGCACACCGACACGTGCCCCGACCAGCTGTGTTTGACTGCCTGCCCGCTCGACACCTATCATAAGTGCTTATCTAGCCGATGATGAGGTGGAGCGGTAACGGGACAGACAGAGCCCGCTGGCACGGAGCTTGCCGGGCCTTCGCTTGCCGGCAAGTAGCTTGCCTGGTCTTGGCTTGTTGGTTTCCTACCTTGCCGGTGCGAAGCTTGCCGGCAAGGGTAGTTTTGATCTTCAGTACTAAACTAGTACTTCTCGATGACCTGCCTGGAGGTCTTCTTCATGGTCTTGTTTACCAAATCTTGAGCCTTGATGGGAGCAACCCTCAGGCAAGCCCTTGCCGTCAGAAAGGCTACAACTGCCTGTGCACAAGTCAGGGTACGAAGGCACCCATGTCTTAGCACACCGACAGGAGCCCCCGGGCCTGGGCCGTACACGCATGCGAGGCGTCGTTGGGCTAGGCCCAAACAGTGCACAGGCACGCGTGGCAGAAGATAACTGCCATAATCTTCTCTTTTACCATGCCCCCACGACGCGCATTAAATGCGGACGTGGGAGAGGTGGAACGAAACAGCCGCAGGAGGTAGTGCGCCTGAAAAGCGCAGCCACGTAGGACAGTAAAGAGCCAGCCCCCGCGCCTTCCCCATAAAAAGGAAAACGCGAGGGGCGCTGCTCATTTACCCCCTTCTTGTAGGATCGAAAGTATGTCTAGAGGGGGGCTGATTAGACTACTTGACCAAATAAAGATCTATCCTTTTCCCAATTTTAGTTGTAGGCAGATTTTAGCAAGTATGACAAGTCAAGCATCACCCTACACATGCAATTCTAAGAGTGTGGCAGCGGAAAGTAAGCAATTGCACATGTAAGTAAAGGAAGGGGTTTGGAGAAGGCAAACGCAATGTAGACACGGTGATTTTTGGCGTGGTTCCGATAGGTGGTGCTATCGTACGTCCACGTTGATGGAGACTTCAACCCACGAAGGGTAACGGCTGCGCGAGTCCACGGAGGGCTCCACCCACAAAGGGTCCATGAAGAAGCAACCTTGTCTATCCCACCATGGTCATCGCCCACGAAGGACTTGCCTCACTCGGGTAGATCTTCACGAAGTAGGCGATCTCCTTGCCCTTACAAACTCCTTGGTTCAACTCCACATCATGTCGGAGGCTCCCAAGTGACACCTAACCAATCTAGGAGACACCACTCTCCAAAAGGTAATAGACGGTGTGTTGATGATGAACTCCTTGCTCTTGTGCTTCAAATGATAGTCTCCCCAACACTCAAACAACTCCTCACAGATTTGGCTATGGTGGAAGAAGGATTTGAGTGGAAAGCAACTTGGAAAAGGCTAGAAATCAAGGTTCAAATGGTTGGATTGGAATGTCTTGATCTCAACACATGCGTAGGTGGTTCTCTCTCAGAAAATGTATGGTGGAAGTGTAGGCACGTTCTGATGGCTCTCCCTACTGAGGAAGAAGGGGTGGAGGGGTATATATAGCCTCCACACAAAATCCAACCGTTACACACATTTGACCAAAATCGGTGGGACCGAAACAAGAATCTCGGTGAGACCGACTTGAGCAAAGATGTGAACGTTTGAGCTTTCGGTGGGACCGACTGGAACATCTCGGATGGACCGATGTGCAATGGCTAGGGCAAACCTCGTCTCGGTGGCACCGATTGCATCATCTCGGTGGGACCGAAGTGAAGCAATAAGGCAACAGAGAGTTGGCAGGCCATCTCGGTGGTACCGATTGCAATTCTCAGTGGGACCGGAATAATTGCAACAAGTAACAGAGAGTTGGCAAGTCCATCTCAGTGGGACCGAGATCCATATCGGTGGATCCGATTTGTTAGGGTTTGGCAGTGGCTAAGTCCAAATGAACTCGGTGGCTCCGGATAGGAAATATCGGTGGGGCCGAGTTGGAATGTAGGGTTTGGACATATTTGGATGAAGGAAGTGGCTGAGGATTTTGGAGCAATATCATTGAGCACTTGAGCAAATAGATCATTAAGCAACACTTCATCCCCTTTTAATAGTATTGGCTTTTCTATGGACGCAATGTGATCTTGGATCACTTAACCAAAAATGTAGAGTCTTGAGCTTTTGCCAATTCATGTCCTTAGCATTTTGAGGGGTCCACATCTCTAGTCCATCCCATGCCAATCATTAAACTTCCTAAAAACTTTCACTTGAATGGATATTAGTTCAATGACATATATGTTGTTATGAATTACCAAAACCACCCGGGGAGCAAATGTGCTTTCAATCTCCCCCTTTTTGGTAATTGATGACAACATATAGATCAAAGCTTCGACAAATGATTAAATGAATGAAATACATCGTCGCTTTGAGAAGTATGTGATAAGCAAGAGCTCACCCTAAATTTGTGCATTATTAAAAATTTGCGTTTGAATGTAAATGTACAATCGATTAGGATCATGGGTCACTCTTTCATGTCACATACAACTTGGTGGAGCGCACAAAATGATATAAATGGAATAGTAAGCACGCATCACCAAAAGCACAAGTGAATGATCATACAAGAATAATGATAAGGATAAGCATTAAGCATCACATGAAGCATAGTATGATCAATCACACATAACCAAACTATCTCACACGCATAACAAGCAAAGATCAAACGGAAATAGTAGCAGAAACTCAAGAAAAATCAACGAGCAAAAGCGAGACACTCTCTCTCGACTCGAAGCCTAATGATCTATACAATTCCCCCCCTTTGGCAACAAGTACCAAAAAGTTCGAATAGGTATAGAGCTATGCGTCTCTCTAGGCACGATCCTCGGCAGCTCCTGAAGGTGATCTCTGGCTGGTAGCTCCGGTGTGCGTAGATGGCGTTAAGATGAGTGCATCCGCGAAGACTTCAGCTGACGTCTGCTGGGCTGGTGGTGTAGAAACTGGAGGTGGCATTGTAGAAGCAGCAGCAGGTGCAGAAACTGTAGTCCTCGTATCTGCAGCAGGCACTGCAGCAGACCTAGGTACCCTAGGCACTGTCTGGAACCTGTCAGTCGTCGGTCTATCATCTCCACTGTCATCAGCTCTGGCTATGTCAGCATCATCTCTGAGCTTCTCCACAAAAGTCTGTACCTCAGTGATCTTCACATCAAGATCATGAATCTTAGTCTCGACTATCCGCTCTAGGCTCTCCTTGTTCTTGGTGAGGTTGGCCAGACTTCGCTCAATCCTCAGGGTGGCTTCCAGCAGATAAGTCATCTGTTCATTCTTGGACTTGAGGTTAGCAATAGGAGCATTGGGAGCAGAGGCCTTCTCGGCTTCTTTTGCTGCTGCTGCTGCCTGAATTTTCGCTTGAGCTTGAGCAGATGTAGGATGTGAAGATTCCATCACTACTACGTTGTCCTCAAACTCTGGACGCAATGGGAGATGCTCACGATCAAGTAGATATGTGCTCGTTCCAACCTTGGAGTTGATGAGCAACTGAATGTGCGGAGCAAATCCACATGATCTCTTCTGGTCAGCTGCGGTTCTCTTGATTGTTTCAACAATAAGGCTCATCACTTTGAACTTCTGCGGTGTATCAAACAAGTGTAGCAGGTTGATGGAGTGGCCACGGATCATCTTGTCATCTCTAGACTTGGGCAAAAGAGTGTGCCTCAAGATTGTGTTGGTGGTGGCCAAACTAGCTAGCAAATGCTTCACAGAACCAAGCTTGTGTGTCTCCAAGTCCTTCTCTGGGATAGGCTTGTACATGTTAGACATAGAGTTGTGATCCATCCTGGGCTTTGCATAGACATCAATATCATCCTCTTTTTCTTGTGGAGCTTCTAGAAGTGCAGCCCACTCTAAGATGGTTGACTGGTATTTGGATCCCTCGGTCATCCACACTATTCTACCATCTGGATAGAAGTGTGCAGTGGAGTAGAATTGCATGATCATCTCACCATTCCACTTTGTGAGCTTCCTCCCAACAAAATCATCAACACCTGCAAGCTTTAAGCTTTCATGAATATGGGGAAAGTTGTCCTCATTTGCATCAATATATTTCCAGTCCACCCACTTCATATCACTGACTATTGGCTTTTGTCAAGCAGTACAGTCTCATAGAAATCCTGTTGCTCTCTGGTGTGGAAACGGTAATCACAAGCAGTCATCCTCCTTGAAGCATATGGATCAGACAATCTCCACTCTCGCAATCCTTTGTCCTTCCTGAGCATCATGTTCTCTGCAACTGGATGTGTGTTGTCATGATCTGGAATCTTGGGCTTCAACTTTCTAAGCACTAGTGGCTCATCATCAGCATCAACTTCAGGCACTGGGGCCTTGTTCTTCTCAGCAGCATGTATGTTTCTTGTAGACCTCTTGGGTTTGGATGCAGGTGCCTTGGGCTTAGACTTGGAAGAGGCAGCAGTCCTCATGGCATCAGACATGAGCTTCTGAGTCTTGGCAGGAGGTGCATCAGCTGCTTGTTCCTCCTCTTCCTCTTCATCATCTATCATAGAGGGCCTGCCAACAACTTGAGCAACTGTTTTCCTTGGCCTCTTCTTCTTTCCTGCAGCTGCTGTCTCTGTATCACTTGGCTCCTCAAGTGTAAATGTCATGCTCTTCTTTGGAACTTTCTTCACAGCAGTTTTGTCCTTGGCAGAAAGTCTTGAGCTAGCAGATGTGCCATATTCCTTAGCAAGCACTTTCTTCTTTGATGTGGCCTCTCTAGCCACAAAATCCTCATCCTCATCATTTGAGGTTCTCTTCTTCCTTGTTCTTGTAGCAGCTTTTGGAAGATCTGGAGAACTTATCTCTCCCTCATAAAAACTTTCCTCAGGACTTGATCCTTCACTGAGATCTGTGTGCTGTTCTGACATATTCTGGCTATCACTTGCATCTGACATCTTGCAAACAGACCCTGTGAATAGATAGGTATGGGCAGAGTAGATGAGTTATCACAAAAAGCAGATTGTTTTGATGAAAATTGAGTTCAAATCTTAGTTTCAAGTTTTCACAGAAGGCATTTCGGATCCACCGAGTTGATAATCTCGGTGATACCGAAGCACTCAACAAAAACAAAACACACCATTTCGGTCAGACCGAGATGTGGTTCGGTGTCTCCGAGATGCTAGGGTTTCACTGAAAGGTTACTTTCGGTCTCACCGATTCGTGCTACTCGGTGGCACCGAGACGTACTAGTGCAATGGCCTGGGGCCAAATCGGTGACTCCAAAAATCTCAAATCGGTCGGTCCGAGATGCTTTCGGCGGAAACTTAAACCTAATTTTTTTGCTCGAATCTAATCTACGGAATTTGTTCGTGGAACATGCATTGCAATCTGTGGCAAGAATAATGGCAATCCATCCGTGCATTGAATCGGAAAGAGGAACACGGAGGGGGTCGAATCTCACCCTAACTTGGCGGAGATTCTCTACGGCGGCAACGGCAGAGCAGATTTCCATTGACGGCGGCGGAGTCCAACGGCGAGGGCGCGCTGGACGCAACGACGAAGTTCGGAGATGAGGGCGACGGCAGCAGAGGGGGTGCAGGAGTCGTGACGTTTGAGAAATTTCAACCGTATGGGCCCGCGGAGTATATATACCCAACTGCTGTCGGTGGCACCGAATGGAACAAATCGGTGGCACCGAGACATGTGACTGCGAGCAGTTACAACATATCGGTGACTTCGAGTTGGTCTAATCGGTTACACCGAGATCGAAAACTCAGATCAATCAAACTGTGTCGGTGAGTCCGAATAGGAGTGGATTGGTCACGCCGAAACAAATTTGAAGGTTTTGGAGTTCAACCCTTTCAGATCGGTGACTCCGAGTGCGCCTCACCCGGAGGGTCCGAAAAAGACTAGTTCAATTTTTGTGATATAGCATAAATAGAATTTGAGACAAGAAAGCATAGATAGCTAGAGAAGGTGCTTAGGCATTCTTGTACATCCACTTGGCCAGAAAAACCAAGACAATCAAAACAACAAATGGATGTCCAAGAATGAAGAAATATGCATAGCAACATGCTCACACAATAAGATAGCAAATGAAATATGTGTTAAACATGCACAACCAATTCTAGCATCTATCAAGCAATGGGCGATGACATAGTCATCTATATATGAGTATATTGACTTAGGAGTCAAATGAGAACATTTGATTATAGGTCATACTCATCGTTTAAGCACAAGTGGGGTTACCACCTTTACGTAAAGCATTGATGTGTTCACACCATTAGAGTTGCTTTAGCTCAAGTCTTAGAGCAAAGCTCCCCCTAGATGTGATATCCCCCCAAAGAGGGATGAACTAACCTTGAGTTTTGTCGATGATGACTTCATGTAGATAATGACGATGTGGATGCTCAATGTTGATGTAGACCATCAAGAGTTGGGAGCAATCCTTTGGAGTTTTGTGCTTTCAATACCTACATGGGTTAGTCCCACACAAGGAACATACAAGAATATCCATAGACATAGAGTGAAATGCACATATGATGATGTCCATGAATGCATTGACTACCTTGTCCCTTGCCTTACCAACAAGAGGGTTTGTGACTCCATGAACTAGTGCAAGATGTGGAAGTTGATTGCACAAGTTCTTGCCAAAATGAATATGAGTGAAGTTTGTTGGCGGAGTCACCCTCAGGAACTCTCTAGTTCTTCTTCTTTGGGACCCACATCAACTTGATGGGAATCCTTGGAGTTGTTGTAGCACTTGATGAAGTCTTGGGAACCCACTTGACCAAGGATTGAGGTGCTTCTTCAAATGAGTCAATCTCCTCTTGAAGATTGTCTTTGCCTTTTAGCTTGTGGTCTTGTGGTGGAAGATCATCTTGAGCTTGTGTTCCCTTGAAGGAAGTAGGATCATACTTCTCTTGTTGAGGAACAAATTTCGTCTTGGGGTATTGATCTTCTTCCCACTCAACTCCATTGGCATTGAACTTTCGTTCAAAACCAATACCTTGATTCTTCCGGTGCCTTCCTTGCTTGTGTACAATTTCCTCAAATTGCTTACTCCCGGCAAGGCTCTTGTAGACACCTTTTTCTATAATTCCTTTCAATAGATTGTTTTCTTTCTCAAGTGTAACTTGGCTAAGAGAATCATTAGTGGAATCAATAGAACTACTAGAAGCAACAACATTGGATTTAGCATGGTTATTGTTACTACTAGAGTTAGAACCCTTTTTACCCTTGTTACTAGTTTGATTAGATTTAACTTGTGACACAAAAGTAGACAAGAGTAAACGTTTGGCAAGATATGAAGAACTCTTCTTTCGAAGATCATCATTGATAGCTTTAAGAAACTCATGCTCTTGCTCTAAATTTAGCTTCTCGAAGCGTAGCTTCTCATGAGTTCTTAGAAGTTCTCTATGATCCTCTTGAGTTGTTTCATGAGCTAACTTAAGAGCATTTAGTTCTTTAGTTAGACGCTCAATCTCCTTCATAGCATTGTCATTCGTTTCCTCTTGACTATCATGATTACTAGCATTTTCATTATAGCTCACATCACTAGCCTTATCAACAAGTAAATCATCATCACCAAGCAAATCATCCTCATCACTATTGAAGTCAAGGTATTCGGGGTGTGATACCTTGGGGCCTTTTGCCATGAAGAATCTTCCAATTCCTTCATTTGGTGAATCCAATAGATCATTGAAGTTGGATGACACAAGAGCAAGTCCGGCAACACCTTCATCTTGACTATAGTCGGAGTTGGAGTGATAGCTTCTCTCGGAGTGGTTGTCGGAGTCGGAGCCGGAAATCCATTCACCAACATGAGCTTGATGTCTTCTTCTTGTGTAGTTCTTGGATGACTTGTCCTTCCGTTACGAATCCTTGCTTCTTAGAGAGGGTCTTCGTTCATAACGATCATCTCTACTCCTTCTCTCCTTGTGAGGTGATTCATCTTTTCTATATCTTCCTCTTGGTGATTCGTCTCTTTTCTTGTGAGGTGCCGTACACTCATTGGAATAGTGTCCGGGTCTTCCACAATTGTAGCAATTTCGGTCACGACTTGATGATCTTCTCTCATAGTGTCTTGAGCTAGAGCTTCTTTCTTTTCCTTTGTTCTTGTAAAACTTGTTGAATCTTTTCACCATTAGGCTTATCTCTTCATTGGATACTAGCTTGTCACTTGAAGTTGTGGGAGCATCGGTTGACGCTTTGTAAGCACCACTTGATTTGTTGTGTAGCTCCTCTTTGTCCTTGAGTGACATTTCATGTGCAATAATCCTTCCAATGACTTCCGTGGGCTTGAGATCTTTGTAATTTGGCATCATTTGGATCAATGTGCAAACGGTATCATATTTTCCATCCAAAGCTCTAAGGATCTTCTTGCTGATGAATTTGTCGGTCATCTCTTCACTTCCTAAGCTGGCAATCTCATTTTGTGATGAGAGCAAGCCTAGAGTACATTTCAGCGACTCCTTCACCATCCTTCATCTTGAACTTGTCAAGTTGACTTTGAAGCACATCCAACTTAGATTCCTTGACGGACTCGGTACCCTCATGCATATCAACCAAAGTATCCCAAATTTCCTTTACATTTTCGAGGCGGCTGATTTTGTTGAATTCCTCGGGACACAAACCGTTGAAGAGAATGTCACAAGCTTGAGCATTGTATTGTAACATCTTCAATTCTTCCGCGGTTGCTTCATGATCCGGTTCCTTGCCATCCTCAAAGAATTCACCTTGCAAGCCAACACGAACAACAGCCCAAACGGCGGTGTTATGACCAAGAATATGCATTTTCATCTTATGTTTTCAACTAGCAAAGTTTGTACCATCAAAATATGGACCTCTACGGTGATAATTACCCTCACTAGACGCCATACTCTCCTAGGTTGTGAAACCAAGGCTATGATCACCAAAGCAATGGAAACAAAGGCTAACGGAGACCAAAGCTCTGATACCACTTGTAGGATCGAAAGTATGTCAAGAGGGGGGGTGATTAGACTACTTGACCAAATAAAAATCTATCCTTTTCCCAATTTTAGTTGTAGGCAGATTTTAGCAAGTATGACAAGTCAAGCATCACCCTACACATGCAATTCTAAGAGTGTGGCAGCGGAAAGTAAGCAATTGCACATGTAAGTAAAGGAAGGGGTTTGGAGAAGGCAAACGCAATGTAGACACGGTGATTTTTGGCATGGTTTTGATAGGTGGTGCTATCGTACGTCCATGTTGATGGAGACTTCAACCCACGAAGGGTAACGGCTGCGTGAGTCCACGGAGGGCTCCACCCACAAAGGGTCCACGAAGAAGCAACCTTGTCTATCCCACCATGGCCATCGCCCACGAAGGACTTGCCTCACTCGGGTAGATCTTCACAAAGTAGGCGATCTCCTTGCCCTTACAAACTCCTTGGTTCAACTCCACATCATGTCGGAGGCTCCCAAGTGACACCTAACCAATCTAGGAGACACCACTCTCCAAAAGGTAATAGACGGTGTGTTGATGATGAACTCCTTCCTCTTGTGCTTCAAATGATAGCCTCCCCAACACTCAAACAACTCCTCACAGATTTGGCTATGGTGGAAGAAGGATTTGAGTGGAAAGCAACTTGGGAAAGGCTAGAAATCAAGGTTCAAATGGTTGGATTGGAATGTCTTGATCTCAACACATGAGTAGGTGGTTCTCTCTCAGAAAATGTATGGTGGAAGTGTAGGCACATTCTGATGGCTCTCCCTACCGAGGAAGAAGGGGTGGAGGGCTATATATAGCCTCCACACAAAATCCAACCATTACACACATTTGACCAAAATCGGTGGGACCGAAACAAGAATCTCGGTGAGACCGACTTGAGCAAAGATGTGAACGTTTGAGGTTTCGGTGGGACTGACTGGAACATCTCGGATGGACCGACATGCAATGGCTAGGGCAAACCTCGTCTCGGTGGCACCAATTGCATCATCTCGGTGGGACCGAAGTGAAGCAATAAGGTAACAGAGAGTTGGCAGGCCATCTCGATGGTACCGATTGCAATTCTCGGTGGGACCAAAATAATTGCAACAAGTAACAGAGAGTTGGCAAGTCCATCTCGGTGGGGCCGAGATCCATATTGGTGGATCCTATTTGTTAGGGTTTGGCAGTGGGTAAGTCCAAATGAACTCGGTGGCTCCGGATAGGAAATATCGGTGGCGCCGAGTTGGATTGTAGGGTTTGGACATATTTGGATGAAGGAAGTGGCTGAGGATTTTGGAGCAATATCATTGAGCACTTGAGCAAATAGATCATTAAGCAACACCTCATCCCCTTTTAATAGTATTGGCTTTCCTATGGACTCAATGTGATCTTGGATCACTTAACCAAAAATGTAGAGTCTTGAGCTTTTGCCAATTCATGTCCTTAGCACTTTGAGGGGTCCACATCTCTAGTCCATGCCATGCCAATCATTGAACTTCCTGAAAACTTTCACTTGAATGGATATTAGTTCAATGACATATATGTTGTTATGAATTACGAAAACCACCCGGGGAGCAAATGTGCTTTCACTTCTCCCAATCTAGCCATCCGCCCTTGTCTTCTTCCTTGCGCAAAAGCAGAGCGCCTCTTCTTCCACCGCCGTGCCGCGCCCCCGCCTGCTTTCAAATCTGCCCTCCCCAAGGCAACCATGGCTCCCAAGAAGAACCAAAACAAATCGGAGAAGGCGGTCGACCCCAACGCAGAGGCAAAGAAGTTGGAGCTGGCAGCGGCGCAGAGAGACAATGTCGTCTTCAAGCGGTGCTGGATCAGAGCGATTTGGTGGAGCGGTAATCGATCATGTGGGGGAAGGCGACGACCGCCCACACCGCGCCAGAAGTCCTTCCTGGCTCCGTCAAATCTGGCGAAGACAAGTACCCTTTCTTCACCGCCTATTTTTACTGCGGACTTGTCCCTCCTTTCTCTGAATTCTTCGTAGAGATCATGTACACCTACGGGTTCCGTCTCCTAGACTTCACCCCCAACGCCATGACTTGTATGGCCGTCTTTGCGCACATGTGCGAAAATTTCGTTGGGGTATTACCCAGTGTAGCCCTCTTCCGACATTATTTTACTCCACGCATCGAAGCAGATACCCTCTCCGGCGGCATCACTTGGATCCCCAGGGACAAGGACGTCTATCTTTAGGGGCTGCTCCATCGGAAGTGGAACGAGTGGCGCAGAGAATGGTGTTGGATCAAGGATGCCGATTTCCCAGATTTCTGCAAGCCCAGAATGACAAACTGGTGCGGGGCAATGACTGGAGCTCTTTCGACGTCGATGACAAGAAGCTCACAATCGCCATGACACGCATCCTCCGTCTTAGAGCTGCCGGCCTCACCATTGACATGGTGGGGGCCGATTTCCTTCGCCACCGCATCGCTCCTCTCCAGAACAAAGGCAGGCCCGCCTGGGATTACAAGAACGCGGCAGATATCATGCGGGTGTGGACTGGGCTCCACGCCAACCTGACGATGTTGCAGCACACGGTGCTCTGCCACCAGCTCTTTTGCGCCACCGGCAACTTCATGCTGCCGGCAAGCGTGGTGCCCTTGTGCAACAATTCCGCCAAGGATGCTATCATTGCCATAGTGCCAACTTGCAATGCCCACGGCGTCGAAGGCAGTTGGCAAGCACCACCTAAAGACACGGTGCAAGAATGGTTTGACACACTGGTGGAGAGGCCCATCAGGGAGGAGAAAGACCTCATCCGCGACACCAGCGACGAAGAGTTGGCGCATATCGTCAACAAGGCGGCAGAGGCGAGAATGGTTGAAGGCGCCGGCGGCTCTGGGTCCGCGGCTGTCAGGCCCGTGGAACCCAGGGTACCTCGGCCCGTCTGCCTGCGGCCCAGGATGCAACGCTTGGCAGTGGCCCAATAGGTGGCCTACCAGTGGGCGCCTCGAGCAAGACCCCTCATGAGGCCCCGGCCTACTGAGGACCCCTCCCCAGGGAGCGGGCGAGCAAGACTCAGCCACGACTTCACCGAGAGCCTCGCGAGGCCTTCTCGCGAGGTGGCCTCCCAAGGTTGCCTCCTGAGGCACCCTCCCGAAGATATGCAAGACAAGTCCTATTCGGCTCGGTCGCGCGGTCTCGTGCCCATCACGTGGGTGACACGCGCGGCGATGAATGGCGGCAGAAGCCGCGCTAGCGGGCGCGGATGGAGAGGATTTCCCCTTTTGTGCTAAGGGAGCAAGGCCAGCAGTCTGTTTCCCAAAGCAACCCCCAAAGGTTGCCCGATCGGTGAAAGAAGACCAAGACGGTGGATGCGCAGGGCGGAGGTCACCACCGAGCCCACCGACGCGTCATGGATAAGCGCTTTGCAGGCGAAGACCACCTTTTGTCAGGATAGACTGCGCCCCTGTCCCCCTTCAAAATTGCCATTGTGTGGCAACCCTTTCCACCAATGTTTTTGGGGGAAGAGGACAGAGGCAGATATAAAAGGAGGGAAGGGAGCCGCTGCAGAGGGGGGGAGATCGATTCCACCTTCCACCACCTTGTACGCTTGTACTCACCAGAGCAATCCCAACCAAGCAGGAGTAGGGTTTTACACCGCAAGGTGGCCCGAACATGGGTAAACCGCTGTGTCTCCGGCCCGCTCCCGCTAGTGCACTCTCGCCGTAGCTTCATCGTAGTTTAGCTGTAGAAGGGGACGAGGTGGTAGGAACGAGCTCACCCCAGTGTTCGAACCTTTGGGTCCCCGGAGCCCGACTTCTGACAGCGGCAGCCAACATTGATGAAGAGTCCGATGATGAAACGGCAGAGGAGCCAGTGAAGGAACTTGCCGGAGAGCAAGAGGAGCCTGCCGGGGAACAGGGCGAGGAAACTGCCGAAGAGCAAGTGCATAGGGAGCCCCCTCCCCCCTTCGTTTCGACAAGGAAGCCTCGCGTCCTCCGAAAAGCTGTCTCCGGAGAGCCAGTCCATGGAGCATCTTCAGGTGATGAAGTAGCCGACAAGGAGGCAGCCGACAAGGCCACCGGACGGCAAGGATCTCAACGTCAAGCCCTTTAACGGCAGCGAGTGCGGCGTACCTCTACGAGGAGAACAACCGTACTGGCCACCGGAGGAGGCGAGTCTTCTCAACTTGCCGCACCTGCGGCAACCAAACGAGCCAGGACTTCTACCCCGCCTCCCTCCTCCGGCACCAAACCTGACAGCTTATATGATCTCTCCAACCTGAGCGACAAGGAGGAGGAAGAAGAGTACGTGTCTCCATCCACTTTCATCTATTCTTGATTGATTTTCTGTTGTTGCTAATCTGACTTGCCCCGCCTTGCCTTGATTTGACAGCGACGGGGAGACCTTGGCGCAAAGGATGGCCAAGAGGGCGAGGACCGCAGCAGAGGAAGAACCGGTGACAAGCACAGCGCCAGGCGATGACGTCGTGGATACCAGTCCTCGGCGCAGCCCCCAGCGTGAGGCCACTATTCACTTTCCTTTGGCAAGTGTTGGTGTTGAGATATTCACCGCTGATATCGGCACGGGAGTAGGAGAAGAGCGCCACGAGGAGGAACGCCCGGAGGCAGATCCAACTGGGACGTCTCCGTCAACCGCTGTCCCGGCAAGCGGCTCTCCGACAAGGACTTCTACAGACGAGCCTGTTCGCGCTGATGAAGTGCCGGCAACTAAAGCTGCCGGCAACCAGGTGACGACAACCAAGGTTGTCGAAGAGGAAACTGTTCCCTCTCAACAGTCTCAGCCCGGTAAGCCTTCTGCCGTTAAGTACTTTTCTCCTTTAAATCTTCTTTTTTTGTTTTCTTGAACTTGATCTAAATCTTGATCTTCTCTCTTCTCCATTCTTTCAGATCTGCCTCCATCAGATGAAATGGATGTTGACGCCACCATCAAGGAGATCGCGAAGGACGCTGCTGATGAGGCCAACAACATTGCTACTGATGAGGCCGTCAGGATAACTGACGAGGAGGCCGCCAAGGCCGCTCATGAAGAGGCCGCCGAGGATACCGCTGAGGAGGGCGGCAACAAGATTGCCGAGGCCACTGGAGACATCTTTATCCCAGGAGCGCCAAGCGCTGCCTCGGCCATGAGGGCGATCTTGACCAGCAAGGCGGCCGTTGACGATCACCCCTCGACATCTGAAGAGCCCTTCTCAAGCAGATATCTGAAGGTTGGCGACAACTTGTTCGTCAGCCTCCCTGGGATGTCAAGCCTTGGGGCTCCCACTGAAGGAGAGGCCTTGGATGATGAGATTATTGCCACTGCTGGGCTCAAAGTCGTCAAGGAGCCGCATGCCAACATCAACGAGACTAAAGAGCAGCAGCTCCTCAAGGCCATGGGCAAGGACTTCCAGAAGCTCCAGGCATGTTATCGCAGCAGGATGGAGAGCTTGGACTCCAGGGCTGCCGTCCTTGATAAGGCGGAAGAAGAGTTCAAGAAACGGGTGGAGTAAACGCAAGTCTGGTATGCAGAATGCCTCCAAGAGCTCCATGAATGCCAAACCCAGCTTGCCAAGGCCAAGGAACAGTTCGTTTTGGAGAAGGCGGAGGCCGACAAGGCACAGGAGGAAGCGCAAAGAATAGCGGCAGCTAACGCAGAACTGAATGAGCGCAAGATTGGTCTTGCCGCTCATGAGGAAGAGCTTGCCGCTCGTGAGGTAGAGCTTGCCGCTAAGCTTCGCGGCAAGGATGACGAGATCCAGGCTCTCATTGCGCGGTAGACCCAGGAGCTGGAGCGAGGGCATAAGGAGGCAATCAAAGCTCAAGCTGCGGAGCATGCCAACAAGATCAAGGAGGCCGTTGATGCTGCCGAAGCCGCAGAGGCCGCCAAGAACAAGCTGGAAGGCAAGGTGCAAAAGCTCAAAGCGGATATCGCTGCCAACGACAAGGAGATCTCGGTGCTCAAAGCAGACATAGAGAAGACAACTCACACCTTGGCGGAGCTGCAAACCTCAGTATCCGCCAAGAACCAAGAGCTCACCAAGGCCAACGATGTTATTGCAGATCACAAGATGAAGCTGACTTCCTTGGAGAAATCCCTTGATGCCGCCAAGGAGCGTGAGAAGATCTTGATGAAGGACCTCCAAGATGAGAAGGCCTTGGTCGCGAGCACCGCCAACACCTTTAACGAGCTCAAGAACGCCTACAAGCTTTGGACTGATCGTCTTGTGGTTGCTGCGGAAAACCTCACCACACAGCTTTCCGCCATGGGCTTGCCGAAATACCACTACTCCACCACCGAAGGGGACACCGCCAGCACCAGGCTTACTCTTTTCTTCGAAAGCTTGATCGAGGCGCTGGAAAAGCACCACGAAGCTCGAGTTGCGCACCTTGCCAGCGAATCCCGCAAGCTTTGCCGAGATGTCCTCTTCAAGGTGCTCGTCAAGGTGGTGTACCAGAACCCAAGCATTGATCTCTCCAAAGTCTTCACCAGCCTGCCGAAGGGAGCCGACACCAAGGCCGCCAAAGAGCTTGTCGTGCCCATCGCCGACAGGGTCGGCCAGATCCCCAGGACAGAGGGCCAGCACAGGCACTAATTATTCTCGTATCATCTTGTCGCAAGTGCAGTCTATGTAAAAGACAAATCTATCTTAGAACTGTACTGTGCTTTTGATTTAATATGACTTGTGTTCTAAATGGATGTATGCATGCTATTTCTCTTGTCTTATTCTGTCTTTGCATGATTTCTGTACCCTATGCTTGCCGGAATCTTGCCGGTGCGCGCACTCTTGCCGCGGGCGCTTGAGGAACGGATCCTTAGCAGCCTACCGGAAGTGCCGCTGCCGGCAAGGTTACACTTGATGATCACAACACAGCCACTTAAGTTGTTGAGCGGACTCGAAACAAAGTAAGAGCGTAGCTGATCACGACAAGTTTCCTTAGCGTGCATGTTTCTCATACAAAGGCCAAAATCATTCAAGGAGAAATTGCAACTACAACAAAGAATTTATTTCAAAGTTTTTCAACTTAGCTTTTTCTTTGTTGTACTTCTTGTCGTAGAATGATATCTTGAACGTCATTTGGTACCCATACCATCACTCGCCCCCCCGGGAAATTTGCACGCGAGGAACACTTCATTCCTTTAAGAAAAAGAAAGAAGAGAAAAGAGGAGGCTGGAACCTTGGCGGTTCATTAATCATCTTATGCAAGGTAAAATGTAACACAACACTGCCTGCAACATACAAATAAATATGTACTTTGACAAAGAGTTGTGAAACACTTAACTTTTATTTACTACGCACGGGGTCTGCGCCCGGTTTTGTACAAAGGGTTGCATGCCTTGCCGGCAAGCTTGTACAAAAGAGGTTGCCGGGCAGCTCGGCAACTGCGCCTTACGGGTAAAACTTGCGAAGATGCTCAATATTCCATGAGTTGAGCACAGGAGTGCCATCTTCGGTCTCTAGGCGGACAGCGCCGGGCCTAGTGACTCGTACGACCCGGTAAGGGCCCTCCCACTTCGGCGTCAACTTGTTTTGACCCTTCGTTGACTGGATCCAATGAAGAACAAGGTCGCCTTCCTCAAGGTTCCTGGCGTTAACTTTGCGGCTATGGTAGCGGCGCAAAGCTTGCTGGTACCGTGTAGCACGGATAGCAGCCCGGAAATGATCTTCCTCAAGGAGCGTGGCATCATCTTGCCATAGCTCATCTTGATCCTCCTCATCGAAGGCCAAAACTCGAGGTGACCCGTATCTGAGTTCCGTGGGGAGCACCGCTTCTGCACCATATACAAGGGAGAAGGGTGTCTGGCCAGTGGCTCGACTTGGTGTCATTCTGATTGACCAAAGAACCGCTGGCAACTCTTCCACTCAGCGCCTTCCACACTTGTGCAGCCTGTCGAAAGTTCTGGTCCTGAGACCACACATCACTTCCGCATTTGCCCTCTCTACTTGTCCATTACTCCTCGGGTGAGCAACAGAGGCGTAGCAGATCTTGTTTCCAAGTTCTTGGCAATATGCTGTGAAGGCGCGGCTCGTGAACTGGGTGCCGTTGTCAGTGATAATCCTATTGGGTACACCAAAACGAGCAACCAATCCTTTGAGGAACTTGATAGCTGACTGTGTCGTCACCTTTCTCACTGGCTCTACCTTAGGCCACTTTGTAAACTTGTCGATTGCAACGTACAAGAATTCAAAGCCCCCAGTAGCACGGGGGAAGGGGCCGATGATGTCGAGCCCCCAGACCAGAAAGACCTGATACGTCTCCAACGTATCTATAATTTTTGATTGTTCCATGCTATTATAGTATCAATCTTGGATGTTTTATATGCAATTATATATCATTTTTTGGGACTAACCTATTAACCCAGTGCCTAGTGCCAGTTGCTATTTTCTGCTTGTTTTTGCCTTTTCAGAAAATCATTATCAAAAAGTGTCCAAACGAGAAACAAACTTTGGATTAATTTTTTCTGGACCAGAAGAGACCCACGAAGCTTCGGGAGAAGACCAGAAGAGCCACGAGGAGGCGGCAAGCCTGGAGGGCACGCCCAGGGGGTAGGCGCGCCTCCCAGGCTTGTGGGCCCCTCGTTGCCCCTCCTGACCTAATTCCAGCGCTATAAATTCCCAAATATTCCCAATATACCAGAAGGACAGAAGAGAAAACCTTTTCGCCGCCGCAAGCCTCTGTTCTTCCGCGATCCCATCTGGAGGCCTTTTCCGGTACTCTGCGGGAGGGGGAATCGATCACGGAGGGCTTCTTCATCAACCTTGCTGCCCTTCCGATGATGTGTGAGTAGTTTACCACAGACCTACAGGTCCATAGCTAGTAGCTAGATGGCTTCTTCTCTCTCTTTGATCTTCAATACCATGTTCTCCTCGATGTTCTTGGAGTTCCATTAGATGTAATCTTCTTTTGCGGTGTGTTTGTTGGGATCCGATGAATTATGAGTTTATGATTAGATTATTCATGAGAAATATTTGAGTCTTCTCTGAACTCTTTTATGCATGATTATTATAGCTTTGTATTTCTCTCCGATCTATCGATTTGGTTTGGCCTACTAGATTGGTTTATCTTGCAATGGGAGAGGTGCTTTGTGATGGGTTCAATCTTGCGGTGCTCAATCCCAGTGACAGAAGGGGACATGACACGTATTTGTATTGTTGCCATTAAGGATAAAAAGATGGGGTTTAATCATATTGCTTGAGTTTACTTTGTCTACATCATGTCATCTTGCTTAAGGCGTTACTCTGTTTCATACTTAATACCCTAGATGCATGCTGGATAGCGGTCGATGGGTGGAGTAATAGTAGTAGATGCAGGCAGGAGTCGGTCTACTTGTCTCGGACGTGATGCCTATATACATGATCATTGCCATGAATCCGTCACAATTATTTGCTTTTCTATCAATTGCCCAACAGTAATTTGTTTACCCACCGTATGCTATGTGTTTGAGAGAGAAGCCTCTAGTGAAAACTATGGCCCCCGGGTCTACTTTATCATATATAAAAAACCTAAAAATACCTTGCTGCAATTTATTTACTTTTATTTTATTTAGTATTTTAGTTTATCTATCTATCTCTATAAGATTTAATCCTTGCAAATAACCGCAAAGAGAATTGACAACCCTCTTATTTGCGTTGGGTGCAAATGTTTGCTCTTGTGTGTGCAGGTGCGCTTAACGGAATTTTGCTTGGTTCTCCTACTGGATTGATAACCTTGGTTCTTAACTGAGGGAAATACTTATCTCTACTATACTGCATCATCATCTCCTCTTCGGGGAAATACCAACACAGTCTACAAGTAGCAAGGCCAGGAAAGAGGGATGGTTTGGAGGGCTTGATTTGGCTGGTGGATGTCCTTGGAGTGGAACTAGCATGCTTCGCACCTGATGACCACCGCCAAGGCATCTTGAAGGGCTGTCAGCCAGTAGAATCCTTGACGGAACGCCTTGCCGACAAGCGCGCATGACCCAATATGAGAGCCACACATTCCTTCATGTATCTCTTCCAACAGCCTCTATCCATCTTCCCGGCAAATGCACTTCAATTTCACCCCGTTCGGTCTTTTCTTGTACAAAATGTTGTCAACAAATTTGTACATCCTTGATTGACGGGCTACTCTTTCTGCGTCTTCTTGCTCATCGGGAAGATCCTTGTTTGAAGGTACTGGACAATTGGCTATGCCCATGCCGGAGCCTGTGGCTCAACGACAAGGACTAAAGGTACTTCTTCCTCCGCCGGAGCGCTTGCTTCGACAGGAAGAATCTGGCTTGCCGGAAGCTGCGGCTCACCGGCCAAGGGTGTCTTGTCGGCGGTATCTACTTTCTTGGCGGCTGCTGGCAGCTTTGCTGGAAAGTAACCACCAACGTCTTGCTTTCTTTTCTTCGCCAGCCTTGATGGTGTAACGGATGGCTGAGTCAAATGGAGCACAAAAGTCCCTGGTTCCACAGGCAGCTTTTGGGCGGCACGCTTCGACAGGTCATCGGCAATTTCATTCTGGGCACGAGGAACGTGCTCTGCTTGCAGACCGTCAAAGTGCTCTTCCAATTTCCTCACTTCATCAACATATGCCTCCATCAAGGGGCTCTGGTAATCCTTGTTGACCTGCCTCACCACAAGCTGCGAGTCGCCCCTGATAATCAACTTTTGAATACCAAGGTCGATTGCAATGTGTAGGCCGGCAAGCAATCCCCCGCAGTCAGCAGTGTTGTTGGTGGCCTGCTCCCTGGGAAAATGCATCTGAAGCACGTACTTGAGGTGCTCTCCGGTGGGTGCTATAAGCAGCACGCCGGCACCGGCGCCTTTCAGCGTGAAAAGCACCGTCAAAGTACATGATCCAATCGTCAACAGTTTCCTTGCCGGGGAGAGAGGTCTCTGGGATTTCTTCGTCTGGCATTGGAGTCCATTCTGCAATGAATTCCACCAAGGCTCTGCTATGAATTGTTGAGGTACTCTCGAACTTCAAATCAAAGCTTGACAGCTCCAATGCCCACTCTACAATCCTGCTGGTGGCTTTTGGATTTCTCAGAATACGTTGCAAAGGAAAGCGAGTGACGATGGTGACTGGGTGTGCTTTAAAGTAGTGGCGTAGCTTCCTTGAGGCCATGAGAAGGCCAAAGAGCAACTTCTGCACACCAGAATACCTTGACCTAGCCCCTTGCAGGAGAGAGCTGACAAAGTAGAATGGGCGCTGCACCATCTTCTTCTTCTGCACGACTGGTTGATCTAGCTCACTTGCTTGCGCAATCTCAGGCTTGTCGGCACCTGACCTTGCCAGAGAAGATTCTGGCTTGTCTGGTTGTGGCTCTGCGGCTGCTGCCTCCTCTTCATCTGCCTCTCTTTCAGCCACAAGTGCAGCGCTAACCACTTGATTCATTGCCGCTAAGTATAGCAGCAACGTCTCTTGCGGCCAAGGCGCAACTAGGACTAGCGGAGAGGACAAGTACTCCTTCAAATCTTGGAGCGCGGCCTCCGCTTCCGAAGCCCAGTTCACTGGGCCTGCCTTTTTCAATATTTTGAAAAATGGCAAGGTGCGCTCTGCTGATTTGGAGATGAACCTGCTAAGAGCGGCAACGCAGCCGACAAAACGCCTGACATCCTTGACGCGTCTTGGTGCTTCAATCTGCTCAATTGCTTTGATCTTGTCGGGGTTGGCTTCAATCCCTCCTGAGATACAAAGAACCCAAGAAGCTTGCCGGACGGAACACCGAACACGCACTTCTCGGGGTTGAGCTTCAAGTTGAGTTTGCACAAGTTTGCAAATGTTTCTTCCAAATCTTGGATCAGTGTTGACTTGTCTTTGGTTTTGACCACAATATCATCCATGTAGGCTTCCACATTTCTGTGCAACTGTGGCTCAAAACCAATCTGAACTACTCTGGCAAAGGTTGCCCCGGCACTCTTCAACCCGAAGGGCATACGTAAAAAGCAATACGTGCCGCACGAGGTGATGAACGCCATTTTCTCCTCATCTTCCTTGGCCATAAAGATCTGATGATAACCAGAATAGGCGTCAAGAAAAGAGTGTAACTCACAACCGGCAGTGGAGTCCATAATCTGGTCGATGCGCGGCAAAGGGAAAGGGTCCTTTGGACAAGCTTTATTTATATCAGTGAAGTCGATACAAAGCCTCCACTTCCCATTCACCTTGCACACTACCACTGGATTGGCTAACCACGTGGGGTGTAGCACTCCTCTGACCAGGCCTGCTGCTTCCAACTTCTTGATCTCTTCGGCAATAAACTCTTGCCGCTCCAAGGCTTGCTTTCTGACCTTTTGCTTGAAGGGTTTCGCATGGGGGCAGACAGCAAGGTGGTGCTCAATTACCTCCCTAGGAACACCGGGGATGTCAGATGCTTGCCAGGCAAACACATCGACATTCGCCCATAGGAAGGCAACGGGCGTGCTTTCCTATTTGTCATTGAGAGTGGCACTTATGGAGAAAGTGCCACATGTCCCATCCTCTCTCGCAGAGACTTGCTTGGTCGCCGGCGCAGAGGCCTTGGCTTTCTTGCTCTTGCCGGTAGAGCTCTCTGGTATGTCCTCAACAGGCATGCTGCACTCTAAAGTGCGCTTCCCGGAGTCCTTATCAGAGGTCTTGCCGGTCTTCTTCTTCTTTCCTCCCCCGGGAGCTTTGCCGACAGGAGCATGTACCTCGACAGCATATGCTGCCACTGCCTCCCGGTAGAGCTTGTCGGCGCAGGTGATTGCGTCCTTCTGGTTGGATTTGATGGTGAGGACGCTCATTGGCCCTGGCATCTTGATGACATTGTACGCGTAGTGTGACGCAACCATGAACTTTGCCAGCGCGGGGCGGACCAGAATCCCATTGTACGGCAGCGGCATCTTGACGACGTCGAAGACAATCTTCTCCGTCCGGTAGTTGAGCTCGCTACCAAACGTGACCGGCAATGTAAGCTGGCCCTTTGGCTTGTTCCTCCCCGGACTGATCCCTTGGAAAGTACCTATTTCCTCGAGATCCTTGTCAGGGATCTGCAGCCTCTTGATCACATCGGGAGAGATCAAGTTCAAGCTGGCCCTGATACGTCTCCAACGTATCTATAATTTATGAAGTATCCATGCCATGTTTACAAAAATTTAAATGGTTTTGGTATGATTTAATTAGAACTAACCCGGACTAACACTGTTTTCAGCAGAACTACCGTGGTGTTGTTTTTTGTGCAGAAATAAAAGTTCTCGGAATTGGCTGAAATTTTTTGGTGATTTTTTTGGAACATAAGAGACCCCCGAAGCTTCGTGGAAGGACCAGAAGAGTCATGAGGAAGCGACAAGCCTGCTAGGAGCGCCCTGGGGGGTAGGGAGGGCCTAGCGAGCTTGTCGCTCCCTCGTGGCCCCCCTTGACGTGAAACCAACGCCAAAAATTCCTATAAATACCAAAAATCCCAGAAAGAAACCTAAAACTTCCACGCCGCCGCCGCAAGCCTCTGTACCGAAGCGATCTCATCCGGAGCCCTGTTCCGGCACTCTGCCGGAGGGGGAAATCATCGCCGGAGGCCATCTTCATCATCCCGGCGGTCTCCATGACGAGGAGGGAGTAGTTCACCCTCGGGGTTGAGGGTATGTACCAGTAGCTATGTGTTTGATCTCTCTCTCTCTCTCTCTCTCTCGTGTTCTTGATTTGGCACGATCTTGATGTACCGCGAGCTTTGTTAATATAGTTGGATCATATGGTGTTTCTTCCCTCTCTATCTTCTTGTGATGAATTTAGTCTTTTCCTTTGAGGTTTCGTTATTGTCGGATTGAATATTTCAGATTTGAGAACACTTGATGTATGTCTTACATGTAGATACCCGTGGTGACAATGGGGTATTCTATTGAGTCACTTGATGTATGTTTTGGTGATCAACTCGTGGATTCCCGTGACCTTGGAGTGATCTAGGCATAGGGGTTGGTTGCACGTTTTCATTATCTTTTCTCTGATAAGAAACTTTGGGGGTACTCTTTGAAGTTCTTTGTGTGGATTGAATATTATGAATTTGAAGTTGTTTGATGCATATCGAATAATCAACTCACGGATACTTGTGGTGACATTGGAGTATCTAGGTGACATTAGAGTTGGTTGATGCGTATCATATGGTGTTATTTTAGTACGAACTCTAGGGCTGTTTGTGACACTTATAGGGATGGCTCAATAGATTGATCGGAAAGGATAACTTTGAGGTGATTTCATACCCTACAACAATTTCTTTCTTATGTTTTCCGCTAATAGGAAATTTGGAGTGATTCTTTGTCGCACGTTGAGGGATTGTTATATGATTCAACTATGTTAGCATTGTTGAGAGATTGCACTAGTGAAAGTATGAACCCTAGGCCTTGTTTTCAAGCATTACAATACCGTTTGTGCTCCGTTTTATCACTTGCTACCTTGCTGTTTTTATATTTTCAGATTACAAAAACCTATATCTACTATCCATACTACACTTGTATAACCATCTCTTCGCCGAACTAGTGCATCTATACAATTTACCATTGTATTGGGTGTGTTGGGGACACAAGAGATTGCTTGTATTCGATTGCAGGGTTGTTTGAGAGAGACCATCTTCATCCTATGCCTCCCAAGGATTGATAAACCTTAGGTCGTCCACTTGAGGAAAATTTGCTACTGTCCTACAAAACTCTGCACTTGGAGGCCCAACAACGTCTACAAGAATAAAAGTTGCGTAGTAGACATCAAGCTCTTTTGTGGCGCCGTTGCCGGAGAGGTGAGTGCTTGAAGGTATATCTTTAGATCTTGCAATTGAATCTTTTAGTTTCTTGTTTATCACTAGTTTGGTTTATAAAAGAAAACTACAAAAAAATGGAATTGAGGTTGCCTCAAATGCTTCATCTATATAATGTCTTTCTTGAAAATGATGGATTGGAAAATTGTGCTCAATTGTTAGAGGAAAAATTTAATAAAATGTTTAATGTGAATCCTTTGAATGATGAGCTGGATTGCAATGTTGTTAGTATGCTTTCTTTGAATATCCATGATGCTAATGATATGCAAAGCTACAAGCTTGTGGATGCTATGTTTGATGAAGATGATATTTTTCGTCCCCCAAGATTTGATGAGCAAATTTATTATGATGATAGCATGCCTCCTATTTATAATAATTATATTGATGAAAGTGGGTTTGGAAGAGTGTCAACTCTAGGTAATGATCCCACTATTTTGGAGGGTGTTGAATCTTTTTACAATACAGATAAAAGTGGAATTGGAGAGGTCATGACTTTATTTAATGATGATTCCACTATTTTGGAAGAGGTTTCAACTGATTATGACAACAAAGTTGATATCTATGATGATTATTGTGATGACATGTATGCTATAAAGAATAATGATAAATACGAAACTTTTCATCTTGATTTTAATTTTCAATTGGATTATGCCAATCAAGTATCTCATGATAGTTATTTTGTTGAGTTTGCTCCCACTATTATGAATGAGAAGAAAATTCCTTATGTGGAGAGTAGTAAAAATTCTATGCTTGTGGATCATGAAAGGAATGCTATGTGTGATGGATATATTGTTGAATTTATTCATGATGCTACTGAAAATTATTTTGAGAGAGGAGTATATGCTTCTACATATTTCAATAATATCAAGTTTCCTCTCTATGTGTTGAAAGTTTTGAAGTTATACCTGTTTTGCCTTCCTATGCTAGTTGATTCTTGTTCCCATAAATTGTTTGTTCACAAAATCCCTATGCATAGGAAGTGGGTTAGGCTTAAATGTGCTAGTCATATGCTTCACTATGCTCTCTTTGTGTTTCAATTCTTTACTTTTATGCAAGCATCATTGAAATCATCATGCCTAGCTAAAAGGCGTTAAAGAAAAGCGCTTGTTGGGAGACAACCCAATATTTATACCTACTGTTTTTATGTGTAAACATGATTAAGATACTGTAGTAATCATATTTTATATGTTTTCTTTCAATAATGTGCCAAGTAAAGCCTTTGGGATAGTGTGGATGCTTGTTGAGTTGATTCTGTGCAAAAACAGAAACTTTTGCGTCCAGTGATGGAATTTCTATTCTGTACTGGAGGGTTAGAAAATTCTGAAATTTTTACACAGTATTGGGTTACAAATTTTTTACGTTTTCCAAATTTTTCAGAATTTTTGCAGGTACTGAAGTATGTTTTTTAATTCGCTCACTACATGCTGTTCTGTTTTTGACAGATTCTGTTTTTATTGCATAGTTTGCTTGTTTTAGTGTTTCCATAGCTTATATTGAGTAATATAAATTATGGAAATGATGGAATACAGTAGGTATTATGTGAGAACAATTATGAATCTTGTCTTGAGAGTACCTAAGTGGATGATTTATTTTTATCATACTAACCTATCTCACAAGTTCCGTTAAGTTTTGTGTGATTGAAGTTTTCAAGTTTTGGGTGAGATATCGATATGAGGAGAATATGGAGTGGCAAGACCCTAATCTTGGGGATTCCCAAGGCACCCCAAGGTAATATTCAAGGAAGACTCAAGCGTCTAAGCTTGGGGATGCCCCGGAAGGCATCCCCTCTTTCGTCTTCAACACTATCGGTAACCTCACTTGGAGCTATATTCTTATTCGTCACATAATATGAGTTTTGTTTGGAGCATCATTTTCTTTTGTTGATATTTGCTTTCTGTTATCAATAATCATGTTTTGTATCTTTTAGTTCAATAAAATGCCAAGTATAGCCTTTACCATGCTTAGTTTGCAAGTTTATGTGTTGCTGTTTGAAAACAGAAAGTTTTCTGTTATGTCCAGAATATTGCTGAATTGTCAGAACATGATAAAAATCTAAAAAATTTACACAGTAAGAATACATGAGTTCTCTGTCATGTGGTAATTTTTCAGAAATTTTGGAGTTTGTCAAGTATGGATTTTTATTCCCCCTTTACATACTGTTCTGTTTTGGCAGATTGCTGTTATAGTTGCATTGTTTGCATATGATTGCCTATTTAATGTTTCTATTTGTGGATAGGAGTATTAAATATGCAGAGGCATTTAGTATGCAATGTTTAATTATAATTTTAGTGATTTGTTACAGTAGAGAATGTTAAGGTTTTGAGTTGATTCATACTAACTTATCTCACGAGTTCTTGTTGAGTTTTGTGTGGATGAAATTTTCAAGATTTAGGAGAAGCCACGATATGAGAGGAATTAAGGAGACACAAGAGCTCAAGCTTGGGGATGCCGAAGGCACCACAAGATAACATTCCAAGAAGTCTCAAGCAACTAAGCTTGGAGATGCCCCGGTGGGCATCCCACCTTTCTTCATCAACACCTATCGGTTAGCCTAAGTTTTTACTTGTTCACATGATATGTGCTATTCTTGGAGTGTCATTTTATTTTCATTTTTGTTTGCTGTTTTAATAAAATCATTAGATCTGAAAGTTTTTCTTGAGAGAGAGTCTTCACATAGCCACTTAATTGTTTGACTACTCATTGATCTTCACGTTTATCTTTTGGACCGGTTTGTCTTTACTCTTGTGCTTCACTTATATCCTAAGAGTAAATGTTTGAATGAATTGAATATCAAATTATATGCTTCATATGCTTGTCCCATGGGGAGTAATGACTTCACATATAAGAAGTATAAGTGGTAAAATTTATTGAAAGTTAGCAAACACAGCATTGGTCACTTGAACAATTCATGAAAGAATATTCAAGGAAGAGAGATTTCACATATAAATATACTATCTTGGACATCTTCTATGATTGTGAGCCCCCATTAATTATTTTCAACCTTGATCAAGTAGTTGATGTTGTACAAGGAAGACAACGTAATGGGTTATGTTTGTTTATATTCATATAGAAGTTATATGTTCTTGGATCCTCTAACATGTGGTGCTTGCCCCCTATCCTTTGCTAGCCAAAGATCCGCACTAAGTAGAGATACTACTTGTGCATCCAAAACCCTTGAACCCAGTTTCATATCATGAGAGTCCACTATATCTACCTATGGATTGAATAAGATCCCTCAAGTAAGTTGTCATCGGTGCAAAAGCAATAAAAATTGCTCCAAATATGTATGATTTTTTATTGTAAGGGAAAATAAGCTTTGTACGAACTTGTGATGGTGAAGAAATAAAAGCGATGGACTGCCTAATAAAAGTTGCTATCACAAGGGGCAATATAAAGTGACGTTCCTTTGCATTAAGAGCTTGCACATCCAAAAGTAAAAAGCGCATGACAACCTCTGCCTCCCTCTGCGAAGGGCCTATCTTTTACTTTATGTATTTACTTTTATGCAAGAGTCAATAGTGTTCTTCTCTATTCCATTTTTATTTTCTCTCTTGGCAAGCATCATGTGGTGGGGAAAGATCTAGGCACATATATCCAGTTGAATATAGGTGATCATGAGTTATTATTGTTGACATTATCTCTGAGATAAATAAGTTGGGAGGCAAAACATTAAGCCCCTATCTTCCTATGTGTTTGACTGAAACGGTTTGTTCTAAAAATATGCTTTGAGTGTCAGCAATCATGGAAGACTATATGATAGTTGAGTATGTGGAATTTGCTAAATCAAAGCTCTTACATAGACCCTTCCTGAAAATAACATGAATTGCAATTGTTTGATGACTGAGAACATAGTTTGTTAGTTTCAAGAAAGTTTATGATCTATACTTTAACATGTGAATAGCTTGCTACTTGATCATGATAAGTTTTATGAGATGAGCTACTGTTTATGATATATAATTATGCTGGAAAAAGTGATTTGAATTATCATTGATCAAACTTATGCACTATGCTAGCATTCACACTTCATAAATTATTTCTTTTATCATTTACCTACTCGAGGACGAGCAGGAATTAAGCTTGGGGACGCTGATACGTCTCCAACGTATCTATAATTTATGAAGTATTCATGCCATGTTTACAACAATTTTATATGGTTTTGGTATGATTTGATTAGAACTAACCCAGACTGACGCTGTTTTCAGCAGAAGTACCGTGGTCTTGTTTTTTGTGCAGAAATAAAAGTTCTCGGAATTGGCTGAAACTTTTTGGTGATTTTTTTGGAACATAAGAGACCCCCGAAGATTCGTGGAAGGACCAGAAGAGTCACGAGGAAGCGACATGCCTGCTAGGCGTGCCCTGGGGGGTAGGGAGGGCCTAGCGAGCTTGTCGCTCCCTCATGGGCCCCCTTGACGTGAAACCAACGCCAAAAATTCCTATAAATACCAAAAACCCCAGAAAGAAATCTAGAACTTCCACGCCGCTCCCGCAAGCCTTTGTACCAAAGCGATCTCATCCGAAGCCCTGTTTCGGCACTCTGCCGGAGGGGGAAATCATCGCAGGAGGCCATCTTCATCATCCCGGCGGTCTCCATGACGAGGAGGGAGTAGTTCACCCTCGGGGCTGAGGGTATGTACCAGTAGCTATGTGTTTGATCTCTCTCTCTCGTGTTCTTGATTTGGCACGATCTTGATGTATCGCGAGCTTTGTTAATATAGTTGGATCATATGGTGTTTCTTCCCTCTCTATCTTCTTGTGATGAATTGAGTCTTTTCCTTTGAGGTTTCGTTATTGTCGGATTGAATATTTCAGATTTGAGAACACTTGATGTATGTCTTGCATGTGGATACCCGTGGTGACAATGGGGTATTCTATTGAGTCACTTGATGTATGTTTTGGTGATCAACTCGTGGATTCCCGTGACCTTGGGGTGATCTAGGCATAGGGGTTGGTTGCACGTTTTCATTATCTTTTCTCGGATAAGAAACTTTGGGGGTACTCTTTGAAGTTCTTTGTGTGGATTGAATATTATGAATTTGAAGTTGTTTGATGCATATCGAATAATCAACTCATGGATACTTGTGGTGACATTGGAGTATCTAGGTGACATTAGAGTTGGTTGATGCGTATCATATGGTGTTATTTTAGTACAAACTCTAGGGCTGTTTGTGACACTTATAGGGATGGCTCAATAGATTGATCGGAAAGGATAACTTTGAGGTGGTTTCATACCCTACAACAATTTCTTTCTTATGTTTTCTGCTAATAGGAACTTTGGAGTGATTCTTTGTCGCACGTTGAGGGGTTGTTATATGATTCAACTATGTTAGCATTGTTGAGAGATTGCACTAGTGAAAGTATGAACCCTAGGCCTTGTTTTCAAGCATTGCAATACCATTTGTGCTCCATTTTATCACTTGCTACCTTGCTGTTTTTATATTTTTAGATTACAAAAACCTATATCTACTATCCATACTACACTTGTATCACCATCTCTTCGCCGAACTAGTGCACCTATACAATTTACCATTGTATTGGGTGTGTTGGGGACACAAGAGATTGCTTGTATTCGATTGCAGGGTTGTTTGAGAGAGACCATCTTCATCCTATGCCTCCCAAGGATTGATAAACCTTAGGTCATCCACTTGAGGGAAATTTGCTACTGTCCTACAAAACTCTGCACTTGGAGACCCAACAACGTCTACAAGAATAAGAGTTGCATAGTAGACATCTGGCCCCACCGTCAACCAGCATCTTTGTCACCTTGAGGTTGCGGATTGTTGGTGAAACCAACAACGGCAAACACCCGACCGCCGTGGTGCGGTCAGGGTGATCCTCGGCGTCAAAGACGATGGGCGCGTGTGACCACTTGAGTGGCTTCTGTGCTTCCATCACCGGCTCCACTGCATTCACTTCGCGGACCCACTGCTTCAGTTGCTGGTGCGAGGAGTGCAAAGATGCTCCTCCCTCAACACACATGGCGTCCACTACATTCTGGAACTCCTTGTCGGACCCATCTTCGTCCTCCTCCTCCTCATCTCCTTTCTGGCCCTGAGCGGCCTTTTCTTTCGGCTGCTTGGCCTTGCCGCGGCGGCCTCCGCGGCCACCACGGTTTTGCTTGCCAGACCCACCAGCACCATCTTGGCCCTTCTCCTTGTCGCGCTTCTTGTATTCAGCTTTCTGCTTCTCGGCAAGTTGCTCCACTTGCCGGCACTCCTGGAGATCGTGGCCCTTGGTACGGTGGATCTTGCAGTACTACCCACCGGTCTTGCTGCCCTTATCGCCTGCCGTGGTCTCCCGGCAGTCAGCGCATCCGGCAACCTCCTTGCTGGGGCTTTCTGCCTTGGGCTGCTTGGCGGTGTTGGCGTCACCGGGGCTTTCGACGGCCATTACTGACTTGCCTCTGAGCTTCCTGTTGCGCTTCTGACCCTTCTTCTGCGGGGTTGATGCGTCATCTGTGTCGTCGTCCTCAGAGTTGACTTCAGCGCCAGCATCTTCCCTGGAGAGTCGCCTCCCCTCTTCAGCACGTGCACACTTATCCGCCAAAGCGTATAGCTCGTTGATGGTTCTGACCGTCTCGATGCTCATCTCAGATCGCATTCTGCGGTTGCGCACGTTCGTGTGGAACGCGACACAAACAGCTGCGGGATGAACATCGGGGATGTTGTGGTGCACACGGCTGAACCTTTGTATATATTTGCGGAGGGGCTCGCCATCTCTCTGGGGTATCATGTGCAGATCGCTAGCTTGACCAGGGAGCTTGTGGCCACCCTGATAAGCACCAACGAAGCAATGGCACAGATCCGACCAAGAAGAAATGGAGCCCTCCGGCAAATTCATCAACCACGACCTGACGTTGGGCTTGAGCGCCAATGGGAAGTAGTTGGCCAGTATCTTGTCGTCCCGTCCCCCGGCAGCCTACACCGCAATGGTGTAGATGGCAAGGAACTCTGACGGGCTGAGCGTGCCGTCATACCTATCGGGCAACTCCGGCTTGAAAGCACGGGTGGACGGCCAACAAACCTACCGCAGCTCACGAGTAAACGCTGGGCAGCCTACCTCATAAGGTAAACACCCAGGGTGCCCTGGCACTGGCACGTCTACTGCCGGCCCGACACGGTCGTCCGATAGACGGCGTGCCTCCCGGTGCCGCTCGATCTCCGTACGAGCGTCCTCGACGCGCCGTTCATGGAGCACTTGGCGCTGATCTTGGCGACCTCGCGGATCCGACGATGCCATGGACATCAAGTCCTGGTCATCCGATCGGCGAGCTTGCCGCCGCAGTGGTTTTTGACGTGGAGGAGACTGCACCGTTGGCGCACCGTCTCCGGCACGGCACCCAGTTGGCCCTGCCGGCACTATGGGTGGTCGTCTAGAGGGGCCCACCTCCTGTGTTTTGTTGGGATCGGCAAAACTGATGAAACTCTGGATGGTGGCCCTCCATTCTTCCATCTTGTTAGGAGCTGGCGGGAAGTTCAAAAGCATTTGAACCCGCGCCATGGCTTCTGCCGCTGTGGTTGGCATGGCGGGAAGCATAGAACAAGACGGGGTTTGACTTCTGACAGAGCCAGAAGGAACTCGGCCACGTACCTGCTGCCGTGGCGCATGCTCACCAACGGGTTGGCGTGGTGGTGGTACCTGAACATCATGGGGACGATGCTCAGGGCCGGCTTGATGCTGTCCAGGACCACCAGCACCGCGGGGAAGCGTGGCACGCCCATCTTGCAATGGTCGCGGCACACGTCCCACCGCAGCGTTGTTGGACGTCGCCGCTCTATCCTTGGACATCGCGGCGACTGGGTCCTAGCTTGCACCGGTTCAAACTGTATTGCTACGGTGACTATGCTCACCAGAACGTCGTTGGAGTTGGCCGTCCGCGCCATCTCCGGTGTGGCGGCTGCGATCGCCGGAACGGTAGGGATGCTGGACACCCGCACCACCGGCGCCTCCTGCCCCGACCGTCCCAGCCGTAGCGCCCGTGCCGGCTGCGCCACATGCGGACGCCTGGGAAGGTCGCTTGGAGGTGGTGGGAGCCGTCGCGGCTCCGCTCTTCTTCTTCGGCGCCATCGACGAAGGTGATGGGGCTAGTACTCACACTACGAACACTGATTCGTAACCCACGAACCCCTGCCTGGCGCGCCAAAGATGTCGTGGGAAAACGACGATCTATGGGACCGAAAGGGCCCCTTTGCGGTTCGGCTACGGGATCGGTGCGCTACAAAGAGCAGGGTTGATAGATGCAAGAACAAGCAATGATTTATCTAGGTTCGGGCCGCTGTGAGCGTAAAACCCTACTCCTGCTTTGGTGGTTTGATTGTATATGAGCTCAAGTTACAAGGAGCGCAGCTTGCCAGCAAGGTGCGTGGGAAGTGCAGCTACAATGCGCAATTGAACTAGGTGTCCACCATTCTAACTGTAGTCGTGGGCCTCCTTTTATAGGCCAAGGGGTTACCACAGTGGCTAATACGGTCATTACAGGGTATGAACAGTGACTGCACCGTCACCAAGTCTATCTCCTAACGGGGTAGGACAAACGCATTAAATGCACCGTTAGGTGCTACGCCGGGGAGGCGAGGCTTTCGTGAAAAGATCTGTACCACCTGCCCAGCCGACCTCCTGTTATCTTGACACGACCCAGGGACGGGTGTCATTAATGTTAACCCTTGCGCGGCACGCCGACACATGCCCCGACCAGCTGTGTTTGACTGCCTACCCGCTCGACACCTATCATACGTGCTTATCTAGCCGATGATGAGGTGGAGCGGTAACGGGACAGACAGAGCCCGCTGGCACGGAGCTTGCCGGGCCTTCGCTTGCCGGCAAGTAGCTTGCCAGGTCTTGGCTTGTCGGTTTCCTACCTTGCCGGTGCGAAGCTTGCCGGCAAGGGTAGTCTTGATCTTCAGTACTAAACTAGTACTTCTCGATGACCTGCGTGGAGGTCTTCTTCATGGTCTTGTTTACCAAATCTTGAGCCTTGACGGGAGCAACCCTCCGGCAAGCCCTTGCCGTCAGGAAGGCTACAACTGCCTGTGCACAAGTCAGGGTACGAAGGCACCCCTGTCTTAGTACACCGACACTTGGTATTTATGGTGGGATAGACGTAAATTGGTTCATGAAGAAAAGGTTCAAGATACACATCAAACCTCGATGAGGGCTCGTGCTATAACGACAAACTATGTTAATGCCCACTCTCCTAAGGCAACCAGTAAAACAGGGGGATGGACTAGACCTCCTATGGGGTTCGTTAAAATGAATGTTGATGCTTCTTTTGATCATGATCTGCTTAGGGGCACGGCGGGGCTGTTCTCAGAGATGACAATGGAAGGTTCATTGTTGGAGGAAACGGGAGGATTGATTGGTGTGCTGATGTATTAACAACAGAAGCTTTGGCCCTTAGGTTTGACTTACTCTTTGCACAAAAGGTGGGTTGCGATCGCCTTATTATCAACTCTGACAATATGAAAGTGATTGACACAATGAAGAATGGAGGACAATCGACGGGAGCGGCAGCGGCAGTGTTCGACGATTGCTATTTTATGGCTTGTGATTTTTCTATTACTAGGTTTGAGCATTGTAATAGGAAAGCTAATAAGGTTGCTCATGAACTTGCCAGGCTAGCAAAATTTTCCGTGACAGGGGATTGGTTTGAGAAGCCTATGAATTGATAGTAACTGTTATTTCTAATTAATAAAGTTTGATGTTTATTTAAAAAAAACATGGCACCTCATCCGTGTCGCCGCTTATCCTACTTTCCGTCCTCTCTCCAACCCTCCTTGCATTCTGGTATTGCATGACCCTCAACACATTAATAAGAAATAAAGTGATAATTGAAACCTAATATCAAAATATTCTCACAATATGCAGAAGTTGAGAATGTTATGAGAACAAATAACTAACAGATTGGTTGGAAATTATATTTTGCTCCAAAAAAAACTAAGCATGAAGAATCATGTTTGTTAAAAATTTAGGAAAACACCGGTGGCGGTATCTACCTAAATGAAGTTTGTGCTGTCGTGTCGGATACCCGACCGATCGTCTCCTGCACGCGGGGTAGTTGGAGGCCCCCGATCGATTGATATGCTCATGTGTAGTAGTAGTTGGTGGCCCTCGGTCGATCAATCGATGCATGCTCATGCGCGGTAGCAGGTGGAGGCCCGATCGATCGACATGAATCTCTCGCTATAGCCTCTGCGTACTTGACAGTGATACGCGATAGTTTGGAGAAGGCATATGCGCAAGTAGAGACCCCTGTTGCGATCGTGAGCGATATTGTAGGAGGACCCCGTACGCAGTACTGATCGATCAAGTTGGAGACTTTGCATTACAGAGAACCCGATCGATTGATCGATGCGAGACTCCCTATAGAGTTGCTACGTACTTGGTGGTGGTCCGTGAAGCCGTATGCGTGAGTAGAGACCCTGTTGCATCGTGTGCGGTAGTTGGACGCCCTGTTTGAATCCGTACGAGGAGCCTCTTACGTTGAAGAGCCCCCGTGCGTTGTTGCGCCCCTCGCATTCGATAGTTAGAGTTGAGACCCCGGCCAGTTGCAAGGAGCCATCTCGACGTGTACACTACCCCGTTATTGGCGCGCGGTACCCCCACCCCGGTTGGTTGCCTCTCGATGTACAGTACCCAGTTGGTGCCGCACACGATACCCCCACCCCAGTCGGTTGCCTCGCAATGCCTAGAACCCAATTGCGGCTGTAGCACGGTACCCCGCCCCAGCCGGTTGGTACTCAATGAACAGGATCCCGTGGCGGCCGTAGCGCGGTACCCCCACCCCAACCGTTTGGCGCTCGATGCACAAGACCCCGTTGCGGCAATAGCGTGGTAGCCGGTTGGTTGTCGATGCACTGGACCCTGTTGCGACTGTAGGGCGGTACCCCCACCCCAAAGTCGGTTGTCTCTCGATGTACAATACCCCGTTCCAACCTGTTGGTTCCCCGTTGATGCGTACCCCCACCCATGCAGTCATTTGTTGCCTCTCAATACAGTGCCCCATTGTTGCGTACGTAACGGGATACCCCCACCCGAGTCGACCGGCCGTTGCTCGCCATCGGACATTGCCTCTTGATGTGTAGTGTGTACTTTGCATGATTGTTGAGACACCGACCGTATATACGCGAGTGCGACCGGCCGGTACATGAATAAACTGGTGTGTACTTGGCCTTTATTTTTGTAGAGTGGATGTAGGTGCGTGTACATGATTTAGAAGGAATTTCGTAACCTGCTCGATTCGGGCCAAATTTCTTAAACTAAATGTTGTCTTTCCTCTATGGGTGCGACTATGTTACATCTAGATGTGACATAATATGTCACATATAACATGATGTCACCTTGTAGCTCTTCCTCCCGCTTTTCCTTGTTGGTTTGATTTTTTTTATCCAGTCCAGTTTCTCCTCGCCGCTAAACAAGCCTACTGGAAAAAAAGAGGATAGTACACGACAGGGCCGGCCCACTGCTACGCACGGAAGTGGCTTGTGTTTGTTGCTCACGAGAAAAGTAAAAAAATGATAGCTCTTTACAAGAATCGAACTCCGCCCTCCAAGTACTAAAAGTGTCTACAAAGCCACCAGAGCTAATGAATGTTGGTGACAAATGATGCACACGGATATTTAAGAACTCACTATAGCGTCAGATTTGAAATCGTTTTTGAACATTTATTGAAAAATTGTGCACGATTTTGAAATGCCGAATATTTTTTGAAAATGCAAAGAATTTTTATAACTCCAAATATTTTTTGAAAAGTGTGAACAATATTTGTAATTCAAATTTTTTTTTTAAAAGACAATCAATTTTTGAAATCCTGATTATTTTTTAAATGCGAATAATCTTGAAAATTCTGAACATTTTCTGAAAACATGAACACTTTCCCAAAAACACGAACACATTTTAAAAGTGTGAAATTTTTATGAAAATGTTAACTTTCTTTATGAAAACATGAACATTTTTTGAATTTGTTAACAAAATTTTGAAAATGACGACATGTTTTGAACATCCAGAACATTTCTTTTATACAAACTGAAAAAAAAATTAGTGTAGGATGAACTATTTTTAATATACGATGAACATTTTCTTTAACAAACTGAAGTTTGTTTAGTGTGCGGTGAACCTTTTTAGATTTTTTTAATGATTATTTGTATGCAATGATCGTCGTGCATGCATTTTATACCTTGGCCTTGGATTTATGCATGTATTTGTATGTACCTTGACATGCATGCACATGCAAAGCTCATTAAAGAATCAGCTAATGCACTTACTGGTGTGATGACATGCTTCTTTCTCTATGTATCCTACGCATAACCAAAAACTTCCACATTCAAAAAATGAATTGTGGGGCTTAGTCACATAAGAGAGGGAGAAAAAAAGGTTGATCCATATATTTCTTCCTTTTTAAATACTAACAAAAGTATTTAATTTATCTTCTTTGGCATAAACCGCGTAGAATATCTGTGCCAAAAATGGACTTGCAACTAGGTCGAATCATTTGCGACTAGGTTAGAGGGTCGACAACCAGTTACAAGTCAATGATGAACATGCAACAACAATAGCAAAAAAAATTGCATGTCAGAGGTGTAGTTGGACTTGCAACTGGCCCAATAATAGCGTGTCGAGGGTGGACTTGCAACTGGAAGAAGAAAAATACATGGGCCCCAATTGCATATTGGGATGGAGTTACAATTAGGAAAAAAGGGGCAGACCCTCAGTGGCGTGTCGAGTGTGGATTCGCAACTAGGAAAAATGGGTCCGACCTTAGTTAATTGTCAAGGATGGACTAGCAAGTGGGACAAGAAAAAAAGTGCCCCCCCGATCGCCTGTCTTGGGGTGGAGTTGCAACTGGGACAAAAATGGTCGCCCCAGTTTTGTGTCGAGGTTAGCCAAGTTGAGTGTCGACGGTGGATATGCAACTTGGACGAAGGGGTCGAGGGTCAGTTACATGTCAAGGGTGGGCTTGCACCTAGGGCCAAGGGGTCAAGGGCCAGTTGCAAGTCAAGGATGGATTTACAACTGGGACAAAGGGTCGAGGTCCAGTTGCTTGTCGAGGATAGACTTGCAACTAGGGTAAAGGGTCGGGGGAAAAGTTGTGTGTCGAGGCCGAACACTCAACCGGGACAAAATGATTCAGGCCAGTTGTTTGTCGAGGGTGGACCTACAATTAGGTCAAAAGGGTCGAGAACAAAGTTGCGTGTCGAGTGTGGACTTGCAACTACGATAACTACGAAACTATGAGCCCAGTTGCGAGTCAAGGGTCGACTTGCAACTGGTATGAAACAAACTATGAGCCTAGTTGCGAGTCAAGGGTGGACTTGCAACTGTGATGAAAAACAAAACTACATACTGCAATTGCGAGTCGAGGGTGGGCTTGCAACTGAGACAACTACTAGCCTAGTTGCGAGTCGAGGGTTGACTTGCAACTGAGACAACTACGAGCCCAGTTGCGAGTCGAGGGTCGACTTGCAACTGAGACAACTACGAGCCCAGTTGCGAGTCGAGGGTTGACTTGCAACTGAGAAAACTACGAGCCCAGTTGCGAGTTAAGGGTCGACTTGCAACTTGGATGAAACAAACTACAGGCCCAGTGCGAGTCAAGTGTGGACCTGCAACTGGGATGAAAAATAAAACATAGGTCGAGTTGCGAGTCAAGAGTGGGCTTGCAGTTTAGATGAAACAAACTACGAGCCTATTTGCGAGTCGAGGGTGGACTTGCAACTGGGATAACTACACAAAACTACGATACGAGTTGCGAGTCGAGGGTGATCTTGCAACTGGGACAACTACACAAAACCATGGACAACTGGGACAACAATGAAACTATGAGCCCTATTGCGAGTAGAGGATGGACTTACAACTAGGACAACTACGAAACTACGAGCCCAGTTGCAAGTCAAGGGTGGACACACAACTGGGATAAAACAAAAATTATGGGCCTAGTTGCGAGTCAAGGACCGACTTACAACTTGGACAACTACACAAAACTACGATACCACTTGGGAGTCGAGGATGAACTTGCAACTGGCACAATTAAAAACTACAAGCCCAGTTGCGAGTCGAGTGTAGACTTGCAACTGGGATGAAAAAAACACATACCCAGTTGCGAGTCAAGGGTGAACTTGCAACTGGGACAACTACGAGCCCATTTACAAGTCGATGATGGACTTCTAACTAGGACAACTACGAAACTACGAGCCCAGTTGCGAGTCAAGGGTCGACTTGCAACTGGGATGAAACAAAACATGGGCCCAGTTGCGAGTCAAGGATGGACTTGCAACTGAAATGAAAAACAAAAACACTGGCTCCATTTACGAGTCGAGGGTGGACTTACAACCGAGACAACTAAAAAACTACAAGCCCAGTTGCTAGTCAAGGAGCGACTTGCAACTAGGATTAAAGAAACTATGGGCCGAGTTGTGAGTCAAGGGTGGACCTGCAAATGAGATGACAATAAAACATAGGTCGAGTTGCAAGTCAAGGGTGGACTTGCAACTGGGATGAAACAAGCTACAGACCTAGTTGCGACTCGAGGGTGGACTTGCAACTGAAACAACTACAAAAAACTATGATACAAGTTGCGAGTCGTGGGTGGACTTGCAACTCAGACAACTAAACAAAACTACAATACGAGTTGCGAGTCCAGGGTGGACTTTCAACTCGGACAACGACAAAACTATGGGCTCGGTTGCGAGTCGAGGGTGAATTTGCAACTGAGACAACTACGAAACTACGGGCCCAGTTGTGAGTCAAAGGTGAACATGCAACCGGGATCAAACAAACTACGGGCCTAGTTGCAAGTCAAGGGCGGACTTGCAACTGGGACAACTACACAAAACTACGATAGTATTTGCGAGTCGGGGGTGGACTTACAAGTAGGATGAAAAAGAAAACACATGCCCAGTTGTGAGTCAAGGGTGAACTTGCAACTGGCAACTACGAATCCATTTGCGAGTCGAGGGTGGACTCTATAAATTCTCCACTAGGCCATAATAACGCACAACGAAAATGAACAAAAAAGAAACGGGCCGCGCCTCCCAAACGACGACATATATGGGCCCATGTGAAAGAAACGCGAGAACTTGTCGACACAAAACAAAATGGGTTAAGAGGACACGCGACAAAAAAGAACGAGCTAACATGGATGCACATGATCGAGTTTGTGCGAACATTAAACAAATCGAATGATTATAGACTTAGATGAGACATCACTAAATAAAACAAAACAAGGAATAAAGGTTTAGCAAATCCGAAAGAAAAAAAATCTAGTTACGCTCTCCTCTAGTAAACAGTCAAACCAAAATAAAACAAAACAAGGAATAAAAAGACAGATGACCCTCCACAAAAAAGCTACAACCCACAAAATAAAGCCAATACACAAAACATAAAAACGACCACTAAAGAAAGTCATATCGGGTCTTACTGCTTCACGAGGGACGAACAGAAAACACAACACAACGACAACAAGCACGACTCAGAAGCACGTATATCTAACGGTATATGAGTTAGATGAGACATTGTTAACTCTCACCTAGATGAGAATTAGCAAAACCAAACCGAAATGGGACCCCTAGATCACGCCGTAAAAACGGCCCAACAAAAGACGCATGCGCAAGCAGGTCGACAAGTAGACACCTGACACACGACGCGGCACGGGATGCGACGACAAAATAATCCGCGATCAAGATTTGTAGGACATTTAAACCGAACAGACGACAGTGTGATTTCTTTTTTCATGAATTTAAAACAAATAAACAAAGAAAAAAAAAGAAAAAACAGAAAATAAGTAAGAAAAAGAAATGGAAAAGAGAAAATATAAATATAAATAAAAGACATGTCTAAAATGGTTCATAATTTAAAACAAATAATAACAGAATAATTTAAAACAAATAATAACAGAAAAAGAAAGAAAGAAGAAACGACAAAAAAAGAAAAGAACGCAGCAGCCTATATAGACTACGGCCCATAAGAAAAACCTATACGAGCCGACGCAGCTACCTAACGTGGCTTACGAAACGTTGGCTACCCCTAAAAAAACGAAATGTTGGCTACGGAAACGTTTTTAAAGCGTAGCTTACAAAACAGGACAACAAACAACGCACGGAAAAAAAAACAAAGCACTGCGTGCGCGAATCTTAAAGATTTGCATCAAACGGTTTAGGAGTTAGATGTGAAGTAAGTATTTTACATCTAGATGTGAAATAGCAATTCCGTTCCTCTATTATTATGGCCGATTGTTGAGCACGATGCTTTGCTTATCCACGGGGTGATAGGCCAATTTCTTAAACTAAATGTTGCCTAACCTAAGTGACACCGAAGAACTGCGATGATTTCTCACACGCATTCGACTTGGTCACCGAAGCTAGTTGGTTCACCTCGAAGGAGGTTTCCAAATTCTTCACTCTCTGAGTAAATGGGTTCTAGAAACACAGTACGGACACAGACGCTCATATACATGCACGTACACTCACCCCTATGAATGTACACACGCACATCATACCCCTATGTGCACCTCCGTGAGACTGAGCCGACAGGGTTTTAACCAAGCATGCTTAAGCTTACGATCTTACTAGATCTTTGTTGGCGCGCGTTGCCGCGCCCGTCGATTTTTACGATAGAAGGATAGTATTTTCAAATATATGCATGAAAAAAATAAAGTAGTAATGGATAGTAGGGAAGGCTACTTTTCCCTAGGTCTGATGATCTTGGAGTTTTTTTTTGAAGGACTAATGAACTTAGAGTTGAACATGAAAGCACACACTGTTGCACATGAACGATTCAAATTTCAGTACATCAATATATGCTAGGTATGATTGATCAGAGTGCTAGGTTCGATAATGGTTGTGGTTCTGATAATAATCGTAGATTATATAGATCTATATGCACATATCAAGAAACTGTCTTCTAAAGCAAGAAATTGATAGCCCCTAAAAGGGTAGTCAAGGAAATTGTTGCAAATATATTACCGAAAAAGGCTTTCGCCCCGCTTTATAAATAAAGCAAACCGCCAAGAGCACACATACACGGACTAGTCCAGAACACACACACCCAAGTCACACAACAATAAGCACAGAGGTTCTGCTGAGGGCACAGCTCAACAAGCCCAAAAAAAACCAAAAAAGAGACTGCCGAGGCCGGAACTGGAAAGCATGCCGGGCGTCTAATCTGGCTCCGGGGGAGGCGGAGGGGGCGGCGGCGACAGACGGACGGCCATCAAGCGAAGGTCGGCGATGAAGGCGGAGATGGCGTCACGATCCTGAGGGCGGCTAAGCGGCCGCCAAAGCTGCAAGTAACCAGACAGTTTGAAGAGAGCGTCAGTAGCCCGTCGAAGAGGAATGCACTGAATCACAAGCTTATTGCGAATCGTCCAGAGGGTCCACGCGAGCACCCCAATCTCAAGCCACCTAATGTGGCGAGAGGGCAGAGGGGAGTTCTGGAGTTCGGCGAAGAGGTCGGGGAAGTTGGTGTGGCACCAATCACCTCCCACAACCTCCCTAAAGCAGCTCCACATGAATTGAACAGAGACACAGGAGAAGAAGATGCGATTCGAATCTTCAGGGGTACCACACAGTGGGCAGAGGCCGGACCCTGGGCCATTGCGTTTGCGGACCTCCACACCAGACGGGATCCGTCCTCGGATCCATTGCCACATGAATATCCGTATTTTCAGTGGCAGGCGGATGGACCAAACCGCAGGGAGGGGGGGGGAGGAGCGGAGGAGGGGGCGATGGCCATGTAAAGGGACTTGGTGGAGAATTGGCCCGAAGGCTCAAGACGCCACCGCACCTCGTCCGGCCCAGCATCCACCACCGGCTCGTGGAGAGCGACGCAGTCAAGCAGCTCAAGCCAAGCGGCGGCTTCCTGAGGCCCAAATGGCCTCCGAAAAGCGAGGCGCCCTAAGTCAATAAGGGCCCTCTCTACTGAGATCAAGGGGGCGACGGCGATGGAGAAGAGGTCGGGGAAGCGGGCCGCGAAGGGGGTGTCTCCTGCCCAACGGTCGAACCAGAACAAAGTCGCAGTACCCGATCCAACCGAGATGGAGGTCCCAATGCGGAGGACAGGTAGCAGTTGGATGACCGACTGCCAAAACTGGGAACCGCCGGACCTTTGACAGAAGGCCAGGGGTTGTCCACGCAGGTACTTGTTCCGGATGATGTCTAGCCAAAGACCGCCATGCCCTTGCGAAATGCGCCAGAGCCAGCGGGAAAGGAAGGCAATGTTCATGCGCTTAGAGCACATGATACCGAGGCCCCCTTGCTCCCGGGGCTTGCAGATGTCTGGCCAGCTAACCATATGGTACTTCTGCTTATTGTTATCGCCAGCCCAATAGAAGCGAGATTGGACTTTGGCGATCTCATGGTGAAGGGTCTCATGAAGGCTATAGAAGCTCATGAGGAACAAGAGGAGGCTGGAGAGGGAGGAGTTGATGAGGATCGTCCGAGCCGCCTTCGACAACCACCTACCCTGCCATGGCTCAATGCGCGTTTGCAGCTTGGCTACCGTAGGACGCAGGTCCGCAACGGTAAGCCGAGAGTCACTGATGGGCGTTCCCAAGTAAGTCGTGGGGAAGGAGCCGAGGCGGCAGTTGAGGCGGTTGGCAATGTCGAGGGCCTCCGCCGGAGAATAGCCCATTACCATCACATCACTCTTGTCGAAGTTGATCTTGAGGCCAGACATTTGTTGGAAGCATAGGAGGAGGAACTTAAGGTTGGCGATGTCCGCGTCCGAGCCTTCGACCATGATGATGGCGTCGTCGGCGTATTGGAGCATGGAGATCCCGGAGCCACCGGCCAGATGAGGGGTGATCCCACGAATATGGCCCGCGGCCTTGGCCTTATCTAGGATGGCGGCAAGCGCGTCCACCACCATATTGAACAAGAATGGGGAGAAAGGATCGCCTTGTCTAACCCCACAAAGGGTGGGGAAGTAAGGGCCAATCTCCCCATTGATGTTCACGGCGGTGCGACCGCAGGACACCATCTGCATCACCCGGGTGATCCATCGATCATCAAGGCCCTTACGGAGTAGAACTTCCCGAAGGAAGGACCAACTAACAGTGTCGTATGCCTTATGAAAATCGATCTTCAGGAAGACCGCCTTGAGGTGTTTAGACCGGACCTCATGGAGGACTTCATGGAGGACTAGCACCCCATCCAGGATATATCGCCCTCGCACGAAGGCGGACTGGTTGGGGTGGGTAATGTGGTCGGCGAGCAGGGTCACCCTATTGGCGTACCCTTTTGCCAGAATCTGGAAGATCACATTGATCACCATGATCGGTCGAAACTGGCGAATATCGGAGGCCCCAGGTACTTTGGGGATGAGCGAAATGATCCCAAAGTTGAGGCGACCGAGGTCGATGGTCCCAACGTAAAACTCGTCGAAGATGGCCATGATTTCAGGCTTAATCAGATTCCAGAAGGTCTGGAAGAATTTTACCGGAAGGCCATCCGGCCCCGGGGCCGAGGAGGGGTTCATGCCTCTAATGGCAGCCCAGACCTCATCCTCAGGGAAGGGGGCCGTGAGGGCCGCATTCTCCGCAGCGGAGACAAGCTGGCGGCCGGACCAGCAATCGTGGGCCAGAGAGAGACCGCTCCTAGGAGCGGAGGAGAACAAGGATCTGTAGAACCCGTCGACATGGGCCCTAATGTCACCCGGGGACTGCAGAAGGGTCGGGCCATCCCAGAGGAGGGGGATGGTGTTGCGTCTACGACGCCCATTCGCTATGGCCTGAAAGTAGGCTGTGTTCGCGTCGCCCTTCAGGACCCATTTCTGGGAACCCCGCAAGCGCCAGTAAGCCTCCTCGTCCGTGTAGATGACGGAGAGTTGGTCCTCCAGGTCATAACGGGAGAGCCATTCATCCGGGGAGAGGCCAATCGTGTCAGCCCGGAGGTCAAGAGCCTGAATGGCGGCCAGCAGGGCCTTTTTCCGCTCGCGGAGGTCGCGACCCAAGTTGGCGCCCCACCCCTTCATGAACTGCCGGCCACGCTTGGCACAGAGATGCCAAGAGTCAATAGCCGAGGGGGGGCGAGGGTGGGGAAGGGACCGAGCCTCCACCCAGCGGGCCCCGACAGCCTCCACGAAACCAGTTTGGGACAGCCAGAATGTCTCAAACCGGAATCGTGGTGGGATCGGAGGGCGCTCGTCGGCGGAGGACAGGAGAAGAGGAACGTGGTCGGAGCCGATCCGAGTGATGGCCCGGAGGGAGGCCAGAGGGCAGCGGAGGTCCCATTCCGGGGAGACTAAGACCCGGTCCAGGATGGATTGGGTCGGGGAGGCCTGACGATTGGTCCAGGTGAACCTGGCACCAATCCTATCTATCTCGCGAAGGCCAAGATCGGCAATGCAGTCATTAAACATTTGCATACGTGCAAAGTTGACATGATCATTGCTCTTGTCTTCCGCGAAGCGGAGGAGGTTAAAATCATCCCCGACAACCACGGGCAGGGAGGCCGCAGAGACCTTCCGGTGAAGCTCCTCGAGGAAGGAGGCAGACCTACTATGGTCAGTCGGGCCATAGACGATGATAACCTCCCATTTGAAATTCAGGGCCCGTTCGTAAAGCTCCATACTGACAAAGAACTGGCCCCGGTCCATACTTCCCACCTCGAAGGTGGCATCCTTCACACCTAGAGGGATGCCACCCGAATGGCCGGCAATCCCACTAGAAGGGAGCCAGTGCCAAGCAAAGAGGTGGGAATTCAACCTATCAAGCTCCGGCAGGGAGAATTCGGAGCGCATGGTTTCCTGGATCGCAACTATGTCAATGTGTTCATCTCGCATGTACTCGATGAGTTGGCGGCGCCGGCCATCATGGCCGAATCCGCGGATGTTCCAGAATAAAGCACGCATTAAGGTGCCATTGGGGGGCTGCTTGACCCCAGAACACGGGAAGCGCTTTGGGCGCGAAGGGCGGCAATGCGAGAGCGGGTGCGGCCACGAGGCTCGGCCGCCTCCAACAGGGGGCGGCCAGCAGCCCTACGGGGCAGTGCCTGAGCGGCCGCCGAAGGAGGGACCGGGGGGATGGTGGGGGCGAGGAGGGCCTGGCGGGCCTCCGCCAATTTACCATCAAGAATCTTGCGAGCCTGGATGGTCGCGATCTGCACTAAGGGGGGAGCAGCCTCCCCCCTGAAAATGATCGCGGAATCTGACGCAACCTTCGCAAGGTGACCAAGTGGGACCGATTCGAGCGCAGAAAATGAGCAAGTAGCACCAGAGGGGGGACGGCAGGCGTACCTGGCTCCAGGTTCCGGGCAGCGGCCCGGAGCTCCGCCCGCTCGGGGATGGGCAGAGCTGGGCTACCGTCCGGCCGGGCGGCAATGAGCCGATCGCTCCGGCGCGAGGCCGTCACCGGAGTGGAGGAGGACCGACCGCGGCGGGAGTAGGTAGCGGACCATGGGGGTGGGGGCTGGGAAGCCAGCGGGGTGGTCACCCGAGTCCCCCCATCCCCGTCGGGGTCTGCCGCGGCTGCAGGTAGGAGTGCCGGCCAGGTGCAGACGAGGGGCAGGGAGGATGGTGCTGAAGATGGCGGCGCGGGATCAGAAGCGGGAGGGACCCAGGCCACCGCCGGCAGCGGAGATGGAGCGGGGTCGGCTGCCGGGGGTGGTGGGGGGTCCTCGGGGACCAGCGCCGGGGAGGGCGAGCTGGGGCGGAGGGACGTGTCGACCTGGAGCGTAGTCGTAGGGGAGGCCGGTGCGGAGCTCGCCGCGACCTGGAGCGCAGCCTTAGGGGAGGCCGGTGCGGAGGGGATCGGCAGGGCACCCAGGTCCGGCACGGCAGGGAGAGTCGCGGGGGAGCGAGGCGAGGAGGCAGGGGCAACGATGAGGCCGACGCTGGAGGTATCACTCCCCTCGGACGCCACGACCGACGGTGAGGAGGGCAGCGCAGCAAGCACAGCTTGCCGCCCCCCACGGCTCGAGGACGGGGCCGGGTGAGTCGGCGAGGGGGAGCGAGAAGGGCTGTCCTCCGACCCCTCCTCCTCGTAGGAGCGGTGCGAGCGAGGGTGATGGCGACCGCGGTAGTCATCATGGGACCCAGGAGGGGCGCCGGGGGGGGGGGGGGCGTCATCGAAGAAGCGGGGCCGGCCCACATGGTTAGGCGGCTCGGGAGCAATGCGGAGGTCGAAGCCCTGGTCGTTGAAGAAGACCCGGACGGTGGCGCGCAGCTTGGAGGAGTCGAGGCACTTGACTTTGACGCGGACCTCCTCCTCCTTGCGGAGGGAAAGCTCGTCAACCACCACCACCTTGCCAAGGATCCGAGACATGTTGCGGATCACACGCTCAGACCGGGCAATGTCAGGAAGGCCGGCGACCAGGATCCAAGCCGTGTCAAGGACCGCGACGGCCTTGGGGTCGAGGATCGGCTCGGTGATGTCGACGGCGAGCTTGTTGAAGGCGAGTGTGATCTGGTCACTGCGCGTGGCGTAGCCGTGGCTGAGAGCGTCGGGGAAGACCACCGAGAAAGCGCCACCGGTGGTTAGGGTGGCCTGCCAGTCCCATTGGCGGCGGTAGAGGTGGTTGAGCTCGGCCTCAATCATCTCGGGGGAGGCGACACCATCCACCACCGTGACGATCGCCTGGAGGGAGGGGGAGGGGGTAGGGACGTTCGGGAGCTCGATGTGGAAGAACCCCAACCCCTCAATCCCGTGGCCGTACATCATCAACTCCTCATCGATAGGCTTGTCCGGGCACAGCAGAGCGGGATGGGAAGGATCCTTGCAGACGTAGCAGCATGGGGGGTTGACACAATTGATCTGAGAGTGCCCCGCAACGCCGCAATTGAAGCACGGCGGACGGGGGAGGCCAGAAACAGGGCCAGAGGCGGCAGCGGGGCCAGAGGCCGTCACGGAGGGCGTCTGCTGGTTAGCCCGAGCCTGCCCGCGCCTCTTCTTCTTCTTGGCCACACCCTGGCGACCACGGGTCTGGCCACCCCCACCACCACCGGCGGCGGGAGGGCCAGAAGGGTTGGCGGCATGCGGCGGGATATACTTCCGGGCTAGAGCAGCAGCGGGTTGGGGAGGTGCACGCGGGGAGAGCGGTCGGGCCGGGCGGGGAGGGGACATGCTTCGCTCCCGGCGCCGAGCCGGGGAAGGAGAGCGCCGGCGAGAGGAACGCCAATCGCCCGCCGCCGGCGGAGGGGAACGGGAGCGTGCCAGCCCATCGGGGCGGCCCGGAGAGCGGCGATAGTCGCGGCGGTCGTCGTAGCCCTGCGAGCGTCGGCTGTCCCGGTCACGAAGCTCGCGCCGGAGCTCTTCCTCGCGACGGGCGGCATCCGGGGAGGGACGGGGGGGGGGGGGGTCTCGGCGGTCGTCGTAGCGACGCTTGCGGCGGTCCTCGCCGTCATCCCACTCCCGCGGCATGGGTGGAGCCTGCGGACAGGGGAGGGGGGCGGAAGGGAGCAGGACCGGGCCGGCGGCCACCGGCGCGGCAAGCCGAGGTGGCGAGCGGAGCTGGGCGGGAGGGGAGGGGTTGGGGATCGCGTCGAGGGAGGAGGGAGTTGGGGAAGACGGGGTGGCGGCGGGAGGAGGGGACGGGGGGCGCGGCAGTCCATAGGGGAGCCAGATCGAGCGCGGGGGCTCGGTGGGCCTAGGGCACGGAGCCGGCCCAAGGATCGACGGCCCAGCCGCCCCGGCCTGGGGGAGGGGGCCACGGGCCCTGAGGGGCAGGCAGGCCACCCGGCGCGAACGGGCCAGCGCATCACGGCCCATCAGGGCACGACCCAGGACAGGGGGCGGGGCACCGAGCGGGAGGGTTTCCCCTTCGCTGGAGGATGCCGCCGCCGCCGCCGTCGCCGGGGCGAGGGGAAGCGCGGCTGCCGGCCAAGGGCGTCGAGGGACGGAGAACGGGCGGAGCTGAAGAGCAGAAGAACCAAACGTCGCGATAAAGGGCTGGAACGGGGAGCAACGGGCCACCACATCGCCGGTGGCCGGGGGGGGCGAGGAGGGCCGAAGGGGGCACCGGAGCCGGTCGGGGAGAGGGCGTAGCGGACGGACGCCACGAGGAACGCGCCATCCCCAGGTCGGACCGGCCCGCCACTCCCCAGGAGCGGCGTCGGCGACCTCCCAAGCCCCGCAAGGCCGCGCCTTGGCCCCGTGGCGGACGAGCAGCGCTCATCGGCCGGTTCTGCGAACGCCGCCGCGAGCCGGAGGCAGAACCTCCGCAGCGGGAGGCTGAGCCAGCGGCCGCGCTGGTCGGTGTCGCAAGAACGGGGGCACAGGGGGAAGGGAGGTGCCAGGACGGCCGGCGTCCGGGGAAGCCTCGTCATCCTCGGCGAGGTCTGCCCAGCGGAGCCGCGGCAGAGCCTCAAGGGCGGACGGAGGCGGCGGGGAGGCAGGCGACGCGGGCGGAGGGGAAGGTGGCTGGGGATCCGGCGAGGCACAGGGCAGGGAGGGGACGCCGGCCGCGGCGCCCGCCGGGGGCGGGGGCGCGTCGCCAGAGTCGCCAGAGCCCGAGGCCTCCATCCCTCCCAACTCAGTGGATTCCTTCAAACGGTATATGCCTGATATATTTGAGTGCTCTAGAAAACAAATTTGTAATCACAATTTTTTTCTGCAAATATATTAGGGTCACTTGAATATTAAAGATGTTCGAATGTTGTGATAAAATAGCATGGCAAGCATTTTAACCAAGCTATAAGGAAAAAAGCATGGACAAGAATGAACATGAAATCGCACGTAATAAAAATTTCTATTGCCTGAGAAGAGCAGAACAGTTCAATGCACTTAAAAGATAAACAAGTATTCATCAGAAATGGTTAGGAATGTGTTCATGGTACAATTGTGTTGTCACCATATAGTATTGCTAAAGAACAAAGTCTAATACATTCATGCATACCATAGGAATAAGAAGATAGAAACCTAGATAAAGAGTAATACGAAAAGTATACGGCAAATCAAAGGCCTTTGAAGTGTAAAAATGATTATAAGCAAGGAATGAGGAATATACAACAAAATTATTTGGCCACTCTATTTTTATTTCCATGCCTCATGTAGATTTATGCCATCTGATGCATTTCTACTAAGGGTGGACACGGTCCGGGCCGGCCCGGTCCCTCACCGAGCTGCCATTTGGACCGGCTGCCGGCGGTCCGGACCGGACCGGACCGACCAACCTTGCGGTCCTGTTTCCAGGGACCGGACCGGCGGCGGGGAAGCTTGGGCCGGACCGAGCGGACCGGCCAACCACCACTGGCGACGACATGCGCGGGTGCAGAGGCGAGGTGGGCGACGTGAGTGGGTGCTGTGACTGGTGGCAGACGTGCGCGAGAGCCGGTGGCGAGAGGTAGACGACGTGTCGTGGGAAGTGCTGTTAGCCATGAACATGCGCATGTTCATCCCTTAGCAGTTTTCTCTGTCGCATGCAAGCAATCTATCGCGTGCATGAGCCCACGATTATCTGTGTCGGGCCTTGCCGTGATGAGTGGATAAAATTGGACGTGGAGTTAATTGTGGGATCGCGCCGGGATTATCGGATCAAACATGTTTCTCTCGTTAGTCCCGAATAAAAGGAAAGAGCAGCGTGGAGTTAGTCGTGGGATTGACACGACCGTGCTAGAATAACTACTTTTACGGAACGAGCATCCAAGTTGACGTAGAAATCAGGGGAGAATCGGTTGAAGAATCCTGTAGGCAGTTATTTCAATAGATGTAGCAACAAATTATGGTTTTTTTTTCTCGAATACGCACGAGTGTGCGTATCATATTTTATAAAAAGAGGGGGGTATATCCACCGTCGATGTTACAGAATGACAAACACTATAACATCACTTACAACCCACCGATCTACACGTGGTTTACAGACCGGATCACTCACGACTCGCCCACCCCGACAACAACTCAAACAGGCTATCTAGTTCTCCTTTTAACAACTTCGCCTGCTGCCAGGCTCTGCCCTCGATCACTATTCTCCTAACCACCACCTCTAGAGACAGAGAAGCACCATCAAAGACTACCGCATTCCTATGTTTCCAAAGCTCCCAAAGCACTAGCATGAAGATGGCCCTTAGCTCCTTTGGTTTGTGCACACCTGTAGTTCTCGCGACGCACCATCCCTTGAGAGTATCCTGAGCCGTAGGGGACCATCCCTGTTTGCCCATGGACGAGCACAACGTTCTTCACACCGTTCTTGCGAACACACAAGTCAGCAGGATATGGTCGATAGTTTCTTTCTCTTGATCACAGAAAGGGCATGCTTCCTGATGCGGTAGTCCACGTCGGGCGAGGCGGTCGGAGGTCCAATACCTGTTCCTCATTACTAGCCATGTGAAGAAACGACATTGCAGTGGGGCTCTCGATCTCCATGTAAAATCCGCGGTTGGCACCACCTCCCTACCAGCGAACTTGGCGGCATAGGCGGAGCGAACCGAGAACTGCCCGTCCGTTTCCCACGACCAAGTGATGGAGTCCGCGACGCTCTCCTATAACCGGACTGCTTGCATGCGTTGCCATACCTCCAAATACTCCATTAGAGCCGCGAGTGCCATGTTGGGGCTAATGTCCTGTACCCAGGTGCCAAGCGAGACCGCCTCATGGACCGTGCGGGTGCCCTTAGCTCGCCGTGGAATGCCGGCATATAGCGCTGGCGCAAGCTCCTGTAGCCGCATCCCGTCCAACCATCGGTCCTCCCAAAATAGGATGTCCTTTCCATTCCCTACGATCGCCCTTGTGGCTGCCGCAAACAGCGCCAGAGAATCCCTGGGAACGGCACACTAGTAGAAAACAGGGCTTTGGTCCTGGCCAGATCAGAGCATTAGTCCCGGTCGTGTTACGAACCGGGACTAATGGGAGCATCAGTCCCGGTTCGAGAGGCTAGGACGTCGGCCGGGCCTCGGCAGGCATCAGTCCCGGTTCGGCTGGGACCTTTAGTCCCGGTTCCATCCACCAACCGGGACTAAAGGGGTTGCTGCCCTTTAGTCCCGGTTGGTGTCTGGAACCGGGACTAAAGGGTAGGCCATTAGTCCCGGTTTTAGACACAAACCGGGACTAAAGTTTTGCCTATATATATCCACGCCCCCCCATCTCCTCTGTTTTTTGGCCGTGGAAGGGTGGAGGTGTGGGCTACTCTGTTTTTTGCCTATATATGCACATGAGGTGTTCGATGAAATGCCGGAGCCACACTTAAGCTTTCTCCTCTGTTCTTCCTCCAAGCTCGACCTCCAAGCTCTATTTTCCCCAAGATTTGTCTAGGTTTGGCGATGCACCAACTATCCAAGTGTTCTAAAAAGGTTAGCAACTTCATCCTTTCATCTCTCACTGCTAGTTTAGCTCATTTCAAATGCTCTAGAAGTAGTGTGGTTTGTGGGTTTTAGTGGAGGAGTGTATGTGTGAGTTTATTTGATTTAGATGCACAATTTGAGCTCAAATTAACTTCTTAGTTTGCACATGTGTATGATTTATATAGCTACTTGTATAATTTTCTTACTTGTATTATTGTTTGTTATTATATAGTGCCATGGTTTTGGTATCCGCCCCCGTCGGCTCTCGTCCGGTCTATGATTCGGATGTGGTATATTATCTTTTATAACTATTTGTTTCATTTAGTGTTTATGACAATTATGCCGACCAACTTCACATAGATGTCTTTATCTAGGAGGTATGTGAACCGGAAATTCCAACCGACCCTCTTGTCGAGAGGTTAAATTTAGTTGAAAAAGAAAATAATTATTTGAAAGAAAAATTGAAAAGAGTTGAAGAAGAGAAGATGAAATTGGAGTTGCATGTTGCCGATGTCGTCGATCTACACAAGATCCAGATGGATGCAATGCGCTTGAAGATTAGAAAGATTACAAAATATGCCATTGATAATGAGGCTTGGTATCATTATGCTGTTGGATCAATTGTTACCTTAGTTGCGATTTTGATCGCATTTGTTGTTGCATTTAAATATTTTACATAGTTGTATGTTAGTTTCAATGTATGTTTTAATTAGATGCTCTAGAGAGCTGTATGTTGTTCTATGAGAACTATGTATGAACTTTATGTATTTATTTTTTCAGTAATAACATTTGATCACTACTGTACTTTGGTTTTATGTGATGATGAGCTTGTATTAATTTGGTCATTTCTCTATTCATGATGTTCTGTAATGGTTTTTGATATACTTAATTATATAATGCACGCAGATGAACCGGCAATGGATGTACGGTGACCGACGCACCTCCGACTACATTACGGGTCGGCATAGTTTTCTCGATGTGGCTGAGGCAAACAAGCAGAATGGTTTTATGTATTGTCCATGTACTGTATGTGAGAATACGAAGGATTACTCTGACTCGAAAACCCTTCACTTCCACCTGCTTAAGAAGGGTTTCATGCCACACTATAATGTTTGGACCAAGCACGGAGAAAGAGGGTTATGATGGAAGACAACAAAGAAGAAGAGGATGATGACAACTATCCTATGTTCCCTGAATACGGTGATACTGCAACGGGGGAAGCTGAAGATCAAGAGGCACCAGATGTGCCCGATGATGATCTTCGCCGGGTCATTGTTGATGCACAGAGAGGATGGGAAAGTGAAAGGGAGAAGTTGAAGTTCGATCGCATGTTAGAGGATCACAAAAAGGGTTGTACCCAAATTGCGAAGATGGCAACACAAAGCTCGGTACCGCACTGGAATTGATGCAATGGAAGGCAGAGAATGGTGTATCTGACAAGGGATTTGGGAAGCTACTGAAAATAATGAAGAAGAAGCTTCCAAAGGATAACGAATTGCCTGACAGTACGTATGAAGCAAAGAAGGTTCTCTGCCCTCTAGGATTAGAGGTGCAGAAGATACATGCATGCCCTAATGACTCCATCCTCTACCGCGGTGAGGAGTACGAGAATTTGAATGCATGCCCGGTATGCGGTGCATTGCGGTATAAGATCAGACGAGATGATCCTGGTGATGTTGAGGGCGAGCGCCCCAAGAAGAGGGTTCCTGCCAAGGTGATGTGGTATGCTCCTATAATACCACGGTTGAAACGTCTGTTCAGAAACAAAGATCATGCCAAGTTGTTGCGATGGCACAAAGAAGACCGTAAGAAAGACGGGAAGTTGAGAGTACCCGCTGATGGGTCGCAGTGGAGAAAAATCGAGAGAAAGTGGCCGGACTTTGCAGGTGACGCAAGGAACTTATGGTTTGGTTTAAGTGCAGATGGCATTAATCCTTTTGGGGAGCAGAGCAGCAATCATAGCACCTGGCCCGTGACTCTATGTATCTATAACCTTCCTCCTTGGTTGTGCATGAAGCGGAAGTTCATTATGATGCCAGTGCTCATCCAAGGCCCTAAGCAACCCGGCAACGACATTGATGTGTACCTAAGGCCATTAGTTGAAGAACTTTTACAACTGTGGGATAAAAAAGGTGTACGTGTGTGGGATGAGCACAAACAACAGGAATTTGACCTACGAGCGTTGCTGTTTGTAACCATCAATGATTGGCCTGCTCTTAGTAACCTTTCAGGACAGACAAACAAGGGATATAACGCATGCACGCACTGTTTACATGAGACTGAAAGTATATATTTGGACAAATGCAAGAAGAATATGTACCTGGGACATCGTCGATTTCTTCCGACCAAGCATGCCTTAAGAAAGAAAGGCAAGCATTTCAAAGGTGAGGCAGATCACCGGAAGAAGCCTGTCCTCCGTACTGGTGATGATATACTTGATATGGTCAAGGATTTACAAGTAATCTTTGGAAAGGGTCCTGGCGGACAATCTGTTCCGAATGACGCTGACGGACACGCACCCATGTGGAAGAAGAAATCTATATTTTGGGACCTACCCTATTGGAAAGACCTAGAGGTCCGCTCTGCAATCGACGTGATGCACGTGACGAAGAATCTTTGCGTGAACCTGCTAGGCTTCTTGGGCGTGTATGGGAAGACAAAAGATACACCGGAGGCACGGGAGGACCAGCAACGTATGAACGAAAAAGACGGCATGCATCCAAAGCAGTATCAAGGTCCTGCTAGCTACGCTCTTACCAAAGCAGAGAAGGAAATCTTTTTTGAATGCCTGCTCAGTATCAAGGTCCCGTATGGCTTCTCGTCGAATATAAAGGGAATAATAAATATGGCAGAGAAAAATTCCAGAACCTAAAGTCTCATGACTGCCACGTGATTATGACGCAACTGCTTCCGGTTGCATTGAGGGGGCTTCTACCAGAAAATGTTCGATTAGCCATTGTGAAGCTGTGTGCATTCCTCAATGCAATTTCTCAGAAGGTAATCGATCCAGAAATCCTACCAAGGTTACAGAATGATTTGGTCCAATGTCTTGTCAGTTTCGAGTTGGTGTTCCCACCATCCTTCTTCAATATTATGACGCACGTCCTAGTTCACCTAGTCGACGAGATTGCAATTCTGGGTCCTGTATTTCTACACAATATGTTCCCCTTTGAGAGGTTCATGGGAGTCTTAAAGAAATATGTTCGTAACCGTGCTAGGCCATTAGGAAGCATCTCCACGGGCCATCAAACAGAGGAGGTCATTGAGTTTTGTGTTGACTTTATTCTTGACCTTAAGCCGATTGGTGTTCCTGAATCGCGGCATGAGGGGAGACTGGGTGGAAAAGGCACGCTAGGACTGAACTCAATAATATGTAGGGACGGGCATTCTTGGGCGCAAGCACACTACACAGTTCTACAGAATTCTACCTTGGTGGCCCCGTATATCAATGAACACAAGAATTTTCTACGCTCCAAACACCTGGAGCAGTCTGACGACTGGATTACACGTGAACACATGGGGACTTTCGGCGGTTGGTTGCAAACACATCTCATGGGTAACACCACTGTTGGAGATGACCTGTACTTCTTGGCCAGGACACCATCTTTGACTGTATTGATTTTCCAAGGGTACGAGATAAATGGGAATACATTTTACACGATCGCCCAAGATAAAAAGAGCACCAACCAAAACAGTGGTGTCCGCTTTGATGCAGCAAACACCAGTAGGGCAAAGGACACATATTATGGTTACATAGAGGACATATGGGAACTTGACTATGGACGTGATTTTAAGGTCCCTTTGTTTCGGTGCAAATGGGTCAATCTGTCAGGAGGCGGGGTACAGGTAGACCCGCAGTACGGAATGACAACAGTGGATCTCAACAATCTTGGGTACACAGACGAACCATTCGTCCTAGCCAATGATGTGGCGCATGTTTTCTATGTGAAGGACATGTCTACCAAACCGAGAAAAAGAAAAGATAAGGAAGCGAATACATCATACGATGAGCCAAAGCGCCACATAGTTCTTTCAGGGAAAAGAAACATCGTGGGAGTGGAGGACAAGACAGACATGTCAGAAGATTATGAAAAGTTTCATGAAATTTCTCCCTTCAGAGTGAAGACTGACCCAAGCATCCTGTTAAATGATGAAGATTATCCATGGTTACGGCGCAATAAGCAAGGGACACATGCGTAGAAATAGTTTTATACCCCAAGATCCCACTTTGGGATGTGACCGGCTTCACCGCCATCACTTTCTCTCTAGTGTGAGTTTCCGGACTTATAGCTGGAAAGTGCCACTTCGGACAAACCGGAGGGAATCTTTGTAAGAGCTAGCTAGGGCATTTTGGCATTTGAAACATGATTTTAGAATAATTATTTATTAAGTTATGAAATTTCAATTATTCCTATCCTTTCAGTCCCAATGTTTTGCAAGGTTGATCATACGCGGTTAGTACCGGTTGGTGGCTCCATATAAAATAACAAGGTTAATATAGACATGGCTTAAACGTCTTGACATAGATGAATACAGCAGAAGCATCGGAGATGATAAGAGAGAAACGTTGTATGACATAAAGAAAATATAACATTATTAGGTTAACAGAAAATACTATGAATCTTCTAGAAGATTCATAGTAAGGGTCTATCTCCTTCACATAGGGAACATTGGTGTCGGCTTTTTTTGAATCACTATGTGTCTATGCATAAAAAAAAATTAGGTTAACAAAAAGTATCGGAATTTATGGTGAATATGTTGCGGCAATGGTACATATGAAAATAACTTGATAGAACTAGCTATTTTGTTACTATCTGATGAAAATCTATATCATGAAATAAAGTTATATAAAATTCTAGTTATGATCAACTAAAACAAAACTATAATATTCTTCAATTGCAAAAATAATCAACTAAAAAGCTTTTATAAAACTCTAGTTATGATCCAAATAATATTAACTTAAAATTATATAAAATTTATGCAACTGAAATTTTCATAAAGTATTTTTTGTTAAAAACTTTAATAGCAAAAAGAATTAAATGATAACTAGGCATGTATGCATCTGTTTAAAAGAAAACTTTAGAATTAAAACGAAAAATAGGCATGATCTCTTTCATTAACACAGAAAGAATATGAAAGTTTTGCATTTTTTAGAATTTCATATATTTTGTTGAAATTATTTGATAATCATGTGTATTACACATAAGTGAGTACGTATAAAAATTAGGATGTGATTTGAAGAAGGTCAAAAAATTGACATAACATATGCAAACAATAAAAAAAATAAAAAAAATGCCCGCCTACTAGCAGGAGAATTCACACACCACGACCTGCATACGACTAGAAACCCAACTATATATGGGCCAGGATGCAGGCCCGCGGGGCACGAATTTCTGCTGTCAGTAGGACCCACATGGTAGAGAGGGGACATGTCAGACGATGAGCTGTCTGTGCTTTGAGAAGAACTTGCAACGGTAGCCGCAGCCGGGCTTATAAACCGCTGCGAGCGCCTCTCACTTGGCGAGGTGGGACTAAACTCCCACCGCCCCTTGGCTGTGCCAGGACCAACCCTTTAGTCCCGGTCCGAGCCACCAACCGGGACTAAAGGGTTGGGTTTCGCGCCCTTTGGGCTGGTGAAATTCACCGTTAGTCCCGGTTGGTGGCTCGGACCGGGACTAAAGGGGGGCCTTTAGTCCCGGTTGGAGCCACCAACCGGGACTAAAGGGTTGGGTATATAAGCAGCACTTAAGAATTTTTCTCCCATTCTCTCCCCCGACGCCGAACCACAGCACGACGCCGCCAGGCTGCTGCGTCGGAGATCGTCGTCGCCTCCGAGCCGTCCCCCCCTCGCCGACGCCCTGCCCCGACGTCGCCGGCGCCGAGCCCTGCCCCGACGCCGCCGTCGCCGAGCCCTGCCGCGATGCCGTCCCCCACTCCCCTGCAACACACTGTGAGCCGCCGCGCCGTTCCCCTCCTCCTCCTTCCCCCCCGCGCCCCGACGCCGCCGCCCGCCCCGACGCCGACGCCGCCCCTCTTTTTGTTATTTTTGTTAATGTGATTTCCAGTGAGCATATTATCAATGTTGGTGATAGAAATTAGTCATAGAATTTTTTGTGAAATTTTTGTTCATAGAAATTAGTGTGAAATTAGTGTTCATTTTGTCTTTTTTGTCATAGAAATTAGTGTGAAATTAATGGTGATAGAAATCCAGTGAGCATATAAACTAGGTCATAGAAATTAGTGTGGAATTTTTGTTCATAGAAATGGTGATAGAAATCCAGTGAGCATATAAACAAATTGAAGAACAATTTTTTTGCATTAGAGTTCATTTTGTCTTTTTTGTATGTTTTAATGCAAGCATCTTTTGGGCAATCTTTGAACATGAAGTAGGAGCATTTTGATGTCATCTTGCTAGTAGATTTTAGTTCATGCCATGTTAGGACCTGTAGTGAGTGATACAAGCTTGTAAACTTGCTATCTATTCATTTCTGCCATATATGCCATGCTATTTTTCTGTAAGTCTGAAACTGGCAGTATTAATACTTTGCATTTTGCCTTGAGGTTTGCAACAAATCTGTGCATCTTTGGATCATGATCAGTAAGGGTGTTTTGTTGAGGGTAATTAGTACATGCTTGCCATGCTCTTTGTTGCCATGAAAAACTGCTGTAGCATATATTTTACTTGCCTCAAAGGTTGCATCATGAATCTGTTTTCTGCCACTCTATGCAAATATCACTAAGTCTGAAAATTTGTTAATACTTGTCAACTTAATCATGATGATTGCCATTGATCTAGGGGTCATTTGAATTAGTTCAGTAAGCATGTTTTGCCATGTGTTACATCTCCGTGAAATTACAGGTTGTGGTGTTGCATCTCCATGGAGTTTTGGTCCCTGATCGTCCCTCCGCTGTTCGACAAATGGTGTCCATTTGTTGTATGTTGAGTTTTGTTCATAGGATGATGGTTGGTTCATTTGTTGAGTTGTGTATTCATCTTGTGTATAAATCTTGTATTCATCTTGTATTCGTTTTGTATTCATCTTGTGTATAAATCTTGTATTCATCTTGTACAAATATCGTCGTAACTTCGACATGAGGGGGGGGGGGTCGTTAAAACATAACCCCGATAACTTTGATATTGAGGCATATGAAAACCTGATTTGCACGTCGGACATGCATGAGAGAGGCGGTCCGCAAAGTATCCTCTCCCGAAAGATAGGACGACTTATCAGATATGATTCTAGATAATGTCCAATGCCTCATATCGCGAACATAATTATATTGGATAATTGATCTTCATATAAATGAAGCATAAAAGTTTAGCAATCACTTACAAATTTTCATGTTGTTCATTGACTTCGACATGAGGGGGGGGGGTCGTTAAAACATAACCCCGATAATTTTGGTATAACTTCGACATGACGGGGGAGGGGGTCGTTAAAACATAACTCCGATAATCCACTAATCCATTGCTCATATGCATATGATTCCTTGTTGTGATTAGGTCTATGTTTGCCACTAAACCATCTCTCATGGTTGTATATTGCCATGTTGTAATATTTGCAGAAACTATGGAACACGACAGAGACTTAGAACAAGAAGAGGCGTTGGAGGAAATAATCCGCGACGAAGATGATGATATCATCACCTCACAGTTTCTCAACAACTCCGATGGTGAGGGAAGAGAAGATGACGGCTTCGGTGATCGAATGGAGGAGGGAGAAGATGATGGCTCCACCGGCGTTGGAGCCTTAACTGTTGCAAAGTCCGGCGAGGTATATATATTAATTAAGCCTCTGCTGACTAGATGCATTAATTGTTTTGTATGTACATATATTAACGCTTCCTTCTTCTTTTAGCCCTCCGGATCGAGCCAAACTTCTATAAGGAGACGAGGCCCGAAGAAAAGGTTGGGCGAGAATGAAAGGTTCACGATCGAAGAAGTCGATCCAGATGGCAAACCGACTGTTCCCAAGCGGACCCAAGACCGATTTATACACCAGTGCGGAGTTGTTGTTAGGGACAACATCCCGATCAGCATCCAAGAATGGAATAAGAAGAAGGACGATGGAGTTTCTTATGTCGACGATAGATGCAAAGATGAGCTTTGGAACTCGCTCATGATAAATTTCAGGCTACCGCTAGAGGAGGATCCAAATAACCCAGTTATACAGCGAAAAGTCAAAAAATGGGCTCTTAAGAAGATGGCAGAACAATTCAAGAACTGGAAGAAAAGATTGAACGAACAGTTTGTCGAGAAAGACGAGACTCCAGAATTCACCGGTCAATATGCGAAGATAAAAGATCACTGACCCGCATTTGTGGCGTACAAGAAATCGGAGAAAGCTAAGAACAGGTCACAGACAAATAAGCTAAATGCTGCAAAGAAGCTGTATCACCATGTTACGGGGTCAGGTGGCTACAAGGTTGCCCGGCCTACGTGGGACAAAGCTGAGAACGACCTGCTTGCTAAAGGGATCCAACCAGCGACATTGAACTGGCCCGAACGGGCAAGGACTTGGTTCTTCGGGCATGGGGGAACTTTGGACCCAGAAACAGGGAAGTGTGTTTACACGAAAGAACAACTTGAAACACCCGTCATAAAGATTCAGGAAGCAATCAAGGACGTGCAGGAAGGGAGGTTCCATCCCGACAGAGAGAAGGACGTGCTGTCACGTGCCCTCGGGAATCCTGAACACCCTGGACGAACACGAGGCACATCAGGCTCCGTTCCGTGGGTGCATGGGTTTCCCGACAGCACTGGTTATAGAAGCAGAGGGAGAAAGAAGAAAGAGGATGCAGACCAGATGCAGAAGGTAGAAGAAAGATTAGTGTTGCAGGAGAAGAAACTAGAGGCACTTACCAGTCAGCGAGCTACCGGCCCACCATCTCAGCAACACAAAGATCCTTCATTCGATACTGCCCACGAAGCTACCCCACCATCTCAGCGGAAAAGCAGCGTGGCTTCCACGGAGCTCGTTCGGCCTGATATCACGGCTCCTCGCTACCCCGTGGATGATATCACGGAGATGGAACATTGTGAGCTAATGGCGAAATGCAGCAACCTAACCTTGAAGGTGGCGGTCGGCTATGTCTTACCTCCTAGACCTGATGGAACTTTCCATTGCAATCCGATTCCAGATGGCTATGCTATTGTCAGGGTGGATGAAGTTACCAACGGATTCGAGGGGCTGGACCTTGAGTACCCTACAGGTGAAGGGGAGACTCATCTGGTACATGCCGTAAGGACTACCATTCTATGGAGAAAGGAAAACATCGTGCTTCCACAATGGACGCCGCGTCAGCAGACTCAGCCGGAGGAGGCCCCTCAGCAGACTCCTCATAGTCCAGCTCTATCTCCGCTGCCTCAGTCGTCTCCGCCACGTCAGCACACTCCGCCGCCTCAGCTGTCTCCGCCGCGTCAGCGGACTCTGCCGGAGGAGGCCCCTCAGCAGAATCCTCCGCCGCCTCAGCTGTCTCCGCCGCCTCAGCGGACTCCGCCTCCTCCGCCGCGTCAGCTGACTCCGCCTCCTCCGCCGCCTCAGCAACGGCGAAAGAGACCCGCCGCCGCTCCGGTGGCTAGCAGTACAACAACGAAGAAATCCAGAGCAGGTCCAAGCGTCAAGAAGGCTCCTGCCAAGTTACCATACGACATGACTGAGGAGGAAAACAACGAGATCGTGGCTGCCGATGTGAAACGCCAGCTTGCACCGAAACGTCCAGATCCAAAGGAGAAAATAGATTCGGTAAAAGCGAAGCGCTGTCTGGATGCCCTTAAGCGACCACCACCGACTCCGCCGCTCTCACACTATGACCGCTGTATTGTAAAGACATTTGATGAAGTGAAAAGGTCGGGAAGTAGTAGCAGTGCTGCAAGAAGTGGGAAAACAATTCCCCAGCTCGACGAACAGGAAAAACAATCGTGCCCCACGCTCAAGGTGTTTCCCGATATCGCTAATGATCCGGGGGTAGCGGCCGCTCATCCTGGGTACACTCTTGGTGATTTCTTAGGCGATGAGGTACAGTTCGAAATGGCTGAGGTAGCCTTTAGATACGAGCATGGGAAGCCTCTCGTCAGACCTGAGCAGCTCCCGCATCTATCAACGATGATGCGAAGATTGCATGACTGGTACTTGAAAGCCTGCAAGGAAGGGACCGACAGTATCTACGTGGGAATTAAAGATGAGCACCACTTCAATGGAGTCGAGGCGTTGTACATTGAATTTGAAGAATTATTTCAGTTATACAATCAAGACGCCCTCGACAAAACTATCGTCAGTTGCTATTGTCTGTAAGTATTTTTTTCTGTAATTAAGTCTCTAGCTCAGCTCGTTCATTGCATGTATAATTATCCTCACACTATATTATGCAGATTGAAGATCCTCGAATGCAGAGGACAAATCTATGACATTGGGTTCATTAACCCAAATACCGTAAATGAATATACGGTACAAAAAAACCCCGATGATACAGAGAAAAACTTGCTAAAGGCATTACTTGGACAACAAAACAAAAGGGAAATACTATTTCCTTACAACTTCCAGTGAGTGTTACTGTCTTGTGCACATTCTGTTTCGTTTACTCGAGGTTAAGTGTAATTGATGAGTTATGCGTGCGCAGGTTCCACTTTATTCTGCTAGCCATTCAGCTTGACGCGGGACTAGTAATTGTCTTGGACTTGAGACGTAAAGAGCCTAAGGAGTGGGCGGACATGAGTCAAATGCTCCAGAAGTAAGTTCAATCATTATCGCACCATATCGGCAACTTTCGTTCATTTCCTGATATCAAGTAATCATTTTCTTTGCCGGGCAGGGTTTGGAAAAAGTTCACCAACCAGGTTAGGGGTGAATGGAAAAAGGAGCTGCGATTTTCACACCCCAAAGTAAGTACTACTATCTAGTTCCGCGCATCTCTCATTGATTCTAGTTTCAATACCATTATCATGCTTGATTATCATTTTGATTGAATTCTATTCTCGTAAAGTGCTTGTGGCAGGCACCCGGGAATAATTTATGTGGATACTACGTTTGCGAGTTCATTCGCCACAAGACCTCTGAGCGGGGCAGATCTGAAGAACAATTTGAAGTACGTAAACAATATTCACATTTTTATTTTATTACCATCAATTGTGTTGAGTTTCATTCATATATATATATATATATATATATATATATATATATATATATATATATATATATATATATATATATATATATATTGACCCCCTTCTTTAAATTAGATCTCGCGGAAGCGGTACGAACTCCTACCAACTGATCGCATACGAGCAATTCAAGAGGAATTGGCGGGATTCTTTGTTGAGCATGTCATACCTACAGACGGAGAATACCATCGGGATTTGCAATGCGATTTTGGTCATTAGATATTAGGGGTCGTAAGAGATGTTATTTTGTATATATGCATGAACGTGTACTATATGTAGTAGCGTCGAATAGATATACGAAAACTTGTTGTTCGACCAAGCACGGAGAAAGAGAGGTCACTTCTCTCTATATATTGATCATGACGATGTTGTGTAATGGTTCCTTCATTGCTATATGTAGTAGCTAGCGTCGAGTTGAATGAAAGCATAAAATAAAAATGAAAACCCTAAATGTAAAGGAATTGAATGGTAAACACAAAAAGAAAAGGGAAAACACAATATGAAACCCCTAAACCCTCCAAAACCCCTAAACCCCTCCTTTCAAAAAAAAAAAACCCCAGCGACTGGCAGGTGCTGACGCGTGGCTGCCTTCTAGTCCTGGTTGGTGTTACCAACCGGGACTAGAGGTCCTCCTGCCTGGGCGCCCACAACGGCCACGTGGAGCTCCTTTAGTCCCGGTTCGTAACCCAACCGGGACTAAAAGTGGGGGCCTTTAGTCCCGATTGTTTAGTCCCGGTTGCAGAACCGGGACTAAAGGCCCTCTGGAACCGGGACTGATGCCCTGTTTTCTACTAGTGGCAATCTTAAACTCCTTCCAGGGTCTTCCCCGGTCCACTCGTCGTAGCCAAGCCCAACGGGTCTGCATCGCTATGTTCAACCATTTAAGGCATGTGATCCCTAGGCCTCCTGCCCATTTTGGCATACACACGTCCTCCCAAGCCACGGAGCAATTCCCACCATTCGCTTGAGCTTTACCACACCACAAGAAGCCCCTAATAATCTTGTTCATATCCGCAATTGTTTTCATGGGGAGATCCAGTGCTAGCATTGCATGTAGCGGAACCGAGCATAATACCGAAAGGACCAAGATTAGTCTGCCGCTCTTTGGCAGGGTGGCTGCCTTCCAGGTGGGCAAGTAACTTGCCAAGTGATCCACCAACCCACGGAGTTGTGCAGCTGAGGGTTTCTTGAGACATAGGGGCAATCCAAGATATTTGCATGGGAAGGACCCAAGCCGACAGCCCAAGATGCTCTCAATGCGTGTCGTCTCCACCTCCGAGCATCGTATTGGCATGGCTGAGGTTTTCTATAAGTTGACACGTAGCCCGGACGCTGTGCCGTACATCTCCATAATCCTTTCAGAAGCTCTCAGCTCAGTGTCTACCGGCTTGACGAAGATGATTACGTCATCCACGAAGATTGACATACGCTGGCTAAGACCCACACGTGCCAGTGGAGCAAAGATCTCCATGTCCGAGGCCATCTTGAACATCCGCTGTAAAGGCTCCATGATGAGAATAAAAAGCATTGGCGATAACGGTCCACCCTGTCTGAGGCCACAACAGTTGTAGATCGGGGCCCCTGGAACGCCATTCACCATGATCCGTGTGGTCGAGGTAGAAAGAAGTCCGGAGATCCAAGACAGCCACCGTGCACCAAACCCATGATATGTAGGACCTCGAGAAGGAAAGGCCATTGTACAGTGTCGAAGACTTTCGAGATGTCCAATTTCAGCATGACTGCCGGCTGTTTCAAAGCATGTAGCCGCCGGGCCGTGCACTGGGCCAACATAAAATTATCATGAAGAGACCTCCCCTTCACAAATGCACTCTGATGTTGTCCCACCACGCGTGGAAGATCATCTGTGAGACGACAAGCTAGCACCTTGTCAAATATTTTGACCGCACCATGCACCAAGCTCACCGGTCTATAATCCCTCAACTCCTCGACACCCTCATGCTTAGGCAACAGTGTAACGAGCGCTTTGTTGAGTGATGCCAGGCCTCGCATGTCCCCAAGATAGAAGAAGGAGAGCGCCTTCATGAAATCGTCCTTAATAATGCTCCAACAAGTCACGTAGAATCTGGTCGTAAACCCGTCCGGCCCTGGCGCCTTGTCAAAAGGCATGGATTTAATCACTTTAAGCACTTCCTCTGCGGTGAAGGGTTCCTCTAGGTGCTGCAAGTCCAAAGAGGGCAAGTTGAGCGCCTCAAGGTTCAGCGCATGGTCACGGCCTGGCGTGGACCCAAAAAAGGCCCCATAGTAGGCGTCCACCACCTCAGCTATCCTGTCTTGACCGGAGATGATCTCACCATTGTGCCGAACAAATTATGGTTGGAAGGCGCCATGATTATGGGATATCCTCATTTCTCTCGTTCTTCTTCGGTCCGATCGAGCGGACCGGGCTTTAACCGGACCAGACCGAAGATTTTTCGGTCCATATTTCACAGACCGGACCGACTATTTTTTTTAGCGGGCCAGGACCGAGTTGGGCAGGACCGAGCGGGCCAAAAAGCCCGCTCGTGTCGTCCACCCTGAATTCCTACCAGAGAATATGTATATAGATCAGTAAGTGAACAAACTACCAAAACTGAGCTTGCACTTAAATGACAGAGAGACAAGGCTTTGTATTAAACATAGCAGAAGGGACATTAATTAACGCATCTATTTACTTTATTTGTTACATTTTTATATCAAACTTAACCGACACTTCAATTTTGTTTTCATAAAGTGCAATTTTTTACTTCATCGACAATAGCTTTGTATATTATCAACCATTCATGTATTAATCATATTTCTCAAGATCATCAGATACCACACTACTATTATTGTACATCACATCAAGATGGAACACAAGCATCCATTGTGCAAATTATAGGGTCACTAACATTTTGATTTTATCCAGAATTGATTCAACTTACTTGAATCCAAGAAGGAATATAACACTGGCACTAACATTTCGTTTTTCTATATAGAACCAATTCAACTTACTGGCGCTACTGATCCATTCATCCAATCTTTTTCCACACAAAATCACTAATAATGTGTGCAATCCAATAAGGAATGAGAAAGGTGTGACAGCTTCCGGGTGCCTAGGCACCCTCTATGAACAGTAAATTCAAAAAAATAGAAAAAAATCAAAAAAATCTGAAACTTTGCAACATCAAAGATGGTCAAACTTTGTAGGTTCTTGCAAGTTTTCATGCCAAAATATCATGTAGAGAAAGATGTACAAATGAGTTTCAGATTTCAGTGCTAAAAGTGCTCAAAACTTCAAGCACTGAAATCTTTTTCGTGTGTAGAGCTCCTCGAATGGTTTTTTGACATGAAAACTTGCAAGCACCTACAAAGTTTGATCATCTTTGATGTTGCAAAGTTTCAGATTTTTTTGATTTTTTTCTATTTGTTTTGATTTTACTGTTCATAGAGGGTGCCTAGGCACCCGGGAGCTGAAAAACCACTCTCATAAGGAACTGGACAATATTTATCACACAAAGCTTAGTGGAATCAAACCCATCATACTCATAGCTCTAGTTGCATCCTGGATATATTTATATTACCTGGTGTGATGCACTAGTAGCTTCTGATTTACATACACGAACTTAGCATCCGCACTGCCAAAGTATCTGAAAGCTTAAAATTTGTTTCATTGTCAAAATTTAACATAGAAGAATTTTAAACTGTACTAAGAAATGATTTACCTCAAGGAACTGAAGCATCCACGTTTAGTTTTAGTTGAGAGAACCATGGAAAATATTTTGCAAATCCACATATGCATACACACAAGATCAAAATTTTACAATTTTGGACGGCAGAAACTTAATAAACATAAGATGGTGTTACCATGTGGGCAGCCGGTGAAGTGGAGGGTAGGAGGACGGGCGCGAAGGGGAGGGCAGCGATAGGGAGGTAGCTAGCGTCTTGGCAACACAGGGAGTCAGGGTGCGAAGGGGAGGGCACAACGGCAGGGAGACAAACTCGTGGAGCACAGCCATGGGTAGTGACAGTTAGTAGATGCAAAAATATTATCAACAGTTTTACATTCCTTTTAGTTACTGAAATGGAAAAAACATGTGGCGGACTATAACTATGATTTGCCTCATACATCAACAACAGAAACAATCGACACAAGAGATTAAAATCATCGTCATAGATGGATTGGACTCTGAATTATGAAAACATTGATTGAAAAGGACTGAAGCAATAGCCAAGTTGAAGCTCCAAGCACACAAACCTCGGACTCTTTTTATCCACTGTTCCGCATTTCATACGGCACTAACAGCTCCAAATATTTATATCCTTCTGAGAAGGAAGTACCAGTTGGACAGAGGAGGCAAAATAGACATGATTTATTGCCCACGTCCTACCAAGCTGAATCAAGGAAGAGAGAGCTCACCGTTTCTGCGATTGTTTGTGCGGGCATGCTTGAGCAGTGTATAGTTCACATTGCGAGTCCCTCCTTGTACCTATGCACAAGCTTATCGTTCCCCAACCACACCTCCCTGAGAAAAAAACAAGACATCAGATGTTCATTGTGCGAGCATCTCTGACGCAAGAGAAGCCTGGATCCCCTCAAGCGCAATGGTTGGATTCCCTCGCAGACGATCGAGCGACCCCGATCCACCCGCGTTGCAAGCTTCGCCTGGATCCTGCTCGAGTGCATCGGCTCGGTTCGCCCAAATCGCGCGCGCGTCGGCTGGACGGATCGCCCGCATTGGGCGCGGTTTGATTCCCCCTGTCACTGATCCACCTCCTCTGTCCAGCGAGCGCAGCCAGCGCATGACCCACCTCCTCTGTCCAGCGAGCACAGCGATGTTATGGCATAGTCGACTGGTGGTTTAGGTCATACCTGAGGAGGATGGGGCGCACCAACGCACGGCGATGGGACACTGGCGCCGCAGAGCAAGAGGTCCCCGCCGGAGTAGCGCGGAGAAGAGAAGGATGAGAGGAGCATCGACCTCGCCGCCGAGGAGGGTAGGAATCACTTGAAAAACTCTCTCACCCCGTCGTTGCCATCGCATCCCGCATCCCGCGCCTGTGCTGGATCACCTCGCGCAACTGGCGTCGGTTCAATCCCTCGCTCGCCTCGCCTCAGATTCATCCCCTCTATCGCCTCGACTCGATCCACAGAAATCGGGCGCTTCCTCTCTCTGTATCCCCGCGCGACGATGCCTGGGCTGGATGAGAGCGAGAGTCCTCCTCGTTGGCGCCTTAGGGTGTGTTTGGTTGCGGAACGAAGTGGAATAGGGTTCCATTCCATCAGAATGGGTCGGTTCCGTTTCTGTGTTTGTTTGAAGATAATACATGGAATGGTTACATTTGTTTGGTTGAAGGGATGGAACATTATGAAATTGGTTCATTTTGACAAGGTACATTAACAAAGCATAATCAAAATGACATAAAAAATATCTACAACTATTTCCTCTTGCACCAAAGCCACGGTCAAACTCCTCAATGATTAACGATTAAAGCTAATGAACTCTTTGGCTGGTTGCCATTAGCGATCTGCCACTGCTCATCTGCCTCCATTAGTCTACTGAAGTAAAGCTTCAGATCGGAGGAAGAACCAGAAGTTGCTCGCCTGTAGTCTTCGACGAACAACAGCACACCAGGCTCCTCTTCCCAGGTCCATGCGTGTCGCTACCAGCAGGCCAGGTTGTTGCCACCAGCAGGGCAGCAGGTCAGTCACCCCCCCTCCCCCCAAACACACACAACAAATCGGCCGCCCACTCACCGGCAGGTCAGTCCGCCGTCGCCCACTAGCAGATCAAGCCGCCGCCCAACACCAACAGATCAGGCCGCCCCCGCTCCCCGGAAGATCTGGTCTTCGCCAGAAAATTGCAGCCGCCGCCAGCAACCACCGGCCCCCGTCGGTTGCTGCCAGGTCCGCTACCCAGATGGGAGCGTTGCGGCTGTGAGAGAGCAGAGGGATGGAAGGGAGAGACGAGGGGGAGGCGACCCGAGAGAGGAGACGCGACATGGTTTCGGCGGAGGGAGAGGAAAGAGCGACCGGTTCCGCGTGATTCCTCCGATTTGGAGGTATCGGCGCGTTCCGGATATCGCCCGAATATTCGCTCGGTGGGAACGACTTGGTTCCCGTTCCAGCTTTTTTTTTTAAGATCCGGTTCCCGTTTACCAAACGCAGGAACGAGGCCCAATCACGGGTCCGACCCATGCCATTGCACTTGGTGATTGAAACCAAACACACCCTTATGCGCCGCTTTTGCCTGGTGGCGCTCACGTTCAAGCTCGCTTGGGCCGGCCCATTTAGTTGGATCCGATCGTTTCGTTCGAGCGCTAAAAAAAAAAACGAAACTCGCTCGTTCAATTCAGTTGACCGCATTGATCGTTCGATTTAGTTGATCGCCTTGACCAATAAACTTTGACCGGTTGCAGTTGACCATGTGGACTTCTAAAAAATTCCTCAATTTGGAAAAATTCATCGATTTTGAAAAAAATCATCAAATTTTGGAAAAAAAGGTTCATCGATTTTGGAAAAAGTTCATCAAATCTTGGAAAAAAAGTTCATCGATTTTAAAAAAAGTTCATCGATTTAAAAAAAAGCTCATCGATTTTGAAAACGTTCATCGATTTTAAAAACGTTCATCAAATTTGAAAAACGGTCATCAAGTTTGAAAAACGTTCATCAAATTTTGGAAAAAAAGTTCAGCAATTTTGAAAAAAGTTCATCGATTTTAACAAAGTTCATCGATTTTGAAAAACGTTCATCGATTTTGAAAATAGTTCATTGAGTTTGAAAAAAAAGTCATCGATTTTTTTTAAAAAGTTCACAAATTTGAAAAAAAATATCATTGAATTTGAAAAAAAAATCAAATTTAAAAAAAGTTCATCAAAATTTGATAAGTGGTCATCGAATTTGAAGAAAAAAATTATCAAACCACGAAGAAGAAAAAAGGTAAAAGGAAAAAGGAAAAAAGAAAGATGAAAAGAATGAAAAAGATGTCTGTATTCGCATGAGGTCTTGTGGCGAGGTGGTTAGTGCATCGTACTTCAACCAGGAGGTCGTTTGTTGGACTCGCACCACTGCCTGCTTTTTTGTTGCGTATTAGAAATACAGAAAAAATAGTTAGATGGGTCGGCCCAGCGTGGAAGGGGGGGTATGCGCCCATTTGCGAAAATGCCTATTACGGGCGCTGAGGGCGCCGAATAGGGTCTGGCTGAGAGCGAACAGTTTTCTGGACCGTCGGTTAGACAAATGGGCTGAGAAGGCCCGGTTTACCAGAGGCCTCCGTTTTGGCTTGTCGAGCGGCAGCCCACAGGACAAGCTGGGCCAGATTATACACAGTGCGGTACAGATTGCTTTCCTCACGAGATCTGACGACTAGAAACGCCCAAATCATGAAAACGGACGGCGGAAAACGCAAATCGCTGAGAGAGCTCAGTTTAGGCTCAGTTTTACTGTCCTTAATTTCACACTTTAACCCTTCTTTTTTTTTCTCTCGGATACGCACAAGCATGCATATCATATGTTATAGAAAGAAAAGGGGTGGAGAGCCCCTCCACATGGGTTTGTTACAAAACACACCCAGATCCACACTTATACATCATAGTGGGCGAACTACTCCCGACCAACCCACCGTGCCAATGCTTGAAAGAAGCTCTCGAGGTCACCCTTTAGGAAGCCTGCTTGCTTCCATGCCCTTCCTTCGTCCAAGATCCTCTTTCCTACTCCGTGGAGCGATGGTGAAACTCCGTCGAACACTATCCCGTTTCTATGCTTCCATAACTCCCATAAGACAAGGGCTAAGATGGTCCTATAGTCCTTCCGCCGACCATCTCCGGAGTCCTTAGCTACACACCATTCATTGAGGTTGGTATCCATTGTGGGAGTCCAACCTTGCATACCTAGTGTCGGTGCTGAAACCAGCGGATCTCGGGTAGGGGGTCCCGAGCTGTGGATCTAGGAACAATGGTAACAGGGTATGAAGGAAGACGGTGTTTACCCAGGTTCGGGTCCTCTCGAAGAGGTAAAACCCTACATCCTACTTTGATTGTATTGATGTATGGGGTACAGAGTACAAGATGATCTACCTCGAGATCGTATGATTGTGTTCTAAACTCTAAGTCTGGTAAATTGTGTCCCTAAAGACTAAACCCTCGGCTTATATATGCACCGGGGGTACCTAGGTTACACATGGTCGATTGTTGATACGTCGGCCACAGAGCCATCCTTGAAGTACACGCCAAGTGTTCGGAGGTCTCCATCTTGATTATGCTAGGGCTCGTGGCTTCGGCTGCCCTTCCTTTTAGTGATCGGCCAGGCCCAAGAGCCCGGACCATGGACTGTGGGCCGTATTGATAACCCGCAAGTTTAGGGGATCGAGATAATCTTCACGGGTAGTATTTCACCCAATTTATTGATTCGACACAAGGGGAGCCAAAGAATATTTATAAGCCTTAGCAGTTGAGTTGTCAATTCAATCACACCTGAAGAGTTAAATATCTGCAGCAAAGTATTTAGTAGCACAGTAGTTTGATAGTTTTGATAGTAACAGTAACAGTAACAGTAGCAGTTTTGTACTGATTGTAACAACAGTAGCAACAGTAGTAACTTAGCAAAGATCAATATGAGCAAAGCGTAGGCATTGGATCAGTGATGGATATTTGTGTTGGATGACATTCATCATGTAACAGTCACAACCTAGAGCGATTCACAATAGCTCCAATTCATTAATTCAATGTAGGCATGCATTCCGTATATAGTCATACGTGCTTATAATAAGAACTTGTATGACATCTTTTGTCCTACCCTCCCATGGTAGCGGGGTCCATAAGGAAACTAAGGGATATTAAGGCCTCTTTTTAATAGAGAACTGGAACAAAGCATTAACACATAGTGAATACATGAACTCCTCATACTACAGTCATCACCGGAGTGAATTCCAATTATTGTCACCTTGGGTCTGCGGATCATAACACGTAATAGGTGTATACAACTTGCAAGATAGGATCCAAAACATACTTATATTCATGAAAACATAATAGGTTCAGATATGAAATCATGGCACTCGGGCCCTAGTGACAAGCTTTAAGCATAGCAAAGTCATAGCAACATCAATCTCAGAACGTAGTGGATACTAGGGATAAAGCCCTAACAAATTGACTCGATTACATGATAAATCTCATCTAACTCCATCACCGTCCGGCAAGCCTACGAAGGAATTACTCACTCCCGGCGGTGAGCATCATGGAATTGTTGATGAAGAAGGGTTGATGATGACGACGGCGGCGAATCCCCCTCTCCGGAGCCCCGAACGGACTCCAGATAAGCCCTCCTATTGGGGATATTTCCCAGCATGTAGACCCGGCAGGATGATAACCCGACCGTAGAGCAGACTCAGCGGGTCATCTCACTACGGGGCTAAAGGATACTTGGTGGGCCGGCTTGATGGAGGCCTAGCAGGAAAGGCCGGCTCAGGTTGTGGGCCGGCTCAAGAAGAAGATGCTTGCCTTCAGGGGTGCCTTGGAGATCAAGTAGACTTAGAGTAGGAGACGGGTCTGGTTTACGACCCGGACTCTCATGTAAATCTAGGGTTCCACCTGTATATATAAAGGGGAGCACCTATGCGAAAAAGACTAAGTTGCAATCCCTCGAAAGCTAGGTTAGCGAATCCGCATCCTTGTAATCGAGATCCACAACAATATAATCAAGCAGGACGTAGGCTTTTACCTCCACTGTGAGGGGCCGAACCTGGGTAACTCTGTGTCTTCTCATTCCCGATCAACCCCATTAAGCTTCCACGCTTGTGCGATGGCCTCATCTCCAAGTCCTTTCACAAGGGCATCTGCCGTGTAAAAAACACGACAGTTGGCGCCCACCGTGGGGCCTACGCATGGTGGAGTTGAGGTCTTAGCGGGATCTCTCCCAGGGTTCGGGAAGTACGCGGTTGGCATGATGACGAAGAGCCGCCGTGGGAAGCTCTACATCGACGACTCATACTGGGGCCCCAACGCCGACTCGATTGAGTACGGGTACCGGGTCCCCTTCGGCAAGATCCACACTTTCATTAGCGTGGTCGGCGAGTCGGCTGCCGGGTTGGAGAACATCGCCGGTGTCGAGTCAGCCCGCCGCGCTAGTCCGAGCCAGGCAAGACCCGGCCCGCCTCAAGCTGGCCGGAACCATGTCTTCGTAGGGTTCACCCAAGGGGTGGCCTTGTCGGAGAACTCCCTGTCTGGAGATGATACACTCCTCCAATCTGACGGCGAATCCTCGACGGGAGAAACTGAGTTGATCCGTCCTCTGCATGATGGAAGGCTCGGACACACTGACGACGTCTTTCTAGAAGTCCCTGAGCCGCCTCGTTTTGCGGCGGTATACATGGCGGGTAGGCAAGATCCGGTGCGTGATCCGGCTGATCCGGCGGCTGGACAGAACCTCACCCTTGCCAGCTCAAGAGGAGCCGGCGCGTCGGCTGCCGGCTCTCAGAGAACTGGGGTGCAGGCACTCGCGGACTTGATGAATACGCTGACAGGCCTGCTGGCTGAGCCGGTTACTGTGGAGAACGCAGCGGCACGCAACGCAGAGATCACGAAGTGCCGTGAGCAGATGGCCAAGATCCAAGAGGATATCAACGCGGAGAACACACGCATAGCTTAGGCGCAGGCCCGGCTTGCCGAGGAGAGGCAGCGCTTGGATGAAGAGGCGCATTACCTAAGCCACCGACGGGCCGAGTCAGAACTCGTCCACCGGAGGTGTCACCAAAGCCGGCTTCCGATCGATCTTGAGCCGACTCAGTTGTTCACCACACCGCCGGCTCCGGCGAACCCGGGGGCTGGAGTTGTTCCCCCAGGAGGACCGCCAATGCAGCCGGTTTAGCAGAGGAGCCGGCCTAGCATCGCACGCCAGATCAGCAACAGCAGCCGCCGTCTCACCGGTTCCAGACCCCAATTGGACACTACTCCAACCCGGTCGATAACGTGCTGGCAGCAACCCACAACTTGGCAGCTATTCTGATCGAGGGAGACGGTCCGATTCAGACAGAGGCCAGGAACGCTATTGCGATGCTCAAGACATCAGTAGTGCAGCAGGCCAACTACTCGCATAGCCAGCACCGTCTTCACTCAACCCCTCACCAGAGCCGTACCAGGAGTCAGCGTCCAGAGTCACCGGCGGTTTCCAGCAGTGCACATCATAGAAGAGCCGCCCCACCTGAAAGAACATGCGCTGCCCCCATGTTTGGTTTTAGTAATTGATGACAATCCCTATGGACTAATGGTTGCCTTGAGTTATATTTGAAGGGTTTGTCCATAGGCTTTTCTTGAAGTACATTTGTTGGTTTCAAGGAGTTTTTGAGATGACCAAGGTGGTTATTCATGGAGTTATCCAAAGATTAGTCATGTAAGAGATGAGCCTATTGCAAGCACGTCTTGAAGAAGAAGATTGTGTGGACATTCATGTTTACCTTCAAGACATCATCTTAATGAAGAGAATTGGAAAGATTCAAGGTTGATCAAGACTAAATATGAAGAGTGATTCAAGTTGATCAACACACAAAGCGTAGAAGATGTACCGAGTGGGATCAATTGATCTCACGGTATGGTAAGCATTGTCCATTACGCTTTATGTACTAACCCATGTTCTATGTGAGAGTTCTATGTGGGGTTAGGTATGTGTCCATGGGCTTGCGTCAAGAGGAAGATCTCATTCAACCCATGGAGGATGACATCAAGTGGTGATCGTCATCAAGATTGCGGTGTGGAAGTTCAAGTGGAGCATCACGAAGAGATCACATGCTTGAAGCTTGCCGTCCATTGTGGTGACAATGGACTTGTTAAGATGTGCCGAAGAGTGGCTCACCCATAGTGGAGTATGGGGGAGCAATCAACTAGTCTTCATCGAGCCGGCGCAGTCAAGAAAGGTGGTCCAACTTGAGGAGGTCAAGATCGTCATCATCTAGCTCAAGTGGACTATGCGCAAGGCAAAGGTTTGCCCTTGATAGGTTTTCTATTTTACCGGTCTCATGTTGGTAGTTGGGAGACCAGGTTATAGGATCGATAGCCGTACTATCAAGGGGGGGGGGGGCTCTCAAGTGAGTAGCTTGATCGTATCGTTCGTAGAGAGCTCAAACCATTGCATCCTTGCATCATCTTTCTTGATTCTTGTTTGGTGTTTCTCTTTGTGAGTTTTTGAGATTGTGGTCATCTTCATGACAAGCTCGAGTTCATCGAAAACGGAGTTCATATATGCATCTTCTATGATGTTTTCGATGTTGGAGTTTATGCCGGTTCTTCATTCATAGAGGTTTCTCATCTCTATATCTTCGCTGTTGGATAGTACTCGTCGTCTTCTATCCAACAGGCTTGAGTTTGCTCAATTCGGAGCTCATTTGCAGAAGTTATGGCAGTTCTGGCTTTATTGTATCCTCTGTTTTCTGTGGATTTTCAGTGGCATGCAAGCGGTAGTACCGCTGGTGCCCATGGTAGTACCGCTTATGCGGTAGTACCGCTGGGTACTTCCGTGGCACTGCCGCTTGGGGTTTCCCCGAGCGTGCAACTCTCTGTTGCCGGTCTGCAATTCACGGTAGCAGCGCGGTAGTAGCACGGTAGTACCGCTGGCGGTACTACTGCCCTTACTACCGCCGCCACTACCGCTTGCGGGGTTTCCTCCGTGCGCGCTTCTGTTTCCATTTCACCGTTTGTGGTAGTAGTGCGGCACTAGGACGGTAGTACCGCTTCGCACGGTACTGCCGCCCTGGCTGCCTCTACTACTGCTGCCTCTCCTGGTCTAAAACCCCCTAAGCGGTAGTACCGCCAGGGGCAGCGGTAGTACCGCTCCGGCGGCACTACCGTTGTACACTTAGTGTATTTCAGGCTTGTGCGAGGTAGTACCGCCTAAGCGGTAGTACCGCTCCTAGGAGCGGTAGTACTGCTTGGCTGCGGGCACAGGGCAGATAACGGTTGGATTCGAGGGCTCCTATAAAAGGGGGTCTTCTTCCCCAATGGCTATCCATCTTTTGAGCTCGTGTTCTTCCCCCATTGTTGACCTTCTTCGAGCTTGCTATCTCTCAATCCCTCCAATGATTCTTGCTAGTTCTTGAGGGAAAAGAGAGAGGAGATCTAGATCTACGTTTCCACCAATCACTTTCTCCTCTATGTGAGGGGAACCCCTTGGATCTAGATCTTGGAGTTCTTGGTGTTCTCCTTGTTCTTCCTCTCATGTTCCTCCATAGCTTTTGTTGCTTTGGTGGGATTTGGGAGTGAGGGACTTTACCACTTCGTGTGTTCTTGCCATTGCATTAGTTGCATCAGTTTGAGTTCTCCATGGTGATACGTGGTGGTGAAAAGTTGAGAAGCTTATTACTCTTGGGTGCTTGGTACCCTTGAGCTTGTTCCTCTTGGGTGCATGGGCGCCCTAGACGGTTGGTGGTGCTTCGGAGCTCAATCATTGTGGTGTAAAGCTCCGGGCAAGCGTCAGGGTCTCCAATTAGGTTGTGGAGATTTCCCCGAGCAATTTGATGGGTACCGGTGACCGCCCCCAAGGGTTGCCATAGTGTATGGGTTCGGTGACCGCCCCCAAGGGTTACAATTGTACGGGTTCGGTGACCGCCCTCAAGGGTCCCTTAGTGGAATCACGACATCTTGCATTGTGCGAGGGTGTGAGGAGATTACGGTGGCCCTAGTGGCTTCTTGGGGAGCATTGTGCCTCCACACCGCTCCAAACGGAGATTAGCATCCGCAAGGGTGTGAACTTCGGGATACATCGTCGTCTCCGCGTGCCTCGGTTATCTCTTACCCGAGCCCTTTACTTATGCACTTTACTTTGTGATAGCCATAGTGTTTCATGTTATATATCTTGCTATCACTTAGTTGTTCATCTTGCTTAGCATAAGTTGTTGGTGCACATAGGCGAGCCTAGTCAATTTAGGTTTTGTGCTTGACAAATTAAACGCTAGTTTTATTCCGCATTTGTTCAAGCCTAAACCGTAATTATTTTAAAGCGCCTATTCACCCCCCCTCACTACTGGAATCAGCAAATTTGCCGTCTGCCAGTTCTTTGCCGTCAGCTGGCAGATGGCAAAGAAGCTCTTTGCCATCCGTTTCCAGAAAACAGACGGCAAAGAACTAGCTGACGGCAAAGAAGCTCTTTGCCATCAGCCACCTCTTTGCCGTCTGCTAGCGGACGACAAAGAAACTTTGCCGTCCGTCAGCAGACGGCAAAGAGGGAGGTGGGCCCACTAACGAGCTGCTTACAAAAAACCCTAACGGCCCCCCTCTTTGCCGTCTGCTAGCAGACGACAAAGAGTAAAAAGGCAGACGGCAAAGGCGGGGCAGACGGCAAAGAATTGAGTTAACTAACGGCAGCGCCCACCCCGCACCTCTCTCTCTGTTTCTCTCCCTCTCCTCCCGACGACCACCGCACGCTCGCCGCCCCCACCACCCGCCGCCGCCCCACCACCCCGCCCCTCTCTCTCTCCCTGGCGCCCCCGACGCCCCACCGCCACCGCCCCCGCCGCGCCACCCGCCGCCCCCGACGCCCTACCGCCCCGTCCCCCATCCCCTCTCTCTCCACTACTCTCTTGCGCGCGCCGCCGTCCCCATCTCGCGCCGCCACCCCGCCCCGTGCCGCCATCCCCGTCCGCCGGCGCCACCCCGTCCCCGCGCGTCGCCCTCCTCCAACGCCGCCACCCCCTGCCTCCTCCAGCCCACCGCCGCCGCCGCCGGCCTCCTCCACCTACACCGCCGGCGTCGGCCTCCTCCACCTCCACCAACGCCGGCTTCCACCTCCCCCACTCCGGTGAGCCCCCTCCCCCTCTCTATTTTTTCATTTTTTATCTGTTTTAGTAATTTTTGTGTTCTGTTTTAGTATTAGTTAAATCTAGTTTAGTTGTAGTTAGGTTAATTAGTTGTAGTTAGTTGTAGAAGATGTAAAAAATGTAGTTTAGTTGTAGTTAGTAAGATTTTAGGAATTAGGGTTACTTAGCTTATTTAGTTAGGTCTAGCATTAGTTAAAGGAGAGGAGGAGAAGAAGAAGAGGAGGAGGAGAAGAGGAGAGGAGGAGAAGAAGAAGAGGAGGAGGAGAAGAAAAAAAGAAGAAGAAGAAGAAGAAAAAAAAAAGAGGAGAGGAGGAGGAGAAGAAGAAGAAGAAGAAGAAGAAGAAAAGGAAGAAAAGGAAGAAGAGGAAGAAGAAGAAAAGGAAAAAGAGGAAAAAAAGAAGAAGAGGAATTGCCATGACGCATCTGTTTTTTAAATGCCCGTTTTCCAGGGAGTGTTGGGATGCCGTAGGAATCGCGTGGCCCAACTCGGATGAAACATTTGCATTGTTGCATCAACGCAGAACGTCTGTTCATGGAAGTTTTTATCATTGCAGCGTCGGGGGTCTGGAAAGAAAGGAATAACAAATACTTCGAGGGATCCATCCATCTTTTGCGTCGTGGCGCACAAGGTTCAAAGAAGATTTTCACCTTCTCATCCACCGAGCAAAAAATAGACTAGCTAGCTCCCTTTATAAACAGCCTAATGGAGACCCTGTAGTGGTCTCTGATGTAGTTCATATTAGTATATTTGTAGTTTTGTTTCTCTGGTTTGTCATCTAACCCCTCACTAACCCCCCTCCCCCTCTTTTATCTAGTTTGTACAAAAACTATGTAACTGCAGTTTGATCTGATTATAGAAAGTCAGTAGGGAGGCTTTTGCCTACTGTCCCTTGGCCCTAAAATAACTTTTGTATCTGTTTTAGTAATTTTTGTGTTCTGTTTTAGTATTAGTTAAATCTAGTTTAGTTGTAGTTAGGTTAATTAGTTGTAGTTAGTTGTAGAAGATGTAAAAAATGTAGTTTAGTTGTAGTTAGTAAGATTTTAGGAATTTGGGTTACTTAGCTTATTTAGTTATGTCTAGCATTAGTTAAAGGAGAGGAGGAGAAGAAGAAGAGGAGGAGGAGAAGAGGAGAGGAGGAGAAGAAGAGGAGGAGGAGGAGAAGAACAAAAAAAGAAGAAGAAGAAGAAGAAGAAAAAGAGGAGAGGAGGAGGAGGAGAAGAAGAAGAAGAAGAAGAAGAAGAAGAAGAAGAAGAAAAGGAAGAAAAGGAAGAAGAGGAAGAAGAAGAAAAGGAAAAAGAGGAAAAAAAGAAGAAGAGGGGAAGAAGAAGAAAACGACACCCCGAAACCCCGACCCGACCCCGACACGGCACCCCGACCCCGACACGGCACCCCGACACCCCAACAGCCCGACTCCGACACGGCACCCCGACCCCGACCCCGACACCCCGACCCCGACACGGCACCCCGACCCCGACACGGCACCCCGACACCCCGACAGCCCGACACCCCGACACCCCGAAACCCCGACACCTCGACACCCTACACCACGACACCCAGACACGACACCCCCGACACGACACCCCGACCCCGACACGACACCCCGACACCCAGACAAGACACCCCCGACACCTCTTTGGCCTCCTGTTGATGAAACTTGCCGGTCTTCGTGCCGATGAAACTTGCTAGTTATTAGGTATTCAATTTTTTTATGTTGTACTAATTTCGTTTACTCTTTGTCATTGCAGGTGTTGACAGATGGTGGGCGCGGGTCGAGAGCGCTCCGAGCCTCCTTCCTCGGCGCGTGCTGGGAGGGGTGCTATTATTCCGCCCGAGCACCTCCGGAGAGCGCTGGTACACAGTATGCAGACACCGAAGGGCGCTCCTTCTTCGGCCGGGAGAGGTCGGGGGAAGACGAAGAGGGGTGCTAGAGGTGGACGTGGCGGCGGGAGAGGTAGGAAGGCTGCTGTGCCTTCCTCGCCGCCACCCCCAGTTGATTCTCCCGACCACATGAGTGCTCCGTCTCAGGTGGACCCGTCTGACTTGGACCCGTCTCGGACTCCGGTCCACAAGCCTCGGGCCGACGAGCCTCGGGTCGCCGAGGCTTCGTCCCAGGAGACTCCGGTCCCAGAGTCTTCATCCCAGGAGACTCCGGTCCCAGAGTCTTCGTCCCAGGAGACTCCGGTCCCAGAGTCTTCGTCCCACGTGACTCCGGAGGCTAGTGGCCATGCTGATGGTGGCGAGGACAGATTTTCTGAGGATAGCTATAGCGAGGGCGAGCTGGTTGAGGAGGGCAAGAAGGTCTACCAGCGTGGTGGTACAAAGCTCCCGCTCGTGCCGGCGACCCGCGATCAGAGGTGGTTGATTGAGCCTAATGGGGAGAAGTAAGTGCATTTACTCTTTTTTAACCTTTTCTGACTTGGACCCGTCTCGAACTCCGGTCCACGAGCCTCGGGCCGACGAGCCTCGGGTCGCCGAGGCTTCGTCCCAGGAGACTCCGGTCCCAGAGTCTTCGTCCCAGGAGACTCCGGTCCCAGAGTCTTCGTCCCACGTGACTCCGGAGGCTAGTGGCCATGATGATGGTGGCGAGGACAGATTTTCTGAGGATAGCTATAGCGAGGGCGAGCTGGTTGAGGAGGGCAAGAAGGTCTACCAGCGTGGTGGTACAAAGCTCCCGCTCGTGCCGGCGACCCGCGATCAGAGGTGGTTGATTGAGCCTAATGGGGAGAAGTAAGTGCATTTACTCTTTTTTAACCTTTTGCCTTCATGTTTCTTCAAATTAATATCTAATGTGTTGGCCTTGTCATACTGCAGGGGTTGGAAACACGCCCCTGGTGTCCGCAGGCCCAACCAGGTCCTTGGTGTGCTTCTCCGGCACCACTTCCCGGGGTGGGTCACGTTGCCCGGTGAGGGTGAGGTTCGACAGCTAGGACTGAGCTGGGAGCTGTACGTGGCTGCCCCGGCCCCGCCGGAGGAGAGGGTCGACGGTGTCTTGTGCGAGACGGTGGCCGACATTGTGATCCGGCGGTTTTGGGTAATTTCTCCTTTACAGAATTAAAAATCAACAGCACCTAGTGATTGTACTAATCAGTGTTGTCTTGTTTGATTGCAGACCTTCTACAGGTGTCTTGAGGAACACGAGGCGGACGCGGCTATTGTTCTCGTAGCCGAGTGCAAGCGCCTATTTCAGAACTTACGACACGAGGCTCGGGTGCAGGCTGTTCGAGACTACTACGCCTCGACTAACATTAAGAGGGCCAAGAAGAAGTGCCGCTCCAAGTTTCTGAGTAAGGAGAAGTACATGAAGGTAATTACCTATCCTTAAGGCCTTGTACTTAGTTTCCTTGATTTGATTCGTAGGCGTAGCGCTGAAATTTCTCTTGTCTAAATTAGGTGCCCCCGAGATGGTGTGCGGATAGGATGGACTGTTGGGAGGCGTTGGTGGATGAGTGGTGCTCTTCCCACTGGCTAACCGTCCACAACAAGGCCAAGGATAATCGTGCCCAAATGAAAGGTGTGCCACACCATCAAGGGAGCTCCGACCTGTTTGAGTTCGAGGATCACTGGGTATGTGGTTTGCTTCATGATTCATGCAATTTCATTCTTCATGCTAGCTTGAGCCCTTAACTAATATTATGTTCCTCTCTTTTAGGCGCGACACAACAAGAAGGAGGTGCCACCGCTGTTCGACCTCTATGCCATGGCCCATACTGCCCCGTACAAGAAGGCCAAGGCATTCTCTGAGGATGACCTCGATAATCCAGAGAGCTTCAGCAACATCTCCTCCCACAACAAGCTCGTGAGGTACAGAGATGAGGGGAGGAGGAGGAACGGAGAGGACTTCAACCCGAGCCAGAGTCCTTTTGATCCAGAGCTCGTGATGATATCTGGTGGCGGGAGGCCCCATGGCTCGATAGCCATTGGGGATGGACTGATACGTTGTCCTAGAACTCTCCCGGAGATCAAGAAGCGCCAGACGAGCTCCGATCCTGAGATAAGGCCTCGTCCACGGCCAATGGAGCTCGCCATCGAGGCTAGGGCCCAGGAGCTTCTGGCGGAGGCAAACAGGCAGGCGGCGGAGAGGGAGAGGGACATGGAGGAGAGGACGGCTAGGCTGGTGGAGGAGGAGAGGAACCGGAACGACGCGTCTCACCGGGCCCTATACGAGCTCCTCGTGGTAAGTTTCTCCTGCATATTAGCCAAATCATGCACGTAATGTTCGTTTCATCACTAACTAATATCACTGACTCGTGAAAACAAAATGTGCAGACCGTGTGCCAGAACAACGGTCAGACCCCTCCGCCGATGCCCCAGATTGGTATAGCGCCCACGGTGAGTTTCATTTGAATGGTCATTAGTTACTAGTATTCACATTTGAGTTGCATCATGCTAACGAGACATTGCAAATGATATTTGGTGTAGCATGCCTCCCGACAAGCATCGACCGATCCTTCTCCGTCTGGCGCAACCCCGACCGGTCCTTCTCCGTCTCACACTGGCGCAAGCCCGACCGGTCCTTCACCTCCGTGATGATGGTAAGTTTTCCCAAGTGTTTTGCTTAACAAATGCATACTTAGCTTAAGAAATGACCTTACCTAGCTCCAAAATGACCGATTTTAACTAGGATAGCTCAAAAATGACCTACACTTACCATTTTGTCCTCCAAAATGAATAAATATGCTTAGTTAGCTCAAAAATGGCATAACTACCTAGGTTAGCTCAAAAATGACTTATACTTAGCTTCTTTAGTTCATTTATGACATACTTAGCATAGTTAGGTCAAAAATGGCATAATAATCTTGGTTACCTCCATAATGACATTGACTTAGCTTATTTTCCTCGAAAATGACATAATAACCTTACTAACCTCCAAAATGACCTATTTACCTAGCTTAGCTCTAAAATGACCTACACTTAGCATTTTTACCTAGCTTAGCTAAAAAATGGCATAATTACCTAAGTTACCTTCGTTAGAAGAAGAAGAAGAATTTGATAAAGAAGAGGAGAAAAAGAAAGTGAAGAAAAATTCTTCTTCTTCTACTTCTACTACTTCTTCTTCTTCTTCTTGTTCTTCTTCTAACTTTCTTCTTTCCCAATTTGCAGATTTGCTTTAGATCACGGAAGCTTGCGTTGATGGAGTCTACTCTTCTCCTTGTCCTTCCTTTTTGTTTTGATTTTGTAGGATGAACAATGTGAAACTTGCTACCTATATATGTTGGCTATATATATATGTTGCATATGGACTTTTGAGTTGGTATGTATATGTGTTGGATGATCATATCCATATGGCAGGGATATGATTTGGTATGTATATGTGTTGTTATGCTTGTTCAAAGTATTTTCAAATGTGTGTATATATATATGTGAAATTCTGTGAAATTGAATGAATTTAAGAAAAAACAGAAAAAACAGGGGCTGTATAGGCTCTTTGCCGTCTGCTGGCAGACGGCAAAGAGCTTTGCCATCAGCCAGCAGACGGCAAAGATGCCACGTGGCAGCTACCTGTGCAACCTGGGGTGCACTGGGCTGGCCTATTTGGCAGCTTTGCCGTCTGCTGGCAGACGGCAAAGACCTTTGCATCTTTGCCGCCAGCCAGCAGACGGCAAAGCACGCCGTTAACCCCTTAACGGACCTAAGCTGCCACGTGTGCCGTCCATGCCCTTTGCCGTCTGCTGGCAGACGACAAAGACCTTTGCCTCTTTGCCGTCGGCCAGCAGACGGCAAAGTGGCCTTTACTAGACCTTGTTCAGCCGGATGTGGTGCCGTCTGCTGGCTGACGGCATAGACCTTTGCCGTCCGCAATTCATGCCTTTGCCGTCAGCCATGGCAGACGACAAACTTGCTGATTCCAGTAGTGCCTCTAGGCGACATCCACAATCTTTCACCACCGCTGGCGGATCAACACCAACCCAGAAACCCGAATGCACAAGACATTGTGGACGCCGCTCGGGCTCTCCGAGTGTTGGAGGAAAATGCGCGCACAGTGTATAACTCGCCGGCGAACGTCAACCCGCCGATGGCGCATGACCCGCCGACGGCACACGACCCGCCTGCTGCAACCCACACAACCGGCCGGACTGGGGGCTTATCGAGCCGCATGATCGGAACTCCTTGTTTAGTACCAGCACTCCGAGAAGCGCGCATACCCCCGAATTTCAAAGGTCCTCGCAAGGTTCCTAATTATACAGCGAATCTGGAGCCCACCGAGTGGATCGAGAGTTACGAGCTGGCAATGGATTTATTGGGCGCAAACGAGGTAGTGTGTGCACATTATCTGCCTCTCATGTTGGAAGGCCCCACTCGCACTTGGTTGAAAAACCTTCCAGTGAATTCTATCAACACTTGGCAGGAGCTGAAGGAGCGCTTCATCAAAAAATTTCAGGGAACCTGCAAAAGGCCAACCACCATTGTTTATCTGGAGCATTGCGTTCAGCGCGAGGATGAGTCGGCGCACCATTGGGCTCGCCGGGTTGCGGAGGTCATACACAGTTCTGACAGTATCTCGGCAGCTCAGGCGGTGCTTGTTCTGGAACGAACATGCAAGTTTCAGCCACTGGTCCAAAAGCTAGGGCGACTCAAGAGAAAGGCCCAGGACATGGGTGATCTGATGGACGTCTTAACCCGATATGCGGAGTCTTACAATACTAAAGATCTGCTGTCAGACGAGGAGAGAGCCGGCAAAGACAAGAAGGGCGGTGGCAAGGGCCACCAGCAGAACAATAGTAATGGGCAGAACAACGGTGGTAAACGCAAAGGTTATGACGGTAGCTCCGATCTGGTGGCAAACACAAATGCAAGGAACAAAAGTCAGCGTCAGAATGATGGTTCTAGGAGGCAGTCCTCTGGTAATCGCCCTCTTAGCTACGAGGAGGCTCTCAAGGGTCCATGTTTGAAGCATAGCTACAACGGCAAGCCGTCTAGCCACTCCTGGGAAAACTGCTACATCATGCAGGAATTTTCCAAACGGGTCTTCCAGAACCATCACAATGGGGGCGGCAGCGGCGGACAACCCGGCAACCTGGGACCCGGCTTCTCGGGAGTCGGCTTGCAAGGGCCCTTCGCAGGTCCTGCTTTCCACGGGAATAGTAGCCAGAGCAGCGAGTTTCAGGGGGCTAGTCATACTGGAGGCGGCAATCAGCGGAACCAGGGAAATCAGCACCAAGCCGGTGCAACAGGGTTTCAGAGTAACCCGAAATAGTTAAATAGTGGACAGTATCATGTTTTCACCACCAGCACCTGCAAACGGGATCGGAAGGTGCAACGATGAGCCGCCCACGCGGTTGAGCCGGCAACCCCTTATTATCTCAATTGGTCCGAACAACCGGTCACCTGGAGCAGGGTGGATCACCCAGTCCTCCTAGATCACCCCGGCCACCTGGCGCTGATAGTGGCACCTCAAGTTGGCGGTTACACATTAACAAAAGTACTCATGGACGGAGGCAGCAACATCAATATTCTGTACTATGACACGTTCAGGCGAATGAATCTGTCTGATAAGCAGTTGACTCCATCCTCTACAGTTTTTCATGGCATCGTTCCCGGCAAGTCAGCTTATCCCATGGGAAGAATATCCCTTGAGGTGGCCTTCGGCTCAGAGGATAATTGGCGTTCTGTGTTTCTGTCCTTTGAGGTGGTTAAGCTTAAAAGCCCATACCACGCTTTATTCGGCCGTCCGGCTTATGCGCGATTCATGGCACGGCCGTGCTACGTTTACTTGAAAATGAAGATGCCAGGACCAAGAGGAACCATCACAGTTGAAGGCAACCGGAAGATTGCACTCGAGTGCGAGGAAGGAGATGCAGCATATGCCGAGACGGCCTGCGCTGCAAAAGAATTGCGGTATTATAAGGACAACGTTGACCCGTCTGATAGGACCTCCCTGAAGAAGCCCACGATGGAGTCAGACCCTTTGCTCAAGTTTAAGTCGGCCAGAGACACAAAACAAGTTGATTTCACCCCGGGCAATTCTTCCGAGCAGTTCACTATAGGGGCCAACATGGACCCCAAATAGGAAAGCGCGCTCATCGTGTTCATCCGTGAGAACCGGGACATCTTTGCATGGAAGCCTTCTGACATGCCAGGTGTACCGAGAGAACTCACTGAGCACTCCCTTAATGTGGATCCCAAGTTTAAGCCAGTTCGCCAGTATCTCCGTCGCTTTAATGAAGAAAGGCGAAAAGCTATTGGTAAAGAAGTGGCCCGGCTCCTAGCTGCCGGGTTCATCATCGAAGTCTTCCATCCTGAATGGCTGGACAACGCGGTACTTGTTCTGAAGAAAAACGGGACTTGGCGGATGTGTGTTGACTACACAGATCTAAATAAGGCTTGTCATAGTGACCCCTTTGCCTTGCCCCGTATTGACCAGATCATCGATGCTACGACGGGTTGCGAGTGTTTATGTTTCTTGGATGCTTATTCCGGTTATCATCAGATCAAAATGAAGCTGGAGGACCAGGAAAAGACGGCTTTCATCACACTCTTTGGGGCTTTCTGCTATACAACTATGCCGTTTGGTCTGAAGTGTGCACAGGCGACTTACCAGCGTTGTGTCCAAAGCTGCTTTCATAAACAGATCAGGCGGAACGTTCACGCTTATGTGGATGATATTGTGGTTAAGTCTTGAAAGAAAGAAACCTTGTTGGAGGATCTCAAGGAAACATTTGACAATCTCCGTGTCTACCAGATGAAGCTTAACCCAGAGAAGTGTGTTTTTGGTGTCCCTGCAGGAAAGCTTCTAGGATTTCTAGTCTTCGAGTGTGGCATTGAAGCTAACCCGGAAAAGCCTCATCTCCAAGTCCTTTCACAAGGGCATCTGCCGTGTCAAAACCATGACACCTCCCGATGAAGAACAGGAGGTGGCGGCGGTGGCTCCATATCGTAAAATGTGATGATTCCTTCTCTCTGATTTTTTTCTCTGCGAGACGGTACTTATGGACTTAGAGTTAGGGCAAGCGGAGGTCTGTGGGACCCACGAGCTCATGTGGCGCACCCTAGGGGGCTCACCAGCTGAGCTTGTGGCTCCGTGGTGGCCCCCCTCCAGTAGATCTTTTCGCTAATAATTTTTATATATTCCACAAAAATTCTCCGTAAAGTTTCAGCCCAATTCGAGAACTTTTATTTCTGCACAAAAATAACACCATGGTAGTTCTACTAAAAACAGCGTCAGTCCGGATTAGTTTCATTCAAATCATGCAAATTACAGTCCAAAACAAGAGCAAAAGTGTTTGGAAAAGTAGATACGTTTGGGACGTATCAACTCCCCCAAGCTTAACTCATTGCTTGTCCTCAAGCAATTCAGTTGACAAACTGAAAGTGACAAAGAAAAACTTTTACAAACTCTTTTGTTCTATTGCTGTATATATGCTTAACTAGTATTCAAGTTTTCAGCAAAGATTATGAACTAACCATAAGAATGATAACACTTAGATCTCACATTTACTCATGACAATAACATAATCAACTAGCGAGCAATAATGAGATATCTCGGATGCCAACAATTTTTCAAAATAGTCAAGATATAATATGATAACATGTTATCTCGCTATCCCTTTCTGAGATCGCAAAACATAAATGCAGAGCACCTCCGAAGTTCAAGCAGCGACTAAACATTGTAATTCAGGGTAGAAGAGATCCATTCATGCTCATTTCCAACATTAACTAGACTCAATGCATATTAAACTAAGAATGACAAGAGTGCTCTCAAAGTTGGTGCCTGAATGAGAAGGTGATGACTCAAAGTAAATAACATGAAAGTAAATAGAAAGGCCCTTCGTAGAGGGAAGCAGAGATTTGCAGAGGTGCCAGAGCTCGAAGCTAAAACAGAGATGAATACATTTTGAGAGGTGTGCTTTTCCTGTCAACGTCACGACAAAGGATTTTGATATCTTCCGTGCTAAACACATTATCGGCGGTTCCCAAGCAGAAAGGTAAAGGTTTTACTCCCCCTCAACCATACAAACACAATCCATGGCTAGACGAATTCTCGGGTGCCCTCCAAACAATCAACTTTCTAGGGGGAGTTTTGTTTATTATATTTTTCTTTGTTTTTGTTTAACGGGATTGGGCATCCCTAGTACCAGCCTCTCTCATGGAAGACAAGTGAATAAACTCTCGTCGTGAGAGTAACCCGCTTAGCATAGAAGATATCGACCGCCCCGTCACTCCATGAGCGGTACGGGCACACAAAATAGATGTTTATTTGAATGATTAGAGATGGCACATGCAAATTTACTTGGGACGGCAGGGTAATACCGCATATAGGTAGATATAGTGGACTCATATGGAACAACTTTGGGTTTTCATGAATTTGGATGCACAAGTAGTATTCCCGCTTAGTACAGGCGAAGGCTAGCAAATAGATTGAGAAGCGACCAACTAGAGAGCGACAACAGTCATAATCATGCATTGCAAATATTTAACATTTCCCATGAGCATGAGTAGGATATAAACACCCTGAATATAAATATCATGAAGGCTGCATTGGTTTTGATTCAACTACATGTATGAACATGTGCCAAGTCAAGCCATTTTAATGCATGTTGACATTCAAGATAAATCATTATACACTCCTAGTTACTTAAGCATGGCATGAGCAACTATAATCTCTAATTGTCATCACAAACATGTTTACCCATAATATGATGAATCAGGCCTACTGAGTTAGACATATTTACAAAAACAAGAAGAGTTCATACCAGCTTTTCTTTGCCACAGTCACTTCATCAAATCATCGTCATTATTGCCTTTCACTTGCACAACCGAATGATGTGAAGATAATAATAATGCAAGTGTGCCATGGACTAAGCTGAAATCTGCAAACAGTTTATTCAAAGGAGAAGACAAGATAATATTGGCTCGTTGTTAGATCAACAATAATGCATAAGAGAGCCACTCAACAATTCTAGCATAGTCTTCTCCATACGACGACTCAACAAAAAGAAAAGAATTTCAGAGAAACACACTGACATATTTTTGGAGTTTCTGGTTTTTCTAGAAAAAGCAAACGAAGAAATAAAAATAAAAAGCGAGAAAAACTATTTACACGGGAGAACTACCAACAAGCAAAAGAAGAAACGAGAAATCTTTTTGGGTTTTCTTTTACTACTACGAACTAACTAAGCGAGAAAGAAAAACCAAAAAGAAGTGAGGAATATTTTTGGATTTTCAAAGTTTTTCAAACACACAAAAGAAAGCAAAATAAAGCAAAACATGGATATACAATGAAAAAGGATGAACACCGACAACTAGAATGAATGTGTGGTACATGAATGTAATGTCCGTGGAAATACGTACTCCCCAAGCTTAGGCTTTTGGCTTAACTTGGTCTATGGCCACGGCTGGCCTGGGTAAAACTCCTGGTAAAAGTTTGGGTTATACTCGAGTGCAGCGATCACCGCCTGATGGGCAGCCTCACTCCGACGAGCAGCCTCCTTTGCTGCCCTGTACACCTCAGCCTCCTCCTCATGTATATAATATCTTTGTTTCTCCTAAATGTTAAAAAATGCAGGTGCACGCAAAGTAACATGGCCAACACTACTTTTATTAAAGACTAGCCTGTACCGAAATGGTGGGTTCTCCCTTTCTAAGAAATTATGACGGACCATAGCATCATAATCAAGATAGCTCATGGGCAACGGATGGTCACTTTCTTTAATGGGAACCCCAAGATGAGCAGCTAACTAAGTGGCATAAATGCCCCCATAAAGATCGCCATCAAAAGAGTTTTTATTTATGCGACGTGCAATGATGGCCCCAAAATTAAATTTCTATCTCTCAGTACAACACTTTTCAGAATGCTCAAATCAGCAGCACAAAGGGTACTGAGGTCATGTTTACCGTTTGTGCATCTTCCTATGAATAGAGCAAAATAGTGAATAGCAGGAAAATGAATGCTTCCAATTCTAGCTTGTCTTATACCTCTAGTTTCACCTCGGGTAATACTCATGAGAAATTCATTGTAATTAGATTCACGAGGTTCAAGGCAGGTACCCCAAGAGGGAATTCTATAAGCAGTGCAAAATTCTTCCATACTCATACGGTAAGAATTGTCATAAAGATTGAACATAACATCTTGAGAAAAGCGGTGATATACATACTCGAATTTCCCCACAAAGGAATCAGTGAGGTCATGGTATTGCGGACACTTATCTGATATGAAGTCTGTCAACCCGGCATTATGTACGTACATATCAAATTCTTCCTTGATGCCGGCATCGATCATGAAGGCATCGAACGGCCATTCACAAGCTTTCACAATGGCATCCCTAGGGAGTTCGAGGTCGGGCTCGCAGATAGCGGCCTTGGGGAACTCTGGCTCGAAGAACCCCCGGAGAACATTCTCTTCAACATTTTCTTTCCTCTGAAAAATTTCTGCAAATTTTTTAGTCCCCAAAATAAAAGTGAATGAAACTCAACAAAATTGATAGCAACTACTCCCACAAGTTTCCAGAGGCTATATCATGCATCAAAACTACTTATAACCATACAAATTCAACATGCAAGCTCATATACATGGCCACCAATAGTAACGAAATATGCAAAACATAATCCACCAGAACAAAAACTAATTGGACCATCGGAGGAGTCACATACCAAGGAGTAATTTCTCCGAGCAGCTTCAGAAACGGAGCTCCGAGCAAAGAGATCAAAAATCACACAAAAATGAGCAAGAACACGGGCTAGAGAGCAAGTTTGATTTTTTCTGGAGGTAGGAGAAGGCAATGGGCTGGTGCACTAAGTGAGGGGGTCCCTGTGGGACCCACGAGCTCGGGTAGCGCACCTAGGGGGTGGGCCCGTCATGTGAGCTCGTGGCTCACAGGTGCACCCCCCTGGGGTGTGTTCAGTGCCAAAAATTCTTAAATATTCTGGAAAAAATCATACTAAATTTTCAGGTCATTCTGAGGACTTTTATTTTTGGGACATTTTTTTATTGCACGGATAATTCAGAAAACAGAATAAACATGGCATTCTACTTTATTAAACTTTAAATAATAGAGGACAAATTATGAGTACAGTAGGTTGTGCTTACTAAATTCATTGACCACATGCCCCTGAAAAAGAATCCATTAATAAGGTTGATCAAGTCTTATTAACAAACTATTTCCGAGTAACATGAAACCGAAGAACTTTCGTATAACACTAGGTTACCTCAACGGGGATATGCATCTCCCCAACAATAAGAGTTTGATATTTCATTTTGGGAGTAGGAAGAGGAAATTTAAAGTCTCCAATAGCGATTGTCATAACTTTCTCAATAGAGTTGATACTATTCACTTGGTGCTGTTTCTTCAGAAAATATACCGTATGCTCATTACCATTGACATGAAAAGTAACCTTGCTTTTGTTGCAATCAATAACAGCCCCTACAATATTCAAAAAGGGTCTACCAAGGATAATCGACATGTTGTCGTGCTTGGGCATATCAAGAATATGAAAGTCTGTTAAGATAGTAACATTAGCAACCACAACGGGGACATCCTCACAAATTCCAATGGGTATAGCAGTTGATTTATCAGCCATTTGCAAGGATATTTCAGTAGGTGCAAGTTTGCTCAAATCAAGTCTTCTATATAAAGAGAAAGGCATAACACTAACACCGGCTCCTAAATCACATAAAGCAGTTTTAACATAATTTCTTTTAATGGAGCATGATATTGTAGGTATCCCTGGGTCTCCTAATTTCTGAGGTACTTTTCTGTTAAAAGAATAATTTGCAAGCATGGTGAAAATTTCTGCCTCTGGTATCTTTCTTTTATTAGTAACAATATCTTTCATATATTTAGAGTATGGAGGCATTTTCAAAATATCAGTCAAAGGTGCTCGCAAAAACAAAGGTCTAAACATTTCAACAAAGCGGTTAAAATCCTCTTCATCTCTATATTTCACAGCTTTACTAGGGAATGGCATGGGTTTTTGAACCCATGGTTCTCTTTCTTTACCATGTTTCCTAGCAATGAAATCCTTCTTGTCATATCTTTTATTTTTAGGAGGTGGGTTATCAAGATCAATTGCAGGTTCTATTTCTACATCATTATCAGATTCTTTACTATTGTCTGGTTGAGCATCATTGTGATCATCTTTAGCATTATCATTATCATTATCACTAGGCAAATGTTCATTACCAGACTGTGTCTCAGCATCAGAAATAGAAACATCATTAGGATTCTCAGAAGACTTTTCTACGACAGGTTCACCAGAAGCATGCAAATCCTTTGTCTTTTTCTTCTTCTTAGATGAACTAGGCACTTCATTATTAATTCTCTGAGAATCTTTCTCAATTCTTTTAGGATGGCCTTCAGGATATAGAGGATCCTGAGTGATTTTACCACCTCTAGTAACTACTCTAATAGCATGATCATTCATTTTATTATTCATCTCATTAAGCAAATCATTTTGTGACTTAGAGACTTGTTCTAGCCGAGTGTGAACCATAGAAGCATGTTTACATAAGCCTCTAACATCATTAGTAGTTCTAAACATCAAATCACTCAAGCATTCAATCATATTAGCATTTTGTTTCAGTTGATTGCTTACATATCTATTAAAGTTTTCTTGCTTCACAACAAAATTATCAAATTCATCCAGGCATTGACTAGGAGATTTATTGTATGGAATATCACCCTCATCAAATCTATAAAGAGAATTTACCTCTACTACATGTGTCGGGATATCAAGTCCATGTATTTTTTCAATAGATGGTAGATTTTTAACATCTTCAGATTTAATACGTTTCTATTTCATAGATTTCTTTGCTTCTTGCATGTCTTCTGGACTGAGGAATAGAATACCTCTCTTCTTCGGAGTTGGTTTAGGTGGTGGTTCAGGAAGTGTCCAATCATCGGCATTCCTCAATATATTATTTAGTAATTCTTGAGGCTGTTCAACAGTTCGTTCCCTAATAACACAACCAACACAACTATCTAGGTAGTCGCTTGAAGCATCGGTTAGTCCATTATAGAAGATATCAAGTATTTCATTTTTCTTAAGAGGATGATCAGGCAAAGCATTTAGTAATTGGAGAAGCCTCCCCCAAGCTCGAGGGAGATTCTCTTCTTCAAATTGCACAAAGTTGTAAATTTCCTATAAGGCAGCTTGTTTCTTATGAGCAGGAAAATATTTTTCAGAGAAGCAATATATCATATCCTGGGGACTGCGCACACAACCAGGAGCAAGAGTATTGAACCATTCTCTAGCATCACCCATTAATGAGAAAGGAAACAACTTAAGAATATAGTAATAACGAATTTTTTCCTCATGAGCAAATAGGGTGGCAATGTCACTCAATTTAGTAAGATGTGCCACAACAGTTTCAGACTCATAACCATGAAAACGGTCGGATTCTACCAAAGTAATTAATTCAGGATCAACAGAGAATTTGCAATCCTTATCAGTAACAAAGATAGGAGAAGTAGCAAACTTAGGATCATATTTCATCCTCTCTATCTTAGCCTTTTCTTTCAGCTTACTCAGTACGTAATTTCTTAAGATCATCACTATCATTACAAGCAAGAAATTCCTTAGCAATCTCCCCATCCATAACATAACCCTCAGGCACATTAAGCATTCTAGTGGGAGAGCTAGGCATAATAGGTGAATCATAATTTTCACCAATTTCAATAATGTCAAGTTCTTAAGCTTTAGCAATTTGTTCATCAAGAAATTCACCTAGTGGGATAGTTTCATCAAGCAGAGTACTAGCATCATCACAAGTTTTATTTATAGCAGAAGTAGTATCATCAATTACTTGCGACATATCAGAATGAATAGTAGGTGGTGGTGTCTCAAGCCTACTTAAAATAGATGGTGAATCAAGTGCGGAGCTAGATGGCAGTTCCTTACCTCCCCTCGCTTAGAGGGTACGATCTTCGTCTTAGCATCTTTCAGATTCTTCATAGTGAAAACAAAATATCCAACTCCCAAGTGAACTTAATAAATAGGGCTATTCTCCCCGGCAACGGCGCCAGAAAAAGGTCTTGCTAACCGACAAGTATAGGGGTCAGAATGAATAGCAGGTGGTGGTGTCGCAAGCCTACTTAAAATAGACGGTGAATCAAGTGCGGAGCTAGATGACAGTTCCTTACCTCCCCTCGTCTTAGAGGGCACGATCTTGGTCTTAGCGTCTTTCAGATTCTTCATAGTGAAAACAAAATATCCAACTCCCAAGTGAACTTAATACATAGGGCTATGCTCCCCGGCAACGGCGCCAGAAAAAGGTCTGGATAACCCACAAGTATAGGGGATCGAGACAGTCTTCGCGGGTAGTATTTCACCCAATTTATTGATTCAACACAAGGCAAGCCAAAGAATATTTATAAGGCTTAGTAGTTGAGTTGTAAATTCAACCACACCCGGAGATTCTTCATAGTGAAAACAAAATATCCAACTCCCAAGTGAACTTAATAAATAGGGCTTTGCTCCCCGGCAACGGCGCCAGAAAAAGGGCTGGATAACACACAAGTATAGGGGATCGAGATAGTCTTCACGGGTAGTATTTCACCCAATTTATTGATTCGACACAAGGGGAGCCAAAGAATATTTATAAGGCTTATCAGTTGAGTTGTCAATTCAACCACACCTTGAGATTCTTCATAGTGAAAACAAAATATCCAACTCCCAAGTGAACTTAATAAATAGGGCTATGCTCCCCGGCAACGGCGCCAGAAAAAGGTCTGGATAACCCACAAGTATAGGGGATCGAGATAGTCTTCACGGGTAGTATTTCACCCAATTTATTGATTCGACACAAGGGGAGCCAAAGAATATTTATAAGGCTTAGCAGTTGAGTTGTCAATTCAACCACACCTGGAGAACTAAATATCTGCAACAAAGTATTTAGTAGCAGAGTAGTTTGATAGTTTTGATAGTAACAGGAACAGGAACAGTAGCAGTTTTGTACCGATTGTAACAGCAGTAGCAACAGTAGTAACTTAGCAAAGATCAATATGAGCAAAGAGTAGGCATTGGATCAGCGATGTATATTTGTGTTGGATGACATTCATCATGTAACAGTCACAACCTAGAGCGATTCACAATAGCTCCAATTCATTAATTCAATGTAGGCATGCATTCCGTATATAGTCATACGTGCTTATAATAAGAACTTGTATGACATCTTTTGTCCTACCCTCCCGTGGCAGCGGGGTCTATAAGGAAACTGAGGGATATTAAGGCCTCTTCTTAACAGAGAACCGAAACAAAGCATTAACACATAGTGAATACATGAACTTCTCATACTACGGTCATCACCGGAGTGAAACCCAATTATTGTCACCTTGGGATCTGTGGATCATAACACGTAATAGGTGCATACAACTTGCAAGATAGGATCCAAAACATACTTATATTCATGAAAACATAATAGGTTCAGATCTGAAATCATGGTACTCGGACCCTAGTGACAAGCATTAAGCATAGCAAAGTCATAGCAACATCAATCTCAGAACATAGTGGATACTAGGGATCAAGCCCTAACAAATTGACTTGATTACATGATAAATCTCATCCAACTCCATCACCGTCCAGCAAGCATACGAAGGAATTACTCACTCCCGGTAGTGAGCATCATGGAATTGTTGATGAAGAAGCGTTGATGATGATGATGATGGCGAATCCCCCTCTCCGGAGCACCAAACGGACTCCAGATCAGCCCTCCCGATGAGGAACAGGAGATGGGGGCGGCTCCGTATCGTAAAACGTGATGATTCCTTCTCTCTGATTTTTTTCTCCGTGAGACGGTTGATACGTCTCCAACGTATCTATAATTTATGAAGTATTCATGCCATGTTTACAACAATTTTGTATGGTTTTGGTGCACTTTTATATGATTTTTATGGAACTAACCTATTAACCTAGCACCCAGTGCCAGTTGCTGTTTTCTGCATGTTTTTGGTTTTCCAGAAAATCCATACCAAACGAAATCCAAACGCCACGAAATTTTACTGTGATTTTTTATGGAAAATAAGAGACCCAGGAAGCTTCGGGAGGGAGCCAGAAGGTGTCCAGGGGAGTCACGAGCCTGGGTGGCACGCCCCCCTCTAGGGCGCATCAGTTGAGCTCGTGGGTCCCTCGGGACTCCCCTGAGATGGATCCAACGCTGAAAAATCCTTTAAATATAGAAACCCCCAGAAAGAAACCTAGAACTTCCACGCCGCCGCCGTAAGCCTCTGTTCCGAAGCGATCTCATTTGGAGGCCTTTTTCGGCACCCTGCCGGAGGGGGAAATCATCACCGGAGTCCATCTTCATCATCCCATCGGTCTCCGTGATGAGGAGGGAGTAGTTCACCATCAGGGCTGAGGGTATGTACCAGTAGCTATGTGTTTGATCTCTCTCTCTCTCGTGTTCTTGATTTGGCACGATCTTGTTGTACCACGAGCTTTGTTAATATAGTTGGATCATATGGTGTTCTTCCCTCTCTATTTGTTGTGATGAATTGAGTCTTTCCCTTTGAGGTTTCATTATTATCAGATTGAATATTTTGGATTTGAGATCACTTGATGTATATCTTGCATGTGGATACCCGTGGTGACAATGGGGAATCTATTGAGTCACTTGATGTATGTTTTGGTAATCAACTTGCGGATTCATGAGGTGACATTGGGGTAATCTAGGCACATAGGTTGATACACGTTCTCATCCTACTTTCTCTGATAGAAACTTTGGGGTACTCTTTAAAGTTCTTTGTGTTGGATTGAATATTATGAATCTGAAATTATTTGATGCATATCGAATAATTAACTCACGGGTACTTGTGGTGACATTGGAGTATCTAGGTGACATTAGAGTTGATTGATGCATATCATATGGTGTTATTCTAATACAAACTCTAGGGCTGTTTGTGACACTTATAGGGATTGCTCAATAGATTGACTGGAAAGATAACTTTGAGGTGGTTTGCTACCTACAACAATTTCATCTTATTTTCTCCGCTATTGATAAGAACTTTGGAGTGATTCTTTGTCGCACATTGAGGGATTGTTATATGATTCAATTATGTTAGCACTGTTGAGAGATTGCACTAGTGAAAGTATGAACCCTAGGCCTTGTTTCTAAGCATTGCAATACCGTTTTTGCTCACTTTTATTACTTGCTACCTTGCTGTTTTTAATATTTCAGATTACAAAAACCTATATCTACTATCCATACTACACTTGTATCACCATCTCTTCACCGAACTAGTGCACCTATACAATTTACCATTGTATTGGGTGTGTTGGGGACACAAGAGATTGCTTGTATTTGATTGGAGGGTCGTTTGAGAGAGACCATCTTGATCCTACACCTCCCACGGATTGATAAACCTTAGGTCATCCACTTGAGGGAAATTTGCTGCTGTCCTACAAAACTCTGCGCTTGGAGGCCCAACAGAGTGTACAAGAATAAAGTTGTGTAGTAGACATCAAGCTCTTTTCTGGCACCGTTGTCGGGGAGGTGAGTGCTTGAAGATATATCTTTAGATCTTGCAATTGAATCTTGTAGTTTCTTATTTTATCACTAGTTTGGTTTTATAAAAGAAAAATATATAAAAAGGGAAGTTAAGTTGCATCAAATTATTTATCTCTATGAAGTCTTTCTTGAAAATGATGGATCGGAAAATTATGCCAAAGTGTTAAAAGAAGAATTCAATAAAATGTTTGGCATAAAACCTTTGAATGATAAGAATGATTGCAATGTTGTTAGTATGCTTTCTATGAATATCCATGATGCTAATGATATGCAAAGCCATAAGCTTGGGGATGCTATGTTTGATAAACATGATATTTTTAGTCCCCCAAGATTTGATGAGCAAATTTATTATGATGATAGCATGCCTCCTAATTATGATGATTGTATTAATGACAGTGGGTTTGGAAGAGTGTCAACTCTAGGTACTAGTGATCCCACTATTTTGGAGGGTTTTGAATCTTATGGCCATAATTATGAAAGTGGATTTGGAGAGGTCACAACTTTATTTAATGATGATTCCACTATTTTGGAAGAGGTTTCAATTGATTATGACAACAAAGTTGCTATCTATGATGATTATTGTGATGACATGTATGCGACAAAGAGTAATAATAACCATGAAACTTGTCATCATGATTTTAATGCTCAATTTGGTTATGTAAATCAAGTATCTCATGATAGTTATTTCATTGAATTTGCTTCCACTACTATTGATTAGAATAAATTTACTTATGTGGAGAGTAATAATTTTTTTATGCTTGTGGATCATGAAAATAATGCTTTATGTGATAGTTATATTGTTGAATTTTTTCATGATGCTACTGAAAATTATTATGAGAGAGGAAGATATGCTTATATATATTTCAACAAAATCAAGTTTCCTCTCTTTATGTTGAAAGTTTCGAAGTCACGCTTGTTTTGCCTTCCTATGCTAGTTGATTCTTGCTCCAATAAATTGTTTGCTTACAAAATCCCTTTGCATAGGAAGTGGGTTAGGCTTAAATGTGTTTGCTATATGATTCATGATGCTCTCTTTGTGTTTCTATTCTTTACTTTTATGAGCATCATTAAAATCATCATGCCTATCTAAAAAGGCTTTAAAGAAAACCGCTTGTTGGGAGACAACCCAATAATTATCCCTACTGTTTTTGTGAGTTAGAATGATTAAGCTACTGTACTAATCATGTTTTGTATCATTTCTTGCAATAAAGTACCAAGTAAAGCCTTTAGGTTGATGTGGATGTTTGTTTATTTGGTTCTGTGCAAAAACAGAAAGTTTAGTGTCCAGTGCATGAATTTACATTTTGTACAGGACTATGAGAAAATTCTGAAATGTTTACACAGTACTGCTATACAAATGTTTTACAATTTCCTAATTTTTTAGAATTTTTGGAGGTACATAAGTATGTTTTTTAATTCGCTCACTACATGCTGTTCTGTTTTTGACAGATTCTGTTTTCAATGCATAGTTTGCTTGTTTTATAGTTTCTATGGCTTATATTGGTCAATATAAATTTTAGAAATGATAGAGTACAGTAGGCATTATGTAAGAACAATTATGAATCTTGTATTGACAGTACCAAAGTGAATGAATTGATCTTTTTCATACTAACCTATCTCAAGAAGTTCCGTTAAGTTTTGTGTGATTGAAGTTTTCAAGTTTTGGGTGAGATATCGATATGAGGAGAATAAGGAGTGGCAAGACCCTAAGCTTGGGGATGCCCAAGGCACCCAAAGGTAATATTCAAGGAAGACTCAAGCGTCTAAGCTTGGGGATGCCCCGGATGGCATCCCCCTCTTTCGTCTTCAACATTATCGGTATACCTCACTTGGAACTATATTTTTATTCGTCACCTAATATGAGTTTTTCTTGGAGCATCATTTTATTTTGTTTAGATTTGCTTGCTATTATCAATAATCATGTTTTGTATCTTTTATTTCAATAAAATGTCAAGTATAGCCTTTACCATGCTCAGTTTGCAAGTTCATGAGTTGTTGTTTGAAAACATAAAGTTTTCTTTCATGTTCTGAATATTCCTGAATTGTCAAAACATGATAAAAATCTGAAATGTTTACACAGTCAGCATGCATAAGTTCTCTGTCACATGGTAATCTTTCAGAATTTTTGGTGTTAGGTAAGTTTGAATTTTTATTCCTCCTTTACAGACGATTCTGTTTAGACAGATTGCGGTTATAGTTGCATTGTTTGCATATGTTTGCTTGTTTAATGTTTCTATTTGGTGATGGGAGTATTAAATATGCAGAACATTTAGTATGCAATGTTTAATTATAATTTTTGTAATTTTCTACAGTAGAAAATGTTAAGGTTTTGAATTGATTTGTACTAACTTATCTCACGAGTTCTTGTTGAGTTTTGTGTGGATGAAGTTTTTAAGACTTAGGAGAAGCCGTGATATGAGAGGAATTAAGGAGACACTAGAGCTCAAGCTTGGGGATGCCCAAGGCTCCCCAAGATAATATTCGAAGAAGTCTCAAGCAACTAAGCTTGGGGATGCCCCGGTAGGCATCCCACCTTTCTTCATCAACAACTATCGGTTAGTCTCGGTAAAGCCTAAGTTTTTATTTTTTCACATGATATGTGCTATTCTTGGAGTGTCCTTTAATTTTCATTTTGTTTGGTGTTTGAATAAAATACTTGGTTTTGAAATTTTGATTGGGGGAGAATCTTCACATAGCTACTTAATTGTATAACTACTCATTGATCTTCACTTATATGTTTTGGAGTAGTTTGTCATTCACTCTTGTGCTTCACTTATATGCTAAAAGTGAATTGTTGAATGAATTGTATATCATAAACCTCAAATTATATATGTTCCATATGCTTAGTAATATTTCACATTGGGTTCAGAAAGTATAATCTATTGAAGTTTGACAATCATAATATTGGTGATACAAGCAATTCATGAATGATTAGTATAAGGAAGAGAAATTTCACATACAAATATATTATCTTGGACATCTTTTATGATTGTGAATACCCATTAATTATTTTCAAACTTGATCAAAAAGGTTGAAGTTGGACAAGGAAGACAACGTAATGAGTTATGTTCGGGTGTATTTGCATAGAAGTTATATTGTTATGGATCCTCCAACATGTGGTGCTTGTTTATAATCTTTGCTAGCCAACAATTTCTGTACTAAGCGGGAATACTGCTTGTGCATCCAAAATCCTTGAGCTAAGTTTCTTCCATGAGTGTCCACCATACCTACCCATATGCGGTATTACCCTGCCGTTCCAAGTAAATTTGCATGTGCCATCTCTAAAATCTTCAAATAAACATCTGTTTTGTGTACCCGTACCGCTCATGGAGCGATGGGGTAGTCAATATCTTCCATGCTAAGTGTGTTTTACTCAACGACGAGAGTTTATTCACTCATCTTGCACGAGAGAAGCTGGTAATTGGGATGCCCAGTCCCGTTAAACAAAAGCAAAGAAAAATATAATAAAACAAACTCCCCCTAGAAAGTTGATTGTTTGGAGGGCACCCGAGGATTCGGCTAGCCATGGATTGTGTCTTTATGGTTGTGGGGGAGTAAATCTTTTCCTTTTTGCATGGGAACCACCATTAATGTGTTTAGCATGGAAGATATTGAAAACTTTGTCGTTAAACCGTTGACACAAAAAAGTACACCTCTCAAATGAAATTATCACTGTTTTAAGCAGTGAGCTCTGGCACATAAGCAAATCCCTGCTCCCCTCTGCGAAGGGCCTATCTATTTACTTTTCATGTTGAGTCAACTTCTTATTTAAAACTCATTTATTCTCCACTTGGCAAACATCATGTGGTGGAGAAAGATCCAGACATATATATCCTGTCAAATATATTTGATCATGAATTATTATTGTTGATAATTATCTCCATGATAAGTAAGTTGGGAGGCGAAACATTAAGCCCCTATCTTCCTCTGTGTCTGATGGATGTTGTTTGTTCTAAAAATATTCTTTGAGTACTAGCAATCATAGAAGGGTATATAATAATTGAGTATGTGGAGCTCTTACTTAGACTTTTATGAAAATAAGTTGAATTGTATTTGTTTGGTGACTATGAACATAGGTTGTTAAGTTTCAAGAGAATGCATTGTTTGAACCAAAACATGTGAATTGATTGCTACTTTATGAATAATGAGTTTTATGGGAAAGAGTTGTTGTTTATGATGCTAGGGAAAGTGATTGAAATTATCATTGATCAAACTTATGCACTATGCTAGCATTCACACTTCATAAATTATTTCTTTTATCATTTACCTACTCGAGGACGAGCAGTAATTAAGCTTGGGGATGCTGATATGTCTCCAATGTATCTATAATTTATGAAGTATTCATGCCATGTTTACAACAATTTTATATGGTTTTGGTGCACTTTTATATGATTTTTATGGAACTAACCTATTAACCTAGTGCCCAGTGCCAATTGCTGTTTTCTGCATGTTTTTGGTTTTCGAAAAATCCATACCAAACGAAGTCCAAATGCCACAAAATTTTATGGTGATTTTTTATGGAAAATAAGTGACCCAGGAAGCTTGGGGAGGGAGCCAGAAAGTGTCCAGGGGAGTCACGAGCCTGGGTGGCGCCCCCCTAGGGTGCGCCAATTGAGCTCGTGGGTCCCTCGGGACTCCCCCTAATGCGAATCCAACACTGAAAATCCTATAAATATAGAAACCCCCAGAAAGAAACCTAGACCTTCCACGTCGTCGCCGCAAGCCTCTGTTCCGAAGTGATCTCATCTGGAGGTCTTTTCTGGCACCCTGCCGGAGGGGGAAATCATCACCGGAGTCCATCTTCATCATCCCGGCGGTCTCCATGATGAGGAGGGAGTAGTTCACCCTCGGGGCTGAGGGTATGTACCAGTAGCTACGTGTTTGATCTCTCTCTCTCTCGTGTTCTTGATTTGGCACGATCTTGATGTACCATGAGCTTTGTTAATATAGTTAGATCATATGGTGTTCTTCCCTCTCTATCTTGTTGTGATGTATTGAGTCTTTCCCTTTGAGGTTTCATTATTATCAGATTGAATATTTTGGATTTGCGATCACTTGATGTATGTCCTGCATGTGGATACACGTGGTGACAATGGGGTATTCTATTGAGTCACTTGATGTATGTTTTGTTAATCAACTTGCGGATTCCCGAGGTGACATTGGGGTAATCTAGGCATATAGGTTGATACACGTTTTCATCCTACTTTCCCCGATAGAAACTTTGGGGTACTCTTTGAAGTTCTTTGTGTTGGATTGAATATTATGAATCTGAAATTATTTGATGCATATCGAATAATTAACTCACGGTACTTGTGGTGACATTGGAGTATCTAGGTGACATTATAGTTGATTGATGCGTATCATATGGTGTTATTCTAGTACGAACTCTAGGGCTGTTTGTGTCACTTATAGGGATGGCTCAATAGATTGACCGGAAAGATAAATTTGAGGTGGTTTGCTACCTACAACAATTTCATCTTATGTTCTCCGCTATTGATAAGAACTTTGGAGTGATTCTTTGTCGCACATTGAGGGATTGTTATATGATTCAATTATGTTAGCACTGTTGAGAGATTGCACTAGTGAAAGTATGAACCCTAGGCCTTGTTTCTAAGCATTCCAATACCATTTGTGATCACTTTTATTATATTTTAGATTACAAGAACCTATATCTATACTATCCATACTACACTTGTATCACCATCCACTACTGCATGCGACCGCTAACGCGACACATGAATCAGAGACCCCCTGACCAAACTGTGTGCCATGCATGAATCGCAAACGGTATCGTAATAAAACCGTCACCAATAAGACGAACTGTGTCCGATGGCGGAGACATCAAGCATGATTCAGATTCGAGCTGCGTGTGCGATATGTGGCATACAGTTGATCCATACGAACTGTTTGTGATGAGCCAGAACAACAGAAACGGGCAGCCAGTTCGAGGTTTGTGCAATACACGGCATACAGTTCACTCTAATGAACTGTTTGCGATTACCCAACATAACAGAAATGGCTAGGCAAATCAAGGTGTGTGCGATATACGGCATGCGGTTCACTCAGATGAACTATTTGCGATTATCCAACACAACAGAAACGGTTCAACTTAACAAGATGTGTGTGATACGTGGCAAACAGGTCAGTAATCCGAAAATGTGTGGGAAGACAGATAACAACACGGACGATTCCTGCTAATAACCCATGTGTGTTGTGGGCAAATGCTTGCTGGTATACAATTGTCAGCGATTGATGAAATCATCACCGACAGGTTCCCTAGTTTAGCCCGTGGGCGATGTGATTTGCTCTGTCCACACAACATCTATGCTCTGTCTACAAAACAAAATACTTATAAGAACATGCTTGCATAACCAAATTAAACATCCAATTACATAAGTGACTACACACACCAAAGTAAACAATTACATGCACACTAAACTAGGAGAAATGATCATCTAATCATCTACTTCTTGTTGTGATGACGCTTGCCATTGCTCTGCTTCCGGCTAGATCCCTGGCCATTTTGGGGAAGAAGGAGGCACTTCCTCATGTCAACGATCCTCCTGTACATCTCGTAGCTCGTGTATGCCTTCTTGGCCGCGTACACGATGTGAGCTTAGTCAAGTTTCTCCATCCAGGCCGAGTGCTAGGCATGCTTGCCCTTGTTGCAGGAATCCTTCATGTCTCTGTAGTAGGGTTCGATGATGGCCTCGGTGAGGTGAACCAGTGAGTCCTTCTCAAGTTTCTAGCTGCCCCAGATCTTGTATTGGCCCTGGATGTCGACAAGATTCTGGCAGGCGATGCTCGAATTCTTGAACACCTTTACATCGTTGGTGATGTCCACCATAGCAAACATGTAGTGGGGGCTGCTGACAAACCTGGCGAAACGCTCGCAAGGCCTTGTGGCCCGGCAGTACACTACAAAAAAAAGACACATCCGTGACATTATGGCCCGAACAAAAACTTTTTCTGTAATGGTTGTGACACTTCTATGACAATAATTGTGGCAAAAACACGTATCATCATAGATGTCGTGGGCTCCTACTTCTATGACAAAAAATTATGATAGAAAATGGGCTTTTCATCCTGGGCGGGCCGGAGACGCACCCGCATGACATTCTTTGGGCCGTCCATGACGTAAAAAATCATGGTAGAAGTGAGGGCGAGGAAATTTTCGGGGAGTTCCCGGTTACGGTGGGTGGTCGGGGTCGAGCGATGCAGTGTGGTTTGCGCGTTTCTCTCGTACGCGCGCGTGTGTGCGAAGCGTTCGCTAACTGAACCCGAGCGAGGCGTTCGCTTACTGAACCCGAGCGATTGCACTAGCTACGTACTGAAGCCGATCGATCCCTTCGCTGCTAACTGAACCCGAGCGATTCCTTCGCTGCTAACTGAACCCAAGCGATTCCTTCGCTGCTAACTGAAGCCAGTCGAGCCCCCGTACGTGCAAGACGTAGCCGGTTGGGTTGCCTCTCGATGAACAGTGCCCGTTGCTACCGCGCATGCGATATGTAGAATGAGTCAAGACGCATTGATCGAGCCCCTTGCGCGAGACGTGGTGAGTTGACCTAGCCGGTTGGTTGCCTGTGGATGAACAGTTCCCGTTGCTGCCACCCGCTCGTACACCCCACCCTAGCCGGTGGGTTGGCTGTGGATGAATAGTACCTTGGCCGTGTGAAGGTGGTTTGTGCTGGATGAACAGGACCCCGAGGAGAGGCTGCCACACCCCAGCCGGTTGGGGGTGGATGAACAGGACCCTGTGGAGGCTGGAGGAAGTCGACGGTGGATGAACAGTAACTGGTGGAGTCTGGAGGTGGTCGGCCGTGGATGAACAGTAGCCCGTGGAGTCCCGTTTTGTGGTACGCCACACCCCTCCCGATGAACAGGACCCCCGTTTCGACCGTAGGCAGTTGGGGAGAAGTCTGTTTCCTCTGTTTTGCGGTACGCCAGAGCCCTCCCGATCAACATGACTCCGTTTCGACCGTAGGCGCTCGAACAGAAGTCCGTTTCCTCCATTTTGTGGTACGCCAGACCCCCAGCCGATGAACATGACCCCGTTTGGTTTGTAGGCGGTTGAATAGAAGGCCGTTTCCTCCGTTTTACGGTACGCCAGACCCCTAGTCGATGAACAGGACCCCATTTCGGCTGTTCTGTCCAAGCCGGTTGGCTCCCGATGAACAGGACGTGTTCCGACCCAGTCGCTTGGCTCCCAATGAACACGACGCTGTTTCCTCTGTTCCGACCCAGCCGGTTGGTTGCCGATGAACAGGAGGCCGCTGCTGCCGTCCGTTACCTCTCCATGTACACGAGCCCTGGCCGTACGTATGCGCGAGTACGCGTTCGAGACCCCGCCCGTATGTACGTACGTGGCCATATTCTTTGCCGTGTGGCTGTACATACATGTAGACGATTTAGATGGGACTGTCTGAACTGCCACGTCGGGGGCTCTACTAGGACACATGCCGCTACTTACTCGGCCACGGTTCATCCTCGCAGAGTGACCGATCGACCAGTATGTACGTACACGTTCGCGACCAGATAGACAACGCTACGTATGCTTCGACCTGGCGGGTCCCAGCTGTTAGTGGATAAGGAGGCACTTCCTTGTGTGCGAAGATATAGCTGGTGGGTCCCAGCTGTAAGGGGAAGGAATCATTTTTTTTGCGCGTAATTAGGAGGCACTTCCTTGCGTGCGAAGATGTAGCTGGTGGGTCAAGCTGTCAGCCTCACCGCGTATAGTCCTCTTTTGATGGTTGTCGTTCATTGACCACGTTGACTACGCCGCGCCGAGAGCAGCAAGGCGGTGGACGACGGCGAGGCCTAGGAAGGGAATGACGCGGAGCCGAGGAAGACGCGGTAGTGGAGGCCCACGCGGATGGGAGTACGAGGGTTGACTGGTTCGGCTGCGGTGTGAGGCTGCCATCGCTGGAGAATAACAGGGGATGTGAGTGAGTAGCGGGAAGGCCTTGCCAGCGGTGGGAGTAGGGTGGGGCGGTGAGGCATGCGCGACAGCATAGCCGGCCACGGGAGGCAGGAGCAGGCGGTCCCGCCGGCGCTGGTTTGGGCGGCTGGAGCAAGAAGATCAAAGATTGAAGAAGCAGCACGGTCGTTGGATTAGCATCCAACGGTCACTGCTGCTAGAATCGTTTGTTGACTAAGTTGACGAAGCCCTGCGTATGTGTCAACCTAGTAGGACCACAAGTCAGCCTCCAAATCCGGTGGGTCCCAGTTGTCATGTGTAGGAATCATTTTTTTCGCGTAATAAGGAGGCACTTCTTTCCGTGTGAAGATATAGCTGGTGGGTCCCAGCTGTCAGGGGGAGGAATCATTTTTTCACGTAATAAGGAGGCACTTGCTTGCGTGCGGCCGTGGACCATGTGGGTCCCTACTGTCAGCCTCTCCACGTACATCCCTCTTCTGATGGCTGTCGTTTGTTGACCACGTTGACGACGCCGCGCCGAGAGGACCAACGCGGTGGACGACGGCGAGGCCCAGGAAGGGAATGACTCGGAGCCGGGGAAGCCACAACAGTGGATGCCCACACTGAGGGGAGTACGAGGGTTGACTGTTTCGGCTGCGGTGTGAGGCCTGTGTCGCTAGAGAATAACAGGAGGTGTGGGTGAGTAGAGGGATGGCCTGGCCAGCGATGCGAGTAGGAGGGGGCGGTGAGGCCTGCGCGGCAGCATAGTCAGCCACGGGAGGCGGGAGCAGGCGGTCCCGCCGACGCTGGATTGGGCGGCTGGAGCAAGAAGTTCAGAGATTGAAGAAGCACGACGGCCGTTGGATTGATATCCAACAGTCACTTCTGCTAGAATCGTTTGTTGACTAATATATAATAAGTAAAGAATTCTTGCATACGCGTCAACTTAATAAGCCCACAAGTCAACCTCCCAATCTATGGCGGACAGCATACAACCCATTTGCTATTTTTTAAAATAATTTACATCTCATTTGCAAATTCTTATGCAATTTATTGCAGTCCATTTTCTTTTTGTTGGCTAGGACCAGGACTAAAAATTTAAATGAAATTTTGCATATTTTGGTGGGGTCCAAACTATTTTTAATCCTGAAATGTCGAGCCAGATTTAAAGTAATTTCAAAATATATTTAAATTAGGTTAAAAACCAATGAAATTTGAAATCTGAAAATGTGAAATTTGAAAGTAATTGCCAATTTGTTGTGTGTTTTTTATAGTTACAACCCATTTCATATTACTTGTAAGATTTGCAGCCATCTTGAAAGATTTGCAGCCCAGCAGGGCGGAGAAAAACAAGCTGGCCTGGGTTGGGTTGGCCTCGATTGGGTATTCATCAGAAAAAAAACTGGGCTAGCCATTTTCACAAAGAAAAAAAATAGTTGGGCTGGTCATGTGGTAAACGTAAAATAGAAGCCTGGGCTAGACAGGCCATAGCCCAGTTGATACTCTGCTCCGTCTCAACAATAACAAAAAAAACTGCTCAAGCTACTCGGTCCCAGGTGTCAGCCGCTCTTGTGCAGTTCTCTTGTCTATTGACTATACGCTGACAATGTTGTGGGTCCCAGATGTCAGCAAACCACTAAGAGGAAGCATTTTCTTTTTTTCTTGTGACAATGAGGCACTTGTTTGCGTACGGCCATGGACATGGTGGGTCCCTACTATCATCCTCTCCACGTACAATCCTCTCCCGATTCCTCTCATTTGTTGACCATGTTGACAACGCCAAACGGCGGCGACGCGGCGAGCGCACCAAGGCGCGCGGAGGACGACGGCGAGGCCTCGGACGGGAACGAACAGGAGCCGGGGAAGATGCGGCAGTGAAGTCGCGGGCAAAGGGGAGTACGAGGGTTGACTGGTTCTGGTGCGGGGTGGGGCTGACGTCGCCGTTAACGATTTAGGAGACGGTAGGGCGGCGATGCGTGCGCGGAGGCGTAGCCAGCCATGGGAGGCGGGAGCAGGCGGCCCCGCCGGCGCTGGTTTGGTTTTGGCGGCTGGAGGAAGAAGAGACTGAAGAAACACGATAAACTATACAAGCAGCAGGAGTACTTAACAACGTTAACTGAAAGCAGTAGGAGCACTTAACAACCAAAGCTGAAAGCAGTATGAGTACTTATATAGGTTCAACTGTACAAGGCACGCTTCGAACAGTGCTAGTTTGCCTACTGTTAATGAAGGGTGAGGCCACCAAGCCCCACGACAAGGCCAAGGCGCCACCACGCGCATCCACAACTTTCTGAAAGCGGCTTCATCTCGCAATGTGGTCAATAAACAGGATATTCGCTTCAGAGCCATGGAAAAGCATGAACATAACCTTCTGTCCTATTCTCCAAGATCGATGGGCCTTCATGATTTGAGACCACCCATGAATAATTATCTTTTCACCTCTAAGGGAAATGGAGTAGGTCGACATAAACATCATGTTGTGACCAAGCACAAGTCTTAGTCGACCATGGCCAGGCATCTGTATAGGAAAAATAAAACTGGGCAGTTTCTGTTTCAAGAAGAAGAACACAACTATAAAACTGTGTATAAGCAAGAGTTTATGAACAACATATATAACAGAAAACAACTCGTACCATCAGTTTCTTGACACAGTTGGACCCGTTCAACGTGTGCACTAGTGGCACACATATCCCACGTGGCCTTCCACCATTGAAATGCCCCACAAGGTCCTCAAGACGATCAATAAAGTGTCGGAATTGGTGGATGTCGTCCCAGTCGACTTCGGTGCCATCAGTAACCGTCGAGTTCTTATCAAATAACAGACGAGTAGTGTCCTGCACTTTGTAATAACCTACACGTGTTGATACGTCCATTTTACATCATGTTTTGCTACTGTTATTTATAGTGTTTTTAATCAATATAACACTTTGTGGTGCAATTATAATGCCTTTTCTCTCTTAATATGCAAGATTTACACAAGGAGGGGGATTGCCGGCAGCTGGAATTCTGGACCTGAAAAAGCTATGTTAGAGATACCTATTCTGCACATCTCCAAATGAGCTGAAATTTTATGGAGATTTATTTTGGAATAAATAAAAAATACTGGAAGAAAGAAATACCAGAGGGGGCCACCCAGAAGCACACGAGGCACCAGGGCGCGCCACCCCCCCAGGCGCGCCCTGGTGGCTCGTGTGGCCCCTGGCCAGCCTCTGGCCCCCATTTTCTGGTATATAAGTCCATTTGCCCTAGAAAAAATATAGAGAAGACTTTCGGGATGGTGCGCCGCCGTCTCGAGGTGGAACTTGAGCAGGAGCACTTTTGCTCTCCGGCGGAGAGATTCTGCCGGGGATACTTCCCTCCGGGAGGGGGAAATCATTGCCATCGACATCACCAGCGATCCTCTCATCGTGGGAGGACTAATCTTCATCAGCATCTTCACCAACACCATCTCATCTCAAACCCTAGTTCATTGCTTGTATTCAATCATTGTCTCAAAACCTCAGATTGGTACCTGTGGGTTGCTAGTAGTGTTGATTACATCTTGTAGTTGATGCTAGTTGGTTTATTTGGTGGAAGATTATATGTTCAGATCTTGTATGCTATTCAATACCCCTCTGATCTTGGACGTGATTATGATTTGTGAGTAGTTACTTTTGTTCTTGAGGACATGGGAGAAGTCTTGTCATAAGTAATCATGTGAATTTGGTATTCGTTTGATATTTTGATGATATGTATGTTGTTGATTCTCTTAGTGGTGTCGTGTGAACGTCGACTACATGACACTTCACCATCTTTGGGCCTAAGGGAATGCATTGTGGAGTAGTAATTAGATGATGGGTTGCTAGAGTGACAGAAGCTTAAACCCTAGTTTATGCGCTATTCCGTAAGGGGCTGATTTGGATCCATATGTTTAATGCTATGGTTAGAGTTATCTTAATTCTTCTTTCGTAGTTGCGGATGCTTGCGAGAGGGGGTAACCATAAGTGGGAGGCTTGTTCAAGTAAGAACAGCACCCAAGCACCGGTCCACCCACATATCAAATTATCGAAGTAGCGAACACGAATCAAACCAACACGATGAAAGTGAGTAGATGAAATTCCCATGTGTCATCGAGAACGCTTTGCTTACTATAAGAGATCGTTCCGGCTTGTCCTTTGCTACAAAAAGGATTGGGCCACCTTGCTGCACTCTTTGTTACTATTGCTACTTGTCACTTGTTACAAATTATCTTGCTATCAAACTACTCGTTACCGATAATTTCAGTGCTTGCAGAAAATACCTTGCTGAAAACCGCTTGTCATTTCCTTCTGCTCCTCGTTGGGTTTGACACTCTTACTTATCGAAAGGACTACGATTGATCCCCTATACTTGTGGGTCATCAAGACTCTTTTCTGGTGCCGTTGTCGGGGAGTGAAGCGCCTTTGGTGAGTGGAATTTGGTAAGGAAACATTTATTTTACGTCCTGAAATTTACTGTCACTTGTCACTATGGAAAGTAATCCTTTGAGGGGTTTGTTCGGGGTATCTTCACCTCGACCGGAAACACAAATAGTTGCTCCTAATCCTACTGCATCTACTAAAAATATTTATTATGACATTCCTCCGGGCATGATAGAGAAACTGCTAGCTAATCCTTATTCAGGAGATGGAACCGTACATCCTGATATGCACTTGATCTATGTGAATGAAATTTGTGGATTGTTTAAGCTTGCAGGTTTATCTGGAGATAGAGTTAAGAAGAAAGTATTCCCTTTATCCTTGGAGGGAAAGGCATTTATATGGTATAGGCTATGTGATGATACTGATACATGGGACTGGAACCGATTGAAACTAGAATTCCATCAGAAGTTTTATCCTATGCATTTGGTTCATCGTGATCGGAATTATATATATAATTTTTGGCCTCGTGAAGGAGAAAGCATCGCTCAAGCTTGGGGGAGGCTTAAGTACATGATGTACACTTTCCCCAATCATGAGCTCTCAAAAGAAATTATCTTACAGAATTTTTATGCTCGGCTTTCTCATGATAATCAAACTATGCTCGATTCTTCTTCGACTTGCTCCTTTATGAAGAAAACTATTGAATTCAGATGGGATCTTCTGGAAAGAATTAAACGCAACTCTGGAGATTGGGAACTCGACAAAGGTAATGAGTCAGGTTTAATACTTGAGTTTGATTGTGTTAAATCTTTTATGGCCACCGATGCTTTTCATAAGTTTAGCACTAAATTTGGATTTGACTATGAGATAGTGGCTTCCTTTCGTGAATCATTTGCTACTCATGTTGATCTCCCTAAGGAGAAGTGGTTTAAATATCATCCCCCTGTTAAAGAAAAGATTGAGGAACCCGTTAGTGTTAAAGAAGAAACAATTATTCACCATGCTGATCTTGTTGGGGAACGTTGCATGGGAAACAAAAATTTTCCTACGCACACACAAGATCTATCCATGGTGATGAGCATCTACGAGAGGGAGAGTGAATCTACATACCCTTGTAGATCGCTAAGAGGAAGCGTTTAAGAAACGCGGTTGATGTAGTCAAACGTCTCCGCGATCCAAATCGCAAGTCGTCCCTCGATCCGATCACGAACTAGCGCCGAACGGACGGCACCTCCGCGTTCAACACACGTACGGCTTGATGACGCCTTCACCTCCTCGATCCAGCGAGCGATGGTGAAGTAGTGGTTGAGTTCCAGCAGCACGACGGCGTGGTGATGGTGGTGAGGAACAATCTCAGCAGGGCTTCGCCAAGCGCTACGGAGATTATGACGGAGGAACTAGAGGGTTAGGGTTGCCGCACACGGCTTGGGGAAATCTTGATGTGTCCCGTGTGCTAGCCCTGCCCCTCTATTTATATGTTGAGCCTTGGGGTCTAAACTTGGAGTAAAAGCCTCCTCCAGGTCGGTTTTGCCCGCACAAGGTCGGTTTGGCCCGCAGGTAAAGAGTCCAACTCGGATCCCTGCCGAACCGTGCACAGCCGCACACAAGCGGTAGTACCGCTTCACACAAGCGGTAGTACCGCTTGGGCGGTAGTACCGCTTCCAACAAGCGGTAGTACCGCTCGGGCGGTAGTACCGCTTCACCAAGCGGTAGTACCGCTTACGCGGCAGCAAAACTACTTTTGCACTTTCCAATACCTCGTGGGCTTTATCCCTTTGGCCCATATAAAGTGTTGCTGCACCCGAACACTTCGGTAAACATCCGAAACCCCTTCCGGTGAATTCCGGAACCCTTCCGGAGATCAAAACACTATTATCACATATATCAATCTTTACCTCCGGACTATTCCGGAGATCCTCGTCATGTCCGGGATCTTATCCGGGACTCCGAACAACTTTCGGTCACCAACAAAATAACTCAACTATACTAATCGTCACCAAACGTTAAGTGTGTAGACCCTGCGGGTTCGAGAACTATGTAGACATAACCGAGACACCTCTACGGCCAATAACCAATAGCGGGACCTGGATGCCCATATTGGCTCCTACATATTCTACGAAGATCTTTTATCGGTCGAACCTCTATGTCAAGGATTCAGTTAATCCCGTATGCTGTTCCCTTTGTTCTTCGGTATGTTACTTGCCCGAGATTCGATCGTCGGTATCTCTATACCTAGTTCAATCTCGTTACTGGCAAGTCTCTTTACTCGTTCCGTAATACAAGATCTCGTGGCTAACACTTTAGTCACATTGCTTGCAAGGCTCATTGTGATGTTGTATTACCGAGTGGGCCCTGAGATACCTCTCCGTCATACGGAGTAACAAATCCCAGTCTTGATCCATGCCAACCCAACAGACACCCTCGGAGATACCTGTAGAGCACCTTTATAGTCACCCACTTACGTTGTCGTTTGATACACACAAGGTACTCCTCCGATGTCAGGGAATTGCATGATCTCATGGTCATAGGAACAGATACTTGACATGCAGAAAACAATAGCAATAAACTGTCACGATCATATGCTACGTTCGTAGTTTGGGTCTTGTCCATCACATCATTCTCCTAATGATGTGATCCCGTTATCAAATGACATCTCATGTCAATGGCTAGGAAACCTTAACCATCTTTGATCAACGAGCTAGTCAACTAGAGGCTTACTAGGGACACAGTGTTGTTTATGTACCCACACATGTATTTGAGTTTCCAATCAATACAATTATAGCATGGATAATAAACGATTATCATGAACAAGGAAATATAATAATAACCAATTTATTATTGCCTCTAGGGCATATTTCCAACAGATCTAGTTGTGCCTACTACTTATATTGAGAAACCACCTTTTCCGGTTAGAATTAAGGAGCATGCTAAAGCTTCAACTGTGGTTAACAAAAGTAATATTAGAGCACCTAGACCCTCTGAGCAAATTGAAGTTGAACCTGATGTTGCTATGGTTAAAGATCTCTTAGTCGATAATATAGATGGGCATATTATTTACTTTTGTGATGAGGCTGCTAGAATTGCTAAACCTGTTAGAAATGAACGAGATATGTTAGACAAGAACAAGCCCGTAGTTGGCATGCCTGTTGTTTCTGCTAAGATTGGAGATCATTCCTATCATGGTTTGTGTGATATGGGTGCTAGTGTGAGTGCTATTCCGTTTTCTTTATATCAAGAAGTAATGCATGATATTGCACCTGTTGAGATTGAAGATATTGATGTTACTCTTAAGCTAGCGAATAGAGATACTATTACACCACTTGGGATTGTGAGAGATGTTGAAGTCTTGTGTGGTAAAATCAAATACCCTACTGATTTCTTAGTACTTGGTTCACAACATGATAATTTTTGTCCCATCATATTTGGTAGACCTTTCTTGAATACCGTTGATGCTGAAATTGATTGTGTTAAAGAAAAGGTTCGAGTTAAGTTTGATGATATATCTCATGAGTTTAATTTCTCCAAGTTTCGTAGGCAACCTCATGATAAAGAATTGCCTAGTAAAGTTGAAATTATTGGTGTTGCTTCTATTGCCGTACCTCCTACTGATCCGTTAGAACAATATTTGCTAGAACATGAAAATGATATGCATATGAATGAAAGAAATGAAATAGATAAGATGTTCTTTGATCAACCACCTATCCTTAAACACAATTTGCTTGTTGAAACTCTTGGAGGCCCTCCTCCACCTAAAGGTGATCCTGTATTTGAATTGAAGCAATTGTCTGATACATTGAAATATGCTTATCTTGATGAAAAGAAGATATATCCTGTTATTATTAGTGCTAACCTTTCAGTGCATGAAGAAAACAGATTACTAAAAACTCTAAGGAAGCACCGAGCTGCTATTGGATATACTCTTGATGATCTTAAGGGCATTAGTCCCACTCTATGTCAGCACAAAATTAATATGGAGCCGGATGCTAAACCAGTTGTCGACCATCAGTGACAATTAAATCCTAAGATGAAAGAGGTGGTAAGAACTGAAATATTAAAACTTCTGGAAGCAGGTATAATCTACTCCATAGCTGATAGTAGATGGGTAAGTCCCGTTCATTGTGTCCCTAAGAAAGGAGGTATTACCGTTGTTCCTAATGATAAAAATGAACTCATTCCACAAAGAATTGTAACTGGTTATAGGATGGTAATTGATTTTAGAAAATTAAACAAAGCCACTAGAAAAGATCATTACCCCTTACCTTTTATTGATCAAATGTTAGAACGATTGTCCAAGCATTCACACTTTTGTTTCCTAGATGGTTATTCTGGTTTTTCTCAAATACCCGTATCACAACCCGATCAAGAGAAAACCACCTTTACTTGTCCTTTTGGAACTTATGCTTATAGATGTATGCCTTTTGGTTTATGCAATGCACCTGCTACCTTTCAAAGATGTATGACTGATATATTCTCTGACTTTTGTGAAAAGATTGTTGAAATATTCATGGATGATTTCTTCGTTTATGGAACTTCTTTTGATGATTGCTTAAGCAACCTTGATCGAGTTTTGCAGAGATGTGAAGAAACTAATCTTGTCTTGAATTGGGAGAAGTGCCACTTTATGGTGAATGAAGGCATTGTCTTGGGGCATAAAATTTCTGAAAGAGGTATTGAAGTTGATAAAGCTAAGGTTGATGCTATTGAGAAAATGCCATGTCCTAAAGATATTAAAGGTATAAGAAGTTTCCTTGGTCATGCTGGTTTCTATAGGAGATTTATTAAAGACTTCTCTAAAATTTCTAGGCCTCTTACCAATCTTTTGCAAAAAGATGTTCCATTTATTTTTGATGATGATTGTCTAGAAGCCTGTGAAACACTTAAGAAAGCCTTAACCACTGCACCTATTGTTCAACCACCTGATTGGAACTTGCCTTTTGAAATTATGTGTGTTGCTAGTGATTATGCTATTGGTGCTTTTCTAGGACAGAGAGTTGATAAGAAATTAAATGTTATCCATTATGCTAGTAAAACTCTGGACAGTGCCCAAAAAAATTATGCTACTACTGAGAAAGAATTTCTAGTAGTTGTGTTTGCATGTGATAAATTCAAATCTTATATAGTTGATTCTAAAGTAACTGTTCACACCAATCATGCTGCTATTAAATATCTTATGGAAAAGAAAGATGCTAAACCTAGACTCATTAGGTGGGTTTTATTACTACAAGAATTAGACTTGCATATTATTGATAGAAAGGGAGCTGAGGATCCCGTAGCAGATAATTTGTCTAGAATGGAAAATGTTCTTGATGACCCACTACCTATTAATGATGATTTTCCTGATGAACAATTAGCTGTCATAAATGCTTCTCGTAATACTCCATGATATGCGGACTATGCTAATTATATTGTTGCTAAATTTATCCCACCCAGTTTCACATACCAATAAAAGAAAAAGTTCTTCTTTGATTTAAGACATTACTTCTGGGATGACCCACATCTTTATAAAGAAGGAGTAGATGGTATTATTAGACGTTGTATACCTGAGCATGAACAGGAACAAATCCTACGGAAGTGTCATTCCGAGGCTTACGGAGGATACCATGCGGGAGACAGCACTGCACACAAGGTATTGCAATCTGGATTTTATTGGCCTACTCTTTTCAAGGATGCTCGTAAGTTTGTCCTATCTTGTGATGAATGTCAAAGAATTGGTAATGTTGGTAGACGTCAGGAAATGCCTATGAATTATTCACTTGCTATTGAACCATTTGATGTTTGGGGATTTGATTACATGGGACCTTTTCCTAAATCCAATGTGTATACACATATTTTAGTTGCTGTTGATTACGTTACTAAGTGGGCAGAAGCTATTCCAACTAGTAGTGCTGATCATAACACTTCTATTAAAATGCTTAAAGAAGTTATTTTCCCAAGGTTCGGAGTCCCTAGATATTTAATGACTGATGGTGGTTCACATTTTATTCATGGTGCATTCCGTAAATTGCTTGCTAAATATGATGTCAACCATAGAATTGCATCTCCCTATCACCCTCAAACTAGTGGTCAAGTTGAATTGAGCAATAGAGAAATAAAATTAATTTTGCAAAAAACCGTCAATAGATCTAGAAAGAATTGGTCTAAGAAACTTGACGATGCATTATGGGCTTATAGAACTGCTTATAAAAATCCTATGGGTATGTCTCCTTATAAAATGGTTTATGGAAAAGCATGTCATTTACCTCTTGAGTTAGAACATAAAGCATATTGGGCAATTAAGGAACTAAATTATGATTTTAAACTTGCCGGTGAAAAGAGGTTATTTCATATTAGCTCATTAGATGAATGGAGAACCCAAGCTTAGGAAAATGCCAAATTGTTTAAAGAAAAAGTTAAAAGATGGCATGATAGAAAAATTCAAAAATGGGAATTTAAAGTAGGTGAGCAAGTTCTATTGTACAATTCTCGTTTGAGATTCTTTGCAGGAAAATTTCTCTCTAAATGGGAAGGACCGTATATCATCGAAGAAGTTTATCGCTCCGGAGCCATCAAAATAAACAACTCCGAAGGCACTAATCCGAGAGTGGTGAATGGGCAAAGAATCAAGCATTATATTTCACGTACTCCCATTAATGTTGAAACTAATATTATTGAAACAATTACACCGGAGGAATACATAAGAGAGACCTTCCGGAACACTCCAGAACCCTGAAAAGGAAGAGGTACGTGATACGGTAAGTAAACCGACTCCAAAAATTCCATAAAAATAATTTCTATCAGTTTTGGAATATTAGAAAAAATACAAAAATAAGAAACAAGCGAGGGGACCCACCTGGTGCCCACGAGGCACCAGGGCGCGCCACCCCCCCAGGCGCGCCCTGGTGGCTCGTGGGCCCCTCGTGAGCCCTCCCGACTCCGTTTTCTCCTGGATTACTTGTTTTGCAAGATAAAAAATCTTTATATATACTCCTAGACGTTTTGACCTCCGTATCGCAGAAATCTCCTCTGTTCTTGTTTCGTGCTATTTTTTTGACAGATCTAGATCGCCATGGCTCCCAAAAGGCTCCGTACCAAGCACCGCATTGTGCAACCAACGCCGGGCAAGCGCCTTTACAACGAGGTTTACTACGAGTGGTCGTCGGGAGAGGAAGACGATGGCAAGGAGGACAAGGTCGAGGAAATTGAAGGAACCCAGGCTCCAGAAGGAGGGCAAGCGATTCCCATGGAGGAGATCGCAGAAAAGGGAGATATACTTCAACCCTTATATGATCATATCTCTCCATCCATGATTGAAGCCTTAAGATTCTTTGAAATAGTTTCTGTTCAGAATACATCTCTCACTCATGAAGTTATTTTGTTGGAAGAGTAAAACATCACTCTTCGGAGCATCAACCGTAGATTGATGTATGTGCTATAGCTGAAGGACAAGCTTGCCACTTCATCATCACCACCATCACCAAAGTAGGAAACTTGAGCACATGGGTATGGGCACTCCCCTTGGCTTGTGCCAAGCTTGGGGGAGGTGCCCCGGTATCGTATCACCATCACTTTTATTATCTTTACCTATTTTTAGTTCGATCCTTAGTTATTTCGTGATCTAGTTGAATAAAAGTTTAGTATGATCTATTTTCGAGTGTTAGCTTCGTGATCTATCTATCTATGTAATCGAGTTGAGAGTTATATAATAAAAAGTAGTTTGAGTTTTTGCTTCTTTACTTTCATGTTTCAATCATAGCAATGAAAATAATGAAAAAGATCATATGCTAATCTTATGGAATGTAATGACATTACATAGAGAAAAGTATAAGTGGTTAAATTTATTGGAAGTTAACAAACATAGCATTAGTCAATGATGCAATTCATGAAAAAATTAATAAGGGAAGAGAAGATTCACATGCAAACACACTATCTTGGACATCTTTTATGATTATGAGCCCCCATTAAGTATTTTATGTCAAATTGTTGACGTTGGACAAGGAAGACAACGTAATGAATTATGTTTGTTCATATTCACATAGAAGTTATATTGTTATAGATCCTCCAACATGTGGTGCTTGCCCAATATCTTTGCTAGCCAAAAATCCGCACCAAGTAGAGATACTACTTGTGCATCCAAAACCCTTAAACCCAGTTTCATGTCATGAGAGTCCACTATATCTACCTACGGATTGAATAAGATCCTTCAAGTAAGTTGTCATCGGTGCAAAAAGCAATAAAAATTGCCTCTAAATATGTCTGAACTTTTATTGTAAGGAAAGTAAGCTTTGTACGAACTTGTGATGGTAAAGAAATAAAAGCGATAGACTGCATAATAAAGGTTGCTATCACAAGGGGCAATATAAAGTGACGTTCCTTTGCATTAAGAGCTTGTGCATCCAACAACAAAAAGCGCATGACAACCTCTGCTTCCCTCTGTGAAGGGCCTATCCTTTACTTTTATGTATTTACTTTTTATGCAAGAATCAATAGTGTTCTCCTCTACTTCCTTTTTATTTTTCTCTTTTGCAAGCATCATGTGGTGGGGAAAGATCTAGGCACATATATCCAGTTGGATATGAGTGATCATGAGTTATTATTGTTGACATCACCCTTGAGGTGAATAAGTTGGGAGGCGAAATCACAAGCCCCTATCTTTCTATGTGTCTGGCTGAAGCTTTTTGCTCCATATATATATATATATATATATATATATATATATATATATATATATATATATATATATATATATATATATATGTCGTGAGTGTTAGCAATCATAGAAGACTAAATGATGGTTGAGTATGTGGACTTGCTAAAAAGCTCCTACATGAGACCCTTCCTGAAAATATGATGAATTGCAATTGCATTGTTGACTGAGAACATTGTTTGTTAGTTTTCAAGAAAGTTTATGCCTTATACTTCATTATTGTGATGAATTGTTACTTGCTCATGAGAAGCTTTATGATAATAAATATTGCTGTTATAATAATGATCATGATGCTACAATGTACGCATTTTGTTTTTATCGACACCTCTCTCTCTAAACATGTGGACATGATTATCGATATAGGGTTTTGCTTGAGGACAAGCGAGGTCTAAGCTTGGGGGAGTTGATACGTCCATTTTGCATCATGTTTTTCTACTATTATTTATAGTGTTTTTAATTAATATAACACTTTGTGGAGCAATTCTAATGCCTTTTCTTTCTTAATATGCAAGATTTACACAAGGAGGGGGATTGCCGGTAGCTGGAATTCTGGACCTGAAAAAGCTATGTCAGAGATACCTATTCTGCACATCTCCAAATGAGCTAAAATTTTACGAAGATTTATTTTGGAATAAATAAAAAATACTGGAAGAAAGAAATACCAGAGGGGGCCACCCAGGAGCCCACGAGGCACCAGGGCACGCCACCCCCCACCTGCCCCCTGGTGGCTCGTGGGGCCCCTGGCCAGCCTCTGGCCCCCATTTTCTGGTATATAAGTCCATTTGCCCTAGAAAAAATATAGAGAATACTTTCGGGATGGTGCGCCGCCGTCTCGAGGCGGAACTTGGACAGGAGCACTTTTGCTCTCCGGCGGAGAGATTCTGCCGGGGATACTTCCCTCCGGGAGGGGGAAATCGTCGCCATCGACATCACCAGTGATCCTCTCATCGTGGGAGGACTAATCTTCATCAACATCTTCACCAGCACCATCTCATCTCAAACCCTAGTTCATTGCTTGTATTTAATCTTTGTCTCAAAACCTCAGATTGGTACCTGTGGGTTGCTAGTAGTGTTGATTACATCTTGTAGTTGATGCTAGTTGGTTTATTTGGTGGAAGATAATATGTTCAGATCTTGTATGCTATTCAATACCCCTCCGATCTTGGACATGATTATGATTTGTGAGTAGTTACTTTTGTTCTTGAGGACATGGGAGAAGTCTTGTCATAAGTAATCATGTGAATTTAGTATTCGTTCGATATTTTGATGATATGTATGTTGTTGATTCTCTTAATGGTGTCGTGTGAACGTCGACTACATGACACTTCACCATCTTTGGGCATAAGGGAATGCATTGTGGAGTAGTAATTAGATGATGGGTTGCTAGAGTGACAGAAGCTTAAACCCTTGTTTATGCGCTATTCCGTAAGGGGCTGATTTGGATCCATATGTTTAATGCTATGGTTAGAGTTATCTTAATTCTTATTTCGTAGTTCGGATGCATACGAGAGGGGGTAATCATAAGTGGGAGGGTTGTTCAAGTAAGAACAGCACCCAAGCACCGGTCCACCCACATATCAAATTATCAAAGTAGCGAACGCGAATCAAACCAACATGATGAAAGTGACTAGATGAAATTCCCATGTGTCCTCGAGAACGCTTTGCTTACTATAAGAAATCGTTCCGGCTTGTCCTTTTCTACAAAAAGGATTGGGCCACCTTGCTTCACTCTTTGTTACTATTACTACTTGTCACTTGTTACAAATTATCTTGCTATCAAACTACTCGTTACCGATAATTTCAGTGCTTGCAGAAAATACCTTGCTGAAAACCACTTGTCATTTCCTTCTGCTCGTCGTTGGGTTCGACACTCTTACTTATCGAAAGGACTATGATTGATCCCCTATACTTGTGGGTCATCACGTGTCACCAATTATAAGAAATATTAGTTAGAAGTAGCATCATTGTGAGAGAAGGGAATCACAAATTCTTGCTACTTCTAAAATCAAATTGTGATCAGTTAGGCAGAATAGGTGGATTACAAAGTAAAAGAGGCCACATGCAAGAACCAGATACAAAACTAACATGGATGAACCACTGGAACGACGTCGGGGTGGAAGGTCATAGGGAAGATAAGACCAGGTTCTGCTATTTCCATGAACATTGGTGTGCCAACTTTCAGTCCGTAACACTTGACAAAGTTTATCCAAGTTTGGCCATAAAAAAAGTAGCGATCTTCTTGGTTAATGAACCCAACTGTGAACTTATATCCGTGGCATGTCTCCAATGTGACCATTATACTAGTGTATTCAGTTATGGCAAGGCCGACCTTCTTGAGTACATGTGTTCTGGTAGAGCAAGGGATGCACTGTAGGAAAAATAATATGAGAACACAATTTATTCGCTCTCCAAATCTAGAAATAATTTCCTCTTTCACGTCAGTGTTCAGCATGGTACTAGTACCTTTTATCCAAATATAGCAATCCAAATTTCCAAATTAGTCGACAGCATGTTCAAAAACCCCAACCCTACCGGTTAGAAAAGAGGATTCTAGGAACATACCGTGCGATTTTTGAAATCCTGTGTTAGGATGAGAAGGAACAAGTCTGGCGTCTCGCCAAGGGCACAGAAACCTGTAGGGTCCTCGCACTTTGGGCACTGCAAATGAAACACACTAGATTCAGTACGAAGAAAAATGCATCAACGGCGGCGATTGCCATCCTAGGATTACCGGTGACAAAGGGACAAGGATTTATCAGGGATGGATGAAGATTTCGTACCTGGTTCTCCATGAGAAAATCCTAAGCAATCGCCGAGAGGTGGTTTTCTCTGAACAAGCAGACGAGGGAGAAGGGGATTCAGGTCGAGTGAAATATTGCTGCTTCGTCCGTCGAGCTTACTGCTAATGCTGGAAAGGTGCGGTTTTGTGATTTGATGGCTCATTGAGCATTACTGCGGCGCTACAACCGGGGTGAGTCTACCGTGCAGTTGTGCACTCTAATTTGGTGCATGGCACATGGACCTGGTTGCTGGATGTCCCACATATCAGCGAAATGAAATAGAAAGGCAGGAGTAACTAGTTACACATAAATATTTTCTTGATAAGAGAGATACTCCCTCTGTAAAGAAATATAAAATCTTTTCTATCAAGGGGAATATATATACATAAATATGGGGTTTGGATATATATATATATATATATTTTTATATATATATATGTTTTTTAGAATAAAATACTCAGATAGGCTGACGGCTCTTGACTTTGGGCTACAGGCCGGTGGGCATGCATGTTTGGGGGCCCATGTGTTGTAAGTCAGCACATTTCATCCCATAAATATAGCATCCGATAGGGACGGCGCCGGTTTTAGATGATGTCGCAAGGAGAAGACAGAAAATTGAATAAGCACGGCAGCTGTTAGACTAAAATCGAACGACAGTTCCTAACCAGCAATCAGAGTTGCAATTGTTTCAGGATGTCCAACGTGATATACGCTAGTACTACTTATACACACATGACACTTTTTTCACCATGGCATATATTACATCAAAAGCTCTCGGAGGATTGTTCAGTTTGGCAGTGGCGTCCTGCTACTGAAGAATTTCAATGTTGATTAGGACCAGATCTCCGTGCAGAGAAACTTTGATTCTGACATCATCCCCAACCGCAAGATTTGATTGAGTTTTGAACCTTGACCATCCTTTAGCATCAATCATCATGCGACCATCCTTTCTACTTACGGTATATTGCGGAGGTTCATTCACACCAAGGCTGCACATGGTAAGAGAAACTTGGCCACGGTCGCCCAGATTATTGAACGACTCCCTCATTGCCCTAGGAATTTTCTGTTTGCAAACAAGAGGACATACGCAAACAGTTAGATCAACATGGTGAATCTTGTGAAACAACATGGAAAGACAAAAGAACAAAGCACTTGGGCTGCCAGTGCTTACCAAAAATGTGGAGATGTCAGTTTTTGTAAGGACATTGGAATATGCAGTGTGAACTGTAGCCCAGTCTGTTGCCGGTGCAAGTGCTGGTTCCGTTGCCGCTGCAGGGGCCGGAGCAGATGCAAGTGCAAGTTCAAGTGTTAGTGCAGGTGGCGGAGCCGTTGCTGGTGCCTGTGGCAGTGTGACTGGTAGTGCCGCTGCTGCTGCTACCGGAGACGGTGCTCCTTCTAGAGCTGGTGCCGGTGTCGGTGCCCGATCCTCTGGTACATCAGCCTGGTCCGCTGACGCGGTCGCTGCCCAATGCTCTGGTGGATCAGACTGAGATGCTGCCGCTGTCAGTGCTAGAGCCAGTGCCGGTGTCGGAGCAGGTGCCGGTGCTCAATCCGCTGCGGCTGCCGATGCTAGAGGTGGTACAGATGTGCTGACAACAGCGCTCGTCTCTGATCTGCTTTGATTTCAGACTGCAGCTTTGTAACTTTGCTACGCATCCTTCTTAAGCGAGAGTGCACATGAGCAATTCAAACTTCCTCCGGCTCCGTGACCTGGATCCAGTCCTTTTCTTTCCTTCTTTTAAAGGCGACAAGGACTAATTCTGACATGTTTGTTAAAGTAAACTGCAGTTGATCAGAGGGCTTCATATTGTACTCAGACAACAGACAGATCCAATTGTGTCCACTAATATAAGTGATGGACAGTGCCTTCGTTATTGACAATCATAAGAAGTGAAACCTGCTAAAATAACCATCATAGAGCAAACCAAACGGTTTATTCTGTAACGAATGTGACATGGCAAAACCTACATCGTAAAATTGCAGCAAAAGTAAGAAAACATGACTGTTAATCAATGAGATTTACTTTATTTGACATGACTTAATCCTTACCAGGAAATCACTATCTTCGAGTTCTAAATTGACGGTTGTTCGTCCAATTACGGGTGGCATGCAGGGCCCCTCCTTACTCCCACAAGCAGGACAGTCCAAAGGTCGTGACAACTTTTATGGAGCGAACATCCGCGGGAATGGAAATCCTGGTGGGTGCGATAAACCCTGCAATGCATACATATATTGGAGTGTAACCATAACTGTTGTATACTCCCGCCGTCCACAAAAATAAGATGATCTGGATATTTCAAAATATACGGACTGAATTGAGTGGACAAACACACCAAAACGTGTCTAACTCTATATACATCTGATTCATAAAAAATGTAAACATCTTATGTCTTTGAACAGAGGGAGTACTGTACTGGCATGAAAAAACATAGATATCAAACAACCGAAATTGGTATTATAGGTTCACCATTTCTAAACATTAACATAGAGTGTTCTCAGGATTCACCACAAAACAAAAGTGGCAGTACTAACCCATATAGGGTTCACACACACAAATCAAGTACTAAACAATATTACTTACTACACACAAGCCAAGTTGCACTAATTAAACTCTGCAGACTATTTCTTGCCACCGACCTATGGGATGTGCCCCACATAACTGACCAGGCCATGGACATCATGAGAGATGTCTATCGGCACCTTCGCCATCCCGTCAACCTTGGAGAACCTAACAGTGTGGTCTTTCCACTCATAAACATGCTGATGAAGACATGCCGCATCAGATTTGTTGGGAAGCTTTACAAGAACCACACCCTTCGTAATCGCAGGCACAGCTACGAAATTGTTGGGGTGAAGTACACCCTCGAGAACATGCCTGACAACAATGCTACAGGAAAACACTTGTTCACGACATGTGGCTACAAGGACACGGCAGCTGGATAGTTTAGTAGTGTAATCCTCAGGTCTTCCAGTTCACATGGCATGACTTTGAGAACTTCATCTCTACAGCGGACCTGGTTCTAATTCAAACAAAAACCAATATTTTATTACTGCTTCCGTTCACAAATATAAGATGATTTTCTATATTTTACTCCATATAAGACTACATATAAGCACATAAATGAGTGAACAAAGACACTAAAACATGTCTACATTAGATACACAAAAAAGTTAGAACATCTTATATTTGTGAATAGAGCGATTACTTACAATACCCATAACACAAGTTACTGAGGGTACTATATTCTCTTCCTATAGCTAGCGTTGATGTTCATAAAGTAGTTGAAAGTAATCTATAAGAAATCTGTGTTATGTGCAAAAATCATATGCATGCCAACCTCTCGCATGTTTTGGTCAAAAGAGACATTTAGAACCGTCATTTGGCACACAAAAATCACATGAAAGATCGCCCAGAAAGTTATACTACTAGTACTACGTGTACATTACACAAACATCGCATATTAGCAAGAACTTTGCAAGTTAGATAAAAAAACACGATCATGATCGCCAAAAAGATCGTCAACAAGAGATATTACCTCGACCGACTTAACGATGGATCCCGGAGAGGTGGCCTTGGCCAAGGTGATGGCCTTGAGCTTGTCTGTGGTCATCTCGGCGGGGTGCTTGCACTTCTTCAGACTCTGAGCCTCGACGGTTTTGGCCAGAGCCATAGACATCACTTTGGCCGGTGCTCCAGGGTCCATCAAGAAACTGTCAAATAGAAATAAAAGGAAAGAAAACGATAATCAGAAACCCAAAAGAAGAACAGAGAGGGAGTTAGGATCGGTCGCGGGGTTGCAAAAGATGACTAGAACGGAAGTATAGCAGCACCATTGATGCGCTCACCTTTCCTTCTTTGGGAGAGAAGAACAATAGCAGAAGCGAGTTGGGGTTTTCTTGAAGAAATGAGGAACAAGATGAGGGAGAAGCGAGTGGGGTTTTCTTGAAGAGAGGAAGATGAGGAAGAAGAGTGAAATAATGGTTGCTTCGTCCGTCCAACTTACTGCTGGAAAGGTGGGGTTTTGTGATTTGACGCCTCATGGGGCATTACTGCGGCGCTACGACCGCGGTAAGTCCACTGTGCAGTTGTGCACTCTAGTGCAGCGTAATTTGGTGCATGGCAAGTGGACCCCGATGCTGGCTGGCCCACGCGTCGGTGAAAGTGAGTAGCAAGGTTCCCGATGACCGTGGAGGAGGATCCACGTGGTAGAGCGTCTCCACTATTTCTTAAAAAAATATTTTTTTGATTACAGCAAGCGTTTCCACTCTTACGATGGAGGAGTGCGAAACACGGCAGCCACTTGAACTTACACTACTAGTACTCCTACTACTAGGCATGTGCAGTGGTTCATACAGCAGTCTTATCTTGTTGCCAGTGTAGTAAGATATGACGATAAAAAATGATGTATAGTAAACTGATTATACCACCCAAAGAAAAGTAACTGATTATAAATAAATCTGTTGTGAGGGATATTGTTGCGAGTGTTTCAGCATATTTTTGGTTTACATCGCGGCTAGTATTCATGAATACGGTCCTGGGTGGATCCCCTGCGTGTACGTGCCTTCTATCCCATGCTACCTCAGCGTACAGTCGACCTGTGGTGGAGTACTATTATTTTTAGTAGACAAGGCAACCGGAGAAGTAGAATCAAGGGATGGAAGTGGTAGCCGCTCCGGAAGGGTGTCTCCGGAGGATTGACATCCAGTGGCATGCTGTGCACATGTCATCTATGAACAGTAGTGTAACATGCCCATTTTTTTAACGTCCGATCGAGAATGAATGGTGAGATCAATGTCAACAGTACTCGGGGTACAGTGCACGGAGAGTATGCTGCTACAGTGCTCGGCCGAACAAGAACCATACGAAGCATGCCTCTATAGTGCTCTGTGCTACAGTGACTGTTCTGGACCGTCTGAGTTTGATCCAACGGTCATGTTACGCCGTGACATGCCCATGCAGAGGACGCCTAAACAACACCGAAGTCCCTCTGCTTCTCCAGGCGCACGACGGTGGTGATGCAGGGTGCCACCGCCCGCAGAGCCCGCTCCTTGTTGACGGGAACCAGCTCGTCAAAGACGGCGTCCAATGGCACAAATGGATTCCGGTGACGTAGCCCGGAGAGGATTCGCCCGGCAATGGTGATGGCCGCCCGCATCCCCTCCTTGTCCAGCGCCGCCCCCACCACCGCGCGGAGACGGTTCAGCTCCTCGGAGATATCGGTGAAGAAGGAGACCAGGTCAGGAAGCCTCAACTCGTTGAAGTCGATGGGGTGGTCGAACGGGTTTAGCCCGACGGCCGGCATGGTCACGCTGGCACGACGGTAGGCATCGCGCAGATGCAACACTTGTGTGGCAACATGGTCCAGCAAGTGGTTGAGGCGATCCTGGACCTCATCACGATCGGCCCGCTTGCGCTCCAGCTGGCTCGCCATCAGGGCAACCTGGCCACCTAGGGTATCTCCCGCTTTTTGCAACAGCGCCGCCGACGCCTCAAGGATCTTTGTGGTGGACTCCTGCCGCTTTTGAAGCTCCGTGAACTCCCGCTCATAACGGAGGAGCATGGCACTCTTCTCCTCCCTGAGCTCACGGATCTCCACGTCCTTGGCCCTGAGCTCAGCATCCTTGGCTTGGAGCTCCTCTGCCAGGCGCCTCACCTCAGACTCCGTGATCTGGTGCGCCTCCATGGAACCTGGTAGAAGCAATGGGGAAAGGAAGCAAAGGGGGCGAAATGGCCGGAAGGCAATGCAATCTACGGGAAGGTGGAGGGATCGGGGTAAATCTTTTGATTTTCACCATGGGAAATCCCAGTCGATGCCTTTTCACATCAGGGAGCAGTGGGTTTTACTGGCGGAGTCATCATGACTAATTCCTGCCACGCCTGCTCCCGTCAAACAAAAAAGAATCCTGCCGCGCCCAAGGACCAAAGCAACGCAGCGATGGATAGTATTTTAATTTACCTAGCGGCAAGGAGGAAAAAAATTCTTGAAAAAACAAATGTGGCGGCGGCCTAGCTGATCGGTCGCACTAGCCCAACTAGCTAGCCACCATCCTTGTACTCGGCGGGAAAGGTGGGGTTTTGTGATTTGACGACTCATTACTTCGGCGCTATAACCGAGGAGGACCCAGGAACCGCGCGGTAGGGCATCCCACACTCCCACCGTCCCACGTCTCAGTAAGGAAGAAAATATGCGTGCACCACCGGGGAGGACCCAGAAACCACGCGGTAGGGTGTGCCACGTCTCAACACGGAGGAAAATGTGCGTGTAAAAATATATGAGACGCAGCTATGGTAAGAACTCGGGACCCAGCCAGTGGGTCGAAAACACCCCACTAGCCACACAGCTTCATCATGCTAACGTGGCACGGAGGATAGGTGTGGTTAGCTCCGTCTCGACCAGCCACGAGATCTCTTGTTCCTAGGCGATTCATCTATTTTCCAAGCATTTTTTAGTTATAATAACACCACGGCCAGCTCGCGCCACTCTTCGTGTTTACCCGTGCGTCTAAAGGTTGTAGATGGAGAGGAGAGAGAGATCGCAGACATGGGACCAGCCAGTAAGTGAGTCAACGTTCGTGCACATGCTGACGAGCCACTCCCTCTACTCTACTGAACGTGATACAGTATAAAATCAATTTATGCGACAAAGCCAACAACCGTTGCTATTTCTGGCTATTGACGTACGCTTTGTAGTCCAGGTTGCTGGCTCGAATCTCGTCCTTCTGATTTTTTATTTTTAGGTCCAAATTTGTTCCATGATGAGTGGGACCCCCATGTGTTGTTCCGATATTTCTGTGTACGAGTGATTTTTTGCACAAAAACTTTGCGTGGTTAGACAAGTTACGGCACCAGTTACACGTATTTTACAAGTTTAGGAACAAAAGTGACATCGGCAGAGAATATCACGTGCTCCCCATGGCTTAGATGCTACGGTGATACGAGATTCTACGTCGTTGGATCTGATATCCAATGGCATGTGAGTACTCTTTGTACTTTTGCGCAATTCCCAAACTCTTCGAGGGCTTTTTTGCAAAAAAACATACAGACCTTTGTGAGCCACTGGATCTTGGATCCAACGGCTCCCAGGAGCTCATACCATGATAGCATCTAAGGTGTGGGAGAACCCGATATTCTCACGTACGTGAGAATATAAGGTGCTCCTCGCAGCTTAGCCGCTACGGCGATATGAGCTTCTAGCAGCCGTTGGATCTGAGATCCAATGCCATGTGCGTAGTATTTGTTCTTCTGCACAATTCCCAAACTCTTTGAGGCCTATATTGCAAAAACATTCAGACCTCCTAATGGGAGCCGTTAGATCTCCCGGGAGCTCGTATCACCGTAGTATCTACGGTAAGGGAGCACCTCATATTCTCCCGCGCAAGAAACATCAGGTGCTCTCGCTGCTTGGATGCTATGGTGATACGAGCTTCCAGGCTGTTCGATCTGGGATCCAATGGCATCTGAGTATAGTCTTTGTACTTGTGAGCAATTCCCATACTCTTTGAGGTTTATTTTTTGCAAAAACCATTCGGACCTACTAGGAGCCGTTGGATCTCAGATCAAATGGCTCCGAGGAGATTGTATCACCACAGCATCTAAGCTGTGGTAGCACGTGATATTCTTATAGACATGAGAATATTAGGCGCTCCTGCATCTTAGATGCTATGGTGATACGAGATTCGAGGCCATTGGATCTGGGATCCAATGGCATCTGAGTAGTTTTTGTACTAATTGTGTGTAATTCCCAAACTCATTAACGTTTTTTTGCAAAAATATTCAGACCTTGTGTGAGCCGTTGGATCTCAGATCTAATGGCACACAAGAACTCGTATCACCATATAGCATCTAATGTAGGAGCACCTGATATTCTCCGAGGGGGGGGGGGGGGGTGGGGGCACAACCCATCGGTGTTTGGGAGGGTGGGGCCAAATGTTTAAAAAATATAATCTAAACCCTCCTCAAAAAAGATCTTCACAATTTTATCTAAGGTTGGGGGTAACTAGGGGGCTACCCCCCCGACAATCCACATGGCTCCGCCTATGCAAGAGGCGTAGATCGAGCGTCTATGTGTGTGAGAGAGATGACGCGAGGTCAATCGAGTCATATATAGAGGGAGAGATCGAGTTAGTGTGGGCTAGCATATACTCGAATGTGAAAGACGATACAGAGAGATATCGTTCGACGAAGCTGTAGTGAGGGCTGGAGGGAGATAGTTACCAAGAGAGTGGCCTAGATAGACTTTGTGTTTGTGCGCGCGGTGTGCATTGAGTTTATTTACAGAGGCAACGTATGTATCTAGAGGGAGAGAGGGATAGCGATAGAGAGGGAGAGAGAGAGAGAGCTCGTCATGAAGGTCCGACGAGGTTGTGTATGAGAAATACATTTGTTGAGAGCGTGAGGGCAGGTGTGAGATAAATGGAGATCGAAACATGAAGAGAAATAATGAGCGTGTGTCGGATACCAATAGCTCTATTAACAAAGAGATGAAGATCGATCGATACAGGAAGTATGTGTGGTGAAAGGGGGGGGGGGGGCGATGGAGAGACCTAAACACAACATTTGAGTGTACATAGTAGTAGACTTAATATTCACGTTTCAGTTTAGTGTACATTGTAAACATTGAATTGAGGACCATGTATGGCTTACATTTTATTTTGGGATTTCTATTTCTGTGCCCCTCATTGCTTAGTCATCCTCAGTTTTGCCCAAGCCAAGTTTTTTGCTCACTTTTCTCCTCCACCGCGCCACCCACCCTCACCAATGCCCAAACAGGGGTTTGCCGTTGGTCAAGGGAGTTGACTATTAGCTGCCGCTATTATTGATGAGTGGGACACACAGTGCCATGTGGCGCTCTCACAATCGGCCGGGTATGTGCCCGCATGCATGTGTAGTCACATCGCGGTCACGTCGGTATTTTCACACCACGCGGTATCCCATGTCAGGAGTCGCGTCGCCGGCATGCCTGCCAGGCGCCCATTAATGCATTTTATAGCCGCACGGCGCATCGGCGTTCACCCACTCCTGTCCCAATCCCCTCCCCTCCCCTCGCCGCCCCACAGCCTTCTCCGCCGTGCGGCTCCACCAAACCCTAGCCGCCTCCACCAAACCCTAGCCACCTCCCCTTCTGCAACTGGAGCAATGGCCAGCCACGGTAGTGGGGCGAGAAGCAGCAGCCGGGAGTGCCGCCGCGCGATGATCGTTCCGGGCATGCCGCGCACCCTCCGGGTCGACGAGGCGTCGCTCCTCGCTCCTCGTCGTGGTGCCGCCGTACACACGCCTGCCGTCCGGCTGGCACATGAGCTTGGGGGGGGGGTCTCGCGGTGGAGCCTGTCCCCACCGTTGGAACGCCGGCCATGTTGTGCGTGATTCGCGCGTTTCAGGAAGGCTTGCCCCCGGATGAGCGGTCCAAGCCGCGCTACGCGCTTGGCAGCCAGCGGTGGCCGGAGATCCTGGCGGAGGAACATGCCGCCTGCATCCAGCACTACGACGGCCGCTACCCGGCTTCGCGGAACAACATCGACGAGAGGTACACCTTCTGGGAAGGGCATACCTTCCTTGATGTCATGGCTGCGTGCCGCTCGCAGCTCGGTCTGGAGGAGGGCGATCGGGTTTCGCCGTCGCGGGCCACGCCTCAACTCACGCCGCGGGCCACGCCCACATCTGCCGGAGGTGGCGGCGGTGCCAGTAGCAGCCGGGGCCTCCGTGTTCCAAAGCTAGAGCCAGGGACGCCCAGGACAAGCTCTGAAGTGAGCGGCGCCGGCCTGCGCATCCCAAAGCCGGAGCCGGGGACGAGCTCTTCAGTGCGCGCCGCTGGCCTGCGCATCCCGAAGCCGGAGCCGGGGACAAGTTCCGGCGGCACCCCTCTGCTAGTCCCAAAGCCCGAGCCCGGGATAAGCTCACGCGGCCCCCTGCTCGTGCCCAAGCCGGAGCCCGGGACAGGCTATGGCGGCCCCCTGCTCGAACCCAAACCGAGACGGAGCCGCCGCTGGTGGCGGAGTACAGGGGGCGGTGGTCAGTGAGGACGGTGACCCTGCAGACATGCCGGGGCTCCTCCCGGCGTTGCGCGAATCAATAAAGGGGCCGCAGCGCCACCCCGATGACCCGGTGGACTCGCCGGGCCTGCGACAGGCGGTCGTCACCTCGGTGGCCGACGTCACCATCGACCTCGTGAGTGATGACAAGGATGACGGCAAGCAGGAGGAGGGTGACGAGGATGGCTCCTCAGGCATCGGCAGCGGCTTCGACCTGGACGATGACGACCAGTAGCTAGGTTTAGGGTTTATGTCTGTAGAAATTTTAAACTTTTAATGAAATTTGGTGCTGTTTGAATGTCCAAATTGAATGTCAGTACGTATGCATGTTTGGATGTCCAATTTGTGCCCTGTTTTCTTGTGTGTGACAACTGGTGACCCGCATTTCAAGAATTTGCTAAAATAATTCGGTGTTTTCAATCAAACATTGCCAAATTTTCAAACTTGTTGTATTTCAAACATGTTGTACTACAAGTTTAACATTTTTCCCACAAACTAGTGCACAAAAGATGGCTCCATGCAAATGAATTTCATTTTTTGAGCCTTTTTTCATTTGCTCTCTTTTTTTTTCTCAAAATGGGGTCAAACTTGAAGTGTTGACCATTGATACAAAAAGGTTTGGAATTCCTACTTTCCTTGTCCCAAGTTCATCCACAACCAACATTGGAGCATAAAATGATTTTTTGGAATTTTCAGGACCAAACTACATCACACTTGTAGTTCAAATTTGGGCAATTTCTGATTATTCACTAAAAGTCAACTAAATGGATGGAATATAGCAATAGTACTATGAAATTACTAAAACTTGGTTAGTGGCCATCCAATGTGACCTACTTTTGGTGAAAAATGAAATGTAACAAATTTCAAAACTATTTGGGGCACTTCCTTCACAAAAAAAGTCATTTCTTGGACTTGGAAAATGAAATTTTTGCTTTTTATTATCAAGTTATTGCAAATTCCTATGGAAACATTGTCCACAATGGTAACACCAATAGTTGTGCCAAATTTGGGCAAATAATCATTGATTATGCCATGTATGTGGCCATTTCCATGTGCATATGCCTTGGAATCCACACAAGTTCATACTAGATAGGCCATTTTGTTGTACTGCAAGTTTAATATTTTTCCCACAAACTAGTGCACAAAAGATGGCTCCATGCAAAGGAATTTTATTTTTTGAGCCTTTTTTCATTTTCTCTCTTTTGTTTCAAAATGGGGTCAAACTTGAAGTGTTGACCATTGATACAAAAAGGTTTGGAATTCCTACTTTCCTTGTCCCAAGTTCATCCACCACCAATATTGGAGCATAAAATGATTTTTTGGAATTTTCAGGACCAAACTACATCACACTTGTAGTTCAAATTTGGGCAATTTATGATAATTCACTAAAAGTCAACTAAATGGATGGAATATAGCAATAGTACTCTGAAATTACTGAAACTTGGTCAGTGGCCATCCAATGTGACCTACTTTTGGTGAAAAATGAAATGTAACAAATTTCAAAACTATTTGGGGCACTTCCTTCACAAAAAAAGTCATTTCTAGGACTTGGAAAATGAAAAATTTGCTTTTTATTACCAAATAGTTGCAAATTCCTATGGAAACATTGTCCACAATGGTAACACCAATAGTTGTGCCAAATTTGGGCAAATAATCATGGATTATGCCATGTATGTGGCCATTTCCATGTGCATTTTCTTTCTTTGTTTTCAAAATGGGGTCAAACTTGAAGTGTTGACAATGTTTTTGTTTCAAACTTGTTACTTTGCTTGTCCCAAGTTCATCCACGAAACCAATATATTCAGGACTAAACTAATTTTGTTGACTCAAGTGCAACCACCACATCAAATGGTTTGAACAAAGGGAAAATAATTCACACCCCCGATGGTATAATACATATAGTGACTGAAGGGTGGGTCCATTGTTCGCTTCCTTTTGTAAATAAAAAGGCGAGGAATGTTTCAAAAGACACGTACACATACTTGGCCGGTTGGCCCTTGCGCCTCTCTTTGAGCATCTGGTCTCGGGTTCGAGTACTCTTCCTAGCTTAATAAGCCACCTCTTTTTTTTTCGCCAATTCTGCCACAAACCACTGCGCAAACACTGACAGATGGGCCCAACGTTGGTGTCCCACGCGCTTGTAACACCGCCCACGACCGACGACCGTGCTGCCACTGACATGGATGTCCCACGCGCCTATAACAGTGCCCACCACCGACGACCGCGCTGCCGCTGGCATGGGTGTCCTATGCGTCAGTGACACCGCCCAGCATCTACGAGCGCGCCCCGCTGACAGAGGTGTCCCACAAGTCAGTATATGCGCCCACCATCTACGAGCACGCAGGCGCTGCCATGGGTGTCCCACGCGTCAATAACCGCGCCAAGTAACGGTCAAAGGCTTTGACCCAACGGCAAACCCCCGTTTGGGCTTTTGTGAGGGTGGGCCGCGTGGTGGAGGGGAAAAGTGAGGACTGCCAAAGAGCATGGGCAAAACTGAGGGGAACTAAGCAATGGGGGGCAAAGAAATAGAAATCCCTTTTATTTTTGAATTCGTGCCATACATGCATGGATTGGAAAAGTAGATGCACTATACTGACTCGTTTGTTGTTGTATTTGTGTGTGTGTGGTCATATGCTTGAATAGATACAAAGTTTTCTCACCACCATACCGTTCATCTTTTAACTTTGAATTTGCATTCAAAAACTTAGTTTGGATACCATGAAATGTGAAATCCACGTTGAGATCACTATATCACAAACTCACTCTAATTCTAGAACTCGTCATAAATCAATTTCCGTCCCTTTTGGAATGACCAATTATTTGCAAGGAAAATACGTGCATTGTAATACATATAGATTCGTTCGCCAATTTTAAAAAAGATTCCTTTCGCATTCTCGAATGGTAGCACCCGACGGCATACCAACCAGACTGGGCTCGTGTCGTGGTGGTGACATGCGTGGTACGCACATTAGCCAACCCCAACCAAAAGAACCGTGATAAAACTTCGCGCCTCCACTCGAGCCTCCGCGTTTCGAATCGAAATATCTGGTGGCCGGAATTCCAGCACTGCGAAATTCCCCTTATGTCCTCGGTCCATAATGACTACTCCTACTACTACCGATGAACACTGGAGGGATGCTTTAGTAACTAGCCCACGTTACCTACCATGCCGAGCACGTTCAAGTCCCTCGGTCGCCGCTACCCAAGGTCACCCGTCAAATCCATTGCCTACTACACTAGGATGAGTATAGAATGGACCTTCGTTTGTTCGTGCCTACTAGAGTATGATGCAATGCACTGGTACGGAGGGAGTATCTTTTTACTCTGCATATATAGTTTGTTTGAAGTCTAACTAAGCACTATTTGACCAAATTCTATCTTAAAAAATATGAACATCTACTACAACACTAAAGATGTATTGCCTGAAAGTTTATTTCATGATGCATGTAATGATATTGTTTCGAATCCTGGTTTTTAAATTCCAGAAAATCCAAAACTCACCTGAAATTCATGAAACTGCGCATGGTCTCGTGATACGGCACAAATAGGCTGTGGTAATTTTTTTGTTCAATTTGAGACAAGCTGCTTATGAAAAGTTGCACACATGAACAACCAAGGTATTTTGGAACAAAAAGCTGTCACGTTAACGCGAACGGTTCACTATTGTATTCAAACCGTGGGCGTTAGACCAGCGTGGCACCACACGTCCTGCTTCTCATAGGCAGGTGCCATCCAAGCAAGCGTGTGAGTCGACGGGAGGCATGCGAGCAGGCTGCTGCGCAGGCTCACTGGGAGGCGAGCCCTTTGACTAGCCTCCGCCACCCACCTTCATCCCAACCACACCCAGTTTTAATGGCGCCCGCGCCGCAGTTTAAATCACCGCCGCACTCCCTGCTCTCGCTACAATCTTCTCTCTGCCTCTCCGATTCTCCTGTCGTCTACCTCCAATCAGCCTGACCTGGCCGTATGCCATGGCGCATCACGATGGGCCGCCCCTAGTCTTCCAGTTTCCTGAGGAAGACCCTAATGAGGTTTCGGACGAGCTTGACCTGGCCGTGCGGGAAGTCGCTGCGTCTGTCCCCGTGCCTATTCCAGCTCCCGTGACCACGCCAGCACCAGCGCCCATCCCCGTGGCATTGATGGGCTGGGAGCTGAACACTGTCGCCCAGCTTGAAGCCGCGGGGATCCACGAGGTCCCCGCTGACTTGCACACGCCCGTGCACCTACCAGCGCATGCGCCTGCGCATGCACTGATGCACGCACCCGTGCCGGTGCACGTGCACACAAATGTCTCCGCCGCACCATTGCCAGCGCCTGTCCCCACGCCGGTGCCAGTGCCCCCCTCAGCGGCATGGGTCGCCGTTGTCGACCGCTTCCTTGCAGCGACGCCAGTCGCCGCCTCCCGCCGGTTGACTAGCTCCTGGAGACCGAAGTCCAGAACATACTGGCCTTCCTTGAAGCTTGGGCCAACGTCCAGGAGTATGCCAACGCCGGCACAAGAAGCCGCTGGCCAGTGGCCCAACGGCACACAGGGCACGGCACAGGAGCCGCTTCCCGCCGCAAGACGCACCCGCTGCCGCTGCAATTAGTTTTATTCATTTATTTTTTTAGTTCAATCATGGTATGAATGTAAAGTCACAGTGAGGCTGAATGAAATCTATGGTTTGATCGATTGAGTGTTCTGCTAGAGCCCTATCAAATTAAATAAAAAAGTCATCAAGCAACATGTATTCCTTCTCATCGACAACATTTCATATTAAATACCTGTGTCAATTCCAAATACTTGTAGGGCGCGAGCAGGTCCCTTCGAGCACTAGGCGATACATGCATTTATCCACGCATTTAATTATTACTACTAGTTAAATACACCACGGGTGCCTGAACTTGTCCGTCACAGTCACTTTTTTCCTATACTTGTAAAATACTAGTAGGTGAAACTGGTGCTGTAACTTGTGAACACGTCCAGATACGGTCGACGGCATTGGGCATCTGCCCCGGGTGGCGCGCCATGTTTACTAGCTCGCGCATTTTTCGTGTTTGCCCGTGTGTCTAAACGTAGAAGGGGAGGAGGGAGAGAGAGAGCAAACATGGGACCCACCAGTAAGTGGCTCAACGAAAGGGAGTAGTACGTGCTGACAAGCCAGTCCCACTAATGTACTAAAAGTAATATAAAAACATGTTATCCATTAAAGATACAACAAACGCGACAATCCATTTCTGAGTCCAGGCTCATCTGCACCCACGCTGAAGAACAAAATGAAAACAAATACTAGAAAAATTCAAAAAATTCCATTTTTTGCATGGTAGACAATTTGGTGCGTGATGTCCGATCCAATTTTCATATCATTTGGACATCTGAGTAGCTCTCGTCAAAAAAGACAGATTTGGGGTCTGTAAAAGAGTATACTGTTCATGTACTGTTCTGACCCAATTTGTCTTTTTTGCTGAGAGCTACTAAGATGTTCAAATGCTCTTAAAATTGGAGTGGACCTCACGCAACGGATTATCTAGCATGCACAAAAAATTTGGATATTTTTTTGACTTTTTTTCAATTTTTGTGATTTTTTGAACGTTTTGTGAATTTTTTCTTGACCGGGTGCAGATGAGCCTGGGCACCGAATCGCTGACGTGCACCTGGAAGGACCTGGTCACCTGTTCGATCCTCGTCCTTTTCATTTTTAATTTATATGGGTCCAAAATTGTTCCATGACAGGTGGGTCCCCCAGTGTGTAGTTTGTAGCATTTTAATTTATGGGGCAAAATTTGTTCCATTATAGGTGGACCCCCGGTGTGTAGTTTGTAGCTTGTTTGTAATAATTAAAGAAAACACGAGAGTTTTTTTTGCAAAAATACCATGGTGCGACGGGAAAGGTGAGAAAGAGCGTGCGAGGGAGCGGTCACAGAGCTAGAGGGAAATAATTGGGGGAGGGGTAGGGCCGCAGGGGGGCAACGGTGTTTGGAGTGGTTGTGGGCCAAATGCTAGAAAAAAACTAACCTAAACCCTCTGAAATAAATGCCTTCACAAATTAATCCAAGGATGGAGGCATAGTCCCCCTGGCAATGTAAATAGCTCCGGCCCTGCGAGACATGGAGAGGTATCATCTATGTGTGGGAGAGACGGCGCAAGAAAGCGAGGTCAATCGAGACATAGATAGACAAGGAGATAGGGTGAGTGTGGCCCGACATTCGGTCAAAAGAGAGATATGCTCTGGAGAGATATTGTGCGATCGAGCTTTTGGGGAGGGTGAGGGCTGTAAGGGAGATCTTGAGAAATTGACCTACATAGACAATGTGCGTGACAGAGTATACAGAGTGTGGATCGAGGCCCAGACAAAGAGATATATCATTTGTGTGTGAGAGAAAGCAAGGTCAATCGAGACATAGATAAAGAGAGAGAGATTGAGCGAGTGTGGGCCACAATGCGGTCGAAAGAGTGAGAAGTACGGGTTGGAGAGAGTGACCTAAATAGATAATGTGTGTGAGAGAGTATATACAATATGTCGAACTAGGCCCAAACAAGGAGATATATCATTTGTGTGTGAGAGAAAGCGAGGTCAATCGAGACATACATTAAGAGAGAGGGAGATATTGAGCGAGTGTGGGCCACCAAATGGTCGAAAGAGTGAGATGGTTTGGTGAGAGTGATCTAGATAATAATCTGCGTGACAGAGTATGGAGTGTGTCGATCGAGGCCCAAACAGGGAAATATAACATTTGTGTGTGAGAGAAAGCGAGGTTAATAGGGACTTAGATAAAGAGAGAGAGAGAGAGAGAGAGAGAGAGAGAGAGATAGAGAGAGAGAGAGAGAAAGATTGAGCGAGTGTGGGCCGCCGTGCGGTCGAAAGAGTGAGATGGTGTGGAGAGTGACCTAGATAGACAACGTGCGTGCATGTGCGCGAGAGGGGGGGGGTGGTCTAGAGAGCCAATGTATGTATCTAGCGAGAGAGGGTGGGAGGGAGAGAGAGAGAGCTAGGCATGGAGTGCAATGGCGGGTGTGTGTGAGAGAAATACGTTTGTTGAGAGAGTGGGGGAAAGGGGTTTGTGTATTTGAGAGAATTAGAGATCGAAACATGGAGAGAAAGAATGAGCGGGTGTCGAAAACCAATAGCTCTATAAGGTGGTTAAGAGTGGAAGATTGATCGATAGAGGAAGTATGTAGTGTGTGTGCCGGGGGGGGGGGGCTAAACACAACATTTGAATGTAGATAGTAATAGACTTAATATTGACGTTTCAATTTAGTGCACATTGTAAAATTTGAATTGAGGACCATGCGCATGGCTTCTGTAATTATTTCGAATTCGTGACATACATGCATGGTCTGGAAAAGTTGATGCACTAATATTGACTCGATTGTTATGGTATTTTGTATGTGTGTGGTCATATGCTTGAATACATCCAAAGTTTTCTCACCATCATAGTGTTAATCTTATACATATGAATTTGCATTCAAAAACTTAGCGTGGATACCATGAAATGCGAAATCCATGTTAGAATTAGAGATCGCTATGTCACAAACACACTCTAATTCAAAGAACTCATCATTAATTAATTACTAGTATGTCGTTTCGAAGCAAGGAAAACATGAGCATGGTAATACATACAGATTCGTTTGCCAGTGAAAATAAGATTCGTTTGCATTCTAAAATGTAGGCGCACCAGGTAGACCACGGTCGTGTCGTGGTGGTGGCGTGTGTCGTACGGACGTTATAAACTTCGCGCTTCCATGTTTCGGATTGAAATATCTGGCGGCCCAAATTCCAGCCCTGCAAAATCCCCCTTCTCCCCCGCCCTCTTCCGCACCCAGAGCGCTCAAATCCCTAATTCGCCGCCACCCAAGAAAAATTCGAATCGCCCCTCGACTTGTTCCCCACCTCCGGACCGGACGACGACGATGAAGACGACGGTGGTGCTGCACCACCGCACCAGAGCTGCCTCATGTACGCCCTCGTCCACCGCACCGGGTGGTCCACCGACAACATCGGCCGCCGCAGCCGACGTGCTTCACAGACACCGACTTCCACCGCATCAGGTCTATTTCACCGACGCCGTCTTCCACCTTACCGGGGCTACTTCACCGAGCACATCGTCGCACCTCCACCCCCCCGCTGGTGCTTCACCAACGGCCTCGTCCACCGCATCATAGCGCTCCGCCGCCGCTCAAGATTTGCTTCTGTAGGCGGCCAGCCAACGCAAGCGCATCACCCTCAACGGCTCTCAAGTGATCCGCACTCTAGGCGAGTAAGCCCAAACGCCGGCCTGAACTAGGTATCCACATATCACTGTGCTGTGCACTGTTCCGACGATGCTTGGATATCCTTTTACTGCTCTCTTAGCTTATACGCCTGTGCAACTCTGACTTCAACTCTTATTACTTCTGGAGGTATCATCTGAAACAAGCAAAACTATTTTTCAGCGAAGCATGACGGCGCTACTAGATCTGGTACGCATCCTGCACACTCGTATAACCTTGTAAGTACCTGTCCTCCAGTACAACAGCAAGGTCGATTCCTCTCATTAGATCAACCATTCGCCGTGCCATAAATGCAGAGGGGGAAGGAAGGAGTACACGGCCTGCACATCCAAGCAAGTGGTAACATGGACTTCTTCATGGAACATCCCAAGCGCAAGCAGAGCTGCAGTGAGCGTGTACAACGAGCTAGCATAAGTCCCTGCATTTCATTTAGTTCGTACTAGCCTTTGTGTATGATTGGGGCAGTGAAATGTATTCCAGTGGCGCTTTTGATTTATCCACATAATGGTTGAATTGCTTGTTTCTATGAACTGAGTTGGCCAATAATGAGAAGGATGTCAGTCTTTTCATGCTAATGTAGATTGCTTAGATCTCGATAGGCCAAATACAATCGCATGAATTATACAGTAAAAGCCAGTGTGGTGTGTATTGGTACAACTAGTCTGACAACCTGTCCTCATATAATATAACAAGGTCGCACCATCTTATAAGATTAACCATTCGACTTACCAAAATGCAGTGTGGGAAGAAAGGAGTATTGGGACTGCGTATCCAAGCAAGTGATATCATGGACTACTTCGTAGAACCTCGTAAGCGAAAAAGAAGTTGCAGTGTGCCTGTACAAAGAGCTAGCGTAAGTTCAGTTATCTGCTTCTCGGATTTTAGTTAGCCACTGATTAAAAAATTGTTCAATTACCTTGCTTGCCTTAATTTAGTTTGCTACTGATTACATAATGCCATAGCCTGTTAATCCTATTATAGACTGCGCCTATCTATGTGTTTGTTACTTACTGTTTATAGAACTACCTGTGCCTGAACTTCAATAGCTACTTACGCACGTAGATAGCTGGTCATATCTACTTCTAGGGTGCAACCAAATTCATGTGTAATTTACCTTCTGATACCCTGTTTGTTTATCTTGTTTGCTGTTATGACTTCTAGCACTAGTAATGTTTGCATGTTCATGGAGAGACAACTGTTAGGTTTATATGAGGGACACTGTCTTTTTAACTTATATATATGTGTCAGAATCATTTTGCTTACATGAATGAAATTTAGAGATGTATGTGTTGCTGGTAAACTCTATCGACTTGTTACTTTAATACGTTGCCAAAAACTTGTTAGTTTTACTAGTTCATGTGTAATTAAATACATTGCCAAAACTGGTTAGTTTTACTAGTTTGATGTTAGTTTCTTATGGCTCTTGCAACACTTTATTTATGCTTGCTAACTATCAAGTTTTCAGTATCCAATTGAAACTCCGATGGCACAACAGGTATGTTCTGAAAAACTTCCTTGTTTAACTGGTTTGCTGCTGTAACTTGTTGCTCTAATCATGTTACCAACTTCAACTCCTCAGTATCCAATTGGAACTCCAATTGCACAGCAGGTACATTTTCAAAAACTTATTTGTGTAACAGGTTTGCTGCTGTAACTTGTTGCTCTAATCAAGTTACTGACTACTCAACTTTTCAGGATCCAAGAGAAACTCCAATGGCACAAGAGGTCCCTTTTGTAAAACTTGTTTGTTTAATTGCTTTGCTGCTGCAACCGGTTGCTCTAATGATGTTAATAACTTATACTTTTCAGCATCCAATCGCAACTCTTTAAATCCTTGTTTGTTTAACTGGGTCGCTGTTCTAACCCTCAGTTGAGATGTTCTGCTAACTTCAACTTTTCCAAATCCAATCGGAACTGTAATGGCAAAACAGGTTAGCCCAAGATCAAAGAGTGAGGTCTCAATGGACGTTGGATCATCCCAGAGCAGTGGCACCGGCCCAATCGTGCATCGTGAATTGCCAACTGCTGATGCTCTAGAGGCTAAACTATTGGTAGAAAGAGAGTCTGCTTCTGCACTTAGAGATGAAGTTGACTTGTTGAGGAAGCAAACAACACAATTAGAAGCAGTACTCACGAAAACCATTAAATATTTGGTGGATTTCACAATGAAGCAAGCTGAGACTGACCGCATTGTTAAGGTCATGGAGGAAAAAAGGAAATTAAAATCCCACTTGGTAAATCATAGGTGAAATGTTTTTTTCCATCGTTGAATTACCTTTGTGTTGTTTGTTCATGCAACCATTTGTTTTACACATCATGTAATAATTGTTTTTTGGTCTGTACTTTTTTTTAGCACGAGTCTGTAATAATTGATAAGAACATGAGACATTTCATTTTTTTTGTTGAGGCAAAGACATTTCATTTTGTTTGCTATGCCAGGCCTACAAAATATGCTAATCGGGCTGATTGTGCATTCAGCAAAAATAATAGTATAGATGGGCCTTCAGTGGCACGCATCTGAACGGGCCAAGATGCTGTACTAGCTTTGGTACAAAAAAGGATGCTCTTCTAGCCAAAAATAGTACAACGGCCTGGCTTATGTATATTAATTCATAATATTGATCCATATACTATATATGTGGTCATATGTCTGTTAGTTTTCTATATTATTGGTTGGTTGGCTCAGTATTTTGAATTTTGAGACATCGCTTGGCTTCTGAAATTCATATCTAAATGGGAGTACACTATATGCTGCTTGTGTCATACATGTTACAATTGAGTTGAACATAAAGTGGTTTCAAATATTCGTATTCACCTTAAACTGGATTCAACCTTCTGAATTCGAGTATCATGGCATTTGTAAATCATATTCATATATAAAGGTGGAATACATCTTTGTTGTGCTTTTGAAGATATATAAAAAACATAGAATGGTTTATAAAGATTCGTAATCAAATACAAAATGGGTTTGAATTTAGTTGCCAGGGTAAACGTGAATGCTTATTCTCCCAAGATTTGAAAGAAGCGGCAAAACACCCACTCCCACGTCGGCTGCCCGAAACCAGTGTTTGGGAGATGGAAATTACTGTCTACCCCTGACACGCACAACCTATCGGCCTGATTTCCACTGCTCTAAATAGGGGTAGGTTTGTAACTTCACTCAGACGTGACACAACCGCCTCTCACCCCATTCAGACACGGTGGGCGCCAAACGTGGGTGGCAAAACACATTTGATTCAAGCACGTCCCAAAGACCTCTCTCTCCCCCTCAATTTCCCCATTCATACACGGTGGGCGGCAAAACAAACTCTCCTCGGCCAAAATCGATCTAGGCAAATATTTTAAGTAGGGGCAGGTTTGTAACTTCACTCATACGTGACACAACCGCCCTACCTGTCAGCCCCGTTCATACACCGTGGGCGGCAACCGTGGGTGCCAAAACACCCTCTCCTTGCTCGAAATCGCTCTCGGCAAATATTGGGGAGATGCGAGATTACCGTCCTATCCCCAACCGACGAGACTGTCCGAAATTTTAAATGGGGGCTATGTTCGGAACTTTCCCACATTTCAGAAGAGCGTATCCCAAAGACAAGGTTCCCCCGACCCCTCTCGCTCCATTTTCCCATTCATACACCGTCGGCGCGAGAACACCATCTCCACACCAGCCTCCTCCGTCCACTACCCCATCCATGGCCGCCCTCCTCCACCATGCCAGAGTGCCTACCCAGACCGCATTGTCCACTGCAAGAGATCGACGTTCCTCATCCACGGCGCTGGACCAGGACCCTTGCATCGCATCCTCTCGCTTCATCCGCGCCGTCGTCCACCTTAGCGGGGCCGCTTCGATGACCTTCTCATCCACCGTAACGGGACTTATCCCCCGATGCCTCCATCTACCGTCGCAGATCTGCTTCCACGCCGCCGACAGTCATCGTACCCCCGATGCCTACACGGTGCCGCAAGAGAGGTGGTACTCTTTCATATCTGCTCAACTTTTTGATCTCAACCAGAAAATAGATCGTCACTTGTTTACTGTACTTTCTTTTCAGCTCTTAGAATCTTAGTTGTTAGTTCAACGCAAACATTGGTTGCTAAGTAGCCTTTGTGCGGTTTGCAGCTTCAGATCTACCATGGCACAGTCATAATAGGGTTTAATTGATCATGCTTAGGGTTCCCCCCTTTTATGAGCACTATACGATCAGCCTACGTGCTTCGTGTCATAATAGCACTGCTCCATCCATCAAGTTAAACAAGTTTAGTTGTTCAAATACGAATCTGATATGATGCTGATATTAGTAAAACAGAGTCATTTAATTGGTCAGCTAAGTGTTCCTAATTTAATTTTGAAATGCATGTGCGTCGCTGGGGCGGATCTACAGGGTGGCCAGCGTGGGCCGCGGCCCACCCTGGGATTTTGGGTCGGCCTGTATACCATAAGAGATTAGAACATGGTCAGCCAGCCAATGCCTTTGCTAAAAAAACAAAAAAGCCAATACCTCCAGACCCCGATTCCCCTCTGTTCTGCTCCGCATCCGATCTCTACTCGTCGCCAGCCGCCTGCCTCGCTGGCGACTTGCCGTCGCCGGACGCCATGACTTTAGGAGGAGACGCCGGACTAACAGGAGGTTAGGAGCCGCTCGCCCAATAGGGTCACTGCTGCCCGGCCGTGCCGGCATGCCCAGCTTCCCAGTCCGCTCAGGGCTCAGGCGTGCATCACCCACTCAGCCAACCCGATTTATCCTGAGATACGTCATCGTCAACACTCAACAGCCACTTCCCATCACCCATTTTCTAATTGATTCATCACTCATTAGGTAGGACTCTCATTAGGGTTTGTTGTGTACTGAGTGCTACCTACATTTAATGGTTCAGATGTTTCAGTAATCTTTAGTACCTGTAGAGTTGACAGGGTTTCAAAATTCCTCGCCTAGGAACAAACACTAGTCATGTTGGATTGTTGGTCATAGTGACATTGACCCAGATTACTACCGAAGGCCAGGTTTGTTGACAATTTTACTAGTCTTTGTTACTCATTCGATATGATATCCAATTATTCACTTCGATTAATTGCAAACAATAAGTGCTAGCCCAACTTCTTGATTCAGATTTTGGACGATCTCTTACTACAGTTATGATTCTGCATACTTGTCCTAGTAAGCTCACAAGTAATGATTGATTCACTAGCTTTATGCTTGCCTTGTCATATTTGTTGTCAATATTTTTTTAGGGTGGACCACCCTGTTTCAAAATCCTGGAACCGCAGACATGAGTGAATAGTATTTCTCTGTGTGATCTCTTCCATCATGTGTGGGCAACGAACACTGCATTGTATAGAAAGAAAAGTGTTATATCCACCTTTTACATAGACTACGATCTTTTACATGGAATACAATCTGCCTACGTGCTTTGTGTCGCACTACCAGTACTCCACTCTTGAAGCTAAACATTATGCCACTCATAATTCCGATGTTTATTTGTTCAAATACGAATTTGATATGATGCTAATGTTCCTACTTCAGTTTTGAAATGTGTGTCCGCCCCTTATAGAGACATAAGAGGTTTGTATTTCTATGTGTGGTCTGGTCATCACGGTTGGGGGATTAACTTTGTATACGCAGGGGTTTGTAGGGAGACACTATTGGAGTAGAATCCGCAATGCATTCCAAAGCTAATCTGACTACTTTTTATGTTTTCGTGAATCTCAGATACTGAACATCATCATAATGATTATGAGCTTGGGCGCATGAGAGGAATAAAGCAGAACAATGACATGGCTATCAAACTTGGCGTTAAGGGACCGAGATCCAGTCTGGATGCAATGGAATGCGCACGCTCTCCACCTATAGATTCATGTTCAGAATATGATCCTAACAATGATTCTGAGCTAGAGGGAGACCTAAGTCAATATAGCTCCCTAGTGGAGGAGTCAGAGGCAGATGCCCTATCTTATTCACCCATCAAGGTGCTTGCTCTAACTTAGCAAGGTTATATTGGTCGCACATATCTTGCAAATGATGCTTTGCATTGCTTCTACTTTGTTACACCGCCATTTGCTTAGTTTACACATCATATATGTGAATATGCCATGCCTATCCATTTTCAGTACATATTCCATCTGTCATCATACCATATTTCTCCATTCAAATGTTGTTCTTGTGTATCAGACCTTCAAAAGGAAGAGGCGCGATTGCTGATCGCGGTGGAGCACAAACACAGTATTTGGAAAAGGTAGTGACACCTGATAAATCAAATAGCCCATTAGGTGTAGTGGCCATATCACCAGACCCACAAAACACAGCCCCAACTCTAGCAGACTGTAACAGCCCGGATGTAATGCCATAAGTTATGCTACAATTTGTGACTTCTTCATGATCTTTTGTTACATGCTATTTATATTATGGATGTTGCCTCATGTCATTGTTTTGCATCATGCATCATATCCATCTTTGCTTGTGTTTTTTTTTTGTGATCTTGTGTGAACTCCTTCTCCTCATCTCCATTGCTGTTGCATCTTGCTCTTTTCATCAAAACCTCGATCATTGCAAAACCCCATTCTAACTTCTTCTCTTTCAAATTCTATCCAAATTATGCAAGTGACATTTTTCCTGTCTCAGAAAAATGTTCACTTATTTTCTAAAGTCCCTAAATATTGCCAAGATCCACTCCTCCAAGTTTTAGTTCATTTGGGGTTGATTTGGTTGGGCTAGAATTTAACTCAAGTTTGAATTAAATTCAAACTTGTTTTAAATTTCTGTCCTTAAAAATGCCCAAATCAATTTTATCAAATTGTGCATAAATCCAGGAGAATGAAGATATTTTTATCTCTCCCAGATTCTTTTCCTAGCCCCCCTTTCTTTTCTTTCTGTAAATTGTTTGTAATAAAAAAACAGAGGTTAGAAAGAAAAAGAAAAAGGAAGGCCTTACCTGGGCCAGCTGGGCCTCCTCCTCCCAGGCCAGCGCTAGCACCAGCAGCCGCCAGCAGCAGCAGCCGCAACGAGCAGCAGCCGCACGCAGCCAGACGCCAGCGCCGCCTCCTCTCCTCCTCCTTTCCACGTGGATGCCTAGGCCAGCCCCACCTCCAGCCTCTCATTCCCCAGTTTTCCTTCTTCCTCGCGATCTCTCTCTCTCTCTCTCACAGTAAAACGCACGTAACAGAGGCCATGGCCACGAGGGTATCCCCACGACGCCTTCCTCCCCCCTATAAAATAAGCCCCAACCCAGCACCCTAGGGTTTCCCTCTCCTCTCCTCTCCTCTCTCCAGCCGCCTCCGCACCAGGGAGGGCTCCCTGCGCCCTCCTTCCACCATGCCATCCGCCATGGCCGACCCGAGCAGGAGCTCGTCGTCGGCGTAGCAGCCCCCTTCAGCTTCCTCCACGACGTCCTCGAGCATCTACACGCCGCCCCGATTCCATTCAGACGCCAAGCCGCGCCCAAGGACACCGTCCACGACGCTATCTTCTTCCCCTTCTTCCTCTTCTTCACGGATTCAACAAGACCGGCAAGTTCCTTGACTCCGCGCCATCTCCACGTCGCGTCCCCGTCCTCAACTTCATGTCCTAGGTAATGGAGGTACTCCCTTTTCCCTCCCTGCCAAACCTCGTACCATCTCGCTCACCGTGGTCCTCACCGTCGCCGTTCCAAGTTCGTGCTCCCGGTGCTCTGCGTGAACCACTTCGCGCACCGGATAGGAAAATCTCAGATCTAGCCGTCCTCATGTCGTTTCCTTCGGCCAAAACATGTCCTAAGACAAGCCTAAGACAACTCCTTTGCTCACATGACCTAAACATGCTACAACTGCTAAAAGTAAGCAATTTACTGTTATCTGTGACGTGCTCTGTTTTTCAGAGAAACTTGTCTTTTTGTCATTTTTGTGTGAATTAATGCAAGTGCCATATGAATAAACTTTCAACATGTCTTTGGAGTATTTTCGTGTCTTCTTGCTGTTAGTATTTATTTCATGCCATGATAAGAGTGCCACAAGCTTGTAAACATGCCAAGTCAATGTATCCGTTTTCTATCAACATTAAGTTGCAATGTTGTGAGCTCATTTCTGATGAATCTATGCTTCCTATGAATTTGTGCCAACGTAATGAAATGATCTACGCCATGTATACTGTAGGTGCATACCAATTTCTTGCATTGTGGAGTTGATTTGCCTACTGTTCCAGCCATGTTAAAACTGCCTGTCAGTGTTGCTGTCAGCTTTTGCTCTATTATTTTCAGCTGTAACATTATGCTTGCATCTTGTTGCCTTCATTCCATTTAACCAGTGATGCTAATGAATTTTAACCTATGGAATGAGTTGTTATGCATGTAGTGAACTTCAACCACATATCTTGTTTGAGCATATTGGAGTTCCGTAGCTAGTTGTTTTGATGCTTGTAAGTTGCTATGTTGCTGTTAACTTCAGCTTTGCATTGCATATTGTTTTGCTCACCTTTTGAGTTCTATGCATTCGTTCCTCGTGATCTTTATATCGATTTCATGCGAAATCTTCCATTCTTTCCAGTGGCATACTTGGATTGCCAAGATTTTGCCCATATCCACCTTTTCCATCACCGTTCACTTCCCGTTACCGTCTCTTATCTTCCGGTAGAACCGTTACTTCATTCATGCCATGCTTACTATGTTTACCATGTCATGCATGCATCATTTTGCTTGTGCATATATGCCATGAAATTTTGTTTATTTCGGTGCTTGTTCTTTCTTTTGGGTAGTACCGGGTGACGAGCCCAAGTTCAAGGATCCTGATGAGAACGTGTACGAGGAGCAGTATTACTATCCTACCGAAGAGACTTCAAGCAAGATGATCATTACCCAAGATAACTACTATTTTTGCTTTCTAGTTGTCTCGTTGCTATCGCTATGTCACGCTTCCTCCCACATATATGACAGCCTCTCATATGCCATGATACAGCCTCTAACCACCCTACCCAGCAAACCGTTGCTTGGCTATGTTACCGCTTTGCTCAGCCCCTCTTATAGCGTTTTAGTTGCAGGTGCAGTGCAGGTTGTTCCATGTTGGGACATGGATATGTTGGGATATCACAATGTCTCTTATTTAATTAATGCATCTATATACTTGGTTGTGTGTGGAAGGCTTGGCCTTTTGCCTAGTGTTTTGTTCCACTCATGCCACCCTAGTTTCCGTAATACCGGTGTTATGTTCCTTGATGAGCGCTTCTAACACATGTGGGGCATATGGGAACCCCCCTGATCACTTGTTTTAGGATAAGACTTCTCCAGCAAGGCCCAACATTGGTTTTAACATTTGCCAACATGAACCTAATAATTAATGCATAGAGGGTCGCCACCTCGGGGACTCTTTTAATTACAACATAACTCGGGCCAGCGGTAAAACACAACCGTTGGTCCACCTACCTAGCAGTCGGCGAAGCCACCTCGAGGCAACTTGGGTTCTTTTGGCTACCGTCCACTTAGCATAGACGTATGATGCCCGTAGATAGAGTGCGCGCGGCTCTAGACACGGATCTGGCTCACTGGGTGGTCTTGCTGGTTTAGTTTTGCCTGTTACAAGTGGCTTGTCCACCGGAATTCCTTATCGTAAGCATCGTGTTATCATGGTGTGAGGATGTTCCATCGGATGCGTGTGGTAATTTATAATGGACTACTTGGAGCACCCCTGCAGGGTTATATCTTTCGGAAAGCCGTGCCAGCGGTTATGTGGCGACTTGGAAATTTATAACCTCCAGTTGTAGAGAACTTGATACTAATTCTAATTAAAATACACCAACCGTGTGCATAACTGCGATGGTCTCTTTTCGAGTAAGTTCGTGAAGAGAACACGGTGGGGTTATGCTTGAACCGTAAGTAGGTGTTCAGGATCACTTCTTGATCATATTAAACTTGCGATCGTTATGCGTAGAATGCTCATCTTTATTCTTGTACTCATATGTTAGCCACTTAAACATGCTTAGTGCTTGCTGCAACCTCAACACATTTACCCCTTCCATTCCTATCAGCTTAAATAGTTTTATTACCTTGGGTGATGAGATTGCTGAGTCCCTGTGGCTCACAGATTACTATAAACACCAGTGGTAGGTATGCTTGAGTCAGACACAGGTGAGCCCGAGATGCTCCATTGGGAGTATGACGATGAGTGTGGATGTATGTACGTCATGATGCCAGCTGATCAGTAGTGGGTCCTAGTCGGTTGATCCGGGGATGATAGCAGGTGGTGTTTTCTCGTTTGATTTCGTCCGTAGTCGGACCCTGTCTTTCATTTGGATGATTGTATGATGATTATGATATATTATGTTGTAGCATGTGGCGAGTGTAAGCCTTTATCTGGTACACTCATCTGTTCATTCGGTTGTATGTATTTGAGAATCACCTTGCTATGCGGTCCAAAATGGGGTTCTGTCACGATCTCGACTTCATCACAAGATTGTGATAGAGCTTCATATTGGGCGTTACACAGACTCTACCCCTACCCCACTGGCCATCTCAGATGCCCCAACTCAGCAGACCCCAACTGCAACAAAAAGTATGACGATTCCAGTTGACATAGCACTAGCTCTACGACGCAAAACCCCCATTCCAGCAAAGAGTACACCAACTCCAGTTGCGAAATCCCTTTTCGAACTGGAGAGTGCCCCAATTGCAGCAAATAGGACCCCTGTTCCACTTCTTCCCAGTTTAGAAGACGAAGCTTTTATAGTTGTCAGGAACTTTGTGCGCATCTTTCCTTCATGGAAAGATTATACTACAGACAAACAACAATTTCCAATCTTCCTCCGCAACTTACGTGTAAGTAATGTACTAATGTTATTCATGGTAATTAGTGCCTATGTTTCTGTTGACAGAACTCAAAAGATTTCAATCATTTAAATAGGCGAGGACCAAACTCGATAGTCAAGACGAGCAAAGCTTGGCTGCGCTTTTCAAGCACGCTTTGAGGAAGTATCGTTGCTACCTGAGGCAAGCACACTTAGATGGCAAGCCTCTAAACGAAATTTCTGTAATGTCTCCGGTGCTTCATTTACTAGACAGTGACTGGAATAAGCTTGTTACACACTGGTCTCGTCTGCAGCGTAAGGTACTATCTATGATTCACATCACAATTTGAACTACATTTCTGCATGTGCCTTACCGTGTCACTTGTATGAAAACTGTTTGCAGGAGAATATCCATTCTCAAGGGACCACATGATCTCGCAACTATACTGTACACTGCATTGCTCTTGTGAGTACCTCTTGCCCTGTATCACCATACTTACTTTCATAGCTGGTTGATTATGTAGCATCACTGCACATGTTAGCCTCCTTATCCTCCATTTGGTGGACATTATAAGATCCGTATTGACTCTTACATAAACTTAGAATCAACCCAATGCTTCTGAAGAAGTTTAGCTCTGCAGTCCTCTTGTAAGGACCGAACGTCTTGTATCACTATACTTACATTAACAGCTACTCCATCCGTCCCATACTATAAGAGCGTTTTGTACACTACACTAGTGTACAAAACACTTATATTATGGGACGGAGTGAGTAGTTCATTGTGTTGCATTACTCTACATCTTGTCTCCCTCGCCCACCATTTCCTAAAAATTAGCAGATCTATACTTAATCTTACCAAAAAGTTGAATACACAGACAATGCTAGTGCAGAAATGTAACCCATTGCTCTTGTCAGTACAGTTTGTCCTATAACGCTGTACTTACATGGATAGGTAGTTGATTATGGAGCATCACTGTGCATCTTATCTTCATTATCCTCTATCCCTTCCAGTATTGTCATATCAATAATTACTCTCTACAAAATATAGAGTACAGGCAATGCTTATGAAGAAGTTTCCGTTCTGAAATTCTTGAGTTATCCCTCCCTTGACATGGAGATGGGCATTATAGAGCCGGTGTTAACTGTTAATGTAAGTCCGTCCTTCTAAAGCCTTTCTCCTCAACTGCTATTTAATTTGCTCATGCTCCCTATCGTCAACTACTATTTAGTTTGTTGTTTCTATCAAAATGCATGTTTGCAACAACTGCAAGTTTCAAGTTTTAGTCATGAAACCAAATTCCTTATTCATACCATTCACATTATTCAATATAGATCCATTGATTTTCTTTAGCCCTGCATGTATGCTTGTGTTGTTGATCTGTAATCCAGTGTGTGGTGAAGCTGCCCACATTTGCACCTTGTCATTTCCTGCTTTGTCTTAACTGATCTGGCCGATGATATGAACATGGCATGCACTTTAACGAAAAGAGATACAACGATTTTCTTTCGCCCTGCATCTATGCTTGTGTTGATGATCTGTAATCCAGTAGTGTGGTGTAGCTCCCCGCATTATGAACAATGTCAAATTATGCTCTTGACATTTTGAATCATCTCTTTATTTTGTAATATGAAACTGGATTGAATTGACAGGGCAGTTACCATCTTTGTTTATATACGTGCAAAACCTGTCATCTGTCTTGTTGTTTCAGGGTGATATGCCTGATGCCACGCATAAGTCTGCTGAAGACTCTGAGAGAAACCCAACGTATATTGCAGCAAAGAAGGCAAAACATCTTGAAGATAGTGAGGCAACCCCAAAGTCATGTCTTGATGCAGTGTTCAAGTTACTTGAGACTAGCAGTCACACAAGCTCACAGAAGTCACTGCCTGAATCAGTTCGACTTCTTCAGTCTCAACTGCAAGTAGAAAGGCATAGTGCAACTCAACTTCGACTTGAAGTCCAATCTCTAAGGAAGATCACAGAGAACTCCAATGAGAACCTCATTGCTAAACAGCTAGAGCTGGAAGATATGACCGACATGCTAGGCCGTTCTCACTGCCTTGCTTAGCTGCTTGCGCAGCAGCTCCCGCGCAAGGCTAATGTTTCTTGAACTGTGTTCAAGTGGTCTTGGTTCAGTATTATTTTGTTGCACTGCAATGGCAGGGCCTTTGATGCCCTGGTTTTGTAATCTGCTTCTTGGTTGCGCTTTATGATCACTGGTGCCGAACTTTGATGCCCAGTGGATGTAATATGCCCTAATTCCTTTATTGTATAGTGTAGGTTTATTCTAAGTTACTATGCCTTAATTTCTTTATTGTCTAGAGTAGGTTTGTTCTTAATTCCTAGTTACTGTATATGTCATCATTCGCTATCAGAAAAAGGGGTGAAAATCTGATTCAGGTGAATGGGCCGAAACATGCGCTTCTAACGTGCCTGCATTTCAGTGGGCCATTAATGGGTTCCACGCAACAGGCTTTACTCCGGCCTGTTCGGACCTGCCGTATGGGCCCTTCATGGACTTGGTATGCCTAGGCCCATAACTCACATGGGCCTCTAGTGGGCCCAAACTTTAGTTGGGCCCATGTAGCTTCGGGCCATTAACAGGCTGAATATTCTGCTGGCCTGTTATGGCCCAGAAGATAGCATGTGCCTTTAGCAGGCCGAAAAGCTTGTAGGGCCTCAATTTTCATGAGTCGACCACGGGCCTTTAGTAGGCTAAAATATACCTCGGACCATTATTGGCCTAGTTATATGACAGGCCGTTACCAAGCCGAAACATATCTCGGGCCTTGGTTGGCCCAATCATATCATGGGCCTTTAGTAGGCCGAAAGCTTAGTAGAGGACCAACGGGCCGAATTGTAAGACAGGCCTTTTACAGGCCCAAAGTTAGGTTGGGCTGGAATTTTGCCACCGAGATCACGGGCCGTTAAGGGGCCGAATGTCGCGTTGGACCATATATGGCCCATGTGCAGCACGTGCCATTAACAGGCCGAAAGGCACACCAGGCTGAAATGGGCCCATTTCTACATCGGGCCTTTAACAGGCCGAAAACTCACTGGGCCGTAATGGGGCCCAAAGACTGAGCGAACAATTAACGGGCCTGATCTGGCGGTGGGCCGTAAATGGGCCATGTTTAAGCATGCCGCTAGTGGGCCGGCCCACTAGTACATGAGTAAATCTTATGGGCCTTTGACTGGGCCGGCCTTTTAAACCTAAATGGGCCACTGTTGGGCCGTGCCACGTGTAACATTTCCATAGGCCCGTCTCGCCCATTGGAGGAATGACATCTGTCGCGACGCCGAGCTGACACTTGGTTCCTTCGGGCAATGAGAATTTTACACGTGGAAAATCCTCATTGGTCAGGGCTGTTAACGGGTTATCGGATCGAAAACCAGACCCGATAGCTTAACGGCGACCCATTACGGTGGAAGCCACGTGTCGGTCACCCTTGACGAAAACACTTCCATGACACGACATTTATCGTCATGGAAGTGGACACTTCCGTGATGATAATTTCAGTATTGTCATGGAACACTTCTACGACAGCACAGGTATGACTATCTTGATTTTGTCATAAAATCGTCACGGATGTACATGCATGAGAGAAAACGTGACCTACTGTGACAAAGACGTATCATCACGGAAGTGTTCTTTTGGTAGTGGCTGTGGTAGACGAGGACGGGATTGCGGACGCACATCTAGGCGACGGCGACTGTCGGTGTACTAAAGCATGGGTGCCCTCGTACCCTGACTTGTGCACAGGCAGTTGTAGCCCTCCTGATGGCAAGGGCTTGCCAGAGGGTTGTTGTGACTCAAGATATAGATTAAACAAGACCATGAAGAAGACCTCCAAGCAGGTCATTGAGAAGTACTATTCTAGTACTGAAGATCAAGACTGCCCTTGCCGGCAAGGTGAAAACCAAGACTCTGGCTGCCGGCAAGCTCCTTGCCGGCAAGCGAAGGCCCGGCAAGCTCCGCGCCGGCAGGCTCGTTCTGTCCCGTTACCGCTCCTCCTCATCATCAGCTAGATAAGCACGTATGATAGGTGTCGAGCGGGCAGGCAGTCAACAAAGCTGGCCAAGGCACGTGTCAGCATGCCATGCAAGGATTAACTTTAATGACACCCGTCCCTGGGACGTGTCAAGATAACAGGAAGGCGCGAGGACCAATGGCACAGATCTTTTACCCAAAGCCTCGCCTCCCCGACGTAGCACTTAACGGTGCATTAAATGCGTTTGTCTTACCCCGTTAGGAGATAGACATGGTGACGGTGGAAGTCACTATTCATACCCTGTAAATGACCGTATTAGCCACTATGGTAACCCCTTGGCCTATAAAAGGAGGCCCATGACTACACTTAGAACGGTCGACCCCTAGTTCAATTACATGCTATAGCTGCACTTTCCGCGCACCTTGCCGGCAAGCTACGCTCTTTGTAACCTTTGAGCTCATACACAATCAAACCACCAGAACAAGAGTAGGGTTTTACGCTCACAGCGTAACCCGAACCTGAATAAATCGTTGCTTGTTCTCACATCTACTAGCCCTCCTCTTTGTAGTATATTGATCCCACAGCCGAACCGCAAAGGGATCCTCATGATCCCATAGATCGTCGTTTTCCCACAACATCTTTGGCGCGCCAGGTAGGGGGTCTTATATTACGACTCAGTGTTCATAGTGTGAGTACCGGCCCCATCACCTTCATCGATGGCGCTGAAGAAGAAGACCGGATCCACGACGGCACCCACCACCTCCAAGCGGCCTTCCCAGGCATCCGTAGATGGCGCAAGCAGCGCAGTCGGCGCAAGTGCAACGGTTGGGATGGCCGGGGCAGGAGGCACCGGCGGTGCGGATGTCCAGCCTCCCCATTGTGCCGGCGATCCCAGCCACCACACCGGAGTTCATGCCGATGGCCAACTCCAACAACCCGCTGGTGAGCCTATCCATCCCAGTATTACAATTCGGACCGGTGCGAACCAGGACCCCGCCGTCACGACATCCAAGGACGGAGCGGCGACGTCCAACAACGCTGTGGCGGGACGTGTGCAGCGACCATCGCAAGATGGGCGCGCCACGCTTCCCCGCGGTGCTGGTGGTCCCGAACGGCATCAAGCCGGCCCTGAGCATCGTCCTCACGATGCTCAGGCTCCACCACCATGCCACCCGATTGGTGAGCATGTGCTGCGGCAACCGGTACGCGACGAGCTCCCGCCTGGCCCTGCCAAGAGTCGAACGTCGTCTCGTTCCGTGTTTCCCGTCATGCCAACCATGACGACAGAGGCCATGGCACGAGTTCAAATGCTTTAGAACTTCCCACCAGCCCCAGACAAGATAAAAGAATGGAGGGCCACCATTCAGAGCCTCATCAATTTTGCTGATCCCGGCAAAACACAAGATGTGGGCCCCTCCAGACGACCACCCATAGTGCCGGCAGGACCATCTAGCTGCTGTGCCAGAGACGGTGCACCAACGGTGCAATCGCCTCCATGCCAACTACCACAGCGGCGGCAAGCTCGCCGATCGGATGACCAGGACACTATGTGTAACGACCGAACCTGATAAGATTCGAGTCTCTATGCTCACTGTGCTAGTCCCTAGATCAAGAGCTAGCACACACAGTACAACATGTAATATCAAAATAAATCACATGTCATAAATATTACATCGTAGATCCAGAATTTAATATAATACATACCTGCATAGCTCAAGGCTAGCTCACAACAGAAATACAGCGGAAAAGCAAATAAAAATCTTCATGGAATCCATCAACACCTCAGGCAAATGCCGAGTATAGACATCGTAACCCTACATCGTATCACTCACTCGTCGTATAAAATCTGCAACATGATAAGTTGCAGCCACAAGGGTCAGTACGTTGAATGTACTGGCAAGTCACACATGAATTATATAACAAACCTACATCTGCATGCAAGGTATATCAAGAGGATAGTGTAGTGGTTGTTTTGCAGAAAAGCTAATTTTTTCCTGATAACTACATAATATAATAGTCAAATTTTATTCTGTTATGCTACAATTAATACATATGGTTGAATTGGGCACTCCAATTCCAACCTATACCCATCATTAAGGTTCCCAATAAATTTTTATTAAGGTGTATCATCTGTCAAGATCATCCAACAACTGTAATGGTCTAGCTGCTCAAATTCGTCCATAACCGGGGACACGACTAATCATGATTAGGTTTTACACCCTGCAGAGGTCTATACACTTTACCCACTGGACTCAACCCAAAGATTGAGACATAGTCTTTCAGAAGCAGTCGCCTAGTGCCAAAGGAGGCCCATCCCAACTATCATAACAACATCTGCTGGCACATCCGGGTAAGGTTTCCGCAACTGATCAACTAGGCCAGAGCCCATATAGCCAGTGGCCGTACATGGAAGCTACTAGTCACTAAGTCGGTCTGATCTTTTTGAACCGGGGCGGCATTCCACTGACATTCAGAGGGTAGCAACCATGATGTTCCTGAAACCACCCTAGCAATACCACTTCCGCCCATAGGTGAATTATATCCTTAATTACTACTCAATTTATTATACATATAATCCTCACATAAGCTCAATGTATACAAGAACCAACCTCGTCTACATAGCATAGCAAAACTACAACTACCACGACCTACATAAGGCCATACCAAACTGCATCTAAAAAGTAATAGCATACTACCATAATATTCCTATACATGCATAATATAGTAATGTGATACATAACTACATGCATAGAAAAATAATAGGATGAAGGATGATCAAGGTGTAACTTCCCTGGTATGTTTGATGAAGATCGTTGCACTCATAATCTTGATAATTCTACTCGTCACGCTCCGAGAACTCTATTGTAAATAAAAGAATCCAAATCAATAACCATGCCATATAGAAGAACCAAAAGAATAACAAAACAAATATGACAAGGTTGAACAACATCAATATATAGAGGCTTAATATATATTATAGGGTCTGCTATATAAGATTACATTGGAGATAGTATGGAGCATGGTCGAGATTATTACAAGATGGATCACATGTTGATATAACAAATGGAATTTGACAAGAGATTCAATATGCAGAAAGAATCGATTCGGAAGGAATACTACAACACAAGTTACCGTGAGATGAGGTTTAAATTGGATTTGAATTCAAAATAGGTCAAAAAGTGTTTGAATTGGAGTATACTAGATATGAACAGAAACTATATGATACAAGTGTTTAGGTGCAAAAGGAATCAATTGTTTAGGATATACAGTTTGCAAGATATGATCAAATGGAGGGTTAAATTCAAATTTGTTAAAAAGTTGAAATTAATGATGCTATTGGATAGTAGAGGTCAATATGAACATGTAGGAAAAATAATCACTCGATTTGGATATACGGATCACCGGATATAGCTAAAACAAAAATTGGGTTAAAATCTGTCAAAACTCTGCCATGCCAGCGTTTTGACCCTGCTGCGTGGCTGTTGCTGTAGTGCTACATGGCACGACCAGATTTGCTGATACCTATTCGTTTAAGTGGGATGGTGAGGGGCGTTGGATCGGGATCGGATGGACGACAGAAGTTCACCCGGAAGAACAGAGGGGAGTGGCGCCGGAGTTGAAGAAGACGATCTCAAACTGCTCGGGCGTGGGCGGCGGGGCTTCTCCGATGATCCTCTGGTGATGCAGAGGTGACGTGTGGGTGAGGCGTGATACGACAGTGGCTCTGGTGTAGATGGCGACGTCGATTGCTTCATCGGACGGTGGTGGCGATGCGCACGAAGTCCGGCGGCGTTCTGGAGCTTCGGTTCATGCTGCGTGCGCTTGATCCGGTGCGTTGCGAGCGATGAAATGGCATCAGGAAGATGAGGATCGATGAGTCCATGTAGTTCGCGAAGAAATAGGGTTCGGGGAGGCTTACTGACGACGACATCGACCGGCAAAGGATGTTTGGCCGGCGGATATTGGGCAGGTCCATGCGGTTGATTTCGAGGGAGAACTCAAGGGGAAGTTGCGGGAATCAGACGAGAAAATCGAGGGGAGTCTCTCGGTGCCCATAGATTAGAAGAGGGGTTAGGGGAAAGCGCGAATCTTGCGTGGCCTGATCCTGCCGTGGTGGCGTTGACGTGCGGGAGCTGAAGACTGACTCGGGGAGGAAGACGACCGGGGTAGGGTCCATCTGTCAGTGGCACAGGGAGGAAAGAAAGAGAAAGAAAAAAACAATAAGGGAAAAGCTGCGGGTGAGTGCTGCTCGCTAAGCCGAAATGGGCCGCCGGCTGCTGCTGCTTGTGCTGTCTGGCGTGCGCGAGCGAAGGATAGAGAAAGCCGCTGCTGTGGAGGCCCTGACGAACAGTAATGATTGCGAAAACAAAATACTGCACATGAAATTGTCTTGGCTAAATAAATACCATATAAATTCCTAAAAATACTATAAACAACCAGTAACATAATACTACTAATATATAGTACAGGAACACTAGTTCCATCCCTAATGCAATTTTGGAAATTTATTTTAAGCAATAAAGAACACACAAAGAGCAGTATAAACGAATAGAAAAATCATTTGGAGTTTATAAAATTGCAAAAATACATCAGGTGAACTGCAAATAATATTCTGTTCATTATGAACTTTTTGTAACAGGGGAGAAGTCATGTTATCTCCACTCCAATAATTTGCCTTAAGTTGCAATAATGATTTGAATGTTTATAAACGCAAAATAAGAATCAAATCAATATTCGGGAAAGTCCTTTTATTCCCTTTCATTTAATATTCATTTAAACTCCAAAAGTTTCAAATCATAGTCAAATTTAGCAACACTCAAGCAACACAAGCAAGTTTTAATTAATCCTATTTAAATAATTAACATTCCAAGATTCCAAATTTTGGGATGTTACAAATCTACCACCCTTAAAATGAATCTCGTCCTCGAGATTCGAAGAGGCTAGAACGAAAAGGTTAGGTTTGAGGGTCTCCTTCGATATCCGTTGATCATCCGATAGTCTAGGGTGCTACCACCCTTAGAATCAGAGTCACGGGGCTTCAAAAATCTTTCTCTCGCGATGACATTCTTCGGGTATAAGCACTGCACTCCTTTGAAATTTTTAATCCTCTATCAAAAGAATGGTCTTCCTATTACTGGACGTTCATGGTTGACTGGTCTTGCGCCAAAATTAAACAAAATCAATTCTCTCATGGTGGTCATCAAGCATAATCCCTCGGTGTTCCTGCAGAAAACGGTCTTCGTTCATCCTCACCGTTACAACCTACTATTGGTAGCAACTGCCTTCTACAAGGGTCAAACATCATACCATTCTAAGGTTTAGGCTTCACAACATCGTCTCTCTAATATAGGTAAGTCACTCTAGATTAACCATCCCACATAGCAAGAGCGAATAATGAGAGTAAGTCGGCATGGTGATCAATCCATTCCGCACCCAAATCATTACCTTGTACATGGTTTAGTGAATCTTGCATTCAACCACTCAGGCATCCTTACAAGCATTGCAAAAATTTCTCTTACTCACGAATTGGGTTCGGATAATCCATTGGTTCTGCATGGCAAACAATTCAACTATCGTTCCTTTCAACTCTCAGGTTTGCGTCAACTAAAACAAAACGTCTACTGATGAATTGTAGCTTCCTCCAGGGTTCTTCCTTCAGCAAGATTGTGCTTGCTTCTTGGTGTATCCTGGTGCATGTGGTTAAGCTTGATCTCATCCCTGGTTGCATCCATCTTCATTCCATTCTCAACACTTACAACCATTGTAGTAACTCCTCTATGTAGGCCTAGGGTTTAGGGGGAGAATAGATTGCAGAGGGAGATAGATATACCCATACAAGCATCACACTAGTTTTGAAATATTTTTTGATGTGTAGTTGTTGATAAAACGCACAAAACGACAACTCACAAACAACAATCTAACAAGTTAGAATCTTCAAGTCTTCAATGTTGGTAGCTTCATTTGTGCATCAACGATGAAATCTTCATAGCGGCCTTATGGTTGCATCTTCTTGATTCTTGAAGCATATAAATAGATAGGGATCTAAAGAACGCAACTTATTCTACACACAAAAGAATTGCAAATCACAACACACAACACCAATCAATAAAACATATCAAAAGTCACACAACACAAGCAAAACCTATAGGTAAGGTCATATCCACAAGAGATATGATCTCATCATACTACCGCAAATCGTTTATCGAACACAAATTAGTAGTGGTGGTCTGAATCTAAGCTTTGCCCTTCTCATTTAAATTGACCACGAAGATCATCTAGTAATCTAAAAGTTAGTCCTTGAATCACGCAAAAATACTCCTTCGAATTCCGGCAGTAGTAACTTCAATTGACGATGAGTTTCTTCCAAAATGCGATGCCTTCAGTGGCATAAGTGAACGGGGTTACTATAGGATGGCCATTTACATTAAAACTAGAGAAGAAGCTTTAGAAGATGAATGATAGATGAGAAATACGACCAAAGAGAGTAAGTAGTCAAGAAGTGATAAAGAAATTTGCTCCTATGGTTTTTCCTAGTCCATTCTAAGGGTTACGACCTACGGTCAACATGGGCTCTGATACCATCTGTAACGACCGAACCTGATAGGATTCGAGTCTCTGTGCTCACTGTGCTAGTCCCTGGATCAAGAGCTAGCACACACAGTACCAGATGTAATATCAAAATAAACCACATGTCATAAATATTACATCGTAGATCCAGAATTTAATATAATACATACCTGCATAGCTCAAGGCTAGCTCACAATAGAAATACAGCGAAAAAGCAAATAAAAATCTTCATGGAATCCATCAACACCCCAGGCAAATGCTGGGTATAGACATCGTAACCCTACATCGTATCACTCTCTCGTCGTATAAAATCTGCAACATGAAAAGTTGCACCCACAAGGGTCAGTACGTTGAATGTACTGGCAAGTCACACATGAATTATATAACAAACCTACATCTACATGCAAGGTATATCAAGAGGATAGTGTAGTGGTTGTTTTGCAGAAAAGCTATTTTTTTCCTGATAACTACATAATATAATAGTCAAATTTTATTCTGTTATGCTACAATTAATATATATGGTTGAATTGGGCACTCCAATTCCAACCTATACCCATGATTAAGGTTCCCAATAAATTTTTATTAAGGTGTATCATCTGTTAAGATCATCCAACAACTGTAATGGCCTAGTTGCTCAAATTCGTCCATAACCGGGGTCACGGCTAATCATGATTAGGTTTTACACTCTACAGAGGTCTGTACACTTTACCCACTGGACTCAACCCGAAGATTGAGACATAGTCTTTCAGAAGCAGTCGCCTAGTGCCGAAGGAGGCCCATCCCATCTATCATAACTATATTTGCTGGCACATCCGGGTAAGGTTTCCACAACTGATCAACTAAGCCATAGCCCATATATCCAGTGGCCGTACATGGAAGCTACTAGTCACTAAGTCTGTCTGATCTTTTTGAACCTGGGCGGCATTCCACTTACATTCAGAGGGTAGCAACCATGATGTTCTTGAAACTACCCTAGCAATACCACTTCCGCCCAGAGGTGAATTATATCCTTAGTTATGTCACAGCCCTAGCTTAGTCATTGCTTGTCATTGCATAATCATCCATGCATCATGTTAAAATTCAAATGAATTTGAATTGGGGATGATAAACCCTAGCACCCAAAATAATTCAAAGGTTCAACCTAAAAATATTTTCAATGAACCCAAAATGCCCTTCAGAAAAGTTCATCATTTTTGAAATGGGTGAAAACCTCTGCCAAAAATGGTGCACATTTTTTAGGTCATCTCTGGATTTTTGAATTAAATCATAGCGTTTTTGGATTTGGGCATTTACTTGGTATAATTATTTTAAATGCTCAAATAATTCTGAAACTAAATGTGGGCCACCGGAATAACTCGGAAAGTGTCCACAAATTATTTCAGGATTTTACAAAATGGTTTAGTATTTTTACTAAATCAAAAACAGAAAAACAAAATGGAAAACATAAAAGAATTGAATAGGGCAGAAAGAGGGAGAACTTACAGTGCGGCCCAGCACTGTGCGGCCACTGGCCCACAGTGCCAGTCATCCCCTACCTCGCGTCAGAAGGACGTGGGCGCGTGGTCGCCGCGCGCTGGCACGTGCCCGAGCCACCTCCTGCTTCCGCCGACGCTGGAGGCTCGCTAATGACGCCACACAACCCCCTGGCCCCTCTGGTCGATCCACTCCTCCTCTCCCCTCCGCTAGCTTCCTCCTCCGAGCTCGGCCGAGAGAGCCGGAGTGCACCGCCGGCCGTAGGCGTGGCCACAGCCATCCTCTCGCCCCCTGTCCATGCCCACGAGCTCCGCCGTCGACCTCCTCGTCGACCCAGCCGAGCCACGCGACCGGAAGAGCCCCGCAGCGTCATCCTCGAGCTCATCTTCCTCCTCGGGATGCCAAGATCGCCACCGTCGCTCCGTCGACTCCAAAGCCTCCCCCGAGCCACTGAGCCCCCCATCCGACGCGCTGTGAGCTCCGCCGTCTTTTCCCCTGTTCCCCGAGCTCGTTCCCATCCACTAACCATGCTAGCCGTCAAAGCCGAGAGCTCATCGCCGCCGTCCATGAAGCCGCCGTGGCTAGAGCGAGCGTCACTCGCGTCCGAGCACTCCATCGTGCTCATCACGTTCCCAGAAGCTCAGAACACCCAGCCATTCGTCCTGCCGCGCCCCGTAGCGATGAACCCATCGATGGCCGAACTCCGGCCGCCGCATCGCTCGCCGCCGTTGCATTTCCGGCCACCCCAACCCCAGCCCATGCCGCGAGCGCGGGTGTCGGGGCCGGATTTCCGGTACATGATATCCCAGAAATTAACCCCTCGTGTCATCACCAGCCCAGGATTACTGTTACTGGTGGACACGTCCTTGTTACAGATTACCAAGCAATTACCAGAATCGGATACAAGACCATAAAGGTCTAATGATACTAGAATGATTTCTAGTGAGGATGACGGAAGCGGCTCGTGGTTCTCCAACGTCAAGGGGGCTCCATTCCCACAGGAACAGCTGACCTGGATAATTCCTATCTCGCGTGGCTGCTATCCTAGGCTCCGCATGGACGTCATGGTAATACTCCTTGTTGAAAATCCTGACCTGGCCAAGTAAATAGCCAGGGACAAGCCAGTGAGTACGTTTGAATGTACTCGCAAACATAATGAACAAAAGATATACCGAATGCATATGATCATGATGGGTTAATTTTATATGCATATGCTGAACGAAATTAAAGCATGGTATGATGTATATTAATAAGGTGCTGAAGAATAAATATGAAATGTTAGTGACAAGCAAATAAAGTTAATGGAGAATCGGGTGAGACGGGACCGCCCGAGAATCCAAAAGAAAATATAAAAGAAATGCCAAACGGGTGTCTAAAAGAGAATTTGACGAGACAGGACCATCCGAGACTCAAGCGACGCCACGAGAGGTCTTGGAAAGAAATGCCAGTCGGGTGTCTAAAAGTGACGCCACGGTCGGTCTTGAAAAGAAATGCCAAACGGGTGTCTAAAAGAGAATCGGACGAGACAGGACCATCCGAGACTCAAGCGACGCCACGAGAGGTCTTGAAAATAAATGAGTATCCGGGTAGTCTAGCCAGCCCATGAGATACTCAGAAAATAAAAATAAGAGAAACGGTTAGTCCATAATAATAACAATAATATTCATGACAACAATAATATTCATGATAGCGTCAGTAGTGGTAATAATCATTCTGCAAAATAATTCATTCTCAATTTAATTATTTCCTCTGGAGACCGACACTAAGACCGACACTTGACCAACCCAGACTGTAGTCCTTAACCGCGGACACGGCTATTCGAATAGGTATAACTCTGCAGAGGGTGTACTCTTTACCCACAAGTAAAGGATTTCTTTAGCCAGCACCGAGACACTGACTAATTCCCATTACGGCCTTTGGGTTGAAAACACACCTAACTAGCACACACCAGCTTAACTCATCAAAGACAGGAATCACCCAAGGCAATGATAAAGTAAAACTCTAAGTGGGAAGGCTACAACCTCCAATAGCATGGGATCAAAATATTTATATCGGCGCGCAAACAGGGGTGCGACCCCACTCCGGCTACAACCGGAGACACCCATGCCCCCGGACCAAGTGACATGCCTACCATGGGCCAATGGTATCTTTCACTATGTCCTCTCTGTACGGTGTGTGCAGGAAAGGGGTTAACAACTTACTGGACCATACCCTACCTGCGGCAGGGACATGTGGTAGCACGGATCAAGTTTGGGGTTACCGAAACAAGACTCGATCTACGGTCGACTCAGGAGGTTTAATTTTTTTCCTGCAGTGGTTAGCACAACATATTTCCTCCGTAATACCCAACAGGGTCACCATCTAGCATGTCCCAACATGCCCTCACTCATCATTCTCGTCACAACGAGATTTCAGTTTCACGGTCATGTTTCTCGTGACTGATTCTTTCCTGCAAATTAGTCCGAACCAACATGGGCATGTGAAAATAACCATGCTCACTCATACTTCATATTTAAATGAAGATAAAATATTTTCAAGGAATCAAGCATGCATAACTAGCAATATGCAAATTTTTATTTGAATTCAACATATGCATGATTCAATTATTTCTTGCAAACAATTAACCATGCAATCACCATATCAAGTGTTCAAGATGCTTGCCTTGATCATGCAGAAATATTGGGTGCACTCCAAAACTTTGAAAATTTTATCTTCCCTCCATTTCCTAATTTCAAAAATATTTAAATTACCACATATAGCAACAACAGTGCTAAAAAGTTGTTTGGAAAATTTTAAAATAAATCCTAAAATAAACTAGATGAAAAATGATGAATTACAGAAAAAGAATCAAATTATTTGGAATTCATATGAATTTCCTAGAGAGTTTCTAAGCTGAAATAAATACTGAATTGGACTTATCAAAAATGTTCACCCTAGCTAGTTTAATAGATATTGATTTTCGAAGTATTTAGAAATTTGAATCATCAAATTTGGTTTAGAAATGAATTCTGTAGAATTAATTGAAATCTACTGGAAAAATAAAATAGGAAGGAGTAGAGGTGCGCCCTGAGCGCGATATAGCCGGACGGCGTCACTGGGCCGAGCCCAGTCGTTCGGCTGTGTGGGAGGTGGTCGATGTCGAAAGCGTACTCGCCGAAGTACGTGTTTCCTCGCGCGAAGACGGCTCCTGCGGAGTCCGTCTCCACTTACAGGCGGGTCGGCGGCGCTGGGTCCCTGACAGTGGGCCCCGCCTGTCAGGTTTGACCCTGGTCACCGCGCCCTCTCTCTCCCACGCGGCAGAACAGAGGCGACTCGCCGGCGGCGATTGCCGGCGAACGGCGGCACCTCTTGGGAAACTGAACCCATGCACGGAATCAGGAGATCGAGGCGATCCTCTGGGTACCCTCTTTGGTCACCAGGGTGGGCGGAGTCGCCGGCGACGAGATCACCCGAAGAACTCCGGCGGAGGTGTGAAGAGGGCTTTCACCCACAGTCGATCTTAGATGAAATTGAAAGGGGGAATGGATGTGCGGGTGTGAGTGGAGGCTAGAGGTGAAGAGATTTGAGGAGGGGAAGCAGTGGTTTCGCCGGAATCATCAAGAAGGCGACGGCGGCCGTAGTTGCCAGAGAGGAGGAAGGCGGCCGTTTCTGGCCGCGTGGTTGCTTGGGGGGGCTGTTAGAGAGGAGTGGAGGAGTTCTGGTGGCGGGGAGGTGCTTGCGGTAGCTTTTTATAGCGGAGAAAAGGCGGTTTCGTGGCTTCCCGTGGAAGGCACGACGGCGGCGGCCATTACTGCGCCGGAAATGCAGGTATGGCCGGTGGCCGTGGTCGGCGGGACTGTTGGGGAGGTCAACGCGGTCGGTGGAGGGTGGGTGAGCTTCGGATGAGCTTGGCCGCTGGTATTTATGCGGGTAGAGACGTGGCAGAGACGTACTCAACGGGCGGCGGTGAATGGCGGCGGTGGACGGTGGTGGATGGCGCTAGGGGACGAGGGGGAGTGTCGGCGAGGTCTCTGGCTTGCCCGTGAAGCTATCCGGAGCGGCTGGCGTGCGGGGGAGGCGGGAGAGCAGCGGCAGCAGCTCGGACGCCGACGAGGTGCTTCTGGGCATGCACCCAGGGTGTTCGACAAAATGCCCAAGCTATCTAGGAATCTTGTATGGCTATGAAAATTACCAGGGTGATGCTTCATTGCATGATAGAGATGATGGTGGAGTTGTTTTGGCAAGAAGAGATACTTGATAGTGCAAGTTTTAGAGAAAATCAGTTCTGGACCCAAACTTGGGGAATTAATTTGGAGGTCTTCCAGATTGCAATTGGAGTTGATCTTCTGGACTTAAGAGTTTCTTAGGAAGGACTAGAGGTGGGAAAAATTTCAGAATTTTTGGAGCAATTAAAATTGAGGTTGTAGTTCAAACCTAGAAATGGAACAAAATTGAGAAGAGGATGTTTCACTCAAAATTTTCAAAAGACCAAGTTGGGTTTTTGCATAAAAGTGATCTATAGGCATCACATGACCTCCCATAATTTTTGTGGAATTTTAAAAGAATTATTTAAAATGGTTGTAGTGCAACAAAAGCATTTTAATTATTGAAAATGCTATTTAAAATGATTATCTTGGGCAAAATTTTATTATGAAAATATTTCCTATTGTTATTTAAAATATAATTGAATTGATTTAAGACAGCTACCAATTCCCACAATATTTTACAAAAAAATCTAAATGGAGGGAAGAATTTTGGAAAACAGAAAACAGAAAAGATCTAAAATTAATAAAAGACCTAATATAATTCAAGATTTTATTTCTGGCCAAATTTTACTTAATAAAAATATGATTAAATTTTTGGGGTGTTACAAACTCTACCCCCCTTAAGAAAAATCTCGTCCTCGAGATTTGTTAAGGGCGGAAGAATTAAATGCATATCACAATAGACAATATTATGCAGAATGCAAACATAGCAATGCACTTATGACACACGCCCTAAAATACATCGCAAAAATTGCATTACGAAAATAAGAGCTGGATGCAGCAGCAACCATGCTCATAACCGTCTATGCTTCGAAGGTAAGATCTACGGGGTCTTGCGGAAGTGTTCCGGGTGCTGGAATACATTCTTCTTCTTCCGGAGGGAGTGGAGGAAGCGGAGGAAGCAGACGAAGAACGCGTCCCTCTTGGGTTGGCAGAGGGGGTCCGCCAATGGCGATCCGGTGATTCAGAACAGCAAGATAGTGGAGATACTCCAGTAATTGCTGGGTGAAACGCTCCTGGGCCATCACATACTGAATGAGATAGACCAGTGCTGGACCGCTCTCCAGACGTTCAGAGCGGAACGTCGCTTCTGCTCCAAAAGCTGCGCGGCTCGGGAAATAGCAGTATTCCCTTGCACTGGCACAGGGTACCACGGATCGAAGACGGGTAATTACTTCATAAGCAGCAGAGTCAATGGCCATGCCTGAGGTTGGCATGGATCTCCCGATGAAGATAACATATGGAGGGCCTTGGTTTGAATCTGTTGGTGGGATGTGCACATCTGCCTAGTATTTCGAGAGACCAGGAGTGATCCTCGATTTGAACAACTCATACTGGGGTGGGTGGGTGGAGCCAAGAGTATTGCGGGTAAAATCCCACAATATCTTAACAAAACTACCAGGGTTTGCTTCGGGGGTTCTCAGGTAAACTCCGGGGTGAGACATGGATGGATGGGAAAAGCAGTGCTCGAGGTGATGATGGCAGGTGAGGTTTGCGGATATGGCCTCTTATAGAATGCCTGGGTGAGGAAACATGAAGCGGTGCCAGTACAACTTGTGCACCGGTTCCGGCGCAGGGCTGTCTGGTCAAAAATTCAGACCTCGATCCCAACAAGGAATGTGACGTATTACTGTGCGTGTCGGTTAGGGGGGTTCGGCGGTCACGTCCAGAATTTACTCAGTCACCACACGTCAACAATTTATGACAGGGCACACATACTACTATTGAGACGATGGCACACAGGTGGTTCACAAACTTACTACACCATACAACCGCTACTACGAATGTACAGGGTAACAGGGCCACTAAGGCTTTACAACAATACTGGTGGACTCAGTCCACCTCATCGACATCTAGCCGGGCGCATCTTGTAGATGTCGAGGCCTCTCTGCGAGCTTCAGTGTCGGAGTTGACGGGGGTCGGGTGGGGAGCTACTGGGCTGGAGTAGCGGTGGCGCCCTTCGCGGGGTGTCGAGGTCACCGTCCCGTTGGAGTGGGTCTCCAAGAGACGACGGAGTTCCTCGGGGGAGGTGAAGGCACTGCCCGGGAAGATAACATGGGCGGAACTTGGGGGCTCAACAGGCCTCCCAAGCAGCACTATCGGGGTGTCGGTGGCGGGTGCAGCTTCACTTCTCACCGGGGTCAGGAGAGCGAGCGTCCTGCGGGTCGCAATCAGATCAATGGTGACCTGATCGAATAGTGCCTCTTGCGCTCTCAGGTAGCGCACCAGATGCACCGGGGCAGGATCCGACTCATGCTCTCCGCTGGCAACCTGGGTCGGGCTACCATAGCCTTCATGGCTAGGGTAGTAGTAGAAGGGGCGGATGTTAACTCTCGGCGACAGATGCCGGAGTTGTACGATAGCCTCTCGGGCTGCAAGTTGGATGGCTTGGGGCTCGTCGGAGGTCGTCCTCCCGGTGAACCGGTAGGGGCGTTCCGATGCGGTGCCCCTCCCGTAGATGTGCACCGTGGCCTAGAAGTGGTGGATGGCATCACTCGTGTGCTCCTGGTAGACAACATACTCAGGCGGCTCTTCGATGCCGAAAGCACGACGGGTGAGATTGGCGAGGATGACCACAAAGTCACCAAGCTCGACTGCGGTGGTCTCGTTGTGAACGATGGGGCCAGGCATCTTAGTGGTTGGATATCGAACTGAGAGTGAGGCTGTGATGTGCTGAATTGGGCAAGGCTTCCTTTATAGGTCAGTGGAGTCTTCCATCGCACGCTTGTGGATGGGACAACTCAGGTGTCGGCCACAGCCACACGGCCTATGGACAGGGCTGATAGGTTGGGCACCGACTGTCAAAAGATGTCGGCTGGCCACTGTGCAAGCTATCGGAGGAGATGGATTTGGCTACGGGCAGGAAAAGATGTGGATGGTGTGGAAACCTAGGGATAGCGACCAGGCTAAGATAGGATTAGCCAATGGTCAGCCTGGCTCTGATACCAAGGCTGTCGGGGCCGGATTTCCGGGACATGATATCCCAGAAATTAACCCCTCGTGTCGTCACCAGCCCAGGATTACTGTTACTGGTGGACACGTCCTTGTTACAGATTACCAAGCAATTACAAGGATCGGATACAAGACCATAAAGGTCTAATGATACAACAATGATTTCTAGTGAGGATGACGGAAGCGGCTCGTGGTTCTTCAACGTCAAGGGGGCTCCATTCCCACAGGAACAGCTGACCCGGATAATTCCTATCCCGCGTGGCTGCTATCCTAGGCTCCGCATGGACGTCATGGTAATACTCCTTGTTGAAAATCCTGACCTGGCCAAGTAAATAGCCAGGGACAAGCCAGTGAGTACGTTTGAATGTACTCGCAAACATAATGAACAAAAGATATACCGAATGCATATGATCATGATGGGTTAATTTTATATGCATATGCTGAATGAAATTAAAGCATGGTATGATGTATATTAATACGGTGCTGAAGAATAAATATGAAATGTTAGTGACAAGCAAATAAAGTTAATGGAGAATCGGGTGAGACGGGACCGCCCGAGAATCCAAAAGAAAATATAAAAGAAATGCCAAACGGGTGTCCAAAAGAGAATCGGACGAGACAGGACCATCCGAGACTCAAGCGACGCCACGTGAGGTCTTGAAAAGAAATGCCAGTCGGGTGTCTAAAAGTGACGCCACGGTCGGTCTTGAAAAGAAATGCCAAACGGGTGTCTAAAAGAGAATCGGACGAGACAGGACCATCCGAGACTCAAGCGACGCCCCGAGAGGTCTTGAAAATAAATGAGTATCCGGGTAGTCTAGCCAGCCCATGAGATACTCAGAAAATAAAAATAAGAGAAACGGTTAGTCCATAATATTAACAACAATATTCATGACAACAATAATATTCATGATAGCGTCAGTAGTGGTAATAATCATTCTGCAAAATAATTCATGCTCAGTTTAATTATTTCCTCCGGAGACCGACACTAAGACCGACACTTGACCAACCCAGACTGTAGTCCTTAACCGCGGACACGGCTATTCGAATAGGTATAACTCTGCAGAGGGTGTACTCTTTACCCACAAGTAAAGGATTTCTTTAGCCAGCACCGAGACATTGACTAATTCCCATTACGGCCTTTGGGTTGAAAACACACCTAACTAGCACACACCAGCTTAACTAATCAAAGCCAGGAATCACCCAAGGCAATGATAAAGTAAAACTCTAAGTGGGAAGGCTACAACCTCCAATAGCATGGGATCAAAATATTTATATCGGCGCGCAAACAGGGGTGCGACCCCACTCCGGCTACAACCGGAGACACCCATGCCCCCGGACCAAGTGACATGCCTACCATGGGCCAATGGTATCTTTCACTATGGCCTCTCTGTACGGTGTGTGCAGGAAAGGGGTTAACAACTTACTGGACCATACCCTACCTGCGACAGGGACATGTGGTAGCACGGATCAAATTTGGGGGTTACCGGAACAAGACTCGATCTATGGTCGACTCAGGAGGTTTAATTTTTTTCCTGCAGTGGTTAGCACAACATATTTCCTCCGTAATACCCAACAGGGTCACCATCTGGCATGTCCCAACATGCCCTCACTGATCATTCTCGTCACAACAAGATTTCAGTTTCACGGTCACGTTTCTCGTGACTGATTCTTTCCTGCAGATTAGTCCGAACCAACATGGGCATGTGAAAATAACCATGCTCACTCATACTTCATATTTAAATGAAGATAAAATATTTTCAAGGAATCATGCATGCATAACTAGCAATATGCAAATTTTTATTTGAATTCAACATATGCATGATTCAATTATTTCTTGCAAACAATTAACCATGCCCTGGCACATACATTAAGGGAGCCATCGAAAGGTGACTGAAACACCTGAAACGGGGACGACCCGAGCTAATGATGTGTTCAAGATGCTTGCCTTGATCATGCAGAAATATTGGGTGCACTCCAAAACTTTGAAAATTTTATCTTCCCTCCATTTCCTAATTTCAAAAATATTTAAATTACCACATATAGCAACAACAGTGCTAAAAAGTTGTTTGGAAAATTTTAAAATAAATCCTAAAATAAACTAGATGAAAAATGATGAATTACAGAAAAAGAATCAAATTATTTGGAGTTCATATGAATTTCCTAGAGAGTTTTTAAGCTGAAATAAATACTGAATTGGACTTATTTAATAAATCCAGCAGAGTTATACTTATCAAAAATGTTCACCCTAGCTAGTTTAATAGATATTGATTTTAGAAGTATTTAGAAATTTGAATCATCAAATTTGGTTTAGAAATGAATTCTGTAGAATTAATTGAAATCTACTGGAAAAAGAAAATAGGAAGGAGTAGAGGTGCGTCCTGAGCGCGATATAGCCGGACGGCGTCACTGGGCCGAGCCCAGTCGTTCGGCTGTGTGGGTGGTGATCGATGTTGAAAGCGTACTCGCCGAAGTACGTGTTTCCTCGCGCGAAGACGGCTCCTGCAGAGTCCGTCTCCATTTACAGGCGGGTCGGCGGCGCTGGGTCCCTGACAGTGGGCCCCGCCTGTCAGGTTTGACCCTGGTCACTGCGCCCTCTCTCTCCCACGCGGCACCTCTTGGGAAACTGAACCCATGCACGGAATCAGGAGATCGAGGCGATCCTCTGGGTACCCTCCTTGGTCACCGGGGTGGGCGGAGTCGCCGGCGACGAGATCACCCGAAGAACTCCGGCGGAGGTGAGAAGAGGGCTTTCACCCACAGTCGATCTCAGATGAAATTGAAAGGGGGAATATATGTGCGGGTGTGAGTGGAGGCTAGATGTGAAGAGATTTGAGGAGGGGAAGCAGTGGTTTCGCCGGAATCATCAAGAAGGCGACGGCGGCCGTAGTTGCCAGAGAGGAGGAAGGCGGCCGTTTCTGGCCACGTGGTTGCTCGGGGGGGCTGTTAGAGAGGAGTGGAGGAGTCCTGGTGGCGGGGAGGTGCTTGCGGTAGCTTTTTATAGCGGAGAAAAGGCAGTTTCGTGGCTTCCCGTGGAAGGCACGACGGCGGCGGCCATTACTGTGCCGGAAATGCAGGTATGGCCGGTGGCCGTGGTTGGCGGGACTGTTGGGGAGGTCAGCGCGGTCGGTGGAGGGTCGGTGAGCTTCGGATCAGCTTGGCCGCTGGCATTTATGCGGGTAGAGACGTGGCAGAGACGTACTCGACGGGCGGCGGCGAACGGCGGCGGTGGACGGTGGTGGATGGCGCTAGGGGACGAGGGGGAGTGTCGGCGAGGTCTCTGGCTTGCCCGTGAAGCTATCCGGAGCGGCTGGCGTGCGGGGGAGGTGGGAGAGCAGCGACAGCAGCTCGGACGCTGACGAGGTGCTTCTGGGCATGCACCCAGGGTGTTCGACAGAATGCCCAAGCTATCTAGGAATCTTGAATGGCCATCAAAATTACCAGGATGATGCTTCATTGCATGATAGAGATGATGGTGGAGTTGTTTTGGCAAGAAGAGATACTTGATAGTGCAAGTTTTAGAGAAAATCAGTTCTGGACCCAAACTTGGGGAATTAATTTGGAGGTCTTCCAGATTGCAATTGGAGTTGATCTTCTGGACTTAAGAGTTTCTTAGGAAGGACTAGAGGTGGGAAAAATTTCAGAATTTTTGGAGCAATTAAAATTGAGGTTGTAGTTCAAACCTAGAAATGGAACAAAATTGAGAAGAGGATGTTTCACTCAAAATTTTCAAAAGACCAAGTTGGGTTTTTGCATAAAAGTGATCTATAGGCATCACATGACCTCCCATAATTTTTGTGGAGTTTTAAAAGAATTATTTAAAATGGTTGTAGTGCAACAGAAGCATTTCAATTATTGAAAATGCTATTTAAAATGATTATCTTGGGCAAAATTTTATTATGAAAATATTTCCTATTGTTATTTAAAATATAATTGAATTGATTTAAGACAGCTACCAATTCCCACAATATTTTACAAAAATTTCTAAATGGAGGGAAGAATTTTGGAAAACAGAAAACAGAAAAGATCTAAAATTAATAAAAGACCTAATATAATTCAAGATTTTATTTCTGGCCAAATTTTACTTAATAAAAATATGATTAAATTTTTGGGGTGTTACAGCGGGCAGCACACTGGTGGTCTCGGCCGTCCATTTGGTCAAGGGAGGCGCAAACCCGATGACCTCCGCCGTCCTGTGAGGTCGCCGACGGCCATACTCCGGCGATGCTGACGTGGCGGATTAGTTTAGAGCTAACTACGTGCTTAATTAACCTAGTGACACTAATAGTGGGTCCCATCTTATTAGTTTACTGGTTACCAAAAATAATTAGGTTAATTAATAAACCAAGTGGACCCACGCGTCAGCATTGACTTGCTGACGTGGCCTTTGACCGGGCCCACCTGTCTCTGACCTAGCCAGCACTGTGACACTGACCAGTGGGACCCATTGGTCAGATTTGACCTGAATCGGCCCAGTTGACCAGATGACGTCAGCATGATTTAGTGTTGACGCAGTAAATGTTTCTGGAATTAAAATAAATCAGAAAATGTTTATGAATTTCAGAAAATGTTATAAACTTCAGCAAATTGTAGAAAATCAACCGTAACTCCAAATGAAATAATTTATATATGAAAAATTATTAGAAAAATATGAAGAATCTGTTTATGGCATTTTCATGCATGTTTGAACAACTTAAAGTTGCTGTACTTGACCATTGGAATAAATGGCATTTGAAATGTCTTATATGGAGTTTGAATTTGAAAGTTGGGTTCAAGCCAACTCCAACCAATCCGTTGTTAGTTGCATTAGCTCAATCAACTGCATATTGCCATGTCATGATCATGCATCATATTGTTGCATTGCATTGATTGTGTTCCTTTTTGTTTGTCGGTGTTGTTCTTCCTCGGTAGCAGACGATTCCGACATAAAGATCGTTGACACCGATGAAGAGATTTACTATCTTCAAAAGTGCCAGGCAAGCAAACCCCAATTGAGCATTCCGATACAATCCCACTCTCTCGCTCTTGCTCTCTTTTACTGCATTAGGACAACAACGATTCAACTATTACATGTTGCGGTAGCTAAACCTATTCCTCTGCATGACCTGTCTTTGCCACAGTAAATAGTTGAAACCCACTAGCGTGAGTAGGAGTTGTTTGAGCCATGATGTGCCTACTCATTCATGCTTGCTTGTTATGCCTGCTATGCTTAGAGTTGTGTCGGGTCTGATTCATCTGGGATGGATTGGAATGGTGATGAACATGTCCTACTGTGTGAGAGCTAAGTGTGTGAACACGATTTGGTAAAGGTAGCGATGAGAGGCCATGTAGGAGTACATGGTGGGTTGTCTCATTGAGACCGTCCTCAGGAACTGAGTTCTGCGTTTGTGATCCAAGACAGTTACTACCACACATTGGGTTCCGGTAACTCGACCCCTCTCGACTTATTAATCGCATTGATCTCTGTCCCGGAGTTGCAACTAGTTTCTGGTGTTTGTAGGATATGTGTTGGAGGCCGTGCGTAGCGCTGACCCTAGGGGTGGGCTATGATGCGGTATAGACACTGTTAGGGATGGCAATGGGTACCCATTACCCACGTACCCTGCGGGTAAAAACCCTATTAGGGTAAGGGTATGTGACAAAAAATTACCCATGGGTATATAAATAGGGAAATGTTAAACCCATCGGGTAGAGCGGGTACGGGTATGGGATCATATAACCCATACCCACATACCCACATACCCATGTACCCATATAAAATCTATATGAACTCAAAATTATCTCTACATTTTGTCATGAATTTGTGATCTCAAAATGTATGACTATGGGATGATGTTTTGATGTGTTGTTGTTTACGAGAAAGTGATGTTGTTTATAAAATATGTTGTTGTTTAAAAGTATGTGTTGTTGTTATAATATGTTGTTGTTTATAGATTATAATTATATGTTGTTGTTTATGACTATGAGTTGTTCAAACTGATGCTTTGCAAACATGGGTAATTTTACCCGTGGGTACCCATCTACCCTGTCGGGTAACGGGTATGGGAAAAAATTGTACCCATTGACGGGTATGTGTAAGGGTGATGGGTAAGCTCAAAGGGGACAGGTAAGGGTATGGGGGTGGCTCCACCCATACCCAAACCCGGCGGGTGCCATCCCTAGACACTGTGGCACGGTGTACCGAGGCACCCGTTTGGTGGGCTTGGGAACCCTGCACACATCGTTTGGGGCTGTAGTGGAAACCTCGGCTGGACTTCCTTGCGGATGGAACTCAAATAGACTATAAACCTGGACTAGAGACTTGTGTGGTTAGTCAGGTCATAGCTGACACCCTCGCCAGGCTTCCGCTTGAAGGTTGCCGAGATACATGACATGTACATGGCGGTAAGTGGGGAAAGCGTGTGTGAAGAAGTACACCCCTACAGGGTAATATGATCTATTCGAATAGCCGCATCCGCGGATATGGACTACGTGGAAGCTTACATTGTTCATAGACAAGTTGGAATGGATACTCTAAAATGCTCAAGATAATGTGAGTGCTATGGATGGCCTTCTCGTAGGGAGACGGGAGCGGATTCATAGTGGTGTATTGTTATGGTGAATATGTGGACTCGTGTGCGCTTTCTCACCTCAAAAGAAGGTACTTGTGGTCGTAGTTCAGGATAGCCACTGAGTTAAAGCTAGCTTGCTGCAGTTAAACCCCACAACCCCCTTGTTGATACTAATGCATATGTAGTTAGTTCTGATGTAAGTCTTGCTGAGTACAATTGTACTCACGTTTGCTTAATTTATTCTTTTGCAGAGGAGACTTTAGTCTCACTTTAGATTCCTGCGATGGGTTCGATGTTGACCGATTAGCTTGGGAATCCCGGACAGAGGTCTGGTTCCTTTGGAGGGTCTTGTAGTTAGACAGGCTTTCCAGCCTTCTTCCTTTTCAGCTGTCTGTACTCAGACAGGTTTATGCTTCCGCTTGTTGCCTGTATGACTTGTATGTTGGGTCATGAGACCCATGATTGTCGAAGTGATCCTGAACGGTCGCAATCTAATAATGATCAAGAAGTGATCCTGAACACCTACTTACGGGTCAAACATAACCCCACCGTGTTCTCTTCTCGAACTTCCTCGAAAAGAGACGGTCATGGTTACGCACACGGTTGGTGTATTTTAATTAGGATTTAGTGCCAAGTTCTCTACAACCGGAGGTTATAAATATCCAAGTGCCACATAACCGTGGGCATGGCTTCGCGTAAGATTTAACCCTGCAGGGGTGTTCCAACTTGGCCCATCATAAGCCTACACAAGCTGCGGTCGAAATACCTCAACCTCGAGATAGCCCAAAGTATCCTCGGAATCCCGGTGCACAAGACATTTCGACAATGGTAACCCAATTCCAACAAGACCTCCCGGTGTGCCGACACCCTGATAGTAGCCGCGCGTATCTCATCTCAGGCCACGACCGGATGAACACTACGTACGGTTACCAAAGACCCTAGTTGCCCAGGGAGGTACCGCAAGTGGCTCTGTTTTGGACCAGCACCATCAGCACTGGCCCACCTATATTATGTTGAATTAAGAATCCTCGGGTAGCACTAACTGCCTATGCAAATTAATCATTCAATTCAGTATTATTATGTTGCCAAATGTTAAAACCAATGTTGGGTCTTGCTGGAAGCGGTTATTCAAAGCGAACTGTCAAGAGGGTCCCATTCCCTTGAGCATGTTAGGAACGCTAATCATGGATCATAACACCAGCATTACAGAAACTAGGGCGGCTTGAGTGGAACAAAACACTAGGCAAAAGGCTGAGCCTTCCACCCAATACCAAGTATATAGATGCATTAATTAAATAAGAGATATTGTGATATCCCAACATGTCCATGTCCCAACATGGAACAACCTGCAACTGCACCTGCAATTAGCAACGCTATAAGAAAGGGGCTGAGCAAAGCGGTAACATAGCCAAACAACGGTTTGCTGGGTAAGGGTGGTTAGAGGCTGTATCATGGGATATGGGAGGCTGACATATGTGTGGTAGGAAGCGCGACATAGCGATAGCAACGAGACAACTAGCAAGCAAAGATAGTAAAGATATCCAAGGTCATGATCATCTTGCCTGGAATCCCGGTCGGAATAAGATCGAGTCCATGAAGAAGACGAACCAATCATAGTCGAACGAATCCTCACAATCGCATCGAAAGCAGAACTATCGAGAAGAAGCACAACCGGAAAGAAGCAAACAACATGGTAAACACACAAGCATAAACATGGCATGATGCACAATCCAAATATGATGCATGTCTGGTTTAAATGTTGTTGAACATGGCAAGAGATGAAGCATAAGCAAACCATACAACTAGGCAAGTTTAAATGAGGACGGAAACACAAATAATAATTCCGGAAGATCCCCATATGCAAATTTCGAAATTGGTACGGATCTGAATTAAACACAATGTTAAAGTGGTTAAACAGCAAGTTTACATGCATCATGATGATCTATGCATTTTTCTAGTCAAGTTACATATGTAGATCATTTAATTCGGAGCTACGGTCTAGAAGATATGAGCTAAACAAGTTTAACATGGCATATGGTACAAAATGCATGGAAACATCAACAACACACTCCCAAATCAAGGATGCAATATGACAATATGAAGCTACACACAATTCTAAGCAAGTTTCATATAGGGCATGATCAAAACGGAGCAACGGTTCAACACACACACTCTACCCAAGTTATAATAGCAACCTGTCCAAAACAGCAACATGGCACTTTGCAAACACCAAAACAGCAAGCTACAGTAACATGATGGGCACAAACTTGATATGCTCTTAAAGTAGACATGACATACTTCAAATCATCTTTAAGGTTCAGGTTCATAGGCATCAAGGTTAAGTCAATATGATCCATACAAAATGCAATGTTCTGCTAAACAGGGCATATACATGAGCAGAGTTAATATGATGACAACTTGAGAGCAAGAAAGAGACATGCTACAGAAACTTTACATGGCAACCAAAGGCATGGCATCAAAGTAGACATTACATAGACCAAATCACATGAAGGAATCACATGCATATGAGCTCTATATTAGTGGTAACCATCAAGCAAAGTTGGCAAGTTTTATCACAGACAACTTTTACTGAGAACAGCAACATTAATTAGGCATGTTTACAAGCTCATGGCACTCACATCAGGGCATATCATGGCATGAAATAAACACTACCAGAAAGAACACATGAAAATGCTCCAAAGTCATGTTGACAAGTTGCTCATATGGTGCATGCATTAAATCACACAAAAATGACAAAATGACAAATATTAATAGTTTACTGCAGTAACATCAGGATGCACTTTTGCAACAGGGATTAACACATGTAGATGAAGCCTAACATGGATGCAAATGCAATCATCATGTAGAGCACAGAGAGTAGATCATTTTACATATATAAATCATCATCATAGGATCGACATGCACAAAGTTATCAGCCACACAAAATGCATGCTTGATGTTAAAAAATCTGGGACTAGGCAGAAAACTACCTCGCGAGAAATGGGACGGAGGGGATCTGGGATGGGGCGGTGCAGGGCGCCCGTTTGGTCCGAGGGATGACGTGATCTGGGACGACGCCATCCATCCGCTGGGTTCGTTGACGAAGACGACGAGGGGGTCAGCGCTGGGTGGCGACAGGAGGCGTGCCGCGGCTCCGGCGATGGGCGGTTGGCGACGCGGGCACCAGGAATGGACGGATCTGGTCGACGCGGTGCCGGATCCGTGCGCGGCGGGGGTTGGAGGCGCTTCGGCGAGGCGACAGTTGGCGGCGGCTCCATGGCAGCGAGCTCGGGCTCCTGTCCAAGGAGAGAGAGAGAGAGAGAGAGCTTAGAGGGAGGAGAAGGAGAGAAGGAGGCCGACAGAGAGCAGTGAAGGGTCGGCCTACTGGTCGCCGGCGGCGAGGTTGGCTTCAGGGTGAGGCGGATCCCGGAGAGGTGGAGGCGGCGCGCGGACGCCGGCGGGGTCGAACGGGAGGCGAGCTACACGGGAGGCGAGGCGCGCGGGAACTGAGCGGCGGCGGTGCATGGGCTGCCCCGGGCCCCAGATGGTGGGAGGAGAGAGGAGGCGAGGTGGCGGCGCTGGGTGGCGACGTGGCGGCCTCCGGTTGGCTGGAGGGCGGCGGCTGGGTGGCGGCTGGCCGTATGGGCAGCGCCAAGTGGTGAGGAGGGGGTTGGCCGGCGCTGAAAACGAGGAGGGAGGTAGGGGAAGGCTAGGGTTTTGCCCAAAAATGGAAGGGGAGGCTGCATATTTATAGACAGGGGGCTAGGGATTAGGGGATTTAGTCCGCTTTCGGACCCTCCGATCGTAATCGGACGGCTCTGGACAGAGGAAAGGGTTAGCTGGGCTAGGTGGGCTGTGTGCAGAGGTGTGGGCTGAGAAGAGAGGGAAGTGGTGCAGCCCGGCAGGGTTTTCGGAACACCGAAAACGTCCGACGTTTATCCGGCTATAGTGCCGCTATAGTTTAACGGTTGGGCTATCAAACGGACTCCGAATGCGATGAAATTTGGCAGGCGGTCTACCTACAATACAACAAGACCGCACGCCAACTTTCAACCCATTCCGAGAACATTTTATCCCACTTATAAAATAATATTTCGGAGGTGTCGCGGGCGCGTGCGAGTGTGGTCGAGCTCAGAACAGACAACAGAAGGGACGCGGAGAAGCCGGCAACTACGAACGGATGCAAGTTTTGAAAAACATGCTGATGAAATGCACATGATGACATGGCCAAGTGCAACACGCAAGCGAATGACATGGAACGACGACGAATAAATGGAAGACATCTGGAGCATCGGTCTCGGGGCGTCACAACTCTCCCCCACTAACAGAAGATCTCGACCCGAGATCTTAGGAAGGAACCGGAAGATTGAAGAGGAAGATGAAAACAAAGTTGCTCTTGGACAAACGAGTGACATCGAAGAACTTTGAAAGGTAGGAAAAATTGGAAGAAAGAATACAACGGAGATGAACGAAGTCGAGAGCACTCCGGTTAGAACAAGATAGAAAAGGAATAAGAACAAAAGAATTCGAATAGCCTCCCGGTAGAAAAGAAAAGCAGAGGTTGACAAGATGAAAGACTTGAAAAGAGGACACCACACTCCGTTAAAATGGATAAGCAAGGAAAGAACACGATCTTGAAAAAATGAGATGAAGGTCGAAGAGAGCAACATCACAATGCCTCCGGAAGAAATTTATAGAAGCTAGATCATTGGAAAGAAAAGAATGGAGAAGAAAATGACAACTTCTCCCACAAATGAATTTGAATAGCATCCTCGCAAAGAAGGATTGAACGGAGTTGTTAGAAAATCAACAACGAAAAGAATAATCTTGTCGTGGGCTTATGGAAAACATCTCAAAACTTTAGGTGAAATTCTGCCACTACGGAAAGAATTGATTGCTTGAGATATCGAAGAGATGAAAACCTCTTTCATCGAGAAGAGAAGGAGAAACTTGGATCATTGATAAGCACCACAATAACAACATTCCTTAGGGAAGGCTTTAGGTGAAATCTAACCCAAGATACCTCCAAGAAAGAAATTGTTGGGTTGAGAGAACTGATGAACGAAGAGAAAACGATGGTTTTAAAATATCTCATTCCTGACAAATTGTGAATCATGAAACACAAAGGGACATTGTCAAGAAAGACATAACACCACCTCAAGACAAGTTAGAAATGATTTGCACTTTGAAATGCAAGATGAAGAATACTTGAGCTCCAACAAGAACCTTGAAGAACACTTCAAGAATGAATTAAATACTTAACGAAAGATCATGAAGAAACTCTCAAAGAACTCCGGATAACTACCAAGATGATCGAAACGAAATGAAATTTGAAAAGAACAAGATGAAGCCTTGCAATGATTTAGATGGAGCTTCGTGACGAGACAACCAAGAAAACTTGGAACTCCGAAAAAGAAAAGATGAACAACTTGGAACCGAGAATTGATATCAAGAACGATCTCCGTAAGAAGGAATTAAATCACCTCGATGAAACAAGAATAAGAATTATGATATGTCTATCCTTCATCAAAATTAATTGATGAAAAGCAATGGATTTGCACACTACTTATTCTTCTTGAAAAGATTAAAGAGAGATATAGCGCCAACTTGACGAAGTCTTCGAGGAAACACCGGTAGGATTTTTGGAAAGAACAAATGAATTGATACGATAACAAGGAAATGTTGAATGAAACCACCGTAAGAATTGAATAGAACGAATAAAAAGAGAATGAATCACCGGGAAGAATTAGAAAACAAACGCGGAAACTTGAGGGAAATTAATTACAAGAGAACGAAGCGATCACGAGCTGACTAAAGAATACATGAACGATGCACCGAAAGAATTAGAGAACGAGAAATGAACATTGAGAATGAAGAATTATGAAATGATGGCCTCCGGAGGATCGAAAATGGAAAGAACTCATGAAATGCTTTGGATGGGTATGAAAAGAGATTCTCACGATCGGAACAATTTGAGAGGATGGCATGAAGCTAGAACCATAAATCTTCAAGAGAACGGACAAGATTTAAGAAAAACTCTTCTTCAGTCTTCAAAGCTGAGAATGACGATGAGGAACACCACCAAAATTATTGAGACGCTCCGGAACAATGAAAAGAGTAAGATTGGGACCAAAATGAAATGATTTGAAGGAATCTCAAAGAAGACAATTGGCTGATGAAAATTCATTCTTACGTCACACTTTGAAAGAATTTGAGAATAGCTCCGGGAAAAATTATAAGAGTCAGGTAAGATCCTGGGAAAAGACCTATGGGTTAGGGCCCACTCAAAAGAAACACCATTGGAACGAATGCTCAGGAAGAGAGATTGCACCGGTTGATTTAAATGGCTTGAATGAAATAAAAAACCTCAAAATAGAACGAACGGGTCTTGAATGGAAAGATGAATCTTCTGAGATATCTTCAGCACTCCGGAGAAGAAATAGAGAGAGGTGAATATCCATGAGATTCTTGGATAACTACTTCCAACGCAGGAAAAACATTAGAATCGAAGAAAAGGATATGATGAACATCGAGCTTGAATTAAATCCACCGGAGAAGAAACGAGAATGAAGAATGATGAACTTGTAGCTCCTGAGCATCTTCACGAGAAATCACCGGCTAAGAACATTAAAGGAAGGAATGAAGAGACTTCACATGAACAAACTGGATACTTGACTCGAGAATTTTTTGACTCCGTAAAGAAAAAGCGTGGGAGGGTGGGGAACAAAAATAAAGACAACTTCGGATGGATGAAACGAACACCGTTGAGAAAACTGAGAATTTATCGTGCAAACGTTGAAATGATCGGACTAACTGAAGAGAAGCACACCAGGTGAAAAGAGTTGTCATGACAATCTCAATGATCAAAAGGATTGGCCTTCACATCAAAATATGGGAACACCACTTAGGAAAGATTTAGAATCCACACTTGAATTCGAAGCAACTGGAATACCACAACAAAAAACAACACAAGGATTGGCTTGAAGAATAAGCCGGAACAAACATATGATAGACCCCATATCGTATCATGTGTCTGTTGGAAAAGATATTCTAGGTAATACTTGAATTCCCACCTAAGAACTCCCGAAACTTCTTGGTTATAAGATCAGGTTGTGGATATGGGAACCTACTCAGCACACAACAACAATAATATCCTAATCAGCTGCAACCAATCCGCAACCTTCACACACGACCAAGAAACTTCACAAATCCGTCTACCTCAGACCTTCGAAAGCACAGCGATACTAGTCATAGTGGATCATCCGCGCTATCTCCACCAGTACTGGGGAAAAGTCACGGCACTATTTGCCACCACAAAAAGTATAGAAGCGTTTCGATGTCGGCGTCCTCTGGTATTTACGGAACCGAAATGATAGCAAGTGTGACAAAACCCCTTGGAGCTCAACTCCCCGGGTCCAATCAATACGGTCAGGAGGCACCAAGAATAGAGTCACGTCACACCGATAACGCAACCATTCCAACAATACCCGCGTGATCCTAAAAAAAATTTGAGTGAGAAGAGATAGTAGAATCAAAACACCAACGTCACAATTCCTCACCAGAGCGACGAAAGGGATAAGGAGTAAAAAGAATTCCTACTTTCCGATATATGGCTAGACTCAAAATAGTTTTTCTTCTATACTCGCCAACGGTTCGATCAATCAAGGGGGCTCCTATGGTGGGTCGAGGCTCTGATACCAACTTGCCACGCCCAATATGCGATCCTATTCTCGAGGAACTCGGAGGCCCCACCAAGAGTAGAAGCCGCATATTGGAGACGCTTGCAAGGTGGATATCATTACATCGTACCACATACATAAAAGATGGGGATACAGACAAATACATACAATCGTCACATGAATACATCAATACATAACAAACATCATGCAGAAGGGCAGCATCCGACTACGGATGAAATCAAACGAAAAGAAGAACGACATCCACCCTGCTAGCCCAAGGCTGCCGACCAGGAACCTATCCCCAGATCGACGAAGAAGAAGAAGCAGAAGAAGAACTCCAAAAGTAAATGAACATTGCTCTCACGTCAAGACATCGCATTACCTGTACCTGCAACTATTGTTGTAGTAATCTGTGAGCCACGAGGACTCAGCAATCCCATAACCATGGGTAGCAAGACTATCAACGCTTAAATGGGTATGGAAGGGGTAAAGTGGTGAGGTTGCAGCAAGCACTAAGCATTGTATGGTGGCTAACTTACGAGTACAAGAATAAGAAGAGTAAAACTACGCATAACGGTCGCAATCTAATAATGATCAAGAAGTGATCCTGAACACCTACTTACGGGTCAAACATAACCCCACCGTGTTCTCTTCTCGAACTTCCTCGAAGAGAGACGGTCATGGTTCCGCACACGGTTGGTGTATTTTAATTAGGATTTAGTGCCAAGTTCTCTACAACCGGAGGTTATAAATATCCAAGTGCCACATAACCGTGGGCACGGCTTCGCGTAAGATTTAACCCTGCAGGGGTGTTCCAACTTGGCCCATCATCAGCCTACACAAGCTGCGGTCGAAATACCTCAACCACGAGATAGCCCAAAGTATCCTCGGAATCCCGGTGCACAAGACATTTCGACAATGGTAACACAATTCCAACAAGACCTCCCGGTGTGCCGACACCCTGATAGTAGCCGCGCGTATCTCGTCTCAGGCCACGACCGGATGAACACTACGTACGGTTACCAAAGACCCTAGTTGCCCAGGGAGGTACCGCAAGTGGCTCTGTTTTGGACCAGCACCATCAGCACTGGCCCACCTATATTATGTTGAATTAAGAATCCTCAGGTAGCACTAACTCCCTATGCAAATTAATTATTCAATTCAGTATTATTATGTTGCCAAATGTTAAAACCAATGTTGGGTCTTGCTGGAAGCGGTTATTCAAAGCGAACTGTCAAGAGGGTCCCATTCCCCTGAGCATGTTAGGAACGCTAATCATGGATCATAACACCAGCATTACAGAAACTAGGGCGGCTTGAGTGGAACAAAACACTAGGCAAAAGGCTGAGCCTTCCACCCAATACCAAGTATATAGATGCATTAATTAAATAAGAGATATTGTGATATCCCAACATGTCCATGTCCCAACATGGAACAACCTGCAACTGCACCTGCAATTAGCAACGCTATAAGAAAGGGGCTGAGCAAAGCGGTAACATAGCCAAACAACGGTTTGCTGGGTAAGGGTGGTTAGAGGCTGTATCATGGCATATGGGAGGCTGACATATGTGTGGTAGGAAGCGCGACATAGCGATAGCAACGAGACAACTAGCAAGCAAAGATAGTAAAGATATCCAAGGTCATGATCATCTTGCCTAGAATCCCGGTCGGAAGAAGATCGAGTCCATGAAGAAGACGAACCAATCATAGTCGAACGAATCCTCACAATCGCATCGAAAGCGGAACTATCGAGAAGAAGCACAACCGGAAAGAAGCAAACAACATGGTAAACACACCAGCATAAACATGGCATGATGCACAATCCAAATATGATGCATGTCCGGTTTAAATGTTGTTGAACATGGCAAGAGATGAAGCATAAGCAAACCATACAACTAGGCAAGTTTAAATGAGGACGGAAACACAAATAATAATTCCGGAAGATCCCCATATGCAAATTTCGAAATTGGTACTGATATTAATTAAACACAATGTTAAAGTAGTTAAACAGCAAGTTTACATGCATCATGATGATCTACGCATTTTTCTAGTCAAGTTACATATGTAGATCATTTAATTCGGAGCTACGGTCTAGAAGATATGAGCTAAACAAGTTTAACATGGCATATGGTACAAAATGCAAGGAAACATCAACAACACACTCCCAAATCAAGGATGCAATATGACAATATGAAGCTACACACAATTCTAAGCAAGTTTCATATAGGGCATGATCAAAACGGAGCAACGGCTCAACACATACACTCTACACAAGTTATAATAGCAACCTGTCCAAAACAGCAACATGACACTTTGCAAACACCAAAAGAGCATGCCACAGTAACATGATGAGCACAAACATAATATGCACTTAAAGTAGACATGACATACTTCAAATCATCTTTAAGGTTCAGGTTCATAGGCATCAAGGTTAAGTCAATATGATCCATGCAAAATGCAATGTTCTGCTAAACAGGGCATATACATGAGCAGAGTTAATATGATGACAACTTGAGAGCAAGAAAGAGACATGCTACAGAAACTTTACATGGCAACCAAAGGCATGGCATGAAAGTAGACATTACATAGACCAAATCACATGAAGGAATCACATGCATATGAGCTCTATATTAGTGGCAACCATCAAGCAAAGTTGGCAAGTTTTATCACAGACAACTTTTACTCAGAACAACAACATTAACTAGGCATGTTTAAAAGTTCATGGCACTCAAATCAGGGCATATCATGGCATGAAATAAACACTACCAGAAAGAACACATGAAAATGCTCCAAAGTCATGTTGACAAGTTGCTCATATGGTGCATGCATTAAATCACACAAAAATGACAAATATTAACAGTTTACTGCAATAACATCAGGATGCACTTTTTCAACAGGGATTAACACATGTAGATGAAGCCTAACATGGATGCAAATGCAATCATCATGTAGAGCACAGAGAGTAGATCATTTTACATATATAAATCATCATCGTAGGATCAACATGCACAAAGTTATCAGCCACACAAAATGCATGCTTGATGTTAAAAAATCTGGGACTAGGCAGAAAACTACCTCGCGAGAAATGGGACGGAGGGGATACGGGATGGGGCGGTGCAGGGCGCCCATTTGGTTCGAGGGATGACGTGATCTGGGACGACGCCATCCATCCGCTGGGTTCGTTGACGAAGACGACGAGGGGGTCAGCGCTGGGCGGCGACAGGAGGCGTGGTGGTTCCATGGCAGCGACCTCGGGCTCCTGTCCAAGGAGAGAGAGAGAGAGAGAGCTTAGTGGGAGGAGAAGGAGAGAAGGAGGCCTGACGGAGAGCAGTGAAGGGTCGGCCTGGTGGTCGCCGGCGGCGAGGTTGGCTTCAGGGCGAGGCGGATCCCGGCGAGGTGGAGGCGGCGCGCGGACGCCGGCGGGGTCGAACGGGAGGCGAGCTGCACGGGAGGCGAGGCGCGCGGGAGCTGAGCGGCGGCGGCGCACGGGCTGCCCCGGGCTCCAGATGGGCTCGGGCGGGCTGGCTCCGGGCCCAGGCGGGCCTGCGGTGGTGGGAGGAGAGAGGAGGCGAGGTGGCGGCGCTGGGTGGCGACGTGGCGGCCTCCGGTTGGCTGGAGGGCGGCGGCTGGCCGTATGGGCAGCGCCAAGTGGTGAGGAGGGGGTTGGCCGGCACTGAAAACGAGGAGGGAGGTAGTGGAAGGCTAGGGTTTCGCCCAAAAATGGAAGGGGATGCTGCCTATTTATAGACAGGGGGCTAGGGATTAGGGGATTTAGTCCATTTTCGGACCCTCCGATCGTAATCGGACGGCTCCGGACAGAGGAAAGGGTTAGCTGGGCTAGGTGGGCTATGTGGAGAGGTGTGGGCTGAGAAGAGAGGGAAGTGGTGCAGCCCGGCAGGGTTTTCGGAACACCGAAAACGTCCGACGTTTATCCGGCTATAGTGCCGCTATAGTTTAACGGTTGGGCTATCAAACGGACTCCGAATGCGATGAAAATTTGCAGGCGGTCTACCTACAATACAACAAGACCGCACACCAACTTTTAACCCATTCCGAGAACATTGTTATCCCACTTATAAAATAATATTTCGGAGGTGTCGCGGGCGCGTGCGAGTGTGGTCGGGCTCAGAACGGACAACAGAAGGGACGCGGAGAAGCCGGCAACTATGAATGGATGCAAGTTTTGAAAAACATGTGGATGAAATGCACATGATGACATGGCCAAGTGCAACACGCAAGCGAATGACATGGCAACGACGACGAATAAATGGAAGACATCTGGAGCATCGGTCTCGGGGCGTCACAGATGGCTTCATCAAACGTAGGCTCCCCGGCACCAGATGTGCTAGGGGCTTCAGATCCCTGCTGTTGATCGGTTGTCCCCAAGGGTCCCGTCAGAGCCTGCATATCAGCCGAACTTGGGTGGTCGTCGATGTTTGGCCTGTCACTGCCAGCCTCTTCCATCTCAGCGTCTGTTATGATGAGCTCAGATGCTCTACCGGAGGGCATAGCAGGCTCTTCGGAGGTTTTCGTGGCTTCCTCAGTAGCGAGCGCGGCGGCCTCCCTCGCAGAAATCTTGGCAGCCTCGTCAGTGGCGCTCCTCGCTATTTCTTCCATAGGTACCTTCCTCTCCTCCGGAGGGGTTGTGTGGCACCCTGGCTTAGAGCAACCGGTTGACCTTGCATTGCCAGCCCAGAGATCAAGTCTTCTGGCAACACACAACAACTTGGTAAAGAAGATAACCGCTTTATTGATCTCTTGCGGATACATAGGTTCGAATATTACAAGATAAGTGAGGCCAAGCGGCACCCATGGTGCAGCTGAACTTATGTACATTATTTAATAGACATCTCAAGGGCCTCGATGATAAAGGAAACCACTACGCGGCAGCGGAACGACGAAGTAGCAGAACTCCACTCCACAGGGACACTGCTGGGACACGGCCTAGACCGCGACATACCAATCGACATCAATGCCTTGCACGGCTTCTCCTGCATCTGGCATGACACGCCAGGTGAGTACTTTGAATGTACTCGCAAGCTCACAACATACAAAGCAAATACAACAAACAATAACAAGGCATTTAACAAGTTTAATGCATGAACATGAACATGATACTACCAGTCATGAAGTGTATGTGGATTGTTGCCATGGTCCCTTGGACCAACTTACCATTTTGGGGTTACCTTGTAACCACCGTCAACATCTTACCAAAGTGATCCTCGCATGATCACATCAATACCAACCATAGAGATCCTCACACGATCACCAACTTCTGCATGTGCCATCTTGTTGTATTAAGTGTGCAGGTTATTTACTTCTGTTGACCCACAGTGTGACCTACTATGAACTGTGTCCATATCTGAGGACGCGGCTATCGATAGCTTATACACTCTGCAGAGGTTAGTACACTGTACCCACACCACGGAACTGATGGCCTCGTGCACCCATTTGGGTGGACCAACGACATTCCGACAAAACCAATCTATTGCATGACACTCTCCCGGCCACTCCAACAAACTCCCCTTTGGGCTATGTCATGGGTGGCCCCGATGTCAACTCATGACATCCTGCCACCTCGTGGCCGGCCACCGTCATGGCAAAACAAAACAAACGGTCCCAAACGGGGACAATGGTACCATACAACTCGGGCACACAAGGTTATGCCTGCTTACCGGGCCAGGGTAGCGCCAGTGCAAAACCTTCCCTAGTTGGAGGCACCGGCGAGAGGCATGAAAATAGACCAAATTAGGGCCTCCCCATACAGGCAAGTGTGGTTGCACTGGTGAGCTCGATTCGGTGGCACCATGACTCGATCAACAGTTGTTCAAGTTGGATTAACATCAGGTTTAACTTGAAGGAATATGATTCGAGCCATAGTATGCAATGAGGTGCACGGGTCATGATCATATGAAAATGAGTAACGAATGCATCATGCTACCATGAAAGTATATGACATGATCTCTACTGCACAAAAACAAGATGACATATTCTCTACTGCATAATAACAATATGACATGTAACAACTATTTAGCAATAGGTTATATATAGCAAGTCATTTTAATAGTGAAGAATATAAAGAATTTAATTCAAATAAAGCTGTTGTCATTGAAATGCCATCCTTGCATATGAATGTTGTGCCTTGCCTTGGTTCAGAGGAGTGTCACACAACTCCTGGTCTTCTTCAACACAAGTAGGACCTTCTGAAAATAATTTAAATGCAAAAAGAAAATGTCACATAAAGCATTTTAATGCACCAGAAAATCCCAACAGCAAGGAAAATTCTCAAACTTGGCATACAGAAACTTTAGCTCAAGACAAAACTAATGCAAAAAGATTCAACTCATTTGAACTTATAGAATAGAATATAGAGCAGGTCAAAGTTCTGGTCAAAATCTGAATTTAAATGAATTAAACGAATTTCCAGAGAATGCCACGTCAAAGGCGTATTCTCAGAATACGTCTCCACTCATACTGCTTCGGGTGAGAGGGAGAGAGGCTGACAGGTGGGCCCCCCTGTCAGGGTTAAAAGAGAGAGAGAGAGAGAGAGAGAGAGAGAGGGAAACAGAGGAGGCGGCGCTGTCGCCGGTGGTTCTCCGGCGAGGAGACCACGGCGGTCGCTGAAAAGGAGGGGGATGGATCCGGCACATCCTGGCGATCATGCATGTACCAGAAACGGTGGCTGAGATGGATAGATGGCGACGTGGGCTTCTTCTCCAGAGATGGCAGGCGGCGGAGCTCGTCGGATATGGCGATTCGGGCGACGATCCGATGAACCAGCACCACGAGCGTACTCAGGAGGTCACCACGAACTCGACGGAGGCAGAAAATGAAGAAGAGGATGACCAGAGCGAGTGGACGACCGAGGTGGATCCGTGGCCAACTCCGGCGAGGTTCGGTGGCAGGAGGCCCTCCCGGCCTTGCGCCGCTTGCTGGGGATCGATTTGTGGCCAGTGGAGGTGAGGGCGATGGCTAGAATGGCTCGGGGGTGGCTGTATTTATAGGCGGAGGGGTGACAGCACGTTGAGCTCCGCCAGAGAGGAGCTACCAGCGAACTGAGAGGGAGATGAGCTCGGGCGAGACGTGGAGAGGAAGTAGAGGAGCTCAGAGAGGCTGTGCATGCACGCGGACATAGTGCGGCGCACTAAGTGGGGCAGGCGGCGCATGCGTGCGCACTATTCCGCCCATTTGCGCTTCGGCTGCTTTCGGCGTGCTGCCTGCCGGCGTCGGGGAGGAACAGGGCGAGGCCAGGTGGAAGTGCGGGAGGCTGCTGAGTGGCGGGGGCAAGTTGCGGTGGCACGAGGAGGAGAAATGGGCGGCGACAGAGGGCCCCGATGCTCAGAGCGCGGCGAGTGCATGACGAACCCCTCGCATCCGCATGGTCACCTCGTGCTCTGGCATACGCGGTGATTTAGGAAAGTGCAGACCATGTCTGGGGTGTAGTCCCTTCAACATGGTGCCGAAAAATGCTCTTGGTTTGCCACCTAGCTCGATGGATGAGACTTGAGCGTGCTGCAAAGTTTCTGTACAGAAACTTGGGAAGAGAGCTGGGAGCAAGCGACTTGGAGCTAAATGCTGAAACTTGGGGGTTAAGAATCTCCTAGGAAGGTAGTCATGTGGTAAAAATTTCAGCTCCAACAGATCAAGGAAAAATATACTTGCTTCACAAAGTGCCATTTCTGACCAGAAGCAAAAATATTTTCCCTAGCTGAAAATTTCCAAATGACCATGGCATATTTTTGCATGGGAAGGTGAGGCATGATCCAAAGAATATTTGGGAATTTTCTAAGCAAAAAAAAATGAGGGTTGCTTCATAGCTTATTGGGAAACATTCATTTTCAGGAGGAAAATGAATATAATGCCATTAAAGAAAATTGTCCCATGGCATTATGGTGAGAGGGATGAGGTCTAGGGAGGGTTTAAGGATGATAGAACCCACTTGGAAGAAAATCAAAAATGATTTCCAAGTGGTAAGTCCAAAAGAATTGACAGAAAACCCAAATGCAAGTTTGATATTCAGTAAATCCAAATTAAAAAAAGAAGGGAAAAACCAGGGTGTCACAAACCTCCCCCCCTGAGGATGAATCTCGTCCTCGAGTTTCGGTTGCTCAGGAAACAAATATGGGTATGCAGTCCTTAAGAAATCCTCTCTTTCCCAGGTGGCCTCATCGTCGGTGTGATGCTCCCATTGCACTTTATAGAATTTTATAGCTTTGCTACGGGTAACCCTGTCCATTTCATCGAAGATTCTTAAGGGTTTCTCTTCATATATTAAATCTTTGGTGAGCTCTAGTTCTGTCATATCCGTCTGTTTTGCGGGCGGTGCGATGCACTTTCGTAGCTGAGACATGTGGAAGACATCGTGAACCTCTGATAACTCTGGGGGTAACTCTTACTGATAAGCCGCTTTGCCCACTCTGGTCATGACTGGAAACGGACCGATGTATCTTGGTGCAAGCTTTCCCCGAGTATGAAACCTTTTAACTCCTATCATGGGGGTAACTCGGAGGTATGCATATTCACCTGGTTCAAAACTGATCTGCCTATGCTTTGGGTCATAGTAGATCTTTTGATGAGATTTCGCTACTTGCAATCTGTCCCATATTTCTCTAACTTGTTTTTCTGCTTCCATCATCAAATCAGTCCCAAAGGTTGGGTTGTCTCCTGTCTGAGACCAGTTCAGCGGGGTGCGGCATTTACGACCGTATAGAGCCTGAAAGGGTGACATCTTGAGACTCGTTTGATAGCCATTGTTTTAGGAAAACTCGGAGTAAGGCAGACTGTCTTCCCACTTGGTTCCATAGGCAAGAGCGCATGCACGCAGCATGTCTTCCAAGATTTGATTAACCCGTTCTGTCTGTCCATCTTTCTGAGGGTGATAAGCGGTGCTATGTTTCAAAGCGGTCCCCAGGGCTTGGTGGAGACGTAGCCAGAACGCCGAGGTAAGCAAAGATCCTCGGTCTGAAGTGATAGTCCTGGGTACTCCATGCAGACTGACAATCCTGGATATGTAAAGTTGAGCGAGTTGGTCTGCACGATAGGTTGTCCTTATTGGAATAAAGTGATCCACCTTTGTAAGCATGTCGACCACAACCCATATAGCGTTATTTCCACGTGGCGTCTTTGGCAATCCCACGATGAAGTCATGCAAATATCATCCCATTTCCATTGTAGAACTGGTAAGGGTTGAAGTAAACTAGCGGGTTTCTGATGTTCGGCCTTCACCCTATTGCATATATCGTAACAGGCAACGTAATAGGCCATATCTTTCTTCATACCCTCCCACCAGAATGTTTGCTTCAAATCTTGATACATTTTAGTGCCTCCGGGATGAATAGAATATGCAGACTCATGAGCTTCCTTCAGAATCTGCTATTTTAATTCCCCAAGTTCATGTACACATACTTGATTCCGAAATCGGAGAGTGTCGGCCTAGTGGGAACCAGGGTACCACGGCCCGTCTGCCTCTGGCCCAGGAGGCGGCGCTTGGGCCGGCCCAAGCAAGATGGCTCCGGCATCGTCGCTCGGGAGGGGTCGCCTCGCGAGGCCCCTCATCGCCAGGCCAAGCCCTGGCACGGCCGGCAAGCCCCGGATCGCCTCGTGAGGCAATCCCTCAGGAGGCCGCTTTGCGGGGCATGGCGCACGGTGCTGGCCTCAGGGCGGCCGGCCCGTCACATGGGTGACGCCCCAATGACAGGACGAGGATAGCAGGATATAGGTCAGGCGGATTTCCAATCTAGTGATAGGGGAGCAGTGGCATCTGCCTTCCCCCAAAGGAAGCCCCAAGATATTTCCTATTTCGTGAAGGAGGATCAGGACGGATCAGCGCGCTAGGTAGGAGGTCATCGCCAAGCCCACCAGCGCATCACGAGGAGCTGCTTTAGCAGGCGGAGACCGCCTTTAGTCAGGATAAGCCTGCGCTCTTGTCCCCCTTTTGAATTGCCGCCCTGTGGCAACCCTTTCCCGCTCATATTTTCTGGGAAGAGGACCAAGGCACTACAAAGGCGGCAGGGCTGCTTCCATGTAAGGGGATCGACCCATATTCTCCCCCACACCTCTTGTACCTCGAGCACAAGCTCTCCCTCACAGAGCAATCCAACACAGGCAGGAGTAGGGTATTACACCGCATGGTGGCCCGAACCTGGGTAGCTCCAGCGTCCCCTTCATGTCCGGTGAGAGCCAGCGAGTCCGTCGTGTCCCTGCCGTAGTCCCGTCATAGGCTGCCAAGCAAAGTCCCCCAGAGTTTGAATCCTAAGTTCTTAGAGAAGTTTCTTGGACGCAGATCCTAGACTCCGACATTTGGCGCGCTAGGTTGGGGGACTTGCCATCTTCGCGCCTTCGACCTCGACGTCGGCACCGACATGGGCGACGCCGCCGCGCGCCGCGAGCGCGCAGCCCGTCGGGCCGCCGTCACCAAGCCCATTGGGGAGCGGGCGTCCTCCCCCGTCCGCCCGTCGGCGAGTGGGCAGGACCGTGGCCTCTCCTCCACCGCGTCTTTGCCCGCGGGTAGTGGCCCTCTCGCTACTCGCGCCGCGCTGCTCATGGCGCGGGGGCTATTGCGATGCCACCCCTCCAAGGACGGCCGCGATGCCTGGCTTGAGCGCATCGCCGAGCTCGTCTTCGCCGCCAGCGGTGGCCAGACACTCCCTCGCCCCTCACCCGATTAGCCACGGCGTGTTGAGTGACCTGGGTGTGCCGCTCCCCGTCTTCCTCCTCCTCCGGGCCACGGCGCGACCGGACGGCGCCGCGCGGCCCGCGCTACAGAGTTGCCCTGCGGCTCATCCGTGCTGAGCTGCGTCGACGCCAGTCGCCCAACCAAGGGCGTTTCCACCAGCGGGGGCTCCCAGGGGCCCCGAGGGGTGGCCTGCATCCTGGGAGGGGCCCAAGCCCCTCCATCCAGCCACCACCTCAAGCGCTTCATGCGCGACGTGAGCGCAGCCCTTCCGGCGCCCGAGTCCGCCGGCCTGCTCAAGTGGTCCGAGTTCCCCGTCTCCTTCGGCGCCAGCGACCACCCCAGGTCCGCTAGGGCTGCGGGGGCTATCCCTCTACTGTGTACCCTGACTATCGGTGGTGTGGCTGTCACCAGGACGCTCATCGATGGCGGCGCTGGCCTCAACATGCTCTCTGTGGAGACTTTCGGGACGCTCCAGGCGCCAGGTGGGCGCCTTGTGCCCACCAGGCCCTTCTCGGGCATCACCGGCGGCTCCACTGCCCCCTGGGGCAGATGCGCCTCCCCGTCACCTTCGACACCCACGAGAACTGCCATACGGAGCTCGTCATCTTCGATGTGGCTCACATCGGCCTGCCCTACAACGCCATCTTGGGCTTCCCGGCGCTCTGCAAGTTCATGGCCACAACACACCACGCTTACGGCCTCGTCAGGATGCCCGGCAGCGGCGGCACCCTCACCATCCATTGCGATGAGAAGGACGCGATGCGCGCCCTCGCGCGTGCCTACAAGGCGGCCGCCGCCGCGTCCCAGGCCTAGGAGGACACTCCTGAGCTTGCCAAGCCGGCGCCCGCGAAGAAGAAGCTGATGTTCTCCTAGGAGCGGGCCGAGACCAAGAAGGTGCCGCTGGATGGAAGCGGCGCGGACCCTTTCCTCACCATTGGCAGCGGCCTTCCCCCCGAATAGGAGGGCGCCCTCATCGACTTCCTTCGGGAAAATGCTGATATGTTCACTTGGACTGCCTCAGACATGCCCGGCGTGCCAAGGGAGGTCATCGAGCACCACTTGGCGGTGTGCCCCAACGCGCGCCCCGTCAAGCAGAAGGTACGGCGCCAGGCGCCCGAGAAGCAGGACTTCGTCATTGGGGAGGTCGAGAAGCTCCAAGACACCAGAATCATCTGCGAGGTACTCCACCCAGAGTGGATCGCCAACCCCGTTGTCGTCGCCAAGCCGCACAGCGGCAAGCGCATGTGCGTCGACTTCACCAACCTCAACAAGGCCTGCCCCAAGGACCACTTCCCGCTGCCCAGGATCGACCAGATAGTGGACTCCACCACCGGGTGTGATCTGCTCTGCTTCCTGGACGCCTTCTTAGGCCATCATTAGATCAAGATGGCAAAGGAGGATGAGGAGAAAACCGCCTTCATCACCCCCTGCGGAGTGTTCTGCTACGTGTGCATGCCCTTTGTCCTGGAGAGCGCGGGGGCTACCTTCCAGAGGCTGATGCGCATCTGCCTAGGGTGCCAAATGGGAAGAAATGCGGAGGCATACATCGACAACATCGTCATCAAAACGCGCAAGGCGCGCACCCTCATCGAGGACCTGAAGGAAACCTTCGCCATCCTGTGCAAGGTCTACCTCAAGCTCAACCCCGCCAAGTGTGTCTTCGATGTCCCTTCCGGCAAGCTCCTGGGGTTTCTGGTCTCCCATCGCGGCATCGAGGCCAACCCTGAGAAGATTAAGGCTATCGAGGAAATGCGGCCGCCCCGCAACCTCAAGGAGATGCAGCGCCTGGCGGGATGCATGGCCTCGCTCCGTCGTTTCATATCCAAGTTCGGCGAGCGGGCTCTGCCTGTCTTCAAGCTCATGAAGAGGTCTGGCCCCTTCAAGTGGACCCCTGAGGCCGACGCTGCCTTCGAGGATCTCAAAAGGTACCTCACCAGCCCTCCCGTCATGGTCACCCCGCGCCCACGCGAGCGCCTGCTGTTATACTTGGCGGCCACTCCCCAAACAGCTATCGCGGCCCGTGTGGCAGAGCGGGAGGAGCGAGTCTGCGTCCAGAAGAGGCCTGCCAAGCCTGTGCCTGCGGATGCCGCCACCGCGGAGAAATTGCTGGAGCCCCTCAAGGCCCTGCCGTTGCCTGCCGAGGGCTCCCCTCCGGAGGCCCCCGCGTCCCCTCAGGAGGCCTCCGGAGCTCAGCCTCCGGAGGCCCCCGTGGCGCCGCGTCCGGAGGCCTCCGCGGTGCAGCATCCTGATCCCCTCGGCGAGCACGACTCGGATACCACGGTCACGCGCCTCGTCGAGCACCCCATCTACTTCGTCAGTACGGTGCTGCGGGACGCACGCGAACGGTACCCCATGCAGCAGAAACTCCTCCTGGCACTCCTCATGGCCTCCAGCAAGCTGCGTCACTACTTCCCGGGCCACCCAGTCAGAGTGATCTCCGCCTACCCGCTGGAGCAACTCCTGCGGAGCCTGAACACCACTGGCCGTGTCGCCGAGTGGAACATCGAGCTGCAGCCTTTCGAGCTGGAGTTCCTCACCACCAGGACCATCAAGGGCGCGGCCTTGGCGGACTTCGTGGCGGAGTGGACGGACACGCATCAGGATGAGCCACAGGAGGAGTCATCCTTGCCCGAGGAGGCTAACCCCGGAGGATGGAGCATGCACTTCGACGGGGCCTTCGCCCGCCAGGGCGCGGGGGCTGGGGTGGTCCTCACTACACCCACAGGCGACAAGCTCTACTACGCAGTGCATCTCTGCTTTGGGCGCACCGATAAGGTCTCCAACAACATCGCCGAGTATGAGGGACTCATCGCCGGGCTCAAGGCCGCCATCGCACTTGGGGTCAAGCACATCGTCATCAAGGGCGACTCACAGCTCCTCGTCAGCTTCTCCAACAAGAAGTACAAGCCGAAGGACGAGCACATGGCGGCCTACCTGGAGGAGGTGCGTAAGCTCGAGAAGCGCTTCATGGGCATGGAGCTACAACACATCCCTCGCGGCGGCAACAGCGAGGCGGACAAAATCGCCAAGCGCGCTTCTCGCCGCGAGCCCCAGAGCCTCGGCGTCTTCGAGGAACAGCTCCTGAAGCCTTCAGCGGCACCTCCGATCGTCAGCGTCACGGCGCCTGATGAGGAGCTCCCTCCCGCACCACCCATGGGCGCACCAGACTGCGGACCATCTTCAGGCGCTCTAGCCGCAACCTGAAAGCTGGACCTCGGAGATCAAGGCCTACCTGGAGGACGGGACCCTCCCGAAGATCGACGGAGAAGCAGAGCGCGTGGTCCGCCAGGCCGCGCTCTACCACCTGAGGGAGGGTGACCTGTACCGCCACCGCCCGAATGGAGTCGTGCTGCGATGCATCTCCAAGGAGCAAGGCCGCGAGCTGCTTGCCGACATCCATGGAGGCGACTATGGCCATCACTCGTCCTCGCGCACTCTCGCAGGTAAGGCATTCCGTAGCGATTTCTACTGGCCCACAGCGCTCGAGGATGCCATGGAGCTGGTCCAGGCATGCGAGGCCTGCCAGTTCTATGCCAAGCGGATCCACCAGCTGGCACAAGGGCTCCAGACCATCCCCCTCTCGTGGCCCTTCACGGTTTGGGGGTTGGATATTCTCGGGCCCTTCCCCTGCGCGGCTGGCGGCTACCGCTACCTCTACGTCGCCATCGACAAGTACACCAAGTGGGCAGAGGTGGAGCCTGTCCGGACCATCCCGGCAGGGTCATCGGTCAAGTTCATCAAGGGCCTGGTGTGCCGCTTCGGCGTCCCCCACCGCATCATCACGGTCAATGGCACGCAGTTCACCAGCGGCCAATTCAAGACCTACTGCGCTAGCATCGGCACGCAGATCTGCTTCGCCTCCGTGGCACACCCTCGAAGCAACGGCCAGGCCGAGCACGCCAACGCTGAGGTCCTCAAGGGCCTCAAGACTAGGAGCTTCAAGAAGCAGCTCGCGGCATGCGACAAGGGCTGGCTGGAGGAGCTCCCTTTGGTGCTATGGTCCGTCCGCACCACGGCGACCAAGCTCACCGGCGAGACGCCTTTCTTCCTTGTTTACGGGGTAGAAGCGGTTCTCCCAGCCGAGGTCAAGCACCGGTCCCTGCGGGTCTTGGCTTTCGACGAGTCTCGTCAAGACGGCCTGCAGGAGGATGACCCGCTTTTCCTCGAAGGGGCGCGCTGCCAGGCCGTCCTTCGCGCGGCAAGGTACCAGCAGGTGTTGCGTCGCTATCACATCCGCAACATACGCCCCCGCACCCTCGAGGCGGGTGACCTTGTCCTGCGCCGGATCCTCTCCAGAGAGGGACTGCACAAACTCTCACCCATGTGGGAGGGCCCTTTCAGGGTCACGCATATCTCCCGGCCCGGCGCGGCACGGCACGAAACGGAGGAGGGTGTTCCGGTACAAAACACATGGAACATCCAACATCTCCGCAAGTTCTATCCGTGACCTCATGGATACGAACAAAATGGAGCTGTACACGATCCAGAGCTCCCTCTACCGGCGCTGCCGTCGGCACGTGGGAGCTCCCTCCCACTCTCGTGGAAGCCCCATGCTCTGCGCTGGCGGATACCCCATGCTCCGCGCTGGCGGACGCCCCATGCTCCGCGCTGGCGGCCTACTTACTTGAGGGGCCTACGACCATCACATCCTCAAAAGCTAACCCGTGTCGAACACGGCAGCGCGTATCCTTTCTGTTGTATAATGAATCTATTTCATGCATCAATAAAGCCTACTTCCTAATAGCAACCGGTGTTCTTGCAGCTGAGTTGGCCTCGGGAGGCGCGCTCGCGATCTCCCACCGTGTGTCTCACGCGAGCGGGGGCTGGGCACGGTGCCTGTGCTCGGGTCAGTCCCAGCAGTGCTGCAAAACCCAAGTGACTGATCTCTGGCTCGCGGGCCGGCTCCCGTGCACGTCACCTCACCAGGTCCTTGGTGCTCTTGCCTCCTCGCGTAACACCCACAGGCGGCCTCGCGAGCGCGCCCCGCTACATTACTAGCAAAAACTTGGTAATTTCCCTGGTGCGGAACGTCAAGAACCTCAAGAGCCCCGCCCTCGGGAGGCCTCGCGGTCGGCGCCCCACGGACGGAAGGTTTCGTGAGGAACCGTGCCTCGCGTGCAGCGCCTCACGAAGGGCTCGCCCGAAGCCGAGCGTCGACAAAGGAGCTAAGTCTAAGCGTCCCTCGGGTCCTTTCCTTCTCGTTTCTCTCTCATGGCGTCCTGATTTCCTTGGCACAAGCTGCCTGCACGTCAAGGGGGGGACCCTGAGCATCGCGTTTTAGGGACTCCTACCAGCCCCAAGAGCCCTACACCCTCTGGCCTTGCCGAGCACACGCTTTGGGCATACCAGCGACGGTGTAGCCAGCCTCAGGGGCTGGGTCCCAGCGACACAGGGCAAGAGGGCAATGTAAAGGGGATATAAGGGCCTCGGGAGGAAAATGAAAACACATTAAGCATCTAGTACTTAGCAATAAAAGTGCTGCGCAAATGTCTCACACCCCCAGGGGGTTACATCGATTCAATATAGGAAAAAGAAAAAGAAGAAAGAGGGCGAGCCGCAGCGCCATCATCCCCAAGAGTCTGCATCGAGCTCCGCCCGCGCCTAATCGGGGTCTTCGTCCTCGTCCTTGACGCGGGGGGAACCGTCGTCGCTCCCGCTTCCATCGGGGGAGGCGGCACTGTCGTCGCTGCCATCCTCGCTGGAGGAGCCGCTGTAGCTGCCGTCCTCGCTCTCCACGCAGCACTCCAGGTGGCTGCCGGAAACCCCGAAGATCTTCACGAAGAGGGTGGAGGCTCTGTCATACTTGAAGTGGAGAAGGTGCCCCCGCTTCAGGCCCTGGGCGAGGGCAAAGGACTTCCACCCCTGCTTCAAGAACATGAAGCCGGAGGGGGTGAACTCTGCCGCCACCCAGGAGGGGCCATTGCAGCAGACGTCCGCCTGCAGCCATAGGCCCAGGGGCGTGCACTCCTCCATTGCCCTCGCAAAGGAGTCTGGGAGCCGAAGCCAGGTGCAGGGCGAGCGGTGAATGTCCATGATGAACTCGTGGGTTGACTCCGTCGAGCGCCTCCCCGCCTGAGGAGGAAGAGCGGCGGAACCACCGCGGCCGCCTCGGCCGCGGCCGCCGCGGCCTCCGCGCCCGCGCGCAGCACCTCTTCCGCGACCGCGAGTCGCGCCGGTCCGCGGGTGCTGGAGCTGGCCACCGCGCCGGTGGCCGTGGAGCGCGCCCGACCCCGAGGAGGAACCACGGGCCCGGCCTCTACCCCTCACCGCCATCGGCTTCGACGGCTCCACCTCCTCTGCCGTCCTCTTCCCTTTCTCGGCCACGGAGAGCTTCCTTGGGGGAGCCATGGCCGCGGCGGTGACGGGCGGAGAGATTGGCGGAGAGGTTGGAAGTTGGAGAAAAATGGGGAGCCGAGGGTTGGTCTCAAGGCAGGCTGGGGACGGAGTGAAGGGGCAGTGAAATGCCCACCCCCCCACTCGGGCTGGTTTTATCGCCGAGGCGGTGGTTATCGAGGCGTCGCAGGGAGTGGAGGCGCCGCGCCCGCAAAGGCTGCCACACGTCACCTCTGGGCTCGGCAGCTCAATGGGCCCCGCGTCGTTTCGTCCCTAGCGAAGGGAACATGCACGCCGCAGGTCCGGGGGCTACTGTCAGCCCAGTGGGAACCAGGGTACCACGGCCCGTCTGCCTCTGGCTCAGGAGGTGACACTTGGGCTAGCCTCGCGAGGCCCCTCATCGCCAGGCCAAGCTCTGGCGCGGCCGGCAAGCCCTGGATCGCCTCGTGAGGCAATCCCTCGGGAGGCCGCTTTGCGGGGCATGGCGCACGGTGCCGGCCTCGAGGCGGTCGGCCCGTCACATGGGTGCCGCCCCGACGACAGGACGAGGACAGCAGGATACAGCTCAGGCGGATTTCCACTCTGGTGATAGGGGAGCAGTGGCATCTGCCTCCTCCCAAAGGAAGCCCCAAGATATTTCCTCTTTGGTGAAGGAGGATCAGGACGGATCATTGCGCCAGGTAGGAGGTCATCGCCAAGCCCACCAGCGCGTCACGAGGAGCTGCTTTAGCAGGCGGAGACCACGTTTAGTCAGGATAAGCCTGCGCTCTTGTCCCCCTTTTGAATTGCCACCGTGTGGCAACCCTTTCCCGCTCATATTTTTGGGGAAGAGGACCAAGGCACTACAAAGGGGGCAGGGCTGCTTCCATGTAAGGGGATCGACCCATATTCTCCCCACACCTCTTGTACCTCGAGCACAAGCTCTCCCTCATAGAGCAATCCAACACAGGAAGGAGTAGGGTATTACACCGCATGGTGGCCCGAACCTGGGTAGCTCGCGCGTCCCCTTCATGTCCGGTGAGAGCCAGCGAGTCCGTCGTGTTCCCGCCATAGTCCCGTCGTAGGCTGCCAAGCAAAGTCCGCCAGAGTTCAAATCCTAAGTTCTTGGAGAAGTTTCTTGGACGCAGATCCTAGACTCCGACAGAGAGTACCTCGATCATCAATGTACCTCGATCATCAAACGTGTGTCTTCCAATTTAATACTTCTGTGACCTTGCTTTGGTCCATGGCCACTCCTTGAGCGAAAAGAGTATGCCCAAGGAATCCCACTTCTTTAAGCCAAAATTCACATTTGCTAAATTTGGCGTAAAGTTGATGGGCTCATAATCGCTCCAATACTGCACGGAGATGCTATTTGTTCTCTTCTTCACCTTTGGAATATATAAGGATATCATCAATGAATACTACCACAAATTTGTCCAAAAAGTCCATGAACACCTTGTTCATCATGTGCATGAAGAATGCAGGAGCGTTCGTCAGTCCAAATGACATGACCGTATACTCATACAACCCATAACGGGTGGTGAAGGCTATCTTGGGGATATCTTCTTTTCTGATTTTCAGCTGGTGATACCCGGTTCGCAAATCAATCTTGGAGAACACTTGAGCTCCACTAAGTTGATCAAACAAATCATCGATGCTGGGAAGCGGGTATTTATTATTCATTGTGAAATCATTGAGAGCGCGGTAGTCAACGCACATCCAGAGACTGCCATCCTTCTTGCCCACAAATATGGCAGGTGCACCCCAGGGAGACGAGCTGGGGCGAATATACCCTTTTTGAAGCATTTCATCCAACTATTTCTTCAATTCCACTAATTCTGATGAAGGCATTCGATAATATTTCTTGTAAATCGGTGCTGTCCCGGGCACAAGCTCAATTGAAAACTCAAGCTCTCGATTGGGTGGCATGCCTGGCAATTCCTCTGGAAACACATCTGGGAATTCACAGACCACTGGGATTAAATTCATATCTATAGCAATCGCTGCATAAACCATCCCTTTCTTTGGCATGGCTGGCCCAAGGGGTTTATTAACGCGACTTCTCTTGTTGCATAGTTGATGCAGACCTGGTGTTTTGTCAACCAATCCATCCCCAAAATAACATCCAATTTTGGAGATTCAATGGATATCAGCGATGCGGGAAAGATAATTCCATTGATTGATATTTCCAATCCCCGGCATACAATATTTGTCTTGAGCATGGATCCAGGGGATTGTACCACAATAACTTTGTCCAAAAGAGTATAGGAAAATTGATGCTGGGCAACAAAACTCTGTGAAATAAAAGAATGGGAAGCCTCGGAATCGAATAAAATTGTTGCAGGTATGTTATTAATAGGAAACATACCAATGACCACCACCGATGCTTCTTGGGCTTCTTCTGCAGAGATATGATGAATTTGCCCTTGAATATACCTCCGGTTGGGGAATTGTCCCACATGATTGACTTGAGGCTTCAGGTTGGTTGGCGGCTTTCCGTTCTTGGGACACTGCCCAGCGTAATGCCTAGTTTGCCCACATGAGTAACATGCATTGTTACGCAGACAGTCTTGAACTGATTTTCAGTCTTGGTGTTCCCCTGCTGCCACATTGGATTAAACTCGAACAGTGGTTGCTGCCAAGTACGAACCTTCTGAAAAGCTTGTCCTTCCTTCTTAGGTTCAAACTTGAATTTACGGTCTTCTTATACGGCCTTATGATCATTAAGAAGCTTGTGTTCCCTTTCGGCAATGAGTGCCTTATTCACCAAAGTTTGGAAGTCGGGGAAATCCAGCATACCGAGTGCACATCGGAGGGTATGGTTAAGCCCTCCGAGGAACCAATCTATCTTCCATTCTTCGATGGCTATATCAGGTGTGGAATAACGGGCCAAGTGATTGAACTTGTTTAAATACTCACTTACAGTCGAGTTCCCTTGAGTAAGGGCGAGGAACTCTCACTGCTTGACCTTCATGATACCAGCCACTACTAGGGAAAAGGCTAGCAGTAGCGCGGGGTTTTACCTTATCAGTAGCGTGGGCACCGGCGCTACTGCTAAGGCGCTACAGCTAAACTTTAGCAGTAGCGTGGGTTTACCCGCGCTACTGATAACTATACATAGCAGTAGCGTGCTCATTAAACCACGCTACTGCTAGAGCGCGCTGCTGATAATAGCACACTGCTGCTACATGCATGCCCGCGCTACTGCTAATTTTTCCTGTATTTTTTTTTCTGCAGCATATTGGCCCTGTATTTGTATAGGTTTTATACAGTAATCTCATCATATGATTTCATGATCATGATGAATTATTATATCGGCGGGTGAAATAAACGCGGATTAGATTCAAGTGGATGGATCCAAAGTGACCATGTTGAATCCGCGTTTATTTCACCCAATGATATAATAAGTCATCATGATCATAATAACAACTCATCAACATCGTAATATATAACTCACCCTCATCATAGTCATAACAACTCATCATCAAAACAACCACTCATGATCCTCATCTATGAGTCATATAACAACTCATCATTCTAGCTAACACATTGTAGCACATATAACTCATCATCATCATAATAACTAATCATCATCATCATAGTCATATCAACACTAGCTAATTGTTCTTACTACCTAGGACCTAGTCCTCTCTTCTAGGTAAAATAGCATAAAACAGGTAAACCGGTCCATCTCCAAAATGGAGAATGGAGATCCACCTGTCGCCAACTTCTGGCTTGCGCACACGCATGTTGTTTCCAATCGGTTGCGTGCGCGCCTTCATTACTTTGCTCCAATCTTTGATATTGAGCCTTCCATCTTTCAAATAAATAGAGTATGCACTTTGGTAAGCCGTCGGGGGAAACGGTCGTAAGCTAACCATGTACATACTCCCTTCGGTAAGCATCATGTGAGGCACAACCTCGCTAGGGAGCTTCTGTTGAACAATATAGTAACATATATAGTTAGCAATGTAGTTTACTTAAGAAGAATGTATGCAACGAAGTTACCATCATTAACAAAATCATACCAAGTTTTTCGCAATGAGATTACCATCAAGCAACTGATGGACTAGTGGCACGTATCCAGTATAATTTGGGCTGATAAACTGATTGGTATTAAAATTCTCAACATCATCTATAAATGAGACAAGATATCCTTTCTCCTCACAATTAAGCTCGGAGCCATAACTGTAGTACGTCATGTCCACAGCTTTCCGAGTATTTTTTGAAGATAAGAAATAAGCTGATAATTATAAATAGACAAGTTTAGTAGCGATGAACACCAAATATTTTTAAATAAAAAATATAAATTACTTAACAAATTAGTTTGACAAACTCACATTTAGGCAAAACAGGAGGAATATCCACATCGACCCAAATGTCGATATTATCTTCAATATCTTCATCTTCGGGACGAATATCAAAAGTTATTTGCATATTCTCCTCAAATCCATAGGCCTTGCAGAAAGCTTCCCAATTAGAGCAGCCGAAATGTGAGTGATTAAGCGCATTGTAGAGCTTAACCCGAAAAGCATAACCGTGTTTAGTCCTGAGGTGAGCCCTCCTCGTCTCCATATTCTCAAGGTCTTGGAAACCGAGCTTCTGCAAGACAAATGGTCTTGCATGGCACGGGATGTACTAGTCGAATTGAAAAAAAAACGAAAATTACACGTTGAAGCAAAGAATCACAAGTCATGATTAATTACGATGAAATACTTGTCGTTGCGTACCGTACAAACATCGAAGGTCTCTTCCAACTTCACGGTGAAGAACCTATCATTTTGCAGGTGAGGCTCCCTGTCGCACAAACCCCGGTCATCGCAGCAGTAGTCGCACTCCGGGATCTTATCATCGTCGGACATTTCCTGTGTTCAAAATTCAAAGATTATAAATCGATGGCAACTAACAGGAACTCAACACACAGATCATTATTATTCATCACGGGTTGACTGTCGGTCTGTCGAGTCTTTCCTTGAAAACTCTCATCTCACGTGGTGTTAAAATTCTAGCACAAGTCATGCTAAAATTTAATTCTCTTTCCGGCAAATCCAGGGCACTCGATATTTCCTATATATTCTAGCACAAGTCATGCTAAAATTCATAGCAAAATCGGGCATGACCTTCGCTAAAATAGGACATATCGAGCGCCTGAAATTTGCCGGAACGGAAATGAATCAACACTGCGGCAAAACATAGGCCACTCGGATTTTCCCTGCGATACAAAGAGTCAAATGTGGCCATCTTTGGCACCATATACACAGCAGCTCAAGATCGTGATGTCCATACACATCTAGCTTCGCATTGTCACAGCTACTCATCTACTACTACTACATCTATAAAAACATCTATGGAAACTAGCATATAACAGGACCTCTATGCATGTTCATCATTGACATTCACAACACATCATCATCGACATCAACGACATGGGGATTTGGTTGGTCTCACCTCGAGGTCGGAGGGGGTCGATGACGGGGACGACGGCGGGGACGATGCAGGGGCAAATACTTGGTTTCCGTGAAAACAAAATATATAAAAAAGATTATTATGCTGATTTTAGGACTTAGTGAAACCCTATAAGCTATCAACTAAACCCTAGAAGCATACTAAATCAAAGTGTTACATATCAACTAAATATATTAACTATGTCTAATTTTTTACTAATTCACTCTAAACCCTAAAAAATATTAACTATATCAAAGTGTTACATATCAACTAATCAAAATGACTAAATCTATCAACTATGTCTAAATTTTTACTAATTCACTCTAAACCCTAAAAACTATTAACTAAATCAAAGTGTTACATATCAACTAATCAAAATGTAGGAGGGGCTGTGCATGGAGGAGGGGGGGAGGAGGGGCTGTGTGGATGGAGGAGGGGGAGGGAGGAGGTTCGGCTAGAGGAGGGAGGAGGGGCGGCAGATGGAGGGGGAGGAAGGAGGGACGAGGAGGACGGGGGAGGGCCGGCGGATGGAGATGGGGCGGCGGCTGGAGCAGGAGGAGGGAGGGAAGGAGGGAGGGAGGTGGAGGGAGGAGGGAGGAGCTACCTCGGTGGAGGAGGAGCGGGAGCGTCGGCGGTGGCGAGGAGAGGAGAGCGCGAGAGAGTGAGGAGTGAGAGTGATGAGACAGAGGAACAGACGGCCATGGGATAAGATAAGATTAGTAGTAGCGCGGGGTAGAAGGCCAGCGCTAGTGCTAAGCCCAATACCTGTAGCGCGGGTCGTGGGTCACGCGCTGCTGCTAAATGGGGTGGTAGCCCAATTTTGTTTTCTTTTTCTGTTTCATTTTCATTTTCGTTTTAACAATGTAATTTTCTTTTTAACATAGCCCAATTTTCTTTTCTTTTTCTGTTTCATTTTCATTTTCTTTTTAACAATGTAAGTTTTTTTATTAACACAACCCAATTTGAAGCATGTAAAAAAAACATCATAAAATACATCGGTCATCAATGATCTTTTTGTGTAGAATCTAAATTGTCAGTATGAATCTTCACCTGTAGGAACAGCTGAAGATTCATATTGCCACAGATCCTACACATAGAGTACAATGAAGACCAAGTGCTTGTGATAGTTGGAGGATTAACATATTTAAGGTGGTAAACACCCTGTTCGCGGAGCGAGGTGGGACTAAACTTATTAGTAGCGCGTCCTCTGTAAAATGCGCTACAACTATATAGTTAGTTGTAGCGCGGGTTGTATCCCCACGCTGCTACAAAGGCTCCACCCGGGGGACAACATGGGCCCGGTTAGCAGTAGCGCCTGTTTGGACCACGACGCTACTGCTAACGTTATAGCAGTAGTGCGTTGCTGGGGCACGCGCTACTGTTAAATAGTAGTAGCGCTCTCCCGTGCCCCGCACTACTATTAAGCCTCCACCTATAAGCTTTTCCCTAGTAGTGAGCGGGAATATGATACTTGCGGAATTTGTCTTTAAATTTTTGCCAAGTAATATCGTCTTCCGTAGGCCACATGAGCTTGGTATTATCCCACCATATAGCAGCTGGTCCTTCCAAATAATGTGTGGCAAAAGGTACCTTGTCATCTTCTTCAGTACGGGCAATTTCTAGCTTCTTTTCAATGGTCCTCAACCGGTCATCAGTTTCCATCGGATCTACTGCTTGACTGAAGCTTGGCAGTTTGGTCCTCTGAAAATCTGACAATTTAGAATGGTTACCATTATGATTATTCTGCCCAACCATAGTCTGCATGCTTCTCAGGAATTCCATTAGATCTTGGTTTCTCTTCTCCTCAAACATTCGCATAATCTGCTTTGTTGTGGGTGCTTGAGGTGGAGGAGGGGGTGGCTGATATGGTTCTGGGGAATGTCCTGCTTGCCTGGCAGATCGACGAACTGGGGTATCGTCGCCACCATGACAGCTGCTGCCACACCTTGTCATCCTATATATGTTTCCCAATACAAAGCATCGAGATGAGCAACATCCATAAAGGGGGAAAATGAGGAGGTGAAGCAAGAACCCCAAAAGAAAGCAAGGAAAAACCATTGCGAATAAAAGAAGACAACATAATTATACATAACATCATCCAACGTACATAACAGGATGACAACATGGACAGTACTACTACACGCATACAACCAAACACCACATCATCCTCGTCTACTCGTGATGGCAGTGATCGCACTGGCACTCTGACGGTCCTGTTGGTGTCTCCTCGGTATCGGACTCCAAATCGGAACTGATAATACTAACGGAAACCTCCGGAGCAAAGGAAACGCGACGACGCTGACTGGATGGCTCTCCCTCAGCGTCGGGTGGAAGATGGCTCTGCAGCATAGGGGCAGCTGGGGTAGCGAGAAATAAAGCCCACTGGGCTGGGGACTCATGAGGAGTCACCGTCGAGGTATCCGAGTTACTCTGAGAAGGTGCGGGAGTCACGGGTGTAGGTGGAGGTAAAGTAACTAGAGGAACGAGCGGTGTATGAGCAAGTGAAGGTGGAGCGAACGCAGATCGAGCGGCAGCTAGCGCGTCTCAAGTGCGGTTCAGTTCCTGAGCTAAGCTGACGATCAGAAGATATCCAGCCGTTATGTAACGGGACATGTGGCTGGCTGAACGGTCACACTCCGGATCAATAAAAGGGAAACAGATTTGTCCTGTGTCAAACATGAACTGATAGAAGTAGAAACCTGGGTGAGTCTGCATCTGAATCTCGTTGTAGCGCAGGTCAGTGAGAGCCTCGAACGCTGCAAACTGGATCACCTGGTCAGGTGTAGAAGTTATCCCACCCTTGGAGGAACGGGTGTAGGTGCCCACCAAGGTGTTGTTGTGCATGATGACCTCCACGTGATTCTCGTACACACCGTCTGCAAGCTGCTCTCGATACACCTGGTACACAGGGTCGTCACCGTCGGGGTAGAGTCGGAGCCACAGTTGCAAAGCAAATGCGGAAAAGTGGAAGGTGCCGGCTCAGGTTGATACGGATAGGGAACTGGTGCCATCTTCACTCACAATATTAGCTGATCAGCATCAAAAGTAAACTATATGCATGCAATGCAACACCCAAGTGCAGAGGCATACTCAAATCACCCCAAAGACTAAAAACTACCATTTTCTAACGCGTCGGCTGTCTAGGGCATCCTACAGTCAGCGTGGCTCTGATACCAAGTGTTGTGGCACCCCGGCTCAGAGCAACCAGTTTACCTTGCATTGCCAGCCCAGAGATCAAGTCTTCTGGTAACACACAACAACTCGGTACAGAAGATAACCACTTTATTGATCTCTTGTGGATACATAGGTTCGAATATTACAAGATAAGCGATGCCAAGCGGCACCCACAGTGCGGCTAAACTTATGTACATTATTTAATAGACATCTCAGGGGGCTTGACGATAAAGGAAACCACTACGCGGCAGTGGAACGACGAAGTAGTGGAACTCCACTCCACAGGGACACTGCTGGGACACGGCCTAGACCGCGACATACCGATCGACATCAACACCTTGCACGGCTTCTCCTGCATCTGGCATGACACGCCAGGTGACTACTTTGAATGTACTCGCAAGGTCACAACAAACCAAGCAAATACAACAAACAATAACAAGGCATTTAACAAGTTTAATGCATGAACATGAACATGATACTACCAGTCATGAAGTGTACATGGATTGTTGCCATGGTCCCTTGGACCAACTTACCATTTCGGGGTTACCTTGTAACCACCGTCAACATCTTACCGTATTGATCCTCGCACGATCACATCAATACCAAACCATAGTGATCCTCACACGATCACCAACTTCTGCATGTGCCATCTTGTTGTATTAAGTGTGCAGGTTATTTATTTCTGTTGACCCATAGTGTGACCTACTACGAACTGTGTCCATATCCGAGGACGGGGCTATCAATAGATTATACACTCTGCAGAGGTTAGTACACTGTACCCACACCACGTAACTCATGGCCTCATGCTCCCATTCGGGTGGACCAACGACATTCCGACAAAACCAATATATTGCATGACACTCTCCCGGCCACTCCAACAAACTCCCCTTTGGACTATGTCATGGGTGGCCCCGATGTCAACTCGTGACATCCTGCCACCTCGTGGCCGGCCACCGTCGTGGCAAAACAAAACAAACGGTCCCAAACGGGGACAATGGTACCATACAACTTGGGCACACAAGGTTATGCCTGCCTACTGGGCCAGGGTAGCGCCAGTGCATAACCTTCCCTAGTTGGAGGCACCGGCGAGAGGCATGACAATAGACCGAATTAGGGCCTCCCCATCCAGGCAAGTGTGGTTGCACTGGTGAGTTCGATTCGGTGGCACCATTGCTCGATCAATAGTTGTTCAAGTTGGATTAACATCAGGTTTAACTTGAAGGAATATGATTCGAACCATAGTATGCAATGAGGTGCACGGGTCATGATCATATGAAAATGAGTAACGAATGCATCATGCTACCATGAAAGTATATGACATGATCTCTACAGCACAAAAACAAGATGACATATTCTCTACTGCATAATAACAATATGACATGTAACAACTATGTAGCAATAGGTTATATATAGCAAGTCATATTAATAGTGAAGCATATATAGAATTTAATTCAAATAAAACCATTGTCATTGAAATGCCATCCTTGCATATGAATGTTGTGGCTTGCCTTGGTTCAGAGGAGTGTCACACAACTCCTGGTCTTCTACAACACAACTAGGACCTTCTGAAAATAATTTAAATGCAAAAAGAAAATGTCACATAAAGCATTTTAATGCACCAGAAAATCCCAACAGCAAGGAAAATTCTCAAACTTGGCATACAGAAACTTTAGCTCAAGACAGAACTAATGCAAAAAGATTCAACTCATTTGGACTTAAAGAATAGAATATAAAGCAGGTTAAAGTTCTGGTCAAAATCTGAATTTAAATGAATTAAACAAATTTCCAGAGAAAGCCACGTCGAAGGTGTATTCTCAGAATACGTCTCCACTCATACCGCTTCGGGCAAGAGGGATAGAGGCTGGTAGGTGGGGCCCCCTGTCAGGGTTAAATGAGAGAGGGAAATAGAGGAGGCAGCGCTGTCGCCGGTGGTTCTCCAGCGAGGAGACCACGGTGGTCACCGGAAAGGAGGGGGATGTATCCGGCACATCCTGGCAATCACGCACGTACCAAAAACGGTGGCTGAGATGGACGGACGGCGATGTGGGCTTCTTCTCCAGAGATGGCAGGCGGCGGAGCTCGTCGAATATGGCGATTCCGGCGACGATCCGACGAACCAGCACCACGAGCGTACTCAGGAGGTCACCACAAACTCGACGGAGGCAGAGAACGAAGAAGAGGATGACCAGAGCGAGTGGACGACCGAGGTGGATCCGCGGCCAACTCCGGCGAGGTGCGGTGGCAGGAGGCCCTCCCGGCCTTGCGCCGCTTGCTGGTGATCGATTTGTGGCCAGTGGTGGTGAGGACGATGGCTAGAATGGCTCAGGGGTGGCTGTATTTATAGGCGGAGGGGTGACAGCACGTTGAGCTCCACCGGAGAGGAGCTGCCAGCAAACTGAGCGGGAGATGAGCTTGGGCGAGACGTGGAGAGGAAGTAGAGGAGCTCAGAGAGGCTGTGCATGCACGCGGACACAGTGCGGCGCACTAAGTGGGGCAGGCGGCGCATGCACGTGCACTGTTCCACCCGTTTGCGCTTCGGCCGCTTCCGGCGTGCTGCCTGCCGGCATCGGGGAGGAACAGGGTGAGGCCAGGTGGAAGTGCGGGAGGGTGCTGAGTGGCGGGGGCAAGCTGCGGTGGCGCGAGGAGGAGAAATGGGCGGCGGCAGAGGGCCCCGATGCTCAGAGCGAGGTGAGTGCACGACGAACCCCTCGCATCCGCGTGGTCACCGTGTGCTCTGGCATACGCGGTGCTTTAGGAAAGTGCAAACCGTGTCTGGGGTGTAGTCCCTTCAACGCGGTGCCGAAAAATGCTCTTGGTTTGCCACCTAGCTCGATGGATGATACTTGCGCGTGCTGCAAAGTTTTTGTACAGAAACTTAAGAGAGCTGTGAGCAAACAGCTTGGAGCTAAAGGCTGAAACTTGGGGGTTAAGAATCTCCTAGGAAGGTAGTCATGTGGTAAAAATTTCAGCTCCAACAGATCAAGGAAAATATACTTGCTTCACAAAGTGCCATTTCTGACCAGAAGCAAAAATATTTTCCCTAGCTGAAAATTTCCAAATGACCATGGCATATTTTTGCATGGGAAGGTGAGGCATGATCCAAAGAATATTTGGGAATTTTCTGAGCAAATAAAAATGACGGTTGCTTCATAGCTTATTGGGAAAACATTCATTTTCAGGAGGAAAATGAATATAAATCCATTAAAGAAAATTGTCCCATGGCATTATGGTGAGAGGGATGAGGTCTAGGGAGGGTTTAAGGATAATAAAACCCACATCGAAAAAATCAAAAATGATTTCCAAGTGGTAAGTCCAAAAGAATTGACAGAAAACCCAAATGCAAGTTAAATATTCAATAAATCCAAATAAAATAAAGAAGGCAAAAACCAGGGTGTCACAGGTTGGTTCTGTAGGACAGGGAAGAGGCGGGAAGCAAGATGGGATCAAAATCAAAATCCAGAACAAGTTCAAGAAAACAAAAAAAAAGAAGGATTGACAAGGATTCCAGTGCATTTGGAAAGAAGGTTACCTTGATGGGCACATGGAGGGGATGCCGTCCTCCCTCCGGCAACTTCAGTTGCCGGCGCTTGGTCCCCGGCAACACCGGTTGCCGGAGGGGCCTTTGCATGAAGGGGCCCTTCTTGGAGCTCCTCTAGAGGAGGGCTGCTCCTTGCCGGTGAAGGTCTTGGCGATGGCCCGGGAGTCGAGGGTGCCGTCAAGAGGTCTGCCCCTTGGCGCTCTCCTTCCGGCTGGCTGCTTTCCAACCCCTTGTCGGTCTCCATTGTGGAAGACTCAACGGTAGTGCTCACCAGCGGAAACCGCACGTGAACCTCACGCGGGGGGCTCGAGCCAGCAACCTCAGGTGAAGTCGCACCTTGATCGGTGCCGGTTGCCGTCTCACCCTCTTCAGCAATCCTGGGTTTCTTCTTGTGCCTCTCCGCCAGCGGCATTTCATCCCTGCAAGATCAGAACAATTAAAAAGATCAGTTTAGCAACAGAGTCTGGACGATTACAAGAAAAATGTATGGAGATCGAGGGGCTGACTCCTCGTCCTCGTCGGGGTCACTAAGGACTAACAGATCGTAGAGAACTGTGTCCCCGATCCACGCAGTCATGGGCGATGGCGGTGAATTCCTGGGGCGCTTCGTCCCTAGGGGAGCTGGGGGCTGCGGAACGCCCGCCTCCTCCATGGTTGGCGGGATGGGTCGGCGAGGGGCAGCAGCACGGGAAGGCTGTTGCCGGGAAGGTTGTGCCTGGGAGGGTGCGGCTGCTACCTTGACGGCGGTGAGCTCCTGGCTTGCCGACTCGGTATGCGTTGCCCTCTTTCAAGCGGGCTTCTTGGCGACGGTCATCTTCACCTTGGCAGGAGGAAGGCGAGGTGGTTCTTCTTCTTCTTCCTCTTCGTCCGAAGATCCCTTGGGCTTCTCTCCTTCCTCTTCCTCCTCCTCAGATAGCTTAGCCTGCTCTTCCTCACCAGGATGCTCTTCGGCATGCTCTTGGGAGCAGCTTCCTCCGCTAGTTCTCGGAGCTGTGGCTTGCTCTTCGGCCTGGCTTCTGGTACCTTCTCCGCCGCCGGTGCCCTTGGCTGCCCGAGATTGAGTTGCCTTCACTCTCTTGAGCTCCTTAGCTCTCAGGGCAAGGTACTCCTTCTGGTCATCCTTCGTCGGATGGACCATGTCATTCTCAGCTCTGATGGCCTTCTCCACTAAGCCAGCAAACCAGATTTCCACGTCTTCCTTGCTGGGTTCCTCCCATGTGTTCAGAACCGTCCTGGCATCGCAGTCCGGCATCCTTGCCAAGATGGAAGCCTTGGCGGTATTGTTGCACAATGGGATCACCTTCGCCGACAGAACGAAGGTGCAGCCGCTGTTGAAGAGCTGGCAAATGAGCAAGTAGTGCCCCATTACCGTCAAGTTGTTGTCGGGGCCCAGGTGTAGACGCATTGGGTCAGCAGGGCCCTAATAATCCCATGCTTGCAGGCCTCCCCTATGCTGCAGCGGGGCGATCCGGCGGCAGGTGAAGTCTGCCCCCACCATCTTGATCGTCAAGCCGGCCACCTTGAGAGCGAGGATTCGGTGCAGCACCACTCCCAGCTTGGCGTCATTAGGATCGACATTGCTCCAGCTGGTAGCTTTCTCGATCCTTTCAGTCCTAAGGTGGTAGAAGGCAGGAAAATCTCGCTACTTGATCCAGCACCAGTCGCCCCGCCACTCGTTCCACTTGATGTGAAGTTTGCCTTCCAAGTAATGCCTCTTCGAGTTCCCCCATGGAATCCAGGTCACTCTACCGGAGAGGGCGTCATCCTCGACCTGGGGAATGAAGAAATGCTAGAACAGAGCAACAATTGGGGCTATTCCCACAAAGTTTTCACACAAGTGTGCGAAGACCGATACACAGGTGACCGCGTTGGGTGTGAAATCCAGCAGTCTGAATCCAAAAGCATTCACCACCTCAACAAAGAAATTAGAGAAAGGTGGGCACTGCTCGCAGTAAAAGTACCCGGCGAAGAAGTGGAACCGATCTTCGGCGGGAGGAAGAGACCCAAGGAGCACCACCATGGCCGCATGATCATGTGTCTTGCTCGCATACACATACGAGTAGTTCTTCGTCAGGTTGTCTTCTGTAAGCGCCGGCGGGAAGACATCATTGGCCCGCCGCAGGCTTTGGCGGCCTTCCTCTCATCCGCCGCCAAACTGGAGAGCTTCGCGCCTCTCTTCGGTGCCATGGCGAGATTTTGGGGGGGGGGTCCAGCGAGCGGCGGTGGAAGCAGATGGCGCTCTCTGCCCTTGCGCGAGGAAGAAGATGGTGGCGATGGCAAGATTGGGAGAAGGGGGATAAATGAGCAGCGCCCTTCGCGGATTCCTTTTTATGGGGAAGGCGTGTGTCGGTGTACTAAGACATGGGTGCCCTCGTACCCAGACTTGTGCACAGGCAATTGTAGCCTCCCTTTTGGCAAGGGCTTGATAGAAGATAACTACGGCTAAAGACTCAACACCAAGACCATGAGGAAGACCTCAAGGTAGGTCATCGAGAAGTACTATTCTAGTACTGAAGATCGACGTTGCCCTTGCCGGAAAGCTCCATCTTGGCAAGGTTAAGATCAAGACAATGGTTGCCGGCAAGCCCCCTTCCGGCAAGCAACGCCCGGCAAGCTCTGTGCCAGCAGGCTTGTTCTGTCCCGTTAGCACTCCACCTCACCATCGACCAGATAGGCTCGTATGCTAGATGTCGAGCGGGCAGGCAGTCAACATAGCCGGCCAAGGCACGTGTCAGCACGCCACGCCAAGATTAACTTTAATGACACCCGTCCCTGGAACATGTCGAGATTACAGGAGGGCGCCAGGACCGCTGGTACAGATCTTTTGCCCAAGGCCTCGCCTCCCCAACGAGCACCTAATGGTGCATTAAATGCGTTTGTCTTACCCCGTCGGAAGATAGACGTGGTGATGGTGCAAGTCACTGTTCAAACTCTATAATGACCATATTAGCCATTGTGGTAACCCCTTGGCCTATAAAAGGAGGCCCACGGCTACAGGTAGAATGGTCGACAGCTATCTCAATTACACGCAGTAGTCGCATTTCCCGTGCACCTTGCTGGAAAACTGCGCTCCCTGTAAGCAGAGTTCATACACGATCAAACACAGAGCAGGAGTATGGTTTTATGCTCATAGTAGCCCGAACCTGGATAAACCCCCCACGTGTTCTTGCACCTACTAAAAATCTGCTCTTTGTCCCATGCATGTCCCCTGAGCCGAATCGCAAAGGGACCCGTTCGGTCCCATAGATTGTCGTTTCCCACGACATCATTGGCACGCGAGGTAGGGGGATTGTGTGTCACAAATCAGCTTTTTGGTAGTGTGAGTACCAACTTCATCTTCTTCGTCGACGGCGCCGAAGAAGAAGGGTGGAGCCACGACGGCTCCTACCGCGTCCAAGCCACCTTCCCAGGCGGCCACAGGGGCGCAGCCGGCGCGGGCGCTACGGTTGGGATGGGTGGAGCAGGAGGCGCAAGTGGTGTGGGTGCCCAGCACCCCCGCCACGTTGCGTAGCCTAGCCACAGGACCGGCGGCGTCACAGCCAGTCGACTTCCAAGACATTCTGGTGAGCACAGTCATCATAGTAATATAGTTCATACTGCTGCGGCCCAGAACCTAGCTGCCGCAACATCCCAGAATGTAGCGGCGACGTCCAACAACGGCGCGGGGAGGAGTACGCTGCGACCATCGCAAGATGGGCACGTCACCCTCCCCCACGTTGCTGGCTGTTCCAGACGACCGCAAGGCGAGATCCCTGTGCAGCAACTTCCGATTGCTCACGGAGCACCGCCTCCACCACCACGTCCGCCTATTGGCGAGCATGAGCCGCGGCGGCATGGACGTAACGAAGCTCCTTCTAGCTCTGCCAGGAGTCGAGCGACACCTCATTCTGTGCACCCAGCCATGCCAACCACGGCGGCAGAGGCCATGGCGTGGGTTCAAATACTTTTGAACTTCCCGCCAAGCCCGGACAAGATGGACGAATGGAGAGCCACCATTCAGAGTCTCATCAGTTTTGCCGCTCCTGGCAAAACAAAAGACGTGTAGCCGTCACGGTGACCACCCACCATGCTGGCAGGACCGTTCGGCTACCTTGCCGGAGACGCCGTGCCAACGGTGCAGTCGTCTCGGCACCCCCCACTGTCGCATTGGCCGGCCCACCGATCAGACGACCATGATGTGTTTTCTATGGCCTTGTCGGATCTGCGGTGCCGGCAAGATCAGCGCCAAGTGCTCCGTGAGCAGTACGACGAAGATGCCCACACGAAGATCGCGCGGCGCCGGGAAGCACGCCGTTAATCTGACGACCGTACCAGGTTGGCAGTGAACATGCTCGCTCTAGTAGCCGCTGGGTACTTGCCCTACGATGTGGGGTGCCCAGCGTTTACTCGTGAGCTGCGGCAGGTTCGCTGGCCGTCCGCCCATGCCTTCAAGCCGGAGCTGCCCGACAAGTACGACAGTATGCTCAACCCAGCCGAGTTCCTTGGCATCTACACCATCGCGGTGGAAGCTGCCGGGGGACGGGACGAGAAAGTACTGACCAACTACTTCCCGTTGGTGCTTCAGCCCAACGTTAGGTCATTGTTGATGAACCTGCCCGAAGGCTCCATTTCTTCTTGGGCGAATCTATGCCATCATTTCGTTGGCGCTTACCAGGGTGGCCACAATCTCCCGGGCGAGCCTAGCGATTTGCAGGTGATCCCCCAAAGGGATGGTGAGAACCTCCGCAAGTACATACAATGGTTCAGCCGTGTGCACCACAACATCCCCGACATCCATCCCGCAGCTATTGTTGCCGCGTTCCACATGAATGTGCACAACCGCAGGATGCGATCAGAGATGAATGTCGAGCAGGTCAAGACCATCAGCGATCTATATGCCTTGGCGGATAGGTGTGCATGTGTTGAGGAAGGGAGGTGACTCCCCGGGGAAGATGCTGGTGCAGACGTCGATTCCGAGGACGACGACGCATCAACCCCGCAAAAGTAGAATAGAAAGCGTCACAGAAAGAGCAAGAACAAGACTGTACTGGCCGTCGAGAGCTTCGGCGACACCAACGCCACCAAGAAGTGGAAGGCAGACATCCCCGGCAAGGAGGTTACCGGGTGCGATGGCTGCCAAGAACCTGCGACGGGCGAGAAGGCCGGCAAGACCGGCGTGCCTTACTGCAAGATCCACCGCACCAAGGGCCACGACCTCCAGCAATGCCGGCAAGTAGAGCAACTTGCCGAAAAGCAGAAGCAAGAGTACGAGAAGCGTGACAAGGAGAAGGTCCAAGCTGGTGCTGGTGGGTCCGGCAAGCAAGACCATGGTGGCCGCGGAGGCTGCTGCGGCAAGGCCAAGCAGCCAAAAGAGAAGGCTGCTCAGGGCCAGCAAGAAGAGGATGATAGTGATGAGGACGGAGGTGGGTCCGACAAGGAGTTCCAAAATGCAGTGGATGCCATGTGTGTTGATCGAGGCGCATCTTTGCACTCCTCGCACTGGCAACTAAAGCAGTGGATCCGCGAAGTCAATGCAGCGGAGCCGGTGATGGAGGCACAAAAGCCACTCAAGTGGTCGCACTCGCCCATCATCTTTGACGCCGAGGACCACCCTGATCGCACCACTGCGGTCGGGTGTTTGCCGTTGTTGGTCTCACCAACAATTCGCAACCTCAAGGTGAAAAAGATGCTGGTTAACGGTGGGGCTGGCTTGAACTTGATCTCTCCAGATGTGATCAAGAGGCTGCAGATTCCCGAGAAGGATCTCGAGGAGACATGCAGTTTCCAAGTGATCAGTCTGGGGAGGAACAAGCCGAAGGGTCAAGTCACATTGCCGGTCATGTTCGGCAGCAAGCTTAACCATCAGACGGAGAAGATTACCTTCGACGTTGTCAAGATGCCACTACCATACAATGGGATTCTGGGCCGCCCGACCCTGGCAAAGTTTATGGCCGCGTCGCACTATGCGTACAACGTCATCAAGATGCCGGGGCCGATGGGGGTCTTCACCATCAACTCGAACTACAAAGACTCAATCATCTGTGCTGACAAGCTCTACCGAGAGGCAGCAGCAGCAGCTGCCATCGAGGCACTTGCCCCTGCCGTCAAAGCTCCCGGGGGAGAGAAGAAGAAGAAGACCAGCAAGACCTCTGTGAAGGACTCCAGGAAGCGCACTTCAGAGTGCAGCATGCCTGTTGAGGACACACCAGAGAGCTCTACCGGCAAGAGCAAGAGAGCCAAGGTTTCCGCGCCAACGACCAAACAAGTTTCTGCAAAAGAAGATGGGACGAGTGGCACCTTCTCTATAAGTGCCACTCTCAATGACAAACAGGAAAGCGAGCTCATTGCCTTCCTATGGGCGAATGTCGATGTGTTTGCTTGGCAAGCATATGACATCCCTGGTGTTCCTAGGGAGGTAATTGAGCACCACCTTGCTGTCTGCCCTCATGTGAGACCCGTCAAGCAGAAGATCAGAAAGCAAGCCTTGGAGCGGCAAGAGTTTATTGCCGAGGAGATTAAGAAGCTAGAAGCAGCAGGCCTGGTTAGAGGAGTGCTACACCCTACGTGGTTAGCCAATCCAGTGGTGGTGCATAAGGCGAATGGGAAGTGGAGGCTTTGTATCGACTTCACCGATATAAATAAAGCCTGTCCCAAGGACCCTTTCCCTTTGCCGCACATTGACCAGATTGTAGACTCCACTACCGGCTGTGACTTACTCTCTTTCCTTGACGCCTATTCTGGTTATCATCAGATCTTTATGGCCAAGGAAGATGAGGAAAAAACCGCATTCATCACTCCATGTGGCACATACTGCATTTTGCGTATGCCTTTCAGATTGAAGAGTGCCCGAGCAACCTTTACCAGAGCGGTCCAAATTGGTTTTGAGCCACAGCTGCACAGAAATGTGGAAGCTTGCATGGATGACATTGTGGTCAAAACCAGGGACAAGTCAACCCTGATCCAGGATCTAGAGGAAACTTTTGCCAACTTGCGCAAGCTCAACTTGAAGCTCAACCCCGAGAAGTGTGTGTTTGGTGTTCCATCCGGCAAGCTCCTTGGTTTCTTTGTGTCTCAGAGAGGGATTGAATCCAGCCCCGACAAGATCAAGCCAATTGAGCAGATGGAAGCACCGAGATGCGTCAAGGATGTCAGGCGCCTTGCCGGCTGCGTTGCCGCCCTCAGCAGGTTCATCTCCAAATCGGCAGAGCGCGCCTTGCCGTTTTTCAAGATATTGAAAAAGGCAGGTCCAGTGAACTGGTGATGACCCACAAGTATAGGGGATCAATCGTAGCCCTTTCGATAAGTAAGAGTGTCGAACCCAACGAGGAGCAGAAGGAAATGACAACCGCCTTTCAGCAAGGTATTTTCTGCAAGCACTGAAATTATCGGTAATGAGTAGTTTGATAGCAATATAATTTGTAACAAGTGACAAGTAGCAATAGTAACAAAGAGTACAGCAAGGTGGCCCAATCCTTTTTGTAGCAAAGGACAAGGCGGAACGATCTCTTATAGTAAGCAAAGCGTTCTCGAGGACACATGGGAATTTCATCTAGTCACTTTCATCATGTTGGTTTGATTCGCGTTCGCTACTTTGATAATTTGATATGTGGGTGGACCGTGCTTGGGTGCTGGTCTTACTTGAACAAGCCTCCCACTTATGATTACCCCCTCTCGCAAGCATCCGCAACTACGAAAGAAGAATTAAGATAACTCTAACCATAGCATTAAACATATGGATCCAAATCAGCCCCTTACGGAATAGCGCATAAACTAGGGTTTAAGCTTCTGTCACTCTAGCAACCCATCATCTAATTACTACTCCACAATGCATTCCCTTAGGCCCAAAGATGGTGAAGTGTCATGTAGTCGACGTTCACACGACACCACTAAGAGAATCAACAACATACATATCATCAAATTATCGAACGAATACCAAATTCACATGATTACTTATGACAAGACTTCTCCCATGTCCTCAAGAACAAAAGTAACTACTCACAAGCCATAAACATGTTCAAGATCAGAGGGGTATTGAATAGCATAATAGATCTGAACAAATAATCTTCCACCAAATAAACCAACTAGCATCAACTACAAGATGTAATCAACACTACTAGCAACCCACATGTACCAATCTGAGGTTTTGAGACAAAGATTGAATACAAGAGATGAACTAGTGTTTGAGATGAGATGGTGCTGGTGAAGATGTTGATGAAGATTGGTCCTCCTACGATGAGAGGATCATTGGTGATGTCGATGGCGACGATTTCCCCCTCCCGGAGAGAAATATCCCCGGCAGAATCTCTCCGCCGGAGAGCAAAAGTGCTCCTACCCAAGTTCCGCCTCGAGACGGTGGCGCACCGTCCCAAATGGACTTATATATCAGGAAATGGGGCCCAGAGGCTGGCCATGGGCCCCACGAGCCACCAGGGCGCGCCTAGGGGGGTGGCGCGCCCTGGTGCCTCGTGGGCACCTGGGTGGCCCCCTCTGGTACTTCTTGCTTCCAATATTTTTTATTTATCCCAAAATAAATCTCCGTGAAATTTCAGCTCATTTGGAGATGTGCAGAATAGGTATCTCTGACATAGCTTTTTCAGGTCCAGAATTCCAGCTGCCGGCAATCTCCCTCCTTTTGTAAATCTTGCATATTAAGAGAGAAAAGGCACTAGAATTGCTCCACAAAGTGTTATATTGATTAAAAACACTATAAATAATAGTAGCAAAACATGATGCAAAATGGACGTATCAACTCCCCCAAGCTTAGACCTCGCTTGTCCTCAAGCAAAAGCCGATATCGATAAGCATGTCCACATGTTTAGAGAGAGAGGTGTCGTTAAAAACAAATTACGGACATTGTAGCATCATGATCATTATTATAATAGCAATATTTATTATCATAAAACTTCTCGTGAGCAAGTAGCAATTCATCACAACAATGGAGTATAAGGCATAAACTTTCTTGAAAACTAACAAACTATGTTCTCAGTCAACAATGCAATTGCAATTCATCATATTTTCAGGAAGGGTCTCATGTAGGAGCTATTTAGCAAGTCCACATACTCAACCATCATTTAGTCTTCCATGATTGCTAACACTCACGACATATATATGGAGCAAAAAGTTTCAGCCAGACACATAGAAAGATAGGGGCTTGTGATTCCGCCTCCCAACTTATTCACCTCAAGGGTGATGTCAACAATAATAACTCATGATCACTCATATCCAACTGGATATATGTGCCTAGATCTTTCCCCACCACATGATGCTTGCAAAAGAGAAAAATAAAAAGGAATAGAGGAGAACACTATTGACTCTTGCATAAAAAGTAAATACATAAAAGTAAAAGATAGGCCCTTCGCAGAGGGAAGCAGAGGTTGTCATGCGCTTTCTTTTGTTGTTGGATGCACAAACTCTTAATGCAAAGGAATGTCACTTTATATTGCCCCTTGTGATAGCAACCTTTATTATGCAGTCTGTCGCTTTTATATCTTTACCATCACAAGTTCGTACAAAGCTTATTTCCCTTACAATAAAAGTTCAGACATATTTAGAGGCAATTTTTATTGCTTTTTGCACCGATGACAACTTACTTGAAGGATCTTATTCAATCCATAGGTAGATATAGTGGACTCTCATGACATGAAACTGGGTTTAAGGGTTTTTGATGCACAAGTAGTATCTCTACTTGGTGCAGATTTTTGGCTAGCAAAGATATTGGGCAAGCACCACATGTTGGAGGATCTATAACAATATAACTTCTATGTGGATATGAACAAACATAATTCATTACGTTGTTTTCCTTGTCCAACGTCAACAATTTGACATAAAATACTTAATGGGGGCTCACAATCATAAAAGATGTCCAAGATAGTATATTTGCATGTGAATCTTCTCTTCCCTTATTAACTTTTTCATGAATTGCATCATTGACTAATGCTATGTTTGTTAACTTCCAATAAATTTTACCACTTATACTTTTCTTTATGTAATGTCATTACTTTCCATAAGATTAGCATATGATCTTTTTCATTATTTTCATTGCTAGAATTGAAACATGAAAGTAAAGAAGCAAAAAACTCGAACTACTCTTTATTATATAACTCTCAACTCGATTACAATGATAGATAGATCACGAAGCTAACACTCGAAAATAGATCATACTAAACTTTTATTCAACTAGATCACGAAATAACTAAGGATCGAACTAAAAATAGGTAAAGATAATAAAAGTGATGGTGATACGATACCGGGACACCTCCCCCAAGCTTGGCACAAGCCAAGGGGAGTGCCCATACCCATGTGCTCAAGTTTCCTTCTTCGGTGATGGTGGTGATGATGAAGTGGTGAGCTTGTCCTGCACGATAATAATTAGGATCTCCTTTAGACTCTGGATTTCCCAGAGCACATACTGTATCATCTCCGTATTCCTTTGGACTTCGGCCATAATATGCTTATTCTCTGGGCCCCAAGCGTTCATTCCCGCATCACTTTCACTCGGACGAGAGATGTCCCAATTGGAGGGTATGTGCATACGAGGAGTATTTTCGATCCCATAATTGTGAACTAAGTTATGAAAATTGTTCCGATGTAACCTGTGCAAGGGCCTTCTAGGGGGAAGCCCTTCTTGTACCTCTGGATTCCCATGGCCTGAAGTGCTTCCTATGGCTCGGTGCGGGTTCGGAATTGTGGAGATGCCGGAAAGGGTTCCCCTCTCGGAGGCCGGAGGGTGGACCTTGAGCGAATCTCCATCATCTTCTTACATGGCAACTTCTCCTTCCTCCCTCCTCCTGAGTTCCATCTGCATCAACCAAGCATCGTCTCCCACATTGTTGGAGGAAGAAGAAGACATGGTGCCTGGCCTCAAAATCTGGCAGAAAACAACATGAAAGAAGAACTGAGGAGATTTCTGCGATACGGTGGTCAAAACATCCAGGAGTATATATAAAGATTTTTTATCTTGCAAAACAAGTAATCTAGGAGAAAACGGAGTCGAGAAGGCTCACGAGGGGCCCACGAGCCACAAGGGCGGGCCTGGGGGGGGGGTGGCGCGCCCTGGTGCCTCATGGGCACCAGGTGGGTCCCCTCGGCTGTTTCTTATTTTTGTATTTTTTCTAATATTCCAAAACTGACAGAAAAAATATTTTTATGGAATTTTTGGAGTCGGTTTACTTACCGTATCACATACCTCCTCCTTTTCAGGGTTCTAGAGTGTTCTGGAAGGTCTCTCTTATGTATTCCTCTGGTGTAATTGTTTCAATAACATTAGTTTCAACATTAATGGGAGTACCTGAAATATAGTGCTTAATTCTTTGCCCATTCACCACTCTCGGATTAGTGCCTTCGGAGTTGTTTATTTTGATGGCTCCGGAGCGATAAACTTCTTCGATGATATACGGTCCTTCCCATTTAGGGAGAAGTTTTCCTGCAAAGAATCTCAAATGAGAATTTTATAATAGAACTTGCTCACCCACTTTAAATTCCCGTTTTTGAATTCTTCTATCATGCCATCTTTTAACTTTTTCTTTAAACAATTTGGCATTTTCATAAGCTTGGGTTCTCCATTCATCTAATGAGCTAATATCAAATAACCTCTTTTCACCGGCAAGTTTAAAATCATAATTGAGTTCTTTAATTGCCCAATATGCTTTATGTTCTAAATCAAGAGGTAAATGACATGCTTTTCCATAAAGCATTTTATAAGGAGACATACCCATGGGATTTTTATAAGTAGTTCTATAAGCCCATAATGCATCGTCAAGTTTCTTAGACCAATTCTTTCTAGATCTATTGACGGTTTTTTGCAAAATTAATTTTATTTCTCTATTGCTTAATTCAACTTGACCACTAGTTTGAGGATGATAGGGAGATGCAATTCTATGGTTGACATCATATTTAGCAAGCAATTTACGGAATGCACCATGAATAAAATGTGAACCACCATCAGTCATTAAATATCTAGGGACTCCGAACCTTGGGAAAATAACTTCTTTAAGCATTTTAATAGAAGTGTTATGATCAGCACTACTAGTTGGAATAGCTTCTACCCACTTAGTAACGTAATCAACAGCAACTAAAATATGTGTATACCCATTGGATTTAGGAAAAGGTCCCATATAATCAAATCCCCACACATCAAATGGTTCAATAGCAAGTGAATAATTCATAGGCATTTCCTGACGTCTACCAACATTACCAATTCTTTGACATTCATCACAAGATAGGACAAACTTACGAGCATCTTTGAAAAGAGTAGGCCAATAAAAACCAGATTGTAATACCTTGTGTGCAGTTCTGTCTCCCGCATGGTGTCCTCCGTAAGCCTCGGAATGACACTTCCGTAGGATTTGTTCCTGTTCATGCTCAGGTATACAACGTCTAATAATACCATCTACTCCTTCTTTATAAAGATGTGGGTCATCCCAAAAGTAATGTCTTAAATCAAAGAATAACTTTTTCTTTTGTTGGTATGTGAAACTAGGTGGTATAAATTTAGTAACAATATAATTAGCATAGTCCGCATACCATGGACTATACGAGAAGCATTTATGACAGCTAATTGTTCATCAGGAAAATCATCATTAATAGGTAGTGGGTCATGAAGAACATTTTCCATTCTAAATAGATTATCTACTACGGGATTCTCAGCTCCCTTCCTATCAGTAATATGCAAGTCAAATTCTTGTAGCAATAAAACCCATCTAATGAGTCTAGGTTTAGCATCTTTCTTTTCCATAAGATATTTAATAGCAGCATGATTGGTGTGAACAGTTACCTTAGAATCAACTATGTAAGATCTGAATTTATCACATGCAAACATAACTGCTAGAAATTCTTTCTCAGTAGTAGCATAATTTCTTTGGGCACTGTCTAGAGTTTTACTAGCATAATGGATAACATTTAATTTCTTATCAACTCTCTGACCTAGAACAGCACCAACAGCATAATCACTAGCATCACACATAATTTCAAAAGGTAAGTTCCAATCAGGTGGTTGAACAATAGGTGCAGTGGTTAAGGTTTTCTTAAGTGTTTCAAAGGCTTCTAGACAATCATCATCAAAAACAAATGGAACATCTTTTTGCAAAAGATTGGTAAGAGGCCTAGAAATTTTAGAGAAGTCTTTAATAAATCTCCTATAGAAACCATCATGACCTAGGAAACTTCTTATACCTTTAATATCTTTAGGACATGGCATTTTCTCGATAGCATCAACCTTAGCTTTATCAACTTCAATACCTCTTTCAGAAATTTTGTGCCCCAAGACAATGCCTTCAGTCACCATAAAGTGGCACTTCTCCCAATTCAAGACAAGATTAGTTTTTTCATATCTCTGCAAAACTCGATCAAGGTTGCTTAAGCAATCATCAAAAGAAGTTCCGTAGATAGAGAAATCATCCATGAATACCTCAACAATCTTTTCGCAAAAGTCAGGGAATATAGCAGTCATACATCTTTGAAAGGTAGAAGGTGCATTGCATAAACCAAAAGGCATACGTCTATAAGCATAAGTTCCAAAAGGACAACTAAAGGTGGTTTTCTCTTGATCGGCTGGTGATACGGGTATTTGAGAAAAACCAGAATAACCATCTAGGAAACAAAAGTGTGTATGCTTAGACAATCTTTCTAACATTTGATCAATAAAAGGTAAGGGGTAATGATCTTTTCTAGTGGCTTTGTTTAATTTTCTAAAATCAATTACCATCCTATAACCAGTTACAATTCTTTGTGGAATGAGTTCATTTTTATCATTAGGAACAACAGTAATACCTCCCTTCTTAGGGACACAACGAACGGGACTTACCCATCAACTATCAGCTATGGGATGGATTATACCTGCTTCCAGAAGTTTTAATATTTTGGTTCTTACCACCTCTTTCATCTTAAGATTTAATCGTCGTTGGTGGTCGACAACTGGTTTAGCATCAGGCTCCATATTAATTTTGTGCTGACATAGAGTGGGACTAATGCCCTTAAGATCATCAAGAGTATATCCAATAGCAGCTCGGTGCTTCCTTAGAGTTTTTAGTAATCTCTTTTCTTCATGCGCTGAAAGGTTAGCACTAATAATAACAGGATATATCTTCTTTTCATCAAGGTAAGCATATTTTAATGTATCAGGCAATTGCTTCAATTCAAATACAGGATCACCCTTAGGTGGAGGAGGGCCTCCAAGAGTTTCAGCAGACAAATTGTGTTTAAGGATCAGTGGTTGATCAAAGAACATCTTATCTATTTCATTTCTTTCATTCATATGCATATCATTTTCATGGTCTAGCAAATATTGTTCTAACGGATCAGCAGGAGGTACGGCAATAGAAGCAAGACCAATAATTTCATCTTTACTAGGCATGAGACATACCACCAAAATTAAAACTAACAGTTTCTTTAGCGCAATCAATCTTGGCATTAACAGTGTTCAAGAAAGGTCTACCAAATATAATGGGACAAAAATCATCTTGTGGAGAACCGAGGACTAGGAAATCAGTAGGGTATTTTATTTTTCCACACAAGACTTCAACATCTCTAACAATCCCAAGTGGTGTAATGGTATCTCTGTTTGCAGGCTTAATAGTAACATCAATGTCCTCTATTTCAGCAGGGGCAATATCATTCATAATTTCTTGGTATAAGGTAAACGAAATAGCACTCACACTAGCACCCATATCACACAAACCATGATAGCAATGATCTCCAATCTTAACAGAAACAACAGGCATGCCAACCACGGGCTTGTTCTTGTCTAACAAATCTCGTTCATTTCTAATAGGTTTAGCAATTCTAGCAGCTTCAGCACAAAAGTAAATAACATGCCCATCTATGTTATTGACTAAGAGATCTTTAACCATAGCAACATCAGGTTCAACTTTAATTTGCTCAGAGGGTATAGGTGCTCTAATATTACTTTTGTTAACCACAGTTGAAACTTTAGCATGTTCCTTAATCCTAACAGGAAAAGGGGGTTTCTCAATATAAGCAGTAGGCACAACTGGATCAGCATGGTAAACAATTGTTTCTTCTTTAACACTAACGGGTTCCTCAATCTTTTCTTTAACAGGGGGATGATATTTGAACCACTTCTCCGTAGGGAGATCAACATGAGTAGCAAATGATTCACAAAAGGAAGCTACTATCTCAGAGTCAAGTCCATATTTAGTGCTAAACTTATGAAAAGCATCGGTGGCCATAAAAGATTTAACACAATCGAACTCAAGTATTATACCTGACTCATTACCTTTGTCGAGTTCCCAATCTTCAGAGTTGCGTTTAATTCTTTCCAGAAGATCCCATCTGAATTCAATAGTTTTCTTCATAAAGGAGCCAGTCGAAGAAGAATCGAGCATGTTTTGATTATCATGAGAAAGCTGAGTATAAAAATTCTGTAAGACAATTTCTTTTGGGATCTCATGATTGGGGCATGTGTACATCATGTACTTAAGCCTCCCCCAAGCTTGAGCGATGCTTTCTGCTTCACGAGGCCAAAAATTATATATATAATTCCGATCACGATGAACCAAATGCATAGGATAAAATTTCTGATGAAATTCCAGTTTCAATCGGTTCTAGTCCCATGTATCAGTATCATCACATAGCCTATACCATATCAATGCCTTTCCCTCCAAATATAAAGGTAATACTTTCTTCTTAACTCCATCTCCGGATAAACCTGCAAGCTTAAACAATCCACAAATTTCATCCACATAGATCAAGTGCCTATCAGGATGTACCGTTCCATCTCCTGCATAAGGATTAGCTAGCAGTTTCTCTATCATACCCGGAGGAATCTCATAATAAATATTTTCAGTAGGTGCAGTAGGTTGAGGAGCAACTATTTGTGTTTCCGGTCGAGGTGAAGATAGCCCGAACAAACCCCTCAAAGGATTACTTTCCATAGTGACAAGTGACGGTAAATTTAAGCACATAATATAAATGTTTCCTTACCAAATTCCACTCACGAAAGGCGCTTCACTCCCCGGCAACGGTGCCAGAAAAGAGTCTTGATGACCCACAAGTATAGGGGATCAATCGTAGTCCTTTCGATAAGTAAGAGTGTCGAACCCAATGAGGAGCAGAAGGAAATGACAAGCGGTTTTCAGCAAGGTATTTTCTGCAAGCACTGAAATTATCGGTAACGAGTAGTTTGATAGCAATATAATTTGTAACAAGTGACAAGTAGCAATAGTAAAAAAGAGTGCAGCAAGGTGGCCCAATCCTTTTTGTATCAAAGGACAAGCCGGAACAATCTCGTATAGTAAGCAAAGCGTTCTCAAGGACAGATGGGAATTTCATCTAGTCACTTTCATCATGTTGGTTTGATTCGCGTTTGCTACTTTGATAATTTGATATGTGGGTGGACTAGTGCTTGGGTGCTGTTCTTACTTGAACAAGCCTCCCACTTATGATTACCCCCTCTCGCAAGCATCCGCAACTACGAAAGAAGAATTAAGATAACTCTAACCATAGCATTAAACATATGTATCCAAATCAGCCCCTTACGGAATAGCGCATAAACTAGGGTTTAAGCTTCTGTCACTCTAGCAACCCATCATCTAATTAATAATACACAACGCATTCCCTTAGGCCCAAATATGGTGAAGTGTCATGTAGTCGACGTTCACACGACACCACTAAGAGAATCAACAACATACATATCATCAAAATATCGAACGAATACCAAATTCACATGATTACTTATGACAAGACTTCTCCCATGTCCTCAAGAACAAAAGTAACTACTCACAAGCCATAAACATGTTCAAGATTAGAGTGGTTTTGAATAGCATAGTAGATCTGAACATATAATCTTCCACCAAATAAACCAACTAGCATCAACTACAAGATGTAATCAACACTACTAGCAACCCACAGGTACCAATCTGAGGTTTTGAGACAAAGATTGAATACAAGAGATGAACTAGGGTTTGAGATGAGATGGTGCTGGTGAAGATGTTGATCAAGATTGGTCCTCCCACGATGAGAGGATCGTTTGTGATGTCGATGGCGACGATTTCCCCCTCCCGGAGGGAAGTATCCCCGGCAGAATCTCTCCGCCGGAGAGCAAAAGTGCTCCTGCCCAAGTTCCGCCTCGAGACGGCGGTGCACCATCCCAAAAGTCTTCTCTATATTTTTTCTAGGGCAAATGGACTTATATACCAGAAAATGGGGCCCAAAGGCTGGCCAGGGGCCCCACGAGCCTGGGGGGTGGCGCGCCCTGGTGCCTCGTGGGCACCTGGGTGGCCCCCTCTGGTACTTCTTGCTTCCAGTATTTTTTATTTATTCCAAAATAAATCACTGTGAAATTTCAGCTCATTTGGAGATGTGCAGAATATGTATCTCTGACATAGCTTTTTCAGGTCCAGAATTCCAGCTGCCGGCAATCTCCCTCCTTGTGTAAATCTTGCATATTAAGAGAGAAAAGGCATTAGAATTGCTCCACAAAGTGTTATATTGATTAAAAACATTATAAATAACAGTAGCAAAACATGATGCAAAATGGACGTATCAACTAGACTGCAGAAGCGGAGGCTGCGCTCCGAGATTTGAAGTACCTGTCCTCTCCGCCAGTCTTAGTTGCGCCTAGGCCGCAAGAGATGTTGTTGCTATACTTAGCGGCGATGAATTAAGTGGTTAGTGCTGCACTTGTGGCTGAAAGAGAGGCTGATGAGGAAGAGGTAGCAGCCGCAGAGCCACGACCTGACGAGCCGGAATCTTCTCCGGCAAGGTCAGGTGCCGACAAGCCAGAAATTGTGCAAGGCAGCCAGCCAGATCAGCAAGCTGTGAAGAAGATGGTGCAGTGCCCAGTCTACTTTGTCAGCTCCCTCTTGCAAGGGGCTAGGTCAAGGTACTCTGGCGTGCAAGAGTTGCTTTTTTGCCTTCTCATGGGCTCTAGGCAGCTGCGCCATTATTTTCAAGCACACCCAGTCACCATCGTCACTCATTTTCCATTGCAACGCATCTTGAGAAATCCAGAAGCAACCGGCAGGATTGTGGAGTGGGCGTTGGAGTTATCAAGTTTTGATCTGAAATTTGAGAGCACCTCAACGATCCAGAGCAGAGCCTTGGCAGAATTCATTGCAGAATGGACCCCAATGCCAGATGACGAAAAACCAGAGACCTCTCTCCCCGGCAAGGAAACAGTTGACGATTGGGTCATGTACTTTGACGGTGCTATCACGCTGAAAGGCGTCGGTGCCGGTGTGCTGCTTATAGCACCCACCGGAGAGCACCTCAAGTACGTGGTCCAGATGCACTTCCCAGGGAGCAGGCCACCAACAACACTACTGAGTACGAGGGTTTGCTTCCCGGTCTGCGCATTGCAATCGACCTCGGTATCCGGAAACTGATTATCAGAGGTGACTCACAGCTTGTGGTGAGGCAGGTCAACAAGGATTACCAGAGCCCTTTGATGGAGCCATATGTCGATGAAGTGAGAAAGTTGTAAGAACACTTTGACGGTCTGCAAGCAGAGCACGTTCCTCGTGCCCGGAATGAGATTGCCGATGACCTGTCGAAGCTTGCCGCCCAAAAGATGCCTATGGAGCCAGGAACTTTTGTGCTCTAACTAACTCAGCCATCCGTTACACCATCTAAGCTGGCGAAGAAAAGAAAACAAGATGTTGATGGTTACTTTCTGGTAGAGCTACCCGTAGCCGCCAAGAAAGCAGATACCACCGACAAGCCGCCCTTTGCCGGTGAGCCGTAGCATCCGGCAAGCCAGATCCTTGCCATCGAAGCAAGTGCTCCCGCAGAGGAAGAAATGACTTTAGTCCTTGTCGTCGAGCCACAAGCTCTGGCATGGGCACAACCGGATGTCCAATTCCTCCAGACAGGAGACCTTCCTGATGAGCAAGAAGATGCAGAAAGAGTGGCCTGTCAATCAAGGATGTATAAGTTTATTGACAACACCTTGTACAGGAAGAGACCAAACAAGGTAAAATTGAAATGCATCTCCCGGGAAGATGGACAAAGGCTGTTGGAAGAAATACATGAAGGGATGTGTGGCTCTCCTATTGGGTCATCGCACTTGTCGGCAAGGCATTCCGTCAAGGATTCTACTGGCCAACAGCCCTTCAAGACGCCTTGGCGGTGGTTATCAGGTGCGAAGCATGCCAGTTCCACTCCAAGGACATCCACCAACCAGCTCAAGCCCTCCAAACAAATCCCGCTTTCCTGGCCCTTCTCGGTCTGGGGGCTCGACATTGTCGGCCCTTTCCCCCGTGCTACCGGGGGCTTTGAATTCTTGTACGTTGCAATCGACAAGTTTACAAAGTGGCCTGAAGTAGAGCCAGTGAGAAAGGTGACGGCACAGTCAGCTATCAAGTTCCTCAAAGGATTGGTTGCCCGTTTTGGTGTACCCAACAGGATCTTTACCGACAACGGCACCCAATTCACTCGCCGCGCCTTCACAGCATATTGCCAAGAACTTGGAAATAAGATCTGCTATGCCTCCGTTGCTCACCCGAGAAGCAATGGGCAGGTAGAGAGGGCAAATGCGGAAGTGCTGCATGGTCTAAAGACTAGGACTTTTGATAAGATGCACCAGTGTGGAAGGTGCTGGGTGGAAGAATTGCCAGCGGTTCTTTGGTCAATTAGAATGACAGCAAATTGAGCCACTGGCCATACACCCTTCTCCCTTGTGTATGGTGCAGAAGCGGTAGTCCCCACGGAACTCAAATACGGGTCACCTCGAGTCTTGGCCTTCGATGAGGAGGACCAAGATGAGCTGAGGCATGACGATGCCACGCTCCTTGAGGAAGATCGTTTCCGGGCTGCTGTCCGTGCTGCACGGTACCAGCAAGCTTTGCGCCGCTACCATAGCCGCAAAGTGAATGCCAGGAACCTTGAGGAAGGCGACCTTGTTCTTCGTTAGATTCAATCCGCGAAGGTTAAAACAAGTTGACGCCGAAGTGGGAGGGCCCTTACCGGGTAGTACGAGTCTCTAGGCCCGGCGCAGTCCGCCTAGAGACCGAAGATGGCACTCCGGTGCTAAACTCATGGAATATTGAGCATCTTCGTAAGTTCTACCCGTAAGGCGCAATTGCCGGGCTGCCCGGCAACCTCTTTTGTACAAGTTTGCCGTCAAGGCATGTAAACCTTTGTACAAAGCCGGGCGCAGATCCCGTGCATAATAAATAAAAGTTAAATGTTTCACAACTCTTTGTCAAAGTACATATATATTTATGTGTTGCAGGCAGTCTTGTGTTACATTTTGCCTTGCATAAGGTGATTAACGAACTGTCGAGGTTCCGGCCTCCTCTTTTCTCTTCTTTCTTTTTCTTAAAGGAAGGCAGGATTCCTTGCGTACGAGTTTCCTGGGGGGAGTGACGGTATGGATACCAAAGGACGCGTTCATGATGTCACCCCACGGCAAGAAGTACAGCAAGGAATAAGCTAAGTTGCAAAACTTTGAAATAAATTCTTTGTTTTAGTTACGGCTCTCCTTGAACAATTTTGGCCTTTGTATGAGAAACCTACATGCTAAGGAACCTTGCCATGATCAACTGCGCTCTTGCTTTGCTTCGAGTCTGCTCGGCAACCTAAGTAGCTGTGTTATGATCGTCAAGCATGACCTTGCCGGCAGCAGCACTTCGGGCAAGCTGCTGAGGACCTGTTCCTCGAAGCGCTCATGGCAAGGGTGTGCGCACCGGCAAGCTTGCGGCAAGCATAGGGTACAAAAATCATGCAAAGACAGAATGGAATTAGGAGAACAACATGCATACGTCCATTCAAAATATGAACTACAACAACTGTTAAGCGCTTAGGTGCAAAAGTTATCTTCCATGCCCCCACGGGGCTACATTGTTTTTGATACAGGAGCTAAGGCGAGGAGCCTAGGCGGAGCGCAGCTCATCTTCAAGATTCAACTCGGGCAATACTATGCGCCTAGTCAGAATCTTCGCCTTCGCTCTTGATACGCGAGGAGCTTTCGTCGCTCTCGCTCTCGCTGGTGGAGTCGGTGCCGCTGCTGCTCTCACTTTCCGTGCAGCATTCCATGCGGTCGCCAGAGACCCCGAAGAACTTCATGAAGAGTGTGGCAGCTACATCATACCTAAACTGGAGAAGCTGCCCCTACCTTAGACCACGGGAGTGGGCGAACGACTTCCACCCTCGCATCAGGAACAGGGAGCCGGCAGTGGAGAACTCGGCCACCACCCAGGAGGGGCCGTTGTAGCAGCCATCCACCTATAGCCACAGGCCCGAAGGCCTGCTGTTCTCCATCACCCTCGCAAAGTGGTCCGGGAGCCGGAGCCAACTGCGAAGCCGGCGGTGCAGCCCCACGACAAACTCATGCGCCGCCACCGCCGCGTGTGACTCATGTGCCATCACCGCCGTGTGGACTTCCTCCTGAGGGGGGAGGGTGGCCGCCCCGCCTCGACCACGGGTGTCGTGCCCTCCGCGGCCGTGTGGGACGACCCTGCTATGGGTGCTAGGGCTGGCATTCACGATGACCACCGAGGAACGCGTCCGGCCCCGAGGGGGGACCCTCGAGGCGGAAGCAGATGCGCAGGCCCGACCTCCACCCCTCGCCATCGCAGCAGTAGACCTCAAGGAAAGCAAGGATGAACGAAAGGTTGGAGGAAGAGAATAGCAAGGGCAAAAGACGGACGGGGAAGATCGCTACTCCCCCGCCCTCTTTTATAGCGCCCTGGGGGGATTACTCTCCCTGCCGCCTCACCTCGATTAATAGCAGAAATCGAGGAAGGAGATGCGAGAAGTCAGGCAAAATGGGCAGCATCCTCCACATTTTTCCTTTTTATAGGGAAGGCGCGAGGGCTGGCTCTTTTTCATCCTACGTGGCTACGCTTTTCAGGCACACCACCTCTCACCGCCGCTTCGCTCCACCTCTCCCACGCCCGCATTTAATGTGCATCATGGGCGGGTGCGGTAAAAGAGAAGATTATGACAGTGATCTTCTGCCACGCGCCGCCTGTGCACTATTTGGGCCTAGCCCAACGACGCCTCGCATGCGCGTATGGCCCAGGCCTAGGTGCTCCTGTTAGTGTACTAAGACATGGGTGCCCTCATACCCAGACTTGTGCACAGGCAATTGTAGCCTCCCTTCCGGCAAGGGATTGATAGAAGATAACGACGGCTTAAGACTCAACACCAAGACTGTGAAGAAGACCTCAAGGCAGGTCATCAAGAAGTACTATTCTAGTACTAAAGATCGATGTTGCCCTTGCCAGAAAGCTCCATCCTGGCAATGTTAAGACCAAGACTATGGTTGCCGGCAAGCCCCCTTGCCGGCAAGCAAGGCCCGGCAAGCTCTGTGCTAGCAGGCTTCTTCTGTCCCATTACCGCTCCACCTCACCATCGACCAGATAGGCTCATATGCTAGGTGTCGAGTGGGCAGACAGTCAACATAGTTGGCCAAGGCATGTGTCAGCATGCCATGCCAAGATTAACTTTAATGACACCCGTCCCTGGAATGTGTCAAGATTACAGGAGGGCGCCAGGACCAGTGGTACAGATCTTTTGCCCACGGCCTCGCCTCCCCAATGTAGCACCTAACGGTGCATTAAATGCGTTTGTCTTACCCTGTCGGAAGAGAGATGTGGTGATGGTGCAAGTCACTGTTCATACTCTGTAATGAACGTATTAGCCATTGTGGTAACCCCTTGGCCTATAAAAGGAGGCCCACGGCTACAAGTAGAACGGTCGACACCCAGCTCAATTACATGCAGTAGTCGCATTTCCCGTGCACCTTGCCGGAAAACTGCGCTCCCTGTAAGTAGAGTTCATACACGATCAAACACAGAGCAGGAGTAGGGTTTTACGCTCATAGCGGCCCGAACCTGGATAAACCCCCCACGTGTTCTTGCACCTACTGAAAATCTGCTCTTTGTCCCATGCATGTCCCCTGAGCCAAATCGCAAAGGGGCCCATTCGGTCCCATAGATCGTCATTTCCCACAACAGCGCGGGGGCTGGCTCTTTACCATCCTACGTGGCTGCGCTTTTCAGGCGCACTACCTCCCCGCGCCCGTTCCATTCCACCTCTCCCACGCCCACATTTAATGCGCATCATGGGGGCATGATAAAAGAGAAGATTAGAACAGTTATCCTCTGCCACGCATGCATGTGCACTGTTCGGGCCTAGCCCAATGACGCCTCGCATGCGCGTGTGGCCCAGGGGCTCCTGTTGGTGTACTAAAGCATGGGTGCCCTCGTACCCTGACATGTGCATAGGCAGTTGTAGCCTTCCTGATGGCAAGGGCTTGCCGGAGGGTTGCTGTGACTCAAGATATAGATTAAACAAGACCATGAAGAAGACCTCCAGGCAGGTCATTGAGAGTACTATTCTAGTACTGAAGATCAAGACTACCCTTGCCGGCAAGCGTCATGTCGGCAAGGTCAAGACCAAGACTCTGGCTGACGGCAAGCTCCTTGCCGGCACGCGAAGGCCCTGCAAGCTCCGCGCCGGCAGGCTCATTCTATCCCGTTACCTCTACACCTCATCATAGGCTAGATAAGCACGTATGATAGGTGTCGAGCGGGCAGGCAGTCAACGCAGCTGGCCAAGGCACGTGTCAGCATGCCACGCAAGGATTAACTTTAACGACACCTGTCCCTGGGATGTGTCAAGATAACAGGAAGGCGCCAGGACCTGTGGCCCAGATCTTTTGCCCAAAGCCTCGCCTCCCCGACTAGCACCTAACGGTGCATTAAATGCGTTTGTCTTACTCCGTTAGGAGATAGACGTGGTGATGGTGCAAGTCACTATTCATACCCTGTAAATGACCTATTAGCCACTGTGGTAACCCCTTGGCCTATAAAAGGAGGCCCATGGCTACACTTAGAACGGTCGAGCCCTAGTTCAATTACACATTGTAGCTGCACTTTCCGCGCACCTTGCCGGCAAGCTGCGCTCTTTGTAACCTTTGAGCTCATACACAATCAAACCACCAGAACAGGAGTAGGCTTTTACGCTCACAGCGGCCCAAACCTGGATAAATCGTTGCTTGTTCTCACATCTACTAGCCCTGCTCATTGTAGTATATTCATCCCACAGCCGAACCGCAAAGGGATCCTCTCGATCCCATAGATTGTCGTTTTCCCACGACAGGGACCTTGTGACGAGACCCGGCACGACCGCGGGTGTACTCGAGGTCGAACCCGACCACCTTGTACTTCTCCGCAGCAAGCAACAACTCCATAGTGTGGATGGAGTTCTCCACCCAGATCGGGTTGTTGGTGTACACCACCGAGAGCTCCGTGAACCTTCTGTGGGTGTCCACTACGGCATGCATGGTGAACTGCCGCTCGTCGTCGGCAGCCGCTCTCTGTATTTGTCGTCGTGGGTGTGCTTCTTGCAATACTGGGGCGCGATCGAAAGGTTGAAGAGACACAAGGGTTAAATGGCTACTGTAATAAGTGGGGGCCGGACGGCCTGTAATCATCACGTCTTGTCACTGCATTCCTAGCGAAGGATTCCAGTGCACGTTTGAGCACCCCACACGCATTTCGTTTGACCACGCGTGGGCTCGAAGAGGCACCAAGTTTACCCGTGGGTGATGAGGTCAAAGTTACATAGATGGGTAATGATGGACACTCAAGTGCGATAATTCTGGGCACACCGCACATAGTTGAAGAAACCAACTGTGTACAATAATGTCGAAGATTGCTGTCGAGTCCACAATATAGATCGTTTGCGATGAGATCGACAGGGGAAACACATTCGAGAATGGTAAATAAAATCAAGTCCATTGAGGTCCAGATATTAATCGTCCATTGCATATGAAGGTCAAAATATTACTACCAATATATGCGTCTCATACGATGCCATTTTCAACGATTGTACCACAAAAGCACAAAATATTACAAGGTTCAAATTCCAGAGTTAGAAGGCTCAAATTCGAAGATTACAAGGTTCAAACTGATATTAGAAATGAAATTCAGCTCATGCAGCTGCAGACGCCCGTGCTGATTAGCTGAACATGGACATATGGGAGGTTCAAACTGATATTACAACTTGTAACACCCTTTTTGAAACCTCAACATTTCAGCAAAGGGATCAGCCACTGACATGTCATGTATTGGCTTGACATAATGACTTCCGATTACTCTATCAGCTGAACTTCCAAAATGAAATTCAGCTTCTGTAGAGCCTTTTCCATTCTGCCGTAGCCGCCGTCACTGATCAGCAAACCATTCAGTTTTGCGAAGCAAATGTAGGGAAAACCTCATTACCTTTAGCACCCTTGCTCTCACAACAAAGAACCTGGCGAATATAGTCTCCGGTAAGGTCCCTCGGTAGAAGTTCAAAGTAATTTCTAAGAGATGCAGATCAAGGCATTCGATGTGGTTGTTATATTGTATCACATTATCCACTACCGGGCCTAATCTTATCTGCAAAAGAGGAGAACGTATTAGTGCCTACATGTAGTTATGAACACTACTACATGCCTCTTTGATTTGTAAGATTTCTAAAATACACGAATAGAGTGATATGCCATCGTCGATCCTACATGATTAACTTGGTCATTTGATTACAGTCTAGAAAAACGTAGGCTTCTTCCCAAGAGGTAGGAGTGGATGGAAATTTCCCTACGAAAACTAGTACAGATGCATACAAAGGAGAAATGCATATGGATTGTAACCTTATGAACCAAGCAACCACTATAGGGAAAAAACATCTATGTACTGAAATCCTCCAAAATTCCTTCAGAAATCATAGTACATTTGTCATTGTAAACTTGGGAAAAGGTACCAAAAAATTGAACTCCCTTATGGTTAACATTTAACAGGAAAGGAGCATCACCTCGATATATAGCTTCTCGAGGCACCGAAAGCATCTCAGGAAACTGACAACTTCATCCAGGTTGGGGCCAATAGATTCTAGTGCGAAGACCATCACTGTGCGTAGATACGGGGTCAAGCTTGTTGGGTTCATTTTCTGGATGACAGACGAACATACATCTTCAAAATTAGAAAAACTGTTAATTTCAATAAGGAGAAGAAGAAGGCGACTGTTGTACCTGAACGGGTGTGGATCCAATAACAAGTTCGGAGAATTTGACAGACGAGTAGCCCACCACTGTCAATTTTGGTGCAGAAATGACACTGATTCTTGTTGGACCTTGTTGATCAACTACAAGTAATCTCTCAAGTAAAGGTGTGTCCTCAATGACCATACTATGATACACCTTCTGTGATCTTTTGTTGCAGCACCAGCAACACACATAAATTGTCCGGAGAGTCATGGAGGCGATGTGGAAGCTACTCAACCCATTGATCGCCTGAAGACGAAGGTACTCGAATGCAGTACAGCCGCAGAGCAGGTGCTCCGTGTCATCCTTGGGGATGCAGACGGCGATGAGCTCGAGGTGCTTTAGTCGAGGGAGAAACAGAGCGGGCGCGTCATTAATCGGGGGCAAATGGTAGTTCATGAACCTGGCGAGCCACAGCGTGGGCGCGAGGCGGAGTGCGGACGGTGGCAGCAAGAGCATATGTCCATCATTAAAACTAAGCTCCTCAAGGTGATCTAGGGCGGGGGATCGGAACCACTCGTCAAGCTTGGCTCGGTCCTTGCCGTTGGAATGGAACTTGCCCGTGATAAGGCCTCTGATTGGGCCAAGGTGCCTGCCGAGGATCTAGGACAATGCGTCCAAGCTTTTGCAATAGCCATGGCAGAGCTTGTGGACGTCGATGAGGTCAATAGGGGTGGAGTGCCATAGGGGGCGCCACCACCGGGAAAGGGCGGTTGTCCGCGCGCCATATTTGATTGGGAGGAGGGAGATGATGACGATCAATATATCATCAGGGAGGCTACTGATAAAGTCTAGGCCCGCCGGAGTCACTTGCGGTTCTTGCTCGACCCGCCTCCGCATGTTGGCAGCCTCGTCCTCCACCTCCGGAGTCTCCTCGGTGGCGACGCTATCTGCTAGGAGTGGAGGAGTGGGAGGATAGGGAATATTTAGTTAGAACAGGTCAAAAGAAAAGAGTATTGTTAACTAGAAGTTAGTAGGTAGGAACAGACTTAACAGCGTCAGAAAATGGAATCCCTATTGGTTGCTTAAATACTACACATTTACTTTGATATTGCTAGGTAAGTCAACATGCAGATACTTAAAAAGAACACTTACTTCGAACAAATTCTGGATGGATGATATCGTCAGGGAAGTTAGCATATATCATATGACCAGGCTCTTTTAGGTGCAGAGCAATTTTAGTGCCAGCTTTCACTACATAAAACTTAGAAATGTCTCTCCAAAGGCCCGCGCCAAAATAAGAGTGACCATGTTCATCAAGTTTTACAGAAACAACGATTGTAAATCCATGATTTGTGTTCAATATGAAATTCCTGGAGTCTTCAGTTATGTAAAGGCCAAGATTATGTACTATAGTTGCTGTTGTAAAGCAAGGGATGTACTGCAGGAAATGATAAGATTGTTAAATAATAGGGTAACATGCAAATATGGGAGTAATTGAAAGAATAGTACACAACAGTTGAAATCAAAGGACACAAATTTATAATTAAACAGATAGTGTAACCATGATGTCATGCAAATATGAGAGTAATCGAAAGAACATTACATCATTAATTTGCCTAATATTGAATGAAGAAAAAATCCCCTTTGATGTATATGCTGCATGTGGCACCTTTTATCCAAATGTAGCAATATATACTATATGTTCAGAAAAGTAGGCCATGTAAACCAAGGTAGGGTGAGATTGAGCATACCGTGTGCTTCCTAAAGTCAGCTGGTACATTGAGATGGAAATCCTCGGCTGTCTGGCCGAGGCCGCATAGGCCTGATGTCTCCTTGCACTGTACACTCTATGAATGAAAGAAAACCCTCGAATCAGCTAGAAGAAAAAATAATTCATGGCGATTTCAGTCGGGTGATTAAAAGGGGCAGACGGACTGGGATAAGAGATGAGCGAATATTTTAGTAACTTAGTTACCTGGTTCTCCATGAGAAAAAATCCCAATACCGCAGATTCCCCAATCGGGCGGAGCTGGTTCGACGGCGAGCAGCGTCGTGAAAGTCGATGGCGATAGGCGGCGGCAAGCGGCAGTGGAGAAATGCGGTGGGGTTTGCCGGCAGCCGGCGGCGGCGACAGGCGTCGAGCTACGTAGTTGCCGCGGCGATAGGCGATGACATGCAGAGTCGAGGAGTGCAGGTGCGAATGGGGATCGGGGGGGTGGCGGGCGGGGTGAGGGTTTTGTGACGTGGGGATGGTGAGGGTTTTCTTTTTCCTTTTTGAATTGGGTGGTGAGGGTTTTCTGTCCCACAAAGCTTTTCGGAGGCAATGGTTTCGTAGAGCCAACCATGTGTCATTAACATCACTCCGGTGTATTTAAAAAAAACATCAGTCCGGTGTGAGGGTGATACGGAGTGCCGTTCGATCTGTGTACATCCTACGGTGCAGACGTGTGATCCGTGGGGATGCATTCTGGCCAATCAGAACACACATGCCGCGATACAATGAAAGTCATCGCTCACGGTTCCAATCTGGGAAAATCACCAAGTTTCAGGGTGGGTCCACATTTCCTTCATCGGTTGAATCTGAAATTTTTACCCACGCTAAACATTCACCCTAATATGCAGAAAATTCCATCAACCAAACTGATTGCATACTCATCCCACATGTAGACATAAGTAAACATAGATATAAGCATACTCAGGCATAGATAATAAGCGTACTCAAGCATAGTTCAACCATATATAGTTCAACCGATATTAAGCATACTCAAGCAAAGTTATAATTAAGACACTACATAGCCATATATAGTTCAATTCCACATCTCATCTGTTGACAGGCCTGCATGAAGGTGAAGCTTCTCCACGTACTCAGCGTACGCGGTGTCTGCCACCACCCTGCGAGAATACTTCTGCTTGAAGGAGCCAACGGCTCATCCTCTTACATTCACACTTTCATACTCGTGATGAAGCCTTTGGTTGCAAAACGGGCATCCAAAGCCCCTATTCCAGGTCCTCACACGCCTGTTATGCAGTCCCGCATAAAGCTCCCTGAGCTTTTGCCTCTTGAACCTCCTCTGGCCATCTTTGTCCTCGTTGTCGACATCGTCAGATAGCACCTATACATATAGTAAAAAATGTGGTGTCAGTATATTTTATAATAATGCGAATTCAGCAGGCAGAGTTTATGAAACATATATATCCTGTGACGGCGTGAATCCTAAATCATCAAGTGATCTTGATGAAATAAATGCATAAATAGAGAGCACACAACTTAGTGCAACAAAATTAAGAGTCTGATTGGTTTGCTACCAACATTTGGCAGAATCAAAAGTTTGGTTTACAACCGACATTTGGCAAAATCAAAAGTTGCCAACACTTGGCAACCTTTTGTGAGATTGGCAATGAACAATGGAATGCAAACTAATCTCTAGCGAACATTTGGGAGTTGCCAAAATTTGGCATGCCAACGACTTTTGGCATCAAACCAATTTACATGTCGTAAAGTAGGATTAGGATTTTATGGCTATTTTTTTAAACAGATCCAAAGATTTTGGTTCGACTTTTTTAGCACAATCATCTATGTACATACCAATCTGGATTTTTTTTGGCACAAGCATATATGTAGGACATTTAAAATTAATTGTCAAGATCTGGCTAGGAATTATTAGCAACACTAACCCTAGTCGGATTATTTTTTTAGAAGAACAGGGAGGCTCCTCCCCGGTTCCATTACTCGAATGAAACCCTCATAGTGGCATACATCAGCTCACTAAGAGGAGCAGTTTGAAAGCAACAACTAAAGGGAAATACACAACGATAGAAGTATGAGGATTACAAGATATCCTGCACCCCAAAGGGGTCCCTAGTCGGATTATTAGCAGAAATCATTTGTACAGAAGAAGCAATTAATCACTTATCATTTGTACCATTCAAACAATCAATACACTACATGGATCTATCGAATCTAACTCAGATTTCATGGATTGAGAGAACATAAACATAGGATTTCTATTCCGAAAAGGGGGAGGCAGGACTAACCTGTAACGCCCCGGACACACCCGCCGGCGGTCGTTACTCCTGGCAGGATCTAGACTGGCCCCACAGATCAATACTAGTCTTTCCTGTGCACTTTGTCCTCACTCGTTTCGTTTCGGTTCTCCAAGGGCCATCCTTGTAGAAGAATTCTTCATTCTCAACGTTCAACTCTCATTCCCCAATTCTTCCGGTGCATCGTTCAAGTATTCTCTAGTCAGCTAGTGATCGCTCTGTTCTCTTGTACCTAAATTCCCTCAAGTATCTTCGTTCGTTTATCTAATTCTTCTTGGCGATTCGTTCTATTTTCTTTGTTCATTTTCAATTCTTACGGTGGTTCGTTCAAGATTCCTCTTCATTTGTTATCGTATCAATTCATTTGTTCTTTCCAAAAATCCTAGTGGTGGTTCGTTGAAGACCTTCCCAAGTCTGTGCTATATCTCTCTTCAATCTTTTTCAAGAAGAATAAGTGGCATGCCATTCCGTTGCTTGTCATCAATTTAAGTTGATGATGGGTAAGCATGACATAATTCTTATTCTTATTTCATCGAGGTGATTTAATTCTTTCTTCCGGAGTTCATTGGTGACACCAAATTCTCTATTCCAATTTGTTCATCTTTCTTTTCTGGAGTTCCAAGTTTTCTCATTATCTCATCACAAAGCTCCATCTAAATGATTGCAAGACTTCATCTTGTTCTTTTCAACCTTCGTTTCTATCATCCTTTTGTTTACCGGAGTTCTTCATGGTGGTTCGTCAAGGATTTAATTCATTCTCTAAGTGTTCTTCGATGCGCTCAAGCATTCTTCATATTGCATTCCGAAGTTCAAATCCTTTCTACCTTGTCTTTTGAGGTGGTGTTATGTCATTCTTGTCAATTTGCCTTCGTGTTTCATGATTCACAAGTTGTCAGGAATGAGATATTTATACCCATCATTTTTCTTTTCGTTCAGGAATGAGTTATCTTGGGTTATATTTCACCTAAAGCCTTCCCTAAGGAATGTTGCTATTGTGGTGCTTATCAATGATCCAAGTTTCTCCTTCTCTTCTTGGTGAAAGAGGTTTTCATCTCTTCGAGATCTCAAGTAATCAAATGTTTTCGTTAGTCACAGGTTGAACCTCAAATTTTTGATGTTTTCCATAAGCCCACAACAAGCTTATTCTTTTCGTTGTTGATGTTCCAACAACTCTATTCATTCTTTCGTTGTAAGGGTGCTTTTCAAATTCAATTGTGGGAGAATTTGTCATTTTCTTCTCCGTTCTTTTCTTTCCAATGATCTAGCTTCTATTCTTTCATTCCGGAGGCATTGTGGTGTTTCTCTCTTTGACCCATTATCTCGTTTTGCCAAGATCATGTTTTTTCCTTGCTTATCCATTTTACCGGAGTGTTGCGCCCCCTTTTCAAGTCCTTTTCTTCTTATCAAGCTTTGCTTCTCTTTTCTACCGGAGTGCTGCCCAAATTCTTTTTTGTTCTCATTCCTTATCTATCTTGTTTCAACCAGAGTGGTTTCGAATTCTTGCTTGTTCCTCAAGCCATTCTTCAACTCTTTGCAACCTTCAAGGTTTGTTGGTTTCACTCGTTTGTCCAAGAAGCAACTTTGTTTTACCTTTTCCATTTTCCTCTTCCTCTTCTCATGCTTAGATCTCGGGACGAGATCTCTTGTAAGTGGGGGAGTGTTCTGACAGCCGAAGACCGACGCTCTAGATGCCTTTCATGTTTTCGTGATAGCCGCGTTAATTATTTGTTTGTTGCATTCATCATGGCATCATTCGCGTTGCATCGGCACTCTGTTGCCGTCATTTTTCAAAAACTTGCATCCGTTCCAAGTTGGCGGTTCTCCCCGTTGCCGTCGTTGACCGTTCCGAGTCCATCCACCCTTGTAACCTGGATCTTCGTTTTCTCTCTTGCCTAAGCCGGTCTCTCTGTGCACAGTGCACAAACCCACCTCGCATGCGCGTCCGAAACTTCCCCGAACCCGAACCGCTCGGCTGTGACCGATGGGTCCGGATCAATCCCAAAATACCCCAAACATCTTCGGTTTCTTCATTGGACTTCCCTAACCTATTATCTCGACCATCCGATTACGATCGGAGGGACCGAGTAGCCCCTACCCAATTCCACCTTCTATAAATAGCAGTGCAACCCCTAGCCAACCCTAATTTTTAGGACGGCTGTCCCAACCTCCCGTCACGCCGCCGCCGCTCCACCTAGTCTCCCCCTTCTCCTCGGGATCGTCCAGGATCTCGCAGCCTCAACCCACCTCCTCATTTTGCAAACCCAGCCTACCACAGCTCGATCCATCCATCCATCCAACCATCGCGGGACCTCGCTCCTCGTCGATCACCCCGCAGCCGTCTTTGTCCGCGCGAGCATAGGAGCAGCAGCTCTCACAGCCATGCAAGCAATCATGGAGGCGCGCGTCCCCGTGCCTCCTCTCGGTCGCCTCAACCCGAGCCCGGCCTCCGTCCAGCCAGACCTGCCTCCCCGACCTGCCCGAGCATCCAGATCGGGAGATGAGCCCCGATCCAGAGCTCCGCCCAAGCGCGCCCCAGCCCAAGGGCCTCGTCGCCGGCGGCCATCATGCCCCGTCAGTTCTCCTCTTCCTCCTGTCTCTTTATTTTTCCCTGCCTCGCCGCCCCTTTACCCGTGCTGCTGCTCGCCTCGCAGGAACCACCACGGACGTGGACCCCCGGAGCTCCAAGTCCACCTCCTCCACCGTTCGGCCAAGCTCTGGCGAGGTCTTGACCGGATCCGTCACCTGTGCCTCGTCCCGACCCTCTCAAGTTCCTTGCCGAGTCCACCGTCAGCACCTAATCATAGAGGTGGTGGTGGTGCGGTGTGTGTGTGTGTGTGTCGAGGGGGGGGGGGGGGTCCGGCAGTATACTATGAGTCGTGAGCCACCATGTGGGATTGACCATTTTGTGAGGCAGGTGCCACATCAAAGTCGTGAATTGGTTATTTAAAACATTACACAACCCTTTCATACATACATGTTTAGGCCACATGCATGCATGGTGGTCCTCGGACACTCCCTCGTGCGGTTATCAGTGATGCGCCCATTCGTTAGCCCGCGAAGGTTATCACTTTTCACTGACATTGAGAGGCATTTGACCAAAGGTGGTTTCATCTTGGGATGTGTTACGGTGTGGATCATGGTGAGATTCCAGATCAAAGTTCAAGCGCGTGCGTACACATGAATACCTCCCACCGGCTCAAAGTGAGGGGGACTACGACACGTCGTGAACCTCTGTGTAGGGCATTTCCGGTTTGCGAAGCATGTGCCACATCAAAGTTGTGCAGTGGGTATTCAAACATCACACAACTCATCTTTGGGCCACATGCAAGCGGTGGTTGTCCTAGGACACTCACTCACATGTGACGCTTTCTGTGGGCCTGCGAAGTCGTCGTCCATCACTTTGACCTACAGCGAGAGAGGTTAATTTGACCAACAAGAATGATTCTTTTTGGTTTGTGTTACAGTAGGAGTATATAGTATGCGTCGAAGAGTGGGGAGGGGACCAGCATATACTACGCGTCATGAACCTCGCTCCGTGTGGGGACTTTCCGGTTTCTAAGGCAGGTGCCACATCAAAGTTGTGCATTCGGTGTTCAAACATCATACAACACCTCTTTGGGCCACATGCTGGCGGTGGTTGTCCTACAGGACACTCACTCGCATGCGACGCTTCCATCCGTGGGCCTGCAAGGACGTCATCCATCACTTTGACCCAACGAGAGAGGTTAATTTGACCGACATGGAGGATTCTTTTTGGTTTGTGTTACAGTTGGAGTATATAGTATGCGTCGAAGAGGGGGGAGGGGACCAACATATACTACGCGTCATGAACCTCGCTCTGTGTGGGGACTTTACGGCTTCCGAAGCAGGTGCCACATCAAAGTTGTGCACTGGGTCTTCAAACATCACACAAACACCTCTTTGGGCCACACATGCAGGCGGTGGTTATCCTAGGACACTCACTCACGTGCGACGCTTCCATCCAAGGGCCCGTGAGGTCGTCGTCCATCACTTTGACCTACAACGAGAGAGGTTAATTTGACTATCAAGGAGGAGTCTTTTTGGTTTGTGTTACGGTAGGAGTATATAGTACGCGTCAAAGAGGGGGGAGGCCAGCATATACTACGCGTCATGAACCTTGCTTCGTGTGGGGACTTTACGGTTTTCGAGGCAGGTGCCACATCAAAGTTGTGCATTTTGGGTATTCAAACATCACAACAACCACACACCTCCGTACATATGTTTGGCCCACATGCAAGCGATGGCGGTTGTCCTCTGGCACTCACTCACGCGGTTATCGGCGATATCGATGCTTTCCATCTGTGGGCCCGGTTGGTCCATCACTTTGACCGACAGCGAGAGAGGTTAATTTGACTTAGGAGGGGATTAATTTTTGGTTTGTCTTACGGTATAAGTCATGCTATGAGATTACATAATATAGTTTGAGCGCATGCATGTGTACGCATGAATTCCTCCCACTGGATCGAAGTGGGGGGGGGGGAGCACACAACGCGTCATGAACCGATCTCGCTCTGTGTGGGGACTATATGGTTTTTGACGCAGGCACAACATCAATGTTGTGCATGGTATTCAAACATGCATGCATCACCTCCATACATATGTTTGGAACAAATGCATGCAGTGGTTGTCTTCGGATAGTACTCTCCCTCGCGTGGTTATCGGCGAAAAGCCTATATATTCGTGGGCCCGCGTGGACGTCCATCACTTCGACCGACAACTAGAAAGGTTACCAGGGTGGATTCTTCTTACCGTACATATGTTTGGTTCGTGTTACCGTATAGTAGGTCATGGTGAGATTCCAGACCTAAGTTTGAGCGCATGCGTACGCATGGATCCCCGTCACCGGCTCGAAGTGGGGTGACATACATATTACGCGTCGTGAACCCTCGCTCCGTGTGGGGACTTTCCGGTTCCAAAGCACGGTGCCACATCAAAGTTGTGCATTGGGTATTCAAACACCACACAACACTTCCATACAAATGTTTGGGCCACATGCAGGCAGTGGTTGTCTTCAAGCACTACTCCCTTGCGTGGTTATCGGCAAGTTAGCCCATCTGTGGGGTCGCGTGGACGTCCATCACTTTGACCAACTACAAGAGAGGTTATACGACCAAGGTGGATTCTTCTTGGTCCGTGTGACAGTACGTGTCGGTGTACTAAGACAAGGGTGCCCTCATACCCAGACTTGTGCACAGGCGGTTGTAGCCTCCCGTCCGGCAAGGGCTTGACAGAGGATAACTACGACTCAAGACTCAACACCATGAAGAAGACCTCAAGGCAGGTCATCGAGAATTACTATTCTCGTATTGAAGATCGACGCTACCCTCGCCGGCAAGCTCTGCCCCGGCAAGGTAGAGAACAATACAATGGTTACCGGTGAGCCCCCTTGCTGGCAAGTATGGCCCGTCAAGCTCCGTACCAGCAGGCTTGTTCTGTCCCGTTACAGCTGCACCTCACCATCGACCAGATAGGCTCGTATGCTAGGTGTCGAGCGGGCAGGCAGTCAACATAGCCGGCCAAGGCACGTGTCAGCATGCCACGCCAAGATTAACTTTAATGACACCCATCCCTGGGACGTGTCGAGATTACAGGAGGGTTCCAGGACCGGTGGTACAGATCTTTTACCCAAGGCCTCGCCTCCCCAACGTAGCACCTAACGGTGCCTTAAATGCGTTTGTCTTACCCCGTTGGAAGATAGACGTGATGACGGTGCAAGTCACTATTCATACTCTATAACGACCGTATTAGCCATTGAGGTAACCCCTTGGCCTATAAAAGGTGGCCCACGGCTAGATGTAGAACAGTCGACACCCAGCTCAATTACACGCCGTAGCTGCATTTTCCCGTGCACCTTGCCGGAAAACTGCGCTCCCTGTAACCAGAGTTCATACATGATCAAACACAGAGCAGGAGTAGGGTTTTACGCTCATAGCGGCCCGAACCTGGATAAATCCCCCGCGTGTTCTTGCACCTACTAAAAATCTGCTCTTTGTCCCATGCAAGTCCCCTGAGCCGAATCGCAAAGGGACCCGTTCGGTCCCATAGATAGTCGTTTCCCCTGACATCTTTGGCGCGCCAGGCAGGGGGATTGTGTGTCACAAATCAGCCTTTTGGTAGCATGAGTACCAACTTCATCATCTTCGTCGATGGCGCCGAAGAAGAAGGGTGGAGCCACGAAGGCTTCCACCGCGTCCAAGCCACCTTCCCAGGCGGCGCAGGTGGCGCAACAGGCGCGGGAGTTACGGTTGGGACGGGCGGAGCCGGAGGCGCAAGTGGTGCGGGTGCCCAGCACCCCCGCCACACTGCTGAGCCTAGCCACAGGAATGGCGACGGCGCAGCCGACCAGCTTCCAAGACAATCTGGTGAGCGCAGTCATCATAGTAATATAGTTCATACTGCTACGACCCAGAACCCAGCCGCCGCAACATCCCAGAATGTAGCGGCGATGTCCAACAACGATGTCGGGAGGCGTACGCCACGAACATCGCAAGATGGGCACGACACGCTCCCCCACGTTGCTGGCGGTTCCAGACGACCGCAAGGCGAGATCCCTATGCAGCAACTTCTGATTGCTCACGGAGCGCCGCCTCCACCACCATGTCCGCCTGTTAGCGAGCATGAGCCGCGGCGGCATGGACGTAACGAAACTCCTTCTGGCTCTGCCAGGAGTCGAGCGACGCCTCGTTTTGTGCACCCAGCCATGCCAACCACGGCGGCAGAGGCCATGGCGCGGGTTCAAATACTTTTGAACTACCCGCCAAGCCCAGATAAGATGGACGAATGAAGAGCCACCATTCAGAGTCTCATCAGTTTTGCCAATCCTGGCAAAACACAAGATGTGGGGCCCTCGCGGCGACCACCCACCATGCTGGCAGGACCCTCCGGCTACCTCACCGGAGACGCCGCACAAACGGTGTAGTTGCCTCGGCACCCCCACCATCTCAGCGGCCAGCCCGCCGAGCAGACGACCATGACGTGTTGTCTATGGCTTCGTCAGATCTGCGGTGCCACCAAGATCAGTGCCAATTACTCCCCGAGCGGTGCAACGAAGATGCCCGCATGAAGATCGAGCGACCCCGGGAAGCACGCCGTCAATCTGACGACCGTGCCAGGCCAGCAGTGAACGTGCTCGCTCTAGTAGCCACTGGGTACTTGCCCTACGATGTGGGGTGCCAAGCGTTTACTCATGAGCTGCGGCAAGCTCACTGGCCGTCCACCCGTGCCTTCAAACCGGAGCTCCCCGACAAGTACGACGACATGCTCAACCCAGCCGAGTTCCTTAGCATCTACACCATCGCGGTGGAGGCTGCCGGGGGACGAGACGAGAAAGTGCTCACCAACTACTTCCCGTTGGCGCTTCGGCGCAATGTTAGGTCGTGGTTGAAACTTGCCAGAGGGCTCCATTTCTTCTTGGGCGGATCTATGCCATCATTTCGTTGGCGCTTACCAGGGTGGCCACAAGCTCCCAGGTCAGCCCAGCGATTTGCAGGAGATTCCCCAAAGGGATGGAGAGAACCTCCGCAAGTACATACAACGGTTCAGCCGTGTGCATCACAACATCCCCGACATCCATCCCACATCTGTGGTTGCCGCGTTCCACACGAATGTGTGCAACCGCAGGATGCTGTCAGAGAGGAATGTCGAGCAAGTCAAAACCATCAACGATCTATAAGCCTTGGCTGATAGGTGTGCACGTGCTGAGGAAGGGAGGCAACTCCTAGGGGAAGATGCTGGTGCAGACGTTGATTCCGAGGACGATGACGCATCGACCCTACAGAAAAAGAGTAGGAGGTGCAATAGAATGTGCAAGAACAAGACTGTACTGGCCGTCGAGAGCTCCGGCGACACCAACACCAACAAGAAGCCGAAGGCAGACATACCTGGCAAGGAGGTTGCCGGGTGCGATGCTTGCCGGGAAGCTACGGCAGGCGAGAAGGCCGGCAAGACCGGCGGGCCGTACTGCAAGATCCACCGCACCAAGGGCCACGATCTCCAACAATGCCGGCAAGTAGAGCAACTTGCCGAAAAGCAGAAGCAAGAGTACGAGAAGCGTGACAAGGAGAAGGCCCAAGATGGTGCTGGTGGGTCCGACAAGCAAGACCATGGTGGCCGCGGAGGGCGCCGTGGCAAGGCCAAGAGGCCAAAAGGCTCAGGGCCAGCAAGGAGAGGATGACAGTGATGAGGATGGAGGCGGGTCCGACAAGGAGTTCCAAAATGCGGTGGATGCCATGTGTGTTGACGGAGGCGCATCTTTGCACTCCTCGCACCGGCAACTAAAGCAGTGGATCCGCGAAGTCAATGTAGCGGAGCCGGTGATGGAGGCACAGAAGCCACTCAAGTGGTCGCACTCGCCCATCGTCTTTGACGCCGAGGATCACCCTGATCGCACCACGGCGGTCGGGTGTTTGCCATTGTTGGTCTCACCAAAAATTCGCAACCTCAAGGTGACAAAGATGCTGGTTGACGGTGGGGCTGGCTTGAACTTGATCTCTCCAGATGTGATCAAGAGGCTGCAGATCTCCGATAAGGATCTCGAGGAGACAGGCAGTTTCCAAGGGATCAGTCCGGGGAGGAACAAGCCGAAGGGCCAAATCTCATTGCCGGTCACGTTCGGCAGCGAGCTCAACCATCGGACGGAGAAGATTACCTTCGACGTCATCAAGATGCCGCTGCCATACAACGGGATTCTGGGCCGCCCAGCCCTGGCAAAGTTTATGGCCGCGTCGCACTATGCGTACAACGTCATTAAGATGCCAAGGCCGATGGGGGTCCTCACCATCAAGTCAAACCACAAGGACGCAATCATCTGTACTGACAAGCTCTATCGGGAGGCAGCGGCGGCAGCTGCCATTGAGGCACTTGCCCCTGCCGTGAAAGCTCCTGGGGGAGAGAAGAAGAAGAAGACCGGCAACACCTCTGTGAAGGACTCCGGGAAGCGCACTTCAGAGTGTAGCGTGCCTGTCGAGGACACACCAGAGAGCTCTACCGGCAAGAGCAAGAGAGCCAAGACATCCGCGTCCACGACCAAACAAGTTTCTGCGAAGGGGGATGGGACGAGTGGCACTTTTTCTGAAAGTGCTACTCTCAGCGACAAATTGGGAGTCAAGCTCGTTGCCTTCCTACGGGTGGATGTCAGTACGTTTGCCCGGCAAGCATCTGACATCCCCGAAGTTCTTAGGAAGGCAATTGAGCACCACCTTGCTGTCTGCCCTCATGTGAGACCCATCAAGTAGAAGGTCAGGAAGCAAGCCTTGGTGCATAAGTAGTACTCCCCATGGAACTCAAATACGGGTCACCTTGAGTCTTGGCCTTCAATGAGGAGGACCAAGATGAGCTGCGGCATGACGATGCCACGCTCCTTGAGGAAGATTGTTCCCAGGCTACTTCCCATGCCTGCCCGGTGCCAGCAAGCTTTGTGCTGCTACTTTAGCCGCAAAGTGAATGCCAGGGACCTTGAGAAAGGCGACCTTGTTCCTCATCGGATTCGATCCACGAAGGATTAAAAACAAGTTGACGCCGAGGTGGGAGGGCCCTTACTCGGTAATACGAGTCACTAGGCCTGGCACAGTCCACCTAGAGACCGAAGATGGCACTCCGGTGCTAAACTCATGAAATATTGAGCATCTTCGTAAGTTTTACCAGTAAGGCGCGGTTGCCGGGCTGCCCGACAACCTCTTTTGTACAAGTTTGCCATCAAGTCATGTAATCCTTTGTACAAATCCAGACGCAGATCCTGTGCAAAATAAATAAAAGTTAAATGTTTCACAATTCTTTATCAAAGTACATATTTATTTATGTGTTGCAGGCAATCTTGTGTTACATTTTCCCTTGCACAAGGTGATTAACGAACCGCCGAGGTTCCAGCCCCCTCTTTTCTCTTCTTTCTTTTTCCTAAAGGAAGGAAGGATTCCTTGCGTACAAGTTTCCCAGGAGGAGTGACGGTATGGATACCAAAGGACGCGTTCAAGACATAACCCTACGGCAAGAAATACAGCAAAGACTGAGCTAAGTTGCAAAACTTTGAAATAAATTCTTTGTTGTAATTGTGTTTCTCCTTGAACGACTTTGGCCTTTGTATGAGAAATCTGCATGCTAAGGAACCTTGTCGTGATCGACTGCGCTTTTACTTTGCTTTGAGTCCGCTCGGCAACCTAAGAAGCCGCGTTGTGACCGTCAAGCGTGACCTTGCCGGTAGCGACACTTTTGGCAAGCTGCTAAGGACCTGTTCCGCAAGCGCTTGCAGCAAGGGTGTGCGCACCAGCAAGTTTCCGGCAAGCATAGGGTACAAAAAGCATGCAAAGACAGAACGGAATAAGGAGAACAACGCACAAACATCTATCTTAAACACAAGTTATAATACATCAAAGCCAAATGTAGTCTGACTTAAGATAAATTTGTCTTGTGCGTGAACTACATTTGCAACAAAGAACGACAAGGGAGGCTAATCCCTGCGGTCGCCCTCAGTCCTCGGGATCTGATTGATCTTGCTGATAAGGGGAGCGATGGCTTCTTCGGCAGCCGTGGTGTCCGTCCCCGGTGGCAAGGTCTTGAAGGCCTTGGAGATGTCAACGTCAGTATTCCGACAGATAATCTTGACAAGCATCTTGGAGACGACCTCGACGCAAAACTTCCGAGATTCATTGGCAAAGCTAGCGGATCTCTTCTCATTATGTTTCTTCAATATCTAGAGAAGTCCGTCGAAGAAGAGGGATAGGCTGGCGCTTCTGGAGTCATGCTCACCAACTATGAAGCGATGTTCCTCCTTGTCCATGACGCTTACCTGAGCAGCGAGACGCTCGACAACGTTGACAAGGCGACCAGTCCACAGATCCATGGCCTTCTTGTGCTCCTCGAAAGAGTTTGTAGCATTGGCACGCTCAGCCTTATCTTTTTCCCAGCACTCCAGTAGCTTCTTCTCTTTTTCCCTGCCAGTCTCCAGATCCTTCTCCTAAGTTGTGAGCTTTGAGTTGAGGTCTGCCAAGGAATTTATGATGGTTAAGATTTCCTGGGCTTTGGTGATGACCTCCTCTTCAAGCTTCGATACCTTGGACTCCAATTCTGCCTTGGCGGCCTCAGCGCCCTCCGTGACTTTGACGGCCTCCGAGAGCTTCGTGGCGTGAGCCTGGGCTAGAGTGTCGATGGCCTGTTTATGGCCCTCCTCTAGTTCTCGGGTCCACTGCACAAGCAGAGTGTGGATCTCCTCATCCTTGCCGCGTTGCTTGGCAGCAAGAGCTTCTTATCGGGTGACAAGGTCTTTTTCTTTAGCGGCAAGCTACGCTTCGCGCTCCGTTAACTTGCTGTCCAGAGCCGCTGCCTTTTCCTTGGCAGCATCAAGCTTCTCTTCTTGCCTCCTAAGGCCATGGAATTTGCTGTTGTGCTAGGCACGGAGCTCTTCCGCCTTTTTCCTCAGTTTCTGCTCGGCCAGCCCTACGGTTTGCTGTTGTGTGTGCAGTCTGTCCCAGCGCCTGCCGTAGCGGTCTTGCACATCGTTCATGCCACTAGCCATCACTATGAGGAAGGCAAGATCTGCGGCATTGTCGTCAGAGCCATCTGACGCTACGACGCTACTGGAGAGGGGTGCCAAGATCTCCGCAATGGCTTCATCAAAAGTAGGCTCCCCAGCACCAGATGAGCTGGGGGCCTCAGATTCCGGAAGGCTGATCAGGGCCTGCGCCTCGGAAGCACTGGGACGAGAGACGGCACTTGACCTATCGGTGCCGGCCTCTCCCATCTCAGCATCTTTAATGGCAAGCCCAGATGCGCCACCAAGGGGCTGGACAGTTTCTTCAGGAGTTTTCCTGGCCTCCTTGGCGGCAGACGCGGCGATCTCCGTGCCGGAAATCCTGGCGGCCTCCTCGGCGGCACTCTTAGCGTTGTTCTCCACGGATGCCTATCCCCCCTTCGGAGGAGTTGTGTTGGCCCAGTGGGAACCAGGGTCCCATGGCCCGTCTGCTTCTGGCCCAGAAGACGACGCGTGGGCTGGCCCCGGCAAGGTGGCCTTGGCGTCGTTGCCCAGGAGGAAGCCGCCTCGCGAGGAGGCAAGCCTCGCGAGGCCCCTGTGACGCCCCGAGACCGATGCTCCAGATTCCTTCCATTTATTTCCGTCGTTGCCGTGTGATTCGTTTGCTTGTTGCACTACGTCATGTCATCATGTGCATTTCATCCGCATGTTTTCAAAAACTTGCATCCATTCGTTGTTGCCAGTTCCTCCCCGTTTTTTTCGTTGTCCGTTCTGAGTCCAACCACACTTGCACGTGCCCGTGGCTCCTCCAAAATATTATTTTATAAGTGGGATAAAATATTCTCGGAATGGGTTGAGACTTGGCATGCGGTCTTATTATATTGCAGGTAGACCACCTGCCAAATTTCGTCCCATTCGGAGGTAGTTTGATGCCCCAACGGATAACTATAGCGGCACTATAGCCGGTCAAATCGTCGGATGTTTCGGTGTTCCGAAACCCTGTGCCGGGCCTCTCTGCTCTTCTCTCTCCTGGCCCAATCCCCTCTACACAGCCCACCTAGCCCAGCTACCCCCCTCCTCCGTTCTGCGCCGTCCGATCGCGATCGTGCGGTCCAAAAACGGCCTCAAAACCCCTCCATCTAGCCCTCCTGCCTATAAAAGGAAGGCCTACCCCTCCATTTCAGGAAAACCCTAGCCCTCCCTTGAAATCCACGCCGCCGCCAGCTCCAGCCAGCCCCCTGCCGCCACCGTCTCTCACCCGCCAGGCCCAGATCCGGCCCGCCTGGGCCCGAACCGCCGCCGCCGTCGCTCCCCGCGCCCGATCTGGATCGGGGGAGCATCCGAGCTCCTCGCCGCCTCATGCCCGCGCCTCCTCCTGCCCTGAGCCCGCCGCCGGCAGCTCGCCGGAGTTCGGCCGGAGGACCTCCCTCGTCAGGCCGGAGCCCCATCGCCCTCTCCCTCCTCTCTCTTCTCCCTTCCTTCCTCCTCCCTCTCACCGGCTTTCTGCCCTCTCTCTCCCTTTCCAGGAACTCCGGGCCGCCATGGTCTCCACCAGCAGGAGCTCGCCGCCGCTGCCTGGAACCGGCGGGATCCGGCGAGCCTCGCCCGGATCCGCCCCGACCCATCCGTTCCCCGCCTCCTCCTTCACGCTAGGCCGCCTCTGCGCCGTCCCCGCCACCGCAAGACGCGCCATCGCACCATGTCCCGGCTCGGGTTCGAGTAGGAACGCTCGATCCGCCGCCCACTCGCATGCGTGCGCCACGCCCAGCGCCTCGGCCCAGCCAGCCTCCTCCGTCAAGCCTGAGCCGCAAGCCGGCCTGCCTCGTCGTCTAGGCTAGGCCATGGTGAGACCCGGCCTGCCCCTCTATCTTGCGCCCTGAGCATCATATTACTATCCCGTGCTCGCCTGATTCAGCCAATATCATATTTTTTTTCAGCTCTGTGAATTTCTCTATTATCCAGGGAATTACAGATTTGCAGAAAACCCCTCATGTTCATGCATGTAATAACTAATTAACCGTATCTCCGAATTAAATAAACTTTATATGTAAATGGGGTAGAAAAATGTGTAGATTAACATGGTGCACTTTATTTTGCTGTTTAACAACATTAAAATATGGTTTAGGCCAGAACAGTACCAAATTTGAAAATTGCTTATGGGGATTTTCCGGAATTGTTATGTGTTGTTTCCGGCCTCATTTAAATTGCCTAGATAGATAGTTTAGTTATGCTTCACCTCTTGCCATGTTTAACAACATTTAATCTTGTTGGGTACATAAACGGGAGTGAATTAAGTAACTGTTTGTGGAGTTTCGTCAATATGCAACTCATTGCGTATTGAGCTTCGCTTAATGTGTAGTAGTTATTTGTTGCATCTTTGCCATGCCATGCCTCATTAAACTTGACATGCATCATACTTGGTTTTGCATTATGCCATGATTATGCTTGTGTGTTTACCATGTTGTTTCCTTCTTTCCGGTTGTGCTTCTTCTCGATAGTTCCGGTTTCGTTGCAATTATGAGGATTCATTCGACTACGTTGGTTCGTCTTCTTCATGGATTCACTGTTCGTCCTAGCGGGATTTCAGGCAAGATGATCATGACCTTGGATATCTTTACTATGTTTGCTTGCTAGTTGTCTCGTTGCTATCGCTATGTCGCGCTTTCTACCACATATATGTCAGCCTCCCATATGCAATGATACAGCCTCTAACCACCCTTACCCAGCAAACCGTTGTTTGGCTATGTTACTGCTTTGCTCAGCCCCTTTCTTATAGCGTTGCTAGTTGCAGGTGCAGTTGCAGGTTGTTCCATGTTGGGACAAGGATATCATGGGATATCAAAATATCTCTTATTTAATTAATGCATCTATATACTTGGTTTTGGGTGGAAGGCTCGGCCATTTGCCTGGTGTTTTGTTCCACTCATGCCGCCTTAGTTTCCTTAATACCGGTGTTCTGATCCTTGATTAGCGTTCCTAACATGCTCAGGGGTATGGGACCCTCTTGACAGTTCGCTTTGAATAACCGCTTCCAGCAAGGCCCAACATTAGTTTTAACATTTGCCAACATAATAATACTGAATTAAATAATTAATATGCATAGGGAGTGCTACCCGAGGATTCTTAATTCAACATAATACAGGTGGGCCAGTGCCGATGGTGTTGGTCCGAACCGGGCAGACTGCAGGGCCACCACGAGGAAACTCGAGGATCTGGTTTTACTCGTAGGCTTTCCCATCCGATCGTGGCCTGAGACGAGATACGCGCGGCTACTATCAGGGTATCGGCGCGCCGGGAGGTCTTGCTGGACTTGTGTTACCATTGTCGAATTGTCTTGTGCACCGGAATTCCGAGGATATTTCGGGCTGACTCGAGGTTGATCGGGTTTTCTTGAGGTTGAGGTCTTCCACCGCAGCTTGTGTTGGTTTGTGATGGACCAGGTTGGAACACCCCTGTAGGGTTAAATCTTACGCGAAGCCGTGCCCGCGGTTATGTGGCAACTTAGAAATTTATAACCTCTGGTTGTAGAGAACTTGACACTAAATCTAATTAAAATACACCAACCGCATGCGTAACCGTGATCGTCTCTTCTTGTGAGTTTGAACCAAGAAGAGAACACGGTGGGGTTATGTTTGAACCGTAAGTAGGTGTTCAGGATCGCTTCTTGATCATTATTAGTTTGCGACCGTTATGCGTAGTTTACTCTTCTTATTCTTGTACTCGTAAGTTAGCCACCATACAATGCTTAGTGCTTGCAGTAACCTCACCTCTTTACCCCTTCCATACCCATTAAGCTTTGATAGTCTTGTTACCCATGGTTATGGGATTGCTGAGTCCTCGTGGCTGACAGATTACTACAACAACAGATGCAGGTACATGTAATGCGATGATTTGACGTGAGAGTGATGTGCATTTGCTTTTGGAGTTCTTCTTCTGCTTCTTCTTCTTCGTCGATCTTGGGATAGGTTCCTGGTCGGCAGCCTGGGCTAGCAGGGTGGATGTCGTTCGTGTTTTTTGTTTTGTGTTTCATCCGTAGTCGGATTCCGTTCTTCTGTATGGTGTTTGCTATATATTGATATATTCCTGTGATGCATGTATGTATTTGTAGGTATCCCCATCTATTATGTACATGGTATGATGTAATGATATCCACCTTGCAAGCATCTTCGATATGCGCTTCTATCCCTGGTGGGGCCTCCGAGTCCCTCGAGGATAGGATCGCATATTGGGCGTGATAGCCCCTCGCTGCTAGGCCAAGCCCTGGTGAGGCCGGCAAGCCCCAGATCGTCTCGTGAGGCAACCCCTCGTGAGGCTGCTTCATGGGGCATGGCGTACGGCGCCAGCTGCGGGGCTCCGCGCCTAGCACGTGGGTGACTTCCCGCTGTCAGGATAAGGACGGCGGGGCGTGACCAAGCCCAGCTCCCATTCTGGTGATAGGGGAGCAGTGGCGTCTGCCTCCCACAAAGCATGTCCCAAAGTATTTCCTCTTTTGTGAAAGAAGATCAAGACGGATCGGCGCACCAGGACGGAGGTCATCGCCAAGCCAACACATCAGGAGGACTACTTTATCAGGCGGAGACCGCCTTTAGTCAGGATAGACCTGCGCGCCTGTCCCCCTTTGAATTGCCGCCCTGTGGCCACCCTTTGCCGCTCATATTTTCGGGGAAGAGGACCAAGGCACTACAAAAGGGGCAGGGCCACTTCCATGTAAGGGGATCGATTCATTCTTCCCCACACCTCGTGTACCTCGAGCCACAAGTTCTCCATTATAGAGCAATCCAACGCAGGCAGGAGTTGGGTATTACACCGCACGGTGGCCCGAACCTGGGTAGCTCGCGCGTCCCCTTCGTGTCTGGTGAGAGCCAGTGAGCCCGTCGTGATCCTGCCGTAGTTGCCGTCGTGTCATAGGTCACCAAGCAAAGTCCCCCAGAGTTCGAATCCTCAGTTCTTGGAGAAGTTTCTTGGACGCAGATCCTAGACTCCGACATTTGGCGTCCAAGTAGGGCAGCAAGCCGTCTTCGTGCTTCCGACCTCGACGTCAGCCGCGACATGGACGGCGTCGCTGCTCGCCGGGAGCGTGCTGTGGGCCGAGCCACCGCCTGGGTCCACGTGGCGCCCGCCGTTCGAGGTGCCCCCGGGTGGAGCCCTCGCACCACCACCAAGCCCGTTGGGGGGCGAGCGTCCTCCTCTTCCGCCCATCGGCGAGTGAGCAGGAGCGTGGCCTCTCCCCCACCGCATCCTCGCCCGCAGGTTGCGCCCCTCCCGCTCCGCGCGTCGTGCTGCTCATGGCGCAGGGGATGCTGCGCTGTCGCCCCACCGAGGACGGCCGCGACGCCTGGCTCAAGCGCATATCCACCGCCAGCGGTGACCAGGTGCCCCCTCGCTCCTCGCCCGCTCCACCACGGCGCGCCGCTCCTCGCCCTCCTTCTTCTTCGGGCTGCGGCGCGGCTGGGTAGCACCATGCGGCGTGTGCCTCGGAGTTGTCCCATGGCTCGTCCCCACTGGATGGCGTCGGTGGCCGCCGCCGAATCGTTCGTCACGTCCCTCGCGGTGTTACCGCAGGGGAGCGCGGGGGCCGTGCAGCTCCGACCAAGGGCAGTGTCACCAGCGGGGGCTCCCATGGGGTGGCCTGCATCCTGGGAGGGTGTGACGCCTCGAGATTGATGCTCCTGATGCCTTCCATTTATTTCCGTCGTTGCCGTGTGATTCGTTTGCCTGTTGCACTTCATCATGTCATCGTGTGCATTTCCTCCGCATGTTTTCATAAAACTTGCATCCGTTCGTAGTTGCCGGCTTCTCCGCGTCCCTTCCGTTGTCCGTTTCGAGACCCGACACACTCGCACACGCCTGCATCACCTCCGAAATATTATTTTATAAGTGGGATAAAAATGTTCTCGGAATGGGTTGAAAGTTGACGTGCTGTCTTGTTATGTTGTAGGTAGACCGCGTGCCAAATTTCGTCGCATTCGGAGTCCGTTTGATAGCCCAACCGTTAAACTATAGCGGCACTATAGCCGGATAAACGTCGGACGTTTTCGGTATCCGAAAACTGTTGCCGGGCCTCTCTCTCTTCTCTCCTGCAGCCCTTGGCCTTTCTAGCACAACCCTCAACCAGCCCACTAGCCCAGCCTACCCCCTCGTGCCACCGGAGTCGTCCGATCGCGATCCGATGGCCCGGAAACCCCCCCAAACGCCCTCAAACCCTAACCCCTACCTATTTAAGCCTCAGCCACCTCCCTCCTCCCTCATTTTCCACACCACAATCATCAGCCACCGCCACCTCCCACCTTCCCCTCAATTTCTGACGCCAGCCAGCCTCCCCTCGCCACTTGTCACGCCGCTAGCCGCCGTGCCACCACCCTGCGCCGCCGCTCCAGCCTACCACGCCGCGCCACGTCGTCTCCCCGCGCCTCCAGCCGTGCCGGCCCGCCCAGGCCCATCGCGGGCCCACCCAGGCCTGGAACCCCGCAGCCGCGAGCCGCCACTCCCGAGCGCTCCCTGCCCGCGCCGCGGCGCCCATCGCCGCCTCGCCTCCAGCACCCGGCAGCCGCCGGAGGCCACCGCCGTCACGAGCCCGCGCCGCCCCGCGTCCGAGGGCCCCCCTGCAGTGCGCCTCCTCGCCGCCCCCGAGATCTGCCGCCGCCCGAGACCTCAACCACCTCCTCCGCCGTCGCGAGCCGCGCCTCGCCTTGCCGCCGGTAACCTGCCTCGCCGGAGCCCGCCAACGCGACCCCGGCCGCCCTTCCTCGCCCCGCCGGACCTCCACCCTGAGCCGTGCCGCCTCACCGGGCCTCGCCAGGCCCCGTCGTCGCTATCTCTGGTGAGCACCCGGTCAGGTCCGCCGCCCGAGCTGCCGGGACCGTGTCGTCCCGTTGCACGCCGTGGTCCTCCCTTCCAAACGGGGGTGCCGTACCCCACCGTCCCGCTCCGCGCCGTCCTGCACCGCCCCGTCCCAGATCCAGGGGATCCCTCGATCCAAACAGCCGCCTGGATCTGCTCGTCCTGTCCCGTTTCGTCCCATCAGGGTATAAACGACCGTCTTTGTCTGTTTTCTCATCACATTTGCATCTCGTGAGTGTTGTATTTTTGCACCTGTGCATCCGATGAACATGATCCTTATATGTAAATTGGTCTACTCTCTGTGCTCTACATGATGGTATCTTTTGCATCCATGTTAGGATCCATTTGAGTGCTCTAATCTCTGTTGCAAAAGTGCTTCATACTGTTAACTGCAGAAACTGTTAATACTTGTCATTTTGTCATTTTTGTGTGATTTAATGCAAATGTCATATGAGCATCTTGTCAACATGTCTTTGGAGCATTTTCATGTCTTCTTGCTGTTAGTATTTATTTCATGCCATGATATGCCATGATGTGACTGCTATGAGCTTGTAAACATGCCTAGTCAATGTTGCTGTTTTAAGTAAAACTGTCAGTGATAAAACTTGTCAACTTTGCTTGATGATAGCCACTAATCTATAGCTCATATGCATATGATTCCTTCATGTGATTTGGTCTATGCAATGTCTACTTTGATGCCATGCCTTTGGTTGCCATCTAAAGCTCCTGTAGCATGTCTCTTTGTTGTTCTCAAGTTGCCATCATGTTAAATCTGTCAACCTGTTAACAGAATGTTCCATTTTGTAAAAAATCATAGTAATTAATCTATTGCTCCTATGATTATGCCCATGTTGTATGATTTGAGCTCCATGCTATGTACTACCATGATGTGCCATGTTCTAGCATTGTAGCTTGCTGTTTTGATACTTGCAAAGTGCTATGTTGCTGTTTTGGGCAGGTTGTTAATACAACTTGTGTTGATTGTAATAGTTGAACCGTTGCTCCGTTTTGATCATGCCCTATATGAAACTTGCTTAGATTTATGTGTAGTTTCATATTTTCATGTTGCATCCATGATTTGAGTGTTTGCGGTTCATGTTTGCATGCAGTTTGCATTATTGCCATGTTAAACTTGTTTAGCTCATATCTTCTAGACCGTAGCTTCGAATTAAATGGTCTACATATGTAACTTGACTAGAAAAATGTGTAGATCATCATGATGCATGTAAACTTTCTATTTAACAAATTTAACATTGTGTTTAATTCAGATCAGTACCAATTTCGAAATTTGCATATGGGGTTTTACCGGAATTGTTGTTTGTGTTTCCGGCCTCATTTAAACTTGCCTAGTTGTATGGATTGCTTATGCTACATCTCTTGCCATGTTTAACAACATTTAATCTTGTCATGCATCATATTTGGCTTGTGCATCATGCCATGTTTATGCTTGTGTGTTTACCATGTTGTTTGCTTCTTTCCGGTTGTGCTTCTTCATGGACTCGATCTTCTTCCGAGCGGGATTTCAGGCAAGATGATCATGACCTTGAATACCTTTACTATCTTTGCTTGCTAGTTGTCTTGTTGCTATCGCTATGTCGCGCTTCCTACCACACATATATCAGCCTCCCATATGCCATGATACAGCCTCTAACCACCCTTACCCAGCAAACCGTTGTTTGGCTATGTTACCGCTTTGCTCAGCCCCTTTCTTATAGCGTTGCTAGTTGCAGGTGCTCTTGCAGGTTGTTCCATGTTGGGACATGGATATGTTGGGATATCACAATATCTCTTATTTAATTAATGCATCTATATACTTGGTATTGGGTGGAAGGCTTGGCCTTTTGCCTAGTGTTTTGTTCCACTCATGCCGCCCTAGTTTCCGTAATACCGGTGTTATGATCCTTGATTAGCGTTCCTAACATGCTCAGGGGAATGGGACCCTCTTGCCAGTTCGCTTTGAATAACCGCTTCCAGCAAGGCCCAACATTGGTTTAAACATTAGCCAACATAATAATACTGAATTGTATAATTAAATTTGCATAGGGAGTTAGCGCTACCCGAGGATTCTTAATTCAACATAATACAGGTGGGCCAGTACCGATGGTGTTGGTCCGAACCGGGCAGACTGCGGGGCCACCACGAGGAAACTCGAGGATCTGGTTTAACTCGTAGGCTTTCCCATCCGGTCGTGGCCTGAGACGAGATACGCGCGGCTACTATCAGGGTGTCGGCACGCCGGAAGGTCTTGCTGGACTTGTGTTACCATTGTCGAAATGTTTTGTGCACCGGGATTCCGAGGATACTTCGGGCTAACTCGAGGTTGTGGTATTTCCACCGCAGCTTGTGTTGGTTTGTGATGGACCAGGTTGGAACACCCCTGCAGGGTTAAATCTTACGCGAAGCCGTGCCCATGGTTATGTGGTGACTTGGATATTTATAACCTCCAGTTGTAGAGAACTTGACACTAATCCTAATTCAAATACACCAACCGTGTGCGTAACCGTGATTGTCTCTTTTCGAGGAAGTTCGAGAAGAGAACACGGTGGGGTTATGTTTGACTCGTAAGTAGGTGTTTAGGATCACTTCTTGATCATTATTAGTTTGCGACCGTTATGCGTAGATTACTCTTCTTATTCTTGTACTCGTAAGTTAGCCATCATACAATGTGTAGTGCTTGCTGCAACCTCACCACTTTACCCCTTCCATACCCATTAAGCTTTGATAGTCTTGTTACCCATGGTTATGGGATTGCTGAGTCCTCGTGGCTCACAGATTACTACAACAACAGATGCAGGTACAGGTAATGCGATGATCGGACGTGAGAGCGATGCACATTTTCTTTTGGAGTTCTTCTTCTGCTTCTTCATCTTCGTCGATCTGGGATAGGTTCCTGGTCGGCAGCCTGGGCTAGCGGGGTGGATGTCATTCATGTTTTTCGTTTGTGTTTCATCCGTAGTCGGATTCTGCTCTTCTGTATGGTGTTTGCTATGTATTGATGTATTCCTGTGATGTCTGTATGTATTTGTATGTATCCCCATCCATTATGTACATGGTACGATGTAATGATATCCACCTTGCAAGAGTCTTCGATATGCGCTTCTATCCCTGGTGGGGCCTCCGTGTCCCTCGAGGATAGGATCGCATATTGGGCGTGACAGAGGGGCCTAGGCCCCTCCGTCCAGCCACCACCTCAAGCGCTTCTCGCGCGAAGTAAGCGCGGCCCTTCCGACACCCGAGCCCACCGGCCGCCTCAAGTGGTCCGAGTTTCCCATCGCCTTCAACGCCAGCGATCACCCCAAGTCCACCACGGCTGTGGGAGCTATCCCTCTGCTATGTACTCCTACTATTGGCGGTGTGGCCGTCACCAAGATGCTCATCGATGGCGGCGCAAGCCTCAACGTGCTCTCTGTGGAGGCTTTCGAGACGCTCTAGGCGCCATGTGGGCGCCTGGCGCCCACCAGGCCCTACTCGGGCGTCACTGGTAGCTCCACTGCCCCCCAGGGGCAGGTGTGTCTTCCCGTCACCTTCGGCACCCTCAAGAAATACTGAACGGAGTTTGTCGTCTTCGATGTGGCTCGCATCGGCCTGCCCTACAACGCTATCTTGGGCTACCCGGCGCTCTCCAAGCTCATGGCCGTGACGCACCACGCCTACGGCCTCGTCAAGATGCCCGGCAGCGACGGCACCCTCACCGTCCGTTCTGACAAAAAGGACGCAGTGCCCACCCACGCGCGCGCCTACAAGGTGGCCACTGATAACCCACAAGTATAGGGATCGCAACAGTTTTCGAGGGTAGAGTATTCAACCCAAATTTATTGATTCGACACAAGGGGAGCCAAAGAATATTTGCAAGTATTAGCTGTTGAGTTGTTAATTCAACCACACCTGGAGACTAAATATCTGTAGCAGAGTGATCAGTAGCAAAGTAGTATGATAGTATGATAGCAGTAGCAATAATAGTAACAGTAGCAGTAACGGTAGCAGCAATAGTTTTATAGCAATTGTGACAGTAGTAGCAACACTAGTAACTTAGCAAGGAACAATATTTGAAAAGCTCGTAGGAACTGGATCGGTGATTATGTTGGATAACATTCATCATGTAACAGTCATAACCTAGGGCGACACAGAACTAGCTCCAATTCATCAATATAATGTAGACATGTATTCCGTATATAGTCATACGTGCTTGCGATAAGAACTTGCATGGCATCTTTTGTCCTACCCACCCATGGCAGTGGGGTCCATAAGGAAACTAAGGGATATTAAGGCCTCCTTTTAATAGAGAACCGGAACAAAGCATTAACACTTAGTGAATACATGAACTCCTCAAACTATGGCAATCACCGGAAAGAATCCCAATTATTGTCACCTTGGGGTATGCGGATCATAACACATAGCAGGTGCATATAACTTGCAAGATCGGATCAAGAACACAAATATATTCATGAAAACATAAAGGGTTCAGATCTGGAATCATGGCACTCGGGCCCTAGTGACAAGCATTAAGCATAGAAAGTCATAGTAACATCAATCTCAGAACATAGTGGATACTAGGGATCAAGCCCTAACAAAACTAACTCAATTACATGACAAATCTCATCCAACTCATCACCGTCCAGCAAGCCTACGAAGGAATTACTCACTCCCGGCGGTGAGCATCATGAAATTGGTGATGAAGGATGGTTGATGATGACGATGCCGGAAGACCCCCCCTCTCCGGAGCCCCAAACGGACTCCAGATCTGGCCTCCCGATGAAGAACATGAGGTGGCGGCGGCTCCGTATCGTGAAACGCAATAAAACTTCCTCTCTTAATTTTTTCTCTAGAATTGTGAATTCACAGCATTGGAATTAGGTCAGACGGAGCCACGTGGGCCCAACGAGGTACCAGGGCGCGCCTGGGGGGGTGGCGCGCCCTGGTGCCTCGTGGGCACTAGGTGGCCCCCCTCCAGTGGGTCTTGGTTCTAGTATTTTTTATTTATTCCATCAAAAATCTCCAAAAAGTTTCATCCAATTCCAAGAACTTTTATTTCTGCACAAAAAACAACACCATGGCAATTATGCTGAAAACAGCGTCAGTCCGGGTTAGTTCCATTCAAATCATGCAAATTAGGGGCCAAAACAAGAGCAAAAGTGTTTGGAAAAGTAGATACGACGGAGACGTATCAACTCCCCCAAGCTTAACTCATTGCTTGTCCTCAAGCTATTCAGTTGACAAACTGAAAGTGATAAAGAAAAACTTTTACAAACTCTTTTGTTCTTTTATCTATATATATGCATAAATAGTACCCAAGTTTTCAGCAAAGATTATAACTAACCATGCAAATGATAACTCTTAGAAATTATATTCACTCATATCAATGGCATAATCAACTAGCGAGCAATAATAAGATATCTCGAATGCCAACACTTTGTCAAAACAATCATGATATAATATGACAACTTGGTATCTTGCTAGCCCTTTCTGAGACCGCAAAACATAAATGCAGAGCACCTCCAAAGTTCTAGCAGTGACTAAACATTGTAATTCATGGTAGAAGAGATCCAGTCATGATGCACACAACATTAACTATTCACAATGCATGAGAATGACATAGTGCTCTCAGGACTAGTGCTTATTTGAGAAGGTGATGACTCAACAATAAAAGTAAAATAACATAAAAGTAAATAGATAGGCCCTTCGCATAGGGAAGCATGGATTTGCAGAGGTGCCAGAGCTCGAAGCATAAATCAGAGATAAATAAAATTTTGGGAGGTATGCCTTTCCTGTCAACGTCACGACCGAGAGTTTTCAATATCTTCCATGTTAAACACATTAGCGCCGGTTCCCAAGCGGTAAAGTAAAGTTTACTCCCCCTCCACCAACAATCACAAGCCATGGCTAGCCGAATCCTCGGGTGCCCTCCATACCAACAACTTTCCGTGGGAGTTTGTTTTATTATTTTGCAATTTTAATAATGGGACTGGGTATACCGATTACCAGCCCCTCTCATGCAAGGACAAGTGAATCAACACTCATCATGAGAATAACCCGCTTAGCATGGAAGATACTGACCGCCCCCAGTCGCTCCATGAGCGGTACGGGCACACAAAACAGATGTTCATTTGAATATTTAGAGGTGGCACATGCAAATTTACTTAGAACGGCAGAGTAATACCGCATATAGGTAGATATAGTGGACTCATCTGGAATAACTTTAGGTTTAAGGGTTTTGATGCACAAGCAGCATTCCCGCTTAGTACAGGCGAAGTAAATAGGTTGAGAAGCGACCAGCTAGAGATCAAAAACGGTCATAATCATGCATTATGAATAATCAACATTGAATACTAGCATGAGTAGGATATAAACACCATGAACATAAATATCGTGAAGGCTATGTTGGTTTTGAATCAACTACATGCATGAACATGTGCCAAGTCAAGCCACTTGAAACATTCAGAGGATAATACCATATCATCATACTACATCACAATCATTTTAATGCATGTTGACACTCAAGATAAATCATTATCCACTCCTAGCTACATAAGCATGGCATGAGCAACTATAATCTCTAATTGTCATCATAAACATGTTTAATCATAACATGCTGAATCATGGATACTTAGTTAAACATATTTACAAAAACAAAGAACAAGTTGAGTTCATACCCGCTTTTCCTTGCCACAGTCACTTCATCAAATCATCGTCATTATTGCCTTTCACTTGCACGACCGAATGATATGAAAATAATAATAGTGCAAGAGTGCCGTGGACTAAGCTGAAATCTGCAAACATTTTATTCAAAGGAGAAGACAGGGTAAAATGGGCTCTTCACTAGATCAACAATAATGCATATGAGAGCCACTCAACATTTTCATCGTGGTCTTCTCCTTACAATGACTCAAGAAAAGAAAAGAATTTTAGAGAAACACACTAAAATGTTTTTGGAGTTTTTAGTTTTTCTAAAGAAAGCAAATTAAAGAAGAAAAACAAAAAACAAGAAAAACTATTTACACGGGAAAGCTCCCAACAAGCAAAAGAAGAAACGAGAAATTTTTTGGGTTTTCTTTTAATACTACTACGAAACTACAACTAATTAAACTAGAAAGAAAGACCAAAAAGAAGCGAGAAATGTTTTTGGATTTTCTCAAAGTTTTTCGAACACACCAAAAGAAAGCGAGAAAATAAAACTAGCATGGATTATACAATGAAGAAGTATGAACACCGACAACTGGAGTTAAATGTGTGAGCATGAATGTAATGTCGGTGAGAGATACGTACTCCCCCAAGCTTAGGCTTTTGCCCAGCTTGGTCTACGGCCATCCGTAGTAGCCATCCGGTCCCATGTGAAAGTCCTGAGGCGGCGGCACCCGAGCGTCCCAATCCTGGGCCTCCTAATCTGTCATTGCCAACGCATTCCGGTAAGCAATGATGTCCGGTGGCATCATGGTATATCCGTTCCTGGCATGAGAATCAAAAAAAGTAGGTGCAGGCAACAGAATAATATCACGAGTATCCTCACTAAAAACCAAGTTATAACGTATGTTGTGAGGAGGCTCAGGATCATCAAGAAAGTGGTGGTCCCTCATGGACTGGTGATCTAAGTAAACTCTGGGCAACAAACAATGATGAGGGCGTATGTTAACATTAAAATGTCTCGCTAAGCGAGTAGCATAAATACCACCATGAATTTTACCCCTAGTTCTATTAGTGTGTAGGCGGCGTGCAACAATAGCTCCCAGGTTATAAGTGTTGTCATTATGCAGTGCACGGCGTAAAATGGCAAAGTCAGGTGCAGCTAGCGCACTACCTTGCTCCCTAGCAATCAAGCCTTTCCCTAAGAATAAAGCAAAGTCATGAACTGAGGGAAATTGCAAGCTAGTGGCTCGGGCTTTCGACACGCCCCTTGTCTCTCCCACAGATAAAGTGTGGAGGAAACCCTCAAACTCCTCTGGGCGAGGCTCTCTAATTTCCCCATCAAAGGGAATCAAACATATCTCACAAAATTCAGCCAGAGGTATCTGATAATGTTCAACATATAAATCAAAGCGCACCTCAGGGGGGTCGAGCCTACTCAGAAAATGAAAGTTTTGCACAAAGGAATTTGTAAGGATGTGGTGCTGGTCACACTCATCTGCGAGGAAGTTGGTCAGTCCGGCATTTGCAATGAATTGTGTGAACTCTTGGTAGAATCCGGCTTCGTTCATGAAGGCATTGTGCGGCCATTCGCATGGCCGGACCTCCGTCCTATGCGGAATGTTGAGGTCACTGTCCGATGACTCCCCAAGGACTCCCTTGGCGTTCTGCTTCGAGGAACTCCTCCGGAAGATATTCATTTTCCTATGAACAAATTTTTGAAATTTTTTGGGCCACAAAATGATATCAATAAAATTTCACAAGATTGATAGCAACTACTCATATGGATGTCTAGAGGCTATATCAAGCATTCAAACGACTTGGAACTCAAAGAATTCAACATGCAAGCTCATTTTCTGTAGCACCAAGTGTAGCTAATTATGCAAAATATAATCCACTAGAGCAAATACTAATTGGAGCAATGGAGGAGTCACATACCAAGGAGCAATCTCCCAAAACAGTTTCAGAAACGAAGCTCCGAGCAAAGAGATCGAAAATTTCAGGTTTGTGAGCAAGAACACGTGAGAGAGAGCTACCAGGAATTTTTGCTAGAGGTAAGAGATGAAGTGAGCTAAAGGGATAAGTGAGGGGGTCCCTATGGGGCCCACGAGGTACCTGGGTGCGCCCGGGGGGGGTGGCGCGCCCTGGTGCCTCGTGGGCACCTGGGGCACCCCCCGGTATGTGTCCGGTGCCAAAAATTCTTAAATATTAAATAAAAAATCATATAAAAATTTTATTGCATTCTGAGCACTTTTATTTCTGAGCACTTTTTTATTGCACGGATAATTCAGAAAACAGGATAATCATGGCATTTTATTGCATTTAACTAAAAATAACAGAAAATAAAAAATGGGTACAGAAGGTTGTGCTTACTAAATTCATCGACCCCATGCCCCTCAAAAAGAATCCATTAATAAGGTTGATCATGTCTTATTAACAAACCATTTCCGAGTAACATGAAACCGAAGAACTTTCGTATAACACTAAGTTAGCTCAACGGGGATATGCATCTCCCCGATAATAAGAGTTTCTTATTTCTTTTTAACAGTAGGTAAAGGGGGTTGAAAGCTTCCAATAGTAATTGTCGGAATCTTTTCAATAATATGAATACCATTTACTTGAAATTGTTTCTTCGGAAAGTGCACCGTATGTTCATTACCATTGATATGAAAAGTGACCTTGCTTTTGTTGCAATCAATAACAGCCCCTGCAGTATTCAAGAAGGGTCTACCAAGGATAATCGACATGTTGTCATCCTCAGGCATATCAAGTATAACAAAGTTTTTTAGGATAGTAATGTTTGCAACTACAACGGGCACATCCTCACAAACACCGATAGGTATGGGAGTTGATTTGTCAGCCATTTGCAATGATATTTTAGTGGGAGTGAGTTTATTCAAATCAAGTCTTTTATATAAAGAGAAAGGCATAACACTAACACCGACTCCTAAATCACACAAAGCAGTTTTGACATAATTTCTCTTAATGGAGCATGGTATAGTTGGTATTCTTGGATCTCCTAGTTTCTTAGGTAGTCCATCCTTAAAAGAATAATTTGCAAGCATGGTAGAAATTTCAGCTTCAGGTATCTTTCTTTTATTTGTGACAATGTCTTTCATGTATTTAGCATAGGTTGGCATCTTTATAATATCAGTCAAACGAGTGCGCAAAAAGACTGGCCTAAGCATTTTAGCAAAGCCTTCAAATTCTTCCTCATCCTTTTTCTTAGATGGTTTAGGAGGAAAGGGAATGGGTTTTTGAACCCATGGTTCTCTTTCGTCACCATGTTTTCTAGCAACGAAATCTCTTTTATCATAACGTTTATTTTTAGTCGGTGGGTTATCAAGATCAACAGTAGGTTCTATTTCAACATCATTATCAGGTTCTTTATCATTATCTGGTTGGGTATCCATATGAGCATCATCATTATTATTATCATCAGGTGGTAGTTCATTACCAGATTGTGTTTCAGCATCAGAAATAGAAACATCATTACTATCCTCCAAGGGTTTTTCTACCTCGGGTTCACTAGAAGTATGAAAAGTCCAATCATTTTTCCTTTTCTTTTTCTTTTTAGATGGACTAGTTGCATCAACATTAATTCTTTGAGAGTCTTGTTCAATTCATTTTGGGTGACCTTCAGGATAAAGTGGATCCTGAGTCATTTTACCTCCTCTAGTCATTACTCTAACAGCATGATCATTCATATTGTTATTCATTTCATTGAGCAATTCACTTTGAGATTTAGCAACTTGTTCTAGCTGGGTTTGAACCTTAGATGCATGTTTACTCACACCTTTAACATCATTAGCAATTCTAAATAACAAGTCACTCAAGCGATCAATCATGTAGGCATTTCGTTTCAATTGTTTCATAACATTTGCATTGAAGTGATCTTGCTTAATAATATAGTTGTCAAATTCATACAAGCATTGACTAGGAGGTTTGTTATAAGGAATATCACCTTCATCAAATTTTATAAGAGAATTTACCTCTACTACCTGTGGCGGTGTGTCAAGACCATGTATTTCTTCAATAGGTGGTAGATTCTTAACATCTTCAGCTTTAATACCTTTTTCCTTCATACATTTCTTTGCTTCTTGCATATCTTCTGGACTGAGATATAAAATACCCCTCTTCTTCGGAGTGGGTTTGGGCGGTGGTTCAGGAAGTGTCCAATCATTATCATTCTTCAATATATTATTCAATAATTCCTCAGCTAGTTCAATAGTCCGTTCCCTGAAAACACAACTCGCACAACTCTCTAGGTAGTCCCTAGAAGCATCGGTTAGTACATTATAAAAGATATCAAGTATTTCATTTTTCTTAAGAGGATGATCAGGCAAAGCATTAAGTAATTGGAGAGGCCTCCCCCAAGCTTGAGGGAGATTCTCTTCTTCAATTTGCACAAAGTTAAATATTTCCTGTAAAGCAGCTTGTTTCTTATGAGCAGGAAAATATTTTTTTTAGAGAAGTAATAAATCATATCTTGGGGACTACGCACACATCCAGGAGCAAGAGTATTATACCATTCTTTAGCATCACCCTTTAATGAGAAAGGAAACAACATAAGAATATAGTAATAGCGAATTTTTTCCTCATGAGCAAATAGGGTGGCTATATCATTTAATTTCGTAAGATGTGCCACAACGGTTTCAATTTCATAGCCATGGAAAGGATCAGATTCAACCAAAGTAATTAACTCAGGATCGACAAAGAATTCATAATCCTTATCAGTAACAAATATGGGAGAGGTAGCAAACTTAGGATCATATTTCATTCTCTCCCTCATAGATTTTTCTTTCATTTCAGCAAGCAACTTTATAACTTCATGTCTATCATTACAAGCAAGGATGGCTCTAGCCGTCTCCCTATTAAAGCAATGTTCATCAGCTGTTTCAACTCTAGTAGGAGAGCTAGGCATAATAGGTGAATCATAATTCTCAGGAGTTTCACCATTTTCAATTTCTTTAGCTTTAGCAATTTGTACAGTAAGAAATTCACCAAGTGGCACAACATTATCAAGCATAGTACTAGCATCATCATGAGTATCATTCATAGCAGAAGTGGTATCATCAATAACTTGCGACATATCAGAATTAATAGCATGTGGTGGTGTTGCAAGTTTACTGAAAAAAGAAGGTGAATCAAGTACAGAGCTAGATGGCAGTTCCTTACCTCCCCTCGTCTTAGAGGGAACGATCTTGGTCTTAGCGTCTTTCAGATTGTTCATACTGATCAACCGATATAAATCCCATGTGACTTAGCAAATAAAGCTATGCTCCTCGGCAACGGCGCCAGAAAAAGGTCTTGATAACCCAAAGTATAGGGGATCGCAACAGTTTTCGAGGGTAGAGTATTCAACCCAAATTTATTGATTCGACACAAGGGGAGTCAAAGAATATTTGCAAGTATTAGCAGTTGAGTTGTCAATTCAACCACACCTGGAGACTAAATATCTGCAGCAGAGTGATCAGTATCAAAGTAGTATGATAGTTTGATAGCAGTAGCAATAAAAGTAACAGTAGCAGTAACGGTAGCAGCAATAGTTTTATAGCAATTGTGACAGTAGTAGCAACAGTAGTAACTTAGCAAGGAACAATATGTGAAAAGCTCGTAGGCATTGGATCGGTGATTATGTTGGATAAGATTCATCATGTAACAGTCATAACCTAGGGCGACACAGAACTAGCTGCAATTCATCAATATAATGCAGGCATGTATTCCGTATATAGTCATACGTGCTTGCGATAAGAACTTGCATGACATCTTTTGTCCTACCCTCCCGTGGCAGCGGGGTCCATAAGGAAACTAAGGGATATTAAGGCCTCCTTTTAATAGAGAACCGGAACAAAGCATTAACACTTAGTGAATACATGAACTCCTCAAACTATGGCAATCACCGGAAAGAATCCCAATTATTGTCACCTTGGGGTATGTGGATCATAACACATAGCAGGTGCATATAACTTGCAAGATCGGATCAAGAACACAAATATATTCATGAAAACATAAAGGGTTCAGATCTGGAATCATGGCACTCGGGCCCTAGTGACAAGCATTAAGCATAGCAAAGTCATAGCAACATCAATCTTAGAACATAGTGGATACTAGGGATCAAGACCTAACAAAACTAACTCAATTACATGACAAATCTCATCCAACTCATCACCGTCCAGCAAGCCTACGAAGGAATTACTCACTCCCGGCGGTGAGCATCATGAAATTGGTGATGAATGGTGGTTGATGATGACGATGCCGGAAGATCCCCCTCTCCGGAGCCCCAAACGGAATCCAGATCTGGCCTCCCGATGAAGAACAGGAGGTGGCGGCGGCTCCGTATCGTGAAACGCAATAAAACTTCCTCTCTTATTTTTTTCTCTAGAATTGTGAATTTATAGCGTTGGAATTAGGTCAGACGGAGCCACGTGGGCCCCACGAGGTACCAGGGCACGCCTGGGGGGTGGCACACCCTGGTGCCTCGTGGGCACTGGGTGGCCTCCCTCCAGTGAGTCTTGGTTCCAGTATTGTTTATTTATTCCATAAAAAATCTCCAAAAAGTTTCATCCAATTCCAAGAACTTTTATTTCTGCACAAAAAACAACACCATGGCAATTCTGCTGAAAACAGCGTCAGTCCGGGTTAGTTCCATTCAAATCATGCAAATTAGGGGCCAAAACAAGAGCAAAAGTGTTTGGAAAAGTAGATACGATGGAGACGTATTAGCCGCCGCCGCATCCCTGGCTGAGGAGGACGCCCCTGAGATTGCCGAGCCGGCGCCCGAGAAAGAAGATGATGTTCTCCCAAGAGCGGGCCGAGACCAAGAAAGTGCCGCTGGATGGAAGCGGCTCTGGCCCCTTCCTCACCATCAGCAGCGGCCTTCCCCCCGAGCAGGAGGGCGCCCTCGTCGACTTCCTCCGGGCGAATGCTGATATGTTCGCTTGGACAGCCTCAGACATGCCCGGCATGCCAAGGGAGGTGATCGAGCACCACTTGGCGGTGTGCCCCAACGCGCGCCCCGTCAAGCAGATGGTATGGCGCCAGGCACCCGAGAAGCAGGACTTCATCATTGGGGAGGTCGAGAAACTCCAAGACGCCGGAATCATCCGCAAAGTGCTCCACCCGGAGAGGATCGCCAACCCCGTTGTCGTTGCCAAGCCACACGGTGGCAAGCGTATGTGCGTCGACTTCACCAACCTCAATAAGGCCTACCCCAAGGACCACTTCCCGCTGCCCAGGATCGACTAGATAGTAGACTCCACCGCCGGGTGGGATCTGCTCTGCTTCCAGGACGCCTTCTCAGGCTATCATTAGATCAAGATGGCAAAGGAGGATGAGGAAAAAACAGGCTTCATCACCCCCTGCGGAGTGTTCTGCTACGTGTGCATGCCCTTTGGCCTGAAGAGCGCGAGGGCTACCTTCCAGAGGCTGATGCGCATCTGCCTAGGGTGCCATATGGGGAGAAATGCGGAGGCATATGTCGACGACATCATCATCAAAACGCGCGAGGCGCACACCCTCATAGAGGACCTGAGAGAAACCTTCGCCAACCTGTGCAGGGTCAATCTCAAGCTCAACCCCGCCAAGTGCATCTTCGGTGTCCCTTCCGGCAAGCTCCTTGGTTTCCTGGTCTCCCATCGTGGCATCGAGGCGAACCCTGAGAAGATTAGGGCTATCGAGAAAATGCGACCGCCCCGCAACCTCAAGGAGATGCAGCACCTGGCGGGGTGCATGGCCTCGCTCGGGCGCTTCATATCCAAGTTCGGCGAGCGGGCTCTACCTTTCTTCAAGCTCATGAAGAGGTCTGGCCCCTTCAAGTGGACCCCCGAGGCCGACGCTGCCTTTGAGGATCTCAAAAGGTACCTCACGAGCCCTCCCGTCATGGTCGCCCCGCACCCACGCGAGCGCCTGTTGTTGTACTTGGCGGCCACTCCCCAAACAGCCAGCACGGCCCTTGTGGTAGAGTGGGAGGAGCGAGTCTGCGTCAAGAAGAAGCCTGCCGAGGGCCCCCCTCAGGAGGCCCCAATGCCCCCTCAAGAGGCCTCTGGAGCTCAGCCTCCAGAGGCCCCTGTGGGGCCGTCTCCGGAGGCCTCCGCGGTGTAGCAGCCTGGGCTCCTCGGTGAGCACGACTTGGATACCATGGTCATGTGCCTCGTCAAGCATCCCGTCTACTTTGTCAGTACGGTGCTGCGAGACGCGCGTGAACGATACCCCATGCAGCAGAAGCTCCTCATGGCGCTCCTTATGGCCTCCAGGAAGCTGCTCCACTACTTCCAGGGTCACCCAGTCAGAGTGATCTCCTCCTACCTGCCGGAGCAAGTCCTGCGGAGCCCAAATGCCACCGGCCGCGTCACCGAATGGAACATCGAGCTGCAGCCTTTCGAGCTGGAGTTCCTCAGCACCCGGACCATCAAGGGCGCGGCCTTGGCGGACTTCATGGCGGAGTGGACGGACACGCATCAGGGCGAGCCCCAGGAGGAGTCGTCCTTGCCCGAGGAGGCTACCTCCGGAGGTTGGAGCATGCACTTCGACGGGGCCTTCGCGCGCCAGGGCACGGGGGCTGGGGTGGTTCTCACTACACCCACAGGTGACAAACTTTACTATGCAGTGCAGCTCTGCTTCGGGAGCACCGACAAGGTCTCCAACAACATCGCCGAATATGAGGGACTCATCGCCGGGCTCAAGGCCGCCATCGCGCTTGGACTCAGGCACATCATCATCAAGGGCGACTCGCAGCTCCTCGTTAACTTCTCCAACAAGAAGTACAAGCTGAAGGACGAGCACATGGAGGCCTACCTGGAGGAGGTGTGCAAGCTCAAGAAGCGCTTCATGGGCATGGAGCTGCAGCACATCCCTCGCGGCGACAACAGCGAGGCGGACGAAATCGCCAAGCATGCTTCCCGCCGTGAGCCCCAGGGCCCCGGTGTCTTCGAGGAGTGGCTCCTGAAGCCTTCAGCGGCGCCTCCGATCGCCAACCTCATGGCGCCTCATGAGGAGCTCCCTCCCGCACCACCCATGGGCGCACCAGACTACGGACCATCTTCAGGCGCTCGCCAGCTGCTGGCGCTTGAGCCGCAGCCCGAAAGCTGGATAACGGTGATCAAGGCCTACCTGACGTGCGGCGCCCTCCCGAAGATTGGTGCAGAAAGAAAGTGTGTGGTCTGCCAAGCGGCGCTCTACCACTTGCAGGAGGGTGACCTGTACTACCACCACCCAAACGGAGTTGTGTTGCGGTGCATCTCCAAGGAGCAAGGGCGCGAGCTGCTTGCCGACATCCACGGAGGCGACTGCGGCCACCAGTCGTCCTCACACACTCTCGCAGGTAAGGCATTACGCAGCGGTTTCTACTGGCCCACAGCGCTCGAGGATGCCGCGGAGCTAGTCCAGGCATGCGAGGCCTGCCAGTTCCACGCCAAGCAGATCCACCAGCCAACGCAAGGGCTCCAGACCATCCCTCTCTCGTGGCCCTTTGTGGTCTGGGGGCTGGATATCCTCGGGCCCTTCCCTCGCGCGGCTGGCGACTACCGCTACCTCTACGTCGCCATCGACAAGTTCACCAAATGGGCGGAGGTGGAGCCTGTCCGCACCATTCCGGCAGGGTCAGCGGTCAAGTTCATCAAGGGCCTGGTGTGCCACTTTGGCGTCCCCAACCGCATCATCACGGATAACGACACGCAGTTCACTAGCGGCCAATTCAAGACCTACTGCACCAGCATCGGCACGCAGATCTGCTTCGCCTCCGTGGCACACCCTCGAAGCAACGGCCAGGACGAGCGTGCCAACGCTGAGGTCCTCGCTGGCCTCAAGACTAGGAGCTTCAAGAAGCAGCTCGCGGCCTATGGCAAGGGCTGGCTGGATGAGCTCTCATCAGTGCTGTGGTCCATCCGCACAACGGAGACCAAGCCCACCGGCGAGACACCTTTCTTCCTCGCCTACAGGGCAGAAGCGGTCCTCCCAGCCGAGGTCAAGCACCAGTCCCTGTGGGTCTTGGCCTTCGACGAATCTTGTCAGGGCGGCCTGCGGGAGGATGACCTGCTTTTCCTCGAGGGAGTGCGCCACCAAGCCACCCTTCGCGTGGCAAGGTACCAGCAGGCGTTGCGTCGCTATCACAGCCGCAACATACGCCACCGCACCCTCGAGGCGGGCGACCTTGTCTTGCGCCAGATCCTCTCCAGAGTGGGACTCCACAAACTCTCACCCATGTGGGAGGGCCCTTTCAGAATCACACACATCTCCCGGCCCGGCATGGCACAGCTCGAAACGGAGGAGGTTGTTCCGGTGCAAAACACATGGAACATCCAACATCCCCGCAAGTTCTATCCGTGACCCCACGGATACGAACGACATGGAGCTGTACACGCTCCGGAGCTCCCTCTACCGGCGCTGCCTTCGGCACGCGGGAGCTCCTTCCCACGCTCGTGGAAGCCCCATGCTCCGCGCTGGCGGATGCCCCATGCTCCGCGCTGGCAGATGCCCCATGCTCAGCGCTTGCGGATGCCCCATGCTTCGCGCGGGCGGCCTACTTACTTGAGGGGCCTACGGCCGTCACATCCCCAAATCTGACCCGTGTTGGACACGGCAGCGCATATCTTTTCTGTTGTGTAATGAATCTATTTCATGCATCAGTAAAGCCTACTTCCTAATAACAACCGGTGTCCTTGCAGCTGAGTTTGCCTCGGGAGGCGTGCTCGTGATTTCCCCCCGTGTGTCTCACGTGAGCAAGGGCTGGGCACGGTGCATGTGCTCGGGCCAGTCCCAGCAACGCTGCAAAACCCAAGTGACTGAGCTCTGGCTCACGGGCCGGCTCCCGTGCACGTCACCTCACCAGGTCCTTGGTGCTCTTGCCTCCTCGTGTAACACCCACAGGCGGCCTCGCGAGCGCGCCCCATTACATTACCTGCGAAAACTTGGCAATTTCCCTGGTGCAGGATTTCAAGGGCCTTAGGAGCCCCCCTCATTAGGCCTCGCGGTCGGCGCCCCGCGGGGTAGAAGGCTTCGTGAGGGTCCGTGCCTCGCGTGCTGCGCCCTACGAAGGACTCGCTCCAAGCTACGCGTCTAGGAGAGCTAAGTCTGAGCGCCCCTCGGGTTTCCCTCCTCTTGTTTTCCCCTCGAGGCGCCTGGATTTCCTTGGCACGAGCCGCCTGCGCGTCGAGGGGGGGACCCTGAGCATCGCGCCTCAGGGACTCTTATCGGCCTCAAGAGCCCTACACCCTCTGGTCTTGCTGAGCGCACGCTCCAAGCACACCAGCAACGGTCGTAGCTAGCTCGGGGGCTGGGTCCCAGTGACGCAAGGAACAAGGGTAGCGTAAGAAGGAAAGAAGGATCTTGGGGAGAAAGCAAAAATGCGGGAGACGTCAAGTACTCAAGCATATGGCTCCATACAAAATATTTTTACGCCCCACCAGGCTACATTGGTTGCAGGGACAAAAGGAAGGAATCATCCTCAAGGGTCCGCCCCAGGCGCTGCCTGCGCCTAGTCGGAATCCTCGTCTTCACTCTTGACGCTCCAGGGGCTCCCTCCGCTCTCGCTCCCATTGGAGGAGCCAGAGCCGCTCCCGCCGGAGGAGTCGTAGTCGCTCCCGCTCTCGCTCTTCGCGCAGCACCCCACGCGGCCGCCGGCGACCCCGGAGAACTTCACGAAGAGGGTTGCAGCTCCGTCGTACCTGAACTGCAAGACCTGCCCGCACTTCAGATTGTGGGAGTGGGTGAACATTTTCCACCCCCGGGCCAAGAACATGAACCCGGTGGGGGAAAACTCCACCGCTACCCAGAAAGGGCCATTGCAGCAGTCATCCACCTGTAACCACAGGCCCAGGGGCTCGTCATAATCCATCGCCCTTGCAAAGGAGTCCGGAAGCTGGAGCCAGCTGCGAGGTGGGCGGTGCACCCCCACGATAAACTCATGCGCAACCTCCGCTATGTGGGCGTCCGCCCGGGGAGAGGGGGCGCGCGCTCTGTCGCGCCCCCCGCGGCTGTGAGCGCCGCGCCTCCCGTGACCACGAGTTATGGCCGTTCCGCGGATGCTGGGGCCGACCTCTACGGCAGCGGCTGTGGAGCGCGTCCGGCCCTGGGGAGGAGCCCTCGTCGCCGTGGCCGAACAACGGGCTTGGCCTCTACCCCTCACCGGCGCCGGCTTCGGCGGCTCTACCTCCTTTGCTGCCTTCTTCCCTTTCTCGGCTGCGGAAAGCTTCCTTTTGGGAGCCATAAGCGGGGTGGCAATGGGCGGAGATTGGGAAGTTGGACAAGAGAGGGGAGCCGAGGAGTTAGTCGCAAGGAAGGCTAGGGGCAGGGTGAAGGAGCAATGAGATGCTTGCGTCCTCCGTGGGCAGGCTTTATCGCCGTCCCGGCGGCTATCGAGGCGTCGCGGGGAAGCGGAGGTGCCGCGCCCGCAAAGGCCGCCACGCATCACCCCTGGGCCTGGCAGCTCGATGGGCCCCGCAGCGCTTCGTCACCAATGGGCAGAAGAGGACCAAGGCACTACAAAAGGGGCAGGGCCGCTTCCATGTAAGGGGATCGATTCATTCTCCCCCACACCTCGTGTACCTCGAGCTACAAGCTCTCCATTATAGAGCAATCCAAGGCAGGCAGGAGTAGGGTATTACACTGCATGGTGGCCCGAACCTGGGTAGCTCGCGCGTCCCCTTCGTGTCTGGTGAGAGCCAGTGAGCCCGTCGTGATCCCGCCGTAGTTGCCGTAGTGTCGTAGGTCGCCAAGCAAAGTCCCCCAGAGTTCGAATCCTAAGTTCTTGGAGAAGTTTCTTGGACGCAGAGCCTAGACTCCGACAAGTTGGCTCTGTAGGTTGAAGAAGGAGCAGAGGAAAGAAAAATTCGAGGTTCAGATCAAATTCAAGAAAACAAAAGCATTGGAAAGGATCAAGTACATTTGGAAAGAAGGTTACCTTGACGACCACGTGGGGGGGACGCCGTTCTTCCTCCGGCAACCTCGGTTGCCGGCGCTTGGTCCCCGGCAACATCGGTTGTCGGAGGGTCCTCCACGCAGACGAGCCCTTCTTGGGGCTCGTCTGGAGGAGGGTTGTCCCTTGCCGGTGAAGGTCTTGGTGACGGCCTGGGAGTCGAGGGCGCTATCAAGAGGTCTATCCCTTGGCGCCCTCCTTCCGGCTGGCTACTTTCCTACCCCTTGTCGGCCTCCATTGCGGAAGGCCCGACGGTGGTGCTCGCCAGCAGAAACTGCGCATGTGCCTCGCGCGGGGGGCTCGAGCCGGCAACCTCCAGAGAAATTGCACCTTGATCGGTGCCAGTTACCATCACGCCTCCCCAAGTAGTCCTGGGCCTCTTCGCTAGTGGCACCTCGTCCCTACAAGATCAGGATAAGGGAAAAGATCAGCTCAAGCAACAGAGTCTGGACAATTAAAAAAGAAACACACGGGGATAGAGATACTTACTCTTCATCCTCGTTGGGGTCACTCAGGACTGACAGGTCGTAACGAACTGTCTCCTTGGTCCCCGCAGTTGTAGATGATGGCGGTGGACTCCTGGGGCGTTTTGGAGGGGCTGGAGGCTGCGAAGTGCTCGCCTCCTCCACGATAGGTAGGATGGGTCGACGGGGGGCAGCAACGCGGGAAGGCAGTTGCTGGGAAGGCTGCGCCCGAGGGGTTGCGGCTGCCACCTTGACGTCAGCGAGCCCTTGGCTTGCCGACTCGGTGTGTGCTTCCCTCTTGCGGGAAGTCTTCTTGTCAACAGTCATTTTTCCCTTGGCGGGAGGAGGGCAAGGTGGTTCTTCTTCCTCTTCCATCTCCTCCTTGCCCAAAGACCCCTCGGGTTGCTCCTCTTCTTCCTCCCCCTCCTCGAATTCCTCAGCCCGCTCCTCCTCGCCAACATACTCTTCAGCATGCTCTTCAGCGTGCTATTGGGAGCGGCCTCCTCCGCCGGTGTCCGGAGCTGCGGCCCGCTTGTTGGACTGGTCTTTGCCTGGCCGAGGACAAGTTACCTTCGTCTTCTTGGACTTGTTAGCCCTTGCCGCCAAGAATTCTTTCCAGTCATCCTTCGTCGGGTGCATCATGTCATCCTTAGCTCCAATGGGCTCCTCCACCAGGCCGGCAAACCAGTTATCCACGTCTTTTTTGCTGGGTTCTTTCCATGTGCTTAGAACCGTCCGAGCGTCACAGTCCAGCATCCATGCCAGGATGGAAGCCCTGGAAGTATTGTTACACAATGGGATCACATTCGTCGGCAAGTCGAAGTCGCAACCCTTGTTGAAAATCCGGCAGATGAGCAGATAGTGTCCCATTGCCATCAAGTTGCTGTCAGGGCCCTGGTGTAGACACATTGGGTCAGCGGGGCCCTGGTAATCCCACACTTGCCGGCCTTTTCTGTGCTGCAGCGGGGCGATCCGACGGCGATTGAAATCTGCTCCCACCTTCTCAATCTTCAAGCCGGCCTCTTTCAGAGCGAGGATTCGGTGCAGCGCCACTCCCAGTTTGGCATCGCTGGGGTCGACATAGTTCCAGCTATCAGGCTTCACAACCATCTTGGTCCTGAGGTGGCAAAAGGCTGGGAAATCTTGCTGCTTGACCCAACACCAATCTGCCCGCCACTCGTCCCATCTGGAGTGAAGCTTACCGTCCAAGTAGTGCTTCTTCGAATTTCCCCTTGGGACCCAAGTGACGCTACCAGGAAGAGCACCCTTCTCGACCCGAGGGATGAAGAAATGCCGGAATAGAGATGCATTTGGGGCTATTCCCACAAAATTCTCACACAAGTGTGCGAAGGTTGCTAGGCAGGTGACCCCATTGGGCGTGAAATCAAGCAGTCTGAGCGCGAAGGCATTCATCACCTCAACAAAGAAAGCAGAGAAAGGCGGACACAGACCGCAGTAGAAGTACCCGGCGAAGAAGTGGAATTGGTCGTTGGCAGGAGGGAGAGATCCAGGAAGTACCACTGTGGCTTCATGATCTCGCATTTTGCTCACGTACACATACGCGTAGTCCCTTGCCAGATCATCTGCTGTAAGCATCGGTGGGAAAATAGCGTTTTCCCGCCGCTGTTCAGCCTTGGAGGCTTTCTTCTCACCCACCGCTGAACTTGGGGCCTTCTCGCCTGTCTTCGGCGCCATACCAAGATGTGGAGGAAGGGGAAGCTGCGTTGCGCAGCGGCGGAGGCAAAGGGCAAGCTCTGCTCTTGTGCGGCGCCAGAAGCGGGGGGCACACTCTGCTTCTGCGCGAGGTTGAAGACGGCGGCGAACTGGCTAGATTGGGAAGAGGGGGGTAAATGAGCAGCGCCCCTCGCGGTTTCCTTTTTTATGGGGAAGGCGCGAGCGTTGGCCCTTTTCTGTCCTACGTGGCTGCGCTTTTCAGGCGCACCACCTCCCGCCGCCGTTCCACTCCATCTCTCCCACGTTCGCATTTAATGCGCGTCGTGGGCGGGTGTGGTAAAAGAGAAGATTAGGATAGTTATCTTCTACCACGCGCCACCTGTGCCCTGTTTGGGCCTAGCCCAACGACACCTCACATGCGTGTGTGGCCCAGGCCCAGGGGTCCTGCCGGTGTACTAAGACATGGGTGCCCTCGTACCCAGACTTGTGCACAGGTGGTTGTAGCCTCTCGTCTAGCAAGGGCATGATAGAGGATAACTACGACTCAAGACTCAACACCAAGACCATGAAGAAGACCTCAAGGCAGGTCATCGAGAAGTACTGTTCTCGTACTGAAGATCGACGCTGCCCTTGCCGGCAAGCTCCGCCCCGACAAGGTAGAGACCAAGACTATGGGTACCGGCGAGCCCCCTTGTCGGCACGTAAGGCCTGGCAAGCTCTGTACCAGCAGGCTTGTTCTGTCCCGTTATCGCTCCACCTCACCATTGACCAGATAGGCTCGTATGCTAGGTGTCGAGTGGGTAGGTAGTCAACATAGCCGGCCATGGCACGTGTCAGCACGCCACGCCAAGAGTAACTTTAATGACACCCGTACCTGGCATGTGTCGAGATTACAGGAGGGCACCAGGATCAGTGGTACAGATCTTTTACCCAAGGCCTCGCCTCCCCAACATAGCACCCAACGGTGCCTTAAATGCCTTTGTCTTATCCCATTGGAAGATAGACGTGATGACGATGCAAGTCACTATTCATACTCTGTAATGACCGTATTAGCCATTGTGGTAACCCTTTGGCCTATAAAAGGAGGCCCGCAGGTACAGGTTGAACAGTCGACACCCAGCTCAATTACATGCCGTAGCTGCATTTTCCCGTGCACCTTGCCGGAAAATTGCGCTCCCTGTAACCAGAGTTCATACACGATCAAACACAGAGTAGGAGTAGGGTTTTATGCTCATAGTGGCCTGAACCTGGATAAATCCCCCGCGTGTTCTTGCACCTACTAAAAATCTGCTCTTTGTCCCATGCATGTTCCCTGAGCCGAATCGCAAAGGGACCCATTCGGTCCCATAGATAGTCGTTTCCGACGACTGAAAGTGTGTGTGGGGGGGGGGGGGTGGGCTACTTCGCACTTCCTGAACCTCCGTGGGGTCGGGGACGATGTCTGGTTAATTTGCGAGGCACATGTGCCACATCAAAGTTGTGAATTGGGTACTCAAATATCACACCACCCTTTTCACACATATAGTTGGGCCACCCGCAGGTGGTTCGTATGTGGTCTCACCCATCTTGTACCACAAGCACACATTTGTGGGCCTGCACACGGTCCACCTTTGACCGAAAGCGAAAGGGGGGTTTGACCATGATGGACTCCTATAGGTTTAGTGTTACGGTAGGGTGTGATGTCAGACCTAGCTATTTGGGGGCATGCGTTCATAGCTAGGATTCCCCTCCCGCCGACACAAAGTGTGTGTGTGGGGGGGGTGGCAGACTAGCAATACTGTGCGCTTTGTGAGACAGGTGCCACATCAAAGTTGTGCATTGGGTATTTGAACATCAAACCAGCCTTTTCATAAATATATTTGGTCCACATGCAAGTGTGTTCGTGTTCTGACCCTTTCCCGCGTTTTTTTGGCCACGCAACAGACACGGTTCCCTCAGACTACCCGTGTGCCATGCTCGTGCCCCTGTCACTCACATCAGCACAGTAGATTGGGCTCCACGAGGCTTCCCTCGCAATCTCGAAAATATCTACCCGCCTGGAGGGTTTTTCTGTTTGATAGCACATGATTATTATGATTCGACCGTGTGCGATGTTTGTTGCCCCCGCTCCCGCCTAAATCGCTAAAAAATATCTACCCGCCTGGAGGGTTTTTCTATGTGATAGCACATAGTTATTATGTTTCGACCGTGTGCGGTGTTGTTTGCCCCCGCTCCCGCCTGCATCCCTCAAAAATATCTACCCACCTGGAGGGTTTTTTCTGTTTGATAACACACGGTTATTATGTTTCGACCGTGTGCGATCTTTGTTGTTCCCGCTCCCGCCTACATCCCTCAAAAATATTTACCCGCCTGGAGGGTTTTTCTGTTTGATAGCACACGGTTGGTATGTTTGGACCGTGTGTGATGTTTGTTACTCAATCCCTTCATCCAAATTTTCAGCAGCCCCTGCATTTTACTCCCGCCTAGTAAAATTTTCAGTAGCCGCGTCATTTCCTCAAACACCACCTTGCCCCCCCTCCACACACACACACCACAAAAACTCCGCGCGCGCACACACACACACACACACACACACACCAACCGTCCCTAGCTCAAAACCCTAGCAAGGTCGCCACCGCGCCACCTCCATCATCAACATCTGCCGATTTGCCCGTGCAGGTTACCCATTGATCTCCATACCCTAGCTGCCCTGAGTTTCTAAGATGACGCCTGTCAAACGCCCCCTTTCCCATAGATCCCCATCCCCGCCCCCCTCCCCCACTCCAGAGCGTCGCAGCCTAAGCCCGGCTACGCTTCCCGTGGAGCTCCAGGAGCTAATGTCCCAAAAGAGGTTTATCGCGGCCTCTTCGCCCGACGTCGGTGAGGTGGCCGCCGAGGAAGCTGATGACAATTACTGGCCGTAGGCTCTCAATCAGTGGGCTAGAGTATGCTGGTATGTCGCAGATGCTGGCTACGACATTGAGGTCATCGACAGCGACGGCCTAACATGGGCTATGTCACATGTTAAGTGGCCCACGCCCAACCCCTCGGGTTCAACGGCCGTCGATCTCATCCATGGCCCCGCCGTTGATCTCCTCTGGCTCGCTGTCAAGAATTTTCCATCCTACATCGCCATCAAGCCCCTTTTGTCATTTCTGAAGGACACATTCTGCGACGTTGGCTTGGGATCCTCAGCTGCCAAGTCAGACCTCATTGACGGCGACCACGAGGAGGGCACCCTATCCGGCTCTTCCAAGTGGAAAGAGCCCATCTGCGACATCAGGGAGGGCACCCTACAGCCGTGCTCTTCCAAGGGGAAGGAGCCCATCTGTGACAACATGGAGCGCACCCAGAGTCCGTGCTCTTCCCATGGGAAGGAGCCCATCTGTGACAAGTGAGGAAACCCATGATTTGTTTTGCCGTGCCTCTTCACAGAGGGGAACCCATGATTTGTTTTGTCGAGCCCCTTTTGTAGTGAGAATATGTCCAGTTTTAATTGCTATATTTGGTTGTTTGTAGTATGCCTTGTTTATTTCAGTTATTCACAGTGTGATGCTCTATATGTTTAACTATTTACTGTGCAGTACAATTTCATCAATACTAGTTTCAACAATACCAATATGAATGACTATATTTGCTTGCTGTTAAGCCTGTTATAGCTAGCATATGCCTCTTTCAACGTTTTTTGGTTGTTCGGTTGTTTCTAGTTAGCATATGTCCAGTTTCAATTGCTATCTTTGGTTGTTCATAGTATGCCTTGTTTATTTCAGTTATTCAGATAGTGATGTTCTATATGTGCAAGTATGAACTATGCAGTTCAATTTCATCAATACTAGTTTCAAAAATACCAATATGAATGACTATATTTGGTTGCTGTTAAGCCTGTTGTAGCGAGCATATACCTCTTTTAATGTTTTTTGGTTGTTCGGTTGTTTGTAGTTAGCATATGTCCAGTTTCAATTGCTATCTTTGGTTGTTCGTAGTATGCCTTGTTTATTTCAGTTATTCATAGTGTGATGTTCTATATGTGCAAGTATGAACTGTGAAGTTCAATTTCATCAATACCAGTTTCAACAATACCAATATGAATGACTATATTTGGTTGCTGTTAAGCCTGTTGTAGCGAGCATATGCCTCTTTTAACGATTTTTGGTTGTTCGGTTGTTTGTAGTTAGCATATGTCCAGTTTCAATTGCTATCTTTGGTTGTTAGTAGTATGCCTTGTTTATTTCAGTTATTCACAAAGTGATGTTCTATATGTGCAAATATGAACTGTGCAGTTCAATTTCATCAATACCAGTTTCAACAATACCAATATAATGACTATATTTGGTGGCTGTGAAGCCTGTTGTAGCGAACATATGCCCTCTTTTAACGGTTTTTGGTTGTTTGTAGTTAGCATATGTCCAGTTTCAATTGCTATCTTTGGTTGTTCGTAGTATGCCTTGTTTATTTCAGTTATTCATAGTGTGATGTTCTATATGTGCAAGTATGAACTGTGAAGTTCAATTTCATCAATAGCAGTTTCAACAATACCAATATGAATGACTATATTTGGTTGCTGTTAAGCCTGTTGTAGCGAGCATATGCCTCTTTTAACGATTTTTGGTTGTTCGGTTGTTTGTAGTTAGCATATGTCCAGTTTCAATTGCTATCTTTGGTTGTTAGTAGTATGCCTTGTTTATTTCAGTTATTCACAAAGTGATGTTCTATATGTGCAAGTATGAACTGTGCAGTTCAATTTCATCAATACCAGTTTCAACAATACCAATATAATGACTATATTTGGTTGCTGTGAAGCCTGTTGTAGCGAGCATATGCCTCTTTTAACGGTTTTTGGTTGTTTGTAGTTAGCATATGTCCAGTTTCAATTGCTATCTTTGGTTGTTCGTAGTATGCCTTGTTTATTTTAGTTATTCACAGTGTCATGTTCTATATGTGCAAGTATGATCTGTGCAGTTAACACACCTTTCCACTTCTTGTTTTGCTTAACTAGCGTGCTTAAACCTGCACACTGAAGCTATCACTAAAAAAACACTTCCGTGATGATACGTCTTTGTCACCGTAGGTCACGTTTTCTGTCATGCATGTACATCCGTGACGATTTTATGACAGAATCAAGATAGTCATACTTGTGCTGTCATAGAAGTGTTCCATGACAATACTGAAATTATCATCACGGAAGTGTCCACTTCCATGACGATAAATGTCGCGTCATGGAAGTGTTTTCGTCAAGGGTATCGACACGTGGCATCCACCGTAACGGGTCGCCGTTAAGCTATCGGGTGTGGATTTGGATCCGATAAGCCATTATCAGCCCGGACCAATGGCGATTTTCCATGTGTAAAATTCTCATTCGCCAACGGAACCATGTGTCAGGTCGGCGTTGCGACAGATGTCATCCATTCATTGGACGAGAGATGCCTATGATATGCCGACATGTGGCACGACCCAATAGTGGCCCATTTAGGTTAAAAAGGCCGGCCCATTTGACTTGGTCAGAAGTTAGTCGGCCAGCCCATGGAAAGCCAGTTAACGGCCTGTTCGCATACAACCCATTTACGGCCCGGGTAGTCACGGCCCGTTATGGCCTTTCAAAATTCGGCCCAGTAGCGTCATGTGGGCCGTCCCATATGATTCCAGCCTGTTCTCACTTTCGGCCCATCTATGGCCCGTGACATCTTTCGGCCCATATGAGGCCTTTTGTATCTTTACGCCCATTGATGGCCCGTGGTGATTCTGGCCCATCATGAACAGTAACTGCTTTGAGCCCATTTAAGGGCCCATGATTCAGTTCGGCTGTTTCCAGCCAGTGTTCTCTTTCGGCCTTCTAAGGGCCCATAAATTCTTGGGCTCATTTCCGGCCCTCGATTACTTATGGTCCGTTACTGGCCTATTATGCTAATGGGCCAAATTCAGCCCATGGTTACAATCGGCCCGTTTGTGGTTTGTTAACCCATTGGGCCATTTTCAGCCCGTCATGTTTTCCGGCCCATTAACAACCTGTTATACCCGTCGATAGAATTAAGCCTGTGATGACTTTTGGCCTGTTAATGACTCGCTATGCTACGGGCCCTTAAACCGACCGTTCCCAAATTGGCCCTTTTATGGCCCATATTGTGGTCCGGTTTTAGCCCATGAACAGTAAGGCCCATGGATCATACGACATGTAGGAGGCCCACGGATCCTACGGCCCATCGGAGGCCCATGAATCCTAAAGCCCGTAGGAGGCCCATGGATCCTACGGCCCGTATTTGGCCCATGGTTATTGCGGCCACTAGCAAACTGAGGAAAAAGAACTGTAGTGACTACAAGCAATAAACATGACTATAAGTAAATAAATAAGCAAGCAACTAACACTAGGCTATTACGGCGATTACATACATTACATCCACTGGGCATCAAAGTTCGCCACCAGTGCAAATAAAGGGAACAACAAAGTAGCATATTACAAACACCGGGCGACTAAGTTGGCCACCAGTGCAAATAAATGCGGCAGCAAAACAAGTCCAGAAATGAAACCACTTCAGAAGAGCTCAAGAAATGATATCCTGGGCACCCACCATGCTGGCAAGAAGCTTAGCAAGCTTATTAGCTTTCTCTTGTTTGGCGCTAAACTCCTCCAACTCTTGCTGTTGCACCAGAAAGTGTGCATCTAACTTCTGCAGGGACTTCCTCAGTCCTTCGGCTTCTTGTCGCAGCACAACTGATCATTGTCTTTCAACTTGTAGTTGAGACTCAAGAAGCCGAACTGATTCAGGCAGCGAGTTCGAAGAGCTTGTGCCAGCGGTAGTGGCCAGTAACTCGAACACTACATCAAGGCAGGACTTTGGGGTTGTCTCACTATCTTGAAGATAGTTTTTATCAGCTTTCTTGGAGACCAACAAGGTTGTCTCACTATCTTGAACCTTGCCTGCATTACTTCCTTTACCATTGCATAATGGGGTACTCTTCTCCAATATTCTGCCAGCATTCTAAAAGAGGAACAAGCAGACACATCACAGGTTTAGCATGTAGTATATGAAACTCATTTTGGTAAACCAGTTCAGTGGTAATGTTGACAGGATAATGGCATGAAACAAACATATATTTATGTACTATGGTCACTGTATTGTCTATATCATCCTAGTTTATGTTGCCAAATAAAGATAGAGACACAGTTCAAATCATATATGTTTAAGACAAAGCGGCATAGACTGAATATAAGTGTGGGAAACTAACATCACTCACTACAGGAATCAGGTCCTTTGCCGTCTGCCATAGCAGACGGCAAAGGACCAGACCACGGACGGCAAACATATTTGCCGTCTGCTGGCTGACGGCACAATTTTCAGCACTAAAAGTCACGGCAATCAGCAACTTTGCCGTCTACAGAAGCGCCGCGGACGGTAAAGACTTTTACCGTCCGCCTACCTGGCACAGCTGACGGCAAAGGTCCTGGACGGCAAAGTGTTACTGTTAGCCCCGTCTGGTGGCTAACGGCAGACTTTGCCGTCTGCCTGCGGACGGCAAATCAACACTTGCCTTTGCCGTATGCCGAATGATGTCAGTAGGCCTGTGGCTGCACGTCAGTCCTGCTTTGTCTTTGCCATCTGCTAGTCTTTGCCGTCTGCCAGCTGACGGTAGAATGACCAAATGGGTCAGGCATGGTCCTCCCAGGTTGCACAGGTTGCTGCCACGTCGCAGCTTTGCCGTCAGCCTACCGACGGCAAAGGGATTTGCCGTCCACTGGCAGACGGCAAAGTGCCTGTATTACCACTTTTTTATCTGTTTTCTGTTATTTCCCTGCATTTTCACAACACATATATGATATATATAGTTTCAGGCTGAAGCATAGGCCATGTATTCCAACAAATAGTATGTACTATCCAACATCATCGTGAAATATTGAACAAGAGACCACATAGGCTATTAAAAGAACCAATACATACATAGTTTCACACTGTTGATCCATATATACATACATAGTTTCACATTGTTCATCAATACAAATCAAAACAAAAACTAAACACTAGCAATCCATCAATGCCAGCTTCCATGAAGTGAATCAAATCTGCAAAATGGGAATAAGAAAGTTAGAAGAAGAAGAAGAAGAAGAAGAAGAAGAAGAAGACTAGAAGAATAAGAAGAAGAAGAAGAAGAAGAAGAAGAAGAAAGAGAAGAAAAATAATAAGAAGAAAGAAAGAAGAAGAAGAAAGAAGAAGAAGAAAGAATAAGAATAAGAATAAGAAGGAGTAGAAGATGGAGAAAAAGAAAGAAGAGAAAAAGGAAGAATAGAAATATATTTTCTTCTTCTTCTCTCTTCTATCTTTTTATCCTTTTCCTTTTCATTCTTCTTCTTTTATTCTTTCTTTTTCTTCTCTTTCTTCTTCTATTCTTTCTTTTTCTCCTCTTCCTTGTTTTTCTTCTTCTTATTCCTTATTTGTGTTATTTCAGAGCTAACTTAGGTAATTATGCCATTTTAGAGCAAACTAAGCATATTATGTCATTTTAGAGCTAACTAGCATGTACAAAGCTAAGTATGCATTTGTTAAGCAAAACACTAGAGAAAACTTACCGTCGTCGTCATCACGGAGGTCAAGCACCGGGGTTTCTTGGGCCGGTTTCAACTGGAGAAGGTTACCCTTCTGAAGGGTTGTGCGATGCGGCTCGGGAGTTATGCTGCACCAAAGATCATTTGCAATGTCTCGTTAGCATGATGACACTCAAATGTTAAGACTAGTAACTAACGACCATTCAAATGAAACTCACAGTTCCCACCGGAGTAATGACTGGCATCGGCGGAGGGGTCTGACCAGTCTTCTCGCACATAGACTACACATTTGGTTTTGACGAGTCAGTCATATTAGTTAGTAATGAAACGAACATTACGTGCATGATTTGGCTAATATGCAGAAGAAACTTACCACGAGGAGCTCATACATGGCCCGGTGAGCCGCCTCATTCCGTGCCCTCTCCTCCTCCAACAACCTAGCTGTCTTCTCCTCCAAAAGAAGTTCCTTCTCCGCCGCCACCCAGTCCCTCTCCTCCAGAAGCGCCTGGGTTGTCGCTCTCTCTTTCTGAAGAGCAGCCTGCAACACCACTCCTCGTTAGGATTGTAATCATCGATGGCCGCACACACAATGTGATGGAGGAAAGATATCTGAGTCCGTATAACTAACCTCGATGGCGAGATCGACTGGCTGTGGACGAGTCCTTATCTCAGGCGAGGAGCTCGTTTGGCGCGCCTTGATCTCCGGGAGAGTGAGAGGACAACGTATCAGTCCATCTCCAATGGCTATCAAGCCATGGGGCCTCCCACGACCAACTATCATCACCAGCTCTAGATCAATAGGATTCTGGCTCGGGTTATAGTCCTCCCCTTTCCTCGCCTTCGCCTCCTTGTTGTACATGACGAGCTTCTGGTGGGAGGAGATGTTGGTGAACTTTTCTCGATGATCGAGGTCAGACTCAGAGAATGCCTTGGCCTTCTTGTACGAGGCAGTATGGGCCATGGCATAGAGGTCGTACACCTCTGGCACCTCCGTCTTTTTTTGTTGCACCTAAAAGAGAGGAACAAAGTATTAGTAAAGGGCTCAAGCTAGCATGAAGAATGAATTGCATGAATCATGAAGCAAACCACATACCCAGTTCCGCCCGTACTGAAATAAGTTGGCGCTGCCTTGATGGTGTGGCACACCAACCATTTGGGAACGCCGGTCCTTGGCATTGTTGTGGACGGCTCGCCAGTGGTCTGTGCACCACTCATCCACCAACGCCTCCCAACAATCCATCTTATCCGCACACCATCTCAGGGGCACCTAAGTTAGTAAAGAGAAATTTGAGCGCTACGCCTACGAATCAAATCAAGGAAACTAAGTACAAGGCCTTAAGAATAGGTAATTACCTTCATGTATTGATGCTTCTTCAGAAACTTTTCGCGGCACGACGGCTTGTCCTTCTTAATACCACGCGTGGCGTAGTAGTCTCGAACAGCCTGCGGCCAAGCCTCGTGCCGTAAGTTTTGTAATAGGCGCTTGCACTCGGTATCGATAACCTTTGCCGCGTCCTCCTCGTATCCCTCCTCACACCTGTAGAACGTCTGCAATCAAACGAGACAACACTGATTAGTACAATAACTAGCTATTGTTAATTTTTAATTGTGTAAAGGAGAAATTACCCAAAAGCTTCTGATCACCATCTCGGCCCTCGTGTGGCACAAGACACCGTCGATCATCTCCTCCGGCGGGGCCTGGGCAGCCAAGTAGTGCTCCCAGCACCTAGCTGTGGAAGCTGACCCTCACCTGGCAACGTGACAAACCCCGGGAAATTTTGCCGGCAAAGCACACCAAGGACGCTGTTGGGCCTGCGGACTCCACTGGTGTGTACCCAACCCCTGCAGTATGACAAGGCCAACGCATTAGATATTTAAAGAAACGTGAAGACAAAAGGTACAAAAAGAGTAAATGCACTTACTTCTCCCCATCAGGCCTAATCACCGGCCTCTGCTCGCGGGTCGCCGGCAGGGGCGGGAGCCGTGTACTACCACGCTGGTACACAGTGACCCCCTCAACCACCTCGCCCTCACTATCAGTAAACTGATCCCCGCCGCCATCAGCATGGCCACTCGGCCCCTGAGACGGATCCGGCCAGGTACCCCATCCGGACGTCTCCTGGGACGTAGCCCGATCCCCGTCCTGGTCCGGAGTCTCGTGGGCCGAAGCCTCTGGGACCGGAGTCTCGTGGGCCGAAGGCCCGTCGACCGAAGGCTCGTGGTCCGGAGTCCCCGTAGCCTCCACCTCAGAAGGGTCCACCCTAGCAGTCCTGTGCTCGGGTGAATGAGCTGGGGATGGCGGCGAGGAAGGCGTAGCAGTCAGCCTACCTCTCCCGCGGCCACGTACTCCACCTCTCTTCTTCCCTCCCCGACCTCCTCTCCCGGTGGGCAACGACGCCGACGAAGAAGCACCCGCCGGTGTCCCCATACTCTCTATCAACGCTCTCCGGAGAGGTAGGGGTGGAATGGATGTAGCCCTCCCGTGAGCCGCCGCCGAAGAAGTACCCGCGGAGCGCTCTCGACCCGCACCCACCATCTTTCAACACCTGCCATGACAAAGAGTAAACAAAATTAGTACAACATAAAAAAATTGAATACCTGACATGAATAATAATATGCATATAATTTAAATTGGGATTCATACAAACTAATAATAGTCTGGATCGTCTGGATCAATAAATGCATCATCATCATCACTATCACGCGTGTCGTCATGAATGACGTGCTCATCGGGTTCAGCGGCATCAACATGTGGAAGGCCTTTCTGTAATCGGTCAAGCATTGACAGGTCATCCGCAGCAGTAACCTCTTCTTGTTCCGGCTCTTCTTGTTCCGGCTCAGGGTTGAAGTCGGATTCACTATCGCTGTCTACTTCAATGTTTTGGGGTGAAGTAGAGCGGTTCTTGAAACGTTTTTTGGAAAGACGTGTTTCTTGGAAGAATTCTCCTTCATTTGTGTCTGGGTTAATGTGAGGTTCATAATCCTCTTCATTGTGGGGAGGTGGTCTAACACGTGGCGGCACTAAACGACATCCCAACCATTCAGATTTGGATCAGTTTGGCAGGCCCACGGTAGATAGAAAACTTGGGTCGCCTATTGAGCTGTAATATAGACATCGGGAACATATAAGTGGGTGCTTTGTTTGATTTCGACTAGCCCTAAATGTTCATGAGTCCTTCTAGTCTCCTTCGGCTGGAACCAATAACATTTGAAGACTACGACGTTCGGTGGGTTTTCACCATAGAATAGAAGTTCATAAATTGCTTCAACTCTTCCATAATACTCGGTATCTCCTTCGCCGATAGCAGAGACACAACAATTTGTAGACTTTCGGTCGGCCATAGATAGCTCTTTGCCAAAGGTACGAAAGCGATACCCGTTGATGTCGTATTTGTCAAATGAACGGACCTTATAGTCAAAACCATTAGCGACTTGTCTCAATTCGGCGTCCATTGACTCTGAATTAGCCTACAAGTTTAATATGGAAGGATTGTTGCATTAGCCGCAAATTAGACGAAGAAATGAAATGGTCTAATGGAAATTACCATTTGTTTGAACTAAGAGATGAAACCGGGATAGCCGCCTCCATGCTTTGCCAGAAGCTCATACTCTTCGATGGAATCCTTTTGGATCACCGCTCCATCCGAGAATTTGGCGACGTATCGACTGTATCAAATATCTGGGAATAAGAGCAGTTCAAAGGAATTAGAAGTTGCGAAACAATGTACCGAGAACTTACTCGATGTACGGCCGCACTTCTGTTAGGTTGTTGAAGATATACAACGAAATGGTCCGCCATTCTTTGACATCCAACCATACTAGTTTTGAAGCACCGGCCGGTGCGAGCTTCCCTTTGAATAGGCTGAGGTTGGATCCACCTTTTTTAGGGTCGCTAGCATTTTACCGAGGCTTCGAATTATGCTAATGACGATTTTTGGCTTCGTAGTGTGCTGTCACGAAGTTTGCCGCCTCCTCAGTAATGAATGCCTCGGCCGTCGATGCTTCTATTCTACGTTTATTTTTACATTTTGCTCGAAGCGTCTTCTGCATCCTCTCAGTTGCATAGCACCAACGATTTTGCATGGGCCCCCCAATCTTGCCTCGGTCGGGAGATGCAAAATCAAATGCTGCATTGGATTAAAGAAGCCCGATGGAAAGATCTTCTCTAACTTGCAAAGAAACTCCGGCGCCAACTTTTCCATGTCATCTAGCATGCCAGGCAATAGTTCTTTCGCACAAAGAACACGGAAGAAATAGCTCAGCTCTGCCAGTACTAGCCATTCATCCTCAGGGATAAAGCCACGCAACATCACCGGCATTACCCGCTCAAGCCATATGTGCCAATCATGACTCTTGAGACCAAATATTTTCAATTTTTCAAGACTTGCTCCCCTCTTTAGATTCGCTGCATACCCATCGGGGAACATCAACTGCATTTTCACCCACAAGATAATTTCCGTCATAGCTCCCCTTCCAAGATTGAACCAGGCCTTTGGCTTCAACCAGTTGTTCTTTCCTTTCGGTTGTCGCATGTTTTGTAACGGTCTATCACATAGAGTCTGCTGATCGACTCTAGCCTTAGGATTATCCTTTGACTTCCCCTCTATGCCAAACAATGTACCAAAAAGGGCCTCGCCGATATTCTTTTCAGTGTGCATCACGTCGATGTTGTGTGGAAGAAGGAGGTCTTTGAAGCATGTCTTGTGAGTCCAGGCGTGTTCCGAATTATACCCCTTGAAATACCCTGGACGCTCTGGATCAGGCTCGAGAGCGTTTAACTGATCCAGGATCTGTTGGCCTGTCAACGCAGGTGGTGCAGAGTTTTTGACAACTCTACCTTTGATGAAGTTCTTCTTGTCTTTTCTGAACTTATGGCGAGGATCCAGGAACGGTCTATGCAAGTCGAAGCAAGAATACTTGCGACCCGCCTCCAGCCAACGAAACTGAGGAGCTGCCTTGCATGTGGGGCACGGGAACCTTCCATGCACACACAAGCCAATGAATAGCGCATACGCCGGCAAGTCATCCATTGAGTACATGTACCAGACATGCATTGTGAAGTTTTGTTTTCTAGCGGCGTCGTATGTATTGAACCCATTATCCCAAGCTTCTTGCAATTCATCCTTAAGCGGCTACATGTACACATTCATATTCTTCCCCGGATAGTTGGGCCCTGGAATTATCAACGTCAGGAAAATGTTCTTTCTTTGCATAATCTGTCCGGGGGGGAGATTGAGTGGAATGACAAATACAGGCCAACAACTGTATTGGGTTGCCGTCATACCAAACGGATTGAACCCATCCATGCCGATGCAGACTCGAGGATGCCTTGGATCTGCCGCTTTATCCTTATGTAATGCATCGAAGAGCTTCCACGCAAAAGCATCCGATGTGTGTACCAACATTTGATTCCCATCTGCATCTAGTTCGGTTCTTTTGCCCAATTTGTGCCATGTCATCTGTCTGGTCGTCTATTCGACCATGAAAAGACGTTAAAGTCTTGGTACGATTGGCAGATACCAAAGAACATTAACGGGGATTTTGATCTGCCTCTTCTCACCCATACCGTTGTCTACCACAACATACATGGAAGACTTGCAAATGGGACAATAGTTCAAGCCCGCATACTCAAGCCTAAATAAGGCACATCCTTTCTCACAGGCATCTATCTTCTCATAGGGCATCTTAAGTACACGGAGGATTTTGTCCGACTGGTACAGGTTTGCAGGCATTACATGGCCTTTGGGTAGAAAGCGTCCAAATAGTGTCATCATCGCATCGTAGCATTATCTGCCCAAGTTGAATTGAGCCTTCAAAGCCATTACTTGTGCGATGGCATCCATCTGACAAAGCTCAGTGTGCTCGTGGAGAGGACGTTTTGAAGACTCCCACATTTCATTGAAGGCCTTTGCAGATTCCTCCATCTCATCGTCTGAATCCCGAGCATCATCAAAGTCTTGCACCATGTCTTCGATCCCGGTACCATGCTCGTCGGCGCGACGATGAACCACCTCAGCTCTGGTACGTTGGGCAGACTCACCATGAAATGTCCACACCGTATAATCAGGCGTAAAACCCCACTTCTGCAGGTGTTTACCCATTTCACCCTCTGTCCTCTGTGAAAAGTTGTCGCACCTAACACAGGGGCACCAGGTTTTTCTCTGGCCATTTGCAAATGCGGCTTTCACAAACCCCTTGGTTTTTGTTAACCATTCATTGGTCGTGTCTTTCTGACTAGTGTGACCAGTGTACATCCACGCACGATCACTCATCGTGCCTAACTACTAAACACACAAGAAAAATATATATAATTCAGCATATATATTCATCAGTTAATCAAGTTTGTCAATTTTATTACGTCCATGCAACCTACACGCTAATAGGTAAAGATAGGTCCTAATCCCACCCGAGTATGTGTAGATTGGGTTCGTTTTCCCATGCTCTGCTCAAGATCCGACGCAAAATTTCGGCAGCACCTCCCCGCTGTTCTCCTGATACACGTCTCGGCAATAAACAGAGAGGATGTGTACCTGGAGAAAAACAGGGAGGCACTAATAAAACTCTGCATCGGATCTGGAGCAGAGCATGGGAAAACGAACCCAATCTACACATACTCGGGCTGTCTATGGATAACGTTGGACAATTCGAAAGAATCACGGTTATAAATATGCAAATGCATGCATATTTATAACTGTAACCCTTTCGAACGGGAGACGCATAGGTTACGCGACTTCGCATGAAAATAAAATCTAGTGGCATCGACACGACGGCCGGAATAGAGAAAATAGGGGGGGGGGGGCAGGGATGATAGTCGAGCTCACCCCTAGATGACCATAGAGGAGGTAGTGGACGGCGATGGCAACGGGACCGACGATGCTCCTAGAGGTGAAAAGATCGATCCCTGCACATCAAAAGCACTGACAGAACCAACATAAGTACTCGCGGAAAATTTAAACAGAAACAAAGATGAACAAGTATAAAGAAAGGATGCATCAATCTTCTTCATATAATTGCTATATATCAGTGGGGATGCAACAGCAGCACAAACGGATCATGGGATGAGCGGCATGGACATGTGTAGCTTATGTTTGGATTTACTCATTTGTCCAAATGCAAAAATGTTCTATTATAGTTCTACATAGCACTTGTGTTGGAGGTGACTGACAAGTATGGGGCTAGCAACCACTTATCCTTCAGATGGCCTACAAGAAATTCTCCATTCATTAAAGATGTTCATTTTCCTTTCTATAGAGATTCTACAAATTAAAACAGAGAAGGCAAGAGGAGGGATACTTCGATTAAGGGACATCTATTGCTTCTAATGAGCTCACTCTTCTCCTTTGTCCCAATGAAGCTTGTTAGCCAATCCAATTCTAAGTGCTGGAGCTCTATGACAATATATTATGATGCTTCAGTTCTGTAAGATTCAGTTGTGGCCGCAGAAGATAATTTAAGTGACAATAATTATTACTAACACCAGAATTTCGGCTAGTACTTCGACTAGGAGTAGGTCGTCGGTGAGACGGTAGAAGTACCTACATCCCAAGAACCATAAAAGAAGAAGAACCTAGTGCAGCACCACACTGCAAAATCCAAACATACATGAATCCATCCATCCATGAATCCGCCACTCCATCCATACATCCATGAATCCATCCATCCATGAATCCATCCATCCATCTAGCTAGGGCAGAGGGGGAGGAGGGGGAGGAGGGTGCTCACCGTGGGGGCAGATACATGGGGGCAGAGGGGGAGGTGGTGCCCGGCGGCGGTGCAGCTGCCTCTCCTTTGCAGTCCAGCAGCGGCGGAGCTGGTGCCCGGCAGCGGCGCTAGGGCACGGGCAGAGTTTCCGGTGCTGGTGCGGCCATTGGAGGAGGGGTTGGGGCGGTGTAGGAGGGGGCGGCGGCGGCGCTGGAGAACGGCGGCGGCGCGACGAACCCTATCTCGTCCTGTTCTGGTGGTGCGGGTCGAGGGGTGCGGGGCGGCGGGTCGTCGGTCCGGCGGCGAGAGAGAGAGAGAGAGATAGAGAGAGAGAGAGGGAGGGGAGTGGTGAGATTTGGTGGTTTGGGGGCGGGGGGATGGCTGTTAGGCAAATTTATGTTTGTCGTCTGCTAGCGGACGGCAGCTAGGTCGTCCGTTTGACCTAACTGGCTCCGCACTCCAGTGGGGCCCAGACGGGCGCTTTGCCATCTGCTATTGGGCTAGTTGTCGTCTGCCAGTCTTTGCCGTCTACTTTTGGGCCCTTTGCCGTCTGCTAGCGGACGGCAAAGAATGGACTGACGGCAAAAACCCATCTTTGCCATGAGGCCTTTCTTTGCCGTCTGCTTTTTGGAAGCAGACGGCAAACAACATCTTTGCCGTCGGCTAGCAGACGGCAAAGAATGGACTGATGGCAAATTCTCTGATTCCTGTAGTGACTAAAAACACTTGTAATGTGCATGACATGAGAACATAATTGTTTATACAATTGAAACTTAAATCAACATAGAGCAAGAAGTTACAACAGCAAACCAGTTAAAGAAATAGGTTTAAAACATACCTGTTGTGCCATTGAAGATCCAATTGGATCCTTCAAATTTGAAATTAGTTGGTATGAGTAAATACAGTGATGCAAGAGCAAAGTAGTATGCACCATAGCTACGGAATCTGACCTGAGAACAGTTGTTCTTCTGCTTTAAGCGTTGAGTTTGGGTTCGCAGTGCTGGTCCTCGTGCTTTGGGCACTGCAGTTGCCTTACTATCTGCTCGTGTTTGGGTGCTCTGTGGTGGAGATGGTGTCGTGTCAAGTGGAACTGGGTTACTATCTGCTGGGGTTGGGGTTAGATGGGATGTAGCTGGTTCTTTGTCCAACTAGGTAGGGGTACAATCTGCGTGAGTCTGGGTTTTGTGTGGCGGGGCTGGTTCTTGGGCAAGTACAACCATGGTTCTGTAACATTCCCAAATACTAATCACTTTGTTAACCTAACTAATGTGCCATGTCAGCATATTTTTCATAAATAAAATGCAATTAGAGAAACAATCCAACTCAAATTCAAATTCAAAACACAAGTCAAATAATTACTTCTTCAAATAATTAAACAAAAATAGTTCATAATATTGCAAATAATCCCAAAGCAATTATAAAAACAAAACCAACATTTTTTGAATTCCCAATTTGACCCAAACATCCAAAAAACAGTACCTAAACAACCCTATTTAATCGATTTCATTTAAACAAAATTCAAATGAAATCATTTTCCCTCCAAACCTTTTTATGGCAGTGCTAAATATTGCAAAGTATTTATGTGGCACAATTCCATATTTTACAAAAGTCTTTTTCAAAAGGATTAAAGAAATTAGAAAAAAAAAGAAAAAGAAAAGGGCTAAGCGCTACTATGCTAGTGGGCTTAAGCCGCACAGTGCGCAAAGGCCCAGCCCGCGCTGGCCTTTCCCTAACCGTTCGCCAGCACCAGAGAAGGCCGAAGCCTGGGCATGGCGCAGGCATTCCTCAGCCAGAAGGGCATGCGCGTGCCGCCGACGGTGGGGCCAATGCCCTGGCCACATCGCAGCAGCTGGAAGGGGTCACGAGGGCAGAACTTGTTGAGGCTGGTGAAGTCGACGCACATGCGCTCCTTGCCGCCCTCCTTGGGGATGACGACTGGGTTGGCGAGCCATTCGGGATGGCGCACCTCGCGAACGACTTCGGCCTCTTGGAGCTTCTGAACTTCATTGGCGATGAACTCTTGCTTCTCTGGAGCCTGGCGCCGCGCTTTCTGCTTGACCGGGCGTGCATTGGGGCACACCGCTAAGTGGTGCTCGATCACCTCCCTCGGCACATCGGACAAGCCGGATGCTTTCCAGGCGAAAACATCCGAGTTTGCCCGAAGGAAGGTGACGAGCGCGCTTTCCTATGCAGGAGGGAGCCCCGTACCGATGGTGAAGGCAGGGCCAGAGCCGCTGCCGTCCACCGACACCTTCTTCATCTCGGCGCTGTCCTGAGAGAACAGTTGCTTCTTCTTCGCGGGCGCGGCCATGGAAGGCTGAGCCGCGTCCTCGTCGGCTGGGTGCACGACAGCGACAGCCTTGTAGGCGCGCTCGAGGGTGCTAGCCGCGTCCTTTTCGTCGCAGGCGATGGTGATGATGCCGCTGCAGCCGGGCATCTTGAGGACGTTGTAGGCGTGATGAGTGGATGCCATGAACTTGGTGAGAGCTGGGTAGCCCAAGATGGCATTGTAGGGCAGGCCGATGTGCGCCACGTCGAAGTTGATGAGCTCGGTGTGGTAGTTCTTGCGAGTGTCGAAGGTGACGGGGAGGCGCACCTGCCCCAGCGGAATGGTGGAGCCATCGGTCACTCCGGAGAAGGGCCTAGTCGGCATCAGCTGGTCATAGGGCACCTGGAGCGTCTCGAAGGTCTCGACGGAGAGCACGTTGAGGCCGGCACCCCCGTCGATGAGGCTCTTGGTGACCGTGACGTTGCTGATGGTGGGAGTGCACAGCATGGGGAGCGTGCCTGTGGAGGCCGTGGACTTGGGGTGGTCCTTGGAGTCGAAGGTGATGGCGTACTGCGACCACTTGAGGGGCCGCGCGACCTCAGGCCTCGGGAGGGCGGCGTACACCTCGCGAGAGAGTTGCTTGAAGTGGCGAATGGACGCGGCCGGGGGCTTGGGACCCGCAGAGGATGCAGGCGACCGCATGAGGCTCCTGGTAGCCCCCGGCGCCCTCGTCAGGCTGGTTGACGTCGTTCCTCCGAGGTGGCGAAGGCAGCGGCGGGAGAGCAGCATTAGCCTGAGGATTGGCCTCACGAGGCTGATCGCGCCAGGCGGCCTCACGAGGCTGATCGCGCCAGCCCTGGCGGTAGCCGCCATTATTGTTGCGGCTCTCCTAGCGGTTGCCGCTGCGGCCACCTCCGCGGCCGGCGCCGCGGCCGTTGCGGTCGTCTCGGCGGCTCTGGCGCTCGTCGCGGAGCAACTTGAGCTCATGACAGTCTTCGGTGTTGTGGGAGCGGATGTTGTGAAAGGCGTAGAGTGGCCGGTTGTCCTTCCTGGGCTCGTCGAGGTCACGTCCGCACTTCTGCTCGGGCTCCGCCGCAAGCACGGCAGGGCCCATGCGCTTGACATCCTTGCTCTTGGCCTTGGTGCCGTCGAGCGCCGCGTCGAGGTCGTTGTGGACGAAGAGGCGGCCTTCTTCAGCCTTGGCGCACTTGTCGGCGAGGTCGAGCAGCTCGAGCACGGAGTCGAGCTCACCGTTGATGGCGAGCTTCTCGCGCATCTTGATGTCCGTGACACCGGTGGAGAACGCGGAGATGACGGCCGCATCGGAGGCGCGCGGGATCTTGTTGCGCACCTGACTGAAGCGCTGGATGTATTTGTGGAGGGTCTTGTCTGGGCGCTGTCGAACACGCCGCAGGTCGTTGATGGTGAGGGAGCGGTCCTGTGTGCCCTTGAAGTTGGCGATGAACTGGCTGCAGAGCTCGGCCCACGACGAGATGGAAGCCTCGGGGAGGTTCATGAGCCAGGAGCGCGGGCCGTCCTTGAGGGCCATGGGGAACCAGTTCGCCATGACTTTGTCGTCGCCGTTCGCCGCCTCGACGCTCAGCGCGTAGAGCTGGAGGAACTCCGTAGGGTTGGGGGTGCCATCGTAGCGCGGAGGCAGCTCAGGCTTGAACTTCGCGGGCCAGACCACGCGACGCAGCTCGCGGGTGAAGGCGCGGCAGCCCACTCCGCTCGAGGGGACGCCGCCAGCGAGGGCGGCGCGGTTTTGACGCCCGGCCGCTGCAACGTCTTGAACGGCCTGGTCCTGGCGCTGGCGTTGTCGCTCGAGGAGCACTCGCGCGTCGGGGGCACGCGGCGGATGATCTGGCAGCTGGGCTTGCAGTGGTCCGGAGAAAACGCACCGTGGCATAGCTCATGAGCCCGCGCGCTGCGCTGGGGCCCAGCGTGCTCGTCACGTAGAGGAGGCGGCGGGGGAGCGCCGTGCGCCAGGTCCCCAGCACGAGACGGTGGAGGGCGCAGTGAGTGAGAAGGCGCCGGAGCGTCCCCGGCGACGTTGACGAGCTCGGTGATGCGACCAAGCCAGGCGTCGTAGCCGGCGTCATCAGGACGGTAGTGGAGCAGCTCGCGCGCCATGAGTAGCGCGGCCTGCGGGTTCGGCGGCCCACGGTTGGCGAGGGAGGAGGCTGTGGCGGTGTTGCTGTCCGCCCGCACGGAGGGGTGCAGGGAGGAGGCCTGCTGCTCACGGGCAGCGGGGTCGGTGGCGGCGGCAGCCTCGGCGTCGGGGCGGTGGCGATTGCCGCAGGCCACTGGTTCGGTCTGGGCCACGCGGTCAGCCCTGCGCGTGGCGCGCTCGCGACGGGCGTCGGCCATGGGGCTGGTGGAGCTGAGGGCGGAGCAGGAGAACAATAGCGCACCCCTACCCGGCGCGCCAAATGTCGGAAGTCGGGCTCCGGGGACCCAAAGGTTCGAACACTAGGGTGAGCTCATTCTACTACTTCGTCTCCTACCACGGCAGCGCTACGGCAAGACTACGGCGAGAGCGTGCTAGCGTGGGATGGGCGAGGACACAGCGGTTTACCCAGGTTCAGGCCACCTTGCGGTGTAAGACCCTACTCCTGCTTGTGTGTTGTGTTGCGGTGGGCAAGAGAGTTCTCGTGTACACGGTGAAGGAGGAAGAACAGGTTCCGATCCTCTCCCCTCCTGCAATGGTAGCACTGCCCTTTTATATCAGCCTTGGTCCTCTCCCCCTTGGAAAATTAGGCGGGAAGGGTTGCCACACTTGGTGATTTTGAAAGGGGACAGGCGCTCAGGCTATCCTGACTAAAGGTGGTCTTCGCCTGCCAAAGCATGATCCATGACGCGCAGGTGGGCTCGGTGATGACCTCCGCCCTGCGCGCCCGTCGTCTTGGTCTTCCTTCGCCGATCGGGCAACCTTTGGGGTTGCTTTGGGGAGTAGATAGCTGGCCCTGTTTCCCTAACACCAAAGAGGAAAACATCTGCATCCACGCCTGCTGGCGCGGCCTCTGCTGCTGCCCGTCGCCGCGCGCATCACCCATGTGATGGGATGAGACCGCGCAACTGAGCCGGATCTTCCTTGCCTTGTAAGCCATCGGGAGGATGTCTCGGGGGACCGCTTGGAGAGGGGGCCTCGTGAGGCCACCTCGGGGAGCCGCCTCGTGAGGCCACTCGGGAAGCCGCCTCGTGAGGGGACCTCGCGAGCCCGTTGGTGGTGGTGCTGAGCCTAGCCTGCTACTCCCTGAGGAGGGGGCATCAGGAGGCTAGGGCCTCATGAGGGGTCTTGGTGAAACACTTGGTGGCGACGGCCCGCCGGGCCCACTCCTGGCGTCGCGCCCTGGGCCAAAGGCAGACGGGCCTGGATACCCCGGGTTCCATGGGCCCGACAGGTTCAATATACCAATAACTGCCCGGAGCTGGGAAAATATTCCCGGATATTTTCCCGCTCCATTTAAAATACCTAGCACTGTATTAGGTCACCCTTGCATTGCATATTGCCATCTCATGCTCTGTGAGTACATTTGTTTGCTATGTATTTATCTGTTTCCTCCCCCTCTTCTCTCCGGTAGACCCCGAGACCGACGTTGCCCCCGAGGACTGCTACTCCACCGACGACCCCTCTTTTACCGCAAAGCTTCCAGGCAAGCAAATCCCCTTGATCATTCCTATATCGCCTATTCTTTCTCTCCCATGCTTGCATTAGATTTTGCTACTGTATTTGATTGCTCCTATAACAATGCATAGCCTGATTTTGTAACCTGCTATTGATACTCTACCTGTTGTCCTATATGCTTAGTATAGGCTGGTTAGTGTTCCATCAGTGACCCCTCACCCTTGTCCCTGTTGCCTCGCTTTGTTACCGGTGCCCCGATCAATGTGATCGATGTTCAGAGACCGACACAACACCGCACACCCCCTTAGTTGTACGACTCTGCAGAGCTACCATCGAGTGCCGAGGGTGATACCTCCTACCTCACTCCTGATGACATCTCTGTAGCGTAGCTAGTCGATTGTGGGTAACCGAGGGTGATTCCTCTTTCACCACCTCCGATGAAGCCTCTATCATGCAAACCCCCTCAAGTGTGAACCCATCGAGGGTGATTCCTCCGAGTTCACCTTGACGGTTACATCGTGTAGGAATCCAACGAGGGTGATTCCTCGGATTCCACCTTGATGTTATGGACACACGGTTACCCTAGTTTTACTTCAGTTCCCGGTTGAAGTCGGGTCGACCCCGAGGGGTACCCGCAAGAGATGTGAAGTCGGGTTGACCGTGAGGGTACCCGCGAGGTAATTACATGGCACGGCCGGGCGGGTAGACCGCCCCAGGAGAATGTTGGGCCTAGCCCTTGCCGTAAGTCCACGAGATGGGGCGACGGGGTCACATGATCATGGATCTCTGCTCGTTTCCGCGAGCTCCCAACACACTAACGGATTTGGGTATTTGATCTGAGTTGGCCACTGGCCTATACGCACTGCCACCACGCGGGATAATGGTTTAATGGGGCCCTCGGCACCGTATGTATCAGCCGAAAGCTCTGTCAGACGTCCAGTTCAGCATTGCGGCATGGCTGGGCCGGCGCCATCCAGGACAAGGGTGGTGCCTGGCTTCACCCAGCATGCAACACCCCTGAGCGCTTAGGATGAAGACCGGAGGGGACCTCTCTGCAGAGCCTAGGTAGGACTACGTCGTGTCGATCAGCTGAGGCTGGGCATGACCCGAAAAGTGTGTCCGGCCAGAGTTAATCGAGCGTGTTGGGTAACAGTAGTGCACCCCTGCAGGGAAGTTATCTATTCGAATAGCCGTGTCCACAGTAACAGGACGCTCAGTGTTGTATCCCGATCTACTACAACTTGAACTGGATACTTGTGACACTAAACTGATATGATGGCTTCGGGATCGCTTCCTCATGGGGTAGTCGAGGAAGGATCTCTGGGCGTTATTAATATATACTTGTTACTATTATATGCTAATCTGCGCTCTTTTAATGTTGCAAGACGCTGCAAGATGCTAGTCTTTGATAGGCTAGGACTTCTCTCTATTCTGGCATTTCTGCATTCTAGTCCACAGATACAACTGAAAGCACATTTGCTCCCTTGGTGGTTTTGGTAATTTATGCCAACATACATGTTGTTGGACTAATGCTTTTATCTAGTAAATTTCAGACAAGTTCAACAATGGCGTGGCATGGACAAGAGGACGTGGAACCCCTTCAAAATGCTAAGGACAAGGATTGGCAAAAGATCAAGACTCTACATTTTTGGTTTAGTGATCCAAGATCACATTGAGTCCATAGGAAAGCCAATACTATTAAAAGGGGATGAGGTGTTGATTAATGGTCTTTTTGCTCAAGTTCTTAGTGACAGTATTCCTAAACCCTCAACCACTATCTCTACCCAAATATGTCCTAAACCTAAAGTCCAACTCGGCCCCACCGAAATTTCGAATCCGGCCCCACCGAGTTCATCCAAGACTTAGCCACTGCCAAACCCTGACAAATCGGATCCACCGAAATGGATCTCGGTCCCACCGAGATGGGCTTGCCAACTCTCAGTAATCGGTTGCATTCACTTCGGTCTCACCGAGTTATGCATATCGGTCTCACCGAGATGGCTTGCCAACTCTCTGTTGCCTTATTGCTTCACTTCGGTCCTACCGAGTTGATGCAATCGGTGCCACCGAGAGGAGGTTTTCCCTAAGCCATTGCACTTTGGTCCATCCGAGTTGTTCGTATCGGTCCCACCGAGATTCCTAAAGTTCATATCTTTTACATAGTTCGGTGCTACCGAGATGCTCGTTTCGGTGCCACCGAGTTGGGTCAAAAGTGTGTAGCGGTTGGATTTTGTGTGGAGGCTATATATACCCCTCCACCCCATCCTTCTCAGTAAGGAGAGCCATCAGAACGTGCCTACACTTCCACCATACATTTTGTGAGAGAGAACCACCTACTCATGTGTTGAGATCAAGATATTCCATTCCTACCATTTGAACCTTGATCTCTAGCCTTTCCCAAGTTGCTTTCCACTCAAATCTCCCTTCCACCATAGCCAAATCTATGAGGAGTTGATTGAGTGCTGGGAAGACTATCATTTGAAGCACAAGAGCAAGGAGTTCATCAACAACACACCATCTATTACCTTTTGGAGAGTGGTGTCTCCTAGATTGGTTAGGTGTCACTTCGGAGACTCCAACCAGATGTGGAGTTGTACCAAGAAGTTTGTAAGGGCAAGGAGATCGCCTACTTCGTGATGATCTACCCCGAGTGAGGCTAGTCCTTCGTGGACGTAAGCCATGGTGGAATAGACAAGGTTGCTTCTTCGTGGACCCTTCGTGGGTGGAGCCCTCCGTGGACTCGCGCAGCCGTTACCCTTCGTGGGTTGAAGTCTCCATCAACGTGGACGTACGATAGCACCACCTATCGGAACCACGCCAAAAACCACCGTGTCTTCATTGCGTTTGATCTTCCATACTCTACCCCTTTACTTTCCGTACTATTGCATGCTTTACTATTTCCGCTGCTCAATCTCTAGTTATGCATGTGTAGAAAGTATTGGAGTGATCTTAACTTGTGCCAAAATCTGCCTAACTTCCAAGAGAAATTAAAAACTGCTAATTTGGCTGGTTAGGAGTCTATTCACCCCTCCTCTAGACCTATCTCCTCGATCCTACAATTGGTATCAGAGCTTTGGTCTCCATTGATTTGGTTTCATCACCATTGGAGGGAGATGGATATGTCTACGTTCGGGAGTATTAGACGTAGAGTGCCTATTCTCAATGGGGAGTATTACAACTTTTGGAGGGATGAAATGCTTGATATCTTTGATGAGTTTCACTTGAGCAAGTATATTCATAATCCTTATGTGCCCCCTATTGATCCCTTGCATCCTACCCATGAAGAGGAAATTGACATGCTTCATAATCTTAGAACCGTCAATCTTATCATTAGAGGATTACCTAAGATTGTGCTTGGTTGTATGCGAAACTTTGCATGTGCTTATACTCTATGGCATGATTTAGACAAGCGATATCCTGATTATTCCTTAAAGAGTCTTGATAAGATTCTTCATAAGGCTGTTGCTTTTCACAAGATGAGTCCTAATGATCCTAAGTTTGATGATTGCTTGTTTGAGCTTCGTGATCTCATGCGTGCCGAAGGAGATGTTAGAACTATTAGCAATATTATCATGGAAACTATTAGAATTCATAAACTTGAACATTGTCATGATCATGAAACTGATGAATCTATTAATCACATGCATGATGATGATGATGTTGAGCACGGCTATTATGATGAAGACGAAGACTTTGATATTGAATTTGAGAAGACCATGAGGAATCTCTGTCTTATGGCAAATCTTCGAGATTATATGGCCGGAGGAAAAGAGTGGATTCTCGATAGTGGATGTACCGATCACATGACCGGAGATAGAGACATGTTTCGTGAGCTTACTAAAAATGATGGTCCACGCAAGTATGTGACTTTTGGAGACAACTCCAAGGGTAAGGTACTTGGCCTTGGTAAGGTGGCCATATGCATTGATAGCTCCATACAAAATTTTATGTTTGTTGAATCTCTTGGTTACAATCTTCTTTCCGTATCTAGACTAGCCGATTTTGGTTTTAATGTTCTATTTACCAAAGTTGATTGCCAAGTGTTTCGCCAAGATAATCATAATATAGTCTTTACCGGCATTCGTAGAGGTGATCTATACATTGTTGATTTCACTAAGAGAGCTCAACCTCGTACATGTTTAATTGCGAAATCTTCTAAAGGTTGGTTATGGCATAGAAGACTTGGACATGTTGGTATGCGTAACCTTGATAAACTTGTTAAAGGAGATCACATTCTTGGAGTGAAAGATGTTATATTTGACAAAGATCGACTTTGTAGTGCTTGCCAAGCAGGAAAACAAGTTGGAGGAAGTCATCCCGTAAAGAACATTATGACCACGAGGAGACCACTCGAGCTACTTCATATGGATCTGTTTGGTCCCAATGCCTATAAGAGTCTTGGTGGTAACTCTTTCAGTTTAGTCATTGTTGATGATTTTTCCAGATTTACGTGGGTGTTCTTTCTTGGTGACAAATCGCAGGTACAAAAGATCTTCAAGAACTTCGCAAGAAAGGCTCAAAACCAATTTGAAGTAAAGATCAAGAAGGTTCGGAGTGACAACGGAACGGATTTCAAGAACGCCAATGTGGACACCTTTCTTGATGAGGAGGGTATTTCACATGAGTTCTCAGCTACGTACATGCCACAACAAAATGGAGTTGTTGAGAGGAAGAACCATACACTTATTGAGATGGCAAGAACAATGCTTGATGAATACAAGACGCCAAGACATTTTTGGGCAAAAGCGGTTGAAACAGCTTGTCATGCAACAAACCGACTCTATCTTCACAAGCTTCTTGGTAAAACGGCATATGAACTGCTCACCGGTCACAAACCACAAGTTGGATACTTTCGAGTATTTGGCTCAAAATGTTACATTCTTGATAAGCATCGTCATTCAAAATTTGCTCCTAAATCTCATGAAGGATTCCTACTTGGTTATGGATCGAACTCTCACACTTACCGTGTCTACAACAACTTCACTCGAAAAGTTGAAGAGACGGTAGATGTGAAGTTTGATGAGACTAACGGCTCGCAAGTCGAGCAATTGCCACTTGATGTAGGAGATAAAGAACCATCGGAAGCAATCCAAGACTTGCCCATTGGCAAGATTCGCCCCGTGGAAGTAAAGGAGAGTACCTCGTCTATTCAAGTGGAAGCCCCAACCTCACATCAAGGTGAACGACAAGTTGATATGGACGCATCCACAAGTGGAACACGTCAAGACGATGGGAATGACGAAGTGCAACAATATGATCCACCTCAACCTCCTTCTCCACCTTCACAAGCGAACAACGACAACATCAACGAAGAAGAAGAAGATGATGATGATGAGGAAGCCTCACCACAACCCAAGAAAAAGCTACCTCGAGTTAGAGCAAGAATCGACAAGGATCATCCCGTCGAACAAATACTTGGAGATATCCAAACCGGGAGAATTACTCGCTCTAAATCTCGTTTAGCTAACTTTTGTGAGCATTACTCATTTATCTCTAGTGTTGAACCCTTGAAGGTAGAAGATGCTCTCAAGGACCCCGATTGGGTGAATGCAATGCACGAAGAGCTACACAACTTCGAAAGGAACCAAGTTTGGACATTGGTTGAGAAGCCTAAGGAAGAGCAAAACATCATTGGAACCAAATGGGTGTTTCGGAATAAGCAAGATGAAGATGGACAAGATGTACGCAACAAGGCTCGTCTCGTAGCACAAGGTTACACACAAGTCGAAGTTATGGACTATGGTGAGACCTATGCCCCCGTTGCAAGACTTGAATCCATTCGCATTTTACTTGCTTATGCCAATCACCATGATATCACTCTTTACCAAATGGATATTAAAAGTGCTTTTTTAAATGGTGAAATTGAGGAGGAAGTATATGTTAAACAACCTCCCGGCTTTGAGAATCCCAAGAAACCTAATCATGTGTACAAACTTCGTAAAGCTCTTTATGGTCTCAAACAAGCCCCTAGAGCTTGGTACAAATGTTTGACAAAGTTTCTTCTTGAAAAAGGATTTGAAATTGGGAAGATTGATTCAACTTTGTTCACTAAGAAGGTTAATGGAGAATTATTTGTATGCCAAATTTATGTTGATGATATTATCTTTCGATCTACTAACCCTTCTTTTAGTGAAAAGTTTGGAAGGTTGATGTCGGAGAAGTTTGAGATGTCTATGATGAGTGAACTCAAATTCTTTCTTGGTTTGCAAATCAAGCAAACTAGGGAAGGTACCTTTGTCTCTCAAACAAAGTATACCAAGGACTTATTCAAAAAGTTCAACATGCAAGAGAGTAAAGGTATGAAAACTCCCATGCCAACGAGCGGACATCTTGACTTGACCAAGGATGGCAAACCGGTTGATCAAAAGGTTTATCGATCGATGATTGGTTCATTATTATATCTATGTGCTTCCCGACCCGAAATTATGCTAAGTGTGTGCATGTGTGCACGATACCAAGCGGCACCAAAAGAGTGTCACCTTAAGACGGTGAAAAGAATTGTGAGATACTTGATACATACACCAAACTTTGGCATATGGTATCCCAAAGGATCTTCTTTCAATCTTGTTGGCTACTCCGATTCGGACTATGCCAGAGACAAGGTTGACAGAAAATCCACTTCGGGTACATCTCAATTTCTTGGTAGATCTCTTGTGTCTTCGTCCTCCAAGAAACAAAATTCCGTATCTCTATCTACTGCCGAAGCGGAATACATTGCCGCGGGATCATGTTATGCTCAATTACTATGGATGACACAAACTCTTAAAGATTATGGTGTGCATGTGAGACATGTACCATTACTTTGTGACAATGAGTGTGCTATTAAGATAGCACACAATCCCGTGCAACATTCTCGAACTAAGCATATTGAGGTTTGTCACCATTTCATTCGAGATCATGTTGAGAAAGGTGATATTGACCTTAAAAATGTTCGTACTGACAAACAATTGGCGGACATCTTTACCAAACCCCTTGATGAGAAAGTGTTTTGTCACTTGAGAAGTGAATTGAACATCATTGATGCTTCAAACATGAACTAGAGGTTCATGTGGATGCATACAAGGGCATGAGCATTCTTGACTAATCCATGATATCTTTCATTATCATTTTATATCTTGGACATTTTGCTCCCTTGTATGGTATCTAACCTTTTGTAGGTACTTGGACAAGCTTCATGCCACAAGATTGCATCTCACTCTTATCTTGAGCAATCTTGTATCACCCAAGTATCAACAACCGATGGTGGAACAAGCAACAAGACAACCTAAACATATCCTTTGACAAATTCTTGAGCTATGCTTCATTCTTGTCATTTTGGATACACATGTTGTTCCTTGCAAAACTAACCCATGTAGGAAGATGAACTACAAATGATAGGATAGCTCCAAACTTCAATTCATGAGCATCCACTTCAAGTTCAACTACATGATGGACTTCACCACCAAATCCCAATGTAAGTTCTCACATCTTAGAGAAGCTTTACTCAAAGACATGAGCTAAAGCAACTCAACAAGATGTGAATACATCAAATGCTTAAAAGAAAAATGGCAACCCCACTTTGAGCTTAATAACGAGTATGACCTATGATCAAGTGTTCTCACTTGACTCCTAAGTCAATATACTCTAACATAGGTGACCTAGTCGCCGACCTATCTAGATGAAGTTAAAAAAAACTTCATCTAGACGTTTCTTTGCTTCTTTTCTGTGTTTATCTTCTTTTGCTTGATTCGCAGTAAATTCATTGCAAATCCTTGTGTAAATTCCTTGCCTAGTGAGCTGAGTTGACAAAAATTCCATTGCATCAAACTCGGTTCCACCGAATTGTCTCAACTCGGTGTCACCGATTTTGACTGCTCTAAGGAATTTTCTGTCAAATTTTCCTTGAGTTTTTCTGCTCCAGCTCCACTCGATGATTCTTATCCTCTACATGCATCTAGCTTTATTTCTCAAGGACCAAACTCACTTAATCAATAACCTTGAAGTCCCTTCTTGGAAATTGATGTCAAAGGGGGAGAGAGGAATACATCAAAGCTTAAGCTTATCTATTCAAACCAAAAGACGCACCTTACAAGAGGAGAGAATGTTACATGTTTCTTTTAGGGGGAGAGAAACTTGATTAGTCTGTTCTTTGGCTATTGTTTGAGTTTTCTCACCCTACCTACTCCAATGTCAGATTCAGGGGGAGAGGAAGTTCTTTAAGGGGAGACATCTATTTCTTTTGGGGACATGTCTGCTTCAAAGAAGTATTCACTTTGTGATACTCTCTTCTACATGTCATCCCAATCTTGGTTTCTTGTTGATCTTGTGTCTTTTTTTGAAGAAATTATCTTGTGTTATCTAACCCTGTTTTCTCAAGTGTATTTCTTCAGGTACTTGATCAAGAACTTCAAGGTAAGTATATGCATCACACTCATGTACATGGTTGACCTCTTGCTAAGTATATATTGTTTGGAAGGAGAAAATCTTGTACATCTGGATAGCCTAATGTCATATATATATATATATATATATATATATATATATATATATATATATATATATATATATATATTGCTCTGATGCATATAGCCAAGATACATGTTGCATGTATATTTCCCATAAGATATCATCATGTTATGCACATCTTCAAGGGGAGTTCAGCGGACCTCATGCATGTTACATGTTTCCTTTAAAGCTTTCATACATACTTCTGCTATATCTTTATTTGAAGCTTTGATGTATGTTGTCATCAATTACCAAAAAGGGGGAGATTGAAAGCACATTTGCTCCCTTGATGGTTTTGGTAATTTGCACAGTTGGACTAATGCTTTTATCTAGTAAATTTCAGATAAGTTCAACAATGGCGTGGCATGGACAAGAGGACGTGGAACCCCTTCAAAATGCTAAGGACAAGGATTGGCAAAATATCAAGACTCTACATTTTTGGTTTAGTGATCCAAGATCACATTGAGTCCATAGGAAAGCCAATACTATTAAAAGGGGATGAGGTGTTGATTAATGGTCTTTTTGCTCAAGTGCTTAGTGACAATATTCCTAAACCCTCAACCACTATCTCTACCCAAATATGTCCTAAACCTAAAGTCCAACTCGGCCCCACCGAAATTTCCAATCCGGCCCCACCGAGTTCATCCAAGACTTAGCCACTACCAAACCCTAACAAATCGGATCCACCGAAATGGATCTCGGTCCCACCGAGATGGCCTTGCCAACTCTTAGTATTCGGTTGCATTCACTTCGGTCTCACCGAGTTATGCATATCGGTCTCACCGAGATGGCTTGCCAACTCTTTGTTGCCTTATTGCTTCACTTCGGTCCTACCGAGTTGATGCAATCGGTGCCACCGAGATGAGGTTTGCCCTAAGCCATTGCACTTCGGTCCATCCGAGTTGTTCGTATCGGTCCCACCGAGATTCCTAAAGTTCATATCTTTTATACAGTTCGGTGCTACCGAGATGCTCGTTTTGGTGCCACCGAGTTGGGTCAAAAGTGTGTAACGATTGGATTTTGTGTGGAGGCTATATATACCCCTCCACCCCATCCTTCTCAGTAAGGAGAGACATCAGAACGTGCCTACACTTCCACCATACATTTTCTGAGAGAGAACCACCTACTCATGTGTTGAGATCAAGATATTCCATTCCTACCATTTGAACCTTGATCTCTAGCCTTTCCCAAGTTGCTTTCCACTCAAATCTCCCTTCCACCATAGCCGAATCTGTGAGGAGTTGATTGAGTGCTGGGAAGACTATCATTTGAAGCACAAGAGCAAGGAGTTCATCAACAACACACCGTCTATTACCTTTTGGAGAGTGGTGTCTCCTAGATTGGTTAGGTGTCACTTGGGAGCCTCCACCCAGATGTGGAGTTGAACCAAGAAGTTTGTAAGGGCAAGGAGATCGCCTACTTCGTGAAGATCTACCCCGAGTGAGGCTAGTCCTTCGTGGACGTAAGCCATGGTGGAATAGACAAGGTTGCTTCTTCGTGGACCCTTCGTGGGTGGAGCCCTCCGTGGACTCGCGCAGCCATTACCCTTCGTGGGTTGAAGTCTCCATCAACGTGGACGTACGATAGCACCACCTATCGGAACCACGCCAAAAACCACCGTGTCTTCATTGCGTTTGATCTTCCATACTCTACCCCTTTACTTTCCGTACTATTGCATGCTTTACTATTTCCGCTGCTCAATCTCTAGTTATGCATGTGTAGAAAGTACTGGAGTGATCTTAACTTGTACCAAAACTGCCTAAGTTCCAAGAGAAATTAAAAACTGCTAATTTGGCTGGTTAGGAGTCTATTCACCCCCCCTCTAGACCTATCTCCTCGATCCTACAACAGACCCTTCATTTGATACTGATGCATAAATAGAATAGTTCTGATGTAAGTCTTGCGAGTACTTTGGATGAGTACTCACGGTTGCTTTGCTACCTCTTTTCCCCATACACGATTGTTGCGATGAGATGACGGAGCCCTGGAGCAAGCAGATCCCGCCGACGACTACTACTACCATGGTGGAGCCTACTACTACGTGGAGACCGACGACCAGGAGTAGTTTCGGAGGCTCCCTGGCAGGAGGCCTGCGCCTTTTCGATCTAGATGACGTTGTTTTGCTCAGCCTTCTTAAGACGACCTTGTCTAATTATGTCTGTACTCAGATACTGATGCTTTCGCTGACTCTTGTGTAACTCGAGCTTATGTATTCGAGCCCTCGAGGCCCCTGGCTTGTAATATAAAGCTTGTATTATTTTATTTTGTGTCTAGAGTTGTGTTGTGATATCTTCCCGTGAGTCCTTGGGCTTGATCGTGCACATTTGCTTGTATGATTAGTGCACGGTCGAGTCGGGGGCGTCACAGGTTCTATCTGCATCAACGGGTAGCACTGCCTTTTCTGAAGACCGTGTTTTTACTCCCTTAGATACTGTCATCACCCCTCCAATTCAAATGGCTGATAAACAAGAAAAGTAATTGAATGTACAGACATTGTATGATAGACAGGTGCAATGGATAGTGGGGAATAAAAGAGGGCATGAAATAATTCACATATATGTTGTCTAACCAAACAGGATAGCATGACACAATTTCACATATATGATGGCTAACTGAACAGGATATCATGACACAATTTCACATATATGATGGCTAACTAAACAGGATAGAGTGACATAATTCAAATATGATGTCTTTATTAAATAGGTTGGCATGCCATAATTCACATATATGTTGTCTATGGAGACATGATGGCATGATATAATTAACGGATAGAATGACATAATTCAAAATATGATGACTATGTAAACATGATGAGATGATATAACTACATGATGTCTTTATGAAATAGGTTGGCATGCCATAATTCACATACATGCTGTCTATGTAAACATGATGGCATGATATAATTCACATATATGATTTATATACTAAGCAAGTAAGCAGATGGCAATCGCATATATGATGTCTAAACTAAGCAGATGGCATTCAATATTGTGTATATGATGTCTAAACTAAGCAATGCAAGACAACATACACATGATATGAGTAATATAACCCTGCCAAGTTTGAGCACACACCTCAGGGGGAAAATAGGACTGGTCATCTGTCTCTAAATCCTCCTCTGAGGAGCTATCTGTAACCAGCAAGATATCTGCTTCTGTAGGTAGCATTGTCTGCTCTGAAGACCTTGTTTTCACTCCAGATTTTTCCATCACCGATTCAAAGGGCTGATGCACAGGAAGAGTAGTTGAATAAACAAACATTGTCGACAAATTGAATACGTAATACAAAAAAAGGATGGCATGATATAATTCACACATATGATGCCTGGCTAAACAGCATGGCATTGCATAATTCACATATATAATGCCTTGCAACAAGATGGCATTGCATAGTTTACATATATGGTAATTAGACACTAAACAGGTGGCATTCACACAAAGCATGTCTAAACTAAGCAAATGACATAGCAATGCAAGACACCATATGCATGATATGAGCAATATAACCCTGCCAAGTTAGAGCATACACGTTGGGGGGAAATACGATTGGTCATCTATCTCTGAATCCTCCTCTGAGGAGCTATCTGTAACCAGCAAGATATGCGCTTCGTCAGATAGCACTGTCTGCTCTGAAGACCTTGTTTTCACTCCAGATTTTTCAATCACTGTGTCAAATGGCTGATGCACAAGAAGAGTAGTTGAATGTACTAACATTGTTGACAAATGTAATACGTAATGAAAAAATGGATGGCATGGTATAATTCACATATATGATGACTGGCTAAACAGGACGGAATTGCAAAATTCCCATGTATGATCCCTGGCTAAACAAGATGGCATTGCATAATTCACATATATGAGATGGCATTCACACAAAACATGTCTAAACTAAGCAGATGACATATATGATGTATAAATTAAGCATGCCAAGTGAGAGCAAAGACCTCAGGGGGTAAATAGGAGTGGTCTGCTTCCTCTGAATCCCCCTCTGAACAGTTATCTTCCTCTTGATTACAATCTGGAATGGGGGGAGGGGGGCTGCCATTGCGGACACCATGGAGCAACGTCTGCATGACATTATATTGCCACACAAGGCTCTTCTCTTTTGCTCTACATGTTCAGTACCATTGTGTACAATAAATGACATGCATGGGAATAAAACATAGTGAGATTATGTAAGGAATGCATGCAGAAATCCAGAGTGATGGTAGCAACTAGTGGATAGACCCAAACCAATGATAGCAGGAAGATAATAGCTTCAGTTAAAAAATACAGGTAATGGCTCCTTTACAGTTTGTTTCCCACCCAACATGAAACACATAGTAGACACCCAAGATTAAGTAGATAGTAGACAGAGATACTATTCATTGATGCCCCGATATGTACCCCACAACCATTTAAAAACTCAACTTTGATTATTAGTTTGGACCTGACTCGGAGTCTAAGAGGTGAACAGGACGATAAAGTAGCAGGTAATATTAAGCGATCATAACGTAAGCAGACACGAAAGAGTGCAACCTCTCTTGCGGACCCGTGTAGTCCTCAAGGTCATCTGCTCAGTTGATGATGGTAATGCAGTGGTGGTGGCTGCCAGTAATGGGGAAGAAGATCTAAGGTGGCGAAAAACGGTCTGGAGGGGGGATCTCTGCCGCGGTGGACGCTTCCCTCGTTGGAGCAGCTCAGCTGGGGCGGACGATGGCGCGGCAGGAGCGGGACAAACCATACAAAGTTTTCTTTGACACCTATCTATATCAGAAGTAATTCTGTAAAGGCTAATTTTAATTGGAGGATTCTAACAACGCAGGGATAGGAAACACAGGAATAGGATAGGAATGAAAGTGCAAAACAGAGCATTTACTAACACAGGATTTCGATGAATCTGGGTGTTTGGTTCACAGGAATTGGAAGATCACAGAAATGCAAAGAAGCATGGTCATATTAAAGTCAAACCACATGAAAATGTACAGTTATAATGCTATTATGCTACTATCACTTAGTCTTATTCTTCATGAATAGGAATTTGAAAAGGAGGGCCAAGTGGATATTAAAATTCCTACGGTTTTTCTTTGAAAGAGACACAAAACGAAAACATCCTATAGTTTTCCCTTGTTCCATTCCTTTGAGCCAAATGCATGAATAGTAATACCATAGGAAACTTTCCAATTCCTATGTCTTTCCTTCACTTTTCCTTTCAACCAGTGGCGATTCTAGTAGGCAGGCTTGAACAGGAAAAAGCCTACACTCCAAAAATGTTTTTGTACTACTTCTACTACTTTGGACCCAGCCCACTGCCCTACTAGCTCAACTCCCAGGCCCATCTACACATACACAGCTACAACGCGCAAAAATAAATAATGATGGCTTTTGAGAGAGTCCATCACGGATAGCTAACCTACCTAGTACCTCACTTCTTGTCATATAGGAGAAACTATTCGTATTTCTCATTACTACGTGTGCTCAGTGTACAACCTCTTCGTCGAAGCCATGTCGATCTCAGCATCATTGGTTTGGTCGCTGAGGACGCTGCGGCTGATGTGGCTGTCAGAGGCGGGGAAGAAGATCTTAGGTGTCTGGAGCTGAAGCCCAGGGTACTGCTCCACTGTGATGGACGGTTTTGTCGTTGGAGCAGCTCCAGTGAGGTGTACGACGACGCGGCTGAAGCAGGACAAGAGAGACAACGTTAACCTAAAGTGGGATTCTAATAGCATCTCCAATAGATGATGTAAAATACATCACCAAAAAGTGCTAGATGTAAAATACATCAGCCACTCATCTCTGAACTTAACTGTCAAAACTGAATTTTACTGTTGAAACTGAAATGTACTCTCGAGACTGAATTTTGCTGTCGAAACAGAATTCTACTGTCGGAACTGAACGTAGTAGTAGCAGAGAAGCAATGCACTAGTAATTTTGGCCGCTCGAGCACTAGTGGCAGAGAAGTAGTAATCTAAATCGGCATCCGCTCCAGCAGGGAACGTACTACCAGAGAGCAGCCGGGGCCGCTGGTCGTGCAGCAGTAGCAGCGCCTGGAGCATCAGCATGTGCGAGAGCCGTAGCAGTAGGCGGAGCGCGAGCGAGTGCCGGAGCTGCTGCTCGTGTAGCAGCAGTGCGAGCAAGAGTAGAGCAGCAGCGCGAGCAAGAGCAAGAGCAGTGCAGCAGTGCGAGCGAGAGCCGGAGCAGCAGCATCATGGCCAGCGATAGCCGGAGCAGCAGCTGTAGGATCGAAAGTATGTCTAGAGGGAGGTGATTAGACTACTTGACCAAATAAAAATCTATCCTTTTCCCAATTTTAGTTGTGGGCAGATTTTAGCAAGTACACCAAGTCAAGTAACACCCTACACATGCAATTCTAAGAGTGTAGCAGCGGAAAGTAAAACATTGCACATGTAAGTAAAGGAGGGGATTGGAGATTTCAAATGCAATGAAGACACGATGATTTTTGGCGTGGTTCCGATAGGTGGTGCTATTGTATGTCCACGTTGATGGAGGCTTCAACCCACGGAGGGTAACGGTTGCGCGAGTCCATAGAGGGCTCCCCCCACGAAGGGTCCACGAAGAAGCAACCTTGCCTATTCCACCATGGCTTCCATACACAAAGGACTAGCCTCACTCGAGGTAGATCTTCATGAAGTAGGTGATCTCCTTGCCCTTACAAACTCTTTGGTTCAACTCCACATGATCTTGGAGGCTCCCAAGTGACACCTAACCAATCTAGGAGACACCACTCTCCAAAAGGTAAAAAATCGTGTGTTGATGATGAACTCCTTGCTCTTGTGCTTCAAATGATAGTCTCCCCAGCACTCAATCACTTCCTCACAGATTTGGATTTGGTGGAAGAAAGATTTGAGTAGAAAGCAACTTGGTAAAGGCTAGAAATCAAGGTTCAAATGGTTGGATTGGAATGTCTTGATCTCAACACATGAGTAGGTGGTTCTCTCTCATAAAATGTATGGAGGAAATGTAGGCACATTCTGATGGCTCTCTTGGTAAGAGGGTGGTGGAGGGGTTTAAATCGCCTTCACCTAAAATCCAACCGTTACAAGTCTTTGACCCAACTCGCTGACACCGACATGAAAATCTCGGTGAGACCAACTAGTGTAAAAGACATGAACGTTAGGCTTTTCGGTGGGACCGATCAAAACATCTCGGTGAGACCGAAGTGCAATGGCTAGGGCATGGCCAGTTTTCGGTGAGACCAAAAATTTCATCTCGGAAATTCTGAAGTGAAGTGACATCGTTACAGCAACTTGGTCAAGCCGTCTCGGTGGGACCGAGAACCATTTCGGTTACACCGAAGTGTTAGGGTTTTGGCTGTGGCAGAGAAGTGATCATCTCAGTGAGTCCGGAGTAGATGTTATCAGTTGGACCGAAATGATGAACTAGGGTTTTGGACAGATGTGTTGTGGGAAAGTGATTGAGGGTTTTTGGAGCAATATCACTGAGCACTTTGAGTAACAAACTCATCAACAATACCTCATCCCCTTTTAATAGTATTGGCTTTCCTATGGTTTCAATGTGATCTTGGATCACTAAAATGAAGAGTCTTGAGGATGCCAATCTTGTCCTTTTTATTTTGAGGGGTCCACATCCATTAGTCCTTGCCATGCCAATCATTGATCTTTTCTGAAATTTACTAGCAATGAGAATTAGATCAAAGATGTATATGTTGTTATTGATTACCAAAACCACCCGGGGATTAGTTGCACTTTCAATCTCCTCCTTTTTGGTAATTGATGACAACATATAGATCAAAGTTTCGACAGAAGATATAATCAATGAAATACATCGTCGCTTTGAGAAGTGTGTGATAAATAAGAGCTTCCCCTAAATTTGTGCATTATTTAAAATTTGCGTTTGAGTGCAAATTCACAATCGATTAGGATCATGGGTTACTCTTCCATGTCACATACATCTTGGTGGAGCGCTCAAAATGATAAGATTGCATAGTAATTAGCACTCATCACCAAACAAACAAGTGAATGATCATACAAAAGAATATAAATGAATATCCAAGCAAGCATAGCATTAAAGTACGGTATGATCAAGCACACAAATAACGTAGTATCTCATACAAGCATCAAACACAAAGTAACTCAAAAAGCAAGTATCTCTAGAAATCAAATGAAACAAAAAGCAAAGCACTCTCTCTCGAAGCCTAATGATCTATACAAATTCTCCCCCTTTGGCAACAAGTACCAAAAAGTTCAAATGAGTATAGAGCTAATCGTCGCTCCAGGCTTGATCTCCGGTAGCTCCTGGTGGTGAAGTCCTCTGATTTGCAGTGCCGATGTGCGTTGATGTTGTTGGAGTGGAGAGAAGTGCATCTGCAAAGATCTCTGCTGAAGTCTGTGGAGCTGGAGGTGTAGATACTGGAGGCACTAAAGGTGGGGCTATGGAAGTAGCAGCAGGGGCAGAGACTGTGGCTCTGGATGCGACTGGCACAGCAGCTGATCTGGGCATCCTCTGAAACTGGGTAGTCGATGGAAGACCTATGCCCTAATGTTACTCATCATCACTACTGGTACCCTTCCTAACTTCATCCACCTGTGATTTCAATGTCTCAATAATAGTCTGTATCTCAGTGACCTTAATGTCTAGATCATGAAATTTAGTCTCAACAATCCTCTCAAGGCTCTTCTGCTTCGCAGCTAAGTCAGCCAAATTCTTCTCAATCCTCTGAGTGGCATGGAGAAGATGGTTCATCTGGTCGGCCTTTGTTTTTACCACTGGAGCACTCGGCCCTGAAGTTCTGGCAGCTTCTGTACTTGCCTATGCTTCAGCTGAGGTAGGATGTGATGCATCCATAGTCACTATGTTGTCCTCGAACTCAGGCCTAAGTGGCAAATGCTCACGATCCAGCAGAAAAGACTTGTTTGCACCCTTTGAATTGATGAGCAGCTGAATATGAGGAGCAAATCCACAAGACCTCTTCTGATCCGCAACTGTCCTTTTGATGGTTTCCACTATGAGATCCATGACTTTGAACTTCTCATGTTGGTTAATATGATGCAGCATGTTGATTGAGTGACCACGAATCATCCTGTCATCTCCTAACTTGGGCATCAAAGTATGCCTCATGATAGTGTTGGAGGTAGCAAGTCCTGCCAACAAATAATATACTGAGGCAAGCTTGTGATTCTTCTTGTCCTTCTCTGGAATCTCAGTATACAAGTTTGCCATAGTGTTATCACTACTGCAGGCGACCGCTAACGCGACACATGAATCAGAGACCCTGCAACCAAACTGTGTGCGATGCATGAATCGCAAACGGTGTCATAGAAAAACCGTCCCAACTAAGACGAACTATTTGCGATGCCTGAGACATCAAAACGATTTAGATTAGAGACGTATGTGCGATACATGGCATACAGTTGATCCATATGAACTGTTTGCGATAAGCCAGAACAACAAACATGGTCAGCCAATTCGTGGTGTGTGCGATACACGACATACAGTTCACTCGGATGAACTATTTGTGCTTACCCAACACAACAGAAACGGGCAGCCAGCTCGACGTGTGTGCGATAGATGGCATACAGTTCACTCGGATGAACTGTTTGTGATTACGCAACACAACAGAAACGGTCAGGTAGATCAAGGTGTGTGCGGTATACGGCATGCGGCTCATTCGGATGAACTGTTTGCGATTACCCAACACAACAGAAACGGTTCAACTTAACAAGATGTGTGTGATACGCGGCAAACAGGCCAGTAATCCGAAATGTGTGGGAAGACGGATAACAACACGGATGATTCCTGCTAATAACCCGTGTGTGTTGTTGGCAAACGCTTGCTGGTAAACAATTGTCAGCGATTGATGAAATCATCACCGACGGGTTCCCTAGTTTTATCCGTGTGTGATGTGATTTTCTCAGTCTGCACAACATCAACACTCTCTGTGTACAGAACAATATTATTTTGTGTGAATAGTTTGCTCTGTTGGGCACACAAGATATATGGATCACACCCGTGGGCAAGCAATGTGCGCACACGTGTTGTGCTAGCTCGCGCTTCCTTCTATGCTAAGTTTCCATTAATTGATGGCGTTTTATGAACATTCCACTGTTTCCCGCCATTTCCCCATCGGTTTCCCGCCGCCACCCAGTGATTGAGCATAAGCCTAGGAGGCGCGTGACACACCGAGGCACAAGCGCAACCTATAGCCCCTCTAGCTACCTTTTACAAGCATGCCAACCCACCGAAGCCCCGCCTCTGCCATCAACCTCCTCGACGAGGTAAACAAGCAGGCGCCATGGCCCGTCGAGGCCAAGGGCGTCCCCGGCAATGCGATGGAGGACGCCGTGCTGCAGCTCGACACACAACATGATCGGTGGTGCCCCGCAGCGCAAGACAGGCGCATCCACGCCGATAGGCTGCAGCTTGCCGCACAGCGAGACCGATGGACCGCCGCAGAGTGAGAGGCGCGGCGCACCACATAGCAAGAGTGATTCCATCGGCGCTTGCCTACTGTCAACAGGGCGTTACAGCTGGCTACACAGCCCGTTAGTAGCCCCATTCCTCGCCAGGAGTGGGCAGACGTCGTCTGCGCCGTACTAGCACCAGAGGCCGGCTGCACCGTGCTTGCACCGGACGCCGGCCGCGCCGTTCGCATGGGTCGCGCTGTTCACCTTCTCCGTGGCCCTGTCAATGCCAATGCACTGGTCGCTAGGCTCGAGCGCCTCCTTGGCCTAGGTGTCCACATAGGCGCAGTAGAGGAACATGGCCATCGCATCCTCGAGCTGGTGATCTCCGATGAAATAGCCAACTTGGAGCTTGAGATCACGCTCCAGATGTACCGCAAGCATGTCAACCGCTTGGACGAACGCCTGCACGAGTTCAGGCAGAGGCAAGAGCTACCGTAGGCAGGGGTGGTGGTCATGGACGCGTTTTATTTTGTTGAGTCATTTCGACATTGATCGCTATGTATTCCCAACAATCATAATATTGCTCTGTTTATTGCTCTATTTCAATGTGTGTACTCTGTTTTTCGTTCTTACATATTGTTCTGTTTCAATGTGTATGTTTTCCATTTTGTACATGTGGATGGTAAACAGCTAGATAGAAATTAGTACGAAAACGAACAATATGTGATGATACTTAACTAGGATCCCATACTTAACTACTAAGTACAATGCATAAAATTGAAAACGAACAATACTAAAACTAATAATCCCTCCTTATGCGGCTAGTATTCCGGCAGCCCCTCGCTAGCAGCTCCCTGGTGCGTGGCGGCTTCCCAGCGTGGAGGGAGTTCTCCGCTTCCTCCGCCTCGCAGCGCTTGACATGCTGATCTGCCTCTTGCTAGAGGACGCGCGCGAACGATCTTGGCATTTCGTTGGGCACCCATCGAAGATCCTCGTCGGTAGCACGCTGGAGCTTATCAGCCCACCTCCACACAGCGATGAGGCACCTAGCGCCTTTGGCCTTCCTGGCGAAGTACCGGCCGTCTTCGTACACCTCGTCCGCACGTCGACGCGCCCGCCGCCAAAGCTCTAGCTTCTCCTTTTCCTAGGCGGCCTCACGGGCTTCACAGGCCGCCTGGTCCCTGGCGCGCTCCTCTGCCAACTCCTTCTTGAATGCCACTTGCCTCGCTTTCTCAGCCGGCGGCAGCACTTTCCACAGACAAAGATTGTACTGGCCCCAAAACCACTCCAAAGTTGGGGGTTCCAGCGCAACCTCGTCTGGTGGCGCGTAGGGGTCCTCCTCGTCGCTGCTCTGCGCCTGGATGTCCTCGCTGGCCGGTGCCTCCTCCTTGATGGGTGGGCAGATCGTCGGCCCCATGGCAGAGTTTTGTGAGAGAGAGGGGGGGGGGGGCGGGCGAGGAGAGAATGTAGATGAGAATGCAGGCGGGACGACGTGGGCGGGGTAGTATTTATTGGCAGCCGAAATTTAGATCGACGGGAGCAGTAGAAGCACCGGTGGCCGGAATTTACAAGTACTATAGCTTGAATTACACACGATTCACGCATCAAAATCTGTGTGTGAAATAAATCACTGACGGTTCCCAAGACTGAACCACGTCTGATTAATAACCCGCGCCACTCACCTTCCAAACCTCGCGGTGCCCAGTTGTCTTGCCAGATATTTACATATTCTTTCCAAATGTTTTGCATGAATGCTTATTTCGTGTTATTATGATATTATTGGAAAATGTATTACATAAATGATTTTTCCAACCCATGATGATATTCTGTTGCACGTACATGTAGTTCAAATTTGAATTACGTCCATTAAATGGTTAAAAACTCACTTAATGTCTTAAAAATGTCAAATAACCCCTGAAAATTTCCAATATTTAACATGAAAGTTGTATTTGTGGGTGTTAATGGTAGAAAAAAAATGCCAAGCCATAAGAGGAAGCCAATGTCGGTTCGTCATCAAACATGCATATTCTTCCCTCTCGGAACCACGAGTCTTCTCGTGAGATGCTCCGATTTGTGAGAGGTGTGTGCCAAAATTTTTGTCAAAGTGGCCAATTCTTTTACAACAGCATCTTGGTGCCATTTCATGACATCAAGCAAGGTTTCATGTATTTTTAATCATTTTTGAATTGTTTGGAATTTAAAAGCCATGATTGTCACTGTTTGTGTCCAAGCCTTGACACCAATATGTTCAAAAATTCCTTCCAATTTACTGCACAGGGCATTAACTCACACACAAGGACATAAATATGATTTTCCAACACATGATGGTTTGCCGTTGCATGTACATGCAGTTCAAATTTGAATTACGGCCATTATATGGCTAGAAACTCACTTAATGTCTTAAAAAGGTCAAATCAACACCGAAAATTTCAAAAATTTAACATGACCGTTCCATTAGTGCATGTTAATGGTAGAAAAAAATTCAGGGTCATACGAGGAAGCGAGCGCCGGTTCGTCATCAAACATGCATTGTTCCCTCTTGAAATCATGTGTCTTCTCGTGAGATGCTCCGATTTGTGAGAGGTCTGTGCCAAAACTTTTGTCAAATTGGCCAATTCTTTTACCACTACATCTTGGTACCATTTCATGACATCAAGCAAGGTTTCATGTATTTTTGATCATTTTTGAATTTTTTGGAATTTAAAAGCCATGGTTCTCACTGTTTGTGTCCAAGCCGTGACACCAATATGTTTGAAAATTCCTACCAATTTACTACAGAGGGCATTAACTCACACACAAGGACATAAATATGATTTTCCAACACATGATGGTTTGCCGTTGCATGTACATGCAGTTCAAATTTGAATTACGGCCATTATATGGCTAAAAACTCACTTAATGTCTTAAAAAGGTCAAATCAACACCGAAAATTTCAAAAATTTAACATGACCATTGCATTAGTGCATGTTTACAATAGAAAAAATTCAGGGTCATACGAGGAAGCGAGCTCCGGTTCATCATCAAACATGCATTGTTCCCTCTCGGAACCACGTGTCTTCTCATGAGATGCTCCGATTTGTGAGAGGTCTGTGCCAAAACTTTCGTCAAATTGGCCAATTCTTTTACCACTGCATCTCGGTACCATTTCATGACATCAAGCAAGGTTTCATGTATTTTTGATCATTTTTCAATTTTTTAAAATTAAAAAGCCATGGTTCTCACGGTTTGTGTGCAAGCCGTGACACCAATATGTTTGAAAATTCCTTCCAATTTACTGCACACGGCATTAACTCGCACACAAGGACACAAATATGATTTTCCAACCCATGATGGTTTGCCGTTGCATGTACATGCAGTTCAAATTTGAATTACGGCCATTATATGGCTAGGAACCCACTTAATGTCTTAAAAAGGTCAGATGAACCTTGAAAAATTCCAAATTTTAACATGACAGTGTTATTAGTGCATGTTAATGGTACAAAAAAATTCAAACAATTTCCATCACCATCCGTTGCCAGTGTACTCCAAATTAGTCTGCCACAGGTAATTAAAAATGGACTAGATCGCACACAGTTGGTTATAAGAACCGTTTGCGATGAAAATTCGTGGGTCTTTTTGTGTCTTCCTCCATAAGCTTTGCCGGATTCGTCTGCTCAAGCACTGTTCACCCCCGAATCCTCGAGACCCCGATACCCGTTCCCCATCCCCTTCTTGCAAAGAATGACGTCGTGGAGACGCTTCATGAGGGCCCGTACGGTCGCCGAGTCCTCCCCGAGCGGCTCCGCCTCTGCCGAGAGCGCAGCCGCCTACGCCGAGAGCGCGGCCGCATCCGCCGAGAGGGCGTCTGCGGCAGCCGATAGGGCAACTGCAGCAGCCGAGATGGCTGCAGCTGCTGCTGCGACGGCGGCTGCAAACACCGAGAGTGCTCGAGCAGCCGTCCGTGCCGCGGAGGTCGGCCTAACCCCGGGTCGAGGCCATCCATGCCCAGGTTGAGGACGCCCATGCCAAGATATTCCAGGCCTCGTCGGAATCCAGCATGCACCCCATGTCTGAAAAGGCGGCGGAGATGCTTGTCGACGATGCGGCTGCGGAGGCCATGGAGCCCCTGCTTCCTCATGAGATCGCCGAGCTGGAGCTGGAGATGCAGGAGGAGGCGGAGATCGAGGAGCGCTAGGAGGAGGAGTTGTGCGTGGCTAAGGAGGAGGTAGAGAGCCGCCTGTCCATCGAGGAATCGGTGGTGGAGTACCAACGCGAGCTCTGGCACCGCCACTACTACGAGTACTACAACCTTGAGGGCGGCTCCGAGGACGAGGACGATGACGCGGTCGACTTCAGCCTGGGGGACGCGGAGTCCACCAGCGGCGGCATGTCGCCAGGACAAGTCATCGACATCTCATCTTACACCGGTGAGGCATAGGGCGGCAGCGCGTCGGTGGCTTTGTTTAAATTATGCATACTTAGTCTTTGTTTATAACACTAGTCTTTTGTTAGAGCAATGTTTAGGTCAACTGGCTCTGTTTAATTACTAAAATTGCTTGATTCAGTAAGTGTGGTCCGTATGCTATAGGCTCTTTTGTGTACCCCCCCCCCCCCCCAAATTGGCAAGTGATGTTAAATATGCAATGACGTGGATGAGCACTCTACCCAGGGAAATTTCCACCAAAATTCGAGTGCTCAAACTCATCGCATGCGTGCAAGGCAGAAGAAACGTTTGCGATGCACACATATGTTCAAAGTGAAAGGTGTCCGATGACACTGCGCGCCAAGTTCCCCCCCACCCACCTTTCAAATTTTTTTGCCTACCGCCAAAATATCTAACTCTTCCCCCCCTTCCCACCCCCTTTTCTCCCTGACCACGGGCCACATTTCCCCTGTTTACTCCTTCCTTCCTTCCCAAGCTATAGCCACTTCCTCACTTTCTTTCCTCGCTCTCGCCGTCTCGCATCCGATTGCCGCGGACACCATGGTCTTATTTGACCTCTCCAGCAGTTCCTCCTCCTCGGACGAGTATGTCACCAGCCGGGTATGCCTCTCTCCTCTCTCTCACCCCCCTAGGCTTAGGGTTCTGATTTGTAATAAAGGATTTTAACCCGGAGATCCATTTGAGCCATTTGTTCCTCTTGTAGCTCCCTAGGACCATCACTTGCAAGGAATGGAGTGGGGTAGCTGAAGATCTGCCTGCTCGTTGTCACCATCAATCTCCATGTGTGAAGTTAGTGGCTTTTGAATCTGTGGACAGTGGGAGGAAGTTTCTGGCATGTGCAGAAAGGTTAGCCCAACTTTCGTTGTTACAAATCATTTGCTAGATGTGATTCAGACAGTGTCACTGTGCTATGTTAATATGGATGTGATTAAGACACTGTCAAAGTTTCTACCTAGTATCTAAAAATGTTGCCATCTTATCAGCGATGCCCTGAGAAAATTATTTGGCACCGCTTTAGCAGTTTGTGCACCCAACTTTGCTCCACACATCCGAGCAGCCTAGCAATAAAATACTAATACTTTATGGCAGGAAGGTACTGGGCATCGGAGCAACTAGGTGCTCCGGTTCCCTGAATTTTTCCTCTGGCTACGACTCGGCAGTGTAGGATATCGGTGCCAAATGTAGCAACAATTGATTTGACACTGGTTTTGGCCTACACAGTGGACGGCCTTTATTGGTATTAGTTCTATGCTATTAAATTTGTGCATGTACATACCTGTTAGTATTAATTTGATGGCATTGAAACACTGTCGCTGTGCTATTGCAGTTATATTTAGCTTCCTCATAAAATGGTCAATTTTTTATTATAGTACCTGACTAAGAACTTAATTATAGCTTGTGATGTTCCTGAATTTGGTTGTTGTCTCTGTAGCAATTCATTCATTTGCACATTAAACTTTTTGAGAAGATATGTCATAATAAACGTGTTTCTGCAGTTTTTCAAAATATGTATGTGGTGATTTTCTATGTTGCTAGAAACCCATTTTCCCTACAACTGTAACTAATTTAGTTTTAAATATTATAGGATGAATGGAAGTGTTCTTACCTAGAGTGGGTTGATCAAGAGTGGCCACCGTCTTTGAAGATGTGCCTAGCAAAACTCTGGAGCATGTTTGAGGAAGAGAATAGAGATAGGCTTAGAAAAAATGTTGTCAATGCTGAAGAATATTTCAAGGTACTGGTAAAAAAGAGGAAGATGGAGAATGAGCTCAGATTTTTTAAATTAGACTTTGCTAAGATGGTGTTTGCGAAGGAGGAGGCACTTTCCCAGTTGGTCAGTGCAAAACAGGTTCTTACTGAACTGAAAGCAGAGGTGGAGAAGACTAATTTGGCTGATCATGCATCAGTCGATTAGGGAAATGAATATATTGTTCTAATATTGTGCTTATGAAGGTGAACTAGCTATATGATGTACTGTGTTGTTTTCACGTACCTATCGTACTGTGATGTTCTAATATATTTATGTGCCTGATATGAAATTGGCAAACAGCTGTTTGATATGAAATGTGATTTGCTTAATACTGGAATTATTAATAGTAAACTAATATACCTGCTAAATGGGTCATGGAACTTTACAAATGGTTCTAGCAGCAAAAGCGTGTGTGACATACTTGAATAACGCAAACGGTTTACGAAGGCAGAGCGTGTGTGATCGTTACACCTATCACAGACGAGGCTAAACAGAAAACCGTGTGTGATGTAGATACGAACAGAAACGCTAGGATTCACTGTGTGGTATGTGGATACGAACGGAAATGGTTGGCTGGGATTCACTGTGCGGGATGTACATACGAACGGAAACGTTTGTCTGGGATTCACTGTGTGGGATGTATATACGAACGGAAACGTTTGTCTGGGATTCACTATGTGGGATGTACATACGAACGGAAACGATTGTACCTGTATAATTGTATGCGATGGCTCACCCGATCGCACAAGAGCTCATTTTGCCCAGCGTGTGTGACCGGAGGACCTATCCCCGACAGTTTCTGGGTCGTGTGGGAAGGACCCCCCTATCGCACACACAGGCAAGGCGACGGTTTAAAACTGCATCGCAGAAACGGGTTAAAAACTGTTGTATAGCAGCTCGATGTACCAGTGTATGATCCATCTTGGGCTTTGCATACACATCAATGTCATCTTCATCAACCTTGGGCACACCAAGCAATGTGGCCCACTCAAGCACACTAGACTGGTACTTGACTCCCTCAGTCATCCATACAATTGTACCATTGGGGTAGAAGTGAGCTGTAGAATAGAATTGCATGATCATCTCATCATTCCAATTTGTCAGCTTCTTCCCAATGAACTCATCAAGAATAATGGATCTGAAGTCCTCATGAACATGGGGGAAGTGATCCTCATTGGCATCAATGTACTTCCAGTCCACCCACTTCATATCACTTACAATAGGCTTCTTATCAAGCAACATTGTCTCATAAAAATCCTACTATTCTTTGGTGTGAAATCTGTAGTCCACAGCAGTTCTCCTTCTGATGGAATAGGGGTCAGATTGCGTCCATGTCCTGAGACCTTTGTCCTTCCTCTTCTTCATATTTTTAGCAATTGGATGAGCATCATTATGTTCAGGCTATCTGGGCCTTAGCTTCATGAGCACTTGGGCCTCATCATCTTCTTTAGCTTCTCTTTCAGGCACTGGGGCCTTGTTCTTCTCACTAGCAGGTACATCTCTGGTGGTTCTCTTGGGTTTTGCTGCTGTAGGCTTAGCCTTGGAAGTCGCAGCTGTCTTGATAGCATATCCCATAAGCTTCTGCTGCTTGGGAGGAGGTGGATTTGCTGCTTGCTCTTCCTCATCTGTGGCATCATCTCTTCTTATGGATGTTGGCCTGAAGATCACATGAGCAATTTTCTTTCTTTCTCTCTTCTCGCCTGCTGTCTTGGGCTTTGACTGAATGGGGGCCTGTTGAGATCCTTCTGGATTCTCTGAAGAGGTGCCTCTCTTTGCAGCTGTAGAGGCAAAAAATTTCCTTGTGACTCCTCTCTCTTTCTTAGTGCCATACTCCTTGGCAACAACAGCTGGTTTCTTCCTTTTTGAAGTAACTCCTTCAGCACCAAAATCTTCATCCTCATCATCTGAATTTTTCTTCTTCCTGGCCCTGGTGGCTGCCTTTGGCAAATCTGGAGAGCTTCTCTCTCCCTCATAGAAACTCCCTGCAGGACTAGATCCTGCACTCAGCTCAACATTTTCCTCAGTCCTGTTCTGGCTGTCACTTGCCTCTGACATGCTGACACTGACCCTGTGAATAGATTTAGATGAGGCAGAGTGGATGAGTATCAAAAATGCAGCCAATTTTTGAAAAAAAAATTGAATCCAAACTTCTGTTTTAGGTTTTCACAGAAGGTATTTTGGAGTCACCGATTTGATAATCTCGGTAGCACCGAAAGCAGCAACAGAGATTTGGCCACACTATTTCGGTCAGACCGATGTGTGTCCTGGTCTCTATGAAGTGCTAGGGTTCTACTGATACTTAATTTCAGTTTCACCGATCAGTACATCTCGGTGGCACCAAAATGTACTTAGTGAAGTTGCCAGAGGCCAAATCGGTGAATCCGATCCTTTCAATTCGGTCAATCCGAGATAAATTCTGAAAAACCCTAACCCTAAAATTTAAAATCAATCTAACGCTAGGAATTTTAGTGCATAAGGAATTTCAATCTGTGGCAAGATCTAGGCGAACCATTCATGCATTGAATCGGAATTTAGAACACGGAGGGGGTCGAATCTCACCCTAACTTGGTGGAGATCCTCTACGGCGGCAACGGCGGAGAAGAATGCTGTTGACAGCGACAAAATCCGGTGGCGAGGGCGCGCTCGAGACGAAGGCAATGATTCAGAGACCAAGGCAACGGCAGCAACGGGATGCGGCAGCGTAACGTTCGAAGAAATTTTCAACGTACGGGCCGCGGACATATATATACCCGTGTGCTGTCGGTGAGACCGAGCAAAACCAATTGGTGGCACCGAGATGAGTAACTGCTATGAGAACATCATTTTGGTGACACTGAGAGTTTTAAATCGGTTTCTCCGAGATTGAAAATCAGATCAGTCCAAGTGTTTTCGGTGAGACCGGATGCTTGTGAATTAGTCTGTCCGAAAATCACTTAGGAGGTTTTGGAGGTCAGCTATAATCAGATCGGTGGCTCCAAGTGCTCCTCACCCAGAGGGTCCGAAAATGAGCTTGTTCAAATTTTGTGATATAGCATGAAGAGAATTTGAGACAAGATGAGATAGATAGCTAGAGAAGGTGCTTACGCATTCTTGTACATCCACTTGGCCAAATAAAACCGAATCAATGAAACTACAAATGGATGTCCTCGAATGAGAAATATGCATGGCAACATGCTCACACAATAAGATAGCAAATGAAATATGTGTCAAACATGCACAACTAATTCTAGCAACTATCAAGCAATGGGCGATGGCATAGTCATCTATTTATGAGTATATTGACATAGGAGCCAAATGAGAACATTTGATCATAGGTCATACTCATCGTTTAAGCACAAGTGGGGTTACCACTTTTACATAAAGCATTAATGTGTTCACACCATTAGAGTTGCTTTGACTCAAGTCTTAGAGTAAAGCTCCCCCTAGATGTGATATCCCCAAAGAGGGATGAACTAACCTTGGGTTTTGTCGATGTTGACTTCATGTAGATGTTGTAGATGTGGATGCTCAATGTTTATGTGGACCATCAAGAGTTAAGAGCAATCCTTGGAGTTTTGCACTTTCAATACCTACATGGGTTAGTCCCCCACAAGGAACATACAAAGATATCCATAGACATAGAGTGAAATGCACACAATATGATGTCCATGAATGCATACCTTGTCCCTTGTCTTACCAACAAGAGGGTTTGTGACTCCATGAACTAGTGCAAGATGTTGAAGTTGGTTGCACAAGTTCTTGCCATAAATGAATGTGAGTGAAGTTTGTTGGCGGAGTCACCCTCAAGAACTCTCTAGTTCTTCTTCTTTGGGACCCACATCAACTTGATGGGAATCCTTGGAGTTGTAGTAGCACTTGATGAAGCCTTTGGAACCCACTTGACCAAAGCTTGAGGTGGTCCTTCAAATGAGTCAATCTCTTCTTGAAGCTTGTCCTTGCCTTTTAGCTTGTGGTCTTGAGGTGGAAGATCATCTTGAGGTTGTTTCCCCTTGAAAGAAGTATGATCATACTTCTCTTGTTGAGGAACAAACTTCGTCTTGGGGTATTGATCTTCCTCCCACTCAACTCCATTGGCATTGAACTTCCGTTCAAAACCAATACCTTGGTTCTTCCAGTGCCTTCCTTGCTTGCACACAATTTCCTCAAATTGCTTACTTCCGGCAAGACTCTTGTAGACACCCTTTTCTATAATTACTTTCAATAAATCATTTTCTTGCTCAAGTGTAAATTGGCTAAGAGAATCATTAGTGGAATCAATAGAACTACTAGAAGTAACAACATTGGATTTCGCATTTTTATTGTTACTACTAGAGGTAGAACCCTTTTTACCCTTGTTACTAGTTTGCTTAGATTTAACTTGTGGCATAAAGGTAGACAACAGCAAACGCTTGAAAAGATATGAAGAACTCTTCTTTCAAAGATCGTCATTGATAGCTTTAAGAAACTCATGCTCTTGCTCTAAATTTAGCTTCTCGAAGTGTAGCTTCTCATGAGATCTTAGGAGCTCTCTATGATCCTCTTGAGTTGTTTCATGAGCTAACTTAAGATTGTTTAGTTCTTTAGTTAGACGCTCAATCTCCTTCATAGCATTGTCATTCGTTTCCTCTTGACTATCATGATTACTAGCATTTACATTATAGCTCACATCACTAGTCTTATCAACAAGTAAATCATCATCACCAAGCAAATCATCTTCATAACTATTGAAGTCAAAGTATTCGGGGTGTGATACCTTGGGGCCTTTTGCCATGAAGCATCTTCCAATTCCTTCATTTGGTGAATCAAATAGATCATAGGAGTTGGAGGATACGAGAGCAAGTCCGGCAACACCTTCATCTTGACTATAATCAGAGTCGGAGTGATAGATTTTCTCGGAGTGGTTGTCGGAGTCGGAGCCGGAAGTCCATTCACCAACATGAGCTTGATGTCTTCTTCTAGTGTAGCTCTTGGATGACTTGTCCTTCCTTTCCAAATCCTTGCTTCTTCGAGAGGATCTTCGTTCATAATGATCATCCCTACTCCTCTCCTTGTGAGGTGATTCATCTCTTCTATGTCTTCCACTTGATGATTCATCTCTTTTCTTGTGAGGTGCCGTACACTCATTGGAATAGTGTCCGGGTCTTCCACAATTATAGCAGTTTCGGTCACGACTTGATGATCGTTTCTCATAATGTCTTGAGTTTGAGCTTCTCTCTTTTCCTTGGTTCTTGTAAAATTGTTGAACCTTTTCACCATTAGGCTTATCTCTTCATTGGATACTAGCTTGTCGCTTGAAGTTGTGGGAGCATTGGTTGAGGCTTTGTAAGCACCACTTGATTTGTTGTGTAGCTCCTCTTTGTCCTTGAGTGACATTTCATGAGCAACAATCCTTCCAATGACTTCCGTGGGCTCGAGATCTTTGTAATTGGGCATCATTTGGATCAATGTGCACACGGTATCATATTTTCCATCCAAGGCTCTAAGTATCTTCTTGATGATGAATTTTTCGGTCATCTCTTCACTTCCTAAGCCGCAATCTCATTTGTGATGAGAGCAAGCCTAGAGTACATTTCGGCGAATCCTTCACCATCCTTCATCTTGAACTTGTCAAGTTGACTTTGAAGCATATCCAACTTGGATTCCTTGACGGACTCGGTACCCTCATGCATATCAACCAAAGTATCCCAAATTTCCTTTGCATTCTCGAGGCGTCTGATCTTGTTGAACTCCTCGGAGCACAAACCGTTGAAGAGAATGTCACAAGCTTGAGCATTGTATTGCAACATCTTCAATTCTTCCGCAGTTGCTTCACGATCCGGTTCCTTACCATCCTCAAAGAATTCACCTTGCAAGCCAACATGAACAACAGCCCAAACGGTAGGGTTATGACCAAGAATATGCATTTTCATCTTATGCTTCCAACTAGCAAAGTTTGTACCATCAAAATATGGACCTCTACGGTGATAATTACCCTCACTAGACGCCATACTCTCCTAGGTTGTGAAACCAATGCAATGGAGACCAAAGCTCTGATACCACTTCTAGGATTGAAAGTATGTCTAGAGGGGGGTGATTAGACTACTTGACCAAATAAAAATCTATCCTTTTCCCAATTTCAGTTGTGGGCTGATTTTAGCAAGTACACCAAGTCAAGTAACACCCTACACATGCAATTCTAAGAGTGTAGTAGCGGAAAGTAAAACATTGCACATGCAAGTAAAGGAGGGGATTGGAGATTTCAAATGCAATGAAGACACGATGATTTTTGGCGTGGTTCCGATAGGTGGTGCTATCGTACGTCCACGTTGATGGAGGCTTCAACCCATGGAGGGTAATGGTTGCGCGAGTCCATGAAGGGCTCCACCCACGAAGGGTCCACGAAGAAGCAACCTTGCCTATTCCACCATGGCTTCCGTCGACGAAAGGACCGGCTTCACTTGGGGTAGATCTTCCCGAAGTAGGCGATCTCCTTGCCCTTACAAACTCCTTGGTTCAGCTCCACATGATCTTGGAGGCTCCCAAGTGACACCTAACCAATCTAGGAGACACCACTCTCCAAAAGGTAACAAATGGTGTGTTGATGACGAACTCCTTGCTCTTGTCCTTCAAATGATAGTCCCCCCAACACTCAAACACTTCCTCAAAGATTTGGATTTGGTGGAAGAAAGATTTGAGTGGAAAGCAACCTGGGAAATGCTAGAAATCAAGGTTCAAATGGTTGGATTGGAATGTCTTGATATCAACACATGAGTAGGTGGTTCTCTCTTAGAAAATGTATGGTGGAAATGTAGGCACATTCTGATGGCTCTCTTACTTGGTAAGAGGGTGGTGGAGGGGTATAAATAGCCTTCACCTAAAATCCAACCGTTACAAGTCTTTGACCCAACTCGGTGACACCGACATGAAAATCTCGGTGAGACCGACTAGTGTAAAAGACATGAACGTTAGGCTTTTCGGTGGGACCGATCGAAACATCTCGGTGAGATCGAAGTGCAATGGCTAGGGCAAGACCAGGTTTCCGTGAGACCGAAAGATTCATCTCGGAAATTCCGAAGTGAAGTGACATCGTTACACCGAAGTGTTAGAGTTTTGGCTGTGGCAGTGAAGTGATCATCTCAATGAGTCTGGAGTAGATGTTATCGGTGGGACCGAAATGATGAACTAGGGTTTTGGACAGATGTGTTGTGGGAAACTGATTGAGGGTTTTTGGAGCAATATCATTGAGCACTTTGAGCAACAACCTCGTCAACAATACCTCATCCCCTTTTAATAGTATTGGCTTTCCTATGCACTCAATGTGAACTTGGATCACTAAAATGAAGAGTCTTGAGGATGCCAATCTTGTCCTTAGTATTTTGAGGGGTCCACATCCATTAGTCCTTGCCATGCCAATCATTGATATTTTCTGAAATTTACTAGCAATGAGAATTAGATCAATGATGTATATGTTGTTATTGATTACCAAAACCACCCGGGGATTAGTTACACTTTTCATAGCAGCAGAAGCTCTTGCTGATGTGGACGTCGCCGCCGAGGGAGCAATGCCATGGCGGAGAGACGACGTGGAGGAAGTGGCTGGTGACACCGTCATCGATGGAGCCGTGCCATGGCAGCCCAGGATCGAGCAGCGGCCGCACCGTGAGATCAAATAAAGGAGAAAATGCAACGATTAGTGTAGAACCTCTTTGGTGGCGCCAACTGGGCCTCAGCTTCATTCGAGGAATCGGTGATGGTGCTGCGGTTCCAATGATGCAGGTGAAGACGACGATGTGGGAATGGAGGTGGCATGATAGACGAGGCAAACGTCAGGGCAGCTCCTTGGAGGTGGAGGATGGGCGGCTGAACCGGCGGGACGACGAGATCGACAATGGATCCTCATCTGATGTGGCAGATGAGGGACGCTGAGCTGTTGCGGCGGACGATGTCGTCGGGGAAGAGGCTCCGACTGGGCGGCGGTCGGGTGGTGGACGGAGGAGCGTGGGGTTTTGCGGGTTTTGGCGGCCTCGGTGTACGAATGGGGGGCGTAGGGGGTGGGAGGGGGGAACCATGGCTTAGGGAGGTGCTTGTCCGAAATGTGAGGTAAGTTACGAAAGTACCCCTACCCGTTTGGACCATGGGATGTCGAGGCGGGATTTTCGGCTAAGGGATAGAAGGGGGATTTCACGTGTCGGGGCAGCGCGACTGATTTCGGAGGAGGGGGGAGTTTTCGCGCGTGTTGAAGTTTCGGGATAAAGGCGCAGGTTGATGGGGCGGGAGTTTCGCAGCACAAGAGACAAATAGATAGCTTGAAATTTTGGGATAACAAGGCGCGGCTTGAAATTTCGGGAGAACAAGCTTAACGTGTACAAAAAAAAAACAAAAAAAAACAATTTGCACCAGACAAGAGAGAGTCATGTCCCGGTGTGCGTGGTCTTCATCAGTTTCCCTTAATTAACCGTGCCATGTATGGTTTTTGGGTCTGGTTTCCCTTATTAACCGGACCAAGTCTCTTCTTCTTAATGCACTGCGGGAGCTCCCTACCCTCTGACGAGGTTCCATAAAAAAAGTGAGAGACATGTCCCATTTTACTATATGAATTACTACAAATTCCATTCAAAAACAACAATGAACAACTTAAAAATTCGGTAGAACAAGCTTACCGGGTATGGTACCACATCAATTCGTACTTCCCTCAACAACAACAAAAAATAATTTGTACCGTCTACCATATGGACTAAAAATGAGTCCATTTTTCATATTTGAATGGGATTGTTGTCAGGTTAGTTATACCATCATCTAAATATCATCTTCACAACACACAACATGAATATAGTAGTAAATTCCCATTTACATATGAACTACATGTACCATATGATCTCCAATTCAAATATGTGTATCCATTTTATGTTGAATTCAAATCATAGTACATGTATGCTCTAGCTAGATGTTCAGAATCTAAATGATGTTTGATATGTAATGTGTTTAACACGCAACACACACACACACACACACACACACACAAACACACGCACACACACACAACATTTAGATGTTAGCTGCCAAAGCCACCCATTATCTCCAATTTGAATAGTTTTTTCCATGCATGGATGAAATGTGGTCAAACGATGCATACCAACGGTATATCAAATTCAAATCAATTTGGCCTTATTCGATGTGTATATGGTATGGCATGCTCGATTCAAAACCACACCACACATATCTCCATTATATCATGCATGCATGGGTTTCAAACATCATGATCTCTTATTCAAATATTTGAATTCACTTTTATATTGATTATGACCTCACCAAGTCTTTTACACACACAGTCGTCTTCTCTTTATAGTTGTACCACTAACCTTCTCTCGTGCATGCGTGCACACACACTCCCACTCGGCATTATCCATCGCACACACACACAATATATATCTTTCTTCGGGTCTGTATCCCACGATCTCTAAAGCTAGGTAGATCTCTCCATCACCCTCTCTTTCCCACACACACAATGATCGATATACCCCTCTAGCTAGCAGGTCTTCCTACCACACACACATGTACACACTATCCCTTCCCCCTCTCACCATCCATCCCTCATGCCCCAGCTACGAGGCGCGCACGCACACAAACACGCGCGCGCGCGCTCTCGCCCCCTCATCTCTTATTATCGATCTCCCACTCGTACAGTACCTCAGGACTCTCGCACCCACCCACACACACAAACCTCCCCCTCTTTGTCACTACGGGCCTTCTTTAATTATCTCTCACATGCATGCGCACCAATCGATATTGCTCTCTGTATATATATATAGCTAGGTCTTTCCCTATTTTCCACACAAAGCGATCAATCTATATCTAGTCAGGTCTCTCCCTTTTTCCCACATACACATCGATCAATCTACCTCTCTAGATAGGACTGCCTAGCTATCACACACACATTGTCTATCCATCGTCTCACCTCTCATCATCCATGCCTTCCGCTTCATCTCTCAGACGCGCGCAACTGCGCACGTTCTCGCCCCCTCTCTTAAAATATCGATCTTGCACTTGTACACTCCTTCCGAGTCTCCTTCCAGTTGGCCTCGTGCACCATCTCCCAACACCCCCCTCTCCCAGTGCTTGTAGGCTTGTAGAGTTCTTCCCTCTATCTGTCTCTATCGATATATCGCGCAGACGACCCCTCCCCTCCCTTCTCGTATATCACCTCCATGCACATACATATATGTATATAGGCCTCTCTTTCACACAAATTGCATCATTGACACACATACTCCCTCTATATTTCCCTCCCCCCTACCCCCACACACAAATTCATGAATCTCCCGTGATTTCTTGCACACACCATCTCTCTCTCTCTCTCAGACACACAGACTATGTGTACGAAAGAGAAGAGGTGCACACACACACTCGTTCCCACATACAAACGCGCGGGTACATGGTGGAGAACATTTGTATAAGAAATGTGCGCATGTACAAAGGCTTTAGATGATGTGGCACTAGTACTTCCATTATGTCCAAAAGCACGTAAGTTAGAATTCCAATGGCACGCTACAAAATGTCTCTCTTTTTTCAGTCAATATATTATGAATAAAATGATGTGGGTGCACCCATGAGGCCACGTGGCACATGGGGGATGGGTTGTTGCGAGCTTCTTGTGTGGATTGATCACAGTGATGTGATGCTGGTTCCAGAAGAATGTTGTAGACACAACAGGGTACAATTAGGTTTTGATAGATGCGAATCCCAGCCACCTAGACCATTGGATCAACAGCAATCAACGGCTAATATCATGTCACATGTGAACGATTGAAAATTTCAAAGCTGATTATATAGAAAATATATTCGCCAAAAAAAGTTATATAGAAAATAGCCAGCAGCGGGCTCCTCGCTATCGCTATGAGAGGTTGGCGGGCGTTCGACTCCGCCACATACGCATCCGAGAGCGCGGGCCCACTTCCGCCTCCGACAAGCATAGTAGTACTGCCCACCGCTATGACTTTTGCAGTGCCAGGTCCATGCCATTGTAAAAAAAAACTACCACGCCTCCCGCGCGGCAAAAACGCCGCCCTACCCTTTCTTAATCGGGATTTGTATCGACCAATGTCGTCAAGGAGTAGGCGGTAAACTTACAGCCTGTTGCCTTCGCGTCGCACCAACACACTGTTGGTCCGGCCCACTACTCACCGAAGGGACGCGCATCGGCTTGGTACATCACTGGCATGTGCGACCGCATGTGACCAAACCGACAGTCCAAGCTCCCCACCTGCCGCCAAAAGCCCGGCCTATCGGGATTTCTTGCAAACCGATAGTTGCGAAAGATCGCATGGCATTTTCATGTGTAGGGGAGGGGCGTGGTGTCAGTAAAAAGAAAATGCCATGTCATTTATTTTTTAGTGCTATTTTCGCCCAATAACTTCCACCATCGGATGCAGATCTTAAGGTTATTGGGGCGTTCGCCAGGAATAGTCTCGTGGCAAACTATTGACTAGCATCTTTTTCACACGCACTGTGTTGACACATAAGTATCATCTCTCTCCCTCCTCCCCACACACACACCTACACTGACGACTCTCTCGGGACTTCTGGCACACATACACTTGTACTCTAGGTTTAGTACGTACACAAAGAGGAGAGGTGCACGCATGCACTCGTCCTCTCTCACACACATGCGCGGGCACTCTTTCCAACACACACCATCTCTCTTTTTTTTGCGGGGACACACCATCTCTCTCTAGGTCTATGTATACCACTCTCTATCTCCCCCACACACGCTGGTGGAGTACGTGCACGAAGAGAAAATGTGCACGCATGCACTCATTCCCTCGCACACACACGTGGGTACACGGTGGAACACATTTTTGTACGAAGAGCCACCCCACGTGATAATTTGACGCGTGTAGAGTCGTTCACTTAATGGATGGTCAATTAATATAGCGCATGCAAATTGAGTGGACGTGGAGGAAGTACTAGTTGAGAATGACATTACTAGTAGGAGTATCATCCACTGCATGCATACGAGTAGTTAAATCATGGGTTGCTAGTACTAGTAGTACTATGAGGCAACGCCATCAATTTTTGCTTTCGTTACTATTGGTGGCCTTTATATTTAAAAATGGACGGAGTGGAGTAGTATCTTTATCTTAGCCTACTGCCATGGATAATCCCTTAGATCCCTGCCTACACTCGCCTCCCTGCCTCAATCATCAGATTCTGCCATGGATAATCCCTTAGATCCCAGCATCCCGCGGGCTTCCCTCTCCCTGCGGCCCGCAGCAGTGCCGCCTTTGAGCGAAACCCACATGTGTTTCAGAGGGGATCCATTGCTCTGGAATCACAGATCGGTGGCACCGGAGGACATGCAGGGGCTGCGTTTTAGGTGGTGGGCAGCAAGGGCAAATCAGATCGAGGAAGCGTCGCATCGGTTGGAGACAAGTTCGAAGGAGCTGCACCTGGCGAAGCACAAGGCGGAGGCGCATGTCGATCTCAGGGGTGAGATGCTGAGGGATGTCAGCATCTGGTAGCGTCGCGTTGATTTCGAGCTGGGGTTAATGGCAGAGATCATATTCACGGAGTCGACTACAGAGGAGAGAACGCGCATGCCTGCGGAATGGCATGAGAAGCCGGTGCAACTGTTCAAATGGGCGGTAGGAGAAGCCAAATCGCTCAACCAGTTGCGGTGGCAGCACTGGGGATGCATCGTAGGCAAGGTGACCAGCCCTCCTTCCCCGCCAGCGATGGACTGGCCTGCTCAGTTGCGGCTGCAGTGAACACGCGGCACCATGGCGGTTTGCAACCGTGACAATCACTCCAGCTATATATGTATTGTATTTCTATGAAAATACTCCATCTATATGTGTTGTATTTCTATGAAAATAGTTGGTCATTTGGAAAAAGATGGTCATTGATTTATCACGAGTTTTTGAATGCTTGGTCGTGAGAACTCATCGGGAGCCGTTCCGGGCTTCGAAACCAAAACCATCAATAAATTTTGAGCTTGTTTCCCGTCACATTCCAAAGTACCATGCTATAATTAATTGCAAACCTGTTCACACTGATCAAACCTAAACGTGTTTCCACTTTGCAGCATATTAGTAATAGGTTATAAAAAGGTAAACTAACTACTCGAATATTACTGCACATTCCTCCTCATAAGCCTTTCTTGTTCATCGTTCCTTGCATCTTCCATGGCCGGTAGGAAGAGCACTGGGCCGAGAAATAACAAGGGAGCGATGACCAAGGCCGCAGAAAAAAAAAGAGATGGCCCGCCGCACTGTGGAGGCCTCGAAAGATCTCTCATGGGCAGGAGAGGGCTCTCAGAAGCGCATTCGCCATGGAGGCGAACATGCCGAGCGGGCAATGCTGAAGTCGTTAGCCCGCGACGACATGCCTGCTCATCTCAACAAGCAGAAGGAGTTGAAAACCGGCTTGCTGAAGCTGGTGAAGGAGAGCAATGCCTCGGTTGATAAGGTGACCGGCGAAATCGTGGAACTTTGGGAGGACAAAGCGAAGCTCTGCCACGAGCTCGGCCTGCTAAAGGAGGAGATCGCCGGCTGGGAGAAGCAGCGAGAGAAGAGTAGTGCCTCAGTGAAGATGCTGGCCACTGTCATCGGGGAACTTAGGGATGACAAGGCGAACCTCCGCACCGAGAGCGTGGCTGCTGTCAAGCAACATCATGCAGACGTGAAAGAGATCATCCACGCTTGCCTCGAGAAATCCCGTGCCATGGAAGCAATGAAGAAGATGGCGGACGAGAGGCGAGAGGAGATGAAGGTCGTGGAGGCGATGAAGAAGCAGTTAGAACTCTGCGCCCAGCAACCCTTCATGAAGTAGAGAGCAGCACCCAGACCGTTGTCTGTGTCTTCCTTCTTTTTTTTGTGGGTAATCTTCCTTCTTCTTTTACCCCTATGTCTTCTTCTTTTGCCACTGTGTCTTTCGGGCGTTTCCGCATGTGTCCTTCTAAATTATCCTGAATAGGTAAGACAATTATTATCCATTGCCATTGTCATCATATTATTTTGTTTGTACTAGGCTGTGAGGCACGAATAAAACAGTGCTAACGATGAGCGGTGCCGTGGGATCACAAGCAAACTAGATCATTTTTTATCGCCATATCACACTAGGCTGCCATGTTTCGCACTCTTCCGCATCGGGCTAGTACTCCTCATCGTCTGCTGGCGTCGGTAGGCGGGAGGGCACAACCTCGAGCCCCTCCAGCTGCCCCGCGCCATCGCCCCCGGCAGGGGTTGCGCTCGCCGTCTGGCGCGGGGGGCCCGGGATGGCCGCTTCCGGCGCCGGCGGTGTCACCCCGCGCTCCAGCGCCGGCGGCGTCGCCCCGCGCTCCGGTGCCTCCCTGAGCGCTTCAGGGTCCGAGCGCCCGGATCCGGAGGTGGCTCCCGTGGGGGCTGCGGTGGCCTCCGCCGTGGCAGGCGTGGTGCGCTGGGGAGGGGTTGGTGCTTCACCCTCCTTCTCCACCATCTCGACACCGAGACCGGGGGCCGCCTCGGGAGGCACCAGCACGGTCTCCTCGCCACCCCCCGGTCTCGTCGCCGGGGGCGTCGGTGCGGCAGGCGAGGCAGTGTTCAGAGGAGGGGAGGGCCCTTCGACCTCGGCCTTCCTCTTCTTGGTCCTCTCCTCCTCCTCGGCAGCTGGCTCGGAGCTCCTGCGCAGGCGACACCTCATCAGGACCGTAGCAGCCAGGGAGCAGGAATCGATAGGAGGGGGCAGAGGAACTTACTCGTCCTCTTCCTCTCCTTGATGGTGCCGCTGCTGCTGCCCTCATCGCGCAGCGCGCCTGGGCGGCCTACTGACGGCGCGGCGCGGTTCTCGTCGGGGTCGGTAGCCGCGGTGGTCCCCTCCCCCCGCTCCTCGCAGGGCTCGTCGCTCTCCGCCGCATCGCCTCCTCCCTCCCTCTCTGGCATGGACCTGGCCGGCATGACACGAAACGTGTCCCCGTCGTTGCCCTCGTCCTCGCCCAGCCGAAGCCGGCGACGCGCCGGCGGAGACGGAGGCGGTGGCGGAGACAACTCCTCGCTGCTCTCCTTCCCGGAGTTGGAGGCCTCGTGGTCGCCCGAGGAGGACCCCGTCTCCGAAGAATCCCCAAGAAGCTCCTCAGGCTCCTCGAGGACCGTCCGAATCAGCCCCCACTGGTCGAACTGGGGCATTGCCGCGACCAGCTCAGCCTTGTTGGACCAGTGGTGCACCGGGCCCGCATCATAAGGCACATCCTCTGTCTCCCCTGGGAATAAAACTTCCCAAGCGTCAGCCACGGCCTCGGCCGAGATGGGCTCCCGTGCCAGCTTGATCTGGTCTCCGGGTCCGGTGATGTCCCACACCGGGTGCGAGCGCTTCTGCAGGGGCGCGATGCGGCGGTGGAGGAACTCCTTGGCAATCATGTCCGCCGTAAGCCCGGCCCTGCGCAGCTCCGCCAGCCTCGTTAGGCTCATCATGCTCAAGGATGGCATAGAGGAAGTCGGAGAAGGGCGGCACCAGCCCGGCGAAGAGCGAGTGCAAGAAGACGGGGATTACCGTGGGGCCGAGGTCAGGCCATGGGACTGAGCCCGGCCAGATCTCGATGGCGCCTCCCTCGAAGTGCGCCGAGGCCAACAGGGGGTGGGCCCTAGCCAGCCCGTTCTCGTTGATGGTGGCCGGCAGCAAGGCCGGACCAAGCTCCGCCGCCGGGGAGCTCTTGCTGGAGGAGGCCTCGGCAGCTGCGGGTTTCTTGCCTGGGGCCATGGCGGAGGAGAGATTGGAAGTTGGGGGAGAAGTAACAGGGGAGATGTGCGTGCGGGGCGAAGGGCGAGATGGGGACGGAGAGCAATGACGCGCCTGCGCCCCGAGCGGGCAGGCTTTATCGCCAAGACGGCGGTTACCGAGGCGTCATGGGGAGTGGGGGTGACCCTCCCCGCGAAAGCCGCCACGCGTCGCCTCTAGGCCCGTTAGTCCGATGGGCCCCGCGGCGTTTCATCCCTAACCGAGCGGAACGTGTGCGCCGCGGGCCTAGGGCTACTATCGGCCCAGTGGGAACCAGGGTACCACGGCTCGTCTGCCTCTGGCCCAGAGGACAGCGCTCGGCGGCCGGCCCATGAGAGTGGCCTTGCCTCAGCCGCTCCGGAGGGAGCCGCCTCGCGAGGGGCAAGCCTCGCGAGGCCCCTCCCCGCCAGGCCAGGCCCTGCCGAGGCCGCCAAGCACCAGATTCCCTCGAGAGGCTCCCCCCGCGAGGCCTTCTCATGAAGCAAGTCATACGGCGCCAGCCGCAGGGCTCCGCACCTAGCACATGGGTGACGTCCCACTGTCAGGATAAGGATAGCGGGGCGCGACCAAGCCCAGCTTCCATTCTGGTGATAATGGAGCGGCGGCATCTGCCTCCCCCAAAGCAAGTCCCAAAGGCTTTCCTCTTTGGTGATAGAAGATCAGGACGGATCAGCGCGCCAGGACAGAGATGATCGCCAAGCCCACCAGCGCGTCACAAGGAGACTGCCTTTAGTCAGGATAAGCCTGTGCTCCTATCCCCCTTTTGAATTGCCGCCCTGTGACAACCCTTTCCCGCTCATATTTTTGGGGAAGAGGACCAAGGCACTACAAAAGGGGCAGGGCTGCTTCCATGTAAGGGGATCGACCCATTCTCCCCCACATCGGGTGTACTCGGAGCAACAAGCTCTCCATACAGAGCAATCCATCGCAGGCAGGAGTAGGGTATTACACCACACGGTGGCCCGAACCTGGGTAGCTCACGTGTCCCCTTCGTGTCCAGTGAGAGCCAGTGAGTCCGCCATCCTTCCACCGTAGAGGCCGTCGTGTCATAGGTTGCCAAGCTAAGTCCCCCAGAGTTCGAATCCTAAGTTCTTGGAGAAGTTTCTTGGACGCAGATCCTAGACTCCGACAGCATAACCAGATTATAGTTGCACATTCCACGAGCTTGACGACCAACCTTGATGTTGCTCAGTTTTAGTGCAACTAATGAATAAGCTGCCAGCTCATGGGACCAAGTACTTCTTGCAAACTGCATGATGCAAACATTGCTTCATTTTAGGTGAACTGCACAAAAAGGTCGCATGAATATAATCATCCATGTTGGTGACTGGTGTCAACCCATCTACTATGGCCTTGACTGTAGATATGGTTCCCATGACGAGGTATGTTCCTTTTAGGTACTACCCTTTGCTAGAACGATCCTGCATGTTGACTCTGCATGCAGCTAGTGATCTTGTCCTAATGTTTTGGCACTGCCATGAGAAAGCAATAATATTACGTATTATTTCGCACCTTAATCTAATGCCACTAATAATTTAAGGCAATGTTTTGGCACCGCTAGTGCCACTGATAAAATGAAGTAATAATATAGTTAAAATAGAGCTACTGTCTTCGCTATCATTTCATTTCCAATGTAGATAATGAAAGTGCTTCTCTTTGTTAGTATACATTTCATCAAATAGTCCCATTCTTAAAGTAATGACATGTTTAAGTATTTCTGAAAATAGGGATGCTTAATTTTAGTTGAACTGCACAAAAAAAGTCATTGGAATGAAGCAAGGCCCTTCTTGGTTCATCACTTGTAGAAGGTGTATCCGAGAGAATTCGGTCGTTGTGCCCTATGAGGCCTACCATTTTTTCCACTTATCAGTCCCTATGATGCCTACCGTCGAGGCGGCATAGGGCCCCTCTCACCCTCGCAGCAGGGCGGGCGCCATAGTTTTAGTTGAACTGGACAAAAAAAGAGATTGGAATGACTCAAGGCCCCTCCTACTGCCACACTGAATTTTTTCATAGTTTTCAATGAATTGCCTTCATGGCAAGATACAACGACCTGAAGAATATCTTGATCTCACTAAGTCATCTCACATAGGTCAGTCCTGTCCTTCATCCACATCATCGTGCTTTGTCATACAGTGCTACTGTTGTATTTTCTTTTATTAAACTTATTGTATCGCAATCTTTTCCCATTAAGAAAATGAAGTTGCTTCAATTTATTTGTGTATGTTTCATCAACTAGTTCCACTATTATATTAATCATGCTTTTTCATTATCTCTACAAATAGGATTATTCAGCTACATTTTAGTGGAACTACACAAATGTTTGGATGGAACCCGCATATGTAGAGTGTGAGTGCCACCATCTAAAATAACGTGGCTTCGAACGGCACAGATGTTCGGATGGTTCCACAAGTTCTTGGCGACCCGCTTATGCAGAACATGTTAATCTACCGGTGTTTGACATGTGTGCCCATAAACTGGATTGGTTTCAGTATTGTAGCAAATCCTTGAATCAAATAGCTTACATGAATTAGGTTTATTGGCACTTCTCCAGGGATTACTCTTTTCTCAGAGAAGCATCAATCGATTTTTCTTTACATGTACACATTCTCATAACTTTGTTTTAGTTTTAAAGTTAATATTGGCTCTGATCTGTGAATCAATGAGATGCATAGGCATCTTTGTTGTACTTATTATGGGAATCTTATGAGTTGGTTGTGAATCTTGGAAGCTGTGAACCAAGGCATGATGATGCAGGCGACAACAACCCTATCAAGCTCTTCAATACTCCCTCTATTTCTTTTGACTTTGACCAAATTTATATAAAAAAACATCAACATCTACAATACCAAAGTTATATGGTATATGAAAGTTAATTTTGTGATGCATCTAATAATATTGATTTCATATTGTGAATGTTGGTATTTTTTCCTATCAAGTTAGTCCAACATTACAAAGTTTGACTTTGACTAAATTATATATGCAAACTAAAAAGAAATTTTTTGGGTGGTAGGCATTTTTGTAAGCCTTCCGTTGGTCTAGATCTAATGGTAGATAAGGGTAGTACTAGGTAACATGGGGTCAGTACTCAAGTTTATGTGGGGTCGCTTCGTAAGCGAGGGGTAAATTAGTTATTTGGATGGATCCACTGACAGCGCACCGCTGCTCTCGTCCAATCCAAAACCGCTGCCCGCCGCTCCTCTTGCATTCCAAGACCATCGCCGCTCCTCTCCTCTTCCATTCCAAAACCACCGCCGCTCCTCTTCCATTCCAAAACCACCGCCGGCGAGTGAAGGTGCTGTGGAGAAGTAGATCGATGGAGGAGTACAACCGATACGTGATGATCGCAGACCGTGACCCTGTGAAGCTAGCCAGGATGATGGAGATACAGTCTTGGTTTGACAACCAGTGCCAATTAGCGGCGACGGTGATGGCAATGGCCAAATATCTGAAAAAGAGCGAAAAGGCGGCGATCCATCCGAATGCAGTCGCGTTGGAGTCCATAGAGCAGCTCCTCTGGGCCATGGAGCAGACAGATTCGCCGAATCCGGTCGTGAGGCAGAGGTGGTGGGATTATCGATCCAAGATCAAGCATCCAGAGGATCAAGGATCGAGCATCCACACGGTGCCGTTTGTGAGGGTGCCGTGTCAGAGCGAGCCGGTGGAGTCTTCGTCGACCGTACCCAACCGCAAGAGGAGAAAAGCAGTGGGCGCGATGACGCTTCCCCGCCATTCTCCAAGGCTCCCTCGCCGTTCACCTCATCGCACGGGGTGGCGGTCTGCCATCGAGGAATAGGAGGGGAGTGCCCCGAGGAATCATCATAGGAGGAGCTTAGGGTTATCAGTATTTGCAGGTTGTGAATTGTGTTTTGTGTTGTGTATTTTGGGTACTTTCAGATATGAATGTCTTTTGAATTTCAGATATTTGCAGTATTGAGCATATGAAGTATTTTCTGAATTCCAGAGATCTATTTTTAGTACTTTCAAAAATGTAGTTTCATATAAAAGTGCAGACCATGTGATTTTTAGAGAAGAAACTGCAAGTTTCAGTTTCAGATAAGAAACTGCAAGTTTCAGTTTCAGTTTCAGATAAGAAACTGCAAGTTTCAGAGGCTGAGCATTTATATCAACACGCCCTTTTCAAACAGGGATAACAGCATGTTCCAAATTTTATTATTGGTCGAAAATGGAACTAATAGCAACCTAACATCATGCTGATCAACATTCATGTATAGCACATCTTCATATGATGCACAGTCAAAAAGATATGCTATTTTCAAAATGCCCAGACAATGTTGAGAGTGCGAAAAACAGAGAAAACTAGGGATGAAATTCCGGCTAGTGCTGGAGGTGGTGTGTGTGGATGACAAGGGGAGACTCACATGTAAGTAATAGCAGAGGCAAAAAAATTGGGAATATTGCAACTGCAGCAGGGGTAATCGATCCCGGGCCGAGCAGGTGCGGGTAAGGGGGTATGGCTACTGGGCTACTGTGGCGTACTCAACAGAAACAAGGCGCGCAAACTACTACTACACTGCCCTGTTTTCCCCGGCTCTGGTTTGTTCATGTCCTGTACGTGGAGAGGCTGACAGTCGGGATCCACAAGGTCCATGGCCCTACGCAAGCAAGTGCCTCGTTGGAAAAAAAGCTTTCTCTCGGAAATGGATATTCGTTTCTCCTAATGGTATACGGACGTTGGGGCCAACAGATCTGTCAACATAGTCAATAAACGAGATAAATTTACTATGAAGACTGTCATCAGGGAGCTAGCAGGTATAATTTTTTCAGAGGGCGAACAAGTATCAGCTGGGTTGTGGCCTGCCCAGCCTAGGTTTTGTTTTTTAACATGCGCAGGGCGCAGCCCATGACATGCCGACACAGTGTTTTAAACTTATTGTTTTGAGCTCCAGCATGTATCTACTAGCCCATGGGCCTCCCAGCCTAGGTTTTATTTTGTCTTAAACATCCGCAGCCCAACTTATGTTTTTTTTGAAGAAAACCCAGAACTCTTTTCTATTTTTCTATATATAAGAATAAGAATGCCACGTCCAACTTATGTTTTCCCTTCTAACTATATTATATATATTTAAATTATTTTATGTTATTACATATTATTATTATCATATATTTAATAGATACATATATATATATAAATATCCCATGTCTTATTAACTTATAAAAAATAAATGTTTAACAGAAGTTTGAAAGGAAAATCCTGGTTTTTTTACAACGAAAATCCTGGTGATTGCGTACAAAAGCTTGTTCAGATTTAAGGACCAATGACATAATAACGCACTCATTTTTTTGAGCAATAATGCGCTAATTATCTAATTATATATATAATAAAATGCCCAGCCCCGGTTTATTTTTTGATAATATTGCTCCGTCCAACCCAACATTATATTTACAACAAGCCCAGCAAATTCGTGTATTTCGAGAAACTGCAAATGGGCTGTGATTTCTTAGGAAAAATTAAATGGACCGCATAGATGCCACATTATTTGTTCACCCATCCCAGCAAATGGACTGTAAATTCTAAAAAACATGGGTTGAAAATGTGCCACATTTTTGCAGGCTGACATGTGGGACAATAGGTCGAAGTCCACGCAACGCGTTGTCAAGTTGGTCAACAAATGATTCTGACATCCATTGCCATTGGATTTACATCCAACGGCCGGCATGCATCTTCAATCTGTTGTCTTCTTCCTCCAGCGCCGCCGGGAACGCCCGCTCCCACCTCCGGCGGCTAGCGGCTCTGCTTAGCACGCCTCCCTACGAAGCGCTACCCCACCGCCGGCCAGGCCATCCTTCCAACCCTCCACACTTCCTGTTATTCTCCGCCGTCTGCAGCCCCATGCCGCACCAGAACTAGTTAACCCTCGTAGTCCTCTCCGTCTGCGACTCCACTGCCGCGTCTTCCCCATCTCCTGGTTGTTCTTGTCCGGGGCCTCGCCGTCGTCCACAGCCTTGGTGCGCTCGGCGCGGCGTGGTCAACAAACGAGAGTCATCGAAAGAGGACTGTGTGTTGAGAGGCTGACAGTGGGGATGCACCAGGTCCATGGACGCACGCATGCAACTGCCTCCTTATTATGCAAAAAATATATTATTTTTCCCCCTGACAGCTGGGACCCACCAGCTACATCTTCTCACACAAGGAAGTGCCTTCTTATTACGCGGAAAAAATGTTTCATCCCCCTAACAGCTGGGAGCCAGCAGCTATATCTTCACATGCAAGGAAGTGCCTCCTTATTACGGGCAAAACAATTTATTCCTCCTCCTGACAGCTAGGACCCACCAGCTATATCTTCGTACGTAAGGAGGCTGACATTGTGGGCCAATAGGTCGAAGCCTACGGAAGGCGTTGTCAACTTAGTCAACAAATGATTCTGACATCTGTAGTCATTGGATGTACATCCAACGGCTGGCATGCATCTTCAATCTCTCGTCTTCTTCCTCCAGCGCCGACGGGACTTCCTGCTCCCGCCTCCGGTGGCTAGCGGCGCTGCTTCGCATGCCTCGCTGCGAAGCGCTACCACTGGCCAGGCCATCCCTCCACCCCTCCTGTTATTCTCCACCGACTGCAGCCCCTGGTCGCACCGAACCAGTCAACCCTCGTACATCGTACTCCTCTCCGTCTGCGACTCTACTGCCGCATCTTCCCTATCTCCTGGTCGTTCCCGTCTAGGGCCTCACCATCGTCCACCGCCTTCGTGCGCTCGGTGCGGCGTGGTCAACAAACGAGAGTCATCGGAAGAGGACTGTACATGGAGAGGCTGACAGCTGGGACCCACGAGGTCCATGGTCGCATGCAACAAAAGTGCCTCCTTATTACGTTGGAAAAAAAAGTTTCCTCCCCCTGACAGCTGGGACCCACCAGCTACATCTTCGCACGGAAGGAAGTGCCTCCTTATTATGCGAAAATAAATGATTCCTCCCCATGACAGCTGGGACCCACCAGTTTTATCTTCGCACGCAAGGAAGTGTCTCCTTATCCCCTAGACAGCTGGGACCCACCAGGTGGAAGCGTACGTATCATTATCTGTCTGGTCGCAAGCGTGTATGTACATATTGGTCGATCGGTCTCTCTGCCACGATGAACTGTGGCCGTGTAAGGAGCGGCACGTGTCGTAGTAGAGCCCCCGACGTAGCAGTTCAGGTAGCTCCGTCTAAATCGTGTACACGTACGTACAGCCACACGGCAGAAAATACGGCGACATACGTACGTATACGAGCGGTGTCTCGAACACGTACTCGCGCAGACGTACGGCTAGGGCTCGTGTACATGGAGAGAGGCAACGGATGGCAGCAACGGCCTCCTGTTCATCGGCAGCCAACCGGCTGGGTTGGAACAGAGGAAACAGCGTCGTGTTCATCGGGAGCCAAGCGACTGGGTCGGAACGCGTCCTGTTCATCGGGAGCCAACCTGCTTGGACGGAACAGCCGAAATGGGGTCCTGTTCATCGACTCGGTGTCTGGCGTACCGCAAAACGGAGGAAACGGCCTTCTGTTCGGCCACCTACGGTCGAAACGGGGTCATGTTCATCAGCTGGGGGTCTGGCGTACCGCAAAACGGAGGAAACGGACTTCTGTTCAACCGTCTACGGTCAAAACAGGGTCCTGTTGATCGGGAGGGGTCTGGCGTACCGCAAAACGGAGGAAATGGACTTCTACCCAACTGCCTACGGTCAAAACGGAGTCCTGTTCATTGGGAGGGGTGTGGCGTACCACAAAACGGGACTCCACGGGCTACTGTTCATCCACCGTCGACTTCCTCCAGCCTCCACCGGTTACTGTTCATCCAGCTTCCACGGGGTCCTGTTCATCCAACCTCCACCGGCTACTGTTCATCCAGCCTCCACAGGGTCCTGCTCATCCACCCTCAACCGGCTGGGGTATGGCGTACTATGGGACGGCCTCCTCGGGGTCCTGTTCTTCTAGCGCCAACTTCCTACACGGCCGGGGTCCTGTTCATCCAACCCCCACCGGTTGGGGTGGGGCGTACAAGCGGGCGGCTGCAACAGGAACTGTTCATCCACAACCAACCAACCGGCTCGATCGATGCGTCTCGACTCGTGTCTACGTGTATCGCGTGCGCGGCAGCAACGGCCACTGTTCATCGAGAGGCAAACCCAACTGCTTACGTCTCGCACGGGGGCTCGATGCAATGCATCGATCGATCAGCTTCACTAAGCAGCAACAGCGATCGATCGCTCGGGTTTAGTTAGTAGCGAAGGAATCAGTCGGGTTCAGTTTAGCAGCGAAGGAATTGCTCAGGTTTAGTTAGCAGTGAAGGGATCGATTGGCTTCAGTTAGCAGCGAAGGGATCGATCGCTTGTGTTTAGTACGTAGTGCGAGGGCGATCGATCGCTCGGGTTTAGTAAGCAAACGTACGCCTCGCTCGGGTTTAGTTAGCGAGCGCCTCGCACACACGCGCACATACGAGAGAGAAACGCGCAAAACCACACTGCATCGCTCGGCCCGACCACCCACCGTAACCGGGAACTCCCCGAAAATTTCCTCGTCCTCACTTCTACCACGATTTTTTACGTCATGGATGGCCCAAAGAATGTCATGCGGGTGCGTCTCCGGCCCGCCCAGGACGAAAAGCCCATTTTCTGTCATAATTTTTTGTCATAGAAGTAGGAGCCCACCACATCTATGATGATACGTGTTTTTGTCATAATTATTGTCATAGAAGTATCACAACCATGACAGAAAAAGTTTTCATTTGGGCCATAATGTCATGGATGTGTATTTTTTTTGTAGTGTATCATTTAGAGATTATGTTGTCTACCATGGATATATTTGGTTGATGTTTAGCCTGTTGTGCATAACATGCCTTTCGATGTACTTACACAGGACAATATTGGGAACAACTGCTGTTTTCCATCGAGGTTAGTTTCATCCCATGGCTTATATATACTCACTGTTCAGGATATCGGTAGCTAATACCATATAGGCCGGGGGCTTATAAGGGATTAATCGGTGAATCGGACATTTAACTGAATATATCTATAACCCATTTATCATTAGGTTAACTAGGGCCATATCTAATATATCTGAGGCTACATAGCAACATGCATTGTATTGAATGTCTAAATATGTAATCCTAGGCTACATAGCAACAAGGAAGAGTGTTACCTTAATGTTCTAATGATGTCTAGATATACATAGAAGAGCAGCAACAACAACAACACAACAGCAGTTAACTGCAGTTAATCGGCCGATATTTGTAACAATGTAATAAACTCCCTCCGCCCCATAATATAAGTCGTTAATTCATCCAATATGTGAGTATATTGGATGTACTAAGATCTTATAAAATGGGATGGAGGGAGTGTTGTACTACATCATTGTGCAATTGTTGTTTAGCTTCTAATATTAACTTGGTGCTTTTAGGTACATATGTCATTGGTAAAGATCCGTGCTTCGACCCTTTTTGCGTATGGGGCAATGAGATATTCATGAACCAGCATCAAGTGAGGAAACTGATAAAGATTGTTAGTAAAATGGGTCAAAATATGGCAATTAAACTATTTGTTTACACTTTACCCAAGACAATAGTGAACTGCAGGATGGTAAGTAAGAACTCTGTAGCCTTATTTTTACTGCCCATAATGAGTTGTGTTAGGTGACAATGTCTGAATCTTTTTCCTTTGCAATGGTTCCCAAAGCAGTTTACTCAAGCTTACCTCTCAAACTACATGATTGGTGGGCATGCAAAGGTTAAAGTATTTCTACCAGAACACAATGACTATCTAGATGTCCTCATGAATACAGTGAAGAATGGGCGGTCGGCCATCACAAGGGGTTGGACTAGAGTTGTGCGTGCCTTCTGCATGGAGGAGGGCACAATATGGGCATTCCGCTTCACCTTGTTAAGCAACCAGAATGTCTTTCACCTCTTTCTTTACCATCTTTAATAGTACAAGTATACAACCCTGGTTCATCATTCTTTATTTGGTGCTTATATTTTTTTTGATGTAACTCTTGAACATATGTACCTGTGAATCGAATAATGCATTGGTTGTTGAACCTGATGGATATGAATAAAGTTATAGCCTACTTTTAAATTCAAATTTGGTACAATTTTAACTAGCAGCGATTAAATTAGGGTGAAAATACGCTCTGCAGGTCATTACGGCGCACACGGTCTGTAAAGCACAACGTGTGTGATATACATCATAATCCGACACGGTTCTCTGAGAGGAAACGTGTATGACCATGAAAACAGTTGCCGTTTACAAAGTGTGTGTGATGTCAGACAATAGCACAAATGGTGCTAGCAAACTAAATGTTTCTGATAGTAGACTTATCGTACACACTTTACAATCATGAACTGTTTCTGATGTCGTACGCATCGTAAACGTTGCACCACAGAATAGCGTGTGCGATAGTTATCCTGTACGACACTGGTACGACAGTCCGACATTTCGTAATCCTATCCGACACTCATACGATGATTAACTAATCTTCTTAATTATATATCGCATATGGTTTGGGAGAAGTGAATGTGTGTGATAGTCTCCTTATCATACATGCTTTACAATCATGAACTGTTCGTGATGGGGTGCGCATCATAAATGTTGCACCACAAAATAGCGTGTGCAATGGTAATGCCAGCACACACGAGTAGCAAGGATGGAGTGTTTGGGATATTCGATATATCACAAACAGTTGTGTGACGAATCGCGTTTGGGATAGAAGCAGGCATCCCATACGCTTAGTTCTGTGAAACGTATGCTTGCCTGCTCCCTATCGCCGACGGTTTCTGGGTCATGTGGGAAGGAACCCCCTATCGCACACACAGGCAAGGCGACGGTTTGAAACTCTGTCATGGAAAGGGGGTAAAAATCGTTTGTATAGCACGTCGCTGCACCAGTGATCTCTTCACCGAACTAGCGAACCTATACAATTTACCATTGTATTCGATGTGTTGAAGACACAAGAGATTGCTTGTATTTGATTGCAGGGTCGTTTGAGAGAGACCATCTTCATCCTACACCTCCCACGGATTGATAAACCTTAGGTCATCCACTTGAGGGAAATTTGCTGCTTTCCTACAAAACTCTGCGCTTGGAGGCCAAACAAAGTCTACAAGAATAAAGTTGTGTAGTAGACATCAACAGTACTTATGGACTTGGAGTTATGGCAAACGAAGGTCTATGGGACCCATGAGCTCACGTGGCCCATCCTAGAGGGGCGCCACCTGAGCTCGTGTCTCCGTGGTGGCCCCCTCCAGTAGATCTTTTTGCCAATAATTTTATATATTCCACAAAAATTCTCCGTAAAGTTTCAGCCCAATCCGAGAAGTTTTATTTCTGCACAAAAATAACACCATGGTAGTTCTACTGAAAACAGTGTCAATCCTGGTTAGTTTCATTCAAATCATGCAAATTAGAGTCCAAAACAAGAGCAAAAGTGTTTGGAAAAGTAGATACATTTGGGATGTATCACGTATTCATTAGCACCCCCTTGTCCAGGACACCGTCAGTAGCCCCTGAACTGGTCTTCTGACGTCGAAGACTGCAGCTTCCTCCTCGGATGCATCTCTTCGGCTTGGCAGGCGAGTTCCTCCCTTGACAATTTGTGTTTGAATCCAAAGTTTTTAATGGCTCATGAGCTTATCGGGGTTACTTTTATTGTTGATCCCCACGACCATGTGTTCTTAACTTTATCCTCGGCGGAGAGGTCTCAGAGCCCTTTTCATGACGGAAATTACCTACATCCGAGGATCTTGAGATAACTTAGTCTCAAAGACTTTGCCACATGGATACAACCAGTGTGAGGGTTCAGACCCTGATAGCTTTATCGAACAATCACCACCTATCATGAGGTTAAACCAGTTATGATGCATCGTGGCCCGAGGCGACCCTTCAATGGCATGTCTCATAAATGTGGAGATCATGCCTTGGTTTTTAAGGGAAACAGGCGATTTATTCGGTGCTGCGAGGGGACTCTTGGTCTCTTACTGACCTACAAAAGCAAAAAGGGCAGTAAATCATTTCCCCACGCTTCCATCCCTCACTCCATTGCTCAAAGTTTGCTAGAGCTCCAGCACCCTTAGATCCTTCTCAAAATCTCTCTCCTTCCCTCCAAGTTCCTCCATCCGCGATGGCCGACGCCAAGCTGAAGGGGAAGTGGACACACTCCACCATAATAGTGGGTGCCATTGAGGAGCTCCGGTCCGCAGGATACATCCCTGCGGACGCCGTCTGCCGTGCGCCGGCATCGAGCGAGACCGACCACTCTGAATCCGCCATCCCCACCCCCAAGAAGGTGGAAAGGGTAGTCTTCGTCTCTCACCTTGTCCGAGGTCTGGGATTCCCCCTTCACCCCTTTGTGAGGGGATTAATGTTTTACTACATGTTGGACTTCCAACATCTGGCGTCGTACTCCTTTCTTCACATTGCTACCTTCATCATCATTTGCGAGGCGTTCCTACGTGTCAAGCCACACTTTGGCCTATGGCTGAAGATCTTCAGCGTCAAGCCAAATAGTAGCGATTCCCAGCTCGCGAATGTGGTGGCGCTATGATTAGCAAGCTCCCATGGGTGCTCTGGCCAAAGGGCACCATTGTGGAAACAATCAAGGTGTGGCAGCGGGAGTGGTTGTACATCACCGAACTGCCCACCAAAGGCCAGAAAGAGGTCCCTGCCTTCACGCCCGAGCCCCCAAAGAGGCTCGTCTCCTGGACAAAGAAGGGCCTCGATTGGGGAAATCCCGAGGAGATGAAGATGATCCAGAGGAGGCTCAAGGCAGTGGTTGACCAAGACGTCTAGCTAGGGGACGCAGTCCATGTTATGCTCCACCGCCATGTCCTACCTCTTCAACTCAGGGCCAACCCAATGTGGCGGTGGCAACCTGAGGACGAGGTGACTATGCGTAACTTGTACCACACCAACCTCGCTGGGATGTGGACGTCCCTCTTCAAGCCATCCAAAAATGAGTTCCCCGAGGAAGGGGCAGACCGCAGCTATGAGGCCGAGAATGGTCCATCCGAGGTGTGAGCCGCATTAATTGTGTTGCAGTTCTTTCAACATCTTTCAGTATTTGACAAAGTAACCAGGTGAAAGTTCCCTGATTAGGTCTGGTGCAACAAGGCTCGGAAGATGAAGTCTCCGGCGCCGCTTCCCGAGGAAGCCAAAACCCCCCAGTTAGAGGCTCCATTGGCAGAGGAGCCATATGAGGTTCCGACTAAGGAGCCGAAGAACAAGAAGGAAGGCCTGCGCAGTTGAAGAGCGACTTTGGATGCCAGGTCGGAAAGCAACCATGGCTCCTCCGTCCACGAGGAGGAGGATGAGAAAGGTGAAGAGGAGGAGGACGAGGTGTCCTCTCCTAAGAGGAAGAGGGAGACGTCCGAAGACGCCGAGGAGGATGACTCTCCTCAGTTCAAGAGGCTCCAGAAGGCTCGTGCTGCTCAGTAATGACCCACAAGTATAGGGGATCAATCGTAGTCCTTTCGATAAGTAAGAGTGTCGAACCCAACGAGGAGCAGAAGGAAATGACAAGCGGTTTTCAGCAAGGTATTCTCTACAAGCACTGAAATTGTAGGTAACAGATAGTTTCGTAGCAAGGTATTCATAACAAGTAACAAGTAATAATGGTAACAAAGGTGCAGCAAGGTGGCCCAATCCTTTTTATAGCAAAGGACAAGCCGGAACGAACTCGTACAATAAGCAAAGCGTTCTCGAGGACACATGGGAATTTCATCTAGTCACTTTCATCATGTTTGTTTGATTCGCGTTCGCTACTTTGATAATTTGATATGTGGGTGGACCGGTGCTTGGGTGTTGTTCTTACTTGAACAAGCCTCCCACTTATGATTACCCCCTCTCGCAAGCATCTGCAACTACAAAAGAAGAATTAAGATAACTCTAACCATAGCATGAAACATATGGATCCAAATCAGCCCCTTACGGAATAGCGCATAAACTAGGGTTTAAGCTTCTGTCACTCTAGCAACCCATCATCTAATTACTACTCCACAATGCCTTCCCTTAGGCCCAAATATGGTGAAGTGTCATGTAGTCGACGTTACACGACACCACTAAAGGAAGCAACAACATACATATCATCAAAATATCGAACGGATACCAAATTCACATGATTACTTATGACAAGAGTTCTCCCATATCCTCGAGAACAAAAGTAACTACTCATAAATCATATTTATGTTCAAGATCAGAGGGGTATTGAATATCATTAAGTATCTGAATGTATAATCTTCCACCAAATAAACCAACTAGCATCAACTACAAGATGTAATCAACACTACTACCCACCCACAGGTACCAATCTGAGGTTTTGAGATAAAGATTGCATACAAGAGATGAACTAGGGTTTGAGATGAGACGGTGCTGGTGAAGATGTTGATGAAGATTGGTCCTCCCATGATGAGAGGATCGTTGGTGATGTCGATGGCTTCGATTTCCCCTCCCGGAGGGAAGTATCCCGGGCAAAATCGCTCCGCCGGAGAGCAAAATAGCTCCTACCCAGGTTCCGCCTCGAGACGGCGGTGCTTCATCCCGAAAGTCTTCTCATTATTTTTTTAGGGCAAAAGACCTTATATAATAGAAGGAGGGGGCCAGAGGCCAGCCAGGGGCCCCACAAGGCATCAGGGCGCGGCCAGGGGGGGCGCACCCTATTGCCTTGTGGGTAACTGGTGGGTCCCCTCTAGTATCTCTTTTCTCCAGTATTTTTTATATATTCAATAAAAAATCTCCGTGAAATTTTAAGTCAATTGGAGCTCTGTAGGATGGGTATCTCTGCTGTAGCTATTTCAGGTCCACAATTCCAGCTGTCGGTATTCTCCCTCTTCATATAATTCTTGCAAATTAAGAGAGAAAAGGCATAAGAGTAGCATCATAAAGTGAAATAATGATCAAATACATTATAAATAACAGTAGGAAATCATGATGCAAATTGGACGTATCAACTCCCCCAAGCTTAGACCTCGGTTGTCCTCAAGCGAAAGCTGAAATCTATAATCATGACCACATGTTTTGAGAGAGAGGTGTCGATAAAAATAAAATACGGACATGAAGGCATCATGATCTTTATTATAACAGCAATATACCATTATAAAACTTCTCATGAAAAAGTGACATTCATTCACAAGTTAAAGTATGAAACATAAACCATATTGAAAACTAACAAACTATGATCTCAGTCACTGAAGCAATTGCAATTCATCATATTATCAGAAAGAGTCTATGTAAGAGCTTTGTTTAGCAAGTTCACATACTCAACTATCATTTAGTCTTTTATGATTGCTGACACTCACGACATACTTATGGACCAAAACTTTCAGCCAGACACATAGAAAGATAGGGGCTTATAATTTCGCCTCCCAACGTATTTACCTCAAGGGTAATGTCAACAATAATAACTCATCATCACCTACATCCAACTGGATATATATGCCTGGATCAATCCCCACCACATGATGCTTGCCAAGAGAGGAAAATAAAAACGGAATAGAGGAGAATACTATTGACTCTTGCATGAAAGTAAATACATAAAGTAAAAGATAGACCCTTCGCAGAGGGAAGCAGAGGTTGTCATGCGCTTTTTGTTTTTGGATGTGCAAGCTCTTAATGTAAAGGAATGTCACTTTATATTGCCCCTTGTGATAGCAACCTTTATTATGCAGTATGTCGCTTTTATTTATTGAAACACCCTGGATTTTTGCCTTTTCTTTTATTTGGATTTATTGAATATTTTAATTTGCATTTGGGTTTTTCAGTCAATTCTTTTGGACTTACCACTTGGAATTATTTTTGATTTTCTTCCAAGTGGGTTATATCATTCTCAAACCTTCCCTAGACCTCATCCCTCTCACCATAATGCCATTGGATAATTTTACTTAATGGCATTATATTCTTTTTCTTCCTGAAAATGCCTATTTTCTCAATTAGCTATGACGCAACCCTCATTTTTATTGCTCCAAAAATTCCAAGAAAATTCCCAAATATTCTGTGGATCATGCCTCACCTTCCTATGCAAAAATATCCCATGGTCATTTGGAAATTTTCAGCTAAGGAAAATATTTTTGCTTCTGGTCAGAATGGGCACTTTGTGAAGCAAGTATATTTTTCCTTGATCTGTTGGAGCTGAAATTTTTACCACATGACTACCCTCCTAAGACATGCTTAAGCCCCAAATTTCAGACTTTAATTCCTAGCCGTTTGTCCCCAGCAATTGTCTCAAGTTTCTGTCCAGAAACTTTGCTTCAAGCTCCAGTCTTATCCAGTGAGCCAGATGGCAAACCAAGCGCATATCTAGGCACCGCGTGTGGCAGTGCACGCGGTGACCGCGTGGGTGCACAGGGTTTGGCATGCGCTCGCCGCGCTCTGAGCATCGGGCCCCTCTGCCGCCGCCCATTCGCTCTCCTCTCGCCACCGCAGCACGTCCCAGCCCCCCAGCGATCTCTAGCATGCCACCTAGCCTCGCCCTGCTCCTCCCCGACGCCGGCAAGCGGCTCGCCGGAAGCAACCGAGACCTACCAGGTGGAACAGTGTGCACACATGCGCCGCACTGTGCCCGCGTGCGTGCACCGCGTAGCTGTGCTCCAATACTTCTCCTCCACGTCGCGCCTGAGCTCCTCTCCCTCTCTCTTCTTCTACAGCTCGTCGCCGGCGGAGTCCCGAGCACGGCCGCCCTCCATATATAAATAGAGCCATCCCCGAGTCCTTCTGGCCATCGCCCTCACCTCCTCTGGCCACAAATCACTCCCCAGCAAGCGCGGCAAGGCCGGGAGGGCCTCCTGCCGCCGATCTCGTCGGAATCCGCCGCGGATCCACCTGGATTGTGCTCTCATTCTAGTCGCTCCCAGCTCCGTCCGCTGCTCTCATCGAGGTCATGGTGATCTCCTGAGCCTACTGGTGGTGTTGCTTCATCGGATTGTCGCCGGTATCGCCGTAGCCGACGAGCTCCGCCGCCACCGTCTCTGGAGAAGAACGGCCCGACGCCGTTTGGCCACCCCCGCCGTCACTTCGGGTACGTACGTGGTCACCGTGACGTGCTGAGTCCATCCCGCCCATCGCCGGCAACCGTCGTGGTCTCCTCGTCGGAGAACCACCGGCGACAGCGCAGCCTCCCCTGTTCCCTCTCTCTCTCCCTTTTAACCCTGACAGTGGGACCCCACTGTCAGCCTCTCTCTCGCGGCCGAACCGTTTTCTAAGTGGAGGCGTATTCGGAGAATACGTCTTCGATGTGGCCTGTTCTGGAAATTCGATTAAATTCATTTAAATCCAGATTTTGACTAGAACTTTGACCAGCTCTAATTTCTATTCTATGAGTCCAAATGAGTTGATTCTTTTTGCTACTGGTTTGTATTGAGCTAAAGTTTATGCATGCCAAATTTCAAACTTTTCCTTACTGTTTTGAATTTCTGGTGAAATAAAATACTTTATGTGACATTTTCTTTTTGCATTTAAAATATTTTCAGAAGCTCCTAGTTGTGTTGGAGAAGACCAGGAGTATTGTGACACTCCTCTGAACCAAGGCAAGCCACAACATTCATATGCAAGGATGGCATTGCAATGGCAATGGTTTATTTGAATTAAATTAATCATATGCTTCACTATTAAAATAATTTGCTATATAAAACTGATTTCATTGTAGTTGTTCCATGTCATTTTGATGCTTTACAGTAGAGAATATGCTTTCTTGCTAAAGTGTGCAGTAGAGACATGTCATATGCTCTCATGTTAACATGATGCATTCGTTACTCATGATCATGACCCTTGCATCCATTCTCATACTATGGCTCGAATCATTTTTATTTTAAGTTAAACTTGATGTTAATTCAACTTGAACATACTATTGATCGAGTCATGGTGCCACCGAATCGAGTTCACCAGTGCAACCACACTTGCCTGGATGGGGAGGCCCTAATTCGGTCTATTGTCATGCCTCTCGCCCGTACCTCCTACTAGGGAAGGTTGTGCACTTGCGCCACCCTGGCTCGATAGGCAGTCATAACCTTGTGTGCTCGAGTTTTACGGTACCGATGTCCCCGTTTGGGACGAATTGTTTTGTTTGGCCACGACGGTGGCAGACACAGAGGTGGCGGATGTCACGAGTTAACATCGGGGCCACCCATGATATAGCCCAAAGGGGAGTTTGTCGGAGTGGCCGGGAGAGTGTCATGCAATAGATTGGTTTTGTCGGAATATAGTTGGTCCACCCGAATGGGAGCACGAGGCCATGAGTTCCGTAGTGTGGGTACAATGTACTAACCTCTGTAGAGTGTATAATCTATCAATAGCCGCGTCCTCGGATATGGACATAGTTCGGAGTAGGTCACACCGTGGGTTAACAGAAATAATAAACCTGCACACTAAGTTCCACAAGATGGCACATGTAGGAGTTGGTGATCATGTGAGGATCACTATGAGTGGTATTGCTGTGATCACCTAAGGATCACATTGGTAAGTTATTGACGGTTGTTACGAGGTAACCCCGATATGGTAAGTTGGTCCGAGGGACCATGGCAGTTTTTCACACATATAGTAAGCATGGTAGCACCCTGTTCATATTGATGCATCAATCCTGCTTAATGCCTTGTTATTGTTTGTCATATTTGCTTTGTTTGCTGTGAGCTTGTGAGTACATTCAAAGTACTCACCTGGCTTATCATGCCATATGCAGGAGAAGCCATGCATGGTGTTGATGTCGAGCAGTATGTCGCGCTCTAGGCCATGTCCCAGCAGTGTCCCTGTGGAGTGGAGTTCCGCTACATCGTCGTTCCGCTGCCGCGTAGTTGTTCTAGTTACCATCGTGGCACCTGAGATGTCCACTAAATATTGTACATAAGTGCAGCCGCACCGTGTGTGCCGCTTGGCCTTGCTTATCTTGTAATATTTGAACCTATGTATCTGCTAGAGATCAATAAAGTGGTTATTTTTGTGTACCAATTTGTTGTGTATTGCCAGAAGACTTGATCTCTGGGCTGGCAATGCAAGGTAAACCGGTTGCTCTGAGCCGGGGTGCCACAATGCTTGGTATCAGAGCCGTGCTGACTGTAGGACGCCTTAGACAGCCGACGCGTTAGAAAACGGTAGTTTTAGTCTTGGTGGTGATCTGAGTTTGCCTTTGCACTTGGGTGTTGCATTGCATACATATAGTTTACCTTGATACTGCTCAGCTAATATTGTGAGTGTAGATGGCACCAGTTCCCTATCCGTATCAGCCGGAGCCGGCCACCTTTTCGCATCTGCTTAGCAATGTGTGGCGCCGACTCTACCCCGACGGCGATGACCCTGTGTACCAGGTGTATCGAGAGCAGCTTGCAGATGGTGTGTACGAGTATCACACGGAGGTCATCATGCACAACAGTACTTTGGTGGGCACGTACACTCGCTCCTCCAAGGGCGGGACTGCTTCTACACCCAAACAGGCGATCCAGTTTGCAGCATTCGAGGCTCTCACTGACCTGCCCTATAACGAGATCCAGATGCAGACTCACCCAGGTTTCTACTTCTATCCGTCCTTGTTTGAATCAGGACAGATCCGTTTCCCTTATATTGATCCGGAGTGTGACCGGTCAGCCAGCCACCTGTCTCGTTACATAATGGCTGGATACCTTCTGATCGTCAGCCTAGCACAGGAGCTGAACCACACTCGAGACGAGCTCACTGCTGCTCGAGCTGCGTTTGCTCCACCTTCACTTATTCATACACTACTTGTTCCCCAGTTACCTTACCCCCACCTACACCCGTGACTCCCGCACTTTCTCAGAGTAACTCGGAGACCTCGACAGTGACTCCTCATGAGTCCCCAGCCCAGTGGGTTGTGCTTCTCGCTACTCTAGCTGCTCCTATGCTGCGGAGCCACCCTCCACCTAACTCTGAGGGAGAGCCATCCCGTCAGCGTCGTCGTGTTTCCTTCGCCCCGGAGGTTTCCGTTAGTATTATCAGTTCTGATTCGGAGTCCGACACCAAGGAGACACCAGCAGGACTATCAGAGTGTCAGTGCGATCACACTGCCGTCACGAGTAGACGAGGATGATGTGGTGTTTGGTTGTATGCATGTAGTGGTACTATCCATGTTGTTGTCCTGTTATGTATGCTGGATGATGTATTGTATAATTATGTTGTTTTCTGCCATTTGCTTTGGCTTTTCCTTGCATTTCTCTTCCGGGTTTGTTGCTTCACCTTCCTATTTTTTCCCCTAATGGATGTTGCTCATCTCGATGCTTCGTATTGGGAAACATATATAGGATGACAAGGTGTGGCAGTAACTATCATGGTGGCGACGATACTCCAGTTCGTCGATCCGCCAGGCAAGCAGGACATTCCCCAGAACCATATCAGCCACCCCCTCCTCCACCTCAGGCACCCACAACAGAGTAGATTATGCGGATGTTTGAGGAGAAGAGAAACCAAGACCTGATGGAATTCCTGAGAAGCATGCAGACTATGGTCGGGCAAAATAATCATAATGGTAATCATTCCAAGCTGTCAAACTTTCAGAGGACCAAACCGCCAAGCTTCAGTCAAGCAGTGGATCCGACGGAAGCCGATGACTGGTTGAGGACCATTGAAAAGAAGCTAGAAATTTCTCGCACTGAAGATGCTGATAAGGTACCCTTCGCCACTCATTATCTGGAAGGACCAGTTGCTATATGGTGGGACAATCCCAAAATTATGTGGCCTGATGAAGATGAGATTACTTGGGATAAATTCAAAGATAAATTCCGCAAGTATCATATTCCCGCCGGTATCTTGAAGGTCAAGCAGCGAGAATTCCTCACCCTTACACAAGGGAACTCGACTGTAAGTGAGTATTTAAACAAGTTCAATCACTTGGCCCGTTATTCCACACATGATATAGCCACCAAAGAGCGGAAGATAGATCGTTTCCTCGAAGGACTCAACCTTACCCTCTGATGTGCACTCAGTATGCTGGATTTCCCCGACTTCCATACTCTGGTGAAGAAGGCACTCATTGTGAAAGGGAACACAAACTTGTTAATGATCATAAGACTACATATGAAGACCGCAAACGCAAGTCTGAACCTAAGAAGGAAGGGCAAGTTTTTCAGAAGGTTCGTACTTGGCAGCAACCCCAGTTCGAGTTCAAGCCAACATGGCAGCAGGGGAACATCAAGAATGAAAGTCAGATCACGACTGTGGTCACCAAGCCAGTAAAGGAAGACTGTCAGCGTAACAATGCATGTTACTCATGCGGACAAACTGGGCATTATGCTAGGCAGTGTCCCAAGAACGGAAAGCCGATTGATGTCTACTACACAACTTATTCTTGTAGACTCATGTTTGGCCTCCAAGCGCAGAGTTTTGTAGGACAGTAGCAATTTTCCCTCAAGTGGATGACCTAAGGTTTATCAATCTGTGGGAGGTGTAGGATGAAGATGGTCTCTCTCAAACAACCCTGCAACCAAATACAAGAAATCTCTTGTGTCCCCAACACACCCAATACAATGGTAAATTGTATAGGTGCACTAGTTCGGCGAAGAGATGGTGATACAAGTGTAGTATGGATAGTAGAAATTTATTTTTATAATCTGAATAAATAAAAACAGCAAGGTAGCAAACGATAAAAGTGAGCACAAACAGTATTGCAATGCTTAAAAACAAGGCCTAGGGTTCATACTTTCTGTAGTCCAATCTCTCAACAATGCTAACATAATTGGATGATATAATAATCCCTCAACGTGTGACAAAGAATCACTCCAAAGTTCCTATTAGCGAAGAACATAAGATAGAAATTGTTTGTAGGGTACGAAACCACCTCAAAGTTATCCTTTCCGATCGATCTATTGAGCTATTCCTATAAGTGTCACAAACAGCCCTAGAGTTCGTACTAAAATAACACCATATGATACACATCAACCAACTCTAATGTCACCTAGATACACCAATGTCACCACAAGTATCCGTGAGTTGATTATACGATATGCATCAAATAACTTCATAATCATAATATTCAATCCACACAAAGAACTTCAAGGAGCACCCCAAAGTTTCTATCGGAGAAAAGATAATGAAAACGTGCATCAACCCATATGCATAGATTACCCCAATGTCACCGCGGGAATCCGCGAGTTGAGTGCCAAAACATATATCAAGTGAATCAATATAATACCCCATTCTCACCACGGGTATTCATATGCAAGACATACATCAAGTGTTCTCAAATTTGAAATATTCAATCCGACAATAATGAAACCTCAAAGGGAAAAGATTAGATTCATCACAACAAGGATAGAGAGGGAAGAAACACCATATGATCCAACTACATTAACAAAGCTCGTGGTACATCAAGATCGTGCCAAATCAAGAACGCGAGAGAGAGAGATAAAACACATAGCTACTGGTACAAACCCTCAGCCCCGAGGGTGAACTACTCCCTCCTCGTCATGGAGACTGCCGGGATGATGAAGATGGCCTCCGGTGATGGTCCCCCCCTCCAGCAGGGTGCCGGAACGGAGCTCCAGATGAGATCGCTTTGGAACAGAGGCTTGCGGCGGCGTAAAAACTCATCTAGGTTAACTTTCGGGGGTTTCTGAATATATATGATTTTTCAACGTTGGAATCATGCAAAGAGGTGCCACAGGGGGCCCACGAGGCACCAGGGCGCGCCTGGGAGGGGGGGGGGCAGGCGCACCTAGGTGGCTCGTGGGGCCCCTATGGCTCTTCTGCTGCTCCTCCGAAGCTTCCTAGGTCTGTTTCCTTCCAGAAGAAATTGTCAAAAAGTTTCGCTGCATTTGGACTTCGTTTGATATGGATTTTCTAGAAATCCAAAAACAAGCAGAAAACAGCAACTAGCACTAGGCACTAGGTCAATATGTTAGTCCATAAAAATCATATAAAAGCCATATAAAAGTGCACCAAAATCATACAAAACTATAATAAACATGGCATGAATACTTCATAAATTATAGATACGTTGGAGACGTATCAGCATCCCCAAGCTTAATTCCTGCTCGTCCTCGAGTAGGTAAATGATAAAAGAAATAATTTATGAAGTGTGAGTGCTAGCATAGTGCATAAGTTTGATCAATGATAATTTCAATCACTTTTTCTAGCATCAATATATATCATAATCTGTAGCTCATCTCATAAAACTTCTCATGATCAAGTAGCAAGCTATTCACATGTTTAAAGTATAGGCCATAAACTTTCTTGAAAACTAACAAACTATGTTCTCAGTCATCAAATATTTGCAATTCATCTTATTTTCAGGAAGGGTCTATGTAAGAGCTTTGATCTAGCAAATTCCACATACTCAACCATGTTTTAGTCTTCCATGATTGCTGACACTCAAAGCATATTTTTAGAACAAACCGTTTCAGTCAAACACATAGGAAGATAGGGGCTTAATGTTTCGCCTCCCAGCTTATTTATCTCAGGGATAATGTCAACAATAATAACTCATGATCACATCTATTCAACTGGATATATGTGCCTGGATCTTTCCCTACCACATAATGCTTGCCAACTAAAGAATAAATAGAGTGGAATAGGGATGAACATTAATGACTCTTGCATAAAACTAAATACATAAAAGTAAATACAGAAAAGTAAAAGATAGGCCCTTCGCAGAGGGAAGCAGAGGTTGTCATGCGCTTTTTATTGTTGGATGCACAAGCCCTTAATGCAAAGGAATGCCACGTTATATTACCCCTTGTGATAGCAACCTTTATTATGCAGTCCATCGCTTTTATTTCTTTACCATCACAAGTTCGTACAACGCTTATTTTCCCTTGCAATAAAATATCATACATATTTTAGGAGCAATTTTTATTGCTTTTTGCACCGATGACAACTTACTTGAAGGATCTTATTCAATCCATAGGTAGATATGGTGGACACTCATGGCAAGAAACTGGGTTTAAGGGTTTTTGGGTGCACAAGTAGTATTTCTACTTAGTACAAATTTTTGGCTAGCAAAAGATCCTAAGCAAGCACCACATGTTAGAGGATCCATGACAATATAACTTCTATGTGAATATAAACAAACATAACGCATTACGTTGTCTTCCTTGTCCAACGTCAACTACTTGATCAAGCTTGAAAATAATTAATGGGGGCTCACAATCATAGAAGATGTCCAAGATAGTATATTTATATGTGAAATTTCTCTTCGTTCAAAATTCTTTCATGAATTGTTCAAGTGACCAATGCTATGTTTGTTAACTTTCAATAAATTTTACCACTTATACTTCTTGAATGTGAAGTCACTACTCCCCATGGGACAAGCATATGAAGCATATAAATTTCAACATTATGATATTCAATTCATTTCAACAATTTACTCATAGGATATGAATGGAGAACAAGAGTAAATGACAAACTACTCCAAAAGGATATAAGTGAACACCGAATGAGTAGTTATGTAAATAGGTAGCTATGTGAGGACTCTCTCTCATTAAAAAAAATTCAGATCTTAAGTATTTTATTCAAACAGCAAAGAAAAATAAATAAAATGACATTCCAAGGATAGCACATATCATGTGAAGAAGCAAAAACTTAGGCTCAACCAAAACTGACCGATAGTTGTTGAAGAAGAAAGGTGGGATGCCTACTGGGGCATTCCCAAGCTTAGATGCTTGAGACTTCTTGGAATAATAACTTGGGATGCCTTGGGAATCCCCAAGCTTGAGCTTTTGTGTCTCCTTAATTCCTCTTATATCGTGGCTTCTCCTAAATCTTAAAAACTTCATCCATACAAAACTCAACAAGAACTCGTGAGATAAGTTAGTATAAATCAACTCAAAACCTTGACATTCCCTACTGTAACAAATCACTAAAATTATAATTAAACATTGCATACTAAATGCCTCTGCATATTTAATACTCCTATCCACAAATAGAAACATTAAACAAGCAAACATATGCAAACAATGCAACTATAACAGCAATCTGCCAAAACAGGACAGTCTGTAAAGGGTGAATAAGAATTCATACTTCCCTAACTCCAAAAATTCTAAAAAATTACCATGTGACAGAGAACTCATGCATGCTTACTGTGTAAAAATTTCAGATTTTTATCATGTCCTGACTATTCAGGAATATTCTGGACATAACAGAAAACTTTCTGTTTTCAAACAGCAACACATGAATTTGCAAACTGAGCATGGTAAAGGCTATAATTGGCATTTTATTGAACTACAAGATAAAAACATGATTATTTATAACACCAAGCAAATATCAACAGAAGAAAATGATGCTCCAAGCAAAACTCATATTATGTGACGAATAAAAATATAGCTCCGAGTGAGATTACCAATAGTGTTGAAGACGAAAGAGGGGATGCCTTCCGGGGCATCCCCAAGCTTAGACGCTTGAGTCTTCCTTGAATATTACCTTGGGGTGCCTTGGGCATACCCAAGCATGGGTCTTGCTACTCCTAATTCTCCTCATATCGATATCTCACCCAAAACTTGAAAATTTCAATCACATAAAACTTAACGGTTCTTGTGAGATAGGTTAGTATGATAGAAATAAATCATCCACTTAGGTACTGTCAAGAAAAGTTTCATAATTATTCTCACATAATGCCTACTGTATTCTATCGTTTCCAAAATTTATATTTCATAATATAAGCTATGGAAACACTAAGACAAGCAAACTATGCACCGAAAACAGAATATGTCAAAAATAGAACAGTATGTAGTGAGCGATTTAAAAACCATAATTCTGTACCTCCAAAAATTCTGAAAAATTAGGAGAACGTAAAAAATTTGTAACCCAATGCTCTGTAAAAATTTCAGAATTTTCTCACGCTCCAGTACAGAATAGAAATTCCAGCACTGGACACAAAAGTTTCTGTTTTTGCACAGAATCAAATCAACAAGCATCCACACTATCCCAAAGGCTTTACTTGGCACATTATTGAAAGAAAACATATAAAACATGATTACTACAGTAGCGTAATCATGTGGACACACAAAAACAGTAGGTATATGTATTGGGTTGTCTCCCAACAAGCGCTTTTCTTTAATGACTTTTTAGCTAGGCATGATGATTTCAATGATGCGCAAATAAATGTAAAGAATTGAAACACAAAGAGAGCATCATGAAGCATATGACTAGCACATTTAAGCCTAACCCACTTCCTGTGCATAGGGATTTTGTGAGAAAATATTATAGGAGCAAGAATCAACTAGCATAGGAAGGCAAAACAAGTATAACTTCAAAACTTTCAACACATAGAGAGGAAACTTGATATTATTGCAACACCTACAAGCATATGATCCTCTCTCATAATAATTTTCAGTAGCATCATGAATGAATTCAACAATATATCCATCACACAAAGCATTCTTGTCATCATACATAAGCATACATTTTTCATTACTCCCCACATAAGGAAATTTCTTCTCATCAATAATAGTGGGAGCAAATTCAATGAAATAACTATCATGTGATACTTGATTGGCATAATCCAATTGAAAATTAAAATCATGATGACAAGTTTCATAGTTATCATTACTCTTTATAGCATACATGTCATCACCATAATCATCATAGATAGGAGGCATGGTTTCATCATAATAAAATTTCTCATCAAAACTTGGGGGACTAAAAATATCATCTTCATCAAACATAGCATCCCCAAGCTTGTGGCTTTGCATATCATTAGCATCATGGATACTCATAGAATTCATACTAACAACATTCCAATCATTCTCATCATTCAAAGATTTTATGCCAAACATTTTATTGAATTCTTCTTCTATCAATTGAGCACAGTTTTCCGATCCATCATTTTCACGAAAGACATGATAAAGATGAAGAATATGAGGCAACCTCAATTCCATTTTTAGTTTTCTTTTATAAGCCAAACTAGTGATAAAACAAGAAACTAAAAGATTCAATTGCAAGATCTAAAGATATACCTTCAAGCACTCACCTCCCCGGCAAAGGCGCCAGAAAAGAGCTTGATGTCTACTACACAACTTATTCTTGTAGACTCGTGTTGGGCCTCCAAGCGCAGAGTTTTGTAGGACAGTAGCAATTTTCCCTCAATTGGATGACCTAAGGTTTATCAATCCATGGGAGGTGTAGGATGAAGATGGTCTCTCTCAAACAACCCTGCAACCAAATACAAGAAATCTCTTGTGTCCCCAACACACCCAATACAATGGTAAATTGTATAGGTGCACTAGTTCGGCGAAGAGATGGTGATACAAGTATAGTATGGATAGTAGAAATATATTTTTATAATCTGAATAAATAAAAACAGCAAGGTAGAAAATGATAAAAGTGAGCACAAACGGTATTGCAATGCTTAAAAACAAGGCCTAGGGTTCATACTTTCACTAGTGCAATCTCTCAACAATGCTAACATAATTGGATCATATAACAATCCCTCAACGTGTGACAAAGAATCACTCCAAAGTTCCTATTAGCGGAGAACATAAGATAGAAATTGTTTGTAGGGTACGAAACCACATCAAAGTTATCCTTTCCGATCGATCTATTGAGCTATTCCTATAAGTGTCACAAACAGCCCTAGAGTTCGTACTAAAATAACACCATATGATACACATCAACAACTCTAATGTCACCTAGATACTCCAATGTCACCACAAGTATCCGTGAGTTGATTATATGATATGCATCAAACAACTTCATAATCATAATATTCAATCCACACAAAGAACTTCAAGGAGCACCCCAAAGTTTCTATCAGAGAAAAGATAATGAAAACGTGCATCAACCCATATGCATAGATTACCCCAATGTCACCGCGGGAATCCGCGAGTTGAGTGCCAAAACATATATCAAGTGAATCAATATAATACCCCATTGTCACCACGGGTATTCATATGCAAGACATACATCAAGTGTTCTCAAATCTAAAATATTCAATCTGACAATAATGAAACCTCAAAGGGAAAAGATTCGATTCATCACAACAAGGATAGAGAGGGAAGAAACACCATATGATCCAACTATATTAACAAAGCTCGCGGTACATCAAGATCGTGCCAAATCAAGAACGCGAGAGAGAGAGATAAAACACATAGCTACTGGTACAAACCCTCAGCCCTGAGGGTGAACTACTCCCTCCTTGTCATGGAGACCACCGGGATGATGAAGATGGCCTCCGGTGATGTTCCCCCCCTCCGGCAGGGTGCCGGAACGGAGCTCCAGATGAGATCGCTTCGGAACAGAGGCTTGCGGCAGCGTAAAAACTCATCTAGGTTAACTTTTGGGGGTTTCTGAATATATATGATTTTTCAGCGTTGGAATCACGCAAGGAGGTGCCACAGGGGGCCCACGAGGCACCAGGGCACGCCTAGGGGGGCAGGCGCGCCCAGGTGGCTCGTGGGGCCCCTGTGGCTCTTATGCTGCTCCGCCGAAGCTTCCTGGGTCTGTTTCCTTCCAGAAAAAATCGTCAAAAAGTTTTGCTGCATTTGGACTTTGTTTGATATGGATTTTCTGGAAAACCAAAAACAAGCAGAAAACAGCATCTGGCACTGGGCACTAGGTCAATATGTTAGTCCATAAAAATCATATAAAAGCCATATAAAAGTGCACCAAAATCATACATAACTATAATAAACATGCCATGAATACTTCATAAATTATAGATATGTTGGAGACATATCACCGACTACCAACCTGAAGCCTCAAGTCAATTATGTGGGACAATTCCCCAACCGGAAGTATATTAAAGGGCAAGTTCATCATATCTCCGCCAAAGAAGCTTCTGAAGTTCCTGATGTTGTCATTGGTATGTTTCCTGTTAATGACATACCTGCAAAAGTTTTATTCGATTCCGGGGCTTCCCATTCTTTTATTTCGCGGAGTTTTGTTGCCCAGCACCATCTTCCCTACACTCTTTTGGAAAAAGTTATGGTGGTACAATCCCCTGGATCCATGCTCAGGACAAATATTGTATGCCGAAGATTGGAAATATCAATCAATGGGTTTATCTTCCCCGCATCCTTGGTATCCATTGAATCTCCAAAATTGGATGTTATTTTGGGGATGGATTGGTTGACAAGACACTAGGTCTGCATCAACTGCGCAACAAGAGAAGTCACGTTAATAAATCCCTCGGGACAGCCTGCTCGGTTCTTTGCTAGTAGAACCATGCCAAAGAAGGGGATGGTTTATGCAGCCATTGCTATAGATATGAATTTAATTCCAGTGATCTATGAATTCCCAGATGTATTCCCAGAAGAATTGCCAGGCATGCCACCTGACCGGGAGCTTGAGTTTTCAATTGAGCTTGTGCCCGGGACAGCACCGATTTACAAGAAATATTATCGAATGCCTTCATCCGAACTAGTGGAGTTGAAGAAGCAATTGGATGAGATGCTTCAAAAAGGATATATTCGCCCCAGTTCGTCTCCTTGGGGTGCACCTGCAATATTTGTGGGCAAGAAGGATGGTAGTCTCCGGATGTGTATTGACTACCACGCTCTCAATGATGTCACAATCAAGAATAAATACCCGCTGCCCAGGATCAATGATTTGTTAGATCAACTTAGTGGAGCTCAAGTGTTCTCCAAGATTGATTTGCGCACCGGGTATCACCAGCTGAAAATCAGAAAAGAAGACATCCCCAAGACAGCGTTCACTACACGATATGGACTGTACGAGTACACAGTCATGTCGTTTGGACTGACCAACGCTCCTGCCTTCTTCATGCACATGATGAACAAGGTGTTCATTGACTTTTTGGACAAGTTCATGGTGGTATTCATTGATGATACCCTTATATATTCCAAAAGTGAAGAAGAGCACAAACAACATCTCCGAGCAGTATTGGAGCGATTACGAGCTCATCAACTCTACGCTAAGTTCAGCAAATGTGAATTTTGTCTTAAGGAAGTAGGATTCCTTGGGCATACTCTTTCCGCTCAAGGAGTGGCCATGGACCAAAGCAAGGTCACAGAAGTATTGAATTGGAAGACACCGGTTTCTGTGTCGGAAATCAGGAGTTTGTTGGGTTTGGCAGGCTATTACCGTCGCTTCATTGAAGGCTTCTCAAAGATTGCCAAGCCAATGACAGAATTGCTCAAGAAGAATTAGAAGTTCGTATGGACAGAAGCATGTGAGAACAGTTTCAATGAGCTAAAGACTCGGTTGACCACCGCTTTAGTGTTGACTTTACCAGACATATACCGGAGCTTCGACATCTATTGTGACGCATCCAGGCGTGGCCTTGGGTGTGTGCTCATGCAAGATGGAAAGGTCATGGCCTATGCATCTAGACAGCTACGCCCGCACAAGGAGAATTATCCTACACATGACCTGGAAATGGCAGTTGTGATCCATGCCTTAAAAATTTGGAGGCATTACATCATTGGAAAACGATGCCAAATCTACACCGACCACAAGAGTCTCAAGTATATATTCACTCAACCGGACTTGAACCTCCGACAAATAAGATGGCTTGAGTTGGTCAAAGACTATGACCTTGGTATCAACTACCACCCAGGAAAAGCTAATGTGGTCGCCGATACTCTTATTCGCAAACCGGCCACAGCAAACTCATTAATCTAGCGTCTGCACCCAGCACTTCGAGAAGAAATAGCTCAGCTCAATATGATCATTTGTGATGCAACATGCTCGGTTACCTTGGAAGTAACCCCTACTCTGGAAGACGAAATCCGAAATGCTCAACCTGGTGACCCTATGTTACTCAAGGTAATAGCCCAAGTACGAGAAGGGAAGACACCAGATTTCAACATTGATGATAAAGGTACACTCCGATTTCAGAATCGAGTCTATGTATCGGACCTCAGGGAATTAAAGCAGCAGATTCTGAAGGAAGCTCATGAGTCGGCATATTCTATTCATCCCGGAGGCATGAAAATGTATCAAGATTTGAAGCAAACATTCTGGTGGGAAGGAATGAAGAAAGATATCGCCTACTACGTCGCCTGTTGTGATATATGCAATAAAGTGAAGGCAGAACATCAGAAACCTGCCGGTTTACTTCAGCCCTTACCCGTTCCACAATGGAAATGGGATGTCATCTGCATGGACTTCATCGTGGGATTACCAAAGACACCACGAGGAAATAACGCTATATGGGTCGTGGTCGACATGCTCACAAAGGTGGCTCACTTTATTCCAATAAGGACAACCTACCGTGTAGACCAACTCGCTCAACTTTACATATCCAGGATTGTCAGTCTGCATGGGATACCCAGGACTACCACTTCAGACCGAGGATCTTTGTTTACCTCGGCATTCTGGCTACCCCATGAAGCCCTGGGAACCGCTTTGAAGCATAGCACCGCGTACCACCCTCAGACTAATGGATAGACAGAACAGGTGAATCAAATCTTGGAAGACATGCTTCGAGCATGCGCTCTTGCTCATGGACCCAAATGGGAGAACAGCCTGCCGTACGCTGAGTTTTCTTACAACAACGGCTATCAAACTAGCCTCAAGATGTCACCCTTTGAGGCTCTATATGGACGTAAATGTCGCACACCGCTGAACTGGTCTCAGACAGGAGACAACCGAATCTTTGGGACAGATCTAATGATGGAAGCAGAAAAATAGGTTAAAGAAATTCGAGACCGATTGCAAGTAGCGAAATCTCACCAAAAGGGCTACTATGACTCAAAGCACACGGAGATCAGTTTCGAACCAGGTGAATATGCATATCTTCGAGTTACCCCCATGAAAGGAGTTAAAAGGTTTCACACCTGGGAAAAATCGCGCCGAGAAACATCGGTCTATTTCCAGTCATAACTAGAGTGGGCAAAGTGGCTTATCAGTTAGAATTACCTCCAAAGCTATCCGAGGTTCATGATGTTTTCCACGTGTCTCAGCTACGGAAATGCATCGCACCACCCGCAAAACAGACGGATATGACAGAACTAGAGCTCGCCAAAGATTTAACATATGAAGAGAAACCCTTGAGGATCTTGGATGAGATGGACAGAGTCACCCGAAGCAAAACTATAAAGTTCTACAAGGTCCAATGGGAGCATCACACTGAGGATGAGGCCACCTCGGAAAGAGAGGATTTCTTAAGAACTGCATATCCATATTTGTTTCCCGAGCAACCGAATCTCGAGGACGAGATTCAGCCTAAGGGGGGGAGGTTTGTAACACCCTGGATTTTTGCCTTTTCTTTTATTTGGATTTATTGAATATTTTAATTTGCATTTGGACTTACCACTTGGAATTATTTTTGATTTTCTTCCAAGTGGGTTCTATCATTCTCAAACCTTCCCTAGACCTCATCCCTCTCACCATAATGCCATTGGATAATTTTATTTAATGGCATTATATTCTTTTTCTTCCTGAAAATACCTATTTTCTCAATTAGCTATGAAGCAACCCTCATTTTTATTGCTCCAAAAATTCCAAGAAAATTCCCAAATATTCTGTGGATCATGCCTGACCTTCCTATGCAAAAATATCCCATGGTCATTTGGAAATTTTCAGCTAAGGAAAATATTTTTGCTCCTGGTCAGAATGGGCACTTTGTGAAGCAAGTATATTTTTCCTTGGTCTATTGGAGCTGAAATTTTTACCACATAACTACCCTTCCAAGACATGCTTAACCCCCAAATTTTAGACTTTAATTCCTAGCCGTTTGTCCCCAGCAATTGTCTCAAGTTTCTGTCCAGAAACTTTGCTTCAAGCTCCAGTCTTATCCAGTGAGCCAGATGGCAAACCAAGCGTATATCTAGGCACCGCGTTGAAGGGACTTCACCTTTAACATGGTCTGGCATCGCCCAAAGCACTGCGTGTGCCAGTGCACGCGGTGACTGCGTAGGTGCACGGGGTTTGACATGCGCTCGCCGCGCTCTGAGCATCGGACCCCTCTGCCGCCGCCCATTCGCTCTCCTCTCGCCACCGCAGCACGTCCCAGCCCCCCAGCGATCTCCAGCGCGCCACCTAGCCTCACCCTGCTCCTCTCTGATGCCGGCAAGCGGCTCGCCGGAAGCAGCCGAGCACTACCAGGCAGAATAGTGCGCACGCATGCGCCGCCTGCTCCGCGTAGTGCGCCGCACTGTGCCCGTGTGCGTGCACCGCGTTCCTGTGCTCCACTACTTCTCCTCCACGTTGTGCCCGAGCTCCTCTCCCTCTCTCTTCTTCTGCAGCTCGTCACTGGCGGAGTCCTGAGCACGGCCGCCCTCCATCTATAAATAGAGCCATCCCCGAGTCCTTCTAGCCATCGCCCTCACCTCCTCTGGCCACAAATCACTCCCCAGCAAGCGCGGCAAGGCCGGGAGGGCCTCCTGCCGCCGATCATCGCCGGAATCCACCGCGGATCCACCTAGATCATGCACTCATTCTAGTCGCTTCCAGCTCCGTGCGCTGCTCTCATCGAGGTCGTGGTGATCTCCTATGCCTACTGGTGGTGTTGCTTCGTCGGATTGTCGCCGGTATCGCCGTAGCCAATGAGATCCGCCGCCACCGTCTCTGGAGAAGAACGGTCTGACGCCGTCCGGTCACCCCCGCCGTCACTTCAGGTATGTACGTGGTCACTGTGACATGCTGAGTCCATCCCTCCCATCACCGGCGACCGTCGTGTCTCCTCGCCAGAGAACAACCGGCGATAGCGCCGCCTCCCTTGTTCCCTCTCTCTCTCTCCCTTTTAACCCTGACAATGGGACCCCATTGTCAGCCTCTCTCTCGCGGCCGAATCGTTTTCTAAGTGGAGGCCTATTCGGAGGACACGTCTTCGACGTGGCCTGTTCTGGAAATTCGATTAAATTCATTTAAATCAAAATTTTGACCAGAACTTTGACCAGCTCTAATTTCTATTCTATGAGTCCAAATGAGTTGATACTTTTTTCTACTGGTTTATATCGAGCTAAAGTTTATGTATGCCCAATTTCAAAATTTTCCTTACTGTTTGGAATTTCTGGTGAAATAAAATGCTTTATGTGACATTTTCTTTTTGTATTTAAAATATTTTTAGAAGCTCCTAGTTGTGTTGGAGAAGACCTGGAGTATTGTGACACTCCTTTGAACCAAGGCAAGCCACAACATTCATATGCAAGGATGGCATTGCAATAGCAATGGTTTATTTGAATTAAATTCATCGTATGCTTCACTATTAAAATAATTTGCTATATAAAACTGATTTCATTGTAGTTGTTCCATGTCATTTTGATGCTTTACAGTAGAGAATATGCTTTCTTGCTAAAGTGTGCAATAGAGACATGTCATATGCTCTCATGGTAACATGATGCATTCGTTACTCATGATCATGACCTGTGCATCCATTCTCATACTATGGCTCGAATCATTTTTACTTCATGTTAAACTTGATGTTAATTCAACTTGAACATACTGTTGATCGAGTCATGGTGCCACCGAATCGAGCTCACCAGTGCAACCACACTTGCCTGGATGGGGATGCCCTAATTCGGTCTATTATCATGCCTCTCGCCGGTACCTCCTACTTGGGAAGGTTGTGCACTTATGTTACCCTGGCCCGGTAGGCAGTCATAACCTTGTGTGCCCGAGTTTTACGGTACCGATGTCCCCATTTGGGACGAATTGTTTTGTTTGGCCACGACGGTGGCAGCCATAGAGGTGGCGGATGTCACGAGTTGACATCGGGGCCACCCATGACATAGCCCAAAGGGGAGTTTGTCAGAGTGGTCGGGAGAGTGTGATGCAATAGATTGGTTTTGTCGGAATATCATTGGTCCACCCGAATGGGAGCACGAGGCCATGAGTTCCGTAGTGTGGGTACAGTGTACTAACATCTGCATAGTGTATAATCTATCGATAGCCGCGTCCTCAGACATGGACACAGTTTGTAATAGGTCACACCGTGGGTCAACAGAAATAATAAACCTGCACACTAAGCTCCACAAGATGGCACATGTAGGTGTTGGTGATCATGTGAGGATCACTATGAGTGGTATTGCTGTGATCACCTAAGGATCACGTTGGTAAGTTATTGACGTTGGTTATGAGGTAACCCCGAGATGGTAAGTTGGTCCGATGGACCATGGCAGTTTTTCACACATATAGTAAGCATGGTAGCACCCTGTTCCTATTCATGCATAAATCATATTTAATGACTTGTTGTTGTTTGCCATATTTGCTTTGTTTGCTATGAGCTTGCGAGTACATTCAAAGTACTCACCTGGCTTATCATGCCAGATGCAGGAGAAGCCATGCATGGTGTTGATGTCGAGTAGTATGTTGCGCTCTAGGCCATGTCCCAGCAGTGTCCCTGTGGAGTGGAGTTCCGCTACATCATCGTTCCGCTGCCGCGTAGTAGTTCCAGTTACCATCCAGGCCCCTGAGATGTACACTAAATAATGTACATAAGTGCAGCCGCACCGTGTGTGCTGCTTGGCCTCACTTATCTTGTAATATTTAAACCTATGTATCCGCTAGAGATCAATAAAGCGGTTATTTTTCTGTACCAAGTTGTTGTGTATTGCCAGAAGACTTGATCTCTGGGCTGGCAATGCAAGGTAAACCGGTTGCTCTGAGCCGGGGTGCCACATTTATTCACCATCACAAGATCATACAAAGCTTATTTTCCCTTACAATAAAAGATCATACATATTTAGGAGCAGTTTTTATTTCTTTGCACCGATGACAACTTACTTGAAGGATCTTATTCAATCCATAGGTAGATATAGTGGACTCTCATGACATGAAACTGGGTTTAAGGGTTTTTGGATGCACAAGTAGTATCTCTACTTAGTATAGAATTTTGGCTAACAAAAGGTAGGGGGCAAGCACCACATGTTAGAGGATCCAAAACAATATAACTTCTATGTGAATATAAGCAAACACAACTCATTATGTTGTCTTCCTTGTCCAACATCGACTAATTGACATAGAATATTTAATGGGGGCTCACAATCATAAAAGATATCCAAGATAGTATATTAATATGTGAGACCTCTCTTCCTTTATTACTTTTTCATGAATTGCAACAATGACCAATACTATGTTTGTCAACTTCCAACAAGTTTTATCAATTATACTTCTTTTATGTGAAGTCATCACTCCCCATGGGATTAGCATATGATCTTACTTTTTATTCTCTTTTTTTTATTTCCAGGATTGGATCAACAAAAGCAAAACACTCAACTCAAACTACTCTTTATTATATAACTTCCACACATGATTACAGAGATAGATAGACCACAAAGCAAGCACTCGAAACTAGATCATACTAAAACTTTATTCTTCTAAATCATGAAATAACTAAGGATCGAACTAAGATAGATAATGATGATAAAAGTGATGGTGATACGATATCGGGGCACCTCCCCCAAGCTTGGCACAAACCAAGGGGGGTGCCCATGCCCATGATCTCAAGTCTCCTTCTTCAGTGATGGTGGTGATGAAGTGACAGGCTTGTCCTCCATCTTCCAAGGCATAGGTTCTCCATCATAAAAGGACGAACCTGTTTCCGGAGTCCTAAAATTTGCAGCTAAACTCATACCTTTGAACTTGGCCTCATACTCAAAATTTTGATTTTGTAGATCATAGATTTGGGCCTGAAGATAATCAATCCGGTCATTGAGCTTGAAGATGACGTCCCCAATATTCTTGCCGTCCACCTTGTGCTCACGGATGAACTCCGTGATCATGGAATGGTTAGCACTAAGTCCGCGCTCCACCATCCCTTGGCAATTGAAGATCTCTTGTTCCACTGCTTCCAGCCTGGCCTTCTCGCTCCCAGTCTTCTTAGGACCTTGAAAATCCCGGATGTGGAGCACCCCGTCACACATCTCGATGGCCTGAGGGTGCTTCATCACCTCTGGTAGGTACGAGTTGATGTGACCTTCTCGTAGAACTTGTCCTTGGACGACCTTGTAGACGCCATGGTGTTCTAGACCTGTCAGAAAAACAGCCCAAAACAAGAACAGAGGAGAAACTTGCGATGCGGTGGTCAAAACACACGTGAGTATATATAAAGAATTTTTATCTTGGAGAACAAGCATACGAGAGGAAAATGGAGTCAGGAGGGCACACAAGGGGCCCACAAGGCATCACGGCGCGCCCCAGGGGGGGTCGCGCCCTGTTGCCTTGTGGGCGACTCGTGGGTCCCCTTGGCTGTTTCTTATTTTTTTTAATTTTTCTAATATTCCAAAATGGACAGAAATAATTTTTATGGAATTTTTGGAGTTGGTTTACTTACCATATCACATACCTACCCCTTTTCAGGGTTCTGGAGCGTTCCGGAAGGACTCTTTGATGTGTTCCTCCGGTGTCATTGTCTGAATAATATTAGTTTCAACATTAATAGGAGTACCTGAGATATAATGCTTAATTCTTTGTCCTTTCACCACTATCGGGTTGGTGCCTGCGGAGTTGTTGATTTTGATAGCTCCGGAACGGTAAACTTCTTCGATGATGTAGGTTCCTTCCCATTTGGAGAGAAGTTTTCCTGCAAAAAATCTGAAACGAGAGTTGTACAATAGAACTTGCTCACACACTTTGAATTCTCGTTTTTGGATTCTTTTATCATGCCATCTTTTGACCTTTTCTTTAAATAACTTGGCATTTTCATAGGCTTGGGTTCTCCATTCATCTAGAGAGCTAATATCAAATAACCTCTTTTCACCGACAAGTTTGAAATCATAGTTAAGTTCTTTAATTGCCCAATATGCTTTATGTTCTAACTCAAGAGGTAAATGACATGCTTTTCCATAGACCATTTTATAGAGAGACATACCCATAGGATTTTTATAAGCAGTTTTGTAAGCCCATATTGCATCATCAAATTTCTTAGACCAATTCTTTCTAGATCTATTAACGGTCTTTTTCAAAATTAATTTTATTTCTCTATTACTCAATTCAACTTGACCACTAGACTGAGGATGATAAGGAGATGCAATTCTATGATTAACATCATATTTAGTAAGCAATTTACGGAAAGCACCATGAATAAAATGTGAGCCACCATCAGTCATCAAATATCTAGGGACTCCAAATCTCAGGAATATAACTTATTTAAGCATTTTAATAGAAGTGTTATGATCAGCACTAGTAGTTGGAATAGCTTCTACCCACTTAGTAACGTAATCAACAGCAACTAAAATATGTGTATACCCATTGGATTTAGGAAAAGGTCCCATATACTCAAAACCCCAAACATCAAATGGTTCAATAACAAGTGAATAATTCATAGGCATTTCCTGACGCCTACCAACATTACCAATTCTTTGACGTTCATCACAAGAAAGGACAAACTTACGTGCATCTTTGAAGAGAGTAGGCCAATAAAAACCGAATTGTAATACCCTGTGTGCAGTTCTGTCTCCCGCATGGTGTCCTCCGTATGCCTCGGAGTGACACTTCCATAGGATTTGTTCCTGTTCATGCTCAGGTACGCAATGTCTAATAATACCATCTACTCCTTCCTTATATAAATGTGGGTCATCCCAAAAGTAATGCCTTAAATCAAAGAAGAACTTTTTCTTTTGTTGGTATGTGAAACTAGGTGGTATATATTTAGCAACAATGTAATTAGCATAGTCTGCATACCAAGGAGTGTTACGAGAAGCATTTATCACAGCTAATTGTTCATCAGGGAAATCATCATTAATAGGAAGTGGATCATCAAGAACATTTTCCATTCTAGACAAATTATCAGCTACGGGATTCTCATCTCCCTTTCTATCAATAATATGCAAATCAAACTCTTGTAGCAATAGAACCCACCTAATAAGTCTAGGTTTAGCATCTTTCTTTTCCATAAGATATTTAATAGCAGCATGATCAGTATGAATAGTAACTTTGGAATCAACAATGTAGGATCTGAATTTATCACATGCAAACACAACTGCTAAAAAGTCTTTCTCAGTAGTAGCAGAATTCCTTTGAGCACTGTCTAGAGTTTTACTAGCATAATGAATGACATTCAATTTCTTATCAACTCTTTGTCCTAGAACAGCACCAACAGCATAATCACTAGCATCACACATAATTTCAAAAGGTAGGTTCCAATCAGGTGGTTGAACAATAGGTGCAGAAATTAAGGCTTTCTTAAGTATTTCAAAGGGTTCTACGCAATCCTCATCAAAAAAAAATGGCACATATTTTTGCAAGAGATTAGTAAGAGGCCTAGAAATTTTAGAGAACTGTTTTCTAAACCTTCTATAAAAACCAGCATGACCAAGGAAACTTCTTATACCTTTGATATCTTTAGGACATGGCATTTTCTCAATAGCATCAACTTTAGCTTTATCAATTTCAATACCTCTTTCAAAAATTTTATGCCCAAGGACTATACCTTCATTCACCATAAAGTGGCACTTCTCCGAATTCAAGAGAAGATTAGTTTCTTCACATCTCGGCAAAACTCGATCAAGGTTGCTCAAGCAATCATCAAAAGAAGTTCCGTAAAAGGAAAAATTATCCATGAATACCTCAACAATCTTTTCACAAAAGTCAGAGAATATAGCAGTCATACATCTTTGAAAGGTAGCAGGTGCATTACACAAACCAAAAGGCATACGACGATAAGTAAGTTCCAAAAGGACAAGTAAATGTAGTTTTCTCTTGATCTTCAGGTGAAACAGGTATTTGAGAAAAACCAGAATAACCATCTAGGAAGCAAAAGTGTGTATGCTTAGATAATCTTTCTAATAGTTGATCAATAAAAGGCAAGGGGTAATGATCTTTCCTAGTGACTTTATTTAATTTGCTGAAATCAATTCTTTGTGGAATAAGTTCATTTTTATCATTAGGAGCAACGGTAATACCTCCTTTCTTAGGGACACAATGAACATGATTTACCCATCTACTATCAGCTATGCGATAAATTATATCTGCCTCCAGAAGCTTTAATATTTCAGTCCTTACCACATCCTTCATTTTGGGATTCAGCCTTCTTTGATGATCAACAACGGGTTTAGCGTCTGGCTCCATATGAATTTTATGCTGACATAAGGTGGGACTAATGCCATTAAGATCATCGAGAGTATATCCAATAGCGGTACGGTGCTTCTTCAGAGTTTTAAGTAATCTCTTTTCTTCATGATCTGAAAGGTTAGCACTAATAATAACAGGATATATCTTCTTTTCATCAAGATAAGCATATTTAAGCGTATCGGGTAATTGCTTTAATTCAAACACATGATCACTCTTCGGTGGAAGAGGATCTCCCAAGGTTTCAACAGGCAAATTATGTTTAAGGATAGGTGCTTGCTTAAAGAACAACTCATCTATTTCATTTCTCTCATTAATATGCATATCACTTTCATGGTCTAGAAAATATTGTTCTAAAGGATCAGTAGGAGGCACAGCAATAGAAGCAAGACCTACAATTTCATCTTTATTGGGTAATTCTTTATCATGAAGTTGTCTACTAAACTTAGAGAAATTAAATTCATGAGATATATCACCAAACTTAACTCTAACTTTCTCTTTAACACAATCAATTTCAGCATTAACGATATTCAAGAAAGGTCTACCGAATATAATGGGACAAAAATTATCTTGTTGTGAACCAAGTACTAAGAAATCAGTAGGGTATTTGATTTTGCCACACAAGACTTCAACATCTCTAACAATTCCAAGTGGTGTAATAGTATCTCTATTTGCAAGCTTAATAGTAACATCAATATCTTCAATCTCAACAGGTGCAATATCATGCATTACTTCTTGATATAAAGAAAACGGAATAGCACTCACACTAGCACCCATATCACATAAACCATGATAGCAATGATCTCCAATCTTAACAGAAACAACAGGCATGCCAATTACAGGCTTGTTCTTATCTAGCATATCTCATTCATTTCTAACAGGTTTTGCAATTCTAGCAGCCTCATCACAAAAATAAATAACATGCCCATCAATATCATCAACCAAAATATCTTTAACCATTGCAATATTAGGTTCAACTTTAATTTGTTCAGAAGGTCTAGGTGTTCTTATATTACTTTTTTTAACCATAGTTGAAGCTTTAGCATGTTCCTTAATCCTAACATGGAAAGGGGGTTTCTCAATATAAGCAGTAGGCACAACTGGATCAACATTGTAAAAAATTGTTTCTTCTTTAACACTAACAGGTTCTTCATTTAATTCAATGGGTGGATGATATTTAAACCATTTATCCTTAGGGAGATCAACATGAGCAGCAAAAGATTCACAAAAAGTAGCTACTATGTCATAGTCAAGTCCATATTTAGTACTAAACTTATGAAAAGCATCAGCTTCCATACAAGATTTAACACAATCAAACTCAAGATTTATACCTGACTCTTTACCTTTGTTGATTTCCCAATCTTCAAAGTTACGTTTAATTCTTTCTAGAAGGTCCCATCTGAATTCAATAGTTCTCTTCATACAGGAACCAGCAGAAGAAGTATCGAGCATGGATTGATCATTATGAGAAAGCCGAGCATGAAAGTTTTGAATAATTATTTCTCTTGAGAGCTCATGATTGGGGCATGTGTGCAACATATACTTAAGCCTCCCCCAAGCTTGAGCGATACTTTCTCCTTCACGAGGGAAAATTTATATATATAATTCCGATCACGATGAATCAAATGCATAGGATAAAATTTCTGGTGAAATTCCAGCTTCAACCGATTCCAATCCCATGTTTCAGTATCATCACATAGCCTATATCATGTCAATGCATTTCCCTCCAAATATAAAGGGAATACTTTCTTATTAACTCCATCTCTGGATAGACCTGCAAGTTTAAACAAAACACAAATTTCATCCACATATATCAAGTGCATATCAGGATGCACCATTCCATCTCCTGCATAAGGATTAGCTAGCAGTTTCTCTACCATACCAGAAGGAATTTCATAATAAATATTTTCAGTAGGTTTAGTAGGTTGAGGGGCAAATCTCAATGCTTCCAGTTGAGGTGAAGATACCCCGAACAAACCCCTCATAGGATTACTTTCCATAGTGACAAGTGACAGTAAATTTCAGCACGTAATATAAATGTTTCCTTACCAAATTCCACTCACCAAAGGCGCTTCACTCCCTGGCAACAGCGCCAGAAAAGAGTCTTGATGACCCACAAGTATAGGGGATTAATCGTAGTCCTTTCGATAAGTAAGAGTGTCGAACCCAACGAGGAGCAGAAGGAAATGACAAGCGGTTTTCAGCAAGGTATTCTCTGCAAGCACTGAAATTGTAGGTAACAGATAGTTTGGTAGCAAGGTAATTCATAACAAGTAACAAGTAATAACGGTAACAAAGGTGCAGAAAGGTGGCCCAATCCTTTTTATAGCAAAGGACAAGCCGGAACAAACTCGTATAATAAGCAAACATTCTCGAGGACACATGGGAATTTCATCTAGTCACTTTCATCATGTTTGTCTGATTTGCGTTCGCTACTTTGATAATTTGATATGTGGGTGGACCGGTGCTTGGGTGCTGTTCTTACTTGAACAAGCCTCCCACTTATGATTACCCCCTCTCGCAAGAATCCGCAACTATGAAAGAAGAATTAAGATAACTCTAACCATAGCATGAAACATATGGATCCAAATCAGCCCCTTACGGAATAGCGCATAAACTAGGGTTTAAGCTTCTATCACTCTAGCAACCCATCATCTAATTACTACTCCACAATGCCTTCCCTTGGGCCCAAAGATGGTGAAGTGTCATGTAGTCGATGTTCACATGACACTACTAAAGGAAGCAACAACATACATATCATCAAAATTTCAAACGAATACCAAATTCACATGGTTACTTATGACAAGACTTCTCCCATGTCCTCAAGAACAAAAGTAAATACTCACAAATCATATTCATGTTCAAGATCAGAGGGGTATTGAATATCATTAAGGATCTGAACGTATAATCTTCCACCAAATAAACCAACCAGCATCAACTACAAGATGTAATCAACACCACTACCAACCCACAGGTACCAATCTGAGGTTTTGAGACAAAGATTGAATACAAGAGATGAACTAGGGTTTGAGATGTGACGATGCTGGTGATGATGTGGATGAAGATTGGTACTCCCATGATGAGAGGATCGTTGGTGATGTCGATGGCTTCGATTTCCCCCTCCCGGAGGGAAGTATCCTCGGCGGAATCGCTTCGCCGCAGAGCAAAATAGCTCCTGCCCAGGTTCCGCCTCGAGACAGCGGCGCTTCGTCCTGAAAGTCTTCTCATTAATATTTTTAGGGAAAAATACCTTATATAACAGAAGGAGGGGGCCAGAGGCCAGCCAGGGGTCCCACAAGGCATCAGGGCGCGCCCAGGGGGCCGCGCCCTGTTGCCTTGTGGTCAACTGGTGGGCCCCCTCCAGTATCTCTTTTCTCTTGTATTTTATATATATTCAATAAAAAATCTCCGTGAAATTTCAAGTCAATTGGAGCTCTGTAGGATGGGCATCTCTGTTGTAGCTATTTTAGGTCCAGAATTCCAGCTGCCGGTATTCTCCCTCTTCATATAAATCTTGCAAATTAAGAGAGAGAAGGCATAAGAGTTGCATCATAAAGTGAAATAATGATCAAATATATTATAAATAATAGTAGGAAATCATGATGCAAATTGGACGTATCACTCATCCCTGCCGGTCCTCGTCTCCTGCCGAGGCCACCCACTCTAGCTCCTCCGAGGACACGCTTCCCCCGCAACACATGGAGAAGCCGCAGCCGAGGAGGCAATGTGTTTGACACATCCGCACATAATTAGCCTCAATCGACATGTGATTGACATTATTGTACTGTTTTATTTTACAGTCTGCAACGCCGCCTTCCTAGAGAGGATTCGGGTGACACCATCCCTCCGACCGAGCTAGCCTAGAGCTCCTTGGGTGCGTGCGCGTGTTCCTCCCCTGCCCACGGCGAGCTCGGGGAGGTTTCTTCGCATCCAGACCCTCCTGTGTTGAACACAAAGAGTGGTGCCGATGTGGTCATAGCCGAGGTCCAGACCTCGGCCACCGAGGATCAGTGGGATAAAACTCCCCTGGTTTTCAAGGAACCGGTGCTTAAAAGCCCGGAGTTCCTGGCCCCGACCGTTCCACCGCCACCGAGCAGTGTGGAGGCAGCAGCAGCCTCTCCAACGAGGGGCAGGACCGAGGACGTCCAGCCGCCCATCTTGGGGCGGCACAAGGAAATAGAGGCAGCTCTGCAGAGTTCCTCCATTCTACGCGACCACCATGCCCTCCTGGGCACAGCGTTCAATTAGTTCCAGTCCATGCAGGACAGAATTCTGGAGGCCTTCGTAAGCCTCTCAAAAGGTTTCAAGGTGCGTTATTTTGAACAGCTGCACTTTTTATAAGTTTTAATGCTTTATACACTCAGTAGCCCTTTACGGACGAGTTTCTTTTAAAAGTTGTCCGAGGACTAGGAATTTTGCAAAGTGCAAGTTATGCTTTTAAGAGCATATATACAGTAGCCTCCAAGCCTTGAGTTAGCTTGATAAACTGACTTGAGGGTCGATTTACTATTTGGTAGTTTCATTAAAGTGAATATGTAGTAGCCCCCGAGACTCTGGTCAGATAAACCGTCCGTCCAGAGGATCGTTTATCATTCTCGGAGTGTAATAAAAAAATTACAGGCCTCTGCCTCCATGTCGGCATCCAACTCAAAAGAGTTGGAAGAGCTAAATCACAAGCTGACGTGGTACGAAGAGCTCATCAATCTGCTAAAGGAGCAGAAGGATAAGGCGCAAGGTAAGACATCCACCGAATAGCACCATAGTTTGATTCATTGCTTTAGAACAACTCTAATGTTAATACGTGTGCTTTTATGGTTTGTCTTAGCCGCCACGGCCGAGATGGAGGCCCTCTGAGCTGAGCTGTCCCAAGCTTGGATTCTGGAGGTGGAACAAGACTTGAAGGGCTTGTACGCGGAGCATGATGCCCTACAAGAGGAGAAGAAGAAAGACGCTGCCGAGCTTGAAAGGCTCGAGCTAGCGCAAAAAGAAGCCCAAGTCGAGGCGAGGGCGGACAAGGAAGAACTTTGACAAGTGTCAGAGATAGCCGCTGGTAAGCCATTCTTAATGCAGTGCATCTTCGGTGGTGGTCGCTTTGCCAAGCTGACGCAAATCTAGCGTGTCTCGGGTGCCTTTGCGGACCTGCCGAGGAGTGTCACGGATGCGTGCCAACACTTCAGTGGGCGCGAGGATGTGGCCGAACAGAAGGCGTTTTGGGCACAATTTCAAGCGCCGTCATATCCACCCCTCCTCGGCGACCAGATGAAGCAGCTGATGGAGCTTCACCGCATCACCAAGCCAGCCATGGAGGACCTCTGCATTGCCCTTTGGCCTGCCGAGCCCCTGCCAAGCAGCTTCTTTGGTTTAGTCCAATGGCTGCAAAGCGCCAGCCCCCGATTCCAAATTTGGAAGCGTTCGGCGTGCTTGGATGGAGCTCGGCAAGCATATGCGTCCGTGAAGATGCACTACCCTGGGGCAAGCCAGAGAACAGGGCGAAGGGCAGTCCGAAAGGGAAGAACCGCGTGCCCCAACAATATTTTGAAGACGTGATGTCGGGTGCCCAGATATCCGAGGCCAAGTGTCGGAAGGACACTATTATTAAGTAGGTCTCCCTTGGTATGCCGAGGTGTACTTTGTATTAAATACAAGTCTTCATTTTTATTTGAATGAATCAGTTTATGCTTGAGGTGTTTATTTGACTCCTTTGCGACTGTTTATAATCTAAAAATGGCCAGTCGTCGGCTTCCTCCCCTGCGCAGATGCTACGTAGGGTGTTTCCATGCCAACAATATAACCCTTAGCCAACGTCTCGGTTCCCAGAGGCGGCTGTGTTAGCGGAAACAAGGCAATCAGACAATGCGGCTTAATGATTTTCACTTAGTCATAGGAGCTTTAAGTTCGGGGGCAAGTTACTAACCCCTGGTGTCTTTGAGTGTTCGGCTTCAGCCGAGGTCAAGCCGTTAACACCTCGGTCGATGCTAGGAAAAAGGCCCATCATTTAACACGGAGGAATCTCTAACGATTCATAGTTTGACATGGTCATCGGGTCACCGACCAGTTTACGCTTATTGTGACAGTCAGCTTTCGGCTTTCTCCACTGAGGCACTTGACCAGTTAAACCAGAAGCGCAATCACAGTGGTGCTCCCTTTACCCTTAGCCAAAACTAGGAAATGTAAGGAGTAAACATAGGAGACGGGCAACCCGGCTATTGACCAAAGACACAATTCGAAACTGATGCATATAAAGCAATATCCGAGAATAAGAGGCTAAAGAATTTGATATGAGTGCTATGGAAGGAGAGTGGGGATGTTTTAAATCCTAGCCCCCAGTCTAAACCGATAACTTCTTAAATCATGTAGAAAGTGTATCGCGGAAAGTTATAATCGGTGCATACTTAAGAGAGAAAAGACAGGTATCACACATAAAATGGGAACCGACCACATGGGTCTTCTCTTAATTTATTGATAAGGTCAAGCCGAACAATTTGAGCGACCAAAATAAACTACAAAGGATACAAGAAAAATATAAAAGATGGAAGGTTTACGCAAAGCATGTGTAATTGGGCTTGATATCTGATCCGAGCTCTGCTGCACATCTGCGCCTTCCTACTGTGAGCCAGCGAGTCCTTGTCCAAACCAAGGTGTCTTTATCAGTGCATGCTACCATGCCTTTGTTGCGATTTAATGGAGCGTTCGTGTAGCAGATCCATTAAAGAGGTTGTACCAAGTAGCGGCAGCATATCGGCTAGAATGCCATTTCTTTTATGAAATCCTGGTGGGCTTTTAACAGTGTCCTTGATACAGCCAGGATATAGCTAGGCCACTGTCTGATTGAGCCGAACAATGACCCCTTATTTTATTGCTCCACGGCTCCCATGGAATTTTAAGTGAAAAATTATGTATCCGAGGTACGTAGTCCTCCGTCAAGTAGGGAGAGATGTGGAGTGCATACCCCTATTTGAGGTTGTCGCTTGACTGCGTGGTGGCCAAGGTAATGCCATGGTACCACTTGAGGGGGTTCCGTCTAGTAGGTGCTCTATCCGATCTTGACGCCTCCTCGGTACCCTGGGCTTCGGCTGCAAGAACCACGGTTTGCTCTTCAGTATGGAGAGAGCATTCCATATTGCCGTTGACTGTTATAACGCGATTGGGACCTAGAATTTTAAGATTTAGATAAGCATAATGCGGGACGACATTGAATCGAGTGAAGCCGGTTTGCCCGAGCAGTGCGTGATAGCCACTGCGAAAAGGCACGATAGAGAAGATCAAGTCCTCGCTCCGGAAGTTCTCGGGATAACCGAAGACCACCTCCAAAGTTAGAGTGCCGGTGCATTGTGCCTCAACTCTTGGTATGATACCCTTAAAAGTTGTGTTACTGGGTTTGATCCTTAACGGATCAATGCCCATCTTCCTGACAGTGTCAGCCTAAATCAGGTTGAGGCTGCTTCCTCTGTCCATAAGGACTCTTGTGAGGTGAAAACCGTCCACTATGGGATCGAGTACCAAGGCGGCTATTCCTCCAAGACGGATACTGGTCAGATGGTCTTGTAGGTCGAAAGTGATCGGGCAAGCCGACCAAGGGTTGTACTTCGGCGCTACGGGCTCTAGTGCATAAATATCGCGTAGCGCTCGTTTCCTCTCCTTTTTAGGGATGTGCGTAGCATAAATCATGTTCACATCCTTTACTGTAGAAGGGATTTGTTTTTGGCCTCCATTATTTGGCCGACGAGGTTCATCCTCGTCCTCGCTGCGGGACTGGCCCTTGCCCGGGTTCTCGGATGCGATCTTGCCAGCCAGCTTGATGACCCAGTAGTTCCGGTTTGTATGATTGGCGGGTTTATCTAAGGTGCCGTGAATTTGGCTGGGCCTCACTACATAAAAAAACACTTCCATGATGATACGTCTTTGTCACAGTATGTCAAGTTTTCTGTCATGAATGTACATCCGTGACAATTTTATGACAGAATCAAGATAGTCATACATGTGCTGTCGTAGAAGTGTTCCATGACAATACTGAAATTATCATCATGGAAGTGTCCACTTCCATGATGATAAATGTCATGTCATGGAAGTGTTTTCGTCAAGGGTAACCGACACATGGCATTCACCGTAATGGGTCGCCGTTAAGCTATCGGCTTCCGGTTTGGATCCGATAACCCGTTAGCAGCCCTGACCAATGACGATTTTCCACGTGTAAATTTCTCATTCGCCAGCGGAACCACGTGTCAGCTCGGCGTTGGGACAGATGTCATCCATTCATTGGACGCGAGACACCTATGATACGTCGACACGAGGCATGGCCCAATAGTGGCCCATTTACGTTAAAAAGGCCGGCCCGTTTGACTTGGTCAAATGTAAGCGGGCCGGCCCAAGGAAAGCCTGTTAATGGCCTATTCGCATATAGCCCATTTATGGCCCGGGTACTCACGGCCCGTTATGGCCTTTCAAAATTCGGCCTAGTAGCGCCATGTGGGCCGTGCCTTATGATTTCAGCCCGTTGTCACTTTCGGCCCATCTATGGCCCATGATGTCTTTTGGCCCATATTAGGCCTTTTGTTTCTCTGGGCCCATCTATGGCCCGTGACGTCTTTCGGCCCATATTAGGCCTTTTGTTTCTCTGGGCCCATTGACGGCCCGTGGTGATTCTGGCCCATCATGAAAAGTAAACGGCTTTGAGCCCATTAACGGCCCATGATTCAGTTGGGCAGTTTCCAGCGAGTGTTTTCTTTCAGCCTTCTAAGGGCCCATAAAATCTTGGGCTCATTTCTGGCCCTCGATTACTTACGGTCCGTTACTGGCATGTTATGCTAATGAGCCAGATTCAGCCCGTGGTTACAATCGCCCCGTTTGTTGTCTGTTAACCCATTGGGCCATTTTCAGCCCGTCATGTATTCTAGCCCATTAACGACCCGTTATGACTGTCGATAGAATTAAGCCTCTGATCACTTTCGGCCTGTAAATAGCCTGTTATGCTATGGGCCCTTAAACGGACCATTCCCACTATCGCCCGTGTACGGCCCATAATGCAGTCCGCTTTTGGCCCACAGATCCTACGGCCCATAGATGGCCCTTGGGCACTACAGCAGGTAGCAGGCCCATGGTTACCACGGGCCGTATGTGGCCCATGGTTATTGCGGCCACTAACAAACCAAGGAAAAAGATGACTACGAGGAAATAAATAAGCAAGCAACTAACGCTAGGCTATTACGGCGATTGCACACATTACATCCACTGGGCATCAAAGTTCGCCACCCGTGCAAACATAGGGAACACCCTACACTATACAAAAATCGCTTGCTGTGTTCTTCAGCCGGTCGCTGTCCGTTAAGAACAAATTTTGTAACGCAACAAAACAAATGACAACCATATAACAAAAGGAGGGTTGGCATAAAACTAAATGCACCATCAGAAGTTCAGAAGCTCGGATGATTTGACCTGACTGGTATGTTTTCATGCTGTATTGTCTGATGGAGCACCATAAACTTTGCTGTCATTTCTCCTAGGCTCCTGAACAACATAGCAAATGTCTGATAGTCTGGTTTCAAAACCATGCATATCATGACGACATCGAACAATGGCTGTTCTTGTTTCACAAAGGGTCTCTGTTAGGGATTGGACTTGTGTCTGGAGCACAGATATATCATTCTGTCAAGCCTGCAGATCTTGTTCATGAGGCAGTTTGGACGAGGTTGCCTTAACAACCAACCCAGTATTACGCAGGAAGGTGCTTTTGGCACTGTTAGTGGAGAGATACTGACCCACTGCAGCATGAGGTGACATTGTGGTTATGGTTGCCTCATCACCTTCAGGAGGTTGTTGCGGTTCCACCATTTGTTCCATAGCTTGCTAAAAAGTTGAGTTTGTAGATTAGTAGTACTAGAACAGAAGTTATTAATGAGGTAGCAAAACCAAACAGAATAGCTTTGGTTTATATACAGAACTTATTTTGGTGAACCCGTGTAAAATATTAGTTGTATTTTACTGCAAAGTACATAATAAAACTAGGTTCCAAACATATGACCATATACCATGGCTAATGTATTGTCTATTTCTTCACATTGTATTGACAGCTAAGATAAAGAGACAAAGTTTATAATACGGTGAGCATAGTATGACATCATTCATATCACAAAACTACTGAGATCAGACAAACAGGCAATTGTAACATTGTGTGCAGCACAGAACTAGATTACAGATCAAGAGCAAAGGAACATCGTTCCTCTCTTTTAAACCTTGTAAAGTGCAATGATACATTCAGACAACCGTGTATAAAATTGAAAAGAGTAATAGACATTGGCTGCAAACCATGCAGTTCAATGCACCACAAGTCAGAGTAACCAGTAGTTCAAAGGGCCTGAGGATTAAGGACTTACTACAGTGGCTTTGACTGGTGTAGTCATGCCCTTCATCTTGCTGGTGTGACAGTCCTTGAAGATTTCCACCGCATTTGGTTCTGGTTCTTTTTGGTCCTTGCAGGCTTTCCTCTGCATTTGGAACAAGTCAATATAGATCTGATAATATGGCACAGCCAAAAGAGTGAAATAGCAGCTAGTTACCAGAGCCTCGCAGTGTGCAATATAGCTACAAGATCCTGTCGTCTGTTGGAATTTCACTTTCGTACGGTTGGCCTTGTTCTTTGAATAGTTCACCAAGAAGAAGATAGATTTGTGAGGGACATGCATAAATAGGAGTTCAACATGTGATCTGATCACATCTATATAACATACTTGATACTTTGGATCAGACTAGTGTTTAACAAGGGCTGTCGAGTCTTCATCCGTTATATTTTCCACTTGAGATGTTTGGGCAAGTTCATTGTTAGCCTTGCCTTCAAAGTGAGTGTTCCTCAGATTATACCGATACTATTGCAGAGCAGACTTGAAAAAATGAGTGCATGCTTGTCTAGTTGCATCATCTTGCCGATCCAACTTGACCTCATCTGTTCAAAATTATAGGAGTCTCATTACCAGCAACCTAGAAAGTATGGGACAGAGCAAGACGATATTACTAAGTTCCATAAATAACCATACTTACAGATAAATGGTCGAGGAAGGTGTTAAACTGGATTTCGTGTTTGTCATTCCTGTACTGAATCCATGTTGGGAGGATACGTGCATGACACCTAACAGCAACGGCTGCCTCTGATACTAACTTGGCTGACTCTGTAGCATCACATGGCCTTTTTAAACCTGACTCAAAATGGATCTCCATTCTTCCTCCTTTAGATTTAGTTAACCTGTCAAGCATTATCCCTGATGTCTGTTTCCTCTTGCGCCTAGGTGCTAGTTCAACAACGAACATGGGAAGTGTTAGTGTACATCAAACTGTGAGACTACATATGAAGAAGCATGCAACTGTAATTTAACTCGACCAACTACCGTCTTGGTGTTGAAGCTCACAAGGTTCATCTGATCTTGCCAAGTCCTCTTGTGCCAAGAGTGCTTTGGAAGTAGTGTCAGGTGGCAAAGGAGCTTGGGAACTTGCCGCTAGCAGAGTTGACGAACGAGTAAGTCATGCACATGTTGGTACTGTGGAAGAAGGTGCTGCAACCACTAGGGCTATCGTTGCTTGTTTGGTTTGTTTGTCTTTGGTACGTTTTGCAAGTGGTGTAGCAAGGGATACTGTGTTTGTACATTTATCCGGTGGACTTCGACCTTCTCTTGCACTATCAGTACCAACAGAATCTGCAGAGCTGTTCTGCTTCCGTTTCCATGCCTCCCGAGTAGTAACACCATCCCCTACCATTCTATGTACCTTCCTATTTTTGTTCCATGTCAAGTCAAACCCACGAGAAAAAGGAATAAAAATTTAGTTCTTCAGAACTAATTGATGTGTGATTCAGACGAACTGAACTTTGATGTTAGACAACTGTATGATAGGAGGATGTAATATGTACGAAAAATAGGACGGCATGAGATAATCAGACCTATGATGCGTAAACTAAGTAGAATCCATTTCAATAAATTAGAAGCAATGCAATGGAAGCTAGACACCATATGAAAGATGCTACAAATATCACTCTGCCAAGTTAATAGTGTCTCCTCATAAGTGGCATTTAAACAAATGTCAAGTAGTACAAGCAATAAATCATATGCAAGATCCAAACAATATCACACTACCAAGTTAAAGGTGTTTCGTCATAAGTGATTGATGCAGGATAGACACGAACAGTACTTCGATGTTAGAACATGTAATAGACAGATGTAGTATATGCAAAAAAGGAAGACATGCCATGTTAACATGTATAATGTCTAAACTAAGCAGATGCAATTTAATCAAATTAGAAGCAATACAAGCTAGACACCATATGCAACATGCAAGCAAATATCACACTACCAGGCTAGAGAAAGCACCTGGGATGCTGGGGTAGGGTTGTTGGGCACATCATATTTACTTGGAACTTCTACTGCACTAGCAGTAGTAGCAGAATCTCTAGAGCGCCTCCTTACCGGTGGCACCAGATGACCGCCATCAGCCCCTGCCTTACTTTTTTCCTTCCTCTCTCTTATTGTTTTTGCCTTGTCAAGTCAAACCCACAAGAAAAATGAATAAAATTCACTTTTCAGAACTCATTGATGCATGATGCTAACGAACACTACTTTCACGTAAGGCAACCGCATGATAGGAGGATTGAATATGTAAGAAAAAGGGACAGCATTGCATATTCACACCTATGATGTGTAAACTAAGCAGCAGACATTTCAATAAATTAGAAGCAATGAAAGCTAGACACCGTATGAAAGATGCAACGAATGTCACTCTACCGAGTTAAAACTGTCTCGTCATAAGTGCCATTTCAACAAATTAGAAGTAGCACAAGCTAGAAAACAATGCAAGATGCAACCTATATCACACTCCCAAGTTAAATGTGGCTTATGATAAGTGATTGTTGCAGGTTACACAACAGTAGTACTTTGATGTAAGAACATGGCGTGATAGACAGATATTGTATGTTCTAGAAACAGGAACACGTGTCTTATTCACAAGTATAATGTGTAAACTAAGCAGATGCAATTCAACAAAATTAGAAGAAATACAAGTTAGACATCATACGTAACATGCAACCACATATAACAGTTCCAAGTTAGAGCGAGCACCTGTGATGGTTGGGTAGGGGAGATGTGCTCATCATCAACACAACTACGTTGACTGTCTATGCATGTGTTGTCTTGCAAATCTTATTTGGAGGATGGCGGAGTAGAATCTGTAGATACCCTCCGTTTCAGTTGGTCGGAAGGAGCACCATCATCCATTGCCTTGCTAATTTCCTTCTGCTTTATTGATTTTGCATTGTCAAGTCAAACAACAAGAAAAAAGAATAAAAATCACTCTTCAGAACTCATTCATGCATGATACTGACGAACACTACTTGGATGTAAGGCAAACACATGATACGAGGATGGAATATGTACGAAAAACAGGACGGCATGGCATATTCACACCTATTTGTGTAAACTAAGCATAAGCTATTTCAACAAATTAGAAGCAATGCAAGGTAGACACCACATGAAAGATGCAACCAATATGACTCTGCCAAGTTAAAAGCGTCTCATAATAAATGGCGTTTCAACAAATTAGACATAGTACATGCTATAAATCATATGCAAGATGCAACAAATATCAAGCGCCATATACTAAAGGTGTCTTGTCATAAGTGATTGATGTGGGATACACAAGAACAGTAGTTTTATGTAAGGACATGGTTAATAGACAGATGTAGTATGTACCAAAAACAGGAAGGCATGTGACATTAATAGGTATAATGTGTAAACTAAGCAGAATAGTAGATGGAATTTAACCAAATTAGAAGAATTACAAGCTAGACACCATATGCAACATGCAACCACATATCACACTGCCAAGTTAGAGCAAGCACCTGCGATGGTTGTGTGGGGGAAATGCGGTCACCAACTATAGAGCTACGTACATTATTTTTATCTAGCCTTGCTATTTGTTGAGAATCATGTGGGGAGGATGAAACTGCACTCTTTAAAAGAGTAGCGCGTCTCACACTAACCCACCCGTCTGACTGTCTCATCATAAGTGATTGATGAGCGATACACAAGAACATTAGTTTGATGTAAGAACATGGTTAATAGACATATGCAGTATGTACCAAAAACAGGAAGGCATGTCATATTCACAATATATGGCTAAGTAGATGCAATTTAACCAATTTAGAAGCAATATACAAGGTAGAAACCATATGCAACATGCAACCACATATGACACAATGAAGTTAAAGCAAGCACCTGCGATACTGGTGTATGGCGAATGGGGTCATCAACTACAGAGCTACGTTGACAGTCTTCATCGAATGACACTACACTCTTCTTTAGAGCGTCAAACCACGCCTTTCCAATCCTCGATGCAGACTGGTGCGACCGCTATGTTTTCTTTTTAGAATACTATGGTTGAGATTCTGAAATACCCATGCGTAATAAAACAATAGTGAGAGAGTATGGGTGTAGTTTGTGCACAAGTAGTGCAGTGTAAAAGTATCAGATAGCAGGTGGATCAAAAATAAATGATGGCAAACATATGATAGCTCTACAACATGCATGGTACACGAAATTAGATTCTAGGCTTTTGAAATATGAGCACAGGGATGGCTGGGAAGTGCAGGTAATCCTCCAGCAAACCACCACATGTGGTCCTATGAAAATAACAATCGACTGAAAACAAATAGGTCAGTCGATTTTTTCTACACCATCCGATATACAAGGAACGGGCAGATGGCCTTCATCTACCTCCTGCCAGTCACTGTTGATGATCTTCCTCGAACTGCCAGCGACCACCGGCCCAGACCCCTGCCTCCGCCGTCCCACCCTCCCCTCGACCTCACCCCACCGCCGTTGCTTGGCAGTGCCCCCCGGCCATCCCTTTAAGCCCGGCAGACGTCTAGATCGGGCGCCAACAGCTCCTGCGCCACACACACCTCTAAGATAGACACTGAGGCACTGATTCACCGGCAAACAAGCGGACTAGGTGCTCCGCGCGCCTCTGCGGGTGGTGCTTCCTTTAAATGGGAATCAACTGACACTGAATTGAAATCCAGGTAGGCGACGGACCTCTATCTAAAGTGAAATAGTAAATGGGGGAAATTAACCTTGTGCATTGCGAGTTACTTGGAACATCTAGTAACAGGAAGAATGTGCAGTAAGAAGTGGTCAAATAGTTTCCTTCGTGGGATGAATACCGTGCGAGCAGACATGTAAGATTTGCAAGAATAAGGGAAGAGGAGTACCAATATCGGCTTGCCATGCTATGTCCTCCTTATGATTTTTTGACGATCTTCTTGTGGTTCGCTGGAAACCAGATGTTGTGGAGGACGATGGAGCCTTGGACGCACCCATGGCCAAGTTGTTGAGTGTGGTGCGGTGGCCCTCTATCGGCGGCAGAGAAGCAGATCCGAGGCGGCGAACGACGGCGTAGCGGGAACAGCTCCGGTGCGATGGACGGTTGTGACGTTGGAGCAGAAGTGGTGAGGCGCAGGACGGAGAGGCTGAAGTGGCTCGGGTACGACGCACATCTGCGTCGTGGAGGCAGCCCTGCCTCGGCTTCAACTGCTAAGTCCTGGAGGGCGCTACGGTTGAGGTTGGGGTGGACGACGACGTCGGGGTATCTGTCCGGCGTGATGGAGGAGGGCGGCGGTGGATCGGTGCGATGGGGTGGTGGACGGAGGAGGCTGGGGTTTCGCGGCTGGTGGAGAGGGAGTTTTAGCGCCCACGGAGTATGAATGGGGAATCAGACGGTGGAGGGGGGAAGCTATGGGGGAACCATGTTTCCGGGACGTGCTTGTTTGAAATTTGGGGAAAGTTACAAACTTTGCCCCCATCTAAAATTTCGGACATGTTGCGGGTCGGGGGTAGGATGGTAATCTCACGTGTCCAAAATAGTGGGCGGGAGTGATTTCGGCTGAGCGCATCGGCGTTTAGGCGCCCGTGGTATATGAATGTTTTTCGGACGCGGTTGTTGTCGGGGCCGGTTCTCCGAGACACAAAATCCCAGAAATAACCCCTTGTGTCATCACCAGCCCCAAGATCATTTTTACTGGTGGACATGTCCTTGATATAGATTACTAAGAAATTACAAAAATTGGATACAAGACCATAAAGGTCTAATGATACAACAATGATTTCTAACAGCGGATGGCGGAAGCGGTCAGCGAATCTCCATCTCTGGTGGGGCTCCATTCCCACCGGAACAGCTAACCTGGATAACTCCTATACCGCGTGGCTGCTATCTCTGATTCCTAGGTTGCGGGGTGTGCCCTCGTAGTGCTCTTCTCCTAATCGTGATCTGGCCAAGACAATAGCCAGGGACAAGCCTGTGAGTACGTTTGAATGTACTCGCAAACATTATGAACAAAAGATATACCGAATGCAATAGAGTGCATATGATCATGATGCACTAAATTATATGGATATGCTAACTGATATTAAATCATGGCATGATAAATGTCAATACAGTGCGGATGAATAAATATACCATTTTAGTAATAAACCAAGGATATAATATGGAACATCGAGCGTTGGACCGCCTGAGGATTCCAAGAAAATAAAGTGGAACATCGGGCGTTGGACCGCCCGAGGAATTCCAAGAAAAATGCCAAATGGGTGTCTGAATGCAATGCCTCGAGAGGTCTTGAAAATAAATGCCAAGCGGGTGACTGAAAGCGACGCCTCGAGTGGTATTGAAAAGAAATGCCAAACGGGTGTCTGAAAGCGACGCCTCGAGAGGTCTTGAAAAGACATGAGTACTCAGCTGACATAACCATCCCAAGAGATACTCAGAAAAAATAGAAATGAGTATCTAGGTGGATTAACCATCCCAAGAGATACTCAGAAAAAATAGAAATGAGTATCCAGGTGGATTAACCATCCCAAGAGATACTCAAAAAAAATAGAAATGACTATCCAGGTGGATTAACCATCCCAAGAGATACTCAGAAAAAATAGAAATGAGTATCCAGGTGGATTAACCATCCCAAGAGATACTCAGAAAAAATAGAAATGAGTATCCAGGTGGATTAACCATCCCAAGAGATACTAAAAAAAATATAAATAAGTATCCAGGTGGATTAACCATCCCAAGAGATACTCAAAAAAAATAGAAATGACTATCCAGGTGGATTAACCATCCCAAGAGATACTCAGAAAAAATAGAAATGAGTATCCAGGTGGATTAACCATCCCAAGAGATACTCAGAAAAAATATAAATGAGTATCCAGATGGATTAACCATCCCAAGAGATACCCAAGGTTGCACATAGAAGAAAAAGGTTAGTCCACATAAATATTCATGTTAACAATAATATTTATGCTAGCATCAGTAGTGACAATGGTTATCCTGCAAAAATGAATCATGCTCAATTTTAATTATTTCCTCTGAAGACTGACACTAAGACCAACACTTGACCAACCCAGACTATAGTCCGTAACCGCGGACATGGCTAATCGAATAGGTTTTAAAAACTCTATAGAGGGTGTACTCTTTACCCACAAGTAAAGGATTTCTTTAGCCAACACCGAGATGCTGACTAATTCCCATTACGGTCTTTGGGTTGCGAACACACCTGACCAGCACACACCAGATTAACTTTCCGGATGCCAGGAATCACCCAAAGCATCGTTCAAGAAAAACTCTAAGATGGGGAGACCATCGTCTGGAATAGCATGGGATCACTATTTATAACGTGCGGATTTGCAAGTGGTGCCCCCTCTCGGCCCAGCCGGATACACCCATGCCCCTTGACCAGGCAGAGGCCTCTGGTATCTTTCACCATGGTATCTCTGTATGGTGTGTGCAATGAAAGGGGTTAACAACTTACTGAACCGTACCCTACCTGTGGCAGGGACAAGTGGCAGCACGAAACAAGTATGGGGGTTACCGAAACAAGACTCGATCTACGGTCGACTCAGGAGGTTTAAGTTTTCCTGCAGTGGTTAGCACAATATATTTTCTTGGTACTACCCAACAGGGTCACCACCTGGAATGTCCCAGCATGCCCTCACTGATCATTCTCGTCACAACGAGATTTCAGTCTCACGATCACTTTTCTCGTGACTGATTCTTTCCTGCAGATAAGTCCGGACCAACATAGGCATATGTGACATGTGAAAATAACCATACTCACTCATACTTCATGTTTAAATGAAGATAAAAGATTATCAAGGGATCATCCACGTATAACTAGCAATATGCAAATTTTATTTGAATTCAACATATTCATGCTTCAATTATTCTTGCAAACAATCAACCATGCATTCACCATATCAAGTGTTCAAGATGCTTGCCTTGAGCATGCAAAAAGATTGGGTGCACTCCAAAACTTTGAAAATTTTATCTTCCCTCCATTTTCCTATTTTCAAAATATTGAAATTACCACATAAACTTGAAACAATACAAAAAAGGTGTTTGGAAATTTTGAAATAAATACTAAAATAAACTAGAGGAAAAATAAAGAATTCCAGAAAAAGAATTAATTAATTTGGAGTTCAGATGATTTTCCTAGGGAATTTCTAAGCTGAAATAAATGAAGAAATGGACTTTTTAATAGATCCAACAGAAACAAAACTTATAAAAAATGTTCACTGTGCCTAGTTAAATACAGAACAATTTTATAAGCCCCTATAACTTTGTATTGTCTCATTTGAATTTTGAATGAATCCTGTGGAAATATTTAAGTGTTTGGATAAAGGAAAAACACAGAAAATTCACCCTGGCGGACAGGCAGAGGCGCACACTGGGCCAAGTCCAGTCGCTCGGCCGCGCGGGAGGTCTGCCGACGTCGAAGGCGTATTCATGGGAATACGTTTTCCCTGCGTGAAGACGGTCTCGGGGGGGCACGTCTCCACTTAACAGCACGCGCGTAGCCAATGGGTCACTGATAGTGGGTCTGCTCGGTCAGGTTTGACCCTGGGTCAACCTCACGCGCGGGAACAGGGGCCGAGCTCCTGCCAGCCACGATTGCCGGCGGACGGCGGCACCTCTCGGGGAGCTGAGCACATGTGCGTGCTCAAGAGATTAAGGCGATCCTCTGGGTACCCATCTCGGCTTCTGGGGTGGACGGAGTCGCCGGCGTCGAGCTCTCCCGAGAAGCTCCCGCGGCGATGAATTGGGCCTTTCGTCTACGGTCGCTCCCTGGCAAAATTGAGAGGGCGATTGGGTTCATGGGGTCAAGAGTGAGCTAGTGGTGGAGGAAATGGAGAGGGAGAGGCTGTGGTTGCGTCAGAACTAACGCGACAGTGGCGGCGGCCGTGGTTATCGGTGACGGGGAAGACAGCCATTCCTGGCCGTGTGGTTGCTTTGGGTGGCCTACAGAAGGGGTGGAAGGATGCCCCTGAGCGCAACGAGCTCGGGGTGGCTTTATAGGGAGGGGGAGGTAGTGCCGCAGGTTCCAGAGAAGCACACGTCGGCGGCGGCCATTCATAGCGATCCGGGTCGGTGGCGAGGTAGATATGGCCGGTGAGTTGGTCGGCGTGGCGGTTACGCGGTTGGTGAGCTGCGGATGAGCCCCGGCCATTGGCCATTAAGGTGAGGCGGTTCTGGCGGAGACGTGGCGGGGCGAAACTCATCGGGCGGCGCTTCGGGTCGTCGTGGACGGCGGTGGCCCGTGCTAGCAGCAAAGTCCTGGTGTCGGTGAGGTGTGTGGATGTCTCGCGAAGCTCTCGGAGGTGTCTTGTATGCGGAGCAGCAGCAGGGAGGGCAGCGCGGGGCGGTGCCGTCGCCTGCAATCTTGGCGCTCTAGACACGCTCGGTGCATGCACGCTAAGTGCTTGACAGAATGTCAGAGCAGCTACAGTGATCCAATCAAGCTGATCTTTGGTAGGGTGATGCTCCTGGAAATTCTAGAGATGATGGACATGATGGTTTGGCTAGATGAGTAAGTTTGTAATGCAAGTTCAGGAGGATGCAAGTTTCTGCCATGCACACAGTGTGCTTGATGAAATGCTAGGGCTGTCTAGGAGTTTTTGTAGAGTGTGAAAATTGACAGGAGGATGTCTCCTTACATGTTAGAGATGGTGGTCTGGTTGGTTCTGTAAAAAGAAAAACTTGCTAGTGCAAATTTTGTTAGAATTCAGTTCTGGACCAGATTTTGAGGGAATTATTTGGAGGTATTCTAAGATGCAAATGGGGGTGATCTCCTGGAGTTAAGGGTTTGGTTTGAAGGACTATAAGTGGGAAAAATTTCAGAATTTTTTGATGAAGGAAAATTAGGGTTGCAGTTAAAACCTAGGAATGGGATAGAATTGAAAAGAGGATGTTTTGCTCAAAATTTTCAAAGGACCATGTTGGGTTTTTGCACAAAAGTGATCTATAGGCATCACATGTCCCCTCATTTTTTGTGTGGAATTTTAGGAGAATTATTTAAAAGGGTCTTAGTGTAACAGAAGCATTTAGAGTTTGAAAATACTATTAAAAAGAATTGTTTTGGGGCAAATTTGTTATGAAAATAATTCTTACTGATATATAAAAGATAAATGACAGAATCAAGAAATATTTTCAAAACCCATAATATTTCCTCAAAATTTTCTATATGGAGGGAAGAATCTTGGAAAACAGAAAACAGAAAAGATTCTGAAATTAATAAAAGACCTAGTATAATTCAAAATTTTATTTTTGGCCAAATTTTACTTAATAAATATATGGTTAAATTTTTGGGGTGTTACAAACTCTACTCCCCTTACGAAAATCTCGTCCTCGAGATTTACTAAGGTGGTTACCAGAATTAAGCCCACCTTTTCGAGGAGATTTTTCTGAACTAATTATTTAAATAACCTAATTAGGCACAGTTGATGTGGGGCTACTGGTGATTGGTGCAACTGCAGTGAGGTACTGGTGCTGTGGTTCTACTGTACGACAAATTTGGAAAAAGTATAAATTCTAATTCCAAATTTCGCTTGCCGTACTCCAGTGCATAGTATTCTCTCTGGCTGACAGGTGGGTCCAGGGCCCACTGTCAGTCTCTTCTTCTTCCTCCGGCTCTCCTTCCTCCTCTCTCTCTCTCTCGCGTGCTATCTCACACTTTCTCCACCCGCGTCGTTTAGCATGTAGGGCATCTAGGCCGTACCGTGGTTGTGCGTGGCGTGCTTCCTGCTAGCGCAGCGTGCACTCACCTCGCGGGCCAGCACCCTATCGGCACTGCTTGCGGATTCGCCTCCGAACATCGGTGATCGAGTGGCGAGTGGCACTGGTGGACTTTGCTCACCATGCACCGAGCTCGAGGTATAAACACGATCGCGGTTTTTCTTCCTTCTACCTCACACCTCACCTCACTTCTCCTTCTTCTCCTTCTGGTTGCAGGAGCTCGAGACGAGGCACTAATGGAGGACGTGGTTCCGGAGGTGATCATGATCCTCCTGGTGGGTATGCTGGTGGCGCTAGTTGGCTTCTTGCTGCTGCTGTGTGCGATGATCCTTGATGATCGCCGTGATGCCGCAGCTTGAGTGGTGGCTCTCCGAGGCGGTGGTGATCATGGGGACTAGGCGTCAGTGTCGGGTATGAGTGAGTGTTAGTGCGTTTTGCAGCAGGCTCCGTAGGAATAAAAACCCACGAGCTTTTCTTCGGAAAAACTGTGGTGTGCTAAGAGTGATCCAATGAGAGAGGCGGTTAATTAGATCCTAAGTGTGTGTGTGTGGTTTCTGCACTCAGTGCATGTGGTAGAGCCAGTGTGACTGTAAGCCGGATGCCGTGGCTGTATGCGAATTAAATTTATGCTGGTAAAATTTTGCGTTAATGGCCCTTAAGAAATTTTTATCTCCTAAGGGTAGATGAGCCAAATGCAGATCACTATAATCGATTATTCATAGACAAACTGCAATCATATTAATGCATTCATGACGTATGCCCTAAAATACATCGCAAGGAGTGCATCATGTAAACAGGTGCTAGGCATAGTAACAACCATACTTATGATCGTCTACGGTTCGAAGGTAAGATCTATGGGGTCTTGCAGAAGGGTTCCTGGTGCTGGAGCACATTCTTCTTCTTCCGTAGGAAGTGGAGGAAGCAGACAAAGAACATGTCCTTCCTGGGTTGGTAGAGGTGGTCCGCAATGGCGATCTGGGGATTCAGGATAGCAAGATAATGGAGATAATCCATTAGTTGCTGGGTGAAATGCTCCTGGGCCATCGCACACTAAATGAGATAGGCCAGAGCTGGATCTCTTTCCATACGTTCACAGCGGAATGTAGCTTCTGCTCCAAAAGTTGCGCGGCTTGAAAAATAACAGTATTCCCTTTCGCTGGCACAGGGTACTGCAAATCGAAGACGGGTAACTGGTTCGTAAGCAGCTGCCTCAATGGCCCTGCCTGAGGTTGGCATGGATCTCTCGATGAAGACAACATATGGAGGGCCTTAGTTTAAATCCGCTGGTGGGATTTGCACAACTGCCCAGTATTTTGAGGAATCAGAGGTGATCCTCATCTTGTACAACTCATACTGGGGTGGGTGGATGGAACCAAGGGTATTGCGGGTAAAATCCCACAAAATCTTAACAAAACTACCAGGGCTTGCATCTGGGGTTCTTAGGTAGGCTCCGGAGTGAAACATGGAGTGATGGAGTGATGGATGCGGTGCTCAAGGTTGATGGTTGCTGGTGTAGAGTGAGATACGGCCGCTTATCTGGTACCTAGGCTAGGAAACATGAGGCGGCGCTAGTACGACTTGTGTATCGGCTCCGGCGTAGGGTTGTCTGAGTCAAAATCTTAGACCTCACTTCCCAAAAGGAATGTGACGTATTACTGTGTGTGTCGGTTAGGGGGTTCGGCAGTCACATCCAGACTTTACTCTACCACCACACGCCAACAATATACACAAGATCACGCACACTACTATTAAGACAATGGTGCACAAGTAATTTACAAACTTACCACGCCATACAACTGCTACTATGAAAATACAGGGAAACCGGGCCACTAAGGCTCGACAACAATTCTGGTGGACTCAGTCCACCTCGTTGACATCTAGCCGGGCGGGTCTTGCAGATGTCGAGGCTTCTCCGTGTGCTTCAGTGTCAGAGTTGACTGGGGTCAGATGGGGAGCTACAGGGCTGGGGTAGCGGTGATGCCCCTCATGGGGTGTCGTGGTCACAGTCCCGTTGGAGTAGGTCTCCAAGAGACGACGGAGTTCCCCTGGGAAGGTGAAGGCATTGCCCGAGTAGATAACAGGAGCAGACCTTGGGGGCTCAACTAGCCTCCCAAGCAGCACTATCGAGGTGTCAGTGGCGGGTGCAGCTTCACTTCTCACCGGGGTCAGGAGAGCGAGCGTCCCGCGGGTTGCAATCAGATCAAGGGTGACCTGATCGAATAGTGCCTCTTACGCTCTCAGGTAGCACACCAGATGCACTAGAGCAGGATCCGTCTCATGGTCTCCATTGGCCACTTGGGTCGGGCTACCATAGCCTTCACGACTAGGGTAGTAGTAGAAAGGACAGATGTTAACCCTCGGCGACAAATGCCGGAGATTAACTACAGCCTCTCGGGCTGCAAGTTGGATGGCTTGGGACTCGTCGGAGGTCGTCCTCCCGGTGAACCGGTAGGGGTGTTCTGATGGGGTGCCCCTCCCATTGATGTGCACCGTGGCCCAGAAATGGTGGATGGCATCACTCGTGTGCTCCTGGTATACAACATATTCCGGGGGTTCTTCTATGCCAAAAGCACGACAAGTGAGACTGGCGAGGATGACTACAAAGTCTCCAAGCTCGGCTGCGGTGGTCTCGTTGCGAACGATGGGGCCAGGCATCTTGGTGGTTGGATATCGAACTGAGAGTGAGGCTGTGATGTACTGGGTTGGGGCAAGGCTTTCTTTATAGGTCAGTGGAGTCTTCCATCACACGCTTGTGGATGGGACAACTCAGGTGTCGGCCACAGGCACACGTCCTATGGACAGGCTGATAGGTTGGGCACCGACTGTCAAAAGATGTCGGCTGGCCACTGTGCAAGCTATCAGATGAGATGGACTTGGCTATAGATAGGAAAGGATTTGGATGGTGTGGAAACCTAGGGATAATGACCAGGCTAAGGTAGGATTAGCCAATGGTTAGCCTGGGCTCTGATACCAAGGCTGTCGGGGCCGGTTCTCCGGGACACAAAATCCCAGAAATAACCCCTCATGTCATCACCAGCCCCAAGATCATTTTTACTGGTGGACACGTCCTTGATATAGATTACCAAGCAAATACAAGAATTGGATAGAAGACCATAAAGGTCTAATGATACAACAATGATTTCTAACAGCGGATGGCGGAAGCGGTCAGCGGATCTCCATCTCTGGTGGGGCTCCATTCCAACAGGAACAGCTGACCTGGATAACTCCTATCCCGCGTGGCTGCTATCTCCGATTCCTAGGTTGCGGGGTATGCCCTCATAGTGCTCTTCTCCTAATCGTGATTTGGCCAAGACAATAGCCAGGGACAAGCCTGTGAGTACGTTTGAATGTACTCGCAAACATTATGAACAAAAGATATGCCGAATGCAATAGAGTGCATATGATCATGATGCACTAAATTATATGGATATGCTGACTGATATTAAATCATGGCATGATAAATGTCAATACAGTGCGGATGAATAAATATACCATTTTAGTAATAAACCAAGGATATAATATGGAACATCGAGCGTTGGACCGCCTGAGGATTCCAAGAAAATAAAGTGGAACATCGGGCGTTGGACCGCCCGAGGAATTCCAAGAAAAATGCCAACCGGGTGTCTAAATGCGATGCCTCGATAGGTCTTGGAAAGAAATGCCAAGCGGGTGTCTGAAAGTGACGCCTCAAGAGGTATTGAAAAGAAATGCGAAATGGGTGTCTGAAAGCGACGCCTCGAGAGGTCTTGAAAAGACATGAGTACTCAGGTGACATAACCATCCCAAGAGATACTCAGAAAAAATAGAAATGAGTATCCAGGTGGATTAACCATCCCAAGAGATACTCAAAAAAAATAGAAATAAGTATCTAGGTGAATTAACCATCCCAAGAGATACTCAGAAAAAATAGAAATGAGTATCCAGGTGGATTAACCATCCCAAGAGATACTCAGAAAAAATAGAAATGAGTATCCAGGTGGATTAACCATCCCAAGAGATACTCAGAAAAAATAGAAATGACTATCCAGGTGGATTAACCATCCCAAGAGATACTCAGAAAAAATAGAAATGAGTATCCAGGTGGATTAACCATCCCAAGAGATACTCAGAAAAAGATAGAAATGAGTATCCAGGTGGATTAACCATCCCAAGAGATACTCAGAAAAAATACAAATGAGTATCTAGGTGGATTAACCATCCCAAGAGATACTCAAAAAAAATAGAAATGAGTATCCAGGTTGATTAACCATCCCAAGAGATACTCAGAAAAAATAGAAATTAGTATCCAGGTGGATTAACCATCCCAAGAGATACCCAAGCTTGCACATAGAAGAAAAAGGTTAGTCCACAATAATATTCATGTTAACAATAATATTTATGCTAGCATGAGTAGTGACAATGGTTATCCTGCAAAAATGAATCATGCTCAATTTTAATTATTTCCTCCGAAGACCGACACTTGACCAACCCAGACTGTAGTCCTTAACCGCGGACACGGCTATTCGAATAGGTTTTAAAAACTCTGCAGAGGGTGTACTCTTTACCCACAAGTAAAGGATTTCTTTAGCCAACACCGAGACGCTGACTAATTCCCATTACGGTCTTTGGGTTGAGAACACACCTGACTAGCACACACCAGATTATCTTTTCGGATGCCAGGAATCACCCAAAGCATCGTTCAAGAAAAACTCTAAGATGGGGAGACCATCGTCTTGAATAGCATGGGATCACTATTTATAACGCGCGGATTACAAGGGGTGCCCCTCTCGGCCCAGCTGGATACACCCATGCCCCTTGACCAGGTGACATGCCTACCAGAGGCCTCTGGTATCTTTCACCATGGCCTCTCTGTACGGTGTGTGCAATGAAAGAGGTTAACAACTTACTGAACCATACCCTACCTGTGGCAGGGACAAGTGGCAGCATGAAACAAGTGTGGGGGTTACCGCTACAAGACTCGATCTACGGTCGACTCAGGAGGTTTAAGTTTTCCTACAGTGGTTAGCACAATATATTTTATTGGTAGTACCCAACAAGGTCACCACCTGGCATGTCCCAGCATGCCCTCACTGATCATTCTCGTCACAACATGATTTCAGTCTCACGGTCACTTTTCTCGTGACCTATTCTTTCCAGCAGATTAGTCCGGACCAACATAGGCATATGTGAGATGTGAAAATAACCATAGTCACTCATACTTCATGTTTAAATGAAGATAAAAGATTATCAAGGGATCATGCATGTATAACTAGCAATAAGCAAATTTTATTTGAATTCAACATATTCATGATTCAATTATTCTTGCAAACAATCAACCATGCATTCACCATATCAAGTGTTCAAGATGCTTGCCTTGAGCATGCAGAAAGATTGGGTGCACTCCAAATCTTTCAAAATTTTATCTTCCCTCCATTTTCCTATTTTCAAAATATTGAAATAAGCACATAAACTTGAAACAGTACAAAAAAGTTGTTCTGAATTTTCTTAAATAAATACTAAAATAAACTAGAGAAAAATAAAGAATTCTAGAAAAAGAATTAATTAATTTGGAGTTTAGATGATTTTCCTACGGAATTTCTAAGTTGAAATAAATGAAGAAATGGACTTTTTAATAGATCCAACAGAAACAAAGCTTAGGAAAAATGTTAACTGTGCCTAGTTAAATAGAGAACAATTTTATAAGCCCCTATAACTTTGTATTGTCTCATTTGAATTTTGAATGAATCCTGTGGAAATATTTAAGTCTTTGGTTAAACAAAAAAGACAGAAAATTCACCCTGGCGGACAGGCAGAGGCGCGCACTGGGCGTGGTTTAGCCGTATGGCGCCACTGGGCCAGGCCCAGTCGCTCGACCACGCGGGAGGTCTGCCGACGTCGAAGGCGTATTCATGGGAATACGTTTTCCCTGTGCGAAGACAGCCTCGGGGGAGCACGTCTCCACTCAACAGTGCGCGCATAGGCAATGGGTCACTGACAGTGGGTCCCCTCGGTCAGGTTTGACCCTGGGTCAACCACACGCGCGGGAACAGGGGCCGAGCTCCTGCCGGCGATGATTGCCGGCGGACGGTGGCACCTCTCGGGGAGCTGAGCACATGTGCGTGCTCAAGAGATTAAGGCGATCATCTGGGTACCTGTCTCGGCTTCCGGGGTGGACGGAGTCACCGGCGGCGAGCTCTCCCGAGAAGCTCCGGCGGCGATGAATTGGGGCTTTTGTCTATGGTGGCTCCAGGGCAAAATTGAGAGGGGGATTGGGTTCGTGGGGTCAAGAGTGAGCTAGTGGTGGAGGAAAGGGAGAGGGAGAGGCTGTGGTTGCGTCGGAACTAACGCGACAGTGGCGGCGGCCGTGGTTATCAAAGACGAGGAAGACGGCCATTCCCGGCAGTGTGGTTGCATTGGGTGGCCTACAGAAGGGATGAAAGGATGCCCCTGAGCATAGCGAGCTCGGGGTGGCTTTTATAGGGAGGTGGAGGTGGTGCCGCAGGTTCCAGAGAAGCACACGTCGGCGGCAACCATTCATAGCAATCCGGGTCGGTGGCGAGGTAGATATGGTCGGTGAGTTGGTTGGCATGGCTGTTACGCGGTCGGTGAGCTGCGGATGAGCCCCGGCCGTTGGCCATTAAGGTGAGGCAGTTTTGGCGGAGACGTGGCAGGGCGGAACTCGTCGGGCGGCGCTTCGAGTCGTCGTGGACGGCGGTGGCCGGCGCTAGCGGCTAAGTCCTGGTGTCAGCGAGGTGCGTGGATGTCTCGTGAAGCTCTCGGAGGTGTCTTGCGTGCGGAGCGGTAGCAGGGAGGGCAGCGCAGGGCGGTGCCGACGCCTACAATCTTGGCGCTCTGGACACACTCCGTGCATGCACGCTAAGTGGGAAAAATTTCAGAATTGTTTGATGAAGGAAAATTAGGGCTGCAGTTAAAACCTAGGAATGGGACAAAATTGAAAAGAGGATGTTTTGCTCAAAAATTTCAAAGGACCATGTTGGGTTTTTGCACAAAAGAGATCTATAGGCATCACATGTCCCCTCATACTTTTTTTGGAATTTTAGGAGAATTATTTAAAAGGGTCTTAGTGTAACAGAAGCATTCAGAGTTTGAAAATACTATTAAAAAGAATTGTTTTGGGGCAAATTTATTATGAAAATAATTCTTACTGATATATAAAAGATAAATGACAGAATCAGGAAATATTTTCAAAACCCACAATATTTCTTCAAAATTTTCTATAGGGAGGGAAGAATTTTGGAAAACAGAAAACAAAAAAATTCTGAAATTAATAAAAGACCTAGTATAATTCAAAATTTTATTTCTGGCCAAATTTTACTTAATAAAAATATGGTTAAATTTTTGGCATGTTACAGTTGTGTGGCGTCTCGGTGAAGTTACAAACCTACCCCGGTTTAGACTTCTGGACGTCGGGCCGATAGGCTTCACGGGTCAGAGTTAGGATGGTAATTTCCTTCTACCAAACATTGGTCTTGCGCGGTTTCGGGCGAGGAGAGGCTCTTTTAGTGCTTCGTTCAAAATGTTGAACCAGAAGCATTCACGTTTACAGTACTCTTGAACTATTAGGATTGACCTTAATAGACCTCATTAAATTTGACCTTGTATGATTTAAAACCTCATTAAATTATGCGCTTCTTTTGAAATTTTGACTCTTGAAAATCCTATAACTACTATTATTTTGGAACGGAGGTAGTAAATTTGAATGTATTTTGTACACGACTATATGTTGTTATGTACAAAAGCAAAGCAAAGATTGATGCACCCTTAATTTATGTATGATTTACAAATGCCATGATCTTGAATTCAAATAATTGAATGCACTTCATCTTGAATTCGAATATTTGAAACCACCTTAAGTTGAATTCAAACGTATGGTAGTTCCTAGCTAGCTATTTAGAATGTTCACTATGTATCTTTTGTATGTGTAATATGCTTCACACACACAACATAAACTATAATCATGTTTATATTTGAATTGCTAAAGCCATGCATTGTCTGGATTTCAAAATACTGACTCTATGGATCAATTGTGTCGAATAATACCATACACATGCTCAAATTCGACAGAATATGGATGTTTGATACACCAATGATCGTTCCATACGCGAATCGCAAATATCATGATCCCATCCAAATATTTGGATACAATTTATATTTTAAATTGATGTGTACTTCAGTCTTTTACGTGTAGATTCACTCTCCCTCGGCCCCTCCTCACACACATGTTATCTTTCTCTCTCACACATACGCGCACACGTTGTATATCCATCGGCCTTCTCTCTCGCACATCCTAACACTCTCTCCTGAGGTGGCTCTCGCACACATGATGTCGATATATATCACCCTCCCTCCCTCTATCTCACAACTATCTACGACTCCTTTCACTAATCTCTGTCACAAGAACTCTTTCACACGCATAGGCACCCACGATCTACATCGTCCCTTTTCTCTATACATATACCTGCCTACGTGTCTCCCGGACGCTTAGGCCTATCTCGCACGCATTGTCGATCTCCACCTCTCTTACTAGTTGACGAATATGATTCCAGCAGAGCATTCAGTAGGATATCCCTTACAGCTAGGTTGGATGCATGGTAATAAGAGACAAGGATTTACCTTAGTTCGGGCCCTTGCGATCCAGGAAATACACTACCCCCGGTCATGTATATTTGTGAGTAGGGTGTGTACAGAGTACACTACGTGAATACCAAGGGATTCTGTGTATGCTATCGACAAACTAGGCCCCAGGCATGTATAAACATACCCGGGGCCTAGGGTTACAATTCCTAGCTGGCTTTGTCAGTGGACACAAAGTCCTTCGCGTCTCTGGTTTCTTTGTCTTGTGCGACTAGTCCTCCAGGGGTCTCCGTATAATGTGTCACAGGCGGACCAGTGTGGTGCAGGACGGAACCGACCGAGGGCCTCACCTCGACCCACCAGACCTCACACACCCCTACCCCTAGGTCTCGGTATCTTGTCACACCCACACATGCATACCAGACACACGCACCCCACACACTATTTCTGCTCAGATCTCTCTCCCCTTCTCCCTTGCATACACACACTCAAGACCATCTCTTGTCGAGACATATCCTATTCGTCTCTATCTCTCTAGACCTCTCTCATTTCTCGTGCTATCTATCTCTCATCGCACACACACCCCCTCTATCCACGCCTCTCTCGAATACATACACATACCCTCTCCAGGCCCTGCCAAATACGTAAACTACACATTCACACATGTTGCATCTTATCATGTGCTCCATTGATCTAAAAAGCCCTCTGTTCACGTTTACTTTGCACACAAGATTCCTTTTGAATTAGAACTACGCAAAGTGTGGCCAAAATTTATTTTATAAAATCTACATCTATACAATATTGCAAAGTTATATGGAGTATGAAAGTTAATTGCACGGTGCATCCAATGATATTTATTCCGCATTGTGAATGTTTATATTTTTATACTATGAAGTTAGTCATAATAAAGAGAAACGAAGAGCATCTCTCTCTATCCCCATCGCCCCCTCTCTACGCCTCTTTCACGTATGCACACAAACTATCTCTAGGCCCTCTAAAAGTACGCCCCGTCACATTCACGTATGTTCCATCTTTCTCTCGCGAGATATACACCGACGATCACTATATTTGAAGCGAAAGCACAATACGATCACTGGACTTCACAATACACTCACTATGGTCACCATATACGTTTTGTGGTTGTTATACAGTCACAAGCTCACCATAGAGCTCTGTATTTGTTGAAGACATGATTAGTTGACCAGTTAAACAGTCCACATGGCACATCTAGTGTTGCATCATCAGCGCTCATTATCTCACTACCATAGGGCCCACCTGTCAGCAGGTATAAGAATGTAAACAAAAGAAAATAAAATATTGCACGGTGGGTATCACTAGTAGAAGAGATTCGAAGTGGCGCGGATAAGGTGGCCTTGTATTGGTATGTTGTGCTGGTTGACTGGTTCTTTTAATACACAGGATCTAGTGTGGTGATTATACACACACGCACGCATGCACATGAACTGCATGCATGCAACACTCACACGCACACATGCACGCATGCATGCACCCACACGCAGACACGCACGCACGCACGCATGCATGCACTCATCACACGACCAACACACACGCTCACGCTCAAGTGCTCAACCTACACGTGCATGCACACACATCAGGCCCAGACACACACATACATAGCCAGGTGGTTCACACGCAAGGGTTCGAGTCTTGTCGCGCTTGCGTAAATTTTTGTTTATCTTATCCCTTTCCTTTGCCAACTGATAGGTGGGACCCACAAGGAACGTGGCAAATTTAACCAGTCAATATAGTGCCACGTAGAATATTTGGCTGGTCAACAGAGTGCAATACGATGCTGAACGGTGAGCGAGTGACCGTATAATCACTGTCAAACGTATATAGTGACCCTAATGAGCGTATTCTGAAGTCCGGTGGCCGTATTATGCTTTCGCTTCAAATATAGTGACCGCCAGTGTATTTATCTCTTCTCTCGCTCTCTCCGTGGAGCCGACTAGGCCAACCTCCCATGCCTAAATTGGCGCACGCCACCCCAATATTGTTGTACTGGTTTCGTAAGAGCGAACAAGCATTCACGTCTACCGTAAAAACTCTAGATATGATTTACAAATGCTATGATGACGAATACAAATATTTGAATCTACTTTATGCCGAATTTCTCTTTGTAGGCCCTCCAAAAGTACGTCCCTACACATTCTCGCATGTTATATCTAACAACTATGCAATACAGTGCTACTATACTCTGACACAATAAATCATATGTATTTTAAGTTTTAGATCTCATATTTTTACTTCAATTATTCATGTTGCATACATTAAAATTGTGTTGAAATGTATGGCCAGTATCATCTAGTGATCTAAAAGGTCTGACTACACACACACATGACACACAAAAAAAGGGCCCACTACACATTCAAGCATTTCACATCTTTCTCTTGGTCTCTCTGTCAAACCGACTATGCCAAACTACCCTGCCTACCATGCGGGAAAAGTCCCGGCCTCACCTATTTAATCGGGTTTGTATCGATGGATCGCGCGAAACAACAAAACCAAGTGGTACAAGAGTAGTACAAGACTACCACATAGTACTAGTACAGTAGTACAGTACAAGTTATAGTTCACTGGGCCGCCGTGTCTTGTACTCCTCCATCGTAAGAGTGGAGCGCTCGCTTTCATAAATTTTCTACTCCCTTTCCCGACATGTGGGACATCCAGCATCCGGGTCCACGTGCCATGCACCAAATAACAGTGCAGAGCAGTAGGGGGGACGCACCCTGGTCGTGGCACCACGGTAGTAATGAGCAATGAGGCGTCAAATCACAAAGCTGCAGCTTTCCTGCAGTATAAGTTGGAGGGACGAAGCAACCATCATTTCACTCTTCGCTAAAGTTGCTTCTCCCGTTGTTCTGCCTCATGTAGTCATGTGGGATGCGGATCAGCTTGGTACATCACTGACACGTGGGACCGCATGTTAGCAAACCGTGAGGCCAACCTCCCCCGCCTTCCGCGTGGCAAAAGCACCTCCTCTTTACTAATCAAAACCAAGTGGTACGCTTAAGGGCATCCACACCGTGTAGCCAAATGGTAAAATAGCTTTTGGCATCGATAGGAACCATTGTGGAGGGTGCTGCGAAAGCCAAAAAAAGAGGGAACCGGAACTCGGTGGTGCGCCGATGCCAAATTGATTGAAGGAATAAAAAAATGCAACCTCTCTCCTCTTTCTCCCTTGCATGGATGCATGCATAGAGCACAGAGTCTACTCCCTTCTACTATCACAAATCACAAAGCAATGAGGCATCAAATCACAAAGTCACGGGCGAAGCAACCATAATTTCACTCTTCGCTGAATCTGCTTCTCCATCGTCTTCTTCCAGAAACGATCTTTCCCGCAGTAAGCTGGACGGATGAAGCTATTGTGCTACATTAAATAATATAGGAAATCCTGCATCTACTCCAACCTAGGAGTATTTTAAAAATTCATCTGTCTTTCCTATGACATCGAACACACAATCCTAATCCTATACTCCAATCCAAGCCATTCCCATCCAAAGAGAACAATCCTATATTTTTGCGATTCCTGCGTTTTGAGGATCCTGAAATCAAATAGGCCAAGGTGATTCCGGCTGGTGGAGTGGTGGAGCCCAATGGTAACATCTCGTTTGATCGTGACTGTGTTTCAAATTTAGCTCGGACATCCACGGCTACGCAACATTCACCAAGTAGTGCTAGTTACTCCATGGTTACATATATAGTACTAGTACTTATTAGTGACTAGACCAAATGTACATAAAGCATTATATGATTTAAAAATTATCGTATGTGCATCAATAGGCCGGCGAAAGCCTAGATAAGCGGTACTATTGTACTACTTGTTTGATGGTGTGTGCAAGACATGCCGGGCACGTCCCAGCACCTTCCTCGCCAAGAAGCTTCTCCATGAATGTAGCGCTGGTAGGGTAACGACATGACGCCGGTCCACATTCATGTCGAAGCTGAAGTCACACCCTCCTCGTTGATGCAACCGCCGGTGATTCACCTCCTGGACTATCTTACTCACAACGCCATCGGGGACAACCGTCTCCCACTCTGTTTCATTGGGATGTAGATCGATGAGCGGAGCCAGCCCCGAACTGCACGCCGGCATTTCCGTTTGTTGCACAGGCTGGACGGGTTCCCGACATGGAAGAGCCTTTCTGACAGTAAACCGGTGCCCGTGTAAGGGTACACAGTCATGTTCGAGTCCCCTGGCGGCAGCTCGAGCTCGAATGACATGGTCACGTCGCATCCAACGGTCATGGTGACACGACTGTTGTTGTCTCCTACAGACTTCCTGGATGCAAAGAAGGCGGTTGTCTTAGCTTGCAGGCGACACTTCAGAATGACATGATCGTCGTCTGCCTCAATGGTGCGGTCTGTCGAACGCACTTCGCCAAAGCCACAGCGATCGCGATATCATTGACGTCACCGTAATGGGGAAGGAAGTCAAATAGAAAGTATGATTAGCGCGATGATTGCGGCCGGAGGGGCGAAGATGATGCCTTTTTATCGGATTTAGAAGAAAATTATGCGTCATTATAATCGGGATTTCCATCGATGTATCGTGCAAAGGCAAAGAACCAAGTGTTATCTTCACAAAAAAAATTGATACGGGAATGGCTAACGCCCGCGCGCGCGTCGGAGCGCACGATTTCCGACCGGCTGGGCTTGTGCTAATTAAGTAAGTTCATCAGGGTGTATTATTGATAATTAAGGAAAGAGCGGGCCCCACCCAAGTGAAAATCAGAGGGGCGATTAATTGGGGATGGAAAGGTCCATGCGCATTCACTAGGCGAGGATTAAATGGAAAGTAGAGTGGGCCAATGTGCATGCAACCATGTGCTGCTTGTATCGTCAAAGAAGGAGGTGGGGCCACTGTAAATACATGGAAATGGCTGCAGTTATTAATTCGGAAAGAAACAGACTTGGTCGGAAGTTGATTGAGGTTGCGAGAAGGGGATCCGCGTGTTGACACGCGCGATCGCAGAAGAGTCTTTTCGGATACAAATCCCACCTACAGCATCTAAAAAAAATCCCACAGACCGAACGGTGGGGAGGTCCGGACGTCTGCGATGTCAAACTTCGAAACTTTGGTCCCATCCCACCCCACACCTCTCCAAGCTCCAGCCGTCTGGCTTTGCAAACTCCGCACAGTCAAAACCGATTGACCGGTCGTCATTGGTAGCACTATTCACACCGGAATCTTCGCTGCTCGGCCTACGCCAGTTACTTGCCGGCCGGTCACCACTGCACCAAAACCCCACCTCCCAGCCCATTCTCCCACCTTTTGATCCCCTGCATTAGCCATCCCCTAGTTCGCCAGATATCCATGGTGCGCAGCAAGATCACGTACTACAACATGTTGATGCTGAAGCGTCGCGCAGAAATCGCTGCGGCGGTAGGCGCCACAGACCTCTGTTCCCAAGCTCGCTTTGCGGCGGGCCAATCCCTGAGACCTCTGCAGCCGAGCTCTGTGGAGGAAGGTGATCCAATGTTCATGGTGGAGGTCGCGGTGCAGAAGGCCCCCGCGGCGAAGGAGACGATGGACGTCGACTTCGTGCCGGCGTCCTGGTCCCCCATGGTGCAGGTGGACCAGCGGTTCAACCTGGCGATCCTGAAGAAGCACCGGGCAATGGAGGCTCAACTCGACGGGGAACGCGTGGATGCCGCTGCCATCGAGGCCCTCCTGGAGGCGGAACTGGATGTCGTGGTCGTGAACCGGGAGGTGGAGGCTCAACTCGACGCGGAGCGCATGGATGCCGCTGCCATCGAGGCCCTCCTGCAGGCGGAACCGGATGTCGTGGTCGTGAACCAGGCAGTAGAGGCTCAACTCGACGCAGAGCGCGCGGATGCCGCTGCCCATCGAGGCCCTGCTGCTGGTGGAACCGGATGTCAAGGTTGTGAACCGGGTGGCGGAGCCTCAACTCGACGCGGAGCGCGCGGATGCCGCTGCCATCGAGGCCCTCCTAGAGGCGGAACCGGATGTCGTGGTTGTGAACCGGGCGGCGGAGGCTCAACTCGACGTAGAGCGTGTGGATGCCACTGCTATCGAGGCCCTCCTGCAGGCGGAACCGTACATCGTGGACTTGAAGTGGGCGGCGGAGTCTCAACTCGACGCGGAGCACGCGGATGCCGCTGCCATTGAGGCCCTCCTACAGGCGAAACCGAACGTCGTGGATGTGAACCGGGAGGTGCTTGCGTCCGTGCAGAGCGCCATCACGCTCCACGTGAACGAGTAGCTGGAGGCCGAGGACAACCACGCCGCGGAGACACACGTCGGCAGCTCCGGCTGGCTCGCGCCGGCAGCCAAAGACGACGAGGCCAGCTCGTTCCGTGAGCAGGGATAGTTTTTCTTTATGTTGTTGTTTTTAGGGATCATTTGCTGTGTAAAAACATATTTATATTTAATAAATCGGCCTTATAAACATACTGTATCGACGAAAATTAGGTGTTAGCGATTGGATGGCTGAGTTTGGTTTGATCACATGCGGTTGCTCCCTCTGTCCAGGTGTATAAGTCACCTTACGAAAATCAGATATTCCCAAAATGCTTAGGCGCAATGCATTAACTTCCGTCCTCGTTCCCCTCACTGCCTCATTCATCAGCGAGCAAACATTTTCTTTATATTATTTCATGATTTGAATATAAGCATACTTTCTCAAAAAAAAGCAAGCGAAATTTTTTGCCGAACCACGCGAGTGGAGGAAATGGCGACGGCGGGGCGGGCTAGTTTGGCCCATGGTCGGATTGCTGACATGCGTTCCCACATGCGGGTGAAATGCCAAGCCGGTTTCCATGGAGCGGCGGGGTAGATCGACCATGTGCTGGTCTGATGCGAACGTGACAGGCATGCTATGAGTGTTCCTTTTCCTCGTTTTAAACTTGTGAAGATAACCCCCTCAAAAAAAAGAAAAGACTCTTCCGCAATCGCGCGTGCCAACGCGCGGATCCCCTTCTCGCAACCTCAATCAACTTCCGACCAAGTCTGTTTCTTTCCGAATTAAGAACTGCAGCCGTTTCCATGTAATTATAGTGGCCCCACCTCCTCCTTTGACGATACAAGCAGCACATGGTTGCTTGCACATTCGCCCACTCTACTTTCCATTTAATCCTCGCCTGGTGAATGCACATGGACCTTTCCATCCCCAATTAATCGCCCCCCCCCTGATTTTCACTTGGGTGGGGCTCGCCCTTTCCTTAATTATCAATAATACACCCTGATGAACTTACTTAATTAGGACAAGCCCAGCCGGTCGAAAATCGTGCGCTCCGACGCGCGCGCGTGTTAGCCATTCCCTCAAAAAAAAGAAGTATGGAAGTTCAAAAGGAACTGACGGTGTACATCACACTTGTGGCATTCGCATTGCACCCCGACACGGTCGGTCCGGCTCATCGCTCACCGAATGGAACGCGCTTCGTCTTGCGTTTTCGCTCGTTTGTGGGACCGCAGTTGAGAGCAAACTGATGGTAGGCAAACTTTCCCCCTCCATCTCCCCCTCCCCGGCCCGCGTCGGCTGAATTTAGAAGGGAGAGACGACTGATGTAAAAAAAACACACTAGAAGAGAGAGACGAGGAGGGAGAGATTGTAGCACAGATTCCAAGAAATTTGTTGAGAGTGTGAGGTAGGCCATGTGTTAATAAGCACTCCACACTCTAGTGCAGATGCCTCCGTCCTGGTTTATTGGTCCCCTTCGTATTTTGTGTCAAATTTTGACCTTAGATTTAACTAAAATAAAATTAATGCATGTCACCGAAAATAATATCATTGGAAACTATGTTCAAATACGAATCGAACGATATAATTTTTGACGACATGCATTAAGAAAATTTGAGTTGAAATTATGGTCAAAATTTGGCACGAAAAACAAAGGTAGTACTAGTACTAGTACTCCTACTGCTATTGGACTGGCTAGACATGGCGAAATTCTAGTAGCAAGCGCATGCGCAAGAACAAACATTCACGTGTTTGAATACAAATTGGAAACCATTTTCTGTTTGAATACAAATTTATGTACGTGCTTGTACATGGTATATTGTAAGTTGAAAAGTGAAACAAAGATTGAATGCCCTTTACATACGATTTGCAAATGCTATGATCACCGGTTCAAATATTTGAATCCACTTTAGGCTGAATTCTAATATTTGAAACTTTTTTTAGGTTGGATTCAAGTACCAAGTGTCTTCTTATGCATAATGTGTCTCACACACCCAACGAAGAGTGTTGTCACGTTTTTTTTTCTTTGACGCACGCTCTCTCTATATTGCACACCCACTCTGTCTCTCTCGGTTTCATCCCAGGGTCTCTCTCTCTCTCTCTCTCACACACACACACGCATAGCACCTCTCTTCCTCTTTGTGCATGTCACACATGATCGACCTCTTGAGGTATTGGGATTGTATCTCGCTCATTAGGTCGCTCTTCGACACACGCCTAGGTCACTCTACCAAGCATTAATTGTAACCAAGCCTTTCATCTATCTTTTTTAAGCATACATTCATCCTTCTCTACACCCCAATGTACATCGGTCGATCGATCGATCTCTGAACCCACCCTAGTCCTCTTTCAATCGATCTACAGCAAGATGGTACATGACCGACTAGCGTACACACAAACACCCCCCCACTCTCCACCTCACACGATCATTTCTATCATAGACACACACCAAAACCTTGATTTGCACGACACACACTCGATCTCTCCACATCTATCGATCTCGTCAAGGTGTGTCGGGTCATGAACCGAAGGGGTTTGTCACTACTAAGATGGGGAGCGACACGTAGTGGACGGCTCACAAAACCGACCTAGGTAATTATTTTTCCAAGCAACTTACATAGTATAGTTACTACAGTCGGAACATGGTAAGTTGGACACCTAAATGCAAGCACAGAGCGGGCTATAGTTACTACAGCCGGAACATGGTAAGTTGGACACCTAAATGCGAGCACGGAGTGAGCACACCTCAATTATTCCTTCAAACAGTCGGACACCTCAATCAGCACACCTCAAATACATACAAAGACAGGCAACACACATTGTCCGGCTACTTAATCAAGCGTTACGCTTCACGAGTTGAAAAGGAAAGGGCGGTACACTAATTATACTGGTACATATGCTAGTATGAATAACTATTGTACACGTGGGCTACTAGGCTGGATATAGGTGAGGTGCCAACTTCATACTGTATGCTTTCGGTCTTACGCTCTACAAGTGTTACAGTTTACAAGTTTGAAATGAAAAGGCGGTGCACTGACAGCACCCATGTCGCGTTCACGTCGCACCCCCAGATGGTCGGTCCGGCATGCTCTTCTGACCCAAGGGAACGCGGGTCGTCTTGCTTTGTCACTGACATGTGGGATCGCATGTGAGCAAAGGGCATCTGCGACGTTGCCACGCCCGCAGCTGACTACCCTTGCCCACAAAAAACCCTCGTCCCTCGCCCGCATGCGTTCCCCCCCGGCACCAGCTGCCCGCATTCATGCCGTCTGTCCGCATGCCGCCATTAAGCAGGCTCGCCGCCCGAGGTACGAACTCCGGCGACTCATTGACGGACCCGGACGCTTGGCCTCACCGGTACGCGCTACTTAAAGGTGCCAACACCCAGCTAAACTCCACACCAGAGCACATCCTCCTTCCTGGCACCACATCCACCATGACCGCGGGCGGGAACGCTCTGCGGGAGAGCTTGTCTATAGAGATGAAGCTCGAGGTCGCCGCCCTTGCTCAACCCGCCGCTCGCAACGCAACGCCGGCGTAGCCGGACGCAGACGCGTCCGCACAAGCGCCAGCTGTGCCGGCGGCCGAGAACAAGACCTCCGCCAGCCGTGCGTTCTACGTGCTGCCATCCAACGTTCAGGGGTGCATATGGCACGCCAACAGCGACGGACCATCCACGTCCATCATCGACCTCACGTCCACCAGCACCGCCGAGGTCGCGGACTCCTCCGAGGATGAGTAGGGCATGGGAGGCGGCAGGGCATGGTGTCCCAAGTGGGCCGGTCCGTCTCCCGTGTTCTACTCTTCCTCGCCGGAGACCGCACCTTTACTTCACGGGTCTTGACCCCCGCCGCCGTTCATGGAGACGGCAGATGGAGGACGTGGTCGCCGATGCGGCATACAAAGGAAAGTGGACGTACGCCGTCGCCGTAGGATAGGTTTAGGGTCGGGTTTCTTTTATTTTTTTGTCCTAAAAGTTCGAAATGTAATGAAAATCTGCCGTGTTTGCATGAATCTCGTCCGGTTATATGAACTTTCACAATAAAAAGATATATTTTATGAAAATATATTAAATAATGATTCTAATCGTATTTACTTGGTATTGTGGTTGTCATTGTTTTTGTATGTATAAACTTGGTCAAAGTTTAGAAAGTTTGACCCGAGACAAAGCAAATATGCGAAGTAAATAAATACATAGGGTTTACATAAACAATTTCTCTTAGGCCCACCAAAAGTACGTCCACTACACATTCACGCATTTCATGTCTTTCTCTCGCTGTGTCTGTCAAACCAACTAAGCCAAACTCCCAGCATATCGCGCGGGAAAAGACCCGCCCGTGCCGTTTTAGTCGGGATTTGTATCGATGGATCGCGCGAAGCACCAAAACCAAGTGTTATGCTCTACAAGTTCAAAAGGAAAAGGTGGTACACTTACAGCATGCCTGTCGCGGTCGCATTGCACCCCTCACACGGTCGGTCCTGCACACCGCTCACCCAAAGGGAACATGCTTCGATTTGCCTCTTCACTAACACATGGGACCGCAATTGGAGAAACCGACCATTCGCCACACTCCCCCGCCCACCGCACGAAAATTCCCCCCAAATCCCAAATTCAACTCCCCTTCGGCTAACTAGCCAATAATATTCCCCAAACCCCCTCCCCCCGCCCCCCTCCACTCCATTTGCTCCGCCAAACTAGCCCTCCCCGCCGCACCGATACATCAGCGCCGCGGTTCTTCGAGGGGACGCATGGCGATCCTCTCAATCCCACAGTATGCTCTCGTAAACTGCCGTCCTCCAGCCGCGCCGCCACCGCTGGTGACGTTCTTTTGGAGACGCACGGCGGTCAGCTTCTCCCACGGTACGCGCATTCTAGACTGAGACCCAGTGCATGTCGGAGTAGCGTTGGATGTTAGCTGATAGACGCTGTTAGTCTCACTGCTTGCCGAAATAGTTTACACTCTATATGCTCTGCTTAAAAAGCTACATTGCCCTATTCTGCACTCAATCTACTTTGCTGAGATGGCATGCCACACCTGATTAGTTGCTAAAATATCCTGCCATATTTTAGGACCATGTATGTATTGTGAAGTAGATTGCCATTGTCTAGTAGCCAATCTATTAGGTGAAATAGCTCGACACCATTTTACACTCAATCTTTGTTGCTGAGATGGCCTTCGATGGCTGTGTGCTCGGCCTCATTGATTGCTGAAATAGCCTGCCATAATTTAGCAGTCAATTTGTTTGCTGAATTAGCTTTACATATATTTCGTTACTTAGATTTGCTTGTCCAAATATCTTGCTATAGCTTTAGACATCGACCTAGGTATTTTTTCTGGACTTTATAATGAAACATATATGTTTTTCCTGTAATATCTAGTAGAAGAACTAATTTGTATGTCTGATAGATGGACAGGACTTGAATAACTTCTGCTCAATGATTCTCCCCTACATATGTCGAGGGGGTTCAAAACTTCATGAACTTTATCAGAGCTGAGTACGGTGGTCCGAAAGCAGATGTGCGCTGCCTGTGTAGCAGTTGTATGAATTCAGTTTCAAGACCCCAGTCAATTATGCAAAATCATCTACACTTGTATGGGATGTTAGTCACATATACTAGGTGGGTTCATCATGGTGAAGCTGTGAACGTCAATGTCACTGACTATGTGGAAGCAGCAGATCACCATCTTGATCTACTTGATGCTCAGGTGGAAGAGGAGGAGGAGGAGGATGTGGCGGCGGAGCCAGTGATTTTGACCAAGATTGAAACAATGCTACGAAATGCTCGCGCATTTTGAGAACTTACACCTGTACAAGAAAAATGGTGGGCCCGCATGTTGGAGCAATGCAACGTGGCAGTCACCACAGGTTGTAAGCAGTCAGTATTCTCAGCTATGGTCAGCTTTCTTCAGGTGAAGACATCTCAGTGGATGGCCAACAAATCATTCGATGCGATGATGGCTGCTTTCTGCGATTGTTACCAAGCTGTGTCGGAGCTGCCACACACCTACAGTAAAATGAAGAATTTCCTCCATGCGGTTGGAACTGGATATGATATGATCCATGTTTGTGAGAATAATTATGTTCTGTTCCGGAAGGATTATGCCAACTTAAGTGAATGCCCAAAATGCAAATCATCAAGATGGAAATATGGCGATGCTGTGAAGAGGATTCCTCATAAGGTTTTGAGACATTTTCCAATTATACCAGGATTACAGAGGTTGTTTCCTGATGCTCAAACAAGAGAGGATGTACTGTGGCATTCTAGGAACCAGGAGCACAGAGATCTGAATGTAATGAGCCATCCATCTCATGGTAGTGACTGGACAAACTTCAATCTGAAACACAAAGAGTTTGCTACTGAGCCGAGAAACATTAGACTTGGCTTAGCTACAGATGGATTCAACCCATTTGGCCACCAGAGCATGACATATAGCATGTGGCCATTGCTTGTTATCCCTTACAACATGCCGCCAAGTATCTGCACCAAAGAATCAAACTACATCATGGCCTTGCTCATCCCAGGTCCAAAAAGTCCTGGAAAGGATTTTGATTTATTCATGGAGCCTGTTGTGGAGGAACTTCAAAAGCTATGGAGGGGTGTTCTCACTCGAGACCTATATAGTAGCCCACTAGCTGATTTCATTCTGCATGCTGTTATAATTTGGTGCATCCATGATTATCCGGCTTTGGGCACTATGTCAGGGTGAACGAAACATGGTTACAATGCATGTGTTCGCTGTGACAAGAATCCACTGTCATACCCAATACTTAGCAAGGTCTGTTACATTGGACACCGCCATTTCCTTGACAAGGACAAGCTGCGTCTTAGAAAATACCAAAAACCTGTGTTCAATGCAATTCATGAAAACCGTGATGCACCAGAGAGGCTCACCAGCGATGAGTTGCAGGAGGAATTAGAGAAGGTCGGGCATATTACACCAGCAAACCATCCTGATAATGGTAGCGGGAACAGGAAATGTGGCAAGGCAAAAGACATATTATTGTTTACCCACAGGTCCACTTTGTGGGACTTGGAGTATTGGAAAGATTTGGATCTGAGGCATAATCTTGATGTGATGCACATCGAGAAAAATATATGTGACAGCATTATCAGCACACTTCTTAATATTGAAGGCAAGACAAAAGATACCTTAAAATTTAGGATTGATTTGACACACCTGGATATCAGATCTAATTTGCAGGTGAATAGCACTGGTGAATCACGGGATATGGCACCAGCTGTGTACATCTTGGACAAGCAAAAGAGATAAGAATTCTGCAAGATCCTGTCACGTGTGAGATTCCCACATGGATTTGCTTCCAACCCTGAAAGGAGAATCAGTGCAGATGGAACCAAGGTACAAGGGTTGAAAATGCAAGACTGCCATGTCCTACTTCAAAGGATTTTATCTGTTCTCCTTAGAGGATTGGGCCGCCCTGACTTATACAGAGCAGTTGCAGAGTTGGGACAATTCTTCAAGGAACTCTGCAGTAGAAATATCAGGATAGATGCTGTGAAGCATCTTAAAGAGAGGATACCAACTATCCTATGCGACCTTGAGAAGATATATCCTCCAGCCTTCTTTGATGTGATGGTGCATTTGGCTGTTCATCTACCTGATGAGGCACTACTTAGAGGTCCAGTACAGTATGGATGGATGTACCCTATTGAAAGGCAGTTAGGCACTTTCAAGGGCTATGTTAGGAACAGAGCTAGACCTGAGGGTTCCATTGCAGAGGCCTACATTGCTACAGAAGCGTGGACATTCTGCTCAAGATACATTGAAACAGCTGATCATCCTAGCAAAAAGGTGGGCGAAAATAATCCTGAGCTCAATGTTTTTGATCCTGCTATTTGAGTAACAGGGAAGAGTCGACAAGATGACAAACCTAAAGATTTGGACAAAATGGTTTGGTATGTGTTGAATAACTGTCCTGAGATTCTACCTTATATCGAGTAAGTGCTAAGTACTGTAGCTTATACATCATAATCTACTATACTTGCAGCAAATTCTTATATATTTAGATGTTTGACGCAATCACTATGTTCTGCAGCGTGTACGAAGAGGAGTTACTGGCGCAAAATCCAAGAAACATTGACAAACGGGTTAGGGAAGGATTTGTGAAATGGTTGAAGAGCCGTGTAAGCTTTTGAATATCACTGTCAGTTTTTTAATATATAGAGTACATAAGATGATTAGCTTGTCTATTTTCTAACTATAGGTTAAGGAGATGCGGGAGGAGGGGCAGGCAATTAGTGATACCCTTTATGCACTAGCAATGGGTCCTGATACTCGGGTAAGACATTATGCATCTTGCGTTGTTGGAGATCTGTGCTACAACACCCTTGCACGCGACAATGGCAGGAAGACACAAAACAGTGCCGTCATGAGCACGGATACGCACAAGAAAGTGACAACTGAAATGTATGCTAACATAACAGACATTGTTCAGTTGCAGTATATCTCCAGTTTCGAGGTTCATCGGTGCATGGTTCTGTTTTGTTGTCGGTTGTATAACCAGTTTACCAGGACCTGAAAACCTAAAGCTGATGATGATTTCAAATCCATCAATGTCAAGGCAGCGTACCGCACCGACGAGCCTTATATTTTGGCAAATCAAGCAACACAAATATTTTTCCTGGAAGAGACAAATGCACATAGCCAAGACTGGAGAATATTACAAAAGTTTGAGTAGAGGAATTCATTTAATGAAGTTGCACAACAAGAAGATGCTTACACTGCTGCTGATGTAGAGGATTCCACAGATGTTTATGATATGTTTGCGGACCATCACATCAATAAGGCTGGAGAAAATATTGCCTATCAGGCTGTGGAAGTAGATGAGTTGATCAATAAGAAGCCAACATTCGAGGACATTGATGCTGAAGAAGAAGATGACACTGGGGGGAATTACGATTCAGATTGACACACATGGTGAGGATGTTGACACTGCTACTGTGGATGATGATTAGATTGCTTTTGTCGTATTTGCCTGTGAGAAGATGACTTATTATCTACTATGTTAAATTGTGTTTGCTATGACAACTGAAACCTGATGAAGTAGTTATTCAGTGAGAACATCACTTATTATGTATGTTGATTTGTGTTTGGTGATTGTATGATGACTAAAACATGATGACATTGTTGTTTAGTAGTACTCATATTTTGCTGTGAAACTTGTATTTGATGATTGTACAACCGCAAATGTAGTTGATGGCAGTTTGTTGTTGGACTGCAATTTGCTGAACGTCTTGCAATGGGAACATAGCTGACCCGCTAGGTCCTCTGCTTATCTATTTATTTATTAGCAAAAGGGGATGCCCCCCGATTCCCGTTAATATAGAAATCATTAGATGTTCACAAGACTAGACGCCTAGCCTGCTAAATAGGTTTCATTCATTACTAGTTTCAGCAAAGTGCTCATATTAGAGCCACTGAATACATCACGAGTGCTACATACACTGCAAATAAAGAGACAATCATCCTACAGAGCACAATGATCTTGCCCATTATCTTCACAAGCTCTTTCATCTCCTCATTGCTGCCAAGGCTGTTCACCAGCTGTTGGTTGGCCATGATCTGATGAACTGCATCATCTTTAACCTTCTGCTCTGCATCTTCCTCTTCTGCCGTTCCTTCGGTTACTTGTCCAACACCCCAGCCTGCTGGTATTGGGATTCGTCGTCTAACCAAATAATCCATGTAGTTCCATTCCCCCACATCTGCAACTTCCCAGAAATACAAATCACAAGAATCCTCCCTTTTCTGCACGAATCAAATTCGAAGATCATCAACCAAACTCTTAAAAAATAAAATTCAGCAACTGAAAGTAGGCGAACAACTTGACCATATTACCCCATGATTTGGGCATTTGTAGAAGACTCGGCCAGGGTTGAGGGTTGTAGTTGAGATGCGACGGATGACTCTGCGTGATTTGCAGCAGTGGCGCCACACCAACGGCAGCGGGGTGCGATGAGCAACCGGCTGCGGTGAGTGTGCCGGCGGGGGTGTGATGAGACCCACAGGCGGTGGTACGGGTGGCAACTTCGCGCAGATCTGGTTGTTGGCTCAATTCCCTGCTAAAGAGCAGGTGGACAAGCCAGCGGACATGGTTGCTGTGGCCGGAGCTTCTGAAGCTAGGCAGAGTAACTAGAGAAGAGGAGAAGCGAACGTTGGATATGTCAGTTTCATTACTTGTAGAGTAGTATAACACTATATATAGTCTAGGTTTGGATTCGAACCAGTTACAGTAGCACGTCTCTCTTTTTTCTAACAGTCAGGAACGTCTCTTTACTGCCAGACTAGCTTGTTCTGTACGCCTTCTCAAGTCTTTGATTTTTGGGAATGTTATCTGGCGAATGTTCCCTGGGAGGAGGATGGCAAACGAAAGCATTTTCCTGGCAGTTTTAGTTGCGACGCAAGATCAAACGGTGGCAGTTTTGGGAATGTTATCTGGTGAACGAGCCTAGTTTTTCTTTTCTTGCAAAAAACATATGCAACGTGGTGTCGGCTTAGTCAACAAACGATTCTACCAACGTTGACTGTTGGATTGACATCCAATGTCTGTCATGTTTCTTCAGTCTCTTCATCCTCCAGCCGCCAAAACCAAACCAGCGCCGGTGGGACCGCCTGCTCCCACCTCCCATGGTTGGCTACGCTGCCGCGCATGCATCGCCGCCCCATCGCACCCTAAAACTCTGGCCAGGCCATCTATCTACCCTACAGACCTCCTGTTATTCTCCAGTGAAGTCAGCCCCACCCCGCACTCAAACCAGCCAACCCTCGTACTCCCCTCCGCCTACGACTACACTGCCGCATCTTCCCCGGCTCCTGTTCGTTCCTGTCCGAGGCCTCGCCGTCGTTCTCCACCTTGGTTCGCTCACCGCGGCGCCGCCCTCTGGCGTTGTCAACATGGTCAACAACCGAGAGGAATCAGGAGATGATTGTATGTGAAGAGAATGATAGTAGGGACCCACTAGGGTCATGGCAGTATGCAAGCAAGTGCCTCCTTGTTACAAGCCAAAATAAATGCTTCCTCCTAATGGTTTCCTAACATCTGGGTCCCACCCCATTGTCAATGTATAGACAATAAACGAGAGAATTACACAACGATCGGCAGACACCAGGGACCCAGCAACTCACTAGTTGTTTTCTGTTTTTGAGACGGACGGAGCAGGGTATCAACTGGGCTATGCGGGGGCTGTACCCCGTCTAGCCCAGGCTTTTATTTTTTGTTTACCACATGACCAGCCCAGTTGTTTTTTTCTTTCTGAAAATGGCTAGCCCACTTCTACTTTTTTTTTGCAGAATACCCAACCAAGGCCTACTTGCTTAAACCATCCCTGCTGGGCTGCAAATCTTTCAAGATGAGGAGGGATGTATTCGGGGCTTGCCCAAAAATGGGCTGTAAATTTTAAAAACAATACAACAAACCGGTAATTAGTTTCAAATTATGGTTTTTTATGATTTCCAGATTTTAAATTTCATTGTTTTTTTTTGCGGGAAAATTCCATTCAATTTTAAATTAATATATATTTATTTTTCAAATTAGTTTGAATCGGACTCAAAATTTTGGGATTAAAAACAGTTCGGACCCCACCAAAATATGCAAAATTTCATTGATTTTTTAAACCGTGGCCAGAATATGGGCTGTAATGCTAGCAAAAAGAATGTGGGCGTCAAATAAATCTGTAAGAATTAGCAAATGGGCTAGAAATTATTAAAAATAATGGCAAATGGGTTGTATGCTGTTTGCCACAGATTTGGAGGCTGACTTGAGGGCCTACTATGTTGACGCGTACGCAGGGCTTTATGAACTTAGTCAACTAACGATTCTAGCGGCAGTGACCATTGGATAACATCCAACGGCCGTGCTGCTTCTTCAATCTCGAATCTTCTTGCTCCAGTCGCCCAAACCAGCGCCGGTGGGACCGCCTGCTCCCGCCTCCCTTGGCCGGCTGTGCTGCCGCGTAGGCCTCACCGCCCCCTCCTACTCCCACCGCTCGCCAGGACATCCCTCTACTCACCCACACCTCCTGTTATTCACTGACGACAAAGGCCTCACACCGCAGCCGAACCAGTCAACCCTCGTACTCCCCTCATCCTGGGCATACACTGCTGTGGCTTCGCCGGCTCTGGGTCGTTCCCTTCCTGGGCCTCGCCGTCGTCCACCGCGTTGGTGCTCTCGGCGTGGCGTGGTCAACAAACGACAGCCATCTGAAGAGGGATGTATGTGGAGAGGCTGACAGTAGGGACCCACATGGTCCATGGCCGCACGCAAGCAAGTGCCTCCTTATTATGCGAAAAAAAATGATTCCTCCCCCTAACAGCTGGGACCCACCAGCTATATCTTCGCACGGAAGGAAGTGCCTCCTTATTACGCGAAAAAAATGATTCCTACCCATGACAACTGGGCCCCACCATATTTGGAGGCTGACTTGTTGGCCTACTAAGTTGACGCGTACGTAGGGCTTTATCAACTTAGTCAACAAATGATTCTAGCAGCAGCGACCATTGGATGTTAATCCACCGGCCGTGCTGCTTCTTCAATCTCTGATCTTCTTGCTCCAGCCGCCCAAACCAGCTCCGGCGGGACCACCTGCTCCTGCCTCCTGTGGCCGGCTATGCGGCCGCGCAGGCCTCACCGCCCCACCCTACTCCCACCGCTGGCCAGGCCTTCCCTCTACTCACCCACATCCCCTGTTATTCTCCGGCTACGGCAGCCTCACACCGCAGCCGAACTAGCCAACCCTTGTACTCCCCTCCGCGTGGGCATCCACTGCCGTGTCTTCCCCGGCTCTGCGTAGTTCCCTTCCAAGACTCGCCGTCGTCCACTGCCTTGGTGCTCTCGGCACGGTGTGGTCAACGTGGTTAATGAACGACAGCCATCGGAAGAGGACTGTACGTGGTGAGGCTGACAGCTGGACCCACCAGCTACATCTTCGCACGCAAGGAAATGCCTCCTTATTACGCGCAAAAAAATGATTCCTTCCCCCTGATAGCTGGGACCCAGCAGCTATATCTTCGCACGCAAGGAAGTGCCTCCTTATCCTCCCTGACAGCTGGGACCCACCCGGTTGAAACATACGTAGCGTTGTCTGTCTGGTCACAAATGTGTACGTACATACTGGTCGATCGGTCTCTCTACAATGATGAACCATGGGCGTGTAAGGAGCGGCACGTGTCATAGTAGAGCCCCCGACGTAGCCGTTCAGGTAGCCCCGTCTAAATCGTGTACACGTACGTACAGCCACACAGAAAAAAATACGGCCACGGACGTACATATATGGGCAGGATCTCAAACGCGTACTCACGCATACGTATGGCCAGGGCTCGTGTACATGGAGAGAGGCAACGGACGGCCGCAACAGCCTCCTATTCATTGGCAGCCAACCGGCTGGGTCAGAACAGAGGAAACAGAGCCGTGTTCATCGGGAGCCAAGTGACTGGGTTGAAACGCGTCCTATTCATCAGGAGCCAACCGGCTTGGACGAAACAGCCGTAATAGGGTCCTGTTCATCGACTCGCGGTCTGGCGTACCGCAAAACAGAGGAAACGACCTTCTGTTCGAATGCCTATGGTCAAAACGGGGTCATGTTCATCGGCTGGTGGTTTGGCATACCGCAAAACGGAGGAAACGGACTTCTGTTCGAGTGCCTACGGTCGAAACGGGGTCCTGTTGATCGGGAGGGCTCTGGCGTACCGCAAAATGGAGGAAACAGACTTCTCCCCAACTGCCTACGGTCGAAACGGGGGTCCTGTTCATCAGGAGGGGTGTGGCGTACCACAAAACGGGACTCCACGGGCTACTGTTCATCCACGGTCGACCTCCCTCCAGCCTCCACCAGCTACTGTTCATTTACCATCGACTTCCTCCAGCCTCCACCGACTACTGTTCATCCAGCCTCCACGGGGGTCCTGTTCATCCACCCCCAACCGGCTGGCCTCCTCGGGGTCCTGTTCATCCAGCGCCAACCACCTTCACACGGCCAGGGTACTGTTCATCCATAGCCAACCCACCAGCTGGGGTGGGGCGTACGAGCGGGCAGTAGCAATGGGAACTGTTCATCCATAGCCAACCAACCGGCTAGGTCAACTCACCACGTCTCGCGCAAGGGCCTCGATCGATGCGTCTCGACTCGTTCTAGCTATGTATCACGCGCGCGGCAGCAATGGGCACTGTTCATCGAGAGGCAACCCAACACCGGCTACGTCTCGCATGTACTGGGGGCTCGACCGGCTTCATTTAGCAGATAATGAATCGCTCGGGTTTAGTTAGCAGCGAAGGAATCGCTCGGGTTCAGTTAGCATCGAATGGATCGATCGGCTTCAGTACGTAGCTAGTGCGATCGCTCCGGTTCAGTAAGCGAACGCCTCGCTCGGGTTCAGTTAGCGAATGCCTCGCACATACACGCGCGTACGAGGGAAACGTGCAAACCACACTGCATCGCTCGGCCCCGACCACCCACCGTAACTGGGAACTCCCCTCACTTCTACCACGATTTTTTACGTCATGGACGGCCCAAAGAATGTCATGCGGGTGCGTCTTCGGTCCGCCCAGGACGAAAAGCCCATTTTCTGTCATAAAGTTTTGTCATAGAAGTAGGAGCCCACCACATCTATGATGATACGTGTTTTTGTCACAATTATTTTCATAGAAGTGTCACAACCATGACAGAAAAAGTTTTCGTTCGGGCCATAATGTCATGGATGTGTCTTTTTTTGGTAGTGCCTGTCGAGGATCTTGTCCAACATAGATGGGCCACCTCTGTTCCCTTTAAAGGGCTTTTTCTTTTGGCCGTTTCAATGACTGCTGAACCCGGCGTTGATGGTTGCGTCATCAGCATCACTACCGTCGCCTTTATGGTGACGCTTATTGTTTTTATTGTGTCGAGATTTGTCGTTTCCGTCATGCACTTCCGAGGTGCCGGGGTCATTGCTGTGGTTGGAACTGCGAGCTAGCCAGCCGTCCTTCCCAGTGCAGAACTGGTGTAGGATCGAAAGTATGTCTAGAGGGGGGGTGATTAGACTACTTGGCCAAATAAAAATATATCATTTTCCCAATTTTAGTTGTTGCAGATTTTAACAAGTACACCAAGTCAAGTAACATGCTACACATGCAATTCTAAGAGTGTAGCAGCGGAAACTAAAACATTGCACATGTAAGTAAAGGAGGGGATTGGAGATTTCAAACGCAATGAAGAAACGATGAGTTTTGGCGTGGTTCCGATAGATGGTGCTATCATACGTCCACGTTGATGGAGGCTTCAACCCACGGAGGGCAACGGTTGTGCGAGTCCACGGAGGGCTCCACCCACGAAGGGTCCACGAAGAAGCAAACTTGCCTATTCCACCATGGCTTCCATCCACGAAGGACTAGCCTCACTCGGGGTAGATCTTCATGAAGTAGGCGATCTACTTGCCCTTACAAACTCCTTGGTTCAAGTCCACATGATCTTGGAGGCTCCCAAGTGACACCTAACCAATCTTGGAGACACCACTCTCCAAAAAGTAATAAATGGTGTGTTGATGATGAACTCCTTGCTCTTGTGCTTCAAATGATAGTCTCCCTAACACTCAAACAGTTCCTCGTAGATTTGGATTTGGCGGAAGAAGGATTTGAGTGGAAAGCAACTTGGGAAAGGCTAGAAATCAAGGTTCAAATGGTTGGATTGGAATATCTTGATCTCAACACATGAGTAGGTGGTTCTCTCTCAGAAATTGTTTGGTAGAAGTATATGCACGTTCTAATGGCTCTCTTACTTGGTAAGAGGGTGGTGGAGGGGTATATATAGCCTTCACCTAAAATCCAACCGTTACAAGTCTTTGACCCAACTCGGTGACACCGACACGAAAATCTCGGTGAGACCGACTAGTGTAAAAGACATGAACGTTAGGCTTTTTTGTGAGACTGATCAAAACTCGGTGAGACTGAAGTGCAATGCCTAGGGCAAGACCAGGTTTCGGTGAGACTGAAAATTTCATCTCGGAAATTCTGAAGTGAAGTAACATCGTTACAGCAAGTTGGTCAAGCCTTCTCGGTGGGACCGAGAACCATTTCGGTTGCACCGATCTGTTAGGGTTTGGCATGTGGCATAGTGGATAGCAATTTCGGTGAGTCCGGATAAGAATGTTTCGGTGGGACCGAGATCAATTTTTAGGGTTTTGGGTAGGAATGAAGTAGAGAAGTATTTGAGAGTTTTGGAGCAATATCACTAAGCATTTGAGCAATTGAGTCAAAATCAAAACCTCATCCCCTTTTAATAGTATTGGCTTTTCCTATGGACTCAATGTGATCTTGGATCACTTAACCAAAAATGTAGAGTCTTGAAGCTTTGCCAATCTTTGTCCTTAGCATTTTGAGGTGTCCACATCCATTAATACTTGCCATGCCAATCATTGATCTTTTCTGAAATTTACTAGCAATAAGAATTAGATCAATGAAGTATATGTTGTTATTGATTACCAAAACCACCCGGGGATTAGTTGCACTTTCAATCTCCCCTTTTTGGTAATTGATGACAACATATAGATCAAAGCTTTGACAAAAGATATAATCAATGAAATACATCGTCGCTTTGAGAAGTATGTGATAAGTAAGAGCTCCCTCTAAATTTGTGCATTATTTAAATTTTGTGTTTGAATGCAAATGCACAATCGATTAGGATAGTGGGTTAATCTTCCATGTCACATACATCTTGGCGGAGCGCTCAAAATGATAAGATTGCATAGCAATTAGCACTCATGACCAATCAAACAAGTGAATGATCATACAAGAGCATGCAAAATGATGTTCAAGCAAGCATAGCATTAATGTACGGTATGATCAAGCACATAATAACGTAGTATCTCATACAAGCATCAAACAAAGCGATAAACCAAGTAGCAAGTATCTCAAGAAAAACCAATGAAAAAAAAGCAAAGCACTCTCTCTCGAAGCCTAATGGTCTATACAAATTCTCCTGCTTTGGCAACAAGTACCAAAAAGTTCAAATATGTATAGAGCTAATCATCGCTCTAGGCTCGATCTCCAGTAGCTCCTGGTGATGACGTCCTCTGACTTGTAGTGCTGGTGTGCGTAGACATGGTTGGAGTAGAGATGAGTGCATCTGCGAAGATCTCTGCTGAAGTCTGTGGAGCTGGAGGTGTAGACACTGGAGGAACAGAAGGTGTGACGGTGGGAGCAGCAGCAGGGACAGAGACACTGGCTCTAGAAGTGACTGGCATAGCTGCTGATCTGGGCATCCTCTGGAACTGGGCAGTCATAGGAAGACCTGTGCCCTGATGCTCCTCATCATCAATGCTGGTGCCCTTCCTAACTTCACCCACTTGCGACTTCAAAGTCTCAACAACTATCTGGATCTCTGTGACCTTAATGTCTAGATCATAAAACTTTGTCTCAATGATAGTCTCAAGGCTCTTCTGGTTTGCAACCATGTCAGCCAAACTCTTCTCAATTCTCTGAGTGGCTTGAAGTAGATACTGTATCTGATCCTTGGTTTTCAGCACTAGGGCAGGTGGAGCACTAGGCCCTGAAGTTCTTGCAGCTTCTGCACTAGCATGTGCTTTGGCTGAGGTAGGATGAGATGCATCCATAGTAACTGTGTTGTCCTTGAACTCAGGTCTAAGTGGAAAATGCTCACGATCAAGCTGAAAAGACTTGTTTGCACCCTTTGAATTGATGAGCAACTGAATATGGGGGGCAAATCCACGAGACCTCTTCTGATCTGCAGCTGTCCTCTTGATAGTTTCTACAATGAGATCCGTCACTTTGATCTTCTCATGTTAGTCTATGTGATGCAACATGTTGATGGAGTGACCTCTAATCATCCTGTCATCTCCTGATTTGGGCATCAAAGTATGCCTCATGATGGTGTTGGAGGTGGCAAGTCCTGCAAGCGGATAGTACACTGAACCAAGCTTGTGATTCTCCTTCTCCTTCTCTGGAATCTCTATGTACATGTTGGCCATAGAATTATGATCCATCTTGGACTTTGCATATACATCAATGTCATCTTTGTCAGCTTCTGGCACACCAAGCAATGTGGCCCACTCAAGCACACTTGATTGATACTTGACACCCTCAGTCATCCATACAATTCTGCCATTGGGGTAGAAGTGAGCTGTAGAGTAGAATTGCATGATCATCTCATCCTTCTAGTTGGTCAGCTTCTTCCCAATGAACTCATCAAGATCAATGGATCTGAAATCCTCATGAACATTGGGGAAGTGATCCTCATTAGCATCAATATACTTCCAGTCCACCCATTTCATGTCACTTACAATTGGCTTCTTGTCAAGCAACACTGTCTCATAAAAATCTTGCTGCTCTTTGGTGTAAAATCTGTAGTCAATTGCAGACATCCTTCTGATGGAGTAAGGGTCTGATTCTCTCCATTTCCTGAGACCTGCGTCCTTCCTCTTCTTCATGTATTCTGCAACTGGGTGAGCATCATTATGTTCAGGCAACTTGGGCCTTAGCTTTATGGGCACTGGGGCTTCTTCATCTTTCTCTGCTTCTCTCTCAGGAACTGGGGCCTTCTTCTTTTCACTAGCTGGAACATCTTTGTTTGTTCTGTTTGCTTTTGTAGCTGCAGGCTTGGCCTTAGAAGGGGCAGCTGTTTTGATTACATCTCCCATAAGCTTCTGCTGCTTGGGAGGAGGAGGATTTTCAGCTTCTTCCTCATCTGTTGCATCATCCCTTCTCATGGATGTAGGCCTGAAAATCACATGAGCAGTTTGCTTCCTTTCTCTCTTCTTGCCTGCTGTCTTAGGCTTTAACTGTATAGGGGCCTATTGAGATCCTTCTGGATTCTCTGGAGTGATGTTTCTCTTGGCAACTGTGGAAGCAGGAACTTTTCTTGTGGTACCTCTCTCTTTCTTGGTGCCATACTCCTTGGCAACAACAGCTGGTTTCTTCTTCTTCTTTCAGATTGCTTCCTCAGTAGCAAAAATCCTCATCTTCATCATCTGAATTCTTCTTCTTCCTTGTCCTGGCGGCTGCCTTTGGCAAGTCTGGTGAGCTTCTTTCTCCCTCATAGAAACTTGCTTCAGGACTTGACCCTGCACTCAGCTCTGCCTCCTGCTCTGACATGTTCTGGCTGTCACTGGCATCAGACATCTTGACACCTGCACCTATCAAGTAGATGGGGTAGAGTGGAGTAGATGAGCATCACAAAAACATAGCATTTTGACAAACTTTTGAGTAAAAATTTCAGTTTTAAGTTTTCATAGAAATGATTTCGGAAAGCCCGAGTAGGTAATCTCGTTAGTACCGAAGCTGTAACAGAGAGTTTGCCACACAGTCTCAGTCTGACTGAGATGTGTTTCAGTCTCTCCAATAAGCTAGGGTTCTACTAAAACCTTAGACTCAGATCCATCGATTTGTATCCCTCGGGGACACCGAGATGTACAGTGTGCAATGGCCTCAGGGCATATCGGTGAGTCCAATTCTTCCTATTCGGTCTGTCCGAGATAATCTCTGCGCAACCCTAAACCTAAAATTTTGCGCAAATCTATCTCTACGGAATTTGCTGGAATAGAAATCTCAATCCGTGGGAATATTGCGGGCGCAACAACTCTAGTCCATAGAATCAAAAATTTGAAGCACTAGAGGATCGAATCTCACCCTAACTTGGTGGAGATCCTCTACGGCAGCAACAACGGAGGAGAATGCCGTTGACGGCGATGTAATCCGGCGGCGAGGGCACGCTGGAGACGAAGGCGACGATCCGGAGACCTGGGTGACGGCAGCAATGGGGTGCGGGAACATGACGATTGAAGAAATTTTCAACGTACGGGCCGCGGACATATATATACCCATGTGTTGTTGGTGAGACCGAGCGAAACCAATCGGTGGCACCGAAATGAATAACTGCTGTGAGTTCATCGCTTCGGTGAAATCGAGAGTTTTAAATTGGTCTCTCCGAGATTGAAAATCAGATCATTCCAAGTGTTTTCGGTGAGCCCGGATGCATGTGAGTTGGTCTGTCCAAAAGACACTTAGAAGGTTTTGGAGGTCAGCCCTAAGCAGGTCTGTGGCTCCGAGTGCTCCTCACCCAGAGGGTCCGAAAGAGACTTGTTCATGTTTTTGTGATATAGCAAGATAGAATTTAGACAAGTTGAGATAGATAGCTAGAGAGGGTGCTTAGGCATTCTTGTACATCCATTTGGCCAAATAAAACCAAATCAATCAAACTACAAATGGATGTCCGCGAATGAGAAATATGCATAGCAACATGCTCACACAATAAGATAGCAAATGAAATATGTGTCAAACATGCACAACCAATTCTAGCAACTATTAAGCAATGGGCGATGACATAGTCATTTATATATGAGTATATTGACTTAGGAGCCAAAGGAGAACATTTGATCATAGGTCATACTCATCGTTTAAGCACAAGTGGGGTTACCAATTTTACATAAAGCATTAATGTGTTCACACCATTAGAGTTGCTTTGACTCAAGTCTTAGAGTAAAGCTCCCCCTAGATGTGATATCCCCCCAAGGAGGGATGAAATAACCTTGGGTTTTGTCGATGTTGACTTCATGTAGATGTTGTAGATGTGGATGCTCAATGTTGATGTAGACCATCAAGAGTTGGGAGCAATCCTTGGAGTTTTGCACTTTCAATACCTACATGGGTTAGTCCCACACAAGGAACATACAAAGATATCCATAGACATGGAGTGAAATGCACACATTATGATGTCAATGAATGAATTGAATACCTTGTCCCTTGCCTTACCAACAAGAGGGTTTGTGACTCCATGAACTAGTGCAAGATGTTGAAGTTGGTTGCACAAGCTCTTGCCATAAATTAATGTGGATGAAGTTTGTTGGCGGAGTCACCCTCAAGAACTCTCTAGTTCTTCTTCTTTGGGACCCACATCAACTTGATGGGAATCCTTGGAGTTGTAGTAGCACTTGATGTAGTAGAACTTGATGAAGCCTTTGGAACCCATTTGACCAAAGCTTGAGGTGGTCCTTCAAATGAGTCAATCTCTTCTTGAAGCTTATCCTTGCCTTTTAGCTTGTGGTCTTGAGGTGGAAGATCATCTTGAGCTTGTGTCCCCTTGAAAGAAGTAGGATCATACTTCTCTTATTGATGAACAAACTTCGTCTTGGGATATTGATCTTCCTCCCACTCAACTCCATTGGCATTGAACTTTCGTTCAAAACCAATACCTTGGTTCTTCCGATGCCTTCCTTGCTTGCGCACAATTTCCTCAAATTGTTTACTTCCGGCAAGACTTTTGTAGACACCCTTTTCTATAATTCCTTTCAATAAATCGTTTTCTTGCTCAAGTGTAACTTGGCTAAGAGAATCATTAGTGGAATCAATAGAACTACTAGAAGCAACAACATTGGATTTAGCATTGTTATTGTTACTACTAGAGGTAGAACTCTTTTTACCCTTGTTACTAGTTTGCTTAGATTTAACTTGTGGCATAAAGGTAGACAAGAGTAAACGTTTGGCAAGATATGAAGAACTCTTCTTTCGAAGATCATCATTGATAGCTTTAGGAAACTCATGCTCTTGCACAAAATTTAGCTTCTCGAAGCGTAGCTTATCATGAGATCTTAAAAGCTCTCTATGATCCTCTTGAGTTGTTTCATGAGCTAACTTAAGAGTGTTTAGTTATTTAGTTAGACACTCAATCTCCTTCATAGCATTGTCATTCGTTTCCTCTTGACTATGATTACTAGCATTTTCATTATAGCTCACATCACTAATCTTATCAACAAGTAAATCATCATCACCAAGCAAATCATCCTCATCACTATTAAAGTCAAAGTATTCGGGGTGTGATACCTTGGGGCCTTTTGCCATGAAGCATCTTCCAATTCCTTCATTTGGTGAATCAAATAGATCATAGGAGTTGGAGGATACGAGAGCAAGTCCGGCAACACCTTCATCTGGACTATAGTCGGAGTCGGAGTGATAGCTTCTCTCAGAGTGGTTGTCGGAGTCGGAGCCAGAAATCCATTCACCAACATGAGCTTGATGTCTTCTTCTAGTGTAGATCTTGGATGACTTGTCCTTCCTTTCCGAATCTTTTCTCCTTCGGGAAGATCTTCGTTCATAATGATCATCCCTACTACTTCTCTCCTTGTGAGGTGATTCATCTCTTCTATGTCTTCCTCTTGGTGATTTGTCTCTTTTCTTGTGAGGTGCCGTACACTCATTGGAATAGTGTCCGGGTCTTCCACAGTTACAACAATTTCGGTCATGACATGATGATCTTTTCCTTTGTTCTTGTAAAACTTGTTGAACCTTTTCACATGTCTTCATTGGATACTAGCTTGTCGCTTGAAGTTGTGGGAGCATCGGTTGAGGCTTTGTAAGAAGCACTTGGTTTGTTGTGTAGCTCCTCTTTGTCCTTGAGTGACATCTCATGAGCAACAATCCTTCCAATGACTTCCGTGGGCTTGTGATCGTTGTAATTGGGCATCATTTGGATCAATGTGCACACAATATCATATTTTCCATCCAAGGCTCTAAGGATCTTCTTGATAATGAATTTGTCGGTCATCTCTTCACTTCCTAAGCCGGCAATCTCATTTGTGATGAGAGCAAGCCTAGAGTACATTTCAGCGAGTCCTTCACCATCCTTCATCTTGAACTTGTCAAGTTGACTTTGAAGCACATCCAACTTGGATTCCTTGACGGACTCGGTACCCTCGTGCATATCAACCAAAGTATCCCAAATTTCCTTTACATTCTCAAGGCGGCTGATCTTGTTGACCTCCTCGGGACACAAACCGTTGAAGAGAATGTCACAAGCATGAGCATTGTATTGCAACATCTTCAATTCTTCCGCGGTTGCCTCACGATCCGGTTCCTTACCATTTTCAAAGAATTCACCTTGCAAGCCAACACGAACAACAGCCCAAACGATGGGGTTATGAACAAGAATATGCATTTTCATCTTATGCTTCTAACTAGCAAAGTTTGTACCATCGAAATATGGACCTCTACGGTGATAGTTACCCTCACTAAACGCCATAGTCTCCTAGGTTGTGAAACCAATGCAATGGAGACCAAAGATCTGATACCACTTGAAGGATCGAAAGTATGTCTAGAGGGGGGTGATTAGACTACTTGACCAAATAAAAATCTATCCTTTTCCCAATTTTAGTTGTGGGCAGATTTTAGCAAGTACACCAAGTCAAGTAACACCCTACACATGCAATTCTAAGAGTGTAGCAGCGAAATGTAAAACATTGCACATGTAAGTAAAGGAGGGGATTGGAGATTTCAAACGCAATGATGAGACGATGATTTTTTGCGTGGTTCCGATAGGTGGTGCTATCATACGTCCATGTTGATGGAGGCTTCAACCCATGGAGGGTAACGGTTGCACGAGTCCACGGAGGGCTCCACCCACAAAGGGTCCACGAAGAAGCAACCTTGGCTATTCCACCATGGCTTCCGTCCACGAAGGACTAGCCTCACTCGGGGTAGATCTTCACGAAGTAGTCGATCTCCTTACCCTTACAAACTCCTTGGTTCAACTCCACATGATCTTGGAGGCTCCCAAGTGACACCTAACCAATCTAGGAGACACCACTTTCCAAAAGGTAATAAATGGTGTGTTGATGATGAACTCCTTGCTCTTGTGCTTCAAATGATAGTCTCCCCAACACTCAAACAGTTCCTCACAGATTTAGATTTGGTGGAAGAAGGATTTGAGTGGAAAGCAACTTGGGAAAGGCTAGAAATCAAGGTTCAAAGGTTGGATTGGAATATCTTGATCTCAACACATGAGTAGGTGGTTCTCTCTCAGAAATTGTATGGTGGAAGTATAGGCACGTTCTGATGGCTCTCTTACTTGGTAAGAGGGTGGTGGAGGGGTATATATAGCCTCCACCTAAAATCCAACAGTTACAAGTCTTTGACCCAACTCGGTGACTCCGACATGAAAATCTTGGTGAGACCGACTGGTGTAAAACACATGAACGAGACTGATCAAAACATCTCGGTGAGACCGAAGTGCAATGGCTAGGGCAAGACCAGGTTTCGGTGAGACCGAAAATTTCATCTCAAAAATTCTGAAGTGAAGTAACATCGTTACAGCAAGTTGGTCAAGCCTTCTCGGTGGGACTGAGAACCATTTCTGTTGCACTGATCTGTTAGGGTTTGGCATGTGGCATACTGGATAGCAATCTCGGTGAGTCCGGATAAGAATGTTTCAGTGGGACCGAGATCAACTTTTAGGGTTTTTATAGGAATGAAGTAGAGAAGTAATTGAGAGTTTTGGGGCAATATCACTAAGCATTTGAGCAATTGAGTCATAATCAAAACCTCGTCCCCTTTTAATAGTATTGGCTTTTCCTATGGACTCAATGTGATCTTGGATCACTTAACCAAAAATGTAGAGTCTTGAAGCTTTGCCAATCTTTGTCCTTAGCATTTTGAGGGGTCCACATCCATTAATCCTTGCCATGCCAATCATTGATCTTTTCTGAAATTTACTACCAATAAGAATTAGATCAATGATGTATATGTTGTTATTGATTAACAAAACCACCCCGGGATTAGTTGCACTTTCAACCGGGTTATGAGAGAGCTGAGGGCCGCCATGGTCCTCGGCTTGTCTTGTGCGAGCTGTCTGTAGGATCGATAGTATGTCTAAAGGGGGGTGATTAGACAACTGGACCAATAAAAACTTATCCTTTTCCCAATTTGAGTTGTAGGCAAGTTTTAGCAATTCTACCAAGTCAAGCAACACCCTACACATGCAAGTCTAAGAGTTGTGTAGCGGAAAATAACGACTTTGCATATGAATGTAAAGGAGAGGTTGGAGATTTCAAACGCAATGAAGACACGATGATTTTTGGCGTGGTTCCGATAGGGGGTGCTATCATACGTCCGCGTTGATGGAGACTTCAACCACAAAGGGTAACGGTTGCGCGAGTCCATGGAGGGTTCCACCCACGAAGGGTCCATGAAGAAGCAACCTTACCTATTCCACCATGGCTTATGTCCACAAAGGACTAGCCTCACTCGGGGTAGATCTTAACGAAGTAGGCGATTTCCTTGCCCTTCCAAACTCCTTGGATCAACTCCACATGACCTTGGAGGCTCCCAAGTGACATCTAACCAATCTAGGAGACACCACTCTCCAAAATGTAATAGATGGTGTGTTGATGATGAGCTCCTTGATCTTGTGCTTCAAATGATAGTCTCCTCAACACTCAATCTCTCTCTCACAGATTTGGCTTGGGTAGGAGAAGGATTGGAGTGGAAAGCAACTTGAAGAGGCTAGAAATCAAGGTTCAAATGGTAGGATTGGAATCTCTTGATCTCAACACATGAATAGGTGGTTCTCTCTCAGAAAAATGAATGGTGGAAGTGTAGGTACGTTCTGATGGCTCTCTTAGAGAGTAAGTGGGGATGGAGGGGTATAAATAGCCTTCACCCAAAATCCAACCGTTACACACTTTTGACCCAAATCGGTGAGACCGAATATGAACTCGGTGAGACCGATTAGTGTAAAAGATATGAACGTTGGGCTTTTCGGTGGGACCGAAGTGCAATGGCTAGGGCAAAACCCAGTCTTGGAATTTCCGAGTGTTTCAACTCGGTGATTCCGAAGTGAAACAATGTCATCACAGAAACTTGCCAATGCCATCTCAGTGGGACCGAGATCCATTTCAGTCAAACCGAATTGCTAGGGTTTGGCAGTGGCAATGGGAGTGGTCATCTAGGTGGGTCCGGATGGGATAGTTTCGGTGGGACCGAGATGGACATTTAGGGTTTGGACAGATGTGTTTTTGAGAAAATGACCGAGGGTTTTTAGAGCAATATCACTAAGCACTTGAGCAACAACCTTATCATCAATACCTCATCCCCTTTTAATAGTATTGGCTTTCCTAAGGGACTCAATGTGATCTTGGATCACTAAACCAAAAATGTAGAGTCATGGAGTTGCCAATTCTTGTCCTTGACATTTTGAGGGGTCCACATCCATTAGTCCTTGCCATGCCAATCATTGATCTTTTCTGAAATCTATTAGCAATGAGTATTAGATCGATGATATATATGTTGTTATTAATTACCAAAACCACCCAGGGATTAGTTGCACTTTCAATCTCCCCCTTATTGGTAATTGATGACAACATATAGATCAATGCTTTGACAAATGATATAATCAATGAAATACATCGTCGCTTTGAGAAGTATGTGATAATTAAGAGGTCCGCCTAAATTTGTGCATTATTTAAAATTTGCGTTTGAATGCAAATACACAATCGATTAGGATCAGGTGTCACTCTTCCATGCCACATACATCTTGGTGGAGCGCACAAAATGATAAGATTGCAATGTAATAAGCACTCATCACCAAACAACCAAGTGAATGATCATACAAAGAGCATATGAATATATATATAAGCATAGCATCATCAAAGTACGGGATGATCAACCACAAACACACGTAGTACCAAACGAGCAATGAACAAAAGTAGCACACAAGGGAAAATCAAACGAGAAAAAGCAAAACACTTGCTCTCTCGAAGCCCTAATGATCTATACTAATTCTCCCCCTTTGGCAACAAGTACCAAAAAGTTCAAAGAAGTACAGAGCTAGACGTCACTCTAGGCTCGATCTGCGGCAACTCCTGGTGGTGAAGTCCTCTGACTTGCAACGCCGGTGTGCATTGATGTCGGAGTAGAGAGAAGTGCATCTGCAAATGCCTCGGAAGAAGTCTGCGGAACTTGTGGAAGAGTGGCAACGGTTGGAGTAACTGACGGAGCAACTGAGGGTGAAGCAGGTGGAGCTGAAACTGTGGCTCTGGAAGTGTCTGGAACTGCTGCTGACTGGGGCTAGGTCGAGAACTGAGTAGTCATGGGAAGTACTGAACCATGATGCTCGTCATCATCACTGCTAGCAAGCTTTGCCTCATCCACGTCTTTCCTAAGACTCTCAACTGTAGTTTGCATCTCTGTCACTTAGACATCCAGATCATAGAATTTCGTCTCAAGATCCTCTCAAGACTCTTCTGGTTCTCAGCAATGTTGGCCAGACTCCGCTCGATCCTCTGAGTAGCTCGAAGAAGATAGTTTATCTGATCGGTCTTGGTCTTCAGTGACGGAGTAGGTGTGGCTCTGGGCTCTGCGGACTTAGCAACCTCCGCTCGTGCTTCCTTCTCTGCATGTGCTGCGGCCGAAGTGGGATTAGATGGATCCATCGTCACTGTGTTGTCCTCAAACTCCGGCTTAAGTGGCAAATGCTCACGGTCAAGCAGATATGTCTTGTTACCAACTTTGGAGTTGATAAGCACCTGAATGTGTGGAGCAAATCCACATGACCTCTTCTGATCCGCGGCAGTCCTCGTGATAGACTCTACAATGAGATCCATGACCTTGAATCTCTCAGATCGATCAATGTGATGAAGCATATTGATGGAATGTCCTCTGATCATACTCTCATCTCCTGACTTGGGCATCAAAGTATGCCTTATGATCGTGTTGGAGGTAGCAAGTCCTGCCAACAGATGATAAACTGAGCCTAGCTTGTGAGTCTCAAGGTCATCCAAAGGAATTTCCTTATACATATTTTCCATGGAATTGTGATCCATCTTGCGCTTGGCATACACATCAATGTCATTTTCCTCAGGCTCGAGTACACTAGCAAAGTTTCCCATTCTTCAACAGTGGACTCATATCGTACACCTTCTGTCATCCACACAATCCTGTCATCGGAATAGAAATGAGCTGTGGAGTAGAATTGCATGATCATCTCATCATTCCAAGCAGCCAATTTCTTCCCTATGAACTCGTCAATGCCTATCATCTTGAAGCTCTCATGCACATGAGTAAAGTGATCTTCATTATCATCGATGAATTCCCAGTCCACCCATCTCATATCACTGACTATAGGCTTCTGGTCAAGCAACACAGTCTCATAGAAGTCTTGTTGTTCCTTGGTGTGAAAGCGGTAGTCTACAACAGTTCTCCTTCTCACTGAGTAAGGATCAGACTCTCTCCATTTTCTCAGGCCTTTGTCCTTCCTCTCTTTCATGTTCTTAGCCACTGGATGTGTTTCATTGTGCTTAGGCAATCTGGGTCTCAACTTCCTTAGCACTGGGGCATCCTCTTCATCATGATTTCTCTGAGGCACTGGGGCCTTGTTCTTCTCTGCAGCAGGGACATCTCTGGTAGTCCTCTTGGGTTTGGCAGCAGCTGGCTTGGCCTTTGAAGAAGTAGCAGACTTCATAGCATCATCCATGAGTTTTTGCTGTTTAGGAGGAGGTGGATTTGCAGCTTGTTCTTCCTCATCTGTGGCATCATCTCTCCTCATAGATGTGGGTTTGAACACCACATGAGCAACTTGTTTTCTTTCCCTCTTCTTGCCTGCAGCCTTTGGCTTAGACATGGTTGGCACTGGCTGAGATCCTCCTGGTTTTTCTGAGGTAATGCCTCTCTTGGTAGCTGTAGATGCAGAGATTTTCCTAGTGACTCCTCTCTCCTTGTGAGTGCCTGCATACTCTTCTTGAATAGGAACCTTCTTCTTGGAAGTGACCTCTTCCAACTGGAAGTCCTCATCCTCATTATCAGAATTCTTTCTCTTCCTAGTCCTTGTAGCTGCTTTAGGCAAGTCTAGAGAACTTCTTTCTCCCTCATGGTAACTCTCCTCTGGACTAGATCCTGCATCAAGATCAACACTTTGTTCTTCAGATCTGTTCTGGCTATCACTGAGGTCTGACATGCTGACACCTGCAACTGTGAAGTAGATGGGCTAGAGTGGAATAGATGAGCATCACAAAAACATAGCATTTTGACAAAATTTTGAGTTAAAACTTCAGTTTTAGGTTTTCACATAAATGATTTCGGAAATTCCGAGTAGATCATCTCGGTAGCACCAAAGCTGCCACAGAGACTTCGCAACACAGTTTTAGTCTCTCCGACATGCTAGGGTTCTACTAAGATTTTAGATTCGGATCCACCGATTCGTACCACTTGGTGACACCGAGATGTACAATATGTAATGGCCAGAGGACAAATCGGTGAGTCTGATTCTTTCTATTCGGTCTGTCCGAGATAAGTTCTGCGCAAACCTAACCCTAAAATTTTCGCTCAAAACTACTTCTATGGAATTTTGTTGGAATAGAAATCTCAAACAACAGGAACGTTGCGGGCGCAATTGCTCTAGTGCATTGAATCAACAAGTTGAAGCACTAGGGGATCGAATCTCACCCTAACTCAGTGAAGATCCTCTACCGCGGCAACGGCGGTGAGGAATACCGTTGACAGCAACGGAATCCGGCGGCGAGGGCGCGCTGGAGATAAGTAGACGATCCGGAGACCACGGGCGACGGCAGCGACGGGGTGCGGGGGCGACGTAACTGTTGAGAAATTTCAACGTACGGTCCACGCGATATATATACCCGTGAGCTGTTCGTGAGACCGAGTGAAATGAATCGGTGGCACCGAGATGAGTAACTGCTATGAGCACATCAACTCGGTGGCGCCGAGAATTTCAAATCGGTTTCTCCGATATAGAAAATCAGATCAATCCAAGTGGTTTCGGTGAGACCAAATGGTTGTGAGTTGGTCAATCTGAAAGTCACTTAGAGGGTTTTGGAGGTTAGACCTAGTTGGATCGGTGGCTCTGAGTGCTCCTCACCCGGAGGGTCCGAAAGGAACTTCTTCAATTTTTTGTGATATAGCAAGAATGAATTGAGACAAGTTGAGATAGATAGCTAAGGAAAGTTCTTAGGCATTCTTGTACATCCATTTGGCCAAATAAAATCAAATCAATCAAACTACATATGGATGTCCTCGAATGAGAAATATGCATAGCAACATGCTCACACAATAAGATAGCAAATGAAATATGTGGCAAACTTGCACAAACAATTCTAGCATCTATCACACAATGGGCGATGACATAGTCATCTATATATGAGTATATTGACTTAGGAGCCAAATGAGAAAATTTGATCATAGGTCATACTCATCGTTTAAGCACAAGTGGGGTTGCCACTTTTACATAAAGCATTAATGTGTTCACACCATTAGAGTTGCTTTAGCTCTAGTCTTAGAGCAAAGCTCCCCCTAGATGTGATATCCCCCCAAAGAGGGCTAAACTAACCTTGGGTTTTGTCGATGTTGACTTCATGTAGATGTTGTAGACGTGGATGCTCAATGTTGATGTAGACCATCAGGAGTTGGGAGCAATCCTTTGAATGATGCACTTTCAATACCTACATGGGTTAGTCCCACAAGGAACAAACAAAGATATCCATAGACATAGAGTGAAATGCACAACATATGATGTCCATGAATGCATTGAATACCTTGTCCCTTGACTTACCAACAAGAGGGTTTGTGACCCCATGAACTAGTGCAAGATGTTGAAGTTGGTTGCACGAGTCCTTGCCATGAATGAATATGAGTGAATTTGTTGGCGGAGTCACCCTCAAGAACTTTCTAGTTCTTCTTCTTTGGGATACACATCAACTTGATGGGAATCCTTGGAGTTGTAGTTGTACTTGATGAATTAGAACTTGATGAGGTCTTGGGAACCCACTTGATGTCGTGGGAAACGACTATCTATGGGACCGAACAGGTCCCTTTGCGATTCGGCTCAGGGGACATGCATGGGACAAAGAGCAGATTTTTAGTAGGTGCAAGAACATGCGAGGGATTTTTCCGGGTTTGGGCCGCTATGAGCGTAAAACCCTACTCCTGCTTTGTGTTTGATCGTGTATGAACTCTGGTTACATGGAGTGCAGTTTTCCGGCAAGGTGCACGGGAAATGCAGCTACTGCGTGTAACTGAGCTGGGTGTCGACCGTTCTACCTGTAGCCGTGGGCCTCCTTTTATTGGCTAACGGGTTACCACAATGGCTAATATGGTCATTACAGAGTATGAACAGTGACTTGCACCATCACCACGTTTATCTTCCAGCGGGGTAAGACAAACGCATTTAATGCAGCGTTAGGTGCTACGTTGGGGAGGCGAGGCCTTGGGCAAAAGATATGTACCACCGGTCCTGGCGCCCCCCTGTAATCTTGACACGTCCCAGGGATGAGTGTCATTAAAGTTAATCTTGGCATGGCGTGCTGACACGTGCCTTGGACGGCTATGTTGACTGCCTGCTTGCTCGACACCTAGTATACGAGCCTATCTGGTCGATGGTTAGGTGGAGCGGTAGCGGCATAGAACAAGCCTGCTGGCACGGAGCTCGCCGGGCCTTGCTTGCCGGCAACCATAGTCTTGGTCTTCACCTTGCCAGGATGGAGCTTGCCGGTAGGGGTAACGTTGATCTTCAGTTCTAGAATAGTACTTCTCGATGACCTGCCTTGAGGTCTTCTTCACGGTCTTGGTGTTGAGTCTTAAGCCATAGTTATCCTCTACCAAGCCCTTGCCGGAAGGGAGGCTACAACTGCCTGTGCACAAGTCTGGGTACGAGGGCACCCATGTCTTAGTACATCAATAGGAGCCCCTGGGTCTGGGCCACACGCGCATGCGAGGCGTCGTTGGGCTAGGCCCAAACAGTGCATAGGCGGCGCGTGGCAGAGGATAACTATTGTAATCTTCTCTTTTACCGCACCCGCCCATGATGCGCATTAAATGCGGGCGTGGGAGAGGTGGAACGAAGTAGCGGCGGGAGGTGGTGCGCCTGAAAAGCGCAGCCACGTAGGACAGAAAAGAGCCAGTCCTCGCACCTTCCCCATAAAAAGGAAAAACGTGGAGGGAACTGCTCATTTCGCCTGACTTCTCGCATCTCCTTCCTCAATTTCTGCCATTAAGGGAGGCGTGGCGGCAGGGAGAGTAATCCCCCTAGGGCGCTATAAAAGAGGGGGGAGTGGCAATCTTTTCCACCCATCTTCTGCCTTTGCCATTCTCCTCCTCCAAGCTTTCGTTCATCCTTGCTTTCTTTGAGGTCTACCGCTGCGATGGCGAGGGGTGGAGGTCAGGCCCGCGCATCTGCGAGCCCTATCGCCCATAGCAGAGCCACCCCCCGCGGCCGCGGAGGGCGCGATACTCGTGGATGAGGCGGGCGTGGCGGACGTGGTGGGGCGGCTGCCCTTCCCCCTCAGGCAGAAGCCCGCATGGCGGTGATGGCGCACGAGTTCCACACGGCGGTGGCAGCGCACAAGTGTGTCATGGGGCTGCACTGCCGGCTTCGCAGTTGGCTCAGGCTCCTGGACCCCTTTGCGAGGGTGATGGAGAACAGCAGGCCCTCGGGTCTGTGGCTACAGCTGGATGGCTACTGCAATGGCCCCTCCTGGGTGGTGGCCGAGTTCTCCACCGCCGGCTCTCTGTTCCTGACGCGGGGGTGGAAGTCGTTCGCTCGCTCCCATGGTCTAAGGTAGGGGCAGCTTCACCAGTTTAGGTACGACGGAGCTGCCACACTCTTCATGAAGTTCTTCGAGGTCTCCGGCGGCCGCATCGAATGCTGCGCGGAAAGTGAGAGCAGCAGCGGCACCGACTCCACCAGCGAGAGCGAGAGCGAAGAAAGTTCCTCGCGTATCAAGAGCGAAGGCGACGACTCCGACTAGGTGCATAGTATTGCCCCAGTCGAATCTTGAAGATGAACTGCGCTCCGCCTAGGCTCCTCTCCTTAGCTCCTGTATCAAAAACAATGTAGCCCCGTGGGGGCATGGAAGAAAACTTTTGCATCTAAACGTTTAACAGTTGCTGTAGTTCGTATTTGGAATGGACGTATGCATGTTGTTCTCCTTATTCCATTTTGCCTTTGCATGATTTTTGTACCCTATGCTTGCCGAAAACTTGCCGGTGTGCACATCCTTGCCGCGAGCGCTCGATGAACAGGTCCTCAGCAGCTTGCTGGAAATGCCGCTGCCGGCAAGGTCATGCTTGATGATCACAATGCAGCTACTTAGGTTGCCGAGCGGACTCGAAGCAAGGCAAGAGCGCAATTGATCACGGCAAGGTTCCTTAGCGTGCAGGTTTCTAATACAAAGGCCAAAATTGTTCAAGGAGAGCCGTAATTACAACAAAGAATTTATTTCAAAGTTTTGCAACTTAGCTTATTCCTTGCTGTACTTCTTGCCGTAGGGTGACATCTTGAACGCGTCCTTTGCTATCCATACCGTCACTCCCCCCGGGAAACATGTATGTGAGGAACCCTTTTTTTCTTTAAGAAAAAGAAAGAAGAGAAAAGAGGAGGCTGGAACCTTGATGGTTCGTTAATTACCTTATGAAAGGCAAAAAATGTAACACAAGACAACCTGCAACACATAAATATATATGTACTTTGACAAAAAGTTGTGAAACATTTAGTTTTTATTGGATCTGTGCCCGGCTTTGTACAAAGGTTTACATACCTTGATGGCAAACTTGTACAAAATAGGTTGCCGAGCAGCCCGGCAACCATGCCTTATGGGTATAACTTACAAAGATGCTCAATATTCCATCAGTTGAGCACCGGAGTGCCATCTTCGGTCTCTAGGCGGACTGCGCCAGGCCTAGAGACTCGTACTACCCGCTAAGGGCCCTCCCACTTTGGCGTCAACTTGTTTTTACCCTTCGTGGATTGAATCTGACGAAGAACAAGGTCGCCTTCCTCAAGGTTCCTGGCATTCACTTTGTAGCAATGGTAGCGGCATAAAGCTTGCTGGTACCGTGCATCACGGACAGCAGCCCGAAAACGATCTTCCTCAAGGAGCGTGGCATCGTCATGCCGCAGCTCATCTTGGTCCTCCTCATCGAAGGCCAAGACTCGAGGTGACCCATATTTGAGTTCTGTGGGGAGTACCACTTCTGCACCATACACAAGGGAGAAGGGTGTCTGGCCAGTGGCTCGATTTGGTGTCATTCTGATTGACCATAGAACCGCTGGCAATTCTTCCACCCAGCGCCTCCCACACTGGTGCAGCTTGTCGAAAGTCCTAGTCTTTAAACCACGCAACACTTCCGCATTTGCCCTCTCTACCTGCCCATTGCTCCTCGGGTGAGCAACGGAAGCATAGCAGATCTTATTTCCATGTTCTTGGCAATATGCTGTGAAGGCGCGGCTCGTGAATTGCATGTCGTTGTCTGTAATGATCCTATTGGGTACACCAAAATGGGCAACCAATCCTTTGAGGAACTTGATAGCTGACTGTGCCGTCACCTTTCTCACTGGCTCTACTTCAGGCCACTTTGTAAACTTGTCGATTGCAACATACAAGAATTCAAAGCCCCCGGTAGCATCGGGGAAAGGGCCGACAATGTCGAGCCCCCAGACCGAGAAGGGCCAGCAAAGAGGGATGGTTTGGAGGGCTTGAGCTGGTTGGTGGATGTCCTTGGAGTGGAACTGGTATGCTTCGCACCTGATAACCACCGCCAAGGCATCTTGAAGGGCTGTCGACCAGTAGAATCCTTGATGGAACGCCTTGCCGACAAGTGCGCGTGACCCAATATGAGAGCCGCACATCCCTTCATGTATTTCTTCCAACAGCCTTTGTCCATCTTCCCAGGATATGCATTTCAATTTTACCTTGTTTGGTCTCTTCCTGTACAAGGTGATGTCAATAAACATATACATCCTTGATTGACATGCCACTCTTTCTTCATCTTCTTGCTCATCGGGAAGGTCTCATGTCTGGAGGAATTGGACAATCGGCTGCACCCATGCCGGAGCTTGTGGCTCGACGACAAGGACTAAAGGCATTTCTTCCTCTGCGGGAGCGCTTGCTTCGACGGCAAGGATCTGGCTTGCCGGATGCTGCGGCTCACCGGCAAAGGGTGGCTTGTGAGTGGTATCTGCTTTCTTGGCGGCTACGGGTAGCTCTGCCAAAAGGTAACCATCAACATCTTGTTTTCTTTTCTTCGCTAGCTTCGATGGTGTAACGGATGGCTCAGTTAGTTGGAGCACAAAAGTTCCTAGTTCCACAGGCATCTTTTGGGCGGCAAGCTTTGACAGGTCATCGGCAATCTCATTCCGGGCACGAGGAACGTGCTCTGCTTGCAGACCATCAAAGTGCTCTTCCAACTTCCTCACTTCATCAACATATGCCTCCATCAAAGGGCTTTGGTAATCCTTGTTGACCTTCCTCACCACAAGCTGCAAGTCACCTCTGATAAATAGTTTTTGGATACCGAGGTCGATTGCAATGCGCAGACTTGCAAGCAAACCCTCATACTCAGCAGTGTTGTTGGTGGCCTGCTCCCTGGGGAAGTGCATCTGGACCACAGACTTGAGGTGCTCTCCGGAGGGTGCGATAAGGAGCACACCGGCACTGACACCTTTCAGCGTGAAAGCATAGTCAAAGTACATGACCCAATCGTCAACTATTTCCTTGCTGGGGAGAGAGGTCTCTGGTTTTCTTCATCTGGCGTTGGAGTCCATTCTGCAATGAATTCTGCCAAGGCTCTGCTCTGGATCGTCGAGGTGCTCTTGAGTTTCAGATCAAAACTTGATAACTCCAATGCCCACTCCACAATCCTTCAAGTTGCCTCTGGATTTCTCAAGATGCATTGCAACGGAAAGCGAGTGACAACGGTGACTGGGTGTGCTTGAAAATAATGGTGCAGCTTCCTTGAGCCCATGAGAAGGCTAAAAAGCAACTTTTGCACACCAGAGTACCTTGGCCTAGCCCCTTGCAGGAGGGAGCTGACAAAGTAGACTGGGTGCTGCACCATCTTCTTCTTCACAACTTGCTGATTTGGCTGGCTAGCTTGCACAATCTCTAGCTTGTCGGCACCTAACCTTGCCGGAGAAGATTCTGGCTCGTCGAGTCATGGCTCTGCGGTTGCTACCTCTTCCTCATCGGCCTCTCTTTCAACGACAAGTGCAGCACTAACCACTTGATTCATTGCCGCTAAGTATAGCAGCAACGTCTCTTGCGGCCTAGGCGCAACTAGGAGTGGTGGAGAGGACAGGTACTCCTTCAAATCTTGGAGTGTGGCCTCCGCTTCCCGAGTCCAGTTCACTGGACCTGCCTTTTTCAATATCTTGGAAAATGTCAAGGCGCACTCTGCTGATTTGGAGATGAACCTGCTGAGGGCGGCAACGTAGCCGGCAAGGCGCCTGACATCTTTGACGTGTCTCGGTGCTTCCATTTGCTCAATTGCCTTGATCTTGTCGGGGTTGGCTTCAATCCCTCTCCGAGACACAAAGAAACCAAGGAGCTTGCTGGATGGAACACCGAACACACACTTCTCGGGGTTGAGCTTCAAGTTGAGCTTGCGCAAGTTGACAAAAGTTTCCTCAAGATCCTGGATGAGTGTTGACTTATCTCTGGTTTTGACCACGATGTCATCCATATAAGCTTCGACATTTCTATGCAGCTGTGGCTCAAAACCAATCTGGACTGCTCTAGCAAAGGTTGCTCCGGCACTCTTCAGCCTGAAAGGCATACGCAAAAAGCAGTATGTAACACATGGAGTGATGAATGACGTCTTCTCCTCACCTTCCTTGGCCATAAAAATCTGATGATAACCAGAATAGGCATCAAGGAAAGAGAGTAGGTCATAGCAGGCAGTGGAGTCTACAATCTGGTCAATGCGCGGCAAAGGGAAAGGGTCCTTGGGACAGGCTTTATTTATATTAGTGAAGTCGATACAAAGCCTCCACTTCCCGTTCGCCTTGTGCACCACCACCGGATTGGCTAACCACATAGGGTGTAGCACTCCTCTAACCAGGCCTGCTGCTTCTAACTTCTTAATCTCCTCGGCAATGAACTCTTGCCGCTCCAAGGCTTGCTTTCTGATATTCTACTTGACGGGCCTTGCATGAGGGCAGACAGCAAGGTGGTGCTCAATTACCTCCCTAGGAACACCGGGGATGTCAGATGCTTGCCAAGCAAACACATCGACATTCGCCCGTAGGAAGGCAACGAGCTCGCTTTCCTGCTTGTCATTGAGAGTGGCACTTATAGAGAAAGTGCCGCTCGTCCCATCTTATTTTGCAGAAACTTGTTTGGTTGCCGGCATGGAAGCCTTGGATCTCTTGCTCTTGCCGGTAGAGCTCACTGGTGCGTCCTCGACGGGCATGCTGCACTCCGAAGTGTGCTTCCGGGAGTCCTTCCCAGAGGTCTTGCCGGTCTTCTTCTTCTTTCCTCCCCCGGGAGCTTTGACGGCAGGGGCAAGTGCCTCGATGGCAACCACTGCTGTTGCCTCCCAGTAGAGCTTGTCAACACAGATGATTGCGTCCTTGTAGTTTGACTTGATGGTGAGGACCCCCATCGGCCCCGGCATCTTGACGACGTTGTACGCATAGTGCGACGCGGCCATAAACTTTGCCAGGGCTGGGCGGCCCAAAATCCCATTGTACGGTAGCGGCATCTTGACGACGTTGAATGTAACTTTCTCCGTCCGATGGTTGAGCTCGCTGCCGAACGTGACCAGCAATGTGACTTAGCCCTTCGGCTTCTTCCTCCCTGGACTGACCCCTTGGAAACTGCATGTCTCCTCGAGATCTTTGTCGGGGATTTGCAGCCTCTTGATCACATCTAGAGAGATCAAGTTCAAGCCAGCCCCCCCCCCGTCAACCAGCATCTTTGTCACCTTGAGGCTGTGAATTGTTGGTGAGACCAACAATGGCAAACACCCGACCGCAGTGGTGTGATCAGGGTGGTCCTCGGTGTCAAAGATGATGGGCGAGTGGGACCACTTGAGTGGCTTCTGTGCCTCCATCACCGACTCCGTTGCATTGACTTCGCGGATCCACTTCTTTAGTTGCCGGTGCAAGGAGTGCAAAGATGCGCCTCCGTCAACACACATGGCATCCACCGCATTTTGGAACTCCTTGTCGGACCCGCCTCTGTCCTCATCACTATCATCCTCTGCCCTGAGCAGCCTTCTCTTTTGGCTGCTTGGCCTTGCCACGGCGCCCTCCGTAGCCACCATGGTCTTGCTTGCCGGACCCACCAACACCATCTTGGGCCTTCTCCTTGTCACGCTTCTCATACTCTTGCTTCTACTTTTCGGCAAGTTGCTCTACTTGCCGGCATTGTTGGAGATCGTGGCCCTTGGTGCGGTGGATCTTGCAGTACGGCCCACCGGTCTTGCCGGCCTTCTCGCCCGCCGTAGCTTCCTGGCAAGCATCGCACCCGGCAACCTCCTTGCCGGGGATGTCTGCCTTCGGCTTCTTGGTGGCGTTGGTGTCGCCGGAGCTCTAGACGGCCAGTACAGTCTCATTCTTGCGCTTTCTGTTGCGCTTCCTACTCTTTTTCTGTGGGGTCGATGCGTCGTCGTCCTCGGAATTGACGTCTGCACCAGCATCTTCCCCTAGGAGTTGCCTCCCTTTCTTAGCTTATGCACACCTATCCGCCAAGGCGTACAGATCGTTGATGGTCTTGACCTGCTCAACATTCATCTTTGACCGCATCCTGCGGTTGCGCACATTCGTGTGGAACGCGGCAACAATAGCTGCGGGATGGATGTCGGGGATGTTGTGATGTACACGGCTGAACCGTTGTATGTACTTGCGGAGGTTCTCTCCATCCCTTTGGGGAATCACCTGCAAATCGATGGGCTGACCTAGGAGCTTGTGGCCACCCTGGTAAGCGCCAACGAAATGATGGCATAGATCCGCCCAAGAAGAAATGGAGCCCTCAGGCAGGTTCATTAACCATGACCTGACGTTGGGTCGAAGTGCCAACGGGAAGTAGTTGGCGAGCTCTTTCTCGTCCCGTCCCCCGGCAGCCTCCACCACGATGGTGTAGATGCCAAGGAACTCGGATGGGTTGAGCGTGCCGTCGTACTTGTCGGGCAGCTCCGGCTTGAAGGCATGGGCGGACGGCCAGCAAATTGCCGCAGCTCACGCGGAAACGCTGGGCACCTCACATCGTAGGGCAAGTACCCAGCGGCTACTGGTGCGAGCACGTTCACTGCCGGCCTGGCACGGTCATCAAATTGACGGCGTGCTTCCCGGCGCCGCTCGATCTTCATGCGGGCGTCTTCGTCGCACCGCTCGCGGAGCACTTGGCGCTGATCTAGGCGGCACCGCGGATCTGACGAAGCCATAGACAGCACGTCATGGTCGTCTGATCGGCGGGCTGGCCGTTGAGATGGTGGGGGTGCCGAGGCGACTGCACCGTTTGTGCGGCATCTCCAACAAGGTAGCCGGAGGGTCCTGCCAGCATGGTGGGTTGTCGCCGCGAGGTCCCCACGTCTTGTGTTTTGCCGGGATCAGCAAAACTGATGAGACTCTGAATGGTGGCTCTCCATTCGTCCATCTTATCCGGGCTTGGTGGCAAGTTCAAAAGTATTTGAACCCGAGACATGGCCTCTGCCACCGTGGTCGGCATGGCTGGGAGCATAGAACGAGGCGTCGCTCGACTCCTGGAAGAGCCAGAAGGAGCTTCGTTACGTCCATGCCGCCGCGGCTCATGCTCGCCAACAGGCGGACGTGGTGGTGGAGGCAGCGTTCCGTGAGCAATCGGAAGTTGCTGCACAGGGATCTCGCCTTGTGGTCGTCTAGAATCGCCAGCAACATGGGGAGCGTGTCATGCCCATCTTGTGATGGTCGCGGCGCACGTCTCCCCGTGCCGTTGTTGGACGTCACCACTACATTCTGGGATGTTGCGGCGGCTGGGTTCTGGGTCACAGCAGTATGAACTATATTACTATGATGACTGCGCTCACCAGAATGTCTTGGAAGTTGGCCGACTGTGCCATCGCTGGTCCTGTGGCTAGGCTCAGTAGCATGGTGGGGGTACTAGGCACCCGCACCACTTGCGCTTCCGGCTCCGCCCGTCCCAACCGTAGTGCCCGCGCCGGCTACGCCGCCTGCGGCCGCCTGGGAAGGTGGCTTGGATGCGGTGGGAGCCTTCGTGGCTCCACCCTTCTTCTTCGGCGCCATCGACAAAGATGATGAAGTTGGTACTCACACTTCCAAAAAGCTGATTTGTGACACACAATCCCCTGCCTGGTGCGCCAAAGATGTCATGTAAAACGACTATCTATGGGACTGAACAGGTCCCTTTGCGATTCGGCTCAGGGGACATGCATGGGACAAAGAGCAGATTTTTAGTAGGTGCAAGAACACACGAGGGATTTATCTAGGTTCGGGCCACTATGAGCGTAAAACCCTACTCCTGCTTTGTGTTTGATCATGTATGAACTCTGGTTACAGGGAGTGCAGTTTTCCGGCAAGGTGCACGGGAAATGCAGCTACTGCGTGTAATTGAGCTGGGTGTCGACCGTTCTACCCATAGCCGTGGGCCTCCTTTTATAGGCTAAGGGGTTACCACAATGGCTAATACGGTCATTACAGCGTATGAATAGTGACTTGCACCATTAGCGCGTTTATCTTCCAGCGGGGTAAGACAGACGCATTTAATGCAGCATTAGGTGCTACGTTGGGGAGGTGAGGCCTTGGGCAAAAGATCTGTACCACCGGTCCTGGCGCCCCCCTGTAATCTTGACACGTCCTAGGGACAGGTGTCATTAAAGTTAATCTTGGCATGGCGTGCTGACATGTGCCTTGGCCGGCTATGTTGACTGTCTGCTTGCTCGACACCTAGCATACGAGCCTATCTGGTCGATGGTGAGGTGGAGCGGTAGCGGGATAGAACTAGCCTGCTGGCACGGAGCTCGCCGGGCCTTGCTTGCCGACAAGGGAGTTTGCCGGCAACCATAGTCTTGGTCTTCACCTTGCCGGGACGGAGCTTGCTAGAAAGGGCAACGTCGATCTTCAGTACTAGAATAGTACTTCTCGATGACCTGCCTTGAGGTCTTCTTCACGGTCTTGGTGTTGAGTCTTAAGCCGTAGTTATCCTCTACCAAGCCCTTGTCGGAAGGGAGGCTACAACTGCTTGTGCACAAGTCTGGGTACAAGGGCATCCATGTCTTAGTACACCGACACATGACTAAGGCTTGAGGTGGTTCTTCAAATGAGTCAATCTCCTCTTGAAGCTTGTCCTTGCCTTTTAGCGTGTGGTCTTGTGGTGGAAGATCATCTTGAGCTTGATTTCCCTTAAAGGAAGTAGGATCATACTTCTCTTGTTGAGGAACAAACTTCCTCTTGGGGTATTGATCTTCTTCCCACTCAACTCCATTGGCATTGCACTTTCATTCAAAACCAACACCTTGGTTCTTTCGGTGCCTTCCTTGCTTCCGTACAATTTCCTCAAATTGCTTACTCCCGGCAAGGCTCTTGTAGACACCCTTTTCTATAATTCCTTTCAATAAATTATTTTCTTGCTCAAGTGTAACTTGGCTAAGAGAATCATTAGTGGAATCAATAGAACTACTAGTGGTAACAACATTGGATGCATTGTTATTGTTACTACTAGAGGTAGAACCCTTTTTACCCTTGTTATTAGTTTGCTTAGATTTAAATTGTGGCACAAAGGTAGACAAGAGTAAACATTTGGCAATGTAGGAGGAACTCTTCTTTCGAAGATCGTCATTGATAGCTTTTACAAACTCATGCTCTTGCTCTAAATTTAGCTTCTCGAAGCGTAGCTTCTCATGAGTTCTTAGAAGATCTCTATGATCCTCTTGAGTTGTTTCATGAGCTAACTTAACAGTGTTTAGTTCCTTAGTTAGACACTCAATCTCCTTCATAGCATTGTCATTCGTTTCCTCTTGACTATCATGATTACTAGCAAGTTCATTATAGCTCACATTACTAGCCTTATCAACAAGCAAATCATCATCACCAAGTAAATCATCCTCATCACTATCAAAGTCAAGGTATTCGGGGTGTGATACCTTGGGTCCTTTTGCCATGAAGCATCTTCCAATTCCATCATTTGGTGAATCAAATAGGTCATAGGAGTTGGAGGACACGAGAGCAAGTCCGGCAATACCTTCATCTTGACTATAGTCGGAGTTCGAGTGATAACTTCTCTCGAATTGGTTGTCGGAGTCGGAGCCGAAAATCCATTCACCGACGTGAGCTTGATGTCTTCTTCTAGTGTAGCTCTTGGATGACTTGTCCTTCCTTTCCGAATCCTTTCTTCTTCGAGAAGGTCTTCGTTCATAATGATCATCTCTACTCCTTCTCTCCTTATGAGGCGATTAATCTCTTCTATACTTTCCTCTTTGTGATTCATCTCTTTTCTTGTGAGGTGCCATACACTCATTGGAGTAGTGTCCGGGTCTTCCACAATTGTAGCAATTACGGTCACGACTTGATGATCTTTGCTCATAGTTTCTTGAGTTTGAGCTCCTTTCTTTTCCTCTACTCTTGTAGAACTTGTTGAATCTTTTGACCATTAAGCTTATCTCTTCACTGGATACTAGCTTGTCACTTGATGTTGTGGGAGCATTGCTTGAGGCTTTGTAAGCACCACTTGACTTATTGTGTAGCTCCTCTTTGTCCTTGAGTGACATCTCATGAGCAACAATCCTTCCAATGACTTCCGTGGGCTTGAGATCTTTGTAGTTGGGCATCATTTGGATCAATGTGCACACGGTATCATATTTTCCATCCAAGGCTCTAAGAATCTTTTTGATGATAAATTTGTCGGTCATCTCTTCACTTCCTAAGCCGGCAATCTCATTTGTGATGAGAGCAAGCCTAGAGTACATCTCAGCGACTCCTTCACCATCCTTCATCTTGAACTTGTCAAGTTGACTTTGAAGCACATCCAACTTGGATTCCTTGATGGACTCGGTACCCACGTGCATATCAACCAAAGTATCCCAAATATCCTTGGCATTCTTGAGGCGGCTAATCTTGTTGAACTCCTCGGGGCACAAACCATTGAAGAGAATGTCACATGCTTGAGCATTGTATTGCAACATCTTCAATTCTTCCGCGGTTGCTTCACGATCCGGTTCCTTTCCATCCTCAAAGAATTCACCTTGCAAGCCAACATGAACAATAGCCCAAACGGCGGGTTTATGACCAAGAATATGCATTTTAATCTTATGCTTCTAACTAGCAAAGTTTGTACCATCAAAATATGGACCTCTACGGTGGTAATTTCCCTCACTAGATGCCACACTCTCCTAGGTTGTGAAACCAATGCAATGGAGACCAAAGCTCTGATACCACTTGTAGGATCGAAAGTATGTCTAGAGGGGGTGATTAGACTACTTGACCAATAAAAACTTATCCTTTTCCCAATTTTAGTTGTAGGCAAGTTTTAGCAATTCTACCAAGTCAAGCAACACCCTACACATGCAAGTCTAAGAGTTGTGCAGTGGAAAATAACGACTTTGCATATGAATGTAAAGGAGGGGTTGGAGATTTCAAACGCAATGAAGACACGATGATTTTTGGTGTGATTCCGATAGGTGGTGCTATCGTATGATCACGTTGATGGAGACTTCAACCCATGAAGGGTAACGGTTGCGCGAGTCCACGGAGGGCTCCACCCACGAAGGGCCCATGAAGAAGCAACCTTGCCTATTCCACCATGGCTTACGTCCACGAAGGACTAGCCTCACTCGGGGTAGATCTTCACGAAGTAGGTGATCTCCTTGCCCTTACAAACTCCTTGGTTCAACTCCACATGATCTTGGAGGCTCCCAAGTGACACCTAACCAATCTAGGAGACACCACTCTCCAAAAGGTAATAGATAGTGTGTTGATGATGTACTCCTTGCTCTGTTCTTCAAATGATAGTCTCCTCAACACTCAATTTCTCTCTCACAGATTTGGCTTGGGTAGGAGAAGGATTGGAGTGGAAAGCAACATGAAGAGGCTAGAAATCAAGGTTCAAATGGTAGGATTGAAATCTCTTGATCTCAACACTTGAGTAGGTGGTTCTCTCTCAGAAAATGAATGGTGGAAGTGTAGGCACATTCTGATGACTCTCTTAGAGAGTAAGTGGGGTGGGGGTATAAATAGCCTTCACCCAAAATCCAACTGTTACACACTTTTGACCCAAATCGGTGAGACCGAATATAAACTCGGTGAGACCGATTAGTGTAAAAGATATGAACATTGGGCTTTTCGGTGGGATCGAAGTGGAACAACTCGGTGGGACCGAAGTGCAATGGCTAGGGAAAAACCCAGTCTCGGAACTTCCGATTCTTTCAACTCGGTGATTCCGAAGTGAAACAATGTCATCACAGAAACTTGGCAATGCCATCTCGGTGGGACCGAGATCCATTTCGGTCAAACTGAATTGCTAGGGTTTGGCAGTGGCAATGGGATTGGTCATCTCGGTGGGACCGGATGGGATAGTTTCAGTGGGACCGAGATGGACATTTAGGGTTTGGACAGATGTGTTTTTGAGAAAATGACTAAGGGTTTTTGGAGCGATATCACTAAGCACTTGAGTAACAAAATCATCATCAATACCTCATCCCCTTTTAATAGTATTGGCTTTCCTAAGGGACTCAATGTGATCTTGGATCACTAAACCAAAAATGTAGAGTCTTGGAGTTGCCAATTCCTGTCGTTGACATTTTGAGGGGTCCACATCCATTAGTCCTTGCCATGCCAATCATTGATCTTTTCTGAAATCTATTAGCAATGAGTATTAGATCAATGATATAAATTTTGTTATTAATTACCAAAACCACCCGGGGATTAGTTGCACTTTCATTGTCGCGTCAGCCATTCGTCACGAATCCTGTGCCGGAAAGCGGCAATTGCTTTTGCGTCTGGATAGTCGACGATTTGATTCTTTTTAGTTAAGAACCGATTCCAAAACTTCCTAGCGGACTCGCCAGGTTCTTGGACGACGTGACTGAGTGCTACTTGTGAACTGCGTTGGGATTTCCCCAAAGAGGAGAGGATGATGCAGTACAGTAGAGATAAGTATTTCCCTCAGTTAAGAACCAAGGTTATCAATCCAGTAGGAGAACCACACAGAACCTTGTTAGCAGCACCTACCCACACAAAAGCAAACACTTGCACCCAACACAAATAAGAGGGTTGTCAATCCCCTTAGCGGTCACTTGCATGGATTAATTCTGATAGTGATATATAGAAAAGTAAATTGCAAAAGAAAATAAAAGTAAATAAATTGTAGCAAGATATTTTTGGATTTTAATATATGATAAAAGTAGACCCCGGGGCCATAGTTTTCACTAGAGGCTTCTCTATCGAATACATAGAATACGGTGGGTAAACAAATTACAGTTAGGCAATTGATAGAAAAGTGCATAGTTATGACGATATTCATGGGAATGATCATGTATATAGGCATCACGTCCGAGACAAGTAGACCGACTCCTGCCTGCATCTACTACTATTACTCCACCCATCGACTGCTATCCAGCATGCATCTAGGGTATTAAGTATAAAACAGAGTAACGCCTTAAGCAAGATGACATGATGTAGACAAAGTAAACTCAAGCAATATGATTAAACCCCATCTTTTTATCCTTAATGGCAATAATAAAAATATGTGTCTTGTCCCTTTTTGTCACTGTGATATAGAACATTGCAAGATTGAACCCATCACAAAGCACCTCTCCCATTGCAAGATAAATCTATCTAGTTGGCCAAACCAAACGGATAGATCGGAGAGAAATACAAAGCTATAACAATCATGCATAAAAGAGTTTAGAGAAGACTCAAATATTTCTCATGAATAATCTGATCATAAACCCACAATTCATCGGATCCCAACAAACACACCGCAAAAGAAGATTACATCGGATAGAACTCCAAGAACATCGAGGAGAACATGGTATTAAAGATCAAAGAGAGAGAAGAAGCCATCTAGCTACTAGCTATGGACCCGTAGGTCTGTGGTAAACTACTCACACATCATCGGAAGGGCAACAAGGTTGATGAAGAAGCCCTCCGTGATCGATTCCCCCTCTGGCAGAGTACCAGAAAAGGCCTCCAGATGGGATCACGGAAGAGCAGAGGCTTGCGGCGGCGGAAAGGTTTTCTCTTCTGTCCTTCAGGTATATTGGGAATATTTGGGAATTTATAGCGCTGGAATTAGGTCAAGAGGTGCCACGAGGGCCCCACAAGCCTGGGGGGCGAGCCTACCCCCCTGGGCGCGCCCTCCGGGCTTGTCGCTTCCTCGTGACTCTTTTGGTCTTCTCCCGAAGCTTCTAGGGTCCCTTCTGGTCCAGAAAAATTTAATCCAAAGTTTTTTCTTTGTTTGGACTACGTTTGATAATGATTTCCTGAAAAGGCAAAAACAGGCAAAAAACAGCAACTGGCACTGGGTACTAGGTTAATAGGTTAGTCCCAAAAAATGATATATAATTGCATATAAAACATCCAAGATTGATACTATAATAGCATGGAACAATCGAAAATTATAGATACGTTGGAGACGTATCAAGCATCCCCAAACTTAATTCCTGCTCGTCCTCGAGTAGGTAAATGATAAAAACAGAATTTTTGATGTGGAATGCTACCTAACATGTTTCATCATTTAATTCTCTTTTACGGTATGAATATTAAGATCCAAATGATTCAAAGCAATAGTCTATAATTTGATATAAAGACATCAATACTCATGCATACTAACAAACAATCATGCCTTTCAAAATAAAAATGCTAAAGAAAGTTATCCCTACAAAATCATATAATCCTGCCATGCTCCATCTTCTTAACATAAAGTATTTATCATGCACTACCCCGATGACAAGCCGAGCAATTGGTTCATACTTTTTAACGCACTTCAGCTATTTCAACCCCCACGCAATACATGAGCGCAAGCCATGGATATAGCACTATGGGTGGAATAGAATGATGATAGAGATTAATAAGGGGAAGTCAAAAAGAGAAGATAGTCTCACATCGACGAGGCTAATCAACGGGCTATGGAGATGCCCATCAATTGATGTCAATGCGAGGAGTAGGGATTGCCATGCAATGGATGCACTAAGAGCTATAAGTGTATGAAAGCTCAAAATAAAAACTAAGTGGGTGTGCATCCAACTTGCTTGCTCACGAAGACCTCGGGCATTTGAGGAAGCGCATCATTGGAATATACAAGCCAAGTTTATATGAAAGTGACAACTTAGGAGGCTCTCTATATGAAAAACATGGTGCTACTTTGAAGCACAAGCATGGAAAAAGATAGTAACGCTGCCCCTTCTCTCTTTTTCTCTCATTTTTTTTGCTGGGCTCTTTTTGGCCTCTTTTTTTCCGATCTCCTCACTGGGGCAATGCTCTAATAATGATGATCATCACACTTCTATTTACTTAGAACTCAAAAATTACAACTCGATACTAGAACAAATATGACTCTATATGAATGCCTCTGGCAGTGTACCATGATGTGCAATGATACTAGCGTAACATGTATGAAAATGATGAATGGTGGTTGAGCCACAAATACTATGTCAGCAACATGATCATGCAAAGCAATATGACAATGATGATGTGTGTCATATAAAAAGAACGGTGGAAGTTGCATGGCAATATATCTCGGAATGGCTATGGAAATGCCATAATAGGTAGGTATGGTGGCTGTTTTGAGGAAGATATAAGGAGGCTTATGTGTGATAGAGCGTATCATATCACGGGGTTTGGATGCACCGGTGAAGTTTGCACCGACTCTCGAGGTGAGAAAGGGCAATGCACGGTATCGAAGAGGCTAGCAAATTGCGGAAAGGTGAGAGTGCGTATAATCCATGGACTCACATTAGTCATAAAGAACTAACATACTTTTTGCAAAAGTTTATTAGCCCTCGAAGCAAAGTACTACTACGCATACCCCTAGAGGGATAGATTGGTAGGAAAAGACCATCGCTCGTCCCCGACCGCCACTCATAAGGTAGACAATCAATAATAAATCATGCTCCAACTTCTTAGCATAACGACAGACCATACGTGCAAGCTTCGGGAATCACAAACCTTAACACCAAAATTCTTGCTAAACCACAATTATCTACTAGCACCTCCCACATATTACCATCTTAATATCGCAAAACTATAGCAAGGAATCAAACTTATCATATTCAGTGATCTACATGAATTTTTTTATTATATCCCTCTTGAATACGTATCATATTAGGACCAAATTCATAACCCGTGCATATTACCATTGCTTCTTATTAGACTCTCAAAAAGATATAAGTTAAGCATGAGAGTGCAACTATTTCTTTAAAATATAACCACCGCCGTGCTCTAAAAGATATAAGCGAAGCACTAGAGCAACTGCCTAGCTCAAAAGATATAAGTGAAGCACATAGAGTATTCTAACAAATCACGAATAATGTGTGTCCCTCTCAAAAGGGTATGTTCAGCAAAGATGATTGTGGCAAAATAAAAAGCAAACAAAAGCAAGAAAACTATAGCATAAGACGCTCCAAGTAAAACACATATCATGTGATGAATAAAAATATGGCGCCAAGTGATATACTGATAGATTGTAGACGAAAGAGGGGATGCCATTCGGGGCATCCCCAAGCTTAGATGCTTGAGTATTCCTTGAATATTACCTTGGGGTGCCTTGGGCATCCCCAAGCTTAGGCTCTTGCCGCTCCTTATTCCTTTATCCATCGTAGTCTCACCAAAAACTTAAAAACTTCAGCACACAAAACTCAACAGAAACCTCGTGGGATCCGTTAGTATAACAAATAAATATGAAACTTTAGGTACTGTTCTAAATTAATTCATATCTAATATTGGCATAATTCTACTATACTCCAACTTCCTCATGCCTCATACCCCCCGATATGATCCATAGATTCATCAAAATAAGCAAACTATGCAACAAAAATAGAATCTGTCTAAAACAGGACAGTCTGTAAAGATCTATTTAAAAGCCATACTTCTGTAACTCCAAAAATTCTGAAAAATTAGTACAACGTAAAGAATTCATATACCAATATTGTGTAGAAATTTCAGACTTTTCTAACGCTCCAGTACAGAATTAAAAATCAAATACTGAACGCAAAACTTTCTGTTTTCCAAACAACATCAATTATACTATCATCCAAATCATCCCAAAGTTATTACTTGGCACAAACACTAATTAAAAGATAAAAACACAATCATAACAGAGGCTAAAATTGTGTGACACACAAAAAATAAAATATTGGGTTGTCTCCCAACAAGCTCTTTCTTTATATCCATTAAGATAGGCTTGGAATATTAATGATGCTCACATAAAAGATAAGAATTGAAATAGAAAGAGAGCATCATAAATCATCTGACAAACACATTTAAGTCTAACATACTTCCTATGCATTGGCATTTTATAGGAAAACAAATTATCAAGAAAAGCAATATTTAGCATATGCAAATAGGTAGGATGAAGCATTAATAAATTCAGCACAAAGAGAGGTAATTTAGTGACATGAAGATTTCTATAACCATATTTGCCTCTCTCATAATAATTACATGTAGGGTCATAATCAAATTCAACAATATAGCTATCATATAAAATATTATCTTCATGATCCACATGCATGAAAGTTTTATAATCTTCCAAGATAGTGGGGTTAACATCAACTAAAGCCATGACCTCTCCAAACCCACTTTGATCAAAAAATTCATAAGATTGAACACTCTCCGAATATGTGGGATTCTTTTTACCTAAAGTTGACACTCTTCCAAACCCACGTTCAATAATATTGCAGACATATTCATCATGAGGCTTAAATAAATTTTCAGTATCATAAGAAGCATTATCACCCCAATCGTGATCATTGCAATAAGTAGTGGACATAACAAAATTATCATCCCCAAGCTTGTAGCTTTGTATATTATTAACACAATTTACATTAATAGAACTAATAATAACATCATTGCAATAATGCTTCTCATTCAAGGAGCTATCATGAATCACTTTATAAATTTCTTCGTTTAACACTTCATCACAATTTTTAGATTCACGATTTTCAAGCAAAACTTCATAAAGATAATCAAGTGCACTCAACGCACTAGAAATTGGTTTATCATAATTGGTTTTTTTTTTAAAGATTAGAAAGTGGATGAGGATCCATATGTCTTTTAATTTTTTACTTTTCTTGAGTAGCACAATCATAGCAAGCAAGCAAACAAGCAAACAAAAGACATTTTCGTGTTTTTGTAAAATTGTTTTAGAAGTGGGGGAGATGAAAACGAGAGGAAAATGCAAATAAAAGGCAAATGAAAATAAGAGCAAGTAGATGATAGTTTGTGAGAAGGTACTTGATAGGTTTTGGTGATTTCTCCCCGGCAACGGCGCTAGAAATTCTTCCTGCTACTTGTGAACTGCGTTGGGATTTCCCCGAAGAGGAGAGGATGATGCAGTACAGTAGAGATAAGTATTTCCCATAGTTAAGAACCAAGGTTATCAATCCAGTAGGAGAACCACACAGAACCTCATTAGCAGCACCTGCACACACAAAAGCAAACACTTGCATCCAACGCAAATAAGAGGGTTGTCAATCCCCTTAGCGGTCACTTGCATGGATTAATTGTGATAGTGATAGATAGAAAAGTAAATTGCAAAAGAAAATAAAAGTAAATAAATTGTAGCAAGGTATTTTTGGATTTTAATATATGATAAAAGTAGACCCGGGGGCCATAGTTTTCACTAGAGGCTTCTCTCTCGAACACATAGCATACGGTGGGTAAACAAATTACTGTTGGGCAATTGATAGAAAGGCGCATAGTTATGACGATATTCAAGGCAACAATCACGTATATAGGCATCACGTCCGAGACAAGTAGACCGACTCCTGCCTGCATCTACTACTATTACTCCACCCATCGACCGCTATCCAGCATTCATCTAGTGTATTAAATATAAAACAGAGTAACGCCTTAAGCAAGATGACATGATGTAGACAAAGTAAACTCAAGCAATATGATTAAACCCCATCTTTTTATCCTTAATGGCAACAATACAAATACGTGTCTTGTCCCTTTCTGTCACTGGGATATAGAACACCGCAAGATTGAACCCATCACAAAGCACCTCTCCCATTACAAGATAAATCAATCTAGTTGTCCAAACCAAACGGATAGATCAGAGAGAAATACAAAGCTATAACAATCATGCATAAAAGAGTTCAGAGAAGACTCAAATATTTCTCAGTAATAATCTGATCATAAACCCATAATTCATCGAATCCCAACAAACACACCACAAAAGAAGATTACATCGGATAGAACTCCAAGAACATCGAGGATAACATCGTATTGAAGATAAAAGAGAGAGAAGAAGCCATCTAGTTACTAGCTATGGACCCGTAGGTCTATGGTAAACTACTCACACATCATTGGAAGGGCAGCAAGGTTGATGAAGAAGCCCTCCGTGATCGATTCCCCCTCCGGCAGAGTACTGAAAAAGGCCGGCAGATGGGATCGCGGAAGAACAGAGGTTTGCGGCGGTGGAAAGGTTTTCTCTTCTGTCCTTCTGGTATATTGGGAATATTTGGGAATTTATAGCGCTAGAATTAGGTTAAGAGGTGCCATGAGGGGCCCAGAAGCCTAGGGGGCACGCCTACCCCCTGGGCATGCCCTCTGGGCTTGTCGCTCCCTCGTGACTCTTCTGGTCTTCTCCCAAAGCTTCTAGGCTCCCTTCTAGTCCAGAAAAATTTAATCCAAAGTTTTTTCTTCGTTTGGACACCGTTTGATAATGATTTTCTGAAAAGGCAAAAACAGGCAAAAAAGAGCAACTGGCACTGGGCACTAGGTTAATAGGTTAGTCCCAAAAAATGATATATAATTGCATATAAAACATCCAAGATTGATACTATAATAGCATGGAACAATCAAAAATTATAGATATGTTGGAGACGTATCACTATGGTCATTGGCATCCAGGGGCTGAACACAGGTGCCCTGAAAGTTAGCTCGGAAAGCATCCTCAAGCTCTTCCTAGCTCCTGATAGAGTTCTCAGGCAGGCTATTGAGCCAATGCCTCGCTAGTCCTTTAAGATTTAAGGGCAAATATTTAATGGCGTTGTCGTGCGTACGACCATCTATGGGGCCATCTAGCCCCTTTGCGGTTCAACTAGGGGAATACGCAAGCACAAAGAGCAGAATCAGTAATCAACGCAAAGGATTTACCCAGGTTCGGGCCATCGTGAGGTGTAAAACCCTACTCCTGCTTTGTGTGTTGGATGTGTTTGCGCTCAAGTACAAGGAGCGCTTCTTGCTGGCAAGGTGCAGGAAGAGCTGCTACACATGCAGAATGAGCAAAGAGTCGACCCTTGTAAAGGTTGCCCTGGCCCTCCTTCTATAGATCAAGGGGTAACCACAGTGGCAAAACAGTCATTACATGTTGATTAGATAGCCAACAGTGCTATCATACCTAACTATGCCGGTTTAGGACAAATGCACTAAATGCGCCGCTAAGTGTCATGTGGAGAATTAGCCCTGGCAAGGTTCCTGCACCTCTCGGCCAGCTACCTCCTATAATCTTGACACGCCTTCTGGACGGGTGTCATTAAAGGTAATTCTCCTTCCAGCAGGCTGACACATGCCCCAACAAACCTCACCAAACTGCCCGCCCGCTCGACACCTCACAGACCAGCGACTAGCTGCTTGATGAGGTGGAGTGAAAAGGAGCCAGTGAGGAGTTGCTGGCACGGAGCTTGCTGGGCCTTCACCTTGCCGGCTCGCCTTGCCGGCAAGTGATGCTTCTATTTTCAGCACTAGCCAAGTGCTCATTGATGCTTTGTCTTGCTAAATCCTTCCTGGTTTCACAACCAATGCTTGAATCTTGATGTTGATGATCTCCAGCAAGCCCTGGCCATCAAGACTGCTACCACTACCTTTGCATAAGTCAAGGTATAAAATACCCATGTTTCATACACCGACAGGAGCCCCCGGTCCTGGGCCACACGCGCGTCCGAAGCGTCGTTGGGCTAAGCCCAAATCTTGTGATGATGATTCCCTGTCGCACGCCCACGTCGCGGATTTAATGCGGGTCGCAGGAGTGGTGGACTAGAGCGACGGTTCTATGGTAGTGCATCTGCAAAAGCGCTGCCACATCAAACAGTAAAGAGGCAGCCTCCCCGCGCCTTCCCCATAAAAAGGCAACCGCGAGGAGGCGCTGCTCATTCACCCTTGCCCTTCTCTGCTCCATCTTCTTCTTCCTCTCGCCAGAGCCAATTCCGCCATCGTCGCCGCCACTGTTGATTCGCGCTTCTTCCACCCCGAACCTTCCGTTCTAAGCCCTCATGGCGCCCAAAAGAGCCGATACAGAGCCTAACAGAATCATCACAGGCAATGGCACACAGTTCACGAGCCGCACCTTCATGCAGTATATCCAAGACCTTGGAAGTAAAATCTGTTTTGCATCTGTTGCTCACCCGAGAAGCAACGGCCAAGCGGAAAGAGCAAATGCTGAAGTGCTGTGAGGACTCAAGACAAGAACCTTTGACAAACTGCACAAGTGCGGAAGGCGCTGGATTGATGAGTTGCCGTCGGTTCTTTGGTCACTCAGGACGACACCAAATCGAGCCACTGGCCAAACACCCTTCTCCCTAGTCTATGGTGCAGAGGCGGTGCTCCCCACGGAACTCACAAACGGGTCACCTCGAGTGCTTGCTTATGATGAAGCATAGCAAGAGCAGCTGCGGTAAGATGATGCCACGCTCCTTGAGGAAGATCATTTTTGGGTTGCTGTGCGAGCTGCACGCTACCAGCAAGCTTTGCGCCGCTATCACAGCCGCAAGGTTCATGCCCGAAGCTTTGAGGAAGGCGACCTTGCTCTTCGGCGCGTTCAATCTACCAAGGGATCAAACAAGTTGGCGCTAAAGTGGGAAGGCCCTTATCGGGTAGTGCGAGTCACCAGACCTGGCACAGTCTGTCTGGAGACCGAAGATGGCATCCCAGTGCAAAACTGATGGAATATTGAGCATCTTCGCAATTTCTATCCATAAGGTGCAATTGTCGGGATTCCCGGCAACACCTTTTGTACAAGCCTTGTCGGCCGGACATGTAACCCTTTGTACAAAGCCAGGGGCAGATCATGTGCATAAGTGAAATAAAGCTAAGTGTTTCACAACTCTTGTTAAAGTACATTTTCGCTTGTGTATGATTACATGTGATGTTGTGTTACGTTTTGCATTGTATGAAATGATTAACGAGCCGTCAAGGCATCCATCCATTTCTTTCTCTTCTTTCTTTTTCTCAAAAGGATAGAAGGTTCCTTCCCGTGCAAATTTCCCGGGGGGTGATGGTGTGCATACCACCAAATGACGTTCAAGTAATCGTTTTGTAACAACAAGCATGACAAAGAAAAGAGCTAAGTTGAAAAACTTTGAAATAATTTCTTTGTTATAGTTGCAATTTTCCTTCAATGATTTTTGCCTTTGTATGAGAAACCTGCACGCTAAGGAACCTTATCGAGATCGGTCATGCTCTAACTTTGTTTCGAGTCCGCTCAACAACTTGAGTAGCTTCGTTGAAATCGTCAAAAGTAAAATTTGCCGGCAGCGGCTCTTCCGGCAGGCTGCTAAGGATCCGTCCTCAAGCGCTCGCAGCAAGAGTGTGCACACCGGCAAGCATCCAGCAAGCGTAGGGTATACAATCCATGCAAAGGCAGGATAAGACAAGGAAAATTGCATACATTCATCCCAAAACAGTTTAAGTTGCATTACCTCACAAGTACTATGTGGATCTAACTTAAGATTAAATGTATCTTTTACATGATAGCACTGGTGGTAAATGCGACGACAAGGCTAGTTCTAAAGATTGCCTTCGTGCCTGGGAACAAGAAGGACCTTGTCGGCTAGTGGAGCAACAACCTTGTCGATAGCCATGATATTAGTATTCTGCGGCAAGGTTCTGAATATCCCGGAGAGATCAACATCAGGATTGTGGTAGGTGACCTTGACGAGCACTTTATAAAGGGCGTCATGGCCGAACTTGCGGGATTCATCAGCAAATGAAGCGGACCTATCTTCATGATATGTTTTCAGAGCGTCAATAAGGCCGTCAAAGAACTTGGTCAGCATGGCGCTGGCGGCCTCCTTGTCGTTGACATGTAGCTCCAGCTCCTCATGCCCATAACTTCAAGTTGCGCGGTTATGCCTTCTGCAATGTTAACAAGCCTATTGGTCCAAAGGGAGAGCACTTCTCGTAGCTCCATGAATTTGTTCTTGGCATCTTCTCGTGTGGTCTCTTCGGCTTCAAGCTTCTCCCTCAAAATTATCTCCTTCTCCTTGGCGGATTCAAGATCCTTCCCCAAGGTGACAAGTTTGGATTTGAGATCTTCCACCGCCTTGACGGTTTTGTCAAGATCTTGACTCTTGGATGCTAGCTGTGTCGGTAGCCCCCCTAGGGTGTGAGCTACCTTCCGCGCTTTGTCCTTGAGAGCCTCGATCTCTTTACTGTTGGCGGCAAGATCTTCTTTCAATTTTCTTACCTAGTATTCCAAATCTGCCTTGGCAGTAGCAGCAGCAGCAACATTATCAGTGGCCTCCTTGAGCTTGGCGGCGCTTTCTCGAGCTTGAATCTCAATAGATTCCTTGTGGTTCTTCTCTAGCTCTTGCGTCCTTTGCTCAAGGAGCTTTTCAATCTCTTCATCCTTGCTGCGAAGCTTGGTGGCAAGGGCCTTTTCTTATATGATGAGATCCTTCTCTCTGGCATTGAGCTGCGCCTCGTGCTCTGCTAGCTTGCCATCCAAAGCTGTTGCCTTCTCCTAGGCGGTGGCAAGTTTTTCCTCCTGCTTCCTCAGATTGTGGGATTGCCTGTTGTACCATGTGTGGATCTCCTCTGCCTTCTCTTTAGCCTCTCTTCGGCCAGCTCCAAAGTTTTGTGCTCTTCTTGGACTTTGATCCAGCGCTTGCTGTAGCGGTCTTGCACGTCCTTAAAACTGGTAGCCATGGTTTCTAGGAAGGCAAGATCTGCTGTGTTGCCAGTAGCGTTGTCGGCTTTAGTGGCACTTTGGTAGAAGGGGGCTAGAATCCGGGCAATCTCATCGTCAAAGCTTGGACCTCCAGTACCGGATGAACTGGGGGCTTCGGATTCTTGTTGGGGAGCGGCAAGTGTCAGGGCGTCCGTTGAGATCTAAGTGATTGGTGCGGCAGGTTGAGTCACAGGGTTTGGCTTGTCGGCACAAACCAACACCATCTCTGTGCTTGTCTGGATGGGGGCAGACGTGTCGCTGGGAGATTTTTCTAGCTCTCCGGTAACTTCCTTCGCCTCCTCGACAGTTGATTTGGCGGCCTCTTCAGCAGAGATCTTGACGGCCTCATCAGCAGCACTCTTTGCAATGTCTGCTACATCTGCAAGAATTTCTCCTTCAAGAGAAGCTGGATCTGCAAGGTGGAACAGAAGCAAAGTGCAAAAAGTAATTCAGTTTACAAGTCAAGTTCAAGAAAACAAATTTTTTTGACAATGCTTAGAAGCAAGTGGATTACCTGTTGATGCTTGTTGAGGAAGGGTATTTCCTTCCCCGATAACCTGGGTTGCCGGCGCACGGTCATCGGCAGCCTCGCTTGCCGAGAGAAACTCCGTGCGGGTGGGCTCATCAGCGGAGGCCCTTGTCGGAGAAGTGCTCTCCGGAGTGATAGTTGACGAAGGTGCCATAGTAGGATCCCCCTCTGGGCGCTCTTCCTCTTGGTGGCCTTTTCCTATCTCCTTGTTGGGTTCAGAAGAAGGAATCTCGGTACCGGCGCCTGCAAGCGGGAACTGAACCACAGCCTCGCGCAGGGGGCTGGGCTGGGGGTTGATAACAATGGTATCAGCCGATGTGACCCCCAGCCCAGTGCTTGCCATTGGCTTGTGTTCTGTTGCACCCCTCATTCGCTTCGCCCTGTGCACGAGTGGTTCTGTATCTCTACGAAGACAAGGGAAATCAAGTCAAATGACAGTCAAGACAAAATCAAGATTAATGAAGATAAATGATTATGCTTACTCCTCGTCTTCGGGCTCACTGAGGACGGAGAGGTCGTATCTCATTGGCGGAGGCGACTCCCTGGCCCTTTTGATTGTCGGTGGAGGCAAAGACGCCTGCTGAGAAGACCCAATTCCTCCGGCAACTTCCTGCCGGGAGGATGGACGTTAAGCTCGAGGTCGCCGAGTTGGTTGCCGGCGCACTTCTTGCTGTTGGCCAGTTCTGGTGGTCGTCTTCTTCACAGCGAGGCCAGCCCCTGACGAAGAAGGGCGCACTATCTTCTGGCTGGACGCTTTTCAAAGAACGCGCACTTTCTTCTTCGGGCCTTGAGGATCTCCTTCTTCTTCAGGTTTGCCGGCGACTTCTTCCCCGGCAAGCTCTTCCTGATGCTCTTCGGCAACCTCTTCGTCGGGAGCCTCTTCCTCCTCTTCGGTTGCCGCAGCTTGGGAACAACTAGCTTTGCCGGCCTTCAAGGCCTCCTCGGCTCTATGGGCGATGTACGCCAGTTTTTCATCCTGGTGGATTGGATGAGGTCCTTCTCTTCTCGAGTAGCCCTCTCCATCAAATTAGAAGCCCAGGTCATTTCATCTTCAAGCGATGGCTGTTCCCAGTTAGCTTCAACTCCTTGGGTGTTGCATGCTGGCATCATCGCCAAGATGGAATCCTTGGCGGAATTAATGTGAAGTGGCACGACTTGGGCCGGCAGGTGAAACTTGCCGGAGATTCTGAAGAGCTGATGGCAGAGGCTGATGTGTTGCATGACCGTCAGGTTGTTGGCCAGCCCTGGGTATATTCGCATGATATCAGCAGCATTCTGGTACTCCCAAGTGTACCTCTGCCTTTTCTGCAGCGGCGCAATATGTCGCCGGAGGAAGTTAGCTCCTACCATCTCAATGGTTAGCCCGACAGACTTGAGGCGAGCGATCCGGTTCAGTGTCGGGCCAAGCTTCTTGTCGCTGGTGCCAAGATCACTCGAGTTCTTGCCACGGTCAATCTTCTCCGTGCACGGCAAGCACAAGTTGGGGAAATCCTTCTCCTTGATCCAGCACCATTCTGCCCGCCACTCTTCCCATTTCAGATGCAGCAGCCCGGCAAGGTATTTTCCTTTGGCTTTCACCTGGGGAATCCATGTCACGCTGCCGAAAAGCGCATAACCCTCGATGCGAGGGATGAAGAAGTGGCGGAAAAGATTAACATTGGGGACGACTCTGACAAAATTTCTGCACGTATGGGCGAAGACTGCCATGCAAGTCATTGCATTTGGGGTAAAATCCAGCAGTCGAAACCTGAAAGTGTACATCAATTCGCTGAAGAAATCTGAGTACGGGGGAACCAAGCCGCAGTAGAAGTATGCGGAGAAGAAGGGATAAGCATCTCCGACGGCTTTGGAGTCTACAGGAAGCACCACCGGAGCCTTGTGATCCTGGGTGTCCCTCCCCCACATGTAGGCGTACCTGGAGATTAGAGTGTTCTTGTCCAAGGCCGACGGCGAGAAAACCATGTTCTCCCTCCGCCGCTGTTCCAAGTCTGCCTTCCTCTTCTCCGCCTTGGGGTTGGCGGGCTTGGCGGGTTTCTTCCCCTCCGTATCGGCTCTTTTGGGCACCAAGAGGGCTTAGAAGGGAAGTTTGGGGGTGGAAGAGGCGCGAATCAGTAGTGGCGGTGACGGCGACGGAATTGGCTCTGGCGAGAGGAAGAAGAATATGGAGCAGAGAAGGGCAAAGGTGAATGAGCAACGCCTCCTCGCGGTTGCCTTTATATGGGGAAGGCGCGGGGAGGCTGGCTCTTTATTGTTCGACGTGGCAGCGCTTTTGCAGGTGCACTACCACAGAACCGTCACTCCAGTCCACCACTCCTGCGACCCGCATTAAATGCACGACATGGGCGTGCGACAGGGAATCATCACCACAAGATTTTCGGCAGTAACTTCTTACCACGTGTCTCTGCATTGTTTGGGCCTAGCCCAACGACGCTTCGGACGCGCATGTGGCCCAGGCCCTGGGGCTCCTGTCGGTGTATAAAACATGGGTATTTTATACCCTGACTTATGCACAGGCAGTGATAGCAGTCTTGATGGCCAGGGCTTGCCGGAAATCATCAACATCAAGATTCAAGAATTGGTTGCGAAACCAGGAAGGATTTATCAAGACAAAGCATCAATGAGCACTTGGATAGTGCTGAATATAGAAGCATCACTTGCCGGCAAGGCGAGCCGGCAAGGTGAAGGCCCGGCAAGCTCCGTGCCAGCAAGTCCTCACTGGCTCCTCTTCGCTCCACCTCATCAAGCAGCTAGTCGCTAGTCTGTGAGGTGTCGAGCGGGCAGGCAGTTTGGTGAGGTTTCTCGTGGCACGTGTCAGCCTTCTGCAAGGAGAATTACCTTTAATGACACCCGTCCAGAAGGCGTGTCAAGATTATAGGAGGTAGCTGGGCGAGCGGTGCAGGAACCTTGTCAGGGCTACTTGTCCACATGACACCTAACGGCGCATTTATTGCGTTTGTCCTAAACCGACATAGTTAGGTATGATAGCACTGTTGACTATCTAATCAACATGTAATGACTATTTTGCCACTGTGGTTACCCCTTGATCTATAAAAGGAGGGCCAAGGCAACCTTTACAAGGGTCGACTCTTTGCTCATTCTGCATGTGTAGCTACTCTTCCTGCACCTTGCCGGTAAGAAGCGCTCCTTGTACTTGAGCTCAAACACATCCAATACACAAAGTAGGAGTAGGGTTTTACACCTCACGGTGGCCCAAACCTGGGTAAATCCTTTGCGTTGATTGTTGATTCTGCTCTTTGTGCTTGCGTATTCCCCTAGTCGAACCGCAAAGGGGCTAGATGTCCCCATAGATGGTCGTACGCATGACATCTTTGGCACGCCAGGTAGGGGGATCGCTAGCGCGAACCTGAATAAGCAGTTTGTGCGTCATTTTCATCTCTATAATCTTCGATGGCGCCCAAGAAGAAGGGCGCATCCGCAGCAGCTCCATCGACCTCCAAGCTTCCGTCGCAGACGCCTACAGGCGGCACAGATGATCCCGCCGGCGCGGGTGGCGCAGGAGGCGCAACCGGCACGGGCGGCGCGGAAGGAGTCACCGGTCCAGGCGACGCAGGCGCGTAGCCAGCACTGGTGGAGCAGCCGGAGCACACAACACCAATCCGCAGCTTCCTCGCCAATCCAGCGATCGAAGCCACAACGGTGCAGGCGGCGCAGATGGCCAACTCCCGCCTCCTCGACGCACCGGAGAACGTGGCCACCTGAGAAACACCGTCCGGACTGGCGCGAGCCAAGACCCAGCCGCCGCGGCGTCTAAGGATACCGTTTCAGGACGCACACCGCGACCATCGCAAGATGGGCGCGACGCAAATCCGAACGGCGCTGGTGGTTCTGGACGGCGGTGTCCACATGGCAAGACACCTGTTGATCAGCCACAAGATCTTCAGGCACCACCGCCGTCGCATCAGCCCGCTGCTGGGCATGAGCCACGGCAGTAAGTTCATGATGGCGCTCCTATTCGTTCTGCCAGGAGTCGAGCAACGTCCTGATCTTCGCTCCCGACCATGCCAGCTACGGCAGCAAAGGACATGGCGCGAGCGCAAATGCTGTTGAACTTCCCCCCAGCTGCCGACAAGATGGATGAGTGGAGAGCCACTATCCAGAGCCTCATCGGGTTTGCTAAAGCAAAGAACTCACAGTAGGCGGGACCTTCATGGCGTCCTGGGACAGCACCAACTGATGGGCACGCCAGAGGTGCCGCCCCAACAGTGCAGTCACCCCCACAGCAACAGTTTCAACAGCCACAGTGAACTCACCGATCCTCTGAGCCCAATGAGATGTTGATGGCCTCTTCGGATCCGTGAGCGCGGCAAGACCAATGTCAAGTGCTGCGTGATAGACAGGTAGAGGATGGCCGCACCACCATCGAACGACGTTGGGAGGCGCGCCGTCAATCTGACATGCGCAACGGCCCAGTCGTTGATGAGCCTACGCCCGAGGTTGGTGGGTACTTGCCTTACGAGGTTGGGTGCCCGGCCTTTACTCGCGAGCTGCGGCAACTCCGCTGGCCGTCAACCCGGGTCTTCAAACCAGAGCTGCCAGAGAAGTATGACGGCAAGCTCAACCCGACAGAGTTTCTGGGCATTTACATGATTGCCGTACAAGCCGCCGGAGGATGGGATGAAAAAATTCTTGCCAATTATTTTCCATTGGTGCTCAAACCCAATGTGAGATCTTGGCTGATGAACTTACCGGAGGGCTCTATTTCTTCATGGTCTGATCTGTGCAACGAGTTCATTGGTGCTTTTACCGGAGGCCACAAGGCTCCTGGTCAGCCCAGTGATCTGCAAGTGATCCCACAAAGATATGGTGAGTCCTTGAGGAAATATATATAGAGGTTCAGTCACGTACACCGCAATATTCCAGATGTGCACCCCGCAGCCATGATTGCTGCCTTTCACACAAATGTGTGCAATCGAAAGATGCGGAAAAAGATGAATATTCGGCTGCCGAAAACCGTCAATGAGCTGTATACGTTGGCGGACAAGTGTGCATGCGCTGAAGAAGGAAGGAGACTTCCCGGGGAGGGTGCTGGTGCCGAGGTTGATTCCGAGGACGATGATGCCACCACCCCAAAGAAAAGGGCCGAAAGCGCAACAGGAAGCACAAAGGCAAAACATTTATGGCCGTCGAGGGCTCCGGCGATGCCACTGCCGCCAAGAAGGCTAAAACAGATAGCTCCGACAAGGAAGTTGTTGTATGCGCTGCTTGTCAGGAGGCTACAGCAAACGAGAAGGCCGGCAAGTCTGATGGGCCATACTGCAAGATTCACCGCACCAAGGGCATGATCTCCAGGAGTGCCAGCAGGTTGAGCAACTTGCCGAGAAGCAGAAAGAAGGGTCGTGGTGGCCGAGGAGGTCACCGCGGCAAGGCTAAGTAGCAGAAGGAGAAACCTGCTCGAGGCCGTGACAAGAAAGAAGAGGATGATGAAGAGGACGAAGATGAGTCCAGCGAACGGGAATTTTAGAAAGCAACAGAAGTCATGTGCATTGACGGAGGGGCATCTTTACACTCCTCTCACCGCCAACTTAAGCAGTGGGCGCGTGAGGTTAATGCGGCAGAACCGGCAATGGGTGCTCAGAAACCACTCAAGTGGTCCCACACGCCCATCATTTTCGATGTTGAGGATCACCCTAATCGCACAACTGCGGTCGGGTGCTTGCCGTTGTTGGTTTCACCAAGGATACGCAACCTCCAAGTCACGAAAATATTGGTTGACGGTGGGGCAGGCCTGAACTTGATTTCACCAGAAGTCATTAAAAGTTTACAGATTCCTGATGAAGACCTCAAGCAAACGGGCACGTTTCAATGGGTCAATCTGGGAAGGAGCTAGCCCAAGAGAAAGATCACTCTGTCGATGACGTTTGGTGGGGAATTAAATTATAGAACAGAGAAGATTGTCTTCGATGTGGTTAAGATTCCCCTGCCGTATAATGGAATTCTCGGCCGCCCAGCCTTGGCAAAATTTATGGCAGCATCACACTATGCTTATAACACTCTCAAGATGCCAGGGCCGATGGGTGTCATCACCATCAACTCTGACAAGAAAGATGCAGTTATTTGCGTCGATAAGCTTTACAGAGAGGCGGTCGCAGCATCTACCGCCAAGGCACCCGCTCCCACCAACAAGAAGAAGAGCAAGAAAAACGGCAAGACCTCCGGTTTCCGGGAAGCGCACCTCTTCGGAGTGCTGCGCACCCGTTGATGACGCGCCGGAGAGCTCTACCGCCAAGAAGTCCAAAGCTACTCCACTAGCAACCAAGAAGGTGCTGGCGAAGGAGGACGGCACAGGCGGTACCTTCACCGTCAGTGCCTCTCTTGATAGCAAATAGGAAAGCGCGCTCATTGCCTTCCTACGGGCGAATGTCGATGTGTTTGCATGGCAGCCATCTGACATCCCCGCGGTGTTCCCAGGGAGGTAATTGAGCACCACCTTGCCGTCTGTCCTCACGCTTGGCCCGTCAAGCAGAAGGCCGGGAAGCAAGCTTTGGAACGGCAACAGTTCATTGCCGAAGAAATAAAGAAGTTAGAAGCAGCAAGCTTAGTTAGAGGTGTACTACATCCAACATGGTTGGCAAACCTAGTTGTGGTACAAAAAGCAAATGGAAAGTGGAGACTTTGTATTGACTACACTGATATCAACAAAGCCTGTCCAAAGGATCCTTTCCCTTTACCGCGTATTGATCAAATTGTTGACTCTACTGCTGGCTGTGATTTACTTTCCTTTCTTGATGCATACTTTGGTTACCATCAGATTTTCATGGCCAAGGAGGATGAGGAGAAAACCACATTTATTACTCCATGTGGCACATATTGCTTCGTGCATATGCCTTTCGGATTAAAAAGTGCTGGTTTGACATTTGCAACAGCAGTCCAAATCAGTTTTGAACCTCAGCTGCACAAAAACGTGGAAGCCTATATGGATGATATAGTGGTCAAAACCAAGGGCAAATCAACCCTCATTCAAGATTTAGAAGAGACATTTCCAAACTTGCGCAGGATCAATTTGAAGCTCAATCCTGAGAAGTGTGTGTTTGGTGTTCCATCCGGCAAACTTCTCGGGTTCTTTGTATCCCAACATGGAATTGAAGCTAATCCCGACAAGATCAAAGCCATTAAGCAAATTGAAGCACTGAAGCGCGTCAAGGATGTGCGGCGTCTTGCCGGATGCGTTGCTGCATTAAGCAGGTTCATCTCCAAATCTACTGAGCGCGCCTTGCCGGTTTTCAAGATTTTGAAAAAGGCAGGTCCAATGAAATGGACTCCACAAGCGGAGGCCGCGCTGCAAGATTTGAAGAGGTACCTCTCCTCTCCACCAAAACTAGTTGCACCTAAGCCACAAGAACTGTTGCTGCTGTACTTGGCGGTAACAAACTAAGTGGTCAGTGCTGCATTAGTGGCAGAGAGGGAAGCTGACGACGAAGAAGCAGCTGCTACAAGCCCATCAAGCGACAAGCTGGAATCTTTTCTGGCAGAGTATGGTGCCAACAAGTCAGTATCAGTGCAAGTAGAAGAAGCAAACCAACAAGTAGTGCTGAAAAAGAAAGTGGTGCAGCGCCCAGTTTACTTTGTTAGTTCCCTCTTGCAGGGGCCTAGGTCAAGGTACTCTGGTGTGCAAAAGTTGCTTTTCGGCCTCCTCATGGCCTCGAGAAAGCTGCGCCATTACTTCCAAGCACATGAGATTAGTGTTGTCACTCGCTTTCTGTTGCAGCGCATTTTGAGGAATCCAGATGCAACCGACAGGATAGTGGAGTGGGCGTTGGAGATGTCTAGTTTTGCACTCAAGTTTGAAAGTACTTCAACTATTCAGAGTAGAGATTTGGCGGAATTCATTGCAGAATGGACACCAATGCAAGACGAAGAGATTCAAGAAACTTCTCTCCCCGGCAAAGAAACTGCTAAGGAATGGATCATGTACTTTGACGGGGCCTTCTCGCTGCAAGGCGCCGGTGCCGGAGTGCTGCTTGTCGCACCCACCGGAGAGCACCTCAAGTATGTGGTACATATGCATTTTCCTAGGGAGAAAGCTACAAACAACACTGCAGAGTACGAAGGGCTCCTTGTCGGTCTCAGGATCGCAGTGGACCTTGGAATCATAAAATTGATCATTTGTGGCAACTCGCAGCTTGTTGTGAAGCAAGTTAACAAAGATTATCAGAGCCCATTGATGGAAGCTTATGTGGAATAAGTGAGGAAATTGGAAGAGCACTTTGACGGATTGCGAACAGAGCACATCCCTCGTGCGGAAAACAGCATCGCTGATCATCTGTCAAAATGTGCTGCTCAAAAGCTACCTGTGGAACCGGGAACTTTTGTGCTCCATTTGACTCAACCATCTGTCACACCGTCAATGCAATCTAACAAGAGAAGAAAGTTGAACACTGGCAAATATTTCCCGGCAGAGCTCCCGGAAGCCACCAACAAGAAAGTTGCCGGAGACAACAATGCGTTTGTCGGTGAGCTGCAGCCTCGAGAGGAACCTCATGTTCTTGTCGTCGAGGCAAGCGCTCCCGCAGCCGAAGAGATGCCTTTAGTCCTTGTTGTTGAGCCGCAAGCTCCGACATGGGCATAGTAGATCGTCCATTTCCTTCAAATAGGAGAACTTCTTGATGACCAAGAAGAAGCTGAAAAAGTAGCCCGATAGTCAAGTATGTATCAGTTTGTTGATAGCATTCTGCACACAAAGAGGCCAAATGGGGTGAAATTGAAGTGTATTTGCCGGAGGATGGACTGAAGCTATTGGCAGAAATACATGGAGGCATGTGTGGCTCTCACATAGGATCAAGGGCCCTTGTCGGCAAAGCTTTCTGGCAAGGTTTCAATTGGCCCACTGCCCTCCAGGATGCAACTGAGCTAGTAATCAAGTGTGAAGCATGCCAGTTTCATTCCAAGAATATACATCAGCCAACTCATGCCCTTCAAACAATCCCACTCTCCTGGCCCTTCCCGGTCTGGGGGCTCAATATCTAGGGTCCCTTTCCCCGTGCTACCAGGGGCTTTGAGTTCTTGTACGTCACAATTGACAAGTTCACAAAGTGCCCTGAGGTAGAGCCAGTGAGGAAGATGACAGCACAGTCAACCGTCAAGTTCTTTAAAGGACTAGTTTGTCGTTTTGGTGTTCCTAACAGAATCATCACAGACAATGGCACATAGTTCACGAGCCGCACCTTCATGCAGTATATCCCAGACCTTGGAAGCAAAATCTGTTTTGCATCTGTTGCTCACCCGAGAAGCAACGGCCAAGCGGAAAGAGCAAATGCTGAAGTGCTGCGAGGACTCAAGACAAGAACCTTTGACAAACTACACAAGTGCGGAGGGCGCTGGATTGATGAGTTGCCTGCGGTTCTTTGGTCACTTAGGACGACACCAAATTGAGCCACTGGCCAAACACCCTTCTCCCTAGTCTATGGTGCAGAGGCGGTGCTCCCCACGAAACTCACATACGGGTCACCTTGAGTGCTTGCTTATGACGAAGCACAGCAAGAGCAGCTGCGGCAAGATGATGCCACGCTCCTTGAGGAAGATCATCTTCGGGCTGCTGTGCGAGCTGCACGCTACCAGCAAGCTTTGCGCCGCTATCACAGCCGCAAGGTTCACTCCCGAAGCCTTGAGGAAGGCGACCTTGCTCTTCAGTGCATTCAATCCACCAAGGGATCAAACAAGTTGGCGCCGAAGTGGGAAGGCCCTTATCGGGTAGTGCGAGTCACCAGACCTGGCATAGTCTGTCTGGAGACCGAAGATGGCATCCCAGTGCAAAACTGATGGAACATTGAGCATCTTCGCAAGTTCTATCCATAAGGTGCAGTTGCCGGGATTCCCGGCAACACCTTTTGTACAAGCCTTGTCGGCCGGACATGTAACCCTTTGTACAAAGCCAGGCACAAATCCTGTTCATAAGTGAAATAAAGCTAAGTGTTTCACAACTCTTGTTAAAATATTTTTTTGCTTGTGTATGATTACATGTGATGTTGTGTTACGCTTCGCATTGTATGAAATGATTAACGAGTCATCAAGGCATCCATCCATTTCTTTCTCTTCTTTCTTTTTCTCAAAAGGATAGAAGGTTCCTTCCCGTGCAAATTTCTCAGGGGGGATGATGGTATGGATACCACCAAATGACGTTCAAGTAATCGTTTTGTAACAAGAAGCACGACAAAGAAAAGAACTAAGTTGAAAAACTTTGAAATAATTTCTTTGTTATAGTTGCAATTTTCCTTCAATGATTTTCGCCTTTGTATGAGAAACCTGCATGCTAAGGAACCTTGTCGAGATCGGTCGCGCTCTTACTTTGTTTCGAGTCCGCTCAAGAACTTGAGTAGCTGCGTTGAAATCGTCAAAGGTAAAATTTGCCGGCAGCGGCTCTTCTGGCAGGCTGCTAAGGATCCGTCCTCAAGCGCTCGCGACAAGAGTGTGCACACCGGCAAGCATCCGGCAAGCGTAGGGTATACAATCCATGCAAAGGCAGGATAAGACAAGGAAAATAGCATACATTCATCCCAAAACATTTTAAGTCGCATTACATCACAAGTACGGTGCAAATCTAACTTAAGATTATATGTATCTTTTACATGATAGCACTGGTGCTAAATGCGACGACAAGGCTAGTTCTAAAGATTGCCTTCGTGCCTGGGAACAAGAAGGACCTTGTCGGCTAGTGGAGCAACAACCTTGTCGATAGCCATGATATTAGTATTCTGCGTCAAGGTTCTGAATATCCAGGAGAGATCAACATCAGGATTGCGGTAGGTGACCCTGACGAGCACTTTATAAAGGACGTAGCGGCCGAACTTGCGGGATTCATCAGCAAATGAAGTGGACCTGTCTTCATGATAAGTTTTCAGAGCGTCAATAAGGCTGTCAAAGAACTTGGTCAACCTGGTGTGCCAAAGAAGTAGTGCGTACGACCATCTATGGGGCCATCTATCCCCTTTGCGGTTTGACTAGGGGAATACGCAAGCACAAAGAGCAGAATCAGCAATCAACGCAAAGGATTTACCCAGGTTCGGGCCACCATGAGGTGTAAAACCCTACTCCTGCTTTGTGTATTGGATGTGTTTGAGCTCAAGTACGCGGTGCGCTTCTTGCTGGCAAGGTGCAGGAAGAGCAGCTACGCATGCAGAATGAGCAAAGGGTCGACCCTTGTAAAGGTTGCCCTGGCCATCCTTTTATAGATCATGGGGTAACCACAGTGGCAAAACAGTCATTACATGTTGATTAGATAGCCAACAGTGCTATCATACCTAACTATGCCGGTTTAGGACAAACGCAATAAATGCGCCATTAGGTGTCATGTGGAGAAGTAGCCCCGGCAAGGTTCCTGCACCGCTCGCCCAGCTACCTCCTATAATCTTGACACGCCTTCTGGACGGGTGTCATTAAAGGTAATTCTCCTTCCAGCAGGCTGACACGTGCCCTGACAAACCTCACCAAACTGCATGTCCGCTCGACACCTCACAGACCAGCGACTAGCTGCTTGATGAGGAGGAGCGAAGAGGAGCCAGTGAGGACTTGCTGGCACGGAGCTTACCGGGCCTTCACCTTGCCGGCTCGCCTTGCCGGCAAGTGATGCTTCTGTCTTCAGCACTAGCCAAGTGCTCATTGATGCTTTGTCATGATAAATCCTTCCTGGTTTCACAACCAATGCTTGAATCTTGATGTTGATGATCTCCGGCAAGCCCTGGCCATCAAGACTGCTACCACTGCCTGTGCATAAGTCATGGTATAAAATACCCATGTTTTATACACCGACATGCGTGGAGATCGTCTCCTCTAGCCATATGAATGTGGAGAAGGAAGTCTTCGATCCACATAGCCGGGTTAGTTGTTCCTTCGTATTGTTCGATGTTTATGAGTTTAAACCTTTCTGGGAACTGATGTTGCATGACCTTGTCTATAAAGCACATCAGGTGCACAGCTCCTCTAACCCGAGCTACAGCTTGTCAGACATCGGTTGGTGTTCGAGCACGGGCATTGTTACGAGCCATGTCATGTTTGTCCAACCATGGCTTATATCCGGCCTGTCCAGCAGGTGCGTGGTCCCTGGATCCGTATATGGATCTCGATGGAGCAGGTTGTGTGGTTAATTGACTCCGAAAATCGTATGGAGGACCAGCGTGGATTGGATCCGTGCCTTCATGGCGAGGGATTGCAGGGGGGTCTCAAAGCCCTCCCTTTGGCCTGTCCTGCCCGCGAGGTGCGCGGTCGGGCTCATCGGTTCGACCATCCTTAAAACGTAGGTTTCCTTCAGCTTTGTCGTCGAATGCCGGAAACAGGCGCCGTTTTGGGTAGGATTTAGCTCGAGGTCCTGCTCGGTTGTGAGAACTTCCACCCATTTGTCATTCAGAGTGTCCTGATCGGCTTTAAGCTTCTCACGCCCTCGTTTCATACTTCGGGCTGACGCAATAAGCCATCGTCAGAAGGTTTCCAAATCGGGGAGGTCCTCGGGGACTTCGAATTCGTCGTGTCTGAGACTTACATTCTCCTCTGATTCGGGCATATAATTACTGTCATCGGGATCGTCAAAATCCTCCAACCCTGCGGCGCCGTCGATCTGATCAGGTGCGTCGTCGTCGCCGTCCTGGTCTTCGGCGCCGTCCGGAGTGGTGTTTTCACCGGAGGCGTCATTGTCAGTGTTCTTGTTGCTGGTGTTTCCATCCCCGGCGCGTTTAAAGTGCTTCTTGCTTCGTCGGCGCTTGGGAGGATCCTTTCTATCCTCCTCCTCATCGCCCTTGGGGGTATCCACCATATAGACATCGTAGGTAGTGGTTGCCGTCCAGTTGCCAGTCCTGGATAGCATAACGCCAGGCTGATTGCTGACATCTTCATCCATGTCGGTTGCCTCCTCGGAGGCGTAGTCCAATACATTGGTTAAATCGTCGACTGTAGCGACTAAGTGGGTGGTGGGTGGGATGTAAATTTCCCGATTGTCAGCCTTACATCTGATCTCATCGTAGACCGAAGATGAGATCGCAAGGTTTTGAATTCGTCCTAACATCTCGTTTAGCTCGAGAGGTCTGCCGGACCCATCGCTAGAGAGTAGACGGGGCTGACCTGCTGTATACTCGGCGAGGCGCGTGACGCAACTTCGGAGCATTGATCAGTTAGGGCAAGAGCCTGATCTGTTGGAGTGATCGGATCCGAACTCGAGGTTGGGTCCGAAGTGGTACCTGATCCGTTGTCTGGATCCATGGTCGGATCCGTGGTCGAGTCCACGGGGTCCGTAGAGTTCCCCAGCCAGAGAGAGCGAGATCGCCACAGGAGTCGGCAGTGTATTCGAGGCTCCCAAATCTGACAATCTGATCTAGGCGAAGCTTTCGACTCGACCGAGGTGGCCGGTCGAGTCGGCGTGAAGGACGATGCTGCCGAACGCAAAAAGCTAGCTGGGGACGAAGATGTCACCACATCCGATGTCACTATTGATCTGAAGACGAGCCATCGATCCTTTTTGACCACACAGCGGGACCTGTATGGGCCACCAATGTCGGTGCTGAAACCGGCGGATCTTAGGTAGGGGGTCCCGAGCTGTGGATCTAGGAACAATGGTAACATGGTACGAAGGGAGATGGTGTTTACCCCGGTTCGGGCCCTCTCGAAGAGGTAAAACCATATGTCCTGCTTTGATTGTATTGATGTGATGGGGTACAGAGTAAAAGATGATCTACCTCGAGATCGTATGATTGTGTTCTAAACCCTAAGGCTGGTAAACTGTGTCCCTAAAGACTAAACCCCTCATCTTATATATGCTCCGGGGGTACCTAGGTTACACATCGTCGGTTATTGATACACTAGCCACAGAGCCATCCTTGAAGTACACGCCAAGTATTCGGAGGTCTCCATCTTGATTACGCCAGTGCTCGTGGCTTCGGCTATCCTTCCTTTTATTGATCGGCCAGGCCCAAGAGCCTGGCCCATGGACCGTGGGCCATATTCATTAGCACCATCTAGTCCAGGACACCGTCACCTTGCGCTTGACATACCTCGTGCCATACCATCCGCGAGAAAACGCAGCCCAACAAAAGATGGCTGATCGTTTCGTCTCCTTGGCTGCAGAAAGGGCATGAATCTTGATGCGGCAGTCCTTGTTGCGCCAGGCGGTCTGAGGTCCAACACCTGTTCCTCAAGGCTAGCCACGTGAAGAACCTGCATTGCAATGGCGCTCTGGATCTCCACGTGAATTCAGCGGTCGGGATGGTCTCCCTCCCCATAAACTATGCCGCATATGCTGATCTGACCGAGAACTTACCCTTGTTCTCCCATGCCCATCTCAATCTGTCGGGCGTCCCCGGGTCCAACTGTATGACCGCAACTCGATGCCATAGGTTTATGTATTCCCTCAGGGTATCCGCATCTAGGTTCTATCCAACGTCTCGCAGCCATTCACCCTCTTGAACTGCCATGGCAATCGTCGTGTTGTTGTGTTTTCTCAGTGGTATTCACGCATACACCTGCGGCGCGATATCCTCTACGCGCGCACCATCAAGCCATTTGTCCTCCCAGAACAAGGTCTTGGTGTCTAGTCCAACTGTGGCTATAACCGCCGAACGGAAAATCTGCATTGATTCCCTAGGTACTTGGATGTTAAACTCCCTCCATGCTCTTGAGTTGTCTGATCTACTTAACCGCGGCCATCTAGCTTACATTGAGACATTGAGCCATCTCAGGTCCGGGATGCCCAAGCCGCCTGCTCACTTGGGGGAGCACACGGCGTCCCACACTATAGCACAGTTTCCGCCGTTCACCTCTGATTTTGTGCACCATAGGAAGCCCCGCAAAATCTTGTTCATTGCACTGATCATTTTCGGCGATAGGTCCAATGCCATCATCGTGTGGTTAGGTATTGAGCAAAGCACTGATTGGAGGAGTAACAGTCGGCCACTCTTTGGCATGGCTGATCCATGCCAGGTTGATAGTCAGCTGGCCAATTGGTTGACAAGCCCCTGGAGCTGTGTTGCTGTTTGCCTCCTGATGGTGAGGGGTAGTTCGAGGTATTTGCAGGGGAGCTGGATGACCGAGAAGCCCAGGATCTCACCCACCAATTGCATGTGGTTTTGAGTGCATCGGATGGGTATCGCCGTGCTCTTGGTGTGGTTCACTCGCAATCCTGATGCCGATCCAAAGGCATCCAATATAGCCATGCTAGCCCTTAGGTCCAGAGGGTTCGGCTTGATGAACAGCATGACGCCGTCAGTGAAAATGGAGACCCTTTGCTGCATGCCCACCCTTGCCAAAGGAGAGAGCAACTCTGTAGATGATGCCAAGTCGAATAGCCTCTATAGTGGCTCCATAATCAAGATGAAAAGCATGGGCGAGAGTGGGGCGCCCTACCTAAGTCCGCTACAGCTGAAAATGGCCTCACCGGGCACTCCATTCACCAATATTTTCATCATAGATGTACTCAGGAGCCCGGCGACCCAAGAGGTCCATCTTTCCCCTGTTCGCACACGAACACGTCACCGTGTACCCTCGATGCCGGGGGTGATGCACCGCAGCTCACGTTGAAGGAGACCCGTCCGGAAGCGCGGTACGCAAGCAATCCGGCGGGCGCTTTTGTAGACCTGAAACCCCACACGCCCGGGAGGGACCCCGTCAGGGCGCACGGCGGCTATGGGCTGACCTAGGTCGACCTGATTGCCCCTAGGGCCTCGAGGTTCGCCGCCCTGCAACAAGAAGAACGAACGAAGAACGAGGAAGAAGAAGAACAAGGGAGAAGAAAAAGTAAAGGTAAAGGTGGTAGATTGATTGTTCGATTGTGTGTTGTTCAATCGGCCGTCACCCCCAACATATATAAGAGGCAGCCGGACTTCCCGTACAAGTAAGGGATTCATCGAGGCTTTCCTTACAATTACATCAATTCACGGCCTAGAGTCCTGATTCTAGTTTAACTCGGATTTAGTCTGAATCTGACCCAGACTTCTGTCCTGCTCCTTGCGTGGACTGTATATTTCGTATACTAACTCGGATGGAGTCGAGTCCAACATCAAACTTGTCCGCCTCGACAATCTGCATATGACAATGGGTGCCACTTCTCCTTCTAAGGCCGTCTTGATGACTTTTAGGGCTTATTTTTAACTTCTAGTCGGACTCGGTCATGCAGTTTTCTGAACTGTCCGAGGCTTGTAGCAAATTTGCATGCTGTATACTATCTCAAATGATGATGAATCCAAAAGAAAAGTTGATTGTTTCGATGATACGCACAACTTTCGTGTAGAACACTTTTCCATCCGAGGTCATCTAAATAATCTTTTGAGCCCATCTTCAGCTTCTGTTTGGATTCTTACTCAAACCGGCAAGCCTTCGAGAACCGGCAAGCACTCATTTTCGGCAAGCAAAACTTTCCGGCAAGCATTCCGGCAAGCACTCATTTCCGGCAAGCAAAACTTTCCGGCAAGCACTCATTTCCGGCAAGCAAAACTTTCCGGCAAGCAAAGCTTTCCGGCAAGCATTTCTGGCAAGCAAAACTTTCCGGCAAGCGAAACTTCCCGGCAAGCACCCATCTCCGGCAAGCTTTTTCGGCAAGCAAAACTTCCCGGCAAGCACTCATTCGACCGGCAAGGCCGAATAGCTCGCGCGACCCATCAGACATCACTTAGATGGGTGTCTGGTACCCCGCGCCACTTTTACGCTCAGGGCCGGTCCGTAGAGTATTGCCTCTAACTTTTGCATACGAACTCGGATTGAGACGATTTTTATATCAAAATCAACCGATTCGACGAGACGAAGACAATTCATGTATAAAGTTTTCTCATATTAGGCTGTATTGAGGGCGTAATTGTTGGAACAGTACTCTGAGTGCCAAAATCTCAGTATTTCAAGCATAGTTTCGGCCTTTTAGATGGGATCGGATGATGATGTCCCAAACTTCAAAGATGTTCATGTCGATCATACGTAACTTGTTCATGTAGATCACTTATTTATTTGAGGTCACCTTAAACGCTTTCTTCCGTGCCAAAATCTGATGTCAACACATGCCCCCCTGTTTTTCGGCAAAACTTGTATGCCGAAAAATAATTTGCATTATGCTTGTTCTAAGGACGATGTCAACACTCCATCGGCCATTTTAAATTTTCTTAGGGCGATAAGTATATATCGGCCATGTTTTATGGTAAGGGCGATAATTATATATCGGCCATTGGCTCCTTAGGCTTCTTGCCACACACTCGGGTGGTACTTCTTCAAATATTTGCCATTGAGAGCTCGTGGTAAGAATGCCCCTTGAATGGATTCCACCAAATATGAGTTTCCGGGGATTAATCTTGTAACCTTAAAAGGACCTTCCCAGCTTGGAGACCACTTCCCAAATTTTCTATCTCTTGAACCAATCGGCAAGACCACCTTCCACACGAGATCGCCAACTTGAAAGTTCTTTTGCTTGACCTTTTTATTGTAAGCCTTTGCCACTCTCAACTTATCCCTTTCTATGGCCTTCAAAGCAGCCAAACGTTTATCGGCAACTTCGTCAATATTGTCCATCATCAAGTTATAAAAGTCCATCGCCGATAAATCATTTTGTTTGGCTATTCTCAAAGCATTCAAATTCACTTCCACTGGTAAAACGACCTCTTGACCATATACGAGCTCATATGGAGTTACCTTTGTCGCACCATGCCTTGAGATTCTATGCACCCACAAAGCCTCGGACAATAGCTCATGCCATCTCCTTGGATTATCCTCAATCTTCTTCTTGATGAGCTTGATCAATATTTTATTGCTAGACTCAGCTTGTTCATTGGCTTGGGCATAATACGGAGAGGAATTGAGCAACTTTATCTTATATAATTCGGCAAATTCTCTAACTTGATGTAACATGAAAGATGAACCTTGATACGTAGTTAATGTTTGAGGAATGCCGAATCTATGAATAATGTGCTCACTTATGAATTGAATTGCCTCCGTATGCGTCATATTTTTGAGAGGTATTGCTTCAGACCATTTAGTGAAATAATCAGTTGCCACCAACACGAACCGATGCCCCTTTGAAGAAGAAGGATGAATCTCTCCAATAAAGTCTAATCCCCAACCTCTAAAAGGCCACGGCTTGATAATAGGATGTAACATAGTAGCGGGAGCCAACTGAATATCACCAAACTTTTGACAAGCTTCACATCCTTTATAATACCTGAAGCAATCATTAATCATCGTCGGCCAATAAAACCCAGCCCGTCGCAATAACCATTTCATCTTGGGAGCCGACTGATGAGTGCCGCAAATTCCTTCATGAACCTCTCCCATAGCAACTCTCGCTTGGTCCTCATCCAAGCACTTTAAAAGAACATCATCAACCGTTCGGCGATAAAGATCATCATCTCTCATCGTGTATTTGAAAGCCATACGCCGAACAGTCCTGTCCACCCTTTTACTAGGATCACACAAATAATCAATAATGGGTTTCCTCCAGTCTTGATTTTCTCCTGTATTAAATTTTTCGTTAGTGGCCGAAACGGTGGGCTCCTGTTCGGCCTCCCCTACGTTGGCAAGGCTAGACATTGACCTTTGAGAAATATGAAACATGCCATGATCAACATGATAGCCGGATGCTTGTTGTGCCAACTCATTTGCTCTCCAATTGTCATGTCTAGATATATGAGCAATGCTAAAATAATCAAAAGTAGAAATTATATCTAGACATTTATCAAGATAAACATTAAGTGATTCGTCAAAACATTGAAAGACTTTGGATATTTGTTGCACTACTAATAATGAATCACCCAAAGCCTCAATATGTGTAGCACCTATGGCAAGCAACATCTCTAATCCGAATAACAATGCTTCATATTCGGCCTGATTATTTGTGCAAAAATATTCTATGCTGCATGAGGCTTCAAAAATAGCACCATGAGGAGATATATAAACAATACCAACACCTTGGCCATTGCTACAAACTAAACCGTCAAAATATAATCTCCATGGTACTAACGAGACAAGGTTTATATCAATATCTTGCTTGTCATCAATCCGATGCTCAACAATAAAATTAGCAACGATTTGGCCTTTCATGGATTTCAAAGATTCATAAGCCAAATCATACTCAATTAAAGCATAAGCCCACTTGCCAATTCTACCACTAAGAATTGGTCTATGCAACATGTACTTAATGACATCGGTTTGACAAGCTACTATGCAAGCACTCGGCACTAGATAATGTCTCAATTTTGTGCAAGCATAATATAAGCATAGACATAATTTTTCAATAAATGTATACTTTGTCTCAGCATCTAATAGGCGTCTGCTCAAATAAGTAATAGCATGCTCTTTTCCTTCGGTCTCTTGAGTTAAAACAACACCAATAACACCTTCCTCTGCTGCAATGTAAAGCCTAAAGGGCTCTTTATGCTTAGGCGCTTTCATCACCGGAGGAGTGCACAAATAATTCTTGATCATATCAAATGCTTCTTGCTGTTTTGCCCCCCAAGTAAAATCAACATCATTCTTTAACCGAAGTATAGGAGTAAATGCATCAACTTTCCCTGACAAATTAGCTATGAACCTCCTCAAATAATTGACCTTGCCGAGGAATTTTTGCATATCTCTCTTGCATGTTGGAGCCTCCACTTTTTGTATAGCTTCTATCTTTTGGGATCAATCTCTATGCCATCTTCATGAATAATGAAACCCAAAAACTTGCCAGCCGACACGCCAAATGCACACTTCAAAGGATTCATTTTCATTCCATATTTCTTGATCCTTTCAAAAGCTAAACGCAAATCGGCTAAGTGAGACTCAAAAGCATCCGATTTGACAACAATATCATCAATATAGACTTCAAGTATAACACTGAGGAAATCATGAAAAATTAAATTCATAGCCCTTTGATATGTGGCACCGGCATTCTTTAATCCAAAGGTCATCACTGTCCACTCAAATAAACGAAGGAAACCGGGGCACCGAAAAGCCATTTTGGACATGTCCTCTTCGGCCATAAAAATCTGGTTATACCCGGCATTGCCATCAAGAAAGCTAATGACCTTATGTCCAGAAGCATCATTAATAAGCATATCAGCTATAGGCATGGGATACTCATCTTTGGATGTAGCTCTATTCAAATCTCTAAAATCAATGCACACCCTCAACTTGCCGGAGCCTTTCTTTTCCACTGGTACAATATTACAAATCCACTCGACATACCTGCAAGGTCTAATAAAATTAGCTTTAAGCAAACGACCGATCTCTTCCTTGATCCGGTCATATGTTTTTGGATTAAACTTTCTGGCCGATTGTTTGTACGGTCTAAAACCGGCCTTTATAGGTAACCGATGCTCCACTAGCTCTCGGCTTAAACCTGGCATTTCATGATATTCCCATGCAAAGCAACAAACATATTCTTTCAATAGCTCGATTAACTTGGCTTTACAACCGGCTTTCAAATTTTTGTTTACAAATGTCGGTCTAGGAACTGAACCATCTCCAATATCTATTTCTTCTAATGGATCGGCCGATGTAAAACCTTGTCCAAGTTTATCCATATCATCTAACTCTTCTATGGACTCATACATATCATTCTCACTGGACCGATATTCTATAAGTCGCTTTTATAACCACTCAGAGTTAGGATCCATTTAAGTACATTATACTTTGGAGCCGATTGCCACCAACCGGCTTTAAAGAAACGGGCACAAAACCACTTTTGGTGGCGCTGAGAAAATCAAACTCTGATAAGTCCCGTCCCGTCAAGCAAGCAACATTGGGGTGTTGCCAATCTACCGATGCATCGGCTAAAGCAACGCAAGCCAAATTATCCGCATGAATGACTTCCACTTCATCATCAACCCACTGAATTAAAAACTGGTGCATAGTGGATGGCACGCATTCGTTTGCATGAACCCAATCACGGCCTAGTATGATGTTGTAGTTACCTTGTACCTCGGCGACAAAGAACACAGTAGCCAAAGTTTTGCTCCCAACCGTAAGCTCCACGTACATCACACCTTTGGCTTCGGTTTTCTCTTTGCCTTCAAATCCATTAAGCACCATATTGGTCTTGATCAATCCTTCATCGGACAAACCCAATTTCTTGAAGACCGAATAGGGCATGAGATTCACCACAGCACCACCATCAACAAGCATCCGAGTAATTGGCGATCCATTAATATGACCTATGAGGTACAACGGTTTTAAGTGTGTCACTGGCTCTTTTGGCTTCTCAAATATTGCATTCTTAGGGCCAAAATCCAGCTGAGCCACCTCCCCTTCTTCATCTACAGCACGAAACTCAGCGGGTAAGTAATACACCATATTGATATCCATACCTTCGTGGTCCGGTGTAGGCTCATAATCCAACATATTGTCTTCCTCCTCGGGCATGTTCATCAATTCTGAAATCTGTCCGAGCGAAGTGGAATCAATAGGTGTTGCGGACGATGTAATAGCAGTGGCAACGTCCTCCTTTGGTGGTGTAGGTGCTGTTGTGACAGATGTAGAAACCACTGCACCTTGTATTTGTTTAGGCATCCATACTTGTTTTGTAGGTACCATGGGCCGAATGTCATTGAACAATTTATCTCTTTGCTTCGTGGCCTCTTGTTCTGCCATCTCCTGACTCCTTAACCTCTGTAGTTTCCTCTTTTGTGTTTTTGTTAGCCCTGGAGGACACCTCTTAGGTTGCATATATTTTGGATCTTTGGGCTTGGTTTTGCTTGTGCTAGCTTCATGATCATTAGCCGAGTGCTTTGGCGCAATAGCAAGTATCGGCTCAGCAGGGTTGCTATGCACAGTCGGATGTTGTATGGTGAATGTTTCAGTGCCCAAGATGGGTGAGTCGACATCGATTTTTTCTTTGCCTTTTCCAGACTCGACCGCTGCACTTGGTGATTTAGCATGCCACACTTGCTTGCTGATCCTTTCTTGATTGCTCTGCATCGGCCGATTGACACCATTGTTCAAACGGCCTCGTGTGGGATAAGAAAGCCTCTCATGAATAAGCCTCCTTGGTTCTGCCCACCCTGGATGAAAAGCATAAGGAGCCATTTTGGGCTGCTCCCATCCTCCATTGAATCCTGCCATGTAGTATGGCGCATAGGAAGGTGGCGCCATCCATGGTCCTGGTGCCCACGACCCATATGGCCTTGTGTGATGCTGAAATTCTTGCCTCGGAGGCGATCTTGAGCACTTCAAATTTGATGACCGGTTAGAGCTAGAACCGGCCGCTTGATTAGCATATTTCGACAGCAACGTATCAAAAGTTGGCTTGATTCTCTTGCGCTGTACTCTAGCTTCATTCGTCTTCCACTTGCCAATTTCTAGACTCTTGGGCTTAACAAATTTAACACGAGCATTTCCTTGCACTTGTGGTTGCCCCCCGAGTGTAGGATTCTTGATGGTGATCTTGATTATTTCCTTGCCATCGGGTTGCTTGTCAAGCACGACCTTTCTCCCCAAGACCTTGCTGTCCTCTTTGCTTTTCCTGGGCTCACCTATGACAACATTGGACTTATTAGCAGATTCGGCTACTTCCGGCCGAATGAGCAACTTCTTCCCCTCCATATCCATGGTGTTCATTGGAAAGGGCTGTTTATCAACTTGCATCTCAGAAAAGTTCAATCGTCCGTCATGAATGGCCGATTATATCTGTCGTCGAAAAACATTGCAATCGTTAGTAGCATGAGAAAAGGAATTATGATACTTGCAATAAGCTCTCCGTTTTAGCTCTTCAAATGGCGGTAAAGTATGAGATATCCTAATAATCTTAGCCTGCAGCAAAGCATCAAATATTTTATCACAATTAGCAATGTTAAAGGTAAACTTCATCTCTTCATCACGATTCTTATGAATTGGTTTCAGATCATTGCAAGTAAATGGTTTGGCCTTGGATGGCCAAACAAATTCAGTAGCATAAATATCACCCTCATCGTCGGAGTGATCACTATCATATTCAACCATATTCATCTTAGGACGATCAGCTTTATATCTATGCACTTCTTTGAGATCTTTGCTTCGGCTTTCCTGAGCCAAAGCCCTCTGTAAGACTTGGTTGATATTTAAGAACTCGCAGCCTTCTAGCTTCTCTCTAATGTGAGTCTTTAAACCATTAAGCACAAGGTCTGCCAAGTCTCTCTCGGTTATCACCAAACTATAACACTGGTTTTTTGTCTCTCTAAATCTCTTGACGTAATCGGAGACCGATTCATCATGCTTCTGCTTAACCGATGTAAGATGTGACAACTTAAGTTCATTGTCACTGCTATAAAAGTGATCATGAAATTTCTGTTCTAGTTGCGACCATACATGAATAGAGCCATGCGGCAAAGAAGAAAACCATGAAAATGCAGTGCCAGTCAATAATAAAGGAAATAAACGCACTTTCAATTCATTTAGTGAGCCTGCTTCACCTAATTGTGCCAAACATTGACTAACATGCTCCCACGTGGTTTTCGTGCCCTCTCCATTGAACTTAACAAAATCTGGAATTTTATATCCTGGAGGGCACTGGATTGCATCAAAGTACTGGGGATACGGTTTTTGGTAAATCTGATTCCTAGGTAATTCAACACCAAAATTTTCCCGAAGCATCTTAGCCATCTCTTCTCTAAAATTAGCTAAAGCATCGTTCGTAGTAGACGATGAAACTTGCTGCAGTGGCATAGGTGGAGTAGGATTGCTAGTTGTAGGTAGGAACTGTGGCACGTATGCCGAACCATAGTTCGGCAATAATCTAGCAGCGTTTGCACCAATAGGTAGGGTTTGGTTCGGCGTTGCCACCGAACTTGGCACATTCATGACAGGACTAATAGGTGCAGCCACAATTTGATTTGTATGGGTAGGATAATAATTCATTGGCATGGGAGGTGCCGATGAAAGAGGTAAAGCTTGACTAGGCTTTTCTGCACTAGCATGCATGCCAACATTACCACTAGATGATTGAGGCATATTTTTCTGAGCATTGGTATTCTCTAAGAAAGTTTGATAAACTGGATTATTACCATCAGCAATACGACTCTCAATCTCAGCCCACTGCTCAGGAGAGAAGGTAGTACTTACAGAGGGTTTAACCTGCTCGTCATGAAGAGGAAGGAGCTTGATTTCTCCAATCGGAGTGATATTGCCTTGGCGATCCTTCTTGAAGTTTCCAAGAAATTCCTGCAGCTCCTTCTCTTCACGTGCCTTCTTGTACTCCTCATAGATTCGGCGATGGTCAGCCGATAGCTTATCAAGACTGGGCTTAATGATGTTACCGGCGTCAACCTCAGATGGCTTGGACATGATGGATGATGATGATGATTGACCTTCAGTCCCCAGTGGAGTCGCCAAAAAGTGTGTTCGCATACGAACACGTCACCGTGTACCCTCGACGCCGGGGGTGATGCACCGCAGCTCACGTCGAAGGAGATCCGTCCGGAAGCGCGGTACGCAAGCAATCCGGCGGGCGCTTTTGTAGACCCGAAACCCCACACGCCCGGGAGGGACCCCGTTAGGGCGCTTGGCGGCTATGGGCTGCCCTAGGTCGACCTGATCGCCCCTAGGGCCTCGAGGTTCGCCGCCCTGCAACAAGAAGAACGAACGAAGAATGAGGAAAAAGAAGAACAAGGGAGAAGAAAAAGTAAAGGGAAAAGTGGTAGATTGATTGTTCGATTGTGTGTTGTTCAATCGGCCGTCACCCCCAACATATATAAGAGGCGGCCGGACTTCCCGTACAAGTAAAGGATTCATCGAGGCTTTCCTTAAAATTACATCAATTCATGTCCTAGAGTCCTGATTCTAGTTTAACTCGGATTTAGTCTGAATCTGACCCAGACTTCTGTCCTGCTCCTTGCATGGACTGTATATTTCGCATACTAACTCGGATGGAGTCGAGTCCAACATCAAACTTGTCCGCCTCGACAATCTGCATATGACAGCTCAGGCCACTTCTCCTTCTAAGGCCGTCTTGATGACTTTTAGGGCTTATTTTTAACTTCTAGTCAGACTCGGTCATGCAGTTTTCTGAACTGTCCGAGGCATGTAGAAAATTTGCATGCTGTATACTATCTCAAATGATGATGACTCCAAAAGCAAAGTTGATCGTTTCGATGATACACACAACTTTCGTGCAGAACACTTTTCCATCAGAGATCATCTAAATAATCTTTTGAGCCCATCTACAGTTTCTGTTTGGATTCTTACTCAAACCGGCAAGCCTTCGAGAACCGGCAAGCACTCATTTTCGGCCAGCAAAACTTTCCGGCAAGCATTCTGGCAAGCAAAACTTTCCGGCAAGCAAAACTTTCCAGCAAGCACTCATTTCCGGCAAGCAAAGCTTTCTGGCAAGCATTTCTGGCAAGCAAAACTTTCCGGCAAGCACTCATCTCCGGCAAGCTTTTCTGGCAAGCAAAACTTCCCGGCAAGCACTCATTCGACTAGCAAGGCCGAATAGCTCGCGCGACCCATCAGACATCACTTAGATGGGTGTCTGGTACCCCGCGCCACTTTTACGCTCAGGGCCGGTCCGTAGAGTATTGCCTCTAACTTTTTCATACGAACTCGGATTGAGACGATTTTTATATCAAAATCAACCGATTCGACGAGACGAAGACAATTCATGTAGAAAGTTTTCTCATATTAGGCTGTATTGAGGGAGTAATTGGCCGAACAGTACTCCGAGTGCCAAAATCTCAGTATTTCAAGCATAGTTTCGGCCTTTTAGATGGGATCGGATGATGATGTCCCAAACTTCAAAGATGTTCATGTCGATCATACGTAACTTCTTCATGTAGATCACTTATTTATTTGAGGTCACCTTAAAGGCTTTCTTCCTTGCCAAAATCTGATGTCAACATCCCCGAAGCCCAATTGCCGCATCACTTCCAAAAGGAATGGCCATTGTACTGTGTCGAAGGCATTTTTTATGTCTAGTTTGAACATGACTGTGGGGTCTTTGAGAGCATGGAGCCGCCTTGCCGTGTATTGCACTAGCATGAAATTATCATGCAAGGACCGCCCCCCCCCCTTGACAAAAGCACTTTGGTGCGCCCCTACTAGCTTGTGCAGCTCATCGGCAAGTCTTGACACGAGAGTCCTGTCAAAAAAAATTGATTTCCCCATGGACCAGACCTACTAGTCAGAAATCTTGCATATCCACAGCCCCATCTGTGGCACCACGGCTCAGAGCAACCGGTTTACCTTGCATTGCCAGCCCAGAGATCAAGTCTTCTGGCAACACACAACAACTTGGTACAGAAAATAACCGCTTTATTGATCTCTTGCGGATACATAGGTTCGAATATTACAAGATAAGCGAGGCCAAGCGGCACCCACGGTGCAGCTGAACTTATGTACATTATTTAGTAGACATCTCAGGGGCCTCGACGATAAAGGAAACTACTACGCGGTAGCGGAACGACGATGTAGCGGAACTCCACTCCACAGGGACACTGCTGGGACACGGCCTAGTTCGCGACATACCGATCAACATCAACGCCTTGCACGGCTTCTCTTGCATCTGGCATGATACGCCAGGTGAGTACTTTGAATGTACTCGCAAGCTCACAGCAAACAAAGCAAATACGACAAACAATAACAAGGCATTTAACAAGCTTAATGCATGAACCTGAACATGATACTACCAGTCATGAAGTGTACGTGGATTGTTGCCATGGTCCCTTGGACCAACTTACCATTTCGGGGTTACCTTGTAACCACCATCAACATCTTACCATCGTGATCCTCATACGATCACCATTTTCTGCATGTGCCACCTCAGGGTTATTAAGTGTGCAGGTTATTTATTTCTGTTGACCCATAGTGTGACCTACTATGAACTGTGTCCATCTCCGAGGACGCGGCTATCAATAGATTATACACTCTGCAAAGGTTAGTACACTGTACCCACACCACGGAACTCATGGCCTCGTGCTCCCATTCGGGTGGACCAATGACATTCCGACAAAACCAATCTATTGCATGACACTCTCCTGGCCACTCCGACAAACTCCCCTTTGGGTTATGTCATGGGTGGCCCCGATGCCAACTCTTGACATCCTGCCACCTCGTGGCCGGCCACCGTCGTGGCAAAACAAAACAAACGGTCCCAAACGGGGACAATGGTACCATACAACTTGGGCACACAAGGTTATGCCTGCCTACCGGGCCAGGGTAGCGCCAGCGCATAACCTTCCCTAGTTGGAGGCACCGGCGAGAGGCATGACAATAGACCGAATTAGGGCCTCCCCATCCAGGCAAGTGTGGTTGCACTGGTGAGCTTGATTCGGTGGCACCATGACTCGATCAACAGTTGTTCAAGTTGGATTAACATCAGGTTTAACTTGAAGGAATAAGATTCGAGACATAGTATGCAATGAGGTGCATGGGTCATGATCATATGAAAATGAGTAACGAATGCATCATGCTACCATGAGAGTATATGACATGATCTCTACCGCACACAATAACAAGATGACATATTCTCTACTGCATAATAACAATATGACATGTAACAGCTATATAGCAATGGGTTATATATAGCAAATCATTTTAATAGTGAAGCATATAATGAATTTAATTCAAATAAAACCAATGTCATTGAAATGCCATCCTTGCATATGAATGTTGTGGCTTGCCTTAGTTTAGAGGAGTGTCACAATACTCCTGGTCTTCTTCAACACAACTAGGACCTTCTGAAAATAATTTCAATGCAAAAAAGAAAATGTCACATAGCACATTTTATTGCACCAGAAATTCTAGACAGCAGAGAAAATTCTCAACTTTTGCAGGCAGAAAATATGGCTCAAGACAAAACAGTAGGAAAAAGTTTCAACTCATTTGGACTTATAGAATAAAAGACATAGCTGGTCAAAGTTCTGGTCAACATTTGAATTAAAATGGATTTAAATAGAAATTCCAGCGAGGACACGTCGAAGGCGTACTTTCCAATTACACTTCCACTTAGAAAATGGTTCGGGCGAGGGTGAGAGACTGACAAGGGGGTCCCACCGTCAGAGTTAAAAAGAGAGTGAGAGGGAAACAGAGAGCGGCGGCTCTGTCGCCGGTGGTTCTCCGGCGAGGAGACCACAGCTGCCGCCAGCGAGGGTGGGGATAAGTCCGGCACATCCTGAAGATCACGCATGTACCAGAAACGGTGGCTGAGATGGACGGACGGCGCCCGAGCTCCTTCTCCAGAGACGGCAGGCGGCGGAGCTCGTCGGATATGGAGGTTCTGGTGACTATCCAATGACCCAACCGCTCAGGCGTACTCAGGAGGCTCCCAGGAACTCGACTGTAGCAGCGAGCGAAGGAGAGGATGGCCGGAGCAAGTGGACGAACGAGGGGGATCCGTGGCCAACTCCGGCGAGGTTCAGTGGCAGGAGGCCCTCCCGGCCTTGCGCCGCTTTCTGGTGATCGATTTGTGGCGAATGTGTGTGAGAGCGGTGGCTAGAACGACTCGGGGAGTGTCCTATATATAGGAGGAGAGGTGGCCGTGCTCGGGGCTCCACCAGAGAGAGGCTGCCGGTGAAATGAGAGTGATAGGGGCTTGGGGTCGATGTGGAGGGCAAGTAGAGGCTGCCAGGAGGCTGTGCACGCACGCGGACATAGTGCGGCGCACTAAGTGGGGCAGGAGCTGCACTAGTGGCCATTGTTCCTTTCGGATGCGTGGTTTCGCATTCGGCGTGCTGCCTGCCGTCATCGGGGAGGAGCGAGGGAGGGACAGGTGGGCATGAAGACGACGGCTACGGCATGAGGGCAAGCTTCGGTGGCGCGAGGAGAGAGGACGGGCGGCGGCCGAGGGCCCCGATGCCCAGAGCATGCGAATGACCTGTCGAACACTTAGCATCCGCGTGGTCACCGCATGCTCTGGCATACGTGGTGCTTTAGGAGGAGGCAGACCATGTCTGCGGTATAGTCCCTTCAATGTGGTGCCGGAAAATGCTCTTGGTTTGCCACCTAGCTCAATGGATGAGACTTGAGCGTGCTGCAATGTTTCTGGACTGAAACTTGTGCATGCTCTGTAGCTCACATGGCTTGGAGGATAAGGCTGAAACTTGGTGTGTAGGCTTCACTCAGGAAGGTAGCAGTGTGGTAAAAATTTCAGCCTCAACAGATCAAGGAAAAATACACTTGCTTCACAAAGTGCCATTTCTGACCAGAAGCAGAAATATTTTTCCTAGGTGAAACTTTACAAATGACTATGGAATATTTTTTTATGGGGAGGTGAGACATGATCCAAAGAATATTTGGGAATTTTCTTGGAATTTTCTGAGCAATAAAAGTGAGGGTTGCTTCATAGCATAAAGAGAAAATATTTATTTTCAGAGGGAAAATGAATATAATGCCATAAAAGAAAATTATGGCATGGCAAGATTATGAGAGGGATGAAGTTTTGGGAAGGTTTCAAGATTATTGGATTCACTTGGATGAAAATCAAAAATAATTCCAAGTGATATGTCCAAATGAATTGACAGAAAACCCAAATGCAAGTTAAATATTCAATAAATCCAAATAAAATAAAGAAGGCAAAAACCAGGGTGTCACAAACCTCCCCCTTAGGATGAATCTCGTCCTCGAGATTTGGTTGCTCAGGAAACAAATATGGGTATGCAGTCCTTAAGAAATCCTCTCTTTCCCAGGTGGCCTCATCCTCGGTGTGATGCTCCCATTGGACCTTGTAGAACTTTATAGCTTTGCTGCGGGAGACTCTGTCCATCTCATCCAAGATTCTCAAGGGTTTCTCCTCATAGGTTAAATCTTTAGCGAGCTATAGTTCTGCCATATCCGTCTATTTTGCGGGCAGTGTGATACATTTCCGTAGCTGAGACATGTGAAAGACATCATGAACCTCGGATAGCTCTGGAGGTAATTCTAACTGATAAGCCACTTTGCCCACTCTGGTCATGACTGGAAACGGACCGATGTATGGTGTGAGCTTTCCCCGAGTATGAAACCTTTTAACTCCTTTCATGGGGGTAACTCAGAGATATGCATATTCACCTGGTTCAAAACTGATCTACCTATGCTTTGGGTCATAGTAACTCTTTTGACGAGATTTCGCTACTTTCAATCTGTCCTGAATTTCTCTAACTTGTTTTTCTGCTTCCATCATCAAATCAGTCCCAAAGATTTGGCTGTCCCCCATCTAAGACCAGTTCAGCGGGGTGCGACATTTACGTCTGTATAGAGCCTCAAAGGGTGACATCTTGAGACTAGTTTGGTAGCCATTGTTGTAGGAAAACTCGGCGTAAGGCAGTTGTCTTCCCACTTGGTTCCATAGGCAAGAGCGCATGCCCACAGCATGTGTTCCAAGATTTGATTAACCCATTCTGTCTATCCATCTATCTGAGGGTGATAAGCGGTGCTACGTTTCAAAGCGGTCCCCCGGGCTTGGTGGAGACGTAGCCAGAATGCCGAGGTAAACAAAGATCCTTGGTCTGAAGTGATAGTCCTGGGTACTCCATGCAGACTGACAATCCTGGATATGTAAAGTTGAGCGAGTTGGTCTGCATGGTAGGTTGTCCTTATTGGAATAAAGTGAGCCACCTTTGTAAGCATGTCAACCACAACCCATATAGCGTTATTTCCACGTGGCGTCTTTGGCAATCCCCCGATGAAGTCCATGCAAATATCATCCCATTTGCATTGTGGAACTAGTAAGGGTTGAAGTAAACCGGCGGGTTTCTGATGTTCAATCTTCACCTTATTGCATATATCGCAACAGGCGACGTAATAGGCGATATCTTTCTTCATACCTTCCCACCAGAATGTTTGCTTCAAATCTTGATACATTTTAGTGCCTCCGGGATGAATAGAATATGCAGACTCATGAGCTTCCTTCAGAATCTGCTGCTTTAATTCCCCAAGGTCAGGAACATAGACTCGATTCCAAAATCGGAGGGAACCTTGATCATCAACGTTGAAATCTTGTGTCTTCCCTTCTCGTACTTGGGCCATTACCTTGAGTAACATTGGGTCACCAGGTTGAGCCTTACGGATTTCATCTTCCAGAGTAGGGGTGACTTCCAAGGTAACCGAGCATGTTGCATCATCAATGATCATATTGAGCTGAGCTATTTCTTCTCGAAGTGCTGGGTGCAAAGGCTGGATTAATGAGTTTGATGTGGCCGGTTTGCCAATAAGAGCATCAGCGACCACATTAGCTTTTCCTGGATGGTAGTTGATACCAAGGTCATAGTCTTTGACCAATTCAAGCCATCTTCTTTGCCGAAGATTTAAGTCCGGTTGGGTAAATATATACTTGAGACTCTTGTGGTCGGTGAAGATTTGACATCTCTTCCCAATAATGTAATGTCTCCATATTTTTAAGGCATGCACCACGGCTGCCATTTCCAGGTCATGCGTCGGATAGTTCTCCTCATGCGGCCGTAGTTGTCTGGATGCATAGGCCATGACCATTCCATCTTGCATAAGCACACACCCAATGCCACACCTGGATGCGTCGCAATAGATGCCGAAGCTCCGGTAGATGTCTGGTAGAGTCAACACTGGAGCGGTGGTCAACCGAGTCTTCAGCTCATTGAAACTGCTCTCACATGCTTCTGTCCATATGAACTTCTGATTCTTCTTAAGCAATTCCATCATTGGCTTGGCAATCTTTGAGAAACCTTCAATGAAACAACGGTAATATCCTACCAGACCCAAGAAACTCCTAATTTCTGACACTGAAATGGGTGTCTTCCAATTTAGCACTTCTATGACCTTGCTTTGGTGCACGGCCACTCCTTGAGCGGAAAGAGTATGCCCAAGGAATCCCACTTCTTTAAGCCAAAATTCACATTTGCTAAACTTGGCGTAGAGTTGATGAGCTCGTAATCGCTCTAATACTGCACGGAGATGCTGTTTGTGCTCTTCTTCACCTTTGGAATATATAAGGATATCATCAATGAATACCACCACAAACTTGTCCAAAAAGTCCATGAACACCTTGTTCATCATGTGCATGAAGAATGCAGGAGCGTTGGTCAGTCCAAATGACATGACCGTATACTCATACAACCCATATCGGGTAGTGAAGGCTGTCTTGGGGATATCTTCTTTTCTGATTTTCAGCTGGTGATACCCGGTTCGCAAATCAATCTTGGAGAACACTTGAGCTCCACCAAGTTGATCGAACAAATCATCAATCCTGGGAAGCGGGTATTTATTCTTGATAGTGACATCATTGAGAGTGCGGTAATCAACACACATCCAGAGACTGCCATCCTTCTTGCCCACAAATACGGCAGGTGCACCCCAAGGAGACGAGCTGGGGCGAATATACCCTTTTTGAAGCATCTCATCCAACTGTTTCTTCAATTCCACTAATTCGGATGAAGGCATTCGATAATATTTCTTGTAAATCGGCGCTGTCCCGGGCACAAGCTCAATTGAAAACTCAAGCTCCCGATCGGGTGGCATGCCTGGCAATTCCTCTGGAGACACATCTGGGAATTCACAGACCACTGGGATTAAATCCATATTTGTAGCAATCGCTGCATAAACCATCCCCTGCTTTGACATGGCTCTACCGGCAAAGAACCGAGCTGGCTGGCCCAAGGGATTTATTAACGTGACTTCTCTAGTTGCGCAGTTGATGCAGACCCGGTGTTTTGTCAACCAATCAACCCCCAAAATAACATCCAATTTTGGAGATTCAATGGATACCAGGGATGCGGGGAAGATAATTCCATTGATTGATATTTCCAATCCTTGGCATACAATATTTGTCCTGGGCATTGATCCGGGGGATTGTACCACCATAACTTTGTCCAGAAGAGTATAGGAAAGTTGATGCTAGGCAACAAAACTCCACGAAATAAAAAGAATGGGAAGCCCCGGAATCGAATAAAATTGTTGCAGGTATGTTATTAATAGGAAACATACCAATGACCACCTCCGATGCTTCTTGGGCTTCTTCTGCGGACATATGATGAACTTGCCCTTGAATATACTTCCGGTTGGGGAATTGTCCCACATGATTGACTTGAGGTTTCAGGTTGGTTGACGGCTTTCCATTCTTGGGACACTGCCTTGCATAGTGCACAGTTTGACCACATGAATAGCATGCATTGCTACGCTGATAGTCTTCCTTTACTGGTTTCGTAACCACAGTCTTGAACTGATTTTCAGTCTTGGTGTTCCCCTGCTGCCACGTTGGCTTAAACTCGAACTGTGGCTGCTGCCAAGTACGAATCTTCTGAAAAGCTTGTCCTTCCTTCTTAGGTTCAAACTTGTGTTTGCGGTCTTCATATGAAGGCTTATGATCATTAACAATCTTGTGTTCCCTTTCGGCAATGAGTGCCTTGTTCACCAAAGTTTGGAAGTTGGGGAAATCCAGCATACTAAGTGCACATCGGAGGGTATAGTTAAGCCCTCCGAGGAACCGATCTATCTTTCATTCTTTGGTGGCTATATCATGTGTGGAATAACGGGCCAAGTGATTGAACTTGTTTAAATACTCACTTACAGTCGAATTCCCTTGAGTAAGGGTGAGGAACTCTCGCTGCTTGACCTTCATGATACCGGCGGGAATATGATACTTGCAGAATTTATCTTTAAATTTTTCCCAAGTAATCTCGTCTTCCGTAGGCCACATGAGCTTGGTATTATCCCACCATATAGCAGCTGGTCCTTCCAAATAATGAGTGGCAAAAGGTACCTTGTCATCTTCTTCAGTACGAGCAATTTCTAGCTTCTTTTCAATGGTCCTCAACCAGTCATCGGCTTCCATGGGATCTGCAGCTTGACTGAAACTTGGCGGCTTGGTCCTCTGAAAATCTGACAGCTTGGAGTGCGTACCATTATGATGGTTTTGTCCAACCATAGTCTGCATACTTCTCAGGAATTCCATCAGATCTTGGTTTCTCTTCACCTCAAACATTCGCATAATCTGCTCTGTTGTGGGTGCTTGAGGTGGAGGATGGGTGGCTGATATGGTTCTGGGGAATGTCCTGCTTGCCTGGCGGATTGACGAATTGGGGTATCGTCACCACCATGACAGCTACTTCCACACCTTGTCATCCTATATATGTTTCCCAATACGAAGCATCGAGATGAGCAACATCCATAAAGGGAAAAAAATGAGGAGGTGAAGCAACAAACCCCAAAAGAAAGCGAGGAAAAACCACTGCGAATAAAAGAAGACAACATAATTATACATAACATCATACATCATACTACACCATGGATATTACTACTACACGCATACAACCAAACACCACATCATCCTCGTCTACTCGTGACGGCAATGATCGCACTGGCACTCTGACGGTCCTGCTGGTGTCTCCTCGGTATCGGACTCCGAATCGGAACTGATAATACTAACGGAAACCTTTGGGGCAAAGGAAACACGACGACGCTGACGGAATGGCTCTCTCTCGGAGTCGGGCGGAGGGTGGCTCCGCAGCATAGGAGCAGCTAGGGTAGCGAGAAGTAAAGCCCACTGGGCTGGGGACTCATGAGGAGTCACCGTCGAGGTATCCGAGTTACTCTAAGAAGGTGCGGGAGTTACGGGTGTAGGTTGAGGTAAAGTAACTGGAGGAATGAGAGGTGCATAAGCAAGTGAAGGTGGAGCAAACGCAGATCGAGCGGCAGCTAGCGCGTCTCGAGTGCAGTTCAGCTCCTGGGCTAAGCTGACGATCAGAAGATATCCAGCCGTTATGTAACGAGACATGTGGCTGGCTGAACGGTCACACTCCGGATCAATAAAAGGGAAACGGATTTATCCAGTGTCAAACATGGACAGATAGAAGTAGAAACCTGGGTGAGTCTGCATCTGAATCTCATTGTAGCGCAAGTCAGTGAGAGCCTTGAACGCTGCAAACTAGATCGCCTGATCAGGTGTAGAAGCCATCCCACCCTTGGAGGAGCGGGTGTAGGTGCCCACCAAGGTGTTGTTGTGCATGATGACCTCCGCGTGATACTCGTACACACCGTCTGCAAGCTGCTCTTGATACACATGGTACACAGGGTCGTCACCGTCGGGGTAGAGTCGGCGCCACATGTTGCGAAGCAGATGCGGAAAGGTGGAAGGTGCCAGCTCAGGTTGATACGGATAGGGAACTGGTGCCATCTACACTCATAATATTAGCTGATCAGCATCAAAAGTAAACTATATGCATGCAATGCAACACCCAAGTGCAGAGGCATACTCAAATCACCACAAAAACTTAAAACTACTGTTTTCTAATGTGTCGGCTGTCTAGGGCGTCCTACAGTCAGCGCGGCTCTGATACCAATCATTGTGGCACCCCGACTCAGAGCAACCGGTTTACCTTGCCTTGCCAGCCCAGAGATCAAGTCTTCTGGCAACACACAACAACTTGGTACAGAAAATAACCGCTTTATTGATCTCTTGCGGATACATAGGTTCGAATATTACAAGATAAGCGAGGCCAAGCGGCACCGACGGTGCAGCTGAACTTATGTACTTTATTTAGTAGACATCTCAGGGGCCTCGACGATAAAGGAAACTACTACACGGTAGCGGAACGACGATGTAGCGGAACTCCACTCCACAGGGACACTGCTGGGACACGGCCTAGATCGCGACATACCGATCAACATCAACGCCTTGCACGGCTTCTCCTGCATCTGGCATGATACGCCAGGTGAGTACTTTGAATGTACTCGCAAGCTCACAGCAAACAAAGCAAATACGACAAACAATAACAAGGCATTTAACAAGCTTAATGCATGAACCTGAACATGATACTACCAGTCATGAAGTGTACGTGGATTGTTGCCATGGTCCCTTGGACCAACTTACCATTTCGGGGTTACCTTGTAACCACCATCAACATCTTACCATCGTGATCCTCATACGATCACCATTTTCTGCATGTGCCACCTCAGGGTTATTAAGTGTGCAGGTTATTTATTTCTGTTGACCCATAGTGTGACCTACTACGAACTGTGTCCATATCCTGGCGATCACGCAAGTACCAGAAATGGTGGCTGAGATGGACGGACGGTGGCTCGAGCTCCTTCTCCAGAGACGGTAGGCGGCGGAGCTCGTGGAATATGAAGGTTCCGGCAACTATCCGACGACCCAACCGCTCAGGCGTACTCAGGAGGCTCCCAGGAACTCGACTGCAGCAGCGAGCGAAGGAGAGGATGGCCGGAGCGAGTGGACGACCGAGGGGGATCCGCGGCCAACTCTGGCGAGGTTTGGTGGCAGGAGGCCCTCCCGGCCTTGCGCCGCTTTCTGGTGATCGATTTGTGGCAATGTGAGTGAGTGCGGTGGCTAGAATGACTTGGGGAGTGTCCTATATATAGGACGAGAGGTGGTCGTGCTCGAGGCTCTGCCGGAGAGAGGCTGCCGGCGAGATGAGAGTGAGAGGGGCCTAGGGACGACGTGAAGGGCAAGTAGAGGCTGCCAGGAGGCTGTGCACGCACGCGGACACAGTGCGGCGCACTAAGTGGGGCAGGAGCCGCACTAGTGGCCACTGTTCCACCCGGATGTGCGGTGTCCACGTCCGGCGTTCTACCTGCAGGAGTCGGGGAGGAGCGAGGGAGGGACAGGTGGGAATGATGATGATGGCTACGGCATTAGGGCAAGCTTCGGTGGCGCAATTAGAGAGGACGGGCGGCGGCCAATGGCCCCGATGCCCAGAGCGCGCGAATGACATGTCAAACACTTAGCATCCGCGTGGTCACCGCGTGCTCTGGCATACGCGGTGCTTTAGGAGGAGGCAGACCATGTCTGGGGTATAGTCCCTTCAACACGGTGCCGGTAAATTGTCGGTGTACTAAAGTTTGGGTCTTTTAGTACCCCATACTTGTGCACGGACGGTTGCAGCCATACCAGCGGCAAGGCCTGCCGGAGAACAGCTGGAAACAAATACAAGATTATCAAGAAGGCGTTCAAGCTAATAATCAGAAGACAGAAGACCGAAGGCTGGCTTCCCGGGAAGGCTTGTGAAGGCCCGGCAAGACCTCGCACCCGGCAAGATCCCACCGCCCTGCCACCGCTCCAGCGTAGCGACCAGCCTGTCGTTTAGGGCTTGTCCTCCTGGATGCGTGTCATGGCACTAACGGTGGGTGAGGTTAAGCGGTGCTGATGGGACGGGCTCTTTTTCCGTCCCCAAGAAAGTAAGGGACACCTAAGTGGAGCATTAAATGCGTTTGTCCTAAGTCGTCAGTGATAAACATGTAAACCCTGTAGCAACTTTACACCTCTTGTACTTACTGTTCGCCAGTGTTGGTGACCCCTTGGACGTATAAAAGGAGGCCCAAGGCGAAGCTACAGGGGGAGAGGACCTTCTGGCCATTTCTGCATGCGTAGCTGCTTCTTGAACGTACTGTTCATCGCAAGCGCTCCGTGTACTTGAGCATAAGAACACCCACAATAAACCAAAGCAGGAGTAGGGTTTTACGCTTCTCAGCGGCCTGAACCTGGGTAAAGATCCCCGCGTTGATCGTTGGATCCGCTCTTTGTGTACATCTTTTCCCTAGCCGAACCGTAAAAGGGATCGTCTCGGTCCCATAGGTGTCGTACGCCGACATCTTTGGCGTGCCAGGTAGGGGAAGAGGTTGCGCGAACCCGATCTAGCGGTCAGCGCGCCAGTTCTTGATCACTTTCATCGCCATGGCTCCCAAGAAGAAGGGCGCTACGGCGGTTGATCCATCCGCGTCCGGCCTGCCCGTACCCACACAGACGGGTGACGGCGTGGGCGCTGGTGAAGGAGGTGGAGGTCTTGAGCCTCCACGACGTTCTGGCGACCAGAGCCAGGCGAGCGGCATCATTCACAACGGCGACAACAACCCGCATACTGCCAGGTCTAAGGACGGAGTCGTGCTACCTACGGGTGGCACGGCGAACTCCAAGGACAGGACGGCGCCTTCCAAGACACCCACGCCGGCGCATGCGCCACGGCCTTCTTAGGTCGTGCGCGACGGGCAGTGCCGCGACGTTGGTGGTTCCAGGCGCCCCCATGGAAAAACCCCTGCGCATCACTCCCAAGATGCACGGGGCCAGTATGCACGTCAACACGCCGGTTGAAGCAGGGCGCGATCGCAAGACCGTGATGGAGCTCCTTCTAACACAGTTAGGAGTCAGCGCACCTCACGTTCTTTGCACCTTTTGGCACCGCCTACACCGGCAGAAGCGTTGCCACGAGCTCAGCTGCTCCTAGACTTCCCTCCCGCTGCGGAGAAGCTAGATGAGTGGAAATCTGCTATTCAGAGCCTCATCGGCTTGGCTAATGATGACAGGCCGTAGCAGGCGGGGCCTTCACGGCGGCAGTCCACTGAGCCGGTGCGTGCTGATGGCGAAAAGACCGGAGGCGGTACGACTACGATGCGCTCCCCTTCGCTACGACAACAGCGGTCGCTAACCCAGCGGACTGACACCTATGATGACGGTTCCACGGCGTCGTCTGATCTGCGGGTTCGCCGCGATCAACGTCAAGTTCTTCGGGAACGGAATAAATAATACGCTCGAACTACCATCGAGCGGCAGCGGGAAGCGCGCCGTCAATCTGACAGGCGCGCGGGACCCACTGTAGACGAGCCTACGCCGGGGTATTCTGGTAGCTTGCCTTACGAGGTGGGTTGTCCAGCTTTTACTCGTGAGCTGCGGCGAGTCCAGTGGCCAAATTCCCGAACTTTCAAGCCGGAGGTGCCGGAAAAATACGACGGCAAGACTCACCCGTCAGAGTTCCTGAGCGTCTACACCATTGCGGTGTAGGCTGCCGGATCTCGAGACGACAAGATATTCGCCAACTACTTCCCGTTGGTGCTTAAGCCCAACGTCAGGTCGTGGTTGATGCATTTGCCGGAGAATTCCATTTCCTCCTGGGCAGATTTGTGTCATGAGTTTGTTCGCGCCTTTACTGGAGGCCACCAGGCTCCTGGCCAGGAAAGCGATTTACATCTCAACCGCCAGAAAGAGGGCGAAACCTTGCGGAAGTACATACAGAGATTCAGCCGTATACAGCACAACATCCCAGACGTTCATCCTGCCGCTGTTATTAGTGTGTTTCATCAGAATGTGCGCAACCGCAAGATGCGGGAAGAGCTGGCGATGAACAAAGTCAGGGATGTCGCCGAGCTCTATGCTCTGGCTGACAGATGTGCTCGGGCCGAGGAGGGGAGGAGATTCCCCGGCGAGGATGCTAGCGTGGAAATCGACTCTGAAGGCGAAGATGCCACCACCTCGGCGAAGAAAGGCCGACGGCGTAACAGGAAGCGCAAGGGCAAGGCCTTGCTTGCCGTCAAGGGATTCGGCAACCCCAGCGCCGCCAAGAAGGTTAAGCCTGATGGCCCTGGCAAGGAGGTTGCCGGGTGTGCCACATGTCAGGCCTTGGCGGCTGCCGACAAGCCGGAGGGCTCCGACAAGCAGTACTGCAAGATCCATCACACCAAGGGTCATGACCTCCAAAACTGCCGGCAAGTTGAGCAGCTTGTCGAGAAGCAGAAAGCCGAGTATGAGAGGCGAGACAAGGAGAAGGCCCAGGATGGTGCTGAGGGGTCTGGCAAGAAACGCGGTGGTCGAGGGCGTCACTGCGGCAAGGCCAAGCAACAAAAGGAGAGGCCCGCTCGAGGCCGCGACAAGGAACAGGGGGGTGACGATGATGACGAAGACGGCGACGAGTCTAGTGAGCAGGAGTTCCAGAAAGCTACAGAAGCCATGTGCGTTGACGGAGGCGCCTCGTTGCATTCCTCTCACCACCGACTTAAATAGTGGGCGCGCGAGATTAATGCGACAGAGCCGTCGGTCGATGCCCGGAAACCATTGAAATGGTCCAACACGCCTATCAGTTTTGACGCCGAGGACCACCCTGATCGCACAACTGCAGTCGGGTGTTTGCCATTGTTGGTTTCACCAACGATCCGCGACCTCAAGGTGTGGGGCCGGTTTGAACTTGATCTTGCCTGATGTGATCAGGAAGTTGCAAATTCCTGACGAAGATCTCGAGGAAACGGGCACGTTTCAAGGGATCCATCCGGGAAGGAGCCAGCCGAAGGGCAAGATCACACTGCCAGTGACATTTGGTAGTGAGCTGAACTACAGAACAGAAAAGATCGTCTTCGACGTCGCCAAGATTCCATTGCCATATAATGGGATTCTTGGTCGCCCGGTGCTGGCCAAGTTCATGGCGGCATCACACTACGCCTATAATACATTAAAGATGCCTAGGCCGATGAGCGTCATCACTATCAACTCCGACAAGAAGGATGCGCTTATCTGCACCGACCAACTCTACCGGGAGGCAGTCGCAGCACCTGCCGCCAAGGCACTTGCTCCTGCCGCCAAAGCTCCCGGAGGGAAGAAGACCGGCAAGACCTCTAGCACACACTCCGGCAAGCACACCTCCTCGGAGTGCTGCGCTCCCGTTGAGGATGTGCCGGAGAGCTCCAACGGCAAGAGCAAGAAATCCAAGGCAGCTCCACCAGCGACTAAGAAGGTGCCCGCCAAGGAGGATGGTACGGGAGGAACTTTCACCGTGAGTTCCACCCTTGATGACAAATAGGAAAGCGCGCTCATTGCCTTCCTGCGGGCGAGTATCGATGTGTTTGCATGGCAACCATCCGATATCCCCGGTGTTCCCAGGGAGGTAATCGAGCACCACCTTGCTGTCTGTCCTCATGCGCGGCCCGTCAAGCAGAAAGTTAGGAAGCAAGCTTTGGAGCGGCAAGAATTTATTGCCGAAGAAATCAGGAAGCTGGAAGCGGCAGGTTTAGTCAGAGGAGTGCTCCATCCAACATGGTTGGCCAATCCAGTTGTAGTGCGCAAGGCGAATGGAAAATGGAGGTTATGTATCGACTATACAGATATCAATAAAGCATGTCCAAAAGATCCTTTTCCCCTGCCGCGCATCGACCAGATTGTGGACTCCACTGCTGGCTGCGATTTGTTGTCGTTTCTTGACGCTTATTCAGGGTATCATCAGATTTTCATGTAAAAGGAAGACGAAGAGAAAACCGCATTTATCACCGCATGTGGCACGTATTGCTTTCGGGTTGAAAAGTGCTGGTTCAACGTTTGCAAGAGCGGTCCAGATCGGTTTTGAGCCCTAGCTACATAGAAATATGGAAGCTTATATGGATGACATAGTGGTTAAAACCAAGGACAAGGCAACGCTCATACAAGATTTAGAAGATACATTTGCAAATCTGCGTAGGATTGTAGGATCAAAAGTATGTCTAGAGGGGGGGTGATTAGACTACTTGACCAGATAAAACCTAACCTTTTCCCAATTTTAATTGTGGGCAGTTTTTAGCAATAGTACATGTCAAGCATCACCCTACACATGCAATTCTAAGAGTATAGCAGCTGAATGTAAGCAATTGCATATGTATGTAAAGGAGGGATTGGAGATTTCAAACGCAATGAAGACACGGCGGTTTTTGGCGTGGTTCCGATAGGTGGTGCTATCGTACGTCCACGTTGATGCAGGCTTCAACCCACGAAGGGTAACGGCTGCGCGAGTCCACGGAGGGCTCCACCCACGAAGGGTCCACGAAGAAGCAACCTTGCCTATTCCACCATGGCTTACGTCCACGAAGGACTAGCCTCACTCGGGGTAGATCTTCACGAAGTAGGCGATCTCCTTGCCCTTACAAACTTCTTGGTTCAACTCCACATCTGGTTGGAGGCTCCCAAGCGACACCTAACCAATCTAGCAGACACCACTCTCCAAAAGGTAATAGACGGTGTGTTGTTGATGAACTCCTTGCTCTTGTGCTTCAAATGATAGTCTTCCCAGCACTCAATCACTCCTCACAGATTTGGCTATGGTGGAAGAAGGATTTGAGTGGAAAGCAACTTGGGTAAGGCTAGAGATCAAGGTTCAAATGGTAGGAGTGGAATATCTTGATCTCAACACATGAGTAGGTGGTTCTCTCTCAAAAAATGTATGGTGGAAGTGTAGGCACGTTCCGATGGCTCTCCTTACTGAGAAGGATGGGGTGGAGGGGTATATATAGCCTCCACACAAAATCCAACCGTTACACACTTTTGACCCAACTCGGTGGCACCAAAACGATAATCTCGGTAGCACCGAACTGTGTAAAAGATATGAACTTTAGGAATCTCGGTGGGACCGATACGAACAACTCGGATGGACCGAAGTGCAATGTCTTAGGGCAATCCTCATCTCGGTGGCACCGATTGCATCAACTCGGTAGGACCGAAGTGAAGCAATAAGGCAACAGAGAGTTGGCAAGCCATCTCGGTGAGACCGATTTGCAAACTCGGTGAGACCGAAGTGAATGCAAACGATTACAGAGAATTGGCAAGGCCATCTCGGTGGGACCGAGATCCATTTCGGTGGATCCGATTTGTTAGGGTTTGGCAGTGGCTAAGTCTTGGATGAACTCGGTGGGGCCGGATTGGAAATTTCGGTGGGGCCGAGTTGGACTTTGGGTTTTGGACATATTTGGGATTGAGAGAGTGGTTGAGGTATTAGGAATGCTGTCACTAAGCACTTGAGCAAAAAGACCATTAAGCAACACATCATCCCCTTTTAATAGTATTGGCTTTCCTATGGACTCAATGTGATCTTGGATCACTAAACCAAAAATGTAGAGTCTTGATCTTTTCCAATTCTTGTCCTTAGCATTTTGAGGGGTCCACATCTCTAGTCCATGCCATGCCAATCATTGAACATCCTGAAATCTTAATCTTGAATGGATATTAGTTCAATGAGATATATGTTGTTATGAATTACCAAAACCACCAAGGGAGCAAATGTGCTTTCAATCTCCCCCTTTTTGGTAATTGATGACAACATATAGATCAAAGCTTCGACAGATGATTAAGTAAATGAAATACATCATCGCTTTGAGAAGTATGTGATAAGCAAGAGCTCCCCCTAAATTTGTGCATTATTAAAAAATTGCGTTTGAATGCAAATGCACAATCGATTAGGCTCATGGGTCACTCTTCCATGTCACAGACATCTTGGTGGAGCGCGCAAAATGATATGATTGGAAAGGTAAGCACGCATCACCATAATAAGTAATTGATCATACAAGATAATAGTAGAGATAAACATGGAATATCACAATGGGCATAATATGATCAATCGACATCGTATCTCACAAGTATAAACGATAGAATATTGTAGCAAGCACACACATAACAAAGTATCAACGAACGAGCAAACAAGTAGCAAACAAGTAGAAAAAGAAACTCTCGAAGCAAATCAAAAACAAGAAACTCTCTCTCTCTCGAAGCCTATGATCTATACAAATCCTCCCCCTTTGGCAACAAGTACCAAAAAGTTCGAATCGTATAGCACTAGTCGCCTCTCTAGGCACGATCCTCCGAAGGCGATCTCCTGCTGGCGGCTCTGGTATGCGTAGACGGCATTGAGATGAGAGCGTCCGCGAATGCTTCTGCTGACGACTGCTGGACTGGTGGAGTGGAGACCTGCTGTGGCACTGTGGCTGTGGCGGCTGGTGCAGATACTGTGGTCCATGGATCCACAACTGGTATTGCAGCTGACTTGGCAGCCCTAGGCACTGACTGAAACTGCTCTGTAGTCGGTCTCTCATCTTCACTGTCATCTGATCTGGCAAGCTTGACAGCATCGACATCTCCTTGCAGCTGTTCCACTGAAGTCTGAATCTCTGTCACCTTGACATCCAAGTCATGAAACTTTGTCTCAATAATCCGCTCAAAACTAGCCTGGGTCTGGGTGAGGTTGGCCAGACTTCGCTCAATCCTCAGAGTGGCTTCAAGCAGATATTGCATTTGATCTTTTTGTGTCTTGAGATTCGCAATTGGAGCATTGGGAGCTGCTGCTTCCTGAGCTGCTTTAGCTTCTGGTGCTTTGCGGATTTCCTCTTGAGCTTGGGCAGAAGTGGGATGCGAAGGATCCATCACTATAACGTTGTCCTCAAAATCTGGACGGAGTGGCAAATGCTCTCAATCAAGAAGATACGTGCTGGTTCCAACCTTGGAATTGATCAACAACTGAATATGTGGAGCATAACCACACGACCTCTTCTGATCTGCTGCTGTCCTCTTGATAGTCTCTACTATCAGGCTCATCACCTTGAATTTCTCAGGTGTATCGAATAAATGCAGCAAGTTGATGGAGTGGCCACGAATCATCTTATCATCTCCTGACTTGGGTAGCAGAGTGTACCGCGGTATAGTGTTTGAGGTGGCCAGACCTGGGAGCAAATGCTTTACTGATCCAAGCTTATGAGTCTCAAGATCCTCCTGGGGAATAGCAGTGTACATGTTCTTCATGGAATTGTGATCAAACTTGAGCTTGGCATAAACATCATAATCATCATCTTCTTCCTTGGGTGCACCAAGAAGATTTGCCCACTCAAAAATAGTTGATTGATATCTAATGCCCTCAGTCATCCACACTATGCGACCATCTGGATAGAAATGTGCTGTGGAGTAGAATTGCATGACCATCTCGTCATTCCACTTAGTCAATTTCTTCCCAACAAATTCATCAACACCTGCAATTCTGAAGCTTTCATGCACATGGGGGAAATAATCCTCGTTCTCATCAATGTATTCCCAGTCCACCCATCTCATGTCACTGACTATGGGCTTCTTGTCAAGCAACACTGTCTCATAGAAATCCTGTTGCTCACGGGTGTGAAAACGATAATCACAAGCAGTCCTCCTTCTGATAGCATAAGGATCTGACAATCTCCATTGACACAGTCCTTTGTCCTTTCTCAACATCATGTTCTCAGTTACTGGGTGTGCGTTGTCATGTTCTGGTATCTTGGGCTTCAATTTTCTGAGCACTAGAGGCTCTTCATCAACAGTTGATTCAGGCACTGGGGCCTTGTTCTTCTCTGCAGCAGATATGTTTCTGGTTGATCTCTTGGGTGCTGGTGCCTTAGGCTTTGACTTGGGAGGTGCAACAGTCTTGATAGCATCAGACATGAGCTTCTGTGCTTTTGCAGGGGGTGCAGCAGCTGGCTCTTCCTCCTCTTCTTCTTCCTCATCAATCATCATAGTAGGTCTGCCAATCACTCGGGCAAAAGATTTCCTTACTCTTTTCTTCTTGGCACCTGCAGCTGCCTCACTAGGCTCTTGCATAGTCTTCTGAGGCACTTTCCTCACAGCTGTTCTTTCCTTGACAGAAGTCGGCTTTGTGCTGTACTCCTTAGCTAGCACTACTCTCTTCTTCTTTTGTGCAGTTTCACTTGCAACAAAGTCCTCATCCTCACTGTCTGAGGTTTTCTTCTTCTGTGTTCTGGTTGCAGCTTTAGGAAGATCTGGAGAGCTTCTCTCTCCCTCATAGTAACTTTCATTATGGCTTGATCCTTCACTTTGCTCTTCATGCTGCTCTGACCTGTTCTGACTATCACTGACATCAGACATTGTGCTGAGCTGACCCTGTGAATAGATAGGTATGGGTAGAGTAGATGAGTCATCACAAAAAGCAGATTGTTTTTCATAAAAATGAGTTCAAACTTTAGTTCTAGGTTTTCACAGAATGCAGTTCGGATGAACCGAGTTGGTAATCTCGGTGACACCGAAGCACACTACAGAGACATGGCACGCCATTTCGGTCAGACCAAGATGGGTTTCGGTGGCTCCGAGATGCTAGGGTTTCACTGAGACGTTACTTTCGGTCTTACCGATTCGCACAACTCGGTGGCACCGAGAAGTAGTTGTGCTATGGCCAGGGCCAAATCGGTGGGACCGAAAATTCCTATTCGGTCGGTCCGAGATGCATTCGGCGGAAACCTAACCCTAAATTTTTTGCTTGAATCTCGTTCAAACGAACTAATCTAGTGGAAAGTGAACTGCATTCGTGGCAAGATTACAGGCTATCCAATCGTGCATTGAATCGGAAAAGGAAGCACGAAAAGGGATCGAAACTCACCCTAACTCAGTGGAGTTCCTCTACGGCGGCAACGGCGGTGGAGATTACCGTTGATGGTGACGGAGTCCTGCGGCGAGGGCGCACAGGCGATGACGGCGACGATCCGGAGACCAAAGGGGCGGCAATGGGGCGCGGGCGCGTGACGTTTGAAGAAATTTTCAACCGCACGGTTCGCTGGGAATATATACCCATTCGCTGTCGGTGGCACCGAGTGGAACAAATCGGTAGCACCGAAATGTGCAATTGCTTGTAGTTACAGCAACTCGGTCCGACCGAGTTGGTCTAATTGGTAGCACCGAGATGAAAACCTAGATCAGTCTAAGTGATTTCGGTTCGACCGAGTTTGATTGAGTTGGTTCGGCCGAAATCAATTAGAAGGTTTTGGAGGTTCAGCCCTTTCAGATCGGTGGCTCCGAGTGCTCCTCACCCGGAGGGTCCGAAAATGACTTGTTCAATTTTTGTGATGCAGCAAGAATAGAATTTGAGACAAGAAAGCATAGATAGCTAGAGAAGGTTCTTAGGCATTCTTGTACATCCACTTGGCCAGAAAAACCAAGACAATCAAAACAACAAATGGATGTCCTCGAATGATGAAAACATGCAAATCAACATGCTCACACAATAAGATAGCAAATGAAATATGTGTCAAACATGCACAACCAATTCTAGCATCTATCAAGCAATGGCGATGACTAGGTCATCTATATATGAGTATATTGACTTAGGAGCCAAATGAGAACATTTGATCATAGGTCATACTCATCATTTAAGCACAAGTGGGGTTACCACTTTTACATAAAGCATTAATGTGTTCACACCATTAGAGTTGCTTTAGCTCAATTGTTTAGAGCAAAGCTCCCCCTAGATGTGATATCCCCCCGAAGAGGGTTGAACTAACCTTGGGTTTTGTCGATGATGACTTCATGTAGATGTTGAAGATGTGGATGCTCAATGTTGATGTAGACCATCAAGAGTTGGGAGCAATCCTTTGGAGTTTTGTGCTTTCAATACCTACATGGCTTAGTCCCACACAAGGAACATACAAGGATATCCATAGACATAGAGTGAAATACACATATGATGATGTCCATGAGTGCATTGATTACCTTGTCCCTTGCCTCACCAACAAGAGGGTTTGTGACTCCATGAACTAGTGCAAAATGTGGAAGTTGGTTGCACAAGTCCTTGCCATAAAGAATATGAGTGAAGTTTGTTAGCGGAGTCACCCTCAAGAACTCTCGAGTTCTTCTTCTTTTGGATCCACATCAACTTGATGGGAATCCTTGGAGTTGTAGTAGCACTTGATGAAGTAGAACTTGTTGAAGTCTTGGGAACCCACTTGACCATGGCTTGAGGAGCTTCTTCAAATGAATCAATCTCTTCTTGAGGCTTGTCCTTGCCTTTTAGCTTGTGGTCTTGTGGTGGAAGGTCTTCTTGAGCTTGTGTTCCCTTGAAGGAAGTAGGATCATACTTCTCTTGTTGAGGAACAAACTTCGTCTTGGGGTATTGACCTTCTTCCCACACAACTCCATCGGCATTGAACTTTCGTTCAAAACCAACACCTTGGTTCTTCCGGTGCCTTCCTTGCTTGCGTACAATTTCCTCAAATTGTTTACTCCCGGCAAGATTCTTGTAGACACCTTTTTCTATAATTCCTTTCAATAGCATATTTTCTTGCTCAAGTCTAACTTGGCTAAGAGAATCATTAGTGGAATCAATAGAACTACTAGAAGCAACAACATTGGATTTAGCATTGTTATTGTTACTACTAGAGGTAGAACCATTTTTACCCTTGTTGCTAGTTTGCTTAGGTTTAACTTGTGGCATAAAGGTAGACAAGAGTAAACGTTTGGCAAGATATGAAGAACTCTTCTTTCGAAGATCGTCATTGATAGCTTTAAGAAACTCATGCTCTTGCTCTAAATTTAGCTTCTCGAAGCGTAGCTTCTCATGAGTTCTTAGAAGTTCTCTATGATCCTCTTGAGTTGTTTCATGAGCTAACTTAAGAGCATTTAGTTCTTTAGTTAGGCGTTCAATCTCCTTCATAGCATTGTCACTCGTTTCCTCTTGACTATCATGATTACTAGCATTTTCATTATAGCTCACATCACTAGCCCTATCAATAAGTAAACCATCATCACCAAGCAAATCATCTTCATCACTATTAAAATCAAGATACTCAGGGTGTGATACCTTAGGGCCTTTTGCCATGAAGCATCTTCCAATTCCTTCATTTGGTGAGTCAAATAGATCGTAGGAGTTGGATGACACAAGTGCAAGTCCTGCAACACCTTCATCTTGACTATAGTCGGAGTTGGAGTGATAACTTCTCTCGGAGTGGTTGTCGGAGTCGGAGCCGAAAACCCATTCACCAACATGAGCTTGATGTCTTCTTCTTGTGTAGCTCCTTGATGACTTGTCCTTCCTCTCCGAATCCTTGCTTCTTCGAGAGTGTCTTCGTTCATAATAATCATCTCTACTCATTCTCTCTTTACGAGGTGATTCATCTCTTCTGTGTCTTCCTCTTGGTGATTCGTCTCTTTTCTTGTAGGGAGCAATACACTCATTTGAGTAGTGTCCGGGCTTTCCACAGTTGTAGCAATTACGGTCACGACTTGATGATCTTCTCTCATAATGTCTTGAGCTAGAGCTTCTTTCTTTTCCTTTGTTCTTGTAGAACTTGATGAACCTTTTCACCATTAGGCTAATCTCTTCATTGGATACTAGCTGGTCACTTGAAGTTGTTGGAGCATCGGTTGAGGCTTTGTAAGCACCACTTGACTTATTGTTCAGCTCCTCTTTGTCCTTGAGTGACATTTCATGAGCGACAATCCTTCCAATGACTTCCGTGGGCTTGAGATCTTTGTAATTTGGCATCATTTGGATCAATGTGCAGACGGTATCATATTTTCAATCCAAAGCTCTAAGTATCTTCTTGATGATGAATTTGTCGGTCATCTCTTCACTTCCTAAGACGGCAATCTCATTTGTGATGAGAGCAAGCCTAGAGTACATCTCTGCGACTCCTTCACCATCCTTCATCTTGAACTTGTCAAGTTGACTTTGAAGCACATCCAACTTAGATTCCATGACGGACTCGGTACCCTCATGCATATCAACCAAGGTATCCCAAATTTCCTTTGCATTCTCGAGGCGGCTGATTTTGTTGAATTCTTTGGGACATAAACCGTTGAATAGAATGTCACAAGCTTGAGCATTGTATTGCAACATCTTCAATTCTTCCGGGGTTGCTTCACGATCCGGTTCCTTGCCATCCTCAAAGAAGTCACCTTGCAAGCCAACACGAACAATAGCCCAAACGGCAGGGTTATGACCCAGAATATGCATTTTCATCTTATGTTTCCAACTAGAAAAGTTTGTACCATCAAAATATGGACCTCTACGGTGATAGTTACCCTCACTAGACGCCATACTCTCGTAGGTTGTGAAACCAAGGCTATGATCACCAAAGCAATGGAAATCAAGGCTTAAGGAGACCGAAGCTCTGATACCACTTGTAGGATCGAAAGTATGTCTAGAGGGGGGGGGGTGATTAGACTACTTGACCAAATAAAACCTAACCTTTTCCCAATTTTAATTGTGGGCAGTTTTTAGCAATAGTACATGTCAAGCATCACCCTACACATGAAATTCTAAGAGTATAGCAGCGGAATGTAAGCAATTGCATATGTATGTAAAGGAGGGATTGGAGATTTCAAACGCAATGAAGACACGGCGGTTTTTAGCGTGGTTCCGATAGGTGGTGCTATCGTACGTCCACGTTGATGGAGGCTTCAACCCACGAAGGGTAACGGCTGCGCGAGTCCACGGAGGGCTCCACCCACGAAGGGTCCACGAAGAAGCAACCTTGCCTATTCCACCATGGCTTACGTCCACGAAGGACTAGCCTCACTCGGGGTAGATCTTCACGAAGTAGGCGATCTCCTTGCCCTTACAAACTTCTTGGTTCAACTCCACATCTGGTTGGAGGCTCCCAAGCGACACCTAACCAATCTAAGAGACACCACTCTCCAAAAGGTAATAGACGGTGTGTTGTTGATGAACTCCTTGCTCTTGTGCTTCAAATGATAGTCTTCCCAGCACTCAATCACTCCTCACAGATTTGGCTATGGTGGAAGAAGGATTTGAGTGGAAAGCAACTTGGGTAAGGCTAGAGATCAAGGTTCAAATGGTAGGAGTGGAATATCTTGATCTCAACACATGAGTAGGTGGTTCTCTCTCAAAAAATGTATGGTAGAAGTGTAGGCACGTTCGGATGGCTCTCCTTACTGAGAAGGATGGGGTGGAGGGGTATATATAGCCTCCACACAAAATCCAACCGTTACACACTTTTGACCCAACTCGGTGGCACCGAAACGATAATCTCGGTAGCACCGAACTGTGTAAAAGATATGAACTTTAGGAATCTCGGTGGGACCGATACGAACAACTCGGGTGGACCGAAGTGCAATGGCTTAGGGCAATCCTCATCTCGGTGGCACCGATTGCATCAACTCGGTAAGACCGAAGTGAAGCAATAAGGGAACAGAGAGTTGGCAAGCCATCTCGGTGAGACCGATTTGCAAACTCGGTGGGACCGAAGTGAATGCAAACGATTACAGAGAATTGGCAAGGCCATCTCGGTGGGACCGAGATCCATTTCGGTGGATCCGATTTGTTAGGGTTTGGCAGTGGCTAAGTCTTGGATGAACTCGGTGGGGCCGGATTGGAAATTTCGGTGGGGCCGAGTTGGACTTTGGGTTTTGGACATATTTGGGATTGAGAGAGTGATTGAGGGTTTAGGAATGCTGTCACTAAGCACTTGAGCAAAAAAACCATTAAGCAACACCTCATCCCCTTTTAATAGTATTGTCTTTCCTATGGACTCAATGTGATCTTGGATCACTAAACCAAAAATGTAGAGTCTTGATCTTTGCCAATTCTTGTCCTTAGCATTTTGAGGGGTCCACATCTCTAGTCCATGCCATGCCAATCATTGAACATCCTGAAATCTTAATCTTGAATGGATATTAGTTCAATGAGATATATGTTGTTATGAATTACCAAAACCACCATGGGAGCAAATGTGCTTTCAAGGATCAATCTGAAGCTCAATCCTGAGAAGCGTGTGTTTGGCGGTCCATCCGGCAAGCTTCTCGGGTTCTTTGTGTCTCAACGTGGAATCGAAGCAAATCCCGACAAGATCAAGGCAATTGAGCAGATTGAAGCACCGAGACGTGTCAAAGATGTGCGTCGACTTGCTGGCTGCGTTGCTGCTCTAAGCAGGTTCATCTCCAAATCCGCTGAGCGCACCCTGCCTTTCTTCAAAATCTTGAAGAAGGCCGGTCCAATGAAATGGACTCCGAAAGCGGAGGCAGTGCTGCAGGACTTGAAGAGGTACCTCTCCTCTCCGCCAACACTAGTCGCGCCTAAACCACAAGAGCCGTTGCTGCTATATCTAGCGGCGACGAATCAAGTGGTTAGTGCTGCATTAGTGGTGCAGAGAGAAGTTGACGAAGGAGCAGCGGCAGCGACAAGCCCGTCAAGCGACAAGCCGGGATTCTCCCCGGCAAAGTCTGGTGCCAACAAGGCAGGATCTGAGCAGTCGAATGAAGCAACGTAGAAGAAGAAGATGGTGCAGCGACCAGTCTATCTTGTCAGCTCCCTGTTGCAGGGGGCTAGGTCAAGATATTCTGGCGTGCAGAAGTTGCTCTTTGGCCTCCTTATGGCCTCAAGGAAGCTGCACCATTACTTCCAAGTGCATGAAATCACCGTCGTCACTCGCTTCCCGTTGCAGCAGATTTTACGAAATCCAGATGCGACCAGCAGAATTGTGGAGTGGGCATTGGAACTGTCAAGCTTTGGTCTCAAATTTGAAAGCACTTCGACTATTCAGAGCAGAGCCTTGGCAGAATTCATTGCAGAATAGACACCAACGCCAGACGAAGAAATTCAAGAGACAACTATCCCCGGCAAGGAAACGGATCGAGAATGGATTATGTACTTTGACGGGGCTTTTTCACTGCAAGGTGCCGGTGCTGGCGTGCTGCTTGTCGCACCCACTGGAGAGCACCACAAGTATGTAATTCAGATGCACTTTCCCCGGGAAAGATCAACAAACAACACTGCAGAATATGAAGGGCTGCTTGCCGGTCTCAGGATCGCGGCGGACCTTGGAATTAAGAAGCTCATTGTCAGAGGTGACTCACAGCTTGTCGTCAGGCAAGTTAACAAAGATTATTAGAGCCCGTTGATGGAAGCATATGTAGATGAAGTGAGAAAGTTGGAGGAGCGTTTTGACGGGTTGCAAACAGAGCATGTTCCTCGTGCGGAGAACAACATTGCCGACGACCTGTCAAAACGTGCTGCCCTCAAGTTACCTGTTGAACCAGGAACTTTTGTGCTCCGCTTAACTCAGCCATCCATAACACCATCGACGAGGCAAGACAAAAGAAGGAAATTGAGTTCCGGCCAGTACTTTCCTGCAGAGCTCCTAGGAGCCGCCGGCAAGGAAGTTGCCGGGAACGACACGGTTGCCGGTGAGCAGCAGCTTCGCGCAGAACCTCAGGTTTTTGCCGCAGAAGCAAGCGCTCCCGCGGCCGAAGATATGCCTTTGGTCCTTGGTGTCGAGATGCAGGCTCCAACATGGGCACAGCACATCGTCTAGTTCCTTCAAACAGGAGAACTCCCTGAAGAACAGGAAGAAGCGGAGAAAGTAGCCCGTCAGTCTAGTATGTACCAGTTCGTTGACGACGTCCTGTACAGAAAGAGACCGAACGGTGTGAAATTGAAGTGTATTCCTTGGGAGGATGGACTGGAGCTGTTGGCAGAGATACATGGAGGCATATGTGGCTCCCACATAGGCTCAAGAGCTCTTGTCGGCAAGGCATTCCGGCAAGGTTTCTTCTGGCCCACTGCTCTCCAGGATGCAGCTGCACTAGTAACCAAGTGTGAAGTGTGCCAGTTCCATTCAAAGCAATTGCATCAGCCAGCTCAAGCTCTTCAGACAATCCCTCTTTCCTGGCCATTTTCGGTCTGGGGGCTCGACATATTGGGCCCCTTTCCTCACGCTACCGGGGGCTTCTAATACTTGTACGTTGCTATCGACAAGTTCACGAAGTGGCCGGAAGTGGAAGCAGTGAGAAAGGTGACAGCACAATCAGCCGTCAAGTTCTTCAAGGGAATAGTGTGCCGTTTTGGTGTGCCAAACAGGATCATCACCGACAATGGCACGCAGTTCACGAGCCGCACCTTCATGCAGTATGTCCAAGACCTTGGCGGCAAAATCTGTTTTGCTTCTGTTGCTCACCCGAGGAGCAACGGCCAAGCGGAGAGGGCAAATGCTGAAGTGTTGTGAGGTCTCAAAACAAGGACTTTCGACATGCTGCGCAAGTGTGGAAGACGCTGGATTGATGAGCTGCCGGCGGTTCTTTGGTCAATCAGAACGACACCAAATCGAGCCACTGGCCAGACACCCTTCTCCCTAGTCTACGGGGCAGAAGCAGTTCTCCCCACAGAACTCATATACGAGTCACCATGAGTACTCGCTTATGATGAGCTTGAGCAAGAGCAGCTGCGCCAAGATGACGCCACGCTCCTTGAGGAAGATCGTCTTCGGGCTGTTGTGCGAGCTGCACGCTACCAGCAAGCCTTGCGCCGCTATCATAGCCGCAAAGTTCATGCCCGAAGCCTTGAGGAAGGCGACCTTGTTCTTCGGCACGTTCAGTCGGCCAAGAATTCTAACAAGTTGACGCCGAAGTGGGAAGGCCCTTATCGGGTAGTACGAGTCACCAGGCCCGACGCAATCCGCATGGAGACCGAAGATGGCATTCCAGTGAGCAATTCCTGGAATATCGAACACCTTCGTAAGTTCTACCCATAAGGCGCGGTTGCCGGGTCTCCCGGCAACCACCTTTTGTACAAGTTTTGCCGGCAAGGCATATGATCCTTTGTACAAAGCCAGGCACAGACCCTGTGCATAGTTAAATAAACTTAAGCGTTTTACAATTCTTGTCGATTTTCATGTCAATCTATGTGCATGCTTGTCTGAGATATTGTATTACGATTGCTTCCGGTAAGAACTAATGAACCGCCAAGGTTCTATATCTCTATTTTCTCTTCTTTCTTTTTCTCAAAGGACAGAAGGTTTCCTCGCGAGCAAGTTTGCCGGGGGCGAATGATGGTATGGACACCAACATGCGACGTTCAAGTTGACATATTGCAATAAGGAGTACAGCAACGAAAAGCTAAGTTGCAAAACTCTTAAGCAAATTTCCATTGTAGACCTATTTTTCCTTGAATGATTTCGGCTTTTGTATGGAAAACCTGCACGCGAAGGAACCTTGTCGTGATTGGTTGCGCCCTTACTTTGTTTCGAGTCCGCTCAACAGCTTAAGTGGTTGCACTAAAAACGTCAAGGTATCTTGTCGGCAGCGACACCTCCAGTAGGCTGCTAAGGATCCGTTCCTCAAAGCGCTCGCGGCAAGGGTGCGCGCACCGGCAAGTTCCCGATAAGCGTAGGGCATGAACCATACAGAAAGAAATCAAACAAGGTAAATAGCATGCATTCATCCAAAACATAGCAAGTTATATTACATTGACGGTCGCCGCGATTCTAACATTAAGATAAAAACTGTCTTTGGCATGGAATGGTGGCGACAAAATGAAGCAAAGCGGCTAGTCCCTACGCTGGCCTTCGACCCTCTTGACCTGGCTCACTCTGTCAACGATTGGCGCGACAAGCTCTTCGAGTGCCTTGAGGTCTACATCCTTCAGCAAGCTAGCAAGAACATTGGTGAGGTTGATGCCAGGGTTCTTATGCACCACTTTGACAAGTACCTTGCGGAGGACGGCCCGGCAGAGCTTGCGGGATTCGTTGGCCAGATGGGTTTCTCGGTTAGACTGGAGCAGCTTGAGGGCGTCAACGATGCTCTCGAAGAACATGGTCAGCTTGGCGCTCGAAGACACCCTATCGTCAGAAGAATAGTTGAAGTCTTGCAGGCCCATGGTAGACAGTTCTGCGGCAAGCCTTTCCGCGACGTCGACAAGGCGCTCAGTCCAGATCTTCACGCCTTTCTCAAAATCATTATAGGTGGCGGCGGCGCTGTTGAGTAGGCTCTTCTCACTTTGGAGGTGTTTGATCAAAGCCCTCTCGCGAGCCTTGCCATTCTCAAGGGACTCCTCCAGCGTTGTTAGCTTCAATTTCAGATCAGCGATGGATTCATTGGCTGAGGTGAGCTCCTTGGTCTTGTCGGACATGGCGGCTTGCATCTCCGCCAGGCTGAAGAGAGTCTTCTCTCTGTCAGCTTTGAGCGTTGAGATCTCCTTGCCGTGGCCCTCAAGATCTGCTTCCAGCCTCTTCACTTGATCGCCCAGCTCGTTCTTGGCGGCCTCTGTAGCATCGGCAGCATCGACGGCTCCCTTTAACTTGCCGGCGTGATCTATGGCCAGAGCTTCGAGTGTTTCCTTGTGTCTCTGCTCCAGCTCCTGGGTTCGCCGCGCGACAAGCTTCTCGATCTCTTCGTCCTTGCTGCGGAGCATGGCGGCAAGCGCCTCCTCGCGAGCGGTAAGGTCCTCTTAATGAGCATCGAGCCCGATGCGGCGTTCCGTTAAGCGAGCTTCCTCTGCAGCAGCCTGCTGCGCAGCCTCCTCCTGTGCCCTCTCGGCGTTGGACTGCTTTAAGAGGAACTCATTCCAACTCTGATTCAGTTGCTCCCGGCCAGCCGTCAGTTCCTGGAAAGCCTCGGCATACCAGACTTGCATCTCTTCGACACGCTTCTAGAATTCTGCTTCCGCTGCTTCAACAACTGCCGCCCTGGAGTCCAACCTCTCCTTTCCGGTGCGGTGAAGCGCCTGAAGCTTTTGGTAGTTGTCTTTCATGGCTTGGAGGAGCTGCTCTTCCTTGGACCCACTGCTGCTAGTGCGTGGCTCATCAACGATCTTGAGTCCAGCGGCGGCGATGACGTCTTCGTCAAAGACTTCTTCTTCGGTTGGCACCCCGATGCTTGCCGTCCCTGGTATGCTGACGAACAGGTTGTCGCCGACCTTAAGGTATCTGCTTGACAGGGGGGCGTCGGATGTTGATGGTTGATCCTCGACGACCGCCTCGCTGGCTACTGGGGGCTCCGCGACCGGTGTAGTGCCAGGCGCTCCTGCGGCAGGAATGCCATCAGTATGGTCGCCGGTCTCCTTGCCAGCCCCTTCAGCAGACCCCTTGGTGGTTTCTTCCTGTGCGGCCTTGGCGGCCTCGTCAGCTGCGACTCTGTCGGCCTCGGCGGCAGCGTCCTTGGCGGTCTCTTCGATGACGATATCAACATCCATTTATTCCATCGAAGGGAGATCTGAAAACCAAGAAAGGAAACAAGATGAGACCGAGGTTGAAGTTCAAGAAGACAAAAATAAAGAAAGAATGACAAGTACACCAAGGCAAACGGTTTACCTGTGTCGAGCTGTTGAGAGGTGGTTTATCCTTTCCCGGCAACATTGGTTGCCGATGTAGGACTGCTAGTGCCCGTGCTTGCCGGCTCCTCTTCAACGCGAATGGGCTCGTCAGTGGAAGCCCTTGCCAAAGGTTCATCTCTGGGCGGCGTGGTCGACGGAGGCGGCACGTCAGAGACGGTCTCCAGTGGTTCTCTTTGTTGCCGTTCTTCTCCTACAAGCCCGGTGATGTCAATAGCGAAGATATTCTCCCCAACGCACGCCAGCGGAAAATGGATAGTGGACTCACGCTGGGGGCTGGGTTGGAGGCTGCGTTGAGGGCTGGGCTCCGGGCTGATGACAATGGGCTCTGGCGCACCTACGGTGCTTGCCGAAGGCTCATCACCCGTTGAAGTCTTCGCCCTCTTCGCCATCCTTTGCGCCAACATTTCCGTATCTCTGAGGGGATAGGCCAAAGCAAGACAAATAAGTTAAGCAGAACCAGGAATTCAGAAGTTGAAAGATGCGGCAAGGACCCTTACTCTTCTCTTCCGGACTAAAAGAGGAGATGTCGAAGTCAACCTCCTCTACAATGTCCATGTGAGGGGGTGGAGAAGGGGTCCTGGGACGCTTGGCTGCGGCAGAAGCAGTAGATTGAGATGATCCTGCTGCTCCAGCTGTTGGTGCCATCGTATGAGACGACCCCGCCGCTCCAGTTGCTGCCGCGGTTGTGTGTCTCGTATGTCGCACGGGTTGCTGTTGGGCTTTTGCCGCTGCGCAGCCTTGCCGGCCGCCCCCTTGCCGGGAACCTCGCCACTCGAGGGAGGTTGACGTGTTGGGACGCCAGAGACGGCTTTTTGAAGAACACGTTTCTTCTTCTCCGGAGCTAGGGGCTCCTCATGCAGCTGCTCCTCGGCTGTGTCTTTGACAGAAGAGCTCCCGACAACCATGCCACTCTGCTCTCCGGCAACTTCACCTTGCTCGGCAAGGATCTCCTCTAACGTTGTTTCTTCTTCACTGGTTTCCTCTTCCACGAAGCCAAAGTTGCCGGCCTCCGCGGCTAGGTTCACCTCTTCCGCCCTGCTAGCGATATAAGCCACTTCGTCATCAGTGGTGGGGCGGATAAGGGTTGGCTCTTCCCGGATGGCTTTCTCCGACAAGTTATCAAAGAACTCATGTGCGTGATCTGTGGATGGCTCTTCCCAGGCTCTGTCGAGGCCGTGAGCATTACACACCGGCATCATGGCGATAATTGAGCTCAAGGCAGAGTTCTTGCATAGGGGAATTACGCCAGCCGGCAACTTATATTTCCCGTCAGGCCTGAACAGTTTGTGGCAGAGAGCTGTGTGCCGCAGGACTATCAAGTTGTTGTTCAGACCAGGGTGCAGCCTCATGATATCTGCTGCATTCTTGAACTCCCAGGCCGGCCTCCCTTTGTTCTACAGAGGGGCGATGCGACGGCGGAGGAAATCAGCGCCAACCATTTCTATTGTGAGCCCGGCAACCTTGAGACGGTGGATCCTGGTAATTGCGATTGCGAGCTTCTCATCTTGAGGATCGAGGCTGCTCCAGTTCTTGCCGCGAACCACTTTCGTTTGCCGGGGCAAACAGAACGGCTGAGGATCTTTCTCCTTAATCCAGCACCAGTCGGCCCGCCATTCATCCCACTTCTTACGGTAGAGACCGTCTGGGTATATATCTTTATTCCATGCCCTTGGAATCCAGGTAATAGAACTAGAAAGGGCGTCTCCTATTTCGATATGGGGAATGAAGTAGTGGCGAAAGAGGGCTGTGCTGGGAGCTACTCCGGCGAAATTTTCACAGAGATGGGCAAAGACTGACATGCATGTTACGGCATTCGGCGTGAAATCCAAGAGACGGAAGCCGTATGTGTACATGATGTCGATGAAGAAATCAGAAAACGGAGGGCAGAGCCCGCAGTAAAAGTAAGGGACAAAGAAGGGGAATTTATCTGGACCGCCCTTGACGGAAGCTGGGAGCACGCGAGTAGCAGGGTGAGCCCTCGTCTCCTTCCCCCACATACACATGTACCGCTCAACCAGGGCGCGCATGTCGAGCGCCGGGGCGAAGACGGCGTGTTCCTTCCGCATCTCCACCAGATCAGGCTTTTCCGCCTCTACATCCGAATCGACGGCTTTCACCACTTTGCCCTTGCTTGCTTTGGGCGGCATGACGACTGTGGAAGCAGAGGCCGAGGATGATGAGGGCGTGGAGGTGGCGAATGGATGGGGGAGGCTCTGTTTCAAGCTCGAGGAAGAAGGCGACGGTGGTTTCCAGATTGGAAAAGACGAGAGGTAAATGAGCAGCGCCTCTGAGGATTCCCTTTTATGGGGAAGGCGCGGGGCTGCGTCTTTACTAATCAATGTGAATGCATTTTTACAAGCGCACTACTACTGCGGCCGTTCCGCGCACGTATCCCACGTCCCGCATTTAATGTGCGTCGTGGGGGAGCGCGGTAAATAAGAGGATTGTAACAGTTAACTCCTGCCACGCGTGCCCATGCACTGTTTGGGCCTAGGCCCGGGGGCTCCTGTCGGTGTACTAAAGTTTGGGTCTTTTAGTACCCCATACTTGTGCACGGACGGTTGCAGCCATACCAGCGGCAAGGCCTGCCGGAGAACAGCTGGAAACAAATACAAGATTATCAAGAAGGCGTTCAAGCTAATAATCAGAAGACAGAAGACCAAAGGCTGGCTTCCCAGCAAGATCTTGCCGGGAAGGCTCGTGAAGGCCCGGCAAGACCTCGCACCCGGCAAGATCCCACCACCCTGCCACCGCTCCAGCGCAGCGACCAGCCTGTCGTTTAGGGCTTGTCCTCCTGGATGCGTGTCATGGCACTAATGGCGGGTGAGGTTAAGCGGTGCTGATGGGACGGGCTCTTTTTCCATCCCCAAGAAAGTAAGGGACACCTAAGTGGAGCATTAAATGCATTTGTCCTAAGTCGTCAGTGATAAACATGTAAACCCTGTAGCAACTTTACACCTCTTGTACTTACTGTTCGCCACTGTTGGTGACCCCTTGGACGTATAAAAGGAGGCCCAAGGCGAAGCTACAGGGGAGAGGACCTTCTGGCCATTTCTGCATGCGTAGCTGCTTCTTGAACGTACTGTTCATCGCAAGCGCTCCGTGTACTTGAGCTTAAGAACACCCACAATAAACCAAAGCAGGAGTAGGGTTTTACACTTCTCAGCGGCCCGAACCTGGGTAAAGATCCCCGCGTTGATCGTTGGATCCGCTCTTTGTGTACATCTTTTCCCTAGCCGAACCGTAAAAGGGATCCTCTCGGTCCCATAGGTTTCGTACGCTGACATAAATGCTCTTGGTTTGCCACCTAGCTCGATGGATGAGACTTGAGCGTGCTGCAATGTTTCTGGACTAAAACTTGTGCATGCTCTGTTGCTCACATGGCTTGGAGGATAAGGCTGAAACTTGGTGTGTAGGCTTCACTCAGGAAGGAAGCAGTGTGGTAAAAATTTTAGCCTCAACAGATCAAGCAAAAATACACTTGCTTCACAAAGTGCCATTTTTGACCAGAAGCAGAAATATTTTTCCTAGCTGAAACTTAACATATGACTATGGAATATTTTTGCATGGGGAGGTGAGACATGATCCAAAGAATATTTGGGAATTTTCTTGGAATTTTCTGAGCAATAAAAGTGATGGTTGCTTCATAGCATAAAGAGAAAATATTCATTTTCAGAGGGAAAATGAATATAATGCCATAAAAGAAAATGATGGCATGGCAAGATTATGAGAGGGATGAAGTTTTCGGAAGGTTTCAAGATTATTGGCTTCACTTGGATGAAAATCAAAAATAATTCCAAGTGATATGTCCAAATGAATTGACAGAAAACCCAAATGCAAGTTAAATATTCAATAAATCCAAATAAAATAAAGAAGGCAAAAACCAGGGTGTCACACCGTCCACCTTGGGAAGCAAGGAGATCAGGGCCTTATTGATTGCCGGCAAGCCACGCATGTCTCTGTGGTAGGAAAGGTCTAGAGCTCGCATAAAATCGTGCTTGATGTTGTCCCAACAAGAAGCATAGAACCTTCCGGTAAAGCCATCGGGCCTAGTCGCTTTATCCAACGGCATGGCCTTGATAATATTCTCCACTTCTCCCTCCGTGAACGGTAGCTCAAGGTGAGATAGGTCTAGGGAGGGCAAGTTGAGGATGTCTAGGTTGATTGAATGCTCCCTCTCCGGCGCCGCGTGATACGTCTCCAACGTATCTATAATTTATGAAGTATTCATGCCATGTTCACAACAATTTTATATGGTTCTAGTGCACTTTTATATGATTTTAATGAAACTAACCCAGACTGACGCTGTTTTCAACAGAACTACCATGGTGTTATTTTTGTGCAGAAATAAAAGTTCTCGGATTGGCCTGAAAATTTATGGTGATTTTTTATGGACAAGAAAAGACCCACGAAGCCTGGGAGGTGGACCAGACAAAGTCCAGGGGAGCCACGACCTCAGGGGGCGCGCACCCCCTAGAGCGTGTGGGCTGAGCTTGTGGGCCCCTCGGGACTCCCCCTGACGTGAAACCAACGCCAAACATTCTTATAAATAGGGAAACCCCTAGAAATAAACCTAGAAATCCCACGCCGCCGCCGCAAGCCTCCATTCTGAAGCGATCTCATCTGGAGGCCTTTTCCAGGACCCTGCTGGAGGGGGAAATCATCACTGGAGGCCATCTTCATCATCCCGGTGGCCACCATGACGAGGAGGGATTAGTTCACCCTCGGGGTTGAGGGTATGTACCAATAGCTATGTGTTTGATCTCTCTCATCTTGATGTACCACGAGCTTTGTTAATATAGTTGGATCATATGGTGTTCTTCCCTCTCTATCTTCTTGTGATGAATTGAGTCTTTCCCTTTGAGGTTTCATTGTTATCAGATTGAATATTGGATTTGAGATCACTTGATGTATGTCTTGCATGTGGATACCCGCGGTGACAATTGGGTATTCAATTGAGTCACTTGATGTATGTTTTGGTAATCAACTTGCGGATTCATGTGGTGACATTGGGGTAATCTAGGCATAGAGGTTGATACACGTTTTTGTCCTACTTTCTCCGGCAGAAACTTTGGGGTACTCTTTGAGGTTCTTTGTGTTGGAATGAATATTATGAATCTGGAATTATTTGGTGTTATTTTTGTATGAACTCTAGGGCTGTTTTTGACAATTATAGAGATGGCTCAATAGATTGATCGGAAAGATAACTTTGAGGTCGTTCGCTACCTAAAACAATTTCATCTTATGTTCTCTGATATTGATAAGAACTTTGGAGTGATTCTTTGTCGCACGTTGAGGGATTGATATATGATTCAATTATGTTAGCACTGTTGAGAGATTGCACTAGTGAAAGTATGAACCCTAGGCCTTGTTTCTAAGCATTGATATAACGTTTTGCTAGTTGTTTGCTACTCCCTCCGTCCGAAAAAACTTGTCCCAAGCTTGTCCCTCAAATGGATGTATCTAGCATTAACTTGGTGCTAGATACATTCATTTGAGGGACAACCTTTTCCGGACGGAGGGAGTACTTGTTACCTTGTTGTTTTTTATAGTTCAAATTATAGACCTTAGGTCATCCGCTTGAGGGAAATTTGCTGCTGTCCTACAAAACTCTGCGCTTGGAGGCCCAACCGAGTCTACAAGAATAAAGTTGTGTAGTAGACATCAAGTTCTTTTCTGGCGCCGTTGCCGAGGAGGTGAGTGCTTGAAGGTATATATTTAGATCTTGCAATTGAATCTTTTATTTTCTTGTTTTTCACTAGTTCGGTTTATAAAAGAAAGCTACAAAAAAATGGAATTGAGGTTGCCTCAAATGCTTTATCTTTATAATGTCTTTCTTGAAAATGATGGATCGGAAAATTGCGCTAAGATTGTAGAAGAAGAATTTAATAAAATGTTTAATGTGAGTTCTTTGAATGATAAGCATTATTGCAATGTTTTTAGTATGCTTTCTCTGAGTATCCATGACGCTAATGATATGCAAAGCTAGAATCTTGGCGATGCTATGTTTGATGAAGATGATCTTTTTAGTCCCCCTTCTTTTGATGAGCAAATTTATTATGATGATAGCATGCCTCCTATTTATGATGATTATATTGATGAAAGTGGGTTTGGAAGAGTGTCAACTCTAGGCACTAATGTTCCCACTATTTTGGAGGGTGTTGAATCTTATGGCAATAATTATGAAAGTGGATTTGGAGAGGTTATGACTTTATTTAATGATGATTCCACTATTTTGGAAGAGGTTTCAATTGACTATGATACAAAGTTGCTATCTATAATGATTATTATGATGACATGTATGCTATAAAGAATAATGATAACTATGAAAATTGTCATCATGATTTTAATTTTCAATTGGATTATGCCAATCAAGTATCACATGATAGTTATTTCATTGAATTTGCTCCCACTATTATTGATGAGAAGACATTTGCTTATCAGAAGAGTAATAAAAATTCTATGCTTGTGGATCATGAAAAGAATGCTTTATGTGATAGTTTTATTGTTGAATTCATTCATGATGCTACTGAAAATTATTATGAGAGAGGAACATATGCTTGTAGGTATTGCAATAATATCAAGTTTCCTCTCTATGTGTTGAAAGTTTTGAAGTTATACTTGTTTTACCTTCCTATGCTAGTTGATTCTTGCTCCCATAAATTGTTTGCTCACAAAATCACTATGCATAGGAAGTGGTTTAGACTTAAATGTGTTTGATATATGCTCCATGATGCTCTCTTTGTGTTTCAATTCTTTACTTTTATGTGAGCATTATTAGAATCAACATGCCTAGCTAAAAAGGCTTTAAAGAAAAGCGCTTGTTGGGAGACAATGCAATAATTATCCCTACTGTTTTTGTGATTTAACATGATTAAGCTATGTATTAATCTTGTTTTATATGTTTTCTTTAAATAATGTGCCAAGTAAGACCTTTGGGATAGTGCAAATGCTTGTTAATTTGGTCCTGTGGAAAAACAGAAAGTTTAGTGTCCAGTGCACGATTTTACATTCTGTACTGGAGCGTGAGAAAATTCTGACATTTTTATACAGTACTTATATACAAATTTTTTATGTTTTCCTATTTTTTTAGAATTTTTAGAGGTTCATAAGTATGCTTTTTAATTCGCTCACTACATGCTGGTCTGTTTTTGACAGATTCTGTTTTCAACGCATAGTTTGCTTGTTTTATAGTTTGTATAACTTATATTGGTCAATATAAATTGTATAAATGATAGAGTACAGTAGGCATTATGTAATAACAATTATGAATCTTGTCTTGACAGTACCTAAGTGAATGATTTATTTTCATACTAACCTATCTCACAAGTTCCGTTAACTTTTGTGTGATTGAAGTTTTCTAGTTTTGGGTTAGATGACGATAGAAGAAGAATAAGGAGTGGAAAGACCCTAAGCTTGGGGATTCCCAAGGTACCCCAAGGTAATATTCAAGAAAGACTCAAGCGTCTAAGCTTGGGGATGCCCCAGAAGGCATCCCCTCTTTCGTCTTCAATCTATCAGTACACCTCACTTGAAGCTATATTTTTATTCATCACATCATATGTGTTTTGCCTGGAGCATAATTTTCTTTTATTTGAATTTGCTTTATGTTATTTATAATCATGTTTGTATATTTTATTTCAATAAAATGCCAAGTATAGCCCTTACCATGCTCAGTTTGCAAGTTTATGAGTTACTGTTTGAAAACAGAAAGTTTTCTGTTATGTCCAGAATATTCCTGAATTGTCAGAACATGATAAAAATATGCATTTTTTGCAAAGTAAGCATGCACAAGTTCTCTATTACATGGTAATTTTTCAGAATTTTTGGAGTTAGGTAAGTTTGAATTTTTATTCCTCCTTTACAGACTGTTCTGTTTAGACAGATTGTAGTTATAGTTGCATTGTTTGCATATGTTTGCTTGTTTAATGTTTCTATTTGGTGATGGGAGTATTAAATATGCAGAGATAGTTAGTATGCAATGTTTAATTATAATTTTTGTAATTTTCTATAGTAGAGAATGTTAAGGTTTTGAATTGATTTGTACTAACTTATCTCACGAGTTCTTGTTGAGTTTTGTGTGGATGAAGTTTTTAAGACTTAGGAGAAGCCGTGAAATGAGAGGAATTAAGGAGACACAAGATCTCAAGCTTGGGGATGCCCAAGGCTCCCCAAGATAATATTCCAAGAAGTCTCAAGCAACTAAGCTTGGGGGTGCCCCGGTAGGCATCTCACCTTTCTTCATCAGCAACTATCAGTTAGTCTCGATTGAGCCTAAGTTTTTATTTGTTCACATGATATGTGCTATTCTTGGAGTGTACTTTTCGTTTTGTTTGTTGTTTGAATAAAATACTTGGTTCTAAAATCTTGATTTGGAGAGAGTCTTCACATAGCTACTTAATTGTTTGACTACTCATTGATCTTCACTTATATCTTTTGGAGTAGTTTGTCATTCACTCTTGTGCTTCACTTATATCCTAAGAGTAAATTGTTGAATGAATTGAATATCATAAACCTCAAATTATATATATATGTTCCATATGCTTAGTAATATTTCACATTAGGTTCAGGAAGTAAAATCTATTGAAATTTGACAATCACAATATTGGTCATACAAGCAATTCATGAATGATTAGTATAAGGAAGAGAAATCTCACATACAAATATATTATCTTGGACATATTTTATGATTGTGAATACCCATTAATTATTTTCAAACTTGATCAAATAAGTTGAAGTTGGACAAGGAAGAGAACGCAATGAATTATGTTTGGGTATATTTGCATAGAAGTTATATTGCTATGGATCCTCCAACATGTGGTGCTTGTTTATAATCTTTGCTAGCCAAAATTTCTGTACTAAGCGGGAATACTGCATGTGCATCCAAATCCTTGAGCGAAGTTTCTTCCATTAGTGTCCACCATATCTACCTATATGCGGTATTACCCTGCCGGTCCAAGTAAATTTGCATGTGCCATCTCTAAAATCTTCAAATAAACATCTATTTTGTGTGCCTGTACCGCTCATGAAGCGACGGGGCGGTCAATATCTTCCATGTTAAGCGGGTTATTCTCATGATGGGTTTTTTATTCACTTGTCCTTACATGAAAGAGGCTGGTAATTGGGATGCCCAGTCCCGTTAAACAAAAATAAATAAAGAAAGATATAATAAAACAAACTCCCCCTGGAAAGTTGATTGTTTGGAGGGCACCCATGAATTCGGGTAGCCATGGCTTGTGTTTGTATGGTTCAGGGGGAATAAACTTTTCATTTCCGCATGGGAACCGCCAATAATGTGTTTAGCATGGAAGATATTGAAATCATTTGTCGTAATGTTGACAGGAAAGGCCTCCCTCTGCGAAGGGCATATCTTTTACTTTTTCTGTCAATTTTATTTTTGTTGAGTCAATTTCTTATTTCAACCTCAATTATTCTCCACTTGGCAAGCATCATGTGGTGGGGAAAGATCCAGGCACATATATCCAGTCAAATGTAACATCCCAAAATTCTAAATTTTGGAATGTTATATGAATTAAATAAATAGGATTGATTGTTTGAAAGTGAGTGAAATTTGAAACTTTCTGAAAGTTTAATGAGAGGGAATAAAAGGACTTTCCCAAAACTTCCACTTTGCATTTTGATCCCTCGGAATTCAAATTCATTACATCATCAAACCCTAGAGTGAAGATGATATGTCTTCTTCCATTTAAAAGAAATGACAAGGGAATTGAAAATGATTTGAATTTCATTTGAAATATTTCAAATGCAGAAACTTTATGCAACTCAATGAGTTTCATGAGAGAAGATAAAATGACTTCTTCATATTGAAGAAAGAGAGTTGGAAGTTTCAAGAAACATTTTTGAAATCCACCTTGGAGCTTTCTGAAACCCTTTTGAATTTGAATTCTCTTCAAAAGTGGCATTTGAATATTATTTCAAAAATCCCTGACAAAAATACTTTGATCAAAGAGTATGAGAGGAGGTGACATGACCCTCCGAAAAGTCAGAAGAAATAATGCCAAGATATTTGAAAGTCAAAATTGGATTTTATTTGAATTTTCAAAAAAATGATTTTATAAAATATTTTATTTAACTCTGAAAAATAGTTCATGATTTAGGAAATCTTTTTCTGAACATTTTGATATATAATACGTCTAGGGTATCTTTTTATTTCTTTTTCTTTTATTCCTTTCCTTACTTTGTTTTAATTAAATAGGAAAGGGATTTCCTTTAAAAGGAAATAATCCCCGCTGCCCATCAAGTGGATCCAGCCCACCTGCGCGCGTCGGCAGCGAATCTCAATCAGATCGGTCCCCCGATCTCTTTCCTCTCCCTTTCTCTCTCTGGCGGTGCACCCACTGCCCGATCGAATCGCCCCGCGCTCACCTTCCTCCTCCTTATGATTCCTTTCCTTTCTTCTTCCTCGTTTTTTTCTTCTCTGTTTCCTTACAGAACGTGAACAGAATCCATCACTCCCGGGATTTGATCTTCCATTGATTCTTTCCTTCTAATTAATGTCCTATAAATAGAGCCCCTTCTCGTTGACCGATTTTCCTCGAAAAATCTCGCCAATCCCTTTCATATCGTGCTCTAGATCGCCGTTCCCGTCGCCGGCCGCATCGAATCTCCGCGGATGCGTCCTTCGACGGTGAGCCTCCATTCGACCTATCCTTCTGCTATCCTTCATCTCTCAACGTGTTGAATCCGTTTGACAACTTGTTTTGGTCCGTAGGTCGCCGAACGATCGCCATGTTTAACCCAACGCCGCCCGGAGCTCCGAGTTCATACCCGCGCCGCCACTGCCCCTCGCCTCCTCCTCCACCCCGCGCCCCCAGGACCGAAGGAGCACTCCCTCCCCTACCCCCTCCCACACCAGCACCACCCCACCCCCTACCCCGAGCGCCCTCCCCGCCGGCCGACCCTGCTCCTCCCCCACGGTGAGCACGCACGCACGCCTCCTCCTCTCTGTGCTCCTTTCCTTCTCCTGTTTTTTTTACTAGATCATTTTTTTATTATGTTGGTTAACTCTGGTTCACTGTAGATCTAAAGAAAACCGTTGGTTTAGTCAAAAACCCCAGATTTCTTAAGTCTCGGCCATCCTTTCTTACATCTCGAACAAACACTTTTTCAGCCAGCCAAAACATGACACGTGTCAGCCCAGAAAATCCCGTAGTTCATTTTTTTTCCAGAAAAATAGCAATCTTAGAAAATTCATATCTATTAGTCTACTTATCCAAATTGAGTGATTCCAATTGCTCTAGTTTCATAATTTTATGTAGGTTCTGTTAAGTCCAAAAGTTTTTATGGTTGGAGTTTTAAAATTTGAATTTGAACAGATTTGTTCAAATCACTATTTTGCTTATATCTTTTATTTAAAAATAGGTTTTTAGTTGATTATTTTTGCTAGTTGTTACTAGGACTTTTGTCTATCCAGTAGGATTTGACAAATTCCTTTTTGATTAATTTAAATTTGATTTATTGCAAAAACAGTACTGTTTAGTTGTTAATTTGTTTATCTCTTAAACTTTAGGTTTTTATTTGTTTTTAATTGAAACTTTTTGTCACTTTTGACAAATTTGATTTTTGTTTCTGTTAATCAACAGTAGGAAATTTATTTTATTTTTAAAATTTATTTTCTTCTGTTTTGTGTTAAAACTTGCATAGGACATAACTATAGTTTTAATTTAGCCTTTTTATTGTTTCTTTTTGCAAATAAAATTTAGTGTAAAATTATTTCTGTTAAATTTTGATAAACTTTTATTAACTTATTAGTTTAGTAATTTACTTGCTATTAAGTTTTAATTAGGACAAATACTATTTTTTTTGTTTGTAGTTAAGTCCTATAGTTCTCTTAGGATTTTTTTTTCTTTGGATTCCCTTGAAGTTTTCTTTGGATTTCTATTTAGTTTTTTTTTTATTATTGATTTATTTATTGCTTTTTATTTGTTGGTTGTTAATATGATTGTTAGAATTGCTTGCTAGAGTAAATGCTTATGTGAATGCAATGTGTAATTATATAGATTTTCTCGGAGAGTGACGAATAGTACTATCAGGAATTTCTGAGAGCGATATAATCTTCATCAAGTAATACCTGGCAAGTTCACTTTGACCATGTTATTCATACCTATGTTTTATTGCATTTAGTGTCACCATTTCAACAAATCCCTCCAGTAGTGATATTGAATTCTTGCAGTTGAGTAGAATGCATGAGGTAGGAACCCATCTCCCTGTTACCATGCCCGGGACGTTGTTTAGTTTTAAAGCTACGCTATAGTAGACGGGGTTGGTATGAGTGCCCGGGAGTGGTGTGAGGTGAAGGACTCTACGTCAATGACGACAACTTCATGATGGCATCTGCAAGGACTGCATTTTCAAGGCCTGCATCTACAAGACCTCAAGATTTCGAGACTCGAGACAAGATTTCAATACACACTACTGGGTGAAGGATGGATTTGATGGGCACCCTGGAGCAACCAGTGGATGGCCGGGATGCATGGAGAAGCGCCATGACATCTTGCGGAAAGCTTCACCCAGACTCAAAGAGACAGAAGAATACTTCATGTCCGGAAGCTTACCTATGCAACCGCAAGTCATTATGGGCTCTGGCTTGGTTGACCTTAGTTGTGAATCTGGCTGGGACGGTGCTAGCAGATGTAGAACTACGGTAGGATTGGATGAGCACCGGACAGTGGTCAGAGGAACTCTTTGGAAGACCATGTTTCGGTCGCCTTGTTCTCAAACACCCTAAAGTGTGAGAACGTAAAAAGAGGGATCGAATCTTGTGGGTAAAGTGCACAACACTCTACAGAGTTAAAACCTAATCGATTAGCCGTGTCCCCGGTTACGGACAATTTGAGCCTCTGGACTTGGATCTATCTCGAAACTCTCAACACCGGACTGATAACTAATTGTGGGCAACTTATGATACTTATGGGTTATGAGACATCGGTTGGCGGAACCATGTCCTAGTAGATAACTCTGTAGTGATGACTCCTGATATTCCTTTGATGTAGGGAAAATAAAACCAGTTTTTACGCAAACAAAACTCAGACACAGAGCCACAATGCCATATTGCATATAGAATAGTTTTATCATCTGTTTCTCTTATTTGTGATCTTGCCGGTACATTCAATGTACTGACCTACACGGCTGCAACGTATCATGTTGCAGGTATTTCTATGATGAGTAAGAGTTACGATATAGGGTTACGGTCTACACTCAACTTGCCGATGGCGTTGGTGGGACTCCACACCCGTTTGACTATTTCCGCTGAGACTTATGAGGTATATATCAGTTTTGCGTTATTTATACATGTGATTGCACTCTGATATATACATTGATGTATTGTGTGTGCCAGCATACTGATCTAGGGATGGCGCAGATACACAGAGGCTTGACCGTTTGAGGTCGGGTCGTTACATCAAATATATTTGATCATGAGTTATTACTGTTGACAATTATCTCTATGATAAGTAAGTTGGGAGGTGAGCATTCCAGTGGCCGGAGCCCTGCCGGAAGTGGCCTAGGTCGCCGGAGCACGCCGGCGCCCGCTCGGCCGGGCCTCCCCTGCCCTGTTCGTCGGGGAGAAGCAGAGGAGAAGAGTGAAGAAGGAGGGAGGAGAGGGAAACGGTGCGGGCCCCACCCGTCAGTGGCTTAGCCACAGGCCCGCCCGTTTAAGTGGACGCGCAAAGCCCAGAATGCGCTTTCCACTTCGGAAAGCGTACTACGGCGGAAGGCGTTTTTACCTCGGGACAACGTAACGAGCAGAAATGCGTTTTTCCTGCTGGAAAGCGTATTTCCAGAGAAGGCGCCAGCAGCCGTGCTATCGAGGACCCGGCTGTAAATATTTTCTTTACAGATAGGTCCCTAGCAGTCAAACCCTCATATCTTTTTGCTCGTAACTCCGAATAAGGTGATTCCAAAGCCCACGGTTTCTATTCGTCGAGCTCATTCCGATGACATCACTTTCACCATGTTGACACATTCTGAAAATGCCCCTTTTGCCCCTGCCCTATATTCAGCCCCTCCGAGAGGGAACCCTTTTCGGTGAATTTTCTGCGAGGTGATCGCACTTCTTCCCAGAGTATTCCTTGACCCCCAGGCAAGCCGACTGTCTGATATATGCCCTAAAGCATTGCTCGGTGTTATTCTTGCGTGTTTAATTAATGATTATGCCTGTGATAGAAATGATTAAACTCCTGCTAGTTTGAACTTGCTATTTACATTACCTGCTAATGCTCATCATATTATCGCACTAGTGACTCATAGGTGACAATGTGGAGATAGGTTGTTATGTTACATCATGCATTGTTACTGATATTGCAATGATTAAGAATGTGACTTAATAATGACAACCTCCTCCGTCGGCTGGATCGAGTCATAGTGCCACCGAACCGAGCTCATCGAGTGCAACCACACTTGCCTGGATGGGGAGGCCCTAGCTTGGTCTATTGTCATGCCTCCTATCGGTACCACCAAAGAGGGGAGGTTATGCGCGCGTGCTACCCTAGCCCGGTAGGCGGCGATAACCTTGTGGGCCCAGTTGAGTTATATGCGCATGGGTCCCCGTTTGGGACAGTTTAGTTTGGCCACGACGGTGGCAGGTGTCACGGGGTGACACAGGGGCCACCCAGGACAGGACCCTGGGAGGGTATGATTGTCGGTGGGACCGTAAGAGTGCCAGGCAATAGACAAGTTTTGTTGGAGCAGCACCGGTCCACCCGAATGGGAGCACGAGGCCAGGAGCTCCATAGTGTGGGTAAAGTGCGCAACCTCTGCAGAGTGTAAATCTATTCGAATAGCCGCATCCTCGGTCATGGGACACAGTTCATACTAGGTCACACTATTTGGTCTGTGTCGAGTCTGGAGGAACAAACTATAGAATGTTTTGGCTAAGACTGAACCAAAGAATGGTAAGGTTTGTCAGACTTGCAGTACGGATGCATGGACATCAGATGATGTCAGGGGTATGAATGTTAGCCAAGCGATGGCTACGAGCTAAAGGGTCGGATGACCACAAGGCTTGGATTGGATTTGGGTCGGATTTGGTTTAGATCATGACATATTTGGAATATGGAATATTTACTTGATATGTTTTACTATCGTAGTTATCATGCTGGATAATCCTGTCATAACATGGTAATTAATATTGCTAGATAGGTATGCTATGCCATGATAATTAATGTTGCTCTAATAACAAGTGCATGCTTGAATGCCATGGATTGCATTGCTTGGTGTATATGTTGGTTTGGTTTGCTTGCGTGTACATTCAAAAGTACTCAGCGGCATTCAATGTGGCCAGGTTCACCTAAGGAATCCGACGTCCACTAGCAAGGAGCCGGAGCGTTCGCGGGCTAGAAGAGTAACCCAGTCAGATCCCTGTGGATTGGAGCCACACCAAGACCATGCTGCCTTAGATAGAGTTTTTCCGCTGCCATCACCCTTGTAAAATATCATCTAAGACTGATATATCCATTAATAGAAATGTCTCTGTTCGTGATACTTGTTGTAAGCGCATGCCAGAGTGATTACCTGGGCTGGTATGTGCGGTGACCGTCTGACTACAGTGGTATTCAGGCGGGGCGCCACAACGGATGATATCAGAGCCAGGCTGACTGTAGGTTACCCTAGCTAGACTACATTGCCTCTTGATCAGTAGAAAGCCCCGATGGATTTCAGCCATCTTTGCCAAACCGGCCTGGTTACTATTGATCATAAGGCAATCTCATAGATTCTTGGCTCCATCAGTCCCCAACTCTCGTGGCCTTTGCCTCCGATGGGAAAAGTTTACACCAGGCAACGACCCGTGAGCCCTGAATCCCTAGGTAAACCAGTTATCCTCACCTTGCTTGCTAACCATGGCATTTCTCTCCTCAAATCTAGTTTCCTTTGGGAAACACCTATAAATTCCATCTTTTCCCGATAACCCTAGGATCGTTGACTAAGCCATTTTGGCTATGGTCGTGCGTCGAGTTTGGTGTTCCCTAAGGAAGTAGTAGGAGCTTGACCCCAGTTGCTGCCAGGAGCATTATGTAGTTTTGTTCCTAAGTCCTTAGAGGTGCATCGAGTGCGCTATATTAGTTATACTAGTGAATCTTTGGCCATGTGTGAAAGGTCTGCAAAATTTGAGCTTTATTTGCCTTTTTAGTATTTTGGTTTTTCGCGGTTTCTTGTTTCCGTTCTCTTGCTCCGACTGGATCCATCCGCAAGTGCTGTTAAGAAGACCATCATACAACTTGGATAATACCCAATAATCCAAATTCAGTAAGAATCAAGCCGAGCCAACAGCCCGATATTCAGAACATTATCACCGGATCTATTAAGAATGAAGAATGGGTCAGAAGCAGAATTTGCAGGCAATGGACAAGGCCAGAATATACCTGAGAGAGTTTGCCTCTGCACAAATCACACCTAAGGAACATCCATATGGGCTAACTGGAATGGACGCTAATAGGGACGAATTATTTCGTCCTCGACATAAGGATTATTTTAGTCAGCGGGGTGAACCTTGAGTCTTTCTCAATGGACTCAAGAATCATTTATTACCCCTGGAGGCCATATCTCAAGAATGTGAAGATGCCGAGAGCAACAACAAAACTCTGGTATGTTGATACAAATTTCAAAGCATATTTTGGAAATCCTTAGTGCATATACAAATTTTCTGTGCATGGTGAACAAGGTCTGCGAGAAATATGGATGAGTTCATGGCTGCCCAGAATAAATGAGGATTCCAAATACCCGGGAGCTCAGCTAAACCGAATGGAATTATCCGCCAACTGCTTACTATCAGCACACATCTGGATTAATCATCAACACGAAGTCGGCAACCGTTACAGTGATCAGACCAGCAGAAGAACAAGCGGTGTGCATGACCCACGGGATATCCTTAGACAAGGTATGGCCTACACCAAGTTTTGGCTCCGCTATGGATAAATTCTGGATACTCCGGAAGGAAGCCAGAATCGACCACAGGTCCGACTGCGTATCACAGTGCAAGGCTTTTGGTACAAGGAACCCAGCCTTCCTCCGCAAGCTATTGGAAGGAGCTTACGAAGCAAGACTCCCAACCGTCCTCGCTACACCACTTGGTAAGAGAATCCTCTGGGATACGGCACTCCCATCTCCCTCAGCTGCTACCGCGAAAAAACTTCCAGCATAAGGCACCTGACCTTCCTCAGTAAGCAACATGAGGGAAAGCTTCTGAGGTATGACACCCAGCCTTCTTCGGCGCGCTACCTTGGCAGAAGCTTCGAGCATAAGGAATTCAACCTTCTTCAACACACCATCGTGCCCACAACAATCTTGTCAGAAGCACGAACTAGTCTGGACACACATCCGCCTCAGAACTCAGTGGTTATGAAAGGATTTATTCTTCCCTTGCATATGTTGTGAGCATGCAGTCCAGTGGATCAGTTCATGCGAGCCACTCGTACACAGGAATGACTGTGTTCAGAGAAACGACGGCCCCATACTTCAAAGAAGGATGTGAACACAGCAATCCCTACGAGATATGCAAGAGTAAGTTATGATACGACCAAGGAGCCGTGTTGGCAGGTCACGACAGGTCCATCGAAAGAATTCTTAAGAACAAAGAAGTTTTGGATGAACAATCTCCGCGACGGTCAATAAAAGGAAATTTGACAAGGAGATATTGCCAACCCTTGTCAGACTCTTGCATATACGACCACAACAATGCAGCAAGCATGTTGTACTCCTCATGAGAATGGGCCATCGACCAAGTTAAGAGGCTATGCTCCTTAAGACGCGCCGAATGATAGCCAAACTGTGTTCAGCTCGGTGATCATAGCAAGGACTGCAAAGGATATATATGACAGAACTATCCTAGCCACTCGAGGCCATAAGATCACATGGGCCTTGTACCAGGAAAGAATGTCTCACCCATGACAGTCAGGGTACGGAGTATCGCAATGAAACCCGAAGTAGCTAGCTCCAGGTCATGGAAACCAAGCCATTTGTCGATACTACCCGCTACCCACCAACCCTAGGCAACAAACTACCAAGATAAAAGGTACATCTGACAGTAAAGAGAAGGATTCAAGGTAGCTGTGTGAAAAGACAACATCTGAGCCATCAGAAGAGGCAGTTAAAAGGCCAACAAACTAATGACGACAAGACAGCTGATGGATACAGGTCGCACACAGGTATGTTACCCTTAGCTGGGAGGTAAGCCCGGAAATCTCGAGGACGAGATTTTCTTAAGGGGGGTAGGTTTGTGACACCCTGGTTTTCGCTCCTTGTTTTTTTCCATTCGCGGGATTTGACTCCCGTCTTTTTTCAATGTTATCGGTTTTTCTTTCGCTCTTGGGTATATGAAGATGGTCATTTAGCCTTGCCTTCCCTATCCAACTAGAGACTATTTCCAGTCCAACCTTGCCACCCAAGATATGTTCTGAGGATTTTGCCGCCGAAACCCTACCTTCCGAGTTACCAGGAGGGAAACCCTAATTCCGGCAGTTACAAAGGAACCCCAATTTCCTTTGATCTGTTGCCTCCCAAACTTTCCCAGTGATCATCCCACGTCTATAAACTCTGGATATGCAAAAATATTGCCAAGCCATTTGCAATATTTTTCATTTAAAATTAATTCCTTTTTCTGCTATTTAAAGGAATTAAATCCAGGAAAATATCTATCCATCTCCAAAGTTCATGAAAACTTGTGGAGATATTCTCTGTGATCATATTGAGCTCCCATAAAAATATTGACCATAATTAAATAAGGGAAATTGCATTTTCCTAGTTTATGCCAATATTGTATTTTGGGCACTTTCTAAAGGAACTACCATTTTGGTAGCTAGGAAAAATCCCAAATAATTTGTGGAGCTTCTCCTATCCATATCTTCACCATTTCCATCAAGAACCCAAGTTCCACAGTTCAAGTTTTGAGCACATCTTCCAATTCTTGTTTCTGGACCTATTTTGAGGTTGTGAAGCAACTATATTTTATATTGCTTCAAAATTCTTGAGATTAATCCAGGACATCACATTCCCTATATGACGTGAGTATGCCAAAATTCACATCATTTCATCTAGCCAATTTCTCTCAAAAATTCCATCTAGTTTCTGTCCAGCAGGAAGCTCTGTGAAGGAAGTACCATGTAGAAGCATCCAAATGAGCTGAAATTTTTCCAGTACCTCCATACCCAAAAATCACTTCCCTACACCAAAATTCAGCTCAATTAGTTCAACCATATGAGCACAGCTCCAACTTTCTCATTTCTGTCCAGTAGGGCACCTTGTGAAGAAAGTACCCTCAGTTCTTATCCGAATGGCCTCAAATTTTACCAGCACCTACTCCTTCCTACCCTATTTCATTGTGACAAAGATCCAGCTCCTCTCCTTCATCCATTTCTCCAGAACAGTCCATCCAAGGTTGCTGTCAGAATCTGTTTTAGCAAGTTTTTCTCACCTCTAAGCCTCCTAGTGGATTCCAGCTACTTTTAGCATCTATTTGACCTCTGAGTCACGCAATAGACAAGGTGTTGGGTCAAGTCGTGCGCCGGAGAGCATTTTGGTGTGGTGACCACGCGGACGGCGGGCAGAAGCTCGTGCTCTGAGCACGGCACCCTTCGTGAGGTCAACTCCGGCCGGCCTCCGCTAGTCCGAGTGTGTCAAACGGCTCCGCGGAGTCCACCTGCCCCTCCCTAGACCCTTCTCCCCTCCGGTTTCCTCCTCCTCACGCCACGGTGAGTGCCGCCATGGCCATTGTCGCCCCGTGATCCGCCGTCGTCTTTCTCTCCGCTGGCTGCTTCCTCCTCGAGCTGTCGCCTCCCTCTGGCGCCGTCAGGTCGGCACCGCGCGCGTCAAACGCCAGCTCACCGCGAGCTCCAGTGTGCGGCTAAGGACGCCACGGCGGCCATCCCTATCTCCTCACCTCACCGGGCTATAAATAGCCCTCCCCCGAGCCATTCGAGCACACCAACCTCCTCCCCTCTCCCTCTAGTCGACTCCAGCACCTCGCCCGGCCGAACCTTCCTTCGCAGCGCCGGAATTTGGCCACGGCAGCTGCCTACTGCCTTGGCACGCCGCCGTGCCTCCGGCTATCTCCGGCTCCATCCGAAACTTTCCCCGTGCGCGCCTCCCTCCGGCGACCTCGCCCGACCCCTCGCCCTCGTCCCTAGCCCTCCCAGTCGCCAGAACCTCGCCGGAGCAGAGCCTCATCCGCCGCGTCGGAAGCCGCCCTCACCTTGGCCCTACCCGGTGCCGGTGGCCTAACTGCCCGGATGCGCCTCACCGCGGTGAGCTTTCCGGTGGCCGGAGCCCTGCCGGAAGTGGCCTAGGTCGCCGGAAGTGGCCTAGGTCGCCGGCGCCCGCTCGGCCGGGACTCCCCTGCCCTGTTCGTCGGGGAGAAGCAGAGAAGAAAAGAGAAGAAGGAGGGAGGAGAGAGAAACGGTGCGGGCCCCTCCCGTTAGTGGCTTAGCCACGGGCCCGCCCGTTTAAGTGGACGCGGAAAGCCCAGAATGCGCTTTTCACTTCGGAAAGCGTACTACGGCGGAAGGCGTTTTTACCACTGGAAGACGTAATGAGCAGAAATGCGTTTTTCCTGCTGCAAAGCGTATTTCCAGAGAAGGCGCCAGCAGCCGTGCTGTCAAGGACCCGGCTGTAAATATTTTCTTTACAGATAGGTCCCTGGCAATCAAACCCTCATATCTTTTTGCTCGTAACTCCGAATCAGGTGATTCCAAAGCCCACAGTTTATGTTCGTCGAGCCCGTTCCGATGACATCACTTTCACCATGTTGACACATTCTGAAAATGCCCCTTTTGCCCCTGCCCTATATTCAACCCCTCCGGGAGGGAACCCTTTCCGGCGAATTTTCCGCGAGGTGATCGCACTTCTTCCCAGAGTATTCCTCGACCCCCAGGCAAGCCAACCGTCTGATATATGCCCTAAAGCATTGCTCTGTGTTATTCTTGCGTGTTTAATTAATGATTATGCCTGTGATAGAAATGATTAAACTCCTGCTAGTTTGAACTTGCTATTTACATTACCTGCTAATGCTCATCATATTATCGCACTAGTGACTCGTAGGTGACAATGTGGAGATAGGTTGTTATGTTACATCATGCATTGTTACTGATATTGCAATGATTAAGAATGTGACTTAATAATGACAACCTCCTCCGTCGGTTGGATCGAGTCATAGTGCCACCGAACCGAGCTCATCGAGTGCAACCACACTTGCCTAGATGGGGAGGCCCTAGCTTGGTCTATAGTCGTGCCTCCTATCGGTACCACCAAAGAGGGGAGGTTATGCGCGCGTGCTACCCTGGCCCGGTAGGCGGCGATAACCTTATGGGCCCAGTTGACTTATATGCGCATGGGTCCCCGTTTGGGACAGTTTAGTTTGGCCACGACGGTGGCAGGTGTCACCGGGTGACACAGGGCCACCCAGGACAGGACCCTGGGAGGGTATGATTGTCGGTGGGACCGTAAGAGTGCCAGGCAATAGACAAGTTTTGTTAGAGCAGCACCGGTCCACCCGAATGGAAGCACGAGGCCAGGAGCTCCATAGTGTGGGTAAAGTGCGCAACCTCTGCAGAGTGTAAATCTATTCGAATAGCCACGTCCTCGGTCAGGGGACATAGTTCGTACTAGGTCACACTATTTGGTCTGTGTCGATTCTGGAGGAACAAACTATAGAATGTTATGGCTAAGACTGAACCAGAGAAGGGTAAGGTTTGTCAGACTTGCAGTACGGATGCATGGACATCAGATGATGTCAGGGGTATGAATGTTAGCCATGCGATGGCTATGAGCTAAAGGGTTGGATGACCACAAGACTTGGATTGGATTTGGGTCGGATTTGGTTTAGATCATGACATATTCGGAATATGGATTATTTACTTGATATGTTTTACTATCGTAGTTATCATGCTGGATAATCCTGTCATAACATGGTAATTAATATTGCTAGATAGGTATGCTATGCCATGATAATTAATGTTGCTCTAATAACAAGTGCATGCTTGAATGCCATGGATTGCATTGCTTGGTGTATATGTTGGTTTGGTTTGCTTGCGAGTACATTCAAAAGTACTCAGCGGCCTTCAATGTGGCCAGGTTCACCTAAGGAATCCGACGTCCACTGGCAAGGAGTCGGAGCGTTCGCGGGCTAGAAGAGTAACCCAGTCAGATCCCTGTGGATTGGAGCCGCACCAAGACCATGCTGCCTTAGATAGAGTTTTTCCGCTGCCATCACCCTTGTAAAATATCATGTAAGACTGATATATCCATTAATAGAAATGTCTGTGTTCGTGATACTTGTTGTAAAAGCGCATGCCAGAGTGATTTCCTAGGCTAGTATGTGCGGTGACCATCTGACTACAGTTTTATTCAGGTGGGGCGCCACATGAACAGGACCCCGTTTCGGTTGTTCCGTCAAAGCCAGTTGGCTCTCCATGAACAAGACGCATACCAACCCAGTCGGTTGTCTCCCGATGAACACAACGTTGTTTCCTCCATTCTGAGCCGGTTGGTTGCCGATGAACAGGACGCCATTGCTGCGTACCCCCACCGTCGCCTCTCCATGTACACGAGCCCTGGCCGTACTTGTGTGCGAGTACGCGTTTGAGACCATGCCCGTATGTACGTACATGGCCATCTTTTTTGCAACGTGGCTATACGTACGTGTACACGATTTAGATGGGAGTGCCTGAACTGCTATGTAGGGGGCTCTACTACGAAACATGCCGCTCCTTACATGGCCATGGTTCATGAGACCGATCGACCAGTATGTACATACACGTTTGCGACCAAACAGATAACGCTACGTACGCTTTGACCTGGTGGGTCCCAACTGTGAGTGGGGAATAAGGAGGCACTTCCTTACGTGCGAAGATATAGCTGGTGGGTCCCAGCTGTCAGGGAGAGGAATCATTTTTTTGGCGCGTAATAGGGAGGCACTTACTTGCGTGCAAAGATGTCTGGTGGATCCCAGCTGTCAGGGGAGGAAGCTTTTTTTTCCGCATAATATGGAGGAACTTCCTTGCGTGCCAAGATGTCTGATGGGTCCCAGCAGTCAGGGGGAGGAATCAAGTTTTTTGCGCGTAATAAGGAGGCACTTCCTTGCGTGCGAAGATGTAGCTGGTGGGTCCCAGCTATCAGGGGAGGAAACTTTTTTTCTTAATAAGGAGGCACTTCCTTGCGTGCGAACATGTAGAGGGTGGGTCCCAGCTGTCAGGGCGAGGAAACATTTTTTTTCGCGTAATAAGGAGGCACTTCCTTGCGTGCGAAGATGTAGCTGGTGGGTCCCATCTGTCAGGGGGAGGAATATTTTTTTCATGTAATAAGGAGGCAGTTGTGTACGGATACAAAAAGCAACATGCATATGGATACAAAAAGCAACATGCGTATGGATACAAAAAGTTTCCAAACTTGTTCCTTTACATACTTAATTAAGAATGTTTCGGGATTTATCATTTCCATCCCAATACAATATAAAACTACTACTCCTACATACTAACGGGATCCCTAATACTAGCGACACTAAATTACCCCTAATAAAAGCCACGACGCTCCCAGGAGCGCTTGCAGCACGCCACGAGATCCCTGGTGCGCAGCCGTTTCCTAGCACGGTGACACAAGGCCTCTTCCTTGGCCTCGCAACTCGGGAGGAAATGGTTAGCGGCTTGCCGACGGGCGAGCACAATCTCACCAGTCTCGTAATCCGGTGCCAACAGGTAGTCCTCCTCACTGGAAGCGTGCGCCCGATCGACATACCGCCAAGCGTAGATGAGGCGCATGGACCCGACTACACTCAGGGCTTTCGCCCGGGTGTCCTCCGCCACCCGCACGGCCCTCGCACGAGCCTTCTGCCAAAGAGCCAATGCATGGCTCTCTCAGAGGCAACATAGGCCTGCCAGGCAGCATCCCTCATGGCACGCTTCTCTTCCTCGGCCTTCTTCTCTGCCTCTCTTTTGGCGCGCTCCACCGGAGGCAAAGCCTCCCACAACGCGACCTCCATTTCTTTCCAAAGCTCCTCCAGGTTGGGGGGGGGGCTCGGGGGCCGGCACGACGTCCTCCTCATAGCGGGGCGCCGACGCATCCTCCGACGTGCGTGGTGGCAAGCCAGGGAACGCCGACGCGTCCACCTCGACGTGTGACGGCGAGGAGCGAAACGCCGACGCGTCCTCCTCGACTCATGGCAGCGAGGAGCAGAACGCTGATGCGTCCTCCTTGACTCGTGGCGGTGAGGAACGGAACACCGATGCATGATCCTCCCCGCGCGGCAGCGAGGGGTGTCTAGGGCTAGGGAGGGGGAAAGCCATGGTGGTCGACGGGTAATTGAGAGGGATGGTGAGGAGATAAAGGCGATGAATGTGAGCGTTCTTCCGTATGCCATGGGAGGCGCATTATTTATAGCAAGCAATTCTACACCTATGTCAGAAATCTTGCATGATTAACGTAACAACTGAGGTGGGCATTTTTTTGTTGAAAGAATTTAGGGAAGGGGACCCACAGAGCTGAATTCAGGGGAAGGGGTGGAGATATTGCTGGTCACAATGGTTTAGGGTTTAGGTGATCTGCGATTTAGGCAGGAGGTGATTGGACGAGCACGCGCGATGCTTTCCCTCAAAAATGAAACAGAATTAAAGGAGAAGGGAGCGCGTTGGGAATAGCTGCATGCCTCATTATTGCTTTCACACAGGAAGGAGAGGTGGGACTGCGGGAGGGAGAAGGAGAGTCATGCGTGCAGATTGTTTTCACACATGGAGAGGAAAAGATTTGGAGGCGAATGGGTTTCCTGGTAGGGCGAATGAGGAAAATGAATCGAGAGGTTGATGGGCGCGAGGCGGTTGAGGTAAATGAGGCACGATTTAATTACATCGTGGTTGGGAGTGGGCTCTCATGCAAGACCCTAGCTATATGCGTACTCCTAGGCAAATGCAATAAATACAAAGAAAGAGATAGAGAGAAGGTGAAAAAATAGTACACTTATAGCCAACCTTATAGCTAACCTTGTTGTATGAGTGACTATAAGTGATGACTATATATGACATGGCAACATCATTCTATAGCCTAACGCACCTGGACAAAGGAAGTAGTATCATGCATGCGAAGTAGGCAACAACAAAAAAATTGCGGGTAGCGAATTTTGCTAAGGTGGCACACAATTAAATGAGGAAAGATGGGGTTATGTATCATGATACCGTATTATGTTAAATGATGTACCATTAGGATACTATGCACCACTCCAAATGATACTTACTTCTCATTGTGACGAGGATTACATAGCCCATGTCTGTTGTCACGTTAATCATGTAACATTTTTTAGTAGGTGTAGCAAATTGCTCATTTATAGGCATAGCCGACCGAAGTCTCAAAGGGCACGACCGCGCGAGCGGGGCGACGGTCGTGGGAGGCATGACACTTGAGGGAATTAACTCAATGTTGCATGTAGAGGCCGGCATGGCGTGCGAACAAGAAGATGCTATATATACTGTCAGTCCTCTGAAGTGGGTCCAGTAGACATGACATCTGGTGGGTCCCGCATAGGAGAGAACTCTTTGGGGGCATGCATGCAGCCGTTTATCCACCAGGCAAGCCACTACCCCACACCGTTCGCACGCCGTACTCACCATTTTTACAATCGGAAAACCGTTAGCAGTTCGCTCCCACTCGTCCACGTCTTTCCACATTACAGCGGTTCACTCCCACTCGTACCCGTCCTTTTACATTACAACAGTTCGCTCCCACTCGTCCCATCCTGTCACATTACAGCAGTTCCACTTCTCCTCACCCTCCTCCAAAATCCATGGCCTCCCAAATCTCCATGATCGTCGATGAGTACAAGGTTAAAACCATCACCGGCGATGAGTTCAACATCATCTACACCACTTCTACCGCGAAGGTGGTACAATGCCTTAGAGACTTCGAGCGCATGTTCAAAAAGTCAGATGATGAGTGGGTCGCTGGGCTAGATGTTGAGTACACCACAGTCCTGGGAAAAGAGAAGCATTTACCGGAGGATTAGAAGAAGAAGCCCACCACGATCCAGGTTTGCGTACATAACTTGTGCTTGGTCTACCACATATGCCATGCCGACGTTTGGTGTAATGAATTTGAGTACTTCCTCAAGGACAAAAAAGTCAAATTCGTTACTGTAGACTTTAAGAACGATAAGGAAGTCCTGGGTCGGATAGGCCTCATTGTAAACCAGCCCCTCGACCTCCAGAAGAAAGACCCGGTGTCCTCCCGTCAGCCTTCACTGCTGACCCTGGCAGAAGCCATGATTGATCTTTCGTACGATGAACTGAAGAAACTTGGGCATAGGTTTCATTAATCATGGGAGTTGAGGAAACCAGATGAAGATCACATCACGTACGCAACACTGGATGCCTACCTTTTTTTAAATATCTACAAGGGTTGGATGAAGAGGCGGAGCCTACTGTCCAGTTCAAGAAAAGAACTATCGACAAAGAGGAAGAGGGACAAGGACCAAGTCGAGGACGTGGATGATGACCCACAAGTATCGAAGATCAATCATAGTCCTTTCAATACATAACAGTGGCGAACCCAACGAGGAGCAGAAGGAAATGACAAGCGGTTTTCAGCAAGGTATTCTCTGCAAGTACTGAAAGTAGTGGTAACAGATAGTTTTGATAGCAAGGTAACTCATAACAAGTGACAATTGTAACAAGGTGCAGCAAGGTGGCCCAATCCTTTTTATAGCAAAGGACAAGCCGGAATGGTCTCTTATATAAATCAAAGAGTTCTCGAGGACACATGACAATTCTCATCTAGTCACTTTCATCATGTTTATTTGATTCGCGTTCGCTACTTTGATAATTTGATATGTGGGTGGACCGGTGCTTGGGTGCTGATCTTACTTGAACAAGCCTCCCACTTATGATTACCCCCTCTCGCAAGCATCCGCAACTATGAAAGAAGAATTAAGATAAATCTAACCATAGCATGAAACAAATGGATCCAAATCAGCCCCTTACGGAATAGCGCATAAGCTAGGGTTTAAGCTTCTGTCACTCTATCAACCCATCATCTAATTACTACTCCACAATGCCTTCCCTTAGGCCCAAAGATGGTGAAGTGTCATGTAGTCCACGTTCACACGACACCACTAAAGGAAGCAACAACATACATATCATCAAAATATCTAACGAATACCAAATTCACATTATTACTTATGACAAGACTTCTCCCATGTCCTCAAGAACAAAAGTAACTACTCACAAATCATATTCATGTTCAAGATCAGAGGGGTATTGAATATCATTAAGGATCTGAACAGATAATCTTCCACCGAATAAACCAACTAGCATCAACTACAGGATGTAATCAACACTACTAGCAACCCACAGGTACCAATCTGAGGTTTTGAGACAAAGATTGAATACAAGAGATGAACTAGGGTTTGAGATGAGATGGTGCTAGTGAAGATGTTGATGAAGATTGGTCCTCCCACGATGAGAGGATCGTTGGTGATGTCGATGGCTTCGATTTCCCCCTCCGGGAGGGAAGTATCCCCGGTGGATTCGCTCCGCCGGAGAGCAAAATTGCTCCTGCCCAGGTTTCGCCTCGAGACGGCAGTGCTTCGTCCCAAAAGTCTTCTTCAGATTTTTTTCTAGGGCAAATAGCATCTTATAGGGGAAGATGGGCCCCGGAGGCCTGCCAGGGGCCCCACAAGCTCGGAGGGCGCGCCTAGGGGGTAGCGAGCACCCCTAGGCTTGTGGCTTCCTGGTGGGTCCCCCTCTGGTATTTCTTCCGCCAATATTTTTTATGTATTCCAAAACAATTCTCCGTAAATTTTCAAGTCATTTGGAGATGTGCAAAATAGCTATCTCTGTTGTAGCCCTTTCCGGTCCAAAATTCCAGCTGCCGGCAGTCTCCCTCTTCATGTGAAACTTCCAAAATAAGAGATAAAAGGCATAAGAATTGTATCATAAAGTGAAATAATGACCCAAAACATAATAAATATCAGTAGGAAAACACGATGCAAAATGGACGTATCAACTTCCCCAAGCTTAGACCTCGCTTGTCCTCAAGCGAAAAACCGAAATCGATAATCATGACCACATGTTTAGAGAGAGAGGTGTCGATAAAACAAAATATGGACATGAAGGCATCATGATCTTTATTATAACAGCAATATATTATCATAAAACTTCTCATGAAAAGGTGACAATTCATCCGCAAGTCAAAGTCTGAACTACAAACCGTATTGAAAACTAACAAACTATGATCTCAGTCACTAAAGCAATTGCAATTCATCATATTATCATAAAGAGTCTATGTAAGAGCTTTGTTTAGCAAGTTCACATACTCAACTATCATTTAGTCTTCTATGATTGCTAACACTCATGGCATACTTATGGAGCAAAAGTTTCAGTCAGACACATAGAAAGATAGGGGAGTATGATTTCGCCTCCCAACGTATTTACCTCAAGGGTAATGTCAACAATAATAACTCATGATCACCTACATCCAACTGGATATATATATGCCTGGATCTTTCCCCACCACATGATGCTTGCCAAGAGAGAAAATAAAAATGGAATAGAGGAGAATACTATTGACTCTTGCATGAAAGTAAATACATAAAAGTAAAAGATAGGCCCTTCACAGGGGTTGTCATGCATTTTTTATTTTTGGATGTGCAAGCTCTTAATGTAAAGGAACATCACTTTATATTTTTCCTTGTGATAGCAACCTTTATTATGCAGTCTGTCGCTTTTATTTCTTCACCATCACAAGATCGTACAAAGCTTATTTTCCCTTACAGTAAAAGATCATACATATTTAGGAGCAATTTTTATTGCGTTTGCACCGACGACAACTTACTTGAAGGATCTTATTCAATCCATAGATAGATATGGTGGACTCTCATGATATGAAACTGGGTTCAAGGGTTTTTGGATGCACAAGTAGTATCTCTACTTAGTACAAAATTTTGGCTATCAAAAGATAGGGAGCAAGCACCACATGTTGGAGGATCCACAACAATATAGCTTCTATGTGAATATAAGAAAACATAACTCATTACGTTGTCTTCCTTGTCCAACGTCAACTATTTGACATAGAATATTTAATGGGGGCTCACAATCACAAAAGATGTCCAAGATAGTATATTTATATGTGAGACCTCTCTTCCTGAATTGCAACAATGACCAATGGTATGTTTGTCAATTTCCAACAAGTTTTATCAATTACACTTCTTTTATGTGAAGTCATCACTCCCCATGGGATTAGCATATGATCTCTCTTTTCTTCATTCTTTTTATTTTATTGATAAGATTGGATCAACAAAAGTAAAACAACTCAACTCAACTACTCTTTATTATATAACTCTCACACTCGATTACATAGATAGATAAATCACAAAGCAAGCACTAAAGACTAAATCATACTAAAACTTTATTCTTCTAAATCATGAAATAACTAAGGATCGAACTAAGATAGATAATTATGATAAAAGTGAAGGTGATACGATACCGGGGCACCTCCCGCAAGCTTGGCACAAGCCAAGGGTGGTGCCCATACCCGTGTACTCAAGTCTCCTTCTTTGGTGATGGCGGTGCAATATTCTTAGCAATGATACCCCTGAGGATGCGATTCTCCTCTTCAAGCTTATTGACTTGGTGCTTAAGATCCATGATTTCTTTTCGAAGCTTCCCGGTGACAGTTAATGCACCATCCACCCAAGGATACATCCTGGCTGAAGGAGGTTTAACCGTATTCTGCAAGCTTGATTTCTTGAATTCCACATGCATATCTCCAGGTTGGGGTAGTGAGGTCTCTTCTTCTTCCACGTCTGTGGAATCTATCCTTTTCAAGTCAGCCTCCACCCCCTCATCGGTCGACCACCCATAGGGGTCAACATCACCATAGATTCTCAGATTTGCTGTAGTGTGGGAAACATGGCTCTCCCCATCTAATTCTTGTGATGACATAGCGCTCCAAATCTGCCTGACAAATAGCCCGAAACAAGAACAAAGGAGAAACTTACGATACAGTGGGCAAAACATCCGAGAGTATATATAATGATTTTTTTGTGCAAGACAAGTAACATGGAAGAAAAACAGAGTCAGGAAAGTCCACAGGGGAGCCACAAGCTCGATAGGCACGCCCTGGGGGTAGGGCGAGCCCCCCAGGCTTGTCGCTCCCTCGTGCACTTTTCGGACTGTTTATTATTTTCCTAATTTTTTATATATTCCAAAACGAATAGAAAGTACTTTTATGGAATTTTTGGAGCCGTTTTACTTACCGAACCACATACCTACTCCTTTTCAGGGTTGTGGAGCGTTCCGGAAGGTTTCTTCTATGTGCTCTTCCGGTGTCATTGTTTGAATAATATTAGTTTCAACATTAATAGGTGTACCTGAGATATAGTGTTTAATTCTTTGCCCATTAACCACTCTCGGGTTAGTGCCTTCGGAGTTGTTTATCTTGATGGCTCCGGAGCGATAAACTTCTTCGATGATGTATGGTCCTTCCCATTTAGAGAGAAGTTTTCCTGCAAAGAATCTTAAACAAGAATTGTATAATAGAACGTGATCACCTACTTTGAATTCCCGTTTTTGAATTCTTTTATCATGCCATCTTTTAACTTTTTCTTTAAACAACTTGGCATTTTCATGAGCTTGTGTTCTCCATTCATCTAGAGAGCTAATATCAAATAACTTCTTCTCACCGGCAAGTTTAAAATCATAATTAAGTTCCTTAATTTTCCAATATGCCTTGTGTTCTAGTTCAAGAGGTAAATGACATGTTTTTCCATAGACCATTTTATATGGAGACATACCCATAAGATTTTTATAAGTAGTTCTGTAAGCCCATAATGCATCATCAAGTTTCTTAGACCAATTCTTTCTGGATCTATTAGCGGTCTTTTGCAAGATTAACTTTATTTCTCTATTAGTCAGTTCAACTTGACCACTAGACTGAGGATGATAAGGAGATGCAATTCTATAATTAACATCATATTTAGCAAGCAATTTACGGAAAGCACCATGAATAAAATGTGAACCACCATCAGTCATCAAATATCTAGGGACTCCAAACCTCCGAAATATAACTTCTTTAAGCATTTTAATAGAAGTGTTATGATCAACACTACTAGTTGGAATAGCTTCTACCCACTTAGTAACGTAATCAACAGCAACTAAGATATGTGTATACCCATTAGAGGAAGGAAAAGGTCCCATATAATCAAATCCCCAAACATCAAATGGTTCAGTAACAAGTGAATAATTCATAGGCATTTCTTGACGTCTACCAACATTACCAATTCTTTGACATTCATCACAAGAGAGGACAAACTTATGTGCATCTTTGAAAAGAGTAGGCCAATAAAAACCAGATTGTAATACCTTATGTGCAGTTCTGTCACCCGCATGGTGTCCTCCGTATGCCTCGGAGTGACACTTTCGTAGGATTTGTTCCTGTTCATGCTCAGATACACAACATCTAATAATACCATCTACTCCTTCCTTATATCAATGTGGGTCATCCCAAAAGTAATGTCTTAAATCAAAGAAAAACTTTTTCTTTTGTTGGTATGTGAAACTAGGTGGTATATATTTAGCAACAATGTAATTAGCATAGTCTGCATACCAAGGAGTATTACGAGAAGCATTTATAACAGCTAATTGTTCATCAGGAAAACTATCATCAATAGGCAGTGGGTCATCAAGAACATTTTCCATTCTAGACAAATTATCAGCTACGGGATTCTCAGCTCCCTTTCTATAAATAATATGCAAATCAAATTCTTGTAGCAAAAGAACCCACCTAATAAGTCTAGGCTTAGCATATTTATTTTCCATAAGGTATTTAATAGCAGCATGATTAGTGTGAATAGTTACTTTAGAATCAACAATGTAAGATCTGAATTTATCACATGCAACTAAAATATCTTTCTCAGTAGTAGCATAGTTTCTTTGAGCACTGTCTAGAGTTTTACTAGCATAATGAATAACATTCAATTTCTTATCAACTCTTTGTCCTAGAATAGCACCAACAACATAATCACTAGCATCACACATAATTTCAAAGGGTAAGTTCCAATCAGGTGGTTGAACAATAGGTGCAGATATTAAGGCTTGCTTAAGTATTTCAAAGGCTTCTACGCAATCATCATCAAAAAGAATGGCACATCTTTTTGCAAGAGATTAGTAAGAGGCCTAGATCGAATTTTAGAGAAGTCTTTTATAAACCTTCTATAGAGACCAGCATGACCAAGGAAACTTCTTATACCTTTGATATCTTTAGGACATGGCATTTTCTCAATGGCATCAACTTTAGCTTTATCAACTTCAATATCTCTTTCAGAAATTTTATGCCCAAGTACTATACCTTCATTCACCATAAAGTGGCACTTCTCCCAATTCAAGACAAGATTAGTTTGTTCACATCTCTACAAAACTCGATCAAGGTTTCTTAAGCAATCACCAAAAGAAGTTCCGTAAACGGAGAAATCATCCATGATAACCTCAACAATATTTTCACAAAAATCAGAGAATATAGTAGTCATACATCTTTGAAAGGTAGCAGGTGCATTACATAAACCAAAAGGCATACAATGATAAGCATAAGTTCCAAAAGGACAAGTAAATGTGGTTTTCTCTTGATCTTCTTGTGATACAGGTATTTGAGAGAAACCAGAATATCCATCTAGGAAGCAAAAGTGTGTATGTTTAGATAATCTTTCTAACATTTGATCAATAAAAGGCAAGGGGTAATGATCTTTCCTAGTAGCTTTATTTAATTTTCTAAAATCAATTACAATCCTATAACCAGTTACATTTCTTTGTGGGATAAGTTCATTTTTATCATTAGGAACAACAGTAATACCTCCTTTCTTAGGAACACAATGAAGAGGGCTTACCCATCTACTATCAGCTATGTGATAAATTATACCTACCTCCAGAAGCTTTAATATTTCAGTTCTTACCACATCCTTCATTTTAGGATTTAATCTTCTTTGATGATCAACAACTGGTTTAGCATCAGGCTCCATATGAATTTTGTGCTGACATAAAGTGGGACTAATGCCCTTAAGATCATCAAGAGTATATCCAATAGCAGCACGGTGCTTCCTCAGAGTTTTGAGTAATCTCTTTTCTTCATGCTCTGAAAGGTTAGCACTAATAATAACAGGATATATATATTTTTCATCAAGATAAGCATATTTAAGTGTATCAGGTAGTTTCTTTAATTCAAACACAGGATCACTCTTAGGTGGAAAAGGGTCTCCCAAAGTTTCAACAGGCAAATTATGTTTAAGAATAGGTGCTTGTTTAAATAACATCTCATCTATTTCATTTCTTTCATTCATATGCATATCATTTTCATGGTCTAGAAAGTATTGTTCTAAAGGATCAGTAGGAGGCACAACAATAGAAGCAAGACCAATAATTTCATCCTTATTAGGTAATTCTTTATCATGAGGTTGTCTACGAAACTTAGAGAAATTAAACTCATGAGACACATCACCAAAATTAACAATGATAGTTTCTTTATTGCAATCAATCTTAGCATTGACAGTATTCAAGAAAGGTCTACCAAATATAATGGGACAAAAATCATCTTGTGGTGATCCAAGAACCAGAAAATCAGTAGGGTATTTGATCTTACCACACAAGACTTCAACATCTCTAACAATCCCAATTGGTGAAATAGTATCTCTATTTGCAAGCTTAATAGTAACATCAATATCTTCAATCTCAACAGGTGCAATATCATTCATGACTTCTTGATAAAGAGTAAATGGAATAGCACTCACACTAGCACCAATATCACATAAACCATGATAGCAATGATCTCCAATTTGAACAGAAATAATAGGCATGCCAATTAAAGGTTTGTTTTTATCTTTATTATCTGGCTTAGCAATACTAGTTGCTTCATCACAGAAATATATGACATGTCCATCAATATTATCAACCAAAAGATCTTTGACCATTGCAATATTAGGTTCAACTTTAATTTGTTCAGAAGGTCTAGGTGTTCTAATATTACTTTTATTAACCACAGTTGAAGCTTTAGCATGTTCCTTAATCCTTACAGGGAAAGGAGGTTTCTCAATATAAGCAGTAGGCACAACTGGATCAACATTGTAAACAATTGTTTCTTCTTTAATACTAACAGGTTCTTCATTTAATTCAATAGGTGGATGAAACTTAAACCATTTCTCCTTGGGGAGATCAACATGAGTAGCAAAAGATTCACAAAAATTAGCTACTATCTCAGAGTCAAGTCCATATTTAGTACTAAACTTACGAAAAGCATCCGTTTCCATAAAAGATTTAACACAATCAAACATAAGATTTATACCTGACTCTTTACCATTGTTGATTTCCCAATCTTCAGAGTTGCATTTAATTCTTTCCAGAAGAATCCATTTGAATTTAATAGTCCTCTTCATAAAGGAACCAGTAGAAGAAGTATCGAGCATGGATTGATCATTATGAGAAAGCCGAGCATAAAAGTTTTGAATAATTATTTCTCTTGAGAGCTCATGATTGGGGCATGTGTGCAACATATACTTAAGCCTCCCCCAAGCTTGAGCGACACTTTATCCTTCACGAGGCCAAAAATTATATATATAATTCCGATCACGATGAACCAAATGCATAGGATAAAACTTCTGGTGAAATTCCAGCTTCAACCGGTTCAAATCCCATGTTCCAGTATCATCCAATAGCCTATACCATGTCAATGCCTTTCCCTCCAAAGATAAAGGGAATACCTTCCTCTTAACTCCATCCTCGGATAAACCTGCAAGCTTAAACAATCCACAAATTTCATCTATATATATCAAGTGCATATCAGGATGTACCTTTCCATCTCCTGCATAAGGATTAGCTAGCAGTTTCTCTATCATACCCGAAGGAATTTCATAGTAAATATTTTCAGTAGGTTCAGTAGGTTGAGGGGCAACTCTTAATGCTTCCAGTTGAGGTGGAGATACCCCGAACAAACCCCTCAATGGATTACTTTCCATAGTGACAAGTGACAGTAAATTTCAGCACGTAATACAAATGTTTCCTTACCAAATTCCACTCACCAAAGGCGCTTCACTCCCTGGCAACGGCGCCAGAAAAGAGTCTTGATGATCCACAAGTATAAGGGATCAATCGTAGTCCTTTCAATAAGTAAAAGTGTCGAACCCAACGAGGAGCAGAAGGAAATGACAAGCGGTTTTCAGCAAGGTATTCTCTGCAAGTACTGAAAGTAGCGGTAACAGATAGTTTTGATAACAAGGTAATTCGTAGCAAGTAACAAGTGACAATTGAAACAAGGTGCAGCAAGGTGGCCCAATCCTTTTTATAGCAAAGGACAAGCCAGAACGGTCTCTTATATAAAGCAAAGAGTTCTCGAGGACACATGGGAATTCTCATCTAGTCACTTTCATCATGTTTGTTTGATTCGCGTTCGCTACTTTGATAATTTGATATGTGGGTGGACCGGTGCTTGGGTGCTATTCTTACTTGAATAAGCCTCCCACTTATGATTACCCCCTCTCGCAAGCATCCGCAACTACGAAACAAGAACTAAGATAAATCTAACCATAACATGAAACATATGGATCCAAATCAGCCCCTTACGGAATAGCGTATAAACTAGGGTTTAAGCTTCTGTCACTCTAGCAACCCATCATCTAATTACTACTCCACAATGCCTTCCCTTAGGCCGAAAGATGGTGAAGTGTCATGTAGGCAACGTTCACACGACACCACTAAAGGAAGCAACAACATACATATCATCCAAATATCGAACGAATACCAAATTCACATGATTACTTATGACAAAACTTCTCCCATGTCCTCAAGAACAAAAGTAAGCACTCAAAAATCATATTCACGTTCAAGATCAGAGGGTTATTCAATATCATTATGGTTCTGAACATATAATCTTCCACCAAATAAACCAACTAGCATCAACTATAAGATGTAATCAACACTACTAGCAACCCACATGTACCAATCTGAGGTTTTGAGACAAAGATTGAATACAAGAGATGAACTAGGGTTCGAGATGAGATGGTGCTGGTGAAGATGTTGATGAAGATTGGTCCTCCCACGATGAGAGGATCGTTGGTGATGTCGATGGCTTCGATTTCCCCCTCCCGGAGGGAAGTTTCCCCGGCGGAATCGCTCCGCCGGAGAGCAAAATTGCTCCTGCCCAGGTTCCTCCTCGAGACGGCGGCGCTTCGTCCCGAAAGTCTTCTTCTGATTTTTTTCTAGGGCAAATAGCATCTTATAGGGGAAGATGGGCCCCGGATGCATGCCAGGGGCCCCACAAGCTCGGAGGGCGCGCCCAGGCGGGTAGGGCGTGCCCCCCAGGCTTATGGCTTCCTGGTGGGTCCCCCTCTGGTATTTCTTCCGCCAATATTTTTTATATATTCCAAAACAATTCTCTGTAAATTTTTAGGTCAATTGGAGATGTGCAGAATAGCTATCTCTGCTGTAGCCCTTTCCGGTCCAGATTTCCTGCTGCCGGCAGTGTCCCTCTTCATATGAAACTTGCAAAATAAGAGAGAAAAGGCATAAGAATTTTATCATAAAGTGAAGTAATGACCCAAAACATAATAAATACCAGTAGAAAAACATGATGCAAAATGGACGTATCAGTGGACGAGGACGATGAGTGAGGTGGCAGTGTCATTGCTCATGCTGGTTCTAATGCAGTGTCAACCAGATTAGTTGCTTAGTTTTATTTCAGGTGCATGTTGTGCTGAGCCCCCAGCAAAACTATGTTATGTTCTTTCTCGTTACTTGAACTCGTTAGTACGCACTATTTCTTACAGTTCATCTTGTAGTTGGTACTACTACTTGTTTCTTCACGTTCCTACTGTACTTAATAAGTACTAGTAGTATTATTTCCATCCGTCTAACTAGTTGGTACTATTTGTCTGTACTACTCATTTCTTATCTTGTTCTTAAGTAGTACTGTACACAATAGCTATAGCAATTTGGGTTAGTCAATTTGTGAAAGAAGAAGTTCGCTGGAGGGAAGGACGAAGATGCCATGGAAGCTACCCCACTATCTATATTAGGGTGGCAGGCTGCCCATGATATATCTTAGGAGTGTTCGGTGTGCGATGCAGTTCACCGAAAAAATGGATCATGCCTGGGGATAGACGGATGGTGGGGGGAGGGGGCAGCACGGTGGTGGGAGGCGGTTGAGGCGAGGGCGGGGCGGCGACAGCAGCCGGTAACTCCTGTGGCGGCTCGGTGGTTGAGAGAGAAGATGAACAGTGCATCATTTTTGGAGGTTGAAGAAGCCCATCTGGCCATCCATGTTGCATCCAACGGCTCACAAGATTCGACTGACCTAAGTTGTTCCTTCAGATTGGAGGATCCACATGGCGTTCAAGGTCTCGAAGGTAGATTCCAAGTCGGCACCCGGTTTGCGGCCTCGGCGCGGGACTAGTCGAGGTCACACTCCTCGCGGGCGCGACCGGCTTCCGCCGTGACAGCCACCATGCAGGCCTCCTCCTCGTGGGCGGAGACCTCAATGACCCGCTAGCTCCTCCTCATCGCCGGTGTGCTGGAGCACGCGCTCATCCTCCTCCTCTTCGTATGTTGCGGGCATAGACACGGCTCCAGCTTTTCGCGTGCTTGGCAGCGTGGCGGCATCGCCCGGAGGGACCGCAGACAACGTGAGCGGGCGAGCCTGTGACATCATAGCATAGGGATGGTGGGGACGCGGCGGTGATGGGTGAGAATGGTCGGCCGGAGCACGCCGGCGCCGGCATGCACAACGGCGGCGGCGGCATATTGATGAGTGCGCGTATCGGAGCTTAGTTTAGTTTTATATAGGGTTGGTCAAACTAAAAAGAACTCTGTACTACACATAAAGATTAGACTGAAGCAGCTCTTACCACATTAGTTAGCACAACATCGATACAAAATCCTCTACAAGCGCGTGCACCTCGGCCACGCGGTTGATCGAATGGCGCATCATGGTGTCGAGCTCGAAGGACATCCACCGAACCTTTTTTTCTGTGTGAAAACAATCCCCGAATATCACGTTACATTTTTTTGCTGGAAAAGTTCTTCATGCTACAATATTTCCATATATTTGAATTTAGCTTTAGTTCATGCTCATTTGGATTTGGAGTTTTTAAGTGCAACCTAATAATATTTTTTGAGAGAGATTCTGTGTGCGTGATGGAGAGATAATGTGTGTATATATGTGTCTATATGTGTGTCATGGCGGAAGGGCAATGTGGAGACGGTGTGTGTGTGATACAGAGGTGTGAATGTGCAAATGATTGTGTATGATCGAGACATAGAGAGATGTGGAGATATTCTGTATGCATGAGAGAACGGTCTTGTGTTTGTGTTTGTGTTTGTGTTTGTGTTTGTGTTTGTGTTTGTGTTTGTGTTTGTGTTTGTGTTTGTGTTTGTGTTTGTGTGTGTGGGAGAGAGTCAGAGAGAGAAGCATCCGTAACACAACAACCATCTCTTTCGATTCGTCCCTCCCTCGCACAGTCGCTTGTAACACATGCATTAACGCACACATTGTCACACCCTGACCCGGCCCCTGCCCACCCCAAGGCCCCTAAATCGCTCTCTCTTGCGCACACACAATCTTTTCCTGAAAACCCTATTTAGCATGTACCTCTCCGTCACATGCACCCTATACCACACACACACATTTTATCTCTCGCTATGTCTCTCGGCCTCACAAACACACTCCCCATAGTCCTCTCTTTGTATCGCGCACATGATCCCTCTATATTTCTTAAACACTCACGCACAAGATGTATCCATCTCGCACCATTAGCCTCTCTCGCCTGCACACTATGCACACACATTCTCTCCCTAGGTTTGATTTCTCTCAATATCTCGTACACACACACTCCCACCCCTCGGACACTATCTATCCCCGTCCAAGGTTATATAGCGGCCACAGTCGCTTATGCTCCTCTGCACCCTGGCATGCACAATACCTCGTTCTTCAAGGAGGGCATCGGGAAGAACGGAGACACCGACCAGACCGCACTAGAGAATGCGGGGCCATTTGCAAGCAGGACAACGTAAAAGTGGCTAACTGACTCCTTTGCTCTCTCTCTCTCTCTCTCTCACACACACACACACACACAAATATCAATCCCTCACCCCACAAGCACACACACAAGCTCTCCACCCCCTCTCATCCATGTTTTTGGAGCTCTCTCTTCAAACCCTTTGTCTCTTCTCCTTCCACATGTACAAAATCTCGATTGCACGCACGCATCTCGCTCCCTATATATACATGTCTCCATCTTTCTCACAGACCTAACTTATCCCTCCCTATATATATGTCCTTATCTCCCACACTTCCGCTCTCTCTCTCTCGTGAGGTTTCTCTCCTACTCTCTCGCCCACATATATACAATCTTTCCCGCCCTCTGTCTCTCTCTTCCATGGGGTGTATATCTAGTGTGTTGCGCACACACATTTTTCTCCCGGCATTGCTCCATCTTCACCCCTCTCTCTCTATGCTTTATTCACACACATAGGAATTCACACATTGGGATGTGTTCAAATGTTGTTTTCGATTGGATCGTGTAGAGTTATGGTTGGTTTTGTTGCATCCAACTAATTAATAATTATGAAATGCATTTAGATTTTCATTTGAGTTGGATATGCGAGTTTGAGTATATTCTGAAGTACTGTAGACTTGGTATTCATCTTGGAATTCGACAATAATTCTAACAATTGAATTGTATAAACCATTACATTCGAAGTCAATAGCTTAATATATTTATTTCACAACTACATCAAATAATTAATGCCACAACATTAAACTAAGAAAACAGATGAACTACTCCTAGTTGCTTAGCCCAATCACCCAACACGCCAGACGGGGAGTACATTGTTACAAATTTTCAGGTCGGCGGCAAAATCTCCCGCTTCCATCGCGATCTCCCGCGACCCAGATTCGAGCAATGCAAAATTACCATCATACCCTTGGTCAAACAAGATGGCGGATGGTGGTGGGTCAGGGGCTGCTTTGGTAACTTCACATTCACCCCACCCAGCTACCCCCACCCTCGCACCCAGAGTACACCTCAATAATCCCCATTTTCTATACCCACCACAAAATAGACTTCTCCACGGCACCGTAACACCCCACAACAAGCCGGTCATGGTTAGCCGGCCTTCCTGCTCCTCCCCTTCTAGATCGGCGCACTCATTCACCGTAGTGCATCTGCCTCATCGACGACATCGTACGCCCCACTGGAGCCGGTCCACCGTCGCCGTCGTACACTGATATGTCTCCAACGTATCTATAATTTTTTATTGTTCCATGCTATTATAGTATCAATCTTGGATGTTTATTATGCAATTATATATCATTTTTTGGAACTAACCTATTAACCTAGTGCCCATTGCTAGTTGCTGTTTTTTGCCTGTTTTTGGCTTTTCAGAAAATCAATATCAAACAGAGTCCAAACGGAGAAAAAACTTTGGATTAATTTTTTTTGGACCAGAAGGGACCCTCGAAGGTTCGGGAGAAGGTCAGAAGAGCCACGAGGGAGCGACAAGCCTATAAATTCTCAAATATTCCCCATATACCATAGAGCCACCTCGAATAACTTTTCCGCTGCCGCAAGCCTCTATTCTTCCACAATCCCATCTGGAGACCTTCTCCGGTAGTCTGCCGAAGGGGGAATCGATCACGAAGGGCTTCTACATCAACCTTGCTGCCCTTACGATGATGTGTGAGTGGTTTACCATAGACCTATGGGTCCATAGCTAGTAGCTAGATGGCTTATTCTCTCTCTTTTGATCTTCAATACAATGTTCTCCTCGATGTTCTTGGAGTTCTATTCGATGTAATCTTCTTTTGCGGTGTGTTTGTTGGGATCCGATGAATTGTGTGTTTATGATCAGATTATTCATGAGAAATATTTGAGTCTTTTCTGAACTTATTTATGCATGATTGTAATAGCATTGTATTTCTCTCCGATCTATCCGTTTGGTTGGCCAACTAGATTGATTTATCTTGCAATGGGAGGGGTGCTTTGTGATGGGTTCAATATTGCGGTGCTCTATCCCAGTGACAGAAAGGGACAAGACACGTATTTGTATTGTTGCCATTAAGGATAAAACGATGGGGTTTATTCATATTGCTTGAGTTTACTTTGTCTACATCATGTCATCTTGCTTAAGGTGTTACTCTGTTTTCACTAACTTAATACCCTAGATGCATGTTGGATAGCGGTCGATGGGTGGAGTAATAGTTGTAGATGCAGGCAGGAGTCGGTCTACTTGTCTCGGACGTGATGCCTATATACATGATCATTGCCATGAATCCGTCATAAGTATGCGCTTTTCTATCAATTGCCCAACAGTAATTTGTTTACCCACCGTATGCTATGCGTTCGAGAGAGAAGCCTCTAGTGAAAACTATGGCCCCTGGGTCATTTATCCATCATATATAAAATCAAAAATACCTTGCTGCAATTTTATTTCTTTTATTTTGTTTTGCAATTTACTTTATCTATCTACCACTATCACAATTAATCCTTGCAACTAACCACCAAGGGGATTGACAACCCTCTTGTTTGCGTTGGGTGCAAATATTTGCTTTTGTGTGTGTAGGTGATGCTAACGAGGTTCTGTGTGGTTCGCCTACTGGATTGATAACCTTGGTTCTTAACTGAGGGAAATACTTATCTCTACTATAATGCATCATCCTCTCCTCTTCGGGGAAATCCCAACACAGATCACAAGTAGCATATACCATGCAGGAGCCGCTTCCCCGGCGCCGTCATCCACGATCTCGGATCTGCTTCCTGGAAGCCGACGGCAAGCGCAGCTATAGCACCATCGGCGACAATGAACTGACTCCCGTTGCGGCCCACAATGCACAGACGGCGGCGCGACCTTCGTACTCCTCTGCGATGGGTAATGTGTACATTGAATCTCTTAGTAGTACATGTGCAGTTCCGATCTTATTCATACCTACCCTTCAAATTTCTTGGCTGCTATTGTTCCCCTTTCCTAGCTGCTATTGTTCCGGTAAAAGTAATAGGTTATAGCTTGCATTATCCAACAGAATATCATCTTGTAATTGTGCGTCGCTCCTGTATTGCAGTGTGCTTGCGTACGTTCTTCATCTCTAACCAGTAGTGTGGAAAATGATTAAAAGTTTTTGAGAATAGCAGGGAGGTGATCCCCCTGTTCTATTGACTCACAATGAAACCACAACGTAGTTCTAGCAAAGTTGAATAGCCACAAACTTGGATATTAAAAATTACTCATGCCAACATTGCAGATGAGTGCTTTAATGTTTCCTACAAGATGTGTGAGTATTACTATATTTTTCTTGCCATGTTGGGATTTTAATAAAACTACTAATGCCAACATGCAGAGGAGCAATGAAGACCAAATACGGGATGTTGGGGACATCTTCATGGAACGTCGCAAGATAAAGACGAGCTACACTGAACCTGTAAATCGAGCTTTGGTAAGTAACAACCTTTCAATTACTTTGACATGGTATGTATCTAGCAACAGTGGTGTACACAGGACCAGGCCAGGCCCTGGGCAAGCCCCGAGCCAAAAACAGCATCAAACAATGTTGTGTGCTTGGCTATGACTCTTGCCATGCAATCCAGCATTGTGGCAAATTATTAAACAATAATAGGCGGGACAAACAATTTCCTGTACACTTGATTAGGCTCTCGATCATTTGTATGATCTCAATTTACTCACTGGACCCACCATGCCATAGGATGAAAAACAATAAACTTTGTAATTTCATGTTGAAGCTAGTCAGTCAAATGTGGCTACAGAGGCCCTCGAGATAATTTGGTTGCGGGTTGTTTTGCTGCAGCAACGGTTGGCTTAGTGCACCCCTCTGCTGGTTTTCCTATTTCGCTTAGCCTTGTGTTCTTTGATGTATATGTTGTAGTTTCTGTAAGATGGCTCTACTCGATATGTAATAAGCACACTCTTAATCGTCCTAACGCTTTCCTTATTAGCTTGATGTAGGAAGTGTGTGTTGTCACCCGAGGAGTCTGTTTTTATATTTCTCCTTTTGAACTCACTTCTACTAGTCCTGTTTATCGGGCTTCTACTGAATGGATCTAGGGAGCTCTCACTATTGATCTAAAAAAGAAGTAACTTCTTCATGTCAGGATGCAGTTCGTGCGAGGAGGGAAGTATGGTCAACCTCAAGATCAGGTTTTGAGGCAAGTCCTACGTGCCAGTTCCCAAATGATGCTGGATTACACACAAGGTGCCAGTTCCCTAATGATGCCGGATTTGACACAAGGTGCCAATTCCCAAATGATGCTGGATTACACACAAGCCAGGTGGAGTCGTCAAGTGTTCGTGTCCTCGTATTTCTAGTAAAGGCTGAAAGAAAGCGTGCAGCAACCCTTGAGAATGTAGCTGAGTTCCTGAAGCAGCGAAAAGAGCAATCAGATGCTCTCTTCACCCAAGCCAGACAAGAGATGGAAGAAACCAGAAAGAAGCTAGTAGAGGCAGAGTAGGCTCAGCTTCTCCTGCTATCTAAAACTGTTGTCAATCCAAATTTTCATTCATAATAGCTAGGTTCAAATGTTGATCCAGTCAGCATGCATGTTGTGATGTATGTGCATCGGCTGAGATGTATGTAAGTCTGTGATGCCGAGATGTGGCACAGAATATAGTTTTCCCGGATCATGTAATAACTTACATTATTTACAGAACAATAACAGACAAACCATTGGACATGATATATACATTCACACGCAAGCCCAACATTCCAAGTTCAAATTTCACATCAAACTCACATTCACAGATATCTTCACATTCATAGATAATGTTCACAACCAACTAATAGCCATAGTTGAAACAGTTTATGCATCTCAACGATTCACTTCTAAAATTGGATTGATAGCAATAAAACAATGGCAATATAATGGCATGGCGATATTAGGCGCGCCAACACCATGTAGAGTACCTCCACAGAGGCAATAAATTGGTGAGGCAGAGCTAGTTGCCGAGAGGAAGAAACATATCAGTGCGAGCCCAACATAACTAGACCGTACGAAATTAATTACATTTTAGACATTTTTTAACTAAACGCGAAGCTCGTCCGGCTCTAGAGGTAATAGTCTAATGCCGGCCGCGGCGGCCCTTGTCCGGCCGTGCTTCAACCGAAGGGGATGATGGAGGGGAAGAGTGGCTCCTCCGCTTCCGTGATTCCGAGGCGGGGTCCATGGTGTTGTGTGCTAAACCGGGCAACACACCGTGTGTTTATGCCAGCGACGCGGTGGCGGTGGCCTTCGTGGGACCCAAGCGGCGGCGGCTCCCATGGTCTACTTTTCCTCGGTGTCGGCGGCGGCCATGGACGTGTTGGCCGCCTCCGCCAGCAAGCCATGGTTCCGCCAATGTTTGCAGTGGATGGCGCGGCTAGCCACGGTGCACTGGACGATGTGCTCCCCCACGTGCTGGCATGGAGCAACTGGCCACTCCTCTGTGACCTGGCTTGGAGCGGCGAGTTGCTGCACCAGGGGCCAGCTTGGAGCGGTGGCTTGCTCCTCCGCTTGCCCTCCTGTAGCCTCGCCCATGGTACTGATGGCCTTGGGTGGGGAGGGAGGTGGAGCAGCGAGTTGCCTGGCTCGTATCCGATAGGCTCAACTTGGCACCCAGTCGACTTTTATGCCGGAGAACTCATCTTCTTGCTCGTCGGATGTTATGGAGAGTGTGGAGAAAATGGTGCGAGGAGGAGATGGGGAGCAGAGGTGTGGTGCGGTTCTTGCCAGGCGTCTGGCCTCGTTTAAATAGCGGGGGGACGCGAGGAGCCAAGCTGCGTTGTGTTGAATGCCGGACGGCTCGCGAACAGACGTGTGGTCGGAGTAGGTCTCGACACACGCGCGGGTTCAATGGAGGTAAGAGGGGCTGTCTGAAGCCGGTTGAATGCGGCGAGGAGGCGTGTTCAGCCTGGCATGCAGCGGGTGGCGCTCCCTCGGCCGATGCGCTAGTTCAATGCTTGTGCCTGTGAGAGGTCGTGTCCGCTTTAGCACCAGGTGAGAATGGACAACACGGTCCGCAGATCGGGACGCGCCGGCAGTGTGTCTGCTCCCTCACCGACGGCGACCGCATCAACGCTGCATCGCCGCCCTTCCATGGCGGACAGGATCCGGTCGGATCTTTTACCGCCGGTGAGGAGAGAGACAATGGCTACCGCCCATCTTGTATAGATCAGGAGAGGGTGAGAGTGTGTGAAGAGAGCAACCCTGGCTAGTAGCAAGCGCTGAAACTCCACCCTACGTGCATATTGACGATTTTCATTTTTTGCTCCATACCAATTGTTTTAATAAATTGTATAATGCACCATTGTAAAACGGAACTCTTATCCCGCTAAAAAATGTATTTTTTAAACGTGGCAACTCAATCAGTAGTGAGGCACCGCCTCCAGGTCGTTCACGTGTGGTCCCCGATTGCTAACACCTGCGGAATAAATTATCACGCGATCTGACTCTTCATACAAAAGTGCGCTCCACCATGTACCCAGTTCCTGCGCATGCAGAAATCATGCACCTACGAGTTTATTTGTTTACGGTGTTTTACGTAACTCTCATGTGTGTGAGACAGTGAGAGACCGACTGTGTGCGTGCGCCTCTTCTCTTCGTATATGTATGCCGGTGTACTAAAGCCTGGGTGCCCTCGTACCCTGATTTGTGCACAGGCAGTTGTAGCCTTCCTGGCGGCAAGGGCTTGCCGGAGGGTTTCTGTGACTCAAGATATAGATTAAACAAGACCATGAAGAAGATCTCTAGGCAGGTCATAGAGAAGTACTATTCTAGTACTGAAGATCAAGACTGCCCTTGCCGGCAAGCTTCGTGCCGGCAAGGTGAAGACCAAGACTCTGGATGCCGGCAAGCGAAGGCCCAGCAAGCTCCACGCCGGCAGGCTTGTTCTATCCCGTTACCGCTCCACCTCATCATCAACTAGATAAGCACGTATGATAGGTGTTGAGCGGGCAAGCAGTCAACATAGCTGGCCAAGGCACGTGTCAGCATGCCATGCAAGGATTAACTTTAATGACACCAGTCCCTCGGACGTGTCAAGATAAAAGGAAGGCGGCAGGACCGGTGGCACAGATCTTTTGCCCAAAGCGTCGCCTCCCCAACGTAGCACCTAACGGTGCATTAAATGCGTTTGTCTTACCCCATTAGGAGATAGACGTGGTGACGGTGCAAGTTCATATTCATGCCCTGTAAATGACCGTATTAGCGACTTTGGTAACCCCTTGGCCTATAAAAGGAGGCCCACGGTACACTTAGAACGGTTGACCCCTAGTTCAATTACACGCTGTAGCTGCACTTTTCGCGCACCTTGCCGGCAAGCTGCGCTGTTTGTAACCTTTGAGCTCATACACAATCAAACGACCAGAACAGGAGTAGGGTTTTACGCTCATAGCGGCCCGAACCTAGATTAATCGTTGCTTGTTCTCACATCTACTAGCCCTGCTCTTTGTAGTATATTGATCCCACAGTCGAACCGCAAAGGGATCCTCTCGATCCCATAGATCGTCGTTTTCCCACGACATCTTTGCCGCGCCAGGCAGGGGCTCTTATATTACAAATCAGTGTTCGTAGTGTGAGTACCGGCACCATCACCTTCATCGATGGCGCCGAAGAAGAACACCGGAGCCACGACGGCTCCCACCACCTCCAAGCGGCATTCCCAGGCGTCCATAGATGGCCCAGACGGCGCAGTCGGCGCGGGCACTACGGTTGGGATGGCCGGGGCAGGATGCGCCGGCGGTGCGGATGTCCAGCCTCCCCACCGTGCTGGCGATCCCAGCCACCACACCGGAGTTGATGCCGATGGCCAACTCCAACAACCCACTGGTGAGCCTATCCATCCCAGTATTACAATTCGGACCGGTGCGAACCAGGACCCATCGTCGCGACGTCCAAGGATGGAGCGGCGATGTCAAACAACGCTACGGCGGGACGTGTGCAGCGACCATCGCAGGATGGGGGCGCCGCGCTTCCCCGCGGTGCTGGTGGTCCCGGAAAGCATCAAGCCAGCCCTGAGCATCATCCTCATGATGCTCAGGCTCCACCACCATGCCAACCCATTGGTGAGCATACGCTATGGCAACCGGTACGCGACGAGCTCCCTCCTGGCCCTACCAGGAGTCGAACGCCATCCCGTTCCATGTTTCCCGCCATGCCAACCATGGCGGCAGAGGCCATGGTGCGAGTTCAAATGATTTTGAACTTCCCACTAGCCCCAGACAAGATGGAAGAATGGAGGGCCACCATTCAGAGCCTCATCAGTTTTGCCGATCCCAGCAAAACACAAGATGTGAGCCCCTCCAGACGACCACCCACAGTGCTGGCAGGACCATCTGGCTGCCGTGCCGGAGACGGTGCACCAATGGTGCAATCGCCTCCATGCCAACTACCACAGTGGCGGCAAGCTTGCCGATCGGATGACCAGGACACTATGTCCATGGCATCGTCAGATCCGCGGGGCCGCCGAGACCAACGCCAAGTGCTCCACGAACGGCGCGACAAAGACGCCCATACGAAGATTGAGCGGCACCGGGAGGCACGCCGTCTATCAGACGACCGTGCCGGGCTGGCAGCATACGTGCCAGTGGCAGGGTACCCTGGGTCCTTACCTTACGAGGTGGGCTGCCCAGTGTTTACTCGTGAGCTGCGGCAAGATTGCTGGCCGTCCGCCCATCCCTTCAAGCTAGAGTTCCCGACAAATACGATGGCACGCTCAGTCCAACAGAGTTCCTTGGCATCTACACGATTGTGGTGCAGGCTACCGGGGGGCGCGACGACAAGCTCTTGGCCAACTACTTTCCGTTGGCACTCAAGCCCAACGTTAGATCATGGTTAATGAACTTGCCGGAGGGCTCCATTTCTTCATGGTCAGATCTATGCCATCAATTCATGGGTGCCTACCAGGGTGGCCACAAGCTCCCTGGTCAGGAGAGCGATTTGCATGTGATCCCCCATAGTGATGGTGAGACCCTCCGCAAGTATATACAGAGGTTCAGCCGTGTGCACCACAACATCCCCGATATTCATCCCGCAGCTATTTGCACCGCATTCCACACGAATGTGCGCAACCACAGAATGTGGTCTGAGATGAATATCGTGAAGGTTAGAACCATCAACGAGCTGTACGCCTTGGCGAACAAGTGTGCACGTGCTGAGGAAGGGAGGTGACTCCCAGGGGAAGATGCTGGCGCTGAACTTGATTCTGAAGACGACGACGCAGATGATGCATCGACCCAGCAGAAGAAGAGCCGGAAGGGCAACCGAAAGCGCAAAGGCAAGTCTGTGATGGCAGTCGAGAGCCCCGGTGATGCCAAGGCTGCCAAGAAGTGCGACAAGGACAAGGGCCAGGATGGTGCCGGTGGATCCGGCAAGAAGAACCGTGGTGGCTGAGGGGGCCGCCGCGGCAAGGCCAAGCAGCCAAAAGAGAAGGCTACACAAGGCCAAGATGATGGTGATGAGGACGAAGATGGGTCAGAGAATGGGTTCCAGAACGCGGTGGAGGCCATGTGTGTTGACGGAGGCTCATCTTTGCACTCCTCGCACCGGTAGCTGAAGCAATGGATCCGCAAGGTGAATGCCACGGAGCCCATGATGGGAGCACAGAAGCCCCTCAAGTGGTCGCACACGCCCATTGTCTTTGACGCCGAGGATCACCCTGAACGCACCAATGCGGTCGGGTGTTTGCCGTTGTTGGTTTCGCCAACAATCCACAACCTCAAGGTGACGAAGATGTTGGTTGACGGTGGGGCCGGCTTGAACTTGATCTCTCGTGACATGATCAAGAGGCTGCAGATCCCCGACAAGGATCTTGAGGAGACCGGCATGTTCCAAGAGATCAGTCCAGGGAGGAACAAGCCGAAGGGCCAGATCACACTACCGGTGACATTCAGTAGCGACCTCAACTACCGGACGGAGAAGATCGTCTTCGACATCGTCAAGATGCCCCTGCCATACAATGGCATTCTGGGCCATCCGGCGCTGGCCAAGTTCATGGCCGCATTGCACTTCGCCTACAATGTCATCCAGATGCCAGGGCTAATGGGCGTCCTCACCATCAAGTCGAACCACAAGGACGCAATCATTTGTGCCGACAAGCTCTACCAGGAGGCAGTGGCAGCATCTGCCATCGGGGGACCTGCTCCTGCGGGCAAAGCTCCCGGGGAAGGAAAGAAGAAGAAGACCGGCAAGACCTCTGTTAAGGACTCCGGGAAGCGCACCTCAAAGTGCAGCACACCTATTGAGGACATACTAGAGAGCTCTACCGGCAAGAGCAAGAGAGCCAAGGCCTCTGCGCCGGCGACCAAACAAGTTTCTGCAAGAGAGTATGGGACGAGTGGCACTTTTTCTGTAAGTGCCACTCTCAATGACAAATAGGAAAGTGAGCTCGTTGCCTTCCTACGGGCGAATGGCGATGTGTTTGCTTGGCAAGCATCTGACATCCCTGGTGTTCCTAGGGAGGTAATTGAGCACCACCTTGCTGTCTGCCCTCATGCGAGACCCGTCAAGCAGAAGGTGAAGAAGCAAGCCTTGGAAGAAGTTGGAAGTAGCAGGCCTAGTCAGAGGAGTGCTACATCCTACGTGGTTAGCCAATCCACTCGTAGTGCGCAAGGCGAATGGGAAGTGGAGGCTTTGTATAGACTTCACTGATATAAATAAAGCCTGTCCAAAGGACCCTTTCCCTTTGATGCGCATCGACCAGATTGTAGACTCCACTACCGGCTACGAGTTACTCTCTTTTCTTGGCGCCTATTCTGGTTATCATCAGATCTTTATGGCCAACGAAGATGAGGAGAAAACCACATTCATCACTCCATGTGGCACATACTGCTTTTTGTGTATGCCTTTCAGATTGAAGAGTGCCGGGGCAACCTTTGCCAGAGCAGTCCAGATCGGTTTTGAGCCACAGCTGCATAGAAATGTGGAAGCCTACATGGATGACATTGTGGTCAAAACGAGAGACAAGTCAACCCTGATCCAGGATTTGGAAGAGACGTTTGCGAACTTGCGCAAGCTCAACTTGAAGCTCAACCCCGAGAAGTGTGTGTTCGGTGTTCCGTCCGGCAAGCTTCTTGGGTTCTTTGTGTCACAAAGAGGGATTGAAGCCAACCCCGACAAGATCAAAGCAATTGAGCAGATTGAAGCACCAAAATGCGTCAAGGATGTCAGGCGTCTTGCCGGCTGCATTGCCGCCCTTAGCAGGTTCATCTCCAAATCGACATAGCGCGCCTTGCCATTTTTCAAGATATTGAAAAAGGCAGGTCCAGTGAACTGGACTCTGAAAGCGGAGGCCGCACTCCAAGATTTGAAGGGGTACCTGTCCTCTCCGCCAGTCTTAGTTGTGCCTAGGCCGCAAGAGATGTTGCTGCTGTACTTAGCGGTAACGAATCAAGTACTTAGTGCTGCACTTGTGGCTGAAAGAGAGGCAGATGAGGAGGAGGTAGTAGCTGTAGAGCCACGACCCGACGAGCCAGAATCTTCTCCGGCAAGGTTAGGTGCCGACAAACCAGAGATTGTGCAAGCCAGTAAGCCAGATCAGCAAGTTGTGAAGAAGAAGAAGATGGTGCAGCTCGTAGTTTACTTTGTCAGCTCCCTCCTGCAAGGGGCTAGGTCAAGGTATTCCGGTGTGCGGAAGTTGCTCTTTGGCCTTCTCATGGGCTCAAGGAAGCTGCGCCATTATTTTCAAGCACACCCAGTCACCGTCGTCACTCGCTTTTCGTTGCAACACATCTTGAGAAATCCAGAAGCAACCGGTAGGATTGTGGAGTGGGCATTGGAGTTGTCAAGCTTTGATTTGAAATTTGAGAGTACGTCAACAATTTAGAGCAGAGCCTTGGCTGAATTCATTGCAGAATGGTCCCCAACGCCAGATGAAGAAATTCCAGAGACCTCTCTCCCCGGCAAGGAAACTTTTGACGACTGGATCATGTACTTTGACGGTGCTTTCACGCTGAAAGGCGCCGGTGTCGGCGTGCTGCTTATAGCACCCACCGGAGAGCACCTCAAGTACGTGCTTCAGATGCACTTTCCCAGGGAGCAGGCCACCAACAACACTATTGAGTACGAAGGATTGCTTGCCGGTCTGTGCATTGCAATCAACCTTGGTATTCGGAAGCTAATTATAAGAGGCGACTCGCAGTTAGTGGTGAGGCAAGTCAACAAGGATTACCAGAGCCCTTTGATGGAGGCGTACGTTGATGAGGTGAGGAAGTTGGAAGAGCACTTTGATGGTCTACAAGCAGAGCACGTTCCCCGTGCCTAGAATTGGATTGCCGATGACCTGTCAAAGCTTGCCGCCCAAAAGATGCCTGTGGAACCAGGAACTTTTATGCTCCATCTGACTCATCCATCCGTTACACCATCAAGGCTGGCGAAGAAGAGAAGACAAGATGTTGGTGGTTAGTTTCCGGTAGAGCTGCCGGCAGCCGCCAAGAAAGTGAATACTGCCGACAAGATACCCTTGGCCGATGAGCCACAGTTTTCGGCAAGCCAAATCCTTGCCGTCGAAGCAAGCGTTCCCGTAGAGGAAGATGTGCCTTTAGTCCTTGTCGTCGAGCCACAAGCTCTAGCATGGGCGCAACCAATTGTCCAGTACCTTCAGATAGGAGATCTTCCCGATGAACAAGAGGACGCAAAAAGAGTGGCCCGTCAATCAAGGATGTACAAGTTTGTTGACAACATTCTGTACATAAAGAGGCCAAATGGGGTGAAATTGAAGTGTATCTGCCGGGAAGATGGACAAAGGCTGTTGGAAGAGGTGCATGAAGGGATGTGTGGCTCTCAAATTGGGTCACGTGCTCTTGTCGGCAAGGTGTTCCGTCAAGGATTCTACTGGCCGACAGCCCTTCAAGACGCCTTGGCGGTGGTCATCAGATGTGAAGCATGCCAGTTCCACTCCAAGGACATCCCCCAGCCAGCTCAAGCCCTCCGAACCATCCCTCTCTCGTGGCCTTTCTTGGTCTGGGGGCTCTACATTGTCGGCCCCTTCCCCCGTGCTACCGGAGGCTTTGAATTTTTGTACGTTGTAATCGAGAAGTTTACAAAGTGGCCTGAGGTGGAGCCAGTGAGGAAGGTGACGGCACAGTTAGCCATCAAGTTCCTCAAAGGATTGGTTATTCGTTTTGGTGTCCCCAACAGGATCATCACAAACAATGGCACCCAATTCACGAGTCATGCTTTCACAGCATATTGCCAAGAACTTGGAAATAAGATTTGTTGCGCATCTATTGCTCACCCAAGGAGGAATGGACAAGTAGAGAGGGCAAATGCAGAAGTGTTGCATGGTCTCAAGACCAGAACTTTCGACAGGCTGCACAAGTGTGGAAGGCACTGGGTGGAAGAGTTGCTAGCAGTTCTTTGGTTGATTAGAACGACGCCAAGTCGAGCCACTGGCCAGACACCCTTCTCCCTTGTTTATGGTTGTAGAAGCGGTGCTTCCCACAAAACTCAGATATGGGTCACCTCGAGTCTTTGCCTTAGATGAGGAGTATCAAGATGAGCTGCGGCAAGATGATGCCACGCTCCTTGAGGAAGATCGTTTCCGAGCTGTTGTCCGTGCTGCACGGTACCAGCAAGCTTTGCGCCGCTACCATAGCCGCAAAGTGAACGCCAGGAACCTTGAGGAAGGCGACCATGTTGTTCGTCGGATTCAGTCCATGAAGGGTCAAAACAAGTTGACGCCGAAGTGGGAAGGCCCTTACTGGGTGGTACAAGTCACTAGGCCTAGCGCAGTCCGCCTAGAGACCGAAGATGGCACTCCGGTGCTCAACTCATGGAATATTGAGCATCTTCGCAAGTTTTACCCGTAAGGCGCGGCTGCCGGGCTGCCCGGCAACCTCTTTTGTACAAATTTGCCGGCAAGGCATGTAAACTTTGTACAGAGCTGGGCGCAGATCCCATGCACATAAATAAAGCTAAGTGTTTCACAACCCTTTGTCAAGTACATATTCATTTATGTGTTGCAGGCAGCCTTGTGTTACATTTTCCCTTGCATAGGATGATTAATGAACCATCAAGGTTCCAGCCTCCTCTTTTCTCTTCTTTCTTTTTCTCAAAGGACAAAAGGGTTCCTCGTGTACAAGTTTCCAGGGGGGAGTGATGGTATGGATACCAAATGACGTTCAAGATATCGTCGTATGGCAAGAAGCACAGCAAAGAAAAAGCTAAGTTGCAAAACTTTGAAATAAATTCTTTGTTGTAGCTGCAATTTCTCCTTGAACGATTTTGGCCTTTGTATGAGAAACCTGCATGCTAAGCAACCTTGTCGTGATCAGCTACGCTCTTACTTTGTTTCGAGTCCGCATAACCTTGCCGGCAGCGGCACTTCCGGCAAGCTGCTAAGGACCCATTCCTCAAGCGCCCGCGGCAAGAGTGCGCGCACCGGCAAGTTTCCGGCAAGCGTAGGGTACAGAAATCATGCAAAGACAGAATAAAACAAGAGGAATAGCATGAATACATCCATCCAAAACACAAGTTATATGTTACGCCCAAGATGAAGCTCTATCGCAATCTCATGATGAAGTTGAGATCGTGACAGAACCCGATTTTGGATCGCATAGCAAGGTGGTTCTCAAATACATACAACCGAATGAACAGATGAGTGTACCAGATAAAGGCTTACACTCGCCACATTCTACAACATAATATATCATAAATCATCATACAATCATCCAAATGAAAGACAGGGTCCGACTACGGACGAAATCAAACGAGAAAACACCACCCTGCTATCATCCCCCAGATCAACCGACTAGGGCCCCCTACGGATCTTCTGGCATCGTGACGTACATACGTCCACGCTCATCGTCATACTCCCAATGGAGCATCTCGGGCTCACCTGTGTCTGTCTCAAGCGTACCTGCAACTGGTGTTTATAGTAATCTGTGAGCCACAGGGACTCAGCAATCTCATCACCCAAGGTAACAAAACTATTTAAGCTTGTAGGAATGGAAGGGGTAAATGTAGTGAGGTTGCAGCAAGCACTAAGCATGTTTAAGTGGCTAACTTACGAGTACAAGAATTAAGATGAGCATACTACGCATAACGGTCGCAAGTTTAATATGATCAAGAAGTGATCCTAAACACCTACTTACGGTTCAAACATAACCCCACCATGTTCTCTTCCCGAACTTACTCGAAAAGAGACCATCACGGTTACGCACACAGTTGGTGTATTTTATTAGAATTAGTGTCAAGTTCTCTACACCCGGAGGTAAAAATATCCAAGTTGCCACATAACCACGGGCATGGCTTCGCGCAAGATTCAACCCTGCAGAAGTGTTCCAACCTGGTCCGTCATAGACCAACACAAGCTGCGGTGGAAATACCTCAACCTCGAGATAGCCCGAAGTATCCTTGGAATCCCGGTGCACAAGACATTTCGACAATGGTAACACAAGTCCAGCAAGACCTCCCGATGTGCCGACACCCCGATAGGAGCCGCACGTATCTCGTCTCAGGCCACGATCAGATAGGTCAGCCTACGAGTAAAACTAAAACCTTGAGTTTCCTCATGGTGGCCCCGCAGTCTGCCCGGTTCGGACCAACACTCATGTGGAGCACTGGCCCGGGGTTTGTTGATTCAGAATCCTCGGGTTAATTACTCCCTATGCAAGTTTTTAGTTGTTATTAGGGAAAAGGTAAAACCAAAGTTGGGCCTTGCTAGAAGCGGTTATGCAAAGTGAACTATCAAGAGGGTCCCATTCCCCTGAGCATGTTAGGAACGCTAATCAAGGATCATAACACTGGCATTACGGAAACTAAGGTGGCATGAGTGGAACAAAACACTAGGCAAAAGGCCGAGCCTTCCACACACAACCAAGTATATAGATGCATTAATTAAATAAGAGATATTGTGATATCCCAACATATCCATGTCCCAACATGGAACAACCTGCACTGCACCAGCAACTAGCAACGCTATAAGAGGGGCTGAGCAAAGCGGTAACATAGCCAAACAACGGTTTGTTGGGTAGGGTGGTTAGAGGCTATATCATGGCATATGAGGGGCTGACATCTATGTGGTAGGAAGCGTGACATAGCAATAGCAATGAGACAACTAGCAAGCAGAGATAGTAGTGTTATCAAGGGTAATGATCATCTTGCCTGAAGTCTCTTCGGTAGGATAGTAAAACTGCTCCTCGAACACGTTCTCAACCAGTTCCTCGAACTCGGACTCATCTCCTGGTACTACCCAAAGGAAGAACAAGCACCGAAATAAACAAACAACCATGTCATAAATGCATAAACAAAGATGATGCATGGTATGGCAAAGTGCAACAAACAAATACTACACAATAAGTGAAGCTCAATATGCAACGAGTTGCATCTTGACAAAACTTCACAACGATTATTTAGTTCACTCCCATTTATGCTACCCATCAATATTAAATGTTGACAAACATGGCAAGAGATGAAGCATAAATAATCTACCTATCTAGGCAATTTAAATGAGGCCGGAAACAACACAAAACAATTCCGGAAATTCCCCATATGTAATTTTTGAGTTTGGTACTGTTCTGACCTAAACACAATTTTAAAGTTGTTTAACAGAAAAAGGAAATTCATCATGTTAATCTACACATTTTTCCACCCCATTTACATATAAAGTTTATTTAATTCGGAGCTGCGGTTAATTAGTTATGAAATAAAACATTTTAGCGTGTCATTTATGCAAATGAATGCAAACAACAATTTTAGACATTTTAATCATGGATGAAAGTTGGTTATTGAGAAACTACATGAAATTCTACCCAAGTTACATATATGACATGCTTTATCTTGATGCATGGATATTTAATTATTAGCACTTTAAAACATGGCATTTATGCAATTATGCAATGCACTGGAAATTAGACAAATCGCAGCGAACAGAAAAAAAAAATATACGGGCCAAATCCAACGCACTGTGCAAGCCCAGCACTAACTCTGGCCCATGCGTGTGTGTGTGTGTGCATGAAAGGAAACAGGGAAAAAATAAATAGGGACGCCTGGGATTCGAACCGCAGACCTCCTGGTTGAGTGCATGCACGACTAACCAGTAGGCTCCTCATGTGATTGTGCCCAACTAGGAGTGCGACCTCTTCTAAACAAAATCGAAGGCGAGACCTTGCTCTGCCATGAACGCACAATGACAGCAGGTCTCCGGCGAGCTCTAACGGCCGGATGCAGCGGCGGCTTGAGAGGCAGCGGCGGGTGTGTGGACGACTGCAGCGCCACAGAGGCTGCAGCGAGGCGGCGAGGGGTCGCTCTAGCACGAGTAACTGCTCGGCTCGGGACATGGCGAGCGCGGCGAGGCAGGGGAGCAGCGACGTGGTGAAACCACACCGGCAGGGGGGTGCGTGCGCACGGCACAGGTGGTGCATGCGTGAGCGCTGCCAGACCAAGAGATCCAGAGCGGAGACGGCTTGGACAGGACACGGGACAAACAACCAGACAAAAAAATGAACACGAACAGAGGACTGAGAACACCGCGACGGCGACGGCGGGTCGACGGCTACACAGAGCTAACGAGCAGGGTAGGAAGCTGAGGGGTGCGCGTGCTCACCAGGGTCCCGTAGGACACGGCGAGAAGGCCGGGAAGTCGACGTAGGAGGCGTGGGGAGGCGCGGACTTGGCGGGGTTCTCTGATCCGTGAAGGAGACGTCATAGAGGAAGAAGAGCGTCGAGGAACTTGGCGTCTCCGGCATTGGATCACCGTGGGAACGAGCGCGGCGAGGTGTCCTGGTGCTGTGGAAGGAGGAGGGAAACTGGTGGGGCGCACAACTCCGGCGATGAGCACGGGCTCGCCCTGGCCATGGCGTCGGGCGATGGACGAAGCAGTAGCATGGGGAGGACTCACCTCCTGGCGGCGGCGGAGGAGGGAAGGAAGAGGATGGGGGAACCCTAGGGCGGAGGCTGCGGGGTTTATAAGGAGGGGTGCGGGCGCCGTGGCTTGCCACCAAGGCCATGTGCCCCTGCTCGCAAGTTTACTGTGAGGAGGAGGTGGCGAGAGGAGGAAGAAAAAGGTGGGGTTGCGGTCACTGCAGGTGGGGTCGGCGCTGGTGTCTAGCGTGGCTTTTACCATGCCAACGAGAGGAAGGGGGCAGGCGCGTCGCTGGCCTGCTGGTACTCGGCTGGGCCGCAGGTGGCTGCGCTGGGCTACACTGCTGCTACACTGGGCTGCCTCTCTCTCCTTTCTTTTCCATTTCCAAAAATAGAAAAGAAAGGAAAAAAGCACAGAGGGAGCTTAGAGGGAAATGTGAGAGATATAAAAATATCCCTGGAATCTAGAAATTATGTAGTATTTGAGTAAATTGGTTTGGCAATTTTTAGAGAAAGAAAAATATATCAAGTTTGAATTAAATTCAAACTTGATGCATTTTTGAATCCAACCAAATCAATTCCAAACATGATGAAATTTGGCAGAGAGCTTGATGGCATGATGTAGGATTTATAGGAAAATAGTGGACATTAATCTGGAACAGAAATAATGACCACATGAATAATATAGGAAAAGAGAAGGGTTTGAGATGATGATGGGGAAATGGTGTGCATGGGTGATACCTCAAGAGTTGGGTGAGAAAAGAAAAGGGATGACCACACACACAATGCATACATGAGCAACACAAAATAAATAATGGATGCAATGCACATGGCAATTTATATGAAGATGAAATGCACAAGTGACAAGAAAAGAAAACTCAAACATGAAGATGCAACAATTTATTATGGCAAACACGGCAGATCCATACATGGCAACATAGTTGAGGTTACAAAATAGGAAGGATCACACTCGGGGTGTTACGTTATATTACATAAAGGCCAAGTGCAGTTCTAACTTAAGATAAATCTGTCTTTTACATGAACTACATTTGTAATGAGGAACGGCGAAGGGGGGCTAATCCTTGCGATCACCCTCAGTCCTCGGGATCTGATGAATCTTGCTGATGAGGGGGGCGATGGCTTCTTTGGCAGCTGTGGTGTCTGTCCCCGGCGGCAAGCTTTTGAAGGCCTTGGAGACATCAATTCCAGGGTTCCGGCAGATAATCTTGATGAGCATCTTGGAGACGACATCGCTACAGAATTTGCGAGACTCACTGGCAAAGTTGGCGGACCTCCTTTCGTGGTGTTTCTTCAATACCTCGAGGAGTCTTTTAAAGAAGAGGGTGAGGCTGGCACTTGTAGAATCATGCTCGCCGACGGTGAAGCTGTAGTTCTCCTTGTCCGTGGTGGTCATTTGAGCAGCGAGACGCTCGGCAATATCGACAAGGCGACCAGTCCACAGATCCAGGGCTTTCTTGTGCTCGTCGAAAGAATTTGCAGCATCGGCATGCGCAGCTTTCTCCTTTTCCTAGTTTACCAGCAGCTCCCTCTCCTCTTCCCTGCCAACCTCCAGATCCTTCTCTAGGGTCGCGAGCTTTGACTTGAGGTCAGCAATGGAGTTATTGGCAGCCAAGAGTTCTTGGGTTTTGTTGATGAGTTCCTCTTCGAACTTCGATACCTTGGACTCCAACTCTATCTTGGTGGTCTCAGCGCCCTCTGCGGCCTTGACGGTTTCCAAGAGTTTGGCGGCATGAGCCTGAGCTTGAGTCTCGATGGCCTGTTGGTGGCCCTCCTCTACCTCTTGGGTCTGCTCCATGAGCAGAGTCTAGACCTCCTCGTCCTTGCCGCATAGCTTGGCGGCAAGTGCTTCCTCTCGGGCGACAAGGTCTTTTTCCTTGATGATGAGCTCCGTCAACTTGCCCTCCACGGCCGCTGCCTCCACCTTGGCAGCGTCAAGCTTCTCTTCCTGCCTCTTGAGGCTATGGAATTTGCCATTGTACCAAGTATGGAGTTCCTCTGCCTTCTCCTTCAGCTTCCCCTCGGCCAGCTCAATAGCCTGCCATCGTGAATGGAGCTCCTCCCAACGCTGGCTATAGTGCTGCTGCATATCCTTGAAGCCGGTGGCCATCGCCGTCAAGAAGGCAAGATCCGCAGCACCGTCGCTGGAGCCGTCTGATGCTGCGACGCTACTGGAGAAACGTGCCAAGATCTCCGCGATGGCTTCATCAAAAGTAGGCTCCTCGGCACCAAATGTGCTTGGGGCTTCAGATCCCTGCTGCTGATCGGTTAGCCCCAAGGGTCCTGTCAGAGCCTGCGCATCAGCCGCACTGGGGTGGATGGCGATGTTTGGCATGTCACTGCTAGCCTCGCCCATCTCAGCGTCTGTTATGACGAGCTCAGATGCGCTGCCGGAGGGCATAGCAGGCTCTTCGGAGGTTTTCGTGGCCTCCTCGGTAGCGAGCGTGGCGGCCTCCATGGCAGAAATCATGGCAGCCTCGTCAGCGGTGCTCCTCCACAGGTACCTCCCTCTCCTCCGGAGGGGTTGGTTCTACAGGACAAGGAAGAGGCGGGAAGCAAGATGGGATCAAAATCAAAATCCAGAACAAGTTCAAGAAAACAAAAAAAAGAAGGATTGACAAGGATTCCAGTGCATTTGGAAAGAAGGTTACCTTGATGGACACATGGAGGGGATGCCATCCTCCCTCCGGCAACATCAGTTGCCAGCGCTTGGTCCCCGACAACACCGGTTACCGGAGGGGCCTCTGCGCGAAGGGGCCCTTCTTGGGGCTCCTCTAGAGGAGGGCTACTCCTTGCCGATGAAGTTCTTGGCGATGGCCTGGGAGTCGAGGGTGTCATCAAGAGGTCTGCCCCTTGGCGCTCTCCTTCCGGCTGACTACTTTCCAACCCCTTGTTGGTCACCATTGCGGAAGACTCGACGATAGTGCTCGCCAGTGGAAACCGCACGTGAACCTCACGCGGGGGGCTCGAGCCGGCAACCTTAGGTGAAGTCGCACCTTGATCGGTGCCGGTTGCCGTCTTGCCCCCTTCAGCAATCTTGGGTTTCTTCTTGTGACTCTCCACCAGCGGCATTTCATCCCTGCAAGATCAGAACAATTAAAAAGATCAGTTCAGCAACAGAGTCTGCACGATTACAAGAAAAATGTATGGAGATGGAGGTGCTTACTCTTCGTCCTCGTCGGGGTCAATAAGGACTGACAGATCATAGAGAACTGTGTCCCCGATCCGCGCAGTCGTAGGCGATGGCGGTGAATTCCTGGGGCGATTTGTCCCTAGGGGAGCTGGGAGCTCCGGAACGCCTGCCTCCTCCACGGTTGGCAGGATGGGTCGGCGAGGGGCAGCAGCGCGGGAAGGCTATTGCCGGGAAGGTTGTGCCAGGGAGGGTGCAGCTGCTACCTTGACGGCAGCGAGCTCCTGGCTTGCCGACTCGGTATGCGCTGCCCTCTTTCGAGCGGGCTTCTTGGCGATAGTCATCTTCACCTTGGCGGGAAGAAGACAAGGTGGTTCTTCTTCCTCTTACTCTTCCTCTTCCTCTTCATCTGAAGATCCCTCGGGCTGCTCTCCTTCCTCTTCCTCCTCCTCAGATACCTTAGCCTGCTCTTCCTCACTAGCATGCTCTTTGGCATGCTCTTGGGAGTGGCTTCCTCCACTAGTTCCCGGAGCTGTGGCTTGCTCTTCGGCCTGGCTTCCGGTGCCTTCTCCGCCGCCGGTGCCCTTGGCTTCCCGGGAGCGAGTTGCCTTCACTCTGTTGAGCTCCTTAGCTCTCAGCGCAAGGAACTCCTTCCGGTCATCCTTAGTCGGATGGACCATGTCATCCTCGGCTCTGATGGCCTTCTCCACTAAGCCAGCAAACCAGCTTTCCACGTCTTCCTTGCTGGGTTCCCCCATGTGTTCAGAACCATCCTGGCATCACAGTCTGGCATCCATGCCAAGACGGAAGCCTTGGCGGTATTGTTGCACAATGGGATCACCTTCACCGACAGATTGAAGGTGCAACCCCTGTTGAAGAGCTGGCAAATGAGCAAGTAGTGCCCCATTACCGTCAAGTTGTTGTCGGGGCCTGGGTGCATACGCATTGGGTCAGCGGGGCCCTGATAATCCCACGCTTGCCGGCCTCCCCTGTGCTGCAGCGGGGCGATCCGGTGGCGGGTGTAGTCTACCCCCACCATCTCGATCGTCAAGCCGGCCTCCTTGAGAGCGAGGATTCGGCGCAGCGCCACTCCCAGCTTGGCGTCGTTAGGATCGACAATGCTCCAGCCGGTAGCTTTTTCGATCCTTTCGGTCCTAAGGTGGCAGAAGGCTGGAAAATCTCACTCCTTGATCCAGCACCAGTCGCCCCACCACTCGTTCCACTTGATGTGAAGTTTGCCTTCCAAGTAATGCCTCTTCGAGTTAATCCAGGTCACACTACCGGAGAGGGCGTCATCCTCGACCCGGGGAATGAAGAAACGCTCAGACAGAGCAACACTTGGGGCTATCCCACAAAGTTTTCACACAAGTGTGCGAAGACCGACAGACAGGTGACCGCGTTGGGTGTGAAATCCAGCAGCCTAAATCCGAAAGCATTCACCACCTCGACAAAGAAATCAGAGAAAGGCGGGCATAGCCCGCAGTAAAAGTACCCGGCGAAGAAGTGGAACTGATCTTCGGCGGGAGGAAGAGACCCAGGGAGCACCACCGTGGCCTCATGATCCTGCATCTTGCTTGCGTACGCATATGAGTAGTTCTTCATCAGGTCGTCTTCTGTAAGCGCTGGCGGGAAGACAGCATTGGCCCGCCGCCGTGCGACTTTGGCAGCCTTCCTCTCATCCGCTGCCGAACTAGAGAGCTTCGCACCTCTCTTTGGCGCCATGGCGAGATTTGGGGGGGGGGGGGGTCTAGCGAGCGGTGGTGGAAGTAGATGGCGCTCTCTGCCCTTGTGCGAGGTAGAAGACGGCGGTGATGGCAAGATTGGAAGAAGGGGGGTAAATGAGCATTGCCCTTCACGGATTCCTTTTTATGGGGAAGGCACGGGGGCTGGCTCTTTACCGTCCTATGTGGCTGCGCTTTTCAGGCGCACTACCTCCCCGCGCCCGTTCCATTCCACCTCTCCCATGCCCGCATTTAATGCGCATCGTGGGGGCATGATAAAAGAGAAGATTACAATAGTTATCCTCTGCCACGCGTGCTTGTGCACTGTTCGGGCCTAGCCCAACGACGCCTCGCATGCGCGTGTGGCCCAGGCCCAGGGGCTCCTGTCGGTGTACTAAAGCATGTGTGCCCTCGTACCCTGACTTGTGCACAGGCAGTTGTAGCCTTCCTGACCGCAAGGGCTTGCCGGGGGGTTGCTGTGACTCAAGATATAGATTAAACAAGACCTTGAAGAAGACCTCCAGGCAGGTCATTGAGAAGTACTATTCTAGTACTGAAGATCAAGACTGCCCTTGCTGGCAAGCTTCGTGCCGGCAAGGTGAAGACCAAGACTCTGGCTGCCGGCAAGCTCCTTGCCGGCAAGCGAAGGCCCGGCAAGCTCCGCGCCAGCAGGCTCATTCTGTACCGTTACCGCTCCACCTCATCATCGGCAAGATAAGCACGTATGATAGGTGTCGAGCGGGCAGGCAGTCAATGCAGCTGGCCAAGGCACGTGTCAACATGCCACACAAGGATTAACTTTAATGACACCCGTCCCTGGGACGTGTCAAGATAACAGGATGGCGCCAGGACCGGTGGCACAAATCTTTTGCCCAAAGCCTTGCCTCCCTGACGTAGCACCTAACGGTGCATTAAATGGATTTGTCTTACCCTGTTAGGAGATAGACGTGGTGACGGTGCAAGTCACTATTCATACCCTGTAAATGATCGTATTAGCCACTTTGGTAACCCCTTGGCCTATAAAAGGAGGCCCACGGCTACACTTAGAACGGTCGACCCCTAGTTCAAGTACACGTTGTAGCTGCACTTTCCGCGCACCTTGCCTGCAAGCTGCGCTCTTTGTAACCTTTGAGCTCATACACAATCAAACCACCAGAACAGGAATAGGGTTTTACGCTCATAGCGGCCCGAACCTGGATAAATCGTTGCTTGTTCTCACATCTACTAGCCCTGCTCTTTGTAGTATATTGATCCCACAGCCGAACCGCAAAGGGATCCTCTTGATCCCATAGATCGTCGTTTTCCCCAGACATTGTACTCCAATGTTTGTGTGATGTCCAAAAAATAATAATAATACTCCAACATTCCTGTCATAAAAAATGGCAGAAAACCCCTCAAAGAGTCTCAAAATTTCGCTCAGGTCCAGAGGTTGTATCCACGATCCCAACGACCCGAGAGCTCTCGTATCATGGGAGCATGGGAGGCCTTGGAGCACCAATTTTTTTCCTACAGGGGATCGTCCTACATACAAATGGTGTGTGTGCTTGAGAGCTGACATAGAGAAAGAGAGTAACCTAGAGAGAGAGGGGGGGGGGAGAGCGTGCATATGAGAGATCGACCTCCAGATAGATCGTGTGTCTGAAAGAGAGAGAGAGAGAGAGGAGGGAGGGAGTGCGTGTGTGAGAAAGACACGAAGAGTGTGTGTGTGTGCGAGAGGTATTGACATAAACAGAGACGGTAGTGTGTGTGTGCACAATCAAGAGAAAAAGAGGTAGACAAAAGATCAAGGATCAGAGAGAGACATCGGAGTACGCGTGTATGAGAGGTAGGGAAGAAGGCTCGGTGATCGATGGAGCGTGTGTGTGTGCGACAGAGAGATAATGGGAGAAGTCACACGGAGTATGCATGAATGGTTAGGGAGCGAGATATATTGTGTGCAAGGGAGGCCTGGAGAGACAGGGTGCATGAATGAACGGGCCTACAAATATTATGCGAGAAAGACCTAGAGAGAGTGCAGGAGAAAGAATGCCGAGTGCGTGTGTATGTGTGCTAGGGAGAAAGTTCTTACTACAAAGAAATAGGGAGTGCGAGAGAGACTACATAGAGAGGGTGTGTTTCAAGAAGGGACGAGATATCTACATAGATACAAGGAGCGCGAGAGAGACATATACGAGAGAGGGGAAGCAAGAGTGTGCGATAGATGGATAAACCTAGCTAAAGGCTGGTCGGTCAGTGTGTGAGAGAGACAGGAGTCGGGGTGCGAAAGCGAGAGTTGTGTGTGTGTGTGTGTGTGTGTGTGTGTGAGTGAGACGGGAGTCGGGAGGGGGAGGCGAGGAGGGGGGAGGCGAAAGCGAGAGTTGTTGTGTGTGTGTGTGTGTGTGTGAGAGAGAGAGAGAGAGAGAGAGTTTGTCTGATCAGTAAACAAAGGATTAGTGTCAGTTTTGGAACGGAGTTGAAGAGGAAAAGGAGACCCCGACAGGCGGTGTGTGTGCGAGAGAGATAAATTTTAGTGGTAGGAGTCATATATAGAAAGATATAGGGTGCGTCAGAGATCCCTAGAGAGAGAGAGAAAGTGAAAGCCGAGTGAGAGAGTGTGTGTGGTGGGAAAAAATAATGCTAGGTAGCTAGAGAGATACCACAACACGATAGAGACATGAGAGATAATGAGAGCTGAGTGATCTAGAGATAGAGAGTGTGTGACACCTATCGAGAGAGATGGTGAGAGACTGTGTCTGTGAAAAAAGAGAAACATGTAGTGAGTGTGCGGGTGAGATGGAGAAAAGAGAGTGATAGCTATATGAAGGAGCACGCGAGAGACGTAGAGAGAGATGGGCATGAAAGGAGATTCAAATAATTAGTCGCGTGTATAAAAGATGTCAATATAAAAGGGATTCAAATATTTGAATTACAGATGATGATACATGTAATTCATACTCGAACCAAAATTGATCTATCAAACATGCATATTCATTTGAATTTGGCCACATGTATGTTATTTAATTTCTTGATATTAGTAATCCATACATTTGAGTTGAACATCAAGTGGTTTCAAATATTTGAATTTCAACCATACGAATTTGAGATCATGGCATTTGTAAATCATATTTATATATAAAGGGGCAGAATTCTTTGTTATGCTTTTGAAAGTTATATTAAAAAATGATGTATATAGATTTGTATTCGAATACAAAATGGATCCTGCCCGAAAAAAAGAATACAAAATGGATTGAAATTGAGTTGGCACGGTAAACGTGCAAGCTTATTCTCCTAAAATTTGAACGAAGCGGCGAAACACCCAGTCCCTCCTCGGCCGTAACCGCCAAAAACCAAATTTTGGGAGATGGAAATTACTACCTATCCCTGACATGCAAAACCTGCCGGCTCGATTTCTATAGGTCTCGATAGGGGTCGGTTTGTAATTTCACTCAAACATGACATAACCGCCTCTCGCCCCGATTCATACACGGTGGGCGCGAAAACACAGTTTCTCCTCGGGCGAAATCGCGTCTCACCCCGATTCATACACGGTGGGCGCCAACAATGGGCGCCAACACAAACTCTCCTCGGCCAAAATCACTCTCAGCAAATATTCGGGGTATGCGAGATTACCGACCTATCCCCAACCAACCAATATCGCTCTGATGTCCAAAATTTTAAACGGCGGCCAAGTTTGTAACTTTCCTCCCATTTGAGACAAGTGCATCCCAAATACATGGTTCCCCCTACCTCTCTCCCTCGATTTCCCCATTCATACTCCGTGGGCACCAAAACACCCTCTCTACCCCAGCCTCCGTCCGCCACCCCATCCATCGCCATCCTCCTCTAGCATGCCGGAGCTAATACCTCGACGCTGTCGTCCATTACAAGAGATCAACATCTCCGGACCAGGATCCTTGCATCGCGTCCTCTCGCTTCATTCGCGTCGTTGTCCACCTTGCCGGGGCCGCTCCTATGATAGTCTCGTCCATCGCGCTAGGACATATCCCCGCCGCCACCGTCTGCTCTCCCAGATCTGCTTCGACGTCGCCGATAGCCATCGCAACCGCAGCACCCTCCACGTCTCAGCAGATGCTTACACGGCGCCGCAATAGAGGCGATACTCTTTCATATCTGCTCAAGTTATTTATCTCAGCCAGAAAATAGATGCCACTGCTTTACTGTGATTTCTTGTCCATCACTTAGAATCTTGTTAGTTGAAAGCAAACATTGGTTGCGAAGTAGCCTTTATCCGGTTTGCACCTTCAGATCCGCCATGGCACGGTCAACACTATACTCGCAATGCTTATGGTTTTCCCCTTTTATATTCACTACCATCATCCTAGGTGAAAGTCTGCTCCAAAGCTTAGTTGTTTGAATACGAATCTGATATGATGCTGATATTACTAAGACAGAGACACGTTTAATTGGTCAGCTAATGTTCCTACTTTAGTTACAAAAGGCATGTGTGCCACATATAGAGAGACAACAGGGAATTGCATTTCTTTGTTGCTCTGGTTTATCATATGGGTGGGCAACGAACATTGTATTATCCAAAATCTGCTTGCTCTTCTTTAACATGTTCCTCTTATGTTCTTGTTTAATAAGTATAGTAGTACAATATGTTCCTTGTCAGGAAGAGGAGCAGAGACATTTGCAGTCCACAGGTCTATTGGGTAGCTTCTGATCGATGCTTTCAACTCTTCGAGTTGGTCTGCCATAATATCCAGGAAATGTTGGGAGTTGTGTCACCTTCGAGAGTCTAGACTGATAGTAATAGTAGTGCACCATCAGTTCAAGAGAGCTGCCCCTGTAGGGGAACCAAAGCCTTTCTAGCCGTATCGGCAATACAAGCCCATATTTTCCAGCTAGTTCCACTTTCCCGATTTTACTCGTGATGCATAGGGTTCTCCCCTTTTATCTACACTATGATCTGCGTAGGTGCTTTGTGTCGTACTAGCAGCACTCCACCCTTCAACCTAAACAACACACCACTCATAATTCCAAAGCTTAGTTGTTTAAATATGAATGTGATTTGATACTGATATTAGTTAACAGACACACATTTAATTGGTCAGCTAATGTTCCCACTTGAGTTTCCAAATACACGTGGCCGCATATAGAGAGACAACAGGGAATTGCATTTCTTTGTGCGCTCTGGTTCATCATGAGTGGGCAACGAACATTGTATAGAAAGAAGCAGAATCTCCATAATATGCTTCCTCTTCTATTCTTTAACATGTTCCTCTTCTGTTCTTCTTTAATAAGTACAGTATGTTCCTTGGCAGGAAGGGGAGCAGGGACATCTGCAGTAGACAGGTCTATTGGGCCGCTTTTGCTAGATGCTTTCAGCACGTCGAGTTAGTCTGCCATAATATCCAGGAAATTTTGGGAGCTGTGTCGCCTTTGAGAGACTAGACTGATAGTAACAGTAGTGCGCCTTCAGTTGAATAGAGCTGGCCTGTAGGGGATCAAAATGCTTTCAATTAGTAGTGGCAATACAACCCCATATTTTCCAGCCAGTTCCACTTTCTCGATTTATTTATGATGCTTATGGTTTCCCCCTTTATCTACACTATGATATGCCTAGATGCTTTGTGTCTTACTAGCAGCAATCCATCCTTGAAGCTAAACTACATGGCACTCATAATTCCAAAGCTTAGTTATTCAAAATGTGAATCTGATATGATACAGATACTAATAAAATAGAGACACATTTAATTGGTCAGCTAATTTTACTACGCGAGTTTTGAAATGCATGTGCGCCACATATAGAGACATGAGGGAATACTATTTCTTTGTGCGCTCTCGTCATCATGGTTTGGCAATAAACTTTGCATACAGTATATTTTGAACCTATCATCTGCCAACTATAATTACTTGTGTAGCTCCCAACAGGGAGGCTATTTTTCTGAGTAGTAGTGCCAAATTATATTAATGTACGAACCAAATTACAGCACACATGAGCTCTCTCCTCAGAATTCCAAAGATAGCACACAAGGGTTTACAGGGATCCCCTATTATATTAGAATATCCTATGCATTTCAAAGATAATCTCACTACTATTTATGTTTTCATGCATATAAGATATTGAACTTGATCACAATGAATACGAGAATGTGCGCATCAGAAGAATATTATGGAACAGTGCAATGGCTAACAAACTTGGCATCAAGGGATTGAGTTCCATTCTGGATGGAATGAAACCCACACGCTCCCCACCTACAGATTCGTGTTCAGAATATGATCCTAATGACTATTCTGCTCATGGACTCAAAGGCAGATCGCTTATCCTGTTCACCCATCGAGGTGCCTATTCTCATTTTGGCAAGGTTTTATTGGTTGCACGTATCTTGAATAAGGTGTCATGCATTTCTTCTACTTCGTTGCACCACCATCTGCTTAGTTTACTCATCATATATGTGAAGATGCCAGGCCCATCCATTATCAATACCTATTCCATCTGTCATCATACCATGTTTTTCCGTTCAAATGTTGTTCTTGTGTATCAGACATCCAAAAGGAAGAGGGTGATTGCAGAACATCAAGGAGTACAAACAAATTCTTTGAAAAAGCTGGTGGTACCGGAGAAATCAGATAGCACCCCACTTATATTGGCGATAGAACCAGCGCCACAAAACCTAGGCCTGACTCCAGCAGACTATACCCATACTCCACTGACCATACCACTAGCCCCACCACACAGGAACCACACTCCAGCAAAAGGTATGCCGATTTTAGTTGCCATAGCACCAGCCGTGCCATAGAAAAATCCCAGTCCAGCAAAAAGTACACCAAATCCAAAGGCCAAAGACCTATTCCAACTGCAGAGAGCCCCAATTCCCGCATATTGGAACCCCATTCCAGTTATTATGAGTTTAATAGACAATGCTTTCAATGTTGTTAGGAACCACGTGCGTATCTTCCCATCATGGGAAGATTATAGTGAAGACAAACACCATTTTCACATCTTCCTGTCCCACTTACGTGTAAGTGCTATTATTCATGGTGATTACTGTCTTGTTTTTTGCTGATTGAACACATCAATGATTTACATTACATTCTTCTAAATAGGCAAGGGTCAATCTGGTTAGTCATGACACGCAAAGCTTGCTTGCGCTTTTCAAGGACGTGTTGCAGCAGTATTGGTGTTACCCGAGGAAAACACACTTTGATGGCAAGTCTATAAACAAAATTTCAATGAAGTCTCCTATGCTAAATTTACAAGACATTGAATGGGAAAACCTTGTTATGCACTGGTCTCGTCCCCAGGATGAGGTACTGTCTATGATATCACATGACAATTTGAACTCCTACACTTTTGCATGTGCCTTACCGATCTCTTTCGTAGGAAAACTGCTCGAAGAAGAATAACGGATTGAAATGGACGACAGGATATCGCAACTATGCTGCTCGCTGCTTTGCTCTGTTTAGTACCTATTGTCCTGTATCACTATACTTACATTCATACCTGGTTGATTATGTGACATCTGTGTGCATGATAGCTTGCTTATCCACTGTTTGCTCCAAATTATCAGATCTATATTAATGCTTGCATTAATGTAGAATAAACCCAATGCTTATGAAGAAGTTTAGCTCTGCATTGTTCTTGTAAGTACCTGTTGTCCTTTATCACTGTACTTATATTGACAACTAGTTGTTCATGTACCATCACTATGCAGCTTATTTTTTCTTGCCCTCCATTTTCTACACATTATCAGATCTATATTTACTCTTACCAGAATGTTGAATAAAACCAATGCTACTGAAGAAGTTTAGCTTTGCATTGCTCTTGTCAGTACCTTTTTGCCTGTACCGCTGTACTTACATTTATAGCTAGTTGATTATGTAGCATCACTCTGCATCTTAGCTTAAATATTCTCCATTTGTTCCTATATTATCACATCTATATTTACGCTTAAAAAATGTAGAACAAAGGCAATGCTTATGAAGAAGATTCTTTGGTAAACTACTTGAATTGCCCCCCATCAGCATGGACAAGGGCTTTATAGAGCCGGTCTTCACTACTAACATAAGTTTGTCCTTCTCAAGCCTTCAAACTTTGTTGTGTATATTTGGATAGGCATGACTGCAACTGCCATTTTTTTCGCGTTTGCATCAAATTGCATGTTTAAAGTTTATTATGAAGAAGTTCATAAACATAAGTTTGTCCTTCTCAATTTTAGTTTTTAGTTGTACAACCAAGTTCCTTATTCATACCATGTAAATTAAACTAAACAGAATAAGTGATCTTCTTTAGAGTGCATGTATGCTTGTGTTCTTGATCTGTATTCCAGTGGTGTGGTGAAACTACCCACTCCAGCACAATGTCTTATCCTGCTATGTCTTAACTATGAGCAATGCCATATTATGTTAATGTTATTTAAATTGTGTCTCTTTATTTGCCAATCTTAAATGGGATAAATTGACAGTAGACTGGCCATTGATGCTTATACGTTCTTTAGCACTGCACGTATGCTTGTGTTCTTGATCTGTAATCCAGTGGTGTGGTGAAACTGGCCACTCCTACACAACGCCATTTCTTGCCATGTCTTAACTATGAACAATGACATATGATGTTAATGCTATTTAAACTGTGTCTCTTTATTTGCCAATAAGAAATGGGATGAATTGACAACACTGTTGCTTATACGTGCAAAACCTGTTATCTGTTTTCTTGTTTCTCTTTCAGAGTGATATCTCTGACGCCAGAAAGAACTGCCACAATGATAGTGAGACGAACCCATTGCTTGTCCCTCTAACATATATTGCAGGGAAGAAGGCAACATATCTTGGAGATAGCGATACAACCCCAAAGTCATGTCTTGATGTAGTGTTGAAGCTACTCGCTAATAGCAGTGACACAAGCTCGATGGAGTCACCACCTGAATCTGTTCAACTTCTTTAGTCTCAACTTCAAGCTGAAAGACATGGCTCAGCTCAACTCCTACTGGAACTCCAATCTCTATGGAAGATCAACGAGAAGTACAGTGCGTCCATTGATGCTATGCAACTAGAGTTGGAGGATATAAGCGTCAAACAAGCGCTGTTTCATCAGCTTGCTCAGCTGCTTGCGCTGTAGCTGCCGTGCAGGGTTAACCTTTCTTAACTATGTTGAAGTGCTGTTGGTTCTGTATATTATTTTGTCAGCGCATTTATTTGCACTGGTGGTGACCTTTGATGCCCAGTGTATGTAATCTGCTGTCTGGTTGCGCTTTATTATCACTGGTGGTGAACTTTGATGCCCAGTGGATGTAATATCCCGTTATTTCTTTATTGTACAGTCTAGGTTTATTCTTAGTCACTATGCTGTAATTTATTTACTATATATACTATCGTCACTAGGCTGTAAGCTTCGACGGAGATCAATGGGCCAAAACGTTATCGGTCCGTCAGTGGTATATATAAAAAATTAGACTACACAAATGGGCCAGCCCGCAACTCTCTATATATGGGTCGAAACATGGGCCCACAATCATCTCAGGCCGTTAGCAGGCCTGAATGTAAACCGGGCCCAATTAGTTTCGGGCCTTTAACAGGCTGAGTAAACCGCGGGCCTTAGTTGGGCCAGAAAATACCATGGGCTTTTAACAGGCTGAAAAGTAGATTGGGTCTGAATTGTGCCAAATAATTCACGGGCCGGCAGTAGGCCGAAATATACCTCGGCCCATGATTGGCCCAATTATATGATGGCCCGTTAACATGCCAAAATTTATCTCGGGCCTTGGTTGGCCCAATCACATTATGGGCTATAAGCCGCCAGATGCAAAGCGGGCCATAATTAGGCCCAATTATATCACGGGCCTTTAACAGGCCGATAGTCAGATTGGGCTGAAATTTATCCACGAAGACCACGGGCCATTAAGAGGCCGAAAGTCACTTGTACCAGAAATGGACCCAAATGCCGCACGGGCCGTTAAATGGCCAAAAGTTAAACCAGGCCAAAAATGACCCAATTACACAAGGGGTCGCTAACAGGTCGAAACAAACATCGGGCTGAACTGGGTCAAACTGTTCATTGGGCCTTTAGCAGGCCGTAATACAAACCGGGCCTTCAATATGCCCAAAACACAGTGCACTGTTAACGGGCCATATCTGACATGGGCCGTAATTTGGCCCAAAACATGGCAGGCTGTTAACGGCCCAACCCACTAGTATCTGACAAAATCTTGTGGGCCTTTGGCTTGGCCCGCTCGTTTAACCTGAATGGGCCACTGTTGGGCTGTGCCACGTGTCGACGTATCATAGGCATCTCTCCAATGAATGGATGACATCTGCGCAATGCCGAGCTGGCACGTAGTTCCGTCGGCGAATGAGAATTTTACACGTGGAAAATCGCCATTGGTCGGGGCAATTAACGGGTTATCGGATCCAAACCCGCACCCGATAGCTTAACGATGACCCGTTATGGTGGATGCCATGTGCCGGTTACCCTTGATGAAAACACTTCCATGACGCGCCATTTATCGTCATGGAAGTGGACACTTCCATGATGATAATTTGAGTATATATTGTCATGGAACACTTATACGACAGCACAGGTATGACTATCTTGATTCTGTCATAAAATCGTCACGGATGTACATGCATGACAGAAAACGTGACCTACTGTGACAAACACGTATCATCACGGAAGTGTTTTTTTTGTACTGTGACAAGTAGACCGAAAGCATCTACTACTATTACTCGACCCCTCGACCGCTATCCAGCATGCATCTTAAGGTATTAAGTTCATAACAAATAGAGTAATGCTTGGAGCATGACGACATAATGTAGACAGAATAAAACCAAGCAATATGATTAAACCCCGTCGTTTTACCCTTAGTGGCAACAATACAATACATGCCTCACTACTCCTCCTGTCACAGAGTGAGGAGACCGCAAGATTGAACCTACCACAAAGCACCTCTCCCACTGAAGATAAATCAATCTAGTTGGCCAAACCAAACAGATAGATCGAAGAGAAGTAAAAAGCTATAGTAATCACACATAATAAAGTTCAGAAAAGACTCAGTCACTTTCAATGAATAATCTGAGCATAAACCCACAATTCATTGGATCCCAACAAACACAACGCAAAAGAAGATTACATCAAATCGATCTCTGAAGACAACACTGTATTGAAGATGAAAGAGAGAGAGAAAGCCATCTAGCTACTAGCTATGGACTCGTAGGTCCTGTCGGAACTACTCACACATCATCGGAAGGGTGGCAAGGTTGATGAAGAACCCTTCCGTGATCGATTCCCCCTCCGGCTGAGTACCGGCGGAGGCCTTGTAACACCTCGAGAATCATGCTACAGTGATCTTCCCCTAATGGTGGTCATGTTACCATGATCACTAAGCCATTCTGTCACTTGTCCAAAATCAAAGCCAAAATCCAATTTGAATTGCATGTCAAATATTTACTTCTTCTGTCATGCAATCAAAATAGTCCATAATTTGGCAAATATTCCCCAAGTATTTGTCATGTTGAAACCAACCTCATTTGGATTCCCAAAATGTCCCAGGGAATTATTTGAGTGGTCCAACAACATAATAATTGGCCTTTTCAATTTCTAAAAATGGTTAGAAAACTCCAATTGGCCCCAAACTTTTTGTACAGCTTGATGCCAAATATTTATGTGCCAAACCTCATGTGCAACTAAATTAATTTGGTGCCCCTTAGAAGTGCAAACAGGAGCTATTTCCTTTTACAGAAAAAGAAAAGGCAAAAGAGGAAGAGGCACTGTGCCCATGGGCTTGAGTCAGCACAGGGAGGCCCAGCCCAGCTCTCCCGCCGTCCCTAACCTCCTGCCTCTCTCTCCTAGGCATGGCAGCATGCGCGCACATGCCGCGCCAGCCCCCCTCTCCTGCGATCAACAGCAGCACTACAGGAGCTCGCCAGGGGGGTGGCTAAGGTCCCCCGCGACCCCAGCCTTACCCTAGCACCTCTCCATTCCCTCCCTCCTTCTTCCCCACGTAGATCGAGCCCGCGCCCGAGACCATGGTCGCCGCCGTCTCGGCGTTGCCATGCACTGAGGCCACCCAGCGCCACTGGAGGAGGAGCGCCTCCGTTGTCTTCGTCACCTGCGCTAGCTGGAATGGAGTGAGGAGCCACCATTTTGTCGCCCGCGTCGCCTCCCTCCGTCGGCCGCCACCTCTGCTTCGTCGTCGATCCCTCGCCGTCGCTGCATCACCGCCTTCCTCGAGCCGTCCCCGAGATCATTGTGAGCTCCTGGTCCTCCCTAACCCCCTCTTGCCCCTTCGCGTGCCCCGTAGGCTCGCCCGCATCAGAGCCGTGGGTGCGCCGCCGCCGCGAGCTCGCTTCCGGCGAGCCCAGGCCACCCCACGCCCTCCTGTCGCCTCCCCTGGATGTGCGTGTGTGACGGCAACCTCCTGGTGCCCTCCTTCGCCGCTCTCGTGGCTTCCCGGAGCCCTCCGCCGTGGCCAGAGGCCACCAGCGTTTAACCGCCGACCTAAACGGCCACTAACGTTGACTACCCCACTAACCCGCTGACGTGGCATCGTTAACCACTAACCCTCTTCGTAAATCCCCACTGACAGTCGGGCCCCACGCGATTTAATTAACCATAATAAAACCTGTTTAGTTAATTAACTAAACTGACAAGTGGGACCCCCAGCTACTGTTCAAACGGATAAGCTGTGCTGAGTCAGCACGCTGACTCAGCACTGGGACCCACTGTCAGCCTCTTAAACACATAGCTGGGTACACTTCCGGGGTACCCATAGAAATTTAAGTAATTGAATTTTTGAATTAAAATAAATCTGTAATTTCAGAATATTGTTTAAATCTTTGAAAATTCATATAGATTCAACCGTAACTCCGATGAAAATGTTTTATATATGAAAAACATTCAGAAAAATGAGACGAATCCGGATATGCCCCCCATGTAGCTGTCACATGCCCACAACACTGCAAACATGGAACCTTCCCCTCCGGTTCATATGTCTAACAGATGCCTCAATCCGGAAAAATATCCCCAGATATTTTCCCGCTCCGTCTGTAATGTGTAGCACTGCGTTAGGTCACCCCAAGCAGCATATAGCCATGTCATGCATCTGTGTTGCTTTTGTTTGCTTTTTATTTATTGTTTCTTCTCCCTCTTCTCAACGGTAGACCCCGAGACTGGCGCTACTATAGTGTACGACTACGGCCCTGACGACCAGACCTTTTCAGCAGAGCTTCCAGGCAAGCAAAACCCCTTGATCATTCCTATATCGCCCATTCTTTCTTTCCCATGCTTGCATTAGATTTTGCTACTGTATTTGATTGCTCCTATTCTGATGCATTGCCTGATTTTTGTATCTGCTGTTGATACCTTACGTGCTATCCTAAATGCTTAGTATAGGTTGGTTAGTAATCCATCAGTGACCCCTCACCCTTGTCCTTGTTGCCCCGCTTTGTTACTGGTGCCCCGATCAATGTGATCGATGTACTGAGACTGACACAGCACCGCACACCCCCTTAGTTATACGACTCTGCAGAGCTACTATCGAGTGTCGAGGGTGATACCTACTACCTCACTCCTGATGATATCTCTATAGCATAGCTAGTCAGTTGTGGGTTACCGAGGGTGATTCCTCTTTCACCACCTCCGATGGAGCCTCTGTCGTGCAACCCCTTAAGTGTGAACCCTTCGAGGGTGATTCCTCCAAGTTCACCTTGACGGTCACGGATACCCTGTATTTAGCTCAGGCCCTTGTTGAAGTCAGGTCGACCCCGAGGGGTACCCGTGAGAGATGTGGAGTCGGGTTGACCATGAGGGTACCCGCGAGATAATTGCGTGGCACGGCCGGGCATTCCTGGCCCTTGCCGTAAGTCCACGAGAGGGGCGACGGGACCACAAATCGTGGAGCACTGCTCGTCACCACGAGCTCCCAACACAGTAATGGGTTAGGATATGTGATCTGAGTAGGCCTCTGGCCTTTTCGCACTAACCACCAAGCGGGAATAGTATGGGCACTCGGCGTCGTATGTTTCAGCCGAAGTTCTTCAGACGTCAGCGACTGAGCGGCGCGCGCCCGGGTGGATCGCGACAGCCTGCGTGTGTATACAGGGGCTAGATCTTGTCCCGGCCGCCCACGCAACGCGCAGGAGTGCAAAGGGCGATGGGCCCAAGACCCCTGAGCGCTTAGGATGTAGACCGGTGTGCTGGCCTCTCTATTGAGCCTAGGTAGGGCTATGGCATATCGATCAGCCGAGGCCGGGCATGACCCGAGTAAGTGTGTCCGGCCAGATTTAATCGAGCGTGTTGGGTAAGTTGGTGCACCCCTGCAGGGAAGTATATCTATTCGAATAGCCGTGTCCACAGTAACGGACGCTCGGAAAATATCCCGATCTACTACAACTAGAACTGAATACTTGTGGAACTTATTTAAATATGTTAGCTCCGGGATTGCTTTCTCACAGGGAGTCGAGGAAGGATCTCTGGGCATTGCTACTATATACTTATTACTATATGTTATGTTACTAATCTGCACTCTTCTAATGCTGCAAGACGCTGAAGATGCTAGTCTTCGATAGGCTAGGCTTTCCCCTCTATTCTGGCATTTCTGCAGTATAGTCCACAGATACAGCCTCCCCTTTGATACCGATGCATAACTAGAATAGTTCTGATGTAAGTCTTGCGAGTACTTTTGATGAGTACTCACGGTTGCTTTGCTACCTCTTTTTCCCCATACCCGATTGCTGCGAGTAGAGGACGGAGCACCGGAGCCAGCTGCCCCCGTCGACGACTACTACTACCCCTCCGGCGGAGCCTACTAAATAGAGACCGACGACCAGGAGTAGATAGGAGGCTCCCAGGCAGGAGGCCTGCGCCTTTTTGATCCAGTGTCGTTGTTTTGCTCAGCCTTCTTAAGGCAGACTTGTTTTACTCTTTATGTCTGTGCTCAGATATTGGTGCTTCCGCTAACGCTTGTGCGCGAGCTTATGTCTTCGAGCCCTCGAGGCCCCTGGCTTGTAATATAAAGCTTGTATGACTTTTATTTGTGTTTAGAGTTGTGTTGTGATATCTTCCCGTGAGTCCCTGGGCTTGATCGTGCTCATTTGCGTGTATGATTAGCGCACGATTAAGTCGGGGGAGTCACAAGTTGGTCTTAGAGCTGACTGCCTATAGGAAGCCCCTTTCCAACTCCTTGGCCGAAGTTGAGTCTAGTCTTTGAAAACTATTTTACTAACATGGCTGTGTGGCTTACGGGCCCACGTCGCCAATGGATTGTTTAGGATCTTTTAATCCTCTTCTTTACTCTGGGACTCTGATCTCTCTTCTATTCGGGTTAAAGATTTTGCTAACTCTAGCACTAGGTTCTCGTAACTACTTCCTCCCGGAGAGCCCCTCATTCCAGATGACGGCTTGGTTCATCAGAAGATTCCAAAGATACTCTTCGATGTTTTCTCGATATCCTTGTGCCCACCGCTTTTGCAATTCCCTACCACCGATAAATCCCCGTGGATGACTACACATCCTTGCCGTCTGTACCTTCATTCCCAGTTGCTCTTATTAATACAAGATGCCCTGAAATACTCTCCGTTGTTTCAAGAATCCTTGGTTCCTACTGCCTTGCAGCTTCTTTTCACACTGTGGATAATTCCTCACACTTACCGGGGATCCATTCATCCCCAGTTGTTCACGTGTTTCCCAAAATAATTTGAAATACTATCTGATCTCCCGAGAGTCCTCTGCAACCTATTGCTTTGAAAAGTCTTGCTTGTCTGCATTATGGTTAATTCCATATGTCTACCAATATTCATTAACATCCTTTGACATTGTCACTCTGAGCCTATTTGATTCAATATGTATGTGAATGCTCGCTAACATCGATTAAATCCTAGAATTCATCCTTCCGGCTCAGCCGTCATTTTGGACATGAGTTGGTTCTCGGCCAATTAAGTTGCAATTGATTGTCCATCTATTTCTATTCAACTTACTCAACTTTGATCAGAGCGTCTGCTTCTAATCCTTCGTGTTGGTAATCATAATTCCTTTGTATTTAAGCGTCGAATTATTCAAATGTTTCTATAATCCGATGCCTTTACATTCTTTCTTCTTCTGGTTGAGTACCGATACTCACATCAGATCCCTTGTGGACCGCCAAATCCTTTGTTGGATTATTATCCGACAGTGTCCTTCACATTTAAAAATCTTGTGAGTTCTTCCCCTTATACATAATGCCTTTGGTAAATTGTATCCTCTGCCTTTTGGTAAATTGTTGCTGGAAAATTTAAACTCAATCTTGTCATTCCTAGACTACCGGCTACATCCTTATCATGCTACCTTTGGCCATGCTACCTCATCCTTCTTTGGTGCACGAATTCTTCAGACTGTAAGCAAGGCTGATGTCGAGTTTTCAACATCATTTTTATGTCTTGAAAAGCAACTCCGATTCTGAGCTTGCATCTTATCTGTTGTTCCCATAACTTTCCACTTCATCATTCCCTTGCTTGATGCCATCGCTGTTCGATTACATCCTCTTGAAACCTCTCGACAGACTGTGTCGTGATCATTGTCAACATTTTGACTTCTTCCTAGTTGTGAATTGAATTCATAATACTTGATACCATCCATGCCCCTTGGTATTCTTAAAAATTGTCTCTTGTGTATTCTTGTGATCTTCAAATCCAATCTTTACTTGAAACACCATATTATTGCTACCCCGAAGCATGACTGTGATACTCCGAACGTCAACAAGAATATCGAAAGCACAATGCTAAATGTTCCATGATCAATTATTCAAACACCGTTGTATGGGTAACATCATGATTTTCCTTGCCCCTTTATCTAAATAATTTTGTACTTGCTGCCCTGTCATGTATATCACACTCTGTTTTCCCTTGGGAAGGATATACTCCTAGTACTTGTGTGTAAACACATTTTCCTTTCCATTCGTCTGTTTAATCTGATAATCACATTTTTCTTTCCATTCATTTGTTTAACCTTTCTTGTGAATTATATGATCTAAGTAGTAATGATTCTCTGCTTATGAAAACACCTCGGTGTACCACTCTGTCAGTAACCCCTTGTTACTATTGTTGATTACATTCTGGTAACACCGGTGGACGAGAACTTTGCCGATTGGTTCACCTCGCCTTGCGAGCAGGAAAATGGTTCTCTTCGTCCCCCGCCCTTGGTACCGACGTTGTTGTTGACATAGCTGACAAGCTATCCTCTGACATGCCTTGCTATCATGACCGTGCAAGATGTCGCCGCCCTTCCTACTCTTAATCCACACTAACCATAGTTTCACAGGATCGAAACATGACTCTCCTGTACATCCCTATTTCCAAAGTTATTCCTCGCGCTTGGCTTCGTATGTAATTCACAAGCCACCTTCCTAGAGATGATCTATTCTGGTTTCAGACGCAATACGTATACCCGTTGTTCTGAACCCCTTTCACCTTCTGGTTAGCATCGAACGATTGCCTACCGTTTGAAACTTTTATACCTTCTTATGTTGCTCTCGATGATTTCCCTGAGTTTCAACTCGAGAGATACCTTGTGCCTCATTCCCTGAGATAATTACCGAACGTCAGTCCTTGCAGACATCCGTCCTTATAGTTTCCCCTCTTACCCTATTTGTAAGTATGGTGAAGATGCAAATAAAAGGTGCAAAGTTTGACATGATGCAAGACTGCAGGAGAAAATGAAGACGTCAATGTAATGGATCGACCTCTTCGGGAAGAGCCACAAAGACTGAGATGACTCGTTAGATTCGTAGCCAAACCTTTCCCCCTTACTCTACCTCTTAAATCTCGGGACGAGATTTCTTGTAGTGGAGGAGATTTGTAACACCCCGAGAATCATGCTACAGTGATCTTCCCCTAATGGTGGTCATGTCACCATGATCACTAAGCCAATCTGTCACTTGTCCAAAATCAAAGCCAAATTCCAATTTGAATTGCATGTCAAATATTTACTTCTTCTGTCATGCAATCAAAATAGTCCATAATTTGGCAAATATTCCCCAAGTATTTGCCATGTTGAAACCAACCTCATTTTGATTCCCAAAATGCCACTGGGAATTATTTGAGTGGTCCAGCAGCAAAATAATTGGCCTTTTCAAATTCTAAAAATGGTTAGACAACTCCAATTGGCCCCAACCTTTTTGTGCAGCTTCATCATGATGCCAAATATTTATGTGCCAAACCTCATGTGCAACTAAATTAATTTGGTGCCCCTTATAAATGCAAACAGGAGCTATTTCCTTTTACAGAAAAAGAAAAGGCAAAAGTGGAAGGGGCACTGTGCCCATGGGCTTGAGTCAGCACAGGGAGGCCCTGCCCAGCTCTCCCGCTGTCCCTAACCGCCTACCTCTCTCTCCTAGGCATGGCAGCACGCGCGCACACGCTGCGCCAGCCCCCCCTCTCCTGCGATCGACAAGAGCACAACAGGAGCTCGCCAGGGGGTGGATAAGGTCCCCTGCGACCCCAGCCTAACCCTAGCAACTCTCCATTCCCTCCCTCCTTCCCCGCGTAGATCGAGCCTACGCCCGAAAACGTGGTCGCCGCCGTCTCGGCGTTGCCGTGCGCTGAGACCACCCCGCGCCACTGGAGGCTGCCCAGGAGGTGCGCCTCCATTGTCTTTGTCGCCTGCGCTCGCTGGAATGGAGCGAGGAGCCACCATTTTGTCGCCCGCGTCGCCTCCCTCCGTCGGCCGCCGCCTCCGCTTCGTCGTCGATCCCCCGCCGTCGCTGCATCACCACCTTCCTTGAGCCGTCCCCGAGATCGTTGTGAGCTCCTGGTCCTCCCTAACCCCCCTCTTGCCCCTTCCCGTGCCCCGTAGGCTCGCCCGCATCGGAGCCGTGGGTGCGCCGCCATCGCGAGCTCGCTTCCGGCGAGCCCAGGCCACCCCACGCCCTCCTGTCGCCTCCCCTGGATGCGCGTGTGTGAGGGCAACCTCCTAGTGCCCTCCTTCACCGCTCCCGTGGCTTCCCGGAGCCCTCCGCCGTGGCCAGAGGCCGCCGGCCTAAACGGCCACTAACGTTGACTACCCCACTAACCCGCTGACGTGGCATCGTTAACCACTAACCCTCCTCGTAAATCCCCACTGACAGCCGAGCCCCACGCGATTTAATTAATCATAATAAAACCTGTTTAGTTAATTAACTAAACTGACAAGTGGGACCCCCAGCTACTGTTCAAATGGATAAGCAGTGCTGAGTCAGCACGCTGACTCAGCACTGGCACCCACTGTCAGCCTCTTAAACACATAGCTGGGTACACTTTCGGGGTACTCATAGCAATTTAAGTAATTGAATTTTCGAACTAAAATAAATCTGTAATTTTAGAATATTGTTTAAATCTTTGAAAATTCATATAGATTCAGCTGTAACTCCGATGAAAATGTTTTATATATGAAAAATGTTCAGAAAAACGAGACGAATCCGGATATGCCCTCCATGTAGCTATCACATTCCCACAACACTGCAAACATGGAACCTTCTCCTCCATTTCATCTGTCTAGCAGATGCCTAAAGCCGAGAAAATATCCCCAGATATTTTCCCGCTCCGTCTGTAACGTGTAGCACTGTGTTAGGTCACCCCTAGCAGCATATAGCCATGTCATGCATCTGTGATGCTTTTGTTTGCATTTTATTTATTGTTTCTTCTCCCTCTTCTCTACGGTAGACCCTAAGACCGACACTGCTGCCGTGTACGACTATGCCCCTGACGACCGGACGTTTTCAGCAGAGCTTCCAGGCAAGCAAAACCACCTTGATCATTCCTATGTCGCCCATTCTTGCTCTCCCATGCTTGCATTAGATTTTGCTACTGTATTTGATTGCTCCTATTCTGATGCATAGCCTGATTTTTGTATCTGCTGTTGATACCTTACCTGCTATACTAAATGCTTAGTATAGGTTGGTTAGTAATCCATCAGTGACCCCTCACCCTTGTCCTTGTTGCCCTGCTTTGTTACCGGTGCCCCGATCAATGTGATCGATGTACAGAGACCGACAGAGCACCGCACACCCCCTTAGTTGTACGACTCTGCAGAGCTACTATCGAGTGCCGAGGGTGATACCTACTACCTCACTCCTGATGATATCTCTGTAGCGTAGCTAGTCGGTTGTGGGTTATCGAGGGTGATTCTTCTTTCACCACTTCCGATGAAGCCTCTGTCGTGAAACCCTTCAAGTGTGAACCCTTCGAGGGTGATTCCTCCAAGTTCACCTTGACGGTTACATCGAGTAGGAATCCAACAAGGGTGATTCCTCGGATTCCTTCTTGATGTTATAGACACATGGATACCCTATATTTATCTCAGGCCCTTGTTGAAGTCGGGTCGACCCCGAGGGGTACCCGTGAGATATGTGGAGTCGGGTTGACCATGAGGGTACCCGCGAGATAATTACATGGCACGGCCGGGCATTCCTGGCCCATACCGTAAGTCCACGAGACGGGGCGACGGGACCATGGATCGTGGAGCACTGCTCGTCACCGCGAGCTCCCAACACACTAATGGGTTAGGATATGTGATCTGAGTAGGCCTTTGGCCTTTTCGCACTAACCACCACGCGGGAATAGTATGGGCACTCAGCGTCGTATGTTTCAGCCGAAGTTCTTCAGATGTTAGCGACTGAGCGGCGCTCGCTTGGGTGGATCGTGACAGCCTGCGTGTGTATACAGGGACTAGATCTGGTCCTCGCCGCCCACGCTACATGCAGGAGTGCAAATGGCGATGGCCCCAAGGCCCCTGAGCGCTTAGGATGTAGACTAGCGTGCTGGCCTCTCTGTTGAGCCTAGGTAGGGCTACGGCGTGTCGATCAGCCGAGACCGGGCATGACCCGAGTAAGTGTGTCCGGCCAGAGTTAATCGAGCGTGTTGGGTAAGTTGGTGCACCCCTGCAGGGAAGTATATCTATTCGAATAGCCGTGTCCACGGTAACGGACGCTTGGAAAATATCCCGATCTACTACAACTAGACCTGAATACTTGTGGAACTTATTTAAATATGTTAGCTCCGGGATTGCTTTCTCGTAGGGAGTCGAGGAAGGATCTCTGGGCATTGCTAATATATACTTATTACTATATGTTATGTTACTAATCTGCACTCTTCTAATGCTGCAAGACGCTGAAGATGCTAGTCTTCGATAGGCTAGGCTTTCCCCTCTATTCTGGCATTTCTGCAGTATAGTCCACAGATACAGCCTCCCCTTTGATACCGATGCATAACTAGAATAGTTCTGATGTAAGTCTTGCGAGTACTTTGGATGAGTACTCACGGTTGCTTTGTTACCTCTTTTTCCCCATACCCGATTGCTGCGAGTAGAGGACGGAGCACCGGAGCCAGCTGCCCCCGTCGACGACTACTACTACCCCTCCGGCGGAGCCTACTACTAAATAGAGACCGACGACCAGGAGTAGATAGGATGCTCCCAGGCAGGAGGCCTGCGCCTTTTTGATCCAGTGTCGTTGTTTTGCTCAGCCTTCTTAAGGCAGACTTGTTTTACTCTTTATGTCTGTGCTCAGATATTGGTGCTTCCGCTAACGCTTGTGCGCGAGCTTATGTCTTCTAGCCCTCAAGGCCCCTGGCTTGTAATATAAAGCTTGTATGACTTTTATTTGTGTTTAGAGTTGTGTTGTGATATCTTCCCGTGAGTCCCTGGGCTTGATCATGCGCATTTGCGTGTATGATTAGCACACGATTAAGTCGGGGGCGTCACAGGCCTCTAGATGGGATTGCGGAAGAATAGAGGCTTGCGGTGGTAGAATAATTGTTTCAGATCTTGCTCTGGGGGTTTTGGAATATTTGGGAATTTGTTGCGCTAGAGTTAGGTCAGAAGGAGCCACATGGGGCCCATAAGGCATCAGGGCGTGCCTACCCCATAGGCGCACCATGTTGCCTTGTCGTCTCCCTGTCTGGTTTCTGGTCCTCCCTCGAAGCTTCTAGGGTCCCTCCTAGTCCAAAAAAAATCATCAAAAAGTTTCATAGTGTTTGGACTCCATTTGGTAGGGATTTTCTGTAAAACCAAAACGAAGCAGAAAACAGCAACTGGCACTTGGCACTTGGTTAATAGGTTAGTTCCAAAAAATGATAGAAAGTGATGTATAAAGCATATAAGATTGGTAATGTAATAGCATGAAACAATCAAAAATTATAGATACGTTGGAGACGTATCAGCATCCGCAAGCTTAATTCCTGCTCGTCCTCGAGTAGGTAAATGATAAAAACAGAATTTTTGATGTTGAATGCTACTGGCATGTTTATCATGTAATCTTCTTACGGTATGAATATTAAGATACGAATGATTCAGGGCAGTAGTCTATCATTTGAAATAAAGACATCAATACTCAGACATATTAGAAAACAATCATGCCCTCTTAAAAATAAAGAATGATAGAAGAACGTTATCCCTACAAAATCATATAGTTTAGCATGCTTAGTCTTCCTAACACAAGATATTAATCATGAACTACCCCAGTGACAAGCCGAGTAATCAAATCATACTTTTTCTCGCTTCAGCATTTTCAACTTGACTCAATACTTGAGCGTGAGTCAAGGACTTGGCACTTTGGATGGCAAAGAGAATGATAATGGGGGTTCATAAAGGAAGACAAAAAAATAGAGGAAGTCTCACATCAACATGGCTGATCGTTTGGCAATGGAGAGGCCTTACAATCGATGTCAATGTGAGGAGTAGGGATTGCCATGCAACGGATGCACTAGAGCTATAAGTGTATGAAAGCTCGCTATGGAAACTAAGTGGGTGTGCATCCAACTTGCTTGCTCATGCAGATCTCGGGCATTTGAGGAAGCCCGTCATCAAAATATACAAGCCAAGTTTTATAATGTAAAAATTCCCACTAGTATATGAAAGTGACAAATCATGGAGACTCTCTATATGAAGAACATGGTGCTACTTTGAAGCACAAGTGTGGTAAAAGGATAGTAGCATTGCCCCTTCTCTCTTTTTCTCTCATTTTTATTTTTTTCATTTTTTTAGAACAATATCATGAACCTCATCCCCATTTTTTGAAGGACTCATCATTCTCCATCATTCTTTACCTCACTAGGACAATGCTCTAATAATGATGATCATCACACTTTTATTTACTTACAATTCGACAAACTGGAAGAATATGACTCTATATGAATGCCTCTGGTAGTGTACCAGGATGTGCAATGACCTAGCATAACATGTATAACAATGATGAATGGTGGCTTTGCCACAAATATCATGTCAGCTCTATATGATCATGCAAAACAATATGACAATGAACACACAAGACATGTGTATGATGATGGTGGAAGTTGCATGGAAATATATCTCGGAATGGCTATGGAAATGATATGATAGGTAGGTATGGTGGTTGTTTTGAGGAAGGATATAATGAGGCTTATGTGTGATAGAGCGTATCATATCACGGGGTTTGGATGCACTAGCGAAGTTTGCACCGACTCTCGAGGTGAGAAAGGGCAATGCACAGTACCCAAGAGGCTAGCAAAATATGGATAGGTGGAAGTGTTTTAGTCCAACAACATCACATTAGTCATAAAGAACTCAAGTACTTATTGCAAAAGTTTATTAACCCTCGAAGCAAATCATAACTTTTCATACCCCTAGGGGATAAATTGGGAGGAAAAGACCATCGCTCGTCCCCGACCGCCACTCATAAAGTAGACAATCAATAATAAATCATGCTCCAATTTCATCGCAAAACTAAAACTATACGTGCATGCTTTGGGCATCACAAACTTTAACATCGATATTTCTAATAGACCATGATAATTAACTAATACATACACATATTACTATCCTTATATCAAAAAACTTTTGCAAGGAATCAAACTTATTATATTCGGTGATCTACATGCAAGTTTTTATTATACCACTCTTGTGTACCTATCAATTTTAGACCATTCATATAACATGTGCAAATTACTAGTTCCTATTACAAGACTCTCAAATAGATATAAGTGAAGCATGAGAGTAATTCATTTCTTTAAAATATAACCAACCACCGTGCTCTAAGGATATAAGTGAAGCACATGAGCAACTGCATAACTCAAAAGATATAAGCGAAGCACATAGAGTATTCTAACAAATTATGATGAATGTGTGTCTCTCTCAAAAGGTGTGTCCAGCAAATAATGATTGTGGCAAAATAAGAAGCAAACAAAATAAAACTATGGCACAAGACGCTCCAAGTAGAACACATATCATGTGATGAATTAAAATATAGCTCCAAGTAACATACCGATGAATTGTGGACGAAAGAGGGGATGCCAACTGGGGCATCCCCAAGCTTAGACACTTGGGGTCTTCCTTGAATATTACCTTGGGGTGCCTTGGGCATCACCAAGCTTAGGGTCTTGCTACTCCTTATTCCTTCACTCATCGTGGTCTCACCCAAAACTTGAAAACTTCAGCACACAAAACTCAACAGAAACTTCATGAGATCTGTTAGTATAATAAATCAATCATCCACTTTAGGTACTGTTATAAATTGATTCATAATTTTTCTTGCATAATATGTACCGTATTCCAAGTTCTCCATGATTTATACCCCCCCATATAATCCATAGCATCATTAAAACAAGCACACTATCCAATAAAAATAGGATCTGTCTAAAACATAACATTCTGTAAAGATCTGAATTAAAGTCATACTTCTGTAACTCAAAAAATTCTGAAAAATTAGGAAAAAGTAAAAAAAAAACTATATCCCAATACTATGTAAAATATTCAGGATTTTATCACGTTCTAGTACATAATAGAAATTCCAGTATTGGCGCAAAACTCTCTGTTTTCAAACATCATCAATTATATTATCATTTAAATCATCCCAAAGGCATTACTTGGCAGAAACACTAACTAAAAGATAAAAACACAATCATTACAGTAGAAATAATCATGTGACTGAAGAAAAATAAAATCAAAGCAAAAATATAAATATTGGCTTGCCTCCCAACAAGCGCTATTGTTTTATGCCCCTAGCTAGGCATAATGCATAGTTTCAAGTATTATCATCTTTCAAAGTAATTCCACAGGTGACTTTCATAATGGATTCATATGCTGGTTTAATTCTCTTCCTTGGGAAGTGTTCCATCCCTTTCTTTAGTGGAAATTGGAACCTTATATTTCCTTCTATCATATCAATAATGGCACCTATGGTTTGTAGGAAGGGCCTACCAAGTATTATAGGACAAGACGGATTGCATTCAATATCAAGCATAATGAAATCCACGGGTACATAGTTTCTATTAGCAATTACAAGGACATCATTAATTTTACCCAATGGTTTCTTCATTCTTGAATCTGCTAAGTGCAAGTTGAGGGAATATTCATCCATATCGGTGAGACCTAAAATATCACATAAAGATTTTGGTATAGTAGAGACGCTAGCACCTAGATCACACAAAGCATTACATTCATAATCTTTGATTTTAACTTTAATAGTAGGTTCCCATCCATCACATAATTTTCTTGGTATAGATACTTCCAATTCTAGCTTTTCTTCGGTAGCTTTTACATGGGCTTCCACGATGTGTTTAGTAAAAGCTTTGTTTGTTCATAAGCATTGGGCGAATTTATCATGGATTGCAACAAGGAAATACATTCAATCAAAGAGCAATTATCATAATTAAAGTATTTGTAATACAAAGTAGTGGGCACATTGCTATCTAAAGTTTTGACCTCTTCAAACCCACTTTTATTGTTTTTATCATTAAGATCATCACCCTCCGAACAATTGGGACGCCTTCTACTTAAAGTTGACTCATCTCTAGTACCTTTATAATCAAGTTTTATATTACTAAACAAAGATTCAATAGGTTTCACACCAATAATTTTAATATCTTCATCATTATTATCATGAAAACCGGGTGCGAAGGCTTTTTCTAGGAATTCATGTTTAGCTCTTAGCCTCTCAATTCTTTTTCTACTTTCATCCATGGTGACTTCAATAGACTTTAAAGATTCAGCTATTACATCTCTTTTAGGTGGAAATTTTTTAATCTTGAGGGTTTCCACATCGTGAGCAATTCTATCCATGTTTCTAGACATGTCATCAACTTTGTTTAATTTTTCTTCTACCATAGCATTGAAAATATTTTGAGAACTAATAAATTCTTCAATGTTGTTCTCAAGTTTAGTAGGTATCCTATTATATGAATTACTGGGATACGGTCTAGGATAGAAATTCCCTCTATAAGCATTGTTGTTGAAATTATTTCTAGCGACAAAATTCACATCAATAGCATCATTGTTTTGCTCAATCAAAGTAGATAATGGAACATCATTGGGATCAACATGAGCATTTTTACCAGAAAGCATATTCATAAGAGCATCCATTTTTTCACTCAAAGTAGAAACTTCTTCGACAGAGTTTACCTTCTTACCAGTTGGAGCTCCTTCGGTGTGCCATTGAGAATAATTTGTTGTCATATTATCGAGAAGCTTTGTTGCCTCTCCCAATGGAATTCCCATAAATGTGCCACCTGCAGCAGAGTCTAGAAGATTTCTCGACACAAAGTTTAGTCCCGCATAGAAGTTTTGCATTATCATCCATAAATTTAATCCATGAGTGGGACAATTCTTAATCATTAATTTCATTCTCTCCCAAGATGGTGCAACATGTTCTTGCTCCTGTTGTTTAAAGTTCATGATTTGATTTCTAAGAGATATTATCTTAGCGGGAGGAAAGTACTTGGCAATAAAAGCATCCTTACATTTATCCCATGAATCCATACTATTGCGAGGTAAGGATGAAAACCAAGTTTTAGCACGATCTCTTAGTGAGAAAGGAAATAATTTCAAATTAACAGTATCATTATCCACATCTTTTTTCTTTTGCATATCACATAATTCAACGAATGTATTAAGATGGGATGCAACATCTTCATTAGGATTTTCAGAAAATTGTTCTTTCATGATAAGATTCAGTAATGCAGCATTAATATCATATGACTCCGCACTAGTGGCGGGAGGAGCAATTGGAGTACTAATAAAATCATTGTTATTAGTATTCGAGAAGTCACACAACTTAGTGTTTTCTTGAGACATGGTGACAATTCAAGCAAGCAAACTAGATAGATATTTTTTGTATTTTAATTTTTTTTAACGAGACTAATAAAAGCAAATAAAAAGTAGAACAAGTAAATGATAATGTGAATGTAGGGTCCTTGCTTTGTTTGATGATATCTCCCCAGCAACGGCACCAGAAATTCTTTCTGCTACTTGTGAGTTGTGTTGGGATTTTCCCCGAAGAGGAAGGGTGAAGCAATATAGTAGCGGATAAGTATTTCCCTCAGTAGAGAACCAAGGTTATCGAACTAATAGGAAATTCACACAGACAAAGGTCGACGGTACCTGCACACACACAAACAAAATACTTGCACCCAACACGGGCAAGAGGGTTGTCAATCCCCTTGTACTCATTAATTGCAAGGATCAAAACTGATAGTAATAGGTTTATAAATTGCAAATGGAATTAAAAAGAAATAAATTGCAGCAAGTAAATTAGGGTTTTAGTAATATGATTTAGATGGACCCGGGGGCCATAGTTTTCACTAGAGGCATCTCTCTCATAAGCATAACATACTGTGGGTAAACAAATTACTGTTGGGAAATTGATAGAAAAGCGCATAGTTATGACGTTATTCATGGTATGATCAGTACATAGGCATTACGTCCGTGACAAGTAGACCAAAATGATTCTACATCTATTACTATTACTCGACCCTCGATCGCTATCCAGCACGCATCTTAAGGTATTAAGTTCATAACAAACAGAGTAATGCTCGGAGCATGATGGCATAATGAAGACAGAATAAAACCAAGCAATATGATTAAACCCTGTCATTTTATCCTTAGTAGCAACAATACAATACGTGCCTCGCTACTCCTCCTGTCAGAGAGTGAGGACACCGCAAGATTGAACCTACCACAAAGCACCTCTCCCACTGAAGATAAATCAATCTAGTTGCCCAAACCAAATGGATAGATCGGAGAAAAATACAAAGCTATAACAATCACACATAATAAAATTCTGAAAAGACTCGATTACTTTCTATGAATAATCTGATCATAAACCCACAATTCATCGGATCCCAACAAACACACCGCAAAAGAAGATTACATCGAATCGATATCCGAAGAAAACATTGTATTGAAGATCAAAGAGAGAAATAAATACATCTAGCTACTAGCTATGGACCCGTTGGTCTTGTGGGAACTACTCACACATCATCGGAAGGATAGCTAGGTTGATGAAGAACCCATCCGTGATCGATTCCCCCTCCGGTAGAGTACCGGCGGAGGCCTCCAGATGGGATCGCGTAAGAACAGAGGCTTGCGGAGGCGGAATAATTGTTTTGGGTCTCACTCTGGGGGTTTTTGGAATATTTGGGAATTTATAGCACTGGAATTAGGTCAGAACGAGGCAAGTGGGGCCCACAAGGCATCTTGGACATCTTTTATGATTGTGAATGCCCTGTTGCCTTGTCGTCAACTCATTTGATCAAGTTTGAAAATAATTAATGGGCATTCACAATCATAAAAGATGTCCAAGATAATATATTTGTATGTGAAATTTCTCTTCCTTATACTAATCTTTCATGAATTGCTTGAATGACCAATATTGTGATTGTCGAATTTCAATAGATTTTACTTTCTAAACCCAATGTGAAACTATTACTAAGCATAAGGAACATATAAAATTTTAGATTTATGATATTCAATTCATTCAACAATTTACTCAGGATATAAGTGAAGCACAAGAGTGAATGACAAACTACTCCAAAAGATATAAGTCAAGATAAAAGAGTAGTTAAGTAAATAAGTAGTGTTAGAACCGAGAGTATATCGACCAGAAGGGAGTGAATGGGAGATTCAAAAATTCTTATGAATATTTTGACTCGAGCCCAAACACAGCAGTGGAAATAACTTTGAACGAAATGAAACTTAAGCAGGTATCCTACTGAGGTACAAATCTTTCGATATAGGAAGCAATGATAGTACGAGCATAGTAGACTACGGGCTTGATTATCACGATGGTTATGCAGTACACAAATAGTTGGAGAAACATGAACGGAAACTAAACATAACCAGCGAGGCAAATGCTATCTGAAAGGAATGCACAGAGATACTGCATGAAAGAAAAGCGAGATACAAAGCAGTTCTCTATCGAAAGATAAATGATCAATGAGTAAACAGATACACCATCATCATAGAGCATGAAAGATAATCCCTGAAGGATAAATAGAGAGATAGATGAACCAATGGTGCTCAATGGTGACAGTAGAATTTGGTGAACCAGTTCGACCTTCTGCCAAAGGACTACGTCTCGTTGGAGGGACTTGTGATTGAACACAGGAGCAAACCTCTCTCCGTCCTATTCTCCTTCAACTAGGATCTGTTCAGACTCCAGTTGATTTTACTCCTGGTAGATGCTTATCGGCGATCTCCAAACCTTCGACAAACTTCCTCACAAACCACAATGACTCTTGGTTGTTGAAGATCTTGCTCGGTGAAGACAACAACTCTTCAATCACTCGAGCCGACACCTATCCGTCTAGAGAGTGCGCAGCTCTCAAGAGTAATAGGTACAAGAACCCTAACTTAGAACTACCATGCATGATGCTCAACCACTATCTAAGTTTTGGTTCTTGGTTTTCTCTCGGTGAATTTTAAACTCAAATCTCTCAGAGAGGGGATGCTTAATCAATCTTCTCAGAAATCTTAAGCAGAGCAGCCAACGGATAATGTTGGAGCAGGGTGGCCATTTATAGCTGCAGCCTTCCTTGAAGGGAAATGACCAAACTCGATATGTGGGACAACCAATGGCTGAATGACATGAGTCAACGGTCAGAAATTTGAGCACAATGGTAACATTCCTTGCGGAGCAAGAAATGCTAACTCCTCAGTCCGAAAGATATCCCTTGCAGCACCGAAGAACAATGTCTTCTGGTGACAGGTAATCATTCGTAGCATAAAGAGATTTCTCTCAGTCTTGCATATGTTTGGGCTAAGCATCACAGTGGATCTAAGCATCGAGAACCTATGCCCCTCTTAATAGTACGGAGATCCTATGACTCAAAAAGATAAAGAACAACGAATGTAAATGCTATGTCTTCACTTCGTCTTCTTTACTTCGACTGCAGTCAATTTCTTTGGATGACTCCGAACATTTATTGCTTAACATCAGCAATAATTTTAAGGGGTAAACTTCTTCTCATTAATCTTCTCGCCTACACGGCTTTGATAGAAATGACTTAATCAGCTCTGCAACACAAATGTCCTTCGGTGAAGTTCCTTGAACTTGACACCAAAGATAGCATTCTCTTCGGTTCTGCATCGACAATTTCTCTCTATATGCACTGGCAAACAAATCAGTCCATGCATGTTTCTGTCAACAATCTCCAAAACACAAGATGGCAAGATATTGCACCAACAATCTCCCCCTTTTTGGACGATTGTTGAAAAAACAGAACACATCGAAAGATAGATGAAATAGAACTGAAATGTGAAGGGAAATGAGAGACGAATGATAATCACGAAGATGAAACATGCTCCCCCTTAATATATGCATCTTACTGATGTGGGGGAGGGAGCGAAGTGAATCTTCGAATGAGTTGCATTGATAGAAGATATTGTTCGAAAGCTCGATCATCGCGCTCACAACCATCTGAGAGAATTCCTGCAGCACACAACTTTCAAAGGAAGATAAGTTAGAGTTTATGAATACTTTGAAATGATTTATGGCGAAAGTAAGCCATGAAGATTTTCTCAGAACAAGGCTTGGGTCCACACGAGGCATGATGAATCCCTACAGATTGAATATTACAAGCAAAAGAGCAGCAAGGGATGTATGAGAGTTTTAGCTTGAAGTGGATATACTTTAGACAGAGTTTTCCTTCACCAAAGAAGATGAAATGGAAGCTATCAAAGACAAAACATCACATCAGTCAGACTGAATTGATTTTCATTTGATAGTCGAGTGAATTCAAACCGAGACAAACTTTCTTCTCCTGCATTGTTAGATAGTCAAGAGAAATCATAGTAAAGTAGGAGATACAAGATACTGATTGAGACAAAATATATCTCTTTTCAGAGAAATATGCTTTTCAATCTCCTTTGAAGTGTTACTACTTCACCTGTATCATAGATAAATATAAGAGACAAACATTGCAAGGAAGTAAATATCGATAGCACCTGCAACCAAATAACCGAAAGCAAATAGTATTGCATGGTTTATTAACGGTACATGACGACGAGGTTTACCAACACCAGAGGCGGTGCTTTAAAATTTCATGACCGGAAGCAAATAGTTCAACGGCGAAAACCAAACTGTTCGAAGGAAAAGCAAATAGTGAATGGAAATCCCCTGCAAATGACCCGCTCATCTATCCTCTCGATGTTCTTCTCCCCCTTTTTGTCAACAAGTGTCAAAAAGGAAAGAGAATGCATACGAGGAACTTCTCGTCCAAAGAATCCTCAGAACTTGAACTATTCGGCGAAGCAGAACGAGCAATAGTTGAGGCTGAAGTAGGAGCAGGACTTGGAGCATGGGCTTCGGGAGTAGCATCAGGAGTGGAGCGAGGAGCATCGGGCTTGAGTATCACTATGCCTGCAGTGTCTTCGAGCTCATCGTCTGGTTCAACAAACACCAGATCAGTGGAGTCAGAACGTTGAGGAAGCACTGGAGTTTGCCTTCGGATGCGAGGTACTTCAAACAAATTCAGATGGTCATATTCCTTTTCGATTCCTTTTGCAAAGAGCTACTTGCAATCATAATGTTTACGCAGAAGGGTCCAGGAGTGCTTGTGAAGTTCTTTCTCAGGCAAGAGAGCTTGGCGAGTATAATTGTGAAGCAGATTGATTTCAGCCATCATTTCCAATTTCACATTGCGATCGAGCTTAATGTGGCTCTCTAGAGCTTGCTGAGTGCGAAGACAAATCTCGTAAAGTGAGGGATTTTCTTCACAAGGTACTTCAACTATGGCCTTCTTGATCTTCGGAACATGAGCAGAGGCTGCTGCAATTGAGTCAACAGGAGTTTTCCCTTTTCCAATACCCTTCACAATTCGAAGAGTGTCACGAACTAGAGGCATGGAAACTTTTGGTACATGGGGGAAGAAATACTTCTTCTCCGTGAGCTGTTCTATGGCAAACATGATATAGGGAGCATATGGCTTCAGAGCTTGAGCACTTTCAGCAGCGTATGCCAAGTTCTGCATGAATAGATCTGGAACATCGAAGCGAATGCCATTAGATATAGCATTGAGAGCATTTACCATGATGCCTTGAATGATTTCTGGTCTATTGGTTGGAGTGATAGAATTGCACAGAATATAAAACAATACTTTGTTCTCGTAGGCCAGATTCTTGGGATTTGCTTTGGTGCATGCATCACCCACAAGCTTGGGATCCATCAGCATATGCAGTTCGGCATCAGATACTTCCCACCAGTGCAGTCTATGTTCATGAGTTTCATCAAATTCGCACCGAGGAAGATTTAGAAGGGCCAGATAATGGTTAGTGAAGCACTTGATCTTTTCTTCTTTAGTCATCCATTCGAGGATCCATGTGCTGATGTCTGCTAGTTCTCCTGAGATATAAAGAGTGGCGAAGAACTGAAGGATAACTTCACGGTTCCAGCCATGATTGAAGTGGAGGAAACTCTTCAGGAAGACTTGTTCAATTTGCTCAATGGAGTGGTTAAAACAAGGTAAGCTTTCGACCTCTACAAAATCCAAGATCTTGTGCTTGAAGATGCGATTCTTGCAAAACAAAATGCGAGCATAATACACAGCATGTTCCTTGGTCCAGAACCTTGGTGACATAGAGGTCCTTTCTCCTTCATATGGACTGGTTCCAAAGAAAGCAAGTTTCGACTGATGAAACTGCTCGTTGAAAGCTGGACCATTGGGACCATCCTCAATAGGAAATAGAGGAAAAGTCTTGAGTGGATTCCTTGGTGGTTCTTCATCAACTGAACGCCTGGTCAGAGAATCATCAGGTACAGCTGAATCTTCTTCGATTGGTTTAAGAGGAGCGATGCACTTCCTCGACTTCGCAGAAACAGATGGCTTTGAAGAACTTGAAGAACCATCAGTTTTGCTCGCTGGAACTCCTTCAGCGGCTTTCACTTCTTTGGACACTGGGGTCTTTTCTTTCGCAGGCACAGCTGCCTTGGGTACAGACACTGGTGGTACTCTTGGAGACACAACTTCATGAGCCATCGGCTCAGCAGATTTCTTTTCTTCCTCTTCCATCTGTGGGGTTATGGAATGAGGAGTAGAGTCAACAACCATCGGTGTGGGAACACCAGATGGTGTGACTGGGGTAGTTTTCTCTTGGGAAGCAGATTGCTCCCCCTCAATCTTGTCATCCTTCTTGCTCGAATCAGAAGGGTCAACTTGCATGGGCACCGGAGGCGATGGACTTGGCTTCTGAACCTCAATCTCCTCATCAGTCTGGTTATCACGGGTTGGCTATGGGGGAGGTGCATTTTATTCATCAGATTTGTTCAGAAAAATATCAACAACATCCAATTGTTCTTCGTGAGCGGTTGGCACAGGAATGATGACCTCATTAGCGGCTACTTGCTGCACTGGTTCTTCCTCATGAGGAGAAGGTGGAACCTGCTGTAAGGGTGTACTCGTGTTGATTGGAATAGCATCATCAGCCAATGTTTGAAGACCGCGATCAGTGTTTCCCTTTGGTTTGCTGGCTCTAGCCCTTGCTTTCTGACGTTTTTCTTCCTTGGCTCTTCTGCGAGCAAGATTAGCCTTGCGATCAATCTCCTCATTCTTCCTATCGCACAGTTGGGACACATCCATGTGCATCTTGGAGTGTCATTCAACTTTCTCGTTTCGAATGCTACTAAGGGACTTGGTGAGTTCAACAATTTCTTTGTTCAGGCCTTTTCTTTCGTAATCAGTTTTGGCCTCATTTCTCATTTTCTCGACCACTTGTTTATCCTTCACTGCCTTATTGAGCTTCTTGGTTATTTTCCTCAGCTCAGAAAATGTTTCATTACCATTTTGGTAACATCATCAGGCAGACCGAAGCTGCTAATGTCAACATACTTGGCATCGTATGCGGCGCTGTCAATGACATCGATCATAAGCCTGAACATATTTTTGTTCCTCTGCGGGAGCAGGACTGGTGGGCTTGACCTTCTTAATAGAAGCATCTTCTTTGGCAGGCAGTTTTCTCTTTGTAGAGCTTTTTGAAGAGGTTGGCAGGGCCAAACCTGAAGGTTTTTCAGCAAGAGGCATGGGTGCATGCCTTGGTGATCTCCTTGGAGAGGATAAAACTTTCACTGGAGAAGGGGTCTATGCTGGCTTATCAAGTATAGTAGCCTGGTCATACATGGGAATTTCATCGCCCATTTCTTCATCAGAAGACTTACCAAACGAGTCAGATTCAACTTTTCTTGTCCTCTTGAAGGTGGTTTTCTTTCGAGGAGCAACTGATTTCCTTGACTTGCTTCCCTTGGAACCGGATGCTTGCTCCTTCTTCTTCTTCACGTCCTGCTGGGTCAGCGCGACATTTTGAGCTTCAACTTGCTTTTTTCTTGGCCTCTCTAGCCTCACACTTGGCTTTGGCCTTCGCCTCTTGGCAACTTCCTCAGGAAAATCAGTGATGGTTTTGAGAGAATCTGGGTGAGCATTCACAGGCGGATCTAGCCTGACTTTTTCATCATTCGGGCCAATGTAGTTTTCAGCGATGCAATCATTCCATGGAGGAGTGAATGGGAACAGAATATGGTACTTCTTGCGAACATTTTGATATCTGAACCATTTGCTCACCCAGTGGTGGAGAATCCTTTGCAACTTGTTGTTGTGATCAAGAGTAGATTCTCCTTCGGCAGGAGTTCTGTAACTATCATGGTCGGACATCTCAGCAGTAGTATTTCTGCTACGGCCACCCTTCTTGGGATTTCCATCAGAGAAGATGGTAAGGGCGTCAGTGACCACATCATCATCATCAGATTGAGAGTTGGCAGACGGAATCTCTTCCTCAATTTCCTCAGACTCAGATTCTTGCTTCTTCTTCGGCACCTTAGGAGGCTTCGAAGATTTTCCTCCTCCAGTCATTCGGAACCTTTCAGATTTGGAAGGAAACTAAGGCAAATTACTTTCAGATGATGTGTGCTCCTCCGAACTAGAACTCAGACACCTGTTAAAAGAATAGATGCGAGGGAAAATAGGTAGGGTCACAAGTATGCACAAAAGTGTTTTTAAAAGAAAAACATTTTGAGGGAAATGACGAAGATCCAGAACAGAAAATGAAGATATCATCGATAGATTTCATTCTGACCACTGACAGTATCAGGAACCGTACAGGTAGAAAGAAAGCTATCTAATCTTACATGAACTGCATAGAAACCCAAGATCGAGGAGACCAGTACGAGGAAAAACTACAAACCGTACATGGTAAATCCTAAGAATTCCTAAAGATCTAACGCAGTGACATAAATCACAGAAAATGGCATCGGTAAGAACTGCTCTAGGAACAGAGAAATAGAGAGGGTCAGTTCTAGATTCAAGCACCCTAACTTGGCCACTAGAATCAACTACAGCGATGCGGGAGAGAGGATTACCACACCGGTGTGATCAGCAGCGACGAGATTCCACCGGCGTTCCACGGTAGAGCTTCTCGCTGGAGTTGCTTCGAGCTCGGGCTCAGACAGAGGTGGAGCAAGGGTTTGAGGGGAAAACAGGTCGCACTAGAGGAAGAGGACGGGAGGAGAGGGGTATTTATAGCCCGAGGGTAAAACAACCTCTCCGAAATCGACGGCCCAGAGATGCGGGACGTTTCGCATTCGACGGACATGATTGACATGGAGAAGATCATGGGCACATGGTGACGGTTACCTGAGCAAATATCAGGAAGAGGAGCGGACGACCGAAAGGTTTGAATGGGGGCATAAGCCAAAATTAGATAAAGTTCGAAGTCCATTCCTGTCGCAACCAAAGTTGTTGGAGAGAAATTTTCTTTAGGTCAAATTGCATACTTGTGACGAACAGCATAGACTTAGAAGAGATAGAATAGAGGAGAAACAGGTACCGAAACAAAACACTCAGTCAAAAAGAAGGAAAAACACTGAACGATAGCTCTAAGTGAGTTGTTCATCGGACAAAACACAAACACAGGGCGAGAACAGTAAAGAAGAAACAAAAGGAAACAAACAGCACTAACAATAGTGAATCTCAGGGCATGAGATCTGTGAAGGGTAACCCTGAGAAGATTCCTGCAATACGGGTTAGTTCTTTTTCACAACCCACACTTGTGTGGGAAGTGATGACCTCAAATGTCTCGACTGAGCAGGGACCTTTTTCTTTCGATGTTCTGTATAGCTCACCTGTGTATCATGAGAGTAATCATATGAGTAAGCATTGAAATTGTTTCCTGAGACATGGGCATAATGGTTCGAGGAAATACGCATGTATTCCTTCTGACGAAAGTTTAACTCATTCTTGTTCGAGGAAGAATTACTCTTCAAGGTAAGGTTAGAAGTAAAAGGCAAAGTCTCAATTAAGCTTTTCTTCACCCAAATTTGCTTCTTGGGTGAGCCAGACCTACAGTTAGTTCCAACACACTGAGCAAACACCTTACCATTCTGTTGCTTGAAGAGTATGTAGTTCGAGTCATCCGACTCATCAGAATCAACAGGGATAGGAATGTCGTATCCAGATAGACGTGCTGGTTCGAGAGTTTTGTTTGATGCACGAACCCAGCTTGTGTGAGGATATTGCTCAGGAGTCCAGTAGGTTCCATCAACATTGATATTCCTTTCGAAACCTAGTCCTTCCTTTCTGGGGTTTTTGTGCAGAATTGGTTTCTTGAGCACATCACACAAGGTTTGATGCCCTTTGAGACTTTTTAGCATTCCAGTCTCAAGAAGATTCCTTAGCCTGAAATTTTCATCAGAGATAGAACCTATTTCCTCACAAGAGGAATTATTGATAACATTCGTACTAGTTGCAATATTCTTGATGATAGCAGTAGAAGTTTCAGCATTGGAGTCAGCATTGCTACGTTCTAAGCATTTTAGACATGGAGGCACAAAATCATCAGGAAGTTTTTCAGATTGCTTGGCGATGAGAGAAACCTTTTCTTTCACAAGCACGTCATAAGACTCTTTTAGTGACTCGAGTTCTTGATTCCTGTTAAGGAGTTCATCTGACAAACTCTCAAAGTCTGCCGCAAGAGAGTTATATCAGTTGGAAAGATCATTAGCAGTTGAGGAGAGAGCATCACGCTCCTTGGTCAACTCTTGATTTTTCTCCATCTCATTGAACAGTAATTCTTCTGATTTCCTTAGATCTTTCTCAAGTTTTTCAAGTTCATCTTGCTGATATTTCACAATCTTGACAAGTTTGGCATGGGCAATGTTGTCTGAAGAGAATTCATTTCCAAACCTTCGATGTTTGGAAGATTGTAGGATCGAAAGTATGTCTAGAGGGGGGGTGATTAGACTACTTGACCAAATAAAAATCTATCATTTTCCCAATTTTAGTTGTGGGCAGATTTTAGCAAGTACACCAAGTCAAGTAACACCCTACACATGCAATTCTAAGAGTGTAGCAGCAGAAAGTAAAACATTGCACATGTAAGTAAAGGAGGGGATTGGAGATTTAAAACGCAATGAAGACACGATGATTTTTGGCGTGGTTCCGATAGGTGGTGCTATCGTACGTCCACGTTGATGGAGGCTTCAACCCACGGAGGGTAACGGTTGCGCGAGTCCACGGAGGGCTCCACCGACGAAGGGTCCACGAAGAAGCAACCTTGCCTATTCCACCATGGCTTCCATCCATGAAGGACTAGCCTCACTCGGGGTAGATCTTCATGAAGTAGGCGATCTTCTTGCACTTACAAACTCCTTGGTTCAACTCCACATGATCTTGGAGGCTCCCAAGTGACACCTAACCAATCTAGGAGACACCACTCTCCAAAAGATAATAAATGGGGTGTTGATGATGAACTCCTTGCTCTAGTGCTTCAAATGATAGTCTCCCCAACACTCAAACAGTTCCTCACAGATTTGGATTTGGTGGAAGAAGGATTTGAGTGGAAAGCAACTTGGGAAAGGCTAGAAATCAAGGTTCAAATGGTTGGATTGGAATATCTTGATCTCAACACATGAGTAGGTGGTTCTCTCTCAGAAATCGTATGGTGGAAGTATAGGCATGTTCTGATGGCTCTCTTACTTGGTAAGAGGGTGGTGGAGGGGTATATATATGTGACACCCTGGTTTTTCTCAGCGTTTTCTTCTCAATTTTCATTTGAATATTTTGTTTGAATTTGGCTTGGTTCTGAATGGCTCTATGGACTTAAAACCTTGGGAATTCCTTTCGACTCTCTTTCCCAAGTGACTCAGGCTCTCAAAAAAAAACTTCTCTCAAGTCATGTCACTCCCACTCTTGCTCAATCTAAATTTTATCCCAATTTAATATTCCTTTTTCCATCAAAGGAATACCCTTTAAGCTCTAGGTTGTGAAGCAACCCATATTTCTGCTCTCTCAAAAATCCCAAGAAAATCCTCATAAATCCTTTGCACCATGTGAACCTTGGATATGTGAAAATATTCAAGATTTACTTCCCATGGTGAGCACAGCAGCCAATCTTTGATTCTGGTCAAAATTTTAGTTTGTGAGGCAACTATATGTTATATTGCTTCAAAAATTCTGAAATTAATCCAGGACATTCTCCTACCCATATTATCAGTCTCCACAAATTTTGGGCCCATTTCATTCAGTCAATTTTTCTATAAAACTCTCCCAAGTTTCCGTCCAATGGGAAGTGTTGTGAAGGAAGTACCCTGTACACTAACCCAATTGGACTGAAATTTTTATGGCATGTTGGCATCCTCAAATCACCTGCAAATACCAAGTTTCAGATCCAGGAGCCCATCCAAGTGAGTGCAACATCCTCTGCAAGATTTCTGGGTCAAAGGGGCAGTTGTGAAGCAACCATGCTCTACACTTGTCCATTTGATCTAAATTTTTCCTAGCATGTGCTCCTTCCTACTTCATTTCAGTATGGCAAACTCTCTCTCTCTCAAAACCTTAGCCATTTCTCCCTAACTTGCTGCCCAAGTTGCTGACCAGAGACTTCCAGTGAAGCTATCCAGCTGGCCAGACCAGCTCTTGTCAAACCAAAGGCATAGAGAGGACTCAGGTTCAGAGGACTACCGCGTAGACATGATCGTTTGGGTCAGAGCGCGCCGCAAGCGTCCATGCACACGGTGACCACGCGTCTGCTAGGCAGAACTCGCGCTCTACGCACTGAACCCTCTCGGGCCTCGCCGGTTCTTCACGTAGATGCCACTTCGCCGTGTCCCTTAGTGTCGACGTCTTCCCCGCCGTCCACCTAGCTCGCCTGGAAGCCTCCCGTCGCTAGCAGCGTCCTCGCCAGACACAGCCAAGCACCGCCACGCGCGGCACAGTACTGGCACTGTGGCCGCGCTGGCTGTCCTCTTCCTCCCGTTGAGCCATCGCGTCGCCTTAACTCCCCTGACCTCTCTAGCACTCTCCCTCGCCCCACGACGGCCAGCTCGCCGTCCTCGCCACGCCAGCTCACCCGTGGCGGGATCCGGCTTGGCCACCCTCCGCCCACCTATAAATAGCCCCCGGGCTCGCCCCTCCTCACCCATCGCTCTCTCCCTCTCTCAATCGCCGCCCAGTAGCTCCGGAGCAAGCCGGGAGGCTCTTCTTCCCCAACTCCAGCGAAGAGCTCCGCCGTTCTGCCCCAGCTTCTCCAGCTTGCTTCCGCCCACCCCAGCTTCATCCGAGACCACCAGTGTGCTCGTGGCACTCCACTGACCAACCCCAGCCCTGCCTCCGCCCCAGAGCTCGCCGGAGTCGCCGGATCCGTCGACCCCCGAAGAGCGCCGCCGCCTGAGACGAAGGGGACGACGGCGTCCGGCCATCTCCCGACAAGCTGCGGGTACGGGAGCGCTCGCCGTCATCTACCCAATCCATCCCTGCCATCCCCGGAGCTCGCCGCCGTCGATATCGCCGGCAACCGTCGCCGGTGAGCCGCCGTTCTTCTGTTCCTCTCTCTCTCTGTTTAAACCTGGCAAGGGGGGCCCACCTGTCGGCGACTCCACGCGCGCCCGAACCGGTATGTAAGTGAGGGCGCCCGACCGGTTTACGCCTTCGACGTGGCCTCCCCTGGGTTTTTCTGTTTTTCTGTTAATTCCAATATTTTGACTGAACTTTGACCATCCATAACTTTTAAACCATAAGTCCAAATGAGTTCATTCTTTTTGCATTATTTTTCTTATAAGTTCCTCTAGTTGCTGGAAAATTTTGGTATTTTTCTCTGCTGTGTAGAATTTCTGGTCAAAATAAAATGCTTTATATGGTATTTGAAAATGTTTGCAAAAATGCTTTTCAGATTGTTTTGAGTTCTTGGTGAAGGCTAGGAGTACTCCCACACTCTGTTGGTGCAAGGCAAGCCACAACTCTGTAGGATTGAAAGTATGTCTAGAGGGGGGTGATTAGACTACTTGACCAAATAAAACCTAACCTTTTCCCAATTTTAGTTGTGGGCAGATTTTAGCAATAATACATGTCAAGCATCACCCTACACATGCAATTCTAAGAGTATAGCAGCGGAAAGTAAACAATTGCATATGTAAGTAAAGGAGGGGATCGAAGATTTCAAACGCAATGAAGACACGGTGGTTTTTGGCGTGGTTCCGATAGGTGGTGCTATCGTACGTCCACGTTGATGGAGACTTCAACCCACGAAGGGTAACGGCTACGCGAGTCCACGGAGGGCTCCACCCACGAAGGGTCCATGAAGAAGCAACCTTGTCTATTCCACCATGGCTTACATCCACGAAGGACTAGCCTCACTCGAGGTAGATCTTCACGAAGTAGGTGATCTCCTTGCCCTTACAGACTCATTGGTTCAACTCCACATCATGTTGGAGGCTCCCAAGTGACACCTAACCAATCTAGAAGACACCACTCTCCAAAAGGTAATAGACGGTGTGTTGTTGATGAACTCCTTGCTCTTGTGCTTCAAATGATAGTCTTCTTAGCACTCAAACAACTCGTAATAGATTTGGCTATGGTGGAAGAGGGATTTGAGTGGAAAGCAACTTGGGAAAGGCTAGAAATCAAGATTCAAATGGTAGGAATGGATTAGCTTGATCTCAACACATGAGTAGGTGGTTCTCTCTCAGAAAATGTATGGTGGAAGTGTAGGCACGTTCTGATGGCTCTCGTTACTGAGAAGGAAGTGGTGGAGGGGTATATATAGCCTCCACACAAAATCCAACCGTTACACACTTTTGACCCAACTCGGTGGCACCGAAACCATAATCTCGGTAGCACCGAACTGTGTAAAAGATATGAACTTTAGGAATCTCGGTGGGACCGATACGAACAACTCGGATGGACCAAAGTGCAATGGCTAGGGCAAACCTCATCTCGGTGGCACCGATTGCATCAACTCAGTAAGACCGAAGTGAAGCAATAAGGCAACAGAGAGTTGGCAAGCCATCTCGGTGAGACCGATTTGCAAAACTCGGTGAGACCGAAGTAAGTGCAAATGATTACAGAGAGTTGGCAAGGCCATCTCGGTGAGACCGAGATCCATTTCGGTGGATCCGATTTGTTAGGGTTTTGACAGTGGCTAAGTCTTGGATGAACTCGGTGGGGCCGGATAGAGAATTTCGGTGGGGCCGAGTTGGAATGTAGGTTTTGGACATATTTGGGTAGAGAGAGTGGTTGAGGGTTTAGGAGTACTGCCACTAAGCACTTGAGCAAAAAGACCATTAAGCAACACCTCATCCCCTTTTAATAGTATTGGCTTTCCTATGGACTCAACGTGATCTTGGATCACTAAACCAAAAATGTAGAGTCTTGATCTTTTGCCAATCCTTGTCCTTAGCATTTTGAGGGGTCCACGTCTCTAGTCCATGCCATGCCAATCATTGAACATCCTGAAATCTTTAACTTGAATGGACATTGATTCAACGAGATATATGTTGTTATGAATTACCAAAACCACCAAGGGAGCAAATGTGCTTTCAAACTCTCATTTGCATAATTGCATTACAATATCATAGCTTAAATAATTGTTTTAATGCCATATATGAATTATTTATTAATGGATTAATTCTTGCAATACCTTGGAGATGTTGGATAAGTTACTGCCATGATGATGATGAGATTTTGGATTAGTAGGAGATTTTTAGATTTATATCATAATACTGTCAGACTGTGAGATTACCGTCTATGATTACTTTGTGATTTCGCCGGTACTGCGTATACGTGATTAATAGTAGAAGTTGATCATGATGCTCCTTGGGTTTCTAGCTGGTTATTGTGGTAACTTGGATCAGTTGTATATTGGAGTGTCAGTGATGACTATGGTTACTCGGGGATAAATCCCTTCATCATTGATCAAGTGCCACTGAACCGAACTTTCCAATGCAGCCACACCTGCCGGAATGGGACGGCCTTGGCTTGGTCTAACAGCGTGCTCTTTTATCGGTACCACCAAAGAGGGGAGGTTATGCGTGTGTGCTGCCCTGATCAGGTAGACAACGATAACCTCATGAGCCTGGTTTAGTTATTGAGCTCAGGTCCCTTTTTGGGACAGTTTGTTGGCCACGACGGTGGCAGGTGTCACGGGGTGACACAGAGGCAACCCAGGGCAGGACTTCGAGGGAGGATGATTGTCGGTGGTACGGTAGAGGAGTCACGGGTTAGGCAAGTTTCGTTGAAGCAGCGCCGGTCCACCAGGAAAGGGAAGTGTACCGAGGTACGGGACCAGGAGCTTCATAGTGTAGGTAAAGTGCGCAACCTCTGCAGAGTGTAAAGATCTATTCGAATAGCCGAGTCCACGGTATTGGACACAGTTCGTACTAAGTCACACTGTTTGATCAACACCAATGAGGGAATGACGTGTTAATAATGGAAGAACTCGTCTCGGTATAGTTATGTGACCGCTGGTTGAGAATTACTGGTAAAGGTTAAGGATGATTCTCGGGAATGACTAGCAGAAGCTCTTGAGGTGACCATGAGTTGGTTATGAGAGTAAGTGGTTTAATCAGGAGGCTTAAGGCAAGTGGTTCCATAGTAATAATAAGATTGATAGATGTAGCAACAGCATGTTAATATTTTCTTCCACCCTTTTAGTAGTCGTTAAATCTGATTTAAACATGATTGCTATGACCTTGTTATGCCTTGATGCTTTTGATTGTTGCGAGCTTGCGAGTACATTCAAAGTACTCACCTGGCGTGTCATGCCAGTTTGCAGGTGCTGCCATGTTTGCATAGTGGAGGTGTTCGCATCGCGAGCTAGGATGTGTCCCTAGCCAGAGTCCCTGCGGAGTGGAGTCCATTTCGACGCCGTAATTTTGCTGCTAGGATTCAAGCTGCTGCTAGAGCATAGAATTGTCGTAGCAAGCGTAGCTTTGCCGAGGCAACTCTTTGTAATAACTCAAACCCTTGTACCCTTCTATATGTAATAAAGAGCTGATTTGTTCTATGCCAAGCAGTGCCGTATTCCAGAAGACTTGATCTCTGGGCTAGAATACGGGGTGCTCCGGTGACTCTGAGCCGGGGTGCCACAAGGTTTGGTATCAGAGCCAGGTTTGGCTATAGGACATCCTAGCTAACCCGGACGCTAGAAACCGTTAGAGCCCAGCTTGTTTGTGTGTTCCATTTGAGTGCTGCACTTGGTTGATGCATTTGCTGGTTGCATGGCATGCATATAGATTTGGCTCGCTAATCAGTTGATTTTGTAGATGGCATCCGTTCCAGTTGACTACAACTCAGCCCCTGCACCACTCAGTTTCGCTTTGGGATGTCTGGCGCCTTCTCTATTCTAATGGAGAGATGCCAAGGTACTAGGTGTTCCAGACCTCGCTTGCGGGAATGGTGCATGAGTATCATGCTAATGTTATCATGTCAGTCGACCTACCTTTGGGGAAGCGCACCTGCAGTCTCCATGGTGGTTATGCCTCTACTCCGGATCGCGCTGTCCAGCTTGCCGCTCTAGCAGGCCTCACTATTATTCGCCATCAGGAAAGCGCGATGCAGGAGAATCGTGCCTTCCAGTACGATCCCACCATGTCCACCACTCCCAGACGGATTAGGTTTCCTCCTGTCCGCTCAGATGACGATGTCGTTGTGGCATACATGTCTTGTTACATGGTCGCAAAATACGTCCTTATCGCTGAGCTGGTCCGAGATGCAACCCGTGCCCGGAGAGCCCTCGGTATGGCTTTAGCTCTGCCAACCTCTCCGCCAGCTCCGTCGCTCTCCAGCAACCCACTGTCCAACCCTAGTGTCTAAGTACTCGCGAGGATCATGTTGCATGAGTTGTGGTAGTGCCAAGTACTGTAAATTACCCTGAGTAGCAATAAAGTGTGGGTTTTGGAAGTTTGGTGCTTTTCCTTGAATAGTCTTTGTTTGCTTTTCCTTGGTTCCTCGGTGTCATACTACCTTCCCTATGGAAGTTATTCATTAATTGCTGGACCTGAAGAGATAAGGATTGCAAGTCCTTGAAGGTTATGTTGAGCAGTATGAAATTCTCAGGATCGCATTGTTCGAAGGAGCATTGGGTTGAGAGTAAACAGTACTTTGAATTGACTATCATCCGCAATACAAATAGCTGTAAGGGTTAAACCAGAAGGAAGGCCAGTGTGCGCAAAATCAGTGATATGGCTACAGTACAAGTTGGAATTCAAGAAGGATAGTCAGCCAACTCTTTCGCAGGAAACCAACAAGCGGAGTTGCGAGGATGTATATATATATGGTACAGCAAGAAACTTCGGGTGTAAGCAATCCAGTCGTTCTCTGCACGCCACCGGAGAAACTTATGAAGCAAGGCTCTTCGAGTCTTCCTCAGTACGATATGTGGATAACTTCCAGCACAAGATACCCTATCTTCCTCGGTGATCTACCGTGGGAAAGCTTCCAGCATAAGGTATTGAATCTTCCTCGATAAGTAACCAGAAGGGAAAGCTTCCGGAGGACGCTACCCCGCCTTCTTCGGCACGCTATTCCAGAAAAAGCTTCGAGCACAAGCCATCCAGTCTTCCTCAACATGCTACCCAATGGCTTCCAACCCAAGCTATCCAATCTTCTTCAGCACGGTACCACCCCAAGTGTATTGAGAAGTTAAGTTAGTACACGGCATATGGGTAGTGCATATTGAGAGGTTAAGTTATAAATAGCTCGGTCAGAAATATGAGCTAGTCAGGACACAAAAATCGGCCTTGGAAATCAGATGATCAGCTACCCATGCTTCTAGATACATTGTGGACTATTGCTCGAGTCATGACAAGCACTCGTACGGAAGCAACTATGTTCGAGCTGGACTACTAAAGGAAGGTAAGGATCCGACATTTGCATAAGTTGTGAAGTGAACGAATACCGGTACACCCATTTGCATATTAAAGAAGACTCACAAGCTTGGAACCCTAAATTGGGCAGTAGATACCAAGGCGCTTATGAATTTGGTATATGGTCTTAATGAACCCTTGCCTGCTTTTCTTTGGAAACGGCACCACGCTCGTGTTCTGAGCTGTTTCCGGCCGTCCGAGGTGGATGCCGGTGTTATATTTCTCTTTTCAACAACTGTCTTGTGTTCTGAGCTGTTTCTCGGCTGTCTCAGGCAGCTATTGAATTTCTTTCGGTAGCGGTTGTCGGGCCCATGGAACCCGGGGTATCCAGGCCCGTCTGCCTTTGGCCCAGGGCGCAACGCCTGGCATGGGCCTAGTAGGCCATCACCACCGAGCATCTCACCAAGACCCCTCATGAGGCCCTGGCCTCCTGAGGCCCCCTCCTCAGGAAGTGGCGAGTAATACTCAGCACCACCATCAACGGCCTCGCGAGGCCCTCTCACGAGGCAGCTTCCCGAAGTGACCTCATGAGGCGGCTTTCCGATGTGGCCTCCCGAGGCCCCCTCCCGCAGGCGCTCGGGACGAAGGCCGTTCGGCGTGCCGTGCGGTCTGGAGCCCATCACGTGGGTGACGCGCGCGGCGACGAGCAGCAGCAGAGGCCGTGCCAGCAGGCGCGGATGAAGATGGTTTCCTCTTTCGTGTTAAGGGAGCAGGGCCAGCTATCTACTCTCCAAAGCAATCCCAAAGGTTGCCCGATCGGCGAAGGAAGACCAAGACGACGGGCGCGTAGGGCGGAGGTCATCACCGAGCCCACCGGCGCGTCATGGATCATGCTTTGGCAGGCGATGATGACCTTTAGTCAGGATAGCCTGAGCGCCTGTCCCCTTTCAAAATCGCCAAGTGTGGCAACCTTCCCGCCTAAGTTTTGAGGGGGAAGAGGGCCAAGGCCGATATAAAAGGGCAGTGCTGCCATTGTAGAGAGAGGGGCTCTCCGGCTAGGCCCCCCGAGATCGATTCCTTCATCTCCTACCTTGTACGCAAGAACTCTCTGGCCCCTTGCAATCCAAACACAAGCAGGAGTAGGGTCTTACACCGGAAGGTGGCCCGAACCTAGGTAAACCGCTGAGTCCTCACCCCGTCCCTCGCTAGCGTGTTCTCGCCGTAGCCTTGCCGTAGTTTAGCCGTGGTAGGAGACAAAGCGGTAGAATGAGCTCACCCCAGTGTTCGAACCTTTGGGTCCCCGGAGCCCAACTTCCGACATTTGGCGCGCCAGGTAAGGGTGTGCTACTGTTCTTCTGCTCCGCCCTCAGCTCCACCAACCCCATGGCCGACGCACGTCGCGAGCACGCCGAGCGCAGGGCTGGCCGCGTGGCTCAGACAGAGCCGGTGGCCCGCGGCAATCGCCGCCGCCACGAAGCCGAGGCTGCTGCCGCCACCGCCCCCGCTTCCCGCGAGTAGCAGGACTCCTCCCTGCACCCCTCCGTGCGGGAGGACGGCCGCACCACCATGTCCTCCTCCCTCGCCCACCGTGGGCCGCCGAACCCGCAGGCCGCGCTGCTCATGGCGTGTGAGCTACTCTGCTACCGTCCGGATGACGCCAGCTACGACGCCTGGCTTGGCCGCATCACCGAGCTCGTCAACGTCGTCGGGGACGCTCCGGCGCCTTCTCACTCGCTCCGCCCTCCGCCGTCTCATGTTGGGGACCTGGCGCACGACGCTCCCCCGCCGCCTCCTCTGCGCGACGAGCACGCCGGGCCCCAGCGCAGCGCGTGGGCTCGTGAGCCGTCCCGCGGCGCGTCCTTGCCAGACCGAGACGAAGCCAGCAGCCAGATCATCCGCCGCGCGCCCCGGACGCGCGAGTGCTCCTCGAGCGGCAGCGCCAGCGCTAGGACCAGGCCGTCCAGGACGTTGCGGCGGCCGGGCGTCAAAACCGCGCCGCCCTCGCTGGCGGCGTCCCCTCGAACGGCATGGGCTGCCGTGCCTTCACCCGCGAGCTGCGTTGCGTGGTCTGGCCCGCGAAGATCAAGCCTGAGCTGCCGCCACGCTACGACGGCACCCCCAACCCCACGGAGTTCCTCTAGCTCTACGCGCTGAGCGTTGAGGCGGCGAACGGCGACGACAAGTTCATGACGAACTGGTTCGCCATGGCCCTCAAGGACGGCACGCGCTCCTGGCTCATGAACCTCCCCGAGGCTTCCATCTCGTCGTGGGCCGAGCTCTGCAGCCAGTTCATCGCCAACTTCAAGGGCACACAGGACTGCTCCCTCACCATCAACGACCTGTGGCGTGTTCGGCAGCGCCTAGACGAGACCCTCCGCAAGTACATCTAGCGCTTCAGTCAAGTGCGCAACAAGATCCCGCGCGCCTCCGACGCGGCCGCCATCTCTGCGTTCTCCACTGGCGTAACAGACGTCAAGATGCGCGAGAAGCTCGCCATCAACGGTGAGCTCGACTCCGTGCTCGAGCTGCTTGACCTCGCCGACAAGTGCGCCAAGGCTGAAGAAGGCCGCCTCTTCGTCCACAACGACCCCGACGCGGCGCTCTACGTCGCCAAGGCCAAGAGCAAGGACGTCAAGCGCGAGGGCCCTGCCGTGCTTGCGGCGGAGCCCGAGCAGAGGCGCGGTCGCGACCTCGACGAGCCCAGAAAGGATAACTGGCCACTCTGCGCCTTTCATAACGTCCGCTCCCACAGCACCGAAGACTGTCAGGAGCTCAAGCTGCTCCACGACGAGCGCCAGAGCCGCCGGGACGACCGCAACGGCCGCGGCGCCGGCCGCGGAGGTGGCCGCAGCGGCAGCCACTGGGACAGCCGCAATAGTAATGGCAGCTACCGCCAGGGCTGGCGCGACCAGCCTTGTGAGGCCGTCTGCCCCAGCTTCTCCAGCTTGCCTCCACCCACCCCAGCTTCATCCGAGACCACCAGTGTGCTCGTGGCACTCCACTGACCAACCCCAGCCCTTCCTCCGCCCTAGAGCTCGCAGGAGTCGCCGGATCCGTCGACCCCCGAAGAGCGCCGCCGCCTGAGACGAAGGGGACGACGCCGTCCGGCCATCTCCCGACAAGCTGCGGGTACGGGAGTGCTCGCCGTCATCTGCCCGATTGTCGGGGTACGACCATCTATGGGGCCATGCAGCCCCTTGTGGTTCGGCGAGGGATTTACCCACGTTCAGGCCACTGAGAAGCGTAAAACCCTACTCCTCCCTTTGGTGTATTGATGGTGCAGAAGCACAATACAAGGAGCGCCCGTCCCGGCAAGGCGCAGGGGAGGAGCAGCTACGCGAGACGTGCTTGTGTTTGAAAAGGGCTCTGAATCCCTTTAATTGTTGCCTTGGCCCTCCTTTTATAGCTCGAGGGGTTACCACAGTGGCAAAACAGTAATTACATAACGATTAGGTAGCAAACAGTGCTGTCATACCTAACTCTGCCAGTTTAGGAGAAAGGCATTAAATGTGCCGTTAGGTGTCATGTAGGGAGGTAGTCCCGGCAAGGTTTCTGCACCGCTTGCCTAGCTACCTCGTATTATCCTGACACGCCTCTTGGACGGGTGTCGTTAGGGGCAAATCTTGTCCCAGCGTGCTGACACGTGCCCGACAAGCCTCACCAACCAACCTGCGCGGTCGACACCTCACTCATCAGTGAACAACTGTGCAGCGAGGTGGAGCACTGGAGGGCTGGCTTAAGCTTGCCGGCACGGAGTTTGCCGGGTCTTCACCTTGCCGGCTCAGCCTTGCCGGCAAGGAATGCCTTCATCTTTGGTACTAGTCGAGTGTTGTGTTTTGAGCTTCTTTCTGGTAGCTTCTGCGGCTGGACTTCGAATCTAGATCTTGGCGGTTCCCGGCAAAGCTTTGGCCGGCAAGGAGGTTGCCACCGTCTGTGCATAAGTCAGGGTATAAAATACCCATGTTTTATACACCGACAGGAGCCCCCGGGCCTAGGCTGTACGCGCGTCTGAAGCGTCGTTTGGCTAGGCCCAAACAATGCACAGACACACGGCGGGGAACTGCCGCTGTAATTTTCGGTCATGATGATTATCCTCTTTTGAGATCTTCTTTGCTTCCTTATTAATCCGGCCTTGGGCGTGCTCTCAGCCACTTCCCGGCAAACCTTGTCGTCGGGTGGCTGGCCCGCAGGCGTACTCAAGCCAAGGGTATGTTCATATGTGGGATGCTGCTGGTTCAAACCGAACGAGTGCTCAGCTCCACATGGTGAGGGGTAACTGCCCCGTCTATCTTTACTCCTCCTTTTTCTGCGCCCCTCCATCATGCGCGTCTGCATGCATGCAGGGCAGTGGATTGGTGGAGAAGGGCGGCCGTTGGAGTGATGCACCGGGCCAGGGGGCGCAGGGCGCGGAATTGGCGATCGTGGGCGGTTGCTGGAGTTGGCGAAGGGCCAGCTCTCCATGCTCCCTCTATAAAAAAGGGGAGCGCGCGGGATGCTAAGCTCACCCATCCCCTCCCGTCTCAACTTCCAGCAGTTGTTGTCTTCTTCCCATATCTTCTTCTCTTCCCGCGCTCGACGACACCATGGTGAGAGGGGGAGGCCGCGGCCGCGCCCCTGCCGCCGCGGCGAGGGCTTCTTCCCGGGTTCACGCTCAAGCTTCGTCTGCGGCTGCGGAAGCTGGCTCCAGTGCTCGAGGGAGGGCCGCGGCCCGCGGTCTTGGACGGCGTGGTGTCCACGGTCGGGGCGGCCGCGGTGGAACGCTTGCTGTTCCCTCTTCGGTCCCTCCTCCGCCGGCAGAAGGCCACACGGTGGACACAGCGGAAGAGTTCGTCTTGGAGCTGCGCGACTAGCCGCGGAGCTGGCTGCGACTTCCTCACCCTTTTGCCAGGGAGATGGAAGGCCGCCACCTGCACGGCTTATGGCTGCGCGTGGACGGTTGCTGCAACGGCTCGGTGTGGGTAACCGTCAAAACCTCCAACAATGGCATCATGTACCTTACGCGCGGGTGGAAATCCTTTGCCCATGCTCGCTGCTTAGGGCAAGGACCTCCTTCACTTCAAGCTGGACGGACCAGACACGCTTGTCGTGAAGTTCTTCGGGGCTCCAGGCGCTCGTCTGGAGTGCTGTGCGGAGAGCTCGAGCGACAGCGACACCGCTTCCTCCAGTGATGCTGAGGATGACGATGATGACGGCGATGACGACGGCTCTCCGTGCGTGAAGGTCGAAGGCGATGGCGAAGAGTGTGGCTGATCGCTAGCAGCACCATCATCTGGCCTTCTGGGAACAAGTCGGACCTCGCCTAGGCGCCCCTTTTGCCCTCTTTGCACTTGAGATAAACCCTGGCAAAGCGCCAACAGAGTGTAATCAAGTACCTTCTTAATGAACATCTAGTGTTTGCCGAGTTTAAATGAACGCATGTTGTTTCCCTTGTCTTATTCCGCCATTGTATGATTTGTGTTCCCTACGCTTATCGGAAGATTGCCAGTGCGCACACTTGCCACGAGCGCTTCGAGGAACGGGTCCTTAGCAGCCAGCTGGAAGTGCCGCTGCTGGCAAGGTGACTTGCCGGGCCAGAACGCAGCCGCCAAGCTTGCCGAGCGGACTCGAGGCAACCTAGGGCGCGGACTGATCGCGACAAGGTTCCTCTCGCGTGCAGGTTTCTCATACAAAGCTCAGAACCGCTCAAGGGGGAACACGAATGTAACAGGGATTTTTTTTAAAGTTTTTGCAACTTAGCTTTTCCTTGTGCCGTTTCTCTCGTTGTAAAAAATGATCACTTGAATGTCGTTAAGAATGGTACCCCATCTCCACTCCCTCCGGGAAACTTGCATGCGAGGGAACCTCCTCATCCTTTTAAGAAAAAGAAAGAAGAGAAAAGAGAGGTTTGGGAACCTTGACGGCTCATTAGTCATTTCTTACAAACTAAAGCGTAAATCACAACATCACATACATCGACACATAAATGAACATGTACGAGGAGTTGCAAAACACTTAGCTTTATTATGCACAGGATCTGTGCCTGGCTTTGTACACAGGGTTACTTGTCTGATCGACAAGGCTTGTACAAAGGGTGTTGCCGGGACATGACCCCGCAACTGCGCCTCACGGGTAGAACTTGCAAAGATGCTCAATATTCCATGAGTTCTGCACCGAGGTGCCATCTTCGGTCTCCAGACGGACTGCGCCAGGCCTGGTGACTCGTACTACCCGGTAAGGGCCTTCCCACTTCGGCATCAACTTGTTTGCCATGGCGGACTGAACACGCCGAAGAACAAGGTCACCTTCCTCAAGGCTTCGGGCGTGCACTTTGCGGCTATGGTAGCGGTGCAAGGGTTGCTGGTAGCGTGCAGCTCGCACAGCCGCCCGAAGACGATCTTCCTCAAGGAGCAACACGTCGTCTTGCCGCAGCCGCTCTTGCTTAGCTTCATCGTAATCGAGCACTCGAGGTGACCCGTATATGAGTTCCGTGGGGAGGACCGCTTCTGCACCATAGATTAGGGAGAAGGGTGTTTGGCCGGTAGCTCGATTTGGTGTGGTTCTGAGTGACCAAAGAACCGCCGGCAACTCATCAATCCAGTGCCTCCCACACTTGTGCAGCCTGTCAAAGGTCCTTGTCTTGAGGCCACGCAGCACTTCAGCGTTCATCCTTTCTGCCTGGCCGTTGTTGCTTCTCGGGTGAGCAACAGATGCAAAACAGATTTTGCTGCCGAGGTCTTGGATATATTGCATGAAGGTGCGGCTCGTGAATTGTGTGCCTTTGTCGGTGATGATCCTGTTAGAAACCCCGAAATGGCAAACTAATCCTTTGAAGAACTTGATGGCTGATTGCGCTGTCACCTTCCTCACTGGCTCCACTTCAGGCCACTTTGTGAACTTGTCGATGGCGACGTCCAAGAACTCAAAGTCCCCGGCAGCACGGGGAAAGGGGTCCAAGATATCGAGCCCCCAGACCGAAAAGGGCCAGGAGAGAGGGATTGTTTGGAGGGCTTGAGCTGGTTGATGTATGATCTTTGAATGGAACTGGCATGCTTCACACTTGGTTACTAGCTCAGTCGCATCCTGGAGGGCAGTGGGCCAATAGAAGCCTTGTCGGAAAGCTTTGCCGACAAGAGCCCTTGATCCTATGTGAGAGCCACATATGCCTCCGTGTATCTCCGCCAACAGCTTTAGTCCATCTTCCCGGCAAATGCACTTCAATTTCACACCGTTTGGTCGTTTTCTGTATAGGATGCTAACCACAAACTGATACATACTTCACTGACGGGCAACTTTCTCTGCTTCTTCTTGCTCATCGGGAAGCCCTCCTGTTTGAAGGAAATGGACTATCTGTTGTGCCCACGTTGGAGCCTGTGGCTCGACAACAAGGACTAAAGGCCTCTCCTCGGCTACGGGAGCGCTTGCTTCTGCGGCAAGAACTTGTGGTTCTGCGCTAAGCGGCTGCTCACCGGCAACCGTATTGTTGTTTCCGGCAACGTCCTTGTCGGCGGCTTCTGGGAGCTCTGCCGAAAAGTACTTGCCGATACTTAACTTTCTTCTCTTGTTGTCCTGCATTGATGGGGCGACTGTTGGTTGATTCAAATGGAGCACAAAAGTTCCCGGTTCCACGGGAAGCTTTTGAGCGGCACACTTTGACAGGCTATCAGCGACGCTGTTTTCCACACGAGGGATGTGCTCGGTTTGCATCCCGTCAAAGTGTTCTTCCAATTTCCTCACTTCTTCCACATACGCCTCCATTAACGGGATCTGACAATCTTTGTTCACTTGCCTCACAACAAGCTGCGAGTCACCGCGGATGATCAATTTTTTGATCCCAAGGTCTACTGCGATCCTAAGACCGGCAAGAAGTCCTTCGTACTCAGCAGTGTTGTTTGTAGCTTGCTCCCTGGGAAAGTGCATTTGGACCACATACTTGAGGTGCTCCGGTGGGTGCGATAAGCAGCAATCCGGCACCGGCGCCCTGCAGCGAGAAGGCACCATCAATGTACATGTCCCATTCCTTTGCTATCTCTTTGCCGGGGAGAGTTGTCTCTTGAATTTCTTCATCTTGCGTTGGCGTCCATTCGGCGATGAATTGTGCCAAAGCCCTGCTCTAAATGGTTGAAGTGCTCTCAAACTTGAGTGCAAAGCTTGACAATTCCAACGCCCACTCCACTAACCTGCTGGTTGCCTCTGGATTTCTCAAGATGCGTTGCAACAGAAAGCGAGTAACGACGGTAATCTCGTGTGCTTGGAAGTAGTGGCGCAGTTTTATCGAGGCCATAAGGAGACCGAAAAGCAACTTCTGCACCCCAGAGTATCTCGATCTAGCCCCCTGTAGAAGGGAACTAACAAAATACACTAGTCGCTGCACCACTTTCTTCTTCGGCACTGTTTGTTGGTCAACTTCATTTGCTTGCCCTGTTTCTGACTTATCGGCACCGGATCTTGCCAGAGAAGACTCTGATTTGCCACTGGACGGGTTTGCCGTGGTTGTTTCCTTGTCATCGAGTTCCCTCTGCGCCACTAGTGCGGCACTAGCCACTTGATTCGTTGCCGCTATGTATAGCAGCAATGGCTCTTGAGGTCTTGGCGCAACCAGTGTTGGCGCGGAGGAGAGGTATCTTTTCAAGTCCTGCAGTGCGGCCTCCGCCTTCAGAGTCCATTTCATTGGCCCTGCCTTTTTCAAAATCTTGAAAAATGGCAAGGCGCACTCAGCAGATCTTGAAATGAATCTACTTAAGGCAGCAACACAGCCGGCAAGGCGCCGCACATCTTTGACGCTTTTTGGTGCTTGAATCTGCTCAATCGCCTTGATCTTGTCGAGATTTGCTTCAATTCCTTGTTGAGATACAAAGAATTCGAGAAGTTTTCCGGATGGAACACCAAACACACACTTCTCGGGATTGAGCTTCAAGTTGATTTTGCGCAAGTTCGCAAATGTCTCTTCCAAGTCTTGAATAAGGGTAGACTCGTCCTTGGTTTTGACCACTATGTCATCCATGTATGCTTCTACATTCCTGTGTAGCTGGGGCTCAAAACCGATTTGGACCGCTCTTGCAAATGTTGAAACGGCACTCTTTAATCCGAAGGGCATACGTACGAAGCAGTACGTGCCACATGGAGTAATGAATGCAGTTTTCTCTTCATCCTACTTGGCCATGAATATCTGATGGTATCCAGAATATGCATCAAGGAAGGAGAGCAAATCACAGCCAGAAGTAGAGTCTACAATTTGATCAATGCGCGGCAAGGGGAAAGGGTCCTTTGGGCATACTTTGTTGATATCCGTGTAATCAATACAAAGTCTCCACTTCCCGTTTGCTTTGCGCACCACCACTGGATTTGCCAACCAAGTGGGATGTAGCACTCCTCTGACCAGGCCTGCCGCTTTGAGTTTCTTGATTTCTTCGGCAATGAATTGCTGCCGCTCCAAAGCTTGCTTCCAGACTTTCTGTTTGACGGGCCGAGCGTGGGGACAAACGGCAAGGTGGTGCTCAATTACCTCCCTGGGAACACCGGGGATGTCGGATGGTCGCCATGCGAACACATCGACATTCGCCCGCAGGAAGGCAACGAGCGCGCTTTCCTATTTGCTGTCAAGGGTGGCGCTGATGGTGAAAGTGCCGTCAGTGCCGTCCTCCCTCGCCGGCACCTTCTTGGTTGCCGGTGCAGTGGCTTTGGATTTCTTACCGGCGGAGCACTCCGGCAAGTCTTCAACAGGTGCGCAGCACTCCAAAGAGGTGCGCTTCCCGGAATCCTTGCTAGAGGCTTTGCCGGATTTCTTGCTTTCTTTTTTCTTGGCAGAAGCTGGTGGCTTGGCGGCTTCTGCTGCAACCGCATCTCTATACATCTTGTCGACGCCGATGACCGCATCTTTCTTGTCGGAGTTGACGGAAATGACAACCATCGGCCCTGGCATCTTCAATGTGTTGTAAGCATAGTGGGATGCTGCCATGAATTTTGCCAAGGCCGGGCGGCCGAGAATTCCATTGTACGGCAAGGGGATCTTGATGATGTCGAAAACAATCTTTTCCGTCCTGTAATTCAGTTCCCCGCCAAACGTTACCGGCAACGTGATCTTTCCCTTGGGCTGACTTCTTCCCGGGTTCACTCCTTGAAAGGTGCCTGTCTTTTTGAGCTCCTCGTCGGGAATCTGTACCCACTTGATTACCTCCAGAGAGATTAGATTCAGACCGGCCCCACCGTCAACTAACATCTTCGTTACTTGGAGCTTGCGAATTGTTGGGGAAACCAACAACGGCAAACACCCAACCACAGTTATGCGATCAGGGTGGTCCTGGGCATCAAAGAGGATAGGCGTGTGTGACCATTTGAGTGGTTTTTGAGAGCCCATTGCCGGTTCCGTCGCGTTAACCTCACGAGCCCACTGTTTAAGCTGGCGGTGAGAGGAGTGCAAAGATGCGCCCCCGTCAATGCACATGGCCTCAGTTGCCTTTTGGAATTCTTGTTCGCTGATCTCATCATCGTCCTCTTCTTCTTCACTTCCATCATCTCCCTTTTCCTTCTCACGGCCCCTAGCAGGCTTTTCTTTCTACTGCTTGGCCTTGCTGCGGCGGCCTCCTCGACCACCACGACCCTTTTTGCTGGATCCACTGGCACCATCTTGGCCTATTTCCTTGTCGCGCTTCTCGTATTCAGCCTTCTGCTTCTCAACAAGGTGTTCAACTTGCCGGCACTCTTGGAGATCATGGCCTTTGGTGCGGTGAATTTTGCAGTACGACCCATCTGACTTGCCGGCCTTCTCGTTTGCCGCCGCCTCCTTGTAAGCGGCGCATACAGTAGTCTCCTTGCCGGAATCCTCAGTCTTGGCTTTCTTGGCGGACTCGGAGTTGCCGGAGCCTTCGACAGCCATAACAGTTTTGCCTTTGCGCTTCCTGTTGCGCTTCTGGCCCTTCTTCCCCGGGGTGACAACATCATCGTCCTCAGAATCTACTTCGGCACCAGCGTCCTCCCTGGGAAGCCTTCTTCCTTCCTCAGCACGTGCACACTTATCCGCCAACGTGTAGAGCTCGTTGACGGTCTTGGGCAACTTGACGTTCATTTTCTCCCGCATCCTCCAATTGCGCACATTCGTGTGAAAGGCGGCAATGATGGTTGCGGGGTGCACATCTGGAATGTTGCGGTGTACGTGGTTGAATCTCTGGATGTACTTGCGCAAAGTTTCGCCATCTCTTTGCGGGATCACTTGCAGGTCGCTGGGCTGTCCAGGGGCCTTGTGGAATCCAGTAAAGGCACCGACGAATTCGTTGCAGAGATCTGACCACGAAGAGATGGAGTTCTCCGGCAAGTTCATCAGCCAAGACCTCACGTTGGGTTTTAGTACCAACGGGAAGTAGTTGGCGAGGATCTTCTCGCCTCTTCCTCCGGCAGCTTGCACGGCAATAGTGTAGATGCCTAGAAACTCTGCCGGGTTCAGCTTGCCATCATATTTTTCCGGCACTTCTGGCTTGAAGGCTCGAATGGACGGCCATCGGACTTGCCGCAGCTCTCGGGTGAAGGCAGGACACCCAACCTCGTAAGGTAGATATCCGCCAACCCCTGGCGCAGGCTCATCAACGACGGGGCCGTTGCACGCGTCGGATTGACGACGCGCCTCTCGGCGCCGTTCGATGGTGGTGCGGGCGTCTTCTGCCCGCCTGTCTCGCAGCACTTGTCGCTGATCTTGCCGCGCCCGTGGATCTGAAGAGGCTATCGACATCTCGTTGGGTCCTAGAGATTGTTGGGTTTGTCGCGGCTGTTGGCGTTGCTGCTGTTGAGGCGGTTGTCACGGCGGCGATTGCACCATTAGCATAGTACCGTCAACGCGGCCACCGACTGGAGATGTTGGTGCTGCTTGCGGACGCCGTGATGGCTCCGCTTGCTGCGATTTTGGCTTCGGCAAATCCAATCAAGCTTTGGATGGTGGCTCTCCACTCATCCATCTTCTCTGCCGCTGGAGGGAAGTTCAGCAGCATCTGAGCTCGCGTCATTGCTTCCACTGCCATGGCTGGCATGGCCGGGAGCGAAGAGCGCGATGTCGCTCTACTGCTGGCAGAGCTAGCAGGAGCACCATTGCGGTCTTGCTACCATAGCACATGATCAGCAGAAGGTCGCCGTGGCGGAGGCGGTGCCTGAGGATCTGGGATTTGATCCACAGGAGTCTTGCCGTGAGATCGCTGCTGCCCGGAGTCGTTGGCACCGCTCGGAGCTGCACCGTGCCCATTGTGCGAGGGGCGCTGCGTCTATCCTGAAGCAGCATCCTTGGACGCCGCCGCAGTGGGATCTCGGCTCGCGCCGCCCCGGGCATTGCTGCTCCGATGGCTGCGTTCGCCTGCGCGGCGAGGAGGAGGAGGAGGAGGAGGAGGTTGTCCGTCCACTCTGCCCGCTCCGTCGCGGCTCCATCCGTCAGAGGACCGAGAAGGTTGACCGCCTCCGGCGTGCTCGTCCCCTGCGCCGACCGTGGTGGGCATGGCGACCGCGCCGCCTGCGCTAGTCGTGCCAACCGCGGTATCTGCGCCGCCTGCATTGGCCGCGCCGCCTGCGCCGCCTGCGGATGCGTGCGGGGTGGACGTCATCGTTATGCCCTTCTTCTTGGGCGCCATTGATGACAAGAAGGATGAGGATGAAGTCGATGAAGATGATGAAGAAGACGCGCAACCCACTGGTCAAGGTTCGCGCAAGCGACGCTCTCCCCCTACCTGGCGCGCCAAAGATGTTGGGGTACGACCATCTATGGGGCCATGCAGCCCCTTGTGGTTCAGCGGGGGAGGTCGACATGCACAAAGAGCATGGACAATGGGGAGCACGAGGGATTTACCTAGGTTTGGGCCGCTGAGAAGCGTAAAACCCTACTCCTGCCTTTGGTGTATTGATGGTGCAGAAGCACAGTACAAGGAGCGCTTGTCCCGGCAAGGCACGGGGGGGGGGGGGGAGCAGCTACGCGAGACGTGCTTGTGTTTGAAAAGGGGTCCGAATCCCTCTAACTATTGCCTTGGCCCTCCTTTTATAGCTCAAGGGGTTACCACAGTGGCAAAACAGTAATTACATAGCGATTAGATAGCAAACAGTGCTATCATACCTAACTCTACCAGTTTAGGACAAAGGCATTAAATGCGCCGTTAGGTGTCATGTAGGGAGGTAGTCCCGGCAAGGTTTCTGCACCACTTGCCCAGCTACCTCGTATTATCCTGACACGCCTCTTGGACGGGTGTCGTTAGGGGCGAATCTTGTCCCAGCGTGCTGACACGTGCCCGACAAGCCTCACCAACCAACCTGCGCGGTCGACACCTCACACATCAGCGAACACCTGTGCAGCGAGGTGGAGCGCTGGAGGGCTGGCTTAAGCTTGCCGGCATGGAGTTTGCCAGGTCTTCACCTTGCCGGTTCAGCCTTGCCGGCAAGGAATGTCTTCATCTTTGGTACTAGTCGAGTGTTGTGTTTTGAGCTTCTTTCTGGTAGCTTCTGTGGCTGGACTCCGAATCTTGATCTTGGCGGTTCCCGGCAAAGCTTTGGCCGGCAAGGAGGTTGCCACGGTCTGTGCATAAGTCAGGGTATAAAATACCAATGTTTTATACACCGACACCGATCCATCCCCGCCGTCCTCGGAGCTCGCCGCCGTCGATATCGCTGGCAACCGTCGCCGGTGAGCCGCCGTTCTTCTGTTCCTATCTCTCTCTGTTTAAACCTGGCAAGGGGGCCCCACCTGTAGGTGACTCCGCGTGCGCCCGAACCGGTATGTAAGTGAAGGCACCCAGCCGGTTTACTCCTTCGACGTGGCCTCCCCTGGGTTTTTCTGTTTTTCTGTTAATTCCGGAATTTTGACTGAACTTTGACCACCCATAACTTTTAAACCATAAGTCCAAATGAGTTCATTCTTTTTTACATTATTTTTGTTATAAGCTCCTTTAGTTGCTGGAAAAATTTGGTATTTTTCTCTGCTGTGTAGAATTTCTGGTCAAAAGAAAATGCTTTATATGGTATTTGAAAATGTTTGCAAAAATGCTTTTCAGATTGTTTTGAGTTCTTGGTGAAGGCTAGGAGTACTCCCACACTCTGTTGGTGCAAGGCAAGCCACAACTCTCATTTGCATAATTGCATTACAATATCATAGTTTAAATACTTGTTTTAATGCCATATATGAATTATTTATAAATGGATTAATTCTTGCAATGCCTTGGAGATGTTGGATAAGTTACTGCCATGATGATGATGAGATTTTGGATTAGTAGGAGATTTTTAGATTTATATCATAATACTGTCAGACTGTGAGATTACCGTCTATGATTACTTTGTGATTTCGCCGGTACTGCGTATACGTGATTAATAGTAGAAGTTGATCATGATGCTCCTTGGGTTTCTAGCTGGTTATTGTGGTAACTTGGATCAGTTGTATATTGGAGTGTCAGTGATGACTATGGTTACTCGAGGATAAATTCCTTCATCGTTGATCAAGTGCCACTGAACCAAACTTTCCAGTGCAGCCACACCTGTCGGAATGGGACGGCCTTGGCTTGGTCTAACAGCGTGCTCTTTTATTGGTACCACCAAAGAGGGGAGGTTATGCGTGTGTGCTGCCCTGATCAGGTAGACAACGATAACCTCATGAGCCTGGTTTAGTTATTTAGCTCAGGTCCTCGTTTGGGACAGTTTGTTGGCCACGATGGTGGCAGGTGTCACAGGGTGACACAGAGGCCACCCAGGGCAGGACTCCGGGGAGGATGATTGTCGGTGGTACGGTAGAGGAGTCACGAGTTAGGCAAGTTTCGTTGAAGCAGCACCGGTCCACCCGGAAAGGGAAGTGTACCGAGGTACGGGACCAGGAGCTTCATAGTGTGGGTAAAGTGCGCAACCTCTACAGAGTGTAAAGATCTATTCGAATAGCCAAGTCCACGGTATTGGACACAGTTCGTACTAAGTCACACTGTTTGATCAACACCAATGAGGGAATGACGTGTTAATAATGGAAGAACTCGTCTCAATATAGTTATGTGACCGCTGGTTGAGAATTGTTGGTAAAGGTTAAGGATGATTCTCGGGAATGACTAGCAGAAGCTCTTGAGGTGACCATGAGTTGGTTACGAGAGTAAGTGGTTTAATCAGGAGGCTTAAGGAAAGTGGTTCCATAATAATAATAAGATTGATAGATGTAGCAACAGCATGTTAATATTTTCTTCCACCCTTTTAGTAGCCGTTAAATCTGATTTAAACATGATTGCTATGAGCTTTTTATGCCTTGATGCTTTTGATTGTTGCGAGCTTGCGAGTCCATTCAAAGTACTCACCTGGCGTGTCATGCCAGTTTGCAGGTGCTGCCATGTTTGCATAGTGGAGGTGTTCGCATCGCAAGCTAGGACGTATCCCTAGCCAGAGTCCCTGCGGAGTGGAGTCCATTTCGACGCCGTAATTCTGCTGCTAGGATTCGAGCTGCTGCTAGCATAGAATTGTCGTAGCAAGCATAGCGTTGCCAAGGCAACCCTTTGTAATAACTCAAACCCTTGTACCCTTCTATTTGTAATAAAGATCTGAGTTGTTCTATGCCAAGCAGTGCCGTATTCCAGAAGACTTGATCTCTCGGCTGGAATACGGGGTGCTCCGGTGACTCTGAGCCGGGGTGCCACGATATAGCCTTCACCTAAAATCCAACCGTTACAAGTCTTTCACCCAACTCGGTGACACCGACATGAAAATCTCGGTGAGACTGACTAGTGTAAAAGACATGAATGTTAGGCTTTTCGGTGAGACCAATCAAAACATCTCGGTGAGACTGAAGTGCGATGACTAGGGCAAGACCAGGTTTTGGTGAGACCGAAAATTTCATCTCAGAAATTCCGAAGTGAAGTAACATCGTTACAACAAGTTGGTCAAGCCTTCTCGGTGGGACCGAGAACCATTTCGGTTGCACCGATCTGTTAGGGTTTGGCATGTGGCATAGTGGATAGCAATCTCGGTGAGTCCGGATAAGAATGTTTCGGTGGGACGAGATCAACTTTTAGGGTTTTGGGTAGGAATGAAGTAAAGAAGTATTTGAGAGTTTTGGAGCAATATCACTAAGCATTTCAGCAATTGAGTCATAATCAAAACCTCATCCCCTTTTAATAGTATTGGCTTTTCCTATGGACTCAATGTGATCTTGGATCACTTAACCAAAAATGTAGAGTCTTGAAGCTTTGCCACTCTTTGTCCTTAGTATTTTGAGGGGTCTACATCCATTAATCCTTGCCATGCCAATCATTGATCTTTTCTGAAATTTACTAGCAATAAGAATTAGATCAATGATGTATATGTTGTTATTGATTACCAAAACCACCCAGGGATTAGATGCACTTTCAATCTCCCCCTTTATGGTAATTGATGACAACATATAGATCAAGGCTTCGACAAAAGATATAATCAATGAAAGACATTGTCCCTTTGAGAAGTATGTGATAAGTAAGAGCTCCCCCTAAATTTGTGCATTATTTAAAATTTGCGTTTGAATGCAAATGCACAATCGATTAGGATTATGGGTTACTCTTCCATGTCACATACATCTTGGTGGAGCGCTCAAAATGATAAGATTGCATAGCAATTAGCACTCATCACCAATCAAACAAGTGAATGATCATACAAGAGCATGCAAAATGATGTTCAAGCAAGCATAGCATTAATGTGCGGTATGATCAAGCACACAATAACATAGTATCTCATACAAGCATCAAACAAAGCGATAAACCAAGTAGCAAGTATCTCAAGAAAAACCAATGAACAAAAAGAAAGCACTCTCTCTCGAAGCCTAATGATCTATACAAATTCTCCCCCTTTGGCAACAAGTACCAAAAAGTTCAAATATGTATAGAGCTAATCGTCACTCTAGGCTCGATCTCTGGTAGCTCCTGGTGATGAAGTCCTCTGACTTACAGTGCCGGTGTGCGTAGACGTGGTTGGAGTAGAGATGAGTGCATCTGCGAAGATCTCTGCTGAAGTCTGTGGAGCTGGAGGTGTAGACACTGGAGGAACAGAAGGTGTGACGGTGGGAGTAGTAGCAGGGGTAGAGACAGTGGCTCTGGAAGTGACTGGTATAGCTGCTGATCTGGGCATCCTCTGGAACTGAGCAGTTGTAGGAAGACATGTGCCCTAATGCTCCTCATCATCACTGCTGGTGCCCTTCCTAACTTCATCCACTTGTGACTTCAAAGTCTCAACAACTGTCTGGATCTCTGTGACCTTAATGTCTAGATCATAAAACTTTGCCTCAATGATAGTCTCAAGGCTCTTCTGGTTTGCAACCATGTCAACCAAACTCTTCTCAATTATCTGAGTGGCTTGAAGTAGATGTTGTATCTGATCCTTGGTTTTCAGCACTGGGGCAGGTGGAGCACTAGGCCCTGAAGTTCTTGCAGCTTCAGCACTAGCATGTGCTTCGGCTGAGGTAGGATGAGATGCATCCATAGTAACTGTGTTGTCCTCGAACTCAGGTCTAAGTGGAAAATGCTCATGATCAAGCTGAAAAGACTTGTTTGCACCCTTTGAATTGATGAGCAACTGAATATGGGGGGCAAATCCACAAGACCTCTTCTGATCTGCAGATGTCCTCTTGATAGTTTCAACAATGAGATCCATCACTTTGATCTTCTCATGTTGGTCTATGTGATGCAGCATGTTGATGGAGTGACCTCTAATCATCCTGTCATCTCCTGATTTGGGCATCAAAGTATGCCTCATGATGGTATTGGAGGTGGCAAGTCCTGCAAGCAGATAGTACACTAAACCAAGCTTGTGATTCTCCTTCTCCTTCTCTGGAATCTCTGTGTACTTGTTGGCCATAGAATTATGATCCATCTTGGACTTTGCATACACATCAATGTCATCTTTGTCAGCTTCTGGCACACCAAGCAATGTGGCCCACTCAAGCACACTTGATTGATACTTGACACCCTCAGTCATCCATACAATTCTGCCATTGGGGTAGAAGTGAGCTATAGAGTAGAATTGCATAATCATCTCATCATTCTAGTTGGTCAGCTTCTTCCCAATGAACTCATCAAGATCAATGGATCTGAAATCCTCATGAACATGGGGGAAGTGATCCTCATTAGCATCAACTTCCAGTCCACCCATTTCATGTCACTTACAATTGGCTTCTTGTCAAGCAACACTGTCTCATAAAAATCTTGCTGCTCTTTGGTGTAAAATCTATAGTCAATTGCAGTCCTCTTTCTAATGGAGTAAGGGCCTGATTATCTCCATTTCCTGAGACCTGCATCCTTCCTCTTCTTCATGTTTTCTGCAACTGGGTGAGCATCATTTTGTTCAGGCAACTTGGGCCTTAGCTTCATGAGCACTGGGCTTCTTCATCTTCCTCTGCTTCTCTCTCACGCACTAGGGCCTTGTTCTTTTCACTGGCTGGAACATCTCTGGTTGTTCTCTTTGGTTTTGCAGCTACAGGCTTGGCCTTAGAAGGGGCAGCTTTTTTGATTGCATCTCCCATAAGCTTCTGCTACTTGGGAGGAGGAGGATTTTTAGCTTCTTCCTCATCTGTTGCATCGTCCCTTCTCATGGATGTAGGCCTGAAAATCACATAAGCAGTTTGCTTCCTTTCTCTCTTCTTTCCTACTGTCTTAGGCTTTGACTGTATAGGGGCCTGTTGAGATCCTTCTGGATTCTCTGGAGTGATGTTTCTCTTGGCAACTGTGGAAGCAGGAACTTTTCTTGTGGTACCTCTCTCTTTCTTGGTGCCATACTCCTTGGCAACAACAGCTGGTTTCTTCTTCTTCTTTGAGATTGCTTCCTCAGCAGCAAAATCCTCATCTTCATCATGTGAATTCTTCTTCTTCCTTGTCCTGGTGGCTGCCTTTGGCAAGTCTGGTGAGCTTCTTTCTCCCTCATAGAAACTTGCTTCAGGACTTGACCCTGCACTCAGCTCTGTCTCCCGCTCTGACCTGTTCTGGCTGTCACTGGCATCAGACATCTTGACACCTGCACCTGTGAAGTAGATGGGTAGAGTGGAGTAGATGAGCATCACAAAAACATAGCATTTTGACAAACTTTTGAGTAAAACATTTCAGTTTTAGGTTTTCACAGAAATGATTTCGGAGAGCCCGAGTAGGTAATCTCGGTAGTACCGAAGCTATAACATAGAGTTTGCCACACAGTCTCGGTCTGACTGAGATGTGTTTCGGTCTCTTCGATAAGCTAGGGTTCTACTGAAACCTTAGACTCAGATCCACCGATCTGTATCCCTCGGTGACACCGAGATGTACAGCGTGCAATGGCCTAAGGCCGTATCGGTGAGTCAAATTCTTCCTATTCGGTCTGTCCGAGATGATCACTGCGCAACCCTAAACCTAAAATTTTGCTCAAATCTATCTCTACAGAGTTTGCTGGAATAGAAATCTCAATCCATGTGAATATTGCGGGCGTAACAACTCTAGTGCATAGAATCGGAAATTTAAAGCACTAGAGGATCGAATCTCACCCTAACTTGGTGGAGATCCTCTACGGCGGCAACGGTGGAGGAGAATGACATTGACGGCGATGGAATCCAGCGGCGAGGGTGTGCTGGAGACGAAGGCGATGATCCGGAGACCTGGGCGACGGCAGCAATGGGGTGTGGGTACGTGACGATTGAAGAAATTTTCAACGAACGGGCTGCGGACATATATATACCCATGTGCTGTCGGTGAGATCGAGCGAAACCAATCAGTAGCACCGAAATGAATAACTAATGTGAGTTCATCGCTTCGGTGAAACCGAGAGTTTTAAATCGGTCTCTCCGAGATTGAAAATAAGAGCAGTCCAAGTGTTTTCGGTGAGACCGGATGCATGTGAGTTGGTCTGTCCGAAAGACACTTAGAAGGTTTTGGAGGTCAGCCCTAAGCGGATCGGTGGCTCCGAGTGCTCCTCACCCAGAGGATCTGAAAGAGACTTGTTCAAGTTTTTGTGATATAGCACGAAAGAATTTAGACAAGTTGAGATAGATAGCTAGAGAGGGTGCTTAGGCATTCTTGTACATCCATTTGGCCAAATAAAACCAAATCAATCAAACTACAAATGGATGTCCTCAAATGAGAAATATGGATAGCAACATGCTCACACAATAAGATAGCAAATGAAATATGTGTCAAACATGCACAACCAATTCTTGCAACTATCAAGAAATGGGCGATGACATAGTCATCTATATATGAGTATATTGACTTAGGAGCCAAATGAGAACATTTGATCATAGTTCATACTCATCGTTTAAGCACAAGTGGGGTTACCACTTTTACATAAAGCATTAATGTGTTCACACCATTAGAGTTGCTTTGACTCAAGTCTTAGAGTAAAGCTCCCCCTAGATGTGATATCCCCCCAAGGAGGGATGAACTAACCATGGGTTTTGTCGATGTTGACTTCATGTAGATGTTGTAGATGTGGATGCTCAATGTTGATGTAGACCATCAAGAGTTGGGAGCAATCCTTGGAGTTTTGCACTTTCAATACCTACATGGGTTAGTCCCACATAAAGAACATACAAAGATATCCATAGACATAGAGTGAAGTACACACATTATGATGCCCATGAATGCATTGAATACCTTGTCCCTTGCCTTACCAACAAGAGGGTTTGTGACTCCATGAACTAGTGCAAGATGTTGAAGTTGGTTGCACAAGCTCTTGCCATAAATGAATGTGAGTGAAGTTTGTTGGTGGAGTCACCCTCAAGAACTCTCTAGTTCTTCTTCTTTGGGACCCACATCAACTTCATGGGAATCCTTGGAGTTGTAGTAGCACTTGATGAAGTAGAACTTGATGAAGCCTTTGGAACCCATTTGACCAAAGCTTGAGGTGGTCCTTCAAATGAGTCAATCTCTTCTTGAAGCTTGTCCGTGCCTTTTAGCTTGTGGTCTTGAGGTGGAAGATCATCTTGAGCTTGTGTCCCCTTGGAAGAAGTAGGATCATACTTCTCTTGTTGAGGAACAAACTTCGTCTTGGGATATTGATCAATCTCTTCTTGAAGCTTGTCCATGCCTTTTAGCTTGTGGTCTTGAGGTGGAAGATCATCTTGAGCTTGTGTCCCCTTGGAAGAAGTAGGATCATACTTCTCTTGTTGAGGAACAAACTTCGTCTTGGGATATTGATCTTCCTCCCACTCAACTCCATTGGCATTGAACTTTTGTTCAAAACCAATACCTTGGTTCTTCCAGTGCCTTCCTTGCTTGTGCACAATTTCCTCAAATTGCTTACTTCCGGCAAGACTTTTGTAGACACCCTTTTCTATAATTCCTTTCAATAAATCTTTTTCTTGCTCAAGTGTAACTTGGCTAAGAGAATCATTAGTGGAATCAATAGAACTACTAGAAGCAACAACATTCGATTTAGCATTGTTATTGTTACTACTAGAGGTAGAACTCTTTTTACCCTTGTTACTAGTTTGCTTAGATTTAACTTGTGGCATAAAGGTAGGCAAGAGTAAACGCTTGGCAAGATATGAAGAACTCTTTCGAAGATCATCATTGATAGCTTTAAGAAACTCATGCTCTTGCTCTAAATTTAGCTTCTCGAAGCGTAGCTTCTCATGAGATCTTAAAAGCTCTCTATGATCCTCCTGAGTTATTTCATGAGCTAACTTCAGAGTGTTTAGTTCTTTAGTTAGACGCTCAATCTCCTTCATAGCATTGTCATTCATTTCCTCTTGACTATGATTACTAGCATTTTCATTATAGCTCACATCACTAGTCTTATCAACAAGTAAATCATCATCACCAAGTAAATCATCCTCATCACTATTAAAGTCAAAGTATTCGGGGTGTGATACCTTGGGGCCTTTTCCCATGAAGCATCTTCCAATTCCTTCATTTGGTTAATCAAATAGATCATAGGAGTTGGAGGATACGAGAGCAAGTCCAGCAACACCTTCATCTTGACTATAGTCGGAGTCGGAGTGATAGCTTCTCTCAGAGTGGTTGTCAGAGTTGGAGCCAGAAATCCATTCACCAACATGAGCTTGATGTCTTCTTCTAGTGTAGCTCTTGGATGACTTGTCCTTCCTTTCCGAATCTTTGCTCCTTCGAGAAGATCTTCGTTCATAACGATCATCCCTACTCCTTCTCTCCTTGTGAGGTGATTCATCTCTTGTATGTCTTCCTCTTGGTGATTCGTCTCTTTTCTTGTGAGGTGCCATACACTCATTAGAATAGTGTCTGGGTCTTCCACAATTATAGCAATTTCGGTCACGACTTGATGAACTTTTCTCATAATGTCTTGAGCTCAAGCTTCTTTCTTTTCCTTTGTTCTTGTAAAACTTGTTGAACCTTTTCACCATTAGGCTTATCCCTTCATTGGATACTAGCTTGTCACTTGGAGTTGTTAGAGCATCGGTTGAGGCTTTGTAAGCACCACTTGATTTGTTGTGCAGCTCTTCTTTGTCCTTGAGTGACATCTCATGAGCAACAATCCTTCCAATGACTTCCGTGGGCTTGAGATCTTTGTAATTGGACATCATTTGAATCAATGTGCACACGGTATCATATTTTCCATCCAAGGCTCTAAGGATCTTCTTGATAATGAATTTGTCGGTCATCTCTTCACTTCCTAAGCCGGCAATCTCATTTGTGATGAGAGCAAGCCTAGAGTACATTTCAGTGACTCCTTCACCATCCTTCATCTTGAACTTGTCAAGTTGACTTTGAAGCACATCCAACTTGGATTCCTTGATGGACTCGGTACCCTTGTGCATATCAACCAAAGTATCCCAAATTTCCTTTGCATTCTCAAGGCGGCTGATCTTGTTGAACTCCTCGGGACACAAACCGTTGAAGAGAATGTCACAAGCTTGAGCATTGTATTGCAACATCTTCAATTCTTCCGCGGTTGCTTCACCATCCAGTTCCTTACCATCTTCAAAGAATTCACCTTGCAAGCCAACACGAACAACAGCCCAAATGCGGGGTTATGACCAAGAAAATGCATTTTCATCTTATGCTTCCAACTAGCAAAGTTTGTACCATTGAAATATGGACCTCTACGGTGATAGTTACCCTCACTAGACGCCTTACTCTCCTAGGTTGTGAAATCAATGCAATGGAGACCAAAGCTCTGATACCACTTGTAGTATCGAAAGTATGTCTAGAGGGGGGTGATTAAACTACTTGACCAAATAAAAATCTATCCTTTTCCCAATTTTAGTTGTGGGCGGATTTTAGCAAGTACACCAAGTCAAGCAACCTTGCCTATTCCACCATGGCTTCCGTCCATGAAGGACTAGCCTCACTCAGGGTAGATCTTCACGAAGTAGGTGATCTCCTTGCCCTTACAAACTCCTTGGTTCAACTCCACATGATCTTGGAGGCTCCCAAGTGACACCTAACCAATTTAGGAGACACCACTCTCCAAAAGGTAATAAATGGTGTGTTGATGATGAACTCCTTGCTCTTGTGCTTCAAATGATAGTCTCCCCAACACTCAAACAGTTCCTCACAGATTTGGATTTGGTGGAAGAAGAATTTGAGTGGAAAGCAACTTGGGAAAGGCTAGAAATCAAGGTTCAAATGGTTGGATTGGAATATCTTGATCTCCACACATGAGTAGGTGGTTCTCTCTCAGAAATCATATGGTGGAAGTATAGGCACGTTCTGATGGCTCTCTTACTTGGTAAGAGGGTGGTAGAGGGGTATATATAGCCTTCACCTAAAATCCAACCGTTACAAGTCTTTGACCCAACTCGGTGACACCGACATGAAAATCTCGGTGAGACCGACTAGTGAAAAAGACATGAACGTTAGGCTTTTCGGTGAGACCGATCAAAACATCTCAGTGAGACAAAAGTGCAATGGCTAGGGCAAGACTAGGTTTCGGCGAGACCAAAAATTTCATCTTGGAAATTCCGAAGTGAAGTAACATCGTTACAGCAAGTTGGTCAAGCCTTCTCGGTGGGACCGAGAACCATTTCGGTTGCACCGATCTATTAGGGTTTGGCATGTGGCATAGTGGATAGCAATCTCGGTGAGTCCGGATAATAATTTTTCGGTGGGACCGAGATCAACATTTAGGGTTTTGGGTAGGAATGAAGTAGAAAAGTATTTGAGAGTTTTGGAGCAATATCACTAAGCATTTGAGCAATTGAGTCATAATCAAAACCTCATCCCCTTTTAATAGTATTGGCTTTTCCTATGGACTCAATGTGATCTTGGATCACTTAACCAAAAATGTAGAGTCTTGAATCTTTGCCAATCTTTGTCTTTAGCATTTTGAGGGGTCCACATCCATTAATCCTTGCCATGCCAATCATTGATCTTTTCTGAAATTTACTAGCAATAAGAATTAGATCAATGATGTATATGTTGTTATTGATTACCAAAACCACCCGAGGATTAGATGTACTTTCAAAGATACCTGATCTTTTGAGGCTTTTGTCATTAGGCAAAAAGAGGTAGGTTCATCATCACTTGATGCACTATCATCGGTGTCTGACTCAAAAGAGTGTTTGGATGATTCATATGCAATGAACGCATTTCCTCTGCCAAGGCCATTATGGACTTCTTCTTCATCATTAGAATCTGATTGGGATGATTCTTAGTCCGAATGCATTGTCATGCCAGAATATACACCAGACAGTTGAGATATTCTCTTCATGTTTGATTCGATAGTGCCTTTTGCTTTCGCGTCAGTGACTGATCTCTTTGAGGAAGATGTAGATGACTCTTTCTTCTTCGTGAGCTTAGTATGACGGTTTTGGTGTGTGAATCCAGAACAATGAAGAGCACGCCACCCTCTGCTTGGTTTAACATTCGAGTCCCAACCAGGACAATCTACAATGAAATGACCGAATTGTTTGCACTTGTAGAACTTCATTTCTTTCGGGGGTAATCTTCTCGAAACCGCAGATGGTTCACCTTCGTCATCATTTGCGAGATGCAGATTCTGCCTTCTGAGGTTGTTGAGACGTTCAGTAAGCATTTCGAGTTCTCTAGTTATCGATTGTTGATTTTCAACATCTTCTTCTTGAGAACTGCCATAATGTGAGAGAATTTCTCCTTCACTTTCCGATGATGATTCTGGTTGTCCATTTTCAAGTTGCATCTTTTCTTCATGAATGGTCAACAACGTCATGATTTCAACATAGTGAAGATCTTCGAAATTAGGTCTTTGCTTGATTTCTTCTACGACTGTGTCAAATGTTGCGTCAAGAGAACTGAGCAGTTTGTTGACAACATCTTTTTCGGTGATATCTTTTGCTCCCCGTTGATGTAGTATTTCGAGAATGTTGGTCAGGCGATCAGTGAGTTCCATGACGCTTTCCTTTCGAAGACTTCGAAAGTGAGCGAACATGGCACGAAGCATATCAGTGTGGGCTTTGGTTCTTGCCGTCTGGATCTCATGAACATTTTCAATGGCATCCCAGATTTGGTTGGCTGTATCAAGATGTCTGAACCGAATGAAGATGTCTTTGGAAATGCTGTCACAGATGATATCTTTTGCTTGTGCATTTAGCTGAATGTTAGCTTCTTCTTCTGGAGTGGGTGTCTCCGGGTGTGGAATGGTGAATCCGTTCTCCACAATTTCCCATAGTTCAACACTGATTGCTTGAATTCTGATTTTCATTCTTCCTTGCCAGTATACATAATCATTTCCATCAAAGATAGGAAACCTTTCAAAGCGCGAGGATCTACCTGTATATGACATACTCAAAACTCCAAGGTTGTTAGACCTTTAATAAACAATGACAGGGAGAACCCGCTCTGATACGAATTGTTAGGACCAAGAGTATATCAACCAGAGGGGGGTGAATGGGAGATTCAAAAATTCTTATGAATATTTTGGCTCGAGCCCAAACACAGTAGCGGGAATAACTTTGAACAAAATGAAACTTAAGCAGGTATCCTACTGAGGTACAAATCTTTCGATATAGGAAGCAATGATAGTACGAGCATAGTAGACTACGGGCTTGACTATCAGGATGGTTATGCAGTACAAAAATAGTTGGAGAAACATGAACGAAAACTAAACATAACCAGCGAGGCAAATGCTATTTGAAAGGAATGCACAGAGATACTGCATGAAAGATAAGCGAGATATAAAGCAGTTCCCTATCGAAAGATAAATGATCAATGAGTAAACAGATACACCATCATCACAGAGCATGAAAGATAATCCCTGAAGGATAAATAGAGAGATAGATGAACCAGTGGTGCTCGATGGCGACAGGAGAATTTGGTGGACCAGTTCGCCCTTCTACCAAAGGACTACGTCTAGTTGGAGGGACTTGTGATTGCACATAGGAGCAAACCTCTCTCCGTCCTATTCTCCTTCAACTAGGATCTGATCAGACTCCAGTTGATTTTACTCGTGGTAGATGCTTATCGGCGATTCCAAACCTTCGACAGACTTCCTCGCAAACCATAATGACTCTTCATTGCTGAAGATCTTGCTCGGTGAATACAACAACTCTTCAATCACTCGAGCCGACACCTATCCGTCTAGAGAGTGCGCAACTCTCAAGAGTAATAGGTACAAGAACCCTAACTCAGAACTACTGTGATGCTCAACCACTATCTAAGTTTTGGTTCTTGGTTCTCTCTTGGTGGACTTTAAAGTCAAATCTCTTGGAGAGGGGATGCTCAATCAATCTTCTCAGAAATCTTAAGCGGAGCAGCCAACGAACAACGTTGGAGCGGGGTGGCTATTTATAGCCGCAGCCTTCCCTGAAGGGAAATGACCAAATTGGACATGCGGGACAACCAATGGCCGAACGACACGAGTCCAACGGTCGGAAATTTGAGCACAACGGTAATATTCCTTGCGGAGCAAGAAATGCTAACTCCTCAGTCCGAAAGATATCTCCTGCAGCACCGAAGAACAACATCTTCTACTGATAGGTAATCATTCGGAGCATAAAGAGATTTCTCTCACTCTTGCATAGGTTCGGGCTAAGCATCACAGCGGATCTAAGCATCGAGAACCTATACCCCTCTTAATAGTACGGAGGTCCTATGACTCAAAAAGATAAAGAACAACGAAAGTAAATGCTATGTCTTCACTTCGTCTTCTTTACTTTGACTGCAGTCAATTTCTTCGGACGACTCCGAACATGTATTGCTTCACAGCAGCAATAATTTTAAGGGGTAAACTTCTTCTCATTAATCTTCTCGCCTACACAGCTTCGATAGAAATGACTCAATCAGCTCTGCAACACAAATGTCCTTCGGTGAAGTTCCTCGAACTTGACACCAAAGATAGCATTCTCTTCGGTTCTGCATGGACAATTTCTCTCTTTATGCACTAGCAAACAAATCAGTCCATGCCTATTTCTGTCAACAATCTCCAAAACACAAGAGGGCAAGATATTGCACCAACAAGTAGCTATGTAAAGACTCTCTACAAATCAAAATTTCAGAACCAAGTATTTTATTCAAACAACAAACAAAATGAAAAGACGCTCCAAGCAAAACACATATCATGTGACGAATAAAAATATAGCTCCAAGTGAGGTATACCGATAATGTTGAAGACAGAAGAGGGGATGCCTCCCGGGGCATCCCCAAGCTTAGACGCTTGAGTCCTCCTTGAATACTACCTTGGGGTGCCTTGGGCATCCCCAAGATTAGGGTCTTGCCACTCCTTATTCTCCTCATATCGGTATCTCACCCAAAACTTGAAAACTTCAATCACACAAAACTTAACGGAACTCGTGAGATAGGTCAGTATGATACAGAATAAATCATTCATTTTGGTACTATCAAGACAAGATTCATAATTGTTATCACATAATGCCTACTATACTCTATCATTTCTACAATTTATATTGACCAATATAAGCCATAGAAACTAAAAAACAAGCAAACTATGCAATGAAAACAGAATCTGTCAAAAACAGAACAACACGTAATGATCTGAATTAAAATCATACTTCTATAACTCCAAAAATTCTGAAAATTAGGACAACATAAACAATTTGTAACCCAATACTATGTAAACATTTCAGGATTTTATTGCGTTCCCATACATAATAGAAATTCCAGCATTGGGCGCAAAAGTTGTTGTTTTTGCACAGAATCAAATCAACAAGTATCCACACTATCCCAAAGGCTTTTACCTGGCACATTATTGAAAGAAAACATATAAAACATCATTAATATAGTAGATTAATCATTTGGACACACAAAAACAGTAGGGATAATTATTGGGTTATCTCCCAACAAGCACTTTTCTTTAATGCCTTTTTACCTAGGCATGATGATTTTAATGATGCTGACATAAAAGTAAGAATTGAAAAATATTAGAGAGCATCATGAATCATATGGCAAGCACATTTAAGCCTAACCCACTTCCTATGCGTAGGAAACTTGCAAGGACATAATTTATTGGGGAACAAAGTAACTAGCATAGGAAGGCATAACAAGTACAACTTCAAAAATTTCAACATAAACAGAGGAAACTTGAGATTGTTGAGATACTTATAAGCATATATTCCTCTCTCATAAAAAATTTCAGTAGCATCATGAACAAATTCAACAATATAACTTTCACATAAAGCATTCTTTTCATGAGCCACAAGCATAGAATTTTTATTCTCTCCACATAAGCAAATTTCTTCTCATTCATAATAGTAGTAGTATCGTATAGAACTTGAACACTATAAATTGATTCCACATTAAAAGAGTAATGTTCAGTAAAAGGGTATTCATAATTATGACAAGTTTTAAGGGAATAATTATCACTACTTTTTATAACATAAGTATCATCACAATAATCATCATAAGTAGCAACTTTGTTCTCATCATAATCAATTGAAACCTCTTCCGAAATAGTGGAATCATCACTAAATAAAGTAAAAACCTCTCCAAATCCACCTTTATCATTATAATAAGATTCAACACCCTCCAAAGTAGTGGGATAATTATTACCTAAAGTTGACACTTTTCCAAACCCACTTTCATTATTATTGCAGTCATAAATAGGAGGCATGCAATCATCATAATAAATTTGATCATTAAAAGTAGGGGGACTAAAAAGGTCATATTCATTAAACATAGCATCCCCAAGCTTATGGCTTTGCATATCATTAGCGTCATGGATATTCAAAGAAGACGTACTAATAACATTGCAATCATGCTTATCATTCAAGGATTTTATGCCAAACATTTTATTGAATTCTTCTTCTAATACTTTGGCACAATTTTCCGATCCATCATTTTCAAGAAACGCTTCATAAAGATAAAGAATTTGATGCAACTTCACTTCTAATTTTTTTTGTAGTTTTCTTTTATAAACCAAACTAGTGAATAAACATGAAACTAAAAGATTCAATTGCAAGATCTAAAGATATACCTTCAAGCACTCACCTCCCCAGCAATGGCGCCAGAAATAGCTTGATGTCTACTACACAACTTTATTCTTGTAGACTCGGTTGGGCTTCCAAGCGCAGATTTTGTACGACAACGGCATATTTCCCTCAAGTAGATGACCAAAGGTTTATCAATCCGTGGGAGGTGTAGGATGAAGATGGTCTCTCTCAAACAAACCTGCAATCAAAACAAGCAATCTCTTGTGTCCCCAACACACCCAATACAATGGTAAATTGTATAGGTGCACTAGTCCAGCAAAGAGATGATGATACAAGTGTAGTACTAGATCATCGATGGCGCGCGTTGCTGCGCCCGTCCATTTTAGCGATAGAATGATAGGAATTTGCATAAATATATGTGGCATAGAACATGATAGCGCGCATTGCTGTGTCCATAAATTTGACAAGGAAATGAAGAAACTTGATAACATGAATATCTCTACAATTAGAATAGGAGGTACATTAGATGGAAGGCCATAGCAAATAATGAAATCAAAAATAGCCCATAACAAGCCATGCAAGTCGGTGCAACAAATCCGTGTGTAGTAAGATCTAACAGTACATAAGCCCATTTATCATAATTTCAGCCATGAACACATAAGTTGAACACCAATTTTTTTTATAAGTTTTTGTAATAGCTTGAAACAATATACAGTTCTAGATCAAGCTAGAGGACATGCCCAGGTAGCAAAGCCAAGAGTCAAGGAGAGCTTGTAATACAACAATTTACCCTTTCTTCTCTCTTGCAAATTAAAGTGCAAAAAAGTGTTTATAGGCCGAAAGAGATGAGAGCACAACTTTCCATAGGATGCGGTGCTCGATCACAACCCCGGGCATGTGTCGCTGGCTGGTTGCGACCTTATTAGTGGCCACTTATTATATCATGGATAGCGCTTGGATAGATGAAAAGGCAAAAGGTACAAATATTTATACAAAAATAGGAAAAGACAGCCGTCTTAACTGAACAATAAAATGCGAAATATTCACCTATGGAAGAAGTGGATGCAACCCCATGAGGGCAGATATTTCGCACGCTCAGCATCAAAGCATGCAAATGTTTCTTATGTCACGAACGAAAATGGTATGATCAGCTACAAACCGATATAGAATTTATATATAACTAATTGCACATCACTTTTTCTTTGTTATATCTGTCAAAGCAAAACTCCATACATGTCACACATAAATTAGAATTTGACATGAAAACAGTTCAGAGATCACATTAGCACGTAAGACTGCAAATAGAGAACTAATAAAGAAATGGCATATGACTAGGAAAAAGCCATACCATAAAGGGTCATTTGGTTACCTGGCTTCCCCCCGGGATCCCTTTTATTTTCTAGGGGCCGAAACCCACCTGCAAACTCTGGCCAGGGAAATCAAATGTGACATTTGGAGGACCAAATCCATGGGTCATGTCAGCCCGAACCCCTCTCTTTCCCCGGGCAGAGCTCCCACGCCTCCCCACTCATGGAAATATCCCCCACGTCATTCCCTCGCGAGACAACGCTCGGTCGCCTCCTCATTAAGCTCTACCTCCCTTCGCTTGTTGCCTTTTGTTCCTCTCCTCTTCCTCTCCCCTTTACCACCAAATGACCATCCCAAGGAAGAGATCTCCCCCGTGGAAGGAAGAGGCGATCCCATGTCCTCTAGAAATTACCGTATTGGGATTTAGCACCCTAGGCTTACTCCCCCTGGCCACCAAACAAAGCCTAATGTGGTTTCTCTCTCGATGAAATCCATTTTTCTGAAAGCAAACAACATATATATCTCTAATCATGATGTGACTACCAAACCATATGGAGCTCACCTTATAGCAAATGCAATAAAGATAATAATTGTAATCATCAAATGGTGAAAATGGAAAGGGCAACACAATAATCAAGCATCTTTTTATGTCTCCAAGGTTCAAATATATTGAGAAGGGCACGATCACCTTCAGTATAGACCAAAGTTGGCCAAAATATTTCCAGATCCGACAACATGTGAAAGTGTTAAATGCTAATCCATAGAACATGTACTCGCTCAACACTGTATTGTTCTAGTAACATTTAAATACAGTCAATTGAATGGGTGATTTGAAGAAAAAATATGTGTACCAAAGGCAAGCGTATAACGAATAACGTGGGCTATCAATATTTCCTTTTATCTTAGTAATTAAGGACATACCCAAAATCATTAGAGAGACCTTTAATTTGGACATGAGCAGTTGCATCCACCTGAGCATCTGCATACAGGGAATAGACAGAGAAAGGTTATCGACACAAATCGCCAAGATCTAGGAGCGAGCTGGAGTATATAGAAGATAAAAATCATACCATGCCGGAATCCTACAAAACAATTCAGAATGAATTCTCACTTGTTCAGTTAAATCTAGGTCAAGTGCTTCAACCCATTGACATCATGTAATGGATGCTGATCAGTTGCAGCCTTGCAGGTAACATGACCAAACATGTTCCTTGATTGCACAGTTGGTATAGATGGTATCCCAAAGATCATAGAGTTAACCAGCAAGATCTTGAACCTAGGAAATAAGCAATTGATGGGATTGTGCATCTTATAGGGCATGTCGTTCATATTTTAAGATAGGATTAAGGAATGCACTATGAGTTTGCTTAGAGGATCGCTTCCCACACTGGAGGATGCGACACTGTACTACGATGTAGATTGGAGACATCACGGCCGAAAGGCGAAGGGGTGCTACGGTGGTGGACACTTGATTGGCTCTCGTGTCTTCTTCTAGACCTAGCCTCCTCCACGGTCCTTCCTAAATAGCTGTGTTTGTCGAGGCCGGATTTCCGGGACATGATATCCCAGAAATTAACCCCTCGTGTCGTCACCAGCCCAGGATTACTGTTACTGGTGGACACATCCTTGTTACATATTACCAAGCAATTACAAGAATTGGATACAAGACCATAAAGGTCTAATGATACAACAGTGATTTCTAGTGAGGATGACGGAAGCGACTCGTGGTTCTCCAACGTCGATGGGCTCCATTCCCACAAGAACGGCTGACCAGGATAATTCCTATCCCGCGTGGATGCTATCCTAGGCTCCGCATGGACGTCGTGGTAATACTCCGTGTCGAAATCCTGACCTGGCCAATTAAATAGCCAGGGACAAGCCAGTGAGTACGTTGGAATGTACTCGCAAACATAGTGAACAAAAGATATACCGAATGCATATGATCATGATGGGTTAAATCAGATGCATATGTTGGCTGAAATTAAATTATGGCATGATAAATATTAGCATGTGCAGAAGTATGAGTAAATAAAATGTTAGTGACAAACCAAGAAAGTTAAAAGTGGATAATCGGGCGAGGCAGGACCGCCCGAGAATCCAAAAGAAAATATGAAGTGGAGAATCGGGCGAGACAAGATCGCCCGAGTATCCAAGAGAAATGCCAAACGGGTGTCTAAAAGAGAATCGGGCGAGACTGGACCGCCCGAGAACTCAAGCGACGCCACGAGAGGTCTTGAAAAGAAATGCCAAACGAGTGTCTAAAAGAGAATCGGGCGAGACTGGACCGCCTGAGAACTCAAGCGACGCCATGAGAGGTCTTGAAAAGAAATGCCAAATGGGTGTCTAAAAGAGAATCGGGCGAGACAGGACCGCCCGAGGACTCAAGCGACGCCACGAGAGGTCTTGAAAAGAAATGCCAAACGGGTGTCTAAAAGAAAATTGGACGAGACAGGACCACCCGAGGACACAAGCGACGCCACGAGAGGTCTTGAAAATAAAATCGAGTGTCCGGGGTAGTCCAGCCAGCCCCTGAGTCACCCAAGAAATAAAATAAGAGAAACGGGTTAGTCCACAATAATATGCATAGTAATAATAATACTTATAACAATAGCATTTATGATAACAAAATTTATATATGATGGCATTAGGGTGACAGTAATTATCCTGCAAAATAAATCATGCTCAATTTTAATTATTTTCCTCCGGAGACCGACACTAAGACCGACACTTGACCAACCCAGACTGTAGTCCTTAACCGCGGACACGGCTATTCGAATAGGTATAACTCTGCAGAGGGTGTACTCTTTACCCACAAGTAAATGATTTCCTTAGCCAGAACCGAGACACTGACTAATTCCCATTACGGCCTTTGGGTTGAAAACACACCTGACCAGCACGCACCAGATTAACTTTCCGGATGCCAGGAATCACCCAAAGCATCATTCAAGATAAACTCTAAGATGGGGAGACTACAATCTCGAATAGCATGGGATCACTATTAATACGCGCGGATTACAAGGGGTGCCCCCCTCTCGGCCCAGCCGGATACACCCATGCCCCCTGACCCGATGACTGGCATTATAACCGATATCTGGAAACCTTCATCGCGGCCTCTCTGTACGGTGTGTGCAGGTAAATGGGTTAACAACTTACTGAACCGTACCCTACCTGTGGCAGGGACAAGTGGTAGCACGAAACAAGTATGGGGGTTACCAGAACAAGACTCGATCTACGGTCGACTCAGGAGGTTTAAGTTTTCCTGAAGTGGTTAGCCCAATAAAGTGTTCTTTCAACAGTAACACCAAAACAGGGCCACAGCCCTTGCATGTCCCAACATGCATAACCAACAAGGCATGATCACGCTCCGACGTGATCATTCTTCTGCAGGTAACGGTATTTCTCTTATACCTGCTCCTGGAAATATTTGTTGTGGAAATATTTGAAACTTGCTGGAAAAAGAAAAGAGGAAAGGGTAGAAGCGCGCCCTGAGCGTTGTATAGCCGTCTGGCGCTACTGGGCCAAGCCCATTCGTTCGGCTGCGCGGGAGGCGGTCGACGTCAAAGGCGCACTTATGCGAATACGCCTTCCGCGCGCGAAGCCGGATGGGGGGAAAGCCGTCTCCACTTAAACGGCGGGGCCCGCGGCTTGAGTGGCTGACGGGCGGGCCCCACTTGTCGGGTTCGTCTCCCATCTCCCGCGCGTGTCTGGACAGGGACAGAGGAGAATTCCGGCGATCCTCACCGGCGAACAGCGGCACCCCTCGGCGAGACGAGCTCGGCTGACCTTTATATAGGCGGACGACGTCGTTTCCTCATGGCTTCCTGGAGAAGACATGGCGGCGACCGCCATAACAGTACCGGAAAGGTAGTTTTGGGCGGTGGCCGTGGTCAGCGGGGTAGGAGAGGTTGGTATGGTCGGTGGAGAGTGGATGAGCTCGGTTTGTTGGCGATTAATCCTGCCAAAGACGAGGCGGGGCGGGTTTCGTCGGGCGGCGATGGGTGGCGGCGGTGAACGGTGATGGACGGCGCTAGCGGCCAGGGGAGGGTGTCGGCGAGGTTCTAGGGGGTCGTGGTGATCTAGGGGGAGAGCAGAACGAGTCAGAGGGGCAGCAGAAGGAGCGGCAGGAGCTCGATGCCAGCGGTGCAGTACGCGTGCGCCCAGTGCACGCACGCTATGTGCTTGACAGAATGTCATTGAGGTTACAGTGATCCAATTAAGCAGGTATTTGGTAGGGTGATGCTCCTGGAGATCCTAGAGGCGATGGACATGATGGTTTGGCCAAATGACCAAGTGTGCAGTGCATGTCTAAAACCTTGCCAAATTCTGCCATGCACAACACCTGTTTGACAGAATGCTAGGGCTAGCTAGGAAACTTTGTTGGGTGTGAAATTTGGCAGGATGGTGTCTCCTTAGATGATAAAGATGATGGTGGAGTTGTTTTGTGAAACGGAGAAACTTGCTAGTGCAAGTTTGGAAGAATTTCTGTTCTGGACAAAAACTTGGGGGTTTTATTTGGTGAACTAAAAAGAGGTAATTGGAGTTGGTCTTTTGGACTTAAGGGTTTCTTAGGAAGGGCTAGAGGTGGGAATAATTGCAGAATTTTTGAAGCAATAAAAATTGAGGTTGTAGTTAAAACCCAAGAATGGGACAGAATTGAAAAGAGGATGTTTTACTCAAAATTTTCAAAAGACCAAGTTGGGTTTTTGCATAAAAGTGATCTATAGGCATCACATGACTCCTCATAATTTTTGTGGAATTTTAAAAGAATTATTTAAAATGGTTGTAGTGCTACAGAAGCATTTATAGTATTGAAAATGATGTTAAAAGAATTATTTTAGGGCAAATTTTATTATGAAAATATTTCCTACTGTTATTAAGAATATAAATGAAATGTTTTGAGAAAACTACCCAAGCTCATAATATTTAGCAAAAATTTCTATATGGAGGGAAGAATTTTGGAAAATACGAGACAGAAAATTACTCTGAAATTAATAAAACACCCAATATAATTCAAAATTTTATTTCTGGCCAATTTTTACTTAATAAAAATATGATTAAATTTTTGGGGTGTTACAGTGTTAGACAGAATGACCAGGGTGGCGAGTACTGGATCAAGCGGTCCTCCTCCACAGCTGTTGCCTCCTACTCTTCCTCCTCCTCGTCGCCCACTATCGATGTCGCCATTGTTTGCCGCTCGTCGTCTCCGCCATGACGATCCTAAGACAATCACACACAAAAAACAGCAGAGATTAGCACCTATGAAGTCCAAGAAAACTGGGTGAAGGAGAAAACAAAATGCCTGCAAGCGTGATAGGGAAAAGGCAAGCATGGGTGCTGGCCTGCCGGAGGAAAAGAAGAGGATCAAATAAAACGGAGCAAAAAAGTAGCAGCACAAAACAGGGGAGAGGAGGTGGGCAACCAAGAACGGATGTCCACTACAACTGGAAGGGGAGAGATCGGAAGGGCGCGCGGTGACGGCGCACCTTCTACGCCATTAATTGTGCATCACATGCAGTCGCTCGGCCTCTCACCCTCCCCACGTACGAACCTGGGCCTTACTGTGGCAAACAGGCCCAGTTAACCAGAGGCTACCGATTTTTCTACGGGAGCAGCAGCCCCTTAGGATAGTGGCCCAGTTGGTAAGAAGTTGAAGAATAGATGGCCAGGACAACCCAGCTTCTTGATCCGACGGTGGAAATCTTCAAATGCGTGAGAGGGCTGGGAATAGGCTCAGTTTTACTGTCCTAAATGGATAGTAGATATAGGTTTTTATAATCTGAAATAATAAAAATGGCAAGGTAGCAAGTGATAAAAGTCAGCACAAACAGTATTGCAATGCTTGAAAACAAGGCCTAGGGTTCATACTTTCACTAGTGCAATCTCTCAATAGTGCTAACATAATTGAATCATATAACCATCCCTCAATGTGTGACAAAGAATCACTCCAAAGTTCCTATCAATAGCGGAGAACATAAGATGAAATTGTTGTAAGTAGCAAAACCACCTCAAAGTTATCTTTCCGATCAATCTATTGATCCATCCCTATAAGTGTCACAAATAGCCCGAGAGATCGTACTAAAATAACACCATATGATACGCATCAATCAACTCTAATGTCACCTAGATACTCCAATGTCACCACAAGTATCTGTGAGTTAATTATTCGATATGCATCAAACAATTACAGATTCATAATATTCAATCCAACACAAAGAACTTCAAAGATTACCCCAAAGTTTCTATCGGAGAAAGTAGGATGAAAACGTATCAACCTATGTGCCTAGATTACCCCAATGTCACCTCGGGAATCCGCAAGTTGATAACCAAAACATACATGAAGTGACTCAATAGAGTACCCCATTGTCACCATGGGCATCCACATGCAAGACATACATCAAGTGATCTCAAATCCAAATATTCAATCCGATAATAACGAAACCTCAAACGGCAAGACTCAATTCATCACAACAAAGATAGAGAGGGAATAACACCATATGATCCAACTATATTAACAAAGCTCGTGGTACATCAAGATCGTGCCAAATCAAGATCACGAGAGAGAGAGAGAGAGAGAGAGAGAGATCAAACACATAGCTACTGGTACATACCCTCAGCCCCGAGGGTGAACTACTCCTGCCTCATCATGGAAGTAGCTGGGATGATGAAGATGGCATCCGGTGATGGCTTCCCCCCTCCCGTAGGGTACCGGAATGGAGCTCCGAATGAGATCGCTTTGGAACAGAGGCTTGCGGCAGTGGAAAAACTCATCTAGGTTAACTTTTGGGGGTTTCCCAATTTATAAGAATTTTTAGCGTTGGAATCACGCCAGGGGGAGTCCCGAGGGTCCCACAAGCTCAGGTGGCGCACCCTAGGGGGCTCCACTCTGGCTTGTGGCCCCCTCTCGACACCATCTGGTCCTTCTCCGAAACTTCGTGGGTCTCTTCTTGTCCATAAAAAATCACCGTAAATTTTCGTTGCGTTGGGACTTCGTTTGGTATGGTTTTTCTGCGAAACAAAAATTTGCCAAACAACAGGAACTGGAACTGGGCACTAGGTTAATAGGTTAGTCCACAAAAATCATATAAAAGTGTACCAAAACCATACAAAATTGTCGTAAACATGGCATGAACACTTCATAAATTATAGATACGTTGGAGACGTATCAGGGAATTTGCCGTTGCCCTCAACTTGTTGTCCAACACCACATATGGGTTCCCTACCGATGAAACCGAGTGCCATGTCGCGGTCACTGTTTCCACAAAACCTGCTGCCTTCTGCCAGAAAGCCTTGAATCTGAACCTACGCCCCACCTTCCAGTCCGCATTTAAGTCGAGTAACAAAGGGAAGTGATCCGAGATGGCCGATCCCATGGCACCAAGGAAGCTGGAAGGGTGCATGTCGTCCCACTCGTTTGTGGTAATCACGTGATCTATCTTCTCCAATGTGACATGCTCGCGCTCATTTGACCACATGTAGCTTCCACCATTAAGGTACATCTCCTTGAGCTCTAGATGGTTCAGCGTTGTGCGGAAGCGTGCCAGCAACCTCCTATTTACTATCGTATTGTTCTTGTCCTCTGGGTTGAGTAGGAGGTTGAAATCTCTTACGACAGTGTAGGGTCAAGAAGATAGTTATAGAGGGGGAGTGAATAGACTATTAACCAATCAAAGTTGCAGTTTTTAGTTCTCTTGAAATTTAGGCAGATTTTAGCACTAGTTAAGATATCACCAAGACTTCCTACACATGCATATCTAGAGATAGAGCAGCGGAAATAGTAAAGCATGCAATTGTGCGGAAAGTAATGGGGTAGATAGGAGAAGATCAAATGCAATGAAGACACGGTGGTTTTTGGCATGGTTCCGATAGGTGGTGCTATCGTACATCCACGTTGATGGAGACATCAACCCACGAAGGGTAACGGTTGCGCGAGTCCATGGAGGGCTCCACCCACGAAGGGTCCACGAAGAAGCAACCTTGCCTATTCCACCATGGCTTACGTCCACGAAGGACTAGCCTCACTCGGGTAGATCTTCACAAAGTAGGCGATCTCTTTGCCCTTACAAACTCCTTGGTTCAACTCCACATGATCTTGGAGGCTCCCAAGTGACACCTAACCAATCTAGGAGACACCACTCTCCAAAAGGTAATAGACGGTGTTGTTGATGATGAACTCCTTGCTCTTCTGCTTCAAATGATAGTCTCCCCAACACTCAATCACTCTCTCACAGATTTGGCTTTGGTAGGAGAAGAATTTGAGTGGAAAGCAACTTGGGAAGGCTAGAAATCAAGGTTCAAATGGTTGGATTGGTATCTCTTGATCTCAACACATGAGTAGGTAGTTCTCTCTCAGAAAATGAATGGCGGAAGTGTAGGTACGTTCTGATGGCTCTCTTAGAGAGTAAGTGGGGTGGAGGGTATAAATAGGCAGCACCAAAAATCCAACCGTTACAAGATTTTTGACCCAACTCGGTGACACCGATCAAAAAACTCGGTGAGACCGACCTGTGTAAAAGACTTGACAGTTAGGCTTTTCGGTGAGACCGAACGGGACTACTCGGTGTGACCGAAGTGCAGTGGCTAGGGCAGAACCTCGTTTCGGAAATTCCGACCGTTTCATCTTGGTGACTCCGAAGTGAATCGATGGCATTACAACAACTTGGTCAGCCCATCTCGGTAAGACTGAGAGCCATTTCGGTTGTACCGAAATTTTAGGGTTTGGCATGTGGCAGTGTATGGAGTCATCTCGGTGGGTCCGGATGGGAAGATTTCGGTGGGACCGAGATGGACTTTTAGGGTTTTGGATGGGAATGATGTGGAGAAGTGTTTGAGATTTTTAGAGCAATACCACTAAGCACTTGAGCAATTGAGTCATGATTAAAACATCATCCCCTTTTACTAGTATTGGCTTTCCTATGGACTCAATGTGATCTTGGATCACTTAACCAAAAATGAGGAGTCTTGGAGCTTTGCTAATTCTTGTCCTTAGCATTTTGAAAGGGTCCACATCCTGTTTTCCTTGCCATGCCACTGTTGAACTCATCTAAAATATACTAGATAAAGACATTAGTCCAACAACATGTATGTTGACATTAATTACCAAAACCACCAAGGCAACAAATGTGCTTTCAGACAGCCCATGGTCCAGCGTGTAGATCTCTGGCCTCACAGAGCTCCTCCATGAACGTGATTCAGTCCACATCAAGCTGGGGGCCGTAGACACCCGTGATCCACCATTGGGAGTCACCTGTAGTTTTGACGAGCGTTGTTATGGTGTTATCCGTACGATGAGGGTTTGACAAGGCTACCACCATGGCGTCCCATGTCAGGATAATGCCGCCTCTCATCGCAACAGCCGGCGGGTGATGATTGATATTTTTACACTCATTTCACCTTTGTTTAAACCAGGAATTTCAATTAAAAAGACATATTCGCTCCGATATTGGTACTAATGACTAATGAATGCAAAGGATTCCACGAATCCTCTCTTTGATGTGTTTCCATAGGAAATGGGCTAAAAAGGGAAGAAATCACGTGTGGAAATGTAATGGAAGGAGAATGGAGGAAGAAGGAATAAACAGGAAGCGTCTGCGCGAAGACAGCACAAAAGACGGCATTCCATACGGGCGCGAGTGTCCGTATGAGCGCCCGTTTGGCGTGGATTTCAAGGCAGATCGTCCACCCGAACAACTTTCATTAAAGGGACCCCATCGAAATGTCAACCAAGAGACGAGCACAGAAGCCAGAACCTCTTCATCATCATCCTCATCCACAAACCCTAGTCGCCGCCATCTCCATCGCCATAGCCATCTCCACCACCACCATAGTGCTCTTCCATCCCATTCATACTTGTAATCGTGCATCGCACAAGGCATCCATTGTAAGACACATTCTAATCAATCAATCTCAAGATGTGTTCTTCAATGTTTTCTTCCCGCGATCTGATCTCCATGTGTGAGTAGTTCGGTAAGGTATGGGTTGAGGCATAAGCCTTGCAACCCAAGGTATTTCACTACTAGGGAAAACCCTAGCAGTAGAGCGGGGTTTTGTAATATCAGTAGCGCAGGTGGGCGCGCTACTGCTACGGCGCTACAGCTAACTATTAGCAGTAGCGCTGTTCCACCCATGCTACTGCTAACAGAGTTTAGCAGTAGCGCGTTTAGGTGAACCTCGCTACTGCTAAAAGCTGCAGCGCGCCTATTTAACACGCGCTACTGCTAAGGCAGCGCTACTGCTACACACATACCCCGCGCTACTGTTACTATTGTCTGTAAAAAAATTCTGCAGCATTTTTTCTCTGTTTTTTAATAGGTTTATACAATAGCCTGTCATATCATACACACAATAGTCTCATCATATCATACACATGCAAATATTCTCATCAAATCATGCCATCATCATCCAACACAAATGATGTCTCCCATCATCATCGATCTCGAAATAGCGATACAAGTTATGATATGTCTCGAATACATGCAACTACATCGTCATCCCATACACATGTTTCATCATCCATCTAAAACGATGATATAGAAGAGAAGAGCTATCACTATGAGTAAGAGCGGAATTATGCAGTACATGAGGCGCCGGTTGTGATTCCTCTCTCGCACTAGCGTGAACCTCAAGTAACTAGCTTCTGCTTCTTGTCTGCTATCAAACCCTTTATGGCTGCCGCCCGAGAACCGTGACACTTGGGCCTGACACTCGGGCCACTCATCGTACACTCCCGGAACCCTCCCTATGTACACGGCATAGCACTTCTTCGCCATCAAGGACCTATGTACCTGTTAGAGATGCATCTTCATCAAGCGAATTCAACAATAATATGCAACATAATATATTTGAGCAACACAAAAAGAAAGAGTTAGCTAATAGATGCAACATATAGTAAACATAATTAATCAGCGCAGGTTCACCGTACCCAAACTAATTAACTAGATGTACGCAGGTCATTGTACCCAAACTAACAAACTAGCGTTACGCAAGTTTAGCAGGACCGTTGACATCACAAAGTTTCATCGCTACAGAAACTACAAGTTCAACCGACACATCATCATCGGCATCGTCAATCACTGGAAGTTCCACCCATCCATATCCGGGAGGATGCACCCTAGCTTCGTGAACGGCGTCAGGTCTTGACGTTGCATGCCTATGCGAGTTCTGACGTCAGCTCGCGATATAGGGCCGTGGTGGAACATCCCCTTCTCTTCGACAACTTCTTTCATGATGATCATTGCAATGTCCTTCTGGATGCGAAAGAAGTCATCTCTGACTTTATAATCCAGTTCGTGTCCTAAGGATTCTGCCCATTTGCGGATATGTTCATCATTTCTTATTGTCATGCGAAGATGTTGGTGATCCCTTCTGAACTCCATCATGAGATGGAGGAGGTAGAATCCATCGTTCTTGCTTGTTGTCGGTTGATGGATGGAGCAGAAGGTAGTTTTATGCGAGAAACCCGGCTTGTTCTTCCTTTGTTTCCTGATCTCCATGTGGCCACCCCTCATGCTAAAGCCGTGGAGAGCATCATCCAGAATATCCATTATGTGGATGTAGTCTTTCTTCTCGAAGTTTCTGGACGAGTCAAAATACACGGCGTGGGAGACTCGCGGGAAAAGAACGATAAGGACGGCGCGCCCGTTGCTGCGGAAAATAAAGACACCTCAAATCAGTCTCCATATGAGCGAAGGAATGATTGAAACGTACGAAAGGGTTGTCCGGCAATGACTTACATTGGATGATAAGGCAGGAGAATCGTTTCCTTGTCCTTATTCGTTACCATGAAGTATTCGATGTAGTCCCTAGCAGCTTTACGTTCAAACTTATCGAGACTCAAGAAGGACTCATGCATGTAGTATGGATCAGCCACCGAGATTTGCGAGATTTGTTCTCTCCTGATGACAAAGTTCATATGTAGCACAAAAAGGCGGAAGATCATAAAATCGAGCCGCCTAGTGAGAAATATCTCAAAGATGTGAACAAACCGCAGGAAGAACACCTCCGCGGGCAGTGTGTCGACGTAGCACTTGGCCTGAGGCACATGAACCACGTAAAGCGGATATCCTGGATCCTCTGAGGCGAGAAGGCTTTTCTCAGTCGACATCACATGGTCGTGCAGTCTCCTGAGATCCCCTGATATGCCCTCTAGTGGTTTCGGCGGTAGGATCGGCTCGCCCGCGACATGGTACATCGTCGCACCTTTGAACGGTACACGGTCTGCAAAATCGGTCGGCTGGCTGCTAGAACCTTTGGCAGCTTTGGCGGCAGCAGTGCCTCTCTTCGGCGGTCTCTTCCTCTCCTTTTTCTTGGGTTCACCGTCCAGACCCTTCCTTACCCCCACCACCAGTGTCGTCGGGCTAAGCACTTTATGACCCTCGGCTAGATGACCCTGCGTTGAGGCGGCATCTGCAGGCGTGTCCTGTGAGGATTGCATGAAGAGAGACTTCTTGCAATCAACTCTAGGACGTTCCTGCCCGGGCACATCATCCATCTCCTCATGTGCATGCTCATAGCCTGAGTCATATGGCTGACTCATCATTTGTCCGTCGTCATAGGCGACACCGGTATTGACGAACCGGAGAGGGTCCTCCTCCTCCATCTCATCATCCATTCCTTGTTCCACGGGGCCGACTACATCATCCACTATTGGACCCCCTTCCTCGCGTCATCCGCCGCTCTCACCCGGCACAAGAGGCGCGGGTAATTGCGTAGGCGGGGTGGTGGTGTTCATACCTTGCTGATGTGTGGTCATTGGTGTGCTCTCGGCCGCCTCCAGATGAAGAAGATTCTTCGGCCACAGCAGCATCCAACCCTTGCATTCTCCAAGCCGCATCGGGGTCTCGTCCTCCTCTCCCCCGAGCCGTACTGGAGGAGTCAAATCCTCGTGGCCCGCTTTCACACTCGACAAGGTAACCCTGAAGGTGCCAACGGGGATCGGCTGGCCGTGGAACGTGAGTTCCAAGGGCTTCGTTATCACTGCCTTTCCCACGTCCACCTTCCGGCCATTGATCATGTAGAGTATGGTGCACGGGGTTTCGTCGGTCTGCGAAGACATGTCTGCGGCGTAAGACATCCGAAAGGCAACAAAAAACGGAAGATTATATATATGTTGGTGCGACGTGTAATTACCGTGAGGGCGTCGAGGTCAGCCAAAGACGAAGGCCCGCCTAGCACGCCAGAGACAGAGGACGGGCTGCTATGAGCGGGTGCGGGAGCAGGACCTTGTGCGGTAGCGGCAGCCGGTGGTGGTGGTGCGATGTTCACCGAGTTGCTCCTGACGAAGCTGGGCATGGGAAAATCCTGTGCCATCTTGTCTGGATTTTGCTTCGTCCAGTCGATAATAGCTGGAATCAAGTTAGTAGCGGAATCATTTCTGCAGGCAGCTACAGCTGCATTGACTGCCCGCTGGACCAACTCATTTTTGTTCGCTTCTGCGGCCTCAGCTGCTTTTTTCTCGGCCTCAGCTGCTTTTTTCTCGACCGCAAGCTTCACCTTCTCGTCGATGTTCAACTGACTGAACTTCTTTTTCTGCTTTTTGGCCTCCGGGCCCTCGTTGTAGTAGTACTTCCACGTGGCGCTGTCTCCGACGCCGTGCACATGTCCATATTGCGGCCGCTGGTCCAAAGGGAGTCCCTTCAGTTGGTTCAAGGCCCGGTTGAGAGGGGTGTCCCACTTGGGCCTCATCGACGACTGAGACGACGAGTCGCTTTGGGCCGCATGCTTGTGTTGCTCCTTCTGCAAAAGGAACGTGAACCGTTTACGAATGTTACTACAACGTGTAGTCCACTTGATCAGAAGCTAAATGTAAGGTGGTAAAAGAATAATTACCAGTAATCTAATCAATTTCCTCGTGATCGGGTCCGTGTACCAAACCTTCTTTTCCTTGTCCCACTTGTACTGGGCCCTGATGAAGTCACGCTCCTACGGGTCGGTGAACTCCGCGTAGGGGTATGGGATCCCCGCGGCTTCACGTTCCGCGTCCTCCTTATCCCATATGGGCCTCTTGCCAATGTAGCCACGGCTTCCGAGGCGTTGGTTCCCCGTGTTCCTTTGCTGAAGGCCCTTGTATTTCTCAGACTTAATCTTGGCTGCCTCGGTAGCGGAAGTGTCCTTGAACTTTTCGAACTCCTCTGCCGTAAGTGTCGGATTGTCCGCCAAAATCTTGGACAGGGGTTCGTTAGCATCAATCGCTCGTTTCACCCTCCCTTTCCAGGCGGCCAAATCGTTGCTGAACATGCCCATGGCGTGGTTATTGATATCTTTCATGGCAGCATCATCCCACGGGTTTTCTATGCGGTCATCCCGGCCGGGGAACTGGAATCTCTTGTGCATCTTCGTTAGGAGCAAGTGCTCCAGATGTGGTTTCTTCCTTAAGTAATTGTCGTTGATGCTCGCAGTTTCCCGTAGGATGCATCTGACTTGGTTGCCGTAGCTCTTGCGAGGTTCATCCGGCGCTATTGGCTCGAATTTGCCGGGGTGCATCTCTGTGACCAGGATTCTTCCGATGCCGAGTTTGTTAGGGCGTCGTGTCCTCTGCTTCTTCTGCTTCTTCTTTTCGTTACCGCCTTCGGCGCCGGTACCTTCGGCGCCGGTCTCGGCACCGCCATCGGTGCCGGTGCCATCGGTGTCGATGTCGGCGGCAGTACCATCGTCCGCTATGACCAGGTCGCCCTGCAAACCTTCTGTTTGCTGACTAGACAAAAAGTCGAGGTAATCATGTTCACAGTCATATTGTATGTCGCCGGCAGCGTGGTCAGAAGCCCCGGTCTCGTCGTTGTTCGACATGTTTCCTACGATTAAGTCTGCTCGTTTAATTCTTAAACTATAATAAAATGAGTAATGACATAAAAAAAAGGCCTATGCTTTGCCAGAATGCCGTTTCATTCCCGTCCAAGCAAATGTCGGGCACTCGATATGCCTACTTTCTAGCACAAGTCATGCCGAAATTCACGGGAAATTTTGGCATGACCTTTTCTAAAAAGTGGACATATCGAGCGCCTGAAATTCGCCGGAACGGAAATGAATCAACATTCCGGCAAAACATAGGCCACTCGGATCATTTCCCTGCAAACAAGAAAAGCCAACATAGGCAACAATAGCACATCATCTCCATCATTTGGCACATCATATGGCAACAACAGCAGCCAACATCATTTGGCACTTCAATTATTCAAAATATGTTCACCATCAACAGCCAACATCATGTATATCAAAGAAATTCATGCACTTTAATTATTCAAAGAAAGTCACCATAAAGAACCCTAGTTAAATTCCTATCTACTAGGGTTAACTAAACAAAACACTAGCTACTTCTCAAAAAAACCTAGCTAACAATTGATTGATGCAAACAAGGAACTTCTGTTTTTTCTTTAAATAGCAACAATTGATTGAACTAAGATTTTTTAAATAGCAACAATTCTATTTTAACTAGGGTTCATAATCTAGCACGAACCTAGCAATAATTCTATTTTAACTAGCTAGGGTTCATAACCTAGCAATAATTTTTTTTACTAGGGTTCATAACACTAACCTAGGGTTCAAATGGCACCTAGGTTTCATAATCTAGCACTAACCCTAGGGTTCATATGGAACTAATCTAGCACTAAATAACCTAGGGTTCATACATATGGCAGAGAGAGAGAGCAGAGAGAGACAAGAGGGGAGGGGAGAGGAAGGGCTTACAGGGCGGCAAGGTCGATGGAGGAGGAGGAGGTTGGACTTGCAGCGACGTCGAGGAGGAGGAGGCAGGCGCGCGGCAACGTCGAGGAGGAGGCAGGCATGACGAGGTCGAGGAGGAGGAGGCAGGCGCGCGGCGACGTCGAGGAGGAGGCAGGCGCGGCGAGGACGGGCTCCGGCGACGGCGCGAGGAGGCAAGGGCGACGAGGGCTCCAGCGACGGCGTGGAGGAGGGCAAGGGGATGGAATGGGGGGAATGGGGGAAATTGGGGAAGAAAGGCCCGCACGGTGCGGTTAACTCAAACATAGCAGTAGCGCGTTTATGGACCCGCGCTATAGTTAACTTAGCTGTAGCGCGGGCTACCCAAACCGGTGCTAGAGATAACTTAGCTATAGCGCGGGTGTGGTCACACGCTACTGCTATAGCTAACTTAGCTGTAGCGCCGGTTTGGGTAGCCCACGCTACAGATAAGTTAACTATAGCGCGGGTCCATAAACGTGCTACTGCTATTCCTTTGATTTTTTTTTCATTTTCTCCTTTTGCTTTTTCTTTTCATTTTATTTTTCTTATTTCCTTTCTCCTTTTTCTTTTTCTTTTCATTTCCTTTTCTAATCCTTTCATTTTCTTCTTTCCTTTCTCATTTTTCTATTTCTTTTCATTTTATTTTCTTTTCCGAAAGATGACCGAGCCGGGAAGAAGGGGATCGGATACAATGTATATAACTCAGGCGACGATATATATTACATATCATTTGACCGATAACGATTAAGTGCGTTCACAAAATAAATACATATATATAAATGATGGTTTCTCAGCGTCGACGTTTTCGTTTCTGAGTGAGCTTCTTTCCCTTCTTGTTCGCTGTCGAATAATTGAGCCCCTCGTTGTGACTTTTCCTTTTCCATGGAGTACGATCTTTCTTAGGTAATGTAGTATTGATTCTTCTTTTGACGTATGCTTCATCGTCATCGTCATCTTCCCTCATCGGGTTGCCGTACTGGTCGTAGTCTTCCTCGTTGGCGACTCCATCCATTCCGATGATGTTCCTTTTGCCTCTCCTAACGACAACACGGCTGGGATTGCTCGGGTCGGTTATGAAGAAGCATTGTGTCACGTGCTTAGAGTGTACCCATGGCTCGTTTTTTGCGATGGCGTTCACGGTAGCGCTCTTGGCGTCGGGTATAGACATGGTAGTGAAATACCAGTTTTCTCTTTCGACGTTCTTAGCCCATCTGACACGGAACATCGTCGCATCGTGCAGTCCTGAGTAGTCAAGCTCCCAGATCTCTTCGACCCTTCCGTAGAATCTTTTAGTTGCGGCGTTGTCGCCGGTCATGCATTCCATCGTCACCCCTGATTTCTGAAAATCACTGTTTATATCTTTGGCCTCCGTGTAGAACATGTATCCATTGATATCGTATGCCTAATAGGTCGCGAGGTTGGCCGCGGGGCCATGTGCTAAGGCGTATATGAGCAATCCGTCCGTAGAGCCCTCTTCCGGGGCATTAGCAAGAACATGCTCTTTGAACCAAGGTAGGAAAGTGGAGTTGTGCTCTCTAATAACTTCGGCGTTCATCTTGCATAGCCCCCGGTCATGGTACTTCTTTGCGATGGTTTCTTTGTGCAGTGTCGCGAAAGGATCTACCACGTTTAGGTGCTGTAGCACTACTAAGTTTGCTCTGTCAAAGTCATTGCATCGACCCAAGTGGTCCACATGCAGTTCCCTCTGGCCGTTGGTGTGACCTTCTCCTCCGAGCCTCCCAAGGTGCTTGTTAACGGGCAAACCAACAACAGGGTCTCTGCCATATAGATAATTCTCGCAGAAAGAGGTGCACTCTTGGGTCAGATAGCCCTGGATGATGCTTCCATCCGGATGGGACATGTTACGAACGAATCCTTTGATGACCCCATTCATCCTCTTGAACGGCATCATGTTGTGCAGGAATGTCAGCCCGAGGTCTATGATGTCGTCCACAATGTGGACACACAGATGCACCATGACGTCAAAGAACGCGGGCGGGAAGTACATCTCAAGCTCATTTAGTATCACAACGATCTCTTCCTGTAGCCTTCGGAGCTGCTTCACACTGATCGACTTTCGAGAGATAACGTCGAAAAAGTTGCAGAGACTAATAAGCGTGTCACGGACGTGCTTGTCCATTATCCCTCTAAGGGCAACAGGAAGTATCTACGTCATCATCACATGACAGTCATGAGACTTCATCCCGCTGAACCTTTTCTTCTTGGTGTCTAGAAATCTGCTTATCTTCCCACAGTAACCGGAACTAACTTCGATTCCGGTAAGGCAGTTGAAGAATTGATCGATGTCCTTCGGACTTAAGGTAAAGCAAGAAGGGGGCAATAATTAACTTCCTTCTTGTTGACTTTTTTGCCCTGGTCCCGCGCCTCCGTCTCCGTCTCCATCTCCTCCGACTTTTTACGGGGCGGCATGTGGAGATCGGACCTGATGTTCAAATCTTCCAAGTCTCTTCTTGCCTTCGGCCCATCCTTGGTCTTATCCGGCATGTTCATCACTGTTGCAAGCAAGCTCTCAAGGACATTCTTAGTGATATGCATTTGATCAAGGCAATGAGGCGTGTCGAGTTTGGTCCAGTACTCCAAGTCCCAGAAAACAGACCTCGTTTTCCATACCTTCAGCAGCGGCTCTGACACCTTTTTCATCTTTCCCGGCGCGGCGCACTATTCCCAGTTTTTCAATAGCTCATCGATTTCGGCGCCGCTCCTCTTACGTGGAGGTCCTCCATCCTCAGCCTCACCATTGAATAGATCTCCACGGTTTCTCCACGGGTCGTCCTTCGCGAGCCATCTTCGATGCCCCATGTACACGATTTTCCCAGACCCGCCATCTTTCGTTAGCTGCTGAGACGTTGTATCATCCATGCACCGCGTGCATCCACAATATCCGTGGCACACCTGGCCTGCGACATATCCGTAACCGAGATAGTCATGCACCGTCGTCATCAGCGCGACTCTCATATAGAAATACTCGCCTTTGCTGGCGTCCCATGTCTTGGCCGGTGTTTTCCATAACGTGTCTAACTCCTCTTGAAGTAGCCCCAGATACAGATTAATATTATTTCCCAGTTGTTTTGGCCCTTGAATCAGCATGCTCATGTGTATGTACTTTGTCTTCATGCACTTCCAGGGGGAAGGTTGTACATCCATACAAACACGGGCCATGTGCTATGGTTGGTGTTCTGGTTGCCAAACAGGTTCATGCCATCGGTACTCGCGCCAAGCATGATGTTCCTTGGATCACCTGCGAAAAATCGATATTCGGCGTTGAACGCTCTCCACTAGCTTGCATCCGCAAGGTGTCTCAGCTTCGGATCATCTCCATCGTCGGGCTTCACCTTCTCCGCGTGCCAGCACATGAGCTTTGCTTCCTTAGGATCTACGAAATAACGCTGCAGACGGGGAGTGATCGGTAGGTACCATACAACTTTCTGGGGAGATTTCTTTCTGGCCTTCTTGTATCGAGAAGCATTGCACACCGGACAGTTGTTTTTTTCCGCGTGCTCCTTCCGATAAATGATGCAATCGTTGATGCATGCATGGTATCTAATGTGCGGCAGATCAAGAGGGCACCCGATCTTCTTGGCCTCATCGACACTAGTAGGACACAGGTTCCCAGTGGGAAGAACCTTCTTTAGATACTTGAGAAGCTCATCGAGGCTTCTGTCGGTCCATTTGTTTGTTGACTTTGTCTTTAGAAGTTCGAGCGTGAAACTCAAGCGGGTCACCTCGGGATCGCAACCATCATACAATGGAGTATGAGAGTCTACCTCTAGTTGCTCCAGCTTGGCCTCCTCTCTACAAGCAGCTCTGTCGTTAGTCGTCTTCTTGCGAAGCAGGTCTCGAACATGAGGGTCCCGCACAACTGAACTTAGTAGCGACGAATGCTCCGGCGTGTCCGCGTCTTCTCTGTCATGTCCGGCCACTTCTCCGCCCCCATGTCCGGCCTCTTCTCCGCCCCCATGTCCGGCCTCTTCTCCGCCCCCATGTCCGGCCTATTCTCCGCCGCCATGTCCGGCCTCTTCTCCGCCACCATTATCGGTCATCTCTTCGTCTGGTCTAATGTCGTCATTGGCTGCCCCATCGACGTCATCATCTTCACTTATCCACTGAGTATAGCCATCCATGAAACCAGTCATGAGCAGGTGCGCTTTCAAACGGCCTTCCTTAAAGGGGTCGAGCAAGACTCCTCCTTTGCATCTTCGACACGGACAGAAAATCTCCTTTCGGTTATTTTCATACATGTCGTGCACCACGGATCGCAACCATCTTTCCACCATCGTTCCACTAACCTTCATGATCGCCTGCGTGGTATAATTAATAAGCAAAAGGATTATAAACGCATCCATGCATGCATGCATCAAAGTCATACAAAAATTTGACATGACCTTCCCTAAAAAAAGGACATATAGAGTTTGCCCGAAATTCGCCGAAACGGAAATAAATCGACATTTCGGCAAAACATAAGCAACTCTCATGTCACACACAATTCGGAAAATAAACATATAGGCGGCAACTCATGCCACACGCACAATTTCCATCATATCGCCCGATTCGGTCATATCGCACACATATTTTCCATTAATTCTTCCAAAAAGCACAATTTTTTACTCACCTAGCTATCTCGAGAGAGAAGCACGGTGACCAGATGGCTTTACTCCATTAAAGAATAGATCTATTTGGGGAGTTGATAGGTTCCACTAAATGGATAGATCTATAGCTAGTAGGGGAAGGAAATGGCTAGCTCTAACTAGTGGAGGGACGAGAGAAGAGTGAGGAAGCTAAGAGAGAAAAGTGGTGCATTAATGGAGATGGTGGATGGGGCATTAAAGTAGAGAGAAGAGAGAAGAAAGCTAGCTAATGGGGAAAGCAAGTGAGGGAGAAGAAGTGAGGGAGAGAGGAGGAGGAGGGGGGAAAGGGGGCTGCAAAAGGTGCTAGCTACGGATTAGCAGTAGCGCGTGTCGACGAACGGCGCTACTGCTAAGATCAATAGCAGCAGCGCTGGTCCGCAAACCGCGCTACTGCTAAGCGGGGACCACCACGTGGGACAGTGCAGCCGTAGTTGCAGCGGTGGGTACCTGACCCGCGCTACTGCTAATAGCAATAGCAGTAGCGCCTTTTCCCCAGCCCGTGCTGCTACTATTCATGGCCTGGTGGGTACGGTGGGGCCCATTTACCAGCAGCGATGTCACGTACACCCGCGCTACAACTAAGTTGATACCAGTAGCGCCTGTCCTTAGAACGCGCTACTGCTAATTACCAGTAGCGCCGGTGTTTGCCCCACGCTACTGTTAAGCCTCCACCTATAAGGTATTTCCTAGTAGTGTTTGTTGAGGGGATCAATGGAAGACTTTGACATAACGTCCCATATATGCGAAATAAAATTGTTCCGTGAAGATGTTTGTTGTCTTGTCCATGATCTTCATCCCTGCAGGTACCCAGGATTGTGGAAATCGAACACCGGTGAGGCTAGGAGCAAGGAGACAGTGAAGTGTTATACCGAACACCGGTGACAGTAAGGTTCAGTAGGGTAACATGGATCATATCCTTGGGGAGAAATGAGGTGTAGTCATTAAACGCCCAAATCTCTTGTCTAATTTCATTATCTCAATTATCGAGCCAACCCCGCGCGACGGATAGGGCCTACAGTAGGACAACTAATTCTTAGTGCAGGACGCGTGCCGGTCAAGATGTTATTTGGACACATCCCCCACTTCGATCCGTAACAAGCACATCTCGATAGGTGACTTGCAGTGCACAAATTAATATCTTATTTGATCCCAGCACAAATACAAGGTTGTAAGCTTAAGATCTCATACACGTACCTCTTTTTATTATAAGTGTTTGAATCACTATTTGCTTGTTGATCCGGTCAAAAGCTGGATTTGACACTTTGACAAAAGCTTGCTAGAGGCCATCTCTTCAAGGGAATCTTCTTCTCGTGGGTTCGATAACCCAGGGTCACCTCTGGGGAAATAGGTGTGGGATACTCTTTTTTGTTCCAATACTGGATCAATAAAAGGAGGTATCAAGCCCTTTTTCTGGCGCTGTTGCCGGGAGGAGTTTAGTATTCCTAGTCTTGTGTTTAGAGTTTTTGTTAAAGTTAACTTTCAGTTTTTGTTTTTACTTCTCTGTTTTTACTTTAAGTTTTAATTTTTGTTACAAGTCTTGTCAGTAGAGAAAAAACCAAAAAGATTACTATGGCTCATAATCTTGGGAGTTTTGCTACTCCCAACAACAACTTCATGCGTGAACCTATAACTCAACCTGAGGTAGCAGCCGTTGAGTATGAGATTAAACCGAACTTAGTTTCCGTGGTTCAACAGGACCAATTTGGAGGCTCTTCTTCTGAGGATGCCAATATGCACTTACACAATTTCACTGAATTGTGCAACATGACACGCATAAAGGATTATGATCCTGACGCACTAAAATTGCGTCTATTTCCTTTCTCCTTGAGAGGAAAGGCTAAGGAATGGCTTCTTGCACTACTTAAGGACAGTATCACTTCTTGGGCTGATTGTTGCAGTAAATTTTTATCTAAGTTTTGCCCACCTGCAAAAATTATGCAAATACGTTCTCAGATTACAGGTTTCAAGCAGGAAGAACGTGAGCCACTAGCGCTTGCGTGGGATAGAATGAAGGAATCTATAAGAAACTGTCCTAATCATGGAATGGAGGAATGGTTCATCCTTCATATGTTTTATAATGGCTTGAATCATATGTCAAAAACTATGCTTGATACAGCTGCAAGAGGAACAATCATGGGAAAGGCCATAGAAGATGTCAAGAAACTACTTGATGATATGCAAGAGAACCATGCCCAATGGCATGTTGAAAGAATCACCACTAAAAAGGTGAATCCCATGGAAGAAAGTAACACGGAGCTGACAGCCAAGCTCGAAGAACTTATCTCCGTGATAAAAGGTAAAGAAGAGGTAAACGTAAATGCCATCACTAATGAAGAAACTAGTGATGTGAATTTTATTGCTCATAATAGCTATAATCCTAATTGGAAAAATAATGGATATGCTCCTAGGCTTCCTTATCCTAGTAATGGAGGAGCATCCAATAATTTTAATGGAGCTAATGCTAGCAATAGAAATACTCTTGAAGAAACTCTTAAAAGTTTTATTGCTAATCAGACTGAGCAGAATGAGAACTTCAAGAATATCTTGAAGAATCATGATAACTTACTTGGTCAATTCACCAGTAAGGTTGTTGGACTAACAAATGATGTGCAGATACTTGAAGGAAGATCCAAGAATATGGAGGCACAAGTAGCTAAAATAGTAGAGAGCCAGACACTAATTTTGGCTAAGTTTGCAGATAAACCAGAGCCTAACCCGGTTGAAGAAGTTAAAATGGTGAGAAGCAACGAAGAGAAAGCTGAAGTACTTGACACAAGCCATGTGCCAGAGTACAATTATGCCGTTGCAGATTTTGTGAAGATGATATCCATGAAGTATCCACTACCGGAGGTAACTAATAATGAAGCATATAATGTCTTTGTTGAACAAGTTGCAGCCAAGGTACGTGAACTTGATGATGAAAGGAAAAAGCTCTACAGTAAGTTACCAGCTAAGCAAGAGGATGCTTTTGAACCTACTATAGAAATTGAGATAGGATTGAATAAATTCAGTGCTTTATGTGATTTAGGGGCAAGTGTTTCCACTATCCCCAAATCAGTTTATGATAGTCCTTATCTCGGTCCTTATGCTAATACCGAGATCATTTTGAATATGGCTAATTCTACTTTTACTCGGGCAGTAGGCATTAAGCATGGTGTTATAGTTCAAATTAATGATTGCCCTGTCATGATTGATCTGGTCCTAGTAGATATGCCTGAAGATCCAATTGCCCCTATAATTCTCGGCAGACCTTTTCAAAGGACTATCAAAGTTGTGGTCAATGTGTTTGAGGGGAATGTTAGATTTGATTTACCCGCTAAAGATCCTTTTGTAAGACATTTCCCCAGGAAAAAGAAAATGAAGACCTACTCAGGGGAAGGCATCATTGTGAATGCCAGAAGCTATGGTCTCGGTGTGTTTGCACCACCTTGATCACCACTACGGGCGAGCTAACCGACTGAAAACAAGTGCTTCGTGGGAGGCAACCCACGCGAATAAAGTAGACAAGTAAGTTTTTATTTTTGTTTCAATAAAAGAGTGATTGAAGTTTTATACGAAGAAGTAAGTTTGGAAGAGTTGTTCTAGTGAAGGCTTTGCGATGTGCAAGTTGAATCATGTGTTGACTCGATGTTTAGATGCCTGGAAATATGTTTATGTATTGTCTTGGGACTAACCCCACAGGAGAGCAAAGAAAAAGAAAGGTTTCGAAAGAAACAGATCAAAAGATGGCGTTCAAAACGACCGCGCGTAGTCGTATGAGCGGTCGCATGACCTGCTGGAGGTTCCAGCGCAAAACAACCAGAGGCAGCAGGAGGAAAGACGGCGTTTCAAACGGGCACGAGTGCCCGTTCGAGCGGTCATTTGACTCTTTTGCAGAAAACGAAGAAACATTTTAGAGCGTTCGACGGTGTTCCATACGGGCACATGCGCCCATCCGAGCGGCCGTTTGACACCTTTGACCAGAAGAAGAAAAGAACAGCGCGAACGACGGCGTTTCAAACGGACGCCGCCGGTCGTATGAGCAGTCGCATGATATGAGCACAGACGCAGGTAAGTCTTCAGGAAGAATGACGGCGTTCCATGCGGACGCTTGCGCCCGCATGACCGGTCGTTTCGTATCCCTGGCGGCCCCAATAAGCCCGAGGAAGAAGGTAAATTTCCCCCATCTCTATCTTTTCTTCTTCTTCTTCCTCCAAACCCTAGCAAAAGTTTGCCCAATCTTTCTACTCGCTCGATTTCAGTTCAAATCCTTCCGTGTGATCGATCTACGGTATGTTTCTCCTCCGATCCCCAAGTTATTTTTCGTGAATCTATGTTCTACATGCCTAGCATTTCCATGACTAGGAGATGCATATTTTTTATTCAAATTTGAGTTTGGCTTGGATTCGTTGATGTTTTTAGAGGAGTATGACGTTATGATTACCATTGGATCAATATTGCTTAAATTTATTAGACTAAAAAATTGCTTTGTAGATGTTTGCACGGAGGTCTTCTCGCGTGTGGTACTTCGAGTTCATCCACCGCACCGCCACAACAAGTTTTTAGCCAGGGGATCGTCTTCACCGACCGTGAAGCGAAAAGAAAGTTTAGGCAACTAAGCTCAAGGAAGATCAAAGCAACCAAGTGGGCTTGTGCGACAACACTCGCCAAGCTAGGTATTACTAATGATTTCAATTTGCTTTGTCATAATGCCGGGTTGCACCATTTTGTTTATCAGGGACGTGAGACATATGAACACATGATGCTTGAGTTTCTTAGTACTCTCTCGCATAATGTTGGTTTGATGCCCAATGCATATGAAGAGGAGAGGATCACTTTTCATCTCCTGGACCAAGACTTCAACATCACTTTTCAGGAATGGTGTGATTACTTTGGCTTCACCAACAATGGTGATGACATCCACCATGTTTATGGTTACACTGAACCGCACTCGAGGCAAACCATTAATTTTATGAGCACGCCAGGCTCGAGAGCTAGTTGCATTGAAAGTCCTTCTATACGTTATTTCTATTATGTTATCACTAACTCGTTGCAGGCACGAGGAGAAGTTTCTAAGGTGAATGAGGAGAACATGCTAGTTCTCGGGAAAGCAGCAAACCTTGACGTCGGTTATTCGCCCAACTTAGGGGCAATACTTTTGCTACACCTCGCGCATCAAGCAAATCATGCACAAGGAGATATCGTGTGTGGAGGAGTGATCACCATGTTGGCCAACACCCTTGGTCTCAACTACCATCTCCTTCGCCCCATTGTCGGTAACACCCTTGTTAATATTCGTGTTCTCACTAGCGCTGGAATGGTAGTAGTTTGTAATGGCCGTCATTGCATTAGAATTCCTGGAGTGGCATACTTGTTGCCTACTCCTATGCCTAACCGTTTTTCCATCAAGCATGGACAATTGCATTATGTTGCACAGGAAGGAGATGCAGCTTTTGACCAAGAAGGCCCAGAACCAAAACAAGTAGATGAAGAAGAACTCGCACCCGACGAAGGAGAAGAGCAGCCCCAAGAGCATCCACAACAAGTCTACACCACCTACGCAGACCTCAACAGCCTCCAGAACTCTATCCAAGATATGAGCAACCTCGCTGAGTCTCTTTGAGGCACGTCTGCCTACATGAACATGAACTTCTCCAACTGGAGCCAAGAGTGGGCTCCTGACCAACCACCGCAATGATCTCGCCAGTTTGGGCTTGCAAAGGCCTAAGCTTGGGGGAGGTTATCACCACTTCTACATCAAGATGTGGTGGTATTTGAATAATTTGTAATGAGGTTGTACTTAAGCTCGAGGAGCTTCAAAACACTCGTGTTGGTTTGTTCCAACACTTTGCTTTTATTTACTTTTTGCTTTTATTTTTCTTTTGCCTTTGCAATTTTTCGGTTGCAAGTTAGTTTTCAACCCCCCCCCCCCCAAAAAAAATAGAATAAGCTTCGCTTTGCTCTTGTTCTTTATCTTGTCCTTTGGAGTTCGTTTGCATTTTGTTTTCAGAAGAGTTGATCAACGCCAGACAACGAGGAATGCAAGAGCAAGGAAGAGAAGTGTGTAAATTCACAACCGTGAAGGTATGTCCTACGACCCCCGTCTTTTGCACTTGAAATACTTAGAGTAGATGTAGTAGTAGTAGTATGTGTGATATGTGCAGATGGGAGTAAGTCTTGATAGTTAAGACAAAGGTTTTGTTCTAGTAGCTGAAATAATTTTGTAGCCTTTGTTCTATTTAGTTTAGACAACCAAGACTTGTCGTGGGACTGTTTTTAAATGGAATGATATTAACTAAGAATAACTATGCACAAGAGAAAGTCTTTCAAGACTTGGGAGTTGAGAAAATTGTAGTGGAAGTAATGTTTGAATTGTTCAACCCCATGTTGTTAATTTTAATAGACTTGATAGCACTTGTGGATTGAATTGTCTAGAGGAACTTAGTTCAAGGGTGAATGAGATTATGCCAAAAATCTGTGTTGTATCTTTTACATGGTGCTTCAGCTCCTTGATGGTGCCATGGCCCGCTACTTTATGCACGTGTATGTGTGCAAATGTGGCTTCGTCACCTTTCTTGATGTTGTGCTGAGGACTCTGCTGGCCAATGAACGATCCACCAAGAGCGATAGCTCGAATTTTGGCTATGAGTTTGTTACCGTACATAGTGGCAACACAACAAACGCATATTATTCGGCTTTCTCTTGAAATGGTGTGTATGTGGTAAATAAAGGGGACTGATCAAAAGAGCTCGAAAGAGACATATAACAAAGGTCCACAGTTCCCAAACATTAAGCCACAACAAAAACCTATGCATGATCACTTAGTTGGCATAATCCCTTCACGTGACAATCAAAGTTCCAGCAAACAATGATTGAAATAAAGTGCTTGAGAGCCCTGAGGAGGAAATGATTGTGGGTGTGCTTAAGGGCATTAGAGCATTACATTTTACTACATGCTTTCACTCCCTAACCTATGTTTTATTAGCTCTATCTAAAGAAAACTCTCCGTGCATTCCCGGCAAGCAAGTGTTGTCTAGAATAAATAGAATCGGGTGTTGCAAAGTTGTCTTATCTAGTAGGTCAAGAACTTTGTGTTGATTATCTTTGCTTCACTAACACTTGCACTATAACCATGCCACCGCTACAGCTATGCTAAGTTTTTAGGTCAAGATGTGGAGGGCTATCTAGGCGTACCGATCGTAAGTGAACCAAAACCTTCTCGTTATTTCGGTTTAAACAACTGAGTTCCTTAGGAGTCGGATTTCTCTTAATGTTGCTCGAGGACGATCAAGTTTAAGCTTGGGGGAGGTGATGAGTGATATTTTTACACTCATTTCACCTTTGCTTAAACCATGATATTTTAATTAAAAAGAAATATTCGCTTCGATATTGGTACTAATGACTAATGAATGCAAAGGATTCCACAAATCCTCTCTTTGATGTGTTTCCATAGGAAATGAGCTAAAAAGGGAAGAAATCACGTGTGGAAATGTAATGGAAGGAGAATGGAGAAAGAAGGAATAAACAGGAAGCGTCTGTGCGAAGACAGCACAAAAAACGGCGTTCCATACGGGCGCGAGCGCCCGTATGAGCGCCAGTTTGGCGTGGATTTCGAGGCAGATCATCCACCGGAACAACTTTTGTTAAAGGGACCCCATCGAAATGTCAACCAGGAGACGAGCATAGAAGCTAGAACCTCTTCATCATCATCCTCATCCACAAACCCTAGCCGCCGCCATCTCCATCGCCATAGCCATCTCCACCACTACCATAGTGCTCTTCCATCCCATTCATACTTGTAATCGTGCATCGCACAAGGCATCCATTGTAAGACATATTGCAATCAATGAATCTCAAGATGTGTTCTTCAATGTTTTCTTCCCACGATCTGATCTCCATGTGTGAGTAGTTTGGTAAGGTATGGGTTGAGTCATAAGCCTTGAAACCCAAGGTATTTGTTGAGGGGATCAATGGAAGACTTTGAAATAACGTCCCGTATGTGTGAAATAAAATTGTTCCATGAAGATGTCTCTTCTCTTGTCCGCGATCTTCATCCCTGCAGGTACCCAGGATCGTGGAGATCGAGCACCGGTGAGATTAGGAGCGAGGAGACCATGAAGTGTTATACCGAACACCGGTGAGAGTAAGGTTCGGTAGGGTAACATGGATCATATCCTTGGTGAGAAATGAGGTGTAGTGATTAAACGCCCAAAGCTTTTGTCTGATTTCATTATCTTAATTATCGAGGCAACCCCACGCGATGGATAGGGCCTGCAGTAGGACAACTGATTCTTGATGCAGGACTCGTGCCAATCAAGATGTTATTTGGACACATCCCCCACTTCGATCCATAACAAGCACATCTCGACGGGTGACTTCCAGTGCACAAATTAATATCTTATTTGATCCCAGCGCAAATACAAGGTTGTAAGCATAAGATCTCATACCCGTACCTCTTTTTATTATAAGTGTTTGAATCACTATTTGCTTGTTGATCCGGTCAAAAGCTGGATTTGACGCTTTGCCAAAAGCTTGCTAGAGGCCATCGCTTCAAGGGAATCTTCCTCTCATGGGTTCGATAACCCAGGGTCACCTCTGGGGAAATAGGTGTGGGATACTCTTTTCTGTTCCAATACCGGATCAATAAAAGGAGGTATCCGCAGGTAAAAGAAATTATCAAATCTATTTCCTATGCAGTGACGAACGAGCTCAATTGTTACATGCTCGAACTTGGACTCCTGAAAGCACACTAGACTAGGTTTGGCTGCCGCAACCACTTGGGAGATAGTGCTTCTCCTCGCAGGCATGTATAGCCCCCTAACATTCCACACTAGCACCTTGAGAGGTTGTGCTTCCATCGTGAAGACCCACAAAAGCCACAAGCGAGGCGGTCTGTGCCTCTCCTACCCGCCGGCGACGTCGACCGGCAGCTCCTGCAAAGGTAGGATAGACGGCTCCCACCCGAATAGGGCTAGCACCGCGATGATGTGGACGTCCGTCTACGGTCGGGAAAACAGCTCCACATAAGCTTGTAGTGCCTCGTCGCTGATGAACTCCCCTTCATTTGCCAAGCATAGCTTGTGAATGATGGCTTGCTGCTGTTTTGAGGTGGCCGATCCCCTGCCTAGGCCTCGAGGTGGCTGCACGCTGTGTCTTGGTGTCACGTCCAGGTTTCTCTTCTTCCTTGGCTTCCGTGGTTTGGTAGCAGGTGGCCATCACCCAGTTGGCATGGAGAGGATCTGGGACACCTCCCTCCTGATTTGAGTGCAAAACTCCTGTAGGCTTTGCTCAGCTTGCAGGCTCACCCCTTATGCAGCACCGGGGGAGGGTGCGTTGGATGCATGGCCCGCCATGGAGGGGGCCGGTGGCGTAGCTGCTATGGGTGAAAGGCTCACCAGAAACATCTCATCACCTGGTCCATCCATCTGGCTGTGGGTGTGTCATGCCCAATATGCGGTCTATCCTCAAGGGACTCAAAAATCCCACTAAGGATAGAAGCGCATATCGGAGACGCTTCGCAAGGTGGATATCATTACAACATACCATGTACTGAATAGATGAGAATACCAGATAAAGGCTTGCACTCACCACAAGCTATAGCATGAATACATCAATACATCAATACATAGCAATCATCATACAGAAGAGTAGGATCCGACTACGGATGAAATCAAATGAAAAAGAAGAATGACATCCACCCTGCTTATCCCAGGCTGCCAACCGGGAACCCATCCTATGATCGACGAACAAGAAGAAGCAGAAGAAGAACTCCAAAAGCAAACATGCATCGCTCTCACGTCAAATCATCGCTTTACCTGTACCTGCACCTGTTGTTGTAGTAAACTGTGAGCCACGAGGACTCAGCAATCCCATTACCATGAGTAGCAAGACTATCAAAGCGTAAATGGGTATGAAAGGGTAAGGTGGTGAGGTTGCAGCAACACTAAGCATTGTATGGTGGCTAACTTACGAGTACAAGAATAAGAAGAGTAACTACGCATAACAGTCGCAAACTAATAATGATCAAGAAGTGATCCGGAACACCTACTTACGAGTACAAACATAACCCCACCGTGTCCTCTTCCCGAACTCCCTCAAAAAGAGACGATCACGGTTACGCACGCGGTTGGTGTATTTTAATTAGATTTAGTTTCAAGTTCTCTACAACCGGAGGTTATAAATTTCCAAGTCGCCACATAACCGCGGGCACGGCTTCGCGAAAGATTTAACCCTGCAGGGGTGCTCCAAGTAGTCCATTATAAATTACCACACTCATCCGATGGAACATCCTCACACCATGATAACATGATGCTTACGATAAGGAATTCCGGTGGACAAGTCATTCGTAAAAGGTAAAACTAAATCAGCAAGACCTCCTGACGTGTCGACGATCCCGATAGGAGCCGCGTATCTCGTTCTCAGGACACGACGGATAAGCGACCCGTACAGGTGCCAAATACCCCAAGTTGCCAAGGGGTGGCCCCGCACAGTGCTCTAGTTTTGGACCAGCACCATCAGCACTGGCCCACCTGTATTATGTGGAATTAAGAATCCTCGAGGTGATCAGCCTCTATGAATTAATTAATTAATTTTAGTATTATTATGTTGGCAAATTTTAAAACCAAAGTTGGGCCTTGCTGGAGAAGTTTATCCTAAAACGAATGATCAGGGGGGTTCCCATATGCCCCACATGTGTTAGAAGCGCTCATCAAGGAACATAACACCGATATTACGGAAACTAGGGCAGCAGGAGTGGAACAAAACACCAGGCGAAAGGCCGAGCCTTCCACCCACAACCAAGTATATAGATGCATTAATTAAATAAGAGATATTGTGATATCCCATGATATCCATGTCCCAACATGGAACAACCTGCAACTGCACCTGCAACTAGCAACACTATAAGAGGGGCTAACCAAAGCGGTAACATAGCCAAACAACGGTTTGCTGGGATGGTGGGAGGTTAGAGGCTGTATCATGACAATTTGGGAGGCTGACAAACAAGTGGCAGGTAGCGAGACATAGCGATAGCATCGAGACAACTAGCAAGCAAAGATAGTAGTGATATCCAGGGTAATGATCATCTTGCCTGAAATCCCGCTTGGAAGAAGACCGAATCCATGAAGAAGACGAACACGCGTAGTCGAACGAATCCTCACACTTCGCAACATAACCAGAACTATTGAGAAGAAGCACAACCGGAAAGAAGGAAACAACATGGTAAACACACAAGCATAATCATGGCATAATGCACAACCAAGTATGATGCATGTCCGGTTTAAATAGGCATGGTATGGCAAATACAACAATGAAATACTACACATTAAGCGAAGCTCAATATGCAACGAGATGCATATTGACGAAACTCCACGTCAATTATATATTTCACTCCCGTTTATGCTACTCAATAATATTAAATGTTGGTTAACATGGCAAGAGATGAAGCATAGTTAATCTACCTATCTAGGCAATTTAAATGAGACCGGAAACAACACATAACAATTCCGGAAAATCCCCATATGCAATTTTTGAAATTGATACTGTTCTGCCCTAAATCACCTTTTAAATTGTTAAACAGCAAAAGTAAGTGCACCATGTTAATCTACACATTTTTCTACCCCATATACATATAAAGTTCATTTAATTCGAAGCTACGGTTATTTAGTTATGAAATAAATCATTTTAGCATGGCATTTAGCAATTTTAATGCAAACAACAATTTAAATGTTTCTAACATGCATGAGAATGACATATTCAAGTTGTACGCAATTTTATGAAAATATAGGCATATATCAAGATATGAGGCATTTGTCGCCATGGCGGAAAGAAATGGGTGCCACGGCGGCGATAACGGAAATGGTGCCACGGCAACATTCCAGTGATCAGGCAACTCGTTGAAGATGCCGGTGCACAAGAACAAGTGTGAGATGTGTGGAACGTTCATGAGTGACGGGGAGTGATCCCAGTTACCGGGTGTCCCATGTGTCGATGACACGAAAATGAGGAACGAGCACAAGATAACTCGGACACGATGCAAACACAATCATCTCATACAACAATGCATTCGCCCACGGGCGGTCCTCTCGGTGTTATACCTTCGAAACGTGCATTTCGGGGCGGTTCAAGTTCGGTGCGATGTAGGGGAACTAGTGGTACACATTTTTTGAAGATGAACTTGACGAATCCTGGGGTCGTCGGGCACTTGGCGTTCCTGTGCGGTAGTCGTTCGGGCGGCGGTAGTGGTACATGTGCCGAAGAGGTACTTGACGGTTCCGAGCTCTCCGGGGTCAACAGTAGAGGTACTTGATGTCCACGGAGTCTTCTGAGATCGTCGTGGTACTTGGCGTGAACCCACGGACGGGTCTTGGACTAGGCGATCCGGGTCTTCCCAGTGCGGTCGTCCTGTACAGTGGTCTTGGTGGTCTTCACGCACAACGGCAATGATCATCAACTCGATGTGGTGCTCATAGGCAACAGGGCTCACATGGCAACAACACAAGCTCGACGCAGGCACCTGCAGGAGCAACCAGAGGCATGGCAGGGCGTGGTCATGGGGATGAGGGTCCGGTTGGTTGGGGAGGAGGATGCAGGCAAACGGCGTCGTGCAGGGAGCCCGCGGAGGCCGACGGCGTTGGAGCAGGGAAGGCCAAGGCCGGCGGCTGTCCTGGATGGAGCCCGTGGCTCTGGGCTGAGGCGAGGAGGAGGTGTGCCGGGACGACGGCAGTGGCAGGGTCGCCGGTGCGTGCGCGCCCGCACGGGAGGTCGGCGTGAGGAGGCAGGAGGCCGTCGGGCGCCTTGGGAGACGAAGGGAAGAAGGCAAGGGGCGACTGGTCGCCGGCGACGGGAGGCGTGGAGGCGCGGCAAGGAGCCACGTGGCGAGGCGTCCATTGCGCATGGAGGTGGGGTCGCGGCTGGTCTGGTGATGGAGGGCACGGAGAAGGGTGGCGGCGCGTGCTCGAGGCCACGGCGAGGCGACGGAGCAGCGGCCGAAGTCGCAGGCGATGGGGAGGTCCGGCGGCGCGCATGAGGGCGCCATGGGAGGCGGCTGTGCGGGCACCAGGGCATGGCGGCGGCCGATGGCGAGGAGGCTTGGCGCGATGCGTGCGTTGGGGGTGGCGGCGCAAGGGACCGAGGAGGAGGAGGGGATCGAGGGAGAGTGGGGGATCGAACGTGGGGTTCTCCCTGGCGGCGCTGTTGGGAGGAACGATGTAACACCCCGATTTTTGGCCCTTTCTTTTTATTTTGGAATTCTTCGAATTTTTATTTGGAGTTCCTTTTTCCGTGGCTATGTGGTCTTGAAACCTGGGAAGATCTTCTCCCCTGCCACTTCCTAGGGTTCTGTCACTCTCAACTCCATGTCATTTCCATCTTAGCCCAACCCTAATTTTTATTTCCTGGGAATATTCCTTTTTCTATTAAAGGAATAACCCTGTTTGCCTTAGGTTGTGAAGCAACCTATATTTCTGTCATTCCAAAAATTTCCACAAAATTCTCATAAATTCTTTGGATCATATCTTCCACAAATATGTCAAAACCCATCCTTGCCTAGTTCAAAAATAATTCAGGAATATTCATTTCCTATTCTGTCCAGTATGGCACTTTGTGAAGGAAGTGCTATTTATATTTTCTTGATTGCCCTCAAAATTTTTGGGAACTCTCTCATATCCAAATTATTGCCACATAACAAAATTCAACTTCATTTGCATAGTAAATCTTCCTCAGCAAATTTCCAAAGTTTCTGTCCAGAGAGAAGCTTTGTGAAGGAAGTACTAGCTAGGCTTATCCAAATGAGTTGAAATTTAGGTAGATCCTTCATATGATCAAATCATAACTCTCCACAAAAGTTCATATCCATACAATTATCTATGTGAGCACACCTTCAAATCTTGGTTTCTGGTCACAATTTCAGTTTGTGAAGCAACTATATTTTATATTGCTTGAAAAATTCTTACATTAATCCAGGACCTAAATATCCCTAAATAATGTGAGAATGCCAAAAATCACATTATTTTGCCAAACCATTTGCTCCACAAAATTCCCCCAAGTTTCTATCCAGTGTAGATCATTGTGAAGGAAGTACCATTTTTATTCATCCAAATGGCATGAAATTTTTATGGTAACTTCATATGCTCAAATAATCATCCTACACCAATTTTCAGCCCAATCCAATCATCCATGTGAGTGCTACTTCATGATCAAGTTTCTGGACCAGATTTGGCAGTTGTAAAGCAACTAGGTTAAATATTGGTCCAAATCCTTTCAAAATCCCAAGGATTATAGTTCTTCCTACCCTAAGCCTCTGTGACATCCTGGTTACCTCTTATCCCCTCTAATTTGATCACAACATCATGCCTAAGTTTGCAGCAGAAAACTTTCTCTGATCATTCCCATCAACCCACAGTGGCTTTGTTTGAGCTATCACCTCAGAGGGGCCCCATGTTGAAAGGACTTATCGCTAGACATCTTTTGATTGGCCAGAATGCACCGTGTGCGCCTGTGCACGCGGTGACCACGCGGCCTGGCACGCCGAAAGTGTGCTCCGAACTTCGGTACCCCTCTACCGCCGCCCAAACTCCGTCCTCGCGACACCGCACCTTGTCCATCGCATAGCCCAGCCTCTCCTGCGTCCGCGTGTCCTCTCTGGACCCCTCCCCCTCCCCTCTTTCCTCTCCGGCGAGCACGCCGTCCCGGGATGCCTGCGGCCGTCGTCGCCTTGCCGTTGTCTTCTTCCTCCCCATAGCATCTCCGCGCCGTATGCACCTCCCCTAGACCTCTCTCCCCCTCCGCGTGTGCGCTCATGCACGCGGTCGTGCCAGAAGCATCAACCGCGAGCTCCTATCGTTGTCCAGCGAGAGCATCCCCGCCCTGGCTATTTAAGCCGTCCCCGAGGCCTCCCGAGCTCTCACACCTCCTCTCCTCCACCCCAGCACCCTCCCCGACCTCTCCCTCGAGCTCGAGGAGCTCTTCTGCCCTCCAATGGCCACCATGGCCGCCTCTACCCTCCGCCTAAATTCGTGCACACTGGAGCTCCTCCCCTCCTCATTCCAACACCAGAGGACCCCCCAGACCCCTGCGGTGCTCCTCATCTCTTCGGTTTGCCCCCGGGACGCCCGTAGCCTCTTCTCCAAAACCGGCCGTCTGCCACCGCCACGGGCATCCGAATCCGCCGTCGCCACGGCTCTCCCTGGCGCGCGTGCAGCACCAGGACGGGTGCGGCGCTCCGTCCCGAGGCCGCCGGTGCCCTCACCTCGGCGGGAGATGGCCGGAGACGGCCAGGCGAGCGCCGGCGCCCGTGGCCTCCCTCTATTCGGCGAGCGGGCACGCGAGGTAGAAGAAGACCAGTAGAGAGAGAGAGAGGAGACGTGTGGGACCCGCCTGTCATCGACCCAGAGGCCAGGCCCGCGCAACATAAGTGGAGACGGATTTTCAAAAGTGCGCTTTCGCTTAAAGAAAGCGTACTCTCTGCTTCTTCGGGTGGTAATACGCTTTCACTGCATTGAAAGCGTATTTCCGCAAAGTGCACTTTCTATCTCCAGCCGCCAGCCGAAACTCCTAAATTGTGGACGTTCGTCCGTTAACAGCAGAAATGGACAGTTTGTAATTCTTTTTCTGGCTAACGAACGAACGGCCGTAACTCAGCAACCGTAACTCCGATTCAGGTGATTCCAACGCCCACGATCTCAGTTCGTCGAGCCCGTTCCGATGGTATCATTTTCATGAGGTTGTCACACTATGAAAATGACCATTTTGCCCTTGCCCTTAAAACAGCTCCGCCGAGAGGGAAACTTTTCTAGCGATTCTTTCCGCGAGTTCATCGCACTTCTCCCTGATGGTTCCTTCATCCCCAGGCAAGCCACAACAGCCACTTGCATGATGGCACTGCAGTTGCCATGGTTTCCACTTGAATATTTAAATAATTGTTTGCGCATTTAATTATTTTATGAATGCTTGAAATATGCTTGTGAATCCATGCTCATTGCTTATGCCATGTTCATTTTCATCTAGTAAGTGTTATGATTAATTGCTAAGGATATTCTTATCATGTTGTATCCTTGTACTCATTTCAGATGCTAGTGATAATGATATGCTCATATGGATCATTATGGTTGGTTATGCAATTAGTTGTGATATTCGTGATCATCGTTATGCTATGCTCATCTGCATCCCGTAGAGTAAAATGATTTATCATTGTTGATGTTAAATGGTTATGTTCCCCATCCATGGTTACACTGATATCATGCTCATCTGCATTGTCATGTATTTTATTGTGACTCAGCTCATCACCATTCAAATTAAACCTGACATTAATCGAACTTGAACAAATCTGTTGGCTCAGTCATGGTGCCACCGAATCGAGCTCACTAGTGCAACCACACTTGCCTGGATGGGGAGGCCCTAATGCGATCTATTGTCATGCCTCTCGCCGGTGCCTCCAACTAGGGAAGGTTATGGGCACGCGCTACCCTGATCAGGTAGGCGGCCATAAGCCTTGTGCCCGAGTTGTTTGCGCGCGGTTGTCCCTGTTTGGGACGAGTTTGTTTTGTTGGGCCACGACAGTGGCAGCCACGAAGGTGGTGGATGTCACGAGTTGACATCGGGGCGACCTAGGACATAGCCCAAAGGGGAGTTTGTCGGGAGTGGCCGGGAGAGTGTCATGCAATAGACTGGTTTTGTCGGAACGTCATTGGTCCACCCGAATGGGAGCACCAGGCCATGAGTTCCGTGGTGTGGGTACAGTGTACTAACCTCTGTAGAGTGTATAATCTATCGATAGCCGCATCCTTGGTCATGGACACAGTTCGTAGTAGGTCACACTATGGGTCAACAGTAATAATAATCTGAATAATAACAACCCTGGTTCGATGAGAAAAGAAGTTGGTTGATCTTTATGTGGTCATGCGATGATCACAGGTAGAGATCAAGCTCCGTGTGGTCATGTGATGATGACGATGGTATAGTTGATACCGAGCTTGGTTGATCCTGAGGTGATCGTGTGATGATCACGATGGTAAGTTTGTGGTTACGAGATAACCTCCGAGCAGAGTAAGTTGGTCCATGAGACCTTAAATGTCGACCCCCGTGCATGCTAGTGCTAGTATCATCCTGTTCATATCATGAATTATATGCCATGCTCATGTTGTTGCCATGCTCATGTTGTTCTAGTAGTATCGTGTTCATCTTTGATGATTAACCTGTAAATGACATGCTATTGTTTGCCTTGATTGCTTTGGTTGCTGTGAGCTTGCGAGTACATTCAAAGTACTCACCTGGCGTGTCATGCCAGATTGCAGGTGATGCTATGATTGCTTGTTTGTCAAGGATCCCGAGGTTGCGCTCTAGGATACGTCCCAGCCAAAGTCCCTGCGGAGTGGAGTTCATCACCGTCGCCATCGTTCCACTGCTAGAATTTATTCCACTTCGAGTTGTTCCACTGCTAGCATAGAACTACCTTAGCAGGCGAAGTATCGCCGTGCCTTTGTAACCTTCAGGACTTCAGAACCTTTGTACCCGTTATATTCGTCATAAAGAGCTGATTTGTTCTATGCCAAGCAGTGCCGTATTCCAGAAGACTTGATCTCTAGGCTGGAATACGGGGTGTTCCGGTCTCTCTGAGCCGGGGTGCCACAACGCTTGGTATCAGAGCAGGTCTGGCTGTAGGAAGCCCTAGTCAGCGCGAGCGTTAGAAACCGTTAGTATAGAGTCTAGTCAGTTTGCTGCACTTGATTGCTGCATTTGTTTGTCGCATAGCATGCATATAGACTCATTATGTTATCACTAACGGTTGATCTTGTGAGTGTAGGTGGCATCGGTTTCGATCCACTACCTGCACCCTCCAGTTTTGCATACTGGCTCGTTGGTGTTTGGTGTCATCTCTGTCCCAGCAGAGTGATGCCGAGGTACCTAGTAGTGTCGATCACTTGCAGGATTGATGCACAGGTATCACACCAAGATTTTTTTTCTCTTCAGCACCACCTATCGTTCCGGTGATAGACATGTTTCTATCTCGGATCTTGCCATCCAACCCGCCGCTTTGGCAACCCTTACTGGTCTTTGCACCAGAAAAGGGCAATGCCAGTAGACCCGGTCTTCCACCACTACTCTATCACCCCCTTTCTCTGGACGAGTACGGTTCCCTTCCGTATGCTTGATGATGTGGTCGTGACATCCGTGTCCCGCTATATGATCACCGAGTCCGTCCTCATCCCTAAGCCCGTCCAGATGCAACCGGTGCTGAGCCAGCTCTTGGTGTAGCTCAGTTTACACCAACCGCTCCACACACTGATCCACTTTCGTGCACACCGCCACAGCATATTAGATCGTAGTACCAGAGTTTCCTCGAGAATTGTGTGCTTAGGTAGGCATGCATAGTGAGGTTAATAGCTGTGAAGTGTGATGTTGCTTGTATGTAATCTTAATGCTGTGTGTGCTTTTGTTTTAGTCATTTCTTTTGCTTCTTTCTTTGGGCCCTCGGTGTTACCTTATTTCCCCTTATGAAAGTTGCTCATCAACCGACACCGGACTCGAAGAATCAGTAAGGAGTTCAAATATTGTGAAGCTCAGCTAAACATTATGAAACTCTCAGCCGACTGCATTACATTGAGAATATTTGGTATCAATACAAATGATATTCTGGAATAACTATCAGCATCAAGACTGCCTCAGTGTGCAACAATCACAACCGTAATGAACCAGCTGGAAGACAATTTGTGTGCAAGACAACAGTACGTTTCCGGTCAAAGGAATATCAAGGATATATAAATGGCATTCAGTCCGCATATCACCAAGAGAAGCTTCTGGTGTAAGCTACCCAGTCTTTCTCCGCAAGCTACCAGAGAAGCTTATGGCACAAGGTTCCGCCGTCTTCCTCAGTATGATATGTGGAGAACTTCCAGTGTAAGATACTCTGTCTTCTCCGGTAAGCTACCGCAGAAAGCTTCCGGCATAAGGCACCGAATCTTCTCCAGTAAGCAACCAAGAGAAGAAACTTCTGAGGTACGATACCCAGTCTTCTTCAGCACACTAGCCTGGCAAAAGCTTCGAGTACAAGATATCCAGCCTTCCTCAGCACGCTACTCTCGATGGCTTCCAACACAAGCTATCCGGTCCTCGTCAGTATGTCACTACCAACAGTCATCAAGATGTTACACAGTGATTTGGCAGCATATGGCAGTGCATCCCAAGAATCAGATCCGCAACAGTTTGTCAGAAGCAAGAATCAGTCAAGACACAAGTGTCTGCCTCAGGAATCAAATGTTCAGCTACACAGCCTCTCATATTTATTGAGCATGCTGCCCAGGTCATGTAAGTCACTCGTACGATGAGGCCAACACGGGGAGAATCCGACAACTCCATGAGTTATGCAAGGGGAAGAAAGCCAACATATACCTCAGTGTATCGCAATGACTGACAAGCTATGAAGTAAGACAATTTGGAACAACAATCTAGACAGTGGTTATCAAGGACAGCTTCCTCACACCTGACAAAGTGATATCATTACCCTCTGTCACTATCATGAATGACTGACCACAGCAGTGAGCTCTATACAAGTAACTGTGAACCTGGTATATGATCATGATGAACCCTTGCTTACCTCTTCCTGGTAACGGCACCACGCCTATGTTCTGGGCTGCTTTCGGCCGTCCAGGGTGGATGCCGACTTTATATTTCTCTTTTCAACAACTGACCCGTGTTCTGAGCTACTTTTCGGTCGTCTCGGGTAGCTGTTGAGTTTCTTTTTGTAGCAGCGACCCTATGCTTTGAGCTGTTCTTCGGCCGTCTTAGGGAACTGCTACATTCTTCTTATCAACACTACCTCATGCTCTGAGCTGCTTTTTAGCCGTCGTGAGCCAAGGTTGAGTTATTTCAGTAATGTCCCAGATCTGAGTTGTAAAGACCGTTCTGGTGGCTACTGATTTATTTGCCGATTTCTTGCAAAGGTTCGGATGATCAATTCCCTACAGTTAAAACTCGGGAGATGATGAACTTGCCAGTTAAACGTTGCTGCACTGCCTGAGGATAAGGATAAGGTATGACTGCCCGAATATTGCACCTGACAGTACCTATGGTCACACGAAGAATTAAGGATATTTATGGCCAAGTTCTTTCAGCAAAGGATTCGGAAAAGGAGAACAATAACGAAGGAGCAAGACTGGCAATACAGGTATGATAATGGTTGCATGAACAACATGGTACGGATACCCAAGACAGTAGAGTCAGTCAAGATGATTCAGAAATCCCTGCAATTAGCCAGATTCCGCTAAGAGGACAGTTATGATTCTCAACATTGTTTTGAACCCGGAGGACATGCATCTACTTGAGTAACCCGAGGCAATGATTAAAGGTTTCATGCCCACCGAGGAAATTTGTTCACAACTCCATTGATACTATCAGTGCTGGATGTAAGAATGACACGTCAATGGGGAATTCCTCCCGGACTTATGGAAATTCCAGTCAGGATAATATGTCAGACAAGCCAGCAGATATGAAAGAGTTGAAGTCAGAGCAAGGATGAACATATGAAGGGAGACCTGTCAGAATGTGTATGGTGAAGCAAACCACCCCAGAGCAAGACAGTCCGTTAGATGAAATTCAGTGGGAACATCATATGAAGGAAAAAGGATACCCGAGTTGGAAACGGTTTCCTTAAGTCAGAATATTCATACTTGTTCCCTGAGCAACCAAATCTCGAGGAAGAGATTTATCGTAAGGGGGGTAGGTTTGTAACACCCCGATTTTTGGCCCTTTCTTTTTCTTTTGGAATTCTTGGAATTTTTATTTGGAGTTCCTTTTTTCGTGGCTATGTGGTCTTGAAACCTGGGAAGATCTTCTCCCCTGCCACTTCCTAGTGGCCTGTCACTTTCAACTCCATCTCAAGACCATGTCATTTCCATCTTAGCCCAATCCTAATTTTTATTTCCTGGGAATATTCATTTTTCTATTAAAGGAATAACCATGTTTGCCTTATGTTGTGAAGCAACCTATATTTCTGTCATTCCAAAAATTCCCAAGAAATTCTCATAAATTCTTTGGATCATATCTTCCACAAATATGTCAAAACCCATCCTTGCCAAGTTCAAAAATAATTCAGGAATATTCATTTCCTATTCTGTCCAGTATGGCACATTGTGAAGGAAATGCTATTTATATTTTCTTGATTGCCCTCAAAATTTTTGGGAACTCTCTCATATCCAAAGTATTGCCACATAACAAAATTCAACTTCATTTGCCAAGTAAATCTTCCTCAGCAAATTTCCAAAGTTTCTGTCCAGGGAGAAGCTTTGTGAAGGAAGTACTAGCTAGGCTTATCCAAATGAGTTAAAATTTTGGTAGATCATTCATATGATCAAATCATAAATCTCCACCAAATTTAATCTCCATCCAATTATATATGTGAGCACACCTTCAAATCTTGGTTTCTGGTCACAATTTCAGTTTGTGAAGCAACTATATTTTATATTGCTTCAAAAATTATGAAATTAAACTAGGACCTAAATATCCCTAAATAATGTGAGAATGCCAAAAATCACATTATTTTGCCAAACCATTTGCTCCACAAAAGTTCCCCAAGTTTCTGTCCAGTGTGGATCATTGTGAAGGAAGTACCATTTTTATTCATCCAAATGGCATGAAATTTTTATGGTACCTTCATATGCTCAAATCATCATCCTACACCAATTTTCAGCCCAATCCAATCATCCATGTGAGTGCTACTTCATGATCAAGCTTCTGGACCAGATTTGGCAGTTGTAAAGCAACTAGGTTAAATATTGGTCCAAATCCTTTCAAAATTCCAAGGATTATAGTTCTTCCTACCCTAAGCCTCCGTGACATCCTGGTTAGCTCTTATCCCCTCTATTTTGATCACAACATCATGCCTAAGTTTGCAGCAGCAAACTTTCTCTGATCATTCCCATCAACCCACAGTGGCTTTGTTTGAGCTATCACCTCAGAGGGGCCCCATGTTGAAAGGACTTATCGCTAGACATCTTTTGATTGGCCAGAATGCACCGCGTGCGCTTGTGCACGCGGTGACCACGCGGCCTGGCACACCGAAAGTGTGCTCTGGACTTCGGGACCCCTCTGCCGCCGCCCAAACTCCGTCCTCGCGACATCGCACCTTGTCCATCGCATAGCCCAGCCTCTCCTACGTCCGCGTGTCCTCTCTGGACCCCTCCCCCTCCCCTCTTTCCTCTCCGGCGAGCACGCCATCCCGGGATGCCCGCGGCCGTCATCGCCTTGCCGTTGTCTTCTTCCTCCCCATAGCATCTCCGCGCCGTATGCACCTCCCCTAGACCTCTCTCCCCCTCCGCGCGTGCGCTCGTGCACGCGGTCGTGCCAGAAGCATCAACCGCGAGCTCCCGTCGTCGTCCGGCGAGAGCATCCCCGCCCTGGCAATTTAAGCCGTCCCCGAGGCCTACCGAGCTCTCACACCTCCTCTCCTCCACCCCAGCACCCTCCCCGACCTCTCCCTCGAGCTCGAGGAGCTCTTCTGCCCTCCAATGGCCACCATGGCCGCCTCTACCCTCCGCCTAAATCCGTGCACACCGGAGCTCCTCCCCTCCTCATTCCACCACCAGAGGACCCCCTAGACCCCTGCGGTGCTCCTCATCTCTTCGGTTTGTCCCCGGGACGCCCGTAGCCTCGTCTCCAAGACCGGCCGTCTGCCACCGCCACGGGCATCCGAAGCCACCGTCGCCACGGCTCTCCCTGGCGCGCGTGCTACACCAGGACGGGTGCGGCGCTCCGTCCCGAGGCCGCCGGTGCCCTCACCTCGGCGGGAGATGGCCGGAGACGGCCAGGCGAGCGCCGGCGCCGGTGGCCTCCCTCTATTCGGCGAGCGGGCACGCGAGGTAGAAGAAGACCAGGAGAGATAGAGGAGACGCGTGGGACCCGCCTGTCATCGACCCAGAGGCCGAGCCCGCGCAACTTAAGTGGAGACGGATTTTCAAAAGTGCGCTTTCGCTTAAAGAAAGCATACTCTCTGCTTCTTCGAGTGGTAATACGCTTTCACTGCATTGAAAGCGTATTTCCGTAAAGTGCGCTTTCTATCTCCAGCCGCCAGCCGAAACTCCTAAATTGTGGACGTTCGTCTGTTAACAGCAGAAATGGACAGTTTTTAATTCTTTTTCTGGCTAACGAACGAACGGCCGTAACTCGGCAACCGTAACTCCAATTCAGGTGATTCCAACGCCCACGATCTCAGTTCGTCGAGCCCGTTCCGATGGTATCATTTTCATGAGGTTGTCACACTATGAAAATGACCATTTTGCCCTTGCCCTTAAAACAGCTCCGCCGAGAGGGAAACTTTTCTGGCGATTCTTTCCGCGAGTTCATCGCACTTCTCCCCGATGGTTCCTTCATCCCCAGGCAAGCCACAACAGCCACTTGCATGATGGCACTGCAGTTGCCATGGTTTCCACTTGAATATTTAAATAATTGTTTGCGCATTTAATTATTTTATGAATGCTTCAAATATGCTTGTGAATCCATGCTCATTGCTTATGCCATGTTCATTTTCATCTAGTAAGTGTTATGATTAATTGCTAAGGATATTCTTATCATGTTGTATCCTTGTACTCATTTCAGATGCTAGTGATAATGATATGCTCATATGGATCATTATGGTTGGTTATGCAATTAGTTGTGATATTCGTGATCATCGTTATGCTATGCTCATCTGCATCCCGTAGAGTAAAATGATTTATCATTGTTGATGTTAAATGGTTATGTTCCCCATCCATGGTTACACTGATATCATGCTCATCTGCATTGTCATGTATTTTATTGTGACTCAGCTCATCACCATTCAAATTAAACCTGACATTAATCGAACTTGAACAAATCTGTTGGCTCAGTCATGGTGCCACCGAATCGAGCTCACCAGTGCAACCACACTTGCCTGGATGGGGAGGCCCTAATGCGATCTATTGTCATGCCTCTCGCCGGTGCCTCCAACTAGGGAAGGTTATGGGCGCGCGCTACCCTGATCAGGTAGGCGGCCATAAGCCTTGTGCCCGAGTTGTTTGCGCGCGGTTGTCCCTGTTTGGGACGAGTTTGTTTTGTTGGGCCACGACAGTGGCAGCCACGAAGGTGGTGGATGTCACGAGTTGACATCGGGGCGACCTAGGACATAGCCCAAAGGGGAGTTTGTCGGGAGTGGCCGGGAGAGTGTCATGCAATAGACTGGTTTTGTCGGAACGTCATTGGTCCACCCAAATGGGAGCACCAGGCCATGAGTTCCGTGGTGTGGGTACAGTGTACTAACCTCTGTAGAGTGTATAATCTATCGATAGCCGCATCCTTGGTCATGGACACAGTTCGTAGTAGGTCACACTATGGGTCAACAGTAATAATAATCTGAATAATAACAACCCTGGTTCGATGAGAAAAGAAGTTGGTTGATCTTTATGTGGTCATGCGATGATCACAGGTAGAGATCAAGCTCCGTGTGGTCATGTGATGATGACGATGGTATAGTTGATACCGAGCTTGGTTGATCCTGAGGTGATCGTGTGATGATCACGATGGTAAGTTTGTGGTTACGAGATAACCTCCGAGCAGAGTAAGTTGGTCCATGAGACCTTAAATGTCGACCCCCGTGCATGCTAGTGCTAGTATCATCTTGCTCATATCATGAATTATATGCCATGCTCATGTTGTTGCCATGCTCATGTTGTTCTAGTAGTATCGTGTTCATCTTTGATGATTAACCTGTAAATGTCATGCTGTTGTTTGCCTTGATTGCTTTGGTTGCTGTGAGCTTGTGAGTACATTCAAAGTACTCACCTGGCGTGTCATGCCAGATTGCAGGTGATGCCATGATTTCTTGTTTGTCGAGGATCCCGAGGTTGCGCTCTAGGATACATCCTAGCCAGAGTCCCTGCGGAGTGGAGTTCATCACCATCGCCGTCGTTCCGCTGCTAGAATTTATTCCGCTTCGAGTTGTTCCGCTGCTAGCATAGAACTACATTAGCAAGCGAAGTATCGCCGTGCCTTTGTAACCTTCAGGACTTCAGAACCTTTGTACCCGTTATATTCGTCATAAAGAGCTGATTTGTTCTATGCCAAGCAGTGCCGTATTCCAGAAGACTTGATCTCTGGGCTAGAATACGGGGTGTTCCGGTCTCTCTGAGCCGGGGTGCCACAAACGAACAGGAGGGAGCGAGAGGATCGGGAGGAGGCTAGGGTTAAGGGGAGCTAGCTGGGCCGGCCTAGGTGGCGTGGGCTGGACTATCTCTCTCTCCCTCCTTTCAATTCTCTTCCATTTATAGAAAATGCAAAGAAAGAAAAGGATAGAAAAGAATTGGGTGGACAAAAAATTTAGGCATGGAGTTGATTTTCCTAGACTCGCAATACTGAGTTTGATCTAGAAAAATTGTAAAGAGACAAGTTGAAGGGTTTGAAAAACAAACTCATTAGAATTTAGTTCAAATTGGTTTGACTAGGAAGCGGGCGTTTGGAAGGTCCAAAAATGTTGAGACTTTTGGAGGAGCCTCGGTAAATGGAAAATGAATTTTGGGAAAAGTTTGGAGAAGAAACATGAAGCAGAAAATGCATGGAATTAAATTGCAAGTGGGTTGTGGTTAATTCCAAATTACTGGAATATTTATAATAGCTCCCTAAATATTGGGAGGATATGTTTTAAAGAGAAATCACCACGTGAATTCCCTCAATTTAAATGGATCAAAGATCCATACAATTTATTTATTTGAGTTGCAAATTTTAATGACATGATGACATAATGCAACGCAAAAATAAAATAGAGCAACCAACATAATAATAATTACGGAAGGAATCGGTCTCGGGGTGTTACAACTCTCCCCCACTTACAAGAGATCTCGCCCCGAGATCTAAGAATGAGAAGAGGAAGAGAAAGAGGAAGAGGTAGAACAAAGTTGCTTCTATGACAAACGAGCGAAACCAAAGAACCTTTGAAGTTGCAAAGACATGAGAAGAACACAAGGAGAAGATAGAATTTGAAACCACTCAGGTTTAAACGAGATAGACAACGAATGAGAAGGAAAAATTTGGCAGCACTCCGGTAGGAAAGAGAAGAAAAACTTAATAAGATGAAAAGAACTTGAAAAGAGAACACCACACTCCGGTTAAATGGATAAGCAAGGAAAAGAACATGATCTTGACAAAACGAGATGATGGTCGAAGAGAGCAACATCACCATGCCTTTGGAATGAAAGAATCGAAGCTAGATCGTTGGAAATAAAAGAAGGGAGAAGCAAATGACAACTTCTACCACAATTGAATATGAAAAGCATCCTTACAAAGAAGGATTGAATGGATTTGTTGGAAAATCAACAACAAAAGAATAAGCTTGTTGTGGTCTTATCGAAAACATCTCAAACTTCAGGTGAAATTCTGCCACTAACGGAAAGAATTGATTGCTTGAGAGCAACATAGAGATGAAAAACTTCTTTCACCGAAAGGATTTAAGAGAGAACTTGGATCATTGATAATCACCACAATAGCAACAATCCTTAGGATAGGCTTTAGGTGAAATATATACCAAGATAACTACGAGAAAGAAATGATGGGTTTAAATATCTCATCCTTGTGAATCATGAACCACGAAGGGAAATTGTCAAGAAGGACATAATACCACCTCAAAAGACAAGGTAGAAAGGATTTGCACATCGGAATGGAAGATGAAACATCCTTGAGCTCCTCAAAAGAAAACATGTGTTGAACACCATGTTTAGTCCAGAGTATAGCTTGGCGGATCTTAGCTTCGAGAAAGAATCTTGAAGAACACTTCGAGAATGAAAGGAATCCTTGATGAACCACCATGAAGAACTCCGAATAGATAACAAGATGATCGAAACGAAAGGAAAGTTGGGAGAACAAGATGAAACCTTGCAATGATTTAGATGGAGCTTCATGATGAGATAATGAGAAAAACTTTGAACTCCGGAAAATAAAATATGAACAACTTAGAACCGAGGATTGATATGATGAACGAACTCCGGAAGAAGGAATTAAATCACTTCCATGAAACAAGAATAAGAATTATGATATGTCTATCCTTCATCAAAATAAATTGATGAAAAGCAATGGATTGCATACTACTTATTCTTCTTGAAAAGATTGAAGAGAGATATAGTGCCAACTTGACGAAGTCTTCGAGGAAACACCGGTAGGATTTAAAAAGAACGAATGAATTGATATGATAACAAAGAAAGAGAAATCTTGAACGAACCACCATAAGAATTGAAAACGAACGAAGAAAAGAGAAGGAGTCACCGTGAAGAATTAGAAAACGCACGAAGATAGTTGAGGGAATTTAGATACAAGAGAACGAAGAGATCATGAGCTGATTAGTGGATACTTTGAACGATGCACCGGAAGAATTAGGAGACGAACGAAGAGACATCAATTTTTGGAATAATCGAAGAACGAAAGCTGAAAACTGAGAACGAATAAATCTTCAGAAATGATGGCCTTCGGAGAATCAAAACGAAAACAACTCCTGAAATACTATGGATGGGTATGGAGAGAATTTCTCACGAATGAAAACAATTGAGAGGATAGCAACAAGCTTGCACCACCAATCTTCAAGAGAACGGACAAGATTTAAGAGAATCTCTTTTTCGGTCTTCAAATGCTGAGAATTATGATGAGAACCACCAAAATTGTTGAGACACTCCGGAACAATGAAGAATATTAAGGTTGAGCCAAAGATGCCAAGAATTTGAAAGTGATCTTGGGGGAGGAAATTGACTGATGAGAATTCATTCTTACGTCAAAATTTGAAAGAATTTGAGAATAACTCCGGAAAATTAGAAGAGTCAGGTAAGATCCTGGGAAAAGGCCTGTGGGTTATGGGCCCACTCAAAAGAAACACCGTTGAAAACGATTGCTTAAAAGAGAGATTCCACCAGTTCATTGAAATGGCTCAATGAGGTAACAACCACGAAATAGAACGAACAGGTCTTGAATGAAAAAACGAGTCTTCTGAGATAATTTCTGCACTCCGGATATGAATAGAGAGAGGTGAATAAACAAGAGAGGCTTGGGTAAGAATTTCCAACATGAGAAGCATTTGAACAAAATAAAAATGATATGTTCAACACTGAACGCTTGAATTTAGGCCACCGGAGAAGAAGACGAGAACGAAGAATGATGAACTTGTAGCTCCTAAGCATCTTCACGAGAAATCACCGGCTACGAACATTGAAAGAAAAGAATGGAGAGACTTCTCATGAATAAAATGGATACTTGATTTGGGAATTTTTACTCCGAGAAGAAAAGGGTGGGAGGGTGGGGAAAAATAAAGACAACTTGGGACGGTTCCCAATGGAGTTCTTTTCACCCGTCTTAAACAAAGATAGATCTTGCAATTGGAGAAGAGCATCGAATCAACTTAAAGAGAAGCACCTTGGATGAAAGAGAATTAACATGAGAATCTTGATGATCAAGAAGGATTAGAACTCCCATAGAAATATGAGAACACCGCTTAGGAAAGGTATGGAATCAACACTTGACTTCGAATCAACTCGAATACCACACTCCAAAACAAAACAAAGGATGAGGCTAGCAGAATAAGCCGAAAACAAATACATAACCCATAATGCATTTGTTGGAAGGATAATCCTAGGTAACTACTTGAATTCCCACCTAAGAACTCCCGAAACTTCTTGGTTATGTGATCAGGTTGCGGGTCCAGGAACCTACTCAGCAAACAACAACCTAATCAGCTGCAACTGCATCCGCAACCCTTAACACACAACCGAGAAACTTCGCAAATTCATCTACCTCAGACCTTCGAAAACACAACGATACCAGACACGGTGGATCATCCGAGCTATCTCCTCCAGTACTGGGGAAAAGTCATGGCACTATTTGCCACCACAAAAAGTATAGAAGCGTTTCGATGTCGGCGTCCTCTGGTATTCAGGAGCTGAAACGATAGCGAATGTGACAAGAACCCCTTGGAGCTCAACTCCCCGGGTCCAACCCATACGGTCAGGAGGCACCAAGAACAGAATTCTGTCACACAGATATCGCAACGATTCCGAAAATACCCGCGTGATCCTAACAAAAATTTGAGTGAGAAGAGTAGTAAAATCAAAACACCTACGTCACAATTCCTCACAGAGCGACGAAGTGGATAAGGAGTAAAAAGAATTCCTACTCTCCGATATATAACTAGACTCAAAATAGTTTTTCTTCTAGACTCGCCAACGATTCGATCAATCAAGGGGCTCCTACGGTCGGTAGAGGCTCTGATACCAACTTGTCACGCCCAATATGCGGTCCTATCCTCACGGGACTCAAAAATCCCACTAAGGATAGAAGCGCATATCGGAGACGCTTCACAAGGTGGATATCATTTCAACATACCATGTACTGAATAGATGAGAATACCAGATAAAGTCTTGCACTCGCCACAAGCTATAGCATGAATACATCAATACATAGCAATCATCATACAGAAAAGCAGGATCCGACTACGGATGAAATCAAACGAAAAAGAAGAATGACATCAACCCTGCTAATCCCAGGCTGCCAACCGGGAACCCATCCTATGATTGACGAACAAGAAGAAGCAGAAGAAGAACTCCAAAACAAAAATGCATCGCTCTCATGTCAAATCATCGCTTTACCTGTACCTGCACCTGTTGTTGTAGTAAACTGTGAGCCACGAGGACTCAGCAATCCCATTACCATGGGTAGCAAGACTATCAAAGCGTAAATGGGTATGAAAGGTTAAGGTGGTGAGGTTGCAGCAGCACTAAGCATTGTATGGTGGCTAACTTACGAGTACAAGAATAAGAAGAGTAACTACGCATAACGGTCGCAAATTAATAATGATCAAGAAGTGATCCTGAACACCTACTTACGAGTACAAACATAACCCCACCGTGTCCTCTTCCCGAACTCCCTAGAAAAGAGACGATCACGGTTACGCACGCGGTTGGTGTATTTTAATTACATTTAGTTTCATGTTCTCTACAACCGGAGGTTATAAATTTCCAAGTCGCCACATAACCGCGGGCACGGCTTCGCGAAAGATTTAACCCTGCAGGGGTGCTCCAAGTAGTCCATTATAAATTACCACACGCATCCGATGGAACATCCTCACACCATGATAACACGATGCTTACGAAGGAATTCCGGTGGACAAGTCATTCGTAAAAGGTAAAACTAAACCAGCAAGACCTCCCGACGTGTCGACGATCCAGATAGGAGCCGCGTATCTCGTTCTCAGGACACGGCGGATAAGCGACGCGTACAGGTGCCAAATACCCCAAGTTGCCAAGGGGCGGCCCCGCACAGTGCTCTAGTTTTGGACCAGCACCATCAGCACTTGCCCACCTGTATTATGTGGAATTAAGAATCCTCGAGGTGATCAGCCTCTATGAATTAATTAATTAATTTTAGTATTATTATGTTGGCAAATTTTAAAACCAAAGTTGGGCCTTGCTGGAGAAGTTTATCCTAAAACGAATGATCAGGGGGGTTCCCATATGCCCCACATGTGTTAGAAGCGCTTATCAAGGAACATAACACCGATATTACGGAAACTAGGGCGGCACGAGTGGAACAAAACACCAGGCAAAAGGTCGAGCCTTCCACCCATAACCAAGTATATAGATGCATTAATTAAATAAGAGATATTGTGATATCCCATGATATCCATGTCCCAACAAGGAACAACCTACAACTGCACCTGCAACTAGCAACACTATAAGAGGGGCTGAGCAAAGCGGTAACATAGCCAAACAACGGTTCGCTGGGATGGTGGAAGGTTAGAGGTTGTATCATGGCAATTTGGGAGGCTGACAAACAAGTGGTAGGTAGCGAGACATAGCGATAGCATCGAGACAACTAGCAAGCAAAGATAGTAGTGATATCCAGGGTAATGCTCATCTTGCCTGAAATCTCGCTTGGAAGAAGACCGAATCCATGAAGAAGACGAACACGCGTAGTCGAACGAATCCTCACACTTCGCAACATAGCCGGAACTATCGAGAAGAAGCACAACCGGAAAGAAGGAAACAACATGGTAAACACACAAGCATAATCATGGCATAATGCACAACCAAGTATGATGCATGTCCGGTTTAAATAGGCATGGTATGGCAAATACAACAATCAAATACTACACATTAAGCGAAGCTCAATATGCAGCTAGTTGCATATTGCCGAAACTCCACGTCAATTATTTAGTTCACTCCTGTTTATGCTACTCAACAATATTAAATGTTGGTTAACATGGCAAGAGATGAAGCATAGTTAATCTACCTATCTAGGCAATTCAAATGAGACCGGAAACAACACATAACAATTCCGGAAAATTCCCATATGCAATTTTTGAAATTGATACTGTTCTGCCCTAAATCACATTTTAAATTGTTAAACATCAAAAGTAAGTGCACCATGTTAAGCTACACATTTTTCCACCCCATATACACATAAAGTTCATTTAATTCGAAGCTACGGTTATTTAGTTATGAAATAAATCATTTTAGCATGGCATTTAGCAATTTTAATGCAAACAACAATTTAAATGTTTCTAACATGCATGAGAATGACATATTCAAGTTGTATGCAATTTTATGAAAACATAGGCATATATCAAGATATGAGGCATTTGTCGCCATGGCGGAAAGAAATGGGTGCCACGGCGGCGATAACGGAAATGGTGCCACGGCAACATTCCGGTGATCAGGCAACTCGTTGAAGATGCCGGTGCACAAGAACAAGTGTGAGATGTGTGGAACGTTCATGAGTGATGGGGAGTGATCCCGGTTACCGGGTGTCCCATGTGTCGATGACACGGAAATGAGGAACGAGCACGAGACAACTCGGACACGATGCAAACACAATCATCTCATACAACAATGCATTCGTCCACGGGCGGTCCTCTCAATGTTATACCTTCATAACGTGCATTTCAGGGCGGTTCGAGTTTGGTGCGATGTAGGGGAAGTAGTGGTACACGTTTTTTGAAGATGAACTTGACGAATCCTGGGTTCGTCGGGCACTTGGCGTTCCGGTGCGGTAGTCGTTCGGGCGGCGGTAGTGGTACATGTGCCGAAGAGGTACTTGACGGTTCCGAGCACTCCAGGGTCAACGGTAGAGATACTTGATGTCCACGAAGCCTTCTGAGATCGTCGTGGTACTTGGCGTGAACCCACGGAAGTGTCTTGGACTAGGCGATCCGGGTCTTCCCAGTGCGGTCGTCCTGTACAGTGGTCTTGGTGGTCTTCGCGCACAACGGCAATGAGCATCAACTCGATGTGGTGGTCATAGGCAACATGGCTCACATGGCAACAACACAAGGTCGACGCAGGCACCTGCAGGAGCAACTAGAGGCATGGCAGGGCGTGGTCATGGGGACGAGGGTCCGGTTGGTTGGAGAGGAGGATGCAGGCGAACGGCGTCGCGCAGGGAGCCCGCGGAGGCCGGTGGCGTTGGAGCAGGGAAGGCCAAGGCCGGCGGCTGTCCTGGATGGAGCCCGTGGCTCAGGGCTGAGGCGAGGAGGAGGTGTGCGGGGACGACGGCAGCGGCAGGGTCGCCGGTGTGTGCGCGCCCGCACGGGAGGTCGGCGTGAGGAGGCAGGAGGCCGTCGGGCACCTTGGGAGAGGAAGGGAAGAAGGCAAGGGGCGCCTGGTCACCGGCGACGGGAGGCGCGGAGGCACAGCAGGGAGCCACATGGCGAGGCAGCCATGGCGCACTGAGGTGGGATCGCAGCTGGTCTGGTGATGGAGGGCACGGAGAAGGGTGGCGGCGCGTGCTCGAGGCCACGGCGAGACGACGGAGCAGCGGCGGAAGTCGCAGGCGATGGGGAGGTCCAGCGGTGCGGATGAGGGCGCATTGGGAGGCGGCTGCGTGGGTACCAGGGCATGGCGGCGGCCGATGGCGAGGAGGCTTGGCGCGATGCGTGCGTGGGGGGTGGCGGCGCAAGGGACCGAGGAGGAGGAGGGGATCGAGGGAGAGTGGGGGATCGAACATGGGGTTCTCCCTGGCGGCGCTGTTGGGAGGAACGAACGGGAGGGAGCGAGAGGATCGGGAGGAGGCTAGGGTTAAGGGGGGCTAGCTCGACCGGCCTAGTTGGTGTGGGCTGGACTATCTCTCTCTCCCTCCTTTCAATTCTCTTTCATTTATAGAAAATGCAAAGAAAGAAAAGGAGAGAAAAGAAATGGGTGGACAAAGAATTTAGGCATGGAGTTGATTTTCCTGGACTCGCAATACTGAGTTTGATCTAGAAAAATTGTAAAGAGACAAGTTGAAGGGATTGAAAAACAAACTCATTAGAATTTAGTTCAAATTGGTTTGACTAGGAAGCGGGCGTTTGGAAGGTCCAAAAATGTTGAGACTTTTGGAGGAGCCTCGGTAAATGGAAAATGAATTTTGGGAAAAGTTTGGAGAACAAACATGAAGCAGAAAATGCATGGAATTAAATTGCAAGTGGGATGTGGTTAATTCCAAATTACTGGAATATTTATAATAGCTCCCTAAATATTGGGAGGATATGTTTTAAAGAGAAATCACCACGTGAATTCCCTCAATTTAAATGGATCGAAGATCCATACAATTTATTTATTTGAGTTGCAAAATTTAATGACATGATTGCATGATGACATAATGCAATGCAAAAATAAAATATAGCAACCAACATAATAATAATTATGGAAGGAATCGGTCTCTAGGTGTTACAGGGTGTTGGAGCGCCCCATGTGATCCTCATTTACCAGCTCAAAATAGCAGCCACTCGTTGAGTCGTGTACCATCCGTGCATGGGTAGGGGGTGCGGTCGGCGAAGCATCGAGCGCCAGCTGTCGTGATGTGGTGGGTTGCATGGGAGCTGACCCATCTCCCAGCGCAAGTTCTACCGAGCCCACCAGGAAAGCCGCCCACGCTTCCATAGGCGCCATGGAATCCCGAGGTTGATCCTGCGTCGGGCTATTGTTGTCTCCCACCAATGGCCGAGGCGGCCCTCGGATCGATGGTGGTGATCCCATTCCATCCACCAAGTTTGTCTCCATGCGGTCACAAAGCTGTACCGGGGTGCAGTGGTCGGTGGGATGTGTGCAAGGATCAAGCCCCACCCCACTTTCCTCGTCATCCACTGATCGGTCCAAGCTGAGACCATCCACGTGTTGCTCAACCAGAGGCCCATCCACGTTATCTCCAATGGCCGGAACCTCCCATTGGAGGCGCGGCCCCCCGATGATGATGGCGTGGCAGCTGGAGGCAACGCACGACATGGGCGGTGCGCACCCAGCTGCCTGCCTCGCCAACGGCACCGATGCCGACAAGGATGCCACGGGGGAGCCCGGGGAGCCCGACCCTGGTCCCGCAGAGTGCCTGTCCCGGGGCCGACCACGAGGACGACCTCCTCGTCCATCTCCGCCACCCGACCGATCTTTGCCCAAAGACGGGGAAGGGGAGTGTGGAGGCCTTGGTGAGAATGGAGGCTCATCTGGATCAGCCACCTCGTCGAAGACTGGCGGCACCAGCATGGAGATGTATATGTTGTACCACATCACCTTCACATGGGCCATAACGACGCCGCTGGTGAGCCACCCATGGCTGCGCCACCCCTGCTTTGGCTCCTCAATGAAGAGCCATCGACGGGCTGGGATACATGTCGGGTCATCGGTGCGGAGCCAAACGACAAACCCGGACACGTCATGGCACCCCACGGTCCGCTCAGCCACCCCAATCACGAGCCCAAGGCCCCGGAAAATGATCACCGCCGTGCGCCTGGTCCATGCGTGAGCGGGGACGCCGACGAGCCTGAGCGGCACCAGGAAGGGGAGCGTCGTGCTTGTTGCCTGCACTTGATGCAGCAATGGCCGGAGTGAGAGAGATAAGGGGAAGCCCGGTGGAGAAGCTCGCCCTTGTCCCACCATCTTGTCTCGCACACGTTGATCCTTGCAAAGCACTAGAAAGTCCTCCGGGTGGAAGGATCTGATGGACATGTCCTCTGGCCCGAGGTCAAACTCCACCTAAAGAGCATCTGCCGCGGAAGCGAGGTCCACTACCGACCTGTTGCCGACGATGATGATGAGGACTGCCCGCACCAGTTCAGCCTCCATCTGCCACAGGTTGTCGTCCGCTTCCAGGAAGCATCACTCGACTGGAGCGTCTACCGCGCGGTGTTCCATCGCCGGGTGCGCCACCACCGGCGCCGTCGGCGCCGCGAGTGGCATAGAGAAGCCAGGGCCCACGACGCTTGCCTCCGAGGAACCCACGCCACCTCACACCAGGAAAAATCCAACCGAAGCGCCCCTAGCAGTGGAAGGGGAAGGACCGAGGGTGGCGCCAAAGCATGGGGATGCTGGGGGTGGAGGTGGGGGCGGCGGTGTCAGAGAAGTCCGGGCGCGGAGAGTAGGGGCTAGCCGAGGAGGATTGGCCAACGGGGAGGGGCTACGAGGGCACGTGCACCCACGAGCGATGTGGTCGTCACCACCGCAACGCACACAGCGCGTCTCGTTCGTGCACATGGCGGAGATGTGTCCAGCATCCCCGCAGTTGCAGCAGCACCCAAAAAGCGCCGCCGGCAGGCGCGAGTTGGGAGGGGGCGCACCGTTGGCAAGATCTGATGCTTCGCTGGCCGGGACGGAGGGGAACGGTGGGGCAGGTTGCGGGCATGACGGTCTCTCTTGGTCTGCCAGTCCGAGCCGCCATGGGCCAGCGGGTTGTTGGGGCCTGTCGCGCCGCCCTGGACAATCGGGCCGAAGGCCGTCCCCAGCACCTCTAAAACGACGACGATGGAACGGAGAGGTGATGACCCACAAGTATAGGGGATCAATCGTAGTCCTTTTGATAATTAAGAGTGTCGAACCCAACGAGGAACAGAAGGAAATGACAAGCGGTTTTCAGCAAGGTATTTTCTGCAAGCACTGAAATTATCGGTAACGGGTAGTTTGATAGCAAGATAATTTGTAACAAGTAACAAGTAGTAAAGGTAACAAAGAGTGCAGCAAGGTGGCCCAATCCTTTTTGTAGCAAAGGATAAGCCAGAACGAACTCGAATAATAAGCAAAGCGTTCTCGAGGACACATGGGAATTTCGTCTAGTCACTTTCATCATATTTGTTTGATTCGCGTTCGCTACTTTGATAATTTGATATGTGGGTGGACCGGTGCCTGGGTGCTGTTCTTACTTGAACAAGCCTCCCACTTATGATTAACCCCTCTCGCAAGCATCCGCAACTACGAAAGAAGAATTAAGATAAATCTAACCATAGCATTAAACTTATGGATCCAAATCAGCCCCTTACAGAATAGCGCATAAACTAGGGTTTAAGCTTCTGTCACTCTAGCAACCCATCATCTAATTACTACTCCACAATGCATTCCCTTAGGCCCAAAGATGGTGAAGTGTCATGTAGTCGACGTTCACATGACACCACTAAGAGAATCAACAACATACATGTCATCAAAATATCGAACGAATACCAAATTCACATGATTACTTATGACAAGACTTCTCCCATGTCCTCAAGAACAAAAGTAACTACTCACATGTCATATTCATGTCCAAGATCAGAGGGGTATTGAATAGCATAATAGATCTGAACATATAATTTTCCACCAAATAAACCAACTATCATCAACTACAGGATGTAATCAACACTACTAGCAACCCACATGTACCAATCTGAGGTTTTGAGACAAAGATTGAATACAAGAGATGAACTAGGGTTTGAGATGAGATGGTGCTGGTGAAGATGTTGATGAAGATAGGTCCTCCCACGATGAGAGGATCGTTGGTGATGTCGATGGCTTCGTTTCACCCTCCCGGAGGGAAGTATCCCCGGTGGAATCGCTCCGCCAAAGGGCAAAAGTGCTCCTGCCCATGTTCCACCTCGAGACGGCAGTGGCCCATCCCGAAAGTCTTCTTCTTATTTTTTCTAGGGAAAATGGTCTTATATACCAGAGTGGCCCCCTCTGGTACTTCTTTTCTCCAATATTTTTTATTTATTCCAAAATAAATCTCCGTGAAATTTCAGCTCATTTGGAGATGTGCAGAATAGGTATCTCTGACATAGCTTTTTCAGGTCCAAAATTCCAGCTGCCGGCAATCTCCCTCTTTATGTAAATCTTGCATATTAAGCGAGAAAAGGCATTAGAATTACTCCACAAAGTGTTATATTGATTAAAAATACTATAAATAACAGTAGGAAAACATGATGCAAAATGGACGTATCAACTCCCCCAAGCTTAGACCTCGCTTGTCCTCAAGCGAAAGCCGATATCGATAATCATGTCCACATGTTTAGAGAGAGAGGTGTCGATAAAAAACAAAATACGGACATAGTAGCATCATGATCATTATTATAACAACAATATTCATTATCATAGAACTTCTCATGAGCAAGTAACAATTCATCACAACAACGAAGTATAAGGCATAAACTTTCTTGAAAACTAACAAACTATGTTCTCAGTCAACAATGCAATTGCAATTCATCATATTTTCAGGAAGGGTCTCATGTAGGAGCTTTTTAGCAAGTCCACATACTCAACCATCATTTAGTCTTCTATGATTGCTGACACTCACAACATACATATGGAGCAAAAAGTTTCAGCCAGACACATAGAAAGATAGGGACTTATAATTTTGCCTCCCAACTTATTCACCTCAAGGGTAATGTCAACAATAATAACTCATGATCACTCATATCCAACTGGATATATATGCCTAGATCTTTCTCCACCACATGATGCTTGCAAAAGAGAAAAATAAAAAGGAATAGAGGGGAACACTATTGACTCTTGCATAAAAAGTAAATACATAAAGGTAAAGGATAGGCCCTTTGCAGAGGGAAGCAGAGGTTGTCATGCGCTTATTGTTTTTGGATGCACAAGCTCTTAATGCAAAAGAACGTCACTTTATATTGCCCCTCGTGATAGCAACCTTTATTATGCAGTCCGTCGCTTTTATTTCTTTACCATCACAAGATAGTACAAAGCTTATTTTCCCTTACAATAAAAGATCATACATATTTAGGAGCAATTTTTATTGCTTTATGCACTGATGACAACTTACTTGAAGGATCTTATTCAATCCATAGGTAGGTATAGTGGACTCTCATGGAATGAAACTGGGTTCAAGGTTTTTGGATGCACAAGTAGTATCTCTACTTAGTGCGGATTTTTGGCTAGCAAAGATATTGGGCAAGCACCACATGTTAGAGGATCTATGACAATATAACTTCTATGTGAATATAAGCAAACATAATTCATTACATTGTCTTCCTTGTCCAACATCAACAATTTGCCATGAAATACGCAATGAGGGCTCACAATCATAAAAGATGTCCAAGATAGTGTATTTGCATGTGAATCTTCTCTTCCCTTATTAATTTTTTCATGAATTGCATCATTGACCAATGTTATGTTTGTTAACTTTCAATAAATTTTACCACTTATACTTTTCTTTATGTAATGTCATTACTTTCCATAAGATTAGCATATGATCTTTTTCATTATTTTCATTGCTAGGATTGAAACATATAAGTAAAGAAGCAAAAACTCAAACTACTCTTTATTATATAACTCTCAACTCAATTACATAGATAGATAGATCACAAAACTAGGACTCGAAAATAGATCATACCAAACTTTTATTCAACTAAATCACGAAATAACTAAGGATCGAACTAAAAATAGGTAAAGATAATAAAAGTGATGGTGATACGATACTGGGGCACCTCCCCCAAGCTTGGCACGAGCCAAGGGGAGTGCCCATACCCATGTACTCAAGTTTCTTTCTTCGATGATGATGGTGGTGATGAAGTGGTGGGCTTCTCCTTCAGTTTCAGCTAAATCTGGCAATGGTTGGGGAACTGAACTATACCCAAACTGAACCCACGTGATAAATTTAGGAAAACCAAACCAAACTAACCCATTGACAGGCGTATTGTGACCCAAACCAAACTAAACCATGGGTTATCTCCACCTAAACCGAACTAAACTATTGATAGGAACCGTGGTTTTAGCTTATAGGTCGATATTGGTTACTAGTGCTAGGAGCGGACCATAGCTGGGTGGAGCATAGCTAAATGAAGCGCCATGACGAGCACATTGCGGAACATGCCGGCGTTGACCTCCTGATTCTGGTCCTCCGTTGGGTGGCTCGACCATGCTGTGTAGAAGACGCAGTGACGTCGGCGAGCGGCCCGAGCGCCTCGGCCACGGCGGCGGGGTCGGCGAGGTCGAGCTGCAGGTGCGTGATGGCGGGGGACGACGGCGGGGTCGACCAGGTGGGCGGCGAGCGGCGGGAGACCATGTAGACCTTCCATGGCTCGCCGGGGGTGTTGTCGCGCAACAGGATGTCGAGGAGCGAGGTGCCGACGATGCCCGTGGAGCCGAGGATGAGTGCTACGCTCTGGAAGGACGGCTCTGCCGCCGCCGTGCACTCATCCAGGCGCTTCTTGACGGCGCCCGTCGCTCCCGCCCACCACTAGCTCATCACGGGGGCGGAGAGCTCCTGGATCTCGCGAGATGGGGGTTAGGAATTGGCTGCGGGGAGCTTGTTCGTTGCAGGGTCTGGTGCTGAGAGAGGGAGACGGAGACCAGAGGGTTAGGGAGGGAGGAGTTGCTACAGGTCACCGTTGGAGGCCTAGTGATCAGGCGGTGGGGGGAGGGGAGTTCCGGCTGGATCTTTCATCTGGCGCCATCGGCTCCTGGCGAGTTCAGCTTCCGAGCGGTGACGAACCAATCTATGCAGAACCAATCTACAAAACTGGTTCCAAAACTGTAGGTACCAACCAAACTGAAGAGACCCATACCCAACCGTACCTAACTCATTTTTCTCTAAGCCCAAACTATACCCAACTATTAAAATGCTAGATCCATGAAAACCCGAACCAATTAAAACCACGGTAAGCAACCAAACCATTTCACCCGGTTAATCAAAAACCATCTCCAGGTTTAGTTTCAGCAGATACTCCAATTTACGGTTGATGCTTCGAAGGGCGATGTTTTGCTCTTCCAACAAAATAACTTCACGAGTAAGAGATGTATTCTGAGCACAAATTGTTTCAAAGACTCTTAGGGCTTCAATTTCAGATGGGGAGAGATGATCATATAAGGGTTGAAGGATATTTTCCTTCTGTGTGGTCTCCTCCATGGGGATGGCTTGCCCTCCTTCCGGGGCCTAGGCTCCCACAACTTCCTCGACCTTGTCCTTCTTGCCATTGTCTTCCTCTCCCGACGACAACTCGTAGTAAACCTCGCTGTAGGGGCGTTTGCCCGGCGATGGTTGCACAATACGGTGCTTGGTACGGAGCTTTTGGGGAGCCATGGCGATCTAGATCTGTCAGAAAAATAGCACGAAACAAGAACAGAGGATATTTCTGCGATACGGTGCTCAAAACGTCCGGGAGTATATATAAAGAATTTTTATCTTGCAAAACAAGTATTCCAGAAGAAAACGGATTCGGGAAGGCTCACGAGGGGCCCACGAGCCACCAGGGCGCGCCTGGGGGGTGGGCGTGCCCTGGTGCCTCCTATGCACTTTGTGGGTCCCCTTGGTTGTTTCTTATTTTTGTATTTTTTCTAATATTCCAAAACTGATAGAAAGTATTTTTATGGAATTTTTGGAGTCGGTTTACTTACCGTATCACGTACCTCTTCCTTTTCAGGGTTCTGGAGTGTTCTGGAAGGTCTCTCTTATGTATTCCTCTGGTGTCATAGTTTGAATAATATTAGTTTCAACATTAATGGGAGTACCTGAAATATAATGCTTAATTCTTTGCCCATTCACCACTCTCGGCTTATTGCCTTTGGAGTTATTTATTTTGATTGCTCCGGAGCGATAAAATTCTTCGATGATATACGGCCCTTCCCATTTAGAGAGAAGTTTTCCTGCAAAAAATCTAAAATGAGAATTGTACAATAGAGCATACTCACCTACTTTGAATTCCAGTTTTTGAATTCTTCTATCATGCCATCTTTTAACTCTTTCTTTAAACAATTTGGCATTTTCATAAGCTTGGGTTCTCCATTCATCTAGAGAGCTAATATCAAATAACCTCTTTTCACCGGCAAGTTTAAAATCATAATTGAGTTCTTTAATTGCCCAATATGCTTTATGTTCTAACTCAAGGGGTAATTGACATGTTTTTCCATAAACCATTTTATAAGGAGACATACCCATAGGATTTTTATAAGCAGTTCTATAAGCCCGTAATGCATCGTCATGTTTCTTAGACCAATTCTTTCTAGATCTATTGACGGTCTTTTGCAAAATTAACTTTATTTCCGTATTGCTCAATTCAACTTGACCACTAGATTGAGGGTGATAGGGAGATGCAATTCTATGGTTGACATAATATTTAGCAAGCAATTTACGGAATGCACCATGAATAAAAAGTGAACCACCATCAGTCATTAAATATCTAGGGACTCTGAACCTCGGGAAAATAACTTCTTTAAGCATTTTAATAGAAGTGTTATGATCAGCACTACTAGTTGGAATAGCTTCTACCCACTTAGTAACGTAATCAACAGCAACTAAAATATGTGTATACCCATTAGAGGAAGGAAAAGGTCCCATATAATCAAATCTCCAAACATCAAATGGTTCAATAACAAGTGAATAATTCATAGGCATTTCCTGACGTCTACCAATATTACCAATTCTTTGACATTCATCACAAGATAAAACAAACTTACGAGCATCCTTGGAAAGAGTAGGCCAATAAAAATCGGATTGTAGTACCTTATGTGCAGTTCTGTCTCCCGCATGGTGTCCTCTGTAAGCCTCGGAATGACACTTCCGTAGGATTTGTTCTGGTTCATGCTCAGGTATACAACGTCTAATAATACCATCTACTCCTTCTTTATAAAGATGTGGGTCATACCAGAAGTAATGTCTTAAATCAAAGAAGAACTTTTTCTTTTGTTGGTATGTGAAACTAGGTGGTATAAATTTAGCAACAATATAATTAGCATAGTCTGCATACCAAGGAGTATTACGAGAAGCATTTATCACAGCTAATTGTTCATCAGGGAAATCATCATTAATAGGGAGTGGGTCATCAAGAACATTTTCCATTCTAGACAAATTATCAGCTACAGGATTCTCAGCTCCCTTTCTATCAACAATATGCAAGTCAAATTCTTGTAGCAAAAGAACCCACCTAATGAGTCTAGGTTTAGCATCTTTCTTTTCCATAAGGTATTTAATAGCAGCATGATCGGTGTGAATAATTACTTTGGAATCAACTATGTAAGATCTGAATTTATCACATGCAAACACAACTGCTAGAAATTCTTTCTCAGTAGTAGCATAATTTCGTTGAGCACTGTCTAGAGTTTTACTAGCATAATGGAAAACATTTAATTTCTTATCAACTCTTTGTCATAGAACAACACCAACAGCATAATCACTAGCATCACACATAATTTCAAAAGGCAAGTTCCAATCAGGTGGTTGAACGATAGGTGCAGAGGTTAAGGCTTTCTTAAGTGTTTCAAAGGCTTCTACACAATCATCATCAAAAACAAATGGAACATCTTTTTGCAAGAGATTAGTAAGAGGCCTAGAAATTTTAGAGAAGTCTTTAATAAACCTCCTATAGAAACCAGCATGACCAAGGAAACTTCTTATACCTCTAATATCTTTAGGACATGGCATTTTCTCAATTGCATCAACTTTAGCCTTATCTACTTCAATACCTCGTTCAGAAATTTTATGCCCCAAGACAATACCTTCATTAACCATAAAGTGGCACTTCTCCCAACTCAAGACAAGATTAGTTTGTTCACATCTCTGCAAAACTCGATCAAGGTTGCTTAAGCAATCATCAAAAGAAGTTCTGTAAATAGAAAAATCATCCATGAAAACCTCAACAATCTTTTCACAAAAGTCAGAGAATATAGCAGTCATACATCTTTGAAAGGTAGCAGGTGCATTGAATAAACCAAAAGGCATACGTCTATAAGCATAAGTTCCAAAAGGACAAGTAAAGGTGGTTTTCTCTTGGTCGGCTTGTGATACAGGTATTTGAGAGAAACCAGAATATCCATCAAGAAAGCAAAAGTGTGTATGCTTAGACAATCTTTCTAACATTTGATCAATAAAAGGTAAGGGGTAATGATCCTTTCTAGTGGCTTTGTTTAATTTTCTAAAATCAATTACCATCCTGTAACCAGTTACAATTCTTTGTGGAATGAGTTCATTTTTATCGTTAGGAACAACAGTAATGCCTCCTTTCTTAGGGACACAATGAACGGGACTTACCCATCTACTATCAGCTATGGGATAGATTATACCTGCTTCCAGAAGCTTTAATATTTCATTTCTTACCACCTCCTTCATCTTAGGATTTAATCGGCGTTGGTGGTCGACAACTGGTTTAGCATCAGGCTCCATATTAATATTGTGCTGACATAGAGTAGACTAATGCCCTTAAGATCATCAAGAGTATATCCAATAGCAGCACGGTGCTTCCTCAGAGTTTTTAGTAATCTCTTTTCTTCATGCTCTGAAAGGTTAGCACTAATAATAACAGGATATATCTTCTTTTCATCTAGATAAGCATATTTCAATGTATCAGGCAATTGTTTCAATTCAAATACAGGGTCACCCTTAGGTGGAGGAGGACCTCCAAGAGTTTCAATAGGCAAATTGTGTTTAAGGATAGGTGGTTGATCAAAGAACATATTATCTATTTCATTTCTTTCATTCATGTGCATATCATTTTCGTGGTCTAGCAAATATTATTCTAACGGATCAGTAGGAGGTACGACAATAGAAGCAAGACCAATAACTTCATCTTTACTAGGCAATTCTTTATCATGAGGTTGTCTACGAAACTTTGAGAAATTAAACTCATGAGATATACCACCAAAGTTAACACTGACAGTTTCTTTAGCGTAATCAATCTTAGCATTAACAGTGTTCAAGAAAGGTCTACCAAATATAATGGGACAAAAATTATCTTGTGGAGAACCGAGGACTAGAAAATTAGTAGGGTATTTTATATTTCCACACAAGACTTCAACATCTCTAACAATCCCACGTGGTGAAATAGTATCTCTATTCGCAAGCTTAATAGTAACATCAATGTCCACTATTTCAATAGGTGCAATATCATTCATAATTTCTTGATATAAGGTAAACGGAATAGCACTCACACTAGCACCCAAATCACATTAGCCATGATAACAATGATCTCCTATTTTAACAGAGACAATAGGCATGCCAACGATAGGTTTATTCTTATCTTTAGGATCGGGCTTAGCAATTCTAGTAGCTTCATCATAGAAGTAAATAACATGCCCATCTATATTATCAACCAAAAGATCTTTAACCATTGCAACATTAGGTTCAACTTTAATTTGTTCAGAGGGTCTAGGTGTTTTAGTTTTACTTTTATTAACCACAGTTGAAACTTTAGCATGTTCCTTAATCCTAACAGGAAAAGGTGGTTTCTCAATATAAGCTGTAGGCACAACTGGATCAACATTGTAAATGATAGTTTCTTCTTTAACTATCATAGGTTCCTCAATCTTTTCTTTAACAAGGGATGATATTTAAACCACTTCTCCTTAGGGAGATCAACATGAGTAGCAAATGATTCACAAAAGGAAGCTACTATCTCAGAGTCAAGTCCATATTTAGTGCTAAACTTATGAAAAGCATCGGTATCCATAAAAGATTTAACACAATCGAACTCAAGTATTATACCTGACTCATTACCTTTGTCGAGTTCCCAATCTTTAGAGTTGCATTTAATTCTTTCCAGAAGATCCCATCTGAATTCAATAGTTTTCTTCATAAAGGAGCCAGTCGAAGAAGAATCGAGCATGGTTTGATCATCATGAGAAAGCCGAGCATAAACATTTTGAAGAATTATTTCTCTTGAGAGCTCATGATTGGGGCATGTGTGCAACATATACTTAAGTCTCCCCCAAGCTTGAGCGATACTTTCTCCTTCACGAGGCCAAAAATTATATATATATAATTCCGATCACGATGAACCAAATGCATAGGATAATTTTTTTGGTGGAATTCCAGCTTCAACCGGTTCCAGTCCCTTGTTTCAGTATCATCACATAGCCTATACCATGTCAATGCCTTTCCCTCCAAAGATAAAGGTAATACCTTCCTCTTAACTTCATCTCTGGATAAACCTGCAAGCTTAAACAATCCACAAATTTCATCCACATAGATCAAGTGCATATCGGGTTGTACCGTTCCATCTCCTGCATAAGGATTAGCTAGCAGTTTCTCTATCATACCCGAAGGAATTTAATAATAAATATTTTCAGTAGGTGCAGTAGGTTGAGGAGCAACTCTTTGTGCTTCCGGTCAAGGTGAAGATACCACGAACAAACCCCTCAAAGGATTGTTTTCCATAGTAACAAGTGACAGTAAATTTCAGCACGTAATATAAATGTTTCCTTACCAAAGGCGCTTCACTCCCCGGCAACGGCGCCAGAAAAGAGTCTTGATGACCCACAAGTATAGGGGATCAATCGTAGTCCTTTCGATAAGTAAGAGTGTCGAACCCAACGAGGAGCAGAAGGAAATCACAAGCAATTTTCAGCAAGGTATTTTCTGCAAGCACTGAAATTATCGGTAACGAGTAGTTTGATAGCAAGATAATTTGTAACAAGTAACAAGTAGTAAAGGTAACAAAGAGTGCAGCAAGGTGGTCCAATCCTTTTTGTAGCAAACGACAAGCCAGAATGAACTCGAATAATAAGCAAAGCGTTCTCGAGGACACATGGGAATTTCATCTAGTCACTTTCATCATATTTGTTTGATTCGCGTTCGCTACTTTGATAATTTGATATGTGGGTGGACCGGTGCTTGGGTGCTGTTCTTACTTGAACAAGCCTCCCACTTATGATTAACCCCTCTCGCAAGCATCCGCAACTATGAAAGAAGAATTAAGATAAATCTAACCATAGCATTAAACTTATGGATCCAAATCAGCCCCTTACGGAATAGCGCATAAACTAGGGTTTAAGCTTCTGTCACTCTAGCAACCCATCATCTAATTACTACTCCACAATGCATTCCCTTAGGCCCAAAGATGGTGAAGTGTCATGTAGTCAACGTTCACATGACACCACTAAGAGAATCAACAACATACATATCATCAAAATATCAAACGAATACCAAATTCACATGATTACTTATGACAAGACTTCTCCCATGTCCTCAAGAACAAAAGTGACTACTCACACGTCATATTCATGTCCAAGATCCGAGGGGTATTGAATAGCATAATAGATCTGAACATATAATCTTCCACCAAATAAACCAACTAGCATCAACTACAGGATGTAATCAACACTACTAGCAACCCACAGGTACCAATCTGAGGTTTTGAGACAAAGATTGAATACAAGAGATGAACTAGGGTTTGAGATGAGATGGTGCTGGTGAATATGTTGATGAAGATTGGTCCTCCCATGATGAGAGGATCGTTGGTGACGTCGATGGCTTCGATTTCCCCCTCCCGGAGGGAAGTATCCCCAGCGGAATCGCTCCGCCGGAGAGCAAAAGTGCTCCTGCCCAACTTCCGGATCGAGACGGCGGTGCCCCGTCCCAAAAGTCTTCTTCTTATTTTTTTCTAGGGCAAATGGTCTTATATACCAGAAGATGGGCACCGGAGGCTGGCCAGGGGCCCCACAAGCCACCAGGGCGCGCCTGGGGGGTGGGCACGCCCTGGTGCCTCATGGGCACCTGGGTGGCCCCCTCTGGTACTTCTTTTCTCCAATATTTTTTATTTATTCCAAAATAAATCTCCGTGAAATTTCAGCTCATTTGGAGACGTGCAGAATAGGTATCTATGACATAGCCTTTTCAGGTCCAGAATTCCAGCTGCTGGCAATCTCCCTCTTTATGTAAATCTTGCATATTAAGAGAGAAAAGGCATTAGAATTACTCCACAAAGTGTTATATTGATTAAAAACACTATAAATAACAGTAGGAAAACATGATGCAAAATGGACGTATCAAGAGGTGGTCTGGGCGGCGGCGGGGGGGGAGCCCGAGGAGGAAGAGGATGCCGAGAGGGAGACCCTAGAGGCCATGGCTAGCAACCTGGGAGTGGACGCCAGCACCGGAGTGGTGCACGGCGGGGAGGTGGCCGCCGGCGCTGGGTGGCAGCCGGCGTGAGGGAGCGGAGGGAGGTTAACTAGCGCGAGGGAGCGGAGCCCGAGGTACCAAAGTCTCGTTCACTTTGTGCAAAGGCTCACTTTAACCCCTCTTAAAGTTTAATGGCACAACTTACCCTATCAAATGAATAATTAGATAAAATAGAAAATAAATTCTACTCCACACCACTGAAGACTTCAGTGTATTCCTAATAATTTTAGAAGTCAAAATACTTCGGTTAAACCAAATCTTTCGGGACTTAGCATACGTGAACACTCAATAAACACATTAATCCCTTAATTATTTTGTATTAACCATCGAAACCCACAAGGGCACTAGATGCACTTACAATTCTCTTTACTCTCAAAAGGCTGCCCGACCACGTCTCACGTGGGGCCTCTCTCCTCCCTTCATCTCTCCTCCCAAGGAAAGGCGGTTAAGGTTTCTGCCTTCCATCGGCGGCGCCACCGATCTACCATGTCTCATGTGGTCTTAGGGCCATGGGTGCGCGGTGGATCCCGACCCTTGCCAGCGGGAGGGCTCTATGTGTAGGTGCTTGTCAGAACTGGGGCTCCGGGGACCTGAAGGTTCGAACACTGGGGGCAAGCTAGTTCCTACCAACCAAGGGTGACCACGGCGAGGCTATGGCGAGAGCGCTAGCGCAGATTACGACAGGGGACACTACGGTTACCCAGGTTTGGGCCACCCTGCGGTGTAAAACCCTACTCCTGCTTGTGGTTGGGATTACTGTTGGCAAGAGAGTGTCCTCACGTACAAGGCAGGAGATGAAGGAATCCATCCCCTCTACAATGGCAGCTCTGTCCTTTTATAGCCGCCCTGGTCCTCTTCCCCTAAAAATCTAGGCGGGAAGGGTTGCCACACTTGGTTGGTATTGAAAGGGGACAGGACTCTCAGGATATCCTGACTAAAGTCGGTCTTCGCCTGCAAAAGCATGATCCAAGACGCGCCGGTGGGCTCGGTGGTGATCTCCGCCCTGCGTGCCTTGCTGTCTCGGTCTTCTTTCACCAAACGGACAGTCCTTGGGACTTGCTTTGGAGGTGGGCAGCTGGGGTTCCCCCTTTAGCACCAAAGAGGAAAGCCTCTCTGTCTGCGCCCGCTGGTGCGGCCTCTGCCACCGTTTGTCGCCACGCGCATCACCCACGTGGTGGGCACAGGACCGCGCAGCTGACGTCAGGTCGGATGGCCTCGGGCGGCTGCCTCGGGGGGGCGCCTCGGGAGGCCGCCTCGGGAGAGGGCTGTTGGGGAACGTTGCATGGAAAACAAAAAAATTCTACGCACACGCAAGATCTATCCATGGAGATGCATAGTTACGAGAGGGGGAGTGTGTCTATGTACCCTCGTAGACCATAAGTAGAAGCGTTAGAACAACGCGGTTGATGTCGTCGAACAACTTCACGATCCAACCGACCGAGTACCGAACGTACGGCACCTCCGCGTTCAGCACACGTTCAGCTTGGTGACATCCTCGAATTCTTGATCCAGCAAGACGATGAGGTAGTGGATAAGTTCCGGCAGCACGACGGCGTGGTGACGGTGATGGTGATGCTATCTCCGCAGGGCTTCGCCCAAGCACTGCGAAAATATGACCGAGGGACGGAACTGTGGAGGGGGGCGCCGCACATGGCTAAGACAATGTTGTGTCCTCCTTTGGGGCGCCCCCTCTCCGCTATTTATATATGTGTAGGGGATTGGAGTAGAAGGAATAGTACCACGTGAACAGTAACCGTGAATAGTACACACGTGGACTTGGACTCCAAAGTCCAATCCTATTCCTACTAGGACTCTCCCTTTTTCTTCCCTAGCTGCGTGGGCTTTTGAGGACTTGGTGCGCCTGGCCCAATATGGCTAGGGCGCCTTCCCTTAGCCCATGCCAGCCCTTGGGACGTGGTGGACCCACTTGTGGACTTCCGGACCCCTCCGGAATCCTCTGGAAGCTTCCCGGTACAATACCGAAAAAAAAACTGCACCTTTTTCCGGAACCCAAAATATGACTTCCCATATATAAATCTTTACCTCTCGACCATTCCGAGACTCCTCGTGACGTCCGGGATCTCATCTGGGACTCCGAACAATATTCGGTCACCAATTCACATAACTCATATAACACTATATCGTCAACGAACGTTAAGCGTGCGGACCCTACGGGTTCGGGAATGATGTAGACATGACCGAGACGCCTCTCCGGTCAATAACCAATAGCGGAACCTGGATGCCCATATTGGTTCCTACATATTCCATGAAGATCTTATCGGTCGAACCGCAATGACAACATACGTAATTCCCTTTGTCCGTCGGTATGTTACTTGCCCGAGATTCGATCGTCGGTATCTCCATACCTAGTTCAATCTCGTTACCAGCAAGTCTCTTTACTCGTTCCATAATACATCATCCCGTAACTAACTCCTTAGTCACTTTGTTTGCAAGCTTCTTATGATGTGCATTACCGAGAGGGCCCAGAGATACCTCTCCGAAACACGGAGTGACAAATCCCAGTCTCGATCCATGCCAACTCAACGGACACCTTTGGAGATACCTGTAGAGCATCTTTATGATCACCCAGTTACGTTGTGACATTTGATAGCACACAAGGTATTCCTCCGGTATCCGGGAGTTGCATGATCTCATGGTCTGAGGAACATGTATTTGACATTCAAGAAAGCAGTAGCAATAAACAGAACGATCATATGCTAAGCTAACAGATGGGTCTTGTCCATCACATCATTCTCCTAATGATGTGATCCCGTTATCAAATGACAACTCATGTCTATGGTTAGGAAACCTTAACCATCTTTGATCAACGAGCTAGTCTAGTAGAGGCTCACTAGGGACACGGTATTTGTTTATGTATTCACACATGTATTTAAGTTTCCGGTCAATACAATTCTAGCATGAATAATAAACCTTTATCATGAACAAGGAAATATAAAATAATAACAACTTTATTATTGCCTCTAGGGCATATTTCCATCAGTCTCCCACTTGCACTAGAGTCAATAATCTAGATTACATAGTAATGAATCTAACACCCATGGAGTCTTGGTGCTGATCATGTTTTGCTCGTGGAAGAGGCTTAGTCAACGGGTCTGCCACATTCAGATCCATGTGTACTTTGCAAATTTCTATGTCTCCATCCTTGATATATTCACGAATGGAGTTGAAGCGTCTCTTGATGTGTTTGGTCTTCTTATAAAACCTGGGCTCCTTGGCTATGGCAATTGCTCCAGTGTTGTCACAAAAGATTGTCATTGGACCCGATGCACTAGGTATTACACCTAGATCGGATATGAACTCCTTCATCCAGACTCCTTCATGTGTTGCTTCCGAAGCAGCTATGTATTCCGCTTCACACGTAGATCCCGCCACGACGCTCTGCTTGGAACTGCACCAACTGACAGCTCCACCATTTAATATAAATACGTATCCGGTTTGTGACTTAGAGTCATCCGGATCAGTGTCGAAGCTTGCATCGACGTAACCCTTTACGACGAGCTCTTCGTCACCTCCATAAACGAGAAACATGTCCTTGGTCCTTTTCAGGTACTTCAGGATATTCTTGACCGCTGTCCAGTGATCCACTCCTGGATTACTCAGGTACCTCCCTGCCAAACTTATGGCAAGGCACACATCAGGTCTGGTACACAGCATGGCATACATAATAGAACCTATGGCTGAGGCATAGGGAATGACTTTCATTTTCTCTATATCTTCTGCCGTGGTCGGGCATTGAGTCTGACTCAACTTCACACCTTGCAAGACAGGCAAGAACCCTTTCTTTGACTGATCCATTTTGAACTTCTTCAAAACTTTCTCAAGGTATGTGCTTTGTGAAAGTCCTATCAAGCGTCTTGATCTATCCCTATAGATCTTGATGCCCAATATATAAGCAGCTTCACCGAGGTCTTTCATTGAAAAATTCTTATTCAAGTATCCCTTTATGCCATCCAGAAATTCTATATCATTTCCAATCAACAATATGTCATCCACATATAATATTAGAAATGCTACAGAGCTCCCACTCACTTTCTTGTAAATACAGGCTTCACCGTAAGTCTGTACAAAACCATATGCTTTGATCACCTCATCAAAGCGTATATTCCAACTACGAGATGCTTGCACCAGTCCATCGATGGATCGCTGGAGCTTTTACACTTTGTTAGCACCCTTAGGATCGACAAAACCTTCTGGTTGCATCATATACAACTCTTCTTTGAGAAAACCATTAAGGAATGCAGTTTTGACATCCATTTGCCAGATTTCATAATCATAAAATGCGGCAATTGCTAACATGATTCGGACAGACTTCAGCATCGCTACGGGTGAGAAAGTCTCATCGTAGTCAACCCCTTGAACTTGTCGAAAACCTTTCGCGACAAGTCGAGCTTTGTAGACAGTGATATTACCATCAGTATCCGTCTTCCTCTTAAAAATCCATTTATTCTCAATGGCTTGCCGATCATCGGGAAAGTCCACCAAAGTCCACACTTTGTTCTCATACATGGATCCTATCTCAGATTTCATGGCCTCAAGCCATTTGTCGGAATCCGGGCTTATCATAGCTTCTTCATAGTTCGTAGGTTCACCGTTGTCTAACAACATAACTTCCAGAGCAGGATTACCGTACCACTCTGGTGCGGAACGTACTCTGGTCGACCTACGAAGTTCAGTAGTAACTTGATCTGAAGTTTCATGATCTTTATCATTATCTTCCTCTCTTATTGGTGTAGGCATCACGGGAACGGTTTTCTCTAATGAGCTACTTTCCAATTCAAGAGAAGGTACAATTACCTCATCAAGTTCTACTTTCCTCCCACTCACTTCTTTCGAGAGAAACTCCTTCTCTAGAAAGGACCCATTCTTGGCAACAAAGACCTTGCCTTCGGATCTGTGGTAGAAGGTGTACCCAATTGTTTCTTTAGGGTATCCTATGAAGAAGCATTTATCCGCTTTGGGTTCGAGCTTATCAGGTTGAAGCTTTTTCACATAGCATCCCCAAACTTTAAGAAACGACAGCTTAGGTTTCTTGCCAAACCATAGTTCATACGGTGTCGTCTCAACGGATTTAGATGGTGCCCTATTTAACGTGAATGCAGTTGTCTCTAATGCATAACCCCAAAACGATAGTGGCAAATCGGTAAGAGACATCATAGAACGCACCATATCCAATAAAGTATGGTTACGACATTCGGACACACCATTACGCTGTGGTGTTCCAGGTGGCATGAGTTGTGAAACAATTCCACATTTTCTTAAATGAAGGCCAAACTCGTAACTCAAATATTCGCCTCCGCGATCAGATCGTAGAAACTTTATTTTCTTGTTACGATGATTCTCTACTTCACTCTTAAATTCTTTGAACTTTTCAAATGTTTCAGACTTGTGTTTCATCAAGTAGATATACCCATATCTACTCAAATCATCTATGAAGGTTAGAAAATAACGATACCCGCCGCGTGCTTCAACATTCATCGAACCGCATACATCGGTATGTATTATTTCCAACAAATCAGTAACTCGCTCCATTGTTCCGGAGAACGGAGTTTTAGTCATCTTGCCCATGAGGCATGGTTCGCAAGTATCAAATGATTCATAATCAAGAGATTCCAAAAGTCCATCCGCATGGAGTTTCTTCATGCGCTTTACACCAATATGACCTAAATGGCAGTGCCACAAGTATGTTGCACTATCATTATCAACTTTGCATCTTTTGGCATTAATATTATGAATATGTGTATCACTACGATCGAGATTCAACAAGAATAGACCATTCACAAAAGGTGCGTGACCATAAAAGATGTTACTCATATAAATAGAACACATTATTCTCTGACTTAAATGAATAACCGTCTCGCAATAAAAAAGATCCAGATATAATGTTTATGCTCAACGCTGGCACCAAATAACAATTATTGAGGTCTAAAACTAATCCCGAAGGTAGATGTAGAGGCAGCGTGCCAACGGCGATCACATCAACCTTGGAACCATTCCCGACGCGCATCGTCACCTCATCCTTAGCCAATCTTCGCTTATTCCGTAGCTCCTGTTTCGAGTTACAAATATGAGCAACCGAACCAGTATCAAATACCCAGGCGCTACTGCGAGCATCTGCGTGCCGAGGCTGGCACAGTATGACTTGAAGAGCCCGCTTGTGAACTGGGAGCCGTTGTGAGTGATAATGCGGCGCCAAAGCGGCTCACAAGGCCCTTGATGATCTTGACGGCGGAGCCTACCGGGATGGTGCGCACGGGCTCGACCTCCGCCCACTTGGTGAACTTGTCGATGGCGACGTAGAGGTAGCGGTAGCCGCCAGCGGCGTGAGCGAAGGGTCCCAAGATATCCAGCCCCCAGACCGTGAAGGGCCATGAGAGAGGAATCGTCTGGAGGTCTTGCGCCGGCTAGTGGATCTGCTTGGCGTGGAATTGGCAAGCTTCACAGGATCAGACCAGCTCGGTGGCGTCGTGAAGCGTGGTGGGCCAGTAGAAGCCGCTGCGGAACACCTTTCCGGCGAGGGTGCGTGATGAAGAGTGGTGGCCACAGTCTCCTCCATGGATGTCGGCGAGCAGCTCGCGACCTTGTTCTTCAGAGATGCACCACAGAGAGACGCCATTGGGGCGCCTGCAGTACAGCTCACTGTCCTTCAAGCAGTAAGCGGTGGCTTGGCGAGCCACGCGCTCTGCCTCTGAGTCCTTCTCCGGGAGGGTGCCATGAAGTAAGTATGCCTTGAACTCGGCGGCCCAGCTGTCTGCTTGAGATTCGAGCGCCAGCAGCAGGCGGGCTCCTGAGGCTGGGCCATAGTTAGGTGTGCCCATGGGTGGTGCGGGTGGGAGCTCCTCATGAAGCAGTGTGGCGCTCGCGGCAGGTGGTGTAGCTGATGGCTTGAGGAGCCTTTCCTCGAAGATGCCAGGGTACTGAGGCTCGCGGCGAGATGCTCGCTTGGCAATGTCGTCGGCCTCCTTGTTGCCACTGTGAGGGATGTGCTGGAGCTCCAGGCCAAGGAAACGCTTCTCGAGCTTACGTACTCTTCCAAATAGGCGGCCATGTGCTCGTCCTTGGGCATGTAGCTTTTGTTGGAGAAGTTGACGAGGAGCTGCCAATCACCCTTGATGGTGAGGCATTTGATGCCCAGAGCAGAGGCAGCCTTGAGTCCGGCGATGAGGCCTTCGTACTCTGTGATGTTGTTGGAGACCTTGTTGTCGCGCTTGAAGCAGAGCTGGACGGCGTAGCGGAGCTTGTCTCCTGTTGGCGAAGTGAGCATGACGCCAGCCTCTGCGCCCTGTCGGGAGAAGGCGCCATAGAAGTGCATAGTCCAGCTGCCAGGCGCCTCGTCCCCAGGTAAGAGGGATTCGGCCTCGGGAGGCTCCTCTTGGGGCGGATCCGTCCATTCCGCTACGAAGTCAGCCAGGGCTTCACCCTTGATCACTCTCGTGGTGCACAATTCCAGCTCGAAAGCTTGCAGCTCGATGTTCCACTCGGCAATGTGGCCAGCGGCGTTGGGGCTGCGCAGGACTTGCTCTAGGGGGTAAGACGAGATCACCTTGATGGGATGGCCCTAAAAGTAGTGGCGCAGCTTCCTGGAGGCGACGAGGAGCGCGAGGAGGAGCTTCTGCTGCATGGGGTAGCACTCGTGCGCATCTCGCAGCACCGTGCTGATGAAGTACACCGAGTGCTCGACGAGGCGTGTAGTTGTCGTGGCAGCTTGGTCTTCGGGGGGGCCGAGGGGCTCGTGAGGCTCAGGAGGCTCGTGAGGCGGCTCACTGGAGGCCTCCTGAGGAGGGCCCTCGGCAGGCGACAGCGCGGCCTCGGGAGGCGGCGTGGCCAGTTTCTTCTGTGCGTAGACGCGCTCTTCTCGAACTGCCACCAGGGCCGCGCTGGCCGTCTAGGGAGTAGCTGCCAAGTATAGGAGCAAGGGCTGGCGAGAGCGTGGAGCGACCATGATGGGCGGGCTCGTGAGGTACCTCTTGAGGTCTTCGAAGGCAGCATCGGCCTCGGGAGTCCACTTGAAGGGGCCGGATCTCTTCATGAGCTTGAAGAACGGCAGGGCTTGCTCGCCGAACTTGGAGATGAATCGCCCAAGTGAGGCCATGCATCCCGCCAGGCGCAGCATCTCCTTGAGGATCTGGGGAGGACGCATCTTCTCGATGGCATTGATCTTCTCGGGATTGGCCTTGATGCCACGGTGGGCGACAAGGAAGCCAAGCAGCTTGCCGGGGGGAACTCCGAAGATGCACTTGTCTGGGTTGAGCTTGAGGTTGACCTTGCGCAGATTGTTGAACGTCTCCTTGAGGTCCGCGAGGAGGGACCAGGACTCGCGAGTCTTGATAACGATGTCATCGACGTAGGCCTCGGCGTTTCTTCCCATCTAGGGCCGAAAGGCGATGCGCATTAGCCTCCGGAAGGTGGCTCCGGTGCTCCTGAGGCCGAAGGGCATGCAGATGTAGCAGAGTATGCTACAGGGGGTGATGAAGGCCTTCTTCTCCACGTCTTCGGTTGCCATCTTGATCTGGTGGTAGCCTGAGAAGGCGTCTAGGAAGCATAGCAACTCGCACCCGGCGGTGGAGTCCACGATCTGGTCGATGCGGGGCAGTGGAAAAGGATCCTGGGGGCAGAACTTGTTGAGGCTCGTGAAGTCGACACACATTCACTCCTTGCCGCACTTCTTGGGCAACACGTCTGGGTTGGTGAGCCATTCGGGATGGCGCACCTCACGGATGACTCCAGCTTCTTGGAGCTTCTGGACTTCCTTGACGATGAAATCTTGCCTCTCTGGCGCCTCGCGCCGTGCCTTCTGTTTCATGGGGCGTGCATTGGGGCACACCGCTGTGACACCCCCGACTCAATCATGCACTAATCATACACGCAAATGCGCACGATCAAGCCCAGGGACTCACGGGAAGATATCACAACACAACTCTAGACACAACTTAAAATAATACAAGCTTTATATTACAAGCCAGGGGCCTCGAGGGCTCGAATACATAAGCTCGAGTCACACAAGCATTAGCAGAACCATTAGTATCTGAGTACAGACATGAATGGACAAGTTTGCCCTAAGAAGGCTGAGCAAAACAACGACTCTAGATCAAAAAGGCGCAGGCCTCCTGCCTAGGAGCCTCCAAAACTACTCCTGGTCATCGGTCTCTACGTAGTAGTAGGCTCCACCATGGTAGTAGTAGTCATCGTCGGGATCTGCTGCCTCCGGGATTCCGCCATATGATCGCGGCAATCGGGTATGGGGAAAAAGGGGAGAAAAGCAACCGTGGTTACTCATCCAAAGTACTCGCAAGACTTACATCAGAACTATTCTAATTATGCATCGGTATCAAATGAAGGGCTGAATCTGTGGACTAGACTGCAGAAATGCCAGAATAGAGAGAAGGCCTAGCCTATTGAAGACTAGCAACATGCAGCATCTTGCAGCATTAGAAGAGTGTAGATTAACACAAAGTAAAGTAGTAACTATAAATATTAGTAACGCCCAGGGATTCTTCCTCGACTCCCTGCAAGAAAGCGATCTCAGAGCCAACACATTATTTAAACATCACCAGCATCCAGTTCTAGTTATAGTAGATCGGGATACTCTCCGAGCGTCCGTTACCCTGGACACGGCTATTCGAATAGATAAACTTCCCTGCAGGGGTGCACCAACTTATCCAACACGCTCGATTAACTCTGGCCGAACACACTTTTCTGGGTCATACCCGGCCTCGGCTGATCGACACGACGTAGTCCTACCTAGGCTCCGCAGAGAGGTCCCCACCGGTCTACATCCTAAGTGCTCAGGGGTCTTGGGCCCATCGCCCTTTGCACTCCAAGTCATTGCGTGCAGGGTGAAGCCAGGCACCACCCTTGTCCTGCATGGCGCCGGTCCGTCTCGGCCGCAATTTTGAACTGGACGTCTGTCAGAGCTTTCGGGAGAAACATACGATGCCGAGTGCTAACCCGCGTGATGGTTAGTGCAAAAAGGCTGGAGGCCTACTCAGATCACATGTCCAAACCCTTAGTGTATTGGGAGCTCGTGGAGACGAGCAGAGATTTACGATCATGTGACCCCGTCGCCCCGTCTCGTGGACTTATGGTAAGGGCCAGGCCCATCCCTCTCCTGGATCGGTCTGCCTGCTCGGCCGTGCCACGTAACTATGTCGCGGGTGCCCTCATGATCAACACGACTTCACATCTCTCGCGGGTACCCCTCGGGGTCGACCCGACTTCAACATGGAACTGTGGTAATAATATTGTAACCGTGTGTCCATAATGTCAAGGAGGAATCCGAGGAATCACCCTCGTTAGATTCCTACTCGATGTAACCGTCAAGGTGAACTTGGAGGAATCACCCTCGAAGGGTTCACACTTGAGGGGTTGTGCGACAGAGGCATCATCGGAGGTGGTGAATGAGGAATCACCCTCGGTAACCCACAACCGACTAGCTATGCTACAGACATATCATCAGGAGTGGTGTAGGAGGTATCACCCTCGGCACTCGACAGTACCTCTGCAGAGTCGTAAAACTTAGGGGGTGTGCGGTGCTGTGACGGTCTCATCCCATCGATCACATCGATCGGGGCATTGGTAACAATGTGGGGCAACAGGGACAAGGATGAGGGGCCACAGATGGTTCACTAACCAACCTATACTAAGCATTCAGGATAGCAGGTAAAGTATCAATAGAAGGTTACAAAAACAGGCTATGCATCAGAATAGGAGATATCGGACAACAGTAGCAAATTCTAATGCAAGCAGGGGAGAGAAAGAAATGGGCGATATTGAAATTATCAATGAGGTTTTGCTTGCCTGGAAGCTCTGCAGTGAAAGAGGGGTCGCCGACGACGTAGTCGTACTCAGGAGCTGCATCGGTCTCGGGGTCTACCGGAGAGAAGAGGGGGAAGAAACAAATAAATACAACCAAACAAATGCAACACAATACATAGCATGGAAATATGATGTGTTAGGGGTGGCCAAATGTAGCACTACACGTTGAAGATGAAGCGGGAAAATATCTGGGAATATTTTCCCGGCTTTAAGCATCTGTCAGACAGATGAACCGGAGGTGAAGGTTCCATGTTTGCAGTGTTGTGAGCATGTGACCGCTACATGGAGGGCATATTCGGATTCGTCTCGTCTTTCTGATCAACTTTCATGTAGAAAACTTTTCATCCGAGCTACGGTTTATTTTCTATGATTTTTCAAAGTTTTAAGCAATTTTTTGAAATTCCTAGAATTATTTTTAATTCGAAAATAACATAAAAAAGCTTTATTGCGTCAGCAGTGCATCAGGGTGACGTCAGCTGTCAACCCAGTCGGTCCAGGTCAAATCTGACGGGTAGGACCCACATGTCAGCGACACAGGGTTAAACAGTGACTATTTTAACTAAACAGAGGTTAATTAGCAGGTGGGCCCCATCTGTCAGTGACTAACTAATTAACACATTAAGTTTAATTATAAAACTATTAATTAAACACGTGGGGCCTGCCTGTCAGCGACTGGGGCTGCCCAGTCAGCACGTTGACTGGGTCAACCCAGTCAACTGGGCCCGTGGGGCCCTCTTGCAGCGACCCAGGGGTGGGCCCCAGGCCGGTCACGTCAGCGGCGCCGGTGTTTTAACGCCGGTGACCTCAAAACGCGGTGGAGGCGCTCGGGACCTCGCCGGAAATGCGCTACAGTGAGCCATTTGACGCGGATTAGGCGCGTTTGAACGAGCGTTCGACGCTGCGTCGAACGGTGGCGGTGGCATCACCGGAGGAGGCCTGTAGTGACGGCGGCGAGCAGCGCGGCGGACGGCGGTGCTCGGGTGAGGTCGGGATTGGCGCTCTAGGGCATGGCAAGCGGCGCTGCGGGGCTCGTTGGCCCCCTGGGAGCGTGCTGAGCACGATGCCGTGCTCGGTTGAGCTCGACGGCAATGGTAGCGACGGCGAGCTATGTCAAGCGTGGCAGCAGCAGCAGCGAGGCCAGGAAGGGAGCGAGAGGAGGACGGGGAGGTGCTAGAGCTCACCGTGGAGGCGCAAGAGGGCCCGGTGTTAGCTTAGGAGCAGCAGGCTCGCCGGAGGGGAATTAGATCGACGACGGCTCGATGAGGAAGAAGAGGTCGATGCGGTCTCCGCGGTGCTCCCCGGCTCAAACGGCTTGGCGCAGTCGATGTGGAAGACGACGGCGGAGCGGATGGACACGGTGGCGTTGCGAGAGGCGGCCGGTGGCCGTGGGATCGATGCGGCGACGGCGATGGCCACGTCGGTGCTTCGCCAGATCGACGCGGGGAGCGAGAGGAAGAGGGGGAGAAGTGGATAGGGTTGCCAGAGAGGTCGAGGGCGATGTTCTTATCCCCTCCGCGGTGGCTGTAGTGGCGCGGAGCGGCGAGCGGGTGCGGTGGCGACGGTGGACAGTGTCGGGCGCGCGCGCGCGTGCTGACACGGGGCGGAGGGAGACGATGGGAGGTGGGCTGGGCCGGCTGGTCAGGCACTGTGCACTAAGGCCCAGTGCACAGTGGCCTTTTCCTTTTCTTTTCTGTTTTCTTTTTACAGAGAAGGTTTTGCAAAATTTTGAGCTACAAAATGACTTTTGTAAAATATGTGACTTGGCCACATAAATACAATGCATTAATTGACACTGGTACAAAAAGTTTGGGAGAGGTTTGAATCCATTTGAATTTTTCATAAATGGAAAGGCACTTTAAAATGCTGAAATGGCACTGTTTTAATTGCTATAGCTCATTTTAGCAAATAGGTGATGTTGTTTTCCAGAACAAATATTTGTTCTGGAATATTTGCTAAATGATGAACAATTTTTCAGTAATTTTTGTGCAACTTCAAATTTCACTTATAATTTGAATTGAATTCAGTGGTGGAATTTGAAATGAGATATGAATCCACTGTGCTCAAGCATTGCAAATCAACTTGACTTGGCATTAACAAGATGGATTACTGTAGCTCATTACACAGGGGTGTTACAATTCTCCTCCTCTAAAAGAAATTCTCGTCCCGAGAATTCAGGAGGTAGAAGGGAAAAGATCGGGATATTCTTCGTGAAGACGATCCTCACGTTCCCAAGTGGCTTCATCTTCAGTATGATTCGACCACTGCACTTTAAGGAACTTGGTTGTCTTCTGACGGGTCCGACGTTCAGCTTCATCCAGGATCCGGATCGGATGCTCCTTATAGGAGATATCATCTTGCAATTCGAGCATCTCATGATCCACTGCACGGTGGGGATCCTTGAAGCAACGGCGAAGTTGCGACACATGGAAGACATTGTGACGGTGAGAGAACTGCGGTGGCAATTCCAATTTATATGCCACCTGCCCATGCCTAGCGAGAATGTGGAAGGGACCATTGTAGCGAGGAGCTAACTTGCCCTTGATTCCGAAACGGTGAGTGCCCTTGATAGGAGTGACACGCAGATAAGCTTGCTCACCAGGTTGATAGATCGATCCCCAGTGTTTACGATCATAATTGCTCTTCTGGCGGGACTGAGCCGCCTTGAGATTTTCCTAAACAATACGGACTTGTTCTTCAGCTTGTTGGATAATATCCGGACCAATGAGCGGCCATTCCCCAGTTTCTGACCAATTCAGAGGGGTTCGACACTTACGTGCATATAGTACCTCGAAGGGTGCCATCTTCAAGCTAGCTTGATAGCTGTTGTTGTATGAGAATTCAGCATACGGGAGAGATTCCTCCCACTTCTTTCCAAAAGAAATGACACAAGCACGTAGCATATTTTCAAGCACTTGATTGACTCGTTCAACTTGGCCTTGGGAATGCGGGTGATAGGCAAAACTCCAGGTTATATGAGTTCCCATAGCTTCCTGGAAACTTTCCCAGAACTTTGAGGTGAAGAGGCTGCCACGGTCTGAACTAATCTCCTTCGGAATACCATGGAGTGATACAATTCTGGAGATATACAAATCTGCTAACTGACTAGCAGTGATCGTCTCCTTGACTGGCAGAAAATATGCAACTTTGGAGAGTTGATCAATGACGACAAGAATTGCATCGTGACCTTTCTGCGACTTGGGAAGGCCAGTAATGAGGTCCATTTGAACCTTATCCCATTTCCATAGAGGGATAGGAAGCGGTTGCAGAATTCCAGCAGGCTTCTGATGTTCTTCTTTGACGCGACGGAAAATGTCACATTCCGCAACATATCGAGCAATGTCTTGCTTCATTTTAGACCACCAGTACCTTTGACGGAGGTCGCGATACATCTTGGTACTACCTGGATGAATAGACAGTGGAGTATCATGTGCCTCCTTCATAACCTTGTCGGTCATAAGTTCGAACCGGGGTACTACAATGCGATCTCTGAAGTACAAGGTTCCACCTTCAGCAAGCGAGAAATCTCTGGCCTTTTCTAGGACAAGATCCCTTTTCATCTGATCAACTTTAGCGTCCTTTGCTTGAGCAGACTTAACAGCTTGCTGAAGATCTGGCTGTAGAACACGAGTATTGAGAAAACCCTGTGGAACGATATGAAGGTTGAACTTGCGAAGTTCTTCATAAAGAAGGGGTTGAGCTTGATGAACCATGAGATTGTTGCAATAAGACTTGCGATTCAAAGCATCGGCCATGACATTAGACTTGCCAAGGGTATAAGAAACACCGCAGTCATAGTCTGTAATAGCTTCCATCCATCTCTGTTGACGGAGATTCAAGTCTGGCTGAGTAAACAGATACTTCAGACTTTGATGATCAGTGTAGATCTCGCAATGATTACCGAGGAGGTAATGTCAGAAAGTTTGAGATCATGAACTGGGTACTTCTCTTCATGAGGACACAGCTGTCGTGAGGCAGAAGCAATCACTTTGCGCTCTTGCATTAGGACACAGCCTAATCCTTGATGGGATGCGTCACAATAAATCACGAAGTCCTTGCGAGAATCTGGAGGAGCAAGCACCAGGGCAAATGTCAACTTGTCCTTAAGTGTTTGGAAACTTTCCTGACATTTCTCTGTCCACTCAAACTTAACGCCTTTGTGAAGCAAATCAGTCAGAGGCTTGGCAATCTTGGAAAAGTTCTCGACAAATCGGCGGCAGTAGCTGGCGAGTCCGAGAAAACTTCTGACTTGCTTAAAATTCTTCGGGGGAGTCTAGTCAAGAATAGCCTGAACTCGCTCTGGGTTGACAGCAATACCATCCTTAGAAATTACATGACCAAGGTAGGTTACTTCAGATAACTAGAATTCACACTTGGAATATTTGGCATATAGATGATGCTCTCGAAGCTTTTCCAGTACAAGACGAAGATGTTCAGCATGTTCTTCCTTATTCTTCGAATATACCAGGATATCATCCAGATAAACCACGACAAATTTGTCGAGGTAATCCATGAAGATATAATTCATCAATCGAGAGAACGTTGATGGAGCGTTGGATAAGCCAAAGGGCATGACAGTGTACTCGTAAAAACCATAGCGAGTAACGACGGCTGTCTTTAGAATGTCCTCTTCATGAACTCGGATCTGATGGTATCCCAATCTCAAATCAAGTTTAGAGAATATTGAGGAACCAGCAAGTTTATCATACAAATCATTGATCCGAGGAAGTGGATATTTGTTCTGAATTGTTGCCTGGTTGATAGGTCGGTAATCTTGGACCAAGCGATTCGTACCATCCTTCTACTTGACAAAGAGAGAAGGTGCTCCCCAAGTAGAGGAACTGGGGCGAATGAAACCCTTACGAAGTGACTTGTCAATTTCGTCCTTAAGTTCAAGGAGTTCATGCGACGGCATCTTGTATGGGCCCTTGGCAATAGTAGTGCCTGGATGTTGGATGTGCACGGATTTGGTGAACACGACCTCGATCTGCATGGATCCGGTGACGGCGACCTTGATCTGCACGAATCCGGCTATGACAAGTTGGATCTACGGAAGGGACGATCATGGCAACGACGCCATCGCTACAGATCGACACGCAGGAACTAGTTTCAAGTCGATGACGAATTCGACTGCTCTAGCAGGGGGTACTCATGGAAGTTCTTCCGGAAAGACATCTTGAAAGTCACGAACAACTGGAATGTTCTCAATTCCTTCAAGAGGTGAAGCATTCAATACCTTCAGAGCATATATCCGGCTCTCGGCATTCTGAGCTGTTCGGGCTGAGTATTGGATTGTCTGGCCAGAAGGATGTGTAAGTTGGACTTTCTTAGCAGCACAGTCAATCAAAGCATTATGGGCTGTCAACCAGTTCATACCAAGAATGATGTCTATGTTGGAAGGTCCGAGAGCAATGAGGGAAACAGGGAACTTCAACCCTTCAATTCTGATCTGATTGTTGTGACTTACCGTCTTGGTTTGCCATCTGGAACGGAGAGTGCTAATCTCTAATGGGGTGGGCAACAACTCTAGAGGTAGTTCATGCCGCTGAGCAAATTGTTGAGACACAAAGGAATGTGATGCCCCGGAATCAAAGAGAACAGAAGCTGCAACTGAATTAACTGGAAGAGTACCCACCATGATTTTAGGGGCCTCATGAGCTTCTTCCATCCTGACATGAGTGACCTGGCCACGACCCATAGCAGGCGGGCTGGCCTTATGATTTCTGGAATGATGGGTTCGATGGCCCTTCCTACGTCCAGCAGGAGGACGTGGTGCATCCTAAGACTGATCGTGGCGATAGTTGAGAGCAAGGTGCCCTGGTTGTCCACACTTATGGCATAAGTTATCATTGAGTAAAGGAGCCATAACAGTTGGTTTGTCCTCTTGAATTCTGAGCTGTCTCGGTGGTGGAGGCAGACGAGGTGCGACATAAGACGGCCTTGGTGTTGGAGCAGGCCGGTGATAAACATGGCGCGGGATCCAGAGTTGACATTTCTGAGCCGGCTGACCCGAGGATGGGCCAACATCTCGAGTGCGCTTGAGCGACTCCTGGTTTTCAGCCAGGCCAGTTTCAACTCGAAAAGCTTGGCTGACAAGCGTCGCAAAATCTGCGCAGTCATGGACAACAAGTGCAAGCTTTATATCAGGATGCAGTCCTTCAAGGAATTTCTCCTGCTTGTGAGCGTCAGTGCAGACGTCATCCTCGGCATAGCGGGATAAGTCGAGAAATTTCCTCTGATATTCATCCACAGTCATTTTGCCCTGTGTGAGTTTGCGGAACTCCTTCTTCTTCTGGTCCATCAGACCTTGAGGAATGTGCCGTGCATGGAAGGCTAACTGAAATTCCTGCCAAGTGGTTACTGTTCCAGTAGGCAGCATACGCCTGTGGCTTTCTCACCATTGAGCAGCTGGACCCTTCAGGTGAAATGCCGCAAAGGTGACGTAACTGTCAGGGGCAACATTAGCTGACTCCATCTCAAACAGGATGTCACGAAGCCAATCATCAGCATCCATAGGATTGGTGGAGTTGCAGAAAATTGACGGGTTGAGGCACACAAATTCTTGCAGTGTTATTGGGACAGGCTGTTGTTCAGCACTCTGGTTTGGAAGCTGGGCCATTACCCCGGTCATAAACTGACGGTTCAGCTCAAATTGCTACATCATAGCGGCCATATAATCTGGCGATGGTGTAGTACTGGCACCACGGCCACGACCACGGGCATTGGACCTAACCATCCTACTTAAAATAGCAGGGGTTAGTTTAGTTAGAGGAATAGCAAATGTATGAAACCATTCATGACATAACATGAGCAATGAACAAGAAGTGCATTAGATACATATTAGTAGTCATTAAAGACATACAAATCCATGCACAGAGTTGGATGCAAACGGGCAACACGAGTTCAGAAACACTCACAACTAGACAAACTAGGCAGCACGCAGGCACGCGGTGGAGAGATACAACAATGAGACATAGCAAAGGCTACATCAACGTCGGAGAAAACTACTAGAACGAGGAATCTGCAAATGACAACGCAGGGTGCCCTCGATAAAAGGATGTTGCGGTCCGTGAACACTGTGAAGCAGAACCTGGCCCATAATTCAAAGAAGGGTGAATTCAAATCTCCGGGTGGATGTGATCACGAGAACCTAGAGTTAGAGTTAGTAAAATCTTTAACCCGAAAAGAAGAGAGATCAGAGTCCCAGAGTAAAGGAGAGGAATAAAAGATCCTAAACCAAGCCATTGGCGACGTGGGCCCGTAAGCCACACAGCCATGTTAGTAAAACAGTTTTTCAAAGACTAGACTCAACTTCAGCCAAGGAGTTGGAAAGGGGCTTCCTACAGGCAGTCGGCTCTGAAACCAACTTGTGACACCCCCGACTCAATCGTGCACTAATCATACACGCAAATGCGCACGATCAAGCCCAGGGACTCATGGGAAGATATCACAACACAACTCTAGACACAACTTAAAATAATACAAGCTTTATATTACAAGCCAGGGGCCTCGAGGGCTCGAATACATAAGCTCGAGTCACACAAGCATCAGTGGAAGCATTAGTATCTGAGTACAGACATGAATGGACAAGTTTGCCTTAAGAAGGCTGAGCAAAACAACGACTCTAGATCGAAAAGGCGCAGGCCTCCTGCCTGGGAGCCTCCGAAACTACTCCTAGTCGTCGGTCTCCACGTAGTAGTAGGCTCCACCATGGTAGTAGTAGTCATCGTCGGGATCTGCTGCCTCCGGGATTCCGCCATCTGATCGTAGCAATCGGGTATGGGGAAAAAGGGGAGCAATGCAATCGTGAGTACTCATCCAAAGTACTCGCAAGACTTACATCAGATCTATTCTATTTATGCATCGGTATGAAATGAAGGGCTGAATCTGTGGACTAGACTGCAGAAATGCCAGAATAGAGAGAAGGCCTAGCCTATCAAAGACTAGCAACATGCAGCATCTTGCAGCATTAGAAGAGTGTAGATTAACACAAAGTAAAGTAGTAACTATAAATATTAGTAACGCCCAGGGATCCTTCCTCGACTCCCTGCGAGAAAGCGATCCCAGAGCCAACACATTATTTAAGGATCACCAGCATCCAGTTCTAGTTATAGTAGATCGGGATACTCTCCGAGCGTCAGTTACCGTGGACACGGCTATTCGGATAGATAAACTTCCCTGTAGGGGTGCACTAACTTATCCAACACGCTCGATTAACTCTGGCCGGATACACTTTTTGGGGTCATACCCGGCCTCGGCTGATCAACACGATGTAGTCCTACCTGGGCTCCGCACAGAGGTCCCCGCCGGTCTACATCCTAAGTGCTCAGGGGTCTTGGGCCCATCACCCTTTGCACTCTGGGTCGTTGCATGCAGGGTAAAGCCAGGCACCACCCCTGTCCTGGATGGCGCGGGTCCGTCCCGGCCGCAATGCTGAACTGGACATCTGTCAGAGCTTTCGGGAGAAACGTACGACGCCGAGTGCTAACCCGCATGTTGGTTAGTGCAAAAAAGGCCAGAGGCCTACTCAGATCACATATCCAAAACCTTAGTGTATTGGGATCTCGCGGAGACGAGCAGAGATTCACGATCATGTGACCCCATCGCCCCGTCTCGTGGACTTACAGCAAGGGCCACGCCCATCCCTCTCCTGGAATCGGTCTGCCTGCCCGGCCGTGCCACGTAACTATCTCGCGGGTGCCCTCGCGGTCAACCCGACTTCACATCTCTCGCGGGTACCCCTCGGGGTCGACCCGACTTCAATAGGGGACTATGGTAATAATATTGTAACCGTGTGTCCATAACGTCAAGGAGGAATCCCAGGAATCACCCTCATTGGATTCCTACTCGATGTAACCGTCAAGGTGAACTTGGAGGAATCACCCTCGAAGGGTTCACACTTGGGTGGTTGTGCGACAGAAGCATCATCAGAGGTGGTGAATGAGGAATCACCCTCGGTAACCCACAACCGACTAGCTATGCTACAGAGATATCATCAGGAGTGGTGTAGGAGGTATCACCCTCGGCACTCGACAGTACCTCTGCAGAGTCGTACAACTTAGGGGGTGTGTGGTGCTGTGTCGGTCTCAGCCCATCGATCACATCGACTGGGGCATCGATAACAAAGCGGGGCAACAGGGACAAGGATGAGGGGCCACAGATGGTTCACTAACCAACCTATACTAAGCATTTAGGATAGCAGGTAAAGTATTAACAGCATGTTACAAAAACAGGCTATGCATCAGAATAGGAGATATCGGACAACAGTAGCAAATTCTAGTGCAAGCAGGGGAGAGAAAGAAATGGGCGATATTGAAATGATCAATGAGGTTTTGCTTGCCTGGAAGCTCTGCAGTGAAAGAGGGGTCGTCGACGACGGAGTCATACTCAGGAGCTGCGTCGTTCTCAGGGTCTACCGAAGAGAAGAGGGAGAATAAACAAATAAATACAAGCAAACAAATGCAACACAATACATGGCATGGCAATATGTTGTGTTAGGGGTGGCCTAATGCAGCACTACACATTGCAGACGGAGCGGGAAAATATCTGGGAATATTTTCCCGGCCTTAAGCATCTGTCAGACAGATGAACCAGAGGTGAAGGTTCCATGTTTGAAGTGTTATGAGCATGTGACCACTACATGGAGGGCATATTCAGATTCGTCTCATCTTTCTGATCAACTTTCATGTAGAAAACTTTTCATCCGAGCTACGGTTTATTTTCTATAATTTTTCAAAGTTTAAAGCAATTTTCTGAAATTCCTGGAATTATTTTTAATTCGAAAATAACAGAAAAAGCTTTATTGCATCAGCAGTGCATCAGGGTGACGTCAGCAGTCAACCCAGCCGGTCCAGGTCAAACCTGACGGCTGGGACCCACATGTCAGCGACACAGGGTTAAACAGTGACTATTTAAACTAAACAGGGGTTAATTAGCAGGTGGGACCCATCTGTTAGTGACTAACTAATTAACAAATTAAGTTTAATTATAAAAAATGTTAATTAAATGCGTGGGGCCCGCCTATTAGCGACTGGGGCTTCCCAGTCAGCACGTTGACTGGGTCAACCCAGTCAACTGGGCAAGTGGGGCCCTCTGGCAGCGACCCAGGGGTGGGCCCCAGGCCGGCCACGTCAGCGGCGGCGGCGTTTAAACACCGGCGACCTCAAAACGCGGCGGAGGCGCTTGGGACCTCGCCGAAAACGCGCTACGGTGATCCATTTGACGCGGGGTTAGGCGCGTTCGAACGAGTGTTCGACGCTGCGTCGAACGGTGGCAGTGGCGTCGCCGGAGGAGGCCTGTAGTGACGGCGGCGAGCAGCGCGGCGGACGGCGGTGCTCGGGTGAGGTCGGGATCGGCGCTGTAGGGCAAGGCAAGCGGCGCTGCGGGGCTTGTTGGCCCCCTGGGAGTGGGTTGAGCATGATGCCGTGCTCGGTTGAGCTCGTCGGCGATGTTAGCGATCGCGACAAGCTACGGCAAGCGCGGCAGCAGCAGCAGCGAGGCCAAGAAGGGAGCGAGAGGAGGATGGGGAGGTGCTAGAGCTCACCGTGGAGGCGCAAGAGGGCCCGGTGTTAGCTTAGGAGCAGTAGGCTCGCCGGAGGGGAAGGAGATCGACGGCGGCTTGATGAGGAAGAAGAGGTCGATGCGGTCGCCGCGGTGCTCCCCGGCTCAAACGGCTTGGTGCAGTGGACGTGGAAGATGACATCGGAGCGGATGGACACGATGCCATGGCGAGAGGCGGCCGGTGGCCGCGGGATCGATGAGGCGACGGCAATGGCCGCGTCGGTGCTTTGCCAGATCGATGCGGGGAGCGAGAGGAAGATGGGGAGAAGTGGATCGGGTAGCCAGAGAGGTCGAGGGCGACGTTCTTATCCCCTCCGCGGTGGCTCTAGTCGCGCAGAGCGGCGAGCGGGTGCGGTGGCGATGGCGGACGGCGTCGGGCGCGCGCGCGCGTGCTGACACGGGGAGGAGTGGGACGATGGGAAGTGGGCTGGGCCGGCTGGCCAGGCACTGTGCACTAAGGCCCAGTGCACAGTGGCCTTTTCCTTTTCTTTTCTGTTTTCTTTTTACAGAGAAGGTATTGCATAATTTTGATCTACAAAATGACTTTTGTAAAATATGTGACTTGGCCACATAAATACAATGCATTAATTGACATTGCCACAAAAAGTTTGGGAGAGGTTTGAATCCATTTGAATTTTTCATAAATGGAAAGGCATTTTAAAATGTTGAAATGGCACTGTTTTAATTGCTATAGCTCATTTTAGCAAATAGGTGATGTTGTTTTCCTGAAAAAATATTTGTTTTGGAATATTTGCTAAATGATGAACTATTTTTCAGTAATTTTTGTGCAACTTCAAATTTCACTTATAATTTGAATTGAATTCAGTGGTGGAATTTGAAATGAGATATGAATCCACTGTGCTCAAGCATTGCAAATCAACTTGACTTGACATTAACAAGATGGATTACTGTAGCTCATTACACAGGGGTGTTACAATTCTCCTCCTCTAAAAGAAATTCTCGTCCCGAGAATTCAGGAGGTAGAAGGGAAAAGATCGGGTTATTCTTCGCGAAGACGATCCTCGCGTTCCCAAGTGGCTTCATCTTCTGTATGATTCGACCGCTGCACTTTAAGGAACTTGGTTGTCTTCTGACGGGTCCGACGTTCAGCTTCATCGAGGATCCGGATCGGATGCTCCTTATAGGAGAGATCATCTTGCAATTCGAGCATCTCATGATCCACTGCACGGTGCGGATCCTTGAAGCAACGACGAAGTTGCGACACATGGAAGATATTGTGAAGGTGAGAGAACTGCGGCGGCAATTCCAATTTATATGCCACCTGCCCACGCCTGGCGAGAATGCGGAAGGGACCAATGTAGCGAGGAGCTAACTTGCCCTTGATTCTGAAACGGTGAGTGCCCTTGATAGGAGTGACACACAGATAAGCTTGCTCACCAGGTTGATAGATCGATCCCCAGTGTTTACGATCATAATTGCTCTTCTGGCGGGACTGAGCCGCCTTGAGATTTTCCCGAACAATACGGACTTGTTCTTTAGCTTGTTGGATAATATCCAGACCAATGAGCGGCCGTTCCCCAGTTTCTGAACAATTCAAAGGGGTTCGACACTTACGTCCATATAGTACCTCGAAGGGTGCCATCTTCAAGCTAGCTTGATAGCTGTTGTTGTATGAGAATTTAGCATACGGGAGATATTCCTCCCACTTCTTGCCAAAAGAAATGACACAAGCACGCAGCATATCTTCAAGCTCTTGATTGACTCGTTCAACTTGGCCTTGGGACTGCGGGTGATAGGCAAAACTCCAGGTTATATGAGTTCCCATAGCTTGCTGGAAACTTTCCCAGAACTTTGAGGTGAAGAGGCTATCACGGTTTGAACTGATCTCCTTTGGAATGCCGTGGAGTGATACAATTCTGGAGATATACAAATATGCTAACTGACTAGCAGTGATCGTCTCCTTGACTGGAAGAAAATGTGCAACTTTGGAGAGTTGATCAATGACGACAAGAATTGCATCGTGACCTTTCTGCGACTTGGGAACGCCAGTAATGAGGTCCATTTGAACCTTATCCCATTTCCATAGATGGATAGGAAGCGGTTGCAGAATTCCAGCAGGCTTCTGATGTTCTACTTTGACGCGACGGCAAACGTCACATTCCGCAACATATCGAGCAATGTCTTGCTTCATTTAAGACCACCAGTACCTTTGACGGAGGTCGCGATACATCTTGGTACTACCCGGATGAATAGACAGTGGAGTATGATGTGCCTCCTTCATAACCTTGTCGGTCATAAGTTCGAACTGGGGTACTATAATGCGATCTCTGAAGTACAAGGTTACATTATCAGCAAGCGAGAAATCTCTGGCCTTTTCTACGACAAGATCCCTTGTCATCTAATCAACTTCAGCGTCCTTTGCTTGCGCAGACTTAATAGCTTGCTGAAGATCTGGCTGTAGAACAAGAGTATTGAGAAAACCCTATGGAACGATATGAAGGTTCAACTTGCGAAGTTCTTCATAAAGAAGCGGTTGAGCTTGCTGAACCATGAGATTGTTGCAATAAGGCTTGCGACTCAAAGCATCGGCCATCACATTAGCCTTGCCAGGGGTATAAGAAATACCGCAGTCTAGTTCGTAATAGCTTCCATCCATCTCTGTTGACAAAGATTCAAGTCTGGCTGAGTAAACAGATACTTCAGACTTTGATGATCAGTGTAGATCTCGCAACGATTACCGAGGAGGTAATGTCGCCATAACTTCAGTGCATAAATAACTGCAGCAAGTTCGAGATCATGAATTGGGTAGTTCTCTTCATGAGGACGCAGCTGTCATGAGGCATAAGCAATCACTTTGCGCCCTTGCATTAGGACACGGCCTAATCCTTGACGGGATGCGTCACAATAAATCACGAAGTCTTTGCGAGAATCTGGAGGAGCAAGCACCGAGGCAGATGTCAACTTGTCCTTAAGTGTTTGGAAACTTTCCTGACATTTCTCTGTCCACTCATACTTAACGCCTTTGTGAAGCAGATCAGTCAGAGGCTTGGCAATCTTGGAAAAGTTCTCGACAAATCGGCGGCAGTAGCTGGCGAGTCCGAGAAAACTTCTGACTTGCTTAACATTCTTCGGGGGAGTCCAGTCAAGAATAGCCTGAACACGCTCCGGGTTGACAGCAATACCATCCTTAGAAATTACATGACCAAGGTAGGTTACTTCAGATAACCAGAATTCACACTTGGAATATTTGGCATATAGCTGATGCTCTCGAAGCTTTTCCAGTACAAGACGAAGATGTTCAGCATGTTCTTCCTTATTCTTGGAATATACCAGGATATCATCCAGATAAACCACGACGAATTTGTCGAGGTAATCCATGAAGATATAATTCATCAATCGATAGAACGTTGCTGGAGCGTTGGTTAAGTCGAAGGACATGACAGTGTACTCGTAAGAACCATAGCGAGTAACGAAGGCTGTCTTCGGAATGTCCTCTTCATGAACTCGGATCTGATGGTATCCCAATCTCAAATCAAGTTTAGAGAATACTGAGGAACCAGCAATTTGATCATACAAATCATTGATCCGAGGAAGTGGATATTTGTTCTGAATTGTTGCCTGGTTGATAGGTCGGTAATCTTGGACCAAGCGATTTGTATCATCCTTCTTCTTGACAAAGAGAGAAGGTGCTCCCCAAGCAGAGGAACTGGGGTGAATGAAACCCTTACGAAGTTACTTGTCAATTTCCTCCTTAAGTTCAAGGAGTTCATGCAGCGGCATCTTGTATGAGCGCTTGGCAATAGGAGTAGTGCCTGGATTCAAGTCGATGACGAATTCGATTGCTCTAGCAGGGGGTACTCCTGGAAGTTCTTCTGGAAAGACATCTTGAAAGTCATGAACAACTGGAATGTTCTCAATTCCTTCAAGAGGTGAAGCATTCAATGCATTCAGAGCATATATCTGGCTCTCGGCATTCTGAGTTGTTCGGGCTGAGTATTGGATTGTCTGGCCAGAAGGATGTGTAAGTTGGACTTTCTTAGCAGCACAGTCAATCAAAGCATTATCGGCTGTCAACCAGTCCATACCGAGAATGATGTCTATGTTGGAAGGTCCGAGAGCAATGAGGGAAACTGGGAACACCAACCCTTCAATTATGATCTGATTGTTGTGACTTACCGTCTTGGTTTGTCATCTGGAACGGGGAGTGCTAATCTCTAATGGGGTGGGCAACAACTCTAGAGGTAGTTCATGCTGCTGAGCAAATTATTGAGACACAAAGGAATGTGATGCCCCGGAATCAAAGAGAAGAGAAGCTGCAACTGAATTAACTGGAAGAGTACCCACCACGATTTTAGGGGCCTCATGAGCTTCTTCCTTCCTGACATGAGTGACCTGGTCATGACCCATAGCAGGCGGCCTGGCCTTATGATTTCTGGAATGATGGGTTCGATGGCCCTTCCTGCGTCCATCAGGAGGACGTGGTGCATCCTGAGACTGATCCTGGCGACAGTTGAGAGCAAGGTGCCCTGGCTGTCCACACTTATGGCATAAGTCATCATTGAGTAAACGAGCCATAACAGTTGGTTTGTCCTCTTGAATTCTGAGCTGTCTTGGTGGTGGAGGTAGATGAGGTGCGACATAAGATGGCCTTGGTGTTGGAGCAGGCCGGTGATAAACATGGTGCGGGATCCAGAGTTGACGTTTCTGAGCTGGCTGACCCGAGGATGGGCCAACATCTCGAGTGCGCTTGAGCAACTCCTGGTGTTCAGCCAGGCCAGTTTCAACTCGAAAAGCTTGGCTGACAAGCGTCGCAAAATCTGCGCAGTCATGGACAACAAGTGCGAGCTTTATATTAGGATGCAGTCCTTCATGGAATTTCTCCTGCTTGCGAGCGTCAGTGCAGACGTCATCCTCAGCATAGCGGGATAAGTCAAGAAATTTCCTCTGATATTCATCCACAGTCATTTTGCCCTGGGTGAGTTTGCGGAACTCCTTCTTCTTCTGGTCCATCAGACCTTGAGGAATGTGCCGTGCACGGAAGGCTGACAGAAATTCCTGCCAAGTGGTTACTGTTCCAGCAGGCAGCATACGCCTGTGGCTTTCCCACCATTGAGTAGTTGGACCCTTCAGGTGAAATGCCGCAAAGGTGACGTAACTGTCAGGGGCAACATTAGCTGACTCCATCTCAAACAGGATGTCACGAAGCCAATCATCAGCATACATAGGATTGGTGGAGTTGCAGAAAATTGACGGGTTGAGGCGCACAAATTCTTGCAGTGTTATTGGGACAGGCTATTGCTGAGCACTCTAGTTTGGAAGCTGGGCCATTACCCCGGTCATAAACTGACGGTTCAGCTCAAACTGCTGCATCATAGCGGCCATATAATCTGGCGGTGGTGCAGTACTGGCACCACGGCCACGACCACTGGCATTGGACCTAACCATCCTGCTTAAAATAGCAGGGGTTAGTTTAGTAAGAGGAATTGCAAATGTATGAAACCATTCATGACGTAACATGAGCAATGAACAAGAAGTGCATTAGATACATATTAGTAGTCATTAAAGACATACAAATCCACACACAGAGTTGGATGCAAACGGGTAGCATGAGTTTAGAAACACTCGCAACTAGACGAACTTGGCGGCATGCAGGCACGCGGTGGAGAGATACAACAACGAGACATAGCAAAGGCTACATCAATGTCGGAGAAAACTACTGGAGCGAGGAATCTACAAATGACAACGCAGGGTGCCCTCGATAAAAGGATCCTGCGGTCCGTGAACACTGTGAAGCAGAACCTGGCCCACAATTCAAACAAGGGTGAATTCAAATCTCCGGGTGGATGTGATCACGAGAACCTAGAGTTAGAGTTAGTAAAATCTTTAACCCGAAAAGAAGAAAGATCAGAGTCCCAGAGTAAAGGAGAGGAATAAAAGATCCTAAACCCAGCCATTTGCGACGTGGGCCCGTAAGCCACACAGCTATGTTAGTAAAACAGTTTTTCAAAGACTAGACTCAACTTCGGCCAAGGAGTTGGAAAGGGGCTTCCTACAGGTAGTCGGCTCTGATACCAACTTGTGACACCCCTGACTCAATCGTGCACTAATCATACACGCAAATGCGCACGATCAAGCCCAAGGACTCACGGGAAGATATCACAACACAACACTAGACACAACTTAAAATAATACAAGCTTTATATTACAAGCCAGGGGCCTCGAGGGCTCGAATACATAAGCTTGAGTCACACAAGCATCAGCGGAAGCATTAGTATCTGAGTACAGACATGAATGGACAAGTTTGCCTTAAGAAGGCTGAGCAAAACAACGACTCTAGATCGAAAAGGCGCAGGCCTCCTACCTGGGAGCCTCTGAAACTACTGCTGGTCGTCGGTCTCCACATAGTAGTAGGCTCCACCGTGGTAGTAGTAGTCATCGTCGGAATATGCTGCCTCCGGGATTCTACCATCTGATCACAGCAATCAGGTATGGGGAAAAAGGGGAGCAAAGCAACCGTGAGTACTCATCCAAAGTACTCGCAAGACTTACATCAGAACTATTATATTTATGCATCGGTATGAAATGAAGGGCTGAATCTGTGGACTAGACTGCAGAAATGCCAGAATAGAGAGAAGGCCTAGCCTATCGAAGACTAGCAACATGCAGCATCTTGCAGCATTAGAAGAGTGTAGATTAACACAAAGTAAAGTAGTAACTATAAAAATTAGTAATGCCCAGGGATCCTTCCTCGACTCCCTACGAGAAAGCGATCCTGGAGCCAACACATTTAAACATCACCAGCATCCAGTTCTAGTTATAGTAGATCGGGATACTCTCCGAGCGTCCGTTACCGTGGACACGGCTATTCGAATAGATAAACTTCCCTGCAGGGGTGCACCAGCTTATCCAACACGCTCGATTAACTCTGGTCGGACACACTTTTCTGGGTCATACCCAGCCTCGGCTGATCGACACGACGTAGTCCTACCTAGGCTCCGCAAAGAGGTCCCCGCCGGTATACATCCTAAGTGCTCAGGGGTCTTGGGCCCATCACCCTTTGCACTCCGGGTCGCTGCGTGTAGGGTGAAGCCAGGCACCACCCCTGTCCTGGATGGCGCCGATCTGTCCCGGCCGCAATGCTGAACTGGATGTCTGTCAGAGCTTTTGGGAGAAACGTACGACGCCGAGTGCTAACCCGCGTGATGGTTAGTGCGAAAAGGCCATAGGCCTACTCAGATCACATACCCAAACCGTGAGTGTATTTGGAGCTCGCGGAGACGAGCAGAGATTCACGATCATGTGACCCCGTCACCCCGTCTCGTGGACTTACGGCAAGGGCCAGGCCCATCCCTCTCCTAGATCGGTCTGCCTGCCCGGCCGTGCCACGTAACTATCTCGCAGGTGCCCTCGCGGTCAACCCGACTTCACATCTCTCGCGGGTACCCCTCGGGGTCGACCCGACTTTAACAGGGGACTATGGTAATAATATTGTAACCGTGTGTCCATAACGTTAAGGAGGAATCCGAGGAATCACCCTCGTTGGATTCCTACTCGATGTAACCGTCAAGGTGAACTTGGTGGAATCACCCTCGAAGGGTTCACACTTGAGGGGTTGTGCGACAGAGGCATCGTCGGAGGTGGTGAATGAGGAATCACCCTCGGTAACCCACAGCCGACTAGCTATGCTATAGAGATATCATCAGGAGTGGTGTAGGAGGTATCACCCTCGGCACTCGACAGTACCTCTGCAGAGTCGTACAACTTAGGGGGTGTGCGGTGCTGTGTTGGTCTCAGCCCATCGATCACATCGATCGGGGTATCGGTAACAAAGCGGGGCAATGGGGACAAGGATGAGGGGCCACAGATGGTTCACTAACCAACCTATACTAAGCATTTAGGATAGCAGGTAAAGTATGAACAGCAGGTTACAAAAACAGGCTATGCACCAGAATAGGAGATATCGGACAACAGTAGCAAATTCTAATGCAAGCTGGGGAGAGAAAGAAATGGGCGATATTGAAATGATCAATGAGGTTTTGCTTGCCTGGAAGCTCTGCAGTGAAAGAGGGGTCGTCGACGACGTAATCGTACTCAGGAGCTGCGTCGGTCTCGGGGTCTACCGGAGAGAAGAGGGGGAAGAAACAAATAAATACAACCAAACAAATGCAACACAATACATGGCATGGCAATATGCTGTGTTAGGGATGGCCTAATGCAGCACTACACGTTGCAGGAGCGGGAAAATATCTGGGAATATTTTCCCGGCTTTAAGCATCTGTCAGACAGATGAACCAGAGGTGAAGGTTCCATGTTTGCAGTGTTGTGAGCATGTGACCACTACATGGAGAGCATATTCGGATTCGTCTTGTCTTTCTGATCAAATTTCATGTAGAAAACTTTTCATCCGAGCTGCGGTTTATTTTCTATGATTTTTCAAAGTTTTAAGCAATTTTTTGAAATTCCTGGAATTATTTTTAATTCAAAAATAACAGAAAAAGCTTTATTGTGTCAGCAGTGCATCAGGGTGACGTCAGCAGTCAACCCAGCCGGTCCAGGTCAAACCTGACGACTGGGACCCACATGTCAGCGACACAGGGTTAAACAGTGACTATTTAAACTAAACAGAGGTTAATTAGCAGGTGGGCCCCATCTGTCAGTGACTAACTAATTAAAAAATTAAGTTTAATTATAAAAACTATTAATTAAATGTGTGGGGCCCGCCTGTCAGCGACTGGGGCTCCCCAGTCAGCATGTTGACTGGATCAACCTAGTCAACTGGGCCCGTGGGGCCCTCTGGCAGCGACCCAGGGGTGGGCCCCAGGCCGGCCACGTCAGCGGCGCCGGCGTTTAAACACCGGCGACCTCAAAACGCAGCGGAGGTGCTCGGGACCTCGCCGGAAACGCGCTACGGTGAGCCATTTGACGCGGGGTTAGGCGCGTTCGAACGAGCGTTCGACGCTGCGTCGAACAGTGGCGGTGGCATCACTGGAGGACGCCTGTAGTGACGGCAGCGAACAGCACGGCGGACGGCGGTGCTCGGGTGAGGTCGGGATCGGCGCTGTAGCGCATGGCAAGCGGCGCTGCGGGGCTCGTTGGCCCCCTGGGAGCGTGCTGAGCATGATGCCGTGCTCGGTTGAGCTCGATGGCGATGGTAGCGACGACGACGAGCTCGGCTGCGGTGGCGAGCTATGGCAAGCGTGGCATTAGTAGCAGTGAGGCCAGGAAGGGAGCGAGAGGAGGACGGGGAGGTGCTAGAGCTCACCGTGGAGGCGCAAGAGGGCCCGGTGTTAGCTTAGGAGCAGCAGGCTCGTCGGAGGGGAATTAGATCGATGACGGCTCGATGAGGAAGAAGAGGTCGATGCGGTCGCCGCGGTGCTCCCCGGCTCAAACGGCTTGGCGCAGTCGACGTGGAAGACGACGGCGGAGCGGATGGACACGGTGGCGTGGCGAGAGGCGGCCGGTGGCCGCGGGATCGATGCGGCGACGGCGATGGCCGCGTCGGTGCTTCGCCAGATCGACGCGGGGAGCGAGAGGAAGAGGGGGAGAAGTGGATAGGGTTGCCTGAGAGGTCGAGGGCGACGTTCTTATCCCCTCTGCGATGGCTGTAGCGGCGCGGAGAGGCGAGCGGGTGCGGTGGCGACGGCGGAGGAGGGAGATGATGGGAGGTGGGCTGGGCCGGCTGGCCAGGCACTGTGCACTAAAGCCCAGTGCACAGTGGCCTTTTCCTTTTCTTTTCTGTTTTCTTTTTATAGAGAAGGTTTTGTAAAATTTTGAGCTACAAAATGACTTTTGTAAAATATGTGACTTGGCCACATAAATACAATGCATTAATTGATACTACCACAAAAAGTTTGGGAGAGGTTTGAATCCATTTGAATTTTTCATAAATGGCAAGGCATTTTAAAATGTTGAAATGGCATTGTTTTAATTGCTATAGCTCATTTTAGCAAATAGGTGATGTTGTTTTCCTGAACAAATATTTGTTTTGGAATATTTGCTAAATGATGAACTATTTTTCAGCATTTTTTGTGCAACTTCAAATTTCACTTATAATTTGAATTGAATTCAGTAGTGGAATTTGAAATGAGATATGAATCCACTGTGCTCAAGCATTGCAAATCAACTTGACTTGGCATTAACAAGATGGATTACTGTAGCTCATTACACAGGGGTGTTACAACTGCTAAGTGGTGCTCGATCACGTCCCTCGGCACACCGGACAAATCAGATGCCTTCCAGGCGAACACATCTGAGTTTGCCCGAAGGAAGGTGATGAGCGCGTCTTCCTATGCTGGAGAGAGGCCGGTGCCGATGGTGAAGGCAGGGCCTGAGCCGCTGCCGTCCACCGACACTTTCTTCGTCTTGGTGCGATCCTGAGAGAACAGCTGCTTCTTCTTCGTGGGCGCGGTCTCATGAGGTTCGGCGACGTCTTCGTCAGCAGGGTAGGCGGTGGCGGCGGCCTTGTAGGCGCTCTCAAGGGAGCGGACCACATCTTTCTCGTCACAATAGATGCTGATGATGCCGCTGCAGCCCGGCATCTTGAGGACGTTGTAGGCATGGTGGGTCGCCGCCATGAACTTGGTGAGTGCCAGGTAGCCCAGGATGGCGTTGTACGGCAGGCCGACGTGCGCCACGTCGAAGTCGATGAGCTCGGTGTGGTAGTTCTTGCGGGTGCCAAAGGTGACGGGGAGGTGCACTTGCCCCAGAGGGATGGTGCAGCCATCAGTCACTCCGGAGAAGGGCCTGGTCGGCATCAGCTGGTCGTAGGGCACTTAGAGCTGCTCGAAGGTCTCGATGGAGATCACGTTGAGGCCAGCCCCTCCGTCGATGAGCGTCTTGGTGACAGCGACGTTGCTGATGGTGGGGGTGCACAGCATGGGGACCGTGCCCGCAGTGCTTGAAGACTTGGGGTGATCGTTGGAGTCGAAGGTGATTGCGTATTGCGACCACTTGAGGGGCCGAGCGGCCTCTGACCTCAGGAGGGCAGCGTTCACCTCGCGAGAGAACAACTTGAAGTGGCAGTTGGACGTGGGAGCAAGGGCCCCGCCAAGGATGCAAGTGTCACGCCCAATATGCGATCCTATCCTCGAGGGACTCAGAGGCCCCACCAGGGATAGAAGCACATATCGAAGACGCTTTCAAGGTGGATATCATTACATCGTACCATGTACATAATGGACGGGGATACATACAAATACATACAGTCATCACATGAATACATCAACACATAGCAAACATCATACAGGAGAGCAGAATCCGACTACGGATGAAACACAAATGAAAAACATGAACGACATCCACCCTGCTAGCCCAGGCTGCCGACCAGGAACCTATCCCAAGATCGACGAAGAAGAAGAACTCCAAAAGCAGACGCGCATCGCTCTCACGTTAAATCGTCGCATTACCTGTACCTGCATCTGTTGTTGTAGTAATCTGTGAGCCACGAGGACTCAGCAATCCCATAACCATGGGTAGCAAGACTATCAAAGCTTAATGGGTATGGAAGGGTAAGGTGGTGAGGTTGCAGCAAGCACTAAGCATTATATGGTGGCTAACTTACGAGTACAAGAACAAGAAGAGTAACTATGCATAACGGTCGCAAACTAATAATGATCAAGAAGTGATCCTGAACACCTACTTACGAGTCAAACATAATCCCACTGTGTTCTCTTCCCGAACTCCCTCAAAAAGAGACGATCACGGTTACGCACGCGGTTGGTGTATTTTAATTAGAATTAGTGTCAAGTTCTCTACAACCGGAGGTTATAAATATCCAAGTCGCCACATAACCACGGGCACGGCTTCGCGTAAGATTTAACCCTGCAGGGGTATTCCAACCTGGTCCGTCACAAACCAACACAAGCTGCGGTGGAAGACCTCAACCTCAAGAAAACCCGATCAACCTCAAGTCAGCCCGAAGTATCCTCGGAATCCCGATGCACAAGACATTTCGACAATGGTAACACAAGTCCAGCAAAAAATCCCGGTATACCGACAATCCTGATAGGAGTCGCACGTATCTCGTTCTCAGGGCACACCGGATGGGCAAGACGTCGGGTTCGCTGAGACCCTGATTGCCCAGGGGGCGCCGGACATCGCCCAGTTTGGACCAGCACCATCAACACTGGCCCCCCCTGTATTATGTTGAATTAAGAATCCTCGGGTAGCGCGAACTCCCTATGCAAATTAATTATTTAATTTAGTATTATTATGCTGGCAAATGTTAAAACCAATATTGGGCCTTGCTGGAAGCGGTTATTCAAAGCGAACTGTCAAGAGGGTCCCATACCCCTGAGCATGTTAGGAACGCTAATCAAGGATCATAACACCGGTATTACGGAAACTAGGGCAGCATGAGTGGAACAAAACACCAGGCAAAAGGCCGAACCTTCCACCCAAGAACCAAGTATATAGATGCATTAATTAAATAAGAGATATTGTGATATCCCATGATATCCATGTCCCAACATGGAACAACCTGCAACTGCACCTGCAACTAGCAACACTATAAGAAAGGGCTGAGCAAAGCGGTAACATAGCCAAACAACGGATTGCTGGGTAAGGGTGGTTAGAGGCTGTATCATGGCATATGGGAGGCTGACATATATGTGGTAGGAAGCGCGACATAGCGATAGCAATGAGACAACTAGCAAGCAAAGATAGTAGAGATATCCAAGGTCATGATCATCTTGCCTGAAATCCCGCTAGGAAGAAGACCGAGTCCATGAAGTAGACGAACAAGCGCAGTCGAATGAATCCTCATAATCGCAACGAAACAGGAACTATCGAGGAGAAGCACAACCGGAAAGAAGCAAACAACATGGTAAACACACAAGCATAAACATGGCATAATGCACAACCAAGTATGATGCATGTCCGGTTAAATGAGGCATGGCATGGCAAGATGCAACAACCAAATACTACACATTAAGTGAAGCTCAATATGCAACGAGTTGCATATTGATGAAACTCCACAACAATTATTTAGTTCAATCCCGTTTATGCTACTCATCAATATTAAATGTTGTTAAACATGGCAAGAAGTCAAGCATGATTAAACTACCTATCTAGGCAATTTAAATGAGGCCGGAAACAACCAAGAACAATTCCGGAAAATCCCCATATGCAAATTTTGAATTTTGTACTGTTCTGCCCTAAACACAATTTTAATGTTGTTAAACAGAAAAAGTAAGTGCACCATGTTAATCTACACATTTTTTCACCCCAGTTACATATAAAGTTTATTTAATTTGGAGCTACGGTTATTTAGTTACGAAATAAACCATTTTAACATGTCATTTATGCAAATTAATGCAAACAGCAATTTTAATCATTTTATCATGGCTGAAAGTTAGATATTGTGAAACTACATGAAATTATAAGCATTTTGCATATATGAATCATTTTAATCCGATGCACGGTTTGTGAGATATGATATGCATGAAAATGAGGGGTTTTCTGCAATTCTGTAAATCCTGGGATAATTGCTAAATCGCAGACAGCAGGAAAAAACATGAACGGGCCGAAACTGGATGAGCGCTGGATAGTTTACTGCACACAGGGCGCTGGATAGCTGGGAGCGCTCACATTGGGTCGATGGACCGGGCGGTGCAGCAGACGGTGAGCTCCCGTTTGGATGGAGGGATTGCACGGTACAGGGACGTAGCTGGATGACGCGGTGCCGGGACGGAGCAGAGCGGGGCGGCGTTGTTCCGATGACCATTTGGATCACGGGATCCGAACGAGGCAGTGCAGGCGCGGCCGGGACGGAGCGGTCCAGACGGAGGTGAGCAAGGGCAGTGGCGCGGCTCGATGGGACTTGGCGCGGCTGCGACGGCGAGATCCGGCCGGGGAGGCCGGGAATGGATAGATCGGGCGTAGGGCAACCAGATCCGGCAGTTGTGGTCGAGGACCCGGTGGCGGACGACGTTCTTCGGAGACGGCGGCGCGGGCGCGGCGGCTCCTGAAGAACAGAGTGAGCCAGAGAGATGGTGAGGGAGATCGGCAGAGGAGGGGGAGAAGGACGCAGCCGGGCGGCGAGGGGCTGGCCTGGTCGGTGGCTTGACGAACTCCGGCGGTGCGGGGTTCAGCTCTGGCGAGCTCCGGCCGGCGGGGAGACCGCAGGCGGATGGGGAGGCGCACGAGTGCCGCTCGAGGAGCTCCTCTCCTCGGGCCAGCTCGAGCGGGCAGCGCATGCGGCGTACGGGCGGCGGCGGAATCCGGGTCTGGGCGGGCTCCAGATGGGCTCTGCGGGCCCGCGGCGACTGGTGGAACAGGGGCGCGGTGGAGGTGGGCTCAGGTGGTGGCGGGGTGATGTAGAGGCTCCAAGTGGCGGCGCTGGAGAGGGTGGCTGCGGAAAACGAGGAGGAGGCTTAGGGTTCCAGATAAGGAAGGGGTAGGCCTTCCTTATATAGGCAGAGGGGCTAGATGGAGGGGTTTGAGGCCGTTTTCGGACCCTCCGATCATAATCGGACGGCTCCGGACAAAGGGAAGGGTTAGCTGGGCTAGGTGGGCTGTGTAGATGGGCTAGGGGCTGAGAAGAGAGGGAAGATGGCAGCCCGGCACGGTTTTCGGAACACCGAAAACGTCCGACGTTTTGTCCGGCTATAGTGCCGCTATAGGTTATCCGTTGGGGCATCAAACGACCTCCGAATAGAACGAAATTTGGCACGCGGTCTACCTATAATATAATAAGACCGCATGCCAACTTTCAACCCATTCTGAGAACATTTTATTCCCACTTATAAAATAATATTCGGAGATGCCGCGGGCGCGTGCGAGTGTGTCGGGTCTCGAAACGGACAACGGAAGGGACGCGGAGAAGCCGACAACTACAAACGGATGCAAGTTTTATGAAAACATGCGGATGAAATGCACACGACGACATGACGGAGTGCAACAAGCAAACGAATCACACGGCAACGATGGAAATAAATGGAAGGCATCCGGAGCATCGGTCTCGGGGCGCCACAACTCTCCCCCACTAACAGAAGATCTCGACCTGAGATCTTAGGAAGGAAACGAAAGGGGAAGAGGTAGAGGTAAAAGAAAGTTGCTTCTTTGACAAACGAGTGAAACGAAAGAAACCTTGAGAGGTTGAACAACTCGAAAGAGAGGGTGCAACGGAGATGAACGAAGTTAGGAGCACTCCGGAAGAAAAGAGCAACGGGGAATATGACGAGAATCTAGAGCTCAAGAGACAAGACAGACTATGAAACCACTCCGGTTAGAAAAAGATAGAAAAGGAATAAGAATGAAAGAATTCGGATAGCATCCCGGTAGAAAAGTAAAGCAGAGGTTGAAAAGAAGAAAAGGACTTGAAAAGATGGTACAACACTCTGGTAAAATTGATAAGCAAGGAAAGAACATGATCTTGGCGAAACGAGATAATGGGTCGAAGAGAGAAACATCACAATGACTCCAGAATGAAAAAATAGAAGCTAGATCGTTGGAAAGAAAAGAACGGAGAAGCAAATGACAACTTGTACCATAATTGAATTTGAAAAGCATCCTTACAAAGAAGGATTGAATCGAATTGTTGGAAAAAATCAACAACGTAAAGAATAAGCTTGTTGTGGGCATATCGAAACATCCCAAAATTATGAGGTGACAACCGGCCACTAACAAAAAGAATTTGCTTGCTTGAGATCAACGAAGTGATGAAAAACTCTTTCACCGAGAAGAGAGGAGAAAACTTGGATCATTGATAAGCACCATAGTAGCAACAATCCTTTGGAAAGGCTTTAGGTGAAATCTATACCAAGACAACTCCAACGAAGAGATTGGTGGGTTGAAATGATCTCTTGGGCGAAGAGAAAATGATAGGATTAACATATCTCATTCCTGACAACTTGTGAATCATGAACCACAAAGGGACATTGCCAAGAAAGACATAACACCACCTCAAAAGACAAGGTAGAAAGGAATTGCACTTTGGAATGCAAGATGAAGAATGCCTGATCTCCTAAAACAAAACATGTGTTCAACACCATGTATCTTTAGGAGTATAGCTTAGCGGATCTTGACTTCGAGAGAGAATCAAGACTTGATATAAGGCAAGGGAGAAAGAATTTTGAAGAACACTTTGAGAATGAATTAAATCCTTGACGAAACATCATGAAGAAACTCTCGAAGAACTCCGGATAGCTAACAAGATGATCGAACGAAAGGAAAAGTTGAAAAGAACAAGAAAATCCTTGCAATGATTTAGATGGATCTTCGTGACGAGATAATGAGAAAACTTGGAACTCCGGAAAAGAAAGATGAACAAATTGGAATCGAGAATTCATTCAACATGAATAAACTCCGGAAGAAAGAATTAAGTTAGCTTGAAGGAATAAGAATAAGAATTATGTCATGCTTACCCTTCATCAACTTAAATTTATGACAAGGAACGGATTGGCATGCCACTTATTCTTCTTGAAAAGGATTGAAGAGAGATATAGCGTAAACTTGGGAAGTTCTTGAATGAACCACAGGTAAGATTTTTGGAAAGAACGAGTGAAATGATACGATAATAAAGGAAGAGGAATGTTTAATGAACCACCATAAGAATTGAAAAAGAAAGAAGAAAAGAGAAGGAGTCACCGTGAAGAATTAGAAAACGCACGAAGATACTTGAGGGAATTTAGATACATTAGAACGAAGAGATCATGAGCTGACTACAAAATACTTGAACGATGCACCGGAAGAATTTGAGAACGAGAGATGAGCATTGAGAATGAATAAATTCTTCTGAATGACGGCCTCCGGAGAATCGAAAATGGAAAGAACTCATGAAATGCTCCGGGTGGGTATGAAAAGAATTTCTCACAATCGAAAACAATTGTGAGGATGGCATGAAACTAGAACCACGAATCTTCAAGAGAACGGATGAGAGAAATTCTTCTTTGGTCTTCCAATGCTGAGAATGACGACGAGAACCACCATGAAGAATTTATGAGATACTCCGGAATAATTAAGAATAGAAATGTTGAGCCACGGATGAAAAGAATTTGAAAGCGATCTTGGAGAAGGCATATGACTGATGGGAATTCATTCTTACGTCAATCTTGAAAGAATTTGAGAATAACTCCAAAAAAATTAGAAGAGTCAGGTAAGATCCTGGGAAAAGACCTATGGGTTATGGGGCTACTCAAAAGAAACACCGTTGGAACAACTGCTTGAAATAGAGATTGCACCGGTTGAATTAAATGGCTTGACAGAAAAAACAACCTCAGAATATGTCGAACGGATCTTGAATGGAAAGATGAATCTTCTGACATAATTTCGCACTCCGGGGAAGAATATAGAGAGGTAAATAAGCAAGAGAATCTTGGATAACTACTTCCAACGCAGGAAAAACATTAGAATCGAAGAAAAGGATATGATGAACACCGAGAGCTTGACTTAAATCCACCGAGAACGAAGAATGATGAACTTGTAGCTCCTGAGCACCTTCATGAGAATCACCGGTTAAGAACATTGAAAGAATGGAGAGACTTCTCATGAATAAAATGGATATTTGATTTGAGAATTTTGACTCCGTGAAGAAAGAGGGTGGGAAAAATAAAGACAACTTAGGATGGATGAAATGAACTCCGTTGAGAAAACTGAGAATTGATCGTGCAATGTTGAAAGGGTCGGATTAACTTGAAGAGAAGCACGCCAGTTGAGAATAATTTTTCCATGACAATCTTGATGATCAAGAAGGATTAGCACTCCCATAGAAATATGAGAACACCACTTAGGAAAGGTATGGAATCAACACTTGACTTCGAAGCAACTCGAATGCAAAACTCCAACAAAACAAAGGATTTGGCTTGCAGAATAAACCGGAAACAAATACATAACCCGTCATGCATTTGTCGGAAGGATAATCCTAGGTAACTACTTGAATTCCCACCTAAGAACTCCCAAAACTTCTTGGTTATGCGATCAGATTGTGGGTCCAGGAACCTACTCAGCAATCAACAACCTAATCAGCTGCAACTGCATCCACAACCATTAACACACAACCGAGAAACTTCACAAATTCGTCTACCTCAAACCTTCGAAAACACAGCAATACTAGTCACGGTGGATCATCTAAGCTATCTCCTCCAGTACTGGGGAAAAGTCACGGCACTATTTGCCACCACAAAAAGTATAGAAGCGTTTCGATGTCGGCGTCCTCTGGTATTCAGGAACTGAAACGATAGCGAATGTGACAAGAACCCCTTGGAGCTCAACTCCCCGGGTCCAATCCATACGGTCAGGAGGCACCAAGATAGAATTCCCGTCACAACGATATCATAACGATTCCAAAATACACGCGTGACCCTAAAAAAATTGAGTGAGAAGAGTAGTAGAACCAAAACACCTACGTCACAATTCCTCACCAGAGCGACGAAGGGGATAAGGAGTAAAAAGAATTCCTACTCTCTGGTATATAGCTAGACTCAAAATAGTTTTTCTTCTATACTCGCCAACGGTTCGATCAATCAAGGGGGCTCCTATGGTCGGTCGAGGCTCTGATACCAACTTGTCACGCCCAATATGCGATCCTATCCTCGAGGGACTCGGAGGCCCCACCAAGGATAGAAGCGCATATCGAAGACGCTTGCAAGGTGAATATCATTACATCGTACCATGTACATAATGGATGAGGATACATACAAATACATATAGTCATCACAGGAATACATCAACACATAGCAAACATCATACAGGAGAGCAGAATCCGACTGAGGATGAAACACAAATGAAAAACACGAACGACATCCACCCTGCTAGCCCTGGCTGCCGACCAGGAACCTATCCCAAGATCGACGAAGAAGAAGAACTCCAAAAGTAGACGCGCATCGCTCTCACGTCAAATCATCGCATTACCTGTACCTGCATCTGTTGTTGTAGTAATCTGTGAGCCACGAGGACTCAGCAATCCCATAACCATGGGTAGCAAGACTATCAAAGCTTAATGGGTATGGAAGGGTAAGGTGGTGAGGTTGCAGCAAGCACTAAGCATTATATGGTGGCTAACTTACGAGTACAACAACAAGAAGAATAACTACGCATAACGGTCGCAAACTAATAATGATCAAGAAGTGATCCTGAACACCTACTTACGAGTCGAACATAACCCCACCGTGTTCTCTTCCCAAACTCCCTCGAAAAGAGACGATCACGGTTACGCACGCGGTTGGTGTATTTTAATTAGAATTAGTGTCAAGTTCTCTACAACCGGAGGTTATAAATATCCAAGTCGCCACATAACCACGGGCACGGCTTCGCGTAAGATTTAACCCTGCAGGGGTATTCCAACATGGTCCGTCACAAACCAACACAAGCTGCGGTGGAAGACCTCAACCTCAAGAAAACCCGATCAACCTCAAGTCAGCCCGAAGTATCCTCGGAATCCCGATGCACAAGACATTTCGACAATGGTAACACAAGTCCAGCAAGACCTCCCGGTATACCGACAATCCTGATAGGAGTCGCACGTATCTCGTTCTCAGGGCACACCGGATGGGCAAGACGTCGGATTCGCTGAGACCCTGCTTGCCCAGGGGGCGCCGGACATCGCCCAGTTTGGACCAGCACCATCAACACTGGCCCCCCCTGTATTATGTTGAATTAAGAATCCTCGGGTAGCGCTAACTCCCTATGCAAATTAATTATTTAATTCAGTATTATTATGTTGGCAAATGTTAAAACCAATGTTGGGCCTTGCTGTAAGCGGTTATTCAAAGCGAACTGTCAAGAGGGTCCCATACCCCTGAGCATGTTAGGAACGCTAATCAAGGATCATACACACCGGTATTACGGAAACTAGGGCAGCATGAATGGAACAAAACACCAGGCAAAAGGTCGAGCCTTCCACCCAAAAACCAAGTATATAGATGCATTAATTAAATAAGAGATATTGTGATATCCCATTATATCCATGTCCTAACATGGAAGAACCTGCAACTAGCAACGCTATAAGAAAGGGCTGAGCAAAGCGATAACATAGCCAAACAACAGTTTGCTGGGTAAGGGTGGTTAGAAGATGTATCATGGCATATGGGAGGCTGACATATATGTGGTAGGATGCGCGACATAGCGATAGCAACTAGACAACTAGCAAGCAAAGATAGTAGAGATATCCAAGGTCATGATCATCTTGCCTGAAATCCCGCTAGGAAGAAGACCGAGTCCATGAAGTAGACGAACAAGCGCAGTCGAACGAATCCTCACAATCGCAACGAAAAAGGAACTATCGAGGAGAAGCAAAACCGGAAAGAAGCAAACAACATGGTAAACACACAAGCATAAACATGGCATAATGCACAACCAAGTCTGATGCATGTCCGGTTAAATGAGGCATGGCATGGCAAGATGCAACAACCAAATACTACACATTAAGTGAAGCTCAATATGCAACGAGTTGCATATTGACGAAACTCCACAACAATTATTTAGTTCAATCCCATTTATGCTACTCATCAATATTAAATGTTGTTAAACATGGCAAGAGGTGAAGCATGATTAAACTACCTATCTAGGCAATTAAAATGAGGCCGGAAACAACCAAGAACAATTCCGGAAAATCCCCATATGCAAATTTCGAATTTGGTACTGTTCTGCCCTAAACACAATTTTAATGTTGTTAAACAGCAAAAGTAAGTGCACCATGTTAATCTACACATTTTTCCAACCCAGTTACATATAAAGTTTATTTAATTTGGAGCTGTAGTTATTTAGTTATGAAATAAACCATTTTAACTTGTCATTTATGCAAATTAATGCAAACAGCAATTTTAATCATTTTATCATGGATGAAAGTTAGATATTGTGATACTACATGAAATTCTAAGCATTTTGCATATATGAATCATTTTAATCCGATACATGGTTTGTGAGATATGATATGCATGAACATGAGGGGTTTTCTGCAATTCTGTAAATCCTGGGATAATTGCTAAATCGCAGACAGCAAGAAAAGACATGAACGGGCCGAAACTGGGTGAGCGCTGGATAGTTTACTGCACACAGGGCGCTGGATAGCTGGGAGCGCTCACATTGGGTCGATGGACCGGGCGGTGCAGCGGACGGTGAGCTCCCGTTTGGATGGAGGGACTGCACGGTCCAGGGATGGAGCTGGATGACGCGGGATCCGAACGAGGCGGTGCAGGCGCGGCCGGGATGGAGCGGTCCAGGCGGAGGTGAGCAAGGGCAGCGGTGCGGCTCGATGGGACTTGGCACGGCTGCGACGGCGAGATCCGGCCAGGGAGGCCGGGAATGGATAGATCGGGCGTAGGGCAACCGGATCCGGCAGTTGTGGTTGAGGACCCGGTGGCGGACGACATTCTCCGGCGACGGCGGGGCGGGCACGGCGGCTCCTGAAGAACAGAGTGAGCGAGAGAGATGCTAAGGGAGATCGGCAGAGGAGGGGGAGAAGGACGCAGTCGGGCGGCGAGGGGCTGGCCTGGTCGGTGGCTTGACAAACTCCGGTGGCGCGGGGTTCAGCTCCGGCGAGCTCCGGCTGGCGGGGAGACCGCTGGCGGAGGGGGCGGCGCACGGGAGCCGCTCGAGGAGCTCCTGTTCTCGGGCCAGCTCGAGCGGGCAGCGCATGCGGCGTACGGGCGGCGACGGAATCCGGGCCCGGGCGGGCTCCAGATGGGCTCTGCGGGCCCACGGCGACTGGTGGAACAGGGGCGCGGTGGAGGCGGGCTCAGGTGGCGGCGGGGCGATGTGGAGGCTCCAAGTGGCGGCGCTGGAGAGGGTGGCTACGGAAAACGAGGAGGAGGCTTAGGGTTCCAGATAAGGAAGGGGTAGGCCTTCCTTATATAGGCAGGGGGGCTAGATGGAGGGGTTTGAGGCCGTTTTCGGCCCCTTCGATCGTAATCGGACGGCTCCGGACAAAGGGAAGGATTAGCTGGGCTAGGTGGGCTGTGTAGATGGGCTAGGGGCTGAGAAGAGAGGGAAGATGGCAGCCCGGCACGGTTTTCGGAACACCGAAAACGTCCGACGTTTTGTCCGGCTATAGTGTCGATATAGGTCATCCGTTGGGGCATCAAACGACCTCCGAATGGAACGAAATTTGGCACGCGGTCTACCTATAATATAATAAGACCGCATGCCAACTTTCAACCCATTCTGAGAACATTTTATTCCCACTTATAAAATAATATTCGGAGATGCCGTGGGCGCGTGCGTGTGTCGGGTCTCGAAACGGACAACGGAAGGGATGCGGAGAAGCCGGCAACTACGAACGGATGCAAGTTTTATGAAAACATGCGGATGAAATGCACACAACGACATGACGGAGTGCAACAAGCAAACAAATCACACGGCAACGATGGAAATAAATGGAAGGCATCCGGAGCATTGGTCTCGGGGCGCCACAGCAAGCCACCCCGCGAGTCTCCTAGTAGCCCCCAGCGCCCTCGTCAGGCTGGTTGCCATCATTCCTTTGCGGTGGCAGTGGTAGTGGTGGAAGAGCGGCATTGGCCTGAGGGTTGGCCTCATGAGGCTGATCACGCCAGGCGGCCTCGCGAGGCTGGTCGCGCCAGCCCTGCCGGAGGTGGCCATTGCCGCCGCAGTCTCCCCAACGGTTGCCACTGTAGCCGCCTCCACGGCCGGTGCCACGGTCGTTACGGTCGCCTCGGCGGCCCAGACGCTCATTGCGAAACAGCTTGAGCTCGTGGCAGTCCTCGGTGCTGTGGGAGTGCGAGTTGTGGTAGGCGCATAGAGGGCGGCTGTCCCTCTTGGGCTCATCACGCTTGCGGCCGCGCTTCTGCTCGGGCTCCGCCGCGAGCACGGCAGGGCCCTTGCGCTTGGCGTCCTTGCTCTTGGCCTTGGCGGCGTCTGGCGCCGCGTCGGGGTCATTGTGGGCGAAGAGACGGCCCTCTTCGGCCTTGGCGCACCTGTCGGCGAGGTCGAACAGCTCGAGCACGGAGTCGAGCTCGTCTTTGATGGCGAGCATCTCGCGCATCTGGACGTCCGTGATGCAATTGGAGAACGCAGAGATGATGGCGGCCTCGGAGGCGCACGGGATCTTGTTGCGCACTTGGCTGAAGCGCTGGATGTACTTGCGAAGAGTCTCGTCAGGGCACTGGCGCACGACACGCAAGTCATTGAGCGTGAGGGAGCGCTCGTCGGTGCCCTTGAATTTGGCGACAAATTGCCGGCAGAGCTCGGACCACGAGGAGATGGATGCTTCGGGGAGGTTCATGAGCCATGAGCGTGGGCCGTCCTTGAGGGCCATGGGAAACCAGTTCGCTATGACCTTGTCGTCGCCGTTCGCTGCCTCGATGCTCAGGGCATAGAGCTGCAGGAACTCTGTGGGGTTGGGGGTGCCGTCGTAGCGCGGAGGCAGGACCGGCTTGAACTTGGTAGGCCACACCACGCGGCACAGCTCGCGGGTGAAGGCGTGGCAGCCCCCGCAGCTAGAAGGGACGCCACCGGCGAGGGCGGCACGGTTCTTGTGGCAGGCGGCCACGACCTCCTGGATGGTCCTGTCTTGGCGCTGGCGCTGCCGCTCGAGGAGGACGCGCGCGTCAGGTGGCGCGCGCCGGACGATCTGGCAGCTAGGCTCGCCATGGTCCGGCGAAGACGCGCCGCGGGACGGCTCACGCGCCTGCACGTCGTGGTGGTGCCGGGCACCCTCGCTAGGCAGAGGAGGTGGAGGAGGCTGATGCGGAGCATCCTACGATCATCCCCATGTACGCTACACCAACTCCCCAAGTACCAAGTGAACCCATGACAAGAGCACGTGCTACTCAATCCGAGGTGACATCTCTCCTACTTGAGCTTCCCTTACATTCGGATGAGATATGGCCGCTACCTCAAGCATGGACACCGTGTGTGATCAGGTACATCGATCGACCCAGGGAAGGAGGAACGGCCAGCGTCAAGACTTGTGCAGAGTTTCTGCCAAGCCCGGAACTTCCGGCCACAGCCGGAACCTTCGGCCCCCGGACCTTCCGGCCAGCCAGGAACCTCCGGCCCTCGACACTCCAGGCGACGCCCGGACGCGCCAACTCTCTGTCCAGCCCGGACCCTGCCCGGAACCCGACCGGACCCTCCGGCCCCCGGAACATCCGGCCTGCCCGGAATTTTCGGCCCCCGGAAACCAGCCCAGCTCCCGCCGTGCCAACTCTCGGGTTACCCCGGACCCTGCCCGGAACTTCCGGCCACCGGAACTTCCGGACCTGCCCGGAACCTCCGGCCTGCCTGCGCGCAGTGTATCTGGGCCGAGGCCCATGTACCCCTTCGCCCACCTAGACTATATATACTCTTCCCCAACCTATGTTTTAGGGTTAGCAAATAGGATAGCTCATTTCTAGGTGAGCTTTGCTCCTTTACCACTCCTCCTCTTGAGAGAGAGAGAGAGACCACTCCATTGGAGTTCAAGACCTCCATTGGAGAAGATCCCAAGGGATTCAAGACCCCCATCGTGGGAAGATCCATCTCGGATTAAAGACCTCAACTCCTCACAGATTGGGATGAACTAGCTACCGTTTGTATTGTCCTTTGTTGACTTTGGATCGTGAATCTCTCCGTGTGTATGTGGATTTAGCACATGTGTGATTGTGTCTTGTCTATTTGAGTGTTTCCTCTCGTTTTCCCCTCTCGTGTTCTTCGTGTTCTTCGCGGGATCCCCTCCAATCGTGAAAGATCGACACCATTAGGGTTCCACCCTACATCATCTTGGTATCATGAGCCACGTTGATCACGATTTTGGAGTCTCCCCCACCGTTTTCTAGCCTAATTTTGCTTCGTTTTGTCCCAATTTCGAAAATCCCCACCAAAAATAGCCATACCAATTTTTTTTGTGATTTGTTGGTTGGATAATGTTTTGTTGATTTTGATCCATGGATTCGTTGTGTTTCAAGTGGATCTAGCCTTCTCCATCTTTTTTCCCCATTTCCATCCACGAAATCTTCTCAATTTTGCCCCGGGAAATCGTGTTTTTCCGCCCCCATTCTCAGATCTGGAATTTAGGGTTCGTCCCGGAAGAAATTCCACGACCCCCGGAACTTCCGGCATTCCCCGGAACTTCCGTCCCCCGGAACTTCCGTCCTCACCCCGGAACTTCCGGGCTAAACAGAAAGTTTACCTCAAAATCCCCTAGTTTCCCCCACACGTCTCCTGCGACCCCCGGAACTTCCGGCAACCCCCCGGAACTTCCGGAGCCCGGAACTTCCGGCCCTAGCCCCGGAACTTCCGGCCTAACCAGAAACATTGCACAGACTTTCAGCATCACCCTTCTTCACCGTTTTCATCATAACTTTTCGCTCCGAACTCCAATTTGAGTGTTCTTTGACTCGTTTTGAAGCTATCGACGTGGCCGAGGACCTCACCTTGGTTTCACCACCATTTGACTCCATCAAAATTTTGGAACTTTGGCATCTTTGCCTAGGGCCTCCACCATATCATCCGCAATACCACCATAGCCTTCCGCAACCTAACCCATTTTGATCCCCATTGCATTTGAGGTTGTTTGAGTTGTGGCTTGTGTCTTCTAAGGTGTTTCGGCTACTTAGGGACCGTGACTTCCACTCTGACAACGTGTATAGCCCCACCATACTCTTCCGCCACCTTACCCATTTTGACCGGGTCTCCACCAATACTTCCGCAACCACCACCGCTAATCCGCTACCACCATTTGACATTTGCCTTTGAGATTTTGAGTTCGCGGTTTTTCCGTTTCCTAAGGTGTTTCGGCTAATTAGGAACGGTTCGACATGGAGAACACCGCCACTCATCATCGCCCGAGGTCGTCATCGACATTGTCCACTTCATCATCATCCGTCCTTTCTTACAAACGAGAACCACCGACGGTAACCTCGACGACACCATTGTATATTCCCCTTGCCATTGCATTGTTAACACCTAGCCCATTTTGCGTCACTTGCCTATCGAGACTAGCCATTGAGTATTGCCGGCAACGTTACTTGTGCACTTTAGTGATTATCGATCCGCCCTTCCATTGCATACATACCTCATCTTGGTATCATCATATCATCTCTTGTGTCACAAGATTGTTCCCGCATATACACACTTGCTATCTTGGTTTGAGCATTGCGCATATTGGCCAAAAAAAAGCTTTTAAGCAAAGAGAAAAACAAGAGCTTGTAAGCAAGAGCCATAGCATCATACCACATTACATATCAAATTACCATCATTGATCATCTTGGATCATCGTGTGAGAAACACCGGGAATCATACATACATAGCATACTTGGGATAGAAAGTTGATACGTTTTGTCTCTTATAGGTTGTGCACAAGTTTCGTATCCGCCTATTGAGCAATCGTGCTAGCGTCTCTCTAGAGTTGTGCAACAAGAGCATTTTGCGTGGATTCCACATTTTGAGCTCGTTCCTTGGTTGCACGACCCCATTTATCTATCCGTGTGTGTGTTTCCGTGTGCCATTCTTTGCTATTGGTCTACTTGTTTCACTTGCAACTTTGTGAATCTCTTTCAACATTATTGACTCTTGCTAACAATTGAATTAAATTTTTGTGCCACTATCCTCACCAAGCTCCACCAAAAGCTTTACTTGTATAGGTGTGAGAATTGACAAGATCCAGTACCAATTGTGATATTTCCATAATACCATATTGGGTGATCATTGATCCATCATCAACATTGGAAAGGTACATTTGGTCTAGTTCTTCCCTTTCTTCCACTCACATTTGTTCTAGTCTTGTGATGGATAGGCAAAGTACATCATCTCAGGTCTTCGACGACATCGTTGGCGAGAACAACTACATCACCAAAACTCCCTGCTTCGGACTACAACGACAAATGCAAGGTGCACAACATGCCTTGCGAGAGCGCATCGACAACCTCGCCACCGACTTGCGCCAAACACTCGACGACAAGCTATCATCTCAAATGGAAGAGTTCCGAGACATGTTGTCCACCTACAAGTCTTCTTCGACTTCGTCATCTTCAAGGTGGCGGCGAGCAAGTCGCACATCTTCGGAGCGCCCATCCGCCGCAAGCACAATCCGACCACGTCCTCACCTTCGTGACGACCATCATCACGTTCGACATCCACATCGTCATGAAGGGCAAGTATCCTACAAGCCACATGTGCGCGACGACGACGAACGCCATCGACTACAAGATCAAGCACGGCAACGACACCATCAAGATGAAGATGCTTGAGACGCGCAAACCTACAAGTCCCAACAAGCTCTACATCACGCTACGGCCAACCTTCATGAGCACAGGAGAAGACCGCGAGACAAGCACCACCAAGAGGAAGCTACGGCTACCACCACCACTTCGGCATCTTCGCCAAGTGTTATCAAGGCATCTTCGCCTTTGGACGTACGGCATCTTCGCCTACTTCCCACGAGTACGCCTACATCGACATCATGAAGTCCAAGGCGACCACCTACAAGCGAGGGCGACACTTCCATCTTCGGAAGCCCCTCAAGGAAGATAGCTGAGCATAGGAACTTCCCTTCGGTCATGGAGACGAGCTACGAGGTGCCACATCATATGGGCCTCCTACAACAAGATGGCGACAAGACGATAGAGCAAGGACCATTCCCTTCAACCAAGGCGGCGAGCACGAACCTCTTCGACAACATGAAGACGACGCCCACATGGGACTCCTACTCGGACTCAAGCTACGCGACCGCAAGTGAGACCCTCTCTTTGGTCTCGGAGGAGAGCGATGATTTGCCACATCCTATGGCATTCATCTTTGGAGGCGTTATGGATGAGGAGGTTGACCATGGGACTACTCCCACAACCAAGGCGACGAACGACGTTGAGTATGGAGACGCTTGCACCTACATCTCTCTGACACCCACATATGACGAGATGACCCAATTGCCATGTGAGGAGAGCCACCACCACATGAGTGAGATGAGTGACTCCACCATATGTGACATTGAGTGCATTTCCTATGAGAGGATGAGAGTGACCACCACTAGCCCCACACATGAGTACATGCCGCATATCCTATGTGAGGTTGAGATCCATCACCACCCTTTGAGTGATTCAACCAACCATATGAGTGAGCGCATCATAGCGGGAGTGAGTGAGCCACAACACTTAGTGAGTGAGGTAGTTGATAGGGCATGTGAGGCCACTATGATTTCTAACGACTTACCCTCTACTCCAAGTGTGTTTTCTTTGGTGCTAGATCTCCTACAAGGCGAAGTGCCAATCCTCGACGAGTCCATACCTCCAATGGGCAATACGATGGCCATTGTGGACGATGATGCACCCCCACATGGTTCCATCAAGACGACAATGTTGCTCACGCTTTGATTTTTGCCACCGCACCTACACCACATGAGTGGAGCTCCAAAGGTAACATAGGTGATGGTGTTTCGCTTGTCCCGCTAGTGGACTATCCTTACAATGATTGCTTCCATGATGTTGATCACCCTATGGATTCACCACATGCTATGTCTTCTACATGCTTAGATATGCCACCCATTTATGATGAATATGATGATGAGCATGTCGAATTACCTCGTTGTGATGCTATGCTACATAGGATATCTTGTGCAAATTCTATTGGTCACGTCATGTTTGACAATCCATTAAACTTGTCATATGCTATGAGTGATATTTCCCAAATTGCATCATTACAAGCTCACCGTAGTAACTATGCATATCCAATTAAAATCAATCCCATTTGCACTAATGGCATAGATGACAAGATCATGGTCATTGGAATTTGTTTCTCTTGCGATGATATTGCTATGCTTCCCTTGAAAAATTTGTGCAATTCATCTACTCTGCCATGCCATGATAATGATTGTAGATCGCATGATTCCATCCTTTGTGTGCACCATATGCATACCATTCATGACAATGCTTTAGATATTTCACATGATGCATTACACACCTTGAGTATCCATTCTTCTTTACATAACACCAAACCAATCATGATGGATGACATGTTTCTATATCATGCATCTCATTTATTTGAGCATTGGATATGTTGTGCTAACCAACACATGCACGTGCGCATCATAATGGATGATGTGTACATATACCACGCACACACAATTTTCCATTTGTCCTTCTTTTGTGTAGGTACTCACGACTACTTGTCAACTTCTCAATCCCATGAGTTGACAAAACGAGCTCTTGAGAGCAACGATGCTTTGGGATTGCTTGGAATGCTTACCCGGCCATTCCCCTCATGCAAGGACTACGCGCATTACTTTTACTTGGCTCTCACACGGCTATGGGCTATTTACCACTTGTCACCTTATGCTCATTTTACCGTGTTCACTTTGCATGATATGCCTCCTTCTATGCCTTTGCCAGGCAATTGTGACCCTTGCTTTCATTTACTCATGATTCACCATTCTACTATTTCTATATGTACTTGCATGCTTGGTGGGGATCCTTGCTGCTATTGCCAATACAATGATACTACTTTGCTCATATCATTTTCTCATGCTCGTGATATGTCATGTGCATTATGTATGCCTACTATTTGCACACATGACATGATTTCTATGATGACCTCTAGTATGTTGCATCTTCGCACTACTAGCTTGCATGACTTGATTCATATGATCACTTGCTTTGTTGCATCACCCATGATTCATACTTGCTCGTTTCATTGGGTTGATGGCATATCTATTCTTGCCTCTCACATGATTTATAATGATCATTGTCCCTTGTCTCCCTTAGTTGCATCTCTCATATCCACTTGTAGTGAGTGCAAACATGTTATGCTTATTGATCTTGGAGACTTGGCCATCTCACTTGTGATGCATGCTTGCTTGAATGAGCTTAATGTCTTTGGTTGTACTCACATCGTATGCTTCCATACCATGCCACATTATCTTGTTCCTTCTTATGATAAGAATGATGACGACACTTGTTGGGTAACTCACCACACGAATAGGTTTTGCAATTCCACTAACCTCATTTGTTTTTCCGAGTGTTTGTCATGTTCTTTGGTTTTGAAGGATTCACAAGGCGGTACCGTCATGAGACAACTTGGTCATGTGAAGGTGTATACGATGTGCGACACCGACATCTTCGCGAACATTCATAAGGTGAACTCCTTCCCTTTGAGTCATCCTCAATTAGGCATATTGGATGGGCAATACTTTCATTGTTGTTTGCTCCTTGTCTACATGATACATCTATTGGATGGAGGCGCGACATTGGAGATTGACCCTATGGACCTTCAAGTTGAGGAGCGCTCGGACTTAGTGGATGCACCACCGGACCATCACTCCTGCCACGAAATCGAGCCATGGTACAACAATATACACAACACATTTGCACCTTATGCATGGATTGACCTACATTGTGATTGCCTTGTTGCATCTTGCATTTCCATGACATCCATGATATATGCCCTTGTGCACTTCATTAGCAAATTTGTTGTGATATACCTTGATGGCCTCTTCATACATAGTCATCACATTGGACACCATCAATTGCAAGATAACATAATCATATTGAGCATCCATTGCCATGTTCATGCTCTTGATAAACCGTCCCACTATGACATCATTTTGCACAATGGTAGAATTTGTAGCTCTGTGCACCATGACACTTACCACACTTTTGTGTGCGCAACAAATGATTTTGCTCCCATGAATGCTTTGCATATCATTCTATATCTTTTGCCTAAGCATCATGTGCCTTGTCACGAACAATCTTGTCGCACGGACTCATACTTACTTGATGTACACCTTATGTGTGCTAACCATTGTATTTCCAAGTGTCCCTTGTGTTTGCTCGTTTTGCATGTATACCATTCCAACGACATCTTGAAGTACTTTGATTGCGTCATGACATACAAGTCCGTCCACGACCACCGTTTCCATGGTGATGAGGTTCACGATCCGAGGTCGGATCTTTCCCAAGGGGGGGGAGATGATGCGGAGCATCCTACGATCATCCCCATGTACGCTACACCAACTCCCCAAGTACCAAGTGAACCCATGACAAGAGCACGTGCTACTCAATCCGAGGTGACATCTCTCCTACTTGAGCTTCCCTTACATTCGGATGAGATATGGCCGCTACCTCAAGCATGGACACCGTGTGTGATCAGGTACATCGATCGACCCAAGGAAGGAGGAACGGCCAGCGACAAGACTTGTGCAGAGTTTCTGCCAAGCCCGGAACTTCCGGCCACATCCGGAACCTCCGGCCCCCGGACCTTCTGGCCAGCCCGGAACCTCCGGCCCTCGACACTCCAGGCGACGCCCGGACGCGCCAACTCTCTGTCCAGCCCGGACCCTACCCGGAACCCGACCGGACCCTCCGGCCCCCGGAACATCCGGCCTGCCCGGAACTTCCGGCCCCCGGAAACCAGCCCAGCTCCCGCCGTGCCAACTCTCGGTTTATCCCGGACCCTGCCCGGAACTTCCGGCCACCGGAACTTCCGGACCTGCCCGGAACCTCCGGCCTGCCTACGCGCAGTGTATCTGGGCCGAGGCCCATGTACCCCTTCGCCCACCTAGACTATATATACTCTTCCCCTACCTACGTTTTAGGGTTAGCAAATAGGATAGCTCATTTCTAGGTGAGCTTTGCTCCTTTACCACTCCTCCTCTTGAGAGAGAGAGAGAGACCACTCCATTGGAGTTCAAGACCTCCATTGGAGAAGATCCCAAGGGATTCAAGACCCCCATCGTGGGAAGATCCATATCGGATTAAAGACCTCAACTCCTCACAGATTGGGATGAACTAGCTACCGTTTGTATCGTCCTTTGTTGACTTTGAATCGTGAATCTATCCGTGTGTATGTGGATTTAGCACATATGTGATTGTGTCTTGTCTATTTGAGTGTTTCCTCTCGTTTTCCCCTCTCGTGTTCTTCGTGTTCTTCGCGGGATCCCCTCCAATCGTGAAAGATCGACACCATTAGGGTTCCACCCTACATCAGAGGCGCATCATGCGCCACGTCCCCGGCACGAGATGGCGGAGGGCGGAGCGAGTGAGAGGGCACTGGGGCGTCTCCGGCGGCGTTGACGAGCTCGGTGATGCGGCCGAGCCAGGCGTCGTAGCCAGCGTCGGTGGGGCGGTAGCGTAGGAGCTCGCGCGCCATGAGCAGCGCGGCCTGTGAGGCCGGCGCGTCGCGGCGGGCGAGTGAGGAGGCCGTGGCGGTGTGGCCGTCCGTCTGCATGGACGGGTGGAGGGAGGAAGCCTGCTGCTCCCTCGCAGCAGGGTCGGTGGCGGCGCCGGCGGCGCGGCGTCGACGGTCGTCACGGGCGACCGACTCCGTCTGGGCCACCCTGGTAGCCCTGCGCGCGTACCGCTCATGACGAGCGAGGAGGTGGGAAGAACTGAAGCCGCCCCCTACCTGGCGCGCCAAATGTCGGAACCGGGGCTCCGGGGACCTGAAGGTTCGAACACTGGGGGCGAGCTAGTTCCTACCAACCAAGGGTGACCACGGCGAGGCTACGGCGAGAGCGCTAGCGCGGAGCTCAACAGGGGACACGACGGTTACCCAGGTTCGGGACACCTTGCGGTGTAAAACCCTACTCCTGCTTGTGGTTGAGATTGCTGTGGGCAAGAGAGTGTCCTCGCGTACAAGGTAGGAGATGAAGGAATCCATCCCCTCTACAATGGCAGCTATGTCCCTTTTATAGCCGCCCTGGTCCTCTTCCCCTAAAAATCTAGGCGGGAAGGGTTGCCACACTTGGCGGGTTTTGAAAGGGGACAGGCGCCCAGGCTATCCTGACTAAAGTCGGTCTTCGCCTGCAAAAGCATGATCCATGACGCGCCGGTGGGCTCGGTGGTGACCTCCGCCCTGCGCGCCTTGCTGTCTCGGTCTTCTTTCGCCAAACGGGCAGTCCTTGGGACTTGCTTTGGAGGTGGGCAGCTGGGGCTCCTCCTTTAGCACCAAAGAGGAAAGCCTCTCTGTCTGCGCCCGCTGGCGCGGCCTCTGCCGCCGTTTGTCGCCACGCGCGTCACCCACGTGGTGGGAACAGGACCGCGCAGCTGATGTCAGGTCGGATGGCCTCGGACGGCCGCCTCGAGGGGCTACCTCGGGAGAGGGCCTCGCGAGGCTTCCGCCGCTGCTGCGGCTAAGTGTTGGTGGCTCACGCCTTGAGGAGGGGTCCTCGGGAGGCTGGCGCCTTGCGAGGTGTCTTCGCTCTGCGGCACCCTTAGGTGGGCTGCGTCTTGGGCCTTCGCCAAACGTCGTCTCCTGGGCCGCAGGCAGACGGGCCGTGGTACCCTGGTTCCCAATGGCCCGACAGTGCTTCTTCAAGTTTTGTTAGGGTTTTTGTCCTGCTCAGGAAGACGAGACGACGGCGGCTCCCTGAAGATGGAATAAGGTTCTCCCCGCCTAGCCCCGTCCCGGTGGTGCGTCTAGCATCACTGGAAGGTGTGTGGAGATGTGTCTCTGGCGGATCTCGCGGGATTCGGCCGGTGGTTGTCTTTGGTGGATCTGCTCGGATCCGGTCTTTGTTCGTGTGTCTTCACGTTGGATCCTTCTGATCTACGCTTCTCTTCATCAGCGGCGATTGCTGTTCTGGTGCGTTGGTCCTATGAGGCCCTAGCACGACGACTTCCCGACTGTCTACTACAAGTTGTGCCCGGCTCCAGTGAGGAAGGGGCGATGACGGCGGCGCTCGCTTCAGTGCTTGTAGTCATCGCTAGGTGGTCTATGAATTTAGATGTAATTTTAATTATTTCTGGTGTTTGTTGTACTGTCATGATGGAAGATGACTAGATCGAAAGTTTCTCGCAAAAAGAAAATCTCTTTACTCTCCATATGTAGTAAAGCAAAAAAGTATGTCATTTACCCGTCCTAGGGATCTAAACCTAGGTATATCGTGTGTCCCTTTTATTTGTGTTCTAGATCTCCCTGTTTATTTGTGTTCTAGATCTACTGACGTACTATAAATTTCACGTACTCCAAATATCGCAATCGCAATTAGTCCTAGGAATCTAAACCTAAGTATATCGTGTGTCCCTGTTTATTTGTGTTCTAGATCTACTGACGTGACGTCCCTCAACTATAAATTTCACGTACTCCAAATATCGCAATCGCAATTAGTCCTGGGAATCTAAACCTAGGTATATCGTGTGTCCCTGTTTATTTGTGTTCTAGATCTACTGACGTGACGTCCCCTCGACTACTGGTAATGGTGTGGGTATCTTCCCAGACAAAACTCATATATTTCTCAGGATAATTGTGGAAAATGTGCAATATATGACATCAATCATTCCAATGACGGGGCTAAGGTTTAACTGAACATACACGCTGCCTGATATATTCCTAAATGCACTTAGACACCTGGTTGCCAATTGTAAGAAAGGAACATGCGATGTGCAAATGTGTCGAGGCTAAAAAAAAAGCAGCAGCAAATCTAATGCTCAAGCAGGATTTATAGAAATCACTGTTGACAATCGCCTATAACCCTGAAACCTATAGTTTGGGCATTCTCGCTTTGGTGATTGCAAGGTTTAACTTGTTTGCAACATTTGAACCTTCCCGGAGGCCTTCTCGCTGTGATCGACAACGAGCTTCTTTCGAATGGCTAATAGCTCCTCTCCAGCACCACAGATGTAGGCTGCTGTTCGCCTGCCAGAGAGAGTTGCTCCTTCCATGCTGTCGATGTAGTCCTACAAAAACAATAAAGGAGGTCATGATTTTGGTCACATTTACTATTTCCTAACGACGTGTATCATCCAATGTTGCAAGCATTCATCTGTTTAAAATTGACTCCATAAATTATTGAGAATTTGAATGCAAATTGTCTGCTTTGGCGGCCAGGACTATGTCAATGCTTTAGGTGTACTGTACCTGTTTCGTGTAAGAGCCAGACAAGAAGAAATTTTTAACTGGTGTCTTCTGGTCAGGTCTAAATGGATCATTTCCAGGAGCCTCACGGTACAAGGATTGTCCGATCTTTACCACGCTGGACCATGTAACTTCCAAGCCTTGGGCTGATGGAAACAAATCTAAGACCTGCGCAAAATTATAAATGCATTAGCATCGAGGGGGCAATAGAATCAACAGAAGTGCTAAGGAGTATTAGTATTAGGGTTCGGCTCTCCTGCAGGGATCCCTGCATGCATTACTGTGCAGGGCCAATCAATGGACAACACGTATCCTGATAAGCCCCACCTCTCAAAAACATATATTTTTTTTCCTTTCTTGTATCTTCTATTGATGCGCCATCTTCTCGTTATCTCCTTTGGCTTGACTCGACAGGTTTTGAAGACTATTCATGCTACGACGACACTCTCAAGACGCGGATTTTGATTTTTCATTTTTTCCTTCTAGTGTTACCCTTCTTCAAATGCAATGCTATTGCATACGCTTTGCTTGGGGGGGGGGGGGGGGGGGGGGGGGGGCTAAGGAGTATTAGGTCCAAGTGTCCTATTAGGGTGCGTTTTCTTTCCTTGCACCCCAAGTCTTGTGTAATATATATATATATATATATATACGCCTCTTGGGCTATGCAATAGAGATAAGTTGCATCCATAACAAGAAGCACAATAAAATCACATTCTAGGGAACTGCTTTAAAATGAGGCCATGCTTAGAAATTGGTAAAAGAAATCATCTGCATCAACCAATTATAGCGATCCTTTCACCAATAAATTATGTACAAACCCACCTGTTTTTCAACCTTGCTAATAATCTCCTCATTTGGCAATGGCATGTAAGGATCACCTGGAGTTAGCACAGCTCTGCAAATAAAGCAAACACGCAAGGTGAATTTATTTGCAGAAAGATAAGCCGATCCAATGCATGAATTTTAGAAGTTATACTGCACAAATCACCCAGTAAACTGCCTAGATTATGTAAACATAAATCAGAGTTTCAAAACGTCAAACAGTTAACTTTGTTAAGAGTGCTGGATGGTAGCCTTACTGGATCAGGGAACCTTGTCCTTCAATGTAGTAGTCAGCAGGAGATGACAGTGCAAGGTCTGAAAAACAGGAGAAGTCTGCATCTGGAGTATAGAGTAGATTATCCAAGCCAACTGCCTTTTGGAGTTGTCTAAATCAAAGATAAGAAAAGCATCACTCGGCAAGGGATTTGCTTTTGCACAAGCATATTTTAGCAGAGATAAATGTACTCTTCCTGAAAACATCAGGGATGTGCCAGAAAATATTAATTGGTCTAATATAAATTAAAAACAAAGAAGTAACAAAGAGCCCCAGGGTTGGAATTACCTTGATTTCTCCAAGTCTTGGACTTCAGTAACCCATCCATTGTAGCGAAGCTGAACAGTCACTACAGGAACACCATCTAACTTGTATATATTGTCAAACATATCCCATTCCCTCCATTCCGATGGTAGTAGTCTTTTGATCCCTGGGACATCACAAGCTGCACCCAACAAAAGGTGAAACATCAATTTATGCTTGAATGGTTGGGAGTCAATCAACAAAAGAAATGCTGAGAAAAAAAATAACCTGCAACATATGCATCTGCTTTGATTATCTCACTACTTGTAGCCTACAATGCCCAGATGTAGCAACATGTTAGTGAGAGTACTAACAGAAGTTCCGGAACAGTGCATAAATACCTTGTATGATCTAGCAGTAATCTTGCTACGTAGACGAAAAGCTAACCTTAGAGATGAGAAGGCCTTTCACATAGGTCTCTCCATCAGGTGACTTATCGTAGAGAACCTCTCGGCATCCCCACCTCAAGTGAAACCTGAAGGATTTTGTTATAATGTAAAAAGAAATGGTGGCACTGCAATATTTATTACATAGACAATTGAAGAGAATTATTGGTCGCTGTCAACATACCTACCACCCCTGTCTGTTATGTACTTTTTTATTGGGCCACTTAAGTAAACATCAGGTGAGCCCTTTAGCATGCGCAACAAAGATGCCTCTGTCTTTGTGGCAAACAGGGTGAAAATAGTAAGCATGCATCGAGCACTGATATTATCACAGTCGATGAAACCAAGAGCATAAGCAACAGGATCCCACATTCTTGTGATGCTCTCTCGAGTACCACCTCTAGACATGAACCAATCAGTGAAACTTACCTGAAAAAGTGTATATACAACTCTATATTTAGATTTAGGAATCAGCTACAACTGAGTTACGCTGGGGAAAAACTTAATGAATTGTTCTGCAGTCCCATACACGCATGCTAGACTAAACAGTTTGCAAGGAAGATGAAATAGAAGCAAGTGCACAAGGACCACTATTCGAATTTAAAATATATAGCATATATGCACACTACTAATGACACTGACAAAAGAAGAGGAATTCTTACATCATCCAAGTCCCGTACTTGTTGCAATGCACCGTCTGGATCAACAAGAGCTCGAACAACTGGGCTTAGGGCGAGAGCAACTGCATTCCTTGCCTTATCATAAACCTGCAACACAATTTAAATATTTTACAGCAATACATACAATTAAACCATCTGACAAAGCAATACGCAGCAAACTAAAGCGACGGGCAAAGTTGACAAGACTTCCAGTGCTTATTTTGCGCTCACGCATATAGAATCTTTCACTTGTTACAAGTTCAGACAGAAAATTCAGATCTCAATAAACCTGAAGATAGGATGGTCATGAATTAGGTATATACTCCCTCCTTGAAGAAATATAAGAGCATTTAGATCACTAAAGTAGTGATCTAAACGCTCTTATATTTCTTTACAGAGGAGTACTATTTAAGGTATTTGCACAAATAGGCAGTTGTGAGGACTTTGCAATGCTTTGATTATCCATAAGACAGAAGAATAACAGAACACACAAATTGTACTCCCTCTGTAACTTAATAGAAGACGTTTTTGACACTGTCATAGTGTCAAAAAACGTCTCATATTATGTTACGGAGGGAGTAACAAACTGTACTGTATCTGAAATTAGCATGAGCTGCAAGCTATTTATTTTCAAAGGGAATAGCTTGCTACAGTTAACAGAGTGATCAACTGTAACTGCTTTCGAGAAATATTTGCCCATAGTTCAGCTGATTGCATTGTGACCTAATGAAAAGTGAGTGCTGAGGTGCCCGATTACTACTTTCACAAAATAGTGGCATGGGCTGAAAAGATATGCTTTCAGATGAACTTCAGAAGATGTTCAGAGGGAATAACATACAAAACTACAGTTAAGTTGCAGATTCAAATAGAGAGATACTGCAAGAATCATGGGCACGATATTAATAAAGTGCAAGGCAAAAATGTTACAATAAGTTGCAATGTGTAATTACAAACTGTAAGGGAAACAAATTGCAAAGCCAAATTACTTCATATGATTTTATTGTTCTGTGTGGTAGTAGCAAATGAAATTCTGAAGTGATTACCTTGAGTTGATTGGTTCTTAGAAATGCTTGGATACCATGTAATGGAGCGCCCACAGGGAACCGAAAATCAAGTTCTACACAGAAAACGAGCACTATGAAAACCTCCAAAAATTAAGTAAATGTGAATATGTATAGCAAATGTGAGTTCAGCTGGTTTGGCCAATAAAGTACAATATAGCACAAAGCTAGCAAAACATACAACATTTGCATTTGAACTTCAGAATTCATCAACTATACTACAACAAATTGGAACATTATAGTTTTCAATTATATTACAAAAACTCGAAAGTAATCAAGAATGAGTTTAACATTACAGCCTAAGACCATGTTTCCTCCTATGATAGTTAGGTACTTCAGTATATGATAAATGAACATACCACCAACAATGCCCCCTTTATTTACAAAAGTATGGGTATGTTCCTTGACTAGTAGATTATTATCAGCCCCAACCTGAAATACAAAATATCAAATTTCACCAACAATTAATACTGTTAAGTAAGGACAATATTGTACATGTACCAATCACACAGCCGCACAACAAAATTTACATGCTTCATACAGACAAAAGGATTCTCCATGCGATAGGCTAAATTTATTTAACTCTGAAGTATACAGACCCAATTCCAAACTTTTCAGGTTATAATATCTCAATCATGTCCATAGCTGCTTTTTTTGGCAAGGAATCTCCATAGCTACTCAAGGTAGTCAATAGTAAAAACACACTCCACACTGGCTGTTTCTCCAATAATCCAAGAGTAAAAAAACAGTACCTTCTTCATGAGGCGGAAAAGATTGCTGTAACAACCAAAGAAGACATGCAGCCCCATCTCGATATGGTTCCCTTGCTTGTCGACAAAAGAACCAACCTTGCCGCCAATAAAAGTTCGGGAGTCATACAGATCAACCTGCAAAGGTCAAGACACCAATTTTGGCAGTGTTACAATGACACTGCTTTTCCTGGAGGAACACGATTTTCGCATTGCTGAAGGCAGCAAATCAGCAAACCTCGTGTCCCTGGTCCAAGAGCTCTACTGCGGTGGACATGCCGGCGAGGCCGGCACCTATGATGGCGACCTTGAGCTTCGGGCCCCTGTAGTGCTCAGGCTCCGGCGGGAACAGTCCTTTCGGTGCTGCGGCAGAGAGAAAAGGCAAAATACGCAAATCAAGATTTCTTCCAGTCAATGGCACTAGGGCGAGGTTGTTGAGAACCGAAATGGGACCAACTAAAAAACATGGTGTAGGATTAGCTAATATAGGATTAGCTAATACCCGATTGCAGCCACAACTCCGACCAAATTAGGCTGTGTAATAAAAGCTCATACGATTTAATTAACTCATTCCTCGGCTACACCAGTTCTCCAATAAGTTCGTTAGTGGATATGGCACTCCGGGTCAAAGCTATTGAACCCAAGAGGAACTAACGACATACAGAAGGAATTCAAATATTTAGGTGCCAGACAAGTCCCAATTCTCGATTCCATCCACAACTCCGCCCAAAAATTACGGTGCTGTGGGGACTCACTGATTTGGCAGTATGAATCTCAAGGGGAGTACACCACTGTATCATTATATAGTATCATCAACTTTAGAGGGATCCAGCCTATCTTTATTCCCTCTATTTGGTCCATTGTTGTTCCTCTGAGGGTTCAAATCTTCATATGGCTCCTCTCCCACAACAAACTTATGACTAACAATAATCTTAGCAAGAGAGGGATTGAAAAACCTCCAGAATGTGTTCTCTGCGCTGAGCAAGAATCTATTAAGCATTTATTTTTTTGATTGTACTGTGGCAAAACAGATTTGGAGGTACATTTCCAGTTTCTTTTCTTGTGAATTACTCACGTAAGAACCATATCACCCTGAACTCTGTTTGTGCCTGTGTCTTTGATTCTTGAAATATAGAAATTCCCATGTCTTTGATAATGCTCTATGGATCGACATGAAATAGATGTGGTGGCTTATTCTGGTGAAGATAAAAAAATGGATGATTCTTTTCAAGGAGGGGCCTCTGTTGAATATGGAGGACTTTGCTCAGATGATCTCTTCTATCCTCAAGGTCCCCTTCCAGCTGACAGTGGAAGTAAGATATGCTGACAGAAACACTGAGGGTGTTTTCAGTCAAGCACTACTTACCAAACTATCACTGGGAGGTGCCTCTCGGATAGATGAAGCTATCTCGGCACCTGCACCACCTCCAGGAGACCTGGACTGTGGCGCACCAAGCAAGCTGTTCCCAGCCCGATCACCCCTCTGGAGCTGCCCCTCTCCCCGATCCAGTCACTAAGGAAATTCAGAGCCCCTGCCCTCCTGATAGTCCAATTTTTTTTTACTGCGCTCAAAGTTCACAAGGATGAACTAATTCGCCTTATCTGTGCCATTCCGATACCAAAACAGGGATTAGAAACTCAAAGAGACGTCCTCACCGTTGATGGCCATGTCGGAGACCTTGCTGTCGAGCGAGCATCGAACCACACCGGCGGCCGCCGCGCGCTGGCGGGACGGCCCGCGGCGCCGGCCGACTACGAGCGCCGAGACTAGCGCGCACGACGTGGCGGCCATGGCCGTGGCCTCGTCGCCGCAAAAGCAGTAGGAAAGAGGAGCAGTGAGGGACGGAGCCGGGAAGATGGAGCCACTGGGCGAGGAATAGTATAAATTGTGTGAGCGCGGAGAGGAGGAATCGATGAAGATGGGAAGGGAAAGCACAAATTTGTTTGGACGGCGAAGATGCCGTCGAGTTGGCGATTTGTCGTGTGGCCACAGCCTCGTGGACGTGCCACCATCATCCACCGGCGCGGTTTGAGTGGATTATTGTTTGCCGATCCAAAAGTGATACTTTTTTTTTTTTTGAAATTTCCAAAAGTGATACTTACAACGTTACGAGCAGGGGATCCTCGTTGTGTGCTAGGTGCACACACTGACGCGTATACGAGGAGGCCCGGTCGCGTCCGTCACGTCCAGTGGCGGAGCTAGCGAATTGACAAAGCCTGGGCACACTACAAGCTAAAATACTTCATTTCGTCTACCAAATATCACATACTTGAATAAAATCAGATGAACTATACACAAAATATTTTTATACGAGTGCTTTATAGAACATATATGTAAAAGATATGTGAGATACCAAATTGTGATGCTGTGTGGTTGATGCTAGGTGGATCGTTGACGAAGAACTTGTCATCTTGAGAAGAATTCCCTTCAAACTAACAAGATCAATCTGCGCTTGCAATTTGTCTACGGTAGATCAACTCGGCCCTCTACAGATTATCACCAGATCAACTCGGCTCTCTGCAGGATCTTGAGAGGAATTTGTTTTATCAGACGAAGAATCAGGGCAGGGCTGCCTTAGCTTCTACGCTTGCAATTTGTCACCAATCACCATCATCAATTGGAGTCGCGACTCTCGTCTCGCCTAGAAGAAAAAGCGACCAAAGGCAACCAGCGATTGATGGATCGATATTCTGTCAGCGACAAGGAGCAGAGTACACAAGAGGAAGCAATTGATGGATCGATATTCTGTCAGCGACAAGGAGCAGAGTACACAGGAGGAAGCGCCAAGTTCAGATGCAAGGCCCACGCAGAAGCCTCGCCTACCGTCTCGGCTTGCTGGACCTGAATGGGCCTTAGGCCATGTACATATATAAACCAGCTACCGCTACTGATAAGGCAGGCGGCAAGGAAATGGCTAGTGAGATAGGCTAGAGAGTGAACAGCTCACGTCATCTTCCTCCTCGCTCCTCCTCTCGTCTGTAATTCGAATCCAATCCATGGAAATCTAGATCGAGACCTCACAATCTGGCATCAGAGCCGTTCGATCCGGCGGCTGTTCCGGTCCACCACCGCCACACCCGTCTCGCCGACAAGCTGCGAGCCGCAGCCATGGACCGAATTTCGCCGGAGACCAAGGCCATCTACGACCTGCTCCGAGCGGATTTCGACAAGGCCAACAGCGACCACGCCGACTCGACGGCGCAAGCGATCGCTCAGATCTACGCCAAGCTCGATCGCCTCTCAGGCCGCATCGACGAGGTCAAGCTATCGATCGGGGTCGACATCGACGAGTTGCGACAGGGGCTCGACCGATCCGCGGCGAATTCATCTGATCCATCACGAGGCGCGCCGGATACGCCTGCAAGGGCACCCGGCAGCAGCCCAACCGGCCCCGAAGGGCACCGCGTCGACATCGAAAACCGGGGGTCTGGACATAGGATCTATGCCCCGCCTCCGGTCAGAGGTATGCAGCACGACCAGCTCATTCAGAGGCCCCCGCTAAATTCAATCAAAAATTTCTGACAGAATGCTACTGATGTTTTTGGCCTCGGTCCTCGAATCGAACTCCCTCGTTTCGATGGAGAAAACCCCAAATTGTGGCAGACGCGCTGCGAGGACTACTTCAGGTTCTGGAGCACTCCATCTGTGCAGTGGATTTCTCTGGCAACAGCCTTGTTCGAGGGAACAGCAGCGAGGTGGCTGGAATCAGTGCGCGGAAGAGTGCCAAACATCTCATGGGATGAATTCTGTCGCCTTCTTCAGTCAAGGTTTGGTTGCAACTTGCATCAAACCATTCCGAGGAATTTTTTCAACATACAGCAAACTGGTACAGTCGAAGATTATGTGGATAGGTTTTCGGACCTATTTGATCAGTTATCAGCATATGAGAGCTCACCCAACATTGTCCATTATGTGACACGGTTTATGGAAGGTCTGAAGCCATCCGTCAGGCTTGCAGTTGGCATTCAGCAACCCATAGACCTAGATTCCGCTTACCAGCTTGCTATGTTGCATGAGGAATTGGGGTCTAGTTCAGCACCATCATTTGTTGCTACTCCGTTTCAGCGCAAATCTTCTGCTCTGCCCCTCCCACCACCACCAGTTTCCAGTGGGAGCCAGTCTGTCCAGCGTTCCTCAGAAGAGAAACGATCTCCTGTTGCTCATTCTTTTGCAGATAAATGGGGAGCTCTGCGTGCCTATCGAAAAGCTAAGGGACTTTGTTTTACCTGTGGAGAAAGATGGGGCAAGGATCATATCTGTAGACAAGAAGTCCAACTCCATGTAGTGCAAGAGATGATTGAATTTATGCAAAATTCAGAAGATTCAGAGACAGAAAGCTACAGTACACAGCATGAGGTTCACATGTTATCAATTTCAGCAGCAGCACTGGGTGGAAAAACTGATGTGTCAGCTAAAACAATGCAACTCAGAGTACAGTTACAGGGTCTTAACCTCACAGTTCTCATTGACTCTGGGAGCACACATTCTTTTCTGGATACTTCTCTTGCTTCCAAACTGCAAGATCTGTCCCCCATCCAGAAGGTTTCAGTTAAAATGGCCAATGGAGATACAGTACCCTGTCATCAGCAGCTACTGAAAGGAGTGTGGTCTTGTTCTGGGCATAAATTCAGTTGTGATTTCAAGTTGTTCCCTCTGGGCAGTTATGATAGCATTATTGGGCTGGATTGGTTATCAGCACACAGTCCCATGCTAGTTGACTGGGAGAACCACTGGTTATCTTTTTCTCATATGGGTTCTGAAGTTACATTGCTGGGTTCTGTAGCAGTTCTTCCTCAAGTGGCTATGTTGCAGTTCTGTTCCTTGCTCACAACTGAGAACCTTCCAATTCATCCTGAAGTGTAGTCTGTTTTGGATCAATTCAAGCAAGTTTTTGAACCTCCTACAGGCCTTCCTCCCAGACGTGCATATGACCACACCATCCCACTTATTCCAGGAGCAACCCCAGTAGCACTGCGCCCCTATCGCATAGCCCCAGCTCTGAAAACTGAACTAGAGCGTCAGATACAAGACATGCTTGCCAGTGGGGTCATTCGACCTTGCAACAGCCCCTTCTCATCTCCTCTTTTGATGGTCAAGAAAAAAGATGAGACCTGGCGACCAGTCATTGACTACCGTCACCTCAACGCCATAACAGTTAAAGGGAAATTTCCTATACCCATTATCGATGAGCTCCTTGATGAACTGGTTGCTGCTGGCTGGTTTACTAAACTCGACTTGCGCTCGAGTTACCATCAAATCCGATTAGCTCCTGGTGAGGAGTACAAAACTGCATTCCAAACCCATCTCGGTCACTACGAATTCATAGTGGTCTCGTTTGGTCTGACTGGAGCTCCCAACACATTTCAGTTTGCGATGAATCACACTCTATCTCCAGGAAACCGTAAATATGTTATCGTTTTCTTCGATGACATCCTGGTGTTCAGCGTCACTTGTGAGGAGCATTTGCAACATCTGAGACAGGTTCTATCAATGCTTGCTAAGCATCAGTGGCGAGTCAAACTTTCCAAATGCGTGTTTGCTCAAAGACAAGTTGGGTATCTTGGTCACATAATTAGCTCGGCTGGTGTTTCCACGGATCCCACCAAGATCACAACAATTGACACATGGCCTACACCAACTAATGTCAAAGAAGTCCGTGCTTTCCTTGGTCTAGCAGGGTACTACAGAAAATTCATCCGTCATTACGGGATACTTTGTCGCTCTCTCACTGCACTTCTGAAAAAGGGAACAGTGTTTCATTGGTCTGAAACTGAAGAAACTGTCTTTCGTTCCCTCAAGCAAGCTCTGGTGACAGCACCAGTACTAGCTCTACCGGATTTTAACAAAACCTTCATGATTGCTACTGACGCATGTGATGTGGGCATTGGTGCAGTACTGATGCAAGACGACCACCCGCTCGCTTATGTCAGTAAAGCATTGGGTCCGCGCAATCAAGCCCTGTCGGTCTATGAAAAGGAATTTTTGGCCATTCTCCTAGCTGTTGAACACTGGCGCCAGTATCTGCTCTTCAGTGAATTTATTATCCAAATGGATCAGCGTAGTTTAACTAGTCTATCTAGTCAGCGTTTGCACACCAGTTGGCAGCAAAAAGCACTGACGAAATTGATGGGGCTGCGTTACATAATTCAGTACCGCAAAGGAACAGAAAACAGTGCCGTTGATGCTCTTTCGCGCCGGCCCCATACTACAGTGGAACTTCAAACTATTCCAGTGCATGTCCAGCTTGGTTTCCTGATATTGTTGCTAGTTATCAGCATGATGAAGTTGCTCTCAAGCTCATCCAGAAGTTAACTGTGGATTCGCAGACAGACAGTAAATTTTCCCTGAAAAATGGTCTGTTATGCACTGATGGTTGCATTTGGGTGGGTGCTGACAGTGAGCTGCAATCCAGAGTCATGAGCGCATTTCATAATTCACCTCTAGGAGGGCACTCTGGGTTCCCAGTGACATACAAGCATATTCGTCAGTTATTTCGATGGACTGGTATGAAAACCTTCATCAAACATGCAGTTCGGTGTTGTCTTGTCTGTCAGCAAGCGAAACCGGAGCGTGTACCGTACCCTGGACTCCTTCAACCGTTGCCAGTGCCTAATCTTCCATGGGAAATGGTTACTATGGACTTCATCGAAGGGCTGCCACAGTCAGGGCGCTATAACTGTATCTTAGTAGTGATCGACAAGCTGTCCAAGTATGGCCATTTTATACCACTTCACCATCCATTCACAGTGCAGACAGTGGCTGAAGCCTTCTTAGATTCTGTTTACAAGCTCCATGGTATGCCTCTGTCGATAGTCTCTGATCGTGATCGTATATTTACCAGCCAGTTTTGGAAAGAATTATTTCAACATGTCCAGGGGACACAGCTACATATGAGCCTAGCTCGACACCCCCAATCTGACGGACAAACAGAAAGAGTAAATCAACAAGTTGAGTGCTACCTCCGTTGCTTTGTCAGTGCACACCCTTCCAAATGGTCGAAGTGGCTGTCTCTGTGTGAATATTGGTACAACACCAATTGGCATTCAGCTACTGCGAAAAGTCCTTTTGAAATTATCTATGGCCACTCCCCTAGGCACTTTGGCATTGCTCCAGATTGTACCATTGCTTCAACCGACCTGTCCTTGTGGCTTGAACAAAGACAAGTGATTTTTGAGTCAGTCATGCAACAACTCCTGCGAGCTCAACAAAGGATGAAGATGCAAGCTGATAAACAAAGAACTGAAAGAAGTTTTTTTGTGGGTGACCAGGTTTTCCTCAAACTCTAACCATATATACAGAAGTCTGTTGCTCCGCGTGCTAATCATAAGCTAGCATACAAGTTCTTCGGTCCCTATACTATTCTGGAGCGTGTGGGCGAAGTGGCCTATCGTCTGGATCTTCCAATCACCAGCAGGGTACATCCAGTGTTTCATGTTTCCCTCCTCCGGAAGGTACTCAAGCCCACTCATCAAGTTCTTCCTCACCTACCATCGCCTGAAGCTGTTGTGCAAGTACCAGAGAAGATATTACAGAGGCGAGGGATCCATCGCGTCGACAAGAAGGTGGTCCAGGTCCTCCTTCAGTGGTCCAGCGATCCGGCTGATCTGGCAACTTGGGAAGACTTCGAAGCTATCAAGCAAAAATTCCGGCGCGCTCCGGCTTGGGGGCAAGCTGTATCTCAACAAGTGGGGATTGTCAGCGACAAGGAGCAGAGTACACAGGAGGAAGCGCCAAGTTCAGATGCAAGGCCCACGCGCAAGCCTCGCCTACCGTCTCGGCTTGCTGGGCCTGAATGGGCCTTAGGCCATGTACGTATATAAACCAGCTACCGCTACTAATAAGGTAGGCGGCAAGGAAATGGCTAGTGAGATAGGCTAGAGAGTGAACAGCTCACGTCATCTTCCTCCTCACTCCTCCTCTCGTCTGTAATTCGAATCCAATCCATGGAAATCTAGATCGAGACCTCACATATTCGATCCTCTTCTGTCTCTCTTCACGAATAGAGTTGGCCTGCTGTAGCCCATGTAAAAAAATTAACCACATGGGCCTATAACCTCCCTGGTTGTTGTAAGGCCGAAAAGCAAGGAAACGCCTAAAGCTGGCCCAATTGAATAAGCTCTCGTATTTGTAGTGTGAGATCGCTGGATTTTAGCGTTTTTGACGATATCCACTGCTCTGGAAAGTCACGAGCTTTCAGGGAAGTAGCGGCATCGAGCCCGGGCACGTGCCCTGGGTGCCCTGACGGTAAAATTGCCCCTGGTCACGTCGGACTGACGGGCGGGACACACGTCGAAACCCATCGGTATGGTGAGAACGCCACTCCGGCGCGTCATCCGAGGGGCTAAATCCGGCTATTTATGCCAACGACGGCCCCTCAACCCTAGTCAGTCCCATTTCCACCCTCCCCTTCCGCGCCACTCCCAATCCCCACGGAGCTCACCGTCCACCGGAAACTATGGCCCGTCAGCGGATCACCACTTACGCCATGCTCACTCTGGAGCGCCATGGAGCTCCTAGCGGATATCCAGGCCCGACACGCCGCTCGGATTGCAGCCGGCCTGCCTCCAAACTCTCTGGAGCAGGCGGCGGAGGAGCAGGCGGAGCAGCAGGTGCCGGACGCGGACATCTAGCCAGAGGAGGAGGAAGAGGTGCAAGGCAAGGCTGATCCGGCACCTCCGGCTGCAGGGTTCGGCATGAGCGCCATACTGACCGAATTTGAGGTCACCCAAGCGGAGGAGGCGGCGGAGCAGCAAGCCATCCTCAACTCCATCCACTTGGAGGCGGAGGTGAAGGCAAACTACCGCTACCTCCGCGAGGCGGAGGCGGAGGCGGAGCCCGACGAACTCTTCGTGGGCGTGGAGTCCGACGAGGAGCCAAAGCTGCTGGCGGAGAACCAGGAGGCCGGTTCGTCCGGTACTGCTAGCACGGAGGTCGTCTATATCTCCGACGATGAGTAGTAGTATGGTAGTTTTATCTATGTAGTAGTGCGTATCTTTCATGTTGTGTGATGTAGTAAGGATTTAGGGAGTGATATTTGAGGTATGTGGTTGCAGCGGACGAAGAATGAGGAACGACCGGGCCTTCTCTGTGGACGCGCCCGGAAGCGTCCGCGGACATATGAGGGGTCATTTTTGTGGTATGCGACTGTAGATGCTCTTACATACGAAGGAAGAAAGCCCTCAACTAGGTAGTATGCGTGTAAAATCCCAACACTATTCGCCGTCGTCAGAGCTCTCCCCATGTTGCCGCATTGATCCCCCTCTTCTTCCCCGTTCGGTGGCCTTGTCGGCGGCAAGAGGAGTGGGGACCCGTCCATCTGTTTCATTTTCTCCATAGGCTTTTGTTTCTCGGCGACATTGACAAGGTGGTGGCAGCAGTGGAGTGTTGGAATAAGGTCTCTCGGATTTCTCCCTACCTCAAGTTCGTCTGATCCGACGTCGACGAAGGGCATGTGGTACTTTGCCCCGACTCTGTGGGCTCTCTTCAGATCTCGATAGTTGGTGTGTGGTTACTTTCTAAGATGATTATTGATCTTCTTTCCCAATGGTTGTTGGCAACGGTTTTTTGTTGCAAATGGAGATCTCGCTTATCTAAGGACTTTGATGTCACAACCAAGATGCATTCATCGGTTTCAGATCGCGGACAACCCGGGTGGCTAAAGTAGCTTAAAAAGCCTCAAGGATGATTCCCCTTGGTGGAGTCCTCGTGGTAGCGCACATGGTTACTTGATGCAGCAATGCTCCTCTTGGTGTGGGTGGTACTCGTCTACGGCAACTCATCGATGTCAGGGGTTGTTGTTTCTGTCTTGCAAAGTCCATTATGTAAAATTGCAGCTTTATCATTCTTACTAAACGAAGCAGTTTCTGTTCTCAAAAGTTGTTATGGACTCTCATAGGGAGCGTATGTTCGCTCTAGGGCAGGCCCAACGTGGCCCTTCGTACGCGTTGGAACAGTCAAACTGGCAAACGAAATTGCCCATGCTAGAAGACCCTTCCGTGCGATGAGCACCCCATCCCCCACATCACCAATCCACAACCCTCACCTTCTTCCTCGGCGAGAAAATGTCGACTCCAGTAGGACGAGCTCCTTCCCCATGCATCGCCCCTCCATGGATCCAATTGTAAACTGTAGCAATAAACTTTACTTATCCACCTCTTGAATGGATGCGCATGAGGTAAATTTCACCAAACCCCATCCAACCACTACAACAAATCTCTATAAATTCCCTATGACCTGGATTCATTTCTCCAGGAAACAATAAGAAAAATCGGGGGGAAATTGCCATGCAGGAGACACTTGATTTGTAGACAAAAATCATGGGTGATTTGCCTCGACCAGAACATCCAATTTTCATGTGTGGGGGCAATCACAAATTATCCAGCAACAAAATACCCCCTGAACAAGATCAATTGCCATAGGAAAGAGGGGGGGGGGGTCTAAAGGATGTTAGTAATGGTAGACACAATGGGATTTCACAGGACAAAACTAGTTGTCTTGCTGAAAGTTGCCATGACAGTAGAGTAAATGTCATGTGAACATATTAGTAGTTGCCACACACTATCTAAGAGATTCAATTGTTATGCTACCAATAAACTCCCTCCCCCCCCCTAAAGGTTGAAATTGCCAAGGGAAAAAGTGGGATTTTGCCAGTGAGAAAGGGGTGTGGAAGTGATACGTTCATTTTCATGTTTTCCCACTGTTATTTAGGGCCAGTTCTTTTGCTAGCTTCTAGAATAAGCTAGAATAAGCTGCCCCCTACCCAGCTTATTCTGAAAGCTCAACCATATTTATTTTTTTAGAAGCCTAGTAATTAAGATTTGACTAGTAGGCTTCTAAAAATATATTTTTGGTTGGGCTTCTAGAATAAGCTGGGTAGGGGGCAGCTTATTTTGGAAGCCCAAAAAAGCCATCAAAAGAACTGGCCCTTATAGTGTTTTTGATCAATATTTCACCTTATGATGCAATTCTTATGCCTTTTCTCTCTTATTATGCAAGATTTACATGAAGAGGGAGAATGCCGGCAGCTGGAATTCTGGACCTGAAAAGACCTACAACAGAGATAACTATTTTCCAGAGCTCCAAATGACCTGAAAATTTACAGAGATTTATTTTGGAATTAATAAAAAATACTGGAAGAAGAATCACCAGGAGGGGCCCCACCAGTGAGCCACAAGCTCAGGTGGCGCCCCCCTTGGGCGCGCCATGTGAACTTGTGGGCCCACCAGCAGGCCTCCGTGGCCCATCTTCTCCTATATGAAGCCATTTGCCCTAGAAAAAATATCAAGAGAAGACTTTCGGGATGAAGCGCCGCCGTCTCGAGGGGGAACCTGGGCAGGAGCACTTTTGCTCTCCGGCGGAGCAATTCCACCGGGGATACTTCCCTCCAGGAGGGGGAAATAGAAGCCATCGAAATCACCAACGATCCTCTCATCGTGGGAGTTTCGGTGTATTGAACATGGGTGTTCATACCCTGACAATGCACAGACTAGTTGTAGCCTTCCCGACGGCAAGGGCTTGTCAGAGGATAGCACTTCACCAACACTCAAGACTTGGTAATCAAAACCATGAAGAAGACCTCCAGGCAGGTCATCGAGAAGTACTAAAGAAGTACTGAAGAACAAGGTTCAAGCTGCCGGCATGTATCGCGCCGAAGACCTCAAGATCGGCAAGCGTCATCTCATCGCTCCACCGTGGTAGTCGTCAGAGACTTGCCGACAGGTGTCGGGCGGGCAGGCTGGTTGGTAGAGCTTGTCGGGGCATGTGGTGGCCTGGCGCTGAAGATACAACTTTATTGACACATGTCCAAGTGGCGTGTCGATAGAATAGAAGGTAGCTAGGCGAGCGGTGCAGGTTCCCTTGCCGGCATTGTTCCTCAGCGTGACACCTAACAGAGCATTTATTGCTTTTGTCCTAATCCATCTGTAGTAGGTATGATAGCACTGTAGCTGTCATCTCATCATGTAATTACGGTTTTGCCACTGTGGTAGCCCCTTCCATCTATAAAAGGAGGCCCACGGCAACCTTTACAAAGGTCGACACTCTGCTCAATTGCACTATGTAGCTGCACCTCCGAGCTCCTTGCCGGCAAGGTTACGCTCTCTTGTAACTTGAGCATTTCCACATATAATCCACCAAAGCAGGAGTAGGGTTTTACGCCTCACGGCAGCCCAAACCTGGGTAAATCTTGTCTGCTCTATTGTTGGATCTGCTCTTTGGTCATTGTGATTCCCACAGCCAAACCACAAAGGGACCTTTGCTGGTCCCATAGATTGTCGTACTTCGACATCTTTGGCGCACCAGGTAGGGGATCGCATGCGCGAAATTGCTCCAGCAGTGTGAGCGCTAGCTTCATCACTCATGGCGCCCAAGAACGCCAAGGGCACGGCCACTACAGCTCCTTCTACGTCCATGCTGTCGTCGCAGGTGTCCGCAGGAGGTGCGGGCGGTACAGGTGGAGGCAGCAGCGACGGCGGAGGCGGCCAACTTCCCTGACGTTCTGGTGATCACAGTCACCAGAGCGACATAGTTTGGAGTGATGCTAGCCATGCGGCGGTGCTGCGATGTCCAAGGATGGCGCGGCAACGTCCAAGAATGGCACAACGAAGCATACACTATGGCCATCGCAAGATGGACGCGACACACTCCCTTGTGATGCTGGCAGCTCCAGACGACGACAAGACAACAACGCTGAGCAACGTCCTCAAGATGTTCACGGACCACCACCTCGTCAACCCACCGGCAAGAATGCGCCACAGTGATAGGCGCGGGATGGAGCTCCTTCTGGCTCTGTCAAGAGTAGAGAACCATCTCGTTCCTCGCTCCCAGCCATGCCTAGCATGCCGACGGAGGCCATGGCACGGACCCAGATGTTGCTGAACTTCCCGCCAACTGCTGACAAGATGGAGGAGTGGAGAGCCACCATCCAGAGTCTCATTAGCTTCGCCAAGAACGATGGCGCAGAGCTAGCGGGACCTTCACGCGACAGCCACTGCTCTGGCAAGGGCAGCTGGCGAGCGGACTGGAGGTGCCACCCAAACGGTGCAATCTCCTCGACAGCAGCAGCGGCAAGCCCGACGAACCGACGCTCATGACGAGGTGTCCATGGCGTCGTCTGAGCCGCGGAGCCATCAAGATCAGCGCCGGGTACTGCAAGACCGACGAGTTGAGGATGCTCGTACCACCATCGAGCGGCGCCGGGAAGCATGTCGTCAATCCGATGATTGTGCCAGGCCGGCAGTGAACGAGCCTGTGCCAGGGTACCCTGGGTGCTTGCCGTATGACATCGGCTACCCAGCGTTTACTCATGAGCTGCGTCAAGTTCGCTGGCCATCCTACCGAAGCTTCAAGCTAGAGCTGCCAGACAAATACGACGAGCTCTACCCAGCTGAGTTCCTCGGTATCTACACCATAGTCGTTCAGGCTGCGGGTGGTAGAGATGAGAAGATTCTCGCCAACTACTTCCCATCGGCGCTCCAGCCCAATGTGAGGTCTTGGTTGATGAACTTGCCGGAAGGCTCCATTTCATCTTGGGCAGACCTATGCCATCAGTTTGTTGGCCATAGAGAGATGGCGAGCCCTTATGCAAGTACATCCAGAGGTTCAGCCGTGTACAACACAACATCCCAGGCGTTCACCCCGCTGCTGTAATTGCCTTGTTCCACACGAACATGCGCAATCGCAGGATGCGGGAAGAAATGGCCATCAACAAGGTTAGGGATATCTCCGAGCTATACGCTCTGGCAGATAAGTGTGCACGTGCTGAGGAAGGGAGGTGACTCCCTGGAGAGGATGCCGGAGCTGCTATTGATTCAGAGGATGATGACGCAGCTACACCGAAGAAGAAGAACCGCAAGCGGAAAGGCAAGGCAGTTATGGCTGTTGAGGGATCTGGAGATACCGGCAAGAAGCAGAAGACTGAAGGTGCCAGCAAGGAGGTTGCCGCGTGTACCTATGGTCACGAAGCTGCTACCGGAGAAAAGACTGATGGTACATACTGCAAAATCCATCGCACAGCTGGTCACGATCTTTAGGAGTGCCGACAAGTCGAGCATCTCGCTAAAAAGCAGAAGCTCGAGTACGAGAAGCGCGACAAGGAGAAAGGCCAGAACAGTGCTGGTGGGTCTGGCAAGAAAAACCGTGGTGCCTGCAGGGGCCGCTGCGGCAAAGCCGGCAAGCAAAAGGAGAAACCCGCGCGTGGGCGCGACAAGAAAGAAGGAGAGGAAGAGGATGGTGATGACGAAGAAGAAGAATCTGAAAATGAGTTCCAGAACGCTGTTGATGTTATGTGCATTGATGGAGGTGCATCTTTGCACTCCTCTCACCAGCAACTCATGCAGTGGACCCGTGAGATCAATGTTGCAGAACCGTCAGCCGCAGCGCAGAAGCCGCTGAAGTGGTCAAACACTCCCATCATCTTTGATGCCGAGGACCATCCTGATCGCACCACTGCGGTTGGATGTTTGCCATTGTTAGTTTCGCCAAAATTCGCAACCTCAAGGTCACGAAGATGCTGGTTGACGGTGGCGCTGGCTTGAATTTGATCTCCCTAGATGTGATTAAGAGGCTGCAGATTTCTAACGAAGAGCTCCAAGAGACAGGATCATTTCAAGGAGTCAATCCAGGAAGGACCAAGCCCAAAGTCCAGATCACGTTGCCGGTCACTTTTGGCAGCAAACTCAATTATAGAATAGAGAAGATAGTCTTCGATATCGTCAAGATTCCATTGCCTTATAATGGAATTCTTGGTCGCCCAGCGCTGGCAAAATTCATGGCGGCGTCGCATTACGCCTACAACACGTTGAAGATGTCAGGGCGCATGGGTGTGATCACCATCCACTCTGACAAGAAGGATGCAGTTATCTGCGCCGACAAGGTTTACCGGGAAGCAGTTGCAGCATCTGCCGGCAAGGCACTTGCTCCTGCCGACAAAGCTCCCGGGGGGGGGGGGGGGGGGGGAGAAGACCAACAAGTCCAAGACCTCCGGAAAGCGCACTGCAGAGTGCAGCATGTCCGTAGAGGAGCCAGAGACCTCTGCCGGCAAGAGCAAGAAATCCAAGGTTACTCCACCTGCAACAAAGCAAGTCTCTGCAAGGGAAGATGGGACGGGGGGCATTTTCACCATAAGTGCCACCCTTAATGACAAATAGGAAAGCGCACTCATTGCTTTCCTGCGGGCGAATGTTGATGTGTTTGCATGGCAACCATCTGACATCCCTGGCGTTCCCAGGAAAGTAATTGAGCACCACCTTGCCATCTGTCCCAATGCGAGACCCGTCAAGCAGAAGGTCAGGAAGCAAGCCTTGGAGCGTCAAGAATTCATCGCCCAAGAAATCCAAAAACTTGAAGCAGCAGGTCTGGTTAGAGGAGTGCTACATCCAACGTGGTTAGCAAACCCTGTGGTAGTTTGCAAAGCGAATGGAAAGTGGAGACTTTGTATTGATTTCACTGATATGAACAAAGCACGCCCAAAAGATCCTTTTCCTTTGCCGTGAATTGACCAAATTATTGACTCCACTGCCGGCTGCGACCTCCTCTCTTTTCTTGATGCCTATTCTAGTTATCATCAGATCTTCATGGCCAAGGAAGATGAGGAGAAAACCGCATTCATAACTCCATGTGGCACATACTACTTCGTGTGTATGCCTTTCGGATTAAAGAGTGCCGGAGCTACATTTGTGAGAGCTGTCCAGATTGGTTTTGGGCCTTAGCTGCACAGAAATGTGGAAGCTTATATGGATGATATAGTGGTCAAAACTAAGGACAAATCAACACTTATCCAAGACCTAGAAGAAACTTTTGCAAATCTGCGCAAGATCAACTTGAAGCTCAATCCTGAGAAGTGTGTGTTCGGTGTTCCATCCGGCAAACTTCTCGGGTTCTTTGTTTCTCAACGTGGAATTGAAGCTAATCCTGACAAGATCAAAGCTACTGAGCAGATAGAAGCACCAAAGCGCGTCAAGGACGTACGACATCTTGCCGGCTGTGTTGTTGCATTGAGTAGGTTCATTTCTAAGTCAGCTGAGCGCGCCTTGCCATTTTCAAAATCTTGAAAAAGGCAGGTCCTATGAAATGGACCCCGGAAGTGGAGGCCGCACTCCAAGACTTAAAGAAATACCTCTCCTCTCCGCCAGTGCTAGTTGCGCCTAAACCACAAGAGCCGTTGCTACTATACTTGGCGGCAACTAATCAAGTGGTAAGTGTTGCATCAGTTGCTGAAAGAGAAGTGGATGATGAAGAGGCAGCAACCGCAGAGCCGCAAGCCGACAAGCCAAAATCTTCTCTGGCAAGGTCAGGTGCCGACAAGTTGAGTGCAGTACAAGCAAGTAATCTAGGACAACAAACTATGCCGAAGAAGAAGATGGTGCAGCGCCCAATTTACTTTGTCAGCTCTCTACTGCAGGGAGCTAGATCAAGATATTCTGGTGTACAAAAGTTGCTTTTTGGCCTCCTCATGGCCCCAAGGAAGCTGCTCCATTACTTCCAAGCACACCAAGTTAACGTCGTCACTCTCTTTCCTTTGCAACGCATCTTCAGAAATCCAGAGGCCACTGGCAAGATAGTGGAGTGGGCATTGGAGCTGTCAAGCTTTGATTTGATGTTTGAAAGTACATCAACAATCCAGAGCAGAGCCTTGGCAGAATTCATTGCAGAATGAACACCAACGCAAGATGAAGAAATGCCAGAAACCTCTCTCCCCGGCAAGGAAAAAAATGATGATTAGATCATGTACTTTGACGGTGCTTTCACGCTTCAGGGCGCCGGTGCTGGCGTGCTACTTGTCGCACCCACCGGAGAGCATCTCAAGTATGTGGTTCAGATGCATTTTCCTAGGGAGAAGGCTACCAACAACACTGCTGAGTACGAAGGGCTACTTGCCGGTCTCAGGATCGCAGTAGACCTTGGGATCAGAAAGATGATCATCAGAGGTGACTCACAGCTTGTTGTGAAGCAAGTAAACAAAGATTACCATATCCCATTGATGGAGTCCTATGTTGATGAAGTGAGAAAGTTGGAAGAGCACTTTGACGGTCTGCAAATGGAGCATGTCCCCCGTGCTCAAAATGAGATTGCCGATGACCTGTCAAAACGTGCCGCCAAAAAATCACCTGTGGAACCAGGAACTTTTGTGCTACAACTGACTCGGCCATCTGTTACACCACAGATGAAGCCATCAAAAAGAAGAAAATCAAACACTGGTGGTTACTTTCCGGCGGAGCTACCAACGACCGCTGGCAAAGTTGACGCCACCGACAAGACACCTCTTGCCGGTGAGCTACAATCTCCGGCAAGCCAAGCTCTTGCCGTTGAGATATGCGCTCTCGCGGCCGAAGGACAGCCATTGCTCCTTGTCGTCGAGCTGCAGGCTTCGGCATGGGTGCAACAGATTGTCCATTTACTTCAAACAGGTCGACTTCCTGATGATCAAGAAGAAGCTAAAAGAGTAGCCCGACAGTCGAGTATGTACCAGTTTATTGAGAGCATCCTGTACAGAAAGAGACCAAATGGGGTGAAATTGAAGTGCATTTGCCGGGAAGATCGACAAGCTCTGCTGGCAGAGATACAAGGAGGCATTTGTGGCTCCCACATTGGGTCACATGCCCTTGTCGGAAAAGCTTTCCGGCAAGGCTTCTACTGGCCGACAGCCCTCCAAGACGCAACGGCGGTGGTAACAAGGTGCGAAGCTTGCCAGTTCCATGCCAAGAACATACATCAGCCAGCTCAAGCCCTTCAAACTATACCTCTCTCCTGGCCCTTCTCGGTCTGGGGGCTCGACATCCTCGGCCCCTTTCCCCGTGCAACCGGGGGCTTCGAGTTCTTGAACGTAGCAATCAACAAGTTCACGAAGTGGCCTGAGGTAGAGCCAGTGAGGATGGTGACGGCATAGTCAGCTATCAAGTTCTTCAAAGGATTGGTTGCTCGTTTTGGCGTACCCAACAGGATCATCACCAACAATGGCACCCAATTCACGAGTCGCGCCTTCACAGCATACTGCCAAGAAATTGGAAGCAAGATCTGTTATGCCTCTTTTTCTCACCCGAGAAGCAATGGACAGGCAGAGAGAGCAAATGCTGAAGTGCTGAGAGGTCTCAAGACAAGAACTTTCGACAAGCTACACTAGTGTGGAGGCGCTGGATTGATGAGTTGCTGGCAGTTCTTTGGTCACTCAGGACGACACCAAATCGAGCTACCGGCGAGACACCCTTCTCCCTTGTCTATGGTGCAGAAGCGGTGCTCCCCACAGAACTCAGATACGGATCACCTCGAGTCCAAGCTTTTGATGAAGCAGATCAAGAAGAACTGAGGCATGACGATGCTACGCTTCTCGAGGAAGATTGTCTCCGGGCTGCTGTGCGTGCTGCACGTTATCAGCAAGCTTTGCACCGCTATCATAGCCGCAAAGCGCATGCCCGGAAACTTGAGGAAGGCGACCTTGTTCTTCATCGGATCCAGTCCGCGAAGGGATCAAACAAGTTGACGCCAAAGTGGGAAGGCCCTTATCGGGTAGTACAAGTCACTACACCTGGCTCAGCCCATCTAGAGATCGAAGATGGCACCCCTGTGCAGAATTGTTCCATTGAGCATCTTCACAAGTTCTATCCATAAGGCGCGGTTGCCGGGCCTCCCGGCAACCTCTTTTGTACAAGTTTGCCAGCAAGGCATGTAATCCTTTGTACAGAGCCGGGCGTAGAACCCGTGCATAGTTGAATAAAGCTAAGTGTTTCATAACTCTTTGTCAAAGTACATATTTATTTGTGTATGTCAAATACAATGTTGTGTTACATTTTTATCTTGTATGAGATGATTAACGAACCGACAAGGGTTCTAACAACTCGTTTCTCTTCTTTCTTTTTCTCAAAGGTAGAAGGATTCCTCCACGTGCAAGTTTCCCGGAGGGAGTAGTGGTGTAGAAACCCAATGACGTTCAAGTTATCATCAAGTGCGAGAAGCAAGCACAACAAAGAAAGCTAAGTTGAAAAACTTTGAAACAAAATTTCTTTGTTGATTTTGCCATTTTCCGTGAACGATTTCTGTTTTTGTATGAAAAACCTGCACGCTAAGGAACCTTGTTGGGACTGGTTGCGCTCTTACTTGTTTCGAGTCCGCTCAAAAAATGTAAGTGGTTGCGCTAAGACCAAGAAGTGTTAACTGTATCCAGAAGCGGCATTTCCAGCAAACTGCTAAGGGTCCGTTCCTCAAGCATTGTCGGCTAGAATGTGCGCACCGGGAAGGTTTTTTCGGCTAGCGTAGGGCACAATAAATAGAAAGGCAAAATTAAGCAAGGAAGATGCATTCATTCATTTCAGGCATAAAAGTTATATTACACATATGACGAAACAAGCCTAATTTAAGATAAATGTGTTCTTTACATGTCTCTTGAGCAGCGGACAGAAGTAAAGACACAAGATTAGTTCTGGAGGTTGCCGTGTCGGCGGATGCATCTCTCTCCAATCTCATTGGCTAGTGGTGTCACCTATGCCCTGGTGGCTGAGGTGTTAACACTGGCAGGCGTCTTCTTGAGGATGCCGGAGAGGTCGACGCCGGGGTTATAGTGCACCACCTTGGTGAAGATCCTCAAGAAAGCATTGCACACGAGTGTGCGTGCCTCTTCAGCAAAACTCTTCGTGCGGTCCTTATGGTGTGCATCCAGTGCCGTCAAGAGACCCTCGAAGAACAGAGTCAGCGTCATGCTTGCCGGTTGGTTGGAGCTCTACGTGAAGCCCCAACTTCCCATCCCCATGACAGCCATCTGCTTGGTGATGCGTTCAGCGATGTCAACAAGGCGGCTGGTCCAGATAGCCACAGAGTCCTGCAGCTGCACAAATTTTCCTCGGCGTCAGTTAGGAGAGCCTTGGTTTTCTCCAACTCCTTTGCCAGGAGTCGGTTCTTGGCGTTGGCATCCTCAAGAGATTTTTCTGAGCCAGTAAGCCTGGACAGCAGGTCATCCTTGGCATTGACAGCAGCCTGGAGCTCTCTGTTCTTATTGGCCAGCGAAGTTTGGAGCTCCGCCAAAGTGTGGGTGTCCTTTTGAGATGCTTCCTTGAGAGTAGCAACATCCTCGTTCTTGGCGGCCAGCTCTGCTTCAAGCTCTTTGATTTTAGACTCAAGCTGAACCTTGATGGCGTCTACATCATCCACAGTGTCATGAGCCTCTTTAAGCTTGCCAGCATGTTCTGTGGCTTGAGCTTGAAGAGCTTCTTGGTGCCTTTGCTCCAGCTCCTCGGTTCGCTTGGTCAGGAGGGATTAGATTTCCTCGTCCTTGGCGCGAAGCTTGGCAGCAAGATCTGCTTCTCTAGTGGCAAGGTCCTCCTCATGTGAGTCGAGAGCAACCTTGCGTCTAACCAAATCAGCATTGGTTGCGGCAGCTATCTTGTTGGCCTCCTCCCTGGCCTTGTTGGCGGCCGCTTGCTCCAGAATGAAGGCGTCTCTGGTGGCGGCAAGCTGGGCTTAGTGCTCCTTGATATTCAAGACCCGGTCTTCATACCACATGCGGGCCTCTTCGATCTTCTCCTTTAACTTCTCCTCGGCCATTTCCACAATGGTTTGCCGGGTTCAAAGCTTTTCCCAGCGCTTGCTGTAGCGCTCTTGCACGGCCTTGAAGCCATCGCCCATGGCCTTCAAGAAGGCAAGATCTGCATCATCATCATTGGCGGCGAGTACCTCTTCGATGTTCCGCGACATGGGCACGACGACCTCGCCATCCAGGTTCTCGAGGGCGTCCTTTCCAGCACCAGATGAGCTGGGGGCTTCAGATTCGCGTGGCTGGCTCAAGAGCATCAAAAAGTCTCTTGTTGGAGGAGCAGTGGAGGTAGATGGCTAGTCGCTAGCTCCTGGCAAGGTGTCGTCAGCTGCTCCCACATCTATATCCATGCCAGCGCTTGGCGCTCCTGGGACAGGAATGTCCCCAGTGGCCTCGGTGGCCTCATCTACGGCCACCTTGGCGGCCTCCTCTGTGGTAACCTTGGCAACCTCTTCTGGAGTAGCCTTGTCGGCTTCCTCAGCAGCAATCCTGGTGGCCTCGTCGGCGGCACTCTTTACAATCCCCTCAACATCAACAAAAACATCCATGTCTTCTAGTAGAGGTGGATCTGCGAAGATGGAGAAGATGAAAATGGAGTTCAAGATCGGAGTCCAAGAATTCAAGATTCAAAGTTCAAGAAGACAAAAAAAGAAGTTCAACAATGGAAGGGAAGCACTCTGGGGAAGTTGATTACCTGTATTGGTTGGTTGAGGGGGAACAATTTCCTCTCTGGCAACATCTATTGTCGTCGCCTAGCTACCAGCAGTTTCACTTGCCGGCACGTCCTCAGTGCGGACTGGCACATCAGTGTCGATCCTTCCCGGCGAGCTGCTCTCCGGTTTGGCAGTTGACGAACACGTTGCCAAGGGAACAACTTCTTGGCGCTCTTCCTCTTGACGGCCACCTTCCGTCTCCTTGTCAACGTCGGTGGTAGGAGCGTCAGCCGTGGTGCTTGCCAGTGGGTACTGAACGGCAACTTCTGGAGCTGTCGTTCCCTGGTCTGTGCTTGCCTCCGGCTCGCCCATCGCGACAGTCCTTAGCCTCTTTCGAGACCTCTGTTGCAGTGGCTCTTCATCCCTACAAGGACAAAACAAAAAAAAGCAGCATGTCAAATCGACAACAACAAGCAATCAAGAAATGCAATGAGTAGAGGAAGGGACAAGTGCTTACTCTTCCTCCTCGGAAAGGCGAGAGAGGTCCCAGTACGCCTGATTTCCAGTGTCAGGGGTTGGTTCTGGAGGTGGAGAAGATATGATGCTCTCCCTTGTTGCAGAAGTTGTGGACCGAGAAGTTCCTGCTTCATCGGCAACTGGAGTCCATTGCCGGGAAGTTGGGCGCTTGCGTTTTTGCCGGAGAGGTTGTTGCCGGGGAGCCTGGACCACTACGTCTGTCCCGGCAGGTTCACTACTTGCCGGTTCCTCGCACATCTGCCTCCTCCTGGTCGGCCTTCTTGCAGCAGTGGCCAGATAACCCACAAGTATAGGGGATCAATTGTAGTCCTTTTGATAAGTAAGAGTGTCGAACCCAACAAGGAGTAGAAGGAAATGACAAGTGGTTTTCAGCAAGGTATTCTCTGCAAATACTGAAAGTAGCGGTAACAGATAGTTTTGATAGCAAGATAATTCGTAACAAGTAACAAGTAGTAACGTTAACAAAAGTGCAGCAAGGTGGCCCAATCCTTTTTGTAGCAAAGGACAAGCCAGAACGAACTCTTATAATAAGCAAAGCATTCTCGAGGACACATGGGAATTTCATCTAGTCACTTTCATCATGTTTGTTTGATTCGCGTTCGCTACTTTGATAATTTGATATGTGGGTGGACTGGTGCTTGGGTGCTGTTCTTACTTGAACAAGCCTCCCACTTATGATTACCCCTTCTCGCAAGCATCCGCAACTATGAAAGAAGAATTAAGATAACTCTAACCATAGCATGAAACATATGGATCCAAATAAGCCCCTTATGGAATAGCGCATAAACTAGGGTTTACGCTTCTGTCACTCTAGCAACCCATCATCTAATTACTACTATACAATGCCTTCCCTTAGGCCCAAAGATGGTGAAGTGTCATGTAGTCGACGTTCACACGACACCACTAAAGGAAGCAACAACATACATATCATCAAAATATCGAATGAATACCAAATTCACATGATTACTTATGACAAGACTGCTCCCATGTCCTCAAGAACAAAAGTAACTACTCACAAATCATATTCATGTTCAAGATCAGAGGGGTATTGAATAGCATTAAGGATCTGAACATATAATCTTCCACCAAATAAACCAACTAGCATCAACTACAAGATGTAATCAACACTACTAGCAACCCACAGGTACCAATCTGAGGTTTTGAGACAAAGATTGAATATAAGAGATGAACTAGGGTTTGAGATGAGATGGGGCTGGTGAAGATGTTGATGAAGATTGGTCATCCCACGATGAGAGGATCGTTGGTGATGTCGATGGCTTCGATTTCCCCCTCCCGGAGGGAAGTACCCCCGGCGGAATCGCTCCGCCGAAGAGCAAAATAGCTCCTGCCCAGGTTCCGCCTCGAGACGGCGGCGCTTCATCCCGAAAGTCTTCTTTTGATTTTTTTCTAGGGCAAATGGCTTCATATAGTGGATGGAGGGGGCCAGAGGCCTGCCTGGGGCCCCACAAGCCAGGGAGCGCGCCCAGGGGGTAGGCCGTGCCCCCCAGGCTTGTGGCTTCCTGGTGGGCCCCCTTCCGTTGATTCATTCTCCAGTATTTTTTATATATTCCAAAATAATTCTCCGCAAATTTTTAGGTCATTTGGAGTTGTGCAGAATAGCTAGCTCTGTTTCACCCCTTTCAGGTCCAGAATTCCAACTGTCGGCATTCTCCCTCTTCATGTAAATCTTCCAAAATAAGAGAGAAAAGGCATAAGAATTGTACCATAAAGTGAAATAATGATTAAAAACATAATAATTATTCATAGAAAACCATGATGCAAATTGGACGTATCAACTCCCCCAAGCTTAGACCTCGCTTGCCCTCAAGCGAAAGTCAAAATCGATAATCATGACCACATGTTTAGAGAGAGAGACGTCGATAAAAATAAAATATGGACATGAAGCATCATGATCTTTATTATAACAGCAATATATCATCATAAAACTTCTCATGAAAAAGTGACAATTCATCCACAAGTTAAAGTATGAACCATAAACCGAATTGAAAACTAACAAACTCTGATCTCAGTCACTGAAGCAATTGCAATTCATCATATTATCAGAAAGAGTCTATGTAAGAGCTTTGTTTAGCAAGTTCACATACTCAACTATCATTTAGTCTTCTATGATTGCTGACACTCACGACATACTTATGGAGCAAAAGTTTCAGTCGAACACAAAGAAAGATAGGGGCTTATAATTTCGCCTACCAACGTATTTACCTCAAGGGTAATGTCAACAATAATAACTCATGATCACCTACATCCAACTGGATATATGCATGGATCAATCCCCACCACATGATGCTTGCCAAGAGAGAAAATAAAAACGGAATAGAGGAGAATACTATTGACTCTTGCATGAAAGTAAATACATAAAGTAAAAGATAGGCCCTTCGTAGAGGGAAGCAGAGGTTGTCATGCGCTTTTTGTTTTTGGATGTGCAAGCTCTTAATGTAAAGGAATGTCACTTTATATTGCCCCTTGTGATAGCGACCTTTATTATGCAGTCTGTCGCTTTTATTACTCCACCATCACAAGATCGTACAAAGCTTTTTTTCCCTTACAATAAAAGTTCATACATGTTTAGGAGCAATTTTTATTGCTTTGCACCGATGACAACTTACTTGAAGGATCTTATTCAATCCATAGGTAGATATAGTGGACTCTCATGGCATGAAACTGGGTTTAAGGGTTTTGGGATGCACAAGTAGTATCTCTACTTAGTACAGAATTTTGGCTAGCAAAAGATAGGGGGCAAGCACCACATGTTAGAGGATCCAAAACAATATAACTTCTATGTGAATATAAGCAAACATAACCCATTACGTTGTCTTCCTTGTCCAGCGTCAACTAATTGACATAGAATATTTGATGGGGGCTCACAATCATAAAAGATGTCCAAGATAGTGTATTTATATGTGAGACCTCTCTTCCTTTATTACTTTTTCATGAATTGCAACAATGACCAATGCTATGTTTGTCAACTTCCAGTAAGTTTTATCAATTATACTTCTTTTATGTGAAGTCATCACTCCCCATGGGATTAGCATATGATCTTATTTATTCTTTCTTTATTTCTAAGATTGAATCATCAAAAGCGAAACACTCAACTCAAACTACTCTTTATTATATAACTTTCACACACAATTACATAGATAGATAGATCACAAAGCAAGCACTCGAAACTAAATCATACTAAAACTTTATTCTTCTAAATCACGAAATAACTAAGGATCGAACTAAGATAGATAATGATGATGAAAAAGTGATGGTGATACGATACCGGGGCACCTCCCCCAAGCTTGGCACAAGCGAAGGGTGGTGCCCATACCAATGTACTCAAATCTCCTTCTTGGGTGATGGTGGTGATGAAGTGATGGGCTTGTCCTCCGTCTTCCAAGGCATAGGCTCTCCATCATAAAAGGACGAACGTGTTTCCGGAGTCCTGAAATTTGCAGCTAAACTCCTACCTTCGAACTTGGCCTCATACTCAAAATTTTGGTTTTGTAGATCATATATTTGGGCCTGAAGATAATCAATCCGATCATTGAGCTTGAAGATGACATCCCCAATATTCTTGCCGCCCACCTTATGCTCACGGATGAATTCTGTGATCATGGAGTGGTTAGCACAAAGTCCGCACTCCACCATCCCCTGGCACTTGAAGATTTCCTGTTCCACCGCTTCCAGCCTAGCCTTCTCGCTCCTGGTCTTCTTAGGTCCTTGAACATCCCGGATGTGGAGCACCCCCTCACGCATCTCAATGGCTTGAGGGTGCTTCATCACCTCCGGTAGGTACGGGTTGATGACCTTCTCGTAGAACTTGTCCTTGGACGAGCTTGGAGACGCCATGGAGATCTAGATCTGTCTGAAAATAGCCCAAAACAAGAACATAGGAGAAACTTGTGATGCGGTGGTCAAAACACCTGTGAGTATATATAACGAATTTTTCCCGTGCAAAACAAGTAATATGGAAGAAAAATGGAGTCAGGAAAGTCCACGAGGGCGCCACAAGCCTGGTAAGCGCGCCCTGGGGGGTAGGGCGCGCCCCCCAGGCTTGTCGCCTCCTCGTGCACTTTTCAGACTGTTTATTATTTTTCTAATTTTTATATATTCCAAAATGGACAAAAAGTACTTTTATGGAAGTTTTGGAGTCGGTTTACTTACCGTACCACATACCTACTCCTTTTCAGGATTCTGGAGCGTTCCGGAAGATTTCTTCTATGTGCTCTTCCAGTGTAATTGTTTCAATAATATTAGTTTCAACATTAATGGGTGTACCTGAGATATAATGTTTAATTCTTTGCCCATTAACCACTCTCAGATTATTTCCTTCGGAGTTGTTTATTTTTATGGCTCCGAAGCGATAAACTTCCTCGACGATATATGGTCCTTCCCATTTAGAGAGAAGTTTTTCTGCAAAAAATCTTAAACAAGAATTGTATAATAGAACATGGTCGCCTACATTAAATTCCCATTTTTGAATTCTCTTATCATGCCATCTTTTAACTTTTTCTTTAAACAACTGGGCATTTTCATAAGCTTGGGTTCTCCATTCATCTAAAGAGCTAATATCAAATAACCTCTTTTCACCGACAAGTTTAAAATCCTAGTTAAGTTCTTTAATTGCCCAATATGCTTTATGTTCTAACTCAAGAGGTAAATGACATGCTTTTACATAAACCATTTTATATGGAGACATACCCATAGGGTTTTTATAAGCGGTTTTGTAAGCCCATAATGCATCATCAAGTTTCTTAGACCAATTCTTTGTGGATCTATTAACGGTCTTTTGCAAAATCAATTTTATTTCTCTATTAGTTAATTCAACTTGACCACTAGACTGAGGATGATAAGGAGATGCAATTCTATGGTTAACATCATATTTAGCAAGCAATTTATGGAAAGCACCATGAATGAAATGTGAACCACCATCGGTCATTAAATATCTAGGGACTCCAAACCTTGGAAATATTACTTCTTTAAGCATTTTAATAGAAGTGTTATGATCAGCACTACTAGTTGGAATAGCTTCTACCCCCATTGGATTTAGGAAAAGGTCCCATATAATCAAAACCCCAAACCTCAAATGGTTCAATAACAAGTGAATAATTCATAGGCATTTCCTGACGTCTACCAACATTACCAATTCTTTGACATTCATCACAAGAGAGGACAAACTTACGTGCATCCTTAAAAGAGTAGGCCAATAAAAACCAGATTGTAATACCTTGTGTGCAGTTCGGTCTCCCGCATGGTGTCCTCCATATGCCTCGGAGTGACACTTACGTAGGATTTTTTCCCGTTCATGCTCAGGTACACAACGTCTAATAATGCCATCTACTCCCTTATATAAGTGTGGGTCATCCCAAAAGTAATGTCTTAAATCAAAGAAAACTTTTTCTTTTGTTGGTATGTGAAACTAGGTGGTATATATTTAGCAACACTGTAATTAGCATAGTCTGCATACTAAGGAGTATTACGAGAAGCATTTATCATAGCTAATTGTTCATCAGGGAAATCATCATTACTAGGAAGTAGGTCATCAAGAACATTTTCCATTCTAGACAAATTATCAGCTACGGGATTCTCAGCTCCCTTTCTATCAACAATATGCAAATCAAATTCTTGTAGCAAAAGAACCCACCTAATAAGTCTAGGTTTAGCATCTTTCTTTTCCATAAGATATTTAATAGCAGCATGATCGGTGTGAATAGTAACTTTGGAATCAACAATGTAAGATCTGAATTTATCACATGCAAACACAACTGCTAAAAATTCTTTCTCAGTAGTAGCATAATTTCTTTGAGCAATGTCTAGAGTTTTACTAGCATAATGGATAACATTCAATTTCTTATCAACTCTTTGTCCTAGAACAGCACCAACAGCATAATCACTAGCATCACACATAATTTCAAAGGGTAAGTTCCAATCAGGCAGTTGAACAATAGGTGCAGAAATTAAGGCTTTCTTAAGAACTTCAAAGGCTTCTACACAATCATCATCAAAAGCAAATGGAACATATTTTTGCAAGAGATTAGTAAGAGGCCTAAAATTTTTAGAAGAAGTCTTTTATAAACCTTCTATAGAAACCAGCGTGACCAAGGAAACTTCTTATACCTTTGATATCTTTAGGACATGTCATTTTCTCAATAGCATCAACTTTAGCTTTATCAACTTCAATACCTCTTTCAGAAATTTTATGCCCAAGGACTATACCTTCATTCACCATAAAGTGGCACTTCTCCCAATTCAAGATAAGATTAGTTTCTTCACATCTCTGCAAAACTCGATCAAGGTTGCTCAAGCAATCATCAAAAGAAGTTCCGCAAACGGAGAAATCTCCATGAAAACCTCAACAATCTTTTCATGAAAGTCAGAGAATATAGCAGTCATACATCTTTGAAAGGTAGCAGGTGCATTACATAAACCAAAAAGCATATGACGATAAGCATAAGTTCCAAAAGGACAAGTAAAGGTGGTTTTCTCTTGATCTTCAGGTGACACGGGTACTTGAGAGAAACCAGAATAACCATCTAGGAAACAAAAGTGTGTATGCTTAGATAATATTTCTAACATTTGATCAATAAAAGGCAAGGGGTAATGATCTTTCCTAGTAGCTTTATTTAATTTCCTGAAATCAATTACCATCCTACAACCGGTTACAATTCTTTGTGGAATAAGTTCATTTTTATCATTAGGAACAACGGTAATGCCTCCTTTCTTAGGAACACAATGAACATGACTTACCCATCTACTATCAGCTATGGGATAAATTATACCTACTTCCAGAAGCTTTAATATTTCAGTTCTTACCACATCCTTCATTCTAGGATTTAGCCTTCTTTGATGATCAATAACAGGTTTAGCATCTGGCTCCATATGAATTTTATGCTGACATAAAGTGGGACTAATGCCCTTAAGATCATCAAGAGTATATCCAATAGCAGCACGGTGCTTCTTCAGAGTTTTAAGTAATCTCTTTTCTTCATGCTCTGAAAGGTTAGCACTAATAATAACAGGATATATCTTCTTTTCATCAAGATAAGCATATTTAAGTGTATCAGGTAATTGCTTTAATTCAAACACAGGATGACCCTTGGGTGGAGGTGGACCTCCCAAGGTTTCAACAGGCAAATTATGTTTAAGCATAGGTGCTTGTTTAAAGAACAACTCATCTATTTCATTTCTTTCATTCATATTCATATCATTCTCATGGTCTAGCAAACATTGTTCTAAAGGATCAGTAGGAGGCACAGCAATAGAAGCAAGACCAATAATTTCATCCTTACTAGGTAATTCTTTATCATGAGGTTTTCTATGAAACTTAGAGAAATTAAACTCATGAGACATCTCACCAAAATTAACACTGACAATTTCTTTAGTGCAATCAGTCTTGGCATTAACAGTATTCAAGAAAGGTCTACCAAATATAATGGGACAAAAATCATCTTGTGGTGATCCAAGAACAAGAAAATCAGAAGGATATTTGATCTTAACACACAAGACTTCAACATCTCTAACAATCCCAAGTGGTGAAATAGTATCTCTATTTGCATGCTTAATAGTAACATCAATATCTTCAATCTCAACAGGTGCAATATCATTCATGACTTCTTGATAGAGAGTAAACGGAATAGCACTCACACTAGCACCAATATCACATAAACCATGATAGCAATGATCTCCAATTTTAACAAAAATAACAGCTATGCCAATTATAGGTTTTTTTATCTTTAGTGTCTGGCTTAGCAATTCTAGTTGCTTCATCACAGAAATATATGACATGTCCATCAATATTATCAACCAAAAGATCTTTTGCCATTGCAATATTAGGTTCAACTTTAATTTGTTCAGATGGTCTAGGTGCTCTAATATTACTCTTATTAACCACAGTTGAAGCTTTAGCATGTTCCTTAATCCTAATAGGGAAAGGAGGTTTCTCAATATAAGCAGTAGGCACAACTGAATCAACATGGTAAACAATTGTTTCTTCTTTAACACTGATAGGTTCTTCATTCAATTCAATAGGTGGATGATATTTAAACCATTTCTCCTTAGGGAGATCAACATGAGCAGCAAAAGATTCACAAAAGGTAGCTACTATCTCAGAGTCAAGTCCATATTTAGTACTAAACTTATGAAAAGCATCGGTTTCCATAAAAGATTTAACACAATCAAACTCAAGATTTATACCTGACTCATTACCTTTGTTGATTTCCCAATCTTCAGAGTTACATTAATTCTTTCCAGAAGATCCCATTTGAATTCAATAGTTCTCTTCATAAAGGAACCAGCAGAAGAAGTATCAAGCATGGATTGATCATTATGAGAAAGCCGAGCATAAAAGTTTTGAAGAATTATTTCTCTTGAGAGCTCATGATCGGGGCATGTATGCAACATATACTTAAGCCTCCCCCAAGCTTGAGCAATACTTTCTCCTTCACGAGGCCAAAAATTATATATAAAATTCCGATCACGATGAACCAAATGCATAGGATAAAATTTCTGGTGAAATTCCAGCTTCAACCGGTTCCAGTCCCATGTTTCGGTATCATAACATAGCCTATACCATGTCAATGCTTTTCCCTCTAAAGATAAAGGGAATACTTTATTCTTAACTCCATCTCTGGATAAACCTGCAAGCTTAAACAATCCACAAATTTCATCCACATATATCAAGTGCATATCAGGACGCACCGTTCTATCTCCCGCATATGGATTAGCTAGCAGTTTCTCTACCATACCCGAAGGAATTTCATAAAAAATATTTTCAGTAGGTTCAACAGGTTGAGGAGCAACTCTCAATGCTTCCGGTCGAGGTGAAGATACCCCGAACAAGCCCCTCAAAGGATTACTTTCCATAGTGACAAGTGACAATAAATTTCAGCACGTAATATAAATGTTTCCTTACCAAATTCCACTCACCAAAGGCGCTTCACTCCCCGACAATGGTGCCAGAAAAGAGTCTTGATGACCCACAAGTATAGGGGATCAATTGTAGTCATTTTGATAAGTAAGAGTGTCGAACCCAACGAGGAGCAGAAGGAAATGACAAGCGGCTTTCAGCAAGGAATTCTCTGCAAATACTGAAAGTAGCGGTAACAGATAGTTTTGATAGCAAGATAATTCATAACAAGTAACAAGTAGTAACGGTAACAAAAGTGCAGCAAGGTGGCCCAATCCTTTTTGTAGCAAAGGACAAGCCGGAACGAACTCTTATAATAAGCAAAGCGTTCTCGAGGACACATGGGAATTTAATCTAGTCACTTTCATCATGTTTGTTTGATTCGCGTTCGCTACTTTGATAATTTGATATGTGGGTGGACCGGTGCTTGGGTGCTGTTCTTACTTGAACAAGCCTCCCACTTATGATTACCCCTCTCGCAAGCATCCACAACTATGAAAGAAGAATTAAGATAACTCTAACCATAGCATGAAACATATGGATCCAAATCAGCCCCTTACGGAATAGAGCATAAACTAGGGTTTAAGCTTCTGTCACTCTAGCAACCCATCATCTAATTACTAATCCACAATGCCTTCCCTTAGGCCCAAAGATGGTGAAGTGTCATGTAGTCGACGTTCACACGACACCACTAAAGGAAGCAACAACATATATATCATCAAAATATCGAACGAATACCAAATTCACATGATTACTTATGACAACACTTCTCCCATGTCCTCAAGAACAAAAGTAACTACTCACAAATCATATTCATGTTCAAGATCAGAGGGGTATTGAATAGCATTAAGGATCTGAACATATAATCTTCCACCAAATAAACCAACTAGCATCAACTACAAGATGTAATCAACACTACTAGCAACCCACAGGTACCAATTTGAGGTTTTGAGACAAAGATTGAATACAAGAGATGAACTAGGGGTGGAGATGAGATGGTGCTGGTGAATATGTTGATGAAGATTGGTCCTCCCAAGATGAGAGGATCGTTGGTGATGTCGATGGCTTCGATTTCACCCTCCCGAAGAGAAGTATCCCCGGCGGAATCGCTCCGCCGGAGAGCAAAATAGCTCCTGCCCAGGTTCCACCTCGAGACGGTGGCGCTTCGTCCCGAAAGTCTTCTTCTGATTTTTTCTTGGGAAAATGGATTCATATAGTGGAAGGAGGGGGCCAGAGGCCTGCCAGGGGCCCCACAAGCCAGGGGGCGCGCCCAGTGGGTAGGCCGCACCCCCAGGCTTGTGGCTTCCTGGTGGGCGCCCTTCTGTTAATTCTTTCACCAGTATTTTTTATATATTCCAAAATTATTCTTCGTAAATTTTCAGGTCATTTGGAGTTGTGCAGAATAGCTAGCTCTGTTTCACCCCTTTCAGGTCCAGAATTCCAGCTGCCAGCATTCTCCCTCTTCATGTAAATCTTGCAAAATAAGAGAGAAAAGGCATAAGAATTGTACCATAAAGTGAAATAATGATTAAAAACATAATAATTATTCATAGAAAATCATGATGCAAATTGGACGTATCATGGCCCTTGTTCGAGTAGGAGGTGCATGGTGCTCTTCCTCCTTGTCCTCCTCCGCCACATGCTCTTCGGCACACACCTCTTCTCCTTGCCGCTCGTCGGCACACTCTTCTTCATCCTCCGCTGCCTTCGCGTGTCCTTCATCGCCCTTAGGATTTTCGGCAGGCTCCTCTTCTTCGTTGCTGGCCACCACTGCCTTGGAGCATGACGCTTTCTTCAACTCCTCTGCTCGCGTAGTGATGAACTCAAGTTCATCATTCTTTGTCGGGTGGACCATGTCATTTTCTTCCCTGGTTGGCGTCTCCGCCAAATTGGTGAACCATGCATCTACGTCAGCTTGGGTGGGCTCTTGCCAGTGACCTTCAATGCCCTTGGCGTTGCACGCCGGCATCATTGCCAAGATGGAGTCCCTGGCATTGTTGTTGCACAGTGGAATCACCTTGTGTGGCAAGGCAAATTGGCAGCCCTTGTTGACGAGCTGACAAACCATCCAGTAGTGTTCCATGACCGTCAAGTTGTTATGAATCCCAGGGTACAGCCGCATCGTGTTGGCAGGGTTCTTGTACTCCCAGGCTCGCCGGCCCCCTCTCTGCTGCAGTGGAGCAATTCGGCGGCGGAGGAAATATAGTCCAACCATTTCAATGGTCATGCCGGCGTCCTTGAGCATCAAGATCCTATCCAAGGCCAAGCCAAACTTCTTGTCGTTTGGACCTATGTCACCCCAGCGCTGATTCCTCATGATCTTCTCAGTCCAGGGGGTGCAATATGCCGGGAAGTCTGCTTGCTTTATCCAGCACCAGTCTGCCCTCCATTCATTCCACTTGATGTGCAGCTTGCCATCGAGGTACTGCTTCTTCATTCCTGTCCTTGGGATCCAAGTGATGCTGCTGGACAGGGCGTCACCGCTCTCTATCCGAGGGATGAATAAGTGGCAGAAAAGGGGCATGATGGGTACAATCCCCATGAAGTTTTCACAGAGATGAGAAAAAATCGAGATGCAAGTGATGGCATTTGGGGCGAAATCAAGAAGCCTAAATCCATAAGATTGCGTGATCTCGTCGAAGAAATTTGAGAAAGGGGGACATAGCCCGCAGTAAAAGTACCCGGCAAAGAAGGGGTACTTATCATCGGCCCGGGGAGCTGTTCCTGGAAGCACCTCCATGGCTTCGTGGTCCTTGGTCTTCCCTGACCAAACATACGCATATCTGGAGACAAGATCGCTCTCTGACAGCGTCGGCTGGAAGACGACGCGTTCCTTCCGCTGCTTAGCAACGGCGGCCTTCCTCTTCTCCGCTTCTGCATTGGCCTTCTTCGGAGCCATGGCGACGAGAAGGAGATGAGATTTGGTGGGAGGCACTGGCTATTCATGCGGCGGTGGAAGGCTCTATTCTTGCGCAAGGAGGAGGAAGGAGGGCACTGGGAGATGGATTGTAAATGAAGGAAGCGTGGATTGAGCACCGCCCCCGTAGATTCCCTTTTATGGGGAATGCGCGGGGACTGGCTCTTCACTGCTCGGTGTGGTCTTGCTTTTTCAGGCGCACGACTGCATATTACCGTTTCAATCCACCTCTCCCAAGTCCACATTTACCGCGCCATCATGGGCGTGCAGTAAACGTAATCATCACAGCAGATAACCTCCGCCACGTGTGTGTGTGCATTGTTTTGGGCCTAGCCCAACAATGTTTCGCACACGTGTGTGGCCTAGGCCCGGGGGCTCGTGTCGGTGTATTGAACATGGGTGTTCATACACTGACGATGCACATACTAGTTGTAGCCTTCCCGACGGCAAGGGCTTGTCGGAGGACAGCACTTCACCAACACTCAAGACTTGGTAATCAAAACCATGAAGAAGACCTCCAGGAAGGTCATCGAGGAGTACTGAAGAACAAGGTTCAAGCTGCCGGCAAGCATCGCGCCGAAGAGCTCAAGACCGGCAAGCGTCATCCCACCGCTCCATCGTGGCAGTCGTCAGAGACTTGCCGATAGGTGTCGAGCGGACAGGCGGGTTGGTAGAGCTTGTCGGGGCACGTGCTAAGTGGTGTGTCAATAGAATAGAAGGTAGCTAGGTGAGCGGTGCAGGTTCCCTTGCCGACATTGTTCCTCAGCGTGACACCTAATGGAGCATTTATTACTTTTGTCCTAATCCATCTGTAGTAGGTATGATAGCACTTTAGCTGTCATCTCATCATGTAATTACGGTTTTGCCACTATGGTAGCCCCTTCCATCTATAAAAGAAGGCCCACGACAACCTTTACAAATGTCGACACTCTGCTCAATTGCACTACGTAGCTACACCTCCGAGCTCCTTGCTGGCAAGGTTGCGCTCACTTGTAACTTAAGCATTTCCACATATAATCCACCAAAGCAGGAGTAGGGTTTTACGCCTCACGGTGGCCTGAACCTGGGTAAATCTTGTGTGCTCTATTGTTGGATCTGCTCTTTGTGCATTGTGATTCCCACAGCCAAACTGCAAAGGGACCTTTGCTGGTCCCATAGATTGTCGTACTTCGACACGAAGGACCAATCTTCATCTACATCTTCACCAGCACCATCTCATCTCAAACCCTAGTTCATCTGTTGTATTCAATCTTTATCTCAAAACCTCAGATTGGTACCTGTGAGTTGCTAGTAGTGTTGATTACATCTTGTAGTTGATGCTAGTTGGTTTACTTGGTGGAAGATTATATGTTCAGATCCTTGATTACACATTATACTCCTCTGATCTTGAACATGAATATGATTTGTGAGTTGTTTCATTGTTCTTGGGGACGTGGGAGAAGTCTTGTTATAAGTAATTATGTGAAGTTGGTATTCGTTCAATATTTTGATGATATGTATGTTGTCCTTCCTCTAGTGATGTCGTGTGAACATCGACTACATGACACTTCACCATGTTTGGGCCTAGGGGAAGACATTGGGGAGTAGTAAGTAGATGATGGGTTGCGAGAGTGATAGAAGCTTAAATTCTAGTTTATGAGCTATTCCGTAAGGGGCTGATTTGGATCCTCATGTTTCATGCTATGGTTAGATTTATCTTAATTCTTCTTTCATAGTTGCGGATGCTTGCGAGAGGGGGTAATCATAAGTGGGTTTGTTGTTCAAGTAAGAATAGCACCCTAGCACCGGTCCACCCACATATCAAATTACCAAAGTAATGAACGCGAATCAACTGAACATGATAAACGTGACTAGATGAGAATTCCCATGTGTCCTCGAGAACACTTTGTTCACTATAAGAAGTACTTTTAGCTTGTGTCAGTGTACATGGGTGTTTATACCCTGACTATGCACAGACAGTTGCAGCCTTCCCGGCGGCAAGGACTTGACGGAGGATGGCCATTCCAAATACTCAAGATTTGGTAAGTAAAAACCATGAAGAAGACCTCGAGGCAGGTCATTGAGATGTACTAAAGATCAAGACTCAAGTCGCCGGCGGGCTCCGGGCCGACAACCTCAAAACCGGTGAGCTCCTTCCCACCGCTCCACCGTGGCAATTGTCTGGAATTTGCCGACAGTTGTCGAGCGGGCAAGTAGTTAGGTAGAGCTTGTTGGGGCACGTGGCAGATGATATGTCCAATTTGCATCATGATTTCCTACTATTAATTAATATGTTTTAATCATTATTTCACTTCATGGTACAATTCTTATGCCTTTTCTCTCTTATTTTGCAAGATTCACATGAAGTGGGAGATTGCCAGCAGCTAGAATTCTGGACCTGAAAGGGGTGAAATAGAGATATCTATTCTGCACAACTCCAAATGACCTGAAAATTTACGGAGAATTATTTTGGAATATATAAAAAACTCTGGTGAAAGAATTACCAGGAGGGGGCCCACCAGGAAGCCACAAGCCTGGGGGGCGCGCCCTACCCCCCTAGGCGCGCCCCCCGAGCTTGTGGGGCCCCTGGCAGACCTCCGGCCCCCTCCTTCTGCTATATGAAGCCATTTGCCCTAGAAAAAAAAATCAGAAGAAGACTTTCGGGACGAAGCGCCGCCGTCTCGAGGCGGAACCTGGGCAGGAGCTATTTTGCTCTCCGGCGGAGCGATTCCACTGGGGAAACTTCCCTCCGGGAGGGGGAAATCTAAACCATCGACATCACCAACGATCCTCTCATCGTGGGAGGACCAATCTTCATCAACATCTTCACCATCCCATCTCATCTCAAACCCTAGTTCATCTCTTGTATTCAATCTTTGTCTCAAAACCTCAGATTGGTACCTGTGGGTTGCTAGTAGTGTTGATTACATCTTGTAGTTGATGCTAGTTGGTTTATTTGGTGGAAGATTATATGTTCAGATCCTTAATGCTATTCAATACCCCTCTGATCTTGAACATGAATATGATTTGTGAGTAGTTACTTTTGTTCTTGAGGACATGGGAGAAGTCTTGTCATAAGTAATCATGTGAATTTGGTATTCGTTCGATATTTTGATGATATGCATGTCGTGCTTCCTTTAATGGTGTCATGTGAACGTCGACTACATGACACTTCACCATCTTTCGGCCTAAGGGAAGGCATTGTGGAGTAGTAATTAGATGATGGGTTGCTAGAGTGACAGAAGCTTAAACCCTAGTTTATACGCTATTCTGTAAGGGGCTGATTTGGATCCATATGTTTCATGCTATGGTTAGATTTATCTTAATTCTTCTTTCATAGTTGCGGATGCTTGCAAGAGGGGGTAATCATAAGTGGGGGGGCTTGTTCAAGTAAGAACAGCACCCAAGCACCGGTCCACCCACATATCAAATTATCAAAGTAGCGAACGCGAATCAAACAAACATGATGAAAGTGACTAGATGAAATTCCCATGTGTCCTCGAGAACGCTTTGCTTATTATACGAGTTCGTTCCGGCTTGTCCTTTGCTACAAAAAGGATTGGGCCACCTTGCCGCACTTTTGTTACACTTGTTACTTGTTACGAATTACCTTGCTATCAAACTATCTGTTACCGATAATTTCTGTGCTTGCAGAGAATACCTTGCTGAAAACCGCTTATCATTTCCTTCCGCTCCTCATTGGGTTCGACACTCTTACTTATCGAAAGGACTACGATTGATCCCCTATACTTGTGGGTATATCATCGAAGAAGCTTATCGCTCCGGAGCCATCAAAATAAACAACTCCGAAGGCAATAATCCGAGGGTGGTTGATGGGCAAAGAATTAAACATTATATCTTAGGTACGCCTATTAATGTTGGAACTAATATTATTCAAACAATGACACTAGAAGAGCACATAAAAGAAACCTTTTGGAACGCTCCAGAATCCTGAAAAGGAGTAGGTATGTGGTACGCTAAGTAAACCGACTCCGAAACTTCCATAAAAGTACTTTCTGTCCGTTTTGGAATATATAAAAAATTAGGAAAATAATAAACAGTCCGAAAAGTGCACGAGGAGGCGACAAGCCTGGGGGGCGCACCCTACCCCCCAGGGCACGCCTACCAGGCTTGTGGCTCCCTCGTGGACTTTCCCGACTCCGTTTTTCTTTCATATTACTTGTCCTGCACGGGAAAAATTCATTATATATACTCACGGGTCTTTTGACCACCACGTCGCAAGTTTCTCCTCTGTTCTTGTTTCGGGCTGTTTTTCTGACAGATCTAGATCACTATGGCTCCCCGAAAGCTCCGCACCAAGCATCGGATTGTTCGACCTTCGCCCAACAAACGCCCCTTCAGCGAATTATACTATGGGTGGTCATCCGCAGAGGAGGATATTGTTATGGAGGAGGAACCGGGGAAGGTCATGGAAGACCGGATTCAAGAAGAAGAAGATCAATCCATGCTCAAGAAGGAAGCACCAGAAAAGGGAGATTCGTGGCAAACTCTTTATAATAATCTTCCTCCATCTGCAATTGATACACTAATTTTTTTGAAGCAGTTTGTTCTCAGAATACGTCACTTACCCGTGAAGTTATTGTGTTAGAAGAGCAGAATCATGCACTTCGGAGGATCAATGGAAACTTGGAGTACTTGCTGAAGCTGAAAGACAAACCCACCACTTCATCACCACTATCACCAAAGAAAGAGATTTGAGTACATGGGTATGGGCACCACCCTCGGCTTGTGCCAAGCTTGGGGGAGGTGCCCCGATATCATATCACCATCACTTTTTATCATAATTATCTATCTTAGTTCCATCCTTAGTTATTTCGTGATTTAGAAGAATAAAGTTTAGTATGATTTAGTTTTGAGTGCTTGCTTAGTGATCTATCTATCTATCTATCTATGTAATCGTGTGTGAAAGTTATATAATAAAGAGTAGTTGAGTTGAGTGTTTTGCTTTTGTTGATCCAATCCTAGAAATAAATAAAGAAAAATAAGATCATATGCTAATCCTATGGGGAGTGATGACTTCACATAAAAGAAGTATAACTGGTAAAACTTGTTGGAAGTTGACAAACATAGCATTGGTCATTGTTGCAATTCATGAAAAAGTAATAAAGGAAGAGAGGTCTCACATATAAATACACTATCTTGGACATTTTTTATGATTGTGAGCCCCCATTAAATATTCTATGTCAATTAGTCGACGTTGGACTAGGAAGACAACGTAATGAGTTATGTTTGCTTATATTCACATAGAAGTTATATTGTTTTGGATCCTCTAACATGTGGTGCTTGTCCCCTATCTTTTGCTAGCCAAAATTCTGTACTAAGTAGAGATACTACTTGAGCATCCAAAAACCCTTAAACCCAGTTTCATGCCATGAGAGTCCACCATATCTACCTATGGATTGAATAAGATCCTTCAAGTAAGTTGTCATCGGTGCAAAGCAATAAAAATTGCTCCTAAATATGTATGAACTTTTATTGTAAGGGAAAATAAGCTTTGTACGATCTTGTGATGGTGAAGAAATAAAAGCGACAGACTGCATAATAAAGGTCGCTATCACAAGGGGCAATATAATTAAAGTGACGTTCCTTTACATTAAGAGCTTGCACATCCAAAAACAAAAAGCGCATGACAACCTCTGCTTCCCTCTGCGAAGGGCCTATCTTTTACTTTATGTATTTACTTTCATGCAAGAGTCAATAGTATTCTCCTCTATTCTGTTTTTATTTTCTCTCTTGGCAAGCATCATGTGGTGGGGATTGATCCAGGCATATATATCCAGTTGGATGTAGGTGATCATGAGTTATTATTGTTGACATTACCCTTGAGGTAAATACGTTGGGAGGTGAAATTATAAGCCCCTATCTTTCTATGTGTCTGACTGAAACTTTTGCTCCATAAGTATGCCGTGAGTGTCAGCAATCATAGAAGACTAAATGATAGTTGAGTATGTGAACTTGCTAAACAAAGCTCTTACATAGACTCTTTCTGATAATATGATGAATTGCAATTGCTTCAGTGACTGAGATCATAGTTTGTTAGTTTTCAATTTGGTTTATGGTTCATACTTTAACTTGTGATTGAATTGTCACATTTTCATGAGAAGTTCTATGATGATATATTGCTGTTATAAAAAAGATCATGATGCTCCATGTCTGTATTTTATTTTTATCGACGCCTCTCTCTCTCTAAACATGTGGTCATGATTATCGATTTTGGCTTTCGCTTGAGGACAAGTGAGGTCTAAGCTTGGGGGAGTTGATATGTCCAATTTGCATAATGATTTCCTACTGTTAATTAATATGTTTTTAATCATTATTTCACTTCATGGTACAATTCTTATGCCTTTTCTCTCTTATTTTGCAAGATTCACATGAAGAGGGAGATTGCCGGCAGCTGGAATTCTGGACCTGGAAGGGGTGAAATAGAGATAGCTATTCTGCACAACTCCAAATGACCTAAAAGTTTATGGAGAATTATTTTGGAATATATAAAAAATACTGGCGAAAGAATTACGAGTAGGGGGCCCACCAGGAAGCCACAAGCCTGGGGGGCGCGCCCTACCCCCTGGGCGTGCCCCCTGAGCTTGTGGGGCCCCTGGCAGGCCTCCGGCCCCCTCCTTCTGCTATATGAAGCCATTTGCCCTAGAAAAAAAAATCAGAAGAAGACTTTCGGGACGAAGCGCCGCCGTCTCGAGGCGGAACCTGGGCAGGAGCTATTTTGCTCTCTGGCGGAGCGATTCCGCCGGGGAAACTTCCCCCCGGGAGGGGGAAATCGAAGCCATCGACATCACCAACGATCCTCTCATCGTGGGAGGACCAATCTGCATCAACATCTTCACCAGCACCATCTCATCTCAAACCCTACTTCATCTCTTGTATTCAATCTTTGTCTCAAAACCTCAGATTGGTACCTGTGGGTTGCTAGTAGTGTTGATTACATCTTGTAGTTGATGCTAGTTGGTTTATTTGGTGGAAGATTATATGTTCAGATCCTTAATGCTATTCAATACCCCTCTGATCTTGAACATGAATATGATTTGTGAGTGGTTACTTTTGTTCTTGAGGACATGGGAGAAGTCTTGTCATAAGTAATCATGTGAATTTGGTATTCGTTCGATATTTTGATGATATGTATGCAGTGCTTCCTTTAGTGGTGTCGTGTGAACGTCGATTACATGACACTTCATCATCTTTGGGCCTAAGGGAAGGCATTGTGGAGTAGTAATTAGATGATGGGTTGCTAGAGTGACAGAAGCTTAAACCCTAGTTTATGCGCTATTCCATAAGGGGCTGATTTGGATCCATATGTTTCATGCTATGGTTAGATTTATCTTAATTCTTGTTTCGTAGTTGCGGATGCTTGCGAGAGGGGGTAATCATAAGTGGGAGGCTTGTTCAAGTAAGAATAGCACCCAAGCACCGGTCCACCAACATATCAAATTATCAAAGTAGCGAACGCGAATCAAACAAACATGATGAAAGTGACTAGATGAAATTCCCATGTGTCCTTGAGAATGCTTTGCTTATTATACGAGTTTGTTACGGCTTGTCCTTTGCTACAAAAAGGATTGGGCCACCTTGCTGCACTTTTGTTACACTTTTTACTTGTTACTTGTTACGATTTACCTTGGTATCAAACTATCTGTTACCGATAATTTCAGTGCTTGTAGAGAATACCTTGCTGAAAACCGCTTATCATTTCGTTCTGCTCCTCGTTGGGTTCAACACTCTTACTTATCGAAAGGACTATGATTGATCCCCTATACTTGTGGGTCATCAGCAGCCCGGCGCTGAAGAAGCAACTTTATTGACACCCGTCCAGGAGGCGTGTCGAAGGAATAAGAGGTAGCTGGGCGAGCGGCATAGGTAGAGTTGGGATCCCTTGCCGGCATCGCTCCTCAGCGTGACACCTAATGGAGCATTTAATGCATTTGTCCTAACTCATCTCTGTTAGGTATGAGAGCACCGTGGTTATCATTTCACCATGTAATTACCATTTTGCCATTGTGGTAACCCCATTCATCTATAAAAGGAGGCCCATGGCTACCTTTACAAAGGTCAAAACCCTGTCCAATTGCACTGCCTACCTGCACCTCCCAAGCATTCTGCCAGCAAGGTTGCGCTCTTTGTAATCACAGGGTTCATACAATCATAATCCACCAAAAGCAGGAGTAGGGTTTTACGCTTCACAAGCGGACCGAACCTGGGTAAATCTTGTGTGTTGTTCTGCTGGATCTGCTCTTTGTGTGTTGCATCCCCTCAGCCAAACCGCAAAGGGGCCTCGCTGGTCCCATAGATTGTCATACGCCAACATCTTTGGCGTGCCAGGCATATGTGAATCTGCTCCAGAAGTGTCGACGCCACCTTCATCATCCATGGCACCCAAGAAAGTCAAGGGCGCTGCCACTGCTGCTCCGTCCATATCCAAGTTGTTGTCCCAGACATCCGCGGAAGATGGAGGCAGCCAACTTCCCCATCGCTCTGGTGATCCCAGTCACCACAGCGGCGTAGTCCGGAGCACCGCAAGCCAAGACGGAGGCACCACGACATCCAAGGATGGCGCGACAACGTCCAAGAACGGCGCAACGAAGCATGCGTCGAGGCCATCGCAAGATGGACGCGACACGCTGCCTCGCGACGCTGGCGGCTCCAGTCGACATCACGACAAGAACCCTGAGTGTCACTCTAAAGACGCTCATGGGTAACCATTGCATCATCCCGCTGGCGATAATCGACCGCGGCCGCAGGCATGGGATGGAGCTCCTTCTGGCTCTATCAGGAGTCAAGATCAATCTCGTTCCTCGCGCCCTATCATACCAAACATGCCAGCGGAGGCCATGGCGCAAGCTCAGCCGCTGTTGAACTTCCCTCCAGCAACAGAGAAGATGGATGAGTGGAGAGCCACTATCTAGAGCCTTATCAGCTTCGCCAACAATGACGGGGCGCAACAAGCGGAACCTTCACGGCAGCAACCAACAGCTCCAGCAAGAGTAGTTGGCGAAAGGTCTGGAGGTGCTACACCAACAGTGCAATCTCCTCCTCATCAACAATGACAAGACAGGTGAATCGATGCGCAGGACGAGGTGTCCATGGCGTCGTCCGAGCCACGGAGCCACCAAGACCAACACCGGGTGTTCCAGGACCGGCGAGTTGAAGATGCGCACATGACCATCGAGCGGCGCCGGGAAGCACGACGTCAGTCAGATGACCATGTTGGACCGGCAGCGAACGTGCCTGCGCCAGAGTACCCTGGTGCCCTATCTTATGACTCATGCTGCCCAGCGTTTACTCTTGAGCTGCGGCAAGTTTGCTGGCCATCTTCTCGAAGTTTCAAGCCGGACCTGCCCGACAAGTACGACGGCAAGGTCAATCCTTCAGAATTCCTCAGTATCTACACTGTAGATGTCCAAGCTGCTGGTGGTATAGACGAGAAGGTTCTTGCCAACTACTTTCCATTGGCACTCAAACCCAACGTGATGTCTTGGCTGATGAACTTGCTGGAGGGCTCCATCTTGTCCTGGGCGGATCTATGCCATCATTTTGTTGGTGCTTACCAGGTTGGCCACAAGCTCCCCGGCAAGCCCAGTGATTTGCATGTGCTTCCACAAAAAGATGGCGAGCCCCTCCATAAATACATTCAAAGATTCAGTCATGTGCATCACAACATACCTGATGTACATCCTGCTGCCGTTATTGTTGCATTCCACAATAACGTGCGCAACCGCAGAATGCAGGAAAAGATGAACATCAAACAGGTAAAGGATATCGCAAAGCTATATGCTCTTCCTGACATGTGTGCACGGGCTGAAGAGGGAAGGCGACTTCCTGGGGAGGATGCAGCTGCTGCTGTCACTGACTCAGATGATGATGATGCGTCCACCCCAAAGAAGAAAGGCCAGAAGCGCAATCACAAGCGCAAGGTAGTAATGGCCGTTGAGGGTGCCGGATCTGCTGGCAAGAAGTCCAAGAATGAGGGTGCCAACAAAGAGGTTGTCGCATGTACCTGTGGTCATGAGGCTACTGCCAGAGAGAAGACCAATGTCCCATACTACAAGATCCACCATACTGCTGGTCACGACCTCCAAGAATGTCACCAGGTTGAACATCTGGCTGAGAAGCAAAAACAAGAGTATGAGAAGCGCGACAAGGAGAAGGGCCAAGAAAGTGCTGATGGTTCTAGCAAGAAGAACCATGGCGCCCGTGGGGGCCGCTGCAGCAAGGCCAACAAGCAGAAAGAAAAACCTGCACGTGGTTGTGACAAGAAAGAAGGAGAAGAGCAAGATGACGATGACGAAGAGTCCGAGAATGAGTTACAGAATGCGGTAGATTGCATGTGCATTGACGGAGGTGCATCTTTGCACTCCTCTCACCGGCAGCTTAAAAAGTGGGCTCGTGAGATCAGTGCAGCTGAATCAGCAATCGAAGCACAAAAGCCCTTGAAGTGGTCAAACACACCCATCATCTTTGATGCTGAGGACCACCCAGACCGTACAACTACGGTTGGTTGTTTGCCATTGTTGGTCTCACCGACAATTCGCAACATCAAGGTGACAAAGATGTTGGTTGATGGTGGTGCTAGCCTGAACCTGATCTCTCCTGAGGTGATCAGGAGGATGCAGATTCCCGATGAAGATCTTTAGGAAACAGGGTCATTTCAAGGGGTCAATCCGGGAAGAACCAAGCCTAAGGGTCAGATAACATTGCCGGTCACTTTTGGCAGTGAACTTAATTATAGGACGGAGAAGATAGTCTTCGACGTCGTCAAGATACCACTGCCTTACAACGAAATACTTGGTCGCCTCACTTTGGCAAAATTCATGGCGGCATCTCATTATGCCTACAACATGTTGAAGATGCCGGGGCCCATGGGCGTAATCACCATTCGTTCTGATAAAAAAGATGCAGTGATTTGTGCTGATAAAATGTACCGAGCAGCAGTTATAGCATCTGCCGACAAGGTTCCCGGGGAAGAAACACAGAAGAAATCCAGCAAGGCCTCCGGGAAGCGCACTGCAGAGTGCAGCACGCCCGTTGAGGAAGCAGAGACCTCTGCCGGCAAAAGCAAGAAGTCTAAAGCTACTGCACCTGCAACCAAGCAAGTTCCTACAAAGGAAGATGAGGCTGGTGGCACTTTCACCATAAGTGCCACCCTTGACAGCAAATAGGAAATCGCGCTCATTGCTTTCCTGCGAGCGAATGTCGATGTGTTTGCATGGCAACCATCTGACATCCCTGGCGTTCCCAGGGAAGTAATTGAGCACCACCTTGATGTATGTCCTCATGCGAAGCCCGTCAAGCAGAAGGTCAGGAAGCAGGCTTCGGAACGACAAGAATTCATCGGCCAAGAAATCCAAAACCTTGAAGCTGTGGGTCTGGTCAGAGGAGTACTTCACCCAACTTGGTTGGCCAATCCAGTGGTAGTTCGTAAGGCTAATGGGAAGTGGAGGCTGTGCATTGATTTCACTAATATCAACAAGGCATGCCCGAAAGATCCATTTCCTTTGACGCGAATTGACCAGATTGTTGACTCCACTGCTGGCTGTGATCTCCTCTCTTTTCTTGTCGCCTACTCTGGTTATCACCAGATCTTTATGGCTAAGGAAGATGAGGAGAAAACTCCGTTCATTACTCCATGTGGCACATACTGTTTCATACATATGCCTTTCGGACTAAATAGTGCCGGTGCAACATTTACATGAGCTGTGCAAATTGCTTTTGGTCCGCAGTTACACTGTGTATGCCTATATGGATGATATAGTGGTTAAAACCAAGCACAAGTCAACACTTATTCAAGATCTAGAAGAGACATTTGTGAACTTGCACAAAATCAAGTTTGAAGCTCAACCCCAAGAAGTGTGTTTTCAGTGTTCCATCTAGCAAGCTCCTCGGGTTCTTTGTATCTCAGTGTGGAATTGAAGCAAATCCTGATAAGATCAAAGCGATTGAGCAAATAGAAGCACCGAAGCGCGTCAAGGACATACGGCGTCTTGCCGGTTGCGTTGCCTGCAGTAAGCAGGTTCATCTCCAAGTCAGCTGAGCGCGCCTTGCCGTTTTTCAAAATCCTAAAAAAGGCAGGCTCAATGAAATAGACCCCGGAAGCGAAGGCCGCACTCCAAGACTTGAAGAAGACCTCACCTCTCCACCAGTGCTAGTTGCGCCTAAGCCACATGAACCGTTGCTGCTATACTTGGCGGCAACTAATCAAGTGGTGAGTGCTGCACTAGTAGCTGAGAGGGAAACAAATGATGAAGAGGCAGCAACCACGGAGCCACAAGCTGACAAGCTGGAATCTTCTCCGACAGAGTCAGATGCCTACAAGTCAAAGTCAGTGCAAGCAAATGACCAAGAACAACAATTTGTGCCGAAGAGGAAGATGGTGCAGTGCCTAGTTTACTTTGTCAGCTCTCTGCTACAGGGGGCTAGGTTAAGGTATTTTGGAGTACAGAAATTGCTTTTTGGCCTTATTATGGTCTCACGCAAGCCACGCCACTATTTCCAAGCACATCAAGTCACCGTCGTCACTCGCTTTCCGCTCCAGCGCATCTTGAGAAATCCAGAAGTCACCGGCAGGATAGTGGAGTGGGCTTTGGAATTGTCAAGTTTTGATCTGAAGTTTGAGAGTACATCAACAATCCAGAGCAGAGCTTTAGCTGAGTTTATTGTAGAATGGATGCCAACGCTAGATGAAGAAATACTAGAGACCTCTCTTCCCGGCAAAGAAACTACAGATGATTGGATAATGTACTTTGACGGTGCTTTTATGCTTCAGGGAACCGGTGCCGGCGTGCTGCTTGTCGCACCCACTGGAGAGCACCTCAAGTACGTGGTCCAGATGCATTTTCCTAGGGAGAAGGCCACCAACAACACTGCTGAGTATGAGGGATTGCTTGCCGGTCTTCGGATAGCAATCGGCCTTGGTATCAGAAAATTGATCATTAGAGGCGACTCACAGCTTGTTGTGAAACAAGTCAACAAATATTATCAGAAGCCACTAATGGAAGCATATGTTGATGAAGTGAGGAAGTTGGAAGAGCATTTTGACGGTCAGCAGATGGAGCACGTTCCTCGTGCCCAAAATGATGTTGCGGATGGCTTGTCAAAGCTTGCCACCAAAAGGCTTCCCATGGAACCGAGAACTTTTGTGCTACAACTAACTCAACCATTAGTTACACCATTAGTGAGGTCAGCAAAGAGGAGAAAATTAAGCACTGGCAGTTACTTTCCAGCAGAGCTGCCAACCGCCACCGGAGAGGCCGACGCCAGCTACAAAACAACTCTTGTCGGTGAGCAGCAGGCTCCGGCAAGGACAGATGCCTCTGCCGTCGAGACATGCGCTCTGGCAAAGGAAGAACAGTCGTTTCTCCTTGTCGTCGAGCCACAGGATCTGGCATGGGCGTAGCAGATTGTCCATTACCTTCAAGCAGGTGAACTCCCCGTCGATCAAGAAGAGGCTGAAAGAGTAGCACGGCAGTCAAGTATGTATCAGTTTGTTGACAACATTCTGCACAGAAAGAGGCCAAATGGTGTGAAATTAAGGTGTATTTCCTGGGAAGATGGACAAGCGCTGCCGGTAGAGATACATGGAGGCATGTGTGGCTCCCACATTGGGGAACGTGCACTTGTCAGAAAAGCTTTCCGGCAAGGCTTCTACTGCCCGACAGCCCTCCAGGATGCAACTGCACTAGTAACTTCATGTGAAGCATGTCAGTTCCATGCCAAGAATATCCACCAATCAGCTCAAGCTCTTCAAACCATACCTCTCTCCTGGCCTTTTGCGGTCTGGGGGTTGGACATCCTCGGGCCTTTTCCCCGTGCAACCGGGGGCTATGAGTTCTTGTACGTAGCAATCGACAAGTTCACAAAGTGGCCTGAGGTAGAGCAGGTAAGGAAGATGACAGCACAGTCAGCCGTGAAGTTTCTCAAAGGAATAGTTGCTCGTTTTGGTGTTCCTAACAGAATCATCACCGACAATGGCACACAGTTCACGAGTCGCACCTTCATGCAGTATTGCCAAGAGCTTGGCAGCAAGATTTGCTTTGCATCTGTCGCTCACCCGAGAAGCAACGGGCAAGCTGAAAGGGCAAATGTTGAAGTGTTGTGGGGGCTCAAGACTAGAACATTTGATAGGCTACACAAGTGTGGAAGGCGCTGGGTGGAAGAGTTGCTGGCGGTTCTTTGGTCACTCAGAACGACACCGAATCGAGCTACCGACCAGACGCCCTTCTCCCTTGTTTATGGTGCAGAAGCGGTGCTCCCCACGGAACTCACTTACGGATCTCCTCGAGTCCAAGCTTTTGATGAAGCAGATCAGGAAGAGAGGAGGCACAATGACGCCACACTCTTGGAGGAGGACCGTTTCTGGGCTGCTGTGCGTGCTGCATGTTACCAGCAAGCCTTGCGCTGCTATCATAGCCGCAAGGTTCATGCCAGGAAACTTGAGGAAGGTGACCTTGTTCTTCGTCGGATCCAGTCTGCAAAGGGATCAAACAAGTTGACACCAAAGTGGGAAGACCCTTACCGATTAATTCAAGTCACTAGACCTCGCTCTGTCCGTCTAGAGACCGAAGATGGCACTCCCGTGTTAAACTCGTGGAACATTGAGCATCTTCGCAAGTTCTACCCGTAAGGCACTCGGCAATATCTTTTGTACAAGTTGGCCGGCAAGGCATGTAATCCTTTGTACAGAGCCGGGCGTAGAACCCATGCGCAGTGAAATAAAGTAAAGTGTTTCACAACTCTTTGTCAAAGTAAACATTTGCTATGTGTGTTAAATGAAATGTTGTGTCACATATACTAACCTTGTATGAGATGTTTGATAAACTGTCAATTGTCCTTGTCGGCACTTTTTCTTTTGCTCTTTTTTCTCTTAAAAGGCAGAAGAATTCTTCCGCGTGCAAGTTTCCGGGGGGGGGGGAGCGATAGTAGTACACCAATGATGTTCAAATAATCATCATCAAGTACAAGAAGTACAACAAAGAAAGCCAAATTGCAAAACTTTGAAACAAATTTCTTTGTTGTTATTGCTATCTTCCTTGAACGATTTTCGTCTTTGTATAAAAACCTGCATGCAAAGGAACCTTGTCGGGATTAGTTGAGCTCCTAGTTGTTTCGAGTCCGCTCAACAACAAAGGTAGATGCGCTAAAACCGGGAAGTATTAGCATTACCGGGTGATACGTCTCCAACGTATCTATAATTTTTGATTGTTCCATGCTATAATAGTATCAATCTTGGATGTTTTATATGCAATTATATATCATTTTTTGGGACTAACCTATTAACCCAGTGCCCAGTGCCAGTTGTTGTTTTTTGCTTGTTTTTTTCTTTTCATAAAATCATTATCAAAAAGAGTACAAACGAGAAAAAAAAATCTTTGGATTAATTTTTTCTGGAGCAGAAGAGACCCACGAAGCTTCGGGAGAAGACCAGAGGAGCCACGAGGAGGCAGCAAGCCTGGAGGGCACGCCCCCAGGCTTGTGGGCCCCTCGTAGCCCCTCCTGACTTAATTCCAGCGCTATAAATTCCCAAATATTCCCAATATACCAGAGAGATAGAGGAGAAAACCTTTCCACCGCCGCAAGCCTCTGTTCTTCTGCGATCCCAACTGGAGGCCTTTTCTGGTACTCTGCCGGAGGGGGAATCGATCACGGAGGGCTTCTTCATCAACCTTGCTACCCTTCCGATGATGTGTGAGTAGTTTACCACAGACCTACGGGTCCATAGCTAGTAGCTAGATGGCTTCTTCTCTCTCTTTGATTTTCAATACCATGTTCTCCTCGATGTTCTTGGAGTTCTATCCGATGTAATCTTCTTTTGAGGTGTGTTTGTTGGGATCCGATGAATTGTGAGTTTATGATCAGATTATTCACGAGAAATATTTGAGTCTTCTCTAAACTCTGTTATGCATGATTATTATAGCTTTGTATTTCTCTCCGATCTATCGATTTGGTTTGGCCAACCAGATTGGTTTATGTTGCAATGGGAGAGGTAATGATCATGTATATAGGCATCACGTCCGAGACAAGTAGACCGACTCCTGCCTGCATCTACTACTATTACTCCACCTATCGACCGCTATCCAGCATGCATCTAGGCTATTAAGTTGACGAAAACAGAGTAATGCCTTAAGCAAGATGACATGATGTAGACAAAGTAAACTCAAGCAATATGATTAAATCCCATCTTTTTATCCTTAATGGCAACAATACAAATACGTGTCTTGTCCCTTTCTGTCACTAGGATATAGAACACCGCAAAGATTGAACCCATCACAAAGCACCTCTCCCATTGCAACATAAATCAATCTAGTTGGCCAAACCAAACAGATAGATCGAAGAGAAATACAAAACTATAACAATCATGCATAAATAAGTTTAGAAAAGACTCAAATATTTCTCATGAATAATCTGATCATAAACCCACAAGTCATCGGATCCCAACAAACACACCGCAAAAGAAGATTACATCGAATAGAACTCCAAGAACATCAAGGAGAACATTGTATTGAAGATCAAAGAGAGAGAAGAAGCCATCTAGCTACTATCTATGGGCCCTTAGGTCTGTGGTAAACTACTCACACATCATCGGAATGGCAGCAAGGTTGATGTAGAAGCCCTCCGTGATCGATTCCCCCTCCGGCAGAGTACCGGAAAAGGCCTCCAGATGGGATAGCGGAAGAACAGAGGCTTGTGGTGGCGGAAAAGTTATTCGAGGTGGCTCTCTGTTGGTTTCCCAATATTTGAGAATTTATAGAAGTGGAATTAGGTCAAACGGAGCCACGAGGGGCCCACAAGGCATCAGGGCGTGCCCCCTGGGGCCGCGCCCTGTTGCCTTGTCACCTCCTCGTGAGGCTTCTGGCCTCCCCCCGAAGCTTCCAGTGTCTCTTTTGTCCAGAAAAAAATCGTCAAAAAGTTTCGTGGCATTTGGACTTCATTTGGTACCGATTTCCTGAAAAACCAAAAACAAGCAGAAAACATCAACTGGCACTGGGCACTAGGTTAATAGGTTAGTCCCAAAAAATGATATAAAATAGCATATTATTGCATATAAAACATCCAAGATTGATACTATAATAGCATGGAACAATAAAAAATTATAGATACGTTGGAGACGTATCAAGCATCCCCAAGCTTAATTCCTGCTCGTGCTCGAGTAGGTAAATGATAAAAACAGAATTTTTGATGTGGAATGCTACCTAACATGTTTGTCATGTAATCTCTTCTTTTACAGTATGAATATTAAGAAACGAGTGATCCACAGCAATAGTCTATAATTTGATATAAAGACATCAATACTCAGGCATACCAACAAACAATCATGCCTTTCAAACTAAAAGTGCTAAAGAACGCTATCCCTACAAAATCATATAGCCTGTCATGCTTAGTCTTCCTAACACAAAGTATTAATCATGCACTAGCCTGATGTCAGCCGAGCAATTGGTTCATACTTTTGAACAAGCTTCAGCTTTTTCAACCCTCACGCAATACATGAGCGCGAGCCATGGACATAACACTATGGGTGGAATAGAGTGATGATAGCGATTAATAAGGGGAAGTCAAAAAAGAAGATAGTCTCACATCAACGCAGCTAATCAATGGGCTATAGAAATGCCCATCAATTGATGTCAATGCGAGGAGTAGGGATTGCCATGCAATGGATGCTCTAAGAGCTATAAGTATATAAAAGCCGTAGCAGCCCAAGACCAAGACCTCCACTATTTTGTGATGTGCTCATGCTTGCATCCCATGTGATGTTTGTTTTATTTTATTTGAATCATGCATCTCATTAATCTTGTTGTGCTTTTTTTATTTTACTTGTTCACGTGTGTGTGCAACTTCTTCTTGTGATCCTTCTATCAATCCAATTGCTCAACTTCAACTTGGCTTCACCAAAGTTTCCAAAACCCGAAGTGCTACTTCCTTTATTTCCCTATTCTATTATCTATTTGACTTGCACTTTTACTTCTTGCATTCTTGCTAAAACCTTGCCCATAAATCCTTAATATTGTATTCAGCCACCCTCTCAAGTTTCAACCCATTTTGACTTCATTTGAATGGGTTTCCTAATTCAAGCATATTGAATTAATTCAACATGTTTGATTTTTACCTCTTTTGAATATTCTCGAAAAATGTTCGTAAATCACATTTCATGTGTTGGACCATCCCCTGAAAATCTTAGCCCATTTCAGTTTGGTTTGGTTAGGCTGAAGTGCAAGCAAGTTTGAATTAAATTCAAGCTTGTTTAAATTTGCAGTCTGTAAAAATGTCCCAAACCATTTTTATCTATTCGGGCATATTTCTAGGTTTCTAGAAATATGTTTTTCTCTCCATAATTCCACACCTATCTCTCTGTGCATTTCTGAGAGCTCTATTTATTTTTGATAAATGGAAAAGGAAGGAAATAAATCAGAGGGAGAGAGAGCAGACCAGCCCACCAGCAGCCAGCCCACCTAAGCCACTTACATGTTGCCCCAGCCCAACTCCACGATCTCCCTATTCTTCTTCTACATCTTTGTACTGCAGCACATCTAGAGGCGCCACGTCGACCGTCCGGTTGATTTGACGGCCGGGACAGCCTCCCTACCTCCTATAAACCTACCTTGGTGCCCTAGGGTCTCCCCTCCACCCATTCCTCCCTCCTCCTCGTCCGGCCGCCGCAAGGTAAGCTGCCTCCACGCTATAGCCGTCGCCATGGCCGAGAAGTGCTCGAGCTCCTCTCCGTCTGGAAGACCTCGCCGGACCTGTCTGCCTCCGCCAGATACACCACCGGTCGCCGTCCCTTCTGCCACGACGCACGCGACCGCACGCATCCCAGATCGGCTACAACTTCTTCCCGGAGCGCGTCGTCTTCGTCTACTTCTTCCTCTACGTCTCCGTCAGCGCCTCTTCCCGCCGTCTCCGTTCACCCTCGAGCTCGATCGACTCCAGCAGCACCCCCACGGTGACGCTCCGCTCCTCCTCCCTCCTTTATTTTGTCGATCCAAGCGTTTGAGCGCTCCCCCAAACGAGCTGAAGCTCCGGCTGCATGGCCACCATGGTCATGCACTCTCCGCATGCACGCGGCCGCCCTTGCTGCACCCACGCATGCGCCTGCACACTCCCGCACGCGCTCGACCCTCTCTGTTCACTCACCATAGCCAACTTCCGTACCTGAGACGAGCTCGAGCTCGAGTTACCCCGCGCCCATATCACACACACACACACACGCAGCTCGCTTCGCACGTCCGCGTCGCCGCTTCGCTTGCAGCCGCAGCCTCATGCCTTGCCGTGCCTCGCAGCCATGGCCACAAGCTCCATGCCCAAAACACGCGCACCCTCTGCACACGCACGCGCGCTCCTCCCTGCCCTCACGGGAGCACCCCCGCACGACTCCGAGATGCCTAGCAAGCCACGGTTTGCCTTCGGTGATCTCCGTCGTGAGCACAGTAGCACACAAGCTGTGTCTCTTCTTGTTTTATCAGATTTGTCGATCTCCATACTTCATCATGTGTCCTGCTGCAATTTTTTCACAAACAAGGTCGTAGGTGGAGTGGCTAGTGTAGTCATTCTCCATCCGGGAGGAGTGTGGCGTTGCAAAGGACGAGCTCCATGGAGCTCGTTTTGCAAAAAAAATATCAAAATATATGTAAAAGTTTCAAAAAATGCCAATTTTTTTCCTACAAATACATATGCACATTCTTCAAGTATGTATAAAGTTTCATCAACTAAATTGATTATTTGCATGCTACACAAAAAAGACAAATATCTGACCCAAATACAACAAAGAAAAAGCCTATTTTAATCTGTGTATTTGTCTTTTCTGTATACATCACATATGAATATATTTGTTCATGAAAATTTATACATGTATACTACAAGTATATGTCTACATGAAAACATTTTTTTAGATTTTTTTGAGATATGGAAAAGGTATTTTGGCTGAAAAAATATATAGAGCTCAATGGAGCTCGGGCTCTGCAGGCACTTTTCGATCCGAGAGGTCCTTGGATCGAATCCCAGGGTGCCTGAGTTCTTTTCCCCCTTTGCCCTTGATATTTTTTTCCCAATCGTGCACACATGGCCACTTGGGCCAATTCCAGTCCTTGGCCGCTGCACAGTGCTGCTTCTGGCCCGCGGATGTTTTTTTCCATCTCTGTGGATTTAACTGTTTTTCCCAGCCCATTGCATATTTACAGAAAACTGCCATGCATTTGAATTGCTAACAACCAAATATCCATGCATCTAAATAAAACATGTCATATATGAAACTTGGGTAGAATTTCATGTAGTTTCATAATATGCAACTCTCATCCATGTTAGAAATGTTTAAAATTGTTGTTTGATTAAATTTGCATAAATGACATGCTAAATTGGTTTATTTCACAACTAAATAACCGTAGCTCCAAATTAAATAAACTATATATGTAAATGGTCTAGAAAAATGTGTAGATTAACATGGTGACATTACTTTGGCTGTTTAAGAACATTAAAATTATGTTTTAGGCAGAACAGTAGCAAATTCGAAATTTGCATATGGGGTATTTCCGGAATTGTTATGTGTTGTTTCCGACCTCATTTAAAGTTGCCTAGAGAGATAGTTTAATTATGCTTCACCTTTTGCCATGTTTAACAACATTTAATATTGATGAGTAGCATAAACAAGAGTGAACTAAATAATTGTTGTGATGTTTCGTTGCATATTGATCTTCACTTAATGTGTAGTATTTGATTGTTGCATTTTGCCATGCCATGCATCCTTAAACTTGACATGCATCATACTTGATTGTGCATCATGCCATGGTTATGATATGTGTGTTTAGCATGTTGTTTGCTTCTTTCTGGTTGTGCTTCTTCTCGATAGTTCTCGGTTACGTTTCGGACTGAGGATTCATTCGACTACGCTTGTTCGACTACTTCACGGATTCGATCTTCTTCCTAGCGGGATTCCAGGCAAGATGACCATTACCTTGGATATCACTAGTATCTTTGCTTGCTAGTTGTCTCGATGCTATCGCTATCTCTCGCTACCTACCACTTGCTTGTCAGCCTCCCAACTTGCCATGATACAGCCTCTAACATTCCACCATCCCAACAAACCATTGTTTGGCTATGTTACCACTTTGCTCAGCCCCTCTTATAGTGTTGCTAGTTGCAGGTGCAGTTGCAGGTTGTTCCATGTTGGGACATGGATATCATGGGATATCACAATATCTCTTATTTAATTAATGCATCTATATACTTGGTTGTGTGTGAAAGGCTCGGCCTTTTGCCTGGTGTTTTGTTCCACTCATGCCGCCCTAGTTTCCGTAATACCGGTGTTATGTTCCTTGATTAGTGTTCCTAACATGTTCGGGGTATATGGGCCCCCTTGACAGTTCGCTTTGAATAAAACTCTTCCAGCAAGACCCAACATTGGTTTTAACATTTGCCAACATAATAATACTGAATTAAATAATTAATTTGCATAGGGGGTCGCATCCCCGGGGATTCTTAATTCAACATAATATAGGTGGCCAGTGCTGATGGCGTTGGTCCAAAACGGGCGGCCTGCTGGGCCACCATGAGGAAACTCAAGGCCATGGTTTTACTCGTAGCTTGTCCCATCCGACCATGGCCTGAGACGAGAGATGCGCGGCTACTATCAGGGTGTCGGCATGTCGGGAGGTCTTGCTGGATTTGTTTTACCATTGTCGAAATGTCTTGTGCACCGGGATTTCCGAGGATACTTCGGGCTGTCTGGAGGTTGATCGGGCTATCTCGAGGTTGAGATTTTCCACCGCGGCTTGTGATAGTTTATGATGGACTAGTTGGGACACCCTTGCAGGGTTAAATCTTTTGGAAAGCCGTGCCCGTGGTTATGTTGCGACTTGGAAATTTATAATCTCCGGTTGTAGAGAAGTTGACACTAAATTTAATTAAAATACCACTACTAGGGAAAACCCTAGCAGTAGCGCGGGTCCCCGCGCTACTGATACGGTGCTACAGCTAACTTTTAGCAGTAGCGTGTGTTCTGACCCGCGCTACTGCTACCAAAAGATATCAGTAGCGCTGGGTCGAACCTACGCTGCTGCTAAAAGCTGCAGCGCGTCTATCTACCATGCGCTACTGATAATGCTGCCCTACTGCTATAGCCTCTAACCTTCCACCATCCCAGCAAACCGTTGTTTGGTTATGTTACCGCTCAGCCCCTCTTATAGCGTTGCTAGCTACAGGTGAAGTTGCAGGTTGTTCCATGTTGGGACATGGATATCATGGGATATCATAATATCTCGTATTTAATTAATGCATCTATATACTTGGTTGTGTGTGGAAGGCTCGGCCTTTTGCCTGGTGTTTTGTCCCACTCATGCCGCCCTAGTTTCCGTAAAACCGGTGTTATGTTCCTTGAAGTGTTCCTAACATGTTCGGGGTATATTGGGCCCCCTTGATAGTTCGCTTTGAATAAAACTCTTCCAGCAAGACCCAACATTGGTTTTTAACATGTCCAACATAATAATACTGAATTAAATAATTAAATTGCATAGGGGGTCGCGTCCCCGGGGATTCTTAATTCAACATAATACAGGTGGGCCAATGCTGATGGCGTTGGTCCAAAATGGGCGGCCTGCGGGGCCACCATGAGGAAACTCAAGGCCATGGTTTTACTCGTAGCTTGTCCCATCCGACCGTGGCTTGAGACGAGATACGCGCGGCTACTATCAGGGTGTTGGAACGTCAGGAGGTCTTGCTGGATTTGTTATACCATTTTCGAAATGTCTTGTGCACCGGGATTTCTGAGGATACTTCGGGCTGTCTCGAGGTTGATCGGGCTATCTTGAGGTTGAGGTCTTTCCACCGCGGCTTGTGATAATTTGTGATGGACCAGTTGGGACACCCCTACAGGGTTAAATCTTTCGGAAAGCCGTGCCCGTGGTTATGTGGCGACTTGGAATTTATAACCTCCGGTTGTAGAGAACTTGACACTAAATTTAATTGAAATACACCAACCACGTGTCTAACCGTGATCGTCTCTCTTCGGGGGAGTTCGGGAAGAGAACACGGTGGGGTTATGTTTGACTCGTAAGTAGGTATTCAGGATCACTTCTTGATCATTACTAGTTTGCGACCGTTTATGCGTAGTTTACATTTCTTATTCTTATACTCGTAAGTTAGCCACCATACAAATGCTTAGTGCTTGCTGCAACCTCACCACTTATCCATTACATATCCATAAGCTTTGCTAGTCTTTTATACCCATGGTAATGGGATTGCTGAGTCCTCGTGGCTCACAGATTACTACAACAACAGTTGCAAGTACAGGTAATGCGATGCTTTGACATGAGAGCGATGCTTGTTCTATTTGTAGTTCTTCTTCTTCTTCGATCATAGGATGGGTTCCCTGTTGGCAGCCTGGGACTAGCAGGGTGGATGTCATTCTTCTTTTTCGTTTGATTTCATCCGTAGTGTGATCTTGCTCTTCTGTATGATGATTGCTATGTATTGATATATTGGTGTATTCATGCTGAAGCTTGTGGCAAGTGTAAGCCTTTATCTGGTATTCTCATCTATTCAGTACATCGTATGTTGTAATGATATCCACCTTGCGAAGCGTCTTCGATATGCGCTTCTATCCTTAGTGGAGCTTTCGAGTTCCTTGAGGATAGGACCGCATATTGGGCGTTACAAGTTGGTATCAGAGCCTCTACCGACCGCAGGAGCCCCCTTGATGGATCAAACTTGGCCGTTGTTGAGTCTAGAAGAAAAACTATCTTGAGTCCAGCTATATATTGGAGGGTAGGAATAATTTTTACTTCTCATCCCCATTGTCGCTCTGGTGAGGAATTGTGACGTAGGTGTTTCGATTATTCTACTCTTCTCACTCAAAAAAAAATTTAGGGTCACGTGGGTTGTTTTGGAATCGTTATGATATCGTTGTGATGGGAACTCTGCTCTTGGTGCCTCCTGACATTTTGGGGTTGTGGTAGTGTCCCGGGTAGCTGAGCTCCAAGGTTTTCGTGTCACATTCGCTATCGTTCCAGTTCCTAAATACAAGAGGAGGCCGACATCAAAAAACTCTTCTATATTTGTTTGTGGTGAGAGGAGTCTGGCGCCACTTTGTGGTGAGAGGAGTCTGGCGCCACCCAGTACAGGGGAAGGAGATCAGATGTATTGCCACGGCTAGTATAGCGGATGTTTTTTTCGAAGGTCTGAGGTACACGAGTTTCCGATGTTCTTGGTTATGTGTTGATGGAGGCGGTACATTTGGAGCGTAGAATTCTGCTAGGAGTTGTGTGATGATATTTGCTCCTTGTACTCGTTGGACCGGATTGCATAACCGAAAGTTTCGGGAGTTCCTAGGTGGGAATTCAAGTAGTTACCTAGGATTATCCTTCTAAGAAATGCATGATGGGTTATGTATTTGTTTCCGGCTTATTCCGCAAGCCAAATCCTTTGATTTGTTTTGGTTGTGGTATTCGAGTTGCTTCGAAGTCAAGTGTTGATTCCATATCTTTCCTAAACGGCGTTCTCATATTTCTATGGGAGTGCTAATCCTTCTCTTCAAGTTGATCCGATCCTTTCAACATTTGCAAGATCATCAATTCTTAGTTTTCTCAATGGCGTTCGTTTCACCCATCCCAAGTTGTCTTTATTTTCCCAACCCTCCCACCCTTTTTCTTCGCGGAGTAAAAATTCACAAATCAAGTATCCATTTTATTCATGAGAAGTCTCTCCATTCTTTTCCTTCAATGTTCGTAGCCGGTGATTTCTCATGAAGATGCTCAGGAGCTACAAGTTCATCATTCTTCATTCTCGTCTTCTTCTCCGGTGGCCTAAATTCAAGTTTCGATGTTGGTCATATCCTTTTCTATTGTTTGAATGCTTTTCCATGTTGGAAATTCTTACCCAAGCCTATCTTGTTCATTCACCTCTCTCTATTCTTTTCCGGTGCGAAGAAATTATCTCAGAAGATTCATGTTTCCATTCAAGATCCGTTCGAGCTATTTCGAGGTTGCTATTTCATTCAAGCCATTCAAATCTAAGTGGTGCGATCTCTCTTTCTAAGCAATCATTTCCAACGGTGTTTCTTTTGAGTGGGCCCATAACCCACAGGTCTTTCCTAGGATCTTACCCGACTCTTCTAATTTTCATGGAGATATACTCAAAATTCTTTCAAGTGTGATGTAAGAATGAATTTTCATCAGTCAATTGTCTTCTTCAAGATTTCCTTCAAATCATTTCATTTTGATCCCAATCTTACTCTTTTCATTGTTCCGGAGTGTCTCCATAATTTTGGTGGTGTTCCTCGTCGTCATTCTCAGCGTTGAAGACCGAAGAAGTGTTTCTCTTAAATCTTGGTCCATTCTCTCGAAGATTCGTGATTCAATATTGATGCTATCCTCTTAAATTGTTTCTGATCGCGAGATATTATTTTGATACCCATCCGAAGCATTTCAGGAGTGATTATGTTTTGATTGTCAGAAGGCCATCATTTCCGAAGATTTATTCATTCTTAAAGTTCATCTCTCGTTCTCAACCCATTTCTTTCCCTATTCTTTTATCTATTTGAGTTGCACTTTTACTTCTTCCATTCTTGCTAAAACCTTGCCCATAAATCCTTCATATTGTATTCAGCCACCCTCTCAAGTTTCAACCCATTTCGACTTCATTTGAATGGGTTTTCGAATTCAAGCATATTGAATTAATTCAACATGTTTGGTTTTTACCTCTTTTGAATATTCTCCAAAAATGTTCGTATATCACATTTCATGTGTTGGACTATCCCGTGAAAATCTTAGCCCGTTTGGGTTTGGTTTGGTTAGGCTGAAGTGCAGGCAAGTTTGAATTAAATTCAAACTTGTTTAAATTGGCAGTCTGTACAAAATTCACAAACCATTTTTATCTATTCGGGTATATTTCCAGGTTTCTAGAAATATGTTTTTCTCTCCATAATTCCACACCTACCTCTCTATGCATTTCTGAAAGCTCTATTTATTTTTCATAAATGGAAAAGGAAGGAAATAAATCAGAGGGAGAGAGAGCAGACCAGCCCACCAGCAGCCAGCCCACCTTAGCCACTTACCTGTTGCCCCAGCCCAACTCCACGATCTCCCTGTTCTTCTTCTACCTCTATGTACGGCAGCACATCTAGAGGCGCCACATCGACCGTCCGGTTGATTTGATGGCCGGGACAGCCTCCCTACCTCCTATAAACCTGCCTCGGTGCCCTAGGGTCTCCCCTCCACCCATTCCTCCCTCCTCCTCATCCAGCCGCCGCAAGGTACGCTACCTCTACGCTATAGTCGTTGCCAGGTCCGAGAAGTGCTTGAGCTCCTCTCCGGCTGGAAGACCTCGCCGCACCTGTCTGCCTTCGCGAGATACACCGCCGGTCGCCCCACCTTCTGCCGCGACACACGCGACCGCACGCATCCCGGATCGGCTACAACTTCTTCCTGGAGCACGTCGTCTTCGTCTACTTCTTCCTCTATGTCTCTGTCAGCGCTTCTTCCCGCCGTCTCCGTTCACCGTCGACCTCAGTCGACTCCACCCCCATGGTGATGCTCCGCTCCTCCTCCCTCCATTATTTTGTCGATCCAAGCGTTTTAGCGCTCCCCCGAACGAGCTGAAGCTCCGGCTGCATGGCCACCATGGCCGTGCACTCTCCGCATGCACGCGGCCGCCCTTGCTGCACCCACGCATGCGCCTGCACACTCTCGCACGCGCTCGACCCTCTCTGTTCGCGCACTGCAGCCAGCTTCCGTACCCGAGATGAGCTCAAGCTCGTGCTCGAGCAACCCCGTGCCCGTATCACACATACACGCGCGCAGCTCATGTCGCACGTCCGCGTCACCGCTTCACCATGCAACCGCAGCCTCCTGCCTTGCCGTGCCTCACAGCCATGGCCACAAGCTCCGTGCCCGCAAACACGCGCACCCTCTGCACACGCACGCGCGTGTCTCCTCGCCCTCGCGCGAGCACCCCGGCATGACTCCGAGATGCCCAGCAAGCCACGGTTTGCCTCCGGTGATCTCCGTCTCGAGGACAGTAGCACAAAAGCTGTGCCTTTTCTTGTTTTATCAGATTTGTCGATCTCCATACTTCATCACGTGTCCTGCTGCAATTTTTCAACAAACAAGGTTGTAGGTGGAGTGGCTAGTGCTGTCATTCTCCATCTGGGAGGTCCTTTGATCGAATCCCGGGGAGCATGGCCAGCGGATGTTTTTTTCCTTCTCTATGGATTTAACTGTTTTTCCGAGCGCATTGCATATTTACAGAAGGCTGCCATGCATTTGAATTACTAACAACCAAATATCCATGCATCTAAATAAAACATGTCATATATGAAACTTGGGTAGAATTTCATGTAGTTTCATAATATGCAACTCTCATCCATGTTAAAAATGTTTAAAATTGTTGTTTGATTAAATTTGCATAAATGACATTCTAAAATGGTTTATTTCACAACAAAATAACCGTAGCTCTGAATTAAATAAACTATATATGTAAATGGTCTAGAAAAATGTGCAGATTAACATGGTGACATTACTTTTGCTGTTTAAGAATATTAAAATTGTGTTTTAGGCAGAACAGTAGCAAATTCGAAATTTGCATATGGGGTATTTCCGGAATTGTTATGTGTTGTTTCCGGCCTCATTTAAACTAGCCTAGATAGATAGTTTAATTATGCTTCACCTCTTGCCATGTTTAACAACATTTAATATTGATGAGTAGCATAAATGAGAGTGAACTAAATAATTGTTGTGAACTGTCGTTGCATATTGATCTTCACTTAATGTGTAGTATTTGATTGTTGCATTTTGCCATGCCATGCATCCTTAAACTTGACATGCATCATACTTGATTGTGCATCATGCCATGGTTATGATATGTGTGTTTAGCATGTTGTTTGCTTCTTTCCGGTTGTGCTTCTTCTCGATAGTTCTCGGTTACATTTCTGATTGAGGATTCGTTCGACTACGCTTGTTCGACTACTTCACGGATTCGATCTTCTTCCTAGCAGGATTCTAGGCAAGATGACCATTACCTTGGATATCACTACTATCTTTGCTTGCTAGTTGTCTCGATGCTATCGCTATGTCTCGCTACCAACCACTTGCTTGTCAGCCTCCCAACTTGCCATGAGACATCCTCTAACCTTCCACCATCCCAGCAAACCGTTGTTTGCCTATGTTAGCGCTCAGCCCCTCTTATAGCATTGCTAGTTGCAGGTGCAGTTGCAGGTTGTTCCATGTTGGGACATGGATATCATGGGATATCACAATATCTCTTATTTAATTAATGCATCTATATACTTGGTTGAGTATGGAAGGCTCGGTCTTTTTCCTGGTGTTTGGTTCCACTCATGCCGCCCTAGTTTCCGTAATACCGGTGTTATGTTCCTTGATTAGCGTTCCTAACATGTTTGGGGTATATGGGGCCCCCTTGACAGTTCGCTTTGAATAAAACTCTTCCAGCAAGACCCAATATTGGTTTTAATATTTGCCAACATAATAATACTGAATTAAATAATTAATTTGCATAGGGCGTCGCATCCCCGGGGATTCTTAATTCAACATAATACAGGTGGGCCAGTGCTGATGGCGTTGGTCCAAAACGGGCGGCCTGCGGGGCCACCATGAGGAAACTCAAGCCATGGTTTTACTCATAGCTTGTCCCATCTGACCGTGGCTTGAGACGAGATACGCGCGGCTACTATCAGGGTGTCGGCACGTTGGGAGGTCTTGCTGGATTTGTTTTACCATTGTCGAAATGTCTTGTGCACCGGGATTTTCGAGGATACTTCGGGCTGTCTCGAGAAGAAAAACTATTTTGAGTCTAGCTATATATCGGAGGGTAGGAATAAGTTTTACTTCTCATCCCCATCGTCGCTCTGGTGAGGAATTGTGACGTAGGTGTTTTGATTCTTCTACTCTTCTCACTCAAAAAAATTTAGGGTCATGCGGGTATTTTTGGAATTGTTATGATATCGTTGTGATGGGAACTCTGTTCTTGGTGCCTCCCGACATTTTGGGGTTGTGGCAGTGTCCCGGGGAGTTGAGCTCCAAGGTTTTTGCATCACATTCGATATCGTTCCAGTTCCTGAATAACCAAAATTTTCAGGAGTTCCTAGGTGGGAATTCAAGTAGTTACCTAGGATTATCCTTCCAACAAATGCATGATGGGTTATGTATTTGTTTCTAGAATATTCCGCAAGCCAAATCCTTTGTTTTGTTTTGGTTGTGGTATTCGTGTTGCTTCGAAGTCAAGTGCTGATTCCATATCTTTCCTAAACAACATTCTCATAATTTCTATGGGAGTGCTAATCCTTCTTGATCATCGAGATTGTCATGTCAATTCTTTTTCAACCGGCGTGCATCTCTTCAAGTTGATCTGATCCTTTCAGCATTTGCAAGATCATCAATTCTCAGTTTTCTCAACGGCGTTCCTTTCACCCATCCCAAGTTGTCCTTATTTTCCCCACCCTCCCACCCTTTTTCTTCGCGGAGTCAAAATTCTCAAATCAAGTATCCATTTTATTCATGAGAAGTCTCTCCATTCTTTTCCTTCAATGTTCATAGCCGGTGATTTCTCGTGAAGATGCTCAGGAGCTACAAGTTCATCATTTTTCGTTCTTGTCTTCTTCTCCGGTGGCCTAAATTCAAGTTTCGATGTTGGTCATATCCTTTTCTTTTGTTCTAATGCTTTTCCATGTTGGAAATTCTTACCCCAAGCCTATCTTGTTCATTCACCTCTCTCTATTCATTTCCGGTGTGAATAAATTATCTCAGAAGATTCGTGTTTCCATTCAAGATCCGTTCGAGCTATTTCGAGGTTGCTATTTCATTCAAGCCATTCAAATCTAACCGGTGTGATCTCTCTTTCTGAGCAATCATTTCCAATGGTGTTTCTTTTGAGTTGGCCCATAACCCACAGGTCTTTTCCAGGAACTTACCTGACTCTTCTAATTTTCATGGAGATATTCTCAAAATTCTTTCAAGTGTGATGTTAGAATGAATTTTCATCAGTCAATTGTCTTCTTCGAGATTTCCTACAAATCATTTCATTTTGATCCCAATCTTACTCTTTTCATTGTTCTGCAGTGTCTCAATAATTTTGTTGGTGTTCCTCGTCGTCATTCTCAGCGTTGAAGACCAAGGAAGAGTTTCTCTTAAATCTTGGATTGTTCTCTCGAAGATTCGTGATTCAAGGTTGATGCTATCCTCTTAAATTGTTTCCGATCATGAGATATTATTTTCATACCCATCCGAAGCATTTCAGGAGTGATTAAGTTTTGATTCTCCGAAGGCCATCATTTTCGAAGATTTATTCATTCTCAACGTTCATCTCTCGTTCTCAAATTCTTACGGTGGTTCGGTCAAGATTTCTCTTCCTTTATTATCCTATCAATTCATTCATTCTTTCCAAAATCTTACCAGTGGTTCGTTGAAGACCTTCCCAAGTTTGTGCTATATCTCTCTTCAATCTTCTCAAGAAGAATAAGTGGCATGCCAATCCGTTACTTGTCATCAATTTAAGTTGATGAAGGGTAAGCATGACATAATTCTTATTCTTATTTCATCGAGGTGATTTAATTCCTTCTTCAGCAGTTCGTTCATGATATCAATTTCTCGGTTCTAAGTTGTTCATCTTTTCTTTTCCGGAGTTCGAAGTTTTCTCGGTTATCTCATCACGAGCTCCATCCAAATCATTGCAAGGCTTCATCTTGTACTTTCAACTTTCCTTTCATTTTGAGCATCCTGTTATTTATCCGGAGTCCTTCGAGAGTTACTTCATGGTGGTTCATTAAGGATTTAATTCATTCTTGATGTGTTCTTCAAGATTCTTGTTGGAGGAGCTCAAGTATTCTTCATCCTGCTTTTCAAAGTGCAATTAGTTCCCCATGGTGGTGTTTCGCTTCTCTTCATAACTCTCAAGCAATCAATTGTTTCTGTTAGTGGTAGAATTTCAGCTCAAAGATTTGAGATGGTTTCCATAAGGCCATTTGAAGCATATCGTTTTCTTGTTAATTCTTTCAACAACTCTGTTCAACCCTTCTTCGTAATGATGCTTCCAAATTCATTTGTGGCACAAGATGTTGGTTTCTCTTCTCCGTTCTTTTCATTCCATTTTTTTTTCATTTGTTCCGGAGGCATTGTGTTGTTGCTCTCGTCAAATATCATCCCATTTTGTCAAAATCATGCTAATTCCTTCCATTTTCAACCGGAGTGCTGTCCAAATTCTTTCTTCCTTGTTCCTTGTCCACTCCTTTCAACCGGACTGGTTACATGCTCTTCTTTGTCCCTTGAGCCTTTCATTCATGTATTTGCGACCTCCAAGGTTCGTTGGTTTCACTCATTTGTCAAAGAAGCAACTTTGTTTTACCTCTTCCTTTTCCTCTTCCTCTTCTCATTCCTAGATCTCTGGGCAAGATCTCTTGTTAGTGGGGGAGTGTTGTAGCAGCCCAAGACCAAGACCTCCACTATTTTGTGATGTGCTCATGCTTACATGCCATGTGATGTTTGTTTTATTTTATTTTGCATCATGCATCTCATTAATCTTGTTGTGCTTGTTTTATTTTACTTGTTCATGTGTGTGTGCAACTTCTTCTTGTGATCCTTCTATCAATCCAATTGCTCAACTTCAACTTGGCTTCACCAAAGTTTCCAAAACCCAAAGTTCTACTTCCTTTCTTTCCCTATTCTTTTATCTATTTGAGTTGCACTTTTACTTCTTCCATTCTTACTAAAACCTTGCCCATAAATCCTTCATATTGTATTCAGCCACCCTCTCAAGTTTCAACCCATTTTGACTTCATTTGAATGGGTTTCTGAATTCAAGCATATTGAATTAATTCAACATGTTTGGTTTTTACCTCTTTTGAATATTCTCCAAAAATGTTCGTAAATCACATTTCATGTGTTGGACTATCCCCTGAAAATCTTAGGCCATTTGGGTTTGGTTTGGTTAGGTTGAAGTGCAAGCAAGTTTGAATTAAATTCAATCTTGTTTAAATTTATAGTGTGTAAAAAATTCCCAAACCATTTTATTAATTCGGGCATATTTCCAGCTTTCTAGAAATATGTTTTTCTCTCCATAATTCCACACCTACGTCTCTGTGCATTTCTGAAAGCTCTATTTATTTTTGATAAATGGAAAAGGAAGGAAATAAATCAGAGGGAGAGAGAGCAGACCAGCCCACCAGCAGCCAACCCACCTAAGCCACTTACATGTTGCCCCAGCCCAACTCCACGATCTCCCTATTCTTCTTCTACCTCTCTGTACGGCAGCACATCCAGAGGCGCCACGTCGACCGTCCGATTGATTTGACGGCCGGGATAGCCTCCCTACCTTCTATAAACCTGCCTCGGTGCCCTAGGGTCTCCCCTCCACCCATTCCTTCCTCCTCCTCGTCCAGCCGCCGCAAGGTAAGCTGCCTCCACGCTATAGCCCTCGCTATGGCCGAGAAGTGCTCGAGCTCCTCTCCGGCTGGAAGACCTCGCCAGACCTGTCTGCCTCCGTGAGATACACCGCCGGTCGCCCCGCCTTCTGCCGCGACGCACGCGACCGCATGCGTCCCGGAACAGCAACAACTTCTTTCCGAAGCGCGTCGTCTTCGTCTACTTCTTCCTCTATGTCTCCGTCAGCGCATCTTCCTGCTGTCTTTGTTCACCGTCGAGCTCTATCGACTCCAGCAGAACCCTCACGGTGATGCTCCGCTCCTCCTCCCTCCTTTATTTTGTTGATCCAAGTGTTTGAGCGCTCCCCCGAACGAGTTGAAGCTCCGGCTGCATGGCCACCATGGTCGTGCACTCTCCGCATGCATGCGGCCGCCCTTGCTGCACCCACGCATGCGCCTGCACACTCCCGCACGCGCTCGACCCTCTCTGTTCATGCATCGCAGCCAGCTTCCATACTCGAGACGAGCTCGAGCTCGTGCTCGAGCAACCCCGCGCCCATATCACACACAGACGCGCAGCTCGCGTCGCACATCCGCGTCGCCGTTTCGCCATGCAGCCGCAGCCTCCTGCCTTGCCGTGCCTCGCAGCCATGGCCACAAGCTCCATGCCCGCAAACACGCGCACCCTCTGCACACGCACATGCGCGCCTCCCCGCCCTCACGCGAGCACCCCCGCATGACTCCAAGACGCCCAGCAAGCCACGGTTTGCCTCCGGTGATCTCCGTCGCGAGCACAGTAGCACACAAGTTGTGCCTCTTCTTGTTTTATCAGATTTGTCGATCTCCATACTTCATAATGTGTCTTGCTGCAATTTTTTCACAAACAAGGTCGTAGGTGGAGTGGCTAGTGCAGTCATTCTCCATCCGGGAGGTCCTTGGATCGAATCCCAGGGATCCTCAGTTCTTTTCCCCCTTTGTTATTTTTTTCCCAATCGTGCACACATGGCCACTTGGGCCGATTCCACTCCTGGGCCGCTGCACTGTTGTGCAGATTAACATCGTGACATTACTTTTGCTATTTAAGAACATTAAAATTGTGTTTTAGGCAAAACAGTAGCAAGTTCAAAATTTGCATATGGGGTATTTCCGGAATTGTTATGTGTTGTTTCCGGCCTCATTTAAACTTGCCTAGATAGATAGTTTAATAATGCTTCACCTCTTGCCATGTTTAACAACATTTAATATTGATGAGTAGCATAAACAAGAGTGAACAAAATAATTGTTGTGATGTTTCGTTGCATATTGATCTTCACTTAATGTGTAGTATTTGAATGTTTCATTTTGCCATGCCATGCATCCTTAAACTTGACATGCATCATACTTGATTGTGCATCATGCCATGGTTATGATATGTGTGTTTACCATGTTGTTTGCTTCTTTCCGGTTGTGCTTCTTCTCGATAGTTCTCGGTTACGTTTCGGATTGAGGATTCGTTCGACTACGCTTGTTCGACTACTTCACGGATTCGATCTTCATCCTAGCGGGATTCCACGCAAGATGACCATTACCTTGGATATCACTACTATCTTTGCTTGCTAGTTGTCTCGATGCTATCGATATGTCTCGCTACCTACCACTTGCTTGTCAGCCTCCCAACTTGCCATGAGACAGCCTCTAACCTTCCACCATCCCCGCAAACCATTGTTTGGCTATGTTACCGCTCATCCCCTCTTATAGCGTTGCTAGTTGCAGGTGCAGTTGCAGGTTGTTCCATGTTGGGACATGGATATCATGGGATATCACAATATCTCTTATTTAATTAATGCATCTATATACTTGGTTGTGTGTGGAAGGCTCGACCTTTTGCCTGGTGTTTTGTTCCACTCATGCTGCCCTAGTTTCCATAATACCGGTGTTATGTTCCTTGATTAGCGTTCCTAACATGTTTGGGGTATATGGGCCCCCTTGACAGTTCACTTTGAATAAAACTCTTCCAGCAAGACCCAACATTGGTTTTAACATTTGCCAACATAATAATACTGTATTAAATAATTAATTTGCATAGGGGGTCGCGTCCCCAGGGATTCTTAATTCAACATAATACAGGTGGGCCAGTGCTGATGGCGTTGGTCCAAAACGGGCGGCCTGCGGGGCCACCATGAGGAAACTCAAGGCCATGGTTTTACTCGTAGCTTGTCCCATCCGACCGTGGCCTGAGACGAGATACGCACGGCTACCATCAGGGTGTCGGCACGTCGGGAGGTCTTGCTGGATTTGTCGAAAAGTCTCGAGGTTGATCGGGCTACCTCGAGGTTGAGGTCTTTCCACCGCGGCTTGTGATAGTTTGTGATGGACTAGTTGGGACACCCCTACAGGGTTAAATCTTTTGGAACGCCATGCCCGCGGTTATGTGTTGACTTGGAAATTTATAACCTTCGGTTGTAGAGAACTTGACACTAAATTTAATTAAAATACACCAACCGCGTGCGTAACCGTGATCGTCTCTTTTCGAGGGAGTTCGGGAAGAGAACACGGTGGGGTTATGTTTGACTCGTAAGTAGGTATTCAGGATCACTTCTTGATCATTACTAGTTTGCGACCGTTTGTGCGTAGTTTACTCTTCTTATTCTTGTACTCGTAAGTTAGCCACCATACAAATGCTTAGTGCTTGCTGCAACCTCACCACTTATCCATTCTATATCCATAAGCTTTGGTAGTCTTGATACCCATGGTAATGGGATTGCTGAGTCCTCGTGGCTCACAGATTACTACAACAACAGTTGCAGGTATAGGTAATGCGATGCTTTGACGTGAGAGCGATGCTTGTTCTATTTGGAGTTCTTCTTCTTCTTCTTCTTCTTCGTCAATCATAGGATGGGTTCCCGGTTGGCAGCCTGGGACTAGCAGGGTGGATGTCTTTCTTCTTTTTGTTTGATTTCATCCGTAGTCGGATCCTGCTCTTCTGTATGATGATTGCTATGTATTGATGTATTGGTGTATTCATGCTGAAGCTTGTGGTGAGTATAAGCCTTTATCTGGTATTCTCATCTATTCAGTACATGGTATGTTGTAATGATATCCACCTTGCGAAGCGTCTTCGATTCTATCCTTAGTGGAGCTTTCGAGTTCCTTGAGGATAGGACCGCATATTGGGCGTTACAAAAGCTCAAAATATAAACTAAGTGGGTGTGCATCCAACTTGCTTGCTCATGAAGACCTCGGGCATTTGAGGAAGCCCATCATCGGAATATACAAGCCAAGTTCTGTAATGAAAAATTCCCACTAGTATATGAAAGTGACAAAATAGGAGACTCTCTATATGAAAAACAGGGTGCTACTCTGAAGCACAAGTGTGGAAAAGGATAGTAACATTGCCCCTTCTCTCTTTTTATCTCATTTTTTTGTTGGGCTCTTTTTGGCCTTTTTTTCTTTCTCTTTTTTTATTATCCCGACTTTTGGGGGAATCACAGTCTCCATCATCCTTTCCTCACTGGGACAATGCTCTAATAATGATGATCATCACACTTTTATTTACTTACAACTCAATATTACAACTCGATACTAGAACAAATATGACTCTATATGAATGCCTCTGGCAGTGTACCAGGATGTGCAATGATACTAGCGTAACATGTATAAAAATGATGAACGGTGGCTGAGCCACGAATACTATGTCAGCTATATGATCATGCAAAGCAATATGACAATGATGATGTGTGTCATATAAAAAGAACGGTGGAAGTTGCATGGAAATATATCTCGGAATGGCTATGGAAATGCCATAATAGGTAGGTATGGTGGCTGTTTTGAGGAATATATAAAGAGGCTTATGTGTGACAGAGCGTATCATATCACGGGGTTTGGATGCACCGGCGAAGTTTGCACCAACTCTCGAGGTGAGAAAGGGTAATGCACGGTACCGAAGAGGCTAGCAAATTGCGAAAAGGTGAGAGTGCGTATAATCCATGGACTCACATTAGTCATAAAGAACTCACATACTTATTGCAAAAGTCTATTAGCCCTCGAAGCAAAGTACTACTACGCATGCCCCTGGGAGGGAGGTTGGTAGGAGTTAACCATCACGCGCCCCCGACCTCCATGCAAAGGTAGACAATCAATAATAAATCATGCTCCAACTTCATCACACTAAGGACTATACGTGCATGCTTCGGGAATCACAAACCTTAACACCAATATTCTTACTAAACCACAATCATTCACTAGTACCTCCCACATATTACCATCTTAATATCACAAAACTATTGCAAGGAATCAAACTTCTCATATTCAGTGATCTTACATTAAAGTTTTTATTATATCCCTCTTGAATACCTATCATATTAGGACCAAATTCATAACCCGTGCATATTACCATTGCTAATTATTAGACTCTCAAAAAGATATAAGTGAAGCATGAGAGTGCAACTATTTCTTTTAAATATAACCACCACCGTGCTCTAAAAGATATTAGTGAAGCACTAGAGCAACTGCCTAGCTCAAAAGATATAAGTGAAGCACATAGAGTATTCTAACAAATCACGAATAATGTGTGTCCCTCTCCAAGACGCTCCAAGTAAAACACATATCATGTGATGAATAAAAATATAGCTCCAAGTGATATACCGATAGATTGTAGACGAAAGAGGGGATGCCATCCGGGGCATCCCCAAGCTTAGACGCTTGGGTCTTTCTTTTATATTACCTTGGGGTGCCTTGGGCATCCCCAAGCTTAGGGTCTTGCCGCTCCTTATTCCTTCATCCATCGTGGTTTCACCCAAAACTTGAAAACTTCAGCACACAAAACTCAACAGAAACCTCGTGAGATCCGTTAGTATAAAAAATAAATCTTAAACTTTAGGTACTGTTGTAAATTGATTCACATTTAATAATAGCATAATTCTACTGTACTACAACTTCTCGATGACTCATACCCCCGATACGATCCATAGATTCATCAAAATAAGCAAACTATGCAACAAAAACAGAATCTGTCTAAAACAGAACAGTCTGTAAAGATCTATTTAAAATCCATACTTCTGTAACTCCAAAAATTCTGAAAAATTAGGACAACATAAAAAATTAATATACTAATACTGTGTAAAAAATCCAGAATTTTATCACACTCCAGTACATAACCAAAAATCCAACACTGGACTCAAAACTTTCTGTTTTCAAACAGCATCAATCATACTATCATCCAAATCATCCCAAAGGCATTACTTGGCACAAACACTAATTAAAAGATAAAAACACAATCATAACAGAAGCTATAATTGTGTAAACTCACAAAACATAAATAAAAAGCAAAAATTTAAGATACATATTGGGTTGCCTCCCAACAAGCGCTACTGTTTTATGCCCCTAGCTAGGCATAATGCATTGTTTCAAGTATTGTCATCCTTAGTTTTTGACAATTTAGGTAGGTTAGTCTCAAACCCCGGAGGCTCCTTACATTTACCATTATAATCAGAAAAAGAAGCAATTTTATTATCCAAGTTATCAAGCCTTTTGTTGCAAACGGTAAGAAGGGAATTCATACGGTTAAGGTTCCCACTAAGGGCCTTGAGAGGTTCATGAGATTTTTGTAAATCAACCAATTTTTTCTGGAAATCTCCTAGTTTTTCTAGCATTTGGATTCCTTCTTGAGTGAAACTGAAACCCTTTTGTGGAGGTGGAGTTCCCACTATCCCCTCTATTATATCATAGGCAGTGTTAGCATCACTTTCAATAAAATTCCCTTTAGCGGCAAATTTGGCATAGTGAGGCCTATGTAAAAAAAATTGAGCAAAATTTTTGTATCACCTTTTATGGTGCAAAAACGGTAAGATTCTATCATCCAATAACAAGCATATTTAAGATTCTCTCCTTGTTTTTGTTTGAGGTAAAGAACTTCAAAATCCGGAGAAAGAGGAGGAAAAGTGACACTAGTCATGGTGTCAAGGCAAGCAGACTACCAAACAAGCAAACGAAAATATTTTTGTGTTTTTTGTAAAATTGTTTTAGAAGTGGGGGAGATGAAACTGAGAGGCGAATGCAAATAAAAGGCAAATGAAAATAAGATCAAGTAGATGATAGTTTATGCGAAGGTACTTGATAGGTTTTGGTGATGTCTCCCCGGCAACGGCGCCAGAAATTCTTCCTGCTACTTGTGAACTGCATTGGGATTTCTCCGAAGAGGAGAGGATGATGCAGTACAGTAGAGATAAGTATTTCCCTTAGTTAAGAACCAAGGTTATCAATCCAGTAGGAGAACCACACAGAACCTCGTTAGCAGCACCTACACACACAAAAGCAAATACTTGCACCCAACGCAAACAAGAGGGTTGTCAATCCCCTTGGCGGTTACTTGCAAGGATAAATTCTGATAGTGATAGATAGAAAAGTAAATTGCAAAATAAAATAAAGGAAATAAAATTGCAGCAAGGTATTGTTGGATTTAATATATGATAAAAGTAGGCCCGGGGGCCATAGTTTTCACTAGAGGCTTCTCTCTCGAACGCATAGCATACGGTGGGTAAACAAATTACTATTGGGCAATTGATAGAAAAGCGCATAGTTATGAAAATATTGAAGGAAATGATCATGTATATAGGCATCATGTCCGAGATAAGTAGACCGACTCCTGCCTGCATCTACTACTATTACTCCACCCATCGACCGCTATCCAGCATGCATCTAGGGTATTAAGTTAACGAAAATAGAGTAACAACGCCTTAAGCAAGATGACATGATGTAGACAAAGTAAACTCAAGCAATATGATTAAACCACATCTTTTTATCCTTAATGGCAACAATACAAATATGTGTCTTGTCCCTTTCTGTCACTGGGATATAGAACACCGCAAGATTGAACCCATCACAAAGCACCTCTCCCATTGCAAGATAAATCAATCTAGTTGGCCAAACCAAACGGATAGATTAGAGAGAAATACAAAGCTATAACAATCATGCATAAATAAGTTTAGGAAAGACTCAAATATTTCTCATGAATATTCTGATCAGAAACCCACAATTCATTGGATCCCAACAAACACACCGCAAAAGAAGATTACATCGAATAGAACTCCAAGAACATCGAGGAGAACATTGTATTGAAGATCAAAGAGAGAGAAGAAGCCATCTAGCTACTAGCTATGGACCCATAGGTCTATGGTAAACTACTCACACATCATCGGAAGGGTAGCAAGGTTGATGTAGAAGCCCTCCATGATCGATTCCCCCTCCGGCAGGGTACCGGAAAAGGCCTCCAGATGGGATCGCAGAAGAACAGAGGCTTCTGGCAGCAGAAAAGTTATTCGAGGTGGCTCTCTATTGGTTTCCCAATATTTGAGAATTTATAGAAGTGGAATTAGGTCAAACAGAGCCACGAGGGGCCCACAAGGCATCAGGGCGCGCCCCCCTGGGGCCGCGCCCTGTTGCCTTGTCACCTCCTCGTGATGGCATCCTCCCAAAGCTTCCAGGGTCTCTTTTGTCTTGAAAAAAATCATCAAAAAGATTCGTGGCATTTGGACTTCATTTGGTACTAATTTCCTGAAAAACCAAAAACAAGCAGAAAACAGCAACTGGCACTGGGCACTAGGTTAATTGGTTAGTCCCAAAAAATGATATAAAATAGCATATTATTGCATATAAAACATCCAAGATTGATACTATAATAGCATGGAACAATCAAAATTTATAGATACGTTGGAGACGTATCAGCATGCTCTTCTTCATCGGCGTCGCTAGCTGCGGCCCGAGAACGTGCCGCTCTTCTTGCTTCCTCTGCCCTCATGGCAATAAATTCCAATTCATCATCCTTGGTAGGGTGGACCATGCCCTTTTCTTCTCTACTTGGTGTTTCTGCCAAGTTGTTGAACCATGCGTCCACTTCGGCCTTGGTGGGTGTTTTCCAGTGGCCTCAACACCTTTGGCGTTACATGCCGGCATCATGGCCAGAGTGGAGTCCTTGGCGGTATTGTTGCACAATGGGACTACCATCTTTAGCAAGGTGAAATTGCAGCCCTTGTTGAAGAGCTGGAAAATAAGCCAGTAGTGCTCCATTACCGTCAAGTTGTTGGGGAAGCCTGCATGCAGCCGCACCATGTCGGCCGGATTTTGGTATTCCCAAGCTCGCCGGCCCCTCTCCTGCAAAGGTGCGATCTGGCGCCAGATAAAATATGCACCAACCATCTCAATGGTCAGGTTGGCGGACTTGAGTCCGAGGATTCTGTCCAAAGCAAGGTTGAGCTTGTCGTCGTTGGGGCCCACATCACTCCAGCGTGGGTTCCGCTAGATCTTCTCGGCTCTGGGGATGCAGTAGTCCGGGAAGTTCTCCTGCTTAATCCAACACCATTCTGCCCTCCATTTAGGCCACTTCACATGGAGCTTGTCGTCAAGGTATTGCTTCTTCATTCCTGTCCTAGGAACCCAAGTGACGCTACCAGAGAGAGCATCGCCACTTTCAATTCAGGGAATGAAGAAGTGGCGGAATAGGGGAACATTGGGCACAACCCCCACAAAGTTTTCACAAAGATGGGCATAAACGGACATGCAGGTGATGACATTTGGAGCAAAATCTAGAAGCCTGAACCCGTATGACCGCATCACCTCATCAAAGAAATCCGAGAAGGGGGGACACAACCCACAGTAAAAATATCCAGCAAAGAACGGGTACTTATCATCAGTACGGGGAAGATACGTCGGCAACACTTTTGTGGCCGGGTGGTCCTTGGTTTTCCTCGCCCACACGTACGAGTACTTCTGCATGAGATCGTGAACCTTTAGTGTCGGCGGGAAGACGACGTTCTCCCTCCGCTACTTGGCGATGGTGGCTTTTTTCTTCTCTGCCACCGGGTCGCTCTTCTTCGGAGCCATGGCGATTGGGAGGAGGTAGATTTGATGGAAAGCGCGAGCGGAGCAGCGCGGCAGCGAATGGCTCTGTTCTTGCGCAAGGAAGAAGATGATGGATGCGGTGAGTTGGATTGGGAGCGAAGGAAGCAGTAAATCAAGCACCGCACCCACAGATGCCCTTTTTATGGGGAAGGCGTGCGGGCTGGCTCTTTACCGCTCGGCGTGGCAGCGCTTTTTTAGGCGCACAACTGCAAATTGCCGTTTCGCAACACCACTCCCACATCCTGCATCTAATGCGCCATTGTGGGTGCATAGTATAAGTGATCATGGCAACAGTTATCCTCTGCCACGTATGTCTGTGCATTGTTATGGGCCTAGCCCAACAACACTTCGCACGCGTGTATGGCCCAGGCCCGGGGGCTCCTGTCGGTGTACTAAACATGGGTGTTTATACCCTGACTATGCACAGACAGTTGCAGCCTTCCCGGTGGCAAGGGCTTGACGGTGGATGGCCATTCCGAATACTTTTGCTCAGTAAAAAACCATGAAGAAGACCTCGATCTGCTCTTTGTGTGTTGCATCCCCTCAGCCGAACCGCAAAGGGGCCTCGCTGGTCCCATAGATTGTCGTACGCCAACAGCTTGTCCTTTGCTATAAAAAGGATTGGGCCACCTTGCTGCACCTTTGTTACTATTACTACTAGTTACTTGTTAAGAATTATCTTGCTATCAAATTATTTATCACTACTACTCACAGCATTTGCAGAGAATACGTTGCTGGAAACCACTTGTCATTTCCTTCTGCTCCTCGTTGGGTTCGACACTCTTACTTATCGAAAGGACTATGATTGATCCCCTATGTTGGGGATGTTTCCCAGCGTGAAGATCCAGCAGGAGGATGACCCGGCCATGGAGCTGTAGGACTCAGGGGGGCATCTCAGTGCTGGGCCTTGGAGATGCCAAGCGGGCCGGCTTAACAGGAGGCCCGGTGAGAAGAGGCGGCTTGATATACGGGCCGGCTTAAGAAGAAAGATAAGACAAGGAAGATTATCTTGAGGAGTAAGTAGAATAAGAGTAGGATACGGGTTAAGTCTACAACCCGGACTCTCATGTAAACCTAGGGCTCAACCTATATATAAAGGGGAGCGCCTACGGTAGAAAGACTAAGTTGCAATCCCTCGAGAGCTAGGTTAGTGAATTCGCACCCTTGTAATCGAGATCCAAAGCAATACAATCAAGCAGGACGTAGGCTTTTACCTCCACCATGAGGGGCCGAACCTGGGTAATCTTGTGTCTTCTCGTTCCCGATCAACCCCGCTAAGCTTCCACCTTCGTGCGATGGCCTCGTCTCTAAGTCATTTCACAAGGGCATCTGCCGTGTCAAAACCACGACAGTTGGCGCCCACCATGGGGTCTACGCACGGTGGAGTTGAGTTCTTAGCGGGAGCTCTCCCAGGGGTCGGGAAGTACGCAGTTGGCTTGATGACGAAGAGCCGCTGCGGGAAGCTCTACATCGACAATTCGTACTGGGGCCCCGACGCCGACTCGATCGAGTACGGGTACCGGGCCCCCTTTGGCAAGATCCACACCTTCATCGGTGTTGTCGGCGAGTCGGTCGCGGGATTGGAGGCTGTCACCGGCATCGAGTCGGCTCGCCGCGCTAGTCTGAGCCAGGCAAGACCCGGCCCGCTACAAGCCGGCTAGAAGCATCTCTTTGTAGGGTTCTGATAACCCACAAGTACAGGGGATCGCAACAGTTTTCGAGGGTAGAGTATTCAACCCAAATTTATTGATTCGACACAAGGGGAGCCAAAGAATATTTGCAAGTATTAGCAGTTGAGTTGTCAATTCAACCACACCTGGAGACTAAATATCTGCAGCAGAGTGATCAGTAGCAAAGTAGTATGATAGTTTGATAGCAGTAGCAATAATAGTAACAGTAGCAGTAACGGTGGCAGCAATAGTTTTGTAGCAATTGTGACAGTAGTAGCAACAGTAGTGACTTAGCAAGGAACAATATATGAAAAGCTCGTAGGCATTGGATCGGTGATTATGTTGGATAACATTCATCATGTAACAGTCATAACCTAGGGTGACACAGAACTAGCTCCAATTCATCAATATAATGTAGGCATGTATTCCGTATATTGTCATGCGTGCTTGCGATAAGAACTTGCATGACATCTTTTGTCCTACCCTCCCGTGCCAGGGGGGTCCATAAGGAAACTAAGGGATATTAACGCCTCCTTTTAATACAGAACCGGAACAAAGCATTAACACTTAGTGAATACATGAACTCCTCAAACTATGGCAATCACTGGAAAGAATCCCAATTATTGTCACCTTGGGGTATGCGGATCATAACACATAGCAGGTGCATATAACTTGCAAGATTGGACCAAGAACACAAATATATTCATGAAAACATAAAGGGTTCAGATCTGGAATCATGGCACTCGGGCCCTAGTGACAAGCATTAAGCATAGCAAAGTCATAGCAACATCAATCTCAGAACATAGTGGATACTAGGGATCAAGCCCTAACAAAACTAACTCGATTACATGATAAATCTCATCCAACTCATCACCATCCAGCAAGACTATGAAGGAATTACTCACTCCCGGCGGTGAGCATCATGAAATTGGTGATGAAGGATGGTTGATGATGACAATGCCGGAAGATCCCCCTCTCCGGAGCCCCAAACGGACTCCAGATCTGGCCTCCCGATGAAGAACAGGAGGTGGCGGCGTCTCCGTATCATGAAACGCAATAAAACTTCCTCTCCTATTTTTTTCTCTGGAATTGTGAATTTATAGCGTTGGAATTAGGTCAGACGGAGCCACATGGGCCCCACGAGGTACCAGGGCGCGCCTGGGGGGTGGCGCGCCCTGGTGCGTCGTGGGCACTGGGTGGCCCCCCTCAAGTGGGTCTTGGTTCCAGTATTTTTTATTTATTCCATAAAAATCCTCCAAAAAGTTTCATCCAATTCCAAGAACTTTTATTTCTGCACAAAAAACAACACCATGGCAATTCTGCTGAAAACAGCGTCAGTCCGGGTTAGTTCCATTCAAATCATGCAAAATAGGGGCCAAAACAAGAGCAAAAGTGTTTGGGAAAGTAGATACGACAAAGACGCATCAACTCCCCCAAGATTAACTCATTGCTTGTCCTCAAGCAATTCAGTTGACAAACTGAAAGTGATAAAGAAAATCTTTTACAAACTCTTTTGTTCTTGTATCTATATATATGCTTAAATAGTACCCAAGTTTTCAGCAAAGATTATAACTAACCATGCAAATGATAACTCTTAGAAATTATACTCACTCATATCAATGGCATAATCAACTAGCGAGCAATAATAAGATATTTCAAATGCCAACACTTTGTCAAAACGATCATGATATAATATGACAACATGGTATCTCGCTAGCCCTTTCTGAGACCGCAAAACATAAATGCAGAGCACCTCCAAAGTTCAAGCAGTGACTAAACATTGTAATTCATGGTAGAAGAGATCCAGTCATGATGCACACAATATTAACTATTCACAATGCATGAGAATGACAATAGTGCTCTCAGGACTGGTGCTTATTTGAGAAGGTGATGACTCAATAATAAAAGTAAAATAACATAAAAGTAAATAGATAGGCCCTTCACAGAGGGAAGCATGGATTTGCAGAGGTGCCAGAGCTCGAAGCTTAAATCAGAGATAAATAAAATTTTGGGAGGTATGCCTTTCCTGTCAACATCACAACCGAGAGTTTTCAATATCTTCCATGCTAAACACATTAGCGGCGGTTCCCAAGCGGTAAAGTAAAGTTTACTCCCCCTCCACCAACAATCACAAGCCATGGCAAGCCGAATCCTCGGGTGCCCTCCATACCAACAACTTTTCGGGGGAGTTTGTTTTATTATTTTGAAATTTTAATAATGGGACTGGGCATCCCGATTACCAGCCCCTCTCGTGCAAGGACAAGTGAATCAACACTCATCATGAGAATAACCCGCTTAGCATGGAAGATACTGACCGCCCCCTGTCGCTCCATGAGCGGTACGGGCACACAAAACAGATGTTCATTTGAATATTTAGAGGTGGCACATGCAAATTTACTTAGAACGGCAGAGTAATACCGCATATAGGTAGATATAGTGGACTCATCTAGAATAACTTTAGGTTTAAGGGTTTTGATGCACAAGCAGCATTCCCGCTTAGTACAGGCGAAGGCTAGCAAATAGGTTGAGAAGCGACCAGCTAGAGAGCGAAAACGGTCATAATCATGCATTATGAATAATCAACATTGAATACTAGCATGAGTAGGATATAAACACCATGAACATAAATATCGTGAAGTCTATGTTGGTTTTGAATCAACTACATGCGTGAACATGTGCCAAGTCAAGCCACTTGAAACATTCAGAGGAGGTTACCATATCATCATACTACATCACAATCATTTTAATGCATGTTGACACTCAAGATAAATCATTATCCACTCCTAGCTACTTAAGCATGGCATGAGCAACTATAATCTCTAATTGTCATCATAAACATGTTTAATCATAACATGCTGAATCATGGATACTGAGTTAAACATATTTACAAAAACAAAGAACAAGTTGAGTTCATACCCGCTTTTCCTTCCCACTGTCACTTCATCAAATCATCGTCATTATTGCCTTTCACTTGCACGACCGAATGATATGAAAATAATAATAGTGCAAGAGTACTGTGGACTAAGCTAGAATCTGCAAGCATTTTATTCAAAGGAGAAGACAGGGTAAAATGGGCTCTTCGCTAGATCAACAATAATGCATATGAGAGCCACTCAACATTTTCATCGTGGTCTTCTCCTTACAGTGACTCAACAAAAGAAAAGAATTTTAGAGAAACACACTGAAATATTTTTGGGGTCTTTAGTTTTTCTGAAGGAAACGAAATAAAGAAGAAAACGAAAAACGAGAAAAACTATTTACACGGGAAAGCTCCCAACAAGTAAAAGAAGAAATGGGAAATCTTTTTGGGTTTTCTTTTAATACTACTACTACTAATTAAGCTAAAAAGAAAAACCGAAAAGAACCAAGAAATATTTTTGGATTTTCTCAAAGTTTTTCGAACACACCAAAAGAAAGCGAGAAAATAAAACTAGCATGGATTATACAATGAAAAAGTATGAACACCGACAACTGAAATGAAATGTGTGAGCATGAATGTAATGTCGGTGAGAAATACGTACTCCCCCAAGCTTAGGCTTTTGCCTAGCTTGGTCTACGGCCATCCGTAGTAGCCATCCGGTCCCATGTGAAAGTCCTGAGGCGGCGGCACCCGAGTGTCCCAATCCTGGGCCTCCTCCTCTGCCGCTGCCAACGTGTTCCGGTAAGCAATGATGTCCGGTGGCATCATGGTATATCCGTTCCTGGCATGAGAATCAAACAAAGCAGGTGCAGGCAACAGAATAATATCACGAGTATCCTCACTAAAAACCAAGTTATAACGAATGTTGTGAGGAGGCTCAGGAGCATCAAAAAAGTGGTGGTCCCTCATGGACTGGTGATCTAAGTAAACTCTGGGCAACAAACAATCATGAGGGCGTATGTTAACATTAAAACGTCTCGCTAAGTGAGTAGCATAAATACCACCATGAATTTTACCCCTAGTTCTATTAGTGTGCAGGCGGCGTGCAACGATAGCTCCCAGGTTATAAATGTTGTCATTATGCAGTGCACGGCATAAAATGGCAAAGTCAGGTGCAGTAGCGCACTACCTTGCTCCCTAGCAATCAAGCATTTCCTAATAATAAAGCAAAGTAATGAACTGAGGGAAATTGCAAGCTAGTGGCTCGGGCTTTCGACACGCCCCTTGTCTCTCCCAAAGTTAAAGTGTGGAGGAAACCCTCAAACTCCTCCGGGTGAGGCTCTCTAATTTCCCCATCAAAGGGAATCAAACATATCTCACAAAATTCAGCCAGAGGTATCTGATAATGTTCATCATATAAATCAAAGCGCACCTCAGGGGGTTAGAGCCTACTCCGAAAATGAAAGTTTTGAACAAAGGAATTTGTAAGGATGTGGTGCTGGTCACACTCATCTGCGAGGAAGTCGGTCAGTCCGGCATTTGCAACGAATTGCGCGAACTCTTGGTAGAATCCGGCTTCATTCATGAAGGCATTGTGCGGCCATTCGCACGGCCGGACCTCCGTCCTATGCGGAATGTTGAGGTCACTGTCCGAGGACTCCCCAAGGACTCCCTTGGCGTTCTGCTTCGAGGAACTCCTCCGGAAGATATTCATTTTCCTATGAACAAATTTCTAAAAACTTTTGGGCCACAAAATGATATCAATAAAACTTCACAAGATTGATAGCAACTACTCATATGGATGTCTAGAGGCTATATCAAGCATTCAAACGACTTGGAACTCAAAGAATTCAACATGCAAGCTCATTTTCTGTAGCACCAAGAGCAGCTAATTATGCAAAATATAATCCACTAGAGCAAAAACTAATTGGATCAATGAAGGAGTCACATACCAAGGAGCAATCTCCCAAAACAGTTTCGGAAACGGAGCTCCGAGCAAAGAGATAGAAAATTTCAGGTTTGTGAGCAAGAACACGAGAGAGAGAGAGCTACCAGGAATTTTTGCTAGAGGTAAGAGACGAAGTGAGCTAAAGGGATAAGTGAGGGGTCCCTATGGGGCCCACGAGGTACCTAGGCGCGCTAGGGGGTGGCGCGCCCTGGTGCCTCGTGGGCACCTGGGGCACCCCCCTGGTATGTGTCCAGTGCCAAAAATTCTTAAATATTATATAAAAATTCATATCAAAATTTTATTGCATTCTGAGCACTTTTATTTCTGGGCACTTTTTATTGCACGGATAAATCAGAAAACAGGATAATCATGGCATTTTATTGCATTTAACTAAAAATAACAGAAAATAAAAAGTGGGTATAGAAGGTTGAGCCTACAAAATTCATTGACCACATGCCTCTCTGAAAGAATCCATTAATAAGGTTGATCAGGTCTTATTAACAAACCATTTCCGAGTAACATGAAACCGAAGAACTTTCGTATAGCACTAAGTTACCTCAACGGGGATATGCATCTCCCCGATAATAAGAGTTTCATATTTCTTTTTAACAGTAGGAAGAGGGAGTTGAAAGCTTCCAATAGTAATTGTCGGAGTCTTTTCAATAATATGAATACCATTTACTTGAAATTGTTTCTTCGGAAAGTGCACCGTATGTTCATTACCATTGATATGAAAAGTGACCTTGCTTTTGTTGCAATCAATAATAGCCCCTGCAGTATTCAAGAAGGGTCTACCAAGGATAATCGACATGTTGTCATCCTCGGGCATATCAAGTATAACAAAGTCTGTTAGAATAGTAACATTTGCAACTACAACGGGCACATCCTCACAAACACCGATAGGTATGGCAGTTGATTTGTCAGCCATTTGCAATGATATTTCAGTGGGATTGAGTTTATTCAAATCAAGTCTTTTATATAAAGAGAAAGGCATAACACTAACAACGGCTCCTAAATCACACAAAGCAGTTTTCACATAATTTCTTTTAATGGAGCATGATATAGTTGGTATTCCTGGATCTCCTAGTTTCTTAGGTACTCCATCCTTAAAAGAATAATTTGCAAGCATGGTGGAAATTTCAGCTTCAGGTATCTTTCTTTTATTTGTGACAATGTCTTTCATATATTTAGCATAGGGAGGCATTTTTATAATATCAGTCAAACGAGTACGCAAAAAGACAGGCCTAAGCATTTCACCAAAGCGTTCAAATTCTTCTTCATCCTTTTTCTTAGATGGTTTAGGAGGAAAGGGCATGGGTTTTTGAACCCATGGTTCTCTTTCTTTACCATGTTTTCTAGCAACGAAGTCTCTTTTATCATAAAGTTTATTTTTCGACGGTGGGTTATCAAGATCAACAGCAGGTTCTATTTCAACATCATTATCAGGTTCTTTATCATTATCTGGTTGGGTATCCATATGAGCATCATCATTATTATTATCATTAGGTGGTTGCTCATTACCAGATTGTGTTTCAGCATCAGAAATAGAAACATCATTACTATCCTCCAAGGGTTTTTCTACCTCGGGTTCACTACAAGTATGCAAAGTCCTATCATTTTTCTTTTTCTTTTTCTTTTTAGATGGACTAGGTGCATCAATATTAATTCTTTGAGAGTCTTGTTCAATTTTTTTGGGTGCTCTTCAGGATAAAGTGGCTCCTGAGTCATTCTACCTCCTCTAGTCATTACTCTAACAGCATGATCATTCATATTGTTATTCATTTCATTGAGCAATTCACTTTGAGATTTAGCAACTTGTTCTAGCTGGGTTTGAACCATAGATGCATGTTTACTCACACCTTTAACATCATTAGCAATTCTAAATAACAAGTCACTCAGGCGATCAATCATGTAGGTATTTCATTTCAGTTGTTTCATAACATTTGCATTGAAGTGATCTTGCTTAATAATATAGTTGTCAAATTCATACAAGCATTGACTAGGAGGTTTGTTATAAGGAATATCACCATTATCAAATTTTATAAGAGAATTTACCTCTACTACCTGTGGCGGTGTGTCAAGACCATGTATTTCTTCAATAGGTGATAGATTCTTAACATCTTCAGCTTTAATACATTTTTCCTTCATACATTTCTTTGCTTCTTGCATATCTTTAGGACTGAGATATAAAATATCCCTCTTCTTCGGAGTGGGTTTGGGCGGTGGTTCAGGAAGTGTCCAATCATTATCATTCTTCAATATATTATTCAATAATTCCTCAGCTTGTTCAATAGTCCGTTCCCTGAAAACACAACTCACACAACTATCTAGGTAGTCCCTAGAAGCATCGGTTAGTCCGTTATAAAAGATATCAAGTATTTCATTTTTCTTAAGAGGATGATTAGGCAAAGCATTAAGTAATTGGAGAAGCCTCCCCCAAGCTTGAGGGAGATTCTCTTCTTCAATTTGCACAAAGTTAAATATTTCCTGTAAAGCAGCTTGTTTCTTATGAGCAGGAAAATATTTTTCAGAGAAGTAATAAATCATATCCTGGGGACTACGCACACATCCAGGAGCAAGAGTATTATACCATTCCTTAGCATCACCCTTTAATGATAAAGGAAACAACTTAAGAATATAGTAATAGCAATTTTTTTCCTCATGAGCAAATAGGGTGGCTATATCATTTAATTTAGTAAGATGTGCCACAACGGTTTCAGTTTCATAGCCATGGAAAGGATCAGATTCAACCAAAGTAATTAACTCAGGATTGACAGAGAATTCATAATCCTTATCAGTAACTAATATGGGAGAGGTAGCAAACTTAGGATCATATTTCATTCTCTCCCTCATAGATTTTTCTTTCATATCAGCAAGCAACTTTATAACTTCATGTCTATCATTACAAGCAAGGATGGCTCTAGCCGTCTCCCTATCAAAGCAATGTTCATCAGGTGTTTCAACTCTAGTAGGAGAGCTAGGCATAGTAGGTGAATCATAATTCTCAAGACTTTCAACATTTTCAATTTCTTTAGCTTTAGCAATTTGTTCAGTAAGAAATTCACCAAGTGGCACAACATTATCAAGCATAGTACTAGCATCATCATGAGTATCATTCATAGCAGAAGTGGTATCATAAATAACTTGCGACATATCAGAATTAATAGAATGTCACTACTGGAATCAGAAGATTTGCCATCAGCTGGCTCTTTGCTGTCTGCCAGCTGATGGCAAAGAGATTCTTTGCCGTCAGCTTTGGAAAAGCAGACGGCAAAGAAAGGACTCATGGCAAAAATTAATTTTGCCGTCAGTTCTTTCTTTGTCGTCAGCTAGCTGACGGCAAAGAGGAAAAGGACAGACGGCAAAGAGGGGGTGGGCCCTGCGTCGGCTAGGTCAACTCGGTGCCGTCAGCTGGCAGTTTGCCGTCTGCTATTTCCCTCTTTGCCGTCTGCTAGCAGACGGCAAAGAGGGGCGTGGGGCTAACCCTAACGGTCCCCCTCTTTGCCGTCTGCTAGAGGGTTGCCTTAACGGGCAGCCCCGTCAATCTCTCTCTCCCTCCTGCTCAAACCGGCCCACGCCCTCTCTCTCTCTCTCTCGTTCTCTCGCTGCCGCCCGTCGCCGCCCGCTGCCCAGCCGCCCTGCCGCCGCCCGCTGCCTAGCCGCCCCGCGCCGCCGCCCTCTACACCGACGCCCTCTGCCCAGCCGCCCCGCGCCGCCGCCTCCCCGCCGCCGCCCGCTGCCCAGCCGCCCCGCGCTGCCGCCCCGCGCCGCCGCCCTCTGCACCGACATCGGCCGCCCCGACGAGCCCCTCTGCCCTCTACCCCGACAAGCTCCGCCTCCGCCTCTGCCCCGCCCTCTGCCCCGACCCCCCCTCCGGTGAGCCCCACCCCCCTCTGTTTTTCTTAGGTTAATTAGGGATTAGAACTCATGACCTTCTGGGTGGATAGATAGGGATTAGAACTCACACTTGATGGATAGAGATGGATAAGAAAGCCCTGGTAAAAATTTGAGGCAAAACAAATGAACTTTGTTTCACAAAACTTTCAAAACAAGTTTCTGCATGAAGTGGAAAAATGGATGATCTTCATAACAAATGGATGATTTGGTTTCTCAAACTTGGTAGGATGGATATTTGACAACAAATATAGCTCCAGGAATTATTTGTCATGCTAGTAGGTCTAGAGAGATTTTTGTCATGCTAGTAGGATTCAAACATAACTTGGCAAAGTTTTTATTCCACCTAAATCAAGGACTTGTAGTTCAAGCCATGACTTAAGGGTTTTTGAAAACCTAATTTTAGAAAATGCTTTTTAGCCAAAATGCTTTGCAAGATAAATATTTTTATGACCTATTCCCATGTCATGATTTGTGGTAGAAATTTGGGATTTAAATCTGGACTAGAATGATCATAGGAATTTTCCTCAGTTTTAGAGCACTTTATGCAAGCCGAAGATAAATTTAAATTCAAACAAAAGAAAACAAAATATTCAAAAAAGAAGCCAAAATGTCCACTCAGACACAATTAAAGATTCAAACAACACTATTAGCTCTAAGTTATTAGGAGGCAAAACTCAGGGTGTTACAGAATATCACCTTACGAGGCCAAAATTGCAAGTATATAGTGTGACCCAGACTCAACTAATACCTTTCTGCCAAGCTAGTAGATACAGCCCTAAGATAAGACTACAGAGTGAATCCCTGGCAACCTTGACCTTCTGGCGCGACACCCCAGCACGACACCCCAGCACGACAACGTTAGGTCATATATTTTTCGATTTTGTTATAAAAAACATCATATTTGTGTTGATCGGGTGGATTTAAATGTGCAGTTGTTTCGTCGCTGCGAGGGTCTGGTGTTCGACGACCTCCCCGTGCGAGGGTCTGGTGTTCGACGACCTCCCCGTGCATTCGTCGGTGAGCACAAATGACATCTCCTCCTCCCCCCTTCATTTGCTCTGTTCCGGTCTTCGTGCCGATGAAACTTGCTAGCTATAGGTAGATTGAATCATCAGTATGCGTGACCAGTATGCGCCTCCCATTCGAAAGGGTTACATTTATAAATATGCATGCATTTGCATATTTATAACCGTGATTCTTTCGAATTGTCCAACGTTATCCATGGACAGCCCGAGTATGTGTAGATTGGGTTCGTTTTCCCATATGCTCTGCTCCGGATCCGATGCAGAATTTCGTCAGTGCCTCCCTGTTGTTCTCCGGGCACACATCCTCTCTGTTTATTGCCAAGACGTGTATCAGGAGAACAGCGGGGAGGTGCTGCCGAAATTTTGCGTCGGATCCGGAGCAGAGCATGGGAAAACGAACCCAATCTACACATACTCGGGTGGGATTAGGACCTATCTTTACCTATTAGCGTGTAGGTTGCATGGACGTAATAAAACTGAAAAACTTGATTAACTGATGAATATATATGCTGAATTATGTATATATTTCTTGTGTGTCCAGTAGCTAGGCAAGATGAGTGATCGTGCATGGATGTACACCGGTCACACTAGTCAGAAAGACATGACCGATGGATGGTTAACAAAAACCAAGGGGTTTGTGAGAGCCGCATTTGCAAATGGCCAGAGAAAAACCTGGTGCCCCTGTGTCCGGTGCGACAACTTAAAAGAGGACAGAGGTTGAAATGGGTAAACACCTGCAGAAGTGGGGTTTTACTTCTGATTATACGGTGTGGACATTTCATGGTGAGTCTGCCCAACGTGCCAGAGCTGAGGTGGTTCATCATCGCACGGACAAGCATGGTACCGGGATCGAAGACATGGTGCAAGACTTTGATGATGCTCGGGATGCAGACGATGAGATGGAGGAATCTGCAAAGGCCTTCAATGAAATGTTGGAGTCTTCAAAACGTCCTCTCCACGAGCACACTGAGCTTTGTCAGCTGGATGCCATCACACAAGTAATGGCTCTGAAGGCTCAATTCAACTTGGGCAGAGAATGCTACGACGCGATGATGACACTATTTGGACACTTTCTACCCAAAGGCCATGTAATGCCTGCAAACCTGTACCAGTCGGACAAAATCCTCCGTGTACTTAAGATGCCCTATGAGAAGATAGATGCCTGTGAGAATGGATGTGCCTTATTTAGGCTTGAGTATGCGGACTTGAACTATTGTCCCATTTGCAAGCCTTCCAGGTATGTTGTGGTAGACAACGGTATGGGTGAGAAGAGTCAGACCAAAATCACCGTTAATGTTCTTCGGTATATGCCAATCATACCAAGACTTCAACGTCTTTTCATGGTCGAAGAGACAGCCAGACAGATGACATGGCACAAATTGGGCAAAAGAACCGAACTAGATGCAGATGGGAATCAGATGTTGGTACACACATCGGACTCTTTTGCATGGAAGCACTTCGATGCATTACATCAGGATAAAGCGGCAGATCCAAGGCATCCTCGAGTCTCCATCAGCACGGATGGGTTCAATGTGTTTGGTATGACGGCAACCCAATACAGTTGTTGTCCTGTATTTGTCATTCCACTCAATCTCCCCCCCCCCCCCCCCCCGGACAGATTATGCAAAGAAAGAACATTTTCCTGACGTTGATAATTCCAGGGCCCAACTATCCGGGGAAGAATATGAATGTGTACATGCAGCCGCTTAAGGATGAATTGCAAGAAGCTTGGGATAATGGGATCAAGACATACGACGCCGCTACAAAACAAAACTTCCCAATGCATGTGTGGTACATGTACTCGTTGCATGACTTGCTGGCGTATGCGCTATTCGTTGGCTAGTGTGTGCATGGAAGGTTCCCGTGCCCCACATGCAAGGCAGCTCTTCAGTTTCGTTGGCTGCAGGTGGGTCGCAAGTATTCTTGCTTCGACTTGCATAGACAGTTCCTGGATCCTCGCCATAAGTTCAGAAAAGACAAGAAGAACTTCATCAAAGGTAGAGTTATGAAAAACTCAGCACCACCTGCGTTGACAGGCCAACAGATCCTGGATCAGTTAAACGCTCTCGAGCCTGATTCAGAGCGTCCAGGGTATTTCAAGGGGTATAATTCGGAACACGCCTGGACTCACAAGACATGCTTGTGGGATTTGCCTTACTTCAAAGACCTCCTTTGCCCACACAACATCGACGTGATGCACACTGAAAAGAATATCGCCAAGGCCCTTTTTGGTACATTATTCGGCATAGAGGGAAAGTCGAAGGATAATCCTAAGGCTAGAGTCGATCAGGAGGCTCTATGTGATAGACCGTTACAAAACATGCGACAACCGAAAGGAAAGCAGAACTGGACGAAGCCAAAGGCATGGTTCAATCTTGGAAGGCCAGCTATGAGGGAAATTATCGTGTGGGTGAAAATGCAGTTGATGTTCCCTGATGGGTATGCAGCGAATCTAAAGAGGGGAGCGAGTCTTGAAAAATTGAAAATATTTGGTCTCAAGAGTCATGATTGGCACATATCGCTTGAGCGGGTAATGCCGGTGATGTTGCGTGGCTTTATCCCTGAGGATGAATGGCTAGTACTGGCAGAGCTGAGCTATTTCTTCCGTGTTCTTTGTGCGAAAGAACTATCGCCTGGCTTGCTAGATGAAATGGAAGAGTTGGCGCCGGTGTTGATCTGCAAGTTAGAGAAGATCTTTCCACCGAGCTTCTTTAATCCAATGCAACATTTGATTTTGCATCTCCCGACTGAGGCAAGATTGGGGGGCCCGTGCAAAATCGTTGGTGCTACGCAACTGAGAGGATGCAGAAGACGCTTCGAGCAAAATGTAAAAATAAACGTAGAATTGAAGCATCGATGGCCGAGGCATTCATTACTGAGGAGGCGGCAAACTTCGTGACAGCACACTACAAAGCCAAAAATCGTCATTTGCATAATCCGAAGCCTCGGTAAAATGCTGGCGACCCTAAAAAAGGTGGATCCAACCTCAGCCTATTCAAAGGGAAGCTCGCACCAGCCGGTGCTTCGAAACTAGTAGGGTTGGATGTCGAAGAATGGCGGACCATTTCGTTGTATATCTTCAACAACCTAACAGAAGTGCGGCTGTACATCGAGTAAGTTCTCGGTACATTGTTTCGCAACTTCTAATTCCTTTGAGCTGCTCTTATTCCCGGATATTTGATACAGTCGATACGTCGCCAAATTCTCGGATGGAGCGGTGATCCAAAAGGATTCCATCGAAGAGTATGAGCTTCTGGCAAAGCATGGAGGCGGCTATCCCGGTTTCATCTCTTGGTTCAAACAAACGGTAATTTCCATTAGACCATTTCATTTCTTCGTCTAATTTGCGGCTAATGCAACAATCCTTCCGTATTAAACTTGTAGGCTAATTCAGAGTCAATGGACGCCGAATTGAGACAAGTCGCTAATGGTTTTGACTATAAGGTCCGTTCATTTGACAAATACGACATCAACGGGTATCGCTTTCGTACCTTTGGCAAAGAGCTATCTATGGCCGACCGAAAGTCTACAAATTGTTGTGTCTCTGCTATCGGTGAAGGAGATACCGAGTATTATGGAAGAGTTGAAGCAATTTATGAACTTCTATTCTATGGTGAAAACCCACCGAACGTCGTAGTCTTCAAATGTTATTGGTTCCAGCTGAAGGAGACTAGAAGGACTCATGAACATTTAGGGCTAGTCGAAATCAAACAAAGCACCCATTTAGATGTTCCCGATGTCTATATTACGGCTCAACAGGCGACCCAAGTTTTCTATCTACCGTGGGCCTGCCAAACTGATCCAAATCTGAATGGTTGGGATGTCGTTTATGAAGTGCCGCCACGTGTTAGACCACCTCCCCCCAATGAAGAGGATTATGAACCTCACATTAACCCAGACACATATGAAGGAGAATTCTTCCAAGAAACACGTCTTTCCAAAAAACGTTTCAAGAACCGCTCTACTTCACCCCAGAACATTGAAGTAGACAGCGACGGTGAATCCGACTTCACCCCTGAGCCAGAACAAGAAGAGCCGGAAGAAAAGGAGGTTACTGCTGCGGATGACCTATCAATGCTTGACCGATTACATAAAGGAGGCCTTCCACATGTTGATGCTACTGAACCCGATGAGCACGTCATCCAAGATAGTGATGATGATGATGCATTTATTGATCCCGGAGCATATATAGATGATCAAGATTTCTATTAGTTCATGTCAGGTATTCAATTTTTATTATATACATATATATTAATAGTTCATGTTAGGTATTCAATTTTTATTATATACATATTATTGGTTCATGTTAGGTATTCAATTTTTATGATATATACATGATGATGATACACTTAAATTATATACATATTATTATTCATGTCAGGTATTCAATTTTTTTATGTTGTACTAATTTCATTTACTCTTTGTCATGGCAGGTGTTGGAAGATGGTGGGCGCGGGCCGAGAGCGCTCTGCGGCTCCTTCTTCGTCGGCGCGTGGTGGGAGGGGTACTTCCATTCCAGCCCAGTCTCTCCGGAGAGCGTTGATCGACAGTCTGCAGACACCGGTGGGCGCTTCTTCGTCGTCGTCGTTGCCCACCGAGAGAGGAGGTCGGGGGAAGAAGAGAGCTAGTAGAGCTGGACGTGGCCACGGGAGAGGTAGGCAGGCTGCTATGCCTTCCTCGCCGCCACCCCCAGCTTATTCACCCGAGCACAGGACTGCTAGGGTGGACGACCCGTCTGAGGTGGAGGCTACGCGGACTCCGGTCCACAAGCCTCGGGTCGACGAGCCTTTGACCCACGAGACTCCTGTCCTAGAGGCTTCGTCCCACGAGACTCCGGACCAGGGCAGGGATCAGGCTACGTCTCAGGAGACCCGATGGGATGCCTGGCCGGAGTCGAGTGGCCATGCTGATGGTGGCGGGGATCGGTTTTCTGATAGCGAGGGCGAGGTGGTTGAGGGGCGCACCATCTACCAGCGTGGTAGTACACGGCTCCCGCCCGTGCCGGCGACCCGCGAGCAGAGGTGGTTGATTAGGCCTGATGGGGAGAAGTAAGTGCATTTACTTTTTTTTAACCTTTTGCCTTCACGTTTCTTGAAATATCTAATGCGTTGGCCTTGTCATATTGCAGGGGTTGGCACCACGCCAAGGAAGTCCGCAGGCCCAACACCGTCCTTGGTGTGATTTGCCAGCAAAACTTCCCGGGGTTTGTCACGTTGCCCGGTGAGGGTCAGCTTCCACAGCTAGGATTGAGATGGGAGCACTACTTGGCTGCCCCGGCCCTGCCGGAGGAGAGGATCGACGGTGTCTTGTGCACCACGAGGGCCGAGATGGTGCACAGAAAGTTTTGGGTAATTCATCCTTTACACAATTAAAAATCAACAATAGCTAGTTATTGTACTAATCAGTGTTGTCTTGTTTGATTGCAGACCTTCTACAGGTGTGAGGAGGGATACGAGGAGGCCGCGGCACAGGTTATCGATGCCAAGTGCAAGCGCCTACTACAAAACTTACGGCACAAGGCTCGGCCGCAGGCTGTTCGAGACTACTACGCCTCGCATGGTATTAAGAAGGACAAGCCGTCGTGCCGCAAAAAGTTTCTGAAGAAGGAGCAGTACATGCAGGTAATTACCTATTCTTAAGGCCTTGTACTTAGTTTTCTTTATTTGATTCGTAGGCGTAGCGCTCAAATTTCTCTTTACTGACTTAGGTGCCCCCGAGATGGTGTGCGGATAAGATGGATTGTTGGGAGGCGTTGGTGAATGAGTGGTTCTCAGACGAATGGCTAGCCGTCCACAACAATGCCAAGGACCGGCGTGCCCAAATGGTTGGTGTGCCACACCATCAAGGCAGTGCCAACTTATATCAGTTCGGGCGGAACTGGGTATGTGTTTTTCTTCATGATTCATGCAATTCATTCTTCATGCTAGCTTCAGGTATCTGAGCCCGCGTCATTTAATAATACTTTGTTCCTCTCTTTTACCGAAAAAGGCTTTCGCCCCGCTTTATATATAAAGCAATGATCAACAACATCCCGGTACAGACGCACTCCACCACAACACACGCACACACCCAAGGCGGGATACAGAGGCGCTGAGCACAGCAACACGACCCCTAGCACTACAAGAGCACCCGGGGGCTCCACCAGTGAACACGCCACCACGAAGAAATGAAGCCGCATACGACGAACCGTGCCCTCCAAGACGGTGCCTTCAGGAAGGTTACGACACCGAAATGCCGCCACTGCCCGATCCGAGGATCAAGGTTTCCCCTGGAGCCACACGACGGACAATGAGAGCCGCGACGACACCTTCAAGAAGGGAACGAGCTATGCCGCCGCCGGTCCGTCCGAAGATAGAGCAGGTTTTCACCCCGGCCAACACTCACCGCCATCGAACGCCGCACCCCGACTACCACGCCGCCCACATGGCCATGGCCACTGGGCAGCACCAAGCAACGGGCTCTGCCCATGAGCACCGCGCTACCACTACCAGGGCCGCCGCCCCGGCATCCAAGACCCAGACACCACCTCACCCGACACCCACCGCTACCCCAACCGAAGAGATGATCGGAACCCGGGGCAAACAAGCCTCCATCGATTCGTCCTGCAGCACCGGGCGCGAGACGAGCTCGGTCCTGCTGCCGGGCGCGAGACGAGATTCGTCCTGCAGCACCGGGCGCGAGACGAGCTCGGTCCTGCTGCCGGGCGCGAGACGAGCTCGGTCCTGCTGCCGGGCGCGAGACGAGCTCGGTCCTGCTGCTGGGCGCTAGACGAGCTCGGTCCTGCTGCCCGGGCGCGAGACAAGCGATGGGCCGCAGCGTGGAGAGGGCCATCCCTGCAGCGGAAATAGCACCTGGACGACGAGGAGATAGATCAAGGGCCGACACAAGCCGCCTATAGACGAGCCGACGCCGGTACATGCCAGCCGCCGCCGCAGCCGACTTGCCAAGCCACCGTGGAGCCACCCACGGCCAGAGCAGCAGCCGCCCCGGGCCACTGCCCAACACGCGCCGCCCGGCGAGCTCCAGGCGTCGGAGCCGCCGGGCACGCACCCGCGCATCCAGCCGTCACAAAGAACCAACCCTCGAACATCACCCCCAACGCCGGAAGGACAGAAAGGCCCCATCTTGAGCTGGAGACCCCGACCTCCCATGAACCAGCCCGTCAGGGGCCACGGGCGGCGCCGCCCGCCACCAGGGAGGCCGGATCTGGCGCCCATCCAGCCGGATCGAGGCAGAGGCCGAGGGGGAAGGTGCCAGAGACGACGGGAGGAGGGATCCGCCGCCGCCCGATCCGCCGGGTCCAGCCACGGCGCGCGTCGCCGCCGCCGCCCACAGCCCTTCGCACCGCCACCCGAGGGCCACCGCCAAGTCGCCAGCACCCGCGGCCGCGCCGCCGCGCCACCACCCGACGGCCACGGCCCGCGCCGCACACCACCGAGAGGGGGAAGAAGAGAGGCCCGCCGCCGCCGGCGTTGGAAGGGCTTCGCCCGCCAACGCGCCGCTGGCGGCGGCGAGGGGAGAGAGGGAGAGGTGGGAGGGCTCGGCTGGGCGGCTAGGGTTTCCTCCCCGGGCGCTCGTGGGAGCGCCACGGGAGAGGAGCAGAGAGGGGGTTCCTCTCTTTTAGGTGCGACACAATAACACGGAGGTGCCAGAGGTGTACGACCTCTATGCCATGGCCCATACTACAAAGTACAAGAAGGCCAAGGCATTCTCTGAGTCTGACCTCGATAATCTAGAGAACTTCACCAACATCTCCTCCCACCACAAGCTCGTGAGGTACAGAGAGGAGGGGAAGGCGAGGAAAGGGAAGGACTTTAACCCGAGCCAGCAGCCTATTGATCCAGAGCTGGTGATGATATCTGGTGGCGGGAGGCCCCATGGCTCGATAGCCATTGGAGATGGACTGATACGTTGTCCTCGCACTCTCCCGGAGATCAAGTCGCGCCAAACGAGCTCCTGTCCTGAGATAAGGCCTCGTCCACGGCCAATGGAGCTCGCCATCAAGGTTAGTTATACGGACTCAGATACCTTTCCTCCATTACATTGTGTGTGTGGCCATCGATGATTACAATGCTAACGAGGAGTGGTGTTGCAGGCTGCTCTTCAGAAAGAGAGAGCAACAACCCAGGCGCTTCTGGAGGAGAGGGACCGGGTGGCGGCGGAGAAGGAACTTCTTTTGGAGGAGAAGACGGCTAGGTTGTTGGAGGAGGCGAGGGCACGGAATGACGCGGCTCATCGGGCCATGTACGAGCTCCTCGTGGTAAGTTTCTTCTGCATATTAGCCAAATCATGCACGTAATGTTCGTTTCATTACTAACTAATATGACTGACTCGTCAAAACCAAATGTGCAGTCTATGTGCGAGAAGACCGGTCAGGCCCCTCCGCCGATGCCGGTCATTACTAGAGCGGGAACGATGAGTTTCATTTGAATGGTCATTATTTACTAGTTTTAACATTTGAGTGTCATCATGCTAACGAGACTTTGCAAATGATCTTTGGTGCAGCATAACTCCGGAGCCGCATCGCACAACCCTTCTCTAGGTGATACCGGCTCGAGGAACCCCGGTGCTAAGACGGTAAGTTTTCTCTAGTGTTTTGCTTAACAAATGCTTACTTAGCTTCGTTTCCTCCAAAATGACCTATTTAGGTCCAAAATGTCATATACTTAGCTTATTTTCCTCCAAAATGACATAATAACCTTACTTCGCTCCAAATTGACCTATTTTACCTAGGTTAGCTCTAAAATGACCTATACTTAGCTTTGTTTCCTCCAAAATGACATAATAAGCTTAGTTAGCTCAAAAATTGCATAATTACCTAGGTTAGCTCAATAATGACCTATACTTAGCTTATTTAGTTCATTTATGACATAATTAGCTTACTTAGGTCAAAAAATGGCATAATAACCTTGGTAAGCTCCAAAATGTCATATACTTAGCTTATTTTCCTCCAAAATGACATAATAACCTTACTTAGCTCCAAAATGACCTATTTTACCTAGGTTAGCTCTAAAATGACCTATACTTAGCTTTGTTTCCTCTAAAATGACATAATAAGCTTAGTTAGCTCAAAAATTGCATAATTACCTAGGTTAGCTCAATAATGACCTATACTTAGCTTATTTAGTTCATTTATGACATAATGAGCTTACTTAGGTCAAAAATGGCATAATAACCTTGGTAAGCTCATAAATGTCATATACTTAGCTTATTTTCCTCCAAAATGACACAATAAGCTTAGTTAGGTCAAAAATGGCATAATTACCTAGGTTAGCTCTAAAATGACACAATTTAGCAATAAGAAGAAGAAAAACAAGAGGAGAAAAAGAAAGAGAAGAAAAACTCTTCTTCTTCTTCTTCTTCTAACTTTCTTATTTCTCATTTTGCAGATTTGATTCACTTCACGGAAGCTTGCATTGATGGAGTGCTTGTCTTTACTTTTTGTTTTGATTTTGTATGATGAACAATGTGAAACTTGCTACCTATGGATGACACTTTGTAATATGGATGAAACTATTGTAATGGAAGAGTTGGATGAAACTTGCTACCTATGGATGACTCTTTACTTTTTGTTTTGATTTGGTATATATCTATTGGATGATCATATCCATATGGCAGGGATATGTATATTGGATGAAATTATTGTGAAATATATATATATATATCATATATTTGCTGTGAAAATGATTGGATATAACAAAAAACAGAATAAAAAGGGGCAATACAGGCACTTTGCCGTCTGCCACCGACGGCAAAGAGCTCTTTGCCGTCTGCCACTGACGGCAAACGTGACACGTGGCAGCAACCTGTGTAACCTGGGAGCACGGGGTCTGACCAATTTGGTCACTTTGCCGTCGGTGGCAGACGGCAAAGGCTAGTGGGGCTTTGCCGTCGGTGGCAGATGGCAAAGTCTTCCAGTAGCCACCTAAGCCCAGTTGACGTCATCGGGCTGACGTCAAAGGTGGTTGAGCCTTTGCCGTCCGCAGGCAGACGGCAGAGTCTGCGTTAGCCACCTAACAGGGCTAACCTAATTACTATGCCGTCCACTGACTATGCCGTCCGCTTCGCCTGAATGGCAGACGGCAAATCTCTTTGCCGTCCGCTTCGGTTATGCAGACGGCAAAGCAGCCCTTTACCGTGGTTTTCTGTGCTGGGCGTGGGGCCGTCTGCCAGCAGATGGCAAAGGCCTTTGCCGTCCGTGAACCTATACTTTGCCGTCTGCCATGGCAGACGGCAAATCTCCTGATTCCAGTGTGGTGGTGTTGCAAGTTTACTCAAAACAGAAGGTGAATCAAGTGCAGAGCTAGATGGCAGTTCCTTACCACCCCTCGTCTTAGAGGGAACGATGTTGGTCTTAGCGTCTTTCAGATTCTTCATAGTGATCAACAGATATAAATCCCAAGTGACTAAGCAAATAGAGCTGCTCCCCGGCAACGGCACCAGAAAAAAGGTCTTGATAACCCACAAGTATAGGGGATCGCAATAGTTTTTGAGGGTAGAGTATTCAACCCAAATTTATTGATTCGACACAAGGGGAGCCAAAGAATATTTGCAAGTATTAGCAGTTGAGTTGTCAATTCAACCACACCTGGAGACTAAATATCTGCAGCAGAGTGATCAGTAGCAAAGTAGTATGATAGTTCGATAGCAGTAGAAATAATAGTAACAGTAGCAGTAACGGTGGCAGTAATAGTTTTGTAGCAATTGTGACAGTAGTAGCAACAGTAGTGACTTAGCAAGGAACAATATATGAAAAGCTCGTAGGCATTGGATCGGTGATTATGTTGGATAACATTCATCATGTAACAGTCATAACCTAGGGCGACACAGAACTAGCTCCAATTCATCAATATAATGTAGGCATGTATTCCGTATATAGTCATACGTGCTTGCGATAAGAACTTGCATGACATCTTTTGTCCTACCCTCCTGTGGCAGTGGGGTCCATAAGGAAACTATGGGATATTAAGGCCTCCTTTTAATAGAGAACCGGAACAAAGCATTAACACTTAGTGAATACATGAACTCCTCAAACTATGGCAATCACCGGAAAGAATCCCAATTATTGTCACCTTGGGGTATGCGGATCATAACACATAGCAGGTGCATATAACTTGCAAGATCCGATCAAGAACACAAATATATTCATGAAAACATAAAGGGTTCAGATCTGGAATCATGGCACTCGGGCCCTAGTGACAAGCATTAAGCATAGCAAAGTCATAGCAACATCAATCTCAGAACATAGTGGATACTAGGGATCAAGCCCTAACAAAACTAACTTGATTACATGATAAACCTCATCCAACTCATCACCATCCAGCAAGCCTACGAAGGAATTACTCACTCCCGGCGGTGAGCATCATGAAATTGGTGATGAAGGATGGTTGATGATGACGATGCCGGAAGATCCCCCTCTCCGGAGCCCCAAACGGACTCCAGATCTAGCCTCCCGATGAAGAACAGGAGGTGGCGGCGGCTCCGTATCATGAAATGCAATAACACTTCCTCTCCTATTTTTTCTCTGGAATTGTGAATTTATAGCGTTGGAATTAGGTCAGACGGAGCCACGTGGGCCCCACGAGGTACCAGGGCGCGCCTGGGGGGTGGCGCGCCCTGGTGCCTCGTGGGCACTGGGTGGCCCCCCCCTCTAGTGGGTCTTGGTTCTAGTATTTTTTATTTATTCCATAAAAAATCTCCAAAAAGTTTCATCCAATTCCAAGAACTTTTATTTCTGCACAAAAAACCACACCATGGCAATTCTGCTGAAAATAGCGTCAGTCCGGGTTAGTTCCATTTAAATCATGCAAATTAGGGGCCAAAACAAGAGCAAAAGTGTTTGGGAAAGTAGATACGACAGAGACGTATTAGGTTCACCCAAGGGGTGGCCTTGTCGGAGAACTCCCTGTCTGGAGACGATACGCTCGTTCAATCTGACGGCGAATCCTCGATGGGAGAAACCGAGTCGATCTGTCCCCTGTACGATGGAAGGCTGGGATATACTGATGAAGTCTTTCCAGAGGCCCTTGTGTCGCCTTGCTTTGTAGCAGTCTACATGGCGGGTAGGCAAGATCCTGCATGCGATCCGGTTGATCCAGCGACTGGGCAGAACCTCACCCTGGCCGGCTCAGGAGGAGCCGGCGCGGTTGCTGTCGGCTCTCAGAAAACCAGGGCACAGGCGCTCGCGGACTTGATGAATACTTTGACAGCTCTGTTGGCCGAGCCGGTTACTGTGGAGAACGCGGCTGCGCGCAACTCGGACATCGCGAAGTGCCGCGAGCAGATGGCCAAGATCCAAGAGGATATCAATGCTGAAAGCACTCATATGGTGGAGACGCAGGCCCAGCTCGCCGAGGAAAGACAGCGTTTGGAAGAGGAGGCTCATTATTTAAGCCGCCGGCAAGCCGTGTCAGAGCTTGTCCATCAGAGGCGAGATCAAAGCAGGCTTCCGGCCAATATTGAACCAACTCAATTGTTCACCACGGCCAATGATCCACAGGCTCTAGTAAACCCGGGGGTTGGTATCATGCCCCCAGGAGAGTCACTATTGCAGCAACCGGCTCAGCAGAGGGATCCGGCTTAGCACCATACGCCGGCTCAGCAGCAGCAGTTACCGTCTCGTCGGTTCTAGACCCCAATTGGACACTACTCAAACCCGGTTGATAATGTTCTGGCGGCAACTCATAACTTGGCAGCAATCCCGATTGAGGGAGACGGTCCGGCTCAGGTCGAGGCTAGGAACGCCATCGCGATGCTCAAGACAGCAGTGGTGCAGCAAGCCAACTATTCTCATAGCCAGCACCGGCTCCATTCAACCCCTCACCAGAGCCGCACCCGGAGCCAACACCCTGAGTCGCCAGCAGTTTCCAGTAGTGCACACCGCAGAGGGGCCGTGCAACCACTGGTGAATCAGCACCAACCCAGGATCCCGAATGCAGAGGATATTGTGGACGCCGCTCGGGCTCTGTGAGCATTGGAAGAGGAAAACACGCGTGCGGCATACAACCAGCCCACAGCACACGACCCGCCCACCGCAACCCAGATAGCTGGTCGCCTTGGGGGTCTATCAAGTCGCATGATTGGAACTCCTTGTCTAGTCCCGGCGCTGCGAGATGCACGCATGCCCCCAGATTTCAAAGATCCTCGCAAGGTTCCTAATTATACAGAGAATCTGGAGCCGACCGAGTGGATCGAGAGTTACGAATTGGCAATGGATCTGTTGGGAGCAAGTGAGTCGGTGTGTGCATGTTATTTGCCCCTCATGTTGGAAGGACCAGCACGCACGTGGTTGAAAAACCTGCCGGTGAATTCTATTAACACATGGCAGGAGTTGAAGGAGCCCTTCATCAAGAATTTCCAAGGAACCTGCAAACGGCCAACCACAATTGTTGATCTCGAACATTGTGTTCAGTGTGAGGATGAATTAGCACATCATTGGGCTCGCCAGGTTGCCGAGGTCATACACTCTTCAGATAGCATCTCAGCGGCACAGGCAGTACTTGTCCTGGAACGGACTTGTAAGTTTCAGCCCCTGGTTCAGAAGTTAGGGCGACTCAAGAGAAAGGCCCAAGACATGGGCGATCTCATGGATGTCTTAACCCGGTATGCTGAATCAGATAATACTAAGGATCCGCCATCTGATGAGGAAAAATCCGGTAAGGGCAAGAAAAACGATGGCAAGGGTCACCAGCAGAACAATGGCAATGGGCAGACCAACAATGGAGGTAAGCGCAAAGGATATGAGGGCGGCTCTGATCTGGTAGCAAATACAAACACTGGTAACAAAAATCAGTGTCAAAACAATGGCTCTAGGAGGCAGTCCTCTGGTAATCGCCCTCTCAGCTTCGAGGAGGCTCTCAAGGGTCCATGTCCAAAGCACAGTTTCAATGGTAAGCTGTCTAGCCACTCCTAGGAAAATTGCTACATCATGCAAGAGTTCTCCAAGCGGATCTTCCAGAATCATCACAACAGCGGTGGCAATGGCGGAAAACCTGGCAACCAGGGATCCGGCTTCCAGGGAGCCGACTCACACGGGCCCTTCACAGGCCCCGGGTTATAAGGGAACAACGGGCAGAATGCCGGGTTTCAGGGGGCTGGCAATACTGGAGGCAGTAATCAGCGGAACAATCAAGGAAATCAGCATCAAGCCGGTCAGTCAGGATTTCAGAGTAATCTGAAGCGGTTGAATAGTGGGCAGTATCATGTTTTCACCACTAGTACCTGCAAGCGTGATAGGAAGGTGCAGCGGCGAGCCGCCAACTTGGTTGAGCCGGCAGCCCCGTACTATCTCAACTGGTCAGAGCAGCCGGTTACTTGGAGCCGGGCGGATCATCCGGTACTCCTTGATCACCCCGGTCATTTAGCTCTGGTGGTGGCACCACAAGTCGGCGGTTATACATTGACCAAAGTACTCATGGACGGTGGCAGCAGCATCAATATATTGTATTATGATACTTTCGGACGGATGAATCTATCTGATATGGAGTTGACTCCATCATCTATAGTCTTTCATGGCATCGTTCCTGGCAAGTCAGCTTATCCTGTGGGCAGAATATCCCTGGAGGTGGCCTTTGGCTCAGAGGATAACTACCGTTCTGAATTTCTGTCCTTTGAGGTGGTCAAGCTTAAAAGCCCATACCATGCTTTATTTGGCCGGCCGGCTTATGCACGGTTCATGGCATGGTCGTGCTACGTTTACCTGAAATTGAAAATGCCAGGGCCGAGAGGAAACATTATAGTAGAAGGGAATAGAGAAATTGTACTTCGGTGCGAGGAAGGAGATGCAGCTTATGCTGAGTCGGCTTGTGCTGTAGAAGAATTGCGGTATTACAAGGACAATGTTGACCCGACTGATAGGACCTCTCTGAACAAGCCAACGACGGAGTCAGAGCCTTTGCTCAAATTTAAGTCGGCTAGGGACACTAAGCAAGTTGATTTCACCCCGGGTAATTCCTCTGTGCAGTTCACCATAGGGGCGAATATGGATCCCAAATAGGAAAGCGCGCTCATCGAGTTCATCCGTGAGAATCGGGACATCTTTGCATGGAAACCTTCTGATATGCCAGGTGTACCGAGAGAACTTGCTGAGCACTCCCTCAATGTGGATCCTAAGTTTAAGCCAGTTCGCCAGTATCTCCGTCGTTTTAATGAAGAGAGGCGGAAAGCTATTGGTGAAGAAGTGGCCCGGCTCCTAGCTGCCGGGTTCATTGTTGAAGTTTTTCATCCAGAGTGGTTAGCCAACCCGGTGCTTGTTCTGAAGAAAAACATGACTTGGCGGGTGTGTGTTGATTACACAGACCTAAACAAGGCATGTCCCAGTGACCCTTTTGCCTTGCCCCGTATTGATCAGATCATTGATGCCACGGCGGGTTGTGAGAGTTTATGTTTTCTGGATGCGTACTCTGGTTATCATCAGATCAAGATGAAGCAGGAGGACCAGGAAAAGACAGCTTTCATCACACCCTTTGGAGCTTTCTATTACACAACCATGCCGTTTGGTCTGAAGTGTGCACAGGCGACTTATCAGCAATGTGTTCAAAATTGTTTCCACAAGCAAATTGGGCGGAATGTTCACGCATATGTTGATGACATCGTGGTTAAATCTCGGAAGAAAGAAACCTTGTTGGAGGATCTCAAGGAAACATTTGACAATCTCCGCGTCTACCAGATGAAACTTAACCCGGAGAAGTGTGTCTTTGGCGTCCCTGCAGGAAAGCTACTGGGATTTCTTGTTTTTGAGCATGGCATTGAAGCCAACCCGGAAAAGATCAAGGCAATCATGACCCTGGCTAAGCCGACAAATCTTAATGTTGTGCAGAAGCTGGCTGGGCGGGTTGCAGCGTTGAGCCGGTTCATAAGCCGGCTTGGGGAGAAGGCAATTCCACTGTATCAACTGCTCAGGAAATCAGACGACTTTGTTTGGAGTGATGCTGCATGTCAGGCTTTTGAGGCCCTCAAAAAACAGTTATCTGAGCTGCTCATCCTTGCCGCCCCTCATGAGAAGGAACCTATCCTGTTATATATTTCCGCTAACAACAAGGCTGTAAGCGTTGCAGTTGTTGTAGAGTGCAAGGAGGAAGGCAAGGAGTACCTAGTTCAACGCCCTATGTATTATATCAGTGAAGTATTAACAGAGTCCAAGCAGCGGTATCCGCATTGGCAGAAGCTGGTCTATGGAGTATTCATGGCGAGCCGCAAGCTGAAGCATTACTTCCACGAGCATCCAATCACTGTGGTCAGTTCAACACCTCTTGGAGGCATAATCTAGTACCGGGAAGCCACGGGCCGGGTTGCTAAGTGGGCTATCGAGCTTGGTCCCCATCATCTCAAATACGTGCCTCGCACTGCAATCAAATCTTAGGCTTTGGTAGATTTCATCAATGATTGGACAGAGTTACAGGCTCCCGAAGAGAAGCCAGACATGACGTATTGGTCCATACACTTCGACGGCTCAAGGCAGCTCGAAGGCTCGGGGGCTGGAGTTGTGATAACTTCCCCGCGAGGAGATAAGTTCTGTTATGTTTTAAGACTTATGTTCCCCTGTACTAACAATGCAGCAGAATATGAGGCATTGCTTCATGGGCTTCGTATGGCTAAGGAGATGAACTTAAGCCGGGTCAGGTGTTTGGGCGACTCAGATTTGGTGGCTCAGCAAGTTTTTGGCACTTGGGATTCCAAGGATCCCCTTATGGCGGCTTATATGCACGCGGTCACTAATATTGCTGTACACTTCAAGGGTTATCAAGTTGATCATATTGATCACTGGCAGAATGAGGCAGTAGATGCACTATCTCGCTTGGGTTCTCAGCGGAAGCCTGTGTCGCCCAATGTTTTTCTGGACGTTTTGCATAACCCGTCTGTCAAGTTGCCAACGGAGGAAGATTTGCCTATTCCTAATCCAGAGGCGGCTCTAGTGGCTGTTGTTCATGCTATACCTAATTGGACAATTCCTTACTTGGCTTATTTAAGCCGGGGAAAGCTTCCAGCAGAAGAAATCATCGGTCGACAGATCATCAAACGATCCAAGTCTATGAGCATCGTCAATGGCGAGTTGCATCGACGGAGTGTCTCTGGTGTTTTTCAGTGTTGTGTTTCACCTGAGGAGGGTCGTGCAATTCTCAATGAGATTCACTCTGGTGATTGTGGTCATCATGCCGGCTCAAGATCCTTGGTCGCGAAAGCTTTCCGGCACGGGTTTTACTGGCTCACAGCTCACGCAGATGCAGAAGATATTGTGCGCAAGTGTGATGGTTGCCAGAAGTATGCTCGCCAGGTTCATGTGCCGGCTCAATAGTTGAGGATGATTCCAATAACTTGGCCTTTTGCAGTCTGGGGGCTTGACATGGTTGGACCCTTTAAACGCTCTAAAAATAAACATACTCACTTGTTGGTAGCGGTGGACAAATTCACCAAGTGGGTGGAAGCAGAGCCGGTCAGCCATTGTGACGCGGCTACAGCCGTCAAGTTTTTGAAAAAGTTGATATATCGCTTTGGTTATCCACACAGTATCATCACAGACAATGGAACCAATCTATCCAAAGGAGTCATGAAATAGTTCTGTCAACAGGAGCACATCCGGCTTGATTTAGCATCGGTTGCGCATCCTCAGTCCAACGGGCAGGCAGAAAGAGCTAATCAGGAATTGCTGTGCGGAATCAAACCCAGGCTCATGGTGCCATTACAACGCACGCCTGGCTGCTGGGAAGAAGAGTTACCTGCAGTACTTTGGAGCATACGGACTACTCCCAACAGGTCAACAGGCTATACGTCGTTCTTCCTGGTCTATGGTGCAGAAGCTGTACTTCCAAGCGATATTCGTCATGACTCCCCTTGAGTGGCGGCTTATGTGGAATCAGATAATGAGCAAGCTCGCCAAGACCCTCTTGATGCTCTGGAGGAAGAACACAAACTTGCCCCATCCAGATCAGCAATTTATCAACAACACCTATGTCGCTATCACAGCCGTAGAGTTCGAAGCCGTACTTTTCAAGAAGGTGACTTAGTGCTCTGTCTGATACAAGACCAGACAGGCATGCATAAGCTTTCACCTCCTTGGGAAGTTCCCTTTGTTATCAGCAAGAATCTCAACAACGGGTCATATTACCTAGTTGATATACTTGAGGCAGATAAATCACGTACCTCCGAGGAGGACGGAAGCCGGCCCTGGAACATTGCCCATCTCCGGCCATACTACACCTAAGTCATAGACTGGGTAATATCTTTTGTACATACCTTCCATCATGTATGTACATATTTTGATCAATGAAATAAAGATCGGCAGCTCTATATAAGAGAGTTTTTCATTTCGCCTCAAATTGTTTATTGAGTCTTTATTGGTTGATCATTGGTTACTTGGGGGCTTCCAACTCATCGAGTTCAGCTTACAAAACCCTTTAACCCGGCAACAGCCAACGTTTGGTTAAACCTGCCTGTCAGCAAGATGCTACTTTGAATAGGTGACCCGGCATACGCCTGATGAGTCAATCACAAAGGTGACCCTGAATCATCAGAGTTAAAACGTTTGTTGGTCACATGAGAGCCAGCTTTCAGAGAGCTAGGATAAACCAAAAGGCCAAAGCACCTGCTTCATCAAAGCAAATTAGACTCATGCCTAAAACGGCCGGTCTTCATGTTGTGCTGCGTAAGTCGGCAAATTAAAAATTCATGTTTTGCATTATTGTTACTTCTTGCATGCATATAGTCTTTGTTTTCATACATTCTGCATTACAGTCATTTTTTCTTTATCTAGTATCAAGACTTGCCGGGTTATTTTTTCTTCTCAAAACACCACTAGTGTGAGCTCGTAACTAACGCAGCTGGTTCTATGCTCATATTCCGAGCAGCAAAAGACTTGTCATTCCAAGCAATTAAACAAGTTTATACAGACAAAAGTAGCAAATGCATGATGGCACTTGCGCCAGCAACATTTTCTGGATGCTAAGCTATTACAAGCCGCCCACCGGGCTGCGGACACAACAGATGTTTCCTCCAAGTTTAGCTACAATAAAATATGAGCCGGTGCTCTATGTTGCCGGGTTGGGATAGGCGCCAGAGGTTGAAGGAGCGCCATGTGCCGGCTCTTCACGATCGTCGTCATCCACCGCCTCTTCCTGGCTTGTCGATTCGCTGGTCGACCACTGGATTGAGCGCAACACTTCAAACATTGCATTGGTTGTTATCACAGAGGAAGGGTCGATGTCAGGGGCAAAAGATGGCTTACGCGTACGAGTGAGGGAAACCGGCTGAGGGTTAGGCAGCTCAATCCGTTCATTACTTTCAAAATATCCGGCTTGATACTTGGTCAGATACATCTCTTCTGCAATCGTTGTGGCGGCAACCCGGGTTTCTTTTATACACCGTCGAAAATCCTCCTTGCTGAAAGTGGTGTCGTCTACATTAAACTCGGGATATCCGCCGACAATTTGAGCTGGATCCAATTCCGGCACGTATGCTTTGGCACGAGCAAACACTGTCAGGGCCCCAGCACGGCAAGCCGCCTTGTTCCATTCTTCAAACCATTTGGCAACTACTGATAGTTCCTTTAGCATATCTGCCATCAGGTGAGGCGGTGCCTTGGTGTTTTTGATGGCCATAATGCAGCGCGCGCCGCCTATATATAATTGTTCAGCAAGAGTGTAGGCGGCTTTCAGCTTCACCAATGGCTGTTCAGCTTGGTTATGAGTCTTCCGGCCTGCAAGAAGAGAGAACAGTCAGTCCAGCTGGCGTGGTATTTTACAGCATGGCGCATTTGGTGGCTTATGAATTTACTGCATACCAAAGATGGCGATGCACATGCTGGTGATATGGTTTTTCAATGTGGCCAGTTCTTGGGTCGCCGGCTTAAGTTTTGCTTCTACCTCTTCTGCACGCTTAACCAGGATGGATCTTTCCTCTTCAAACGCCGCCTCAGCATTCTTCAGCGTACTTCTCACAAGGCGCAAAGACTTGTTGGCTTCTGAAGATGATTCTTCAGCCCTTTCACGAAGTTTTCTCTCTCTCTCTCTTTGCTTCCCTTTGGAAGTAGGATGCCTGCGTCTCAGCATGATTCAGAATGTCCTGCATAGCAGTATTTAGTCAGACAGTATATCATAAGTCCCGAGCCACCATTCTGGTCGACCCGGCCCTTGGGGGCTACATTTATTAGCGTTTATCAAATACAACAAAGTTCCATGCAGATGCGGGCATTCCACATGGCACTTCGGGGCTAATGCATAATTTGTTCTATGTCACTACATGCAGAGACCCGACACATCATATCATGATGAGCCGGCCCTTGGGGGTTACAGGTTGATCATAACATCTCATACAAGTCCCTGATCATCATGGTATAATGACCCGGCCCTTGGGGGGCTACATATAATATGGGCATATTAAGTCAGGAGATAGAAAGTTACCTCATACTTCCGTTTAAGGGAAGTCACCATGGTAATTTCAGTATCCCGGCTCTCAGACAACCAGGTTATCACAAACTGATGCAACATGTTGATATCTTGCTCTTCAAAGGAATGGACATTGAGAGCCGCCTTCCCTTTATTCTTAATGGGCGACTCAGCCTTGGCAGGGATCTTTGCTAAGATAGTACAGGTTTCCGATGGAGCATTCTGATGTTCACCAGTCACCATTACTTCATCTTGAGCTTTCTCAGCAGGCTGCTCTTCAATTAAGTTTTCCTTCTCCTGATTGGCAGGAGGAGGAGGAGAAGCATGAGCCGGGCTCACAGTGGTGTCCTGAGGCGGTGGGTCGTTCTGAAAAGCCGGCTCATCCGAAAAATCTGGGTTAGCCGCTGCGTCTTCTTGAGGACCTGTTTGAACGACGGGGTCTGGTGACCCGGCGGCAGTCTTCTTCTTAATGGCCTTCGCACTATACAAGGAACAAAGAGTCATTCGGTTAAAGGATAAGAGCAAGAAACCTTCATGTAAAACATAAGTAATCAGATTGTTTACCCAAGATTGATGTTAAAGGCTAGCGCCTGAGTGGCGCTTGATTCATCAAAAGAGGGAGATGTTTGATACGCCGAGTCGTTCAAAGGCAAAGGCTCCTTGAAGTGACTGGCTTGAGGAAGTGAGGAGGTAGGGCTGCGGGGGACTTCAGAACGAGTTCTTCGAGCGGGCGGCTCATCTGGTAACCCGCCGCTGAGCTCTCCCTCACTGCTCCGGGTCTTCCTTTTGGAGGTTCCTGCGTGCTGCATTTTCTTCAAAAGGAATTGTGGATCTAAATGAGCATCTCAGTGTGAAAATGGAACTTTTCGGATGGCAACCCGGAATTTCTTCCGGATGGGTACTGGTGAGTCAGAATCGGAGGAGATGAAAGTTACCTCTGGCGCGCCGGCGTGGCTGGTCTCAGCCTGTTCCTGACAAGAGGTGGCGTCAGCAAGTTGGTTAAATAGGCGACCAAGGGAGTCGAGGTCTACCTCTTGGTCTTCATCATCTTCTGGATCTTCTTCACTGTCTTCTCGGGGAGGGGTGGGGTCTTGAAGTTCGACCTTCCACCAATCAGAGTTTTCCTGTATGATGACGGGTTGATGAAAATACAACAAAGGAAATGCAGTATGAACAAGCTGAAGGGTAATAATAACGACGGCGGCTCACCGAGGGTGCCAAGTTGTTTGCATAAAAGGGAGCAAGTCCCACGATCTTGATATCACCCTTAGTTTCACCAAGTAGTTTCTTGGCGAATTTCAAGACATCTTTCTCCTGGAGGTTGACCCGGCTAAATCGAAGTGGGTCTTCCGGCTCGCCGGAATAAGTATGCAAGAACCGATTCCTGAAGCCTAGAGGCTGGATGCGCCATTCTACCCAAGTCCGGGTCAGGTCCACACCGGTAAGGCCATGAACAGTCAAGGCATTTATTCTGGAGTACAAGGGTGCCAGAGCCTCTCTCTCTTCTTTGGAGGCGAAGCCCGGGAAGACGATGGAGGCGTCAAGGCGGCTTGACCGATAACCCGGAAGTGGATGCTGCCCGTCGGGGGAGATATCTTTGCAGTAGAACCAGGTATTGTACCATCCCTAAGGGTGGCTTGCCGGCTTAGCATCAGGGAAGGTTGTGTTCTTCCTTCGCTAGATGGTGACTCCACCAAGTTCTAGGCTTGGTCCATCTTTGTGTTCTGTCTGATGATTCAAGTAGAAAAATTCTTGGAACAGGCTGATGGACGGTTCAAGCTGCAGATAAATTTCACAGAATACTTGGAACTGGCACAAGTTGTGAACAGAATTGGGACCCATGTCTTGAGGTCTGATGTTGAAAAAATGAAGCACATCCCGGAAGAATTTTGAGCCGGGGGGACGGAATCCTCGGTCCAGATGATCAGCGAATAAAACAATCTCATTTTGACCCGACTGTAGGTGAATTTCTTCTTCTGGGGCACGCCATTCGATTTCTTCCTTAGGTGGTAATAACCCGGATTCTACCAGGGCTTGTAACCTGAGTTCTGACATGTTAGACTTTGCCCAGTTGACATACTTAACTTTCGGAGCCATGGATTTAGCTGCAAGAGAAGTAAAAGAATATCATAAGCCGGCAATTCAAGGATTTTCCAGGTTAACGTAAAGCAAAATATGAGCTGGTAGATAGAATATTCACCGGGTCACAGGAAGGAATGCAAGCATATTCCGGGTCAAGACAATGCAAAAATTATAAGTGTTAGAGGTGATCTGATTTATGAGTCAGCAAACAAGTTTCATATGGATTAAGAGATTCAGCAGATCTGAAAAATGGCCTAAAATAGGAGAGTAAACCTAGGATTGTTCTTCGTGGTAAGAGATGAACTGCATTGGGGATTTATTCGAAACAGAGTAAATAGATCTACAATGCACAGAAATATGGCGGACCGATTCTGCGAACCGCAAGGTAGAAACCTACGGGTGTTCTTGGATCTACGGGCAGCTATTGCGATGAACTATGAAGAATAGTGGAGGAACAAGCGGCAATGGTGAAGAAAGTACATACAGATTCAAATGGGGAGTCTTGCGGTCTTCGAGTATGACGGAGGCGGCCGCGCGAGCAGGAGCGGATGCACTCCGGCGACGGGGAGAAAGCTCGGATGACATGGTCTCCGGTGGCGTCGGCGAGCTCGAAAGGGCGCGGCGGCGTTGGAGAAGCAGAGGAAGAAGACGAGCAGGAAGCTGTAGAAAGAGAAGGGTGAAGGGCGTCGGCCTATTTATGGGTGCGGCGGACCCCGAAACGGCATGCGCGGAGCCCGAGGCGGCGTAGTGAACAGTGGCTAAAAAGGCTCCTCGATTTTCGTGCCTGACAAGACAATACAAACCCACTCTAAGATTCGTTGTGATGTCATCCCGGATTTTGCGTAAGTGGAATGTGACATCATGAAAAAAGACGATGAAAAAATGCCAAGTCTATGGATGAGGAATGACCCGGCAAGCTGTTAAGCCGGACAATCTGTCTGATGGCGAAGGTTGCTGGTTTGGAAGAGATAACTTTGGAATACGGTTTCATTGGAAAACTCTTCATTTACTTTATTTTTCAGGTTGGAGCTTAACATGGATAAATCCAAGTCAAACTGAGGGCTAATGTTGGGGACGTTTCCCAGCGTGAAGACCAGGCAGGAGGATGACCCGACCATGGAGCTGTAGGACTCAGCAGGGCATCTCACTGCTGGGCCTTGGAGATGCCAAGCGGGCCGGCTTAACAGGAGGCCCGGTGAGAAGAGGCGGCTTGATATACGGGCTGGCTTAAGAAGAAAGATAATACAACGAAGATTATCTTGAGGAGTAAGTAGAATAAGAGTAGGATACAGGTTAAGTCTACAACCTGGACTCTCATGTAAACCTAGGGCTCAACCTATATGTAAAGGGGAGCGCCTACGGTAGAAAGACTAAGTTGCAATCCCTCGAGAGCTAGGTTAGCGAATTCGCACCCTTGTAATCGAGATCCAAAGCAATACAATCAAGCAGGACGTAGGCTTTTACCTCCACTGTGAGGGGCCGAACCTAGGTAATCTCGCGTCTTCTCGTTCCCGATCAACCCTGCTAAGCTTCCATCTTCGTGCGATGGCCTCATCTCTAAGTCCTTTCACAAGGGCATCTGTCGTGTCAAAACCACGACACCCTATACTTGTGGGTAGCAAGACTCTTTTCTGGCACCGTTGCCAGGGAGTGAAGCTCCTTTGGTAAGTGGAATTTGGTAAGGAAACATTTATATTACGTGCTGAAATTTATCTTCACTTGTCACTATGGAAAATAATCCTTTGAGGGGCTTGTTTAGGGTATCTTCACCACGACCGGAAGTGGTAGAGCCGCTCCTCAACCTACTGAACCTACTGGAAAATATTTATTATGAAATTCCCTCGGGTATTTGGGAAAAACTGCTAGCTAATCCTTATGCAGGAGATGGAACAGTACATCCTGGTATGCACTTAATCTATATAGATGAAATTTGTGGATTGTTTAAGCTTGCAGGTTTATCCGAGGATGGAGTTAAGAAGAAAGTATTCCTTTTATCTTTGGGGGGAAAGGCATTAGCATGGTATAGGCTATTGGATGACACTAGAACATGGGATTGGAACCAACTGAAGCTAGAATTCCATCAGAAATTTTATCCTATGCACTTGGTTCATTGTGATCGGAATTATATATATAATTTTTGGCCTCGTGAAGGATAAAGTATCGCTCAAGCTTGGGGGAGGCTTAAATATATGATGCACACATGCCCACATGAGAGATGATTATGCAAAACTTTTATGCTCGGCTTTCTCATAATGATCAATCAATGCTTGATACTTCTTCTATTGGTTCCTTCATGAATCGAACTATTGAATTCAAATGGGATCTCCTTGAAAGAATTAAACGCAACTCTGAAGATTGGAAAACCAACAAAGGTAACGAGCAGGTATAAATCTTAAATTCGATTGTGATAAGTCTTTTATAGAAACAGACGATTTTCATGAGCTTAACACAAAATATGGACTTGACCCTAAGATAGTAGCTACTTTATGTGAATCATTTGCTACTCATCTTGATCTCCCTATGGAGAAGTGGTTTAAATTCCATCCACCTATTGAAGAAGTTTGGAAGAACCCACTATAGCTGAAAGTAAAACAATTGCTTATATTGCTAATCCAGTTATGCCTCACTACAAAAAAAAAGACACATCCGTGACATTATGGCCCAAACGAAAAAAAATTATGTCATGGTTGTGACACTTCTATGACAATAATTGTGACAAAAACATGTATCATCATAGATGTGGTGGCCTCCTACTTCTATGACAAAAAATTATGACAGAAAATGGGCTTTTTGTCCTGGGCAGGCCGGAGACGCACCCACATGACATTCTTTGGGCCGTCCATGACGTAAAAAATCGTGGTGGAACAGAGGGCGAGGAAATTTCCGGGGAGTTCCCGGTTATGGTGGGTGGTCGGGGCCGAGTGATGCAGTGTAGTTTGCGCGTTTCTCTCGTACGCGCGCGTGTGTGTGAGGCGCTAGCTAACTAAACCCGATGCGAGGCATTCGCTTACTGAACCCGAGCAATCGATCGCCCTCGCACTACGTACTGAACACGAGCGATCGATCCCTCGCACTACGTACTGAACCCGATCGATCCCTTCGCTGCTAACTGAAGTTGATCAATCCCTTCGCTGCTAACTGAACCCAAGCAATCCCTTCGCTGCTAACTGATCCCGAGCGATCCCTTCGCTGCTAACTGAACCCGATCATCTCTTGTCTCTGCTTACTGAAGCCGATCGAGCCCCCGTGCGAGACGTAGCTAGCCGGTTGGGTTGCCTCTCGATGAACAGTGCCCGTTGCTGCCGCGCCGATACACGTAGAGTAGAGTCGAGACGCATCGATCGAGCCGGTTGGTTGGCTGTGGATGAACAGTGCCCATTGCTGCCGCCCGCTCGTACGCCCCACCCCAGCCGGTGGGGGTTGGATGAACGGGACCCCGCCCATGTAGGCGGTTGGCGCTGGATGATTTTGGACCCCGAGGAGACCGTGCCGCGGTATGCCATACCCCAGCCGGTTGAGGGTGCATGAACAAGACCCCGTGGAGGCTGGATGAACAGGACCCCGTGGAGGCTAGATGAATAGTAGCCAGTGGAGGCTGGAGGAAGTCGACGGTGGATGAACAGTAGCCCGTGGAGTCCCGTTTTGCAGTACGCCACACCCCTCCCAATGAACAGGACCCCGTTTTGACCGTAGGCGCTCGAAGAGAAGTCCGTTTCCTCTGTTTTGCGGTACGCCACACCCCTCCCGATCAACAGGACCCAGTTTCGACTGTAGGCGGTTGAACAGAAGCCGTTGCATCCGTTTTGCGGTACGCCAGACCCCCAGTCGATGAACAGGACCCCGTTTCGACCGTAGGCCGTCGAACAGAAGGCCGTTTCCTCCATTTTGCGGTACGCCAGACCCCGAGTCGATGAACAGGACCCCGTTTCGGCTGTTCCGTCCAAGCCGGTTGGTTCTCGATGAACAGGACTCATTCCGACCGAGTCGGTTGCCTCCCGATGAACGCGACACTGTTTCCTCCATTCCGACCCAGCCGGTTGGCTGCCGATGAACAGGAGGCCGTTGCTTCGTACCCCCACCGTCCCCTCTCCATGTACACAAGCCCTGGCCATACGTATGCGCGAGTACGCGTTCGAGACCCTTCCCGTATGTACGTACGTGCCCGTATTTTTTGCAGCGTGGCTGTACGTACGTGTACACGATTTAGACGGGGCTACCTGAACTGCTACGTCGGGGGCTCTACTATGACACGTGCCGCTCCTTACACACCCATGGTTCATCGTTGCAGAGAGACCAATCGACTAGTATGTACGTACACGTTCACGACCAGACAGACAACGCTACGTACGCTTCGACCGGCTGGGTCCCAGCTGTCAGGGAGGATAAGGAGGCACTTCCTTGCGTGCGAAGATATAGCAGGTGGTTCCCAGCTGTCAGGGGGATGGATAATTTTTTCCCGCGTAATAAGGAGGCACTTCCTTGCGTGCAAAGATGTAGCTGGTGGGTCCAGCTGTTAGCCTCACCGCGTATAGTCCTCTTCTGATGGATGTCGTTCATTGACCATGTTGACTATGCCGCGCCAAGAGTACCAAGGCCGTGGACGACAGCGAGGCCTAGGAAGGGAACGATGCAGAGCCAGGGAAGACACGGCAGTGGATGCCCATGCGGAGGGGAGTACGAGGGTTGACTGGTTTGGCTGTGGTGTGAGGCCGTGCTACTTGTAGACTGTGTTGGTATTTCCCCGAAGAGGAGAGGATGATACAGTATAATAGAGATAAGTATTTCCCTCAGTTAAGAACCAAGGTTATCAATCCAGTAGGAGAACCACGCAAAATCCCTTTAGCAGCACATGCACACACAAAAGCAAACACTTGCACCCAACGCAAATAAGAGGGTTGTCAATCCTCTTAGCGGTTATTTGCAAGGATTAATTCTGATAGTGATAGATAGATAAACTAAAATACTAAATAAAATAAAAGTAAATAAATTGCAGCAAGGTATTTTTGGTTTTAATATATGATAAAAGTAGACCCGGGGGCCATACTTTTCACTAGAGGCTTCTCTCTCGAACACGTAGCATACGGTGGGTAAACAAATTACTGTTGGGCAATTGATAGAAAAGCAAATAATTATGACGGATTCATGGCAATGATCATGTATATAGGCATCACGTCTGAGACAAGTAGACCGACTCCTGCCTACATCTACTACTATTACTCCACCCATCGACCGCTATCCAGCATGCATCTAGGGTATTAAGTATGAAACAGAGTAACACCTTAAGCAAGATGACATGATGTAGACAAAATACTCAAGCAATATGATTAAACCCCATCTTTTTATCCTTAATGGCAACAATACAAATATGTGTCATGTCCCTTTCTGTCACTGGGATTGAGCACCGCAAGATTGAACCCATCACAAAGCACCTCTCCCATTGCAAGATAAACCAATCTAGTTGGCCAAACCAAATCGAAAGATCGGAGAGAAATACAAAGCTATAATAATCATGCATAAAAGAATTCAGAGAAGTCTCAAATATTTCTCATGAATAATCTGATCATAAACTCACAATTCATCGGATCCCAACAAACACACTGCAAAAGAAGATTACATCGAATAGAACTCTAAGAACATCGAGGAGAACATGGTATTGAAGATCAAAGAGAGAGAAGAAGTCATCTAGCTACTAGCTATGGACCCATAGGTCTGTGGTAAACTACTCACACATCATCGGAAGGGTAGCAAGGTTGATGAAGAAGCCCTCCGTGATCGATTCCCCCTCCGACAGAGTACCGGAAAAGGCCTCCAGATGGGATCGCGGAAGAACAGAGGCTTGCGGCGGCGGAAAGGTTTTCTCTTCTGTCTCTCTGGTATATTGGGAATATTTGGGAATTTATAGCGCTGGAATTAGGTCAGGAGGGGCTACGAGGGGCCCACAAGCCTGGGGGGCGCGCCCTACCCCCCAGGGCGCACCTACCGAGCTTGTGGCTCCCTCGTGCCTCCTCTGGTCTTCTCCCGAAGCTTCGTGGGTCTCTTCTGGTCTAGAAAAAATTAATCCAAACTTTTTTTCTCGTTTGGACTCTTTTTGATAATGATTTTCTGAAAAGACAAAAACAAGCAAAAAAACAGCAACTGGCATGAGGCACTGAGTTAATAGGTTAGTCCCAAAAAATGATATATAATGGCATATAATTGCATATAAAGCATCCAAGATTGATACTATAATAGAATGGAACAATCAAAAATTATAGATACGTTGGAGACATATCAAGCATCCCCAAGCTTAATTCCTGCTCGTCCTCGAGTAGGTAAATGATAAAAACATAATTTTAGATGTGGAATGCTACCTAACATGTTTCATCATGTAATCTCTCTTACGTTATGAATAATAAGATCTGAATGATTCAAAGCAATAGTCTATAGTTTGACATAAAGACATCAATACTCGGGCATACTAATAAACAATCATGTCTTTCAAAATAAAAATGCTAAAGAAAGTTATCCCTGTGTAATCATATAATCCTGTCATGCTCCATCTTCTTAACACAAAATATTTATCATGCACTACCCCGATGACAAGCCGAGCAATTGGTTCATACTTTTTAACGCGCTTCAGCTTTTCCAACCCCCACGCAATACATGAGTGCAAGCCATGGATATAGCACTATGGGTGGAATAGAATATGGTGGTAGAGATTAATAAGGGAAGTCAAAAATAAGAAGATAGTCTCACATCGACGAGGCTAATCAACGGGCTATGAAGATGCCCATCAATTGATGTCAATGCGAGGAGTAGGGATTGCCATGCAACAGATGCACTAAGAGCTATAAGTGTATGAAAGCTCAACATGAAAACTAAGTGGGTGTGCAGCCAACTTGCTTGCTCATGAAGACCTCGGGCATTTGAGGAAGCCCATCATCGGAATATACAAGCCAAGTTCTATAATGAAAAATTCCCACTAGTATATGAAAGTGACAAAATAGGAGACTCTCTATATGAAAAACATGGTGCTACTTTGAAGCACAAGTATGGAAAAGGATAGTAACACTGCCCCTTCTCTCTTTTTCTCTCATTTTTTTCTTCTTTTTTTCTTTTTTTTCTTCTTTTTTTTCTTTTTTTTCATGGGCTCTTTTTGGCCTCTTTTTTTCTTTCTTTTTTTATTTCCTCATTGGGACAATGCTCTAATAATGACGATCATCATACTTCTATTTACTTACAACTCAAAAGAAAATTAACTCGAAACTAGAACAAAAATATGACTCCATATGAATGCCTCTAGTGGTGTACCAGGATGTGCAATGATACTAGCGTAACACATATAAAAAATGATGAACGATGGCTGAGCCACAAATACTATGTCAGCTATATGATCATGGAAAGCAATATGACAATGACGATGTGTGTCATAAAAACGGAACGGTGGAAGTTGCATGGCAATGTATCTCGGAATGGCTATGGAAATGCCATGATAGGTAGGTATGGTGGCTGTTTTCAGGAAGATATAAGGAGGCTTATGTGTGATAGAGTGTATCATATCACACGGTTTGGATGCACCGGCGAAGTTTGCACCAACTCTCGATGTGAGAAAGGGCAATGCACGGTACCGAATAGGCCAGCAAATTGCGGAAAGGTGAGAGTGCGTATAATCCATGGACTCACATTAGTCATAAAGAACTCACATACTTATTGCGAAAGTTTATTAGCCCTCGAAGCAAAGTACTACTACGCATGCCCCAAGGGGGATAGATTGGTAGTAAAAGACCATCGCTCGTCCCCGACCGCCACTCATAAGGTAGACAATCAAGAATAAATCATGCTCCAACTTCTTAGCATAACGACAGATCATACGTGCATGCTTCGGGAATCACAAACCTTAAAACCAATATTCTTACTAAACCACAATTATCTACTAGCACCTCCCACATCTTATTATCTTAATATCGCAAAACTATTGCAAGGAATCAAACTTATCATATTCAGTGATCTACATGAAAGTTTTTATTATATCCCTCTTGAATACCTATCATATTAGGACCAAATTCATAACCCGTGCATATTACCATTGCTATTCATTAGACTCTCAAAAGGATATAAGTGAAGCATGAGAGTGCAACTATTTCTTTAAAATATAACCACCGCCGTGCTCTAAAAGATATAAGTGAAGCACTACAGCAACTGCCTAGCTCAAAAGATATAAGTGAAGCACATAGAGTATTCTAACAAATCACGAATAATGTGTGTCCCTCTCAAAAAGGTGTGTTCAGAAAAGATGATTGTGACAAACTAAAAAGCAAACAAAAGCAAACAAACTATATCACAAGACACTCCAAGTAAAACACATATCATGTGATGAATAAAAATATAGCTCCAAGTGAGTTACCGATAGATTGTAGACGAAAGAGGGGATGCCTTCCGGGGCATCCCCAAGCTTAGATGCTTGAGACTTCCTTGAATATTACCTTGGGGTGCCTTGGGAATCCCCAAGCTTAGGCTCTTTCCGATCCTTATTCCTTTATCCATCGTAGTCTCACCCAAAACTTGAAAACTTTAGCACACAAAACTCAACAGAAACCTCGTGAGATCCGTTAGTATAACAAATAAATCTTAAACTTTAGGTACTGTTGTAAATTGATTCATATTTAATATTGGCATAATGCTACTGTACTCCAACTTCTCGATGAGTCATACCCCCTGATACGATCCATAGATTCATCAAAATAAGCAAACTATGCAACAAAAACAGAATATGTCTAAAACAGAACAGTCTGTAAAGATCTGAATGAACGTCATACTTATGTAACTCCAAAAATTCTGAAAACTTAGGAAAACGTGTGATATTCATATATAAATATTTTGTAAAAAATTCAGAAGGTTCTGACTCTCCAGAAAAAAATCAAAATTCCAGCACTGGAAGCAAAAGTTTCTGTTTTGAGACAGCATCAATTATACTATCTTCCAAATCATCCCAAAGGCATTACTTGGCACAAACACTAATTAAAAGATAAAAACACAATCATAACAGAGGCTATAATTGTTTAAACACACAAAAATGGAAAGTTAAAAGTTTATTGGGCTATCTCCCAACAAGCTCTTTCTTTATAGCCATTAAGATAGGCTTAAGATTTCAATGATGCTCTCATGAAAGATAATAATTGAATCACAAAGAGAGCATAATGTAGCATGTGAAACACACATTTAAGTCCAACATACTTCCTATGCGTAGGCATTTTATAAGAAAACAAATTATCAAGACAAGCAACATCTAGCATATGCAAATAGGAAGAATGGAGCATTAATAATTTTAGCAGAAAGAGAGGTAATTTAGTGACATGAAAGTTTCTACAACCATATTTTCCTCTCTCATAATAATTACATGTAGGATCATAATCAAATTCAACAATATAGCTATCATATAAAATTTTATCTTCATACAACGGTCACTGCTGCTAGAATCATTTGTTGACTAAGTTGACAAAGCCATGCGTACGCGTCAACTTAGTAGGCCGACAAGTCAGCCCCCAAATCCGGTGGGTCCCATTTGTCATGGGGAGAAATGTTTTTTCCACATAATAATGAGGCACTTCCTTCCATGCGAAGCTATAGCTGGTGGGTCCCAGCGGTCAGGGGGAGGAATCGTTTTTTCGCGTAATAAAGAGGCACTTGCTTGCGTGCGGCCATGGACCATGTGGGTCCCTACTGTCAACCTCTCCACGTACATCCCTCTTCCAATGGTTGTCATTTGTTGACCACATTCACCACGCCACGCCGAGAGCACCAATGCGGTGGACGACGGCGAGGCCCAGGAAGGAGCAACCCGGAGCCGGCGAAGCCACAGCAGTGGATGCCCATGCTGAGGGGAGTACGAGGGTTGACTGGTTCGGCTATGGTGTGAGGCCTGTGTCGCCGGAGAATAACAAGAGGTGTGGGTGAGTAGAGGGATGGCCTGGCTAGCGGTGGGAGTAGGAGGGGCGGTGAGGCCTGCGCGGCAGCACAACCGGCCATGGGAGGCGGGAGCATGCGGTCCCACCGGTGCTGGTTTGGGTGGCTAGAGCAAGAAGATCAGAGATTGAAGAAGTAGCACGACCATTGAATGTTATCCAATGGTCACTGCTGCTAGAATCGTTTGTTGACTAAGTTCACAAATCCCTGCATACGCGTCAACATAGTAGACCCACAAGTCGGCCTCCAAATCTGTGGCAAACAGCATACAGCCCATTTGCCATTTTTTTTAATAATTTACAGCCCATTTGCTAATTCTTAAGGATTTTTTTGAAGCCCATGTTCTTTTTGTTAGCATTACAGCCCATATTCTGGCCACGGTTAAAAAATTCAACAAATTTTTGCATATTTCGGTGGGGTCCGAACTGTTTTTAATCCCAAATTTTCGAGTCAGATTCAAACTAATTTGAAAAATAAAATTATATTTATTTAAAATCCTACGAAATTTTCACAGCAAAAAAAATCAATGAAATTTAAAATATCGAAATCCTAAAAAAAACGTAATTTGAAACTAATTGCCGGTTTGTTGTGTTGTTTTTAAAATTTACAGCCCATTTCTTACTACTTATAGTCCATTTTCTGGGCAAGCCCCGAATACATCCCTCCTCGTCTTGAAAGATTTGCAGCCCAGCAAGGCTGAGAAAAGCAAGTAAGCCTCGGTTGGGTATTCTGCAAAAAACAATAGAACTGGGCTAGCCATTTTTAGAAAGAGAAAAAACCAACTGGGCTGGTCATGTGGTAAACAGAAAATAAAAGCCTGGGCTAGACGGGCTACAGCCCCCGCACAGCCCAGTTGATACCCTGCTCCGTCTCAAAAACAAAAAAGCATATGTGTGAGCTGCTGGGTCCCTGGTGTCAGCCGCCCGTTGGGCAATTCTCTCACTTATTGACTACGTTGACAATGGCGTGGGACCCAGATGTCAAACCATTAGGAGGAAGCATTTTTTTTGGCTTGTAATAAGGAGGCACTTGCTTACGTACTGCAATGACCCTCATGGGTCCCTACTATCATCCTCTCCATGTACAGATATCTCCTGATTCCTCTCGGTTGTTGACCATGTTGACAACGCCAGATGGCGGAGCCGCGGCGAGCGAACCAAGGCGGAGGACGACGGCGAGGCCTTGGACGGGAACGAACAGCCGTGGAAGATGCGGCAGTGTAATCGCAGACTCGCAGGCAGAGGGGAGTACGAGGGTTGACTGGTTTGGGTGCGGGTGCGGGTTGGGGCTGACGTCGCCGGAGAAAAACAGGACGTGTGGGGGAGTGGAGGGATGGACTGGCCAACATTTGAGGGTACGGTGGGGCAGCAATGCATGGGCGGAGGCGCAGCCAGCCGTGGGAGGCGGGAGCAGGCGGGACCGATGGCGTGGTTTCGTTTGGGCGTCTGGAGGAAGAAGACAAGAGATAGAAGAAACACGACAGATGTTGGATGTCAATCCAACGGCTGGTAGGCAGAATCGTTTGTTGACTAAGTCGACACTACCTTGGATAGGCTTTTTCCTTGTGGGTCCCAAATGTCAGCATCCAAATATGTCATGGCGATGCAGCCTTTCTTATTAGGAATTACAGCCCATTTGGTGTGCTCGCTCAAAATATGTTGGTGGCTGCTGGCGGCCGCTAAGCACTTGGGTTCTGTAATGCACAATGAGCTCAAGGAGCCGGCGAGAGTGATGTTATTTCCCTTGCTTGGGATTTGTTACAGTTTTCTCTCTTAATTAAATAAATGACAAGCCATTTGCCTTGTTTCAAAGAAAATATGACAGCCACGGCCGAGTTGAAAAGGGCAACAACATCTAACTCCAACTTACAAACTGTACAAAAGCACGAGGGTTAATTGTTCATCAGGTTTAGACTAAACCCAAATTGAGAAGGGCAACAACATCTAACTACAGTAGTGTTTTTAGCAGTCACAATCAAATGGATCGGTCAGATCCATAAAATGAACATTCCGGGTCGTAAAATTTAATGGAATATGACCACAAGATGATGTAAAAAGAAGACTGGCATGTTTAGAAGCCCATTTGTCCACCCGAAACTTCTTTTTTTGCTCTTCGACATATCCATCCGTCAAAACTTCGTTGTTAATAAATTTAAGCCTGATGGCCAATAGTGCCCTCGCATTCAGCAGGAAGAATGTGACAAATCTAGTGTTTGCATGGGTGGCTACATATCCTTCCAGCGTTGTTGTCTTCAAACGAATGTCATGAGAACTGAGAAAATCCCGGTGCTTACGATGCCACCGATTGGTTATACCTTTTGTACCCCGTCCTACTGCCTAAATAGACATGAAGATTGAAAACAGTTAAGGTCTAAAAAAAGAGTATGTCGAAAGAGCAACAACTGAACGGTTAATTCTTGTACACTATATATGGGCTTCCAATGTGCGTGAAATCATCACCTTTATATACAACTTCTCCAGACATGGAAAGCATCGCAACAAGCCAATAATCTTGTTCAGATCAAAAGTATTCATACTGATATATAAGATCTTGACAGAATCCAGCACCACTGATAGGCTATCCATGGACAAACTCTTCATTGAGCATAGAACATAATATTAGTACAAAAAGTGTACTCCAAGATGATATAAAACTTATGCGCACAAATGAAAAATGCAGCTTATGATTACAAAAGTGTAGATGATAATATACAGTGCCTGGATAACTGTGGAGCCAAACACCATCTTGAAATGATCACAGAGATCATGAATTACACCCAAGTTCTCCAGTTTAGGCGTAGAGATGACAGTTATTTGCGAAGGTGAATAACAAGAATCAAGGATCAACCTTTGAAGTGAAGGGGCATCTTTGATGATGAGCTCCCCTACGTCAAAAGAAATTCCAATTCTTACATGTTTAGGCGACTTTATTCGGAGACAACCGATTTTAACTATCAAAAGAAGCACTAAGCACTCCAGAGCAGGGCAACTAGATTGGATGATGCTGTGCAGTGAGGCCTCCGATATATGAACCACCACAAGTGAAAGTTTTTTGAGAAGTGGGAGTCGAAGCTTTTGTACCAGATTGTCTAGTAGTTTGCACAGGGCGAAGGTGGCGGTGTGGAAAGAGGAGGAAAACCGCGAGATGGACATCGGTGCTGAGGGCACAAGTACATGGCGTTCGGAATGAGGTATGTGATTTATGTGGGAATAGTACAACTCAAGCAACTGGAGTTTTTTGAATTCAGGGGATTTTAGCCAGGCGTCCACCATGCAGGGCATGCACAGGTAGCATGCCGAATTGCAGAGGCGTTGAACGGAGCCCTGGTGGGAGGAGATGATGGCTCTGGGGAGTTCAAAATCATTGAACAGAGATAGGCCACGACAGTCGAGATTAAGAGGCGCGGCGCGCCATAGAGGGCACCACCGAGATGCGAGGACTTGGGTGCGGCAGCAATCCTTGGTGGGGAGAAGCGAGATGATCTCCGCAAGGATGGCGTCCGGGAGATCGCTGATGCGGTCCGTCCGAGATTCTTCGGGTTCCTCAGATCCAGGGGGAGGCTCGCCGCTTCTCCCCACGCTGCCGGGTGCGTGAACTACAACTGGCGTCACCGTTGGCGGGAGCCTCATCTTCTTAACGATGGGACCAGCCGACTCCATTTTCCTTGCGGGCGCCGCGTCGAGCTCACGGGTTTGAGCAGAGTAGCAAAAGACGAGCCTAGTTAAGGGGGGTTGGGGTTTTCTGTAGGAGTGAGGAAGAAGGCGAGCAAGGGTTTTCTGTAGGAGTGAGGAAGAAGGGGAGCGGGGGTTTTCTGTAGGAGTGAGGTGAGGAAGAAGGGGAGCGGGGGGTTTCTGTAGAAGCGAGCTGCAGTGAACAGTGAAGTGGGAGCGAGGAGGAAGAAGGGGTTTTTTGGGAGCGCCCCTCTTCAAATAATATGGGCTTTTCCTACAAAAATATGGGCTTTAAGATGGATCGGCTCTTGTACTGGTCGGTCTTAGCACTAGAGACATCCCATTAGAGACACTCTCCAGCTCTCCAGCTTATGGCCCATTCGCAAAAAAAGGGACGCACTCCAGCTTATGGCTCCTGCAGTCCTGCTCGGTAACCTTTTTCAACTTGAAAAAAACTTATGGCTCCTCCTCGGGCCCGCTTGGCATCCACCAAATTAGAGGGTGCGGTAATGCATGAAGACACCCACACTGGTCGAAGCGCGACACAAATGAGGCGTCAAATAATTGGCCCACAATATAGATTCTAAATGTTCACACGCTAGTCAACATTCACATTAAACTAAGCTTCACAAGATACAGTATGCATACTAGCTAACATTCACAAGCACATATATAAGTTCAGCATGTTTATGCATCTCAATGATTCACCAGACTATAACCAAGACAAAGCTGTGACAAGGTGTAGAAATCAAGAAAAAACGATCGATGCTTCTCTGAGCAAAGGGCCTCCCTACGCATTAATTTCCTGGGCATGCTTCTTTCTTCTCAATGTTGAGTGCACTTTCAGCATGTTGGCAACTCCACAGCTAGCTCGCTGGCTCATCTTGCAATTGACACTGACACATTGCAGCAAACAGAGGAGGCAATAGAGATCACTCAACATCAGAACAGTTTGTGCAGTTCCACTGAAATCATCTTCATTGTCCTGAATGTGAAAAGATAGGAAACAACAGCTGTACTTAAACGGTGTTGCAAAACAGTAGCACATATCAATAGCTCGGCATGACAAAACATGATTATCTGGACAAAGGGGTACTGACCTGTGTGAGGAAGATTATCCATAATTTTATAAGTGGTTAGTTGATTTCCACCTTGGGGTCTCATCTCATGCCATGGAGGAAATTCGATCCAATCGATCAGTGCAATTCCTTCCGTCTGGCTGTAGCAAATTTGTCATCTTTATTGTGCAGTTCCACTAAAATTATGCACCGTTGTCTGCACGACCCCTACTCGCCGGCCAAGCCATCTATGACTCGGTGTCTTTTGTCTTGCATTGACGAGGCGGCTACACTGCTTGTTCGTTCCTCCACACATAACAGGCTCGTTCTACACTGCGATCAGCAAGTCAACGTAAGAATAAGCTTATTTCATCTTGCGTTGGTCATTCTACCTAGTTACGAATGTAGGAATACCTCGAGCACCGTGAGGTTAGCTGACAGCAGGTAGATGCGGCCATCTAGTTTTGTGCGGTTCTACTAAAGTTATGGTGTGTGCTTCTGTTTGCACAAATAGAAACCACATGGAGATAGACAACCCTGTTTGCAGAAATATGTGATAGGGTTATTTAAGCAGTGTCATTTTTTGTTGTGGCATATGATTAACAGCGGCATCTCATATGTTATCAATGGCATTACATTGACAGTATGAAAAAGTGTCATTAACTAAGAGTGCCATCACATCAGATCAACACGGGCACTAGATTAACGGGGGCTTAGATTAACATGCACAACAATTGCATTATAACTCTGTGATGACAGTAGCACATGATCAGTAGCTACGTGCACAGTTAACAGGAACGATCGTTCTAACAAAGGGTGACACGGAAAGGAGAAATACATCGTCGTGTCAACCAAATGTGCAATTAAATTTCTGCAGTTCCACTGAGATGAAGCTATGTTACTGGCGTGAGATTTAAGTGTAACACCCCAAAGCACTCTTCATGGGAAATAAAGCAAGACAGAAGCATTTCATAAAACGGTGGTGGCATTGCTTCAGTTTATCAATGGCAATAGATTGACAGCAGCACTACTTAAGAGTGACATCACATTAACAGTGGCATTGTTTCATTTTACCAAATATTAGATTAACAGCTGCAGTAAGGGCATAGGGACAGGTGAGGCACAAGCATGTTTTACCTCCACTAAGGCATAAACTGGTGAGGCAGAGGTGGTTGCCGAGAGCGGCAAACATGCAAGCTGAATGTCTGGATTTGTGCCATTTTTGTTCTCGTGATCTCATCAGTGACCTTTTGCTGTGTGACCACAGGAAATCTAGCCATGCTCATTCTCAGTTGCGTTGTCCACCCAGCACCCCCTCACTTTCTTTCCTTTTTCGACCAAGAGACCGGTCAGGCCAGAATCTTAATACTAGTACTTCCCCCCACCCTTCGCCCCCACCCCACTTTATTGCCCTTTTCAACAAAGATATCGGTTTGTTAACCAGTATTTGCTACCCCGCCCACCCCAAAAAAAATCCACATTCAACCAGGCCATCTATTTATCTTCATGCATTACCTTTTTTCCTCTAATAGTAAAAATTTAGGTGGTGTTTGATTGTTCGACAAGCCGACGCGGCTATCTAGATACATGGTGAGCTTTGTACTGAAGAATATCCACATGCAGGATGCAGCGACGTGGGGATTAAACCAAACTTGATGGGAAAAAAAGGATGCAGCGACGTGGGGAGCTGGCCCATTTGAAGAAGGCCGGTTCTAAAAGAAGTTATACCTCCGGTCGGCGGGATGTGGCGAGGCAGGCGGCGGGATCGGCCAACACGACGGCAGCAAGCAAGGGTGCGGAGGACCACCCACGCTGGCGCTAGGTCAGAGAAGACGGCGCGCGTCGGCTTCCTCCCTTGCCAACGGCGACCGCGTTAACGCTACACCTCGTACCCTACCCAGCGGAAGGGATCCGGCCGGATCTATGACCACCGTTGAGAAGAGAGGGAAACAGAGAGAGTGGACACCACCATCTTGTTTAGATCTAGAGAGGGTGAGAGAGTGAGAAGAAGAGAGCAACCCTCGCAAGCAAGTCCCGAAGATCCAGCCTACATATATAGTGGAGTAATTTTTTCCTCTCCATAGCAATCGTTTTAAATTGAATAGCGCGGAGCCATCTTTTCATTTAACGTACCAGTAAAAAAACTCGATCAATAACCACGCCACCGCGTTAAGGTCACACTTTATGTGGCTCACATGTGGTCCCAGACCCTACATTAACTGGACAACTAGATGGGTTAAATTATCATAGCTGCCTCTTCGTGTGCAAATGTGCTCCACCGTGTACCCACACGTGTGCGTGAGGGAACGATCGAGTGCGTGCGTGCGCTTCTTCTCTTCATGTGTGTGCGTCTGTGTGTGTGTCTCTCTCTCTCTCTTAGAGACAACGAGACACTGACCTAGACAGAGATGGTGTGTACAAAAAGTCATGAGCGTGTGTGTGTGTGTGTGTGTGTGCGTGCGTGTGCGTGAGAGCGGACACAGATGCGGGAGGACGCCATCCAACCGTAGCCGCATACATTTTGACAACGGTTCGAACCAACAAGATGAAATTCGTGCAAACACGGCCGGATTTCATATAAACATGACGGATTTTCATATAAACATGACGGATATCATTACATTTACATCAACTAAGCGGTGCTAGTCCGGCTCTAGAGGTATAATTAATACCTAATCTAAATGGTCGCGAGCGGCTCCTTTTGTCTTCCTCATGTCCGGCAGCCCGATCACCGGACTGCTGGGAGCCCCGGAGGTATATGCTTTAGCACAAAGGGCGGCTCCCTTCCCCACCGCTCATCAGAGTGGAACCCCCGGCTAATGCTTCAGCTGGAGGGGAAGGGGGCGCCTCCGCTTCCGTGTAGCCCATGCAGGGTCGACGATGGTCTGCGCTGAAGAAGAATCGTGCAAGACACCGGCTGTGTACGCTGGCATCGCCTCGGCGGTGGCCTTCATGGGATACAAGCGGCGGTGGCCTCCCGTGTTCTACTTCTCCTCGATGATGGCGGCGGGCGTGGACGTGCTGGCCGCCACACTACTAGAAAAAAGGCTATTAGTGGCGCACCTGTTTTCCTTATTAGTGGCGCACTATGGGTGCGCCACTATTATCACGCCACTACTAATAAATAATAATGGCGCACCCCTGGTGCGCCACTGTTAATCTATATAACAGTGGCGCACCATCTGGTGCGCCATTACTATGCCCAGAAGTGCGCCACTGATATACCTCGAAGGGGCCATGTGTACTGGGTTACTAATGGCGCACTGTCATATGATGCGCCACTAATGTGTTAATCCATGTGCGCCACTAAAATGCTATATGGTGCGCCACTAATGTGTTAATCCATGTGCGCCACTAAAGTGCTATATGGTGCGCCACTGTTATGAATATTAGGAATTTTTTTTTTGCTTTTCTGATATTTGCACAGGTTACAAAATACATTACAGCACAGAATATAAACAGCACAACATATAAACAGCAGATTTATCGAATACAATAGAAGATTAGTCTCCGAATACAATTCATCATATTAGTCTCCGAATTCAAAATACCGAACAAAGTTAGAACATTACAAGTCTCGAGACCGCGAGTAGCGAGTTTGTCGTCACATTACAAAGTCGATATCATCTAAACTACCATCACATAGAAGAGAGCTGCGGTCACGATGAGCATCATCGTGATGAAACTGGTCTTCATCCGGTTCCTCCTCCGCTCCCTCCTCTCTTCCGCTAGATAGCGCGTGTATCTAGCTTCCGCCTCTACCCTAGTGGCGTACCCTTTGTAACTGTTCCCGCTGAAACGGTAAACCTGTTTCCGACACTCCTCCCAGTCGTCGTAGACTCCGGGAACCTTACCCTTGTACACGACATACAACGGCATCTCTATGCAATAGACAAACAAAACGTTAGTAGCAATTCACAGATAATATATAAGCAATATATGAGTATGCAACAAAAGGATCGGAAGAGAAAAGCAACACATTAATAGCACGGTTCATGGTCCTACTAATAAATAGCATCGATTACATATAAGTTGAACGACTGTCCAAACTGAAGAGACATACAAGTTCATTAAAGTTTAATTACAACACGAGCTAATCGATATTTCAGAACTACATAGCATCAATACTTTCGACTCGACTCAGGGACCGGAGCGTGGATGAAGCCGCCGTCTTTCGTGATGGTCATGAATGTGCGGTCGTTGTCAGCCTGCATTTGTAGCGTTGTTTCTATGTCATTGTTGGACGGTTGATAGTTGAGGTAGAACTGCCCCGAGGTACGAAGGACATCTTCATAGATGATTTCCGCTAACTCCGACTGGATGCGAAAGAATTCTTGTCTGATGTCCTCGTCCTGGATTGCCGACAAGCGTGCGGCCCATTCTTTGAGCTCATTTGGTAGCATACGCTGATGATGGTTCCGTACGATCGCCCGCATGTGATGGAGGGCGTAGTAGGCATCCTTCTGACTGCCAGGCGGCTGCTTGACGCAGGGGAACGTCGTTGTGTGGGTGAACACGTGCTTGCCGTACCTACAAATTGGCCTCCTGAAGGTGCCTCCAGATTTGGCGTAGCCGGGGAGAACATCATCAAGAACTTTCTTGATATTTGTGTAGTCTTTCTTCGACTGACGGTCCGAGTCGAAATACGTGGCCGTGGAATATTTCGGGCTTAAGAGGATGAGTGTGCAATGTGTGTCACTGCACAAAACACGGAATGTTAGAAAAAAAAAAGAACGATCGAAATCTAAGAAATCATATGTTACGGGGCGGTGAGGGGATGACTTACTCGGAAAACTAAGGCACGAGGAAGTTATCCTTATCCTGGTTCGCCAGGATGACGCCTTCGAGGTATGAACTCGCGACTTGCCGGTCCCCAGCGCTGCCCAAGATCTTGGCACGCATGTAGAAGGGGTCGACTATCACGATGTCCGGGGTCTTGTCTCTAATGATCCGCATCTCCATACTGAGCGAAAATAGCCGAATGAAGGTGTAGTGCAGCGGATAAAGGTTAAACATAGCGAAGATGTCATCAAACCGCAGGACGATCATACGCCCCATGGTGCTATCGACAAAGCCCTTGCCCTCTGGCACCTTGGCCACGAAAACCGGGTATGCCACATCATTCTCGGAGAGACGCCGCTTCTCCATAGTAAGAACACCGTCATGCAGACTCCGCATAGCAGGGGTTGCAGCATTGAGCAGATTAGTCGGTAGCATCGGCCTACCCGCCACATGCACCCTCCTCGAGATATCCTTGGATATTGGTGGCCCGTCCTGAGCACGGATCGTACTCGGTGCCGGCTGGCTCACACCCTTGCCACTTTTTCTTTTCCGTCCCTTCTCCTTCTTCTTCTGCTGTAATGGGATCGAGTTCTGCTCAGAGACCACCTTCTTGAGTGTGTTGGGGCTGATAATGTTTCGCACCTCGGCTGTTTGAGTCTCGGTGAAGGCGTCAGCTGGAGGCGTCTCCTGAGAACTGAACAGACGATGAGTTGTGCTCTTTGAGTACATCTCCGTCCGTCCACTGTTGACCTCGGTCATTGTATGTCTTCTCAATAGAGGTTTTGTGCTCTACCACCCAAGGATCGACCACGTCAATGTGTTGCAGCGCGACTAGGTTTGCTCTTTCAAAGTCGGCGAGTCGACCCTTGAAGTCTACATGCATTTCGCGGCGACCCTCGCGGTGACCACATCCAGCGAGCCTGCCGAGGTGCCTGTTGACGGGCAGACCAACGGGGTTCTCGATGCCTAGATAATTCGTGCAGAAGGAGATGCACTCTTCGGTCAGAAAGCCCTTGGCTATGCTTCCATCTGGCCGTGCCCTGTTGCGAACGTATCCTTTGATGACACCATTCATCCTTTCGAACAGCATCATGCTATGCAGGAACGTCGGCCCGAGTTGGATGATATCCTCCACGATATGGACCAGCAGATGCACCATAACGTCGAAGAATGCGGGCGGGAAGTACATCTCAAGCTCGCATAGTATCACCACGATCTCTTCCTGTAGCCTTCTGAGTTGCCTCATGCCAACCGACTTCCGAGAGATGACGTCGAAAAAGTTGCATAGGCCAAATAGCGTTTCACGGACGTGCGCGTCCATGATCCCACGGATTGCAACTGGAAGTATCTGCGTCATCAGCACGTGACAGTCGTGAGACTTCATCCCGTTGAACTTCTGCTTCGCTGAGTCTAGGTATCTGCTTATCTTCCCCGCGTAACCGTAAGGAAGTTTTACTCCTACGAGGCAGGTGAAAAACTGCTTGATCTCCTTCGGACTTAGAGTGAAGCACGCGGGAGGGCAGTCATATTCGATCTTCTTGGCCTTTTTGCCTTTGCGGCGACTTTCCGTGTCCTTCGCCTCATCATCATCATCATCGTCATCATCATCATCATTAGGGCGTTTTGCGTGAAGCTCCTCCCTGATGCCCATTGATTGCAAGTCTGCCCTTGCTTTCGGCCCATCTTTGGTCTTCTCTGGCATGTTGAGCAGGGTACCAAGCAGACTCTCGCACACGTTCTTCGTGATATGCATGACATCAAGGCTGTGAGGCACACGGAGGATCTTCCAGTACGGCAAGTCCCAGAAAACAGACCTCGTTTTACATACCTTCAGCAGCGGCTCTGGCGCCTTTCGCTTCTTTCCCGGCGGTGGGCACTCTTTCCAATTTTTCAACAGCTCGTCTATTTCCTCGCCGCTCCTCGTACGTGGGGGTCTTCGGGGTTCGGTTTCACCATCGAACAGATCCTTGCGTTTTCTCCATGCGTCATCGTCGCGAAGCCACCTTCGATGTCCCATGAACACGGTTTTCGAAGACCCGGGGTCTCTATCTAGCTGGCGATACGTTGTGTCATCCATGCACCTGACGCATGCACAAAATCCGTGGACCACCTGCCCCGCGACATATCCGTAACCGAGATAGTCGTGCACCGTCGTGAGCAGTGCGGCTCTCATAGGGAAATATTCTTTCGCTGCGGCGTCCCATGTATTGGTTGGCGTTTTCCACAGCGTGTCTAGCTCCTCTTTCAGCAGCCCCAGATACAGATTGATGTCGTTCCCTGGTTGTTTTGGCCCTTCAATTAGCATACTCATGTGAATGTACTTCCTCTTCATGCACATCCAGGGGGGAAGGTTGTACATCCACACAAACACAGGCCAGGTGCTATGTGTGCTTCTCTGGCTGCCAAACGGATTGACTCCATCGGTGCTCGCGCCCAGCATGATGTTCCTTGGATCGTCCCCAAATTCCGGGTGTTCGAAGTTCAACGCTTGCCACTGGCTCGCATCCTTAGGGTGACTCAGCATCTTGTCTTTTTTATTTATCTCCGGATCATTTCCGTCATCTTCTCGCTTCTTCTCCTTCCTATCCGCGTGCCAACGCAGGAGATCTGCTAGCTTAGGGTCCGCGAAATACCGCTGCAGACGAGGAGTGATCGGAAAGTACCATACCACTTTTCGAGGAGCTTTCTTCCTCTTCTTGTATCGAGTGACGCCGCACACCGGACATATGGTAGACTCCGCGTGCTCGTCCCGATAAATGATGCAATCGTTCATGCACACATGGTATTTCACGTGCGGTAAATCCAGAGGACACACGATTTTCTTCGCCTCCTCGAAACTGGTCGGGCACTTGTTCCCCTTGGGAAGACGTTCGTGCCAGAATGACATGTTCTCGTCGAAGCATGCGTCGGTCATTTTGTGTTTTACCTTCATCTCCAGAGCCATGAGCGTTACTTTCAGGCGGGTATCCTCGGGCCTGCATCCTTCATACAATGGAGTAACCGCGTCTATCTCCAGTTGATCCAGCTTGGCTTTCTCTCGGGCGGCAGCTCTTGCGTTACCCGTCTGCTTGAGAAGCAGCTCTTGAATATGAGGGTCCTGCACCCAGCCCATCGATGGTCCATCGTCGTCTGCTCCGGCATCTTCATCTTCATGATCATGCCCTTCGTCTTGATCTTCCTCATCATCATGTCCGGCATCTTCTACATGATGACTGTGTCCTGCATCTACTTCGTGATCATGTCCTGGAGATTCTTCATCTTCTCGCCCACCCTCGCCGCTATTGTCTTGCTGCCCTTCCTTATTTCTTGCCCGGCCCCCATGGACGACTTCATAATCATCTTCATCACCTTGCCACCGATAGCCATCCATGAAACCACGCACGAGCAGGTGGTCCCGCACCTGTCTGGAATCCGGGTCGAAAAGGCCCGTCAGCTTGCATCTTCGACACGGACATCTTATCTCCGTCTCGTTCTTTTGAAGCATCTCGGCCTTCGCGGATCTCAAAAACCTAGCCACGATGCCTTCGGTCATCGTGCGGACCATGGTCGCCTGCGGGGTATAGAGCAAAAGGATATTTTAGAACCAAAAGAAAAATTTGGCATGACCTTTCCTAAAAATAGGACCAAAGCGTAGTGCCCGATTTTCACCGAAACGGAAATGAATCAACATTCCGGCAAAATATTGGCAACTCGCATTTCAAATACCTACAAACAAAAACATATGCAACACCTTGATCACATACAACATGTGCAAGCTCGCATAACAACACACGTGCGACCTCGCATTACAACACACGAGAGAGAGTGTGTTGGAGGGAGAAAAGAAAGTAGATCTAGAATTAAGAGAGCTTTCCCCTTACTTACCTATCAAGAAAAGTAGATTTAACAACTCAAATTGGGTGAATCAAGGGTGCAAATGAGGTGAGGAGGAGGAGTAACGCGACTAGATCCAGATTTGGTGGGAGGTGGTAAGAGAGAGGGGGGGGGAAAGTGAGTGTGTGGTTGGTGGCTGCCCGAAGATATATAGTGCTCCCAGGTTACTAGTGGCGCACCTTATTAAAATGCGCCACTAATAGGATGTATTACTAGTGGCGCACCAGAGAATCAGTGCGCCACTGGTATTTTTTTGGATTGGGACCAGCCCTCCCAAGGCTTACCAGTGGCGCACCAGAGCCAGGTGCGCCATTGCTACCAAAAATAGTAGTGGCGCACCTGGATCTGGTGCGCCACTGGTAAGCCTAGGGAGGGCTGGTCCCAATCCAAAAAAATACCAATGGCGCACTGCTTCCCTGGTGCGCCACTAGTAACTTCCCTATTAGTGGAGCACCTAAAGGTGGTGCGCCACTGCTATATAGCAGTGGCGCAGCACCTCTATAATGCGCCACTAATAGTGATATTAGGGATAGCCATTTTCCTAGTAGTGCCACCTCATCGACATCCGCGCAGCCAACTTCTTTCTCTGCCTGCATGGCGTGGCTACGCGTGCGTCGACGGCAGATGGCGCGGTCGCAGGCACTGGAGGCGTCGTGCGGGCATCGAGCAACTCGCCAGTCCTCCTCGAATTGGCCTGCAGCATCGAGTTGCTGAACCACGCGCTGGCTGGGGGTGGCAACTGGCTCCGTCGGGCTAGGCGAGGGAGGTGGAGCAGCGAGCTGCCTCGCTCGTAACTGTCGGGCTACATAGGCCACCTAGCCGGCTTTTATGTCGGAGAACTGCTCTTCCTGCTCGTCGGATGCCATCGAAAGAGTGGAGAAAATGGTGGAAGGAGGAGCTTGGCCGGCGTTGCGTTTAATGTCGGCCCGCTCCTGAACGGACATGTGGGTGTACTAGGTTTCTCGACTTCCACGCGGGTTTAATGGAGGCGTTTGAATGAGGCGAGGAGGCGCGTTCAGCTGGGCGTGCAGCGGGCGGCGCGCAGGCCTCCCTCGGTCGGCGCGCCACTTCAATGGCGGACGCAACCTCTCACTCTCACTGCGTCCGCCCTGAGCCGCCTTCAATGTGGAGCGGCGCGCTCTACAGCGGCGTGAATGCGGGCAGCTGGCTCCGGGCAGGAAGCGTGCGCGGGAGGGGGAGGGGGAGGGGTTTTTGGTGGGCCAGGGCGGTCAGAACCTCAGAAGCGGGCTTGGGATCGGTCCAGACTCCTGATTTATGCCGCTTCAGCTAGGATGAATCTCCATCGTGTGGAACCACACTAGAAAGCTACGACCATGGTTCCCGTTGCCCGCTGCTATGGATCGTGCCTTCTATGAAGAACGCCTGGGACTGGAACCAGGTGGTGTACATAGAGTCCATCGACAACGTTTAAGTGGAGTAGTCGTGCACAAAATTATGGGAGCGCTGTTAATCTATGTAGAGTAGTGCACAAATTTTAATACAGGAATGGGGTATGAACTTGTGTGGCATGTTGGCATATGTCCCTTAGAACTTACTAGTAAATGTGTACGTGCTACTTGTGTGGCTGTTGCACGGGCTCCGACACGCTTTGTGAGATTACTAAAAGGTGGTGCAGCTTTGGCTATAACTGACCTTGCGCTTGGTTGTTCACCTCTTCCGGAAGTCGAACAATGATGATGGTACTACTACTAGTAGTACTACTGTAGTACGAGTAGTAGGAGTATATAGTTCTGGCAATCTGACACCGAATGAACTGCTGCACGTCCACCACGTAGTAAGCAAAAGCTTCTCCTCGTCCTGTGAGCCACCGAGCACGCGTGGGCGAGGGAGAGGGCGTAGTAAGCAAGCTTCTCCTTGTTCTGCGAGTTGACAGGACACATCAAAGTAGTACTCTCTCCAGTCCTTTTTAGTCCGCATATAAGTTTTGTCCGAAGTTCTGTACAAGTAGTCTCCAAAAAGGGCCGACCATGTCCATGGCTACCATCCTGTGCTCCGTCACTGTACGTGCACGATTCACGTGCCATTGAAGAAAAAATTGCATACGTGCCATTGAAGAAAAAAACTTTATTTACAAATAATGCGCCACCGCGTCATGGTCGAACTTTGATTCGTTCACGCGTGGTTCCCGACCCTCCACTTAAGTGAACAACTACTACACGCGTCAAATTATCACGTGAGCTGCCTCTTCATATAGAAATGAGCTCCACCGTGTACCCGCGCGTGTGTGTTAGGGAAAGAGGCAAAGAGTACGTGCGTCGGTGCATGCACCTCTTCTCTTCGTGCACGTACTCCTTTTTTTGTGGGTGATTCATGCACGTACTCCACATACGTTAGTGACCGTTGGTGAGTCTCACTTACACTACTTATCTCCATATTTTTGCATGACACGTGGACCTAGATGCTGGATGTCCCACGTGTCGGCAAAAGGAAGAAGAACGATTTTCGATGATCGAGAAGGAGCGAGGAACCGCACAGTGGAGTACTAGACCGGAGGAGTCCGAAACACGGCAGCCCAGTGTAGTTACATCATACATGGCCCACCTCACGCTATCACCATATTCTCGGCCTCCGTGCGACACCTAGCTCCACCAGCCCGTATCGCTTCTAGCTCCTCTTCTCTCTCAAAGTGCGGCGGGTTGGCGATTTTTCCGTCAATTGAGGTCGGTTTGCCCACATGTTAGTGATATGCCAAGAGCATTCTAAAAAAATGATATGCCAAGAGGAACCGCTTTGACCGACGGACCAAACGCGACAGGCGTGCCGTGAGTGAGTCCAGTTTCTCGTTTTGAACTTGTTTGGTGTAGTAGTAACACTTGGTTTTGCACCTTCATAGATTGATGCAAATCCCCACTAAAAAGGCGCTTCGCTTTCTACTAATCCCGTCAACCGTCGTGCTACAGTATATCACTCACATCTGGTTTATAGAGCTTAATCTCCAAATTTTTGTATTACTATACCATTTTTTCAGTCTAAATTTTACTGGTCACAATCACATGTTTAGATTTCAAAGCGCATTAAATTGTTGCGTGCAAGGATTAACAGAAAACTAACCAATGCATGTAAATGTTATTGGTCATTGTACTCCTCATGCATGCATGCGTTGATACGTACTACTCCAAACGCTCACCATCTAGTAGTTCATTGGTTGGTTTCGATTTTTGAATTGAGCCCCATAAACCCATATTGATGTTGTGCTGCTACCGTCCAATATTCGCGTGTGGTGGTTTCTAGAATAGAAAGGAGGTACTTACTGTGGGAAAGGTGAAATGATGGTTGCTTTGTCTGAGCAACTTACTGTGGGAATATTGGAGTACGAGCGGATTCAACGAATAGTGAAATGATGGTTGCTTCGTCCGAGCAACTTACTGTGGCAAAGGTGGGGCCCTGTGATTTGACTGCTCAATAGTCATTATTACAGCGGCGCAACGACCGGGGTGAACCCCCCTGCGGTTGTGCACTCAATATTGGTGCATGGCACATGGACCAGGATGTTGGATGTCCCACATGTCGGCGAAAGGAAGTTCAATGGTTTCTGGCATTGCTATCAAGCTTTCAGGATTTGTTTATATTTCACATAATTTTCCAGCATAATAAATTATACTGTAATGCTATGAAGCTTTCAACTTTGGTTTCTTGTGTCCACTTGCCTCTCAGGTTGTCTCGTTACAACATTCCATCAAATACAAGGTTGTCTCGTTACAACATTCCATCAAATGCAAAAAACTAACATGGATGCTAACGCATCATAATGATTCGCAGATCAGCCCCAATATTTACATCACAACTGAAGAAAAAGTTATGAGAAGGTCTACAAATAAAGAAAAAATAAAAATTGATCGATGCTGTCCGTAGGCATGGTTCCATTTCCTGGCCATGGTGTTCATTGGTCGGCAGCTAGTTTCACGCAGCTCTATCAAACTTAACAAGACATGTTAGCCAAGAAAGAAGTCTATGGAGGACATGGACCATCCAATCATTTTGTGCAGTTTCACTAAAATCGAGCTGGGCATCCCTGTTTGCAAAGATATGAATAAGTGTTTTTACAATAATAGTGGCACTAGGTAATGAAACATACACACACAAATAGAAGTCGATCACCTTTGCAATCTCTCGTAAAACTAACTACATGTTGGAGAAGATTAGGCTCGAGTTGGATGAGGAGGATAGCACAACCAATCTCCCTTTGTGCAGTCCCACTGAAATGTAGAAATGTTGCCCGTGTGACATTTTAGTGGAACTACACAAAACACTCTTAAGAAAAAAGTGATTTGTGCAGTTCACCAAAAGGTCGCAATACCAACGAGGTGAAATGGAGAGCCGTGTTTGCAAAAAAGAGAGAGAAAGGAAACAATTACTGGTCAATAAAAGTTGATGACACATACGCCGACAAAAAGAAGCATATTCATTGTCTTCAGGGGGAGATACCAGCACAGTGGTTTCTCTCAAACAGTGTGAGGACGAGATTGGAAAATGGGAGGTACGCCAGTCGATCTACGTTTTAGGCAAAGAACTAGAGAAGATCCACATGCAGGATTTTCCACATGCAGCGACCTGGGAAGTTGGGTAGTGGAGCAAGGCCGGTTCCAGAGGAAGCTGTACCTGAAGGTCGTCGGGATGTAACTAGGAGGGCGGCGGCGGCCGGGATCTGCTGCGGCAGCGAGCAAGGGGCGAAGGCCCTACCGCGCCGGAGCTTGGTCAAAGAGAACGGCGGGTACCGCAGATAGGGACGCGCCGGCAGTGAGTTTCCTGCCTCAACGCCGGTGACCGAGGCAACGCTACACATCCTCCCTTTCCGCCGGCGGACGGGATCCGGCCGGATCAGTGACCAACGGTGAGAGCGAGAGAGATTGGCCCCGCCATCTTGTGTGAGAAAGTGTGAAGAGACGAACCCCAGCAAGCAAGCATTGAGGCTCCTGCCTATATTTTATACTAGTATAGTAGAGCGGTGTTCTTTTTTCTCTCGATAACAATCGTTTTATATTATGTACGTGCCATTGAGGAATAAACTTTATTTAAAATTAAGGCGCAAACGCATCAAGTCGCACTTTGTTTCGTTCACGCGTGGTACACGACCCTCCATCAAGTGAACAACCGCTACACGCATCAAATTATCACGTGGCTGCCTTTTCGTACAGAAATGACCTCCATCGTGTACCCGCGCGGGTGTGGTTGGGAACGAGATGTGAGTACGTGCGTCGTGCGTGCACCTCTTCTCTTCGTGCACGTACCCCACCTACATGGGTGTGTGTGAGAGAGATACAAACCTAGAGAGAGATGGTGAGTGCGTTCGTGAGTGTTTTTGGGGGGTGATTTCGTAAGTGTATTTGTGTGCGTGAGAGATGGACAGGGAATATGAGTCGATGATATCTCAAAAAAATGTAACATGTGCAATTTGTGTGAAATGGAGGCCTAGATATATCATATATAGAGGGGGCGATCCACGAGAAGAGAGGGGAGGGATCATCGGCATCAGATATATATCGATAGAATCGAAGAGAGGGATTAAAGTGTATGGGTGCGAGATCGATAAAGAGAGCCAGCAAAATTGTGTGTGCGCACGTCAAAGATATAGGATGGCTAGCCTACTGGAACGTGAGAGGGGACAGGTGCAGTTTGTGTGTGGCAGGGAGACCTAACTAGAGCATTCGACTATCGGTGTGTGTGGGGGGGGGGGGCAGAGACCTAACTAGAGGGATAGATCGACAAGTATATGTGTGGAGGAGACACCTAGCTATGTATTGAGGGAGATCGATCGGCATCCATACATATGTGTATGAGGGGAATAAGGTTGGGAGAGAGACAGAGCTAGAGTGCCGGAGGGGTGGTGGTGGAGTTGCTTCTCGGAGATGGTGGGAGAGGCCTACTAGACAAACGGAGGGTACGACTGCAATATCAATAAGAGAGGGGATGTGTGTCTCTGTGTGCGCGTGCGTGTGAGACACTACTGTAGGTGTGTGCGATAGACGGCAAATAGTTCACTCGGATGAACTATTTCCGATGAGCAAAAACAACAGAAACGGTCAGCCTGATCAAGGTGTGTGCGATAGACGGCAAACAGTTCACTCGGATGAACTGTTTCCGATGAGCCAAAACAACAGAAACGGTCAGAGCATCTCCAACATCCTTTGTATAATGGATTGCTATAAAAACATGTTATAGCAAGAGGAGAGAGAAGGTTTGCAAAGCCAACATGTTTTTTGCTTTGGTAGCCTTTGTATATCGGATTGCTATATTTGCACAAAACACATAATGACATGTGGGGACAGTTTGTCATAGACACATCACACGTCTACTAGCACAACTCGTGTACACGTGTGCACACGCGTATGCGTACACAGAATCAGCACACACGCGTACATGTACACACACGCATACATGTAAACACACGCGTACACGTACACACATGCAGCACACAGGCGTACACGTACACACGCATGTACACATACACACGCGTGCACGTACACGTACACACGCATGCATCACACACATACACGCACACACGACGCACATACGCAGCTCACACATACACGTACACATCACACACTGGCCCACTAGTCATTGAGACAAAAATATGAAGGGGACCACTCTTACAAAGCCTTGCCAAAATTTAGCAAGTGCCTTTCGATAATCATCTTCTGAGCCCAGGCTCATCTGCACCCGCGCTGACGAAAAAAATCAAAACAAATACTAGAAAAATTCAAAAAATTCAAAAAAAATTGCATGGTCGATAATTTGATGCGTGAGGTCTGCTCCAATTTTCAACTCATTTGGACATCTGAGCAGCTCTCGGCAAAAAAGACAAATTCGGGGTCAGTTAAAAAGTTTACTGTTCATGCATTGTTCTGACCTGATTTGTCTTTTTTGCCGAGAGTTGCTCAGATGTCCAAATGATTTGAAAATTGGAGCGGACCTCACGCATCAAATTTTCTACCATGCAAAAAAAATTGGAATTTTTTGAATATTTTTGAATATTTTGTGAATTTTTTTCTGACCGGGTGCAGATGAGCCTAGGCACCGAATCGCCGCACTCGTGCCCTTTGGGTTTGCAAATATACAAAGTGGGATGGCAGATTTAGCAAGCTTTGTAAAAAAAAAATTGGTGGGGGACCACTTATACAAAGGCTGTTGGAGGAGGTTATTTTTTAATATAAAGTTAGTCAAACTTTACAAAGCTTGAGTTTGACGAAACTTTATATGGAGACTGAAAAGAAATGGAGGGAGTAAGTGAGTGCAAATATAAAAAGGCTGTTGAAGATGCTCTCAACCAGATCAAGGACTCTGCGATATACGGGCACCGATAATCCTATACACATGGACCTGTTACGGGCGTTTTACATGATCTTCAACTAACTAATCTTTCTCCCCCCCCCCTGATTTTCAGCCGGGGTGGGCCCCAACCTCCCCTAATCTACAATTCTATTGGTCCACTTCAGCTACCCTGTAAAATCCTTAAGTAAATCTCTGTGCATCTAGCATTACTCATATGAGCACACAGTCTAACTAAAAGAATTGTGCGTGATGGAACAAGTCGTGTGTTGACATCGCCGATTGCGGTGCACACGCCACGTACGCATCCGAGAACGCTTGCCCACGTTACACCACCCGGGAATCGTGCCGCACTTCGAAACCGGAAGCGTCAATAAATTTTGAGCTTGTTTTCTGTCACATTCCAAATTACCACGCTATATTTAATTGCAAACCTGTTCAGACCAATCAAAACCTAAACGTTTTCCCAGTTAGCAGCTTATTACTAGGTTTTAAATAGTACCTACTCAAAAATGACTGCACAATCGACCTCAATTCCTCATCAACAAACAAACAAGTCTTTCTTCGTCCTTCCTTGCGTCTGCCATGGCCCGTAGGAGTTCTTCATCGAGAATTGACCAGGGAGCAGCGAGCATGGAAGCGGAAGCAGCAGAGATGTCCTGCCTCGCCGCGATAGCAACCGCGAGATCTCGCCGCGCCGCCGAAGCAGCACAGAGGTCCGGCCGCGCTGTGGAAGCCGCAAGGATGACCCGCCGCGCCGTGGAATCAGTAGAGAGGTCATGCCGCGCCATGGCGGCCTGGGAAGATCTCTTCCGGGAAGGCGAGGGCTCTCACAGGTGCATGCGCGCTGAGCTCAATAAGCTGAAGGATGAGATCTCCGGCTGGGCGAAGCTACACGAGGAGATCAATGCCTCATTTGATAAGGCGATCGGCGTCATCCGGGGACTAAGGAATGACAAGGCGAAGCTCTGCACCCAGCGCGACGTGCTGAGGGCCGAGATCGCCGGCAGTGCGAAGCAACACGAGGAGAGCACTGCCGTGATGAAGAAGACGACCGCCATGGTCAAGAAAATTTATGGACGATAATGCCAACCTCCGCATCAAGCACGAAAGGCTGGTGCGGGAATCCAAAGCTGCTGTCAAGCGAAGTATTGAGGACGTGAAAGAGATCATTGTTGTTCGCCGCGAGAACTCCATCGCCATGGATGCAATGACGAAGATGGCGGAGAAGAGGCGAAAGGAGGTGAAGGTCGTGGAGGAGATGAAGAAGGAGTTGGAGGAACTCCGTGCCCTACAGCAACCCATCAAGAAGGAGTAGAGCAGCGACCCAGATTGTTGTATGTGTCTTCTTCCTTCTTCTTTTTCCCATGTGTCTTTCGGGCGTTGCCGCGTGTGGCATTTTAAATTGTCTTCCTGAATATGTAAGATAATTACTATCCATTGCCATCGCCATCATATATAATAGTCTTGCTAAGTCTTCGTTAAGTTTTAGTCAAGGCTATGTCCGTGCGTTATCCGTGCAAATTTTTGTTTTCAAATTTTCTTTTTTCTCCCTTAAATCTCAGTCAACTGAGACCTAGCCAGGCTCGGGCGCCATTAATGGAGAAGTTGGGAGCGAGGTGGGCGGCAGATGGAGGTCAAAGGACTCGCCTCCCAGTAAGCCTGCGCAACGGTCTGCTCCACGCCTCCCGTCTACTCAAATAGCTACCCCGCACGGCGCCTCCTAGCCAATAAAAATGGGAACGCGTGGCGGCACGTAAATGGTTAGTACAACGCCCATAGTTTGAATAACACTTGTGTTTCCGATTGTAACGTGGCAGCTCTTTGTTCCAAAATGACTTTGTTTGTTGTTAATGTGTGCGCCTTCAAAAAATCGGACAAATTTTTTACCACGGCATGTTGGTGCCATGTCAAGGCAACATGCCAATTTTCATGATTTTCAGGCAAGTTTTGGATTTACAAGAATTTAAAAACCAAGTTTGTCAATGTTTTCGGCCAAGCCACGACGCCCAGATGTTTGAAATTCAGTCCCATTTCTTTCATGGGACCTAAACATTCACCCAATGACACATATACGATTTTTCAACCCATTTTGGTGCACTGGAGCATGTGCATGTAGTTCAAATTTGAATTATGCACATTAAAATGCCTAGAAAACTCAATAAATGTATAAAAAGGCCAAACGAACCTAGAATAATTCCAAATTATAGCGCGACACTCCTATTGGTCTTTGTTGCCTCTGTAAAAAAATCAAGGCAGGAAGAGGTAGTGTATGTCGTTTCGCCCACAAAGGTGACACAATCCCTATCGGAACCATGAGCCTTCCTGAGAGAAGCTCCGGTTTGTAAGAAGCTTATACCAAAACTTGTCCCAAATCGAACAAATTGTTTACCATAGCATGTCGGTGCCATGTCAAGACACCATGCCAAGTTCCGTGATTTTTAGGCAATTTTTGGATTTACAGGAATTTAAAAACCAAGTTTCTCAATGTTTTCGGCCGAGCCACGACGCCCAGATGTTTGAAATTCATTCCCATTTATTGTATGCGACCTAAACATTCACCCAAGGACACATATACGATTTTTCAACCCATTTTGGTGCAGTGGAGCATGTGCTTGTAGTTCAAATTTGTATTATGCACATTAAATGCCTAGAAACTCAATTAATGTATAAAAAAGGCCAAACGAACCCGGAATAATTCCAAATTTTAGCACGACACTCCTATCGGTCTATGTTGCCTATGTAAAAAAATCAAGGCGGGAAGAGGTAGCATATGTCATTTCGCTCACAAAGGTGACACGTTCCCTGTCAGAACCATGAGCCTGCTTGAGAGAAGCTCCGGTTTGTAAGAAGCTTATACCAAAAATTGTCCCAAATCGGAAAAAAAATTACCAAGGCATGTTGGTGCCATGCCAAGACACCATGCCAAGTTCCGTGATTTTTAGGCAATTTTTGGATTTACATGAATTTTAAAACCAATTTTCTCAATGTTTCCGGCCGAGCCACGACGCCCGGACGTTTGAAATTCCCTCCCATTTCTTGTATGGGACCTCAATATTCACCCAAGGACACATATACGATTTTTCAACCCATTTTGGTGCACTGGAGCATGTGCCTGTAGTTCAAATTTGATATCTCTTTGTTTGTTTGTGCTCCGAAAACTCCCTCCTTCTCAACCCGCGCCTTGCTATCCCAAAATTACAACGCGCGCGAAAACTCCCTCCTCCTGCGAAATTCTGACACGTGAAATCCCCGTTCTACCCCTGGGCGGAAAGAGCCGCTAGTTCAAATTGGTGGGGGTACTTTTGTAACTTACCCTAAATTTCGGACAAGCGCGTCCCTAAGTCATGATTCCCCCTCCCATCCCCTTCTTTTCCCCATTCGAAAACCGAGGCCGCCAAAACCTCTCTCCACCAGCCGCGAAACCCCACCCTCCTCGGTCCGCCCCCCCACCGCCACCCCGCCAGAGCCTCTTCCCCGACGACGTCGTCCACCGCAACAGCTCGACGTCCCTCATCCACCGCAGCTGATGAGGATCCGTCGTCGATCTCGTCGTCCCGCCGGTTCAGCTGCCCCGTCCTCCACCTCCAAGGAGCTGCTTCGATGATCGCCTCGTCTATCGCGGTGCTCCATTCCCACAGCACCGCCTTAACCTGCCCCACCGGAACCGCAGCATCCTCACCGACTCCTCGGATGAAGCCGAGGCCTACTCGGCGGCACCAAAGAGGTTGTACACTCATCGCATCTTCTCCTTCACTCGACCTCACGGCGCAGCCGGTGTTCGATCCCGCTCCGACATGGCCCGGCTCCCTCGACGCCGACGCCGCCGGCGACATCCTCCATGGTGGATCTCCCCCATTGCGAGGCTCCCTCGGCGGCGGCATCCATACCAGTCGGAGCTACTGCTGCTGCTCCGACTCTCGCTCGTGCTGCTGCTCTGCTCTGCTCTTGCTCTCTCTCACATTGCCGATGCTGGTACATGGGCTACTGCAGCTACATGAGTTGCTGCTTTGGCTCTCGTTCGCGCTGCTGCTCCAGCTGCTAGCTGCTAGTGCGTTCCCTGTTGAGCGGCTGCTGATTTAGATCACTCCTTCTCTGCTACCAGTGCTCGAGCGGCCTAAACTACCGACGAAGTGCTTGTTTTCTATTAGTGCATCCAGTTTCGACAGTAAAATTCAGTTTCGACAGTAACAGTCAGTTTCGACAGTGAAATTCAGTTTCGACGGTTAAGTTCAGAGTCAATAGTTTTTACATCATCTGTTGGAGTTGGTTGTCTTTTGGTGATGTAAATTTTACAGCTAGCACTTTTTGGTGATGTATTTTACATCATCTATTGGAGATGGTATTAGAATCCCACTTCAGATTAACGATGTCTGTCTTGTACTGCTTCAGCCTCGACGTCGTACAGCTCGCCGGAGCTGCTCCAACGACGAAACCATCTATCACAATAGAGCAATACCCTCGACGCCGTCTACAGATGCCTCAGATCTTCTTCTGCAGCTCCGACAGCCACCTCCACTGCAACATCTTCAGCGACCGACCCAATGATGCTGAGGTCAACACGGCTATGCCAAAGAGGTTGTACACTTGTCGCATCACTTTGTACTCTACATTCATGTCGATCCCTTAGGGCTATTTTGGTTCAAAGGAAAAAGTGAAGGAAAAACATAGCAATAGGAAATTTTCCTATGGTACCCTACTATTCAATTATTCATGCATTTGGTTGAAAGGAATGGAGCAAAACAAAACTGAAGGATTTTTTTTCCTTTCATGTCTGTTTCAAAGGAAAAACACAGAAATTTTAACATCCACCTGGACCTACTTATCAAAATCCTATGCATGAAAAGAAGACTAAGTGCATTAGTGGCATAATAACATTCTAACTGTACACATTTGAAGATGGTTTGAGTTTAATTTGGCCATGTTTCTTTGCATTCATGTGCTCTTCCTGCAAGCCAAAGGAGCCCTTACAGAATTACTTCATTTACAGATAGGTGTCGAAGAAAACAATGTGTGGTTTGTCCTGCTCCTGCCGCGCCGTCGTCCACCTCACCTGAGCTGCTCCATCGACAGAAGCGTCCACCATACCAGACATCACGACTCATTACCGTCTTTCGCCACCTTAGATCTCCTTCCCCGCCGCCGGCAGCCACCGCAACTGCATCACCATCATCAACTCAGCAGATGAACCTGAGGAGTACACGGGTCCGCAAGAGAGGTCGCACTCTTTTGTTTCTGCTTACTTTATGCATTGCTTAATATTACCTGCTAGTTTATCATCCTGTTCATCTCTTAGAATCCAAGTCAGGTCCAAATTAATGTTCAAACTTGAGTTTGAAAATGCTTGTAGGGCACATATCGAGGCAGCAATGAATAGTATATCAATCTACTATCTGTTTCATCTATGGTATCTACTATGTCATTCATCTTGGGTGGGAAACAAACAGTAAAGCAGCCATCATCTGTCTTTTTATTAAATTAAGCTATCATTTGCCTGCTATCATTATTTTTGGATCTATCCACAGGTTGTTACCATTACTCTAGATTTCCGCATGCTCTCCTTACTTAATCTCACTATATTTTGTTCATATGCATGTCAGTTATTCTACACAGTCATGCTGAACATGTAGAGAAAAAGAGAAGAGTCTTGCGCGGCAATACAATGTCATGCAGACATCGCTTCATGGTGGGTGTAATGGCAACCCCACCCTCCCCCTCCTCGAGATTGTAATCCAGAGGAAGATAGCTATTCAGAGGTGGAGTCAGAGGGAGCTGACCACTCCTATTTACCCCCCCCCCCCCCGAGGTGTTTGCTCTAACTTGGCATGATGATGTTGGTCATATCATGCATATGATGCCTTACTTTGCTTACTTTCGACATCATATATGTCATCTGCTTAGTTTAGACATGTTCTGTAATGCCACATGGTTAGTTTCTATATCACATATGTGAATTATGCAATGCCATCTTTTTTAGCCAGCCATAGTATATGTGAAATATGCAATGCCATCCTGTTTAGCCAGGCATCATATATTTGAATTGTATCGTGCCATTCCTTTTTTCCATTACATTTCCATTTATTGACAATGTTTGTACATTCAACTACTCTTCCTGTGAATCAGCCATTTGGGTGGGTGATGAAAAAATCTGGAGTGAAAACAAGTTCTTCAGAGCAGACAGTGCTACCTGTCGAACCAGATCTCTTGCTGGGTCTAGATAGCTCCTCAGAGGAGGATTCAGAGACAGATGACCAGTCCTATCCCCCCCCCCAAGGTGTATGCTCTAACTTGGCATGGTTATACTGCTCGTATCATGCATATGTTGTCTTGCATTGCATAGTTTAGACATCATATACACAATATTCAACACCATCTACTTAGTTTAGACATCATTTATGCGAATGCCATCTGCTTAGTATATAAATCACATATGTGAATTATATCATGCCATCCTGTTTACTTAGATAACATGTATGTGAATTATGTCATGTGAACCCGTTTACTAAAGACATCATATAATTAGCTCATGCCATCCTTTTTAGTTAGTCATCATATCTTAGAATTATGTCATGCTATACTGTTTAGATAGACATCATATATGTGAAATTATGTCATGCTATCCTGTTTAGTTAAACAACATATATGTGAACTATTTCATGCCCTCTTTTTTCCTCACTATCTATTGCATCTGTCTCATACAAGGTATGTACATTCAACTACTTTTCTTGTTTATCAGCCATTTGAATTGGAGGGGGTGATGGCAGTATCTAGCGGAGTAAAAACACGGTCTTCAAATAAAACAGTGCTACCTGTCGATGGAGATAGCACCCCGGTTGTACTTGCACAAGAACCAGCCCTACCACACATAACCCAGACTATCGCAGATTGTACCCCTACTCCGATGGACAGAGAACCAGCTTCACCCAATCTAACCCCAATCATAAAAGATAGTAACCCAGTTCCAGTTGACACAACACCATCTCCACAACAGAGCTCCCAAACAAGAGCAGTTAGTAAGGCAGCTCCAGTGCCCAAAGCGCCAGGACTACCACGGCGAACCCCAACTCCACTAGTTAGTACACCTATTCCTGTGGACAAAGCAGAACCAGTCATCCGTAGTTTAGCGTCTATCGCATTTGATGTTGTTAAATCCTATGTGCGTATCTTCCCATCATGGAAATATTATACTGAAGATGAAGGAAAAAGCCAGTTGCAGGTGTTCCTCCAGGAGTTATGTGTAAGTATTCATGGCAATTGCTTTGCTTTTTCCCATACGTTCTACCTCCCTGTTGGTTATAACACAACAAATGTTCCCATTTTTCTGTGTAGAGAATGATCGATTTGGAAACTCGGGATGAGGTAACCTGTGCTATCTTCAAGAATGATTTGCGGCAGTATCGGAATTACCTGAAGAAAACGTATTTCACTGGCAAGGAAACTCACCAAATTCCCTTACTTTCTCCGGAGACGCATTTACGGGACGATGACTGGGAACACCTTGTTCTGTATTGGTCTAGACCCATGAATCTGGTAGGGTCTATGAGATCATATTTCATTTTGAAGTACTATATGGTTGTGTCTTACTGTACTCTCTTCTTGTAGAACAAGTGCTTAAACCTGAAGAACAACTGTTCTCAGGTAAGATTCCATAGCTATGGTGAATACTGCTTTGCTCTTGTATCACTGTATTTACTCATACCAACTAATTTTTAAATAGAAGGATCCAATCGAAACTCCAATGGCACAACAGGTATGTTTAAACATGTTTCTTTAACTGGTTTGCTCTTCTAAATTGATCTATGTTGATTTCAATTTCAATTGTGTAGACAATTGTCTTCCCATATCATGCACATTACATGCATCAAAACAGAGCCAATAGTGTTGTTAGTTGTACATGTATACCCGTGGTACCCATCTGAAATCTTGTGGTGCCGTGTACTTTCCCACACTTATATTCTTTCAATGCTATTTTGTCTTGAACTGATATGATTTGAATTGTGTCTCTATTTTGATTTGGCAAGACAATGCAGTGACAGTAGCACATAGATATATGTTTGTTTGATGCTTTTATAATGTACTACTTTGCAATAGAAGACTTGATAGTTTAATCATGTCCACCTTCCTACTAAACTGGTTCACCAAAATGAGTTTCATATACTACATGCTAAACCTGTTATGTGTCTGCTTATTTCTTCTTTTAGAATGCTGACAGAATATTGGAGAAGAGTACCACATTAAGCAATGGTGAAGGAAGTAATGCAGATAAGGTTGAAGATAGTGAGACAACCTTGCTGGTCTCCAACAAAGCTGATAAAACAGATAAGGAAAACTATCTTGAAGACAGTGAGACAACCCCAAAGTCATGTCTTGATGTAGTGTTCGAGTTACTGGCCACTACCGCTTGCACAAGCTCTTCAAACTTGCTGTCTGAATCAGTTCGGTTTCTTGAGTCTCAACTACAAGCTGAAAGACATCGATCAGCTGTGCTGCGACAAGAAGCCGAAGGACTGAGGAAGTCCCTGGAGAATTCAGATGCATACTTTCTGGTGCAGCAGCAAGTGTTGGAGGATTTTAGCGCCAAACAAGAGAAAGCTAATAAGCTTGCTAAGCTTATTGCCAGCATGGTGGATACCCAGGATAACGTTTCTTGAGCTCTTCTGAAGTTGTTTTAGTTCTGGACTTGCTTTGCTGCCACGTTTATTTGCACTGTTGGCCAATTTAGACGCCCAGTGTATGTAATATGGTGCTTTGTTGTTCCCTTTATTTGCACTGGTGGCGAACTTTGAAGCCTAGTGGATGTAATGTCTGTAATAGCCGTAATAGCCTAGCGTTAGTTGCTTGCTTATTTATTTATTTTCTTGTAGTCACTGCAGTTCTTTTTCCTCGGTTTGCTAGTGGCCGCAATAACCATGGGCCACATACGGGCCGTGGTAATGATGGGCCTCCTATGGGCCGTAGGGATCCATGGCCCTCCTACGGGACGTAATTTCCATGGGCCTCATACTTGCCGTAGGATCCATGGGCCGTACTGTTCGTGGGCCAAAACCGGACCGCGATATCGACCGTAAACGGGCCTAAATCGGAATCGTCCGTTTATGGGCTCAGACCATAACGGGCCGTTAAGGCAGCACAGGCTTAATTCTATCAACAGGCATGACGGGTCATTAATGGGCCGGATTACAGGACAGGATGAAAATGGCCCAACGTGTTAACGGGCCACAAACGGACCGATTGTCACCACGGGCTGAATTTGGCCCATTAGCATAACAGGCCAGTAACGGACCGTAAGTAATCGAGGACCAGAAATGAGCCCAAGAATTTATGGGCCCTTAGAAGGTCGAAAGTAAACACGGGCTGGAAACGGCCCAACTGAATTAGGGGCCGTTAATGGGCTCAAAGCAGTTTACTGTTCATGATGGGCCTGTTTCACCACGGGCCGTCAATGGGCCCAGAGATGCAAAAGGCCTCATATGGGCCGAAAGACATCACGTGCCATAGATGGGCCAAAAGTGACAACGGGCTGGAATCATATGGAACGGCCCACATGACGCTACTGGGCCGAATATTGAAAGGCCCTAATGGGCCGTGAGTGCCCGGGCCGTAAATGGGTTGTATGCGAACAGGCCGTTAACAGGCTTTCCATGGGCCGGCCCACTAACTCTTGACCAAGTCAAACGGGCCGGCCTTTATAACCTAAATGGGCCACTGTTGGGCCGTGCCACGTGTCGACGTATCATAGGTGTCTCTCGTCCAATGAATGGATGACATCTGTCGCAACACCGAGCTGACACGTGGATCGGCCGGCGAATGAGAAATTTACACGTGGAAAATTGCCATTGGTCAGGGCTGCTAACGGGTTATCGGATCCAAACCAGAACCCGATAGCTTAACGGCGACCCGTTACGGTGGATGCCACGTGTCGGTCACCCTTGACGAAAACACTTCCATGACGCGACATTTATCGTCATGGAAGTGGACACTTCCGTGATGATAATTTCAGTATTGTCATGCAACACTTCTACGACAGCATAAGTATGACTATCTTGATTCTGTCATAAAATTGTCACAGATGTACATCCATGACAGAAAACTTGACCTACTGTGACAAAGACGTATCATCACGGAAGTTTTTTTTTTGTAGTGCCTGCTACTTATATTGCAAAACCACCTTTCCCTATTAGGATTAAGGAACATGCTAAAGCTACAAATGTGGTTCATAAAAGCAATATTAGAACACCTAAACCCTCTGAACAAATTAAAGTGAAACCTAAAATTGCAATGGTTAAAGATCTCCTGGTTGATAATATTGATGGGCATGTTATTTATTTCTGTAAGGAAGCTATTAGAATTGCTAAACGGGTTAATAATGAGCAAGATAAACTAGATAAGAGTAAACCAGTTGTTCGCATGCCCGTTGTTTCTGTTAAGATTGGAGATCATTCCTATCATGGTTTATGTGATATGGGTGCTAGCATAAGTGCTATTCCATTCTCTTTATATCAAGAAGTTATGCATGATATTGCACCCGCTGAGATAGAAGATATTGATGTCACTATTAAGCTTGCAAACAGAGATACCATTTCACCGCTTGGGATTGTTAGAGATGTTGAAGTCTTATGTGTAAGATCAAATACCCTACTGATTTCTTAGTACTTGGATCACCGCAAGATGATTTTTGTCCCATTATATTTGGTAAACCTTTCTTGAATACCGTTAATGATGAAATTGATTGTGCTAAAGAAAAGGTTAAAGTTAATTTTGGTGATATATCTCATGAGTTTAATTTCTCCAAGTTTAATAGACAACCTCATGATAAAGAATTGCCTAGTGAAGATGATATTATTGGTCTTGCTTCTATTGTAGTGCCTCCTATTGATCCATTAGAACAATATTTGCTAGACCATGAAAATGATATGCATATGAATGAAAGAAATGAAATAGATGAAATATTCTTTAAGCAAGCACCTATCCTTAAACATAATTTGCCTATCGAAACGTTCGGAGATCCTCTTCCACCTAAGACTGATCCTGTGTTTGAACTAAAGAAATTGCCTGAAACATTGAAATATGCTTATCTAGATGAAAAGAATATATATCCTCTCATTATCAATGCTAACCTTTCAGTGCACGAAGAAAAGAGATTACTCAAAACTTTGAGAAAGCACCGTGTTGCAATTGGATATACTCTTGATGACCTCAAGGGCATGTAACGCCCCGGACACACCCGCCGGCGGTCGTTACTCCTGGCGGGATCTAGACTGGCCCCACAGATCAATACTAGTCTTTCCTGCGCACTTTGTCCTCACTCGTGCGCACCCGGGAGCAACTTCCCGGTCGGTCACCCTTCTTAAAATTACTCCAAGCTGAGCACGCTTAACTTTGGAGTTCTTTCCGAATGGGCTCCCGGAAAAGAAGGAATTCCTTATTGATATGAGTAGTCTATCATCCCTATTATGCCAGGCTATCACATACACCCCCACTCAGAGGAACCAATGTCCTCGTCGGGCCACAGGAACGTTCCCCTCTTGGCACATACGTCTGTGCATCCAGTCCGGTACATGTGCCATGCCATGTGCCACGACGGGTCACAAACGTCATGAACAACATGACCGCGCACCTGTCCGCAAACATCCGTGTAACCGCAAGGGTCGGCTCTGATACCAACTTGTAACGCCCCGGACACACCCGCCGGCGGTCGTTACTCCTGGCGGGATCTAGACTGGCCCCATAGATCAATACTAGTCTTTCCTGCGCACTTTGTCCTCACTTGTGCGCACCAGGGAGCAACTTCTCGGTCGGTCACCCATCCTGAAATTACTCCAAGCTGAGCACACTTAACTTTGGAGTTCTTTCCGAATGGGCTCCCGGAAAAGAAGGAATTCCTTATTGATATGGGTAGTCTATCATCCCTATTATGCCAGGCTATCACAGGGCATTAGTCCCACCTTATGTCAGCACAAGATTAATATGGAACCGGATGCTAAACCAGTCGCGATCACCAACGCCGCTTGAATCCCAAAATGAAGGATGTGGTAAGAACTGAAATATTAAAGCTAATGGAGGCTGGTATAATTTATCATATAGCTGATAGTAGATGGGTAAGTCATGTTCATTGTGTTCCTAAGAAAGGTGGCATCACTGTTGTTCCTAATGATAAAAATGAACTTATTCCACAAAGAATTGTAACCGGCTATAGGATGGTAATTGATTTTAGAAAATTTAATAAAGCAACTAGAAAAGATCATTACCCTCTGCCATTTGTTGATCAAATGCTAGAAAGATTGTCCAAACACACACACTTTTGCTTTCTAGATGGCTATTCTGGTTTTTCTCAAATACCTGTATCACAAGAAGATCAAGAGAAACCACTTTTACCTGTCCTTATGGAACTTATGCTTATAGACATATGCCTTTTGGTTTATGTAATGCACCTGCTACCTTTCAAAGATGTATGACTGCTATATTCTCTGATTTCTGTGAGAAAATTGTTGAGGTATTCATGGATGATTTTTCCGTTTACGGAACTTCTTTTGATGATTGCTCGAGCAATCTTGACAAAGTTTTGCAGAGATGTGAAGAAACCAATCTCGTCTTGAATTGGGAGAAGTGCCACTTTATGGTGAATGAAGGTATAGTCCTTGGTCATAAAATTTCCGAAAGAGGTATTGAGGTAGATAAGGCAAAAGTTGATGCAATTGAGAAAATGCCATGCCCTAAAGATATAAAAGGTATAAGAAGTTTCCTAGGTCATGCTGGTTTTTATAGAAGATTTATTAAGGACTTATCTAAAATTTCTAGTCCTCTCACTAATCTCCTACAAAAAGATGTTCCATTCATTTTTGATGATGATTGTGTAGAAGCCTTCGAAATACGTAAGAAAGCCCTAAAATATGCACCTGTTGTTCAGACACCTGAGTGGAACTTACCCTTTGAAATCATGTGTGATGCTAGTGATTATCCTATTGGTGTTGTTCTAGGTCAAAGAGTTGATAAGAAACTAAATGTTATTCATTATGCTAGCAAGACCTTGGATAGTGCTCAAAGAAATTATGCTACTACTGAGAAAAAGTTTTTAGCAGTTGTGTTTGTATGTGATAAGTTCAGGCCTTACATCGTTAGTTCTAAAGTTAGCATTTACACTGATCATGCTGCTATCAAATATCTTATGGAAAAAAAAGATGCTAAGCCTAGGTTGATTAGGTGGGTTCTTTTATTGCAAGAGTTTGATTTGCATATTATTGTTAGAAAGGGAGCTAAAAATCCTGTAGCAGATAATTTGTCCGGAATGGAAAATGTCCTTGACGACCCACTGCCTATTGATGATGGTTTTCCTGATGAGCAATTAGCTGTTGTAAACTGTTCTGCTTCTCGTGATAATCCTTGGTATGCAGATTATGCTAATTTCATTGTTTCTAAATATATACCACCTAGCTACACTTACCAACAAAAGAAAAGGTTCTTCTTTGATTTGAAACATTACTTTTGGGATGACCCACATCTATATAAAGAAGGAGTAGATGGCATTATTAGGCGTTGTGTACCTGAGCATGAGCAGGAACAGATCATAAGGAAATGTCACTCCGAGCCATACGGAGGGCACCACGCTGGAGATAGAACTGCACACAAGGTATTGCAATCTGGTTTTTATTGGCCTACTCTCTTCAAAGATGCACGTAAGTTTGTACTTTCTTGTGATGAATGTCAAAAAATTGTTAATATTGGTAAACGTCAAGAAATGCCTATGAATTATTCACTTGTTATTGAACCATTTGATGTCTGGGGTTTTGATTATATGGGACCTTTTCCTTCCTCTAATGGGTACACTCATATTTTGGTTGATGTTGATTATGTTACCAAGTGGGTAGAAGCTATTCCAACTAGTAGTGCCGATCACAACACCTCTATTAAAATGCTTAAAGAAGTTATCTTTCCAAGGTTTGGAGTCCCTAGATACTTAATGACTGATGGTGGTTCATATTTCATTCATGGTGCATTCCAAAAAATCTTAGCTAAATATGATGTAAACCATAGAATCGCATCACCTTATCATCCTCAGTCTAGTGGGCAAGTTGAATTGAGCAATAGAGAAATAAAATTAATCTTGCAAAAGACTGGTAATAGGTCTAGAAAGAATTGGTCTAAGAAACTTGATGATGCAATTTGGGCATACAGAACTCCAACGGAGACGTACTTCCCCCTAAAGGGAAGGAACTTCGGTAACACATCCTCGTCTTCACTGGCTCCACTTGTGGTTACCTCTAACCTTTACTTTGTGCAAGCTTATATTGTGTTTGTTCTTGTGCTTGCTAGTGAGCTTGTTGTTGTGCTTGTCATATAGGTTGTCCACCTAGTTGCATATCTAGACAACCTATTTTATTGTCAAGCCTAATTTGTTAAAAAGAGATTAAAATTGGTAGTTGCCTATTCACCCCCCCCTCTAGTCAACCATATCGATCCTTTCACAGCTGTGTGCGTGCGGCCCAGCCAGATAAGCAGGCGGCGGCTTGGTGTACCTCCGAGCCTTCGAGCAAGGGAGGAGCCACCTCCGAGGAGCTTCGCTCAGTGAAAGACTCTGAAGAAGATGCGTGTTAGACTGAGACAGCGAAAAAAATGGGAATAGGTAAGCGGCTTGTACGGCGAAACCGATTTGGACCGATAATACTCCTACTGTATCGTATTTCATACTACCACCATCCTGATTTATTGGTCCCCTTCGTACTTTGTGCTAAATTTTGACCATAGATTTAACTAACAAAATGTTAATGCATGTCACCAAAAATTATATCGTTGGATTCGTATTTGAACATAGTTTTCAATGATATTAATTTTTGTGACATACAATAATATTTTGTTGGTTAAATGTAAGGTCAAAGTTTGGCACAAAATACAAAAAGGACCAATAAACCAGGACGGAGGTAGTACATTATTTATTTTTGAATTCGATGGTGGAGGGATGTGGATTTGAATATCGATTTTATGTGAATTCGGCTATGGTTCGAACGATATGGAATCAGATCAAAAACGGTCATATTCATATATACCTAGAACGCACGCACACACATTCTACCTCTACAAGACTACAAGTACCTCCGAGAGATTGAGCCGGCACATCATCTTGAGAAAGTCGTCATAGACGTCTTCGTAGTCGACACGAACATCTCCTCCCACTAAACGCACATTGCCAGAAGGCCTAAAATAATTCCATAAAAAATGCAACCACCAGTGCCAACTCTAGGACTTGAACTCTGATGGGTTGGTTCCACTATAAGAAACATAACCATTTGCGCTCAGTTTGTGAAAACGGTCATATACCATATACCAGATGCATATACGAGAAATTTATAATTGCTTTAACCTAAACTTATACATCGTACGGGGAGATGGGACCAATGTGCATGTTGCTTTTGGAATATAAAAAATTAGAAACAGAAACTTAGTGATTTGTACCATAGTGAGAAATTGCATGCAAATCGTGTTTAGCAACTATGTTCATAGTAAATACGTACTAAATAACTAGAAGGGTTAGGCACGCTTTGCTGCATTGTTGGTGTTTTCGCTATCTTACTCCCTCTGCTTCGAAATATATGGTGTATTTTTTAAAAGAAAAACCTCTTTAAGTTTGACCAAATTTATAAACAATATATCAACATCCATAATATTAAATTGATATCATTAGATTCATCATGAAATGAATTTTTCATATTTTATTTATTTAGAATTGTGGATATTCGATACTTTTAGCTCAGAACTGACCAACTTAAATAAATTTGACTTTTTAAAAAACAAATACACCTTATATTTTGGTGGGCTTTTCGTGGTGTGATTCTATGTTATCTGCTAATCAACCCATACTTCTGTGGGAAAATTTTCAGCGTTGATGTTTGCATGTACTATTTTGCTGCTACAATATCACATATTGATGCTTCTTTTTTTCTAGAGGATGAGAGGGTGCGCGAGATTGATAGGTTTTTATAGGCCGGTTACTCCTGATTAATTTTAAATATCATTAACCTGGTCAAAATCATGAACCAAATCTAAAATTGAATACCTCAATTGAATAAAAAAGCTCCAAAATTGAAAAGGATAGTGAGCTAAAAGAATTGAATGAAAGAGCTTTTTAAGAAATTGTTGACCCTCAGATGACCCAATTTTAAATTAAAGATCTCAATTGATTCAATTGATTGTGAGGCCTTGAAAATTAGGTAGCATAGTGTATTTACTAGAAGGGTTGGGCGCGCTTTGCTGCGTCGTTGGTGTTGTTGGGTTTCTTCAAAAAATAATCACTTTGTTTCAAAATATATGGTGTGTTACTTTTTTGAAAAGTCAAACCTTTCAAGTTCAATAAAATTTGTAGAGAAATATATCAAAATCCATAATATCAACCAACCTGTGGTTGGATGGTTAGGAGGACAGTGGTATCCCCTGCCCACCATTGACATTGGTGCTCGCATTTTTATGGATTTATTCCAGGCCTTCCGGCGATGTGCATTCAGTGGGAGGATACGTTCCCATCGACTATGAAGACGTCTGTGGCGACTTCGTCAATCTCAAGATGATGTGCCGGCTCAGTCTCTCGGGGGTGCTCATAGGGGTAGGGTGCGCGTGTGTGCGTTCATAGGGGTGAGTGTATGCTCGTGTATGTGAGCGACATTTCTTGTACTGTGCTAAAAAATAAAAATAAAATCAGTATTTTTAAATTCATCATGAATGAATTTCCATATTTTTTTTGTTTAATATTGTGGATGTCGATATTTTTGCTCTGAACTTGGTCAAAGTTGAAGAAATTTGACTTTCTACAAAACTAATACCCCTTATATTTGGAAACTGATGGAATATTTAGTTTGACGGGTGGTGGAGATGATAGAGTGTGTTTTATTTTTTTTATAATGCAGTGATTTGGTGGGTCTTTCGTGGTGTGATTTTGAATTACCCGCTAACCAACCTATATTTATGTGGCAAAATTTCGGTGTCGGTGGTCGCATGTACTACTATATTGGTGCTACAATATCATTTGATGGCGCTTCTTTTTTCCAGGTGGTGGGAGGGTGCGCGAGATTGATATATTTTAATAGGCCGGTTGCTGCTGATTGATTTGAAAAATCGTTGGCCCGGTCAAAATCGTAAACCAAATCCAAAATTGAATACCTCAACCGAATGAAAGAGCTTCAAAATTAGGAAACATAGTGAATTAAAAGAATTGAATGGGAGAGCTTGAGAAAGTGTTGACCCGGTCAAAATCAGTTGACCCAATTCTAAATTGAATAGCTCAATTAATTGTGAGGCCTTAAAAATTAGGAAGCATAGTGTTATAGAGGATAGATCACACGCAGCCATTAATCCCTAAAATTCGTCCCCAATCTCACCCACAGCTACATGCAATTAAGCATCCAAACATTAATTTATAAAAAGTATCATGAAGCATTGGATGGGAGGGTCACATTAACTATAAAAAGTATAATTTTTCGAAACGGACAGGAGGATCACATTCATTATAAAAATGATCATCAAGCATTGTACAGAAGGATCACCAGAATATGTATGCCCCAATTACAATGCACAGGTAATAGCTAGTCATATATAAATCGCTAGGGTTTCGCTGCCTCCCGTCGTCGCCGCCGCCGGTCTGCCTCGTCTCTGGTGGCCTTAGGGCCATGGCAGCGCGGTGGATCCCGGCCCTTGCCGGCGGGAGGGCTCCGTTTTTAGATATTCCTTCGAGTTTTGTTAGGGTTGTGTCTTGCTCAGGAAGACGAGACGGCGACGGCTCCCTAAAGATGGAATAAGATTTTCCCCGCCTAGCCCCCGTCCTGGTGGTGCGTCTAGCATCGTCTGTGGGCATTTGGAGGTGTGTCTCCGGCAGATCTATCCTTGGTGAATTTGCTTGGCTCTGGTCGTAGTTCATCTACGTTCGTGTGTTTTCAGGTTGGATCCTTCCGATCTATTCTACTCTTCAACGGCGACGGTTGCTGTTCTGATGCGCTGGTCCTACGGGGCCTTAGCACGACGACTTCCCGACTGTCTACTACAACAAGTTTTGCCCGGCTCCGGCGAGGGAGGGGCGATGACGGCGTCGCGCCTTCGGCTCGCTTCCATGCTTGTAGTCATCGCTAGGTGATCTACAAATCTGGATGTAATTTTTATTATTTCTGGTGTTCGTTGTAGTGCCATTATTGAAGATGAATAGATTAAAGTTTTCCCGCAAATATATATATATATATATATATATATATATATATATATATATATATATATATATCGATAGTGGGTTAACGAACATAACTGACGGGTTAACGAACATAACTGACGGGTTAACGAACGTAACTGACGGACGGATATTATATGTAAATAACCCACAGAAGGATCACCTGAATATGTATGGCCCCCGCCAGTAGACTCCGGCGAAGCAGCACAGGCAGGGCCTGAGGTCAGGGAGGTGAACACCCCCATGCACATCGACCATCGGATACTGGGAGCAGTTCAGCAGAGTCCAGGGAAGATAAAACAGGGCGGAGGGAGCACATGGGTACGTAAACAGAGGAAGGCTGGGAAGGGTGTTGGTGGTATGAAGGGCAATACTATAGAGAAGACTAAATCTATGATGGGAAAACGAGGCACTGATGAGGCTGGTCTGGAGGGAGATGGGGACGGAAAGAAACTAAAGAGGGATACAGAAGGAGTTGAGGAAGAGGGTGTTCCGATCAATGAAAAAGCGGGGCTGCCGGCACAGCTCCGCGAGCAGAAATGAGAATTGTGGCGTGGAACTGCCGGGGGCTCGGGAACAAGCCGGCAGTTCGAGGTCTTCTAGAACTCCAGAAGAAGGAGGATCCCGACGTAATTTTTCTTTCATAAACTAGGATGAATAAAAATAAAGTGGAACGACTACGCCAAACCTTGGGGATGCCACACCTCGTCTACAAGGTTTGTGCTGGGAAGAGTGGTGGACTAGCTATGCTTTGGAAAAGAGAAGTGAACTTGATCCTGAGATGGCTTGGAAGAATGCACATTGATGTGACGATCGAAGAAGGTGATGGATACAAATGGAGACTCACAGGCATCTATGGCGAGCCCAGAACTGAACTCGGGGAAGAGACGTGGCGACTTTTACGTACTCTACATCAGCAAGAAAGGCTACCCTGGGTATGTATGGGGGATTTTAACGAGATCCTATAAAACTTTGAGAAGCAAGGAGGGGTGCCCAAAGCCCAAATTCAGATGGATCGTTTTCGTGATGCTTTAAATTTTTGTAACCTGAACGACCTTGGTTTCGAGGGTGATGTATTTACTTGGCGTAATAATAATTTCCGGTTGGATGGTTATATTCGTGAGCGCCTTGACAGGGCTGTTGCAAACCCCCAATGGTGTATGCGTTTTCCAGGTTACAAGGTACGCAACGGCTGCCCTGAACATTCAGACCATCGCCCGATCATCCTTGATGTTCATGGTGCGACCAAAAAGAGCAGACCGAAGCCGAACAACTTGAACAAGAGGTTCGAAGCTCACTGGCTTCTTGAGGATGATTGTGAACAAGTGGTGACTAGGGCGTGGGAAGATGCAGCTAGGAGTGGTGAAGGCAGGGTGATGGAACGCCTAAAGGTAGTGTCCATGAGCTTGGATTAATGGAGCAGAGAAGTGTTAGGAGACTTACAGAAAAGAATCAAAAAGCTGCGGGCTGAATTGGAGGAATGCCGAAGAGGCAACCTTTCAGAAGTGAGTGTCAGGAAGGAGCAAGTGGTGCGGTTTAAAATTGGGCGCCTTGAGGAGCAGCTGGACGTGTTCTAGAAACAGCGTGCCCATGTGGGATGGTTGACGAAAGGGGACTGAAACACCGAGTACTTTCATGGGTTTGCCTCATCGCGGAAGAGAAACAATCGGATCACAAAGCTAAAAGGAGATGATGGGGTGGAGGTAGAAGGGGAGGAGGGCATAAAGGCCCTCGTATCTAACCATTTCTTTGGCTTGTTTACCCCCATGACAGGTACAAATATTGGGCAAGTACTACAACATGTTCTTCCCCGAGTCACACCTGAGATGAACACCTTTTTGTTAAAAGAGTACACAGCCCAAGAAATCAAGAGTGCACTAGATGATATGGGTGATCTTAAAGCCCCAGGGGCTGATGGTATGCCGACAGTGTTCTACAAGAGATTTTGGGGTACGGTGGGAGAAGTTGTGGTCCAAGAAGTTCTACACGTGTTGCGGGGTGGCAGTATACCGGACGGATGGAATGAAACTATTGTTGTGCTCATCCCAAAGGTTCGGAACCCAGAAAGGATCAAGGATCTTCACCCTATTAGCCTGTGCAACGTGGTGTATAAACTTGTATCCAAAGTTCTAGCCAACCGACTCAAGGTGATCTTGGATGAGCTCATTTCGCCTAACCAGAGTGTGTTTGTCCCGGGGCGACTGATTTCGGATAATACTATTTTGGCCTACGAGATGACATTATATGCGGAGAAAGAGGAGTGGGAAAGATGTCTACATGGCTCTCAAGTTAGATATGAGCAAAGCTTACGACCGGGTTGAGTGGCCCTTTTTGGAAGGAATGATGACACGGTTGGGCTTTGCTGGGGAGTTTGTACAGCTGATTATGCAGTGTGTCACCACTGTTTCGTACCGGTTTAGAGTGAATGGTGACTTAACTGAAACCATCGTTTTGGGCAGAGGCTTACGACAAGGCGATCCAATCTTGCCGTATCTCTTCTTAATCTGTGCCGAAGGTTTTTCAGCTTTGCTAAATCATGCAGAAAGGGAAGGGCATGTGCGAGGTATTCAACTCGCTCCCGAAGCTCCACGGGTCAGTCATCTCCTTTTTGCTGATGACTCGCTGCTTGTTATGGAAGCTATAGTGCATAGTGTGCAGGCCATTAACGGGATCCTACAGGCCTATGAGGAAAGTTCAGGACAGGTGGTTAATAGAGAAAAGTCGGCGGTCATGTTCAGTACCAATGCCAAACAATGTGTCAAAAACTTATTGCTGCAGGAACTCCAACTAGGTGCTGAAACTAAGGAAGGCAAATATTTGGGGCTGCCAACATACATTGGAAAGTCAGCGAAAAAATGCTTCACATACATCAAGGACAGCATTGTGAGCAGACTTCATGGAGGCATGGAAAGATGTTTGTCTATGGCTGGGAAGGAGGTTTATGTTAAGGCAGTTGCCCAGGCCATCCCGACCTATGCTATGGCGTGCTTCGATCTTACTAAATCCTTGTGCGATGAAATAAGTCAGTTCATATGTCGGTACTGGTGGAATCATCAACCAGATGAGAGGAAAATGCATTGGGTCGGATGGGAAAAAATGAAGCTATCAAAGGAGGAAGGCGGCCTTGGGTTTCGAGACCTCCATTCATTTAACTTGGCCATGCTCGCGCGCCAAAGTTGGCGATTACTCCAAGCCCCAGACTCACTTTGTGCGCGTGTCTTACGAGCCAAGTATTATCCAAGTGGGAACTTGCTAGATACTGAACCAATGACGGGTATGAGCTTGGCGTAGTATCCTAAAAGGGTTGCAAGTACTCAAGGAAGGGATCATTTGGCGGATTGGGGATGGAACTAATGTGAGGATCTGGGAGGACCCGTGGTTACCAAGAGGGACTTCTCGTAGACCGGCCTCGCATCAGGGTGCAAATTTGCTCACCAAAGTTTCTGAATTAATTGATCCAGGTACAGGGAGGTGGGATATAGACTTGGTGCAAAACTGTTTTCATCCGGATGATGTGCAGACTATCCTCCGAATTCCAATTTGTGACCAAGCTGAAGATTTCATAGCCTGGCACTTTGATAGCAAGGGAATTTTTTCGATCAAATCAGCGTATAAAGTCCATGTGCAAATGCTCAAGGACGAGGAGACAAGGCAACAGGGACATAGCTCTACTCCTGAAAATCGACACCCTGAACTTTTCAAAGCCCTGTGGAAAGTGCACTGCCCGCCGAGAGTTCATCACTTCCTCTGGCGACTCGCTCACAATAGCCATCCGCTGTACATGAACATCAAGCGACGCGGTGTGGACCTGGACACCAGATGTGCAGTCTGTGGGGAAGTTTTTTGAGGACGGGGGACACCTTTTCATCAAGTGCAAAATGGTCAAGCAAAGATGGCGTGCCTTGTTACTTGAGGATGTTAGAATCAGACTTCTGGAATGTACTTCAGCTAAGGATTGACTATCACTAATTTTCAGTCTGCCTCATGATCGAATGCTGCTGTCAATAGCTTTTCTTTGGTGCTGGTGGTCAGAGCGTAACAAAGGCAATCATGAGGAGAATAGGATGGAGGTCGAAGCGTTTCGTTATACAGTTCAGCACCATGCAAATGAATGGACAGAGTTCCTGGTTCCTAAACCAGTGACCGTAATGACACAGCAACAAGTCTGGACGAAGCCCCCCCAACATATGGTGAAGATCAACACTGATGTTGCGTTTTCGGAGCGGTCTGGTGCAGGGGGGTGGGGTCTTATTTGCAGAGATGATACGCATGATATTCAGTTTGCAGCAGCAGGAGGTAAACATGATTTTGGTGATGCCTTGCAGGCTGAAACTTTTGCCCTATCTCAGGCTGTGTCGATGGCAGATCGGTTTGGAGTGGGTCGAGCAATCTTCGAGACTGACTCCTTGGTGCTTAAACAAGCTGTTACCTAACGGCTAACGCCTATGATCTAGCGCCGTTGGGAGTCATGTTCAGCGACATTAAGTTCAGGTTCCAAACTCTGTTTATAGAGGCACGTGTGGTGTATGTGGCTAGATCCTGTAATAAGCCTGCGCATGTGCTGGCTAATATGGGTTTGGGCTTAGCTGATGGTGAGCACAGAGAGTGGCTCACTAGCTACCTGACTGATGTACTCAGTGCGGTGACTGGCGATCAGGCCGTGTCTTAATGGAATACGAGTGTTCCATTTCAAAAAAAAATATATGTATGGCCCCATCGCATCGCATGGTCAATTAGTAACTACTAGCAAAAAGGCCCGTGCGTTGCAACGGGTAAAAATAGAAAAATGCGAGCACCTTTGCCTGCTAAAACCACTATCGATGATTAATTTTCCACTGTATAAATAGAGTGGAACAAAAGTTTTTGAGGGATTAATCTAGAAGGTATGTCATTTTATTCACTGTTCGGAAATATGATGCAGCAAAAGCTAAGAATGATGTGGCTGATAAATCACATCTTGTAGAATATACATGACCATTGATGTGGATATAAACATTAAGGGGCAGCAGAACTACTTGGCTTTTTTCACGGGTTTAATAGGAGTTTTATTTCATAGTAACACGGTTATAATTCAGAGGTAAGATTTTCTCTATAGATGAAGGTCCTTGATCCAACCACACAGTCGTGCTATGATACGACTATATCTTGCTAAGCAATCTACAACCTCTATTCTGATCTCTATGAATTTTCTAAGGAATAAACTCCATAAACGGAACGATCCAAGCTATTACCAGAAAGAATGGACAACGCCATCGCTGAATCCGATTGCACGATGATAGGCATGTCAGAATATTGTATAGCTAGCCCCATGCCAATTATTATCGCATGTATCTCCGCTTCGAGAGCTTCGTTGCAATTGAATAACTATCGATATGCAGCGAATATCACCGAGTCATCCTGCTTCCGAAGCACCATTCCGGCTGTTGCTGGGCCGTCAGCTTCCACGAACACACCATCGACTGAGAGAGCGACCATGTTTGCCAGCAGTGCCGCAGCAGAACTACTATTTTGTAGAATAATAAAGTAGTGTACCCCTAATTTGTAGAACAATAGCAAAGAACCCGTTTAAATTTATGTATGTATGTTGATTGAATCCTAATGACATGCAGCCCATAGCTGAAATATCTTTTGTAGTCTAATAGTGAAAATCCTAGGCATCCTTTTTGAAGTAATGATATGTTAATCAAAATGAAACTATAAACACTCGGCATAACACAATAAAATTTGTATTGTAAAAAAGATATTTGTTGCATATATAATATTACGTGTCTAGATACATCTGTATATAGACAAATATAAGACAACTAATTTGAGACAGAGGGAGTAGTATATAAGAATACTGAGGCTAACACTGACGTGTGAAAAGCTGCAGTTGATACTCTTCAGACATGAAAAATAATAATTCAAGGTGTATGAAGCGCCGATTTAATCTCCATCGTGGCACACCAATCCTACTCTATCCCATGTCTCATGCATCCCATCATATAGTTAGCCAACATATAATCTGATGGTCTCTCTCTCTTCTCTTCCTTTAATTCCGCCACAAACGCCTCACAAATTCTGTTTAATTTAGCCCACATATAATCCGATAGTTTCTCTCCCTCTGTCCCATTAAATCCAACATGTATGTCTCATGGATCTCGGGTCTTAGCTCACGCCAGACAACGCACTAAAAACATATATAAATTGATGTGAATAAGTTTAAGGGAGCAAGGTGGGACTAATGTGCTGCAGCTTAGACTGGACGGGAGGTTATAAGCTCGATCCCTTTTTCAATGCTTCTTTTTTGTGAGTTCCAGCAGAGCCCATTCTAGTTGCTGACGGCCCAATGGAGAAGACCTAGCAACACGCTTGTAAGAAGTATGTACGTCATCTAAAAAAAAGAAGTAAGAAGTACGTACGAAGAAACGAACCTTTTCTGCAGACTCGTACGTGTAGCTAAGTAGGATTCAGACTCATGTATATATATGAAGCAAAGTTGAATTAGGATTCTTATTATGGCTACGTGCGTGTTCAGCTGGCCCACAACCTCCACGTCTGGATGTAGTCTATAAGTAGGGAATAACTTTGTTTAATGCAGATCAGCTAGTAGACTCATCTGGCTAGCGTGGTGGGTGTTCCATCTTAAGATTGAGCTAGGTCACGAAGTTCGAATTCTTTCATCACCTTGCCTTTTTTTAGTTTTTCCTCGGATGTCCACTTGGGTGGCCCATGAGAGCACGCGTGTCATTGGGCCGAGAACCCACTCGGGTGTACGCGCTGGGCCAGTGCGCCGACGAAATTTATGTTTGACAGGCGAAACCAAAAAGCTAATGACGGATTTTTTTCTCAAATCTTGGAGGAGGAAGGGGAATAGTACCACCTCGTAGGAACCAGCCAAAGAGGTCACGTACGGAAGAAGTGAAAAAAAAGTAGGCGACGGTGAACCCGACAGAAGCAATGCGTGCTTTATTAGTAGGTAAAAATAAAGATAGTCGTATATGTATTCGACAGTGGGTTAACGAACATAACTGCTAAGCCAATCCATTATCCATATGGAGAATGGATGAATCACCACCACAAAGCTGTCGAGACACAAGCTGGCACGAACAAATTTCTTCTAAATTAAACTACAATGATCAGCATCGGTATCTCTAGGAACAGCATCATCAATTGAACAGTTTATAAAAACAACAATCATGTACTATGTCTTTCCAACATCTAGCCCAGCAGTGCGCAATAACGAGGAGCAATTCACCTCTGCCGCAAACCTGGACTAGAGGAGTATTGTTTCATTGATCAGCTGGGTCAGCAATAGGGGGGCAGCAGCTCCCTGGTTTTATTGCCTGCTTTTCTTGGAGCTGCAGTCAGGGCACTTGTAGTGCTTTATGTGCTCCGCTTTGGCCGGGGTTATCCTCACGCACTTGCCATGGAACCACCGCTCACAAATATCACACCCAATCCAGAACTCACTTGCGTTGTAGCGACCACCGCAGGTTCCACAAAGGGTTTCACTGTGTTCATCATCATCCTTGTAGGCGTCATCAACAACAGCTGGCCTCGAGTTCTTTGTCTGCATGTCATTATTTGTTCGCTGCATAACAAGGTTAGGTTTCAGTTTGTGGAAGATTGACGAAAACAAACTGCACAATTTTCTGGCATGAGAGAAAGCATTCATAGCACCTTTCCCGAGTGTCTTGATTTGCCAGTGCTGTCAACACCAGATTTATTATCCCTTCCATGCTTCCGTTCAGATAATGATTCAAGCACAGTTGGTTGGTCATTGATCATACTAAATAAGCGCTTCCTGGTAAACAAGAGAGCTAACTATTGATTCCAGGTTAAAGGCTAAAGTTAAAGTTTTGTAAAAGAAACATTTCATTAACCATGACACAAAACCTTGCATTCTCAAAAAAGAAAGATGATGGGTGTGACACACAAGCAACTTTTAATCAGATAGAGAATCCAGGACACCAAGTACTAACACATGGTAGGGGTAGCACTGTAAACGAGCCGAGCTCGAGCAAACATACCCAATTAGACTCAGAGAGAGGATGGGTGGTCTGGTGAGTGCCAATCAATCGGCATTTATCCGAGGACATAATCTGCATGACAATTTCGTATTGGTTCGTCAGGTGGCGCGCAAACTGCATCAACGGAAAGCCAAAGGTGTGCTTCTAATGCTTGACACCTCGTGTGTTTGATTTATCTCCTGGCCCTTCGTCTGTGAAGTTCCTGGGTGCCAAGGGGTTTTCGGAGCACTGGCTGGCCTGGGTTGCTATCATCTTATTGTCTGCTAGGGAGATGCGGCAGAGGGGGATCACCTTTCCCCGCTGCTGTTTGTTATCGCCATGTAAGCACTGACTGCTCTGATTGCTGACCATGACCAGATGTAATTTGTTCTTCCTTGGTCAGCGCCCGCAAGAGTCACACAAGAAATGGCTGGCTTCCTACCACCTCACTGGCATCGCCGCGCTGTGGTACGGCCACTTGGAGGAGAAGATCGGTCGTGGGGAGAGGTTCAGCAATTCATCTTCAACCACTTCGAACCACCAACACGCGCCAATTCCTTCGGCGAATTGATCTCGGTTCGCCACTCCGGCACGGTCATGGATTAACCAAGCGCTTCCTCGACCACCTGACTCGCGTTCCGCCAATCGCTCACACTGAGGAGCGGGACATCTTCACCAACAACCTGGCGAGCCCATGAAGACGCAGGTCGAGATGATGAAGTCGGCCTCTTTGGAAGCAGCCATGGATCTGTCCGTCTCCTTCGTGCACCTCCACAACGTCTTGACAGCCTCCGCGGCCACTCAGGCTCTTCCGGTCCGCCGGCCGCGCCTGCAGTTGGGGCAGGCGGCGCCATCTGACATCACCGGGCTCAGGTCCATCATGGACCTGCACGCAGTACCCTTGGGCAGGTTTGACGTCGTCCTCGGGACGCACTTCCTCAAGACACTTCGGCCCATATTGTGGGACTTCTCCGTCCTATGGATGTCCTAGAAGCGTGCCGACCACTGCGTGGAGTGGTATGGGCTGGCATCCACCGGCCGCCCTAGCCAGCTCCATGCGGCCAGCTCCACCTGTGCGTCATCCAGGAGCCCCTGGATACCTCCTGGCCTCCTTCGCAAACACCTTCGCCGAGCCCAAGGGGCTTCCTCCACCGCCAGCACACGACCACCACATATGACTGTTGCTCGGGTATCAACTGATGAACATCCGGACGAACAGATACCCGGCCATCAAGAAGGACGAGCTTGAGAAGAAGTGTACCTAGATGCTGGAACGGCCTAACTTTCTCCTCACCGATGCTCCTGGTGAAGAAACACAAGGAAATTGGCGATTCCACGTCGACTATCCGGGACTCAATAGTGTCACCATCAGGGACATGTTACCCATTCCTAAGCCTGGTGAACGGCGTGTACCTAGATGCCTCACCGGAGACGCCAGAATGTCATGGCCGACGCCCTCCCTCTACATGACTTGTCGAGGGCCCACTTGTGCGCCATCATGGGGCCAGCCTTCGACCTCTTCAACAGGCCAGGTACACCAACCCAGCCTCGGTGGCATTCCAGGAGCAGCTGGAGTCCAGCGAGTTGGGCTCACTCTAGGCCCTCGTCAACGGCATCGTCACATTTAAGCACCGGGCATACGTGCGTCCCACGTCTCCACTAGTAGCCGACGTGTTGGCTGCTGCCCATGACAAGGGCCATGATGGCATTGAGAAGTCAATGCATCGTCTTCGCCGGGATTTTCACCTTCCCTAGGCTCGGGTGCCGCTCCAAAACTACATCAGCGCCAACACTGTGTGCCAGCCTAACAAGACGGAGCAGCTTCATCTAGACAGAGCAGCTTCAACCACTGATGCTGCCATCTCGCCTTTGGGAGGACATTACGATGGACTTCATTGAAAGGGTTGCCTGACTTGCCCACTTCATTGAAGGGCTGCCTAAGGTGGGCGGCAAGTGTGTTATACTCACAGTCGTCGACCGATTTTCTAAGTATGCACACTTCATTCCCTTAGTTCACCCTTATACATCGGAGTAACTGGCCAAGTCGTTCTTCTCCAACATTATGCGCCTACATGGATTTCCTGCTTCCATAATCTCCGACCATGATGTAATTTTCACTTCGGGAATTTGGAAGGCCTTATTCACTACTGCCGGCAACCGCATGCACACGAGCTCCGCCTTTCACCCAATCACCCTCAGTCAGATGGCCAGCCCGAGGCGTTAAACTGGGTGAACGACCTGTACCTAGATGCCTCGCCGGAGATCGTCCTCGCCAGTGGCTCCAGTGGCTTCCTTGGGCTGAGTACTGCTACAACACCTCCTATCACTCGGCGCTCAAGGATACTCCCTTCTGGGTGGTCTATGATCGTGATCCTCTCCGCGCCAAAACTCCAGGGGAGATTCGCAATCAAGAAGTGAAGCGGCAGATTGTCGACCGCGAAGAGAGTCAAGTATCCAGGTGCTCTTTTTCCGCCATCTCATCCTGAGAATTGCCGGAGATTTACGTCATCAAAACATATTGTGGTGGCAAACAACAAATTTCGCCACAATTGTGGTGGTTTTATGTGATTCAGGCCATACATGAACCCCACGCACAAGCAATAGAAGAGCATTACACAAGACAGGAATGTAGATCAACAGTATAGAAGCTACAGAAGAAAAAAAAATCAACAGTACAGAATTTGTTTTCCCTCTCCCTCCGAGAAGTTACCTTCCAATAACAACGGCAATACCAATTGACATTGAGCCCAAGGCTTAAGAGTAGAAAATTTGTTAAAACTGTTATATTAATTCAAAAAATCTTTAGCGTGGGGCAGAACCGTACCTCTCGTTTGCATTGAGACGCGCGCCAAAGAAGAAGGCAACGGAGAGCAGCCATGAGTCGGAGTGGACGGCGACGAGGGAGAGCCAGTCGCGGCGGTGCATCCCATCCCTGGCGAAGTTGATCCCTAGCGCCGGCTCCGGCACCTCCGGCGGCACCTCCTCCGCCGGCAGCGCGACCTCCCAACTACCGTTCGGGTGTCCGTACAGACACAAATTCTCCTTCTCTGCACACCAGCCAAAGAAACCGATCAAAGCCCACGACGCGAAGAACCCAACCAATTCGAGCCATCAGATCCGATCCGGTCTTACCTGGGTCGCAGTACCTGTAGAAGTCTTCCACATCTGCAAGAGCCACGAACCACGCGGGGCGACGCGCCGTCGCGTTAGATCTAATATACAAGAGAAGCTACACAGAATGAGAGCGGGGAGGTGCCTGGGTCGCTTACCGGCGGTGAGAGCGCGGACGAGTGCGCTGCGGCGGTTGGAGAAGTCCTTAAAGATGTCCTCGACTGTGCGGGGAGCAGGGGAGACGGGGGCAGCGGCAGTCTCCATCGGCGGGGGCACGGTGAGCGGCTGCACAGGCAGCAGTGTCGGCGCCTTCCGATGTGAGGGAAGTTCAGGTCGGAGCTCTGACACTGGACGGAATTTTTTTAAGGTTAGGGATGCGGTCCAAGCGGGCGTGACACAGTGGAAGGGAAGGGATGCCGCAGTGGGCACGTGGCGTCTAAGTTCAGACGAGCGCGCGGCGCACACTAGCAGGGGACAGTAATGGCCAGTTTTTTTTTTTTTTTTTGGCTTCTAGAATAAACTGCCCCTACCTAGCTTATTCTAAAAGCCAAACGAAAAATAATTTTTTAGAAGCCTACTAGTCAAGTCTTAATTAATAGACTTCTAAAAAGTAAATTTGGTTAGGCTACTAGAATAAGCTAGTTAGGGGGCAGTTTATTCATGCTTATTCTAGAAGCCAGCAAAAGAAATGCCCTTAAGTGTCACTAGTAACATGATATGTTATTAGTTAATATATTTTTTGGCGAGTGATAGGCACCGGCGCGCCGGCCCAAATTTGAGCCGGTCGGACCAGCACCGTACGATCTAGCGCTTAGGAACCGCACGATTCCCTTCTTCCTCCTCCGGACGTCTCTCTTCTTTTAGAAAAATTTCCCAACGCGCCGCCACGGACGATGACGTGCCAGCCTCGAAGCACCTCCCAGCACGTCGTCCATGTCGTTGCCCTCGCCGCCGGTCGCCGCCGTCGCCTCCTGCGTTTCTCGCCAGCAAACATGCGCCCGCGGTTGCAGCTCCCTGTGGCGACGATTGCAGCTCTGGTGGGCGGGTCACGTCTCCGGCGGCGCCGGTCGCCGGTCGCAGCTCCGGTGCCGGTCACCGGTAGCAGCACGACCCATGCAGCAGTTGCACCTGCGGTTGCAGCTCTCAGCGGCGACGGGTGTAGCTCCGGTTGTAGCTCCGCCGCCACTCCTCGCCGTTGATGCTCACTGCACGAAATTGCGTCGACGAGGCCACCAGTCAGTCAATGCCGTTGAATGGATGTAGCAAAAACCATCACCGGTCGTAGCAAAAATGACAACAGTTGCAGCAAATCGTCATCGCCGTCATCGCGAGGTCGCAGCTCCGCCTTGATGGATGTAGCAAAAAAACTTCGTCGGTAGTAGCAAAATCCAACTACGGTTGAATTTTTATTATCTACGGTTGAAGCTTTTTTCGTGGTCGGTTGAAGCTTTTTCTATGGCTGCTTGCAGCGTTCGTCGACACCCAGTCACAGCTTCGCCGTCGTCCCCGCATCTTTCCATCATCGGTGGTTAAACCTTTTGCCGACTCGGGTTGTAGCTTTCTTTGTCCTTGGTTGCAGCTTTTTGCTGTTGGCAGTGGCTAGGCCCAACATTTGTCGTCTATGGTTGAAGATTTTTGTGATGCCGGCTAAAGCTTTTTGCGACACCGGTTGAAGCCTTTTCCTGTTGGAAGTAGTCAGCCACTAGCATCGTCATTCACTAGTTGAAACTTTTTACAACGCCGGTTGAAGCTTTTTGCGACGCCGGTTGTAGCTTTTTGTTGTGGGCAGTGGCCGGTTCCAGCATCTGTCGTCGCTGGTTGAAGCTTTTTGCCGCATCGGTTGTAGCTTCCCAGAACGTCGGTTGCAACATCAGGGGTTGTCCCTTGGTGCTCGCAGCTCCGGTGATATGCTCCCCCGTAGCAATGCTTGACGTTGCCTCCCATAGCAGCTCGCGGTCGCCCCCGTCGCTGTCAGCCTCGAGCTCATAAGCCATGGCTGCCCTGACCTGTGAGCTCGCAGACCATGGCCCCCTGTCGTAGTAGCGCTGGTGCTCGGCCCCGTCGCGCGCGGCCATGGCGATTGGCGCGACCATGGTGACGAGGTCGCAAAGGGCACGAGGGGGCGAGTGGCAGTGCGTGAGCTCGCTGGGCGGTGGGTGCCTCGCCGGGGAAAAGAAGAGGGGAAAGGAGGACGTTCGTCGCGTGGTGGAGGAAGAAGATAAGGCAGAGAAGAAAAAAATCTGGGTGCCAGACGACGCGTGATAAACGCACGATCCACAGGGGATCGAACGCACGCGACGCGACCGGCCGAAGCTTCGGCCGGCGCGCCGTTTTCAAACGTTTCTGTCGTGGTTTTCTCACGGCAGATGCCATGGGATGGCTAAAAGTGGGGGGCAGCAAGGCTACGGTGGAGATCCGGGACGGGATTGGGCAACAGCACGCGGTGGTTTACCCAGGTTCGGGGCCCTCGTGTGGAGGTAACACCCCTACTCCTGCATGTCTGGTGTATATGGAGTGTGGGTGGTAGTACATGGTCGCTCCTGGAGCTGTTTGGAGGATGAAGAAGAGAGCTCTGAGCTCTCCTCTTCTCCTGGAGTGTGAGAATGAGAGAGGGAGTGAATTGCATGCCTTGGGAGGGCTCCCTGGGTCACCTTATAAAGGGGTGCCCATGGGACAAGGGGTGGCCCACATGGCCTAATAATCACTATTAGGGATGACACATGACACACGCACAGTGTCTACCATTCATCAATAATGCTGCACTGTAGAGCATGGCCGTCTCGTCCGCACAGGTCCGATGGGACGTTGTGGTTGACTTCGCGTAGCAGGCCAACTGGAGCAGCCGGACGGGGAGCCAACTGGAGCAGCCGGATGGTGAGCAGCCGGACGGGGAGGAGCAGCCGGCCATCCTTCACCCGGCAAGGCTCCACCCGGCAAGGCTCCACCCCGCAAGGCTCCACCCGGCAGGCTCCACCCGGCAAGGCTCCACCCGGCCAGGCTCCAGCTAGCCGGGTTCGCACACCGGGGATGGCTCCCCCGACATTGTCTTGAAATGATGTCTTGTCTCCTTGAGCCTACCCGGGGGTCATCACCCTGACGTTTTCCCTATTTTTTTTACTTGAAACACTGTGGGACACGCATAAATCGAAAAATGATCCAAATTTTTTAGGATCTATGCGGTTAAACTTGATATGAATAAGACCTACGACAGAGTTGAATGGGTGTTCCTGAAGGCGATATTAGGCAATCTGGGTTTTGATGAATGATGGATTGATCTTATCATGGCTTGTGTGTCATCAGTAAAGTACAAAGTAAGGTTCAACTCCAATGAGACTGCACCATTTAGTCCAACCAGAGGATTAAGGAAGGGAGCCCCCTTCCCCTACTTATATTTCTCCTATGTGTGGAGGGCCTCTCTAATTTTATTGCTTTTGAAGAAGAAGCGGGCAATCTCAAAGGTGTCCAGGTGTGTCGTGACTCCCCTACTATATCACATTTACTTTTTGTTGACGACTCTTCGATCCTCACGATGGCAAATACAATTAAAAGGATCCTGGATGATTATTGTTCAGCTTCTGGACAGATGGTGAGCGCGGCAAATCATTGATTTATTTTAGCCCCAATACTGAAATTGATAGAAAAGTGGAGGTATGTCAAATTCTGGACATCATGACAGACAAATATTTGGGTCTCCCCTCCATGATCGGGGTAGACCGTGTTGACTATTTTAAACATCTTATCGAAAGGATCCAAAAAATGATAAACAGGTGGAAGGAATTGAATTCTTTAAGGCCTTTTAGCTAGGCATAGTAATTTTAATGATGCTCACATAAAAAGGAATTGAAACATAAAGAGAGCATCATGAGTTATATATCAAACACATTTAAGCCTAACCCACTTCCTATGCATAGGAATTTTATAAGCAAAAAAATTATTGAAGCAAGAATCAACTAGCATAGGAAGGCAAAACAAGTGTAACTTTAAAACCTTCAACATAAAGAGAGGAAACTTGATATTGTTGAAATATATATATAAGCATATCTTCCCCTCTCATAATAATTTTCAGTACCATCATAAACAAATTCAACAGTATAACTATCACATAAAGCATTCTTTTCATGATCAACATGCATAGAATTTTTATTACTCTCCACATAAGCAAATTTCTTCTCATTCATAATAGTGGGAGTATCATATAAAACTTGAAAACTATAAATTGATTCCACATCAAAAGAGTAATGTTCAGTAGCAGAATATTCATTAATATGACAAGTTTTCCAAGAATAATTATCACTGCTATTTATAGCATAACTATCATCACAATAATCATGATAAGTAGCAACTTTGTCCTCATCATAATCAATTGGAACCTCTTCCAAAATAGTGGAATTATCACTAAATAAAGTCATGACCTCTCCAAATCCACTTTTATCATTATTCCGGTAAGATTCAACACCCTCCAAAATAGTCGGATCATTACTATCTAGAGTTGACACTCTTCCAAACCCACTTTCATCATCGTTGCAATCATCATAAATAGGAGGCATGTAATCATGATAATAAATTTGCTTATCAAAAGCAGGGGGACTAAAAAGATCATATTCATCAAACATAGCATCCCCAAGCTTATGGCTTTGCATATCATTAGCAATTTCTTCTAAATAATCATTCTCATCATCAATAGCATGAATAGCACCAATAGTATAACAATCACTATTATCATAATTTTCCAAGTTGGTTCCAAAAATATTTTCAAGATCATAAGATGTATCAAAATTATCTCCCCAATTATAATCATCATAGTAAGTAGTAGGCATACCAAAATCATCCTCAATAGTGCCTACAGATATAGTGTCACAATAAAAAGCAATATTTTCATCAAGTGTATCATCTTCCACAATAGTTTGTGGTTCATTCTCATAAGGCACAACCATAGGAGCAACATTATTAGGGATAGATACCTTTTATCTTTATATCTCCTTCTTTTCTTTTTCTTCTTCTTCACCACATTAAGTGTGGGTTCAAGTAATTTTTTTGAGCTTCTTTTTGGAGAGATTGGTTGGAAAGGAAGCTCCTCCTCCTGATTGATCATGAGAAACAATAGGAGAGAATTTCCCTTTCATTAGTGGTAACAACATTCCTTTTATATTCCATTGGATTTCCCGTATTTCTATAATTGGCTACAAAAGCATTCTCATTGCAATTTACCAAAACATATAGATTTCCCTTAGATGAATTTCAATATCCTCTGTGAGAATGAATACTTCAAACCAATTATTTTTATGTGTCAATTATTCACACCCCAAAAATAGACTAAGTTCATTATAAAGTTTAAGGGTGATCATGTCATCACAATATTTGGTCATGATTCGATCATGAAAATGCATGCATTGAAAATTAAGATGACCAACTTTATTGCAAAGTTCACAATTAATGGGATGAAGAGAACATAATCTTCTAGCATAATCATCTAATATCTTAATCCACCATTTAGTTTTTTCATGTTTATGCTTCTTACAAAATTTATCATCCCTAATTGGCATTTTTTCATAAGGTCTATGCTCTCCACAAAAATTGACATGCTTATAAGAAACTTTCTTCAGAAATTTTATCATGACTAGTGCAATCATCATTAGTTTCATGGATATTCATAGAAAGCATACTAACAACATTGCAATCATTCTTATCATTCATGGAACTCACACCAAACATTGTGTTAAATTCTTCTTTTAACACTTCATAGCAATTATTGGAATCCATGTTTTCAAGAAAAACTTTATAAAGATAAACAATTTGGCACAACTTCACTTCCATTTTTTTGTAGTTTTCTTTTATAAACCAAACTAATGATAAGCAAGAAACTAAAAGATTCAATTGCAAGATCTAAAGAAGATACCTTCAAGCACTCACCTCCCTGCTAACGGTGCCAGAAATAACTTGATGTCTACTATGCAACTTTATTCTAGTAGACTTTGTTGGGCCTCCAAGCACAATGTTTTGTAGGACAGCAGCAAATTTCCCTCAAGTGGATGACCTAAGGTTTATCAATCCGCGACAGGTGTAGGATGAAGGTGGTTCTCTCTCAAACAACCCTCACTACTGCAGGAATGCCTAGCAGGGGCGGGCGCAAAAAGGCCAGCAGTGGCGGGCCAGGCTCCCAGGGCCGCCCGCCACCGACCTCCCGCCACTGCTATAACCGCATCAGTGGCGGGCACCCGCCCGCCACTGGTAGAGAGACTGCAGTGGCAGGCGCGCGTAGGTGCCCGCCAATGGTTGGTTTGGTATCTATGGTGGGCTTTTCTAGCGCCTGCCACTGAGTGTCAGTCACACACACAAAAAATTCATAGCGACGGCAACATTTATGCTGTCATGGTTGCGTTTTTCATACAACACATATCAGAATACATTGATAAGAATAAGAGAGGACGAAATATTGTTGCATACATTAACCACTAGCTCTAATTGTTGTCAATCATGACTACAAATGCCCCAACTAAATATTCGTAGCTAGGTAGCAGCCAACACATAGTAGGCAAACCACGACTAACGATACAAACATCCACCACTTAATTAGTCCTGATAATGACAAAGGACTAGGACCTACTCCTCTCTTTTAGGATAAGTTGAAAAGAATAAGAATGCCCCTGTATCTTCATGGTGGAGCACAGAGATCCACCGATCTCCAATTTCTGGTCTGCACTCATTCAATATTTGCCGTCATTCATCAATTTTGAGGTGTCCATCTCGTGGGTTTGCAGTCGAGTAGGTGCCTTTGAAATTGGTATTATGATAGCAAATAATTGTCATCTCACCTTTTGCATCCATCGCTATAGGCACAACAACTCTTGGGAGCTTCTGTTGAAGAACAACATAGTAACATAGTAAGCAGTGTAGTTTATTTAAGATGGACTAGTGGCACAATAATAGTACAAAATCATACCATGCATTTTTTATGAATGTTGGTATTGCTCAACTTGTGGACTAGTGGAACGTATGGTGTAGTATTTGGACCAGCTCCGTAAGTGCCCTTAAATGACTCAACATCATTAACAAAGGAGACAAGATAATTTTTCTCCTCCCAAGTAAGCTCGGAGCCAGCAGTGTAATAGGTCTCGTCTACTATATTCCGTATTTTTCTTCGAGATAGTAAATAAGCTGTTGATTTTAATTAAAATGTTAAGTTAGGAGTGAATAACAAATATTTTAAGATAGATTACTTAACAAATTTGTTTAAGAAACTCACTCGGAGGAAAAATAGGAATCATGTCTATTTCCACCCAAATGTCTTGATCAAAATGAGAAAAGGTGGCTTGAAAGATGCCAATATCAAAGGTAAAATCATACCCTCCTCAAATCCGTAAGCCTTGCATAATCCTTTCCAATTAGTGCAACCAAAATATGTGTGATCTACTTCATTGTAGATCCTAGCTTCAAAAACGAAACCATGTTTCGTCTTCAGGTAAACAGTCCTTTCAGCAATGTCATCTCTGTCTTTGACATGCAGCTTCTCTAGGACAAAAGGCCTTGCATAGCAAGGGATGCACTAGTCGGATTGAGAAAAAAAACAGAAATTACACGTTAAAACAAAAATCTTGAGACATGTTTAGTTAAGAAGGAAATATGTGCAGAAATTACCGTATAATATTTGTAGTCCTCTTTAAGCATTAGCGAGAAGTACCTATCGTCCTCTAGATGAGGATCGTCGCACATACCCCCGTTGTCGGAACAGTAGGGGCACTCGGGGATCCCATCGAGCTCATCCTCATTCATTTGCTATGTTCATAGATGGAAGATTAAAAATCAACAAAAAAAATCATAATGATAATACATGCGATCACACATTACCAACACTACGTGTGTCGCCTCGGCGAGGTCGAGCCATTGTATCTTGACCATGTTGGGTTTTGAATGAGGGGCACCCACTTTCTAGAAATTGAAGACAATATGAATCACAAACTAATGGAGTCGGCTCATATGGAACCAAATTAAACATGCATATATAAATCTTCATAGAAACATAAAAATTACATTCAAAAGCATCGATCATAGCTAGAGATCACATAAAGGCAGTACAACACTAGTTCACAACATGAAATTAAGTTCAGCTCTGTCATAGCAACATGAAATTAAGTTCACAGAGATCATATAGATCACATAAAGGCAATGCCGCACTAGTTCACAAGCAAACGCTCAGCTCTGTCCAGAGCTATCCTCGTCTCCAATCATCTTCTTGGTCTCGGCTAGGACGGTCTTCGCAGCTTCGGCAGCTGTACGTGCAATCGCGGCAGCTCCTCGCGCTCTTCCTGTGGCTGCTCACGCGAGATAGCAAGATGATGCATCTCTGTGGGCGTGTTCAACGCTCTCGGCGGCTAGTACATTGCCCTCTGCAAAAGCGAGCGTGACCTCCGTGTAATGAACCACCCTCGAGACAGAGTCTATAACTGCAGGAGTCATAACGACGCGTCTTGGCTTCTCCATCTAATTCGCATTAAAAAACTTGACATTTAGATAAAGCACAATTTCATTGAAAGTAACTATATAACAAGATATAACAGGCGATGTGTTGTACGAAAAAAATCGGCATGACCTTTGCTAGTAATTTGACATATTGAGTGCCAGAAATTTGGCGAAACGGAACTTAATCAACGTTTCCCAAAACGTTGGCACTCCTTATGAACACCTGCATCATGAATAACTAGTACAAAATTTTAGTTTTACATGTACACTAATAACTAGTATTAACTTTTTCTAGTATAAATAATATGCTACGCCCAAAAAATGTACATCTACAATAAACACTATCTACGCCCAAAAAATCTACATCTAGTACTAACTTTTTCTAGTACAAGAACAACAACAATCTAAATATACAATAAAAGAGAAAGATGCATGTGGTTACCAGGATGGACGGAGAAGACATGGGGGTTGAGGATGATGGCAGCGGACGTTGAGGACGTCGGGGATGCGGCGGACGTTGGAGTCGGCGGAAGGCGAGGGCGATGGTGACGGCGGGGACGTTCGACGCGGCGGTGGATGGTGATGACGTTCGATGCGGCAGCGGCGGACGGCGAGGGCGATGGGGATGGCGCCGGCCTGGTAGGCGCCGGAGGGCGAGCGCGACGGTGACGACGTCCAAGGCCGCCACGACGATGGAGACGGCGGCGACAGGCGAGAAAGACGGGGGTGAGAGATTTTTGGATAAGATGTGGACGGCTGTGGGCGCGTGGGGCTTAGAAACCCTAAACCATATGGTATACGGCCAGTGACGGGCGCAACCACGCACCCGCCACAGCTAAGTTCATGTGGCGGGCAGAGAAGACGATCCGCCACATCATGTTAGGGACCCGACACTGCTATTTTTTTGCAATTTTTGAACAACTTCGACGCGAGTTGCCGAAAGCATGTGTGGCAGGCACTTTCTGCCGCCCGCCACAGCTAACTGACGGAGCAGTGGCGGGCGCATCGCGGCAGCCGCCACCAAAGGTTTTCTGCAAGCGGGGATCTTGAAGACAGTTTACTTGTGGCGGGTATGACGAAGTGCCCGCCACTGATGCGACAAGAGCAGTGGCGGGGCCACTGCTGCGACAAGAGCAGTGGCGGGGCCACTTTAGTACTCGCCAGTGCTACTTCAACGCCGTAGTGGCGGGTATTATATAGTGCCCGCCACTCATTTGAGTTCACCTATAAGCCCTTTCCCAGTAGTGCCTGCAATGAAATACAAGTAATCTCTTGTGTCCCCAACACAACCAATACAATTGTCAGTTGTATAGGTGCACTAGTTCAGCGAAGAGGTGATGGTAGATGTGTAATATGGATGGTAGAAATATATTTTTCTAATCTGAACAAATAAAAACAACAAGGTAGCAAGTAACAAAAGTGTGTGAAAATGGTGTCTCATGCTTAGAAACAAGGCCTAGGGTTCATAATTTCGCTAGTGCAATCCCTCAAAGTTCGGCAAAGGATCACTCCAAAGTTTCCATTTCTATTAGAGAAAGTAGGATGAAATCACGTAGGTAGTAAACCACCTCAAAGTTGTGTTTCCAATCAATCTATTGAACCACCCCCAAAGTGTCACGAATAGTCCTAGAGATCGTACTACGACAACACCGTACGATACATATCGTTCAACCTTTATGTCACCTAGAATACCCTAATGTCACCACGGGTATCTGCAATTTAATACTAGACATGCATCATGCAATCTCAAATCTAAAGTATTCAATCCAACACAAAGAAACCTCAAAGAGAAAGACTCAATTCACCACAAAAAGAGATAGAGGCAGATGAACATCATAAGATTCAACAATATATATTAATAAAGCTCATGATACAATCAAGATCGGAATCCATCAAGAACATGGGAGAGAGAGAGATCAAACACATAGCTACTGGTACAAACCCTCAGCCCCAAGGATGAACTACTCACGCATTACCATGGAGGCTGCAAGGTTGATGAAGAGGCCTCCCATGGTGGCATCCCCCTCTGGCAGGGCACCGGAAAAGGGCTGCAGATGAGATCGCTTCGGAACAGAGGCTTGCTGTGGCGATAAAATTGTTTCGGGTCTCCCTCCGAGGGTTTTGGAATATTACAAAAATTATATGCTTGGAATTAGGTCAAACAGAGCCTCGAGGGCCAACAAGCCTGGGTAGCGCGGCCTAGGGGGTGCCCCCTGGGCTTGTGAGCCCCTCATGCCTCTTCTCGCTGCCTCCCGAAGCTTCTGGCGTTTCTTATTTTCCACAAAAAATCCTCGTAAATTTTCATCGTGTTTGGACCTTCCTAGATATGGATTTTCTGTGAAACCAAAAACATGCCAAAAAAAAAACAAGAACTGGCACTGGGAACTATATTAATAAGTTAGTCCATAAAAATAATATAAAAGTGCACCAAAACCATATATAAATGATGTAAATGTAGCATGAATACTTCATAAATTATATATACATTGGAGACGTATCATACTGCTGCAGGAGGAACTATAATGGGTAAGCCCATCGCTGATGTTAAAAAGTTGCTTGATGAAATGCAAGAAAACCATGCCCAATGGCATGTTGAGAGGGCTACCACCAAGAGAGTTAATGCAATTGAAGAAAAGAATACAGAGTTCAATGCTTAGATTGATGAACTCATCTCCGTCATGAAAGGTAAAGAAGAGGTAAATGTGAATGCTACTACTGAAGAAGATGTTAATGATGTCAATTTTATTGCTCGTAATTGCTACAATCCCAACTACAAAAGTAATGGGTATGCTCCTAGATTTCCTTATCCTAATAATAGTGGAGCACCTAATTTTAATGGGATGAACAATAGCAATAGAAATACTCCAGAGGAAACTCCAAAAAAATATTGCTAGTCAAAGTGAGCAAAATAAAACCTTTAAAAATATCTTGAAGAATCATGATAACTTACTTGGTTAATTGACCGGTAAGATTGCTGGACTCACTAACGATGTGCAGGCTCTAGACAGAAGAACTAAGAGCATGGAAGCACAAGTGGCTAAAATTACAGGGAGTCAAACTTTGATTCTAGCCAGGTTTGCCGGTAAACCGGAACCTAACCCGGTTGAAGATGTCAAGATGATGAGAAGTAGCGAAGAAAGTGCAAAAGAGCTTGATAAAATCCATGTGCCAGAATATACTTATACGGTTGCAGACTTCATGAAGATGATAGCAATGAAACACCCACTACCTGAAGTATCACATGATGAGGCATATAATGTCTTTGTTGATCATGTTGCATCTAAGGTACGTGAGTTGGATGATGAAAGAAAGAAGTTATTCAGTAAGTTACCTACTAAACAAGAAGATACTTTTGAGCCTGATGTCTACTACGCAACTTTATTCTTGTAGACGTTGTTGGGCCTCCAAGTGCAGAGTTTTGTAGGACAGCAGCAAATTTCCCTCAAGTGGATGACCTAAGGTTTATCAATCCGTGGGAGGCGTAGGATGAAGATGGTGTCTCTCAAACAACCCTGCAACCAAATACAAGAAATCTCTTGTGTCCCCAACACACCCAATACAATGGTAAATTGTATAGGTGCACTAGTTCGGCGAGGAGATGGTGATACAAGTGTAGTATGGATAGTAGATATAGGTTTTTGTAATCTGAAAATATAAAAACAGCAAGGTAGCAAGTAACAAAAGTGAGCTCAAACGGTATTGCAATGCTTAAAAACAAGGCCTAGGGTTCATACTTTCACTAGTGCAATCTCTCAACAATGCTAACATAATTGAATCATATAACAATCCCTCAACGTGTGACAAAGAATCAGTCCAAAGTTTCTATCGGAGAATGTAGGACGAAAACGTGTATCAACCTATGTGCTTAGATTACCCCAATGTCACCAGGGGAATCCGCAAGTTGAATACCAAAACATACATCAAGTAACTCAATAGAATACCCCATTGTCACCACGGGTATCCACATGCAAGACATACATCGAGTAATCTCAAATCCAATATTCAATCCAACATAACGAAACCTCAAAGAGCAAGACTCAATTCATCACAACAAGATAGAGAGAGGGAAGAAACACCATATGATCCAACTATATTAACAAAGCTCGTGATACATCAAGATCGTGCCAAATCAAGAACACAAGAGAGAGAGAGAGAGAGAGAGAGAGAGAGAGAGAGAGAGAGAGATCAAACACATAACTACTGGTACATACCCTCAGCCTCGAGGGTGAACTACTCCCTCCTCGTCATGGAGACCGTCGGGATGATGAAGATGGCCTCCGGTGGTGATTCCCCCCTCCAGCAGAGTGCCGGAACAGGGCTCCGGATGAGATCTCTTTGGTACAGAGGCTTGCGGCGGCGGCGTGGAAGTGCTATGTTTCTTTTCGGTGTTTTTGCTATTTATATGATTTTTAGCGTTGGATTTACGCCAGGGGGGTCCACGAGGGAGCGACAAGTTCGGGGGGCGCGCCCTAGGGGGGGCCCGAGCCCTCCAGGCTTGTCGCTTCCTCGTGAGGCTTCTGGTCCTTCCTCGAAGATTCGGGGGTCTCTTTTTGTAATGCTCCGGACACACCCACCGGTGGTCGTTACTCCTGGCGGGATCTAGACTGGCCCCACAGATCAATACTAGTCTTTGCTACGCACTTTGTCCTCACTCGTGCGCACCCGGGAGCAACTTTCCGGTCGGTCACCCATCCTGAAATTACTCCAAGCCGAGCACGCTTAACTTTTTAGTTCTTTCCGAATGGGCTCCCGGAAAAGATGGAATTCCTTATTGATATGAGTAGTCTATCATCCCTATTAAGCTAGGCTATCACATACACCCCCACTCAGAGAAACTGATGTCCTCGTCGGGCCACAGGAACGTTCCCTCTTGGCACATACGTCTGTGCATCCAGTCCGGCACATGTGCCATGCCGTGTGCCACGACGGGTCACAAACGTCATGCACAACATGACCGCGCACTTGTCCGCAAATATCTGTGTAACCGCTAGGGTCGGCTCTGATACCAACTTGTAACGCCCCGGACACACCCGCCGGTGGTCGTTACTCCTGGCGGGATCTAGACTGGCCCCACAGATCAATACTAGTCTGTCCTGCACACTTTGTCCTCACTCGTGCGCACCCGGGAGCAACTTCCCGGTCGGTCACCCATCCTGAAATTACTCCAAGCTGAGCACGCTTAACTTTGGAGTTCTTTCCGAATGGGCTCCCGGAAAAGAAGGAATTCCTTATTGATATGAGTAGTCTATCATCCCTATTAAGCCAGGCTATCACACTTTTGGTCCATAAAAAATCACCGTAAATTTTGGGCCCATTCCGAGAACTTTTATTTCAGCACAAAAAACAAATCCACGGTAGTTCTGCTAAAAACAGCATCAGTCCGGGTTAGTTCCAATCAAATCATACCAAAACCATATAAAATTGTTATAAACATGGCATGAATACTTCATAAATTATAGATACATTGGAGACGTATCAGCATCCCCAAGCTTAATTCCTGCTCATCCTCGAGTAGGTAAATGATAAAAGAAATAATATATGAAGTGTGAATGCTAGCATAGTGCACAAGTTTGATCAATGATAATTTTAATCACTTTTTCTAGCATCATTATATATCATAAACAGTAGCTCATCTCATAAAACTTCTCATGATCAAGTAGCAAGCTATTCACATGTTAAAGTATAGATCATAAACTTTATTGAAAACTAACAAACTATGTTCTCAGTCATAAAACAATTGCAATTCATCTTATTTTGCGGAAGGGTCTATGTAAGAGCTTTGATTTAGCAATTCCACATACTCAACTATCATATAGTCTTCCATGATTGCTGACACTCAAAGCATATTTTAAGAACAAACCGTTTCAGTCAAACACATAGGAAGATAGGGGCTTAATGTTTTGCCTCCCAACTTATATATCTCATGGATAATGTCAACAATAATAACTCATGATCACCTATATTCAACTGGATATATGTGCCTGGATCTTTCCCCACCACATGATGCTTGCCAAGAGAGAAAATAAATACGGAATAGAGAAGAACACTATTGACTCTTGCATAAAAGTAAATACATAAAGTAAAAGATAGGCCCTTCGCAGAGGGAAGCAGAGGTTGTCATGCGCTTTTTATTTTTGGATGTGCAAGCTCTTAATGCAAAGGAACATCACTTTATATTGCCCCTTGTGATAGCAACCTTTATTATGCAGTCTGTCGCTTTTATTTCTTCACCATCACAGGTTCATACAAAGCTTATTTTCCCTTACAATAAAAGGTCATACATATTTAGGGGCAATTTTTATTACTTTTGCACCGATGACAACTTACTTGAAGGATCTTATTCAATCCATAGGTAGATATAGTGGACTCTCATGGCAAGAAACTAGGTTTAAGGGTTTTTGGATGCACAAGTAGTATTTCTACTTAGTACAAAATTTTGGCTAGCAAAAGATTATGAGCAAGCACCACATGTTAGAGGATCCAAGAACATATAACTTCTATGTGAATATAAACAATCATAACCCATTACGTTGTCTTCCTTATCCAACATCAACTACTTGATCAAGGTTGAAAATAAATAATGGGGGCTCACAATCATAGAATATGTCCAAGATAGTATATTTATATGTGAAATCTCTCTTCCTTCAATATTCTTTCATGAATTGTTCAAGTGACCAATGTTGTGTTTGCTAACTTTTAATAAATTTTACCACTTATACTTCTTTTATGTGAAGTCACTACTCCCCATGGGACAAGCATATGAAACACATATAATTTCAACTTTATGATATTCAATTCATTAATCAATTCACTCTTAGGATATAAGTGAAGCACGAGAGTGAATGACAAACTACTCAAGAAGATATAAGTGAAGATCAATGAATAGTTAAACAATTAAGTAGCTATGTGAAGACTCTCTCCAATTAAAGATTTCAGATCTGATAATTTTATTCAAACAACAAACATAATGAAAATAAAAGGACACTCCAAGAATAGCACATATCATGTGAACAAGTAAAAACTTAGGCTAACCGATAGGTGTTGATGAAGAAAGGTGGGATGCCTACCGGGGCATCCCCAAGCTTAGTTGCTTGAGACTTCTTGGAATGTTATCTTGGGGTGCCTTGGGCATCCCCAAGCTTGAGCTCTTGTGTTTCCTTAATTCCTCTCATATCACGGTTTCCCTAAATCTTAAGAACTTCATCCACACAAAACTCAACAAGAACTCGTGAGATAAGTTAGTATAAATCAACTCAAAACATTAACATTCTCTACTATAACAAATCACTAAAATTATAATTAAACATTGCATACTAAATTCCTCTGCATATTTAATACTCCTATCCACAAATAGAAACATTAAACAAGCAAACATATGCAAACAATGCAACCATAACCGAAATCTGCCAAAACAGAACAGTCTGTAAAGGGGGAATAAACATTCATACTTCCCTAACTCCAACAATTCTAAAAAATTACCACATGACAGAGAACTCATGCATGCTTACTGTGTAAAAATTTCAGATTTTTATCATGTTCTGACTATTCAGGAATATTCTGGACATAACAGAAAACTTTCTATTTTCAAACAGCAACACATAAACTTGCAAACTGAGCATGGTAAAGGCTATAATTGGCATTTTATTAAAATAAAAGATACAAAACATTATTGATAACAGCAAGCAAATCTCAACAAAATAAAATGACGCTCCAAGCAAAACTCATGTTATGTGACGAATAAAAATATAGCTCCAAGTGAGGTTACCGATAGTGTTGAAGACGAAAGAGGGGGTGCCTTCCAGGGCATCCCCAAGCTTAGACGCTTGAGTCTTCCTTGAATATTACCTTGGGGTGCCTTGGGAATCCCCAAGATTAGGGTCTTGCCACTCCTTATTCTCCTCATATCGATATCTCACCCAAAACTTGAAAACTTCAATCACATAAAACTTAACAGAACTCCGTGAGATAGGTTAGTATGAAAATAAATCATTCACTTTGGTACTGTCAAGACAAGGTTCATAATTGTTCTCAAATAATGCCTACTGTATTCTATCATTTCCACAATTTATATTACTCAATATAAGCTTATGGAAACACTAAAACAAGCAATCTATGCATTGAAAACAGAATCTGTCAAAAACAGTACATCATGTAGTGAGCGAGTTAAAAGGCATACTTCTGTGCCTCCAAAATTTATGAAAAATTAGGACAATGTAAACAATTTGTAACCCAATACAGTGTAAAAAATTTCAGAATTTTCTCACACTCCAGTACAGAAAAGAAATTCCAGCACTGGACGCAAAAGTTTTTGTTTTTGCACAGAATCAAATCAACAAGCATCCACACTATCCCAAAGGCTTTACTTGGCACATTATTGAAAGGAAACATATAAAACATGATTACTACAGTATCTTAATCATGTGGACGCACAAAAACAGTAGGTATAAATATTGGGTTGTCTCCCAACAAGCGCTTTTCTTTAATGCCTTTTAGCTAGGCATGATGATTTCAATGATGCTCGCATAAAAGTAAAGAATTGAAACACAAAGAGAGCATCATGAATCATATGACAAGCACATTTAAGTCTAACCCACTTCCTATGCATAGGTATTTTGTGAGCAAACAATTTGTGGGAGCAATAATCAACTAGCATAGGAAGGCAAAACAAGTATAACTTCAAAACTTTCAACACATAGAGAGGAAACTTGATATTATTGAGATATGTAAAAGCATATGTTCCTATCTCATAATAATTTTCAGTAGCATCATGAATGAATTCAACAATATAACTATCACATAAAGCATTCTTTTCATGATCCACAAGAATAGAAATTTTATTACTCTCCACATAAGCAAATTTATTCTCATCAATAATAGTGGGAGCAAATTCAATGAAATAACTATCATGTGACACTTGATTGGCATAATACAATTGAAAATTAAAATCATGATGACAAGCTTCATAGTTATCATTATTCTTTATAGCATACATGTCATCACAATAATCATCAGAGATAACAACTTTTTTATCATAGTCAATTGAAACCTCCTCCAAAATAGTGGAATCATCATTAAATAAAGTCATGACCTCTCCAAATCCACTTTCATAATTATTGCCATAAGATTCAACACCCTCCAAAATAGTGGAATCATTAGTACCTAGAGTTGACACTCTTCTAAAGCCACTTTCATCATTGTAATCATCATAAATAGGAGGCATGCTATCATCATAATAAATTTGCTCATCAAAACTTGGGGGACTAAAAATATCATCTTCATCAAACATAGCATCCCCAAGCTTGTAGCTTTGCATATCATTAGCATCATGGATATTCATAGAAAGCATATTAACAACATTGCAATCATGCTTATCATTCAAGGATTTTATGCCAAACATTTTATTGAATTCTTCTTCTAACACTTTGGCACAATTTTCTGATCCATCATTTTCAAGAAAGACATTATAGAGATAAAGCATTTGAGGCCACATCAATTCCATTTTTTCTAGTTTTATTTTATAAAACCAAACTAGTGAATAAACAAGAAACTAAAAGATTCAATTGCAAGATCTAAAGATATACCTTCAAGCACTCACCTCCCCGGCAACGGCGTCAGAAAAGAGCTTGATGTCTACTACGCAACTTTATTCTTGTAGACGTTGTTGGGCCTCCAAGTGCAGAGTTTTGTAGGACAGCAGCAAATTTCCCTCAAGTGGATGACCTAAGGTTTATCAATCCGTGGGAGGCGTAGGATGAAGATGGTGTCTCTCAAACAACCCTGCAACCAAATACAAGAAATCTCTTGTGTCCCCAACACCCCCAATACAATGGTAAATTGTATAGGTGCACTAGTTCGGCGAGGAGATGGTGATACAAGTGTAGTATGGATAGTAGATATAGGTTTTTGTAATCTGAAAATATAAAAACAGCAAGGTAGCAAGTAACAAAAGTGAGCTCAAACGGTATTGCAATGCTTGAAAACAAGGCCTAGGGTTCATACTTTCACTAGTGCAATCTCTCAACAATGCTAACATAATTGAATCATATAACAATCCCTCAACGTGTGACAAAGAATCAGTCCAAAGTTTCTATCGGAGAATGTAGGACGAAAACGTGTATCAACCTATGTGCTTAGATTACCCCAATGTCACCAGGGGAATCCGCAAGTTGAATACCAAAACATACATCAAGTAACTCAATAGAATACCCCATTGTCACCACGGGTATCCACATGCAAGACATACATCGAGTAATCTCAAATCCAATATTCAATCCAACATAACGAAACCTCAAAGAGCAAGACTCAATTCATCACAACAAGATAGAGAGAGGGAAGAAACACCATATGATCCAACTATATTAACAAAGCTCACGATACATCAAGATCGTGCCAAGTCAAGAACACGAGAGAGAGAGAGAGATCAAACACATAGCTACTGGTACATACCCTCAGCCCCGAGAACTACTCCCTCCTCGTCATGGAGACCGCCGGGATGATGAAGATGGCCTCCAGTGGTGATTCCCCCCTCCGGCAGAGTGCCGGAACAGGGCTCCGGATGAGATCGCTTCGGTACAGAGGCTTGCGGCGGCGGCGTGGAAGTTCTAGGTTTCTTTTCGGGGTTTCTGGTATTTATAGGATTTTTCAGCGTTGGATTTACGCCAGGGGGTCCACGAGGGAGCGACAAGCTCGGGGGCGCCCTCCAGGCTTGTGGCTTCCTCGTGAGGCTTCTGGTCCTTCCCCGAAGCTTCAGGGGTCTCTTTTGGTCCATAAAAAATTACCGTAAATTTTGGGCCCATTCCGAGAACTTTTATTTCTGCACAAAAAACAACACCACGGTAGTTCTGCAGAAAACAACGTCAGTCCGGGTTAGTTCCAATCAAATCATACCAAAACCATATAAAATTGTTATAAACATGGCATGAATACTTCATAAATTATAGATACGTTGGAGATGTATCAGAGCCTACTATTGAGATTGAGATTGCACTACTGCAGGATGGTCCTAACGCGACACATCAATCAGAGACCCCGTGACCAAACTGTGTGCGATGTATTAATCGCAAACGGTGTCGTACTAAAACCGTCGCCAATAAGACGAACTGTGTGCGATGCCGGAGACATCAAGCACGATTCAGATTAGAGATGCGTGTGCGATACGTGGCATAGAGTTGATCCATATGAACTGTTTGCGATAAGACAGAACAACAAACACGATTCAGATTAGAGACGCGTGTGCGATACGTGGCATACAGTTGATCCATATGAACTGTTTGTGATAAGACAGAACAACCAACACGGTTCAGATTAGAGACGCGTGTGCGATACGTGGCATACAGTTGATCCATACAAACTGTTTGCGATAAGATATAACAACAAACACGGTCAGCCAAATCGAGGTGTGTGCGATACACGGCATACAGTTCACTCGGATGAACTGTTTGCTATTACCCAACATAACAGAAATGGTCAGGCAGATCAAGGTGTGTGTGATACACGGCATACAGTTCACTCGGATGAACTGTTTGCGATGAGCCAAAACAACAGAAACGGTCAGCCAGATCAAGGAGTCTGCGATATACGGGCACATATTCTAATTAAAAGAATTGTGCGCGATGGTAATAACAAGCGCAAACGGTTGATGGAACAAGTCGTGTGCTAACATCGCCGATTGCGGTGCACACGCCATGTACGCATCCAAGAACGCTTGCCCACGTTAATTACACCATCCGGGAATCATGCCGCACTGCGAAACCGAAACCGTCAAATAATTTTGAGCTTGTTTCCCGTCACATTCCAAATTACCACGCTATATGTAATTGCAAACCTGTTCACACCGATCAAAATCTAAACGTTTTCCCACTTAGCAGCTTATTACTAGGTTATAAATACCACCTACTCGAAAATGACTGCACATTCCTCCTCAATTCCTCATCAACAAACAAACAAGTCTTCGTCCTTCCTTGCATCTGCCATGGCCCGTGGGAGGAGTTCTTGGTCGAGAAATGACCACGAAGCGGCGAGTGAAGCAGCAGAGATGTCCCGCCTCACCGCGATAGCAGCCAAGAGGTCCCGCCGCGCCGCCGAAGCAGCATTGAGGTCCCGCCATGCCGCCGAAGTAGCAGAGTGGTCCGGCTGCGCCACAGAAGCGGCACAGATGTCCCGCTGCACCGCGGAAGCAGCAGAGAGGTCATGCCACGTCGCGGCGGCCTAGATGGATCTATCGCGGGCACTCGAGGGCTCTCACAGGTGCATGTGCTCTATGCTCAATAAGCTGATGGACGATGACATCTCCCGCTGGGCGAAGCTGCAGGAAGAGAGCTATGCCACGTTGGATAAGTCGACCGGTGTCATCCGGGGACTACGGGGTGACAAGGTGAGGCTCCGCACCGAGCGCGACCTGCTGAGGGCGAAGATCGCCGGCAGGGCGAAGCAGCACGAGGAGACAACTGCCGTGTTGAAGAAGAAGGCCATCATGGTCAGGAAACTTATGGACGAGAATACTAAGCTCCGCATCGAGCGTGAAATGCTCCTGGAGGAATCCGTGGATGCTCGCAAGCGACGTATTGAGGACGTGAAGGAGATCAAGGTGAACGAAATGATGATGATGGTGTAGTAGATCGAGGTGAAGTAGAGAGCAGCGATCCAGATCATTGTCTGCGTCTTCCTTATTTTGCCCTTGTGTCTTTCGGGCGTTGCCGCATGTGGCATCTTTAATTATCTTCCTGAATATGCAAGACAATTATTATTATCCATTGCCATCGTTGTCATATATATCAGTCTTGCTAAGTCTCAGTCGATGCTATGCCCATGAGATCTTACATCAAGATCCGTGCAAAATTTTCTTTTCAGATTTTCTTTTCTCTCTCTTAAATCTCAGTCGACTGAGGCCTAGCCACACCATTAAAACTGGGGCTCGGGCGCCATTAATGGAGAAGTTGGGACCGAGGTGGGCGGCGGATGGAGGTCAAAGGGCTCGCCTCCCGATGAGCCTGCGCAGCAGTCTGCTCCACGCCTCCCGTCTACTCAAATAGCTACCCCGCACGGCGCCTCCTAGCCAATAAAAATGGGGATGCGTGGCGGCACATAAATGGTTAGTACAACGCCCACGGTTTGAATAACACTTGTGTTTCCGATTGTAACATGGCAGCTCTTTGTTCCAAAATGACTTTGTTGGTTGTTAATCCATGCGCCTTCAAAAAATCGGACAATTTTTTTACCACAACATGTTGGTGCCATGTCAAGGCAACATGCCAAGTTTCATGATTTTCAGGTAAGTTTTGGATTTACATGAATTTAAAAACCAAGTTTATCAATGTTTTTGGCCGAGCCACGATGCCCAGATATTTGAAATTCATTCCCATTTCTTGCAATGGAGCTAAACATTCACCCAAGGACACATATACGATTTTTCAACCCATTTTAGTGCACTGGAGCATGTGCATGTAGTTCAAATTTGAATTATGCACATTAAATGCCTAGGAAACTCAATAAATGTATAAAAAAGGCCAAACAAACCCGGAATAATTCCAAATTTTAGCACGACACTCCAATTGGTCTTTGTTGCCTCTGTAAAAAAAATCAAGGCAGGAAGAGGCAGCGTATGTCGTTTCGCCCACAAAGGTGACACATCCCCCCCTATCGGAACCATGAGCCTTCTTGAGAGAAGCTCCGGTTTGTAAGAAGCTTATACCAAAACTTGTCCCAAATCGAACAAAAATTTTACCACAGCATGTTGGTGCCATGTCAAGACACCATGCCAAGTTCCGTGATTTTTAGGCAATATTTGGATTTACAGGAATTTTAAAACCAAGTTTCTCAATGTTTTCGGCCGAGCCACGACGCCCAGATGTTTGAAATTCATTCCCATTTCTTGTATGGGTCCTAAATATTCACCCAAGGACACATATAAGATTTTTCAACCCATTTTGGTGCACTAGAGCATGTGCATGTAGTTCAAATTTGAATTATGCACATTAAATGCCTAGAAACTCAATAAATGTATAAAAAAGGCCAAACGAACCTGGAATAATTCCAAATTTTAGCACGACACTCCTATTGGTCTTTGTTGCCTCTATAAAAAAAATCAAGGCAAGAAGAGGTAGCGTATGTCGTTTCGCCCACAAAGGTGACACATCCCCTATCGAAACCATGAGCCTTCTTGAGAGAAGCTCCGGTTTGTAAGAAGCTTATACCAAAACTTGTCCCAAATCGAACAAATTTTTTATCACAACATGTTGGTGCCATGTCAAGACACCATGCCAAGTTCTGTGATTTTTAGGCAATTTTTGGATTTACAGGAATTTAAAAACCAAGTTTCTCAATGTTTTTGGCCGAGCCACGATGCCCAGATGTTTGAAAGTCACCCCCATTTCTTGTATGTGACCTAAACATTCACCCAAGGACACATATACGATTTTTCAACCCATTTTGGTGCACTGGAGCATGTGCCTGTAGTTCAAATTTGAATTATGCACATTAAATGCCTAGAAAACTCAATTAATGTATAAAAAATGGCAAACGAACCCGGAATAATTCCAAATTTTAGCACGACACTTTTATAGTTGCATGTTCACTGCAGATAAATGTTCTAGCAATTCAAATAGCGACCTTTCCTGCCGTAACCCCATTTTGTCTTTCAAATCAAAATGAAAAATCAAGTACACCACAAACAGTTTGTTAGCAACAATCGTGTGCGATGCTGTATAAAATATCTTAGGGCTCCCTCATGTATGGCTTACGCAGGAAGGTTCGTCGGCTATAGTCCATCGGCCGTGCGTCAACCACACTTGCGCGTCAGTTTTTCGCTGCACCGTTCGTAAATTTTCGGCAACCGCAGAAATATCTAGGTCCCCGCCCCTCCCCCCCCCACCAAAAGCCACATTTCCACTCTTTCCTCCTTCCTTTCCAAGTTCAAACCTTCATTGCTTGCTTTGCAGTGCGCCTCCTCGCCGGCGGCGCTCTTTCCCGCTGCCCGGCCTCGTCCATATAATCAGGTAATCCACACCCCACCCCCATCCTCCTCCTCCTTCTCCATCCCACATGCCTCGACCGCCAGTGCGACATCTTCCACCCAAATCACTGCCCCATCCTCCAAATAAGCGCCGCCCATAGACATGGTTCATGCATTATAGCCAGGAGCTCAAGGAGCATCTGGCAGCGGTGAAGCAAATTGCGGCCGCACACGCGGATGAGGTCACGATGGCTGCCATGCGTGCCGACCACCAGATCTTGGAGGAGCACCTTACCATCGAGGCCACCATCGACCCCTCGCTCGCGGACGCCGCCACGCGGTTGGCTGCTTTAAACGACGGTTCGTGGTGTTTTCTAAAGGCCGCCTCTGGTGCCTTCTAGTGAATTGTCCTCTGTAATGTTAATATGCAATCTGATCTTCTGAAATGTGATGTTCAGTTAATAGTTTGGTTCATTTGTTGTGATGTTCAGTTAACTATTTGGTTCAATTCAGAAATGTGATTTTCAATTCCTGTGGGTACAATTTTTTATTGTTATGCATGTGAGGAATAAAATCGAATTTGGATGTACTCTATACATGAGAAACATACACAAATGCTATATTTCCTAGTAGTTCTTAAGCACGCTAGGCTTAGTTAACTATATGATCTTCTAGTATATGTTCTATTCTGCAATGTGGTTCTCAGTTAACTGCTTGCTTCATTTGTTGTGGTGTCCAGTTAACTTATTGGTTCAATTCTGCAGTGTGATGTTCATTTGTTGTGGGTACAAGTTTTCATTAATATATTCTACTGATTGTATGCCAACTCTCACTTAAACTGATCAATATCTGCCTTAGATGTGTTGCAGGGAAACAATGGGAGGCACTGAGGTTTACCATAGAGGTTTGCACATGCATGGTCCTTTGGCTAATAGCACATTATTGTGCAATTGCAGGAACCATTCTAATATTTAGGTTTTTAACAATTTGGTCTTACACATGTAGGTCCTGCTGTCAGAGGTTTAGACCCACTGTTCGATCCATTTTGCATATGGGGAAATGAGATGGACATGAATATCAGTCAAGTCAAGAAACTCAGAAAGATTGTTAGGATAAAGAGACTAGCGTTGAATAACAACAAGATCTTTGTTTGCACAATGAAGAAGACATCAGTCAACTATAGGATGGTACTAACTCTTTTACCTTGTGTTTTTTCCTATGCGCCATTTCAAAATTTAGAACAGATATTTATGCATATCTTTGTTTTTAGTCCTTTCCAAAGCAGTTCACCGATGATTACCTCTCAAACCACCTCCATGGTCAAGAGGCGAGGAAGGTACTCATTCAACACCCATGGTACAATATTGAAGTCTCCCTCAAGAGGACGAAGGTTGGGCGGGCAATCATCCGCAGCCACTGGCGTAAAGTTGCAAGGACATTCAACATCATTGAAGGCTCAATATTCACCTTCAGATTTAGCAGTTTTCCTGATGAGATTCATCTCTCTATATACCGTATATGATGCTACTTTCTAAAGGTTTTAGATGTTGCATGTGAAACTTCGTGCTATTGTGTAATTGCGTAGCTAGCTATATGCCTATATGGTGTAACTGAGTGCTGAAGCTATGTGATGTTGTACTCTGATGTAATTCAACTATGAAATCCTGGTTGCCGTAATATGGCTATGAAACATATGGTGTGTTTGATATGAAATGTCAATTTGATTACTAAATGCATTATCAATAATAGGCCAATTAGCCTGCTTATTGGGTTTTTGAATTGCAGACGGTTTCTCAGACAACACCGTGGGCGATGACCTCAAACAGCGCACACAGTTTCTAGAAAGTAGCCGTGTTGGATCAATGAACAATCACACACGCCTTCCGCCCGACAAATGTTTGCGTTAGGCCACCTTGCACAAACGTTTCCACATAAAAATTGTGTGTGATGTACATATGAACGAAAATGTTTTTCTGAGATTCACTGTGTGGGATGAACATACGAATAGAAACGATTGGGCCAGTATAATTGTCTGCGATGGCTCGCCCGATCGTACACGAGCTCTTTTTGCCCCGCGTGTGTGACCGGAGGCCCTATCACCGATGGTTTCTGGGTAGTGTGGGAAGGACCCCCCTATCACACACACAGGCAAGGTGGCGGTTTAGAACTTCGTCGCGGAAAGGGGTTAAAAACCGTTTGTATAGCAGCTCGCTGTACAAGTGTTGGTTTGAATAAGTTTAGTGCTTTGTGTGATCTAGGTGCTAGTGTTTCCACTATCCCTAAGTGTGTTTATGATAGTCTCAATCTTGGTGCATATGCTACTACTGAGATTAGATTGAATATGGCCAATTCTACTTTTACGCAAGTAGTAGGGATTAAGCATGGTGTTATCATTCAAATTAATGATTGCCCTGTTATGATTGATCTTGTTATATTTGATAGGCCTTAAGATCCCATTGCTCCTATAATTCTTGGCAGGCCATTTCTTAGGACCATAAAGGTTGTTATTAATGTTTTTGAACGAAATGTAAGATTTGACCTCCCTGCAAAGGATCCTTTTGTGAGACCTTTCCCTAGGAAAAAGAAAATTAAGACATACACCGGATACGGCATTGTCGTCAATGCTCGAAGCTATGGGCCTGGTGTATTTTTGCCCAAGTGATCATCACTACGGTCGAGCTATTTGACCGAAAACAAGCGCTTCGTGGGAGGCAACCCACACAAATAAGGTAGAAAAGTAAGTTTTTGTTTTTAGTTTCAATAAGAGAGTGTTGAAGTTTATATCATGGAGGATAAGTTAAGAAAAGTTGTTCTAATGAGGCCATCATCGTGTGCAAAATTATCGTGTGTCGTATGATGACCCACAAGTATAGGGGATCACAACAGTCTTCGAGGGTAGTATTTGACCCAAATTTATTGATTCGACACATGGGGAGCCAAAGAATATTTATGAGCCTTAGAAGTTGAGTTGTCAATTCAACCACGCCTGGAAAGTTATTTCTCTGCAGCAAAGTGTTTAGTAGCACAATAGTATGATAGTTTGATAGTAATGGTAACAGTAGCAATAGTAACAGTAACAGTGAGTGTAGCAGTTTTGTAGTGATTATAACAGCAGCAACAATAGTAGTAACTTAGCAAAAGACAATATGAGCAAAGCGTAGGCATTGGATCAGAGATGGATATTTGTATGAATGACATTCATCAAGGAATAGTCACAACCTAGAGCGATACACAATAGCTCCAATTCATCAATTCAATGTAGCATGCATTCCGTATATAGTCATACATGCTTATAATAAGAACTTGTATGACATCTTTTGTCCAACCCTCCCATGGCAGCGGGGTCCATAAGGAAATCTAAGGGTAATTAAGGCCTCCTTTTAATAAAGAACCAGAGCAAATCATTAACATATGGTGAACACATGAACTCCTCGAATTACAGTCATCCCCGGAGAGTATCCCAATTATTGTCACCTTGGGGTCTACGGTTCAGAACAATAACAAGTGCATACAACTAGCAGATAGGATCAAGACTCATATATATTCATAAAAACATAATAGGTTCAGATCTAAAATCATGGCACTAGGGCCCTAGTGACAAGCATTAAGCATAGAAAAGTCATAGCAACATCAATCTCAGAACATTGTGGATACTAGGGATCAAGCCCTAACAAATTGACTCAATTACATGACAAATCTCATCCATCTCCATCACCATCCAGCAAGCCTAAGAAAGAACACTGTTGATGATGACGACGGCGACGAATCCCCCTCTCCGGAGCCCCGAACGGACTCCAGATCAGCCCTCCTGATGAAGAACATGAGGTGGCGGCAGCTCCGTATCGTAAAATGCGATGAAACTTCTTCTCCTATTTTTTTCTCGGGAAGACAAAATATATAGGCTTAGAATTAGGTCAGACGGCCGCCTGTGGGTCCCACAAGGCATGAGGGGTAGTCGTGCCCTGTTGCCTTGTGGACAGCAGGTGGCCCCCCTCCAGTAGATCTCCGTTCCTGTATTTTTTTTATTTATTCAATAAAAAATCTCCGCAAAAGTTTCATCCAATTCCGAGAACTTTTATTTCTGCACAAAAACAACACCATGGTAGTTCTGCTGAAAACAGCGTCAGTCCGGGTTAGTTTCATTCAAATAATGCAAATTAGAGTCCAAAACAAGAGCAAAAATGTTTGGAAAAGTAGATACGTTGGAGACGTATCAACTCTCCCAAGCTTAACTCATTGCTTGTCCTCAAGCAATTCAGTTGATAAACTGAAAGTGACAAAGAAAAACTTTTACTAACTCTTTTGTTTCTGTTACCGTATATAAACTTAACTAGCAACCAAGTTTTCAGTAAAGATCATGAACTAACCATGTGAATGATAACACTTAGAACTCACATTTACTCATATCAATGGCATAATCAACTAGCAAGCAATAATAACATATCTCAGATGCCAACAATTTGTCAAATCAATCATGATATAATATGATAACATGGTATCTCGCTTGTCCTTTTTGAGACCACAAAACATAAATGTAGAGCACCTCCAAAGTTCAAGCAATGACTAAACATTGTAATTCAGGGTAGAAGAGACCCAGTCATGCTCACATCCAATATTAACTAGACTCGATGCATGTTAAACTAAGAATGATAATTGTGCTCTCAAAGTTGGTTCTTGAATGAGAAGGTGATGACTCAACAATAAAACTAAGGTACATAAAAGTAAATAGAAAGGCCCTTCGCGGAGGGAAGCGGAGATTTGGAGAGGTGCCAGAGCTCAGAGCTAAAACAGAGATGAATACATTTTGAGCGGTGTGCTTTTCCTATCAATGTCACGACACAGGATTTCAACATCTTCCATGCTAAACACATTATTGGTGGTTCCCATGCAGAAAGATAAAGATTTACTCACCCACAACCATACAGACACAATCCATGGCTAGCCGAATCCTCGGGTGCCCTCCAAACAATCAACTTTCCAGGGGGAGCTTGTTTTATTATATTTTTCTTTGTTTTCTTTTAACGGGACTGGGCATCCCAATTACCAGCCTCTCTCATGCAAGAAGAGTGAATAAACTCTCGTCGTGAGAACAACCTGTTTGGCATGGAAGATATTGACCGCCCCGTCGCTCCATGAGCGGCACGGGCACACAAAACAGATGTTTATTTGAATGATTAGAGATGGCACATGCAAATTTACTTGGAACGGCAGGGTAACACCATATATAGGTAGATATGGTGGACTCTTTTGGCACAACTTTAGGTTTTCATGAATTTGGATGCACAAGCAGTACTCGCTTAGTACAGGCGAAGGCTAGCAAATAGATTGAGAAGCAACCAACTAGAGAGCGACAACGATCATAATCATGCATTGTGAATATTTAACATTGAACATGAGCATGAGTAGGATATAAACACCCCGAATATAAATATCATGAAGGCTGCATTGGTTTTGAATCAACTACATGTGTGAACATGTGCCAAGTCAAGCCACTTGAATTCTTCAGAGGAGGATACCATCCTAACATACTACATCGTAATCATTTTAATGCATGTTGACACTCAAGATAAATTATCATCCACTCCTAGTTACTTAAGCATGGCTTGAGCAACTATAATCTCTAATTGTCATCACAAACATGTTTACTCATAATATGCTGAATCAGGGCTACTGAGTTAAACATATTTACAAAAATAGAAACAAGAAGAGTTCATACCAGCTTTTCTTCGCCACAGTCACTTCATCAAATCATCGTCATTATTGCCTTTCACTTGCATGACCGAATGGTGTGAAAATAATAATAGTGCAAGTGTGCCTGTGGACTAAGCTGAAAATCTGCAAATGTTTTATTCAAAGGAGAAGACAAGGAAATATTGGCCCTTTCGTTAGATTAACAATAAACCATATAAGAGCCACTCGACAATTCTTACGATGTCTTCTCCTTACAACGACTCAAAGAAAAGAAAAGAAATTCAAAGAAACAGACTGAAATCTTTTTGGAGTTTTTAGTTTTTCTGAGGAAAGCAATCAAAAGAAGAAAAATGAAAAGCGTGAAAAACTATTTACATCGAAGAGCTCTCAACAAAGAGCAAAAGAAGAAACGAGAAATCTTTTTGGGTTTTCTTTTACTACTACGAACTAACTAAATAAGAAAGAAAAACCAAAAAGAAGCGAGAAATATTTTTGGATTTTTCAAAGTTTTTCAAACACACAAAAGAAAAGAAATAAATCCAAAGCATGGATATATAGTGAGAACGATGAACACTGACAACTAAAATGAATGTGTGAACATGAATGTAATGTCGGTGAGAATACGTGCTCCCCCAAGCTTAGGCTTTTGGCCTAACTTGGTCAATGGCCACTGCTGACCAGGATAGTAGTCATAATGAAAACTATGGGTGGTGTTCCGCGCTGCCTCCTCAGTGAGGCGAGCGGCCTCCACTGCCGCGTTATGCTCACGGGCCTCCTCCTTAGATAAAATGCCTTTGTTTGTTTTGAAAGTCAAAGAGAGCAGGCGCAGGCAAAACAATAGAGACATCATGGTGTTTATTAAATGTCAGGTTATATTCATACTTATTAGTCTCATATGCAATAAACTTGTGGCACTGCATTGCCTCAAAATCCAAGTACTTATCAGGGAGCACAGGATCATTGGGTCTAACGGAGACTCCAAGTCTCACAGCTACGCGAGAGGCATAAATCCCTCCATATAAATCACCATCATCTGCGGTTTAGCTTAACCGATGTGCAATAATGGCCCCAAAGTTATTATCTCTACTACCATTTACAACAGCATGAAGGATACTCAAATCAGGGGCACAAAGTGCACTACAAAAAAAATACTTTCGTGATGATATGTGTTTGTCACAGTAGGTCACGTTTTCTACCATGCATGTACATCCGTGACGATTTTATGACAGAATCAAGATAGTGCTACTTGTGAGCTGCGTTGGAATTTTCACCGAAGAGGAAGGGTGAAGCAATATAGTAGCAGATAGTATTTCCCTCAGTGAGAACCAAGGTTATCGAACCAATAGGAGAACCAAACAAATCCTAGTCAAACAGTACCTGCACACACAAGAGCAAATACTTGCACCCAACGTGGGCAAGAGGGTTGTCAATCCCCTTGAACTCGTTACTTGCAAGGATCAAATCTGATAGTGATATATATATATAAATTGAAAAATAAATAAAAAATAAACTAATTGCAGCAAGGTAATTTAGGTTTTTCTAATATGATAAAAGTAGACCCGTGAGCCATAGTTTTCACTAGAGGCTTCTCTCTCGAAACATAGCATACGGTGGGTAAACAAATTACCGTTGGGCAATTGATAGAAAAGCGCATAGTTATGATGTTATTCATGGCAATGATCATGTATATAGGCATCATGTCCGTGACAAGTAGACCAAAATGATTCTGCATCTACTACTATTACTCCACTTCAAGAGCCCTTCTATGCTTCCCTCTCTATGTATTAAGTTCATAACAAACAGAGTAATGCATGAAGTATGATGACATGATGTAGACAGCATAAACTCAAGCAATATGAATGAACCCCATCGTTTTACCCTTAATTGCAACAATACAAATATGTACCTCGCTACCCCTTCTGTCACTGGGTGAGGACACCGCTAGATTGAACCCATTACAAAGCACCTCTCCCACCGAAGATAAATCAATCTAGTTGGCCAAACCAAATGGATAGATCGGAGAGAAATACAAAGCTATAACAATCATGCATAATAAAGTTCAGAAAAGACTCAATTACTTTCAATGAATAATCTGATCATAAAGCCTCAATTCATCGGATCCCAACAAACGCACCGCAAAAGAAGATTACATCGGATAGAACTCCATGGATATCATGGAGAACTTTGTATTGAAGATCAAAGAGAGAGAAGAAGTCATCTAGCTTCTAGCTATGGACCCGTAGGTCTGTGGTGAACTACTCACACATCATTAGAAGGGCAGCAAGGTTGATGTAGAAGCCCTCCGTGATCGATTCCCCCTTCGGTAGAGTACCAGAAAAGGCCTCCAAATGGGATCACGGAAGAACAGAAGCTTGCGGCGGCAGAAATGTTATTTCGGGTGGCTCTCTGTTGCTTTGGGGATTTATGGGAATTTATAGAAGTGGAATTAGGTCAAACGGAGCTGCGTGGGACCCACAGCTCAGGTGGCGCGTCCCCCTGGAGGCGCGCCGTGTGAGCTCGTGACTCTCTCGTAGATCTTCTGGCCTCCTCCCGAACGTTCTAGGGTCCCTTCTGGTCTAGAAAAAATCACCGTAAATTTTCATCGTGTTTGGACTTTGTTTGGCACTGATTTTTTGAAAAGCCAAAAACAAGCAAAAAACAGCAACTGGCACTAGGCACTGATTTAATAGACTAGTTCCCAAAAATGATATAAAATTGCACATAAAGCATACAAAGTATCCAAGATTGATAATATAATAGCATGAAACAATAAAAAATTATAGATACGTTGGAGATGTATCAACATCCCCAAGCTTAATTCCTGCTCATCCTCGAGTAGGTAAATGATAAAAATGAAAATTTTGATGTTGAATGCTACCTAGCATGTTTATCATGTAATCTCTCTTACGGTGTAAATATTGAGAAATGATGAAGTAATTGATATCAACATAATAATATCCATGAATACAAGAACATAATCATTACTTTTTCAAAATATACGATGCTCAACGAATGTGATCCCTACTCATTGAATTATGTAAGCATGGCATGACTCTGCCTTCACCGCATAAATATTAATCATGAGCACCCCAGTGTCAAACAAGGTAATTGTATCATACTTTTTAACGCGCTTCAGCATTTTCAACTCCACTCAATACATGAGCATGAGACATGGACATTAGCACTATAGGTGGAATAGAATGCGGTGGTAAAGGTGTATAGGAGAAGTCAAAAAGGAAGAAAGGCTCACATCAACTTGGCGGATCAATAGGCAATGGAGAGGCCCATCAAACGATATCAATGCGAGGAGTAGGGATTGCCATGCAATGGATGCACTAGAGCTATAAGTGTATGAAAGCTCAATGGAAACTAAATGGGTGTGCATCCAACTTGCTTGCTCATGAAGACCTCGGGCATTTGAGGTAGCCCATCATCGGAATATAGAAGCTAAGTTCTATCACTACTGCAGGATGGTCCTAACGCGACACTTGTATAGGAGACCAATCGACCAAACTTTGTGCGATGCATGAATCACAAACGGTACCGTAATAAAACTGTCACCAATGAAACGAACTATGTGCGATGGTGGATCCATCAAGCACGATTCAGAAAAGATTTGCGTGTGCGAATTGTGGCATACAGTTGATCCATACGAACTATTTGCGATGAGCCAAAGCAACAGAAACGGTCAGCCAGATCAAGGTGTGTGCGATAGAGGGCATAAAGTTCACTCAGATGAACCGCTTGCGATGAGCCAAAACAACAGAAACGGTCAGCCAAATCAAGGTGTGTGTGCGATAGAGGGCATATAGTTCACTCAGATGAACCATTTGCGATGATCCAGATCAATAGAAACGGTCAACCAGATCAAGGTGTGTGTGATAGACGGCATACAGGTCACTCGGATGAACTATTTGCGATGAGCCAAAATAAACACAAATGATTTGGCTTAACACGATGTGTGTGATACCCGACAAACAGGTTCGTAATCAGAATTGTGTGGGAAGACCGATAATAACACAGACGATTCCTGCTAATAAGATGTGTGTGTTGTGGGCATACGCTTGCTGGTATACAATTGTGAGTGATTGATGAAATCATCACCGACGGGTTCCGTAGTTTAGTCCGTGTGTGACGTGATTTTCTCTGTCTGCACAACATCTATGCTCTGTCTACAGAACAACAACATATGTACTTATAAGAACATGATTGCATATCCAAATTAAATATCCAATTACATAAGTGACTATACATAACATTTGCACACACACACCTCAATAAACAATTACATGCACAGTAAACTAGGAGAAACGATCATCCTAATCATCTAAACCCTCGTCGTCTATAGGAAGGAGGCACTTCCTCATGTCAACAATCCGCCTGTATATTTCGTAGCTTGTGTACGCGTCCTTGGCCGCGTACTTGATGTGTTCTTCATCCAGTCTCCGCACCCAGGCCTCATGCCAGGCATCCTTGTTCTTGGTGCACTCATCCTTCATGTCTCTGTAGTAGGGGTCGATGATGGCCACGACGAGGTCAACCAGGGAGTCCTTCTGCTTCGTTCTGCCCCAGACCCTGTACTGGCCTTGGATGTTGACACGCTTCTGGCAAGCCAAGCCCGTAGTCTCGAGCACCTTTAGATCGTTGAAGGTGTCCACCATAGTGAACCTGTAGTTGGGGCTGTTGATAAACCTGGCGAAACGCTCGCAAGGCCTTGTGGCCAGGGAGTAGTGGTAGATGAGGACATGATAGCGCACGCACAACTGGGCGATGGCAACCTTCTGATCATACCCGGCACGACCGCCAGTGAACTCGAGGTCAAAGCCGACCACTTGGTACTTGTCCTTAGCAAGCAACTGCTCCATAGTGTGGATGGAGCTCTCAACCTAGACCGGCTCGTTGGTGCACACCACCGAGATGTCCTTCCCCCTCACATGGGTGTCCACTACGTGAGGCGTGGTGAACGGCCGCCCGTCGTAGTCGCTAGCTGCCGGGAGCTCCATTGGAACCGTTGGGAGCGCCATTGGAGCTGCTAGATATCCTTCCTGTATGTGTCATCGTGGGTGTGCTTATTGTGCTGTGGGGTGCGAGAGATTACGGTAAATAGCCGCGGGAATAAATGTGGGCCAGACAGCCTGGATTCTCGGCACGTCCGCATGGCAGTTTTTGTAGCAGGTAAATGCATTGTGGCGCATGTAACTGCATCGTCGCGCCGCGCCTGGCGCAACCCCATGCATATGGCGCCCTGAACGTACATGATCGTGCACCGGCCCCAACCGCTGGCAGCACGCGCAGAGGGACGCGGGCAGAGCACGCGTGGAGGGACGCGAGGAGAGCGTGCACGGAGGGAGGCAAGGAGAGCGCTCGTGGACGAACGCGAGCAGAGCATGCCTCGGCCGCCTCAACCGCGAGCAACCACACGCATAGAGCAGTTGAACACGCAGGGAATGGCCGTCTACAAACCGGCTGGCGGCGTGATGTGAAACGACGTCGCGTTTCACATCACACCATGGGGGAACAATCATTCGCGACGCTGCGTAGAGAACGGCCGTTTGTTAGGTAATTAAATCACAAACATTTTTTTATTAATTGTATGTGTACGTGTCATTTCATCCTCCTCTCGCAGGTCTTGTCACCGCGTTACCGCCCAAGGCTTCGAGTGCAAGCTTGAGCACCACACAGGCGTTTCTTTTGGCCACATGTTGGCTCGAAGAGGCGCCAATGAATCTTCGGTGAGCCGGTTCCTGCACAACTTTGCAGTTTCCCACGCACAAAAGTGCAACCTTCCTGCCCGACTCGGTGAAATCCCCCAAAACCCTAATGGTTACTGGCCTGGTATATAAACCCTCATGGCCGGCGAGTCCGCATCGCATTTTCCCCTCCCTCCCTGTAGCTTATCTCGTCTACTTCTCCCACAGTCGCCAATGGCACCGGTCCATCGTCATCGCTCAGCCACTCCACCGTCAATGGACAGCTCCAGCTGGGAGGCTACTCCGCGGCGGCGGCACAGTCCCCGGCCGCGTGTAGTGTGCGTGGCATCCCTATTGAGTGTTCGCACAACACCCACCACACGCTCCGCCGCCACTGCCCGATGGCAGCTGTTGCCGGCTGCCGTTGCCGCCACCCCACCATCGGCCGCCGTGGCCATCACCCGCTCCGCCACCGCGGCCCAAAGGCGGAAGGTGGCTGTCGTGGCCACCACCCCATCGTCGACTGCCGTGGCCATCACCCGCTCCATCACCGCGACCCGAAGGCGGAAGGTGGCCGTCGTGGCCGCCACCCCACCATCCGCTGCCGTGGCCGCCACCCCACTGTCTGCCGCCGTGGCCATCACCCGCTCCACCACCGCGATCGAAAGGCGGGAGGTGGAGGCCCGCATTTGCGTCAGTGACCTTGCACGCTACATCGAGTTCCTACGGGAGGAGGAGCGCCTGGTCGAGCATGCAAAGGGGCTTACCGCCACCGTGGCCAGTGCAGAAGCCGCCACAGTGGCGCTCAATGCGGAGCTCTATGCGGAGTCCTGCCACTTCGAGCAGGAGTGGCAGATGGCGTACGAGCTGGGCGTCGCTAAAGCTGCAGCAGCGACACGCGCCGGATTCCACTGCTCCATCTCGTCGGCAGACTCCTCCTCTGCATCTTACTAAGCGCGCTCGGCAGAGGAGAGGCTACTGGAAGTAGTACAAAGCCCCTTCGTAGTAGTATTTAGGGGCTATTTTGTTCAGTTCACATGACTATAGATATGATTGAACTATACTACGTACTTAAAATTAGCTAGTATATATAGTTGAACTAGCTATTTCAGTACGTGGTTGGCAACAATTGGGGGAATGTTTGTTCGGTTCAGCTGTCGAGTTGAACTGTTTGTATAAAGAACGACTACTTAATCTATGAATGAAATCTATGGTTAGTGAATTTTAGTTGCAAAATTAGACAGTACTAGCGATTTTCAGCTGTAAAATTTGACAAAATGTCAGTGTTACAAGGTTGACAAATGGAAATGTTACTAGATTGACAAATGCCAATGTTTCTAATTTGACAAATGGCAATATACCCAATTTGACAGATGCAAATCTTACCAAATTGTCTGTAGTAAGCACACGGGTCATCATACAAAATCGTTTGAGATGAAGCTATGCACAAATCCGTCGCGCCAACTTTTCCCTTGGCTTAGTGGCGAAGGAACCCTAGGTCTGGCTTTGCATACGGGTGTTCAATCTGAAACGTTTGTGATGAGTGTTTTATTTAGAGAAAAAAATGATGTTTTTTATTTTTTACATTCATAAGTCTGTACATTCAGGGAAAAAACACTCAGTTGATCAACCATATATTTCATTCAGTCACACTGTGACTTTACATTAATACGATCGAGATTCAATGCTAAACAAAAAAACTAATTGTAGCGTCGGCGGCGGCAACGTGCTATGCCGACATTGTCGTCCTCCGGGGCGCCGTTGTTCGAGTCTTCAAGGCAGCCCAGAATGTTCTGGACTTGCAAATCAAAGAGCCAATCGTCGCGCGATCGACGGGCGGGGGGCGGGGGGACAGCGACTCGTGGCGCTGCGAGGTAGCGGTCGATGGCGGCGTCCCATGACAATGAGGGGGTGCGGCGCGTGCAGGCGTGCGCATGGGTACGGGCGCGGTGGGTGCGGGCACGGGCGCGTCGGGGGCAGGCACGCGCACGGGGACCGGCGCCACGGTGGGTGTAGGGGCGCGCACGAGCACAGGCGGGGGGCGCTGCCGCTGGCACGTACACGAGCTCGCGAGGGTCCGCGGGAACCTCACTAACGCCCTCGGCTCCCAGCACTGCGATGGTGCTCGGCGACCAGCTCGTCAATGCTACGGGGATGGTCGCTGGCGCGGGTGCGGGGATGGGAGCTTGGACGGGCGTGGGGGCAGCATCCGCCGTGGCCAGCTCGTTCAGGGCCATGTCCCTGAGGACCCATTCCTCCATATTTTCTATCTCCTCTGGCTCGAAGTCGACTTCACCAAACCAGAAGACTTGTGGCAGATGATCCTTGTGCGCCATAGCGTAGGTGGAGCTCTGGAAGATAGGATTCGGGCGAGAGGGGAATGGGAGGCGAAGAGAGATCAGTAAGGCCGCCTATTAAACAGCGGCTCTCGGGCGCCATTAATGGAGAAGTTGGGAGCGAGGCGGGCGGCGATGGAGGTCAAAGGGCTCGCTTATCGGTGAGCCTGCGCAGCGTACTGCTTGCACGCCTCCCGGTGAGCCTGTGCAGCGAAGGACTTCTCGCTTGCCTCCCGGTCAGCCTGCGTAGCGGACTTCGCTCACACGCATGCTGGCTACTCAAACAGCTGCCCGCACGGCACCTCCTAGCCATTAAAAAGTGGGACGCGTGGCGGCACGTAAATGGTCAGTAGAACGCCCATGATTTAAATAATATTGTACAACCGTTTGTGATGATAACATGACAGCTATTTGTTCCAAAATGGCTTTGTTGGCTGTTAATGTGTGCGCCTTCTCTCATATTGGAAACGAAAAATACCTGAGCATATTTGTGCTATATCATGACACCCTGCCTAATTTCATGATTTTCGTGTGAGTTTTGGATTTACTAGAATTTAAACCAATATTCTCAATGTTGGCTCTAGAAGAATTTTTGTTCAAAAAACTTGTCTCAAATTGGAAAACAAAACCCTACAGTCCCTACATGCACCCAAGGACACATATATGATTCTTCAACCCATTTTGGTGCACTGGATCATGTGCCTGTAGTTCAAATTTGAATTATGCACATTAAATGCCTAGAAAACTCAGTTAATGTACAAAAATGTCCAAACAAACCCTGAATAATTCCAAATTTTAACACGACACTCCTATTAATCCATGTTGCCTCTAAAACAATATTCAAGGCGAGAAGAGGCAACAAATGTCGTCTTGTCCACAAAGGTGACACACGTTCCCTATCGGAACTACGAGGCTTCTAGTGAGAAGCTCTGGTTTGTAAGAAGCTTATACCAAAACTTGTCCCAAATTGGACAAATTTTTTACCACAGCATGTTGGTGCCATTTCATGACACCATGCCAAGTTTCATGAATTTCAGACAAGTTTTGGATTTACAGGAATTTAGAAACCAAGTTTCTCAATGTTTCCCGCCGATCCATGATGCCTAGGTGTTTGAAATTCATTCCCATTTCTTGCATGGGACCTAAACAGACACTCAAGGACACATATATGATTTTTCAACCCATTTTGGTGCACTGGATCATGTGCCTGTAGTTCAAATTTGAATTATGCACATTAAATGCCTAGAAAACTCAGTTAATGTACAAAAATGTCCAAACAAACCCTGAATAATTCCAAATTTTAACACAACACTCCTATTAATCCATGTTGCCTCTGGAAAAATATTCAAGGTGAGAAGAGGCAACAAATGTCGTCTTGTCCATGAAGGTGACACGTTCCCTATCGAAACCACGAGGCTTCTAGTGAGAAGCTCTGGTTTGTAAGAAGCTTATACCAAAACTTGTCCCAAATTGGACAAATTTTTTACCACAGCATGTTGGTGCCATTTCATGACACCATGCCAAGTTTCATGAATTTCAGACAAGTTTTGGATTTACCGGAATTTAAAAACCAAGTTTCTCAATGTTTGCGACCGATCCACGATGCCTAGGTGTTTGAAATTCATTCCCATTTCTTGCATGGGACCTAAACATGGACCCAAGGACACATATATGATTTTTCAACCCATTTTGGTGCACTGGATCATGTGCCTGTAGTTTAAATTTGAATTATGCAAATTAAATGCCTAGAAAACTCAGTTAATGTGCAAAAATGTCCAAACGAACCCTGAATAATTCCAAATTTTAACGCGACACTCCTATTAATCCATGTTGCCTCTAGAAAAATATTCAAGTTGAGAAGAGGCAACAAATGTCGTCTCGTCCACAAAGGTGACATGTTCCCTATCGAAACCACGAGGCTTCTAGTGAGAATCTCTGGTTTGTAAGAAGCTTATACCAAAACTTGTCCCAAATTGGAATTTTTTTTACCGCAACATGTTGGTGCCATTTCATGACACCATGCCAAGTTTCATGAATTTCAGACAAGTTTTGGATTTACAGGAATTTAAAAACCAAGTTTCTCAATGTTTGCGGCCGATCCATGACGCGTAGGTGTTTGAAATTCATTCTCATTTCTTGCATGGGACCTAAACATGCACCCAAGGACACATATATGATTTTTCAACCCATTTGGTGCACTGGAGCATCTGTCTGTAGTTCAAATTTGAATTATGCACATTAAATGCCTAGAAAACTCAGTTAATGCATAAAAATGTCCAAACAAACCCTGAATAATTCCAAATTTTAACACGGCACTCCTATAGTTGCATGTTCACTATAGAAAAATGTTCTAGCAATTCAAACACCATCCTTTCCCGCTGTGACCCCATTTTGTCTATCAAATCAAAATGAAAAATCAAGTACATCACACACAGTTTATCATCAGGAATCGTGTGAGATGTAGTACAAAATATCTTGGAGAACCCTCATCTATGGCTTATGCCCGAAGCTTCGTCGGCTACAGTCCACCACTAGCCCGTCAACCACACTTGATCCCCAATATCATTTTACTGTTCAATCATCGCCGGTCAAAGATGGGGAGGTGGACCCGCATCGTGAGGGCAACTTCGGCGGCCCACTCCGGCCAGAGCGCGGCCGTACCCGCCATGAGCGTGCTCACAACCTCCATCAGCGCGGCTGTAATCTCCGACCGAGCGGCTGTGGCAGCCAAAAGGGCAGCTGTTGTAGCTGAGATGGCGGCAACAACATCTGCGACGGGGACAGCAAATGGCGAGAGCGGCACAACAGATGTCCGTTCCTGCCACCGTAGCCCTGATGGAGGCCGCCCACGCCCAACTCTTGGTGGTCACCGCACAAATCGCATGAAGCTTCTCCAACACCGGTCGGCAACCCACTTCGGAATAGTTGGCAATCGCCGAGAGCGCTCGAGTATCCGTCCGTTTGTCGGCGGCATCCCTAGCCGAGATGGAGGCTGTCCACGCCCAGACCGCGGCCGCCCACACTCAGCTCGTGGCGGCCTTTTCTGATGAGATGGTGGACGTGGACGGTGAGATGCTTGCCGAGTATGATGTGATAGATTCCATGGAGCCCCTTCCCCAGGAGATCGTCGAGCGCGAGCTGGACATGGAGGAGGCGGCGGAGATCGACGAGCGCCAGGCGGAGTAGTAGTCTTTGTTTAGAGCGCCGGTCTTTTGATAGACTAATGTTTAGGTCAGCTAGCTCTATTTAATTACTGAACTTGCTCGATTAAGAAGTGTGGGCGTGATGTAGGCTCTTTTGTCTGTGTACCGAAATTATGTAATGACGTGGATGACCACTGTAACCAGGGAAATTCAAACCAAAATTTGAACGTTCAAACTCATCACACACGGGGTAAGTGATACGTCCATTTTGCATCATGATTTGCTACTGTTATTTATAGTGTTTTTAATCAATATAACACTTTGTGGAGCAATTCTAATGCCTTTTCTCTCTTAATATGCAAGATTTACACAAGGAGGGAGATTGCCGACAGCTGGAATTCTGGACCAGAAAAAGCTATGTCAGAGATACCTATTCTGCACATCTCCAAATGAGCTGAAATTTCACGGAGATTTATTTTGGAATAAATAAAAAATATTGGAAGCAAGAAGTACCAGAGGGGGCCACCCAGGTGCCCATGAGGCACCAGGGCGCGCAACCACCCCAGGCGCGCCTTGGTGGCTCGTGGGGCCCCTGGCCAGCCTCTGGCCCCCATTTTCTGGTATATAAGTCCATTTGCCCTAGAAAAAATATAGAGAAGACTTTCGGGATGGTGCGCCGCCGTCTCAAGGCGAAACTTGGGCAGGAGCACTTTTGCTCTCCGGCGGAGAGAATCTGCCGGGGAAACCTCCCTCCGGAAGGGGGAAATCATCGCCATCGACATCACCAGCGATCCTCTCATCGTGGGAGGACTAATCTTCATCAACATCTTCACCAGCACCATCTCATCTCAAACCCTAGTTCATCTCTTGTATTCAATCTTTGTCTCAAAACCTCAGATTGGTACCTGTGGGTTGCTAGTAGTGTTGATTACATCTTGTAGTTGATGCTAGTTTGTTTATTTGGTGGAAGATTATATGTTCAGATCTATTATGCTATTCAATACCCCTCTGATCTTGGACATGAATATGATTTGTGAGTAGTTACTTTTGTTCTTGAGGACATGGGAGAAGTCTTGTCATAAGTAATCATGTGAATTTGGTATTCGTTCGATATTTTGATGATATGTATGTTGTTGATTCTCTTAGTCGTGTCATGTGAACGTCGACTACATGACACTTCACCATCTTTGGGCCTAATGGAATGCATTGTGGAGTAGTAATTAGATGATGGGTTGCTAGAGTGACAGAAGCTTAAACCCTAGTTTATGCGCTATTCCGTAAGGGGCTGATTTGGATCCATATGTTTAATGCTATGATTAGAGTTATCTTAATTCTTCTTTCATAGTTGCGGATGCTTGCCAGACGGGGTAATCATAAGTGGGAGGCTTGTTCAAGTAAGAATAGCACCCAAGCACTGGTCCACCCATATATCAAATTATCAAAGTAGCGAACGCAAATCAGACAAACATGATGAAAGTGACTAGATGAAATTCCCGTGTGTCCTCGAGAACGCTGTGCTTACTATAAGAGATCGTTCCGGCTTGTCCTTTGCTACAAAAAGGATTGGGCCACCTTGCTGCACTCTTTGTTACTATTGCTACTTGTCACTTGTTACAAATTATCTTGCTATCAAACTACTCATTACCGATAATTTCAGTGCTTGCAGAAAATACCTTGCTGAAAACCGCTTGTCATTTCCTTCTGCTCCTCGTTGGGTTCGACACTCTTACTTATCTAAAGGACTACAATTGATCCCCTATACTTGTGGGTCATCAAGACTCTTTTCTGGCACCGTTGCCGGGGAGTGAAGCGCCTTTGGTGAGTGGAATTTGGTAAGGAAACATTTATATTACGTGCTGAAATTTGCTGTCACTTGTCACTATGGAAAGTAATCCTTTGAGGGGTTTGTTCGGGGTATCTTCACCTCGACCGGAAACACAAATATCCTTATGCAGGAGATGGAACAGTACATCCTGATATGCACTTGATCTATGTGGATGAAATTTGTGGATTGTTTAAGCTTGTAGGTTTATCCGGAGATGGAGTTAAGAAGAAAGTATTCCCTTTATCTTTGGAGGGAAAGGCATTGATGTGGTATAGGCTATGTGATGATACTGATACATGGGACTGGAACCGATTGAAACTAGAATTCCATCAGAAATTTTATCCTATGCATTTGGTTCATCGTGATCGGAATTATATATATAATTTTTGGCCTCATGAAGGAGAAAGCATCGCTCAAGCTTGGGCGAGGCTTAAGTACATGATGTACACATGCCCCAATCATGAGCTCTCAAAAGAAATTATCTTACAGAATTTTTATGCTCGGCTTTCTCATGATAATCAAACTATGCTCAATTCTTCTTCAACTGGCTCCTTTATGAAGAAAACTATTGAATTCAGATGGGATCTTCTGGAAAGAATTAAATGCAACTCTGAAGATTGGGAACTCGACAAAGGTAATGAGTTAGGTATAATACTTGAGTTTGATTGTGCTAAATCTTTTATGGCCACCGATGCTTTTCATAAGTTTAGCACTAAATATGGACTTGACTCTGAGATAGTAGCTTCCTGTTGTGAATCATTTGCTACTCATGTTGATCTCCCTAAGGAGAAGTGGTTTAAATATCATCCCCCTGTTAAAGAAAATATTGAGGAACCCGTTAGTGTTAAAGAAGAAACAATTGTTTACCATGCTGATCCAGTTGTGCCTACTACTTATATTGAGAAACCACCTTTTCCTGTTAGGATTAAGGAGCATGCTAAAGCTTCAACTGTGGTTAACAAAAGTAATATTAGAGCACCTAGACCCTTTGAACAAATTAAAGTTGAACCTGATGTTGCTATGGTTAAAGATCTCTTAGTCGATAATATAGATGGGCATGTTATTTACTTTTGTGATGAGGTTGCTAGAATTGCTAAACCTGTTAGAAATGAACGAGATATGTTAGACAAGAACAAGCCCGTAGTTGGCATGCCTGTTGTTTCCGTTATGATTGGAGATCATGGCTATCATGGTTTGTGTGATATGGGTGCTAGTGTGAGTGCTATCCCATTTTCTTTATATCAAGAAGTAATGCATGATATTGCACCTATTGAGATCGAAGATATTGATGTTACTATTAAGCTAGCGAATAGAGATACTATTACACCACTTGAGATTGTTAGAGATGTTGAAGTCTTGTGTGGTAAAATCAAATACCCTACTGATTTCTTAGTACTTGGTTCACAAGAAGATAATTTTTGTCCCATTATATTTGGTAGACCTTTCTTGAATACCGTTATTGCTGAGATTGATTGTGTTAAAGAAAAGGTTCGAGTTAAGTTTGGTGATATATCTCATAAGTTTAATTTCTCCAAGTTTCGTAGACAACCTCATGATAAAGAATTGCCTAGTAAAGATGAAATTATTGGTCTTGCTTCTATTGCCGTACCTCCTACTGATCTGTTAGAACAATATTTGCTAGACCATGAAAACGATATGCATATGAATGAAAGAAATGAAATAGATAAGATGTTCTTTGATCAACCACCTATCCTTAAACACAATTTGCCTGTTGAAACTCTTGGAGGCCCTCCTCCACCTAAGGGTAACCCTGTATTTGAATTGAAACAATTGCCTAATACATTGAAATATGCTTATCTTGATGAAAAGAAGATATATCCTGTTATTATTAGTGCTAACCTTTCAGAGCATGAAGAAAAGAGATTACTAAAAACTCTAAGGAAGCACCGAGCTGCTATTGGATATACTCTTGATGATCTTAAGGGCATTAGTCCCACTCTATGTCAGCACAAAATTAATATGGAGCCTGATGCTAAACCAGTTGTCGACCACCAACAACGATTAAATCCTAAGATGAAAGAGGTGGTAAGAACCAAAATATTAAAACTTCTGGAAGCGAGTATAATCTATCCCATAGCTGATAGTAGATGGGTAAGTCCTGTTGTGTCCCTAAGAAAGGAGGTATTACAGTTGTTCCTAATGATAAAAATTGTGACGCCCCCGACTTAATCGTGCACTAATCATACACGCAAATGCACACGATCAAGCCTAAGGAATCACTTGAAGATATCACAACACAACTCTAAACATAAATAAAAGTCATACAAGCTTTATATTACAAGCCAGGGGCCTCGAGGGCTCGAATACATAAGCTCGATGTCATACAAGCATCAGCGGAAGCATCAGGTATTTGAGTACAGACACAAAGTTAAACAGATAACCTTTAAGAAGGCGGGGCAAAATAAAACACTAGATCGAAAGGCGCAGGCCTCCTGCCTGGGAGCCTCCTAACTACTCCTGGTCGTCGGCGGCCTCCACGTAGAAGTAGGGTCCTCCAGAAGGGTAGTAGTCGTCGACTGGGGCGGCTGGCTCCGGGGCTGCATCATCTGGTCGCAACATTCAGGAATGGGGAAAAAGGGAAGCAAAGCAACCGTGAGTACTCATCCAAAGTACTCGCAAGACTTACATCAGAACTATTCTACTTATGCACTGGTATCAAAGAAGGGCTGTATATGTGGACTGAACTGCAGAAATGCCAGAGGAGAGGGAAAAACCTAGCCTATCGAAGACTAGCATCTTCAGCGGTCTTGCAACATAAGAAGAGTGCAGATTAGCACATAACATAAATAAAATAACAAGCCTGTAGTATCAAAGCCTAGAGATCCTTCCTCGACTCCCTACGAGAAAACGATCCTGGAGCTTCCAATTAATTAACATGTAATCAGTTCAAGTAGTAGATCGGGATACTTTACTGAGCGTCCTGTTACCGTGGACACGGCTATTCGAATAGATATACTTCCCTGCAGGGGTGCACTACTGTTACCCAACACGCTCGATTAACTCCGGCCGGACACACTTTCCTGGGCCATGCCCGGCCTCGGCTGATTGACACACCGCAGCCCTACCTAGAGCTCAGTAGAGAGGTCCCCGCCGGTCTACATCCTAAGTGCTCAGGGTTCTTGGGCCCATCCCCCTTTGTACTCCGGGTCGTTGTGTGCAGGGTGGATACCAGCGCCATCGGCACGATCCGACCGTGCCACAAGGCTGAACTGGACGTCTGACTGAGCTTTCGGCTGATACATACGGTGCCGAGTACCCATATTATTCCCACGTGCTGGTTAGCGCGAAAAGGCCAGATGCCTACTCAGATTACATATCGTAACCCTTAGTGCCTTTGGAGCGCGTGGTAACGAGCAGAGGCTCACGATCCTGTGACCCTGTCGCCCCGTCTCGTGGACTTACGGCAAGGGCTAAGAATGCCCGGCCGTGCCACGTATTCATCTCGCGGGTACCCTCATGGTCAACCCGACTCCACATCACTCGCGGGTACCCCTCGGGGCCTACCCGACTTTATCCAGTAACTGTAGTAATAAAGTGCAAGTAACCGTGTGTCCATAACATCAAGCAGGAATCCGAGGAATCACCCTCGTTGGATTTCCACTAGATGTAACCGGCAAGGTGAACACGGAGGAATCACCCTCGATGGTGTACACACAAGCGGGGTTGCATGACAGAAGCTTTATCGGAGGTGGGGAAGAGGAATCACCCTCGGTAACCCACAACCGACTAGCTGAACTACAGAGGCATCATCGGGAGTGAGATAAGAGGTATCACCCTCGGCACTCGATGTTAGCTCTGTAGCGTCGAGCAACTTAGGGGGAATGTGTGCTGATGAACTGGTCTCAGCCCGACGATCATATCGATTGGGCACAGGTACTAAGGCGGGGCAACTACAGCAAGGAAGAGGGGACACAGATGGTTTACCATCCAACCTATACTAAGCATTTTGGATAACAGGCAGGTATCAATAACAGTTACAAGGACTGGCTATGGATCAGAAATAGGATAAAACAGTAGTAGAAGCAATTTCTAATGCAAGCAGGAGGGAGAGAGAATAGGTGATATAGGCATGCGTCAAGGGGGGTTGCTTGCCTGGTTGCTCTGCGGCAAAAGAGGGGTCGTCAGTGGTGTCGTCGGTCTCCTGAGCTGCGTCGGTCTCGGGGGCTATCAGAGAAGAAGAGGGGGGAAGAAACAATAAATAAAGGCAGACAAAATGCAACACAGAGCATGTCATGCTAAAATGCAGTGCAGGGTTGCCTAAAAGTATTTCTAAACCATTTTAGTTATTTTAGGATTTAAGCTGGAATTATTAGCAGGTATGCATGCACTATTCATCTACCGGAAATAGGCAAAAAGTTGCGGGTCCACCTACGTAGAGGGTCCCGATAAGAAAACAGACGACACGATCGGATTCGTGGGATTTTTCTAATCAACTTTCATGTAGAAAGTTTTTCGATCCGAGCTACGGTTTAATTTCTATGAATTTTCAAAGATTTAGACAGTTTTCTGAAATTATTTAAATTAACAGAATTCTAGAAAAGGCATATGACGTCATGCTGATGTCATGCTTGCGTCAGCAGTCGGCTGACCAGCTGACTGGTCAAACAGGCAGGGGGGACCCACCTGTCAGCCACAGTGAGGCTAATCAGTGATTAATTTAAACTAACAGAGTTAATTAAGGGGGGTGGACCCCACATGTCAGTGTCTGAATATTAATTAGATTTATCCTAAAAACCAATTTAACTAATTAACCGCATGGGCCCCACTGGTCAGTGTCAGAGGGGAATAGTAACCCGCGTTGACCGTGGTCAACGCGGTCAAACGCGGTCAGGGGGCCCATTGGCAGCCTCACTGGGTGGGCCCCACTCGGTGCCACGTCGGCGCGTCGCCGCAAAAGGCTCCAGCGAGCTCCAGCCGCGACGGCGAGCGCCGGAGACGCTCGGATTTCGCCTGTGGTGCACCATTTTCGACGCGGTTTGTTGCTTTCGAACGGGCCGTTCATCCCGTGTCGATCTGCGGCAGTCCCAGGTGCGGGGGTGGTCGGAGTCGTCGCCGGTGATGAGAACGGCGGAGGCCCGAAGTCCGGCGAACTCGCGCGCGGTGATACAGAGAACAAAGCGGGTGGCGCGCTACTCCTACGGCGTCTACTCGAAGCCACGAACACGTTTGTGAGTTTGGTGGATCAAGACGGCCACTGCCGCGACGGCAGCGAGCTCGACAACGGAGCTCTGTTCGGGCGGCCATGGCGCGGCGTCGCCAGGGGAGCTACGGCGTGACCGCGGCGACCAGAGAGAGAGGAGAGGGGAGTGGAGGCTCACCGTGCGGCTATGGAAAGCCCTTGACGGCTTTGTAGCTGCAGGGGAGCTCGAGGTCGCTGGCGAGCGTTGGAGACAGAGGCGAGGATGCCGGGCTCGACTCGGCAATGTGGCGGGCTCCGGCTTGCTCGCATGGTCGGGGAGGAAGGAGGAGACGACGGCGGAGCTGACGGAGAGCTCGGTGAGGCGAGGGAGGTACGGTGGCCGTGGATCGCCGTCGGGCGCGGCGGCGACGTCGTCGGGACAGAGAGAGGAAGGGAGAGAGCTGAGCGAGGGGGGGAAGAGGGCAGTGAATGGAGGAGGGAGGCCAGGGGAGATGGCTCGGGGCGATGTTTATCCCCTCGCCCACCTGCCCCGTCACGGTGGCGGGGTGCGAGCGGCGCGGCGAGCTCCTGCCCACGGCGGCGCCGACACGCAGCGCGGGAGGACGACGAGCAGGTGAGAGTAGGTGCGAGTGGGCTGGGCCGGCCTGTTACTGCGGCCCAGAGGCCAGGTAAGCTTCTGTTCTTTTCTCTTTTTATTTATTAAACAGAGAGAGAAAGAAGAATAGTTGGGCATCCAAATGACTTAGGAAAAATGTGGAGCTGGCCCACAAAATCCACTGCATTTTTGGGCAGTGCCACAAATATTTTGGGAGGCAGAAGAATTCAAATGCATTTTTCTCAAATTAAATAGCACTTAAAAATGCTGGAATTGCATTGAAATAATTGCTACTGTCCATCTTTGCATATGAGTGATGTTGATTCTCTTAACAATAAATTGTTTTGGAATTTATGCTAAATGATGAACATTTTTCCAGCAACTTTTGTGCAACTTCAAAATTCAATTGCATTTGCAATTTTAAATTGAAATGGAATTTGAAATGAGATATGAAACTAATGATGATCCAACATTGCAAATCAAGGTGACTTGGCATTAATATGGTGGATCACTGTAGCTTAATACTCAGGGGTGTTACAATTCTCCTCCCCTAAAAGAAATTCTCGTCCCGAGAATTTAGGAGGTAGAAGGGAGAGGGGCGGGGTATCCTGGAAATTTCTTCTGGAAGTACCCCTAGAAATCGCGAACGATCGTGATGTTTTAATTCCGCAAATTTAATGCCATGCATGAATGCAAAACTTTTGGCATTAATGAGTACGATGCTCCCGAATAAATTAAATCAGAAGCTAGTACTGAGTTAACAAGAGAAGTACCCTTCACCGTAGCTAGCTGATCTTGAGGTTCACCCAGATTAACATGGTAAGCCAGACCACGACCGTAAGGAGGCCTGGCATTGTTGTTGCGGGGCTGACTGTTGCCACAGCCATTACCATGGCCAGCAGAAGGAAGTGCAAGCTGGTTCTGATTCTGAGGGCATTCCCTGGAACGGTGACCTAGACGGCCACACTTGAAGTAGAGTCCACTGTCGGGACAGGGAGCAGGAGCTCGAAACATTGGAGCTCGAAACCTTGGCTGCCCCGGCGGTGGAGGAGGATCAATCGGATGGTACATGCTGTGAGGAATCCAGATGCGGCGCTTCTGGGAAGACGAGCCCGAAGATGAGCCCGCTTCACGAGTGAGTTTAAGCGCGTCCTTGTGCTCCTCCAGACCAGTCTCAACCTGTATAGCCTTGTTCACCAAGGTGGCGAAGTCGGCAAAGTATTGAACTAGCAGTGCAAGCTTGATATCTGGATTGAGCCCTTCGCGGAACTTCTCCTATCTGCGGGCATCAGTAGTAATGTCCTCTTCAGCATAGCGGGATAGCTCCAGAAATTCTCGCTGATAGGCTTCCACAGTCTTGTTGCCCTGGGTAAGGTTGCGGAACTCGCGCTTCTTACGGTCCATAACTCCCTGAGGTATGTAACGGGCACGGAAAGCAGCTTTGAACTCCACCCAGGTGATGATAGTTCCAGCAGCTAAGGTCTGCCTGTGAGTGTCCCACCATTGGGCTGCGGGTCCTTTCAGAAAGTAGGATGCAAAGGTGATGTAGTTGGCAGGGGCCACATCCGTAGACTCCATCTCGAAAGCGATGTCGCGGAGCCAGTCATCAGCATCCAGCGGCTGGACTGAGTTGCGATAGGTAGTTGGGTTCATGCGCACAAAGTCTTGCAAAGTGATTGAAGCTGGTTGCTGGTTGGCATTGGGGCGAGGAAACTGATCCATAAGCCCTTGCATGAACTGGCGATGCATTTCAAACTATTGCATCATAGCAGCCATATAGTCGGGCGGTGGTGGATTGTTGTCACCACGACCACGACCTCGACCAGCTGGTCTAACCATCCTGCTAAAATTCAACAGGGGGTAGTTTAGCAACGAGCATTGCAGTTGTATGGAAATTTCATGAAGTAACATGCACAACAAAAGGAAGTGCAATAGATACATCAACATAGTCAACATGACATGTAGATCCATACATAGATTCGGTTACAGACCAGCGTTACAACATCGAAAAGGTAAGCTAGACAACTAGGCGGCACGCAGGCACGCGGTGGAGGGATACAACAACGCGATATAGTGATATGCTACATCAATGTCGGGGAAAACCACTGTAACGAGGCAGCTGCATGTGACGAGGTAGGGTACCCTCGAAAGAAGGATCCTGCGCTCCGTGAACACTCTGGTGCAGAACCTGGTCCCGAACTGGAAGAAGAGGACCACGTGGAGGTGCAAAACCTCCCACAGCAGGCCACTCGAGACCTGGTGGCATCTCCGTCCTGCGCGGATAAAGGATATATTCTGGTTGTATCCGTGCACTGACTGCTGGCAACAACTATGTCAGAGCGTCGTAAAGACGACCACGAGTGGCGTACAACTCGACAGCAAGAGCTCGAGCAGTGCGATCCAGAGCCTGGAGGTGCTGTACCATAACCTGCGGGTCATAGCGACGTAGCACGTAAGGAGCACAAGTAGCAGTGTAGTATCCAGTCTCATCCCCAGCAGGAGCATACAGGATGTATCTGAAAGCGGTCTCCTCCAAGCGACTGTTGTGCTCTCTACGGAGATGGGCAATAGCGGTGTAGGCAGCATCATGGACAGCCATATCAGCAGTCACTCCAACACCATGGAAGGTGTGCAACTCAGTGATGGAGTTGTTCTGTCGATCAAAGATGCGAACCTCAGCATGGTACTGCTCCTGGTTGAACTCACGGTAATCCTCGTAAACTGTGTACTCGGGATACCAGCGATATCCCAGCCTGGTCAAAAGGTCGACCAAAATGGCCGGAAACCCAGTCGCATCACGAGCCATGGTCAGACGGACAAGCTGTCTTGCGGGACATGGCAGGAACAAACGATCCATCTAAAACAGAGGAAATTTCAAGATTGTCAAGTGACAGTGTGCGACAGATATGATAACTTGGAAAAGAAAGGTTAAACAAACCAATGGAAAAGAAAAATTGATTATCAGATTAATCAGTCCAAAGGAATGAATTAGTTGCAGACAATCCAGCTCTCCGGGTGAATGTGATTACGAGAACCTAATGTCAGAGTTAGCAAAATCATTTAACCCGAATAGGAAATGATTCAGAGTCCCAGAGTAAAGATGAGGAATAAAAGATCCTAATACCACCCATTGGCGACGTGGGCCCGTAAGCCACACAGCCATGTTAGTAAAATCATTTTTGAAAGACTAGACTCAACTTCGGCCAAGGAGTTGGAAAGGGGCTTCCTACAGGCAGTCGGCTCTGATACCAACTTGTGACGCCCCCGACTTAATCGTGCACTAATCATACACGCAAATGCACACGATCAAGCCTAAGGACTCACTTGAAGATATCACAACACAACTCTAAACATAAATAAAAGTCATACAAGCTTTATATTACAAGCCAGGGGCCTCGAGGGCTCGAATACATAAGCTCGATGTCATACAAGCATCAGCGGAAGAATCAGGTATCTGAGTACAGACACAAAGTTAAACAGATAGCCTTTAAGAAGGCGGGGCAAAATAAAACACTAGATAGAAAGGCGCAGGCCTCCTGCCTGGGAGCCTCCTAACTACTCCTGGTCGTTGGCGGCCTCCACGTAGAAGTAGGCTCCTCCAGAAGGGTAGTAGTCGTCGACTGGGGCGGCTGGCTCCCGGGCTCCGTCATCTGGTCGCAACATTCGGGTATGGGGAAAAAGGGAAGCAAAGCAACCGTGAGTACTCATCCAAAGTACTCGCAAGACTTACATCAGAACTATTCTACTTATGCACTGGTATGAAAGAAGGGCTGTATATGTGGACTGAACTGCAGAAATGCCAGAGGAGAGGGAAAAGCCTAGCCTATCGAAGACTAGCATCTTCAGCGGTCTTGCAGCATAAGAAGAGTGCAGATTAGCACATAACATAAATAAAATAACAAGCCTGTTGTATCAAAGCCTAGAGATCCTTCCTCGACTCCCTGTGAGAAAACGATCCCGGAGCTTCAAATTAATTAACATGTAATCAGTTCAAGTAGTAGATCGGGATACTTTACTGAGCGTCCTATTACCGTGGACACGGCTATTCGAATAGATATACTTCCCTGCAGGGGTGCACTACTGTTACCCAACACGCTCGATTAACTCCGGCCGGACACACTTTCCTGAGTAATGCCCGGCCTCGGCTGATCGACACACCGCAGCCCTACCTAGAACTCAGTAGAGAGGTCCTCGCCGGTCTACATCCTAAGAGCTCAGGGTTCTTGGGCCCATCCCCCTTTGCACTCCGGGTCATTGTGTGCAGGGTGGATACCAGCGCCATCGGCACGATCCGACCATGCCACAAGGCTGAACTGGACGTCTGACTGAGCTTTCGGCTGATACATACGGTGCCGAGTACCCATATTATTCCCACGTGCTAGTTAGCGCGAAAAGGCCAGAGGCCTACTCAGATTACATATCCTAACCCTTAGTGCCTTTGGAGCGCGCGGTAACGAGCAGAGAATCACGATCCCGTGACCCCGTCGCCCCGTCTCGTGGACTTACGTCAAGGGCTAAGAATGCCCGGCCGTGCCACGTATTCATCTCGCGGGTACCCTCATGGTCAACCCGACTCCACATCACTCGCGGGTACCCCTCGGGGCCTACCCGACTTTATCCAGTAACTGTAGTAATAAAGTGCAAGTAACCGTGTGTCCATAACATCAAGCAGGAATCCGAGGAATCACCCTCATTGGATTTCCACTAGATGTAACCGGCAAGGTGAACACGGAGGAATCACCCTCGATGGTGTACACACAAGCGGGGTTGCATGACAGAAGCTTTATCGGAGGTGGGGAAGAGGAATCACCCTCGGTAACCCACAACCGACTAGCTGAACTACAGAGGCATCATTGGGAGTGAGATAAGAGGTATCACCCTCGGCACTCGATGTTAGCTCTGCAGCGTCGAGCAACTTAGGGGGAATGTGTGGTGATGAACTGGTCTCAGCCCGACGATCATATCGATTGGGCACATGTACTAAGGCGGGGCAACTACAGCAAGGAAGAGGGGCCACAGATGGTTTACCATCCAACCGATACTAAGCATTTTGGATAACAGGCAGGTATCAATAACAGTTACAAGGACAGGCTATGCATCAGAAATAGGATAAAACAGTAGTAGAAGCAATTTGTAATGCAAGCAGGAGGGAGAGAGAATAGGTGATATAGGCATGCGTCAAGGGGGGTTGCTTGCCTGGTTGCTCTGCGGCAAAAGAGGGGTCGTCAGTGGTGTCGTCGGTCTCCTGAGCTGCATCGGTCTCGGGGGCTATCAGAGAAGAAGAGGGGGGAAGAAACAATAAATAAAGGAAGACAAAATGCAACACTGAGCATGTCATGCTAAAATGCAGTGCAGGGTTGCCTAAAAGTATTTCTAAACCATTTTAGTTATTTTAGGATTTAAGTTGGAATTATTAGCAGGTATGCATGCACTATTCATCTACCGGAAACAGGCAAAAAGTTGCGGGTCCACCTACGTAGAGGGCCCCAATAAGAAAACAGACGACACAATCGGATTCGTGGGATTTTTCTGATCAACTTTCATGTAGAAAGTTTTTCGATCCGAGCTACGGTTTAATTTCTATGAATTTTCAAAGATTTAGACAGTTTTCTGAAATTATTTAAATTAACAGAATTCCAGAAAAGGCATATGACGTCATGCTGATGTCATGCTTGCGTCAGCAGTCGGCTGACCAGCTGACTGGTCAAACAGGCAGGGGGGACCCACCTGTCAGCCATAGTGAGGCTAATCAGTGATTAATTTAAACTAACAGAGTTAATTAAGGGGGGTGGACCCCACATGTCAGTGTCTGAATATTGATTAGATTTATCCTAAAAACCAATTTAACTAATTAACCGCGCGGGCCCCACTGGTCAGTGTCAGAGGGGAATAGTAACCCGCGTTGAACGTGGTCAACGCGGTCAGGGGGCCCAGTGGCAGCCTCACTGGGCGGGCCCCACTCGGTGCCACGTCGGCGCCTCGCCGGAAAAGGCTCCGGCGAGCTCCAGCCGTGACGGTGAGCGCCGGAGACGCTCGGATTTCGCCTGTGGTGCACCGTTTTCGACGCGGTTTGTTGCTTTCGAACGGGCCGTTCATCCCGCGTCGATCTGCGGCCGTCATAGGTGCGGGGGTGGTCGGAGTCGTCGCCGGTGACGAGAACGGCGGAGGCCCGAAGTCCGGCGAACTCGGGCGCGGTGATACAGAGAACAAAGCGGGTGGCGCGCTACTCCTACTGCGTCTACTCGAAGCCACGAACACGTTTGCGAGCTCAGTGGATCAAGACGGCCACTGCCGCGACGGCAGCGAGCTCGACAACGGAGCTCTGTTCGGGCGGCCATGGCGCGACGTCGCCAGGGGAGCTACGGCGCGACCGCGGCGACCAGAGAGAGAGGAGAGGGGAGTGGAGGCTCACCGTGCGGCTATGGAAAACCCTTGACGGCTTTGTAGCTGCAGGGGAGCTCGAGGTCGCCGGCGAGCGTCGGAGACAGAGGCAAGGATGCCGGGCTCGATTCGGCAATGTGGCGGGCTCCGGCTTGCTCGCATGGTCAGGGAGGAAGGAGGAGACGACGGCGGAGCTGACGGAGAGCTCGGTGAGGCGAGGGAGGTACGGTGGCCGTGGATCGCCGTCAGGCGCGGCGGCGACGTCGTCGGGACAGACAGAGGAAGGGAGAGAGCTGAGCGAGGGGGGAAAGAGGGCAGCGAATGGCTCGGGGCGATGTTTATCCCCTCGCCCACCTGCCCCGTCGCGGTGGCGGGCTGCGAGCGGCGCGGCGAGCTCCTGCCCACGGCGGCGCCGACACGCAGCGCGGGAGGACGACGAGCAGGTGAGAGTAGGTGAGAGCGGGCTGGGCCGGCCTGTTGCTGCGGCCCAGAGGCCAGGTAAGCTTCTGTTCTTTTCTCTTTTTTTTGTTTTCTCTTTTTATTTATTAAACAGAGAGAAAGAAGAATAGTTGGGCATCCAAGTGACTTAGGAAAAATGTGGAGCTGGCCCACAAAATCCACTGCATTTTTGGGTAGTGCCACAAATATTTTGGGAGGCAGAAGAATTCATATGCATTTTTCTCAAATGAAATAGCACTGAAAAATGCTGGAATTGCATTGAAATAATTGCTACTGTCCATCTTTGCATATGAGTGATGTTGATTCTCTTAACAATAAATTGTTTTGGAATTTATGCTAAATGATGAACATTTTTCCAGCAACTTTTGTGCAACTTCAAAATTCAATTGCATTTGCAATTTTAAATTGAAATGGAATTTGAAATGAGATATGAAACTAATGATGATCCAACATTGCAAATCAAGGTGACTTGGCATTAATATGGTGGATCACTGTAGCCTAATACTCAGGGGTGTTACAAAAATGAACTCATTCCACAAAGAATTGTAACTGGTTATAGGATGGTAATTGATTTTAGAAAATTAAACAAAGCCACTAGAAAAGATCATTACCCCTTACCTTTTATTGATCAAATGTTAGAAAGATTGTCTAAGCATACACACTTTTGTTTCCTAGATGGTTATTCTTGTTTTTCTCAAATACCCGTATCACAATCCGATCAAGAGAAAACCACCTTTACTTGTCCTTTTGGAACTTATGCTTATAGACGTATGCATTTTGGTTTATGCAATGCACCTGCTACCTTTCAAAGATGTATGACTGCTATATTCTCTGACTTTTGTGAAAAGATCGTTGAGGTGTTCATGGATGATTTTTCCGTTTATGGAACTTGTTTTGATGATTGCTTAAGCAACCTTGATCGAGTTTTGCAGAGATGTGAAGAAACTAATCTTGTCTTGAATTGGGAGAAGTGCCACTTTATGGTGAATGAAGGCATTGTCTTGGGGCATAAAATTTCTGAAAGAGGTATTGAAGTTGATAAAGCTAAGGTTGATGCTATTGAGAAAATGCCATGTCCTAAAGATATTAAAGGTATAAGAAGTTTCCTAGGTCATGTTGGTTTCTATAGGAGATTTATTAAAGACTTCTCTAAAATTTCTAGGCCTCTTACCAATCTGTTGCAAAAGGATGTTCAATTTGTTTTTGATGATGATTGTCTAGAAGCCTTTGAAACACTTAAGAAAGCCTTAACCACTGCACCTATTGTTCAACCACCTGATTGGAACTTGCCTTTTGAAATTATGTGTGATGCTAGTGATTATGCTATTGGTGCTGTTCTAGGACAGAGAGTTGATAAGAAATTAAATGTTATCCATTATGCTAGTAAAACTCTAGACAGTGCCCAAAGAAATTATGCTACTACTGAGAAAGAATTTCTAGCAGTTTTGTTTGCATGTGATAAATTCAGATCTTACATAGTTGATTCTAAAGTGACTATTCACACCGATCATGCTGCTATTAAATATCTTATGGAAAAGAAAGATGCTAAACCTAGACTCATTAGGTGGGTTTTATTGCTACAAGAATTTGACTTGCATATTATTGATAGGAAGGGAGCTGAGAATCCCGTAGCAGATAATTTGTCTAGAATGGAAAATGTTCTTGATGACCCACTACCTATTAATGATGATTTTCCTAATGAACAATTAGCTCTCATAAATTCTTCTCGTAATACTCCATGGTATGCGGACTATGCTAATTATATTGTTGCTAAATTTATACCACCTAGTTTCACGTACCAACAAAAGAAAAAGTTCTTCTTTGATTTAAGACATTACTTCTGGGATAACCCACATCTTTATAAAGAAGGAGTAGATGGTATTATTAGACGTTGTATACCTGAGCATGAACAGGAACAAATCCTACGGAAGTGTCATTCCGAGGCTTACGAAGGACACCATGCGGGAGACAGAACTGCACACAAGGTATTACAATCTGGTTTTTATTGGCCTACCCTTTCCAAGGATGCTCGTAAGTTTATCCTATCTTGTGATGAATGTCAAAGAATTGGTAATGTTGGTAGACGTCAGGAAATGCCTATGAATTATTCACTTGCTATTGAACCATTTGATGTTTGGGGATTTGATTATATGGGACCTTTTCCTAAGTCCAATGGGTATACACATATTTTAGTTGCTGTTGATTACGTTACTAAGTGGGTAGAAGCTATTCCAACTAGTAGCGCTGATCATAGCACTTCTATTGAAATGCTTAAAGAAGTTATTTTCCCAAGGTTCGGAGTCCCTAGATATTTAATGACTGATGGTGGTTCACATTTTATTCATGGTGCATTCCGTAAATTGCTTGCTAAATATGATGTCAACCATAGAATTGCATCTCCCTATCACCCTCAAACTAGTGGTCAAGTTGAATTGAGCAATAGAGAAATAAAATTCATTTTGCAAAAAACCGTCGATAGATCTAGGAAGAATTGGTCTAAGAAACTTGACGATGCATTATGGGCTTATAGAACTGCTTATAAAAATCCTATGGGTATGTCTCCTTATAAAATGGTTTATGGAAAAGCATGTCATTTACCTCTTGAGTTAGAACATAAAGCATATTTGGCAATTAAGGAACTAAATTATGATTTTAAACTTGCCGGTGAAAAGAGGTTATTTGATATTAGCTCATTAGATGAATGGAGAACCCAAGCTTATGAAAATGCCATATTGTTTAAAGAAAAAGTTAAAAGATGGCATGATAGAAGAATTCAAAAACGGGAATTTAAAGTAGGTGAGCAAGTTCTATTGTACAATTCTCGTTTGAGATTCTTTGCAGGAAAACTTCTCTCTAAATGGGAAGGACCGTATATCATCGAAGAAGCTTATCGCTCCGGAGCCATCAAAATAAACAACTCCGAAGGCACTAATCCAAGAGTGGTGAATGGGCAAAGGATCAAGCACTATATTTCAGGTACTCCTATTAACGTTGAAACTAACATTATTGAAACAATTACACCGGAGGAATACATAAGAGAGACCTTCCGGAACACTCCAGAACCCTGGAAAGGAAGAGGTACGTGATACGGTAAGTAAACCAACTCCAAAAATTCCATAAAAATACTTTCTGTAAGTTTTGGAATATTAGAAAAAATACAAAAAGAAGAAACAGCCGAGGGGACCCACCTGGTGCCCACGAGGCACCAGGGCGGGCCACCCCCCCAGGCGTGCCCTGGTGGCTCGTGGGCCCCTCGTGAGCCCTCTCGACTCCGTTTTCTCCTGAATTACTTGTTTTGCAAGATAAAAAATCTTTATATATACTCCCGGACATTTTGACCACCGTATCGCAGAAATCTCCTCTGTTCTTGTTTCGTGCTATTTTTCTGACAGATCTAGATCGCCATGGCTCCCAAAAGGCTCCGTACCAAGCACCGCATTGTGCAACCATCGCCAGGTAAGCACCCTTACAGCGAGGTTTACTACGAGTGGTCATCGGGAGAGGAAGACGATGGCAAGGAGGACAAGGTCATGGAAATCGAAGGAACCCAGGCTCCAGAAGGAGGGAAAGCGATTCCCATGGAGGAGACCGCAGAAAAGGGAGATATACTTCAACCCTTATATGATCATCTCTCCCCATCCGTGATTGAAAGCCTTAAGAGTCTTTGAAATAGTTTCTGTTCAGAATACATCTCTCACTCGTGAAGTTATTTTGTTGGAAGAGCAAAACATCGCTCTTCGGAGCATCAACCATAGATTGATGTATCTGTTACAGCTGAAGGACAAGCCCACCACCTCATCACCACCACCATCACCGAAGAAGGAAACTTGAGCACATGGGTATGGGCACTCCCCTTGGCTTGTGCCAAGCTTGGGGGAGGTGCCCCGGTATCGTATAACCATCACTTTTATTATCTTTACCTATTTTTAGTTCGATCCTTAGTTATTTCGTGATCTAGTTGAATAAAAGTTTAGTATGATCTATTTTCGAGTGCTAGCTTCATGATATATCTATCTATGTAATCGAGTTGAGATTTATATAATAAAGAGTAGTTTGAGTTTTTGCTTCTTTACTTTCATGTTTCAATTCTAGCAATGAAAATAATGAAAAAGATCATATGCCAATCTTTTGGAAAGTAATGACATTACATAAAGAAGAGTATAAGTGGTAAAATTTATTGGAAGTTAACAAACATAGCATTAGTCAATGATGCAATTCATGAAAAAGTTAATAGGGAAGAGAAGATTCACATGCAAATATACTATCTTGGACATCTTTTATGATTGTGAGCCCCCATTAAGTATTTTATGTCAAATTGTTGACGTTGGACAAGGAAGACAACGTAATGAATTATGTTTGTTCATATTCACATAGAAGTTATATTGTTATAGATCCTCCAACATGTGGTGCTTGCCCAATATCTTTGCTAGCCAAAAATCCGCACCAAGTAGAAATACTACTTGTGCATCCAAAACCCTTAAACCCAGTTTCATGTCATGAGAGTCCACTATATCTACCTACGAATTGAATAAGATCCTTCAAGTAAGTTGTCATTGGTGAAAAAAGCAATAAAAATTGCCTCTAAATATGTCTTAACTTTTATTATAAGGGAAATAAGCTTTGTACAAACTTGTGATGGTAAAGAAATAAAAGCGACAGACTGCATAATAAATGTTGCTATCACAAGGGGCAATATAAAGTGACGTTCCATCGCATTAAGAGCTTGTGCATCCAACAACAAAAAGCGCATGACAACCTCTGCTTCCCTCTGCGAAGGGCCTATCTTTTACTTTTATGTATTTACTTTTTATGCAAGAGTCAATAGTATTCTCCTCTACTTCCTTTTTATTTTTCTCTTTTGCAAGCAACATGTGGTGGGGAAAGATCTAGGCATATATATCTAGTTGGATATGAGTGATCATGAGTTATTATTGTTGACATCACCCTTGAGGTGAATAAGTTGGGAGGCGAAATCACAAGCCCCTATCTTTCTATGTGTCTGGCTGAAACTTTTTGCTCCATATATATGTCATGAGTGTTAGCAATCATAGAAGACTAAATGATGGTTGAGTATGTGGACTTGCTAAAAAGGTCCTACATGAGACCCTTCCTGAAAATATGATGAATTGCAATTGCATTGTTTACTGAGAACATAGTTTGTTAGTTTTCAAGAAAGTTTATGCCTTATACTTCATTGTTGTGATGAATTGTTACTTGCTCATGAGAAGTTCTATGATAATAAATATTGCTGTTATAATAATGATCATGATGCTACTATGTCTGTATTTTGTTTTTATCGACACCTCTCTCTCTAAACATGTCGACATGATTATCGATATCGGCTTTCGCTTGAGGACAAGCGAGGTCTAAGCTTGGGGGAGTTGATACGTCCATTTTGTATCATGATTTGCTACTGTTATTTACAGTGTTTTTAATCAATATAACACTTTGTGGAGCAATTCTAATGCCTTTTCTCTCGTAATATGCAAGATTTACACAAGGAGGGATTGCCGGCAGCTGGAATTCTGGACCTGAAAAAGCTATGTCAGAGATACCTATTCTGCACATCTCCAAATGAGCTAAAATTTCACGGAGATTTATTTTGGAATAAATAAAAATACTGGAAGCAAGAAGTACCAGAAGGGGCCACCCAGGTGCCCATGAGGCACCAGGGCGCGCCACCCTCCAGGCGCCCTGGTGGCTCGTGGGGCCCCTGGCCAGCCTCTGGCCCCCATTTTCTGGTATATAAGTCTATTTGCCCTAGAAAAAATATAGAGAAGACTTTCGGGATGGTGCGCCGCCGTCTCAAGGCGGAACTTGGGCAGGAGCACTTTTGCTCTCCAGCGGAGAGATTCTGCCGGGGAAACCTCCCTCCGGGAGGGGGAAATCGTCGCCATCGACATCATCAGCGATCCTCTCATCATGGGAGGACTAATCTTCATCGACATCTTCACCAGCACCATCTCATCTCAAACCCTAGTTCATCTCTTGTATTCAATCTTTGTCTCAAAACCTCAGATTGGTACCTGTGGGTTGCTAGTAGTGTTGATTACATCTTATAGTTGATGCTAGTTGGTTTATTTGATGGAAGATTATATGTTCAGATCTATTATGCTATTCAATACCCCTCTGATCCTGGACATGAATATGATTTGTGAGTAGTTACTTTTGTTCTTGAGGACGTGGGAGAAGTCTTGTCATAAGTAATCATGTGAATTTGGTATTCGTTCGATATTTGATGATATGTATGTTGTTGATTCTCTTAGTCGTGTCATGTGAACGTCGACTACATGACACTTCACCATCTTTGGGCCTAAGGGAATGCATTGTAGAGTAGTAATTAGATGATGGGTTGCTAAAGTGACAGAAGCTTAAACCCTAGTTTATGCGCTATTCCGTAAGGGGCTGATTTGGATCCATATGTTTAATGCTATGGTTAGAGTTATCTTAATTCTTCTTTCGTAGTTGCGGATGCTTGCGAGAGGGGGTAATCATAAGTGGGAGGCTTGTTCAAGTAAGAACAGCACCCAAGCACCGGTCCACCCACATATCAAATATCAAAGTAGCAAACGCAAATCAGACAAACATGATGAAAGTGACTAGATGAAATTCCCGTGTGTCCTCGAGAATGCTTTGCTTACTATAAGAGATCGTTCCAGCTTGTCCTTTGCTACAAAAAGGATTGGTCCACCTTGCTGCACTCTTTGTTACTATTGCTACTTGTCACTTGTTACAAATTATCTTGCTATCAAACTACTCGTTACCGATAATTTCAGTGCTTGCAGAAAATACCTTGCTGAAAACCGCTTGTCATTTCCTTCTGCTCCTCATTGGGTTCGACACTCTTACTTATCGAAAGGACTATGATTGATCCCCTATACTTGTTGGTCATCAGTAAGCCATATGAATCGTTTGTGATGTTCAGATACTGTACACAGTGCTGAATAAGGGACCATGTCTGATGACACTTTGCGCGCCAGTTTTTTGCTGCACGGAGCGAAATTTTTCGGCATCCGTGGAAATATCTACCGCCCTCCTCCTGACAAAAAGCCACATTTCCCTTGTTTTCACCTTCCTTTCCAAGTTCAAACCTTCACTGCTTTCTTGCAGCACCGCCTCCTCGCCGGCGACGCTCCTTCCTGCTGCTCGGCCTCGTTGATCTAGTCAGGTAATCCACACTCGACCCCCGTCCTCTTGCTCCTCCTCCATCCAAACATGCCCCGACCGTCGGCGTGACACCTTCCACCCAAATCGCCGCGCCATCCTCCAAATAAGCGCTGCCCAAAGCCGTGGTGCACACACTATAGCCAGGAGCTCAAGGAGCATTTGGCAGCGGAGAAGCAAATCGCGGCCGCACGCGCGAATGGCGTTGCGATGGCTGCCATGCGTGCCGACCCTCAGATCTTGGAGGTGCACCTCACCGTCAAGGCCACCGTCGACGCCTCGCACGCGGATGCCGCCATGCGGTTGGCTGCTTTAAACAACAGTTCATGGTGTTTTCTCGAGGCCACCGCTGGTGCCTTCGACGAAGACTACGAGGTGTTTTCTCAGCGTGCCCGTGCTTACCTCAACTCTAGAGCCAGCAGGTTCATGCCCGGAGTGACTCAGGCGACTAACTACTACGGGGAGGGCACCCACGATGTGGATGCCTCACCCTCTTCCAAGTTTAAGCAGCCCATTGTCATCGATATCTCCGACGATGGGGAGTAGCTTGTTTTTTAGTTTACTATAAGGACCTATGTTCAGCTAGCTACGCCGGTTAAGCATGTCCGTTTACCTGTTGCATGTGCTGCTCCTGCCTTTCCTTTAGAAATTCTAGCGAATTGTCCTATGTACTGTTATACTATGCAATCTGATCTTCTAGTATATATGTTCTATATATTATGCAATGTGGTGCTCAGTTAACTGTTTGGTTCATTTGTTGTAATGTTCAGTTAACTGTTTGGTTTAATTCTGCAATGTGATGTTCAATTTTTGTTGGTACAATTTTGGCTTGTTATGCATGTGAGAAATAAATAGAATTTGGCTACTAAATACATGAGAAACATATACAAGTGTAATATTTCCAAGTTGTTAAGCACGCTAGGTTTGGTTAACTGTCTGATATTCTAGTATGTTCTATTGTGAGATGTGGTGCTCAGTTAACTGTTTCGTTCATTTGTTGTCGTGTTCAGTTAACTGTTTGGTTCAATTCTGCAATGCGATGTTCAATTCTTGTGGGTATAATTTTGTATTGTTATGCATGTGAGAAATAAATCGAATTTGGCTGTACTAAATACATGAGAAACATATACAAGTGCTATATTTCAAAGTTGTTAAGCATGCTTGGTTTTTAACTGTCTGATCTTCTAGTATGTTCGATTGTGCAATGTGGTGCTCAGTTAAATGTTTGGTTCATTTGTTGTGCTGTTCAGTTAACTGTTTGCTTCGATTCTGCAATGCGATGTTCAATTGTTGTGGGTACAATTTTGTATTGTTATGCATGTGAGAAATAAATCAAATTTGGCTGTACTAAATACATGAGAAACATATACAATTGCTATATTTCCTAGTTCTTAAGCATGCCTAGTTTGGATAACTGGCTTTTCCATGTGGCTCAAATTAATCTGCTGGATCTGCAATGTGTTTATTTTTATCAACATATTTTACTGATAGTATGCCAACTCTCACTAACCTGATCAATAACTACCTTATATGTGTTGCAGGGAAACAATGGGAGACACTGAGGTTTACCATCGAGGTTTGCACATGCATGGTCCTTTGGCTAATAGCACATTATTGTGTAATTGTAGGAACCATTCTAATATTTAGGTTTTTAATAATTTGGTATTGCACATGTAGGTCCTGCTGTCAGAGGTTTTGACCCACTGTTCGACCCATTTTGCATATGGGGAAATGAGATGTCCATGAATATCAGTCAAGTCAAGAAACTCGGAAAGATTGTTAGGATAAAGAAACTAGCAACGAAAAAGAACAAGATCTTTGTTTGCACAATGAAGAAGACATTAGTCAACTACATGATGGTACTAACTCTTATACCTTTTTTTTTATTCCTTTGCGCCATTTCAAAATTTAGAGAAGATGTTTATGCATATCTTTGTTTTCAGGCCTTTCCAAAGTAGTTCACCGATGATTACCTCTCAAACTACCTGTATGGTCAAGAGGTGAGGAAGGTATTCATACAACACCCAAGGTACAATATTGAAGTCTTCCTCAAGAGGACGAAGGATGGGCGGTCAATCGTCCACAGGCACTGGCCTAAAGTTGCAAGGACCTTCAACATCATTGAAGGCTCAATATTCGCCTTCCGCTTCAGCAGTTTTCCAGATGAGATTCATCTGTCTATCTACCATCTATGATGCTAATTTCCAAAGGTTTTAGATGTTGCATGTGAAACTTGGTGCTGTTGTGTAATTGGGTAGCTAGCTAAATGCCTATATGGTGTAACTGGGTGCTGAAGTTGATGTTGTACTCTCATGTATTTTAATTATGAAACCTGGTTGCCGTAATACGAAAATGAAATATATTGTGTGTTTAATATGAAATGTCAATTTGATTACTAAATGGATTAAAAATAATAGGCCAGTTAGCCTTCTTAATGGGTTTTTCTATTGCAGACGGTTATTGAGACAAAACCGTGGGCGATAACCTCAGATAACCCACACAGTTTCTAGGAAGTAAACGTGTTGGATCAATGAACAATCACACACGATTTACTCTGGAAAACCGTTTCTGTTAGGACACCTTGCACAAACGTTTTCTACACAAAAAGTGTGTGTGATGGACAACCTATGCCATACAGTTTCTTCTAGGAACCGTGTGTGATGCATTCAATAACGCATACGATAAAATTATATATATCGTCTGCGATGGCAACGCTATGACAGGCGATGTGATGCGGAAAATTGTGTGTGATGTACATATGAACGGACACGTTTGTCTGGGATTCACTGTGTGGGATGCTAAGTACATCTCACGCGATTGGGCCTGTATAATTGTCTACGATGGCTCGCCCGATCACACATGAGCTCCTTTTGCCCAGCATGTGTGACCGGAGGACCTATCGCCGACGGTTTCTGGGTCGTGTGGGATGGATCCCCCCTATCGCACACACAGGCAAGGCGACGGTTTAAAACTGTCACGGAAAGGGGGTAAAAACCGTTTGTATAGCACTCGCCTGCACTAGTGTATAATGAAAAATTCCCACTAGTATATGAAAGTGATAACTCGGGAGACTCTCTATATGAAGAATATGGTGCTACTCTGAAGTACAAGTGTGGTAAAAAGGATAGTAGCATTGCCCCTTCTCTCTTTTTCTCTCATTTTTTTCATTTCTTTTTTTTAGAACAATCTCATGGACCTCATCCCCTCATTTTGGAGGACTCAACAGTCTCCATCATTCTTTTCCTCACTGGGACAATGCTCTAATAATGATGATCATCACACTTTTATTTACTTACAACTCAATATTACAACTCGATAAATTAATACAAGATGACTCTATATGAATGCCTCTGGCAATGTACCAGGATGTGCAATGATCTAGCGTAACATGCATAACAATGATGAACGGTGGCTTTGCCACAAATATCATGTCAACTCTATATGATCATGCAAAGCAATATGATGATGAACACACATGTCATATGACGGAACGGTGGAAGTTTGTGATAGCCTGGCTTAATAGGGATGATAGACTACTCATATCAATAAGGAATTCCTTCTTTTCTGGGAGCCCATTCAGACAGAACTCCAAAGTTAAGCGTGCTCAACTTGGAGTAATTTCAGGATGGGTGACCGATCGGGAAGTTATTCCCGGGTGCGCACGAGTGAGGACAAAGTGTGCAAGAAAGACTAGTATTGATCTATGGGGCCAGTCTAGATCCCGCCAGGAGTAACGACCACCGGCGGGTGTGTCCGGGGCGTTACAAGTTGGTATTAGAGCCGACCCTCGCGGTTACACGGATGTTTGCGGACAGGTGCGCGGTCATGTTGTGCATGACGTTTGTGACCCGTCGTGGCACACGGCATGGCACATGTGTCGGACTGGATGCACAGACGTATGTGCCAAGAGGGAACGTTCCTGTGGCCCGACGAGGACGTCGGTTCCTCTGAGTGGGGGTGTATGTGATAGCCTGGCTTAATAGGGATGATAGACTACTCATATCAATAAGGAATTCCTTCTTTTCCGGGAGCCCATTCAGACAGAACTCCAAAGTTAAGCGTGCTCAGCTTGGAGTAATTTCAGGATGGGTGACCGACCGGGAAGTTATTCCATGGTGTGCACGAGTGAGGACAAAGTGCGCAGGAAAGACTAGTATTGATCTGTGGGGCCAGTCTAGATCCCGCCAGGAGTAACGACCACCGGCGGGTGTGTCCGGGGCGTTACAAAGTTGCATGGCAATATATCTCGGAATGGCTATGGAAATGCCATGATAGGTAGGTATGGTGGCTGTTTTGAGGAAGATATAAGGAGGCTTATGTGTGATAGAGTGTATCATATAACGGGGTTTGGATGCACCGGCGAAGTTTGCACTGACTCTCAAGGTGAGAAAGGGCAATGCACGGTACCGAAGAGGCTAGCAAATTGCGGAAAGGTGAGAGTGCATAATTGTCCATGAACTCACATTAGTCATACATAACTCATATATTTATTGTGAAAGTTTTATTAGCCCTCGAAGCAAAGTACTACTCGCATGCCCCTAGGGAGGAGGTTGGTAGGAGTTAACCATCGCGCACCCCCGATTACGACAACACTCAAGGATTTCAATCAGACATAAAAATGCTCAAACATCCCCACCATGCCATAACGGACACTTAAATGAGTAGTGCATAACAAGCTTTAATATCGATATTTTTAGTAACCAATGATCATGAACTAATACCCTTTCATATTACGACATCAATATATTTAAAACATGCGTTTCATATTTAGTGATCTACATGAAAGTTTTTATTATACCACTCTTGAATACCTATCCTTTTTGGTCTAATCTCATAACTCGTGCACCTTACCACTTCCTATTTAAGACTCTCAAAAAGATTTAAGTGAAGCATGAGAGTGCAATCATTTCTATAAAAAATAACCATCGCCGTGCTCTAACAAGTATAAGTGAAACACAAGAGCAACTGCCTAGCTCAAAAGATATAAGTGAAGCATATAGAGTATTCTACCAAATCACGATAAATGTGTGTCTCTCTCAAAAGGTGTGTTCAGCAACCAATGATTGTGGTAAACTAAAAGCAAAACAAAACTATGGCACAAGATGCTCGAAGTAAAACTCATATCATGTGATAAAAAAAATATAGCTCCAAGTAACATACCGATAGATTGTAGACGAAAGAGGGGATGCCATCTGGGGCATCCCCAAGCTTAGACGCTTGGGTCTTCCTTGAATATTACCTTGGGGTGCCTTGGGAATCCCCAAGCTTAGGGTCTTGCCGCTCCTTATTCCTTCATCCATCGTGATCTCACCCAAAACTTGTAAACTTCAGCACACAAAACTCAACAGAAACTTCATGAGATCCGTTAGTATAATAAATCAATCATCCACTTTAGCTACTGTTATAAACTCATTCATAATTTTTCTTGCGTAATACCTACTGTATTCTAACTTCTCCATGACTTATACCCCCCGATATAATCCATAGTTTCATTAAAACAAGCACACTATGCAATAAAAACAGAATCTGTTTAAAACAGAACAGTACGTAATGACAGAATATTTATCCATACTTCTTTAACTTAAAAATTCTAAAAAATTAGGAAAACGTAAACAATTTGTGCCCCAACACTTGTTAAGAATTTCAGATTTTTCTGACGTTCCAGTAATAAATGTAAAATCAAATACTGGGCGCAAAACTTTCTGTTTTCAAACAACATCAATTGTACTATCATTTAAATCATCCCAAAAGCATTACTTGGCACAAACACTAATTAAAAGATAATCATTACAGTAGCAATAATCATGTGACTCAAGAAAATAAAAATTGCAATAAAGATAAGTATTGGGTTGCCTCCCAACAAGCGCTATTGTTTTATGCCCCTGGCTAGGCATAATGCATTATTTGAAGTATTGTCATCTTTCAAATTAATTCCATAGGTGGCTCTCATAATAGATTCATATGGTGGTTTAATTCTCTTTCTTGGGAAGTGTTCCATCCCTTTCTTTAGTGGAAATTGGAACCTTATATTTCCTTCTTTCATATCAATAATAGCACCTATGGTTCGTAGGAAAGGCCTACCAAGTATTATGGGACAAGATGGATTGCATTCAATATCAAGAACAATAAATTCCATGGACACATAATTTATATTAGCAATTATAAGAACATCATTAATTCTACCCAATGGTTTTTTAATAGTTGAATCCACTAAATGCAAATTAAGGGAACATTCATCCATATCGATGAGACCTAGCACGTCACATAAATATTTTGGTATAGTAGAGATGCTAGTAGCAAGATCACACAAAGCATTACATTCATAATGTTAAATCTTAACCTTAACAGTAGGTTCCCATTCATCATGCAATTTTCTTGGTATAGATACTTCCAATTCTAGCTTTTCTTCATGAGATTTAATCATTGCTTCTACGATATGTTTAGTAAAAGCTTTATTTTGTCCGTAAGCATTAGGTGAGTTCATCATGGATTGCAACAAGGAAATACATTCAATAATAGAGCAATTATCATAATTAAGGTTCTTGTAATCCAAAGTAGTGGGTACATCACTATTTAAAGTCTTGACCTCTTCAAACCACTTTTATTATTTTTACCATTGATTATCACCCTCCGAACAATTGGGACGCCTTCTAGCTAAAGTTGACTCATCTTCAGTCCCTTTTTTCATCAAGTTTTATATTATTAAAAAAGATTCAATAGGTGTCACACCAATCATTTTAATATCTTCATCATGCTTATGATAAAACCTGGGTGGAATCACTTTTTCTAAAAATTCACGCTTAGCTCTAATCCTTGCGAGTCTTTCTCTACTTTCATTCATGGTGACTTGAATAGACTTTAAGGTTACAGTAGAATCAATTTTATGTGGCATAATTTTAATTTAAGAGTTTCCACATCATGAGCAATTCTATCCATGTTTCTAGCCATATCATCAACTTTGTGTAGTTTTTCTTCTACCATGGCATTGAAAATCTTTTGAGAACTAATAAATTCTTTAATGTTGTTCTCAAGTTCAGTAAGTATGCTATTATTTATTATTATTATCATAATAATAATAATAATAATAATAATAATTATTATTATTATATGAATTACCATAATTATTAGAGGAATTACCGAGGTACGGTCTAGGATTGAAATTCCCTCTATAAGCATTGTTGTTGAAATTATTTCTAGCAACAAAATTCACATCAATAGCATCATTATTCTGCTCAATCAAAGTAGATAGTGGCACATCATTAGGATCAACATGAGCATTCTTACTAGTAAGCATATTCATAAGAGCATCCATTTCATCACTCAAAGTAGAAACTTCTTCAACAAAGTTTACCTTCTTACTAGTTGGAGCTCGTTCGGTGTGCCATTGAGAATAATTTGTCATCATATTATCGAGAAGCTTTGTGGTCTCTCATAATGTAATTCCCATAAAGGTGCCACCTGCAGCAGAGTCTTGAAGATTTCTCGACACAATGTTTAGTCTCGCATAGAAATTTTGTATTATCATCCATAAGCTTAATCCATGAGTGGGACAAGTTTTAATCATTAATTTTATTGTCTCCCAAGATTGTGCAACATGTTCTTGCTCAAGTTGCTTAGAGTTCATGATTTGATTTCTAAGAGATATAATCTTAGCGGGAGGAAAATACTTAGCAATAAAAGCATCCTCACATTTATCCCATGAATCAATACTATTGTGAGGTAAGGACGAAAACCAAGTTTTAGCACGATCTCTTAGTGAGAAAGGAAATAATTTCAACTTAACAATATCATTATCCACATCTTTTTTCTTTTGCATATCACATTATTTAACGAAGGTATTAAAATGGGATGCAACATCTTCATTAGGGTTTCCAGCAAATTGATCTTTCATAATAAGATTTAGCAATGCAGCATTAATATCATATGACTCCGCACTAGTGGCGGGAGGAGAAATTGGAGCTCTAATAAAATCATTATTATTAGTATTCGAGAAGTCACACAACTTAGTGTTTTCTTGAGACATAGTGGCAAAACAAGCAAGCAAAGTAAAATATTTTTGTGTTTTTGATTTTTTTAATGAGACTAACAAAAGCAAATAAAAGGTAGAACAAGTAAATGATAATTTATGTGAAGGGACCTGTAGGTATTCGATGATGTCTCCCTAGCAACGGCGCCAAAAATTCTTTCTGCTACTTGTGAGCTGCGTTGGGATTTTCCCCGAAGAGGAAGGGTGAAGCAATATAGTAGCGGATAGTACTTCCCTCAGTGAGAACCAAGGTTATCGAACCAATAGGAGAACCAAGAAAATCCTAGTCAAACAGTACCTGCACACACAAGAGCAAATACTTGCACCCAAAGCGGGCAAGAGGGTTGTCAATCTCCTTGAACTCGTTACATTCAAGGATCAAATCTGATAGTGATAGATATATAAATTGAAAAGTAAATAAAAAGTAAAATAATTGTAGCAAGGTAATTTAGGTTTTTCTAATATGATAAAAGTAGACCCGGGGCCCATAGTTTTCACTAGAGGCTTCTCTCTCGAAACATAGCATATGGTGGGTAAACAAATTACTATTGGGCAGTTGATAGAAAAGCGCATAGTTATGATGTTATTCATGGCAATGATCATGTATATAGGCATCATGTCCGTGACAAGTAGGCCGAAACGATTCTGCATCTACTACTATTACTCCACTTCGAGAGCGCTTCTATGCTTGTCTCTCTACGTATTAAGTTCATAACAAACAGAGTAATGCATGAAGTATGATGACATGATGTAGACAGAATAAACTCAAGCAATATGAATGAACCCCGTTGTTTTACCCTTAATGGCAACAATACAAATACGTGCCTCGCTACCCCTTCTATCACTGGGTGAGGACGCCACAAGATTGAACCCATCACAAAGCACCTCTCCCACTGAAGATAAATGAATCTGGTTGGCCAAAAAAAAATGGATAGATCGGAGAGAAATACAAAACTATAACAATCATGCATAATAAAGTTCAGAAAAGACTCTATTACTTTCAATGAATAATCTGATCATAAACCCACAATTCATCGGATCCCAACAAACGCACCGCAAAAGAAGATTACATCGGATATAACTCCATGGAGATCATGGAGAACTTTGTATTGAAGATCAAAGAGAGAGAAGAAGCCATCTCCCTACTAGCTATGGACCCATAGGTCTGTGGTGAACTACTCACACATCATCGGAAGGGCAACAAAGTTGATGTAGAAGCCCTCCGTGATCGATTCCCCCTCCGGCAGAGTACCGGAAAAGGCCTCCAGATGGGATCGCAGAAGAACAGAAGCTTGCGGCGGTGGAAAATTTATTTCGGGTGGCTCTTTGTTGGTTTGGGGATTTATGGGAATTCATAGAAGTGGAATTAGGTCAAACGGAGCTATGTGGGACCCACGAGCTCATGTGGCGCACCCCCTGGGGCGCGCCGTGTGAGCTCGTAACTCTCCCGTAGATCTTCTAGCCTCCTCCCGAACATTCTAGGGTCCCTTCTGTTCCAGAAAAAAATCACCATAAAGTTTCATCGTGTTTGGACTTCATTTGGCACTGATTTTCTGAAAAGCCAAAAACAAGCAAAAAACAACAGCTGGCAGTGGGCACCGCGTTTAATAGGTTAGTTCCCAAAAAATGATATAAAATTGCATATAAAGCATATAAAGTATTCAAGATTGATAATATAATAGCTTCAAACAACCAAAAATTATAGATATGTTGGAGACGTATCAGATAGTCATACCTGTGCTGTCGTAGAAGTGTTCCTTGATAGTACTCAAATTATCATCATGGAAGTGTCAACTTCCATGACGGTAAATGGCGCGTCCTGGAAGTGTTTTCGCCAAGGGTAACCGACACGTGGCATCCACCATAACTGGTCGCCGTTAAGCTATCGGTTGCGGGTTTGGATCCGATAACCCGTTAACAGCCCGGACCAATGGCGATTTTCCACGTGTAAAATTCTCATTCACCAACGGATCCACGTGTCAGCTCGGCGTTGCGACAGATGTCATTCATCCAATGGACGACACGCGCCTATGATACGTCGACACGTGGAATGGCCCAGCAGTGGCCCATTTAGGTTAAAAAGGCTGGCCCAGTCAAAGTTAGCGGGCTGGCCCATTAACGGCCTGCTTGCACACGACCCATTTGCAGGTAAGGCCCATAGGAATAGTGTCAAATCGGCCTATCACCGGCCCGTTGTGGATTTCTCATCATTGTGGCCCATTGTCACTTCTGGCCCGTTAACAGTCTGCTATGTATTTGGGTCCAATTACGGCCCAGTGTGTTTCCGGCCTATTTAAGGTCCTGCTACATTTGGGCCCATTTGTAGCCCGATGAAACTTTTGGCCCATAAACAGACCGTGATGGAATTGGGCCATTTTCGGCCAGGTCTGACTTTCGGCCTGTTAACGGCTGACGCAACCCATGGGCCATATGTGGCCCGACGTCATATCGAGCCTATTAACGGCCCATATTCTCGATGACACAAATCCAGCCCGCCTGCACTTTCGGCCTGTTAAAAGCCCGTGTAGTAGGTCGGCGCAATTATGGCCCGTGCTGACTTTCAGCCTGTTAATGATCTGCCATGTAAATGGGCCACCATGGGCTGAGATACATTTCGGCCTACTAAAGACCAGTGGGCTATTTGGCACATTTTAGGCCCAATCATCTTTCGGCCTACTACAAGCCGTGGGTATATTCTGGCCCAATGAAAGCCCAATCTGCGTTTCGGCCTATTAACGACCCATGTCATTTATGGGCCAAATAAGGCCTGCGAGATATTTAGACATGTTAACGGCCCATTATTACTATGGGCCCATATTAAGTTTAGGCCTGTTAATGGCCCACTATGGTCACGGGCCTACCAATTGAACGATCAGAAATAAGAAGAGCTTACGCTGATTTAGGCCCAGTTATTTTCTGTGGGCTACATACTGATTACAGCCCATAATCGTCTTTAGATCCCTTCGAGTTGTGGGCCGGACAAATATTGGCCCTTTGGGCTCCTACGATGCTTTCGGCCTAAAGGAGACCGATGATGTCGAATACATAACTAAGAATAAACCTACACTATACAAAAAAGCTTGCTAATTTCTATGGCCTTTGGCAGCACGATAAATGTTGTATCGCAACAAAATAAATTATAGCCATACAACAAAAGGCATGTTGGTGTAAAAGTTTACAACCCTTGCAGATAAATGCACCATGAGATGTATAGAAGAAGAGATCATTTGACCAGAGTGGTAATGTTTCAGGCTGTAGAATCTGATGGAGCAGCATGACCTTCCCCTTTTTGTACTGTTAGTGAGGAGATACTGACGCACTACAGCAAGAGGTGACATTGTGCCTGTGGTAGCCTCGTCACCTTCAGGAGGTTGTGGCTGTTCAATCTATTGAAGGTCAGGCTCCGGGGACCCAAAGCTTCGAACACCGGGGTGAGCTCGTTCCTACCGCCTCGTCCCCTACCACGACTCAACTATGGCGAAGCTACGGTGAGAGCGCGTGAGCGGGGGCAGGCCGGAGACACAGCGGTTTACCCAGGTTCGGGCCACCTTGTAGTGTAAACCCTACTCCTGCTTGGTTGGGATTGCACTAGCGCGAGAGTACAAGGTTTGGAGCGGAAGAGTCGATCCTCTCTACAGCAACACCCTGCCCTCCTTTTATAGCTGCCTTGGTCCTCTTCCCCCGAAAACATTGGTGGGAAGGGTTGCCAGACAACCGCAAGTTTGAAGGGGGACAGGGGCGCAGTCTATCCTGACAAAAGGTGGTCTTCGTCTGCAAAGCGATTATCCATGACGCGCCGGTGGGCTCGGGGATGACCTCCGCCCTGCGTGTCCTCTGTCATGGTCTTCTTTCACCGATCGGGCAACCTTTGGGGGTTGCTTTGGGAAACGGACCGCTGGCCTTGCTCCCTTGGCGCAAAAGGGGAAATCCTCTTTATCTGCGTCTGCTGGCGCGGCCTCTGTCGCCATTCGTCGCCGCGCGCGTCACCCACATGGTGGGCATGAGACCGCGCGACCGAGCCGAACACCACTTGCCTTGCATGTCTTCGGGAGGGTGCCTCGGGAGGCCGCCTCGCGAGGCTCTTGGTGAAGTCGTGGCTGAGTCTTGCTTGCCCGCTCCCTGAGGAGGGGTCTCAGGAGACCAGGGCCTCATGAGGGGTCTTGCTTGAGGTGCCCACTGGTGGGCCACCTATTGGGCCACTACCAGGCGCTGCTTTCTGGGCCGTAGGCAGACGGGCCGAGGTACCCTGGGTTCCACGGGCTCGACAGTAGCCCCCGGGCCAACGGCGCGCACGTTCCCGCCTACTCGGGGGCGAAACGACGTGGGCCCTAACCGCCTGTGGGCCAGGCACGACGCGTGGCGCATGATGCGACGGGGGGCGCCCCCACTTCTCCCATGACGCCTCGGTAACTGCCTGCGCTGACATAAAGCTTGCCCGCGCACGACGCGAGACCATCATTGCCTTCCTTCGCGCTGCTCCGATTCCCAGCGCCGAAGAAGGCGGAGTGACCGAGAGAGCACCACCATCGAGCATAAAGAGGGAGGGGAAGCGGAGAGCCGAGTTCCTTCGCCCATCTTCTTCTTCTCTTGCTCCTTTCTCCCTTTCCTTCCTTGTCTTCCAGAGCCACTACTGTGATGGCGAGGGGCAGAGGACGAGCTCGTGCGTCTGCCGCCGCCGCGATGGTTCCGCCCCGGGGGCGCAGGCGCCCCTCGGTGGTCGTCGAAGCTAGGCCAAGTGGGGTTCCATTCGGCAGATGCGACGTATGAGTTCATTGTGGGGATGCACCGCCGGCCTTGCAGCTGGCTCCGACTCCCCGACTCCTTCGCGAAGGCGATGAAGGGGAAGGAGCCCCTGGGGTTGTGGGTGCAGGCGGATGGCTGCTGCAACGGGCCCTCCTGGGTGGCGAGGGAGTTCACCCCTTGCGGCTTCATGTTCTTGAAGTAGGGGTGGAAGTCCTTCGCCCTCGCTCGCGGCCTAAAGCGAGGGCATCTCCTCCAGTTCAAGTATGATGGGGCCGCCACGCTCTTCGTGAAGATCTTCGGGGCCTCCAGGACCCGCCTTGGGTGCTGCGCGGAGAGCGAGGACGACAACGGCTCTGGGTCCTCCGACGAGAGCGACAGCAGCAGCAGCGGGGGCTCCAGCAGCGGGGGCGAGAGTGGCAAAGGTTCCCCCCACATCAAGAGCAAAGACGAAGACTCCGACTAGGCGCAGGCGGCGTCCGTGTTGGATCTCGGAGCACGCTGCGTCCCCCTTGATCTCTTTCTTTCATTCTTTTCTCCTGCACCGGATAGATGTAACCCCGGGAGGGGGGGCATGAAAACAGTGACTTTTGCTTAAGTATTGCATAATTTATCGTAACGTATATTTCCTCATGAGGCCTCTTTTATCTCTTCTTGTCTACTATGGTGCTTTACATCGTCAGGACCCAGCCCCCGGGCGGCTACAGCCGTCGCTGGTATGTCCGGTCGCATTGCCTGAACAAGGCCAGGAGGTGTAGGGCACTGAGGTGGTAAGGACCCCTGAAACGCGATGCTCAGAGAGCCCCCCTTTGGCGTGCAACCGGCTCGCGCAAAGGAGAAAATGTGGGCACTCAACAAGATTGCAAGAAGAAGGAGCTGAGAGATGATGAGGGCGTCGCACGAGATAGTCGGACTTAGCTTTTGTGGAGAGGGGGGCCGGGCGAGCCGTGGCTCAGGAGGCGTTCCTGGCTCACGAGACGTGCCTCGCAAGGCTTGACCCGCGAGATCTTCTGCTCGCAGGTCCTCCTGCTTAGATGACCGCAGCAGGCCAGCCCGCGGGACGCCACCCGCGAGGCTTCAGGGGATCCGAAGGGGTGTGCCGCCGGGGCTATCTCGCGAGCCGGCGCTCGCGAGGCCTTCCGAGCGTCTTGCTCCTGGGATAACTTCACGTCGACAAACCTCACAACAGGGGAGCGACACGCGCTCGCTAGCTTGCTCGTGGCCGTTACGTGAGGAGATAAGGCACTGAGGACCTTGGCGAGGTGGCGTGCACGGGAGCAGGCCCGCGAGCCAGAGTTCAGTCACTTGGACTTTGCGGCGCTGCAGGGACGGACCCGAGCACAGTTGACATGCCTAGCCCCCGCTTAGGGAATGGTCAGGAGGGAGATCGCGAGCGCGTGGCGCTCTCGAGACGGCATTGTACCAAATACACAATTATGCAGTCAATCATGAACTTACTGGGGCGTAATAATAAGATTCATTACAGAACCAAAAGAGATGCGGCTGCCGTGTCCGGCACGGGTCAGCGTGAGGTTGGTGCAGCCCGTGGGGTGCCCTCAATTGAGCAAAACAAAATCACCTTGGTAGAAGAATCCCAGAAGCGATGGCGAGGGGGAACTCGAGCCACGCGAGGTAACGCTTGAACGCACCTGGCAGAATCGTGCTGGAGAAGTGCGTAGGTCGCCTGGCGAGGTGTGCCATGGAAGGTCACTCCTCAGGGGTCGAGGGGCTCCTGAGGCCCGGGGGGTGGGCTCGTGAGACTCAGTGGGGGAGAGGTCTGCGGAGGCGACGCGCCGGGGGCGTCCCGGGAACTTCGCATCCCTCGCCGCCCAAGGCCCCGACGCGGAGCGCGCCAGCCGCTGGAAGGTTGCGCTGGCGTTCCTCAGGACGAAGGGCATGTGGGCCTAGCCAGTGGTGGAGTTCGCGCCCTGGCCAGCGCGCGGTAGCAGGAATGGGTCCTGAGGGCAGGCCTTGTTGAGGCTCGTGAAGTCGGCGCACATACACTCCTTGCCGCCCTTCTTGGGGATGACGACTGGGATGGCGAACCATTCGGGATGGTGCACCTCATGGACGACTCCAGCTTCTTGTAGCTTGTGCACTTCTTGAACAATGAACTCTTGCTTCTTGGGCGCCTGGCGCTGTGCTTTTTGCTTGACAGGGCGTGCGTTGGGGCACACCGCTAAGTGGTGCTCGATCACCTCCCTCGGTACACCGGATAAATCAGATGCTTTCCAGGTGAAAACATTTGAGTTTGCCCGAAGGAAGGCGATGAGCGCACCTTTCTATGCAGGAGAAAGGCAGGTGCCGATGGTGAAGGCAGGGCCTGAACCGCTGCCGTCCACCGACACCTTCTTCGTCTCGGCGCAGTCCTGCGAGAACAACTGCTTCTTTTTTGTGGGCGTGGCCTCAGGAGGCTCGGTCGCGTCCTCGTCAGCTGGATGGGCGGTAGCGGCAGCCTTGTAGGCGTGCTCAAGGGAGCAGATCGCGTCCTTCTTGTCGCAAGACGGTGATGATGCCTCTGCAGCCAGGCATCTTGAGAACGTTGTAGGCGTGGTGAGACACCGCCATGAACTTGGCAAGCGCGGGGTAGCCCAAGATGGTGTTGTAGGGTAGTCCGAGGTGGGCGACGTCGAAGTCGATGAGCTCAGTGTGGTAGTTCTTGCGGGTGCCGAAGGTGACGGGGAGGCGCACCTGCCCCAGAGGCAGCGTGGAGCCGTCGGTCATGCCCGAGAAGGGCCTCGTCGGCATGAGCTGCTCGTAAGGCACCTGGAGCTGCTCGAAGGTATCGATGGAGAGCACGTTTAGGCCAGCGCCTCCGTCGATGAGGGTCTTGGTGACCACGACGTTGCTGATGGTGGGAGTGCACAACATGGGGAGCGCGCCCGCGGTGGCCGTGGACTTGGGGTGGTCCTTGGAGTCGAAGGTGATGGCGTACTGCGACCACTTGAGGGGCCAAGCGTCCTCAGGCTTCGGGAGGGCGGCGTTCACCTCGCGAGAGAAGTGCTTGAAGTGGTGGTTGGACGCAGGAGCCTGAGCCCCGCCGAGGATGCAGGCAACCGCGCGAGGCTCCTGGTAGACCCCAACACCCTCATCAGGCTGGTTGACGTCATTCCTTCGGGGTGGCAGCGGCGGAAGAGCAGCGTTGGCTTGAGGGTTTGCCTCACGAGGCTGATCGCGCCAGGCGGCCTCACAAGGCTGGTCGCACCAGCCTTGGCAGAAATTGCCGTTGCCGTTGCGGCCGTCCCAGCGGTTGTCGCTGCGGCCACCTCCGCGGCCGGCGCCGCGGTCATTGCGATCGCCTCGGCGGCCCAGGCGCTCGTCGCGGAGCAGCTTGAGCTCCTGGCAGTCTCCGGTGTTGTGGGAGTGCACATTGTGGTAGACACAGAGCGGCCGGCCGTCCTTCCTGGGCTCGTCGCAGTCATGGCCGCCCTTCTGCTTGGTCTTCGCCGCAAGCACGGCAGGGCCCTTGCGCTTCACGTCCTTGCTATTGGCCTTGGCGGCGTCGGGCGCCGCATCGGGGTCGTTGTGGATGAAGAGGCGACCCTCTTCAGCCTTGGCGCACTTGTCGGCGGGGTCGAATAGCTCAAGCACCGAGTCCAACTCGTCGTTGATGGCGAGCTTCTCGCGCATCTTGATGTCCGCGACGCCGGTGGAGAATGCGGAGATGACGGCCGCGTCGGAGGCACGCGGGATCTTGTTGCACACCTGGCTGAAGCGATGGATGTACTTGCGGAGGGTCTCGTCCGGGCATTGCCGCACATGCCGCAGGTCGTTGATCATGAGGGAGCAGTCATGTGTGCCCTTGAAGTTGGCAACGAACTGGTTGCAGAGCTCGCCCCACGATGAGATCAATGCCTCAGGGAGATTCATGAGCCAAGAGCGTGGGCCGTCCTTGAGGGCCATGGGGAACTAGTTTGCCATGACTTTGTCATCGCGTTCGCCGCCTCGACGCTCAACGCATAGAGCTGAAGGAACTCCGTGGGGTTAGGGGTGCCGTCGTAGTGCGGAGGCAGGTCCGGCTTGAACTTGGCGGGCCACACCACCTGACGCAGCTCGTGGGTGAAGGCGCGGCACCCTACGCCACTCGAGGGAACACCACCGGCGAGGGTGGCGTGGTTCTGGCGCCCGGCCGCCGCGACCTCCTGGACGGCCCGGTCTTGGCACCGGCGCTGCTGCTCGAGGAGCACACGCGCATCAGGGGGCGCGCGGCGGATGATCTGGCAGCTGGCCTCGTCTCGCACCAGTGAGGATGCACCGCGGGGCGGCTCATGCGCCCGCGCGTCGCGCTGGTGCCCGGCGAGCTCGTCGCGCAGAGGAGGTGGCGGGGGAGCGCCATGAGCGACGTCCCCAGCGTGAGACGGAGGAGGGCGGAGCGAGTGGCGAGGCGCCGGAGCCTCCCCAGCGGCGTTGATGAGCTCGGTGATGCGACCAAGCCAGGCGTCGTAGCCGGTGTCAGCTGGACGATAGCGGAGCAGCTCACGCGCCATGAGCAGGGCGGCCTGCGCGTTCGGCGGCCCGCGGCGGGCGAGGGAGGAGGAAGCCGTGGCGGTGCGTCCTTCTGCCTGCATGGAGGGGTGCAGGGAGGAGTCCTGCTGCTCGTGGGCGGCATGGTCGGTTGTAGCAGCAGCCTCGACGTGGCGGCGGCGGTTGCCGCAGCCCACCGGCTCCGTCTGAGCCACGCGGCCCGCCCTGCGCTCAGCGCGCTCACGGCGAGCGTCGGCCATGAGGCTGGTGGAGTAGAGGCCGGAGTGGAACAACAGTAGCGCACCCCTACCTGGTGCGCCAAATGTCGGAGGTCGGGCTCCAGGGACCCAAAGGTTTGAACACTGGGGTGAGCTCGTTCCTACCGCCTCGTCCCCTACCACGACTCAACTACGGCGAAGCTACGGGAAGAGCGCGCGAGCGGGGGCAGGTCGGAGACACAGCGGTTTACCCAGGTTCGGGCCACCTTGCGGTTTAAACCCTACTCCTGCTTGGTTGGGATTGCACTAGCACGAGAGTACAAGGTTTGGAGCGGAAGAGTCAATCCTCTCTACAGCATCTCCCTGCCCTCCTTTTATAGCTGCCTTGGTCCTCTTCCCCCAAAAACATTGGCGGGAAGGGTTGCCACACAACAACAAGTTTGAAGGGGGACAGGGGCGCAGTCTATCCTGACAAAAGGTGGTCTTCGTCTGCAAAGCGATTATCCATGACGCGTCGGTGGGCTCGGGGATGACCTCCGCCCTGCGCGTCCTCCATCTTGGTCTTCTTTCACCGATCGGACAACCTTTGGGGGTTGCCTTGGGAAATGGACCGCTGGCCTTGCTCCCTTAGCACAAAAGGGGAAATCCTCTCTATCCGCGCCTGCTGGCGCGGCCTCTGTCGCCATTCATCCTCACGCGCGTCACCCTCGTGGTGGGCATGAAACCGCGCGACCGAGCCGAACATCACTTGCCTTGCATGTCTTCGGGAGGGTGCCTCGGGAGGCAGCCTCGCGAGAGGGCCTCGCGAGGCTCTTGGTGAAGTCGTGGCCGAGTCTTGCTTGCCCGCTCCCTGAGGAGGGGTCCTCAGGAGACCAGGGCCTCATGAGGGGTCTTGCTCGAGGTGCCCACTGGTGGGCCACCTATAGGGCCACCACCAGGAGCTGCGTTCTGGGCTGCAGGCAGACGGGCCGAGGTACCCTGTGTTCCACGGGCCTGACACAATCATTTGTTCCATAGCCTGCTGAAAGTTTGAATTTGTAGATTAGTGTACCAGATAAGAAGTTACTAATGAGACAAAAACAAACAAAATAGCTTTCACGTTTATACATAACTTATTTTGGTGAACCACTGTAATACATTAGCATGTATTTTAGTGCTAAGTACATAATAAAATCACGTTCGAAACATATGTCCATGTAGCATGCCTAATGTATTGTCTATTTCCTCACATTTATTGACATCTAAGGATAAAGAGACACAGTTTAAAATACGATGAACATAGTATGACATCATTCATATCACGACAAACAGATATTAAACAAACTGGCTATTGTATCATTGTGGGGGCATGTGTACATCACAACTAGATTACAGATGAAGACCAAAACAATATCCTTCCTCTCTTTTAAACCGTGTAAGTGAAATGATACGTTAAGACAACTGTGTATAAAGGTGAACAGAGTAACTGACATTGGCTGCAAACCAAGCAGTTAAATGAACACGTCACAGTAAGAAGTAGTTCAAAGGCATGAGGAGTAAGGAATTACAATAGTGGCTTGGACTGGTGTAGTCATGCCCTTCATCTTGCTGGTGTGACAATCCTTGAAGTTTTGCATTGCATTCGGTTCAGGTTCTTTTTGGTCCGCACGGGCTTTCCTTTGTATTTGGAACAAGTCAATATAGATACGATAATATGGCACAACAAAAAGGAGAAAATAGCAGCTATTTACAAGAGCCTCGCAGTGTGCAATAGAGGTATGAGATCCTGTTGTCTGTTGGAATTTCACTTTAGAACGGCTGGTCTTGTTCTTCAAACAGTTAACCTAGAAGAAGATAGACTTGTAAGGCACACACGTAAATATGAGTTCAATATGTGATCTGATCACATACATATACCCTACCTGATACTTCAGATCAGACCAGTGTTTAACAAGGGCTGTCCAGTCTTCGTCCGTACTATAGTCCACTGGAGATGTTTGGGCGATTTCATTGTTAGCCTTGCCTTCAAAGTGATTTTTTCTAAGGTGATACCGATACTATCACAGAGCAGACTGAAAAACATGAGTGGATGCTTGTTTGGTTGCATCATCTTTCAAATCCAACTTGAACCTCTTCTATTGAAAATAGAATGGGAGTCTCATTAGGAGCAAGCTAGAAAGTATGGGACAGAGCAAGACAATATTACAAATTGTGATCAATAACATTACTTACGGAGAAATGGTCAAGGAAGGTGTTAAACTGGGTTTCGTCTTTGTCATTCCTGTACTGGATCCACGTTGGGAGGATACGTGCATGACACCTAATGGCAACGGCTGCCTCTGATACTAACTTGGCTTACTCTGTAGCATCACGTGGCCTTTTTAAACCTTCCTCAAAATGGATCTCCATTCTTCCTCCTTTAGATTTTGTTAACCTGTCAAGCATTATCCCTGATGTTTGTTTCCTCTTGTGCTGAGGTGCTAGTTGAACAACGAATATGGAAAGTGTTAGTGCACATCAAACTGTGAGAGTACATATAAAGGAGCATGCAACTGCAACTTGACTCGGTCACGTACCGTCTTGGTGTTGATGCTCATGAGGTTCATCTGATCTTGCCAAGTCCTCTAGTGTCAGCGGTGCTTCAGAAGTAGTGTTAGGTGGGAAGGAAGCTTGGGAACATGCCACTTGCGGAGCATTCGAACGAGTAACTCATTGAGATGTCGGTACTGTGGAAGGAGGTGCTGCAGCTGGTGGAGCAGGGGATACTATGTTTGTAGATTTAGCCGGTGGACTTCGACCTTCTACTGCACTATAAGTACCAGCAGAATCTCGAGGGAAGCTCCTTTTCCGTTGCACCCAATGACTAACACCATCCCCTACCATACTCTTTTCCTTGCTCTTTTTTGACTTTGACATGTCAAGCCGTACCCACAACACAAAAGAATAAAATTCGCTCTTCCGAACTCATTGATGCATGATATAGACGAGCAATACTTTGATGTAAGACAACCGTATGAGGAGGATGGAATATGTACAAAAAACAGGACGGCATGACATATTCACACCTATGATGTGTAAACTAAGCAGAAGGATTTTCAACAAATTAGAAGCAATGCAAGCTTGACACCATATGAAAGATGCAACCAATATCACTCTGCCAAGTTAAAAGTGTCTTGTCATAAGCGGCATTTCGAAAAATTAGAAGCAGTACAAGCTAGAAATCAATGCAAGATGCAACCAATATCACACTGCCAAGTTAAAAGCGTCTCATCATAAGTGATTGATGCAGGATACACAATAGCAGTACTTTGATGTAAGAACATGGTGTGATAGATAGATCCAGTGTATTCTAGAAACAGAAAGGCATGTCATATTCACATGTATAACGTATAAATTCAGCAGGTGCAATTTAATCAAATTAGAAGAAATACAAGCTAGACACCATATGCAACATGCAACCAATTATCGCACTGTCAAGTTAGAGCAAGCACCTGTGATGGTGGAGTAGGGGAGATGGACTCACCATATAGACTTGGAACTTCAACTGCAGTAGCATTACAGTGGCAAATCTAGAGAGCCTCCATTTGCGTTGGTCCGGAGGACCACCAACATCCCCTAACTTAGTATTTTCCTTTCTCTTTTCTGATATTGCCTTCTGAAGTCAAAACCACAAGAAAAGGAATAAAATTGACTCTGGATAACTCATTGATGCATGATACAGACGAACACTACTTTGATGTAAGGCAACCGCATGATGGGAGGATGGAATATGTACGAAAAAAGGACAACACTGCATATTCACACCTATGATAGGAAGATGGAATATGTATGAAAACACTAAGCAGAAGGCATTTCAACCAATTAGAAGAAATGAAAGCTAGGCACCATATGGACATGCAACCAATATCACTCTTAAAAGTGTCTCGTCATAAGTGCCATTTCAACAAATTAGAAGCAGTACAAGCTAGAAGACAATCCAAGATGCAACCTATCACTATAAAAAAACACTTCTATGATGATACGTCCGTGTCACAGTAGGTCATGTTTTCTGTCATGCATGTACATCCGTGACGATTTTATGACAGAATCAAGATAGTCATACCTGTGCTGTCGTAGAAGTGTTCCATGACAATATTGAAATTATCATCACGGAAGTGTCCACTTCCATGACGATAAATGTCACGTCATAGAAGTGTTTTCGTCAAGGGTGACCGACACGTGGCTTCCACCATAACGGGTCACAGTTAAGCTATCGGGTCCGATTTTGGATCCGATAACCCGTTAACAGCCCTGACCAATGGCGATTTTCCACGTGTAAACTTCTCATTGGCCAATGGATCCATGTGTCTGCTCGGCATCACGACAGATGTCATCAATCCTATTGATGAGACACACCTATGGAACAGTGACACGTGGCACGGCCCAACAGTGGCCCATTTAGGTTATAAAGGCCGGCCCGTTTGACTTGGTCAAAAGTTAACGGGCCGGCCCATGGAAGGCCTGTTACCGGTTTGTCCGCATACAACCCATTTACGGCCCGGGTACTCACGGCCCATTATGTCCTTTCAAAATTCGGCCCAGTAGCGTCATGTGGGCCATCCCATATGATTCCAGCCCGTTGTCACTTTTGGCCCATCTATGGCCCGTGAAGTCTTTTGGCCCATATGAGGCCTTTTGCATCTCTTGGCCCATTGACGGCCCGTGGTGAATCAGGCCCATCATGAACAGTAAACTGCTTTGAGCCCATTAACGGCCCATGATTTAGTTGGGCCGTTTCCAGCTTGTGTTTTCTTTCGGCCCTCTAATGGCCCATAAATTCTTGGGCTCATTTCTGGCCTTCGATTACTTACAGTCCGTTACTGGCCTGTTATGCTAATGGGCCAAATTCAGCCCGTGGTAACAATCGGTCCGTTTATGGCCCGTTAACCCGTTGGGCCGTTTTCATCTTTTCCTATAATCCGGCCCATTAACGACCCGTCATGCCTCTTGATAGAATTAAGCATGCTGTCTTTCGGCATGTTAACGGCCCGTTATGGTCTGGGTCCATAAACGGACAGTTCCGATTTTGGCCCGTTTACGGTCCATATTGCGGTCCGGTTTTGGCCCATGAACAGTACGACCCAAGGATCCTACGGTGCATACAAGGCCCATGGATCCTACGGCCCATAGGAGGCAGCAAAACAAGTCAAGAACTGAGACAACTTCAGAAGAGCTCAAGAAACGTTATCCTGGGAACCCACCATGCTGGCAATAAGCTTAGCAAGTTTATTAGATTTCTCTTGTTTGGCGCTAAAATCCTCCAACGCTTGCTGTTGCACCAGAAAGTATGCATCCGAATCCTCCAGGGACTTCCTCAATCCTTCGGCTTCTTGTCGCAGCATAGCTGATCGATGTCTTTCAGCTTGTAGTTGTGACTCAAGAAACCGAACTGATTCGGACAACGAGTTTGAAGAGCTTGTGCAAGCGGTAGCGGCCAGTAACTCGAACACTACATCAAGACAGGACTTTGGGGTTGTCTCACTGTCTTCAAGATAGTTTTCCTTATCTGTTTTATCAGCTTTATTGGAGACCAGCAATGTTGTCTCACTATCTTCAACCTTATCTGCATTACTTCCTTTACCATTGCTTAATGTGGTACTCTTCTCCAATATTCTGTCAGCATTCTAAAAGAAGAAACAAGCAGACACATAACAGGTTTAGCATGTAGTATATGAAACTCATTTTGTGTGGCACCCCGATAGAGGGCCGACGCACGCCAGTCCCAGGATAAGACCTGGCGCACACCCGAGACATGATACAGTAATTCCAGGCACAAAAATGGCTTTATTATATGAAATGGAGTTTTACAATACTATTGCTTACAACAATATTACATGGCTCCAAGGCTAACTAAATGGCAGCGGAGGTCTTGGTTCAGTGGCAACGACGTCTCTGGCTGGGCTCCACAACGCACAGGACTGGCTAGGTTACGATCTAGCACGATGGATCTTCTCCTACAACTGGCCACGTGCAAGGCCAGGTGAGTACTTTGAATGTACTCACAAGTCAACCAAATACATAGCATCCAAACAAGCAGATGACAAAGCAAGCCCTATGCTTCTATAAGAATTTAATCTAAACATGGTATGGAATTAACAGGAAATCATGGATCAATCATGGCATACATGGATCAGGCATATCAACTTTATATCATGGCATGGCATGGCAATTTCTACGAAGCATGGCATCCAAGCTTAAACTGAAACCTACACTACACCTACCTCCCGTGAAGCATTAAAGTAATATGTGGTGACATCACTCAGTTTTACTGTCTTTCTGGGCTAACTCATGACTCACCGAGATCTCATCTCGTGATCATATCAGAACAACATGGTGACTGCTCACAATTATCCAAATTACCACATTCACTTAGTAGCACATTCCTTAACAAGTTTATAATAACAGGTTTGTCCTCCAGATCGACTAAGACCAAATAGTGTGACCTAATACGAACTGTGTCCAATACCGTGGACGCGGCTATTCGAATAGATTCTTACACTCTGCAGAGGTTGCGCACTTTACCCACACTATGAAGCTCCTGGTCCCATACCTCGGTACACTTCCCCTTTGGGTGGACCGGTGCTGCTCCAACGAAACTTGCCTAACCCGTGACTCCCCCACCGTACCACCGACAATCATCCTCCCCCGGAGTCATGCCCTGGGTGGCCCCTGTGTCACCCCGTGACACCTGCCACCGTCGTGGCCAAACAAAACTGTCCCAAACGGGGACTCCCGAGCTAAACAAACAACTGGGCTCACAAGGTTATCACCGCCTACCGGGCCAGGGTAGCACGCGCGCATAACATTCCCTCTTTGGTGGTACCGGTAAGAGAGCACAAAGCTAGACCAAGTCAAGGCCGTCCCATACCAGCAAATGTGGCTGCACGGGTAAGCTCAGTTCGGTGGCACTATGACTCGATCCCATCGATGACGGAGGAGGTTTAATTTATAAGTTCAATTTAACATCTCCATCATCTTACCATAACATCAACATTTATGAGCCAGAATAATCCCTTAACAACAGCATAACAAAACTATAACAATATTGACAATCATGGCATGAGATCAAATCATAGCACTAACATGACAATGGTGTTAAAAGTATTGTTACTAGCATGGGAAAAATATGACATGAAAGCAATTCATGATATCACATGGTAAATAACACTAGTATCTAGCACAGAGGAAATAACAGGGATACGGCAGTGCAGACTAACAGATAATCTGAAATATACGGCAACACACACACAGGGTGCAAGCAAAGTCATCATGCAAGTCCGGAGCTCATGATAAGAGGTTGGCTTGCCTTGGGGTTGACGGAGTCACCGGAAAGAAGTGCGATGGGCTCGCAGAATGATTTGCCGAAAAAGTTTCCCTCTCGAAGGGGCTGATTGAAGGGCAAGGGCAAAATGGTCATTTTCACAGTGTGAACATATTATGAAAATGATGCCAACGGAACGGGCTTGACGAACTGAAGACGTGGGCGTTGGATTTACCTCAATCGGAGTTACGGTCGCGGAGAAACGGCCGTTCGTTCGTTAAGCGATAAAACAAACAGAAAACTGTCCACTTTAACTCTTAACGGGTGAACGTCCGCTAAATAGCCAGTTCGGCCGGCGGCTGGAAAAATGAAAACACCTTTCCAGAACTACGTCTTCGGTAAACCGAAAACGCCTTCTACGGAGTACGTCTCCACTTAACCGGCTGGGCCCGGCCGTTAGCCACTTACAGGCGGGCCCCGGCTTATCTCCTTCTCTCTCTCCTCCTTTCTCTTCTCTCTCCCAACGCTAGACAGAGGGGTTGCGGCCGCTCAGGCCGTGCTCGCCGCCGGTGACTCCCGGCTCGGTCGCGCATGCCGATGACCGGAGAACGCCCGTCGGACTGTGCCTCATCCGTGGGGATAGCTCTCGGCCGGGGAAGACGACCGAGATAGCAGCAGCTTGAGGCGGGCAGCCGCCACTGCCATGGTCCGATGCGGGCATGGCGAGCTCCTCCGGCCAAAATTGGAGGGGCGATGGCTTCGTGGGCACTCAGGGGAGGCTGAGGGCGCAGAGGAGAGAGGAGTGGAAGGGCCTGGCTGGGTTGGCTCGAGGGGATGGGCGGCGGCAGAACTTCGGCCATGGGAGAGGAAGAGCTCGGGGAGCTCGACTGAGGGGGCGAGGAGGCTGCTGATGAGGAGGGCGAGCTCGGAGGCGCCTTAAATAGGCGGGGGGAGGAGCTAGCCGCCGGAGGAAGCTCCGGGAAGTCCTGTGCCGTGGAGGTGCCCGAGCGGAGCACCCGCTGTCGGCACGGCCGTCCAAGAGCTAGGAGACGAGGGGAGAAGCTTCCAGGTGATCCACGCGTGCGGTGGGCAGCTCGCCGGCGCCCCCGGACAAGCCGTGGCTTGCCGGTGACGGCTTCCGAAGCGTCCAATGTACAGAGCGCCATTTCGGCGTGCTCTGCCCTTGTCACCACATGGCCACGGCGTTGCCACACCCAACTCGATGCTAAATCGTGTCTAGGGTCTTCTCCACACCTCGCTGAGTTGACTAGTGCAGCTTGATGGGACGGAAGAGGTCTGGTGTGACTCACCAAGGTCAAACAGTTTCCAGCAGCAAACTATTGACATGTGGTGTGGTCAACACAGTGCTCCTCTTGGCCTGATCTTGGGCTGGGGTTTGTCATCTACTAAGGTAGACATCCTGGCCAAGTTTCGGCACAAATGGACAACTCTAGATGGTACTTCCTTTGTAACCTTGAAATCTGGCCAGAAATATGAATGAGGATGCTGGGGTCAAATGGCTAGATAAAATTAGCTGATTTTTGGTGTAGAGTGAGGATTTGGTCATGAGAGATAGCTGGAAAAGTTTTAGCTCAAATTGATCATCCATGAGGGTACTTCCTTCATAGAGATTCAATCTGAACAGAAACTTAGATAATTTACTTAGGAAAACTGGCTAGATTAAATGGGCTGGTTTTTGGTATCCAGAGGTGATTTATCCTTGTTAACCACCCTGGAAAATCTCACCCCAAAAAGATCAAGGGAACAAGCACTTCCTTTGCAAACTGGAAATCTGGACAGAATTTGCAAATGGATGTTGTGCTCAAAATTTGAATTGTGGAACTTGAGATTTTGATGGAAATGGTGAATATATGGATAGGAGAAGCTCCACAAATTATTTGGGATTTTTCCTAGCTACCAAAATGGTAGTTCCTTTGGAAAAGCCCCAAATTGAAATATTGGCTTTAAATAGGAAAATGCAATTTACCTTATTTAATTATGGCCAATATTTTTGTGAGAGCTCAATATGATCACAAAGAATATGTCCACAAGTTTTCATGAACTTTGGAGATGGATAGATATTTTTCTGGATTTAATTCCTCAGAAAGGCAGAAAGAGGAATTGATTCTAGATGAGAAATATTGCATATGACTTAGCAATATTTTTGCACATCTAGGGTTTATGGATGTAGGAGAGTCTCTGGAAATTTAGGGAGGACCAACAAAGCAAGGAAAATGATAGCTCCTTTGTAAACACAAAGGCAGGATTTCCAGTTCCAATATTTTGGAACTAGGGTTTGAATGAGGTTCGGGGTTTACTGACGGAAGCTTGGCTGGCACAATAGCATGGGAAAGGTATGGAGAGAGTGAGGATTGTACGGATTTTCCTGGTCACTCACCAGATTCCAGAGGAAAAAATTGGGAGAGAAAAGCTAGGAAGGAATAACAGCACAAAAATCGATAACCCAATTTTTGGGGTGTTACATTTTGGTGAACCAGTTCAGTAGTAAGGTGGACAGGATTAAACTATCAAGTCTTCTATTACAAAGTAGTACATTATAAAAGCATCAAACAAATATATATCTGTCGGCCCAGTGGGAACCAGGGTACCACGGCTCGTCTACCTCTGGCCCGGAGGACAATGCTTGGGCCGGCCCACGAGGGTGGCCCTACCTCGGCCGCTCCGAGGAAGCCACCTCGCGAGGCCCCTCGCCGCCAGGTCAGGCCCTGCCGAGGCCGCCAAGCACCAGGTTCCCTCACGAGGCTCCCCTCGCGAGGCCTTCTCATGAAGCAGATCGTACGGCGCCAGCCGCAGGGCTCCGCACCCAGCACATGGGTGACGTCCCGCTGTCAGGATAAGGACAGCAGAGCATGACCAAGCCCAGCTTCCATTCTGGTGATAAGGGAGCAGTGGCATCTGCCTCCCCCAAAGCAAGTCCCAAAGTGTTTCCTCTTTGGTGAAAGAAGATCTGGACGGATCGGCGCGCCGGGACGGAGGTCATCGCCAAGCCCACCAGCACGTCACGGAGACTACTTTAGCAGGCGGAGACTGCCTTTAGTCAGGATAGACCTGCATGCCTGTTCTTCTTTGAATTGCCGCCCTGTGCCCACCCTTTCTCGCTCATATTTTTGGGGAAGAGGACCAAGGCACTACAAAAGGGGCAAGGCCGCTTCCATGTAAGGGGATTGACCCATTCTCCCCCACACCTCGTGTACCTCGAGCCACAAGCTCTCCATTGCAGAGCAATCCAACACAGGCAGGAGTAGGGTATTACACTGCATGGTGGCTCGAACCTGGGTAGCTCGCGCGTCCCCTTCGTGTCCGGTGAGAGCCAGTGACCTCGTCATGATCCCGCCGCAGTTGCCGTCGTGTCGTAGGTCGCCAAGCAAAGTCCCCCAGAGTTCGAATCCTAAGTTCTTGGAGAAGTTTCTTGGACGCAGACCTAGACTCCGACAATATCTATGTGCTAGTGTCACTACATTGTCTTGCCAAATCAAAATAGAGACACAGTTCAAATCATATCAGTTCAAGACAAAATAGCATTGAAAGAATATAAGTGTGAGAAACTACATGGCACCACAAGATTTCAGATGGGTACCACAGGTATACATGTACAACTAACAACACTATTGGCTCTGTTTTGATGCTAGTAATGTGCATGATATGAGAAGACAACTATCTACACAATTGAAATTGAAATCAACATAGAGCAATTTAGAAGAGCAAACCAGTTAAAGAAACATGTTTAAACATACCTGTTGTGCCATTGGAGTTTCGATTGGATCCTTCTATTTAAAAATTAGTTGGTATGAGTAAATACAGTGATACAAGAGCTAAGCAGTATGCACCACAGCTATGGAATGGTACCTGAGAACAGTTGTTCTGCAGGTTTAAGCACTTGTTCTACAAGAAGAGAGTACAGTACGACGCAGCCATATAGTACTTCAAAATGAAATATGATCTCATAGACCCTACCAGATTCATGGGTCTAGACCAATACAGAACAAGGCATTCCCAGTCATCATCCCGTAAATGTGTCTCCGAAGAAAGTAAGGGAATTTGATGAGTTTCCTTGCCAGTGAAACACATTTTCTTCAGGTAATTCCGATACTGCCGCAAAGCATTCTTGAATATAGTAGAGGTATTAGCACAGGTTACCTCATCCTGAGTTTCCAAATCGGTCGTTCTCTACACAGAAAAATGGGAACATTTGCTGTGTTATAACCAGTAGGGAGGTAGAAAGTATGGGACAAAGCAAAGTAATTGCCATGAATACTTACACATAACTCCTGGAGGAACACCTGCAACTGGCTTTTTCCTTCATCTTCAGTATAATATTTCCATGATGGGAAGATACGCACAGAAGATTTAACAACATCAAATGCGATAGACGCTAAACTAAGGATGACTGGTTCTGCTTCGTCCACAGGAATAGGTGTACTAGCTGGTGGAGTTGGGGTTCGCCGTTGTAGTCCTGGCGCTTTGGGCACTGGAGCTGCCATACTAACTACTCTTGTTTGGGATCTCTGTTGTGGAGATGGTGCTGTGTCAACTGGAACTGGGTTACTATCTGCTGGGGTTGGTGTTAGATTGGGTGAAGCTGGTTCTCTATCCGTCGGAGTAGGGGTTACAATCTGCGATAGTCTGGGTTATGTGTGGTAGGGCTAGTTTTTGTGCAAGTACAACCGGGGTGCTATCTCCAACGACAGGTAGCACTGTTTTATTTGAAGACAGTGTTTTTACTCCCGCTAGATACTGCCATCACACCCTCCAATTCAAATGGCTAATAAACAAGAAAAGTAGTTGAATGTACATACCTTGTATGAGACAGATGCAATAGATAGTGAGGAAAAAAGAGGGCATGAAATAGTTCACATATATGTTGTTTAACAAAACAGGATAGCATGACATAATTTCACATATATGATGTCTATCTAAACAGTATAGCATGACATAATTCAAAGATATGATGACTAACTAAAAAGGATGGCATGAGATAATTATATCATGTCTTTAGTAAACAGGTTCGCATGACATAATTCACATACATATTATCTAAGTAAACAGGATGGCATGATATAGTTCACATATGTGATTTATATACTAAGCAGATGCATTCGCATATATGATGTCTAAACTAAGTAGATGGTGTTGAATATTGTGTATATGATGTCTAGACTATGCAATGCAAGACACCATATGCATGATACGAGTAGTATAACCCTGCCAAGATAGAGCATACTGTTGGAAATATGCCCTAGAGGCAATAATAAATTGGTTATTATCATATTTCCTTGTTCATGATAAATGTTTATTATTCATGCTAGAATTGTATTGATCGGAAACTTAAATACATGTGTGAATACATAGACAACACCGTGTCCCTAGTAAGCCTCTACTAGACTAGCTCATTGATCAAAGATGGTAAAGGTTTCCTAACCATAGACATGAGTTGTCATTTGATAACGGGATCACATCATTAGGAGAATGATGTGATGGACAAGACCCAACCGTAAGCTTAGCATCAGATCGTTTAGTTATTTGCTACAGCTATCTTCATGTCTAGTATCTGTTCCTTAGACCATGAGATCATGTCACTCCTGGATACCAAAGGAATGCTTTGTGTGCTATCAAACGTCACGTCATAACTGGGTGATCACAAAGGTGCTCAACAGGTATCTCCGAAGGTGTCTGTTGGGTTGCATGGATCGAGACTGGGATTTGTCGCTCCGTATGATGGAGAGATATCTCTAGGCCCTCTCGGTAATACAACATCATAAAGAGCTTTCAAGCAATGTGGCTAATGAGTTAGTCACAGGATCTTGTATTACGGAACGAGTAAAGAGACTTGCCGGTAATGAGATTGAACTAGGTATGGAGATACCAACGATCAAATCTCGGGCAAGTAACATATCACCGAACAAAGGGAATTGCATACGGGATTAACTGAATCCTCGACATCGTGGTTCAACCAATAAAGATCTTCATTGGACATGTGGGAATCAATATGGGTATCCAGATCCTGCTATTGATTATTGACCGGAGAAGTGTCTCGGTCATGTCTACATGTTCCCGAACCCGTAGGGTCGCACGCTTAACATTCGATAGCGCTAGGGTAGCATTGAGATATTAGCAGTGGAAAGTATGAAGGTTGTTCGGAGTCCCAGATGAGATCCCGGACATCACGAGGAGCTCTGGAATGGTCCGGAGGTAAAGATTTATATATGGGAAGTCCTATTTTGGTCGCCGGAAAAGTTTAGGGGCATGCCGGCAGTGTACCAGAGTCACTGAAGGGTTCTGGGGGTCCAACGGGGGGGGCTCCACCAGCCCCGGGGGCCCACATGGGCTGTAGAGGGGGCGCCCTGGCCTAGTTGGGCCAGGCGCATCAGCCCCCCACCTGGCCCATGCGCCTAAAGGGAAAAACCCTAGGGGAGGGAAGCGCCCCACTTGGCTTGGGGGCCAAGTTTCCCCCCTTGGGCCACCACCCCCTCCTTGGAGGAGGGGCTAGGGCCGGCGCCCCCTCCCCCTCACCCCTATATATAATGGGGAGGGGCGCAGGGGGCTGCACCCTTCCTCCTGGCGCCTCCCTCTCTCCCGTATTCTCCTCTATGTTCCGTCAGTGCTTGGCGAAGCCCTGCCGGAGTTCTGCTGCTGCCACCACCACCATACTGCCATGCTGGTTCCGATCTCATCTACCTCCTCCTCCTTGCTTGCTGGATCAAGATGGAGAGTACACCATTGAGCTGAACGTGTGCTAATCTCAGAGGTGTCGTCCGTTCGGCACTAGATCGGATTGGATCGCAATTGGATTGTGAAGAGTACGACTACATCAACCGCGTTACGACGCTAACGCTTTCGGTCTACAAGGGTATGTAGACACACTCCCCTCTCATTGCTATACATCTCCTAGATTAGGTCTTGGGTGTTCATAGGAATTTTTTTGATTTTCATGCAACGTTCCCCTCAGTGGCATCATGAGCTAGGTCTATGCGTAGATGTATTTGCACGAGTAGAACACAAAAAGTTGTGGGCGTTGATGTTCAAATTGCTTACTTCCTTTGTCTTATTTGGATTCGGCGGTATTGTGGGATGAAGCGGCTCGGACCAACCTTACTTGTCCTCGCACAAGAGACCGGTTCCACTGACTGACATGCAACTTGTATTGCATAAAAGTGGCTTTGCGGGTGTCTGTCTCTCCCACTTTAGTTGAATCTGATTTGACAAGGGCGGTCCTTATAGAAGGTTAAAAGGCAACTTGTATATCACCGTTGTGGTTTTGTGTAGATAAGAACGGTTCTTATAGTTTGCCCTAGCAGCCACATAAAAATTGCAACAACAAAGTAGAGGACGTCTAGCTTGTTTTTGCAGGGCATGTTGTGATGTGGTATGGCCAAAACGTGATGTGATATATGTTGATGTATGAGATTATCATGTTTTGTAATAGGTTCACGACTTACATGTCGATGAGTACGGCAACTAGTAGGAGCCATAGGGTTGTCTTTAATTTATTGTATGACCTGCATGTCAACTTTGAACCGCCATGTAATTGCTTTACTTTATCGCTATGTGTTAGCAATAGTCATAGAAGCAATAGTTGGTGGAGACAACCACATGACGGCACGATGATGGAGATCATGGTGTCATGCCGGTAACGATGGAGATCATGCCGGTGCTTTGGAGATGGAGATCAAAGGCACGAGATGATAATGGCCATATCATGTCACATATTGATTGCATGTGATGTTTATCCTTTTATGCATCTTATTTTGCTTAGGACGACGGTAGCATTATAAGATGACCCCTTCACTTAATTTCAAGATAAAAGTGTTCTCCTTAAGTATGCACCATTGCGAAAGTTTGTCATTTCGAAGCACCACGTGATGATTGGGTGTGATAGACTCTACGTTCGCTTACAACGGGTGTAAGCCAGTTTTACACATGCAGAATACTTGGGTTAAACTTGACGAGCCTATCATGTACAGACATGGCCTCAGAGCACGGAGGACCGAAAGGTCGAACATGAGTCATATAGTGGATATGATCAACATGGAGATGTTCACCATTGATGACTGCCCCATCTCACGTGATGATCGGACATGGGTCGGTTGATTTGGATCATGTAACACTTAGACAACTTGAGTGATGTTGATTTAAGTGGGAGCTCTTTAGTAATTTGATTAGAAGAACCAATTATCATGAACTTAGTCTAATTGTCTTTCCAAATTAATGTTGTAGATCAATGGCTCATGCTGTAGCTCCCATGAATTTTAATGCATTCATAGAGAAAGCTAAGTTGAAAGATGATGGAAGCAACTATGCAGACTGGGTCCATAATTTGAGGATTATCCTCACTGCTGCGCAGAAAGTATATGTCCTAGATGCACTGCTTGGTGATGCACCCCCTCAAGATTCACCTGCAGATGTTATGAATGTCTGGCAGGAACGTTCTGATGACTACTCGATAGTTCAGTGTGCCATGCTTTACGGCTTAGAACCGGGGCTCCAAAGACGTGTTGAGCACCACGGAGCATATGAGATGTTCCAGGAGCTGAAATTGGTATTTCAAGCTCACGCCCGGGTTGAGAGGTATGAAACCTTCGGCAAGTTCTTTAGCTGCAAGATGGAGGAGAACGGCTCCATTAGTGAGCACGTACTCAAAATGTCTGGGTACTTCAATCGCTTGAACCAATTGGGAGTTAATCTTTTGGATGAAGTAGCGATTGATAGAGTTCTCGAGTCACTGCCACCGAGCTACAAGAGCTTTGTGATGAACTATAATATGCAAGGGATGGAAAAGACGATCCCTGAGCTCTTCGCGATGCTTAAGGACACGGAGGTAGAAATCAAGAAAGAGCATCAAGTGTTGATGGTCAACAAGACCACCAGTTTCAAGAAGAAAGGTGTCATGCATACGACCATCTATGGGGCCATCTAGCCCCTTTGCGGTTTGACTAGGGAGATGCGCAAGCACAAAGAGTAGAATCAGCAGGAACGCAAAGGATTTACCCAGGTTTGGGCCACCGTGAGGTGTAAAACCCTACTCCTGCTTTCTGTATTGGATGTGTTTGAGCTCAAGTACAAGGAGCGCTTCTTCCCGGCAAGGTGCAGGAAGAGCAGCTACGCATGCAGAATGAGCAAAGTGTCGACGCTTGTAAAGGTTGCCCTGGCCCTCCTTTTATAGCTCAAGGGGTAACCACAGTGGCAAAACAGTTATTACAAGTTGTTTAGATAGCAAACAGTGCTATCATACCTAACTCTGCCGGATTAGAACAAAAGCATTTATTGCGCCGTTAGGTGTCATGTGGAGTAGGAGCCCCGGCAAGGTTTCTGCACCGCTCGCCCAGCTACCTCCTATTATCTTGACACGCCTTCTGGATGGGTGTCATTAAAGTTAATCCTCCTTCCAGCAGGCTGACATGTGCTCCGACAAACCTCACCAAACTGCCTGCGCGGTCGACACCTCACCGATTAGCAACTAGTAGCTCAGTGAGGTGGAGCACTGACAAGCTAGTGAGGGCTTGCCGGCACGGAGCTTGCCGGGCCTTCATCTTGCCGGCTTGGACCTTGCCGGCAAGTATCTTCTTCATAGCTAGCACAAGTCATGTGCTTCTTGATATCTTGTCTTGATCTTCTCCCTAGTGCCTTTGCAACTAAGCCTTGAATCTTGATCTTGGTAATCCCTGGCAAGCCCTGGCCATCAGGAAGGCTACTACTATCCCAAGTTTTATACATCGACAGGAGCCCCCGGACCTGGGCCATACGCGCGTCCGAAGCGTCGTTGGGCTAGGTCCAAACAATGCACAGACACGTGGCGGGAAATTACCGCCGTAATTTTTGCAATGATGATTTTCCTCCAAGCACGCCAACGCCACGCATTAAATGCGGGATGCAGGAGTGGTGGACTGTAGTGGTTATTCCGCGGTAGTGCGCCTGCAAAGGCGCTGCCAAGGCAAACAGTAAAGAGCCAGGCCCCTCGCGCCTTCCCCATAAAAAGGCAACCACGAGGGGATGCTGCTCATTCACCCTTACTTCCCTCTGCTTCATCTTCTTCCTCTAGCCAGAGCAGCTTCCGCCACCGCCGCCGCCGGTTCACTCCTCACCTCGACTCCCTCTTTTCTCCCTGAGCCCTGATGGCACCCAAGAAGACCGACGCAGCGGGGAAGAAGCCCGCCAAGCCTGTCGATCCCAAGGCGGAGAAGAAGAAGAAGGAACTGGAGGAACTGGAGAAGCGGTGGAGGGAGAACGTGGTATTCTCGCTGCCGGCTTTGGATGAGAATACCTTGATCAGGAGGTATGCCTATATGTGGGGACGAGACACCAAAGACCACAAGGCCCCAGTAGTGCTCCCTGCCGAAGGCAAGACCCCATCAGATTCGTATCCATTTTTCTGTGCATACTTCTATTGCGGGCTGGTTCCTCCATTTTCAGATTTCTTCAGCGCAATGATGTATAGCTCCGGGTTCACACTGTTGGATTTTACCCCAAATGCTATGACTTGCATGTCAGTTTTCGCCCATTTGTGTGAGAATTTTATTGGAGTTGCCCCCAATGTCAATCTGTTCCGCCATTTCTTCATTCCTCGCATTGAAGGTAAAGCGCTCTCCGGCAGTGTCACATGGATCCCCAGGGCCAAGACCAAGGACCAGTATCTTCCTGGGCAGCTGCACTTAAAGTGGGAAGAATGGTGAGTTGACTGGTGTTGGATCCAGGAAAAGGATTTTCCCAATTTCTACTTGCCGCGCACAGAGAGTGTCGTACACGGCGACTACTGGAGCAACTTGGGTGCCAGCGACAAGAGACTTGGCCCGGCACCGAACCGAATTGCTCGCCTTAAATCCGCCAAGTTAACTATAGAGATGGTGGGTGTCGATTTCCTCCGGCGACGTATTGCGCCACTGAAGAAAAGGCATAGGTTCACATGGGAGTACCAGAACGCAGGTGATATCATGCGGTTGTACCCGGGTCTCGGCAACAATTTGACTGTCATGGAGCATGCCTGCTTCTGTGAGAAACTGTTCAGAACTACCGGCACCTTCCACTTGCCGGACCAGATCATCCCATTGCATATCAATTCCACCAAGGATTCCATCTTGGCGATGATGCCAGAATGCAACGCTCATGGAGTTGAACCTCTCTGGCCAATGCCTACTCTGGAGAATGAAATGTCCTGGGCTTCAAACTTGACGGAGAAGGCCATCCGGAAAGAGAGGGATCTCATCAAGGCCACCAAAGACGAGGAGCTAGCATATATCACTAGCAAAGCCGCATAAATTGCTAGAATTAGCAAGACTGGCGGTTCCCAGGTCGCGGCAACTAAGGATGATGAAGAAGAACATCCTGATGAGGAGGTTGCCGAGGAATCCCAAGAAGAGCCTGCCGGGAACGAGGTTGCCGGGGGACCCGAAGACAAAGAAGAAGAAGGTCCTCAGGCTCCAAAGAAGAGGGCACACATTCTTCGGAAGATGGCCAGCCAGGAGCTAGTGTGCGCTTCTTCGCCAAAGGCTGGTCCTGTCATGAAGAACATGACCACCAAAATTGGCCATCAAGAAGAAGTGCGCCGGCAACAAACTAGGCGTCCATGAGCTCAGCATCCATCTTCCCAGCAAGAAGTTGTCGATGAAATTGGGTCTTCTCAACCGGCAAGTTCATCCTCTCCGGCACTCAAAAGGGCCAGGGAATCGCCCCCGCCGGCGAGATATGACCTCTCCGTCCTGAGCGAGTCAGAAGACGAGGAGTAAGCATAATTGTCTTATATTTACCAAGTCTTGACTCCATCTTGATTATGATTCCTGACTTGATTTTCTTCTATTCTTGCAGAGACACAGAGCCACTTGTGCATCGGTCCAAGCGAACCAGAGCCGCAACGAAAAACGAACCTGCGGCAAGTACTGGGCAAGGGGACGTATCTGCTGATACCATCGTCATCAGCCCCCAGCCCAGCCCCCTGCGCGAGGACGTGATGCGGTTTCCGCTCACCGGTACTGGCACCGATGCTCCTTCTCTTGGTCTCGACAAGGAGGTAGGAGAATGCCACTAGGAGGAAGAGCGCCAAGAGGAGGATCCCACCATGGTTCCTCCGTCAACCACCATCCCAGAGAGTGCTTCTCCGACAAGGGCCTCCACCGATGAGCCCGTCCGCACTGAAATAGTCCTGGCAAACGAGGCTGCTGGAGACCGCGCGGCGGCAACTGAAGTTGCCGGGGAAGGAACTGTCCTTCCACAACAAGCGCCAACAGGTAATCCACTTGTTTTTAGGCACTTCCCAAATTTTTTTTGTTTTCTAGAACTTGACATGTAAATTGATTTTCATTTTATCCTTTGCTTCTGGTCTGCTCTGAAGCTCCCACCTCCCCCGAAGAAGGGGAAATCCTTGTAGATGTGGTAGACATTGCAAAGGAAGCTGCTGATGAAGCCACCAAGATAGCTGCCGAAGAGGCCACCAATTCTGCCGTTAAAGAAGCAAGGGAAGTTACTGGAGACATAAGGGAGTCTTCCGGCGACACATCTACTCCTATTCAAACAAGCACAGAAATGGTGGTGGTTGCCGCTGACAGGCCAGACTCTGTTGCTCAACCAGCCGCACCAACTGGTCAAACCCTGACGGACGTCTTGACGCTCGCCGTTCCCTAGCAAGGGTCTGAAGCCCCCAGTTCATCAGGTGCCGGAGAGCTGAACTTTGATGAAGAGATTACTCGCATCCTTGCCTCCATCCCCAAAAGTACCCTCGAATCCGATAACGCTACCGATAGCACAGCAGATCTTGCCTTCCTAGAAACCATGGCTGCTGGTCTTAGGGATGTGCAAGAGCACTATGGTAAGCGATGGGACAAGCTTCAAGCCGAGCACATGGCTCTGGAGGTAATCAAGGAGAAATTGAAGAAGAAGGCCGAAGATATCCGCACTTGGTACAACAACCAATCCCACAATTTGAGGAGGCAAGAGGAAAAACTTCCCGCCGCCCAGGAGAAGGCGACAGCCTTGGACGGCAAGCTGGCAGAGCGCGAAGCGCAGCTCAATGCCCGGGAATGGAATCTTGCCACACAAGAGGAGGCCCTTGCCGCCAAACTTCGCGGCAAGGATGAAGAAATTGAGAAGCTCCTTGAGCAAAGGATGCAAGAGCTGGAAAAGAACCATAAGGATTTCATTGAGACCCAAGCTCAAGAAAATGCCGCCAAGCTCAAGGAGGCTACTGATGAAGTTGCCGCTGCCACCGCCGCCAAGGCGGATCTTGATTCCCAGTTGACCAAGTTGAAAGAACAGCTTGCCGGCAATAGTAAATAGGTCGAGACTCTCAAGGGCGCAGCGCAGAAAGCAGCCCTCACCTTAGGGGAACTACAAACGCAGCTCTCGTCCAAGAATCAAGATCTCGATACCACCACCAAGGTAGCCGAGGATTTGAAGTCTAAACTTGCTGGCCTGGAAACAGATCTCGAGTCCACCAAGGAGCGGGAAAGAATCTTGACGGAGAAGTTGGGAACAGAGGAGGCCTTGCACGTAGATGTTGAAAATAGGTTCAATCAGCTGCAAGAGAACCTCTCCCTCTGGACCAACGGTCTTGTCAACATTGCCGAGCGCATCACCTCCCAAATTGCTGTCATGGACATGAGGAGCTGGGGCTTCACCGTCAACGACAAGGAGGCCACCAGCGTCAGGCTAACCAAGTTCTTCGAGGGTCTCATTGACGCCTTGAAGACGTATCATGAAGATAGATCTACGTTGTTTGCTGACGAATCCTGGAAGTTTGCGTGCAACGTCCTTTATAAGGTACTGCTCAAGCTTGCACACCGCCATCTTGATCTCGATCTCTCCGGGATCTTCAGGAAGTTGCCGCAGAACACCGACGTCACTGCCACCAACAAGATTGCCGGTCCTCTTGCCGACAAGGTTCTCCAAGTCCCCAGGATCTAAGGCGATCGTCAGGATTAAGCTTGTCTTTGCATTCGCCACAGTGCTGTCATGTAAAAGATACATTTGATCTTATGTTAGATCTGCACTGATTTTGTGATGTAATATAACTTGTGTTAATGGATGAATGCATGCTATCTCCCTTGTTCCACTTTGTCTTTGTATGATTTCTTTTATACCCTACGCATACCAGAAGCTTGCCGGTGCGTGCACTTGCCACGAGCGCTTGAGGAACGGATCCTTAGCAGCCTGCCGGTAGTGTCGCCTCCGACAAGTTTTCCTTTGACATTTTCAAATGTAGCTACTTAAATTGTTGAGCGGACTCGAAACAAAATAAGAGCGCAACTGATTACGACAAGGTTCCTTCGCGTGCAGGTTTTTATACAAACACAGAATCGTTCAAGGGAAATTGCAAATGTAACAAGGAGTTTGTTTCAAAGTTTTTCAACTTAGCTTTTCCTTGTACTATTTTTCTTGTTGCACAAAATGATCACTTGAACGTCATTAAGTGGTGTCCTCATCGTCACTCCCCTCGGGAAACTTGCACGCGAGGAATCCTTCTGTCCTTTGAGAAAAAGAACGAAGAGAAAAGAGTGATTTGGAAACCTTGACGGTCCACTAACCATTTCATACAAGTCAAAGCATAATCACAACATCACATGCATCTATATACAAATAAATATGTATTTTGACAAAGAGTTGCGAAACACTTAGCTTTACTTCACTTATGCATAGGATCTATGCCTGGCTTTGTAGAAAGGGTTACAAGTCTTGCCGACAAAGCTTGTACAAAAAGGGGCTGCCGGGAGGCCCGGCAACCGCGCCTCACGGGTAAAACTTGCGAAGATGCTCAATATTCCATGAGTTTTGCACCGGGATGCCATCTTCGGTGTCCAGATGGACTGCGCCAGGTTTGGTGACTCGTGCTACCCGATAAGGGCCTTCCCACTTCGGCGTCAACTTGTTTGAATTCTTGGCGGACTGGATGTGCCGAAGAACAAGGTCGCCTTCCTCAAGGCTTTGGGCATGCACTTTCCGGCTGTGATAGTGCTACAAGGCTTGCTGGTAGCGTGCAGCTCGCACAGCTGCTCAAAGATGATCCTCCTCAAGGAACGCGGTGTCATCTTGTCGCAGCTGCTCTTGCTCTGCCTCGTCGTAGGCGAGCACTCGAGGTGACACGTATGTGAGTTCCGTGGGGAGCACCGCTTCTGCACCATAGACTAGGGAGAAGGGCGTTTGGCCGGTGGCTCGATTTGGTGTCATCCTAAGTGACCAAAGAACTGCCGGCAACTCATCAATCCAGCGTCTTCCGCACTTGTGCAGCCTGTCAAATGTTCTCATCTTGAGGCCTCACAACACTTCAGCATTTGCCCTTTCTGCTTGACTGTTGCTTCTCGGGTGAGCAACAGATGCAAAACAGATTTTGCTGCCAAGGTCTTGGATATACTGCATGAAGGTGCAGCTCGTGAATTGTGTGCTGTTGTCGGTGATGACCCTATTGGGAACACCAAAATGGCAAACTAATCCTTTGAAGAACTTGACGGCTGACTGTGCTGTCACCTTCCTCACTGGCTCCACCTCAGGCCACTTCGTGAACTTGTCGATTGCGACGTACAAGAACTCAAAGCCCCCGGTAGCACGGGGGAAGGGACCCAAAATGTCAAGCCCCCAGACCGAGAAGGGCCAGGAGAGAGGTATTGTTTGAAGAGCTTGACCCGGCTGATGTATATTCTTTGAATGAAACTGGCATGTTTCACACTTGGTTACTAGCTCAGTTGCATCCTAGAGGGTAGTGGGCCAATAGAAGCCTTGACGGAAAGCTTTGCCGACAAGTGCTCTTGAACCTATGTGAGATCCACATACGCCTCCATGTATCTCTGCCAACAGTTTCATCCCATCTTCCCAGCAAATACACTTCAATTTCACACCGTTTGGTCTTCTTCTATATAGAATGTTATCCACAAAACTGATACATACTTGACTCTCGGGCTACTTTCTCAGCTTCTTCTTGGTCGTCAGGAAGTTCTCCTGTTTGAAGGAAATGAACTATCTGCCATGCCCAAGTTGGAGCCTCTGGCTCGACGACAAGGACTAAAGGCATCTCTTCAGGTGTAGGAGCGCTTGCCTCAACGGCAAGAACTTAACGTTCTGCTAGAGGCCGCTACTCACTAGCAACCTCAGTGTTATTCCCGGCAACATTCTTGCCAACGGCTTCTGGGAGCTCTGCCAAAAAATACTTGCCGGTGTTCAACTTTCTTCTCTTGTTTGCTTGCGTTGATGGAGTGACTGATGGTTGATTCAAATGGAGCACAAAAGTTCCTGGTTCCACAGGAAGCTTTTGAGTAGCACACTTTGACACGTGATCAGCAATGTTGTTTTCCACACGAGGAATGTGCTCTGTTTGCAATCCGTCAAAGTGTTCTTCCAATTTCCTTACTTCTTCCACATATGCTTCTATCAACGGGCTCTGATAATCTTTATTGACTTGCTTGACAACGAGCTGCGAGTCGCCACAGATGATCAATTTCCTGATTCCAATGTCCACTGCGATCCTGAGACCGGCAAGGAGTCCTTCATACTCAGCAGTGTTGTTTGTAGCTTTCTCCCTGGGAAAGTGCATTTGAATTACATACTTGAGATGCTCTCAAGTGGGTGCGACAAGCAGCACTCCGGCACCGGCGCCTTGTAGCAAAAAGGCACCGTCAAAGTACATAATCCATTCTTTAGCCATTTCTTTGCCGGGGAGAGCTAATTCTTGAATCTCTTCATCTTGCGTTGGCATCCATTCTGCAATGAACTCCGCCAAGGCTCTGCTTTGAATAGTTGAAGTGCTTTCAAACATAAGTGCAAAGCTCGACAACTCCAACGCCCACTCCACTATCCTGTCGGTTGCATTTTCTCAAAATGCGCTGCAACGGAAAGCGAGTGACGATGGTAATCTCATGTGCTTGGAACTAATGGCGCAGCTTTCTCGAGGCCATGAGGAGACCGAAAAGCAATTTTTGCACACCAGAGTACCTTGACCTAGCCCCCTGTAAAAGGGAGCTTACAAAGTAAACAGGTCGCTGCACCAATTTCTTCTTAGGCACTATCTGTTGATTTGTTTGCGTTGTATCTGATCTATTGGCACCAGACTCTGCCGGAGAAGATTTTGGCTTGTCGCTTGGAGGGCTTGCTGCTGCTGCTTCTTTGTCATCAGCTTCCCTCTGTGCCACTAATGCAACACTGACCACTTGATTTGTTGCTGCCAAGTACAGTAGCAACGATTCTTGTGGCTTAGGCGCAACTAGTGTTGGCGCAGAGGAGAGGTACTTTTTCAAATCTTGTAGCGCGGCCTCTGCTTTCAGAGTCCATTTCATTGGACATGCCTTTTTGAAAATCTTGAAAAATGGCAGGGCGTGCTCAGCACATTTGGAAATGAACCTACTCAACGCAGCGACACAGCCGGAAATGAACCTTCGGTGCTTCAATTTGCTCAATGGCTTTGATCTTGTCGGGATTAGCTTTGATTCCACGTTGAGATACAAAGAACCCGAGAAGCTTGCCGGATGGAACACCAAACACACACTTCTCGGGGTTGAGCTTCAGATTGATCTTGCACAAATTTGCAAATGTTTCCTCTAAGTCTTGAATGAGGGTTGATTTGTCCTTAGTTTTGACCACTATATCATCCATATACGCTTCCACATTTCTGTGCAGCTGGGGCTCAAAACCAATTTGGACAGCTCTTGCAAAGGTTGAACCAGCACTCTTTAATCCGAAGGGCATACGCACGAAGCAGTATGTGCCACATGGAGTAATGAATGCGGTTTTCTCCTCATCTTCCTTGGCCATGAAAATCTGATGATAACCAGAATATGCATCAAGAAAGGAGAGTAGATCGCAGCCGGCAGTAGAGTCAACAATTTGATCAATGCGTGGCAAAGGGAAAGGATCCTTTGGACATGCTTTGTTGATATCAGTATAGTCAATACAAAGTCTCCACTTTCCATTTGTTTTGCATACTACAACTGGATTTGCCAACCATGTTGGATGTAGCACACCTCTAACTAAGCCTGCTGCTTATAACTTCTTTATTTCTTCAGCAATGAATTCTTGTCGTTCCAAAGCTTGCTTCCTGACCTTCTGCTTGACGGGCCAAGCATGAGGGCAGACGGCAAGGTGGTGCTCGATTACCTCCCTGGGAATGCCGGGGATGTCAGATGGTTGCCATGCAAACACATCGACATTCGCCCAAAGGAAGGCAACGAGCGCACTTTCCTATTTGCTGTCAAGTGAACAGGAATTCCAGAAGGCAACTGAGGCTATGTGTATTGACGGGGGTGCATCCCTGCACTCTTCTCACCGCCAACTCAAGCAGTGGGCATGTGAAGTCAATGAGCGGAACCGGCAATAGGCGCTCAGAAGCCGCTCAAATGGTCACACATGCCTATCATTTTGATGCCGAGGACCACCCTGATCGCACAATTGCGGTCGGGTGCTTGCCGTTGTTGGTTTTACCAACAATATGCAACCTCATGGTCACAAAAATGTTTGTTGATGGTGTGGCTGGCCTAAATTTGATTTCACCAGAGGTAATCAAGAGGCTGCAAATTCCCGACGAGGAACTCAAGAAAACTGGCATGTTTCAAAGAGTAAACCCGGGAAGAAGCCAGCCCAAAGGGAAGATCACTTTGCCGGTGACATTTGGCGGGGAACTGAATTACAGAACAGAGAAAGTTTTTTTCGATGTTGTGAAGATCCCTTTGCAGTATAATGGAATTGTTGGCCGCCCAGCCTTGGCGAAATTCATGGCAGCATCACACTATGCTTACAACACGCTGAAGATGCCAGGGCTGATGGGCGTCATAACCATCAACTCTGATAAGAAGGATGTAGTTATTTGCATCGACAAGCTTTACAGAGAAGCGGTTGCAACATCTACCATCAAGGCACCTGCTCCCGCCAACAAGAAAAAGAAAAGCAAGCAGAACGGCAAGACCTCTGACAAGTCTTCCGGAAAGCGCGCCTCTTCGGAGTGCTGCGCATCTGTTGAGGATTTGCCGGAGAGCTCTACCGCCAAGAAGTCCAAAGCTACTCCACTAGCAACCAAGAAGGTGCTGGCGAAGGAGGATGGCACGGGAAGTACCTTCACCGTCAGTGCCTCCCTTGACAGCAAATAGGAAAGCGCGCTCGTTGCCTTCCTGCGGGCGAATGTCGATGTGTTTGCGTGGCAACCATCTGACATCCCCGGTGTTCCCAGGGAGGTAATCGAGCACCACCTTGCCATCTTCCCTCATGCTCGTCCCATCAAGAAGAAGGTCAAGAAGCAAGCTTTGGAACAACAACAATTCATTGCTAAACAAATAAAGAAGTTAGAAGTAGTAGGCTTAGTTAGAGGTGTGCTACATCCAACATGGTTTGCAAATCCAATTGTAGTACGCAAAGCAAATGGAAAGTGGAGACTTTGTATTGACTATACTGATATCAGCAAAGCATGTCCAAAGGATCCTTTCCCTTTGCCATGCATTGATCAATTTGTTGACTGTGCTGCCGGCTGCGATCTACTCTCCTTTCTTGATTCATATTCTGGTTATCATCAGATTTTCATGGCCAAGGAAGATGAGGAGAAAACCGCATTCATTACTCCATGTGGCACATTCTGCTTCGTGCGTATGCCTTTCGGATTAAAGAGTGCTGGTTCAACCTTTGCAAGAGCTGTCCAAATTGGTTTTGAGCCCCAGCTACACAGAAATGTGGAAGCGTATATGGATGATATAGTGGACAAAACTAAGGACAAATCAACCCTTATTCAAGACTTAGAGGAAACATTTGCAAATTTGCGCAAGATCAATCTGAAGCTCAACCCCAAGAAGTGTGTGTTTGGCGTTCCATCCGGCAAGCTTCTCGGGATCTTTGTATCTGAACATGGAATCGAAGCTAATCCCGACAAGATCAAAGCTATTGAGCAAATTGAAGCACCGAAGCACGTCAAGGATGTGCGGCATCTTGCCGGCTGTGTCGCTGCATTGAGTAGGTTCATTTCAAAATCTGTTGAGCACGCCCTTCCATTTTTCAAGATTTTGAAAAAGGCAGGTCCAATGAAATGGACTCCGGAAGCAGAGGCTGCGCTGTAAGATTTGAAAAAGTACCTCTCCTCTGCGCCAACACTAGTTACGCCTAAGCCACAAGAACCATTGCTGCTGTACTTGGTGGCAACAAATCAAGTGGTCAGTGCTACATTAGTGGCACAGAGGGAAGCTGATGACGAAGAAGCAGCAGTGGCAAGCCCTCCAAGCGACAAGTCGGAATCTTCTCCGGCAGAGTCTAGTGCCAATAGATCAGATACAACGCAACCAAATCAACAGATAGTGCCTAAGAAGAAATTGGTGCAGCGACCAGTTTACTTTGTAAGCTCCCTTTTACAGGGGGCTAGGTCAAGGTACTCTGGTGTGCAAAAATTGCTTTTCGGTCTCCTCATGGCCTCGAGAAAGCCGCGCCATTACTTCCAAGCACATGAGATTACCGTCGTCACTCGCTTTCCGTTGTAGCGCATTTTGAGAAATCCAGATGCAACCGGCGGGATAGTGGAGTGGGCATTGGAGTTGTCGAGCTTTGCACTTAAGTTTGAACGCACTTCAACTATTCAAAGCAGAGCCTTGGCGGAGTTCATTGCAGAATGGACGCCAATGCAAGATGAAGAGATTCAAGAATCAGCTCTCCCCGGCAAAGAAACGGCTACAGAATGGATTATGTACTTTGACGGTGCCTTTTCGCTACAAGGCGCCGGTGCCGGAGTGCTGCTTGTTGCACCCACTGGAGAGCATCTCAAGTACGTAATTCAAATGCACTTTCACAGGAAGAAAGCTACAAACAACACTGCTGAGTATGAAGGACTCCTTGCCGGTCTTAGGATCGCAGTGGACCTTGGAATTAGGAAGTTGATCATCCGTGGCAACTCGTAGCTTGTTGTCAAGCAAGTCAATAAAGATTATCAAAGCCCGTTGATGGAAGCATATGTGGAAGAAGTGAGGAAATTGGAAGAACACTTTGATGGATTGCAAACAGAGCACATTCCTCATGCGGAAAACAGCATTGCTGATCACCTGTCAAAGTGTGCTGCTCAAAAGCTTCCTGTGGAACCAGGAACTTTTGTGCTCCATTTGAATCAACCATCAGTCACTCCTCAACGCAAGCAAACAAGAGAAGAAAGTTGAACACCGACAAGTATTTTCCGGCAGAGCTCCCAGAAGCCGTCGGCAAGAATGTTGCCGGGAACAACACCGAGGTTGCTAGTGAGCAGCGGCCTCTAGCAGAACGTCAAGTTCTTCCCATTGAGGCAAGCGCTCCTACACCCAAAGAGATGCCTTTAGTCCTTGTCGTCGAGCCACAGGCTCCAACTTGGGCACGGCAGATAGTTCATTTCCTTCAAACAGGAGAACTTCCCGATGACCAAGAAGAAGCTGAGAAAGTAGCCCGACAGTCAAGTATGTATCAGTTTGTGGATAACATTCTGTACAGAAGAAGACCAAACGGTGTGAAATTGAAGTGTATTTGCCAGGAATTTGGACTGAAACTGTTGGCAGAGATACCTGGAGGTGTATGTGGATCTCACATAAGTTCAAGAGCACTTGTCGGCAAAGCTTTCCGGCAAGGCTTCTATTGGCCCACTGCCCTCCAGGATGCAACTGAGCTATTAACCAAGTGTGAAGCATGCCAGTTTCATTCAAAGAATATACATCAGCCAGCTCAAGCTCTTCAAACAATACCTCTCTCCTGGCCCTTCTCGGTCTGGGGGCTTGACATTTTGGGTCCCTTCCCCCGTGCTACCGGGGGCTTTGAGTTCTTGTACGTCGCAATCGACAAGTTCACGAAGTGGCCTGAGGTGGAGTCAGTGAGGAAGGTGACAGCACAGTCAGCCGTCAAGTTCTTCAAAGGATTAGTTTGCCGTTTGTAGGATCGAAAGTATGTCTAGAGGGGGGGTGATTAGACTACTTGACCAAATAAAACCTAACCTTTTCCCAGTTTTAGTTGTGGGCAGATTTTAGCAATAATACATGTCAAGCATCACCCTACACATGCAATTCTAAGAGTATAGCAGCGGAAAGTAAACAATTGCATATGTAAGTAAAGGAGGGGATTGGAGATTTCAAACGCAATGAAGACACGGTGGTTTTTGGCGTGGTTCTGATAGGTCGTGCTATCGTACGTCCATGTTGATGGAGACTTCAACCCACGAAGGGTAACGGCTGCGCGAGTCCACGGAGGGCTCCACCCACGACGGGTCCACGAAGAAGCAACCTTGTCTATTTCACCATGGCTTACGTCCACGAAGGACTAGCCTCACTCGGGGTAGATCTTCACGAAGTAGGCGATCTCCTTGCCCTTACAAACTCCTTGGTTCAACTCCACATCATGTTGGAGGCTCCCAAGTGACACCTAACCAATCTAGGAGACACCACCCTCCAAAAGGTAATAGAAGGTGTGTTGTTGATGAAATCCTTGCTCTTGTGCTTCAAATGATAGTCTTCCCAGCACTCAAACAACTTCTCACAGATTTGCCTGTGGTGGAGGAGGGATTTGAGTGGAAAGCAACTTGGGAAAGGCTAGAAATCAAGATTCAAATGGTAGAAATGGAATAGCTTGATCTCAACACATGAGTAGGTGGTTCTCTCTCAAAAAAAGTATGGTGGAAGTGTAGGTACGTTCTGATGGCTCTCCTTACTGAGAAGGAAGTGGTGGAGGGGTATATATAGCCTCCACACAAAATCCAACCGTTACACACTTTTGACCCAACTCGGTGGCACCGAAACCATAATCTCGGTAGCACCGAACTGTGTAAAAGATATGAACTTTAGGAATCTCGGTGGGACCGATACGAACAACTCGGATGGACCGAAGTGCAATGGCTAGGGCAAACCTCATCTCGGTGGCACCGATTGCATCAACTCGGTAAGACCGAAGTGAGGAAATAAGGCAATAGAGAGTTGGCAAGCCATCTCGGTGAGACCGGTTTGCAAAACTCGGTGAGACCGAAGTAAGTGCAAACGATTACAGAGAGTTGGCAAGTCCATCTCGGTGAGACCGAGATCCATTTCGGTGGATCCGATTTGTTAGGGTTTTGGCAGTGGCTAAGTCTTGGATGAACTCGGTGGGGCCGGATAGAGAATTTCGGTGGGGCCGAGTTGGAATGTAGGTTTTGGACATATTTGGGTAGAGAGAGTGGTTGAGGGTTTAGGAGTACTGTCACTAAGCACTTGAGCAAAAAGACCATTAAGCAACACCTCATCCCCTTTTAATAGTATTGGCTTTCCTATGGACTCAATGTGATCTTGGATCACTAAACCAAAAATGTAGAGTCTTGATCTTTTGCCAATCCTTGTCCTTAGCATTTTGAGGGGTCCATGTGTCTAGTCCATGCCATGCCAATCATTGAACATCCTGAAATCTTTGACTTGAATGGACATTAGTTCAATGAGATATATGTTGTTATGAATTACCAAAACCACCAAGGGAGCAAATGTGCTTTCAATCTCCCCCTTTTTGGTAATTGATGACAACATATAGATCAAAGCTTCGACAAATGATTAAATGAATGAAATACATCGTCGCTTTGAGAAGTATGTGATAAGCAAGAGCTCCCCCTAAATTTGTGCATTATTAAAAAATTGCGTTTGAATGCAAATGCACAATTGATTAGGCTTGTGGGTCACTCTTCCATGTCACATACAACTTGGCGGAGTGCGCAAAATGATATGATTGGAATAGAAAGCACGCATCACCAACATAAGTAATTGATCATACAAGATAATGATAAAGATAAGCATAGATCATCACAATAAGCATAGTATGACCAATCAACATAGTATCTCACAAGCATAAACGACAAAATATCTCACAGACACAGTAGCAAGCATACACATAACAAAGTACCAACAAGCAAATAAGTAGCAAAAGAACTCTCGAGAGAAAAAAACAACGACCAAAACACTCTCTCTCGAAGCCTATGATCTATACAAATTCTCCCCCTTTGGCAACAAGTACCAAAAAGATTGAATGAGTATAGGACTAGTAGGCACTCAAGCACGGTCCTCCAAAGCTCCTGAAGGCGACCTCCTGCTAGCAGCTCCAGTGTGCATAGATGGCGTTGAGAGAAGAGCATCCGCGAAGGCTTCTACAGAAGTTTGCTGGGCTGGTGGAGTAGAGACCTGAGGTGGCACTGTGGCAGTAGCAGCTGGTGCAGATACTGTGGTCCGTGGATCCACAACTGGTATTGCAGCAGACCTGGCTGCTCTGGGCACTGTCTGAAAATGCTCTGTGGTTGGTCTGTCATCTCCACTGTCATCTGATGGGGCTGTCTTGATAGCATCAACATCATTCTGCAGCTGCTCCACTGTAGTCTGAATCTCTGTCACCTTGACATCTAGATCATGAAATTTAGTCTCAATAATTCGCTCAAAACTAGCCTAGGTCTGGGTGAGGTTGGCCAATCTTCGCTCAATCCTCAGAGTGGCTTCAAGCAGATATGTCATTTGGTCCTTGGGTGTCTTGAGATTTGCAATTGGAGCATTTGGAGCTGATGCCTCCGGAGCTGCTTTCGCTTCTTTGGCTTTGCGGATCTTCTCTTGGGCTTGTGCTGAAGTGGGATGTGAAGGATCCATCACTATCACATTGTCCTCAAACTCTGGACGGAGTGGCAAGTGCTCTTGATCAAGAAGGTATGTGCTGGTTCCAACCTTGGAATTCATCAATATCTAAATATGTGGAGCATATCCGCACGATCTCTTCTGATCTGCTGCAGTCCTCTTGATAGTCTCTACTATCAGGCTCATCACCTTGAATTTCTGAGGTGTATCAAACAAATGCAGCAAATTGATGGAGTGGCCACGAATCATTTTGTCATCTCCTGACTTGGGTAGTAGAGTGTACCGCAAGATGGTGTTCGTTGTGGCTAATCCTGGGAGCAGATGCTTCACTGATCCAAGTTTGTGAGTCTCAAGGTCTTTCTCTGGAATTGCATTATACATGTTCTTCATGGAGTTGTGATCCATCTTGAGCTTAGCATGAATATCTATGTCATCGTCCTCTTCCTTGGGAGCACCAAGAAGACTTGCCCACTCAGAGATGGTAGACTGGTACCTGATACCCTCAGTCATCCATATAATGCGGCCATCTGGATAGAAGTGTGCTGTAGAGTCACTACAACAAAAATAGCCAGTAGACACGCCAATTTCAAACCTAGCGACGTGTTATTTCATGTCTAACCAACTATAGAGCCGTTTTAGTAAAGCATCCTTGGAGCGTCTCCCCACGGACCGTCTCAAACAGATAGACACGCTTGCCAAGCGTGTCTTACATGGCATGAGACGCTTTCTAGGGACGTTCAAAATCGTGTCTACATGTAGAGACGTTGTGTTAGGCATGCTGAAAAATCGTGTCTACATGTAGAGACGTTAGGTTAGGCATGCTCATATTACGTCTCTACTCATAGACACGTTTCATTCACCTCTTATACTCGTCTCTAAATATACATAAGAATATTTATACAAATGGAATATTTTATATTATTTGATTAATTTCGATTTTGTTTCATCGTTTCAAATGCAATTATTTTTAATGTCATGGTTGCACATGCAAATTGGTCAAGTAATATTGTGATATGAAGGCATCATTCCACTTCATAGATTGCATTTGCAAACATTGGCAACCTCAGTAACAACATCCAATGCATTAATTAGCACGAACAATGTCTGCACTAAAAGTACGTGGAGTTCACAGCTGAATAATATCAAACATTCATATGAAACATGCGATGATGAAAATAAATAAGAAAAGATCCTATAGACTGGAACTATTTTTCTCTATGAAGCTAAAATCTATACATAATCCAGAATATTTGTTCATTCAAAGATAGAATCATCAACTGCTCCTGACTCCTCCAGTGCACTCCCTTTTCAAATCATCAACTACCCATACACTCCTAGCTCCTTTAATGCACTCACTTTTCAAATCCTCACCGCCCTGAAAAGGAGAATGAACACCATTTACATGAACATAAATTTATAGAGAACTGCAAGATAAGAGATTCTTCGATGAAATTATAAGAAATGTATCATACCAATGCTTTGTGGTTGTGCTGGAGGAGTTGGCTTAACTATTTTTACCTACAAAACAGAAAAATTCTGGATAAATAACATATCACACATGTGCAGATTGGAGCATACACAATGCTTGAATGAAACATACTTACATGTGAGCGAGGCCAAGCAATAACAGAACCCATAGCATCCCTTACTGTTTGGAATTTTTCATATGGTCTAACTAGTTTCTCATCTCCTAGATATGTACAGCCGTGAACAAGAACTGCAATGTATTGCACTCCAAGCATGTTTCCTCCAACCAAATATGTTTTCTCTTTACTTGCTAAAGTTCCTTTGGCCACGAGTTTGTCTTTGTTTCTCGAGTTCATTGAATATAACACGACTTCAGCTTTATCCTATTTTTCAAGAAATGAAACATTTGTTATTGATGAACCTGAGAAGATTTCATTTTACACAAATAAGAACAATTTCACAAATAATTAGACCAACTATCTATTATACAATCATTGTCATTTGGATATCTAGCCTATATGTACCTGCTTAGTGACTTGGTGATGACCACATGGCTTGGTTGCATTGCTATTTTGAGCATGAGCATTCTGCAATTAAATAGGAATACATGTGAAGGGAGACACATGATCAACTACAATCAAGAATGATAGTTTTGAAGAGTTCCGATACATGCACCAAGGAGCCTTATTCTACACGTACTTTTGGTCTGCACATTTTGCTATCAAATTAGATTAAGGTCTTATTACAAATTATTTATTGTGAAAACTAAGCATGAATGCAGCATGCAAACAAATGAAGTTCACGTCATGTAAATTTATACACTAAAAACAGGATTCACCTAATATTCAAGGGCCAGGTGTTCCTCAACATCTATGCAGGGTTTCCACCAAAAGTAACATGTATGCAAGATTGGTGTTTTATTAGTACTCATGTATCAGTTCAAAAGTGATTAATTAGTTTATTTGAATACGAGATCTCTTGGAGCAACAATGATATGTGTGTGACTAACTTTTGGTTCCATCGGGCCAAACCATGTTACTGTTGTATACAATACAATTTTTTAATACTTGGTTGAATCTTACTTATGATCTGCTAGTGGTGTCACGACAGTATTTGATACAGCTTGTCAAAATGGGATTGGTGTTTCATAATAATGTCATTTACCTTGCACTTAAATACATAATTAGACAACGTCTTGTACAATCATTGTCATTTAGATATGTAGCATATGTTTACCTGCTTAGTGACTTGGTGAAGTCGTAAAGTTCGTTCAGGACCACCTTGCTGCACTGCAAGATTATTTTCAGCATGGGCATTCTGCAATTTAATAGGAAAAGGTGTCATCGTCATCATTGATAAAAAAAACTGGATAAGTCCTTGCACGTAGGTTAAGATTACTAGGAGGGTATATACGAACCCAATCAGGTTATAGTTGCTAACCAAAAGGTTAATATTTCACAAAGTTTTAACTTGATGATAAGATAGCTTTCCAATATTTGACTAGTATAAGGGTTCAACCAATACCAAAATTACTGGCAGGAGATAATTGATAACTGAGTACAGGTTAGTTGACACACTTTAGTGATCACATGTTCATGTGGTAAAGGCGCACTGCCACATCCCTCTTTTGATTTGGTTTGTTGCAGCTCCTATTAAAGCAATAGTTGTAAGACATTAGAATGGACCTGCATTAAATAGTACATGAAAAGCCCATTACATTACCTGCATGGTAGTTCGTGGCTCCTGCACATCATTATTTGATTGTTCAAGGACATTATAAGATTCACATTGGAGATTGTTATCTCTTTCAGATAGAGTGACCTGCAATAAAATTATTGTAATAGCACATCAGTGTTCATTAATTTCATCTTTGCACAAATATAACTGGGTTTCATATGCTAACTTGATAATTTTCTGTTGGAGAATCCACTTCATTTCTCCAACTCTCTCCAGGAAACTTTTTGGCAAGGAATGCAGCAATCATGGCCATCTGACCTTTGATGTCCCCTACATCTTCTTTGACATCCTTTACGTCACTTTTGACATCCTTTACATCATCTTTGACATCTTCTACATTATCTTTGACCATGCGTACTTCAAACTGAAGATTGTCTTGATCAGGCTTCCCAACAAAAGTTATTCCCTGAGAAACATTTACTCCGCTCCAATACTTTTCATCATAGTAACCTCGAAGTTTTGCCTTTTTAGCAAGTGCACCTTTAAAGGCTTCACTATAATCGTCAGTGGAAAGGCTACCGTTGTGATCGATTTTCCTTTTTTTTAACTCCTCCTTAGCTGCATCCTATTGAATAGGACTAATTATTAATTTATTATTATACTATGCAATAAATTGTATGTTGGACTTTAGGTATAATAAGTAGAATGTACCATTATTGTCTTCACATTGTCGCTTGTGTAATTGCCATCTTTTTTCTTATGAGCTTCATCCCATAGGTCAATCTTGTGGATCGGTGCTTTCCTTTTGATTTCCTATCCAGCAAAGTACATTAGGTCCACTAATAGTTATTTTTGAAGATAATTGATTCGTCATCTAATAGAAATTATAAAAAGGATAGTTGTCACCATCTCTTTTTGTAGCCTGGCATGGCTTTTTCTCCCGGTTGTGTGTGGATTCTTTTGTTGCTTTGCACACTCTGTGTTTTTCTCGCATAACTTCTGCAAACAAATTAGATGCAGACACGTAATGTTAGCGAACTAATTTTGGAGTCTAGTTTGAGCATGAGAGGATGAGATAATAACCATGTGTGAATCCTGACACCACATTCCAACTAGAGTCTCCCATTGATGCTCATTAACACCTATTGGAACATTACTAATAATTTCCTGGAGAGACTTCTCTTTGCGTTTGAAATATTTTTGCTTCAAGCGAGATTTGTAGGCTCTCCATCTTTTGCAAACAATCATTAGGACCCAGTCTCGTGTAAGCTGCTTTGTCTCAGATGGATAGACAAATTTATCCTTCAACAAAGTAAATTTATTTGTTTACATGTGAAACGATAATAAAGATGTATGTGATGATACGTTAAAAAAATATGTATGTGATGATGTTGCTTAAAAATTACCTCTACATCCTTGATCATGTTGTTCTTTCTCTGGACAAATAGTTCATTGTCCCATCTTGGAATGTTCAGTGGTGCAAATGTGGAGTTCTCTGCAAGGTCACTAAGATAGCTGCTAAGAATGGAACCAGACCTTTCATTCGGAACACCTTTTTCATTAGTCTCCACAATTATCTTTCCTCCAGCTACCTGGGATAAATTCTTCAGCCAAAATTCCCCTACAATCTGTCGTGTCTCTCAATTTGGCCCTGCAAGCATGAATATCCCAACACATCTGAAACCAGTGATAATAAAAACCTCATTCTGAAGAAGTTTAGTCATCAAAACTTACAAATTATCTTGATTTGGCTAGTGGATTCATGAGATCTTCCTGGTACTATATTATCAATCTCTGGAGGACCTTGCAGATTTTCTTCACCAAGCTGCACATGTTCTGGACCATGCATTGTAAGGTTCAAGTCCCGAAGTCGTCTTGGTATCGTTGCCATTGTTAATCTGTCAAAGTAACAGAAACTACAGATCTCAACCAAAAGTTCAGTGCGGCATGGCATGTACAGAGAGAAAATGCCTCATTCTATAGCAATTCACATGAACGAAATGACCAGTCATCAAGTAGCTAGTATGCAACTAGTTTCGTACGTTTGATTGACTTCTTCTCACAGCTTATGAATCCAACGATGACTTACTCATGTCCCATTTTCAAGGTTTGCTAATAGAATTGATTAGAAGTGGTATAGACTACTACTTGTGCATGCAACCTATGGTGGATTAGATGTGGCTGACATACTGCATTCCTTTGGCAGATGGAGGAAAGCTTAGAAGTAGGCCAGCTGCGTAAAATTGGACTCCCAATCGACAAGATAATACTACTAGTAGTACACAAATAACAAGATGGACTCATCGTGTACATGTATAACATACATACACAAATGATATGACCATTATGTACTAACTAACTGAAGGCCATAGTGGAGCGGCACCATCATCTCCTTGAAGTTGGTAGCGGTTGGGGCAGATTAGCAGTGCAAGTTGTGAAGCAAAGTGGCTGCAAATACACAGGGATTACCTTATCTGAGGAGCAACTTAAGTACTCCCAAAGCAAAGTGAAAGAAGTTGGCTTAGATGTAACTTGATCATTACTACACATGGGAATTCATGCTGTTTGGTTGATTAAAAAATTTCTTATATATATATCAGTCATAATTTTTATACGTTTAGTAATCTTAATGAGCGAGAATTTGAAGAATTGATTATGCCTATCAATCAGAAATGATGCGCACATTTGTCTACATAGACTAAATAATCTTCTACATTCATTATACCCGCATATAGCAGTTGGGATTAAATCTATGATAAGACTGGCTGGCACACAATTTTTTTAGCAAAAAACATGCAAGCAGCAAATCAAATATCAAGCATGCAATGAGATTTAATTCTGCCTAAAAGTTAAGTTAATGCAAAGCAGCACAGGAACAATCTGAAAGAAACAATCACCAGTTTAGTGATTTCACTAGTACAGGCTACAGAACTACAAAAACAACTGCTCATCCAAACAGTTTACAAAAAAACAATTGGGATGGGACTCTTCCCAAATGGTTCTGCCAACATAGCTTTTGGATATTTTGTGCTACTAGTAACTATGCGTGATGTGGCTTAATGTGTATTACTAGTTACTCTGCTCCTACCATGGAGCAGAGCTCCTGCAATCTGCACAACCGGACAGCAAACCTTTACACCGATTAAGCCACGAGAAATCAAACTATGCCTTGAGTTTGAGATCAAAGAATTTCAGTAATTTCTGGACCAAGACGTGAGAGAGTACAGCACAATGGTAGGATCAATACGAACCTGGGGCGCAGCTACCCTAGGCAGGATGGCTGTACTAACGTGCTTGCTCTGCTTAATCCACCCGTAAGTTGAAGACGAAATTGCTCGTTGCAGAAGACGATTACTCCGTCCTTCCCGCCCAATCGCCGCCATTGGCCCCAACGCACACGCCGGCCGGTCTCTGTCCCCCAACCTCCACGGCCTCCAATCGCTCGCCCGCCCGCTGAGTCTCCGTCAGACCGCCAACCAAGCCAATCGATCCCAGTTCATCTGATTGAGGCGATGCACATCAGCGGCCAACGGATTGGATGGATCCCATTAGATGGATTGGGATGGATTAGGAGGTGGAAGAAGAGGAGAGATGGCGGCGTGGGTGAGGAGAAGTGGAGAGAGGGCGGCGTGGCGGAGTGTATTATGGGGATATTTTTTTTCAATAATAAGAGCACTGGCGCGCTATTTCCTGGCGGCAAATGGAAAATAGTTGCGCCAAATGCCAAAATGATTTCCTCCAAATGAAATGCGGGAAACTAAGTCTGTATCATTTGGAAAAAGCCTATTTATTTCTGTTGTACACAAACAACCAGAAAATGGGCCAGGTCACCTGCTGTATTATTATTATTAGCATACATTGTGAAATGTTTTGTCCTAGAAAAAGTAGAATTCCATTGTATTATAATGTACAATGGATTTTTGTGTCTAAGGGCATCTTCAATGCCGACCCACAAACCTTCCGCATACGTCCGGACCGCGCGGTCCGGACATTTTTTGGCGTCCAACGCGGTGTTGTATCGGTCTGCTCGGTGGTCCGTACGCACTTTTTTTCCACAAACCGGAGACAAAGTGGGAGGGCGGGGTACGGGCGTCCGGACCGCTGCCACGTCCGCTTCTGACTACCGCCCACCCAAAAATCCGACCTGCCTCTCCTGCGCTTTCCATCGAACGCCCATGCCGCTTGCCGCACCGCATTCATGCCGGCCCAGAGCATGCAGCGGCTGGCATTGATGCCCGCGATTTGACCGAATGGGAGGGCAACACTGACGGACATGACCACTTGGGCGTCGCCGCTTCAATGCAGACGCCGCATCCTGAGAAACCAACTCCGGCCGCTGTGCCTCATTGTAGCGGGCTGACTGCCACTTCACCTGGCCTCATCGTATCCGAAGAGGAGCGCGCGGCGAGGCAGCAGGCGCGGTATGACCGGCGCAATGCCGCTCCTCGCTCTGCATTCGCCAAGAGCACCGCGCAGCAGGAGGCGGAGCAGCTTCTCTGCGAGCGGCAAGCAGCCGTCGGACAAGGCTATTGCGATCCTCCGGCGCCCTTCCGCCGCTGGAGGGACGACAGCGACGACGACGATCACAGCATGGATGACGACAGCGGTGCGGAAGGATAGGGTGGCCATGCGTATGAGGTGGTCGTCGGAGTGGCGGAAAGGCGTGACAACATGACAACCCTGCTCGGTCGCCACCTGGTGCTTGCGGAGGAGCCGCTTCGCTTCCTCCTTTGTGGTGGTGAGCGAGCGATCGCTGGCCCAGGCCTCTGCGAGGTCGGGGTCCGCACGGACCTAGGCCGTCGCCTCATCGGATTTGGAGAATGCGAAGCAGTGCTCCCGCCGCGCCGCCTTCCTGGCCGCGCTCTCCTTTGCCGACACGATGGCCCGTGAGGAAGAGGAGCCGCAGCGGCCCCTGCGGTAGTCGAGGAGGCGTGGGGGGACTGCGGCTATGTCTTCACATGGCCAAGAGGCGACGTTGGCTCCTCCTGCACGTATGCTGGTGGATCTGGACAGAGAACCAGGAGTGGCAGGGCCGGGGGCGGGAGGAGGAATGACGGAGGTAGCGGCGGCATGCGGGAGGCAGAGACGGTCAGAGGCGCGCGCTGAAGTTTCCTGGCTTTGACCGAGGCAATCAGAGGCTGGTCAACCAGTTTTGATCGAGTCAAAACTGACTAGGCAGCCAACTCAGCAGCCCACGCACGCGGAAATTGGTATTTCTTAATTTTAAATCGGTTTGGAAAAAACGATGAAGTGATCACATGGTTGTCTTTGTGTCAAAATTTCATAATCCATCTGGATACTTTTTTGGGTTCAAATTTTTAGCCAAATAGGCGGTGAATTGGTTTTTCAATTTTAATTTTTATTCGGTTCAGCCAAAATGATTGAAAAATTTCCCAAAATAATAATCATATGGTTGTCGTTGTGTAAAAAATTCATAATTTTCTGGACAATTTGTTTTTCGGTTCAAGTTTTAGGCCAAATTTTGGCTGAAAATGAAGAATGGATGATTTTCTCAAACGGTGACTCTAAATCTGATGAAAATTTGACAGAATAGTAGTCATCATATATGGTTGTCCTTGTGTCAAAATTCTGCAGGATCAACTTTCCACAACATGTGGGAGTAATCAATAAACCAAAGGCGATACTTCACTTTCCAGAACAGAAATTCTGCAGGATCAACTTGCAATTCACAACCAAGTACACTTGGCTGTGCCCTGAATTAGTACAAAAAAATACAACAACCATAAACTATAATAAAGCATTCTGACTGTGTGCTCATAAACCGCTACTAAAACCATAACTAAAATTGTAGTTGCATGCAAAGAACCACACCAGCAAAGAGCTTCCACCACACTTCAGCCTGAACCAACAGCACAATGCTCTAATCTGTTTCATCCGATGATTCTTCAACACCCATGTCAAAAAGATCACGAGGCCTGACTTCCGCTACTACCTTCCATAGTTCATCTTTTGGATCTTGAACGTAGAAAACCTGCTGCACTTGGGAAGAAAATACAAAAGGATCATCCTCTAGCTCATCTCCTGTGTGTATTTTCTGAGACTTGTTCACAAGAGTGAACCCAAACTCATCCGTCTGAATGCCAACTTTGTGGTAGACATCATACCAATCACAATTAAAGAACACCACCTTGTAATCATTGTATGACAATTCAAAGATGTCAGTTAATCTGCCATAATATCTAACACCATTTTCTGCAATGTTCAGTACACCACTATTTTGTGTCACATGCCCTGACTCATGACTCATCGTGTGGAACCTGAAGCCGTTGATGACATAGCCACTGTAGCGCACCCCGTATCTGTTTGGTTTTGCAGCCAAAGCTCTTACTTTTTCTGTAATATTTGGTCCATCGCTTTGTAAAACCTGTATGTACAATTACTTAAATTCAGGTGCCTATATAATTCAGAGTACATGAATATGGTAAAATGTACCTTTTGTTCCAACCAGTCAGCAAAGTGTCCATTAATTAACTTGCTGGTATCAGCTTCTGTCAAATTAGCTGAGTCACATCGTTTGCTATTCTCTTCGGCCACAAATTCTCTGTAACAATTAGATTATATGTATAACTTCTCAATAAACTCTAACCAAATTAATTAAAGATAGAAGTGATACATACTTGCGGAAATCTACAAGCTCATCACAATATCGCAAGACATATCGATGCGTTTGAATAAGAAGCCGCCTATTAAACTGCCCAACTGGGATAGCCTTTCCAATTGGTTCACCAACACTATCGAACATGTACAAATCTTTTATCTTGTCTGAAGGAGCAGGGTTTCTTGATGGTCTTGTAAAACGTGTAGTTCCTTCTAGAAATCTTGAACAAAAGGTCAAGCATTCTTGAGCAAGATACCCTTCAGCAATTGAACCTTCAGGAAATGCTCTATTGCGCACAAGTGCTTTCAGCCAGACAAATGATCTAAATTTAATTAAGCAGGATGTTACTTATCAACACCATTGAAGATTAAAAAAAAATCAAAGTTAAGTTCCATACCTCTCTAGAGTGTACATCCACCGATAGTGCACTGGACCACCAAGTTTAACTTCTTCAACCAAGTGCACCATTAAATGCACCATGATAGTAAAGAATGATGGAAGAAAAATTCTCTCCATATTGCAAAGTGTCATCACAATACTCTCGAAGTTTGTCAAGCTCAGAGACATCTAACACTTTCGAGCATAGCTTCTTGAAGAAATTAGACAGCCCGATAAGTATTGTCATGACCTCTTTGTGTGGGTAACAAGATCGAAGTGCTAGAGGAAGAATGTCTTCTAGAATAACATGACAGTCATGACTTTTGAGACCTGAGATTGTACAATCTTTCATGTTGACATGCCTAGAAAAAATTGATGCATAACCATCGGAGGTCCTAATATTGTGAATCACTGAACAAAGTATTTCCTGCTGTTTTCTAGACATAGTAAATGGTGCATCAGGCAACACTGTTTTTCCATTATCATCTTCAACAGGATGAAGATTATGTCGAATTCGATTTTCACCAATTTCTGCCAAGTCAAGTCGTGCATTAAGGCCATCCTTTGTTTTAGAATCAATATCCAACAACGTTCCAATTAAATTATCAAACACATTGTTTTCTATGTGCATTACATCGAGATTGTGCCTTATCTTGTTAAGTTCCCAATATGGCAAGTTGAAAAATATTGATTTTTTTAACCAATCCTCGGGCTTCTTCTCAGGCTTACCTTGGTTCTTAATTGAATTCTTGTTGCTCGCCTTCCTTTTACGCTTCGGTTCTTGATTCTTTTCATTTTCTTTTTCACTGTTTTTGACCTTCTTTCCGCCCTTTGCTTTCTTGGCTACATTGACCTTTTTGCCTAACACAAACACTCTGCCATGCAACATTTTCAAAGCTGAGCTACCACTCATAGTTGTCGGTGCCAGCTCTGTCTCTTTAGTGCCATCAAATTCCTGTCTCCTTCGGTTTCGAAATACGTGACCCTGTGGTAACCAGCGACGGTGACCCATATAACAAAGTTTCTTACTCTTATTTAGGCGAAATGATCTTGTAGAAGGACCACATGATGGACACCCATATTACCACTTGTGCTCCAACCGTACAAGTAAGCTAATGCCGGAAAATCATTTAAAGTTCATAACAGTGCAGCCTTGAGAGGAAATATCTCCTGCGAGGAAGCGTCAAATGTGTCTACACCATCCCATAATTGTAAGAGCTCGTCAATCAGCGGCTGCAAATATATATCAATGTCATTACCAGGGGAAGCTGGTCCAGGAATGATCATTGATAAAATTAGAGATGTTTCTTTCATGCAAATCCAAGGCGATAGGTTGTACGGGATAAGCATCACTGGCCAAGTACCATGTTTTGAACTCATACTCCGGAAAGGGTTAAATCCATCACTCGCAAGGCCAAGGCATGGATTACGAGGATCAGTAGCAAATTTGGGGTATCTAGCATCAAGATCTTTCCAACACTCGGCATCAGCTGGATGCCGTATCTTTCCATCTTTGGTACGACCCTCATCGTGCCAACGCATGTCATCAGATGTTTTTGTTGTTGCAAAGAGCCTTTGAATCCTCGGTATCAAAGGAAAGTAACGCAACACCTTGGCTGGTTTCTTCTTTTGCTTAGATACAGATTCAGCTTGGGAGTCTTTCTTGTCATCTGTAACCCAACGCGAGCTGCCACACACATGGCAAGACTCTTGATCAGCTCGTTCACCTCGGAAAAGCATGCAGTCATTGGGGCATGCATGAATTTTCTCGTAGTCAAGCCCTAAGCCACGGATGATTTTTTGTACCTCATAGTACTTCTTTGGTAGTTGTGCCTCTGGAAGTGCATCAGACAAAACACCAAGTAGCGTTGTAAATGATTCTTGTGACCATCCATGTAAGCATTTCATGTGATATAAGGTGATGAGAAATGACAACTTAGAAAATGCGTTACATCCAAGGTATAACTCTGTGTTTGCATCCTGCAAGAAGCTTGCATATGTATCGGGTTTCTTCCTTGTTTGAGCATCTGCATTCTCATCCTCAACTGAATTAGGTTCCATATTCTCAAATTCAAGACCATCTAATCCACCATCAGATGTGCTTGATAACGATTCACAACTGTTAGCCATAGCAAAGACAGCACTTAAGAGACCTGGCATGTCATCCAACCTTCCATGGCTGCCTTCTCCAACAACACTCCTTGGGATGCCAGGAATAGAAAGATTGGCACTGTTATCTGAGACATGAGTAAATGCAAATGATGGTTCACTGTAATCCTCTCCATGGCAAACCCACTTACTGTAACCTTGAAGAATACCATCACATCTCAAGTGAGTCTTCACTCCATCATAACTCTGCATAGCTTTATTTCGGCAATTTACACATGGACAAAGAATTCTATCACCAGCCGGAACATCACGGAATGCAAAAGACAGAAATTGCTCAACACCATCTTTGTAAGCAACACTAGCTCTTGGTTGACTCATCCAACCTCGATCCATCGCCCTTTGATATACCAAAGTAATGAAACAAAAAAACATATGTCAGTGTATAATTTTACATGTGTTATTTAAGAGATGAAAGCTGGTTTAAATCTTTTTGCAAGAAAAGCATGGAATACATAGATATTGCAATTGAATGATTCGATCCTAACATATTTCATTAACCTTGCATTGAAAAACTTCAAAGGAAATGTGGCATTGGTAGGTTTTAACTAGTATGCAAAGGCGCCACTCAGTTCAATACAATTGCACATGCTGCCATCTTTCTCCCCCTAATCCCAACTCCGGCTACATCGAAAGGAAACACACACACCACATGAACAAACAAAAATATAAAACAGGACACATGAATGATATTATATATGCAGGGCCTTCAATTATCTAGAAATACTTTTTCTTTCCAATCGCTGCAGGGACTTATTTCCTTCTGCAAATTACTAACATTGTTGGACTATCTAGGTATCTAAACTGAGCATAAAAACCATATAATAGGGTACTTTCTTTTACTCTGTCTTTCATTCGTAGAGAGGGAAATGTTTGTGCACATCTGTGTGCAAAGCTATCTCTGCATACTGGAGGGTGTGGCGTTTGGATGCGGTTCAGCTAGCCACCTGTATTCAAACTGATTGCTATCGTCACTCTGAGTAATAGAAGCTAGCTCTACTGATTGTCAAAAAAGGTACTTGTTTGAACTTGTATATTATGTTTTGGTGCTTGAAAGTTTCATGATTCAGTTTAGAGGAGATAAGCGGTTCAGTTCAGAGGAGATGAAAAGCTCAGTGCTTTTGTGTGTTATATTTGTTTCAGTTCAAACTAGATCAGTGGTCAAATTTCATTCTTTAGATTAGTAATTTTGTTGGTAGTCATTTCTTGTGGAGTTGATTCACTAGGGCCATAAACCAGAACTGGTTGTGCTCAGGCTTGGATATGTTGACACGAGCATGGCTTCTTCAATTCTACACTCCATGGTTCAGAGAACGACAATCCTGAATGGGCTAGCTGTACCAAAATGAAGACTGAACATACACCGAATTCTCTCTGGCCTTAAAAATATTCAATAAAAATCAACCTGTAGCAGCTCACAGGCGTACTTGCTAGTTACACAGAGTAACCTTATCCTTTTTTCCTTTTTTTTATCTTTATTCCAAATTTAAGCTTTCTCAGTATGATAATTCTAATTACAAGTTTGTTTAATTATCTATCTAACAAGCAAAACTCGCGTGGTGGAAGTACAATTTGCAATTTGGACTAAATAAAGAATCTGATAAGACATCATTGAACAAGAAACAGTGAACACATGTGATTATCTGAATACCAGATTGAAAGTTAAGACTAATTTAACACCCTAACACATCAACAAAAATATTAACCAATGTCTGCTGCATAATACATTAGTGTCAGATGCAGACATGAACATCGACTATAGGCTGTCCTGATGTTCGAACTTTTATGGTGGTTGCTGAAATTAAACAAGGGAATCGATTGATTACCACTGACTCGGCTATGTGTTGGCAGAGAAGCTACCGCCGACGTTGCTGAAATTACTGAACCCGAGCATTACCACGAACCACGCATTACTGAACCCGACGCCTGTACATCATTGCCGACGGTGGCGCCCCTGATGCCTTCACCTTGCCCTGATCCAACAGGGTACGAGAGGCCGTCAGTTCGTACGACTAGGCTGCAATGTAGTGGGGCAGTAGATTAAGCCCCGCTGCGGTGGAGATTTGCGGTGGGGGAGGGGGGGATTGGGGGGCGGGGGGCTAGGCTGCTCAGGAATGCAGAAGGTGCTAGCACGGCGGCGGCATAGTGGGCGGAAATGGCAGCCCGCCGCGGTAGAGATTGGCAGGGGGGACTAGGCGGCGCAGAGGTGCAGGAGGAGCCAGCCCGGCGGCGACATAGATGGGCAGCGTCGTGGCGGCGGATAGGGTGAAGGAGGGAGGGTGCACGCGCTCAGATTGCTGTTCGGTTAGTGCGTAGAGATGGGCAGGTACTTTCCATTTTCTGCCCATTTTTTCTACTTGGTTTTATCATATATAGTATTTTTTATGGAGGTTTTATTATATTATTGTTAAACTCCTTTTATCCTTGTAAACGTCTCAAAAATCGTCTCTGCCTATTTACACATGCAAAATTAATGAATGTGATATACCCAAAAAAGTAAGATTTGTGACGTTATATATATCGTCCCAAGAAACGTGTCTACGTATTATAGGCTTCCTAGTATAGGGACGAATATAAAAGCGTCCTAAAAAAAGCGTGCCTACTGACATGTTTTGTTGTAGTGAGTAGAATTGCATGACCATTTCGTCATTCCACTTGGTCAACTTATTTCCCACAAAGTCATCAACACCTGCAATCCTGAAGCTCTCATGAACATGGGGAAAATAATCTTCATTCTCATCAATGTATTCCCAATCCAGCCATCTCATGTCACTAACAATGGGTTTCTTATCCAACAGAACGGTTTCATAGAAATCTTGTTGTTCTCGGGTGTGAAAGCGATAATCACATGCTTTCTTCCTCCTTGCAGCATAAGGATCTGATTGTCTCCACTGACGCAGTCCTTTATCCTTCCTCAACATCATGTTCTTCGCGACTGGGTGTGCATTCTCATGGTCTGGTATCTTTGGCTTCAATTTTCTGAGCAGGCACTGGGGCCTTGTTCTTCTCAGCAGCTGATATGTTCCTGGTGGATCTCTTTGGTGCTGACACCTTAGGCTTGGACTTGGGGGCAGCAGTCTTGATTGCATCAGACATAAGCTTTTGAGACTTGGCTGGAGGTGCATCATCAGTAGGTTCCTCCTCCTCCTCATCTGTCCTCATGGAGGGCCTTCCAAGCACTTGAGCTGTAGTCTTCCTAGCTCTCTTCTTCTTTCCACCTGCAGCTGGTTCTGCGTCACTAGGCTCTTCAAGAGTGAATTGCATAGTCTGCTTTGGCACTTTCCTTACAGCAGTTATTTCTTTGGTAGAAGTAGGCTTAGTGCTGTACTCCTTAGCAAGCACTACTCTCTTTTTCTTGATTGCTGCTTCGCTAGCAACAAAATCTTCATCCTCACTGTCTGAAGTTTTCTTCTTCCTTGTTCTAGTTGCAGCTTTAGGAAGATCTGGAGAGCTCCTCTCTCCCTCATAGAAACTCTCAGCAGGGCTTGACCCTTCACTCATTTCTGCATGCTGCTCTGACCTGTTCTGGCTGTCACTGCTGGAATCTGACATCTTGCTGAGCTAACCCTGTGAATAGATAGGTATGGGCAGAGTAGATGAGTCATCACAAAAAGCAGAGATTTTTCATAAAATTTGAGTTCAACTCTTAGTTTCAAGTTTTCACAGGATGCATATCGGATGGACCGAGTTGATCATCTCGGTGATACCGAAGCACACTACAGAAACCTTACACACCACTTCGGTCAGACCGAGATGGGTTTCGGTGACTCCGAGTTGCTAGGGTTTCACTGAGATTTACTTTCGATCTCACCGATTCGCACAACTCGGTGGCACCGAGATGTACTATTGCTATGGCCAGAGGCCAAATCGGTAGGACCGGAATTTTTGAATCGGTCGGTCCGAGATGCATTCGGCGGAAACTTAAACCTAAAATTTTTACTCGCATCTAATCTACGGAGTTTGTAGTGTAACAGGAGTTCTCAATCCGTGGCATGAATTCAGGCAGTCCAATCATGCATTGAATCGGAAATGGGAGCACGAGAGGGATCGAATCTCACCCTAACTCGGTGGAGATCCTCTACGGCGGGGCAGATTGCCGTTGACAGTGGCGGAATCCGGCGGCGAGGGCGCGCTGGAGACGACAGCGAAGTCCGAAGACGAAGGGCGACAACAGCAACGGGGAGCGGGAACGAGTGGGGTCGAGAAATTTCAACCTTTCGGTCTGCGTGATATATATACCCGTACGCTGTCGGTGGCTCCGAGTTGGACAACTCGGTGGCACCGATATGTGTAACTGCACGCAGTATAGCACATCGGTGGCGCCAAAATGGTTCAATTCGGTAGCACCGAGATGGAAAACCTAGATCAATCTAAGTGATTTCGGTTGGACCAAGTTTGAGTGAATTGGTTCGGCCGAAATCAGATAGAAGGTTTTGGAGGTTCAGCCCTTTCAGATCGGTGGCTCCGAGTGCTCCTCACCCGGAGGGTTCGAAAATGACTTGTTCAATTTTTGTGATGCAGCAAGAATAGAATTTGAGACAAGAAAGCATAGATAGCTAGAGAAGGTACTTAGTCATTCTTGTACATCCACTTGGCCAGAAAAACCAAGACAATCAAAACAACAAATGGATGTCCTTGAATGATGAAAACATGCAAACCAACATGCTCACACAATAAGATAGCAAATGAAATATGTGTCAAACATGCACAACCAATTCTAGCATCTATCAAGCAATGGCGATGACTAGGTCATCTATATATGAGTATATTGACTTAGGAGCCAAATGAGAACATTTGATCATAGGTCATACTCATCGTTTAAGCACAAGTGGGGTTGCCACTTTTACATAAAGCATTGATGTGTTCACACCATTAGAGTTGCTTTAGCTCAATTGTTTAGAGCAAAGCTCCCCCTAGATGGGATATTCCCCCTAAGAGGGATGAACTAACCTTGGGTTTTGTCGATGATGACTTCATGTAGATGTTGAAGATGTGGATGCTCAATGTTGATGTAGACCATCAAGAGTTGGGAGCAATCCTTTGGAGTTTTGTGCTTTCAATACCTACATGGGTTAGTCCCACACAAGGAACATACAAGGATATCCATGGACATAGAGTGAAATACACATATGATGATGTCCATGAATGCAATAACTACCTTGTCCCTTGCCTTACCAACAAGAGGGTTTGTGACTCCATGAACTAGTGCAAAATGTGGAAGTTGGTTGCACAAGTCCTTGCCATAAAGAATATGAGTGGAGTTTGTTGGCAGAGTCACCCTCAAGAACTCTCTAGTTCTTCTTCTTTTGGACCCACATCAACTTGATGGGAATCCTTGGGGTTGTAGTATCACTTGATGAAGTAGAACTAGATGAAGTCTTGGGAACCCACTTGACCATGGCTTGAGGAGCTTCTTCAAATTAATCAATCTCTTCTTGAAGCTTGTCCTTGCCTTTTAGCTTGTGGTCTTGTGGTGGAAGATCTTCTTGAGCTTGTGTTCCCTTGAAGGAAGTAGGATCATACTTCTCTTGTTGAGGAACAAACTTCGTCTTGGGGTATTGATCTTCTTCCCACTCAACTCCATTTGCATTGAACTTTCGTTCAAAACCAACACCTTGGTTCTTCCGATGCCTTCCTTGCTTGCGTACAATTTCCTCAAATTGCTTACTCCCGGCAAGACTCTTGTAGACACCTTTTTCTATAATTCCTTTCAATAGCATATTTTCTTGCTCAAGTGTAACTTGGCTAAGAGAATCATTAGTGGAATCAATAGAACTACTAGAGGCAACAACATTGGATTTAGCATTGTTATTGTTACTACTAGAGGTAGAACCCTTTTTACCCTTGTTGCTAGTTTGCTTAGGTTTAACTTGTGGCATAAAGGTAGACAAGAGTAAACGTTTGGCAAGATATGAAGAACTCTTCTTTCGAAGATCGTCATTGATAGCTTTAAGAAACTCATGCTCTTGCTCTAAATTTAGCTTCTCGAAGTGTAGCTTCTCATGAGTTCTTAGAAGTTCTCTATGATCCTCTTGAGTTGTTTCATGAGCTAACTTAAGAGCATTTAGTTCTTTAGTTAGACGCTCAATCTCCTTCATAGCATTGTCACTCGTTTCCTCTTGACTATCATGATTACTAGCATTTTCATTATAGCTCACATTACTATCCTTGTCAACAAGTAAATCATCATCACCAAGCAAATCATCTTCATCACTATTGAAATCAAGATACTCGGGGTGTGATACCTTGGGGCCTTTTGCCATGAAGCATCTTCCAATTCCTTCATTTGGTGAGTCAAATAGATAATAGGAGTTGGATGACACAAGTGCAAGTCTGGCAACACCTTCATCTTGACTATAGTCGGAGTTGGAGTGATAACTTCTCTCGGAGTGGTTGTCGGAGTCGGAGCCGGAAACCCATTCACCAACATGAGCTTGATGTCTTCTTATTGTGTAGCTCTTGGATGACATGTCCTTCCTCTCCGAATCCTTGCTTCTTCGAGAGTGTCTTCGTTCATAACGATCATCTCTACTCCTTCTCTCCATATGAGGTGATTCATCTCTTCTATGTCTTCCTCTTGGTGATTCGTCTCTTTTCTTGTAGGGAGCCGTACACTCATTGGAGTAGTGTCCGGGCTTCCCACAATTGTAACAATTACGGTCACGACTTGATGATCTTCTCTCATAATGTGTTGAGCTAGAGCTTCTTTCCTTCCCTTTGTTCTTGTAGAACTTGTTGAACCTTTTCACCATTAGGCTAATCTCTTCGTTGGATACTAGCTTGTCACTTGGAGTTGTTAGAGCATCGGTTGAGGCTTTGTAAGCACCACTTGATTTGTTGTGCAGCTCTTTTTTGTCCTTGAGTGACATTTCATGAGCAACAATCCTTCCAATGACTTCCGTGGGCTTGGGATCTTTGTAATTTGGCATCATTTGGATCAATGTGCAGACGGTATCATATTTTCCATCCAAAGCTCTAAGTATCTTCTTGATGATGAATCTGTCGGTCATCTCTTCACTTCCTAAGCCGGCAATCTCATTTGTGATGAGAGCAAGCCTAGAGTACATCTCAGCGACTCCTTCACCATCCTTCATCTTGAACTTGTCAAGTTGACTTTGAAGCACATCCAACTTAGATTCCTTGACGGACTCGGTACCCTCATGCATATCAACCAAAGTATCCCAAATTTCCTTTGCATTCTCGAGGCGGCTGATTTTGTTGAATTCTTCGGGACATAAACCGTTGAATAGAATGTCACAAGCTTGAGCATTGTATTGCAACATATTCAATTCTTCCGGGGTTGCTTCACAATCCGGTTCCTTGCCATCCTCAAAGAAGTCACCTTGCAAGCCCACACGAACAACAGCCAAAACGGCGGGGTTATGACCAAGAATATGCATTTTCATCTTATGTTTCCAACTAGCAAAGTTTGTACCATCAAAATAGGGACCTCTACGGTGATAGTTACCCTCACTAGATGCCATACTCTCCTTGGTTGTGAAACCAAGGCTATGATCACCAAAGCAATGGAAATCAAGGCTTACGGAGACCAAAGCTCTGATACCACTTGTAGGATCGAAAGTATGTCTAGAGGGGGGGTGATTAGACTACTTGACCAAATAAAACCTAACCTTTTCCCAATTTTAGTTGTGGGCAGTTTTTAGCAATAATACATGTCAAGCATCACCCTACACATGCAATTCTAAGAGTATAGCAGCGGAAAGTAAACAATTGCATATGTAAGTAAAGGAGGGGATCGAAGATTTCAAACGCAATGAAGACACGGTGGTTTTTGGCGTGGTTCCGATAGGTGGTGCTATCGTACGTCCACGTTGATGGAGACTTCAACCCACGAAGGGTAACGGCTGCGCGAGTCCATGGAGGGCTCCACCCATGAAGGGTCCACGAAGAAGCAACCTTGTCTATTTCACCATGGCTTACGTCCATGAAGGACTAGCCTCACTCGGGGTAGATCTTCACGAAGTAGGCGATCTCCTTGCCCTTACAAACTCCTTGGTTCAACTCCACATCATGTTGGAGGCTCCCAAGTGACACCTAACCAATCTAGGAGACACCACTCTCCAAAAGGTAATAGAAGGTGTGTTGTTGATGAACTCCTTGCTCTTGTGCTTCAAATGATAGTCTTCCCAGCACTCAAACAACTCCTCACAGATTTGGCTGTGGTGGAAGAGGGATTTGAGTGGAAAGCAACTTGGGAAAGGCTAGAAATCAAGATTCAAATGGTAGTAATGGAATAGCTTGATCTCAACGCATGAGTAGGTGGCTCTCTCTTAGAAAATGTATGGTGGAAGTGTAGGCACGTTCTGATGGCTCTCCTTACTGAGAAGGAAGTGGTGGAGGGGTATATATAGCCTCCACACAAAATCCAACCGTTACACACTTTTGACCCAACTCGGTGGCACCGAAACCTTAATCTCGGTAGCACCGAACTGTGTAAAAGATATGAACTTTAGGAATCTCGGTGGGACCGATACGAACAACTCGGATGGACCGAAGTGCAATGGCTAGGGCAAACCTCATCTCGGTGGCACCGATTGCATCAACTCGGTAAGACCGAAGTGAAGCAATAAGGCAACAGAGAGTTGGCAAGCCATCTCGGTGAGACCGATTTGCAAAACTCGGTGAGACCGAAGTAAGTGCAAACGATTACAGAGAGTTGGCAAGGCCATCTCGGTGAGACCGAGATCCATTTCGGTGGATCCGGTTTGTTAGCGTATTGGGAGTGGCTAAGTCTTGGATGAACTCGGTGGGGCCGGATAGAGAATTTCGGTGGGGCCGAGTTGGAATGTAGGTTTTGAACATATTTGGGTAGAGAGAGTGGTTGAGGGTTTAGGAGTACTGTCACTAAGCACTTGAGCAAAAAGACCATTAAGCAACACCTCATCCCCTTTTAATAGTATTGGCTTTCGTAAGGACTCAATGTGATCTTGGATCACTAAACCAAAAATGTAGAGTCTTGATCTTTTGCCAATCCTTGTCCTTGGACCTAACTGCTTTGTTAGAGTTTTACAGAGAGTTAACTGCCTCAAGCCATGTTCTTAACTTTGTGTAGCTAACTTTTTTTTTTTGTGTGGTGTTTTTGTGTAATTGATGCATTATTTTCCCATTTTTTAACGCAAAGTACTCACCATTTTGTTTTTTTATATGTGCTGAGTGGAAATCCCGTAACCAGATTGCATGTTGCCAGCAAGTTTCCCTTGAGCAAACTCGTGATCGTGCCTTTCCTGATGCGCCTGTCCCTATCAGTACCTGCGCACCAAAACAGCATGCACAGGATGAGGCTGGCTATAGCCAGATTGCAGATGTAGCCTCTAAAGTACAAAAATCCAGTAATGCCATGGAAGATGATGCTGTCTTTGCGAAGATTGATGGCTTCTTACGTAAGGTGAATGAGTTGGCTGCTGAAGTTCCCACGACATCTGATCGGCTGGGCTGCATTGCTGGCATCTTCCCTGAACGTCATGGACCAAGGGAAGATGCAATGAAGGAGGCTACAGAGCGCGATGTTGCTATCATTGGTAGTCTCCGGAGCGCGACAGCATACATTCGCACCGCTTTTAATGATTTGAAGAAGAAACAAGATGCCATATGCAAAGGCTTTGAAAATGATGCTCGTATTATTGTGAGTCAGATTAGCAAGCAGAAGAACGACGCGTCCACCCCTGTCCGTGGCGACGATGATACTGGGCAACAGGGTGAGGAGGTGAGGTGATCTTTTTCTGTTTTTTCTCTTCCCTATTTTATGCATGGTGATTAACTGTCTTGTACGAGATAGCTAACTGTTGACCTTATACCCATCAACATCATGCGTGCATGCTTTTTCTTCAGGTTGTTGTTAATGCGTCGGATGACGATGAAGATGAGAAGCAAGAGCCCCCTGCTGAATCTCCTCCGCATGATTTTAGTGACGACGATGTCATTGATGATGACCGTTTGGGCGGTGATTCTGACGAGGGTTGCAAGGGTGTTGATGACAGTGTTGATTTTATGGAGGGAGTTTCTGCACCAGACCAGCCCGCAGCCCAAGGTGAATGCGACAAATCTAATGAGATAAAGCTTGTGCAGCAAGTCCACGCTGGTAGTGTTGACATTTCCAAAGGCAAGCAAGTTGAGTTTGATTGCCAAGGTGGCGTGTCAGTTACGATTGAAGGTGGTTCAGAAGTTAAAGATCACGCTTCAAATGATTCAAGCCGTTTTGTCGCTGACAAAGTTGATTGTGGTTCAGGATTACCTGAAGCTAGACATGCGTCTGGAGGTGCTTGTGCGAGTGTGTTTGTCATGGATGGCGTTGCTGACGGTGCTTCCATGGGAGGTGATGCAGTCAATCTCGCAGCAAGCTGTGAAGGAAAACAAGCGATGAGGGATCCACCTGTGTCTGATAGCATTGGAGCCGAAGGTGATGATTTTTCTATTCCAGTGCGCGAAGTGCATGTTGTTGACGGAGCACGTGCATCCAACAAGGACGCCAAGCCTGCTGTTGTTTCTGAATTTCTGAAGGATGCTGCAGTTGTGGACACCTACTCAGGTGGTGATGCTCATGCTAGTGTAGTAGGCCCCGAAGATGCAGGTGGTTCAAATGCGTCTCATGTGCTAGATAAATCAAATGTTGACGGTGTTGCTTTGGATCCTAAACTTGGTGAACCAACTGTTGCCATAACTTGTGAGGAGGGCATCACAATTGCGTCTGGTCCATCAGTAACTGCAGCACCTGCATGCCCCGTTGCACCTGATGTTGCAACTTGTCCTCAGGTTGTTGTAGTTAATGTTACAGCTCAGTCCGCTGAAGCAACTGATGTTGCAGCGCGTGAGAAGCATGTTGCAGTTGAGAAATTGCCACCGGCAGTTCCAGCAACTGGAGTCGCAATTAGTGAGAATGATGTTGTAGTTGAGTCCGTTCGACCGGTAGTCGCAGCATCTGCTCCTGCGAGACTTTCTGGGAATCCCGTTGAAGTTTCCGAGGGGTTAGCTGCGAAGTTGAAAGATATAATTGCGAAAGCTGCAATGCGCGGTAATTATAGTGCTAAGCCCCTACCTGAAGTTGAACCCAACGTTGACGAAGTTGGAGCTAACGGCGCTTCCGAGGAGACAGAGAGTGATGACTTGGGAGTGTCATTAAATGAGATAGGTAGAATTTTTTTTAGCTGCTTCTGGCGTATGGTTTTTTTGCTATTTTTGCTTTTATTAACTGTTCAGTATCATTATGCTAACTGCCGACCTTTTTTGCCCTTTATTATAGATTCATCTCAAACAGTCTCCAGTTTTACGCAAACCCCGGCCACACCGGAAGCGGTGCAATGCATGAAAGACTTATACTTTGCTGTTCTGAGGTTAAGGAAGGACAAGAATAAAAAGTATGTATCCACATCCATGTGTTTCGTCCTTCCCCCGTTTCTGATTTGTTGCCAACAATTTTTTTTCCTTGGTAAAATGTTTCATGTTGTTTTTTCAATACCAGGGATGAGGTGCTGTTTGAGAATGATTTTTGCAAAGCAACTATCGAGCAGGTTGCTGAGTCTTTCAGAGTTGGTGGCATGCTGAACACTGTGGTTGCGGCTGTAGGAATTTTCCTTCTTCATTCCAAATAACAGAATTCTTCTAAGATGGTGGCTCCATTCCATATTTCGGTTAGGTCTTATATACATTATTCTAGTTTTCACGTTTTTTTTCTTCTCTTTTTCATGAGTTTTATAGTTAACAGAGCTGCTTCTTCATTTTACAGCAATCTATCTGGAGGGGGTCCTTTGATAATAGGCACTTGGTCAGATTTTTTTTCTGCCTATGCCGATGAGCCACTGGATAAGAAAGAAATTGTACTATTTGGTGTCTTTGACCCTCCAGCTACCAGGGAAGGTGCGGGGCACTATTGTGTTGTTGCGTTAAATATTAAGCATCATCGTTTTGAGCAGCTTGACTCTTGGCACCTCCCCGGTAGTGAGAGTGGCATAAGGGTCATAAACAGGATGGCGAAGAACATTAAGCAGCTTTGGAGGAATGGCTCGTCTGAGCCCAAGAAGAAGAAGTTGGATCCGGCAAACATTGACCATTTCCGTTTGCACCACGCCGTTGTGCCCCAGCAGGAAAACCCGTAATACATCTTTTGCTTTTTTGTGTGTAGCTCGTGTTTATCTATTTAAATCTAAATGTTGATTAGATTTATCGTATTTATTCTTTTTGCTCTTTGTGTTTTAACTTTGTGGCATCTGCTCAAACGAATTAAACCTAATTGCCATATTTTGTGTTATATATATGCTCATTTTTTCCATGTCTGTAAATTAGGTCTATGTGAACTGAACTGGACAAGTGTTATAAGTTAACTGAACATCTTAGATAATTCTTGTATCCTTATATCCTTTGTGCATAGTGTAACCATGCGGAGGCATTAAGCTAACTTCATACATGTGTTTTATATCCGTGGTCATCATATATTCATAATCGCTTGTTATTTTTGAGCTATTTTTTCATGGATGTTTTTAAGCCAACTGTCACATAACATATCATATAGCAGGTAACTGCACAGCTGAATTGAACTAACTTACAAATCCTGATTTTTTCCGTGTGTATGCTGATATAGTTTTATAACTATTTGATACAGCACCGACTGCGGGTTTTTCATGAATGAACTGCTGGAGACATATGATGGTGAGAGTTATGCTGCGTTTTCTCAAAAAGATATCTATATGGTCAGGGTTCAAACCCTGTACAGGTGGATTACTTGTGGGGTTTTTGACATTAATATTCGCGAGGTGCTGGGTTATTCTGGAGGTATTGCCCTTTCTTTTTGTTCGCTTTTGTTGGTTTGTATATGTTTTCTTTTTTTAATGGCCATCTTATTTTATTCTCAGCACACGGCCCCTTTCTATATTTTTTGTCCCCACGCTCACCCGCCTCCCCCGTGCGCCCTTTTTTATGTGATTTTGTGTTGCGGATCTAGGGCTAGACGAGCCTAATTTTAGTTTGTTCGAGAGCCAATGTGAGACGCCAGAAATTCAGGTAATATCGGATGATGACATATTGAAGTCAGTTGAAGCTGTTAAAGTAAAGAAGGGCGGTGTGCAATAAAAATCTAAGGGGGTGACCTGTGCTGCCCCGAAGGCTGCGGATCGTGGTGTGGAGAGTGACAATGACTCTTTTATGCCTCCGGCACCTAAAAAGGGTTTGCCGCCCAGAGCTGCTAGTCCTGTTAAAGTGACAATGAAATCACCTCTTGTTCTGAGTGATGATGATGATTTCGTTTTACGTGGCGAGAGAACAGTGTTCACCAGGAGTAAATCAGTGGAGGAGCCATTGGTAGTTTCTAATAAAAGGTCAGTTAGTCTGTCAACTAGGCTGAGAATGCCTGTGCGTGCGCTCAAGCCGTTCAAGTTTCCATTCGTGGATGTTGCAAAACAAATTTTGGACCTAATACTTAGCAAGGAGTTTCTCGACAAGTATCCACAGTGAGTCCAATGTTTTATTTTCAAAATGTATGTGGTCTTTTTTTTTCATATACGTTTTTGGTGCTACTTCATGCATCCTTTTCTATTTGTTTTTGTCCCCACAGGGTCCGTCTGTTTAAGTGCACTCCAACTGGCGATGAATTTATAGTTGATGCTAAATATCTGGTTACCTGCTTTGGTCCTGCTGGCTGCATTGATACTGAGTTGATGGATCTTGTGATCAGCTATTGGAAGGGGAGCCCTGAGTGCAATCATGTGTATAAATCTGGAGATAGGGTGTTGCTCAGTCCTTATGTGATAAATGTACGATGATTTATTATGAAGCATTCTTTTTGTTTTTCTATGTTCATTTGCCGGCTTAGCCCCCGCACCCCGCCCTGCCCCCTTCCCGATCATCATAAATGCTCATCATGTGTTTGTTATTTTTTCTAGTATCTTTTGTAAATTGATACGTACCATCGGCCAGTTGATGAAGATGGGCAGGAAGTCCGGAGGCCGCCCTTCAATGTTAAACTTGCTGCTCAGAAGTTCAAGTTATACATAAAAGAGAACCTTCTCGCTGCAAACATGGTTAGTGCATGTCGTTTTTTCGGCAAGTTAATTTTTTCATAGTGTGGTCATCTAAACTGCTGAGACACATGTTAACAGATCATGCTCCCATATTTGAATCGGAATCACTTCACACTGTACACTATGAACAAGTATTGCGAGTCCCTGGACATCCATGACTCATGGAGATACACTGGGCGTAACCTTTCAAGGAATAGATTCCATGGAGCACGTGTCAAAATCGTATGTGGTCTTTTTCACTTTTTCCCTTTTTTTTCACATGCGTGATGTGTTTTAAAGTTTTCGCAAGTCTCACATTTTTGTGTTTTGCACAGATGTCCAGGTTGACGTTGTTGATGAAGGAGGTGTATGGCGAAGCTGCATACAACTCTTCAAGGCAACCGAGTTGGGAACATCTGGCAGAGAGATGTAGCTTTGCAAAAATGCCCGAGAAAAGGGTTAATGAATGCGGCTTTTACATGTTAAAAGCTGCTTATCTGTATGATGGCGCCAAGCTAGTAGAGGAAGTGAAGAAGCGCGATGTAATTTTTGCTGGATCATTTATTTTTTTAATTAAATGTTTTCCATGTTTGTTTTGATTTCCATTCTTGTTATCAGTTATAGTAAAATGCTAACTGACACAACAATCTTGTTTTTATGCAGCCACAGTCTGCCTACTGGAAGGCCGAGTGCCTTTTTAATGTTCTTTTTCACCCTAATAACGAGGTTCGGAGCGACCAGTGGCCGGGGGAGATGGCTGACATTGCTAAGTTGTTGGAAGCGGGATCGCAGGACAGTGGTGCAAGCAGATGAATATGTAGATGTGTTTTAGGAATGTTTTCTAAGTTTTATCTACTATTTTTTGTATTTGTAGCAGTTCCTTAACCTTTAATGGATGAATCACTTTTGAAGAACTACCCATCTATTAATATAGGGCATTTTTTTTTTTAATTTTCCACTTGTACGACAAACTTTTTCATTTTTCTGGAAGCATGCTAACTGCATCTTTATGCCCGTGCAAGTCTTGCTCCGATGGGCAGTTTACATAATTTATTTTTTCATTAAGCTAATATGCACATATGCATCAAGTTAACTGCTATTGAGGAGGCCGCTAACGGCTGTAGTTACAGCATGCTAACTGCATAGACAAAAAAAGCAATCACATAGTGAAGTTAACTGCACTGTCTCAAGATGGTAACTTCATGTTAGCGGGACGACAGGCAGTTATTGTTTTTTGGTAGGGTTGGGGTAAGAATGATATAACTTTAGTATTGTGTTTAACTGTTGGGTAAAACGGAGTTAACTGCATGGTATATGGGGCAACTTCCCTTTCTCAATTTTTTGTTTGAGTATAAGTTGTTGGTTATTTTTTCTCGAGCTAACTGCAAGTGATTCATCAAGTTAACTTTTTGTAATTCGATATGATGAATAGCAACTGTTGGTTGAGTTCAAGCTAACTGCATCATTTATGCCCGTGCAACTGTTTTGAGTTGTGAAAGTAACCAGTTTTCTATTTAAGACAAGGTGCACGCATGCATCAAGTTAACTGCTACCTAGGAGGACGCTAACGGCTATACTTACAGCATGCTAACTGCATAGACAACCACATGTTTTTGAGGTAACAAACCACAAGCATATGGATGTTAACTGTTAATGTACCAGGATGCTAACTGCCCTCTGTGGAGCTGTTGGTACCCCCCCCCCCCCCGCCCCAACATTTGTCTATATAAATAGTGTTTGCTTTTTTTTTCTTTACAATACACAAGGCATCTGTTTTTGTATAAGATTTTGTTTTTTGACTGCCGGGTGAGGGTGAGCTTACCGCAAGGGGGCACGTGTTTTTCGTCGAGTTGAGATGGAATGGGAGTAACTGGTCCGTAAGGTTGAGTTAACTGAAGGGTTGAGGGAGGTTTACGCTTTTTTTTAATGCATATACAAGGTATCCGATTGGAGAAGATTTGAGATATGTTATAGGGGGGGGGGTAATTATGAGTTAACTGCAAGTGATTCATCGGGTTAACTGCACCGTGTCAAGCTGGTAACTTCCTGTCGTGGAGGAATTTAACTGCACATCAGAGCACATTTTTTTCCCTTTCTACTAAATGTTTTTTCAGCAAGTTAACTGCTAGTCGGGAGGAAGTTGTTTTGTAGGGGAGGGGGAGGGGGGGGGGGGGTTGCCCCCCCCCCCCAATTTTGGAGTTGTGAAAATAACCATTATTTCTATTAAGACAAGGTGCACGAATGCATGAATTTAACTGCTATCTAAGAGGAAGCTAACGCATGTAGTTACAGCATGCTAACTGCATAGACAACCACATGTTTTTGAGGTAACAAACGACGAGCATAGGGATGTTAACTGTTAATGTACGAGGATGCTAACTGCCCGCCGTGGAGTTGTTGGGAACCCCCCCCCCCCCCCCCCGCCGCAACATTTGTCTATATAAATTGTGTTTGCTTTTTTTTCTTCTTTACAATACGCAAGGCATCTGTTTTTGTATAAGATTTTGTTTTTTGACTGCCGGGTGAGGGTGAGCTAACCGCAAGGGGGCACGTGTTTTTCGTCGAGTTGAGATGGAATGGGAGTAACTGGTCCGTAAGGTTGAGTTAACTGAAGGGTCGAGGGAGGTTTACGCTTTTTTTAATGCATATACAAGGTATCCGATTGGAGAAGATTTGAGATATGTTGTAGGGGGGGGGGGGGTAAGTATGAGTTAAGTGCAAGTGATTCATCGGGTTAACTGCACCGTGTCAAGATGGTAACTTCCTGTCGTGGAGGAAGTTAACTGCACATCAGAGCACATTTTTTTCCCTTTCTACTAAATGTTTTTTCAGCAAGTTAACTGCTAGTCGGGAGGAAGTCATTTTGTAGGGGAGGGGGAGGGGGGGGTTGTCCCCCCCCCAATTTTGGATTTGTGAAAATAACCATTATTTCTATTAAGACAAGGTGCACGAATGCATGAATTTAACTGCTATCTAAGAGGAAGCTAACGCATGTAGTTACAGCATGCTAAGACAACCACATGTTTTTGAGGTAACAAACCACGAGTATAGGGATGTTAACAGTTAATGTACCAGGATGCTAACTGCCCGCCGTGGAGCAAGTTAACTGCACCTCAAAGCACATTATTTTTTTTATCACTGAGTGATATCTTTTTATACTCGTATATCATAGTCTAAGATAACTGCATAATGAACATATCAAACTTGTTGTTTCAGCGATGGCATTTTGTTGCATAGGAAATTGAATGAGGAGCAAACCAGAAATATAAGCAAACTAAAGTAGTACTGAAAGCAGAAGCAACCTAATTTTATATATTCCACTGAAGCAAAAGGATAACGAAACTAAGTAGTACTTTTTCCTATATGCTAACTGCTCGAGCGACTGCAGTTAGCTACTGACGTTGCCATTCCCACTTCAGCAGTTCATCCTCCCGCGTTTCGCGGCCTGGCGAGTGATCCTGGAGGACTGTGGAGCATCCTCCTCAGGTGTATACGGGAGGAGGCACTCCCGCATTGCCGAGATGCGCCTGTACATGTCGTAACTGGCGAAGGCGTCGATCGCTGTGTAGGTGATGTGCTCGAGCGTGAGCTTCTCCTCCCACCTAGAATGCAGCCATGCCTTCTTCTTCGCTGTCATCGTCTTCTTCAAGTTCTCGTAAGAAGGACAGATGATGGCCTTGGCGAGGTCTTCGAGGGAATCTTTTTGCCAGGGCTTCTTGCCGGAGCCCGCCACCCTATACTGCTTCTGGATGTCGATGAGGTTGGCCACCTTCAAGCCGGTGTTAGCCAGCACTTTCTTGTCGTTGGTGGTGTCGACAGTGGCGAAGGTGTACTGCTTGTCACCGAGGAACTGCTGGAGCTTGTCGCAGGTGCCGCTCGCCCGGCAGTGGTGGTAGAGGAGGACGTTGTCGCGGACGCAGAGCTGCAGGACGGCGACGTACTGCGTCTCGTGGCGAGGCTGGGTGAACTCGATGTCCAGGCCGATCACCCTGTAGCGGTCTTGCGCGGAGAAGCCCACGAGGTCGTTGATGTAGTTGGCTGCCTTCGCCGGGTCGTCGATGTACTTGACGAAGAGCTTCCTCTCCAGGTGGGCCTTGACGATGTAGTCGTCGCTGTACTGGTCACCGACCTGCACCGCCACACGACCTGCCATGGGTGACTAGGCGATCTTTTCGCTCTGCGCCGGAGTGGTGGAAGTGGGAGCGGGGACGTGGAAGGTGATTTTTCTGGGGAATTTTTGGAAGTGGGGAGAGGGCTTTTTGTAGCGTGTTTGAGAGATGGAAGAGTCAGTTAGCATTCCCACTACCCACGACTAGCATTCCCGTACCCAACCGGCCTCCCCACGTCGCGTTTAATGGCGCGTTCCTCGAGACTTTTGAGTTTTCACGTTGGTGGAAGAGGGGAACGGGCGCTTAGTGTAGCGAGCCCATCGGGAGCAGCTCCTTTACAACTAACGGGCGCGTGTACCATAACTGCTCCTTTTCCCCAATTTTCAGAAATAAAGAATGGATAGCACTGCACATTTTTTTCAAATCATATATCAATGTCAGCATTGTTTCAAGTTGTCATGCAACCCTTTCTTTTTTAGCAAAACTGAAGTCAATTGAGTCGCGAAGGTTTTAACTTTATGCATGCACTTTATGCTAACTGCACGTTTTTTTTTCAGAAGCAATCGTTGCGTGACTCTGTCCATGGCTAACCGTATCAATGCACTCATTCTAACTGCACATTTTTTGTTTTGTTTTGACTGAACAAAAGTTAACTGCATTATTTTACGGGAGATAACTGAAGTTTTTTTTTATGTTTAGTTTTATGCATGCTAACTGTAGCATGCATGATAACTGAAGCTTGTAAGGTTATTTGAAGGAATTTATCGTCGCGAGGATATGCACATGCTAACCGCAGCAACACACTCATGCTAACTGGACCTTTTTAAAAAAAATCATGCAGAAAAAGGAGAGGGGAGGGGGAAGCTAATTGCATAATTCTGAAAATGTAACAGAGGGGAATAGTTTGTACAAGCATAAAATAACATGTTTTTGCAAAATATATAGGGGGGTGTAACCAGCATCACGTAAGTTGAATGTCCATTTAAAAAAAAATCTTTTTTACAAGTGCACTTTTCTTTGTTTCACATGTGTATCTATTTTTTCTTTTTCAGTTTTTGAGCCTGCTGCTCCGTCTGGTTGGCTCCTGACCTCCTTTTGCTCCCGCAAGCTTCTGAGACCTTGTATTGTGCTTTTGCTTACTTGCCCTGTCTGTCCCTGGTGAACCATCTGCTCTGTCATTTCCAGAATCTCATTGCCTATTCTGACTACGTTGCATGTACGAGTGTTATGGCCTTCGACCTTGTTGCATTTTTTGCATCTTTTCTTGAAGATCTTGCCTTGCACAACATCTTTGCTGCGGCGCATCCTCTTTGGTGAAGGATCAGCGTGTTCGTCACTATCACTTGTTTCATTACCGTCGTCACTCATTTTTTCGCTGTCGCTGATAGCTTCCTCCTTCATACTTGCTTTTGACAGCAGTTTCTTGATAGTTGTGGCCACTTTGGAATTGTCCACAGGCCCATATGTTTTCTCATGTGCTTGCAGTAGCTTTTGCTCCAGCTGCCTTTTCACGCAAGTTCTTTTGGTGTGCCCACTAATCATATTGCAGTTGCTGCAAATTCTGCTCCCTAGTGGCATGCCATCTTTTCCAATAACTGGCTCTGGTCTAGCAGGTTTTGAACTGCTTTTCACACTGATTTTAGTTGGCTTTTGTTCCTGTTTCATGGCTGCACTCAGTTTGTTTCTACCTTTTGTTTTGCACTCTGGGGGTGGGTGTATTTTGTCGCGATCACCATCCATATTTAACTTCTCAATCACTGCATCATTTTGTTCAGCCATATCAGGGGCAACTTCATTTTCAGCTACAGATGCTTGTTTGCTGCCCGTTGACTCCATGTCATCACCGTTTAGAGCATCCAGCTCTGGTTGCACCTGTTTCAAGCATGTCATCAGCCTGTTGTAAGCTGCATCCGTCTTTACCCCCTTCTGCACAGTCTTCAGTGACTCGTTCAGCAGCATTGTGTGACGATATTGAATTAGTGTACCATCTGCAGTTGTACTCTTGTAGTCTCTGCGGTTGAATGTCGAGTCACTGTTTGCATCCCTTGTGTACCGTTGCAGTATATACCGATCTGGTATTCTAGCTACTCGGAGGTGTTCCAGCAGCGCAATTATGTGATGGCAGAATAGTCCTGACAGAATTGACAGCATTTTTTTGTGAGTTGATCATTTTTTTATTGCCAAGAAAGAAGGTACGCATCATGAGTAGTCTTTTTTTCGTTACCTGTGTGATCAAAGAGTTTGCACTCGCATTCGTATTCACCATTTGTTTCATCAGCAACCACCTGGAATTCGTGCCTTGACCATGCGAGTTCTTTCTCCTGGTTGTAGTGGTGTACGTAGTACTTTGTTGGATGCTCAGTAGACTGTTTGATTCGGAAGGCGCCGCTTTCAAAGAGTCTTTCACGGAAGAAGTTGTAGACAGCGCGTGTGTACACATCCATCAGCTGTTTCTCAAAAAGGTACCTAGTCAGAGGGTTCCTGACTCCCTGGAACATGGAACAAGCATTGTCGTTAGGCGACCCTTTTTTGTTCTCCTATGTACTACCATTTTTCAAATGCATATGCAGAAACAAGTTAGCGATACACTTTGCAACATATAAACGGTAGAGTTATGAATTAACTGTCCGAAGGCCCTATATTATTTTTAAGTACAACTGCAGGAGCTAGTGAAAGATAACTGCTACAAGGTTTTTAAGCAAGTAGGGTTTCGATAGTTGCCTTTAATTTTTTTATATTCTCTAATATGCATGTACTTACAATGTAGGAGTTGCTCTTACCGTTGAAGCTATTGTCTCGGCAACCTCAAGCTGGTGCCTCTTCTGTAAGCATTCGTTGACCTGTCTGGCAAATATGTGAAGCACTTGTGTTTCTTTCATGAAACCTTTCTTCATGACATGATTCATGCTTTCGCTTCTCTGTGTTGACGTCATTCTGGCGCAGAATATTTCCTTCCAGTATGCAGATATCCATGTTGTTCTATCTTCCCATAGGCCCAGCAGGATGCTATCATTCTGTCAGTTGTATTTGTCCATGAGGTCGTGCCATGCTGCTTCAAACTGTGCTGGCATGAGTGGATGGTTAAGGACTGCTGCAAGGTCTTCCTTAAATGTGTCATGTTCTGAGTATAATTTTGACAGATGATCTGTTCTTTTTTTCATAATGTGCCATCTGCAGAGGCGGTGATGAGTTCTGAGGAAGACCTTAGGTATAGCTGCTTTCATGGCAGGGCATTGATCTGCAAAACAATGTTTTATGTCATTTATTGGGTTGTTTTTGTTATTAAAAAAGTAGTAGGCAAAATAAAGGAGAAAGTGTTAGGGGCTGGAGGCGCTGAAGGCAATACCTGTTAGTATGCACGTCAGGGTTTTTTTCATACACCGTTTAAAAGAATTAAAAATCCATTCGAATGAGTCGCTACTCTCATTCCCCACCAAGGCAACTCCAAAAATTGTAGATTGAAGATGATTATTCACACCGACGAAAACCCCCAAAGGCATGTGATAATTGTTTGTTTTGTATGTGGTGTCAAACGTGACGCAGTCACCGAAATCTGCATATGCAGCCTGGCAGCTAGCATTGGACCAGAATATATTTTTGATCATTTTCTTACCATCGTCATCAGTTCCAACATCTATATCAAAGAAGAAATTCTCATTCTCAATCTTCATCTCCTCAAAGAATGCAAACAATTTCTCCACATCATCTTGTGAACCAGTCCTCGCAAATTCTGCTTTCCTGCGAAAATGATCGAACTTTTTTGCTTACTTCCCCTGAGATGACTGCATCATGATTGTATAGATAACTGCAAAGAATGAACACAACACAACATAATTGATACTTACATGTTAAGCACATCCTTGTCTGTAAATGGCAATTTGTCGCGCCCACCAGATAACCAAGAAAGGAGACCCATGATATTCACATGCTTAACATTGGTCTTATGCAGGTCTTTTATGTATTCTTTCACTGTTGGATCTATCGTCTTGTGTGAATGCAGGAAGACGAGCGTGGACGGGCTGATGAGGAGCCTGTGGTTGTGCTCAAAGACAATGTCTTTGACAACACAAGTCCAGTCGTCTCTTTCTTTCAAGCGCATCATTGTCTTGCAACCAATTCTCTTAGTTACTTTGTCGCGCTGACGATCTGCATCGTGAACAGAGGATATGTATTTGCCATAGTGTATGCAATATAAGTAGCGTCTCTTCTTATCTCTCTGTCCTTTCCTTATCCCGAACCCAGCATGTTTGGCGTAGTCATTAAAAAAATTGAATGCATCATCATATGAATTGAATTCCTGTCCTAGCACTGGAATTAGTCGAGCAGGTACGTCTGGTCTCTGAAAAAAATGGAAAAAAAACCATAACTGATATTTTTCCTTTCACATCAACAGCTTTTGTAAAAAGAAAAAAAGAAAAAAAAACAGTGGAAAATAAAGATGTGTGATCGTGTAAACTTACGTGCGTGTATGATCGGAGCTCTGCTGGTGTTTGCAAGTGTCCATGCTGTATTGGACACGGTGGTGTGACGATAGGCACATGGAGTAGTGGATCCCGCGGTGGTAGTACTCGTGATGAGGTCGGTTTGTTGCTGCGTTTCCTCACGAGATGTTTGCTCCATAACGGGTTCTGTGAGGAGACTGATTTGAGCAGAACCTTTGTTGTTGAAGTTGATTTACTGAAAGAGAACTGCGGACGCCCAGTTTTGGTGTTGGCACTGTCTTCATCTTTCGTTGGCGGAACACCATGCGTCGTCGAGTGTTGTGCTTGCACGCGTGGTGCATTTTGCGCATGTTCTTGTGTTTTTGGTTTGAGAACATAGACAGGCTCGTAGTCTTGGTCGTAGGTTTGTTGATCAACAATTTTAGTCCAGCTTTCAATGTAGTCAATGTCCATGCCATCAGCATGCGTGTCATCAGCAGCTCCATTTTCTACCCGCATTAATAAACATTATTTTTGTTCTCGTGAAAATACTAGTTATTTAACCGACAGTTTTCTGGATAAGTGCACTAGTTTTATGTCCACCCGTTTTTGTCTTTACCTCACTCGTCTCTATAACTGGTTCCAGCATGCTTGTATGGTGTCGTCGTTTATGCCTAGCAATGCGCACCATAGGTTCATGATGCGGTATACTGCTCTCATCACCTGTTGTTGACAGTGGTGGATATCTTGTAGTTTGTCGTACCTCTGGCTTCAAGACATACACTTGTTCATTTTTTCTAGGGAACTCGGGGTGTCGATCTGAACAGTCCAGCAGGTAATCTCATCGCCGTCCGTGTTACCAGCATTTCTTTGTTCGAGGTTTTCTTCCATAGTTGATATGTTCATCTGTAAGTGGACAACATAAAAACATACAGTTAACTGCCGGCACACCCAATGCTAACTGAGCATGGTCAAATAGTAAATTAACATCCAACTTTTTTGTTAGATACCACAGAATTAGTTGAACAGTTAACCGCTGGCACTCTCAATCCTAACTGAGCATGTGCAAAAAACAATTATCAGCACCCAATTTTTTTTGATAGCATGGGAAAACAGGGGGAATAGTGAACTGCATGAATTAGTACTAGTATATAGAAGATGATTTTGGGCAGTTATGTTTTAACACCCAGCCTGGTCGAATCATTGAGCAGTTATGCTTAGAGAAGGCTGCAGTTATGTTCAGGGAAGTTAGTAGTTATCTTCATAGATGAAGCAAAAGAAAGCACCTCAGCTGAATTGGAGAGAGGAGGTCGCCGTCGTCCATCAGCTCCAGATTGCGTGTGAAAAGCGTCGAATACGTTCATTTGCGACAGAGGCACCTTCCTCTTGGCTCCCGGAGCTTCAGAGCGGATGATTGAGACATTTTTGAGGCGAGATAGTCGGGATGCTAACGGAATCGTACCAAATCCATCTGTTGATTTCGTCGGCTTCATCCTCGACGAGCGGCCAGCAGTTGCGACAGTCTTCTCGCTTGATTCCATAGCACGAGGCGAACAGAAGCTATAGGTTAATCGGGGCAAAACTGGTTGCCACTGCCGCCTCGCACTCCCTCGCTCTGGCTACCGCCGTCGCTCGCTCGTGCGAGGCGGGGAGAAGCTACAGGTTAACCGGGGCGAAACTGCTTGCCGCTGCCGCCGCGCACTCCCTCGCTCCGGCTGCCGCCGTCGCTCGGTCGCGCGAGGCGGGGAGATGCTACAGGTTAACCGGGGGAAAAGCCGCCACCTCCGTCGCCCGCTCCCTCGCTCCGGCTGCCGCCGTCGCTCGCTCGCGGGCGCCGTCTGCTACCTGTAGCTACCGGTGGTAGGTTGGGTGGTGGGTGGATCGAGATCCGACAACGATTGTTGATTTGTAGCTTCCTAATACCGGGGGGTTCCTAAATAAGCTTATTTAGGAACTCTAGAGGGGGGGTTCCTAAATAGTCCCGTCCTATATATATATATATATATATATATATATATATATATATATATATATATATATATTCGAACCCCATATTTACGTATATATTCCCCTTGATTTTTCTTATTTATAAAGTGGTGATATAAAAGATTTTTATATTTCTTTACAGAGGGAGTATCTCTCTTATCAAAAATATATTTATGTGTAACTAGTTACTTCTGCCTTTCTACTTCATTTTGCTGATATGCGGGACATCCAGAAACCAGGTCCACGTGCCATGCACCAAATAAGAGTGCACAACTGCACGGTAGACTCACCCCGGTCGTAGGGCCTCAGTAATGCTCAATGAGCTGTCAAATCACAAAACCTCACCTTTCCAGCATTAGCAGTAAGCTCGATGGATGAAGCATCATTATTTCACTCGACCTGAATCCCCTTCTCCCTCGTCTGCTTGTTCAGAGAAAACCACCTCTCGGCGATTGCTTAGGGTTTTCTCATGGAGAACCAGGTACGAAATATTCATCCATCCCTGATAGATCCTTCTCCCTTTGTCGCCGGTAATCCTAGGATGGCAACCGCCGCCATTGATGCATTTTTCTTTGTACTGAATCTAGTGTGTTTCATTTACAGTGCCCAAAGTGCGAGGACCCTACAGGTTTCTGCACCCTTGGCGAGACGCCAGACTTGTTCCTTCTCATCCTAACACAGGATTTCAAAAATTGCATGGTATGTTCCTAGAATCTTCTTTTCTATCCGGTAGGGTTGGGGTTTTTGAACATGCTGTCGACTAATTTGGAAATTTGGATTGCTATATTTGGATAAAAGGTACTAGTACCATGCTGAACACTGATGTGAAAGAGGAAATTATTTCTATATTTGGATAGCGAATAAATTGTTTTCTCATATTATTTTTCCTGCAGTGCATCCCTTGCTCTACCAGAACACATGTACTCAAGAAGGTCGGCCTTGCCATAACTGAACACACCAGTATAATGGTCACATTGGAGACATGCCATGGATATAAGTTCACAGTTGGGTTCATTAACCAAGAAGATTGCCACTTTTTTTATGGCCAAACTTGGATAAACTTTATCAAGTGTTACGGACTAAAAGTTGGCACACCAATGTTCATGGAAATAGCAGAACCTGGTCTTATCTTCCTGTGATCTTCCACCCCGACGTCGTTCCAGTGGTTCATCCATGTTAGTTTTGTATCTGGTTCTTGCATGTGGCCTCTTTTACTTTGTAATCCACCTATTTTGTCTAACTGATCACAATTTGACTTTAGAAGTAGCAACAATTTGTGATTCCCTTCTCTCACAATGATGCAACTTCTAACTAATATTTCTTATAATCGGTGACACGCGTAGGTTATTACAAAGTGCAGGACTATACTCATCTATTATTTGATAAAAACTCGACGGTTACTGATGGCACCGAAGTTGATTGGGACGACATCCACCAATTCCTAGACTTTATTGATCGTCTTTAGGACCTTGTGGGGCATTTCAATGGTGGAAGGCCATGTGGGATATGTGTGCCACTGGTGCACATGTTGAACAGGTCCAACTGTGTCAAGAAACTGATGGTACGAGCTGTTTTCTGTTATATATGTTGTTAATAAACTCTTGCTTATACACAGTTTTACATCTGTGTTCTTCTTGAAACAGAAACTGCCCAGTTTTATTGTTCCTCTACAGATGCCTGGCCATGGTCGACTAAGACTTGCGCTTGGTCACAACATGATGTTTATGTCGACCTACTCCATTTCCCTTAGAGGTGAAAAGATAATTATTCATGGGTGGTCTCAAATCATGAAGGCCCGTCGATCTTGGAGAATAGGACAGAAGGTCATGTTCATGCTTTTCCATGGCTCTGAAGCGAATATCCTGTTTATTGACCACATTGCAAGATGAAGCCGCTTTCAGAAAGTTGTGGATGCGCGAGGTGGCGCCTGGGCCTTGTCCTGGGGCTTGGTGGCCTCACCCTTCGTTAACAGTAGGCAAAGTAGGACTGTTCGAGGCGTGCCTTGTATAGTTGAACCTGTATAAGTACTCATACTGCTTTCAGCTCTGGTTGTTAAGTGCTCCTGCTGCTTTTAGTTAACGTTGTTAAGTACTCCTGCTGCTTGTACACTCTGTCGTGTTTCTTCAGTCTCTTCTTCCTCCAGCCACCAAAACCAAACCAGCGCCGGCGGGGCCGCCTGCTCCCGCCTCCCACGGCTGGTTGCGCCTCCACGCACGCATCGCCGCCCTACCGTCTCCTAAATCTTTAACAGCAATGTCAGCCCCACCCAGCACTCGAACCAGTCAACCCTCGTACTCCCCTTTGCCCGTGACTTCACTGCTGTATCTTCCCCGGCTCCTGTTCGTTCCTGTCCGAGGCCTCGCTGTCGTCCACCGCACACCTTGGTGCACTCGTCGCGTCGCCGCCGTCTGGCGTTGTCAACATGGTCAACAAACGAGAGGAATCGGGAGACGACCGTACGTGGAGAGGATGACAGTTGGGACCCACCATGTCCATGGCCGTACGCAAGCAAGTGCCTCATTGTTACAAGCAAAACAGAAAATGCTTCCTCCTAGTGGTCTGCTGGCATCTAGGACCCACGACATTGTCAGCGTATAGTGAATAGACAAGAGAACTGCACAAGAGCGGCTGACACCTGGGACCTAGCAGCTGTAGCAGTTTTTTTTGTTATTGCTGAGATGGAGCAGGGTATCAACTGGGCTATGGCCCGTCTAGCCCAGGCTTCTATTTTATGTTTACCACATGACCAACCCAGCTATTTTTTTCTTTGTGAAAATGGCTAGACCAGTTTTTTTGTTCTGATGAATACCCAATCGAGGCCAACCTAACCCAGGCCAACTTGTTTTTCTCCGCCCTGCTGGGCTGCAAATCTTTCAAGACGGCTGCAAATCTTAAAAGTAATATGAAATGGGCTGTAAATATAAAAAACACACAACAAATTGGCAATTACTTTCAAATTTTTTCCCATTTTCATATTTCAAATTTCATTGGTTTTTAACCTAATTTAAATATATTTTGAAATTACTTTAAATCTGGCTCGACATTTCGGGATTAAAAATAGTTTGGAGCCCACCAAAATATGCAAAATTTTGTTTAAAGTTTTAGCCCTGGTCATGGCCAACAAAAAGAAAATGGACTGCAATAAATTGCATAAGAATTTGCAAATGAGCTGTAAATTATTTAAATAATAGCAAATGGGCTGTATGCTGTCTGCCACAGATTGGGAGGCTGACTTGTGGGCCTATTAGGTTGACACGCTTACAAGAATTCTTTACTTATTATATATTAGTCAACAAACGATTCTAGCAGAAGTGACCGTTGGATGTCAATCCAACGGCCGTCGTGCTTCTTCAATCTCTGATCTTCTTGCTCCAACCGCCCTTCCAGCGCCGGCGGGACCGCCTGCTCCCACCTCCCGTGGCCGGCTGTGCTGCCACGCAGGCCTCACCGTCCCTCCTACTCGCACCGCTGGCCTGGCCATCCCTTTACTCACACACACCTCCTGTTATTCTCCGGCAACACATGCCTCACACCGCAGCTGAACCAGTCAACCCTCATACTCCCCTCGGCGTGGGCATCCACTGCTGTGGCTTCACCGGCTCCGGGTCATTCCCTTCCTGGGCCTCGCCGTCGTTCACCGCGTTGGTGCTCTCGGCGCGGCGTGGTCAACGTGGTCAATAAACGACAGCTATCGGAAGAGGGATGTACGTGGAGAGGCTGACAGTAGGGACCCACATTGTCCATGGCCGCACGTAAGCAAGTTTCTCCTTGTTACGTGAAAAAAATGATTCCTCCCCTTGACAGCTAGGACCCACCAGCTATATCTTCACACGGAAGGAAGTGCCTCCTTATTACATGAAAAAAACGATTCCTACCCATGACACCTGGGACCCATCAGATTGGGAGGCTGACTTGTGGGCCTACTAGGTTGACGCGTACGCAGGGCTTCGTCAACTTAGTCAACAAATGATTCTAGCAGCAGTGACCGTTGGATGCTAATCCAATGGCCGTGCTGCTTCTTCAATCTCTGATCTTCTTGCTCCAGCCGCCCAAACCAGCGCCGGCGGGACTGCCTGTTCCTGCGTCCCATGGCCGGCTGTGCTGCCGCGCAGGCCTCACCGCCCCACCCCACTCCCACCGCTGGCCAGGCCTTCCCTGTACTCACTCACATCCCCTGTTATTCTTCGTCGATGGCAGCCTCACACCGCAGCCGAACCAGTCAACCCTCGTACTCCCATCCGCGTCTTCCCCAGCTCCACATCGTTCCCTTCCTAGGCCTCACCATCGTCCACCGCCTTAGTGCTCTCGGCACGGCGTAGTCAACGTGGTCAATGAACGACAACCATTGGAAGAGGACTGTACGCGGTGAGGCTGACAGCTGGACCCACCAGCTACATCTTCGCACGCAAGGAAGAGCCTCCTTATTACACGCAAAAAAAAATGATTCGTCCCCCTGACAGCTGGGACCCACCTGTTATATCTTCACACGCAAGGAAGTTCCTCCTTATCCTCCCTAACAGCAGGGACCCACCCGGTCGAAGCATACGTAGCGTTGTCTGTCTGGTCACGAACGAGTATGTACATACTGGTCGATCGGTCTTTCTGCAACGATGAACCGTGGGCATGTAAGGAGCGGCACGTGTCGTAGTAGAGCCCCCGACGTAGCAGTTCAGGCAGCCCCATCTAAATCATGTACACGTACGTACCGCCACACAGCAAAAAATATGGCCACATACGTACATATACGGGCGGGGTCTCAAACGCGTACTCACGCATACGTAAGGCCAGGGCTCGTGTACATGGAGAGAGGCAACGGATGGCAGCAACAGCCTCCTATTTATCGGCAGCCAACCGGCTGGGTCGGAACAGAGGAAACAACGTCGTGTTCATCGGGAGCCAAGCGACTAAGTTGGGACGCGTCCTGTTCATCGGGAGCCAACCGGCTTGGACGGAATAGCCGTAACGGGGTCCTGTTCATCGACTCGGGGTCCGGCGTACCACAAAATGGAGGAAACGGCCTTCTGTTCGACCGCCTACGGTCGAAACGGGGTCCTGTTCATCGGTTGGGGGTCTAGCGTACCGCAAACCGGAGGAAACAGACTTCTGTTCGAGCGCCTACGGTCGAAACGGGGTCCTGTTGATCGGGAGTGCTCTGGCGTGCCGCAAAACGGAGGAAACGAAGTTCTCCCCAACCGCCTACGGTCGAAACAAGGGTCCTGTTCATCGAGAGGGGTGTGGCGTACCGCAAAACGGGACTCCACGGGCTACTGTTCATCCATGGTCGACGTCCCTCCAGCCTCCACCAGCTACTGTGCATCCACCGACGACTTCCTCCAGCCTCCACCGGCTACGGTTCATCTAGCCTCCACGGGGTCCTGTTCATCCACCCCCAACCAGCTGGGGTGTGTGGCGGCCTCCTCGGTGTCTTGTTCATCCAGCGCCAACCACCTTCACACGGCCAGGGTACTGTTCATCCACAGCCAACCCACTGGCTGGGGTGGGGCGTACGAGCGGGCGTCAGCAACGGGAACTGTTCATCCACAGCCAACCAACCGGCTTGATCGATGCGTCTCAACTCTTGTCTACGTGTATCGCGCGCGTGGTAGCAACGGGCACTGTTCATCGAGAGGCAACCAAACACCGGCTGGCTACGTCTCGCAGGGGGGCTCGATCGGCTTCAGTAAGCAGCGAGAAGGATCGATCGGGTTTAGTTAGTAGCGAAGGGATCGCTCGGGTTTAGTTAGCAGCGAAGGGATCGCTCGGGTTCAGTTAGCAGCGAAGGGATCACTCAGCTTCAGTACGAAGTGGGATCGATCGCTCGGGTTCAGTACGTGTAGTAGTGCGAGGGATCGATCAATCGCTCGGGTTTAGTAAGCAAATGCCTCGCTCAGGTTCAGTTAGCGAACGCCTCGCACACGCGCGTGCGTATGGGAGAAACGCGTAAACCACACTGCATCGCTCGGCCCTGACCACCCACTGTAACCGGGAACTCCCCAAAAATTTCCTTGCCCTCACTTCTTGCACGATTTTTTACGTCATGGACGGCCCAAAGAATGTCATGCGGGTGCGTCTCCGGCCCGCCCAGGATGAAAAGCCCATTTTCTATCATAATTTCTTTTCATAGAAGTAGGAGCCCACCACATCTATCATGATACATGTTTTTGTCACAATTATTGTCATAGAAGTGTCACAACCATGACAGAATTTTTTTTCGTTCAGGCCATAATGTCACGGATGTGTCTTTTTTTTGTAGTGATCCCTCTCTCTCTATCCGTCTCTCCGGGCCTTATTTACCTCTAGCTTACACATGCATGTATACCGATCGATCTCCCTCTGTACATATAGCTAGGTCGGCTATAACTCTTTTTCACGACGCACCGATCGATCTACCTCACTAGATAAGTCTCTCCGTTTCCCCGACACACGACGATTGCTCTACCTATCTAGTTTGGTCTGCTTACCACAAATATATCACCCCCCATCATCCATGCATACCTGCCAACTCGTCTCTCACACGCACGCGCGCACATAGACACACATCCCCTCTCTTATTGATATTGCAGTCGTACCCTCCGTTTGTCTAGTAGGCCTCTCCCACCATCTCCGAGAAGCAACTCCACCACCACCCCTCCGGCACTCTAGCTCTGTCTCTCTCCCAGCCTTATTCCTCTCCTACACATATGTATGGATGTCGATCGATCTCCCTCAATACATAGCTAGGTCTCTCCTTCTCCACACATATACCTGTCGATCTACCTCTCTAGTTAGGTCTCTGCCCCCCCCCCCCCACACACCGATAGTCGAACGCTCTAGTTAGGTCTCCCTGCCACACACAAACTGCACCTGTCCCCTCTCACGTTCCTGTAGGCCAGCCACCCTATATCTTTGACGTGCACACACACAATTTCGCTGGCTCTCTTTATCGATCTCGCACCCGTACACCTTCAACCCTCTCTTCGATTCTATCGATATCTCACGCCGATGATCCCTCCCCTCTCTTCTCGTAGATCGCCCCTCTATATATGATATATCTAGGCCTCCATTTCACACACATTGCATATGTTACATTTTTTTGAGATATCATCGACTCATATTCCCTGTCTATCTCTCACGCACACAAATACACTTACGAAATCACCCCCAAAAAAACACTCATGAACGCACTCACCATCTCTCTCTAGGTTTGTATCTCTCTCACACACACCCACGTAGGTGGGGTACGTGCACAAAGAGAAGAGGTGCACTCACGACACATGTACTCATGTCTCATTCCCAACTAAACCCGTGCGGGTACACGGCAGAACTCATTTCTGTACGAAAAGGCAGCCCACGTGATAATTTGACGTGTGTAGCGGTTGTTCACTTGATGGAGGGTCGTGTAGCACGCGTGAACGAAACAAAGTGCGACTTGACGCGTTTGCGCGTTATTTTTAAATAAAGTTTATTCCTCAATGGCACATACAGAATATAAAATGATTGTTATTGAGAGAAAAAAGAACACCGCTCCACTATACTATAAAATATAGGCAGGAGCCTCAATGCTTGCTTGCTGGGGTTCGTCTCTTCACACTTTCTCACACAAGACGGCGGTGGCCAATCTTTCTCTCACCGCTGGTCACTGATCCAGCCGGATCCCGTCTGCCGGTGGAAAGGGAGGATGTGCAGCGTTGCTCCGGTCGCCGACGTCAAGGTAGAAAACTCACTGCCGGTGCGTCTCAATCTGCGGTACCTGCCGTTCTCACCGACCAAGCTCCAGCGCGGTACGGCCTTCGCCCCTTGCTCGCTGGCATAGCAGATCCCGGCCACCGCTGCCCTCCTAGTTACATCCCGATGACCTTCAGGTACAGCTTCCTCTGGAACCGGCCTTGCTCCACTGCCCAACTTTCCAGGTCGCTGCATGTGGAAAATCCTGCATGTGGATCTTCTCTAGTTCTTTGCCTAAAACGTAGCTCGGCCGGCGTACTTCCCATTTTGCAATCTCGTCCTCACACCGTTTGAGCACCACTGTGCTGCTATCTCCCCCTTAAGACAATGAATATGCTTCTTTTTGTCGGCGTATGTGTCACCAACTGTTATTAACCAGTAGTTGTTTCCTTTCTACCTCTTTTTGCAAACAGGGCTCTCCATTTCACCTCGTTGGTATTGCGACCTTTTGGTGAACTGCACAAATCACTTTTTTCTTAAGAGTGTTTTGTGTAGTTCCACTAAAATGTCACACGGGCAACATTTCTACATTTCAGTGGGACTGCACAAAGGGAGATTGGTTGTGTTATCCTTCTCATCCAACTCTGAGCCTAATCTTCTCCAACAAGTAGTTAGTTTTATGAGAGATTGCAAAGGTGATCGGCTTCTATTTGTGTGTGTATGTTTCATCAACAAGTGCCACTATTATTGTAAAAACACTTATTCATATCTTTGCAAACAGGGATGCTCAGCTCGATTTTAGTGGAACTGCACAAAATGATCGGATGGTCCATGTCCTCCATAGACTTCTTTCTTGGCTAACATGTCTTGTTTAGTTCGACAGAGCTGCGTGAAACTAGCTGCCGACCAATGAACACCGTGGCCAGGAAATGGAACCATGCCTACGGATAGCATCGATCAATTTTTAATTTTTTATTTGTAGACCTTCTTACAACTTTGTCTTCAGTTGTGATGTAAATATTGGGGCTGATCTGCGAATCATTGTGATGCATTAGCATCCATGTTAGTTTTCTTTGTATTTGATGGAATGTTGTAACGAGACAACCTTGTATTTAATGGAATGTTGTAACGAGACAACCTTGGAGGCAAGTGGACACAAGAAACCAAGTTGAAAGCTTCATAGCATTACAGTATAATTTATTATGCTGGAAATTATGTGACATATAAACAAATCCTAAAAGCTTGATAGCAATGCCAGAAACCATTGAACTTCCTTTTGCCGACATGTGGGACATCCAACATCGGGGTCCACGTGCCATGCACCAATATTGAGTGCACAACCGTAGGGGAGGTTCACCCCGGTCGTTGCACCGCAATAATAATGACTAATGAGCAGTCAAATCACAGAGCCCCACCTTTGCCACAGTAAGTTGCTCGGACGAAGAAACCATCATTTCACTATTCGTTGAATCCGCTCGTACTCCAATATTCCCACAGTAAGTTGCTCGGACGAAGCAACCATCATTTCACCTTTCCCATGGTAAGTACCTCCTTTTTATTCTAGAAACCACCACACGCAAATATTGGACGGTAGCAGCACAGCATCAAGTGTATGGGTTTATGGGGCTCAATTCAAAAATCGAAACCAACCAATGAACTACTAGATGGTGAGCATTTGGAGTAGTACGTATCAACGCATGCATGCATGAGGAGTACAATGACCAATAACATTTACATGCATTGGTTAGTTTTCTGATATTAATCCTTGCATGCAACAATTTAATGCGCTTTGAAATCTAAACTTGTGAATGTGACCAGTAAAATTGAGACTGACAAAATGGTATAGTAATAATTTTTTTTGGAGATTAAGCTCTATAAACCAGATGTGAGTGATATACTGTAGCAGGATGGTTGATGGGATTAGTAGAAAGCGAAGCGCCTTTTTAGCGGGGATTTGCATCAATCTATGAAGGTGCAAAACCAAGTGGTACTACTACACCAAACAAGTTCAAAACGAGAAACCGGACTCACTCACGGCACGCCTGTCGCATTTGGTCCGTTGGCAAAGCGCTTCCTCTTGGCATACTATCATTTTTTTAGAATGCTCTTGGCAATGGCATATCACTAACATGGGGAGGGAGTGGGAGCAAACCGACCTCAATTGACGGCAAAATCGCCAACCCGCCGCACTTTGAGAGAGAAGAGGAGCTAGAAGCGATACAGGCTGGTGGAGCTTTTTTTTAGGGGGGCTAGTGGAGCTAGGTGTCACACGGAGACCAAGAATATGGTGATAGCGTGATGTGGGCCATGTATGATGTAAAACTACACTGGGCTGCCATGGTTTGGACTCCTTCGGTCTAGTACTCCACCGCGCGGTTCCTGGCTCCTTCTCCATCGTCGAAAATCGTTCTTCTTCCTTTTGCTGACACGTGGGACATCCAGCATCCAGGTCCACGTGTCATGCAAGAATATGGAGATAAGTAGTGTAAGTGAGACTCACGAACGATCACCAACGTAGGTGGAGTACGTGCACGAATCACCCGCAAAAAAAGGAGTACGTGCACGAAGAGAGGAGGTGCACGCAACGACGCACGTACTCTTTGCCTCTTTCCCTAACACACAAGCGCGGGTACACGGTGGAACTCATTTCTATATGAAGAGGCAGCTCACTTGATAATTTGACCCGTGTAGTAGTTGTTCACTTAAGTGGAGGGTCGGGAACCACGCGTGAATGAATCAAAGTTCGACCATGACGCGGTGGCGCGTTATTTATAAATAAAGTTTTTTTCTTCAATGGCGCGTACGCAATTTTTCTTCTTCAATGGCACGTGAATCGTGCATGTACAATGATGGAGCACGAGATGGTAGCCATGGACATGGTCGGCCCTTTTTGGAGACTACTAGTACTACTTTGATGTGTCCTGTCAACTCGCAGAACGAGGAGAAGCTTGCTTACTACGCCCTCTCCCTCGCCCAACGCGCGCTCGGTGGCTCGCAGGACGAGGAGAAGCTTTTGCTTACTACGCGGTGGACGTGCAACAGTTCATTCGGTGTCAGATTGCCAGAACTATATACTACTAGTACCACAGTAGTAGTAGTACCATCATCATTGTTCGACTTCCGGAAGAGGCGAAGAGCCAAGCGCAAGGTCAGCTATAGCCAAAGCTATGCCACCCTTTTGTAATCTCACAAAGCGTGTTGGACCCATGCAACAGCCACACAAGTAGCACGTACACATTTACTAGTAAGTTCTAAGGGACATATGCCAACATGCCACACAAGTTCATACCCCATTCCTGTATTAAAATTTGTGCACTACTCTACATAGATTAACAACGCTCCCATAATTTTATGCACGACTACTCCACTTAAACGTTATTGATGGACTCCATGTACACTACCTGGTTCCAATCCCATGCATTCTTCATAGAAGGAACGATCCATAGCGGCGGGCAACGGGAAGGGTGGCAGCTTTCTAGTGTGGTTCCACACGATGGAGATTCATCCTAGCTAAAGCGGCATAAATCAGGAGTCCGGACCGATCCCAAGCCCACTTCTGAGGTTCTGACCGCCCTAGCCCACCAAAACCCCCTCCCCCTCCCGCGTGCGCTTCCCGCCCGGTGCCAGCTGCCAGCATTCACGCCGCTATAGAGCATGCCTCTCCACATTGAAGGCGGCTATGGGCGGACGCAGTGAGAGTGAGAGGTCAAGTCCGCCATTGGAGCGGCACGCCGGCCGAGGGTGCCGCCCGCTGCACGCCCGGCTGAACGCGCCTCCTCGCCGCATTCAAACGCCTCCATTAAACCTGTGTGGAAGCCGAGAAACCTACTACATCCACACGTCCATTTAGGAGCGGGCCAGCATTAAACGCAACGCCGGCCAAGCTCCTCCCACCATTTTCTCCACTCTTTCTAAGGCATCTGACTAGCAGGAAGAGCAGTTCTCCAGCATAAAAGCCGGTTGGGTGGCCTGCCTAGCCCGGTGGTTACGAGCGAGGTAGCTCGCTGCTCCACCTCCCTCGCCTAGCCTGACGGAGCCAGTTGCCACCCCCAGCCACCGTGTGGTTCAGCAACTCGACGCTCCAGGCCAGCTCGAGGAGGACTGGCGAGTTGCTCCACGCCCGCACGGCGGCACGGCCATCGTCGCTGCCGTCGACGACGCCACATGGTACCGCGCCTCCAGTGCCTGCGACCGCACCATCCGCCGTCGACGCGCGCGTAGCCGCGCCATGCAGGCGGAGAAAGAAGCCGGCTGCGCGGATGTCGATGAGGTGGCGGCCCGCACGTCCGCGCCCGCCGCCATCATCGAGGAGAAGTTGATCATGGGAGGCCGCCGCCGCTTGTATCCCATGAAGGCCACCGCGGAGGCGACGCCGGCGTACATAGCCGGTGTCTTGCACGGTTCTTCTTCAGTGCAGACCATCGTCGACCACGCATGGGATCCACGGAAGCGGAGGCGCCCCCTTCCCCTCCGGCTGAAGCATTAGCCGGGGGTTCCACTCCGATGAGCGGTGGGTAAGCGAGCCGCCCTTTGCCCTGAAGCATATACCTCCGGGGCTCCCGGCAGTCCGGTGATAGGGGTGCCGGACATGAGGAAGACAAAAGGAGCCGCCGGCGACCATTTAGATTAGGTATTAATTATACCTCTAGAGCCGGACTAGCACCTCTTAGTTGATGTAAATGTAATGAAATCCGTCATGTTTATATGAAATCCGGCCGTGTTTGCATGAATTTCGTCTTGTTAGTTCGAACTATTGTCAAAATGTATGCGGCTACGGTTTGATGGTGTCCTCCCGCATCCGTGTCCGCTCTCACGCACATGCGTGCGCACACACACACACGCTCGCAACTTTTTGTACAAACCATCTCTGTCTAGGTCAGTGTCTTGTTGTCTCTGAGAGAGAGAGAGAGAGAGAGAGAGAGACACGAAGAGAAGAGGCACATGCACACACTTGTTCCCTCACGCACACGTGCGGGTACACGGTGGAGCGCAATTGCACACGAAGAGGCAGCTATGATAATTTGACCCATATAGTTGTCCACTTAATGTAGGGTCTGGGACCACATGTGAGCCATACAAAGTGCGACCTGAACGCGGTGGCGTAGTTATTGATCGAGTTTTTTTACCGGTACGTTAAATGAAAAGATGGATCCGCGCGTATTCAATTTAAAACGATTGCTACGGAGTGGAAAAAATTACTCCACTATATATGTAGGCTGGAGCTTCGGGACTTGCTTGCTAGGGTTGCTCTCTTCTTCTCACTCTCTCACCCTCTCCAGATCTAAACAAGACGGTGGTGTCCACTCTCTATCTCTCTCTCTCTCTCTCTTCTCACCGGTGGTCACAGATCCGGCCGGATCCCTTCTGCTGGGTAGGGTACGAGGTGCAACGTTGACGCGGTCGCCGTTGGCAAGGGAGAAAGCCGACGCGCGCTGTCTTCTCTGACCTGGCGCCGGCATGGGTGGTCCTCCGCACCCTTGCTCGCTGTCGTCGTGTTGGCAGATCCCCCCGCCTGCCTCGCCACATCCCGTCGACCGAAGGTATAACTTCTTTTAGAACCGGCTTTCTTCTAATGGCCCAGCTCCCCACGTCGCTGCATCCTTTTTTCCCCATCAAGTTTGGTTTGCTCCCCACGTCGCTGCATCCTGCATGTGGATATTGTTCAGTCCAAAGCTCCCCATGTATCTAGATAGCCCCGTCGGCTTGTCGAACACTCGAACACCACCTAAATTTTTACTATTAGAGGAAAAAGGTAATGCATGAAGATAAATAGATGGCCTGGTTGAATGTGGAATTTTTTTTGGGGTGGGCGGGGTAGCAAAGACTGGTTAACGAACCGATCTCTTTGTTGAAAAGGGCAATAAAGTGGGGTGGGGGGAAGGGTGGGGGGAAGTGATAGTAGTAAGATTCTGGCCTGACCGGTCTCTTGGTCAAAAAAGGAAAGAAAGTGAGGGGGTGTTGGGTGGACAACGCAACTGAGAATGAGCACAACTAGATTTCTTGTGGTCACGCAGCAAAAGGTCACTGACGAGATCACGAGAACAAAAATGGCACAAATCCAGACATTCTGCTTGCATGTTTGCCGCTCTCGGCAACCACCTCTGCCTCACCACTTTATGCCTTGGTGGAGGTAAAACATGCTTGTGCCTCACCTGTCCCTATGCCCTTACTGCAGCTGTTAATCTAATATCTGGTAAAATGAAACAATGCCACTGTTAATGTGATGTCACTCGTAAGTAATGCTACAGTCAATCTATTGCCATTGATAAACTGAAGCAATGCCACCACCGTTTTATGAAATGCTTCTGTCTTGCTTTATTTCCCATGAAGAGTGCTTTTGGGTGTTACACTTAAATCTCACGCCGGTAACATAGCTTCATCTCAGTGGAACTACACAAATTTAATTGCACATTTGGTTGACACGACGATGTATTTCTCCTTTCCGTATCACCCTTTGTTAGAACGATCATTCCTGTTAACCGTGCACGTAGCTACTGATCATGTTCTACTGTCGTCACAGAGTTATAATGCAATTGTTGTGCATGTTAATTTAAGCCCCCGTTAATCTAGTGCCCATGTTGATCTGATGTGATGGCACTTCTTAGTTAATGGCACTTTTTCATACTATCAATGTAATGCCACTGATAACATATGAGATGCTGCTGTTAATCATATGCCACAGCAAAAAAATGACACTGCTTAAATAACCCTATCACATATTTCTGTAAACAGGGTTGTCTATCTCCATGTGGTTTCTATTTGTGCAAACAGAAGCACAAACCACAATTTTAGTAGAACTACACAAATGGCTGCATCTACCTACTGTCAGCTAACCTCACAGTGCTCGAGGTATTCCTACATTCGTAACTAGGTAGAATGACCAACGCAAGATGAAATAAGCTTATTCATACGTTGACTTGCTGATCGCAGTGTAGAACGAGCCTGTCATGTGTGGAGGAGCGAACAAGCACTGTAGTCGCCCCGTCAATGCAAGATAAAAGACACCGAGTCATAGATGGCCTGGCCGGTGAGTAGGGGTCGTGTAAACAGCAGTGCATAATTTTAGTGGAACTGCACAAACAAGATATTGGGGTGAGTTGGACAAATTTTCGACAGCCAGACGGAAGGAATTGCACTGATCGATTGGATCAAATTTCCTCCATGGCAGGAGATGAGACCCCAAGGTGGAAATCAACTAACCACTTATAAAATTATGGATAATCTTTCTCACGCAAGTTAGTACCCCTTCGTCCAGATGATCATGTTTTGTCATGCCGAGCTATTGATATGTGCTACTATTTTGCAACACTGTTTAAGTACAGCTATTGTTTTCCTATCTTTTCACATTCAGGACAATGAAGATGATTTTAGTGGAACTGCACAAACTGGTCTGATGTTGAGTGATCTCTATTACCTCTGTTTGCTGCAATGTGTCAGCGTCAATTGCAAGATGAGCCAGCGAGCTAGTTGTGGAGTTGCCAACATGCTGAAAGTGCACTCAACATTGAGAAGAAAGAAGCATGCCTAGGAAATTAATGCGTATGGAGGCCCTTTGCTTAGAGAAGAACCGATCGTTTTTTCCTGATTTCTACACTTTCTCACAGCTTCGTTTTGGTTATAGTCTGGTGAATCATTGTGATGCATAAACATGCTGAACTTATATATGTGCTTGTGAACGTTAGCTAGTATGCATACTATATCTTGTGAAGCTTAGTTTAATGTGAATGTTGACTAGCGTGTGAACATTTAGAATCTATATTGTGGGTCTGTTATTTGACGCCTCATTTGTGCCACGCTTCGACCAATGTGAGTGTCTGCATGCATTACCGCAACCTCTAATTTGCTGGATGCCAAGCGGGCCCGAGTTGGAGCCATAAGTTTTTTTCAAGTTGAAAAAGGTTACCGAGCAAGAGCCATAAGCTGGAGTGCGTTTTTTTGTTGCGAATGGGCCATAAGCTGGAGAGCTGGAGAGTGTCTCTAATGGGCTGTCTCTAGTGTTAAGACCAACCAGTACAAGAGCCGAACTTAAAGCCCATATTTTTGTAGGAAAAGCCCATATTACTTGAAGAGGGGCGCTCCCAAAGAACCCCTTCTTCCTCCTCGCTCCCACTTCACTGCAGCTCGCTCCTACAGAAAACCCCCGCTCCCCTTGTTCCTCACCTTACTCCTACAGAAAACCCCCGCTCCCCTTCTTCCTCACTCCTACAGAAAACCCATGCTCGCCTTCTTCCTCACTCCTACAGAAAACCCCAACCCCCCTTAACTAGGCTCGTCTTTTGCTACTCTGCTCAAACCCGTGAGCTCGACGTGGCACCCGCAAGGCAAACGGAGTCGGCTGGCCCCATCATTAAGAAGATGAGGCTCCCGCCAGCGGTGACGCCAGTTGTAGTTCCCGCACCTGGCAGCACGGCAAGAAGCGGCGAGCCTCCCCTGGATCTGAGGAACCCGAAGAATCTCGGGCAGACTGCATCAGCGAGCTCTTGGATGCCATCCTTGGGGAGATCATCTTGCTTCTCCCCACCAAGGATTGCTGCCGCACCCAAGTCCTCGCATCTCGGTGCGCCCTCTATGGCGCGCCGTGCCACTTAATCTCGACCGTCGTGGCCTATCTCTGTTCAATGACTTTGAACTCCCTAGAGGCATCATCTCCTCCCACCAGGGCTCCGTTCAACGCCTCTGCATCCCGGCATGCTACCTGTGCATGCCCTGCACGGTGGACGCCTGGCTAAAATCCCCTGAATTCAAAAAACTCCAGCTGCTTGAGTTGTACTATTCCCACATAAATCACATACCACATTCCGAACGCCATGTACTTGTGCCCTCAGCACCGATGTCCATCTCGCAGTTTTCCTCCTCTCTCCACACCGCCACCTTCGCCCTGTGCAAACTACCAGACAATTTGGTACAAAAGCTTCGACTCCCACTTCTCAAAAAACTTTCACTTATGATGGTTCGTATATCGGAGGCCTCACTGCACAGCATCATCCAATCCAGTTGCCCTGCCCTGGAGTGCTTAGTGCTTCTTTTGACAGTTAAAATCAGTTGTCTCTGAATAAAGTCGCCTAACCTTGTAAGAATTGGAATTTCTTTTGACGTAGGGGAGCTCATCATCGAAGATGCCCCTTCACTTCAAAGGTTGATCCTTGATTCTTGTTATTCACCTTCGCAAATAACTATCGTCTCTGCCTAAACTGGAGACCTTGGGTGTAATTTATGATCTCTGTGATCATTTCAAGATGGTGTTTGGCTCCACAGTTATCCAGGTACTGTATATTATCATCTACACTTTTGTAATCATAAGGTACATTTTTCATTTGTGCGCATAAGTTTTATATCATCTTGGAGTACACTTTTTGTACTAATATTATGTTCTATGCTCAATGAAGAGTTTATCCATGGATAGCGTATCCGTGGTGCTGGATTCAGTCAAGATCTTATATATCAGTATGAATACTTTTGATCTGAACAAGATTATTGGCTTGTTGTGATGTTTTCCATGTCTGGAGAAGTTGTATATAAAGGTGATGATTTCATGCACATTGGAAGCCCATATATTGTGTGCTAGAATTAACCGTTCAGTTGTTGCTCTTTCGACATACTATTTTTTTAGACCTTAACTATTTTCAATCTTCATGTCTATTTAGGCAGTAGGACGGGGTACAAAAGGTATAACCAATCGGTGGCATTGTAAGCACCGGGATTTTCTCAGTTCTCATGACATTCGTTTGAAGACAATAACGCTGGAAGGATATGTAGCCACCCACGCAAACACTAGATTTGTCACATTCTTCCTGTTGAATGCGAGGGTACTATTGTCCATCAGGCTTAATTTTATTATCAACAAAGTTTTGATGGATTGATATGTCGAAGAGCAAAAAAAGGAGTTTCAGGTGGACAAATGGGCTTCTGAACATGCCAGTCTTCTTTTTACATCATCTTGTGGTCATATTCCATTAAATTTTAGGACCCGGGATGTTCATTTTATGGATCTGACCGATCCATTTGATACTGACTGCCAAAGCAACTGTTGCAGTTAGATGTTCTTGCCCTTTTCAATCTGGGTTTTGTCTAAACCTGATGAACAATTCACCCTCATGCTTTTGTACAGTTTGTAAGCTGGATTTAGATGTTGTTGCCCTTTTCAACTCGGCTGTGGCTGTCATATTTTTCTTTGAAACAAGGCAAATGACATTCCATTTATTTAATTAAGAGAGAAATATTGTAACAAATCCTAACCAAGGGAAATAACATCACTCTCGCCGGCTCCTTGAGCTCATTGTGCATTATAGAACGCAAGTGCTTAGCGCCCGCCAACAGGCACAAACTTATTTTGAGCTAGCACACCAAATGGGTTGTAATTCCTAATAAGAAAGGCTGCATCACCATGACAGATTTGGATTCTGACATTTGGGACCCACAAGGAAAAAGCTTATCCAAGGTGGCGTCGACTTAGTCAACAAATCTGCCTGCCAGTCGTTGGATTGACATCCAACATCTGTCGTGTTTCTTCTATCTCTTGTCTTCTTCCTCCAGACGCCCAAACGAAACCACGCCATCGGTCCCGCCTGCTCCCGCCTCCCACGGCTAGCTGTGCCTCCACCCACGCATTCCTGCCCCACCGCACCCTCAAACGTTGGACAGTCCATCCATCAACAACCCCTACATGTCCTGTTATTCTCCGGCGACGTCAGACCCAACCCGCACCCGCACCCGAACCAGTCAACCCTCATACTCTCCTCTACCTGTGAGTCTGCGACTACACTACCGCATCTTCCACTGCTCCTGTTTGTTCCCATCCGAGGCCTCGCCGTCGTCCTCCGCCTTGGTTCGCTCGCCGCGGCGCCGCCGTCTGGCGTTGTCAACATGGTCAAAAACCGAGAGGAATCAGGAGATGACTGTACTTGGAGAGGATGACAGTAGGGGCCCACGAGGGTCATTGCAGTACGCAAGCAAGTGCCTCCTTATTACAAGCCAAAAAAATGCTTCCTCCTAATGGTTTGACATCTGGGTCCCACGCCATTGTCAATGTAGTCAATAAGCGAGAGAATTGACCAACGAGCGGCTGACACCAGGAACCCAGCAGCTCGCGCAGGTGTTTTTTATTTTTGAGACGGAGCAGGGTATCAACTGGGCTGTGCGGGGGCTGTAGCCCGTCTGGCCAGGCTTTTATTTTCTGTTTACCACATGACCAGCCCAGTGGTTTTTTTTTCTCTTTCTGAAAATGGCTAGCCCGGTTCTATTTTTTTTTGCAGAATACCCAACCGAGGCTTACTTGCTTTTCTCGGCCCTGCTGGGCTGCAAATCTTTCAAGACGAGGAGGGATGTATTCGGGGCTTGCCCAGAAAATGGACTATAAGTAGTAAGAAATGGGCTGTAAATTTTAAAAACAACACAGTAAACCGACAATTAGTTTAAAATTACATTTTTTTAGGATTTCGATATTTTAAATTTCATTGATTTTTTTGCGATGAAAATTTCGTAGGATTTTAAATTAATAAAATTTTATTTTTCAAATTAGTTTGAATCTGACTCGAAATTTTGGGATTAAAAATAGTTCGGACCCCACTAATATATGCAAAAATTCGTTGATTTTTTTAACCGTGGCCAGAATATGGGCTGTAATGCTAACAAAAAGAACATGGGCTTCAGAAAAATCCTTAATAATTAGCAAATGGGCTGTAAATTATTAAAAAAAATGGCAAATGGGCTATATGCCGTTTGCCACAGATTTGGAGGCTGACTTGTGGGCCTACTATGTTGACGCGTACGCAGGGCTTTGTGAAGTTAGTCGATTAACGATTCTAGCGGTAGTTACCGTTGGATAACATCCAACGGCCGTGCAACTTCTTCAATCTCTGATCTTCTTGCTCCAGCTGCCCAAACCAGCACCAGCGGGACCGCCTGCTCCTGCCTCCAGTGGCCGGCTGTGCTGCTGCGCAGGCCTCACCGCCCCCTCCAACTCCCACTGCTGGCCAGACCATCCCTCTAATCACCCACACCTCCTGTTATTCTCCGGCGATGGCAGCCTCACACCACAGCCGAACCAGTCAACGCTCGTACTCTCCTCAGTGTGGGCATCCACTGCTTTGTCTTCGCCGGCTCCGGGTCGTTCCCTTCCTGGGCCACACCGTCGTCCACCGCGTTGGTGCTCTCGGCGTGGCGTGGTCAACGTGGTGCTACTTGTAGCTTGCGTTGGTATTTTCCCTGAAGAGGAAGGGATGATGCAGCACAGTAGAGATAAGTATTTCCCTCAGTTATGAAAACAAGGTTATTGAACCAGTAGGAGAATCACGCAACACCTCGTTAGCAGCACCTGCACACAAACAACAAATCCTTGCACCCAACGCAAACGAGGGGTTGTCAATCCCTCCGCGGTAAATTGCAAGATTAAATTGTATGTGATAGATAGATAGATTGAAACAAAAATACAAAAATAAAATAAATAAAAGAAAATGGCAGCAATATTTTTAGGGTTTTAGTAATATGATTTAGATAGACCCAGGGGCCATAGTTCTCACTAGAGGCTTCTCTCAAGAAAATAGCATACGGTGGGTAGACAAATTATTGTTGGGCAATTGATAGAAAAACAAATAATCATGACGATATCCAAGGCAATGAACATGTATATAGGCATCATGTCCAAGATTAGTAGACCGACTCCTGCCTGCATCTACTACTATTACTCCACACATCGACCGCTATCCAGCATGCATCTAGTGTATTAAGTCCATAAAGAACGGAGTAATGCCTTAAAAACGATGACATGATGTAGAATAGATAAACTCACATATGAATAAACCCCATCTTTTTACCCTTAATAGCAACGATACATACGTGTCATGTCCCTTTCTGTCACTGGGATTGAGCACCGCAAGATCGAACCCATTACAAAGCACCTCTTCCCATGGCAAGATACATCAATCTAGTTGGCCAAACCAAATCAATAGATCGGAGAAGAAATATGAGGCTATAATAATCATGCATAAAAGAGTGCAGCAAAGACTCAAATATATTCAAGGATAATCTGATCATAAACTCACAATTCATCGGATCCCAACAAACACACCGCAAAAAGTGATTACATCGGATAGAACTCCAAGAACATCGAGGAGAACATTGTATTGAAGATCAAAAAGAGAGAAGAAGCCATCTAGCTACTAACTATGGACCCGAAGGTCTGTGGTAAACTACTCATGCATCATCGGAAGGGCAGCAAGGTTGATGTAGAACCCCTCCGTGATCGATTCACCCTCCGGCGGAGTACGGGACAAGGCCTCCAGATGGGATCTCTCGAGAACAGAAACTTGCGGCGGCAGAAAAAGTACTTCGTGGACTCCCCTGAGGGTTTCTGATTTTTCTGAATTTATAGTGGTGGAATTAGGTCAAACGGAGCTCTATGGGCCCCATAAGGTACCAGGGCGTGCCACCCACCCTGGGGCGCGCCCTGGTGCCTCGTGGGCCCATGCTCCATCTTCTGGCCCTCTCCCGAAACTTCCAGTACTTGTTATGTCCAATAAAAAATCTCCAAAAAGTTTCGTGGCATTTGGACTTCGTTTGGTATTTATTTTCTGAAAACAAAAACAGGGCAGAAAACAACAACTGGCACTGGGCACTAAGTTAATAGTTTAGTCTCCAAAAATGATATATAATTGTTGTAAATGAATATAAAAATATCCAAGATTGATAATATAACAACATGGAATAATCAAAAATTATAGATACGTTGGAGACGTATCAGCATCCCCAAGCTTAATTCCTGCTCGTCCTCGAGTAGGTAAATGATAAAAACAATTTTTTTGATGTGAAATGCTGCCTATCATATTCATCACATATTCTTTTCTTTTATAGCATGGACATTGGACTTGAATGATTCAAAGCAATAGTCTATAATTTGACATGAAGATATAAATACTCAAGCATGCTAACAAGCAACCATGTCTTTCAAAATATCAACGTTAAAGAAAGTTATCCCTAGCCCATTATGCTCAATCATGATCCATTCATGAAACACACTCAAATATTAGCTACATCCAATGCACAAGTATGACAATAGTGCTCTCTAGTTGGTGCTTTTGTAAGACAAGATGGAGACTCAAGTAAAAATAAAAATTGCATAAAAGTAAATAGATAGTCCCTTCGCAGAGGGAAGCAGAGATTTGTCAAATGTGCCAGAGCTCAAAGCTGAAATTAAAGAGATAAAAATATTTTGAGAGGCATGCTTTTCCTGTCAACGAAAATGACCAAGAATTCCCAATATTTTCCATGCTAGAAACATCATAGGTGGTTCCCAAACAGAAAGTAAAGTTTATTTCCTTTCCACCATTCTTTCACAATCCATGGCTAGCCGTATCCACGGGTGCCATCCATACCAACACTTTCCAAGGAATTTTGTTGTTATTAATTTTTGATTTCATTGTGGGACTGGGCATCCCAATTACCAACCATTCTCTCGTGCAATGACAAGTGAATAAACACTCATCGTGAGAATAACACACCTAGCATGGAAAATAATGGCCACCCCCTGCCGCTTCATGAGCGGTATGGGCACACAAAACGGAAAAATTATTTTGAAAATTAGAGTTGGCACACGCAAATTTACTTGGAATGGCATTGAAATACCGCATGTAGGTAGATATAGTGGACTCATTTGGCACAACTTGGGTTTAAGGATTTTGGATGCACAAGAAGTATTTCCGCTTAGTACAAATGAAGGCTAGCAAAAGATTGAGAAGCAACCAAGCAAAAAACAAAAACGGTCATAAACATGCATTGAACATAACTAACACCGAATAATGCACCATAAGTAGGATATTATTTCTTTGCATAACTATTGACTTGATGTGCATGCATAGGGAATCACAAACCTTAACACTAATATTCTTACTAAATCACAATTACTCACTAACATGACTCACATATTATCATTTCCATATCGCAAAACTATTGCAAGGAATCACACTTATCATATCCAATGATCTATATGAAAGTTTTTATTATATCCCTCTTGAATATTCATCACTTTGGGACCAAATTCATATCTTGTGCAAATTACTATTACTATCATCAACTCTCAAAAAGATTTAAGTGAAGTATGAGAGTGCAAATATTTCTTCAAAATTTCAATCTTATCAATTCTCAAAATAATATAAGTGAAGCATGAGAATTCATTTCTTCAAAATTTTAATCTTATCAACCCTCAAAATAATATAAGTGAAGCATGAGAGTTTATTTCTTCAAAATATAGCCACCACCGTGCTAAAAAAGATTTTAAGTGAAGCACTAGAGCAACTGCCTAGCTCAAAAAATTTAAGTGAAGCACACAGAGTATTCTAACAAATGATGACAAACGTGTGGCTCTCTCAAGATAGGTGTGTTCAGCAAAGATGATTGTGACAAACTAAAAAGCAAACAAAGCAAAGACTCATATAATACAAGATGCTCCAAGCAAAACACATATCATGTGACGAATAAAAATATAGCTCCAAGTAAAATTACCGATGGTTGGTAGAAGAAAGAGGGGATGCCTTCCGGGGCATCCCCAAGATTATACGCTTGAGTCTTCCTTGAATATTACCTTGGGGTTCCTCAGGCATCCCCAAGCTTAGGCTCTTACTACTCCTTATTCCTTCATCCATCGTGATCTCACCCAAAACTTGAAAACTTCAATCACACAAAACTCAACAAAACCTTCGTGAGATCCGTTAGTATAACAAAATAAATCACTACTTTAGGTACTGTTGCAAACCCATTCATATTTTATTTTTGCATTATACCTACTGTACTCTAACTTCACCATGGCTTATACCCTCCGATACAATCCATAGATTCATCAAAACAAGCAAGTAGTGCATCAAAAATAGAATCTGTCAAAAACAGAACAGTCTGTAGAAATCTATTTAAAAGCCATAATTCTGTAAATCCAAAAATTCTGAAAAATTAGGAAAACGTGTGCAATTCATATAAAAATAGTGTGTAAAATTTTCTGATTTTTCTGATGCTCCAGTACAGAAACAAAATTCGGGCACTGGATGCAAAACTTTCTGTTTTCCAAACAGCATCAATTTCACTATCTTCCAAATCATCCTAAAGGCTTTACTTGGCACAAACACTAATTAAAAACACAAAAACACAATCACACCAGTAGAATAATTGTGTAAACACACAATAACAGAAAAAAATAATAAAAATTTATTTTATTCATTGGGTTGCCTCCCAACAAGCGCTATTGTTTTATGCCCCTAGCTAGGCATAACGCATAGTTTCAAGTATTGTCATCTTTCAAGTTGATTCCATAAGTGGCCCTCATAATTGATTCATATGGTGCTTTAATTCTTTTTCTAGGGAAATGCTCCATACCCTTTTTTAATGGAAACTGAAATTTTATATTCCCTTCTTTCATATCAACAACGGCACCTGTGGTTCGTAAGAACGGTCTACCAAGTATTATGGGGCAAGACGAATTGCATTCAATGTCAAGTACAATAAAATCAACGGGCACATAGTTCCTATTTGGAAAAATAAGAACATCATTAATTCTACCCAAAGGATTTTTAATAGTAGAATCCGCCAAGTGCAAATTAAGAGAACATTCATCTATATTGGTGACACCTAGCACATCACATAAAGATTTTGGAATTGTGGAAACGCTAGCACCCAAATCACATAAAGCATTGCACTCATAATTTTTAATTTTAACTTTAATGGTGGGTTCCCATTCATCATATAATTTTCTAGGAATTTAAACTTCTAGTTCTAGCTTTTCTTCTAACGCTTTCATCATTGCTTATACGATGTGTTTAGTAAAAGCCTTGTTTTGCTCATAAGCGTTGGGTGAATTCAACATGGATTGTAACAAAGAAATGCACTCAATCAAAGAACAATTATCATAATTAAAATCTTTGTAATCAAAGAGAGTGGGCACATTGCTATTTAAAGTTTTTACCTCTCCAAACCCACTTTTAGCAATTTTTTCATCAAGATTTTCACCCTCCGAATTATGGGGACGCTGTTTAGCTAAAGTTGACTCTTATTCAGTCCCCTTTTCATCAAGTTTAATATTGCTAAACAAAGAATCAATAGATGAAACACCAATCATTTTAATATCCTCATCATTACTATGATAAAAACCGGGAGGAATCGCTTTTTCTAGAAATTCTCGTTTAGGTTTTAGCATGGCGGTTCTTTTCTTACTCTCATCCATGGAGACATAAAAAGCTTTAATTTATTCACTAATATCAATTTTGGGTGGCAAAAATTTAGTCTTAAGATTTTCCACATCATGAATAATTCTACCAATGCTCCTAGACATATCATCAATTTTACTCAATTTTTCCTCTATCGTAGTGTTGAAAACTTTTTGAGCATTAATAAATTCTTTAATATTACTTTCAAGATCAGAGGGTATCCTATTATTATTATTGTAAGAATTACCATAAGGATTGCCATAATTATTAGAGGAATTTCCAGGAAACGGTCTAGCGTTGAAATTACCTCTATAAGCATTATTCTTGAAATTGTTTCACGAGACAAAATTCACATCTACGGGATCATTATTTTTCTCAATCAAAGTGGACAATGGCACATCATTAGGATCAATATGAGCATTTTTTCTAGCAACAAATTTCATAAGCGCATCAACTTTATCACTGAAAGTACTAATTTCTTTAATAGAATTCACCTTTTTACTAGTAGGAGTTCTTTCAGTATGCCATTGTGAATAATTTGCCATAATATTAGCAAGAAATTTAGTAGCTTCTCCCAAACTACTTTCCATAAAAGTACCACCCGCGGCGGAATCTAAAAGATTTCTAGAAACAAAATTCAATCCCGCATAAATTTTTTGTATGATCATCCATAAATTTAAACCATGAGTAGGGAAATTTCTTATCATTAATTTCATACTCTCCCAAGATTGGGCAACATGTTCATGATCAAGTTGCTTGAAATTCATAATTTGATTTCTAAGAGAAATAATTTTCGCGGGAGGAAAATACTTAGTAATAAAAGCATCTTTACACCTATCCCAAGAATCGATACTATTTCATGGTAAATATGAAAACCAGATTTTTGCACGATCCCGCAACGAGAATGGGAAAAAATTTAATGTCACAATATCATTATCCACATCTTTTTTTTTTATATGTCACACAATTCTATGAAAGTGTTAAGATGGGATGCGGCATCTTCATTAGGACTACCGGAAAATTGTTCTTTCATAACAAGATTTAGCAAAGCGGCATTATTATCACAAGTCTCCGCACTAGCGGCAGGAGGAGCAATTGGAGTACTAATAGAATCATTATTATTAGTATTGGAAAAATCACACAATTTTGTATTTTCTTGAGACATCGTGACTACGCAAACAAGATAACAAGCAAGCAAACAAGCAAACAAGAAAAAGGCAAACGGAAAATATTTTTGTATTTTTGTAAAAACGTTTTAGAACTGGGGTAGATGAAAATGAGAGGCAAATAGCAAATAAAATAAATGCAAGGAGATGCAAAGGTACTTGATAGATGTTGATGATGTCTCCCCGGCAACGGCGCCAGAAATTCTTCCTGCTACTTGTAGCTTGCGTTGGTATTTTCCCCGAAGAGGAAGGGATGATGTAGCACAGTAGAGATAAGTATTTCCCTCAGTTATGAAACCAAGGTTATCGAACCAGTAGGAGAATCACACAACACCTCGTTAGCAGCACCTGCACACAAACAACATATCCTTGCACCCAACGCAAACAAGGGGTTGTCAATCCCTCGACGGTAAATTGCAAGATTAAATTGTGTGTGATAGATAGATAGATTGAAACAAAAATACAAAATAAAATACATAAAAGAAAATGGCAGCAATATTTTTAGGGTTTTAGTAATCTGATTTAGATAGACCCGAGGGCCATAGTTTTCACTAGAGGCTTCTCTCAAGAAAATAGCATACGGCGGGTAGACAAATTACTGTTGGGCAATTGACAGAAAAGCAAATAATCATGACGATATCCAAGGCAATGATCATGTATATAGGCATCACGTCCAAGATTAGTAGACCGACTCCTGCCTGCATCTACTACTATTACTCCACAAATCGACCGCTATCCAGCATGCATCTGGTGTATTAAGTCCATAAAGAACGGAGTAATGCCTTAAGAACGATGACATGATGTAGACAAGATAAATTCACATATGAATAAACCCCATCTTTTTACCCTTAATAGCAACGATACATACATGTCATGTCTCTTTCTATCACTGGGATTGAGCACCGCAAGATCGAACCCATTACAAAGCACCTCTTCCCATGGCAAGATAAATCAATCTAGTTGGCCAAACCAAATCAATAGATCGGAGAAGAAATACGAGGCTATAATAATCATGCATAAAAGAGTGCAGCAAAGACTCAAATATATTCATGGATAATCTGATCATAAATTCACAATTCATCGGATCCCAACAAACACACCGCAAAAAGTGATTACATCGGATAGAACTACAAGAACATCAAGGAGAACATTGTATTGAAGATCAAAAAGAGAGAAGAAGCCATCTAGCTACTAACTATGGACCCGAAGGTCTGTGGTAAACTACTCACACATCATCGGAAGGGCAGCAAGGTTGATGTAGAGACCCTCTGTGATCGATTCCCCCTCCGGCGGAGTACCGGAGAAGGCCTCCAGATGGGATCTCTCGAGAACAGAAACTTGCGGCGGCGGAAAAAGTATTTCGTGGACTCCCCTGAGGGTTTCTAATTTTTTCTGAATTTATAGTGGGGGAATTAGGTCAAACGGAGCTCTATGGGCCCCACGAGGTACCAGGGCACGCCACCCCCTGGGGCACGCCCTGGTGCCTCGTGGGCCCATGCTCCATCTTCTGGCCCTCTCCCGAATCTTCCAGTACTTGTTATGTCCAATAAAAAATCTCCAAAAAGTTTCGTGGCATTTGGACTTCGTTTGGTATTGATTTTCTGTAAAACAAAAACAGGGCATAAAAACAGCAACTGGCACTGGGCACTAAGTTAATTGGTTAGTCTCCAAAAATGATATATAAGTGCTGTAAATGAATATAAAAACATAAAAGATTGATAATATAACAGCATGGAACAATAAAAAATTATAGATACGTTGGAGACGTATCACGTGGTCAACAAACGACAGCCATCGAAAGAGGGATGTACGTGGAGAGGCTGATAGTAGGGACCCACATGGTGCATGGCCGCACGCAAGCAAGTGCCTCCTTATTATGTGAAAAAAAATGATTCCACCCCCCAACAGCTGGGATCCACCGGCTCTATCTTCGCACGGAAGGAAGTGCCTCCTTATTATGCAAAAAAACGATTCCTCCTCTTGATAGCTGGGACCCACCGGATTTGGAGGCTAACTTGTGGGACTACTAGGTTGACGCGTACGCAGGGCTTTGTCAACTTAGTCAACAAACGATTCTAGCAGCAGTGACCATTGGATGTTAATCCAATGGCTGTGCTGCTTCTTCAATCTCTGATCTTCTTGCTCCAGCCGCCCAAACCAGCGCCGGCGGGACCGCCTGCTCCTGCCTCCCGTGGCCGGCTATGCTGCCGTGCAGGCCTCACCGCCCCACCCTACTCCCACCGTTGGCCAGGCCTTCCCTCTACTCACCCACACCTCCTGTTATGCTCCGGTGACGGCAGCTTCACAATGCAGCCGAGCCAGTAAACCCTCGTATTCCCCTCCGCGTGGGCATCCACTGCCAAGTCTTCCCCGGCTCCGGGTCGTTCCCTCCCTATCCCTCGCCGTCGGTGTAATGAGAACCAGGGTCTCATCAACCTTCTTAGCATGGGTCATTCCCGTCCAGGATTGTTGCCTGGCAACCCCGGCAAGGCCAAGCTTCCCGGCGAATACCATATCTGGCAAGCATTATATTAACAAGCAAGAACAAGCACTACTAGAAAAAGGGCTATAGCTAATATAGACATTAGTGGCGCACTATGTATGTGGTACGCCACTAATGTTTATATTACTAATGGCACACCTGGTGTGTGGTGCGCAACTGCTAAGTTTCTCCTGGGCAAACCCCCCTCCCCAGACTTACCAGTGGCGCACCGGGGTGTGGTGCGCCATTACTAGTTTTAACTAGTAATGGCGCACCTCACCCACGGTGCGCCACTACTAACAATTTTTTTTTCAATTTTTTTTCAAAACTAGTAATGGCGCACCACACACCAGGTGCGCCATTAGTAACCCTGGTTACTAGTGGCGCATTCTTAGGAGGTGCGCCATTGGTAACCTGAGAGCAGCTAGATATTTTTGACAGCCACCCCCACACTCACTTTCCCCACTTCATTCTCTCCACCTCTACCAAGCTTGGTCTCGACTGCCTCCTCCTCCTCACCTCATTTGCACCATAGATTCACCCAAATTAAGTGGTTAAATTTCCTTTTTTTATAGGTAAGTAAGGGGAAAGCTTTCTTTATGTTCTTGATCTACTTTTTTGTCCCTCCAACGTACACACTTTTTATGGCCTAGATCTACACTTTTCTCATTGAGCTAGATCTACGTATGTTTGTGGTGTTGCATATGTTTGTGTTTGCAGGTACCGGTATTTGAAATGCGATAGTTGCCAATATTTTGCCGGAATGTTGATTCATTTCCGTTTCGGCGAGAATTTGGCACTATGCATTCTTTTTGGTCCTATTTTTAGGCAAAGTCATGCCAATTTTTTTTTGGTTCTAAAATATCGTTTTGCTCTACCCCGCAGGCGACCATGGTCCGCACGATGACCGAAGGCATCGTGAATAGGTTTTTGAGCTCCGCGAAGGCCGAGATGCTTCAAAAGAACGAGACGGAGATAAGATGTCCATGTCGAAGATGCAAGCTGAAGAGCCTTATGGACCCGGATTCCAGACTGGTGCGGGACCACCTGCTCGTGCGTGGTTTCATGGATGGCTATCGGTGGCAAGGTGATGAAGATGATTATGAAGTCGTCCATGGGGGCCGGGCAAGAAATAAGGAAGGGCAGCAAGACAATAGCGGCGAGGGCGGGCGAGAAGACGAAGAATCTCCAGGACATGATCACGAAGTAGATGCAGGACACAGTCATCATGTAGAAGATGCCGGACATGATGATGAAGAAGATGAAGACGAAGGGCATGATCATGAAGATGAAGATGCCGAAGTAGACGACGATGGACCATCGATGGGCTGGGTGCAGGACCCTCATATTCAAGAGCTGCTTCTCAAGCAGACGGGTAACGCAAGAGCTGCCGCCCGAGAGAAAGCCAAGCTGGATCAACTGGAGATAGACGCGGTTACTCCATTGTATGAAGGATGCAGGCCCGAGGATACCCGCCTGAAAGTAACGCTCATGGCTCTGGAGATGAAGGTAAAACACAAAATGACCGACGCATGCTTCGACGAGAACATGTCATTCTGTCACGAACGTCTTCCCAAGGGGAACAAGTGCCCGACCAGTTTTGAGGAGGCGAAGAAAATCATGTGTCCTCTGGATTTACCGCACGTGAAATACCATGTGTGCATGAACGATTGCATCATTTATCGGGACGAGCACGCGGAGTCTACCATATGTCCGGTGTGCGGCGTCACTCGATACAAGAAGAGGAAGAAAGCTCCTCGAAAAGTGGTGTGGTACTTTCCGATCACTCCTCGTCTGCAGCGGTATTTCGCGGACCCTAAGCAAGCAGAGCTCCTGCGTTGGCACGCGGATAGGAAGGAGAAGAAGCGAGAAGATGACGGAAATGATCCGGAGATAAATAAAAAAGACAAGATGCTGAGTCACCCTAAGGATGCGAGCCAGTGGCAAGCGTTGAACTTCGAACACCCAGAATTTGGGGACGATCCAAGGAACATCATGCTGGGCGCGAGCACCGATGGAGTCAATCCGTTTGGCAGCCAGAGAAGCACACATAGCACCTAGCCTGTGTTTGTGTGGATGTACAACCTTCCCCCTGGATGTGCATGAAGAGGAAGTACATTCACATGAGTATGCTAATTGAAGGGCCGAAACAACCAGGGAACGACATCAATCTGTATCTGGGGCTGCTGAAAGAGGAGCTAGACATGCTGTGGAAAACGCCAGCCAATACGTGGGACGCCGCAGCGAAACAATATTTCCCTATGAGAGCCGCACTGCTCACGACGGTGCACGACTATCTCGGTTATGGATATGTCGCGGGGCAGGTGGTCCACGGATTTTGTGCATGCGTCAGGTGCATGGATGACACAATGTATCGCCAGCTAGATAGAGATCCCGGGTCTTCGAAAACCGTGTTCATGGGACATCGAAGGTGGCTTCGCGACGATGACGCATGGAGAAAACGCAAGGATCTGTTCGATGGTGAAACCGAACCCCGAAGACCCCCACGTACGAGGAGCGGCGAGGAAATAGACGAGCTGTTGAAAAATTGGAAAGAGTGCCCACCGCCGGGAAAGAAGCGAAAGGCGCCAGAGCCGCTGCTGAAGGTATGGAAAACGAGGTCTGTTTTCTGGGACTTGCCGTACTGGAAGATCCTCCGTGTGCCTCACAGCCTTGATGTCATGCATATCACGAAGAACGTGTGCGAGAGTCTGCTTGGTACCGTGCTCAACATGCCAGAGAGGACCAAAGATGGGCCGAAAGCAAGGGCAGACTTGCAATCAATGGGCATCAGGGAGGAGCTTCACGCAAAACGCCTTAATGATGATGATGATGATGATGATGAGGCGAAGAACACGGAAAGTCGTCGCAAAGGCAAAAAGGCCAAGAAGATCGAATATGACTGCCCTCCCGCGTGCTTCACTCTAAGTCAGAAGGAGATCGAGCAGTTTTTCACCTGCCTCCTAGGAGTAAAACTTCCTTACGGTTATGCGGGGAAGATAAGCAGATACCTAGACTCAACGAAGCAGAAGTTCAGCGGGATGAAGTCTCACGACTGTCACGTGCTGATGACGCAGATACTTCCAGTTGCAATCCGTGGGATCATGGACACGCACGTCCGTGAAACGCTATTTGGCCTATGCAACTTTTTCGACGTCATCTCTCGGAAGTCAGTTGGCGTGAGGCAACTAAGAAGGCTACAGGAAGAGATCGTGGTGATACTATGCGAGCTTGAGATGTACTTCCCGCCCGCATTCTTCGACGTTATGGTGCATCTGCTGGTCCATATCGTGGAGGATATCATCCAACTCGGGCCGACGTTCCTGCATAGCATGATGCCGTTCGAAAGGATGAATGGTGTCATCAAAGGATACGTTCGCAACAGGGCATGTCCAGATGGAAGCATAGCTAAGGGCTTTCTGACCGAAGAGTGCATCTCCTTCTGCACGAATTATCTAGGCATCGAGAACCCCGTTGGTCTGCCCGTCAACAGGCACCTCGGCAGGCTCGCTTGAGGGGGTCACCGCGAAATGCATGTCGACTTCAATTGTCGACTCGCCGACTTTGAAAGAGCAAACCTAGTCGCGCTACAACACATAGACGTGGTCGATCCTTGGGTGGTAGAGCACAAAACCTTTATTGAGAAGACGTACAATGACCGAGGCCAACAGAGGACGGACAGAGATATAATCAAAGAGCACAACTCATGTTTCACACGTTGGTTCAAGGACAAGCTTCTGTCGTACCCTTTACATGAGGATTCTTCCGCGGAAGAAAAACTCATATTTGCCTTGTCACAGGGCGCCGAGCACAACTTGATGACCTATCAGGCGTACGATATCAACGGCTACACATTCTACACCGAGGAAAAGGACATGAAGAGCGATTATCAGAACTCCGGGGTAACGATGGAATCCTACACCGGTAACGACAAGGACAGATACTACGGAAGGATCGAGGAGATCTGGGAGCTGAGCTACGCTGGAGAGAAGGTCCCGATGTTCCGTGTCAGATGGGCCAAGAGCGTCCTAAAAGAAGACCGGTATTTCACCACCATGGTTATACCCGAAGCCAAATCCAAGACCGCGGGCGCAAACGTCACCGCGAAAAATGAGCCATGGGTACTGGCTTGCCAAGTGGACCAATGCTTCTTCATTACCGACCCGTCAAAGCCCAGTCGTGTTGTCGTGAGGAGAGGCAAAAGGAACATCATCGGAATGGATGGAGTCACCAATGAGCAAGACTTCGACAAGTACGGCGACCCGAAGATGGAAGATGACGACGACGATGAAGTACCATACACCACAAGAAGAAGCAGGACCACCCTACCTAAAGGACGTCCGTTCAAGAGAAGAGTTCAAGGGGTTCCGGGGCTAAATTATTCAACCGCGAGAAAGAAGGGCAAGAAGATTGTGAAAAGATAGCTAAGATCGAATCACGACGTGTCGGCCGCGTGTGTGTGTCAGTGGCAAGCTCAATCTTTGATGACTGTTATTTCATCACTTGATTTCAACCATGTCATCTAATTCTAAATCTTTGCACAATGGTTTTATCACTCCATTTGCATTTTCCTTTTCTTTTATCTCAAATCTTAAATTATTACATGCAACTAAAAATTCAAAAAAATAAAAAAAAAGTTAGTAATGGCGCACCAGGAGAAGGTGCGCCATTGCTATCACGGTGTTTATGGCGCACCCCTAAAAGGTGCGCCATTGATATACCAATTTTTATGGCGCACCCCTAAAAGGTGCGCCATTGCTATCCTTGTTTATGGCGCACCTCGCAATAGTGCGCCATTGCTATCCTTGTTTATGGCGCACCCCGCCTAGTGCGCCATTGCTAACTCTTCCTCTCGATCTATACACAGGAAACGCACGCAAACACCTCATCCCCTCTCTGCTCGCTCACGCATCAGGAGGAGAGCCGCCGCATTAGCTAGGGTTGGCAGCCGCCGCAGCCCGCCACCGGCGCCCGCTCCGGCGACCCTCCGCCGCAGCCCGCCACCGACGCCGCCCGCTCCGGTGACCCCCCGCCGCCGCCCGCTCAGCCCCCACAGGTACTCTCCTCCCTCTTTCTCACTCCTCCCTGCTCCTCCATTCCCCCCGTCCTCCTCTGTTCTTGATGCACAGGGCCGGCCGGCCGGCGGCGCCGGCGTACCCGGCTCCGTCCTCCTCCTCCCAACTCCCTCCTCCTTCCTCCTCCTCCCCGCCCCCAACTCCCTATTTTGTTCGAGGCTTACCATACATGATTTGCATTGCTCTGCAGCCCCCGCCCGAACTTCTTCATCTCCGATGCCGTCGTTCAACAACATTAGTGCTTTTTCAGTGCATTAGTGCTTGGGCTTAGTGGCTTACTTCGAATTGATCCATCTTTTTTCAGGGTGTAGAGTGTAGACTGAAGCAGCAAGTATAGTTGCTTATTGCTTAGTGGCTTCTTGGATAAGATCAAGCACTCATTGGGGCCTCTACTAGGTAATCTACCGAGCTCTCTGTAATCAACCAAGCAGCAGCAGTACTACTTATCTTTATAGTGCTGAAAATTCAGTATATTTGGTCCGGAATTCTGTACCAGATCATGGTTCTTACTGATAAAATGCAAACCAAATTACAGGTTAAAGCTTTTCTTGTTCCTTTTCTGTTAATTACTTGTAAGCTGATATGTGTTACAGGAAATGCAAACCACAAAGGAAAGAATCCCAATCCCAAATTCCTCTTCAGTAACCTGAAACTGTTATGTACCTAACTAAATTTGTGGTTCATGTGAAGAACCATACAATCAAATAGAGTGTTGGTCCTATGAAATTACCTTCAGCATCAAAGAGTACGTAACCAAATTTGTATACTGTTGTTCTGGTTGCTGTGGTGATGACAACTCGCTGGGTTCTTCACCCCTACTCCTGCTGGATTGGGCTCCCTTGCTGGGCTGTATCCTTTTGGTTTGGGGTTTGTGTGCAGGTACATTGAGTTGCCAATGTTTTGCCGGAACGTTGATTAATTTCCGTCCGGCAAATTTCTGGCACTCCGGCATGACCTTTTTTAGCAAAGGTCATGCCGAATTTTTCCTAGAATTTATGTTGCCAGCTAAATTACCCCTGTCAGTGAAGTTACCCACCCATTACCACTAAAATGACCCATGTTTGTTTAGCTAAGTTATCCATTTTTTCCTATTTAGAGCGAACATGGCCGACAACGATGAGGCCGGTGGTTCGGGCAAGCCATTCTGGGAGCTGTCCCAGGAGATGGAGGAAGAACCTCACCGCTATGAGGACGCCGCGGAAGACACCGATCCCGACTACACAACCCCTAGTGGCGTCGGGGATGACACCACTGATGGTGCCGCCGGGGATGCCACCACTGATGATGGCAGCGAACGCACAGATGGCAGCCAACCGAAGAGGCAACGGAAGGACCGGCGCCCGAACGTGCTCGGCACCGTCAAGGAGGAATTTACTGAAGTGTCCTCCAGTGGGCATCCAACGGCGCCCAAAGAATTAGTCGGTGGGTACGTGGGACAACTCGGGTGCATTCTCCGGAGCACCGTCTCGATCAACACCGAGAACCTAAGGCATCGTGACCGAGGGAATTTGCGCAACCTCCTCTTCACGAAGCTGCACGAACGATACAAGTTCCCCGGTGACTTCGCAAACACATGCCTCTCAGGGAATAAAGTGAACAGTGCCGCCCTCACGAAGATGAGCACAACCCTGGCTACTTGGAGAGCCGTGGTGAGGAGAAGGATTCTAAGAGGTGATAGTTATGAGAAGATCAAGTAGACAAATCCTTCGATCAGCGAAGCTGACTACCTGGAGTTCAAGATCAGGTGCGAGAGCAACGCATCCGTGGAATCAAGTCAGTGGGGGAAAGATATGCGGAACTTGAACTTAGGGGTCCACAAACTCGGTCCCGGCGGTTACAGAGTGGCGGAACCTAAATGGGACAAGGAGGACGCGGAGCGTGCCGAGCAAGGCCTACCGCCCCTCTTCGATAAATACCATGAAAAGCAGACCAGGAACTATGTCAGCGCCCGGTACAAGGTGGACCCGGTAACAAAGGAGCTTACCACGGATCCGAAGGTGAAGGATCTTGAGCGTGTTCTGGTAAGGAATACACCCCCGCGTAATTAGCTCCATATGGTTGCATTCTAATTAATGAAGCCAAATTTCTAAATGGTTCACGTTCCTTCCGCAGGAAACTGAAAGCAGTAGCGCGGGGTCTCAGAGCTCCCCGTCTGCCCCTTGGGACACCACTTTAAATAGGGCGTTGAACGTAATGAAACACAAGGATAAGTTCATTAAGCCGTCGTCAGCTGGTCGTGTGGCCGGCGAAGGCTTGTCCACGAAATGGTCGGAATACTATAAGGCTGGGCGAAAGGAGAGAAAGACCAGCTTGGAAAGCCAGGAGGGCGAGGTTAAAGAACTCAAGGCAAAAGTGGCGCGGATTCCGGAGATAGTCCAAGAGCAAGTGCGAGACCAACTGGGAGCGACGATCACCGCCATTATGCCTTCCTTGCTTGAGGGGCTGCGGGGGTGGATTGCGGGCGGCCAACAGGGGCCGCCCCCTATTCCCAGCTTCACGGGCAGCAACTCGCACAACGCGCCGGCATTGGTGTCTCCGGCGGAGGCGGCATTGGTGTCTCCAGTGCCGGCGCCAGTATTGGAGCTTAATGCACCCGGGTGTGGGAAGAATACGCCGGCCGGCACCTCGGTAGCAAGCGGCCCCTCCGTCACTTGCACGCCCGCCGTTGGCGGTGCCTCGACATTAGCCGAGATCGACGCCATCACGGTAACTAAGCCACAGCCGATGACTTCATCTCCTTGCCTTTGACTGGGCATCCCTGACGCCCTACATGTTTTCGCAGGGCGCGGCCAACGTTCCATGCACTCTCCTGCACTTCGTGGACGGCGAGTTGATCGATGTCGCCAAGGCCAAAATCGTTGAACCAGGCAACCGCGTGTTCCACGGTAATCCGATGCCACCCACCGTGTATAGGGTTCAATTGGTTCGGGTGCTGCGGGGCTGCGACGACGTGTTACCTCCGTATCGACCCCCTGGGGCCGACGACGATGATGTGATGACCCTCAGCGGCTGCTTAAACTGGTCCATGCTTTGGCCGAAGAGCCAGATTCGTTTGGGGGCGGGGGACACCACCCCACAGACAACACCGCCAGTCGTGCCGGCGCCAAGCCATGGCAAGACCGCCGCAACGCTACCGCCGTCAGCTGATCCGAACATGCATATGGCACAGGATCCGGACGACGACGACGATACATTTTCCAATGTCGATAAGTACATCAACGAACCTGGGTACGATGACGAATTCTTGGGGCCTCCTTCTCAAGAACCCAACCCTGCAAAAGGCGATCGCGATCTAGCTGGTACCGCGGAGAAACCCAATTGCAACAGGCGTCGTCTGTTCAGTTCTCAGGAGACGCCTCCAGCTTCCGCCTTCACCGAGACTCAAACAGCCGAGGTGCGAAATATTATCAGCCCCAACACACTCAAGAAGGTGGTCTCTGAGCAGAACTCAATCCCATTACAGCAGCAGAAGCCGAAGGGACGGAAAAGAAAAACTAACAAGGGTGCGAGCCAGCCGGCACCGAGTACGATCCGTGCTCAGGACGGGCCACCAATACCTAAGGATATCATGAGGAGGTTGCATGTGGCGGGTAGGCCGATGCTACCGACTAATCTGCTCAATGCTGCAACCGGTGCTATGCGGAGTCTGCATGACGGTGTTCTTTGTATGGAGAAGCGGCATCTCTCCGAGAATGATTGGCATACCCGGTTGTCGTGGCCAAGGTGCCAGAGGGCAAGGGCTTTGTCGATAGCCCCATCGGGCGTATGATCGTCCTGCGGTTTGATGACATCTTCGCTATGTTTAACCTTTATCCGCTGCACTACACCTTCATTCGGCTATTTTCGCTCAGTATGGAGATGCGGATCATTAGAGACAAGACCCCGGACATCGTGATAGTCGACCCCTTCTACATGCGTGCCAAGATCTTGGGCAGCGCTGGGGACCGGCAAGTCGCGAGTTCATACCTCGAAGGCGTCATTCTGGACCACAAGGATAAGGATAACTTCCTCGTGGCTTACTTTTCCGAGTAAGTCATCCCCTCACCGCCCCGTAACATATGATTTCTTAGATTTCGATCGTTCTTTTTTTTTTCTAACATTCCGTGTTTTGTGCAGTGACACACAGTGCACACTCATCTCCTTAAGCCCGAAATATTCCATGGCCACGTATTTCGACTCGGACCGTCAGTCGAACAAAGACTACACAAATATCAAGAAAGTTCTTGATGATGCTCTCCCCGGCTACGCCAAATCTGGAGGCACCTTCAGGAGGCCAATTTGTAGGTACGGCAAGCACGTGTTCACCCACGTAACGACGTTCCCCTGCGTCAAGCAGCCGCCTGGCAGTCAGAAGGATGCCTACTACGCCCTCCATCACATGCGGGCGTTCGTACGGGACCAGCATCAGCTTATGCTACCAAATAATCTCAAAGAATGGGCTGCACGCTTGTCGGCAATCCAGGACACCGACATCAGACAAGAATTCTTTCGCATCCAGTCGGAGTTTGCAGAAATCATCTATCAAGATGTCCTTCGTACCTCGGGGCAGTTCTACCTCAACTATCAACCGTCCAACAGTGAAATAGAAACAACGCTAAAAATGCAGGCTGACAACGACCGCACATTCATGACCATCACGAAAGACGGCGGCTTCATCCACGCTCCGGTCCCTGAGTCGAGTCGAAAGTATTGATGCTATGTAGTTCTGAAATATCGATTAGCTCTTGTTGTAATTAAACTTTGATGAACTTGTATGTCTCTTTAGTTTGGACAGTCGTTCAACTTATATGTAATCGTTGCTATTTATTAGTAGGACCATGAATCGTGCTATTAATGTGTTGCTTTTCTCTTCCGATTCTTTTGTTGCATACTTATATATTGCTTATATATTATCTGTGAATTGCTACTAACGTTTTGTTTGTCTAGTGCATAGAGATGCCGTCGTATGTCGTGTACAAGGGTAAGGTTCCCGGAGTCTACGACGACTGGGAGGAGTGTCGGAGACAGGTTCACCGTTTCAGCGGTAACAATTACAAAGGGTACACCACTAGGGCGGAGGCGGAAGCTAGATACGCGCGCTATCTAGCGGGAGAGAGGAGGGAGCGGAGGAGGAACCGGATGAAGACCAGTTTCATCGCGATGATGCTCATCGTGACCGCAGCTCTCTTCTATGTGATGGTAGTTTAGATGATCGACTTTGTAATGTGACGACAAACTCGCTGCTCGGTCTCGAGACCTAAACTTGTCTAATATTTGAACTTTGTTCGCTATTTTGAATTCGGAAACTAATGTGATGAATTGTATTATGTCCTGTTTATACTTGACTAATTGTGGTGCTGTATTGTATTGTATATTATGTGCTGTATAATTAATATATTATGTGTTGTGCAAATATCAGAAAAGCAAAAAATAAAAAAAATCCTATAATTCATAGTAGTGGCCCACCTGACAGCACATTAGTGGCGCACCTTGCAAAATATCAGTGGCGCACCTATAGAGACATCAGTGGCGCACCTGTTGGTTACCAGGGCCCCCTCATCTACATTAGCAGTGGCGCACCAGTAGCCATAGTAATGGCGCACTACAAGGTGCGCCACTGTTATATTGAATACTAATGGCGCACCAGGGGTGCGCCATTAGTATTTGTTATTAGTGGCGTGGTAATAGTGGCGCACCTATGGTGCGCCATTAATACCCAAATGTGGTGCGCCACTAATGTGCTTTTTTCTAGTAGTGAAGAGCTCGTTGGGGAGAAGCTTCTTCCCAGCGGCATGATCTCCTAGCAAGACAAGACCTGGCAAGACCTGCCGGAGGACAGCTGGAAACAAATACAAGATTATCAAGAAGGCGTTCAAGCCAATGATCAGAAGATAGAAGACCGAAGGCTGGGTTCCCGGCAAGATCTTGCCGGGAAAGCTCACGAAGACCCGGCAAGGACTCGCGCCCGGGAAGATTCCGCCGCCCTGCCATCGCTCCAGCGCAGCAAATAGCCTGTCGTTTAGGGTTTGTCCTCCTGGGTGCGTGTCATGGCATTAGCGGCGGATGGGGTTAAGCGGTGCTGATGGGACGGGCTCTTTTTCCGTCCCCAAGAAAGTAAGGGACACCTAAACGGAGCATTTAATGCATTTTGTCCTAAGTCGTCAGTGATAAGCATGTAAACAGTGTAGTAACTTTACACCTCTTGTACTTGCTGTTCGCCACTATTGGTCACCCCTTTGTCATATAAAAGGAGGCCCAAGGCGAAGCAGGAGGGGGAAGGAGGAGCTTTCTGGCCCAGCTGCATGCGTAGCCGCCCTTCTTGTGTACTGTTCACCAAGAAGCGCTCCGTGTATCTGAGCTCAAACACCCACAATAAACCAAAGCAGGAGTAGGGTTTTACGCTACTCAGCGGCCCAAACCTAGGTAAAACATCCCCGCGTTGATCGTTGGATCCGCTCTTTGTGTACATCTTCTCCCCAGCCGAATCGTAAAAGGGATCCACGCGGTCCCATAGGTGTCATACACCGACATCTTTGGCACGCCAGGTAGGGGGAGAGGTTGCGCGAACCCGATCTAGCGGTCAGCGCGTCAGTTTTTGATCATCTTCATCGTCATGGCGCCCAAGAAGAAGCGGGGGCGACTGAAATTCCTTGCGAAAGCTAAGTCCTAAAACTTGAATCGCTTCCTGCTGCGTAGTCTTATCCTTGATGGTGTTTTTGTATAACCTGTGCGCGGGGGAGCGCTCTTAAAACACTCTGCGCTCCTGGTTGTTCTGGGTCCGCCCAGCAACACATATGCAGCTGTAGTTGTTTCTAGAGCGTTAAGTTCCCGAAGAGGCGGCGTTCTCGATAGGCTGCTAGACAGGACCCGGTCCTAAGTGCCATTGACCAGGACGTCCGCATTCGGGAGGTATTCCGGCAAGCGTAGGGATTCATTGTACAAAAATGCTATCATTTAAGAAAAGGGCTTAACAAGTTTTATTTTAAGGTTTCTGCGTAAACCCGTATGCTGAGGAGCCTTCCCGGGGCTAGTTGTGCTCCTTGTCGCCTCGAGTTCGCTCGGCGATGTGAGCAGCTGCACTAAAGTTGGGAAGGAAAAACCTTTTTCGGGAGGCGGCGTTCCCGGCAAGCCGCTAAGGACCCGCTCCTCAAAGCGCTGCTGACTGGATCGTGCGCACCGGAAAGTGTTCCGGCAAGCAAGGGAATATTCGGCAGAAGTCAAAATTACAATAAATTAGTCATAAAGCCAGAAGCTAATTAATTTGTTGTGTTAAAACGCTGTCGTGGCATTACATGTCCGAATCAATGTTGCAGGTATACAGGTGGGCGATTACTTTGCAGCTTTCCCGGCAACATCATTGCCGGAAGCCGGCGTCGAGAACGTCAAAGTTCTCCGCTGAAGTCATAAGCCTTCCCGGCAACATCCTTGCCGGAAGCCGGCATCGAGAACGTCAAAGTTCTCCGCTGAAGTCATAAGCCTTCCCGGCAACATCTTTGCCGGAGGCCGGCATCGAGAACGTCAAAGTTCTCTGCTGAAATCGCAAACTTTTCCAGATTATTCTTCGGCGGAAGAATAGCAAACCTTGTCGTCGAGTCATGCGCTCCGACAAGGGGGCTTTCAACCTTGTCGTCGAGTCATGCGCTCCGACAAGGGGGCTTTCAACCTTGTCGTCGAGTCATGCGCTCTGACAAGGGGACTTTCAACCTTGTCGTCGAGCCATGCACTCCGACAAGGGCTGTTTTTCTTAAAGAACTATACTTCCAGAAGGAAAGGGCATGGCAGTCATGACCCACGCCAAATTTGGCCCCACCTCCAGTATCGAGATATTTGAGTTTTCTGCTAAAGGCGGGCCCGGGGGCTCCTGTCGGTGTAATGAGAACCAGGGTCTCATCAACCTTCTTAGCATGGGTCATTCCCGTCCAGGATTGTTGCCTGGCAACCCCGGCAAGGCCAAGCTTCCCGGCGAATACCATATCTGGCAAGCATTATATTAACAAGCAAGAACAAGAGCTCGTTGGGGAGAAGCTTCTTCCCAGCGGCATGATCTCCTAGCAAGACAAGACCCGGCAAGACCTGCCGGAGGACAGCTGGAAACAAATACAAGATTATCAAGAAGGCGTTCAAGCCAATGATCAATAGACAGAAGACCGAAGGCTGGGTTCCCGGCAAGATCTTGCTGGGAAAGCTCACGAAGACCCGGCAAGGACTCGCACCCGGCAAGATCCCGCCGCCCTGCCACCGCTCCAGCTCAGCAAACAGCCTGTCGTTTAGGGTTTGTCCTCCTGGGTGCGTGTCATGGCATTAGCGGCGGATGGGGTTAAGCGGTGCTGATGGGACGGGCTCTTTTTCCGTCCCCAAGAAAGTAAGGGACACCTAAACGGAGCATTTAATGCATTTTGTCCTAAGTCATCAGTGATAAGCATGTAAACACTGTAGTAACTTTACACCTCTTGTACTCGTTGTTTGCCACTGTTGGTGACCCCTTTGTCATATAAAAGGAGGCCCAAGGCGAAGCAAGAGGGGGGAGGAGGAGCTTTCTGGCCCAGCTGCATGCGTAGCTGCCCTTCTTGTGTACTGTTCACCAAGAAGCGCTCCGTGTATCTGAGCTCAAACACCCACAATAAACCAAAGCAGGAGTAGGGTTTTACGCTACTCAGCGGCCCGAACCTGGGTAAAACATCCCCGCGTTGATCGTTGGATCGGCTCTTTGTGTACATCTTCTCCCCAGCCGAACCGTAAAAGGGATCCACGCGGTCCCATAGGTGTCGTGCGCCGACACTCGCCGTCGTCTACCGCCTTGGTGCTCTCGGCATGGTGTGGTAAACATTGTCAACGAACGATAGCCATCGGAAGAGGACTGTATGCGGATAGGCTGACAGCTGGGACCCACGAGGTCCATGGTCGCACCCAAGGAACTGCCTCCTTATTATGCGGAAGAAAAATGATTCCACTCCCTGACAGCTGGGACCCACTAGCTACATCTTCGCACGCAAGGAAGCTCCTCCTTATTACATGAAAGAAAATGCTTCCTCCTAATGATTTGCTGAAATCTGGGACCTACGACATTGTCAACGTAGTCAATAAATGAGAGAATTGCACATGGAGCGGTTGACACGTGGGACCCAGTTGCTCGAGCAGTTTTGTTGTTGTTGTTGTTGTGATGGAGTAGGTTATCAACTGGGTTGTGCGGTGTCTGTGGCCCGTCTAGCCCAGGCTTTTATTTTATGTTTACAACATGACGAGCTCAGTGATACGTCTCCAACGTATCTATAATTTTTGATTGTTCCATGCTATTATAGTATCAATCTTGGATGTTTTATATGCAATTATATATCATTTTTTGGGACTAACCTATTAACCTAGTGCCCAATGCCAGTTGCTGTTTTTTGCCTGTTTTTGCCTTTTCTGAAAATCATTATCAAACGGAGTCCAAATGAAGAAAAAACATTGGATTAATTTTTTTTGGACCAAAAGGGACCTAGAAGCTTCGGGAGAAGACCAGAAGAGTCACGAGGGAGCGACAAGCCCGTAGGGCGCGCCCCCAGGCTTGTGGGCCCCTCGTGGCACCTCTTGACCTAATTCCAGCGCTATAAATTCCCAAATTTTCCCAATATACCAGAGAGCCACCACGAATAACTTTTCCACCGCCGCAAGCCTCTGTTCTTCTGCGATCCCATCTGGAGGCCTTTTTCGGCAATCTGTCGGAGGGGGAATCGATCACGGAGGGCTTCTTCATCAAACTTGCTACCCTTCCGATGATGTGTGAGTAGTTTACCACAGACCTATGGGTCCATAGCTAGTAGCTAGATGGCTTCTTCTCTCTCCCTCTGATCTTCAATTCCATGTTCTTCTCGATGTTCTTATAGTTCTATTCGATGTAATCTTCTTTTGCGGTGTGTTTGTTGGGATCCGATGAATTGTGGGTTTATGATCAGATTATTCATGAGAAATATTTGAGTCTTTTCTGAACTTATTTATGCATGATTGTTATAGCTTTGTATTTCTCTCTGATATATCCGTTTGGTTTGGCCAACTAGATTGATTTATCTTGCAATGGGAGAGGTGCTTTGTGATGGGTTCAATCTAGCGGTGTTCTATATCCCAGTGACAGAAAGGGACAAGACACGTATTTCTATTGTTGCCATTAAGGATAAAAAGATGGGGTTTAATCGTAGTGCTTGAGTTTACTTTGTCTACATCATGTCATCTTGCTTAAGGTGTTACTCTGTTTTCATTAACTTAATACCCTAGATGCATGCTGGATAGCGGCCGATGAGTGGAGTAATAGTAGTAGATGCAGGCAGGAGTCGGTCTACTTGTCTCGGACGTGATGCCTATATACATGATCATTTCCTTGAATATCGTCATAACTATGCACTTTTGTATCAATTGCCCAACAGTAATTTGTTTACCCACCGTATGCTATGTGTTCGAGAGAAGCCTCTAGTGAAAACTATGGCCCCCGGGTCTACTTTTATCATATATTAAGATCCAAAAATACCTTGTTGCAATTTATTTACTTTTATTTTATTTTATTTTGGAATTTACTTTTCTATCTATCACTATGAGAATTAATCCTTGCAAGTAACCGCTAAGGGGATTGACAACCCTCTTGTTGCGTTGGGTGCAAGTATTTGCTTTTGTGTGTGTAGGTGCTGCTAACGAGGTTCTGTGTGGTTCTCCTACTGGATTGATAACCTTGGTTCTTAACTGAGGGAAATACTTATCTCTACTGTACTGCATCATTCTCTCCTCTTCGGGGAAATCCCAATGTAGATCACAAGTAGCACCCAGCTGTTTTTTTTCTCGGTGAAAATGACTAGCCCAACTCTTTTATCGTAGAATAGCCTACACAGGCCAATTTCTTTTTCTCCGTCCTGCTGGGCTGCAAATCTTTCAAGACGACGAGGGATACATTTGGCCTTCCCAGACAAAAAGGGCTGTAAATCTTATAAGTAATATGAAATGGGCTGTATTTGTATAAAAACAAAGAAAATGGGCAATTAGTTTCAAATTGCGGATTTTCTTTTAGTTTTTGATATTTCAATTTTCATTGGATTTTAACATAATTTAAATATATTTTAAATTTAGTTTTTATCGGGCTCGAAATTTTTGGATTAGAAATAGTTCGGCAATTCCAATGAAATATCGCTAAATTTTTTAATCCTGTCCTTGCGAGAAAATGGTAAGGTATTCTAAAAATATAATATGGGCTGCAATAAATTACGTAATAATTAGCAAATGGTTTGTAAATTTAGGAAAATAGCAAATGGGCTATATGCTGTCCACCACAGATGTTATGCTGACTTGTGGGCCTACTAAGTTGACACGTATGCAGGGCTTTGTCAACTTATAGTCAACAAACGATTCTTGCAGTGGTGACCGTTGGATGCTAATCCAACGGTTGTTCTGCTTCTTCAATCTCTGATCTTCTTGCTCCAGCCGCCCAAACCAGCGCCGGCGGGACCGCCTGCTCCAGCCTTCCGTGGCCGGCTATGCTGCCGCGTACGCCTCCCCGCCCCACCCTACTCCCACCGCTGGCCAGGCCTTCCCTCTACTCACTCACATCCCGTGTTATTCTTCGGCGATGGCAGCCTCACACCGCAGCCGAACCAGTCAACCCTCATACTCCCATCCACGTGGGCATCCACTGCCGCGTCTTCCCTGGCTCCGCGTCGTTCCCTTCCGAGGCCTCACCGTCGTCCACCGACTTGGTGCTTTCGGCGATGCGTAGTCAACGTGGTCAATAAACGACAGCCATTGAAAGAGGACTGTGCGCGGTGAGGCTGACAGCTGGACCCACCAGCTACATCTACGCACGCAAGGAAGTGCCTCATTATTACGCACAAAAAAATGATTCCTCCCCCTTACAGCTGGGACCCACCAGCTATATCTTTGCACGCAAGGAAGTGCCTCCTTATCCACTAACAGTTGGGACCCACCAGGTCAAAGCATACGTAGCATTGTTTGTCTGGTCACAAACGTGTACATACATACTGGTCGATCGGTCTCTCTGCAAGGATGAACCGTGGCCGTGTAAGTAGCGACACGTGTCATAGTAAAGCCCCCGACATGGCAGTTCAGACAGTCCCATCTAAATCGTGTACACATACGTACAGCCACACGGCAAAGAATATGACCACGTACATACATACGGGCGGGGTCTCGAATGCGTACTCGCGCATACGTATGGCCAGTGTTCGTGTACATGGAGAGGGAATGGACGACAGCAACGGCCTCCTGTTCAGCGGCAGCCAACCGGCTGGGTCGGAACGGAGGAAACAACGCCGTGTTCATTGGGAGCCAAGAGACTAGGTCGGAACGCGTCCTATTCATCGGGAGCCAACCGGCTCGACGGAACAGCCAAAACGGGGTCCTGTTCATCGACTCGGGGTCTGGCGTACCACAAAACTAAGGAAAGGGCCTTCTGTTTGACCGCCTACGGTCGAAACGGGGTCCTGTTCATCGGCTAGGGTCTGGCGTACCGAAAACGGAGGTAACGGACTTCTGTTTGAGCGCCTACGGTCGAAATGGGGTCCTGTTGATCGGGAGGGCTTTGGCGTACCGCAAAACAGAGGAAACAAACTTCTCCCCAGCTACCTATGATCGAAACGGGGGTCCCGTTCATTGGGAGGGTTGTGGCATACCGCAAAATGGGACTCCACGGACTACTGTTCATCCACGGTCGACCTCCTCCAGACTCCACCAGCTACTGTTCATTCACCGTCGACTTCCTCCAGCCTCCACCGTCTACTGTTCATCCAGTCTCCATGGGGTCCTGTTCATCCTCCCCCAACCGGTTGGGGTGTGGCGGCCAGTCCTCGGGCTCCTGTTCATCCAGTGCCAACCACCTTCACACGGCCAGGGTACTGTTCATCCATAGACAACACACCGGTTGGGGTGGGGCATACGAGCGGGCGGCAGCAACGGGAACTGTTCATCCACAGCCAACCAACCGGCTAGGTCAACTCACCACGTCTTGCGCAAGGGGAACTGTTCATCCACCGCCAACCAACCGGCTAGGTCAACTCACCACGTCTCGCGCAAGGGTCTCGACTCGTTCTACGTATCGCGCGCGTGGCAGCAACAGGCACTGTTCATCGAGAGGCAACCCAACCGGCTACGTCTCGCATGTACAGGGGCTCGACCGGCTTCAGTTAGCTACGAAGGAATCGCTTGGGTTCAATTAGCAGCGAAGGAATCGCTCGGGTTCCATTAGCAGCGAAGGGATCGATCGGCTTTAGTACACGTAGCTAGTGCGATCGCACGGGTTCAGTAAGCAAACGCCTTGCTCGGGTTCAGTTAGCGAATGCCTTGCACACACGCGCGCGTACGCAAGAAACGCGGAAACCACACTGCATCGCTCGGCCCCGATCACCCACCGTAACCGGGAACTCCCTGAAAATTTCCTCGCCCTCACTTGTACCATTATTTTTTACGTCATGGATGGCCCAAGGTATGTCATGCGGGTGCGTCTCCGGCCGGCCCAAGACGAAAAGCCCATTTTCTGTCATAATATTTGGTCATAGAAGTAGGAGCCCACCACATCTATGATGATACGTGTTTTTGTCACAATTATTGTCATAGAAGTGTCACAACCATGACAGAAAAAGTTTTCGTTCGGGCCATAATGTCACGGATGTGTCTTTTTTTGTAGTGTATATCACACTCCCAAGTTAAATATGTCTTATGGTAAGTGATTGTTGCAGGATACACAACAGTACTTTGATGTAAGAACATGGTGTGATAGACAAATTTAGTATGTTCTAGAAACAGGAACAAGTGTCATATTCACAAGTATAATGTGTAAACTAAGCAGATGCAATTCAACAAAATTAGAAGCAATACAAACTAGACATCATACGCATCATGCAACCACATATAACAGTGCCAAGTTAGAGCAAGCACCTGTGATGGTGGAGTAGGGGAGATGTGCTCATCATGTACACAGCTACGTTGACTGCTGCTACTGCTGGAGATATGCCCTAGAGGCAATCATGTATGATGATATTTCCTATGTGTTTATGAATAAAGATAGTCCTTTGACATTATCAATGATGTGTATCAGCAAGTACGTGACTTGTTTGTGGGACTATGCATTTTATGATGACTGTCCTAAAAGGTCCTTAGTCGAAAGGGTTGTGTGGACGCATAGCTGAATAGACTAGCATATGACACGGTGGATGGCTCGGTCTCACTGGACATGGAGCATTGGATGCTAACCGGATAATATGGACTCAGAAGGATCTGGTCGGATTCGACTTAGTCGGATCCGAGTCCAGATAAGGTCCGAGTCGGACAGACCCAACTATGAGACGCAGCGATATGTCATCTGTGAGTCTCTAGTACAACATACGTTCTATGTCCTAAGACCTGAGCTGGCACATCTACTAGGGATGGTGACAGACCTTCTTTGGGTTGACCAATCGCTACTTTGTAACTGGGTAGTTATAAAGGTAGGTTTCGGTCTTGTCCAGTTCCATGCTGCGAGACATGGTCGAGCAAGATGGGATTTGCCCCTCCGATCAGGAGAGATATACTCTGGGCCCCTCGTGTGATCCGACCAAGATAAGCATGGCCATGCGACAAGGATTATGATATAATCCGGTTTGTGGTTGGCATCACTGGAACGAGAAAGAGGTCGGGCTAGCACAAGGATGACATACTCACCTTGAGCTCGGCAATATAAATCGTGTGGCAAAGGGAACAGAAGTATGACAAGTTGTACAGGTTCACCAATCGGCTTCATTGTCTACTTGGTGGTCGGCACGCCTTGCTAGAGGCCGCTACCAACCGAGCAGGTCGGAGGTGATCCGACCTGTGACCAAGCCAACTTGAACCTAAGGGGTCGCACGCTTAAGGGAAGGAACCTAAGAGGTCCGATCCGAGGACACTGGTCGGATGTGATTCGAGCTGGACTTGGATCATGACCGAGTAGACTTGTGGGCTTTAGGATTTGTGCGAGGCCCAAGTGTTGAGCCCGCGACGGATGCCTATATATAGTGGAGGTGCAGCACACTCATTCGGTTGATCGCTTTAGCGTCGTCATTAGGGCTTTGCATGTGTTGCAACTAGGCACCTACACTTGCCGCCGGTTGTGTGATCGGACCTAGCAGTCCGCCGCACGATGTTCCTCCTGCACGCATGGATACTGTTAGAGGTGGTGCACTTGCGCCGCTCCGGCGAACCTGTTCATGGGATCCGATCAGCTACGTGGGAGATCGACGAGGAGGAGACGACTCTGGAGACGCGCTGCCCCAACTCTACTTCCGCTGCACGGCACTGCATGTCTAGTGGTAACGATCCGTGATCCGTCTCCTGTAGCATGTTCCTGGATGTTCTGCAGGTAGGAAATTTTAATTTGCAGTCGACGCACCCTACCGTAGAACCCAACAGTGGTATCAGAGCCTCTGCTATAGGATTTGGTTTTAGATCGTATGCATATTTGATATGTGGAGGCGGTAGATGAGATCTGTTGTCATTTATAAGATCGGCTATGTGCACGGTTGATGAGGTCAACTTCACATGGGGATCAATGTGGCTATGTTTTCTGATGATCAGAATCGATAAGGTCATGACACAACCTACCCCTACCGGTCAGTTTCTGCCATCGGGGTTAACAGTGAAACATAAATCCGAATATGAACGTTAGAGCTATGGGCATATTTCATATGTGGGACGCGTTGCCCCTTCGAACCCCCCGCTAACCGGCTAGCGGGACCGCCGTGTGCGTAGGGCCATATATTTTATACGCGTTCACTCAAAACGGTAGAATGCGATTCTATGCATAACTTTGTTTTGCAGGTTTGATGTGAATAGTATGGCTCATGTGTATGTGATGCATGTGTGTAAATTATACATGGCCTGCGCGTCATGATTTGTTAGCCGGTAGGAGCCAAAGCACTGTCATTATAATGTATAACGACCTGCGTGTCGACTTGTGATTCTCTGTAAAATTCATTACTAGTTGTAGTACTTGGGGGACAAAGATCAAGTTCGAGGCCTTGGCGTCCCGGCGTGATGAACAAGATGGAGTTCCAACCTGGTCATCGGAGTTGGAGCCGGCCTGGAAGGACGCCCATGAAGGAGCCATACTATTTCGCAATATATGTTTATTTGTGATTGTTATGCTTCTTGTTTTCTATGCATGTTAAAATGGTAGAAAGATCCCTCATTAATATCAAGCACATTTGCCATTCCTGATGTTGCACCTTTGCACGTCAAGTACGTCTAGTAGTGGGCTCATAAAATTGGGTTACTACTAGGTGTCCTTGAACTGGAGGGTTCGTGTTGGACACAGACATGCACTGCATTAGGTTGACTTGACAAGGCTATCAAAATGGTTTTGGGCCTTGTGCAAAGAAGGTTGGGAGCCGGGGTATAAGATACCTACCCGACCGACAGGAGTCGTATAGAGATACGATTAGCAAGGAGTTGCTTACCGGATAGGCACATTGGCTAGCAGTGATGCTAAAGCTCACTAGCTGCATGCGCTAGTCGAATCCAGAATCACTAAGAGTTTGCTGAGGGATGCTGACTTCAGTGGGAGTATATCTCTTTAAGGCTTGAATTACTCTACATAAACACATTGCTTAGTGATTGCATACTTTTCTGTTGTAGATCAATGGCACCACCTGCTCAACCCAACTTTGAATTGACATCAATCTTGGAAAAGGATAAACTTAATGGAACAAACTTTACCACCTGGTATAGAAATTTGAGAATTGTTCTCAAGCACGATAAAAAGGAACATGTTCTAGAGGATCCACTTCCAGAGGAACCTACTGATAATGCTAATGCCACAACCAGGAATGCCTACCAGAAACTCGTTGATGAATCAAACGAGATCAGTTGTCTCATGCTGGCTTGTAGAGCCCGATTTGCAGCGGCATTTCAAAGATGTTGGGGTTTTCGATATGATCGAGAGTCTCAAGATCATGTTTCAGCTACCGGCTAGGACCGAAAGGTTCAATGTCTGGCGATCCTTGATGGATTGTAAGCTAAAGGAAGGTGATCCACTGAGCCCGCATGTGATCAAGATGATCGGATACGTGCATGCTTTGGATCGGTTAGGCTTTCCGCTCCTGGATGAGCTGGCTACCGATGCAGTTGTGGGTTCTCTTCCACCTAGCTATGGGACGTTCATCTCGAACTATCATATGCACGGCATGGATAATAAGCTCATTGAATAGCATGGGATGCTCAAAGTGGCAGAGCAGGATATAAAGAAAGGCACACATCAAGTGTTGATGGTGCAGAACTCGGCTAAGTTCAAGAAGAGTTGGTCCAAGAAAAAGGCTAAGGCAAAGGGCATGGAGAAGTGCCGCTGCACCGAAGTCTGGACCGGACTCAGGGACCGTTTGCTATCACTGCAAGGAGACCGGTCACTGGAAGAGGAACTCTAGCAAGTGGCTTGCCGAGCATGGCAAGAAGGCCGGGAGTGCGACTTCGGGCAAAGGTACACTTGTTACATATGTTATAGACATTTACCTTGCTGACATACCTAGTAGCTCTTGGGTATTTGATATTGGATCGGTTGTACATATTTGCAACTCGATGCAGGGGCTGGTAAGAACTAGGCGTGTGGCACAAGGGGAGATTGAAATCAGGGTCGGCAACAAAGCAAGAGTTGCTGCGTTGGAGGTCGGCACGATGCAGCTCCAGCTTCCTTCCGAATTCATTATGGAATTAAATAATTGTTATTACATTCCTCCACTTAGTCGAAACATTATATCTGCCTCATGTTTGATGAGTCATGGTTATGAATTCAATTTAAAGGACAATGGTTGTTCAATATCTTTGAATGGTATGTTCCACGGCTATGCACCCATTGTGGATGGGCTCTTTATATTGAATCTGGAAATGGAACCGGTCTATAATATGAATGTCAAGAGGCATAAGCCTAATGAGATAAATCCGACATACTTCTGGTATTGCCAGCTTGGACACATTAGTCTGAAACACATGAAGAAGCTCCATGATGATGAACTTCTAACTTCGTCTAACTTTGGGTCGTTCGAGACATGCGAATCATGCTTGCTCGGCAAGATGACTAAGTCTCCTTTCGGAAAGAGTTGCGAGAGGGCATTCGAGCTATTGGAGCTTATACACAATGATGTGTGTGGTCCAATGAGCATAACTGCCAGAGGCGGACATCAGTACTTCGTGACTTTTACCGACGACTTGAGTAGATATGGATATATCTATTTGATGAGGCACAAGTCGAAAACTTTTGAAAAGTTCAAAGAGTTTCATAACGAGGTTGAGAATCAGCTCGGCAAGACTATAAAGCTTCTATGATCTGATCGTGGAGGTGAGTACATGAGCCAGGAGTTTGATGATCATCTGAAAAGCAGAGGTATAGTACCCCAGCTCACACCTTCGGGTAGACCATAGAGAAATGGTGTGTCGGAACGGAGGAATCGCACCTTGTTAGACATGGTTCGATCTATGATGAGCAAATCAGATTTATCCTTGTCATTCTGGGAATACGCTCTAGAAACTGCAGCTTTTACACTCAATAGAGTACCATCTAAATTCGTAGACAAGACACCACATGAGATGTGGACTAGGAAGAGTCCCAAGTTGTCTTTTCTAAAGATTTGGGGTTGTGAAGCATTCATCAAGCGAGTTATGTCAGACAAGCTTACACCCAAGTCAGATAAGTGCATATTTGTGCGATATCCGAGGGAAACCTTGGGATATAGCTTCTACAACCACGAAGAGAACAAAGTGTTTGTTGCTCGGAATGGGGTCTTCCTTGAGAAATAGTTTCTCGGGTGAGAAGCCAGTGGGAGGCAGGTGCAACTCGAAGAAGTTTGAGAACCACTTGGGGACAACTCGGCTAGTGATGCGATCATACCAAAGTCTGTCAGGGAACCTGAGGTGGAAGCGGCACCGGAACCACAGAGGTCGAAAAGATTGCGCAGAGTGCGCGATGTGTTGTTGCTGGAAAGCGACGAGCCAGCTACGTATGCAGAAGCGATGGTGAGCCCGGATTCCGAGGCATGGTTGGAGGCCATGAGATCCGAGTTAAAGTCCATGGATGAAAATCAAGTCTGGGCCTTGGTTGATCCGCCGCCTGGTGTCACTACCATTGGTTGCAAATGGGTCTTTAAGAAGAAAACTGATGTGGATGGAAATGTTCAGATCCACAAAGCTCAGCTTGCTGCTAAAGGTTATGGACAAGTTCAAGGAATTGACTACGACGAGACTTACTCACCGATAGTGATGCTAAAGTCGGTGAGAATCATACTAGCTATAGCTGCATATTTCGATTATGAGATATGACAAATGGATGTCAAAACAGCTTTCCTTCATGGAAATTTAACCGAGGACGTGTATATGATACAGCCCGAGGGTTTTGTTGATCCGACTAGCACTAGTAAGGTATGCAACCTCAAGAGATCCATTTATGGGTTGAGGCAAGCATCTCGGAGCTGGAATATTCATTTTGATGAGGTCGTCACTGGTCTTAGTTTCACCAAAAGCAAAGAGGACGCTTGTTTATACAAGCAGTTGAGCGGGAGCTCAGTAGTGTTTTTGATCCTGTATGTCGATGACATATTGCTGATCAGAAATGATGTTTCAAAGATGAACTCAGTCAAGGAATCATTGAAGGGAAAGTTTTCGATGAAGGACCTCGTGAAGCAGTTTACATATTAGGCATTAAGATCTATAGAGATAGATCGAGGAGGCTACTCGGCTTAAGCCAGAGCACGTACATAGACAAAGTGTTGAAACGGTTCAACATGAGTGAGGCCAAGAAGGGGTTCTTGCCTATCTCACATGGTATAAAGCTAAGTGAGACTCAGAGTCCTTCGACATCTGATGAGCGAAGCAGGATCAGTCGGATTTCGTATGCCTCGGCAATCGGATCAATCATGTATGCCATGATATGTACTCGGCCTGATGTTGCTTTTGCAATAAGCCTAACAAGCAGATACTAGGTCAACCCAGGTGAGAGTCACTAGGCGGCTGTAAAGACTATTCTAAAGTACCTGAAAAGGACTAAAGAGATGTTCCTAGTTTATGGAGGTGAGGAAGAGCTCGTCGTAAAGGGTTACGCTGATGCTAGTTTCCAAACAGACAGAGATGAATGTCGATCATAGTCCGGATTCATGTATGTCATGAACGGAGGAGCAGTGAGCTAGACGAGTTTCAAGAAAGATACGGTGGCCGATTCAACCACAGAAGCCGAATACATTGCGGCTTGTGAAGCTGCAAAGGAAGGTGTTTGGATCCGGAACTTTCTGGATGATCTTGGTATTTTCCCAGCCTCGGTAAAACTGTTGGACCTTTATTGTGATAATTCTGGTGCAATCGCACAAGCCAACGAGCCGAGGAATCACCACAAGACCAGACCCATAGATCAGAAATATCACCTGATACGAAAGATCGTAAAGAGTGGTGGTATAGAGTTATGCAAAATTCACACAGATGCAAATGTTGCAGATCCGTTGACTAAGCCGCTTCCACAACCCAGGGGCACGTTAGAGCTATGGGCATGCGATGTCTATTTGATTGACTCTAGTGCAAGTGGGAGACTGTTGGAGATATGCCCTAGAGGCAATCATGCATGATGATATTTCCTATGTGTTTATGAATAAAGATAGTCCTTGGACATTATCAATGATGTGTATCAGCAAGTACGTGACTTGTTTGTGGGACTATGCATTGTATGATGACTGTCCTAAAAGTTCCCTAGTTGAAAGGGCTATGTGGGCGCGCAGCTGAATAGACAAGCATATGCCATGGAGGATGGCTTGGTCTCACTGGCCACGGAGCATTGGATGCTAACCGGATAATATGGACTCAGAAGGACCTGGTCGGATTCGACTTAGTCGGATCCGAGTCCAGATAAGGTCCGAGTCGGACATACCCAACTATGAGACGCAGTGATATGTCATCTGTGAGTCTCTAGTACAACATACGTTCTATGTCCTAAGACCTGAGCTGGCGCATGTACTCGGGATGGTGACAGACCTGCTTTGGGCCGACCAATCACTACTTGATACGTCTCCAACGTATCTATAATTTTTGATTGTTCTATGCTATTATAGTATCAATCTTGGATGTTTTATATGCAATTATATGCCATTATATATCATTTTTTGGGACTAACCTTTTAACTCAGTGCCCAGTGCCAGTTGCTGTTTTTTGCTTTTTTTTTCTTTTCAAAAAATCATTATCAAAAAGAGTCCAAACGAGAAAAAAAACTTTGGATTAATTTTTTCTGGACCAGAAGAGACCCACGAAGCTTCGGGAGAAGACCAGAGGAGCCACGAGGGAGCCACAAGCACGGAGGGTGCGCCCCCCAGGCTTGTGGGCCCCTCGTAGCCCCTCCTGACCTAATTCCATCACTATAAATTCCCAATATACCAGGGAGACAGAAGAGAAAATCTTTCCACCGCCGCAAGCCTTTGTTCATCCACGATCCCATCTGGAGGCCTTTTTCGGTACTCTATCGGAGGGGGAATCGATCACGGAGGGCTTCTTCATCAACCTTGCTTCCCCTCCGATGATGTGTGAGTAGTTTACCACAGACCTACGGGTCCATAGCTAGTAGCTAGATGGCTTCTTCTCTCTCTTTGATCTTCAATACCATGTTTTTCCTCGATGTTCTTGGAGTTCTATCCGATGTAATCTTCTTTTGCGGTGTGTTTGTTGGGATCCGATGAATTGTGAGTTTATGATCAGATTATTCATGAGAAATATTTGAGTCTTCTCTAAACTCTTTTATGCATGATTATTATAGTTTTGTATTTCTCTTCGGTCTATCGATTTGGTTTGGCCAACTAGATTGGTTTATCTTACAATGGGAGAGGTGCTTTGTGATGGGTTCAATCTTGCGGTGCTCAATCCCAGTGATAGAAAGGGACATAACACGTATTTGTATTGTTGCCATTAAGGATAAAAAGATGGGGTTTAATCATATTGCTTGAGTTTACTTTGTCTACATCATGTCATCTTGGTTAACGCGTTACTCTGTTTTATACTCAATACCCTAGATGCATGCTGGATAGCGGTCGATGGGTGGGGTAATAGTAGTAGATGCAGGCAGGAGTCGATCTACTTTTCTCGGACGTGATGCCTATATACCTTATCATTGCCATGAATCCGTCATAATTATTTGCTTTTCTATCAATTGCCCAACAGTAATTTGTTTACCCACCGTATGCCATGTGTTCGAGAGAGAAGCCTCTAGTGAAAACTATGGCCCCCGGGTCTACTTTTATCATATTTTAAAATCAAAAATACCTTGCTGCAATTTATTCACTTTTATTTTATTTAGTATTTTAGTTTATCTATCTATCACTATCAGAATTAATCCTTGCAAATAACCGCTAAGAGGATTGACAACCCTCTTATTTGCGTTGGGTGCAAGTGTTTGCTTTTGTGTGTACAGGTACTGCTAAAGGATTTTGCGTGGTTCTCCTACTGGATTGATAACCTTGGTTCTTAACTGAGGGAAATATTTATCTCTACTATACTGCATCATCCTCTCCTCTTCGGGGAAATACCAACGCAGTCCACAAGTAGCAGGAAGAATTTCTGGCGCCGTTGTCGGGGAGACATCACCAAAATTTGTCAAGTACCTTCGCACAAACTATCATTCACTTGCATTTATTTTATTTGCCTTTTATTTGCATTTGCCTCTTGTTTTCATCTCCCCCACTTCTAATTGTTTTTTACAAAAACACAAAAACATTTTTATTTGCTTGTTTGCTAGTTTCCTTGCTTCGTCGTGATGTCTCAAGAATATACAAAATTGTGTGACTTTTCTAATACTAATAATAATTATTTTATTAGTACTCCTATTGCTCCTCCCGCCACTAGTGCGGAGTCGTGTGACATTAATGCTGCTTTGCTTAATCTTGTTATGAAAGAACAATTTTCTGGTAGTCCTAATATAGATGCTGCATCCAATCTTAATACTTTCGTTGAACTTTGTGATATGCAAAATAAAAAAGATGTGGATAATGATATTGTCAAATTAAAATTATTTCCGTTCTCACTACGAGATCGCTCTAAAACTTGGTTTTCATCCTTACCTCGCAATAGTATTGATTCATGGGATAAATGTAAGGATGCTTTTATTGCTAAGTATTTTCCTCCCGCTAAGATTATGTCACTTATAAATCAAATCATGAACTTTAAGCAACTTGAGCACGAACATGTTGCACAATCTTGGGAGAGAATGAAATTAATGATAAGAAATTGCTCAACACATGGCTTAAATTTATGGATGATCATACAAAAAATTTATGCGGGGCTAAACTTTGTTTCTAGAAATTTGCTAGACTCTGCCGCAGGTGGTACTTTTATGGAAATTACATTGGGAGAAGCTACAAAACTTCTCGATAATATCATGACAAATTATTCTCAATGGCACACTGAACGAACTCCAACTGGTAAGAAGCTAAATTATGTTGAAGAAATTAATACTTTGATTGATAAGATGGATGCTCTTATGAAATTGGTTGCTAGTAAAAGTGCTCATATTGATCCTAATGATGTGCCATTATCTACTTTGATTGAGCAAAATAATGATGCTATTGATGTGAATTTTGTCTTTAGAAATAATTTCAACAACAATGCTTATAGGGGTAATATTAAAGAATTTATTAATAATTATGGTAATTCCTATGGTAATCCATATAATAATAATAGCATACCCTCTAATCTTGAAAGTAATATTAAAGAATTTATTAATTCGCAAAAGAATTTCAATGCTATGATAGAAGAAAATTGAATAGAGTTGATGAATTGGCTAGGAACATGGATAAAATTGCTCATGATGTGGAAAATATCAAAATTAAAATTGTCTCTAGACCGTTTCCTGGAAATTCCTATAATAATTTTGGTACTTACGATGGTAATCCATATAATAATAATAATAGGATACCCTCTGATCTTGAAAGTAATATTAAAGAATTTATTAATTCGCAAAAGAATTTCAATGCTATGATAGAAGAAAATTGAATAGAGTTGATGAATTGGCTAGGAACATGGATAGAATTGCTCATGATGTGGAAAATCTCAAAATTAAAATTTTGCCACCCAAGCATGATATAAATGAGTCTATTAAAGCTATCTATGTCTCCATTAATGAAAGTAAAGAAAGGACCGCTAGGTTGAGAGCCAAACGAGAATTTCTAGAAAGAGCTATTCCACCTAGTTTCGATCATAGTAATATGAAGATATTAAAATGATTGGTGTCACCCCTATTGAATCCCTATTTAGTAACATAAAACTTGATGAAAAAGGGACTGAAGAAGAGTCAACTTTAGATAGAAGGAGTCCCAATTGTTTGGAGGGTGATAATCTTAATGATAAAAATGAAAAAAGTGGGTTTGGAGAGGTCAAAACTTTAAATAGTAATGCACCCACTACTTTGGATTACAAGGACTTTAATTATGATAGTTGTTCTTTAATTTAGTGCATTTCCTTGTTGCAATCCATGATTAATTCACCAAATGCATATGAACAAAATAAAGCTTTCACTAAACATATTGTAGAAGCTATGATGAAAGCGCATGAAGAAAAACTTGAGTTGGAAGTTTCAATTCCTAGAAAATTACAAGATGAATGGGAACCTACTATTAAAGTCAAAATTAAATATTATGAATGTAATTCTCTATGTGATCTTGGTGCTAGCGTTTCCACTATACCAAAATCTTTCTGTGATGTGTTAGGTCTCACCGATATGGATCCTTGTTCCCTTAATTTGCATCTGGCGGATTCTACTATTAAAAAACCATTGGGTAGAATAAATGATGTGCTTATTATTGCAAATAGAAATTATGTGCCCGTGGATTTTATCGTTCTCGATATTGAATGCAATCCTTCTTGCCCTATAATACTAGGTAGGCCTTTCCTACGAACAATAGGTGCTATTATTGATATGAAAGAAGGTAATAGAAGATTTCAATTTCCATTAAAGAAAGGGATGGAACACTTCCCTAGAAATAGAATTAAGGCACCTTATGAATCTATTATGAGGGCCACCTATGGAATTAACTTGAAGGATGACAACACTTGAGACTATGCATTATGCCTAGCTAGGGGCATAAAACAATAGCGCTTGTTGGGAGGCAACCCAATGAATAAAATAAATTTTTGGTTTTAATTTCTGCTCTTGTGTGTTTACACAATTAAAGACTTTGTTATGATTGTGTTTTTATATTTTAATTAGTGTTTTTGCCAAGTAATGCCTTTGGGATGGTTTGGATGATAGTATAATTGATGCTGTTTGGAAAATAGAAAGTTTTGCGTCCTCTGTTGAAATTTTGATTCTGTACTGGAGTGTCAAAAAAATCTGAAATTTTTACAGAGTATTGTTATATGAATTTTTTAAGCTGTATTAATTTTTCAGAATTTTTGGAGTTACAGAATTATAGCTTCTAAATAGATCTTTACAGACTGTTCTGTTTTAGACAGATTCTGTTTTTGTTGCATAGTTTGCTTATTTTGATGAATCTAGGGATCGTATCTAGGGGTATGAGTCATGGAGAAGTTGGAGTACAGTAGAATTATGCCAATATTAAATATGAATCAATTTATAACAGTACCTAAAGTTTAAGATTTGTTTGTTATACTAACGGATCTCACGAGGTTTCTGTTGAGTTTTGTGTGCTGAAGTTTTCAAGTTTTGGGTGAGACTACGATGGATAAAGGAATAAGGAGCGGCAAGAGCCTAAGCTTGGGGATGCCCAAGGCACCCCAAGATAATATTCAAGGAAGACTCAAGCATCTAAGCTTGGGAATTCCCCGGAAGGCATCCCCTCTTTCGTCTACAATCTATCGGTAACTCACTTGGAGCTATATTTTTATTCATCACATGATATGTGTTTTACTTGGAGCGTCTTGTGATATAGTTTGTTTGCTTTTGTTTGCTTTTTAGTTTGTCACAATCATCTTTGCTCAACACACCTTTTTGAGAGGGACAGAAATTATTCGTGATTTGTTAGAATACTCTATGTGCTTCACTTATATCTTTTGAGCTAGCTAGGCAGTTGCTCTAGTGCTTCACTTATATCTTTTAGAGCACGACAGTGGTTATATTTTAAAGAAATAGTTGCACTCTCATGCTTCACTTATATCTTTTTGAGAGTCTAATGAATAGCAATTGTAATATGCACGGGTTATGAATTTGGTCCTGATATGATAGGTATTCAAGAGGGATATAATAAAAACTTTCATGTAGATCACTGAATATGATAAGTTTGATTCCTTGCAATAGTTTTGCGACATTAAGATGGTAATATGTGGGAGGTGCTAGTAGATAATTGTGGTTTAGTAAGAATATTGGTGTTAAGGTTTGTGATTCTCGAAGCATAAACGTATGATCTGTCGTTATGCTAAGAAGTTGGAGCATGATTTATTCTTGACTGTCTACCTTATGAGTGGCGGTCGGGGACGAGCGATGGTCTTTTCCTACCAATATATCCCCCTAGGGGCATGCATAGTAGTACTTTGCTTCAAGGGCTAATAAACTTTTGCAATAAGTATGTGAGTTCTTTATGACTAATGTGAGTCCATGGATTATACGCACTCTCACCTTTCCGTAATTTGCTAGCCTCTTCGGTACCGTGCATTGCCCTTTCTGACATCGAGAGTTGGTGCAAACTTCGCTGGTGCATCCAAACCCCGTGATATGATACGCTCTATCACACATTGGCCTCTTTATATCTTCCTCAAAACAACCACCATACCTACCTATCATGGCATTTCCATAGCCATTCCGAGATATATTGCCATGCAACTTCCACTATTCTGTTTTTATGACACACATCGTCATTGTCATATTGCTTTGCATGATCATATGGCTGACATAGTATTTGTGGCTCAGCCACCGTTCATCATTTTTTATACATGTTAAGGCTAGTATCATTGCACATCATGGTATACCGCCAGAGGCATTCATATAGAGTCATATTTTTGTTCTAGTTTTGGGTTGTAATTTTTTGAGTTGTGAGTAAATAGAAGTATGGTGATCATCATTATTAGAGCATTGTCCCAGTGAGGAAATAAAAAAAAGAGGCCAAAAAGAGCCCACGAAGAAAAATGAGAGAAAAAGAGTGAAGGGGCAGTGTTACTATCCTTTTCCATACTTGTGCTTCAAAGTAGCACCATGTTTTTCATATAGAGAGTCTCCTATTTTGTCACTTTCATATACTAGTGGGAATTTTTCATTATAGAACTTGGCTTGTATATTCCGATGATGGGCTTCCTCAAATGCCCGAGGTCTTCATGAGCAAGCAAGTTGGATGCACACCCACTTAGTTTTCATGTTGAGCTTTCATACACTTATAGCTCTTAGTGCATCCGTTGCATGGCAATCCCTACTCCTCGCATTGACATCAATTGATGGGCATCTCCATAGCCCGTTGATTAGCCTCGTCGATGTGAGACTATCTTCTTATTTTTGACTTCCCCTTATTAATCTCTACCATCACACTCTATTCCACCCATAGTGCTATATCCATGGCTTGCGCTCATGTAGTGCGTGGGGGTTGAAAAAGCTGAAGCGCGTTAAAAAGTATGAACCAATTGCTTGGCTTGTCATCGGGGTAGTGCATGATAAATATTTTGTGTTAAGAAGATGGAGCATGATATAGGATTATATGATTCTGTAGGGATAATGTTATTTAGCATTTTTATTTTGAAAGACATGATTGTTTATTAGTATGCCTGAGTATTGATGTCTTTATATCGAACTATAGACTATTGCTTGGAATCATTCGGATCTTATTATTCATACCGTAAGAGAGAGATTACATGATGAAACATGTTAGGTAGAATTCCACATCAAAAATTCTGTTTTTATCATTTACGTACTCAAGGACGAGCAGGAATTAAGCTTGGGGATGCTTGATACGTCTCCAACGTATCTATAATTTTTGATTGTTCCATGCTATTATAGTATCCATCTTGGATGTTTTATATGCAATTATATGCCATTATATATCTTTTTTTGGGACTAACCTATTAACTCAGTGCCCAGTGCCAGTTGCTGTTTTTTCTTGTTTTTGTCTTTTCTGAAAATCATAATAAAAAAGAATCCAAACGAGAAAAAAACTTTGGATTAATTTTTTCTGGACCAGAAGAGACCCACGAAGCTTCGGGAGAAGACCAGAGGAGCAATGAGGGAGCCACAAGCTCGGAGGGCACGCCCTGGGGGGTAGGTGTAACATCCCCAGATTCTAACCTTGTCATTAACCAAAATAATGTGCCATGTCATCATGATCATCTTAATTGAATTGCATTTAGTAAATAATTCCACTATTAGACCCTAGTCAAATTAAAAATTCAAATAATAAGTGAAATTTGAAAATGCTACAAACAAGGCTACAAAATAGTTCATGTTTTAACAAATAATCCATATGCAATTATGCTGGAAGAAAACTATATCACTTGTTTGCTTATTCTGAGACTAGCAACCAAAAACAGTGCCAAAACAGCCCATTTAACTCCTTTCCCATTTATGCAAAATTCAAATGAATTCAAATAAGCTCCAAACTTTTTGTGGCATTCAAAAATATTGCATAGTATTTATATGACAAGTTTCATATTTTTCAAAATCCGTTTGGTGGCTCAACTTAACACAAAACAGTAACAAAAATAGAAAACAGAAAATATAAGAAAAGGAAAAGGAAAAAGGGAAACTAGCTACTGTGCTTATGGGCTCTACCTAGCCATAGTGCAGCCTGGCCCATCTACAGGCCTTCCTCAACCTCACGTACAGGAGGGAAGCCAGGGCCATGGCGTGGCCACGGCGCGCCCGTCCACGTGCCCGATGGCGCCGTGTCGATCATCTAAGCACTCTAGGAGATGGATAAGAAGACCCCCGACCCTGTAGACAAACCCTAACCCGCGCTTATCCCCTCGCTCATCCTCTCCCTCTCGTTTCCGCTCGTGCCCGAGCTGCCGTCGACGCGCCGTCGCCGTCCGCGCGGTCACTGGCCTCCCCGAAGACAGGGAGGATGTCCAGGAGCTTCCTCGTCGACGAATCCTTTGCCTACGTGCCTTGAATCGAGCCGGACCGCAACATATGCTTGGGATCGAGCTGGTTCTCCGCCACGGCCGTCGCATCTCGCCGTCGAGTTCGTTGCATCCGGACGTCCCCGCGCCTTCTAACCTTGTCCGCGAGCTCCACAGTCAGCTCCTCAGCCGATCCCACCCCTTTCCCCCTTTGATCCGTGCCATTTTGTGCCGTTGTTTGCCGTGAACCAGAGCTCACCTGAGCTCCCGCGTACGCGTATGCGTACGTGCATGCCGCGTTGCTGCCGTAACGTTGCTGTGTGCTGCTGCTAGCTCCTGCCCGCTGCTGCTCTTTGCTGCTGCTCACTGCTACTGCTCCCTGCCGCCCGCCAGCAGCCCGCGCCCCAGTCCCTCGCTCAGTCGCGCCCCAGTCTCGCCCTGCAGCGTGCACGCCCGTGTCGCCCGCAGCCCGCTCCTAGCCGCCACCCCCGCTGCTGCTGCTTAGCTGCCGCCGCTGCCTCCAGCTACTGCTGCTTGTGCCGCTGCTCTGCAGTGTGCTGCCGCCGCCGGCTGCTGCTGCTGCTGGCCATGCCCAAGGCCATGGCCGAGCGGCCACGCGTGTGTGTGTGAGTGTGCTGTGTGCGTGCTGAGTGTGCGTGCTGTGTGTGTTGTGTGTGGTGTGTGTGTGCCGTGTGTGTGTGTGGCCGGCTAGGCGACTGCCTAGTGGGGCCGGCCCTATTAGTTTAGGTCTAGTTAATATTTGGTTAGATTAATTAGGGCCTAGTTAGTCTATTGTATGTATGACATGTGGTCCCCCTAGCTTAATTAACTATTAAGATTAATCCAAATGATATAGACTATGCCATGTGGGACCCCCCTGCACTATTCCCCTCTTGACCAGTCAAGTTGACTTGGTCAATTCGGATTAATTAAATATAATAATTCCAGAAATTCCTGAATATTGATAAAACTTTGAAAATTAATAGAAAATTAACCGTAAGTCTGATGAAAATAATTTATATAAGAAAAACGATCAGAAAAATTTGACGAATCCGAATATGTCATCCATATACCTGCCACACCCCTCCATCACTGCAAACATGGAACCTTCCCCTCCGAATTGTCTGACCGAATAATACCTAGAGGTGGGAAAATATTGCCGAATATTTTCCTTCTTCTTTTAAAATGCCTAGTAATGCATTAGAGCATATTACCAACACTTTTTACCGTGACATACATCTGTGATGCATTTGTTTGCTCTGTTATTTATTGTTCCCCCTCCGTTACTTCCTTTCCGGTAGACTCCAAGACCGTTGTTGATCTGGTGATCGGCTACTTCACCGTCGAGAATCCGTTTCTGTCTGCAGAGCAACCAGGCAAGCAAAACCCCTTGATCATTCCTATATCTCCTATTCCTTCTCTCCCATGCTTGCATTAGAATTTGCTACTGTAATTGATTGCTCCTATTCTGATGCATAGCCTGTTTTTGCAACTGCTGTTGATACCTTACCTGCTATCCTAAATGCTTAGTATAGATTGGTTAGTGATCCCTCAGTGACCTCTCACCCTTGTCCCTGTTACCCCGCCTTGTTACTGGTGCCCCGATCAATGTGATCGAAGATCAAAGACCGACACATCACCGCACACCCCCTTAGCTGTATGACTCTGCAGAGCTACTATCGAGCGCTGAGGGTGATACCTCCTACCTCACTCCAGATGATATCTCTATAGCGTGGCTAATCGGTTATGGGTTACCGAGGGTGATTCCTTCTTCACCACCTCCGAAGAAGCCTCTGTGGTGCAACCCCTTGAGTGTGAACCCATCGAGGGTGATTCCTCTGAGTTCACCTTGACGAATACATCGAGTGGGAATCCATCGAGGGTGATTCCTCGGATTCACCTTGATGTTATGGACCCATGGTTACATTAATTTTACTTCAGTTCCCGGTTGAAGTCGGGTCGATCCCGAGGGGTACCCGCGAGAGATGTGAAGTCGGGTTGACTATGAGGGTACCCGCGAGATAATTACGTGGCACGGCCCGGCAGGAAGACCGCCCTAGGAGAGGGTTGGGCCTGGCCCTTGCCGTAAGTCCACGAGACGGGGCGACGGGGTAACATGATCGTGGATGTCTGCTTGTTTCCGCGAGCTCCCAATACACTAACGGATTTGGGTATTTGATCTAAGTTGGCCACTGGCCTATACGCACTACCACCACGCGGGATAATGGTTTAATGGGGCCCTTGGCGCCGTTTGTATCAGCCGAAAGCTCTGTCAGACGTCCAGTTCAGCATTGCAGCACGGCCTGGTCAGCGCCCCAGAGGAGGTGGCCTGGATCGCCCTGCTCGCAACGACCCGGAGTGCAAAGGGCGATGGGCCCAAGACCCCTGAGCACTTAGGATTTAGACCGGCGGGGACCTCTCTGCTGAGCCTAGGTAGGACTACGTCGTGTCGATCAGCCGAGGGTGGGCATGACCGAGAAAAGTGTGTCCGGCCAGAGTTAATCAAGCGTGTTGGGTAAAAGTAGTGCACCCCTGCAGGGAAGTTATCTATTCGAATAGCCGTGTCCACAGTAACAGGACGCTCAGTGTTGTATCCCGATCTACTACAACTTGAACTGGATACATGTTACTTTAATTGTAAGCTCCAGGATCGCTTTCTCGCAGGGAGTCGAGGGAGGATCTCTAGGCTTTGCTACTACATACTTATTAATTTACGTTGTGCTGCTAATCTGCACTCTTCTAAAGCTGCAAGACGCTGAAGATGCTAGTCTTCGATAGACTAGGCCTTTCCCTCTATTCTGGCATTTTTGCAGTCTAGTCCACAGATACAGCCCCTTCCCTTTGATACCGATGCATACTTAGCATAGTTCTGATGTAAGTCTTGCGAGTACTTTGGATGAGTACTCACGGTTGTTTTCCGACCTCTTTTCCCCATACCCGATTGCTGCGATCAGATGACGGAGCCCCGGAGCCAGCTGGCCCCGTCGACGACTACTACTACCCCGACGGAGCTTACTACTACGTGGAGACCGACGGCTAGGAGTAGTTTAGGAGGTTCCAAGGCAAGAGGCCTGCGCCTTTTCGATCTAGATGTCGTTGTTTTGCTCAACCTTCTTAAGGCAACCTTGTCTAATTATGTCTGTACTCAGATACTAATGCTTCCGCTGACTCTTGTGTAATTCGAGCTTATGTATTCGAGCCCTCGAGGCGCCAGGCTTGTAATATAAAGCTTGTATTATTTTATTTTCTGTAGAGTTTTGTTGTGATATCTTCCCGTGAGTCCCTGGGCTTGATCGTGCACATTTGCGTGTATGATTAGCGCACGGTCGGGCCAGGGGCGTCACAGTAGGGCGCGCCCCCCAGGCTTGTGAGCCCCTCATAGCCCCTCCTGACCTAATTCGAGCGCTATAAATTCCCAAATATTCCCAATATACTAGGGAGACAGAATAGAAAACCTTTCCGCCGCCGCAAGCCTCTGTTCTTCCGCGATCCCATCTGGAGGCCTTTTCCGGTACTCTGCCGGAGGGGAAATCGATCACGAAGGGCTTCTTCATCAACCTTGCTGCCCCTCTGATGATGTGTGAGTAGTTTACCACAGACCTACGGGTCCATAGCTAGTAGCTAGATGGCTTCTTCTCTCACTTTGATCTTCAATACCATGTTCTCCTCGATGTTCTTGGAGTTCTATCCGATGTAATCTTCTTTTATGGTGTGTTTGTTGGGATCAGATGAATTGTGAGTTTATTATCAGATTATTCATGAGAAATATTTGAGTCTTCTCTGAACTCTTTTATGCATAATTATTATAGCTTTGTATTTCTCTCCGATCTATCGATTTGGTTTGGCCAACTAGATTGGTTTATCTTGCAATGGGAGAGGTGCTTTGTGATGGGTTCAATCTTGCGGTGCTCAATACCAGTGACAGAAACGGACATGACACGTATTTGTATTATTGCCATTAAGGATAAAAATATGGGGTTTAATCATATTGCTTGAGTTTACTTTGTCTACATCATGTCATCTTGCTTAAGGCGTTACTCTGTTTTATACTTAATACCCTAGATGCATGCTGGATAGCGGTCGATGGGTGGAGTAATAGTAGTAGATGCAGGCAGGAGTCGATCTACTTGTCTCGGACGTGATGCCTATATACCTTATCATTGCCCTGAATCCGTCATAATTATTTGCTTTTCTATCAATTGCCCAACAGTAATTTGTTTACCCACCGTATGCTATGTGTTCGAGAGAGAAGCCTCTAGTGAAAACTATGGCCCCCGGGTCTACTTTTATCATATATTAAAATCAAAAATACCTTGCTGCAATTATTTACTTTTATTTTATTTAGTATTTTGGTTTATCTATCTATCACTGTCAGAATTAATCCTTGCAAATAACCGCTAAGAGGATTGACAACCCTCTTATTTGCGTTGGGTGCAAGTGTTTGCTTTTGTGTGTGTAGGTGCTGCTAAAGGGATTTTGCGTGGTTCTCCTATTGGATTGATAACCTTGGTTCTTAACTGAGGGAAATACTTATCTCTACTATACTGCATCATCCTCTCCTCTTTGGGGAAATACCAACGCAGTCTACAAGTAGCAGGAAGAATTTCTGGCGCCGTTGTCGGGGAGACATCACCAAAATTTATCAAGTACCTTCGCACAAACTATCATTCACTTGCATTTATTTTATTTGCCTTTTTATTTGCATTTGCCTCTTGTTTTCATCTCCCCCACTTCTAATTTTTTTTACAAAAACACAAAAATATTTTTATTTGCTTGTTTGCTAGTTTCCTTGCTTCGTCGTGATGTCTCAAGAAAATACAAAATTGTGTGACTTTTCTAATACTAATAATAATGATTTTATTAGTACTCCTATTGCTCCTCCCGCCACTAGTGCGGAGTCGTGTGGCATTAATGCTGCTTTGCTTAATCTTGTTATGAAAGAACAATTTTCTGGTAGTCCTAATGAATATGTTGCATCCCATCTTAATACGTTCGTTGAACTTTGTGATATGCAAAAGAAAAAAATATGTGGATAATGATATTGTCAAATTAAAATTATTTCCGTTCTCACTACGAGATCGCGCTAAAACTTGGTTTTCATCCTTGCCTATAAATAGTATTGATTCTTGGGATAAGTGTAAGGATGCTTTTACTACCAAGTATTTTCCTCCCGCTAAGATTATTTCTTTAAGAAATCAAATTATGAATTTTAAGCAGCTTGAGCATGAACATGTTGCACAATCTTGGGAACAGAAGTATGACACATTGTACAAGTTCGCCAACCGACTTCATTGTCTACTTGGTGGTTAGCACGCCTTGCTAGAGGCCGCTACCAACTGAGCAAGTAGGAGGTGATCCAACCTGTGACCAAGCCGACTTGAACCTAAGGGGTCGCGCGCTTAAGGGAAGGAACCTACGAGGTCGGATCCGAGGATACTGGTCGGATGTGATCCGAGCTGGACTTGGATCATGACCGAGTAGACTTGTTGGCTTTAGGATCTGTGCGAGGCCCAAGTGTTGAGCCGAGGACGAATGCCTATATATAGTGGAGGTGTGGCACACTCATTCGGTGGATCGCTTCGGCGCCGTCATTAGGGCTTTGCATGTGTTGCAACTAGCCACCTCCACTCGCCGCCGGTTGTGTGATCGGACCTAGCAGTCCGCCGCACGACTTTCCTCCTGCACGCACGCATACCTTTAGAGGTGGTGCACTTGCGCCGCTCCGTCGAACCTGTTCATGGGATCCGATCGGCTACATGGGAGATCGATGAGGAGGAGACGACTCCGGAGACGCACTGGCCCAACTCTACTTCCGCTGCACGGCACTGCGTGTCTGGTGCTAACGATCCGTGATCCATCTCCTATAGCATGTTCCTGGATGTTCTGCGGTTAGGAAATTTTAATTTGCAGTCAACGCACCCTACCGTAGAACCCAACAGCTACTTGTGAGCTGCGTTGGGATTTTCCCCGAAGAGGAAGGGTGAAGCAATATAGTAGCGGATAAGTATTTCCCTCAGTATAGAACCAAGGTTATCAAACCAATAGGAGAACCACGCAAACACTCCTTAGCAGTACCAGCACACACAAGAGGAAATACTTGCACCCAACATAGGCAAGAGGGTTGTCAATCCGCTTTACTCGTTAATTGCAAGGATCAAATCTGATAGTGGTAGATCGATAAACTGCAAAGTAAAATAAAAGTAAATAAATTGCAGCAAGGTATTTTTGGTTTTAGTAATATGATTAAAGTGGACCCGGGGCCATAGTTTTCACTAGAGGCATCTCTCGTAAAAATAGCATACGGTGGGTAGACAAATTACTGTTGGGCAATTGATAGAAAAGCGCATAGTTATGACGTTATTCATGGCATGATCATGTATATAGGTGTTGGAAATATGCCCTACAGGCAATAATAAATTGGTTGTTATCATATTTCCTTGTTCATGATAAATGTTTATTATTCATGCTAGAATTGTATTGTCCGGAAACTTAAATACATGTGTGAATACATAAACAACACCATGTCCTTTGTAAGCCTCTACTAGACTAGCTCATTGATCAAAGATGGTTAACGTTTCCTAACCATAGACATGAGTTTTCGTTTGATAACGGGATCACATCATTAGGAGAATGATGTGATGGACAGACCCAACTGTAAGCTTAGCATATGATCGTGTCACTAAGTTCACTTTGCCGTAGCTTTCGTAATGTCAAGTATCTGTTCCTTAGACCATGAGATCATGCCACTCCCGGATACTGGAGGAATACTTTGTGTGCTATCAAACATCACTTCATAACTGGGTGATCATAAAGGTGCTCTACAGGTATTTTCCAAAAGTGTTTGTTGGGTTGCATGGATCGAGACTGGGATTTGTCGCTCCGTGTAACGGAGACATATCTCTGGGCCCTCTCGGTAATACAACATCATAAGAAGCTTGCAAGCATGTGACTAATGAATTTAGTCACGTGATCTTGTATTATAGAACGAGTAAAGAGACTTGTCGGTAATGAGATTGAACTAGGTACGGAGATACTGACGATCGAATCTCGGGCAAGTAACATATCGCCAGACAAAGGGAATTGCATACGAGATTAACTGAATCCCTCACATCATGGTTCAACCGATAAAGATCTTCATGGAATATGTAGGAAACAATATGGGCATCCAGGTCCCGCTGTGGGTTTTTGACCGGAGAGGTGTCTCGGTCATGTCTACATCATTCCCAAACCCGTAGGGTCGCACGCTGAACGTTCGGTAGCGCTATGGTAATGTTGAGATATTAATACTGGAAAGTCCGAAGGTTGTTCGGAGTCCCGAATGGGATACAGGATATCACAAGGAGCTCCGGAATGGTCCAGAGGTAAAGATTTATATATGGGAAGTCATATTTTGGGTTCCGGAAAAGTTCAATTTTTTCCGGTATTGTACCGGGAAGGTTCTAGAAGGTTTTGGAGTGGGGCCCACCTGCATGGGGGGACCCACATGGATGTGGGTAGTGGGGCAAGGCCCCACACCCCTGGTCTAGGCGCACCAAGATTCCCCTCTAAAAGGAATAGGATCATATACCGAAGGGATAAGATCGAGATCCCTAAAAAGGGGATAGCGATCGGTGGGGAAGGAAAGGAGGGATTTCCTTCCTTCCCCCTTGGCCAACGACCCTAGAGGCTTGGAGGGCAAGCCACGAGCCCCCTCGACACCTATATAAAGGTGGGGAGGCATATGGGGCAAACACCCTTCCACCCTTGGCCACCTCTCCCTCCCGTTACTCCTCCTCCTCCGCGTAGCGCTTGGAGAAGCCCTGCCGGGGTTCTGCTGCCACCACCACCACGCCGTCGTGCTGGTCCCGATCTCATCTACCTCCTCTACCTTGCTTGCTGGATCAAGAAGGAGAGGATGCCATCGAGCTAAACATGTGCTAAACTCGGAGGTGCCGTCCGTTCGGCACTAGATCAGATTGGATCGTGATTGGATCGCGAAGAGTATGACTACATCAACCGCGTTACATACGCTAATGCTTTCGGTCTACAAGGGTACATAGACACACTCCCCTCTCGTTGCTATGCATCTCCTAGATTAGATCTTGGGCGTTACATAGGATTTTTTTTGATTTTCATGCGACATTTCCCATCAATAGGCATTACGTCCGTGACAAGTAGACCGACTCCTTCCTGCATCTACTACTATTACTCCACCAATCGACCGACTCCTGCCTGCATCTATGGTATTAAGTTCAAAAAAAATAGAACAACGCTTTAAGCAAGATGACATAATGTAGATAGAATAAAATCAATCAATATGATTAAACACCATTGTTTTACCCTTAGTAGCAACAATACAAATACATGTCTCGCTACCTCTTCTGTCACGAGGTGAGGACACCGCAAGATTGAACCTACTACTATGCACCACTTCCACTAAAGATCAATGAATCAACTTGGCCAAAGAAAACCAATAGATTGGAAGGCATTACATAGCTATAACAATCATACATAATAAAGTTCAGAAAAGACTCAATTACTTTCAAGGAATAATTTGATCATAAACCCACAATTCATTGGATCCCAACAAACACACCACAAAAGAAGATTACATCAGGTCGATCTCCGAAGAGAACATTGTATTAAAGGTCAAAGAGAGAGAGAGAAAGCCATCTAGCTAATCACGATGGACCTGTAGGTCTGTGGTGAACTACTCACACATCATCGGAAGGGCAGCGAAGTCGATGTAGAAGCCCTCCGTAATCGATTCCCCCTCCGGCAGATTACCAAAAAAGGCCTAGAGATGGGATCGCGAAAGAACAGAGACTTGCGATGGCAGAAAAATTGTTTCGGGTGGCTCTCTGGGGTTTTTGTTATATTTGGGAATTTATAGCGCTGGAATTAGGTTAGACGTAGCCACGAGGGGCCCTCAAGGCATCAGGGCGCGCCCTGTTGCCTTGCTGTCTCCTCATAGGTCTTCTGGTCTTCCCCCGAAGCTTCTAGGGTCTCTTATGTCCAGAAAAAATCGTCAAAAAGTTTCGTAACGTTTGGACTCCGTTTGGTATAGATTTTCTGTAAAACCAAAAACAAGCAGAAAACAGTAACCGACACTAGGCACTGAGTTAATAGCTTAGTCCCCAAAAATGATATAAAATTGCATATAAAGTATCTAAGAATGATAATATAATAGCATGAAACAAATAAAAATTATAGATACGTCGGAGACATATCAGCATCCCCAAGCTTAATTCCTGCTCGTCCTCGAGTAGGTAAATGATAAAACAAAATAATTTTTGATGTTGAATGCTACCTAGCATGTTTATCATGTCATCTTCTTACGGTATAAATATTGAGAAACGATGAAGTAATTGATATCAACATAATAATATCAGTGAATACAAGAACATAATCATTACTTTTTCAAAATATACGATGCTCAACGAATGTTATCCCTACTTCATTGAATTATGTAAGCATGGCATGACTCTGCCTTCACCGCATAAATATAAATTATGAGCACCCCGATGTCAAACCTAGCAATTTTGGATCATACTTTTTCACGCGCTTCAGCATTTTCAACTCCACTCAATACATGAGCGTGAGTCATGGACAAAGCACTATGGTAGAATTGAATGCGGTGGTAGAGATTAATAAGGGAAGTAAAAATGAATAAAGTCTCGCATCAACTCGGCGGATCAATAGGCAATGGAGAGGCCTATCAATCGATATCAATGCAAGGAGTAGGGATTGCCATGAAACGGATGCAATAGAGCTATAAGTGTATCAAAGCTCAACTGAAACTAAGTGGGTGTGCATCCAACTTGCTTGCTCATGAAGACCTCGGGCATTTGAGGAAGCCTGCCATCGGAATATACAAGCCAAGTTCTATAATGAAAATTTCCCACTAGTATATGAAAGTGACAACTCAGTTGACTCTCTATATGAAGAACATGGTGCTACTTTGAAGCACAACTGTGGTAAAAGGATAGTAGCATTGTCCCTTCTCTCTTTTTCTCTCATTTTTTTGTTGGGCTCTTTTAGAATAATCTCATGAACCTCATCCCCTCATTTTGGATGACTCATCAGTCTCCACCATTATTTTCCTCATTGGGACAATGCTCTAATAATGATTATCATCACACTTTTATTTACTTACAACTCGATAAAACTGAAACAATATGACTATATGAATGCCTCTGGCAGTGTACTAGGATGTGCAATGATCTAGCGTAACATGTATTACTATGATGAATGGTGGCTTTGCCACAAAGTCATCTCTATATGATCATGCAAAGCAATATGATGATGAACACACATGTCAAAAGACGGAACGGTGGAAGTTGCATGGCAATATATCTCGGAATGGCTATGGAAATGCCATGACAGGTAGGTATGGTGGCTTGTTTTAGGAAGATATACGGAGGCTTATGTGTGATAGAGCGTATCATATCACGGGGTTTGGATGCACCGGTGAAGTTTACACCGACTCTCGAGGTGAGAAAGGGCAATGCATGGCACCGAAGAGGCTAGCAATATGTGGATAGGTGGGAGTGTTGTATTTGTCCATGAACTCACATTAGTCATAAAGAACTCATATACTTGTTGTGAAAGTTTTATTAGCCCTTGAAGCAAAGTACTACTCGCATGCCCCTAGGGAGGAGGTTGGTAGGAGTTAACCATAGCGCACCCCGATTTAGACAGCAAACAAGGATTTCAATCAGACATAAAAATGCTCAAACTTCCTCATCATGCCACGACGAACACTTAAATGAGTAGTACATAACAAGCTTTAATATCGATATTTTTACTAACCAATGATTCTAAACTAATACCCTTTCATATTACGACATCAATATAATTAACTCATACATTTCATATTTAGTGCCATACAAGAAAGGTTTTTATTATATTACTCTTATATACCTATCATTTCAGAGTAGTCTTATAACCCGTGCACATTACCACTTCCTATTTAGGACTCTCAAAAAGATTTAAGTGAAGCATGAGAGTGCAATAATTTCTACAAAATATATAAACACCGCCGTGCTCTAAGAATTTAAGTGAAGCACAAGAGCAACTGCATAGCTCAAAAGATATAAGTGAAGCTCATAGAGTATTCTAACAAATCATGATGAATGCGTGTCTCTCTCAAAAGGTGCGTCCAGCAAACAATGATTGTGGCATACTAAAAAGCAAAACAAAACTATGGCACAAGACCCTCCAAGTAAAACTCATATCATGTGATGAATAAAAATATAGTTCCAAGTAACGTACCGATGAATTGTGGACAAAAGAGGGGATGCCATCCGGGGCATCCCCAAGCTTAGACACTTGGGTCTTCCTTGAATATTACCTTGGGGGGACTTGGGCATCCCCAAGCTTAGGGCCTTGCTGCCCCTTATTCCTTTACTCATCGTGATCTCACCCAAAACTTGAAAACTTCAACACACAAAACTCAACAGAAACTTTTCGAGATCCGTTAGTGTAATAAATCAATCATCCACTTTAGGTACCGTTGTAAATTGATTCGTAATTGTTCTTGCATAATATCTAGTATATTCTAACTTTTCCATTACTTATACCCCCCGATATAATCCATAGCATCATCAAAACAAGCACATATGCAATAAAAAACATAATCTGTCTAAAACAAAACAGTCTGTAAGGATCTGAATTAAGTCATACTTCTGTAGCTCCAAAAATTCTGAAAACTTAGGACAACATAAACAATTTGTATCCCAATACTGTGTAGAAAATTAAGATTTTTCTGACGTTCCAGTAAGAAATGTAAAATCAAATATTAGGCACAAAACTTTTCATTTTCAAACAACATCAATTATACTATCATTTAAATCATCCCAAAGGCATTACTTGGCATAAACACTAATTAAAAGATAAAAACACAATCATTACAGTAGCAATAATCATGTGACTCAAGAAAAATAAATACTGCAATAATGATAAATATTGGGTTGCCGCCCAACAAGCGCTATTGTTTTATGCTCCTAGCTAGGCATAATGCATTATTTCAAGTATTATCATCCTTCAAAGTAATTCCATAGGTGGCTCTCATAATAGATTCATGGTGGTTTAATTGTATTCCTTGGGAAGTGTTCCATCCCTTTCTTCAGTGGAAATTGGAACCTTATATTTCCTTCTTTCATATCAATAATTGCACCTATGGTTCGTAGGAAAGGCCTACCAAGTATTATAGGACAAGACGGATTGCATTCGATATCAAGCACAATAAAATCCACGGGTACATAATTTATATTAGCAATTATAAGGACATCATTAATTCTACCCAATGGTTTCTTAATAGTTGAATCCGCTAAATGCAAATTAAGGGAACATTCATCCATATCGGTGAGACCTAGAATATCACATAAAGATTGTGGTATAGTAGAGACGCTAGCACCTAGATCACACAAAGCATTACATTCATAATATTTGACCTTTACTTTAATAGTAGGTTCCCATTCATCTTGTAATTTCCTTGGAATTTATACTTCTAATTTTAGCTTTTCTTCATGAGCTTTAATCATTGCTTCTACAATATGTTTAGTAAAAGCTTTACTCTATTCGTAAGCATTAGGTGAATTCATCATGGACTGCAACAAGGAATACAATCAATCAAAGATCAATTATCATAATTAAAGTCCTTGTAATCCAAAGTAGTGGGCACATCACTATCTAAAGTCTTGACCTCTTCAAACCCACTTTTGTTGTTTTTATCATTAAGATAATCACCCTCCGAACAATTGGGACGCCTTCTTGCTAAAGTTGACTCATCTCCAGTCCCTTTTTAATGAAGTTTTATATTACTAAACAAAGATTCAATAAGTGTCACACCAATCATTTTAATATCCTCATCATGATTATGATAAAAACCGGGTACGAGAGTCTTTTCTAGGAATTCACGCTTAGCTCTTAACCTCTCAATTATTTTTCTAATTTCATCCATGGTGACTTGGATAGACTTTAGAGATTCAGTAACATCATTTTTATGTGGTATAATTTTAATTTTAAGAGTATCCTCATCATGAGCAATTCTATCCATGTTTCTAGCCATATCATCAACTTTATGTAGTTTTTCTTCTACCATGGCATGAAAAATCTTTTGAGAACTAATAAATTCTTTAATGTTGTTCTCAAGTTCAGTAGGTATCCTATTATTATTATATGAATTATCATAGAATTACCATAATTATTAGACGGATTACCGGGATACGGTCTAGGATTGAAATTCCCTCTATAAGCATTGTTGTTGAAATTATTTGTAGCAACAAAATTCACATCAATAGCAGCATTATTTAGCTCAATCAAAGTAGATAATGGGACATCATTTGGATCAACATTAGCACTTTTACTAGTAAACATATTCATAAGTGCATCCATTTTATCACTCAAAGTAGAAACTTCTTCGACAGAGTTTACCTTCTTAGCAATTGGAGCTCGTTCGGTATGCCATTGAGAATAATTTGTCATCATATTATTGAGAAGCTTGGTTGCTTCCCCTAATGTAATTCTCATAAAGGTACCACCTGCGGCAGAGTCTAGAAGATTTCTCGACACAAAGTTTAGTCCCGCATAGAAATTTTGTATTATCATCCACAAGCTTAATCCATGAGTGGGGCAATTTTTAATCATTAATTTCATTCTCTCCCAAGATTGTGCAACATGTTCTTGCTCAAGTTGCTTAAAGTTCATGATTTGATTTATAAGTGACATAATCTTAGCGGGAGGAAAATACTTAGCAATAAAAGCATCCTTACATTTATCCCATGAATCAATACTATTGCGAGGTAAGGATGAAAACCAAGTTTTAGCACGATCTCTAAGTGAGAAAGGAAATAATTTCAACTTAACAATATCATTATCCACATATTTTTTTCTTTTGCATATCACATAATTCAACAAAGGTATTAAGATGGGATAAAGCATCTTCATTTAGATTTCCAGCAAATTGTTCTTTCATAATAAAATTTAGCAATGCCGCACTAATATCATATGACCCCGCACTAGTGGCGGGAGGAGAAATTGGAGTAATAATGAAATCATTATTATTAGTATTCGAGAAGTCACACAACTTAGTATTTTCTTGAGACATAGTGGCAAATCAAGCAAGCGAGCAAACAAGCAAAATAAAATATTTTTGTGTTTTTGATTTTTTTTAACGAGACTAATAAAAGAAAATAAAAAGTAGAACAAATAAATGATAATGTGAATGTAGGAACCTGTAAGTGTTTGATGATGTCTCCCCGGCAACGGCGCCTGAAATTCTTTCTACTACTTGTGAGCTGCGTTGGTTTTTTCCCTGAAGAGAAAGGGTGAATCAATATAGTAGCGGATAAGTATTAACCTCAGTAGAGAACCAAGGTTATCGAACTAATAGGAGAACCATGCAAACACTCCTTTGTAGTACCTGCACACACAAGAGCAAATACTTGCACCCAACACAGGCAAGAGGGTTGTCAATCCCCTTGTACTCGTCAATTGCAAGGATCAAATCTGATAATGGTAGATAGATAAATTGCAAAGTAAAATAAAAGTAAATTTATTGCAGCAAGGTATTTTTGGTTTTAGTAATATGGTTAAAGTAGACCCGGGGGCCATAGTTTTCACTAGAGGCATCTCTCTCATAAAAATAGCATACGATGGGTAGACAAATTACTGTTGGGCAATTGATAGAAAAGCGCATAATTATGACATTATTCATGGCATGATCATGTATATAGGCATTACGTCTGTGGCAAGTAGACTGACTCTTGCCTGCATCTACTACTATTACTCCACCAATCGATCGACTCCTGCCTGCATCTATGGTATTAAGTTCATAAGGAACAGAGCAACGCTTTAAGCAAGATGACATAATGTAGATAGAATAAAATCAATCAATATGATTAAACCCTGTCATTTTATCCTTAGTTGCAACAATACAGATACGTGCCTCGCTACCCCTTCTGTCACGAGGTGAGGACACCGCAAGATTGAACCTACTACTATGCACCACTTCCACTGAAGATCAATGAATCAACTTGGCAAAGAAAACCCATAGATCGGAAAGCATTACATAGCTATAACAATCATACATAATAAAGTTCAGAAAAGACGCAATTACTTTCAATGAATAATCTGATCATAAGCCCACAATTCATCGGATCCCAACAAACACACCGCAAAAGAAGATTACATCAGAACGATCGCCGAAGAGAACATTGTATTGAAGATCAAAGATAGAGAGAAAGCCATCTAGCTAATCACTATGGACATGTAGGTCTGTGGTGAACTACTCACACATCATCGGAAGGTCAGCAAGGTTGATGTAGAAGCCCTACGTGATTGATTCCCCCACCGGCAGATTACCAAAAAAGGCCTCCAGATGGGATCACAGAAGAACAGAGACTTGCGGCGGCGGAAAAATTGGTTCGGGTGGCTCTCTGGGTTTTTGGAATAGTTGGGAATTACAGCACTGGAATTAGGTTAGACGAAGCCACAAGGGGCCCACAAGGCATCAAGGCGTGCCCTGTTGCCTTGCCGTCTCCTCGTAGGTCTTCTGATCCTCCCCCAAAGCTTCTAGGGTCTCTTATGTCCAGAAAAAAATTGTTAAAAAGTTTCATAACGTTTGGACTCCGTTTGGTATAGATTTTCTATAAAACCAAAAACAAGGAGAAAACAACAACTCGCACTAGGCACTGAGTTAATAGGTTAATCCCCATAAATGATATAAAATTGCATATAAAGTATCTAAGAATGATAATATAATAGCATGAAACAATAAAAAATTATAGATACGTCGGAGATATATCAACTGTCTACCCTTTCATTGTCTTGCAAACCTTGTTGGGAGGATGGCAGAGTAGAATCTGTAGAGACCCTCTATTTCAGTTGCTCAGAAGGACCACCATTATCCACTGCCTTACTAATTTCCTTCCGCTGTATTGATTTTGCATTGTGAAGTCAAACCAACAAGAAAAAGGAATAAAATTCACTCTTCGGAACTCATTCATGCAAGATACTAACGAACAATACTTAGATGTAAGGCAAACACATGATACGAGGATGGAATATGTTCGAAAAATAGGACCGCATGTCATATTCTCACCTATGATGTGGAAACTAAGCAGAAGGAATTTCAACAAATTAGAAGCACTGCAAGCTAGACACCATATGAAAGATGCAATCAATATCACTCTGCCAAGTTAAAACTGTCTCATCATAAGTGGTGTTTCAACAAATTATAAGCAGTACATGCTAAAAATCATTTGCAAGACGCAACCAATATCACACTGCCAAGTTAAAGGTGTCTCATCATAAGTGATTGATGCGGAATACGCAAGAACAATAGTTTGATGTAAGAACATGGTGTGATCAGATATAGTATGTTCTAGAAACAGGAACATGTGTCATATTCACAGGTATAATGTGTAAACTAAGCAGATGCAATACAACAAAATTAGAAGCAATACAAGCTAGACATCATACACAACATGCATCCTGCTACTTGTAGACTGCGTTGGTATTTCCCCGAAGAGGAGAGGATGATGCAGTATAGTAGAGATAAGTATTTCCCTCAGTTAAGAACCAAGGTTATCAATCTAGTAGGAGAACCACACAGAACCTCGTTAGCAGCACCTACACAGACAAAAGCAAACACTTCCACCCATCCCAAATAAGAGGGTTGTCAATCCTCTTAGCGGTTATTTGCAAGGATTAATTCTGATAGTGATAGATAGATAAAGTAAAATACTAAATAAAATAAAAGTAAATAAATTGCAGCAAGGTATTTTTGGATTTTAATATATGATAAAAGTAAACCCGGGGGCCATAGTTTCACTAGAGGCTTCTCTCTCAAACACATAGCATACGGTGGGTAAACAAATTACTGTTGGGCAATTCATAGAAAAGCAAATAATTATGACGGATTCATGGCAATGATCATGTATATTGGCATCACGTCCGAGACAAGTAGACCGACTCCTGTCTGCATCTACTACTATTACTCCACCCATCGACCGCTATCCAGCATGCATCTAGGGTATTAAGTATAAAACAGAGTAACGCCTTAAGCAAGATGACATGATGTAGACAAAGTAAACTCAAGCAATATGATTAAACCCGATCTTTTTATCCTTAATGGCAACAATACAAATAAGTGTCATGTCCCTTTCTGTCACTGGGATTGAGCACCGCAAGATTGAACCCATCACAAAGCACCTCACCCATTGCAAGATAAACCAATCTAATTGGCCAAACCAAATCGATAGATCGGAGAGAAATACAAAGCTATAACAATCATGCATAAAAGAGTTCAGAGAAGACTCAAATATTTCTCATGAATAATCTAATCATAAACTCACAATTCATCGGATCCCAACAAACACACAGCAAAAGAAGATTACATCTGATAGAACTCCAAGAACATCGAGGAGAACATGGTATTGAAGATCAAAGAGAGAGAAGAAGCCATCTAGCTACTAGCCATGGACCCGTAGGTCTGTGGTAAACTACTAACACATCATCGGAAGGGCAGCAGAGTACCGAAAAAGGCCTCCAGATGGGATCACGGAAGAACAGAGACTTGCAGCGGCGGAAAGGTTTTCTCTTCTGTCTTTTTTGGTATATTGGGAATATTTGGGAATTTATAGTGCTAGAATTAGGTCAAGAGGTGCCACGAGGGGCCCACAAGTCTGGGCTCTTTTTTCTCCGTTTGGACTCTTTTTTATAATGATTTTTTGAAAAGACAAAAACAAGCAAAAAATAGCAACTGGCACTGGGCACTGGGTTCATAGGTTAGTCGCAAAAATGATATATAATGGCATATAATTGCATATAAAACATCCAAGATTGATAATATAATAGCATGGAACAATAAAAAATTATAGATACGTTGGAGATGTATCAAGCATCCCCAAGCTTAATTCCTGCTCGTCCTCGAGTAGGTAAATGATAAAAACAGAATTTTTGATGTGGAATGCTACCTAACATGTTTCATCATGTAATCTCTCTTACGGTATGAATTATAAGATCCGAATGATTCAAAGCAATAGTCCATTGTTTGACATAAAGACATCAATTCTATAGTTTGACATAAAGACATCAATACTCAGGCATACTAATAAAGAATCATGTCTTTCAGAATAAAAATGCTAAAGAAAGTTATCCCTACAAAATCATATCATCCTGTCATGCTCCATCTTCTTAACAGAAAGTATTTATCATCCACTACCCCGGTGACAAGCCGAGCAATTGGTTCATACTTTTTAACGCGCTTCAGCTTTTTCAACCTCCTCGCAATACATGAGCGCAAGCCATGGATATAGCACTATGGGTGGAATAGAATGTGATGGTAGAGATCAATAAGTGGAAGTCAAAAATAAGAAGATAGTCTCACATCAATGCGGCTAATCAACGGGCTATGGAGATGCCCATCAATTGATGTCAATGCGAGGAGTAGGGATTGCCATGCAACGGATGCACTAAGAGCTATAAGTGTATGAAAGCTCAACATGAAAACTAAGTGGGTGTGCATCCAACTTGCTTGCTCATGAAGACCTCGGGCATTTGAGGAAGCCCATCATCGGAATATACAAGCCAAGTTCTATAATGAAAAATTCCCACTAGTATATGAAAGTGACAAAATAGGAGACTCTCTATATGAAAAAATGGTGCTACTTTGAAGCACAAGTATGGAAAAGGATACTAACACTGCCCCTTCTCTCTTTGTCTCATTTTTTTCTCTTTTTTTCTTTTTCTTTTTCTTTTTCTTTTCTCTTTTTTTCCTTTTTTCGTGGGCTCTTTTTGGCCACTTTATTTTTTTTATTTTTTTTATTTCCTCACTGAGACAATGCTCTAATAATGATGATCATCATATTTCTATTTACTTACAACTCAAAAGAAAATTACAACTCGAAACTAGAACAAAAATATGACTCTATATGAATGCCTCTGACGGTGTACCAGGATGTGCAATGATACTAGCGTAACATGTATAAAAATGATGAACGGTGGCTGAGCCACAAATACTATGTTAGCTATATGATCATGCAAAGCAATATGACAATGACGATGTGTGTCATATAAATGGAACGGTGGAAGTTACATGGCAATATATCTCGGAATGGCTATGGAAATGCCATAATAGGTAGGTATGGTGGCTGTTTTGAGGAAGATATAAAGAGGCTAATGTGTGATAGAGCGTATCATATCATGGGGTTTGGATGCACCGGCGAAGTTTGCACCAACCGAAGAGGCTAGCAAATTGTGGAAAGGTGAGAGCGCGTATAATCCATGGACTCACATTAGTCATAAAGAACTCACATACTTATTGTGAAAGTTTATTAGCCCTTGAAGCAAAGTACTACTACACATGCCCCTAGGGGGATTGATTGGTAGGAAAAGACCATTGCTCGTCCCTGACCGCCACTCGTAAGGTAGACAATCAAGAATAAATCATTCTCCAACTTCTTAGCATAACGACAGATCATACGTGCATGCTTCGGGAATCACAAACCTTAACACGAATATTCTTACTAAACCACAATTATCTACTAGCACCTCCCACATATTACCATCTTAATATCGCAAAACTATTGCAAGGAATCAAACTTATCATATTCAGTGATCTACATGAAAGTTTTTATTATATCCCTCTTGAATACCTATCATATTAGGACCAAATTCATAACCCGTGCATATTACCATTGCTATTTATTAGACTCTCAAAAATATATAAGTGAAGAATGAGAGTGCAACTATTTCTTTAAAATATAACCACCACTGTGCTCTAAAAGATATAAGTGAAGCACTAGAGCAACTGCCTAGCTCAAAAGATATAAGTGAAGCACATAGAGTATTCTAACAAATCACGAATAATGTGTGTCCCTCTCAAAAAGGTGTGTTCAGCAAAGATGATTGTGAAAAACTAAAAAGCAAACAAACTATAGCACAAGACACTCCAAGTAAACACATATCATGTGATGAATAAAAATATAGCTCCAAGTGATATACCGATAGATTGTACACGAAAGAGGGGATGCCATCCGGGGCTTCCCCCAGCTTAGACGCTTAAGTCTTCCTTGAATATTGCCTTGGGGTGCCTTGGGCATCCCCAAGCTTAGGCTCTTGCCGCTCCTTATTCCTTTATCCATCGTAGTCTCACCCAAAACTTGAAAACTTCAGCACACAAAACTCAACAGAAACCTCGTGAGATCCGTTAGTGTAACAAATAAATCTTAAACTTTAGGTACTGTTGCAAATGGATTCATATTTAATATTAGCATAATGCTACTGTACTCCAACTTCTCCATGACTCATACCCCTCGATACGATCCATAGATTCATCAAAATAAGCAAACTATGCAACAAAAACAGAGTCTATCTAAAACAAAACAGTCTGTAAAGATCTGAATTAACGTGGGTAATTCATTTCCAATACTGTGTAAAAAATTCAGAGTTTAATCACGCTCCAGAAAAAAATCAAAATTCCAACACTTGACGCAAAAGTTTCTGTTTTCCAACAGCATCAATCATACTATCTCCAAATCATCCCAAAGGCATTACTTGGCATAAACACTAATTAAAAGATAAAAAAACAATCATAACAGAGGCTATAATTGTGTAAACACACAAAGACAGAAAGTAAAACAAAAAAATTATTTTATTTATTGGGTTGCCTCCCAACAAGCTCTTTCTTTATAGCCATTAAGATAGGCTTAGGATATTGATGATGCTCACATAAAAGACAAGAATTGAAGCATAATGAGAGCATCATAAAACATGTGACAAACACATTTAAGTCTAACATACTTCCTATGCATAGGCATTTTATAGGAAAACAAATTATCAAGACAAGCAATATCTAGCATATGCAAATAGGAATAATGAAGCATTAAATATTTCAAAACAAAGAGAGGTAATTTAATAACATGAAGAATTCTATAACCATATTTTCCTCTCTCATAATAATTGCATGTAGGATCATAATCAAATTCAACAATATATCTATCATATAAAATATTCTCTTCATGATCCCTATGCATAAAAGTTTTATAATCTTCCAAGATAGTGGGATTAACATCAACTAAAGTCATGACCTCTCCAAACCCACTTTGATCAAAAATTTCATAAGATTGAGCACTCTCCAAATATGTGGGATCATTATTACCTAAAGTTGACGCTCTTCCAAACCCGCTTTTAATAGTATTGCAAATTTTATTATCAATAACATATTCATCATGAGGCTTAAATAAGTTTTCAAGATCATAAGAAGAATTATCACCCCAATCATGATCATTGCAATAAGTAGTGGACATGACAAAATTATCATCCCCAAGCTTGTAGTTTTGCATATCATTAGCACAATTGACATTAATAGAATTTATAATAACATCATTGCAATCATGCTTTTCATTCAAGGAGGTACCATGAATCACTTTATAAACTTCTTCTTTTAGCACTTCATCACAATTTTCAGATTCATGATTTTCAAGCAAAACTTCATAAAGATAATCTAGAGCACTCAACTCACTAGCAATTGGTTAATCATAATTGGATTTTTTGAAAAGATTAGCAAGTGGATGGGGATCCATATCAATAGTTTTTTAGCAAGCAAATAGGAAGCACATGGCAACACAAGCAAACAAACGGGCAAATAAAAATATTTTTGTGTTTTTGTAAAAAAAAATTAGAAGTGGGGGATATGAAAATGAGAGGAAAATGCAAATAAAAAGGCAAATAAAATAAATGCAAGTGGATGATAGTTTGTGCGAAGGTACTTGATAGATTTTGGTGATGCCTCCCCAGCAACGGTGCCAGAAATTCTTCCTGGTACTTGTAGACTGCGTTGGTTTTTCCCCGAAGAGGAGAGGATGATGCAGTATAGTAGAGATAAGTATTTCCCTTAGTTAAAAACCAAGGTTATCAATCCAGTAGGAGAACCACACAGAACCTTGCTAGTAGCACCTACACACACAAAAGCAACACACTTGCACCCAACGCAAATAAGAGGGTTGTCAATCCTCTTAGCGGTTATTTGCAAGGATTAGTTCTGATAGTGATAGATAGATAAAATAAAATACTAAATAAAATAAAAGTAAATAAATTGTAGCAAGGTATTTTTGGATTTTAATATATGATAAAAGTAGACCCGGGGGTCATAGTTTTCACTAGAGGCTTCTCTCTCGAACACATAGCATACGGTGGGTAAACAAATTATTGTTGGGCAATTAATAGAAAAGCAAATAATTATGACGGATTCATGGCAATGATCATGTATCTAGGCATCACGTTCGAGACAAGGAGACCGATTCCTGCCTGCATCTACTACTATTACTCCACGCATCGACCGCTATCCAACATGCATCTAGGGTATTAAGTATAAAACAGAGTAACGCCTTAAGCAAGATGACATGATGTAGACAAAGTAAACTCAAGCAATATGATTAAACCCCGTCTTTTTATCCTTAATGGCAACAATACAAATACGTGTCATGTCCCTTTCTGTCACTGGGATTGAGCACCGCAAGCTTGAACCTATCAGAAAGCACCTCTCCCATTGCAAGATAAACCAATCTAGTTGGCCAAACCAAATCGATAGATCGGAGAGAAATACAAAGCTATAACAATCATGCATAAAAGAGTTTAGAGAAGACTCAAATATTTCTCATGAATAATTTGATCATAAACTCACAATTCATCGGATCCCAACAAACACACCGCAAAAGAAGATTACATCGGATAGAACTCCAAGAACATCGAGGAGAACATGGTATTGAAGATCAAAGAGAGAGAAGAAGCCATCTAGCTACTAGCTATGGACCTGTAGGTCTGTGGTAAACTACCCACACATCATCGGAAGGGCAGCAAGGTTGATGAAGAAGCCCTCCGTGCTCGATTCCCCCTCCGGCAGAGTACCGGAAAAGGCCTCCAGATGGGATCGCGAAAGAACAAAGGTTTGTGGCGGTGGAAAAGTTTTCTCTTCTGTCTTTTTTGGTATATTGGGAATATTTGGGAATTTATAGCGCTGGAATTAGGTCAAGAGGTGCCACGAGGGGCCCACAAGCCTGGGGGCGCGCCCTACCCCCCAGGGCAGGCCTCCCGAGCTTGTCGCTCCCTCGTGACTCTTCTGGTCTTCTCCCGAAGCTTCGTGGCTCCCTTCTGGTGCAGAAAAATTAAATCCAAAGTTTTTTCTCCGTTTGGACTCTTTTTGATAATGATTTTCTGAAAAGACAAAAACAAGCAAAAAACAGCAACTGGCACTGGGCACTGGGTTAATAGGTTAGTCCCAAAAATGATATATAATGGCATATAATTGCATATTAAACATCCAAGATTGATACTATAATAGCTTGGTACAATAAAAATTATAGATACGTTGGAGACGTATCACATCCACATATAATAGTGTCAAGTTAGAGCAAACACCTGTGATGTTGGAGTAGGGCAGATGTGCTCATCATCTACACAGCTACGTTGACTGCCAAGCCTTGCGTGGTCTTGGGAATCTTGTTGGGAGGATGGCGGAGTAGAATCTATAGAGACCCTCCGTTTCAGTTGCTCGGAAGGACCACCATCATCCAATGCCTTACTAATTTCCTTCCGCTTTATTGATTTTGCATTGTGAAGTCAAACCAACAAGAAAAAGGAGTTAAATTCGCTCTTCAGAACTCATTCATGCATGATACTGACGAACACTACTCCGATGGAAAGCAAACACATGATACAAGGATGGAATATGTACAAAAAACAGGACCGCATGACATATTCACACCTATGAGATGGAAACTAAGCAAAAGGTATTTCAACAAATTAGAAGCACTGCAAGCTAGACACCATATGAAAGATGCAACCAATATCACTCTACCAAGTTAAACCTGTCTCGTCATAGGTGGCGTTTCAACAAATTAGAAGCAGTACAAGCTAGAAATCATATGCAAGACGCAACCAATATCACACTGCGAACTTATACGTCCATTTTGTATCATGTTTTCCTACTGTTATTTAGTATGTTTTGGGTCATTATTTCACTTTATGATTCAATCCTAATGCCTTTTCTCTCTTATTTTGCAAGTTTCACATGAAGAGGGAGATTGCCGGCAGCTGGAATTCTTGACCTGAAAAATGCCGGCAGCTGGAATTTACAAAGAATTATTTGGAATATATAAAAAATATTGGTGAAAGAAATACCAGAAGGGGACCCACCAGAGAGCCACAAGCTCAGGGGGTGCGCTCGGTGAGCTTGTGGGCCCCCCCAGCAGGCCTCCGGGGCCCAGCTTCTCCTATAAGATGCTATTTGCCCTAAAAAATTTAGAAGAAGACTTTCAGGATGAAGCGCCACTGTCTCGAGGCGGAACCTGGGCAGGAGCACTTTTGCTCTCTGGCAGAGCGATTCCGCTGGGGATACTTCCCTCCGGGAGGGGGAAATCGAAGCCATCGACATCACCAACGATCCTCTCATTGTGGGAGGACCAATCTTCGTCAACATCTTCACCAGCACCATCTCTTCTCAAACCCTATTTCATCTCTTGTATTCAATCTTTGTCCCAAAACCATAGATTGGTACCTGTGGGTTGCTAGTAGTGTTGATTACATCTCGTAGTTGATGCTAGTTGGTTTATTTGGTGGAAGATTATATGTTCAGATCCTCCAGCATATTTAATACACCTCTGATCTTGAACATGAATATGATTTGTGAGTAGTTACTTTTGTTCTTGAGGACATGGGAGAAGTCTTGTTATAAGTAATCATGTGAAGTTGGTATTCGTTCGATATTTTGATGATATGTATGTTGTTATTCTTCTAGTGGTGTCATGTGAACATCGACTACATGACACTTCACCATATTTGGGCCTAGTAGAATGCATTGGGGAGTAATAAGTAGATGATGGGTTGCGAGAGTGACAGAAGCTTAAACCCTACTTTATGCGTTATTCCGTAAGGGGCTGATTTGGATCCATATGTTTCATGCTATGGTTAGATTTATCTTAATTCTGCTTTCGTAGTTGAGGATGCTTGCGAGAGGGGGTAATCATAAGAGGGTTGCTTGTTCAAGTAAGAACATCACCCTAGCAGCGATCCACCCACATATCAAATTATCAAAGTAGCAAACGCGAATCAACTAAAGATGATGAACGTGACTAGATGACAATTCCCAGGTGTCCTCGAGAACGCTTTGCTTTCCGGCTTGTCCTTTGCTATAAAAAGGATTGGGCCACCTTGCTGCTCCTTGGTTACTATTGTTACTTGTTACTTGTTATGAATTGCCTTGCTACAAAACTATCTGTTACCACTACTTTCTGTACTTGCAGAGAATACCTTGCCGAAAACCGCTTGTCATTTCCTTCTGCTCCTCGTTGGGTTCGACACTCTTACTTATCGAAAGGACTATGATTGATCCCCTATACTTGTGGGTCATCAAGACTCTTTTCTGGCGCCATTGCCGGGGAGTGAAGCGCCTTTGGTAAGTGGAATTTGGTAAGGAAACATTTTTATTACGTGCTGAAATTTACTGTCACTTGTCACTGTGGAAAATAATCCTTTGAGGGGCTTGTTCGGGGTATCTTCACCTCGACCGGAAGCCATAAGAGTTGCCCCTCAACCTACTGAACCTACTGAAAATATTTATTATGAAATTCCTTCGGGTATGTTGGAGAAACTGCTAGCTAATGCTTATGCAGGAGATGGAACGGTACATCCTGATATGCACTTAATCTATATAGATGAAATTTGTGGATTGTTTAAGCTTGCAGGTTTATCCGAGGATGGAGTTAAGAAGAAAGTATTCCATTTATCTTTGGGGGGGGGAAATCATTGACATGGTATAGTCTATTGGATGATACTGGAACAGGGGATTGGAACCGGTTGAAGCTGGAATTTCACCAGAAATTTTATCCTATGCATTTGGTTCATCGTGATCGGAATTATATATATAATTTTTGGCCTCGTCAAGGAGAAAGTATCGCTCAAGCTTGGGGGAGGCTTAAATATATGATGCACACATGCCCCAATCATGAGCTCTCAAGAGAAATTATTATACATAACTTTTATGCTTGGCTTTCTCATAATGATCAATCCATGCTTGATACATCTTCTAATGGTTCCTTTATGAAGAGAACTATTGAATTCAAACGGGATCTTCTGGAAAGAATTAAACGTAACTCTGAAGATTGAGAAACGACAAAGGTAAAGAGTCAGGTATAAATCTTGAGTTTGATTGTGATAAATCTTTTATGGAAACCGATGCTTTTCATAAGTTTAGTACTAAATATGGACTTGACTCTGAGATAGTAGCTACCTTTTGTGAATCATTTGCTGCTCATGTTGATCTCCCTAAGGAGAAGTGGTTTAAATTTCATCCTCCTATTGAAGTAAATGAAGAACCTATTAGAGTTAAAGATGAAACAATCATTTATAATATTGATCCAGTTGTGCCAACTACTTATATTGAGAAACCTCCTTTCCCTGTTAGGATTAAGGAAAATGCTAAAGCTTCAACTGTGGTTAATAAGAGTAATATTAAACCAATTAAACCCGGCCTCTGAACAAATTAGTGTGGAACCTAATGTTGCAATGATTAATGACCTTTTGGTTGATAATATTGATGGACATGCCATATACTTCTGTGAGGAAGCAACAAGGATTGCTAAACAAGAAACAGCAGATAAAAACAAACCCGTTTTTGGCATGCCTGTTGTTTTTGTTAAAATTGTAGATCATTGTTATCATGGTTATGTGATATGGGTGCTAGTGTAAGTGTTATTCCATTTTCTCTTTATCAAGAAGTCATGAATGATATTGCACCTATTGAGATTGAAGATATTGATGTTACTATTAAGCTTGCAAGCAGAGATACTATTGCACCACTTGCTACAGATGTTGAAGTCTTGTGTGGTAAGATCAAATGCCCTACTGATTTTCTTTTTCTTGGATCACCACAAGATGATATTTTTCCCATTATATTTGGTAGACCTTTCTTGAATACAGTTAATGCTAAGATTGATTGTACTAGGGAAACGGTCAGTGTTAATTTTAGTGATGTATCGCATGAATTTAATTTCTCTAAGTTTCATAGACAACCTCATGATAAAGAATTACCTAATAAAGATGAAATTATTGGTCTTGCTTCTATTGTTGTTCCTCCTACTGATCCTTTAGAACAATATCTGCTAGACCATGAAAATGATATGCATATGAATGAAAGAAACGAAATAGATGAAATATTCTTTAGACAAGCACTTACCCTTAAACACAACTTGCCTGTTGAAACTTTGGTAGATCCCCTCCCACCTAAGAGTGACCATGTGTTTGAATTAAATAAACTACCTGATACATTAAAATATGCTTATCTTGATGAAAAGAAGATATATCCTGTTATTATCAATGCTAACCTTTCAGAGCATGAAGAAAAGAGATTACTTAAAACTCTGAGGAAGGATCGTGCTACTATTGGATATACTCTTGATGATCTTAAGGGCATTAGTCCTACCTTATGTCAGCAAAAGATTAATATGGAGCCTGATGCTAAGCCAGTCATTGATCATCAACGCCGTTTCAATCATAAGATGAAGGATGTGGTAAGAACTAAAATATTAAAGCTTCTGGAGGCACGTATAATTTATCCTATAGCTGATAATAGATGGGTAAGTCCTGTTCATTGTGTTCCTAAGAAAGGAGGCATTACTGTTGTTCCTAATGATAAAAATGAACTTATCCCATAGAGAATTGTAACTGGTTATAGGATGGTAATTGATTTCATGAAATTAAATAAAGCTACTAGGAAAGATCATTACCCTTTACCTTTTATTGATCAAATGTTAGAAAAATTATCTAAGCATACACACTTTTGCTTCCTGGATGGATATTCTGGTTTTTCTCAAATACCCGTGTCACAAGAAGATCAAAAGAAAACCACCTTTACTTGTCCTTTTGGAACTTATGCTTATAGACATATGCCTTTTGGTTTATGCAATGCACCTACTACCTTTCAAAGATGTATGACTGCTATATTCTCTGATTTTTGTGAAAAGATTGTTGAGGTATTCATGGATTATTTCTCTGTTTACGGAACCTCTTTTGATGATTGCTTAAGCTACCTTGACCGACTTTTGCATAGATGTGAAGAAACTAATCTTGTCTTGAATTGGGTGAAGAGCCACTTTATGGTGAATGAAGGTATAGTCCTTGGGCATAAAATTTCTGAAAGAGGTATTGAGGTAGATAAAGCTAAAGTTGACGCAATTGAGAAAATTCCATGTCCTAAAGATATCAAAGGTATAAGAAGTTTCCTTGGTCATGCTGGTTTTTATAGGAGGTTCATAAAAGACTTCTCTAAAATTTCTAGGCCTCTTACTAATCTTTTGCAAAAAAGATGTTCCATTTGTTTTTGATGATGATTGCGTAGAAGCCTTTGAAATACTTAAGAAAGCCTTAATTTTTGCACCCATTGTTCAACCACCTGATTGGAACCTACCCTTTGAAATTATGTGTGATGCTAGTGATTATGCTATTGGTGCTGTTCTAGGTCAAAGAGTTGATAAGAAACTGAATGTTATTCGTTGTGCTAGTAAGACCTTGGATAGTGCTCAAAGAAATTATGCTACTACTGAGAAAGAATTTTTAGTAGTCATGTTTGCATGTGATACATTGTGACGCCCCCGACTTAATCGTGCACTAACCATACACGCAAATGCACACGATTAAGCCTAGGGACTCACTTGAAGATATCACAACACAACTCTAGACACAAAATAAAATAGTTCAAGCTTTATATTACAAGCCAGGGGCCTCGAGGGCTCGAATACATAAGCTCGATGTCTTACAAGCATCAGCGGAAGCATCAGATATCTGAGTACAGATATAAAAGTAAAACAGATAGGCCTTTAAGAAGGCGGGGCAAAACAACAACAATGATCGAAAAGGCGCAGGCCTCCTGCCTGTGAGCCTCCTAACTACTCCTAGTCGTCGGCGGTCTCCACGTAGTAGTACGCTCCTCCAGAGGGGTAGTAATAGTCGTCGGTGGTAGCAGCTGGCTCCGGGGCTCCATCATCTGGTCGCGGGTATTGGGTATGGGAAAAAGGGATGCAAAGCAACCGTGAGTACTCATCCAAAGTACTTGCAAAACTTACATCAGAACTATGCTACTTATGCATCGGAATCAAAGAAAGGCTGTATATGTGGACTGAAGTGCAGAAATGCCAGAGGAGAGGGGAAAAGCCTAGCCTATCGAAGACTAGCATCTTCAATGGTCTTGCAGCATTAGAAGAGTGCAAATTAGTACATAGTTAAAGTAACAAGCATGTTGTAGCAAAGCTTAGAGATCCTTCCTCGACTCCCTGCGAGAAAGCGATCCCGGAGCTTCCAATTATTTAAAGGTATCCAGTTCAGGTATTAGTAGATCGGGATACATCACTGAGCGTCCTGTTACAATGGACATGGCTATTCGAATAGATAATCTTCCCTGCAGGGGTGCACTACTGTTACCCAACACGCTCGATTAACTCCGGCCGGACACACTTTTCTGGGTCATGCCCGGCCTCGGCTGATCGACACACCGCAGCCCTACCTAGAGCTCAGCAGAGAGGTCCCCGCCGGTCTACATCCTAAGTGCTCAGGGGTCCTGGGCCCGTCGCCCTTTGCACTCCGGGTCGTTGTGTCGCGGGTCGGAGTCCCAGCACCACCTCAGTCCTGGATGGCCTTGTCCTGACCAGCTCACAATGCTGAACTGGACATCTGACAAAGCTTTGGGCTGATACATACGGCGCCGAGGGCCCCATTAAACCATTATCCCGCATGGTGGTAGTGCGTATAGGCCAGTGGCCAACTCAGATCAGATACCCAAATCCGTTAAAGCATTATTAGGAGCTCGCGGTGACAATCAGTACTCCTGTCGCCCCGTCTCGGGGAAGTGCAACCAGGGCCAGGCCCATCCCTCTCTAGGGCGGTCTCTGCCTGCCCGGCCGCGCCTCGTAATTATCTCGTGGGTACCCTACAGGTCAACCCAACTTCCCAGGAGACTGTCGGGAACTCGGGTCCACCTCCACCGGGGTGGTACCGCCTGTCCCTTCAGTCCCGCAATAACAGTACAAGGGGTAACAGTTAAATGTAACCGTGTGTCCGTAACATCAAGAGGGTAATCTGAGGAATCACCCTCGATGGATTCGCACTCGATGCTACCATCAAGGTGAACCCGGAGGAATCACCCTCGATGGATTCACACTTGAGGGGTTGCACGGCAGAAGCTACATCGGAGGTGGTGGAAGAGGAATAACCCTCGTATCCCACAACCGACTAGCTGTACCATAGAGGCACATCAGGAGTGATATAAGAGGTATCACCCTCGGCACTCGAGGATAACTCTGTGGAGTCGAACAACTTAGGGGGTGTGCGGTGATGTGCTGGTCTTAGCCCGTCGATCACATCGACCGGGGCACAGGTAACTAAGCGGGGCAACTAGAACGAGAAGAGGGGCCATAGATGGTTTATCAACCAACCTATACTAAGCAGTTCGGATAGCAGGCATGTATCAATAGCAGTTACAAAAATAGGCTATGCATCAGAATTAGGATCAATCAGTAGCAGTAGCAAATTCTAATGCAAGCAGGAGGGAGAAAGAATAGGTGATATAGGCATGCTCAAGGGGGTTTGCTTGCCTGGAAGCTTTGACGGAAAAGAAGCGTTGTCAGTGATGAAGTAGTTCTCAGGGGCTACGTCGGTGCCGGAATCTATCGGAGAGAAGAGGGGGAGGAAACAGATAAATACATAGCATACAAATGCAACACAGAGCATGACATGCTAGAATGTAGTGCAGGGGTGATCTAATGCATCTCTAAACCGTTTTAGTTATTTAGGATTTAAGTTGGAATTATTAACTGGTATGTATGCACTATTCATCTACCGGAATCAGACGAAAAGTTGCGGGTTCCCCTACATAGAGGGTTCTGACATGAAAACAGATGGCACGATCGGATTCGTGGGATTTTTCTGAGTAACTTTCATGTAGAAAGTTTTTCCATCCGAGCTACGGATTAATTTCTACGAATTTTCAAAGTTTAAATCATTTTCTGAAAAATCCTGGAATTATTTAATTTAATCCAAATTATCCAGAAAAGGAATATGACGTCATGCTGACGCCAGCATTGCGTCGGCAGTCGGCTGACCAGCTGACCAGTCAACGGGCCCACTGGTCAGTGACTGGACCAGCCCAGTCAGCATTTGACTGGTCAACTGGGCCCAGTGAGACCCATCTGTCAGTGGTTCAACTAAACTAACCATTTTTATTAGATCTAATTAACTCGTGCGGGGTCCGGTGTTAGTGGGATTAGTGACTGGTTAGGGGTTAGTTAAGCCGGCCACGTCAGCGATCATCGCCGGTGCTAATCCGGCGCGGCGGAGGACCTCCGGCCGGCCGTTCCCGGCGGCCATTGGGTGCGCAGGTGGGCGCATTGGAGAGCCCGTGAGGCGGTGCATCTAGGGGTGGCGTCGAGGTGGTTAGAGAAGCGTCATAGCGGCGACTGCGGCGAGCGGAGCGGCGGCCGACGTTCGGCCTGGCACGGGCGCGAGGCCGCAGGGTGCTAGCGGGCTGGCTAAGGGGCTCGCTGGCCCCCTGGGAGGGCCAGGAGTGCGACGCCGTGCGCGGCAGCGACGGACGCGAGCCCAGGCCACGGCAGGAACAAAACGCAGTGGTGCCGGAGCTACGGGCGCGACGGCGGGTATGCACGAGCTCGAAACCGAGCTGGAAAAAGGGGCGAGGTGGAGACGGAGCTCACAACGAGGAGGTGAGGCGCTTGGTGAAGCCGGAGGAGCTCGGGGTCGACCGAATCGACCGGCGGCGAGCGGCGGATGCATCCGGCGATTCACGATGAATGCGGCGGCTCGAGGGCGTCCGAGCTCGTGCGGTTCCTTGTAGACGAAGAGGACGACGGCAGCGGTCCTCCTGGGCGCCTTGGCTGGCCGTGGGGAGGCTGGTGGCCACAGCAATGGCGGGCGGCGGTGACGGCAGCTTCGGGCGTGCGCGGGAGAGAGTGAGAGAGACGAGGGGAAGGGGTCTAGGGTTGGCAGGGGGACGGCTGCGGGGTCTTATGCCGTCCTCCAACCTACTCCAGCACCGTGGCGGGACGAGGGTGGCGGAGCGCGCGCCGGATGCGGCGGAGGCGACACCAAGGAGGGGAGCAGGTGAGGGAGACGAGGGAGGTGGGCTGGGCCGGCTAGCCTTCGGCCAGGCAACAGGTAAGGTTTTTCCCTTTTTAATTTTTCTCTGTTTTCTCTTTTATTTAATAAACAGAGATAGGAAAGGAAATATTTAAGCTACCAAATGGCTAAGGAAAAAAATATGGATCTGGCCCCCATAAATTTATTGCATTTCTAGACACTGCCACAAAAAGTTTGGAAATTATTTGAGTCCATTTGAATTTTTCATAAATGGATTTGCATTTTAAATTGCTGGAATGGCACTGTTTTTAAATAGGTTAGGGCCATTTTAATAATCCAATTAATGTTGATTCTATTTTTATAATTGCTTTGAGATTAATTACAACATCATGAACTATTTTGTTTTAAAACTTGATCAACTTTTATTTTGACTTGCATTTTGAATTTTGAATTGAAGTTGGATTATTTTCTAAATGAAATTTATTTAGAAGGACGATGATGACATGGCTAATTAATTAGCTTAATGACAGGGTTAAGATCTGGGGATGTTACATACATTTAGACCTTATATTGTTGATTCTAAAGTTACCATTCACACCGATCATGTTGCTATTAAATATCTTATGGAAAAGAAAGATGCTAAACCTAGACTGATCAGGTGGGTTTTATTACTACAAGAGTTTGATTTGCATATTGTTGATAGAAAGGGGGCTGAAAACCCTATAGCAGATAATTTGTCTAGAATGGAAAATGTTCTAGGTGACCCACTTCCTATTAATGATAATTTTCCTGATGAGCAATTAGCTGTTATAAATGCTTCTACTTCTCGAAATAATCCTTGGTATGTCGAGTATGCTAATTACATTGTTGCTAAATATATACCACCTAGTTTTACATACCAACAAAAGAAAAAGTTTTTCTTTGATTTAAGACATTACTTTTGGGATGACCCACATTTATATAAAGGAGTAGATGGTGTTATTAGACGTTGTGTACCTGAGCATGAACTGGAACAAATCCTACGGAAGTGTCATTCCGAGGCATATGGAGGACACCATGCGGGAGACAGAACTGCACATAAGGTATTACAGTCTGGTTTTTATTGGCCTACTCTCTTCAAGGATGCATGTAAGTTTGTCCTTTCTTGTGATGAATGTCAAAGAATTGGTAATATTGGTAGACATCAGGAAATGCCTATGAATTATTCACCTATTATTGAACCATTTGATGCTTGGGGATTTGATTATATGGGACCTTTTCCTAAATCTAATGGATACACTCATATTTTAGTTGCTATTGCTTAAGTTACTAAGTGGGTAGAAGCTATTCCAACTAGTAGTGCTGATCACAACACATCTATTAAAATGCTTAAAGAAGTTATTTTTCCGAGTTTTGGAGTCCCTAGATATTTAATGACTGATGGTGGTTCACATTTAATTCGTGGTGCATTTCGTAACACTACAAAAAACACACTTCCGTGATGATACGTCTTTGTCACAGTAGGTCAAGTTTTCTGTCATGCATGTACATCTGTGACAATTTTATGAGAGAACCAAGATAGTCATACCTGTGCTGTCATAGAAGTGTTCCATGAAAATACTGAAATTATCATCACGGAAGTGTCCACTTCCATGACGATAAATGTCGCGTCATGGAAGTGTTTTCGTCAAGGGTAACCGACATGTGGCATTCATTGTAACGGGTCGCCGTTAAGCTATCGGGTTCCGGTTTGGATCCGATAACCAGTTAGCAGCCCTGACCAATGACGATTTTCCATGTGTAAATTTCTCATTCACCGGCGGAACCACGTGTCAGCTCGGCGTTGGGACAGATGTCATCCATTCATTGGACACAAGACACCTATGATACGTCGACACATGGCACGGCCCAATAGTGGCCCATTTACGTTAAAAAGGCCGGCCTGTTTGACTTGGTCAAAAGTAAGTGGGTCGGCCCAAGGAAAGCCTGTTAATGGCATGTTCGCATACAGCCCATTTACGGCCCGGGTACTCACGGCCCGTTATGGCCTTTCAAAATTTGGCCCAGTAGCGCCATGTGGGCCGTGCCTTATGATTTCAGCCCATTGTCACTTTCGGCTCATCTATGGCCCGTGACGTCTTTTGGCCCATATTAGGCCTTTTGTTTCTCTGGGCCCATTGACGGCCCATGGTGATTCTGGCCCATCATGAAAAGTAAACGGCTTTGAGCCTATTAACGGCCCATGATACAGTTGGGCCGTTTCCAGCCCGTGTTTTCTTTCGGCCTTCTAAGGGGCCATAAAATCTTGGGCTCATTTCCGGCCCTCGATTACTTACGGTCCGTTACTAGCCTATTATGGTAATGAGCCAGATTTAGCCCGTGGTTACAACTGGCCCGTTTGTGGTCTGTTAACCCATTGGGCCATTTTCAGCCCGTCATGTATTGCGGCCCATTAACAACCCGTTATGACTATCGATAGAATTAAGCTTGTGATGACTTTCGGCCTGTTAATGGCCCGTTATGCTACGGGCCCTTAAATGGACCTTTCCCACTATGGCCCGTTTACGGCCCATAATGTTGTCCGCTTTTGGCCCATGGATCCTACAGCCCGTAGATAGCCCTTGGGCACTACAGCAGGTAGCAGGCCCATGGTTACCACGGGCCGTATGTGGCCCATGGTTATTGCGGCCACTAACAAACCGAGCAAAAAGATGACTACAAGGAAATAAATAAGCAAGCAACTAACGCTAGGCTATTACGGCGATTGCACACATTACATCCACTGGGCATCAAAGTTCGCCACCCGTGCAAATATAGGGAACACCCTACACTATACAAAAATCGCTTGCTATTTTCATCAGCCAGTCGCTGCCTGTTAAGAACAAATTTTGTAATGGAACAAAACAAATTACAACCATATAACAAAAGGAGGGTTGGCATAAAAGTAAATGCACCATCAGAAGTTCAGAAGCTCAGATGATTTGACCTGACTGGTACGTTTTCATGCTGTAGTGTCTGATGAAGCACCATAAACTTCGCTATCATTTCTCCTAGGCTCCTGAACAACATAGCAAATGTCTGATAGTCTGGTTTCAAAACCATGCATATCTTGACGACATCGAACAATGGTTGTTCTTGTTTCACAAAGGGTCTCTGGTAGGGATTGGACTTGTGTCTGGAGCGCAGATATATCATTCTATCGAGCTTGCAGATCTTGTTCATGAGGCAGTTTGGACGAGGTTGCCTTAACAACCAACCCAGTATTATGCAGGAAGGTGCTTTTGGCACTGTTAGTGGAGAGATACTGTCCCACTACAGCAAGAGGTGACATTGTGGTTATGGTTGCCTCATCACCTTCAGGAGGTTGTTGCGGTTCCACCATTTGTTCCATAGCTTGTTGAAAAGTTGAGTTTGTACATTAGTAGTACCAGAATAGAAGTTATTAATGAGGCAGCAAAACCCAACAGAATAGCTTTGGTTTATATACATAACTTATTTTGGTGAACCCGTGTAAAATATTAGTTGTATTTTACTGCAAAGTACATAATAAAACCAGGTTCCAAACATATGACCATATACCATGGCTAATCTATTGTCTATTTCTTCACATTGTATTGACATCTAAGATAAAGAGACAAAGTTTATAATACGGTGAGCATAGTATGACATCATTCATATCACAAAACTACTGAGATCAGACAAACAGGCAATTGTAACATTGTGTGCAGCACGGAACTGGATTACAGATCAAGAGGAAAGGAACATCGTTCCTCTCTTTTAAACCTTGTAAAGTGCAATGATACATTTAGACAACTATGTATAAAATTGAAAAGAGTAATAGACATTGGCTGCAAACCATGCAGTTCAATGCACCACAAGTCTGAGTAACCAGTAGTTCAAAGGGCCTAAGGATTAAGGACTTACTACAGCGACTTTGACTGGTGTAGTCATTCCCTTTGTCTTGCTGGTGTGACAGTCCTTGAAGATTTCCACCGCATTTGGTTTAGGTTCTTTTTGGTCCTTGCGGGCTTTCCTCTGCATTTGGAACAAGTCAATATAGATCTGATAATATGGCACAGCCAAGAGAGTGATACAACAGCTAGTTACCAAAGCCTCACAGTGTGCAATATAGCTATGAGATCCTGTCGTCTGTTGGAATTTCACTTTCGTACGGTTGGCCTTGTTCTTTGAATAGTTCACCTAGAAGAAGATAGATTTGTGAGGGACATGTGTAAATAGGAGTTCAACATGTGATCTGATCACATCTATATAACATACTTGATACTTTGGATCAGACCAATGTTTAACAAGGGCTGTCCAGTCTTGATCCGTTATATTTTCCACTGGAGATGTTTGGGCAAGTTCATTGTTAGCCTTGCCTTCAAAGTGAGTTTTCCTCAGATTATACCGATACTGTCGCAGAGCAGACTTGAAAACATGAGTGCATGCTTGTCTGGTTGCATCATCTTGCCGATCCAACTTGAACCTCATCTGTTCAAAATTATAGGAGTCTCATTACCAGCAACCTAGAAAGTATGGGATAGAGCAAGACGATATTACTAAGTTCCATAAATAACCATACTTACAGATAAATGGTAGAGGAAGGTGTTAAACTAGATTTCGTCTTTGTCATTCCTCTACTGAATCCATGTTGGGAGGATACATGCATGATACCTAACAGCAACGGCTGCCTCTGATACTAACTTGGCTGACTCTGTAGCATCACGTGGCCTTTTTAAACCTGACTCAAAATGGATCTCCATTCTTCCTCCTTTAGATTTAGTTAACCTGTCGAGCATTATCCCTGATGTTTGTTTCCTCTTGCGCCTAGGTGCTAGTTCAACAACGAACATGGGAAGTGTTAGTGTACATCAAACTGTGAGACTACATATAAAGAAGCATGCAACTGTAACTTGACTCGATCAACTACCGTCTTGGTGTTGAAGCTCACAAGGTTCATCTGATCTTGCCAAGTCCTCTTGTGCCAAGAGTGCTTCGGAAGTAGTGTCAGGTGGCAAAGGAGCTAGGGAACTTGCCGTTAGTAGAGTTGATGAACGAGTAAGTCGTGGACATGTTGGTACTGTGGAAGAAGGTGCTGCAAACACTAGGGCTGTCGTTGCTTGTTTGGTTCGTTTTTCTTTGGTATGTTTTGCAGGTGGTGTAGCAGGGGATACTATGTTTGTACATTTATCCGGTGGACTTCGACCTTCTCTTGCAGTATCAGTACTAGCAGAATCTGTAGAGCTGTTCCGCTTCCGTTTTCGTGCCTCCCGAGTAGTAACACCATCCCCTACCATTCTGTGTACCTTCCTCTCTTTTTTCCTTGTCAAGTCAAACCCACAAGAAAAAGGAATAAAAATTTAGTTCTTCAGAACTAATTGATGTGTGATTCAGACGAACTGAACTTTGATGTTAGACAACCGCATGATAGGAGGATGTAATATGTACGAAAAACAGGACGACATGAGATAATTAGACCTATGATGCGTAAACTAAGCAGAAGGCATTTCAATAAATTAGAAGCAATGCAATGGAAGCTAGACACCATATGAAAGATGCTACAAATACCACTCTACCAAGTTAATAGTGTCTCGTCATAAGTGTCATTTAAACAAATGTCAAGCAGTACAAGCAATAAATCATATGCAAGATCCAAACAATATCACACTACCAAGTTAAAGGTGTTTCGTCATAAGTGATTGATGCAGGATAGACACGAACAGTACTTCGATGTTAGAACATGTAATAGACAGATGTAGTATATGCAAAAAAAGGAAGACATGCCATGTTAACATGTATAATGTGTAAACGAAGCAGATGCAATTTAATCAAATTAGAAGCAATACAAGCTAGACACCATATGCAACATGCAAGCAAATATCACACTGCCAAGCTAGAGAAAGCACCTGGGAAGCTGGAGTAGGGTTGTTGGGCACATCATATTTACTTGGAACTTCTACTACACTAGCATTAGTAGCAGAATCTCTAGAGCGCCTCCTTACCGGTGGCGCCAGATGACCGCCATCAGCCCCTGCCTTACTTTTTTCCTCCCTCTCTCTTATTTTTTTGCCTTGTCAAGTCAAACCCACAAGAAAAATTAATAAAATTCACTTTTCAGAACTCATTGATGCATGATGCTGATGAACACTACTTTCATGTAAGGCGACCACATGATAGGAGGATTGAATATGTAAGAAAAAAGGACAGCATTGCATATTCACACCTATGATATGTAAACTAAGCAGCAGGCATTTCAACAAATTACAATCAATGAAAGCTAGACACCGTATGAAATATGCAACGAATGTCACTCTACCGAGTTAAAACTGTCTCGTCATAAGTGCCATTTCAACAAATTAGAAGCAGTACAAGCTAGAAAACAAAGCAAGATGCAACCTATATCACACTCCCAAGTTAAGTGTGGCCTATGATAAGTGATTGTTGTAGGTTACACAACAGTAGTACTTTGATTTAAGAACATGGAGTGATAGACAGATATTGTATGTTCTAGAAACAGGAACACGTGTCTTATTCACAAGTATAATGTGTAAACTAAGCAGATGCAATTCAACAAAATTAGAAGCAATACAAGCTAGACATCATACGTAACATGCAACCACATATAACAGTGACAAGTTAGAGCGAGCACCTGTGATGGTTGGGTAGGGGAGATGTGCTCATCATCAACACAACTACGTTGACTGTCTATGCATGTGTTGTCTTGCAAATCTTGTTTGGAGGATGGCAGAGTAGAATCTGTAGAGACCCTCTGTTTCAGTTGGTTGGAAGGAGCACCATCATCCACTGCCTTGCTAATTTCCTTCCGCTTTATTGATTTTGCATTGTCAAGTCAAACGACAAGAAAAAGGAATAAAAATCACTCTTCAGAACTCATTCATGCATGATATTGACGAGCACTACTTGAATGTAAGGCAAACACATGATACGAGGATGGAATATGTATGAAAAACAGGATGGCATGGCATATTCACACCTATTTGTGTAAACTAAGCAGAAGCCATTTCAACAAATTAGACGCAATGCAAGGTAGACACCACATGAAAGATGCAGCCAATATGACTCTGCCAAGTTAAAAGCGTCTCATAATAAATGGCATTTCAACAAATTAGACGTAGTACATGCTATAAATCATATGCAAGATGCAACAAATATCAAGCGGCATATACTAAAGGTGTCTCATCATAAGTGATTGATGCAGGATACACAGGAATAGTAGTTTTATGTAAGGACATGGTTAATAGACAGATGTAGTATGTACCAAAAACAGGAAGGCATGTCACATTAACAGGTATAATGTGTAAACTAAGTAGAATAGCAGATGCAATTTAACCAAATTAGAAGAATTACAAGCTAGACACCATATGCAACATGCAACCACATATCACACTGCCAAGTTAGAGCAAGCACATGCGATGGTGGTGTAGGGGAAATGTGGTCACCAACTACAGAGCTACGTTGACTATCTTCATCTAGCCTTGCTGTTTGTTGAGAATCATGTGGGGAGGATGACACTACACTCTTTAAAAGAGTAGCGCATCTCACACTAACCCCCCCGTCTGACTATCTCATCATAAGTGATTGATGAGGGATACACAAGAACATTAGTTTGATGTAAGAACATGGTTAATAGACATATGCAGTATGTACCGAAAATAGGAAGGGATGTCATATTCACAATATATGGCTAAGCAGATGCAATTTAACCAATTTAGAAGCAATATACAAGGTAGGCACCATATGCAACATGCAACCACATATGACACCATGAAGTTAAAGCAAGCACCTGCGATGCTGGTGTATGGCGAATGGGGTCATCAACTACAGAGCTACGTTGACAGTCTTCATCGAATGACACTACACTCTTCTTTAGAGCGTCAAACCGCGCCTTTCCAATCCTCGATGCAGACTGGAGCGACAGCTGTGTTTTCTTTTGAGAATACTATGGTTGAGATTCCGAAATACCCATGCGTAATAAAACAATAGTGAGAGAGTATGGGTGTAGTTTGTGCACAAGTAGTGCAGTGTAAAAGTATCAGATAGCAGGTGGGTCAAAAAGAAATGATGGCAGACATATGATATCTCTACAACATGCATGGCACACGAAATTAGATTCTAGGCTTTTGAAATATGAGCACAGGGATGGCTGGGAAGTGCAGGTAATCCTCCAGCAAACCACCACATGTGGTCCTATGAAAATAACAATCGACTAAAAACAAATAGGTCAGTCGATTTTTTCTGCACCGTCCGATCTACAAGGAATGGGCAGATGTCCTTCATCTACCTCCCGCCTGTCACTGTTGATGATCTTCCTCGAACCACCAGCGACCACCGGCCCAGACCCCTGCCTCCGCCGCCCCACCCTCCCCTCGACCTCACCCCACCGCCGTGCTTGGCAACGCCCCCGGCCATCCCTTTAAGCCTGGCGGACCTCCAGATCGGGCACCAGCAGCTCCTGTGCCACACACACCTCTAAGATAGACACTGAGGTGCTGATTCCCCGGTGAACAGGCAGACTAGGTGCTCCATGCGCCTCCGCGGGTGGTGCTTCCTTTAATTGGGAATCAACTGACACTGAATTGAAATCCAAGCAAGCGACGGACCTGTAGCTAAAGTGAAATAGTAAATGGGGGGAAACCTTGTGCATCTCGAGTTACTTGGAACATCTAGTATCAGGAAGAATGTGCAGTAAGAAGTGGTCAACTAGTTTCCTTAGTGGGATGAATACTGTGCGAGCAGACATGTAAGATTTGCAAGAATAAGGGAAGAGGAGTACCAATATCAGCTTGCCATGTTGTGTCCTCCTTATGATTTTTCGACGATCTTCTTGTGGTTCGCTGGAAATCAGATGTTGTGGAGGAAGGTGGAGCCTTGGACGCACCCATGGGCAAGTTTTTGAGTGTGGTGCGGTGGTGCTCTATCGGCGGTGGAGAAGCAGATCCTAGGCAGCAAACGACGGCGTACCGGGAACAGCTCTGGTGCGGTGGACGGTTGCAGCGTTGGAGCAGCAGTGGTGAGGCGCAGGACGAAGGGGTTGAAGTGGCTCGGGTATGATGCACGTCCGCATCGTGGAGGCAGCTCTGCCTCGGCTTCAACTGCTAAGTCCTGGAGGACGCTGCGGTTGAGGTTGCGATGGACGACGACGTCGGGGTATCGGCTCCGGCGTGATGGAGGAGGGCGGCGGTGGATCGGTGCGATGGGGTGGCGGACAGAGGAGGTTGGGGTTTCACGGCTGGTGGAGAGGGAGTTTTGGCGCCCATGGAGTATGAATGGGGAATCAGATGGGGGAGGGGGGAAGCTAAGGAGGAACATGTTTCCAGGATGCGCTTGTTTGAAATTTGGGGAAAGTTAAAAACTTTGCCCCCATCTAAAATGCTGCTGGTTGGGTGTAGGACGGTAATCTCACGTGTCCAAAATAGTGGGCGGGAGTGATTTCAGCCGAGCGCATCGGTGTTTTGGCGCCCGCGGTATATGAATGTTTTTCGAAGGCGGTTGTGTGGTGTCTCGATGAAGTCACAAACCTACCCCGGTTTAGACTTCTGGACGTCGGGCCGATAGGCTTCACGGGTCAGAGTTAGGACGGTAATTTCCTTCTACCAAACATTGGTCTCGCGCGGTTTCGGGCGAGGAGAGGCTCTTTTAGCGATTCGTTCAAAATTTTGAACTAGAAGCATTCACGTTTACATTACTCTTGAACTATTAGGATTGACCTTAATAGACCTCATTAAATTTGACCTTGTATGATTGAAAACCTCACTAAATTATGCGCTTCTTTTGAAATTTTGACTCTTGAAAATCCTATAACTACTATTATTTTGGAATGGAGGTGGTAAATTTGAATGTATTTAGTACACGACTATATGTTATTATGTACAAAAGCAAAGCAAAGATTGATGCACCCTTAATTTAGGTATGATTTACAAATGCCATGATCTCGAATTCAAATAATTGAATGCACTTCATGTTGAATTCGATTATTTGAAACCACCTTAAGTTGATTTCAAACTTATGCTAGTTCCTAGCTAGCTATTTAGAATGTTCACTATGTATCTTTTGTATGTATAATGTGCTTTACACACACAACATAAACTATAATCGCGTTTATACTTGAATTTCTAAAGCCATGCATTGCCTGGATTTCAAAATACTGACTCTATGGATCAATTATGTCGAATAATACCATACACATGCTCAAATTCGATAGAATATGGATGTTTGATACACCAATGATCGTTCCATACGCGAATCGCAAATATCATGATCCCATCCAAATATTTGGATACAATTTATATTTTAAATTGATGTGTACATCAGTCTTTTATGCGTACCCTCCTCACACACGTGTTATCTTTCTCTCTCACACATACGCGCACACGCTGTATATCCATCGGCCTTCTCTCTCGCACATCCTCACACTCTCTCCTGAGGTGTCTCTCGCACACACGCTGTCTATATATATCACCCTCCCTCCCTCTATCTCACAACTATCTACGAGTCCTTTCACTAGTCTCTGTCACAAGAACTCTTTCACATGCATAGGCACGCACGATCTACATCGACCCTTTTCTCTATACATATACCTGCCTACGTGTCTCCCGGACGCTTAGGCCTATCTCGCACGCATTGTCGATGTCCACCTCTCTTACTAGTTGACGAATATGATTCCAGCAGAGCATTCAGTAGGATATCCCTTACAGCTAGGTTGGATGCATGGTAATAAGAGACAAGGATTTACCTTAGTTCGGACCCTTGCGATCCAGTAAATACCCTACCCCCGGTCATGTATATTTGTGAGTAGGGTGTGTACAGAGTACACTACATGAATACCAAGGGATTCTGTGTATGCTATCGACAAACTAGGCCCCGGGCTTGTATAAACATACTCGGGGCCTAGGGTTACAATTCCTAGCCGGCTTTGTCAGTGGACACAAAGTCCTTTGTGGCTCTGGTTTCTTTGTCTTGTGCGACTAGTCCTCCAGGGGTCTCCGTATAATGTGTCACGGGCGGACCAATGTGGCGTAGGACGGAACCGACCGGGGGCCTCACCTCGGCCCACCAGACCTCACACACCCCTACCACTAGGTCTCGGTATCTTGTCACACCCACACATGCATACTAGACACACACACCCCACACACTATTTTTGCTCATGTCTCTCTCCCCTTCTCCCTTGCATACGCACACTCAAGACCATCTCTCGTCGAGACATATCCTATTCATCTCTATCTCTCTAGACCTCTCTCATTTCTTGTGCTATCTATCTCTCATCGCACACACACCCCCTCTATTTGCGCCTCTCTCGAATATGTACACATACCCTCTCCAGGCCCTGCCAAATATGTAAACTACACATTCACACATGTTGCATCTTATCATGTGCTCCATTGATCTAAAAAGCCCTCTGTTCATGTTTACTTCGCATACAAGATTCCTTTAGATTTAGAACTATGCAAAGTGTGGCCAAAATTTATTTTATAAAATCTACATCAATACAATATTGCAAAGTTATATGGAGTATGAAAGTTAATTGCATGGTGCATCCAATGATATTTATTCCGCATTGTGAATGTTTATATTTTTATACTATGAAGTTTGTCATAATAAAGAGAAGCGAAGAGAATCTCTCTCTCTCCCCATCGCCCCCCTCTCTACGCCTCTTTCACGTACGCACACAAACTATCTCTAGGACCTCTAAAAGTATGCCCCGTCACATTCACGCATGTTCCATCTTTTTCTCGCGAGATATACACCGACGATCGCTGTATTTGAAGCGAAAGCACGATACGATCACTGGACTTCACAATACACTCACTACGATCACCATATACGTTTTGCGGTTGTTATACAGTCACAGGCTCACCGTAGAGCTCTGTATTTGTTGAAGACACGATTAGTTGACCAGTTAAACAGTCCACGTGGCACATCCAGTGTTGCATGATCAGCGCTCATTATCTCACTACCATAGGGCCCACCTGTCAGCAGGTATAAGAATGTAAACAAACAAATATTGCACAGTGGGTATCACTAGTAGAAGAGATTCGAAGTGGCCCGGACAAGGTGGCCTTGTATGGTATGCTGTGCTGGTTGACTAGTTCTTTTAATACACAGGATCTAGTGTGGTGATTATACACACACGCACGCATGCACACGGACTGCATGCATGCAACACTCACACGCACACACGCACGCATGCATGCACACACACGCAGACACGCACGCACGCATGCATGCACTCACCACACGACCAACACACACGCTCACGCTCAAGTGCTCAACCTACAAGTGCATGCACACACATCAGGCGCTGACACACACATACACAGCCAGGTGGTTCGCGCGCAAGGGTTTGAGTCTTGTCGTGCCTGGGTAAATTTCTGTTTATCTTATCTCTTTCCTTTGCCAACTGACAGGTGGGACCCACAAGGAACGTGGAAAATTTAACTAGTCAACATAGTGCCGCGTAGATTATTTGGCCGGTCAACAGAGTGCAATACGATGCTGAACGGTGAGCGAGTGACCGTATAATCACCGTTAAACGTATATAGTGACCCTAATGAGTGTATTCTGAAGTCCGATGACCGTATTATGCTTTCGCTTCAAATACAGTGACCGCCAGTGTATTTATCTCTTCTCTCGCTCTCTCCGTGGAGCTGACTAGGACAACCTCCCATGCCTAAATTGGCGCATGCCACCCAAATATTGTTGTATTGGTTTCGTAAGAGCGAACAAGCATTCACGTCTACCGTATAAACTCTAGATATGAGTTACAAATGCTATGATGACGAATACAAATATTTGAATCCACTTTATGCCAAATTTCTCTCTGTAGGCCCTCCAAAAGTACGTCCCTACACGTTCTCGCATGTTATATCTAACAACTATGCAATACAGTACTACTATACTCTAACACAATAAATCATATGTATTTTAAGCTTTAGATCTCATATTATTACTTCAATTATTCATGTTGCATACATTAAAATTGCGTTGAAATGTATGGCTAGTATCATCTAGTGATCTGAAAGGTCCGACTACACACACACATGACACAAAAAAGGCCCACTACACATTCAAGCATTTCACATCTTTCCCTCGGTCTCTTTGTCAAACTGACTATACCAAACTACCCTGCCTACCGCGCGGGAAAAGACCTGGCCTCGCCTGTTTAATCGGGTTTGTATCGATGGATCGCGCGAAACAGCAAGACCAAGTGGTACAAGCGTAGTACAAGACTAACACATAGTACTAGTACAGTAGTACAGTACAAGTTACAGTTCACTTGGCCGCCGTGTCTTGTACTCCTTCGTCGTAAGAGTGGAGCGCTCGCTTTCATAAATGTTCTACTCCCTTTCGCCGACATGTGGGACATCCAGCATCCGGGTCCACGTGCCATGCACCAAATAACAGTGCAGAGCAGCAGGGGGGACGCACCCCGGTCGTGGCGCCGCGGTAGTAATGAGCAATGAGGCGTCAAATCACAAAGCTGCAGCTTTCCTGCAGTATAAGTTGGAGGGATGAAGCAACCATCATTTCACTCTTCGCTGAAGTTGCTTCTGCCGTTGTTCTGCCTCATGTAGTCATGTGGGACGCGGATCGGCTTGGTACATCACTGACACGTGGGACTGCATGTTAGCAAACCGTGAGGCCAACCTCCCCCGCCTTTCGCGCAGCAAAAGCACCTCCTCTTTACTGATCAAAACCAAGTGGTACGCTTAAGGGCATCCACAATGTGTAGCCAAATGGTAAAATAGCTTTTGGCATCGATGGGAACCATTGTGGAGGGTGCTGCGAAAGCCAAAAAAAGAGGGAACCGGAACTCGGTGGTGCGCCGATGCCAAATTGATTGAAGGAATAAAAAATGCAACCTCTGTCCTCTTTCTCCCTTGCATGTACGCATGCATAGAGCACACAGTCTACTCCCTTCTACTATCACAAATCACAAAGCAATGAGGCATCAAATCACAAAGTCACAGGCAAAGCAACCATAATTTTACTCTTCGCTGAATCCGCTTCTCCATCGTCTTCTTCCAGAAATGACCTTTCCCGCAGTAAGCTGGACGGATGAAGCTATTTTGCTGCATTTAATAATATAGGAAATCCTGCATCTACTCCAACCTAGGAGTATTTTAAAAATTCATCTGTCTTTCCTATGACATCAAACACACAATCCAAATCCTATACTCCAATCCAAGCCATTCCCATCCAAAGAGAACAATCCTATATTTTTGCGATTCCTACGTTTTGAGGATCCTGCAAATCAAATAGGCCAAGGTGATTCCGGCTGGTGGAGTGGTGGAGCCCAATGGTAACATCTCGTTTGAACATGACTGTGTTTCAAATTTAGCTCGGACATCCACGGCTATGGAACATTCACCAAGTAGTACCAGTTACTCAATGGTTACAAATATAGTACTAGTACTTATTAGTGACAAGACCAAATGTACATAGAGCATTATATGATTTAAAAATTCTCGTATGTGCATCAATAGGCCGGTGAAAGCCGAGATAAGCGGTACTACTGTACTACTTGTTTGATGGTGTGTGCGAGACATGCCGGGCACGTCCCAGCACCTTCCTCGCCAAGAATCTTCTCCACGAACATAGCGCCGGTAGGGTAACGACATGATGCCGGTCCACATTCATCTCGAAGCTGAAGTCACACCCTCGTCGTTGATGCAACCGCCGGCGATTCACCTCCATGACTATCTTCCTCACAACGCCGTCGGGGACGACCGTCTCCCACTCTGTTTCGTTGGGACGTAGATCGATGAGCGGAGCCAGCCCCGAACTGCACGCCGGCATTTCCATTGGTTGCACAGGCTGGACGGGTCCTCAACGCGGAAGAGCCTTTCCGACAGTAAACTGGTGCCCGTGTAAGGTTACATGGTCACGTTCGAGTCCCCTTGCTGTAGCTCGAGCTCGAACGACGTGGTCATGTCGCATCCAATAGTCACGGTGACACGACAGTTGCTATCTCCTACGGACTTCCTGGATGTAAAGAAGGCAGTTGTCTCGGCTTCCAGGTGGCACTTCCGAACGACATGACCGTTGTCTGCCTCAATGGTGTGCTCCGTCGAACGCACTTCGCCAAAGCCACAGCGATCGCGATATCATCGACGTCACCGTAATGGGGAAGGAAGTCAAATAGAAAGTATGATTAGCGCAATGATTGCGGCCGGAGGGGCGAAGAGGACGCCTTTTTATGGGATTTAGTAGAAAATTCTGCATCATTATAATTGCGATTTCCATCGATGTATCGCGCGAAGGCAAAGAACCAAGTGTTATCTTCACAATTTTTTTTGATACACGCGCGCGCGTCGGAGTGCACGATTTCCGACCGGCTGGGCTTGTCCAAATTAAGTAAGTTCATCAGGGTGTATTATTGATAATTAAGGAAAGGGCGGGCCCCACCCAAGTGAAAAACAGGGGGGCGATTAATTGGGGATGGAAAGGTCCATGTGCATTCACCAGGCGAGGATTAAATGGAAAGTGGAGTGGGCCAATGTGCATGAAACCATGTGCTGCTTATATCGTCAAAGGAGGAGGTGGGGCCACTGTAAATACATGGAAATGGCTGCAGTTATCAATTCGGAAAGAAACAGACTTGGTCGGAAGTTGATTGAGGTTGCGAGAAGGGGATCCATGCGTTGGCTCGCGCGATCTTGGAAGAGTCTTTTCGGATATGAATCCCACCTACATCATCTAAAAAAACAAATCCCACAGACCGAACGATGAGGAGGTCCGGACGTCTGCGACGTCAAACTCTGAAACTTTGGTCCCATCCCACCCCACAACTCTCCAGGCTCCAGCCGTCCGGATTTGCAAACTCCACACAGTAAATACCGATTGACCGGTCGTCACCGGTACCACTATTCACACCGGAACCTTCGTTGCTCAGCCTATGCCAGCTACTTGCCGGCCGGTCACCACTGCCCCAAAACCCCACCTCCCAGCCCATTCTCCCACCTTTCGATCCCCTATCCCGCATCAGCCGTCCCCTAGTTCGCCGGATAGCCATGGTGCGCAGAAGGCCCCCACGGCGAAGGAGACGATAGACGTCGACTTTGTGCCGGCATCCGGGTCCCCCATGGTGCAGGCGGACCAGCGGTTCAACCTGGCGATCCTGAAGAAGCACCGGGCAGCGGAGGCTCAACTCAACGGGGAGCGTGCGGATGCTGCTACCATCGAGGCCCTCCTGCAGGCGAAATCGGTTGTCGTGGTCGTGAACCGGGCGACGGAGGCTCAACTCGACGCGGAGTGCGCGGATGCCGCTACCATCAAGGCCCTCCTGCAGGCGGAACCGAATGTCGTGGTCGTGAACTGGGCGGCAGAGGCTCAACTCGACACAGAGCACGTGAATGCCGCTGCCATCGAGGCCCTCCTGTAGGCGGAACCAGATGTCGTGGTGGTTAACTGGGCGGCGGAGGCTCAACTCGACGCGGAGCGTGCGGATGCCGCTACCATCGAGGCCCTCCTGCAGGCGGAACTGGAGGTCGTGGACTTGAACCGGGCGGCGGAGGCTCAACTCGACGCGGAGCTTTGTTGATGCCGCTGCCATCGAGGCCCTCCTGCAGGCGGAACCGAACGTCGTGGATGTGAACCGGGCGGTGCTCGCGTCCTTGCAGAGCGCCATCATGCTCCACGTGAATGAGTAGCTGGAGGCCGAGGACAACCACGCCGTGGAGACACAAGTCGGCAGCTCCGGCTTGTTCGCGCCGGCAGCCAAAGACGACGTGGCCGGCTCGTTCCGTGAGCAGTGATAGTTTTTCTTTATGTTTTTTTGGGGATCGTGTCGGGGCCAGATTTCTGGGACATGATATCCCAGAAATTAACCCCTCATGTCGTCACCAGCATAGGATTACTGTTACTGGTGGACACGTCCTTGTTACAGATTACCAAGAAATTACAAGAATTGGATACAAGACCACAAAGGTCTAATGATACAACAATGATTTCTAGTGAGGATGACGGAAGCGACTCGTGGTTCTCCAACGTCGATGGGGCTCCATTCCCAGAGGAACGGCTGACCAGGATAATTCCTATCCCGCATGGCTGCTATCCTAGGCTCCGCATGGACGTCGTGGTAATACTCCTTGTCGAAATCCTGACCTGGCCAATTAAATAGCCAGGGACAAGCCAGTGAGTACGTTGGAATGTACTCGCAAACATTATGAACAAAAGATATACCGAATGCATATGCTCATGCTGGATTAAATGAGATGCATATGTTGGCTGAAATTAAATTATGGCATGATAAATATTAGCATGTGCAGAAGTATGAGTAAATAAAATGTTAGTGACAAACCAAGAAAGTTAAAAGTGGACAATTGGGCGAGACAGGACCGCCCGAGAATCCAAAAGAAAATATAAAGTGGAGAATCGGGCGAGACAAGACCGCCCGAGTATCCAAGAGAAATGCCAAACGGGTGTCTAAAAGAGAATCGGGCGAGATAGGACCGCCCGTGAACTCAAGCGACGCCACGAGAGGTCTTGAAAAGAAATGCCAAACGGGTGTCTAAAAGAGAATCGGGCGAGACAGGACAGCCCGAGAACTCAAGCGACGCCACGAGAGGTCTTGAAAAGAAATGCCAAACGGGTGTCTAAAAGAGAATCGGGCGAGACAGGACCGCCCGAGAACTCAAGTGATGCCACGAGAGGTCTTGAAAATAAATGAGTATTCCGGGTAGTCTAGCCAGCCCATGAGATACTCAGAAAATAAGAATAAGAGAAACGGTTAGTCCATAATAATAACAATAATATTCATGACAACAATAATATTCATGATAGCGTCAGTGGCGACAATAATTATCCTGCAAAATAAATCATGCTCAATTTTAATTATTTTCCTCCGGAGACCGACACTAAGACCGACACTTGACCAACCAAGACTATAGTCCTTAACCGCGGACACGGCTATTCGAATAGGTATAACTCTGCAGAGGGTGTACTCTTTGCCCACAAGTAAAGGATTTCTTTAGCCAGCACCGAGACGCTGACTAATTCCCATTATGGTCTTTGGGTTGAAAACACACCTGACCAGCACACACCAGATTAACTTTCCTGATGCCAGGAATCACCCAAAGCATCGTTGAAGATAAACACAAAGACGGGGAGACTACAATCTCGAATAGCATGGGATCACTATTCATACGCGCGGATTACAAGGGGTGCCCCCCTCTCGGCCCAGCCGGATACACCCATGCCCCCTGACCAGTTGACATGCCTACCAGAGGCCTCTGGTATCTTTCACCATGGCCTCTCTGTACGATGTGTGCACGGAAAGGGGTTATCAACTTACTAAACCATACCCCACCTATGGCAGGGACAAGTGGTAGCACGGATCAAGTTTGGGGGTTACCGGAACAAGACTCAATCTACGGTCGACTCAGGAGGTTTAAGTTTTTCCTGCAGTGGTTAGCACGATAAAGTGTTCTTTCAACAGTAACACCAAAACAGGGCCACCACCCTTGCATGTCCCAACATGCATAACCAACAAGGCCTGATCACGCTCCGACGTGATTACCCTTCTGCCGGTAACGGTATTTCTCTTATACCTGCTCCTGCAAGTTAGTCATGACAAGCACATGTTGCGCTGTACGAGGAAACATGCCAACACTACATGCATGCAAATTTTATTTGAATTCAACATATGCATGATTCAATTATTCTTGCAAACATTTAACCATGCAATCACCATATCAAGTGTTCAAGATGCTTGCCTTGAGCATGCAGAAGTGTTGGTTGCACTCCAAAACTTTGAAAATTTTATCTTCCCTCCATTTCCTATTTTCAAAATATTGAAATTACCACATAGAGCTAAAACAGTGCTAAAAAGTTGTTTGGATTTTTTTTGAAATAAATACTAAAATAAACTAGAGGAAAAATAAATTTTTTGGGAAAAAGAATCAGTTCATTTGGAGTTCATATGAATTTCCTAGGGGATTTCTAAGCTGAAATAAATAAAGAAATAGACTATTTTATAGATCCTACAGAAACAAAGCCTAGGAAAAATGTTCACCCTAGCTAAATTAATAGGGCATGATTTTAGAAGTCTGTAGAAATTTGAATCATCAGGTTTGGCTTTGAAATGGGTGTTGTGGAATTATTTAAAATCCTCTGGAAAAGAAAAAGAGAAAAGTGTAGACGTGCGCCCTGAGCGCTGCTTAGCCTCCTGTCACCACTGGGCCGGGCCTGGTCATTCGGCCGCATGACAAAACCCGCCAACGTCGGCGGCGTATTTATGGAAGTACGTTTCCAGGTAGGGAAAGCGTACCCACGGGGATGCGCTGCCTGAGGGGAGAGGTGTCTCACCGACAGGTGGGCCCACCTATTGGGTTTGTCTCCCACCTCGCGCGCGCCTGGACAGGAATAGGGGAGAACTCCGGCGATGATTCCCGGCGGCAGGGGCCACCATTTGCGAAGCTGGTGGTACTGGCGTGTTCCTGAGGACCAGCCGCACCCGTGGGAGGTAGATATGGGCGCCGGGGAGCTCGGATTCAAGCAGGACGTCAACCATGGCGGAGGAGAGCTATGGGTGTATTTGCCGGGCTCAACTCGACCTCGGGGAGGTGGAATTGGAGTGCAGGAAGGATATGTGGTGGTGGTGTGGGTCTGCTGGGGTGGTCACTTGCGGAGTGGAAGCACTGGAGAGCTTGGTCTCTCCCGAGGGGTGGCGGCGGCAATTTCGGCCATAGGTGATGAAGACAAGCACCACAGCTCGAATCCTTCTGATAGAAGGCTACTGGAAGGTCGAGGAGGAAGGGGTGGTCGCACTGATTGTCTCGGGTGGATTTTATAGCTCGAGCAGGATCGGTTCCGTAGCTTACCGGAGAGGTTACGATGGCGGCAGCCATTGATGGCAGTAGGAAGAGGCCGTTGAGGCCGGTGGTGGTCGGTGAGGTCATTAGTGATCAGTGGATAACCCCGGGTGGTTGTAGATGGATAGGGGCGAGTGGTTGGCTTGCTTAGAGACGTGCCCGAGACGACAGCGACGAACGGCGGCGGTGGTCGGTGATGGCCGTCACTAGCGGCCAATAGAGAGTGTCGGCAGGGTTTAGGAATGATCAGCCGATCTAGGGAAGGCCAGGGCGAGCGAGAGAAGCAGCAGCAGAGCGACAACGGCTCGGGCGCCGACGGTGCCACGCGGGTGCTACGGCCATGCCCAGAGGACGCACACTAGGTGCTCGATCAAATGCCAGCGCCACCTGGGTTGCCCCAAGTGAGCCCAATTTGGTCAGGGTGGTGCTCCTGGGTATGAGAGGGGTGAGGGACATGCTTGTTTGGCCAGGGGAGCTACTGTCACATGCCAATTCAAAACTTGACCAAATTCAGTCATGCTCAGGAGCTGTTTAATTGAAATGCTAGGGCTATTTAGGAGTTTTTGTTGGAAATGAGACTTTGCAGGTTGGTGCCTCTTTGGATGAGAAATAAGGTGGCAGGGTTGGATAGACCAGAAGAGAAACTTGAAAGTGCAAGTTTTGGAGAAATACAGTTCTGGACAGAAATTTGAAGGATTTATTTGGAGAACTAAAAAGAGGTAATTGGAGCTGATCTTCTGGACTTAAGGGTGTATTAGGAAGGACTATAAGGTGGAATAATTGCAGAATTTTTGGAGCAATAAAAATTGAGGTTGTTGTTAAAACTCAAGAATGGAACAGAATTAAGAAGAGGATGTTTCACTCAAAATTTTCAAAAGACCAGGTTAGGTTTTTGCATAAAAGTGATCTATAGGCATCTCATGACCCCTCAAAAATTTTGTGGAATTTCTAAAGAATTATTTAAAATAGTTGTAGTGTAACAGAAGCATTTTAAGAACTGAAAATGCTATAAAAATGATTATCTTGGGCAAAAAATCTTTTTTGAAAATATTTCCTACTGGTATTAAAATATAATTGAAATGATTTAAGAAAACTACCAAAGCCCACAATATTTTCCCAAAATTTCTATATGGAGGGAAGAATTTTGGAAAACAGAAAACTAAAAAGACTCTGAAAATAATAAAAGACCCAATATAAATCAAAATTTTATTTCTGGCCAAATTTTATGTAAAACAAATATGGTTAAATTTTTGGGGTGTTACAAACTCTACCCCCCTTAAGAAAATCTCGTAATCGAGATTTGTTAAGGGCGGAAGAATTAAATGCATATCACAACAAACAATATTATGCAGAATGCAAACATAGCGATGCACTTATGACATATGCCCTAAAGTACATCGCAAAGATCGCATCACGAAAATAAGTGCTGGATGCAGCAGCAACCACGCTCATAACCGTCTATGTCTCGAAGGTAAGATATACGGGGTCTTGCGGAAGGGTTCCGGGTGCTGGAGCACATTCTTCTTCTTCCGGAGGGAGTGGAGGAAGTGGAGGAAGCAGACGAAGAACGCGTCCCTCTTGAGTTGGCAGAGGTGGTCCGCCAATGGTTATCCGGGGATTCAGAACAGCATGATAATGGAGATACTCCATTAGTTGCTGAGTGAAACGCTCCTGGGCCATCACGTACTGAATGAGATAGACCAGAGCTGGATCGCTCTCTATACGTTCACAGCAGAATGTAGCTTCTGCTCCAAAAGCTGCGCGGCTCGGGAAATAGCAGTATTCCCTTGCACTGGCACAGGGTACCACAAATCGAAGACGGGTAAGTGCTTTGTAAGCAGTAGCCTCGATGGCCATGCCTGAGGTTGGCATGGATCTCCCGATGAAGACAACATACGGAGGGCCTTGGTTCAAATCTGCTGGTGGGATGTGCGCAACTGCCCAGTATTTCGAGCAATCAGAGGTGATCCTCATCTTGTACAGCTCATACTAGGGTGGGTGGATGGAACCAAGGGTGTTGCGGGTAAAATCCCACAAAATCCTAACAAAACTACCAGGGCTTGCATCAGGGGTTCTTAGGTAGACTCCGGGGTGAGACATGGATGGGTGGATGGGGAAAAGCAGTGCTCGAGGTGATGATGGCTGGTGTGGTTTGCGGATATGGCTTCTTATAGATTGCCTGGGTGAGGAAACATGAAGCGGCGCCAGTACGACCTGTGTATCGGCTCCGGTGTAGGGTTGTCTGAGTCAAAATCTCAGACCTCGATCCCAACAAGGAATGTGACGTATTACTGTGCATGTCGGTTAGGGGGGGTTCGGCAGTCACGTCCAGAATTTACTTAGTCACCACACGTCAACAATTTATGCCAGGGCACGCATACTTCCATTGGTACAAAAGTGGTTTACAAACTTACTACACCATACAACCGCTACTATGGAAATATAGGGTAACAGGGCCACTATGGCTCTACAACAATACTGGTGGACTCAGTCCACCTCATCGACTTCTAGCCGGGCGCGTCTTGTAGATGTCGAGGCCTCTCCGTGTGCTTCGGTGTCAGAGTTGACCGGGGTCGGATGGGGAGCAATAGGGCTGGGGTAGCGGTGCTGCCCTTCGCGGGGTGCCGAGGCCACCGTCCCGTTGGAGTGGATCTCCAAGAGACGACGGAGTTCCTCGGGGGAGGCGAAGGCACTGCCCGGGTAGATAATAGGGCCGGAACTTGGGGGCTCAACAGGCCTCCCAAGCAGCACTATTGGGGTGTCGATGGCGGGTGCAGCTTCACTTCTCACCGGGGTCAGGAGAGCGAGCGTCCTGCGGGTCGCAATCAGATCAAGGGTGACCTGATCGAATAGTGCCTCTTGCGCTCTCAGGTAGCGCACCAGATGCTCCAGGGCAGGATCCGACTCATGGTCTCCGTTGGCAACATGGGTCGGGCTACCATAGACTTCACGGCTAGGGTAGTAGTAGAAGGGGCGGATGTTAACTCTCGGCGACAGATGCTGGATTTGAATGACAGCCTCTCGGGCTGCAAGTTGGATGGCTTGGGGCTTGTCGGAGGTCGTCCTCCCGGTGAACCGGTAGGGGCGTTCCGATGAGGTGCCCCTCCCGTAGATGTGCACCGTGGCCCAGAAGTGGTGGATGGCATCACTCGTGTGCTCCTGGTACACAACATACTCAGGCGGCTCTTCGATGCCGAAAGCACGATGTTTGAGATTGGCGAGGATGACCACAAAGTCACCAAGCTCGGCTGCGGTGGTCTCGTTGTGAACGATGGGGCCAGGCATCTTAGTGGTTGGATATCGAACTGAGAGTGAGGCTGTGATACGCTGAGTTGGGGCAAGGCTTCCTTTATAAGCCAGCAGAGTCTTCCATCGCACGCTTGTGGATGGGACAACTCAGGTGTCGGCCACAGGCACACGGCCTATGGACCGGCTGTTTGGTTGGGAAACGACGGTCAAAAGATGTCGACTGGCCACTGTGTAGGTTTATCGGATGGGATGAGCTTGGCTACGGACAGGAAAAGATTTGGACGGTGTGGAAACCTAAGGATAATGACCAGGCTAGGATTGGATTAGCCAGTGGTCAGCCTGGCTCTGATACCAAGGCTGTCGGGGCTGGATTTCCGGGACATGATACCCCAGAAATTAACCCCTTGTGTCGTCACCAGCCCAGGATTACTATTACTGGTGGACACGTCCTTGTTACAGATTACCAAGAAATTACAAGAATTGGATACAAGACCATAAAGGTCTAATGATACAACAATGATTTCTAGTGAGGATGACGAAAGCGACTCGTGGTTCTCCAACGTCGATGGGGCTCCATTCCCACAGGAACGGCTAACCAGGATACTTCCTATCCCGCGTGGCTGCTATCCTAGGCTCCGCATGGACGTCGTGGTAATACTCCTTGTCGAAATCCTGACCTGGCCAATTAAATAGCCAGGGACAAGCCAGTGAGTACGTTGGAATGTACTCGCAAACATTATGAACAAAAGATATACCGAATGCATATGCTCATGCTGGATTAAATGAGATGCATATGTTGCCTGAAATGAAATTATGGCATGATAAACATTAGCATGTGCAGAAGTATGAGTAAATAAAATGTTAGTGACAAACCAAGAAAGTTAAAAGTGGATAATTGGGCGAGACAGGACCGCCCGAGAATCCAAAAGAAAATATAAAGTGTAGAATCGGGCGAGACAAGACCGCCCGAGTATCCAAGAGAAATGCCAAACGGGTGTCTAAAAGAGAATCGGGCGAGACAGGACCGCCCGAGAACTCAAGCGACGCCACGAGAGGTCTTGAAAAGAAATGCCAAATGGGTGTCTAAAAGAGAATCGGGCGAGACAGGACCGCCCGAGAACTCAAGCGACGCCACGAGAGGTCTTGAAAAGAAATGCCAAACGGGTGTCTAAAAGAGAATCGGGCGAGACAGGACCGCCCGAGAACTCAAGCGATGCCACGAGAGGTCTTGAAAAGAAATGCCAAACGGGTGTCTAAAAGAGAATCGGGCGAGACAGGACCGCCCGAGAACTCAAGTGACGCCACGAGAGGTCTTGAAAATAAATGAGTATTCCGGGTAGTCTAGCCAGCCCATGAGATACTCAGAAAATAAGAATAAGAGAAACGGTTAGTCCATAATAATAACAATAATATTCATGACAACAATAATATTCATGATAGCGTCAGTGGCGACAATAATTATCCTGCAAAATAAATCATGCTCAATTTTAATTATTTTCCTCCAAAGACCGACACTAAGACCGACACTTGACCAACCAAGACTGTAGTCCTTAACCGCGGACACGGCTATTCGAATAGGTATAACTCTAGAAAGGGTGTACTCTTTGCCCACAAGTAAAGGATTTCTTTAGCCAGCACCGAGACGCTGACTAATTCCCATTATGGTCTTTAGGTTGAAAACACACCTGACCAGCACACACCAGATTAACTTTCCTGATGCCAGGAATCACCCAAAGCATCGTTCAAGATAAACTCTAAGGCGGGGAGACTACAATCTCGAATAGCATGGGATCACTATTCATACGTGCGGATTACAAGGGGTGCCCCTCTCTCGGCCCAGCCGGATACACCCATGCCCCATGACCAGGTGACATGCCTACCAGAGGCCTCTGGTATCTTTCACCATGGCCTCTCTGTATGATGTGTGCACGGAAAGGGGTTATCAACTTACAAAACCATACCCCACCTATGGCAGGGACAAGTGGTAGCACGGATCAAGTTTGGGGGTTACTGGAACAAGACTCGATCTACGGTCGACTCAGGAGGTTTAAGTTTTTCCTGCAGTGGTTAGCACGATAAAGTGTTCTTTCAACAGTAACACCAAAATAGGGCCACAGCCCTTGCATGTCCCAACATGCATAACCAACAAGGCCTGATCACCCTTCTGCCGGTAACGGTATTTCTCTTATACCTACTCCTGCAAGTTAGTCATGACAAGCACACGTTGCACGGTACGAGGAAACATGCGAACACTACAAGCATGCAAATTTTATTTGAATTCAACATATGCATGATTCAATTATTCTTGCAAACATTTAACCATGCAATCACCATATCAAGTGTTCAAGATGCTTGCCTTGAGCATGCAGAAGTGTTGGTTGCACTCCAAAACTTTGAAAATTTTATCTTCCCTCCATTTCCTATTTTCAAAAATATTGAAATTATCACATAGAGCTAAAAAAGTGCTAAAAATTTGTTTGGAATTTTTTTGAAATAAATACTAAAATAAACTAGAGGAAAAATAAATTTTTTGGGAAAAAGAATCAGTTCATTTGGAGTTCATATGAATTTCCTAAGGGATTTCTAAGCTGAAATAAATAAAGAAATAGACTATTTAATAGATCCTACATAAATTAATAGGGCATGATTTTAGAAATCTATAGAAATTTGAATCATTTGGTTTGGCTTTGAAATGGGTGCTGTGGAGTTATTTAAAATCCTCTGGAAAAGAAAAAGAGAAAAGTGTAGACGTCCGCCCTGAGCGCTGCTTAGCCTCCTGTCGCCACTGGGCCGGGCCTAGTCATTCGGCCGCGCGACAAAACCCGCCGACGTCGGCGGCGTATTTATAGAAGTATGTTTCCACGTAGGGAAAGCGTACCCACGGGGATGCGCTGCCTGAGGGGAGAGGTGTCTCACCGACAGGTGGGCCCCACCTGTCGGGTTTGTCTCCCACCTCGCGCGTGCCTGGACAGGAATAGGGGAGAACTCCGGCGATGATTCCCGGTGGCAGGGGCCACCATTTGCGAAGCTGGTGGTACTGGCGTGTTCCTGAGGATGAGCCGCACCCGTGGGAGGTAGATATGGGCACCGGGGAGCTCGGATTCAAGCAAGGCGTCAACAATGGCGGAGGATAGCTACTGGTGGATTTGCCGGGCTCAACTCGACCTCGGGAAGGTGGAATTGGAGTGCAGGAAGGATATGTGGTGCGGGGTGTGGGTCTGCTGGGGTGGTCACTTGCGGAGGGGAAGCACTGGAGAGCTTGGTCTCTCCCGAGGGGTGGCGGCGGCAATTTCGGCCGTAGGTGATGAAGACAAGCACCACAACTCGAATCCTTTTGATAGAAGGCTACTAGAAGGTCGAGGAGGAAGGGGTGGTCGCACTGATGGTCTCGGGTGGCTTTTATAGCTCGAGCAGGGTCGGTTCCGTAGCTTACCGGAGAGGTCACGATGGCGGTGGCCATTGATGGCAGTAGGAAGAGGCCGTTGAGGCCGGTGGTGGTCGGTAAGGTCATTAGTGGTCTGTGGATAACCCCGGGTGATTGTAGATGGATAGGGGCGAGTGGTTGGCTTGCTTAGAGACGTGCCCGAGACGACAGTGATGAACGGCGGTGGTGGTCGGTGATGGCCGGCACTAGCAGCCAATAGAGAGTGTCGGCGGGGTTCAGTATGATCAGCCGATCTAGGGAAGGCCAGGGCGAGCGAGAGAAGCGGCAGTAGAGCGACAACGTCTCGGGCGCCGACGATGCCACGTGGGCGCTATGGCCATGCTGAGAGGACGCACTGTAGGATCGAGGAGATAGGTCTAGAGGGGGGGGGGTGAATAGACTCCTAACCAGCCAAATTAGCAGTTTTTAATTTCTCTTGGAATTTAGGCAGATTTTGGCACAAGTTAAGATCACTCCAATACTTTCTACACATGCATATCAAGAGATTGAGCAGCGGAAATGGTAAAGCATGCAATTGTACGGAAAGTAAAGGGGTAGAGTTTGGAAGATCAAACGCAATGAAGACACGGTGGATTTTTGGCGTGGTTCCGATAGGTGGTGCTATCGTACGTCCACGTTGATGGAGGCTTCAACCCACGAAGGGTAACGGCTGCGCGAGTCCACGGAGGGCTCCAACCACGAAGGGTCCACGAAGAAGCAACCTTGCCTATTCCACCATGGCTTACGTCCACGAAGGACTAGCCTCACTCGGGGTAGATCTTCACGAAGTAGGCGATCTCCTTGCCCTTACAAACTCCTTGGTTCAACTCCACATCTGGTTGGAGGCTCCCAAGTGACACCTAACCAATCTAGGAGACACCACTCTCCAAAAGGTAATAGACGGTGTGTTGTTGATGAACTCCTTGCTCTTGTGCTTCAAATGATAGTCTTCCCAGCACTCAATCACTCCTCACAGATTTGGCTATGGTGGAAGAAGGATTTGAGTGGAAAGCAATTTGGGAAAGGCTAGAGATCAAGGTTCAAATGGTAGGAGTGGAATATCTTGATCTCAACACATGAGTAGGTGGTTCTCTCTCAGAAAATGAATGGTGGAAGTGTAGGCACGTTCTGATGGCTCTCCTTACTGAGAAGGATGGGGTGGAGGGGTATATATAGCCTCCACACAAAATCCAACCGTTACACACTTTTGACCCAACTCGGTGGCACCGAAATGATAATCTCGGTAGCACCGAACTGTGCAAAAGATATGAACTTTTGGAATCTCGGTGGGCCCGATATGAACAACTCGGATGAACCGAAGTGCAATGGCTTAGGGCAATCCTCATCTCTGTGGCACCGATTGCATCAACTCGGTAGGACCGAAGTGAATCAATAAGGTAACAGAGACTTGGCAATCCATCTCGGTGAGACCGATTTGCAAACTCGGTGAGACCGAAGTAAATGCAAATCATTATAGAGAGTTGGCAAGGCCATCTCGGTGGGACCGAGATCCATTTCGGTGGATCCGATTTGTTAGGGTTTGGCAGTGGCTAAGTCTTGGATGAACTCGGAGGGGCCGGATTGGAAATTTCGGTGGGGCCGATTTGGACTTTGGGTTTAGGACATATTTGGGTAGAGTGAGTGGTTGAGGGTTTAGGAATACTGTCACTAAGCACTTGAGCAAAAAGACCATTAAGCAACACCTCATCCCCTTTTAATAGTATTGGCTTTCCTATGGACTCAATGTGATCTTGGATCACTAAACCAAAAATGTAGAGTCTTGATCTTTGCCAATTCTTGTCCTTAGCATTTTGAAGGGGTTCCACATCCTCTTGTCCATGCCACGCCATTGTTGAACTTGTCTGAAATTCACTAGATAAAAGCATTAGTCCAACAACATGTATGTTGGCATGAATTACCAAAACCACCAAGGGAGCAAATGTGCTTTCAATCTCCCCCTTTTTGGTAATTGATGACAACATACATCAAAGCTTTAAATAAAGATTTAGCAGAGGTATGTATGAAAGCTTTGAAGGAAACATGTAACATGTATGAGCTCCCTTGAACTCCCCCTGAAGATGTGCATAACATGATGATATCTCATGGGAAAATATACATGCAACATGTATCTTGGCTATATGCATCAGAGCAATATATATATGACATTGGAGTATCCACATGTACAAGATTTTCTCCTTGCAAACAATATATACTTAGCAAGAGGTCAACCATGTACATGAGTGTGATGCATATACTTACCTTGAAATTCTTGATCAAGTACCTGAAGAAATACACTTGAGAAAACAGGGTTAGATAACACAAGATAATTTCTTCAAGAAAAAGACACAAGATCAACAAGAAACCAAGATTGGGATGACATGTAGAAGAGAGTATCACTAGGTGAATACTTCTTTGAAGGAGACATGTCCCCAAAAGAATTAGCTGTCTCCCCTTAAAGAACTTCCTCTCCCCCTGAATCTGACATGGATATTGGGAGTAGGTAGGGTGAGAAAACTTAGAACAACCAAAGAATAAACCAAAGAACATTCTCTCCTCTTGTAAGGTGCATCTCTTTTATAGTGATAAGCTTTGATGTGTATTCCTCTCTCCCCCTTTGACATCAATTTCCAAGAAGGGACTTCAAGGTTATTGATCAAGTGGGTTTGGTCCTTGAGAAACACACTTGGCCATTGAGTGGCTCTAGATGCAAGTAGAGGGTAAGAATCATTGAGTGGAGCTGGAGTTGAAAAACTCAGGAAAAATTTGACAGAAAGTTCCTTAGGGCAGCAAAATCGGTGACACCGAGTTGAAGCAAATCGGTGGAACCGAGTTTGATGCTATGGAACATTTTGTCAACTCAGCTCACTAGGCAAAGGAATTCATACAAGGATTTGCAAAGAATTAACTGCGAATCAAGCTAAAAGAGAAGAAACAGCAAAGAAACGTCTAGATGAAGTTTTTTTTAAAGAAACACTCTAGCAAGAAGAGAACAAACAAAAGAAACACTAGAGAACTTCATCTAGATGGGTCGGCGACTAGGTCACCTATGTTAGAGTATATTGACTTAGGAGTCAAGTGAGAGCACTTGATCATAGGTCATACTCATCGTTTAAGCTCAAAATGGGGTTGCCATTTTTCCTTTAAGCTTTTCAATGTATTCACACCTTGTTGAGTTGCTTTAGCTCATGTCTTTGAGTAGAGCTTCTCTAAAATGTGAGAACTTACATTGGCATTTGGTGAAGTCCATCATGTAGTTGAACTTGAAATGGATGCTCGTGAATTGACGTTTGGAGCTATCCTATCATTTGTAGTTCATCTTCCTACATGGGTTAGATTTGCATGGAACAACATGTGTATCCAAAATGACAAGAATGAAGCATAACTCAAATGTTGTCAAAGGATATGTTTAGGTTGTCTTGTTCCTTGTTACTCCATCAATTGTTGATACTCGGGTTATACAAGATTGCTCAAGATAAGAGTGTGATGCAATCTTGTGACATGAAGCTTGTCCATGTACCTACAAAAAGTTAGATACCATACAAGGGAGCAAAATGTCCATGATATAAAATGATCATGAAGGATATCATGGGTTAGTCAAGAATGCTCATGCCCTTGTATGCATCCACATGAACCTCTAGTTCACGTTTGAAGCATCAATGATGTTCAATTCACTTCTCAAGTGACAAAACACTTTCTCATCAAGGGGTTTGGTAAAGATGTCCGCCAACTGTTTGTCAGTACGAACATGTTTAAGGTCAATATCCCCTTTCTCAACATGATCTCGAATGAAATGGTGACGAACCTCAATATGCTTAGTTCGAGAATGTTGCACAGGATTGTGTGCTATCTTAATAGCACTCTCATTGTCACAAAGTAATGGTACATGTCTCTCATGCACACCATAATCTTTAAGAGTTTGTGTCATCCATAGTAATTGAGCACAACATGATCCCGCGGCAATGTATTCCGCTTCGGCAGTGGATAGAGAGACGGAATTTTGTTTCTTGGAGGACCAAGACACAAGAGATCTACCAAGAAATTGACATGTACCCGAAGTGGATTTTCTGTCAACCTTGTCTCCGGCATAGTCCGAATCGGAGTAGCCAACAAGATTGAAAGAAGATCCTTTGGGATACCATATGCCAAAGTTTGGTGTATGTATCAAGTATCTCACAATTCTTTTCACCGCCTTAAGGTGACACTCTTTTGGTGCCGCTTGGTATCGTGCACACATGCACACACTTAGCATAATGTCGGGTCGAGAGGCACATAGATATAATAATGAACCAATCATAGATCGATAAACCTTTTGATCAACCAGTTTGCCATCCTTGGTCAAGTCAAGATGTCCACTCGTGGGCATGGGAGTTTTCATACCTTTACTCTCTTGCATGTTGAACTTTTTGAATAAGTCCTTGGTATACTTTGTTTGAGAGACAAAGGTACCTTCCCTAGTTTGCTTGATTTGCAAACCAAGAAAGAATTTGAGTTCACTCATCATAGACATCTCAAACTTTTCGGACATCAGCCTTCCAAATTTTTCACTGAAAGAGGGGTTAGTAGATCCAAAGATAATATCATCAACATAAATTTGGCATACAAATAATTCTCCATTAACTCTCTTAGTGAACAAAGTTGAATCAATCTTCCCAATTTCAAAACCTTTTTCAAGAAGAAACTTTGTCAAGCATTTGTACCAAGCTCTAGGGGCTTGCTTGAGACCATAAAGAGCTTTACGAAGTTTGTACACATGATTAGGTTTCTTGGGATTCTCAAAGCCGGGAGGTTGTTTAACATACACTTCCTCCTCAATTTTACCATTTAAGAAGGCACTTTTAATATCCATTTGGTAAAGAGTGATATCATGGTGATTGGCATAAGCAAGTAAAATACGAATGGATTCAAGTCTTGCAACGGGGGCATAGGTCTCACCATAGTCCATACCTTCGACTTGTGTGTAACCTTGTGCTACGAGACGAGCCTTGTTGCGTACAACTTGTCCATCTTCATCTTGCTTGTTCCGAAACACCCATTTGGTTCCAATGATGTTTTGCTCTTCCTTAGGCTTCTCAACCAATGTCCAAACTTGGTTCCTCTCAAAGTTGTGTAGCTCCTCGTGCATTGCATTCACCCAATCGGGGTCCTTGAGAGCATCTTCTACCTTCAAGGGTTCAACACTAGAGATAAATGAGTAATGCTCACAAAAGTTAGCTAAACGAGATTTAGAGCGAGTAATTCTCCCGGTTTGGATATCTCCAAGTATTTGTTCGACGGGATGATCCTTGTCGATTCTTGCTCTAACTCGAGGTAGCTTTTTCTTGGGTTGTGGTGAGGCTTCCTCATCATCATCATCTTCTTCTTCTTCGTTGATGTTGTCGTTGTCTGTTTGTGGAGGTGGAGAAGAAGGTTGAGGTGGATCATCTTGTTGTACTTCCTCATTCCCATTGTCTTGACGTGTTCCACTTGTGGATGCCTCCATGTCAACTTGTCGTTCACCTTGATGTGAAGTTGGGGATTCCACTTGAGTAGACGAGGTACTCTCCTTTACTTCCACGGGGCGAATCTTGCCAATGGGCAAGTCTTGGATTGCTTCCGATGGTTCTTGATCTCCTACATCAAGTGGTAATTGCTCGATTTGCGAGCCGTTAGTCTCATCAAACTTCACATCTACCGTCTCTTCAACTTTTCAAGTGAAGTTGTTGTAGACACGGTAAGTGTGAGAGTTCGATCCATAACCAAGTAGGAAACCTTCATGAGATTTAGGAGCAAATTTTGAACGACGATGCTTATCAAGAATGTAACATTTTGAGCCAAAAACTCGAAAGTATCCAACTTGTGGTTTGTTACCGGTGAGCAGTTCATACGCCGTTTTACCAAGAAGCTTGTGAAGATAGAGTCGGTTTGTTGCATGACAAGCTGTTTCAACTGCTTCTGCCCAAAAGTGTCTTGGCGTCTTGTATTCATCAAGCATTGTTCTTTCCATCTCAATAAGTGTATGGTTCTTCCTCTCAACAACTCCATTTTGTTGAGGCGTGTACGTAGCCGAGAACTCATGTGAAATACCCTCCTCATCAAGAAAGGTGTCCACATTGGCGTTCTTGAACTCCGTTCTGTTGTCACTCCGAACCTTCTTGATCTTTACTTCAGATTGATTTTGAGCCTTTCTTGCGAAGTTCTTGAAGATCTTTTGTACCTATGATTTGTCATCAAGAAAGAACACCCACGTAAATCTGGAAAAATTATCAACAATTACCAAACCGAAAGAATTACCACCAAGACGCTTATAGGCGTTGGGACCAAACAGATCCATATGAAGTAGCTCGAGTGGTCTCCTCGTGGTCATAATGTTCTTTACGGGATGGCTTCCTCCAACTTGTTTTCCTGCTTGGCAAGCACTACAAAGTCGATCTTTGTCAAATATAACATCTTTTACTCCCAGAATGTGATCTCCTTTAACAAGTTTATCTAGGTTACGCATACCAACATGTCCAAGTCTTCTATGCCATAACCAACCTTTAGAAGATTTTGCAATTAAACATGTACGAGGTTGGGCTCTCTTAGTGAAATCAACAATGTAAAGATCACCTCTACGAATGCCGGTAAAGACTATATTATGATTATCTTGGCGAAACACTTGGCAATCTACTTTGGTAAATAGAACATTAAAACCAAAATCGGCTAGTCTAGATACGGAAAGAAGATTGTAACCAAGAGATTCAACAAGCATAACATTTTGTATGGAGCTATCATTGGATATGGCCACCTTACCAAGGCCAAGTACCTTACCCTTGGAGTTGTCTCCAAAAGTCACATACTTGCGTGGACCATCATTTTTAGTAAGCTCACGAAACATGTCTCTATCTCCGGTCATGTGATCGGTACATCCCCTGTCAAGAATCCACTCTTTTCCTCCGGCCATATAATTTCGAAGATTTGCCATAAGACTGAGATTCCTCATGGTCTTCTCAAATTCAATATCAAAGTCTTCGTCTTCATCAGAATAGCCATGCTCAACATTATCATCATCATGCATGTGATTAACAGATTCATTAGTTTCAAGATCATGACAAAGTTCAAGTTTATGAATTCTAACAGTTTCCATGATAATATTGCTAATAGTTCTAACATCTCCTTTGGCATGCATGAGATTACGAAGCTCAAACAAGCAATCATCAAACTTAGGATCATTAGGACTCATCTTGTGAAAAACGACAGCCTTATGAAGAATCTTATCAAGACTCTTTAGAGAATAATCGGGATATCGCTTTTCTAAATCATGCCATAGAGTATAAGCACATGCAAAGTTTCGCATACAACCAAGCACAATCTTAGGTAATCCTCTAATGATAAGATTGACGGTTCTAAGATTACGAAGCATGTCAATTTCCTCTTCATGGGTAGGATGCAAGGGATCAATAGGGGGCACATAAGGATTATGCATATACTTGCTTAAGTTAAACTCATCAAAGATATCAAGCATTTCATCCCTCCAAAAATTGTAACACTCCCCATTGAGAATAGGGACTCTACGTCTAATACTCCCGAACGTAGACATATCCATCTCCCTCCAATGGTGATGAAACCAAAGCAATGGAAACCAAAGCTCTGATACCAATTGTAGGATCGAGGATATAGGTCTAGAGGGGGGGTGAATAGACTCCTAACCAGCCAAATTAGCAGTTTTTAATTTCTCTTGGAATTTAGGCAGATTTTGGCACAAGTTAAGATCACTCCAATACTTTCTACACATGCATATCTAGAGATTGAGCAGCGGAAATGGTAAAGCATGCAATAGTACGGAAAGTAAAGGGGTAGAGTATGGAAGATCAAACGCAATGAAGACACGGTGGATTTTTGGCGTGGTTCCGATAGGTGGTGCTATCGTACGTCCACGTTGATGGAGGCTTCAACCCACGAAGGGTAACGGCTGCGCGAGTCCACGGAGGGCTCCACCCACGAAGGGTCCACGAAGAAGCAACCTTGCCTATTCCACCAAGGCTTATGTCCACAAAGGACTAGCCTCACTCGGGGTAGATCTTCACGAAGTAGGCGATCTTCTTGCCCTTACAAACTCCTTGGTTCAACTCCACATCTAGTTGGAGGCTCCCAAGTGACACCTAACCAATCTAGGAGACACCACTCTCCAAAAGGTAATAGACGGTGTTTTGTTGATGAACTCCTTGCTCTTGTGCTTCAAATGATAGTCTTCCCAGCACTCAATCACTCCTCATAGATTTGGCTATGGTGGAAGAAGGATTTGAGTGGAAAGCAACTTGGGAAAGGCTAGAGATCAAGGTTCAAATGGTAGGAGTGGAATATCTTGATCTCAACACATGAGTAGGTGGTTCTCTCTCAGAAAATGAATGGTGGAAGTATTGGCACGTTCTGATGGCTCTCCTTATTGAGAAGGATGGGGTGGAGGGGTATATATAACCTCCACACAAAATCCAACCGTTACACACTTTTGACCCAACTCGGTGGCACCGAAACGATAATCTCGGTAGCACCGAACTGTGTAAAATATATGAACTTTAGGAATCTCGGTGGGACCGATACGAACAACTCGGATGGACCGAAGTGCAATGGCTTAGGGCAATCCTCATCTCAGTGGCACTGATTGGATCAACTCGGTAGGACCGAAGTGAAGCAATAAGGTAACAGAGACTTGGCAAGCCATCTCAGTGAGACCGATTTGCAAACTCGGTGAGACCGAAGTAAATGCAAACGATTACAGAGAGTTGGCAAGGCCATCTCGGTGGGACCGAGATCCATTTCGGTGGATCCGATTTGTTAGGGTTTGGCAGTGGCTAAGTCTTGGATGAACTTGGTGGGGCCGGATTGGAAATTTCGGTGGGGCCGAGTTGGACTTTGGGTTTAGGACATAGTTGGGTAGAGTGAGTGGTTGAGGGTTTAGGAATACTGTCACTAAGCACTTGAGCAAAAAGACCATTAAGCAACACCTCATCCCCTTTTAATAGTATTGGCTTTCCTATGGACTCAATGAGATCTTGGATCACTAAACCAAAAATGTAGAGTCTTGATCTTTGCCAATTCTTGTCCTTAGCATTTTGAAGGGGTTCCACATCCTCTTGTCAATGCCACGCCATTGTTGAACTTGTCTGAAATTCACTAGATAAAAGCATTAGTCCAACAACATGTATGTTGGCATGAATTACCAAAAACCACCAAGGGAGCAAATGTGCTTTCACGCACACTAGGTGCTCGATCAAATGCCAGCGCCACCTGGGTTGCCCCAAGTGAGCCCAATTTGGTCAGGGTGGTGCTCCTGGGTATGAGAGGGGTGAGGGACATGCTTGTTTGGCAAGGGGAGCTACTGTCACATGCCAATTCAAAACTTGACCAAATTCAGTCATGCTCAGGAGCTGTTTGATGAAATGCTAGGGCTATTTAGGAGATTTTGTTGGAAGTGAGACTTAGCAGGTTGGTGCCTCTTTGGATGAGAAATAAGGTGGTAGGGTTGGATAGACCAGAAGAGAAACTTGAAAGTGCAAGTTTTGGAGAAATACAGTTCTGGACAGAAATTTGAAGGATTTATTTGGAGAACTAAAAAGAGGTAATTGGAGCTGATCTTCTGGACTTAAGGGTGTATTAGGAAGGACTATAAAGTGGAATAATTGCAGAATTTTGGGAGCAATAAAAATTGAGGTTGTAGTTAAAACTCAAGAATGGAACAGAATTAAGAAGAGGATGTTTCACTCAAAATTTTCATAAGACTAGGTTAGGTTTTTGCATAAAAGTGATCTATAGGCATTCTTGACCCCTCAAAATTTATGTGGAATTTCTAAAGAATTATTTAAAATAGTTGTAGTGTAACAGATGCATTTTAAGAATTGAAAATGCTATAAAAATGATTATCTTGGGCAAAAAATATTTTTGAAAATATTTCCTACTGTTTATAAAATATAATTGCAATGATTTAAGAAAACTACCAAAGCCCACAATATTTTCCCAAAATTTCTATATGGAGGGAAGAATTTTGGAAAACAGAAAACGGAAAAGACTCTGAAAATAATAAAAGACCCAATATAAATCACAATTTTATTTATGGCCAAATTTTATTTAAACAAAATATGGTTAAATTTTTGGGGTGTTACAGATCATTTGCTGTGTAAAAACATATTTATATTTAATAAATCGGCCTTATAAACATACTTTATCGACGAAAATTAGGTGTCAGCGATTGGATGGCTGAGTTTGGTTTGATCACATGCGGTTTCTCCCTCCGTCCAGGTGTATAAGTCACCTTATGAAAATCAGATATTCCCAAAACGCTTAGGCGCAATGCTTTAAATTGCATCCTTGTTCCCCTCACTGCCTCGTTCATCAGCGAGCGAAAATTTTCTTTGTATTATTTCATGATTTGAATACAAGCATACTTTCTCAAAAAAAGCGAGCGAAATTTTTGGCCGAACCACACGTGTGGAGGAAATGGCGACGGCGGGGCGGGCTAGTTTGGCCCATGGTCGGATTGCTGACATGCGTTCCCACATGCCAGTGAAATGCCAAGCTGGTTGACGTTGAGTGGCAGGGTAGATCGACCGTGTGCTGGTCTGATGCGAACGCGACAGGCGTGATGTGAGTGTTCCTTTTCCTCGTTTTAAACTTGTGAAGATAACCCCCGATAATCATGTTTTGAGCCCAGGTTCATCTGCACCCGCACTGACGAAAAAAATCAAAATACATACTAGAAAAATTCAAAAAATTCAATTTTTTTGCATGGTCGATGATTTGATGCGTGAGGTCCGCTCCAATTTTCAAATCATTTGGACATCTGAGCAGCTCTCGGAAAAAAAGACAAATTCGGGGTCAGTTAAAAAGTTTACTGTTCATGCACTGTTCTGACCCGATTTGTCTTTTTTGCTGAGAGTTGCTTAGATGTCCAAATGATTTGAAAATTGGAGCGGACCTCTCGCATCAAATTTTCTACCATGCAAAAAAAAAATTGGAATTTTTTGATTTTTTTTGAATATTTTGTGAATTTTTTTTTGACCGGGTGCAGATGAGCCTGGGCACCGAATCGCCGCACTCCTAAAAAAAAAGAAAAGACTCTTCCGCGATCATGCGTGCCAACGCGCGGATCCCCTTCTTGCAACCTCAATCAACTTCTGACCAAGTCTGTTTCTTTCCGAATTAATAACTGCAGCCGTTTCCATGTATTTAGAGTGGCCCCACCTCCTCCTTTGACGATACAAGCAGCACATGGTTGCATGCACGTTGGCCCACTCTACTTTCCATTTAATCCTCGCCTGGTGAATGCGCATGGACCTTTCCATCCCCAATTAATTTCCCCCCTGATTTTCACTTGGGTGGGGCCCGCCCTTTCCTTAATTATCAATAATACACCTTGATGAACTTACTTAATTAGGACAAGCCCAGCCGGTCGGAAATCGTGCGCTCCGACGCGCGCGCCCGAATTAGCCATTCCCTCTAAAAAAAGAAGTATGGAAGTTCAAAAGGAACTGACGGTGTACATCAAACTTGTAGCGTTCGCGTTGCACCCCGATATGGTCGGTCCGGCACATCGCTCACCGAATGGAATGCGCTTCGTCTTGCATTTTCGCTCGCTTGCGGGACCGCAGTTGAGAGCAAACCGACGGTAGGCAAACTTCCCCCTCCATCTCCCCCTCCCCCGCCCACGTCGGCTGAATTTAGAAGAGAGAGACGACTGATGTAAAAAACACACACTAGAAGAGAGAGACAAGGAGGGAGAGATTGTAGTACGGATTCCAAGAAATTTGTTGGGAGTGTGAGGTGGGCCATGTGTTAATAAGCACTCCATACTCTAGTGCAGAGGCCTCCGTCCTGGTTTATTGGTCCCCTTCGTATTTTGTGTCAAATTTTGACCTTAGATTTAACTAAAGTAATATTAATGCATGTCACCGAAAATAATGTCATTGGAAATTATGTTCAAATACAAATCGAACGATATAATTTTTGATGACATGCATTAAAAAATTTAGAGTTGAAATTATGGTAAAAATTTGGCACGAAAAACAAAGGTAGTACTAGTACTCCTATTACTATTTGACTGGCTAAACGTGGCGAAATCCTAGTAGCAAGTGCATGCTCGAGAACAAACATTCACGTGTTTGAATACAAATTGGAAACCATTTTCTGTTTGAATACAAATTTATGTACGTGCTTGTACATGGTATATTGTAAGTTGAAAACTGAAACGAAGATTGAATGCCCTTTACATATGATTTGCAAATGCTATGATCACCAGTTCAAATATTTGAATCCACTTTAGGTTGAATTCTAATATTTGAAACTTTTTTTAGGTTGGATTCAAGTACCAAGTGTCTTCTTATGCATAATGTGTCTCACACACCCAACATAGAGTGTTGTCACGTTTTTTTTCTTTGACGCATGCTCTCTCTGTATTGCACACCCACTCGATCTCTCTCGGTTTCATCTCAGGGTCTCTCTCTCTCTCTCGCACACACATGCATAGCACCTGTCTTCCTCTTTGTGCATGTCACACATGATCGACCTCTTGAGGTATCGGGATTGTATCTCGCTCATCAGGTCGCTCTTCGACACACGCCTAGGTCACTCTACCATGCATTAATTGTAACCAAGCCTTCCATGTATCTTTTTTTAAGCATACATTCATCTTTCTCTACACCCCTATGTACATCGGTCGATCAATCGATCTCCAGACCCACCCTAGTCCTCTTTCAATCGATCTACAGCTAGATGGTACATGACCGACTAGCGTACACACAAACACCCCCCACTCTCCACCTCACATGATCATTTCTATCATAGACACACACCAAAACCTTGATTTGCATGACACACACTCGATCTCTCCACATCTATTGATCTCGTCAAGGTGTGTCAGGTCATGAACCGAAGGGGTTTGTCACTACTAAGATGGGGAGCGACACGTAGTGGACGGCTCACAAAGCCGACCTAGGTAACTATTTTTCCAAGCAACTTACATAGTATAGTTACTACAGTCGGAACATGGTAAGTTGGACACCTAATTGCGAGCACGGAGTGGGCACACCTCATTTATTCCTTCAAATAGCCAGACACCTCAATCAGCACACCTCAAATACATACAAAGACAGGCAACAGACATTGTCCGGCTACTTAATCAAGCGTTACGCTTCATGAGTTGAAAAGGAAAGGGCGGTACACTAATTATACTAGTACATATGCCAGTATGAATAACTATTGTACACGTGGGCTACTAGGCTGGATATAGGTGAGGTGCCAACTTCATACTATATGCTTTCGGTCTTACTCTCTATAAGTGTTATGGTTTATAAGTTCGAAATGAAAAGGCGGTGCACTGACAGCACCCCTGTCACGTTCACGTCGCACCCCCAGACGGTCGGGCCGGCATGCTCTTCTAACCCAAGGGAACGCGGGTCGTCTTGCTTTGTCACTGACATGTGGGATCGCATGTGAGCAAAGGGCAGCTCCGACGTTGCCATGCCCGTAGCTGACTACCCTGGCCCACAAAAAACCCTCGTCCCTCGCCTGCGTGCGTTCCCCTCCCCCCCCCCGGCGCTATGGCACTTTGTGAAGGAAGTGCTATTTATCTTTTATTCATTACCCTAAAAATTCTTGGGCACTCTCTCATATCCAAATAATTGCCACATGCCAAAATTTAAGCTCATTTGCCTAGTAAATCTTTCTCAGCAAATTTCCAAAGTTTCTGACCAGAGAGAAGCTTTGTGAAGGAAGTACTAGCTAGGCTTTTCCAAATGAGTTGAAATTTTGGTAGGTCATTCATATGATCGAATAATTACTCTCCACCAAATTTCATCTCCATCCAATAATCTATGTAAGCGCACCTTCAAATCTTTGTTTCTGGCCATAATTTCAGGTTGTGAAGCAACTATATTTTATATTGCTTCAAAAATTCTGAAATTAATCCAGGACCTAAGTATCCCTATATCATTTGAGCATGAAAAGATTCCCATCATTTGGCCAAGCCATTTTCTCTACAAAATTCCCTCAAGTCTCTGTGCAGTAGAAAGCATTGTGAAGGAAGTACCATTTTTACTCATCCAAATGGGATGAAATTTTTATGGTGCCTTCATATGCCCAAATCATCATCCTACCCCAAATTTCAGCTCAATCCAAGCATCCAGGTGAGTGCTACTTCATGATCTAGTTTCTGGACCAGTTTTTGCAGTTGTAAAGCAACTATGTTAAATACTGGTCCAAATCTCTTCAAAACCCACAGGATTGTAGTCCTTCCTTCCCTAAACCCCCGTGACATCATGGTTATCCCTTATCCCATTTATTTTGACCACAACTTCATGATCAAGTTGGCTACAACAAACTTTCTCTAAGCTATCCAATCAACCCAGAGCTCCTTTTGTTGAACCATCACTTCAGAGAGGCCCTACCTTGGATAGACTACACGCTAGACACGGTTTGGGAGGCCCTAAAGTCCCGCATGCGCCTGTTCACGCGGTGACCACGCGTAGAGCGCGTGCACTGCAGGCAAAACGCGTGCTCTGAACTTCGGGGCCCTCAGCCGCCGCCCAAACGTCGAGCTCCCGCCACCACACAATGTCCATCGTGTTGCCCTCACTCTCCTGCGTCCACGCGTCCCCTCTAGACCCCTCTCCTCCTCCTCTTTCCTATCCGGCGAGCCACGCCGCACCGCGTGCCCGTGGCCGTCGTCGCCTTGCCCCTGTCTTCTTCCTCCCCCGTGGCATCTCCGCTCCGCGTGAAGCCCCTCGCCTCTCTCCCCCTCCGCGCGTGCGCATGCGCACGCGGTTGCGCCAGAGCATCAACCTCACGCTACCGTCGTCGTCCGGCCGCGAGCATCCCTGCCATGGCTATATAAGCCATTCCCGGAGTCCCTCGAGCACAACAGCCTCCTCTCCTCCCTCCCAGTAGCCTCCCCAGCCACTCAAATGAGCTCGAGCAGCTCTCCTCGGCCACCATTGCCGCCATGGCCGCCGCCTCGGCTCTCCTAAATTGGAGCAAGCCAAGCCCTCCCCCTCCTTGCTGCCACCACCAGAGGACCACCGGGAGCACGGCGACCCTCCCCGTAGCCTCAGCCTCTCGTCTCCGTCACCGTAGTGCCCGTGCCAATCGTGGCCGAGCCACCACCCACCGCGAGCAAGGCCACCGCCGCTCTGTTCCTCCTCGGTGGCCGTGCCCTACCTGGACGGGACCGCCTCGTCCTGCTGAGCTCGCCGGTAGCCGGAGACGCTCTGTAGCGCCGGGGATCGCCGGAGGACGGCGCCTCTATCGTCTGCCGCGGGCGCGCATGGGAGGTTGAAGACAAGTTGACGAGGAGAGAGAAGGAGCGAGGCGGGACCCATGTGTAAGTGACCCAGGCGCCGATCCAGCTGGATAAGTGGAGACGTCTTTTCCTAAAATACGTTTTCTTCTTCTGAAAGCGTACTTTGCCTTGCCTTCAGCCCAGAATACGCTTTCCCTTCTACGAAGGCGTATTTCACAGAAGGCACTTTCAGTTTCCAGCCGGCGCCGAAAGTACTAATTTGCAGACGTTCGTCCGTTAAAGGCAGAAATGAACAGATTTTTATTCCTTTTCTGCCTAACGAACGAACGACCGTATCTCGGCAATCGTGACTCCGAATCAGGTGATTCCAACACCCACGATCTCAGTTCATCGAGCCAGTTCTGTTAGCATCATTTTCATGAGGTTGTCACACTATGAAAATGACCAGTTTGCCCTTGCCCCCTAAATAGCTCCGTCGAGAGGGAAACTTTTCCGGCGATTCTTTCTGCGAGTTCATCGCACCTCTCCCCGGTGAATCCATCAACGCCAAGCAAGCCAGAACAGCCACTTGCATGATGGCCTTGCAGTAGCCATGGTTTCCACTTAAATATTTAAATGATTGTTTGCTCATTTAATTATTTTGTGAATAATATGTGCTTGTGAATCCATGCTCGTTCTTATGCCATGTTCATTTTCATCCAATAGGGGAGATGATTACTTGCTAATGTTATTGTTATCATGTTTCATTCTTGTAATCATTTCTGATGCTAGTGATAACGATATGCCCATATGAATAGTTATGGTTTAATATGAAAATACTTGTGATATTCATGACCATCGCTATGCCATGCTCATTTGCATCTAGTAGATTAAATGATTTATTGCTGTTGATGCTATGATCCATAGGTTAAATGGTTATGTTCCCATCCATGCTCATGTTGATATCATGCTCGTATGCATTGTTATTTTATTATGACTCAGCTCATCACCATTCAAGTTGAACCTGACATTAATCGAACTTGAACAAATCTGTTGGCTGAGTCATGGTGCCACCGAATCGAGCTAACCAGTGCAGCCACACTTGCCTTATGGGAGGCCCTAATTCGGTCTATTGTCATGCCTCTCGCTGGTGCCTCCAACTAGGGAAGGTTATGCGCGCGCGCTACCCTGATCAGGCAGGCGGCCATAAGCCTTGTGTGCCCGGGTTGGTATTGAGCTCAGGTCCCCGTTTGGGACGATGTTTTTGTTTGGCCATGACGGTGGCGGCCACAAAGGTGGCTGATGTCACGAGTTGACATCGGGGACACCCAGGACATAGCCCAAAGGGGACTTTGTCAGAGTGGCTGGGAGAGTGTCATGCAATAGATTGGTTTTGTCGGAATGTCGTTGGTCCACCCGAATGGGAGCACGAGGCCACCTCTGCAGAGTCTATAATCTATCGATAGCCGCGTCCTCGGTCATGGACATAGTTCGTAGTAGGTCACACTATGGGTAAACAGTAATAATAATCTGAATAATAACAACCCCGGTTCGATGATGAAAGAAGTTGGTTGATCTTTATGTGGTCACGAGATGATCACGATGGTATTCTTGCTGAAGGTTGATCATGAGGTGATCGTGTGATGATCGCGACGGTAAGAAAGATTGATACCTATGGTGGTTATGAGATAACCTCCGAGCAGAGTAAGTTGGTCCATGAGACCTTAAACGTCGACCCCCTTGCATGCTAGTGCTAGTATCATCATGTTCATATCATGAAGTATATGTACATGCCATGCTCATGTTGTTCTAGTAGTACCGTGTTCATCATTGATAATTAACCTGTAAATACCATGCTGTTGTTTGTCTTGACTGCTTTGGTTGCTGTGAGCTTGCGAGTACATTCAAAGTACTCACCCGGCGTGTCATGCCAGATTGCAGGTGATGCTGTGATTGATTGATTGTTGAGGATCCCGAGGTTGCGCTCTAGGACGCGTCCCAGCCAGAGTCCCTGCGGAGTGCAGTTCATCACCGTCGCTGTTGTTCCGCTGCTAGAATTTATTCCGCTTCGAGATGTTCCGCTGCTAGCATAGAACTACCTTAGGAGGCGTAGTGTCGCCGTGCCAATGTAATCCTTTGCAATATCGGACCCTTGTACCCCGTTTATTCGTAATAAAGAGCTGATTTGTTCTATGCCAAGCAATGCCGTATTCTAGAAGACTTGATTTCTGGGCTGGAATACGGGGTGTTCCGGTCTCTCTGAGCCGGGGTGCCACATCCTCCTCCCTGGCACCACATCCACCATGACTGCGTGTGGGAACGCTCTACGGGAGAGCTTGTCTTCGGAGATGAAGCTCGAGGTTGCCGCCCTTGCTCAACCCGCCGCTCGCAACACAATGCCGGTGTAGCCGTACGCAGACACGGCCGCACAAGCGCCGGCTGCGCCGGCGGCCGAGGACTAGACCTCTGCCAGCCGCACGTTCTACGCACTGCCATCCAATGTTCGGGGGCACATATGGCATGTGAACAGCGACAGACCGTCCATGTCCATCGTCGACCTCACATCCACCGGCACCGCCGAGGTCACGGACTCCTCCGAGGATGAGTAGGACATGGGAGGCGGCAAAGCATGGTGTCCCAAGTGGGCCGGTCCGTCTCCCGTGTTCTACTCTTCCTCACCGAAGACCGCACCTTTACTTCACGGGTCTTGAACCCCGCCGCCGTTCATGGAGACGGCAGATGGAGCACGTGGTCGCCGATGCGGAATACAAAGGAAAGTGGACGTACGCCGTCGCCGTAGGATAGGTTTAGGGTCGGATTTCTTTTCTTTTTTTGTCCTAAAAGTTTGAAATGTAATGAAAATCTGCCATGTTTGCATGAATCTCGTCCGGTTATATGAACTTTCACAATAAAAAGATATGTTGTATGAAAATATATTGAATAATGATTCTAATCATATTTACTTGGTATTGTGGTTGTCATTGTTTTTGTATGTATAAACTTGGTCAAAGTTTAGAAAGTTTGACCCGAGACAAAGCTAATATGCGAAGTAAATAAATACAAAGGGTTTACATACACAATTTCTCTTAGGCCCTCCAAAAGTACGTCCACCACACATTCACGCATTTCACGTCTTTCTCTCGCTGTGTCTGTCAAACCAACTAAGCCAAACTCCCAGCATATCGCACGGGAAAAGACCCGCCCGTGGGGTTTTAGTCGGGATTTGTATCGATGGATCGCGCGAAGCACCAAAACCAAGTGTTACACTCTACAAGATCAAAAGGAAAAGGCGGTACACTTACATCACGCCTATCGTGGTCGCATTGCACCCCTCACACGGTCGGTCCTGCACACCGCTCACCCAAAGGGAGTGCGCTTCGGCTTGCCTCTTCACTGACACATGGGACCACATTTGGAGAAACCGACCATTCACCAAACTTCCCCGCCCACCGCGTGAAAATTCCCCCCAAATCCCAAATTCAACTCCCCTTCGGCCAACTAGCCAATAATATTCCCCAAACCCCCCTCCCCCCGCCCCCTCCACTCCATTCGCTCCGCCAAACTAGCCCTCCCCGCCGCGCCGATACGTCGGCGCCGTGTTCGAGGGGACACACGGTGATCCTCTCGATCCCATAGTACGCTCTCGTAAACTGCCGTCCTCCAGTCATGCCGCCACCGCTGGCAACATTCTTTTGGAGACGCATGGCGGTCAGCTTCTCCCACGGTACGCACATTCTAGACTGAGACCCCGTGCGTGTCGGAGTAGCGCTGGATGTTAGCTGATAGACGCTGTTAATCTCACTGCTTGCTGAAATAGTTTACACTCAGTATGCTCTGCTTAAAAAGCTACCTTGCCTTGTTCTGCACTCAATCTGCTTTGCTGAGATGGCATGCCACGCCTGATTAGTTGCTAAAATATCCTGCCATATTTTAGGACCATGTATGTATTGTGAAGTAGATTGCCATTGTCTAGTAGCCAATCTGTTAGGTGAAATAGCTCGACACCATTTTACAATCAATCTTTGTTGCTGAGATGGCCTTCGATGGCTGTGTGCTCGGCCTCATTGATTGCTGAAATAGCTGCCATAATTTAGCAGTCAATCTGTTTGCTGAATTAGCTTTACATATATTTCGTTACTTAGATCTGCTTGTCCAAATATCTTGCCATACCTTTAGACATCGACCTAGGTATTTTTTCTGGAGTTTATAATGAAACATATATGTTTTTCCTATAATATCTAGTAGAAGAACTAATTTGTATGTCAGACAGATGGACAGGACTTGGATAACTTCTGCTCGACGATTCTCCCCTGCATATGTCGAGGGGGTTCAAAACTTCATGAACTTTATCAGAGCTGAGTACGGTGGTCCGAAAGCAGATGTGCGCTGCCCGTGTAGCAGTTGTATGAATTCAGTTTCAAGACCCCAGTCAACTGTGCAAAATCATCTACACTTGTATGGGATGTCAGTCACATATACTAGGTGGGTTCATCATGGTCAAGCTGTGAACGTCAATGTCATTGACTATGTGGAAGCAGCAGATCACCATCTTGTTCTGCCTGATGCTCTGGTGGAAGAGGAGGAGGATGTGGCGGCGGAGCCAGTGATTTTGACCAAGATTGAAACAATGCTACGAAATGCTCACGCATTTCGAGAACTTACACCTGTACAAGAAAAACGGTGGGCCCGCATGTTGGAGCAATGCAACGTGGCAGTCATCGCAGGTTGTAAGCTATCAGTATTCTCAGCTATGGTCAGCTTTCTTTAGGTGAAGACATCTCAGTGGATGACCAACAAATCATTCGATGCGATGATGGCTGCTTTCCGCGATTGTTACCCAGCTGTGTCGGAGCTGCCACACACCTACAGTAAAATGAAGAATTTCCTCCATGTGATTGGAATTGGATATGATATGATACATGTTTGCGAGAATAATTGCGTTCTGTTCCGGAAGGATTATGCCAACTTAAGTGAATGCCCAAAATGCAAATCATCAAGATGGAAAGATGGTGATGCTGTGAAGAGGATTCCTCATAAGGTTTTGAGACATTTTCCAATTATACCAAGATTGCAAAGGTTGTTTCATGATGCTCAAACAAGAGAGGATGTACTATGGCATTCTAGGAACCAGGAGCACAGAGATCTGAATGTAATGAGCCATCCATCTCATGGTAGTGACTGGACAAACTTCAATCTAAAACACAAAGAGTTTGCTCCTGAGCCGAGAAACATTAGACTTGGCTTAGCTACAGATGAATTCAACCCATTTGGCCCCTAGCGCGTGACATATAGCATGTGGCCAGTGCTTGTTAACCCTTACAACATGCTGCCAAATGTCTGCACCAAAGAATCAAACTACATCCTGGCCTTGCTCATCCCAGGTCCAAAAAGTCCTGGAAAGGATTTTGATTTATTCATGGAGCCTGTTATGGAGGAACTTGAAAAGCTATGGAGGGGTGTTCTCACTCGAGACCTATATAGCAACCTACCAGCTGATTTCATTTTGCATGCTTTTATAATTTGGTGCATCCATGATTATCCGGCTTTGGGCACTATGTCAGGGCGAACGACACATGGTTACAATGCATGTGTTCGCTGTGACAAGAATCCGCTGTCATACCCAATACTTAGCAAGGTCTGTTACATTGGACACCGCCATTTCCTTGACAAGGACAAGCTGCGTCTTAGAAAATATCGAAAACCTATGTTCAATGCAATTCATGAAAACCGTGATGCACCAGAGAGGCTCACCAGCGATGAGTTGCAGGAGGAATTAGAGAAAGTCAGGCATATTACACCAGGAAACCATCCCGATAATGGTAGCGGGAAAACGAAGCATGGCAAGGCAAAAAAGAGATTATTGTTTACCTGCAGGTCTACTTTGTGGGACTTGGAGTATTGGAAAGATTTGGATCTGAGGCATAATCTTGATGTGATGCACATCGAGAAAAATATATGTGACAACATTATCAGCACACTTCTTAATATTGAAGGCAAGACAAAAGATACCTTAAAATCTAGGATTGATTTGACACACCTGGATATCAGATCTGATTTGCAGGTGGATAGCACCGGTGAATCATGGGATATGGCACCAGCTGTGTACGTCTTGGACAAGCAAAAGAGAAAAGAATCTGCAAGATCCTGTCACGTGTGAGATTCCCACATGGATTTGCTTCCAACCCTGAAAGGAGAATCAATGCAGATGGAACCAAGGTACAAGGGTTGAAAACTCATGACTGCCATGTCCTACTTCAAAGGGTTTTACCTGTTCTCCTTAGAGGATTGGGCCGCCCTGACTTATACAGAGCAGTTGCAGAGTTGGGACAATTCTTCAGGGAACTCTGCAGTAGAAATATTAGGATAGATGCTGTGAAGCATCTTAAAGAGAGGATACCAACTATCCTATGCGACCTTGAGAAGATATATCCTCTAGCCTTCTTTGATGTGATGGTGCATTTGGCTGTTCATCTACCTGATGAGGCACTACTTAGAGGTCCAGTACAATATGTGTGTTGGGGATATTCCCCACGACCAAGACCCGGCTCATAGGGATAAGCCGCCCTGAAGATTAAGTCATCTCTGGGCTTAAGTCACCATTACGTTAAGTCATCTCTGGGCTTAAGTCGCCCTGACGTTAAGTCATTTCTAGATTTAACCCAGCAGATCCTGACCCGGCATACAGTTGTAAGCCGGCAGATAGTTTCTAACCCGGCAAACAGTTGTAAGCGGGCAGACAGTTTCTAACCCGGCAGACAGTTGTAAGCCGGCAGACAGTTGTGACCCGGCAGATTGTAACCCGGCAAGTACTTAGCCATGAAAATGAGCCGCCTAGAGATAAGAAGCCCAGGCATTAAGAAGCCCACGGTGAGAAGCCCGTGATAAGAAGCCCGTGATGGGAAGTCAGAATAGGTTAAGTCCTAATCCTACTAGGACTCTACATGTAACCCGCCCCTTCAACTTATATAAGGAGGGGCGGGGCACCCCAAGAGGGTCAAGTTTTTAGAGGTCAAGATAGACAGTTAAGTCTCGGGACAGATGTTTTGATAGGTCTCGGGACAGACGTTTTGACAGCTCTCAAGACAGAGTCAGGGAAATAGCACCCTTGTAATCGAAACTATGATCATCAATATCAATCAAGCAGGACGTAGGCTTTTACCTCCACCGTGAGGGGCTGAACCTGGGTAAAACTCGCGTCTCTCGATTCCGATCAACCCGTTCAAGCTACCACCTTGCTGCGATGGCCTCACCACTAAGTCCTTTCATGAGGACATCTGCCGTGACAAAACCACGACAGTTGGCGCCCACCGTGGGGCTTATCGCGGTGGTATTGTGTTCTTGGAGGGATTTCTCTCAGGAATCGAGAGGTTCGCAATTTTTCCGGTGAAGAAGAGCTGGTCTGGAAGGAGTCTACTTTGACTCCGTTTTTTATCAGCTGAGATTGAGAAGGTTTTGGCGGCGGTATAAGTCAGATCCGGGTCAAAAGGTAACTTCAACGGTAGCGGAGTACATCAGATGAACTTCATCACCGGTCAACTTCAAAACCAAAAAGAATCAAACACACGTCAAGAAGCTACACGCATGGCCGTTTTCGACAATAAACATCAAGCAGATGACCCGTTTCTAAAAAGGGGATAGACCCGGTTGACTGCTGCTCGTTGGAGGATACTATTGCGGGAAGGTACAGAGGACTAAAAGATTGGCCAAGCCGGGTATTGACCCATAAGCAGATACGGGCGGACGGCCGCAACCTGAATTCCTCCATCGCCACAGCCGCCGCCTCGACAGCGACTCGCTTCGTCGCCTTTGCCGGCCGTCTTCGAGCCTGTCAGCACATGCGTACAGCGGGTGTATTGAACCAGCCACAACGCCAACAGTGGATCCAGGGGAGGGATCAGTTACAGCACACGCTGCAAAAAGAAACAGGATCTCAGCGGCCATAAGCCTTGCATCGTGACCTATGCTAGTATAACAATGCTATACGTTAAGAAGTCAGAAAAAGAGGGTCAAATTCCCAATACGATTTGTTTCCTGTACGACCCGGAGACGGATGTGGTCATGAGCGCAGAGCTCGGACGCCTCCTTCAACTCTGCCATTCTCCGCCTCGGTCTCGGCCGCGAGTCGCCGTCGCCGCTGACCTCGCCCCAATGGCCTCGAGCCGTCGCGGCCCCCTGCCGCCTCAACACGCCGTCAGTGTAGCCTCGGGCCTCGCCTCCGCCGGCCGCTCCCAAGTCGCCTCCGGGTTGCCTCCGGGCGGCTTTCGAGCTGCTCCAAGCCGGCCCGGCGCCTCTGCCTCTATGGCATCGAGCGGCCCCTTGGCTCGGCCTCGACGAGCAATCAACCGACAAATACAAATCAGATCAGACAAATACAAATCAGAAGGAATGACAATACATAGTTCAAACTGGAAGAGAAAACAAGTAGCGTACATGAAAGATGACCACGAAGCTGATGACGATACTGTCCCTTTGCATAAAGTCGATGAAGATGATAGACAAATTGGCACTGACATTGACACAGTTGGATGAGACATACAATCCAATATGCTCCATCAGGATACAAGTGAACTGAACCGCGACCAGATGCATGTGGACCCAGGCAGTGCTGAAGATGTGTATGAAGACCCCTTGGGCTTTGAGTTACATGAGGACCAGACTGATTCGGCACCAAAAGAATACCTTTTCACTGAAGGCGGATTCTGTGCAGGGGAGGATGAACAAGATACAGCGGTTGATCGATCTGACCGCCTCGAGCCGGCCTGCCTCAGCCGCCGCGCCTTGAGCCGGCCTGCCTCTGCCGCTGCGCATTGACCCATCTCGTCAAGCCGTCTCCGTTCCGAGTCGCCTCCACAACCCTGCCATCGCGGACTCGTGTTGAGCCGCCACCTCCGCCTTAGCTCGCCTTGTCAAATCGCCGCCTTTGCCGTTGCCACGCCAAGTCGACTTCATGGTCCCGCTTTGCCGGCGCCGTCGTGCTCCGCTTCGCCGGGGGCTTCCTCAGCCGCGGTCGCATCGGGCCGTCGCGGCCTCGATCCACCTTTGCCATGAGCTGCCTCAGTTCGCCGAGCCGCCTCCACCTCTGTGAGTCGCCGCCTCGAGTTGTTTCCGCCCCTACCGTGGCTCACCTCGCCTCCTCGGTCGCGGTTCTACCATGGCCAAGCCGCCACCGCCGTCGCGGCCTCACACCGTGCCAAGCCGGTCGCCTCCGCTCGACCTTGCTCCGAGCCGCCCCTGCAGCCTCACCTCAACGGCCGCGCCTCGAGCCGCCGCCGCGGCTTCACTAGCCGCCTCTACCGCCATGGCCCGCCTCTGCCGCTGCGCGTCGAGTCGGCCCAGCCGCCTCCGCCGCCGCTGCTTTGAGCCTCCGCCATCGTGCTTTAAGCCGTCGCCTCCACCGAGCTGCCCCCCGCTGAACCGCCGCAGCCCGTCCCGCCTCCTCGCGCGCATCCTCTTTGTGGTGTTGAGCTCCCCTGCCGCTTTGAGTCGCCCCCGTTCGACCTCGGCCCCGGGGTGCCTCCTCCGCCATCCCGGCCCGCAAGCCGCCGTCTATGCAAGCAGCCAGGTCTTCACCTCTGCTGCGGTCCGGTGCCTCCAAGCCGCCCTGGTCCGCGCTCCGCCTCAGCCGCGGTCTCATTCGCTGTCGCGCCAAGACGCCGCCTCTGCCTCAAATTGCTCTCGCCGCCTCCACCAAGCCGTCGCCCCCGAGCCGCTGCTGCCAGCGAGCCGTCGCCTGCCTCGTGCCGCCGGACTCCGCCTCCGTCTCGCGCGCACCCCGGCTCTCCCGCGCGTCGAGCCCTCTGAGCCGCCCAGCCCTCCGAGCCGCCCAGCCCTCCGGGCCTGCCCGCTCCCCAACCGCTGCGGCCGGGCGCCTGAAGAAACGATAAAAAGCAAGAGAGAAAAGTGGCCAGGTGCCACTGTGAAAGCCGGCTGCAAAAAAAAAGGGGGGGTCAGCATCTGGCAAAGCCCTCGAGGGGATCAAGGCATATCTGCATGAGGACAACAGTATTGAAAAATTATCAACGGACGCTGTATACGGATTATCTGTCATCCGAACAAATCAGGTGAAATCCATCCAGTAGATTTTTCTTGATCCATTTTTATTTTTTCGAGAATAATTACTCTGGCTTGTGATATTTTTTATGCAGGACAATTGATCACTCCAGGGGCAATCGTCGTGCCACGGATATCACGCTCGCGCCAACGTTATCATGCGCCAGCATCCGACCGTGCCGTACTGCTCAATGAACGTGTGTGCAAACCGCCGACTATGCGGGTCGGTCTACATCATCATGTGGCCGACTCATCTGCTCACACTGCCGGCACCGGATGGCTCAATGGACAGGCGGACAAGTTACTGCCGCTGTGGTTTGGTTACCTTCAACAAACAGCCGGGACAAACCATCGGCCGGATTACTGACACGACTTATACGAGATCATCTATGACCCGCCACGGTTGACCACAACCTTTCGCGGATTCACATCGCGTTATCAATGCCAAAGGACATACAACAAGCGGCACGAAGATCATCAACTCACAACACGCTTCTGGTTTCAATAAAATTCAGCTCTCAGCTGACAACTATATGCCGGCCTATGCCACAGTCAAAATATGAAGAATCTCAAGCCGACTGCTCGAGTCATCTTAAGACTTGGGGGCTACACAAACATGCCTCGTCAGATCTGGTCGGTCTTCACAAATACAAAAACCCCGGGTCGTTACAGGGAAGACAACCCGGTGCCCGGGGGCTGCTGCCTTATTGGCGGAAAAGAAGGGTTACCAAAGAGGACTAGTTGCCATGATGCGCAGTCTAAACATCGGTATTGTTAGGGGAATTATCCGCAGTCAAGACCCAACCTGCAACAGGACCTGGTCTCAAGGATGACTCGGCCTGTTACAGGACCTGGCCTCAAGGATGGCCCGGCCTGCTCAATAATGATCAAAGGAATGCCGGCTTATCTGGACCCCAGATGTTTTGCAGTCGTAGCATTGTCTCTTGTATATCCTATGCTGAGCTTTTCCATGATCATATGGTTACTTGGGGGCTTCCAACTCATCGAGTTTAGCTTACAAAACAATTTTAACCCGGCGAAATGCCAAACTACACTTGGTTAAACCTGCCTGTTAGCAAGATGCTACTCCCTAAAAAGCGACCCGGCGTACGCCTGATGAGTCAATCACAAAGGTGACCCTGAATTCATCAGAGTTAAAATGCTCGATTGGTTGCGTGAGAGCCGGCTTTCAGAGAGATAGGACAAACCAAAAGAGGCCAAAAAGCCTGCTTCCACAGGAAGCGAAACCAAGACTCGAGCCTTGAAAGCCGGTCTTATGTCGTGCCTCGAAAGCCGGCATTTTTATACTCTGTTATCATACACATACATCATCATGCATTGCATCATCATACATTGCATCATCATACAATGCATCATCATACAATGCATCATATATGCATGAACATATTTGTTTATGTTACAGGAGTCGGTTTTCAAACCGGGTTACATTGTAACTCTGCAGGAACAGACAAATCTTTAATAGCCAAAACAGCTGGATCTTCATCATGGTTTATCATAACCACTATTAAATGATTGAGATATCAATTCTCCTATTTTCCCGGGAAAAACTACAGCGCTTATGGATTTTCTCCCAAATATTTGCCGGGTTGCATTGCAACCACGGCCAAGGATTTATTTCATCACAAAGGCATCACAAAGTGGATTTGAGTATTCTACAGTGGAAGGAATAGTCCCGAGTCGCCGCGGGCACACGACCCGGCCCTTGGGGGCTACATTATTCAAATCAAGATTACATCAAGTATGAAAGTCCCATGTCACTGCAAGCATGCACCACGACACTTGGGGGCTAATGCATGGTCATTTTTACTAGTCTCATTGAAGACCCGGCCCATCACATAATGATAAACCGGCCCTTGGGGGCTACATCATATGATGTTCTTTCAAAAGGAGTGCAAGTAAGTTCCAAGTCGCTGCAAGCAAACAACCCGGCACTTGGGGCCTACAACAGTCAGTTGTTTAAATAAATCAAAAAGGTCCAAGTTGAAGACCCGGCCCATCATATACTGATGAGCCGGCCCTTGGGGGCTACACATGTGAAGTGCAAAACTTTCTGTTCATGATTGAAGATTCAGACGGACAACCCGGATTTTCTCCAAAGTTGCAACATTTATATTTAAGCAAGTCTTAAGCTATCACTTTGTTCTACTCTTAAGACTTGGGGGCTACAGGTTATCTCCTCCAAGCTGTTCAGACATGCCAGCTCAACATCATACGGATTTTTTATTCATTATTTTCATCAAAGTATGAAGCATTGAAAGTTGGCACAACATCAGACGCAATATTCTTTTTATCAAGCCAAGGCATTTTTGAAGACAGTTCAAGATATCATAAGGGTTATTTTTTCTGCAAGGAACCAGCGTCAGCATATTGATATGACAAAGATTCAGACTTTTCAGGAGTTGGTCAATGAACTAAAATTGGTCTTTTTGAGTGAGCCGGTCCCTTTACATACTCTTATTTCAAGAGTTTAGCATGAATAAATTCAAAGCTAAACTGGGGGCTAATGTTGGGGATATTCCCCACGACCAAGACCCGACTCATAGGGATAAGCCGCCCTGAAGATTAAGTCATCTCTGGGCTTAAGTCACCATGACGTTAAGTCATCTCTGGGCTTAAGTCGCCCTGACGTTAAGTCATTTCTGGATTTAACCCGGCAGATCCTGACCCGGCATACAGTTGTAAGCCGGCAGATAGTTTCTAACCCGGCAGACAGTTGTAAGCCGGCAGACAATTTCTAACCCGGAAGACAGTTGTAAGCCGGCAGATAGTTTCTAACCCGGCAGACAGTTGTAAGCCAGCAGACAGTTGTGACCCGGCAGATTGTAACCCGGCAAGTACTTAGCCATGAAAATGAGCCGCCTAGAGATAAGAAGCCCAGGCGTTGAGAAGCCCATGGTGATAAGCCCGTGATAAGAAGCCCGTGATGGGAAGTCAGAATAGGTTAAGTCCTAATCATACTAGGACTCTACATGTAACCCGCCCCTTCAACTTATATAAGGAGGGGCGGGGCATCCCAAGAGGGTCAAGTTTTTAGAGGTCAAGATAGACAGTTAAGTCTCAGGACAGATGTTTTGATAGGTCTCGGGATAGACGTTTTGACAGCTCTCAAGACAGAGTCGGGGAAACATCACCCTTGTAATCGAAACTATGATCATCAATATCAATCAAGCAGGACGTAGGCTTTTACCTCCACCGTGAGGGGCCGAACCTGGGTAAAACTCGCGTCTCTCGATTCCGATCAACCCGTTCAAGCTACCACCTAGCTGCGATGGCCTCACCACTAAGTCCTTTCATGAGGACATCTGCCGTGACAAAACCACGACAGTATGGATGGATGCACCCTATTGAAATGCGGCTAGGCACTTTCAAGGGCTATGTTAGGAACAGAGCTAGACCTGAGGGTTCCATTGCAGAGGCCTACATTGCTACAGAAGCATTGATATTCTGCTCAAGATACATTGAAACAGCTGATCAGCCTAGCAAAAAGGTGGGCGAAAAAAATCCTGAGCTCAATGTTTTCGATCCTGCTATTCAAGTACCAGGGAAGAGTCGACTAGATGACAGACCTAAAGATTTGGACAAAATGGTTTGGTATGTGTTGAATAACTGTCCAGAGATTCTATCTTATATCGAGTAAGTGCTAAGTACTACAGCTTATACATCGTAATCTACTAAACTTGCAGCACATTCTTATATATTTAGATGTTTGACGCGATCACTATGTTCTGCAGCGCGTACGAAGAGGAGTTACTGGCGCAAAATTGAAGAAACATTGACAAATGGGTTAGGGAAGGATTTGCGAAATGGTTGAAGAGCCGTGTAAGCTTCTGAAGCTAGGCAGAGTAACTAGAGAAGAGGAGAAGCGAATGCTGGATATGTCAGTTTCATTACTTGTAGAGTAGTATAACACTTTATATAGTCTAGGTTTGGATTCGAACCAGTTACACCAGCATGTCTCTCTTTTTTCTAACAGTTAGGAATGTCTCTTTACTGCCAGACTAGCTTGTTCTGTACGCCTTCTCAAGTCTTTGATTTTTGGGAATGTTATCTGGCGAACGTTCCCTGGGAGGAGGATGGCAAACGGACGCATTTTCCTGGCAGTTTTAGTTGCGACGTCCAAGATCAAACGGTGGCAGTTTCGGGAATGTTATCTGGCGAACGATCCCAGTTTTTCTTTTCTTGCGAAAACCATATGCAATGTGGTGTCGGCTTAGTCAACAAACGATTCTACCAACGTTGACCGTTGGATTGACATCCAATGTCTGTCATGTTTCTTCAGTCTCTTCTTCCTCCAGCCGCCAAAACCAAACTAGCGCCGGCAGCACCGCCTGCTCCCACCTCCCACGGCTGGCTGCTCTGCTGCGCACGCATCGCCGCCCCATCGCACCCTAAAACTCTGGCCAGGCCATCCATCTACCCCACACACCTCCTGTTATTCTATGGTGAAGTCAGCCCCACCCCGCACTCGAACCAGTCAACCCTCGTACTCCCCTCTACCTGCGACTACACTGCCGCATCTTCCCCGGCTCCTGTTCGTTGCCGTCGGAGGCCTCGCCGTCGTTCTCCGCCTTGGTTCGCTTGCCGCAGCGCCACCCTCTGGCGTTGTCAACATGGTTAACAACCGAGAGGAATCATGAGATGATTGTACGTGGAGAGAATGACAGTAGGGACCCACCAGGATCATGGCAGTACGCAAGCAAGTGCCTCCTTGTTACAAGCCAAAATAAATGCTTCCTCCTAATGGTTTCCTAACATCTGGGTCCCACCCCATTGTCAACGTATAGTCAATAAATGAGAGAAGTGCACAACGACTGGCAGACACCAGGGACCCAAAAGCTCGCCCAGTTGTTTTCTGTTTTTGAGACGGACGGAGCATGGTATCAACTGGGCTGTGTGGGGGCTGTACCCCATCTAGCCCAGGCTTTTATTTTCTGTTTACCACATGACCAGCCCAGTTGTTTTTTTCTTTCTAAAAATGGCTAGCCCACTTCTACTTTTTTTGCAGAATACCCAACCAAGGCCTACTTGCTTAAACCATCCCTGCGGGGCTGCAAATCTTTCAAGACGAGGAGGGATGTATTCGGGCCTTGCCCAAAAATGGGCTGTAAAATTTTAAAACAATACAGCAAACCGGCAATTAGTTTCAAATTACGGTTTTTTTATGAGTTCTAGATTTTAAATTTCATTGTTTTTTGTGGGAAAATTTCATTCAATTTTAAATTAATATGTATTTATTTTCAAATTAGTTTGAATCGGACTTGAAATTTTGGGATTAAAAACAGTTCGGACCCCACCGAAATATTCAAAATTTCGTTGAATTATTTAAACGTGGCCAGAATATGGGCTGTAATACTAGCAAAAAGAATATGGGCTTCGAAAAAATCCGTAAGAATTAGCAAATGGGCTGTAAATTATTCAAAATAATGGCAAATGGGTAGTATGCTGTTTGCCACAAATTTGGAGGCTGACTTGTGGGCCTACTATGTTGACGCGTACGCAGGGCTTTCTGAACTTAGTCAACAAACGATTCTAGCGGTAGTAACAGTGCTGCTTCTTCAATCTCTGATCTATTTTCTCCAGCCGCCCAAACTAGCGCCGGCGGGACCGCCTCCTCCCGCCTCCCGTGGCCGGCTATGCTACCACGCAGGCCTCACCGCCCCCTCCTACTCCCACCACTGGCCAGGCCATACCTCTATTCACCCACACCTCATGTTATTCACCGGCGACACAGGCCTCACACCGCAGCCGAACCAGTCAACCCTCGTACTCCCCTCATCATGGGCATACACTGCTATGGCTTCGCCGGCTCCGGGTCGTTACCTTCCTGGGCCTCGCCGTCGTCCACCGCGTTGGTGCTCTCGGCGCGACGTGGTCAGCGTGATCAACAAACGACAGCCATCGGAAGAGGGATGTACGTGGAGAGGATGACAGTAGAGACCCACATGGTCCATGGCCGCACGCAAGCAAGTGCCTCCTTATTACGCGAAAAAACGATTCCTCCGCCTGACAGCTGGGACCCACCAGCTATATCTTCGAACGGAAGGAAGTGCCTCCTTATTACGCGAAAAAAAGATTCCTCCCCATGACAACTGGGCCCCCCATATTTGGAGGCTGACTTGTGGGCCTACTAAGTTGATGCATACGCAGGGCTTTGTCAACTTAGTCAACAAATGATTCTAGCAGCAGCGACCGTTGGATGTTAATCCACCGGCTGTGATGCTTCTTCAATCTCTGATGTTCTTGCTCCAGCCGCCCAAACCAGCTCCGGCGGGACCGCCTGCTCCTGTGTAACACCCCTGTCTAATGAGCTACAGTGATCGGTAATGATTATGCTAAGTCACCTTGATTTGCAATACATGATCACAGTGAATTCATATCTTATTTCAAATTCCACCACTGAAATCAATTCAAATTTCAAGTGAAAATTAAAGTTGCACAAACAAGGTTGCAAAATAGTTCATCATTTAGCAAATATTCCATAACAATTATTTGTTCAGGAAAACAACATCACCTATTAGCTAAAATGGCCTATAGCAATTAAAACAGTGTCAAATCAGCATAATTAAATGCTTTTTCATTTGTGAAAAATCCTAATGGAATCATTGGGCCCCCAAACTTTTTGTGGCAGTGCTCAATATTTCCTAGTATTTGTTTTCACCAGCTCCACATTTTTGCAAAGTCATTTGGTGGCTTATTTAAATGCAAATGGTGCCTGTTTTAAATAAATAGAAAAAGAAAGGGGAAAAAGGCCGAGGCTTACTGTGCATGTGGGCTCTAGTCCACAGTGCCAGGCCCAGCCCAGCTCCCCCTATCTTCTCCCTCCTCCCGCCTCTCTCCTGGCGTGTCGGTGCCGCGCGTGTCCGAGCCGCCGATGGCCACGCGCCGGCCATCTGAGCCTCCCCGGCGAGGATAAGATCGTCCCTGACACTCTAGGGTTCACCTGCGTCCACTCCCCCCCTCGAAGCTGCCCCCTCTCCCCCAGATCTGCCACGGCGAGCACACCCGAACGCCACCGTCGCCATAGCCGCGTCGTAGCTGTGGCCACCATCATCCCCGTGCCTCGCCAGCACGTCCACGAGTTCCGCTGAGCTCCGCTACGACCTCCCCGACTGACAGCTCGAGTGCTATGCCTCCCCATCGACGCATACGACCTTGTCTTCTTCCTCGGGCACCCGGGATCGCCGCTGCCATACGTCGTCGTCGAGCCCTCCCCGAGCCCGCTAAGCACATCTGCAGGCTCAGCGTGAGCACCGCCTCCTTTCCCCTCTGTTTTCGTCACCGTTCCCGTGCCGTAGCTCGCCGTGCCGTTGCCGTGCCCGCGTCTCCACTGTTTGCTTGTCCGCCAGGGCCACCATAGTTTGAGCTCGTGTTCGAGCTCGCAGTCGAGTTCCTGGGCTCTCCAGGAACCCAACGCGCTTAGTTCCCTCGCTTGCCATGCCCTGCATCGTCGGAACCAACCTCGCCCGAACTCCGGCGCCGCCTCCGCTCGTCGCCGGCGTCGTTTTCGGCCACCCTCGCACGAACCACTGCCACCACTCGACGCGCCTCATCGCGCTCGTTCGAACCAACCATGCGGTGCATCAAACCGTGCCCCGTGCGCATTTTCTGGCGACCTCCCATGCGGCTTCACCGTGTTTTTAGTCGTCGGCGTCTAAACGCTGGCACCACCGACGTGGCTGGTCATGGGGCCCACCCTGGGCCACTGCAAGTGGGTCTCGTGGGCCCCGTTGACCGCGTTGACCTGGTCAACCGTGCTGACTGGGCAGCTCCAGTCACTGACATGTGGGACCCCGCCGTTAATTAGTTTAATTAACTAATAACTAAAATCAGTTAAATTAAATACTCACTGACACCCGGGGCCCACCCCTAACTAAACTCAGTTTAATTAAAATAAACTCGCATTAGCCCTGTGACAGAGACAGGTGGGGCCAGCCACTATTCTAGTGGATAAGGCCGGCCCAGTCAGCTGCTGAGTCAGCATCTGGGCCCACCAGTCAGCCTCTGCTGACTGGGAGTTGACCCAGTCAACAGGGCCCACCAGTTACCCCTGTGTGGGGTGCGCGATGGTTAACTCCTACCAACCTCCTCCCTAGGGGCATGCGAGCAGTACTTTGCTTCGAGGGCTTTTCAACTTTCACAATAAGTATATGAGTTCTTTATGACTAATGTGAGTTCATGGACTTAAGCACTCCCACCTATCCATATTTTGCTAGCCTCTCCGGTACCGTGCATTGCCTTTCTCACCTCGAGAGTCGGTGAACTTCGCCGGTGCATCCAGACCCCGTGATATGATACGCTCTATCACACATAAGCCTCCTTATATCTTCCTCAAAACAGCCACCATACCTACCTATCATGGAATTTCCATAGCCATTCCGAGATATATTGCCATGCAACTTCCACTGTTACTATCCACATGACATGTGTGTTCATCATCATATTGCTTTGCATGATCATATAGAGCCGACATGATATTTGTGGCAAAGCCACCGTTCATCACTGTAATACATGTTCCGCTAAATCATTGCACATCCTGGTACACTGCCAGAGGCATTCATATAGAGTCATATTGTTCCAGTCTTATCGAGTTGTAAGTAAATAAAAGTGTGATGATCATCATTATTAGAGCATTGTCCCAGTAAGGTAAAGAATGATGGAGACTGGTGAGTGGGGATGAGGTTCATGATATTGTTCTAAAAAAAGAAAAAATGAGAGAAAAAGAGAGAAGGGGCAATGCTACTATCCTTTTACCACACTTGTGCTTCAGAGTAGCACCATGTTCTTCATATAGAGAGTCTCCATGTTTTGTCATTTTCATATACTAGTGGGAATTTTACATTATATAACTTGGCTTTGTATATACCGATGACGGGCTTCCTCAAATGCCCGAGGTCTTCATGAGCAAGCAAGTTGGATGCACACCCACTTAGTTTCAGTAGAGAGCTCTCATACACTTATAGCTCTAGTGCATCCGTTGCATGGCAATCCCTACTCCTCACATTAATATCGATTGATTGTCCTCTCCATTGCCTATTGATCTGCCAAGTTGATGCGAGCCTTTCTTCCTTTTTGACTTCCCTTATTGATCTCAACCACCGCATTTTATTCCACCAGTAGTGCTATGTCCATGGCTCACGCTCATGTATTGAGTGGAGTTGAAAATGCTGAAGCGCATTAAAAAGTATGATCCAATTGCTTGGTTTGGCCCCGGGGGGTGCTTATGATTTATATTTATGCGATGAAGGCGGAGTCATGCCATGCTTACATAATTCATTGAGTAGGGATAATATTCGTTAAGCATCATATATCTTGAAAAATAATGATTATGTTCTGACATTCATGGATATTATTATGTTGATGTCAATTACTTCATCGTTTCTCAATATTCATGCCGCAAAAAGATTACATGATAGACATGCTAGGTAGCATTCAACATCAAAAATTATTTTGTTTATCATTTACCTACTCGAGGACGAGCAGGAATTAAGCTTGGGATGCTGATACGTCTCCAACGTATCTATAATTTTTGATTGTTTCATGCTATTATTATATCAATCCTACATACTTTATATGCAATTTTATATCATTTTTGGGAACTAACCTATTAATCTAGATCCCAGTGCCAATTTCTGTTTTTGCCTATTTTATTGTTTCAGGGGAAAACAATATCAAACGAAGTCCAAATGCAATAAAATTTACGGTGATTTTTTCTGGACCAGAAGACACCCAGGAAGCTTCAGGAGGAGGTGAGAGACCTACGAGTGGGCCACAAGCTCACAAAAATCGCAAAAACACCAGAGGGAGCCCAAAACAATTTTTTCACTGCCGCAAGCCTCTGTTCTTCCGCGATCTCATCTGGAGGCCTCCGCCGGTACTCTGGCGGAGCGGGAACCGGCCACGGAGGGCTTCTACATCAACCTTGCGGCCCCTCCAATGATGTGTGAGTAGTTACTACAGGACCTATGGGTCCATAGTGATTAGCTAGATGTCTCTCTCTCTCTCTCTCTCTCTCTCTCTCGATATGATCTTCAATACCATATTCTCCTCGGAGTTCTATCCGATGTAATACTTTTGTGCGGTGTGTTTCTTGGGATCCGATGAATTGTGGATTTATGATCAGATTATTCATTGAAAGTAATTGAGTTATCTTCCGAACTTTATTATGTATGATTGTTATAGCTATGTAATTCTTTCCGATGTATGAGTTTTCTTTGGCCAAGTTGACAAATAGGTCTTCGGTGAAAGTGGTGCATAGTAGTAGGTTCAATCTTGCGGTGTCCTCACCAAGTGACAAAAGGGGTAGCGAGGCACGTATTTGTATTGTTTCTACTAAGGGGACAATGACAGGATTCAATCATATTGCTTGGTTTTATTCTATCTACATTATGTCATCATGCTTAAAGCGTTACTCTGTTTGTTATGAACTTAATACCTAGAGAGGCAAGAATAGAAGTGCTCTCGAAGTGGAGTAATAGTAGTAGATGCAGGCAAGAGTTGGTCTACTTGTCACAGACGTAATGCCTATATACATGATCATGCCATGAATAACATCATAACCATGCGCTTTTCTATCAATTGCTCAACGGTAATTTATTTACCCACTGTATGCTTTGCTTATGAGGGAGATGCTTCTAGTGAAAACTATGGCCCCCGTGTCTACCATAGCCATATTATAAAATCCATAAATACCTTGTTGCAATTTATTTACTTTTATTTTACTTTGCATTTTATCTATCTACAACTATCAGATTCAATCCTTGCAATTAACGAGTACAAGGGGATTGACAATCCTCTTGCCCGCGTTGGGTGCAAGTATTTGCTCTCTTGTGTGTAGGCGCTATTTGAGGGTTGTTCGAGTAAAGCTCCTACTGGTTCGATAGACTTTGGTTCTCAACTGAGGGAAATACTTATCTGCTACTAGTGCATCTCCCTTCCTCTTCGGGGAAAAGCCCAAGGCAGCTCACAAGTAGCAGTAGGCTTCACGGGTCAGAGTTAGGACGGTAATTTCCTTCTACCAAACATTGGTCCCACGCGGTTTCGGGCGAGGAGAGGCTCTTTTGGCGCTTCTTTCAAAATTTGGGACCAGAAGCATTCACGTTTACAGTACTCTTCAGTTGAACTTTCCTAAATAGACCTCATTAAATTTGACCTTGTATGTTTAAGAACCTCATTAAATTACGCGCTTCTTTTGAAATTTTGACTCTTGAAAATGCTATAACTATGATTATTTTGGAATGGAGGAGGTAAATTTGAATCTATTTTGTACACGACTATATATTATTATGTTCAAAAGCACAACAAAGATTGATTCCCCTTTTAGTTGTGATTTACAAATGCCATTATCTCGAATTCAAATAGTTGAATGCACTTCCTATGAATTCGAATATTTGAAACCACTTTTATGTTGAATTCAAAATGTATTCTAGCTCATAGCTAGCAATTTGCAATGTATACCATGTATGTTTCTTATGTATAATGTGCTTGACACTGACAACATAGAGTGTACACACGTTTATATATGAATTGCAGAAGCCATGTATTGTCTGGATTTCAAACTACTGACTCTATGGATCAATAATGTGAAATAATACCATACACATGCACAAATTCGATAGAGTATGGATGTTTGATAGACCAATGCTCGTTCATACGCGAATTGCAAATTTCATGATCCCATCCAATTTTTTTAATATAATTTATATTTTAATTTAATGTGTAGAACAGTCTTTTACGCGTAGATGCACTATCCCTTGGCCCCTCCTCACACACGCGCTATCTTTCTGTCTCACGTATACGCGCACACACTATATATTCACCGGCCTTTCTCTCTCACACATGCTCACACTCTCTCCTGAGGTGTCTCATGCACACACGCTCTCTATATCTCCCTCTCTCTCTCTCTCTTACTAATATCTACAACTCTTTTCACTAATCTCAGTCACAAACACTATTACTGTCACATGCATATGCACGCACGGTCTCCATCGGCCCTCTCTCTATACATATCTCTGCCTACGTGCATCCCGCACGCACACTCTCTTTAGGCCTCGCTGGCATGCATTGTCTCCCCCTCTCTTACTAGTTGACGGATATGATTCCATCAGATCATTCGGTAGGATATCCCTGACGGTTAAGCTAGATGGTAATAAGAGGCAAAGATTTACCCAAGTCTGGGCCCATGCGATCGAGGAAATACCCTACTCCTGGTCGTGTATATTTGAGATTGGGGTGTGTACAATGTACACGTGAATACCAAGGGATTGTGTGTATATATACTATCAACGAACTAGGCCCCCGGCCTATATAACATACCCGGGGCCTAGGGTTACAAATCGTAGTCGGCTTCGTCAGTGGAGATAGAGTCCACCACGGCTTTGGTATCTTCGTCTTGTACGTCAAGTCCTCGATGGGTCTTCGTATAACGCGTGTCGGGCCGACCTATGTGGCGCGGGACAGAACCGACCTAGGGGTCCTCACCTCGACCCACTAGACCAAAAAACGATGTGGCCACCAGACCTCACACACCCTCTACCCCTAGGTCTCACTATCTTCTCACACCCATACATACCAACACACACACTATTTCTGCTCATGCCTCTCTCCCCTTCTCCTCTGCATACACAAACTCACCATCTCTTGTTGAGACATCCTTTTCGTCTCTCTCTCTCTCTCTCTCTCTCTCTCTCTCTCTCTCTCTCTCTCTCTCATCTCTCGTGCTTTCTCTTTCACTCATCGCACACCCCCCTCTATCCACGCTTCTCTTGAATACGTACACATACCCTCTCCAGGCCCTCCAAAATACGTCAACCACACATTCACGCATATTACATCTTATTATCATGTGCTCTCCCAATGATCTAAAAAAGGCATCTGTTCACTTTTACTCCGCATACAAGATTTGTTTTGAATTAAAACTACACAGAGTGTGACAAAAATGTTATCTAAGAAAATCTACATATACAATACTACAAAGTTATATATGAAAGTTAATTGCATAGTGCATCCAATGATATTTGTTCCATATTGTGAATGTTTATATTTTTATACTATAAAATTAGTCACAGTGACGAGAAACGAAGGGTATCTCTCTCTCTCTCTCCATCGCACACCCCCTCTCACTACGCCCCTTTACGTATGCACACAAACTATCTCTCGGCCCTCTAAAAGTACGCCCCCGACACATTCATGCGTGACGGTCATTGTACAAGCGAAAGCATAATACGGTCACTGGACTTCAGAATACGCTCATTACGGTCACCATATACATTTTTTGGTGATTATAAGGTCACTAGCTCACCGTACAGCTCCGTATTTTGTTGATGACACTAACGGTTGATACGTCTCCAACGTATCTATAATTTATGAAGTATTCATGAAATGTTTACAACAATTTTATATGGTTTTGGTGCACTTTTATATGATTTTCATGAACTAACCTATTAACCTAGTGCCTAGTGCCAGTTGTTGTTTTCTGCATGTTTTTGATTTTCCAGAAAATCCATACGAAATGAAGTCCAAATGCCATGAAGATTTATGGTGATTTTTTTGGAACATAAGAGACACCCAAAGCTTCGAGGAAGGACCAGAAGATCCACGAGGGAGTCACGAGCTCACCCGCCGCGCCCTGGGGGGTAGGGAGGGACGTCTGAGCTCGTGGGTCCCTCGTAAATCCTATTGGCATGAGAGCAACGCTGAAAATTCTTATAAATTGGGAAACCCCCAGAAAGAAACCTAGAATTCCCATGCCGCCGCCACAAGCCTCTATTCTGAAGCGATCTTATATGGAGGCCTTCTTCGGCACCCTGCCGGAGGGGCAAATCATCACTGGAGGCCATCTTCATCATCCCGGCGGTCTCCATGACGAGGAGGGAGTAGTTTACCCTCGGGGCTGAGGGTATGTACCAGTAGCTATGTGTTTGATCTCTCTTCCTCGTGATCTTGATTTGGCATGATCTTGATGTACCATGAGCTTTGTTAATATAGTTGGATCATATGGTGTTCTTCCCTCTCTATCTTGTTGTGATGAATTGAGTCTTACCCTTTGTGGTTTCATTATTATCGGATTGAATATTTTGGATTTGAGATCACTTGATGTATGTCTTGCATGTGGATACCCGTGGTGACAATGGGGTATTCTATTGAGTCACTTGATGTATGTTTTGGTAATCAACTTGCAGATTCCTGTAGTGACATTGGGGTAATCTAGGTGATACACGTTTTCATCCTACTTTCTCCGATAGAAACTTTGGGGTACTCTTTGAAGTTCTTTGTGTTGGATTGAATATTATGTATCTGAAATTGTTTGATTGTGGTGGCATTGGAGTATATAGGTGACATTAGAGTTGATTGATGCGTATCATATGGTGTTATTGTAGTACGAACTCTAGGGCTGTTTGTGAAACATATAGGGATGGCTTAATAGATTGATCGGAAAGATAAATTTGAGATGGTTTGCAACCTACAACAATTTCATCTTATGTTCTCCGTCATTGATAAGAACTTTGGAGTGCTTCGTTGTCGCACATTGAGGGATTGTTATATGATTCAATTATGTTAACATTGTTGAGAGATTGCACTAGTGAAAGAATGAACCCTCGGCCTTGATTCCAAGATTTGCAATACTGTTTGTGCTCACTCTTTTTACTAGCTACCTTGATGTTTTTATTATTTCAGATTACAAAAACATATATCTACTATCCATACTACACTTGTATCACCATCTCTTTGCCGAACTGGTGCACCTATACAATTTACCATTGTATTGGGTGTGTTGGGGACACAAGAGATTGTTCGTATTTGATTGCAGGATTGTTTGAGAGAGACCATCTTCATCCTACACCTCCCATAGATTGATAAACCTTAGGTCATCCACTTGAGGGAAATTTGTTGCTGTCCTACAAAACTATGCGCTTGGAGGCCCAACTTAGTCTATAGGAATAAGTTGTGTAGTAGACATCAAGCTCTTTTCTGGCGCCGTTGCCGGGGAGGTGAGTGCTTGAAGGTATATCTTTAGAGCTTGCAACTGAATCTTTTAGTTTCTTGTTTTATCACTAGTTTGGTTTATAAAACAAAACTAAAAAAAAGGAATTGAAGTTTCATCAAATGCTTTACCTTTATGATGTCTTTATTGAAAATGATGGATCGGAAAATTGTGCTAAATTGTTAGAATAAGAATTTAACAAAATGTTTAATGTGAGTTCCTTGAATGATAAGCATGATTTCAATGATATTAGTTTGAATTCTTTGAATATCCATGATGCTAATGATATGCAAAGCAATAAGCTTGGGGATGCTATGTTTGATGAAGATGATCTTTTTAGTCCCCCCTAGTTTTGATGAGCAAATTTATTATGATGATTGCATGCCTCCTATTTATGATGATTACAATGATAAAAGTGGATTTCGAGAGGTCATGACTTTATTTAATCTTTAATCCACTATTTTGGAAGATGTGTCAATTGATTATTATGAGGACAAAGTTGCTATCTATGATGATTATTGTGATGACACTTATGATATAAAGAATAATGATAACCATGAAACTTATCATCATGATTTTAATGCTCAAATTGATTATGCCAATCAAGTATTACATGATAGTATTTTGTTGAGTTTGCTCCCTCTACTATTGATGAGAAGAAATTTGCTTGTGGAGAGTAATACATTTTCTATGCTTGTGGATCATGAAAATAATGCTTTTTGTGATAGTTATATTTTTGAATTTGTTCATGATGCTACTTACAATTATTATGAGAGAGGAATATATGCTTATATATATTTCAACAACATCAAGTTTCCTCTCTTTATGTTGAAAGTTTCGAAGTCATGCTTGTTTTGCCTTCCTATGCTAGTTGATTCTTGCTCCAATAAATTGTTTGCTTACCAAATCCCTATGCATAGGAAGTAGGTTAGGCTTAAATGTGCTTTCCATATGATTCATGATGCCCTCTTATATGTTTCAATTCCTATTCTTATGTGCGCATCATTAAAATCATCATGCCTAGCTAAAAGGCTTTAAAGAAAAGCGCTTGTTGGGAGGCAACCCAATATTTATTCCTACTGGTTTTGTGTGTCCACATGATTAAGCTACTGTATTAATCATGTTTTGTATCTTTTCTTGCAATAAAGTACCAAGTAAAGCCTTTTGGTTGATGTGGATGTTTGTTTATTTGGTTCTGTGCAAAAACAGAAAGTTTAGTGTCCAGTGCATGAATTTACATTCTGTAAAGGAGCGTGAGAAAATTCTGACATTTTTACACAGTACTTCTATACAAATATTTTACGTTGTCCTAATTGTTCAGAATTTTTGGAGGTACAAAAGTATGCTTTTTAATTCGCTCACTACATGCTGTTCTGTTTTTGACAGATTATGTTTTCAATGCATACTTTGCTTGTTTTATAGTTTCTATGGCTTATATTGGTCAATATAAATTGTAGAAATGATAGAGTACAGTAGGCATTATGTAATAACAATTATTAATATTGTCTTGACAGTACCTAAGTGAATGATTTATTTTCATACTAACGTATCTCACAAGTTCCGTTAAGTTTTATGGGATTGAAGTTTTCAAGTTTTGGGTTAGATGACGAGAGAAGGAGAATAAAGAGTGGCAATACCCTAAGCTTGGGGATGCCCAAGGCACCCCAAGGTAATATTCAAGGAAGACTCAAGCGTCTAAGCTTGGGGATGCCCCGGAAGGCATCCCTCTTTCGTCTTAAAAAACTGCCGGTATACCTCACTTGGAGCTATATTTTTATTCGTCACATAATATGTGTTTTGCTTGGAGCGTCCTTTTATTTTGTTTGGATTTTATTGCTGTTATCAATAATCATGTTTTGTATCTTTTATTTCAATAAAATGTCAAGTATAGGCTTTACCATGCTTAGTTTGCATGTTCATGAGTTGTTGTTTGAAAACAGAAAGTTTTCTGTTATGTCCAGAATATTCCTGCATTGTCAGAACATTATAAAAATCTGAAATTTTTACACAGTAAGAATGCATAACTTCTATGTCACATGGTAATTTTTCAGAATTTTTTGAGTTAGGGAAGTATGAGTTTTTATTCCCCCTTTACAAACTGTTCTGTTTAGACAGATTGCGCTTATAGTTGCATTGTTTGCATATGTTTGCTTATTTAATGTTTCTATTTGGTGATGGGAGTATTAAATATTCAGAGAAATTTAGCATGCAATGTTTAATTATAAATTTTGTAATTTTCTACAGTAGAGAATGTTAAGATTTTGAACTGATTTGTACTAACTTATCTCACGAGTTCTTGTTGGGTTTTGTGTGGATGAAGTTTTTAAGACTTAGGAGAAGCCGTGATATGAGAGGAATTAAGAAGACACAAGAGCTCAAGCTTGGGGATGCCCAAGGATCCCCAAGATAATATTCCAAGAAGTCTCAAGCAACTAAGCTTGGGGATGTCGCAGTAGGCATCCCACCTTTCTTCATCAACAACTATCGGTTAGTCTCGGTTGAGCCTAAGTTTTTATTTGTTCACATGATGTGTGCTATTCTTGGAGTGCATTTTTATTTTTGTTTGCTATTTAATAAAATTATTAGTTCTGAAAGTTTTGATTGGGAGAGAGTCTTTACATAGCTACTTAATTGTTTGACTACTCGTTGATCTTCACTTATATCTTTTGGAGTAGTTTATCATTCACTCTTGCGCTTTACTTATATCCTAAGAGTAAATTGTTTAATGAATTGAATATCATAAAGTTGAAATTATATGTGCTTCATATGCTTGTCCCATGGGGAGTAGTGACTTCACATATAAGAAGTATATGTGGTAAAATTTATTGAAAGTTAGCAAACACAGCATTGGTCACTTGAACAATTCATGAAAGAATATTGAAGGAAGAGAGATTTCACATATAAATATACTATCTTGGACATATTCTATGATTGCGAGCCCCCATTAATTATTTTCAAGCTTGATCAAGTAGTTGATGTTGGACAAGGAAGACAACATAATGGGTTATGTTTGTTTGTATTCACATAGAAGTTATATTGTCATGGATCCTCTAACATGTGGTGCTTGCTCATAATATTTTGCTAGCCAAAATTTCGTACTAAGTAGAAATACTACTTGTGCATCCAAAAACCCTTAAACCCAGTTTCTTGTTATGAGAGTCTACTATATCTACCTATGGATTGAATATGATCCTTCAAGTAAGTTGTCAACGGTGCAAAAAGCAATAAAAATTGCTCCTAAATATGAATGATCTTTTATTGCAAGGGTAAATAAGCTTTGTACGAACTTGTGATGGTAAAGAAATAAAAGTGACAGAATGCATAATAAAGGTTGCTATCACAAGGGGCAATATAAAGTGACATTCCTTTACATTAAGAGTGTGCACATCCAAAAATCAAAAGCGCATGACAACCTCTGCTTCCCTCGGCGAAGGGTCTATCTTTTACTTTTCAGCTTTTACTTTTATGCAAGAGTCAATAGTATTCATTCTCATTTCAACCTCAATTATTCTTCACTTGGCAAGCATCATGTGGTAGGGAATGATCCAGGCACATATATCCAGTTGAATATAGGTAATCACGAGTTATTATTGTTGACATTATTCCTGAGATAAATAAGTTGGGAGGCGAAACATTAAGCCCCTATCTTCCTCTGTGTCTGATTGAAACAGCTTGTCCTAAAAATATGCTTTGAGTGTCAACAATCATGGAAGACTAAATGATAGTTGAGTATGCGGAATTTGCTAAATCAAAGCTCTTATATAGACCCTTCCTGAAAATAAGATGAATTGTAATTGTTTGATGACTGAAAACATATTTTGTTGGTTTTCAAGAAAGTTTATGGTCTATACTTTAACATGTGAATAGGTTGCTACTTGATCATGAGAAGTTTTATGAGAAAGAGTTGTTGTTTATGATGTTAGGAAAAGTGATTGAAATTATCATTAATCAAACTTATGCACTATACTAGCATTCACACTTCATAAATTATTTCTTTTATCATTTACCTACTCGAGGACGAGCAGGAATTAAGCTTGGGGATGCTGATACATCTCCAACGTATCTATAATTTATGAAGTATTCATGCAATGTTTACAACAATTTCATACGGTTTTGGTGCACTTTTATATGATTTTCATGAACTAACCTATTAACCTAGTGCCCAGTGCCAGTTGCTGTTTTCTGCATGTTTTTAGTTTTCCAGAAAATCCATACCAAAACAAAGTCCAAATGCCCCCCGAAGCTTCCAGGAAGGACCAGAAGACCCATGAGGGAGTCACGAGCTCACCCGCCGCACCCTTGGGGGTAGGGAGGGGCGTCTGAGCTCGTGGGTCCCTCGTAACTCCTATTGGCATGAAACCAACACTGAAAATTCTTATAAATCGGGAAACCCCCATAAAGAAACCTAGAATTCCCAAGCCACCGCCGCAAGCCTATGTTCTGAAGCAATCTCATATGGAGGCCTTTTCAGGCACCCTGCCGGAGGGGGAAATCATCACCGGAGGCCATCTTCATCATCCCGGTGGTCTCCATGATGAGGAGGGAGTAGTTCACCCTCGAGGCTGAGGGTATGTACCAGTAGCTATGTGTTTGATCTCTCTCTCTCTCTCCCTCTCGTGATCTTGATTTGGCACGATCTTGATGTACCCCTACTTTGTTAATATAGTTGGATCATATGGTGTTCTTCCCTATCTATCTTGTTGTGATGAATTGAGTCTTTCCCTTGGAGGTTTCATTATTATTGGATTGAATATTTTGGATTTGAGATCACTTGATGTATGTCTTGCATGTGGATACCCATGGCGACAATGGGGTATTCTATTGAGTCACTTGATGTATGTTTTGGTAATCAACTTGTGGATTCCTGTGGTGACATTGGGGTAATCTAGGCATATAGGTTGATACACGTTTTCATCCTACTTTCTCTGATAGAAACTTTGGGGTACTCTTTGAAGTTCTTTGTGTTGGATTGAATATTATGAACCTGAAATTGTTTGATGCATATCGAATAATTGACTCACGGATACTTGTGGTGACATTGGAGTATCTAGGTGACATTAGAGTTGATTGATGCGTATCATATGGCGTTATTGTAGTATAAACTCTAGGGCTATTTGTGACACTTATAGGGATGGCTCAATAGATTGATCGAAAAGATAACTTTGAGGTGGTTCGCTACCTACAACAATTTCATCTTATGTTCTCCACTATTGATAAGAACTTTGGAGTGATTCTTTGTCACACGTTGAGGGATAGTTATATGATTCAATTATGTTAGCACTGTTGAGTGATTGCACTAGTGAAAGTATCAACCTTAGGCCTTGTTTCCAAGCATTGCAATACCGTTTGTGCTCACTTTTGTTACTAGGTACCTTGCTATTTTTATTATTTCAGATTACAAAAACCTATATCTACTATCCATACTACACTTGTATCACCATCTCTTCGCTGAACTAGTGCACCTATACAATTTACCATTGTATTGGGTGTGTTGGGGACAGAAGAGATTGTTTGTATTTGATTGCAAGGTTGTTTAAGAGAGACCACTTTCATCCTACACCTCCCACGAATTGATAAACCTCAGGTCATCCACTTGAGGGAAATTTGTTGATGTCCTACAAAACTCTGCACTTGGAGGCCCAACTGAGTCTACAAGAATAATATGTGTAGTAGACATCAACGGTCATTGTATTTGAAACGAAAGCACGATACGGTCACTGGACTTCATAATAAGCTCATTACGGTCAGCATATACATTTTGTGGTGATTATACGGTCACTGGCTCACCGTACAGCTCTGTATTTTGTTGATGACACGATCAATTGACTAGTTAAACAGTCCACGTGGCGCAACTAGTGTTGCATCAGAAGCACACATTATCTCCCTACCGTAGGGCCCACCTGTTAGCAGGTATAAGAACAAAACAAATGGTAATAAATTAGTGCTCGGTGGGGATTCAAAGTCGAAACCTCAGGTTGGCAGCCCGCGCGCGCCAACCACAACGAACAAGGTTGCCTAGTGATGATATGCTGAGCCGGCCCTTTTAATACACATGAGCTACTGTGGTGAATATACACATCACACATGCACACACACACGCACGCAATGCCTGCATGCATGCATGCAATACTCATACGTACACATGCACGCACGCAACACTCTCATGAACACACGCACGCACACATGCATGCAACACTCACACGTACACATGCACGCACGCAACACTCGCATGAACAAACGCACGCATGCATGCACACAACACAAGATGCAACACACACGCTCACGCTCAAGTGCTCAACCTACACGTGCATGCACACATATACACAGCCAGGGTTGTTCGCGCACAAGTGCCAGTTCCGCGGGGTCTCAGGTTCGACTCTTGCCACGCCTGCATAAATTTTTGTTTACCAACTGACAGGTGGGATCCGCAAGCCATGTGGCCAATTTGACCAGTCAACAGAGTGCCACGTAGCCTTTTTGACCGGTCAACTGAGTGCAATTTGTAATTACGATTTTCACATCCGTATTGGGCCGGCGGGTTTCGGATGTTTAGTCCCACCTCGCCGCGTGAGGACCTGGTCGATCGGCTTAAATAACTGGGTTGTTCAGAAGCGATATGCTACAGTGATCCGCAACTACGAAAGAATAATTAAGATAAATCTAACCATAGCATGAAACATATGGATCCAAATCAGCCCCTTACGGAATAGCGCATAAACTAGGGTTTAAGCTTCTATCACTCTAGCAACCCATCATCTAATTACTACTCCACAATGCCTTCCCTTAGGCCCAAAGATGGTGAAGTGTCATGTAGTTGACGTTCACACGACACCACTAATGGAAGCAACAACATACACATCATCAAAATATCGAACAAATACCAAATTCACATGATTACTTATGATAAGACTTCTCCCATGTTCTCAAGAACAAATGTAACTACTCACAAATCATATTCATGTTCAAGATCAGAGGGGTATTGAATAGCATTAAGGATCTGAACATATAATCTTCCACCAAATAAACCAACTAGCATCAACTACAGAGAGTAATCAACACTACTAGCAACCCATAGGTACCAATCTGAGGTTTTGGGACAAACATTGAATACAAGAGATGAACTAGGGTTTGAGATGAGATGGTGCTGGTGAAGATGTTCATGAAGATTGGTCCACCCACGATGAGAGGATCATTGGTGATGTCGATGGCTTCGATTTCAGTTTCCCCGGCGGAATCGCTCCGCTGGAGAGCAAAATTGCTCCTACCAAGGTTCCGCCATGAGACGGTGGCGCTTTGTCCCGAAAGTCTTCTTCTGATTTTTTTTCTTGGGCAAATGGCTTCGTATAGGAGAAGATGGGGCCTGGAGGCCTGCCAGGGGCGCCACAAGCTCGGGGGGCGCGCCCCCTAGGCTTGTCGCTTCCTGGTGGGTCCCCTTCTGATATTTCTTCAGCCAATATTTTTATATATTCCAAAATAATTCTTCGTAAATTTTTAGGTCATTTGGAGGTGTGCAGAATACTCTGTTTCACCCCTTTCCGGTCCAGAATTCCAGCTGTCGGCAATCTCCCTCTTCATGTGAATCTTGCAAAATAAGAGAGAAAAGGCATAAGAATTGTATCATAAAGTGAAATAATAACCCAAAACATAATAAATAATAGTAGGAAAACAAGATGCAAAATGGACGTATCAACTCCCCCAAGCTTAGACCTTGCTTGTCCTCAAGCGAAAAACCGAAATCAAAAATCATGACCACATGTTTAGAGAGAGAGGTGTCGATAAAACAAAATACGGACATGAAAGCATCATGATCTTTATTATAACAGCAATATATTATCATAAAAATTCTCATGACAAAGTGACAATTCATCCACAAGATGAAGTATGAACCATAAACCGTATTGAAAACTAACAAACTATGATCTCAGTCATTGATGCAATTGCAATTCATCATATTATCAGAAAGAGTCTATGTAAGAGCTTTTGTTTAGCAAGTTCACATACTCAATTATCATTTAGTCTTCTATGATTGCTGACACTCATGGCATACTTATGGAGCAAAAGTTCCAGTCGGACACATAGAAAGATAGGGGCTTATAATTTCACCTCCCAACGTATTTACCTAAAGGGTAATGTCAACAATAATAACTCATGATCACCTACATTCAACTGGATATATATGTCTGGATCTTTCCCCACCACATGATGCTGGCCAAGAGAGAAAATAAAAAATGGAATAGAGGAGAATACTATTGACTCTTGCATGAAAGTAAATACATAAAAGTAAAAGAAAGGCCCTTCGCAGAGGGAAGCATAGGTTGTCATGCGCTTTTTATTTTTGGATGTGCAAGCTCTTAATGTAAAGGAATGTCACTTTATATTGCCCCTTGTGATAGCGACCTTTATTATGTAGTCTGTCACTTTTATTTCTTCACCATCACAAGATCATACAAAGCTTATTTTCCCTTACAATAAAAGATCATACATATTTAGGAGCAATTTTTATTGCTTTTGCACCGATGAAAACTTAGTTGAAGGATCTTATTCAATCCATTGGTAGATATGGTGGACTCTCATGACATGAAACTGGATTTAAGGGTTTTTGGATGCACAAGTAGTATCTCTACTTAGTACAAAATTTTGGCATCAAAAGATAGGATGCAAGCACCACATGTTAGAGGATCCAAAACAATATAACTTCTATGTGAATGTAAGCAAACATAACTCATTACGTTGTCTTCCTTGTCCAACATCAACTATTTGACATAGAATATTTAATGGGGGCTCATAATCATAAAAGATGTCCAAGATAGTATATTTATATGTGAGACCTCTCTTCCTTTATTACTTTTTCATGAATTGCAACCATGACCAATGCTATGTTTGTCAACTTCCAACAAGTTTTATCAATTATACCTTTTTTATGTGAAGTCATCACTCCTCATAGCATATGATCTCTCTTTTCTTTATTCTTTTTATTTCTATTTCCAAGATTGGATCAAGAAAGACAAAACAACTCAACTCAAACTACTCTTTATTATATAACTCTCGCACTCGATTACATAGATAGATAGATCACAAAGCAAGCACTAGAAACTAAATCATACTAAAATTTTATTCTTCTAAATCATGAAATAACTAAGGATCGAACTCAGATAGATAATTATGATAAAAGTGATGGTGATACGATACCGGGGCACCTCCCCCAAGCTTGGCACAAGCCAAGGGTGGTGCCCATACCCGTGCACTCAATTCTCCTTCTTCGGTGATGGTGGTGATGAAGTGATAGGCTTGTCCTCTGTCTTCCAAGGCATAGGCTCCCCATCATAAAAGGATGAACGTGTTTTCGGAGTCCTGAAATTTGCAGCTAAACTCATACCTTTGAACATGGCCTCATACTCAAAATTTTGGTTTCGTAGATCATAGATTTGGGCCTTAAGATGATCAATCCGGTCATTGAGCTTGAAGATGATGTCCCCAATATCCTTGTTGTCCACCTTGTGCTCACAGATGAATTCCATGATCATGGAGTGGTTAGCACTGAGTCCGCGCTCGACCATCCCCTGGCACTTGAAGATCTCCTGTTCCACCGCTTCCAGCCTGGCCTTCCCGCTCCAGGTCTTCTTGGGCTCTTGAACGTCCCGGATGTGAAGCACCCCCTCATGCATCTCAATGGCTTGAGGGTGTTTCATCACCTCCGGAAGGTACGGGTTGATGACCTTCTCGTAGAACTTGTCCTTGGATGAGCTTGGAGGCGCCATGGTGATCTAGATCTGTCAGAAAAACAGACCAAAACAAGAACAGAGGAGAAACTTGCGATGTTGTGGTCAAAACATCCGAGAGTATATATAATGATTTTTTTTCATGCAGAACTAGTAATATGGAAGAAAAACGGAGTGAGGAAAGTCCACGAGGGACCCACAAGCTCAGTAAGGGCACCCTGGGGGTAGGGGGTGCCCCCCAGGCTTGTCGCTCCCTCATGCACTTTTCGGATTGTTTATTATTTTCCTAGTTTTTTATATATTCCAAAATGAATAGAAAGTACTTTTACGGAATTTTTGGAGTCGGTTTACTTACCGTACTACACACCTACTCCTTTTCAGGATTCTGGAGCGTTCCGGAAGGTTTCTTCTATGTGCTCTTCCGGTGTCATTCTTTGAATAATATTGGTTTCAACATTAATGGGAGTACCTGAGATATAATGTTTAATTCTTTGCCCATTAACCACTCTCGGATTAGTGCCTTCGGAGTTATTTATTTTGATGGCTCCGGAGTGATAAACTTCTTCGATGATATATGGTCCTTCCCATTTAGAGAGAAGCTTTCCTGCAAAGAATCTTAAACGTGAATTGGATAACAGAACATGATCACCTACTTTGAATTCCCGTTTTTGAATTCTCTTATCATGCCATCTTTTCAGTTTTTCTTTAAACAGCTTGGCATTTTCATAAGCTCGTGTTCTCTAATATCTAATAACCTCTTCTCACCGGCAAGTTTAAAATCATAATTAAGTTCTTTAATTGCCCAATATGCCTTATGTTCTAGTTCAAGAGGTAAATGACATGCTTTTCCATAGACCATTTTATATGGAGACATACCCATAGGATTTTTATAAGCAGTTCTGTAAGCCCATAGTGCATCATCAAGTTTCTTAGACCAATTCTTTCTAGATCTATTAATGGTCTTTTGCAAAATTAATTTTATTTCTCTATTAGTTAATTCAACTTGACCACTAGATTGAGGATGATATGGAGATGCAATTCTATGATTAACATCATATTTAGCAAGCAATTTATGGAAAGCACCATGAATAAAATGTGAACCACCCTCAGTCATCAAATATCTAGGGACTCCAAACCTCAGAAATATAACTTCTTTAAGCATTTTAATAGAAGTGTTGTGATCAGCACTACTAGTTGGAATAGCTTCTACCCACTTAGTAATGTAATCAAAAGCAACTAAAATATGAGTATACCCATTAGAGGAAGGAAAAGGTCCCATATAATCAAATCCCCAAACATCAAATGGTTCAATAACAAGTGAATAATTCATAGGCATTTCCTGACGTCTACCAACATTACCAATTCTTTGACATTCATCACAAGAGAGGACAAACTTACGTGCATCTTTGAAAAGAGTAGGCCAATAAAAACCAGAGTGTAATACCTTATGTGCAGTTCAGTCTCCCGGATGGTGTCCTCCGTATGCCTCGGAGTGACACTTCCGTAGGATTTGTTCCTGTTCATGCTCAGGTACACAACATCTAATAACACCATCTACTCCTTCTTTATATAAATGTGGGTCATCCCAAAAGTAATGTCTTAAATCAAAGAAGAACTTTTTCTTTTGTTGGTATGTGAAACTAGGTGGTATATATTTTGCAACAATGTAATTAGCATAGTCTGCATACCAAGGAGTATTATGAGAAGCATTTATAACAGCTAATTGTTCATCAAGAAAACTATCATCAACAGGCAGTGGGTCACCAAGAACATTTTCCATTCTAGACAAATTATCAGCTACGGGATTCTCAGCCCCCTTTCTATCAATAATATGCAAATCAAATTCTTGTAGCGAAAGAACCCACCTAATAATTCTAGGTTTAGCATCTTTATTTTCCATAAGGTATTTAATAGCAGCATGATCGGTGTGAATAGTTACTTTAGAATCAAGAATGTAAGATCTGAATTTATCACATGCAAACACAACTGCTAAAAATTCTTTCTCAGTAGTAGCATAATTTCTTTGAGCAATGTCTAGAGTTTTACTAGCATAATGAATAACATTCAATTTCTTATCAACTCTTTGTCCTAGAACATCACCAATAGCATAATCACTAGCATCACACATGATTTCAAAGGGTAGGTTCCAATCAGGTGGTTGAACAATAGGTACAGAAATTAAGGCTTTCTTAAATATTTCAAAGGCTTCTACGCAATCATCATCAAAAACAAATGGCACATCTTTTTGCAAGAGATTAGTAAGAGGCCTAGGAATTTTAGACAAGTCTTTTATAAACCTTCTTTAGAAACCAGCATGACCAAGGAAACTTCTTATACCTTTGATATCCTTAGGACATGGCATTTTCTCAATAGCATCAACTTTAGCTTTATCAAATCCAGTACCTCTTTGAGAAATTTTATGCCCAAGGACTATACGTTCATTGACCATAAAGTGGCACTTCTCCCAATTCAGGACAAGATTAGTTTCTTCACATCTCTGCAAACCTCGATCAAGGTTGCTCAAGCAATCATCAAAAGAAGTTCCATAAATGGAGAAATCATCCATGAAAACCTCAACAATCTTTTCACAAAAGTCAGAGAATATAGCAGTCATACATCTTTGAAAGGTAGCAGGTGCATTACATAGACCAAAAGGCATACGATGATAAGCATAAGTTCCAAAAGGACAAGTAAATGTGGTTTTCTCTTGATCTTCTAGTGATACAGGTATTTGAGAGAAACCAGAATAACCATCTAGGAAACAAAAGTGTGTATGCTTAGATAATGTTTCTAACATTTGATCAATAAAAGGCAAGGGGTAATGATCTTTCCTAGCAGCTTTATTTAATTTTCTAAAATCAATTACCATTTTATAACCGGTTACAATTCTTTGTGGGATAAGTTCATTTTTATCATTAGGAACAACAGTGATACCTCCTTTCTTAGGAACACAATGAACAGGACTTACCCATCTACTATCAGCTATGGGATAAATTATACCTACCTCCAGAAGCTTTAATATTTCAGTTCTTACCACATCCCTCATTTTAGGATTTAACCTTCTTTGATGATCAACAACTGGTTTAGTATCTGGCTCCATATAAATTTTATGCTGACATAAAGTGGGACTGATGCCCTTAAGATCATCAAGATTATATCCAATAGCTGCACAGTGCTTCTTCAGAGTTTTAAGTAATCTCTTTTCTTCATGCTTTGAAAGGTTAGCACTAATAATAATAGGATATATCTTCTTTTCATCAAGGTAAGCATATTTAAGTGTATCAGGTAATTGCTTCAAATCAAACACAGGATCACTCTTTGGTGGATGTGAGCCTTTCCAGGGTAGGCTAGCAGATGTAGAGGAATGTAGGTGTACCGGCCTATCCAGGGTTAAGGGGAACACATCCGAAAGACTTTGTCTCGATCTTCCGATCATGGAGGTGGTAGATTCTTGTGGGGAAAAGTGCACAAACCTCTGCAGAGTGTCAATCTAATCAATTAGCCGTGTCCCCGGTTACGGACAATTTTGAGCAACTGGACTTGAAACCTCTGGAAGATCTTCGCATCTCAAATTAATAATATGAAGTGGGTTTAATTAAACCATGATCCCCGGGGGCTCTCATGGTAATAACAATTGGGAACCTATGATCCTCGGAGGCTCTCATAGGCGGGTAAAATTGGAGGCGGTCCAATTTAACAATAGGTTAACTAAGTTAAATAAAACTTGACTAGGGAGTGGAATTAGGACAAAAATGGCTTTATGCAAAATAAACCCTAGAGCTTTCCACTTGATATATCCTTGCATGTAGATGATATGTCTGTTTTAATACTTTGGGTGTGACTTGCCAATACATTCAATGTATTGACCCTCTGTGGCTGCAACGTTTCATGTTGCAGATTTTTCCGATGAAGAGTAAGGTGCGATAGGTCGTTGTTTTGCACTCAGTTTTGCTATGGAGTTTGATGGACTCATTTACCTAGGAAGCTTCCACAGTTATTTTATTTAGATGGTCTTCATCTGTATTTATGTAATAAATACTCCTTTGAGGACCTCGATGTAATAAAGTGTGTGATTGAACTCTGTTATAAATCCTCGAGTACTGTGTGTGTCAGCATACTGATCCAGGGATGACACTTAAACACAGAGACTCCAATCCATTTGGGTCGGGTCGCTACAAGATGGTATCAGAGCACACACTGACTGTAGGACGCGACCACTAGGAATGGAAAAGCCACAGGATGGAAAAACCCTTATTTTACAATTTCCCTATATATCCGTTGGTCTATACTCTTCTCTATTCATTTCTATATCTTCTCTACTTCAATAAAATAGTTGTTGACCCCATCACCGAGTTTGCTCAGCCCGACGAGACCATGCCCTATGAAGATGACACTGACGAAGAAGAAGCTGGAGCTGACGTTGATCTAATGAAGCCTTCTACCGATGAGAACTAGATTCAGACCACCATGTAAACTTTGAAATTCGTTAGTCGATTAGATTCTTGATTAGTTCGTTATGATCATTTGTGAGACTACGTTATTTTAGGTTCGATGTGTGAAACTTGATTGAACTGATTGGTGTGATTTGGATTTTTATTTGCCTCATTTGCATATGGGTAGTGATTTTCCCCACTAGGCCCTTGTTCCATTCTAATTTCTCATCCACTCTGAACCCATTAGATGCCTCCGAGAAGTGACCCAGGATCCAACTTTCCACCGGAACTTACCCAGTTGATCCAGAACCAGAATGCTCTCATGCAGATGCTCATTCAGAACCAGACCAACAACAAGAACAACCTGCCACCCCAAGTTCACAACCTTACCCGTTTCCTGAGGTTGAACCCACCCGTGTTCTCAAGTAGCACGGAGCTGATCATCGCAGATGACTGGCTTCGCAAGATCGGAAGGGAGTTGGCTACGGTAGGATGCACTGACGCAGAGAAGGTTAGGTTTGCCACTCATCAGCTGGATGGACCGGCAGTGGCATGGTGGGAGAACTACACCACCACATACCCCATGGCCAATGTGACTTGGGATCAGTTCCAGTAGGCGTTCCGTACCGCGCATGTTTCAGCTGGAGCTATGAGCCACAAGAAGGAGTTTCGTAACTTACGCCAGGGAAGCCGTTCAGTGGCACAATATGTGGATGAGTTCAGCAACTTGGCACATTATGCCCCAGATGATGTGGCCACTGATGCAGCTAAACGGGAGAAATTTTTGGAGGGACTGAACGATGAGTTGGGACTTCAGTTGAACGTGGCTACTTTCAATAACTATCAAGAGTTGGTTGACAAAGCTATTATTCTTGAGGGCAAGCAGCAGCAGATGGAGAACCACAAGAGGAAGAATGGACATGACAAGTACAACTCTAGAGCTCAGGAGAAGCCTCGTAGTTCATCAGCTTCTTTTGGATACGACAAATCTGCAAGGGACGAGCATAATGGTCATAACCACACTGGCCATCATCATGATGGAAATGGACATAACAACAATGGAGGGAACACCAGTCGCTCATCCAACCCTTCGATACCCGTGAAGGACATGGGCCAGATAAGATGCTTCAATTTCCAGGAGCCAGGACATTTTGCCAGAGATTGCCCGGAGCCAAGGAATGAGAATAGAAAATCTGGAGAGAAGAAGCCCAACCCTTCCAACAGAGGCCATGCGAACCACACCAGAGTGGGAAGAGCGTATAACACACCTGTCTTTGGTAAGACTCCCATCAAGTCCCAGCATTACGATCATTCTTCGGTATTGGTGCATGATTTTCATTCATATCAAGGGAGTACGGGTATCAAGCATGGTGCAAAATTGATATTTTGAATATGGACTTTTTAATGAGTACCCACATTTAACCCTGCTAGCCAACTAGAATCTCGAGGACGAGATTCTTCTTAAGGGGGGGTAGGTTTGTAACGTCCCAATTTTCAATTTGGATGTTTATAAATAGATCATTCATATGCATCCATGATTTATGCATTTTTGCCCTCTATTTGTTTTCATTTGAATCTGATCCAAGGAACTTTGTGCAACTCAAGGACCAAAAGAGAGAGTTGGAAGTTTCCCTAAATCCATTTTTGAAAGTTCTTTGAATTCAAAATTTGGAATTTGGATCAAATTTAGTTTCACCTAATTCATTTCCATTATTTCAAAAAAAAGAGAAGATAAAAGGACTTCTTCATAAACAGAAAGGAAATATTGGAAATTGAATTTGAAATCAAAATATATTTATTTGGATTTATTTGCAAATTATTTTAATGCAAATTTTATTAGCATAGCAAAAATATTTATTTCAAAAATATTGCATTTAGGCCAGAATAAAGTTCACATGGCTCTATATATTGCCAAATAATTATGTGAATTTTTCTGGAATTTTCTATTTAGTTTACTTTGTATTTTCTGTGTTTTAGTATTTCACTAAATAGAAAAAAAACAGAAAAAGGTTTTGTTAAAAAAAACCAGCCGCCAGCCAGGCCAGCGCTAACCGCCGGCCCAGCTAGCAGCTTTCGTGTAACACCCCAGATGTAATCCTTCCATTTTTGTACTCCCTACCATAACCATATATGGAATTGTCATGATGATCTTGATGGATGGGCTTCTTCTCATGTTGTGTTTTGCTTTCTTTTCATTTTTGCATTTCATCTTCATGTCATTCTTTTGTCATGTGCATTGCATCCATCATTTTAAGTTTTGTTGTGTTCATCATGAGTGCATTGTGGTTGTGTGTGATCATCTTCTCCTTGCTGCACACAACCCTTGTGTGTTCACCTATGCAAGCCATATCTTCACCTCTCTCTCAAATCCCTTTCTTTTTCCCAAGTATTCTTGATACAATATTTCTCTGTTCCAAATTAATGTTCACCATATTGCAAAATTCTCTAGTCCATGTCCTCTACCTCTCTGCCAAATTTCATCATTTTTGGAATTGATTTGGTTGGAATAAAAAATGCATCAAGTTTGAATTAAATTCAAACTTGATATATTTTTCTTTCTCTAAAAATTGCCAAACCAATTTATTCAAATACTACATAATTTCTGGACTCCAGGGATATTATTATATCTCTCTCACCCTTCCCCAAACCCCCTGTGCTTTTCTCTTTGAATTTTCTGTTTGAAGAAATAGAAAAGGGAAAAGCGGGAGCAGCAGAGGCCAGCAGGCCAGCGGCCCAGCAGCAGCAGTAGTGCAACCCACCAGTGCGCCAGCCCAGATCACCTGCCGCGCGCCCTCCCACTTTTCTCACCCGCGCGCGCGCATACCCCTGCTAGCCTGTCGCCACGTGTGCCGCCCGGCCCCGCCTGGCAGCCTCGGGCTACAGGACCTGCACACCCGCGTTTTCGTCGAGCTCGCGCCAGCGCCATGGGGACCGTGAGCCCGAGCGCGCCCGAGCTCCGTCCCGTCACCGTAGCCCCCTATATAGGCCATCTTCGTGTCCTAGCCTCCTCTAGGGTTCCCCTCTTTCCCCTCGCCGCCGCCGCCAGGTGAGAGAGCCACCAGATCCGCCGCCCCGACCGCGTCCCGAACGCATCCGAGCGCGCGGCCATGGTGCCGCCGTGACAGTCGTCCACCTCCGCCTCGCCAAGCTTGTCCTAATTCTTCCCTGACATCGACTATGTCGCCTACCTCCTCTACAGCCCGAGGGACGCCAAGTTCGCCGTCGTCCGCGTCGCCTCCGTCCGCTGATCGTCTCCGGCCAATTTTCGGCGACTCCGTCCCTGATCCCTCCTTCCGAGCAGACCGCCATGATCGTGGTGAGCGTCCGCTCCCCCCGACCAGTTTTCCCCTTTGTTTGCGCCCTCCTTCGCCGGTTGCCATGCGAGCCATACCCGCCGCCGTCGGGTCTCATCTCTGGCGAGCACGCCGACCTCCATAGCCCTCGCGCACATGTCCGTCGCGTTCGCCGTAGTGCCTAGGTGCCGCCTTGCCGCTTCTTAGCCGCTGCCGTGCCCCGCAGCGAGCGGCCCGAGCACGTCGCCGCCGCCTCCGTACCTCGTCGCCGGCGTCACCTCCGTCGACGTCCGGTGCCCCGCTTGTTGTGCGCGTGTGCGGGATCTTCCCCCGAGTCGATCCCACCTCTCCGCCGCGCCGTTAGGCCACCAGAGCAACTCCGGCGAGTGCGCCGCCGTGCACCGGTAGCCGCTGCTGGCCTCCCCTATTTTTCTCTGTTCCGCGCCGCCGCAGCCACTGCCATGTGGGCCCCATGGGACCCACAGGTCAGCCACACAGCACCCGCGACCCCGCTCTCATACACACATGCCCTGGTCCCACATGTCAGCCACTCCCTCTCTGACTTTAGCCAATTTCAGCATATTCCATTTTTGGCATATTTCCTATTCCTGCGTATTTCCGTTTCTGTACATTCCGTTTTCGGCAAGTTTCCCGATCTGGCGCTTTCCAAATCGGGCATATTCCAAATCTGGAATATAACTTAAATCATTTTCTGTCCAATATGTTTTTGTGGCATTTTGAGCATTTTTCATACAGTAACATATGCATGTAATATATGGATTTGGGGTAGAAATATCCAACTAATCCATCTATGGCCTTAGATTTATCTTTTGAGCAAGTTTGCATGCATGCCATTTTCACATAACATGCCATTTTGTTATTTTTGTGTGATTTAATGCAAATGTCATATGAGCATCTTGTCAACATGAGTTTGGAGCATTTTCATGTCTTCTTACTGCTAGTAATTTTTCCATGCCATGTTATGCCATGATAGGAGTGCTACAAGCTTGTAAACATGCTTAGTCATTGTTACTGTTTTGAACTTGTTGAAAATCTGCTGAACCTTGCTATGTTTCCTTGTTTTGGTAGCCACTAATCTATGCCTCTTTTGGACATGTCTAGTAAACATGATTTGGTCTTTGTCATTAGTACATTCATGCCATGCCAATTGATGCCATGTTAAACTCCTATAGCATATATAAATGTTGCTCTAAACATGCCTAGTCAGTGTAGCAGTTTTCTGTCAACATTATGTTGCAATGTTGCGAGCTCATTTCTGATGAATCCATGCTTCATATGATTTTGTGCCAATGTAATGAAATGATCTATGCCATGTATACTGTAGGTGCATGCCAATTTCTTGCATTTTAGAGTTATTTTGCCTACTGTAACATCCATGTGAATACTGCCTGTCAATGTTTCTGCCAGTATACTCTGTTGTAACATTTTCTTTGCATCTTGTTGTCTTCATTCCAATTAATCTGTGATGCCAATGAATTTGAACCTATGGAATGTATTGCTGTGCATTTAGAGTACTACAGCCACATATCTTGTATGAGCATTTTAGAGTTCTGTAGCATGCTATTTTGATGTGCATAAGATGCCATGTTGCTGTTAACTACAGTTTTGCAATGCATTTTGTTTTGCTCCCCATTTGAGTTTCGTGCATCCGTTCTTCGTGATCTTTATATTGATTTCAATTGAAATCTTCCATTCTTTCCAGTGGCATACTTGGGTTGCCAAGATTTCGCACATATCCATCTTTTGCTTCACCGTTCACATCTCGTTATCATTTCTATCGTCCCGGTAGCACCGATGCTTCATCCATGTCATGCTCATTATTTCACCATGCCATTCCACGCATCATTTTGTTTGTGCATTTATGCCATGATTGTTTGTTTATTTCGGTGCTTTTCATGGTTTTGTCGCGACAGATGTCCTGGTAGGACTTAGAGATGAAGCCATCGCAGTAACGTGGAAGCTTAGCAGGGTTGAGCGGGAACGAGAAGACGCCGGATTACCCAGGTTCAGCCCCTCACGGTGGAGGTAAAAGCCTACATCCTGCTTGTTTATATTGCGATAAATCTCGATTACAAGGATGCGGATCCGCTAACCTAGCTCTCGAGGGGATTTCAACTTAGTCTTTTCATATAGGTGCTCCCCTTTATATACACAGGTGGAACCCTAGATTACATGAGAGTCCGAGTCGTTCTTTGACCCCCCTCCTTATTCCCTCCTACTTGTTCTTCAAGACAGCTCTCCTTGCCATCTGATTTGTCGTGAGCCGGTTCATTATGTAAGCCAGCCTACCCTTACCAGGCCTTGCTAAGCCGGCCCATATAGAGACTTCAGCCCCGCAGTGAGTTGGCCCATTAAGCTCGCCTTATGGCCGGGTCAACACTCTGCCGGGTCTCCTTGCTGGTGAATATCCCCAACATTAGCCCTCAGTTTGACTTGAATTCATTCACGTTAAACTCCATCCTGAAAGGGCAAAGCATTAGTAATACATTCCCAAGCGCACCCCAAGTCGCTCTTTTAAGTCGCCATCTAGACCGGCTCAAATTGCCGGGTTAAGGTGACCGTCAGGTTCACCCCTTCAGTTTCAAACTTAGCATTTTCAACTTTTGTCCCTCATGACGTCACGATCCACTTCCGCGAAATCCGGAATGATATCATCTCAAATCCTTGAGTGGGTACGTCCCGTCTTGTCAGGCGCGAGAATCGAGGAACCACACCGCCGAAAATTACTGCGCCGCCTAGGGTCCCGCCCTTGCCGTTTTAACTTTATTGGGCCTATAAAGAGGCCACCTCATTCCCACTTTCAATTTTTACCCTATACTCGTCTTCTTCCTCGCAACTGTCACCTCGTACGCTCAAAGCGTCGCCGCCCTCAAGTTCTCCGTCGACTTCGACAGCACTCTTCTCCGCCGCCGCATCGTCGCCGGAGCTCTTCAAAAATATTCCGACCACATCCGCCGCGGCCAGGTACACCTCAATCCTTCTTTCTGGATCTGCAGCACCTCATTCGTTTTCTTGCCGCTCGTCGGTGTTCATCAGTATGCAACAGAGCTCATCGGCTCCCTCTGCTAACAGATCCATATCTATCGAAATGATCCGAATAAGCATTTTTTATACTGCGGTAACGCCAGTCTTCCCCATTCTAATCCCTATACTGCCTTCCGTAGACCCCATTATACATGGTACCGTCAGATCCGTCCTCACGCATCCCCTTTAAGTTTTCATTTCCATGGTATTTTCAGATCCGTAATAATAAATACTCCGTTAGATTGTTGTTTGTCACTAGCTCCATACTTAGAGAAATCCAAACCTCCACTGTCGTCAACACCGGCTTATGATTGCCTGAGGCGGCGCGCCGGAATCCGGGTTATGAACTTAGACATCTTGACTTGCATCATCCGACCGGGTCTTATATTCTGCCGGCTTGTCCTTCTTAAGCTAACCCACCGGCTTGTCATTTTTGTCCTTGCAGCTAAACTTTTAAGTCGCCATGGCCCCCAAGACCGACAAATCCTGCAACTGGTTCAGATCACAAGTCTCAACCCTAATGCTGAATGAGCTCGTAGGGCAAGGCCTTTTGCCGGCTCAAACCGCAATCGACTGGCGGGCACCTGAGGAGGAAAGCACCCCTCAACCCCAACAAGGTGAAGTGGTAATCTTCGCAGAACATCTGCACAAGGGGTTTCGACCGCCCGGGTCAAAAAATTTCCGTGATGTTCTCCATTCTTTCGACCTCCGACCGCAAGATGTTGGACCAAACTCAATTACCAACCTCTGCCAATTTCAAGTTTTCTGCGAAGTGTATCTTCAAATGGCACCAACTGTCCTGCTCTTTCACGAATTCTTCTATATCAATCATCAGACCGAGTTCACCGATGGCCCCAGCATAGAACTTGGCGGCGTCTCAATTCAAAGGCGAAGAAACACTCCCTTTCCTGAGGCCAAGCTGGCGAGTCTCCCCAAGGGCTGGAACAAGACTTGGTTTTACTGCAAGAGCACCGCCCCTCAAGGTGAAAATCCCCTGCCGGGTTACAGACCGGACCGGCTTAATGCTACAGTGGCCTTTCCAGGTTGGCCATCAACAGAAGAACGCAAGCAATTCGCCCCTATTTACGCCAAACTAAGGGCCTTGGTTGCCAACAGCCTTACTGGGATTGATCTGACCCGGTGCTGGGTAAGCTGGCGAATCCAGCCTCTTAGCCATAGAGGCGACCTGATGTGCAATTACACTGGTGAGCCGGCTGATGCTCAACGGTTTAGTCAAGTCAATCTATCAGCGAGTGATGTCAACAAAACCATCAAGAGGCTACTATTAGAGCCTCAGGAGAAATGCAACAAAACCGGGCTGGCCCCCTTTTGCTTAACCAACCCGGTGCCTTCAGTAAGTGTTTGCACCCCCTTTTTGTTTACTCCGTTCTTAACTCGCCATCCTCATCTGCCAACTCGTCTTAATATAGGCAAACGACAAATTTTGGAAGAAGAAGAAGCCCCAACAACCCGCCCCCGCTCCAGCGGAACAGCAGGATGAGCCGGCCGGTACTGATAAGCTGGCTGCAGAGGACGAGGATGAGGTAGAACTTGACACACTTGGCCGTCTTTTCATTCAACTTGCTGACGCCTCTTCTCTTCAGGACGAAACCGAAATTAGCCATACCGACGAGCCGGAGGTAACCTTGATCTCTTCTGATTCTGACTCTCCAAAACCTATTCGGAAGAAAACCCGGGCTGTGATCCGCAAGGTTCGAAGGAAGCCCCGGGTTGCCGTCCGTAATGTGCCCTTTTCCAATCAGGATGCTCATTTGGATCCCAAATTTATTTTGAAGAAAACTCGTCGAGCCGGGACCTCCAAAAGGAAGACCCAGAGCAGTGAAGGCGAACTAAGCAGCGGGCTTCCATATAATCCGCCATCCCGCAAAGCTCGAGATGAGGTGCCTCTTAGCCCAACTTATTCTTTTCCTCTAGCTGGCCTTTATAAAGAACCCTTACCCTTTAACAACTCGGCCTATCAGACGTCGCACTCCTTAGGCGAATCAAGCGCCACACAGGCGCCGGCTTTCAATATCAATCCTGGGTAAGCAGACGTTCCTGTAATGTATATTAACCTCTTATTTTTCATCCCTGTAAATAAATAACTCCCCCATCCTTTGTACAGCGCCAAAGCCTTTAAGAAGAAAGCAGCTACCGAGTCATCTGACCCGGCCATTCAGACAGGCCCTCAAGTAGAGGAAACCACCTTTGTAGCCCAGGACGAGCCGGCCGTCCGAAACAGCCCGCCACCATTGAACATGACAAGTCCGGCTCACGCCTCCCCACAGGCTCAAGAGAGGGAGAATATAGTTGAAGATCAACCCGTTCCGCAGCCCGATGTGCCAGCTCAAGAAGAAGCGCCGGCTCACGAAGAAGTAGCGGTGACGAGTGTACGGCAAACTGCTGCACCAGAACCCTCCACCGCGCTTACCAAAGTCCCGACCGAACCTGAACCGGCATCGAAGGACAAAGAGAAGACGGCTCTTGAGTTTCCTAAGTTTGAAGACCAAGACGCCAGTACCCTCCATCGAGCTGTATTAACCCGGCTAGTTGAAAGCCGGGACACAGAAATCACCATGGTCACTGCCTTGAAGCAGAAATATGAGGTAAGCTGCACCCTTCCTCTTGTACCATATATATATGTAGCCCCCAAGGGCCGGGTCATTATGCAATAACGATCCGGGACTTCCAATTGAAACTTATACGTAGAACCGTCCACTGGTGTCCTCAAGGGCCAGCTCATCATTAACGACGGGCGGGTCTCCATAATTTAACAGAATAGATCCATGGATGCATTAGCCCCCAAGGGCCGGGTTAAGATGAAATAAAGACCCGGAACTTCCAAAGTATGATAATTTGTAAGCTCAACTTCAATCGGTAACCCCAAAGGCCGGCTCATCATTCATGATGAATGGGTCTGCATAACTAAGCAGAAAAATCAACTCATGCATTAGCCCCCAAGTGCCATGTAGATTGCCCGCAACTGCATGGGACTTCCTTTCTTATTGTGAAGCTCGATAATACATAGCCGCCATGAGCCGGGCTGTCCTTCAGGGCGGTCCGGGTCATATGCATGTCATGTATAACAGCATGCCCTGCAGGAGATGCTGGACCAAGTAGAAACCCAGGCCGCCGGCTTTCGAAAGGAGGCCAGAAAAGAGAAGAAATTGCGCCAAGAATATGAGGAAGCCGCCGCGGAGGCGAAGAAAGCTTTGGCGATTGTACAGGCCACCTTGCAATAGACTGAGGCAGCAAGAGCCGCCCAAGCCACGAGAGCCGAAGAAGCGGAGGCCAAGCTTGAGCCGGCAACCCAAGAACTGACAACTCTCAAAGGTCAAATTACTGCCATGTGTCGAGCCATCTTCGGTAAGTAAAACTGAGCATAATTCATTGGACCGGCTTATCATCCTTAGCCGGCTTAACTGATCATGCAGACTTGTGCTTTGCAGGCCAAAAAAATCAAACTCTTGTGCAGCTACCAGTAGTGAAACTAAAGGCGGTCTATACCTTGGTAGAACAACTGTATATAGGCAGCTGCCATTGCATAATGGCCGCCAAAAGTACCAAGGCACCGCCTCAGCTGATTGCGGATACACTAAAAGAGCTGTCAATCGTGCCCAGGTGGTTCGATGACTAGAAAAGGGCGTGCTGCCGCACAGGAGCTCTGACCATGCTTGCGCGGGCCAAGGCATACGTGCCGGAGCTTGACCCGGCTCAGGTGGCAGGCGGATACCTAGAGTTCATTATCGATGACACGCCATTCTCAAAGAAGGACTTCCAACGCTGCCTCAAGGAAACCCGGGTCGTGGCCACCGCCATTGCAAAAGAAGCTGACTTGAGCAGATACCAGACGCCTTATTCGAAGAACAATGAATGGATCGAGGCCCCAAATCATCAGCCGGTGGCTCTAACCCGTACATGTAAGCAATCCTTTGCTCCTGACGTTGACCCTTCCTCCCTGATATCCGAAGACGCCCTATTTGAAGCATTGCGCTCCATTCAGTGGTCGACCGGTGACTCAAGCCAAGAAAAGGAGGATGACGATGGCCAGGATGAGCCGGCTCATGGCGATCCATCAGTCACGGGTGCCAGCTCTGACCCGGCGGCATAAACGCCGGCTTGTCGTAGTAGGACGATCCTTGAAAATCTTTTTGTTTGCCAAGGCCGCAGCTGATTGGCGGCTTGTAATAGGGCAGCATAAACTTCTGATATCAGTGTAAATACTTTGCACTTTTGTGAATCCTCCTTTTGGCCTTGAGAGCCGGCCTGTAATGGAATGATTCTGCCAAAACAATATAACCGTATGTGATAGTTAGTGACGATGCCACTTTGAACGAGTAATCTTTGTTACTGTTTTCAACAAATCAAGTAGCTCAAATGGACCTAAATGAATGATATGCATGGATGTATGCATGTATGCAGAGATGATATGCCTGAATATAAGTATGTATGCAACAATGCATGTATAGGAAAAAATTGCAAGTCGGACTACGCTTGAAATGGCCGGCTTAAGAAACACAAGCAGGAATCCACTTTCATGAAGCTGGCACTTGGCCTGTTGGTTTGTCCTCGCTTTCTAAAAGATGGCTCTCCACAACCAATCAAACGTTTTAACTCGGACGAGTTCAGGGTCACAGACGTGATTAACTCATCAGACGTACGCCGGGTTGTTTTTATAGGGAGTAGCATCTTGCTAACAGGCAGGTTTATCCAACGTTGTGGCATCTCGCCGGGTTAAGAGGGTTTTGTAAGCTAAACTCAATTGAGTTGGAAGCCCCCAAGTAACCAAGATCAACAAATAAAGATCCAGTACACAAGTTTTGAGGCAAAACAACACCTTCATACAGTGTTGCTGGTCGATATTATATAGCATCAAAAAGAGGTATACACATGATAGAAGATATGAACAAGGTGCAACCTACTCAATGACTTAGGTGTAATACGGCCGGAGCTGGGCAATGTTCCAGGGCCGGCTTGTTTCCTCCTCAGACGTGCGTGACTTCTCTGCTTCACGTATATCAACCAGGTAATATGACCCGTTGTTGAGATTCTTGCTGACCACAAAGGGCCCTTCCCAAGGCGGCGAAAGCTTGTGCATGCCTGTCTGGTCTTGAATCAGACGGAGCACTAAGTCACCTTCCTGGAAAGTGCGGCTTCGAACTCTACGGCTATGATAGCGGCGTAGGTCTTGCTGATAGATTGCTGATCTGGATGCGGCAAGGTCTCGCTCCTCCTCCAAAGCATCAAGAGCGTCTTGGCGAGCCAGCTCATTATCGGCCTCCACATAAGCCGCCACTCGAGGGGAGTCGTGACGAATGTCGCTTGGAAGCACGGCTTCTGCACCATAGACCATGAAAAACGGCGTAAAGCCTGTCGACCTGTTGGGAGTAGTCCGTATGCTCCAAAGTACTGAAGGTAACTCTTCTTCCCAGCAACCCGGCATGCGCTGCAGAAGCACCATGAGCCGGGGTTTGATACCACGCAGTAATTCCTGGTTCGCTCTTTCTGCCTGTCTGTTGGACTGAGGATGCGCAACCGATGCCAGATCAAACAGATGTGCTCCTGTTGACAGAACTGTTCCATAGCCCCCTTGGAGAGATTGGTTCCATTGTCTGTAATGATTCTATGCGGGTAACCAAATCGGAATATCAGCTTTTTCAGAAACTTGACAGCCGTTGCTGCATCGCAGTTGCTGACCGGCTCTGCTTCCACCCACTTGGTAAACTTATCCACAGCCACCAGGAGGTGCGTATGTTTGTTCTTGGAACGTTTGAAGGGTCCCACCATGTCAAGCCCCCAGACCGCGAACGGACAAGTGATTGGGATCATCCTTAACTCCTGAGCCTGCACATGGGCCTGACGAGCATATTTCTGGCAACCATCGCACTTACGGACAATGTCTTCTGCATCAGCATGAGCTGTAAGCCAGTAGAACCCATGCCGGAAAGCCTTTTCGACTAGTGATCTTGAGCCGGCGTGGTGCCCGCAATCGCCAGAGTGAATCTCATTGAGAATTGCGCGGCCTTCGTCAGGTGAAACACAACATTGAAAAACCCCAGTGACGCTTCGCCTGTGTAACTCGCCATTGACAATCGTCATAGACTTAGATCGTCTGACGATCTGTCGAGCGATAAGTTCCTCTGTTGGCAGTTCTCCCTGGCTTAAGTAAGCCAAGTAGGGGACCGTCCAATCAGGGATGGCATGGATAGCTGCCACGAGAGCCGCCTCCGGGTCAGGAATAGCCAAATACTCCTCCGTTGGCAACTTGGCAGACGGGTTGTGCAAGATGTCCAGGAACACATTGGGTGGCACTGGCTTACGCTGAGAACCCAAACGAGAGAGTGCGTCTGCCGCCTCGTTCTGCCGGCGATCAATATGGTCGACCTGATAACCTTTGAAGTGTCCAACAATATTGGTGACTGCCTGTCGGTAAGCCGCCATAAGCGGATCCTTGGAGTCCCATGTACCTAAAACTTGCTGAGCCACCAGGTCTGAGTCGACCAAGCACCTGACCCAGCTTAGATTCATTTCCTTGGCCATCCTAAGCCTGTGAAGCAGCGCCTCATACTCAGCTGCGTTATTGGTGCAAGTGAACATGATTCTCAAGACGTAACAGAACTTGTCTCCTCGTGGGGAAGTAATCACAACTCCAGCCCCCGAGCCTTCGAGCTGCCTCGAGCCGTCAAAGTGTATAGACCAGTATGTTGTGTCGGGCTTCTCTTCGGGAGCCTGCAACTCTGTCCAATCATTGATAAAGTCAACCAACGCCTGAGATTTGATTGCAGTACGAGGCAGGTACTTTAGATTATGTGGACCGAGCTCAATAGCCCACTTAGCAACCCGGCCTGTGGCTTCCTGGTTCTGGATTATATCCCCAAGGGGCGCTGAACTAACCACCGTGATTGGATGCTCGTGGAAGTAATGCTTCAATTTGCGGCTAGCCATGAACACTCCGTAGACCAGCTTCTGGCAATGTGGGTATCGCTGCTTAGACTCGCTTAACACTTCGCTGACATAATACACAGGATGCTGGACAGGATATCCCTTGCCATCCTTTTCGCGCTCAACGATGACCGCCACACTTACAGCCCTGTTATTGGCAGCAATATACAACAGCATCGGCTCCTTCTCGCGAGGGGCAGCAAGGATAGGCGGCTTAGATAGCTGCTTCTGAAGGGCCTCAAAAGCCTGATCTGCCTCCTTACTCCAGACGAAGTCATCCGATTTCTTGAGCAACTGATATAACGGAATTGCTTTTTCACCAAGCCGGCTTATGAACCGGCTTAAAGCCGCAACCCGTCCAGCCAGCTTCTACACATCATTTAGCTTGGCCGTCTTAGCCAGGGTCGTGATTGCTTTGATTTTTTCTGGGTTAGCTTCAATGCCACGCTCAGAGACAAGGAACCCCAGAAGCTTTCCTGCAGGGACACCAAAAACAAACTTCTCCGGGTTAAGCTTCATCTTGTAGACACGGAGATTGTCAAATGTTTCCTTGAGATCCTCCAATAGAGTCTCTTTCTTCCGTGACTTAACCACGATGTCGTCCACATAAGAATGAACATTCCGCCCGATCTGCTTGTGGAAACAGTTCTGAACACAACGCTGGTAAGTCGCCTGGGCGCTCTTCAGACCAAATGACATTGTTGTATAACAGAAGGCCCCAAAAGGAGTGATGAAAGCCGTCTTTGCCTGGTCTTCGGGCTTCAGCTTGATGTGATGATAACCAGAATAAGCATCCAGGAAACATAGACTCTCGCAACCAGCTGTGGCATCGATGATCTGGTCAATACGGGGTAAGGCAAAGGGGTCACTTGGACAAGCCTTATTCAGGTCTGTGTAATCAACACACATCCGCCAAGTCCCATTTTTCTTCAGAACAAGTACTGGGTTAGCCAACCACTCAGGATGAAAGACTTCGACGATGAACCCGGCAACTAGGAGCCGGGACACCTCTTCTCCAATGGCTTTCCGCCTCTCCTCGTTGAAGCGACGGAGAAACTGGCGAACTGGTTTAAATTTGGGATCCACATTAAGGGAGTGCTCAGCGAGTTCTCTCGGTACACCTGGCATGTCAGAAGGTTTCCATGCGAACATGTCCCGATTCTCACGGATGAACTCGATGAGCGCGCTTTCCTATTTGGGATCCATATTCGCCCCGATGGTGAACTGCTCTGAAGAATTGCCTGGGGTGAAGTCAACTTGCTTTGTATCTCTGGCCGACTTAAATTTGAGCAGGGGGTCAGACTCCGTAGTGGGCTTCTTTAGAGACGTCCTGTCAGCCGGGTCAACATTATCTTTGTAATACCGCAACTCCTCCGCGGCGCAAGCCGTCTCCGCGTAAGCTGCATCTCCTTCCTCGCACTCAAGTGCGATTTTCCGGTTTCCTTCCACTTTGATGGTTCCCCTTGGCCCTGGCATCTTCATTTTCAGGTAGACATAACATGGGCGCGCCATGAACCACGCGTAAGCCGGCCGGCCAAACATGGCGTGGTATGGGCTCTTGAGCTTGACCACCTCGAAGGATAGGAACTCAGAACGCCAGTTATCTTCTGAGCCAAAGGCCACCTCAAGGGAAATTCTTCCCATGGGATATGCCGACTTGCTAGGAACAATGCCGTGAAAGACTGTAGAAGACGGAGTTAACTGCTTATCAGACAGATTCATCCGCCTGAACGTGTCATAATACAGGATGTTGATGCTGCTGCCCCCGTCCATGAGCACCTTTGTCAAGGTATAACCGCCGACTTGTGGCGCAACCACCAGAGCCAAGTGGCCGGGCTGATCGAGTATGACTGGACGGTCCGCCCTGCTCCAGGTGACCAGCTGCTCCGACCAGTTGAGGTAGTACGGGGTTGCCGGCTCAACCACGTGGGCGGTTCTCCACTGCACCTTCCGATCCCGCTTACAGGTGCTAGTGGTGAAGACGTGATACTGTCCGCTATTTAACTACTTCGGGTTACTCTGAAATCCTGCCGCGCCAGCCTGATGCTGGTTTCCCTGGTTGCCTCTCTGATTGCCGCCTCCCAGATTCCCCGCCCCCTGGAACCCGCCGCCTTGGCCACCATTTCCCTGGAAGCCGGGTCCGGCAAAGGGCCCCTGCAAGCCGGCTCCTGAGAAGCCGGGTCCTGGGTTGGCGGGTTGTCCGCCGTTGGCCCCACCATGATGATGATGCTGGAAGGCACGCTTGGCGAACTCTTGCATCACATAGCAATTTTCCCAGGAGTGAGTGGACGGTTTACCATTATAACTATGTTTCGGACAAGGAGCTTTGAGGAGTTCTTCATAAGTGAGAGGGAGATTGCCGAAGGGCTGCTTCCTGGAACCGTCATCCTGACGCTGACCTTTGTTTGCCGCGTTCGTGTTCGCCACCAAATCTGAGCTACCATCGTAACCCTTGCGCTTCCCACCATTGTTGCTCTGACCGTTGTCATTGTTCTGCTGTTGACCCTTACCGCTAGCCTTCTTTCCCTTGCCAGACTTCTCCTCGTCTGACAGCGGATCCTTGGTGTTATCCGACTCCGCATACCAGGTTAAGAAATCCATGAGGTCTCCCATGTCCTGAACCTTTCGCTTGAGCCGCCCAAGCTTCTGAACCAGCGGCTGGAACTTACATGTTCGCTCTAGAACAAGCACCGCCTGAGCCGCCGTGATGCTGTCAGAACTGTGCATAACTTCTGCAACCCGGCGAGCCCAATGGTGTGCTGACTCATCCTCGCGCTGGACACAACACTCAAGATCCACAATTGTGGTTGGCCTCTTGCAGGTCCCCTGGAAGTTCTTGATGAAACGCTCCTTTAGCTCCTGCCAGGTGTTGATAGAATTTGCCGGTAAGTTTTTCATCCAGGTACGTGCAGGGCCCTCCAACATCAACGGCAAGTAACGCGCCAGGACTGATTCGCTTGCACCCAACAAGTCCATCGCTAGCTCATAGCTCTCGACCCACTCCGTAGGCTCCAAATTCGCTGTGTAGTTAGGAACCTTGCGAGTCCCCTTGAAATCTGAGGGAATGCGCGCCTCTCGCAGCTCTGGCACCAAGCAGGGGGTTCCAACCAGGCGGCTCGACGAGCTCTCAGGCCGGCCGTCAGGCCGGGTTATCTCAGGCGAACGATGCACTTCCAGCGGGTTAGCATTCGGTGGCGGGTTAACGCGCGCCGGCGGGTCACGCCCTGCACGCGCGTTTTCCTCCTCCCATGCTCGCAGAATCCGGGCTGCGTCAGCCACGTCCTGCGGGATCCTGGGCTGTTGCTGCTCCGCCAGTGGTTGGGCGGCCCTCCGACAGAGTGCGCTGCCGGAGACCGCGGGCGACTCAGGGCGCTGACTCCTGGAGCGGCTCTGATGAGGGGTTGAGTGAAGCCGATGCTGGCTATGCGAGTAATTGGCTTGCTGCACCACTGCCGTCTTGAGCATCGCAATGGCATTCCTGGCCTCTGTCTGAATCGGGCCGTCCCCCTCAATCGGAATAGCTGCCAAGTTGTGGGTTGCTGCCAGCACGTTATCCACCGGGTTGGAGTAGTGTCCAATTGGGGTTTGGAACCGGTGAGACGGCGGCTGCTGCTGCTGATCCGGTGTACAAAGTCGGGCCGGCTCTCGCTGCTGAATAGGCTGCTGTAGCGGCTCTCTCGGGGGGATAACTCTAGCCCCCAGGTTTGTCGGAGCCGGCGGCGTTGTGAACAGCTGAGTTCGCTCGAGATCAGCCGGAAGCCGGCTCTGGCGACGCCTCCGATAAACAAGCTCGGACTCAGCCTGCTGACGACTCAGGTACTGTGTCTCCTCGTCAAGACGCTTTCTCTCCGCGACGATCTGTGCCTGCTCCTGTATCATGTGGGCGTTCTCTGCGTTGATGTCCTCTTGGATCTTGGCCATCTCCTCACGGCACTTCACGATCTCCGTGTTGCGCGCCGCTGCGTTCTCTGCAGTGACCGGCTCAGCCAACAGGGTCGCCAGCGTATTCATCAAATCCGCGAGTGCCTGAATGCCGGTCCTCTGAGAGCCGGAGGCCGAGGCGCCGGCTCCTCCTGAGCCGACCAGGAGGTTGTTCTGTCCTGCCGTCGGATTGGCCAGGCCTCGCGCTGGATTTTGCCTACCCGCCATGTATACCGCCGCAAAGCGAGGCGGATCAGGGCTCTCCGGGAAGACGTCGTCCGTGTGGCCCGGCCAATCATCATGCAGCGGAAGAATTGACTCAGTTTCCCCCATCGAGGACTCGCCGTCAGACTGGACCAGCGTGTCGTCCTGAGACAGGGAGTTCTCCGACAGGGCCACCCCTTGGGTGAAACCCACGAAAACAAGATCTGGGCCGGCTTGACGCGGGCCGGGTCTTGCCGGGAGCTGACCGAGCCGGCGCGCCGACTCGACACCAGCGATATTCTCCAACCCGGCGGCCGGCTCGCTGACCACGCCGATGAAGGTATGGATCTTGCTGAAGGGGACCCAGTACCCGTACTCGATTGAGTCGGCGTCGGGGCCCCAGTGTGAATCGTCGATGTAGAACTTTCCGCGGTGGCTCTTGGTCATCATGCCAACCGCGTACTTCCCGAACCCTGGAAGGGATCCCGCTAAGAACTCAACTCCACCATGCATGAGCCCCACGGTGGGCGCCAACTGTCGTGGTTTTGTCACGACAGATGTCCTGGTAGGACTTAGAGATGAAGCCATCGCACTAACGTGGAAGCTTAGCGGGGTTGAGCGGGAATGAGAAGACGCCGGATTACCCAGGTTCAGCCCCTCACGGTGGAGGTAAAAGCCTACATCCTGCTTGTTTATATTGCGGTAGATCTCGATTACAAGGATGCGGATCCGCTAACCTAGCTCTCGAGGGGATTTCAACTTAGTCTTTTCGTATAGGTGCTCCCCTTTATATACACAGGTGGAACCCTAGATTACATGAGAGTCCGAGTCGTTCTTTGACCCGCCTCCTTATTCCCTCCTACTTGTTCTTCAAGACAGCTCTCCTTGCCATCTGATTTGTCGTGAGACGGTTCATTTTGTAAGCTAGCCTACCCTTACCAGGCCTTGCTAAGCCGGCCCATATAGAGACTTCAGCCCCGAAGTGAGTTGGCCCATTAAGCTCGCCTTATGGCCGGGTCAACACTCTGCCGGGTCTCCTTGCTGGTGAATATCCCCAACAGTGCTTGTTCTTTCTTTTGGGTAGTTCCGGGAGACGAGTCCGAGTTCGAGGAACCGGTTGAGAACGTGTTCGAGGAGCAGTATTCCTATCCTACCGAAGAGACTTCAGGCAAGATGATCATTACCCTTGATAACACTACTATCTTTGCTTGCTAGCCGTCTCGTTGCTATTGCTATGTCACGCTTCCTACCACATACATGTCAGCCTCTCGTATGCCATGATACAGCCTCTAACCACCCTACCCAGCAAACCGTTGTTTGGCTGTGTTACCACTTTGCTCAGTCGCTCTTATAGCGTTGCTAGTTGCAGGTGCAGTGCAAGTTGTTCCATGTTGGGACATGGATATGTTGGGATATTACAATATCTCTTATTTAATTAATGCATCTATATACTTGGTTGTGTGTGGAAGGCTCTACCTTTTGCCTAGTGTTTTATTCCACTCATGCCGCCTTAGTTTCTATAATACTGGTGTTATGATCCTTGATTAGCGTTCCTAACATGCTCAGGGGAATGGGACCCTCTTGACAGTTTGCTTTGAATAAAGGTCTTCCAGCAAGGCCCAACTTTGGTTTTACTATTTGCCTAATAACAACTAAAACTTGCATAGGGAGTAATTAACCCGAGGATTCTTAATCAACAACCTGGGCCAGTGCTCCTCATGAGTGTTGGTCCAAACTAGAGCAGCTTGCGACGCCGCCCGGGGCAACCCGTGGAGTTGGTCGTTGTAACCATAGCTCATCCGTCGTGGCCTGATTTCGAGATACGCGCGGCTCCAGTCGGGGTGTCGGCACGTCGGGAGGTCCTGCTGGATTTGTTTTACCATTGTCGAAATGTCTTGTGCACCAGGAATTCCAAGGATACTTCGGGCTGTCTCGAGGTTGATCAGGCTATCTCGAGGTTGAGGTGTTTCCACCGCGGCTTGTGTTGGTTTATAATGGACTAGGTTGGAACACCCCTACAGGGTTATATCTTTCGGAAAGCCGTGCCCACGGTTATGTGGTGACTTGGATATTTATAACCTCCGGTTGTAGAGAACTTGACACTAATTCTAATAAAATACACCAACTATGTGCGTAACCGTGATGGTCTCTTTTCGAGTAAGTTCGGGAAGAGAACACGGTGGGGTTATGATTGAATCGTAAGTAGGTGTTCAGGATCACTTCTTGATCATATTAAACTTGCGACCGTTATGCGTAGTATGCTCATCTTTATTCTTGTACTAGTAAGTTAGCCACTTAAACATGCTTAGTGCTTGCTGCAACCTCACCACATTTACCCCTTCCATTCCTATCAGCTTAAATAGTTTTGTTACCTTGGGTGATGAGATTGCTGAGTCCCTGTGGCTCACAGATTACTACATAACTCCAGTTGCAGGTATGCTTGAGTTAGACACAGCTGAGCCCGAGATGCTCCATTGGGAGTATGACGATGAGTGTGGACGTATGTACGTCACGATGCCAGACGATCAGTAGTGGGCCCTAGTCGGTTGATCCGGGGATAATAGCAGGGTGGTGTTTTCTTGTTTGATTTCGTCCGTAGTCGGACCCTATCTTTCATTTGGATGATTGTATGATGATTATGATATATCTATGTTGTAGCATGTGGTGAGTGTAAGCCTTTATCTAGTATTCTCACCTGTTCATTCGGTTGTATGTGTTTGAGTATCACCTTGCTATGCGATCCAAAATGGGGTTCTGTCACGATCTTGACTTCATCACGAGATTGCGGTAGAGCTCCATATTGGGCGTTACATTTCGCCCCGCGTCCGAATCGCCTCCGCCCCGGTCGCCCGACCCGCTCGCCCCTCGCCCGCGTCCACTAACGCATGGACCCCGCGGTCTTCTTCCTCCTCAAGTTGAACTGGAGTCCAGCCCGCGCACGCCGTCATCGCCCGAGTTTGTTTGAACTCGGGATTCTATCCCCATAGCCGCCCCATCCTCCAAGTTGATGTCCTATAAATACCTAGCCCCGGCCTCTCTCTATCGCCCTAAAATCCCATGCCGAAACCACCCATGTCCACCGCACGAGCAAAACCAATCTCGCCGGAGCTGAGAACTTCGCCCGATGAGTGCATCGTCGGTAAGCCTCCCCGGCCTCTCAATTCTTGCCGTTCGGCTCCTCTCTTCTTAAACACTAACAGGTTCTTCATTTAACTCAATAGGTGGATGATACTTAAACCATTTCTCCTTTGGGAGATCAACATGAGCAGCAAAAGATTCACAAAAGGTAGCTACTATCTCAGAGTCAAGTCCATACTTAGTACTAAACTTATGAAAAGCATCAGTTTCCATAAAAGATTTAACACAATCGAACTTGAGATTTATACCTAACTCTTTACCTTTGTCGATTTCCCAATCTTCAGAGTTGCGCTTAATTCTTTCCAGAAGATCCCATTTGAATTCAATGGTTCTCTTCATAAAGGAACCAGTAGAAGAAGTATCGAGCATGGATTGATCATTATGAGAAAGCCGAGCATAAATTTTTTGAATAATTATTTCTCTTGAGAGCTCATGATTGGGGCATGTATGCAACATATACTTAAGCCTCCTCCAAGCTTGAGCGATACTTTCTCCTTCACGAGGACAAAAATTATATATATAATTCCGATCACGATGAACCAAATGCATAGGATAAAATTTCTGGTGAAATTCCAGCTTTAACCGGTTCCAATCCCATGTTCTAGTATCATCACCTAGCCTATACCATGTCAATGTCTTTCCCTCCAAAGATAAAGGGAATACCTTCCTCTTAACTCCATCTTCGGATAAACTTGCAAGCTTAAACAATCCACAAATTTCATGTGCATATCAGGATGTACCTTTCCATCTCCTGCATAAGGATTAGCTAGCAGTTTGTCTATCATACCCTTTTGAATTTCATAATAAATATTTTCAGTAGGTTCAGTTGGTTGAGGGGCAACTCTCAATGCTTCTGGTCGAGGTGAAGATACCCCTAACAAACCCCGCAAAGGATTACTTTCCATAGTGACAAGTGACAGTAAATTTCAGCACGTAATATAAATGTTTCCTTACCAAATTCCACCCACCAAAGGCGGTTCACTCCTACAACGGTGCCAGAAAAGAGTCTTGATGACCCACAAGTATAGGGGATCAATCGTAGTCCTTTCAATAAGTAAGAGTGTCGAACCCAACGAGGAGCAGAAGGAAATGACAAGCGGTTTTCAGCAAGGTATTCTCTGCAAGTACTGAAAGTAGTGGTAACAGATAGTTTCGATAGCAAGATAATTCATAACAAGTAACAAGTATAATAAAGTGCAGCAAGGTGGCCCAATCCTTTTTATAGCAAAGGACAAGCCGGAACTGTCTCTTATATAAAGCAAAGAGTTCTCGAGGACACATGGGAATTCTCATCTAGTCACTTTCATCATGTTTGTTTGATTCGCGTTCGCTACTTTGATAATTTGATATGTGGGTGGACCAGTGCTTGGGTGCTATTCTTACTTGAACAAGCCTCCCACTTATGATTACCCCCTCTCGCAACCATCCGCAACTACGAAAGAAGAATTAAGATAAATCTAACCGTAGCATGAAACATATGGATCCAAATCAGCCCCTTGCGGAATAGCGCATAAACTAGGGTTTAAGCTTCTATCACTCTAGCAACCCATCATCTAATTACTACTCCACAATGCCTTCACTTAGGCCCTAAGATGGTGAAGTGTCATGTAGTCGACGTTCACACGACACCACTAAAGGAAACAACAACATACATATCATCAAAATATCGAACGAATACCAAATTCACATGATTACTTATGACAAGACTTCTCCCATGTCCTTAAGAACAAAAGTAACTACTCACAAATCATATTCATGTTCAAGATCAGAGGGGTATTGAATAACATTAAGGATCTGAACATATAATCTTCCACCAAATAAACCAACTAGCATCAACTACAGAGAGTAATCAACACTACTAGCAACCCACAGGTACCAATCCGAGGTTTTGGGACAAAGATTGAATACAAGAGATGAACTAGGGTTTGAGATGAGATGGTGCTGGTGAAGGTGTTGATGAAGATTGGTCCTCCCACGATGAGAGGATCATTGGTGATGTCAATGGCTTCGATTTCCCCCTCCCGGAGGGAAGTTTCCCCGGCGGAATCGCTCCGCCGGAGAGCAAAATTGCTTCTGCCCAGGTTCCGCCTCGAGACGGCGGCGCTTCATCCTGATAGTCTTCTTCTGATTTTTTCTAGGGCAAATGGCTTCATATCGGAGAAGATGGGCCCTGGAGACCTGCCAGGGGCGCCACCAGCTCGGGGGGCGTGCCCAGGGGGGTAGGGAGCGCCCCCAGGCTTGTCGCTTCCTGGTGGGTCCCCTTCTGATATTTCTTCAGCCAATATATTTTATATATTCCAAAATAATTCTCCGTAAATTTTTAGGTCATTTGGAGGTGTGCAGAATACTCTGTTTCACCCCTTTCCGGTCCAGAATTCCAGTTGTCGGCAATCTCCCTCTTCATGTGAATCTTGCAAAATAAGAGAGAAAAGGCAGAAGAATTGTATCATAAAGTGAAATAATAACCCAAAACATAATAAATAATAGTAGGAAAACATGATGCAAAATGGACGTATCAGGCTCGCGCGGCGAGATAGGACTAAAAACCAGCTCGGGCAAGCTCGTCTTCGATAAGAGAGGAAAGAGCTTAGGGTGGCTGCAGGTGGGACCGCTATGTGCTGGAGCGGGGTGCTCGGTCGTGTCCGGTCGTCTCTACATTTGGTCCCGATTTGAGGGGTGCTGGTCAGTCAGGGCATTTAGGGACTAAGTGAGGGGTCCGGCTGGGTCAACTTTTTTGACCGCGCACTGACCCTGCGGACGTTGCGGACGTTTAGGGAGCAAATAGGGCATTTAAGACAAGTTTAAAAGCAAAAGGCGATACAATTATGACATGCCTGTCACGTTCGCGTCCAACCCGACATGGTCGGTCAGGCACGCCACTCAACCAAGGGAACGTGTGTGTCTTGTTTGACGTGTGGGACCGCACATGAGCAAACCGACGATAGGCACAGTCCCTCGCCTGTCGCGCGTCGGCTGAGTTATTATAAGAGAGAGTAGGGCTGCTCAGAAGAAAAAGAGAGAGAGGAGGGAGAAGAGATAAAGGGCCGAGTATAGATATACACAAAAATCCAAGAAATTTGGTGAGAGTATAAAGTGGGCCATATGTTAATAAAGTACATACTATACTGTAATATTGGGGTGGCATGTGCCAGAACAAGCATTCACATCGGGAAAATTTCAGGTGCTCCCGCACTTCTTATGCTACGATGATACGAGAGCTTCTGGTCCGTCAGATCAATGAACCAATGGTTAGTGTTCCAGTTTCCGGACCTATGCAAAATTAAGGGACTCCTCACGGGTGTTTCTGCAAGTTTGCACAAGCTTTTCCTATGACCACTAGATCTTTGATTGGACGGACCATGAGCTCCCGTATCATCATATCACAGGAGGCGCGGTAGCACCTGAAATTCTCCCCATTCACGTCTACGGCACACACCACCAGACAACCACACGAGGCTGGTGTGGTTGGCACGCCATCCGATGCGCCTCATTTGGGAATAAATGATGATAAATATTTGTAAAATATGCAGTTTGGCGCCAAAACGCGAGCCTCTGCATTTCAAAAAAAAAAAGAGCCTCTGCTTTCAAATAGAAATATCTCGGTGCCAAATCCCAGCCTTGCAAAATTCCCCTTATGTCCCCAGTAACTTCCTGCCCCACCCCGCCCAGCACATTCAAATCCCTCATTCGCCGCGAAATATTGTTGTGTGTTGTTGTTTTCAGGGATATTTTGCTGTGTGAAAACAAATTTAAATATCAACGAATAATCAGTGTCCGTGCTCTTTTGCCGGGATACGATTGGATGGCCTCATAGGAGTAGTATAGTGGTAGAGTACAAAATAGTATGAGTTCGATCTGACACAAATTTTCTTGGAGTCTGTGCTACACCTAGCTCTTCTCCCTCCTCGTTGCTCTAACTCAACCGACGTGCGCCGGGCGGGGTGAGGGTTTGCCGATAGTCGGTTTGCTCAAGAACGGTCACAAATGTTAGTGAAAATGCAAGACAACACGCGTTCCCTAGCTTAAGCGGCCTGCCGGACCGACCGTGTGGGGGTGTGACGCGAATACGGCAGGCTTTTCATTTTGAACTTGTAAGTTGTAACATTTGGTTCTGCTCCTTGGCGCGACCGATAGACAGAAATAATGATTGAAAACACTAGGGTGGGGCTTTTCCCGCATGATAAGCGGGGGAGTTTGCCCGCTTGGCCCATCGTCGGTTTGCTAACATGCAGTCTCACATGTTACTAATATGCCTTGCCAATGTGCGTTGAGCGACGGGCCGGAACATATTGTTACTTCAAGTATTCATGTTGCATTTACATTAAAATTGCATTGAAATGTACTCAACAACATGGGGGCTAGTATCATCTAGTGATCTGAAAGGGCCCACTTCAAAAAAGAAAGAAAGAAAGAAAGGGCGCATTGCACATTCAGGCATTTTACGTCTTCCTCTCGCTCTCTCTGTCAAACCGACTATGCCAAACTCCCCTGCCTACCACGTGGGAAAAGACCCGCCCTCGCCTTTTTAATAGGGTTTTGTATTGATAGATCGCGCGAAGCAGCAAAACCAAGTGTTACAAGACTACAGTACTATAGTATAAGTTACAGTTAACTGGGCTGCCATGTCTTGTACTCCTCCGTCGTAAGAGTCGAGACGCTCACTTTCATAAATGGTCTACTTCCTTTCGCCGACATGTGAGACATCTAGCATCCGGGTCCACATGCCATGCACCAAATAACAGTGCAGAACAGCAGGGGGACGCACCCCGGTCGTAGCGCCACAGTAGTAATGAGCAATGAGGATTCAAATCACAAAGTTGTACCTTTCCCGCGGTATAAGTTGGACGAACGAAGCAACCATCATTTCACTCTTCGCTAAATCTGCTTCTCCCTCATCTTCTTCAAGAAAACCACGCGTTGCTTCTGCCATTGTTCTGCCCCATGAGGGACGCGCATCGGCTTGGTACAGCACTGACACATGGGACCACATGTTAGCAAACCAACATGCCATGCTCCCCCGCCCACCACTCGGCAAAAGCACCTCCTTTTTACTAATCTAGATATCTTTTTTTAGTTCAATATAATCGAGATTTGTATAGATCGCACCAAGGAGAAAAACCAAGTGGTACGCTTTACAGTTCAAAATGAAATGGCGGCACACTTATAGCACGCTTGTCGCGTTGGCGTCGCAACTCCGCAGGGTCAGTTTGCACACGAAATGGCGACACACTTACAACACACCTTTAGTTAACATGTGGGACATCCACCATCTTGGTCCACATGCCATGCACCAAATTAGAGTTCGGAGCAGCGGGGGGAGGCACCCCGGTCGTAGCGCCGTGGTACTAGTAAATGAGCAATGAGGCGTCAAATCACAAAGCCCCACCTTTCCCGCAGTAAGCTGGACAGAGCAGGGGAGATATACGTACAAAAAGTTGTGGACGTAGGTTCGACCGAAAGTCAATGACGCATGGATCCCGAATTTTGATATACCCACAGCCTCCTATAGTTCATAGGGTAGGAATATTATGGGAATATGAAAGTTGTAGGAAAAGAGATGACATGTATCTCAAATCCTATGAGTAGGGATAGGAAAAGAGATGTCATTTGGTTCACATCATAGGAATTTTTCCATTGAGTTTTAATATTTATTTTCCTCTGAAATGTGGAGTATAGGAATCCATTCCTATGAACCAAATGGCTCTAAAGGAAAAATTCCTATAAAAATCTTGTCATATAGAATTCCTAGATATTCCTCCACACCAAAGGAGGCTTGAAATTGCTGTAGGTGATACGACGGTCTTTCTTTGCCGAGTTTCGGCTAATGGAGACTCAGCTAACAAACTTGGCGAAGTGTGGCACTCGACAATAGAGCAGTGCCACGCGTCGAGTCCTTACTCGATGGCACATTGCCGAGTTTAGAACTCGGCAAAAATTAGCCCGGTTCTTCTACCGAAGGAACTCGGTAGAAGTTTTGTATTGGGCAATAAGTGTTGCCACGTGGCTTATGTATATTCATTGTGCATTGCCGAGTTTAGCCAAGTAGAACTCGGCAAACTATAGTGTCACGTCGCATCTCTGTTACGCCCCGTTCCATCTGACGGTGTGCTCTGTTGAATTCCTTGGAAGGAGAAACTCGGTAAATGTAGGATCAGAGAAGATAGGTCCGGAGGGGGGGTGAATAGACTCTTAACCAACCAAAGGTGGAGTTTTTAGTTTCCTTGAAACTTAGGCAGATTTTAGCACTAGTTAAGATATCACCAAGACTTCCTACACATGCATATCTAGAGATAGGGCAGCGGAAATAGTAAAACATGCAATTATGCGGAAAGTAATGGGGTGGAGAAGAGAATATCAAACGCAATGAAGACATGGTGTTTTTGGCATGGTTCCGATAGGTGGTGCTATCGTACGTCCATGTTCATGGAGACTTCAACCCACGGAGGGTAATGGTTGCGCGAGTCCACGTTGGGCTCCACCCATGAAGGGTCCACGAAGAAGCAACCTAGCCTATTCCACCATGGCTTACATCCAGGAAGGACTAGCATCACTCGGGTAGATCTTCACGACGTAGGCGATCTCCTTGCCCTTACAAACTCCTTGGTTCAACTCCACATGATATTGGAGGCTCCCAAGTGACACCTAACCAATCTAGGAGACACAACTCTCCAAAAGGTAATAGACAGTGTTTGTCGAGGATATACCCCGTTGAGGATAACCCGGCACTTAAGCCCGAGGGTCTTGACCCGCCGATGAACCCAAGAGGACAAAGGCCGGCTTACCCTTAGGGCCACCAAAGCCGGGTTATGGAAGCCCAGAAGATGACCCGGCCCAAGTAGCGAGGCCGGCTTATGGGAGTCCAATGCCAGAAGGAGTCCATCTAACTTGGAAGACATGGAACACATACAAGACTTAGAGTAGGACTCCTATTACAGGTAGAACCCAGAAACCTATTGTAAACTCCAGGACCCGGCTATTATATAAAGTGGGTTCCGGGGGCGTCCAAGGGGACAAGTTTAGAGACAAGTCATGACAGACAGACAAGTTGCAATCTCTCGAAAGCTAGGTTAGCGAATCCGCACCCTTGTAATCGAGATTCGAAGCAATATCAATCGAGTAGGAGTAGGCTTTTACCTCCATCGTGAGGGTCCGAACCTGGGTAAACTCGTGTCTCTCCTTTCCAACCAACCCCGTTCAAGCTTCCTCACAACTGCGATGGCCTCACGACTAAGTCCTTTCACAAGGACATCTGCCATGACAAAACCACGACAGTTGGCGCCCACCATAGGGCTAGCGCATGGTGGGGTTGTGTTCTTGGAGGGAGCTCTTTCAGGAATCGAGAAGCTCGCGATCGGCCGGATGAAGAAGAGCTGACGCTGAAGGATCCACATCAACTTTGAGTTCATCAGTCAAGATTGAAAAAGTTTGAGCGGCAACATAAATTAGATTAGAGTCAAAAAGTTTCTTTGGCCTCGTGCGCGTGGATTCAGGTTTCGATGGGTCCAATTTTTGTCAACAACGGCGACTGCGTCGTCGCCAGGCTTGGCTAGGCGACCCGGCCACCAACCGCTGGACATGTGCAAATCGCCCAGGCTTCGTCCGCTGTGTTGCCGCCTGTCAAATTGCGGGTTATCTCCGTTTCGAACCGAAGGCAGAGACGCACTCGAATCCATCAAGCATCAAAATCTACATCAAGTCCCGAGGCAGTTTCTGCTGCTAGTCTACATGAGTACAAAAACAAATCGAGTGTTGAGGCTGCACCTGATCGTGACATGAAGACCGAAGGCTACCAGATGGGGGCGTTGATGGCGCACAACCACTTCGAAAAAAAGCTAGCAGCCCTGCGCAGCAGCAAGATCGCAGGCTCGAAGTGCTTGGGTGCTCCAGGTCCGGAGGCCGGGGGTCGCACGTAAAGCTGTGCGTGCACACGCAGCCTTGGTGACACTTCAATCTAGCCACATGGGAGCTCCACGTACAGGTTAACCTCATGTGGGAATCAAGAAGGAAAAAAAGAAGACAAAGGAAGAGAGGTCACGTGGAGGCCTGGTACTAGTACTACAAGTATTAGGACATGTACATGGTAGTAGTCAAAAGAAAGGTCAAAGACTAGTATGGATGCTGTCGTGCGTACGACCATCTATGGGGCCATCTAGCCCCTTCGCGGTTCGATTAGGGGAATTCACAAGCACAAAGAGTAGAATCAGCAGAGAACGCAAAGGTTTTTACCCAGGTTCGGGCCCCGGTGGGTTGTAAAACCCTACTCCTGCTTTGGTGTATTATATGTGGAGAGCTCAAGTACAAGGTGCGCTTTGTCCCGGCAATGTGCAGAGGGAAGCAGCTACGCATCCAAAGTGAGCTAGAGAGTCTAAGGATCGATCCTTGTAAAGGTTGCCCTGGCCCTCCTTTTATAACTCAAGGGGTAACCACAGTGGCAAAACAGTCATTACAAGTTGATTAGATAGCAAACAGTGCTATCATACCTAACTCTGCCGGTTTAGGACAAAAGCATTAAATGCGCCGTTAGGTGTCATGTGGAGGAGAAGCCCCGGCAAGGTTCCTGCACCGCTCACCTAGCTACCTCATATTATCTTGACACGCCTCCTGGATGGGTGTCATTAAAGTTAAATGTCCTTTCAATAGGCTGACACGTGCCCCGACAAGTCTCACCAAACTGCCTGTGCGGTCTACACCTCACCGATTAGCTACTAGCTACTTGGTGAAGTGGAGCGCTAACGAGCTAGCGAAGGCTTGCTGGCACGGAGCTTGCCGGGCCTTCATCTTGCCGGCCTGAGCCTTGCCAGTAAGCATCTTCTTCATGGCTAGCACAAGTCATGTGCTTCTCCATGGTCTTGCAACCACTTTGAATGTTTTAATATTGATGATCTCCGGCAAGCCCTGGCCTCCAGTTGTGCTACCACTGTCTGTGCATAAGTCAGGGTATAAAAGCACCCATGTCTTTATACACTGACAGGAGCCCCCGGGCCTGGGCCACACGCGCGTCCAAAGCATCATTGGGCTAGGCCCAAACAATGCACAGACACGTGGTGAAAAATTACTGCCGCAAAGTCTTGTGATGATGATTTTCTTCAAGCACGCCCGCGCCACGCATTAAATGCGGTTGCAGGAGTGGTGGACTGTAGTGGGAGTTTCGCATAGTGCGCCTGCAAAAGCGCACCCATGTCACGCAGTAAAGAGCCAGCCCCATCGTGCTTTCCCCATAAAAAGGTAACCGCGAGGAGTCACTGCTCATTCACCATCGCCCCCTTCTGCCTCGTCTTCTTCCTTTCACCATAGCCACTTCCGCCGCCACCACCGTTGATTCGCGCCTCAGCTCGAGTCCTTCTCTTCTCCCTAAGCCCTCATGGCACCCAAGAAAGCCGACGCGGAGGGGAAGAAGCCCGCCAAGCCTCTCGACCCCAGGGCGGAGAAGAAGAAGAGGGAACTGGAGGAACTGGAGAGGCGGCAGAGAGAAAATGTGGTCTTCTCACCGTCGGCCATTGATGGAAACACTCTGATTGAGAGGTACATCTACATGTGGGGAAGAGACACCAGGGATCACAAGGCTCCAGTGGTGCTTCCTGAAGGCGACAAGGTTCCGTCAGATTCATATCCATTTTTCTTTGCATACTTCTATTGCGGATTGGTTCCTCCATTCTCGTATTTCTTCAGTGCAATGATGTATGATTTTCGGTTTCGACTGCTGGATTTCACTCCCAACACAATGACATGCATGGCAGTCTTCGTCCACTTGTGTGAAACTTTTGTTGGAGTTGCTCCCAATGTAGATCTGTTCCACCACTTCTTCGTTCCCCGCATTGAAGACAAGTTACTCTCCGGCAGTGTGACATGGATCCCCAGGGCCAAAACCAAGGGCCAATACCTTGACGGGCAACTTCACCTCAAATGGGAGGAATGGAGGGCAGAGTGGTGCTGGATTCAAGAGAAGGACTTTCCCGAATTTTGCTTGCCGCGCAGAAAAAGAGTTGAGCACGGTGATGATTGGGGCAAATTAGGTGCCAGTCACGAGAGACTTCGCCTGGCATTGAACTGGATTGTTCGTATCAAGGCCGCCAAGCTGACTATAGAGATGGTTGGCGCTGACTTCCTCCGGCGACGCATTTCGCCGCTGCAGAAGAGAGGGTGGTTCACTTGGGATTATCAGGGTGGCGCCGATATTATGCGGTTGTATCCTGGGCTCGGCAACAACTTGACGGTTCTGGAGCATGCCTGCCTTTGCGAGCAATTGTTCAGGAAGAGCAGCATGTTTCACTTGCCAGATCGGGTCATTCCGCTACACATTAACTCCGCCAAGGATTCCATTTTGGCAATGATGCCGGAGTACATCGCTCAAGGAGTTGAACCCCGCTGGCCAATGCCTACTCTAGAAAATGAGATGGACTGGGCTTCCAACTTGATAGAGAAGGCCACCCGGAAAGAACGAGATCTCATCCAGGCTACCAAGGAAGAAGAACTGGTGCACATCGCCAGCATGGCCGCAGAGGCCACAAGAGTTAACACAGCTGGCAGTTCCGGTGCCGTGGCAATTGGAGATGATGATGAAGAACATCCCGACGAAGAAGTTGCCCACGATCATCCAGAAGAGCATGCCGGTGATGAGGTTGCCGGGACTGAGGTTGTCGGAGAACCTGAAGAGGAGGAAGGCCCTCCAGCTCCTAAGTAGAGGACACGCCGTCTTCGAAGGGCGGCCAGTCAGGAACCGATACATGCTTCTTCGTCAGGAGCTGGTCCTGTTGTGAAGAAGACGACCACCAAGACCGGCCATCAGGAAGAAGTGCGCTGGCAACTAGTTCAGTATCCTCGAACTCAGCATTCATCTTCCCAGCAAGAGGTTGCCTGGGAAATTGGGCCTTCTTAGCTGGCAAGTTCATCTCCTCCGGCACATAAAAGGGCCAGAGAGTCGCCTCCGCCGGCAAGATATGATCTCTCCATCCTCAGTGAGTCCAAAAACGAGGAGTAAGTACATTTATTGATCTTCATTAGGTCTTTAACTCCATCTTGATCATGGTTTTTGACTTGATTCTTTCTTGTTCTTGTAGAGACACAGATCCGCTTGTGCATCGGGCCAAGCGAGCCAAGGCTGCGGTGGAACGCGAGTCTACGGCAAGCGCTAGACAAGGGGGTGTACTCACTGATACCATTATCATCAGCCCCCAGTCCAGCTCCCTTCATGAAGTTGAGGCGCGATCCCCGCCCGCAGGCACTGGCGTTGACGCTTCTTCCTCTGGTCTCAACAAGGAGGTAGGAGAAGGCCACCAGGAGGAAGAGTGCCAAGAGGCAGATCCTACCGTGGTTCCTCCATCAACCACCATTCCGTGGAATGCTTCACCGACAAGGGCCTTCACTGATGAGCCCGTCCGCACTGATATAGTCCCGGCAGGCGAGGCTGTCGGAGACCATGCGGCGGCAACCAAAGTTACCGGGGAAGGAAATGTCCTCCCACAGCAAGGATCAACAGGTAATCCACTTGTCTCTGAACACTTTTCACTTTTTTGTTTTCTTGAACTTTATTTGTAAATAGATCTAAATTATTTTATCCTTTGCTTCTGCTTCTTTCCACAGCTCCAACTTCTCCCGAAGAGGGCGAGATCAATGCAGAAGTGGCAGATATGGCAAAAGACGCCGCCGAAGAGATCAAGGAAATTCCCAAAGAGCCTGAGAAGTCCTCTCGCAATACATTTGATCCCGCCAGAATGGATGTGGAGATGGCACCCGTCAACACTGACATGCTGAATCCCGACAACCAGCTAGCAACGTTAATCTTGCAGATCTCGTCAAGTAGTTTGGCGCTGGTTGCTTCTCGGTGAGAATCTGGAGCCCCCAGTTCATCAGGCAATGCAGAGCTGGACTTTGATGCAGAGATTACTCGCTTCCTTGCCTCCATCCCCAAGAGCACCCTTGAATCCGACAACGCTGCCGATAGCATAGCCGATCTCGCCTTCCTAGAAACCATGGCTGCTGGTCTCAGGGATGTGCAAGAGCGCTACGACAAGCGGTGGGATAAGCTTCAAGCAGAACACACTACTCTGGAGGTGATCGAGGACAAGCTGAAGAAGAAGGCAGAAGATATCCTCGCTTGGTATAATAATCAATCCAGCAACCTGAGGAGGCAAGAGGAAAAGCTTGCCGTCGCCCAGGAGAAAGCGACGGCCTTGGACGGCAAGTTGGCAGAGCGCGAGGCGCTGCTCGATGCCCTAGAAAAGAATCTTGCCGTGCAAGAGGAGGCCCTTGCCGCTAAACTTCGTGGCAGGGATGAAGAAATCGAGAAGCTCCTTGAGCAAAGGACGCAGGAGCTGGAGAAGAATCACAAAGACTTCATTGAGACCCAAGCACAAGAAAACGCCGCCAAGCTCAAGGAAACTACTGATGAAGCTGCTGCTGCCACTGCCGCCAAGGCAAACTTTGAGATCCATGTGAACAAGCTAAAAGAGGATCTTGCCGCCAATGGTAAAGAGATCGAGGTTCTCAAAGGTGAAGCGCAGAAGGCAGCTCGTACCCTAGGGGAGCTGCAGACGCAGCTAGCATCCAAGAACCAAGATCTTGATACCACCGGCAAGATAATGGAGGACTTGAAGTCCAGGCTCATCACTCTAGAAAAAGATCTTGAAGCCGCCAAGGAAAGAGAGACAATATTGACAGAGAAGCTTGACGCAGAAGAAACTCTTCGGGAAGACGCCGAGAACAAGTTCACAGAGCTGCATGAGGTGCTCTCCCTTTGGACGAAGAGGCTTGTCGATATAGCTGAACGCCTCACTTCCCAACTCGCCATCATGGATATGAAGAGCTGGAGTTTCAGTGTCAACAAATACGAGGCTGCCAGTGCCAGATTGACCAAATTCTTCGACGGCCTCATCGATGCATTGAAGACATATCATGACGACATGTCTTCCTTGTTTGCCGACGAATCCCGGAAGTTTGCGCGCAACGTCCTTTGCAAGGTACTGCTCAAGCTTGCTCATCGCCATCCCGGCCTTGACATCTCCGGTATCTTCAAAAAACTGCTGCAGGATACTGATGTCACTGCCGCCGACAAGATTGTTGCTCCTCTTGCCGACAAGGTTCTCCAAGTTCCTAGGATCCAAGGCGACCGTCGGGATTAAGCTTGTCGTTGTATTCACCACAGTGCTGTCATGTAAAAGATACATTTGATCTTATGTTAGATCCGCACTGATTTTGTGATGTAATATAACTATTGCTGATGAATGAATGTATGCCATCTCCCTTGTTTCACTCTATCTTTGTATGATTTGATTGTACACCCTACGCGTACCAGAAGCTTGCCGGTGCATGCACTTGCCACGAGCGTTTGAGGAATGGATCCTTAGCAGCCTACCGGTAGTGTCGCCGCCGACAAGTTTTCCTTTGACGTTTTCAAATGCAGCTACTTAAATTGTTGAGCGGACTCGAAACAAACTAAGAGTTCAACTGATCACGACAAGGTTCCTTCACGTGCAGGTTTTTCATACAAACACAGAATCATTCAAGGGAAACTGCAAATGTAACGAGGAAATTGTTTCAAAGTTTTTCAACTTAGCTTTTCCTTGCACTATTTTTCTTATCGCACAAAATGATCACTTGAACATCATTAAGTGGTATCCCCATCGTCACTCCCCCCGGGAAACTTGCACGCGAGGAATCCTTCTGTCCTTTGAGAAAAAGAAATAAGAGAAAAGAGTGGTTTGGAAATCTTGACAGTTCATCAATCATTTTATACAAATCAAAGCGTAATCACAATGTTACATGCATTCATAGATTAACGAATGTGTACGAAAAGTTGCGAAACACTTATCTTTATTTTACTTATGCACAGGATCTGCGCCTGGCTTTGTACAAAGGGTTACAAGTCTTGCCAACAAAGCTTGTACAAAAGGAGTTGCCGGGAGGCCCGACAACTGTGCCTTATGGGTAGAACTTGCGAAGATGCTCAATATTCCATGAGTTTTGCACTGGGATGCCATCTTCGGTCTCCAAACGGACTGCGCCATGTCTGGTGACTCGTGCTACCCGATAAGGGCCTTCCCACTTCGGCGTCAACTTTTTTGAATTCTTGGCAGACTGAACACGCCAAAGAACAAGGTCGCCTTCCTCAAGGCTTCGGGCTTGTACCTTGTGGCTATGATAGCGGCGCAAGGCTTGCTGGTAGCGTGCAGCTCGCACAGCTGCCCGAAGACAATCTTCCACAAGGAGCGTGGCGTCATCTTATGGCAGGTGCTCTTGCTCCGTCTCATCGTTGGCAAGCACTCGAGGTGACCCGTATGTGAGTTCCGTGGGGAGCACCGCTTCTGCACCATAAACTACGGAGAAGGGCGTTTGGCCGGTAGCTCGATTTGGTGTCATCCTGAGTGACCAAAGAACTGCCGGCAACTCATCAATCCAGTGTCTTCCACACTTATGCAGCCTGTTAAATGTTCTTGTCTTGAGGCCTTGCAACACTTCAGCATTTGCCCTTTCCGCTTGACAGTTGCTCCTTGGGTGAGCAACAGATGCAAAACATATTTTGCTGCCAAGGTCTTGGATGTACTGCATGAAGGTGCGGCTCATGAATTGTGTGCCATTGTCTGTGATGACCCTGTTAGGAACACCAAAATGGCAAACTAATCCTTTGAAAAACTTGACGGCTGACTGTGCTGTCACCTTCCTCACTGGCTCTACTTCAGGCCACTTTGTGAACTTGTCGATTGCAACGTACAAGAACTCAAAGCCCCCGGTAGCACGGGGGAAGGGGCTTAAAATGTCAAGCCCCCAGACCAAGAAGGGCCAGGAGAGAGGTATTGTTTGGATAGCTTGAGCTGGTTGATGTATATTCTTTGAATGAAACTGGCATGCTTCACACTTGGTTACTAGCTCAGTCGCATCCTGGAGGGCAGTGGGCCAATAGAAGCCTTGCCGGAAAGCTCCGCCGACAAGTCCTCTTGAACATATGTGAGAGCCACATACACCTCCATGTATCTCCACCAACAGCTTTAGTCCATCTTCCCAGCGAATACACTTTAATTTCACACCGTTTGGTCTCTTTCTGTGCAAAATGTTATCTACAAACTGATACATACTTGACTGACGGGCTACTTTTTCAGCTTCTTCTTGGTCATCGGGAAGTTCTCCTGTTTGAAGGAAATGAACTATCTGCTGTGCCCAAGTTGGAGCCTACGGCTCGACGATGAGGACTAAAGGCATCTCTTTGGCCGTGGGAGCACTTGCCTCAGCGGCAAGAATCTGAGACTCTACGCCAGGCCGCTGCTCACCGATAGTCGTGTCGTTGTCTCTGGCAACCTTCTTGCCGGCGGCTTCTGGGAGCTCTACCAGAAAATACTTGCCAGTGTTCGACTTTCTTCTTTTGTTTGCCTGCATTGATGGAGTGACTGATGGTTTATTCAAATGGAGTACAAAAGTCCCTGGTTCCACAGGAAGCTTTTGAGTGGCACACTTTGACAGGTGAATAGTGATGCTGTTTTCCACACGAGGAATGTGCTCTGTTTGCAATCCGTCAAAGTGCTCTTCCAATTTCCTCACTTCTTCCACATACGCTTCCATCAACAGGCTCTGATAATCTTTATTAACTTGCTTCACAACAAGCTGCGAGTCGCCACGGATGATCAATTTTTTGATTCCAAGGTCCACTGCGATCCTAAGACCGGCAAGAAGCCCTTCATACTCGGCAGTGTTGTTTGTAGCTTTCTCCCTGGGAAAGTGCATTTGGATTACATACTTGAGATGCTCTCCGGTTGGTGCGACAAGCAGCACTCCGACACCGGTGCCTTGCAGCGAGAAGGCACCGTCAAAGTACATGATCCATTCTTTATCTGTTTCTTTGCCAGGGAGAGCTGATTCTTGAATCTCTTCGTCTTGCATTGGTGTCCATTCTGCAATGAACTCCGCCAAGGCTCTGCTCTGAATAGTTGAAGTGCTCTCAAACTTGAGTGCAAAGCTCGACAACTCCAACGCCCACTCCACTATCCTGCCGGTTGCATTTGGATTTCTCAAAATGCGCTGTAGCGGAAAGCGAGTGACGACGGTAATCTCATGTACTTGAAAGTAATGGTGCAGCTTCCTCGAGGCCATGAGAAGACCGAAAAGCAACTTCAACACACCAGAGTACCTTGACCTAGCCCCCTGCAAAAGGGAGCTTACAAAGTAAACTGGGCGCTGCACCAACTTATTTTTGGGCACCATCTGTTGATTTGCTTCATTGGCTTGCGCTGCTTCTGATTTATCGGCACTAGAGTTTGCCGGAGAAGATTCCAGCTTGACGCTTGATGGGCTTGCTGTTGATGCTTCTTCGTCATCAACTTCCCTCTGTGCCACTAATGCAGCACTAACCACTTGATTTGTTGCCGCCAAATATAGCAACAACGGTTCTTGTGGCTTAGGCGCAACTAGTGTTGGCGCAGAGGAGAGGTATCTTTTCAAATCCTGCAGCGCGGCCTCCGCTTCCGTAGTCCATTTCATTGGACCTGCCTTTTCAAAATCTTGAAATACGGCAAGGCGCGCTCGGCAGACTTTGAAATGAACCTACTCAATGCAGCCACACAGCTGGCAAGACGCCGCACATCCTTGACGCGCTTTGGTGCTTTGATTTGCTCAATGGCTTTGATCTTATCGGGATTTGCTTCGATTCCTTGTTGAGATACAAAGAACCCGAGAAGCTTGCCGGATGGAACGCCAAACACACACTTCTCGGGGTTGAGCTTCAGATTGATCTTGCGCAAATTCGCAAATGTCTCTTCTAAATCTTGAATGAGTGTTGATTTGTCCTTGGTTTTGACCACTATATCATCCATGTATGCTTCCACATTTCTGTGCAATTGGGGCTCAAAACCAATTTGGACAGCTCTTGCAAAAGTTGAACCAGCACTCTTTAATCCGCATGGCATACGCACAAAGCAGTATGTACCACATGGAGTAATGAATGCGGTTTTCTCCTCATCCTCCTTGGCCATGAAAATCTGATGATAACCAGAATATGCATCAAGAAAGGAGAGTAAATCGCAGCCGGCAGTAGAGTCAACAATTTGATCTATGCGCGGCAAAGGGAAAGGATCCTTTGGACATGCTTTGTTGATATCAGTATAATCGATAGAAAGTCTCCACTTTCCATTTGCTTTGCGTACTACAACTGGATTTGCCAACCATGTTGGATGTAGCACACCTCTAACTAGACCACCTGCTTCTAGCTTCTTTATTTCTTCGGCGATTAATTGCTGCCGTTCCAAAGCTTGCTTCCTGACCTTCTGCTTGACGGGCCGAGCATGAGGACAGACAACAAGGTGGTGCTCGATTACCTCCCTGGGAACGCCGGGGATGTCAGATGGTTGCCATGCAAACACATCGACATTCGCCCGCAGGAAGGCAACGAGCGCGCTTTCCTATTTGCTGTCAAGGGAGGCACTGACGGTGAAGGTACCGCCCGTGTTGTCCTACTTTGCCGGCACCTTTTTGGTTGCTGGTGGAGTAGCTTTGGACTTCTTGGCAGTGCGCTTCCTAGAAGACTTGTCAGAAGTCTTGCCGTTCTTCTTGCTTTTCTTTTTCTCGTTAGCGGGAGTAGGTGCTTTGGCGGCAGATGCTGCCACCGCCTCTCTGTACATCTTGCCAACGCAGATAACTTCATCTTTCTTATCAGAGTTGATGGTTATGACACCCATCGGCCCTGGCATTTTCAGTGTGTTGTAAGCATAAAGGGATGCTGCCATGAATTTTGCCAAGGCTGGGTGGCCAAGAATTCCATTATACGGCAAGGGGATCTTGACAACATCAAAAACAACTTTCTCTGTTCTATAATTCAGTTCCCCGCCAAACGTCACCGGCAATGTGATCTTCCCCTTAGGCTGACTTCTTCCCGGGTTTACCCCTTGAAACGTGCCAGTTTTCTCGAGTTCCTCGTCAGGAATCTGCAGCCTCTTGATAACTTCTGGTGAGATCAAATTCAGACCAGCCCCACCGTCAACTAACATTTTTGCTACCTGGAGGTTGCGTATTGTTGGTGAAACCAACAACGGCAAGCACCCGACCGTAGTTGTGCGATCAGAGCGGTCCTCGGCATAAAAAATGATAGGCGTGTGTGACCATTTGAGTGGCTTCTGGGCGCCTATTGCCGGTTCCACTCCATTGACCTCACGCGCCCACTGCTTGAGCTGGCGGTGAGAAGAGTGCAAAGATGCGCCTCCGTCAATGCACATAGCCTCAATTGCTTTCTGGAATTCCTGCTCACTGGACTCTCCATCGTCCTCCTCATCACTTCCATCATCTTCCTCTTTCTTTTCATGGCCTCTAGCAGGCTTCTCTTTTTCCTGCTTGGCCTTGCCGCTGCGGCCTCCTTGACCACCAGAGCCTCTCTTGCCAGATCCGCCGGCACCATCCTGGCCCTTCTCCTTGTCACGCTTTTCATACTCAGCTTTTTGCTTTTCGGCAAGTTGTTTAACCTACCGACACTCTTGGAGGTCGTGACCTTTAGTGCGGTGAATCTTGCAATATGGCCCGTCAGACTTGCCGGCCTTCTCGTTTGCCGCCGCCTCCTAACAAGCGGCGCATATAGCAGCCTCCTTGCCGGAGTTCTCTATCTTGGCTTTCTTGGCGGCGTCAGAGTTGCCGGAGCCCTCGACGGCCATAACAGTTTTCCTTTGCGCTTTCTGTTGTGCTTTCGGCCCTTCTTTTTTGGGGTGGCGGCGTCGACGTCTTCTGAGTCGACTTCTGCACCTGCATCTTCCCCAGGGAGCCTCCTCCCTTCTTCAGCATGTGCACACTTATCCACCAACGTATAGAGCTTGTTGACGGTCTTCGGCAGCTTGATGTTCATCTTCTCCCGCATCTTCCGATTGCGCACATTCGGGTGAAAGGCGGCAATGACTGCTGCAGGGTGCACATTTGGAATATTGCGGTGCACTCGGCTGAATCTCTAAATATACTTGCATAAAGACTCGCCATCTCTTTGCGGGGATCAGTTGAAGGTTGCTGGGCTGACCAGGGGCCTTGTGGCCTCCGGTAAAAGCACCAACAAACTCATTGCAAAGATCAGACCACGAAGAAATGGAGTTCTCCGGCAAGTTCATCAGCGAAGACCTCACATTGGGCTAGAGCACCAATGGAAAGTAGTTGGTGAGAATCTTCTCATCTCTTCCCCCGGCAGCTTGTACAGCGATCGTGTAAAATCCTAAGAACTCTGCCGGGTTCAGCTTGCCATCGTACTTCTCTGGTACTTCCGGCTTGAAGGCCCGGACCGACGGCCAGCGGACTTGCCGCAGCTCATGAGTGAAGGCTGGGCATCCGACCTCGTAAGGCAGATACCCGCCAGCCTCGGGTGCAGGCTCATCAATGACTGGGCCATTGCGCACATCAGACTGACGGCGCGCCTCCCGGCGCCGTTCAATGGTTGTACAGGCATCCTTCACCCGCCTATCTTGCAGCACTAGCCGCTGATCTTGCCATTCTCGCGGATCCGAAGAGGCCATCGACATCTTGTTGGGCTCGAAGGATCGTTGAGTTTGCCGTGGTTGCTGTTGATGTTGACGTTGTTGCCGCGGAGGTGATTGCACCGTTGGCGCAACACCTTCAACACGGCCACCAGTTGGAGCTACTTGTGCTGTTTGCGGACACTGAGGTGGTCCCGCCTGCTGTGATTTGCTGGTCTCGGCAAATCCAATGAGGCTTTGGATGGTGGCTCTCCACTCATCCATCTTATCTGCTGCTAGAGGAAAGTTTAACAGCATCTGGGCTCGCGCCATCGCCTCTGCTACTATGGCTGGCATGGCTAGGAGCGAAGAACGTGACGTCGCTCTACTCCTGGCGGAGCCAGTAGGAGCGCCATTGCGATCTTCCTGCCGTGACACATGCTCAGCAGCGGGCTATTGTGGCGGAGGTGGTGCCTGAAGATCTTGAGGTTGATCAACAGGTGTCTTGCCATGCGGACGCCGCCGACCGGAGCCGCCTGCGCCGTTCGGAGCCACGTCGCGCCCATCATGTGATGGTCGCGGTGTGTGTGTCTCGACGCAGCATCCTTGGACGCCGCAGCACCAGGATCTTTACTCGCGCCGGATCGGACGGTGTTGCTCCGGTTGTTTCACTCGTCGGTGCGCCGAGGAGGCGGGAGTGGGCCATCCGCGATGCCTGTGCCGACGTGGCTTCGATCACCAGAATGTTGAGGAAGCTGGGAGTTGGTGTTGCGCGCTCCACCTGCGCCACCAGTGCTAGCTATGCCGCCTGCACCAGTGACGCCCTCCGCTCCGCCTGTGCCGGCCGGATCATTCCCGCCACCTGCGGGTGTATGTGATGGAACCTTGGAGGTCGATGGAGCAGCTGCAGACGCGCCCTTCTTCTTGGGCGCCATCACAGATGATGAAGGTGAGATTGACACGCAAACTGCTGATTCAGATTCGTGCAAGCGATCCCCGTACCTGGTGCGCCAAAGATGTTGTGTGTACGACCATCTATGGGGCCATTTAGCCCCTTCGCGGTTCGACTAGGGGAATGCACAAGCACAAAGAGCAAAATCAGCAGAGAACGCAAAGGTTTTTACCCAGGTTCGGGTCACCGTGAGGTGTAAAACCCTACTCCTGCTTTGGTGTATTATGTGTGGAGAGCTCAAGTACAAGGTGCGCTTCATCCCGGCAAGGTGCAGAGGGAAGCAGCTATGCATGCAAAGTGAGCTAGAGTGTCTAAGGATCGATCCTTGTAAAGGTTGCCCTAGCCCTCCTTTTATTAGGGAAAATTTTGTTTTTGCCACTCTAGATTTTGCCAATTTTCCTTATGCCACTCTAGATTTTGACATTTCACTTTTGCCACTCTTAGCTTTTGACAATTATCACAATTGCCATTCCCGTGGCAAAAGCAAAATTTTCAGAGTGGCAATTGTGATAATTGTCAAAAGCTAAGAGTGGCAAAAATGAAATAAAATTATTTTGCTTTTGCCACGGAATGGCAATTGTGATAATTGTCAAAAGCTAAGAGTGGCAAAAGTGAAATGTCAAAATCTAGAGTGGCATAAGGAAAATTGGCAAAATCTAGAGTGGCAAAAACAAAATTTTCCCCTTTTATAACTCAAGGGGTAACCACAGTGGCAAAACAGTCATTACAAGTTGATTAGATAGAAAACAATGCTATCATACCTAACTCTGCCGGTTTAGGACAAAAGCATTAAATGCCACGTTAGGTGTCATTTGGAGGAGAAGCCCCGGCAAGGTTCCTGCACCGCTCACCCAGCTACCTCATATTATCTTGACACGCCTCCTGAATGGGTGTTATTAAAGTTAAATCTCCTTCCAGCAGGCTGACACGTGCCCCAACAAGTCTCACCAAACTGCCTGCGCGGTCGACACCTCATCGATTAGCGACTAGCTGCTTGGTGAAGTGGAGCGCTGATGAGTTAGCAAAGGCTTGCCGGCACGAAGCTTGCCGGGCCTTCATCTTGCCGGCCTGAGCCTTGCCGGTAAGCATCTTCTTCATGGCTAGCACAAGTCATGTGCTTCTCCATGGTCTTGCAACCCCTTTGAATGTTTTAATCTTGATGATCTCCGGCAAGCCCTGGCCTCCAGTTGTGCAAACACTGTCTGTGCATAAGTCAGGGTATAAAAGCACCCATGTCTTTATACACCGACAGACGCGGGCACGGAAAGCCACATGAAGACAAAGAAAAAGAAAAACAATGGAGACCGAAGCTGCTAGAGTTGCCTAGTCGATCACGTGAGCAAAAAAAAGTGGATCGATCAGCAGCAAGAAATACTACGGCGAGTCCCATCAATCGGCCAGTCACATCCGCCGTCGAATAAAATTATCACCAGGTGCTATTTTTCCAAGTAAAATTGTTCGCGCGGATTAATTCTATCAAGATTTTTGTACTTTTAACTTGTATGAATTTATGCGCAGGTTAAATTTATAAGCCGGAGGCCGCACCAACATCAGCACCACGGCGGTATACCCGGCGGACGCGAGAAGCCCGTCGCCTGTACGGTCCGATCTACATTAGTACACCAAAATCCGCGCATACATCCATCGCGCACTAAGCTATAAGACGAATGCGAACACCCATGTGGCCTATCAGCCTTGCGGTCCACTCTATATCAACATGCCAGAGGCTGCTTCATCGACCGGCCCATGCCGAGCTGCCCGGCTAACACGCAACTCGCCATCCTGTAGTCTGGTCCACCACGAGACACCGAAGGCCGTATCAGCGTCCGCGCATGGCGCTGCCAGCGGACACACATGTGGCCTGCCATCCCCCTGGCCTGGTCTGCTTCAGCACATCGAAAGAGCCTGGAGAGCCGGCCACGGAGGAATCAACCCTGGAGGAGGCAGGAGAGCCGGCCGCAGTAGAGCTGGCAATTCAAAAGCTGGCAGTGGAGAAACAGAAAAGAAAACATCCCTAGAGGACCCAGGAGAGCTGGGCCAGGAGGCATATGAACTCAAATTGGGCAAAACTAGGTTGGTTGAAATGACATATATCAAGGACAAACACCGAGTATCGCGAAGAACATCAACTTGCCACCTCACCTCCGGTTTCAATAAATTCCGGCTTTCAGTTGTCGACTCTCCGTCGGCTTATGCCACAGCCCAGTATAAAGAATCTCAAGCTGACTCCTTGAGTTAACTTAAGACTCGGGAGCTACACATGCATGACTTGGCAGATTTTGCCGGCTTCATCAAATACAAGAACCCCGAGTCGTTGCGGGAAAGATAACCCAGTGCCTGGGGGCTACTTTTTTCTTCTAAAAAGTAAAGGTTGCCAAAGAGAACTAGATGCCACGATGCGCAGCTCAAACATAGGTATCCTGCCTTATTGGCGAAAAATTAAAGGTTGCCAAAGAGGACTAGCTGCCACGATGCACAGTTCAAACATGGGTGCCCTGCCTTATTGGCGAAAAATTAAAGGTTGCCAAAGAGGACTAGCTGCCATGATGTGCAGTTCAAACATAGGTATCCTGCCATATTGGCAAAACATAAAAAAAAAGTTACCAAAGAAGACTAGTCGCTATGATGCGCAGTCTAAACATGGGTATCCTGCTCAATTATGATCAATGGAATAAAGCCGGCACCTCTGGACCCTAGAGTTTTGTCATTTCAGTTCATAATAGTGTGTTGTTGAGTCTTTATTCTTTGGTCATTAGTTACTTGGGGGCTTCCAACTCATCGAGTTCAGCTATAGCATCCCTTTTAACCCGGCATATGCCATCATAATATTTGGTTATACCTGCCTATTAGCTTGATGCTACTCACAACAAGGTGACCCCGCTGTACGCTTGATAAGTCAATCACACTGACGCCTATTATGGACTTTGTTGACTCTGAACTTATCAAAGTTAAAACACCGGCTTATGTCACGTGAGAGCCGGCTCTCTAAATAGCAAGGACAAACCATAAAGGCTAAAAGCCTATTTCCATAGGAAGCATATTACAAGTGTCGAGCCTCGAAAGCCGGCCTTTATATTTCAAGTGTCGATCCTCAAAAGTCGGCCTTTATTTGGTTTATTATAACCCTTTCTTTTTGGTTTATTATAACCTATTTCACCATATATATATATATATATATATATATATATATATATATATATATATATATATATATATATATATGTTTTTTATGATTTGTAGAATCTGGTTTTTAATCTATAAAGCCAGGTTTCATATTTGCTAGAGAGTTGTTTCAACCAAGGAACGCAGCACTTATGACTTTCATACAAGGCAAAATTGCCGGGTTTAGCTGCAACTCTAGTCAAGGATTCATATTGAACAAAGCAACATAACATGTTTTGAGGATGATCTTTGGCACAAATATTTCAAAAGTGCATGATGGCACTGCCAGATAAAGCAACAAATCCTGCTCCTTCAAGTCAGAAATTTCCGAGCCGACCTGATTCAGCATTGCTTGTATAAATACAAATGGGTTATATTATTCTCACACAATCCCAAGTAGCTGCAGGCTTGCGACCCGGCACTTGGGGGCTACGGACTATCTATTTTTTACTATCAATTAACAATCAAGGATATTCACAAGAAAAGTCTCAAGTCACTGCAGGCATGTGACCCGGCGCTCGGGGGCTACAATATTGAAATTTATTCTGGTAATGTTCAAGGATTGAAGGGAAAATGAGTCATGAAGCATATTTAAAGCTTAGAGTCCGCAGTATTTGAAGCTCCAATGAACATAAAGCATATTTGAGAAGTCCCAAGTTGTCATTGCACAACGACTCGGCACTTGGGGGCTAAAATATTTGATGCTTCATACTGAAAATTGCAGGTTGCTACAGTCAAGACAACCCGGCACATGGGGGCTACAGTATTTGAAGCTATGTGTACAAAAGCAAGCACCAAGTCATCACAAGGTGATAAACTCGGAGCTTGGGGGCTACAGTTGATATATATGCATATATATATGCTATTGGAGTTGAAGAAAATTCAGATCGACCCGGCCTGGGAAGACCCGGCCTAGGAGGATCCGGCTTGGAAGGACCTGGCCTGAAGAAACCAGGTTGGACGAAGTTCTGACTGGAAGAAGTACAATTACATGACCCGGTATCATCAACGTTCATGACCCGGCATCATCAACCTCCATAACCCGGCAACCTCGACGTTCGCAACTCGACAAGCTCTACATCCACAGGCCGTCTCAACATCAGACGGATTTTTTATTCCCAATATTTTTCATCAAGCCGAAGGATTGAAAGACGGCTCAGCATCAAACGGATTTCTTATTCCCAATATTTTTATCAAGCCGGAGCACTGGAAGCCGACTCAAATGGGTTATTTTTCCCCAATATTTTTCTGCGAGGAACCAACGTCAACAAATTGATTGCGAAGCCGGCCTGTTCATATGACAAAGAGACCCGGACTTTCCAGGAGCTGGTTCATTGAGTAAGCCGATCAGTTGAGCGAGCCGGTCCTTCAACATATTAATTATTCTTATTTCAGGAGCTTGGCGTGAATAAATTCGCGCCAACCTGGGGGCTAATGTCGAGGATATACCCCATTGAGGAAAACTCGGCACTTAAGCCCGAGGGTTAAGACCTGCCGATGAACCCAAGAGGACAAAGGCCGGCTTACCCTTAGGGCTGCCAAAGCCGGGTTACAGAAGCCCAAAAGATGACCCGGCACAAGTAGCAAGGCCAGCTTACGGGAGTCAAATGCCATAAGGAGTCCATCTAACTTGGAAGACACAGAAGACCTACAAGACTTAGAGTAGGACTCCTATTACAGGTAGAAACTGAAAACCTAATGTAAACCCCAGGACCCGGCTATTATATAAAGTGGGTTCCAGGGGCGTCCAAAGGGACAAGTTTAGAGACAAGTCATGACAGACAAGTTGCAATCTCTCAAAAGCTAGGTTAGCGAATCCGCACCCTTGTAATCGAGATCTGAAGAAATATCAATCGAGCAAGAGTAGGCTTTTACCACCATCGTGAGGGGCCAAACCTAGGTAAACTCGTGTCTCTCCTTTCCAACCAACCCCGTTCAAGCTTCCACACAACTATGATGGCCTCACGACTAAGTCCATTCACAAGGACATCTGCCATGACAAAACCACGACAGTGTTGTTGATGATGAACTCCTTGCTCTTGTGCTTCAAATGATAGTCTCCTCAACACTCAATCACTCTCTCACAGATTTGGCTTTGGTAGGAGAGGGGATTGAAGTGGAAAGCAACTTGGGGAGGCTATAAATCAAGGTTCAAATGGTTGGATTGGAATCTCATGATCTCAACACATGAGTAGGTGGTTCTCTCTAAGAAATTGAGTAGTGGAAGTAGTTGTTCGTTCTGATCGCTCTCTTAGAGAGTAAGTGGGGGTGGAGGGGTATATATATGCTTCACCCAAAGATCCAACCGTTACACACTTTTGACCCAACTCGGTAACACCGGACCAAAATCTCGATGAGACCGACTAGTGTAAAAGATTCAAACGTTGGAAGTCTCGGTGAGACCGATCAGAACATCTCGGTGGGACCGAAGTGCAATGGCTAGGGCAAGACCTCGTTTCGGTAGTTCCGATTGGTTCATCTCGGAAATGCTGAAGTGAAGCAACATCGCTACAGAAACTTGGTCACGCTGTCTCGGTGAGACCGAGAGCCTTTTCGGTAGAACCGAGAAGTTAGGGTTTGGCTTAGGCAATGTGTGTGATCAACTCGGTGAGTCCGGGATGGAGAGTTTCGGTGGGACCGAGATGACACTTTAGGGCTTTGGATAAATGTGATGTGGAGAAGTATTTGAGGATTTTTGGAGCAATAGCACTAAGCACTTGAGCAACTGAGTCATGATCAAAGCCTCATCCCCTTTTAATAGTATTGTCTTTCCTATGGACTCGATGTGATCTTGGATCACTTTATCAAAAATAAAGAGTCTTGGAGCTTTGCCAATTCTTGTCCTTAGCATTTTGAAGGGGTCCACATCCTCATGTCCTTGCCATGCCATGATTGAACTTATCTGAAATATACTAGATAAAGGTGTTAGTCCAACAACATGTATGTTGACATTAATTACCAAAACCACCAAGGGAGCAAATGTGCTTTCAATCTCCCCCTTTTTGGTAATTGATGACAACATACATAAAAGCTTCAAGTAGAAATGTAACAGAAGATTAAATGAAAGCTTTGAAGGAAACATGTAACATGCATATGCTCCCCCTACAAGTGTGCAGCTGGTAATTGATGATAGCTTATGAACTGAGATGCACAATGGTGAAGGGATTTTAATGTGTTACATGTATCTTGGCTATATGCATCAGAGCAACAAAATGAAAGTGCAGTACCATCATGCCCATGATTCTTTCTTGCAAACAATATGTGCAGCAAGCAAGTGATCATCATGCACATGAGTATGATGCATATAATTACCTTGAAATTCTTGATCATATTCCCGAAGAAATACACTTGAGAAAATAGGGTTATTAAACACAAGATAACTTCTTCAAGGAAAAGACACAAGCTCATCAAGAGTACAAAGATTGGGATGACATGTAGAAGAGAATATCACAAGGTGAGTACTTCTTTTAGATGCAATCATGTCCCCAAAAGACCAAATAAGATTTCCAAAGTAAACTATCAAGGATTTGTCTCCGCCTAAAATGAACTTCCTCTCCCCCTGAATCTAGCATTGGATATTGGGAGTAGGTAGGGTGAGACAAATTCAGAGCAAATAGGAAGAGCAAACAAAAAGACATGTTTCTCCCCTCTTAGAAACATGTAGAATTATCTCCTCTTATAAAATGCATCACTATCCTTTAGGACATACCTTTTAATATAGAAGAGATTGTAATAAGCTCTTATGTGCATCTCTCTCCCCCTTTGACATCAATTTCCAAGAAGGGGCTAGCTTCAAGGTTATTGGCCAAGTGGGTGTGGTCCTTGAGAGGCACAACTGGCTATGATTTAGTGTCAGATGCAGGTAGAGGGAAAGTATCATTGAGTGGAGCTAGAATAGAAGAAAATAGAGAAACTTGACAGAAAATTCTTTGATCAAGGAGGTCGGTGACTCCGAGTTGGATCGATCGGTGACTCCGAGATCGGTGTATCACTGAACGATCACATCGGTGGGACCGAATTTGTCCGCTTCGGTTGTACCGATGAACTGAGGTGCAAAGTTAATTGCATTTCTGTGTATCCGGTGTCTTTCAAGTCGGTGAGACCGATTTCAATGCAGAGAGAAGAATTTGTCAACTCAGCTCACTAGGCAATTAGTTCTCACAAAGATATTCAAGGAATTCGGAAAAGATTTCCAATGAATTGACTGGATAGAAAGAAAGAGACATCTAGATGAAGTTTTTTTTTGAAAGGGGAAATAAATCACACAAATGCAATAAGAGAAAGAAATTAAGAAAGATTCTAGATACTTCATCTAGAAGAGGGTCGACGACCAGGTCACCTATGTTAGAGTATATTGACTTAGGAGTCAAGTGAGATCACTTCATCATAGGTCATACTCATCGTTAAGCTCAAAATGGGGTTGCCATTTTTCGTTTAAGCATTTCAATGTATTCACATCTTGTTGAGTTGCTTTGGCTCATGTCTTTGAGTAAAGCTTCTCTAAGATGTGAGGACTTACATTGAGTTTTTTGGTGTTGATGTCCATTATGTAGTTGAAATTTGAGGTGGATGCTCATGGAATGACGGTGGGAGTGATGGTGTCCTGGATTAGGGGGTGCCAACCTAGCCAGCCCGTCTCCTCGGTTGGGTCGATATGCCCTCATACGCGATCAAGATGGACTCCGGAGGCCGCACGCGGGAGACGTGATCGAGGCTGTCTCTACCGAAGACTTGTAGTACACTTCAAGATTTTGCCAGCCGCCTTACACCTAGATACGGACCTTGTAACCCTAGATACCCTCCCTGGCGTGAATATAAGCCATAGGGTTTAGCCCATAGGGGGAGAACAACACAATATCGCTCACCTAGCCCTAGAAGTTAGACACATATTACGATCTCGAGGTAGATCAACTCTGTACTCGATACATCTCCATCAATACAAAAAGAAGCAGGATGTAGGGTTTTACCTCCATTAAGAGGGCCCGAACCTGGGTAAACATCGTCTCCCTCGTCTCAGGTACCACCGATCCGAGATCCACAGCTCGGGACACCCTACCCCGAGGTATGCCGGTTTTTACACCGACACTGGTGCTTTCATTGAGAGTTCCGCTGCATGATCACCAGAAGGATTGATGGCTCACCTGCAGATCAACTGCGCCAATGGCTGTGTGGACGTTTGTGCCCCTGGCCAGCTTTTCGTCTTCGGTAGCATGGTATTTTGTGCTGACTCGACGGGTTACCTGACCTTTGTTGAGAACTATGCCCCAAGTCGGATCGTGACTTTTGGTGGCCTCGAGTACACTGCGAATTCCCGTGGCGAACTCATCCTATCGGGATAGACGCCCGGCCGGATCGAGAGCTCGGCCGGTTCTGGAGGCTCGACTTCGGAACCGAACTCTATCACGGCACCCCTTGAGACCCCTGACGCCGCCACTTCGGCCAGTCACTCCCCGATAGCCAGTCCGGAGATAGATCCGGCTCCCACTCCCGAAATTGCGCCAGTGCCAGAACTGATTTTATGTTCAGATTCCCTTCGCTCCGAAAACGCATCCGGTTACGCGCCGGGTGTACTCCGAATCAGCCCTGCCTATGGCACATCCATGAATCCCGAAGAGTTATCTCACCTCGATGAGATGCTTGACCGCATCCGGAGCATGTCCATCTCGGACAGCAAGACTACGGTTTACAATCAGATCGGACTTAAAGCCGACGATAGGGAAATTTATATCCCACCCACCACCCGCCTAGTCGCCACGATCGATGATTTAACCGTCGTGTTGGACTACAGCGAACCTTCAGACATGGAGGAAGACGCTGATGGCCCCATCGAGACCACCTTGCCCCCGGTAAACGCGGGCAGGTGGACCACCACGTCCACCTACGATGTTTACATGGTGGACACCCCCAAATCCCCTCCACGACGTCGGCGAAGGCGCCGAAGGGGCAATAATGGGGAGCCCAGTGTCAACGACGTGACAGCCAATAACGGCGACGCAGAGGACGGCGATGCCGATAACCATGAGGAGGACGTTCAAGCCTCCCCAGTAAGGAACGGCACACCAGACCGACCTCTTAGGGACTCAGATCCCGATGACCTCTTCAAAGGGGCCGACGACAACTCCATGCCGGAATCCGAGGAGGACGAGAGCCTCGGCACTGAGGACTACATCATCCCCACAGACCCTTTTGAACAAGAGCACTTCCGGCGATGCCTCGTTGCGAAGGCCCGGAGCTTAAAACGCAAGCAGCAGCAGCTGCAGGCCAATACCGATGTGCTAAATGAAAAGTGGATCGAAGTGCTCTCCGCTGAGCAAGACATGGAGAACCGACGCCATAGTGCGCCGAAATCATACCCACGTAGGCGTCTTTTACCGGAGTTCGACGAGGAGCTCGCTGACGACCTCGATCGGCCCCCTAGAGGCCGAGATAGGCCAAGACGAGAAGACCTCGGTGAACGGCCACCTCCACGGCATCATGGCAAAGACCCCGTGGACTACCTAGATCCTCATGGCGCTAGACGTTATATTGAGGAAAATAGGGCTCCCCCTCGGTCCATCTCCGGATCAAGGGGACGTGCGCCCGCTGGGCCTGACGGCTACGATGCCTGGGTGGACAGGAACGGCTGTGCCTGACATCAAGCCTACTCATGGATTTCTCCCTACCTCCGACGAGATGCTCCTCGGTCCCGAGGTCCGGCCCACCCAATCTGCTTCATAGAGGGTGAAGGAACATCAATTCCCGGAAGGGTTTAAACCCATCAACATAGAATCATACGATGGTACCACTGACCCAGCAGTTTGGATTGAAGATTTCCTCCTGCATATACACATGGCCAATGGAGATGACCTTCATGCCATTAAATATCTGCCACTCAAGCTAAAGGGGTCGGCGAGGCATTGGCTTAACAACCTCCCTCCTCACTCTATCGCAGCTGGGAGGCCCTAGAAGACGCTTTTCGAGCAAACTTCCAGGGCACATATGTCCGACCTCCGGACGCCGATGACCTCAGCCGTGTTACCCAGCAGCTAGGCGAATCATCCCAGAAATTCTGGAACAGGTTCCTCACCAAGAAGAACCAGATCATAGACTGCTCCGAAGCCGAGGCCATCGCCGCATTTAAAAACAATATTTGAGATGAATGGTTGGCTCGACAACTCGGCCAGGATAAGCTAAGAACTATGGTTGCCCTGACCTCACTGATGACTTGCTTTTGCGCGGCCGAAGATAGCTGGCTCACCTGAAGTACTCATAACGGGGAGGCAGGCACCTCGGAAACTCGCAATGCCAATGGAAAACCAAAGCGCAACTAAAATAAGCACAGGTATGAAAATGGCGGAAGTGACACTGAAGACGCCGCGGTCAACGCAGGATTCGCCGGACCTAAATCCAGGCAGAAAAGAAAACCCTTTAAAGGGAACAAAGATGTACCTAGCCAGCTTGATAGGCTCATAGACCGCCCATGTGGGATTCACGGTACTCAGGAAAAACCAGCAACCCATACTAACAGGAATTGCTGGGTCTTTAAACAAGCCGGAAAGATAGCGGCAGAGGGTCAGAGTAAAACCCAACACCGCAGCAACGATGAGGATGAACCTCCGCAGCCCAATAATGGAGGCGAAAAGAAATTTCCTGACGAGGTAACAGAGGTCAATATGATCTATGTTACCCACATCCCTAAAAGGGAGAGGAAGCGTGTACTTCGGGACGTATACGCGCTGGAGCCAGTCGCCCCGAAGTATAACCCATGGTCGGCTTACCCGATCACTTTCGACAAGCACAATCATCCGACCAGCATCAGGCACGGCGGATCGGCGGCGCTCGTCCTGGACCCTATTGTTGATGGTTATCATCTAACACGTGTCCTGATGGACGGGGGAAGCAACCTTAACCTCATCTACGAGGACACAGTTCGGAAGATGGGCATCGACTCATCTCGGATCAAGCCAAGCTCTACCACCTTTAAAGGTGTCATTCCGGGCATCGAAGCCCGTTGTACCGGAACGGTCACCCTAGAGGTAGTCTTCGGTTCGCCCGAGAACTTCAGAAGCGAGGAGTTAATCTTCGATATCGTACCTTTCCGGAGAGGATACCATGCGCTCTTAGGGTGCACAGCCTTCGCACGCTACAACGCAGTCCCGCATTATGCCTACCTCAAGCTCAAAATGCCGGGACCTAACAGCATCATCATAGTCAACAGTAACACATAACGTTCACTCTGGATAGAGGAACAGACCGCGGCTTTTGCAGCCGAGGTTCAAGCATCCGAGGAGGCTGCCCGCAGCGATAAACGCGCCGCCCGCTCTTTGAAGCGTGCCTGGGCTGCACAAATCGACCTCGGCCAGGTACCCCCGCACCCGAAATAGGGATGCGGGCTCCTCGTGTACCCTCTCTGGAGTGGGCACTACGTCCCTAGAGTGCATAACTTCGCACTCAAGATTCCCTGGGACGTCGAGGAGCCAGAACAATTACCCAAACGTCGGCGCGGATCAACCAAGCGAAGACGAGGCCTAGAGCCCCTGCACAGGCAAGTATCTGTAAAAGAAACAACCAAACATGACTACATCCATGTGGTTTTGACCACAGAGTGACTTCGGCAACACCTCCCTTAAATGAACTCGGTCAATCAAACACTTAAAGTGTATAAAGGGCCGGAAGGGCATCAACCTTCACAAATTCCTCACCTTCAATGGTGAAGATCTGGTCAACAGTTTGTGAACGCAGACGTGCGGTAGGTAGCGGCCCGGATCCTTTAAAATCAGTTAGCAATTATCCGACCTGTTTCTTCCTCTTCCTCCTTTACCATTTACATTGTACTCTTTCAATTACTCTTGTCACAGCTGGGCATGTACACAATTGATATTATGAAATAAAGAAACTATGCCCTTTCAAGGTCTCTATTGTATTTCTTTATCAGCATAGCTCCTCTGGGATGATGAAGTTCTCTAAAAAGATGCAATTGTATAACAAAGTCCGAGGTATTCGGCGTCTCAGATTTTGGCCTTATATGCATCAGTTTTGAGCCTAGATTTCGGTCAATAGTTGGGTTGCCCGGCTCCTATGTGTACCCCTTATGTTTCCGATGAATTCGGCTAAGGGTGTAATGGGAGAACCACTATGATTGCGCTGCCAGGTCAATTGGCATGGCGCCTCAGTGGAGAAAGCCGAAAACTGACTATCTAGGTAAGCGTAAACTGGTCTGCCATCTGGAGACCGCGTCAAGCGATGTGACGATAGAGATCACCCGTGTTAAACGAAGGGCTTTCATTCCTAGCCGAAGTGTGCTATGGCCTAGACCTCGGCCAACTTGGCCGAACACTTCCCACGCCGGGGGCTGGTCATCAGCCCCCACACTCAAACTCCTATGACTAAGTGAAAGATCTCAAGCGACTATAGTCTGATTGCCTAGTTCCTATAAGTCACCGACAGCCTCCGGGTACCGAGACGTCGGCTAAGGGTCCAATGTGCCTAAAGGAACACCCTTTGTATGATCTACACTGGGGCTAAAGCAGACGACTGGCCACTCTCATTTCAAACAGTCATATAGGAGGAATAATTAAATTATAAAACAACACACATGGAATCTTAAGCCATTTTCATTCAACAAAAGATAAAGTTTTTACATCACACACTCCGGCATTCCGAAGTATCCTCTAGAAATACGGAGTGTCTTTGGGACACATGGCTTCTATGGTCCGAGCTCCCGCCTCCACCTCGGCGAAGAACTGCTCGGCGGTGCACGGCTTGTCGGCAGGAGGGCCCGCGGCACACGTCTCCGCATCAACCTTGTGGAAGTGAGTCTTCACGCAAGCGTACGCCCTCCGCGCCCCTTCGAAGCACGCGGACCTTTTCCAGCGATCCACGCAGGGCACGGCGTCTCGGAGACAGGCCGTAAGGCCGAAAAGGCTCTTCAACATGGCTTCGGCAGGCCACAGTGCAATGCAGAAGTCCTGGAGCGCCAGTCTCGTAATGCAAAATAGCTCCACCAGCTGCTTCACTTGATGATTCAGCAGCTGCGCGGACGGCGACCCTAGAAACTGCCCCCAGAAGGCCTTCTCCGCCTCATGGCCCGCCAGCTAGCCAAAGAATGCCACCACATCCGCCGCGCTCTGCGGGAGATCCGCAAAGACCTCTGCGGAACGCCATAACTGGGTGAGCTCGACACACCCTTTGCCGCCAAATGAACACTGCAGAAAAAATAGCTTACCCGAGGCGATTTGCTCCACTTGCTGGAGTACCTCGCGGTCAGCTCAGGCCGAGGTCTTGAGCTCGAAGTGGGCACGTTGAAGCTTCTCGAGCTCCTCCTTCATTCGTTGCCCCTGCTCCTGAAGTTTGCCGCGTGCTTTGAACACGCCCTTCAGGGTCTCCTCGACCTCCAGCACCCGCGCTTGGTGCTTTTCCCCGGCTGCCTTCTCGGCGGCCCGGGCCTTATCAACCGCGGCGGCAGCAGCCTCCTGTGGCCGCACCTCCTTCCGAGCACTTTCGAGCTCAGCCTTGAGCATCTCTAGCTCCGCTATCAACACAGTTCGGCCTTAGTTGTTTTCTTTAACACGCATTATAACTCTTCGTTCAAAGTACAAGGCAAGTTTAAACTTGCTTACCTTGAGATTGCTCAAGTTTCCAGTTCATCTCCGCCATCTCTTCGGAGACGGAGTCCAGAACCGAGGTTGAAACCTGGAACAAAACAGATCCTTATTACAAAGGGAATAGTTAAAGATCAGTAAAAGGCTCCAAGACGGCTGCCTCAAGCAGCGCCCTAGGGGCTACTCAACGGGCTCCTACTTAATCCAGCGACCCCGATGCCAGTTTCTTGAAACCGACTTCGAGCTCGGGGGCTACACATGCACTAAGCCGTTTAGCAGGCTGTACTTTTATGTCCTCTGACAAAACTTATAAAACACACAGCTTAAATAAACAAATTGAATGCGTAGAAAGCGTACCTCGAAACCGGCTACGAGGTTCTTGAAAACCACATGTAGGCCGGCCCCTGCGGACCGGTAGCCCTGCAGCGCCGAGCCTATCAAGGCACGGTGCTCTCCTTGATGGAAGAGCCCTTTAGGGCGTCCTCCATCTCCTCGGTCCACCCCGCGCCGGCCCGTCCTTGGGCAGTTGGTTGGAGTGGAGGGATGACCTCGGATGCATCCACCCGAGCAGCCTCCGCCTGGGGTGGTGGTGTCGAGGTAGATGCCGGCTGGGCCAATGACTGGCCCAGCCCTTCTTCGATGACCTCGGGGCGCTCTGTCCCCGGGTCTTGTTGGGCTGAGGTGTCGACCTCGGCCATGATCGCCACCTCGTCGGCCCCCGTCGTGTTGATGTCAGGGACCAGGGTGGATGTTGCCTCCCCTAGACCATCATGCTTCGGCGGAGAAGCGGCGGGCTCTGGAGTCCCGCTGGCGGATGGCAACCCGCTCGAAGAACCGCTGGGGATTACCCTCGGCGGACTGCATGTGAAAAGTTGTTTCTGTAAGATTTCCCTTGCTGAAAAAATGACTCAAGGAAGGAAGACAAGGACAAGGGCTTCCCTCAGGGTGCCGGTTTCTTCCTCCCCATAGTGAGGAGGTCTTCCTCTGAGTCACCGGAGAGCTTGGCCCTCTCCGACGACTTGTTGGCGGCCTCGGATGAGGCTCGCCACGGCCTCTTTGGGCCCTTCGGCGGAATGTCCACGTCGGCGACTTCTAACGCCGACCTCTTCCCCTTCGAAGGGGGAACCTCCTCCTCACCCTACTTGGCGCCGCCGTCTTGAGCGGCGGAGGTGTGGGTCTCTTCAGACCGGGTAACCGAAGTCCCCCGGGTCCGAGCACTTGACCTCCCCTTCTGGGACTTCGTCCCTTTGGGGGCCACCACATGTGGCTCCTCGGTTAGAAGCACTGAGAGTAGGGGAGTTGGGGGCTGCTCTGGCAGGGGGGCCATGCATCGTACCCATTGTACCAAGGCCAACCACTTCTGCAAAATATCAAAACATGACGGTTCAAGTAAAAACTTTATTCCTTAGTGCAATGAGCGAAAAACAAAGATTGAGGGGCGAAACCACTCACCGGGGGGGCCTCATAGCCGTGTTCGAGGCCGCGGTCCTCCCCTGCCTTGGGGATCTTGTCCTTGGCCAACTTCATGGCGGCCAGGGTGGAGCGGAAGAAGGAGGTGATGATGTCCATGTCCTCGGGCTTTTGTGCCCACATCGGGGTAGCCCGAAGTTGGAGAGGGAGTACGGCGGTTGAGCATGACATTGATGACGTCGGCTAGCTCAACCTTCCTCGTTGTGGACCACGACAAGATCCTGTCGATCAGGGTCTCCACCTCTTCTGCTTCCCCCAAGCGACGCCCTTCTCCTTACAGGACTTGAGTTTCTTGGGAGGCCTGGCCGAGAAGGCCGGGACCTCGGTTTGACCAGGGGCGAGTGGCTCGATGATGTAAAACCACTCTCTTGGCCACTCCTTCACCGTTTCCATGAAGGTGCCCTTGAACCAGATGGCCCCCTGGTTTTTGCTAATCATGGCCCCTCTGCACTCCGCGAGATCCGAGCCACTCGACTTTGGTTTGATCCCGAAGAGCTTCAGCCACAGGCCGAAGTGAGGCTCACAGCGAAGGAAGGCCTCGCAGACCGTGATAAATGTGGCGAGGTGGAGAACGGAGTTGGGGCTAGGTGGTGGAAATCTAACCCGTAATAGTACATTACCCCGTGCACGAAGGGGTGCAGCGGAAACCCCAGGCCTCGGATGAGGTGGGGGACGAAGACCACGCGCTCCTCGGCATTGGGAGCGGGCACCAGATGGCCGGCCGCTGGAGCATGGGCGGCGATGGCGGGGGTCAGATACCCCGCATCACGCAGCTCTGAGATGGTCGTGCCCATCACAATGGAGCCGCCCCTGTGCCCATTGAGGGTGTCGGCCATGGCTGGTTGAGAAGTTGGGCTCGCGAAAGGGAAAGGCAGGTTGGTTGGATCTGGGCGCTGGAGCTAGACAAAGCAGTAGTGGGGGAAGAATGGGAGCGTAGGCTATTGCGCAGTTCTCCCCTTTGCTCTTATAAGCCTATGAAAGGCCAAGAGTCCCCCTCGCTGCGCTGATAAATTCGCGGTTGCCATCAAAAATGCCGTTGAAGCATATGGGGGGAAACAAAATCTTGATGATATCCCTAAGAAAGCGGGCACGATCTCTGCCTCGAAGGGACGTGCCAGTAAAAAGGCTGCCTCGAACCACGATTTGAGGGGGAGGCAGTAACTGCTCAACCTGTCGTGGGGCAAGCCTCTCCGATAAAGTTGTCAGGCCGGATTGGATCGTTCATACCTGAACAACGAGCCTTCGGGGCTAAGATATCTACCCACTTCGGGTAGGGTACAAGCTTGGTTGGACCATGGATGTTGATGCTCCGTTGAGAGAATCCGAAACGCAAAGTGGAACTCGTTTGTCAAGCCGGGGACTCCGGATAAGAAGTGATGTTTGTTAAAAGTCATCCTCGGCATAGAAAACCAGTTCGGGGGCTACTAACGGTGTCCTGGATTAGGGGGTGCCAACCTAGCCGGCCCGTCTCCTCGGTTGGGCTGATATGCCCTCATACGTGATCAAGATGGACTCCGGAGGCCGCACGCGGGAGACCTGATCGACGCTGTCTCTACCGAAGACTTGTAGTACACTTCAAGATTTTGCCAGCCGCCTTACTCCTAGATACCGACCTCGTAACCCTAGATACCCTCCCTGACGTGTATATAAGCCATAGGGTTTAGCCCGTACGGGGAGAACAACACAATATCACTCACCTAGCCCTAGAAGTTAGACACGTATTACGATCTCGAGGTAGATCAACTCTGTACTCGATACGTCTCCATCAATATAAACAGAAGCAGGACGTAGGGTTTTACCTCCATTAAGAGGGCCCGAACCTGGATAAACATCGTCTCCCTCATCTCAGTTACCACCGATCCGAGATCCATAGCTCAGGACCCCCTACCCCGAGGTCTGCCGGTTTTTACACCGACAGGGAGCAATCCTTTTCATTTGTTGTTCATCTTCCTACATGGGTTAGACTTGCAAGGAACAACATGTATATCCAAATTGATAAGAGTGAAATTAAATTAGCAAATGTTGTCAAAGGATATGTTTAAGTTGTTTTATTCCTTGGGCACACCAAGATAGATCCTTGATACTTGGTTCATACAAGATTGCTCAAGATAAGAGTGGGATGCAATTTTGTGAAAATAAGCTTGTCCAAGTACCTACAAGGGGTTAGATGCAATACAAGGGAGCAATGTATCCAAGATGTGAAATAATCATCAAAAGAGAAATGTCAAGGATTAGTTCATGCCCTTACATGCATCCAAGTGAGTTTCTAGTTCACATTGGAAGCATCAATGATATTCAACTCACTTCTCAAGTGGCAAAATATCTTCTCATCAAGAGTTTAGTGAAGATATCCGCCAATTGTTTGTCGGTACGAACATGCTTAAGGTCAATGTCACCTTTAGCAACATGATCTCGAATGAAATGGTGATGAACCTCAATATGCTTAGTTTCAGAATGTTGCATGGGATTGTGCGCAATCTTAATCGCACTCTCATTATCACATAGTGATGGCACATGTTTCACATGTACCCCATAATCTTTGAGAGTTTGTTTCATCCATAACAATTGAGCACAACAAGATCCGGCTGCAATGTATTCTGCTTCGGCGGTAGATAGAGATACCAAATTTTCCTTCTTGGAAGACCAAGACACTAGAGATCTACCAAGAAATTGACATGTACCCGAAGTGGATTTTCTATCAACCTTATCTCCGGCGTAGTCCGAATTGGAGTAGCCAACAAGATCGAAAGTAGATCCTTTGGGATACCAAATGCCAAAATTTGGTGTATGTAACAAGTATCTCACAATTATTTTCATGGCCTTAAGATGGCATTCCTTTGGTGCCGCTTCATATCGTGCACAACTTAGCATAATGTCGGGATGGGAGGCACATAGATATAGCAATGAACCAATCATGGAACGATAAACCTTTTGATCAATGGGTTTGCCATCCTTAGTCGAGTTAAGATGTCCGGTGGTAGGCATGGGAGTTTTCATACCTTTGCTTTCTTGCATGTTGAACTTCTTGAATAAGTCTTTGGTATACTTTGTTTGAGTAACAAAGGTACCATCTCTAGTTTGCTTGATTTGCAAACCAAGGAAGAATTTGAGTTCACACATCATAGACATCTCATACTTTTCCGACATCAACCTTCCAAACTTTTCATTAAAAGAAGGATTAGTAGATCAAAAGATCATATCATCAACATATATTTAGCATACAAATAGTTCTCCATTAACTCTTTTAGTGAACAAAGGTTCAATCAATTTTACCAATTTCAAAGCCTTTTTCAAGAAGAAACTTGGTTAAGCATTTGTACCAAGCTCTAGGAGCTTGTTTGAGACCACGGAGAGCTTTATGAAGTTTATAGACATGGCTTGGTTTCTTGGGATTAACAAAGCCGGGAGGTTGTTTAACATAAACTTCCTCCTCAATTTCACCATTAAAGAAATCACTTTTAATGTCCATTTGATAAAGGGTCATATCATGGTGATTGGCATAAGCAAGTAAAATGCGAATGGATTCAAGTCTAGCAACGGGGGGGCATAGGTCTCACCATAGTCCATACCTTCGACTTGTGTGTAACCTTGAGCTACAAGACGAGCTTTGTTGTGTATGACTTGTCCATCTTCATCTTGCTTGTACCAAAACACCCATTTGGTCCAATGATGTTTTGCTCATCCTTGGGCTTCTCAAACAATGTCCAAACTTGATTCCTCTCTAAGTTGTGTAGTTCTTCATGCATAGCATTCACCCATTCGGGGTCTTCAAGGGCTTCATCAACCTTCATAGGTTCAATACTAGAGATGAATGAGTAATTCTCACAAAAGTTAGCTAAACAAGTTTTAGAGCGAGTGATTCTCCCGGATTTGATGTCGCCAAGAATTTGCTCGACGGGATGATTCTTTTTTGCTTCTTGCTCTAAATCGAGGTAGCTTTTGCTTGGGTTGTGGTGATGCTTCCTCATCATCATCTTCTTCATCCTCATTGTTGTTGGTGTCATTGTTCGCTTGAGGAGGTGGAGAAGGAGGTTGAGGTGGACCATCTTGTTGCACTTCCTCATTCCCTTTGTCTTGACGTGTTCCACTTGTGGATGCCTCCATATCAACTCGTGGTTCATTGAGGCTTCCACTTGAATGGACGAAGTACTCTCCTTGACCTCCATGGGACGAATCTTGCGAATAGACAAGTCTTGGATTGCTTCCGAAGGATCTTTGTCTCCTATATCAATTGGCAATTGCTCGACTTGCGAGCCGTTAGATTCATCAAACTTCACATCTACCGTTTCTTCAACTTTTCGAGTAAAGTTGTTGTAGACATGGTAAGTGTGAGAGTTTGATCCGAAACTGAGTAGGAAACCTTCATGAGATTTAGGAGCAAATTTGAACGACGATGTTTATCAAGAATGTAACATTTTGAGCCAAATACTCAAAAGTATCCAACTTGGGGCTTGTTACCGGTGAGTAGCTCATACGCCGTTATATGAAGAAGCTTGTGAAGATAAAGTCGATTTGTAGCATGACAAGACGTCTCAACCGCTTCTGCCCAAAAGTGTTTTGCCGTCTTGTATTCATCTAGCATTGTACTTTCCATCTTGATAAGAGTCCGGTTCTTCCATTGAACAACTCCATTTTGTTGAGGTGTGTATGTAGCCGAGAACTCATGTGAGATGCCTTCTTCATCAAGAAAGGCAGGCACTACAAAGTCTATCCTTGTCAAAGATAACATCTTTCACACCAAGAATATGATCCCCCTTAACAAGTTTATCAAGATTACGCATGCCAACATGTCCTTGCCTTCTATGCCATAACCAACCTTTAGAAGATTTTGCAATAAGACATGTGCGAGGTTGGGCACTTTTAGTGAAGTCAACAATGTATAGATCACCTCTACAGATATCGGTAAAGACCATATTATGATTATCTCGACAAAACACTTGGCAATCTACTTCGGTAAATAGAACATTGAAACCAAAATCGGCTAGTCTAGATACGGAAAGAAGATTGTAACCAAGAGATTCAACAAGCATAACATTTTGAATGGAGCTATCATTTGATATGGCCACCTTACCAAGGCCAAGTACCTTACCCTTGGAGTTGTCTCCAAAAGTCACATACTTGTGTGGACCATCATTTTTAGCAAGCTCACGAAACATGTCTCTATCTCCGGTCATGTGATCGGTGCATGCACTATCAAGAATCCATTCTTTTCCTCCGGCCATGTAATCTCGAAGATTTGCCATGAGACTAACATTCCTCATAGTCTTCTCATATTCGATGTTGAATTCCTCATCCTCATCATAATAGCCATGTTCAACATCGTCCTCATCAACATGTATGTGATCATCACCTAAGGCAATGGATTCATTAGTTTCATGATCATGACAATGTTCAAGTTTATGAATTCTAATGGCTTCCATTATGATGTTGCTAATGGTTCCAACATCACCTTTAGCACGCATAAGATCACGAAGCTCAAACAAACAAGTATCAAAGTTAGGATCACTAGGCTTCATCTAATGAAAGGCAATAGACTTATGAAGGATCTCATCAAGATTCTTTAATGAGTAATTTGGAAAACGTATCTCAATATCCTTCCACAAAGTGTATGCGCATTCAAAATTTTGCATTCGAACAAGCGCATTTTTAGGTAATCCTCTAATGATAAGATTGACGGTTCTAAGTTTACGAAGCAAGTCAATTTCCTCTTCATGAGTGGGGTGCAAGGGATCAATAGGAGACACATAAGGATAATGAACATACTTGCTCAAGTTAAATTCATTAAAGATAGCAAGCATTTCATTTTTCCAAGAGTTGTAGTACTCTCCATCAAGAATAGGCACTCTACATCTAAGACTCACCAAAGTAGACACATCCATCTTCCTCCAATGGTGATTAAACAAAAGCAATGGAGACCATTGCTCTGATATCAATTGTAGGATTGGAGAAGATAGGTCTAGAGGGGGGTGAATAGACTCTTAACCAACCAAAGCTAGAGATTTTAGTTTTCTTGAAACTTAGGCAGATTTTAGCACTAGTTAAGATATCACCAAGACTTCCTACACATGCATATCTAGAGATAGGGCAGCGGAAATAGTAAAACATGCAATTGTGCAGAAAGTAATGGCGTAGAGAAGAGAAGATCAAATGCAATGAAGACATGGTGGTTTTTGGCATGGTTCTGATAGGTGGTGCTATCGAACGTCCACGTTGATGGAGACTTCAACCCGCAGAGGGTAACGGTTGCGCGAGTCCACAAAGGGCTCCACCCACGAAGGGTCCACGAAGAAGCAACCTTGCCTATTCCACCATGGCTTACATCCATGAAGGACTAGGCTCACTCGGGTAGATCTTCATGAATTAGGCGATTTCCTTGCCCTTACAAACTCCTTGGTTCAACACCACATGATCTTGGAGGCTCCCAAGTGACACCTAACCAATCTAGGAGACACCACTCTCCAAAAGGTAATAGACGGTGTTGTTGATGATGAATTCCTTGCCCTTGTGCTTCAAATAATAGTCTGCTCAACACTGAATCACTCTCTCACAGATTTGGCTTTGGTAGGAGAGGGGATTGAACTGGAAAGCAACTTGGGGAGGCTAGAAATCAAGGTTCAAATGGTTGGATTGGAATTTTTGATCTCAACACATGAGTTGGTGGTTCTCTCTCAGAAAATGAGTAGTGGAAGTAGTGGTTCGTTTTGATGGCTCTCTTAGAGAGTAAGTGGGGGTGGAGGGGTATATGTAGGCTTCACCCAAAGATCCAACCGTTAAACACTTTTGACCCAACTCGGTGACACCGGACCAAAATCTCGGTGAGACCGACTAGTGTAAAAGATTCGAACGTTGGAAGTCTCAATGAGACCGATCAGAACATCTCGGTGGGACCGAAGTGCAATGGCTAGGGCAAGACCTTGTTTCGGTAGTTCCGATTGGTTCATCTTAGAAATTCCGAAGTGAAGCAACATCATTACGGAAACTTGGTCATGCCATCTCGATGAGACCGAGAGCCATTTTGGTAGAACCGAGAAGTTAGGGTTTGGCTTCGGTAATGTGTGTGATCAACTCGGTGAGTCTGGGATGGAGAGTTTTGGTGGGACCGAGATGACACTTTAGTGTTTTGGATAAATGTGATGTGGAGAAGTATTTGAGGATTTTTGGAGCAATACCACTAAGCACTTAAGCAACTAAGTCATAATCAAAACCTCATCCCCTTTTAATAGTATTGGCTTTCCTATGGACTCAATGTGATCTTGGATCACTTAAGCAAAAATGAAGAGTCTTGGAGCTTTGCCAATTCTTGTCCTTAGCATTTTGAAGGGCTTTTTGAAGGGATCCACATCCTCATGTCCTTGCCATGCCACTGTTTAACTTATTTGAAATATACTAGATAAAGGTGTTAGTCCAAAAACATGTATGTTGACATTAATTACCAAAACAACCAAGGGAGCAAATGTGCTTTCAGCAAACATTATTTAAATATTCGCCAAAATCGGTAATGATGTAACCCAATTTAGATGTCAACCGCAGAAGCCAGACAATATCTCAAATTAATAATTGAAGTCCATGGACGCAACATTGTGAAACGATGGCATTTGTATCTAAAATTCATATGAATTTGAGCTTGTTAAATGTGTACTCACTCCTTTCTAAATATAAGTCTTTTTAGAGATTTTAATACAAACTACATACGGATGTATATAGACATATTTTAGAGTGTAGATTCACTCATTTTGCTTTGTATGTAGTCCCTTATTGTAATCTCAAAAAAGACTTACATCTTTAGGAACGGAGGGAGTATATGGTATAGTATGCCCACAACCACACCATGGATATCTCCATTATATCTGCATGAATTACAAATACCATGATCTCTTATTCATTTACTTATGAAAAACAGTGAGTTATTTCAAATATTTGACTATATCACACGCACTATATTTCTTCTCTCCCGGATCCTCGATCACTCTTTCTCTCTCCTTAGTTAGAGGACTCAATCCTACGATATACCTCGCTCTCTCTCACAACACACACACATACGGCCCCTCTTTATCGAAGAGACACTCCTACATTACAACCCCATCTCTATAGGTATCTCTCGATGATGAATGAAATGATATATGCTGGATATTCTATATGTGCATGTTATTCTACGAAAACTTGGTAAAAGTTTGTGAGGTTTGAATTTTCAATAAAGCCATATGCACTACATTTTGGAACGGAGGGAGCATACGGCAGTTGAAAATGCTCACGTGGAAGTTTTATGTGTCGGAGGAGTGGCTATTCTTTCAAATGCCATGGCAAAACTGCCACCGCCGGATGCAGATCTGACGGTTCTTTGAGCGTTCGCCAGGAAACGGCTTGTGGTGAACGTTCACCAGATATGATTTACGGACACACGCATTGCATTGACAGGTACCCCCTCCCTCTCACGCACACATGCACCCTCACGACTCTGCCGAGACTTCTCGCACACACCATCTATGATCTATCTGTAGGTAGACGTCACACACATATGTGCTCTTCACACCCTTCCCTCAGAACTTCTAAAAAATAAAAGACGTCAAACACTTTTTATTAAACTCAGACGTCGCACACTTAGAGCATGGTTAATAATGTAGCCGGTTGTTGGCTATAAGGAGATGCCACCTCACATAAAGCCTTCATAAAAAAATACTCATATAATAGGTTGGCTCTTAGATTCGCTATTAGGTTGGCTCTAAGCATTTAATACTTGCATGAGCAATGTATATGATTGGAAGAGAGTTGCATGCATACTACTTTTTCTTGATCTATGTGCTATAGCCAGGCTGTAGAATAAGAGCCTGCTTCACTCTCTCTCCTCTCTTCTCACTCCTCCAAGTAGGATTTGCATGACATGGCAAGTCTTATAGCCTGCTGACTAGGCCTTATTAGACTTGCTCTTGTACATCGTACTCCAGGTGGAGTACATAGTACAAAAAGAGAAGCGGCGCACGCACACACTAGTTCTCTCACACCCACGCGTGGGTACACGTAGCAGCGCATTTGTTTACAAAGAGGCATCCCAAGTGACAATTTGACTCGTGTAGTTTTGAACTTCATGGAGCGTCAGGGACCACACGTGAATGATACAGTACATAGTACGACCTGGACATGGTGGCGCGTTATTGATCGAGCTTTTTTACTAGAATGTTAAATGAAAAAAGTGGTTCGCACGTATTCAATTTAAAAACGATTGCTACAAGAAAATCACTCCACTATAAATATAAGCAGGAGCCTCAGCGCTTACTTTACTAGGGCTGCTCCCATTCACTCTCTCATCCTCTCTAGATATAAATAAGACAACGGTGGCCACACTCTCTCTGCTCACTGTTGGTCACAGTTCTGGCCGGATCCCCTCCGCCGGGGAAGGGGAGAAGGAGCAATGTTCACGCGGTCGTCGGCGGCGAGGGAGGAGATCCACAGCTGCCGGCGCGTGCCGATCGGCGGCCCGTGCTGTTCTGTCCGACACAACGCTGGCTCGGGAGGGCCTCCGACCCCATCTTCCTCCGTGCCATATTGTGGGCTGATCCGGCCTCCCGCCGCCCTCCTAGCGACATCCCGACGACCCTCATGTATAACTTCCTTCGAAACTAGCCTTGCTCTACTGTCCCATCTCCCCACGTGGCTGCATGTGGATCTTTTTCTACTTCCATCGGTTGTTCCAAAGACACCTAAATTTCTACTATTAGAGGTAAAGCTACTTCATGCAGTCGAATCTAGGACTTGGTTCAAAAGGGAAGAAAGGGGGGAAAGTTGTAGCATGAATCTACAACTTGGTTCAAAGAGGAAAGAAAGGGGGGAAAGTAGTAGAGACTGGCTACCCAATCGGTCTCTTGGTTGGAAAGGGGAAGAAAGTAGGGTGGATGGCAAAGGGTGGGGGGAAGTACTAGTATGATACTAGCCAAACCGGTCCCTTGGTCAAAAAAGGAAAGAAAGTGAGGGGGTGTTGAGGGGATAACGCAAGTGAGAACGAGCAGGTCTAGATTTCCTATGCTCACAAAGGAAAAGGTCGCCGAGGAGATAAAAAATGGGACAAATGCAGACATGCTGCCTGAATGTTTTCCGCTCTCGGCAACCACATTTGCCTCACCACTTTATGCCCCTGTTGTCCCTATTGCCTTATCGCTACCGTTAATCTAATATCACAGGAAAAATGAAGCAATGCCACTATTAGCCTAATGTCACTTTTAAGTAATGCTGCTGTCAGTCTAGTGCCATCGATACATTGAAGCAATGACACCACCATTTTATGAAGTGCTTCTATGTTGCTTTATTTCCCATGAACTGTGTTTTGGTAGTTCTTAAATCTCACACTGGTAACATTGATTCCTCCCAGTGGAACTACACAAATTTGATTGCACATTTTGGTTGCACCGTGCATAGAGCTACTGACCATGTGCTACTATTTTTGCTACTGTCATGACAGTAATAATGCTATTGCTCTGCATGTTAATCTAGTGCCAGTGTTGATGTGAGGTGATGCTACTTCTTACTTAATGGCACTTTTTAATGTAATGCCATTCATAACACAAGAGATGCTGTTGTTAATCATATGCCAATGCAAATAAATGCCACTATTTAAATAACCCTATTACACCTTTGTGCAAATAGGGATGTCTATCTCTATATCATTTCTATTTGTGCAATGAAAAGCACACACCTCAATTTTAGTAGAACTGCACAAAATCAGATGGTTGTTCCTACCTGCCATCCTCAAACCCTTTCTGAGGTATTCCTACATTCAAAACTAGCTAGAATGACCAATGCAAGATAAAAGAAGCTGATTCGTACGTGGACTTCCTGATTGCAGTGCAGGAATGAGCCTGTCATGTGTGGCAGAGAAAACAAGCAATGCGTCTTTGTCGGAACTGATACATCTCCAACGTATCTATAATTTTTGATTGTTCCATGCTATTATAGTATCAATCTTGGATGTTTTATATGCATTTATATGCTATTTTATATCATTTTTGGGAACTAACCTATTAACCCAGTGCCCAGTGCCAATTGTTGTTTTCTGCTTGTTTTTGGTTTTCCAGAAAATCAGTACCAAACGGAGTCCAAATGCTATGAAACTTTTTGACAATTTTTTTCTGGACATAAGAGACCCTATAAGCTTTGGGAGGAGACCAGAGGATGTATGAGGAGACGGCAAGGCAACCCGACGCGCCCTGTTGCCTTGTGGGCCCCTCGAGGCTCTGTCTGACCTAATTCCACTTCTATAAATTCTCAAATATTGGGAAACCAACAGAGAGCCACCCGAAATAACTTTTCCGCCGCCGTAAGCTTCTATTCTTCCATGATCCCATTTGGAGGCCTTTTTCGGTACTTTGTCGGAGGGGGAATCGATCACGGAGGGCTTCTAAATCATCCTTGCTGCCTTCCGATGAAGCGTGAGTAGTTCACCACAGACCTACGGGTCCATAACTAGTAGCTAGATGGCTTCTTCTCTCTCTTTGATCTTCAATATAATGTTCTCCTCGGTGTTCTTGGAGTTCTATTCGATGTAATCTACTTTTGTGGTGTGTTTGTTGGGATCCGATGAATTGTGGGTTTATGATATGAATATTCATGATAAGTAATTGAGTCTTTTCTGAACTTTATTATGCATGATTGTTATAGCTTTGTATTTCTCTCCGATCTATCCATTTGGTTTGGCCAACTAGATTGATTTATGTTCAGTGGGAGAGGTGCTTTGTGATGGGTTCAATCTTGCGGTGCTCTATATCCTAGTGATATAAAGGGACAAGACACGTATTTTCATTGTTGCCATTAAGGGTAAAATGATGGGGTTTATTCATATTAGTTGAGTTTACTTTGTCTACATCGTGTCATCTTGCTTAAGGCATTACTCTATTTTTATTAACTTAATACCCTAGATGCATGCTGGATAGCGGTCGATGGGTGGAGTAATAGTAGTAGCTGCAGGCAGGAGTCGGTCTACTTGTCTCAGACGTGATGCCTATATATATGTTCATTGCCTTGAATATCGTCATAACTATATGTGTAGGGTCGAGGAGATAGGTCTAGAGGGGGGGTGAATAGACTCTTAACCAACCAAAGGTGCAGTTTTTAGTTCTCTTGAAATTTAGGCAGATTTTGGCACAAGTTAAAATATCACCAAGACTTTCTACACATGCATATCTAGAGCTTGAGAAGTGGAAATAGTAAAGCATGAAAATGTGCAGAAAGTAATGGGGTAGAGAAAAGAAGATCAAACGCAATGAAGACACGGTGGTTTTTGCCGTGGTTCCAATAGGTGGTGCTATCGTACGTCCATGTTGATGGAGGCTTCAACCCACGGAGGGTAACGGTTGCATGAGTCCATAGAGGGCTCCACCCACGAAGGGTCCACGAAGAAGCAACCTTGCCTATTCCACCATGGCTTCCGTCCACGAAGGACTAGCTCACTCGGGGTAGATTTTCACGAAGTAGGCGATCTCCTTGCCCTTACAAACTCCTTGGTTCAACTCCACATGATCTTGGAGGCTCCCAAGTAACACCTAACCAATCTAGGAGACATCACTCTCCAAAAGGTAACAAATGGTGTGTTGATGATGAACTCCTTGCTCTTGTGCTTCAAATGATAGTCTCCCCAACACTCAAACACTTCCTCACAGATTTGGATTTGGTGGAAGAAAGATTTGAGTGGAAAGCAACTTGGGAAAGGCTAGAAATCAAGGTTCAAAGGGTTGGATTGGAATATCTTGATCTCAACACATGAGTAGGTGGTTCTCTCTCAGAAAATGTATGATGGAAATGTAGGCATGTTCTGATGGCTCTCTTACTAGGTAAGAGGGTGGTGGAGGGGTATAAATAGCCTTCACCTAAAATCCAACCGTTACAAGTCTTTGACCCAACTCAGTGACACCGACATGAAAATCTCGGTGAGACCGACTAGTGTAAAAGACATGAATGTTAGGCTTTTCGGTGGGACCGATCAAAACATCTCAGTGAGACCGAAGTGCAATGGCTAGGGCAAGACCACGTTTCGGTGAGACCAAAAATTTCATCTCGGAAATTCCGAAGTGAAGTGACATCGTTATAGCAACTAGGTCAAGCCATCTCAGTGGGACCGAGAACCATTTCGGTTACACCGAAGTGTTAGGGTTTTGGTTGTGGCAGTGAAGTGATCATCTCAGTGAGTCCGGAGTAGATGTTATCGGTGGGACCGAAATGATGAACTAGGGTTTTGGACAGATGTGTTGTGGGAAAGTGATTGAGGGTTTTTGGAGCAATATCACTGAGCACTTTGAGCAACAACCTCATCAACAATACCTCATCCCCTTTTAATAGTATTGGCTTTCCTATGGACTCAATGTGATCTTGGATCACTAAAATGAAAATGAAGAGTCTTGAGGATGCCAATCTTATCCTTAGTATTTTGAGGGATTCCACATCTTCTTGTCCTTGCCATGCCATTGTTGAACTTGTCTGAAATACTCTAGATAAAAACATTAGTCCAACAAAACGTGTGTTGGCATAGATTACCAAAACCACAAAGGGGCCAAATGTGCTTTCAATATGCTTTTCTATCAATTGCCCAACAGTAATTTGTTTACCCACTGTATGCTATGTGTTCGAGAGAGAAGCCTCTAGTGAAAACTATGGCCACCGGGTCTACTTAAATCAGATATAAAAAACCCAAAATATATTTGCTGCAATTTTATTTCTTTTATTTTGTTTTGCAATTTATCTATCTACCACTACAAGATTTAATCCTTGCATGTAACGATTCCAAGGGGAGTGATGACCCTCTTGCCCGTGTTGGGTGCAAGTATTACTTTTGTGTGTGCAGGTGTTGTTCACGAGGCTTTGTGTGATTCTCCTACGGGTTAAATAACCTTGGTTCTCACTGAGGGAAATACTTATCTCTATTGTACTGCATCTCCTCTCCTCTTCGAGGAATATCCCAACGCAGCTCACAAGTAGTAGGAAGAATTTCTGGCGCCGTTGCCGGGGAGACATCATCAAATCCTATCAAGAACCTTCACTCAAACTATCATCTACTTGCTCTACTTTTTATTTTCCTTTTTATTTGCTTCTCTTTTTCATCTCCCCCTCTTCTCTAAAAATCAAAAATACCAAAAATATTTGAGTTACTATCTTTGCTCATGTTGCCATGTGCCTTCTATTGGCTTGCATCTTCGCTTGCTAAAAAACTATTGATATGAATCCTCATCCACTTGCTAATCTTTTCAAAAAATCCAATTATGATGAACCAATTGCTAGTGAGTTGAGTGTTATAGATTATGTTTATGAAGTTTTGCTTGAAAATCGTGAATCTAAAAATTGTGATGAAGTGTTAAAAGAAGAAATTTATAAAGTGATTCATGATAGCTCCTTGAATGAAAAGCATGATTGCAATGATTTTATTATAAATTCTATTAATGTCAATTGTATTAATGATATGCAAAACTACAAGCTTGGGGATTATAATTTTTTTATGTCCACTACTTATTGCAATGATCATGATTGGGGTGCTAATGCTTCTGATGATCTTGAAAATTTATTTAAGCCTCATGATGAATATGTTATTGATAATAATGTTTGCAATAATATTTAAAGTGGGTTTGGAAGAGTGTCAACTTTAGGTAAAAAGAATCCCACATATTCGGAGAGTGTTCAATCTTATGAAATTTTTGATAAATGTGGGTTTGGAGAGGTCATGACTTTAGTTGATGTTAATCCCACTATCTTGGAAGATTATAAGAATTGCTTGCATGTGGATCATGGAGAGAGTATTTCATATGATAGCTATATTTATGAATTTGATTATGATCCTACATGTAATTACTATGAGAGAGCAAAATATGGTTCCAAAAATCTTCATATCACTAAATTACCTCTCTTTGTGTTGGAATTATTAATGTTCCATTCCCCTTATATGCATATGATAGATGTTGCTTGTCTTGATAATTTGTTTTCCTATAAAATGCCTATTCATAGGAAGTATGTAGACTTAAATGTGTTTGTCACATGTTTTATGATGCTCTCTTTGTGCTTCAATTCTTGTCTTTGACGTGAGCATCATTGAAACCTCAAGGCCTATCTTATTGGCTATAAAGGAAGAGCTTGTTGGGAGGCAACCCAATAGTTATCTTAAATTATTGTTTTTACTTTCTGTTCTTGATTGTTGACATGATTATTGCTACTGTAATGATTGTGTTTTTATTTTTTAATTAGTGTTTGTGCCAAGTAATGCCCTTGGGATGATTTGGATGATAGTATAATTGATGCCGTTTGAAAAACAGAAAGTTTTGCACCCAGTAGTTGATTTTTAATTTATTTCTGGAATGTCATACAAATCTGAATTTTTTACACAGTATTGGGATATAAATATTTTACATTTTTCTAATTTTTTCAAAATTTTTGGAGTTACAGAAGTATATATAATATTCTGTCATTACGTACTGTTCTGTTTTAGACATATTCTATTTTTATTGCATAGTGTGCTTGTTTTAATGAAACTATGTATTATATCGGGGGGGGGGGTATAAGTCATGGAGAAGTTAGAATATATTAATTATTATGCAATAATAAAATTTGAATGGGTTCATAAAGTTTATGATTTGCTTGTTATACTAACGGATCTCACGAGGTTTCTGTTGAGTTTTGTGTGCTGAAGTTTTCAAGTTTTGGGCGAGATCATGATGGATGAAGGAATAAGGAGTGACAAGACCCTAAGCTTGGGGATGCCCAAGGTACCCCAAGGTAATATTCAAGGAAGACCCAAGCGTCAAAGCTTGGGGATGCCCCGGATGACATCCCCTGTTTCGTCTACAATCTATCAGTATATTACTTGGAGCTATATTTTTATTCATCACATGATATGAGTTTTACTTGGAGCGTCTTGTTCCATAGTAGTTTTTTCTTTGTTTTCTTTTTAGTTTGCCACAATCATCTTTTGCTGGACACACCTTTTGAGAGGGACACACATTTGTTCGTGATTTGTTAGAATACTCTATGTGCTTCACTTATATCTTTTGAGCTAGGCAGTTGCTCTAGTGCTTCACTTATATCTTTTAGAGCATGGCGGTGGTCATATTTTGTAGAAATAGTTGCACTCTCATGCTTCACTTAAATCTTTTTGAGAGTCTAATAAATATTACTGGCAATTTGCATGGGTTATAAGACTAGTCCATAAAGGATATGTATTCAAGAGGGATATAATAAAAACTTTCATGTAGATCACTAAATATGAAACGTATGGTTTAATGATATTGATGTCGTAATATCAAAGGATATTGGTTCATGATCATTGGTTAGTAGATAGATCAGTATTAAAGGTTGTTATTAACTTCTCATCTAAGTGTTGGTCATGGCATGGTGGGGAGGTTTGAGCATTTTTAGGTCTGAAATGAAATCCTTGAGTGTTGTTATAATCGGGGGTGCGCGATGGTTAACTCCTACCAACCTCCTCCCTAGGGGCATGCGAGAAGTACTTTGCTTCGAGGGCTAATAGGCTTTGCAATAAGTATGTGAGTTCTTTATGACTAATGTGAGTCCATGGATGTAACACCCCATATAATTAAGCTACAGTGATCACCTTTGATAATGCCAAGTCACCATGATTAACAGTACTTGATCATCATTTGCATCATATCTCATTTCAAATTCCAACTCAAATTTAAATTCAAAAATAAATTGAATATAAAAGTTGTTCCAATTTTAAAACTAAAATGTTCATTAAATAGCAAATAATCCATAACTAATTATGTTAAGAAAACAACATCACCTAAATTACCTAGATGACTCTAACACCATCAAAACAGCCCCAAGGAGCAATATTTAATCCCATTTTATTTAATTAAAATTAAAATGAAATCGTTAGTCCCCCAAACCTTTTTCTGGCAGTGGGATAAACCGCACTGTATTTATTTGGGCAGGATTAATATTTTTCAAAATTGAATTAGAGCTAAAGGAAAATACAAAACAGTAACTAATAAAAGAAAAACAGGAAAAGCAAAAGCAAAAAGAAAATAAAAGCCCCCCTAGGCCTCGGCCCGCTGGCCACCAGCCGGTCCACCCCCGCTCGTCCCCGACGCCACCTCGCCGCCCCGTCCACGCCACCTCCTCGTCCCCTCCCCGACAGCCGACCCCAAGCCTCGCCGCCCGAACCCCTGCAACGGGGTGAGCCCCGTCCGCCTCTGCCCTCCTCTACCGTTCGGTCGCCGTGCCGCCCGCAGCCCCGACCGCCGCTGCTCCCGCTCGCGCCCGGCCGGCCTCGCCTCGCTCCCGCGCACCCGGCCTTCCTCCGTCCGCGCTCGCGCGCCGCCCACTGCTGGCCACCGCGCCCGCGCCGCGCCCCGCCTCGCTGCCGCTAGCCTCGCCGCCGCCCCGCGCCGGCCTCTGCTACCCCGGCCTGGCCACGCCCCTCCCCGGCCGGCGCCGTGCCCGCTGGCGCCCCTCTGGTTGCCGCGGCGCACGCGCACGGGAGCCCAGTGTGGCCCCGTGCCACTGACCACTGGGGCCCACGCCCCTGTTAAGATAAAAAAAATAAAAAAAAATTAAAATGATTAATTAATTATATAGTAAATTAGTTAACTTAATTAATTTGGCTTAATTCACTAATTACTTAGTTAGCCTAATTAACTAACTAGTTAACCTAATAACTCACTGATAGTGGGGTCCCACTTGTCAGATTGACCAGGCCACCGACTCAGTTGACTGCCGATGCCATGCTGACGTCATGATGACGTCATCTAACACTGTGTCGGATAATTCGAATTTAATAATTAAATTAATTCCAGAAATTCCAGAAAATGATTGAAACTTTGAAAAATCATATAAAATAAACCGTAACTCGGATGAAAATAATTTATGTATGAGAAACGAGCAGAAAAATATGAAGAATCCGAATATCCTACCCACATACGTGCCACACCCCTCTAACATACTGAACATGGAACTTTTTGCCTGTTTTCGATAAATGAATAGTGCATAACCTTGATAAAATAAATCCAAATAAATTCCTAAATTATCTAAAACAAATAGATAGGCATTATATCACCTCTGCATATCATTTAGGCATGTCATGCATCGATGTTGCATTGTTGCCGTGAATTTATTGTTTCTTCCCCCTCCTTCTCTCCCGATAGACGCCGAGACCGCCGCCGACGCAGCTGAGTACGACTACGCTCCAGACGAGCAGCCCTCAGACGACCAGCCCCTCTCAGCAGAGCTTCCAGGCAAGCAAACCCCCTTGATCATCCAGATATCGCCTATTCTTTCCCTCTTATTCTTACATTAGAATTGCCCCTACTACTGTTCCAATAGTTCCTATTCTGATGCATAGCCTGGTTTTGTAACCTGTTGTTGATACTTTACCTGTTATCCTATATGCTTAGTATAGGCTGGTTAGCGATACATCTATGACCCCACACCCTTGTTCTTGTTGCCACGCTTTTCCACCGGAGACTCGATCAGTATGATCGACGGCCAGAGACCAACACATCACCGCACATTCCCCCTAAGTTGTTCGACTCTGCAGAGCTACCACTGAGTGCCGAGGGTGATACCTCTCATCTCACTTCCGATGATGCCTCTATAGAATAGCTATCCGGTTGTGGGGTACCAAGGGTGATTCCTCTTTCATCACCTCCGATAAAGCTTCCGTCGTGCAACTCCTCTTGTATGAATCCATCAAGGGTGATTCTTCCGGGTTCACCTTGACCGATACTTCGAGTGGGAATCCATCAAGGGTGATTCCTCGGATTCCTTCTCGATACTTTGGACACACGGGAACTTGGACTTTACTACTGTCATTTGAAAAAGACGGGTCAGCTCCAAGAGCACCCGCGAGCCGTGTGTTACCAAGTCGGAGCGACAGGAATCATGTTCGTCTCTGCGAGCTGCTAAATATGGCAAATGGATTTGGATATTTGATCTGAGTTGGCCGCTGGCCATATACGCACTACCACCACGTGGGATAATGGTTATGGGACCCTCTACGTCGTATGTATCAGCCGAAAGCTCTTCAAACGTCATAGCCCAGAGATGCGGGCTGATTGTTGGGGTGGCCTGGTTACGTCACTGTGTATACAGTGTCGCGCCTGGGCCCCGACCACCCTCGCAACGTCATGGAGTGCAAAGGGCGATGGCCCAAGACCCCTTCACACTTAGGATTTAGACCGGCGTGCTGACCTCTCTGCTGAGCCTATGTAGGACTGCGTCGTGTCGATCACCCGAGGCCGGGCATTACCCAGCAAGTGTGTCCGGCCAGATGTAATCGAGCGTGTTGGGTAATAGTAGTGCACCCCTGTAGGGAAGTTATCTATTCGAATTGCCGTGTCCACGGTAACAGGACGCTCGGAGTTGTATCCTGATCCACTACAACTACAAATTGATGTTGATTTAATATTAAACTGTTAATACTGCTCTCGGGATCGCTTTCTCGCTGGGAGTTGAGAAAGGATCTCAGGGCGTTGCTATTATATAACCACTATTATATGTTACTGTGTTCTACTCTTTTCTGATGCTGCAAGATTGCTTGAAGATACTAGTCTTCGATAGGCTAGGCTTCTCCCCCTCTATACTGGAATTCTGCAGTTCAGTCCAAAGATATAGCCCCATTCCTTTGATACCGATGCATAATTAGTATAGTTCTGATGTCAGTCTTGCGAGTACTTTGGATGAGTACTCACGGTTGCTTTGGTTCCTATTTTTTCCCCATACCCGCTTGATGTAATCAGACGATGGAGTCCCGGAGACAGACGCCACCGTAGGAGACTACTACCAGGAGAGTCCCGGAGGTACGTACTACTGGGTTGAGCCAACCGACCAGGAGTAGTTCGGAGGCCCTAGCCAGGAGGCTTTCGCATTTTCGATCAGTGTCGCTGTTTGTTCTAGCCTTCTTAAGGCAAACTTGACTAACTATGTCTGTACCCAGATATTATTTGTTTGTGTGACTTATGTATTCGGGTCCTCGTGACCGCTGGTTTGTAATATGAAGATTTATGTTTAAATTTGAGTTTAGAGTTGTGTTGTGATATCTTCCCGTGAGTCTCTGGTCTCGAGCGTGCACGTTTGCGTGTATGATTAGTGCATGGTCGAGCAGGGGCGTCACAAGTTGGTATTAGAGCCGACTGCCTGTAGGAAGCCCCCTTCCAATTCCTTGGTCGAAGTCGAGTCTAGCCTTTGAAAAACTAATTTACTAACATGGCTGTGTGGCTTACGGGCCCACGTCACCAATGGGTGGTATTAGGATCTTTTATTCCTCTTCTATACTCTGGGATTCTGATCTCTCTTCTATTCGGGTTAAAATTTTACTAACGCTGACTCTAGGTTCTCGTGATCACATCCACCCGGACCTTTGATTATCTGCAAGTTATTTTCTTGGATGCACGGTGCAAGAATTCACTCACTGTCATTTGACAATCTTGAATTTCCTCTATTTCAGATGGATCGCTTGTTTCCGCCGCGTCCTGCGACACAGCTTCTACTTCGGACTTGGGCTCGTGATGCGACTAGTTTTCCAGCTATCCTGATCGCCCTCCTGACCAGACTGGGCTACCATTGGTACCCCGAGTACATGGTTTACGAGGATTACCGCGAGTTCAACCAGGAGCAGTATCATGCCCAAGCTCAGATATATGCTCTGAATGCTTTGAATGCTTCACCTCTTGAGGGAATTGAGAACGTTCCACTCGTTCGCGAATTTCCGGACGTCTTTCTAGAAGAACTTCCAGGAATACCCCCTGTTAGAGCCGTTGAATTCGTCATCGACTTGAAACCAGGCACTACTCCAATTGCCAAGCGCCCATACAAGATGCCACCGCATGAACTCCTTGAACTTAAGGAGGAAATCGACAAGTCACTTAAAAAGGGTTTCATCTGCCCCAGTTCCTCAGCTTGGGGAGCACCTTCTCTCTTTGTTAAGAAGAAGGACGGAACAAACCGATTGGTCCAAGACTATCGGCCTATTAACCAAGCAACAACCAGAACAAATATCCACTTCCCCGGATCAACGGTCTTTATGATCAACTTGCTGGATCCTCTGTGTTCTCTAAACTTGACTTAAGGTTGGGTTATCATCAGATTCGAGTTCGTAAAGAGGATATTCCGAAGACCGCCTTCGTTACCCGTTATGGTTCATACGAGTACACCGTCATGTCCTTCGGATTAACCAATGCTCCAGCAACCTTCTCTCGATTAATGAACTATATCTTCATGGACTACCTCGACAAATTCGTCGTGGTTTATTTGGATGATATCCTTATATTTTCCAAGAATGAAGAAGAACACGCCGAACATCTTCGGCTTGTATTGTAGAAACTCCGAGAACACCAGCTATATGCCAAATACTCCACGTGTGAATTCTGGTTATCTGAGGTGAGTATCTTGGTCATGTGATTTCCAAAGATGGCATTGCTGTTAACCCAGAACGACTCCAGGCTATTCTTGACTGGACTCCTCTGCAGACTGCTAAACAAGTCAGAAGTTTTCTCGGTCTCGCCAGCTATTGCCGCCGTTTTGTCGAGAACTTCTCCAAGATTGCTAAGCCACTAACTGATTTGCTCCACAAAGGCAAGAAGTTTGAGTGGACGGAAAAGTGCCAAGAAAGTTTTCAGATACTTAAAGATAAGTTGACATCTGCCACAGTGCTAGCTCCCCCTGATTCCCGCAAGGACTTTGTGATATATTGTGATGCATCCCGTCAAGGATTAGGTTGTGTCCTAATGCAAGAACGCAAAGTGATTGCTTATGGCTCTCGTCAGTTGCGCCCTCACGAAGATAAGTATCCAACACATGATCTCGAGTTAGCAGCAGTTATCTATGCACTAAAGCTTTGGCGACATTACCTTCTTGGTAATCGTTGCAAGATATACACGGACCACCTAAGTCTGAAGTATCTGTATACTCAACTAGATTTGAACCTCCGTCAACAAAGATGGCTCGAGACAGTAGCCGACTATGACATGGATATCTCTTATACCCCTGGCAAGGCTAATGTAATGGCAGATGCTTTGAGTCGCAAGTCTTATTGCAACAACCTCATGGTTCAGCAAGCACATCCCCTTCTTTACGAAGAACTTCGCAAGCTGAACCTTCACATTGTCCCACAGGGTCATCTCAATACCCTGGTTGTTGAACCAGATCTCGAGGACCTCATCAAGCATATACAGAAAGCTGACTCTGAGGTCGAGAAGATTAAGCGTGATCTCAAAAGAGGAAGGCCCTCGTTCTTCACTATTGATGCTGATGGCACCTTGTTCTTCAAAAATCGATTAGTGGTTCCTAGAAAGGACAATCTGGATCTGACCCCGCGCGTCATGAAAGAAGCTCATGATACGCCTCTTTCAATTCACCCTGGTAGTACCAAGATGTACCAAGACATTCCTCAACGGTACTGGTGGCTTGATATGAAGCGAGACATTGCTCGTTATGTTGCTGAGTGTGACGTTTGCTGTAGCATCAAAGCAGAACATCAAAGGCCTGCTGGAACTCTACAACCCCTTGATATTCCTGAATGGAAATGGGACAAAGTCGAAATGGATTTCATTACTGGTTTTCCCAGATCGTAGAAGGGTCATGATGCTATTTTTATCATCATTGACCGATTCTCAAAGGTTGCTCACTTTCTGCAAGTCAAGGAGACAATCACTGCTAGTCAGTTAGCAGACATATATGTTTCCAGAATTGTGTCACTTCACGGTGTTCCGTTCGAGATCAGTTCAGACCGTGGCAGTCTCTTTACCTCAAGATTTTGGAACAGTTTCCAAGAAGCTATGGGAACTCATCTGTCCTTCAGCACCGATTTTCACCCCCAGTCCCAGGGACAAGTTGAACGAGTCAATCAAGTGCTTGAAGATATGCTTCGAGCTTGTGTCATCTCATTCGGTAAGAAATGGGAGGAATCTCTCCCATTTGCTGAATTCTCATACAACAATAGCTATCAAGCTAGTCTGAAGATGGCACCCTTTGAAGTTCTCTATGGACGTAAGTGCCGAACCCCTCTGAATTGGTCAGAAACTGGGGAACGGCCACTCTTCGGTCCGGACATTATCCAACAAGCTAAGGAACAAGTCCGCATTGTCCGTGAACATTTGAAAGCTGCTCAGTCTCGTCAGAAGAGCAACTATGATCGAAAACACCAGGTAATGGTCTATCAACCTGGCGAACAAGCTTACCTTCGTGTCACTCCGATGAAGGGCACTCACCGTTTTGGGATAAAGGGCAAGTTAGCTCCTCGCTACATTGGCCCCTTTCGCATTCTCACAAGACGTGGAGAAGTGGCATATCAATTGGAATTGCCGCCAAACCTTTCTCAAGTTCATGATGTCTTCCATGTGTCGCAACTCCGTCGCTGCTTCAAGGATCCTATTCGAGCAGTGGATCATGAAATGCTTGAGCTGCAAGAGGATCTTTCTTATCAAGAGTATCCGATCCGCATTCTTGATCAAGCTGAACGTCGAACCCGTCAGAAGGCAATCAAGTTCCTTAAAGTTCAGTGGTCGAATCATTGTGAAGATGAAGCCACTTGGGAACCCGAAGATCGTCTTCGTGAAGAATACCCCACTCTCTTTCAGCCTACCTCTTAATTCTCGGGACGAGAATTTCTTTTAAAGGAGGAGAATTGTAACACCCCATGTAATTAAGCTACAGTGATCACCTTTGATAATGCCAAGTCACCATAATTAACAGTACTTGATCATCATTTGCATCATATCTCATTTCAAATTCCATCTCAAATTTAAATTCAAAAATAAATTGAATACAAAAGTTGTTCCAATTTGAAAACTAAAATGTTCATTAAAAAGCAAATAATCCATAACTAATTATGTTAAGAAAAACAACATCACCTAAATTACCTAGATGACTCTAACATCATCAAAGCAGCCCCAAGCAGCAATATTTAATCCCATTTTATTTAATTAAAATTAAAATGAAATCGTTAGTCCCCCAAACCTTTTTCTGGCAGTGGGATAAACCGCACTGTATTTATTTGGGCAGGATTCATATTTTTCAAAATTGAATTAGAGCTAAAGGAAAATACAAAACAGTAACTAATAAAAGAAAAACAGGAAAAGGCAAAGCAAAAAGAAAATAAAAGCCCCCCCTGGGCCTCGGCCAGCTGGCCACCAGCCGGCCCACCCCCGCCCCCTGGCCTATATGGCCTCGCACCCCCGAACCCTAAACCTAAATCCCCCCCCCCTCTCGAGCCTGATGCCCGCGCCCAGGGCGCTCGACGCCGTCACCGTCGCTCGTCCCCGACGCCACCTCACCGCCCCGTCCTCGTCGCTTCCTCGTCCCCTCCCCGACGGCCGACCCCGAGCCTCGCCGCCTGAACCTCTGCAACGGGGTGAGCCCCGTCCGCCTCTACCCTCCTCTCCTGTTCGGTCGCCACGCCGCCCGCAGCCTTAACCGCTGCTGCTCCCGCTCGCACCCGGCCACCCTCGCCTCGCTCCCGCGCGCCCGGCCTCCCCTTCGTCCGGGCTCGCGCGCCGCCCGCTGCTGGCCACCGCGCCCGCGCCGCGCCCCGCCTCGCTGCCGCTCGCCTCGCAGCCCCATGCGCGGCTCCGCCGCCGCCCCGCGCCCGCCTCTGCTGCCCCGGCCTGGCCACGCCCCTTCCCGGCCGGCGCCGTGCCCGCCGGCGCCCCTCTGGTTGCCGCGGCACACGCGCACGGGAGCCCAGCCGTGGCCCCGTGCCACTGACCACTGGTGCCCACGCCCCTGTTAAGATAAAAAATATAATTAAAATGATTAATTAATTAATTAGTTAATTAATTAACTTAATTAATTTGGCTTAATTAACTAGTTACTAAACTCACTAACAGTGGGGTCCCACTTGTCAGATTGACCAGTCCACCGACTCAGTTGACTGCTGACGCCATGCTGACGTCATCTAACACTATTTTGGATAATTCGAATTTAATATTTAAATTAATTCCAGAAATTCCAGAAAATGATTAAAACTTTGAAAAATCATATAAAATAAACCGTAACTCGGATGAAAATAATTTATATATGAAAAACGATCAGAAAAATGTGAAGAATCCGAATATCCTACCCACATACCTGCCACACCCCTCTAACATACTGAACATGGAACTTTTTGCCTGTTTTCGATAAATGAATAGTGCATAACCTTGATAAAATAAATCCAAATAAATTCCTAAATTATCTAAAACAAATAGATAGGCATTATATCACCTCTGCGTATCATTTAGGCATGTCATGCATTGCTGTTGCATTGTTGCAGTGAATTTATTGTTTCTTCCCCCTCCTTCTCTCACGATAGACGCCGAGACCGCCGCTGATGCAGCTGAGTACGACTGCGCTCTAGACGAGCAGCCCTCAGACGACCAGCCCGTCTCAGCAGAGCTTCCAGGCAAGCAAACCCCCTTGATCATCCAGATATCGCCTATTCTTTCCCTCTTATTCTTGCATTAGAATTGCCCCTGCTACTGTTCCAATAGTTCCTATTCTGATGCATAGCCTGGTTTTGTAACCTATTGTTGATACTTTACCTGTTATTCTATATGCTTAGTATATGCTGGTTAGCGATACATCTATGGCCCCATACCCTTGTTCTTGTTGCCACACTTTTCCACCGGAGACTCGATCAGTATGATTGACGGTCAGAGACCAACACATCACCGCCCATTCCCCCTAAGTTGTTCGACTCTGCAGAGCTACCATCGAGTGCCGAGGGTGATAGCTCTCATCTCACTTCCGATGATGCCTCTGTAGAATAGCTATCCGGTTGTGGGTTACCGAGGGTGATTCCTATTTCATCACCTCCGACAAAGCTTCCGTCGTGCAACTCCTCTTGTGTGAATCCATCGAGGGTGATTACTCCGGGTTCACCTTGACCGATACTTCGAGTGGGAATCCATCAAGGTTGATTTCTCGGATTCCTTCTCGATACTTTGGACACACGGGAACTTGGACTTTACTACTGTCATTTGATAAAGACGGGTCGGCTCCAAGAGCACCCGCGAGCCGTGTGTTACCAAGTCGGAGCGACAGGAATCCTGTTCGTCTCTGCGAGCTGCTAAATACGCTTAACGGATTTGGGTATTTCATCTGAGTTGGCTGCTGGCCATATACGCAGTACCACCATGTGGGATAATGGTTATGGGACCCTCTACGTCGTATGTATCAGCCAAAAGCTCTTCAGACGTCACAGCTCAGAGATGCGGGCTGATTGTTGGGTTGGGCTGGTTACTTCACTGTGTACACAGTGTCGCGCCTGGGCCCCGACCACCCTCGCAACGTGCAGGAGTGCATAGGGCGATGGCCCAAGACCCCTTCGCATTTAGGATTTAGATCGGCGTGCTGACCTCTCTGCTGAGCCTAGGTAGGACTGCGTCGTGTTGATCACCCGAGGCCGGGCATTACCCAGCAAGTGTGTCCGGCCAGATGTAATCGTGCGTGTTGGGTAACAGTAGTGCACCCCTGCAGGGAAGTTATCTATTCGAATAGCCGTGTCCATGGTAACAGGACGCTTGGAGTTGTATCCTGATCCACTACAACTACAAATTGATGTTGATTTAATATTAAACTGTTAATGCTGCTCTCGGGATCGCTTTCTCGCTGGGAGTCGAGAAAGGATCTCAGGGTGTTGCTATTATATAACCACTATTATATGTTACTGTGTTCTACTCTCTTCTGATGTTGCAAGATTTCTTCAAGATACTAATCTTTGATAGGCTAGGCTTCTCCCCCTCTATTCTGGCATTCTGCAGTTCAGTCCAAATATATAACCCCATTCCTTTGATACCGATGCATAATTAGTATAGTTCTGATGTCAGTCTTGCGAGTACTTTGGATGAGTACTCACGGTTGCTTTGCTTCCTATTTTTACCCCATACCCACTTGATGTAATCACACGATGGAGTCCCAGAGACAGACGCCACCGCAGGAGACTACTACCAGGAGAGTCCCGGAGGCACGTACTACTGGGTTGAGCCAGCCGACCAGGAGTAGTTCGGAGGCCCTAGGCAGGAGCCTTTCGCCTTTTCAATCAGTGTCGCTGTTTGTGCTAGCCTTCTTAAGGCAAACTTGACTAACTATGTCTCTACCCAGATATTATTTGTTTGTACGACTTATGTATTCGGGTCCTCGTGACCCCTGTTTTGTAATGAAGATTTATGTTTAAATTTGAGTTTAGAGTTGTGTTGTGATATCTTCCAGTGAGTCTCTGGTCTCGAGCGTGCACGTTTGCGTGTATGATTAGTGCACGGTCGAGCAGGGGCGTCACAATGGATTATACGAACTCTCACCCTTCCGCAATTTGCTAGCCTCTTCGGTACCGTGCTTTGCCTGATCTCACCTCGAGAGTTGGTGCAAACTTTGCCGGTGCATCCAAACCCCATGATATGATACACTCTATCACACATAAGACTCCTTATACCTTCCTCAAAACAGCCACCATACCTACCTATTATGGCATTTCCATAGCCATTCCGAGATATATTGCCATGCAACTTCCACCGTTCCGTTTATATGACACACATCTTCATTGTCATATTGATTTGCATGATCATATAGCTGACATAGTATTTGTGGCATAGCCACCGTTCATCATTTTTATACATGTTACGCTAGATCATTGCACATCCTGATACATTGCTAGAGGCATTCTTATAGAGTCATATTGTTCTAGTTATCAAGTTGTAATATCGAGTTGTAAGTAAATAGAAGTGTGATGATCATTATTATTAGAGCATTGTCCCAGTGGGGAAAGAATGATGGAGACTATGATTCCCCCACAAGTCGGGATGAGTCTCCGGACGAAAAATAAAAAAATAAAAAATAGGCCAAAAAGAGCCCATCAAAAAAAATGAGAGAAAAAGAGAGAAGGGTCAATGTTACTATCCTTTTCCACACTTGTGCTTCAAAGTCGCACCATGTTTTTCATATAGAGAGTCTCCTGAGTTGTCACTTTCATATACTAGTGGAAATTTTTCGTTATAGAACTTTGTATATTCTGATGACGGGCTTCCTCAAATGCCTGAGGTCTTCATAAGCAAGCAAGTTGGATGCACACCCACTTAGTTTCAGTTGAGATTTCATACACTTATAGCTCTTAGTGCATCCGTTGCATGGCAATCCCTACTCCTCGCATTGATATCGAATGATTTACATCTCCATAGTCCGTTGATCCGCCGAGTTGGTGCGAGACTTTCTTCCTTTTTGACTTCTCCTATTGATCCCTATCATCGCATTCTATTCCACCTATAGTGCTATGTCCATGGCTCATGCTCATGTATTGCGTGAAGTTGAAAATGCTAAAGGGCGTTAGAAGTACGATCCAATTGCCTGGTTTAACACCGGGGTGCTCATGATTTATATTTATGCGATGAAGGCGGAGTCATGCAATGCTAACATGATAAAATGAGTGGGGAATAACATTCGTTAAGGATCGTATATTTTGAAAGTTTAATGATAATGCTTCTAATGTTAATGGATATTATTATGTTGATATTATTAATTCATCATTTCTTAATATTTATACCGTAAAGAGATTACATGATAAACATGTTAGGTAGCATTCCACATCAAAAATTCTGTATATTTTTGCAAATAGTGGTGCTTAAATTTAGTGGAACTGAACAAGAAGTTCAGATGGTCAATCAACTACAAGGTTCAGTTCAATATTCCAACTGAGAACACAATAATTTGTTATTCTAGAATGAGAGAACCTAACCTTGGTTGGTGGCAACAAGAAAAACCCGAGTGAACCCCAGAAAATTAAAGCGTGCCTAGGAATCATTGAGATGTATAAAAATGCTAAACATATGCTCAGGAAATTAATCTTGGCTCAGAGAAGCTTCACTTGATTTTCCTGATTTGTAAATCTTCTCACAACTTTGTCTTTTGCTCTGAACTTGTAAATGTTGGTTATGTTCTATGAATCGTTGAGATGTATAAAAATGCTAAACTTATGCTTTTGAAGTATTTAATGAAGCCGAGTTTATTGTGATTGTTTAACATGAACGCTAGACTAGAATGTGAACATTTGGAATGTATATTGTGGTCTCAGTTAATCGCATGAACCACTGTAACAAGATACGTAGTTGCTTATATGTCATACAGCAGAGTATGAGTGTGAGCTGGTCGATACCTGGCTTTTCTAGTGTTGAAGCGAGCTGCGCCAATGTGCCATGTTTGCACCAACTGTGCTTAAAATCGGGGTAGCACCAACAGTGTGTACAAGTACTTAACCAGCATTACCTACCTATGTATACGTCAGCACACCAAGAGTTGTCAAACAAGTATTTCATCAAACACACACTGCTCGTATGATAAACAGTGGCAACTTATGTTTTACCATGCCATATTACATGAAAAAATGCGTGAGGATGCATCTATTTTGGCAACACTTAAGAGGGGGCTCACATGATTCACGGACACACAAAAGTAGCAGTAATTCCCATAGAGGGATTCAAACAGAGTAGTACCCCAAGAGGGCTCGATAACACGCAAGGTTCGGGTAATTAAACACAATCCAAACTACTTTGAAACACTAGCTGGGCCAACTATTTCATGCCATCGATCTATTTGGGGTCGACATGACGCCCGCAAGGAAAATGGAGTCAGCTGGCCCCAGCGCCAAGAAGATGAGGCTCCCGCCAGCGGCGATGCCTGTTGTAGATCCCGCACCCGGCAGCGTAGGGAGAAGCGACGTGGGCCACCCCCTGTATCTGAGGAACCTGAAGAATCTCGGGCAGACCACATCAGTGGTCGCCCAAACGCCAACCTTGGGGAGATCATCTATGTCGGTGTACTAAAGTTTGGGTCTTTTAGTACCCCATACTTGTGCACGGACGGTTGTAGCCATACCAGCGGCAAGGCCTGCCGGAGGACAGCTGGAAACAAGTACAAGATTATCAAGAAGGCGTTCAAGCCAATGATCAGAAGACAGAGGATCGAAGGCTAGGTTCCCGCCAAGATCGACAAGATCTTGCCGGGAAAGCTCATGAAGACCCGGCAAGGACTCGCACCCGGCAAGATCCCGCCGCCCTGCCACCGCTCCAGCGCAGCAAACAACCTGTCGTTTAGGGTTTGTCCTCCTGGGTGCGTGTCATGGCATTAGCGGCGGATGGGGTTAAGCGGTGCTGATGGGACGGGCTCTTTTTCTGTCCCCAAGAAAGTAAGGGACACCTAAGTGGAGCATTTAATGCGTTTGTCCTAAGTCGTTAGTGATAAGCATGTAAACACTGTAGCAACTTTACACCTCTTGTACTTGCTGTTCGCCACTGTTGGTGACCCCTTTGTCATATAAATGGAGGCCCAAGGCGAAGCTACAGGGGAGGAGGAGCTTTCTGGCCCAGCTGCATGTGTAGCCGCCCTTCTTGTGTACTGTTCACCAAGAAGCGCTCCGTGTATCTGAGCTCAAACACCCACAATAAACCAAAGCAGGAGTAGGGTTTTACGCTACTCAACGGCCCGAACCTGGGTAAAACATCCCCGCGTTGATCGTTGGATCCGCTCTTTGTGTACATCTTCTCCCCAGCCGAACCGTAAAAGGGATCCACGCGGTCCCATAGGTGTCGTACGCTGACATCTTTGGCGCGCCAGGTAGGGGGGAAGGTTGCGCGAACCAGATCTAGCGGTCAACACGCCAGTTTTTGATCACTTTCGTCGCCATGCCTCCCAAGAAGAAGGGCGCTATGGCGGTTGATCCATCCGTGTCCGGTCTGCCTCTACCCACACAGACGGGCGACGGCGTAGGTGCTGGTGGAGGAGGTGGAGGTCTCGAGCCTCCACGACGTTCTGGCGATCAGAGCCAGGCGAGCGGCGTCGTTCGCGACAACGACAACAACCCGCACACTGCCAGGTCTTAGGACGGAGCCGTGCTACCTACGGGTGGCGCAGCGAACTCCAAAGACGGGACGGCGCCTTCCAAGATGCCCACGCCGGCGCATGCGCCGCGTCTTCTCAAGTCATGCGCGACGAGCAGCGTCGTGACGTTGGTGGTTCCAGGCGCCCCCATGGAAGGACCCATGCGCATCACTCTCAAGATGCACGGGGCCAGTATGCACGCCAACACGCTGGTGGAAGCAGGGCGCGACCGCAAGACCGTGATGGAGCTCCTTCTAACACAGTTAGGAGTCAGAGTACCTCACGTTCTTCGCACCTTTCACCGCCGCCTACACCGGCAGAAGCGTTGGCACGAGCGCAGCTGCTCCTAGATTTCCCTCCCGCTACGGAGAAGCTAGAAGAGTGGAGATCTGCTATTCAAAGCCTCATCGGCTTGGCTAATGATGACAGGCTGTAGCAGGTGGGGCCTTCGCGGCGGCAGTCCACCGAGCCGGTGCACGCTGATGACGAAAAGACCGGAGGCGGTATGACTACGATGCGCTCCCCTCCATGACGACAACAGCGGTCGCTAACTCGGCCGGTTGACGCCTGTGATGACGATTCCACGGCGTCGTCTGATCCCCGAGCTCGCCGCGATCAACGTCAAATCCTTCGGTAACGGAACAAAGAAGACGCTCGAACTACCATCGAGCGGCGGCGGGAAGCGCGCCGTCAATCTGACAGGCGTGCGGGACCCACTGTATACGAGCCTGCGCCGGGGTATTCTGGTAACTTGCCTTACGAGGTGGGTTGTCCAGCGTTTACTCGTGAGCTGCGGCGGGTCCAGTGGCCCAATTCCCGAACTTTCAAGCCGGAGGTGCCGGAGAAATACGACGGCAAGACTCACCCATCAGAGTTCCTGAGCATCTACACCATTGCGGTGCAGGCTGCCGGGGCTCGAGACGACAAGATACTCGCCAACTACTTCCCGTTGGTACTTAAACCCAACGTAAGGTCGTGGTTGATGCATTTGCCGGAGAATTCCATTTCCTCCTGGGTAGATTTGTGTCATGAGTTCGTTGGAGCCTTTACTGGAGGCCACCAGGCTCCTGGCCAGGAAAGCGATTTACATCTCATCCCCCAGAAAGAGGGCGAAACCTTGCGCAAGTACATACAGAGATTCAGCCGTATACAGCACAACATCCCAGACATTCATCCTGCCGCAGTTATCAGCGCGTTTCATCAGAATGTGCGCAACTGCAAGATGCGGGAAGAGCTGGCGATGAACAAAGTCAGGGATGTTGCTGAGCTCTATGCTCTGGCTGATAAATGTGCTCGGGCTGAAGAGGGAAGGAGATTCCCCGACGAGGATGCTGGTGCAGAAATCGACTCTGAAGGCGAAAACGCCACCACCTCGACGAAGAAAGGCCGACGGCGTAACAGGAAGCGCAAGGGCAAGGCCGTGCTAGCCGTCGAGGGATCTGGCAACACCAGCACCGCCAAGAAGATCAAGGCTGATGGCCCCGGCAAGGAGGTTGCCAGGTGTGCCTCATGTCAGGCCTTGGCGGCTGCCGACAAGCAGGAGGGCTCCGACAAGCAGTACTGCAAGATCCATCGCACCAAGGGTCACGATCTCCAAAATTGCCGGCAAGTTGAGCAGCTTGTCGAGAAGCAGAAAACTGAGTATGAAAGGCGAGACAAGGAGAAGGCCCAGGATGGTGCTGAGGGGTCTGGCAAGAAACGCGGTGGTCGAGGAGGTCGCCACGGCAAGGCCAAGCAACAAAAGGAGAGGCCCGCTCGAGGCCGTGACAAGGAAAAGGGGGGTGACGAAGAGGACGACGAGTCCAGCGAGCACGAGTTCCAGAAAGCTACAGAAGCCATGTGCATTGACGGAGGCGCCTCATTGCATTCCTCTCACTGCCGACTCAAATAGTGGGCACGCGAGATTAACGCGACAAAGCCGTCGGTCGATGCCCGGAAACCATTGAAATGGTCCAACACGCCTATCATTTTTTACGCTGAGGATCACCCTGACCGCACAACCGCGGTCGGGTGTTTGCCATTGTTGGTTTCACCAACGATCCGCAACCTCAAGGCGACAAAGATGTTAGTTGACGGTGGGCCGGTTTGAACTTGATCTCGCCTGATGTGATCAAGAAGTTGCAAATTCCTGACGAAGATCTCGAAGAAACGGGCACGTTCCAAGGGATCAACCCAGGAATGAGCTAGCCGAAGGGCAAGATCACACTACCAGTAACATTTGGTAGTGAGCTGAACTACAGAACAGAAAAGATCGTCTTGGACATCGCCAAAATTCCATTGCCATATAATGGGATTCTTGGTCGTCCGACGCTGGCTAAGTTCATGGCGGCATCACACTACGCCTATAATACACTGAAGATGCCCGGGCCGATGAGCGTCATTACTATCAACTCCGACAAGAAGGATGCGCTTATCTGCACCGACCAACTCTATCGGGAGGCAGTCGCAGCACCTGCCGCCAAGGTACTTGCTCCTGCCGCCGAAGCTCCCAGGGGGAAGAAGACCGGCAAGACCTCTAGCACACACTCCGGCCAGCGCACCTCCTCGGAGTGCTGCGCTCCCATTAAGGATGTGCCGGAGAGCTCCGCTGGCAAGAGCAAGAAATCCAAGGCAGCTCCACCAGCAACTAAGAAGGTGCCCATCAAGGAGGATGGTACGGGAGGAACTTTCACCATGAGTTCCACCCTCGATGACAAATAGGAAAGCGCGCTCATTGCCTTCCTGCGGGCGAATATCGATGTGTTTGCATGGCAACCATCTGATATCCCCAGTGTTCCCAGGGAGGTAATTGAGCACCACCTTGCTGTCTATCCTCATGCACGGCCCGTCAAGCAGAAAGTTAGGAAGCAAGCTTTGGAGCGGCAAGAATTTATTGCCGAAGAAATCAGGAAGCTAGAAGCGGCAGGTTTGGTTAGAGGAGTGCTCCATCCAACATGGTTAGCCAATCCAGTTGTAGTGCGCAAGGCGAATGGAAAATGGAGGCTATGTATCGACTATACAGATATCAATAAAGCATGTCCAAAAGATCCTTTTCCCTTGCCGCGCATTGACCAGATTGTGGACTCCACTGCCGGCTGCGATTTGCTGTCGTTTCTTGACGCTTATTCAGGGTATCATCAGATTTTCATGTCAAAGGAGGACGAAGGGAAAACCGCATTTATCACCCCATGTGACACGCATTGCTTCATACGCATGCCTTTCGGGTTGAAAAGTGCTGGTTCAACGTTTGCAAGAGCGGTCCAGATCGGTTTTGAGCCCCAGCTACATAGAAATATGGAAGCTTATATGGATGACATAGTGGTAAAAACCAAGGACAAGGCAACGCTCATACAAGATTTAGAAGAGACATTTGCAAATCTACGCAGGATCAATCTGAAGCTCAATCCTGAGAAGTGTGTGTTTGGCATTCCATCCGGCAAGCTTCTCGGGTTCTTTGTGTCTCAACGTGAAATCAAAGCAAATCCCGACAAGATCAAGGCAATTGAGCAGATTGAAGCACCAAGACGTGTCAAAGATGTGCGTCGACTTGCTGGCTGTGTTGCTGCTCTGAGCAGGTTCATCTCCAAATCTGCTGAGAGCGCCCTGCCTTTTTTCAAAATCTTGAAGAAGGCGGGTCCAATGAAATGGACTCCGGAAGCGGAGGCAGCGCTGCAGGACTTGAAGAGGTACCTCTCCTCTCCGCCAACACTAGTCGCGCCTAAACCACAAGAGCCATTGCTGCTATATTTAGCGGCGATGAATCAAGTGGTTAGTGCTGCATTAGTGGCGCAGAGAGAAATCGACGAAGAAGCAGCGGCAGCGACAAGCCCGTCAAGCGACAAGGTGGGATTCTCCCCGGCAGAGTCTGGTGCCGACAAGGCAGGATCTGCGCAATCAAATGAAGCAACGCAGAAGAAGAAGATGGTGCAGCGCCCAGTCTATTTTGTCAGCTCCCTGTTGCAGGGGGCTAGGTCAAGATATTCTGGCGTGCAGAAGTTGCTCTTCGGCCTCCTTATGGCCTCGAGGAAGCTGCGCCATTATTTCCAGGCACATGAAATCACCGTCGTCACTCGCTTCCCGTTGCAGCAGATTTTACGGAATCCAGATGCGACCGGCAGAATTGTGGAGTGGGCATTGGAACTGTCAAGCTTTGGTCTCAAATTTGAAAGCACTTCGACTATTCAGAGCAGAGCCTTGGCAGAGTTCATTGCAGAATGGACACCGACGCGGGACGAAGAAATTCAAGAGACAACTATCCCCGGCAAGGAAACAAATCGAGAATGGATTATGTACTTTGACGGGGCTTTCTCGCTGCAAGGCGCCGGTGCTGGCGTGCTGCTTGTCGCACCCACTGGAGAGCACCTCAAGTATGTAATTCAGATGCACTTTACCCGGGAGAGATCAACAAACAACACTGCAGAATATGAAGGGCTGCTTTCCGGTCTCAGGATCGTGGCGGACCTTGGAATTAAGAAGCTCATCGTCAGAGGTGACTCGCAGCTTGTCGTCAGGCAAGTCAACAAAGACTATCAGAGCCCGTTGATGGAAGCATATGTAGATGAAGTGAGAAAGTTGGAGGAGCGTTTTGACGGGTTGCAAACGGAGCATGTTCCTCGTGCGGAGAACAATATTGCCGACGACCTGTCAAAACGTGCTCCCCTCAAGTTACCTGTGGAACCAGGAACTTTTGTGCTCCGCTTAACTCAGCCATCTGTAACACCATCGACGAGGCAAGACAAGAGGAGAAAGTTGAGTTCTGGCCAGCACTTTCCTGCAGAGCTTCCAGAAGCCGCCGGCAAGGAAGTTGCCGGGAACGACGCCAAGCTTGCCGGAGAGCAACAGGCTCCGGCAGGGCCTCAAGCCCTTGCCATAGAGACAAACGCTCCCATGGCCGAAGATATGCCTTTCGTCCTTGTTGTCGAGCCACAGGCTCCAACATGGGCACAACACATCGTCCGGTTCCTTCAAACAGAAGAACTCCCTGAAGAACAGGAAGAAGCGGAGAAAGTAGCCCGTCGGTCTAATGTGTACCAGTTCGTGGACAATGTCCTATATAGAAAGAGACCGAACGGTGTGAAATTGAAGTGTATTCCTCGGGAGGATGGACTGGAGCTGTTGGCAGAGATACATGGAGGCATATGTGGCTCCCACATAGATTCAAGAGCTCTTGTCGGCAAGGCATTCCGGCAAGGTTTCTTTTGGCCCACTGCTCTCCAGGATGCAACTGCACTATTAACCAAGTGTGAAGCGTGCCAGTTCCATTCAAAGAAATTGCATCAGCCAGCTCAAGCTCTTCAGACAATTCCTCTTTCCTGGCCATTCTCAGTCTGGGGGCTCGACATATTGGGCCCTTTTCCCCGCGCTGCCGGGGGCTTCGAGTACTTGTATGTTGCTATCGACAAGTTCACAAAGTGGCCGGAAGTGGAAGCAGTGAGAAAGGTGACAGCACAATCAGCCGTCAAGTTCTTCAAGGGACTAGTGTGCCGTTTTGGTGTGCCAAACAGGATCATCACCGACAATGGCACGCAGTTCACGAGCCGCACCTTCATGCAGTACGTCCAAGACCTTGGCGGCAAAATCTGTTTTGCTTCTATTGCTCACCCGAGGAGCAACGGCCAAGCGGAAAGGGCAAATGCTGAAGTGTTGCGAGGTCTCAGGACAAGGACTTTCGACAAGCTGCGCAAGTGCGGAAGACGCTGGATTGATGAGCTGTCGGCGGTTCTTTGGTCAATCAGAACGACACCAAATCGAGCTACTGGCTAGACACCCTTCTCCCTAGTCTACGGGGCAGAAGCAGTTCTCCCCACAGAACTCATATACGGGTCACATCGAGTACTCGCTTATGATGAGCTTGAGGAAGAGCAGCTGCGCCAAGATGACGCCACGCTCCTTGAGGAAGATCGTCTTCGGGCTGCTGTGCGAGCTGCACGCTACCAGCAAGCCTTGCGCCGCTATCATAGCCGCAAGGTTCATGCCTGAAGCCTTGAGGAAGGCGACCTTGTTCTTCGGCGCATTCAGTCGGCCAAGAATTCTATCAAGCTGACGCCGAAGTGGGAAGGCCCTTATCGGGTAGTACGAGTCACCAGGCTCAGCGCAGTCCGCCTGGAGACCGAAGATGGCATTCCAATAAGCAATTCCTGGAATATCCATAAGGCGCGGTTGCCGGCAAGGCATATGATCCTTTGTACAAAGCCAGGCGCAGACCCTGTGCATAGTTGAATAAACTTAAGTGTTTTACAATTCTTGTCGATTTTCATGTCAATCTATATGCATGCTTGTCTGAGATCTTGTATTACACCTGCTTCCGGTAAGCATTAATGAACCGCCAAGGTTCCGTATCTTTCTTTTCTCTTCTTCTTAAAGGACAGAAGGTTTCCTCGCGTGCAAGTTTGCCGGGGGGGAATGATGGTATGGACACCGACAGGCAATGTTCGAGTTGACATTTTGCAATAAGGAGTACAACGACGAAAAGCTAAGTTGCAAAACTCTTAAGCAAATTTTTATTGTAGACCTATTTTCCTTGAACGATTCCGGCTTTGTATGGAAAACCTGCACGCGAAGGAACCTTGTCGTGATCGGTTGCGCCCTTACTTTGTTTCGAGTCCGCTCAACAGCTTAAGTGGCTGCACTGAAAACATCAAGGTATCTTGTCGGCAGCGACACCTCCAGCAGGCTGCTAAGGATTCGTTCCTCAAAGCGCTAGCGGCAAGGGTGTGCGCACCGGCAGGTTTCCAATAAGCGTAGGGTATGTACCGTACAAAAAAAAAGAGAAACCAGACAAGAGAAATAGTATACATTCATCCAAAACATAGCAAGTTATATTACTGGTCGCTGCGATTCTAACTTAAGATAAAACTGTCTTTGGCATGGAATGGTGGCGACAAAATGGAGCGAAGCGGCTAGTCCCTGCGCTGGCCTTCGACCCTCTTGACTTGGCTCACTCTGTCGACGATGGGCGCGACAAGCTCTTCGAGGGCCTTGAGGTCTGCATCCTCCGGCAAGCTAGCGAGAATGTTGGTAAGGTTGATGCCGGGGTTCTTGTGCACCACTTTGACGAGCACCTTGAGGATGACAACCCAGCAGAGTTTGCGGGATTCGTTGGCCAGATGGGTTGCTCGGTCAGACTGGAGCAGCTTGAGGGCGTCAACGATGCTCTCGAAGAACATGGTCAGCTTGGCGCTCGAAGACACCCTATCATCTGAAGAGTAGTTGAAGTTTTTCAAGCCCAAGGTGGACAGTTTTGCGGCAAGCCTTTCCGCGACGTCGACAAGGCGCTCAGTCCAGATCTTCACACCTTTCTCAAAGTCATTATAAGTGGCGGCGGCGCTGTTGAGCAGGCTCTTCTCACTCTGGAGATCTTTGATCAAAGCCCTCTCGCGAGCTTTGCCGTTCTCAAGGGATTCCTCCAGCGTTGCCAGCTTTAGTGTCAGATCAGCGATGTATTCATTGGCTGAGACGAGCTCCTTGGTCTTTCCGGACATGGCGGTTTGCATCTCCGCCAGGCTGTAGAGAGTTTTCTCTCTGTCGGCTTTGAGCGTTGAGATTTCCTTGCCATGGTCCTCGAGATCTGCTTCCAGCCTCTTCACTTTATCGCCCAGCTCGTTCTTGGCGGCCTCTGCAGCTTCGGCGGCATCGATGGCTCCCTTTAACTTGCCGGCATGGTCTATGGCCAGAGCTTCGAGTGTTTCCTTGTGTCTCTGCTCCAGCTCCTGGGTTCGCCGCGTGACAAGCTCCTCGATCTCTTCGTCCTTGCCGCGGAGCTAGGCGGCAAGCGCCTCCTCGCGAGTGGCAAGGTCTTCTTCATAAGCATCGAGCCCGATGCGGCATTCTATTAAGCGAGCTTCCTCTGTAGCAGCCTGCTGCGCGGCCTCCTCATGTGCCTTCTCGGCATCGGACTGCTTTAAGAGGAACTCGCTCCAACTTTGATTCAGTTGCTCCCGGCCAACCGTCAGTTCCTGGAAAGCCTCGGTGTACCAGACTTGCGTCTCCTCGACGCGCTTCTGGAAATCTGCCTCCGCTGCTTCAACAACTGCCGCCCTGGAGTCCAACTTCTCCTTTCGGGTGCGGTGGAGCACCTGGAGCTTTTGAAAGTTGTCGCTCATGGCTTGGAGGAGCTGTTCTTCCCTGGACCCGCTGCTGCTGGTGCATGGTTCGTCGACGATCTTAAGTCCAGCGGCGGCGATGACGTCTTCATCAAAAATTTCTCCTTCGGTTGGCACCCCAGTGCTTGCCGCCCCTGGTATGCTGACGAACAGGTTGTCGCCAACCTTAAGGTATCTGCTTGATGGGGGGGCGTCGGATGTTGACGGTTGATCCTCGACAACCGCCTCGCAGGCAGCTGGGGGCTCCGCGACTGGTGTAGCGCCAGGCACTCCTATGGAAGGAATGCCGTCAGTATGGTCGCCGGTCTCCTTGCCGGCCCCCTCAGCAGACCCCTTGGTGGTTTCTTCCTGTGCGGCCTTGGCGGTCTCGTCATCTGCGACTCTGTCGGCCACGACTGCAGCGTCCTTGGCGGTCTCTTCGATGACAATATCAACATCCATTTGTTCCATCGAAGGAAGATCTGAAGACCAAGAAAGGAAACAAGATGAGACCGAGGTTGAAGTTCAAGAAGACAAAAATAAAGAAAGAATGATAAGTGCACCAAGGCAAACAGTTTACCTGTGTCGAGCTGTTGAGAGGTGGTTTCTCCTTTCCCGGCAACATGGGTTGCCGATGTAGGATTGCCAGTGCCCGTGCTTGCCGGCTCCTCTTCAACATGAATGGGCTCGCCAGTGGAAGCCCTTGCCGAAGGTTCATCTCTGGGCGGCGTGGTTGACGGAGGCGGCACGTCAGGGACAGCCTCCCATGGCTCTCCTTGTTGTCGTTCTTCTCCTACAAGCCCGGTGATGTCAATAGCGAAGATCTTCACCCCAACACTCGCCAGCGGAATATGAGTAGAGGGCTCACACTGCGGGCTGAGTTGGGGGCTGCGTCGAGGGCTGAGCTCTGGGCTGATGACGATGTGCTCCGGCGCACATGCGGTGCTTGCCGAAGGTTCATCACCCGTTGAAGTCTTCGCCTTCTTCGCCATCCTTTGCGCCAATGTTTCTGTATCTTTGTGGGGACAGGCCAAAGCAAAACAAATGAGTTAAGCAAAACCAGGAATTCAGAAATTGAAAGATGCGGCAAGGACCCTTACTCTTCTTTTTCCGGACTAAAAGCGGAGATGTCAAAGTCAACCTCCGCTGCAGTGTCCGTGCGAGGGGGTGGAGAAGGGGTCTTGGGACGCTTGACTGTGGCAGAAGCAGTAGGTTGATATGATCCTGCTGCTCCAGCTTTTGGTGCCGTCGTATGAGACGCCCCCACCGCTCCAGTTGTTGCCGCGGTTGTGCGTCTCGTACGTCGCACGGGTTGTTGTTGGGCTCCTTGCCGCTGCACAGCCTTGCCGGCCGTCCCCTTGCCGGGAACCTCACCACTCGAGGAAGGCTGATGTGTTGGGACGCCGGAGACGGCTTTCCGAAGAACACGTTTCTTCTTCTCTGGAGCTGGGGGCTCCTCGTGCAGCTGCTCCTCGGTTGTGTCTTCGACAGAAGAGCTCCCGGCAACCATGCCACTCTGCTCCCCGGCAATTTCACCTTGCTCGGCAAGGGTCTCCTCTGACATTATTTCTTCTTCACTGGCTTCCTCTTCCGCGAAGCCGAAGCTGCCGGCCTCCGCGGCTAGATTCACCTCTTCCGCCCTACTGGCGATGTAAGCCACTTCGTCATCAGTGGTGGGGCGGATAAGGGTTGGCTCTTCCCGGATGGCTTTCTCCGACAAGTTATCAAAAAACTCATGTGCGTGCTCTAAGGATGGCTCTTCCCAACTTCCGTCAAGGCCGTGAGCATTACACACCGGCATCATGGCGATGATTGAGCTCAAAGCAGAGTTGTTGCACAAGGGAATTACGCCAGCCGGCAACTTATATTTCCCGTCAGGCCTGAACAGTTTGTGGCAGAGAGCTGTGTGCTGCAAGACTGTCAAGTTGTTGCTCAGACCAGGGCGTAGCCTCATGATATCTGCTGCATTCTTGAACTCCCAGGCTGGTCTCCCTTTATTCTGTAGAGGGGCGATGCGGCGGCGGAGGAAATCAGTGCCAATCATTTCTATTGTGAGCCCGGCAACCCTGAGATGGTAGATCCTGGTAATTGCGATTGCGAGCTTCTCATCCTGAGGATCGAGGCTGCTCCAGTCCTTGTCGCGAACCACTTTCGTTTGTCGGGGCAAACAAAATAGCTGAGGATCTTTCTCCTTAATCCAGCACCACTCGGCCCGCCATTCATCCCACTTCTTACGGTAGAGACCGTCTGGGTATATCTCTTTATTCCATGCCCTTGGAATCCAGGTGATAGAACCAGAAAGGGCGTCTCCTGTTTCGATACGGGGAATGAAATAGTGGCGAAAGAGGGCTGTGCTGGGAACTACTCCGGCAAAATTTTCACAGAGATGGGCAAAGACTGACATGCATGTCACAGCATTAGGCGTAAAATCCAAGAAACGGAAGCCGTATGTGTACATGATGTCGATGAAGAAATCAGAAAACGGAGGGCAGAGCCCGCAGTAAAAGTAAGCGACAAAGAAGGGGAATTTATCTGGACCGCCCTTGACAGAAGCTGGGAGCACGCGAGTAGCAGGGTGAGCCCTCGTCTCCTTCCCCCACATACACATGCACCGCTCCACCAGGGCGCGCATGTCAAGCGTCGGGGCGAAGACGACGTGTTCCTTCCGCATCTCCACCAGATCGATCTTATCCATCTCTGCATCCGAGTCGACGGCTTTCGCCGCTTTGCCCTTGCTTGCTTTGGGCGGCATGACGACTGTGGAAGCGGAGGCCGAGGATGATGAGGCGTGGAGGTGGCGAATGGATGGGGGAGGCTCTGTTTCAAGCTCGAGGAAGAAGGCGACGGCGGTTTCCAGATTGGAAAAGACGAGAGGTAAATGAGCAACGCCTCTGCGGATTCCCTTTTATGGGGAAGGCGCGGGGCTGCCTCTTTACTAAACCAATGTGAATGCGCTTTTACGAGCGCACTGCTACTGCGGCCATTCCGCGCACGCATCCCATGTCCCGCATTTAATGCGCATCGTGGGAGAGGGCGGTAAATAAGAGGATTACGATAGTTACTCCTACGACATGTGCCCGTGCACTGTTTGGGCCTAGCCCAACAACGCCTCGCACCCGTGTATGGCCTAGGCCCGGGGGCTCCTGTCGGTGTACTAAAGTTTGGGTCTTTTAGTACCGCATACTTGTGCACGGACGATTGTAGCCATACCAGCGGCAAGGCCTGCCGGAGGACAGCTGGAAACAAGTACAAGATTATCAAGAAGGCGTTCAAGCCAATGATCAGAAGACAGAGGACCGAAGGCTGGGTTCCCGGCAAGATCGGCAAGATCTTGCCGGGAAAGCTCACGAAGACCCGGCAAGGACTCGCACCCGGCAAGATCCCGCCGCCCTGCCACCGCTCCAACGCAGCAAACAACCTGTCGTTTAGGGTTTGTCCTCCTGGGTGCGTGTCATGGCATTAGCGGCGGATGGGGTTAAGCGGTGCTGATGGGACGGGCTCTTTTTCCGTCCCCAAGAAAGTAAGGGACACCTAAGTGGAGCATTTAATGCGTTTGTCCTAAGTCGTTAGTGATAAGCATGTAAACACTGTAGCAACTTTACACCTCTTGTACTTGTTGTTCGCCACTGTTGGTGACCCCTTTGTCATATAAAAGGAGGCCCAAGGCGAAGCTACAGGGTTGGAGGAGCTTTCTGGCCCAGCTGCATGCGTAGCCGCCCTTCTTGTGTACTGTTCACCAAGAAGCGCTCCGTGTATCTGAGCTCAAACACCCACAATAAACCAAAGCAGGAGTAGGGTTTTACGCTACTTAGCGGCGCGAACCTGGGTAAACCATCCCCGCGTTGATCGTTGGGTCCGCTCTTTGTGTACATCTTCTCCCCAGCCGAACCGTAAAAGGGATTCACGCGGTCCCATAGGTGTCGTACGCCGAAAATCTACCTTATTCCCACCAAGGATGGCTGCGCACCCAAGCCCTCGCATCGCGGTGGCGCCCTCTATGGCGTGCCGCGCCTCTTAATCTCGACTGTCGTGACCAATCTCTCGTTAATGATTTTGAACTCCCCGGAGCCATTATCTCCTCCCATCAGGGCTCCGTTCACCGCCTCTGCATCTCGGCGTGCTACCTGTACATACCATACATGGTGGATGCCTGGCTGACATCCCCTGAATTCCACAAACTCCAGCTTCTTGAGTTCACCATTCCTACAAAAATCTCATACCATGAACCGAACGCCATGTAGCTGTGCTGTCACCACCGATGTCCATCTCGCGGTTTTCCCCCTCTCTCCACACCGCCACCTTTGCCCTATGCAAACTACCAGACAATCTGGTACAAAAGCTTTGACTCTCACTTCTCAAAAAACTTTCACTTGTGCAAGTTCATATGTCGGAGGCCTCACTGCACAACATTATCCAATCTAGTTGCCCTGCCCTGGAGAGCCTATTGCTTGTTTTCACACTTAAAATCGGTTGTCTCCGAATAAAGTCGCCTAACCTTGTAAGCATTGGATTTTCTTTTGACGGAGGGGAGCTCATCATCGAATATGCCCCTTCACTTCAAAGGTTGATCCTTGATTCTTGTTATTCACCTTCATGAATAACTGTCGTCTCTGCGCCTAAACTGGAGACCTTGGGTGTAATTCATGATCTCTGTGATGATTTCAAGATGGTGTTTAGTTCCACAGTTATTCAGGTACTGTATATTACCATCTACGCTTCTGTAATCATAAGTTACATGTTTCATCTGTGCGCATAAGTTTTATATCATCTTGGAGTACACTGTTTGTACTAATATTATGTACTCTTCTCAATGAAGAGTTTGTCCATGGATAGCCTATCAGTGGTGCTGGATTCTGTCAAGATCTTATATATTAGTATGAATACTTTTGATTTGAACAAGATTATTGGCTTGCTGCGATGCTTTCCATGTCTGGAGAAGTTGCATACAAAGGTGATGATTTCACGCACATTGGAAGCCCATATATAGTGTACTAGAATTAACCGTTCAGCTATTGTTCTTTCGACATACTCTTTTTTTAGACCTTAACTGTTTTCAATCTTCATGTCTATTTAGGCAAAAGGACGGGGTACAAAAGGTATAACCAATCGGTGGCATCGTAAGCACCGGGATTTTCTCAGTCCCCATGACATCCGTTTGAAGACAATAATGCTGGAAGGATATGTAACCAACCATGCAAACACTAGATTTGTCACATTCTTCCTGCTGAATGCGAGGGTACTATTGTCCATCAGGCTTAAGTTTATTACCAACAAAGTTTTGACGGATGGATATGTCGAAGAACAAAAAAAGGAGTTTCAGGTGGACAAAAGGGCTTCTGAACGTGCCCGGATTCATTTGATTGTGGTCATATTCCATTAAATTTTACGACCCAGGATGTTCGTTTTATGTATCTGACGAATCCATTTGATTGTGACTATCGAAAACAGTGCTGGAGTTAGATGTTGTTGCCCTTTTCAATCTGGGTTTTGTCTAAACCTGCTGAACAATTAACCCTCGTGCTTTTGTACAGTTTGTAAGCTGGAGTTAGGTGTTGTTGCCCTTTTCAACTTGGCTGTGGCTCTCATATTTTCTTTGAAACAAGGCAAATGGCTTGCCATTTCTTTAATTAAGAGTGAAATATTGTAACAAATCCCAACCAAGGGAAATAACATCACTCTCGCCGGCTCCTTGAGCTCATTGTGCATTACAGAACCCAAGTGCTTAGCGCCCGCCAGCACCCACAAACTTATTTTGAGTTGGCACACCAAATGGGCTATAATTCTTAATAAGAAAGGCTGCATGGCCGTGACAGATTTGGATTCTGACTTTTGGGACCTACAAGGAAAAAGCCTATACAAGGTAGTGTCGACTTAGTCAACAAATGATTCTGCCTGCCAGCTGTTGGATTGACATCCAACGTCTGTCGTGTTTCTTCTATCTCTTGTCTTCTTACTCCAGCCGCCCAAACGAAACTATGCCGTCGGTCCTGCCTGCTCCCGCCTTCCATGGCACGTTGTGTCTCCCCCCACGCATCGCCGCCCCATCGTACCCTCAAACGTTTGCCAGTCCATCCCTCTACTCCCCCACACGTCCTGTTATTCTCCAGCGACGTCAGCCCCAACCCACACCCACACCCGAACCAGTCAACGCTCGTACTCCCCTCTGCCTGTGACTACACTGCCGCATCTTCCACGGCTCCTGTTCGTTCCCGTCCGAGGCCTCGCCGTCGTCCTCCACATTGGTTCGCTCGCCGCGGTGCCGCCGTCTGGCGTTGTCAACATGGTCAACAACCGAGAGGAATTAGGAGATGACTGTACGTGGAGAGGATGACAGTAGGGACCCACCAGGGTCATGGCAGTACGCAAGGAAGTGCCTCCTTATTACAACCCAAAAAAAAGCTTCCTCCTAATGGTTTCCTGACATCTGGGTCCCACGCCATTGTCAACTTAGTCAATAAACGAGAGAATAGCACAACGAGCAGCTCACACCAGGGACCCAGCAGCTCGCATAGTTAAATTTTTGTTTTTGAGACAGAGCAGGGTATCAACTAGGCTATGCGGGGGCTGTGACCCATCCAGCCCAGGCTTTTATTTTATGTTTACCACATGACAGCCCAGTTGTTTTTCTCTTTCTGAAAATGGCTAGCCCAGTTCTATTTTTTTGTTTTGCAGAATACCCAACCGAGAACTACTTCCTTTTCTCAGCCCCGGTGGGCTGCAAATCTTTAAAGACGAGGAGGGATGCATTCGTCTTGCCCATAAAATGGACTATAAATAATAAGAAATGGGCTGTAAATTCTAAAAACACAGCAAACTGGCAATTAGTTTAAAATTTTGGTTTTTTAGGATTATAATATTTTAAATTTCATTGAATTTTTTTGCGGGGAAAATTTCATTGGATTTTAAATTAATATAAATATATTTTTCAAATTAGTTTGAATCTGACTCAAAATTTCGGGATTAAAAACAGTTCAGACCCCACCAAAATATGCAAAATTTCGTTGAATTTTTTAACCGTGGCCAAAATATGGGCTGTAATGCTAACAAAAAGAATATGGGCTTCAAAAAAAATCCCTAAGATTTAGCAAATGGGCTGTAAATTTTTAAAAATAATAGCAAATGGGTTGTATGCTGTTTGCCACGGATTTGAAGGCTGACTTGTGGGCCTACTATGTTGACGCATATGCAGGGCTTTATCATCTTAGTCAACAAACATGGTCGGCTGTGCTCCCGCGTAGGCCTCGCCGCCCCACCCTACTCCCACCGCTGACCAGACCATCCCTCTACTCACCCACACCTCCTGTTATTCTCCGGCGACGGCAGCCTCACACCGCAGCCGAACCAGTCAACCCTCGTACTCCCCTCAGCGTGGGTATCCACTGCTGTGACTTCGCCGACTCCGGGTCGTTCCCTTCCTAGGCCTCGCCATCGTCCACCATGATGGTGCTCTCGGCGTGGCGTGGTCAATGTGGTCAACAAACAACAGCCATCGAAAGAGGGATGTACGTGGATAGGCTGACAGTACGGACCCACATGGTCCATTGCCGCACGGAAGCAAGTGCCTCCTTATTACACGAAAAAATGATTCCTCTCCCTGACAGCTGGGACCCACTAGCTATATCTTCACATGCAAGGAAGTGCCTCCTTATTATGCGGAAAAAAGTAGCCTCTCCCTGACAGCTGGGACCCACCAGCTACATATTCGCACGCAAGGAAGTGCCTCCTTATTACGCGAAAAAATGATTCCTCCCCCTGACAGCTGGGACCCACCAGCTACATCATCGCACGCAAGGAAGTGCCTCCTTATTCCGCGAAAAAAATCAATTCCACCCCATGGCAGCTAGGACCCACCAGCTATATCTTCGAACGGAAGGAAGTGCCTCCATATTACGCGAAAACAAACGATTCCTCCCCCTGATAGCTGGGACCCACTAGCTACATGATCACACGCTAGGAAATGCCTCCTTATTAGGCGAAAAAATTGATTCCTCCCCATGACAGATGGAACCCACCAGCTATATCTTCGCACGGAAGGAAGTGCCTCCTTATTACGTGAAAAAACGATTCCTCCCCCAGATGGTTGGGACCCAGCAGCTACATCTTCGCACACAAGGAAGTGCCTCCTTATTATGCGAAAAAAATCGAATCCTCCCCATGACAGCTGGGACCCATCATCTATAACTTCGCACTGAAGGAAGTGCCTCCTTATTCCCCCTGACAGTTGGAACCCACCAGGTTGAACCGTACATAGCGTTATTTGTCTGGTCGCAAATGTGTACGTACATACTGGTCGATCGGTCTCTCTGCCATGATGAACCATGGCCGAGTAAGGAGCGGTAGCAGTTCAGGTGGTCCCATCTAAATCGTGTACACATACGTACAGCCACGCTCCAAAAATTACGGCCACGTACGTACATAAGGGCGGGGTCTCGAACGCGTACTCGTGCATACGTACCGCCAGCGCTCGTGTACATGGAGAGGCAACAGATGGCAACAATGGCCTCCTATTCATCGGCAGCCAACCGGCGGGGTCGGAACGGAGAAACAGCGTTGTGTTCATCGGGAGGCAACAGATGGCAACAATGGCCTCCTATTCATCGGCAGCCAACCGGCTGGGTCGGAACGGAGAAATAGCGTTGTGTTCATCGGGAGGCAACCGACTGGTTCGGAATGCGCCCTGTTCATCGGGAGCTACCCGGCTTGGACGGAACAGCCGAAACGAGGTCTTGTTCATCGACCCCCCACCGGCTCGGGGTCTGTCATACAGCAAAATGGACGAAACGGAGTTCTCTTTGACCGCCTACGGTCGAAACGGGGTCCTGTTCATTGGGAGGGGTTTGGCGTACCATAAAACTGACGAAACGTAGTTCTCCTTGACCGCCTATGGTCGAAACAAGGTCCTATTGATCGGGAAGGGTGTGGCATACCGCAAAACAGAGGAAACAAACTTCTCTCCAACCGCCTACGGTCGATACAGGGTCCTGTTCATCAGAAGGGGTGTGGCGTACCGCAAAACGTGACTCCACGGGGCTACTATTCATCCATGGTTGACTTCCTCCAACCTCCACCAGCTACTGTTCATCCACCAGCGACTTCATCCAGCCTCCACAAGGTCTTGTTCATGCACCCCCAACCGGCTGGGGTGTGGCGTACTATGGCATGGCCTCCTCGGGGTCCTGTTCATCCAGCGCCAACCGCCCACCGGCCGGGGTCCTGTTCATCCAACCCCCACCAGCTGGGGTGGGGCGTACGAGCGGGTGACAGCAACGGGAATTGTTCATCCATAGCCAACCAACCAGCTTGATCGATGCGTCTCGACTCGTGTCTACGTGTATCGCGCACGCAGCAGCAACGAGCACTGTACATCGAGGGGCACCCCAGCCGACTACGTCTCGCACGTGGGCTTAATGCAACGCATCGATCGATGGGCTTCAGTAAGTAGCAACAGCGATCGATTGCTCGGGTTCAGTTAGCAACGAAGGAATCGGTTGGATTTAGTTAGCAGTGAAGGAATCGCTCGGGTTCAGTTAGTAGCGAAGGGATCAATCGGCTTTAGTATGTAGTGGGATTGATCGCTCGTGTTCAGTACGTAGCTAGTGCAAGGGATCGATCGATCGCTCGGGTTCAGTAATCGAACGCCTCGCTCAGGTTCAGTTAGCGAACGCCTCGTACACACGCGTGATATGTCCAATTTGGCATCATTATTTCACTTTATGGTACAATTCTTATGCCTTTTCTCTCTTATTTTGTAAGATTCATATGAAGAGGGAGAATGCCGGCAGCTGGAATTCTGGACCTGAAAGGGGTGAAATAGAGATGGCTATTCTACACAACGCCAAATGACCTGAAAATTTACGGAGAATTATTTTGGAATATATAAAAAAATACTGGCGGAAGAATCAACAGAAGGGGGCCCTCCAGGAAGCCACAAGCCTGGGGGGCGCGCCCTACCCCCTGGGCGAGCCCCTGGCTTATGGGGCCCCTGGCAGGCCTCTGGCCCCCTCCTTCTACTATATGAAGCCATTTTCCCTAGAAAAAAAATCAGAAGAAGACTTTTGGGACGAAGCGCCGCCATCTCGAGGCGAAACTTGGGAGGAGCTATTTTGCTCTCCGGCGAAGCGATTCCGCCGGGGAAACTTCCCTCTGGGAGGGGGAAATCGAAGCCATCGACATCACCAACGATCCTCTCATCATGGGAGGACCAATCTTCATCAACATCTTCACCAACACCATCTTATCTCAAACCCTAGTTCATCTTGTGTATTCAATCTTTGTCTCAAGACCTCAGATTGGTACCTATGGGTTGCTAGTAGTGTTGATTACATCTTGTAGTTGATGCTAGTTGGTTTATTTGGTGGAAGATTATATGTTCAGATCCTGAATGCTATTCAATACCCCTCTGATCTTGAACATGAATATGATTTGTGAGTAGTTACTTTTGTTCTTGAGGACATGGGAGAAGTCTTGTCATAAGTAATCATGTGAATTTGGTATTCGTTCGATATTTTGATGCTATGTATGTTGTGCTTCCTTTAGTGGTATCGTGTGAATGTCGACTACATGAAACTTCACCATCTTTGGGCCTAAGGGAAGGCATTGTGGAGTAGTAATTAGATGATGGGTTGCTAGAGTGATAAAAGCTTAAACCCTAGTTTATGCGCTATTCCGTAAGGGGCTGATTTGGATCCATATGTTTCATGCTATGGTTAGAGTTATCACAATTCTTCTTTCGTAGTTGCGGATGCTTGCGAGAGGGGGTAATCATAAGTGGGAGGCTTGTTCAAGTAAGAACAGCACCCAAGCACCGGTCCACCCACATATCAAATTATCAAAGTAGCGAACGCGAATCAAACAAACATGATGAAAGTGACTAGATGAAATTCCCATGTGTCCTCGAGAATGCTTTGCTTATTATGCGAGTTCGTTCCGGCTTGTCCTTTGCTATAAAAAGGATTGGGCCACCTTGCTGCACTTTATTATACTTGTTACTTGCTACTTGTTAAGAATTATCTTGCAATCAAAACTATCTGTTACCGCTACTTTCAGTACTTGCAGAGAATACCTTGCTGAAAACCGCTTGTCATTTCCTTCTGCTCCTCGTTGGGTTTGACACTCTTACTTATCGAAAGGACTATGATTGATCCCCTATACTTGTGGGTCATCACAACTCTTTTCTGGTGCTGTTGCCGGGGAGTGAAACGCCTTTGGTGAGTGGAATTTGGTAAGGAAACATTTATATTACGTGCTGAAATTTACTGTCACTTATCACTATGGAAAGTAATCCTTGAGGGGCTTGTTCGGGGTATCTTCACCTCGACCGAAAGCCTTGCGAGTTGCTCCTCAACCTATTGAACCCATTGAAAATATTTATTTTGAAATTCCTTCGGGTACAGTAGAGAAACTGCTAGCTAATCCTTATGCAGGAGATGGAACGTTACATCCTGATATGCACTTAATCTATGTGGATGAAATTTGTGGATTGTTTAAGCTTGTAGATCTATCCAGAGATGGAGTTAAGAAGAAGGTATTCCCTTTATCTTTGGAGGGAAAGGCATTGACATGGTATAGGCTATGGGATGATACTTAGACATGGGACTGGAACCAGTTGAAGCTGGAATTTCACCAGAAATTTTATCCTATGCATTTGGTTCATCGTGATCGGAATTATATATATAATTTTTGTCTCGTGAAGGAGAAAGTGTCGCTCAAGCTTGGGGGAGGCTTAAGTACACTACTGCAGGTGACCGCTAACGCGACACATGAATCAGAGATCCCGCGACCAAACTGTGTGCGATGCATGCATCGCAAACGGTGGCGTAATAAAACCGTCGCCAATAAGACGAACCATTTGCGATGTCGGAGACATAAAAAATGATTCAGATTAGAGACGCGTGTGTGATACGTGGCATACAGTTGATCCATATGAACTGTTTGCGATGAGCCAGAACAACAGAAACGGGCAGCCAGTTCGTGGTTTGTGCGATACACGGCATACAGTTCACTCGGATGAACTGTTTGTGATTACCCAACACGACAGAAACGGGCAGCCAGTTCGAGGTGTATGCGATGCACAGCATGCAGTTCACTCAGATGAACTGTTTGCGATGATCCAACACAACAAAAACAGTTCAACTTAACAAGGTGTGTGTGATACGCGGCAAACAAGTCAGTAATCCAAAATGTGTGGGAAGACGGATAACAACACGGACGATTCCTGCGAATAAGCTGTTTGTGTTGTGGGCACACGGTTGGTGGTAAATAATTGTCAGCGATTGATGAATTCATCACCGACGGGTTCTGTAGTTTAGTCCGTGTGTGATATGAACTCTGTCTGCACAACATCTATGCTCTGTCTACAAAACAACAACATATATACTTATAAGAACATGATTGCATAACCAAATTAAACTTCCAATTATATAACTGACTACAGATAGCGTTTGCACATCTAAGTAAACAAGTACATGCATAATAAACTAGGAGAAATGATCATCATATCAACTACTTCTTGTTCTGACGCTTGCCTCCAATGCTCTGCTTGTGGCTCGATCCCTCATCGTCTACAGGAAGGAGGAACTTCCTCATGTCAATGATCTGCCTGTACATCTCGTAGCATGTGTACGCGTCCATGGCCGCATACATGAGGTGATATTCATACAGTATCTGGCGGGAAAGGAGGGTAGGTCACCTCGACTAGGATGCATGCCCAGCGCCGCCGCTGCAGCAGGTTGGGCGATTTGGCTTCTTCTACCGCCCATCTGAACAGCTGCAGCAGGTTGGGCGATTTGGCAGGTTGCAGTAGGCATGCGCGTTCTCTCCTCCGCAATCGACTCCGTGAATATGATCTCTGCCATTAGTGCCAGCTCCAAGTCGGCGCGACACTGCCAGATGCTGACATCCCTCAGCATCTCTGCCCTGAGATCGACTTCCGCCTCCGCCTTGTGCCTCGCCATGCGCAGCTCCTTCAAACATGTCTCCAATCGATGCCTCGCTTCCTCGATCCGATTTGCCCTTGCTTCCCACCACCTCCAACGTAGCCCCGGCATGTCCTTCGGCGGCACCGATCTGTGAGTCCAGAGCAATGGATCCCCTCTGATAGATACGTGGGTTTCGATCAACGGCGGCAGTGCCGCGGGCCGCAGCGAGAGGGAAGCCCGTGGGATGCTGGGATCTAGGGGATTATCCATGGTGCAATCCAATGGGTGAGGCGGGGAGGCGAGTGCAGAAGGCCAGATTTGGGGGCTGCGAGAGGAAAGAGACGATAGAGAGCGAAGAGAGGATAGAGAGTGAAGGAGGAGGAGCGCAACCAAGGTGAACAGACAGTGGGCGAGGCGAAAAAATTGACCGCGCCAAATTGCCAATGAACACATCCCATTAATTAGGTTATTATAATTGCCAGTGTGGAATCACTGCCCACTTCCTTATCGTTTTCCTCTTTCACCATGCCTGCATGCAAACATAACTAAATTTTGGAGGTAGTTGGTTCTCTCATACGTGGGAGGGGAAAACTAAAAAGTAAAAACACTTTTAATGATGAGAAAGACAGTCGGGCAATTGGTGCTAATTAAGAAAGTGCGACTAAAATTCTTGGAAAAATCTGAATTCTCTTAGGCACCCTACGGACCAGGATGTTACGTGTGTGATTATGTGTGCATACAAAAACCTTTGAAAATGCAAACGAGTTGTTTACGATGGTAGGAGCATCACACACAATGCGTGGTGCGAGTACTTGTGAGTGATGATTTGTAAGTTACACATACGTTTCCTTATGTTAACACGCGTGTGATAACACGTGACACCGCATACGGTTGTGTGCTGGGAATACTGTGCTCCACTTAGTCTTCCCGCGCTCCAGCGATGCCTTCCCATGCAAGCGCCAGTCATAGGGGTAAATTGTAAATCCCCAACCCCCAAGCCAGCTGCTAGCTAGCTATAAATAACCACAACAATGGCCGGCGGCGGCGACTCACTACTGATCCCCTTGCTAGCTAGTTACCCACACATACCGGCATACCCAGCCCCAACGGCCGATGACTGGATGGAGTTGGGCGATAGCGGAATTGAGGCTGCCGGCGCTATGGTCGGCTTTGCAGTCGACGGCCATGACGCTGCCTCGCCCGACGACAGCCAGACGAGGCAGGAAATGCGGTACGAGCAAGCCACCAGGTTAGCCAGGGTCATCCTGAAAGCGGCTAGGGATCGCCGGCGGGCGATACTGCGGGCTCGGAGCAGAGTGCGGCGGATGGTGCATGCGGTGGAGCAGGAACCGTGATGACGCAAGGACAACTGCGGCAGTGGCGGCCGCCGCATGAGGCGCAGACTTATGTCCGAGATGGAGGAGGGCGCAGTGTCGGGTGTCACCGGTGTAGTCCTGGGGTAGTGACGGCAGCCCTGGCGAGAGCCAACGTCTCGTTGGCCGCCGGGGTGATGTACGCACAGCCGGCGGTGCGGCAGCCCTGGTGAGAGCTACACCCGAGGCAGTACCGGCGATCACCGATGTCGAGGCTGCCCCAGCCTCGATCGATCAAGGTGGTTTGTTATATTGATGTAAATTAGGGAGCAAATAATGGTTTGTAAATTACTCCTCAAACTAGGCACTGAACCAATTTGAGCATATATATGCTCGATTGATTATTTGTTCATGCATGTCAAATATTTCAATTGTATGGGCTGGCAATTTGGACTTGAATTACTGTGACTTCATCATTTCGCGTCCAAACTATTTACACAGTGCGCAAGCACCATCAACTACTAGATTTGAAATTTTTGCGCATTTCAAGACTCGTTTGATGTACTTAAGAACTTTATAGCATTTACCTGACATTTAGCGCATATAAGTCAAATCCCAGCTACAGCTACACGGGTGTGATGGGAGGGATGTGGATTGTCGTTCGATCGCAGTGCATGCTACGGTGCACACACACGATCCGCGTGGCTGGGGTTCCGGCCAATCAAAACGCATCGCACGATAGAGTCATCCCACACGGCTTTCATAAGCAGCAAAAATGAACCGTGTGCGATAATAAATCACCAGGATTTCAAGGGAATCCAATTTTCCTTGGTCGTCCGCCCTTTTTTTCTACGATCTACATAGACCCTAGAACGCACCGTGTTCAAATTTGGCACTTTTCCGGGCTAATTTACCATATTTGGGCCATTATTTGCATTTTCTAGGGATTCATGCACATAATTCAAATTGGCACGACATATAGGTACATGAAAAGGTGCATAATTACAATATGAAAAATGAAGCTTGTGGTATTACTAAATTTCCATGCCTTTTACAAGGGAATGGGGAGAGATTTCGATGATATGTGTCGCAAGAGTCAACCACAAACGTGTCGTTTATTGGTTTTTCAACTCTACAAAATTGAATAACTTACCTGAAAAAGATGATACGTGGCATGGTGCCATGGTATGACCTCAACAAAGCGTGGTATTTTTTGAGAGGGTTCGGCTAATGTCGTTGTACACGCTCTTCGTAAACCGAACCATCACAAAAGGAAGTTTTGGTGGTTTCGAGAGGGAAATCACCAAGTTTGAAGGGAAATCCAAAGTTCCTTCGTCATTTGTCCTTGAGTTTTTTTCTACGATCAACATACACTCGATAATGCACCGTGTTCAAATTTGGCACTTTTCCGGGCTAATTTACTATATTTGGGCAGTTATGTGCATTTTCTAGGCATTAATGCACATAATTCAATTTCACACAATCGGTCCATGAAAAAGTGCACCAAAACGGTTTGGAAAATCATGCTTCTGGTGTTTACTAAATTTGCATGCTTTTTACGAGGAATGGGGAGAGATTTGAAGGACATGTGTGGCAAGAGTCAACCACAAACGTGTCGTTTATTGGTTTTTCGACTTTACAAAATTGAAAAACATGCCTGAAAAAGACGATACCTGGCATGGTGCCATGGTATGACCTCAACAAAGCGTGGTAATTTTTTGAGAGGGTTTGGCTAATGTCGTTGTACATGCTCTTCGTAAACTGAACCATCACAAAAGGAAGTTTTGGTGGTTTCGAGAGGGAAATCACCAAGTTTGAAGGGGAATCCAAAGTTCCTTTGTCGTTTGTCATTGAGTTTTTTTTCTACGATCAACATACACCCTATAATGCGCCGTGTTCAAATTTGGCACTTTTCTGGGCTAATTTACTATATTTGGGCAGTTACGTGCATTTTCTAGGCATTAATGCAGATAATTCAATTTCACACAATCGGTCGATGAAAAAGTGCACCAAAACGGGTTGGAAAATCATGTTTCTGGTGTCTACTAAATTTGCATGCCTTTTGCGAGGAATGGGGAGAGATTTGAAGGACATGTGTGGCAATAGTCAACCACAAACATGTTGTTTATTGGTTTTTTTACTCTACAAAATTGAAAAATATGACTGAAAAAGATGGTACCTGGCATGGTGCCATGGTATGACCTAAGAAAAGCATGGTACTTTTTTGAGAAGGTTCGGCTAATGTCGTTGTACACGCTCTTCATAAACCGAACCATCACAAAAGGCAGTTTCATGGTTTCGAGAGGGAAATCAACAAGTTTGAAGGGGAATTCGAAGTTCCTTCATCATTTGTCCTTGAGTTTTTTTGTACGATCAACAAACACCCTATAATGCACCGTGTTCAAATTTGGCAATTTTTCGGGCTTATTTAGTATATTTGGGTAGTTATGTGAATTTTCTAGGCATTAATGCACATAATTCAATTTCGCACAATCAGTCCATGGAAAAGTTCACAAATTCCTTTTGGAAAATCTTGCTTGTGGTATTTACTGAATTTGCATGCCTTTTACAAGGAATGGTGGGAGATTTCAAGTACATGTGTCCCAAGATTCAACCATAAACATGTCGTTTATTGGTTTTTCAACTCTAGAGAATTGAAAAACTTGCCTAAAAATGATGATACCTGGCATGGTGCCATGGTATGACCTTAGTAAAGCATGGTAATTTTTTGAGAAGGTTCGGCTAACCTAGTTGTACATGCTCTTCAAAAACCAAACCATCACAAAAGGAAGTTTTGGTGGTTTCAAGAGGGAAATCACCAAGTTTGAAGGGGAATCCAAAGTTCCTTTGTCGTTTGTCCTAGAATTTTTTTTTACGATCAACATAGACCCTGTCATGCACCGTGTTCAAATTTGGCACTTTTCCGGTTTAATTTACTATATTTGGGTGGTTATGTGCATTTTCTAGGCATTAATGCACATAATTCAACTTCGCACAATCGGTCCATGAAAAAGTGCAAAAAAACGGTTTGGAAAATCATGCGTGTGGTGTTTAGTAAATTTCCATGCCTTTTACGAGGAATAGGGAGAGATTTCAGGGACATGTGTGGCAATTTGGACCTGAATTTACTGTGGCTTTATCGTTTAACGTCCAAACTATTTACACGGTGCACAAGCACCATCCGCCGCTAGATTTGAATATTTTGCGCATTTCAGGACTCGTTTGATATACTAAAGCACTTTATAGCATTTACCTCACAATTAGCAGATATAAGTCAAATCCCAGCTACAGCTACACGGGTATGTTGGGAGGGATCGATGTGGATTGCCGTTCGATCGCGGTGCATCCTACGGTGTACACGCGCGATCTACGTGGCTGGGGTTCCAGCCAATCAGAACGCAACGCACAATAGGGTTAGCGCACACGGTTCTCATAGGCAATCAGATCTCGAGTGCTCTAAAAAACGACCGCACTACGTACGGTTGTCCAGCCACTCCATCCCAGAGCTCTCTCCAAGCGTCGCCATCCATGCCACCGCGCCGCACACTAACTGGTAAGGAAGCGATGGCATCCCGGCGTGCCGAGTTCATCGCCGCCCGCGACCGCACACTAACTGGTAAGGAAGCGATGTCTTCCCACCGCGCCGAGTTCATCGCCGCCCGAGACCACACACCTACGTGGGTGGACTTTGAAGCTGCCATGGCCGAATATGAGGTGGAGCAAGAGGAGGACAAAGCCGCACAGAAGGAGCAGAAAAGGCAGAAAGCACTCAAGAGAAGAGAGTACCGCCGCCGCAAGAAAGAATCGGCCGCACGTGCTGCGGAGGAGAGCCGGGCGGAGATCCAAGCACGGTGGGCTGCCGCCGACAAGGCCGGGAAGGAGAACGACGGTGTCTGCGTCTGGCCAGCATGCGAGAAGTAGTTAGTGTGTGTGTGTCGCCCATACAGTTGTTTAATTACTTATGATTGTTCATTGAGTGTCAATTTCGCCTCGTTCATGTACGTTGATAGCCCTACTACAATGAAAGATATTTTTAAATTTGCAGGTTACGGACTACATGCTGATAGATATTTTAATTCTTAAAAGACCATAAAACACACGGTTACTATGGCGTACCGTGTGCATTACTGATCCATAAGTCAGTTAGAAAACATCGCACACGTACCATCACGACCGCCCGTGAGTGATTTAATTAACTCCACGTGTACAATTTTTTGAATACGGGATCCGCCAATTTTCTCCTTTCTCGCACACGAGTATATTATACGCTTTGTCTGCGTTGTGTGTTTCGCCCGCCTAAGTTTTGAGTTTCGCAGCGAAATTTTCAGTAGGCGCGGGATTTCAGAATTTACCCCCCCCCCAAACCCATCCCCACCCATCACATTTCCGCAGTATCCCCCCTCTCCCGGCAGCTCAAACTGCCGCTGCCGTAACAACAGCTTCAACCACATCTATGTTCTGCCTGAGCCTCGTCGATCCAGTCAGGTAACCCACCGATCTCCATCACCGCCATGGCTTGATTGCTTAGATGGAACCTGCGAAACATCCTCATGCCTCCAAATCCCCACCCCCTACTCCAGAGCATCACCGCGTAAGCGTAACGATGGAGGTCGAGGAGCTGAAGGTGGTCGATGGAGCGATGTCCGCTGTGCGTGTCGACCCGGAGGAACACCTCGCCTCTGTCGCCGCCGACTTGGTGCGGGATCTGGCCCAGATGAAGTGCCCCAGCAACTACCCCTTGGGATTTACCAAGTGCGAACTGCCCAGTTCAATTTTACCAATACCAGTTGCAATGGCTATGTTTTGTATGGTTGATGTATTAAGCATGTTGTAGTAAACACGCCTAACCATTCTTAGCTATCTCCCCTGCCTTTTTATAGACAACTGGGCCATTCCCTGCTCTAGCAGCACTTTCCTTGCGATGTTTAACTCTGTCAATTTCAATTTCATCAGTACTAATTTCAATGGATATATTAGGTTGTCTGTACTTAACACATGCCTTGTTTATTGGGATAATTAGTTTTATGCCCCTAGTTGTGTCACACTCGGCTATTTTACCCCTAATTTCCAAAAGCCATCGGTTCTGTCCAAGTCACTTCGCTCCTCTTATGCTTTTGCCCTTTGACCATTTGACCGTCACTTTGAAAACTTCATAACAAATTCATACTAAATCAGAAAAATGCAAATAAGATACCAAAATGTTTGGAAAAATATCACCTATATGTCAATGTCATTTGCATTCATGAGAAAAGTGTTAGAAAGTGCCCATCTGACTTTTTGCTCTTATGGTACCACCATGAACATTAAAATCTAAAAAAGTTCAAAAAATTCAAAAATAATTGGTGGCAAAGAATGACAAATGTTTTAAGTGCTTGCCAAGTTTCATTAGGGAATGACATACGTGGAAGTCGTGGCAAAAGAAAACAATCAGCACTCCAAAATAGATTGTTGTTTTGCCACGACTTCCACGAATGTCATTCCCTAATGAAACTTGGCAACCACTTCAAACATTTATCATTCTTTACCACCAATTTTTGTTTGAATTTTTTGATTTTTTTTAGATTTTACTGTTCATGGTGGTATCATAAGAGCTAAAAGTCGGATGGGAACTTTCCGACACTTTTGTCATGAATGAAAATGACATTGACATATAGGTGATGTTTTTCTGAACATTTTGGTATCTTATTTGCATTTTTCTGATTTAGTATGAATTTGTTATGAAGTTTTCAAAGTGATGGTCAAACGGTCAAAGGGCAAAAGCATAAGAGGAGCGAAGTGACTTGAACAGAACCGATGGCTTTTGGAAATTAGGGGTAAAACAACCGAGTGGGACACAACTAGGGGCATAAAACTAATTATCCCTTGTTTATTTCAGTAATGTACACTGTGATGTTCAAGTATGAACTACCCAGTTCAATTTCACCAATACCAGCTAGAAACTTACAATGCTTGACTTAGGTTGCTGTTAAGCCTGTTGTGGCAAACAATTCTATCCATTTTTTAATCTGTCCCTTTACTACTGTGCTACTCTTCGCAAGGAAGATATCATTACAGATGTTGTCGTTTTATTACCATTTTCTATATTTGGTGGATGTCAACCCTGTTGTAGTTAACAAGCCTTTCCATGTACTTACACAGGGCCACAATGGGAAATGTTGTTGTTTACCGTCGAGGTTAGTTCCATCCCAATGTGTTATAGTACTTTACATCATTTCTGCAATTGCAGTTTAGCTTGTAGCATTTACTTGCTTCTTGTAGGTACACATGTCAGCAGCACTGATCCACGCTTCAACCCGGAGGGACACCTCGCCTCCACCGCCGGCAACTTGGGGCGGGCTCTGGCCCAGATGAAGTGCCCCACCAACTACCCCTCGGGATTTACCAAGTAGGAATTGTCCAGTTCAATTTTACCAATACCAGTTGCAATGGCTATGTTTTATATGGTTGATGTATTAAGCCTGTTGTAGTTAACACGCCTAACCATTCTTAGCTATTTCCCCTACCTTTTTATAGGCAACTGGGCCATTCTCTGCTCTAGCAGTACTTGCCTTGCGATGTTTAACTCTGTCAATTTCAATTTCATCAGTACCAGTTTCAATGGCTATATTAGGTTGTCTGTACTTAACACATGACTTGTTAGTTTTAGTAATGTACACTGTCATGTTCAAGTATGAACTGTCCAGTTCAATTTCACCAATACCAGCTAGAAACTTACAGTGCCTGACTTAGGTTGCTATTAAGCCTATTGTAGCAAATAGTTCTATCCATTTTTAATCTGTCCCTTTACTACCGTGCTACTCTTCGCAATGGAGATATCACTAGAGATGTTGTTGTTTTATTACCATTTGCTATTTTTGGTGGATGTAGTTAACATGCCTTTCCATGTACTTACGCAGGGCCGCAACGGGCGATGTTGTTGTTTGCCGTCGAGGTTAGTTGCATCCCATGTCATATAGTATTTTACATCATTTGTGCAATTGAAGTTTAGCTTCTAACATTTAGTGGTTGCTTGTAGGTACATATATCAGCGGTACTGATCCATGCTTCGACCCCTTTTGCGTATGGGGCAATGAGATATTCATGAACAAGCATCAAGTGAGGGAACTAAGAAAGATTGTTAGGCGAAATAGACGGGTTATGGGAATTAAACTCTTTATTTACACTTATCCAAGACAACAGTGAACTTTTGGATGGTAAGTAATCTGCTGCCTTTTTGCCCTGCCCACAACGAGTTACTCTATTAGACAAGAATTTCTGAAAGTTTTCTCTTTTCAGTGGTTTCCAAAGCATTTTACTCATGATTACCTTGCAAACTACATGACCGGAGTGGAGGCAACTAAGGTTAAAGTATATAATTCATACTACCATGATAATGGTCTAGAAGTCTTCCTGAAGGCGGTGAAGGATGGGCGGGCGATCATCACAAGGGGTTGGACAAAAGTTGTGCGCGCCTTTGCCATGGAGGAGGGCACATTATGGGCATTCCTCTTCTTCAACACTATCGGCAGCCAAAATGATTTACACTTCTCTCTTCACCTTTACCGCCTCTAAATATTGTGGTTCTTCATATTTAATGTGCTGCCTAATTCTGTAATTACTGCGCACATTGTACTGAGATTTTGATTTATGGATTGGTTGTTGAACCATTGTGATGAGAATAGGAAATATTTAAATTCAGCACTTCATAATTTAAAATTTGAAATATCCCAATTCGAATTATAAATTACAGGAAAAATAAAATTAAACAGCAGGGATTAAAACACCGTACACACGGTTAGAAAGAAAACAGCGTGTGCGATGGTAAAATAAAGAACACATGGTTCTTTCATGGAAAACGTATGCGATACTCAGCCCCCGAATGCACGGTTTATCCTTATACGCGTGTGGGATTGCCATAAGTATCACACACGTTTCCGTAATATGCGCATGTGTAATATTGAATAAAAAGAAGACAGTTCACATTTGCAGACCATGTGTGATAGGTATACCTATCGCACACACTTAAGAAAATGGACACGTTGGCGATAGCGGAGACACCACACACATTTTATGGTTTTGAACTGTGTGTGATAGTGTATGTATCACAAACAGACCGGTAGAAATAAGTTTGTGATATCCACCTTTTGCACACGTGGATATCTGCGAAATCGTTTCGGATGTCTCGCGGATCAGAAACGTAGTGCCACGACTTCGCATACGATTAGTTTATGAAAATCGTCAGCAACGGGTCGCCCTATCGCGGACGGTTTGTGGGTCGTGTGGGAAGGACCCCCCTATCGCACACACAGGCAAGGCGATGGTTTAAAACTGTGTCGCGGAAAGGGGGTAAAAACCGTTTGTATAGAACATAACGGTACCAGTGGTATATGTTGCACACATGCCCCAACCATGAGCTCTCAAGAGAAATAATTCTTCAAAACTTTTATGCTCGGCTTTCTCATAATGATCAATCCATGCTCAATACTTCTTCTACTGGTTCCTTTATGAAGAAAACAATTGAATTCAGATGGGATCTTCTGGAAAGAATTAAACATAACTCTGAAGATTGGGAAATCGATAAAGGTAATGACCTAGGTATAAATCTTGAGTTCGATTGTGTTAAATCTTTTATGGAAACTGATGTCTTTCATAAGTTTAGTACTAAATATGGACTTGACTCTGAGATAGTAGCTACCTTTCGTGAATCTTTTGCTGCTCACGTTGATCTCCCTAAGGAGAAATGGTTTAAATATCATCCACCTACTGAATTGAATGAAGAACCTGTTAGTGTTAAATAAGAAACAATTGTTTACCATGTTGATCTAGTTGTGCCTACTGCTTATATTGAGAAACCTCCTTTCCCTGTTAGGATTAAGGAACATGCTAAAGCTTCAATTGTGGTTAATAAGAGCAATATTAGAGCACCTAGACCTTCTGAACCAATTAAAGTTGAACCTAATATTGCAATGGTTAAAGATCATTTGGTTGATAATATAGATGGACATGTCATATATTTCTGTGATGAAGCAACTAGAATTGCTAAGCCAGACACTAAAGATAAAAACAAACCTGTAATTGGCATGCCTGTTATTTCTGTTAAAATTGGAGATCATTGCTGTCATGGTTTATGTGATATTGCTGCTAGTGTGAGTGCTATTCCATTTACTCTCTATCAAGAAGTCATGAATGATATTGCACCTGTTGAGATTGAAGATATTGATGTTACTATTAAGCTTGCAAATAGAGATACTATTTCACCACTTGGGATTGTTAGAGATGTTGAAGTCTTGTGTGGTAAGATCAAATATCCTATTGATTTTCTTGTTCTTGGATCACCACAAGATGATTTTTGTCCCATTATATTTGGTAGACCTTTCTTGAATACAGTTAATTCCAAGATTGATTGCACTAAAGAAATTGTCAGTGTTAATTTCAGTGAGATGTCTCATGAGTTTAATTTCTCTAAGTTTCGTAGACAACCTCATGATAAATAATTACCTAATAAGGATGAAATTATTGGTCTTGCTTTCTATTGATGTACCTCCTACTGATCCATTAGAACAATATTTGCTACACCATGAGAATGATATGCATATGAATGAAAGAAATGAAATAGATGAGCTGTTCTTTAAACAAGCTCCTATCCTTAAACATAATTTTCCTGTTGAAACCTTGGGAGATCCACTTCCACCCAAGGGTGATCCTGTGTTTGAATTAAAGCAATTACCTGATACACTTAAATATGCTTATCTTGATGAAAAGAAGATATATCCTGTTATTATTAGTGCTAACCTTTCAGAACATGAAGAGAAGAGATTACTTAAAACTCTGAAGAAGCACCGTGCTGCTATTGGATATACTCTTGATGATCTTAAGGGCATTAGTCCCACTTTATGTCAGCATAAAATTCATATGGAGCCAGATGCTAAACCCGTTGTTGACCATCAAAGAAGGCTGAATCCTAGAATGAAGGATGTGGTAAGAACTGAAATATTAAAGCTTCTGGAGCCAGGTATAATTTATCCCATAGCTGATATTAGATGGGTAAGTCCTGTTCATTGTGTCCTAAGAAAGGAGGTATTACCGTTGTTCCTAATGATAAAAATGAACTTATTCCACAAAGAATTGTAACTGGTTATAGGATGGTAATTGATTTCAGGAAATTAAATAAAGCTTCTAGGAAAGATCATTACCCCTTGCCTTTTATTGATCAAATGTTAGAAAGTTTATCTAAGCATACACACTTTTTCTTCCTAGATGGTTATTCTGGTTTCTCTCAAATACTTGTGTCACCTGAAGATCAAGAGAAAACCACCTTTACTTGTCCTTTTGGAACTTATGCTTATCGTCGTATGCCTTTTGGTTTATGTAATGCACCTGCTACCTTTCAAAGATGTATGACTGCTATATTCTCTGACTTTTGTGAAAAGATTGTTGAGGTTTTCACGGATGATTTCTCCGTTTACGGAACTTCTTTTGATGATTGCTTGAGCAACCTTGATCGAGTTTTGCAGAGATGTGAAGAAACTAATCTTGTCTTGAATTGGGAGAAGTGCTACTTTATGGTGAATGAAGGTATAGTTCTCAGGCATAAAATTTCTGAAAGAGGTATTGAAGTTGATAAAACTAAAGTTGATGCTATTGAGAAAATGCCATGTCCTAAAGGTATCAAAGGTATAAGAAGTTTCCTCGGTCATGCTGGTTTCTATAGAAGGTTTATAAAAGACTTCTCTAAAAGCTCTAGGCCTCTTACTAATCTCTTGCAAAATGATGTTCCATTTGTTTTTGATGATGATTGCGTAGAAGTCTTTGAAGTACTTAAGAAAGCCTTAATTTCTGTACCTATTGTTCAACCACCTCATTGGAACTACCCTTTGAAATTATGTGTGATGCTAGTGATTATGTCGTTGGTGCTGTTCTAGGACAAAGAGTTGATAAGAAATTAAATGTTATCCATTATGCTAGTAAAACTCTAGAGAGTGCTCAAACAAATTATGCTACTACGGAGAAAGAATTTTTAGCAGTTGTGTTTGCATGTGATAAATTCAGATCTTACATTGTTGATTCCAAAGTTACTATTCATACCGATCATGCTGCTATTAAATATCTTATGGAAAAGAAAGATGCTAAACCTAGACTTATTAGGTGGGTTCTTTTGTTACAAGAATTTGATTTGCATATTGTTGATAGAAAGGGAGCTGAGAATCCCGTAGCTGATAATTTCTCTAGAATGGAAAATGTTCTTGATGACCCACTTCCTATTAATGATGATTTTCCTAATGAACAATTAGCTATCATAAAAGCTTATCGTAATACTCCTTGGTATGCAGACTATGCTAATTACATTGTTGCTAAATATATACCTCCTAGTTTCACATACCAACAAAAGAAAAGGTTTTTCTTTGATTTAAGACATTACTTTTGGGATGACCCACACTTATATAAAGAAGGAGTAGTGGTATTATTAGACGTTGTGTACCTGAGCATGAACAGGAACAAATCCTACGTAAGTGTCACTCCGAGGCATATGGAGGACACCATGCGGGAGACAGAACTACACACAAGGTATTACAATCTGGTTTTTATTGGCCTACTCTTTTCAAAGATGCACGTAACTTTGTCCTTTCTTGTGATGAATGTCAAAGAATTGGTAATGTTGGTAGACGTCAGGAAATGCCTATGTATTATTCACTTGTTATTGAACCATTTGATGTTTGGGGTTTTGATTATATGGGACCTTTTCCTAAATCCAATGGGTATACTCATATTTTGGTTGCTGTTGATTATGTTACTAAGTGGGTAGAAGCTATTCCAACTAGTAGTGCTGATAATAACACTTTTATTAAATGCTTAAAGAAGTTATATTTCTAAGGTTTGGAGTCCCTAGATATTTAATGACTGATGGTGGATCACATTTTATTCATGGTGCTTTCCATAAATTGCTTGCTAAATATGATGTTAATCATAGAATTGCATATCCTTATAATCCTTAGTCTAGTGGTCAAGTTGAATTAACTAATAGAGAAATAAAATTGAATTTGCAAAAGACCGTTAATAGATCCAGAAAGAATTGGTCTAAGAAACTTGATGATGCACTATGGGCTTACAGAACTGCTTATAAAAATCGTATGGGTATGTCTCCATATAAAATGGTTTATGGAAAAGCATGTCATTTACCTATTGAGTTAGAACATAAGGCATATTGGGCAATTAAAGAACATAACTATGATTTTAATCTTGCCGGTGAAAAAAGGTTATTTGATATTAGTTCTTTGGATGAATGGACAACCCAAGCTTATGAAAATGCCAAGTTGTTTAAAGAAAAAGTTAAAGGATGGCATGATAAGCGAATTGAAAAACAGGAATTCAAAGTAAGTGATCATGTTCTATTATACAATTCTCGTTTAAGATTTTTTGCAGGAAAACTTCTCTCTAAATGGGAAGGACCGTATATCATCGAAGAATTTTATCGCTCCGGAGCCATCAAAATAAACAACTCCGAAGGCAATAATCCGAGAGTTGTTAATGGGCAAAGAATTAAACATTATATCTCAGGTACACCCATTAATGTTGAAACCAATATTATTCAAACAATGACACCGGAAGAGCACATAGAGGAAACCTTCCGAAACTCTCCAGAATCCTGAAAGGGAGTAGGTATGTGGTACGGTAAGTAAACCGACTCCAAAACTTCCATAAAAGTACTTTCTGTCCGTTTTGGAATATATAAAAAATTAGGAAAATAATAAACAGTCCGAAAAGTGCATGAGGAGGCGACAAGCCTGGGGGGCGCGCCTACCAGGCTTGTGGCTCCCTCGTGGACTTTCCCGACTCTGTTTACTTCCATATTACTTGTTCTGCATGGGAAAAATTCATTATATATAATCACGGGTGTTTTGACCACCGCATCGCAAGTTTCTCCTCTGTTCTTGCTTCGGGCTATTTTTCTGACAGATCTAGATCGCCATGGCGTCTCCAAGCTCGTCCAAGTACAAGTTCTACGAGAAGGTCATCAACCCGTACCTAACGGAGGTGATGAAGCACCCTCTAGCCATTGAGATGCGTGAGGGGGTGCTCCACATCCGGGACGTTCAAGGACCTAAGAAGACCGGGAGCGAGAAGGCCAGGCTGGAAGTGGTGGAACGGGAGATCTTCAAGTGCCAGGGGATGGTGGAGCGCGGACTTAGTGCTAACCACTCCATGATCACTGACTTCATCCGTGAGCACAAGGTGGACGGCATGAATATTGGGGACGTCATCTTCGAGCTCAATGACCGGATTGATTATCTTCAGGCCCAAATATATGATCTACAAAACCAAAATTTTGAGTATGAGGCCAAGTTCAAAGGTGTGAGTTTAGCTGAAAATTTCAGGACTCCGGAAACACGCTCGTCCTTTTATGATGGAGAGCCTATGACTTGGAAGACGGAGGACAAGCCTATCACTTCATCACCACCACTATCCAAGAAGGAGATTTGAGTACATGGGTATGGGCACCACCCTTGGCTTGTGCCAAGCCCGGGGGAGGTGCCCCGGTATCATATCACCATCACTTTTTCATCATCATTATCTATCTTAGTTCGATCCTTAGTTATTTCGTGATTTAGAAGAATAAAGTTTTAGTATGATTTAGTTTTGAGTGCTTGCTTTGTGATCTATCTATCTATGTAATCATGTGTGAAAGTTATATAATAAAGAGTAGTTTGAGTTGAGTGTTTTGCTTTTGATGATCCAATCTTAGAAATAAATAAAGATAAAAAGTAAGATCATATGCTAATCCCATGGGGAGTGATGACTTCACATAAAAGAAGTATAATTGATAAAACTTGTTGGAAGTTGACAAACAAAGCATTGGTCATTGTTGCAATTCATGAAAAAGTAATAAAGGAAGAGAGGTCTCACATATAAATACACTATCTTGGACATCTTTTATGATTGTGAGCCCTCATCAAATATTATATGTCAATTAGTCGACGTTGGACAAGGAAGACAACGTAATGAGTTATGTTTGCTTATATTCACATAGAAGTTATATTGTTTTGGATCCTCTAATATGTGGTGCTTGCCCCTCTCTTTTGCTAGCCAAAATTCTGTACTAAGTAGAGATACTACTTGTGCATCCAAAAAACCCTTAAACCCAGTTTCATGCCATGAGAGTCCACTATATCTACCCATGGATTGAATAAGATCCTTGAGGTAAGTTGTCATCGGTGCAAGGCAATAAAAATTGCTCCTAAACATGTATGAACTTTTTTTGTAAAGGAAAATAAGCTTTGTACGATCTTGTGATGGCGGAGTAATAAAAGCGAAGGACTGCATAATAAGGGTCGCTATCACAAGGGGCAATATAAAGTGACGTTCCTTTACATTAACAGCCTGCACATCCAAAAACAAAAAGTGCATGACAACCTCTGCTTCCCTCTGCGAATGGGCCTTTCTTTTACATTATGTATTTACTTTTATGCAAGAGTCAATAGTATTCTCCTCAGTTCTGTTTTTATTTTTTTCTTGGCAAGCATCATATGGTGGGGATTGATCCATGCATATATATCCAGTTGGATGTATGTGATCATGAGTTATTATTGTTGACATTAACCTTGAGGTAAATACGTTGGGAGGAAAAATTATAAGCCTGTATCTTTCTATGTGTTCAACTGAAACTTTTGCTCCATAAGTATGTCGTGAGTGTCAGCAATCATAGAAGACTAAATGATAGTTGAGTATGTAAACTTGCTAAATAAAGCTCTTACATAGACTCTTTCTGATAATATGATGAATTGCAATTTCTTCGGTGACTGAGATCATAGTTTGTTAGTTTTCAATTTGGTTTTTGGTTCATACTTTAACTTGTGGATGAATTGTCACTTTTTCATGAGAAGTTGTATGATGATATACTACTGTTATAATAAAGATCATGATGCTCCATGTCCGTATTTTATTTTTATCGACGCCTCTCTCTCTAAACATGTGGTCATGATTATCGATTTCGGCTTTCGCATGAGGACAAGCGAGGTCTAAGCTTGGGGGAGTTGATACGTCCAATTTGCATCATGATTTCCCACTAATAATTATTATGATTTTGATCATTATTTCACTTTATGGTACAATTCTTATGCCTTTTCTCTCTTATTTTGCAAGATTCATATGAAGAGGGAGAATGCCGGCAGTTGGAATTCTGAACCTGAAAGGGGTGAAACAGAGATGTCTATTCTGCACAACTCCAAATGACCTGAAAATTTACGGATAATTATTTTGGAATATATAAAAAATATTGGCGAAAGAATCAACAGAAGGGGCCCACTAGGAAGCCACAAGCCTGGGGGGCGCGCCCTACCCCCCTAGGCGCGCCCCCTGGCTTGTGGGGCTCCTGGTAGGCCTCTGGACCCCTCCTTCTACTATATGAAGCCATTTGCCCTAGAAAAAAATCAGAAGAAGACTTTCGGGACGAAGCGCCACCATCTCGAGGCGGAACCTGGGCAGGAGCTATTTTGCTCTCCGGCGGAGCGATTCCACTGGGGAAACTTCCCTCCGGGAGGGGGAAATCGAAGCCATCGACATCACCAATGATCCTCTCATCGTGGGAGGACCAATCTTCATCAACATCTTCACCAGCACCATCTCATCTCAAACCCTAGTTCATCTCTTGTATTCAATCTTTGTCTCAAAACCTCAGATTGGTACCTGTGGGTTGCTAGTAGTGTTGATTACATCTTGTAGTTGATGCTAGTTGGTTTATTTGGTAGAAGATTATATGTTTAGATCCTTAATGTTATTCAATACCCCTCTGATCTTGAACATGAATATGATTTGCGAGTAGTTACTTTTGTTCTTGAGGACATGGGAGAAGTCTTGTCATAAGTAATCATGTGAATTTGGTATTCATTTGATATTTTGATGCTATGTATGTTGTGCTTTCTTTAGTGGTGTCGTGTGAACATCGACTACATGACACTTCACCATATTTGGGACAAAGGGAAGCCATTGTGGAGTAGTAATTAGATGATGGGTTGCTAGAGTGACAGAAGCTTAAACCCTAGTTTATGCGCTATTCCGTAAGGGGCTGATTTGGATCCATATGTTTCATGCTATGGTTAGAGTTATCTTAATTATTCTTTCATAGTTGCGGAGCTTGCGAGAGGGGGTAATCATAAGTGGGAGGCTTGTTGAAGTAAGAATAGCACCCAAGCACCAGTCCACCCACATATCAAATTATCAAAGTAGCGAACGCGAATGAAACAAACATGATGAAAGTGACTAGATGAAATTCCCATGTGTCCTCAAGAACACTTTGCTTATTATACGAGTTCGTTCCGGCTTGTCCTTTGCTATAAAAAGGATTGGGCCACCTTGCTGCACTTTATTATACTTGTTACTTGTAACTTGTTAAGAATTATCTTGCTACCAAAACTATCTGTTACCACTACTTTCAGTACTTGCAGAGAATACCTTGCTGAAAACCTCTTGTCATTTCTTTCTGCTCCTCATTGGGTTCGACACTCTTACTTATTGAAAGGACTACGATTGATCCCCTATACTTGTGGGTCATCAACGCGCGTACGAGAGAAATGCGCAAACCACACTACATCGTTTGGCCCCGACCACCCACCGATTGCCCACCGTAACCGAGAACTCCCCGAAATTTTCCTCGCCCTCACTTCTACCATGATATTTTACGTCATGTACGGCCCAAAGAATGTCATGCAGGTGCGTCTCCGGCCCGCCCAGGACGAAAAGCCCATTTTCTGTCATAATTTTTTGTCATAGAAGTAGGAGCCCACCACATCGATGATGATATGTGTTTTTGTCACAATTATCATCATGGAAGTGTCATATCCATGACAGAAAAAGTTTTTGTTCGGGCCATAATGTCACGGATGTGTCTTTTTTTGTAGTGATGCTTGCCAACTAAACACCTCCCAATGAATATTGCAAAGTAAAAAATAATGAGAAACTGAATGCTTGTAATCCTAGCTTGTGTCACACCCCTGTCCTCACCATTGCAAAGACTACTAAGAAATGTATCATAGTCAGCTTTCCGCGGTTCGGCGAGCGAACCCCAATATGGAATCTTGCATGCATCACAAAATTCTTCTAGACACATACTATTGTATTGGGTGTGCCCTGTTGCCTTGTGGACAACAGGTGCACCCTCCTGGGGTGTGTCCAGTGCCAAAAATTCTTAAATATTCAATAAAAAATCATGTTAAAATTTTACAACATTCTGAGCACTTTTATTTTAGGGTCATTTTTTATAGCACTAAAAATTTAGAAATCAGGATAAACATGGCATTTTACTTTATTAAACGAAAAATAATATAGGGCACACTATAATTATAGAAGGTTGTGCTTACTGAATTCATCGACCATATGCCCCTCAAAAAGAATCCATTAATAAGGTTGATTAGGTCTTATTAACAAACTATTTCCGAGTGACATAAAACTGAAGAACTTTTGTATAGCACTAGGTTACCTCAACTAGGATGTGCATTGTCCCAACAAGAGTTTGATATTTCTTTTCATGAACCAAAAGAGGAAACTCAAAACCTCCAATAGTAATTCTCATAACTTTTTCAATGGAATTGAGACCATTCACTTTATTCGTCGTCTTCGGAAAATATACTTTATGTTCAGTACCATTAACATGAAAAGTGACCTTGCTCTTGTTGTTATCAATAACAGCCCCTGCAGTATTCAGAAAAGGTCTACCAAGGATAACCGACATGTTATCGTCCTCGGGCATATCAAGAATAACAAAGTTCATTAAGATAGTAACATTAGCAACCACAACAGGAACATCCTCACAAATACCGACATATATAGAAATTGATTTATCAGCCATTTGCAAAGAAATTTTACAAGGTGTCAACTTACTCAAGTCAAGTCTTCGATAGAGAGAGAAAGGCATAACACTAACACCAGCTCCTAAATCACACAAAGCAGTTTTGACATCCTTATTTTTAATGGAGCATGGTATAGTAGGTATTCCTGGGTTTCCTAGCTTCTGAGGTATTTTTCCTTTGAAAGAATAATTTGCAAGCATGGTAGAAATCTCAGCCTCAGGTATTTTCCTTTTATTAGTGACAATATCTTTCATATATTTAGCATATGGAAGCGTTTTCATAATTTCAGTCAAGGGTGTTCACAGATACAAAGGTCTAAGCATTTCAACAAAGCGATTAAAAGCCTCTTCATCCCTGGGTTTGAAAGCTTTACTAGGAAATGGCATAGGTTTTTGAACCCATGGTTCCCTTTCTTTGCCATGTTTTCTAGCGATAAAATCTTTTTTATCATATCTTTTATTCTTAGGAGGTGGGTCATCAAGCTCAACTTCAGGTTCTATCTCTATTTCATTATCAGATTCTTTATTACTGTCTGGTTGAGTATCAATATGATCATTATTAACATCATCATTATCATTATCACTAGGTACATGTTCATTACCAGACTATGTCTCAGCATCAGAAATAGAAACATTATTTGGATTCTCAGAGGATTTTCCTATAACAGGTTCACTAGAAGCATGCAAAGTTTTATCCTTATTCTTTTCCTTTTTCTTCTTCTTAGGTGAACTAGGTATAGCATCATTAATTCTCTGAGAATCTTGTTCAATTCTTTTAGGATGACCTTTGGGATATAGAGGATCCTGAGTTATTTTACCACCTCTAGTCATTACCCTAACAGCATGATCATTGTTTTTACTATTCATTTCATTAAGCAAATCATTCTATGATTTAGCAACTTGTTCTAACTGGGTTTGGACCATAGATGAGTGTTTACATAAGCCTTTAACATCATTAGCAATTCTAAATATCATATCACTCAAGCGTTCAATCATAATAGCATTGCGTTTCAATTGATCACTTATATATTTATTAAAGTTTTCTTGCTTAATAATTAAATTATCAAATTCATCCAAACACTGACTAGGAGATTTATTATAAAGAATATCACCCTCATCGAACCTATAAATAGAATTTACCTCTACTATCTGTGTCGGGATATCGAGTCCATGTATTTCTTCAATAGGTGGTAGATTCTTAACATCTTCAGATTTAATACCTTTCTCTTTCATATATTTCTTCGCTTCTTGCATATCTTCTGGACTGAGGAATAGAATACCTCTTTTCTTCGGAGTTGGCTTGGGTGGTGTTTCAGGGAGTGTCCAATCATCGGTATTCCTCAATATGTTATTTAATAGTTCCTGACCCTGCTCAATAGTTCGTTCCCTGAAAACAGAACCAGCACAACTCTCTAGGTAGTCCCTAGAAGCAACGGTTAGTCCATTATAAAATATATCAAGTATTTCATTTTTCTTAAGAGGATGATCAGGCAAAGCATTTAATAATCGAAGAAGGCTCCCCCAAGCTTGAGGGAGATGCTCTTCCTCAAGTTGCACAAAGTTATATATTTCTTGTAAGGCAGCTTGTTTCTTATGAGTAGGAAAATATTTTTTAGTAAAGTAGTATATCATATCCTGGGGACTACGCACACAATCAGGTGCAAGAGTATTAAACCATTCTTTAGCATCACCCTTTAGCGAGAAAGGAAACAACTTAAGAATATAGTAATAGCGAGTCTTTTCCTCTTGAGCAAATAGGGTGGCTATATCATTTAATTTAGTAAGATGTGCCACTATAGTTTTAGATTCATAACCATGAAAAGGATCGGATTGTACCAAAGTAACTAACTCAGGATCAATAAAGAATTCATAATCCTTATCAGTAACAAAGATAGGAGAGGTTGCAAACTTAGGATCATATTTCATTCTTTCATTCATAGCTTTTTCATTTAGCTTACTCAGTAATTTCTAAACATCCTCCCTATCATTACAAGCAAGAAAATCCTTAGCAATCTCCCCATCCATAACATAACCCACATGTATATTAAGCATTTTAGTTCTAGTAGGAGTGCTAGGTGTAACAGGTGATTCATCAATTTCATCATTTTCATTAGTTTCAAATAACTTAGCTTTAGCAATTTGAGCATCAAGAAAATCACCAAGTGGCACAGTTTCATAAAGCACAGTAGTAGCATCATCATGAGTATCATCAATAGGAGAAGCAATGTCTATTACTTGCGACATATCAGATTGAATAGCAGGTGGTGGTGTCGCAAGTCGACTTAAAACAAGAGGTGAATCAAGTGCATAGCTAGATGGCAGTTCCTTACTTCCCCTCGTCTTAGAGGGTACAATCTTGGTCTTAGAGTCTTTCAGATTCTTCATAGTGATCAGCAGATATTTAATTCCCAAGTGAACTCAATAAATAGAGCTATGCTCCCCGGCAATGGCGCCAGAAAATAGTCTTGATGACCCACAAGTATAGGGGATCGCAACAGTCTTCGAGGGTAGTATTTCACCTAAATTTATTGATTTGACACAAGGGGAGACAAAGAATATTTATGAGCCTTAGCAGTTGAGTTGTCAATTCAACCACACCAGAAAAGTTATTTCTCTGCAGCAAAGTGTTTAGTAGCACAGTAGTATGATAGTTTGATAGCAGTGGCAACAGTAGCAATATTAACAGTAACAGTGACAGTAGCAGTTTTGTAGTGATTATAACAGCAGCAGCAATAGTAGTAACTTAGCAAAAGACAATATGAGCAAAGTATAGGCATTCGATCAGTGATGGATATTTGTATGGATGACATTCATCATGCAATAGTCACAACCTAGAGCGATACACAATAGCTCCAATTCAACAATTCAATGTAGGCATGCATTTAGTATATAGTCATATGAGCTTATAATAAGAACTTGTATAACATCTTTTGTCCAACCCTCCCATGGCAGCGGGGTCCATAAGGAAATCTAAGGGTAATGTAGCGACCGGACCCAAAACAGTCAAGTCTCTGTGCTTTCTGTGCTATCCCTGGATCAGTATGCTAGCACACACAGTACATCGATGAAATACCATAACATCACATGTTAAAAAGGTAACGTAGATCCAGAGTATACCTCATATATCACAGCAGAAACAATCATAAGGGTGTGGAGTCCCATCAACGCCAACGGCAAGTTGACTGTAGACCGTAACCCTACAACGTAACTCTTACCCGTCGTAGAAAATTCCTGCAACATGATAAGTTGCAGCTGTGTAGGTTAGTACATTGAATGTACTGGCAAGATCACAAGAGAAAGCAGATGAAAGGTCTATATCTATATGCAATATGGCTATGGTAGCTCTAAGTCTGAGTTTTTGCATAAAAGCTAATTTTTCCCTACATCAAAGGAATCAAATTAATTGCTACAAATTAATGTCATTAATGAAATGGTTCTGCCAACCAAAATCTCATAACCCAAAGTCATTATTAAACCCAATCATCAATTTGTAGTGCGGTGTTGAGAGTTCCATGATAGATCCAATTCCAAAGGCTCAAGTTATCCGTAACCGTGGACATGGCTAATCGATTAGGTTAATACTTTGCAGAGTTTTGCGCACTTTACCCACAAGATTCGATCCCTCCTTTTACGTCCTCGCACTACTTGGTGTTTGAGAACAAGATGACCAAAACATGGTCTTTTAAAGAGTTTCCCTAACCACTGCCAGTGCCCATCCAACCCTACCGTTCGTCTACATCTCGTAGCACTGGTCCAGTCAGAGTCACAACTAAGATCAACAAAGGTAGAGCCCATATTGACTTGTGGTTGCACAGGTAAGCTTCCGGTGTTGAAGTATCCTTCCATCTCTTTGAGCCTGGGTGAAGCTTTCCTCATGATAACTAGCCTACTCCAGCTCACATAGGCTGCCCTCTGGTTTCTCCAGGGCACCCTTCATCCATTCCACCTAGTGGTACTTTGAAATCTTGGCTTGAGTCTTGAAGTCTTAAGTTGTCGTCATTGATTATGAGTCATCACTATCACCTCTTTCATGAACACTCATACCAATCCCCGTCTACTAAAGCGTAGCATTGAAATAAATAACGTTTCCCGGGGCTCGGTAACAAGGGTATGGGTTCCTACCTCATGATACTACTCAATAACCAATTTTCCAAAATTACTTACTTGAATGCATGGCGGAAAAGGTTTAAACTAATGCAAATAAACATGGGTATCACCAATATGATCAAATGTGACTTACCTTGATGATGTCCTTGAAACTCTAGTGATTCATAGTACGAAGCTTCGCACTCCGGATAATCTAACAAAGCAAACAATTGCATACATAAGCAAACACTCATACAAGGGCATCAACAAGTAATTTAACATGCATGACATGAAGAAAACCAAAAGTGAAATCCAAAATAAACACAAAGATCAATTCAAAGGAATCTCTAGAAAACACTTTGGAAAACTTCGGTAGTTGTAAAACAAAAAAGAAATAGTTTTCTGTAGTAAATCAATTCTTAACAGAAAGGAAAAAATAAATTTTTATTAATCTAACAGAAAGAATTGTACTCAAAGCTTTATTAGCAAAAATAATAAATTTAATTGCTATTATAAAACTCTAGTTATGATCTATACAAGTTTTAATACAAAACAGTAGCAAAATAGTTTTAATTAATTATTAAAATTGTCTACTAATGTCTAACAGAAACATATTATTATTTTTCAAAATTGACAAAAAGAATTACTTAAAAACACTTAAAAACAAATAGTTTAAGAATAAAACAATTCTATAGTCAAAAGAGTACTGTTTTTTGGTTTAACTCAATTTTAAATTATTCCAAAAATAGATTGTAAAACCTTAATGGATAGGCAAACGATCTAGTGACAAATTGCAAAAAGAATCATGCAAAAAAAATTATAAAAATCAAGTTAGGTCAAATCTAAGGATTTACGAAAATTTGATCAAATTCAAATTAATTAGTCAAACATAAATACCTTTTATCTGTTTAGAAACTTTACAAAATTTGTGATCTAATGCAATTGAAATCACTCAATTTGAACCAGTAGACTAGGAGATTTGATTTTTCTAAAATTGCTATTTTTCTAAAAAAAAGAATTACGGGAATTTCCTGGAGCTCACCGGAGTTACTCGCCGGAGTTGGGGAAGATGAGTTCAGATCTGATGCTGCAGTGGCTAAGGCAAGCACCAGACGGGGAAGACAGCATCGCAGCAACCTCAGGCGAGGCCGGGGCAGGGCTAACCGAGCCTCGGGAGGCGGTGGAGAAGCTGCCGGAGTTGACGAACTCCGGCGAGTTCGTGCGGTTGATGGAGTGGGCGACGAGAGCTCCCGAGGAAGGGAATCGGTCGAGGGGAATGAGAGGAACCTCGGGGGGGCGGGGAGGGCCCAGGGCGCGACGACAAGCCGAGAAAAATCCGGCCATTACCGGATTTCCGGCGGGCGAAGATGTCGGCCTTGATGGCCATAAAGGCACGGGGAGGCGGGGAAGGAAGGTGTGGGCGTGGAGGAAGCTTCCTGCGGCGAGGGGAGGATGGAAATGGGGCCCCCGGGGCGCGGGGATCGCAGCCATGGCGTGTGGCAGTGTCCCTGGAAGGTTCGACCTGAGGTCGAAAACGACCTCGTGAGTGAGGCCCAGCCTCCCGTGGGCTGTTCGTTTTTTTTTGAACAGCGATGGAAAAGAAAGAAAAAGAAAATGAAAATGAACTTTTTAGAATATAAAATGTATACCAAAATTCATGAAATATAATATAAAAAAATATGAACTATATTTCATAGCCAAATAAAATACTTTTGACAAAATTATTTTTTGAAAATACCAAAAATGAGTTTGAATTAAATTTCAAATATTTTTCTGTTTTCTTTTACAAATATTTTTCCAAGTTTTTGCCTCTGATTTGAAGGGACAAATTCCTTCACTCATAATTACTCTTTTTCAGAGGAAAAATATTTTGAATAAAACCCAATAAAAGCAATATTAAGTAATTTCAAGAAATGGCTATGCAAATGATTTCAAATATTTTTCAAATATATCTCTGTTGGTTTCATAATTCATTTTGCATATTTCCTTTCTGATATTTGAAGGAGTCATATTTCCTTCTCTCTTTATTTTATTTGATAAATGGAAATGATCTTGAAACTCAAAATGGAAAATTTTCCAAAAGTGGTTCAAATAAATTTGAAAGTGATCCTCATCACTTCCCACTCTATTTCATATATTTTGAAGAAGTCATGTTATCTTCCCTCATGAAAATCCTTGAGTGGCATAAAGTTTCTGATTTGAAATATTCTCAAAAGGAACTCAAATCTTCTCAAACCCCCTTTTTTCATTTCTTTAATGGAAGAACTCATATTATCTTCACTCTAGGGTTTTGTGTTGAAATGAATTTGAATTCATGAAAGCAAGGTGTCAAAATGCAAGAATGAAAAAATATGGGAAAGTCCTTTTATTCGCTCTCATTTAACTTTCAAAAAGTTTCAAATTTCCACTCAATTTCAAACATCAATCACACAAGCAAACATTACTACTTAATTAGTATAACATTCCAAAATTTAGAATTTTGGGATGTTACAGGTAATTAAGGCCTCCTTCTAATAGAGAACCGGAACAAAGCATTAACATAAGGTGAACACATGAACTCCTCAAATTACAGTCATCCCCGGAGAGTATCCCAATTATGTCACCTTGGGGTCTACGGTTCCGAACAATAACAAGTGCATAGAACTAGCAGATAGGATCAAGAACTCGTATATATTCATGAAAACATAATAGGTTCAGATTTGAAATCATGGCACTCGGGCCCTAGTTACAAGCATTAAGCATAGCAAAGTCATAGCAACAACAATCTCAGAACATAGTGGATACTAGGAATCAAGCCCTAACAAATTGACTTGATTACATGACAAATCTCATCGATCTCCATCACCATACACCAAGCCAACGAAGGAATTACTCACTCCCGGTGGTGAGCATCATGGAATTGTTGATGAAGAAGGGTTGATGATGATGATGGCGACGAATCCCCCTCTCCGGAGCCCCGAACGGACTCCAGATCAGCCCTCCTGATGAAGAACAGGAGGTGGCGGCGGCTACATATCGTAAAACGCGATGAAGCTTCTTCTCCTATTTTTTGCTTGGGAAGACGGGATATATAGGCTTGGAATTAGGTCAGGCAGCCGCCCGTGGGCCCCACAAGGTGGCCCCCTCTAGTAGATCTTCGTTCCAATATTTTTTATTTATTCAATAAAAAATCTCTGCAAAGTTTCATCCAATTCCGAGAAAATTTATTTCGTACTAATGTTTGAATGCCTAGAAATATGCCTCTATGTTGTGTTGGAACTAACTTTGCAGGAATCACCGAAAAAGTGAAGTTTCAGAAGAAACAGATCAGAAGAAGGCCTAGTATGTGACCATGGTGGTCGTATGGGCGGTCTTATGGCGCGTGGGAAGCTCTAACAAGAGGCAACAGAGTCATCAATGACGTATCATACGAGCATCGCCGCTCGTATGAACGGTCGTATGAACCTTCAGCAGAAACAGAGAAGAATTCCAGAGCGATTGACGGTGTAGCGTACGAGCATCTGCGGTCGTATGACACCTTCGACCAGAAGATCAAATCAATAGAACCAAAGACGGTGTTGTATATGAGCGCGGCCACATGCATGACTGGTCGTATGAGGTAAGCGCAGACAACACTTTGGCTCCAGAGTGAATGACGGCGTTCCATACGAGTGCTTGCGCTCATATGGATGCTCGTATGACATCCTGGTGGCTATAAGGAGCCCGAGGCAAGAGCTATTTCTCCCCCAACTCATCTATTTCTTCTTCTTCCTCCTCCAAACCTCTCCAAATCCAACCACAACTTCGCCCGATCTCCCTACTCGTTCGATTTTAGTTCAAACCCTTCCGCGTGATCGATCTATGGTATGTTTCTCCCTTGATGGCCAACTTAATTATTTCTCACAAATCCATGTTCTATGTGCCTAGCATTGCCATGTCTAGGGTATGCGTACTTTTGATCCAAATTTTGATTTTGGCTTGGATTTGTTGATGTTTTTAGAGGAGTATGATGTTGTAATTGTCGTAGGATAACTATTGTACCATTCTATTGGACTAAAAAATTATTTTGTAGAGGTGTTTGCGAGGAGGTCCGCACGTGTTGTTCGCAGTGATGCATCGAGTTCATCCACGAGTGCCGCACAAAGGCAACAAGTTTTCACGCAGGGGATCGTCTTCACCGACCGCGAGGCCATGAAGAAGTACAAGAAACTTCATGCAAGGTAGATGAAGACCACCAAGTGGGTTTGTGAGTCCACACTAGCCAAATTGGGCATCAGTAAGGGTTTCAATTTATTATGTGATAATGTCGAGTTGCATCATTTTGTTTTACAGGGATGTGAGACATATGAATGATTGACACTTGGGTTTCTTACTCCTCTCTCGCATAATGTTTGTCTAATGCCAATTGTTGACGAGGAAAGACGAATCACTTTCCGCCTCATGGACCAAGACTTCAACATCACTCTAGATGAGTGGTGTAATCACTTTGGCTTCACAAACAACAATGTTGACATCTGCCATGTTTATGATTTTCTTGAACCGCACCCGAGGCAATCCTTCTACCAGATGAGTTACCGTGGTTCCAAACAAAGGGCCAGTTGCATTGAAAGTCCCGCTATTCGATATTTCTATTATGTTATCACTAACTCGTTGTAGGCACGAGGAGAAGTTTCCAAGGTGAATGATGAGAATATGCTAATTCTCAGGAAAGCACCTAACCTTGACATCGGTTATCCGCCCAACATAGGGGCAATATGATACGTCTCCAATGTATCTATATTTTTTGATTATTTCATGCTATTATATTATCAATCTTGTATGCTTTATACACCATTTTATATCATTTTTGGGAACTAACCTATTAACTCAGTGCCAAGTGCCAGCTGCTGTTTTTTGCTTGTTTGTGGTTTTACAGAAAAACCATACCAAACGAAGTCCAAACAACAATGAAACTTTTTGACAATTTTTTCTAGACCAGAAGAGACCCTGGAAGCTTCGGGGAGAGACCAGATGATATACGAGGAAGCGACAAGGCAGGGGGCGTGCCCCAGAGGGATAGGCGCGCTCTGCCCCCTTGTGGACCCCCTGCTGCTCTGATTGACCTAATTCCTGGCCTATAAATTCACATATATTCCAAAACCCCTAGTGCGAGACCCGAAACAATTATTCTGCCGCCGCAAGACTCTGTTCTTCCGCTATCCCATCTGGAGACCTTTTTCGGTACTCTGCCAGAGGGGGAATCGATCACAGAGTCCTTCTACATCAACCTTGCTGCCTCCATGATGATGCGTGAGTAGTTCCCCACAGGATCTATGGGTCCATAACAGTAGCTAGATGGCTCTCTCTCTCTCACTCTCTCTCTCTCTATCTCTCTCTCTCTCTCTCTTTGATCTTCAATACAATGTTCTCTTTGGAGATCAATTCAATGTAATCTTTTTGCGGTGCATTTGTTGGGATCCGATGAATTATGGGTTTATGATCAAATTATTCATTGAAAGTAATTGAATCTTTTCTGAACTTTATTATGTGTGATTTCTATACCTATGTATGTTTTCCGATCTATGAGTTTTCTCTGGCAAAGTGGTGCATAGTAGTAGGTTCAATCTTGGGGTGTCCTCATGACCCACAAGTATAGGCGATCAACCGTAGTCCTTTCGATAAGTAAGAGTGTCGAACCCAACAAGGAGCAGAAGGAAATGACAAGCGGTTTTCAGCAAGGTATTCTCTGCAAGTACTGAAAGTAGCGGTAATAGATAGTTTTGATAGCAAGATAATTCGTAACAAGTAACAAGTGACAATAGTAACAAGGTGCAGCCCTGATTCCTTTATTCTCCTCTCGCAAGCATCCGCAACTACGAAAGAATATTTAAGATAAATCTAACCATAGCATGAAACATATGGATCCAAATCAGCCCCTTACAGAATAGCGCATAAACTAGGGTTTACGCTTCTGTCACTCTAGCAACCCATCATCTAATTTCTACTCCACAATGCCTTCCCTTAGGCCCAAAGATGGTGAAGTGTCATGTAGTCGACGTTCACACGACAGCACTAAAGGAAGCAACAACATACATTTCATCAAAATATCGAACGAATACCAAATTCACATGATTACTTATGACAAGACTTCTCCCATGTCCACAAGAATAAAAGTAACTACTCACAAATCATATTCATGTTCAAGATCAGAGGGGTGTTGAATATCATTAAGGATGTAAACATATAATCTTCCACCAAATAAACCAACTAGCATCAACTACAAGATGCAATCAACACTACTAGCAACCCACATGTACCAATCTGAGGTTTTGAGACAAAGATTAAATACAAGAGATGAATTAGGGTTTGAGATGAGATGGTGCTGGTGAAGATGTTGATGAAGATTGGTCCTCGCACGATGAGAGGATCATTGGTGATGTCGATGGCTTCAATTTCCCCCTCCCGAAGGGAAGTATCCACAGCGGAATCGCTCCGCCGGAGAGCAAAATTGCTCCTGCATACGTTCCGCCTCGAGACGGCGGCGCTTCATCGCGAAAGTCTTCCTCTGATTTTTTCTAGGGCAAATAGCATCTTATAAGTGAAGATGGGCCCAGAGGCCTGCCAAGGATCCCACAAGCTCTGAGGGCGCGCCTAGGGGGATAGGGCATGCCCCCAGGCTTGTGGCTTCCTGGTGGGTTCCCCTCTGGTATTTCTTTCACCAATATTTTATATATATTCCAAAACAATTCTCCATAAATTTTCAGGTCATTTGGAGATGTGCAGAATAGCTATCTCTACTGTAGCCCTTTCCGGTCCAGAATTCTAGCTGTCGGCAATCTCCCTCTTCATGTAAAACTTGCAAAATAAGAGAGAAAAGGCATAAGAATTGTATCATAAAGTGAAATAATGACCCAAAACATAATAAATAATAGTAGGAAAACATGATGCAAAATGGACGTATCAACTCCCCCAAGCTTAGACCTCGCTTGTCCTCAAGCGAAAACCGAAATCGATAATCATGACGACATGTTTAGAGAGAGAGGTGTCGATAAAACAAAATATGGACATGAAGGCATCATGATCTTTATTATAACAGCAATATATTATCATAAAATTTCTCATGAAAAAGTGACAATTCGTCCATAAGATAAAGTATGAACTACAAACCATATTGAAAACTAACAAACTATGATCGCAGTCACTGAAGCAATTGCAATTGATCATATTATCAGAAAGAGTCTATGTAAGAGATTTGTTTGGCAAGTTCACATACTCAACTATCATTTAGTCTTCTATGACTGCTGACACTCATGGCATACATATGGAGCAAAAGTTTCAGTCAGACACATAGAAAGATAGGTGTCGGTGTATAAAACATGGGTATTTTATACCCTAACTTATGCACAGACGGTAGCAGCCTCCTTACCGGCCAAGACTTGCCGGGATTTACCAAATAACCAGGTCCAAGACCCAATTCCAGAAGCTGCTGGAGAGAAGCTCAAAACAAAGCATCGACAAGCACCCAACTAAGTAACGAAGATGAAGACATTCCTTGCCGGCAAGCTCCGTACCGGCAAGCTTCCGCCAGCACACCAGCGCTCCACCTCACCGGACAGCTAGTCGCTAATCGATGAGGTGTCGACCGCGCAGGCTGGTTGGTGGGGTTTGTCGGACACGTGTCAGCACGCAGGGATAAGATTTGCCTTTAATGACACCCGTCCAGGAGGCGTGTCAGAATAATACGAGGTACATGGGCGAGCGGTGCAGGAACCTTGCCGGAGCTGCCCCTCCACAAGACACCTGATGGTGCATTTAATGCCTTTGTCCTAAACTGGCAGAGTTAGGTATGATAGCACTGTTTGCTATCCAATCACTATGTAATTATTGTTTTGCCACTATGCTAACCCCTTGAGCTATAAAAGGAGGGCCAAGGCAATAGTTAGAGGGATTCGGACCCTTTTTCAAACATTAGCATGTCCTGCATGCATAGCTGCTCGCTCTCCGCACCTTGCCGGGAGAAGCGCTCCTTGTACCCATGCTTTCACACATCCAATACACCAAAGCAGGAGTAGGGTTTTACGCTTCTCAGCGGCCCGAACCTGGGTAAAATCCCTTGCGCCATCCATTGATTTCTGCTCTTTCTGCACGTCGATCTCCCCTGCCGAACCACAAAGGGGTGAAATGGTCCTATAGATGGTCGTTCCCACGACATCTTTGGTGAGCCAGGTAGGGGACTTGCTTGCGCACACGTGAATCAGTGGATTTCGCGTCGTCTTCATCAACTTCATCATCGCCCTCATCGTCTTCAATGGCCCCCAAGAAGAAGGGCATCACGATGACGACCCCTTCGCATGTATCCGTAGGCGGCGCAGGCGGCACAGCCAATGCGGGCAGCGCGAATACCGCGGTTGGCACGACCAGCATAGGCGGCGTGGTCGCCATGCCCACCGCGGTTGGCACAGAAGACAAGTGTGCTGGATGCAGTCGACTCCCTCGATCCTCTGGTGAACGAAGCCGAGACGGCGCAGGCGGAGCGGACGGACGACCTCCTTCTCCTCCTCCTCCTCGCCGCGCCGACGAACGCAGCCACCAGAGCAGCAATGCCCGGACCGGCGCGAGCCAAGATCCCGCCGCAGCGGCATCCAAAGATGCTGCTTCAGGACAGATGCCGCGCCCCTCGCACAACGGGCGCGGTACGGCTCCGAGCGGCGTCAATGACTCCGGGCAGCGGCGACCTCACGGCAAGACTCCTGTTGATCAAATCCCAGATCCTCAGGCACCACCTCCGCCACAGCAACCCGCTGCTGATCATGCGCCGCGATGCCAAGACCGCGATGGCGCTCCTGCTGGCTCTGCCAGGAGTAGAGCGACGTCATGCTCTTCGCTTCCGGCCATGCCAGCCACAGCAGCAGAAGCAATGGCGCGAGCCCAGATGCTATTGAACTTCCCTCCAGCGGCAGAGAAGATGGATGAGTGGAGAGCCACCATCCAAAGCTTGATTGGGTTTGCCGAGGCCAGCAAATCACAGTAAGCGGAGCCCTCACGACATCCGCAAATGGCACCAGTAGCTCCAACTAGTGACCGCATTGACAGTGTTGTGCTAATGGTGCAATCACCCCTGCGGCAACAGTCTCAACAGCAGCAACGCCAGCAACCGCGGCAAGCTTAATAGTCTTTTGAGCCCGACGAGATGTCGATGGCCTCTTCGGATCCGCGAGCGCGGCAAGACCAGCAGCAAGTGCTATGAGACAGGTGGGTAGAAGACGCCCGCACCACCATCGAACGGCGCCGAGAGGCGCGCCGTCAAACTAACGCGCGCAATGGCCCCATCCTTGATGAGCCTGCGCTAGGGGTTGGTGGATATCTACCTTACGAGGTTGGGTGTCCTACCTTCACCCGTGAACTGCGGCAAGTCCGATGGCTGTCCGTCCGGGCCTTTAAGCCAGAAGTACCAGAGAAGTACGATGGCAAGCTGACCCCGACAGAATTTCTGGGAATCTACACGATTGCCGTGCAAGCTGCCGGGGGAAGAGATGAGAAAATCTTCGCCAAGTACTTTCCATTGGTACTGAAGCCCAACGTGAGATCTTGGCTGATGAACTTGCTAGAGAACTCCATTTCTTCGTGGGCAGATCTTTGTAATGAGTTTGTTGGTGCCTTTACCAGAGGCCACAAGGCCCCTGGACAGCCCAACGACCTGCAAGTGATCCCGTAAAGAGATGGAGAAACTTTGCACAAGTACATCCAGAGGTTCAGCCGAGTGCACCGTAACATTCCAGATGTGCACCCCGCAGCCGTCATTGCCGCCTTTCACACAAATGTGCGCAATCGGAGGATGCGGGGGAAGATGAATGTCAAGCTACCCAAAACCGTCAACGAGCTCTATACGTTGGCGGATAAATGCGCGCATGCTGAGGAAGGAAGAAGGCTTCCCGGGGAAGACGCTGGTGCCGAGGTAGATTCCGAGGACGTTCCGAGGACGATGATGCTGCCACCCCGAGGAAGAAGGGCTGAAAGCGCAACAGGAAGCGCAAAGGAAAAACTGTTATGGCTGTCGAGGGCTTCGGCAACTCTGAGTCCGCCAAGAAGGCTACGACTGAGAACTCTGGCAAGGAGGCAGCTGTATGCGCCACTTGCCAGGAGGCGGCGGCAAACAAGAAGGCCGACAAATCTGATGGGCCATACTGCAAGATTCACCGCACCAAGGGCCATGATCTCCAAGAGTGCCGACAAGTCGAGCACCTTGTTGAGAAACAGAAGGCTGAATATGAGAAACGTGACAAAGAGAAGGGTCAAGACAATGCCGGTGGGTCTGGCAAAAAGGGCCGTGGCGGTCGAGGAGGCCATCGCGGCAAGGCCAAGCAGCAGAAAGAGAAACCTGCTAGAGGATGCGAAAAGAAAGAGGGAGATGATGGAAGTGAATAGGAAGCGGACGACGGAGAGTCCAGTGAACAGGAATTCTAGAAGGCAACTGATGCCATGTGCATTGATGGAGGAGCATCTTTGCACTCCTCTCACCGCCAACTTAAACAGTGGGCACGCGAGGTTAATGCGGCAGAACTGGCAATGGGCTCTCAAAAGCCACTCAAGTGGTCCCACACGCCTATCATTTTCGATGCCGAGGATCACCCTGACCACATAACTGCGGTCGGGTGTTTGCCGTTGTTGGTTTCACTGACAATTCGCAACCTCCAGGTCACGAAAATGTTAGTTGACGATGGGGCCGGCCTGAACTTGATTTCTCCAGAGGTAATCAAAAGACTACAGATTCCCGACGAGGAGCTCGAGAAAACAGGCACGTTTCAAGGAGTAAACCCGGGAAGAAGCTAGCCCAAGGGAAAGATCACATTGCCGGTAACGTTTGGCGGGGAATTGAACTACAGAATAGAAAGGATTGTGTTTGATGTTGTCAAAATCCCCTTGACGTATAATGGAATTCTTGGCCGCCCAGCCTTGGCAAAATTCATGGCAGCATCTCACTATGCTTACAACACGTTGAAGAAGCCAGGGCCGATGGGTGTCATTTCCATCAACTCTGACAAGAAAGATGCAGTTATTTGCGTCGATGAGATGTACAGAGATGCGGTTGCAGCAGAGGCCGCCAAGGCGCCAGCTCTCGCCAAGAAGAAGGAAAGCAAGAAGTCCGGCAAGACCTATAGCAAGGATTCCGGGAAGCGCACCTCTTCGGACTGCTGTGCGCCTATTGAAGACTTGCCGGAGTGCTCTGCCGGTAAGAAATCCAAAGCTACTTCACCGGTGTCGAGAAAGGTGCCGGCGAGGGAGGACGGCACTGACGGTACCTTCACCATCAGTTCCACCCTTGACGGCAAATAGGAAAGCGCACTCGTTGCCTTCCTGTGGGCGAATGTCGATGTGTTTGCATGGCGACCATCTGACATCCCCGGTGTTCCCAGGGAGGTAACTGAGCACCACCTTGCCGTCTGTCCCCACGCTCAGCCCATCAAGCAGAAGGTCCGGAAACAAGCATTGGAGTGACAACAGTTCATTACCGAGGAAATCAAGAAACTTGAAGCAGCAGGCCTGCTCAGAGGTGTACTACATCCAACTTGGTTGGTGAATCCAGTTGTGGTGCGCAAAGCAAACGGGAAGTGGAGACTTTGTATTGACTACACCGATATTAATAAAGCATGTCCAAAGGATCCTTTCCCCTTGCCACGCATTGATCATTATAGACTCCACTTCCGGCTGTGATTTACTCTCCTTCCTTGATGCATACTCTGGGTATCATCAGATATTGATGGCCAAGGAGCATGAGGAGAAAACCACATTCATTACTCCATGTGGCATGTAATGCTTCGTGCGTATGCCTTTCGGGCTAAAGAGTGCTGGTTCAACCTTTGCAAGGGCAGTCCAGATTGGTTTCGAGCCCCAGCTGCACAGGAATGTGGAAGCATATATGGACGATATAGTGGTCAAAACCAAGGACAAGTCAACCCTCATTCAAGATTTAGAAGAAACATTTGCAAACTTGCACAAGATCAACTTGAAGCTCAATCCCGAGAAGTGTGTGTTCGGCGTTCCATCTGGCAAACTTCTCGGGTTCTTTGTATCTCAATGTGGAATTGAAGCAAATCCTGACAAGATCAAAGCAATTGAGTAGATTCAAGCACCAAAAAGTGTCAAGGATGTGCGGCGTCTTGCCGGTTGTGTCGCTGCCTTGAGTAGGTTCATTTCAAAATCTGCTGAGCACGCCCTGCCATTTTTCAAGATTTTGAAAAAGGCAGGTCTGATGAAATGGACTCCGGAAGCGGAGGCCGCGCTATAAGATTTGAAAAGATACCTCTCCTCCGCGCCAACACTAGTTGCGCCTAGACCGCAAGAGCCGTTGCTGCTATATGTAGCGGCAACAAATCAAGTGGCTAGTGCTGCATTTGTGGCACAGAGATAAGTCGATGACAAGGAAGCAGCCGCAGCAAGCCCGTCCAGCGACAAACCGGAATCTTCTCCAGCAAGGTCTGGTGCCGACAAGTCAGAAACAGAGCAGGCAAATAAAGCTAACTAACAAGTGATGCCAAAGAAGAAGGTGGTGCAGCGGCCCGTATATTTTGTAAGTTCCCTTCTGCAGGGGGCTAGATCAAGATAATCTGGGGTGCAGAAATTGCTTTTCGGCCTTCTGATGGCCTCAAGAAAGCTGCGCCACTACTTCCACGCACATGAGATCACTGTCGTCACTCGCTTTCCATTGCATCGCATCTTGAGAAATCCAGAGGCAACTGGCAGGATAGTGGAGTGGGCGTTGGAGTTGTCAAGCTTTGCACTTAAGTTTGAAAGTACTTCAACCATCTAGAGCAGAGCTCTGGCGGAGTTCATTGCAGAATGGATGCCAACGCAAGACGAAGAAATTCAAGAAACAGCTCTCCCGGCAAAGAGACAGCAAAAGAATGGATCATGTACTTTGACAGTGCCTTCTCGCTGCAAGGCGCCACTGCCAGAGTGCTGCTTGTCGCACCCACCGGAGAGCACCTCAAGTATGTGGTTCAAATGCACTTTCCAAGGGAGCAAGCTACAAATAACACTGACGAGTATGAAGGGCTCCTTGCCGGTCTTAGGATCACAGTGGACCTTGGGATCAGGAAACTGATCGTCCGCGGTGACTCGCAGCTTGTTGTGAAACAAGTAAACAAAGATTACCAGAGCCCGTTGATGGAAGCGTATGTGGAAGAAGTGATAAAATTGGAGGAACACTTTGACGGTTTGTAAACAGAGCACATCCCTCATGCGGAAAATAGCATTGCTGATCACCTGTCAAAGTGTGCCGCTCAAAAGCTACCTGTGGAACCAGGAACTTTTGTGCTCCATTTGAATCAACCAACCGTTACTCCATCAACGCAGGCCAGTAAGAGGAGGAAGTTGAATACCGGCAAGCACTTTCCGGCAGAGCTCCCAGGAGCCGCTGGCGAAAAGGTTACCGGGAACAACGACACGGTCGTCGGTGAGCAGCAGCTTAGCGCAGAACCTCAGGTTCTTGCCGCAGAGGCAAGCGCTCCCATAGCCGAAGAAATGCCTTTAATCCTCATCGTCGAGCCACAGGATCCGGCATGGGCACATCGGATAGTTCATTTCCTTCAAACAGGGGAACTTCCCGATGAGCAAGAAGAAGCTAAGAAAGTAGCCCATCAGTCAAGTATGTATCAGTTTGTGGATGACACGCTATACAGAAAAAGGCCAAACGGTGTGAAATTAAGGTGTATTTGCCGGGAAGATGGACTGAAGCTGTTGGCAGAGATACATGGAGGCATATGTGGCTCTCACATAGGTTCAAGGGCACTTGCCGGCAAAGCTTTCCGGCAAGGCTTCTATTGGCCCACTGCCCTCCAGGATGCAACTAAGCTAGTAACTAAGTGTGAAGCATGCCAGTTCCATTCAAAGAACATAAATCAGCCAGCCCAAGCTCTCCAAACAATCCCTCTCTCCTGGCCCTTTTCGGTCTGGGGGCTCGATATCTTGGGCCCCTTCCCCCGTGCTACCGGGGGCTTTGAGTTCTTGTACGTCGCCATCGACAAGTTCACAAAGTGGCCTGAAGTGGAGCCGGTGAGAAAGGTGATAGCGCAATCAGCCGTCAAATTCTTCAAGGGATTAGTTTGCTATTTCGGGGTTCCTAACAGAATCATCACTGACAACAGCACACAATTCACAAGCCGCACCTTCATGCAGTATATCCAAGACCTTGGTAGCAAAATCTGTTTTGCATCTGTCGCTCACCCGAGAAGCAACGGCCAAGCGGAAAGGATGAATGCTGAAGTGCTGCGTGGCCTCAAGACAAGAACCTTTGACAGGCTACGCAAATGTGGAACGCGGTGGATTGATGAGTTGTCGGCAGTTCTTTGGTCACTCGGGACGACACCAAATCGAGCTACCGGCCAAACACCCTTCTCCCTAGTCTATGGTGCAGAAGTGGTGCTCCCCACGGAACTCATATACGGCTCACCTCGAGTACTCGCTTACGATGAAGCTGAGCAAGAGCAGTTGCGGCAAGAGGATGCAATGCTCCTTGAGGAGGACCGTCTTCGGGCGGCTGTGCGAGCTGCACGCTACCAGCAAGCCTTGCGCCGCTATCACAGCCGCAAAGTGCACGCCCGAAGTCTTGAGGATGGCGACCTTGTTCTTCGGCACGTCCAATCCGTCAAGAAATCAAACAAGTTGACGCCGAAGTGGGAAGGCCCTTATCAGGTAGTATGAGTCACCAGACCTGGCGCAGTCCGTCTGGAGACCGAAGATGGCACCCCTGTGCAGAACTCATGGAATATTGAGCATCTTCGCAAGTTCTACCCATAAGGCGCGGTTACTGGGCCCTCCCGGCAACCCCTTTTGTACAAGCTTTGTCGGCAAGACTTGTAACCCTTTGTACAAAGCCAGGTGCAGAACCTGTGCATAATAAAGCTAAGTTTTTTGCAACTCTTCGTACATGTTCATTTATATATGGATGCATGTGATGTTGTGTTTACACTTTAGTTTGTATGGAATGGCTAATGAACCGTCAAGGTTCCCAAACCACTCTTTTCTCTTCTTTCTTTTTCTTAAAAGGATAGAAGGATCCCTCGCGTACAAGTTTCCCAGGGGGAGTGGTGATGGGATACCATTTTAATGACGTTCAAGTGATCATTTCGTACGGCAAGGAAAACAGCGCAAGGAAAAGCTAAGTTGAAAAACTTCAAAATGATTTCCTTGTTACATTTGCAATTTCCCTTCTGTGTTTTGTATGAGAAACCTACACGCGGAGGGATCTTGTCGTGATCGGGTTGCGCTCTTATTTTGCTTCGAGTCCGCTCGGCAAGATATGCAGCTGCATTATGATGGCAAGCCGCCTTGCCGGTGACAGTGCTTCCGGCGGGCTGCTAAGGACCTGTTCCTCTAAGCGCTCATGGCAAGTGCCTATACCGGCAAGTTGCCGCGCCGTGATCGACAAGCCAGCTTGCCGGCAGCGGCACTTCCAGCAGGCTGCTAAGGACCTGTCCCTTGAAGCGCTCGCGGCAAGTGTGCGCACCAGCAAGTTTCCTAACAGCGTAGGGGATACAATCATGGAAAAACGAGATAAAACAAGGGAAACGGGCGCGTTCACTTAAACCTGGAAAGCACTAGATATTCATTAAGAAAGTACTCGGTTACATTTTGTTGGCTCTTCCCCAGGGTTTACATCGAGTGCAAGGAGGGCAAAAGGGGCGCCTAGGCGAAGCCCGGCTTGTTCCCGGAAGGCCAGATGATGGTGCTGCCGGCGATCAGCTAGACTCGTCATCGTTGTCCTCGATCTTCATGCCCGGAGAGCCATCGTCATTGCCGTCATCATCGTCATCCTCAGCATCGCTGGAGGAAGCGGTGTCGCTGTGGCTCGAGCTCTCCGCGCAGCACTCCGGAGGAGGGCCCGAAGCCCCGAAGAACTTCACGACAAGCGTGTCTGGTCCGTCCAACCTGAAGTGGAGGAGGTGCCCTTGCCCTAAGCAACGGACACGAACAAAGGATTTCCACCCCGCGCGTGAGGTACATAATACCATTGTTAGAGGTTTCAACGGTCACCCAGACCGGGCCGTTGCAGCAACCATCCACACGGAGCCACAAGCCGTGCAGGTGGTGGCCTTCCATCTCCCTAGCAAAGGGGCGAGGAAGCCGTAGCCAGCTCCGCGGCCGATCGCGCAGCTCCGAGACAAACTCTTGCACTGTGTCCTCTGTATGGCCTTCTGCCGGTGGAGGAAGGGCCGAAAGTGAAGTAGCAAGCGCTCCGCCCTGGCCGCCTCGACCACGGGCACCGCGTCGTCCTTGACCGCGGGCCGCGGCCCTCCCTTGAGCACTGGAGCCAGCTTCCGCAGCAGCGGTCGAGGCGTGGGCATGGAGCCGAGGAGAAGCCCTCGCCGCGACGGCTGGAGCAAGACTGCGGCCTCTTCCCCTCACCATGCCGTCGTCAGATGCGGAGGAGGAAGATAGAAGAAGGAGGCGACGGGTGCTGAAGATTGGGGTGGAAGGAGATGGATGAGCATCGCGTCCTGCAGCCCCCTCTTTATAGGGAGAGCGCGGGGAGCTGGCTCTTCACTGCCTTCGGACGGCCGCCCCGATTCGCCAATCTTGGGCCCTGCACTTCTGGCCAGGCGCTTTACTCCAGCGACCGTCCAAGGTCGCCAATCCTGTGCCCTGCGCTCCTGGCCGGGCACTCCGCTCCAATGACCGCCTCTCTTCGCCAATCCCTCGCCTTGCATGTAAAGACGAGTAATGGGAGGGCGCAGAAGAAGGAGAAATCATGGCATGAATGGCAGTTATTCCTTGCCACGTGTTTCCATGCACCTATTCAAGTCCGTTTAATGGCAAGGTTTGCCGGAAGATGACCAAGAAGACACTCAAGTCCAGATTAATGAAGAAGCAAAGAAGATCTCAAGAGGCGGCAATCATCATGACTAAAAATTACAGTGGCAGTTTTCCCGCCGCGTGTCTGTGCATTGTTAGGGCCTAGCCCAATGACGCTTCGGACACGCGTATGGCCCAGGCCCGGGGGCTCCTGTCGGTGTATAAAACGTGGGTATTTTATACCCTGACTTATGCACAGACGGTAGCAGCCTCCTTACCGGCCAAGACTTGCCGGGATTTACCAAATAACCAGGTCCAAGTCCCAACCGCAGAAGCTACTGGAGTGAAGCTCAAAACAAAGCATCGACAAGCACCCAACTAAGTAACGAAGATGAAGACATTCCTTGCCGGCAAGCTCTGGACCGGCAAGATGAATACGCGGCAAGCTCCGTACCAGCAAGCTTCCGCCAGCACACCAGCGCTCCACCTCACTGGACAGCTAGTCGCTAATCGATGAGGTGTCGACTGCGCAGGCTGGTTGGTGAGGTTTGTCGGACACGTGTCAGCACGCAGGGAGAAGATTTGCCTTTAATGACACCCATCCAGGAGGCGTGTCAGAATAATACGAGGTAGCTCGGCGAGCGGTGCAGGAACCTTGCCGGAGCTGCCCCTCCACATGACACCTGACGGTGCATTTAATGCCTTTGTCCTAAACTGGCAGAGTTAGGTATGATAGCACTGTTCGCTATCCAATCACTATGTAATTACTGTTTTGCCACTGTGGTAACCCCTTGAGCTATAAAAGGAGAACCAAGGCAACAGTTAGAGGGATTCAGACCCTTTTTCAAACATTAACACGTCCTGCATGCGTAGCTGCTCGCTCTCCCCACCTTGCCGGGAGAAGCGCTCCTTGTACCCGTGCTTTCGCACATCCAATACACCAAAGAAGGAGTAGGGTTTTACGCTTCTCAGCGGCCCAAACCTGGGTAAAATCCCTTGCGCCATCCATTGATTCTACTCTTTGTGCACGTCGATCTCCCCTACCAAACCACAAAGGGGCAAAATGGCCCTATAGATGGTCGTTCCCATGACAATAGGGGCTTATAATTTCGCCTCCCAACTTATTTACCTGAAGGGTAATGTCAACAATAATAGCTCATGATCACCTACATCCAACTGGATATATATGCCTAGATCTTTCCCACCACATGATGCTTGCCAAGAGAGAAAAATAAAAATGGAATAGAGGAGAATACTATTGACTCTTGCATGAAAGTAAATACATAAAAGTAAAAGATAGGCCCTTTGCAGAGGGAAGTAGAGGTTGTCATGCGCTTTTTATTTTTTGGATGTGCAAGCTCCTAATGTAAAGGAACGTCACTTTATATTGCCCCTTGTGATAGCAACCTTTATTATGCAGTCTGTCGCTTTTATTTCTTCACCATCACAAGATCGTACAAAGCTTATTTTCCCTTACAATAAAAGATCATACATATTTAGGAGCAATTTTTATTGCTTTTGCACCGATGACAACTTACTTGAACGATCTTATTCAATCCATAGGTAGATATGGTGGACTCTCATGACATGAAACTGGGTTCAAGGGTTTTTGGATGCACAAGTAGTATCTCTACTTAGTACAGAATTTTGGCTAGCAAAAGATAGGGGGCAAGCACCACATGTTAGAGGATCCAAGACAATATAGCTTCTATGTGAATATAAGCAAACATAACTCATTACATTGTCTTCCTTGTCCAACGTCAACTATTTGACATAAAATATTTAATGGGGGCTCACAATCATAAAAGATGTCCAAGATAGTATATTTATATGTGAGACCTCTCTTCCTTTATTACTTTTTCATGAATTGTAACAATGACCAATGCTATGTTTGTCAACTTCCAACAAGTTTTATCAATTATACTTCTTTTATGTGAAGTCATCACTCCCCATGGGATTAGCATATGATCTCTCTTTTCTTCATTCTTTTTATGTTATTTCTAAGATTGGATCAACAAAAGTAAAACAACTCAACTCAATTACTCTTTATTATATAACTCTCACACTCGATTACATAGATAGATAGATCATAAAGCAAGCACTAATGACTAAATCATACTAAAACTTTAATCTTCTAAATCATGAAATAACTAAGGATAGAACTAAGATAAATAATTATGATAAAAGTGATGGTGATACGATACCAGGGCACCTCCCCCAAGCTTGGCACAAGCCAAGGGTGGTGCCCATACCCGTGTACCCAAGTTTCCTTCTTTGGTGATGGTGGTGCAATATTCTTAGCAATGATACCCCTGAGGATGCGATTCTCCTCCTCGAGCTTATTGACTTGGCGCTTAAGATCCATGATCTCTTTTCGGAGCTTCCCGGTGATAGTTAACGCACCATCCACCCAAGGATGCATCCTGGCTGAAGGAGATGAAGCAAAACTCTTTTTCAAGTTATGGTAAGAAATAAATCGGGTATTGGGAGGTTTAACCGTATTTGGCAAGCTTGATTTCTTGAATTCCACATGCATATCTCTAGGTTGGGGTAGTGAGGTCTTTTCTTCTTCCACGTCCGTGGAATCCATCCTTTTCAAGTCAGCCTCCACCTCCTCATCGGTCGACCACCCATAGGGGTCGACATCACTGTAGATTCTCGGATTTGCTGTAGTGTGGGAAACATGGCTCTCCCCATCTGATTCTTGTGATGACATAGCGCTCCAAATCTTCCTGAAAACTGCCCGAAACAAGAACAGAGGAGAAACTTGTTATACGGTGGTCAAAACATTTGAGAGTATATATAATGAATTTCTTTCGTGAAATACAAGTAATATAGAAGAAAAACAGAGTCAGGAAAGTCCACGAGGAGGCCACAAGCTCGGTGGGCGCACCCTAGGGGGTAGGGCGCGCCCCCTAGGCTTGTCGCTCCCTCGTGCAACTTTTTGGACTGTTTATTATTTTCCTAATTTTTTATATATTCCAAAACGAACAGAAAGTACTTTTAATTTTTGGAGTCGGTTTACTTACCGTACCACATACCTACTCCTTTTCAGGGTTCTGGAGCGTTCCAGAAGGTTTCTTCTATGTTCTCTTCCGGTGTCATTGTTTGAATAATATTAGTTTCAACATTAATGGGCGTACCTGAGATATAATGTTTAATTCTTTGCCCATTAACCACTCTCGGATTAGTGCCTTTGGAGTTGTTTATCTTGATGGCTCCGGAGCGATAAACTTCTTCGATGATGTATGGTCCTTCCCATTTAGAGAGAAGTTTTCCTGCAAAGAGTCTTAAACGAGAATTGTATAATAGAACATGATCACCTACTTTGAATTCCCGTTTTTGAATTCTTTTATCTTGCCATCTTTTAACTTTTTCTTTAAACAACTTGGCATTTTCATAAGCTTGTGTTCTCCATTCATCTAGAGAGCTAATATCAAATAACCTCTTTTCACCGGCAAGTTTGAAATCATAATTAAGTTCTTTAATTGCCCAATATGCCTTATGTTCTAACTCAAGAGGTAAATGACATGCTTTTCCATAAACCATTTTATATGGAGACATGCCCATAGGATTTTTATAAGCTGTTATGTAAGCCCATAATGCATCATCAAGTTTCTTAGACCAATTCTTCCTGGATCTATTAACGGTCTTTTGCAAAATTAACTTTATTTCTCTATTAGTCAGTTCACTTGACCACTAGACTGAGGATGATAAGGAGATGCAATTCTATGATTAACATCATATTTAGCAAACAATTTACGGAAAGCACCATGAATAAAATGTGAGCCACCATCAGTCATAAAATATCTAGGGACTCCAAACCTCGGAAATATAACTTCTTTAAGCATTTTGATAGAAGTGTTATGATCAGCACTACTAGTTGGAATAGCTTCTACCCACTTAGTAATGTAATCAACAACAACTAAGAGGAAGGAAAAGGTCCCATATAATCAAAACAATAACAAGTGAATAATTCATAGGCATTTCCTGATGTCTACCAACATTACCAATTCTTTGACATTCATCACAAGAGAGGACCAACTTACGTGCATCTTTGAAAATAGTAGGCCAATAAAAACCAGATTGTAATACCTTATGTGTAGTTCTGTCTCCCGCATGGTGTCCTCCGTATGCCTCGGAGTGACACTTCCGTAGGATTTGTTCCTGTTCATTCTCAGGTACACAACATCTAATAAATACCATCTACTCATTCTTTATATAAACTAGAAGATACCCCGCGTGTTGCTGCGGGAATTGGTTGATGAAAATTTAGGTTTATAACTTGAGAACCAAAATTAAAAATACATATCATTTATTATATTTGACTTGTATGCTTGTAACAATATTTATTGAATATAAGTATAATAATTGAATGGAAAACATTTTTTCATGCATGGTTGAATGTTGTGGTGGATTTTTAATGTGAGTTTTCCATGCATAATGACATGGTGAGTTGGCATAGTTGCATGTCGGGATAATTAATTTTAGTGGGGCTTGCATGGTGGTATGATGAGTTGTCATAGTTGCATGTTAAGATAATTGAGTTAGTGGGGATCAACTATTTGGTGGACCTACTTGATGATGTGGATATGTTGCATGTCAAGATAAATCATATAGTGGGGATGAATCTCTTAGGTATATAGGATGTGGTTCATCCCAAAAGTAATGTCTTAAATCAAAGATTTTTTTTATTTTGCTGGTATGTGAAACTAGGTGGTATATATTTAGCAACAATGTAATTAGCCTAGTCTGCATACCAAGGAGTATTACGAGAAGCATTTATAACATCTAATTGTTCATCAGGAAAACTATCATCAATAGGCAGTGGGTCATCAAGAACATTTTCCATTCTAGACAAATTATCAGCTACGGGATTCTCAGCTCCCTTTCTATCAATCAAATGCAAATCAAATTCTTGTAGCAAAAGAACCCACCTAATAAGTCTAGGCTTAGCAAAAGAACCCACCTAATAATTCTTGTAGCAGCATGATCGATGTGAATAGTTACTTTAGAATCAACAATGTAAGATCTGAATTTATCACATGCAAACACAACTGCTAAAAATTCTTTCTGAGTAGTAGCATAGTTTCTTTGAGCACTGTCTAAAGTTTTACTAGCATAATGAATAACATTTAATTTCTTATCAACACTTTGTCCTAGAACAACACCAACAGCATAATCACTAGCATCACACATAATTTCAAAGGGTAGGTTCCAATGAGGTGGTTGAACAATAGGTACAGATATTAAGGCTTTCTTAAGTATTTCAAAGGCTTCTACGCAATCATCATAAAAAACAAATGGAACATCATTTTGCAAGAGAATAGTAAGATGCCTAGAAATTTTAGAGATGTCTTTTATAAACCTTCTATATAAACCAGCATGACCAAGGAAACTTCTTATACCTTTGATATCTTTAGGACATGGCATTTTCTCAATTGTATCAACTTTAGCTTTATCAACTTCAATACCTCTTTCAGAAATTTTATGCCCAAGGACTATACCTTCATTTACCATAAAGTGGCACTTCTCCCAATTCAAGACAAGATTAGTTTCTTCACATCTCTGCAAAACTCGATCAAGGTTGCTTAAGCAATCATCAAAGGAAGTTTCGTAAATGGAGAAATCATCCATGAAAACCTCAACAATCTTTTCACAAAAACAGAGAATATAGCAGTCATACATATTTGAAAGGTAGCAGCGGCATTCATAAACCAAAAGGCATACAATGATAAGCATAAGTTCCAAAAGGACAAGTAAATGTGCTTTTCTCTTGATCTTCTTGTGATACAGGTATTTGAAAGAAACCAGAATATCCATCTAGGAAGCAAAAGTGTGTATGCTTATATAATCTTTCTAACATTTGATCAATAAAAGGAAAGGGGTAATTCTTTGTGGGATAAGTTCATTTTTATCATTAGGAACAACAGTAATACCTCCTTTCTTAGGAACACAATGAACAGGACTTACCCATCTACTATCAGCTATAGGATAAATTATACCTGCCTCCAGAAGCTTTAATATTTCAGTTCTTACCACATCCTTCATTTTAGGATTTAATCTTCTTTGATGATCAACAACTGGATTAGCATCTGGCTCCATATGAATTTTATGCTGACATAAGGTGGGACTAATGCCCTTAAGATCATCGAGAGTATATCCAGTAGCAGCACGGTACTTCCTCAGAGTTTTAAGTAATCTCTTTTCTTCATGCTCTGAAAGGTTAGCACTGATAATAACAGGATATTTTTTTTTTCATCAAGATAAGCATATTTAAGTGTTTCAGCTAGTTGCTTTAATTCAAACACAGGATCACTCTTAGGTGGAAGAGGATCACCAAGAGTTTCAACAGGCAAATTATGTTTAAGAATAGGTGCTTGTTTAAAGAACATCTCATCTATTTCATTTCTTTTATTCATATGCATATCATTTTCATGTTCTAGAAAATATTGTTCTAAAGGATCAGTAGGAGGCACAACAATAGAAGCAAGACCAATAATTCCATCCTTATTAGGTAATTCTTTATCATGAGGTTGTCTACAAAACTTAGAGAAATTAAACTCATGAGACACATCACCAAAATTAACACTGACAGTTTCTTTATTGCAATCAATCTTAGCATTAACTATATTCAAGAAAGGTCTACCAAATATAATGGGACAAAAATCATCTTGTGGGGATCCAAGAACAAGAAAATCAGTAGCGTATTTGATTTTACCACACAAGACGTCAACATCTCTAACAATCCCAAGTGGTGCAATAGTATCCCTATTTGCAAGCTTAATTGTGACATCAATATCTTCAATCTCAACAGGTGCAATATCATTCGTGACTTCTTGATAAAGAGTAAATGGAATAGCGCACTCACACTAGCACCAATATCACATAAACCATGATAGCAATGGTCTCCAATTTTAACAGAAATAACAGGCATGCCAATTACAGGTTTGTTTTTATCTTTAGTGTCTGGCTTAGCAATTCTAATTGCTTTATCACAGAATATATGACATGTCCATCAATGTTATCAACCAAAAGATCTTTAACCATTGCAATATTAGGTGCTCTAATATTACTTTTATTAACCACAGTTGAAGCTTTAGCATGTTCCTTGATCCTAACAGGGAAATGAGGTTTCTCAAAATAAGAAGTAGGCACAACTGGATCAACATTGTAAACAATTGTTTCTTCTTTAACACTAGCAGGTTCTTCATTTAATTCAATAGGTGGATGAAACTTAAACCATTTCTCCTTAGGGAGATCAACATGAGCAGCAAAAGATTCACAAAAAGTAGCTACTATCTCAGAGTCAAGTCCATATTTAGTACTAAACTTATGAAAAGCATCCGTTTCCATAAAAGATTTAACACAATCAAACTTAAATTTATACCTGACTCTTTACCTTTATTGATTTCCCAATCTTCAGAGTTGCGTTTAATTCTTTCTAGAAGATCCCATTTGAATTCAATAGTCCTCTTCATAAAGGAACTAGTAGAAGAAGTATCGAGCATGGATTGATCATTATGAGAAAGCCGAGCATAAAAGTTTTGAATAATTATTTCTCTTGAGAGCTCATGATTGGGGCATGTGTGCAATATATACTTAAGCCTCCCCCAAGCTTGAGCGATACTTTCTCCTTCACGAGGCCAAAAATTATATATATAATTCCGATCACGATGAACCAAATGCATAGGATAAAACTTCTGGTGAAATTCCAGCTTCAACCGGTTCCAATCCCATGTTCCAGTATCATCCAATAGTCTATACCATGTCAATGCCTTTCCCTCCAAAAATAGAGGGAATACTTTCCTCTTAACTCCATCCTCGGATAAACCTGCAAGCTTAAACAATCCACAAATTTCATCTATATATATATATATATCAAGTGGATATCAGGATGTACCTTTCCATCTCCTCCATAAGGATTAGCCAGCAGTTTCTCTATCATACCCGAAGGAATTTCATAATAAATATTTTCAGTAGGTTCAGTAGGTTGAGGGGAAACTCTTAATGCTTCCGGTCGAGGTGAAGATACCCCGAACAAACCCCTCAAAGGATTACTTTCCATAGTGACAAGTGACAGTAAATTTCAGCACGTAATATAAATGTTTCCCTACCAAATTCCACTCACCAAAGGCGCTTCACTCCCTGGAAACGGCACCAGAAAAGAGTCATGATGACCCACAAGTATAGGGGATCAATCATAGTCCTTTTGATAATTAAGAGTGTCGAACCCAACGAGGAGCAGAAGGAAATGACAAGCGATTTTCAGCAAGGTATTCTCTGCAAGTACTGAAAGTAGCGGTAACAGATAGTTTTGATAGCAAGATAATTCATAACAAGTAACAAGTGACAATAGTAACAAGGTGCAGCAAGGTGGCCCAGTCCTTTTTATTGCAAAGGAAAATCCAGAACGGTCTCTTATATAAAGCAAAGAGTTCTCGAGGACACATGGGAATTCTCATCTAGTCACTTTCATCATGTTTGTTTGATTCGCGTTCGCTACTTTGATAATTTGATATGTGGATGGACCGGTGATTGGGTGCTATTCTTAATTGAACAAGCCTCCCACTTATGATTACCCCCCTCGCAAGCATCCACAACTACGAAAGAAGAATTAAGATAAATCTAACCATAGCATGAAACATATGGATCCAAATCATCCCCTTACGGAAGAGCACATAAACTAGGGTTTAAGCTTCTGTCACTCTAGCAACCCATCATCTAATTACTACTCCACAATTCATTCCATTAGGCCCAAAGATGGTGAATTGTCATGTAGTCGATGTTCACACAACACCACTAAACGAACAAATAACATATATATCATCAAAATATCGAACGAATACCAAATTCACATGATTACTTATGACAAGACTTCTCCCATGTCCTCAAGAACAAAAGGAACTACTCACAAATCATATTCATGTTCAAGATAAGAGGGGTGTTGAATATCATTAAGGATCTGAACATATAATCTTCCACCAAATAAACCAACTAGCATCAACTACAAGATGTAATCAACACTACTAGCAACCCACAGGTACCAATCTGAGGTTTTGAGACAAAGATTGAATACAAGATATGAACTAGGGTTTGAGATGAGATGGTGCTAGTGAAGATGTTGATGAAGATTGGTCCTCCCACGATGAGAGGATCATTGGTGATGTTGATGGCTTCGATTTCCCCTCCCGGAGGGAAGTATCCCCGGCGGAATCGCTCCGCCGGAGAGCAAAATTGCTCCTGCCCATGCTCCACCTCAAGACGGCGGCGCTTCATCCCGAAAGTCTTCCTCTGATTTTTTCTTGGGCAAATAGCATCTTATAGGAGAAGATGGGCCCCGGAGGCCTGCCAGGGACCCCACAAGCTCGGAGGGCGCGCCCCCCAGGCTTGTGTCTTCCTGGTGGGTTCCCCTCTGGTATTTCTTCCGCCAATATTTTTTATATATTCCAAAACAATTCTTCGTAAATTTTCATGTCAGCTGGAGATGTGCAGAATAGCTATCTCTACTGTAGCCCTTTCCGGTCCAGAATTCCAGCTGCCGGCAATCTCCCTCTTCATGTAAAACTTGTAAAATAAGAGAGAAAAGGCATAAGAATTGTATCATAAAGTGAAATAATGACCCAAAACATAATAAATAATAGTAGGAAAACATGATGCAAAATGGACATATCATGTCCTCACTCTGTGACAGGAGGAGTAGCGAGGCACGTATTTGTATTGTTGCTACTAAGAGTAAAACGATGGGGTTCAAACATATTATTTGGTCTTACTTTGTCTACATTATGTCATCATGCTCCAAGCATTACTCTGTTTGTTATGAAATTAATACCTTAAGATGCATGCTGGATAGCGATCGAGGGGTGGAGTAATAGTAGTAGATGCAGAATAGTTTCGGTCTACTTTCACGGACGTAATGCCTATGTACTAATCATACCATGAATAACATCATAACGATGCGCTTTTCTATCAATTGCCCAATAGTAATTTAATCCACCATTTCTATGCTCATGAGAGAGATGCCTCTAGTGAAAGCTATGGCCCCCGGGTCCATTCACATCATATTACTAAAACCCAAAATAGCTTGCTGCAATTTATTTACTTTTATTTAGTTTTGCAATTTATCTATCTACCACTATTAGAATTAATCCTTGCAATTAATGAGTACACGGGGATTGACAACCCTCTTGGCCACGTTGGGTGCAAGTATTTGTTTGTGTATGTGCAGGTACCGTTTACATTTGTTTGTGTGAATCTCCTATTGGTTCGATAAACCTTGGTTCTTAACAGAGGGAAATACTTTTTGCTACTATACTACATCAACCTTCCTCTTCGGGGAAATCCCAACGCCTATCACAAGTAGCAGAAGAATTTCTGGCGGCCTATCACAAGTAGCAGAAGAATTTCTGGCGCCGTTGCTGGGGAGACTTCATCAAACAAATACAGGTACCTCCACACAAACATATCATTTACTTGTTTTTCTCTTCTTTGCCTTCTCTTTTTCATTTCCCTCTACTTCTCTAAACAATCAAAAATAACAAAAATATCTTCTGTTTCTATCTCTGCTTTTGTTGCCTTTATGCTAACTCAACAAAATAAAATAAAAGCAATAAAGATAATATGGAGTCACTTAAAGCTTTCTACTTGGGTCATCTTCGATCCGTTTGCGCTCGTGCTGAAACCCCAACTAGTTTAGTTGAGGGAAAATTCTTAGATGAGCATGCTCATTTTGTGCGTCACCGCTTGTCTCAAAAAGGGACACACTTATGGGATCAAATATCTCGTTTAGAATGCTATGCCTGAAATTTATGCGAGTATTATCAATTTACTTGTTGCTCTAGAAAGGACCCTAAAAAACACCTTCCTTGCCAATGTGAGTTTAATGATAATGAAATCCTATCTTCTTATGCCAAGGGTGTTTATGATTACTATGATATTGAATGAATTTAAGAATTTGTTGCTTTTAAGGGTGGCTATGGAATTGCCTCTTTGATTGAAAAGTATGATGCTACTCTCTACAACTCTGAAAATTTTGCCATACTTGAATATTTCTACGAAAATTATGATTCTGATGCCTATATTAAAGATTATATTAAGAAAATCTCTGATGTCCAAGAAGAGACTAATATTTTGAAGGAATCTATAGATAATTGTTATGATCATGTTGATTCAATTGAAATTTCCCTTCTTGATGAAATTGATGCCTGCTATGCTTATGACCATGATGCCAATATTAATGATACTTATGGAGATGAACTTGCTATAGTTCCTTATGTTAAAAATGAAATTATTGCTATTGCACCCACACTTGATAGTCCTATTATCTTTTTGAACTCTCCCAACAACACTATATCAGAGAAGTTTTATATTGATGGGTTGCATTTTACCATTATACATGATGATTTTGTTAGGCCTAATACTTATGCTAATGATCATGACTGGGGTGACAATCGTAATGCTATGAATATTAAAAGTGGGTTTGGAAGAGTTTCAAATTTAGAAAATCCCACTATTTTGGAGAAAGATCAATCTTGTGAAATTTTTGATAAAAGTGGGTTTGGATAGGTCATGACTTTAGTTTATGTTAATCCCACTAACTTGGAAGATTATAAAACTTGCATGCATGTGGATCATGGAGAGAATATTTTATATGATAGCTATATTGTTGAATTTTCTTATGATCCTACATGTAATTATTTTGAGAGAGGAAAGTACGGTTATATAAATCTTCATGTTACTCAATTACCTCCCTTGATGCTCAAATTGTTAATGTTTCGGCCTTCTTCCTTGCATATGCTAAATACTGCTTGGTTTGATAATTTGTTTAATTATGAAATGCCTATGCATAGTAAGTGGGCTAGAATTAAATATGTTTTTTACATGTTATATGATGCTCTCCTTGTGCTTCAATTCTTATCCTTTATGTGATCATCGTTAAAATCTCAAAGCCTATCTTAATGGCTATAAAGAAAGAGCTTGTTGGGAGACAACCCAGTAGTTACCCTTTACCTTTTTCTTGAGTCAACATGGTTATTGCCACTGTAATGATTGTGTTTGTATCTTTTCTTTTAAGTTTTGTGCCAAGTAAAGCCTTTGGGATGATTTGAATGATAACAAAGTTGATTCTGTGCAGAAACAAAAAGTTTTGTGCTCAGTGCTAGAATTTAAATTCTGTACTAGAACGTGATAAATTTTTGAAATTTTTACATAGTCTTTGGTTTCAAATTGTTTACGTTGTCCCAATTTTTCAGAATTTTTGAAGTTACATAATTATTGATAAATATTCTGTCATTACGTATTGTTCTGTTTTAGACAGATTCTGTTTTTATTGCATAGTGTGCTTATTTTGATGAAGCTATGGATTATATCGGGGGGTATAAGTCATGAAGAAGTTAGAATATAGTATATATTATGCAAGGGCAATTATGAATCTATTTATAACAGTAACTAAAGTGGACAATTGATTTATTATACTAACGGATCTCATGAAGTTTTTGTTGAGTTTTGTGTGCTGAAGTTTTCAAGTTTTGGGTGAGATCACGATGGATGAAGGAAGAAGGAGCGGCAAGACCCTAAGCTTGGGGATGCCGAAGGCACCCCAAGGTAATATTCAATGAAGACCCAAGAGTCTAAGCTTGGGGATGCCCCGGATGGCATCCCCTCTTCCGTCTCCAATCTATCGGTAATGTTACTCGGAGCTATATTTTTATTCATCACGTAATATGTGTTTTGCTTGGAGCGTTGTGTGCTGTAGTTTTATTTTGTTTGCTTGTTTGCCACAATAATTGTTTGCTGGACACACCTTTTGAGAGAGACACGTATTCATCATGATTTGTTAGAATGCTCTTTATGCTTCACTTATATCTTTTGAGTTAAGGCAGTTGCTCATGTGCTTCACTTAAATCCTTAGAGCACAGTGGTAGTTATATTTTATAGAAATCATTTGCACTCTCATGCTTCACTTATACCTTTTTGAGAGTTTAAATAGGAAGAGGTAATTTGCACGAGCTATATGTTTAGTCTAAATATGATAGGTATACAAGTGATATAATAAAAACTTTCATGTAGATCACTAAATATGAAGCGTGTGATTTAAATGATATTGATGTCATAATATTAAAGATTATTAGTTCATAATCATTGGTTTGTAGGAATATCAATTCTAAAGCTTGTTATGTGCTACTCATTTAAGTGTCAGTCATGGCATAACCGGGATGTTGGGGCATATTTATTGCTCGTTGAAATCCTTTGTGTTGTCTGGATCGGGGGCGCGCGATGGTTTACTCCTCCCAACCTCCTCCCTCGGAGCATGCGAGCAGTACTTTGCTTCGAGGGCTAATAGGCTTCATAATAAGTATACGAGTTCTTTATGTTTACTGTGAGTTCATGGACTATTTACAGCACTCCCACCTATCCACATTTTGCTAGCCTCTTTGGTATCGTGCATTGCCCATTCTCACCTCGAGGACTTGGTGCAGACTTCGCCGGTACATCCAAATCCCATGATATGACACGCTCTACCACACATAAAACATATTATATCTGTCGAAGTGTGATCTCCAGACACCAAGGATCAAGGATACCCTGTATTTGTGAATTCAGTCAAGGGCTAAATGCTTAGTCAATCAACTCTCAAAGGCTAACAGAAAGGCAAGGACACAGGGAATTTTATATAGGTTCAGGCCGCCATGTTGGCGTAAAACCCTACGTCCTATTGGTATTGATATAATCAGTGGAATACAAGTGCTCAAGTGTTACAATGGTGGTGGTCGGGGTGAGACCAGGGATGGTCGGGGTGCTAGCTAAAGTGCCCGATCACCTCTAACTCTATCCTCTCTCCTACTCTACTCTGGCCTTGCTCAAGGTCGGGCATGGTGCTGTGGGTGAGTGTTTTCTGCCTCTCCCTCTTTCGAACATGGTCCTCCCCTTATATAGGCCTGAGGGGGTGCTACTTGTGAGTTGCGTTGGGATTTTCCCCGAAGAGGAAGGGTGAAGCAATATAGTAGCGGATAAGTATTTCCCTTAGTAGAAAACCAAGGTTATCGAACCAATAGGAGAACCACGCAAACAAAGGTCGACAGTACCTGCACACACAAGAGCAAATACTTGCACCCAACACGAGCAAGAGGGTTGTCAATCCCCTTGTACTCGTTAATTGCAAGGATCAAATTTGATAGTGATAGGTTTATAAATTGCAAACGGTATTAAATAGAAATAAATTGCAGCAAGTAAATTAGGGTTTTAGTAAATGGATTTGGATGGACCCGGGGGCCATATTTTTCACTAGAGGCATCTCTCTCATAAGCATAGCATACGGTGGGTAAACAAATTACTGTTGGGCAATTGATAGAAAAGCGCATAGTTATGACGTTATTCATGGCATGATCAGTACATAGGCATTACGTCCGTGACAAGTAGACTGACTCCTGCCTGCATCTACTACTATTACTCCACCCCTCGACCGCTATCCAGCATGCATCTTAAGGTATTAAGTTCATAACAAACAGAGTAATGCTTGGAGCATGAGGACATAATGTAGACAGAATAAAATCAAGCAATATGATTGAACCCCGTCATTTTATGTGATGCCCCGTCTCGACCGTGCACTAATAATACACGCAAATGTGCACGATCAAGATCAGAGACTCACGAGAAGATATCACAACACAACCCTAGACACAAATTAAAGTCATACAACTTTATGTTACAAGCCAGGCCACGAAGGCTCAAATACATAAGTAAGCGAAGGCAACAATATCTGAGTACAGACATAGCTAAACAAGTTTGCCTTAAGAAGGCTGAGCAAAACAACGACATCTAGATCGAAAAGGCGCAGGCCTCCTGTGTGGGAGCCTCCGAACTACTCCTAGTCATCGGTCTCCACGTAGTAGTAGGCTCCGTCGGGGTAGTAGTAGTAGTCGTCGGCGGGATTAGGTGACTCCGGGGCTCCGTCATCTGATCGCAGCAATCGGGTGGGGAAAAAAAGGTAGCAAAGCAACCGTGAGTACTCATCCAAAGTACTCGCAAGACTTACATCAGATCTATGCTAAGTATGCATCGGTATCAAAGGGAAGGGGCTGTATCTGTGGACTATACTGCAGAATGCCAGAGTAGAGGGGAAGGCCTAGCCTATCGAAGACTAGCATCTTGCAGTGTCTTGCAGCAACAGAAGAAAATAGAGTAACATAGCATATAGTAACAAATATATATTAGCCATGCCCAGAGATCCTTCCTCGACCCCCTGCGAGAAAGTGATCCCGGAGCCATCATATCAATTTAGTATCACAAGTATTCAGTTCTAGTTGTAGTAGATCGGGATACAACTCCGAGCGTCCTGTTACCGTGGACACGGCTATTCGAATAAATAACTTCCCTGCAGGGATGCACCAACTTACCCAACACGCTTGATTAACTCTGGCCGGACACACTTTTATCGGGTCATGCGCGGCCTCGGCTGATCGACACACCGTAGTCCTACCTAGGCTCAACAGAGAGGCCAGCACGCCGGTCTAAATCCTAAGTGCGAAGGGGTCATGGGCCAATCGTCCTTTGCACTCCTGCGCATTGCGAACGCGGCCGGGAGCAGACCCACCCCCTTAATACAAGCGCAGGCGGTTACCGTCCAACTCGGCGCGCGCCACTCACTTGCTGACGTCTGAGAGTTTTCGAAAGAATCATACGACGCCAAGTGCCCACTTTTATTCCCGCGTGGTGGTCAGTGCAAAAAGGCCAGAGGCCTACTCAGATCACATATCCAAACCCGTTAGTGTATTGGGAGCTCACGGTGACGATCAGTGATCCTGTCGCCCCATCTCGCGGACTTACGGCAAGGGCCAGGCCCATCCCTCTCCTGGGGCGGTCTGCCTGCCCGGCCGTGCCGCATAATTATGTCGCGGGTACCCTCATGGTCAACCCGACTTTAGTAACTCTCACGGGTACCCCTCGGGGTCGACCCGACTTCAACAAGGGACTGAGGTAAATACAGGGTATCCGTGTGTCCATAACATCAAGGGGGAAATCCGAGGAATCACCCTTAATGGATTCCTACTCGATGTAACTGTCAAGGTGAACTTGGAGGAATCACCCTCGATGGGTTCACACTAGAGGGGCTGCACGATAGAGGCATCATCGGAGGTGGTGAAAGAGGAATCACCCTCGGTAACCCATATCTGACTAGCTACGCTACATAGATATCATTAGGAGTGAGGTAGGAGGTATCACCCTCGGCACTCGATAGTAGCTCTGCAGAGTCGTACAACTTAGGGGGGTGCTGGTGGTGTGTTCGGTCTCTGCACGTTGATCACAATGATCGAGTCATCCGTAAGCAAAGCATGGCAACAAGGACAAGGATGTGGGGCCTCTGATGGATCACTAACCAGTCTATACTAAGCATATAGGACAACAGATAAAGTATCAACAACAAGTTACAAAATCAGGCTATGCATCAGAATAGGAGCTATCGAACAACGGTAGCAAAATCTAATGCAAGCACGAGAGAGAAAGAATGGGCGATATAGGAATGATCAAGGGGGTCTACCAGAGAGAAGAGGGGGAAGAAACAGTAAATATAAAGCAAACAAATGCATCACAAGGCATGACATGGCAATATGCTGTGCTGGGGGTGACCTAATGCGGTGCTAAGCGTTACAGACGGAGCGGGAAAATATCTGGAAATATTTTCCCAGCTTTAGGCAATTATTGGACAGACGATCCGGAGGGGAAGGTTCCATGTTTGCAGTGTTGGAGGCATGTGACAGGTATGTGGATGGCATATTCGGATTCGTCATATTTTTCTGATCAACTTTCATATATAAATTATTTTCATCCGAGTTGCAGATTATTTTATATGATTTTCCAAAGTTTTAAATGAATTTCTAGAATTTCTGGATTTTATTTAATTCGAAAATATTAAAATGGAAATTGCTATGTGCACACAGAAAGTGTACACAGCAATGTGTACATGTCGCTGGCACGTGGGGCCAGAGGCTGAGTCAGCCCAGTCAACAGTTGACTGTTGATTGGGCTGTGGGGCCCAGTTGTCATTGAGCCATTTATTTAACAGATTGTTTAATTAGACTAATTAGTGGTGGGGCCCCACTGTCATGGACCTAACAAGTAACAGGGCTAGTTAGTTTAGTTAAAGGGGGGGGGGGGTAGCACTAATGGGGGGTTAGCCCCTAATTAAAAGGGGCGGGGCCCATTGGCAGTGGCCTACCCAGCCTCTGTGTGGCTGTTCTCTCGCACGAGCACACATAGCAGGGCACCGGCGGCCACGGCGCTGGCTAGGGGCGCAGCACAGGAGCGCGCGAGTGGCGGGCGGAGCCAGCGAGGCCGGGCGGAGGCGGGCGCGGCCGAGCGCAGGCAGCAGGAGGCAGCAACAGCAGCAACAGCGCACAGGGGCAGCAGCGGCAGCGGGTGAGTGGCGGCAGCAAGTGGCAGCAGCAGCAGGCGAGATGCAGCAGAGCAGTAGCTACGGAGCAGCAGCAGCATCGCAGAAGTAGGCAGCAGCAGCGCGGGTGCGGGCGGCTACGGTACGCGACCAGGGCGCGTCCCCGAGCAACAATCGCCCTGGCGGGCGCGGCCGAAGTGGCTAGGGGCGGCCAGGACATGGCGGGAGCATGGCGAGCGCGCGCACACAGCAAGCTTTGGGCACGGCCAAGGCGAGCACAGGGCGACGGCTCGGCGACAGATCAAAGGAGGAAATGGGGGTAGTCGGCAGAGGAGCTCACCGTGGAGCTTGTGGACGAGGTTAGGGAGCATGGGGGTGGACAGACACGATGAACTTGACGACAAGATGCGGCGGCCGTGGGCGAAGACGATGGCGATGGCGAGTGTACTGGGCCTCCTAGCTCGAGCCCTTCGACGAGGGTGAAGAAAACGACGATGGTGGAGCTCCTGGATGTATCCTCAGGCGCCGGGGAGGTCAGTGGCTGCGAGGACGATGGCCACCATGGCGAGCATCTCGGGCACGAACAAATTTTGGAGAGAGAGAGAGAGGGAGCGAGGGGATAGCGAGGGCTAGGGTTTCGGGGGAGGGGCGCCAGTGTCTTATAGGCAGCAGGGGGCGAGCCGATGGCCGGCGGATGGCCGCCACGGCTCCCCTGCCTCCCCACTGTAGCGAGAGGTTGAAGGAGTGGTGGAGGTGGGCTTGGCCAGGCACAGTAGCCAGTGGGCTCAAGTGCACAGGGGGATCTCTCTATTTATTCTTTTTATTTTCAGTTTTACTTTTTCTCCACTGTTTTGCATTTTAATTAAATACCAAATGAATTTTTCTATACATGAAACTAGTCACATAAATCGAGCATAATATTTTGGAGAGGCCCACAAAGTTTCAAGTCAATTGGAAATACATAAACATTTGTTTATTTTGAAATGGTTATTTTTGTTTCTGTTGGACCACTTTATATTTTACTAGGGATTAACTGGTGAGTCAAATGATGTTGGTTTCAACATGACAAATGATCAGGGGAATTTATATAATAATGCGAACAATTTAGTTTTATAGTTTGAAGAAATAATAATTTGACTTGTCTTTTAAACTTGAATTTGAGGTTGGTTTGGAACAAAGTGATGATTAGCAAAATAATTGTGATGACTTGGCATTCATTAGGTTGGAATTACTGTAGCATGATTATTGGGATTTTACAAATCTCCTCCACTAAAAGAAATCTCGTCCCAAGATTTAAGAGGTAGAGTAAGGGAGAAAAGTGTAACACCCTGGATTTTGCCCTTTTTCTTTTATTGGGATTTATTGAATATTTTAATTTGCATTTGGGTTTTTCAGTCAATTCTTTTGGACTTACCACTTGGAAGTATTTTTGATTTTCTTCCAAGTGGGTTCTCTCATCCCTAAACCTTCCCTAGACCTCATCCCTCTCACCATCATGCCATTGGATATTTTTATTTAATGGCATTATATTATTTTTCTTCCTGAAAATGCCTATTTTCTCATAAAGCTATGAAGCAACCCTCATTTTCATTGCTCAAAAAATTGAAAAAAATTCCCAAATATTCTTTGGATCATGCCTCACCTCCCTATGCAAAAATATCCCATGGTCATTTGGAAATTTTCAGCTAAGGAAAATATTTTTGCTTCTGGTCAGTATGGGCACTTTGTGAAGCAAGTATATTTTTCCTTGATCTGTTGGAGCTGAAATTTTTACCACATGACTAACCTCCTAAGAGATGCTTAACCCCAAAATTTTAGACTCAAATTCCTAGCCGTTTGTCCCCAGCATTTGTCACAAGTTTCTATCCAGAACCTTTGCATCAAGCTCAAGTCACATCCACTGCGCCAGATGGCAAGCCAAGCGCAGCTCTAGGCACCGCGTTGAAGGGACTTCACGATTGACATGGTTTGGCAGTGAAGCACCGCGTGTGCCAGTGCACGCGGTGACCGCGTGAGTGCACGGTGCTTGGCATGCGCTCGCCGCGCTCTATGCATCGGGCCCATCCGCCGCCGTCCATTCACTCTCCGCTCGCCACCGCAGCATGTCCCCGCCTCGTAGGAGCCTCCAGTGCGCCACCTAACCTCGCCCTGCTCCTCCCCGACGCTAGCAAGTCGCTCGCTGGAAGCGGCCGAACGCTACCAGGCGGAACAGTGAGCGCGCGTGCTCTGTCTGCTCCGCGTAGTGCGCTTCACTGTGCCAGCGTGCGTGCACCGCGTAGCCTGTGCTCCACTACATCTCCTCCACGTCGCGCCCGAGCTCATCTCCCTCTCCCTTCTTATGCAGCTCGTTGCCAGTGGAGTCCCAAGCACAGCTGCCCTCCATCTATAAATAGAGCCGTCTCCGACTCCTTCTAGCCCTCGCTCTAACTTCACCTGGCCACAAATCACTCTCCCACAAGCGCGGCAAGGCCGGGAGGGCCTCCTGCCGCTGATTATCGCCGGAATCCACCACGGATCCCCCTGGATCGTGCACTCATTCCAGCCATCCCCAGCTTCGCTCTCTGCTCCCCTCGAGGTCGTTGTGATCTCCTGAGCTCGATGGTGCCACTGATTCGCTGGATCGTCGCCGGAATCGCCGAATCCGACGAGCTTCGAAACCGCCGTCTCTGGAGAAGAACCTCCCGATGCTGTCCGTCCACCCCAGCCATCACTTCAGGTACGTGCGTGCTCGCCATGATGCACTGGATCCATCCCGCCCATCGCCGGCGACCGCCGTGGCCTCCTCGCCGGAGAACCATCGGCGACAGCACCGCCTCTCCTGTTCCCTCTCCCTCCCCCTTTTAACCCTGACAGTGGGACCCCACTGTCAGCCTCTCCCGCACAGCCGAACCTTTTTAAGTGGAGACGTATTCGCAGAATACGCCTTCGACGTGTCCGGTGCTGGAAATTCGGTTAAATTCATTTAAATGAATATTTTGACCAGATTCTGACCCTAACTTTGACCAGCTATAATTTCTATTCTATAAGTCCAATTGAGTTGATTCTTTTTGCTACTAGTTTGTATTGAGCCAAAGTTTATGCATGCAAAATTTCAGAATTTTTCTTGCTGTTGAGAATTTTTGGTGAAATAAAATGCTTTATGTGACATTTTCTTTTTGCATTTAAAATATTTTCAGAAGCTCCTAGTTGTGTTGGAGAAGACCAGGAGTATTGTGACACTCCTCTGAACTAAGGCAAGCCACAACATTCATATGCAAGGATGGCATTGCAATGGCAATGGTTTATTTGAATTAAATTCATCATATATTCCACTATTAAAATAATGTGCTATATAAAACTTATTGCATTGTATTTGCTCCATGCCATTTTGATGCTATGCAGTAGGGAAGATGTTTCTTGCTAGTGTCCAGTAGAGATCATGTCATATACTCTCATGGTAGCATGATGCATTCGTTACTCATGATCATGACCCGTGCATCCATTCACACACTATGGCGCAAATCTTTTATTTCAAGTTAACATTGATGATAATCCAAATTGAACAAGCTGTTGATCGAGTCATGGTGCCACCGAATCGAGCTCACTAGTGCAACCACACTTGCCTCGATGGGGAGGCCCTAATGCAGTATATTGTCATGCCTCTCACCGGTGCCTCCTACTAGGGAAGGTTGTGCACTGGCGCTACCCTGGCCTGGTAGGCAGTCATAACCTTGTGTGCCCAAGTTTTACGGTACCGAGGTCCTCGTTTGGGACGATGTTTTGTTTGGCCATGACGGTGGCAACCACAAAGGTGGCGGATGTCACGAGTTGACATCGGGGCCACCCATGACATAGCCCAAAGGGGAGTTTGTCGGAGTGGCCGGGAGAGTGTCATGCAATAGATTGGTTTTGTCGGAATATCGTTGGTCCACCCGAATGGGAGCACGAGGCCATGAGTTCCGTAGTGTGGGTACAGTGTACTAACCTCTGCAGAGTGTATAATCTATCCATAGCCGTGTCCTCGGATATGGACACAGTTCGTAGTAGGTCACACCGTGCGTCAACAGATATAATTAACTTGCACACTAAGATTCACAAGATGGCACATCCAGTATTGGTGATCGCTTGATGATCACTATGAAAGGTATGGTTGTGATCAAGTGAGGGTCACGTTGGTAAGTTATGAACGGTGGTTACGTGGTAACCCCGGAATGGTAAGTTGGTCCCAGGGACCACGGCAACTTTTCACGCACACTTCGTGTTGGGTAGTATCATGCTCATGCATTAAACTTGTCAAATGCTTTGTTATTGTCTGTCGTACTTGTTTTGTTTGCTGTAAGCTTGCGAGTACATTCAAAGTACTCACCTGGCTTATCATGCCAGTGGAGTTTCGCTACCTCGTCGTTCTGCTGCCGCGTAGTAGTTCCCTTTATCATCGAGGCCCCTGAGATGTCTACTAAATAATGTACATAAGTGCAGCCGCACTGTGTGTGCCGCTTGGCCTCGCTTATCATGTAATATTTGGAACCTATGTATCCGCTAGAGATCAATAAAGCGGTTGTTTTCTGTACCAAGTTGTTGTGTATTGCCAAAAGACTTGATCTCTGGGCTGGCAATGCACTGACTGTTGGACGCCCTAGATAGCCGACACGTTAGAAAACGGTAGTTTTAGCCTTTGTAGCGATTTGAGGTTTGACTCTGCATTTGGGTGCTGCATTGCATGCGTATAGTTTGCTGTTAATGCTGATCAGCTAATATTGTGAGTGCAGATGGCACCAGTCCCTTATCCGTATCAGCCTGAGCCGGCACCTTCCACCTTCCCGCATTTGCTTAGCAACATGTGGCGCCGACAATACCCCGACGGTGACGACCCTGTGTACCAGGTGTATCGAGAGCAGCTTGCTGATGGTGTTTACGAGTATCACACAGAGGTCGTCATGCACAACAGTACCGTGGTGGGCACTTACACTCGCTCCACCAAGGGCGGGACTGCTTCTACACCCGACCAGGCGGTCCAGTTTGCAGCATTCGAGGCTCTCACTGACTTGCGCTATAACGAGATTCAGATGCAGACTCACCCAGGTTTCTACTTCTATCTGTCCCTGTTTGAGTCAGGACAGATCCGTTTCCCTTACATTGATCCGGAGTGTGACCGATCAGCCAGCCACCTGTCTCGTTACATAACAGCTAGATACTTTCTGATCGTCAGCCTAGCCCAGGAGCTGAACCACACTCGAGACAAGTTAGCTGCCGCTCGATCGGCGTTTGCTCCACCTTCAGTTATCCATACACCGCTCGTTCCCCCAGTTACCTTACCTCCACCTGCACCTGTGACTCCCACACCTTCTCAGAGTAACTCGGGTACTTCGGCGGTGACTTCCCATGAGTCCCCAGCCCAGTGGGCTATGCTTCTCGCTACCCCAGCCGCTCTGATGCTGCGGAGCCACCTTGCTCCAGACCCTGAGGGAGAGTCGTCCCGTCAGCGTCGTCGTGTTTCCTTTGCTCCGGAGGTGTCCGTCATCAGTTCCGATTCGGAGTCCGACACCGAGGACACACCAGCAGGACCGTCAGAGTGCCAGTGCGATCACTGTCGTCACGAGTAGACGAGGATGATGTGCTGTTTGGTTGTATGCATGTAGTAGTACTATCCATGTTGTCGTCCTGTTATGTATGATGGATGATGTATTGTATAATTATGTTGTTTTCGCTATTTGCCTTGGATTTTCCTCGCTTTTCTCTTCTGGGTTTGTTGCTTCACCTTCCTATTTTGTCCCCTAATGGATGTTGCTTGATACGTCTCCAACGTATCTATAATTTTTTATTGTTCCATGCTGTTATAATATTAATCTTGGATGTTTTTATAATCATTTACAGCAATTTTATATCATTTTTGGAGACTAACCTATTAACCTAGTGCCCAGTGCCAGTTGATGTTTTCTGCCCTGTTTTTGTTTCACAGAAATTCAATACCAAACGAAGTCCAAATGCAACCAAACTTTTTGGAGATTTTTTATTCCTCAAGATAAACACTGGAAGCTTCGGGAAAGGGCCAGAAGAAGAAGAGGTGGGCCACGAGGCACCAGGGCGCGCCCCAGGGGGGTGGCTTGCCCTGGTACCTCGTGGGCCCACCCCAGCTCCGTTTGACCTAATTCCAGCACTATAAATTCAGGAAAAATCAGAAACCCTAAGGAGAGTCCACGAAATACTTTTTACGCCGCCGCAAGCCTCTGTTCCAGAGAGATCCCATCTGGGGTCCTTCTCCGGTAATCTGCCGGAGGGGGAATCGATCACGGAGGGGCTCTACATCAACCTTGCGGCCTCTCCGATGATGCGTGAGTAGTTTACCACAGACCTTCGGGTCCATAGGCAGTAGCTAGATGGCTTCTTCTCTCTTTTTGATGTTCAATACAATGTTCTCCTTGATGTTCTTGGAGATCTATCCGATGTAATCTTTCTTTGCGGTGTGTTTGTTGGGATCCGATGAATTGTGAGTTTATGATCAGATTATCCATGAATATTATTTGAGTCTTCTCTGATCTCTTTTATGCATGATTATTATAGCCTCGTATTTCTTCTCCGATCTATTGATTTGGTTTGGCCAACTAAGTTGATTTATCTTGCCATGGGAAGAGGTGCTTTGTAGTGGGTTCGATCTTGCGGTGCTCAATCCCAGTGACAGGAAGGGACATGACACGTATATATCGTTGCTACTAAGGGTAAAAAGATGGGATCTATTCATTGGGTTTATTAATTCATGAGTTTGTCTTGTCTACATCATGTCATCGTTCTTAAGGCATTACTCCGTTCTTATGGACTTAATTCACTAGATGCATGCTGGATAGCCCATCGATGTGTGGAGTAATAGTAGTAGATGCAGGCAGGAGTTAGTCTACTAATCTTGGACGTGATGCCTATATACATGATCATTGCCTTGGATATCGTCATGATTATTTGCTTTTCTATCAATTGCCCAACAGTAATTTGTCTACCCACCGTATGCTATTTTCTCGAGAGAAACCTCTAGTGAAATCTATGGGCCCCGGGTCTATCAAAATCATATTACTAAAACCCTAAAAATATTGCTGCCATTTTCTTTTATTTATTTTATTTAGTATTTTTTTTGCAATCTATCAAATACAATTTAATCTTGCAATCTTACCGCCAAGGGATTGACAACCCCTTGTTTGCGTTGGGTGCAAGGATTTGTTGTTTGTGTGCAGGTACTGCTTACTAGGTGTTGTGTGATTCTCCTACTGGTTCGATAACCTTGGTTTCATAATTGAGGGAAATACTTATCTCTACTGTGCTGCATCATCCCTTCCTCTTCGGGGAAATACCAACGCAAGCTACAAGTAGCAGGAATAATTTCTGGCGCCGTTGCCGGGGAGACATCATCAACATTTATCAAGTACCTTTGCACAAACTCTCATCTCCCTGCATTTACTTTATTTGCCATTTGCCTCTCGTTTTCATCTCCCCCACTTCTAATACGTTTTTACAAAAATACAAAAATATTTTTCGTTTGCCTTTTTGCCTTTTTCTCGTTTGCTTGTTTGCTTGATTGCTATTTTATTTGCGTAGTCACGATGTCTCAAGAAAATACCAAATTGTGTGATTTTTCCAATACTAATAATAATGATTTTATTTGTACTCCGATTCCTCCTCCCGCCGCTAGTGCGGAGACTTGTGATATTAATGCTGCTTTGCTAAATCTCGTTATGAAAGATCAATTTTCCGGTAGTCCTAATGAAGATGCCGCATCCCATCTTAATACTTTCATAGAATTGTGTGACATGCAAAAGAAAAAAGATGTGGACAATGATATTGTGAAATTAAAATTATTCCCGTTCTCATTGCGGGATCGTGCTAAAATTTGGTTCTCATCTTTACCACGAAATTGTATCGATTCTTGGGATAGGTGTAAAGATGCTTTTATTACTAAGTATTTTCCTCCCGCGAAAATTATTTCTCTAAGAAATAAAATTATGAATTTTAAACAACTTGATCATGAACATGTTGCCCAATCTTGGGAGAGGATGAAATTAATGATAAGAAATTGCCCTACTCATGGTTTAAATTTATGGATGATCATACAAAAAATTTATGCGGGATTGAATTTTGTCTCTAGAAATCTTTTAGATTCCGCCGCGGGTGGTACGTTTATGGAAATTACTTTGGGTGAAGCTACTAAATTGCTTGATAATATTATGGCAAATTATTCACAATGGCATACTGAAAGAACTCCTACTAGTAAAAAGGTGAATTCCGTTGAAGAAATTAATACTTTGAATAATAAAGTTGATGCTCTTATGAAATTGGTTGCTAGTAAAAATGCTCCTATTGATCCTAATGATGTGCCTTTGTCCACTTTGATTGAGCAAAATAATGATCCCGTATATGTGAATTTTGTCTCACGAAACAATTTTAATAGTAATGCTTATAGAGGTAATTTCATCGCTAGACCGTTTCCTGGAAATTCCTCTAATAATTATGGCAATCCTTATGGTAATTCCTACAATAATAATAGGATACCTTCTGATCTTGAAAGTAATATTAAAGAATTTATTAATGCTCAAAAAGTTTTCAACACTACGATAGAAGAAAAATTGAGTAAGATTGCTGATATGTCTAGGAGCATCGATAGAATTATTCATGATGTGGAAAATCTTAAGACTAAAATTTTGCCACCTAAAATTGATATTAGTGAATCAATCAAAGCTTTATATGTCTCCATGGATGAAAGTAAGAAATGAACCGCCATGCTAAGAGCTAAACGAGAATTTTTTGAAAAAGTGATTCCTCCCGGTTTCTATCGTAATAATGATGAGGATATTAAAATGATTGGTGTTTCATCTATTGACTCTTTATTTAGCAATATTAAGCTTGATGAAAAAGGGACTGAAGAATAGTCAACTTTAGCTAAAGAGTGTCCCCATAATTCGGAGGGTGAAAATCTTGATAAGAAAATTACTAAAAGTGGGTTTGGAGAGGTAAAAACTTTAAATAGCGATGTGCCAACTGTTTTGGATTACAAAGATTTTAATTATGATAATTGCTCTTTGATTGAGTGTATTTCTTTGTTTCAATCCATGTTAAATTCACCCAATGCTTATGAGCAAAACAAAGCTTTTACTAAACATATAGTAGAAGCCATGATGAAAGCGTTAGAAGAGAAGCTTGAACTAGAAATTTCAATTCCTAGAAAATTATATGATGAATGGGAACCCAACATTAAAGTTAAGATTAAAAATTATGAGTGCAATTCTTTATGTGATTTGGGTGCTAGCGTTTCCACAATTCCAAAATCTCTTTGTGATGTGCTAGGTTTTACCAATATAGATGAATGCTCTCTTAATTTGCATCTCGTGGATTCTACTATTAAAAAGCCCTTGGGAAGAATTAATGATGTGCTTATTCTTGCAAATAGAAATTATGTGCCTGTTGATTTTATTGTTCTTGATATTGAATGCAATTCTTCTTGCCCTATAATACTTGGTAGACCGTTCCTACGAACTATAAGTGCTGTTATTGATATGAAAGAAGGGAATATAAAATTTCAGGTTCCATTAAAGAAGGGTATGGAACACTTCCCTAGAAAGAAAATTAAAGCACCATATGAATCAATTATGAGGGCCACTTATGGAATCAACTCCAAAGATGACAATACTTGAAATTATGCATTATGCCTAGCTAGGGGCATAAAACAATAGCGCTTGTTGGGAGGCAACCCAATGAATAAAATAAATTTTTGTTATAAGTTTCTGTTATGGTGTGTTTTTACTGTCATGCTACTGGTATGATAGTATTTTTATGTTTTTAATTAGTGTTTGTGCCAAGTAAAGCCTTTGGGATGATTTGGAAGATAGTATAATTGATGCCGTTTGGAAAACAGAAAGTTTTGCGTCCAGTGCTCGAATTTTGTTTCTGCACTGGAGCGTCAGAAACATATGAAATTTTTACAAAGTATTGGTATATGAATTGTCCACGTTTTCCTAATTTTTCAGAATTTTTGGAGTTACAGAAGTATGGCTTTTAAATAGATTGCTACAGACTGTTCTGTTTTTGACAGATTCTGTTTTTTGATGCACTACTTGCTTGTTTTGATGAATCTATGGATTGTATCGGGGGTTATAAGCCATGGTGAAGTTAGAGTACAGTAGGTATAATGCAAAAATAAAATATGAATGGGTTTGCAACAGTACTTATAGTAGTGATTTGTTTTGTTATACTAACGGATCTCACGAAGGTTTTGTTGAGTTTTGTGTGATTGAAGTTTTCAAGTTTTGGGTGAGATCACGATGGATGAAGGAATAAGGAGTAGCAAAAGCCTAAGCTTGGGGATGCCCAAGGCACCCCAAGGTAATATTCAAGGAAGACTCAAGCGTCTAAGCTTGGGGATGCCCCGGAAGGCATCCCCTCTTTATTCTACCGACCATCGGTAATTTTACTTGGAGCTATATTTTTATTCGTCACATGATATGTGTTTTGCTTGGAGCGTCTTGTATGATATGAGTCTTTGCTTTGTTTTCTTTTTAGTTTGTCACAATCATCTTTGCTGCACACACCTATTTTGAGAGAGCCACATGATATCATCATAATTTATAGAATACTCTATGTGCTTCACTTAAATTTTTTGAGCTAGGCAGTTGCTCTAGTGCTTCACTTAAATCCTTTTGAGCACGGTGGTGGCTGAAATTTTGTAGAAATAAAATCTCATGCTTCGCTTATATTATTTTGAGAGTTGATTGAAATTTTGTAGAAATAAACTCTCATGCTTCACTTATATTATTTTGAGAGTTGATTGAAATTTTGTAGAAATAAATTCTCATGCTTCACTTATATCATTTTGAGAATTGACTTGATTAAAATTTTGAAGAAATAAATTCTCATGCTTCACTTATATTATTTTGAGAATTGTTAAGACTGAAATTTTGAAGAAATATTTGCACTCTCATGCTTCACATAAATCTTTTTGAGAGATGATGATAGTAACGGTAATTTGCACATGTTATGCAATTGGTCCCAAAGTGATGAATATTCAAGAGGGATATAGATAAAAACTTTCATATAGATCATTGGATATGACAAGTGTGATTCCTTGCAATAGTTTTGCGATATGGAAATGATGATATGTGATGCCATGTTAGTGAGTAATTGTGCTTAAGTAAGAATATTAGTGTTAAGGTTTGTGATTCCCTATGCAAGCACGTTAAGTCAATAGTTATGCAATGAAGTTATATCCTACAATGGTGCATTATTCGGTGTTAGTTATGTTCAATGCATGTTTATGACCGTTTTCGTTTTTGGTTGGTTGCTTCTCAATCTTTTGCTAGCCTTCATTTGTACTAAGCGGAAATACTGCTTGTGCATCCAAAATCCTTAAAACCAGTTTTGCCTTATGAGTCCACTATATCTACCTATTTGCGGTATTCCAATGCCGTTCCAAGTAAATTTGTGTGTGCCAACTCTAGATTTCATAATAATTTTTCTGTTTTGTGTGCCCGTACCGCTCATGAAGCGGAAGGGGGTAGCCAATATCTTCCATGCTAGGTGTGTTATTCTCAAGGTGAGTGTTTATTCACTTGTCATTGCACGAGAGTATGGCGGTAATAGGGATGCCCGTCCCGAATTGTTAAATTGCTAAAATGCCAAAATTGCAGTAATGCAAAAATAATGAAAGCAAAAGCAAATCTCCCTCGGAAAGAAATAAAACAATCTTAATGAAGGGGAGTACTCTCGCGGAAAGAAAAATCTTAATGAAGGAGAGTATAATTTATTTTCTGTTTGGGAACCGCCTATGATGTATGTAGCATGGAAGATATTGGGAATTCTCATTCGTTTGCGTTGACAGAAAAAGCATGCCTCCCAATTTTTTTTCTCTCTTTAATTTCAGCTTTGAGCTCTGGAACATTTGACAAATCTCTGCTTCCCTCTGCGAAGGGCCTATCTATTTACTTTTATGCAATTTTTATTTTTCTTGAGTCTCCATCTTCTCTTACAAAAGCACCAACTAGAGAACACTATTGTCATACTTGTTCATTGGTTGTAGCTAATATTCGAGTGTGTTTCATAAATGGATCAATGATTGAGCATAATGGGCTAGGGATAACTCTCTTTAGCGTTGATATTTTGAAAGACATGGTTGCTTGTTAGTATGCTTGAGTATCTATGTTTTCATGTCAAATTATAGACTATTGCTTTGAATCATATAAGTCCAATGTCCATGCTACAAAAAGAAAAAGAATATGTGATAAATATGTTAGGCAGCATTCCACATCAAAAATTCTGTTTTTATCATTTACCTACTCAAGGACGAGCAGGAATTAAGCTTGGGGATGCTGATACGTCTCCAACGTATCTATAATTTTTGATTGTTCCATGCTGTTATAATATCAATCTTGGATGGTTTTATAATCATTTACAGCAATTTTATATCATTTTTGGAGACTAACCTATTAACCTAGTGCCCAATGCTAGTTGCTGTTTTCTGCCCTGTTTTTGTTTCACAGAAAATCAATACCAAACGAAGTCCAAATGCAACCAAACTTTTTGGAGATTTTTTATTCCTCAAGATAAACACTGGAAGCTTCGGGAGAGGGCTAGAAGAAGAAGAGGTGGGCCACGAGGCACCAGGGCGCGCCCCAGGGGGGTGGCGCGCCCTGGTACCTCGTGGGCCCACCCCAGCTCCGTTTGACCTAATTCCAGCACTATAAGTTCAGAAAAAATCAGAAACCCTTAGGAGAGTCCACGAAATGCTTTTTACGCCGTCGCAAGCCTCTGTTCCAGAGAGATCCCATCTGGGGTCCTTCTTCGGTAATCTGCCGGAGGGGGAATCGATCACGGAGGGGCTCTACATCAACCTTGCTGCCTCTCCGATGATGCGTGAGTAGTTTACCACAGACCTTCGGCTCCATAGGCAGTAGCTAGATGGCTTCTTCTCTCTTTTTGATATTCTTGGAGATCTATCCGATGTAATCTTTCTTTGCGGTGTGTTTGTTGGGATCTGATGAATTGTGAGTTTATGATCAGATTATCCATGGATATTATTTGAGTCTTCTCTGATCTCTTATATGCATGATTATTATAGCCTCGTATTTCTTCTCCGGTCTATTGATTTGGTTTGTCCAACTAAGTTGATTTATCTTGCCATGGGAAGAGGTGCTTTGTAGTGTGTTCGATCTTGCGGTGCTCAATCCCAGTGACAGGAAGGGACATGACACGTATGTATCATTGCTACTAAGGGTAAAAAGATGGGATCTATTCATTGGGTTTATTAATTCGTGAGTTTGTCTTGTCTACATCATGTCATCGTTCTTAAGGCATTACTCTGTTCTTATGGACTTAATTCACTATATGCATGCTGGATAGCCCATCGATGTGTGGAGTAATAGTAGTAGATGCAGGCAGGAGTCGGTCTACTAATCTTGGACGTGATGCCTATATACATGATCATTGCCTTGGATATCGTCGTGATTATTTGCTTTTCTATCAATTGCCCAACAGTAATTTGTCTACCCACCGTATGCTATTTTCTCGAGAGAAGCCTCTAGTGAAATCTATGGCCCCCGGGTCTTGCAAAATCATATTACTAAAACCCTAAAAATATTGCTGCCATTTTCTTTTATTTATTTTATTTAGTATTTTTGTTGCAATCTATCAATCTATTAAATACAATTTAATCTTGCAATCTTACCGCCAAGGGATTGACAACCCCTTGTTTGCGTTGGGTGCAAGGATTTGTTGTTTGTGTGCAGGTACTGCTTACTAGGTGTTGTGTGATTCTCCTACTGGTTCGATAACCTTGATTTCATAATTGAGCGAAATACTTATCTCTACTGTGCTGCATCATCCCTTCCTCTTCGGGGAAATACCAACGCAAGCTACAAGTAGCATTGCTCATCTCGATGCTTCGTATTGGGAAACATATATAGGATGACAAGGTGTGGCAGTAATTGTCATCGTGGTGACGATACTCCAGTTCGTCGATCCACCAGGCAAGCAGGACTTCTCCAAAACCATATCAGCCACCACCTCCTCCACCTCAAGCACCCACAACAGAACAGATTATGCGAATGTTTGAGGAAAAGAGGAACCAAGATCTGATGGAGTTCCTGAGAAGCATGCAGACTATGGTCGGGCAGAATAATCACACTGGTAATCACTCCAAGCTGTCAGACTTTTAGAGGACCAAACCGCCAAGTTTCAGTTAAGAAGTGGACCCAATGGAAGCCGATGACTGGTTGAGGACCATTGAGAAGAAGCTAGAAATTGCTCGCACTGAAGATGTTGATAAGGTACCCTTCGCCACTCATTATCTGGAAGGACCAGCTGCTATATGGTGGGACAATACCAAAATTATGTGGCCTGCTGAAGACGAGATTACGTGGGATAAATTCAAAGATAAATTCCGCAAGTATCATATTCCCGCTGGTATCTTGAAGGTCAAGCAACGAGAATTCCTCACCCTTACACAAGGGAACTCGACTGTAAGTGAGTATTTACACAAGTTCAATCACTTGGCCCGTTATTCCACACATGATGTGGCCACCGAAGAACAGAAGATAGATTGATTCCTCGGAGGACTCAACCTTACCCTCCGATGTGCACTCAGCATGCTGGATTTCCCCGACTTCCAAACTCTGGTGAACAAGGCACTCATTGCCGAAAGGGAAGACAAACTGGTTAATGATCATAAGACTGCATATGAAGACAGCAAACGCAAGTTTGAACCCAAGAAGGAAGGGCAAGTTTTTCAGAAGGTTCATACTTGGCAGCAACCACAGTTCGAGTTCAAGCCAACCTGGCAGCAGGGGAACATCAAGAATGAAAGTCAGATTAAGACCATGGTCACCAAGCCAAACAAGGAAGACTGTCAGCGTAACAATGCATGTTACTATGTGGACAAACTGGGCATTACGCTAGGCAGTGTCCCAAAAACGGAAAGTCGCCAACCAACCTGAAGCCTCAAGTCAATTATGTGGGACAATTCCCCCACCCGGAAGTATATTCAAGGGCAAGTTCATCATATCTCTGCCGAAGAAGCTTCCGAAGTTCCCGATGTGGTCATTGGTATGTTTCCTATTAATGACATACATGCAACAATTTTATTCGATTCTGGGGCTTCCCATTCTTTTATTTCACGGAGTTTTGTTGCCCAGCATCGACTTTCCTATACTCTTTTGGACAAAGTTATGGTGGTACAATCCCCTGGATCCATGCTCAGGACCAATATTGTATGCCAAGGATTGGAAATCTCAATCAATGGAGTTATCTTCCCCGCATCTCTGGTATCCATTAAATCTCCAAAATTGGACGTTATTTTGGGGATGGCTTGGTTGACAAGACACCAGGTCTGCATCAACTGCGCAACAAGAGAAGTCACACTAATAAATCCCTCAGGCCAGTCTGCTCGGTTCTTTGCCGGTAGATCCATGCCAAAGAAGGGGATGGTTTATGCAGCAATTGCTACAGATATGAATTTAGTCCCAGTGGTTTGTGAATTCCCAGATGTGTTTCCAGAAGAATTGCCAGGCATGCCACCTGACCAGGAGCTGGAATTCTCAATTGAGCTTGTGCCCAGGACATCACCAATTTACAAGAAATATTATCAAATGCCTTCATCCGAACTAGTGGAGTTGAAGAAGCAATTGGATGAGATGCTTCAAAAAGGATATATTCGCCCCAGTTCGTCTCCTTGGGGTGCACCTGCAATATTTGTGGGCAAGAAGGATGGCAGTCTCTGGATGTGTGTTGACTACCGCGCTCTCAATGATGTCACAATCAAGAATAAATACCTGCTGCCCAGGATCGATGATTTGTTCGATCAACTTAGTGGAGCTCAAGTTTTCTCCAAGATTGATTTGCGCACCGGGTATCACCAGCTGAAAATCAGAAAAGAAGATATCCCCAAGATAGCATTCACTACATGATATGGGCTGTACGAGTATACGGTTATGTCATTTGGGCTGACCAATGCTCCTGCATTCTTCATGCACATGATGAACAAGGTGTTCATGGACTTTTTGGACAAGTTTGTGGTAGTATTAATTGATGACATCCTTATATATTCCAAAAGTGAAGAAGAACACAAGCAGCATCTCCGAGCAGTATTGGAGTGATTACGCGCTCATCAACTCTACGCCAAGTTCAGCAAATGTGAATTTTGGCTGAAGGAAGTGGGATTCCTTGGGCATACTCTTTCCGCTCAAGGAGTGGTCGTGGATCAAAGCAAAGTCAGCGAAGTATTAAATTGGAAGACCCCTGTTTCAGTGACTGAAATCAGGAGTTTCTTGGGTCTGGCAGATTATTACCGTCGCTTCATTGAAGGCTTCTCAAAGATTGCCAAACCAATGACAGAGCTACTCAAGAAGAATCAGAAGTTCATATGGACGGAAGCATGTGAAAATAGTTTCAATGAGCTAAAGACCCGTTTGACCACCGCTCCAGTGTTGACTCTACCAGATATCTACCGGAGTTTTGACATCTATTGCGACGCCTCCAGGCGTGGCATTGGGTGTGTGCTTATGCAAGATGGAAAGGTCGTGGCCTATGCATCAAGACAGCTCCGACCGCATGAGGAGAATTATCCTACACATGACTTGGAGATGGCAGCTGTGGTCCATGCCTTAAAAATTTGGAGGCATTACATCATTGGAAAACGATGTTAAATCTACACCGACCACAAGAGTCTCAAGTATATATTCACTCAACCGGACTTGAACCTCCGTCAAAGAAGATGGATTGAACTGGTCAAAGATTATGACCTTGGTATCAATTATCATCCAGGAAAAGCTAATGTGGTCGCCGATGCCCTCAGTCGCAAACCGGCCACAGCAAATTCATTAATCGAACGTCTACACCCAGCACTTCGAGAAGAAATAGCTCAACTCAATATGATCATTTGTGATGCAACATGCTCGGTTACCTTGGAAGTAACCCCTACTCTGTGTACCCAACCATGGGGAATTAAAGCAGCAGATTCTGAAGGAAGATCACGAGTCTGCATACTCCATTCATCCCGGAAGCACTAAAATGTATCAAGACTTGAAGCAAACATTCTGGTGGGAAGGTATGAAGAAAGATATCGCCTATTACGTCGCATGTTACGATACATGCAATAAGGTGAAGGCTGAACATCAAAAACCCGCCGGTCTAGTTCAACCCTTACCCGTTCCGCAATGGAAATGGGATGATATCTGCATGGACTTCATCGTGGGGTTACCGAAGACACCACGAGTGTCGGCCCAGTGGGAACCAGAGTAGTACGGCCGGTCTGCCTCTGGCCCGGAGGATGACGATTGGGCCGGCCCACGAGGATGGCCCTGCCTCGGCCGTTCCGGAGGAAGCTGCCTCGCGAGGGGCAGGCCTCGCGAGGCCCCTCGCCGCCAGGCCAGACCCTACCAAGGCCGCCAAGCACCAGGTTGCCTCGCGAGGCCTCCTCACGAGGCAGATCGTACGATGCCAGCCGCGGGGCTCTGCGCCCAGCACATGGGTGACAACCCGCTATCAGGATAAGGACAGCGGGGCATGACCAAGCCCAACATCCATTTTGGTGATAAGGGAGCAGTGGCATCTGCCTCTCCCAAAGCAAGTCCCAAAGGTTTTCCTCTTTGGTGATAGAAGATCAGGACGGATCGGTGCGCCAGGACAGAGGTCATCGCCAAGCCCACCGGCGCGTCACGAAGACTACTTTATCAGGCAGAGACCGCCTTTAGTCAGGATAGACCTGTGCGCCTGTCCCCCTTTGAATTGCCGCCCTGTGGCTACCCTTTCCCGCTCATATTTTCGGGGAAGAGGACCAAGGCATTACAAAAGGGGCAGGGCCGCTTCCATGTAGGGGGATCGATTCATTCTCCCCCACACCTCGTGTACCTCGAGCACAAGCTCTCCTTCATAGAGCAATCCAACACAGGCATGAGTAGGGTATTACACCGCATGGTAGCCCGAACCTGGGTAGCTCGCGCGTCCCCTTCGTGTCCAGTGAGAACCAAGCCCGTCGTGATCCCACCGTAGTTGTCGTTGTGTTGTAGGTTGCCAAGCAAAGTCCCCCAGAGTTTGAACCCTTAGTTCTTGGAGAAGTTTCTTGGACGCAGATCCTAGACTCCGACATTTGGCGTGCTAGGTAGGGGGGCTTTTTGTCTTCGCGCCTTCGACCTCGATGCCAGCATTGACATGGACGATGCCGCCGCTCGCCGAGAACGCGCTGCGCGTCGAGCCGCCGCCAAGGTCCGGGCGCCCGCCGCCCATGGTGCCCCTGGGCGGCGTCCTTGCGCTACACCGAGCCTGTCGAGGAGCGCATGGCCTCCTCTACCCACCCGTCGATGAACGAGCAGGCGCACGGCCGCTCTGCCACCACCTCCTCGCTCGCGCGTCGCGATCCACCCACTCCGCACGCCGCGCTGCTCATGGCGCAAGAGCTTCTGCGCTACCATCCCACCGAGGACGGCTATGACACCTGGCTTGGGCGCATCACCGAGCTCGTCGACGCCGCGCGCGATGGTCAGGCGCCCTCCCGCTCCTTGCCCGCTCCGCCGTCCCGCACCGACCGGGCCGAGCACGACGCGCCTCCTCCTCCTCCGGACCGTGACATGGCCGAGCGCCGCCCCGCAGCGCGCGCCCTGGAACCGTCCCATGGCTCGCTCGCGCCGGGCGGTGACGGCGACAACTGCCGGATCATCCACCGCGCGCCCCTGGACGCGCGCGTGGCCATCGAGAAGGCGTCCAACCGCCAGGACCACGTCCTCCACGACGTCGCTATGGCGGGGCGCAAGAACCGCGCGGCCCTCGGCGGTGGCACTGTCACCAACGGGGGCTACCTAGCCCTTGCCCCCGAGCTACGTCGCGTGTTGTGGCCTGACAAGTTCAAGCTAGAGCTCCCTCAGCGCTACAACGGCAGCGCCAACCCCACGGTGTTTCTCCTGCTCTACACCATCAGCATCCAGGCCGCGAGGGGGGGCGACCGGGTCATGGCGAACTGGTTCCCCAAGGCCCTCAAGGACGCTGCGTGCTCGTGGCTAATGAACCTCCCCGAGGCGTCCATCTCTTCGTGGGAGGATGCCTTGGGAAGTGATGTCTACTACACAACTTATTCTTGTAGACTTAGTTGGGCCTCCAAGCACATAGTTTTGTAGGACAGCAGCAAATTTCCCTCAATTTCCCTCAGGTGTAGGACGAAGATGGTCTCTCTCAAACAACCCTGCAATCAAATACAAGCAATCTCTTGTGTCTCCAACACACCCAATACAATTGTAAATTGTATAGGTGCACTAGTTCGGCGTAGAGATGGTGATACAAGTGTAGAATGGATAGTAGATATAGGTTTTTGTAATCTGAAATAATAAAAACAACAAGGTAGCTAGTAACAAAAGTGAGCACAAACGGTATTGCAATTCTTGGAAACAAGGCCTAGGGTTCATACTTTCACTAGTGCAATCTCTCAACAGTGCTAACATAATTGAATCATATAAAAATCACACAATGTGCGACAAAGAATCACTCCAAAGTTCTTATCAATAGCGGAGAACATAAGATGAAATTGTTGTAGGTAGCGAACCACCTCAAAGTTATCTTTCCGATCAATCTATTGAGCCATCCCTATAAGTGTCACAAACAGCCCTAGAGTTCATACTACAATAACACCAAATGATACGCATCAATCAACTCTAATGTCTCCTAGATACTCCAATGTCACCACAAATATCTGTGAGTCAATTATTCGATATGCATCAAACAATTTTAGATTCATAATATTCAATCCAACACAAAGAACTTTAAAGAGTACACCAAAGTTTCTATCAGAGAAAGTAGGATGAAAACGTGTATCAACCTATATGTCTAGATTACCCCAATGTCACCATGGGAATCCGCAAGTTGATTACCAAAACATACATCAAGTGACTCAATAGAATACCCCATTGTCACCACGGGTATCCACATGCAAGACATACATCAAGTGATCCTAAATCCAAAATATTCAATCCGATAATAATGAAACCTCAAAGGGAAAGACCAAATTCATCACAACAAGATAGAGAGGGAAGAACAACATATGATCCAACTTTATTAACAAAGCTCGTGGTACATCAAGATCGTGCCAAATCAAGATCATGAGACAGAGAGATCAAACACATAGCTACTGGTACATACCCTCAGCCCCGAGGGTGAACTACTCCCTCCTCATCATGGAGACCGCCGGGATGATGAAGATGGCCTCCGGTGATGATTTCCCCCTCTGGCGGGGTGCCGGAAAAGGCCTCCAGATGAGACCCACGAGCTCAGACGCCCATCCTGTGACGCCCCGAGACCGATGCTCCAGATGCCTTCCATTTATTTTCATCGTTGACGTGTGATTCGTTTGCTTGTTGCACTTCGCCATGTCATCGTGTGCATTTCATCCGCATGTTTTCATAAAAATTGCATCCGTTCGTAGTTGCCGGCTCCTCCCCGTCCCTTTCGTTGTCCGTTCTGAGTCCAACCACACTCGCACACGCCCGCGGCACCTCTGAAATATTATTTTATAAGTGGGAATAAAATGTTCTCGGAATGGCTTGAAAGTTGGCGTACGGTCTTATTATATTGCAAGTAGACCGCGTGCCAAATTTCGTCCCATTCGGAGGTCGTTTGATGCCCCAACAGATAACTATAGCGTCACTATAGCCAGTCAAAACGTCGGACGTTTCGGTGTTCCGAAACTCGTGTCGGGCCGCTCTCTTCCCTCTCTTCTCAGCCCAATCCCCTCCTACCCAGCCCACCTAGCCCAGCCTAGCGCCTCTCCGATCGGAGCCGTCGGATCACGATCGGAGGGCTCCGAAACACCCCAAAACCCTCCTAACCCTAGCCCCTGCTATATAGGAAATGGCTCCCCTTCCAAATCTGGCCTAACCTACCCCCTACCTCCTCAAAATCCGCGCACGGCCAGCCACCTCCCACCTTCTGCTCGATTTCCGGCGCGCCCCACCCCTCCTCCGCCACTTGGCGGCACCTCAACCGCCAGCCACCACCTGTGCCGCTGCCCTCCACCACTCCCGCGGTACCACGTCGCCCCCCAGCTCCCTCCTCAGCCGCGCCGGCCCGCCAGGCCCATCACGGGCCCGCCCCAGGCTGAACCGGGCCGAGCCAGCCCAGCCGTGTCTCCCGAGCGCCCGCGCTGCCAGCCTCCCCGCACCGCCGCGCCGGACCCTGCCGGCTCGTCCTCGCTGTCGGCGACCTAGGACAGCGCCGCCACCCTGGCCTCACTCGGCTGCCCGCCACCCCGCCGTCGCGCCACCGCCGCCCGCCGTCCTCTGCCCCGCCCACCGGGACGGCTCCTGTAACACCCCAGATGTAATCCTTCCTTATAAGTATTCCCCAACCTTGCCATTTATGGATTTGTCATGATGATCTTGATGGTTGTGGTATTCTCATGTTGTGTTTTTGCCTTTTTCTTCTCTTTGCATTTCATCTTCATATTATTTGTCATGTGCTTGCATCATCATATTCATTTATGTTGCTCATGAGCATTGCACCCATTGTCATTGTTGTGTTCATCATGTATGCATAGTGTGTGTGGTCATCCCTTCCTTGCCATCTCCCTCTCTAGACCTTGTGGTTCACCCATGCATGACATCTCTGCTATCATCATCTCCCCCTTCTTCTCCTTTTCAATATTATTCATGATGCAGTATTTCTGTCCCAAATTAATGTCCACTAGTTTCCAATAATTCTTGCATCATGCCATCAAGCTCTCTGTCAAATTTCATCATTTTTGGAATTGTTTTCGTTGGGATAAAAAATGCCTCAAGTTTGAATTTAATTCAAACTTGATATATTTTTCTTTCTCTAAAAATTGCCAAACCAATTTATTCAAATACTACATAATTCCAGGATTCCAGAGATACTTTTATGTCTCTCACACCTCTCTCAAAACCCCCTCTGCTTTTCTTCTTTGATTTTCTGTTTGAAGAAATAGAAAAAGGGAAAAGAGAGAGCAGCAGCCCAGCCAGCCCATCAGGCGCGCCAGCCCAGCTCACCCAGGTGCCTCCTTCTTTTCTCACCCGCGCACCCACTCGCCCCCTGCTAGCGCGCGTCCACCTGGCCGAGCCGGCCCCGCCTGGCAGCCTCTGGCTACAGCGCACCTGCGCGCCCCCTTTTCGTCAACCTCGCGCCCTCGCCATGGGGACCGCGAGTGGGAGAGCATCGTCGCTCCATCCCGTCGCCCTGGCCCTCCATAAAGCCCCCCGCCTTGTCCCTCGCCTCTCTTAGGGTTTCCCTCATCCTCCGCCGCCGCCGCCCGGTTCATCTAGCCACCAGATCCGCCGCCCGAAGCCATTCCCGAGCGCATCCGAGTGCACGGCCATGGCGCCGCCGTGACCGTCGTCCATGTCCGCCTCGCCAAGCTTGTCCCTCTTCTTCCCCGACATCGACTACGTCGCCTACCTCTTCTACAGCCCGCGGGTCGCCAAGTTCGCCATCGTCGCCGTCTTCCCCTTCCGCTTCGGTCACCGGTGTTTCGTCGTCGATTCCGGCCGGCCTCGCCCCCCTCTCGGCCATCCAAGCACACCACCGTGCTTGTGGTAAGTCCCCGCGTTGCCCCGTCCCTTTTCCCCCCTCGGTAGTGCCCTCCTTCGCCGTAGGCCATGCGAGCCGTACCCGCCGCCGTCGGGTCTCGTCTCCAGTGAGTACCCCGACCTCCATAGCCCTCGCGCGCGTGTCCATCGCGTTCGCCGTAGTGCCTAGGTGCCGCCTCGCCGCTTCTTAGCCACTATCGTGCCCCGCAGCAAGCGGCACGAGCACGTCGCCGTCGCCTCTGTACCTCGACGCCGGCGTCGCCTCCGTCGACGTCCGGTGCCATGCGTGTCATGCGCGTGTGCGGGATCTTCCCCCGAGTCAATCCCACCTCTCCGCCGTGCCTTAGAGTCACCGGAGCACAACTCCGGTGAGGCGCCGCCGTTGCCCTCCTCTGCTTCCTCTGCTCTGCAGCCGCGGTAGCACCGCCATGTGGGCCCGATGGGTCCCACTAGTCAGCCTCACACGCACCGTGACACCACTGTCATACACACGCGCAGCCTAGCCCCACCTATCGGCCACCCGCCTTGTCTTTTTCCGTTTTTTGGCGCTTTTCCCAATTTGGCAAGTTTCCAGATCCGGCGCTTTCCAAATCGGGCATATTCCAAATCTGCAATATGACTGATTTCACTTTCTGTCCAATATGTATTTGTGGCATTTGGAGCATTTTCCATATTTAAACATATGCATGTAATATATGATTTTGGGATAGAAAAATCCAACTAATCCATCTTTGGTATTAGATTTATCATTTGAGCAAGTTTGCATGCATGCCATTTTCACATAACATGCCATTTTGTCATTTTTGTGTGAATTAATGCAAATGTCATATGAGCATCTTGTCAACATGAGTTTGAAGCATTTTCATGCCATCTTGCTGCTAGTATTTATTGCATGCCATGACATGCCATGATATGACTGCCACAAGCTTGCAAACATGCTTAGTCCATGTTTCTGTTTTGCACTTGTTAAAAATCTGTTGAATCTTGCTATGTTTCCTTGATGGTAGCCACTAGTCTATGCCTCTTTTGGACATGTCCAGTAAACATGATTTGGTCTTTGTCATTAGTACATTCATGCCATGTCAATTGATGCCATGTTAAACTCCTGTAGCATCTTTAAATGTTGCTCTAAATATGCCTAGTCAGTGTTTCAGTTTTCTGTCAACATCAAGTTGCAATGTTGTTAGCTCATTTCTGATGAATCCATGCTTCATATGAACTTGTGCCAATGTAATGAAATGATCTATGCCATGTATACTGTAGCTGCATGCCAATTTCTTGCATTTTAGAGTTGTTTTGCCTACTGTAACATCCATGTGAATACTGCCTGTCAATGTTTCTGCCAGCATATACTCTGCTGTAGCATTTCCTTTGCATCTTGTTGTCTCCATTCCAATTAATCTGTGATGCTAATGAATTTGAACCTATGGTATGTATTGTTGTGCATTTAGAGTACTACATTCACATACCTTGTATGAGCATTTTAGAGTACAGTAGCTTGTTGTTTTGATGTGCATAAGTTGCCATGCTGTTAACTACAGTTTTGCATTACATATTGTTTAGCTCACCATTTGAGTTTCGTGCATCCGTTCTTCGTGATCTTTATATCGATTTCAATCAAAATCTTCCATTCTTTCCAGTGGCATACTTGGATTGCCAAGATCTTGCCCATATCCATTCTTTCATTCATCATTCACTTTTCGTTGCTATTTCTATCGTTCCGGTAGCACCGTTACTTCATTCATGTCATGCATCCATCTTTTGCTTGTGCATCTATGCCATGGTTGTTTGTTTATTTTGGTGCTTGTTCTTTCTTTTGGGTAGTTTCGGGAGACGAGTCCGAGTTCGAGGAACCGGTTGAGAACGTGTCCGAGGAGCAGTATTACTACCCTACCGAAGAGCCTTCAGGCAAGATGATCATTACCCTTGATAACACTACTATCTTTGCTTGCTAGTTGTCTCGTTGTTATCGCTATGTCACGCTTCCTACCACATACATGTCAGCCTCTCATATGCCATGATACAGCCTCTAACCACCCTACCCAGCAAACCATTGTTTGGCTATGTTACCGCTTTGCTCAGCCCCTCTTATAGCATTTTAGTTGCAGGTGCAGTGCAGGTTGTTCCATGTTGGGACATGAATATGTTGGGATATCACAATATCTATTATTTAATTAATGCATCTATATACTTGGTTGTGTGTGGAAGACTCGGCCTTTTGCCTAGTGTTTTGTTCCACTCATGTCGCCTTATTTTCCGTAATACCGGTGTTATGATCCTTGATTAGCGTTCCTAACATGCTCAAGGGAATGGGACCCTCTTGATAGTTCTCTTTGAATAACCTCTTCCAGCAAGGCCCAACTTTGGTGTTAACATTTGCCTAATAACAACTAAAACTTGTATAGGGTCTAGCTAACCCGAGGATATTATAATCAACTACCCCGGGCCAGTGCTCCTCATGAGTGTTGGTCCGAAACAGAGTCGTTTGCGGCTTCCCCTGGGGAAACTCGGGTCTCAGTTGCTGTACGCTGTGCTCATCCGATCGTGGCCTGATTTCGAGATACGCGTGGCTCCAATCCGTGTGTCGGCACGTCGGGAGGTCTTGCTGGACTTGTGTTACCATTGTCAAAATGTCTTGTGCACCGGGATTCCGAGGATACTTCAGGCGATCTTGAGGTTGAGGTATTTCCACCACAGCTTGTGTTGGTTCGTGATGGACCAGGTTGGAACACCCCTGCAGGATTAAATCTTACGCGAAGCCATGCCCACGGTTATGTGGCGACTTGGATATTTTTAACCTCCGGTTGTAGAGAACTTGACACTAATTCTAATAAAATACACCAACCGTGTGCGTAACCATGATGGTCTCTTTTCGAGTAAGTTCGGGAAGAGAACACGGTGGGGTTATGATTGAACCGTAAGTAAGTGTACAGGATCACTTCTTGATCATATTACACTTGTGACCGTTATGCGTAGTATGCTCATCTTAATTCTTATACTCGTAAGTTAGCCACTTAAACATGCTTAGTGCTTGTTGCAACCTCACTACATTACCCCTTTCATTCCTACCAGCTTAAATAGTTTTGTTACCTTGGGTGATGAGATTGCTGAGTCCCTATGGCTCACAGATTACTATAAACACCAGTTGCAGGTACGCTTGAGACAGACACAGGTGAGCCCGAGATGCTCCATTGGGAGTATGACGATGAGCGTGGACGTATGTACTTTCAACATGTCATTGGAGCATTTTCATGTCTTCTTGCTGTTAGTATTTATTTCATGCCATGAGATGCCTTGATGTGACTGCCACAAGCTTGTAAACATGTCTAGTCAATGTTGATGTTTTAAGTCAAGCTGTCTGTGATAAAACTTGGCAACTTTGCTTGATGGTTGCCACTAATCTAGAGCTCATATGCATATGATTCCTTCATGTGATTTGGTCTATGTAATGTGTATTTTGATGCCATGCCCTTGGTTGCCATATAATCTTGCTGTAGCATGTCTCTTTGTTGCTCTCAACTTGCTATCATGATAAAACTGTCAACCTACTAACAGAATGTTCCATTTTGTAAAAATCATAGTAATTAATCTGTGCATCCTATGAAATTGTGCCAATGGAGTAATTTGAAGATTGTCATGTCTAAAGCATGCTCATACCTTTTTCATAAATAGTAAAATTTCTATGCTTGCTGTTATGTGCTTCCCAAGTCAGCATCATGATATAACTGTTGCAATCCCAGACTTTCTAGAATCAGCATGTTTCATAGTTGCATATTGTATTGATGATTGCCATGAATCTGTTGCTCCTATGATTATGCCCATGTTGTATGATTTGAGCTCCATGATATGTACTACCATGATGTGCCATTTGATGCCATGTTCTAGCACTGTAGCTTGCTATTTTGATGCTTTCAAAGTGCTATGTTGCTGTTTTGGGCAGATTGTTAATATACATTGTGTAGATTGTAATTGTTGAACCGTTGCTCCGTTTTGATCACGTACTATATGAAACTTGCTTAGATTTGTGTGTAGTTTCATATTTTCATGTTGTATCCTAGATTTGAGTGTTTGTGGTTGATGTTTGCATGCATTTTGCATTATTGCCATGTTACAACTTGTTTAGCTCATATCTTCTAGACTGTAGCTCCGAATTAAATGTTCTACATATGTAACTTGATTAGAAAAACATGTAGATCATAATGATGCATGTTAACTTGCTATTTAACCACTTTAACATTGTGTTTAATTCATATCAGTACCAATTTTGAAATTTGCATATGGGGATTTTTCCGAAATTGTTGTTTGTGATTCCGGCCTCATTTAAACTTGCCTAGATGTGTAGTTTCATTGTGCCTCATCTCTTGCCATGTGTAAAAACATTTATCCTTGTCATGCATCATATTTGGTTGTGCATCATGCCATGTTTATGCTTGTGTGTTTACCATGTTGTTTGCTTCTTTCCGGTTGTGCTTCTTCTCGATAGTTCCGGTTTCGTTGCGATTGTGAGGACTCGTTCGATTACGTTGGTTCGTCTTCTTCATGGACTCGATCTTCTTCCGAGCGGGACTTCAGGCAAGATGATCATGACCTTGGATATCTCTACTATCTTTGCTTGCTAGTTGTCTCGTTGCTATCTCTATGTCGCGTTTCCTACCACATACTTGTCAGCCTCCCATATGCCATGAAACAGCCTCTAACCACCCTTACCCAGCAAACCATTGTTTGGCTATGTTACCACTTGCTCAGCCCCTTTCTTATAGCATTGCTAGTTGCAGGTGCAGTTGCAAGTTTTTCCATGTTGGGATATCACAATATCTCTTATTTAATTAATGCATCTATACACTTGGTTGTGGGTGGAAGACTCGGCCTTTTGCCTAGTGTTTTGTTCCACTCATGCCGCCCTAGTTTCCATAATACCGGTGTTATGTTCCTTGATGAGCGCTTCTAACACATGTGGGGCATATGGGAACCCCCCTGATCACTTGTTTTAGGTTAAGACTTCTCCAGCAAGGCCCAACATTGGTTTTAACATTTGCCAACAAATAATTAATGCATAGAGGGTCGCCACCTCAGGGACACTTTTAATTCCAACATAACTCGGGCCAGCGGCAAAACACAATTGTTGGTCCACCTACCTAGCAGTCGGTGGAGCCGCCTCGGGGCAACTCGGGTTCTTTTGGCTACCGTCCACTTAGCATAGACGGATGATGCCCGTAGATAGAGTGCGCGCGGCTCTAGACACGGATCTGGCTCACCGGGAGGTCTTGCTGGTTCAGTTTTGGCTGTTACGAGTGGCTTGTCCACCGGGATTCTTTATCGTAAGCATCGTGTTATCATGGTGTGAGGATGTTCCATCGGATGCGTGTGGTAATTTATAATAGACTACTTGGAGCACCCCTGCAGGGTTAAATCTTACGCGAAGCCGTGCCCACGGTTATGTGGTGACTTGGAAATTTATAACCTCCGGTTGTAGAGAACTTGACACTAAATCTAATTAAAATACACCAACCGCGTGCGTAACCGTGATTGTCTCTTTTCGAGGGAGTTCGGGAAGAGAACATGGTGGGGTTATGTTTGACTCGTAAGTAGGTGTTCAGGATCACTTCTTGATCATTATTAGTTTGCGACCGTTATGCGTAGTTACTCTTCTTATTCTTGTACTCGTAAGTTAGCCACCATACAATGCTTAGTGCTTGCTGCAACCTAACCACCTTGCCCTTCCATACCCATTTAAGCTTTGATAGTCTTGCTATCCATGGTTATGGGATTATTAAGTCCTCGTGGCTCATAGATTACTACAACAACAGGTGTAGGTACAGGTAACGTGATGACTTGACATGAGAGCGATGCATGTTTGCTTTTGGAGTTCTTCTTCTGCTTCTTCCTCTTCGTCGATCTTGGGATAGGTTCCTGGTCGGCAGCCTGGGCTAGGAGGGTGGATGTCGTTCGTGTTTTTTTCATTTGTTTTCATCCGTAGTCGGATTCTGCTCTTCTGTATGGTGTTTGCCATGTATTGATGTATTCATGTGATGATTGTATGTATTTGTCTGTATCCCCATCTATTATGTACATGGTACGATGTAATGATATCCACCTTGCAAGCGTCTTTAATATGCGCTTCTATCCTTGGTGGGACCTCCGAGTTCCTCGAGGATAGGACTGCATATTGGGTGTGACAAGTTGGTATCAGAGCCTCGACCGACCATAGGAGCCCCCTTGATTGATCATAGCTTGACCATTGACGAGTCTAGAAAATAAAAACTATTTTGAGTCTAGTTATATATCGGAGAGTAGGAATTCTTTTTACTCCTTATCCCCTTCGTCGCTCTGGTGAGGAATTGTGACGTAGGTGTTTTGATTCTTCTAATCTTCCCCTCCAATTTTTTTTAGGATCACGCGGGTATTTTGGATCGTTGCAATGCCAATCCTTTTTCAACTGGTGTACTTCTCTTCGAGTTATTCCATCATATTCATCTTTTGCAAGATTAATTCTCAGCATCACAATGGTGTTCGCTTCACCCGTCCCAAGTTGTTTTTCTTTTCCCCACCCACCCACCCCTTTTCTTCGCGGAGTCCGAAGTCTCAAATCGGGCATCCATTTTATTCATGTGAAAACTCTCCATTCTTTTCTTCGAGTTTCATCCGGCGAATTCCTCGTGAAGGTGCTCAGGAGTTCTAGTTTGTCATTTGTCAGTCTCATTTTCTTTCTGGTGGATTCAATTCAAGCTCTCGTTGTTGATCATATCCTTTTCTTTCACATGCTTTCCCATGTTGGAAATTCTTATTCAAGCCTCTCTTGTTTATTCGCCTCTCTCTATTCTTTTCCGGTGCAAAGAAATTATCTCAGAAGATTCGTGTTTCCATTCAAGATGCATTCGAGCTATTTCGAGGTTGTCATTTCATTCAAGTCATTCAATCAACCGCTGTAATCTCTCTTTCTAAGAAATCGTTCCAACGGTGTTTCTTTTGAGTGGGCCTCAGGATTCGGACGATGAGATGTAGGAATCTGCAAAGGCCTTCAATGAAATGTTGGAGTCTTCAAAACGTCCTCTCCACGAGCAGACTGAGCTTTGTCAGCTGGATGCGATCGCACAAGTAATGGCTCTGAAGGCTCAATTCAACTTGGGCAGAGAATGCTACGACGCGATGATGACACTATTTGGACGCTTTCTACCCAAAGGCCATGTAATGCCTGCAAACCTGTACCAGTCGGACAAAATCCTCCGTGTACTTAAGATGCCCTATGAGAAGATAGATGCCTGTGAGAAAGGATGTGCCTTATTTAGGCTTGAGTATGCGTACTTGAACTATTGTCCCATTTGCAAGTCTTCCAGGTATGTTGTGGTAGACAACGGTATGGGTGAGAAGAGGCAGACCAAAATCCCCGTTAATGTTCTTCGGTATCTGCTAATCGTACCAAGACTTCAATGTCTTTTCATGGTCGAAGAGATGGCCACACAGATGACATGGCACAAATTGGGCAAAAGAACCGAACTAGATGCAGATGGGAATCAGATGTTGGTACACACATCGGATGGTTCTGCGTGGAAGCACTTCGATGCATTACATAAGCATAAAGCGGCAGATCCAAGGCATCCTCGAGTCTGCATCGCCACGGATGGGTTCAATCTGTTTGGTATGACGGCAACCCAATACAGTTGTTGGCCTGTATTTGTCATTCCACTCAATCTCCCCCCCCGGACAGATTATGCAAAGAAAGAACATTTTCCTGACGTTGATAATTCCAGGGCCCAACTATCCGGGGAAGAATATGAATGTGTACATGTAGTCGCTTAAGGATGAATTGCAAGAAGCTTGGGATAATGGGTTCAAGACATACGACGCCGCTAGCAAACAAAACTTCCTAATGCGTGTCTGGTACATGTACTCAATGCATGACTTGCTGGCGTATGCGCTATTCGTTGGCTGGTGTACGCATGGAAGGTTCCCGTGCCCCACATGCAAGGCAGCTCTTTAGTTTCATTGGCTGCAGGCGGGTCGCAAGTATTCTTGCTTCGACTTGCATAGACAGTTCCTGGATCCTCGCCATAAGTTCAGAAAAGACTAGAAGAACTTCATCAAAGGTAGAGTTCTCAAAAACTCTGCACCACCTGCGTTGACTGGCCAACAAATCCTGGATCAATTAAACGCTCTCGAGCCTGATCCAGAGCGTCCAGGGTATTTCAAGGGGTATAATTCGGAACACGCCTGGACTCATAAGACATGCTTGTGGGATCTGCCTTACTTCAAAGACCTCCTTCATCCACACAACATCGACGTGATGCACACTGAAAAGAATATCGGCGAGGCCCTTTTTGGTACATTGTTCGGCATAGAGGGGAAGTCAAAGGATAATCCTAAGGCTAGAGTCGATCAGCAAACTCTATGTGATAGACCGTTAGAAAACATGCGACAACTGAAAGGAAAGCAGAACTGGACGAAGCCAAAGGCCTGGTTCAATCTTGGAAGGCCAGCTATGAGGGAAATTATCTTGTGGTTGAAAATGGAGTTGATGTTCCCCGATGGGTATGCAGCGAATCTAAAGAGGGGAGCGAGTCTTGAAAAATTGAAAATATTTGGTCTCAAGAGTCATGATTGGCACATATGGCCTGAGCGGGTAATGCCGGTGATGTTGCGTGGCTTTATCCCTGAGGATGAATGGCTAGTACTGGCAGAGCTGAGCTATTTCTTCCGTGTTCTTTGTGCGAAAGAACTATCGCCTGGCGTGCTAGATGACATGGAAAAGTTGGAGCCGGGGTTGCTCTGCAAGTTAGAGAAGATCTTTCCACCGGGCTTCTTTAATCCAATGCAGCATTTGATTTTACATCTCCCGACCGAGGCAAGATTGGGGGGGGGGGGCGTGCAAAATCGTTGGTGCTATGCAACTGAGAGGATGCAGAAGACGCTTCGAGCAAAATGTAGAAATAAACGTAGAATTGAAGCATCGATGCCCGAGGCATTCATTACTGAGGAGGCGGCAAACTTCAAGACAGCACACTACGAAGCCAAAGATCGTCATTTGCATAATCCGAAGCCTCGGTACAATGCTCGCGACCCTAAAAAAGGTGGATCCAACCTCAGCCTATTCAAAGGGAAGCTCGCACCAGCCGGTGCTTCGAAACCAATAGGGTTGGATGTCGAAGAATGTCGGACCATTTCGTTGTATATCTTAAACAACCTAACAGAAGTGCGGCCGTACATCAAGTAAGTTCTCGGTACATTGTTTCGCAACTTCTAATTCCTTTGAACTGCTCTTATTCCCAGATATTTGATACAGTTGATACGTCGCCAAATTCTCGGATGGAGCGGTGATCCAAAAGGATTCCATCTAAGAGTATGAGCTTCTGGCAAAGCATGGAGGCGGCTATCCCGGTTTCATCTCTTGGTTCAAACAAACGGTAATTACCATTAATAGACCATTTCATTTCTTGGTCTAATTTGTGGCTAATGCAACAATCCTTTCGTATTAAACTTGTAGGCTAATTCAGAGTCTATGGACGCCGAATTGAGACAAGCCGCTAATGGTTTTGACTATAAGGTCCGTTCATTTGAGAAATACGACATCAACGGGTATCGCTTACGTACCTTTGGCAAAGAGCTATCTATGGCCGACCGAAAATCTACAAATTGTGGTGTCTCTGCTATTGGCGAAGGAGGTACCAAGTATTATGGAAGAGTTGAGGCAATTTATGAACTTCTATTCTATGGTGAAAACCCACCGAACGTCGTTGTCTTCAAATGTTATTGGTTCCAGCCGAAGGAGACTAGAAGGACTCGTGAACATATAGGGCTAGTCAAAATCAAACAAAGCACCCAGTTAGATGTTCACGATGTCTATATAATGGCTCAACAGGCGACCCAAGTTTTCTATCTACCGTGGGCCTGCCAAACTAATACAAATCTGAATGGTTGGGATGTCGTTTATGAAGTGCCGCCACGTGTTAGACCACCTCCCCCAATGAAGAGGATTATGAACCTCACATTAACCCAGACACATATGAAGGAGAATTCTTCCAAGAAACACGTCTTTCCAAAAAATGTTTCAAGAACCGCTCTACTTCACCCCAGAACATCGAAGTAGACAGCGACAGTGAATCCGACTTCACCCCTGAGCCGGAACAAGAAGAGCCGGAACAAGAAGAGGTTACTGCTGCAGATGACCTGTCAATGCTTGACCGATTACAGAAAGGCCTTCCACATGTTGATGCCGCTGAACCCGATGAGCACGTCATTCATGACGACACGCGTGATAGTGATGATGATGATGCATCTATTGATCCTGGAGCATATATAGACGATCCAGACTATTATTAGTTTGTATGCTCCAATTCCACCCCTACCGTCCACGACAATGCCAGAGCAACCCCGATGCTTGACCTCCGTGATGACGACGACGGTAAGTTTTCTCTAGTGTTTTGCTTAACAAATGCATACTTAGCTTCGTACATGCTAGTTAGCCCTATGATGCCACATACTTAGCTTATTTTCCCCAAAAAAGACGTACTTAGCTAATTATCCTCCAAAATGACATAATTAGCTTATTTAGTTCATTTATGACATAATTAGCTTAGTTAGGTAAAAAATGGCATAATAACCTTAGTTAGCTCATAAATGTCATATACTTAGCTTATTTTCCTCCAAAATGACATAATAAGCTTAGTTAGCTCTAAAATGGCATAATTACCTAAGTTAGCTCTAAAATGACACAAATAAGGAATAATAAGAAGAAAAACAAGGAAGAGGAGAAAAAGAAAGAATAGAAGAAGAAAGAGAAGAAAAAGAAAGAATAAAAGAAGAAGAATGAGAAGGAAAAGGATAAAAAGATAGAAGAGAAGAAAGATGAGAAAAAGAGAGAAGAAGAAGAAAATATATTCTTATTCTTCCTTTTTCTCTTCTTTCTTTTTCTCCATCTTCTATTCCTTCTTATTCTTCTTCTTCTTCTTCTTCTTCTTCTTCTTCTTCTTCTTCTTCTTCTTCTTCTAACTTTCTTACTCCCATTTTTGCAGATTTGATTCACTTCATGGAAGCTGGCATTGATGGACTGCTAGTGTTTATTTTTTGTTTTGATTTGTATTGATGAACAATGTGAAACTATGTATGTATATATGGATGAACGGTGTGAAACTATGTATGTTTTGATTCTTTTAATAGCCTATGTGTTATCTTGTTCAAAATGTCATGATAATGTTGGATACATGGCCTATGCTTCTTTCTGAAACTATATATATCATATATGTGTTGTGAAAATACAGGGAAATAACAAAAAACAGACAAAAAAGAGGCAATACAGGCACTTTGTCGTCTGCCAGCGGATGGCAAAGCCGTTTGCCATCGGTAGGCAGACCGCAAAACTGCCACGTGGCAGCAACCTGTGCAACCTGGGAGCACCAGGTCTGACCCATTTGGTCATTTTGCCGTCCGCTGGCAGACGGTAAATTATGCCGTTAGTTTGCTGTCCGCTGGCGGACGGCAAAGTCTGTAGTTAGCCAGACCAGGCCACAGTACTGCTGACGTCATATGGCAGACGGCAAAGGCAGGTGTTAGTTTGCCGTCAGCTGGCGGACGGCAAAGTATGCCGTTAGCCACCTAATGGGGCTAACCGCTATACGTTGCCGTCTACGTACTTTGCCGTCAGCTTGGCCAGGAACACGGACGGCAAATATATTTGCCGTCTGCTGAGCTTATGCAGATGGCAAAGTAGCTCATTACCGTGACTTTCTATGCCAAAAGTGGGGCCGTCAGCCAGCAGACGGCAAAGGTGTTTGCCGTCCGTGGCCTGGTCCTTTGTCGTCTGCTATGGCAGACGGCAAAGTAACAGATTCCTGTAGTGGACAAGTGAATAAACACTCATCGTGAGAATAACCCACCTAGCATGGAAAATATTGGCCACCCCCTTCTACCTCATGAGTGGTAGGGGCACACAAAACAGAAAAAGTTATTTTGAAAATTAGAGTTGGCACACGCAAATTTACTTGGAACGGCATGGAAATACCGCATATAGGTAGGTATGGTGGACTCATCTGGCACAACTTGGCTTTAAAGAGTTTGGATGCACAAGCAGTATTTCCGCTTAGTACAAATGAAGGCTAGCAAAAAGATTGAGAAGCAACCAACCAAAAAGTGAAAACGGTCATAAACATGCATTGAACATAACTAACACTGAATAATGCACCATAAGTAGGATATAACTTCGTTGCATAACTATTGACTTTATGTGCATGCATAGGGAATTACAAACATTAACACTAATATTCTTACTAAATCACAATTACTCACAAACATGACTCACATATTATCATCTCCATATCGCAAAACTATTGCAAGGAATCAAACTTATCATATCCAATGATCTTTCATGAAAGTTTTTTATTATATCCCTCTTGAATATTCATCACTTTGGGACCAAATTCATATCTTAAGCATATTGCCATTACTATTGTCAACTCTCAAAATAATATAAGTGAAGCATGACAGTGTATGTATTTCTTCAAAACATAATCACCACCGTGCTCAAAAAGATATAAGTGAAGTACTAGAGCAAATGGCAAACTACTCCAAAAAGATATAAGTGAAGATCAAATGAGTAGTTAAGTAAATAGGTAGCTATGTGAGGACTCTCTCTCATTTGAAAATTTCAGATCTTAAGTATTTTATTCAAACAGCAAATAAAATAAAATGACATTCCAAGGATAGCACATATCATGTGAAGAAGTAAAAACTTAGGCTCAACCAAAACTGACCGATAGTTATTGATGAAGAAAGGTGGGATGCCTACCGGGGCATACCCAAGCTTAGATGCTTGAGACTTCTTGAAATATTAATTTGGGATGCCTTGGGCATCTCCAAGCTTGAGCTCTTGTGTCTCCTTAATTCCTCTCATATCATGGCTTCTCCTAAATCTTAAAAACTTCATCCACACAAAACTCAACAAGAACTCGTGAGATAAGTTAGTATAAATCCACTCAAAACCTTAACATTCTCTACTGTAACAAATCATAAAAAATTATAATTAAACATTGCATACTAAATGACTCTGCATATTTAATACTCCTATCCACAAATAGAAACATTAAACAAGCAAACATATGCAAACAATGCAACTATAACAGCAATGTGCCAAAACAGAACAGTCTGTAAAAGGGGAATAAACATCCATACTTCCCTAACTCCAAAAATTCTGAAAAATGACCACGTGACAGAGAACTCATGCATTCTTACTGTGTAAAAATTTCAGATTTTTACCATGTTCTAACTATTCAGGAATATTCTGGACATAACAGAAAACTTTCTGTTTTCAAACAGCAACACATGAACTTGCAAACTGAGCATGGTAAAGGCTATAATTGGCATTTTATTGAACTAAAATACACAAAAGATGATTATTGATAACAGCAAGCAAATCTCAACAAAATATAATGACGCTCCAAGCAAAACTCATACTATGTGACGAATAAAAATATAGCTCCGAGTGAGGTTACCGATAGTTTTGAAAACGAAAGAGGGGATGCCTTCCAGGGCATCCCCAAGCTTAGACGCTTGAGTATTCCTTGATTATTACCTTGGGGTACCTTGGGAATCCCCAAGCTTAGGGTCTTTCCACTCCTTATTCTCCTCATATCGATATCTCACCCAAAACTTGAAAACTTCAATCACACAAAACTTAACGGAACTTGTGAGATAGGTTCGTATGATAAAAATAAATCATCCACTTAGGTACTGTCAAGACAAGATTCATAATTTTTCTCACATAATGTCTACTGTAGTCTATCATTTCCACAATTTATATTGCTCAATATAAGTTATGGAAACACTAAAACAAGCAAACTATGCACCGAAAACAGAATCTGTCAAAAACAGAACAGCATGTAGTGAGCGATTTAAAAACCATACTTATGTACCTCCAAAAATTCTGAAAAATTAGGAAAGCGTAAAAAATTTGTAACCCAATATTTGTAAAAATTTCAGAATTTTTTCACGCTGCAGTACAGAATAGAAATTCCAGCACTGGACGCAAAAGTTTCTGTTTTTGCACTGAATCGAATCAACAAGTATCCACACTATCCCAAAGGCTTTACTTGGCACATTATTGAAAGAAAACATATAAAACATGATTACTACAGTAGATTAATCATGTGAACACAAGAAAAACAGTAGGTATAAATATTGGGTTGTCTCCCAACAAGCGCTTTTCTTTAAAGCCTTTTAGCTAGGCATGATGATTTCAATGATGCTCACATAGAAGTAAAGAATTGAAACATGACGGGAGCATCATGAAGCATATGACTAGCACATTTAAGCCTAAACCACTTCCTATGCATAGGGATTTTGTGAGAAAATAGTTTATGGGAGCAAGAATCAACTAGCATAGGAAGGCAAGACAAGCATAACTTCAAAACTTTCAACACATAGAGAGGAAACTTGATATTATTGCAACTCCTACAAGCATATGTTCCTCCCTCATAATAATTTTCAGTAGCATCATGAATGAATTCAACAATATAACTATCACATAAAGCATTCTTTTCATGATCCACAAGCATAGAAATTTTATTACTCTTCACATAAACAAATTTATTCTCATCAATAGTGGGAGCAAACTCAACAAAATAACTATCAAGAGATACTTGATTGGCATAATCAATTTGAGCATTAAAACCATGATGACAAGTTTCATGGTTATTATTATTCTTTATAGCATACATGTCATCACCATAATCATCATAGATAGGAGGCATGCTATCACCATAATAAATTTGCTCATCAAAACTTGGGGGACTAAAAATATCATCTTCATCAAACATAGCATCCCCAAGCTTGTGGCTTTGCATATCATTAACATCATGGATATTCATAGAAAGCATACTAACAACATTGCAATCATGCTCATCATTCAAAGTACTCACATTAAACATTTTATTAAATTCTTCTACTATCAATTGAGCACAATTTTCCGCTCCATCATTTTCAAGAGAGACATTATAAAGACGAATAATATGAGGCAACCTCAATTCCATTTTTTTGTGTAGTTTTCTTTTATAAACCAAACTAGTGATAAAACAAGAAACTAAAAGATTCGATTGCAAGATCTAAAGATATACCTTCAAGCACTCACCTCCCCGACAACGGCACCAGAAAAGAGCTTGATGTCTACTACACAACTTATTCTTGTAGACTCGTGTTGGGCCTCCAAGCGCAGAGTTTTGTAGGAAAGTAGCAATTTTCCCTCAAGTGGATGACCTAAGGTTTATCAATCCATGGGTGGCGTAGGTTAAAGATGGTATCTCTCAAACAACCCTGCAACCAAATACAAGAAATCTCTTCTGTCCCCAACACACCCAATACAATGGTAAATTGTATAGGTGCACTAGTTCGGCAAAGAGATGATGATAAAAGTGTAGTATGGATAGTAGATATATGTTTTTGTAATATGAAAATATAAAAACACCAAGGTAGCAAGTGATAAAAGTGAGCACAAACGGTGTTGCAATGCTTAAAAATAAGGCCTAGGGTTCATACTTTCACTAGTGCAATCTCTCAAGAATGCTAACATAATTGGATCATATAACCATCCCTCAACGTGCGATAAAGAATCACTCCCAAGTTCCTATTAGCGGAGAACATAAGATAGAAATTGTTTGTAGGGTACAAAACCACCTCAAAGTTATTCTTTCTGATCGATCTATTGAGCTATTCCTATAAGTGTCACAAACAGCCCTAGAGTTCGTACTAAAATAACACCATATGATACACATCAACCAACTCTAATGTCACCTAGATACTCCAATGTCACCACAAGTATCCGTGAGTTGATTATACTATATGCATCAAACAATTTCATAATCATAATATTCAATCCACACAAAGAACTCCAAGGAGCACCCCAAAGTTTCTATCGGAGAAAAGATAACGAAAACGTGCATCAACCCCTATGCATAGATTACCCCAATGTCACCGCGGGAACCGCGAGTTGAATGCCAAAACATATATCAAGTGAATCAATATAATACCCCATTGTCACCACGGGTATTCATATGCAAGACATACATCAAGTGTTCTCAAATCTGAAATATTCAATCCGACAATAACGAAACCTCAAAGGGAAAAGATTTGATTCATCACAACAAAGATAGAGAGGGAAGAAACACCATATGATCCAACTATATTAACAAAGCTTGCGATACATCAAGATCACACCATATCAAGAACACGAGAGAGAGAGATCAAACACATAGCTACTAGTACATACCCTCAGCCCCGAGGGTGAACTACTCCCTCCTCGTCATGGAGACCGCCGGGATGATGAAGATGGCCTCCGGTGATGATTTCCCCCTCGGCAGGGTGCCGGAAAAGGGCTGTAGATGGTATTTCGAAGGTACAGAGGCTTGCGGTGGCGTAGTCCAAAATCTAGGGTTATTTTTGGGGGTTTCTCTATTTATAGGATTTTTCAGTGTTGGAATCACGTCAAGATGGGCTAAGATGGGCCCACGAGGCACATGGGCATGCCACCACCCTGGCGCGCCCCGGTGCCTCGTGGGCACCTCGTGGCTCTTCTGGTCCTTCCACGAAGCTTCTAGTGTCTCTTTTGTTCCAAAAACAATCGTCAAAAAGTTTCAGCTCATTTGGAGAACTTTTATTTCTGCACAAAAACAACACCATAGTAGTTCTGCTGAAAACAGCGTCAGTCCGGGTTAGTTCTAATCAAATCATACCAAAACCATATATAATTGTTATAAACATGGCATGAATACTTCATAAATTATAGATACGTTGGAGACGTATCAATATCCATGTAGAAGCGAAGAGAAACAGGCTCTGCACCAGCGAGGCGGCTCCATGGGTGCAGGATGAGCTGGAACTTGGCGGCAAGGAGGGGGTGGCGGCCACGAGAGCACGGGTGGTCTCATCCCGAAAACGCAGGAGATACTCATTGTTGCGGCGGCAGTGAATGGAGAAATCAGAAAGCGACAGGAGAAAGCGCGAGCACAACTCGTTCTCGATGTCCGCGGCGGAGATGCCAGAGCGATTGCCGGCCACCGTGGCGACCAGGGCGAGGCCGAGGTCATGCTCCGCAGCCTTGACACGTGCGGTGCTCAGCATGAAGTAGACAGCCGTGGCCGGGCGCAACGAGGGGTGACCAGACATGGGCAGGGTCGCGTCAGGGCCGTCGCGGGCCATGGAGGAGGACGACACCGGGCTGCATGTCGCGGCGGCGCAGGAGAAGGCGGGTGTCAAGGACAGGCATGACCCCGACCCGGAGGACGCGGGCGAGCACGGGCCTGCTACACTTTGATGAGTGATATTTTTACACTCATTTCACCTTTGTTTAAACTGGGATATTTTATTTATAAAGAGATATTCGCTCCGATATTATCACTAATGGCTCATAAGTGCAAGGGATTCCACAAATTCGCTCTTTGATGTGTTTCCACGGGAAATGGGCTAAAAAGGGAAGAAATCATGTGCGGGAATGGAATGGAAGGAAAATGGAGGAAGACGGAATCAACAGGAGGCGTTTCTGCAAAAACAGTACAAAAGACGGCGTTCCATATGGACGCAAGCGCCCGTATGAGTGCCCGCTTGGTGTGGATTTCGAGGCAGGTCGTCTACCTGCACAACTTTTATTAAAGGGACCCCGTCAAAATGTCAACAGAACGACAAGCACAGAAGCTAGAACCTCTTCATCATCATCCTCATTCGCAAACCCTAGCCGCCACCATTTCCATCCCCATAGCCATCTCCACCACCATAGTGCTCTTGCAACTAGTTCATACTTGTAATCGTGCATCGCACAAGGCATCCATTGTAAGACATATTGCAATCAATCAATCTCAAGATGTGTTCTTCAATGTTTTCTTCTCGCTATCTGATCTCCATGTGTGAGTAGTTCGGTAAGGTATGGGTTGAGGCATGAGCCTTAAAACCCAAGGTATTTGTTGAGGGGATCAATGGAAGACTTTGACATAACGTCACATATGTGTGAAATAAAATTGTTCCGTGAAGATGTCTCTTGTCTTGTCCACAATCTTCATCCCTACAGGTACCTAGGATTAGGGATGAAAATGGAGTGGAAAGTTTCCGCTTTTCCGAAGGAAAATTGGAAACGGAGAGGAAATATGAAAACAGAAATGGAAAATTGGAAAACGGAAGTGGAAATGGAATTTTTTATGTGGAAACGGAAACAAAAACGAAACGATGTTTTCCAGTGGAACAGACATGGAAACGGAACTTTCCGTTTTCGTGAATATGGAAATTTTGTTTCTACTTTAGGCCTGTGGCTGCTTTGTAGCCCAACTATGAAACAACACACAATGACACAATGAGCAGAATGGATCATTTAAGGACCAACTTCTACTACCACACACGTACTCAACTAGACCCTGTACAGAATTGTCCAGTAGTAGTACAATACGACCCTAAATTGCTAACACAACTATATTATTTTGTAGCCATGTTAACAATTCATTAAAAAAATTGTTTTCTGTGTGTATTTATCTATGATTCAAGGGGGTTTTATGTTCTGGTCAACACACACTTCTGTTTATGTGTCTGCTCTGTATTCGCTCTGTGTCTGTTTCTGGATGTATCTGTTTCTGTAAGAAGCACATCTCGATCCGTAACAAGCACCCAGTTCCGTCCGTTACCGCTCCGTTTTCATCCCTACCCAGGATCATGGAGATCGAGCATAGGTGAGGCTAGGAGCAAGGGGATTGTGAAGTGTTATACCGAACACCGGTGATAGTTAGGTTCTGTAGGGTAACATGGATCCTATCCTTGGGGATAAATGAGGTGTAGTCATTAAACGCCCAAAGCTCTTGTCTGATTTCATTATCTTAATTATCGAGGCAACCCCGCACGATGGATAAGGCCTGCCGTAGGACAACTGATTCTCGATGCAGGACTCGTGCCCGTCAAGATGTTATTTGGACACATCCCCCACTTCGATCCGTAACAAGCACATCTCGATGGGTGACTTCCAGCGCACAAATTAATACCCGATTTGATCCAAGCGCAAATACAAGGTTGTAAGCATTAAGACCTCATACCCGTACCTCTTTTTATTATAAGTGTTTGAATCATTATTTGCTTGCTGATCCGGTCAAAAGCTGGATTTGACACTTTGACAAAAGCTAGCTAGAGACCATCGCTTCAAGGGAATCTTCCTCTCGTGGGTTCGATAACCCAGGGTCACCTCTGGGGACATAGGTGCAGGATACTCTTTTCTGTTCCAATACCGGATCAATAAAAGGAGGTATCAGGCCCTTTTTCTGGCGTCATTGCCGGGGAGGAGTTTAGTATTCCTAGTCTTTGTGTTTAGAGTTTTTGTTAAAGTTAATTTTCAGTCTTACTTTCTGTTTTTAGTTTAAGTTTTATTTTTTTTGCTAGTCTTGTTAGTTCAAAAACCAAAAGATTACTATGGCTCGTAATCTTGGGAGTTTTGCTACTCCCAGCAACAACTTCATGCGTGAACCTATAGCACTACCTGAGGTTGCACCACTGAGTATGAGATTAAACCGAACTTAGTTTCCATTGTTCAACAGAACCAATTTGGAGGCTTTGCTTCTGAGGATGCCGGTATGCACTTACACAATTTCACTAAATTGTGCAACATGACACGCATAAAAGATTATGCTCCTGACGCTCTGAAATTGTGTCTATTTCCTTTCTCTTTGAGAGGAAAAGCTAAGGAATGGCTTCTAGCTTTACCTAGACGTAGTATTACTTCTTGGGCTGATTGTTTTAGTAAATTTTTATCCAAGTTTTGTCCACCAAGAAAGATTATGCAATTACGTTCTCAGATTACAGGTTTCAAGCTAGAGGAACATGAGCCACTAGCTCTTGCGTGGGATAGAATGAAAGAAGCTATAAGAAACTTTCCTAATCATGGAATGGAGGAATGGTTAATCCTTCATATGTTTTATAATGGCTTAAATCATATGTCAAAAACTATGCTTGATACAGCTGCAGGAGGAACAATCATGGGAAAGCCCATTGAAGATGTCAAGAAACTACTAGATGATATGAAAGAGAACCATGCCCAATGGCATGTTGAAAGAACTACCACCAAGAGGGTGAATTCCATAGAAGAAAGTAACGCGGAGTTGACAATCAAACTCGTTGAACTCATCTCCATGATGAAAGATACTTGAAGGAAGATCCAAGAATATGGAAGCACAAGTGGCTAAAATAGCAGAGAGCCAAACATTAATTTTGGCTAAGTTTGCAGGTAAACCGGAGCCTAACCCGGTTGAAGAAGTTAAAATGGTAAGAAGCAACAAAGAGAAGGCCAAAGTGCTTGATACAAGCCATGTGCCAGAGTACAATTATACCGTTGCAGATTTTGTGAAGATGATATCCATGAAGTATCCACTACCGGAGGTAACTAATAACGAAGCATATAATGTCTTTGTTGAACAAGTTGCAGCCAAGGTATGTGAACTTGATGATGAAAGGAAAAAGCTCTACAGTAAGTTACCAGCTAAGCAAGAGGATGCTTTTGAACCTACAATAGAGATTGAGGTAGGATTGAATAAATTCATTGCCTTATGTGATCTAGGGGCAAGTGTTTCCACTATCCCCAAATCTGTTTATGATAGTCTCAATCTTGGTCCTTATGCTAATACTGAGATTATTTTGAATATGGCTAACTCTACTTTTACTCAGGCAGTAGGCATTAAGCATGGAGTTATAGTTCAAATTAATGATTGCCAAGTCATGATTGATCTTGTGATAGTAGACATGCCTGAGGATCCAATTGCTCCTATAATTCTCGGTAGACCTTTTCTAAGGACTATCAGAGTTATGATAAATGTGTTTGTAAGGGAATGTACGATTTGATTTACCCGCTAAAGATCCATTTGTGAGACATTTCCCCAGGAAAAAGAGAATGAAGACCTACACAGGAGAAGGCATCATTGTGAATGCCAGAAGCTATGCCCTCAGTGTGTTTGCACCACCTTGATCACCACTATGGTCGAGCTAACCGACCGAAACAAGCGCTTCGTGGGAGGCAACCCACACAAATAAAGTAGACAAGGAAGTTTTTATTTATTTTTCAATAAAAGAGTGATTGAAGTTCCTTATGAAGAAGTGAGTTTGGAAGAGTTGTTCTAATGAAGGCTTTCCTATGTGAAAGATGAATTATATGTTGAATTGATGTTTGGATGCCTGGAAATATGTCTATGTATTGTTTTGGAACTAACCCCGCAGGAGAGAGGAGAAAAAGTGAAGTTTAGGAAGAAACAGATCAAAAGACGGCATTGAAAACAACCACAGCGGTCGTATGGGCGGTCGTATGGCCTGCTGGAGGTTCCAACACAAAACAACCAGAGACTGCAGAGTGTTCGACGACATTTCAAATAGGTGCAAGCGCTTGTTTCAGCGGTCGTTTCATTTCTTTGCAGAAAACGAAGAGGATACCGGAGCATTTGATGGCTTTCCAAACAGGCGCACATGACCGTCCGAGTGGTTGTTTGACACCTTTGACCCGAAGAAGAAAATAACAGAATGAAAGACGGCGTTCAAAATGGGCATTGCCGGTCGTTTCAGCGGTCGTTGCATCTATGCACAGACGCAGGTAAGTCATCAGGAAGAACGACGGCATTCCATACGGAGCGGTCGTTTCGCCTCTTGACGGCCCCAATATGCCCAAGGAAGAAGGTAAATCTCCCCCATCTCTCTCTTTTCTTCTTCTTCCTCCTCCAAACCTCTCCAAACCCTAGCAAAACTTCGCCCGATCTCTCTACTCGTTCGATTTCAGTTCAAATCCTTCTGTGTGATCGATCTATGGTATGTTCCTCCTCCGATCCCCAAGTTATTTTTCGTGAGTCCATGTTCCACAAGCCTAGCATTGCCATGACTAGGATATGCATATTTTTGATCCAAGTTTAAGTTTGGCTTGGATTCGTTGATGTTTTTAGAGTATGATGTTGTGTTTTTTGACTACCGTAGGATCAATGTTGTTTAATTTTATTGGACTGAAAAATTGTTTTGTAGATGTTTACATGGAGGTCTTCTTGCGTACGAAGTGCTTCGAGTTCATCCACCACACCGCCACAACAAGTTTTCACTCAGGGGATCATTTTCACCGACCGTGAAGCAAGGAAGAAATTCCAAAAGCTCAGTACAAGAAGGATCAAAGCAACCAAATTGGCTTGAGCGACAACACTCACCAAGCTAGGTATTACTAATGATTTCAATTTGCTTTGTCATAATGCCAGGTTGCATCATTTGTTTACCAGGGATGTGAAACATATGAACACATGACGCTTGAGTTTCTTAGCACTCTCTCGCATAACGTTGGTGTGGTGCTAAATGTATATGAGGAGGAGAGGATCACTTTCCGTCTCTTGGACCAAGACTTCAACATCACTCTCGACGAGTGGTGTAATTACTTTGGCTTCCCCAACAATGATGATGATCTTAAATATGTTTATGATTTCACTGACCCGCACCCAAGGCAATCCTTCTACCGTATGAGTCGTCATGGCTCAAGGCAAAGAGCCAGTTGCATTGAAAGTCCTGCTATACGTTATTTCTATTATGTTATCACTAACTCGTTGCAGGCACGAGGAGAAGTTTCTAAGGTGAACAATGAGAACATGCTAGTTCTCGGGAAAGCAGCAAATCTTGACGTCGGTTATTCACCCAACTTAGGGGCAATACTTTTGCTACACCTCGCGCATCAAGCAAATCATGCACAAGGAGATATCGTGTATGGAGGAGTGATCACCATGTTGGCCAATGCCCTTGATCTCAACTACCAACACCTTCGCCCGATTGTCGGTAACACCCTTGTCAATATTCGTGTTCTCACTAGCGCTGGAATGGCAGTAGTTCGTAATGGCCGTCATTGCATCAGAATTCCTGGAGTGGCACACTTGTTTCCAACTCCTATGCCTAACCATTTTTCCATCGAGCATGGACAATTGCATTATGTTGCACAGGAAGGAGATGCAGCTTTTGACATAGAAGGGTGTCATGGCGTATGACAATCTATGGGATCAAAATGACCCCTTTGCGGTTCGGCTATGGGGATCGACATGCACAAAGAGCAGGACCGGTGGATGCAAGAATACACAGTGATTTATCCAGGTTCGGGCCACCTTGAGGAGTAAAACCCTACACCTGCTTCGATGGTTTGATTGTGTTTGAGCTCAACATACAAGGAGCGCAACTTTTCCGGCAAGGTGCATGGGAAGGGCAGCTGCTACGCGTAATTGAGCTAAGGGTCGACCCCTCTACCAATAGCCGTGGGCCTCCTTTTATAGGCTAAGGGGTTACCACAGTGATTAAGATGGTAATTACATGGTATGAATAGTGATTGCACTGTTAGCATGCCTATCTCTAATGAGGTAGGACAAAGGCATTAAATGCATCGTTAGGTGCTATGTTGGGGAGGCGAGTTCCGGCAAAGGTTCTGCACCGCTCGTCCAGCTGCCCTTCTGTTATCTTGACACGACCCAGGGACGGGTATCATTAAAGCTAATCTTTGGGTGGCGTGTTGAACATGTGCCCTGACAAGCTATGCATGGCTGCCTGCCCGACACCTATCAATGCGTGCTTATCTGGTTGATGATGAGGTGGAGTGGTAATGAGACAGAAAGAGACTGCGGGCATAGAGCTTTGCCGGGTCTTCGCCTTGCCGGTGCGGAGCTTGCCGGCAAGGGTAATCTTGATCTTCAGTACCGCATTGGTACTGCTCGATGACCTACCTCGAGATCTTCTCCATGGTCTTGTCAACCTAGTCTTGAGCCTTGACGGAAGCAATCCTTCGGCAAGCTCTTGCCGCCGGGGAGGCTACAACTGTCTGTGCATAGGTCAGGGTATGATAACACCCATGTTTTCATACACCGACAGGAGCCCCTGGGGCTGGGCCACACGCACGTGCGAGGCGTAGTTGGGCTAGGCCCAAACGGATGCACAGACACATGTGGTGTAGAATTACTGCCGCAATCTTTGCTTTTACGATTTAACCACGATGCACGTTTAATGTGGGACGTGGGAGAGGTGGAACAAAATGGCGAGTGGGGGAGTGCACCTGTAAAAGCGCATCCATGTCAGGCAGTAATGAGCTAGCCCCTCGTGCCTTCCCCATAAAAAGGTACTTGCGAAGGGCACTGCTCATCTACTCACCTTCTTCCCCAATCTAGCAGCCGCTCCCGTCTTCAACCTCGCGCAAGAACAAAGCGTGCCGCTTGTGCACAGCCCCGCCCAGCCACCGCTAAGCTTCCCCCTTCAGAGCTCGCCATGGCGCCGAAGAGAGCCGCGAAGCCCATCGATTTGGCGGCGGAGGAGAAGAAAGCCGCTAAAGCAGAACGGCGGCGGGTTAACACCGTTTTTCCATTGGCGCTCACTGAGGACGACCTGACGAGGAAGTACTCGTATGTGTACGCGAGGAAGATGAATGACCACGAGGCCACCGTGGTGCTCCCAGGATCCCTTCCTCCCGCGAACGACTAGTACCACTTCTTTGCCGGGTACTTTTATTGCGGGTTGTGCCTGCCCTTCTCTGATTTCTCCATAGAGGTGATGAAAACCTTTGGATTCAGATTGTTAGACTTGACACCCAATGCGTTCACATGCTTGTCGGTCTTCACGCATTTGTGTGAGAACTTTGTGGGAGTAGCCCCAAATGTTGCTCTGTTCCGGCACTTCTTTGTTCCCCGGGTCGAGGACGACGCTCTCTCTGGTAGCGTCACCTGGATTCCAAGGGGAAATTTGAAGAAGCACTACTTGGACGGCAAGATGCACATCAAGTGGAACGAGTGGCGGGCCGACTAGTGCTGGATCAAGCAGCAGAACTTCCCGGCATTCTGTCACCTTAGAACCAAGAAGATTGAGAAAGCCGCCAACTGGAGCAACGTCGACCCCAACGACGCCAAGCTTGGGGTGGCACTGTACCGAATCCTTGCTCTCAAGGAGGCCAGCTTGACGATCAATATGGTGGGAGCGGATTTCACTCGCCGCCGAATCGCCCCGCTGCAGCACAGAGGAGGCCGAAAAGCATGGGATTACAAGAACCCAGCCGATACAATGCGTCTACATCCAGGCCTCAACGACAACTTGACGGTAATGGAACATTACTGGCTCATTTGTCAGCTCTTCAATAGGGGTTGCACCTTCCACCTACCAGCAAAGGTGATCCCACTTTGCAACAACACCACCAAGGCATCTATCTTAGCAATGATGCCGGACTGTGATGCCAAGATAGTTCTGAGCACATGGAAGGTACCCAGCAAGAAGGAAGTGGAGAGCTAGCTTGCTGGCCTGGTGGAGAAAGCCATCAGAGTCGAAGATGATATGATTCATCTGACAAGGGACGGCGAGGAGCAGTTCCTTGTCGCTAGAGCTAAGGAGCTCAAGAAGATGGCTCGTTCCCGGGGGCTAAGGGTGCCGGCAGTGGGGAATGCACCAAAAGCCAAGCCGAAGAGCAGGCCATGGCTCCGAGAACTAGCGGAGGAGACCGCACCCAAGAACATGCCAACGAGCATGTGGGCGAGGAGGACCAGACTAACGAATCTAAGGAAGAAGAAGAGCAGCCCGAGGAATCTTCAGATGAAGAGGAAGAGGAGGAAGCACCTCGCCTTCCTCCTACCAAGGTGAAGACTGCCATTGCCAAGAAGCCTGCCCAAAAGAAGGCGGCGCACACCGAGCCGGCAAGTAAGGAACTTGCCAGCGTCAAGGCAGCAGCTGCAGCTTCCCGGGGTCTACCTTCTCGGCGCCAGCCTCCTCGCGGAGGCACTTCCCGGCAACCAACTTCACCAACATCAGAGGGCGAGGGAGCGTCACAGACCCTGGTTCTGTCAAGAGCCAAGCGGGCTAGGAATATGCCGCCACCATCTACACCCTCCGGCGAAGATGACATGGTGCACTTGGACCTGTCTGTCCTTAGTGATCGTGAAGAGGAGGAAGAGTAAGTCTATCTTCTTCATCCATCATTCTTACAATTATCTTGATATTGTTATTGAACTCATCATCCTGACTGTTCCGATCTTGCAGGGATGAGGTGCCCTTGGCGGAAAGGCAAAGGAAGAAGCCCAGAACTGCCGAAGAGGGCGAGACGGCAACAGGCACAGATCAAGGTGTCACCTTGTCTGAGGTTGCTGGCTTGAGCCCCCAGCGTGAGGCTCACATCCAATTCCCGGTGGCGAGCACCGTCATCGAGTCTTCTGCAATGGAGACCGACAAGGAATCGGGAAGCGGCCAGCCAAAAGGAGAGCACCAAGGAACGGATCCCTTGACGGCACCCTCAACCTCCGAACCATCGCCAAGACCTTTACCGGCAAGGAGCAGCCCTCCTCCGAAGGAGCACCAAGAAGAGCTTGCCCTTGACGGATACCGAGTGACGGCGACCGAGGTTGCCAGAGGAAGAACGGCATCCCCTCCACATGCTCATCAAGGAAAGGTCCTTTCCAAATGTAATCTTATCCTTGTCAATCCTTCTTTTTTGTTTTCTTGAACTTGTCCTGAAATTTTGATTTCATCTTGCTCTCCGCTTCTTTCTTGTCTTGCAGAACCAACCTCTCCAGAAGAAGGAGAGGTCCTTGTGGAGGAGATTGCGAAGAACGCCGCTGATGAGGCCGCCAAGATCTCTGCCAAAGAGGCCTCTACGTCCGCCGCTGAGGAGGCCAGGAGAACTCCCGAAGAGCCTGACATACCGTCTGGCAGCACATGGAAGCCTGTCATAGCTGACGCTGAGATGGGAGGGGCTGGCAGCGACAAGCCAAGCACTGACATTCACCTCAGCACACCCAAAACGCAAGCTCTGGTGGGTCCTATCAATCAGCAGCATGAATCCGGAGCCCCCAGCTCATTCGGTGCTAGGGAGCCTACCTTTGACGACGCAATCGCGAAAATCTTGGCGCCTTTCTCCAGCAGCATCACGGTATCAGAAAACTCCAACGAAGGCTCTGCAAATCTTGCCTTCTTGAAGACGATGGCTGCCGGCTTCAAGGATGTGCAAGATCACTACGGCAAGCGCTGGGAGAAGCTCCACATGCAGCAACAGGCCGTGGAGCTGGCTGAACAGAAGCTAAAGGAGAAGGCAGAGGAGATCCGTTGGTGGTATAATGAGAAATCCTAAAGCATCCAGAGGCAGGATGAAAGGCTTGCCGCTGCTAAGGAGAAAGCAGTGGCCTTGGACGGCAGGCTGGCGGAGCGCAAAACGCGGCTTGTTGCCAAGGAGAAAGACCTTGCCGCCCGAGAAGAAGCACTTCCGCCAAGCTCCATGACAAGGATGAAGAAATCTAGGTCATGCTCAAGCAGCGAACCAGTGAGCTAGAAGAGAGCCACAAGTAGGCCATCGAGACTCAAGCTCAGGTTCATGCTGAGAAGCTCCTGGAGGCCATCAAGGCTGCAGAAACCACCGAGGCTGCTAGGGTGGAGTTGGAATCCAAGGTGGCAAAGCTTGAAGAAGATATTGCTGGCAACAAGAAGGAGCTCTCGACTCTCCAAGAATCAGCGCAGAAGCCAGCTCACACCTTGGGTGATCTGCAGACGCAGCTATCGACTAAGAAACTAAGAATGAAGAACTTAGCCAAGCTGCCGACGCCCAGGATGATATGAAGCTGAAACTGTTCAGTCTAGAAGAGCATCTCGTAGGCGCCAAGGCCAGGGAGAAAATCTTGTCCACGGATCTTGAGAAGGAGAAAGCTGCGTTCGCGAGGCTGAGAATTCCTTTAACATGCTGAACGTCAGCTTGCAACTGTGGACCAACCACCTTGTAGAAGCCATAGAGCAGCTCAACGCCCAGCTTGCCTTCATGGGCCTGGCGGAATACACCTATTCCCCCAACGACCAAGAAGCGGCAGGCGCCAGCTTAACTCTCTTCTTCAAGGACCTTATCAAGGCATTGGGGAAGTATCAGGAAGAGCGGTCCACCTACCAAGGAGTCCCACAAGCTTGCTCGAGACATACTTTACAAAGTACTCATCAAGCTTGTGTATCGCAACCCAGGCATCGACCTCTCTGGCGCCTTCACAAGCATGCCGAAGAACGCCGACACCACAGCCACCGACAAGATCGTCGCTCCAATAGCCGACAAGGTTGGCAAAGTTTCCAGGACTCAGGGTGGGGTCACCCATTAATCTTGTCGTCACACCTCGCCGCAAACACGATCTTGCACAAGACAGAATAATCTTAAGTTAGATCTCCACTGCGTTTTGATGTAATATGCTCTGTGTACTCTGAATGAATGTATGTTGTTCCCTTTATGATTCGGTCCTTGTATGTTTTACTCCCTACCCTTGCCGGAAACTTGCCGGTGCACACATACTCACGACTAACGCTTGAGGACGGATCCTTAGCAGCTTGCCGGAGGTGCCGCCTTCCGACAAGACACACTTATTGGTTTTGACGCGACTAGCTTACACTGCTGAGCAGACTCAAAACAGGAATAAGAGCGCGAGCAATCCCGACAAGCTTCCTTCGCGTGCATGTTTTTCACATAAAGACATGAATCGTTCAAGGGCAAGCAATTATAACGAAGAATTTTATTTCAAAGTTCTGCAACTTAGCTTTTCTTTGCTGTACTTCTCATTGTAAATGATATCTTGAACGTCATTTGGTATCCATATACAGTCACTCCCCCCGGGAAACTTGTACGCGAGGAACACTTCATTCCTTTAAGAAAAAGAAAGAAGAGAAAGGAGGAGGCTAAAACCTTGACGGTTCATTAATCATCTCATACAAGGCAAAAATGTAACACAACACTGTACGCAACATAAATAAATATGTAGTTTGACAAATCTCACGAAAACAGTTAGCTTTTATTCATTACGCACGGGGTCTGCGCCCGGCTCTGTACAAAGGGTTACATGCCTTGCCAGCAAGCTTGTACAAAAGAGGTTGCCGGGTAGCCCGGCAACTGCGCCTTACGGGTAGAACTTGTGAAGATGCTCAATGTTCCATGAGTTGAGCACAGGGGTGCCATCTTCGGTCTCTAGGCAGACTGCGCCGGGCCTAGTGACTTGTACTACCCAGTAAGGGCCTTCCCACTTCAGCATCAACGTCCTTCGTGGACTGAATCTGACAAAGAACAAGGTCACCTTCCTCAAGGTTCCTTGCGTTAACGTTGTGGCTATGGTAGCTGCACAAAGCTTGCTGGTACCGTGCAGCACGGACAACAGCCCGGAAACGATCCTCCTCAAGGAGCATGCCATCATCTTGTCGTAGTTGTTCTTGATCCTCCTCATCGAAGGCCAAAACTCGAGGTGACCCGTATCTGAGTTCTGTGGGGAGCACCGCTTTTGCACCATATACAAGGGAGAAGGGCGTCTGGCCAGTGGCTCGACTTGGTGTAGTTCTGAGTGACCAATGAACCGCCAGCAACTCTTCCACCCAGCGTCTTCCGCACTTCTATAGCTTGTCCAAAGTTCTGGTCTTGAGACCACGCAGCACTTCTGCATTTTCCCTCTCCACTTGTCCATTGCTCCTTTGGTGAGCAACGGAAGCTTAGCAGATCTTGTTTCCAAGTTCTTCACAGTATGCTATGAAGGCATGGCTCATGAACTGGGTGCTGTTGTTGATGATGATCCTGTTGGGTACGCCAAAACGAGCAACCAATCCTTTGAGGAACATGATAGCTGACTGTGTTGTCACCTTTCTCACTGGCTCTACCTCAGGCTACTTTATAAACTTGTCGATTGCAACGTACAAGAATTCAAAGCCCCCAGTAGCACGGGGGAAGGGGCTAACAATGTCAAGTCCCCAGACTGAGAAAGGCAAGGAAAGAGGGATGGTTTGAAGAGCTTGAGCTGGCTGGTGTATGTCCTTGGCGTGGAAGTGGCACGCTTCGCATCTGGTGACCACCGCCAAGGCGTCTTCAAGGGCTGTCGGCCACTAGAATCCTTGATGGAATGCCTTGCCGACAAGCACGCATGACCCAATATGAGAGCCACACATTCCTTCATGTATCTCTGCCAACAGCTTGTGTCCATCTTCCCGACAAATGCACTTCAATTTCACCCCGTTTGGTCTCTTTCTGTACAAAGTGTCATCAACAAATTGGTACATCCTTGATTGATGGGCTACTCTTTCCACTTCTTCTTGTTCACCGGGAAGCTCTCCTGTTTGAAGGTACTATACGATCGGTTGCGCCCATGCCGGATCCTATGGCTCGACGACAAGGACTAAAGGCACTTCTTCCTCTGCGGGAGCGCTTGCTTCGACGGCAAGGACCTAGCTTGCCGGAGGCTGCAGCTCATCAGCAAAGGGTATCTTGTCAGTGGTATCCATTTTCTTGGTGGCTGCTGGCAGCTCTGCCGAAAAGTAACCACCAACGTCTTGCTTTCTTTTCTTTACCAGCCTTGATAGTGTAACGGATGGCTGAGTTAGTTGTAGCACAAAAGTTCCTGGCTCCACAGGAGATCTCTTGGCAGCAAGCTTTGACAGGTCATCGGTAGTGTCATTCTGGGCACAAGGGATGTGCTCCATTTGCAGACCATCAAAGTACTCTTCCAACTTTCTCACTTCATCAACATAAGCCTTCATCAAGGGACTCTGGTAATCTTTATTAATCTGCCTCACCACAAGCTGCGAGTCGCCTTTGATAATCATCTTTGGAATACCAAGGTTGATTGCAATGTGCAGGCCGGCAAGCAATCCCTCATACTCAGCAGTGTTGTTGGTGGCCTGCTCCCTGGGAAACTGCATCTGAACTACGTACTTGAGGTGCTCTCCGGTGGGTGCGATAAGCAGCACACCGGCACTGGCGCCTTTCAGCGTGAAAGCACCGTCAAAGTACATGATCCAATGATCAACAGTTTCCTTGTCGGGGAGAGAGGTCTCTTGGATTTCTTCGTCTTGTGTTGGGGTCCATTCTACATTAAATTCCACCAAAGCCCTGCTCTGAATTGTTGAGGTACTCTCAAACTTCAAGTCATAGCTTGATAGCTCCAACGCCCACTCCACAATCCTGCCGGTGGCTTATGAATTTCTCAGAATACGTTGCAAAGGAAAGCGGGTGACGACGGTGACTTGGTGTGCTTGAAAGTAGTGGCGCGGCTTCCTTAAGGCCATGAGAAGGCCAAAGAGCAACTTCTGCACACCAGGGTACCTTGATCTAGCCCCCTGCAGGAGAGATCTAACAAAGTAGACTGGCCGCTGCACCATCTTCTTCTTCTGCACAACTTGTTGATCTGGCTCATTTCCTTGCACAATCTCGGGCTTGTCGGCACCTGACCTTGCCGGGGAAGATTCGGGCTTGTCGGCCTGTGGCTCTACGGTTGCTGCCTCTTCTTCATCTGCTTCTCTTTCAGCCACAAGCGTAGCACTAACGACTTGATTCATTGCCGCTAAGTATAGCAGCAACGGCTCTTGTGACCAATGTGCGACTAAGACTGGTGGAGAGGAAAGGTACTCCGTCAAATCTTGGAGCGCGGCCTCCACCTCCGGAGCCCACTTCATTGGACCTGCCTTTTTCAATATTTTGAAAAATGGCAAGGCGCGCTCTGCTGATTTGGAGATGAACCTGATAAGTGCGGCAATGCAACCGGCAAGACGCCTGATGTCCTTGACGCGGTTTGCTGCTTCGATTTGCTCAATTGCTTTGATCTTGTCAGGATTGGCTTCAATTCCCCTCTATGACACAAAGAACCCGAGAAGCTTGCCAGATGGAACGCCGAACACGCACTTCTCGGGGTTGAGCTTCAAGTTGATTTTGCACAAGTTTGGAAATGTTTCTTCCAAATCTTGGATCAGTGTTGACTTGTCCTTGCTTTTGACCACGATATCATCCATGTAGGCTTCCACATTTCTATGTAACTGGGCTTCAAAACCAATCCGCACTACTCTAGCAAATGTTGCCCTGGCACTCTTCAATTCGAAGGGCATGCATATAAAGCAATACATGCCACATGGAGTGATGAATGCCATTTTCTCCTCATCTTCCTTGGCCATAAAAATCTAATGATAACCATAATAGGTGTCAAGAAAAGAGAGTAGTTCGCAGCCGGCAGTGGAGTCCACAATCTGGTTGATGCGTGGCAAAGGAAAAGGGTCTTTTGGACAAGCTTTATTTATATCGGTGAAGTCAATACAAAGCCTCCATTTTCCATTCGCCTTACGCACCACAACCGGATTAGCTAACCACGTGGGATGTAGCACTCCTCTGACTGCCGCTTCTAGCTTCTTAATTTCTTCGGCAATAAACTCTTGCCGCTCCAAGGCTTGCTTTCTGACCTTCTGCTTGACGGGTCTTGCATGAGGACAGACGGCAAGGTGGTGCTCAATCACCTCCCTGGGAACGCCGGGGATGTCAGATGCTTGCCAGGCAAATGCACCGACATTCGCCCATAGGAAGGTAAGGAGCGTGCTTTCCTATTTGTCACTGAGAGTGGAACTTATGGTGAAACTGCCACTCATCCCATCCTCCCTTGTAGAAACTTGCTTGGTCGCCGGTGCAGAGGCCTTGGCTTTCTTGTTCTTGCCGGTAGAGCTCTTTGGTATGTCCTCAACAGGCGTGCCGCATTCTGTAGTGCGCTTCCCGGAGTCCTTATCAGAGGTCTTGCCGGTCTTCTTCTTCTTTCCTCCCCCGGGAGCTTTGCCAGCAGGAGCATGTACCTCCTCAACAGATGCTGCCACAGCCTCTCAGTACAGCTTGTCGGTGCAAATGATTGCGTCTTTCTGGTTGGACTTGATGGTGAGAACGCCCATTGGCCCTAGAATCTTGATGACGTTGTAAGCATAGTGCGACGCAGCCATGAACTTCGCCAGCGCCGGGCGGCCTAGAATTCCATTATATGGCAGCGGCATCTTGACGACGTCAAAGATAATCTTTTCCGTCCTGTAGTTGAGCTCGCTGCCAAACGTGACCGGTAATGTCACCTGGCCCTTCGGCTTGTTCCTCCCCGGACTGATTCCTTGGAATGTGCCTATCTCCTTGAGATCCTTGTCGGGGATTTTCAACCTCTTCATCACATCAGGGGAGATCAAGTTCAAGCTGGCCCCACCATCAACTAGCATCTTTGTCACCTTGAGGTTGCGGACTATTGGTGAAACCAACAATGATAAGCACCTGACCGCAGTGGTGAGGTCAGGGTGATCCTCGGCGTCAAATACGATGGGCGCGTGTGACCAGTTGAGTGGCTTTTGTTCTTCCATTGCCGGCTCTGCTGCATTCACCTCGCGGATCGATTGCTTCAGTTGCCGGTGCGAGGAGTGCGAAGATGCGCCTCCGTCCACACACATGGCGTCCACCGCATTCTGGAATTCATTGTCGGACTCCTCCTCGTCCCCATCACCATCATCTCCCTTAGGGCCCTGAGCGGGCTTCTCCTTCAGCTGCTTGGCCTTGCTGCGGCGGCCTCCATGGCCACCACGGTTTTGCTTGCAGACCCACCGACACCATCTTGACGCTTCTCCTTGTTGCACTTCTCATATTCTTGTTTCTGTTTTTCGGCAAGCTGCTCCACTTGCCGGCACTCCTGGAGATCATGGCCCTTGGTACGGTGAATCTTGCAGTATGGGCCATCGGTCTTCTCTCCGGCAGCGGCCTCATGGCCACAAGTGCAAACAGCAGTCTCTTTGTTGTTGCTCTCAGCCTTTGGCTTCTTACCGGGATTCCCCGACTCCTCAACTGCTAACACAACCTTGCCTTTACGCTTGCGCTTGTGGTTCCGGCTCTTCTTATTTAGGGTTGATGCATCGTCGTCTTCGGAATCCACTTCAGCACCAGCATCCTCCCTGGGGAGTCGCCTCCCCTCTTCAGCACATGCACACTTGTCTGCCAAGGCATACAGCTCGTTGATGGTTCTGACCTTCTCAATGTTCATCTCAGATCGCATTCTATGATTGCGCACATTCGTGTGGAATGCGGCAATAACAGCTGCGGGATGAACATCAGGAATGTTGTGGTGCACACGGTTGAACCTTTGAATGTACTTGCGGAGGGGTTCGCCATCTCTCTGGGGTATCACATGCAGATCGCTAGCCTGACCAGGGAGCTTGTGGCCACCCTGGTAAGCACCAACGAAGTAATGGCACAGATCCGACCAAGAAGAAATAGAGCCCTCTGGCAAGTTCATCAACCATGACCTGATGTTGGGTTTGAGCACCAACGGGAAGTAGTTGGCTAGTATCTTGTCATCCCCTGGCAGCCTGCACCGCAATGGTGTAGATGCCAAGGAACTATGACGGACTGAGCTTGATGTCGTACTCATCGGGCAACTCTGGCTAGAAGGCATGGGAGGACGGCCAGCAAACTTGCCGCAGCTCACGAGTGAACGTTGGGTAGCCTACGTCGTAAGGTAAGCACCTAGGGTACCCTAGCGCAGGCATGTCCGCTGCCGGCCCGGCACGGTCGTCTGAAAGACGGCGTGCTTCCCGGCGCCGCTGGATCATCGTACGGGCGTCCTCAACGAGCCGCTCTGGGAGCACTTGGCGCTGATCTTGGCGACCTCGTGGATCCGATAACGCCATGGACAACATGTCATGTTCATCCGATCTGTGAGCTTGCCGCCGCAGTGGTTGTTGACGCAGAGGTGACTGCACCGTTGGCGCAGCGTCTCCAGCACGGCTGTCGGTTGGCCCTGCCGGCGCCGTGGGTGGTCGCCGTGAAGGCCTCGCCTTCGGTGTTTTGCCAAGATTGGCAAAACTGATGAGACTCTGAATGGTGGCCCGCTATTCGTCCATCTTGTCAGGAGCTGGCGGGAAATTCAACAGCATTTCAACCCGCGCCATGGCTTCTGCCGCCGTGGTTGGCATGGCGGGGAGCATGCAACGGGACGGTGTTCGACTCCTGGCGGAGACAGCAGGAACTCTGTCGCATACCTGCTGCCGTGGCACATGCTCACCAACGGGTTGGTGTGGTGGTGGTGATGCCTGAACATCGTGAGGACGATGCTCAGGGTCGACTTGACGTCGTCAAGGGCCGCCAGCACCACGAGGGAGCTTGTCGCGCCCACCTTGCGATGGTCGACGTACACGTCCTGCCGCAGCGTTGTTGGACGTCACCGCAGTTGGGTCTTGGCTGGCACCGCTCTGGTCCACATTGCTATGGCGGCTACGGTCACCAGAACATCATGGGAGTTGGCCGTCTATACCATCTCCGGTGGGGTGGCTACGTTCACCAGTGCGGTGAGGAAGCTGACCGCCTTCGCCACCCGCACCTCCTACTCTGCCCACCCTAGCTGTACCACCCGCACCTGCCGCGCCGCCTGCGCTGCCTGCGGACGCCTGTGAAGGTAGCTTGGAGGTGGAGCGAGCCATCACGGCTCCACCGTTCTTCTTGGGTGCCATCGAAGAAAGTGATGAAGCTGGTACTCACACTACCGACACTCATTCGTAACACACGAAACCCCGGCCTAGCACGCCAAAGATGTCATGGCGTATGATGATCTATGGGATTGAAACGACCCCTTTGCGGTTCGGCTATGGGGATCGACGTGCACAAAGAGCAGGACCGGTGGATGCAAGAACACACAGTGATTTATCTAGGTTTAGGCCGCCTTGAGGCCTAAAACCATACTCCTACTTCGGTGGTTTGATTGTGTTTGAGCTCAATGTACAAGGGAGCGCAACTTTTCTGGCAAGGTCAACGGGAAGTGCAGCTGCTACGCGTAATTGAGCTAAGGGTCGACCCCTCTACCAGTAGCCATTGGCCTCCTTTTATAGGCCAAGGGGTTACCACAGTGGCTAAGATGGTAATTATAGGGTATGAACAGTGATTGCACTGTTAGCATGCCTATCTTTAACGAGGTGGGACAAAGGCATTAAATCCACCGTTAGGTGCTACGCTGGGAAGGCGAGTTCCGGCAAAGGTTCTGGACCGCTCGTCTAGCTGCCCTTCTGTTATCTTGACACGACCCAGGGACGGGTGTCATTAAAGCTAATCTTTGGGTGGCGTGTTGACACGTGCCCTGACAAGCTATGCCTGGCTGCCTGCCCGCTCGACACCTATCAATGCGTGCTTATCTGGTTGATGGTGAGGTGGAGCGGTAATGAGACAGAAAGAGCCTACCGGCACGGAGCTTTGCCGGGCCTTCGCCTTGCCGGTGCGGAGCTTGCCGGCAAGGGTAATCTTGATCTTCAGTACCACATTGGTACTTCGACGACCTGCCTTGAGATCTTCTCCATGGTCTTGTCAACCTAGTCTTGAGCCTTGACGGAAGCAATCCTTCGGCAAGCTCTTGCCACCGGGGAGGCTACAACTATCTATGCATAGGTCAAGGTATGATAACACCCATGTTTTCATACACCGACAAAGGGCCAGAGACAGAACAAGTAGAATACCTCGCCGCCGACGAAGAAGAAGAGCACCCCCAAGAGCAGCCACAACAAGGAGACTACACCACCTATGCAGACCTCGGCAGCCTCCAGGTCTCAATCGATGATATGAGCAACCTCGCCACTTCCCTTCGAGGCACGTCCGCCTACATGAACATGAACTTCTCCAACTGGAGCCAAGGATGGGCTCCTAACCAACTGCCGCAATGATCCCGCCGGTTTGGGCTTGCAAAATCCTAAGCTTGGGGGAGGTCATCACCACTTCTACATCAAGATGTGGCGGTATTATTTGAATAAGTTGTAATGAGTTTGTACTTAAGCTCGTGGAGCTTCAAAACACTCATGTCGGTTTGTTCCAACACTTTGCTTTTATTTGCTAATCAAAGTTCCAACACTTAAGCAAGTTAGTTTTCAAAATCCCAAAAACCAAAAAAATAGAATAAGCTTTGCTTTGCTCTTATTCTTTATTTAGCCCTTTGGAGTTCATTTGCATTTTGTTTTCAAAGGAGTTGATCAACGCAGGACAACGAGGAATGCAAGAGTAAGGAAGAGAAGTGTGTGAATTCACAACCTTGAAGGTACGTCCTACGACCCCCGTCTTTTGCACTTGAAATGCTTAGAGTAGATGTAGTAGTAGTATGTGTGATATGTGCAGATGGGAGTAAGTCTTGATAATTAAGACAAAGGTTTTGTTCTAGTAGCTGAAATAATTATGTAGCCTTTGTTCTATTTAATTTAGACAACCAAGACTTGCCATGGGACTGTTCTTAAATGAAATGATATTAACCAAGATTAACTATGCACAAGAGAAAGTCTTTCAAGACTTGGGAGTTGAGAAAATTGTAGTAGAAGTGATGTTTGAAATGCTCAACCCCATGTTGTTAATTTTAATAGACTCAATAGCACTTTTGGATTAAATTCTCTAGAGGAACTTAGTTGAAGGGTGAATGAGATTATGCCAAAAATCTGTGTTGCATCTCTTACATGGTGCTTCATCTTCTTGCTGGTGCCATGGCCCTGCTACTCTATGCATGTGTACGTGTGTAAATGTGGCTTCATCACCTTTCTTGATGTTATGCTGAGGACTCCACTGGCCAATGAACGATCCACCAAGAGCGATAGCTTGGATTTTGGCTATGAGTTTGTTATCGTATGTAGTGGCAACACTACAAACGCATATTATTCGGCTTTCTCTTGAATGGGTGTGTATGTGGTAAATAAAGGGGACTGATCAAAAGAGCTCGAAAGAGACATTTTGCTAGGGTCCATAGTTCCCAAAACATTAAGCCACAGCGAAAACCTATGCATGATCATTTAGTAGGCATAATCCCTTCATGTGACAATCAAAGTTCCAACAAACAATGAAGTGCTTGAGAGGCTTGAGGAGGAAATAATTGTGGGTGTGCTTATGAGCACTTGAGCTCATATTTTACTACATGCTTTTAACTCCCTAACTCATGTTTTTATGGCTCTATCAAAAGAAAACTCTTCCGTGCATCCCCGGCAAACAAGTGTTGTTTAGAATAAATAGAATAGAGTGTTGCAAAGTTGTTTTATCTAGTAGATCAAGAACTTTGTGTTGATGATCCTTGCTTCACTAACACTTGCAGTATAACCATGCCACCGCTACAACTATGCTAAGTTTTCAGGTCAAGAAGCAGAGGGCTATCTAGGCGTACCGATCGTAAGTGAAACAAACCTTCTCGTTATTTCTTTTTAAACAACTGAGTTACTTATGATTCAGATTTCTCTTTATGTTGCTCGAGGACGATCAAGTTCAAGCTTGGGGGAGTTGATGAGTGATATTTTAACACTCATTTCACCTTTATTTAAACCGAGATATTTCATTTATAAAGAGATATTCACTTCGATATTATCACTAATGGCTAATAAGTGCAAGGGATTCCACAAATCCTCTCTTTGATGTGTTGAAACAGGAAATGGGCTAAAAAGGGAAGAAATCACGTGTGGGAATGGAATGGAAGGAAAATGGAGGAAGAAGGAATCAACAGGAGGCGTTTCTCATAGAACAGTACAAAAGACGGCATTCCATACGGACGCAAGCACCCGTATGAGCGCCCGTCTGCCGTGGATTTCGAGGCAGATCGTCTACTTGCACAACTTTTACTAAAGGGACCCCGTCAAAATGTCAATAGAACAACGAGCACAGAAGCTGGAACCTCTTCATCATCATTCTCATCTGCAAACCCTAGCCGCCACCATTTCCATCTCCACCACCATATTGCTCTTGTAACTAGTTCATACTTGTAATCGTGCATCGCACAAGGCATCCATTGTAAGACATATTGCAATCAATCAATCTCAAGATGTGTTCTTCAATGTTTTCTTCTCACGATCTGATCTCCATATGTGAGTAGTTCGGTATGGTATGGGTTGAGGCATGAGCCTTACAACCCAAGGTATTTGTTGAGGGGATCAATGGAAGACTTTGACATAACGTCCCGTATGTGTGAAATAAAATTGTTCCCGTACCTCTTTTTATTATAAGCTTTTGAATCACAAATTAATACCCGATTTGATTCAAGTGCAAATACAAGGTTGTAAGCATTAAGACCTCATTCCCGTACCTCTTTTTATTATAAGCTTTTGAATCACTATTTGCTTGTTGCTCCAGTCCAAAGTTAGATTTGACACTTTGAAAAAAGCTTGCTAGAGACCATCGCTTCACAGGAATCTTCCTCTCGTGGGTTCGATAACCCAGGGTCATCTCTGGGGAAATAGGCACGGGGTACTCTTTTCTATTCCAATACCGGATCAATAAAAGGAGGTATCACACTTGAAGCAGAGGAACTGCCAGAGCGCGGAGAGATCGCACCGGGACGCTTTGCCACCGGCGCGTCGCTCAAAGAAAAGGGGCGCGGGGCGGCGCAGTTGCGCACGATATGGCCGAAGAAGCGGCAGCGACGGCAGCGCACATCACACCAGCGCTCGGACCTGGGGTGCCGGCCAAAGCATTGCGGGCACTCATTGTGAGCAGGGGGTGCTACTTGTAGCTTGCGTTGGTTTTATCCCCGAAGAGGATGGGATGATGCAGCACAACAGACGTAAGTATTTCCCTCAGTTATGAAACCAAGGTTATCAATCCAGTAGGAGAACCAAGCAACACCTCGTTAGCAGTACCTGCACACAAACAACAAATCCTTGCACCCAACGCAAACGAGGGGTTGTAAATCCCTCGGCGGTTAATTGCAAGATTAAATTGTATGTGATACATAGATAGATTGAAATAAAAATACAAAATAAAATAAATAAAAGAAAATGGCAGCAATATTTTTAGGGTTTTAGTGATATGATTTAGATAGACCCGGGGGCCATAGTTTTCACTAGAGGCTTCTCTCGAGAAAATAGCATACGGTGGGTAGACAAATTACTGTTGCGCAATTGATAGAAAAGCAAATAATCATGACGATATCCAAGGCAATGATCATGTATATAGGCATCATGTCCAAGATAAGTAGACCGACTCCTGCCTACATCTACTACTATTACTCCACACATCGACCGCTATCCAGCATGCATCTAGTGTATTAAGTCCATAAAAGAATGGAGTAACGCCTTAAGAACGATGACATGATGTAGACAAGATAAACTCACGTATGAATAAACCCCATCTTTTTACCCTTAGTAGCAACGATACATACGTGTCATGTCCCTTTCTATCACTGGGATTGAGCACCGCAAGATCGAACCCACTGCAAAGCACCTCTTCCCATGGCAAGATAAATCAATCTAGTTGGCCAAACCAAATCAATAGATCGGAGAAGAAATACGAGGCTATAATAATCATGCATAAAAGCGTGCAGCAAAGACTCAAATAATTTCATGGATAATCTGATCATAAAATCACAATTCATCGGATCCCAACAAACACACCGCAAAAAGTGATTACATCGGATAGAACTCCAAGAACATCGAGGAGAACATTGTATTGAAGATCAAAAGGAGAGAAGAAGCCATCTAGCTACTAACTATGGAACCAAAGGTCTGTGGTAAACTACTCACACATCATCGGAAGGGCAGCAAGGTTGATGTAGAGCCCCTCCGTGATCGATTCCCCCTCTGGCAGATTAGCGGAGAAGGACCCCAGATGGGATCACTCTGGAACAGAAACTTGCGGCGGCGGAAAAAGTATTCCGTGGACTCCTCTGAGGGTTTCTGATTTTTCCTGAATTTATAGTGGTGGAATTAGGTCAAACGGAGCAAAGGGGGGCCCACGAGGTACCAGGGCGCGCCTGCCCCCCCCCCAGGCGCGCCCTGGTGGCTCGTGGCCACCTCCTGGGTCTTTTGGCCCTCTCCCAAAGCTTCTAGTATTTATCTTGTCCAGAAAAAAATCTCCAAAAAGTTTCGTGGCCTTTGGATTTCGTTTGGTATTGATTTTCTATAAAACAAAAACAGGGCAGAAAACAGCAACTGGCACTGGGCACTAGGTTAATAGGTTAGTCTCCAAAAATAATATATAATTGCTGTAAATGAGTATAAAAACATCCAAGATTGATAATATAACAGCATGGAACAATAAAAAATTATAGATACATTGGAGATGTATCAGGGGGCAAAGGAGACGCACGGGGGAGGCGAGCAGCGCCCTCCCTAGCGCGGCGATGGTCTGGCCGGGGACGGGGGCATGGCTGGGGGCGCAGGCGGCGCCGGCCCATGGCCACCTCCCATCCACTGCCGGGGTCATGCACTGTCTCATGCATGACCCTATGTACCTCGGAACATGGGCCAAGGTGAATGGCAGGCGGCGAGAACCGTGGGGAGGGAGAGGCTACGGGGGAGGTCTGGCGCGCCGGCGGCGAGCAAAGCGCCTGCTGGTAGGAGTGCGGGGCGGAGTCAGAGCCAGTCGAGGAGGGGCACGAGTCGAGCCACCGGCGCTCCCAAGATCTGCCGGTGGTGGGGGAGGAAGGTTAGTCCATGGGGTGGGCGACGACGCCGGAGTGGCGGCCGGCGCGGGCTTGGTGGCCGATGGGGGCCGGAGTGGCCGCCGCCAGGAGCTTGGGAGCGGGGTTAGGGAGCGGGAGCGGGACTGCTAACAAACTCTAGAATGTTAGAAGAACGTTATCCCTACAAAATCATATAGTTTAGCATGCTTAGTCTTCCTCACGCAAGATATTAATCATGAACTACCCCGGTGACAAGCCAAGTAATCAAATCATACTTTTTCTCGCTTTAGCATTTTCAACTTTCACTCAATACTTGAGCGTGATTCAAGAACTTGGCACTTTGGGTGGCAAAGAGAATGATGATGGGGGTTCATAAAGGAAGACAAAAATAGAGAAAGTCTCACATCAACGCGGCTAATCGTTAGGCAATGGAGAGGCCTTACAATCTATGTCAATGTGAGGAGTAGGGATTGCCATGCAACGGATGCACTAGAGCTATAAGTATATGAAAGCTCGCTACAGAAACTAAGTGGGTGTGCATTCAACTTGTTTGCTCGTGAAGACCTCGGGCATTTGAGGAAGCCCATCATCGGAATATACAAGTCAAGTTCTATAATGTGAAAATTCCCACTAGTATATGAAAGTGACAAATCAAGGAGACTCTCTATATGAAGAACATGGTGCTACTTTGAAGCACAAGTGTGGTAAAAGTATAGTAGCATTGCCCCTTCTCTCTTTTTCTCTCATTTTTCATTTTTCTTTCTTTTTCATTTTTTTAGAACAATATCATGAACCTCATCCCCACTTCTTGGAGGACAGTCTCCATCATTCTTTACCTCACTGGGACAATGCTCTAATAATGATGATCATCACACTTTTATTTACTTACAACTCGACAAGCTGGAACAATATGACTCTATATGAATGCCTCTGGCAGTATACCAGGATGTGCAATGACCTAGTGTAACATGTATGACAATGATGAACGGTGGCTTTGCCACAAATATCATGTCAACTCTATATGATCATGCAAAGCAATATGACGATGGACACACAAGTCATGTGTATGATGATGGTGGAAGTTGCATGGCAATATATCTCGTAATGGCTATGGAAATGCCATGATAGGTAGGTATGGTGGCTGTTTTGAGGAAGGATATAATGAGGCTTATGTGTGATAGAGCGTATCATATCACGGGATTTGGATGCACTGGCGAAGTTTGCATCGACTCTCGAGGTGAGAAAGGGCAATGCACCGTATCGAAGAGGTTAGCAAAATATGGATAGATGTAAGTGCTTCAGTCCAAGAACATCACATTAGTCATAAGGAACTCAAGTACTTATTACAAAAGTTTATTAGCCCTCGAAGCAAAGCATAAATTTTCATACCCCTAGGGGGATAGATTGGGAGGAAAACACCATCACCCGTCCCCGACCGCCACTCATAAAGTAGACAATAAATAATAAATCATGCTCCAACTTCATCGCAAAACTAAAACTATACGTGCATGCTTTGGGAATCACAAACTTTAACATCGATATTTCTACTAGACCATGATAATCAACTAGTACATCCACATATTACTATCTTTACATCGCAAAACTATTGCAAGGAATCAGACTTTATTATATTCAGTAATCTACATGCAAGTTTTGATTATACCACTCTTGTATACCTATCATTCTTAGACCAATCATATAACTCATGCAAATTACCACTTCCTATTTAGAAGACTCTCAAATAGATATAAGTGAAGCATGAGAGTAATTTTTTTCTTTAAAATATAACCACCACCGTGCTCTAAAGATATACGTGAAGCACATGAGCAACTGCATAACTCAAAAGATATAAGTGAAGCACATAGAGTATTCTAACAAATTATGTTGAATGTGTTTCTCTCTCGAAAGGTGTGTCTAGAAAACAATGATTGTGGCAAACTAAAAAGCAAACAAAATAAAACTATGGCACAACATTCTCCAAGTAAAACTCCTATCATGTGATGAATAAAAATATAGCTCCAAGTAACATGCCGATAAATTGTGGACGAAAGAGGGGATGCCATCCAAGGCATTCCCAAGCTTAGTCGCTTGCATCTTACTTGAATATTACCTTGGGGTGCCTTGGGAATCCCTAAGCTTAGGGTCTTGCCGCTCCTTATTCCTTCATCCATAGTGATCTCACCCAAAACTTGAAAACTTCAGCACACAAAATTCAAAAGAAACTTTGTGAGATCTGTTAGTATAATAAATCAATCATTCACTTTAGGTACTGTTGTAAATTGATTCATAATTGTTCTTGCATAATATATACTGTATTTTAACTTCTCCATGACTTATAATCCATATCATTATCAAAACAAGCACATATGCAATAAAAAAACAGAATCTGTCTAAAACAGAACAGTCTGTAATGATCTGAATTAAGTCATACTTATGTAACTCCAAAAATTCTGAAAACTTAGGACAACGTAAACAATTTTTATCCCAATACTTTGTAGAAAATTCAAAATTTTATTAGGATCCAGTACAGTATAGAAATTCCAGAACTGGGCGCAAAACTTTCTGTTTTCAAACAGCATCCGTTATACTATCATCTAAATCATCCTAAAGGCATTACTTGGCACAAACACAAATTAAAAGATAAAAACATAATCATTACAGTAGCAATGAGAATGTGACTAAAGAAAAATAAAATTAAAGCAAAAAGATAAATATTGGGTTGCCTCCCAACAAGCGCTATTGTTTAATGCCCCTAGCTAGGCATAATGCATAATTTCAAGTATTATCATCTTTCAATGTAATTCCATAGGTGGCTCTCATAATGGATTCATATGGTGGTTTAATTTTATTCCTTGGGAAGCATTCCACCACTTTCTTTAATGGAAATTGGAACCTTATATTTCCATCTTTCATATCAATAGTAGCACCTATGGTTCGTAGAAAAGGTCTACCAAGTATTATAGGACAAGACGGATTGCATTCAATATCAAGCACAATGAAATCCACGGGTACATAGTTTCTATTAGCATTTATAAGGACATCATTAATCCTAGCCAATGGTTTATTAATTGTTGAATCCGCTAAGTGCAAGTTGAGGGAACATTCATTCATATCGGTGAGACCTAGAACGTCACATAACAATTTCGGTATAGTAGAGACGCTAGCACCTAGATCACACAAAGCATTAAATTCATAATCTTTAATATTAACTTTAATAGTAGGTTCCCAATCTTCTTGTAATTTTCTCAGTATAGATACTTCCAATTCTAGCTTTTCTTCGATAGCTTTAATAAGAGCTTCTACGATGTGTTCGGTAAAAGCTTTGTTTTGTTCGTAAGCATTGGGCGAGTTTATCATGGATCGCAACAAGGAAATACATTCAATCAAAGAGCAATTATCACAATTAAAGTCCTTGTAATCCAACGTAGTGGGTACATCGCTATGTAAAGTTTTGACCTCTTCAAACCCACTTTTATTGTTTTTATCATCAAGATCATTACCATCCAAATAATTGGCACGCCTTCTACTTCATAGCATGAAACAATAAAAAATTATAGATACGTTGGAGACGTATCAGGGGGCACCTGTCGGGACCCCGATCCTAAGTCACACCGATCTAGCATAAAACACATCATATCACTTTGCGGCCTCACGCACGGTAACCCACGGCTGCCACCTTTACTTTGGCCGGGACCGTTTGCATCTTTTGGCTCACGTATATGATTGTGATGCTAGCATCCATATGACAGAGAACCTGGGTTGACATGACTAGTCATAAATCAAGGTGGCACAAACGTACAGGGACAGGCATAAGTAACCCAACAATGCACGTGTCGGTCATCAGCGTGTGCAACCGAGTCATAACAAGCTACAAGGACTCCAGTAAAACACCGCGTGACATTTCCCCGTAGGGACAGACACAGGAGCAAAGAAGGATACATGCCGGTCAATCCATGTGTTCCGGAGCAGTAGCGAACTACCAGGGCTCAGTGGAAGCACTAGGAGGCATTTCCCTGTAAGGAAGGCTACCAAAGCAGATAACTAGGTGTCGAATCCCACACATACCAATGCATTTCAAACATACACACAATATGGATGATATGTGTAGATACAACATGGCATCACAACATAACTCTACGACTCAAGTATTCATTTAAGAGGCTCTGAAGAGCCATAAATATCATGATATTACAAACATGGGTCTCACGACCCAACATACAATGTCATACAGGCAACGGAAGCACAAACATGTCTGAGTACAGACAACTACAAATGAAAAAGGCTGAGAAGCCTGACTATCTACAAGACCCTCCATAGGAACCAAACCTCTGTCTGGGATTCCCAAGCTAATTGTCGAAGCCCACGTGGAACTACTAATGAGACTGAAGTCTCCTCTGCAAAAACGTAAATTAAGCAAACATGAGTACAAAGGTACTCAGTAGGACTTAAATCAGAACTATCTACATATGCATCAGTATCAACAATGGGGTTGTGGAGTTTAACTGCAACCCAGCTTTGACTCTTCGCTAACATGTACTACGACTACCAGTATTTTCTTTGGGGTGAGAGAGCGCACACGAGTCCACATAGTCACCACAACAATACACCACTACGGATCCTCTCCCGTCTCCCTACGAGAAGGCCATCCATAGCACTCACACTTATCTTGCGCATTTTAGAGTATCCACTTCAAGTTATCTATGAACCATATAAGTCTCCAAGTTCTCCATATCCGAGGACGCGGCTATTCGAATAGATCATATTACCCTGCAGGGGTGTACTTCTTCACACACGCTCTCACCACTTACCACCATATACATGTCATGTATCTCGGCAACCTTCAAACGGAAGCCTGGCGAGGGTGTCGGCCACATCCTGACTAACCACGTAAGACTCTAGTCTAGTTTTATCGCCTATCTGAGGCTGAACCCACAAGGGAATTCTGGCCGAAGTTTCCATTACGGCCCCAAACGATGTGTGCAGGGTTCCCAAGAACACCTTGACGGATGGTACTATGCTTGGTACACCGTGCCACGGTGCCTAGTCTGTCCCAAGCCCACCTGTACCGGGTGCCACTTGGTAGACAAATAACACGACCTACAAACACCAGAAACTAGTTGCAACTCCTGGACAGAGATCAAGGCGATTAATAAGTCGAGAGGGGTCATATTTGAGGGCCCAATGTGTGGTAGTTGCTAGTCTTGGATAACATACACAGAGCTCAGTTCTTAAGGACGGTCACAATGAGACAACCCACCATGTACTCCTACATGGCCTCTCATCGCTACCTTTACAAAATCGTGTTCACACACTTAGTTCTCACACAGTAGGACATGAACACAACCATTCCAATTCATTCCCAGATGAATCAGACCCAACACGACTCTAAGCATAGCTAGCATAACAAGCAAGCATGGATGAGTAGTCACAACATGGCTCAAACAATTCCTACTCATGCTAAGAGGCTTCAACTATTTACCGTGGCAAAGACAGGTCATGCAGAGGAATGGGTCAACTACCGCAACATGTAACAGTTGAATCGTTGTTGTCCTAATGCAGTAAAAGAGAGCAAGAGCGAGAGAGTGGGATTGTATCAAAATGCTCAATGGGGGTTTTCTTGCCTGGCACTTATGAAGATGATACTGCACTTCATCAGTGTCAACGGTCACAACGTCGGAAACGTCGGCTACCGAGAAGGAACAAACACCAACAACAAGAAAATAACACATTCAATGCAATGCACAACCAAATGAATGATATGACATGTTAAGGTACTGAATTGACCTAATGCAATAGTAAGCCAAGTTAATTGAAGTGGAAATCAAACATATAGCAAATTCCAACTCCAAAACTAATTATCAAAATTGCCCTAAACATGATTTGTCCTAAACAGTGGAGTTAAGTTGTTCAAACATGCATGAAAATGCCATAAACAGATTCTTCATATTTTTCTGATAAGTTTTCATATAAAATTTATTTCATTTGGAGTTACGGTTGAATTTCTATGATTTTTAGAAGTTTAGGAAATTTTCTGAAATTAATAAATCATTTTAGATTTATTAAAAATCCAGAAATCAATTACTGCATCAGCTGATGTTAGCATTGACTGGTCTAGTCAAACCTGACAGGTGGGTCGTACCAGTCATTGACTCAGTGAGTTAACTGGATTTATTTAAACTAAATTAGTAATTTGCCAGAGGTTGAATTAGCGTGTGGGTCCCTCTATCAGTGACTCGGGGTGGTGGTTAGTGGCTAACTAAGCCTGCCACGTCAGCTACGCCAGCGTTTAGCCGCAGATGACCAAACGGAGCAGCGAAGGTGCCTCGGGATCGAGCTACGGGCGACGGCTGGACACGCAGAGGGTACCAGGGCGAAGCCCGGGCTTGCACGCATCCGCTGGGACATACGGGAGGGCACGGGGTGGCCGGAGACGTCGGTGGCGATGACTTCCGTGGCGGCGCTCACACGGGAAGACCGCAGGCGAGGCTGCAAGGCACGGGGAGGCTGGCTAAGTGGCTCACTGAGCTCCTAGTGATGCGAGGAGCACACTGGGCCCAATGGTTCGAGCGGAGAGGCACGGCAGGGTCATGCCCGACGTCCATGGCGCATGGCGGCGCTCGGTTACTCACGGGCAATGGCTAGAGGACGCGAGGGACAGCGGGGAAAGGGGAAATAGAGGAGCATCTCACAGCACGTCGGATGGAGGGCTTGTAGGCTCAGTGGAGGTCCTGGAGTCGACGGGGCGGCGATCGTGATCTCCGGTGTCCGAGCTTGAAGGCAACGGCGGTGAGGGGGATGTAACGCTCCCGAGCTTGCGTGGCTTGGCGGAGACGAAGATGGTGAAGAGGCGGAGCTCGCAGACACGAAGAAGAGGCAAGGGGGTGGCTGTGGCTGTGATTATGATGACAGCACGAGCTCGGAGGCTTCGACCACTATGGGGAATGGGCGAGGGAGAGAGTTAGAGCGAGCGGAGGGAGGAGGGATCGATCCGGACGTTTGCGGCGAGGTTATCCTTGGCGTCGTGCTGGCGGGGGAGGCAGGCAAGCAGGGTGGTGCCGTGGCGCGCACGTGCGGCGAGCACGCTCTGTCCTACTGGCCAGAGGTTAGGGATGACTGGTAGCCTGGGCCAGTTGGGCTGCACAGTAGCTGGGCTGCAGGTAAGTCAGGTAAGGTTTTCCCTTTTCTATTTCTTTCTATTTTCTAATTTCTTCTTTCTGTTTTGGATTTAGTAAAAATACTAAACCATTTCCAAAACTCATGAAAATATTTGTGGGTACTTTGGAATTATTTCCAACAGCTCTCAACTGTTTTCGGAATTATTGAAGCATTTAAAATATTTATAGCAATTAAATGCTCCAATTCAAATACATTATGACTTAATTCAAAAATCCAGAAATGACATAGAAAGGTGTGCATCATTTTTGGCACAAGTTTTCACCCATTTCAAAAATGATGAACTTTTCTGAAGGGCATTTTGGGTTCATTGAAATATTTTTATTTGAACCTAGTTGAGTTTCACTTGGTGCTAGGGTTTGAACATCCCCATTTCAAATTCAGTTGAATTATAAACATGATGCATGGCTGCAGATGCAACTAATTACAAGCAATTTCTAGGGCTGTGACAGCTCACCCCCACTAAACAAGAATCTCGTCCCGAGATTCAAGATGTAGGTTAAGAGGAAGGGGACACGGGACTGACATAGTCTTCACAATCCAACTTGCACTTCTTAAGGATGTTGACTCATTGTATCATCTTGATCTTGACGTCTTTGCTTTCGAGATCTTCATCCAAACACGACGATAAAAGAAACGGGAAAACTCTATGAGAATTGATCTTCACGAGATCAAGCAACCCATGATCAACTCAGGGAATGAGACATAAGAACGTCTCTAGAGCTGAGACACAAAACAAACATCAGGAGGGCTGGAAAGAAGCAGATGATGAAGGTTCAATTTGGTAGGCAACATTTCCACGCTTAAGAAAGATGGTGAACAGGTGTCAAAGTAGCAAGGAGATAAATTGCCATGATTCCATAACGGGGCACCTTAGGGGAGGTGACTCATAGAATTATTGCCTAAGCTAGGCAAAAAGAATTACTTTTGATACATGAATCATTGAAACTCTTATACCAGAATCAGGCAAATAGCCAAAGATCGTTGATGGAATTCAAAAGAGTGGCATACTCAAATTAGAATGGCAACTATGGTTATAGAACAATCGACAACCGGAAGGCACATTCTGATTGATACCGAGGATATAACCTAGTGTCTGAGCGTGCTTTCAAGAACTTGAGCATTTCCATATTCATTAGGGTTTTACCAACATCTATGCCAAGATCCTGGTAACACTTCATACTACCATGATGAATAACGATGGAGGATGCAGATGCAAAGGAAGACAACACTTCCCCAGATTTCACCTCAGCGATGCCAAGGGAACAAAATCTGGATGATCGACCGAGAGACATTTAGTACTCCGCTTCTAATGTTCTCCTTGATGTACTATCGTAACCCGACTATCGATAGTGTTTGGTATCTAGAACATCAAGTGAAGGTCAGACTTTGGGAACAAAAAGAATCCATAAGGAACAACTTCTAGAATAAGTCGCACGAGATCCTCATGGAGAAGATGGTCAAATTGCTCAATCAAGATACTACAATAATAGATCTTCCGGCTAGGTGTGTCGGCCAAAACATCAACCTTGCCGGAACCTACATCATAGATCTTGGGAAAGTTTCAACCATCATATCCGCCTGAGATTCAGATCTGGTTGGTAACATGACACTTCAGACTCTGCATGTCTGAAAGGAAAGTTTGCAACACAAATCGACGAGATGACGTTGCGAGATTCTCGGGAAATGAACTAAGGAAGCCAACTCCAAAACATGAGCTGGATTGCAAGATACATGTGAACACACTGTCCAAGACAATCATGACCACATAGAAGTCTTACAACAAAATGCTACTGAGTTCTGGTTGGGAACCATCATCGAGGATATCGAAGTCCTTGTATAAGCCCGGGTCTTAAGAAGGAGCTTCTTCTCCTTGAACAAATCAATCAGTGGCTTGGTGTGCTAGGAAATACATATGGAATGGAGGCGGCCAACCTATCAAACCACAGAATACTTCGCACATGTGTGACTGACTTGGGATGATTCCAGAGGAAACAAAAACAAAAACTTTTCTCAAATTCATGGCAGCAACTTGCATCAAATGCATGTGAACTTGGAGAAAGTCACTTCTTTCATCTGAACATATGCATCATGAACGAGACACGGAGATAATGCTTACAAAGTTTCCAACACTAGCTTGATGTTCATCAAAATTAGGGAAAAGATAAGGATGTTGTCGATGGGCTCAACAACAATCTCGAGATTTCCACATGGATGGAATTCTATAACTATGTGAACAAAGTGATAGCATTGGTCAGACCAAAAGAACATAATGATGCATGCTCAGGGAGACAACCACTAGTAAAACAACATTACGAAAATCGTTGATTCTGATTTGATTCGATGATAGCCCATACTCAAATCAAGATTGGATAAGACAGTAGATCCAACAATTGATCATGAAGGCCAATTGATGAAGATATCATATTTCTTCAACACGCACACACAAACACAAAGACATCCCTTTGGAATGAACTTAGTTAGACAAGCTTTTATCTTCCAACTCTCCAAGTTGTTGTTTAGCTTAACCAACTGGTTCAGGGGCATCACACACAGATTCTTGGAGAAGGGATGGTTTATATAGGAAAACCAACTTGATCACAAACTCAACATATCGATCAGGGGACAACCTGGTGATACTTCCGAGAAGATATCCGGAAAATCACGAACCACCGATATGTTATTAAGCTCCAGAACAATCTTGCTTTTCAGGGCAAGATGATATGATCAAAGAGTGAGGGATTGACACAATCCTAATTCATTGATTGAAGAGTGCACCAGAAAAATGGACTAGGTAGCATGACCAGTCTTTGCGTGGTGATTCAATAACCAACACACTAAGAATGAAATTATTGTCCATTAACTACCAAGCAACATGGTTGCTTGGAGTATTGATTTCGCACATCACAGTTCACTTGTCGGTATTCCGGTTACAAACAACACGGGGACCAAGAAATGAGTAATGATGGCGAGAAGTATCACTATTTCAAGAAGTCATAAGAGGTCGTGCAATTCCTGTGACATTCTTGACATAAAGAGGGTAATACTCCAATGTAGAACAGAACAAAAGCTGGATTGGCATTTTGATCTGCGGAACACAACTGCTTTGACCCAATCCTGGATATGGATAAGGTACTGGAGTTTGTTTCTCCTAGTCATTCTGAAATGAAATGGCATGAAAGACCATAGGAATAATAGACATCAATGAGCACAAATGCATGACACACCCTTGACTATCAGTTGATGGACTAGAATCGAAATACCACTGAAGAGGGACAACTCAAAGGAACACATGATTTTCTGAGTTGTGGATGCATAGATTAGCATGTCGAACAAGGCTCAACATATTTCTTCCGAGTAACCCATGCAGAAAGGTAGGATTGACAGAGTCACAATTATGGAATGGAGAACTCATCAAGAGCACTCTTATTGTGATCTTTTGGTTCAAGATAACTTCTGCCAACAATGGTTCATGGTATTGGAAGAATGATATACCACGAACCTCGAAGACTAAAGCAAGGTTACTAATCAATCCTAAAGGAGCTACAATCTCTATCAACAGGAAACAAGTAGAATGAATCATGGGGTCAAGAACCCAAAGATAAAATACCTACTAACTAAATAACATCACGAGATGCTTTCAAAATGATGACCAGAATCATCACACCAGAGACACAAAACAAGGTTGGGTTACTGTGTGGTTATCTATGATATCCTAGTTTCCTGATAGCTTGAACAAATATGTCGAGGCAACGGAGTACCTCAACACACTGGTTAGTGTGGTTAGTCTGGCCCAAAAGACATCGAATTAGGATGAAAGAATTTGCAAATGCATCAGATTATTTAGAAACCTTGGATAACTCGGACAGCATAACGGCTGTACGGGCATGATATATGAAACAACATGTAAGACAACTGACAACACAACAACTGAATTACTATGGAAACACCGATCCGAGAAGACAACAACTTTTCTATAAGTCTCCAGCATAGTAACTCATCATCCTAATAGATAGATGAGAAGCCTAGTTCTTAAACCCCGTAGAAAAGAAGAGGTTGACTCAGAGTCAGAAGGACACAAGGTAAGGAGTAAAAAGAATCTTACGTTCCCTTCCACAATCAATTCCCCTATTTAACTAAAGCATTACTAGACTCGACTTCGACCAGTTTGGCTTGGTAAACCTACAGTCAGTCAGGCTCTGATACCAAAGCTGTCAGGACCCCGATCCTAAGTCACACCGATCTAGCATAAGACACATCATATCACTTTGCGGCCTCATGCACGGTAACCCACGGCTGCCACCTTTACATTGGCCGGGACTGTTTGCGTCTTTTGGCTCATGTATATGATTGTGATGCTAGCATCCATATGACAGAGAACCCGGGTCGACATGACTAGTCATAAACCAAGGTGGCACAAACGTACAGGGACAGGCATACGTAACCCAGCAATGCACGTGTCGGTCATCAACGTGTGCAACCGAATCGTAGCAAGCTACAAGGACTCCAGTAAAACACGGCGTGACATTTCCCTGTAGGGACAGACATAGGAGCAAAGAAGGATACATGCCGGTCAATCCATGTGTTCCGGAGCAGTAGCGAACTACCAGGGCTCAGTGGAAGCACTAGGATGCATTTCCCTGTAAGGAAGGCTACCAAAGCATATAACTAGGTGTCGAATCCCACACATACCAATGCATTTCAAGCATACACACAATATGGACGATATGTGTAGATACAACATGGCATCACAACATAACTCTACGACTCATGTATTCATTTAAGAGGCTCTGAAGAGCCATAAATATCATGATATTACAAACATGGGTCTCATGACCCAACATACAATGTCATACAGGCAACGGAAGCACAAACATGTCTGAGTACAGACAACTACAAAAGAAAAATGCTGAGAAGCCTGACTATCTACAAGACCCTCCGTAGGAACCAGACCTCTGTCTGGGATTCCCAAGCTAATTGTCGAAGCCCACGTGGAACTACTAATGAGACTAAAGTTTCCTCTGCAAAAACGTAAATTAAGCAAACGTGAGTACAAAGGTACTCAGCAAGACTTACATCAGAACTATCTACATATGCATCAGTATCAACAATGGGGTTGTGGAGTTTAACTGCAGCAAGCCAGCTTTGACTCTTGGCTAACCTGTACTACGACTACCAGTATTTTCTTTGGGGTGAGAGAGCGCACACGAGTCCACATAGTCACCACAACAATACACCACTATGGATCCTCTCCCATCTCCCTACGAGAAGGCCATCCATAGCACTCACACTTATCTTGAGCATTTTAGAGTATCCACTTCAAGTTATCTATGAACCATATAAGTCTCCAAGTAGTCCATATCCGAGGACGCGGCTATTCGAATAGATCATATTACCCTGCAGGGGTGTACTTCTTTACACACGCTCTCACCACTTACCACCATATACACGTCATGGATCTCGGCAACCTTCAAACGGAAGCCTGGCGAGGGTGTCGGCCACAACCTGACTAACCACGCAAGACTCTAGTCCAGGTTTATCACCTATCTGAGGCTGAACCCGCAAGGGAAGTCCGGCCGAAGTTTCCATTACGGCCCCAAACGATGTGTGCAGGGTTCCCAAGTCCACCTTGATGGATGGTACTGCGCTTGGTACACTGTGCCATGGTGCCTAGTCTGTCCCAAGCCCACCTGTACCGGGTGCCACTTGGTAGACAAATAACACGACCTACAAACACCAGAAACTAGTTGCAACTCCTGGACAGAGATCAAGGCGATTAATAAGTCTAGAGGGGTCATATTTCAGGGCCCAATGTGTGGTAATAGCTAGTCTTGGATAACATACACAGAGCTCAGTTCTTAAGGACGGTCTCAATGAGACAACCCAGCATGTACTCCTACATGGCCTCTCATCGCTACCTTTACCAAATCGTGTTCACACACTTAGTTCTCGCACAGTAGGACATGAACACAACCATTCCAATTCATTACCAGATGAATCAGACTCGACACGACTCTAAGCATAGCTAGCATAACAAGCAAGCATGGATGTGTAGTCACAACATGGCTCAAACAGTTCCTACTCATGCTAAGACTTTTCAACTATTTACTGTGGCAAAGACAGGTCATGCAGAGGAATGGGTTCAACTACCGCAACATGTAACAGTTGAATCATTGTTGTCCTAGTGTAGTAAAAGAGAGCAAGAGCGAGAGAGTGGGATTGTATCGAAATGCTCAATGCGGGTTTGCTTGCCTGGCACTTCTGAAGATGATACTGCACTTCATCAGTGTCAACGGTCAGAACGTCAGAAACGTCGGCTACCGAGAAGGAACAAACACCGACAACAAGAAAATAACACATCCAATGCAATGCATAACCAAATGAATGATATGACATGTTAAGGTACTGAATTGACCCAATGCAATACTAAGCCAAGTTAATTGAAGTGGAAATCAAACATATAGAAAATTCCAACTCCAAAACTAATTATCAAAATTGCCCTAAACATGATTTGTCCTAAACAGTGGAGTTAAGTTGTTCAAACATGCATGAAAATGCCATAGACAGATTCTTAATGTTTTTCTAATAATTTTTCATATATAATTTATTTCATTTGGAGTTACGGTTGAATTTCTATGATTTTTAGAAGTTTAGGGAATTTTCTGAAATTAATAAATCATTTTAGATTTATTAAAAATCCAGAAATCAATTACTGCATCAGCTGATGTCAGCATTGACTGGTCCAGTCAAACCTGACAGGTGGGTCGTACCTGTCATTGACTCAGTGAGTTAACTGGATTTATTTAAACTAAATTAGTAATTTTCCAGAGGTTTAATTAGCGTTTGGGTCCCTCTGTCAGTGACTCGGGGTGGTGGTTAGTGGCTGACTAAGCCTGCCACGTCAGCAACACCGGCGTTTAGCCGCCGATGACCAAACGGAGCGGCGGAGGTGCCTCGGGATCGAGCTACGGGTGACGGCTCGACGCACAGAGGGTACCAAGGCGAAGCCCGGGCTCGCACGCATCTGCTGGGACATACGGGAGGGCGCGGGGTGGCCGGAGACGTCGGCGGCGACGACTTCCGCGGCGACGATCACACGGGAAGACCGCAGGTGAGGCTGCAAGGCATGGGGAGCCTAGCTAAGTGGTTGGACCCAACGGTTCGAGCGGAGAGGCACGGCAGGACCATGCCCGACGTCCATGGCGGACGGCGGCGCTTGGTTACTCGCAGGCGATGGCTAGAGGATGCGAGGGACAGTGGGGAAAGGGGGAAATAGAGGAGTATCTCATAGCGCATCAGATGGAGGGCTCATAGGCTCGGTGGAGGTTCTGGAGTCAACGGGGCGGCGATCGCGATCTCCGGCGTCCGATCTTGAAGATGACGGCGGTGAGGGGGATGCAGCGCTTCCGAGCTTGCGTGGCTCGGCGGAGACAAAGATGGTGATGAGGCGAAGCTCGCAGACACAGAGAAGAGGCAAGGGGGTGGCTGTGGCTGTGATTATGATGACGGCGCGAGCTTGGAGGCTTCGGCCATGAATGGGAATGGGCGAGGGAGAGACGGAGAGCGAGCAGAGGGAGGAGGGATCAATCCGGACGTTTGCGGCGAGGTTATCCGCGGCGTCATGCTGGTGGGGGAGGTAGGCAAGCAGGATGGTGGCGTGGCACGCACGTGCGGCGAGCATGCTCTGTCCTACTGGCCAGAAGTTAGGGACGACTGGCAGCCCGGGCCAGTTGGGCTGCACAGTAGCTGGGCCACAGGTAAGTCAGGTAAGGTTTTCCCCTTTCTATTTCTTTCTGTCTTCTAATTTCTTCTTTCTGTTTTGGATTTAGTAAAAATACTAAACCATTTCCAAAACTCCTGAAAATATTTGTGGGTACTTTGGAATTATTTCCAACAGCCCTCAATTGTTTTCAGAATTATTGAAGCATTGAAAATAGTTATAGCAATTAAATGCTCCAATTCAAATACATTATGACTTAATTCAAAAATCCAGAAATGACCTAGAGAGGTGTGCATCATTTTTGGCACAAGTTTTCACCCATTTTAAAAATGATGATCTTTTTTGAAGGGCATTTTGGGTTCATTGAAATATTTTTATTTGAACCTAGTTGGGCTTCACTTGGTGCTACGGTTTGAACATCCCGATTTCAAATTCAGTTGAATTTTAAACATGATGCATGGATGCAGATGCAACTAATTACAAGCAACTTCTAGGGCTGTGACAGCACCACACTTGGTCTATGAACAAACACTACTGCAGGCGACTGCTAACGCGACACATGTTTCAGAGACCCTTGGACCAAACTTTGTGCGATGCATGAATCGCAAACGGTGTCGTAATAAAACTGTCACCAATAAGATGAACTGTGTGGGATGGCAGAGACATCAAGCATGATTCAGATTAGAGTCGCGTGTGCGATACGTGGGATACAATTGATCCATACGAACTATTTGCGATGAGCCAGAACAGCGAAAACGGTCAGCCAGATCAAGGTGTGTGCGATATACGGCATACAGTTTACTAGGATGAACTGTTTGCGATTATCTAACACAACAGAAATGGTCAGCCAGATCAAGGTGTGTGCGATACACGGCATACAGTTCACTCGGATGAACTGTTTGTGATGAGCCAAAACAACAGAAACGGTTCAACTTAACAAGATGTGTGTGATACGCAGCAAACAGGTCAGTAATCAGTAATGTGTGGGAAGACCGATAACAACACAGACGATTCCTTCTACTCAGTCGTGTGTGTTGTGGGCAAACGCTTGCTGGTATACAATTGTCTGCGATTGATGAAATCATCACCGACGGGTTCCCTAGTTTAGTCCGTCTGCTATGTGATTTGCTCTGTCTACAGAAGAACAAAATATATAACCAAATTAAACATCCAGTTACATAAGTGACTATACAAAACATTCGCACACACCTCAATAAACAATTACATGCATTCTAAATTAGGAGAAACAATCATCTAACCATCTACTTCTTGTCACGCTGCCGCCACTGCTTGGCTCGATCCCTCGCCTGGGGCAGGACGAAGGCACTTCCTGTTAGGACCGAGAGTATATCGACCAGAGGGGGGGTGAATGGGAGATTCAAAAATTCTTGCGAATGTTTTGAACTGATCCCAAACACAGCAGTGGAAATAAGGTTCTGTAGAAAGTACTTAATCAAACACGCTATTGGGGAACATATCTATTGATGTAGGAAGCGATAATAGTTCGGGCAAGGAATGTCACAGGCTTGATGAATATGATAGTAATGCAATATATGAATAGATGTAGTAGCACGAGGGAAAACAAAATTTGAACTGCGATGGAAATGCACGGGAAATAGTGACAAGGTGAATGGATACGGCACTGAATGAAATCACGCTGACATGCAGAAGTACGAAGAGAAATAAATTAGACTGAGATGACAGAAATGAATGATGAGAATGCGAAAGATAAGTAATGAGCTATGATTGATCAGATAAAACTATCGACACAGAGCACGAATGTAAACTGCTGAAGGAAATGCAGTAATGTAGAATGAACCAGTGGTGCTCGATGGCGACAGATGAATTTGGTAGACTAGTTCGCCCTTCTGCCAAAGGACTACGTCTGGTTGGAGGGGTTGTGATTTAACACAGAAGGTGAACTCTCTTCGCCCTATTCTCCTTCAACTTAGAGCTGATCAGACTCCAGTTGATTTCACTCGTGGTAGATACTTGTCGGCGATCTCCAAACCTTCGACAGACCTCTTTGCGAACCACAATGACTCTTGGTTGCTGAAGATCTAGCTCGGTGAAGACAACAACTCTTCAACACTAGAGCCGACACCTATCCATCTAGAGAGTGCGCAGCTCTCAAGAGTAATAGGTACAAGAACTCTAACTCAGAACTACTGTGATGCTCAACCACTGTCTAAGTTTTGGCTCTTGATTTTTCCCTCGGTGGAACTTAAATTCAAATCTCTCAGACAGGGGATGCTCAATCAATCTTCTCAGTTAAGCGGAGCAGCCAACGGGCAACGTTGGAGCGGGGTGGCTATTTATAGCCGCAGCCTTCCCTAAAGGGAAAAGACCAAATTGGACATGTGGAGCAGCTAACGGCCGAACGACACGAGTCCAACGGTTGGAATTTGAGCACAACGGTAACATTCCTTGCGGAGCAAGTAATGCTAACTCCTTAGTTCGAAAGATATCTCCTGCAGCACCGAAGAACAATGTCTTCTGCTGCAGGTAATCATTCGAAGCATAAAGAGATTTCTCTCAGTCTCGCATAGGTTTGGGCTAAGCATCACAGCGGATCTAAGCTTCGAGAACCTATACCCCCCTTAATAGTACGGAGGTCCTATGACTCAAATGAATAAAAGAAGAACAACGAAATGAATGCTACGTCTTCACTTCGTCTTCGACTTCCATCGCTGCAGTCAATTTTCTTCGGACCGAACCAATTGCTTCACGTCAGCAATAAATTTTTGAGGGGTTAATTCCTTCACATCAATCTTCTCGCCTACATGACTTCATTGGATGTAGCTCATTCTTCTCTGCTGTGCAGATATTCTTCGGTGAAGTTCCTCGAACTTGACACCGGAGACATCATTCTCTTCGGCACTGCATGGACTATTTCTCTCTGTGTGCACTAGCAAACAAATCACTCCATGCCTGTTTCTGTCAACAATCTCCAAAACACAAGAGGGCAAATATTGCACCAACAATCTCCCCCTTTTTGGACGATTGTTGACAAAACAGAACACATCGAAAGATAGATGAAAGAATGAAATGGAAGGCAAAGGATAATGAAAGACGAGAGATAATTACGAAGATAAAACACGCTCCCCCTGAAGGTATGCATCATTCAGAGTATGCATAGAAGATAAACCGGATGGTAGCGAGGTGAATCTTCGTATGAGTGACATTGACAGATGATCTCAGTCATAGTTTCATCCAATGCACTCGACGGTGTCTGAGGTATTTCCTGCCACACACAACCTTTGAAATAGATTTGTTAGATAGCGAGGATATTTTGAAGTGAGTTGTGGCAATGGATAAGCCATGCAGATTTTCTCAGAACAAAGTTTGAATCCACACGAGATATAGGTTCCCTGCAAGTTAGATATTCGAAGAAAATCAGAGCACGGGAGTCACAAGTATATTTCTTGGAGTAGATATGCTTCAGACGAGGTTTTCCTGCAACAAGTATGATACGATAGAAATATGCGAGGAAAAACAGCTAGTGAGATAGATAGAAAGAATTCTCTTTTGAATCATGAGTATATTTACTCCGAAGCAACCTTTCTTCTCCTGCATCGTTAGATAGCGAAAGATAATAATGGGAGTATATCTAAGTGGAAGATGCATGTAGTTTCAAGGAGTAAGATATCTCTTTTAGAGAAACATGATTTCCAATCCTCCTTGAAATGCTTTCACTTAACCTTGCACGATAGTTAAGTATCAAGGATAATCATTGCAAGGAAGTAAGCATTCGATAGCACCTGCAAATAGATAACTGGAAGCAAATATAGCATTGCAGGGGTTATTAATGGTACATGACAACGCAGTATACCATCACCACAGGCGGTGAGACCAAGTTCCACGGACAAAAGCAAATAGTTCAATGACCAAAAACCAAATTGTTCGATAGAAAAGCAAATGGCGAATGGAAACGCCCTGCAAATAACCGGCTTATCTATCTCTCGATGTTCTTCTCCCCCTTTTTGTCAACAAGTGTCAAAAAGGAAAGAGAATGCATGCGAGGAACTACTCGTCTGAAGAATCCCCAGAACTCGAACTATTCGGCGATGCAGAGCGAGCGATTGTCGAGGCCGAAGTAGGAGTTGGAGTCACAACATGAGCTTCGGGATCAGCTTCGGGAGTAGCAGCGCGAGGTGCATCTGGCTTGTATATGAATGTGCCTGTTGTGTCTTCAAGTTCATCATCGGGTTCAACAAACAGCAGGTCGGTGGAGGCAGAATGCGGAGGAAGCACTGGGGTTTGCCTTCGGATGCGAGGAACTTCAAACAGCTCCAAATGATCATAATCTTTCTTGATACCCTTGGCAGATAGTTGAGTGTGAGAATAATGCTTGCACAGAAGGGTCCAGGAGCACTTCTTTTGTTCCTTCTCATATAGAAGAGCTTGGCGAGCATAATTGTGAAGCAGATTTATCTCAGCCATCATTTCCACCTTCTCTTTTCGGTCGAGCTTAATGTGGCTTTCCGGGGCTTGCTGTGTGCGAAGACAAATCTCATACAGTGAGGGATTTTCTTCATGAGGAATTTCGACTGTTGCCTTCTTGATCTTCAGAGCTTTAACAGAGGCAGAGGCAGAGGCAGTAGCATCAATAGGTGTCTTCCCTTTGCCGATGTTCTTCCCGATCCGTAGAGTGTCTCGGGCGGGTGGAATGAAAACTTTCGGGACATGTGGGCAGAAAAACTTTTTCTCAATAAACTGCTCAATAGCAAACATGACCCAAGGTGCATATGGCTTCAAAGCTTGAGGGGTATCAACTGCATAGGCAAAGTTGTGAATGAAAAGATCTGGAATGTCAAACCGAATGCCATGAGCTGTTGCTTGAAGAGCATTTGCCACGATGCCATGAATGGTTTCTGGCCTGTTTGTTGGCGTGAGGGAGTTGCAGAGGATATAGAACAGCACTTTGTTCTCATAGGCAAGATTCTTAGGATGCTTCGGTACATTCATCACCAACAAGTTTGGGGGTCCATCAGCTTATGAAGTTTGGCTTCGGATACCTCCCAATAGTGCAGTCTGTGTTCCCGAGTGGCGTCAAATTCACACAGAGGAAGATTCAACAGTGCTAAGAACTGGTCAGCCAAACATTTGATCTTTTCTTCTTCGGTCATCCATTCGAGGATCCAAGTACTGCTATTAGCAAGGTCCCCTGAGATATAAAGAGTGGCATAGAATTGAAGGATTACTTCACGATTCCAGCCATGATTGAAACGAAGGAAACTCTTCAGGAAGACTTGTTCAATCTGCTCGATAGTGTGATGGAAGCAAGGTAAACTTTCGAGCTCAACGAAATACAGAATCTTGTGCATGAAGATGCGATTCTTGCCGTACAGAATGCGGGCATAGTACACGGCCTGTTCCTTCGTCCAGAATCTTGGTGACAAGGAAGTTCTTTCTCCATCATATGGGCTGGTCCCAAAGAATGCAAGTTTCGAATGATGAAACTGCTCGTTGAAAGTTAGACCATTTGGACCATCATCGACAAGAAACAAAGGATAGGTTTCCAATGGGTTTCTCAGTGGTTCTTCATCGGCCATAAATCGGGTCCGAATGTCATCAGGTGCAGGCACTCCTTCCTCAATAGGCTTGAGAGGAGCATGTGGTATCCTTGATTTTTCTCGTGCAGATTGCTTCGAAGAACTTGACTGACTACCGTTTTTGCTCGTTGGAACTTCTTCAGCAGCTTTCTGACTTTCGGGTACAAGGGCCTTTTCTTTCTTTGCACTTTCTTCGGCTGGAGGCACAACGACCTCTTTCTCAGACACTTGAGTCACAACTGGTGGTACAATAAATTCTTCTCGAGCCATCGGCTCATCAGTTTTCTTTTCATCCTCTACCAACTGTGGTCCAGTGGTAAGAGGAGCAGCAGGATCAATATCCATCTGTGTAGGTGCACCAGATGATGAGACTAGGGGTGTTTTCTCTCGGGAAGCATTTAGCCCCCCCTCAATCTTGTCATTTTCCTCCTTATTTGGTTCGGAGGGCTCTGCTTGCAATGTTCTCGGCGGCAATGGATCTGCCTTCTCAACTTCAATTTCTTCATCAACCTCATCAACTGGGGATTGCTGCTTAGGAGGTGCATTTTCTTCATTAATCTTTTCCAGGAATATATCAACAACTTCAAGTTGCCCTTGGGCTACTAGAGCTGGAATAATAACCTCCTCAGTGTTAGCTTGCTGCATAGGTTCATCTTCGCGAGGTGGAGATGGTGGAACCTGCCGCAAGGGTGCACTGGAGTCCAGAGGAATAGGATCAGCGGCAACATTCTGAAGGCGGCGGTCTTTGTTTACTTTCAGTTTGCTCATTCTCGCCCTAGCCTTCTGATGTTTTTCTTCTTGAATTCTTCTTCGAGCAAGATCTGCCTTGCGGTCAATCTCCTCGTTCCTTGTGTCACACAACTGAGATACCTCCATGTGCAAGCGCGAGTGGCAATCAAGTTTCTCATTGCGCAAGACACTGAGGGCCTTGGTGAGTTCAACAACTTCTTTATTCAGCTTTCGGATTCAGTTTTGGCCTCATTCCTCATTTTCTCGACAGCTTGCTTGTCTTTGATAGCTTTATGTAGCTTCTTGGAGATTTTCCTCAACTCGATAAAATGCTTTGTTACCAATTCAGTAACATCGTCAAGCAGTCCCAGACCGCTCACATCATCAGCTTTTGCATCATATGCAGCACTGTCAATCACATCGATCATGAAATTGAAATCATACTTATGTTCCTCTGTGGGAGCAGGAACAGTGCGCCTGGTCTTCTTAGCAGCCACATCAGCTTTTTCTTCAGACTGCAGCTTTCTCTTCGCTGATGTGCTTGTCAAAGTTCTCGAGGCTGCAGAACCCGAAGGTTTGTCAGTGAATGGAATGGGTGCATGCCTGGGTGATTTCCTTGGAGAGGGTAAAACTTTCACTGGAGAGGGGCTCTTGGATGGCTTGTTGAGAATGGCAAGTCAATCATACAGTGGAATTTCATCAGGGGTATCTTCTCTGGATGACTCATCAGACGAGTCAGGAGCTGCCTTCTTGATTCTCTTGGTGACAGTTTTCTTTCGGGGTGCACGACGGGAAACTGATTTCCTAGACTTGCTTTCCTTGGAAGCAGATACACGATCCTTCTTCTTCTGTATGTCTTGCTGGGTCAACGCGACATTTTTCGCTTCAACTTGGTTTTTCTTCGCTTATCTAGCTTCATGCTTGGCTTTGGCCATCGTCCTCTTAGCCACTTCCTCGGGGAAATCAGCAATTGTTTTGAGGGAGTCGGGGTGAGCATTTGAAGGCTGTGGTGGTCTGACTTTTTCATCATCGGGGCCAATGCAGTTTTCGGCAATGCAGTCGTTCCACAGTGGTGTGAAAACAAACAGAATCTGGAACTTTTCGCGAACATTTTCATATCTGTACCATTTGCCAGCCCAGTGGCGGCAAATTCTTTGAAGCCTGTTGTTGCAGTCTGTCGTTGATTCACCCTCAGGTGGAGTTCTGTAACTATCAGGATCAGACATTTCTGTAGTGGTATTATTTTCTCTGTCGTGACCTCCCTTTTTAGGATTTCCATCAGAGAAGATGGTTAGGGCGTCTGTGACCAATTCATCCTCGGGCTGACTGTGAGCAGAGGGAATTTCCTCATCATCTTCTTCGGGTTCAGACTCGTGTTTCTTCTTCAGGGCCTTGGGTGGCTTCAAAGATTTTCCTCCTCCAGTCATTCTCATTCGTTCAGACCTTGATGGAAACTGAGGCAAATTTTCTTCAGAATCTGAGTGCTCTTGCGAACTCTGTGACATGACCAACCTGTGAAATAGAATAGATGCGAGGGAAAAAGGGTAGGGTCGCAAGCATGCACAGAAAGATTTTGAATCGAAAAAGATTTTGAGGGAATCCATCAAGGAACTCATGGTGATACAAAAAGATATCATCGATAGATTTTACAAGCTAGCCACAGAAAAATTCTAGGCAGGTTGATAACTATCTAATCTTTCGAATAATTACACATGAACCCTAGATGAGGAAAACAAGTACGAGGAAGAACTACAAACCGTACAAGTCAAATCCTAGTGATTCCTAAAGATCTACCACGGTGAAATAAATCGAAGTAAATAGCATCGGTAAGAACTGCCCTAAGAACAGAGATATGGAGAGGAGCAGTTCCGGATCCGAGCGCCCTAACTTGGCAACTTAAATCAACTACGGCAATGCGGGAGGAAGAATACCGCACCGGTGTGATCAGCTGCGACGAGATTCCACCAGACTAGCGCGGTGGAGCTTCTTGCCAGAGTTTCTTCGAGCACGGGCTCGGGTGTAGATGGAACGAGGGTTTGAGGAACTGAGGAAGAAGACGCGGTGAGGGATATTTATAGTCTGAGAGCTGAACCTCCTCTCCGAAATCTACGGCCCGCAGTTGCGGGACATTCCGCATTCGACGGACATGATCACGATTGTGGAGATCGTGGGCACGTGGCAATCGTTCTCTGCGAGAAACTCGGGGAGAGAGCGGGAGTTCGAAAGGTTTGAAGGAGGGCTCAACGGCGAAAATTTTGATAAATGTTTGAAGTTGATTTCTTTCGCGACCAAGGACGTCAGACAAAGATCTTTTTCAGATCAAATTGCATGCTCACGACGGACATCATAGATTTGGATGAGAAAGAATAGAAGGATAAAAGGGTCCGAAACAAAACACTCAGCCAGAAGAGAAGAAACACCAAACGAGGAGCTATGAGTGAGTTGTTCATCAGACAAAACACAAACACGGCTACTCGAAGACAAACAACAGACTGAGAACAAAAAAAACAAAGAACCAGCACCAACAAGATAGATCTCAGGGTTAAGGATATACGATTAGAATCCCTGAGAGAGAGTTCCTACAAGACGAGTTAGTTCTTTCTCGCAACCCACACTTGTGTGGGCAGCGCAGACCTCATTTGTCTTGTCTGAGCAGGGACGTTCCTTCGTTGATTTCTGTAGTTCACCTGTGCATTTCGAGAGTAATCATATGAATAAGCATTGAAATTGTTCCCAGAGACATGAGCATAATGATTCGAGGAGATACGCATGTACTCCTTTTGTCGAAAGTTTGACCGATATCCATTGGAGGAAGTTTCAGTGCCAATCTGCAAGTGATTATCATTTCCTCGAAGAGAATTACTCTGCATATTCAGGTTAGCAGTGACAGATAAATTTTCAATGAAGCACTTCTTCACCCAGATTTGCTTCTTGGGTGAACCAGACCTGCAGTTAGTCCCAACATACCGAGCGAAAACCTTACCATTCTGTTGTTTGAAGAATTTGTAGTTTGAGTCATCAGACTCATCAGAGACAACAGAAATGGGAGTGTCATATCCAGACAGGAGTGCGGGTTCGAGAGTTTTGCTTTTAGCAAGAACCCAACTCGTTCGAGGATATTGATCGGGAGTCCAGTAGGTTCCATCAACGTTGAGTTTCCTTCCGAAACCCAATCCTTCCTTTCGGGGATTTTTGTGCAGTACTGACTTCTTGAGCACATCACAGAGAGTTTGAGGCCTTTTGAGGCTCTTTAGCATTCCTGTCTCAAGCAAATTCTTTAGCCTGCAATTTTCATCAGAGATAGCAACAAATTCCTCGGAAGAGGGGTTAGAAATATCATTCATAGTGGTTGCAATATTCTTGATGACAGCATTGGACGTTTCAGCATATGAATCAGCATTGCTACATTCTAGGCATTTTGAGCAAGGAGGCACAAAATCATCAGGAAGGTTGTTAGATTGCTCGGCGAAGAGAGAAGCTTTTTCTTTCGCAAGCACATTATAAGACTCTTTCAGTGACTCGAGTTCTTGATTCCTGCTAAGGAGTTCATCTGATAAACTCTCGTAGTCGACTGCAAGAGAATCATATCGTTTGGAAAGATCATCAATTGTTGAAGAAAGAGCATCATGCTCTTCAGTCAACTCTTGATTCTTCTCCATCTCTTCGACCAGTAATCCTTCGGATTTCCTGAGATTCTTCTCAAGTTTTTCAAGATCATCTTGTTGAGATTTTGCAATCTTAACAAGTTTAGCATAGGCAATGTATTCAGAGGAATATTCAGTCATAGATTTTTGGTGCTTTGTTGATACCTGATCCTTTGAGGTTTTTGCCATGAGACAGAGTGTGATTGGTTCATCATCACTTGAAGCATTATCATCAGTGTCTGATTCGAGTGACTTCTCGGATGATTCATAAGCGACGAATGCATTGCATCTTCCTAGGCTTCTGTGAAGCTCTTCGTCATCTGATTCAGATTCGGATGTCTCATCTTCAGATTCCATATACATTTCAGCACATACTCTAGTCAGCTGCGATATTCTCTTCATATTAGATTCAATGGTTGCTTTGGCTTGCGCGTCAGTGACTGGTCTCTTCGAAGAGGATGAGAGGGATTCATTCTTCTTCGAGAGCTTAGTGTGGCGGTCCATTCGAGTGAATCCAGTGCAGTGAAGAGAAATCCATCTGTTGCTAGGTTTTTCATCTAGTTCCCAGCAAGGACAGTCTGCTATGAAGTGACCGAACTGTTTGCACTTGAAGCACTTTATTTCTTTCGGAGGTAATCTTCTTGAAGATTCAGGCAGGTCAACTTCGTCATCATTTGTGAGACACAGATTTTGCCTTCTGAGATTACCTAGTCTTTCTATGAGCATTTCTAGCTCCCTTGTGATAGAGTGTTGATTCGCGATATCTTCTTCTTGTGAACTGCCATAGTGTGAAAGAATTTCAACTTCGCTTTCTGAAGAAGATTCTTGATACCCATTTTCAAGTTCCATCTTTTCTTCGTGAATAGACAGCAGCGTCATGACCTCGACGTAGTGAAGTTCTTCATAGTCTGGTCTTTGCTTGATTTCGGCTACGATTGGATCGAAGGTTGCATCAAGAGCACTCAGTAGCTTGTTGACCACATCTCTATCGGTGATATCTGTTACTCCTCGTTAATGAAGTCTTTCAACAATATTTGTCAACCGATCAGTGAGTTCCATAGCACTTTCCCTACGAAGACTTCCGAAACCAGCAAACATGGCACGAAGCATATCAGTGTGTGGATCTATTCTGGCAATGAATTCTTCATGAACAGTTTTGATGGCATCCCAGAGTTGCTTGGCAGTGTCAAGCTTTCGGAATCGAATGAAAATGTCTTTTGAGATACTGTCACAGATAATATCTTTTGCTTGAGCATTCAACCGCATTCTAGCTTTGTCATTGGAAGTAGGAGCATCAGGGTACTAAACGGTGTATCCATTTTCCACAATCCACCAAAGTTCTATGTTGATGGCTTGAAGTCTGATTTTCATTTGCTCTTTCCAACAGACATAGTCATTTCCATCAAAGATAGGAAACCCTTCAGAGTGCGAGGATCTACCTGCATACGACATACTCAAAACTCCAAGGTTGTTAGATCTTTAATAAACAGAGACAGGGAGAACCTACTCTGATACCAATTGTTAGGACCGAGAGTATATCGACCAGAGGGGGTGAATGGGAGATTCAAAAATTCTTGCGAATGTTTTGAACTGATCCCAAACACAGCAGCGGAAATAAGGTTCGGTAGAAAGTACTTAATCAAACACGCTATTGGGGAACATGTCTATCGATGTAGGAAGCGATAATAGTTGGGGCAAGGAATTTCACAGGCTTGATGAATATGATAGTAATGCAATATATGAACAGATGCAGTAGCACGAGGGAAAACAAAATTTGAACTGCGATGGAAATGCACGGGAAATAGTGACAAGGTGAATGGATACGGCACTGAATGAAATCACGCTGACATGCAGAAGTACGACGAGAAATAAATTAGACTGAGATGACAGAAATGAATGATGAGAATGCGAAAGATAAGTAATGAGCTATGATTGATCAGATAAAACTATCGACACAGAGCACGAATGTAAACTGCTGAAGGAAATGCAGTAATGTAGAATGAACCAGTGGTGCTCGATGGCGACAAATGAATTTGGTAGACCAGTTTGCCCTTCTGCCAAAGGACTATGTCTGGTTGGAGGGGTTGTGATTTAACACAAAAGATAAACTCTCTTCACCCTATTCTCCTTCAACTCAGAGCTAATTAGACTCCAGTTGATTTAACTCATGGTAGATACTTGTTGACGATCTCCAAACCTTCAACAGACCTCTTCGCGAACCACAATGACTCTTGGTTGCTGAAGATCTAGCTCGGTGAAGACAACAACTCTTCAACACTCGAGTCGACACCTATCCGTCTAGAGAGTGCGTTGCTCTCAAGAGTAATAGGTACAAGAACTCTAACTCAGAACTACTTGATGCTCAACCACTGTCTAAGTTTTGGTTCTTGATTTTTCTCTCGGTGGATCTTAAACTCAAATCTCTCGGAGAGGGGATGCTCAATCAATCTTCTCAGAAATCTTAAGCGGAGCAGCCAATGGGCAACGTTGGAGCGGGGTGGCTATTTATAGCCGCAGCCTTCCCTGAAGGGAAAAGACCAAATTGGACATGTGGAGTAGCCAACGGCCGAACGACACGAGTCCAACGGTCGGAATTTGAGCACAACGGTAACATTCCTTGCGAAGCAAGTAATCCTAACTCCTCAGTTCGAAAGATATCTCCTGCAGCACCGAAGAACAACGTCTTCTGCTGGCAGGTAATCATTCGAAGCATAAAGAGATTTCTCTCAGTCTCGCATAGGATTGGGCTAAGCATCACAGCGGATCTAAGCTTCGAGAACCTATACCCCCCTTAATAGTACGGAGGTCCTATGACTCAAATGAATAAAAGAAGAACAACGAAATGAATGCTACGTCTTCACTTCGTCTTCGACTTCCATCGCTGCAGTCAATTTTCTTCGGACCGAAACAATTGCTTCGCGTCAGCAATAAATTTTCGAGGGGTTAATTCCTTCACATCAATCTTCTTGCCTACATGACTTCATTGGATGTAGCTCATTCTTCTCTGCTGTGCAGATATTCTTCGGTGAAGTTCCTCGAACTTGACACCGGAGACAGCATTCTCTTCGGCACTGCATGGACTATTTCTCTCTGTGTGCACTAGCAAACAAATCAGTCCATGCCTGTTTCTGTCAACAATCTCCAAAACACAAGAGGGCAAATATTGCACCAACACTTCCTCATGTCAACGATCCGCCTATACATCTCATAGCTTGTGTACGCATCCTTGGCCATGTACTTGACGTGTTGTTCATCCAGTCTCCGCACCTAGGCCTCATGCCAGGCATCTTTATTCTTGTTGCACTCATCCTTCATGTCTCTGTAGTAGGGGTCGATGATGGCGATGGCGAGGTCAACCAGGGAGTCCTTCTTCTTTCTGCCTCAGAACCTGTGTTGGCCTTGCATGTCGACAAGCTTCTGGCAGGCCAAGCCCGTAGTCTCGAGCACCTTTAGATCGTTGAAGCTGTCCACCATAGCAAACCTGTTGTCGCGGTTGTTGATAAACCTGGCGAAACGCTCACAAGGCTTTGTGGCCTGGGAGTAGTGGTAGACGAGGACGTGATGGCGCACGCACAAATGGGCGATGGCAACCTTCTAATCATGCCCGCACGACCGCCGGTGAACTCGAGGTTGAAGCCGACCACTTGGTACCTGTCCTTAGCAAGCAACTGCTCCATAGTGTGGATGGAGCTCTCCACCGAGACCAGCTCGTTGGTGTACACCACCGAGAGGTCCTTCCCCCACACGTGGGTGTCCACTATGTGAGGCATGGTGAACTGCCGCCCGTTGTCATCATCAGCTGCTGGGAGCGCTATTGGAGCCGCTAGATATCCTCTCTGTATATGTCGTTGTGGGTGTGCTTATTGTGTCGTGGGGCGTGAGATATGAAGGTAAATGGCCGCGGGAATAATTGAGGGCCGGGCAGCCGGGATTCTTGGCACATCCGCATGGCAGTTTTTGCCGCATGTAACTGCATCGTGTCGCCGCGTCCTGTGCAACCGCATGCGTATGGCACCCCGAATGTACGTGATCATGCACCGGCACGAAACGCTGGTACGTCAATCCGTGAGGGACGCGGGCAGCGCGCACGGAGGGACGCGAGCAGAGCGCGCATGGTGGGATGCGAGCAGAGCGCCCCACAGCCACCTCAACCGCGAGCAACCACATGCATAGAGCAGTTGAACACGCTGGGAATGGCCGTCTACAAGCTGACCGGCAGTTGCGAGCGGGCGGCATGATGTGAAACTACGTTGCGTTCCACATCACACTGTGGGCGAACAATCGTTCGCGACGCTGCGTAGAGAGTGGCCGTATGCTAGGTAATTAAATGGACAACGTTTTTTATTAACCGTATGTGTACGTGTCATTTCGTCCTCCTCTCGCACGTCTTGTCACCACGCTGCCGCAGAAGGCTTCGAGTGCGAGCTTGAGCATCGCACAAGCATTCTTTTGGCCAAACGTTAGCTCGAAGAGGCGCCAATGAATTGTCGGTGAGCCCGTTCCCGTGCAACCGTGCAGGTTCCCGCGCACAACCGTGCAAGCTTCCCGCCCGACTCGGTGAAATCCTCCAAAATCCCAGTGCTTACCGGCCTGCTATATAAACCGTCACAGCCGACGAGTCAGCATCGCATTTTCCCCTCCCTCCCCATAGCTTATCTCGTCTGCTTCTCCCACAATAGCCAATGGCACCGGTCCGTCGTCATTGCTCAGGCACTCCACCGTCATCTAAGGATAGCTCCAGCTGGGAGGCTACATCGCGGCGGCGGCGCAGTCCCCGGCAGCGTGTATTGCGCGTGTCGTCCCTGTTGGGTGTGCGCACAACACCCACCACACACTCCACTGCCACTGCCCGACGGCAGCTATTGTCGGCCGCCATTGCCGCCACCACACCATCGGCCGCCGTGGCCGCCTCACCACTGTCGGCCGCCAGGGCCATCACCCGCTCTGCCACCGCGGCCCGATGACAGGTGGTGGCCGTCGTGGCCGCCACCCCACCGTCAGCCGCCGTGGCCATCACCCGCTCCGCCACCGCGGCCTAAAGGCAGGAGGTGGCCGCCACCCCACCGTCGGCCACCGTGGGTGCCACCCCACCATCGACCGCCAGGGTCATCACCCGCTCCGCCACCGTGGCCCGAAGGCGGGAGGTGGAGGCCCGCATGTGCCTCAGCGACCTTGCCGCGCGCTACATTGAATTCCTGCGGGAAGAGGAGGAGCGCCTGGTCGAGCATGCAAAGAGTCTTACCGCTGCCGTAGCCATAGTAGAAGCCGCCGTAGTGGCGCGGAATGCGGAGATCTACGAGGAGTCCCGCCGCTTCGAGAGGGATCATCTTGAGCGGCAGGGGGCGTTCGAGCTGGGCGTTGCTAAAGGTGCAGCAGCGGCAGGCGTCGGATTCCACTTCTCCAGCTCGTCGGTAGAGGAGAGGCTACTGGAAGTAGTATAAAGCCCCTCCGTAGTAGTATTTAGGGGCTATTTTGTTCAGTTCATCTGACTATAGATATGGTTGAGCTGTACTACATACTAAAAATTAGTTAGTATATATAGTTGAACTGGCTATTTCAGTACGTGGTTGGCAACAATTGGGTAAAAGTTTGTTTGGTTCAGCTGTTGAGGTGAACTGTTTGTATAAAGAACGACTGCTTAATCTATGATGAAATCTATTCTTACTAAATTTCATTTGCAAAAATTAGACAGTACTAGTGATTTTTAGCTGCAATATTTGACGAATGGCAGTGTTTTTTTTAGGATCACAAATGGCAGTGTTACAAGGTTGACAAATGGCAATGTTACTAGATTGACAAATGCCCATTTTTCCAACTTGACAAATGGCAAATATACCCAATATGACAGATGCAAATCTTACCACATTGTTTGTACATCGTTGCACATAGGTCATCATGCAAAATCATTTGCGATGAAGAGATGCACAAAACCTGCACGCCACATTTTCCCTTGGCTTAGCTGCGAAGGAACCCAGCTGTCGCTTTGCATACGGGTGTTCAGTCTGAAACGTTTGCGATGAGTGTTTTATTCAGAGAAAAACATTGATGTTTTTTTACTTTGATAAGTCTGTACATTCAGAGAAAAAATGCTAAGTTGATCAGAACCATAGATTTCATTCAGTCACACTGTAATTTTACATTCATACGATCGAGATACAATATTAAACAAAAATAATAATTGCGGCGACGGCGGCGGCGGCGGTGTGCTATGCTGCCGTTGTCGTCCTCTGGGACATCGTTGTTCAAGTCTTCAAGCCATCCCAGAATGTTCTGGACATGCAAATCCAAGAGCCGTTCATCGCGCGATCGACGAGCGGGGGGCGGGGGGACGGCGACTCGCAACACTGCGAGGTAGCAGTCGACGGCGGCATCCCATGACACTGAGGGGGGCGCGGCGGGTGCAGGCACGCGCATGGGCACGGGTGCGGCAGGTGCCGGCAAGCGCATGGGGACTGGCGCCGCGGTGGGTGCTGGGGCGCGCACGAGCATAGGCGGGGGCGCTGGCGCTTTCACGTACACGAGCTCGCGCGGGTCCGCGGGGACCTCGCTGACGCCCGCGGCTTCCAGCGCTGTGATGGTGCTCGGCGACCAGCCCATCAATGCCACGGGGATGGTCGCTAGCGCGGGCTCAGCGATGGGAGCTGGGACGGGCGTGGGGGCAGCATCCGCCGCGGCCAACTCATTCAGGGCCATCTCCTTGATGTTCCATTCCTCCTTATTTTCTATCTCCTCCGGCTCGGAATGGACTTCACCAAACCGGAAGACTAATGGCAGATGATCCTTGTGCGCCATGGCGTAGGTGGAGCTCTGGAAGATAGGATTCGGGCGAGAGGGGAATGGGAGGCGAAGAGAGAGCTGTAAGGCCGCCTATTAAACGGCGGCTTGGGCGCCATTAATGGAGAAGTTGAGAGCGAGGCGGGCGGCGATGGAGGTCAAAGGGCTCGCTTCCCGGTGAGCCTACGTAGCGTACTGCTCACACGCCTCCCGGTGAGCCTGCGCAGCAGAGGACTGGTCGCACGCCTCCCGGTCAGCCTGCGCAGCGCAGGACTAGTCGCAAGCTTCCCAGTCAACCTGCGCCGCGGACTTCGCTCGCACGCCTCCCATCTACTCAAACAACTGCCCACACGGCACCTCCTTGCCAATAAAAAAAAGTGGGACGCGTGGCGACACCTAAATGGTCAATAGAACGCCCACGATTTAAATAATATTGTACAACCGTTTGTGATGATAACGTGACAGCTACTTGTTCCAAAATGGCTATGTTGGCTGTGGTTGTTAATGTGTGCACCTTCTCTCATATCGGACAATTTTTTTACCACAGCATGTTGGTGCCATTTCATGACACCATACCAAGTCTCATGAATTTCATAGGAGTTGTGGATTTACAGAAATTTAAAAACCAAGTTCCTCAATGTTTGCGGCCGAGCCACGATGCCTGGGTGTTTGAAATTCATTCCCATTTCTTGCATGGGACCTAAACATGCACCCAAGGACACATATATGATTTTTCAACCCATTTTGGTGCACCGGAGCATGTGCATGTAGGTCAAATTTGAATTATGCACATAAAGTGCCTAGAAAACTCAGTTAATGTATAAAAAATATCCAAACGAACCCTGAATAATTCCAAATTTTAACATGACACTCCTATTGGTCTATGTTGCATCTAGAAAAAAAAATCAAGGTGAGAAGAGGCAACAAAAGTCATTTCATCCACAAAGGTGACACACGTTCCCTACCAGAACCACGAGACTTCTTGTGAGAAGCTCTAGTTTGTGAGAAGCTTATACCATAACCTGCCCCAAATGAGACAAAAAATTTACCACAACATGTTGTTGCAATTTCATGATACGATGCCAAGTTTCATGAATTTTGGATGAGTTTTGGATTTACTAGAATTTCAAAACCAAGTTCTCAATGTTTGCGGCCTAGCCATGAAGCCTAGGTGTTTGAAATTCATTCCCATTTCTTGCATGGGACCTAAGCATGCACCGAAGGACACATATATGATTTCATCCGATTTTGGTGACCGAAGCATGTGCCTATGGTTCAAAATTGAATTATGCACATAAAATGCCTAGAAAACTTAGTTAATGTATAAAAATGTCTGAATGAACCCCGAGTAATTCCAAAATTTAATACGACACTCATATTGGTCTATGTTGCCTCTAGATTTTTTTTAAGAAGGCAAGAAGAGGCAACGAATGTCGTTCGTCCACAAAGGTGACACGTTCCCTACCGGAACCATGATGCTTCTTGTGAGAAGCTCTGGTTTGTGAGAAGCTTATACCAAAACCTGCCCCAAATGGGACAAAAAATTTACCACAACATGTTGGTGCCATTTCATGATACCATGCCAAGTTTCACGAATTTCGGACGAGTTTTGGATTTACTAGAATTTCAAAACCATGTTCTCAATGTTTGCGGCCGAGCCACGAAGCCTAGGTGTTTGAAATTCATTCCCATTTCTTGCATGGGACCTAAGCATGCACCCAAGGATACATATATGATTTTTCAACCCATTTTGGTGCACCGGAGCATGTGCCTGTAGTTCAAATTTGAATTATGCACATAAAATGCCTAGAAAACTCAGTTAATGTATAAAAATGTCCAAACGAACCCCAAATAATTCCGAAATTTAACACGACACTCCTATTGGTCTATGTTGCCTTTAGAAAAAAACATTGAAGGCAAGAAAAGGCGATGAATGTTGTTTCGTCCACAAAGGTGACACGTTCCCTACCGGAACCATGAGGCTTCTTGTGAGAAGCTCTGGTTTGTGAGAAGCTTATACCAAAACCTGCCCCAATGGGACAAAAAATTTACCACAACATGTTGGTACCATTGCATGATAGCATGCCAAGTTTCATGAATTTCAGACGAGTTTTGGATTTACTAGAATTTCAAAACCAAGTATCTCAACGTTTGCGGCTGAGCCACGATGCTGAGGTGTTTGACATTCATTCCCATTTCTTGCATGGGACCTAAGAATGCACCCAAGGACACATATATGATTTTTCAACCCATTTTGGTGCACCGGAGCATGTGCCTGTAGTTCAAATTTGAATTATGCACATAAAATGCCTAGAAAACTCAGTTAATGTATAAAAATGTCCAAACAAACCGCGAATAATTCCAAATTTTAACACGACACTCCAATTGGTCTATGTTGCATCTAGAAAAAAATTCAAGGCAGGAAGAGGCAATGAAAGTCGTTATGTCCACAAGGGTGACACACGTTCCCTACCGGAACCATGAGGCTTCTTGTTAGAAGCTCTGGTTTGTGAGAAGCTTATACCAAAACCTGCCCCAAATGGGGTAAATTTTTTACAATAGCATGTTCGTGCCATTCCATGATAGCATGACAAGTTTCATGAATTTCAGACGAGTTTTGGATTTACTACAATTTGAAAACCAAGTATCTCAACGTTTGCGGTGGAGCCACGATGCCGAGGTATTTGAAATTCATTCCCATTTCTTGCATGGGACCTAAGCATGCACCCAAGGACACATATATGATTTTGAACCCATTTTGGTGCACCAGGGTATGTGCCTGTAGTTCAAATTTGAATTATTCACATAAAATGCCTGGAAAACTCAGTTAATGTATAAAAATGTCCAACGAACCCCGAATAATTCCAAAAAATTTAATGACACTCATATGCTTTTATGTTCACTGCAGATAGATGTTCTAGCAATTCAAACGCCATCCTTTGGTGCTGTGACCTCATTCCGTATTTCAAATCAGGACAAAAACTCAAGTACATCACACATAGTTTATTATCACCAACCGTGTGAGATGCAGTACAAAATATCTTGGACCACCGTCATATATGGCTTACGCGAGAAGGTTCGTCGGCTATAGTCCATAGCTAGTGCGTCAAGCAAACTAACTCCCCAAATATCATTTCACTATTCAATCGTTGCCGGTCAAAGAAGGGGACGTGGACCAGCGTCGTGGGGGCAACTTCGGTGGCCCACTCCGGCGAGAGCGCGGCCGCAGCCTCCATGAGCGTGCTCACAACCTGCATGAGCACAACCGCAATCTGCGACCGGGCAACTGTGGCAGCCGAAACAGCCGCTACTGCAGCTCAGATGGCGGTAGCAACATCTGCGACGGGGATAGCAAATGGCGAGAGCGGGGCAGCAGCTATCCGTTCTGCGGCGGGCGCCTTAGCCCTGATGGAGGCCACCCACGCCCATGTCGAGGCCGCCCACGCCCATGTCGAGGCCATCCATGCCCAGCTCCTGGCGGTCACTGCACAAATTGCACGAAGCTTCTCCGACAATGGTCAGCAACCCACGGCCGAAGAGTTGGCAATCACCGAGAGCGTTCGAGCAGCCGTCCGGTCGTTCGCGGCATACCTTGCCGTGATGGCGCCTGTCCAAGCCCAGACCGCGGCCACCCATGCCCAGCTCATGGCGGCCTTTTCCATAGAGATGGTGGATGTGGATGGTGAGATGCTTGCCGAGTATGGTGCGATGGATGCCATGGAGCCCCTTCCCCAGGAGATCGTCGGGTGCGAACTGGACATGGAGGAGGCGGCGGAGATCGACGAGCGCCAGGCACAGTAGTAGTCTTTGTTTAGAGCACCGGTCTTTTGTTAGAGTAATGTTTAGGTCAGCTAGCTCTATTTAATTGCCGAACTTGCTCAATTAAGAAGTGTGGGTGTGATGTTGGCTCTTTTGTGTACCCAAATTATGCAATGACGTGGATGACTACTGTAACCAGGGAAATTCGAACCAAAATTTGCACGTTCAAACTCATCACACATGGGGTAAGCCAGATGAATCATTTGTGATGTTCAGATATCATACACAGTGCTGAATAAGGGACCATGTCTGATGACACTTTGCGTGCAAGTTTTTTGCTGCACGGAGCGAAAAAATTTGGCATCCGCGGAAATATCTACCTCCCATGCCCCCTCCTCCTTACCAAAAGCCACATTTCCACTGTTTCTCCCTTCCATTCCAAGTTCAAACTTTCACTGCTTGCTTCCAGCGTCGCCGCCTTGCTGGCGATGCTCCTTCTAGCTGCTCGACCTCGTCGATCTAGTCAGGTAATCCACACCCGACCCCCATCCTCATCCTCCTTCTACACCCCACATTCCCCGACCGCCGGCGCGACACCTTCCACCCAAATCACAGAACCATCCCCCAAATAAGCGCCGCCCTAAGCCATGATGCACGCAGTATAGCCAGGAGCTCAAGGAGCATTTGGCAGCAGAGAAGCAAATCGCGGTCGCACGTGCAGATGAGGTCGCGATAGCTGCCATGCGTGTCGACCCCCAGATCTTGGAGGAGCACCTCGTTGTCGAGGCCATCGTTGACGCCTTGCGCGTGGATGACTCCACGCAGTTGGCTATTATTTTAAATGACATTTCGTGGCGTTTTCTCAAGGCCACCGTCGGTGCCTTCGACGAAGACTACGAGGTGTTTTCTTAGCGTGCCCATGCTTACCTCAACTCCAGAGCTAGCAGGTTGGTGCCCGGAGCGGCTCATGCGACTCACCAGTACGAGGAGGGCACCCACGATGTGGAGGCCTCGCCCTCTTCCAATTCTAAGGAGCCCATCGTCATCGATATCTCTGACGATGAGGAGTAGCTCATCTTTTTACCTCACTATAAGGACCTATGTTCAGCTAGCTAGCTACGCCGGTTAAGCATGTTTGGTTTACCTGTTGCATGTGCTACTCCTGCCTTTCCTTTACAAATTCTAGTGAATTGTCCTATCTACTGTTACTATGCAATCTAATCCTCTAGTATATATGTTCTATATATTGTGCAATGTGGTGCTCAGTTAACTGTTTCATTAATTTGTTGTCATGTTCAGTTAACTGTTTGGTTCAATTCTTTAATGTGATGCTCAAGTCTTGTGGGTGCAATTTTGTATTCTCTTGCATGTGAGAAATAAATCGAATTTGGATGTACAAAATACATGAGAAACAAATACATATGCTATATTTCCAAGTTGTTAAGCATACTAGGTTTGGTTAAATGTCTGATATTCTAGTATGTTCTATTGTGCAATGTGGTGCTCAGTTAACTGTTTGGTTCATTTGTTCTAGTGCTTAGTTAACTGTTTGGTTCAATTCTACAATGCGATGTTCAATTGTTGTGGGTACAATTTTGTATTGTTATGCATGTGAGAAATAAATCGAATTTGACTGTACTAAATACATGAGAAACATATACAATTGCTATATTTCCTAGTTCTTAAGCATGCTTGGTTTGGATAAATGGCTTTTCCATGTGGCTCGAATTAATCTGCTGAATCTGCAATGTGTTTTTTTTTTCATCAACATATTTTCTGATAGTATGGCAACCCTCACTTAACCTGATCAATAACTACCTTATATGTGTTGCAGGGAAACAATGGGAGGCACCGAGGTTTACCATCGAGGTTCGCACATCCATGGTCCTTTGTCTAATAGCACAGTATTGTGCAATTGCATGAACCATTCTAGTATTTAGGTTTTTAACAATTTGGTCTTGCACATGTAGGTCCTGCTGTCAGATGTTTTGACCCACTATTTGACCCATTTTGCATATGGGGAAAATGAAATGTCCATGAATATCAGTCAAGTTAACAAAGTTAGAAAGATTGGTAGGCTAAAGAAACTAGCGATGAAAAACAACAAGATCTTTGTCTACACAATGAAGAAGACATCAGTGAACTATAGTATGGTACTAACTCTTATACCTTGTTTTTTTATTCCTTTGTGCCATTTCAAAATTTAGAGAAGATATTTATGCATATCTTTGTTTTCAGGCCTTTCCAAAGCAGTTCACAGATGATTACCTCTCAAACCACCTATATGGTCAAGAGGCGAGGAAGGTGTTCATACAACACCCACGGTACAGTATTGAAGTCTTCCTCGAGAGGATGAAGGATGGGCGGTCAATCATCCACAGGCACTGGCCTAAACTTGCAAGGACCTTCAACATCATTTAAGGCTCAATATTCGCCTTCCACTTCAGTAGTTTTCTAGATGAGATTCATCTGTCTATCCACCGTCTATGATGCTAATTTCCAAAGGTTTTATATATTGCATGTGAAACTTGGTTCTGTTGTGTAATGGGGTAGGTAGCTATATGCCTATATGGTGTAAATGAGTGCTGAAGCTATATGATGTTGTACTCTGATGTATATCAATTATGAAATCCTACTTGTGTAAAACAAAAATGAAATATATTGTGTGTTTAATATGAAATGTCAATTTGATTACTAAATGGATAATAATAATAGGCCATTTAGCCTGCTTGTTGGGTTTTTCTAGTGCAAACGGTTATTGAGACAACACCATGGGCGATGATCTCAGACAACCCACACAGTTTCTAGGAAGAAAACGTGTTGGATCAATGAACAATCACACACGACTTTCTCTCGACAACTGTTTGCGTTAGGCCACATTGCACAAACGTTTTCCACATAAAAAGTGTGTGTGATGGACAGCCTATGCCACACAGTTTCTTCTAGGCACTGTGCGTGATGCTTTCAATAACACAAACGATAAAATTATTACTATCGTCTACAATGACAACGCTATCACAGACAATGTGATGCGGAAAATTGTGTGTGATGTATGCACGAACGGAAATGTTTGTCTGGGATTCACTGTGTGGGATGTATATACGAACGGAAACGTTTGTCTTGGATTCACTGTGTGGGATGTACATATGAACGGAAATGATTGGGCAAGTATAATTGTCTATGATGGCTCGCCCGATCACACATGAGCTCTTTTTGCCTCGCGTGTGTGACCGGAGGCCCTATCGCCGACGATTTCTGGGTCGTGTGGGAAGGACCCCCCGTATCGCACACACATGCAAGGTAACGGTTTAAAACTCTATCACGAAAAGGGGGTAAAAACCGTTTGTATAGCAGGTCGCTGCACTAGTGAAATACAAGGTAATGTACAAAATGATGGTCGGTTTGGGTCATCCACTTGCTCCTGGCGTGTTGTGGTAGATGAGATAACACTACAGAGTGTCAGATGCTCGAGTACACCCTTCGACGTGACGAGCCGCACCGTCCTCCTCCTGCTTCACGCCGCGCCAGCGTCCTGTCTTGTCACCCGCCCCTCGGGTCATCCTGATGATGGCCCTATACGTAGCCCTGCACCGGGATACGCTAGGTAGACTGACCAGGCATTTACTGCCTGGTTGGTGGAGTTCACTGCAAGGCCACCTTCTCTGGCCGACGTATATCCTGTCTGCTCAGGTAATCAGCCCCCGAGTTCATCACGGCTGACATCAGGGTCCTCCTCGGGAATCTTCTATGGTTGTTTTCCTCCATAGGCCTTGCATTCGATACCTACCATACTGATCTTTTTTACCGTGCCACACTCCGGAGTTCCGAGAGGGCGCGTATACATATCATATTATGTATACCCCTTTATTTAGTGTTCCATCGGTAGCCCCCGGGCCCGCCCGCAGCGTTCTTTGAAAGTGGTCCAAGGAGTGGGCGCGCGCCAGGATCACGATGTGGGTGGGCCTAGCAAAAAGTAATTGCGATCTACTCAAAAATTACTGCCGCCGTGCTTTGAGTGGGAAAAGGAAGTGGTTTTGTCTTTTCGGGACATGAGGCGTCGCATCGGCTCAACTTCACAATGTGCCGTTTCCAATCTCCTACGTGGGTTTTTACCGTCCCGTTTCCCAAAGATCAAAAGAGCTCCCGAGGCAGTAACTCTTCATTTAATCATGATGGGGTAGGGCGAGGAAGCTTCACCTATAAATTTCTCCTTTTTTCACCACTGCAGTATCCAGCTCATCGCATTTTCACCATGGCTTCTTCATCCTCTGCATTCCGTCGCTACTCTCCATATGATCGGAATGCTTCTTCTTCTTCCACCCACTCATCTCCCACTCCAGCCATGGATGTGGCCTCGTACCCTAGCTACCCTCTCATCTATGATGGCATCAGGACTATCTCTCCCCCCGCCAACCTCGCTGGTAGCCCACCCTGTTCCTCCGGTGATCGTAGGCCGTCCCGTGGCCTGACTCCCTCCTCTCTTGGCATTGATGCCACGAGTGGAGTTGCAGCCATATCTTTCAACTCACCCAGAGAGATTGGGATTGGCGCAGTCTTGGCGCTCGACGATCTGGATGAGGCGGGCTATGTTCTTGGGTCGAGCTTTCGCCAATTGGGAAGCTGTATCTTTGGAGCTGGCCAAGAAGGCAGTGCAGGAAGATCCCAATCTCGGCCAAGTTCTTCACCGCGAACTTGCCTTCTTCTAGCGGAGGGCGAATGCCGAAATCCGTCTTCTGGCCTATCAAATTATCACTGAGACTATGCCGGAGGAAGAAGAAGAAATGGGTGCGCACTTCCGCCCTTTACATTCCAGGCATATTCTGAGATGGGCGGAGCACGCGGCTGAGTCCACTGACCCACTAATGGTGGTGAGGTGGGGCTGTATCAAGGACGCTCGCCCAAGGATCCCAGGCATGAACAACCTTGTCCCCGGTCCCGGCCCTTCTACTGTGCTCAGGCTTGGATGATAGGATGTCTGGTAGATGAGTGATGCTGGGTCTTTGCGGAATGTAGACTTATGTAAATCGAGGAATGCTATATGTTATCGTACTTGTAGAACCTTGTGAATATTTTGGCCCCCTTTTGAGAAGCCATCCCATGCTCGGGGTGCTTCACAAGAAAAATTGTATTTGGCGCTTCCTAGTGGACGGGGTCTCCAAATCGGCTTTTTGGTTGTCGGTTTTTCTTGCTCTATTGAGTCCATCGTCGTCCTTGACCTATTTCCCGTCTCCTTCCCGACCAGCCCTCCACTACTTCTGTGGTCGGGGAAGAAAACTGTCGGAATCTAGGATCTACGTCCAAGAAACTTCTCCAAGAACTTAGGATTCGAACTCTGGGGGACTTTGCTTGGCAACCTAGGACGCGACGGCAACTACAGTGGGAACACGATGGGCTCGCTGGTTCTCACCGGACACGAAGGGGACACGCGAGCTACCCAGGTTCAGGCCACCATGCGGTGTAATACCCTACTCCTGCCTGTGTTGGATTGCTCTGTGGTGGAGAGCTCGTGCTCAAGATACAAGAGGTGTGGGGGAGAATGGCTCGATCCCCTTACATGGAAGCGGCCCTGCCCCTTTTGTAGTGCCTTGGTCCTCTTCCCCAAAAATTTGAGCAGGAAAGGGTGGCCACAGGGTGGCAATTCAAAGGGGGACAGGCGCGCAGGTCTATCCTGACTAAAGGCGGTTTCCGCCTGATAAAGTAGTCTTCGTGATGTGCTGGTGGGCTTGGCGATGACCTCCGTCCTGGCGCACCGATCCGTCCTGATCTTCTATCACCAAAGAGCCATTGGGACTTGCTTTGGGGGAGGCAGATGCCACTACTCCCTTATCACCAGAATGGAAGCTGTGCTCAGTCATGCCCCGCTATCCTTATCCTGACAGTGGGTCGTCACCCATGTGCTAGGCACGGAGCCCCGCGGCTGGCACTGTACAATCTGCTTCGTGAGGAGGCCTCGCGAGGGGAGCCTCGCGAGGCAACCTGGTGCTTGGTGGCCTCAGCAGGGTCTGGCCTGGCGGCAAGGGGCCTCGTGTAGGCTTACTCCTCGTGAGGCGGCTTTCTTTGGAGCGGCCGAGGCAGGGCCACCCTCATGGGCCGGCCCAAGCATTGTCCTCTGGGCCAGAGGCAGACGGGTTGTGGTACCCTGGTTCCCACTGGGCCGACAGTAGCCCCCAGGCCCACGGCGCGCACGTTTCGCCCGTTAGGGACGAAACGATGCGGGGCCCATTGAGCTACCGGGCCCAGAGGTGATGCGTGGCGGCTTTCACGGGGTGGGTCGCCACCGTCTTGGGGATAAAGCCTGCCCGCGCGGAGCGCAGGCACGTCATTGCTCCTCATCCCCGTCTCGCCCTTCATCTCACGCGATCAGCTCCTCTGTTACTCCTCCTCCAACATCCAATCTCTCCTCCGCCATGGCCGTAGGCAAGAAACCCGCAACCGCCGAGGCCTCCTCCAGCAAGAGCTCCCCGGCGGCGGCGCTTGGTCCGGCCTTGCTGCCGGCCACCATCAACGAGAATGGGCTTGCCAGGGCCCGCCCCCTATTGGCCTCCGCGCACTTCAAGGGAGGCGCCACCGAGATCTGGCTAGGCTCGCACCCATGGCGCGACCTCAGCCCCACGGTAATCCTCGTCTTCTTCCACTCGCTCTTCGCCGGGCTGGTGCCGCCCTTCTCCGACTTCCTCTATGCCATCCTTGAGCATTATGAGATTTGTCTTCTCCACCTTCATCCCAACTCCATCCTTGTCCTTGCTCTCTTCACGTACCTCTGCGAGGCCTTCCTGGGAGTGATGTCGTCTGTGGCACTCTTCTGGACCTTCTACAGCCTGCGAGTTTTCTCCTCGGGAAACCACCGCTCTGGAGGCACCTCCTTCTGCATCGACGACGAGATGTGCAAGGTCTTCATCGACATGAAGATCTTGAAGAAGGTGGAGAACTTCAGGTCGTGCTGGGTTTACGTTGATGCCCAGTGGACCAGTCCTCTCCTGGCGGTCCCTACCGAGCCGGCTGAGAAGATCCCCCGCTGGGAGCACAAGAAGCTTGGCGGCGCCCCCTGAGGCCGATCCTGGCGAGGCTGACGGAGCTGCGCGAGGCCGGGCTCACGGCGGGCATGATTGCCAAGGAATTCCTCTGCCACTGCCTCGCGCCCCTGCAGAACCGCTCCCACCCGGCGTGGGAACCGGAGCCGAAGACCGGATCCGGCTGGCACGGGAGTCCCTCTCGGCCGAAGCCGTGGCCGACGCTTGGGAAGTTTTATTTCCAGGGGAGGCAGAGGATATGCCTCATGACGCGCGCTCGGTGCACCGCTGGTCCAACAAGGCTGATCTCGAGGAGCCCGCTTAGCTTCTCGAGGATTCTTCGGAGACGGGGTCCTCCTCGGGCGACCACGAGGCCTCCGACCCCGGGAAGGAGAGAAGCGAGGAATCATCTTTGCCACCCACTCCGTCTCCACTGGCGCATCATCGGCTTCAGCTGGGTGAGGACGAGGGCGACGACGGGGACGCATTTCGCGTCATGCCGGCCAGGCCTGTGCCGGCAAGGGATGGAGGAGGCGACGCCATGGAGATTGACGAGCCCCGCGAGGAGCGGGAGGAGGGGACTGTGGCACCTCGGCTCAGAGAGACCGGAACACCCCGTATTCCAGCCCAGAGATCAAGTCTTCTGGAATACGGCAATGCTTGGCATAGAACAAATCAGCTCTTTATTACAAATGGTGCAAGTACAAGGGTCCGATGTTACAAAGGATTACAAGGGCACGGCGACACTTCGCCTGCTAAGGTAGCTCTATGCTAGCAGCGGAACATCTCGAAGGGGAATAAAATCTAGCAGCGGAACAACGACGACAGTGATGAACTCCACTCCACAGGGACTCTGGCTGGGACGTATCCTAGAGCGCAACCTCGGGGTCCTCGACAAACAAGCAATCATGACATCACCTAAAATCTGGCATGACACGCCAGGTAAGTACTTTGAATGTACTCGCAAGCTCACAGCAACCAAAGCAATCAAGACATACAACAGCATGGCATTTACAGGTTAAACATCAATGATGAACACAATACTACTAGAACAACATGAGCATGGCATATACATAATTCATGAGCATGAACATGATACTACTTGCACTAGCATGCAAAGGGGTCGACGTTTAAGGTCTCATGGACCAACTTACTCTGCTCGGAGGTTATCTCGTAACCACCAACTTACCATCGTGAGCATCACACGATCACCTCAGGATCAACCAAGCTCGGTATCAACTATACTGTCGTGATCATCACATTACCACACGGAGCTTGATCTCTACCTGTGATCATCGCATGACCACATAAAGATCAACCAACTTCTTTTCTCATCGAACCAGGGTTGTTTATTATTCAGGTTATTATTTCTATTGACCCACAGTGTGACCTACTACGAACTGTGTCCATGACCGAGGACGCGGCTATCGATAGATTATACACTCTCTAGAGGTTAGTACACTGTACCCACACCATGGAAATCATGGCCTCGTGCTCCCATTCGGGTGGACCAACGACATTCCGACAAAACCGATCTATTGCATGACACTCTCCCGGACACTCCCGAGAAACTCCCCTTTGGGCTATGTCCTGGGTTGCCCCTGATGTCAACTCGTGACCTCCGCCACCTTTGTGGCCGCCACCGTCGTGGCCAAACATAAACATCGTCCCAAACGGGGACCTCGGCGCCATACAACTTGGGCACTCAAGGCTTATGGTCGCCTACCTGATCAGGGTAGCGCGCACCCATAACCTTCCCTAGTTGGAGGTTCCTGCGAGAGGCATGACAATAGACCGCATTAGGGCCTCCCCATCCAGGCAAGTGTGGTTGCACTGGTGAGCTTTATTCGGTGGCACCATGACTCAGCCAACAGATTTGTTCGAGTTCGATTAATGTCAGGTTCGACTTTAGTGGTGATGAGCTGAGTCATAGAAGAACAATATGATGATGCATATGAGCATGATATCAGTGTAACCATGGATGGGCAACATAACCATTTAGCACATAGCATCAACAATGATAAATCATGAAGTCTACGGAATACAAATTAGCATGGCATAATGACGATCACGAATATAAAAAGTATTTTCATAACAAACCCTAACTATTCAAATGAGCATATCGTTATCACTAGCATCGGAAAATAAATCTGAGAACTAACATGATAATAATACTAGCAAATAATCATTTAACTTACTAGATGAAAATGAACAAGGCATAAGAACGAGCATGGACTCACAAGCATATATTATTCACGAAATAATTAAATGCACAAACAATTATTCAATATTTAAGTGGAAACCATGGCTACTGCAATGCCATCATGCAAGTGGCTGTTGTGGCTTGCCTGGGGTTGATGGATTCACCGGGGAGAGGTGCGATGAACTCGCGGAAAGAATCGCCGGAAAAGTTTCCCTCCCGGCGGAGCTGTTTTAAGCCCAAGGGAAAAATGGTCATTTTCACAATGTGACAACCTCATGAAAATGGTACCATCGGACCGGGCTCGACGAACTGAGATCGTGGGCTTTGGAATCACCTGAATTGGAGTCTCGGTTGAAAAGTTACGGACGTTCGTTCGTTAGGCAGAGAAATAAATAAAAAGTGTTCATTTCTGCTGCTAACGGGCGAACGCTCGCAATATAAGGGTTTCGGCGGCGGCTGCTAAAAACAGAAAGCGCCTTTTAGAAAATGCGCTTTCAAACGGGGAAAGCGCATTTTGACCCGAAGAAGCAGCGAAGTACGCTTTCTATAAGCGAAAACGTATTATTGAAAATACGCTTTCACTTAAGACGGCACGGGCCCGGTGTTGACTCTTTGTTTGACTGACTGGTGGGGCCGTGCAGAGGTGGGATCCACCTAACTTGGTCATCTCCTTCCTCGCGATGGGAGGCAGAGGAGGCGAGGCAGGGCATGGCCGTCGCCGGCCCCGACTCCACCGGCCATCTCCGGCCGAAGTCCGGCCACTGGCGGCCTCAGGGCGGAGTGCCGCACCCGTCCTAGTGCAGCACGCGCGCTGAAGAGGGCCATGGCGACGGCGGTTGGGATGCCCGCGGCGGAGGCCTTCGGCCGATTTTGAAACCTCGCCTATGGGTACTCCAGGGAGCAGGCGAGAGCAGGGGAGGGCTCGCCGTGACTTGGTGGAGCTACTGGTGAGGAAGAGAAGGAGGGAGGAGCCCCAGCTTGCTCGAATTTGAGCGCGGGAGGGCGGCGGCCGTGGCTGCAATGGGAGGGCAGGGGAGCTCCCGGGGCTTGGTTGGGTGGTCGGGGAGGTCTAGGGGAGGGTGGTGAGGAGGTGGATGAGCTCGAGAGATCTCGGGAAGGGCTTAAATAGCCGCGGCCGGATGCCTTCGCCGGAAACCGCCGCGGACGCGCGGTCGATGCCTCTGGAACGACCGCGTACGCGTGCGCACGCGTGGAGGGGTGGAGAGCGACGGGAGAGAGCTAGTGGGGTGGCAGACGCGGGCGGTGCTGTGCCCGGTCGGCCACCAAGGCACTGTGCTCACGCGGGCGCGGCCACCGTGGCGCGAGGAGGGCGAATGAGGTGGTGGCCAGGGCACGAGAGGATGCGGGGAACTGTGGGCGACGCGGTAGACACAGTGAGACAAGCGAGAGTGGCAGGGAGAGCGGTGCTCGGAGCTAGCCGACGCGCAGAGTGCGCCAAACGCACGCCAACGGCATGGTCACCGCGTGCATTGGCGAGAGGAGGGCACGTCTGCCTGCCAAAAGTTGTCAAACGTGTTGTCCCTCCAACATACAGTCCCAGTGATGCGATAGCCCGAAGAAATACACTGTGGGTTGATGGGAATGATCGACTGAAGTTTCTGTTGCACACTTACGCATGATGTTGTGGTCAAATGGAATGAGATAAGAGATAACCAGGATGTCTCAGGGGTTTAGGGTAGGAAGGACTACCATCTTGTGGATTTTGAGGTCATTTGGGCAAGGTTTGAGTGCAGTTGCTTTACAACTGCAAAAATTGACCAGAATCTGGATCAGGAAGTAGCACTCACATGGTTACTTGGCTTGGGCTTAAAATTGGTGTAGGATGATGATTTGATCATATGAAGGTGCCATAAAAATTTCATACCATTTGGATGAATAAAAATGGTACTTCCTTCACAATGCCCCACCCTGGACATAAACTTGGGGGAATTTTGTGGAGGAAATGGCTTGGCAAAAAGATGTGAATTTTGGCATGCTCAAATTATATAGGGTCATTTAGGTCCTGGATTAATTTCAGAATTTTTGAAGCAATATAAAATATAGTTGCTTCACAAACTGAAATTGTGACCAGAAACCAAGATTGGATGGTGTGCACACATAGATGATTGGATGGATATGAAATTTGGTGGAGAGTCATTATTTGTCATATAAATGATCTACTAAAATTTCAACGCATTTGGATAATCCTAGCTAGTACTTCCTTCACAAAGCTTCTCTCTGGTCACAAACTTTGGAAATTTGCTGAGGAATATTTACTAGGCAAATGAAGCTGAATTTTGGCATGTGGCAATCATTTGGATATGAGAGAGTTCCCAAAAAGTTTGAGGGCAATCAAGAAAAGATAAATAGCACTTCCTTCACAAAGTGCCATTCTGGACAGAATGGAAAATGAATATTCCTGAATTATTTTTGAACTAGGCAAGGATGGGTTTTGACATATTTGTGGAAGATATAATCCAAATAATTTATGAGAATTTTGAGGGAATTTTTGGAATGACAGAAATATAGGTTGCTTCACAACCTAAAGCAAACAGGGTTATTCCTTTAATAGAAAAAGGAATATTCCCAAGAAATAAATATTGGGGTTGGGCTAAGATGGAAATGACATGGCCTTGGGATAGATTTGAGAATGACAAGCCACTAGGAAGTGGCAGGAGAGAAGATTTTCCTAAGTTTCAAGACCACCTAGCCATGGAAAAAAGAACTCCAAATAAAAAAATTCAAAGAAATCCAAAGAAAAAAAGGGTCAAAAATCGGGGTGTTACAAACATACCCCCCTTATGATAAATATCGTCCTCGAGATTTGGTTGCTCAGGGAACAAGTATGAATATTCTGACTTAAGGAAACCGTTTCCAACTCAGGCATCCTTTTCCTTTATAAATTGTTCCCACTGAATTTCATATTATCTGCGTACCTTGCTCGGCAGTGGTTTGCTTCACCGTACCCAACATTCTGACAGGTCTTCCTTCATATGTTCATCCTTACTCTGTCTCCAATTATTTTATGTGTGCTGGCTTGCCTGATATTATCATGACCGGGATTTCCATAAGTCTGGGAGTGATTTCCAATTGACGTGACATTCTTTTATCCAGCTCCGGTAGTATTTAATGGAGTAATGAACCAATTTCCTCGGGGGACATGAAACATTTACTCCTTGCATCGAGTTACTCGAGTAGATGCATATCCTCTGAGTTCAAAACAATGCTGAGGATCATAACCATTCCCTTGGTAGAATCTGACTGCTTGTAGGTAGTTTTAAATCTTGCTGACTTCTTTGTCTCAGATCTGTGTCGATGATTTAACTGTTACCTTGATATGAGGTCCTTACAAACAGAGTAGACCCCTTGGGTGTGTGTTCATGGTGATCGATACGGAATTAGACTGTCTTGGGTATCCGTACCGTGTTGTTCCTGCACTGATTATCATACTTGTATTACCGGTCTTGCTCCTTCATTATTGTTCTCTTTTGCTGAATCTTTTGCTGAAAAGAGCTTGGCCATTGATATCCTCAATTCTTCATGTGACCATAGGTGCTGTCAGGTGCAATATTCCAGTGGTCATACCTTATCCTTATCCTCAGGCAGTGCAGCAATGTTTGACTAGCAAGTTTATCATCTCTCAAGCTTTAACTGTATGGCAATGATCATCCGAACCTTTGCATAAAATCGGCAAATAACTCAGTAGCCACCAGAACGGTCTTTACAACTCAGATCTGGGACATTACTGAAATAACTCAACCATGGCTCACGACGGCTAAAAAGTAGCTCAGAGCATGAGGCAGTGTTGATAAGAAGAATGTAGCAGTTCCCTAAGACAGCCGAAGATCAGCTCAGAGCATAGGGTCGCTGCTACAAAAAGAAACTCAACAGCTGCCCGAGACGGCCGAAAAGCAGCTCGGAACACGGGCCAGTTGTTGAAAAGAGGAATGTAAAGTCGGCATCCACCCTGGACGGCCGAAAGTAGCTCAGAACACAGGCGTGGTGCCGTTACCCGAAAAAAGGTAGGCAAGGGTTCATCATGATCATATACCCGGTTCACAGTTACTGGTATAAAGCTCACTGTTGTGGTGATCATCCATAGCAATGACAAGGGTTAACGATATCACTTTGTCGGGTGTGAGGAAGCTGGCCTTGATATCCACTGTCAGGATTGTTGCCCCAACATTGTCTTGCTTCATAGCTTGTCAGACATTGCATCACACTGAGGTGTATACTGGCTTTCTTCCTCTTACATACTCACGGATTTGTCGGATTCTCACCATGCTGGTATCATCTTACGAGTGACTTGAATGACCTTGGTAGCATGTTCACCATATGTATGGAAGCATGTGTAGCTGAGCATTTGATTCCCGAGGCAGACACTTGTGTCTTGACTGATTCTTGCTTCTGACAAACTGTTGCGGATCTGATTCTTGGGATGCACTTCCATATGCTGCCAACTCACTGTGTAATATCTTGTACCACTATCGATGGTTGTTTGTAGTGTCTTTCTGACGAAGCCTGGATAGCTTGTGTCGGAAGCTACCTGAGAGTAGCGTGTTGAGGTAGACTGGGTACTGTGCTTCAGAAGATTCTCCCTTGGTTGCTTACTGAGGACGATTCGGTGCCTTATGCCGGAAGCTTTCTGCGGTGGCTTATAGAAGAAGGCAGAGTACCTTATGCTGGAAGCTATCCACATATCGTACTGAGGAAGACTGCGGAACCTTGCGTCGTAAGCTTCCCTGGTAGCGTGCGGAGGAAGACTGGGTTGCTTACTCCAGAAGCTTCTCTTCGTGATATGCGGACTGAATGCCATACATATATATATATATATATATATATATATATATATATATATATATATATATATATATATATATATGCCCCTGATATTCCTTTGACTGGAAATGTACTGTTGTCTTGCACACAAATTATCTTCCAGCTAGTTCATTACGATTGTGATGGTTGCACACTGATGTAACCTTGATGTTGATAATCAATCTAGGATATCCTTTGTATTCAGATCAGATATTCCCAATATAATGCAGTCGGCTGAGAGTTTCATAATGTTTGGCTGAGCTTCTAAATATTTGAACTCCTCACTGATTCTTTGAGTCCGGTGTCCGTTTGATGAGCAACTTTCATAAGGGAAAATAAGGTAACACCGAGGGCCCAAAGAAAGAAGCAAAAGAAACGACTAAAACAAAAGCACACACAACATTAAGATTACATACAAGCAACTGCACACTTCACAGCTATTCTCCTCACTATGCATGCCTACTTAAGCACACAATTCTTGAGGAAACTCCTGTACTATGATCTAATATGTTGTGGCGGTGTGCACGAAAGTGAATTAGCGTGTGGAGGGATTGGTGTAAACGGAGCTACACCAAGCGCTGGCTCAGCACCGGTTGCATCTAGACGGCCTCGGAGGTGAGGATGGACTCGGTGATCATGTAGCGAGACACGGATGTCACGACCACATCATCATCAAGCGTACGGAAGGGAATCGTACTCGTCCAGGTAAGGTAGGATAGCGGTGGAAAGAAGGGCCTGCTGGCATTGCCCTTTTCAGGTAACAAAGACCAGTGAGGGTTGCCAAACGGCGGGTTGAATGGCAAGATCCGGGGTAGAAACGTGTCTACCACCGAAACAATAGGTGTGGCATGAAGCGAAAGTATTGGTGCGATACCTGTGCATCAATCCTGCAAATGATCGACACCACTGGGTACCTTGGCATCACTCCGCTGGGACAGAGAAGACACCAAACACCAAAGACCAAGTATACAAAGCTGGAGGGTGCAGGTAGTGGATCAAAACCGATGCCACCTACACTCACAAGATCAACCGTTAGCGACAAGATAATTAGTCTATATGCATGCTATGCAGCAAACAAATGCAACAACCAAATGTAGCAAGCAAGCTAGACTCTGAACTACCGGTTTCTAACGCTCGTGCTGACTAGGGCGTCCTACAGCCAGACCTGCTCTGATACCAATCGTTGTGGCACCCCGGCTCAGAGAGACCGGAACACCCCGTATTCCAGCCCAGAGATCAAGTCTTCTGGAATACGGCACTGCTTGGCATAGAACAAATCAGCTCTTTATTACAAATGGTGCAAGTACTAGGGTCCGATGTTAAAAAGGATTACAGGGGCACGGCGACACTTCGCCTGCTAAGGTAGCTCTATGCTAGCAGCGGAACATCTCGAAGCGGAATAGAATCTAGCAGCGGAACAACGACGACAGTGATGAACTCCACTCCGCAGGGACTCTGGCTGGGACGTATCCTAGAGCGCAACCTCGGGGTCCTCGACAAACAAGCAATCACGACATCACCTGAAATCTGGCATGACACGCCAGGTGAGTACTTTGAATGTACTCACAAGCTCACAGCAACCAAAGCAATCAAGACATACAACAGCATGGCATTTACAGGTTAAACATCAATGATGAACACAATACTACTAGAACAACATGAGCATGGCATATACATAATTCATGAGCATGAACACGATACTACTTGCACTAGCATGCAAAGGGGTCGACGTTTAAGGTCTCATGGACCAACTTACTCTGCTCGGAGGTTATCTCGTAACCACCAACTTACCATCGTGAGCATCACACGATCACCTCAGGATCAACCAAGCTCGGTATCAACTATACCATCGTGATCATCACATGACCACACGGAGCTTGATCTCTACCTGTGATCATCGCATGACCACATAAAGATCAACCAACTTCTTTTCTCATTGAACCAGGGTTGATTATTATTCAGGTTATTATTTCTGTTGACCCACAGTGTGACCTACTACGAAGTGTGTCCATGACCGAGGACGCGGCTATCAATAGATTATACACTCTGCAGAGGTTAGTACACTGTACCCACACCACGGAAATCATGGCCTCGTGCTCCCATTCGGGTGGACCAACGACATTCCGACAAAACCGATCTATTGCATGACACTCTCCCGGACACTCCCGACAAACTCCCCTTTGGGCTATGTCCTGGGTTGCCCCTGATGTCAACTCGTGACATCCGCCACCTTTGTGGCCGCCACCGTCGTGGCCAAATATAAACATCGTCCCAAACGGGGACCTCGGCGCCATACAACTTGGGCACTCAAGGCTTATGGTCGCCTACCTGATCAGGGTAGCGCGCACCCATAACCTTCCCTAGTTGGAGGTTCCGGCGAGAGGCATGACAATAGACCGCATTAGGGCCTCCCCATCCAGGCAAGTGTGGTTGCACTGGTGAGCTCGATTCGGTGGCACCATGAGTCAGCCAACAGATTTGTTCTAGTTCGATTAATGTCAGGTTCGACTTTAGTGGTGATGAGCTGAGTCGCAGAAGAACAATATGACGATGCATATGAGCATGATATCAGTGTAACCATGGATGGGCAACATAACCATTTAACACGTAGCATCAACAATGATAAATCATGAAGTCTACGGAATACAAATGAGCATGGCATAATGACGATCACGAATATAAAAAGTATTTTCATAACAAACCCTAACTATTCAAATGAGCATATCGATATCACTAGCATCGGAAAATAAATCTGAGAACTAACATGATAATAATAATACTAGCAAATAATCATTTAAGTTACTAGATGAAAATGAACAACGCATAAGAACGAGCATGGACTCACAAGCATATATTATTCACGAAATAATCAAATGCACAAACAATTATTAAATATTTAAGTGGAAACCATGGCTACTGCAATGCCATCATGCAAGTGGCTGTTGTGGCTTGCCTGGGGTTGATGGATTAACCGGGGAGAGGTGCGATGAACTCGCCGAAAGAATCACCGGAAAAGTTTCCCTCCCGGCGGAGCTGTTTTAAGGGCAAGGGAAAAATGGTCATTTTCACAGTGTGACAACCTCATTAAAATGGTACCATCGGAACGGGCTCGACGAACTGAGATCGTGGGCTTTGGAATCACCTGAATCGGAGTCTCAGTTGAAAAGTTACGGGCGTTCGTTCGTTAGGCAGAGAAATAAATAAAAAGTGTTCATTTCTGCTGCTAACGGGCGAACGCCCGCAATATAAGGGTTTCGGCGGCGGCTGCTGAAAACAGAAAGCGCCTTTTAGAAAATGCGCTTTCAAACGGGGAAAGCGCATTTTGACCCGAGGAAGCAGCGAAGTACGGTTTCTATAAACGAAAACGTATTATTGAAAATACGCTTTCACTTAAATCGGCGCGGGCCCGGTGATGACTCCTTGTTTGACTGACTGGTGGGGCCGTGCAGAGGTGGGACCCGCCTGACTTGGTCGTCTCCTTCCTCGCGATGGGAGGCAGAGGAGGCGAGGCAGGGCATGGCCGTCGCCAGCCCCGACTCCACCGGCCATCTCCGGCCGAAGTCCGGCCACCGGCGGCCTCAGGGTGGAGCGCCGCACCCGTCCTGGTGCAGCACGCGCGCTGAAGAGGGCCATGGCGACGGCGGTTGGGATGCCCGCGGCGGAGGCCTTCGGCCGATTTTGAAACCTCGCCTATGGGTACTCCAGGGAGCAGGCGAGAGCAGGGGAGGGCTCGCCGTGACTTGGTGGAGCTACTGGTGAGGAAGAGAAGGAGGGAGGAGCCCCAGCTTGCTCGAATTTGAGCGCGGGAGGGCGGCGGCCGTGGCTGCAATGGGAGGGCAGGGGAGCTCCCGGGGTTTGGTTGGGTGGTCAGGGAGGTCTAGGGAAGGGTGGTGAGGAGGTGGATGAGCTCAAGAGATCTCGGGAAGGGATTAAATAGCCGCGGCCGGATGCCTTCGCCGGATACCGCCGCGGACGCGCGGTCGATGCCTCTGGCACGACCGCGTACGCGTGCGCACGCGTGGAGGGGTGGAGAGCGACGGGAGAGAGCTAGTGGGGTGGCAGACGCGGGCGGTGCGGTGCCTGGTCGGCCACTGAGGCACTGTGCTCACGCGGGCGCAGCCACCGTGGCGCGAGAAGGGCGAATGAGGAGGGGGCCAGGGCACGAGAGGATGCGGGGAACTGTGGGCAACGCGGTAGACACGGTGAGACGAGCGAGAGCGGCAGGGAGAGCGGTGCTCGGAGCTAGCCGACGCGCAGAGCGCGCCAAACGCACGTCAACGGCATGGTCACCGCGTGCATTGGCGAGAGGAGGGCACGTCTGCCTGCCAAAAGTTGCCAAACGTGTTGTCCCTCCAACATACAGTCCCACTGATGCGATATCTCGAAGAAATACACTGTGGGTTGATGGGAATGATCGACTGAAGTTTGCTGTTGCAAACTTAGGCATGATGTTCTGGTCAAATGGAATGAGATAAGAGATAACCAGGATGTCTCAGAGGTTTAGGGTAGGAAGGACTACCATCCTGTGGATTTTGAGGTCATTTGGGCAAGGTTTGAGTGCAGTTGCTTTACAACTGCAAAAATTGACCAGAAACTAGATCAGGAAGTAGCACTCACATGGTTACTTGGCTTGGGCTTAAAATTGGTGTAGGATGATGATTTGATCATATGAAGGTGCCATAAAAATTTCATACCATTTGGATGAATAAAAATGGTACTTCCTTCACAATGCCCCACCCTGGACAGAAACTTGGGGGAATTTTGTGGTGGAAATGGCTTGGCAAAAAGATGTGAATTTTCGCATGCTCAAATTATATAGGGTCATTTAGGTCCTGGATTAATTTCAGAATTTTTGAAGCAATATCAAATATAGTTGCTTCACAAACTGAAATTGAGACCAGAAACCAAGATTGGATGGTGTGCACACATAGATCATTGTATGGAGATGAAATTTGGTGGAGAGTCATTATTTGGTCATATAAAGGATCTACCAAAATTTCAACTCATTTGGATAATCCTAGCTAGTACTTCCTTCACAAAGCTTCTCTCTGGTCAGAAACTTTGGAAATTTGCTGAGGAAGATTTACTAGGCAAATGAAGCTGAATTTTGGTATGTGGCAATAATTTGGATATGAGAGAGTGCCCAAAAATTTTGAAGGCAATCCAGAAAAGATAAATAGCACTTCCTTCACAAAGTGCCATTCTGGACAGAATGGAAAATGAATATTCCTGAATTATTTTTGAACTAGGCAAGGATGGGTTTTGACATATTTGTGGAAGATATGATCCAAAGAATTTATGAGAATTTTGAGGGAATTTTTGGAATGACAGAAATATAGGTTGCTTCACAACCTAAAGCAAACAGGGTTATTCCTTTAATAGAAAAAGGAATATTCCCAAGAAATAAATATTGGGGTTGGGCTAAGATGGAAATGACATGGCCTTGGGATAGATTTGAGAATGTCAAGCCACTAGGAAGTGGCAGGAGAGAAGATTTTCCCAGGTTTCAAGACCACCTAGCCACGGAAAAAGAACTCCAAATAAAAAAATTCGAAGAAATCCAAAGAAAAAAAAGGGTCAAAAATCGGGGTGTTACAGGGACAGCCGTGGCCGGCGAATCCGACGGGACTCGCGCCGTGCCCTTGGGTGGCCACCCAGGCGCGCTGTGTGATGGGGGCAGCAGCAGCGGCGCCATCAAGGAGCGGAAGAGGAGGCACTTTTACCCGAAGGATGAGTAAGTTCCTCCGCCCCTTCCTATCGATCCCTGCTTCCTGGCTGCTGCGGCCCTGATGGGCTTTCGCCTGTGCAGGAGCCCTGAGCTGGTCGCCGAGGAGGAGGAGAAGACCAAGAGGAGGAGAGCCGAGGTCGAGGGGCCCTCCCCTCCTTTGAAGGTCGCCTCGCCCACCGTGCCGGCGCACCTGGTGGCGAACACGGCGGGATGTAGTGAGGAGGCCGAGCGGCGGCCGGAGAGTGGGGGCGTGGCCATCGATGGCTAGGGGGCACTCCCCCAGGGGCGCGCGGAGGCGACCCCTAGGCGCGAGGCGACGCCTCCCATGCCTGCCGCGGCGGAGCTCACCGTAGCCCTTGCGGGAATTGTCCCCGGGCCTGAGCTCCCGGCCCTCGAGGTGTCCAAGGCGACGCCGGAATGTGGGGCAACACCGCCAACGCTGGGGGTGGCCATCCTGGGCCCTCCTCGTCAGACGGCGAGCGCGACCCCTGGTGGGGTCGACGGCGCGGACCTGCCGAAGGGGCCCGAGATCAGGCCTTCCCATCCAACGATGCCAGCAGGCGGCGAGGAGGCCTGGGTGAGTCACGCCTTGGTGCTGGGGGACAGCGGTACCGCGCCCTGGAGCGGGGCCGTCAACAGCATCAAGGCGGCCCTCGAGGCTATTGAAGGTGAGCTCAGGAAGGAGGCGGTGCTCTGTGCGGAGGAGTGGCGGAAGCTGGCGGAGGGGTGGAGCCAGCTTCGTGAGGCGGCGAAGCTTGACTGCCAGTGGGACGAGGAGGCGCAGGCGCAGCGCGAGCAGCTCGCCAAAGAGGCCCAGGCGTCCCTCGCGAAGGCCCTCGAAGATGCCCAGGAGACCAAGCGGCGGCGGGAGGAGGCGGATGCTTATGAGAAGACGCTCCAGGAGCAGGCTGCCTCGCGTGAGCGCCGGCTTAAGGCGCGGGAGGAGGCCGCAGAGGCCCTCGAGGGACGGCTCGCGTCCCGCGAAGCTGAGCTCTCAAAGTGCGAGGAGGAGGTCCCTAGGTCCCAGGATGCGGTCACCACCCGCGAGGCGAACGCCAAGACCCGAGAAGGCGAGCTCGCGGCATCTGCGTCCGTGCAGGAGGCTGAACGGGAGCGCCTACTGGTGAAGAAGCGTGAGCTGGCGGCTGCCCAGGCCGCTCTCGACGAGCAGAGGCGCCTCGCGGCCAAGCGGGATGAGCTCTAGGCCGAGGTTGACGACCTCAAGAAGCAGCTGCTGGACACAGATGCCACCGTCGAGGAAGCGTGCCGCGGCCTGCTGACCCAGGCGACAACGCGACTCTTCAGCAACCTCCTCCGCCTCGACGATCGCTTCGACTTCGGGCGGGTGGTGACCCCTGTCCCGGCGGAGCTCCGCGAACCCCTCGAGGAGGCTGTGAGGGAGCGCGTGGCCGGCTTCGTCGGGCTGTATGCCTTCGAGCCTGAAGTTAGCGGCGGCGGCGGCGGCGAGCCCCCTCGCGACGGCGGCACCTCACGCGCCTAAATTATCCTTGAACTGTTGCTGTAATAGGATAGACGGGGCCCCGTGGGGGCGTGAAAACATTTGCATGGTACTTTTGTTGTCAAGCACTTAATGATTTATGCGTTTTTGTTTTTCCTCCCGAGGCCCTTATTTCCCTTTTACATTGCCTTCGTGCCCTGTGTCGCTAGGACCCAGCCCCCGAAGCAAGCTACACCCGTCGCTAGTATGCCCAGAGCGTGCGCTCGGCAAGGCCAGACGGTGTAGGGCTCTTAGGGCTGGTAGGAGTCCCTGAGGCGCGATGCTCAGGGTCCCCCCCTTGACATGCAGGCGGCTCGTGCCAAGGAAATCAGGATGCCACGAGAGAGAAACGAGAGGGACAAAGACCCGAGGGGTGCTTTAGACTTAGCTCCTTCAAAGCGTGTAGCTTGGGGCGAGTCCTTCGCAGGGCGCGGCTCGTGAGGCGCAGTCCCTCGTGAGGCCTTCTGCCCGCAGGGCCCCGCTCGCGAGGCCTCCTGGGGGGGCTCCTGAGGCCTTCGATATCCTACACTAGGGAAACTGCCAAGTTTTCGCAAGTAGTGCAGCAGGGCGCGCTCGCGAGGTCGCCTGTGGGTGTTACGCAAGGAGACAAGAGCACCAAGGACCTGGTGAGGTGACGTACACGGGAGCAGGCCCGCGAGCCAGAGCTTAGTCGCTTGGGTTTTTCAGTGCTGCTGGGACTGACCCGAGCACAAGCACCGTGCCCAGCCCCCGGCCGCGTGACAGGCATGGGTGAGATCATGAGCGCGCGCCCCGTGGCTGCAAGCACACAGGGTTCTTGGAGGAAATAAGCTTTACTGATGCATGAAGTAGGTTCATTACATAACAGAAAGATACATGCTACCGTGTTCGACACGGGTCAGCTTGAGGATGTGACGGCCGAGGGCCCGTCAAGTAGGCCGCCAGCGCTGAGCATGGGGCGTCCGCCAGCGCTGAGCATGGGGCTTCCACGAGAGTGGGAAGGAGCTCTCACGTGCCGGAGGCAGCGTGGGTAGAGAAATCCCTGGAGCGTGTACAGCTCCATGTCGCTCGTATCCGTGGGGCACGGATAGAACTTACGGTGATGGCGGGCGTTCCATGTGTTTGGTACCGGAACACCCGCCTCCGTCACGAGTGGGGCCGCGGTGGGCCGGTGGGCGAGTGTTAACCACCTCCGTATTCCTTGTGATGTGGGACTCCAGGCTCATGCGCATCAGCCTTGCGAAGGTGGCTGCGGCATCCTCCAGGCCGAACGGCATACACATGAGCCAGGGCGAGCCTGCGGCGATGCGCGGAGGAGGGAAGGGGCCTGCGGGCAAGCCTAGTTGAGGGCGATGAAGTCGACGCACATGCACACGCTATCGCGTGGCCTGGCGACGGGGGTGAGGCTGGCAATCCACTTGGGGTGGGGGGGCTTCACGTGCGATTCCAGCATCCTGGGGCTTGTTGACTTCCTGGGTGGTGACTTCCTGCTTCTCGGGCGCCTGACGCCGCCCCTTCTGCTTGACGGGCCGCGCGCTTCGGCACGCGGCAGAGTGGTGCTCGATCACCTCCCTCGGTAGGCTGGGCGCGCCTGGTGCTGTCCAAGCCAACGCATCAGGGCATGCCCAGAGGAAGGTGACGAGCGCGCCTTCCTATTTGGGGGAGGGCCCGCCGCTGGTGGCGAGGGAGGGGCCTACTTCGCCCCCATCCAGCGATGCCTTCTTGGACTCGACCCGCTCCTGAGAGAGCAGGGGCTTCTTCTTCGCAGGCATCTCCTCGGCAGGCCCAGGCACGTCCTCATCGGCCGGGGATGCGATGGAGGCAGTCTTGTAGGCGTGCTCGAGGGTTTGCAGCGCATCCTTCTCGTCGCAGCGGACGGTGAGGGTACCGCTGCAGCCGGGCATTTTGACGAGGCCGTAGGCGTGGTGGGTCGCGGCCATGAACTTGGTGAGCACCGGGTAGCCCAAGATGGCGTTGTAAGGCAGGCTGATGTGAGCCACATCGAAGACGATGAACTCCGTACGGTAGATCTGGCGGGTGCCGAAGGTGACGGGAAGGCGCACCTACCCCAGGGGGACAGTGGAGCCGTTGGTGATGCCCGAGAAGGGCCTGGTGGGCATCAGGCGCTCGTAGGGCACTTGGAGCATCTCGAAGGTCTCGATGGAGATCATGTTGAGGCCGGCGCCTCCATCGATGAGGATCTTGGTGACCGCGATGTTGCTGATGGTGGGGGTGCACAGCAGGGAGACGGCGCCCACGGCCTTCGTGGACTTGGGGTGGTCGCTGGAGTCGAAGGCAATGGGGAACTCAGACCACTTGAGGCGGCCGGCAGACTCGAGCGCCGGGAGGGCCGCGTTCACCTCCCGAGAGAACTGCTTGAAGTGGCGGTTGGACGGAGGGACCTGGGCCCCACCAAGGATGCAGGCCACCCTGCGGGGCTCTTGGTAGCCCCCAGCGTTCTCAGCAGGAGGGGAGTCGTTGGCGCGTATTGGGGCGGCGTTGGCCTGAGGGTCAGCCTGCCGCGGCTGGTTCTGCCAGCCCTAACGGTTGTTGTCGCCGGCGCCGTTGTTGTGGTTGTCGCCCTAGCTGCCACCTCCGCTGCCGCGGCCGTGTCCCTTGCCGCGCTCCTTGCGGCTGCCGCGGCGCTCGGTGCGGCCCTCGCGAAGCAGCTTGAGCTTGTGGCAGTCCTCTGTGCTGTGGGAGTTCATGTTGTGGTAGGCGCAGAAAGGACGATCGTCCCTCTTGGCCTCGCCACAGTCGCGGCCGCGCTTGTAGTCCGGCTCCGCCGAGAGCACGGCAGGGCCCTTGCGCTTGGTGTCCTTGCTCTTGGGTTTCATTGCGTCAGGCTCAGCGTCGATGTCGTTGTGGAGGAAGAGGCATCCCTCCTCGGCCTTGGCGCAACGTTCGGCGAGGACGAACAAATCTGCTGCGGAGTCAAGCTCGTCCCTTACCGAGATCTTCTCGCACATCTTCACGTCCGTGATGCCATTGGTGAGGGCAGAGACGATCGCGGTGTCGGAGGACTTCGGGATCTTGTGGCGCACCTGGCTGAAGCGCTGCATGAACTTGCGAAGGGGCTCACCAGGGCGCTGGCGCATGTTCTGTAGGTCGTTGAGCGTGAGGGAACGGTCGCTCGTGCCCTTGATGCTAGCGATGAACTGCTTGCACAGGTCCTCCCATGAAGAGATGGACGCCTCGGGGAGGTTCATGAGCCATGAGCGCGCAGCGTCCTTGAGGTCCATGGGGAACAAGTTCACCATGACCCGGTCGTCCCCCCTCACGGCCTGGATGCTGATGGTGTAGAGCAGGAAGAACTCCGTGGGGTTGGCGCTGCCGTCGTAGCGCTGAGGGAGCTCTGGCTTGAACTTGTCGAGCCACACCACGTGACGCAACTCGGGGGCGAGGGCTAGGTAGCCCCCATTGGTGACGGCGCCACCGTCGAAGGCCGCGCGGTTCTGGCGTCCTGCCATGGCGACATCGTGGAGGACGCGGTCCTGGCGGTTGCGTGCCTTCTTGAGGTCCACGCGCGTGTCCGGGGGCACGCGGTGGACGATCTGGCAGCAGTCACCGTCGCCGCCCGGCACGAGCGAGCTGCGGGACGGCTCCGGGGCGCGCGCTGCACGGCGGCGCTCGGCCACGTCGCGGTCCGAAGGAGGCGGAGGGGGTGCGTCATGCCCGGCCCGGTCGGCGCGTGATGGCGGAGCCAGCAAGGAGCGAGAGGGCGCCTGGCCATCACGCGCGGCATCGACGAGCTCGGTGATGCGCCCAAGCCAGGCGTTGTAGCCGTCCTTGGTGGGACGGTAGCGCAGCAGCTCCTGCGCCATGAGCAGCGCGGCGTGCGGAGCGGGAGGATCGCGACGCGCGAGCGAGGAGGTGGTGGCGGAGCAGCCGTGCGCCTGCTCGTTCACCGACGGGTGGGCGGAGTAGGCCACGCGCTCCCCGACGGGCTCAGTGGCAGCACGAGGGCAACGCCCAGGGGCCCCGCGGGCGGCGAGTGTCGCTCGGACCCTGGCGGCGGCTAGACACGCGACGCGTTCCTGGCGAGCGGCGGCGTCGTCCATGTCGATGCTGGGGTCGAGGTCGAAGGCTCGAAGAAGGCAAGTCCCCCTACCTGGCGCGCCAAATGTCAGAGTCTAGGATCTATGTCCAAGAAACTTCTCCAAGAACTTAGGATTCGAACTCTGGGGGACTTTGCTTGGCAACCTACGACGCGACGGCAACTACGGCGGGAACACGACGGGCTCGCTGGTTCTCACCGGACACAAAGGGGACGCACGAGCTACCCAGGTTCGGGCCATCGTGCAGTGTAATACCCTACTCCTGCCTGTGTTGGATTGCTCTGTGGTGGAGAGCTCGTGCTCAAGATACAAGAGGTGTGGGGGAGAATGAGTTGATCCCCTTACATGGAAGCAGCCATGCCCCTTTTTTAGTGCCTTGGTCCTCTTCCCCGAAAATATGAGCGGGAAAGGGTGGCCACAGGGCGGCAATTCAAAGGGGGACAGGCACGCGGGTCTATCCTGACAAAAGGCGGTCTCCGCCTGATAAAGTAGTCTTCGTGACGCGCTGGTGAGCTTGGCGATGACCTCCGTCCTGGCACGCCGATCCATCTTGATCTTCTATCACCAAAGAGGAAAACCTTTGGGACTTGCTTTGGGGGAGGCAGATGCCACTGCTCCCTTATCACCAGAATGGAAGCTGTGCTCGGTCACGCCCCGCTGTCCTTATCCTGATAGCGGGTCATCACCCATGTGCTGGGCGCGGAGCCCCGCGGCTGGCGCCGTACAATCTGCTTCGTGAGGAGGCCTCGCGAGGGGAGCCTCGTGAGGCAACCTGGTGCTTGGTGGCCTCGGTAGGGTCTGGCCTAGCGGCGAGGGGCCTCGCGAGGCAGCTTCCTCCGGAGCGGCCGAGGCAAGGCCACCCTCATGGGCCGGCCCAAGCGTTGTCCTCTGGGCCAGAGGCACACGGGCCGTGCCACCCTGGTTCCCACTAGGCCGACAAAAACGAACCGTACGCCCGTCCTCCCCCCCATGGGGTTGTTGATACGGACGGGGCTCTTCCCATCTACATGAAGTGGAACTACTCAGGGATGAGAAAAGGCACATACGTTGGTCATTCCCTAATGCCCCCAACCTGGCCTCATGCCTGGTTTTGATGGTTGGGAAAAAAGGGGTCCGTGTGCCCGCTCTCCTACTTGTGTTTCAGAAAACGGGGCCCCTCCATCAGTATGCAGCGGACTGCTCCTGGTAAGAAGGGACCCACACATTGGTCCGTAAGAGCCTCCCCGTCAGTTTGCAGCGGACTGTTCCTGGTTGAGGAGAGCTCAAACGTGTAGTCGGCAGGGGCCCCCCCTTCAGTTTGCAGCGAACTGCTCCTGGTCAGCGGCGCCCATTGCCTTGGGGTGGCGTTAAGGATCCCCTCATCAAAGGCACCCTTTTGTTGTGTTTTGGGTGACAGTATGAGATCCCTCATCAGGGATGCCCACTTGTCAATGGTGAGGTGATAAAAACCTCCCCGTCAGTTTGCAGCAGACTACTCCAGGTTGGGGCGTGTTTTTATACCTTATTCGTTGATCGAATCTCCCCCCCCCCCGTTAGTATGTAGCGGACTGCTTCGGGTTGGGAGGGTGATACCGCTTCCTGAGTCTTCTGGCTGCCTTCTCGCTGGTCTTCGGGATCTGCTTTATTTTAAAAAAATGACTTGTACTATACCTGGGATTCTTCTGATGGGGGCGATGACAGAGGTTTTTGTGGCTGTCCTTCCTCTTCGTCCCAGCGGCATTGTTGGAGTATGCGAGGGAGGTGTTTTTCTTCGTCTTGCTTGCTTGGGAGGGCGTCGGCGCTCCCCCGGCGTCACTTCCTAGGATCTTGCCAGGCATTGAGGGCCTCCCGCTCAAGGGGTTGTTGGCATGTGCTTCTTGCCCCAGCCCCCGTGCTGGCCTTCTCGATGGAGCAGTGTGGGATGGTACCGCACCGGCCCATCTTTTGTCTGGCAGTGGGACCCGAGGCACCATTGGTGATGTCACTCATCTCCTTGAGACAAGCGCTCAGGGGGGATCGCATGTCCATAGGAATCGAAGGATTGCGCGGGAGCGCCCGTATGGAGAGAAATGCAGTTGCCGGCCCCATGATCCCGGCGGCTGATGGACACCGCTGGAACCTTCTCCTCAGGGACCGATGTTTCAAGGGGTCCTCTACCCCTCTTTTCTCCTTCTCCTCTTCGAGCGCCAGGGCTTGGGGAAGCTCACCCAAGTTGTGTTGATCCATGTATAAACCATGGTCCTTGCCACTAAATTTTCTTTGACTTAGCCTTAGCCCCCTACCTGGCATGCCAGATGTCGGAGTGCGATCTCCAGACTCCAGGGATCAAGGATGCCCTATATTTGTGAGTTCAGCCAGGGGATAAACGCTTAGTCAATCAACTCTCAAAGGCCAACAGAAAGGCAAGCACACAAGGTTTTTTATATAGGTTCAGGCCGCCGTGTTGGCATAAAACCAAACATCCTGTTGGTATTGATATAATCGGTGGAATACAAGGCTCAAGTGTTACAAAGGTGGTGGTTGGGGTGAGGCCAGTGGTGGTCGGGGTGCTAGCTAAAGTGCTCTATCACCTCTAATTCTCTCCTCTCTCCTACTCCGCTCTGGTCTTGCGCAAGGTTGTGCTTGGTGCTGTCGGTGAGTGTTTTCTGCCTCTCCCTCTTTCGACCATGATCCTCCCCTTATATAGGCCTAGGGGCACCACACTTTGTCTATGAACAAATACAAGGTAATATACAAAATGATGGTTGGTTTGGGTCATCCACTTGATCCTGATGCGTCGCAGTAGATGAGCTGACACTGCGGAGTGTCAAGTGCTCGAGTACACCCTTCGATGTGACGCACTGCACCGTCCTCCTCCTGCTTCATGCTGCGCTAGTGTCCTATCTTGTCACCCGCCCCTCGGGTCGTCGTGATGATGGCCCTATACATAGCCCTGCACTGGGCTACACCGGGTAGACTGACCAGGCATTTATTACCTGGTCGGTCGAGTGTGTTGCAAGGCCAGCTTCTCTGGCAGACGCGTGTCCCATCAGCTCAGGGAATCAGCCCCCGAGTGCATCACGGCTGACGTTGGGCTCCTCCTCGAGGATCTTTTGTGGCTGTTTTCCTCCATACACTACAAAAAAGACACTTCCGTGACATTATGACCCGAACAAAAAAAAATTCCGTCATGGATGTGACACTTCCATGACGATAATTGTGACAAAAACATGTATCATCATAGATGTGGTGGGCTCCTACTGCCATGACAAAAAATCATGACAGAAAATGGGCTTTTCGACCTGGGCGGGCAGGAGGCGGACCTACATGACATTCTTTGGGTCGTCCATGACATAAAAAATTGTGGTAGAAGTGAGGGCGAGGAAATTTTTAGGGAGTTCCCGGTATACGGTGGGTGGTAGGGCCCGAGCGATGCAGTCGTTTGCGCGTTTCTCTCATACGTGCGCGCGTGTGTGAGCTGTGTTCGCTAACTGAACCCTAGCGAGGCATTCGCTTAATAAACCCGAGCGATCGATTGATCCCTCACACTACGTACTAAACAATCGATCCCACTACGTACTAAACATGAGCGATCGAGCCCTTCATTGCTAACTGAACCCGAGCGATTCCTCGTTGCTAACTGAACCGAGCGATCCGATGGCTGCTAAATGAAGCCGAGTGATCGATCCCTTCATTGCTTCTTACTGAAGCCAATCGATCGATGCGTTGCATCAAGCTCCCGTGCAAGACGTAGCCGGTTGGTTGCCTCTCGATGAACCGTGCACGTTGCTGCCACGCGCACGATATATAGAACGAGTTGAGACTTGCATCGGTCGAGCCCCTTGCGCGAGACGTGGTGAGTTGACCTAGCCGGTTGGTTGTCTATGGATGAACAGTTCCCGTTGCTGCCGCTCGCTCGTACGCCCCACCCCTGCCGGTGGGGGTTGGATGAACAAGACCCCGGCCGTCTAGGAGGTTGGCGGTGGATGAACAGGACCCTGAGGAGGCCGTGTCGCGGTATGCCACACCTCAACCGGTTGGGGGTGGATGAATAGGACCCCGTGTGGAGGCTGGAGGAAGTCGACGGCGGATGAACAATAGCCGGTCGAGGCTGGAGGAAGTCGACGGTGGATGAACAGTAGCCCGTGGAGTCCTGTTTTGTGGTACGCCACACCCCACCCGATGAACAGGACCCGTTTTGACCGCATGCGGTTGGAGAGAAGTCCATTTCCTCCGTTTTGCGGTACGCCAGACCCCTCCCGATCAATAGGACCCCGTTTTGACCGTAGGCGGTTGAAGAGAAGTCCGTTTCGTCCGTTGTGTAGTACGCTAGACACCCGCGATGAACTGGACCCCGTTTCGACCATAGGCGGTTGAACAAAAGTCTGTTTCCTCCATTCTGCGTTACGCAAGACCCCTCTCGATGAACAGGACCCCGTTTCGGCTGTTCTATCCAAGCAGGTTGGCTCCCGATGAATAGGATGCATTCCGACCCAGTCGGTTGCCTCCCGATGAACACGACGCTGATTCCTCCGTTTAGACCCAGCTGGTTGGTTGCCGATGAACAAGACGCTGTTGCTGCACGCGTTCGAGACCCCGCCCGTATGTACGTATGTGGCTGTATTATTTACGGCATGGCTGTACGTATGTGTACACGATTTAGACGGGACTGCCTGAACTGTTACATCGGGGGCTTTACTATGACACGTGCTACTCCTTACTCAGCCATATTTCATCGTTTCAGAGAGACAGGTCGACCAGTATGTACATACATGTTCACGACCAGACAGATAACGCTACGTAAGCTTCGATCGGGTGGGTCCTAGCTATCAGGGGGGAATCATTTTTTTGCACGTAATAAGGAGGCACTTCGTTCCGTGCGAAGATGTAGCTAGTGGGTCCCAACTGTCAGGGAAATGAAGTATTTCTTTTCCACGTAATAAGGAGGCACTTCCTTGAGTACGAAGATATAGCTGGTGGGTCCCGACTGTCAAGGGAAGCATTTTTTAGCGTAATAAGGAGTCACTTCCAGTGGGTCCTAGCTGTCAGGTGAAGGAATCATTTTTTTTGCGCGTAATAAGGATGCACGTCCTTGCATGCAGCCGTCGTCAGCCTCTCCACATACAGTCCTCTTCCGATGGATGTCGTTCATTGACCACGTTAACCATGTCACGTCGAGAGCACCAAGGTAGTGGACGACGGCTAGGCCTAGGAAGGGAACGACCCAAAGCTGGGGAAGATGTGGCAGTGGAGTCCCAGGCGGAGGGGAGTAAGAGGGTTGACTGGTTAGGCTGCGGGGTATGGCTGCCATCGCCGAGAACAACAGAAGGTGTGCTTGAGTAGAGGGATGGCCTGGCCAGCGGTGGGAGTAGGGTGGGGCGGTGAGTCCTTCATAGCAGCACAGCAGTCCATCAGAGTGAGGAGCAGGCGGTCCCATCGGCGCTGGTTTGGGCAACTGGAGCAAAAAGATCATAGATTGAAGAATCACAACGGCCGTTGGATTGACATCGAACGGTCACGCTGGTAGAATCGATTGTTGACTAAGTTGAGTTGGCCCACAAATCAGCCTCCAAATGTGTGGCACACAGCATACAACCCATTTGCTATTTTTTTATAATAATTTACAGCCCATTTGCTAATTCTTATGGAATTTATGACAACCCATTTTCTTCCCAGGACCACGATTAATAAATTCAACGAAATTTCACATATTTTGGTGGAGTCCGAACTATTTTTAATCCTGAAATTTTGAGTCAGATTCAAACTAATTTTAAAATAAATTTAAATTAGGTTAAATCCAATGATATTTAAAATTTAAAATTCGAAGAAAAAAGCCGAAATTAGAAACTAATTGCCAGTTTGCTGTGTTTTTTTAATTTACAGCCCATTTCTTATTACTTATTTCATCTAATTTTCTGGGCAAGCCGAATGCATCCATCCTTGTCATGAAAGATTTGCAGCTCAGCAATTCGCAAAAAAAAAGATTTGCAGCCCAGCATGGTCCTGCCAGCGAGGGAGGAAGAGGACGAGAGATTGAAAAAGCACGTTGGTCGTTTGATTTACATCCAACGCCTAAGGTTATCAAAATCGTTTTGTTGACCAAGTTCACAACGCCTTGCGTGGGCTTCAACCCCATGGGACCACAATGTTAGCTTCCTCTTTTGTGCTGGACATTCAGCCCATTTATTTTTTTAAGAATTTACAGCCCATTTGCTAAAAAATCGAAATACACCCATTTGCTGGGCTGGGTGAAAAAATAATGTTGTGGGCAAGCTGCAACCATTTATTCTTTTTTTTTCTTAGAATTTACAGCCCATTTGCTTCTTTTCTAAATACATGCATTTGTTGGGCTGGCTGGACAGAGCAATGTTATAAAAAATAAAACTGGGTTGGGCATTTCGTTTGGACAAGAGATTTTCTTTAATAATTTACAGGATGGGTAAACAAATAATGTTATGGACTGCAACCCATTTACTTTTTTATGAGAATTTATAGCCCAATTGTTTTTTTTTTGAAATACACCGATTTCTGGGCTGGATGAAAAAATAATGTTGCGAACATGCCCCATTTAATATGTTCATAAAATTTACAGCCATTACCTTTTTTAGAAATACACACATTTGCTTGTTTGGGTTAAATAGTAATGTTGGTCTGACCAGAGCATTATTATAAAATATAACACTTTTTCTAGGCTATTTTATCCTACCAAAACGTGTTATATTTTGATACGGAGGGAGTAGAAAATAAGAACTGATGTATGTGTTTTTTCTTTAAAAAAAGGGTAACATAACCTGGATGCACCGTTTTTTAAGAAAAAAACTAGGCTGGGTGTCCCACAGCCCAGTCAATACCTGCTGGATCCCGGTGTCAGCATGTCGTGGGCTGCGCATATACTAGGCTGGGCAGGCCAAAACCCAGTTTATATTTGCTTGACCTAAAAAAATGAAATCCTCTGCGACAGCCTCTCCTTGTTTAATTCACTCATTTATTTACTACGTTGACAAACTGGTGGGTCCGAGATGTCTGTATTTTAGTAGGCGGCGGGACTCTTTTTTTCGCTTTTACTATTTATATATTTGGTGGCAGTTCATATCTAGTGGCAGAACATTTGTTTCGCGTCAGTCGCTGACCGCAGGGTGGCGGGAGCATGCGGTCCAGCCGGCACTGGTTTGGGAGGCTAGAGGAAGAAGAAGACGGGAGATAGAAGATATAAGAGAAAAAGCATGTCAGCCGTTCGATATGAATCCAACCATTGGCAGAAAGAAAACACCTCTTGACAGTTGATTCATTCAAACGAACAATAGTAGTAGTACTCCCTCCGTAAAGAAATATAAGAGTGTTTAGATCACTACTTTAGTGATCTAAATGCTCTTATATTTGTTTACAGAGGGAGTACTAGTTAATTGGCTTCCACCATGACAATTTTTAGAAGCTCAAGCTGAACTAGACACTAGCCACGGCCACGGCCTCCGCCACGGCCAGCGCCACCCCCACAGCCACGACCTCCACCACCACCATGGCCACGATCCCCGCCACCGCCACGGCCGTGTCCAGCACCACTCCCATGGCCACAACCGCCGCCACTGCGATGGTAGAATGCGTGGAATCAGGCAAAGTTGGACTGGACGGCGAGGAACTACGCCTCGGCGGTGTCAGTGTCCAAGGCATGCCATTCATCTGTGACGATGGGCGCGGGTGCAGGGGCCCCAAACTGCTGCTTCGCCTTCGCCTTCTTCTGCGCAACTCTCTCCAAGCCTAGGTCCATCTCACCCCATAATGAATCCATACGATTCGCGGGCTGCTCATCCTCCTCCTGTCGAAAATTGAACACGAGCGGGTGCTCCTCCAGTTGCGCCATTGACGAGGGAGTGCTAGTGGATTGGAGATGGGAATGGGAGGGGCCAAAGAGAGGATTGGGGCGATAGAGGGTACGGTAGCGGTGTCTTATAGGCTATCGTGGATGCCAAAGGAGGAGGTAAGAGCGGTGGCGGGGGCTCAAAGGGCGCGTCTCCCGGTGTAAAAGCTCCTGCCGCCGGCTCGCACGCCTCCCGGATGCACAGGGATGATGCGTCACAGTCTCCGTAATTGGAGGGATTAATGGCAGGCAGCCATCGCCGGTGGTGCATTGGATGTCGCGCCTCTTCAATCCCCCCGCAGCGCGAGGGGGAAGAAGATGAAACTTCCATCCCGCGTTGGCGGTTGGGGTATGGAGCGAGTTGGATTTAAGAGGGGGGCACGGCACGAGGCAGCGCCGCCGCCCCCTGGGCGGTAGCAGCCAGTCCGGCCACGCTGGTTTGGGAGGCGGGAGAACAAGCACAGGGAAGACAGAAGAATCACATCGGACGCGATTTTTTTAGTGGATGGCTCTCGATGGGGTATTTTTTAACTTGCCTCTCCATGATAGAACTTGTTTTTTAGCCTCCAATCTGTGGAGGACCAGCAGCCCATTTGTTGGGCGGGCCAACCTACAGAAAACATCACTTGATTTTTCATCAAGGCCCAAAAACAATGGAGTAGTATGTTTTTTTAGACGCCGAAAACAATATGGCAGGGGCTGAGTGGGGCGGTTCAACCAGCTGGGTACCAGATGTCAGTCTGACATTTGCTGGGCCCGCTGTGTGTTCAAGCGTGATGATGCGCTGGGTCATTCATGTAGGATCTAGTCGATCGGATGTCATGCAGTGTTCGTATGTTAGCAGGCTAGTTAGCGATCAGTGCTTGTAAAGACTGAGCAAAAGATTAATAACAGCTAATGCGCCGCTGCAACCCAAACAAGCAGGTGCCATTCTTCTCGGAACAAAGGTGTGTCGTGTTACACAGACAAGTCACAAGCCCACATATACATTCTAACAAGTTCACACACAAGTACAACATAAAAGGTAAACATTCAGATCAAACTCACAGGATACGTTCATATTCATAGCCAACATTAACAATCAACAGCTCAAAAGATTCACATATACACAAGTTTAGCATGTTTATGCATCCAAATGAGTGAGAGATCACAGCAAATATTCATAGCCAACATTCACAATCAACAACTCAAAAGATTCACATATTCACAAGTTCAGCATGTTTATGCATCCAAATGATTGAGACACTACTGGGAAAAGCCTTATAGGTGAACTCAAATGTGTGGTGGGCGAGACAGGGCACCCGCCACAGCTAATTTCAAAAGTTTGCAGTGGCGGGTAGCAAAATGTACCCGCCACTGTTGTTACAGCAGCAGTGGCGGGCGGCAACAAAAGCCCACCAAAGGAGAACTACCCAAAATTTGCATGCTGTCAGGGGGATGACCCCCCGGGTAGTCCCAAGAGGGCGAGCCGGACAGGGTGCCTGCCCGCCTGGGCCGGCTGCTCCGGCTCGCGACCGCGGCCGGCTGCTCCAGCCAGCCGGCTGCCCGAAGTCAACCGCTGCGTCCTGTCGGACATGTGTGAACGTGACAGCCATGCCCTGGCCACTATTGCTACATAGGCGCGCACTGTTCACTCGTCAGCGCATCATCATCCACAGTGCTACTTGTCCCCTGGGCACTGATTTATAAAGTGCCCTAGGGGCTCCTCGCCTCAGTAGGCTCGCGGACGCCCGTCCCCGCACGCCCAGGCTGACGGCTGCTCTGTTCTTCCCCCACTCTTCCTCCAATCAATCCCCCGATCGATTCCCCTTGCGCATATCATACAACATCGCCAGGTGAGGAGCTCGATCCCCTCTCAATGTCGCCTCCTCCCATCAGTTCCCCGGCGCTGCACACACTCAAACGCGCACGGGGGGGGGGGGGGGGGATGGAGTAGGTCGCCATTGTCGGCAGCTCCACTCGCCCTCCCTCTGAGATGTGGCACAACTTGTCTTCCTCTCCCCACCTCCATCCCCTCGTCCTCACTCCTGCTCCGTCCACCAACAACTCAATTGCTACCAAATCTCAGCGCCGCACCTGCACCTGCACCGACTGGCTCCATCTGGTCCCCTGTATTCTTCTCCGCGCCCGCGAGAAATCTAGGTGGTGAGATGTGGACGGTGGCACTGCTGCTGCTCCTCTAATTTTTTGCCTTTGCCGTCAGCGGCGGTGGTGGAGCCGTATGGGCTGGAGGTGTGGAGAAATCATCTCCCTCCGCCAGAAATCGTCTCTCTCGCTGGCGGCCTGGCCGCTTTCAAGCCGCCTGCTCCGGGCAGCGGCGCTGCCCCGGCCTCCCCGCATTGGCGCTATCGTGGCCCACGCTTCTCTGCACCAACCTCCTCGCCGCCCCGCCCCCCACGGGCGCGCTCCTCTACCTCCGCGCCCGCACGCCCCCGGCGTCCGCATGACCGCATCCACGTTGCTGCGGGCCGCCGCTCCGCCCCACGGCCGCGCACCTCCACCGCGCTGCCCCGACTCCGCGCGTGACCGCCAACCCCAAATGGGTGTGTGGCGGCTGGCCTCCCTGCTCCTCTTCGCCCACGCTGGCCGCGCACTCTCCCCCGGCATCCGCGCGCCCCGCAAGGCCACCCCCCGCTTCCGCCACCCGCCACCGGCAGAAGATGGCTCCGCCCGCTCCTCCTCCACGACCGCGTTCCCGCGCGCCCGTGGCTTCCTGTCGCCGGCTCCCCCTCCTCAGCGAGCTCCGTCTGCACACACCTTTACGCGCCGGCCGCTCTGCTGCCCAGCCCCCTCGCGCGCCTCGCCGCCTTCAGCCTCGCCCGCAGGCTCCGCCCCACTCCGGCTGCTGCGCCCGTCTCCTGAGCCGCCCGCTCACCGACTCTACCCCGCCTGGCCGCCTTCACCCGCAGCCAGGTCCTCTGCCCCGCTGGCTCTGCCTGGCTGCCTCCGCCCGCGGTCGGGTGCTCCGCCCCGCTGGCTCTGCCTGGTCGCCACGACCACGCGACCGCGCGCCTGCAGCCGGCCCAGCCGCCCACCGGCTCCGCCTGCTCTGCCCCCACGCACGTCGGCTGCCCACCGCCCCGACAAGCGCCATCGCAAGCCGGCTGCCCAAGTGGAAAAGAGAGAGCCGGCTGCCCAACCGGCTGGAGAAAGAAAGAGGCCGGCTGACCACGCCAAAAAAAGAGAGAGAGCAAAAAAGAAAAGAAAGACCGCCTGCAGTGCCCGCCTGCCCGCGTCGCCGTTGGGCGGCCCTGCCAGCCCGCTTCAACGCCTGGTCGGCTGTGCCAGGCCGGCTGGGAGCTGGCCTGGTTGCCTGTCCGCTTCAACGCTTGGCCGGTCGGGCCCGACCGGCTGGGGCACCCCTCGACTGCCCGGAGGCTCAGGCCGCCTGCCGGAGGTCATCTCCGCCCCGTCTGCGCCAAAAGCAATGTGAGCTCCCGTCCGCATATCTTTGCACCATGCACAAAAACGGACAACCCCGAGCGACCCCCGGGGGCTATCTCCGCATTATTTCCAGCTACTTTACTGTCCACCCTGGCACCAGCTAGTCTCGTCCCGAGGGCTGGCCGTTTGGCCCGATACGTTCTTCCTCGCAGATGACTTACTAGTGTGCACGGCACCGAAGGCCCACTCTTCATCTCAGCTATAGACCGCACCCCGGTTGTCCGGCTAGCGAGAGCAAAAGCTGGAGGTCACCCCACGCGAAAAACGTCCAGGGAACAAAACGGCTTGGGCGACCCTGTCATTTCCTTTGTGAGTATCTGCTCGGTTGAATCTGCTCCCAAGAGTCCGAGTACTGTACGCTCCACTCTGTGGCCCACTCTTTGCCTCAGCTACAGACCGGCTCCCGGCTGTCCGGCTGGCAAGAGCAAAAGCCAAAGAGCGGAGGGGACACGAAAAAGACTAAAGGGGGCTTGGACGAAACCGAGTCGGCACCCCTCTGCATATAACGATAGCACCAAAGTAAAACATACAACTCAAACCAACCACGATCATCAATCAACCCATAGGACAAAACGAATCTACTCAAACATCATAGGATGGCAACACATCATTGGATAATAATATGTAGCATTAAGCACCATGTTTAAGTAGAGATTACAGCGGGGAGAAGAGGTGTTACACTGCTGCATAGAGGGGGAGAGAGTTGGTGTTGACAGCGGCGAAGTTGTTGGTGTAGATCGCCGTCACGATGGTTGCCCCGACGGCGCTCCGGCGCCACCGGAAGAGAGGGGGGAGAGCCCCCTCCTTCTTCTTCTTGCTTGCCCCCCCACATAGATGGGAGGAGAGTTTCCCCTCTGGTCCATGGCCTCCATGGCTCCCCGAGGGCAGGAGCCCCTCCGAGATTGGATCTCTCTCTCTGTTTCTCTCCTGTTTCGCGTCCTTGTTTCCTGGCCCTTCACCGTATCTTATATTCCTGGAGATCCGTAACTCTGATCGGGCTGAAATTTTAACACGATTTTTTCTCTCGATATAAGCTTCCTTGTGGCCGAAGAACGACCCCAACCATCTTACGCTGTGCCCACAAGGCAACACCACGTTGCTGGGGGAGGTCGCGCCCTGATGCCTTGTGGAGGCTGTGAGCCTCCGTTTGCGTTGATTCCACCTGCCAAAAATCACATATATCCCAAAATAATTCTCCGTAAAATTTTATCGTGGTTGGACTTTGTTTGATATGGATTTCCTGCGAAACAAAAAACAAGTAGAAAACAGGAACTGGCACTAGGCACTGGATCAATATGTTAGTCCCAAAAATAATATAAAATGTTGCCAAAAGTATCTGAAAGTTATAGAATATTGGCATGAAACAATCGAAAATTATAGATATGATGGAGACGTATCAGTTCCCGCCTCTCGATCTAAAACCCCTCGCATCACACACACACCCACTCAGAGGAGAGGCACAATGGAGAGCTAGCTCCTTCTTCCTCCTCCGCCCCAAACAGCTCCAGGAGCAACTTTGTAGCCCTTGTGCATATCATCCCATTCGGCAGGACTAGGGGTGTTACCTCCCTCGGAGGGCCCCGAACATGGGTACGTCTTGTGTCTCGCATTTGCGTGTACCAACCTCGCTTCCGGAACCCACCAGCGTACTCACGCAGCCCCCCATTTTTAGCCATCTCATGGCATCTGCCATGATTTCACCATGATACATGCGTAATGAAAGTGAGCATTGGCGGGCTTATATGAGGACCCACCAATGGTACGGTGTGTATCAGTGACGGGCCACAGTTATGCTCGCCACAGATAAATCGGGGTGACCCGCACAAAAAATAAATTTTATATAACCAGAACTTAGCAGTGGCGGGCAATACGTAAGCCCGCCACAGATAAAATGTGGTGACCAACGCAAAAAAAAGTATATTTATGTCCAAAAGTTAGCAGTGGCGGGTTTTGAGTGGTGACCGCCACACGTATCACGTACGTCAACGTGCTGTGTTTGCACACGATGTGCATCAAGTTTTCGTCATAACGATCTCAAATTTTTACCACACCCTACAGGTGTCCAATGATGATAGCATGCAAAGTTTCAAACGTTTCCGAGCTTGTTTGCACGGCCAAAGATTTTTTGCCTTTTTTAGTTGCCGTAAATTCAATTAATGCCGCGAAAATAGCAAACCAACTCAAAAAGCTGCAAATTTTTATCACGAGGCTTCCAATAGCGTCTATTACTCATGGAAAATGTTTTAAGTTCGAAATATTTTAAATAATGAGTTATGTGTGTGCGAGGCGGTTGTTTTCGTTCGAAACCCTTACACTTGGTGGTAGAGTGTCCGGTTTGCACACGATGTGCATCAGGTTTTTGTCGTAATGATATCAAATTTTTACCACACCCTACTGGTGTCCAGTGTAGACACCATGCAAAGTTTCATCCCATTCCGACATCGTTAGCACGTCCAACGTTTTTGCCTGACTTTTTAGTTGCCATAAATTCAATTAATGCCGCGAAAATAGGTAACCAACTCAAAAAGCTGCAAATTTTTATCATGGAGCTTCCAATAGTGTCTATTACTCATGGAAAAAGTTTTAAGTTGAAAATATTTTAAATAATGAGTTATGTGTGTGTGAGGTGATTGTTTTCGTTTGAAACCCGTACACTTGGTGGAAGAGTGTCCGGTTTGCAGGATAGTTGCGATATCCTGTCATCCATTTCAAACCGTTATTCTTCTTCGAGAAGTTTTCCTGCAAAAGAGATCGGTAAGGCACATGCAGAAATGTAGGAGTTCAAATTGTCGTGTGATCTCATAGATAGTACCTCATCCTAGGGATGAGACCAGTGCATAACAAGGTTTTTCCATTCAATATCTTGTAAATTTAGCACATGAGACTTCACCAAAATTTCATTTATACACTTGCCATCAAAGTGTGTTTTCCTCAGGTAACACCGATACTGCTACAACGCGTCCTTGAAAAGCGCAAGCAAGCTTTGCTTGTCATGACTATCCAGATTGACCCTCACCTATTTAGAAGAATGTAATGTAAATCATTGATGTTTTCAATCAACAGAAAACAAGACAATAATCACCATGAATAATAGCACTTACACGTAAGTGGGACAGGAAGATGTGAAAATGGTGTTTGTCTTCACTATAATCTTTCCATGATGGGAAGATACGCACGTGGTTCCTAAAAACATTGAAAGCATTGTCTTTTAAACTGGGAATAACTGGAATGGGGTTCCAATCTGCGGGAATTGGGGCACTCCGCAGTTGGAATGGGTCTTTGGCCTATGGATTTGGTGTACTTTTTGCTGGACTGGGATTTTTCAGTGGTACGGCTTGTGCTATGGCAACTGAAATTGTCATACCTTTTGCTGGAGTGCGGTTCCTTTGTGGTGGGGCTAGTGGTATGGCCAGTGGAGTATGGGTACAGTCTACTGGAGTCGGGCCTAGGTTTTGTGGTGCTGGTGCTATCGCCAATATAAGTGGGGTGCTATCTGATTTCTCCGGTACCACCACCTTTTTCAAAGACTTTGTTTGTACTCCTTCAGGTTCTGCAATCACCCTCTTCCTTTTGGATGTCTGATACACAAGAATAGCATTTGAATGGAAAAACATGGTATGATGACAGATGGAATAGGTATTGATAATGGATGGGCATGGCATCTTCACATATATGATGAGTAAACTAAGCAGATGGCATGTGCAACGAAGTAGAAGAAATGCAAGACACCTTATGCAAGATATGTGCAACCAATAAAACCTTGCCAAATTAGAACAGGCACCTTGATGGATGAACACGATAGGCGATCTGCTTTTGACTACACGAGCTCAGAATAGTCATTAGGATCATATTCTGAACACGAATCTGTAGGTGGGGAGCGTGTGGGTTTCATTCCATCCAGAATGGTACTCAATCCCTTGATGCCAAGTTTGTTAGCCATTGCACTTTTCCGCAGTATTCCTCTGATGCGCGCATTCTCATATTCATTGTGACCATGTTCAATATCTGATATGCATGAAAACATAAATAGTAGTGAGATTATCTTTCAAATGCATAGGATATCCTAATATAATAGGGGCTCCCTGTAAACCCTTGTGTGCTACCTCTGGAATTCTGATGAAAGAGCCCATGTGTGATGTAATTTGGTGCGTACATTAATATAATCTGGCACTACTGCTCAAAAAAATAGGCTCCCTGTTGGGAGCTGCAGGAGTAATGATAGTTGGCAGATGATAGGTTCAAAATATACTGTATACAAAGTTTATTGCCAAACCATGATGATGAGAGCACACAGAGAAATAGTATTCCCTCATGTCTCTATATGTGGCGCACGTGCATTTCAAAAATCGCATAGTAACATTAGCTGACCAATTAAATGTGTCTCTATTCTGTTAGTATCTATATCGTATCAGATTCGAATTTGATAACTAAGCATTGGAATTATGAGTGGCATGTAGTTTAGCTTGAAGGATGTAGTGCTGCTAGTACGACACGAAGCATCTAGGCAGATCGTAGTGTAGATAAAAGGGGGAAACCATAACATCATAAATAAATCGAGAAAGTGGAACTGGCTAGAAAATATGGGCTTGTATTGTAGCTACTAATCGAAAGCATTTCGATCCCCTACAGGCCAGCTCTATTCAACTGAAGGCGCACTACTGTTACTATCAGTCTAGTCTCTCAAAGGCCACACAGCTCCTAGCATTTCCTGCATATTATGGCAGACCGACTCGAAGTGCTGAAAGCATCTAGCAGAAGCGGCCAATAGACCTGTTTACTGCAGATCTCCCTGCTCCCCTTCCTGACAAGGAACATACTATACTTATTAAAGAAGAACAGAAGAGGAACATGTTAAAGAATAGAAGAGGAAGCATATTATGGAGATTCCACTTCTTTCTATACATTTGGAAACTATGCTCATGATAAACCAGGCCACATGCATTTGGAAACTCAAGTGGGAACATTAGCTGACCAATTGAATGTGTTTGTTAATTAATATCATTAAAATATCACATTCATATATGAACAACTAAGCTCTGCAAATATGAGTGGTGTGTTGTTTAGCTTGAAGGGTGGACTGCTGCTAGTACGACACAAAGCACCTACGCAGATGATAGTGTAGATAAAATGGGAAGACCCTAAGCATCACGAGTAAAATCGGGAAAGTGGAACTAGCTGGAAAATATGGGCTTGTATTGCCGGTACGGCTAGAAAGGCTTTGGATCCCCTACAGGGGAACCTCTCTTCAACTTAAGGCGCACTACTGTTACTATCAGTCTAGACTCTCAAATCCGACACAGCTCTCAGCATTTCCTAGATATTATGGCAGTCCAACTCGAAGAGTTGAAAGCATCGATCAGAAACGACCCAATAGACCTGTGGACTGCAAGTGTCCCTGCTCCTTTTCCCGACAAGGAACATAATGTACTACTATACTTATTAAAGAAGAACAGCAGAGGAACATGTTAAAGAAGAGCAAGCAAATTCTGGATAATACAATGTTCGTTGCCCACCCATGATGAACCAGAGCGCACAAAGAAATGCAATTCCCTGCTATCTCTAAATGTGGCCATGTGCATTTGGGACCTCAAGTGGCAACATTAGCTGACCAATTAAATGTGTGTCTGTTAACTAATATCATTATCATGTCACATTCATATATGAACAACTAAGCTTTGGAATTATGAGTGGTGTGTTGTTTAGCTTGAAGGGTGGAGTGCTACTAGTACGACACAATGCACATACAAATCATAGTGTAGATAAAATGGGAAAACCCTAAGCATCACGAGTAAAATCGGGAAAGTGGAACTAGCTGGCAAATATGGGCTTGCATTGCAGGTACGGCTAGAAAGGCTTTGGATCCCCTACAGGGGCAGCTCTCTTCAACTGAAGGGGCACTACTGTTACTATCAGTCTAGACTATCAAAGGCGACACAGCTCCTAGCATTTCTTGAATATTATGGCAGACCAACTTGAAGAGTTGAAAGCATCCATCAGAAGCGACCCAATAGACCTGCGGAATGCAAATGTCCCTGCTCCTCTTCCAGGCAAGGAACATACTGTACTACTTATTAAAGAACAGAACAGGAACATGTTAAAGAAGAGCAAGCAGATTTTGGATAATACAATGTTCATTGCCCATCCATGATGAACCAGAGCGCACAAGGAAATGCAGTTCCCTGCTGTCTTTCTATGTGTGGCCACGTGCTTTTGAGAACTCAAGTGGAAACATTAGCTGACCAATTAAATGTGTATTTGTTAACTAATATCATTATCATATCACATTCATATATGAACAACTAATTGTTGGAATTATGAGTGGTGTGTTGTTTAGCTTGAAGGGTGGAATCCTGCGAGTACGACACAAAGCACATACAAATCATAGTGTAGATCAAATGGGAAAACCCTAAGCATCACGAGTAAAATCGGGAAAGTGGAACTAGCTGGAAAATATGGGCTTGTATTGCCGGTACGGCTAGAAGCTTTGGATCCCCTACAGGGCAGCTCTCTACAGCCGAAGGCGCACTACTGTTACTATTAGTCTAGACTCTCAAAGGCGACACAGCTCCCAGCATTTCCTGGATATTATGGCAGACCAACTCGAAGAGTTGAAAGCATCCATCAGAAGCGAACCAATAGACCTCCCGACTGCAAATGTCCCTGCTCCTCTTCCAGGCAAGGAACATATTGTACTACTACACTTGTTAAAGAAGAACAGAAGAGGAACAAGTTAAAGAAGAGCAAGCAGATTTTGGATACTACAATGTTCGTTGCCCACCCATGATGAACCAGAGCACATAAAGAAATGCAATTCCCTGATGTTTTTCTATATGTGGCACACACGCTTTTTCGAAACTAAAGTAGGAACATTAGCTGACCAATTAAACGTTCTCTGTTTTAGTAATATCATCATCATATCAGATTCATATTGGAACCACTAAGCTTTGGAAATTTGAGTGGCATGTTGATTCGCTTGATGGGTTGAGGAGCAGTGCTGGCATGACACGAAGGCCCTATTTGTTTGAGCTTCAGGAACCAGATTCAGCTTTGTCAGTGAAGCTGAATTTGGAATCTAAAACAAACAGTTATTTCGAATCAGCTTTACCAGTGAAGCCAGCTGTGCCAGTGAAACCGAATCTGGAATCTGAAACAAACAACTATTTCAAATCAGCTTTGCCAGTGAAGCTGAATTTGGATTTGGGCCATTTTTAGCGTAATTTGTTAAAGCACCTCAAAGTGTACTTCGGTGGCAAAGCTGATTCTGTCAATCAGCTTTACCACTAAAGCGAATCTATAGGTGATTCAAATCCAATAAAAGCTGAAACAAACATGATCTTATATAACTGTGAATCAGCTTTGCCACTATAGTGAATCCCTAGGTGATTCAAAATAGATCAAAGCTAAAACAAACAAGGCCAAAGCACCTAGGATGATGGTAGTGAATATAAAAGGAGAAAACCATAAGCATTGCGAGTATAGTGTTGAGCATGCCATGGCAGATCTGAAGGTGCAAAGGATACAAAGGCTACTTTGCAAACAATGTTTGCTTTCAACTAAGAAGTAAGATTCTAAGTGATGGACAAGAAATCACAGTAAAGCAGTGGTGATCTATTTTCTGGCTGAGATAAATAACTTGAGCAGATATGAAAGAGTACTGCCTCCATTGCGGCTCCGTGTAGGCATCTACTGAGAAGTTGAGGGTGTTGTGGTTGCGATGGCTGTAGGCGGCGTGGAAGCATATCTGGCAGGGCAGACGATGGCGGTGGGGGATATGTCCCAGCGCGGTGGATGAGACAGTTGTAGGAGCGGCCCTGGCAAGGTGGACGACGGTGCGGATGAAGCGAGAGGACGCGATGCAAGGATCCTGGTCCGTAGACATGGATGAGAGACGTCGATCTCTTGTAATGGACGACGGCGTCGGGGTATCAGCTCTGGCATGGTGGAAGAGGACGGCGGCAGATGGGGTGGCGGATGGAGGAGGCTGGGGTGGACAGGGTGTTTTGGTGCCCACGGAGTACTAATGGGGAAATGGAGGGAGAGAGGTAGGGGAACCATGTCTTTGGGACGCGCTTGTCTCAGATGCGGGGGAAGTTACAAACTTAGCCCCCGTTTAAAATTTCAGACATCAGAGCGACATTGGTCGGTTTGGGGTAGGACGGTAATCTCACATACCCCGAATATTTGCCGAGAGCGATTTCGGCCGAGGAGAGTTTGTTTTGGCGTCCACTGTTGGCGCCCACCATGTATGAATCGGGGTGAGAGCCGATTTCGCCCGAGGAGAGACTGTGTTTTGGCGCGCACCATGTATGAATCAGGGTGAGAGGCGGTTATGTCACTTTTGAGTGAAATTACAAACCTACCCCTATCAAGACCTATGGAAATCGAGCCTAAAGGTTTTGCGTGTCAGGGCATAGGCAGTAATTTCCATCTCCCAAAATTTGGTTTTGGGCGGTTACGGCCAAGTAGAGACTGGATGTTCTACCGCTTCATTCAAATTTTAGGAGAATAAGCTTGCACGGTTACCGTGCCATCTCAATTCGAATCCATTTTGTACTCTCTTTTTTTGGGCAGGATCCATTTTGTATTCGAATACAATTCTATATACATCATTTTTTTATATATACTTTCAAAAACACAACACCCTTTATATATAAATATGGTTTACAAATGCCATAATCTCAAATTCATAAGGTTGAATTCAAATATTTGAAACCACTTTATGTTCAACTCAAGTGCATGGATCACTAATAACAAGAAATTAAATAACATACATGTGCCCAAATTCAAATGAATATGCATGTTTGATAGATCAATTTTGGTTCAAGTATGAATTACATGTATCATCATCTCTAAATCAAATATTTCAATCCCTTTTATGTTGACATCTTTTATACACGCAACTAAATATTTGAATCTCCTTTCATGCCCATCTCTCTCTAGGTCTCTCTCGCATGCTCCTTCATATAGCTATCACTCTATTTTCTCTATCTCACCCGCACACTCAGTACATGTTTCTCTTTTTTCACAAACACGGTCTCTCAAGAGGTGTCACACTCTCTCTATCTCTATAGACCACTCGGCTTTCATTATCTCTTACGTCTCTATCGTGCCCTGGTATCTCTCCAGCTACCTAGCATTATTTTTCCCCGCCACACACACTCTCTCACTCGGCTTTCATTCTCTCTCTCTCTCTCTAGGGATCTCACACACACCGCATCTCTTTCTAGATATCCTACCACTAAAATTTCTCTTTCTCTCTCGCACACACACCATTTGTCGGGGTCTCCTTTCCCTCGTCACCTCCGTACCAAAACTGAAACTATTCCTTTGTTTACTGGTCAGACAAACTCACACACTCTCTCTCTCTCTCTAACTCTTTGACAAACACACACACACACACCCCCTCTTTGCTTTCGTCAGCCCCCTCCTGACTCCCGTCTCCCTCACACACACACACACACAACTCTCCCTTTCGCACCCCGTACTCCTGTCTCTCCCACACACACTTATCGACTAGCCTATGGCTAGGTTTATCCATCTATTACACACTCTCGCTTCCCCTCTCTCGTATATGTTGTCTCTCTCACGCTCCTTATATCTATGTAGATATCTCGCCCCTTCTTGAAACACGCCCTCTCTGTGTAGTGTCTCCCGCGCTCCCTATTTGTTTGTAGCAAGAATTCTCTTTCTCCGTAGCACATAGACACACGCACTCGGTATTCTTTCTCCTACACTCTCTCTAGGTCTCTCTCGCATAATGTTTGTAGGCCCCTTTGTTCCACGCACCCCGTCTCTCTAGGCCTCCCTTGCACACAATGTATCTCGCTCCCTAACCATTCATGTGTACTCCATGTGACTTCTCCCATTCTATCTCCGTCGCACACACACACTCCATCGATCACCGAGCCTTCTTTCTCTACCTCTCTCACACCCGCATACTCCGAAGTCTCTCTCTGATCCTCGATCTTTTGTCTACCTCTATTTCTCTCGATCGTGCACACACACTAGATACTGTCTCTCTTTATGTTGATACCTCTCGCACACACACTCTTCATGTCTTTTCACACATGCACTCCCTCCTCTCTCTCTCTCTCCCTCTCTCTTCCAGACACACGATCTATCGCAAGGTCGATCTCTCTCGTATGCACGCTCTCCCCCCTCTCTTTCTCTATGCCGGCTCTCATGCACACACACCATTTGCTTGTAGGACGATCCCTTGTAGGAAAAAATCTGGTGCTCCAAGGCCTCCCATGCTCCCATGATACGAGAGTTCTCGGGCCGTTGGATCGTGGATACAACCTCTAGACCTAAGCAAAATTTTGAGAATCTTTGAAGGGTTTTCTGCAACTTTTTATGACCTCTACCTGTGTCCGTTCGATGATCCAACGGTCCCCACAGGAACACTGGAGTATTATTATTATTTTTTGGACAACACACAAACACTGGAGTACATATACGAAGAGAAGAGGCGCACGCAGTCGGTCTCTCGCTGTCTCGCACACATGAGAGTTACGTAACGCACCATAAACAAATAAACCCGTAGGTGCACGATTTCTGCATGCGCAGGTACCGGGTACGTGGTGGAGCGCACTTTTGTACGAAAGAGTCAGCTCGCGTGATAATTTGATCCGCAGGTGTTGACGGCCCGGGACCACACGTGAACTACTTGGAGGCGGTGGCTTGCTACTGATTGAGTTGCCACATTTATAAAATACATTTTGTTAGCAAGACACGAGTTCCTTTTTTCAATGGCGCATTATACAATTTATTAAAACGATTGGTATGGAGCGAAAAATGAAAATCATCACTATACACGTAGGCTGGAGTTTTAGCGCTTGCTGCTAGACAAGGTTGCTCCCTTCACACTCTCACCCTCTCCTGATCTAAACAAGACGGGCGGTAGCCATTGTCTCTCTCCTCACCGGCGGTGAAAGATCCGACCGGATCCTATCCGCCGTGGAAGGGCGGCGATGCAGCGTTGATGCGGTCGCCGTCGGTGAGGTAGTAGACACACTGCCGGCGCGTCCCGATCTACGGACCATGCCGTCCTCTCTCACCCGGTGCCAGAGTGGACATGACCTCTCCCTGGCACAGGCATTGAACCGGCGCGCTGGCCGAGAGAGCGGCACCCGCTGCACGCCAGGCTGAACACGCCTCCTCGCCGCATTATATCTTTGCTTAGTTGGAGGAGAGAGAAGAGGAGAGATAAGGAAAGCGGGCTGTAGAATAAGAGCCGGCTATAGCACGAGACCCAAGACACTTTGTGAGAATGTATGATGGGCCAGCTATTAACAAAGTACTACATACTTAAATCTTACTATTGTACAAGCCAGCTATTAGATGGCAACTTCTTATAGCCAATTGTTGGCTATATTATTAACCATGCTCTCAACCGGCTTCAGACTGCCCCGCCTACCTCCATTGAATCCTCGCGTGTGCCGAGAAGCCAACTCCGGCCACATGTCCGCCCGTGAGCCTACTGGCATTCAACACAATGCTGCTTGGCTCCTCGCGTCCGCCCGCTAGATAAACGAGGCCAGACGCCTGGCAAGAACCGCACCACACCTCCGCTCCCCATCTCCTCCTTACACCATTTTCTCCACACCCTCCATAGCATCCGGCGAGCATGAAGATGAGTTCTCCGGCATAAAAGTCGGCTGGGTGCCAAGCCAAGCCTACCGGATACGAGCCAGGCAACTCGCTGCTCCACCTCCCTCCCCGCCCCAGGCCGTCAAAACCATGGGCGAGGCTCCAGGCGGGCAAGCGGAGGAGCAAACCACCGCTCCAAGCTGGCCCCCGGTGCAGCAACTCGCCGCTCCAAGCCAGCTCGCAGAGGAGTGGCCAGTTGCTCCATGGTGGCACGCGGGGGAGCATGGCGTCCAGTGCACCGCGGCTGGCCACGCCATCCGCTGCAAACATTGGCGGAACTGCGGCTTGCCGGCGGAGGCGCACCGCGGCCGCCGCTGACACCGAGAAAAAGTAGACCATGGGAGGCGTCGCCGCTTGGGTCCCACGAAGGCCACTGCCACCACGTCGCCGGCATACACACCCGGTGTGTTGCCCGATTTAGCGCATAACACCGTGGACCCCACCTCGGCTTCACGGAAGTGGAGGATCCACTCTTCCCCTGGGTCATCCCCTTCGGCTGAAGCGCTGCCGGACATAGGGAAGTTATGGCAGAGGCGGAGGCCACAGAGGCGGAAGGCACGTAGGGCCGCCGCGGCCGGCATTAGATTATACTTGCCTCCAGAAGCTATTCGCGTTTAGTTAAAAAATGTCCGAAATGTAATTAATTTCATACGGTCTAGTTTTGTTGTGCTTGCACTGATATGTTTCTTGCTCTCGGCAACCAGCTCTGCCTCACCAATTTATTGCCTCTGTGGAGGTACTCTACATGGTGTTGGCGCGCCCAATAGCGCCATGCCCTTATATTCCCATTGTTTTATTACTGTCAATCCAATGCCACTTGTAAAATGATGCAATGTCACGGAGGGAATAATATGTTGCTGTCAAATATGCTGTTGTCAATCTAGTGCCATCGGTAAATCCAATGGCACTTGTAAAATGACACAATGCCATCGATAACCCTTTTACATATTTTTGCAAACATGGATGTCAATCTCCATCTCAGGCATGTTAGTGCAAATAGAAGCAGATACCTCAATTTTAGTGGAACTCCACAAAATTATACGGGAGTCCCTCCTCCGCCATTGTAGAAAATGCACCTTTTTCATCAATGCTTTCAGAAGGAATTTGTGTTTTGGCTGTGAACTAAATGTTGTTTTGGAGAAGCATTGATGTTGGCAGTAGAACTATAGATTTTTTCTTTATTTCTAATTCTCCTCACATTTTTTAGCTTTGAAGTGAATCATTTAGATGCATAAACTATTTCAACTATGGCTATTAGTTGGTTGTGGACATTATCTATGAATGTGAAGATATCTGTGAACATGAGTTTGATGTGAAAGTTGAACTTGGGATGTTGGGCTTGCATGTGAACTATACCATGTCCAATGGTTTGTCTGTTATTGTTCTGGAAATAGTGTAAGTTATTACATGACCCGAAAAATAAATATTCTGTGCCACATCTCGGCATCAGACTTAAATACATCTTAGTTGATGCACGCACATCACAATATGCATGCCGATTGGATCAACATTTGAACCTAGCTATTATGAATGAAAATTCGGATTGACATCAGTTTTAAATAGTAGGAGACGCTTAGCCTACACTGCCTCTGCTAGCTTCTTTCTGGCTTCTTCCATCTCTTGTTTGGCTGGGGTGAAGACAACATCTGATTACGGTTTTCGCATCTTCAGGAACTTAGCTACATTCCCAAGGGCTGCTGCATGCTTTCTTTCAGCCTTTACTAGAGCCACGAGGACACGAACACTTGACGACTCCACCTGGCTAGTGTGAAATACAGCATCATTTAGGAATTGGCACCTTGTGTCTAATCTGGCATCATTAGGGAACTGGCACCTTGTGTGTAATCCAGCATCATTTGGGATCTGGCACATAGGACTAGCCTCAAAACATGATCTTGAGGTTGACCATACTTCCCTCCTCGCACGAACTGCATCCTGACATGAAGAAGTTACTTCTTTTTTAGATCAATTGTGAGAGCTCCCCAGATCCATTCAGTAGAGCCCATAAACAAGACTAGTAGAAGTTAGTTCAAAAGGAGATATATAAAAACAGACTCGTATGGTGAGAACACCCACTTCCTACATCAAGCTAAAAAGGAAAGCATTAGGACGATTAAGAGTGTGCTTATTACATATCGAGCAGAGCTACTTTACAGAAACTACAATATCTACATCAAAGAACACAAGGCTAAGCCAAATAGGAAAACCAGTAGAGGGGTGCACTAAGCCAAGGGTAGCTGCAACAAAACAACCGGCAACCAGATGATCTCCAGGGCCTGTGTAGCCTTGTTTGACTGACTAGTTTTTCATCCTACGGCATGGTGGGTCCAGTGAGTAAATTGAGATCCTACAAATGATAGAGAGCCTAATCAAGTGTAGAGGCAATTGTTTGTCCCGCCTATTTCTGTTTAATAATTTGCCACACTGCTAGATTGCATGGCAAGAGCCCTAGCCAAGCACACAAATTTTTTGTCACTGTTTTCGGCTCGGGGCTTGCCCAGGGCCTGACATGGTCCTGTCTACAATACTGCTGCCAGACACATACCACGTCAAAGTAATTGAAAGGTTGTTACTTACCAAAGCTCGTTTTATAGGTTCGGTGCAGCTCGTCTTTATCTTGCGACGTTCCTTGAAGATGTCCTCAACATCCCGTATTTGATCTTCATTTCCCCTCTGCATGTTGGCATTAGTAGTTTTGTAAAAACCCAACATGGCAAGAAAAATATAGTAATACTCACACATCTTGTAGGCAACATCACTCATCTGCAATGTTGGCACGAGTAATTTTTAATATCCTACTTTTTGGTTATTCAACTTTGCTAGAACTACGTTGTGGTTTCATTCTGAGTCAATGGAACTGGGGGGTCACCTCCCTGCTATTCTCAAAAACTTTTAACCATCTGCCACACTACTGGTTAGAGATGAAGAACCTACGCAAGCACACCACAATACAGGAGTGACGCCGAATTACAAGATGATATTTTGTTGGATAATGCAAGCTATAACCAATTACTTTTACTGGAACAATAGCAGCCATGAAAGGGGAACAATAGCAGCATGGAAATATGAAGGATAGGTATGAAAAAAATCAGAACTACACACGTATAGCTAAGAGAATCAATGTACACATTACCAATCGCAGAGGAGCACGATTGTCGCGGTGGCGTCTGTGCATCATGGGCGTCAACGGGAGTCAGTTCATTGTCATCGACGGTGTTGCTTCTGTGCTTGCCGTTGGCTACCGGGAAGCAGATCCGAGACTGTGGACGACGGCGCCGGGGAAGCGGCTCTTGCGCGGTGTACGACGGTGATGGTGGACTGGCTCCAGTGCGGCGTACGATGTCGTCGATGAGGCAGATGCGTTGCGGTGGATGAGTGCGCCGATGTAGAAGGGGAGGGGCAGGAAGGCCGGCTAACCATAGCCAGCTTGTTGTGGGGTGCTGCGGTGCCGTGGAGAAGTGTATTTTGCGGTGGGGATAGAAAATGGGGATTATTGAGGTGTCCTCTGGGTGCAGGGGTGGGGGTGGCTGGGCGGGGTGAACATGAAGTTACCAAAGCAACCCTTGACCCAACACCGTCCTTCGGCCTATTTGACCAAGGGTATGGTGGTAATTTCGCATTGCTTGAATCTGGTTCGCGGGCGATCTCGATGGAAGCGGTAGATTTTGCCACCGACCTGAAAATTTGGAACATTGTACTCCTCGTCCGGCGTGTTGGATGATTGGGCTAAGCAACTAGGAGTACCTAGTACACATCTATTTTCTTTGTTTACTATCGTGGCATTAATTATTTGTTGTAGTTGTCAAATAAATATATTAAGCTATTGACTTCGAATGTAATGGTTTATACAATTCAATAGTTAGAATCATTGTAAAATTCCAAGATGAATACCAAGTCTATGGTACTTCACAATATACTCAAACTCACATAATCCAACTCAAATGAAAATCTAAAAACATTTCATAATTATTAATTAGTTGGATGCAACGAAACCATCAATAACTCTACATGATCCAGTCTAAAACAATATTTGAACACATCCCAATGTGTGAATTCCTGTGTGTGTGAATGAAGCGTAGAGAGAGAGTGTGTGACGATGGAGCAATGGCGGGAGAGAGATGTGTGCGCACACCACACAAGATATACACCCCATGGAAGAGAGAGACAGAGGGCGGGAATGATTGTATATATGTGGGCGAGAGAGTAAGAGAGAAACCTCATGAGAGGGAGATATAGAGAGAGGAAGTGTGTGAGAGAGGGACATTTGAATAGGGAGGAAGAAGTTAGGTCTGTGAGAAAGATGGAGACATGTATATATACGGAGTGAGATGCGTGCGTGCGATCGAGATTTTGTACATGTGAAGGAGAAGAGACAAAAGGTTTGATGAGAGAGCTCAAAAAAACATGGACGAGAGTGGGGAGCTTGTGTGTGTGCTTGTGGCCTTGTGGGTTGAGGGATTGATATTTTTGTGCGGGAGAGAGAGAAAGAGATTGAGAGAGAGAGAGAGAGAGAGCAAAGGATTCAGTCAGCCGCTTTTATGTCAGCCTGCTTCCAAATGGCCCCGCATTCTCTAGTGCGGTCTGGTCGGCATCTTCGTTCTTCCCGATGCCCTCCTTGAAGATTGAGGTGGTGTGCATGCCAGGGTGCAGAGAAGCACAAGCGATAGTGGTCGCTGTATAACCTTGGACGGGGATGGATAGTGTGCGAAGGGGGGAGTGTGTGTGCGAAATACTGAGAGAAATCAAACCTAGGGAGAGATTGTGTGTGCATAGTGTGCAGGCGAGAGAGGCTAATAGTGCGAGATGGATACATCGTGTGCGTGAGTGTTTAAGCAATATAGAGAGATCGTGTGCGTGATACAAAGAGAGGACTATGGGGAGTGTGTTTGTGAGGCAGAGAGACATAGCGAGAGATAAATGTGTGTGCGTGGTATAGGGTGTATATGACAGAGAGGTACATGCTAAATAGGGTTTTCGGGAAGAGATTGTGTGTGTGTGCGAGAGAGAGGGAGAGAGAGAGAGAGATAGAGAGAAAGAGAGATAGGGGCCTTGAGGTGATAGGGGCTGGGTGAGGGTGTGAAAATGTGTGCGTTGATGCATGTGTTACATGCAAGTGTGCGAGGGAGGGTCGAATCGAGAGTGATGGTTGTTGTGTTACAGATACCTTTCTCTCTATCTCACACACACACACAAACACAAATACAAGACCATTCTCTCATGCATACACCATATCTTGGCATCTCTCTATGTCTCACTCATACACGACCATTTGCACATTCACACCTCTCTATCACACACACACCGTCTCCACATTGCCCTTTCACCACAACACACATATAGACACATACACACGTTCTCTCTCCGTCACACCCACAGAATCTCTCTCAAAAAATATTATTAGGGTACACCTAAAACATCCAAATCCAAATAAGCACGAACTGAAGCTAAATTCAAATATATGGAAATATTGTAGCATGAAGAACTTTTCCAGCAAAACAATTGTAGCATGATATTCGGGGATTGTTTTCACACACACACAAAGGTTCGGTGGATGTCCTTCGAGCGCAACACCGTGATGCATCGTTCGATCTACCGTGCGGCCGTGGTGCACGCGATTGCAGAGGATTCTATATCGATGTTGTGCTAATTAATGTGGTACTGCTCCGGCCAACCATTTCTCGCCCATCACCGCCGTGTCCCCGCCATCCCTGTGCCATGAAGTCGCAGGATCGCCCGCTCACGTCGTCTGCAGTCCCTCCGGGCGATGCCACCACGCTGCCATGGATGCGAGCAGCTGGAGCCACGTCTATGCCCGCAGCGTACAAAGAGGAGGAGGATGAGCGTGAGCTCCAGCACGCCGGCGACGAGGAGGAGCTAGCGGGTCATTGTGGTCTCCGCCCGCGAGGAGGACGCCCGCATGGTAGCTGTCACGGCGGAAGCCGGTCGTGCCCGCGCCAAGGCTGCAAGCCGGGTGCGGACGTGGAATCTATCCTCGAGACCTTGAACGCCATGTGGATCCTCCAATCTGAAGGAACAATTTGGGTCAGTCAACTCTTCTGAGCCGTTGGATGCAACATGGACGGCCAGAAGGGCTTCTTCAACCGCCGAAAATGATGCACTCTTCGTCTTCTCTCTCAAACATCAAGCCGCCATAGGCCTAAACGCCTGCTGCCGCCGCCCCGCCCTCCCCTCAACCGCCTCCCACCGCCTTGCTGCCCCCTTGCCATCCGTCTAACCCCGGGCATGATCCATTTTTTCTGGTGAACTGCATCCCACACCCAACACTCATAAGATAGATCATGGGCACCCTACCACCATAATATAGATACTGGGGTAGCATCTCTGCCGTCTTCTTCCTTCCCTCCGGCCAACATCTTCTTTCAAAAATCGATTGACCCAAATTGCAATAGCTATTGTGTAAGAAATGAGTAGTATAGACAAATAGTACCAACTAGTTAGACGGATGGAAATAATACTACTAGTACTTATTAAGTACGGTAGGGACGTGAAGAAATGAGTAGTAGTACCATCTACAAGATGAACTATAAGAAATACTAGTACGTACTAAAGAGTTCAAGTAACGAGAAAGAACATAGTAACATAGTTCTGCTGGGGGCTCAGCACAACACACCCCTGAAATAAAACTAAGCACCCTGAAATAAAACTAAGCACCCTAAAATAAAATTAAGCAACTAATCCGGTTGACACTACATTAGAACCAGCATGAGCAACGACACTGCCACCTTACTCGGAGTCCTCGTCCACGTCCTCGACTTCGTCCTTGTCCCTCTTCCTCTTTGCTAATACATCTTTGCTTGAATCGGACACTAGGGTCTACCTCTTCATCCAACCCTTGTAGATATTTATACAAAGGTAGGCATCCAGTGCTGCGTACTCGATGTGAGCTTCATCTGTTTTCTTCCACTCCCATGAATAATGAAACGTATAGTCAGGTTTCTTCTGTTTACCATATGAAGGATCAATCATGGCTCCTGCCAGGGTCAGCATTGAAGGATGAGAGAAGGACACCAATGTCACACCCAATATGCGGTCCAATCCTCAAGGGACTCAAAAATCCCACTAAGGATAGGAGCGCATATCGGAGATGCTTCGCAAGGTGGATATCATTACAACATACCATGTACTGAATATATGAGAATACCAGATAAAGGCTTACACTCGCCACAAGCTACAGCATGAATACATCAATACCTCAATACATAGCAATCATCATGCAGAAGAGCAGGATCCGACTACTGATGAAATCAAACGAAAAAGAAGAACGACATCCACCCTGCTAATCCCAGGCTGCCAACCGGGAACCCATCCTATGATCGATGAAGAAGAAGAAGCAGAAGAAGAACTCCAAAAGCAAACATGCATCACGCTCATGTCAAATCATCGCTTTACCTGTACCTGCACCTGTTGTTGTAGTAATCTGTGAGCCACGAGGACTCAGCAATCCCATAACCATGGGTATCAAGACTAGCAAAGCTTAATGGGTATGGAAGGGGTAAAGTGGTGAGGTTGCAGCAAGCACTAAGCATTGTATGGTGGCTAACTTACGAGTACAAGAATAAGAAGAGTAACTACGCATAATGTTCGCAATCTAGTAATGATCAAGAAGTGATCCTGAACACCTACTTACGAGTCGAACATAACCCCACCGTGTTCCCTACTCGAACTTACTCGAAAAGAGACGATCACGGTTACGCACGCGGTTGGTGTATTTTATTTAGCTTTAGTGTCAAGTTCTCTACAACCGGAGGTTATAAATTTCCAAGTCGCCACATAACCTCGGGCACGGCTTTGCGTAAGATTTAACCCTACAGGGGTGTTCCAACCTGGTCCATCACAAACCAACACAAGCTGCGGTGGAAAGACCTCAACCTCAAGAATACCCGATCAACCTCGAGTCAGCCCGAGGTATCCTCAGAATCCCGGTGCACAAGACATTTCGACAAATGGTAAACAAGTCCAGCAAGACCTCCCGGCATGCTGACACCCCGATAGGAGCCGCGCGTATCACGTTCTCAGGCCATGACCGGATAAACTACGCGTACAGGTACCAAAAGACCCCAAGTTGCCAAGGGGCGGCCCCGCACAATGCTCTAGTTTTGGACCAACACCATCAGCAATGGCCCATCTGTATTATGTTGAATTAAGAATCCCCGGGGACGCGACCCCCTATGCAAATTAATTATTAATTCAGTATTATTATGTTGGCAAATGTTAAAACCAAAGTTGGGCCTTGCTAGAAGCGTTTATTCAAAGCGAACTGTCAAGAGGGTCCCATAACCCCTGAGCATTATAGGAACGCTAATCAAGGAACATAACACCGGTATTACGAAAACTAGGGCGGCATGAGTGGAACAAAACACTAGGCAAAAGGCTGAGCCTTCCACACACAACCAAGTATGTAGATGCATTAATTAAATAAGAGATATTGTGATATCCCATGATATCCATGTCCCAACATGGAACAACCTGCACTGCACCTGCAACTAGCAACGCTATAAGAAAGGGGCTGAGCAAGCGGTAACGTAGCCAAACAACGGTTTGCTGGGTAAGGGTGGTTAGAGGCTGTATCATGGCATATGGGAGGCTGACATGTATGTGGTAGGAAGCGCGACATAGTGATAGCAACGAGACAACTAGCAAGCAAAGATAGTAGAGATATCCAAGGTCATGATCATCTTGCCTAAAATCCCGCTCGAAAGAAGAACGAGACCATGAAGAAGACGAACCAACGTAGTCGAACGAATCCTCACAATCGCAACGAAACCGGAACTATCGAGATGAAGCACAACCGGAAAGAAGCAAACGACATGGTAAACAAACAAGCAAAAACATGGCATGATGCACAACCAAGTATGAAGTATGTCCGGTTTAATGAGGTATGGCATGGCAAAATGCACAAACATTCAAATACTACATATTAAGTGAAGCTCAATATGCAACGAGTTGCATATTGACGAAACTACACATTCAAATCATTTAGTTCACTCTCGTTTAGGTACTCATCAAGGTTAAATGTTGGTTACCACGGCAAGAGATAAAGCATGAACAAACTATCTATCTAGGCAATTTAAATGAGGCCGGAAACAACAAACAATAATTCCGGAAAATCCCCATATGCAAATTTCGAATTTGGTACTGTTCTTCCCTAAACACAATTTTAAATGTTGTTAAACATGAAAAGTAATGTCACCAAGTTAATCTACACATTTTTCCACCCCATTTACATATAAAGTTTATTTAATTCGGAGCTACGGTTATTTAGTTTTGAAATAACTCATTTTAGCATGTCATTTATGGAAATTAATGCAAACAACAATTTTAAACATTTTTAAAATGGATGAAAGTTGCATATTATGAAACTTCACAAAATTCTAAGAATTTTACATATATAAGTTATTTAATCCAATGCACGGTTAATTAGTTATTAGATGCATGAAGCGAGGGGGTTTTCTGTAAAACTGGAATCCTCGGGATTATTAGGAAAATTCGTCCAGAGCAGAAAAATATATATCGGGCTGAATCTGAAATGAACTCGGCTGAAGCAGAGTGAGCGCTGGATAACAAGCTGCGCGCGCGGGCGGCGGATAGGCGGGTCGCTCACCAGAGGGCCACTGGGCCGGCTGGTGGAGATGCTGGGCAGGCCGGTGCTGGGCTGGAGGAGGCAGGGGTCGCACTGGCACGTGCGCTCGCAAGGTCAACGCGCTCGAGCGGCTGGGCGCGTGTTCGAAGCAGAGGCGGCAGGCGCAGGGCGAGGCGTGTGGGAGGTCGGCGGAGGGGATCGTCACGGGGTGGTTCAAGGCGGCGATGGAGACGGGCGGGCCTACAGGATCTGGCCGGAGATAGGCCGCCGGTGATGGTACTGGTGCGGCGGCGACGGCTGCTGTCTTGTGGTCGCCCGCGGCGGGGTCGGGACGATCTTGGGGAAGCACGGACTCTGGTGTGGGGGCTCGGTCCCGTCCGGTTCCTGGCCGGATCCGAGGCGGGCGGTGAACTTGGAGCACGAGGAGAAACCCTGGCGGCTCGGGCATCCATGGCCGGCTCCTGAGGTGCACCTGGGAAAATGAGAGAGAGAGAGAGAGAGCAGATGAGAGACCGATGGGAGGAGGAGAAGAAACCAGGGGCAGGGCAATGCTCACGACGTGCTGGTCCTGGTCGCCGGAGGTTGAGGCGGCTAGGTCGAGGCCAGCCTTCGATGGGGCGTGGTCGAGCTCCTGCACCGGGCGAGGCAGGGAGGAGGAGGCGCCAGGGTGCGCTGCTGCTCGCCAGTACAAGGAGCACAGGCGCGCGAGGGAGAGGAGCTCCTGGCGCGGTGGCGGGCGCACACGGGCTCGGGCTCCCGCAGGATTTGGACGGCGGCAGGTGGTTGGACCGGTCGGAAATTTGAGGGAGAGAGTGGGTGGAGGCTGCGGGATCGAGGGAGGAGGTTGCGGGTTGGCTCGGAGAGGAATGAGGGGATCCTGAGGAAGGGAGGCAGTGGCGGCGGGGTGAGGGAATAGATGGATGGGACAGGCTAGGCTAGGGTTTCAACAGTTTATATAGCAGTACCGGAGAGATTTGGGGCTATTTGGTCCCTCCGATCGTAATCGGATGATCCGAGATAAATAGGTTAGGGGAGTTCAAATGAGAAACCAAAGATGTTTGGGGTATTTCGGGATTGATCTGGACCCACCGGTCATGACTGGTCGGTTCGGGCAAGGTTTCGGATGTGCGCGAGGGGGTCTGAGAGGGGTCAACGAAGACAAAGGGGTCTGACAAAAGGTCAACGGAGACAACGAGAGACGTGGAAACTACGAACGGTAACGAGGAGAAACAACAACTACGAACGGATGCAAGTTTTGTGAAAACATGCGGATGCAATGCGCATGATGACATGATGAAATGCAACAAGCCAAATAAATCACACGGCGACAACAAAATAAATGGAAGGCATCTGGAGCATCGGTCTCGGGCTGTTACAACACTCCCCCACTTACAAGAGATCTTACCCCGAGATCTAAGCATGAGAAGAGGAAAAGAAAAAAGGAAGAGGGAAAACAAAGTTGCTTCTTGGACAAACGAGACCAACAAACCTCGGAGGTTGCAACGTCATGAATGAAGAGCTTAAGGAACAAAGAAGAGCATGTAACAACTCTGGTTGAAACGAGATGGACAGGAACAAGGAAGAAAGAATTTGGACAGCACTCCGGTTGAAAATGGAAGGAATTAGCATGATTTTGACAAAATGGGATGATGCCTGACGAGAGCAACAACACAATGCCTCCGGAACAAATGAAAGAATGGAATGAAAAGGATGGAGAAGAAACCAACATTTTTTACCACAATTGAATTTGAAAGAGCATCCTTGTGGAGAAGGCTTGAATGGAGTTGTTGGAAAATCAATAACGAAAAGAATAATCTTGTTGTGGGCTTATGGAAAACTGCTCAACATTTGAGGTGAAAACTTGCCACTAATGGAAAGAATTTGCTTGCTTGAGGTTAACGAAGGGATAAAACTTCTTTCACCGACAGGATACATAGAGAACTTGGGTCATGAATAATCACCACAATAGCAACATTCCTTAGGGAAGGCTTTAGGTGAAATATAACCCAAGATAGCTCATTCCTGAACGAAGAGAAAAATGATGGGTTTAAATATCTCATTCCTGACAACTTGTGAATCATGAAACACGAAGGGACATTGTCAAGAAAGACATAACACCACCTCAAAAGACAAGGGAGAAGGAATTGCACTTCCGAATGCAAGATGAAGAATGCTTGAACTCCTCCAACAATAATCTTGAAGAACACTTCGAGAATGAATTAAATCCTTGACGAACCACCATGAAGAACTCTGGTAAACAAAAGGATGATAGAAATGAAGGTTGAAAAGAACAATATAAATTCTTGCGATGATTTAGATGGAGCTTCGTGACAAGGTGACCGAGAAAAACTTGGAACTCCGGAAAAGAAAAGATGAACAACTTAGAACCGAGAAATTGATATCATTGACGAACTCCGGAAGAAAGAATTAAATCATCTCCATGAACAAGAATAAGAATTATGATATGTCTATTCTTCATCAAATTAAATTGATGAAAAGCAATGGATTTGCATACTACTTATTCTTCTTGAAAGAAATTGGAGAGAGATATAACGCGAACTTGGGAAAGTCTTCAATGAACCACCGGTAGGATTTCAGAAAGAACAAATGAATTGATACGATAACAAAGGAAGAGGAATTTTGACGAACCACCGTAAGAACTGAAAACGAATGAAGAAAAGAAAAGGAGTCACCGTGAAGAATTAGAAAACGCACGAAGATACTTGAGGGAATTTAGATACAAAAGAATGAAGAGATCACGAGCTAAATAGAGAATACTTGAACAATGCACCGGAAGAATTAGGAGACGAACGAAGAGACATCAATTTTTGGAATAATCGGAGAATGAAAGCTGAAAACTGAGAACGAATAAATCTTCTGAAATGATGGCCTTCGGAGAATCAAAACGAAAACAACTCCTGAAATACTACGGATGAGTATGAAAAGAATTTCTCACGATCGGAACAATTTGAGAGGATAGCATCAAGCTTGAACTACGAATCTTGAAGAGAACGGAAAAGGAGTTAAGAGAACTCTCCTTCGGTCTTCAAAGCTGAGAATCACGACGAGAACCACCACCAAAATTATTGAGACACTCCGAAAAAAGGAAGAATATAAATGTTGAGCCAAGGATGAAAAGAATTGGAAAGCGATCTTGGAGAGGTAATTGACTGATGGAATCCATTCTTACGTCAAACTTGAAAGAATTTGAGAATAGCACCAGAAAAATTAGAAGAGTCAGGTAAGATCCTGGGAAAAGACCTGTGGGTTAGGGCCCACTCAAAAGAAACACCATTGAGACGATTGCTTAGAAAGAGATAATGCACCGGTAAGATTTAAATGGCTTGAATGAAATAAAAACCTCGAAATAGAATGAATGGGTCTTGAATGGAAACACGAATCTTCTGAGATATCTTCAGCACTCCGGAGAAGAAATAGAGAGAGGTGAATATCCATGAGATTCTTGGATAAGAACTTCCAACATGGGAAAATATTTGAATCAATGAAAAGGAAATTATCTACACCGAAAGCTTGAATTAAATCCATCGGAGAAGAAAACGATAATGAAGAATGATGAACTTGTAGCTCCTGAGCATCTTCACGAGGAATTCACCGAAAGAATGGAGAGACTTCTCATGAATAAAATGGATACTTGATTGAGGTCTCTGGCTCCGCGAAGAAAAAGGGTGGGAGGGTGGGAAAAAAATAAAGACAACTTCGGATGGATGAAACGAACACCGTTGAGAAAACTGAGAATTGATCTTGCAAATGTTGAAAGGATCGAATTAACTCGAGGAGAAGCACGTCGGTTGAAAAAGAATTTACATGACAATCTCGATGATCAAGAAGGATTAGCGCTCCCATTGAAATATGAGAACACCGCTTAGGAAAGGTATGGAATCAACACTTGACATTGAAGCAACTCGAATACCACAACCAAAACAACACAAAGGATTTGGCTTGCAGAATAAGCCGGAACAAACATATGATAGAGATTTCGTCTGAAATTTTTGTGGTGGGGCCCACACGGGCTCAATCTTACAGTGACCATCAAGTACATTGCTGCCCTTGACATACGAAGCATCCCCGAACCATAGAAAAGCTACAAGGGTTCTTTAAGACACCACGAGACCACTGTAAAAACGAGCGTGTACAGGCGGACCACTAGACGTTGAACGCCAATCTCATATCATGCATCTGTCGGAATGATATCCTAGGTAACTACTTGAATTCCCACCTAAGAACTCCCAAAACTTCTTGGTTATGCGATCAGGTTGCGGGTCTAGGAACCTACTCATATCAAACAACAACCTAATCAGCTGCAACTGCAACCGCAACTCTTAACACACAACCGAGAAACTCCGCAAATTCGTCTACCTCAGACCTTCGAAAACACAGCGATACTAGTCACGGTGGATCATCCGAGCTATCTCCTCCAGTACTGGGGAAAAGTCACGGCACTATTTGCCACCACAAAATGTACAGAGGCGTTTCGATGTTGGCGTCCTCTGGTATTCAGGAACTAAAATGATAGCAAATGTGACAAGAACCCCTTGGAGCTCAACTCCCCGGGTCCAATCCATACGGTTAGGAGGCACCAAGAACAGAATTCTGTCACACCGATATCGCAACGATTCCGAAAATACCCGCGTGACCCTAAAAAAAATTTGAGTGAGAAGAGTAGTAGAATCAAAACACCTACGTCACAATTCCTCACCAGAGCGACGAAGGGGATAAGGAGTAAAAAGAATTCCTACTCTCCGATATATAGCTAGACTCAAAATAGTTTTACTTCTAGACTCGACAACGGTTCGATCAATCAAGGGGGCTCCTACGGTCGGTAGAGGCCCTGATACCAACTTGTCACGCCCAATATGCGGTCCTATCCTCAAGGGACTCAAAAATCCCACTAAGGATAGGAGCGCATATCAGAGACACTTCGCAAGGTGGATATCATTACAACATACCATGTACTGAATATATGAGAATACCAGATAAAGGCTTACACTCGCCACAAGCTACAACACGAATACATCAATACCTCAATACATAGCAATCATCATATAGAAGAGCAGGATCCGACTATGGATGAAATCAAACGAAAAAGAAGAACGACATCCACCCTGCTAATCCCAGGCAGCCAACCGGGAACCCATCCTATGATCGATGAAGAAGAAGAAGCAGAAGAAGAACTCCAAAAGCAAACATGCATCGCGCTCATGTCAAATAATCACTTTACCTGTACCTGCACCTGTTGTTGTAGTAATCTGTGAGCCACGAGGACTCAGCAATCCCATAACCATGGGTATCAAGACTAGCAAAGCTTAATGGGTATGGAAGGGGTAAAGTGGTGAGGTTGCAGCAAGCACTAAGCATTGTATGGTGGCTAACTTACGAGTACAAGAATAAGAGTAACTACGCATAACGTTCGCAATCTAGTAATGATCAAGAAGTGATCCTGAACACCTACTTACGAGTCAAACATAACCCCACCGTGTTCTCTTCTCGAACTTACTCGAAAAGAGACGATCACGGTTACGCACGCGGTTGGTGTATTTTATTTAGCTTTAGTGTCAAGTTCTCTACAACCGGAGGTTATAAATTTCCAAGTTGCCACATAACCGCGGGCACGGCTTCGCGTAAGATTTAACCCTGCAGGGGTGTTCCAGCCTGGTCCATCACAAACCAACACAAGCTGCGGTGGAAAGACCTCAACCTCAAGAATACCCGATCAACCTCGAGTCAGCCCGAAGTATCCTCGGAATTCCGGTGCACAAGACATTTCGGCAATGGTAAACAAGTCCAGCAAGACCTCCCGGCGTGCCGACACCCCGATAGGAGCCGCGCGTATCTCGTTCTTAGGCCACGACCGGATAAGCTACGCATACAGGTACCAAAAGACCCCAAGTTGCGAAGGGCGGCCCCGCACAGTGCTCTAGTTTTGGACCAACACCATCAGCACTGGCCCACCTGTATTATGTTGAATTAAGAATCCTCGGGGATGCGACCCCCTATGCAAATTAATTATTAATTCAGTATTATTATGTTGGCAAATGTTAAAACCAAATTTGGGCCTTGCTAAAAGCGTTTATTCAAAGCGAACTGTCAAGAGGGTCCCATAACCCCTGAGCATGTTAGGAACGCTAATCAACAAACATAACACCGGTATTACGAAAACTAGGGCGGCATGAGTGGAACAAAACACTAGGCAAAAGGCCGAGCCTTCCACACACAACCAAGTACATAGATGCATTAATTAAATAAGAGATATTGTGATATCTCATGATATCCATGTCCCAACATGGAATAACCTGCACTGCACCTGCAACTAGCAACGCTATAAGAAAGGGGCTGAGCAAGCGGTAACGTAGCCAAACAACGGTTTGCTGGGTAAGGGTGGTTAGAGGCTGTATCATGGCATATGGGAGGCTGACATGTATGTGATAGGAAGCGCGACATAGTGATAGCAATGAGACAACTAGCAAGCAAAGATAGTAGAGATATCCAAGGTCATGATCATCTTGCCTAAAGTCCCGCTCGGAAGAAGAACGAGATCATGAAGAAGACGAACCAACGTAGTCGAACGAATCCTGACAATCGCAACGAAACCGGAACTATCGAGATGAAGCACAACCAGAAAGAAGCAAACGACATGGTAAACAAACAAGCATAAACATGGCATGATGCACAACCAAGTATGAAGCATGTCCGGTTTAATGAGGTATGGCATGGCAAAATGCACAAACATTCAAATACTACATATTAAGTGATGCTCAATATGCAACGAGTTGCATATTGACAAAACTACACATTCAAATCATTTAGTTCACTCTCGTTTAGGTACTCACCAAGGTTAAATGTTGGTTAACATGGCAAGAGATGAAGCATGAACAAACTATCTATCTAGGCAATTTAAATGAGGCCAGAAACAACAAACAATAATTCCGGAAAATCCCCATATGCAAATTTTGAATTTGGTACTGTTCTGCCCTAAACACAATTTTAAATGTTGTTAAACATGAAAAGTAATGTCACCAAGTTAATCTACACATTTTTCCACCCCATTTACATATAAAGTTTATTTAATTCAGAGCTACAGTTATTTAGTTATGAAATAACTCATTTTAGAATGTCATTTATGCAAACTAATGCAAACAGCAATTTTAAACATTTTTAACATGGATGAAAGTTGCATATTATGAAAGTACACGAAATTCTAAGCATTTTACATATATAACTTATTTAATCCAATGCACGGTTAATTAGTTATTAGATGCATGAAGCGAGGGGTTTTTCTGTAAAACTGGAATCCTCTGGATAATTAGCAAAATTCGTCCAGAGCAGAAAAATATATATCGGGCTGAATCTGAAATGAACTGGGCTGAAGCAGAGCGAGCGCTGGATAACAAGCTGCGCGCGGGGGTGGCGGATAGGCAGGTTTCTCACCAGAGGGCCACTTGGCCGGCTGGTGGAGATGTTGGGCAGGCCGGTGCTGGGCTGGAGGAGGCAGGGGTCGCACTGGCACGTGCGCTCGCACGGTCAACGCGCTCGAGCGGCTGGGCGCGTGTTCGAAGCAGAGGTGGCAGGCACAGGGCGAGGCATGCGGGAGGCCGGTGGAGGGGATCGGCACGGGGTGGTTCAAGGCGGCGATGGAGACGGGCGGGCCGATAGGATCTGGCCGGAGATAGGCCGCCGGCGATGGTACTGGTGCGGCGGCGACGGCTGCTATCTTATGGTCACCCGCGGTGGGGTCAGGATGATCTCGGGGAAGCACGGACTCCTGTGTGGGGGCTCGGTCCTGTCCGGTTCCTGGCCGGATCCGGGGCGGACGGTGGACTTGGAGCACGAGGAGAAACCCTGGCGGCTCGGGCATCCATGGCCGGCTCCTGAGGTGCACCTAGGAAAATGAGAGAGAGAGAGAGAGAGAGAGAGAGAGAGCAGATGAGAGACCGATGGGAGGAGGAGAAGAAAACAGGGGCAGGGCGACGCTCACGACGTGCTGGTCCTAGTCGCCGGAGGTTGAGGCGGCTGGGTCGAGGCCAGCCTTCGATGGGGCGTGGTCGAGCTCCTGCACCGGACGAGGCAGGGAGGAGGAGGCACTAGGGTGGGCTGCTGCTCGCCAGTACGAGGAGCACAGGCGCGCGAGGGAGAGAAGCTCCTGGCATGGTGGCGGGCGCACACGGGCAGAGGAGCTCGGGCTCCCGCAGGATTTGGACGGCGGCAGGTGGTTGGTCTGGTCGGAAATTCAAGGGAGAGAGTGGGTGGAGGCTGCGGGATCGAGGGAGGAGGTTGCGGTTTGGCTCGGGGAGGAATGAGGGGATCCCGAGGAAGGGAGGCAGGGGCGGCGGGGTGAGGGAATGGATGGATGGGACAGGCTAGGCTAGGGTTTCAACTATTTATATAGCAGTACCGGAGAGATTTGGGGCTATTTGGTCCCTCCAATCGTAATCGGACGATCCGAGATAAATAGGTTAGGGGAGTTCAAATAAGAAACCAAAGATGTTTGGGGTATTTCGGGATTGATCCGGACCCACCGGTCATGAATGGTCGGTTCGGGCAAGGTTTCGGACACGCGCGAGGGGGTCTGAGAGGGGTCAACAAAGACAAAGGGGTCTGACAAAAGGTCAACGGAGACAAAGAGAGACGCGGCAACTACGAACAGTAACGAGGAGAAACAACAACTACGGACAGATGCAAGTTTTATGGAAACATGAGGATGCAATGCGCATGATGACATGATGAAATGCAACAAGCCAAATAAATCACACGGCGACAACAAAATAAATGGAAGGCATCTGGAGCATCGGTCTCGGGGTGTTACAAGCAGGCCTTTCTTCTGGAGGTCAAAGGGCTCATGTACAATGAGGCATATCCGACACATGACTTCCTTGTCATTCTTAAAGTCTATAGTAATGAATTTGACTCTTTCGTCCTTGAGGAAGTCTTCAAAATTCTGGCACCTAATGTCGGCATGGCATATGTGGTACACCAAGCACAAGTTATGTATGCAAACCTGGATCACGGCGGGCTTCTTCTTCTCTTCCTCCTTTAGAAACCTCTCTTTTCCCAAGACTGTGGTGTACTCGAAATCTAGCCCAGTGACCCACTCATCATTTGAATTTGCGAACATGTGTTGGAAGCGACCAAGGCATCCTTGCACCGTCGCGGCAGAACGGGTGTAGAACACATCGAACTCATCTTAACCTTGTACTCACCGCCAATCATGGAGATTTGGGAGGCCATGGAGTTTGGAGGAGGGCTAGGAGAAGTGGAACTGCTGTAATGTGAAAGGACGGGACGAGTGGGAGCGAACTGCTATAATGTTAAAGGACGGGGAAGAGTAGGAGCGAACTGCTAGCGGTTTTTCGATTGTAAAAATGCTGAGTAGGGCATGCGAACGGCGTGGGGTAGTGGCTTGCCCAGTGGATAAACGGCTGCATGCCCCCAAAGAGTTCTCTAGTACTATGGGGGACCCACTAGATGTCATGTCTACTAGAGCCCACTTCGTAGGGCTGACAGTATAGGATCTGCGTGTTCGCACGCCATGCCGGCGTGTGCATGCAACTTTGACTTAATTCCGTCAAGCGTCACGCCTCCCACGACCGTCGCCTCGCTCGCGTGGTCGTGCCCTTTGAGACTTCAGACGGCTGTAATTGAGCATTTTTTTCTGATTTACCCTATCTCTAAGGCCCGTTTCCTAGTAACTCCTCATGCTAATTACTCTCTACCGGTCCTTTCTCCTTTTTTTCCATTGGTGGAAATGACTACCATGCCAGCGGGTGGGAATTCCATTGGTCTTCATGAGGGGGCTGCATTGACCGCACCGTGAGAATACAATTGCATGCATGCATATCATCGGAAACCAACTCTATTTAATTAATTAAACAGGATCTTGATTGGAGGAAAGGAACGAGACGAGTAATCGCTACTAGTCATCCACCTTGGTCACGATATGATTCCTAGTGAGCCTTACACACCAGACCAGAGGGAGTACTTCGCATGCATTGTTTTTTTTACCTTCTCTCTATCTCGTTCTTCGTATTTCTTGCATTTGCCAAGGAGTATGCATATAGCTAGGCTCTTGCATGAGAGCCCAGTCCCACCATTTTTCCATTTCTCTCTACTCTACATAGGCAAAAGTGCCATGCACTACAAAAAAACACTTCCGTGATGATACGTGTTTGTCACAGTAGGTCACGTTTTCTGTCATGCATGTACATCCGTGATGATTTTATGACAGAATCAAGATAGTCATACCTGTGCTGTCATAGAAGTGTTCCATGACAATACTGAAATTATCATCACAGAAGTGTCCACTTCCATGACGATAAATGTCATGTTATGGAAGTGTTTTCGTCAAGGGTAACCGACACGTGGCATCCACCGTAACGGGTTGCCGTTAAGCTATTGGGCAAGGGTTTGGATCCGATAACCAGTTATCAACCCGGACTAATGGCAATTTTCCATGTGTAAAATTCTCATTCGCCAACGGATCCACGTGTCAGCTCGGCGTTGGGACAGATGTCATCCATTCATTGGACGCGAGACACCTATGATTCATCGACATGTGGCACGGCCCAATAGTTGCCCATTTACGTTAAAAAGGCCGGCCCGTTTGACTTGGTCAAAAGTTAGTGGGCCGGCCCATGGAAAGCCTGTTAACGGCCTGTTCGCATAGAGCCCATTTACGGCCCGGGTACTCATGACCTGTTATGGCCTTTCAAAATTCGGCCCGGTAGCGCCATGTGGGTCGTGCCTTATGATTCCAGCTCGTTGTCATTTTCGGCCCATCTATGGCCCGTGACGTCTTTCAGCCCATATGAGGCCTTTTGTATCTCTGGGCCCATTGAAGGCCCGTGGTGATTCTGGCCCATCATGGAAAGTAAACAGCTTTGAGCCCATTAACGGCCCATGATTCAGTTGGGCCGTTTCCAGCCCATGTTTTCTTTCGGCCTTCTATGGGCCCATAAAATCTTGGGCTCATTTCCGGCCCTTGATTACTTATGGTCCGTTACTGGCCTGTTATGCTAATGGGCCAAATTCAGCCCGTGGTTACAATCGGCCCGTTTGTGGTCTGTTAACCCATTGGGCCATTTTCAGCCCGTCATGTATTCCGGCCCATTAATGACCCGTTATGCCTGTCGATAGAATTAAGCCTGTGATGACTTCTAGCCTGTTAATGGCCCGTTATGCTATGAGCCCTTAAATGGACCATTCGCACTTTGGCCCGTTTACGGCACATAATGCGGTCCGCTTTTCGCCCACGGATCCTACGGCCTGTAGATGGCCCTTGGGCACTACAGCAGGTAGCAGGCCCATGGTTACCACGGGCCGTATGTGGCCCATGGTTATTGCGGCCACTAACAAACCGAGGAAAAAGATGACTACAAGGAAATAAATAAGCAAGCAACTAACGCTAGGCTATTATGGCGATTGCACAGATTACATCCACTGGGCATCAAAGTTCGCCACCCGTGCAAATATAGGGAACACCGTACACTATACATAAATGGCTTGCTGTTTTCTTTAGCCGGTCGCTACCCGTTAAGAACAAATGTTGTATCGCAACAAAACAAGTTACAGACATATAACAAAAGGAGGGTTGGCATAAAAGTAAATGCACCATCAGAAGTTTAGAAGCTCAGATGATTTGACCTGATTGGTACGTTTTCATGCTGTAGTGTCTGATGGAGCACCATAAACTTCGCTGTCATTTCTCCTAGGCTCCTAAACAACATAGCAAATGTCTGATAGTCTGGTTTCAAAACCATGCATATCTTGATGACATCGAACAATGGCTGTTCTTGTTTCACAAAGGGTCTCTGTTAGGGATTGGACTTGTGTCTGGAGTGCAGATATATCATTCTGTCGAGCTTGTAGATCTTGTTCATGAGGCAGTTTAGATGAGGTTGCCTTAACAACCAACCCAGTATTATGCAGGAAGGTGCTTTTGGCACTGTTAGTGGAGAGATACTGACCCACTGCAACAAGAGGTGACATTGTGGTTATGGTTGCCTCATCACCTTCAGGAGGTTGTGGCGGTTCCACCCTTTGTTCCATAGCTTGCTGAAAAGTTGAGTTTGTACATTAGTAGTACCAGAACAGAAGTATTTAATGAAGCAGCAAAACTAAACAGAATAGCTTTGGTTTATATACATAACTTATTTTGGTGAACCCGTGTAAAATATTAGTTGTATTTTACTGCAAAGTACATAATAAAACCAGGTTCCAAACATATGACCATATACCATGGCTAATGTATTCTCTATTTCTTCACATTGTATTGACAGCTAAGATAAAGAGACAAGGTTTATAATATGGTGAGCATATTATGACATTATTCATATCACAAAACAACTGAGATCAGACAAACATGCAATTGTAACGTTGTGCGCAGCACGGAACTAGATTACAGATCAAGAGCAAAGGAACATTGTTCCTCTCTTTTAAACCTTGTAAGGTGCAATGATATGTTCAGACAACTGTGTATAAAATTGAAAAGAGTAATAGACATTGGCTGCAAACCATGCAGTTCAATGCACAAGTCAGAGTAGCCAGTAGTTCAAAGGGCCTGAGGATTAAGGACTTACTACAGCGGCTTTGACTGGTGTAGTCATGCCCTTCGTCTTGCTGGTGTGACAGTCCTTGAAGATTTCCACCGCATTTGGTTCAGGTTCTTTTTGGTCCTTGCGGGCTTTCCTCTGCATTTGGAACAAGTCAATATAGATCTGATAATATGGCACAGCCAAAAGAGTGAAACAGCAGCTAGTTACCAGAGCCTCGCAGTGTGCAATATAGCTACGAGATCCTGTCGTCTGTTGGAATTTCACTTTCGTACGGTTGGCTTTGTTCTTTGAACAGTTCACCTAGAAGAAGATAGATTTGTAAGGGACATGCGTAAATTGGAGTTCAACATGTGATCTGATCACATCTATATAACATAGTTGATACTTTGGATCAGACCAATGTTTAACAAGGGCTGTCCAGTCTTCATCTGTAATATTTTCCACTGGAGATGTTTGGGCAAGTTCATTGTTAGCCTTGCCTTCAAAGTGAGTTTTCCTTAGATTATACCAATACTATCGCAGAGCAGACTTGAAAACATGAGTGCATGCTTGTCTGGTTGCATCATCTTGCCGATCCAACTTGAACCTCATCTGTTCAAAATTGTAGGAGTCTCATTACCAGCAACCTAGAAAGTATGGGACAGAGCAATATGATATTATTAAGTTCCATAAATAACCATACTTACAGATAAATGGTCGAGAAAGGTATTAAACAGGATTTTGTCTTTGTCATTCCTGTACTGAATCCATGTTGGGAGGATACGTGCATGACACCTAACGACAACGGCTGCCTCTGATACTAACTTGGCTGACTCTATAACATCACATGGCCTTTTTAAACCTAACTCAAAATGGATCTCCATTCTTCCTCCTTTAGATTTAGTTAACCTGTCGACCATTATCCCTGATGTCTATTTCCTCTTGCGCCTAGGTGCTAGTTAAACAACGAACATGGGAAGTGTTAGTGTACATCAAACTGTGAGACTACATATAAAGAAGCATGCAACTGTAACTTGACTCGATCAACTACCTTCTCGGCGTTGAATCTCACAAGGTTCATCTGATCTTGCCAAGTCCTCTTGTCCCAAGAGTGCTTCAGAAGTAGTGTCAGGTGGCAAGGGAGATTGGGAACTTGCCGCTAGCAGAGTTGACGAACGAGTAAGTAGTGCACATGTTGGTACTGTGGAAGAAGGTGTTGCAACCACTAGGGCTGTCGTTGCTTGTTTGGTTCGTTTGTCTTTGGTACGTTTTGCAGGTAGTGTAGCAGGGGATAATGTGTTTGTACATTTATCCGGTGGACTTCGACCTTCTCTTGCACTATCAGTACCAGTAGAATTTGCAGAGCTGTTCCGCTTATGTTTCCGTGCCTCCCGAGTAGTAACACCATCCCCTACCATTCTGTGTACCTTCCTCTCTTTTTTCCATGTCAAGCCAAACCCACAAGAAAAAGGAATAAAAATTTAGTTCTTCAGAACTAATTGATGTGTGATACAGACGAACTGAACTTTGATGTTAGACAACAGCATGATAGGAGGATGTAATATGTACGAAAAACAGGACGACATGAGATAATCAGACCTATGATGTGTAAACTAAGCAGAAGGCATTTCAATAAATTAGAAGCAATGCAATGGAAGCTTGACACCATATGAAAGATGCTACAAATATCACTCTGCCAAGTTAATAGTGTCTCGTCATAAGTGGCATTTAAACAAATGTCAAGCAGTACAAGCAATAAATCATATGCAAGATCCAAACAATATCACACTACCAAGTTAAAGGTGTCTCGTCATAAGTGATTGATGCAGGATAGACATGAACAGTACTTCAATGTTAAAACATGTAATAGACAGATGTAGTATATGCAAAAGAAGGAAGACATGCCATGTTAACATGTATAATGTGTAAACTAAGCAGATGCAATTTAATCAAATTAGAAGCAACAGAAGCTAGACACCGTATGCAACATGCAAGCTAATATCACACTGCCAAGCTAGAGAAAGCACCTAGGATGTTGGAGTAGGGTTGTTGGGCACATCATATTTACTTGGAACTTCTACTGCACTAGCAATAGTAGCAGAATCTCTAGAGCGCCTCCTTACCGGTGGCGCCAGATGACCGCCATCAGCCCCTGCCTTACTTTTTTCCTTCCTCTCTCTTATTTTTTTCCTTGTCAAGTCAAACCCACAAGAAAAATGAATAAAATTCGCTTTTCAGAACTCATTGATGCACGATGCTGACGAACACTACTTTCATGTAAGCCGACCGCATGATGGGAGGATTGAATATGTAAGAAAAAAGGACAGCATTGCATATTCACACCTATGATGTGTAAACTAAGCAGCAGGCATTTCAACAAATTAGAAGCAATGAAAGCTAGACACCGTATGAAAGATGCAACGAATGTCACTCTACCAAGTTAAAACTGTCTCGTCATAAGTGCCATTTCAACAAATAGAAGCTGTACAAGCTAGAAAACAATGCAAGATGCAACCTATATCACATTCCCAAGTTAAATGTGTCTTATGATAAGTGATTGTTACAGGTTACACAACAGTAGTACTTTGATGTAAGAACATGGCGTGATAGACAGATATTGTATGTTCTAGAAACAGGAACACGTGTCTTATTCACATGTATAATGTGTAAACTAAGCACATGAAATTCAACAAAATTAGAAGCAATACAAGCTAGACATCATACGTAACATGCAACCACATATAACAGTGCCAAGTTAGAGCAAGCACCTATGATGGTTGGGTAGGGGAGTTGTGCTCATCATCAACACAACTACGTTGACTGTCTATGCATGTGTTGTCTTGCAAATCTTGTTTGGAGGATGGCGGAGTAGAATCTGTAGAGACCCTCCATTTCAGTTGGTCGGAAGGAGCACCATCATCCACTGCCTTGCTAATTACCTTCCACTTTATTGATTTTGCATTGTCAAGTCAAAAGACAAGAAAAAGGAATAAAAATCACTCTTCAGAAATCATTCATGCATGATACTGACGAACACTACTTTGATGTAAGGCAAACACATGATACAAGGATGGAATATGTACGAAAAACAGGACGGCATGGCATATTCACACCTATTTGTGTAAACTAAGTAGAAGCCATTTCAACAAATTAGAAGCAATGCAGGGTAGACACCACGTGAAAGATGCAACCAATATGACTCTGCCAAGTTAAAAGCGTCTCATCATAAATGGCGTTTCAACAAATTAGACACAGTACATGCTATAAATCATATGCAAGATGCAACAAATATCATGCTGCATATACTAAAGGTGTCTCGTCATAAGTGATTGATGCGGGATACACAAGAACAGTAGTTTTATGTAAGGACATGGTTAATAGACAGATGTAGTATGTACCAAAAACAGGAAGGCATGTCACATTAATAGGTATAATGTGTAAATGAAGCAGAATAGTAGATGCAATTTAACCAAATTAGAAGAATTACAAGCTAGACACCATATGCAACATGCAACCACATATCAGACTGCTAAGTTAGAGCAAGCACTTGCGATGGTGGTGTAGGGGAAATGCGGTCACGAACTACGGAGCTACGTTGACTATCTTCATCTAGCCTTGCTGTTTGTTGAGAATCATGCGGGTAGGATGACACTGCACTCTTTAAAATAGTAGCGCGTCCCACACTAACCCACGGGTGTGACTGTCTCATCATAAGTGATTAATGAGGGATACAGAAGAACATTAGTTTGATGTAAGAACATGGTTAATAGACAGATGTAGTATGTACCAAAAACAGGAAGGCATGTCATATTCACAGTATATGGCTAAGCAGATGCAATTTAACCAATTTAGAAGCAATACAAGGTAGACACCATATGCAACATGCAACCACATATGACACCGTGAACTTAAAGCAAGCACTTGCGATGCTGGTGTATGGCGAATGGGGTCATCAACTACAGAGCCACGTTGACAGTCTTCATCGAATGACACTACACTCTTCTTTAGAGCGTCAAACCACGTCTTTCCAATCCTCTATGCAGACAGGTGCAACTGCTCTGTTTTCTTTTTAGAATACTGTGCTTGAGATTCTGAAATACCCATGCGTAATAAAACAATAGTGAGAGTATGGGTGTAGTTTGTGCACAAGTAGTGCAGTGTAAAAGTATCAGATAGCAGGTGGGTCAAAAATAAATGACGGCAGACATATGATAGATCTACAACATGCATGCCACACGGAATTAGATTCTAGGCTTTTCAAATATGAGCACACGGATGGCTGGGAAGTGCAGGTAATCCTCTAGCAAACCACCACATGTGGTCCTATGAAAATAAAAATCGACTAAAAACAAATAGGTCAGTCGATTTTTTCTGCACCGTCCGATCTACAAGGAACAAGCATAGGGCCTTCATCTACCTCCCGCCAGTCACTGTTGATGATCTTCCTTGAACCGCCAGCGACCACCGGCCCAGACCCCTGCCTCCGCCGCCCCGCCCTCCCCTCGACCTCACCCCACCGCCGTGCTTGGCACACTACTGCAAGATGGTCCTAACGCGACACATGCATTAGAGACCCCGCAACCAAACTGTGTGCGATGCATTAATCGCAAACAGTGTCGTACTAAAACCGTCACCAATAACACGAACTGTGTGCGATGGTGGAGACATCAGGCACGATTCAGATTAAAGTTGTGTGTGCGATACGTGGCATACAGTTGATCCATATGAACCATTTGCGATGAGCCAGAACAACAGAAACGGTCAACCAGATCAAGGTGTGTGCGATAGACGACATACAGTTCTGTCACAACCCTAGTTTAGCTATGCACTAAGGCTAGTCTTGCATGTGCATCATGTCTAAATTTTTTCCATAAATTGAAATGGGGATTTAGCAAACCCTAGCACCCCTCTGAAAAACTAGGATCAACTGAAAATAATTTCAATGAACCCAAAATGCCCTTCAGAAAAGTTAATAATTTTTTAAATGGGTGAAAACCTCTGCCAAAAATGGTTCACATTTTTCTAGGTCATCTTGGATTTTTGAATTAAATCATAATGTATTTGAATTAGAGAATTTAATTGCTATAAATATTTTAAATGCTCTAATAATTCTGAAAACAATTGAGGGTTGTTGAAAATAATTCACAAAGTGCCCACAATTTATTTCAGGAATTTTTGAAATGATTTAGTATGTTTACTAAATCCAAACAGAGGAATAAAAATAGAAAATAGAAAGAAATAGAAAAGAGAGAGAGAAAGGACTACCTGGCCCACTTACCTGCCGGCCCAGCCCACTTGCCGCGCCAGTCGTCGTCCTGCTGGCGCTAGAAGGACGCGGCGCGCGTGGCCGACGCGCGCGAGCACCCACCGAGCCACCTCCTGCTTGCCGCCGAGCCCCTGGACGCGTCGATCACCCTCCCTGGTGACGTCCCAATCGAGCGGACCCGCTCTTTCTCCCCCTCGCTCTCTCCCTTGCCCTCCAACGCCATGGCCGAAGCACCCACTCGCATGCCGCCGTGAACCTCGCAGCCACCGCCTCCCCCTCTCCTCTCCGACGTGCCCACGAGCCCCGTCTCCGTCGCCTATGCCATCTCCACTGAGCCACGCGACCGGATGAGCCCCGAAGCACCGTTCCCAACCTCTTCTTCCTCCTACGGATGCCGAGATCGCCACCGCCGTTCAGCCCGCACTGGACCTCCCCTGAGCCCACTGAGACCTTCGTCGGCTTCGCTGTGAGCTCCTCTGCCGTTCCCCTCTCTCCCCGTGCTCGTTTGTGTCGCGTAGCCGTCATTCCCATCGAGCCTGAGAGCTCTCCGCCGCCGGCCATGTCGCCACCGTGGCTACGGCCGTGCAAGCTCGCACCTGAGTACACCACTGTGATCAGCGCGTCCCCAGGAGTTGAGCTGTGACGCCCCCGACTCAATCATGCACTAATCATACACGCAAATGCTCACGATCAAGCCCAGGGACTCACGGGAAGATATCAAAACACAACTCTAGACACACACAAAATAATACAAGCTTTATATTACAAGCTAGGGCCTCGAGGGCTCGAATACATAAGCTCGAGTTACACAAGAGTCAGCGGAAGCATCAGTATCTGAGTACAAATATAACTAAACAAGGTTGCCTTAAGAAGCCTGAGCAAAACAACGGCAACTAGATCGAAAAGGCGCAGGCCTCCTGCCTGGGTGCCTCCTATCTACTCCTGGTCATCGGTCTCCACGTAGTAGTAGGCTCCACCATGGTAGTAGTAGTCGTCGGCGGGGTCAGCTAGCTCTAGGGCTCCGTCATCTGGTCGCAGCAATCGGGTATGGGGAAAAAGGGAAGCAAAGCAACCATGAGTACTCATCCAAAGTACTCGCAAGACTTACATCAGAACTATTCTAATTATGCATCGGTATCAATTGAAGGGGCTGTATCTGTGGACTAGACTGCAGAAATGCCAGAATAGAGAGGAAAGCCTAACCTATCGAAGACCAGCATCTTCAGCGTCTTACAGCATTAGAAGAGTGTAGATTAGTAACATAACAAATAGTAATAAGTAATATAGTAGCAATGCCCAGAGATCCTTCCTCGACTCCCTGCGAGGAAGCAATCCCGGAGCCAACATATTATTAAGCATCACAAGTTTCCAGTTCTAGTTGTAGTAGATTGGGATACTTTCCGAGCGTCCTGTTAACGTGGACACGGCTATTCGAATAGATATACTTCCCTGCAGGGGTGCACCAACTTACCCAACACACTCGATTAACTCTGGCCGGACACACCTACTCAGGTCATGCCCGTACTCGGCTGATCGACACGCCGTAGCCCTACCTAGGTTCAACAGAGAGGCCAGCACGCCAGTTTACACCCTAAGTGCTCAGGGGTCTTGGGCCCATCGCCCTTTGCACTCCTGCGCATTGCAAGGATGGCCGGGACCAAACCTAGCCCCTGTATACACACGCAGGCTATCGCGGTCCACCCGGGCGCGTGCCGCTCAACTGCTGACGTCTGAAGAACTTCGGATGATACATATGATGTCGAGTGCCCATACTATTCCCGCGTGGTGGTTAGTGCGAAAAGGCCAGAGGCCTACTCAGATCACATATCCTAACCCATTAGTGTGTTGGGAGCTCATGGTGACAATCAGCGACCCACGATCTCTGGTCCCGTCGCCTCGTCTCGTGGACTTACGGCAAGGGCCAGGAATGCCCGGCCGTGCCACGTAATTATCTCGCGGGTACCCTCCAGGTCAACCCGACTTCCCAAGAGACTGTCGGGAACTCAGGTCCACCTCTACCGGGGTGGTACCGTATGTCCCTTCAGTCCCGCAGTAACAATAACAGTAAAAGGGGCAATAGGTAAAAGAAACAGTGTGTCCATAACATCGAGGGGGAAATCCGAGGAATCACCCTCGATGGATTCCCACTCGATGTAACCGTCAAGGTGAACTTGGAGGAATCACCCTCGATGGGTTCGCACTTGAGGAGTTGCACGATAGAGGCATCATCGGAGGTGGTGAAAGAGGAATCACCCTCGGTAACCCACAACCGACTAGCTACGCTACAGAGATATCATCAGGAGTGAGGTAGGAGGTATCACCCTCGTCACTCGGTAGTAACTCTGCAGAGTCGTACAATTAAGGGGGTGTGTGGTGCTGTGTCGGTCTCTGCACATCGATCACGTTGATTGAAACCTTCAAAAACAAAGCATGGCAACATGGACAAGGGTGCGGGGCCACTGATGGATCACTAACCAGTCTATACTAAGCATATAGGACAACAGGTAAAGTATCAACAGCAGGTTACAAAAACAGGCTATGCATCAAAATAGGAGCAATCAATTACGATAACAAATTCTAATGCAAGCACGGGGAAGAAGGAATAGGTGATATAGGAATGATCAAGGGGGTTTGCTTGCCTGGAAGCTCTACAGAAAAGGTCTGGTCGTCAGGGGCGTAGTTGTACTCGACAGCAGCGTCGGTCTCGGGGTCTATCGAAGAGAAGAGGGGGAAGAAACAATAAATAAAAAGCAAACAAAAGCAACACAGACGCACGGCATGGAAAAATGTTGTGCTGGGGTGACCTATCACAATGCTGCACGTTACAGACGGAGCGGGAAAATATCTGGGAATATTTTCCCGGCTCTGGACAATTATCAGACAGGCGATCTAGAGGGGAAGGTTCCATGTTTGCAGCGTTAGAGGCATGTGATAGCTACAAGGAGGGCATATTCAGATTCGTCTCATTTTTCTGATCAACTTTCATGTAGAAAACTTTTTCATCCGAGCTACGGATTATTTTCTACGAGTTTTCAAAGTTTGAGCAATTTTCTGAAAATCCTGGAATTAATTTAAATTCGAAAATAATAGAAAAAGGCTTTATTGCATCAGCATGATGTCAGGCTGACATCAGCAGTCAACTCCAGCTGGTCCAGGTCAAACCTGACCACTGGGGCCCACATGTCAGTGACTCAGGGCTAAACTGAGATTAATTAAACTAAACAGTGGTTAATTAGGGGGGTGGGACCCCACTGTCAGCGACTAGTTAGTAATTAGATTAATTTTATTTATAAAACTAGTTAAATTAGCGGTGGGGCCTGCCTGTCAGTGACTGGGGTTGCCCAGTCAGCACATTGACTGGTCAACCCAGTCAACATGGGCCCCTGGCCCCACTGGTAAGTGACCCAGGGGTGCCCACATGGCGGCCAGGTCAACGGTGGCCGGCGTTTAAACGCCGGTGACGCCAAACGCGACGGAGGTCCTCGGGACCTCGTCGGAATTGCACTACGGTGCGCCGTTTCGAGCGCAGTTTGGCGCGTTGGAACGTGCAGAGCGAGCCGCGGCGATTGGTGGCGGTGGCGTCGCCGGAGTCGGCCGGAAACGACCGGAACAACCATGACGAGCGGCGGAGGCATTCGGGCGAGCTCTCGCTCATCGCTGCGGGGCACGGCAAGGCGAAAGGAAGGCGGCGCAGGGTTCCTACGAGCTCTAGTTGGTGAGCTCGTCGGCGGCAACACGTTCAGCCATGGTGGCTGCTATGGCTACGGCGCAAACCAGAGCGGCTCATGGGCAGGGGAGGCAGGCAGCTCACCTAGCGGGCACATGGAGGCCCTCTGGGTGAACGGGAGCGCAGTGGCGACGGCAAATTGACGGTGGCGAGCTCCGGGATTCGTGGAAGAAGACGAAGGCGAGGCGGTCGCTGAGGTGCTCCCCGGCTCGCGTTCGTCGGTGTGGTCGACGTAGCGGGCTACAGCGGAGCGCGTGGACACGGTGGCGAGGTCGGGCGATGACGGCAGCTACGCGAGCGTGGCGGCGCAGCCACGGCAGCGCTCGGTTGAGCTTGTGCACGGGCGAGAGAGAGCGAGAGAGGGGGGAATGGATGAGGACGACGAGGGGGAGGCTGCGATGGAGATCTTATCCACCACGGCGCTGTAGCATCGTCGTGTCGGTAGCTCGCCAGAGCGCGCACGCCCGGCCATGGGCGCACCGACACGCACAGGAGAGAGAGAGGAGGGAGACGGTGAGAGGTGGGCTGGGCCGCACTGTGGACTTAGGCCCAGTCCACAATAGTTTTTCTCCTTTTCCCCTTTTTCTTTTCTGTTTTTGTTTTTCAGAGAGGGTTTTGCAATAAATTGAGCTGCCAAATGACTTTTGTAAAATGTGAAACTTGGCCACATAATTACTTGGCAATATGCTGCAGTGCCACAAAAAGTTTGGAGGCCAATTGAATTCATTTGGATTTTTAAGAAATGAAATGGCATTTAAATTGTTGTTTTTGCACTGTTTTAAATGCTCTAATCCACATTTAGCTTGATGGTGATGTTGTTTTCCTGAACAAATATTTGTTTTGGAATATTAGCTAAATGATGAACTATTTTTCAGCAATTTTTGAGCAACTTCAAAATTCACTTGAATTTTGAATTGAATTCAGTGGTGGAATTTGAAATGAGATATGAATCCACTGTGATCAAGCAATGCATTTCAACTTGACTTAGCATTAACATAATGGATCACTGTTTCTCATTACAGAGGGGTGTTACAATTCTCCTCCTCTAAAAGAAATTCTCGTCCCGAGAATTCAGGAGGTAGAAGAGAAAAAGGGGTCGGGGTATTCCTGGAAGTTCTACTGGAAGTACCTCTTAGAAGTCGTGAACGACTGGAACTTTTTCAATCCTCAAATTCAATGCCATGCATGTATGCAAAAGCTTTAGACATAAATGAGTACGATGCTCCTGAATCAATTAAAACAGAAGCTGGTACTGAATTTAACAAGAAGAGTACCCTTCACATTTACTGGCTGACCTTGAGCTTCATTCAGATCAACGTGGTAGGCTTGACCACGACCATAAGAAGGTATGGCATTGTTGTTGTGGGGCTGGTTGTTGCCACGGCCATTACCATGGCCAGCAGAGGGAAGTGCAAGTTGATTCTGATTCTGAGGGCATTCTCTGGCACGGTGTCCTGGATGGCCACACTTGAAGTAGAGCCCATCATTGGGACGGGGAGCAGGAGCTCGAAGCAGTGGAGCCTGAGGTCTTGGCTGCCCCAGCGGTGGAGGAGGCGCAGCTGGATGGTACATGCTGTGAGGAATCCAGATACGGCGCTTCTGCGATGACGAGCCCGAAAATGAGGCCGCATCAGGGGTGCGCTTGAGAACGTTCTTGTGTTCCTTTAGTCCAGTCTCAACTTGAATGGCTTTGTTCACTAGGGTGGTGAAGTTGGCGAAGTCTTGAACTAAGAGCGCGAGCTTAATATCTGGGTTGAGCCCTTCATGGAACTTCTCCTGTCTGTGAGCATCAGTAGCGATATCCTCCTCAGCATAGCAAGATAAATCAAGGAACTCCCGCTGATAGACTTCCACAGTCTTACTGCCCTGGGTAAGGTTGCGGAACTCACGTTTCTTCCGGTCCATGACACCTTGCGGAATGTAACGGGCACGGAAGGCAGTCTGGAATTCTAGCCAGGTGATAATTGTTCCAACAGGCAGAGTGCATCTGTGGCTGTCCCACCATTGAGCAGCGGGATCCTTCAGGAAGTATGATGCAAAGGTGACATAGCTAGCAGGGGCTACATTGGCCGACTCCATCTCATAAGTAATATCATGGAGCCAGTCATCAGCATCAAGAGGCTGAATGGAGTTGCGGAACACAGTAGGGTTGAGGCAGACAAAGTCTTGCAGACTTATCGAGAGAGGTTGCTGGTTAGCATTTGGACGAGGGAACTGATCCATAATCCCTTGCAAGAATTGGCGGTTCATTTCAAATTGTTGCATCATTGCAGCCATATACTCAGGCGGTGGTGGATTGTTGGTACCACGACCACTACCTGCAGGTCTAACCATCCTGCTAAAATCAACAGGGGGTAGTTTAGCAACGAGCAATTGCAGGTGTATGGAATCATTCATGAAGTAACATGCACAACAAAGGAAGTGCAATAGATACAACACAATAGTCAAACATGACATACAGATCCATACATAGAGTCAGTTACAAGCCAGCGTTACAAGACGCGGAAAGGAAAGCTAGACATACTAGGCGGCACGCAGGCATGCGGTGGAGGGATACAACAACAGGATATAGCGATAGCTACATCAACGCTGGAAAGGACCACTGGAGCCAGGCAACTGCAAGTGATGACGTAGGGTGCCCTCGATATAAGGATCCTGCGCTCCGTGAACACTCTGGTGCAGAACCTGGTCCCGAACTGGAAGAAGAGGACCATGTGGAGGAGTACAACCTCCAACAGCAGGCCACTCAAGACCTGGTGGCATCTCCATCCTGCGCGGGTAAAGGATGTACTCTGGATGTATCCGTGCACTGACTGCTGGTAGCAACTATGTCAGAGCGTTGTAAAGACGAGCACGAGTGGCATACAACTCGACAGCAAGAGCTCGGGCAGTGCGATCAAGAGTCTCTGTGTACTGAACCAAAACCTACGGGTCATAACGACATCGCACGTAAGGTGTACAGATAGCAGTGTAACATCCACTCTCATCCCCAGCGGGGGCATACGGGATATATTTGAAAGCAGTCTCCTCCAAGCGGCTGTGCTCTCTACGAAGATGGGCAATAGCAGTATAGGCAGCATCATGGACAGCCATGTCAACAGTCACTCCAACACCATGGAAGGTGTGTAGCTCAGTGATGGAGTTGTTCTGCCGATCAAAGATACGAACCACAGCGTGGTACTGCTCCTGGTTAAACTCACGGTAATCCTCGTAAATAGCATACTCGGGGTACCAGCGATATCCCAACCTGGTCAAGAGGTCGACCAGAATGGCAGGGAACCCAGTCGCATCAACAGCCATAGTCTGGCGCACAAGCTGTCTTGCGGGACGCATCTGAAACAAGGAGTGCAAGATGTCAAATGACATTGTGAGAAGTATATGATAACTTTGAAAGGAATGATTGTAGATAATCCAGCTCTCTGAGTGAATGTGAACACGAGAACCTAATGTTAGAGTTAGCAAAATCTTTAACCCGAATAGAAGAGATATCAGAGTCCCAGAGTAAAGAAGAGAAATAAAAGATCCTAAACCCATCCATTGGCGATGTGGGCCCGTAAGCCACACATCCATGTTAGTAAAATAGTTTTTCAAAGACTAGACTCAACATCGGCCAAGGAGTTGGAAAGGGGGGTTTCCTACAGGCAGTCGGCTCTGATACCAACTTGTGACGCCCCCGACTCAATCATGCACTAATCATACACGCAAATGCACACGATCAAGCCCAGGGACTCACGGGAAGATATCACAACACAACTCTAGACACACACAAAATAATACAAGCTTTATATTAAAAGCCAGAGGCCTCGAGGGCTCGAATACATAAGCTCGAGTTACACAAGAGTCAGTGGAAGCATCAGTATCTAAGCACAGATATAACTAAACAAGGTTGCCTTAAGAAGGCTGAGCAAAACAACGGCAACTAGATCGAAAAGGCCTAGGCCTCCTGCCTAGGAGCCTCCTATCTACTCCTGGTCATTGGTCTCCACGTAGTAGTAGGCTCCACCGTGGTAGTAGTAGTCATCGGCGGGTCAACTGGCTCCGGGGCTCCGTCATCTCGTCGCAGCAATCGGGTATGGGGAAAGCAAAGCAACCGTGAGTACTCATCCAAAGTACTCACAAGAGTTACATAAGAACTATTCAACTTATGCATTGGTATCAATTGAAGGGGCTGTATCTGTGGACTAGACTGCAGAAATGCCAGAATAGAGGGGAAAGCCTAGCCTATCGAAGACTAGCATCTTCAGCGTCTTGCAGCATTAGAAGAGTGTAGATTAGTAACATAACATATAGTAATAAGTAATATAGTAGCAATGCCCAGAGATCCTTCCTCGACTCCCTGCGAGGAAGCAATCCCAGAGCTAACATATTATTAAGCATCACAAGTTTCTAGTTCTAGTTGTAGTAGATCGGGAAACTTTCCGAGCGTCCTGTTACTGTGGACACGGCTATTCGAATAGATATACTTCCCTACAGGGGTGCACCAACTTACCCAACACGCTCGATTAACTCTGGCTGGACACACCTACTCAGGTCAAGCCCGGCCTCGGCTGATCGACACGCCGTAGCCCTACCTAGGTTCAATAGAGAGGCCAGCACGCCGGTCTACACCCTAAGCGCTCAGGGGCCTTGGGCCCATCGCCCTTTGCACTCCTGCGCATTGCGAGGACGGCCGGGACCAGACCTAGCTCCTGTATACACACGCAGGCTTTCGCGGTCCACCCGGGCGTGTGCCGCTCAACTGCTGACGTCTGAAGAACTTCGGCTGATACATATGACGTCGAGTGCCCATACTATTCCCGCATGGTGGTTAGTGCGAAAAGGCCAGAGGCCTACTCAGATCACATATCCTAACCCATTAGTGTGTTGGGAGCTCGCGGTGACAATCAGCGACCCACAATCTGTGGTCCCGTCGCCCCATCTCGTGGACTTACGTCAAGGGCCAGGAATGCCCGGCCGTGCCACGTAATTATCTCGCGGGTGCCCTCCAGGTCAACCCGACTTCCCAAGATACTGTCGGGAACTCAGGTCCACCTCTATCGGGGTGGTACCGCCTGTCCCTTCAGTCCCGCAGTAACAGTAACAGTAAAAGGGGCAATAGGTAAAAGAAACAGTGTGTCCGTAACATCATGGGGGGAAATCCGAGGAATCACCCTCGATAGATTCCCACTCGATGTAACCGTCAAGGTGAACTTGGAGGAATCACCCTCGATGGGTTCACACTTGAGGAGTTGCACGATAGAGGCATCATCGGAGGTGGTGAAAGAGGAATCACCCTCGGTAACCCACAACCGACTAGCTACGCTACAGAGATATCATCAGGAGTGAGGTAGGAGGTATCACCCTCGTCACTCGGTAGTAACTCTGCAGAGTCATACAATTAAGGGGGTGTGTGGTCCTGTGTCGGTCTTTGCACATCGACCACGTTGATTGAAACCTTCGGAAACAAAGCATGGCAACACAGACAAGGGTGCGGGGCACTGATGGATCACTAACCAGTCTATACTAAGCATATAGGACAACAGGTAAAGTATCAACAGTAGGTTACAAAAACAGGATATGCATCAAAATCGGAGCAATCAATTACGGAAACAAATTCTAATGCAAGCACGGGGGAGAAGGAATAGTTGATATAGGAATGATCAAGGGGGTTTGCTTGCCTGGAAGCTCTGCAGAAAAGGTCTGGTCGTCAGGGGCATAGTCATACTCTGCAGCAGCGTCGGTTTCGGGGTCTATCAGAGAGAAGAGGGGGAAGAAACAATAAATAAAAAAGCAAACAAAAGAAACACAGATGCATGGCATGGCAAAATGCTGTGCTGGGGTGACCTATCGCAATGCTACACTTTACAGACGGAGCGGGAAAATATCTAGGAATATTTTCCCAACTCTGGATAATTATCGGACAGGCGATCCGGAGGGGAAGGTTCCATGTTTGCAGCGTTAGAGTCATGTGATAGCTACAAGGAGGCCATATACGGATTCGTCTCGTTTTTCTGATCAACTTTCATGTAGAAAACTTTTTCATCCGAGCTACGCATTATTTTCTACGAGTTTTCAAAGTTTTAGCAATTTTCTAAAAATCCTGGTATTAATTTAAATTCGAAAATAACAGAAAAAGGCTTTATTGCATCAGCATGATGTCAGGGTGACATCAGCAGTCAACTCCAGCTGGTCCAGGTCAAACCTGACCACTGGGACCCACATGTCAGTGACTCAGGGCTAAACTGAGATTAATTAAACTAAACAGTGGTTAATTAGGGGGTGGGACCCCACTGTCAGCGACTAGTTAGTAATTAGAATAATTTTATTTATAAAACTAGTTAAATTAGCGTAACGGCCCGTCTGTCAGTGACTGGGGTTGCCCAGTCAGCACGTTGACTGGTCAACCCAGTCAACTGGGGCCCTTGGGCCCACTGGTCAGTGACCCAGGGGTGCCCATGTGGCGGCAGGTCAGCAGCGGCCGGCGTTTAAACGCCGGCGACGCCAAACGCGGCGGAGGTCCTCGGGACCTTGTCAGAATCACGCTATGGTGCGCCGTTTCGAGCGCGGTTTGGCGCGTTGGAACATGCGGAGCGACCCGCGGCGATTGGTGGCGGTGGCGTCGCCGGAGTCGGCAGGAAACGGCGAGCGGCGGAGGCATTCGGGCAAGCTCGCGCTCGTCGCTGCGGGACACGGCAAGGCGAAAGGAAGGCGGCGCCGGGTTCCTACGACCTCTAGGAGCTCGGCTACGAGGTTGGACGCGCGTGACAGCGACTGTTGCCATGGCGGCGATCTTGTCGGCGGCAACGCGTTCGGCCATGGCGGCTCAAGGGCAGGGGAGGCAGGTGGCTCACCAAGCAGGCACATGGAGGCCCTCTGGGTGAACGCGAGCGCAGTGGCGACGGCAAATTGATGGCGGCGAGCTCCGGGATCCGAGGAAGAAGACGAAGGCGAGGCGGTCGCTGCGGTGCTCCCTGGCTGGCGTTCATCGGCATGGTCGACGTAGCGGGCTATGGTGGAGCGCGTGGACACGGTGGCGAGGTCGGGCGATGGCGGCGGCTACGCGGGCGCAGCCACGACAGCGCTCGGTTGAGCTTGTGCGTGGGCGAGAGAGACCGAGAGAGGGGGAAATGGATCAGGACGACGAGGGGAGGCTGCGGCGGCGGCGCTGTAGCGTCGTCGTGTCGGCCGCTCGCCAGAGCGCGCGCGCGGCCAGGGGTGCACCGACACGCATAGGAGAGAGAGAGGAGGGAGACGGTGAGAGGTGGGCTGGGCCGCACTGTGGACTTAGGCCGAGTCCACAGTAGCTTTTCTCGTTTTCCCCTTTTTCTTTTCTGTTTTTCTTTTTCAGAGAGGGTTTTGCAATAAATTGAGGATCCAAATGACTTTTGTAAAATGTGAAACTTGGCCACATAATTACTTGGCAATATGCTGCAGTGCCACAAAAAGTTTGGAGGCCCATTGAATTCATTTGGATTTTTCATAAATGAAATGGCATTTAAATTTCTGTTTTTTGCACTGTTTTAAATGCTCTAGTCCACATTTAGCTTGATGGTGATGTTGTTTTCCTGAAGAAATATTTGTTTTGGAATATTAGCTAAATGATGAACTTTTTTCAGCAATTTTTGAGCAACTTCAAAATTCACTTAAAATTTGAATTGAATTCAGTGGTGGAATATGAAATGAGATATGAATCCACTGTGATCAAGCAATGCATTTCAACTTGACTTAGCATTAACATAATGGATCATTGTTGCTCATTACAGAGGGGTGTTACACGAGCGCGACCACCCGCAGCTTCTACTGTGCTCTCTAATGTTGACTGGGTTGACGCCCGAACTCCGGCCACCGCCTGCCGTCGTTGCAGTCATCGTTTCCGGCCTCCTCTCGCCCAGCCGCCTGCTCCGTCGGATGCGGCGCACGTCCAGCAGCCCGTAGGGCCAAACCGCGAGTCGAATGGTCGCCGGACGGCGAATCTTGAGCGCCTCCGCCGCTCTGTTTGGTCGCCGGCGGCTAACCGCCGGCGCGACCGACATGGCAATGTCATTAGCAACTAATGACGTTACTAATTAACCCCTCCAGTCACTGACGGTGGACCCTACGTCACTAATTAACCATGGGTTAGCCTCTGTGACACTGACATGCGGGTCCCACTGGTCAGTTTGACCTGGCACGGTCAGTTGACTACTGATGTCATCCTGATGTCATGCTGACGCAATAACACATTTTCTGGATTTAGTTTAAATTAAATAATCAGGAAATTCCAGAAAATGTTTAAAACTTCTAAAATTCATAATAAATCAACCATAGCTTGGATGAAAAAGATTTATATATGAAAAATGATTAGAAAAATCCAATCTATCCAATGGTACTGTTTTCATGCATGACAAAGAAAGTTAAGCCTGCTGATCAGGTCAAATCAACTAAATGACATTTGAAAAATCATATGTAGAGTTTGAATTTGAACCTTTGGTTCAAATCAACTCAAACCAATCTGTTGATAGCTGCATTAGCTCAAACACACACATTTTGCCATGTCATGAACATGCATCATAATGTTGCATATTGCCATGTATTGATTGTGCCTTCGGTATGTTCTCTGTGGTAGGTTCTGCTCCCGAGGATATTCACGAGTATCCAGCTGAAGGGCAGTACCCTTCTACCACTCTGTCAGGCAAGCAACCCCCATTGAATATTCTGATACAAACCCATCATCTCGCTCCTGCTCTCTTTTATTGCATTAAGACAACAATGCTTCCATTGCTACTTGTTGCGGTAGATGAACCCCTTTTCCTCTGCATGACCTGTCATTGCCACAGTAAATAGCTAAAACCCACTAGCATGTGTAGGAGTTGTTTGAGCCCATGTTGTGTTCCTACCATTCTATGCTTGCTATGCTTAGAGTTGTGTCAGGTCTGGTTCATCTGGGTGATGGATTGGAGTGAAACGGCCGTGTTGTGATGATGAGAGTAAAATGTTGAACCCAATTTGGTAAAGGTATCGATGAGAGGCCATGTAGGAGTACGTGGTGGGTTGTTTCATTGGAACCGTCCCTAAGAACTGAGTTCCGTGTATGTGAACCAAGACTAGCTACTACCACACATTGGGATCCTTAATTGACTCTCTCAGCTTATTAATCGCCTTGTCCTCTGTCCAGGAGTTGCAAGTAGTTTCTGGTGCTTGTTACATGCTGGAGGCCGTGCGTAGCGCTGACCTTAGGGGTGGGCTATGATGCGGCAGGAAAGTGGCACGGTGTACCAAGTGGCACCCGCATGGTGGGCTTGGGAACCCTGCACACATCATTTGGGGCCGTACTGAAAACCTCGGCTGGACTTCCTGGCAGATCAGACTCAAATAGGCGATAAACCTAGACTAGAGACTTGTGTGGTTAGTCAGGTCGTGGCCGACACCCTCGCCAGGCTTCTGCTTGAAGGTAGCTGAGATACATGACGTGTATATGGTGATAAGTGGTGAGAGCATGTGTGAAGAAGAACACCCCTGCAGGGTTATCAAACTATTCGAATAGCCACGTCCTCAGATATGGACTACTTGGGAACTTATGTTGTTCATAGACAACTTAAATGGTTACTCATAAAAGTATCGGGGCAAGTGTGAGTGCCGTGGATGGCCCTCTCATAGGAAGACGGGAGAGGATCCGCGGTAGTGTATTGTCATGGTGATTAGTGGACTCATGTGCGCTATCTCATCTTATTCAAACTACTGGTAGTCGTAGTACAGGATAGCCAAGAGTCAAAGCTGGCTCGCTGCAATAAACACCACTACCCCCTTTGTTGATACTATTGCATGAGTAGTTAGATCTGATGTAAGACTTGCTGAGTACCTTTGTACTCACGTTTGCTTAATAAACTGTTGCAGAGGAGAACCCCAAGAATACAGATGGATTCTATTTAGAACTCAACGTTGATGAGTGACTTGCTACCCATGTGGCAATCCCGTGCCTGTGAAGGGTCTTTGTAGATAGGCAGGTTCCTACAGCCTTTTTCCTTTCTAGTTGTCTGTACCCAGACAAGTTAAGCTTCCGCATGTGCTTGTATGTTTGTATGACTTGAGTGTTGGGTCATGTGACCCCTACCTGTATGGATATGTTATGTATGGCTCTTCGAAGCCTTTTAAATAAATACTTTGAGTCGTAGAGTTATTGTTGTGGTGCCATGTTGTATTTACACATATCATGCATATTGTGTGTATGTTTTGAAATGCACTGGTATGTGTGGGATTCGACACCTAGTTAACTGCCTTGGTAGCCTTCCCTACAGGGAAATGCCACCTAGTGCTTCCACTGAGCCATGGTAGTTCGGTACTGCTCCGGAACACATGGATTGACCGGCATGTATCCTTCTTTGCTCCTGTGTCTGTCCCTTCAGGGAAATGTCACGTGGTGTTTTACTGGAGTCCTTGTAGCTTGCTACGACTCGGTTGCACACGCTGATGACCGACACGTGCATTGTTGGGTTACGTATGCCTGTCCCTGTATGTTAGTGCCGCCTTGGTTTATGACTAGTCATGTCGGCCCGGGTCCTCTATCATATGGATGCTAGCGACATAATCATATACGTGAGCCAAAAGATGCAAACGGTCCCAGCCAAGGTAAAGGTGGCAGCCGTGGGTTACCATGCGTGAGGCCGCAAAGTGATATGATGTGTTACATGCTAGATCGGTGTGACTTAGGATCGGGGTCCCGAGATTCAGGGGTCGTTGGGAAGAGTGTGGGGTACTCAAGTCAAAGACGATCCTCCCTCTCCCAAGTAGCTTCTTTTTCAGAGTGATGAGACCACTGAACTTTGCAAAACTTGATGTTCTGGCGTCGAGTGGTATGCTCGGCTTAATGAAGAATACGAACAGGGTATTCTTGATAGGTGAGGTTATCTTGAAGATCAAGCATTTCATGGTCCACTCCGTGGATAGGATCCGAGAAGCAACGCCTGAGTTGAGAAACATGGAAGACATCATGAACTCTGGAAAGATGCGGGGGTAGTTCCAATTGGTAGGCAACCTCTCCTCGTTTGGCAAGAATGCGAAAAGGACCAATGTAGCGAGGAGCCAATTTGCCTTTGATATCGAAATGATGGGTACCCTTCAGAGGAGTAACCCAAAGTAAGCCTTGTCGTCAACTTCATAAGTTACAGCCTTATGATGGCGATCATATTGGCTCTTTTGACGAGATTGGGCTGTTTTCAACTTTTCACGAACAATGCGAACTTGCTCTTCTGCTTCCTGAATCATATCCGGGCCAAAGAATTGCCTTTCCCTTGTTTCTGACCTGTTAAGAGGCGTTCGACATCTTCGTCCATAGAGAACTTCAAAAGGAGCTTTGCCCAAACTAGATTGATAACTATTGTTATAGGCAAATTCGGCGAATGGAAGGCATTTCTCCCAATCCATTCCGAATGAGATAACAGAAGCTCTGAGCATGTCTTCCAGAATTTGATTGACTCGTTCTACTTGACCACTGGATTGCGGGTGCAAAGCGGTGCTGAAGGAGAGACGAGTTCCCATAGCACTTTGGAAACTTTCCCAAAATCGAGAAGTAAAAAGACTTCCATGGTCTGAGTTAATCTCCAAAGGAACACCATGAAGAGACACTATTCGAGAAATATATAGATCTGCTAACTGACTAGCAGTTATACTCTCTCGAACAGGAAGGAAATGAGCTACTTTGGAAAGACGATTGATGACCACAAAGATAGCATTATTCCCTCTCTTGGTCCTGGGAAACCCGGTAATGAAATCCATACCGATTTTATCCCATTTCCATTCGGGAATAGCTAAGGGTTGAAGAGTACCAGTAGGCCGTTGATACTCTGTTTTAACACGACGACAGACGTCGCAATTAGCAATGAATTGAGTGATTTCTCTCTTCATCCTAGTCCACCAGAACCTCTGGAGTAGGTCCTGATACATTTTAGTACTACCGGGATGAATCGTGAGAGGAGATTCATGAGCCTCCTTAAGGATCAACAGCCGTAGTTGTTGTTTCTTGGGAACCACCAAGCGGTTCTCAAAGAAGACAACACCTCGATTATCCATAGAAAAACACTTACGTTTCCGCTAGCAATGTTCTCCTTGATCCGGGATATTCCTCTATCATACTTCTGGGCAGCTATGATTTGATCCGTAAGAGTAGGTTTCACCACCAAGGTAGAAAGGAATCCTCGAGGAACAATGTGAAGGTTAAGCTTACGAAATTCCTCATGGAGAAGTGGTTGACCGCGTTGTAACAAGTTCACTCGGATGAACTGTTTGCGACGATCTAGTACAACAGAAACAGTCAGCCAGATCAAGGTGTGTGCGATAGATGGCAAACAGTTCACTCGGATGAACTGTTTCCGATGAGCCAATACAACAAAAACGGTCAGCCAGATCATGGAGTCTGCGATATACGGGCACACATTCTAATTAAAAGAATTGTGCGCGATCGTAATAACAAGAGCACACGGTTGATAGAACAAGTCATGTGCTGACATCGCTGATTGCGGTGCACACGCCACATACGCATCCGAGAACGCTTGCCCACGTTACACCATCCGGGAATCGTGCCGCACTTCAAAACCGAGACCGTCAAATAATTTTGAGCTTGTTTCCTGTCACATTCCAAATTACAATGCTATATTTAATTACAAACCTGTTCACACCGATCAAAACCTAAATGTTTTCCCACTTAGCAGCTTATTACTAGGTTATAAATACTACCTACTCGAAAATGACTGCACATTCCTCCTCAATTCCTCATCAACAAACAAACAAGTCTTCGTCGTTCCTTGTGTCTACCATGGTCCGTGGGAGGAGTTCTTGGTCGAGAAATGACCACGGAGCAGCGAGCGAAGCAGCAGAGATGTCCCGCCTCGCCGCGATAGCAGCCAAGAGGTCCCGCCGCGCCGCCGAAGCAGCATAGAGGTCCCGCCGCGCCGCCGAAGCAGCATAGAGGTCCCACCGCGCCACCAAAGCAGCACTGAGGTCCCGCCATGCCGTTGAAGCAGCAGAGTGGTCCGGCCGTGCCACGGAAGCATCACAGATGTCCCGCCGCACCGCGGAAGCAGCAGTGAGGTCCTGCCGCGCCGCGGTGGCCTGGATAGATCTCTCACGGGCAGTCAAGCGCTCTCACAGGCGCATGCGTGCTATGCTCAATAAGCTGATGGATGACATCTCCCGCTGGGCGAATGTCGGAAGTCAGGCTCCGGGGACCCAAAGGTTCGAACACTGGGGTGAGCTCGTTCTACTGCTTCGTCTCCTATCACGGCTAAGCTACGGCGAGGCTACGGCGAGAGCGCGCTAGCGAGGGACGGCGAGGACTCAGCAGTTTACCCAGGTTCGGGCCACCTTGCGGTGTAAGACCCTACTCCTGCTTGGTTGGGATTATTGTGGGCAAGAGAGTTCTCGCGTACAAGGTTGAAGACAAGGGAATCGAATCACCCCCTCTACGGTGGCAGCACTGCCCCTTTTATATCAGCCTTGGTCCTCTTCCCCCTGGAAACTTAGGTGGGAAGGGTCGCCACACTTGGCGATTTTGAAAGGGGACTGGCGCTCAGGCTATCCTGACTAAAGGTGGTCTTCGCCTGCCAAAGCATGATCCATGACGCGCTGGTGGGCTCGGTGATGACCTCCGCCCTGCGCGCCCGTCGTCTTGGTCTTCCTTCGCCGATCGGGCAACCTTTGGGGTTGCTTTGGAGAGTAGATAGCTGGCCCTGCTCCCTTAACATGAAAGAGGAAACCATCTTCATCCGCGCCTGCTGGCGCGGCTTCTGTTGCTGCTCGTCGCCGCGCGCATCACCCACGTGATGGGCTCCAGACCGCGCGGCACGCCGAACGGCCTTCGTCTCGAGCGCCTATGGGAGGGGGGCCTCGGGAGGCCACCTCGGGAAGCCGCCTCGCGAGGTCAGTTCAGGAAGCCGCCTCGTGAGGTCACTTTAGGAAACCGCCTCGTGAGAGGGCCTCGCGAGGCCGTTGATGGTGGTGCTGAGCGTTGCTTGCTACTCCCTGAGGAGGGGGCCTCAGGGGGCCAGGGCCTCATGAGGGGTCTTGGTGAGATGCTCGGTGGTGACAGCCTGCTGGGCCCATGCCAGGCATTGCGCCCTGGGCCGAAGGCAGACGGGCCTGGATACCCCGGGTTCCATGGGCCCGACAGTAGCCCCCGGGCCCGCGGCGCGCACGTTCCCACCTATCGGGGGGCGAAACGGCACGGGCCCTAACCGCCTGCGGCTAGGCGCGACGTGTGGCGCACGATGTGACGGGGGACGCCCCCACTTCCCCACGATGCCTCGGGAACTGCCGCGCTGACATAAATCCTTGCGCGGGCGGCGCGAGGCCATCATTGCCTTCCTTCACGCGCTCCACCTCTCTGCGCCTTTCCTTCTCACGCGTGGTTCCTCGCGACTCCCCCTTTCGAACTTCGCCTGCTCTTGCTCCCGATCCGCGCCTCCGCCGCGCAGATGGCTCCCGCCGGCAAGAGGGGGAAGGAGGTGGCCCCGTCCCCAAGTGTGCTCGCCCTTGGGGCGGCGTTGCAGCGCTCCACCATTGACGATGAAGAAGGTTTGGGTAGGGTGCTTCCGTTCGTGGCCGGCGGCCAGAACGAGAACCAGGCGACCCAAATCTGGCCGGGGTCGCGCGCGCGGCGCGACCTGGGGGCGACGGCCTACCCCTTCTTCCTCCACAGCGTATATGCAGGGTTGGTGCCGCCATTTTCGGACTTCTTCTATGCCATACTTACCCACTATCAGGTTCACGCTCTTCATCTTCAACCCAACTCCATTTTTCTCCTGGCCACGTTCGCCTTTTACTACGAGGCTTTCGTGGGCGTGAGGCCCTCTGTGGCGCTCTTCCACCACTTCTTCTGCCTGCGGCTGACTGCGGCGGACCAGCACTCCGGATGCGTGTCATTCCTTGCCGTCAAGGGAATGGAGGATGGCATTATCAACTTGAGGGTCGCGAAGAAGGTGGAAGACTACCGGCAGCGTTGGGTCTATATGGACGCGCGCCAGACCAACCGGCTCCTGATGATCCCTACGGACCCGGCCGAGAAGATCTCCGTGTGGGGGCACGAGAAGCTCGCCGACCCGAGGATGGAGCCCGTCTTGGAGCGGATGGCGGCGCACCGGGCCGCTGCACTGTCGGGGACAGCGGTTGTCAGGGAATACCTGTGGCGGCGCATCGCGCCACTTCAGCTGCACTCGCGCCCCATGGGGGAGTACTCTGACGCGGGCGACGCCATGCGGCTGAAGCCAGGCAGCCTGGGGTCAGACGTGCTGGACGGGGCCCTGGCGATTCTGCTCAGCACCCCTGCCGCGGAAACACCGGAGGAAGCGCTCCCGCTTTTTCGCTACCCGGAGAAGGCGGAGCTGGTGAAGGAGATGCCCCTCTTCGATCAGTGGGACCTCATGCCGGAGGGCCACGTTGGGCCCCGCGACAACCCCCTCATGGTGGAGGTGGATTCGGGAGGCAGCAGCGGCAGCGGAGGCTCGGAGGAGGCTACGGAGGAGGGCACCAGCCGGGCGCCACCGCGCGCCCGCCGTCAGCTCATCTGCGAGCTCGAGGATGACAACGCCGAGAGCGTCCCGCCCATGGCGGCGGGGGCTCCCGACTCGGGGGCGGGCGAGCCCCCAGCACTTGAGGCCCGTCACGAGGCTGAAGCCGCCCAGGGCCCAGAGGCAGACGACGACGCGTCCGGGTCCACCGCGGCATGCCCCGAGGGCCCGAGCAGCGGCGCCGAGGCGATGCTCGGCGAGGGTAGCGTCGGCTGCCGTCCGCGGGGAGAAGAAGAGGAAGTGGCACGTCAGTGACGAGTAAGCCTTCTGCCTTCTCCCGGCGCCCTTAGTTCTTGTTCCTTTATCCGGACTCGGAGCTGAGCCACCATTTGCGCAGGAGATCTGCCGCGGATCAGAAGAAGAAGAAGAAGACGATGATGACGAAGGCAAGGGTTACCCCCAGCCCGCAGGGGGTGTCGATGCCCGCCGCCGGTGCCGGGAGGCGTGGAGAGGCTACCCGCCATCCCGACGCCGAAGCGGGGCGTACGGAGATCGAGGAGGAGGCAACCGCTCCTCCGGGGTTGCATGCGGGTGCATCCCACGAGGCCGAAGTGGATGAGCCTAGGAAGGCAGGCTCAGGAGGCGGGGACGCCCTCCCCCCTGACCCCGCCGAGAGCAAGGAAGCGGCGAAGGGGGAGGCTGAAGCGCCTACCCCCCGCCGGGGCCCTCCTCGGGCGCGGGGGAAGGAGTTGTGGGGCGTACCATGACCGGCGCTGAGAGCCCCCGTGGCGCACCGCCGCGGCCGAACGAGGGGGGCAGCCTAGCGAGCCCGCCGCCCCAGGCAAGCGGCGCCGAGGGCTCCCTTGCTGCCGCGGCGGAGGGTGCCAGAGGACCCGACCCGGACTGGCCCCTGGTCCTCGCGAGTGACCGCGCTTTGCTCAGGCCTAAAGCCTTGCGCGACGCCAAGGCCGCGCTTGTTCGGCTCAGCACGGACTTCCAGGACGCGGAGACGCGCCTCGCCGAGGAGCGCCTGAAGCTTGCCGATGGGTGGCGCTGGCTCGGTGTCGCCGTCGATATGGCCCGGCGCCATGACGAACGTGCTCACGCGCAGCGCGAGAGGGACACCGCCGAAGCGGAGGGGGCTCGCACGAGAGCCCTCCAGGAGGCCGAAGTGGCCACCGTGCATCGCGAAGAAGCGGACACCCTCCTGAGAGAGTTCCAAGACCAACGCGCCGAGCAGGCGCGGTTGCTCCTCGTGCGGGAAGGCGCCCTTGCCACTCGCGAGAAGGAGGCTGCGGCCCGCGAGGCGGACCTCGAGACTCGCACGGAGGGCCTCAAGAAGACAGCGACCGAGCAGGCCATGGGGAAGGAGCATCTGGAGATGCTGGGGCGCCAGCTGGCTGATGCCCAGGAGGCTCACACGAAGCGCGTTACCGAGGCCGACGCCCAACTGGAGGCCAAGGAGAAGAAGGTCCAAGAGGACGCTGACGCGAAGGTAGCGGAAGCATGCCTGGAGCGCGATAAGGCGCTGTCATAGCACAGGGACGCCTTTGAGTCAGAACGCGAGCAACTCCGGTAGGAGGTCACTGATCTCAAGGTGGCAATCGCCGAGGTGGAGATCCGCCGGGGAGCCGCACCGCAGCCCGGCTCGGGCGCCGCCGATCGGGCGCAGGAGCAGCGCGAACGCGTCAAGGCGCTCCATTCCCTCGAGGTTCGCGCTCACGACGCCCTGAATTCCATCTGCCAGGGAAGGCTTGGGGCCCTCCGCGAGTCCCGTGACGTCGACTACGTCAGCTTCTCCACCAAGCTCGTGGAACAGCTTGAGGACGGAGCCAAGGAGGTGGATGGTATCTTGGAGGAGGAGTGCCGTAGCCTCTTCTCCTTGGCAGCGACTCGCGTCTTCAGCCACCTCCTTCACGCCGATCCCAACTTCGACTTTGAAAAGGTGATAGCTCCGATCCCTGAGGAGCTTCGCGATGGGCTCGCAAGGGCGGTGGAAGGCCATGTGGGCGCGTTACTCGGAAAGTACTCCTGTGGCAGCGGCGAGAGCTCTGGTGGCGACGACGGCGCCGGCGAAGACGATGACGGCGCGAGCTCCTAGGGTCCCTTTCTTTTCGTCACCCTGCACTAGATCGATGTGGCCCGTGGGGGCGTGAAGACGATACCTTGGTGTTTAAATACTTTATGATTTGTTGTAATGAACACTCGCGCCCTCGCGAGGCTCTCTCTTAAGGCATGTTTCTCTCTTTTTGCTTGCCATGATGCTCTACGTTGTCAGGACCCGGCCCCCGAGCGGCCATAGCCGTCGCTGGTATGTCAGGTCGCGCTGCCTGAACAAGGCCAGGAGGCGAGGGGCACCGGGAGCTAGTGAGGGCTCCTGAGGCGCGAAGCTCAGGGAGCCCCCCTTTAACGCACAAGCGGCTTGCGCCAAGAGGAACACTGGCGCTCGTGAGGCCGTCGGAGGGGAAGGCTCGAGAGACGGCGAGGGTGGCTTGCGAGACGGAAGACTTAGCTCTGCACGAGGTAGTATGGTGGGCCATCCCCTACAGGGTGCGTATTGTGAAGGTTCCGCTCGCGAGATCTCCTGCTGGGTCGGCCGTCGAGGGTTAGTTCCCGAGGCGGGGCATGCTGGCCTCCTGAGGTCCCGAGGGTGCTACCTCGCGAGATCTTTCAGGGGATCTGCTCCTGAGGTAACTGCACGCAGAGCACTTAACGACAGCGCACGCTCGTCGATTCGCTCATGGGTATTACGCGAGGAGACAGGACACCAAGGACCTTGGTGGGGTGGCGTGCACGGGGCAGGCCCGTGAGCCAGAGCCCGGTTGCTTGGGTTTTTCAGTGCTGCTGGGACTGACCCGAGCGCAGGCACCGTGTCCAGCCCCCACTCGCGTGAGGCTCATGAGGGAAGGTCGCGAGCTTGCACGGCTCCTGAGGCAAGCAACTTAGCAATGCATTAGATATCTTAGGAAATAAAGCTTTACAGAAACACAGTAATAAGTTCATTACACAACCAAAAAGAGATATGATTGCCATGTTCGGCACGGATCAGCGTGAGGTTGGTGCAGCCCGTGGGGCGCCCTCAAGTGATTGTTCCGCCAACGCGGAGCATGGGGCTTCCACTAGGCATCGGCATGATCGCCGTTCGATCGTTCCGCCAGCGCGGAGCATGGGGCTTCCACTGAGACGTGGGCGGGAGCTCTCGCGGGCCCATCAGGCGAACGCAATGAGAGTCTCCGGGGCGTGTACAGCCCCGTTTCGTTCGTACGCGTGAGGGTCACGCGTAGAACTTGCGGAGGTGTTTGATGTTCCAGGCGTTAGGCACAGGAACTCCGTCCTCCGTCTCCAGCCGGGCTGAGCCGGGCCTGGAGACATGAGTAACCCTGAAAGGGCCTTCCCACATAGGTGAGAGTTTGTGAAGTCCCTCTCTGGAGAGGATCCTGCGCAAGATGAGGTCGCCGACCTCGAGAGTGCGAGGGCGGATGTTGCGGCTGTGGTAGCGACACAAGGCCTGCTGGTACCTCGCGGCACGAAGGGCGGCCTGACGGCGGCCCTCCTCGAGGAGCAGCAGATCGGACTCCCGCGAGCCATCCTGACGCGCCTCGTCGAAGGCAAGGACTCATGGGGAGCCGTGCTTAAGCTCCAGTGGGAGGACCGCCTCAGCGCCGTAGACGAGGAAGAAGGGCGTCTCGCCAGTAGGCTTGCTTGCCGTCGTGCGGATGGACCACAGCACGGACTGCAGCTCGTTGAGCCAGCCCTTGCCGCAAGCCTCAAGTTTCTTCTTGAAACTCCTTGTCTTGAGGCCCTTGAGGACCTCGGCGTTGGCGCGCTCGGCCTAGCCATTGCTTCGCGGGTGCGCCACCGAGGCGTAGCAGATCTGCGTGCCAAGGCTGGCGCAGTAGGACTTGAAGAGGCCGCTTGTGAACTGGGAGCCATTGTCGGTGATGATGCGGTTGGGAACTCCAAAGCGGCTCACGAGGCCCTTGATGAACTTGACGGCGGAGCCTGCCGGGATGGTGCGCACCGGCTCGACCTCTGCCCACTTGGTGAACTTGTCGATGGCGACGTAGAGGTAGCGGTAACCACCAGCTGCGCGAGGGAAAGGCCCCAGGATATCCAGCCCCCAGACCGCGAAGGGCCATGAGAGGGGGATCGTCTGGAGGCCCTGCGCCGGCTGGTGGATCTGCTTGGCGTGAAATTGGCAGGCCTCGCAGGCTTGGACCAGTGCGGTAGCGTCACGCAAAGCAGTGGGCCAGTAGAAGCCGCTGCGGAAAACCTTACCGATGAGGGTGCGTGATGAGGAGTAGTGGCCGCAGTCTCCTCCATGTATATCAGCTAGCAGCTCGCGCCCCTGCTCTTCAGAGATGCACCGCAGCGAGACGCCATTGGGGCGCCTGCGGTAAAGCTCGCCATCTTGTAGGTAGTAAGCGGTGGCCTGCCGGGCCACACGCTCTGCTTCTGCGTCCTCCTCCGGGAGGGTGCCACGGAGCAAATAAGCCTTGAACTCTGTGGCCCAGCTATCCGCCTGAGGCTCGAGCGCCAGCAGCAGGCAAGCTCCTGAGGCCGGGCCACAGTCTGGCGCGCCCGTGGGTGGTGCGGGCGGTAGTGCCTCACGAAGGAGCGCCGTGCTCGCGGCTGGGGGTGCGGCAGATGGCTTGAGGAGCCTTTCCTCAAAGACGCCGGGGCTCTGGGGCTTGCGGCGTGATGCTCGTTTGGCGATGTCGTCGGCTTCTTTGTTGCTGCCGCGGGGGATGTGCTGCAGCTCTAGGCCAAGAAAGCGCTTCTCAAGTTTACGTACCTCTTCCAGGTAGGCGGCCATGTGCTCGTCCTTGGGCTTGTAGCTTTTGTTGGAGAAGTTGACGAGGAGTTGCGAATCGCCCTTGATAGTTAGACGCTTAATGCCTAGGGCGAACGCGGCCTTGAGGCCAGCGATGAGGCGCTCGTACTCTGCGATGTTGTTGGAGACCTTGTCGGTGTGCCTGAAGCAAAGCTGTACAGCGTAGTAGAGCCTGTCTCCTGTCGGCGAGGTGAGCATGACCCCAGCCCCCGCGCCCTGTCGGGAGAAGGTGCCATCGAAGTGCATGGTCCATCCGCCAGGTGCCTCATCCCCTGGCAGGAGGGACTGGGCCTCGCGAGGCTCGTCCTCGTACGTGTCCGTCCATTCTGCCACGAAGTCGGCCAGAGCCGCACCTGTGATGACTCTGGTGGTGGAGAACTCCAGCTGGAAGGCTTGCAGCTCGATGTTCCACTCGGCGACGTGGCCGGCGGCATTGGGGCTGCGCAGAACTTGCTCCAAGGGGTAGGAGGAAATGACCTTGATGGGATGATCCTGAAAGTAGTGGCGCAGCTTCCTGGAGGCGACGAGGAGCGTGAGGAGGAGCTTCTGCTGCATGGGGTAGCGCTCGCCCGCGTCCCTTAGCACGGTGCTGACGAAGTACACGGGGTGCTCGACGAGGCGCGTAGCTGTAGCGACGGCTTGCTCTTCAGACGCCTTGTGAGACTCGGAAGGCTCGGGGACCTCGCGAGGCTCTGGAGGCTCGTGAGACCCGGGGGGGCTCGCGAGGCTCAGCGGGCTCGTGAGGCTGAAGGGGCGCCGAGGGTTTTTCCTTGGCACAGATGTGCTCCTCCTGCACCACCACCAGCCCCGCGCTGGCCGTCTGGGGGGTGGCCGCCAAGTACAGGAGCAAGGGCTCACGAGAGCGCGGCATGACCATGACAGGCGGGCTCGTGAGGTACCTCTTGAGGGCTTCGAAGGCGGCATCTGCCTCAGGAGTCCACTTGAAGGGGCCGGACCTCTTCAGGAGCTTGAAGAAGGGCAGGGCTCGCTCACCAAACTTGGAGATGAAACGCCCTAGGGAGGCCATACACCCTGCCAAGCGCTGCATTTCCTTGAGGGTTCGGGGAGGGCGCATTTTCTCGATGGCCTTGATCTTCTCTGGGTTGGCCTCGATGCCACGGTGCGAGACTAGGAAGCCGAGGAGCTTGCCGGAGGGGACTCCAAAGACGCACTTCTCCAGGTTGAGCTTGAGGTTGACCTTGCACAGGTTGGCAAATGTTTCCTGGAGGTCCGCGATGAGGGATCCAGCCTCACGAGATTTGACCACGATGTCGTCGACGTAGGCCTCCGCGTTCCTCCCCATCTGAGGCCCCAGAGTGATGCGCATTAGTCGCTGGAAGGTGGCGCCCGCGCTCCTTAAACCGAAGGGCATGCAGACGTAACAATATACGCTGCAGGGGGTGATGAAGGCCGTCCTCTCCACATCTTCGGCCGCCATCTTGATCACATGATAGCCTGAGAAGGCATCCAGGAAGCATAGCAAATCGCATCCAGCGGTGGAATCCACTATCTGATCGATACGGGGCAGTGGGAACGGATCTTGAGGGCAGAACTTGTTAAGGCTGGTGAAGTCGACGCACATGCGCTCCTTGCCGCCCTTCTTGGGGACGACGACCGGGTTGGCGAGCCATTCGGGATGGCGCACCTCACAAACGACTCCGGCTTCCTGGAGCTTCTGGACTTCCTTGACGATGAACTGTTGCTTCTCTGGTGCCTGGCGCCGTGCTTTCTACTTGACCGGGCATGCATTGGGGCACACCACTATGTGGTGCTCGATCACCTCCCTCGGCACACCGGACAATTCGGATGCTTTGCAGGCGAAAACATGCGAGTTTGCCCGAAGGAAGGTGACGAGCGCGCTTTCCTATGTGAGAGGGAGGCCTGTGCCGATGGTGAAGGCAGGGCCGGAGCCGCTGCCATCCACCGACACCTTCTTCGTCTCGGCGCGGTCCTGAGAGAACAGTTGCTTGTTCTTCGCGGGCGCGGCCTCTGAAGGCTCGGCCGCGTCCTCGTCGGCCGGGTGCGCGACAGCGGCAGCCTTGTAGGCACGCTCGAGGGTGCTGGCCGCATCTTCTTCGTCGCAGGCGACGGTGATGATGCCGCTGCAGCCGGGCATCTTGAGGACGTTGTAGGCGTGATGAGTAGCCGCCATGAACATGGTGAGAGTCGGGTAGCCCAAAATGGCGTTGTAAGGCAGGCCGATGTGCGCCACGTCGAAGTTGATGAGCTCGGTGTGGTAGTTCTTGCGGGTGCCGAATGTGACGGGGAGGCGCACCTGCCCCAGCGGGATGGTGGAGCCATCGGTCACTCCGGAGAAGGGCCTGGTCGGCATCAACTGGTCGTAGGGCACCTGGAGCGTCTCGAAGGTCTCGATGGAGAGTACGTTGAGGCCGGCACCCCCGTCAATGAGGGTCCTGGTGACCGCGACGTTGTTGATGGTGGGAGTGCACAGCATGGGGAGCGCGCCTGCAGAGGCCGTGGACTTGGGGTGGTCCTTGGAGACGAAGGTGATGGCGTACTGCGACCACTTGAGGGGCCGCGCGACCTTAGGCCTCGGGACGGCGGCGTACACCTCGCGAGAGAGTTGCTTGAAGTGGCGGATGGACGCGGGGGCTTGGGACCCGCCGAGGATGCAGGCGACCACGCGAGGCTCCTGGTAGCCCCCTACGCCCTCGTCAGGCTGGTTGACGTCGTTCCTTCGGGGTGGCGGTGGCAGCGGCGGGAGAGCGGCATTGGCCTGAGGATTCACCTCACGAGGCTGGTCGCGCCAAGCGGCCTCACGAGGCTGATCGCGCCAGGCGGCCTCACGAGGCTGATCGCGCCAGCCCTGGCGGTAGTTGCCATTACCGTTGCGGCTGTCCCAGCGGTTGCCGCTGCGGCCACCTCCACGGCCGGCGCCGCGGCCGTTGCGGTCGTCCCGGCGGCCCTGGCGCTCGTCGCGGAGCAGCTTGAGCTCGTGACAGTCTTCGGTGCTATGGGAGCGGACGTTGTGAAAAGCGCAGAGTGGCCGGTTGTCCTTTCTGGGCTCGTCGAGGTCGCGGACGCGCTTCTGCTCGGGCTCTGCCGCAAGCACGGCAGGGCCTTTGCGCTTGACGTCTTTGCTCTTGGCCTTGGCGGCGTCGAGCGCCGCGTCGGGGTCGTTGTGGACGAAGAGGCGGCCTTCTTCAGCCTTGGCGCACTTGTCGGCGAGGTCGAGCAACTCGAGCACGGAGTCGAGCTCACCGTTGATGGCGAGCTTCTCGCGCATCTTGACGTCCGTGACACCAGTGGAGAACGCAGAGATGACGGCCGCGTCGGAGGCGCGCGGGATCTTGTTGCGCACCTGACTGAAGCGCTGGATGTACTTGCGGAGGGTCTCGTCTGGGCGCTGTCGAACACGCCGCAGGTCGTTGATGGTGCGGGAGCGGTCCTGCGTGCCCTTGAAGTTGGCGATGAATTGGCTGCAGAGCTCGGCCCATGATGAGATGGAAGCCTCGGGGAGGTTCATGAGCCAGGAGCGCGGGCCGTCCTTGAGGGCCATGGGGAACCAGTTCGCCATGACCTTGTCGTCGACGTTCGCCGCCTCGACGCTCAGCGTGTAGAGCTGGAGGAACTCCGTGGGGTTGGGGGTGCCGTCGTAGCGTGGAGGCAGCTCAGGCTTGAACTTCGCGGGCCAAACCACGCGACGCAGCTCGCGGGTGAAGGCACGGCAGCCCACGCCGCTCAAGGGGATGGCGCCAGCGAGGGCGGCGCGGTTTTGGCGCCGGGCCGTGGCAACGTCCTGAACGGCCTCGTCCTGGCGCTGGCGCTGCCGTTCGAGGAGCACTCGCGCGTCCGGGGGCGCACGGCGGATGATCTGGTAGCTGGGCTCATCCTGGCCTGGCGAGGACGCACCGCGGGACGGCTCACGAACCCGCGCGCTGCGCTGAGGCCCGTCGCGCTCGTCGCGCAGAGGAGGCGGAGGGGGAGCACCGTGCGCCAGGTCCCCAGCGCGAGACGGCGGAGGGCGAAACGAGTGGGAAAGTACCGGAGCGTCCCCGGCGGCGTTGACGAGCTTGGTGATGCGGCCAAGCCAGGCATTGTAGCCGGCATCAGCCGGTCGGTAGCGGAGTAGCTGACACGCCATGAGCAGCGCGGCCTGCGGGTTCGGCGGCCCGCGGCGGGCGAGGGAGGAGGCCGTGGCTGTGTGGTCGTTCGCCTGCACGGAGGGGTGCAGGGAGGCCTACTGCTCGCAGGCAGCGGGGTTGGTGGCGGCAGCAGCCTCGGCGTCGTGGCGGCGGCGGTTGCCGCGGGCCACCGGCTCTATCTGGGCCACGTGGCCAGCCCTGCGCTCAGCGCGCTCGCGATGTGCGTCAGCCATGGGTTGGTGGAGCTGAGGGCGGAGCAGAAGAACAGTAGCGCACCCCTACTTGGCGCGCCAAATGTCGGAAGTCGGGCTCCAGGGACCCAAAGGTTCGAACACTGGGGTGAGCTCGTTCTACTGCTTCGTCTCCTATCACGGCTAAGCTACGGCGAGGGTACGGCGAGAGCGCGCTAGCGAGGGACGGCGAGGACTCAGCAGTTTACCCAGGTTCGGGCCACCTTGCGGTGTAAGACCCTCCTCCTGCTTGGTTGGGATTATTGTGGGCAAGAGAGTTCTCGCGTACAAGGTTAAAGATAAGGGAATCGAATCACCCCCTCTACGATGGCAGCACTGCCCCTTTTATATCAGCCTTGGTACTCTTCCCACTGGAAACTTAGGCGGGAAGGGTCACCACACTTGACTATTTTGAAAGGGGACAGGCACTCAGGCTATCCTGACTAAAGGTGGTCTTCGCCTGCCAAACCATGATCCATGACGCGCCGGTGGGCTCGGTGATGACCTCCGCCCACGCGCCCATCATCTTGGTCTTCCTTCGCCGATCGGACAACCTTTGGGGTTGCTTTGGAGAGTAGATAGCTGGCCCTGCTCCCTTAACACGAAAGAGGAAACCATCTTCATCAGCACCTGCTGGCGCGACCTCTGCTGCTACTCGTCGCCGCGCGCGTCACCCACGTGATGGGCTCCGGACCGCGCGGCACGCCGAACGGCCTTCGTCTCGAGCGCCTACGGGAGGGGGGCCTCGAGAGGCCACCTCGGGAAGCCGCCTCGCGAGGTCACTTCAGGAAGCCGCCTTGTGAGGTCACTTCAGGAAACCGCCTCGTGAGAGGGCCTGGCGAGGCCGTTGATGGTGGTGCTGAGCGTTGCTTGCTAATCCCTGAGGAGGGGGCCTCAGGGGGCCAGGGCCTCATGAGGGGTCTTGGTGAGATGCTCAGTGGTGACAGCCTGCTGGGCCCATGCCAGGCGTTGCGCCCTGGGCCGAAGGCAGACGGGCCTGGATACCCAGGTTCCATGGGCCCGACAGCGAAGCTATAGGAGAAGAGCTATGCCTCATTAGATAAGGCGACCGGCATCATCCGGGGACTAAGGGGTGATAAGGCGAGGCTCCGCACCGAGCGCGACCTGCTGAGGGCGAAGATCGCCGGCAGGGCAAAGCAGCACGAGGAGACAACTGGCGTGTTGAAGAAGACGGCCGTCATGGTCAGGAAACTTATGGACGAGAATGCTAAGCTCCACATCGAGCATGAAAGGATCAGGGAGGAATCCGTGGATGCTCTCAAGCGATGTATAGAGGACGTGAAAGAGATCAACGCCGCTCGCCGCAAGAACTCCTGCGACATATGGACAAAATGACAAAGATGGCGGAGTAGATTGAGGTGAAGTAGAGAGCAGCGACCCAGATCATTGTCTGCGTCTTCCTTCTTCTTTTGCCCTTGTGTCTTTCGGGCATTGCCGCATGTGGCTTCTTTAATTATCTTCCTGAATATGTAAGAAAATTATTATTATCCATTGCCATCGTCGTCATATATATCAGTCTTGCTAAGTCTCAGTCGATTCTATGTCCATGAGATCTTACATCAAGATCCGTGCAAAGTTTTATTTTCAGATTTTATTTTCTCTCTCTTAAATCTCAGTCGACTGAGACCTAGCCACACCATTAAAACAGGGGCTCGGGCGCCATTAATGGAGAAGTTGGGAGTGAAGTGGGTGGCGGATGGAGGTCAAAGGGCTCGCCTCCCGGTGAGCCTGCACAGCGGTCTGCTCCACGCTTCCCGTCTACTCAAATAGCTACCCCGCACGATGCCTCCTAGCCAATAAAAATGGGGACGCGTGGCGGCATGTAAATGGTTAGTACAACGCCCACGGTTTGTATAACACTTGTGTTTCCGATTGTAACATGGCAGCTCTTTGTTCCAAAATGACTTTGTTGGTTGTTAATGTGTGCGCCTTCAAAAAATTGGGCAAAAATTTTACCACGGCATGTTGGTGCCATGTCAAGGCAACATGCCAAGTTTGATGATTTTCAGGCAAGTTTTGGATTTACAGGAATTTAAAAACCAAGTTTGTCAATGTTTTCGGCCGAGCCATGACGCCTAGATGTTTGAAATTCATTCCCATTTCTTGCATGGGACCAAAACATTCACCCAAGGACACATATACGATTTTTCAACCCATTTTGGTGCACTGGAGCACGTGCATGTAGTTCAAATTTGAATTATGCACATTAAATGCCTAGGAAACTCAATAAATGTATTAAAAAGGCCAAATGAACCCGGAATAATTCCAAATTTTAGCACGACACTCCTATTGGTCTTTGTTGCCTCTGTAAAAAAAATCAAGGTAGGAAGAGGTAGCGTATGTCATTTCGCCCACAAAGGTGACACATCCCCTATCGGAACCATGAGCCTTCTTGAGAGAAACTCCGGTTTGTAAGATGCTGGTACCAAAACTTGTCCCAAATCGAACAAAAAATTTACCACAGCATGTTGGTGCCATGTCAAGACACCATGCCAAGTTCGGTGATTTTTAGGCAATTTTTGGATTTACAGGAATTTAAAAACCAAGTTTCTCAATGTTTTCGGCCAAGCCACGACGCCCAGATGTTTGAAATTCATTCCCATTTCTTGTATGGGACATAAACATTAACCCAAGGACACATATACGATTTTTCAACCCATTTTGGTGCACTGGAGCATGTGCATGTAGTTCAAATTTGAATTATGCACATTAAATGCCTAGAAACTCAATTAATTTATAAAAAAGGCCAAACGAACCCGGAATAATTCCAAATTTTAGCACGACACTCCTATTGGTCATTGTTGCCTCTGTAACAACAATCAAGGCAGAAAGAGGCAACATATGTCGTTTCGCCCACAAAGGTGACACATCCCCTATCGGAACCATGAGCCTTCTTGAGAGAAGCTCCGGTTTATAAGAAGCTTATACCAAAACTTGTCCCAAATCGAACAAAAATTTTACCACAGCATGTTGGTGCCATGTCAAGACACCATGCCAAGTTCCGTGATTTTTAGGTAATTTTTGGATTTACAGGAATTTAAAAACCAAGTTTCTCAATGTTTTCGGCCGAGCCACGACGCCCAGATGTTTGAAATTCACTCACATTTCTTTTATGGGACCTGAACATTCACCCAAGGACACATATACGATTTTTCAACCCATTTTGGTACACTGGAGCATGTGCCTATAGTTCAAATTTGAATTATGCACATTAAATGCCTAGAAAACTCAATTAATGTATAGAAAATGCCAAACGATCCCGGAATAATTCCAAATTTTAGCATGACACTCCTATAGTTGCATGTTCACTGCAGATAAATGTTCTAGCAATTCAAACACCGGCCTTTCCTGCCGTCACCCCATTTTGTCTTTCAAATCAAAATGAAAAATCAAGTACACCACAAACAGTTTATTAGCAAGAATCGTGTGTGATGCAGTATAAAATATCTTGGGGCTCCCTCATGTATGGCTTACGCCGGAAGGTTCGTTGGCTATAGTCCACCGGCCGTGCGTCAACCACACTTGCGCGCCAGTTTTTCGCTGCACCGTTCGTAAATTTTCGGCAGCCGCGGAAATATCTAGGTCCCCGCCCCCTCCCCCCCACCAAAAGCCACATTTCCACTATTTCCTCCTTCCTTTCAAGTTCAAATCTTCACTGCTTGCTTTGCAACGCCGCCTCCTCGCCGGCGGCGCTCCTTCCCGCTGCGCGGCCTCGTCGATATAGTCAGGTAATCCACACCCCACCCCCATCCTCCTCCTCCTTCTCCATCCCACAAGCCTCGGCCGCCGACGAGACATCTTCCACCCAAATCACTGACCCATCCTCCAAATAAGTGCCGCCCATAGCCATGGTGCACGCATTATAGCCAGGAGCTCACGGAGCATCTGGCAGCGGTGAAGCAAATTGTGGCCGCACGCGCGGATGAGGTGACGATGGCTGCCATGCGTGCCGACCGCCAGATCTTGGAGGAGCAACTCGCCATCGAGGCCACCGTCGACCCCTCGCGCGCGGACGCCGTCACGTGGTTGGCTGCTTTAAATGACAGTTCATGGTGTTTTCTAAAGGCCGCCTCCGGTGCCTTCTAGTGAATTGTCCTCTGTAATGTTAATATGCAATCTGATCTTCTGAAATGTGATGTTCAGCTAACAGTTTGGTTCATTTGGTGTGATGTTTAGTTAATTGTTTGGTTCAATTATAAAATGTGATGTTCAATTCCTGTGGGTATAATTTTTTTATTGTTATGCCTGTGAGGAATGATACGTCTCCAACGTATCTATAATTTATGAAGTATTCATGCCATGTTTACAACAATTTTATATGGTTTTGGTATGATTTGAATGGAACTAACCCGGACAGACGTTGTTTTCAGCAGAACTACCGTGGTGGTGTTTTTTGTGCAGAAATAAAAGTTCTCGGAATTGGCTGAAACTTTTTGGTGATTTTTTGGAGCATAAGAGACCCCCGAAGCTTCGTGGAAGGACCAGAAGAGTCACGAGGAAGCGACAAGCCTGCTAGGCGCGCCCTGGGGGGTAGGGAGGGCCTAGTGAGCTTTTCGCTCCCTCGTGGGCCCCCTTGACGTGAAACCAATGCCAAAAATTCCTATAAATACCAAAAACCCCAGAAAGAAACCTAGAACTTCCACGCCGCCGGCACAAGCCTTTGTACCAAAGAGATCTCATCCGGAGCCCTGTTCCGGCACTCTGCCGGAGGGGGAATCATCACTGGAAGCCATCTTCATCATCCAGGCGGTCTCCATGATGAGGAGGGAGTAGTTCACCCTCGGGGCTGAGGGTATGTATGAGTAGCTATGTGTTTGATCTCTCTCTCTCTCTCGTGTTCTTGATTTGGCACGATCTTGATGTACCGCGAGCTTTGTTAATATAGTTGGACCATATGGTGTTTCTTCCCTCTCTATCTTGTTGTGATGAATTGAGTCTTGCTCTTTGAGGTTTTGTTATGTTGGATTGAATATTGGATATGAGATCACTTGATGTACGTCTTGCATGTGGATACCCGTGGTGACAATGGGGTATTCTATTGAGTTACTTGACATATGTTTTGGTATACAACTTGCGGATTCCCGTGGTGACATTCGGGTAATCTAGGCACATAGGTTGATACACTTTTTCGTCCTACGTTCTCTGATAGAAACTTTGGAGTGATTCTTTGTCGCGCATTGAGGGATTATTATATGATTCAATTATGTTAGCACTATTGAGAGATTGCACTAGTGAAAGTATGAACCCTAGGCCTTGTTTCCAAGCATTGCAATACCGTTTGTGCTTCGTTTTATCACTTGCTACCTTGCTGTTTTTATATTTTCAGATTACAAAAACCTATATCTACTATCCATACTACACTTGTATCACCATCTCTTCGCCGAACTAGTGCATCTATACAATTTACCATTGTAGTGGGTGTGTTGGGGACACAAGAGATTTCTTGTATTTGATTGCAGGGTTGTTTGAGAGAGACCATCTTCATCCTACGCCTCCCACTGATTGATAAACCTTAGGTCATCCACTTGAGGGAAATTTGCTACTGTCCTACAAAACTCTACACTTGGAGGCCAAACAACGTCTACAAGAATAAAAGTTGCGTAGTAGACATCAAGCTCTTTTCTGGCGCCGTTGCCGGGGAGGTGAGCGCTTGAAGGTATATCTTTATATCTTGCAATTGAATCTTTTAGTTTCTTGTTTTATCACTAGTTTGGTTTATAAAAGAAAACTAAAAAAATGGAATTGAGGTTGCCTCAAATGCATTATCTTTATAATGTCTTTCTTGAAAATAAGGATTCTGATAATTGTGCTCAATTGCTAGAGGAAGAATTTAATAAAATGTCGAATGTGAGTCCTTTGAATGATGAGCATGATTGCAATGTTGTTAGTATGAATTCTTTGAATATCCATGATGCTAATGATATGCAAAGCTACAAGCTTGGGGATGCTATGTTTGATGAAGATGATATATTTAGTCCCCCAAGTTTTGATGAGCAAATTTATTATGATGATAGCATGCCTCCTATTTATGATGATTATAATGATAAAAGTTGATTTGTAGAGGTCATGACTTTATTTAGTGAGGATTCCACTATTTCGGAAGAGGTTTCAATTGATTATGACAACAAAGTTGCTATCTATGATGATTATGGTGATGACATGTATGATACAAAGATTAATGATAACCATGAAAATTTTCATCATGATTTTAATGTTCAATTTGGTTATTTCAATGAAGTACCTCATGATAGTTATTTTGTTGAGTTTGCTCCCACTATTATGAATGAGAAGAAAATTGCTTATGTGGAGAGTAATAAATATCCTATGCTTGTAGGTCATGAAAAGCATGTTTTATGTGATAGCTATATTGTTGAATTAATTCATGATGCTACTGAAAATTATTATGAGAGAGGATCATATGCTTGTAGGTGTTGCAATAATATCAAGTTTCCTCTCTATGTGTTGAAAGCTTTGAAGTTATACTTGTTTTGCCTTCCTATGCAAGTTGATTCTTGCTCCCATAAATTGTTTGCTCACAAAATCCCTATGCATAGGAAGTGGTTTAGTATTAAATGTGTTTTCTACAAGATTCATGATTCTCCCATTATTTTCCAATTCATCACTTTTATGTGAGCATCATTGAAATAATCATGCCTAGCTAAAAAGGCATTAAAGAAAAGTGCTTGTTGGGAGACAAACCAACATTTATACCTACTGTTTTTTTGTGTTCACATGATTAAGCTACTGTAGTAATCATGTTTTATATGTTTTCTTTCAATAATGTGCCAAGTAAAGCCTTTAGGATTGTGTGGATGCTTGTTGATTTGATTCTGTGCAAAAACAGAAACTTTTGCGTCCAGTGCTGGAATTTCTATTCCATACTGGTGCGTGTCAAAATTATGAAATTTTTACAGAGTATTGGGTTACAAATATTTTACGTTTTCCTAATTTTTCAGAATTTTTGGAGGTACATAATTATGCTTTTAATTCGCTCACTACATGTTGTTTTGTTTTTGACAGATTCTGTTTTTTTATTGCGTAGTTTGCTTATTTTAGTGTTTCCATAGCTTATATTGAGTAATATAAATTGTGGAAATGATAGAATATAGTAGGTATTATGTGAGAACAATTATGAATCTTGTCTTGAGAGTACCAAAGTGAATGATTTATTTTCATACTAACCTATCTCACAGAGTTCCGTTAAGTTTTATGTGATTGAAGTTTTCAAGTTTTGGGTGAGATGACGATTTGACAAGAATAAGGAGCGGCAAGACCCTAAGATTGGGGATTCGCAAGGCACCCTAAGGTAATATTCAAGGAATACTCAAGCGTCTAAGCTTGGGGATGCCCCGGAAGGCATCCCCTCTTTCGTCTTCAGCACTATAGGTAACCTCACTTGGAGCTATATTTTTATTCGTCACATAATATGAGTTTTGCTTGGAGCATCATTTTATTTTGTTAATATTTGCTTTCTGTGATCAATAATCATGATTTGTATTTTTAGTTTAATAAAATGCCAATTATAGCCTTTACCATGCTCAGTTTGCGAGTTTATGTGTTGCTGTTTGAAAACAGAAAGTTTTCTGTTATGTCCAGAATATTCCTGAATAGTCAGAACATGATAAAAATCTGAAATTTTTACACATTAAGCATGCATGAGTTCTTTGTCACATGGTAACTTTTCATAATTTTTGGAGTTAGGTAATTATGAATTTTTATTCCCCCTTTACAGACTGTTCTGTTTTGGCAGATTGCTGTTATAGTTGCATTGTTTGCATATGTTTCCTTGTTTAGTGTTTCTATTTGTGGATAGGAGTATTAAATATGCAGAGGCATTTAGTATGAAATGTTTAATTATAATTTTAGTGATTTTCTACAGTAGGGAATGTTAAGGTTTTGAGTTGATTTATACTAACTTATCTCATGAGTTCTTGTTGAGTTTTGTGTGGATGACGTTTTTAAGATTTAGGAGAAGCCATGATATGAGAGGAATTAAGGAGACACAAGAGCTCAAGCTTGGTGATGCCCAAGGCACACCAAGATAACATTACAAGAAGTCTCAAGAAACTAAGCTTGGGGATGCCCCGGTAGGCATCCCACCTTTCTTCATCAACACCTATCGGTTAGCCTAAGTTTTTACTTGTTCACATGATATATGCTATTCTTGGAGTGTCCTTTTATTTTCATTTTGTTTGTTGTTTGAATAAAAATTTCAAGATCTGAAATCTTTATTTGGAGAGAGTCTTCACATTGCTACTTAATTGCTTAACTACTATCTGTTCTTCACTTATATCTTTTGGAGTAGTTTGTCATTTACTCTCGTGCTTCACTTATATCCTAAGAGTAAATTGTTGAATGAATTGAATATCATAAACTTGAAATTATATCTGTTTCATATGCTTGTCCCATGCGGAGTAGTGACTTCACATAAAATAAGTATAAGTTGTAAAATTTATTGAAAGTTAGCAAACATAGCATTGGTCACTTGAACAATTCATGAAAGAATATTGAAGGGAGAGAGATTTCACATATAAATATACTATCTTGGACATCTTCTATGATTGTGAGCCCCCATTAATTATTTTCAACCTTGATCAAGTAGTTGATGTTGGACAAGGAAGACAACGTAATGGGTTATGTTTGTTTATATTCACATAGAAGTTATATGTTCTTGGATCCTCTAACATGTGGTGCTTGCTCATAATCTTTTGCTAGCCAAAATTTTGTACTAAGTAGAGATACTACTTGTGCATCCAAAACCCTTGAACCCAGTTTCATGCCATGAGAGTCCACTATATCTACCTATGGATTGAATAAGATCCTTCAAGTAAGTTGTCATCGGTGCAAAAGCAATAAAAATTGCTCCTAAATATGTATGATCTTTTATTGTAAGGGAAAATAAGCTTTGTACGAATTTGTGATGGTAAGCGACGGACTGCATAATAAAGGTTGCTATCACAAGGGGCAATATAAAGTGACATTCCTTTGCATTAAGAGCTTGCACATGCAAAAATAAAAAGCACATGACAACCTCTGCTTCCCTCTACGAAGGGCCTATCTTTTACTTTATGTATTTAATTTTATGCAAGAGTCAATAGTGTTCTTCTCTATTCCATTTTTATTTTCTCTCTTGGCAAGCATCATGTGGTGGCGAAAGATCCAGGCACATATATCCAGTTGAATATAGGTGATCATGAGTTATTATTGTTGACATTATCCCTGAGATAAATAAGTTGGGAGGCAAAACATTAAGCCCCTATCTTCCTATGTGTTTGACTGAAATGATTTGTTCTAAAAATATGCTTTGAGTGTCAGCAATCATGGAAGATTGCATGATAGTTGAGTATGTGGAATTTGCTAAATCAAAGCTCTTACATAGACCCTTCTTAAAAATAAGATGAATTGCAATTGTTTGATGACTGAGAACATTGTTTGTTAGTTTTCAAGAAATTTTATGGTCTATACTTTAGCATGTGAATAGCTTGCTACTTGATCATGAGAAGTTTTATGAGATGAGCTACTATTTATGATATATAATGATGCTAGGAAAAGTGATTGAAATTATCATTGATCAAACTTATGCACTATGCTAGCATTCACACTTCATAAATGATTTCTTTTATCATTTACCTACTCGAGGACGAGCGGGAATTAAGCTTGGGGATGCTGATACGTCTCCAATGTATATATAATTTATGAAGTATTCATGGCATGTTTACAACAATTTTATATGGTTTTGGTATGATTTGAATGGAACTAACCCGGACTGACGCTGTTTTCAGCAGAACTACCGTGGTGTTGTTTTTTGTGCAGAAATAAAAGTTCTCTGAATTGGCTAAAACTTTTTGGTGACTTTTTTTGGAACATAAGAGACCCCCGAAGCTTCGTGGAAGGACCAGAAGAGTCACGAGGAAGCAAAAAGTTTGCTAGGCGTGCCCTGGGGGGTAGGGAGGGCCTAGCGAGCTTGTCGCTCCCTCTTGGGCCCCCTTGACGTGAAACCAACGCCAAAAATTCCTATAAATACCAAAAACCCCAGAAATAAACCTAGAACTTCCATGCCGCAGCCGCAAGCCTCTGTACCAAAGCGATCTCATCCGGAGCCCTATTCCGGCACTCTGCCGGAGAGGGAATCATCACCGGAGGCCATCTTCATCATCCAGGCGGTCTCCATGACGAGGAGGGAGTAGTTCACCCTCGGGGATGAGAGTATGTACTAGTAGCTATGTGTTTGATATCTCTCTCATGTTCTTGATTTGGCACGATCTTGATGTACCGCGAGCTTTGTTAATATAGTTGGATCATATGGTGTTTCTTCCCTCTCTATCTTGTTGTGATGAATTGAGTCTTGCTCTTTGAGGTTTCGTTATGTTGGATTGAATATTGGATTTGAGATCACTTGATGTATGTCTTGCATGTGGATACCCTTGGTTACAATGGGGTATTCTATTGAGTTACTTGACATATGTTTTGGTATTCAACTTGCGGATTCCCGTGGTGACATTGGGGTAATCTAGGCACATAGGTTGATACACTTTTTCATCCTACGTTCTCCGATGGAAACTTTGGAGTGATTCTTTGTCACACGTTGAGGGATTGTTATATGATTCAATTATGTTAGCACTGTTGAGAGATTGCACTAGTGAAAGTATGAACCCTAGGCCTTGTTTCCAAGCATTGTAATACCGTTTGTGCTCCGTTTTATCACTTGCTACCTTGCTGTTTTTATATTTTCAGATTACAAAAACCTATATCTACTATCCATACTACACTTGTATCACCATCTCTTTGCCAAACTAGTGCACGTATACAATTTACCATTGTATTGGGTGTGTTGGGGACACAAGAGATTTCTTGTATTTGATTGCAGGGTTGTTTGAGAGAGACCATCTTCATCCTATGCCTCCCACGGACTGATAAACCTTAGGTCATCCACTTGAGGGAAATTTGCTACTATCCTACAAAACTCTGCACTTGGAGGCCCAACAACGTCTACAAGAATAAAAGTTGCGTAGTAGACATCAAGGAATAAAATTGAATTTGGATGTACTCTATAAATGAGAAACATACACAAATGCTATATTTCCTAGTAGTTCTTAAGCACGCTTGGCTTGGTTAACTGTATGATCTTCTAGTATATGTTCTATTCTGCAATGTGGTTTTCAGTTAACTGCTTGCTTCATTTGTTGTGGTGTCCAGTTAACTTTTTGGTTCAATTCTGCAGTGTGATGTTCATTTGTTGTGGGTACAAGTTTTCATTAATATATTCTACTGATAGTATGCCAACTCTGACTTAAACTGATCAATATCTGCCTTATATGTGTTGCGGGGAAACAATGGGAGGCACTGAGGTTTACCATCGAGGTTTGCACATGCATGGTCCTTCGGCTAATAGCACATTATTGTGCAATTGCAGGAACCATTCTAATATTTAGGTTTTTAACAATTTGGTCTTGCACATGTAGGTCCTGCTATCAGAGGTTTAGACCCACTATTCGATCCATTTTGCATATGGGGAAATGAGATGGACATGAATATCAGTCAAGTCAAGAAACTCAGAAAGATTGTTAGGATAAAGAAACTAGTGATGAATAACAACAAGATCTTTGTTTGCACAATGAAGAAGACATCAGTCAACTATAGGATGGTACTAACTCTTTTACCTTGTGTATTTTCCTATGCGCCATTTCAAAATTTAGAACAGATAGTTATGCATATCTTTGTTTTCAGTCCTTCCAAAGTAGTTCACTGATGATTACCTCGCAAACCACCTCCATGGTCAAGAGGCGAGGAAGGTACTCGTTCAACACCCACGGTACAATATTGAAGTCTTCCTCAAGAGGACAAAGGTTGGGCGGGCAATCATCCACAGCCACTGGCGTAAAGTTGCAAGGACATTCAACATCATTGAAGGCTCAATATTCACCTTCAGATTCAGCAGTTTTCCAGATGAGATTCATCTCTCTATATACTGTATATGATGCTACTTTCCAAAGGTTTTAGATGTTGCATGTGAAACTTCGTGCCGTTGTGTAATTGCGTAGCTAGCTATATACCTATATGGTGTAACTGAGTGCTAAAGCTATGTGATGTTGTACTCTGATGTAATTCAGCTATGAAATCCTGGTTGCCGTAATACGACTATGAAACATATGGTGTGTTTGATATGAAATGCCAATTTGATTACTAAATGCATTATCAATAATAGGCCAATTAGCCTGCTTATTGGGTTTTTGTATTGCAGACGGTTTCTCAGACAACACCGTGGGCGATGACATCAAACAACGCACACAGTTTCTAGAAAGTAGCCGTGTTGGATCAATGAACAATCACTCATGACTTCCGCCCGACAAATGTTTGCGTTAGGCCGCCTTGCACAAACGTTTCCACATAAAAATTGTGTGTGATGTACATATGAACGGAAACATTTTTTTGAGATTCACTGTGTGGGATGTACATACGAAGAGAAATGATTGGGCCAGTATAATTGTCTGCGATGGCTCAACCGATTGCACACGAGCTCTTTTTGCCCCGCGTGTGTGACCGGAGGCCCTATCGCCGACGGTTTCTGGGTCGTGGCGGAAGGACCCCCCTATCGCACACACAGGCAAGGTGATGTTTTAAAACTCTGTCGCGGAAAGGGGGTAAAAACCGTTTGTATAGCAGGTCGCTGTACCAGTGGCAGCGCCCCCCGGCCATCCCTTTAAGCCTGGCAGACCTCCAGATCGGGCGCCAGCAACTCCTGCGCCACACACACCTCTAAGATAGACACCGAGGCGCTGCTTCCCCGGCGAACAGGCGAACTAGGCGCTCCACACGCCTCCACAGGTGGTGCTTCGTTTAATTGGGAATCAACTGACACTGAATTGAAATCCAAGCAGGCGACGGACCTCTAGCTAAAGTGAAATAGTAAATGGGGGGAAACCTTGTGCATCGCAAGTTACTTGGAACATCTAGTATCAGGAAGAATGTGCAGTAAGAAGTTGTCAACTAGTTTCCTTCGTGGGATGAATACCGTGCGAGCAGACATGTAAGATTTGCAAGAATAAGGGAAGAGGAGTACCAATATCGGCTTGCCATGCTGTGTCCTCCTTATGATTTTTCGATGATCTTCTTGTGGTTCGCTGGAAACCAGATGTTGTGGAGGACGGTGGAGCCTTGGACGAACCCATGGCCAAGTTGTTGAGTGTGGTGCGGTTGCTCACAGTCGGCGGCGGAGAAGCAGATCCGAGGCAGCGAACGATGTCGTAGCGGGAACAGCTTCGGTGCGGTGGACGGTTGCGATGTTGGAGCGGCAGCGGTGAGGCACAGGACGGAGGGGTTGAAGTGGCTCGGGTATGGTGGACATCCGCGTCGTGGAGGTAGCTCTACCTCGGCTTCAACTGTTAAGTCCTACAGGGCGCTGCGGTTGAGGTTGCCGTGGACGACGACATCGGGGTATCGGCTCCGGCGTGATGGAGGAGGGCGGCGGTGGATCGGTGCGATGGGGTGGCGGACGGTGGAGGCTGGGGTTTCACGGCTGGTGGAGAGGGAGTTTTGGCACCCACGGAGTATGAGTGGGGAATCAGACGGGGGAGGGGGAAGCTAAGGGGGAACCATGTTTTCGGGACACGCTTGTTTGAAATTTGGGGAAAGTTACAAACTTTGCCCCCATATAAAATTTCGGACATGCTGCGAGTCGGGGGTAGGACGGTAATCTCACGTGTCCCAAATAGTGGGCGGGAGCGATTTCGGCCGAGCGCATCGGCGTTTAGGCGCTCGCGGTATATGAATGTTTTTCGGAGGCGGTTGTGTGGCGTCTCGGTGAAGTTACAAACCTACCCCGGTTTAGACTTTTGGACGTCGGGCCGGTAGGCTTCACGGGTCAGAGTTAGGATGGTAATTTCCTTCTACCAAACATTTGTCTCGCGCGGTTTCGGGCGAGGTGAGGCTCTTTTGGCACTTCGTTCAAAATTTGGAACCAGAAGCATTCACGTTTAGAGTACTCTTGAACTATTAGGATTGACCTTAATAGACCTCGTTAAATTTGACCTTGTATGATTGAAAACCTCGTTAAATTATGCGCTTCTTTTGAAATTTTGACTCTTGAAAATCCTATAACTACTATTATTTTGGAATGGAGGTGATAAATTTGAATCTATTTTGTACACGACTATATGTTATTATGTACAAAAGTAAATCAAAGATTGATGCACCCTTAATTTAGGTATGATTTACAAATGCCATGATCTCGAATTCAAATAATTGAATGCACTTCATGTTGAATTCGAATATTTGAAACCACCTTAAGTTGAATTCCAATGTATGCTAGTTCCTAGCAAGCTATTTAGAATGTTTACTATGTATCTTTTGTATGTATAATGTGCTTTACACACACAACATAAACTGTAATCACGTTTATATTTGAATTGCTAAAGCGATGCATTGTTTGGATTTCAAAATACTGACTCTATGGATCAATTATGTCGAATAATACCATACACATGCTCAAATTCGATAGAATATGGATGTTTGATAGACCAATGATCATTCCATACGCGAATTGCAAATATCATGATCCCATCCAAATAATTGGATACAATTTATATTTTAAATTAATGAGTACATCATTCTATTATGCGTAGATTCACTCTCCCTCGACCCCTCCTCACACACGCGTTATCTTTCTCTCTCACACATACACGCACACACTGTATATCCATCGGCCTTCTCTCTCACACATTCTCACACACTCTCCTGAGGTGTCTCTCGCACACACGTTGTTTATATCACCCTCCCTCCCTCTCTCTCACAACTATCTATGACTCTTTTCACTAATCTCTGTCACAAGAACTCTTTCTCTCACACGCATAGGCGCGCACGATCTCCATCGACCCTTTTCTCTATACATATACCTGCCTACGTGTCTCCCGCACGCTTAGGCCTATCTCGCACGCATTGTCTCCACCTCTCTTACTAGTTGACGAATATGATTCCAGCAGAGCATTCAGTAGGATATCCCTTACAGCTAGGTTGGATGCATGGTAATAAGAGACAAGGATTTACCTTAGTTCGGGCCCTTGTGATCCCGGAAATACCCTACCCCGGTCATGTATATTTGTGAGTAGGGTGTGTACAAAGTACACTATGTGAATACCAAGGGATTCTGTGTATGCTATCGACGAATTAGGCCCCGGGCTTGTATAACATACCCGGGGCCTAGGGTTACAAATCCTAGCCGGTTTTGTTAGTGGACACAAAGTCCTTCGCGGCTCTGGTTTCTTAATCTTGTGCGACTAGTCCTCCAGGGGTCTCCGTATAATGCGTCATAGGTGGACCAATGTGGCGCAGGATGGAAGTGACCGGGGGCCTCACCTCGGCCCACCAGACCTCACACACCCCTACCCCTAGGTCTCGGTATCTTCTCACACCCACACATACCAAACACACACACCCCCACACACTATTTCTGCTAATGTCTCTCTCCCCTTCTCCCTTGCATACACACACTCAAGGCCATCTCTCGTCGAGACATCCTATTCGTCTCTCTCTCTCTCTCTAGACCTCTCTCATTTCTCATGCTATGTATCTCTCATCGCACACACACACCCCCTCTATCCACGCCTCTCTCGAATACATACACATACCCTCTCCAGGCCCTGCCAAATACGTCAACTACACATTCACACATGTTGCATCTTATCATGTGCTCCATTGATCTAAAAGCCCTTTGTTCACTTTTACTTCGCATACAATATTCCCTTTGAATTAAAACTACGCAAAGTGTGGCCAAAATTTATTTTATAAAATCTACATCTATACAATATTACAAAATTATATGGAGTACGAAAGTTAATTGCATGGTGCATCCAATGATATTTATTCCACATTGTGAATGTTTATATTTTTATACGATAAAGTTAGTCATAATAAAGAGAAACGAAGAGCATCTCTCTCTCTCTCCATCGCCCACCCTCTCTCTACGCCTCTTTCATGTACGCACACAAACTATCTCTAGGCCCTCTAAAAGTACGCCCCGTCACATTCACACATGTTCCATCTTTCTCTCGCGAGATATACACCGACGATCACTGTATTTGAAGCGAAAGCACGATCAATGGACTTCAGAATACACTCATTATGGTCACCATATACGTTTTGTGGTTGTTATCTCTTATCTTCTTGCTCCAGCCGCCCAAACCAGCGCCGGCGGGACCGCCGGCTCCTGCCTCCCGTGGACGGCTGTGCTGCCGTGCACGCCTCACCGCTCCACCCTACTCCCACCACTGGCCGGGCCTTCCCTCTACTCACCCACATCCCCTGTTATTCTCCTGCGACGGCAGCCTCACACCGCAGCGGAACAAATAAACCCTCGTACTCCCTTCCGCGTGGGCATCCACTGCCGTGTCTTCCCCGGCTCCGTGTCGTTTCCTTCCTAGGCCTCGCCGTCATCCACCGCCTTGGTGCTCTCAGCACGGTGCGGTCAACATGGTCAATGAACGACAAGCATCGGAAGAGGACTGTGTGCGGTGAGGATGACAGCTGGACCCACCAGCTACATCTTCGCACGCAAGGAAGTGCCTCCTTATTATGCGCAAAAAAATGATTCCTCCCCCTGACAGCTGGGACCCAGTAGCTATATCTTCGCACGCAAGGAAGTGCCTCCTTATCCTCCCTGACAGCTGGGACCCACTCGGACAAAGCGTACGTAGCGTTGTCTGTCTGGTCACGAATGCGTACGTACATACTGGTCGATCGGTCTCTCTGCAACGATGAACCATGGGCGTGTAATGAGCGGCACGTGTCGTAGTAGAGCCCCCGACGTAGCAGTTCAGGCGGCCCCATCTAAATCGTGTACACGTACGTACAGCCACACAGCAAAAAATATGGCCCCGTACGTACATATACGGGCGGGGTCTCGAACGCGTAGTCGCGCATACGTACGGCCAGGGATCATGTACATGGAGAGAGGTAACGGACGGCAGCAATGGCCTCGTGTTCATCGGCAGCCAACCGGCTGGGTCCGAACGGAGGAAACAGCGTTGTGTTCATCGGGAGCCAAGCGACTGGGTCGGAACGCGTCCTATTTGTCGGGAGCCAACCGGCTTGGACGGAACAGCCAAAACGGGGTCCTGTTCATCGACTCAGGGTCTGGCGTACCGCAAAACAGAGGAAACGGCCTTCTGTTTGACCGCCTATGGTCGAAACAGGGTCCTGTTCATCGGCTGGGGGTCTGGCGTACCGCAAAACGGAGGAAACGGACTTCTATTCTAGCTCCTATGGTAGAAACGGGGTCCTGTTGATCGGGAGGGCTCTGGCGTACCGCAAAACAGAGGAAACAGACTTCTCCCCAACTGCCTACGGTCGAAACGGGGGTCCTGTTCATCGAGAGGGGTGTGGCGTACCGCAAAACGGGACTCCACGGGCTACTGTTCATCCACGGTTGACCTCCTCTAGCCTCCACCAGCTACTATTCATCCACCGTCGACTTCCTCCAGCCTCCACCGGCTACTGTTCATCCAGCCTCCATGGGGTCCTGTTCATCCACCCCCAACCGGCTGGGGTGTAGTGGCCTCCTCGGGGTCCTGTTCATCCAGTGCCAACCACCTTCACACGGCCAGGGCACTGTTCATCCACAGCCAACCCACCGGCTGGGGTGGGGCGTACCAGCGGGCGGCAGCAATAGGAACTGTTCATCCACAGCCAACCAACCGGCTCGATCGATGCGTCTCGACTCGTTCTACATATCAAGCGCGCGGCAACAACGGGCACTGTTCATCGAGAGGCAACCCAACAGGCTATGTCTCGCATGTACGGGGGATCGACCGGCTTCAGTTAGTAGCGAAGGAATCACTCAGGTTCAGTTAGCAGCGAAGGAATCGCTCGGGTTCAGTTAGCAGCAAAGGGATCGATCGGCTTCACTACGTAGCTAGTGCAATCGCTCGGGTTCAGTAAGCGAACGCCTCGCTCGGGTTCTGTTAGTGAACGCCTCACACACGCGAGCGCGTACGAGAGAAACGCGCAAACCACACTGCATCGCTCGGCCCCGACCACCCACCGTAACCGGGAACTCCCCGAAAATTTCCTCGCCCTCAGTTCTACCATGATTTTTTACGTCATGGACGGCCCAAAGAATGTCATGCGGGTGCGTCTCCGGCCCGCCCAGGATGAAAAGCCCATTTTCTGTCATAATTTTTTGTCATAGAAGTAGGAGCCCACCACATCTATGATGATACGTGTTTTTGTCACAATTATTGTCATAGAAATGTCACAACCATGACAGAAAAAGTTTTCGTTCGGGCCATAATGTCAGGGATGTGTCTTTTTTTTGTAGTGATGTAAGCGGGCTATAAGCTCATTATTGGACTTACTCTTCAAACAATCGTAAAGTATTAGTTGCGATGTACAGTAGTAATTAAACTGCGCCTCGTTTAACTCAGCCGCCTCATGCACCCACCTCCCTCTCGATTCATTTTTCTCGTTTGCCCTACCAGGAAACCCGTTTGCCTCCAAATATTTTCCTCTCCATGTGTGGAAACATTCTGCTGCATGACTCTCCTTCTCCCCCCCCCGGCAGTCCCACCTGTCCTCCCCATGTGAAAACAATCTGCATGCATGACACTCCCTCCCGTGCTCATCCAATCTCCTCCTGCCTAATAAATCGCAGATCACCTAAACCCTAAACCGTTGTGACCAGCAATATCTCAACCTCTCCCCCTGAATTCAGCTTGGTGGCCCCTCCTCCCTCTTAATTTTCTCCAACAAAAAATGCCCACCTAGCTATTATGTTAATCACGCAACCTACTCCCTAGCCCTAGGCGTAGGTGTACCATTGCTTGCTATAAATACTGGACCTCCCACGACATTCCGAAGAACGCTCACATTCATCTCCTTTATCTCCTCGCCCTCCCTCTCAATTACGGACCCGTCGACCACCATGGCATCGCCCCTCCCTAGCCCTAGGCGCCCCTCGCTGCCCCGCACGGAGGGTCATGTGTCGGTGTTCCGTTCCTTGCCGCCATGATTCAAGGAGGATACGTCGGCGTTCCGCTCCTCGCTGCCACGAGTCGAGGATGACGCGTCCGCGTTCCGCTCCTAGCCGTCGCCACGACGCATTGAGGTGGACGCGTTGGCGTTCCCAGTCTCGCCACCACGCGCATCAAAGGACGCGTTGGCACCCTGCTATGAGGAGGACGTCGCGCCGGCCCCCAAGCCCCCCAGCTTGGAGCAGCTATGGAAAGAAATGGAGGTCGCCTTGTGGGAGGCTTTGCCTCCAGCGGAGCGCGTCAAAAGAGAGTCGGAGAAGAAGGCCGAGGAAGAGAAGCGCGCCGCGAGGGATGCTGCCTGGCAGGCCTATGTTGCCTCCGAGAGAGTCAGGCAATTCTCTCTTTGGCAGAAGGCTCGTGCGAGGGTTGTGTGGGTGGCGGAGGACGCCCGTGGCAAAGCCCTGAGTGCAGTCGGGTCCATGCGCCTCATCTACGCTTGGCGGTACGTCGATCGAGTGCACGCTTCCAGCGAGGAGGAGTACCTGTTGGTGCCGGATCACCAGACCGGTGAGATCGCGCTCGCCCGCCAGCAAGCCGCTAATTAACACCTCGTGACTTGCGAGGCCGAGGAAGAGGCGTTGTCTCGCCGCACTGGGAAACGGCCTTGCACCAGGGCACTCGTGGCGCGCCGCAAGCGCTCCTGTGAGCGCCATGGCTTTTATTAGGTAGGAGTACTTGTAGTTTTCTATGGTATTGGGACGGAAATGATAAATCCCAAATGCTCGGGACTTATTAGCATCCTTAATTAATTATGTATAAAAGGAACAAGTTTGAAAACCTTTTGTTTCTGTATGCTTGTTACTTTTTGTAAATAGAGTACGTACATATATAGCACGAAGTTGAACACTATATATCGCAGTACACGTCTCTCTATATATCTAGGCTTATGCACTAGGACAACTAGTATGTATACACACGTGCGAATGCACGTTTGAACATTACGATGCGGTTTTGGTAAAAGTAGTAAAATAGTAGACAACCTTGTGAAATGATTCAATGCAAAAGAAATGCAAGAATGAGAATTGAAAACTCCATTGATTGTTTTCTGATGAGCTAGAAATGGTGGGACTCATTCTCATTTGATTGTTTACTTCCTTCTCTTTGTAGATTTTTCTCTATCGTACTAGTACTATAGTATCTCACTAGTCGGGAGGCATGCAAATTTTTCGGACAAGTGCCCTTGTGATTGTTCCAGAACAGTACGGATGCATGAGCTAGCTATCTTCAAGTGAATCCCGCAGATCAGCCATTCGATCTGTGCCCTATGCACCGAGGAGGGAGTAGTGGCCTTTGGTGGCACACCGTACGTACTAGCACGTACTCCTACGACTGACTCCTACTACCCTCCATTCCATAATGTAGTGCTTATAGACTTTTTGAAATGTCAAACTTCACTAAATTTGACCCAGTTTTTGGAGAAAAATATTTGCTTCTAGAATGCAAAACATATATCATTAGATTCATCACAACACATACTTTCATAATTTATATATTCACTATTATAGATATAAGTAGTTTTCCATATAAACTTGGTCAAAGTTTGTAAAGTTTGACTTTTCAAAAAATCTATATGCACTTTTTTTTTGCAAGTACTACTACTACTACTACTACTACTACTACTACTCCCAAACCGCTTCGTACACCCTCGGCCGTATTTTTTCCTACGAAGTTGTGCCGTGCAATTGGAATTCCAACTTGACTACTAGTAGTAGATAGGGATCGAGCGTGCCGCTTTAGGATCGACCGTAAATGTGGAGAGATGAACCGGACTGCAGAGAGATGAAATGCAATAAACACAGGAGTAATATGATGGTTGCTTGTCCGTTCATATTACCAGGCCACTTATTACTAGTGGTGGTGGGGTTTTGTGATATGACGGCTTTACTGCCGCGCCACGAGCGGGGTGAGACTCCCCTGCAGCACCGCCCTCTACTCTAGTACTACTCCTACTTCTGTCCTAGTTTACTAGCACCTCTCGTATTTTGACTTTTCGACCTATATTTTTTACCGTAAATTTAACTAGTACTAGTAGGGAAATAGTAATCAAGTATAAGTTCGATGTCGGAACCACGTGACACATGTGGTAAGCAATCCAAGCAATTAAAAAAAATCAACGTTGGATTCGGGTCAAAAAATAGTGTACGTTATATGCCCTAGCAAAAATAATATTATTGGAAAGTTCATTCAAATGCAAATTATGATGGCTGTGAGTCGAGAAACCGGTTTCGATGATCAAAGAGGATCCAAGAAGCGGTAGATTTTTTCTAGAGAAAAGGCATATCGCCCGCCCAACGAGCCAAATCACAGAGTAGCAACATGAACAGTATAGCAACAAGGAAGGTTTAATACAGCCAAGCAGGCAAAAGGCACGCAAGCCCAACGAAACGAATGAAGATAAAGTAGCAGCAATCACACTCGAGGGAGCTGGCCCTCATGGGCTGTAGGACAAAAGCTAAGGGCAGACGTACGGATCTTGGTAATGAAACCAGTGAGAGCGTCGGTGTCCACATGCTTAGACAGTTGCTTCCATGGAGCGAAGACTAATGATGAATAGTTAACTTGGTAATGCATATGCCCAGGTGAACCTCCTTGGAGTCCCCGTGCAGCATGTTGGGGTTTACATGCGCATGAAGCCAGCCCTGTTCCATGTCCACCTTGCCGGGAATAGAGCAGCTTGCCACAGTCTCATTCAGCCTAAGGGAGCCGCCGAGGTCGCCCTCGTACGCCGGAGGGGAATAAACAGTGAGCACACACTTGTACAACGGCCTCGTGTCGGCGTCGGCGGCATTGCCCCTGACGCACATGACAAAGACGGGGCGGCAGCCTGCGTGGGCCCTACCGTTGCCCACGGCCAAGAGGAAGACGTTGCCATCCTCCTCCGCGACAAGCAGGCGGCGGTGATCCTCTAGCGACTCCGGCACGGCGAACGGGTAGCACGTCTCTTACTTGATGTTCGCCGTGGGCCAGTAGTGTTTGCCAGACGGTGCCGTGAGGTGATACACGAGGCTCGCCGGCGAGCCCTCAAATGGCGGCGTGCACTCATAGCAGTAGCAGGGCGCGTGCGCGCATCTGGACATATGGTCCGCCACCAAGTGGTAGGCGACGGACCTCTCATAGCCAAAACTCTTGTAGACGTAGGGCACCTTGCAGGCATCGACCAGGCTGTCCATGAAACGGGAGTGGCTGTAGGGGACATCGCGCCCGCCGCATGCAGCGTAGAAGTAGCACACAAAACGGTAGCTCGTACATAGTACTCCCTCCGTTTCTTTTTAGTTTGCATATAATTCCAAACACCACGTAGACACGCTCGCTGACCAGAAACACGGAGTACATAGTACCATTTTACAACTATTAGTATCAATGTTAGTGGTCAGCCAGTGCAACTTCTAGCCCCTGGTGTTTTAACCTTTTTTTTAGTAATGATATCTGGCGAACGTTCGCCACGAGCCCAATCCTAGTGAACGCCCACATAACCGCCAGATTTCCATCCGACGGTGGCCTTTTTTTTAAGCCCATGGTATTTGACAAAACTGCCACCCTTACACATGTAACTACGACGTGGGCGTTTGCAACTGCCATGTCTCCCAGCGAATGTTTGATGGGGATTGGCATTAGCACCGATGGTGGTTCGTAGTCGTTCCACGCTCGGGGCATTGAATTTGTACTATTTACTATACTACTCCGGTAGAGCAGAGTCCTACTCCACTATACTAGGTACTGTAGTTTATAAGAGTATATTTTAGTAGTACTGTAATCAGTCAAGTTGTCTGGTATCGATATGACCCTACGCTGCTGGGATGTGTCTCATAAGTCAAGCGGCGTGCTGCTGTTACATTGTCATCATCACCTGTCCACTTCCCGCAGCACATATTTGCTTCTCTATCGTCACCAGCACATAATCGTCCAATCTTCCATCCCTGCTAGGTGCCTCCCCCTCTTCCGAAACCCAAGCACTAACAATGGCAGAAACGAGCAGCATATGCCAAAAGAGTGGCTGGAATTTGCTCCCCACAGAGGTAATGAAACTCATTGTTTCGCGTGTGGACAATCTCAGTACCATGCCGCTCGCCGTGTGCTCGTCGGGGCTGTACTGTTTACTCAAAGCCCTCAGGCCGGAGCTTTTTAAGCCAGCTCCCTGCTTGCTGATGCCGCCTGATCTTCAAAAACGGCGTGTCACACAACATAAGGATCCTAGGGTGGCGAGCATCAACCCCCTCGACCAGGATCTGATCCCCGTCACCCTCAACTACATCAACGGTATGTACTGGGTCGGCATGAACATGTCTTGGATGGTTCTCGTCGACGGACGTGGCTGGTGGATGCTTGTGGAGGTCTACACCCGGCGATCGATACCCCTTCCTTCAATTTAACACTACACTGCTTTGGCACCATGGCCCAGAATACTTGGAATCTTACAGTAGCCAACATGATACCAAGTTTGATTTTCTCAAGGTTGTAATCTGCTAAGTGCCCACAAGATCTACGAATTATAAAGACTTCAGGCTAACTGAGTTCTTCAACCGTGGTCTCGCCTATCTAACAGGTCACTACGGTAAGTGGATAAATCTCCACGTCCATCATAGGATCATACATCCTCCATGGCTCTCTGATGCCATTGAACCCAAGGGCTTCATTTACGTTGTGGACTCCTTCTATGGCTGGACATATTGTTGGTCTACTCCAGTCATCGCTACAAATGGCTGTTACAGCAGTATGTTACTCCTAATTTCCTATGATATCATGATGGCTTGCTTCCTATTGTCAGAGTATAGTTTGAGAAGAGTTAGAATCATGACATTGTTGTTAGAAATTAACACCACGCTGTCAAATACACCCTCTGTTCAGTAACGCGGGACGTTTTGATAGTTTAATTTGAATAACCAAAACGTCCGACATTGGTTATTAGATGTAGTAGAATTTTGGTGAAATCAAATCATCCTTTCCATGCTTATATTACTGTCAACATTTATTGAAAAATATTCATGCTCTGAACATGTTGTTCTTAGATTTACAGTACCAGCCCATTTTTATTTGACTCCAATTTGATATGATGTTGTAGGTCGCCTGGTGTCCCTACCCTTCCTAATCCCAGAACCTTTGAAAGAAAAGTGGCATGGCAGCTGCAGGTGGTTCCTGGCTCGATCAGACGACGGCGAACGATTGATGATCGTTCGCATGTACCGGACGTGTTGTTTTGCGGAATACAATCACAGTCACTTCATGGTCTTTGAGCAGGATCCCAGCTTCTTTGGGCCTTCAGGAATTTTTGACTGGAGGCCGGTAAGTAGTCTCGGCACACGCTCTCTATTTGACAAACTGAATTATCCGATTAACCAGGAGATCACCAACGTCAAGGATCCTGATGGCAGCGCGGTTCCGTTCATCAGGCAAAACTGTGTGTACACAGCGTACCATGCATCTCTCCATGCACCATACCCTGATATGTGCCGCCACGCTCTGCAACCCAAAGTAGGAGAGAGGGTCACAAGTATTAGACTTTGACCTATTGGCTAGAATTTCCCCCGTCAGGCACCCATCTGGTTCAAGCCTTCAGCCAATCTCCACAGCTTAATAAATAGTAACGTCTAACTGAGCCAGATAGTTAGATGCATACACTTGGTGTAGTAGGATCTTTATTAAGTTTGATGCATACACTTGGTTTTTTTGGTAGCCCTTCTGTAATGTTGGCTGATGTTTGGTTGGAAGAGAGAGCAGCATCTTTACTCTTCTGGCCTGCTTACTACTTCTGTTGCACCCCCACCCCTGGTGGTATCTTCAATCTCAAGGCTCCTTTGTAGGGCTCTAGTTTGCTGTGAACCTCTAGTGGTTTCTATTAACGGAAAATTGGCGGCAAACCCCTTTTACTAAAACAATATAGAGCCATGGATCCTGCTGGTGTTTTCAATGTACAATCAGTAATATATTTTGTCTGTCGGTTGAATAAATACTGGTGTTAGAATGATAAAAACAATGTTTTAGAACTTGTTGCACGCTCCGATCCTTTAGTGCCCTGTAGGTAGCACATACTATTTGACGCCGATGCAAATCGTAGTCAACATGGTCAACATCTAACAATTATTAGCGGCAAGTTGTAATAAATATCACAATTTTTTTCTGTTGCATTTGTATGTTTTATGGATTGTGCTGCCCAGGTCTCCCGTTCGAATCCCAAGTACCACAAGTTTTTTGACTAGCCGAGTTTTTTTTATGATAAAAAGTTCCAGCCCAACCTTATTTTTTGATAAGAATGCCCAGCCCAGCCCAACACAAGTGGGGACACCACTTTATCCCAGGGCTTCTGAATGTGCTCGGCTTCACACCTAAAGAAAAAAAGTGCTCGGCTTCATTTTATAATAAGTTGTAGCCATATAAAATTAATTCTTATAATCCAGCATGCTGAGTTTTTGGGTCTGACCGATCCAGGTGCCAAAACCAAAGCAGCGCCGGTGGGACGGCCTGTTCCCGCCTTCCACGGCTGGTTGCGGTGCCGTGCCCGGATTGGCGCCCTGTCGTACCATGAAATGTTGGCCAGGCCATCCCTCTACTCCCCCACACATCCTATTCTTCTCCGGCGACGGCAGCCAACCCCGCACCAGAACCAGTCAACCTTCGTACTCCCTGCCGCCTATGACCACACTGCCGCATCTTCCCTGGCTCCTGTTCATTCCCGTCCAAGGCCTCGCCGTTGTCCTCCGCCTTGGTGCGCTCGCCGCGGCACCGCTGTCCGGCCTTGTCAACATGGTTAACATGGTGAATCGGGGGAGGACTGTACTTGAGAGTATGACAGTAGGGACCCACCAGGTCCACTGCCGAACGCAAGCAAGTGCCTCCTTGCTACTCAGATCCACTCCTCAATATATTTTTTTCTCAGATCCACCTTGCTGATATCTGGGACCCACATCATTGTCAACGTATAGTCAATTAATGACAAAATTGCACAAGGAGCGGCTGACACCTGGGATCCAGCAGCTCGAGCAGTTTTTTTTGGTTGTTCACATGGAGCAGCGTATAAACTGGGTTGTGCGGTGTTTGTGGCCCGTCTAACAACATGACCAAGCCAGCTGTTTTTCATTTTGGAAAATGGGTAGCCCACCATTTTTTTTGAAGAATACCCAACCTAGGCTTATTTGTTTTCTCTGACTTGCTGGGCTGCAAATCTTTCAAGACGAGGAGGGATGCATTCGGCCTGGCCAGAAAATGGGCTGTAAATCATAGAAGTAATATGAAATGGGCAGCAAATGTAAAAAAACACAACAAATGGGCAATTAGTTTCATATTTTGTTTTTTTTCTTCATTGAGATTTTATATTTCATTGGATTTTAACATTTTTTTAAGTTAGTTTTAATCTGGCTCCTAATTTTGGGATTAAAAATAGTTCGGACTCCAGCAAAAATATGCAAAATTTTGAAAATTTCGCATATTTTTTAGTTCAATTTTTTTAACCCTGGTCCTGACCACAAAATGGGAAGCAATTCTAAAAATGGCAAATGGGCTGTAATAAATTCCATATGAATTAGCAAATGGGCTGTAAATTGTAAAAATAATAGCAACTGGGCTGTACATGCCACAGATTTCGAGGCTGACTTGTTGGCCGACTGAGTTGACGCTTACGTAAGGCTTTGTCAACTTATAGTCAACACACGATTCTAGCAGCAGTGACTGTTGGATGTCCATCCAACGGCCGTCGTGCTTCTTCAATCACTGATCTTCCTGCTCCAGCCGCCCAAACCAGCGCCGGCGGGACTGCCTGCTCCCTCCTCCCGTGGCCGACTGTGATGCCGTGCAGGCCTCACCGGCCCACCCTACTGCCACCGCTATCCAGGCCATCCCTCTACCCACCCGCACCTCCTGTTATTTTCTGACGATGGCAGCCTGACCCCGTAGCCGAACCAGTCAACCCTCATACTCCCCTCCGCGGGCATCCATTATTGTGTTTTCGCCGGCTCCAGGTCATTCCCTTCCTTGGCCTTGCCACCGTCCACCGCGTTGGTGCTCTCGGCGCGGCGTGGTCAAAAAATGACAGTCATCGGAAGAGAGGAATGTAGGTGGAGAGGCTGACAGTAGGGCCCCACATGGTCCATGGCCGCACGCAAGCAAGTGCCTCCTTATTACACAAAAAAAATGATTCCCCCCTGACAGGTTAGACCCACCAGCGACATCTTCGCACGCAAGGAAGTGCCTCCTTATTACACAGAAAAAAAAAGTTTCGTCCCGCTGACAGCTCGGACCGACTAGCTGCATCTTTTTCAAGGAAGTGCCGCCTTATTACGTGCAAGAAAAATAATTCCTCCCCTGCTAGATGGGTCCCACCAGATTTCGAGGCTGACTTGTGGGCCTACTAAGTTGACGCGTACGTAGGGCTATGTCAACTTAGTCAACAAATCGACTCTACCAGCCTGAGACAGTTAGATGTCAATCCAACGGCCGGCGTGCTTCTTCCATCTCTGATCTTCCTGCTCCAGCCGCCCAAACGAGCGCCGGCAGGACCGCATGCTCCCGCCTTGCGTGGCCAGCTGTGCTGCCGCGCAGGCCTCACCACCCCACCCTACTCGCATTGCTTGCCAGGCCATCCCTCTACTGACCCACACATCATGTTATTCTCCGGTGACGGCAGCCTCACACCGTAGCCAAGCCAGTAAACCCTCGTATTCCCCTTCGCGTGGGCATCCACTACCGAGTCTTCCCCGGCTCCGGGTCGTTCCCTCCCTAGGCCTCGCCGTCGTCCACTGCCTTGGTGCTCTCAGCACGGCGTCGTAAACGTGGTCCACGAACGACAGCCATCGGAAGAAGACTGTACGTGGACAGGCTGACAGCTGGGACCCACGAGGTGCATGGACGCATGCAAGGAAGTGCCTCCTTATTATGCAGAAGAAAAATGATTCCACTCCCTAACAGCTGGGACCCACCAGCTACATCTTCGCATGCAAGGAAGCTCCTCCTTATTACATGAAAAAAAATGCTTCCTCCTAATGGTTTGCTGACATCTAGGACCTACGACATTGTCAACGTAGTCAATAAACGAGAGAATTGCACATGGAGCGGTTGGCACGTGGGACCCAGTTGCTCAAGCAGTTTTGTTGTTTTTTTTTTTGTTGTTGTTGAGACGGAGTAGGTTATCAACTGGGCTGTGCGGTGTCTATGGCCCATCAAGCCCAGGCTTTTATTTTATGTTTACAACATGACGAGCCCAGTTGTGTTTTTTTTCTCAGTGAAAATGACTAGCCCACCTTTTTTTTGTAGAATAGCCTACACAGGCCGATTTCTTTTTCTCCGTCCTGCTGGGCTGCAAATCGTTCAAGACGACGAGGGATACATTCAACCTGCCCAGACAAAAAGGGCTGTAAATCTTATAAGTAATATGAAATGAGCTGTATATATATAGAAACAAAGAAAATGGGTAATTATTTTCAAATTGCGATTTTCTTTTATTTTTTGATATTTCAAATTTCATTGGATTTTAACATAATTTAAATATATTTTAAATTTAGTTTTTATCGGGCTCAAAATTTCATGATTAAAAATAGTTCGGCAATTTCAATGAAATATCGCTGAAATTTTTAATCATGTCCTTGCGAGAAAATGGTTAGGTATTCTAAAAATATAATATGGGCTGCAATAAATTACGTAATAATTAGTAAATGGTCTGTAAATTTAGGAAAAATAGCAAATGGGCTATATGCTTGTCACACCCTGATTTTCATTCCTCATTAATTAAATTATTAAAGCATGGAAATTTCAACCAACAAAAACTTTTGTGTTGATTTGGTTTTCTTTTGATTTGGATTTCTATTGCTGTTTTCAAGTGCTCTTGTAAATCAAATAAATCCTCCAACTCTTATACTTCATTCCCTTGCTCCAAAACTTTGCCCAATGATCGGACCATGTGTATAGGACAGAAAGGTATTTTTATCTAAAAATAATTTGGCAAAAAAGTATTTTCTAAATTAGGTTTTCCAAAAACACCTGACTTTAGGCTTGAACTACAAGTACTTAAGTTGGGCTGTGAAAAATCTTTCAAAAATTATATTTAAATTATGTTAGCCATATAGGACTTCCTAAAACCACAATATTATTTTAAAAGATATTTTACTATTTTATTTAAAGGGTTTTTCTTAAGGACAAAAATGGTCTTTTATAGCTTAAAATTATTTTAAAGTTTCAAAAATATTTGAGAAAATTTAGAGAGACTCAATGGACATATATTGTCTATATATAAGAGTTTTAACACGTGGTCATGTTCAAAATATTGGACAAATCCCTCAAAAACCATTTATGGATATTTCAAGCTATTGAAATATTTACAAAGGAAATTATCTCCATAAATCCCAGGAAAATTCTAGCATGTCACAATTGCCCTATTTGATGATCTTGCCAAGTTTCAATTGAATCAAAGCAAGTTAACTTCATCAAACCCTCACAAAACCCCTTCTGCTCATTTTCATCTTTGAAGAACTTTGCACTGTCAAGTTTCTCCAATTGTACCCAAATTTGGTACACTTTCTCAAATCACTTAGTGATTCATCTAGGACAAGTGGTTAAAGGTGGAGAACAGAGAAACTTGGTCAAATCTTGCCAAAACCCCTTCTGACCAAATCCATGGATGAAATAGTTTACATTGTGAACTTTCTCCAAATGATATGAAAATTTGTGGACTAGCTCAAATTGACCCCAAACAAATTCCTGTTAATTTTCAAATCCATTGGATTCTTCTAGCTACCCCAACTCATCACCAAACACCTTCTGTCATATTTTTGTGATCAATGATTGGAGCACCAAATGGACTCCAATTGAGCTCAAATTTTTACCAGAGCTGCCCCTGGTCACCTTCTACCTCCAGTAAAAATCTCAGGTGCATGGCTCAATCATTGGTGGGTGAAAACCCCCCTCTTCCTCTCCGTACAGCTGGTTTCTCTCTCTCCCTCAACCTCTCTCCTCTTCTAGTGGCTCTCCAGGGCATCCCATGCCACATGCACATTGTTTACATGCCTCTAGCACCCCTAGACACAAGTGGGCATGCCCCTGCCCCTTTAAACAATGCCATTCCGGCCATTGGCATGATCTGGAGTGTGCTACAGTGCACCAGGGCACTGTAGCCGCCCCCTACTCGATGCTCCGGACCACCTCGGCCTCCCCCGCATGCCTGCCGAGGCCCCTCGGCGTCCGCAACACGCCACGCAGTTGGCCCCCTCCTTCCTCTCTCTCTCTCCGCTCCATCCCGAGCGTGCCCGAGCTCCGCCCGAGCTCCGCCACTCTCTGCTCGCGCACGAGTCCCGCCTCGAGCTCGCCCTTCTATCTCTTTCCCTTTCCTGCGCCCTACACTACCCCCACGAATGCCACAGAGAGCCCCAGCTCTTCTTCCTCGGCCACCAGAGCAAATTCCATGGACGGCCGTGAGCTCCGTCCACGGTGAGCCCCGGCCTCGCTATAAAAGGCCTCCCCGATCCTCCCTCTCCACTCCACTCATCCCCTACCACTCCCAATCAACCTCCTGCACCACCCATTCATCTCCAGAGCCGCCCGATCTCGAGATCAAGCTCGAGCTCCGCCGCCTCGGCTCGTCGGCGATCTCGCGGTACAGGCCACCTCTGCCCCCGTTCTCTCTGGATCTGGAAGCGCACGAGCACACTGATCATTTCCCCGTCATTTACCCCTTCGATTGCAGCCAGAGACGCAACCCAACACCGGCTGCCTACGTCTCGCACCGGGACTCGATCGGGTTCAGTAAGCAGCGAGAAGGATCGATCGGGTTCAGTTAGTTGCGAAGGAATCGCTGCTACTCTTGAGCTGCGTTGGGATTTCCTCGAAGAGGAGAGGATGATGCAGTATAGTAGAGATAAGTATTTTTCTCAGTTAAGAACCAAGGTTATCAATCCAGTAGGAGAACCACACAGAACCTCGTTAGTAGCACCTACACACACAAAAGCAAATACTTGCACCCAACGTGAACAAGAGGGTTGTCAATCCCCTTGGCGGTTACCTGCAAGGATTAATTCTCATAGTGATAGATAGAAAAATAAATTGCAAAACAAAATAAAGGAAATAAAATTGCAGCAAGGTATTTTTGGATTTTAAATATGATAGATAAATGACCCGGGGGCCATAGTTTTCACTAGAGGCTTCTCTCTCGAACACATAGCATACGGTGGGTAAACAAATTATTGTTGGGCAATTGATAGAAAAGCGCATAGTTATAACGGATTCATGGCAATGATCATGTATATAGGTATCACGTCCAAGACAAGTAGACCGACTCCTGCCTGCATCTACTACTATTACTCCACCCATCGACCGCTATCCAGCATGCATCTAGGGTATTAAGTTAATGAAAACAGAGTAACGCCTTATGCAAGATGACATGATGTAGACAAAGTAAACTCAAGCAATATGAAGAAACCCCATCGTTTTATCCTTAATGGCAACAATACAAATACGTGTCTTGTCCCCTACTTTGTCACTGGGATAGAGCACCGCAAGATTGAACCCATTACAAAGCACCTCTCCCGTTGCAAGATAAATCAATCTAGTTGGCCAAACCAAATAGATAGATCGGAGATAAATACAAAGCTATAAAAATCATGCATAAATAAGTTCAGAAAAGACTCAAATATTTCTCATTAATAATCTAATCATAAACCCACAATTCATCGGATCCAAATAAACAAACAGCAAAAGAAGATTACATCGGATAGAACTCCAAGAAGATCGAGGAGAACATGGTATTGAAGATGAAAGAGAGAGAAGAAGCAATCTAGCTACTAGCTATGGACCCGTAGGACTGTGGTAAACTACTCACACATCATCAGAATGGCAGCAAGGTTGATGTAGAAGCCCTCAGAGATCGATTCCCCCTCCGGCAGAGTGCCGGAAAAGGCCTCTAGATGGGATCGCGGAAGAACAGAAGCTTGCGGCGGCGGAAAAGGTATTTCGTGTGGCTCTCTGGTATAATGGGAATATTTGAGAATTTATAGAGGCGAAATTAGGTCAACATGTGCCATGAGGGGCCCACAAGCCTGGGGGGCACGCCTACCCCCCAGGCACGCCTCTCGAGCTTGCCGCTCCCTCGTGACTCCTCTGGTCTTCTCCCGAACCTTCTAGGGTCTCTCTTGGTCCAGAAAAAATTAATCCAAAGTTTTTTCTTCGTTTGGACTCCGTTTGATATTGATTTTCTGAAAAGCCAAAAACAAGCAGAAAACAGCAACTAGCACTAGGCACTAGGTTAATAGGTTAGTCCCAAAAAATGATATATAGTTGCATATAATTGCATATAAAACATCCAAGATTGATACTATAATAGCATGGAACAATCAAAAATTATAGATACATTGGAGACGTATCAAGCATCCCCAAGCTTAATTCCCGCTCGTCCTCAAGTAGGTAAATAACAAAAACAGAGTTTTTGATGTGGAATGCTACCTAACATGTGTATCATGTCTTCTCTTTTACGGTATGAATATTAAGAAATGAGTCATTCAAAGCAAAAGTCTATAATTTGAAATAAAGACATCAATACTCAGGCATACTAACAAACAATCATGCCTTTCAAAATAAAAATGCTAAAGAACTCTATCCCTACAAAATCATATAGCCCGTCATGCTTAGTCTTCCTAACACAAAGTATTAATCATGCACTACCCCAATGACAAGCTGAGCAATTGGTTCATACTTTTTAACGCGCTTCAGCTTTTTCAACCCTCACGCAATACATGAGCGTGAGCCATGGATATAGCACTATGGGTGAAATAGAATATGATGATAGGGATTAATAAGGGGAAGTCAAAAGGGAAGATAGTCTCACATTGACGCGGCTAATCAACGAGCTATGGAGATGCCCATCAATTGATATCAATGCAAGGAGTAGGGATTGCCATGCAACGGATGCACTAAGAGCTATAAGTGTATGAAAGCTCAAACTAAAACTAAGTGGGTGTGCATCCAACTTGCTTGCTCATGAAGACCTCGGGCATTTGAGGAAGCCCATCATCAGAATATACAAGCCAAGTTCTATCATGAAAAATTCCCACTAGTATATGAAAGTGACAACTCAGGAGACTCTCTATTTGAAAAACATGGTGCTACTCTGAAGCACAAGTTCTGAAAAGGATAGTAGCATTGCCCCTTCTCTCTTTTTCTCTCATTTTTTGCTAGGCTCTTTTTGGCCTCTTTTTTTCGTCTGGAGCCTGATCCCGAGCTGTGGGGGAATGACAGTCTACATCATCCTTTCCTCACTGGGACAATGCTCTAATAATGATGATCATCACACTTTTATTTACTTACAACTCAATATTACAACTCAATACTAGAACAATATGACTCTATATGAATGCCTCTGGCATTTACCCAGGATGTGCAATGATCGAGTGTAACATGTATAAAAAATGATGAACGGTGGCTGACCACAAATACTATGTCAGCTATATGATCATGCAAAGCAATATGACAATGATGATGTGTGTCATATAAAAAGAACGGTGGAAGTTGCATGGCAGTATATCTCGGAATGGCTATGAAAATGCCATAATAGGTAGGTATGGTGGCTGTTTTGAGGAAGATATAAAGAGGCTAATGTGTGATAGAGCATATCATTTCACGAGGTTTGGATGCACCGGCGAAGTTTGCACCGACTCTCGAGGTGAGAAAGGGCAATGCACGGTACCGAAGAGGCTAGCAAATTGTGGAAAAGTGGGAGTGCGTATAATCCATGGACTCACATTAGTCATAAAGAACTCACATACTTATTGCAAAATTCTATTAGCCCTCGAAGCAAAGTACTACTACGCATGCCCCTAGGGGGGAGGTTGGTAGGAGTTAACCATCGTGCGCCCCCGACCGCCACGCAAAGGAAGACAATCAATAATAAATCATGCTCCAACTTCATAACACAACTAAGGACTATACGTGCATGCTTCAGGATCACAAACCTTAACACCAATATTCTTACTAAACCACAATCATTCACTAGTACATCCACATATTACCATCTTAATATCGCAAAACTATTGCAAGGAATCAAACTTATCATATTCAGTGATCTACATGAAAGTTTTTATTATATCCCTCTTGAATACCTATCCTTTATGGACCAATCTTATAACCCGTGCAAATTGCAATTACTATTTATTAGACTCTCAAAAAGATATAAGTGAAGCATGAGAGTGCAACTATTTCTTTAAAATATAACCACCACTATGCTCTAAAAGATATAAGTGAAGCACTAGAGCAACTGCCTAGCTCAAAAGATATAAGTGAAGCACATAGAGTACTCTACAAACCACGACAAATATGTGTCCCTCTCAAAAAGGTACATTCAGCAAAGATGATTGTGGCAAACTAAAAATAAAACAAAGAAAAATAAAACTATGGCACAAGACGCTCCAAGTAAAACACATATCATGTGATGAATAAAAATATAGCTTCAAGTGATATATCGATAGATTGTAGACGAAAGAGGGGATGCCATTCGGGGCCTTCCTTCAATATTACCTTGGGGTGCCTTGGGCATCCCCAAGCTTAGGGTCTTGCCGCTCCTTATTCCTTCATCCATCGTGGTCTTACCCAAAACTTGAAAACTTGAGCACACAAAACTCAACAGAAACCTCGTGAGATCCGTTAGTATAACAAACAAAATCTTAAACTTTATGTACTGTTATAAATTGATTCATTTTTAATATTGGCATAATGCTACTGTACAACTTCTCCATGACTTATACCCCTCGATACAATCCATAGATTCATCAAAATAAGCAAAGTATGCAACAAAACCAGAATCTGTCTAAAACAGAACAATATTTAAAGATCTATTTAAAAATTATACTTCTGTAACTCCAAAAAATTCGTATACAAATACTGTGTAAAAATTTCATATTTTTCTGTGGTTACTGTACAGAAAAAAATATCCAACACTGGGCGCAAAACTTTCTATTTTCAAGCAGCATCAATTATACTATCATCCAATTCCTCCTAAAGGCAATACTTGGCACAAACACTAATTAAAAGATAAAAACACAATCATAACAGTAGATATAATTGTGCAAACACACAAAACAGAAATAAAAATCAAAAAATTAAGATAACTATTGGGTTGTCTCCCAACAAGCTCTTTCTTTATAGCCATTAAGATAGGCTTAGGATATTAATGATGCTCACATAAAAGACAAGAATTGAAACACAAAGAGAGCATCATAAAACATCTGAAAAACACATTTAAGTCTAACATAATTCCTATGCATAGGTATTTTATAGGAAAACAAATTATCAAGACAAGCAATATCTATCATATGCAAATAGGAAGAATGAAGCATTAAAAATTTCAACACGAAGAGAGGTAATTTAATAACATGACGATTTCTATAACCATATTTTCCTCTCTCATTATAATTGCATGTAGGATCATAATCAAATTCAACAATATAGCTATCATATAAAATATTATCTTCATGATCCCTATGCATAAAAGTTTTATAATCTTCCAGGATAGTGGGATTAACATCAACTAAAGTCATGACCTCTCCAAACCCACTTTTATCAAAAAAATCATAAGATTGAACACTCTCCAAATATGTGGGATTCTTTTTACCTAAAGTTGAGACTCTTCCAAACCCACTTTCAATATTATTGCAAACATTATTATCAATAACATATTCATCATGAGTCTTAAATAAATTTCAAGATCATAAGAAGCATTATCACCCCAGTCATGATCATTGCAATAAGTAGTGGACATGACAAAATTATCATCCCCAAGCGTGTAGCTTTGCATATGATTAGCACAATTGACATTAATAGAATTTATAATAACATCATTGCAATCATGCTTTTCATTCAAGGAGCTATCATGAATTACTTTATAAATTTCATTTTTTAACACTTCATCACAATTTTCAGATTGATGATCTTCAAGCAAAACTTCATAAAGATAATCAAGTGCACTGAACTCACTAGCAATTGGTTCATCATAATTGGTTCGTTTGAAAAGATTAGCATGTGGATGAGGATCCATATGTCTATATTTTTATTTTCATTGAGTCACGCAATTATAGCTAGCAAACAAAATAAATTGTTTTTGTGTTTTTTGATTTTTTAGAGAAGTGGAGGGAGATGAAAAAGAGAGGCAAAGGCAAATAAAAGTAAGAGCAAGTAGATGATAGTTTATGCGAAGGTACTTGATAGGTTTTGGTGATGTCTCCCCGGTAACGGCGCCAGAAATTCTTCTTGCTACTTGTGCGCTGTGTTGGGATTTCCTCGAAGAGGAGAGGATGATGCAGTATAGTAGAGATAAGTATTTCCCTCAGTTAAGAACCAAGGTTATCAATCCAGTAGGAGAATCACACAGAACCTCGTTAGCAGCACGTACACACAAAAAAGCAAATACTTGCACCCAACGCGAACAAGAGGGTTGTCAATCCCCTTGGCGGTTACATGCAAGGATTAATTCTGATAGTGATAGATAGATAAATAAATTGCAAAACAAAATAAAGGAAATAAAATTGCAGCAAGGTATTTTTGGATTTTGTATGTGATAGATCAATGATCCGGGGGCCATAGTTTTCACTAGAGGCTTCTCTCTCGAACACATAGCATACGGTGGGTAAACAAATTACTGTTGGGCAATTGATAGAAAAGCGCATAGTTATGATGGATTCATGGCAAAGATCATGTATATAGGCATCACGTCCGAGACAAGTAGACCGACTCCTGCCTGCATCTACTACTATTACTCCACCCATCGACCGCTATCCAGCATGCATCTAGGGTATTAAGTTAATGAAAACATAGTAACGCATTAAGCAAGATGTCATGATGTAGACAAAGTAAACTCAAGCAATATGAATAAACCCCATCGTTTTATCCTTAATGGCAACAATACAAATACGTGTCTTGTCCCCTACTTTGTCACTGGGATAGAGCACCACAAGATTGAACCCATTACAAAGCACCTCTCCCATTGCAAGATAAATCATTCTATTTGGCCAAACCAAACAGATAGATCGGAGAGAAATACAACGCTATAACAATCATGCATAAATCAGTTCAGAAAAGTCTCAAATATTACTCATGAATAATCTGATCATAAACCCACAATTCATCAGATCCCAACAAACACCCACCAAAAGAAGATTACATCGGATAGAACTCCAAGAAGATCGAGGAGAACATGGTATTGAAGATCAAAGAGAGAGAGAAGAAGCCATCTAGCTACTAGCTATGGACCCGTAGGTCTGTGGTAAACTACTCAGACATCATCGAAAGTGCAGGAAGGTCGATGTAGAAGCCCTCCGTGATCGATTCCCCCTCCGGCAGAGTGCCAGAAAAGGCCTCCAGATGAGATCGCGGAAGAACAGAAGCTTGCGGTAGCAGAAAAGTTATTTTGTGTGGCTCTCTGGTATATTGGGAATATTTGAGAATTTATAGAGGCGGAATTAGGTCAAGATGTGCCACGAGGGGCCCACAAGCCTGGGGGCACGCCTACCCCCCCGGGCATGCCTATCGAGCTTGTCGCTCCCTCGTGACTCATCTGGTCTTCTCCCGAACTTTCTAGGGTCTCTCTTGGTCCAGAAAAAATTAATCCAAAGTTTTTTCTTCGTTTGGACTCCGTTTGATATTGATTTTCTGAAAAACCAAAAACAAGCAGAAAACAGCAGCTGTCACTGGTCACTAGGTTAACAGGTTAGTCCCAAAAAATGATATATAATTGCATATAATTGCATCTAATTGTATATAAAACATCCAAGATTGATACTATAATAGCATGGAACAATCAAAAATTATAGATACGTTGGACACGTATCAAGCATCCCCAAGCTTAATTCCTGCTCGTCCTCAAGTAGGTAAATGACAAAAACAGAATTTTTGATGTGGAATGCTACCTAACATGTCTATCATGTAATCTGTTTTACGGTATGAATATTAAGAAATGAGTGATTCAAAGCAATAGTCTATAATTCTATATAAAGACATCAATACACAGGCATACCAACAAACAATCATGCCTTTGAAAATAAAAATGCTAAAGAACGCTATCCCTACAAAATCATATATCCCGTCATGCTTAGTCTTCCTAACACAAAGTATTAATCATGCACTACCCCGATGACAAGCCGAGCAATCAGTTCATACTTTTTAACGCGCTTTAGCTTTTTCAACCCTCAATCAATACATGAGCGTGAGCCATGGACATAGCACTATGGGTGGAATATAATATGATCATAGGGATTAATAATGCAAAGTCAAAAAGGAAGATAGTCTCCCATCGACGCGGCTAATCAACGGGCTATGGAGATGCCCATCAATTGATATCAATGCGAGGAGTAGGGATTGCCATGCAACGGATGCACTAAGAGCTATAAGTGTATGAAAGCTCAAACTAAAACTAAGTGGGTGTGCATCCAACTTGCTTGCACATGAAGACCTCGGGCATTTGAGGAAGCCCATCATCGGAATATACAAGCCAAGTTCTATAATGAAAAATTCCCACTAGTATATGAAAGTGACAACTCAGGAGACTCTATATGAAAAACATGGTGCTACTCTGAAGCACAAGTGTGGAAAAGGATAGTAACATTGCCCCTTCTCTCTTTTTCTCTCATTTTTTTTTGCTAGGCTCTTTTTGGCCTCTTTTTTTCGTCTGGAGCCTCATCCCGACTTGTGGGGGAATCACAGTCTCCATCATCCTTTACTCACTGGGACAATGCTCTAATAATGATGATCATCACACTTTTATTTACTTACAACTCAATATTACAACTCGATACTAGAACAATATGACTCTATACGAATGCCTCTGGCAATGTACCAGGATGTGCAATGATCTAGCGTAACATGTATAAAAAATGATGAACGGTGGCTAAGCCAGAACTACTATGTCAGCTATATGATCATGCAAAGCAATATGACAATGATGGTGTGTGTCATATAAAAAGAACGGTGGAAGTTGCATGGCAATATATCTCGGAATGGCTATGGAAATGCCATAATAGGTAGGTATGGTGGCTGTTTTGAGGAAGATATAAATAGGCTAATGTTTGATAGAGCGTATCATATCACGGGGTTTGGATGCACCGGCAAAGTTTGCACCGACTCTCGAGGTGAGAAAGGGCAATACACGGTACCGAAGAGGCTAGCAAATTGCGGAAAGATGAGAGTGCGTATAATCCATGGACTGACATTAGTCATAAAGAACTTACATACTTATTGTAAAAGTCTATTAGGCCTCGAAGCAAAGTATTACTACGCATGTACCTAGGGGGGAGGTTGATAGGAGTTAACCATCGTGCGCCCCCGACCGCCACGCAAAGGAAGACGATCAATAATAAATCATGCTCCAACTTCATCACACAACTAAGGACAATACGTGCATGCTTCGGGAATCACAAACCTTAACACCAATATTCTTACTAAACCACAATCATTCACTAGTACATCCACATATTACCATCTTAATATCGCAAAACTATTGCAAGGAATCAAACTTATCATATTCAGTGATCTACATGAAAGTTTTAATTATATCCCTTTTGAATACCTATCCTTTATGGACCAATCTTATAACCCGTGCAAATTTCCATTACTATTTATTAGACTCTCAAAAAGATATAAGTGAAGCATGAGAGTGCAACTATTTCTTTAAAATATAACCACCACCGTGCTCTAAAAGATATAAGTGAAGCACTAGAGCAACTGCCTAGCTCAAAAGATATAAGTGAAGCACATAGAGTCTTCTAACAAATCTTGATAAATGTGTGTCCCTCTCAAAAAAGTGCGTTCAGCAAAGATGATTGTGGCAAACTAAAAAGCAAACAAAGAAAAATAAAACTATGGCACAAGACACTCCAAGTAAAACACATATCATGTGATGAATAAAAATATAGCCCCAAGTGATATACCGATAGATTGTAGACGAAAGAGGGATGCCATCCGGGGCCTCCGCAATCTTAGACGCTTGGGTCTTCCTTGAATATTACCTTGGGGTGCCTTGGGCATCCCCAAGCTTAGGGTCTTGCCGCTCTGTATTCCTTCATCCATCGTGGTCTCACCCAAAACTTGAAAACTTCAGCACACAAAACTCAATAGAAACCTCGTGAGATCCGTTAGTATAACAAACAAATCTTAAACTTTAGGTACGGGTATAAATTGATTCATATTTAATATTGGCATAATGCTACTGTACTCCAACTTCTCCATGACTTATACCCCCCGATACAATCCATAGATTCATCAAAATAAGCAAACTGTGCAACAAAAACAGAATCTGTCTAAAACAATACAGTCTGTAAAGATCTATTGAAAAGTTATACTTATGTAACTCCGAAAATTATGAAAAATTAGGAAAACGTAAAAAAATTCATGTACCAATACTTTGCAAAAATATCAGATTTTTCTGTGGTCCAGTACAGAACTAAAAATCCAGCACTGGGCGCAAAACTTTCTGTTTTCAAGCAGCATCAATTATACTATCATCCAAATCATCCTAAAGGCATTACTTGGCACAAACACTAATTAAAAGATAAAAACACAATCATAACAGTAGCTGTAATTGTGCAAACTCACAAAACAGAAATAAAAATTAAAAAATTAAGATAACTATTGGGTTGTCTCCCTACAAGCTCTTTCTTTATAGCCATTAAGATAAGCTTAGGATATTAATGATGCTCACATAAAAGACAGGAATTGAAACACAAAGAGAGCATCATAAAACATGTGACAAACACATTTAAGTCTAACATACTTCCTATGCATAGGCATTTCATAGGAAAACAAATTATCAAGACAAGCAATATCTAGCATATGCAAATAGGAAGAATGAAGCATTAAAAATTTCAACACAAAGAGAGGTAATTTAATAACATGAAGACTTGTATAACCATATTTTCCTCTCTCATAATAATTGCATGTAGGATCATAATCGAATTCAACAATATAGCTATCATATAAAATATTCTCTTCATGATCCCTATGCATAAAAGTTTTATAATCTTCCAAGATAGTGGGATTAACATCAACTAAAGTCATGACCTCTCCAAACCCACTTTTATCAAAAATTTCATAAAATTGAACACTCTACAATTATGTGGGATTCTTTTTACCTAAAGTTGACACTCTTTCAAACCCACCTTCGATATTAATGCAAACATTATTATCAATAACATATTCATCATGAGGCTTAAATAAATTTTCAAGATCATAAGAAGCATTATCACCCCAATTATGATCATTGCAATAAGTAGTGGACATGACAAAATTATCATCCCCAAGCTTGTAGCTTTGCATATCATTAGCACAATTGACATTAATAGAAGTTATAATAACATCATTGCAATCATGCTTTTCATTCAAGGAGCTATCATGAATTACTTTATAAATTTCATTTTTTAACACTTCATCACAATTTTCAGATTCATGATCTTCAAGCAAAACTTCATAAAGATAATCAAGTGCACTCAACTCACTAGCAATTGGTTCATCACAACTGGTTTGTTTGAAAAGATTATCAAGTGGATGAGGATCCATATGTCTATATTTTTATTTTCATTGAGTCACACAATTATAGCTAGCAAACAAAATAAAAAGTTTTTGTATTTTCCAATTTTTTAGAGAAGTGGAGGGAGATGAAAAAGAGAGGTAAAGGCAAATAAAAATAAGAGCAAGTAGATCATAGTTTATGCGAAGGTACTTGATAGGTTTTGGTGATGTCTCCCCGGCAATGGCGCAAGAAATTCTTCATGCTGCTTGTGAGCTGCGTTGGGATTTCCTCGAAGAGGAGAGGATGATGCAGTATAGTAGAGATAAGTATTTCCCTCAGTTAAGAACCAAGGTTATCAATCCAGTAGGAGAACCACACAGAACCTCATTAGCAGCACCTACACACACAAAAGCAAATACTTGCACCCAACGCGAACAAAAGGGTTGTCAATCCCCTTGGCGGTTACTTGCAAAGATTAATTCTGATAGTGATAGATAGATAAATAAATTGCAAAACAAAATAAAGGAAAGGAAATTGCAGCGGGGTATTTTTGGATTTTATATATGATAGATAAATGACCCGGGGGGCATAGTTTTCACTAGAGGCTTCTCTCTCGAACACATAGCATACGGTGGGTAAACAAATTACTGTTGGGCAATTGATAGAAAAGCGCATAGTTATGACAGATTCATGGCAATGATCATGTATATAGGCATCATGTCCAAGACAAGTAGACCGACTCCTGCCTGCATCTATTACTATTATTCCACCCATCGACCGCTATCCAGCATGCATCTAGGGTATTAAGTTAATGAAAACAGAGTAACGCCTTAAGCAAGATGGCATGATCTAGACAAAGTAAACTCAAGCAATATGAATAAACCCCATTGTTTTATCCTTAGTGGCAACAATACAAGTACGTGTCTTTTCCCACACTTTATCACTAGGATAGAGCACTGCAAGATTGAACCCATTACAAAGCACCTCTCCCATTGCAAGATAAATCAATCTAGTTGGCCAAACCAAACGGATAGATTGGAGAGAAATACAAAGCTATAACAATCATGCATAAATAAGTTCAGAAAAGACTCAAATATTTCTCTTGAATAATCTGATCATAAACCCACAATTTATCGGATCCCAACAAACACACAGCAAAAGAAGATTACATCAGATAGAACTCCAAGAAGATCGAGGAGAACATGGTATTGAAGATCAAAGAGAAAGAAGAAGCCATCTAGCTACTAGTTGTGGACCATAGGTCTGTGGTAAACTACTCACACATCATCGGAAGGGCAGCAAGGTTGATGTAGAAGCCCTCCGTGATCGATTCCCCCTCCGGCAGAGTGCCGAAAAATGCCTCCAGATGGGATCGCGGAAGAACGGAAGCTTGTGGCGGCGGAAAAGTTATTTCGTGTGACTCTCTGGTATATTGGGAATATTTGAGAATTTATAGAGGCGGAATTAGGTCAAGATGTGCCACGAGGGGCCGACAAGCCTGGGGGGGACGCCTAACCCCCCCTGGGCGTGCCTCCCGAGCTTGTCGCTCCCTCGTAACTCCTCTGGTCTTCTCCCAAACCTTCTAGGGTCTCTCTTGGTCCAGAAAAAATTAATCCAAAGTTTTTCTTCGTTTGGACTCCGTTTGATATTGATTTTCTGAAAAGCCAAAAACAAGCAGAAAACAGCAACTGGCACTGGGCACTAGATTAATAGTTTAGTCCCTGAAAATGATATATATTTGCATATAAAACATCCAAGATTGATACTATAATAGCATGGAACAATCAAAAATTATAGAAACATTGGAGACGTATCAAGCATCCCCAAGCTTAATTCCCGCTCGTCCTCGAGTAGGTAAATGACAAAAACAGAATTTTTTATGTGGAATGCTACCTAACATGTCTATCATGTAATCTCTTTTACGGTATGAATATTAAGAAATGAGTGATTCAAAGCAATAGTCTATAATTTGATATAAAGACATCAATACTCAGGCATACCAACAAACAATCATGCCTTTCAAAATAAAAATGCTAAAGAACGCTATCACTACAAAATTATACAACCCGTCATGCTTAGTCTTCCTAACACAAAGTATTAATCATGCACTACCCCGATGACAAGCCGAGCAATTGGTTCATAATTTTTAACACGCTTCAGCTTTTTTAACCCCCACGCAATACATGAGCGCGAGCCATGGACATAGCACTATGGGTGGAATAGAATATGATGATAGGGATTAATAAGGGGAAGTCAAAAAGGAAGATAGTCTCGCATCGACGCGGCTAATCAACGGGCTATGGAGATGCCCATCAATTGATATCAATGCGAGGAGTAGGGATTGCCATGCAACGGATGCACTAAGAGCTATAAGTGTATGAAAGCTCAAACTGAAACTAAATGGGTGTGCATCCAACTTGCTTGCTCATGAAGACCTCGGGCATTTGAGGAAGCCCATCATCGAAATATACAAGCCAAGTTCTATAATGAAAATCTCTACTATTAAAGGGGGATCGAACATCGTGATTGTTCGACCACCTCCTTTCCACGATCTCCTCTCGCACGAGAACCACATTGATTTTTTTACAGTACATCCCACTTCCAACCCTCCGGTTTACAAGGAAAAAAACCAAAAAAGAAACTAACCCTACCCATGCACGCATGTCTCCTATGCGACCCCGAACTGCCGCTGGACCAGGGAAAGTCCAAGCCTCAGTATGCGCACCTCTACACATGCAAGATCTGCTAGGCCTTCTCCCATCATGAACCTCTACGCCTTCTCCTTCCTAATGACCTGACCTCGTTCCTCCTTCCTCGTCATGCTCGCCATCATGCCGGCCGCCATGTGCATTGTTTCAATGATGTTCCTCCATGAGGAACGCGTCACTAGCGATGATGCGGGCGGGGAAGTGGCGGACTTGCGTGGTTCACGCCTATGCTTGGGGTGGCCATTGAGGTCTACCTCCTGGCCACTGAACTCACCAGCATCGGTCACGGCGGCGGGGTTGTTTCTATCGTCTTCATCGAGATGCTCCTGGTGGTCCTCTATGAAGCCCCGGCAGGGTCGATCATCATGCTTCTCCTTCCATAGAAGATGGAGGCGGAAGCGGCTGAGGCGCGGAGCCCCGGCGAATTGCCACGGTATGTGGAGGAGCAAAAAACAAGCCGGCAGCATGCCAGAGCTAGGGCAATGGCGGCAGCAATCCAGGTAGGTTTCTCTCTCATCTCTTATTCTCGTTCTCTCTCTCTCTGGTCTACAAGGCCGTGCTACTGCTGCGTGTACAGACACGTGCCATGGGCGGCTTAGCGCGTCAAGATGATCTGTGCGCTCATGGGACTCCCTCCCTACAGCGATGCCATCGTGCTAGCTACATCCATCCCGGAGTAGGACCGCTCGTCTCAGCTTCGCAGAATCACAGGAGCGAGGGTGACGGTGACGGCCGCCAGCTGCTCTTGGGGCTAGCGGAGGGCGCGGCCGGGGCACGTGGTAGGACCGGCAGTAGCCAGGGCGGCCGGAGAGGACCCAGGACACGTTGTGTTCATGTAATCATGTTCGTCTCTCCCTTCTGTTCGTCCTCTGTGACTATGTTTTCCTCTTGTATCATGTAGCTCTATGAACGAATTGTGCAGATAAAGATGAAAAATCTAGGGGGCGAAGATTTTGGTGAGGAAGAAGAACAAGGTAATTTATTTCTGGTCAACAAAACAAGTTTGTTCCTATACTTTGACATTATGATTTGTGATTATTCAGTAACATTGAGGGTACTAACGGGTGTAGCATGGTCTGATCAAGGAATATTTTGGTGGGGAAGATTTTGAGATCAAGGAGAAAGGAATACTTTTCTATAGGTTATTTTATGAATGATAATGATACAAAATCATCATGGAATATTAATATAAGATCAAAGTATGCATTTTCTTTGCTTTATATATGTATATTACATCTCTACTATGTATATGTTGTGGCATCAAAAGTCTTTATTTCCTAGAGACAGAATAGCTACATTATCATATATTGTATCTGTTTGCTTCAAACTGAAGATTCTAATATTTATTTACCAATCTTTTGCAGGTTTTGAGGTTGCTCCATGCCATATCATTGAGCTTCGTAAAAATGGAGAGGGGACTTGTTGTGGATTCATCATCTATGATCTTGCGTGTTACATTTCTCATTCCATTTTTGTCAAACATATTGAATGAGTTTGACTCTTAGTACTCTTAGATAAGTGGCAACGTTCGTAATGTAGTTCTACATGAGTTTATCATCATAATTTAAAGATTGTTTTCTAATCTTTCACAAGTGCAACAAAACAGACATGATATGCTATTAATCTTTCATATTAGACTGTCAATGCTACTTATTGTAGATATGCTGCTACGTACTTAAGCTTTCACATTAAAATTTTAAGGCTCCTTAAGTACTTCCCTTTACTTCTAGCCTTCTTGGTATGATGATTAGGGTCAGGATTCACTCATTAACTGATGGATTGGTGCAAATATTTTGATGTCAATTGAAAAGAAAATTCAACTTCTTCATTTCCCAATTTAGTTAACATGATCAAAGAGTCGTGTAGTCATTAGGTGGACAGCTTCACACTGGCATAAGTATTCATGACATTGTAATATAACACTTCTTTGTCTTCTACTTATATTTGCTACCATAAAGGAGAAACCAACTATCTTGAATGAGGTGTGTCATTGTTGTATTGTGTAAAATGTAACCAAGCATATGAAGGATTTGATATATGGTTCTATTGGTCAAAAGTCATTATTCATGTTTCAAGGGGATGCGATGCACTTTTAATTTAAGTAAAAATCTGGGAAGACATGAAGCAGACTTTTGCTTTAGGTACTCCCTCCTTCATGAAATATAACGCCCCTGTCGGGTTTCAATGCGCGACTTTGATCATTTTTATATACCAAAGTACAAGGGTTGCACATGTATAAGTTGTATTGTATTATTATTTTTGCAAAACAATTTTATTGCATATATGTTTAAACTAATTTTGTAGACATACAATGTGCGATAATGATTGTCAAAGTTGTGTGATGAAGACCAGAAAAAGTCAAGCGCGCTTTACATATTGGAACGAGGGAGTATTAGGAAGGAGGGAGAATTATTTTATAGGAGTCATTTAATATCTAATTATTTTGTTTCAAATAATATGCCAAATGTAGTGATTAATTTTTCTTTCCCGCGTCATGCACGCGCCTTTAATCTTTGTGTGTTGGCTGATGTACCTAGACTGTACATGGAATCCTGATGATCTACACTGCCGACTACCTTCAAAATAAGGCTTTTATCGGCAACGCAAATAAAATTTTGTGACATGGACAAGGAAATGAATTATCAAAGTAATAGAGTTGTCACTTACGTTTTGGATTCAATTTTAATTTTTGAAAGTCATCATCCAAGCTTTTTATTCATAAAACTTAGAGCTAATAGAACTTCTATGATATGCCTAATTAAATAATGTATTCCCCATAACCAAACTGATCAGATTATCTTATACTTCAAAATAAGCACATCAAACATTGAATAGTGCAATGATTTGATCGGTATCATCATTATTTTTTGATATCTCCCGTGGCAACGCACGGGCATTCGACTAGTTCCCACTAGTATATGAAAGTGACAACTCAGGAGACTCTCTATATGAAAAACATGGTGCTACTCTGAAGCACAAGTGTGGAAAAGGATAGTAACATTGCCCCTTCTCTCTTTTTCTCTCATTTTTTTTGCTAGGCTCTTTTTGGCCTCTTTTTTTCGTCTGGAGCCTCATCCTGACTTGTGGGGGAATCACAATCTCCATCATCCTTTACTCACTGGGACAATGCTCTAATAATGATGATCATCACACTTTTATTTACTTACAACTCAATATTACAACTCGATACTAGAACAATATGACTCTATACGAATGCCTCTGGCAATGTACCAGGATGTGCAATGATCTAGCGTAACATGTATAAAAAATGATGAACGGTGGCTAAGCCAGAACTACTATGTCAGCTATATGATCATGCAAAGCAATATGACAATGATGGTGTGTGTCATATAAAAAGAACGGTGGAAGTTGCATGGCAATATATCTCGGAATGGCTATGGAAATGCCATAATAGGTAGGTATGGTGGCTGTTTTGAGGAAGATATAAATAGGCTAATGTTTGATAGAGCGTATCATATCACGGGGTTTGGATGCGCCGGCAAAGTTTGCACCGACTCTCGAGGTGAGAAAGGGCAATACACGGTACCGAAGAGGCTAGCAAATTGTGGAAAGATGAGAGTGCGTATAATCCACGGACTGACATTAGTCATAAAGAACTTACATACTTATTGTAAAAGTCTATTAGGCCTCGAAGCAAAGTATTACTACGCATGTACCTAGGGGGGAGGTTGGTAGGAGTTAACCATCGTGCGCCCCCGACCGCCACGCAAAGGAAGACGATCAATAATAAATCATGCTCCAACTTCATCACACAACTAAGGACAATACGTGCATGCTTCGGGAATCACAAACCTTAACACCAATATTCTTACTAAACCACAATCATTCACTAGTACATCCACATATTACCATCTTAATATCGCAAAACTATTGCAAGGAATCAAACTTATCATATTCAGTGATCTACATGAAAGTTTTAATTATATCCCTTTTGAATACCTATCCTTTATGGACCAATCTTATAACCCGTGCAAATTGCCATTACTATTTATTAGACTCTCAAAAAGATATAAGTGAAGCATGAGAGTGCAACTATTTCTTTAAAATATAACCACCACCGTGCTCTAAAAGATATAAGTGAAGCACTAGAGCAACTGCCTAGCTCAAAAGATATAAGTGAAGCACATAGAGTATTCTAACAAATCTTGATAAATGTGTGTCCCTCTCAAAAAGGTGCGTTCAGCAAAGATGATTGTGGCAAACTAAAAAGCAAACAAAGAAAAAGGAAACTGTGGCACAAGACGCTCCAAGTAAAACACATATCATGTGATGAATAAAAATATAGCTCCAAGTGATATACCGATAGATTGTAGACGAAAGAGGGGATGCCATCTGGGGCCTCCCCGTGCTTAGACGCTTGGGTCTTCCTTGAATATTACCTTGGGGTGCCTTGGGCATCCCCAAGCTTAGGGTCTTGCCGCTCCTTATTCCTTCATCCATCGTGGTCTCACCCAAAACTTGAAAATTTCAGCACACAAAACTCAACAGAAACCTCGTGAGATCCGTTAGTATAACAAACAAATCTTAAACTTTAGGTACTGTTATAAATTGATTCATTTTAATATTGGCATAATGCTACTATACTCCAACTTCTCCATGACTTATACCCCCCGATACAATCCATAGATTCATCAAAATAAGCAAACTATGCAACAAAAACAGAATCTGTTTAAAACAGAACAGTCTGTAAAGATCTATTTAAAAGTTATACTTCTGTAACTCCAAAAATTAGGAAAATTAGGAAAAAATAAAAAATTCATATACCAATACTGTGTAAAAATTTCAGATTTTTCTGCGGTTCCTGTACTGAACCAAAAATCCAGCACTGGGAGCAAAACTTTCTGTTTTCAAGCAGCATCAATTATACTATCATCCAAATCATCTTAAAGGCATTACTTGGCACAAATACTAATTAAAAGATAAAAACACAATCATAACAGTAGCTATAATTGTGCAAACACACAAAACAGAAATAAAAATCAAAAAATTAAGATAGCTATTGGGTTGTCTCCCAACAAGCTCTTTATTTATAGCCATTAAGATAGGCTTAGTATATTAATGATGCTCACATAAAAGACAAGAATTGAAACACAAAGAGAGCATCATAAAACATGTGACATAAACATTTAAGTCTAACATACTTCCTATACATAGGCATTTTATAGGAAAACAAATTATCAAGACAAGCAATATCTAGCATATGCAAATAGGAAGAATGAAGCATTAAAAATTTCAACACAAAGAGAGGTAATTTAATAACATGAAGACTTCTATAACCATGTTTTCCTCTCTCATTGTAATTGCATGTAGGATCATAATCAAATTCAACAATATAGATATCATATAAAATATTCTCTTCATGATCCCTATGCTAAAAGTTTTATAATCTTCCAAGATAGTGGGATTAACATCAACTAAAGTCATGACGTCTCCAAACCCACTTTTATCAAAAATTTCATAAGATTGAACACTCTCCAAATATGTGGGATTCTTTTTACCTAAAGTTGACACTCTTGCAAACCCACTTTCAATATTATTGCAAACATTGTTATCAATAACATATACATCATGAGGCATAAATAAATTTTCAAGATCATAAGAAGCATTTTCACCCCAATCATGATCATTGCAATAAGTAGTGGACATGACAAAATTATCATGCCCAAGCTTGTAGCTTTGCATATCATTAGCACAATTGACATTAATAGAATTTATAATAACATCATTGCAATCATGCTTTTCATTCAAGGAGCTATCATGAATTACTTTATAAATTTCATTTTTTAATACTTCATCACAATTTTCAGATTCATGATCTTCAAGCAAAACTTCATAAAGATAATCAAGTGCACTCAACTCACTAGCAATTGGTTCATCATAATTGGTTTGTTTGAAAAGATTAGCAAGTGGATGAGGATCCATATGTCTATATTTTCATTTTCATTGAGTCACACAATTATAGCTAGCAAACCAAATAAAATGTTTTTGTGTTTTCCAATTTTTTAGAGAAGTGGAGGGAGATGAAAAAGAGAGGCAAAGGCTAATAAAAATAAGAGCAAGTAGATCATAGTTTATGCGAAGGTACTTGATAGGTTTTGGTGATGTCTCCCTGGCAATGGCGCCAGAAATTTTTCCTGCTACTTGTGAGCTGCGTTGGGATTCCCTCGAAGAGGAGAGGATGATGCAGTATAGTAGAGATAAGTATTTCCCTCAGTTAAGAACCAAGGTTATCAATCCAGTCAGAGAACCACACAGAACCTCGTTAGCAGCACCTACACACACAAAAGCAAATACTTGCACCCAACGCGAACAAGAGGGTTGTCAATCCCCTTGGCGGTTACTTGCAAGGATTAATTTTGATAGTGATAGATAGATAAATAAATTGCAAAACAAAATAAAGGAAATAAAATTGTAGCAAGGTATTTTTGGATTTTATATATGATAGATAAATGACCCGGGGGCTATAGTTTTCACTTGAGGCTTCTCTCTCGAACACATAGCATACGGTGGGTAAACAAATTACTTTTGGGCAATTGATAGAAAAGCGCATAGTTATGACGGATTCATGGCAATGATCATGTTTATAGGCATCACGTCCAAGACAAGTAGACCGACTCCTGCCTGCATCTACTACTATTACTCCACCCATCGACCGCTATCCAGCATGCATCTAGGGTATTAAGTTAATGAAAATAGAGTAACGCCTTAAGCAAGATGACATGATGTAGACAAAGTAAATTCAAGCAATATGATTAAACCCCATCATTTTATCCTTAATGGCAACAATACAAATACATGTCTTGTCCCCTACTTTGTCACTAGGATAGAGCACCGCAAGATTGAACCCATTACAAAGCACCTCTCCCATTGCAAGATTAATCTATCTAGTTGGCCAAACCAAACGGATAGATCGGAGAGAAATACAAAGCTATAACAAGAATGCATAAATAAGTTCAGAAAAGACTCAAATATTTCTCATGAATAATCTGATCATAAACCCACAATTCATCGGATCCCAACAAACACACCACAAAAGAAGATTACATCGGATAGAACCCCAAGAAGATAGAGGAGAACATGGTATTGAAGATCAAAGAGAGAGAAGGAGCCATCTAGCTATGAGCTATGGACCCGTAGGTCTGTGGTAAACTAGTCACACATCATCGGAAGGGCACCAAGGTTGATGTAGAAGCCCTCCGTGATCGATTCCCCTCTGGCAGAGTGCCGAAAAAGGCCTCCAGATGGTATCGCGGAAGAACAGAAGCTTGCGGTGGTGGAAAAGTTATTTCGTGTGGCTCTCTGGTATATTGGGAATATTTGAGAATTTATAGAGGTGGAATTTGGTCAAGATGTGCCACGAGGGGCCCACAAGCCTGGGGGCGCGCCTACCCCCCTGGGCGCGCCTCCCGAGCTTGTCGCTCCCTCGTGACTCCTCTGGTCTTCTCCCGATCGACCAACCCACCACCGTAACCGGGAACTCCCCGAAAATTTCTTCGCCCTCACTTCTACGACAGTTTTTTATGTCATGGACGGCCCAAAGAATGTCATGCGGGTGCGTCTCCTGCCCGCCCAGGATGAAAAGCCCATTTTCTGTCATAATTTTTTGTCATAGAAGTAGGAGCCCACCACATCTATGACGATACGTGTTTTTGTCACAATTAACGTCATAGAAGTGTCACAGCCATGACAGAAAAAGTTTTCGTTCGGGCCATAATGTCACGAATGTGTCTTTGTTTGTAGTGTAAGAAGGGGTTATTGCCTGTCTCACATGGTATAAGGCTAACCGAGACTCAGAGGTCTTCAACATCTGATGAGCAAAGCAGGATGAGTCGGATTCTGTATGCCTCGGCAATCGGATTTCATGTATGCCATGATATGTACTCGGCCTGATGTTGCTTTTGCAATAAGCCTAACAAGCAGATACCAGGATAACCCAGGTGAGAGTCACTAGGCGGCTATAAAGACTATTCTGAAGTACCTGAAAAGGACTAAAGAAATGTTCCTAGTTTATGGAGGAGAGGAGGAGCTCTGCGTAAAGGGTTACGCCAATGCTAGTTTCCAAACCGACAGAGATGATTGTCAATCACAGTCCGGATTCATGTACGTCATGAATGGTGGAGCAGTGAGCTGTGCGAGTTCCAAGCAAGATACGGTGGCCGATTCTACCACAGAAGCCGAATACATTAATGCTTGTGAAGCTGCAAAGGAAGGTGTTTGGATCCGGAACTTTCTGGATGATCTTGGTATTTTCCCAGCCTCGGTAAAACCGTTGGACCTTTATTGTGATAATTCTGGTGCCATCGCACAAGCCAAGGAGCCGAGGAATCACCACAAGACCAGACACATAGATCGGAAATATCACCTGATACGAAAGATCATAAAGAGTGGTGATATAGAGTTATGCAAAATTCATACGGATGCAAATGTTGCGGATCCGTTGACTAAGCCACTTCCACAACCCAAGCATGAGGGGTACGTTAGAGCTATGGGCATACGATGTCTATTTGATTGACTCTAGTGCAATTGGGAGACTGTTGGAGATATGCCCTAGAGGCAATCATGTATGATGATATTTCCTATGTGTTTATGAATAAAGAAAGTCCTTGGACATTATCAATGATGTATATCAGCAAGTACGTGACTTGTTTGTGGGACTATGCATTGTATGATGATTGTCCTAAAAGGTCCATAGTCGAAAGGGCTGTGTGAACGCGCAGCTGAATAGACTAGCATATGACACGGTGGATGGCTCGGTCTCACTAGCCATGAAGCATTGGATGATAGCCGGATAATATGGACTCGGAAGGATCTGGTTGGATTCGACATAGTCGGATCAGAGTCATGCTCGAGCAAGATGGGATTTATAAAGGTAGGTTTCGGGCTTGTCCAAACCCATGCTGCGAGACATGCTTGAGCAAGATGGGATTTGCCCCTCTGATCAGGAGAGTTATGCTCTGGGCCCCTCATGTGATCCGGCCAGGATAAGCATGGCCATGCGACAAGGATTATGAGATAATCTAGTTTGTGGTCAGCATCACTGGAACGAGAAAGAGGTCGGGCTAGCACAAGGATGAGAGACTCGCCTTGAGCTTGGCAACATCTATCGTGTGGCAAAGGGAACAGAAGTGTGACATGTTGTACAGGTTTGCCTAACTAGCTTCATTATCTCCTTGGTGGTCGGCACGCCTTCCTAGAGGCCCTACCAACTGTGCAGGTCGGAGGTGATCCGACCAGCGATCGAGTCGAATTGAATCTAAGGGGTCGCGCGCTTAAGGGAAGGAACCAGTGAAGTTGGGTCTGACTCCACGAGTCAGATGTGATCCTACTCAGACTCGGATCCAGGTTGAACAGAGTTTGGGCTTTAGGGTCCATGCGGGGCCCAAGTGTTGAGCCCGCGATGCATGCCTATATATAGTGGAGGTGTGGCACACTCATTTGGTTGATCGCTTTGGCGCCGTCATTAGGGCTTTGCATGTGTTGCAACTAGCCACCTCCACTCGTCGCCAGTTGTGTGATCGGACCTAGCAGTCTGCCGCACGACGTTCCTCCTGCACGCACGGATACCGTTAGAGGCAGTGCACTTGCGCCGCTCTGGCGAACCTGTTCGTGGGATCCGATCGGCTACGTGGGAGATCGACGAGGAGGAGACGACTCCGGAGACGCGCTGCCCCAACTCTACTTCCGCTGCATGGCACTGCGCGTCTAGTGGTAATGATCTGTGTTCCACCTCCCTTAGCATGTTCCTGGATGTTCTACGGGTAGGAATTTTTAATTTGTAGTCGACGCACCCTACCGTAGAACCCAACACAAGGTCCATGCAGGATAAATGTTGTGTAGCAAGTATAATAAGGTGCCATAAGCAGAGGATACGGATTAAAACAAAATATTCTATATTTGCTTGTTTCTATGAGAGGGAAGGGAAGCAGTCTAGATTAGAGCCATCTACGGCATGGGCTACAAGAAACAATTTGAGAGTGTGACGTGGGCCATGTATATTAATTAAAGTAGGAGGAGTACTAGTAATAGTATTACTTTTTTTGTTTCATGGGATTCTGGCTCACTAGCTAGTACATTGCAGAATTAAAATTGTTAAGTACATCGTTTATTACAGCTGACATTATAAAGTTGCGTCGATGACTATCCCAATCAATCAAAAAAAGAAAAGAACTACTCCTGCTCCTAGAGTATAACGAGACATGTACAGAAATGTTATAAGATGACATGGCAATAAGATATACTCTAGCTCCTGGCCTCTTAGATTGGAGAGAATGGATTAACTGGATACATGATCAGGGTCCGATCGTGATAGATCATGGCACCTTGTTGCCCTTCAATGGTACCATGGGTAACGACTGCTAAGATAGTACGTCCCAAGCGGGTGTCGTCAGTTACAAGGTTCCACGTAAGACTGAATTCCCCATGCACATTCATGATCAGCGATCTGATTTTGATCGAGGGATGACTGTTCCCTGCGAAATAATGGAGCACTGCTAGGGATTACACCATGACTGTTAGGGCATCTCCAACGATGACCCGCAAATTTACTCTGGCATCTGTCCGCGGACACTGATGCCGGAGGCTGCCATCCAATGCTACCCGCATACCTTTCGACAACTATATGAACTAACCAGACGAAATTCATGCAAACATGGCGGATTTCATATAAACCGGACGAAATTCATTACATTTCGAAAACTTTCCATATAAACCGAACGAAATTCATTACATTTTCATACAAACCGGACTAAAACCTACTCTAAACCTAATCTAAATGATCGCCAGTGCCCGTCCCCCATGTCCGGCCATGAGCCCCAAGAACTAAAGCTCCGGCTATTGCCTTCACCTTCTCCTGTTCCGCCTCGGCGCTCTCCAGCTCCGCCTCCGTAACCTCCTCCTGCTCCGGAGCCCCAGGAAGTGAAGATTTCCGCCTTCACGTCGCCACCAAGCGGCTAATCGGCCCTCAATGTTGTACCCAACTAGCTTAGCTTCGATAGGAGGGAAGGAGCGGTGGCCTTCTTGGGACCCAAGCAGCGGCGACCTACCATGCACTACTCTTCTGCTGCCAACGGCGCCCACGTAGACATGCCGGCTTCATGGTCGTGGCGGCGGAGCGTGGCCGGGGTGGAGCCGGCGATGTCCTTCTTCTGCTCCGGCGACAGTCCGTCCCAGAGAGATTTGGAGCACAAGGAGGCCATGGTGGGACTGGTGCCGAGAGGAGAAAGGGACCAGAGGAGGATGACTGCGGCTATGGCCGGGGCTGAAGTTTATATAGCGGGCGAATGGCAATGAGCCGTGGTAGACGGATGGACGGGTGGCGCCGGAGTAGGTTCCTCGACAAATGCGTGTCATTAATGTGGGTGGCGGATGGACAGTCGGCCGGCCGTGGTGTAGTTTCAACGCAGAGTAGTCGCGTGCACCGAGAAGCAGCACGGGCGGTGCTCTCTTGGCCGTCGCGCTGCCTCAATGCCGGCGCTAGTGAGAGGTCGCGTCCGCTCTGGCAGGCATGAATGCGGCACTGACACTCTAGAGCGGCACTGACCGTTTCAGGCGAGAAGCGCGCGTGGGCAAGGGAGGGGGTTTGGGTGGGCCAGGGCGGTCATACGCGGGCGTGGTGGTATTGTTTTTGTAGTTTGCAAAAGTACTCAATTAATGCACTCAATTTCCTAAAAAAATTGTGGTTACAAACATTACTAATTGCAATGCATGCATGCATGACCAATAAATGACCAAAAAAACTACTGCATGCATTCGTGAGTTTTCTCTTAATCCTTGCATACAACGATTTAATGCACCTTGAAATCTGAACATATTATGGGGAGCAATAAAATTGAAACTTATAAAATGAAAAAACTAAAATTTGAGATAATAAACCATATAAACCGGAAGAGAGGGAGTATACCATAGGATGTGTCCCATATGAAACAAGTCCCCTGGTTTGTCACTGCGAAGATGCAGTTTAAAAGGAGCATGGCGTCTTCATACTCATACGACAACAAATCGGCCGCAGCCAGCATGGTCCAGCTTTAACCGCCACGTGCAGGATGGTTCATGAAAGCAATCGCGATGTCGAACACCGTGATGAAACAGTAATCTTTGTTGGCGCATGACCTTGTCAGGGCTTCCGCGCTTGCTATCTTCTTCAAACTCACCATGGTTCCATTGTACAAATTCAGGCAGTGCCTCATTGCATGGCCGATCCCAATGCTGGACAAAGGTTCGACGGGAACGGTCTCACTAGTGTGGATGTTGTGCAAATTGAAGTTGGTACCCTCCTGTATGTATGCAAGCCAATCTCCATTGGCACCAATCCTAACCTGTGCAACAGTGGGCAGCGGGAGAATATAAAATGGAACACGAAAGTAGTCTTTAGAATACATTTACATGATCAAACTCATCACTGACCTGCTCATCGCACAAAATCCAAGTGCCCTCAACGTCGGCATCTCCAGGGGCATCAACTTGCAACTACGGCCATGCTGCGCTGGAGAGACCCCCCAGGAAACATCCTCGTCCTCGAGGACGCATGGCAGACCAACTAGCATGGCCTTCTCCCATGCATATTTACGCACGGTCTTAAAATATTTGGTGCAAGTAGCGCTGAGTCTTGCGGATGTGAGGAAGTCGGAGCGACTTACAATATCCCCCAAAGGATTGTTGTCCAAGGTCTCCCAACCTCGACGAGGACGAGTAGCACCACCACCTTGCAAATCCATGGCAATGGCGACGAACTGCCTTGTCCCTTTGGGAACTGGTTTAGACGAGAGGAGATGGTAACGGCAGGGCCTCGCCCCTTCGGATTGCGCTAGTGCAGTTTATATTTGAGATTAGGGAGCCAGCGGGCGGTTCGTTGTACGACACGTTCGCATGCATCCACTAGCCCGTAATTAAAGCATGCACGACATTTATAGCGACTGGGATTAGTTTGTTTTCCGGGCGCACGGACCAACGTGGACTAGCGGACCTTGTCGCCCTTTTTCGAGCATGACTTCGAAAACTACGTGCGTGACATGCCTGCATGCAAATCATGCGTGGCCAAACCATGCAAGGCGGATCAGTAGGATGTCGAACTACAACATGTATGTTGTAGCCATGTCATCTACATGCAACCTAAAGGCCAACTCATACAATACTCCGCTGGTGTACGTACTATTAGTTAAAATATGCATTGTTTGGCACAAAAGTTCCTTGGAGCTCGTGCTACAGCTGGTGTAGTCCATAACCCGCTTCTCTTCTCCTTCCTCTTTCACCACATCCAAGTAGTACTACAAAAAGATGCATGCATGACCACTAGTAATTTCCTTTCTCTTATCTCTATGAATTAAATGTGGTGTGAGACACAAAGCCCTTTAACTTAATTGGATTCAACGTGAGCCTAATATAATGGAAATATTTTTTTTTTAGATGAGCCCTTTAAACCGGAAAGGAGGGAGTACCTCGTATATTAGATATTTAAAATCCATACAAAGCATGCAATACATATGTACGTACTACGCACATAACCAAAGCTAGACCACACTACTCCTCGTCGGAGATGTCAAACATCTCCGTGCCAGGCTCCGGGTAGGTAGCCGCATGCTACAACTCCAGCTCCTCCTGCTCCTCCTCCAATTCAGCGAACATCTCGTTGATCCCCACTCCCGCTGGCGGAGGAAGCAGTGGTAGGCCTCAACCTCGGCCTCCGACTGGATGGACTCAAGGATGGCCTGCTGTTCCGCTGCCCCCTCCGCTTGGGTCAACTCTGCCATGGCGTCGGCCATGGCGAAGCCTGCAGCCGGAGGCATCGGCTTCACTTCGCCCACATCACCGTCCTCCTCTTCCGGCTCCGCATCGCCCGCATCATAGTTCTCCTCCTCCGGCTCTGTGTCCTCCATGGCCACATCCTCCTCTGCCTCCCCCACCTCCTCCTCCGGCTCCGACGAGTTCGGAGGCAGGCTTCGCGCCGCCTCCAGATCTCTGGAAGTAACTCAAAGCGCCGCTCTGGCGCGAGCATGGCGTATGTCATTACCTTCTGTCGGGCCATGCCTATCGGGCGACGACGAGCGAAGAAGAGGTAGTGGGAGGGGAATGAATGCGGCTAGTGTTTGAGTTTGCCGTCCGGCTTAAATAAATGTGCTCCATCACGTGTACACGCGCGTGCGGAAATTGTACACATACCGGTCTGTTTAGGTTGTGTCACGTAACTCGCATGTCTGTGAGATTCTGAGAGATGGAGTGTGTGTGCGCGCCTCTACTCTTCGGATATGTACTCCACCTTTTGCAATGGGATATAAATATTATAATGCTACGTTAGCTTATGATTTACTACCTAACAGTATTAATGTGATGGTGTAAATACAATTTTGTCAATTCCTGCTCGTGATTTGCATTATATTTTGATGATAATTTGGTAACTACATTACAGTGGAATTTGTCCATATTATAAGTAAATTAAGGTGATTGATTATTATACGGGGAAGGTTGGACAAAGGGTGTGGTAGGAACAAATACTCCACCTAGAGCATGTGTGTGTGTGGTCGTATAGAGAGACGGTGTGCGTGAAAGAGAGAAAAGTGTGTGTGTGTGTGTGTGTGTGTGTGTGTGTGTGTGTGTGTGTGTGTGTGTGTGTGTGTGTCAAATGGAGACTTCGGTAGTGAAAGTAATTAAGTGTGTGTGGCTTCATTATAGAGAGGTGATGTGTATGGCAGAGGCTGGCAATGAGGGGGTGCGAGAGAGAAGAGGCCTGGAAAGAGGGAAGAGAAGGCGTGTGCGCGTGAGAGGGATGGACATCGAGATAACACATTTATTTGAGAGACACCGAGAAAGAGTACTATCAATGGTGCATGTAGTCGGGAATTAAACGAAGGGATAGTCTTACTAGTTTCAAGGATAGATGGAGGGAGGGAGGGAGAGGGATCGGTAGAGGGAGATAGATAAGTGTGAGTGCATGTTTTAGAGAAGAGACCCATCCAGACGAAAGTCATGTGCACAAAAGAAGAGAGAGATTCGAGGCGGGGGTGGGGGTGGGGTAATTAACTATGTATGGAGAGAGATGAGACATGGAACGTGCATGTGCGAGAGGTATATATATATATGTGGATAGATGGTGTGTGTGCGCGCGCGCACGATCGAGGTAAAAGAGAGGAGACATAAGACATAAGATCAAAAGGATGGGAGAGATGGATCGATATCACAATATGCATGCATGTAAGATGTGGAAGGAAGAAGGCTAAGTGATGGAGCGCGTATTTTTGTCTTTAAGAGAGAGTGACGTGAGGTGGAGTATGCATACAAGGCTAGCAGAGAGAGCGAGACACAATGTGTGTGCAAAAGAGATCGACCTATAGATGCATGTAGAGAGAAAGAGAGATACTGTGCGTGATAGGAAGCGAGAGTGCGTCCGAGAAAGAAGGTTGACAGAGAAAGAGAGAAATAAAGAGAGAAAGAGAACGTGCTAGCTAGAGGGAGATCGGCTAGTGTGTGTGTTAGAGATAATAGTCCAGTGGATCCGAAGGGTGAGTTTTGTGTGTGTGAGAGAGATAGAGAGAGGGTGCGTGTGAGCGACATACAAACGAATATTAGAGAGAAATGAGACCCCGAGAGACTGAGTTTGTGTTTGTGAGAGTGAAAGATATTTCAGAGGGAGAGTCGTAGATAGAGAGACATAGGGAGCACAAGATATCCCTAGAGAGAGAGAGGGTGTGTGTTAGCGGCATACAGGGGAATAGTGGAGAGAAATGAGACCTCGGGCAATGGAGTTTGTGTTTGTGAGAGAGAAAGGTATTTCAGAGGGAGAGTTGTAGCTACAAAGACATAGGGAGCGCAAGATATCTCTAGAGAAAGAGGGTGTGTGTGAGCGGCATACAGGGGAATAGTAGAGAGAAATGAGACCCCGGGAGACGGAGTTTGTGTTTGTGAGAGAGAAAGAGATTTCAGAGGGAGAATCATAGTTAGAGGGACATAGTAGGGAGCGAGATATACCTAGAGAGAGATAGATTGGAGGTCGAGGGGGAGAGTGTTAGTGTGTGACGAAGGAAAAAGACTGCTATCCAGAGAGATATATACAAGGAGCACAAGAGATAGTGAAGGCATATGGGTCTAGAGAGATAAGGGCATGAGTGATAGCTATATGAGACGAATATCTGGATTAAAGGGGATTCAAATATTTGAATTAGAGATATAGACAATGATAATATCAAAACGAAAATTGGTCTATCAAACAAGCATATTCATTTGAATTTCGGGACACATGTAATGTTATTTAATTTATCAATATTAGTGATCCATAGATTTTTTTTTAATTTGAGACAATGCATGGCTTATGCAATTCATGTCTAAATGGGACTACACTATATGTTGCGTGTGTCAAACACATTATACATGTTTGAGAAGTAAAAAACCCGCATGAAACACACATTAATTGGAGATAGTTAACGAGGAATCGCATACATTTGATTTCAATATAAAAGTGGTTTCAAATATTTGAATTCAACTTAAGGTGGATTCAACCTTATGTATTTGAGTTCATGGCATTTGTAAAACATATTTATATATAAAGGGTGTTGTGCTTTTGAAAGTGTATATACAGATGATGACGTATAAAGATTCGTATTCGAATACAAAATGGATTCTGCCCCAAAAAAGAATACAAAATGGATTCAAATTAGTTGGCACGGTAAACGTGAATGCTTTATTCTCCCAAAATTTGAACGAAGCGGCAAAACAGGCAGTCCCTCCTCGGCCGTAACCGCCTGAAACCAAAGTTTGGAAGATGCAAATTACTGCCTATCCCTGGCACGCAAAACCTATCGGCTTGATTTCTATATATATAGGCCTCGATAGGGGTAGGTTTGTAATTTCCTTCAAACGTGACATAACCGCCTCTCACCCCGATTCATACACGGTGGGCGCCAAAACACACTCTGCTCGGTCAAAATTGCCTCTCACCCCAATTCTTACACGATGGGCGCCAACAGTGGGCGCTAAAACAAACTCTCCTCGGCCGAAATTGCTCTCGGCAAATATTCGAGAGATGTGAGATTACCATCCTATCCCCAACCAACAAATATCGCTCTGATGTCTGAAATTCTAAATGGGGGCAAACTTTGTAACTTTCCCTGCATTTGAGACAAGCGCGTTCCAAAGACATGGTTCCCCCTACCTATCCCCCTCCACTTCCCCATTCGTACTCCCTGGGTGCCAACACACCCTCTCCACCCCAGCCTCCTACGTCCGCCACCCCATCCACCGCCGTCCTCCTCCACCATGTCGGAGCAGCTACCCCGATGCCGTCGTCCATTACAAGAGATCGATGATACGTCTCCAACGTATCTATAATTTATGAAGTATTCATGCCATGTTTACAACAATTTTATATGGTTTTGGTATGATTTGAATGGAACTAACCCGAACTGACGCTATTTTCAGCAGAACTACCGTGGTGTTGTTTTTTGTGTAGAAATAAGAGTTCTCGGATTGGGCTAAAAATTTATGGTGATTTTTCATGGACAAAAAGAGACCCCCGAAGCTTCGAGGAAGTGCCAGAAGAGTCACGAGGGCACGACAAGCCTGGGGGCGCGCCCCCCGAGCTTGTCGCTACCTCGTGGACCCCCTGGCGTGCAATGCTGAAAAATCCTATAAATATAGAAAACCCCGAAACAAAACCTAGAACTTCCATGCCACCGCCGCAAGCCTTTGTTCCGAAGTGATCTCATCCGGAGCCCTGTTCCGGCATCCTGCCGGAGGGGGAAATCATCACCGGAGGCCATCTTCATCATCCCAGCAGTCTCCATGATGAGGAGGGAGTAGTTCACCCTCGGGGTTGAGGGTATGTACCGGTAGCTATGTGTTTGATCTATCTTTCTCGTGTTCTTGATCTGGCATGATCTTGATGTACCGCGAGCTTTGTTAATATAGTTGGATCATATGGTGTTTCTTCCCTCTCTACCTTCTTGTGATGAATTGAGTCTTTCCCTTTGACGTTTCGTTATTGTCGGATAGAATATTTCAGATTTGAGAACACTTGATGTATGTCTTGCATGTGTATACCCGTGGTGACAATGGGGTATCCTATTGAATCACTTGTTGTATGTTTTGGTAATCAACTTGTAGATTCCCATGACCTTGGGGTAATCTAGGTGTCGGTGTACTAAGACATGGGTGCCCTCGTACCCAGACTTGTGCACAGGCAGTTGTAGCCTCCCTTCCGGCAAGGGCTTGACGGAGGATAACTACAACCCAAGACCACGAAGAAGACCTCATGGCAGGTCATCGAGAAGTACTATTCTAAGTACTGAAGATCTACATTGTTCTCACCGGCAAGCCTCGCCCCGGCAAGGTAAAGATTAAGGCTATGGTTGCCGGCAAGTCCCCTTGCCGGCAAGCAAGGCCCAGCAAGCTCCGCGCCAGTAGGTTTGTTCTGTCTCGTTACCGCTCCACCTCACCATTGACCAGATAGGCTCGTGGGCTAGGTGTCGAGCGGGCAGACAGTCAACATGACCGGCCAAAGCACGTGTCAGCGCGCCACGCCAAGATTAACTTTAATGACACCCGTCCCTGGGACGTGTCGAGATTACACGAGGGCGCCAGGACCGGTGGTACAGATCTTTTGCCGAAGGCCTCGCCTCCCCAACGTAGCACCTAATGGTGCGTTAAATGCGTTTGTCTTACCCCATTGGAAGATAAACGTGATGATGGTGCAAGTCACTGTTCATACTCTGTAATGACCGTATTAGCCATTGTGGTGACCCCTTGACCTACAAAAGGAGGCCCACGGCTACAGGTAGAACGGTCGACACCCAGTTCATTTACACGCCGTAGTTGCATTTTCCCGAGCACCTTGCCGGAAAACTGCGCTCCCTATAAATCAGAGTTCATATTTGATCAACCACAGAGCAGGAGTAGGGTTTTACGCTCATAGCGGCCCGAACCTGGATAAATCCCCGTGTGTTCTTGCACTTACCAAAAACCTGCTCTTTGTCCCGTGCACATCCCCTGAGCCGAATCGCAAAGGGACCCGTTCGGTCCCATAGATAGTCGTTTCCCACGACATCTTTGGTGCGCCACGCAGGGGCTGTGTGAGTCACAAATCAGTTTTTCGGTAGTGTGAGTACCAACTTCACCATCTTCGTCGATGGCGCTGAAGAAGAAGAGTGGAGCCACGAAGGCTCCTACCGCGTCCAAGCCACCTTCCTGGGCGGCCGCAGGCGGCGCAGCCGGCGCGGGCACTACGGTTGGGACGGGCGGCACAGGAGGCACAAGTGGTGCGGGTGCCCAGCACCCCCGCCACGATGCTGAGCCTAGCCACAGGACCGGCGACGTCGCAGCTGGTCAACTTCCAAGACATTCTGGTGAGCGCAGTCATCATAGTAATATAGTTCATACTGCTGCCACCCAGAACCCAGCCGCCGCAACGTCTCAGAACGTGGCGGCGACGTCCAACAATGGTGCGGGAAGGCATACGCCGCGACCATCGCAAGATGGGCACGACACGCTCCCCCACGTTGCTGGTGGTTCCAGACGACCGCAAGGTGGGATCCCTGTGCAGCAACTTCCGATTGCTCACGGAGCGCCGCCGCCACTACCACGTCCGCCTATTGGCGAGCATGAGCCGTGGCGGCACGGACATAATGAAACTCCTTTTGGCTCCGCCAGGAGTCGAGTGACGCCACGTTCTGTGCTCCCAGCCATGCCGACCACGGCGACCGAGGCCATGGCACGGGTTCAAATACTTTTGAATTTCCCGCCAAGCCCAGACAAGATGGATGAATGGAGAGCCACCATTCAGAGTCTCATCAGTTTTGCCGATCCCGGCAAAACACAAGACTTGGGGCCCTCGCGGCGACCACCCACCATGTTAGCAGGACCATTCGGCTACCCTGCCAGAGACGCCGCGCAAACGGTGCAGTCGCCTCGGCACCCCCCACCGACGCAGCGGCTAGCCCGCCGGTCAGACGACCATGACGTGATGTCCATGGCTTCGTCAGATCTGTGGTGCCACCAAGATCAGCGCCAAGTGCTCCGCGAGTGGTGCGACGAACATGCCTGGACGAAGATCGAGCGGCGCCGGGAAGCACGTCGTCAATCTGACGACCGTGCCAGGCCGGCAGCGAACGTGCTCGCTCCGGTAGCCGCTGCGTACTTGCCCTATGATGTGGGGTGCCCAGCGTTTACTCGTGAGATGCGGCAAGTTCGCTGGCCGTCCACCCGAGTCTTCAAACCAGAGCTGCCCGACAAGTACGATGGCACGCTCAACCCAGCCGAGTTCCTTGGCATCTACACCATCGCGGTGGAGGCTGTCGGGGGACGGGACGAGAAAGTGCTTGCCAACTACTTCCCGTTGGCGCTTCGGCCCAACGTCAGGTCATGGTTGATGAACCTACCTGAGGGCTCCATCTCTTCTTGGGCGGATCTGTTCCATCATTTCGTTGGTGCTTACCAGGGTGGCCACAAGCTCCCGGGTCAGCCCAGCGATTTGCAGGTGATCCCCCAAAGGGATGTAGAGAACCTCTGCAGGTACATACAACGGTTCAGCCATGTGCACCACAACATCCCTGACATCCATCCCGCAGCTGTTGTTGCTGCATTCCACATGAACGTGCGCAACCGCAGGATGCGGTCATAGATGAATGTCGAGCAGGTCAAGACCATGAACGATCTGTATGCCTTGGCAGATAGGTGTGCACGTGCTGAGGAAGGGAGGCGACTCCCCGGGGAAGATGCGGGCGCAGACGTCGACTCCGAGGACGATGACGCATCAACCCCACAGAAGAAGAGCAGAAAGCGTAACAGAAAGCGCAAGAACAAGATAGTACTGGCCGTCGAGAGCTCCAGCGACACCAACGCCACCAAGAAGCCGAAGGCAGACATCCCCGGCAAGGAGGTTGCCAGGTGCGATGCTTGCTAGGAGGCTGCGGCAGCTGAGAATGCCGGCAAGACCGGCGGGCCGTACTGCAAGATCCACCGCACCAAGGGCCATGATCTCCAACAATGCCGGCAAGTAGAGAAACTTGCCGAAAAGTAGAAGCAAGAGTACGAGAAGCAAGACAAGGAGAAGGCCCAAGATGGTGCTGGTGGGTCCGGCAAGCAAGACCATGGTGGCCGCGGCGGCAAGGCCAAGCAGCCAAAAGAGAAGACTGCTCAGGGCCAGCAAGAAGAGGATGGTAGTGATGAGGACGGAAGCGGGTCCGACAAGGAGTTCCAAAATGCAGTGGATGCCATGTGTGTTGACGGAGGCGTATCTTTGCACTCCTCGCACTGGCAACTAAAGCAGTGGATCCGCGAAGTCAATGCAGCAGAGCCGGTGATGGAGGCACAGAAGCCACTCAGGTGGTCGCACTCACCCATCATCTTTGACGTCGAGGACCACCCTGATCACACCACTCTGGTCGGGTGTTTGCCGTTGTTGGTCTCACCAACAATTCGCAACCTCAAGGTGACAAAGATGTTGGTTGACGGTGGGCCTGGCTTGAACTTGATTTCTCCAGACGTGATCAAGAGGCTGCATATCCCCGACAAGGATCTCGAGGAGACAGGCAGTTTCCAAGGGATCAGTCTGGGGAGGAACAATCCGAAGGGCCAAGTCACGTTCCCGGTCACGTTCAGTGGCGAGCTCAACTATCAGACGGAGAAGATTACCTTCGACGTCGTCAAGATGCTGCTACCGTACAATGGGATTCTAGGCCGCCCAGCCCTAGCAAAGTTTATGGCCGCGCCGCACTATGCGTACAACGTCATCAAGATGTCGGGGCCGATGGGGGTACTCACCCTCAAGTCAAACCACAAGGATGCGATCATCTGTACCGACAAGCTCTACCGGGAGGCAGCGGCAGCAGCTGCCATTGAGGCGCTTGCCCCTGCCGTCAAAGCTCCCGGGGAAGGAAAGAAGAAGAAGAACAACAAGACCTCTGGGAAGGACTCCGGGAAGCGCACTTCAGAGTGCAGCATGCCTGTCGAGGACGTACCAGAGAGCTCTACCGGCAAGAGCAAGAGAGCCAAGGCTTCCGCATCCACGACCAAACAAGTTTCTACGAAAGGGGATGGGACAAGTGGCACTTTGTGGCACTTTTTCTGAAAGTGCCACTCTCGGCAACAAATAGGGAGTCGAGCTCGTTGCCTTCCTATGGGTGAATGCCAGTGTGCTTGACCAGCAAGCACCTGACGTCCCTAAATTTTATGGGAGGGCAACTGAGCACCACCTTGCTATCTGCCCCCATGCGAGACCCCTCAAGCAGTAGGTCAGGAAGCAAGCCTTGGTACAGGAGTAACACTTCCCACGGAACTCAAACATGGGTCACCTCGAGTCTTGGCCTTCAATGAGGAGGACCAAGATGAGCTACGGCATGACAATGCCGCGCTCCTTGAGGAAGATCGTTCCCAGGCTGCTGCCCGTGCTGCACGGTGCCAGCAAGCTTTGTGCCACTGCCTTAGCCGCAAAGTGAAAGCCAGGGACCTTGAGAAAGGCGACCTTGTTCCTCGTCGGATTCGATCCATGAAGGATAAAAAACAAGTTGACGCCGAAGTGGGAAGGCCCTTACTGGGTAATACGAGTCACTAGGCCCGGCACAGTCCACCTAGAGACCGAAGATGGCACTCCGGTGCTAAACTCATGAAATATTGAGCATCTTCGTAAGTTTTACCCGTAAGGCGCGGTTGCCAGGCTGCCCGGCAACCTCTTTTGTACAAGTTTGCCATCAAGGCATGTAATCCTTTGTACAAAGCCGGGCGCAGATCCCATGCAAGATAAATAAAAGTTAGATGTTTCACAATTCTTTGTCATGTACATATATATTTATGTGTTCCAGGCAGTCTTGTGTTACATTTTCCCTTGCATAAGGTGATTAACGAACCGCCAAGGTTCCAGCCTCCTCTTTTCTTCTTTCTTAAAGGAAGGAAGGAAGGATTCCTCGCGTATAGGTTTCCCGGGGGGAGTGATGGTATGGATACTAAAGGACGCGTTCAAGATGTCACCCTACGGCAAGAACTACAACAAGAAGTACAACAAGGAATGAGCTAAGTTGCAAAACTTTGAAATAAATTCTTTGTTGTAGTTGCGATTCTCCTTGAATGACTTTTGCCTTTGTATGAGAAACCTGCATGCTAAGGAACCTTGTCGTGATCGACTACACTCTTACTTTGCTTCGAGTCCGCTCGGCAACCTAAGCAGTCGCGTTGTGACCATCAAGCGTGACCTTGCCGGCAGCGACACTTCCGGCAAGCTGCTAAGGACCCGCTCCTCAAGCACTTACGGCAAGGGTGTGCGCCCCGGAAAGCTTCTGGCAAGCGTAGGGTACAAAAATCATGCAAAGACAGAATGGAATAAGGAGAACAGCGCACATACAACCATTTTAAATGCAAGGTATAATACATCAAAGCCAAGTGCAGTCTGACCTAAGATAAATTTGTCTTGTGCATAAATTACATCTGCAGCAAAGAACGACAAGGGAGGCTAATCCCTGCGGTCACCCTCAGTCCTCGGGATCTGATTGATCTTGCCGATAAGGAGAATGATGGCCCTTTCAGCAGCTGTGGTGTCCATCCCCGGTGGCAAGGCCTTGAAGGCCTTGGAGACATCGATGGCAGGATTCCGGCAGATAATCTTGACGAGCATTTTGGAGACGACCTCGATGCAAAACTTCAGAGACTCGTTGGCAAAGCTGGCGGATCTCTTCCCATGATGTTTCTTCAGTATTTCGAGGAGTCCGTCGAAGAAGAGGGAGAGGTTGGTGCTTCTAGAGTCATGCTCGCCAACTGCGAAGCGATGCTCCTCCCTGTCCATGATGCTCACCTGAGCGGTAAGATGCTCGGCAACATCGACAAGGCGACCAGTCCATAGATCCAAGGCTTTCTTGTGCTCCTCGAAAGAGTTCGCAGCATTGGCACGCTCAGCCTTATCTTTTTCCCATCTCTCCAGCAGCTCCCTCTCTTTTTCCCTGCCAACCTCTAGGTCCTTCTCCAGAGTTGCGAGCCTTGAATTAAGGTCTGCCAAGGAGTTGTTGGCAGTCGAGAACTCTTGGGTTTTGTTGACGAGCTCTTCTTCAAGCTTCGACACTTTGGACACCAACTCTGCCTTGGCAGCCTCAGCGCCTTCCGCGACTTTGACGGCCTCCGAAAGCTTTGTGGCGTGAGCCTGGGTTAGAGTCTCGATGGACTGGTTATGGCCCTCCTCTAGCTCTTGGGTCCGCTGCGCAAGCAGAGTCTGGATCTCCTCCTCCTTGCCGCATTGCTTGGCGGCGTGAGCCTCTTCTCGGGCGGCAAGGTCCCTTTCTTTAGCGGCAAGCTGCACTTCACGCTCCGCTAACCTGTCGTCCAGAGCCGTTGCCTTCTCCTTGGCAGCATCAAGCTTCTCTTCTTGCCTCCCGAGTCCATGAAATTTGCTATTGTGCCAGGCGCGGATTTCCTCCGCCTTTTTCCTCAGTTTCTGCTCGGCCTACCCTACGGCTTGCCGTTGGGCGTGCAGTTCATCCCAGCACCTGCCGTAGCGGTCTTGCACATCCTTGAGGCCACTAGCCATTGCCATCAGGAAGGCAAGATCCGCGGCGTTGTCGTCAGAACCATCTGACGCTGCGACACTGCTGGAGAGGGGTGCTAAAATGCCCGCAATGGCTTCATCAAAAGTAGGCTCCCCAGCACCAGATGAGCTAGGGGCCTCAGACTCCTGCTGCAGACAGACAGACTCCGGGAGGCTGATCAGGGCCTGCGCCTCGGATGTGCTAGGATGAGAGACAACACCTGACTTCTCGGTGCCGGCCTCTCCCATCTCAGCTTCCGTAATGGCAAGCCCAGATATGCCACCAAGGGGCTGGGCCATTTCTTCAGGAGTTTTCCTGGCCTCCTCGGCGGTACTCTTAGCATGTTTCTCTGCGGACGCCCCCTCCCCCTCCGGTGGAGTTGGTTCTGTAGGATGAAGAAGGAGTAGAGGGAAGAAAAATTCAAATTTCAGATCAGGTCCAAGAAAAAAAAAAGAAGAAACATTAGAAAGAGTCAAGTATACTTGGAAAGAAGATTACCTTGACGAGCGAGTGGGGGGGACGCCATTCTTCCTCCGGCAACCTCGGTTGCCAGCGCCTGGTCCCCGGCAACATCGGTTGTTGGAGAGGCCTTCGCGCGGGTGAGCCCTTCTTGGGGCTCCTCTGGGGGAGGGCTGCCCCTTGCCGGTGAAAGTCTTGGTGACAGCCTGGGAGTCGAGGGCGTCGTCAAAAGGTATATCCCTTGATGCCCTCCTTCCGACTGGCTACTTTCCAGCCCCTTGTCAGTCTCCATTGTAGAAGATCCGAAGGCGGTGCCCGCCAGCGGAAGCTGCGCATGTGCCTCGCGCGGGGGGCTCAAACCGGCAACTTCAAGAGAAATTGCACCTTGGTCGGTGCCAGTTTCCGTCTCGCCTTCCCTGGTGGTCCTGAGCCTCTTCGCCAGCGGCACCTCATCCCTACAAGATTAGGACAAAGAAGAAGATCAGCTCAAGCAACAGAGTCTGGACAATTAAGAAACACACGGGGATGGAGATGCTTACTCTTCGTCCTCGTCAGGGTCACTCAGAACTGACAGGCCGTAATGAACTCTCTCCTCTGTCCCCGCAGTTGTGGATGACGACATTGGACTCCTGGGACGCTTCGGGGGGGCTGGAAGCAGCGAAGTACCCGCCTCTTCCATGATCGGCAGGATGGGTCGATGAGGGACACCAACGCGAGAAGGCAGTTGCCGGGAAGGCTGCGCCCGGGGGATTGCGGCTGCCACCTTGACGCCGGCGAGCCCTTGGCTCGCCGACTCGGTGTGCGCCTCACTCTTGCGGGCAGTCTTCCTGGCGACAGCCATTTTTCCCTTGGCAGGAGGAGGGCAAGGTGGTTCTTCTTCCTCTTCCGACTCCTCCTCACCCGAGGGCCCCTCAGGTTGCTCCTCTTCTTCCTCTCCTCCCTCGGATTCCTCAGCCTGCTCCTCCTTTCCAGCGTGCTCTTCAGCATGCTCTTGGGAGCGGCTTCCTCCACTGGCCTCCGGAGCTGCGGCCTGCTTTTTGGACTGGTCCTTGCCCAGCTGAGGACGAGTTACCTTCATCTTTTTGGACTCATCAGCCCTTGCCGCAAGAAACTCTTCCCGGTCATCCTTCGTCGGGTGCATCATGCCGTCCTCAGCTCTAATAGCCTCCTCCACCAGGCCGGCAAACCAGTTAACCACATCCTTTTGGCTGGGCTCCTTCCATGTGTTCAGAACCATCCGAGCGTCACAGTCCGGCATCCATGCCAGGATAGAGGCCTTGGCAGTGTTGTTGCATAGAGGGATCACCTTCGCCGACAAGTCAAAGTCGCAACCCTTGTTAAAAATCCGGTAGATGAGCAGATAATGCCCCATCGTCGTCAAGTTGTCGTCAGGGCCTTGGTGCAGCCGCATTGGGTCAGCAGAGCCCTGGTAATCCCACACTTGCCGGCCTTTCCTGTGCTGTAGTGGGGCGATTCGACGGCGAAGGAAATCTGCTCCCACCTTCTCAATCGTCAAACCGGCCTCTTTCAGGGCAAGGATTCGGCGCAGCGCCATTCCCAGTTTGGCATCATTGGGGTTGACCTGGTTCCAGCTATCAGGCTTTGCAACCATCTCGGTCCTGAGGTGGCAAAAGGCTGGGAAATCTTGCTGCTTGACCCAGCACCAATCAGCTCACCACTCGTCCCATCTGGAGTGAAGCTCGCCGTCCAAGTAGTATTTCTTCGAATTTCCCCTTGGGACCCAGGTGACGCTACCGGAAAGAGCGCCCTTCTAGACCTGAGGGATGAAGAAATGCCGAAACAGAGCTACATTTGGAGCCATCCCCACAAAATTCTCGCACAAGTGCGCAAAAGTTGCCAGGCAGGTGACCACATTGGGTGTAAAATCGAGCAGCCTGAGCCCGAAGGCGTTCATCACCTCAATAAAGAAAGCAGAAAAGGGCGGACACAGACCGCAATAGAAGTACCCGGCGAAGAAGTGGAATTGGTCACCGGCAGGAGGAAGAGATCCGGGAAGCACCACCGTGGCCTCATGATCTTCCGTTTCACCCGCGTACATATACATGTAGTCCCTCGCCAGGTCGTCTGCTGTAAGCGTCGGCGAGAAAACAGCGTGGTCCTGCCGTTGCGCAGCATTGGCAGCTTTCTTCTCAGCCGCCGCCGAACTCGGGGCCTTCCCGCCTCTCTTCGGCACCATGACAGGGTGTGAGGGGGGCGGGGGCGAGGCTGCATTACGCACCGACAGAAGCAAAGGGCGTGCTCTACTCTTGTGCGGCGGCAAAAGAAGGGGCGCGCTCTACTTCTGCGCGAGGTTGAAGACGACGACGAATTGGATAGATTGGGAAGAGGGGATAAATGAGCAGCGCCCTTTGCGGTTTCCTTTTTTATGGGGGAGGTGTGGGGACTGGCTCTTTTTCGTCCTACGTGGCTGCGCTTTTCAGGCGCACCACCTCCCACCGCCGTTCCGCTCCACCTCTCACACGCCCGCGTTTAATGCGCATCGTGGGCGGGTGCGGTAAAAGAGATGATTATGACAGTTATCCTCTGCCACGCGCCACCTGTGCACTGTTTGGGCTTAGCCCAACGACGCCTCGCATGCGCGCGTGGCCCAGACTTGTGCACACGCAGTTGTAGCCTCCCTTCCGGCAAGGGCTTGACGGAGGATAACTACAACCCAAGACCATGAAGAAGACCTCAAGGCAGGTCATCGAGAAGTACTATTCTAAGTACTAAAGATCGACGCTGTTCTCACAGGCAAGCCTCGCCCCGACAAGGTAAAGATTAAGGCTATGGTTGCCGGCAAGCAAGGCCCGGCAAGCTCCGCACCACCAGGTTTGTTCTGTCCCATTACCGCTCCACCTCACCATTGACCAGATAGGCTCGTGGGCTAGGTGTCGAGCGGGCAGACAGTCAACATGACCGGCCAAAGCACGTGTCAGCACGCCGCGCCGAGATTAACTTTAATGACACCCGTCCCTGGGACATGTCGAGATTATAGGAGGGCACCAGGACCGGTGGTACAGATCTTTTGCCCAAGGCCTCGCCTCCCCAACGTAGCACCTAACGGTGCATTAAATGCATTTGTCTTACCCTGTTGGAAGATAAACATGATGACGGTGCAAGTCACTGTTCATACTCTGTAATGACCGTATTAGCCATTGTGGTGACCCCTTGACCTATAAAAGGAGGCCCATGGCTACAGGTAGAACGGTCGACACCCAGTTCATTTACACGCCGTAGCTGCATTTTCCCGAGCACCTTGCCGGAAAACCGCGCTCCCTGTAAATCAGAGTTCATATTCGATCAACCACAGAGCAGGAGTAGGGTTTTACGCTCATACCGGCCCAAACCTGGATAAATCCCCGTGTGTTCTTGCACTTACCAAAAACCTGCTCTTTGTCCCATGCACGTCCCCTGAGCCGAATCGCAAAGGGACCCGTTCGGTCCTATAGATAGTCGTTTCCCACGACATTAGGCATATGGGTTGGTACACGTTTTCATCTTCTTTTCTCCGATAGAAACTTTGGGGTACTCTTTGAAGTTCTTTGTGTGGATTGAATATTATGAATCTGAAGTTGTTTGATGCATATCGAATACTCAATTCACGGATACTTGTGGTGACATTGGAGTATCTAGGTGACATTAGAGTTGGTTGATGCGTATCATATGGTGTTATTTTAGTACGAACTCTAGGGCTGTTTGTGACACTTATAGGGATGGCTTAATAGATTGATCAGAAAAGATAACTTTGAGGTGGTTTCACACCCTACAACAATTTCATCTTATGTTCTCCGCTAGATAAGAACTTTGGAGTGATTCTTTGTCGCACGTTGAGGGATTGTTATATGATTCAATTATGTTAGCATTGTTGAGAGATTGCACTAGTGAAAGTATGAACCCTAGGCCTTGTTTTCAAGCATTGCAATACCATTTGTGCTCACTTTTGTTACTTGCTACCTTGCTGTTTTTATAATTTCAGATTACAAAAACCTATATCTACTATCCATACTACACTTGTATCACCATCTCTTCGCCGAACTAGTGCACCTATACAATTTACCATTGTATTGGGTGTGTTGGGGACACAAGAGATTTCTTGTATTTGATTGCAGGGTTGTTTGAGAGAGACCATCTTCATACTACACCTCCCACGGATTGATAAACCTTAGGTCATCCACTTGAGGCACTACAACAGGACAGAGCTTTGGTAACACCGTGTTGTGTTACTATAGGCCCAAAACAGTGTTACTAGTCCATAGAGTAACACATTTTGAAATGTGTTCCATTAGACCGTGTTAGTAAGGGTGTCCACTGTCGCATATAGTAATTGTTACCATATATTAAAAATTGTGTTACAATTACGTTATAGTAACATGCATATTATGTGCTACCAAATACGTTGGCAACATATTTTTGTTACTATAGTAACACCCATAGTAACATATTTCTGTCGACGTAGAACAATGTGGTAACATGTTTTTGTAATTATAGCAACACAACTTGTAACATAATATCCAAATAACATAACATTGTAATTTATAGTTGTCAACTACCCTAGTAACACATTTTGTAACTATAGTAACACCACCAGTAACACTACTATATAAGTATGGCAACATAATTAATGTATTTCTTTTTTTTATAATTACCCATTTTATGGAATATACATTTATTTAATAAAATCACTACAACTGCTCAAATAGTTAATTATTTTATCATGATGTTGTGACCATTAAAAAGAGGAGAAATTGAAGCACGACACATACACAAATTAATAATATCAAGGTATTTATTATGAATATACAAGAGTATAGAATACATATGCATTACAATATATAAATACCAATGTTATTGGTGCAACAACATATCATTCATATCAATTTGACTATAGAGAACACATCTATGAAGAATATTACACCATAGCATTTGCATCAATTTGACCAAAGAAAAAGATCTTGTGAATGGTATTACATTTTTCAATCTATCAATGTAAACTATGGTTATTGCTAAGTAAAATCTTCTAATTTATTTGCTTCTTCATCCAACTGGAGAATTCAGCTGCAACTCAATTATCCTTCTTTTGAATCTGTGAAACAAAAATGGACGTTACAGTTATGTGATTAAATATACACAAATATAATTTTGGAATATGGAAGAAAAGACAACACAACTTACAAAAGCTCAAGGTGCAATTAAGTATCCTGAAGCAAAAGCATCACCAATTCTCTTGCAATCAGAAACTTACCTTACTAACTCCTCATTATCCAGAATAGGTTCATCTATTCACACAAGTGCAAATTCGGCACCTAACTCAATATCACCAGCCTTAGTTTCTAGATCCATACTCCTAATAGTAGCATATGCAACATTCATGTTAATAGTCTTTAAAACTACTTTGGAAGCAACCTATATTATGATCAGTATTATCATTCAATGACAATGATCAATATTATCAACCTATGTGCTTTCTAGTACCTAACCAACATACACGCAAGATATTTTGTAACAGTAGACATTCCATGGTAAAGTTATAAAGAATATAAACATTCTATACGAATTATCAACGAGTGCGTCCATATGACTCCATAAACATATACCTGGAAACCAGCCATCATTACAGTGGCTTTAAGCAACATGGAACTGATATGCATAAACCCTTGAGGCGTCGACTCTAACCGAGCTCCCCGCAAACATTCTGTATGAGTAGAATGATAAATAACTTGAGATAGAAATAGATGTACAACCATAAGCTAGAGACTATAAACACGCAATAAAACCAGATATTCAACAAATTTGGAATTAAATGTGGAACCTATTTTGCACATAATGTAACCAGGATGGATACTTGATAAAAGGTGATGGTATCTTACATGTATACCTAAATAAAAAGGTAACTAGGATGGGTACTTGGTAAAAGGTGATGCTATCATCCATTGGATTATATCAAACTAGCAGATGAGATTGAGATACGAGAAATATAAGAATGAAAGTGGAAATGAACATACAAGCTTCTGCTGTATTTTCATAGTGATAATTGGGATATACTACACTAAAATGATCATTCATCTACTAGAACTCATACCATGAAAAGCACTATGTATTACACCTACATTCTCTGTTAGTAAAGTAGATGCCTGTGTTGCTCTTCACAATCTCTACTACCCAATCTGACGGACGCAGCTTGCCGAATTTGACACTCCATAGACCTATTTAGCTGAATTAAAAAAATCGCACAGGTATTCAGGTATGTGTGTATACGTGCAGTTTGAGAGTATTCAAGTATGTACGATATGTGACGAGTATTCGGGTATGTACATCTCCACCACGGGCAGGAACACGTACTACTATTATTACCAGCAGAATCAATCAGCAGTGGGCATGTACCCTCGACGCCGGCTTCGCATCTTGCACCCCTTTTCCACTAGTACACAAGCAAGCAGCCTACTGGATGCATTATTGTGGAAGCTAGCTTACATATGGGGATCGATTCCTCGTGGATGCTAGCAGATGACGAGGACCGGTGGCTCCTAGCGCGGGAGGCGCGCACGGTCCATGCGCTGGTTCTGCTCAAGCCTCTTGGCCGCCCGGAGGGAGGGATGGCTGCCGACGGCCCAGGCTGGATCTGCCCATGACTCCGGCAGCTACGCTCTCCTGATGGCCGCTTCCTCGGGCCTCCACGAGCCTGGTGGGGAGGAGGGAACGGCCCCGGGCCCCAAGTTTGCGTCGGCGACCTACAGGGGCGAGCGGCGGCGGCATGAGGTCCTCAGGCTAGCGGCGGTGACTTGCGTCGTGGCATGCGGCGGCTTCGATGGATAGGTGTGCGTGTGAAGGGATAAGGATAAAAATAGGGCACTGCACAGGCGCAGCCGCTCGATGTAAGCGAATCCATCATCCAATAGTTACGAGGCGTGATCCGTGGGAGGGCTATCCTGACCAATCAAAACACAAGGTATTTTTTATGCAATATTTTTACACTCAGCAAAAAAATATCTTTTTTCTTTTCCTTTTATTTTCTTTATTCCCTTCTCTTTTTCCTTCTTCTCTTTTTTCTTGAATAAGGCCTATGCATTGATTAAAGCATATAAATAGGATTTTTTTAACCCAAAATTTTGCCAACATTTTTGTATATGATACCTCGTTTTGTGAAGGATTTGTTTTTAAAATTATCATATTGCAAGTTTACTTTTTTTTTCTCGCAACTAGTACATAAAAGGACTCGATACGAAAGGATTGCATTTATTGAATTGTATTCCTTTTCTTTAATTTTTTTCCAAAACAGGGTCATCAAAGCGCGCGCGCGGGGGGGGGGGGGGCTCGGATGGGATAAGGATGGATGTGATATGTGAGAGATTCATCAATTATGAAATATAGGTATCCCATTATCACGGGATCATCTGATCGTATTGTATCCCCTATAAATAGTTATGAAACTACAAGCCCTTGCCTACCTATAGAAGAGAACGCGCTGAGACTTCATGAGCGCGGGGACATTCTAGATGCTCTTCGCACGTACTCTAACTCAAAGTAGATCGATGCAACACTATTTATTACCCACGTCAAACGATAGGGATAGGGGCTACTGGCTACTGTCAGTGTCACGGGAAACTAGATGTCCCGAGGACACTATAATTGTGTACCCTAGCATGCAAGGGATCAAACCATAAGTTTAATTGTGATGTGGTATGGCCAATGTGGATTTATTGTAAGCGTGAGAACGATCTACTAGTTAGTATCAAAAAAGCATTAAGGTTGAAGACGACTTGCCGGAACCATTTGCGTCCTTGGTCTGCAATACCGGCGGCCAAATGGACCATGCTTCTCTACCTCGTGAGAGCTAGCGTCTTTGGTCTGCTATCCCGCATGGTTCAACTCCGTCCTCCCTTTGCTCCAGTACAATGCCGACCAGAACTCCCTCCGGTTGACCAGTCCAGGAGCAGCCAAGCAGGACGACCAGGACACTCGACAGTCACCTCCGGACCTCCCTCCGCTCAGGACCAAGACGCTCGGCAGACACTGGTAAGATCTCTCTCTCCTCTTTTGTGCCTCCCCATTCTTCTACCAAAATGGGGTTGTAGTATCCTGGAAATGCGCCCCGGATCCCGTACATATACCTCTCCAAGGGGGACGATTTTAAGTTTTCTGGTAAAAAAAATATGCGGGATCTGCTAGTCATTTTTTGGCCCATAAACCGCATATTGGTTAGATCTTTGCGGATCGGGCCAATATGTGGGATCTGTTCGAGTTGCTCTTAGCCCGATATACAAGAGGTAACCACCGAGTTGCCCGTGAGCTGAGCATAACCGTTACTTCGTGGTTACCTATATAAAGAGTGCTTGGTCCCGATAGGTGGACAACTTTCACATCTGATACCAAATGAAACATCACATACAAGAAATATTTATATATCATGATGGGACAAAATATAATTTTAGACAATTTCAATTTGAATTCGTTTGCAAAACTAACGGTGAAATTATTTGATTCAATGACATGGTCCAATGAATTTGAATTTGTGCGTTGTTCGATTTGGATGTGTTTAATTTTAGTGTTATAGCATATTAAAATATGGAGAGCGCCTGTACAACGCTTGTGGCGCAAGCAACACCAACTAGCACTCATGTGTCGCGTGACCTAAGCCGACCCAACTAAGTGAGGTCGCTTGCCCCAGCTCGCTCACCTGTTTTAGCCGGTTCACCATTGGCCGGTCGACTGGTTGACCGCTGACCCATGGAATAGTTGACCGTAGACATTTAGAAAATAAATAGAATTTAAAAAATTGTTCGTGAGTTTTAGAAAAGTTTGTGGCTTCAAAAAATGTTCAGGAATTTGAAAGAAATGTTCGTCAATTCTAAAAAAAAGTTCATGAATTTGAAAAAACTTTACGAATTTTAAAATGTTAATGAATTTTAAAAAACTTCGTGAATTCTAAAAAATGATTGCAAACTCGAAAAAAGTTCCTAAAGTCAAAAAAGGAAAAAGTCCATGAATTTGAAAAACAATCGCGGCTTGAAAAAATATTCACTAAATTGAAAATGTTCACGGACTAGAAAAAATGTTTGTGAATTTGAAAAAAAAGATTGGGACTTTAAAAAATTTACGAATTTGAAAAAAGTTCCCAGATTAAAAAAGCATTGACGAATTTGAATAGCTTTGTGAATTTAAAAATTGTTTGCAATTTTCAAAAAAGTTCATGAATTTCAAGAAAAAAGTTCACGAATTATAAGAATTGTTTTAGTGAAATTTAAAATGGAAAAGTAAAAATAAAACTAAAAAATAAATACGAAAAAGAAACATAAAAACCAAATTGAAAACCGGAAGAAAAAAACTGGGTGGAAGAGTCCAGAAGCAAAACCGGGCCGATGTCACGGAATCGTGGCCCAATTTAACTGCAAGTCGGCCAGTCAGAACTTATCTTTTTAATGGGCCTTGGCCCAGCCGTTCCTTATTCTAGAATAATAACAATTATTCAAGTTGAACACAATAGTGGCTCTAGCCCGTAGGTAATCACTTGTATCCCCAAGTAGGAGGTACCAGGTTCGATTCTTATTAGCATCATTTTATTTTCTTAATGCATATCAAATAGCCCCCATTGTTGGTCATTTTATCTTGTTTGCGCATGTGAAATGGCCCCCATTTTTGGTCATTTTATTTTGTTCACGCATGTCAAATGGCCAGGTTTTATTGGGCTGTTTGGCAGGTCTCACTTGTTTACAGGCCCGCATGTTCTTAATTTTTTATAGAAAGATTATTATGTACATATAATATGCTTCCACGTCTCATGTCATGAATTTTTTATAGAAAGAATATGTATATATAATATGGTACCATGCTAATATTTATAATTTTAAAAACATTTTTTGAAATTTATTCGCTATTTTTGATACATTAAATGAATGAATTTATTGTACATATTGGAAGTATTTCCAATTTGAGTCATATATGTATCTCAATTAAGGTTCAAATAATACAGAAAAATATTCAAGACCTATGTACAAGCTGATGTCATAGACAAAGATTGCTGAGAAAATTATTTGAGTTAAAAATTTGAACTTATGTTTGTAAGCATTGTCGCACTATTCCTTTTTATTAAAATATAGTTTACACTATTCCTTTCTTCTCTAAAGTTATATATCTTATAACACTATGCGGCAACACATGATTATTGGTTACTGTATCAATAGTTTGTAACACACCTGGAGCAACACAAACTTATATGTTACTGTAGTGATGTAGCTGTAACACATTGTCGAATCTTATCAACTATGTGTTATTGTCCGCACTGCAACACACATGATGTGTTACCGCAACTTTGCTCTGTAACATATTTTTCTATATGTTACACGATTGTGTTACTTAATCTATGTTTTGTTGTAGTGAGGGAAATTTGCTACCGTCCTACAAAACTCTGTGCTTGGAGGCCCAACAGAGTCTACAAGAATAAAATTGCGTAGTAGACATCAAGATCTTTTCTGGCGCCGTTGCCGGGGAGGTGAGTGCTTGAAGGTATATCTTTAGCTCTTGTAATTGAATCTTTTAGTTTCTTGCTTTATCACTAGCTTGGTTTATAAAAAGAAAATTACAAAAAAGTGGAATTGAGGTTGCCTCAATTGCTTCATCTATATGATGTCTTTCTTGAAAATATGGATTCCGATAATTGTGCTCAATTGTTAGAGGAAGAATTTAATAAAATGCTTTATGTGAGTCCTTTGAATGATGAGTATGATTGCCATGTTGTTAGTATGATTTCTATGAATATCCATCATGCTAATGATATGCAAAGCCATAAGCTTGGGGATGCTATGTTTGATGAATATGATATTTTTAGCCCCCTACTTTTGATGAGCAAATTTATTATGATGATAGCATGCCTCCTATTTATGATGATTATATTGAGGAAAATGGGGTTGCAAGAGTGTCAACTCTAGGTACTAATGATCCCACTATTTTGGAGGGTATTGAATCTTATGGCAATAATTATGAAAGTGGATTTGGAGAGGTCATGACTTTATTTATTGATGATTCCACTATTTCGGAAGAGGTTTCAATTTATTATGACAATAAAGTTGCTATCTATGATGATTATGGTGATGACATGTATGCTATAAAGAGTAATGATAACCATGAAACTTGTCATCATGATTTTAATGTTCAATTTGATTATGCCAATCAAGCATTACATGATAGTTATTTCATTGAGTTTGCTCCCACTATTATGAATGAGAAGAAATTTGCTTATGTGGAGAGTAATAAAAATTCTATCCTTGTGGATCATGAAAAGAATGCTTTATGTGATAGCTATATTGTTGAATTTATTCATTATGCTATTGAAAATAATTATGAGAGAGGGAGATATGCTTATATATATTTCAACAACATCAAGTTTCCTCTCTTTATGTTGAAATTTTTGATGTCATGCTTGTTTTGCTTTTTTATGCTAGTTGGTTCTTGCTCCCATAAATTGTCTGCTCATCTCTATCTCTACCTAATAATAATAAAGCACCTATTGCTTCTGCCCGCATACCCCGTCGTGGCATTTTTGCAAAAAGGTCCTCCTATTTTCTGGTAATTAAACCCGCAGTCCTTTTCTAAAAGTGAAAAAAATGTTTCGTCCAGGGTTTGTAAAAAAAAACATGAACAGACACAAGCACGGGCTCTCCTCTCTCCCTCGCCTCCTGATCCCAGCCGCCAGGAGTCGCACGACCCGCGTCGGCCGCCCGATCCGGTGCCGCGCCGGCCGGCGCCGGCGGGACTCGGCGCCGGCGAGGGAGTAGATCGGGCGGAGGCGGAGCTCCATGGCACGGCATCGGGGCGGCGCTGGTGGTCGCGGTCGGCGGCGGCGCTGGCACGGCGGCCATGGCGGGCGGCGCTAGGCGGCGCTGGTGGTCACGGTCGGCGGCGGCGCTCCGACGGCCGGCGAGATTGGAAGCGCGGGGCAACGCGGCGAGGCGGCTTGGGAGGCGGCGGCGCGAGGGTTTCTGGAGGTGGAGGAGCTCGGGGCTCACCAACGCGAGGAGGCGGCGATGGGCGGCGGCGCGGCTCGGGCCCGGGCTTGGCTTGGGATGAAGGCGGCCCAGGGCGCAGGCGCTCGCTACTGAAGGTGTTTTGCGCAGCTCCTGGCCGCCGTCCCCTGCGCCTCCTCCCGCGTCTCCTCACTCTCGCTAGACCCAAGGGGCGCGGGGAGGGAGAGGTCGACGACGGACATAGAAACACCAGGGGAGCAAGAAGGACAGAGGTGTCGGGGTTGGGGTGGACGAAGAGATCAGAGACGGCGGAGACGCTGGACTTGACGAGGCCACTCGGTTGAATTTGATGAGCCTATGATGGATGATAAACACAGAGATGGTTTGCTCATGTAGACGCGTTGTTTAACAGTGAATAGCTACACCAGATTGTGAAGAAAACATGCATCATCGCGTGCCGGCCGTCGAGGATGACTATGAGTACTAGCGCCCTGTCTCCACACTCGCTCGCCCGTCATCATCGGAGCCGCCCTCGCTATCCTCCATCGTCGCTGCTGCCGCCACCAAGGAGGAGTGCCGACACCAACTTTAAGAGCTGCCTACATCGCCGCCATCAGGGTGTTTGCCCAGTCTACATTGCCGAGTGTGCGAGCTTGTTTTCCTCCCGAACCAGATTTCAAGGTGAGCTCTTACTATCACACCATGAATATTTGTTGCTCTCCATGAACATGTTCGTGCAGTGCTTAATAAAAATCTGCGGATACATGCAATTGCAGGTTAGAGCACACTAACGTCATCTTTTTGTGTGATTTTCTCAGTTTGTCTCATGATAGTCTTTAGTACAGTTTATCTTCCGTTTCATGTCTTCTCTGTGTAGAAGATGGGTTTGGATGGCCTATAAGCATAAGCATCTAGATGGGGGATAAAGAACAACCTTCTCTAACTGATACAGTCCAGTGTTATTCTCCTAAGCATTGCTATTTCAGCATCTGGTTGGGGGATAAAGAACAACATTCATCATTTGTGCATGAAAAGCCTTGCCTGGTTGAGGCTGAACGGGATCTGCTGCAGTGCATATCATCACTTGACCGGTCATTGTACAGCATAAATAACATCAAGCTTTATTTCAGATGCAAGAAAATGTTTCCTTGCTCCAACAGTAAGCTATTCTGAATCCACCTCATAATGTGGCCGCTCATGCTGTTTTTTTTTTTTACTTGGTCATGATTCTACAGTTTTCTATTTACGCTTATGGTACTCTGGATTTGCTTGATCCAGTGGTAAGCTATTCTGAGTTTATTTTCAGGCTTGGTCATGATTCGATAGCATGCTACAAAATAGCCTGAAGGAATTTGTAGTCTATCCTTTGACAGTCCACCTTTCCGTTATGGGCATCTTGGTTCTACAATTCAATTTGCTCATGTTCATAGTACTGCAATGCATACGTTTATTTGTTAAAGTTGTCCATATTGTCTCTGCAAATTGAGTTTTGTGCGTAAGCACACGGCATGGAGTGGTCCTAGATAAGCCATTTGATATTATAGTGATCAGTTTATAGGAATTTCATGGCAACGAAGAAGCTAAGAAGGTTGCCGACAAGGTACTCCAGTGATTTGAAATTTAAACTTTGCCGTCTTCTCACTTGCTGTTGTTGATTGTTCGCTTAAGAGAAATGTTTAAATCCTTGGGCGCCGTTAACAGTGGGATAATTAGTCTTGAAAAACTAAGGGTAAGTTTAAGCTTGCTATGATTGGGAGCAGCTTTTTAACAGTGTACTCCCGTTGCAACGCACGGGTTCGATGGTTGGAGAGGATAAGTGGGGGACGACGACGGCGTTGCTGGGTGCTGTGGGGCACCCACACGAGACATGAGCGGCGGTGGCGGTTCTGATGGCTGATTGTATTTGTTCGCCTTTGTTGCGATTGGTGGTTTCACATCCTTCTCGATGCCTTCCCACGAGGCCATATAGATCACAAAAGAGCAGACACCACCTTGTGCCCCTCCTTTCATGGACATGTGTTGTTCTCCGGCTAACTGACCCATAACTGAAGGGTTCTTTCGGTCCTTCTGAAGGTACGCAAGCTGACGGGTGTTTCCACCATGGCGCTCCCTTGCCATCAGAACAGAGACGCCTGATCGATCGATTGAAGGGTTCTTTCGCTCCTTCTCAAGGTATGTAAGCTCACGGGTGGTTCCACCAAGGCACTCCCACGCTATCAGAACAGGGACGCCTGATCGATGGTGCCGCAGCTCATCACCGTCCATAGCAGCTTTTGTCTGCTCTGCGTTAGATGTTTTGGTTGATGTGCAAGGAGATGGGAGGGAAAGCTAGGGGAATGGAGTTGGGAGAGATGATTGTAGAGCGAGATCGTCTCCACTTTCCATGTTTTTGTTGCTTTTTCTTTTCTTTTTCAAGTGGTTACTTCTTCATGAGTTTATCTTCAAACTTCTGGTTGTCTTAGCTTAGATTTGTTAGATTTATGGGATAGCCAAATTGTTTAATTTTATATCATCCAATTTATTTATAAGCTAATTCTACAAATGTTTGATTGATTCAGATTTTCTTATTCTTTCGCCGCTTATGCTTATCAGGTCTGGAGATAGGAACCAATCACCAAGATGCCTTTCCTAGGTTGATGCAGATGGGGCTTGCAATCAGATTCCAAAAGACGAATGAAGCTGGAGCTGTCAAACTAACCAAAGAAGGTACAACCACATCTTAGGCTTCAAAAACTTGAGATGCATATGGACGTGGGAGTTCACTCATCTGTATATGGCTTTCATGTATACTCCCCTATCATACTCCTGCTTAGTACCTGCTTGAGCACACACTAATGTCGGTTATGTCAAGGAATGGCTACAAAGAATACTTGTGCAACATTCAGGGGAGCAAGCACATGTTCTTTAATCCGATATTCTTCTTGCATGTGTAGTTGAATCATACTTCTGTAGTTGCACGTGGCGTGTGTATACTTATTTTTCCTTTGTAGCCGCTTTTATTGCGTTCTTTGTTCTCTTCTTTTTTTCATATAACTAAAAGTCAGTTTGCGGAAAAAGTTGGATTCATCCCTGGTGTTCTTCACTTGAGAAGGTTACCCTGCTTTTTTATCACTGTTGAAGTATTCCTTATTTTGAGATGTTAATATCTCAGCAGCAAGCACGCACCTTGGCCAATGATCTAGCATGATCCCTTTTTGCTTTGGAACTCAAAATTTTTCGGATTGATATTGTATATTTGGAGAAAAACATGGGTTTCATCCCTAGCCTTCTTCAGTTGAGAAGATTACACTGCCTTTTTATCACTGAAATTCCTTCATGTTCGGATATCTTGTGGTCCAAGAATTTAATTCTTGACACAATCATATTCATGCTTGGTCCATCAGCAAGCTTGTCCGGAGATTGGATCTGAAACACAAAAAGAGCAATTTTTTGAATCAAACAAAACTGAGCAATCATATACACTAGCAATTCTCTTCCATGAGTTGTCAATTCTAAATGACTTCCTGTTGGAAATTGCTTATGTGTTTGTTCATATCTGTAAGGGCATGCTTAATACATTTTGTGTGGGTGATATGGTGTTAAGTTTCCAAAGATGACCCTAATCAATCAACAGTCTATAAAGCTTTCTATTCATCCATCGATTATGCTTCTTTTGTTTTTCATGGATTAGCTGCAAAAACTTGTGAAATACAATTCACTATTTTTCTTTATAGTTGGCATGAGATATATCTTCTCTAGTTAATGACTGTGATAGGGACATCTAACATATGATTCGCATATTGTTCCCTTTGGTCATTTACATTAATGAAGTTTCTCCCTTAGTGGCTTTCTTTGGAGTTCTGTTTTGGGTATCCGTGCATTTTCTCTTTGGTCAATTTTTTTTCCTTTTTTCTTGAAACAAATAAATGTTGTACCTCATGACCATGTTACCGCGGGAGTTCTCTTATTTATGTTTATTTTTTTTACAAATTTTTGTCTCAGTGGTTATGTTCTATCTTAATTATATGATAATATTCCAAAGCACCAAATAGTATGATGTAATCCTCTTAGCATGGTTGACATACTTGCTTTGTCATATTTACTAACATAAATTTCTTTCAGTGGGATCTCTGGAATATAATGTTCTCCATATGTACCCATTGGTGCCTGAATAATGTTTCACTCTTTCTTTGGTAATCATAATTTGACATTTTATATGCAATGTGGAGGTCAAGAAGAGTTAGGGTGCCTTATTACACCGGAGTTTTAGAACCATGGGTGTGTGCTGGACAGTTTCATTTGTGAGCCTCACAGGTTGCACATGTTTATTCGGTTTGTGATAGATAAATAGTGATACTATGTTTTTTGACTAATATATTTTATCTTTCATAACAGTAGGTGTGGATCCAAAGTTTTCTTTACAATCAAGTGATGGAAAAGGTCAATCAGGTTCGAGATGCCAACCAGTTGGCTCATACAAGTGAGTTGACTATGATTCTCCTCTATACAATACATGTTTATATTTGTAAATGATTTATCTGTTGGTATGATGAATAAATACAAGGTGAATAGACAATGTTAGATAATGCTATTGGACTTCTATTCTATATTTTGCTTCTGTAGGACTTTGAGTGCTGTAATGTAAACTTCCAACAAGGATGAGATAGGACTTGGTAAAAAAGGATGGAACATGTTTGAGGAGACAAGTACTATTTCTAGGAAACAGTTATACAATTATTTGCAATTTGAATTTCCGAGCATATGCACAACAAATGGATATGTTTCTTGCTAATGCTCATTTATAAAGCATCCATCTACGAATGAATTTATGAATATTACTATAATGTGTATGATAATGGTGGAACACTTGCGATGACAGTTCATGGCAAAACACTTGTCATAATGTTGTTCAAGTATTGTATGTAGGGCATTTTCAGTTTGTGTGTTTCCGTCTACCTAGCTAACCTTAGTTCATGACAACGGACGTTTATTCCAAAGCGAAGCTTTAGAAGCCTTATGTTGAAGGAAGAGATAGAAAGTGTGGTGTTATTTATTCTTTTTCTCCCGTTGCAACGCACGGACATTTTTCCTAGTAATAATAAAGCGGCTATCGCTTCTGCCCGTTGACCCGTCGCGGCGTTTTTTCAAAAAAGTCCCTGTGCTTTTTGAGAATCAACCCGCAGTCCCCAATAACCCGAGCATAAGTGAAAAAAACGTTTCATACGATCGCAGTCTCCTCTATCCTCTCCTTCTCACGAGCGGATCCGCCGCCGCCGCCGCCTCCCCCGCCCCCGCTATAGCCCGCCGTCGCCACACCCCCGCTCGCCGCTGCGGATCCACCGCCGCCCCCGCTACAGCCCGCCGTCGCCCCCCCCCCCCCCCCCCCCTCCGCTCGCTGCTGCCTCCGTCACCGGCGGCGGGCGCGTTGGCCAAGGACCAGATGGTGCGGCGTGTCTTCGTGCTGAGCGACATGGAGTTCACGGGTGGACGGGCGGCGAGGCGTGGGTGTCGGAGCACGAGGCCATCCGCAAGCGGTTCACCGCCGAGGGCTTCGCGGCGCCCGAGCTGGTGTTCTGGAACGTGGGCACATCCAAGGCGGCGTCGCCGGTGGTGGCCGCGCAGGCCGGCGTGGCGCTGGTGAGCGGCTATTCGAAGAACCTGGTGCGCCTCTTCCTGGAGGCCGACGGCGTGCTCATCCCCTCGGCCATCATGGCCGACGCCATCTCCGGCCCCGAGTACGACGCCCTCGACGTGCTCGACTGAGTGAGTGCCTGTCACATCGATTCTTGGATCCCCAGCTAGCCAACCATGATCGTCAGTCCGTCCAAGTTTGCTTTTTCGTCCCAGTCCATCGATTTAGTTTCCTAGATGTGCAACAGCTGTGGCTGTCCAGTGTGCACCATTATTCCTAAACAAATCAAACAACTTCTGAACAATCAAGTGGCTTCGTTGACTAAGATCTGCTTTTGACAAGTTATTTCAGAGTCACACAGGTATCATGCAGCATGTTTCTCTGTATTGTTTTCTGTCTCCACCGTCACACGATTTCAGTCACAAAGTATGAACAAGCTTGCTTCGGTTACAAGTTTGTAAGATCTTGTTTTTCGCCTTGCTATGAGGGGGAATGGATCTATTCATGGACTAGAGCAAGTCAACTACAAATTAGCTCCAAAAACAACACTTCCATGTCAATCAATTGTTCATCATCTCATGGCTTGTGGAAGACTGAACTTCTCTAACGCTGAATATTGGCGCTGCCGCTGATTTCCAAGATGGATCTGCTATCGTTGTGCACTTCTTGTGCTTTTATGATCTTATATGCTTATAAGGATTTCAGGTAATCGTGAAATCTACTACTATGTTCTTCTTTGTGATGGCTTGATTCTGCCCAGGCAATTTCTTCTTTCTACTGTACCTCTTCATGGCAAAATCTGACTGCCTAAGAATTCCCCAATTTGCTACAGTTTTTTGGTGGAAGATTGGAGTGAGCGAAATTATACTTTGATCCTATCCAATCTTACTGTGATAGTAAGACGGAAACTTGCGGCTCTTTATCAGGTCGTCAGTGTAACCGTGTGCAAGTGTGTTCAGTTCAGCCAGATGTAACTCATTGACATATGAGATTCCATTGGGCCTGATAATCTTGAATTTTGCTTCACAATTTAAAAATGTACCCAGTATATTAGACCAAGAGTTTTTATGTATTACAGAAACGTGTCCTATAAATATGTCAGTTAAAAATAAAAGTGGTATTAATGTGGAAACACAACACACATGTAGTAGATGAATTGTATGAAGTAAATTGCCTTGGCATGATGGTTGGTGAATGCTACAATTATGCTTGATAGTCATCTACCTGGACGACCTTCAAGCACCAATAACTTAATCCTTTTAGGTTTTATACTTCTTTCTTCAGTACAGACATAGTATTGTTTGGTGCTTCCCACGATTTTGATGTGAAAACAAAAAAGCTTTACATTTTAAGAAATAATAGATTATCAACAAGAAAATATGGTCCAAGCCGGACTACTACTTCTAAATGTTTTGTTTTTCACCGTAGGGGATATCATACGTCTCCTAATCACGGTTGCCGTGTAACCCAATCATGGTAGGATGTTAAGTAACTACATTCTTTTTCGGTATGGCAAAAAAAAATACATCTTACCCATTTGATGATTTGCATCTGCAGCTGATCAATAATGGAAAAAAAGGAGTACAGGCTTTACATAATGTACCTACAGCAACAATGGGTTGCCCCACCAAACATCACTAGAGGACTGAGAAGGAAAACGATGATTTCTCAATCAGGTTCTATTGGCCGTTGTAGCATTAGCATGATGAAGATTCTGGAACAGTGCATGACATGCCCAAGCCCAAGGTCTTCCCTTAGTCGGTGAAGCACCTGCGCCGGCGTCGAGCAATATCACCTGAATACTCTTTCATTGTGTTCTTTCCAGGTATGCAACCATATCAGCTGCACCAGGGAGCTCCATGCACAGCGGTACTACTTCCGAACGTATGTAAATCGCCCTGAAATGATGGTTACTGACTACTACATTATGCTTCATAGTCATCTATCTGGACGACTTCAAGCGCCAATAGGTGAATCCTTTTAGATTTTGTACTTCTTTTCAGTACAGAGATAATACTGTTTCCTGCTTCCCAATATTTGGACGAGAAAACAGAGAAGCTTTACATTACAAGAAATAATAGGTTATTAATAAGAAAATAAGGTCCAAGCCAGACTCCTACTTCGAAAGGTTTTGTCTTTCACGTAAGGGGATATCATACTTCATCTAATCACAGTTGTCGTGTAACCTGATGATGGTTAGTTACTACATCCATAGAGAAAATGAAGAACATGAAGATATTCTCGTGTCAAAGTTTCCAGCGATAAGAATGCTCGGCTGCTGAAATTGAGCAAACTTGGTGTAGTTATTCATGGTAGAAATTCCAAATTAAATGATCTATTTCGCCAGATTGAGAAACTGCATACAATGCCTTCGTCAATGCGTAATCGAACAGCTGTCAGGTGGTGATGAGAAGACTACTAAAAGCAGGGAAGCACACTTAAGTTTGTTATCCACAGTTTCTTCAGAAGCTAAACATCAGTGGCATCACAAGTGGGCTTCCTCAACTAATCCAAAAGATCCATCAAGTTGCAAAGATAAAAACAATGAACATGACATATCTGAAAGCAGCACGAGCATCCTCTACTACTTTAGTTTAGGTACTATTTATCTTGCTCTGTGTTGACATATTTTCTTCTTCTATAGATGCAAAGCATCCAGGTTGTGATCAATCATATACTGGAGAATGGCATCGAGACCTCCCGTCACTGAATAATGGCATTTATATGCGGTTCCAGTCCTTTCACGGTTCAGGTGAACTGGAGAATTCTATCAAAGACAACTGTCCTTTGTTCAGTGTACATGCATGATATAACATGATTAAACATGCCATTTTTGAACTTCATTTAGTTGTCTATATTATGCTCTATGTGCTATTACGAACAAAAATAGTATTTTGGTACGGAGCTAGTATTCTTAGCCTGCAAAACGACTCCTATGCCCAGTGTGGCAATAATGTGTTTGCACCAGTTAAGAGATAACTTATTTTTTACATTGTAAGGAACACGTCCTGTTTCTTCCCCATCATTTAAGTGTGTGCCATGTTATCTTTGTTCATGTTGCTGACTGTACATTTTCAATATTCTCAGGATATATCTGGTTATGATGATGTTCCGTACTACTCTGGAGCCGACACCTCTTTGGACTACTGCATGTTTATAACCAACGAGACTACTTTTTTGGTTGTTGGCTGGAGCTATCACTATGACTGAAATTTTCTTTTCACTCAAGTAAATTTATATGGTCATCAAAAATCGACGACAGGTCAACACTTATCAGCAGTTTGTATTACAGTATGTCTAAGCCAATGGTCAGACAATGTTGTTTTAGTTAGGAAATGTAGAAAATGTGGTCATGATTTATGTAGATTGGACAGTCCCTTCAGACTGCACTCTTCGATCTTGAGTGGACAATCTAACTATTTGTTTCCTTATAGAAAATTGACTATATGTTCCATGAATTGACTGAGTATTTTGGCCCAATCAGATTAAACTAGGTCTTGATTTGAAGGTATAGTTAAGGCAGTTGGTGTTGGTTTGTTTGTTGTACTGCTAACTATGCTATTTTGACAGAGACATGTGGTCTTCCTCATTCCTCAAGACATTTTCCTTTGCTACCAAGATTTTTCATTCTAGGTTGTGGAAAAACGGATGTAGCACTCCTACAAGTCATCATGAGCTGGGACATAGTTCCTTGACCCGGCCAATCCTGGTTATTGCAACATATGCTTCCTCCAGACAGGTCTAAACAATGCAATCTCTTCTTAGGCCGTGGAAATATGAGCCGGATGAAGGTAGACGGACAATGATGTCCCTTCTTGAGCAATTAGGGACGTGCCATTTCCTTCTCCCGTTGCAACGCACGGGCATATGTCCTAGTAAAATCCCTATGCATAGGAAGTGGGTTAGGCTTAAATGTGCTGGTCATATGCTTCATGATGCTTCCATTATTTTTCAATTCTTTACTTTTATGTGAGCATCATTGAAATCATCATGCCTAGCTAAAAAGGCATGAAAGAAAAGCGCTTGTTGGGAGACAACCCAACATTTATATCAACTGTCTTTATGTGTCCACATGATTAACCTACCGTATTAATCATGTTTTATATGTTTTCTTTCAATAATGCGCCAAGTAAACCCTTTGGGATAGTGTGGATACTTGTTGATTTGATTCTGTGCAAAAACAGAAACTTTTGCATCCAGTGCTGAAATTTCTGTTTTGTACTGGAGCGCGATAAAATTCTGAAATTTTTACACAGTATTGGTTTACAAATTTTTTACGTTGTCCTAATTTTTCAGAAGTTTTGAGGTACATAAGTATGCCTTTTAATTCGCTCACTACGTGATGTTTTGTTTTTGACAGATTCTGTTTTTATTGCATAGTTCGCTTGTTTTAGTGTTTCCATAGCTTATGTTGAGTAATATAAATTGTGGAAATGATATAATATAGTAGGAATTATGTGAGAACAATTATGAATCTTGTTTTGACAGTACCTAAGTGGATGATTTATTTTTATTGTACTAACCTATCTCACGGAGTTCCGTTAAGTTTTATGTGATTAAAGTTTTCAAGTTTTGGGTGAGATAACGATATGAGGAGAATAAGGAGAGAAAAGTACCTAATATTGGGGAAGCCCAAGGCACCCCCAAGGTAATATTCAAGGAAGACTCAAGCGTCTAAGCTTGGAGATGCCCCGGAAGGCATCCCCTCTTTCGTCTTCAACATTATCGGTAAGTTTTGCTTGGAGCGTCATTTTATTTTGTTGATATTTTCTTGCTGTTATCAATAATCATGTTTGTATCTTTTATTTCAATAAAATTCCAATTATAGCCTTTGCCATGCTCAGTTTGCAAGTTTATGTGTTGCTGTTTGAAAACAAAAAGTTTTCTGTTATGTCCTGAATTTATGTGAATTGTCAGAACATGATAAAAATCTGAAATTTTTACACAGTAAGAATGCATGAGTTCTCTGTCACATGGTAATTTTTCAAGTTTTTTGGAGTTAGGGAAGTATGAATTTTTATTTCCCCTTTACAGACTATTCTGTTTAGACAGATTTCGGTTATAGTTGCATTGTTTGCATACGTTTGCTTGTTTAATATTTCTATTTGTGGATAGGAGTATTAAATATGCAGAGGCATTTAGTATGCAATGTTTAATTATAATTTTAGTGATTTGCTACAGTAGAGAATGTTAAGGTTTTGAATTGATTTATACTAACTTTTCTCACGAGTTCTTGTTGAGTTTTGTGTGGATGAAGTTTTAAGATTTAGGAGAAGCCATGATATGAGAGGAATTAAGGAGACACAAGAGCTCAAGCTTGGGGATGCCCAAGGATCCCCAAGATAACATTCCAAGAAGTCTCAAGCAACTAAGCTTGGGGATGCCCCGGTAGGCATCCCACCTTTCTTAATCAACACCTATTGGTTAGCCTAAGTTTTTACTTGTTCACATGACATGTGCTATTCTTGGAGTGTCCTTTTCTTTTCATTTTGTTTGTTGTTTAATAATCTCATTAGATCTGAAAGTTTTTATTGAGAGAGAGTCTTCACATAGCCACCCATTCACTTAACTACTCTTTGTTCTTCACTTATATCTTTTGGAGTAGTTTGTCATTTACTCTCGTGCTTCACTTATATCCCAAGAGTAAATTGTTGAATGAATTGAATAACATAAAGTTGAAATTATACGTGTTTCATATGCTTGTCCCATGGGGATTAGTGACTTCACATAAAATAAGTATGAGTGGTAAAATTTATTGAAAGTTAGCAAACACAGCATTGGTCACTTGAACAATTCATGAAAGAATATTGAAGGAAGAGAGGTTTCACATATAAATATACTATCTTGGACATCTTCTATGATTGTGAGCCCCCATTAATTATTTTCAACCTTGATCAAGTAGTTGATGTTGGACAAGGAAGACAATGTAATGGGTTATGTTTGTTTATATTCACATAGAGGTTATATGTTCTTGGATCCTCTAACATGTGGTGCTTGCTCATAATCTTTTGCTAGCCAAAATTTCGTACTAAGTAGAAATACTACTTGTACATCCAAAAACCCTTAAACCCAGTTTCTTGCCATGAGAGTCCACTATATCTACCTATGGATTGAATAAGATCCTTCAAGTAAGTTGTCATCGGTGCAAAAGCAATAAAAATTGCTCCTAAATATGTATGATCTTTCATTGTAAGGGAAAATATGTATGATCTTTCCTTTGCATTAAGAGCTTGCACATGCAAAAATAAAAAGCACATGACAACCTCTGCTTCCCTCTAGTGTGAATAACCCTAAAACCCTAAAAGCATGTGAATAGCTTGCTACTTGATCATGAGAAGTTTTATGAGATGAGCTACTGTTTATGATATATAATGATGCTAGAAAAAGTGATTGAAATTATCATTGATCAAACTTGTGCACTATGCTAGCATTCACACTTCATAAATTATTTCTTTTATCATTTACCTACTCGAGGACGAGCAGGAATTAAGCTTGGGGAAGTTGATACGTCTCCAACGTATATATAATTTATGAAGTATTCATGCCATGTTTACAACAATTTTATACGGTTTTGGTATGATTTGAATGGAACTAACCCGGATTGACGCTGTTTTCTGCAGAACTACCGTGTTGTTGTTTTTTTGTGCAGAAATAAAAGTTCTCGGATTGGGCTGAAAATTTATGGTGATTTTTTTGGACAAAAAGAGACCCCTAAAACTTCGAGGAAGTGCCAGAAGAGCCATGAGGGCACGACAAGCCTAGGGGGGCGCGCCTCCCGAGCTTGTCGTTCTCTCGTGGGCCCCCCTGGCGTGATTCCAACGCTGAAAAATCCTATAAATATAGAAAACCCCAAAACAAAATCTAGAACTTCCACGCCGCCACCGCAAGCCTCTGTTCCCAAGCGATCTCATCCAGAGCCCTGTTTCGGCATCCTGTCGGAGGGGGAAATCATCACCGGAGGCCATCTTCATCATCCCGGCGGTCGCCATGACGAGGAGGGAGTAGTTCACCCTCGGGGCTGAGCGTATGTACCAGTAGCTATGTGTTTGATCTCTCTTTCTCGTGTTCTTGATTTTGCATGATCTTGATGTACCGCGAGCTTTGTTAATATAGTTGGATCATATGGTGTTTCTTCCCTCTTTATCTTCTTGTGATGAATTGAGTCTTTCCCTTTGAGGTTTCGTTATTGTCGGATTGAATATTTCAAATTTGAGAACACTTGATGTATGTCTTGCATGTGGATACCCGTGGTGACAATGGGGTATCCTATTGAGTCACTTGATGTATGTTTTGGTAATCAACTTAAGGATTCCCGTGACCTTGGGGTAACCTAGGCATATGGGTTGGTACATGTTTTCATCTTCTTTTCTCCGATAGAAACTTTGGGGGTACGCTTTGAAGTTCTTTGTGTGGACTGAATATTATGAATCTGAAGTTGTCTGATGCATGTCGAATAATCAACTCATGGATACTTGTGGTGACATTGGAGTATCTAGGTGACATTAGAGTTGGTTGATGCGTATCATATGGTGTTATTTTAGTACGAACTCTAGGGCTGTTTGTGACACTTATAGGGATGGCTCAATAGATTGATTGGAAAAGATAACTTTGAGGTGGTTTCGTACCCTACAACAATTTCATCTTATGTTCTCCGCTAGATAAGAACTTTGGAGTGATTCTTTGTCGCACGTTGAGGGATTGTTATATGATTCAATTATGTTAGCATTGTTGAGAGATTGCACTAGTGAAAGTATGAACCCTAGGCCTTGTTTTCAAGCATTGCAATACCATTTGTGCTCACTTTTGTTACTTGCTACCTTGCTGTTTTTATAATTTCAGATTACAAAAACCTATATCTACTATCCATACTACACTTGTATCACCATCTCTTCGCCAAACTAGTGCACCTATACAATTTACCATTGTATTGGGTGTGTTGGGGACACAAGAGATTTCTTGTATTTGATTGCAGGGTTGTTTGAGAGAGACCATCTTCATGCTACACCTCCCACGGATTGCTAAACCTTAGGTCATCCACTTGAGGGAAATTTGCTACTGTCCTACAAAACTCTGCGCTTGGAGGCCCAACAGAGTCTACAAGAATAAAGTTGCGTAGTAGACATCAATCGACGTCTCTCATCCACGGCGCCGGACCAGGATCCTTGCATCGCGTCCTCTCGCTTCATCCGCGCTGTCGTCCACCTTGCCGGGGCCGCTCCTACGACTGTCTCATCAACCGCGCCGGGACATATCCCCTGCCGCCACGGTATGCCATCCCAGATCTGCTTTCACACTGCCGACAGCCATCACAACCGCAACACCCTCAACGTCTCAGCAGATGCCTACACGACGCTGAAGAGAGGCGGTACTCTTTCATATCTGCTCAAGTTATTTATCTCAGCCAAAAAATAGATCACCACTAGTTTACTGTGATTTCTTGTCCATCACTTAGAATCTTACTAATTAGTTGAAAGCAAACATTGGTTGCGAAGTAGCCTTTGTGTGGTTTGCACCTTCAAATCCGCCATGGCACGGTCAACACTATACTCGCAATGCTCTGGGTTTTCCCCTTTTATATTCACAACCACCATCCTAGGTACTTTGTGTCATGCTAGCACTACTCCTCAACCCATCATGCTAAAAAACATGCCACTCATAATTCCAAAGCTTAGTTCTTCAAATACGAATATGATATGATGCTAATATTACTAAAATAGAGACACGTTTAATTGGTTAGCTAATGTTCCTACTTTAGTTTCGAAAAGCATGTTGTCGGTGCTAAAACCGGCGGATCTCGGGTAGGGGGTCCTGAGTTGTAGGCCTAGGAACAATGGTAACACGGGACAAAGGGAGACGATGTTTACCCAGGTTTGGGCCCTCTCGAAGATGTAAAACCCTACGTCCTGCTTTGATTGTATTGATGTGATGGGGTACAGAGTATAAGGTGATCTACCTCAAGATCGTATGATTGTGTTCTAAACCCTAAGGCTGGTAATCGTGCCTCTAAAGACTAAAACCCCTCGGCTTATATATGCACCGGGGGTACCTAGGTTACTCCAATGGTGGGTTGTCAACACGCCGGCTATAAAGCAATCCTTGAAGTACACGCCAAGTCTTCGGAGGTTTCCATCTTGATCATGCTAGGGTTTGTGGCTTCGGTAGTCCTTCCCTTTAGTGATTGGCGGGCCGTGAGCCCGGTCCATGGACTATGGGCCGTACAGGTTAGCACCCCTTAGTCCAGGACACCGTCAGTAGCCCCTAAACTAGTCTTCGAAGCCGAAGACTATAGCTCCCTCCTCGGAATGGCTTCTTCGGTTTGGGCGTCTTTGGCTTGGCAGGCAAGTTCCTCCCTTGTCAATTTGTGTTCGGACTCGAGGACTTCAAAACGTCCTCGGCGCCCTCAAAACAGGTCTGAGCATCAACACACATCGGACCTGGCAATCTTCTACCTGAGCAATCCGAAGACTTGCATCTAGGGCCCCACCTAGTGTGACCCCGATTATTAGTTATAATCTTTCTCGATTCTCGTGCGACTGGGGAACAGGCGTATTGATGGTGGGGCATGGAAACGTCCCTCATTATCTCAACTCATCAGGATATTTAACTGGCTAGGGCCACAGTAGATGTTCTACCCCAACACTTCCCCATCTTGCCCCAGCACGAAATCCTTTCTTCAAACAAGCTCAAAAGCTCCCGCAATGTCAGGCGCCCTGAGTTCGTCGAAGCGTCCCCAAGGGCCTCTTCCGGGTGAATGGGGAATTTGCTCCATCATCCGTCTTCAACTAAATCGGCTTTCCACTCAGGGCTATTTGCCCGATTCCGATCTTACATCCACTCGCCCTGGCTTGATGTCCATAGACGGCAAGGTACTTGCAGATAATCACCCCACACCACACGGGGGGAATGATTTTGTTTCATCCCCTTCCTTCTGCGACGTCTTGGATTCCCTATTCATTCGTTCCTTAGGGGTCTACTAGAGTTTTATGGGATCCAACTCCACCATCTTACTCCCAATTCCATCTTACATATCGCGGGATTCGTCGCCCTCTGCGAGATGTACCTTGGCTGTGAGACCCACTTTGGGTTATGGAGGAATATTTTTGCTTAATGCCCTGTTCCCGAGATGGGAAAATTCGTGAGGTCGGAGGGGCTGTGGTATGCCGAATTGCCGGGGCCGGTTATCTTCTAGGCACCCCCAAGGAGGATGTCGAGACGTAAAAATGTCTTGCTTTATGACCCAGCCTGCCTCGGGCTTCTTGCTTTCTCCCATACACCTCTGAAGAAGCGTTTCAACTGGCGGACGAGGAGTCCATCTCAAAGGGATGATGCCCAGGTGGCTCGCCTTGCCGCTCAAGTGTCCCGCCTAGCTCGTGACGGCTTGACCATCATAAACGTGATGGCCATTGCCATCCTCCAGGGAGTCCAACCTCTCCAACAACGGATCCATCCCTTATGGAAATATAATGGGACAAATGACGCCACTCGATCTGTGAGGGAAGGCTTCAAGGATCAAACAGCCGTTGCAGTCGTGTTGACAGGTATCTATATGGGAGAGGAGAAGGATTTTGCCCGACAAAAATTCTTGGATGGCCTTTCTTACTATCAGCCCGTCGAGGCGGTGAGTTCCTTTTAAAACACTTCATCCATCCGAGTAATGTAGTCATACTTCTGACTGGATGTTCAACATATCCGAGCAGGGGTGGAAGCGCTGGGTCGAAACAGTGAGCTGTCCAACCCCACAGCCGGTGTCTTACGCTCGTGACGACGACCCTGGTTTTCAATAGGATTCCGAGCTCTCCCTCATCTTCGAAGATGGGATCTTTTTATCAAGAGAGTGTTGACGGCTCCAAAGTAGCTCCTTTTCTTGATCTATCAGGAATTCTGCCGTCCTCTACGCTAAGCGCTCCTCCAGCTTCCTCGAGAGAGAGATTAGCCGCTCCTATGGCACCGTGCACTCTGACTTCTCTCCCCAAGGGTCGTCGCTCTAAACGTCAAAAAACCGATCCTCCCACTCGAGGGAACCAGACAGGGAACACCCGTGGCATATCCAGGCGCCGGGCTACTGGGGAGGCAACACAAGTTGTGCCTACTTTTAATAGGTAGGCTTTTGCCACAACAACTTCTTTTAAATAGCTGCTATACTGAATGCTCCTAACAGCCGAATTGAATGACGTGTAGGCAACCTGCCCGAGCACTTTCACCAGATAACGTGGAAGACAGGAGCTCCCCTGCTTCGAAGTGAGATGCCGCACAAGCATCTCCTCCGAGGGTTAGTCCCGAAGACCCTCAACCAGAGACTTCGGGAGCATACTTGGCTACCAACTCCGAGATCGAAAGCGCGATGAATCATCGGCGGAGGAAAACATCTCTAAGGCACTCTATATTCTCCAGTCTCGAATTTAATGCCCTTAACTCGGTGGACGCCTATCTTGGGGCTGACCGGGCGGGTTTTGAAGATGCGATGGGCGTGCCGTCTACCAGCCTACAGGCAAAACCTTTAATAAGGCGTTTTGACAATAAATCTCTTAATGAGCCCGATATCCCTTCGGATGGACGAATGCGCATGCCTCCAAGGAAAAGCATGGCATCCGATCTCAACTCAACATAAACATTGTATTATTTCCAAGGAACTTTTGGTGCAAAAACCAGCGCGAAGCCCAGTAGCCCCCGAGACACTGGTTGGATATACCATCCAACGAGTGGATCGATAAGTTTTGTAAACTTTAGAAGTAAGCGCGAAGCCCAGTAGCCCTCGAGCCTTAATTTGGACATGATTGGCCGATTTAAGGATCCCATATTTTATGAAAAATATATGTTTGTTATTGAAACAGATTGCTCAGACAGAAAATGAACAGCTGTCCGAGGATCTGAAACTGGTGAAGACCAAGCTTGAGGTTGTTCAGGCCGAATTGGTTGACGCCAAGAGATGTACTCCTGAGGCGCATGGTAAGTGCATCCAATACCCTGTTTGTTTTACCAAACATACGGATCACTCCTGAACATGGCGTATGTTGATAGCAGTGAAGACCATTGGTCAACTCAAAAAGGATTTGAAAGATGCTCGGGAAGCTCTTCGGCATGCTGAATGTCAAGAAAAAGCTGGCCACCGCGTGATGTCTTGAAAAGATGATGAATATAATCGGCGGAAGGCCACTAATGAGCAGCAAGCCCTCGAGATTGAGAGTTTAAAGGCCTGATTATCCGCATCAGAGGGGCGCTACAAGGAAATAAGTGGATCTATATCCGGTAAGCATGCTGTATTTCGACTGCTGCAAATTTTCTCATGCTATCATGCTTTAAATCTTGACGCATTGGTTTGTGCAGCTGCCTTAACTGGTCGGCTGCCAGACGCCGACGACCTCTCCACAAAGGATGCTATAGGGGAGCTTGTCGAGTTGCACGAATTATCCCGAAGATCCATGAAGAGTGCGTTCAAGGCCTTATGGCCTAATGAAACCAGCCCTGAAGGAATGGCCGAGCTCGCCGATTGGCTAAAAGGAGCTCGGCGCCATTTACAGGAGTGGAAATATCGGCCTGCCGAGAAGGTGCCTGAGAAGCACGGGCACTGATAAAGACACATTACACTTGGCTAGATACGGAGCACCTTGCCGAAGTTGGTCCTTGTGGGCCGGACGGGAAGGAAATACCCATTAGCTTAGTATATGAAAATGTGATGCAGGCTGCTCGGCTGTCTCAAAAAGACTGCGCCCTCGATTCTTTAATAGACGGCCTTGAGTAAATGAACTTGTGTTAATATTTTTGGTGTAATGATTCTATGTATCAAAGTACGTTACATCATTGAATGCTCGGATCTGCCATGTAATACTTTGTTAACCGGCCATTGGATTCCACCTTTTTGGCCAGTGGCCGAGGAGTGTGATAACCCACAAGTATAGGGGATCGCGATAGTCTTCGAGGGTAGTATTTCACCCAAATTTATTGATTCGACACAAGGGGAGCCAAAGAATATTTATGAGCCTTAGCAGTTGAGTTGTCAATTCAACCACACCTGGAAAATAATATCTCTACAGCAAAGTGGTTGCATAGTAGAATGATGGTTTGATAGTAGCAGTAACAATAGCAATAGTAACGGTGACAATAATAGTAGCAGCAACAGTAGTAACTTAGCAAAGATCAATATGAGCAAAGCGTAGGCATTGGATCAACGATGGATATTTGTGTTGGATAACATTCATCATGAAACAGTCACAACCTAGAGCGATACACAATAGCTCCAATTCATTAATTCAATGTAGGCATGTATTCCATATATAGTCATACGTGCTTATAGTAAGAACTTGCATGACATCTTTTGTCCTACCCTCCCGTGACAGGGGGGGTCCATAAGGAAATCCGAGGGATATTAAGGCCTCCTTTTAATAGAGAACCAAAACAAAGCATCAACACATGGTGAATACATGAACTCCTTGAATTACAGTCGTCCCCGGAGAGTATCCCAATTATTGTCACCTTGGGGTCTATGGATCGGAACAATAACAAGTGCATATAACTAGCAGATAGGATCAAGAACTCAAATATATTCATGAAAACATAGAGGGTTCAGATATGAAATTATGGCACTCGGGCCCTAGTGACAAGCATTAAGCATAGCAAAGTCATAGCAACATCAATCTCAGAACATAGTGTATACTAGGGATTAAGCCCTAACAAATTGACTCGATTACATGATAAATCCCATCCAACTCCATCACTGTCCAGTGATATGTCTCCATCGTATATATAATTTTTGATTGTTTCATGCCAATATCCTACAATTTCCACATACTTTTGGCAACATTTTATATGATTTCTTGGACTAACATATTGATCCAGTGCCCAGTGCCAGTTCCTGTTTGTTGCATGTTTTTTGTTTCACAGAAAATCCATATCAAACGAAATCCAAACACAATAAAAATTTACGGAGATTTATTTTGGAATATATGTGATTTTTGGGAAAAATAATCAACGTGAGACGATGCCCGAGGGGCCCACAAGCTCGAGGGGCGCGCCCCCCTAACCAGGGCATGCCCAGCAGGCTTGTGGCCACCCCATAAGGCGGTTGGGGCCCTTCTTCTGCCGCAAGAAAGATAATATCCGGAAGAAAATCCGCTCAAAATTTCAGCCCAACCAGAGTTACGGATCTCCGGGAATATAAGAAACGGTTTTCGGCCAGAAAACAGGAACGCGAAACAGAAGAGAACAGAGAGAGAGAGAGATCCAATCTCGGAGGGGCTCCTGCCCTCCGGGAGCCATGGCGGCCATGGACCAGAGGGGAAACTCTCCTCCCATCTAGCGGGAGGCCAAGGAATAAGAAGAAGGAGGAGGGCTCTCCCCCCTCTCTCCCGGTGGCGCCGGAACGCCGTCGGGGCAATCATCGTGACGGCGATCTACCCCAACAACTTCGTCGCCGTCAACACCAACTCTCGCCCCCTCTATGCAGCGGTGTAACACCTCTTCTCCCCACTGTAATCTCTACTTAAACATGATGCTTAATGCTATATATTATTATCCAATGATATGTGGCAATCCTATGATGTTTGAGTAGATTCGTTTTGTCCTATGGGTTGATTGATGATTGTGATTGGTTTGAGTTGTATGTTTTATTTTGGTGCGGTCCTAGGGTGCCCTTCGTGTCACACAAGCGTGAGGGATTACCGCTGTAGGGTGTTGCAATACGTTCATAATTCGCTTATGGTGGGTTGCGTGAGTGACTGAAACACAAACCCGAGTAAGGGGGTTGTTGCGTATGGGAGTAAAGAGGACTTGTTACTTAATGCTATGGTTGGGTTTTTACCTTAATGATCTTTGGTAGTTTCGGATGCTTGCTAGAGTTCCAATCATTAGTGCATATGATCCAAGTACGGAAAGTATGTTAGATCATGCCTCTGCCTCATATAAAATTGCAATAATGATTACCGGTCTAGTTATCGATTGCCTAGGGACAAATCCTTCTCTTGTTTTAAGCTTTCTACTAAACAACTAACTTTTATTATCTTGCAATTTACTCATAGTTTTATTCTTGCTAAGTACTTCTAGTTTTATCCTTGCAAACTTATCCTTACACCTACAAAGTAGTGTTATTCTTGTTCTATGTAAAGCGAACGTTAGGTGTGCGTAGAGTTGTATCGGTGGTCGATAGAACTTGAAGGGAATATTGATTCTACCTTTAGCTCCTCCTTGGGTTCGACACTCTTATTTATCGAGAAATGCTACAACTGATCCCCTATATTTGTGGGTTATCAAGACCTTTTTCTGGCGCCGTTGCTGGGGAGCAATAGCGTGGGGTTGAAATTCTCGTGTGTGCTTGTTTGCTTTATCACTAAATAGTTTTTATTTTCTATTCTAAGTTGTTTTATATCTTTAGTTATGGATATGGAACACGAAACACCAAAAAAATAGTTGTACTTGCTACTCATGGAGATGGGGAACCTCCTAAAACCCTCGATGCTGGTTATGTGGAAAACATTAAATACTACTTTGATAATCCTGATAAATCTCCATTCAACTTGATAATGGGAGATACTTTGGATCATCGGGAGTACTTTAGGGATTATCGCTTGTCTCAAAAAGGGAAACACTTATGGGATCAAATTAAAATGTTGCGCTGGTATGCTTGGAATTCATGTTTAAGATATGATTATACTTGTTGCTATAAGATGGATGCTCCACACCTCCCCTTTCAATGTGAATTTAATGATAATGAAACCTTGGCTTCTTATGCTAATGGTATATATGATTACTATGATGTGGAACAAATAGAAGAATTTGTTGCTTTTAAGGGTGCTTATGAAATTGAATCTTTGTTTGAAAAGTATGAAGATTGTGCTGATGCTCTTTACCGATACGTACAACTCGGTGGCACCGAGATGTACTAGTGCTATGGCTAGAGGCCAAATCGGTAGGACCGAAAATTTCGAATCGGTCGGTCTGATATGCATTCGACGATAACTTAAACCTAACAATTTTACTCGCATCTAATCTACGGAGTTTGTAGTGTAACAGGAGTTCTCAATCCGTGGCATGAATTCAGGCAGTCCAATTGTGCATTGAATCGGAAATGGGAGCACGAGAGGGATCGAATCTCACCCTAACTCGGTGGAGACTCTCTACGGCGGCAACGGCGGTGAAGATTGCCATTTACGGCGACGGAATCCGGCGGCAAGGGCGCGTTGGAGACGACGGCGAAGTCCGAAGACGAGGGAGACGACAACAATGGGGTGCGGGAACGAGTGGGGTTGAGAAATTTCAACCGTTCGGTCCGCGCGATATATATACCCGTACGCTGTCGGTGGCGCCGAGTTGGTCAACTCGGTGGCACCGATATGTGTAACTGCACGCAGGTCAGCACATCGGTGGCTCCGAAATGGTTCAACTCGGTTGCACCGAGATGGAAAACCTAGATCAATCTAAGTGATTTCGGTTGGACCGAGTTTGAGTGAATTGGTTCGGCCGAAATCAGATGGAAGGTTTTGGAGGTTCAGCCCTTTCAGATCGGTGGCTCCGAGTGCTCCTCACCCGGAGGGTCCGAAAATGACTTGTTCAATTTTTGTGATGCAGCAAGAATAGAATTTGAGACAAGAAAGCATAGATAGCTAGAGAAGGTACTTAGGCATTCTTGTACATCCACTTGGCCAGAAAAACCAAGACAATCAAAACAACAAATGGATGTCCTCGAATGATGAAAACATGCAAACCAACATGTTCACACAATAAGATAGCAAATGAAATATGTGTCAAACATGCACAACCAATTCTAGCATCTATCAAGCAATGGCGATGACTAGGTCATCTATATATGAGTATATTGACTTAGGAGCCAAATGAGAACATTTGATCATAGGTCATACTCATCGTTTAAGCACAAGTGGGGTTGCCAATTTTACATAAAGCATTGATGTGTTCACACCATTAGAGTTGCTTTAGCTCAATTGTATAGAGCAAAGCTCCCCCTAGATGTGATGTTCTCCCTAAGAGGGATGAACTAACCTTGGGTTTTGTCGATGATGACTTCATGTAGATGTTGAAGATGTGGATACTCAATGTTGATGTAGACCATCAAGAGTTGGGAGCAATCCTTTGGAGTTTTATGCTTTCAATACCTACATGGGTTAGTCCCACACAAGGAACATACAAGGATATCCATGGACGTAGAGTGAAATACACATATGATGATGTCCATGAATGCAATAACTACCTTGTCCCTTGCCTTACCAACAAGAGGGTTTGTGACCCCATGAACTAGTGCAAAATGTGGAAGTTGGTTGCACAAGTCCTTGCCATAAAGAATATGAGTGGAGTTTGTTGGCGGAGTCACCCTCAAGAACTCTCTAGTTCTTCTTCTTTTGGACCCACATCAACTTGATGGGAATCCTTGGAGTTGTAGTAGCACTTGATGAAGTAGAACTTGATGAAGTCTTGGGAACCCACTTGACCATGGCTTGAGGAGCTTCTTCAAATGAATCAATCTCTTCTTGAAGCTTGTCCTTGCCTTTTAGCTTGTGGTCTTGTGGTGGAAGATCTTCTTGAGCTTGTGTTCCCTTGAAGGAAGTAGGATCATACTTCTCTTGTTGAGGAACAAACTTCGTCTTGGGGTATTGATCTTCTTCCCACTCAACTCCATTGGCATTGAAATTTCGTTCAAAACCAACACCTTGGTTCTTCCGGTGCCTTCCTTGCTTGCGTACAATTTCCTCAAATTGCTTACTCCCAGCAAGACTCTTGTAGACACCTTTTTCTATAATTCCTTTCAATAGCATATTTTCTTGCTCAAGTGTAACTTGGCTAAGAGAATCATTAGTGGAATGAATAGAACTACTAGAAGCAACAACATTGGATTTAGCATTGTTATTGTTACTACTAGAGGTAAAACCATTTTACCCTTGTTGCTAGTTTGCTTAGGTTTAACTTGTGGCATAAAGGTAGACAAGAGTAAACGCTTGGCAAGATATGAGGAACTCTTCTTTCAAAGATCGTCATTGATAGCTTTAAGAAACTCATGCTCTTGCTCTAAATTTAGCTTCTCGAAGCGTAGCTTCTCATGAGTTCTTAGAAGTTCTCTATGATCCTCTTGAGTTGTTTCATGAGCTAACCTAAGAGCATTTAGTTCTTTAGTTAGACGCTCAATCTCCTTCATAGCATTGTCACTCGTTTCCTCTTGACTATCATGATTACTAGCATTTTCATTATAGCTCACATTACTATCCTTGTCAACAAGTAAATCATCATCACCAAGCAAATCATCTTCATCACTATTGAAATCAAGATACTCGGGGTGTGATACCTTGGGGCCTTTTGCCATGAAGCATCTTCCAATCACTTCATTTGGTGAGTCAAATAGATCATAGGAGTTGGATGACACAAGTGCAAGTCCGGCAACACCTTCATCTTGACTATAGTCGGAGTTGGAGTGATAACTTCTCTCGGAGTGGTTGTCGGAGTCAGAGCCGGAAACCCATTCACCAACATGAGTTTGATGTCTTCTTCTTGTGTAGCTCTTGGATGACCTATCCTTCCTCTCCGAATCCTTGCTTCTTCGAGAGTGTCTTCGTTCATAACGATCATCTCTACTCCTTCTCTCCTTATGAGGTGATTCATCTCTTTTATGTCTTCCTCTTGGTGATTCGTCTCTTTTCTTGTAGGGAGCCGTACACTCATTGGAGTAGTGTCCAGGCTTTCCACAGTTGTAGCAATTACGGTCATGACTTGATGATCTTCTCTCATAGTGTCTTGAGCTAGAACTTCTTTCTTTCCCTTTGTTCTTGTAGAACTTGTTAAACCTTTTCACCATTAGGCTAATCTCTTCATTGGATACTAGCTTGTCACTTGGAGTTGTTGGAGCATCGGTTGAGGCTTCGTAAGCACCACTTGATTTGTTGTGCAGCTCTTCTTTGTCCTTGAGTGACATTTCATGAGCAACAATCCTTCCAATGACTTCCGTGGGCTTGAGATCTTTGTAATTTGGCATCATTTGGATCAATGTGCAGACGGTATCATATTTTCCATCCAAAGCTCTAAGTATCTTCTTGATGATGAATCTGTCGTTCATCTCTTCACTTCCTAAGCCGGCAATCTCATTTGTGATGAGAGCAAGCCTAGAGTACATCTCAGCGACTGCTTCACCATCCTTCATCTTGAACTTGTCAAGTTAACTTTGAAGCACATCCAACTTAGATTCCTTGACGGACTCGGTACCCTCATGCATATCAACCAAAGTATCCCAAATTTCCTTTGCATTCTTGAGGCGGCTGATTTTGTTGAACTCTTCGGGACATAAACCGTTGAATAGAATGTCACAAGCTTGAGCATTGTATTGCAACATCTTCAATTCTTCCGGGGTTGCTTCACGATCCGGTTCCTTGCCATCCTCAAAGAAGTCACCTTGCAAGCCAACACGAACAACAACCCAAACGGCGGGGTTATGACCAAGAATATGCATTTTCATCTTATGTTTCCAACTAGCAAAGTTTGTACCATCAAAATATGGACCTCTACGGTGATAGTTACCCTCACTAGACGCCATACTCTCCTAGGTTGTGAAACCAAGGCTATGATCACCAAAGCAATGGAAATCAAGGCTTTACGGAGACCAAAGCTCTGATACCACTTGTAGGATCGAAAGTATGTCTAGAGGGGGGGGGTGATTAGACTACTTGACCAAATAAAACCTAACCTTTTCCCAATTTTAGTTGTGGGCAGATTTTAGCAATAATACATGTCAAGCATCACCCTACACATGCAATTCTAAGAGTATAGCAGCGGAAAGTAAACAATTGCATATGTAAGTAAAGAGGGGATCAGAGATTTCAAACGCAATGAAGACACGGTGGTTTTTGGCGTGGTCCCGATAGGTGGTGCTATCGTACGTCCACGTTGATGGAGACTTCAACCCACGAAGGGTAACGGCTGCGCGAGTCCATGGAGGGCTCCACCCACGAAGGGTCCACGAAGAAGCAACCTTGTCTATTCCACCATGTCTTACGTCCACGAAGGACTAGCCTCACTCGGGGTAGATCTTCACGAAGTAGGCGATCTCCTTGCCCTTACAAACTCCTTGGTTCAACTCCACATCATGTCGGAGGCTCCCAAGTGACACCTAACCAATCTAGGAGACACCACTCTCCAAAAGGTAATAGACGGTGTGTTGTTGATGAACTCCTTGCTCTTGTGCTTCAAATGATAGTCTTCCCAGCACTCAAACAACTCCTCACAGATTTGGCTATGGGGGAAGAGGGATTTGAGTGGAAAGCAACTTGGGAAAGGCTAGAAATCAAGATTCAAATGGTAGGAATGGAATAGCTTGATCTCAACACATGAGTAGGTGGTTCTCTCTCAGAAAATGTATGGTGGAAGTGTAGGCACGTTCTGATGGCTCTCCTTACTGAGAAGGAGGTGGTGGAGGGGTATATATAGCCTCCACGCAAAATCCAACCGTTACACACTTTTGACCCAACTCGGTGGCACCGAAACCATAATCTCGGTAGCACCAAACTATGTAAAAGATATGAACTTTAGGAATCTTGGTGGGACCGATACGAACAACTCGGATGGACCGAAGTGCAATGGCTAGGGCAAACCTCATCTCGGTGGCACCGATTGCATCAACTCGGTAGGACCGAAGTGAAGCAATAAGGCAACAGAGAGTTGGCAAGCCATCTCGATGAGACCGATTTGCAAAACTCGGTGAGACCGAAGTAAGTGCAAACGATTACAGAGAGTTGGCAAGGCCATCTCGGTGAGACCGAGATCCATTTCGGTGGATCCGATTTGTTAGGGTTTTGGCAGTGGCTAAGTCTAGGTGAACTCGGTGGGTCCGGATAGGAAATTTCGGTGGGGCCGAGTTGGAATGTGGGTTTTGGACATATTTGGGTAGAGAGAGTGGTTGAGGGTTTAGGAGTACTGTCACTAAGCACTTGAGCAAAAAGACCATTAAGCAACACCTCATCCCCTTTTAATAGTATTGGCTTTCCTATGGACTCAATGTGATCTTGGATCACTAAACCAAAAATGTAGAGTCTTGATCTTTTGCCAATCCTTCTCCTTAGCATTTTGAGGGGTCCACGTCTCTAGTCCATGCCATGCCAATCATTGAACACCCTGAAATCTTAATCTTGAATGGACATTAGTTCAATGAGATATATGTTGTTATGAATTACCAAAACCACCAAGGGAGCAGATGTGCTTTCACCGGTCTACGTCCTAAGCACTCAGGGGTCTTGGGCCCATCGCCCTTTGCACTCGTGCGCATTGCGAATGCGGCCGGTGAGCAGTCCTAGCCCCCTTAATACAAGCGCAGGCTTTACCAGACCAACCCGGCGCGCGCCGCTCAACTGCTGACATCTGAAGAGCTTCGGCTGATACATACGACACCGAGTACCCATATTATTCCCATGTGCTGGTTAGCGCGAAAAGGCCAGAGGCCTACTCAGATTACATATCCTAACCCTTAGCGCATGAGGAGCTCGCGGTGACAAGCAGAGACTCACGATCATGTGACCCCGTCGCCCCGTCTCGTGGACTTACGGCAAGGGCTAAGAATGCCCGGCTGTGCCACGTATTCATCTCTCGGGTACCCTCTTGGTCAACCCGATATCACATCTCTCGCGGGTACCCCTCGGGGCCAACCCGTCTTTATCTAGTAACAGTAGTAAAGTCACAGTATCAGTGTGTCCATATCATTAAGAAGGAATCCGAGGAATCACCCTCGTAGGATTCCCACTCGATGATCCCGTCAAGGTGAACCCGGAGGAATCACCCTCGATGGTATTCACACTTGCGGGGTTGCACGACAGAAGCTTTATCGGAGGTGGAGAAAGAGGAATCACCCTCGGTAATCCACAACCGACTAGCTGTACTACAGAGACATTATCGGGAGTGAGATAAGAGGTATCACCCTCGGCACTTGATGTTAGCTCTGCAGAGTCGAGCATCTTAGGGGTGTGTGGTGATGTGCTAGTCTCAGCCCAACGAACACATCGATCGGGGCACAGGTACTAAAGCGGGGCAACTAGATCAAGGAAGAGGGGCCACAGATGGTTAACTAACAACCTATACTAGGCATCTGGGATATCAGGTAAGTATCAACAAAAGTTACAAGAAACAGGCTATGCATCAGAATAGGATAAATCAACAACAGTAGCAAATTCTAATGCAAGCAGGAGGGAGAGAGAATAGGTGATATAGGCATGCGTCAAGGGGGTTGCTTGCCAGGAAGCTCTGCAGCAAAGGAGGGATCGTCAGTGGTGTCGTCGGTCTCCTGAGCTTCGTCGGTCTCGGGGGCCATCGGAGAAGAAGAGGGGGAAGAAACAATAAATAAAAGCAGACAAATGCAACACAGATGCATGGCATGGCAGTATGCAGTGTTAGTGGTGACCTAATGCATTGCTACATGTCGCAGACGAAACGGAAAAATATCTGGGATATTTTCCCGGCGTTTAGGCTGATGTCGGTATACTGAACCGAAGGGGAAGGTTCCATGTTTAGATAGTTAGGACTGATGGTCAAGCATTTTGACCACATATTCGGATTCGTCTCGTTTTTCTGATCAACTTTCATGTAGAAAGTTTTTCGATCCGAGCTACGGTTGAATTTCTACGAATTTTGAAAGATTTAAACTCTTTTCTGAAATTCCTGGAAATTAAATCTAATTCGAAAATACCAGAAAATACTATATTACGTCAGCATGACATCAGTGTCACGTCAGCGAGTCAACCTGGGACCCACCTGTCATACATTGTGGGTTTAACAGGGTTAGTTTTAAACTAAACTGAGTTAATTAGCTAGTGGGCCTGGCCTGTCAGTGACCTAACTAATCAGTGGGTTAATTAATTAAGTGTAATTAGCCACTAACAAAAATGCTGACGTGGGGGACCCACCTGTCAGGGTCAACCATGCACAGTCAGCACAGTTGACCCGGTCAACTGGTCAACTAGGCCCGCGGGACCCAGCTGCCAGTGACTCGGGGTGGCCCACCGGTCAGGCCACGTCGGCGATCGGCGCCGGAACAGCTCCGGCGAGCCATTTTTGCGGCAGCGAGCTCCGGCGAGGCTCGGGTTTCGCGTACGGTGGATCATAACGAGCACCGTGACCACCATTCGGATGAGAGACGTGCGCCGCGTCGAGCTGCGCAAACGGCGCGAGCTTTGGTGGTCTGTAACGATGGCTACGGCAAGCGCGGTCGGCGGCCGAAATCGGGACTCGGCACATATGGCGTTCCGGTCGGTTAGCGCGCGAACTAAAGCCACAAGGAGCACCAGGCGGTCACTCCGAGCACGTAGGCATGCTTGCTTGGCCATGACAGAGGCTAATGCGACGGCGGCGAGCTCGTCAACGGAGTGGAGCTCCGGCAATGGCGGCGCATCCCGCACGGCTGGCTACGGGGTGAGGCAAATGCGCGCGGACGGAAAGAGAAGGGGCGGAGCTCACCTAGTAGGCTCAAGGTGGCCCGGCGACCGATTAGTAGCTGCAGAGGAGCGGATCGACGCCGGCGAGCTGCGGGGATCCGAGGTGAACGCCGGCTCGATCCGGGCAATGCAGTGGCCTCCATCTCAGACGCGGGGTCGGGGAAGAAGAAGTAGACGTCGACGGTGCTGGTGGTCAGCTTGGAGAGGCGAGGGAGGCACGGAGGCCGCCGTGGTGGAGCCGCGCGGCGACGGCGGCGTACTGGAGAGGGAGGGAGAGAGTGGGCGAGCGAGGAAGGAGGGGGAGGAGTGGCCAGGGGAGACGGCTCGGGGTCACGGGGCGATCCTTATCCCCTCCTGTCACCAGCTCCGTCGCCGTGGCGGGCGGTGAACGGCGCCGTGCGCGCTGGACGCGGGCGAGGCGACACGGCGAGTGGGAGCAGGTAGACAAACAGGGGGTGGGCCGGCTGGGCCGGCGCCAGGCCACAGGTGAGCGACAGGTAAGTTTTTCCTTTTTCTGTTTTTCTCTTTTATTTAATAAACAGAGAGGGAAAAGAAAATATTTGGGCATCCAAATGGCTTATGAAAAATATGGGACTTGGCCCATTAATTCCAGCGCATTTTTAGACACTGCCACAAGAAGTTTGGGAAATATTTGAATCCAATTGAATTTTGCAAAAGTGGAATGGCGTTTTAAATTGCTGGATTAGCACTGTTTTAAATGCTAATGCTCATTTTAGCATGATGGTGATGTTGTTTTTCTTAACATTAAATTGTTTTGGAATATTTGCTAAATGATGAACATTTTCCTAGCAACTTTAGTGCAACTCCAAAATTCACTTGCAATTTGAATTGAATTTCAGAGAGGAATTTGAAATGAGATTTTATTCCAACATGAGTATTATTGCAAATCACAGTAGTTTAGCATCATCATGATGGATCACTGTTGCTCATTACACAGGGGTGTTACAATTCTCCTCCTCTAAAAGAAATTCTCGTCCCGAGAATTTAGGAGGTAGAAGGAAACAGATCGGGGTATTCGTCCCGAAGACGATCCTCGCGTTCCCAAGTGGCTTCATTCTCAGTATGGTTCAACCACTACACTTTAAGGAACTTGGTTGTCTTCTGGCGGGTCCGACGTTCAACTTGATCGAGAATGCGGATCGGATGCTCCTTATAAGATAGATCATCTTGCAAATCGAGCATTTCATGATGCACGGCTCGGTGCGGAAGTTGCGACACATGGAAGACGTCGTGGATGTGGGAGAACTGCGGCGGCAACTCCAATTTATATGCCACATGTCCATGTCTGGCGAGAATGCGAAAGGGACCAATGTAGCGAGGAGCTAACTTGCCCTTGATTCCAAAGCGATGAGTGCCCTTCATTGGAGTGACACGCAGATAAGCTTGCTCACCAGGTTGATAGATCGATCCCCAGTGTTTATGATCATAATTGCTCTTCTGGTGAGACTGAGCAGCTTTGAGATTTTCCCGCACAATACAGACTTGCTCTTCAGCGTGTTGGATAATATCCGGACCAATGAGCGGCCGTTCCCCAGTTTCTGACCAATTCAGAGGGGTTCGACACTTACGTCCATAAAGAATCTCGAACGGGGCCATTTTCAAGCTGGCTTGATAGCTGTTGTTGTAAGAGAATTCGGCATACGGGAGTGATTCTTCCCACTTCTTGCCAAATGAAATAACACAAGCTCGCAGCATATGTTCCAGCACTTGATTAACCCGTTCGACCTGGCCTTGGGACTGGGGGTGATAAGCTAAACTCCAGGTAATATGAGTTCCCATAGCTTCTTGGAAACTTTTCCAGAACATTGAGGTGAAAAGGCTGCCACGGTCTGAACTGATCTCCTTCGGAATACCGTGGAGTGATACAATTCTGGAGATATACAGATCTGCCAGCTGACTAGTAGTGATCGTCTCCTTGACTGGCAGAAAGTGTGCAACTTTGGAGAGTTGGTCAATGACGACAAGAATTGCATCATGACCTTTCTGTGACCTGGGTGTCGGTACCAAAACCGGCAGATCTCGGGTAGGGGATCCGGACTATGGGTCAAGGAGTCGATGGTAACAGGGAATATAGAGACAGGGATTTACCCAGGTTCGGGCCCTCTCGAGGAGGTAATACCCTACGTCTTGCTTGATTGTATTGATGTGATTGTATGAAGGTTACAGAGTTGATCTACCTCGAGATTGACTGGGCTAAACTCTAGGTAATGGATATGATCCTCTACGGACTAGGCCTTCTGGTTTATATAGACACTAGGAGGTCCTAGGGTTACACATGGTCGGTTACCATCAGGGGACAAACATGCCGGTTATGCCAACTGTTTCTTGGAGGAGATGCCAAGTCTTCGGAGGTTTCCTTCTGATACACGGGGTCGCCCACAATCCGGCCTTCCATCAACGAGTAGAGGGCGGCCCACCAGCCCGGCCTATGAGAGATAGGCCGGCAGCCCGAGTACCCCCTAGTCCGGGACACCCTCAGTAGCCCCCGAACTAGTCTTCGAAGCCGAGGTAGACGCCGAACACCATTGGCTTCGTGGACCAGTTCACTTTCCTCCGTGACACCGGTAACATGCCTGTATTACTCCGAGTTGTATTCTCAAGCATTGTCCGGTCGTATATGCGCCGAGCTGTACCTCGGTAACGAAGTATAATAATAGCTTAGCCCCGAAGGCTAGCCGCTTTGGTGTGAGCAGTGTCCTTACCTGACAACTTTTACCGAAGGGTCACACCTTGCCACGACTGCGAGTTGGTTTATAAAAAACTCGATTCGCGGTTCGAGGCGGTTTTCATTGACACGTCCCATCGATGTGGAGATCGTGTCCTATTTTCAAGGGATATGATCAATAATCCGTTTCACCCCACGCGCGCATAATGGCATGGTTATACGGGGAAGTGGCGAGGACTGCGGCGCAGTAAAGGGACCGTGGGTTTTTACAGCCCATAAAAGGGGCACAGCCTTCGTTCCTTTCGCACGCTCTCATTTCCCTCCTTCGCCATTGCCTTCCCCATCTCTTGAGCTCCAACGCCCAGATCCGCCCTCCCTCTCAAAAACCTTTCCTTCCACCCGCCCGATCTAGCAATGGCGGGTTCCGGGTCCAAGGGCAAGTGGGAGGCCTCTAGCGTTACCAACAACGCCATTTTGGAGTTGTAGAGCGCGGGCTACCTCCCGGCCGACATCGCCCACCGTGCTCCGGAGGCGGGCCAGGCCATCCCCATGCCGCGGCAGGGCGAGAGAGTGGTGTTCGTGCCCCACTTCATCCGGGGTTTGGGTTTCCCCCTTCACCCCTTCGTCAGGGGCCTCATGTTCTTCTACGGGCTCGACTTTCACGACCTCGCGCCGAACTCCTTTCTCCACATCTCGGCTTTTATCATCGTCTGCGAAGCCTTTCTTCGAGTCCGGCCACACTTCGGTCTGTGGTTGAAGATCTTCAACGTCAAGCCGAAGAGAGTAGATGGCCAGCAGGCGGACTGCGGGGGGGGGGGGGGGGCAATGATTAGCAAGCTTCCGCGAGTGGAGTGGCCGGACGGTACCTTCATCAAGACCGTCAAGATCTGGCAAAAAGAATGGTTCTACATCAGAGAGCCGAGGCGCGCAAATTGGTAGGCGATTCCGGCCTTCCGCTCCGGGCCCCCTACAAGGCTGGTCTCATGGACCAAAAAGGGCCTCGACTGGGGGCCGAATAAGGAGGTGGTGCTGCTGCAGATCCGGATCGCCAAAATGATAGAGAAGGGCATCGCGCTGGTCAACGTGATCCAGATCATGCTCGGCCGCCGAATCCTCCCTTTCCAGGACAGGGCTTCCCCAATGTGGGCCTATAAGCCCGGAGACCCGGCCACCGTGCGCAGCTTCTTCTGCACGTCCCACGCCCAACTGTGGAGGGCGCTATTCAAGCCGCAGAAGGACTGGCCGGCCGAGGAGGAAGACATCGGACTCGATGCCGCAAATCCTCCACGGGAGGTATGAGCGATTTTGTATTTTTTATCCGAAGTGTTCCCCTTTAACAAGGTACTCAGCTTTGCTACTTTTCATCCGCAGAATTGGCTGAAGAAGCCCAGCGGATCGACAGTCCGGCGCCGCTGCCAGAGGGACCCAGGACGCCCCTCCTGACGGCCATGCTGGCCGTGGAGCCGTACGAGGCGCCGGACAGGAAGGAGAAGAAGAAGGACCAACAGGGGGAGGCCAGAGAGGGCCTCCGCTCCCGAGGACCCCCGGGTGCTAGATCCGGGGACACCAATGCTCTCTCCGCGCAAGAGGAGGAGAAGGAGCAGGGAGAGGACGGGGAGGAAGACGACTCCTCCCGAATTGGGAAAAGAGCGGCGTCCGAGGACGCCGAGGTGAAGCCGCCTCAACCCACCCACAAAAAACCGCACAAGGCCAAGGTGGCCTTGTATGGTGACAGCTCGGCTTCTGCCGAGGACTCTGAGGCATCCAAAGAGGTTCCTCGGAGGATTCCCAGGGCTAAGCCACAGGCTCAAAGGTACGCGTTCTAGTAACCGCTTGACCATCCTTAGCTGAACTGGGTTCTGAGATTGATCACATTTCCGTGTGTAATTTTGCAGCCCGCTGCGCGACCTCCCCACCGACCGAGCCTCGGAGGGGGATTCTCCACCAGCGGTGCTAGCGGAGAGCGGGAACGAATCCCGCGCCTCGCCTCCCCCAATCGTCTAGGAGGCTGGGGAGGTCCTATCGAGGAGGACCCCTTCCGCGCCGTACGCGGGGGGAGAGGGCGACACTATCATGGCCGAGGTGAACACCTTGGTCACCAAAGACCAGGAGGGGAGGGCCCCTCTGGTGAACGAAGAGGAGGAGCTCGGGCGACCCGAGCTCTCTCCGAGGACGACTCCGGAGATGTCAAGGCGTCCAGAGTCCGGCGCTCCGGACTTCGAGAAGGAAGGAGCTGAAGCGCCGCCGCCACCCCCGCCCGCCCCAGAGCAGGCGTCGACCGGGTGGCCGGACGAGATGGAGGATGCTCTAACCAGCTCCTCCATCGCCGAAGAGCACCGTGCACTTATGGGCACGGTGTTGCAGAGTATTCGGTCCGTGGATAACGGACTGAAAGAGGCCTTTAGTGGCCTTCTTACCGCCTTCAAGGTGAGCGAAGTAATGCTTTTCCCTTAGAAAAATTGATTTGTGGAAATGTATAGCCTCATACACAGTAGCCCCCGAGACACTGACTAGCTTGGGCAAAGCCTGTCAGAGGATCAAAAATCAATATCCCGGATACTAACGTGTGTATAATATTGTACAGGCATCATCTTCGGCCGCAGCCGCCAACGCCGAAGAGTTGGTCGAGCTGAATCGAAAGCTGAAGAGCTCCGAAGATGACCTGAGCCTGGTAAACAAAAGGTTCGACGAGGCGCAAGGTAAGTCCGAGCTGTGATATTGAATACAGCCGTTATTTTGTAAGCAGGGTGCGAAGTATCCTAACGGAGATAACCGATTGTACTGCAGCCGCCGCTGCGGAGGTCGAAAGCCTCAAGGCCGCACTGAGGACAGCTCAGGTGGATGCGGCGGCGCAAAAGTCGGCAGCCAAACAGGCGGTCGCCGAGCTGGTGGTGGTGAGAACCGCAAGTGAGAAGCACGAGGCCAGGCTGCTGGAAGTGCAGCAAGAGCTCGGGGATGCCGTCACAAGGTGTGAGGCCCTCGAGCAGAAGAATAAGGAGCAAGCCGCTGAATTGACTTCATTGGCGGTGGTGGCTAAGGAAGCGCGGACAGAAGCGCGCGGCTACCAAGAAGAGCTCCGCCAAGTCAGGCTGATTGCGGACGGTAAGCCGTACTTGCTACAAAGTGTCTTTGGAGGTAACAAGTTCACATTGCTCACGCGGGTATGGCGTTCCTCAGGCGCCTTTGCGGACCTCCCGAAGAGTGCGGCTGATGCGGCGAGGTTCCTCGCCGGACGGGAGGGTGGGGCCGAGCAGAGGCTTTTCTGGGCGCAATTTCAAGCGCCCAAACACCCTCCCCTCCTCAACAACCAAATGAAGCAGCTGATGGAGCTGCATCGGATGGCGGAGCCGGCAATGAAGGACCTCTGCGTCAAGCTATGGCCGGCGGAGCCACTGCCGAGCAGCTACTTCGGTCTGGTGCAGAGGCTGTACGACGCCCCTTCTCGGGTCGACGCCTGGAAGCGCTCCGCATGCATCGAGGGGGCTCGGATGGCTTTCGGCAAGACTATGGTACATTGGCCGAAGATAAAGGCAGCCGAGATGGCCACTAGACCTCCGCTGCCAGGGAAGGAGCATAGGTGTCCCGAGCACTACTTTCCCGCCGTGATGGACGGTGCTCGGGCAGTAGAGGCCCAGTGTTCAAAAGATGTAATTTATGAGGAGATGTAGCTTCCTTGTAACCAAGGAGTTGAAACTTTTGCTTTCTTGTAATGCAAGTGGTCGGCTATTGATATAGTGCCTGTTTAATTTTGACTCCTGTGCGGCCGATTTGAAACTGAAAGTTACCAGTCGTCGGCTTCAGCCCCCCTAGCAGATACTGCATGGGGTGTTTTCTCGTAATACGTGAACCCTTAGCCGACGTCTCGGTGCCCGGGGGCGGTTGTATGTACGGAAAACCAGGCAATCATACTATGTGGTTTTAGTGCTTTCACTTAGCCAGAGGAGCTTGACTGTGGGGGCCGGTAACGAGCCCCCGGTGTTTGTGATATTCGGACAAGCCGCGGTTGATCACATGGTTTCCGTAATAGATAACCCTTCGTGTAACACGGACTAACCTCCAACGATTTTAGGCTAACACCAGTCATCGGATCGCCGACCAGTTCTCGCTTATTGGGACAGTCAGTTTTTGGCTTTCTCCACTGAGGTACTTAACCAGGCGAGCTAGAAGTACAATCGCAGTGGTTCTCCCTTTACCCTTTTAGCCGAACAGTGCGAAACGTAAGAGGGTAAACACAGGAGCCAGGCAACCCAACTATTGACCAAAGACGCAATTCGGAACTGATTCATATAATGCAATATCCGTGACGCCGGGCACATAAAATAAAAATAAGTGCCGGGATAAAGTTTAAGGCAAGATCTAGGTTCGAGCCCCCGGTCTATTAGCCGGTTTGAAATGGATGTATCGTAATAGTTTACTTCGGCTAAAAAGGTGGAAAGGAATATGCAACATGAATGACTGCACAAGTATACCATAATAAGGTGGTCTTTATTTCCTTTGAATGTGTGACGTCCAACCGTACAATCCGGATTGCCGAAGTAACTTTAATAGATACTTTTGAAGAAATGAATATATTGAGAGTAAAGGTTTACACAGGGCCTTCATGAGTGGTTTGACGTCCCTACTATGCCCTGCTGCACGTCTGCGCCTTTGCTTTTCAAGAGGCTTCCGACGAAGCGAAGTTGTCCACCGTGTATTAAGCGGACGTAGTGATGTTCGGTGGACGAGCCCTTGAAAAAGGGGTTTTGAGAAGTCACCGTGGTATATCAGTTTGACACTGATCGGGCCCTAGATGGTGCCCGTTGTCGATGTTGATTTGAAGACACATGTAAACCATTGTTCGGTCGAGCCGAGTTCATGGTCTTTGTGTCACGAGTCCCCACAGCTGCCCATGGAATTTTGAGTGTGAAATTGTGTACTCGAGGTACATACTTCGCGACTAGGTGGGGCATGCTATGGGGCGCGTGCCCCTATTTGGGGTGAGCGTGGGAGTGCTCGGGGACCGAGGCTGCAGCTCGGGAACACTTGCGTGCGTCCAATGACTTGACGGTAGACTGGGCTTGCGACGCTGCTTCGGCGGCTTGGACTTCGGCGGCCAGAGCCGCTGTGTGTTCCTCTGATCGGAGCAAGCACACAGTATTACCGTTGATGGTAATAACGCCCTTTGGTCCGGGCATTTTGAGCTTCAGGTATGCGTAGTGAGGGACGACATTGAAGCGGGCGAATGCAGTCCGGCCGAGAAGTGCGTGGTAACCACTACGGAAAGGGACAATATCGAAGATCAAGTCCTCGCTGCGGAAGTTGTCGGGCAAGCCGAAGACGACTTCCAATGTCACAGATCCCAAGCAGCGTGCCTCGACACCTGGGATTACACCTTTAAAGGTGGTGTTGCTGGGTTTGATTCTTGACGGGTCAATCCCCATCTTCTTCACTGTATCAGCGTAAATCAGATTAAGGCTGCTTCCTCTGTCCATAAGGACTCTGGTGAGGTGAAAACCGTCCACGATGGGGTCGAGCACCAGAGACGCCGTTCCTCGATGACGTATACTAGACGGATGGTCTCGACGGTCGAAAGTGATCGAGTAAGCCGACCAAGGGTTGAATTTCGGGGCTACCAGCTCTAAGGCGTAGACATCCCGAAGCGCGCGTTTCCGCTCCTTCTTTGGTATGTGTGTGACATAGATCATGTTCACGGTTTTGACCTCTCAAGGGAACTATTTTTGGCCTCCACTGTTCGGCCCGCGAGGTTCGTCATCGTCCTCGCTGCGGGGGCCCTTGCCCTGTTCTTCGGCTGTGGCTTTGCCGGCCTGCTTGATTACCCAACAGTTACGGTTGGTATGGTTAGCTGGCTTGTCAGGGGTACCATGAATCTGGCACGGCCTATCCAATATTCTATCAAGCGCGGACGGGCCGTCACGATTCCCTTTAGAGGGTTTTTTCCGCGGCCCTGATTTCGAGCCGCTGAATCCGGCGTTTACTGCTGTGTCATCGGCTTCACCGCCGTTGTTTGAGTGCCGACGCTTATTGTTCCTATTGCGCCGGGGTTTCCCATTTCCGTCCCGGGTCTCTGAAGTGCCGGGGTCTTCGGGGTGGTTGCTTCGACGAGCTAGCCAGCTATCCTCACCCGCGCAAAAGCGGGTCATTAGGGAGGTAAGGGACGACATTGTTCTCAGTTTATCTTGGCCGAGCTGACGGGCGAGCCACTCGTCCCGAATACTGTGTTTGAATGCCGCAATTGCTTCGGCATCCGGACAGTCGACGATCTGGTTCTTCTTGGTCAAGAACCGGTTCCAGAATTGCCGGGCTGACTCTCCGGGCTGTTGAATGACATGGCTCAGGTCATCGGCGTCCGGTGGCCGAACATAGGTGCCTTGAAAGTTAGCTCGGAATGCATCTTCGAGCTCTTCCCAGCTCCCGATGGAGTTTTCGGGTAGGCTGTTCAGCCAATGCCTGGCCGGTCCCTTGAGTTTCAGCGGTAAGTACTTGATAGCGTGGAGATCATCTCCTCGAGCCATATGAATGTGGAGAAGAAAATCCTCAATCCACACAGCTGGGTCAGTTGTCCCATCATAGGATTCTATATTAACGGGTTTAAACCCCTCGGGGAACTGATGCTGCATCACCTCGTCAATGAAACACATTGGGTGTGCGGCGCCCCTGGCCCGGGCCACATCGCGCTGTAGATCGGTTGTGATCCGGGCACGGTGCTGCTCCCGAGCTCTATCGTTTCTATCGCGCCAGGCCTGATATCCGTCCCGTCCAGCGGGTGCGTATCCTGTGGATCCATAGATGGATCTTGACTGAATCACTCGTGCGTTCAGGTCGTGGCGCAGATCGTATTGGTCATCCGGTTGAACCGGGTCTTTGCCTTCTCGGCGAGAGGGCGCGAGTGGGTATTTGGTTATCTTGGCCGCCCTATCCCGTCCTCGAGGGGGCACGGGTGGGAGTTCGGCTTCTCCGGCCGCTCTATCTCGTCCTCGAGGGGGCACGGGTGGGTATTCGGCTTCTCCGGCCGCTCTATCTCGTCCTCGAGGGGGCGCTGGTGGGTGCTCGGTTTCCACAGCCGGCCTATCTCGTCCTCGAGGGGGGCGGTCGGGCTGGTTTGTGTAGGTTCGTCTGGGAGGCATGGGCTCGAAGGCCTCGTCCTCGAATTCTGGGAGTAGGCGCCGCCGTGGGTAACTCTTGTATTGGCCCTGACGTTGATCGTCGAGGCCTTCTTCGGCAGCTAAGACCATCGTCCATCTGTCATTGAGCGTATCCTGTTCGGCCTTTAGCTGTTGTTGTTTCATCTTCAAGCTTTGGGCAGTGGCGATGAGTTGCCGCTTGAATTTTTCTTGTTCCTGGGATCCTCAGGGACGATAAAGTCTTCGGGTCCGAGGCTATCTTCCTCTTCGGATGGAGGGAGGTAATTGCTGTCCTCGGAATCGTCGAGGTCCTCGGGGTCACCCTGGTCCTCGTGCCCTTCTGGGGCATCGGGTCGCTGCTCGGGCATGTTATCGCCGAGCTCCCCCAAGTTGTCCGGAGTCTCGTTATCTCCGGTGCCGTTCGTGTCTGTGTGATTTTCCTTGCCCTTTCCCCGCCCTCTAGCTCGCCGTCGTCGGCGTCTGGGCGGTTCTTCGGTGGGATCTTCGCCGTCCTTCTTGGTTGTGTCACCGTCCTTCATGGGGGTGTCAACCATGTAAACGTCATAGGTGGAGGTGGCGGTCCACTTTCCGGTATTGGTAGTGGCAAGGAAGGTATCCGTGTAGGGCGGGACGTCAAAGTCCTCGTCCATGTCGTCAGCCTCCTCGGAGGCATAGTCCAGCATGTCGGTTAAATCTTCGACAGTGGCTACCAAGTGGGTGGTGGCTGGGACGCAAAATTCCCCACGGCTGGCATCCTGTCCGACCTTCTCCTGGTCCGAGGACAAGCCATCCGCGATATTTATCTTCTGGATCCGGTCTAGCATCTCGCTTAAATTCAAGGGGTCCACCGGATCTATGTTCGGGCTGCCATCGGAGTTGAGCTCCGGCGTACCGATAACGGGAGTGTGTTCGGCCAAGGGTGACCCTTGGTTTTCCGGCACCGGGGTCAGATCCAAACTCAAGGTCAGATCCGAACTGAGGCCCGCCCCGGGGGCAGGGAAGGAATCCGAGGTCAGGGCCTCGGGATTGGTAGGTTCCTCGGGTAAAGCCGAGAACCCAGTAAAGACCAGATCGCCTCGAGCATTGGCGACGTACTCAAGGCCGCCGAACCTGATTTCCTGCCCGGGGGCGAAGCTACCGACCTGGTCGAGGTGACCGGTCGGATCGGCGTGCAACACGATGCTGCCGAATGCGAAGAGCTGTCCGGGGACGAAGATGTCCCCGCTGCGGATTCCGTCGATGAAGAGAAGAGCTATCCGGGGACGGCGATGTCCCTGCTGCAGATTCCATTGACGAAGAGCTGTCCGGGGACAGCGAGCCATTGATCCTTGGCGACCCACGACGGAACTCTCAATGAAAGCACCAATGTCAGTACCAAAACCGGCAGATCTCGGGTAGGGGATCCGGACTATGGGTCAAGGAGTCGATGGTAACAGGGGATGTAGAGACAACGATTTACCCAGGTTCGGGCCCTCTCGAGGAGGTAATACCCTACGTCCTGCTTGATTGTATTGATGTGATTGTATGAAGGTTACAGAGTTGATCTACCTCGAGATCGACTGGGCTAAACCCTAGGTAATGGATATGATCCTCTACGGACTAGGCCTTCTGGTTTATATAGACACCAGGAGGTCCTAGGGTTACACATGGTCGGTTACCATCAGGGGACAAACATGCCGGTTATGCCAACTGTTTCTTGGAGGAGACGCCAAGTCTTCGGAGATTTCCTTCTGATACACAGGGTCGCCCACAATCTGGCCTTCCATCAACGAGTAGAGGGCGGCCCACCAGCCCGGCCTATGAGAGATAGGCCGGCAGCCCGAGTACCCCCTAGTCTGGGACACCCTCACTGGGAAGGCCAGTGATAAGGTCCATTTGCACTTTGTCCCATTTCCATTCAGGAATAGGGAGCAGTTGCAGTATTCCAACATTCTTCTGATGTTCTGCCTTAACGCGACGGCAAACGTCACATTCAACAACATAATGAGCAATGTCATGCTTCATTCTAGACCACCAGTACCTTTGACGGAGATCACAATACATCTTGGTGCTACCCGGATGGATAGACAGTGGTGTATCATGGGCCTCCTTCATGACTTTGTTGGTCATAAGCTCGAATTGAGGTACCACAATGTGGTCTTTGAAATACAAAGTTCCATCTTGAGCAAGCGAGAAATCCCTGTACTTTTCAAGGTGAAGATCTCTCTTCATCAGATCAACTTCAACATCTTTAGCTTGCGCACGCTTAACAACCTTCTCAAGATCTGGCTGTATAACAAGGGTATTAAGAGAACCCTGTGGAACAATGTGAAGGTTCAGCTTACGCAGTTCTTCATACAGATGAGGTTGAGCTCGCTGAACCATGAGGTTGTTACAATAGGACTTGCGGCTCAAGGCATCAGCCATCACATTAGCCTTGCCAGGGGTATATGAAATACCACAGTCATAGTCCGTAATCGTTTCCAACCATCGCTGTTGGCGGAGATTGAGATCTGGCTGAGTAAACAAATACTTCAGGCTTTGATGATCAATATATATCTCACACCGGTTACCGAGAAGGTAATGTCGCCACAGCTTCAATGCATAAATCACTGCAGCAAGTTCAAGATCATGTACTGGATAATTCTCTTCGTGAGGACGCAACTATCGCGAGGCATAAGCAATTATTCTTCGCTCTTGCATCAGGGGACATCCTAACCCTTGACGAGAGGCATGGCAATAAATCACGAAATCTTTGCGAGAATCCGGTGGAGCAAGCACTGGAGTAGAGGTGAGCTTGTCCTTGAGGGTCTAGAAACTTTCCTGACATTTGTCTGTCCACTCAAACTTAACGCCTTTGTGAAGCAGATTAGTCAGAGGCTTGGCAATCTTTGAGAAGTTCTCGACGAAACGACGACAATAACTTGCGAGGCCGAGAAAACTTCTGACTTGCTTAACATTCTTCGGGGGAGTCCAGTCCAGTATAGCCTGAACTCGTTCTGGGTTGACAACAATGCCATCCTTGGAAATAACATGTCCAAGGTAGGTTACTTCAGATAACCAGAATTTGCACTTGGAATACTTGGCATATAGCTGGTGCTCTCGAAGCTTTTCCAGAACCAGACGAAGATGTTCAGCATGTTCTTCCTTATTCTTGGAATAAACCAGGATATCAGCCAGATAAACCACGACGAATTTGTCGAGGTAATCCATGAAGATATAATTCATTAGACGGGAGAACGTTGCTGGTGCATTTGTTAAGCCGAAAGACATAACTATGTACTCATAAGAGCCATATCGAGTTACAAAGGCAGTCTTGGGAATATCCTCTTCGCGGACACGGATCTGATGATAACCCAACCTCAAGTCGAGTTTAGAGAACATTGATGATCCAGCCAGCTGATCATACAGGTCATTGATCCGAGGAAGCGGATACTTATTCTGAATGGTGGCTTGGTTGATAGGCCGGTAATCTTGGACCAATCGGTTTGTACCATCTTTCTTCTTGACAAAGAGAGAAGGTGCTCCCCAGGCAGAGGAACTTGGACGAATGAAACCCTTTTGAAGTGATTTTCGAGTTCCTCCTTAAGCTCGAGAAGTTCACGCGGAGGCATCTTGTAAGGACGCTTCGCAATAGGAGTTGTGCTTGGTTTTAGATCGATGACAAACTCGACAGCTCTAATAGGGGGTACTCCTGGAAGTTCTTCCGGGAATACATCTTGGAAGTCGCGAACGCCTGGAACATTTTCTATCCCCTCAAGAGGAGATGCGTTTAACGCATTCAGTGCATAAATCTGAGATTCAACACTTTGAACAACATGAGCATGGTAATTTACTAGCTCATCGGATGGGTGCAGGAGGTGTACGACTTTGGTGGCACAATTGATCAAGGTGGTGTGAGCCTTCAACCAATCCATTCCCAGAATGAGGTCAACCTTAGAAGACTTCAGAATAATGGGAAAAGCATGAAACTCCAACCCTTCGATATCAATGGTGACATCGGGGCTGAACATAGAGGCTTAGCATTGGCCCGCGGGAGTGTTTACTGCTAACGCATGGTGCAACTTTTCATATGTAAAGCCATGCATGAATGCAAACTCTTCTGATATGAATGAATGCGATGCTCCAGAATCAAATAAAACAGATGCTGGTACTGAATTAGCAGGAAGAGTACCCATCACAGTTTCTGGTTGATCCTGAGCTTCAGCCATGTTGACATGATAAGCCTGCCCACGACCATATGAAGGTCTGGCATTATAGTTGCGAGGCTGATTAATACCACGGCCATTTCCACGTCCAGCAGGAGGAAGCACAAGCTGGTTCTGACTCTGGGAGCAGTCTCTAGCACGGTGGCCTGGATGGCCACACTTGAAGCAGAGTCCATTGTCGGGACATGGAGCCGGAGCTCGGGGCATTGGAACCTGAGGTCTGAACTGCCTTGGAGATGGAGGAGGCATACGTGGTGCAACATACGATGGCCTCTGAATAGGTACAGCCGGACGGTACATGCTTTGAGGGACCCACATGAGGCGCTTCTGAGAAGACGAGCCCGAAGATGAGCCCGCCTCACGGGTGCGCTTGAGAGCGTCCTTGTTATCCTTAATACCAGTCTCAACCTGAATAGCCTTATTCACCAAGGTGGCGAAGTCAGCAAAGTCGTGGACTAGGAGTGCCATCTTGATTTCAGGGTTGAGCCCTTTGCGAAACTTTTCCTGTCAGCGGGCGTCAGTAGCAATGTCCTCTTCAGCATAGCGAGATAACTCCAGAAATTCCCGCTGATAGGCTTCCACAGACTTATTGCTCTGGGTGAGATTGCGGAACTCACGCTTCTTCTGGTCCATAACTCCTTGCGGAATATAACGGGCACGGAAAGCAGCTTTGAACTCCATCCAGGTGATAATAGTTCCAGTAGCTAAGGTCTGCCTATGAGTGTCCCACCATTGGGCTGCGGGTCCCTTCAGAAAGTAGGAGGCGAAAGTGACATAGTTGGCAGGGGCCACATTCGCAGACTCCATCTCAAATGCGATATCGCGGAGCCAATCATCAGCATCTAGCGGCTGAACTGAGTTGCGATAGATAGTTGGATTCAGTCACACAAATTCTTGCAAGGTGATTGCGGCTGGCTGTTGGTTGGCATTGGGGCGGGGAAACTGATCCATCAGCCCTTGCATAAACTGGCGGTGCATTTCAAATTGTTGCATCATCGCAGCCATATAGTTAGGCGGTGGTGGATTGTTGGCACCACGGCCACGACCTGTGGGTCTAACCATCCTGCTAAAAATTCAACAGGGGGTAGTTTAGCAACGAGCATTGCAGTAGCATGGATTCATTCATGAAGTAACTTGCACAACAAAAGGAAGTGCAATAGATACAACATCACAGTAAAACATGACATACAGATCCATACATAGGTTCGGTTACAAGACAGCGTTACAACAACGAAAAGAAAAGCTAGACAACTAGGCGGCACGCAGGCACGCGGTGGAGGGATACAACAACGCGACATAGCGATATGCTACATCAACGTTGGAGAAAACCACTAAAGCCAGGCAGCTGCAGGTGACGATGCAGGGTATCCTCGAAAGAAGGATCCTGCGCTCCGTGAACACTCTGGTGCAGAACCTGGCCCCGAACCGGAAGAAGAGGACCACGTGGAGGGGTAAAACCTCCCACAGCAGGCCACTCAAGACCTGGTGGCATCTCCGTCCTGCGCGGGTAAAGAATGTACTCTGGGTGCATCCGTGCACTGACTTCTGGTAGCAACTATGTCAGAGCATCGTAAAGACGAGCACGAGTGGTGTGCAACTCGACAACAAGAGCTCGAGCAGTGCGGTCCAAAGCCTGAGTGTACTATACCAAAACATGCGGGTCGTAGCAATGCGACACGTAAGCAGTACAGACAGCAGTGTAGTATCCAGTCTCATCCCCAGCAGGAGCATATGGGATGTATCTGAAAGCGGTCTCCTCCAAGCGACTGTTATGCTCTCCATGGAGACGGGCAATAGCAGTATAGGCAGCATCATGGACGACCATATCAACAGTCACTCCAACACCATGGAAGGTGTGCAACTCTGTGATGGAGTTGTTCTGCCGATCAAAGATGCGAACCTCAGCATGGTACTGCTCCTGGTTGAACTCACGGTAATCCTCGTAAACTGTGTACTCGGGATACCAGCGATATCCCAGCCTGGTCAGTAGTTCGACCAAAATGGCCGGAAACCCAGTCGCATCATGAGCCACGGTCAGACGGACAAGCTGTCTTGCGGGACGCATCTGAAACAAGGAGTGCAGAATGTCAAAAGAAAGTGTGAGAAGCATATGATAACTTGGAAAGAAAAGGTTAAATAGACCAATGGAAAGGAAAAGTTGGTTATCAGATTAACCAGACCAAAGAAAAGGATTAGTTACAGACAATCCAGCTCTCCGGGTGAATGTGATTACGAGAACCTAGTGTCAGAGTTAGCAAAATCATTTAACTCGAAAGGAAGAGAGTTCAGAGTCCTAGAGTATAGAAGAGGAATAAAAGATCCTAATACCACCCATTGGCGACGTGGGCCCGTAAGCCACACAGCCATGTTAGAAAAATCGTTTTGCAAAGACTAGACTCAACTTCGGCCAAGGAGTTGGAAAGGGGGGTTCCTATAGGCAGTCGGCTCTGATACCAACTTGTGACGCCCCCGACTTAATCGTGCACTAATCATACACGCAAATGCACACGATCAAGCCTAAGGACTCACTTGAAGATATCACAACACAACTCTAAACACAAATAAAATAATACACGCTTTATATTACAAGCCAGGGGCCTCGAGGGCTCGAATACATAAGCTTGAGTCATACAAGCATCAGCGGAAGCATTAGATATGTGAGTACATATATAAAAGTAAAACACATAGGCCTTTAAGAAGGCGGGGTAAAACAACGACAGAAGATCGAAAGGCGCAGGCCTCCTGCCTGGGTGCCTCCTATCTACTCCTGGTCGTCGGAGGGCTCCTCGTAGTAGTACTCTCCAGCAGGGTAGTAGTAGTAGTCGCCGGCAGGGACAGCTGACTCCGGGGCTCCGTCATCTGGTTGCATCAATCGGGTATGGGGAAAAGGGGAAGCAAAGCAACCGTGAGTACTCATCCAAAGTACTCAGCAAGACTTACATCAGATCTATTCTATGCATGCAACATTATCAAAGGAAGGCTGTATATGTGGACTGGACTGCAGAAATGCCAGAATAGAGAGAAGGGCTAGCCTATCGAAGATTAGCATCTTCAGCGTCTTGCAGCATTAGAAGAGTGCAGATTAGTACATAAATATAATAGTAACATCAAGTATAGCAGTAGCCACGCCCAGAGATCCTTCCTCGACTCCCTGCGAGAAAGCAATCCCGAAGCCAACATAGTAACCAGTTCTTAGTTGTAGTAGATCGGGATATTTTCCGAGCGTCCTGTTACCGTGGACACGGCTATTCGAATAGATATACTTCCCTGCAGGGGTGCACCATCTTACCCAACACGCTCGATTAACTCTGGCCGAATACACTTGCTCGGTGCATGCCCGGCCTCGGCTGATCGACACGTCGTAGCCCTACCTAGGATCAACAGAGAGGCCAGCACGCCGGTCTACATCCTAAGCACTCAGGGGTCTTGGGCCCATCGCCCTTTGCACTCCTGCGCTTTGCGAACGCGGCCGGTGAGCAGTCCTAGCCCCATTAATACAAGCGTAGGCTTTACCAGACCAACCCGGCGCGCGCCGCTCAACTGCTGATGTCTGAAGAGCTTCGGCTGATACATACGACGCCGAGTACCCATATTATTCCCACGTGCTGGTTAGCGCGAAAAGGCCAGAGGCCTACTCAGATCACATATCCTAACCCTTAGCGCATTAGGAGCTCGCGGTGACAAGCAGAGAATCACGATCATGTGACCCCGTCGCCCCGTCTCATGGACTTACGGCAAGGGCTAAGAAAGCCCGGCCGTGCCACGTATTCATCTCTCAGGTACCCTCTTGGTCAACCCGATATCACATCTCTCGCGGGTACCCCTCGGGGCCGACCCGTCTTTATCTAGTAACAGTAGTAAAGTCACAGTATCAGTGTGTCCATATCATTAAGAAGGAATCTGAGGAATCACCCTCGTAGGATTCCCACTCGATGATCCCGTCAAGGTGAACCCGGAGGAATCACCCTCGATGGTATTCACACTTGCGGGGTTGCACGACAGAAGCTTTATCGGAGGTGGAGAAAGAGAAATCACCCTCGGTAACCCACAACCGACTAGCTGTACTACAGAGACATTATCGGGAGTGAGATAAGAGGTATCACCCTCAGCACTCGATGTTAGCTCTGCAGAGTCGAGCATCTTAGGGGTGTGTGGTGATGTGCTGGTCTCAGCCCGACGAACACATCGATCGGGGCACAGGTACTAAAGCGGGGCAACTAGAGCAAGGAAGAGGGGCCACAGATGGTTAACTAACAACCTATACAAGGCATCTGGGATATCAGGTAAGTATCAACAAAAGTTACAAGAAACAGGCTATGCATCAGAATAGGATAAATCAACAGCAGTAGCAAATTCTAATGCAAGCAGGAGGGAGAGAGAATAGGTGATATAGGCATGCGTCAAGGGGGGTTGCTTGCCTGGAAGCTCTGCGGCAAAGGAGGGATCGTCAGTGGTGTCGTCGGTCTCCTGAGCTGCGTCGGTCTTGGGGGCTATCGGAGAAGAAGAGGGGGAAGAAACAATAAATAAAGGCAGACAAATGCAACACAGATGCATGGCATGGCAGTATGCAATGTTACTGGTGACCTAATGCATTGCTACATGTCGCAGACGAAACGGGAAAATATCTGGGATATTTTCCCGGTGTTTAGGCTGATCTCGGTATACTGAACCGGAGGGGAAGGTTCCATGTTTAGATAGTTAGGAGTGATGGTCAAGCATTTTGACCACATATTCGGATTCGTCTCGTTTTTCTGATCAACTTTCATGTAGAAAGTTTTTTGATCCGAGCTACGGTTGAATTTCTACGAGTTTTCAAAGATTTAAACTCTTTTATGAAATTCCTGGAAAATAAATCTAATTCGAAAATACCAGAAAATACTATATTACGTCAGCATGACGTTAGTGTGACGTCAGCGAGTCAACCCGGCTGGTCCAGGACAAACCTGACCAGCGGGACCCACCTATCATACACTGTGGGTTTAACAGGGTTAGTTTTAAACTAAACCGAGTTAATTAGCTAGTGGGCCCGGCCTGTCAGTGACCTAACTAATCAGTGGGTTAATTAATTAAGTGTAATTAGCCACTAACTAAAATGCTGACGTGGGGGACCCACCTGTCAGGGTCAACCGTGCACAGTCAGCACAGTTGACCCGGTCAACTGGTCAACTGGGCCCGCTGGACCCAGCTGCCAGTGACTCGGGGTGGCCCACCAGTCAGGCCACGTCGGCGGCCGGCGCCGGAACAGCTCCGGTGAGCCGTTTTTGCGGCGGCGAGCTCCGGCGAGGCTCGGGTTTCGCGTACGGTGGATCATAACGAGCGCCGTGACCACCATTCGGACGAGAGACGTGCGCCGCGTCGAGCTGCGCAAACGGCACGAGCTCTGGTGGTCTGTAACGACGGCTACGGCGAGCGCGGTCGACGGCCGGAATCGGGACTCGGCACATATGGCGTTCCAGTCGGTTAGCGCGCGAACTAAAGCCACAAGGAGCACCAGGCGGTCACTCCGAGCACGTAGGCGTGCTTGCTTGGCCATGACAGAGGCTAACGCGACGGCGGCGAGCTCATCAACGGAGCGGAGCTCCGGCAATGGCGGCGCATCACGCACGGCTGGCTACGGGCGAGGCAAATGCGCGCGGACGGAAAGAGAAGGGGCGGAGCTCACCTAGTAGGCTCAAGGTGGCCCGGCGACTGATTAGTAGCTGCAGAGGAGCGGATCGACGCCGGCGAGCTGCGGGGATCCAAGGTGAACGCCAGCTCAATCCGGGCAATGCAGTGGCCTCCGTCTCGGACGCGGGGTCGGGGAAGAAGTAGACGTCGACGGTGCTGGTGGTCAGCTCGGAGAGGCGAGGGAGGCACGGAGGCCGCCGTGGTGGAGCCGCGCGGCAACGGCGGCGTACTGGAGAGGGAGGGAGAGAGTGGGCGAGCGAAGAAGGAGGGGGAGGAGTGGCCAGGGGAGACGGCTCGGGGTCGCGGGGCGATCCTTATCCCCTCCTCTCACCAGCTCCGTCGCCGTGGCGGGCGGTGAACGGCGCCGTGCGCGCCGGACGTGGGCGAGGCGACACGGCGAGTGGGAGCAGGTAGACAAATAGGGGGTGGGCCGGCTGGGCCGGCGCCAGGCCACAGGTGAGCGACAGGTAAGTTTTTCCTTTTTTTGTTTTTCTGTTTTATTTAATAAATAGAGAGGGAAAAGAAAATATTTGGGCATCCAAATGGCTTATGAAAAATATGGGACTTGGCCCATTAATTCCAGCACATTTTTAGACACTGCCACAAGAAGTTTGGGAAATATTTGAATCCAATTGAATTTTGCAAAAGTGGAATGGCATTTTAAATTGCTGGATTAGCACTGTTTTAAATGCTAATGCTCATTTTAGCATGATGGTGATGTTGTTTTTCTTAACATTAAATTGTTTAGGAATATTTGCTAAATGATAAACATTTTTCCAGCAACTTTAGTGCAACTCCAAAATTCACTTGCAATTTGAATTGAATTTCAGAGAGGAATTTGAAATGAGATTTTATTCCAACATGAGTATCATTGCAAATCACAGTAGTTTAGCATCATCATGATGGATCACTGTTGCTCATTACACAGGGGTGTTACAATGGTGTCCTAGTACCAGCTCGCCAACATTAAATGTTTTGGCGCGGACCTCACGGCTTTGATAACGCCTTGTCTGCTGCTGGTAGAAAGTAGAACATGCCCGAGCTACATTGCGTTCCTCCTCAAGGGCATCTAGGTCATCTTGCCTGTCGAGCTAGGCCTCTCGTTCTTCGTACATGCACACTCAAGGTGCATCATGGATAAGATCACTTGGGATAATGGCCTCAGCACCGTAGACCATAAAGAAAGGAGTGTAGCCTGTCGATCGATTTGTCATGGTGCGCAAACCCCAGAGTACGGAATCAAGTTATTCCACCCATTTACAGTCAGCTTCTATTAGAAAGCGAACTAGCCTTGGCTTAATGCCGCTTAATTTATAGGCCGTTGGCTCGTTCAACCTGCCCATTAGACTGGGGGTGATATACCAAAGCGTAATCAAGCTTAATGCCCATTTTTGCACACCATGCCTTGACTTCCTTTGCAGTGAAATTTGACCTATTGTCCGTAATGATGCTATGGGGTACACCATAGCGGTGAACTACGCCGGATATGAAATCAAGCACTGTTCCCACTTTAGCCGAGGTGACTGGTTTTGCCTCGATCCATTTGGTGAACTTATCTACCATAGCAAGTAGATACTTCATTTTATTGGTTCCCCCTCTAAGCGTGCCGACCATGTCAAGCCCCCAGACTGCGAATGGCCATGTAATCGGAATAGTCCGAAGAGCCGTAGCGGGCATGTGGCTTTGATTCGCAAAAACCTGACACCCAACACACTTTTGGACTAGTGTCTTTGTGTCTGCCCGAACAGTTGGCCAGTAAAATCCGGCTTGAAAAGCCTAGCTTACAATGGTCCGAGGTGCAGCATGATGGCCGCCCATGCCGGAGTGAATTTCCGAAAGGTACTGCTTGCCCTCCTCCTCGGATATGCATCCTTGGAGTACTCCCGTGACACTTTTCTTATATAATTCGCCATCATGGGCCTGATAAGCTTTAGATCTCCTAATGATCCGACGCGCGTCAGTTTGGTCTTCGGGCAGCTCTTTTCGGAGAAAGTATGCGAGGATTGGTTCGGTCCATGGCACAACACCGCCATGATCTCGTGATCCGAGGATGTTTCTTCGATGGCCAAGCCCCCAATTATTTCCTCGTCTGGTTCGATAGCCGGAGGGATGACCTCTCCGATGTCATTTGACATGACAACCTTATCTCCTTCCTGCCAGGACACCGATGGTTTAAAAAGTCGTTGTAAGAAGGTATTTTCTGGAACTTTGTCGTGTTTAGAGCCCATTATGGCAAGGTTATCAGCAGCTTGATTGCTGTCCCTTGGGATGTGGTGAAATTCTAGCCCCTTGAATCAGGCCAAAATTGCCATGACGGCGTTTCGGTGTGCTGTCATCTCTGGATCCTTTGCGTGGAATTCACTGTTAACTTGAGAGATAGCGAGATTAGAATCTCCTCGAACTTCCAGACGTTGGATTCCCATAGAGACCGCTATCCGGAGACCATGCAGTAAAGCCTCGTATTCGGCTGCACTGTTGGAATCGGTGTACATGATTTGTAGTACATACCCTATGTTATCCCCAGTTGCTGACGTAAGGATTACTCCGGCCCCTAGGCCAGCCAGCATTTTAGAGCCGTCAAAGTACATTGTCTAGTGGGAATAAGTACTGTACTCTCTAGGGAGTTCGACTTCCGTCCATTCTGCCACAAAATCTGTTAACACTTGAGATTTAATGGCTCGACATGGACGGTATGTAATTTCGAAGGGTAAAAGCTCAATTGCCCATTTGGAAACTCTGCCCGTGGCATCCCTATTATTGATTATATCATTAAGAGGTACTTCGGATGCCACTGTGATTGAGCACTCCTGATAATAGTGCCGTAGTTTCTGAGATGCCATAAAGACTGCATAGGCTATCTTCTGATAATGGGGATACCTCGTTTTACACGGGGTAAGTACCTCGGAAACATAATAAACAGGTCTTTGGACCTAGATCTTATGCCCTTCAACGTCGCGCTCGACGACAAGTACTACGCTGACGACTTGGTTTGTGGCCGAGATGTATAACAACATCGGCTCTCTTGCTCCAGGTGTTGCCAGTATAGGGTTGGTAGCGAGAAGTGTTTTGATTTCCTCTAGTGCGGCGCCTGCCTCACTAGTCCATTGAAAGTTCTTCGTTTGCTTTAGTAGCTTATAGAGAGGTAGGGCCTTTTCTCCAAGCCAAGAAATAAAACGGCTCAGAGCGGCTACGCACCCAGCTAGTCGTTGGACGTGGTTGAGCTCCATAGGGATTTCCTATCGAGCAAGGGCTCGGATTTTGTCAGGGATGGCTTCTATTCCTCGATGGGAAATGATGAAGCCGAGCAATTTGTCCGCTGGCACTCCGAAGACACACTTCTCCAGATTGAGCTTTATATTATATGCTCGGAGGTTGGTGAATGTTTCCCGAAGGCCATCCACCAATTTGTTGATATTTTTAGTTTTAACAACCACGTCATCTTTGTATGCTTCCACAGTTTTGCCAATCTATGGTTCCAGGCATGATTGAATCATGCGCTGGTATGTTACGCCCGCACTTGAAACCGAAGGGCATTGTGTTAAAACAGAATGGCCCGTATGGAGTTATGAAAGCTGTAGCGGCTTGATCAGATTCCTTCATCTTTATTTGATCATACCCTGAGTAGGCATCCAGGAAACATAGTGAATCATGTCCTGCCGTGGCGTCCACGATCTGGTCAATACGTGCTAGGGGGAAGGGGTCCTTTGGGCAAGCTTTGTTAACGTCCTTGAAATCAACACAAAGGCGCCATGACTTGTCCTTCTTAGGTACCATGACCAGGTTGGCCAACCACTCGGGGTGTTTAATGTCTCGGACGAATCCAGCCTCTAGTAACTTGGCCAGTTCCTCACCCACACTAGTGCAGAAAAGTCTAGCTATGGCGTGCCAAAAACGGCCTTGCTGGCGTGGACACACGACGCCACCAATATGTCGCCATTGTTAAAATATAGTGGTGGCGTTGGAGCCCACGTCCGCACTATTTTAGGTACCTATGGTGTTGGATATAATTGCATGACAAAAATATCAAACATAGCTATGGTGCGTGATATTTTCTAACGCCAGTAATAATATAAATCTTCACGGGTGTTGCCCATTATCCTAAGGCCATTACTATTGTTTTCAAAAGAAGCTGAAAATCGCTGCCACGACAGCTGAAAATCGCTGCCATGTTAGCGTAATTTATTATCAATATATATATCAACATGGTTTTTTCCCACATTGATTTCAATAAGATATTTGCATTAATACACATCATTTCTTCACATGCATACATTAACCACACACTAGCTAGTTCTTATCGATCATGACTAATTAAACATCCACTAAACGAAACCATGCATGCATATTACATGTTCATTAGTTATCCTAGCTAGCTAGCTAGCTAGTAGTACATATATATATATGTACTCAACCATCGTAACTACTAGCACGGTACTCCTCTCCTTTAGGAACAATTTTGAAGAATAGGAAAACCCCTGCATCTCCATGGTGTAGCACAGAGATCCACCGATGTCCAATCTTCAACACGCACTCACTCAGTAGTTGGCTCCATTCATTAATTTTGAGCCATCCATCTCGTCATGGTGCAATCGAGTATGTACCTCTGAAATAGGTATTGTCGTCAGAAATAATAGTCATCTCACCAGCCTGGTGGTCATCCATCACGTGAGGCACAACACATCTAGGGAGCTTATGTTCTTGAACATGATAGTAACATAGTAAGCAATAGTAACATATACTATGAGTTGAAAGAATAATGTATATGAAAAAGACATACTAGTCGCGATCAAAATCTAACCATGCATTTTTTAGAAATGTTGTTCTTGTCCAAGGTGTGCACTAGTGGCAGGTATGGTGCATCATTTGGACCAGCTCCGTAAGTGCTCTTAAGCGACTCAATATCAGCAACAAAGGACACGAGGTACCTCTTTTCCTGCCAAGTAAGCATACTGCAAGCAGTGTAATAGGTGTCATCTACTAAGTTCCGTATGTTTCTTGGAGATAGAAAATAAGCTGTCAATTTTATATAAACAAGATAAGTTATGGGTGAACTAGAATCTAAAGGTTATTTAATAAGTTTGTTCACGAAACTTACACGGAGGAAGAACTGGAATCACGTCTAAAGAGACCCATATGTCCTCATCATTTTGAGAATAGGTGTCGATATCAAATGTTATTATCGTACCAGGCTCAAATCCATAAGCTTGGGCCAATCCTCTCCAATTAGCACAACCAAAATATGTGTGATCTACCTCATTATAGATCATAGATTTGAAATTGAAACCATCTTTTGTCTTGAGGTAAGTAGTCATCTCAGTCACCTCTTCCATGTCGCGGACAAAAAACTTGTCTAGGACAAAAGGTCTTGCATAGCAAGGGATACACTAGTCGCCATATAAAAAAACAGAAATTACACTTTGAAGCAAAAACCTTATATAGTACATGCCTAAGAAGGAAATATGTGCCAACAAATATTAAAACTGATTACCGTATAATATTTTAGTCACTTTGAAGCGTGAGGGAGAAGCATTTATTGTTGTCAAGGTCAGGATCGTCGCACATACCCCCCAGTGTCGAAACAGTAGGGGCACTCTTCCATTTTGTGCTGCGTTCATATAATTAAAGTCAGCAGAAAAATTCGGCATGACCTTTGCTAAAAAAGGGACATATTGAGTGCCAGAAATTTGATGAAACGGAAAGAATCAACGTTTCGCCGAAACATTGGCAACTCTCTAGACATTCCCTGCAAAAAGAAACATAGCGCGAGACAATTCGTGAGCAACACAATGCATTGACTAAATTAAAACAAGCACACACCAAAAAAGTCGATCAATTCACAATTCACAATAAACACATTTGTACACATGTAATGCATTTCATCAAATAATTCACAGGTACACATAATGTGTGCATTTCATCACAATAATATGCACACTAGAACAAATCTACATGGAAATAAATTGGTAGAGGGAGGACAACGGAGGGAGAGAGCGGTCAGATGCGATGAGCTAGGTCGCCGGCCGGAGGGTTGTGTGGCGGAACGGCGGCGCCACGGCGGGGGGTGATGTCTACTACGCAACTTTATTCTTGTATACTCGTGTTGGGCCTCCAAGTGCAGAGTTTTGTAGGACAGTAGCAAATTTCCCTCAAGTGGATGACCTAAGGTTTATCAATCCATGGGAGGCGTAGGATGAAGATAGTCTCTCTCAAACAACCCTGCAATCAAATACAAGAAATCTCTTGTGTCCCCAACACACCCAATACAATGGTAAATTGTATAGGTGCACTAGTTCGGCGAAGAGATGGTGATACAAGTGTAGTATGGATAGTAGATATAGGTTTTTGTAATCTGAAAAATATAAAAACAGCAAGGTAGCAAGTGATAAAACGGAGCACAAACGGTATTGCAATGCTTGAAAACAAGGCCTAGGGTTCATACTTTCACTAGTGCAATCTCTCAACAATGCTAACATAATTGGATCATATAATAGTCCCTCAACGTGCAATAAAGAATCACTCCAAAGTTCCTGTTAGCAGAGAATATAAGGTAGAAATTGTTGTAGGGTATGAAACCACCTCAAAGTTATCCTTTCCGATCAATCTATTGAGCCATCCCTATAAGTGTCACAAACAACCCTAGAGTTCGTACTAAAATAACACCATATGATACGCATTAACCCACCCTAATGTCACCTAGATACTCCAATGTCACCACAAGTATCCGTGAGTTGATTATTCGATATGCATCAAACAAATTCAAATTCATAATATTCAATCCACACAAAGAATTTCAAAGAGTACCCCAAAGTTTCTTATCGGAGAAAAGAAGATGAAAACATGCAATCAACCTATGTGCCTAGATTACCCCAATGTCACCTCGGGAATCCGCAAGATGACTACCAAAACATACATCAACTGAACCAATAGAATACCCCATTGTCACCACGGGTATCCACATGCAAGACATACATCAAGTGTTCTGATATCTGAAATATTCAATCCGACAATAACGAAACCTCAAAGGGAAAGACTCAATTCATTACAAGAAGATAGAGAGGGAAGAAACACCATATGATCCAACTATATTAACAAAGCTCGCGATACATCAAGATCATGCCAAATGAAGAACACAAGAGAGAGAGAAAGAGATCAAACACATAGCTACTAGTACATACCCTCAGCTCCGAGGGTGAACTACTCCCTCCTCATCATGGAGACCGCCGGGATGATGAAGATGGCCTCCGGTGATGATTCCCCCCCTCCGGCAGGGTGCCGGAACAAGGCTCCAGATGGTATTTCTTCGGTACAGAGGCTTGCAGTGGCGGCGTCGAAGTTCTAGGTTTATTTCTGGGGGTTTCTCTATTTATAGGATTTTTCAGCTTTGGAATCACGCAAAAAGGAGCTACGAGGGCCCCACAAGGCAGCACCACACGACCCCCCAGGCCGCGTCGTGGTGCCTTGTGAGCACCTCGTGAGGCTTCTGGTCCTTCCATGAAGCTTCGGGGGTCTCTTTTGGTCCAAAAAAATTGTCAAAACGTTTCGTCCAATTCCGAGAACTTTTATTTCTGCACAAAAAACAACACCACGCTAGTTCTGCTGAAAATAGCGTCAGTCCGGGTTAGTTCTAATCAAATCATACCAAAACCATATAGATTGTTATAAACATGGCATGAATACTTCATAAATTATAGATACGCTGGAGACGTATCAGCATCCCCAAGCTTAATTCCTGCTCGTCCTCGAGTAGGTAAATGATAAAAAGAAATAATTTATGAAGTGTGAATGCTAGCATAGTGCACAAGTTTGATCAATGATAATTTCAATCACTTTTTCTAGCATCATTATATATCATAAACAGTAGCTCATCTCATAAAACTTCTCATGATCAAGTAGCAAGCTATTCACATGTTAAAGTATAGATCATAAACTTTCTTGAAAAACTAACAAACTATGTTCTCAGTCATCAAACAATTGCAATTCATCTTATTTTCAGGAAGGGTCTATGTAAGAGCTTTGTTTTAGCAAATTCCACATACTCAACTATCATTTAATCTTCCCTGATTGCTGACACTCAAAGCATATTTTTAGAACAAACCGTTTCAGTCAAACACATAGGAAGATAGGGGCTTAATGTTTTGCCTCCCAACTTATTTATCTCATGGATAATGTCAACAATAATAACTCATGATCACCTATATTCAACGGGATATATGTGCATGGATCATTCCCCACCACATGATGCTTGCCAAGAGAGAAAATAAAAATAGAATAGAGAAGAATACTATTGACTCTTGCATAAAAGTAAAAACATAAAGTACAAGATAGGCCGTTCGCAGAGGGAAGCAGAGGTTGTCATGCGCTTTTTATTTTTGGATCTGCAAACTCTTAATGCAAAGGAACATCACTTTATATTGCCCCTTGTGATAGCAACCTTTATTATGCAGTCCGTCGCTTTTATTCTTCACCATCACAAGTTCATACAAAGCTTATTTTCCCTTACAATAAAAGATCATACATATTTAGGAGCAATTTTTATTGATTTTGCACCGATGACAACTTACTTGTAGGATCTTATTCAATCCATAGGTAGATATAGTGAACACTCATGACATGAAACTGGGTTCAAGGGTTTTTGGATGCACAAGTAGTATCTCTACTTAGTGCGGATTTTTGGCTAGCAAAAGATAGGGGGCAAGCACCACATGTTAGAGGATCCATGACAATATAACATCTATGTAAATATAAACAAACATAACCCATTACGCTGTCTTCCTTGTCCAACATCAACTACTTGATCAAGTTTGAAAATAATTAATGGGGGCTCACAATCATAGAAGATGTCCAAGATAGTATATTTATATGTGAAATCTCTCTTCCTTCAATATTCTTTCATGAATTGTTCAAGTGACCAATGCTATGTTTGCTAACTTTCAATAAATTTTACCACTTATACTTTTTATATGTGAAGTCACTACTCCCCATGGGACAAGCATATGAAGCATATATAATTTCAAATTTATGATATTCAATTCATTCAACAATTTACTCTTAGGATATAAGTGAAGCACGAGAGTAAACAAGAAACTACTCCAAAAGATATAAGTGAAGATCAATGAGTAGTCAAACAATTAAGTAGCTATGTTGTGACATCCCCAGGTATTAAGCACAGTGATCACCTCTTAATCATGCCAAGTCATCAAGTGGAACAGTGCTTGATCATCATTTGCATCATATCTCATTTCAAATTCCAATTCAAATTGCAATTCAAATTTAAAGTGAAAAATAAAAGTTGTTCAAATCCAGAAACCAAAATGTTCATAATGTTGCAAATAATTTAGAGGCATTTATAAAAATATAATCAACATTTATTTAATTAGTTAAATGACCATTTCATCCTAAAACAGAACAATAACAGCAACTTATATTACCTTTTTATTTAATTAAAATTCAAATGAAATCCTATTTAGCTCAAACCAATTTCTGGTGGTTGGTAATAATGCATTGAAATATTTGAACCAAGTCTCATGTTTTATGAAAGTCAAATAGTGTCCAAACATTTCACTAAACAGAGATAGAAAATAGAAAATAGAAAAGAAAGAAGAAAAGAGAAACTGCCCGCGCTGTTGGGCCTAAGTCAGCTGGCCCAGCCCGACTAGGTCGTCCCCTAGCTCTCTGCTCACACGCGCGCGCGCTGTCGTCGTTGCCGCACTCGCCGCGCCGGCCCCCCCTCCCCTGCTCGCCCATCCCGCGGTCCTCTGCGCCGGATAAGACCGCCTCCCCTGGAAACCCTAGCCAGCGCCCGATATTTTCCCCCTCGCCCGTGCGCTCCCTCTCTCTCTCACTCGAAAACGCTCGCCGTCGCCGCTGTCTATCCCGCAGCTACCGGCCTCCCCAGCCGTTGCCGCGATGGCGTAGAGCACCACCTCCGTCCACTACGCCGCCTGGACCCAGCCATTGGAGCCGGGAGCCCCCACCGACGCCGCCTCGACCTCTTCTTCCCCTACGGCCGTCTTCGTCTCCGGCGCCGATTCGTTGCCGTTGAACCTCCCCGAGCACACTAACGCACACCTACGGGATCCCAGTGAGCAGCCGCGTCTTCTCCCCCTCTCCCGGCCTCTTATCGCCTCTGCAACCGCCGCATTTGCCGTACCCGTACCCGCCGCCACCTGCGCTCCTCGCCGGCGTCGTTCCGGCGACCAAATGGTTACCGGCTTGAGCCCGTTGTCGTCGCCGCGACGAGTAGTGCCCGCCTAGCCGTTCTGTTTACCCGCAAACGCACCGCAGCCGCATCCCCGTTGCTTGCCCGAGAAGCTCGCCGCCGACGAGGTCGTAGCGCTCGATTCTGGCCGCCCCGCATCGCGCCGATAGGCTAGATCGACGCGGTTTGCTCTTCTCGTTCGAACGCCGCAAGAATCGCCCGAAAAGATGCACTGTAGACAAATCCCGAGCTCGCCGGAGTTGGCGCCGTCTCGGGCTCGCCGGAGAGCGCTCCGGCGCGACTCCGGTGGCCGGCGCCGACGTGGCCGCTGGGGCCCACTCCCAGTGCCACTGACTGGTTGGTCTGTGCGCCCCCGTTGACCCCAATCAGCCGCTGATGTGGCGCTGATGGCCCACTGACATGCGGGCCCCGCCGCTTAAACGTTTTAGAGATAAATAAAAATTGTTAATTAAAAAGTTAATTAAACTATCAGTTAATTAATTAACTAGTTAGACACTGACTGTGGGTCCCCCTAGATAATTAGGCTAATTAGTTAGTTTAATCCTCTGTTAAATTAGTCTAGCCTATGACAGGTGGGTCCCACCTGTCAGATTTGACTGGTCAGCGAGTCTGTTGACTGCTGACGTCACCCCTACGTCATGATGATGTCATCGTTTACTATTCTGGATAATTCAGATTTAATTAATTTAAATAATTTCAGAAATTAATAAAAACTTTAGAAAATCATATCTTTTAAACCGTAACTCGGATTAAAATAATTTATATATGAAAAATGATCAGAAAAATGTGAGGATTCCGAATATGCACTCCGTTCATCTGTCAGGTGCCCCTAACTACCTGAACATGGAACCATCCCCTCCGGTTCATCTGTCTGACAGACGTCCGAAACCGGGAAAACGTTCCAGTTAGTTCCCCGCTTCATCTGCCACGTGTAGCACTGCATTAGGGCACCCCCTCGAATAACGTGCTGCCATGCCGTGCATCTGTGTTATATTTGTCTGCTTTTTATTTATTGTTTCTTCCCCCTCTTCTCTCCGGTAGACCCCGAGACCGACGCTGCTGCCGAGTACAACTACGCCCCTGAAGACCAGACCATTTCAGCAGAGCTTCCAGGCAAGCAACCCCCCTTGACGCATGCCTATATCACCTATTCCTTCTCCCTCTTGCTTGCATTAGAAATTGCTACTACTTTGTTTTATCCTATTCTGATGCATAGCCTGTCCTTGTAACTGTTATTGTTCCCTGCCTGTTATCCTAAACTGCTTAGTTTAGGTTGGATGGAAAACCATCTGTGGCCCCTCTTCCTTGCTGTAGTTGCTCCGCTTTAGTATCTGTGCCCCGATCAAATGATCGATGGGCTGAGAGCAACACATCACCGCACACCCCCCCTAAATTGCTCGACTCTGCAGAGCTGGCATCGAGTGCCGAGGGTGACACCTCTTATCTCACTTTCGATGGTGCCTCTGTAGAATAGCTACCCAGATGTGTGTTACCGAGGGTGATTCCCCTTTCATCACCTCCGGTAAGCTCCCGTCGTGCAACTCCTCGAGTGGGAATCAATCGAGGGTGATTCCTCGGATTCCTCCTCGATACTTGGACACACGGTTACTTTGACCTTCGTTACAGGCGGGTCCACCTCGAGAGGTACCCGTGGGGAAATGTAAAGTCGGGCTGGCCCCAAGGGTGCCCGCGAGAGAACAATGCTAAAATCGGGTAAGCACTAAGAGTACCCGCGAGTGATATCAAGTCGGAGCGACAGGTAGTCTGTTCGTCTCTGCGAGTTACTAAATACGCCTAACGGAACTGGGTATTTGATCTGAGTTGGCCAATGGCCTATACGCACTACCACCACGTGGGATAATGGTTTAAAGGGGCCCTCTACGTTGTACGTTTCTCCCTAAAGCTCTTCAGACGTCACAGCTCAGAGATGCGGGCTGCTCGTTGGGGTGGGCTGGTTACGTCACTGGTGTATTCAGTGTCGCGCCTGGGCCCCGACCAGCCACTCAACGTGCAGGAGTGCGAAGGGCGATGGCCCAAGACCCCTTCGTGCTTAGGATTTAGACCGGCGTGTTGACCTCTCTGCTGAGCCTAGGTAGGACGCTGCTTCGTGTCGATTACCCGAGGCCGGGTATTACCCAGCAAGTGTATCCGGCCAGATGTAATCGAGCGTGTTGGGTAACAGTAGTGCACCCCTGCAGGGAAGTGATCTATTAGAATAGCCGTGTCCACGGTAACAGGACGCTCGGAGTTGTATCCGGTACCATGACAACTACAAATTGATGATGATTCATATTAAACTGTTAATACTGCTCTTGGGATCGCTTTCTCGCAGGGTGTCGAGAAAGGATCTCAGGGCATTGCTGTTGTATATCCACATGTATGCTACTATTATCTACTCTCTTCTGATGCTGCAAGATTGCTTGAAGATGCTTGTCTTCGATAGGCTAGGCCTTTCTCTCTATTCTGGCTTTGCTGCTATATAGTCCACAGATACAGCCTCTCCGCTTGATACCAATGCATAATTAGCATAGTTCTGATGTCAGTCTTGCGAGTACTTTGGATGAGTACTCACGGTTGCTCTGCTATTCTTTTCCCCCATACCCAATTGATGATACATCAGACGATGGAGTCCAGGAGCCAGACGCCACCACAGGAGACTACTACCAGGAGGGTCCCGACGGCACTTACTACTGGATTGAGCCAGCCGACCAGGAGTAGTTAGGAGGCTCCCAGGCAGGAGGCCTGCGCCTTTTCGATCTGTGTTGTTGTTTTGCCCCGCCTGCTAGGGCATATCTGTTTTACTTTTATATCTGTACTCAGATATCTAATGCTTTCGCTGACGCTTGTATGCGCAAGCTTATGTATTCGAGCCCTCGAGGCCCCTAGCTTGTAATATAAAGCTTGTATTATTTTATTTGTGTCTAGAGTTGTGTTGTGATATCTTCAAGTGAGTCCCTAGGCTTTATCGTGTGCATTTGCGTGTATGATTAGCGCACGATTAAGTCGGGGGCGTCACAAGTTGGTATCAGAGCCGACTGCCTGTAGGAAGCCCCTTTCCAACTCCTTGGCCGAAGTTGAGTCTAGTCTCTCCGAAAACTATTTTACTAACATGGCTGTGTGGCTTATGGGCCCACGTTGCACGTGGATGGGATTAGGATCTTTTATTCCTCTTCCTTACTCTAGACTCTGAACTTCTCTTCCTTTCGGGTTAAATGATTTTACTAACTCTGACTTTAGGTTCTCGTGATCACATCCACCCGGCGCTTTGATTATCTGCAATATTAATTCCTTGAATGCACGATGCAAGAATTCACACACTGTCTTTTGACATCTGCACTATCTTATTTCAGATGCGTCCCGCAAGACAGCTTGTACGCCTGACTATGGCTAGTGATGCGACTGGGTTTCCGGCCATTTTGGTCGATCTCTTGACCAGGCTGGGATATCGCTGGTACCCTGAGTACACTGTATACGAGGATTACCACGAGTTCAACCAGGAGCAGTACCATGCTGAGGTTCGCATCTTTGATTGGCAGGACAACTCCATCACTGAGTTACACACCTTTCATGGTGTTGGAGTGACTGTCGAGATGGCAGTCCATGATGCTGCCTATACTGCTATTGCCCGTCTTCATGGCGAATACAACAGTCGCTTGGAGCATACTGCCTTCAGATACATCCCGTATGCCCCTGCTGGGGACGAGACTGGATACTACACTGCTGTTTGTACTCCTTACGTGCCGCGTCGATATGACCCGCAGGTGTTGGTTCAGTACACTCAGACTCTGGATCGCACTGCTCGAGCTCTTGCTGTTGAGTTGCACGCCACTCATGCTCGTCTTTACGACGCTCTAACACAGTTGCTGCCAGCAGTCAGTGCAAGGATGCACCCAGAGTACATTCTTTACCCGCGCAGGACGGAGATGCCACCAGGTCTTGAGTGGCCTGCTGTTGGAGGTTTTGACCCTCCACGTGGTCCTCTTCTTCCAGTTCAGGACCAGTATCTGCACCAGAGTGTCCACGGAGCACAGGATCCTCACTTCGAGAGTGCCCGTTGTCGTCACTTGCAGTTACCCGAGTTTCGTGGTTTTCTCCGACGTTGATGTAGCATATCGCTATGTCTCGTTGTTGTATCCCTCCACCGCGTGCCTGCGTGCCGCCTAGTATGTCTAGCTTTTTAAATTTGCGCCGTTATGCTGTCCGCGTGTAACCGACTCTGTGTATGGATCTGTATGTCTTCATTGACTACTATTATGTATCTATTGCACTACTCAATCGTTGTCGTGTTACATCATGTTTGTTACTAAAACATTTGCAGTTGCTTTTACTAAACTACCCCTTGTTAAATTTTAGCAGGATGGTTAGGCCAGGTGCTCGTGGTCGTGGTCGTGCTCCCGAGCAGCCACCACCGCCCGACTACATGGCCGCAATGATGCAACAGTTCGAAGTGAACCGTCAATTCATCCAAGGCATCATGGCCCAGTTTCCGCACCAGAACAATCACAATGCTCAGAACCAGGCACCTGTCCCAATAACACTGCAGGAATTTGTGCGTCTCAACCCAACCACGTACCGCAACTCTGAACAGCCACTGGATGCTGATGACTGGCTTCGCGACATCGCCTATGAGATGGAATCTGCCAGTGTCGCCCCTGACAACCTTGTCACCTTCGCGACCTACTTCCTGAAAGGCCCCGCTGCTCAATGGTGGTCCACCCACAGGCGTTCACTACCTGAGGGAGCAGTCATCACTTGGCTCGAGTTCCAGACTGCTTTTCGTGCCCGCTACATTCCTCAGGGAATCATGGACCGGAAGAAGACAGAGTTTCGCAACCTCACTCAGGGCAATAAGACTGTTGAAGCTTATCAGCGGGAATTCCTTGAATTATCTCGCTATGCTGAAGAAGACATTCCAACTGATGCTCGTAAACATGAAAAGTTCCGTGGTGGACTCCACCCAGATCTCAAGCTTGCACTTGCTACTCAAGACTTCACCGACTTTGCCACCCTCGTGAACAAGGCTATCCTGACGGAGACCGCTCAGATGGAATACAAGAATACCATCAAGCGTCACCATGACGTTGGCTCATCTTCGGGCTCGTCATCGCAGAAGCGTCGTATCTGAATTCCCAATAGCATGTACCATCCAGCTGCACCTTCTGCTCCTCGTCCCAATGATGGGCTCTGCTTCATGTGTGGCCATCCAGGTCACCATTCCAGGGAATGCCCCCAGAACCAGAATCAGCTTGCACTTCCCTCATCTGGCCGTGGTAACGATCAGTCTCGCAACAATAATGCCAAGCCTTCTTATGGTCGTGGTCAACCTTACCATGTTGATCTGAATGAAGCTCAAGATCAGCTTGCTACGGTGAACGGTACTATCCTTGTTCACTCAGTACCACCTCCTGTTTTAATTGATTAAGGAGCATCGCCTTCAATTACGCTAAAACCCTTTGCATTCACGCATGACATTAGAAGTGAACCATTGCGCAATTCGTTAATGGAAAATTCTTCCGCGGGCCCATGCCAAGCTACCTTGGTATGAATACCCCGGCCTTCTCCTTTCTACCTCTTAATTCTCGGGATGAGAATTTCTTTTAGAGGAGGAGAATTGTGACATCCCCAGGTATTAAGCACAGTGATCACCTCTTAATCATGCCAAGTCATCAAGTGGAACAGTGCTTGATCATCATTTGCATCATATCTCATTTCAAATTCCAATTCAAATTGCAATTCAAATTTAAAGTGAAAAATAAAAGTTGTTCAAATCCAGAAACCAAAATGTTCATAATGTTGCAAATAATTCAGAGGCATTTATAAAAATATAATCAACATTTATTTAATTAGTTAAATGACCATTTCATCCTAAAACAGAACAATAACAGCAACTTATATTACCTTTTTATTTAATTAAAATTCAAATGAAATCCTATTTAGCTCAAACCAATTTCTGGTGGTTGGTAATAATGCATTGAAATATTTGAACCAAGTCTCATGTTTTATGAAAGTCAAATAGTGTCCAAACATTTCACTAAACAGAGATAGAAAATAGAAAATAGAAAAGAAAGAAGAAAAGAGAAACTGCCCGCGCTGCTGGGCCTAAGTCAGCCGGCCCAGCCCGACTAGGTCGTCCCCTAGCTCTCTGCTCACACGCGCGCGCGCTGTCGTCGTTGCCGCACTCGCCGCGCCGGCCCCCCTCCCCTGCTCGCCCATCCCGCGGTCCTCTGCGCCGGATAAGACCACCTCCTCTAGAAACCCTAGCCAGCGCCCGATATTTTCCCCCTCGCCCGTGCGCTCCCTCTCTCTCTCACCCGAAAACGCTCGCCGTCACCGCCGTCGATCCCGCAGCTACCGGCCTCCCCAGCCGTCGCCGAGATGGCGTAGAGCACCGCCTCCGTCCACTATGCCGCCTGGACCCAGCCATTGGAGCAGGGAGCCCCCACCGACGCCGCCTCGACCTCTTCTTCCCCTATGGCTGTCTTCGTCTCCGGCGCCGATTCGTCGCCGTTGAACCTCCCCAAGCACACTAACGCACACCTACGGGATCCCAGTGAGCAGCCGCGTCTTCTCCCCCTCTCCCCGGCCTCTTATCGCCTCTGCAACCGCCGCATTTACCGTACCCATACCTGCCTGCACTCGTCGCCGGTGTCGTTCCGGCGACCAAATGGTCAACGGCTTGAGCCCGTTGTCGTCGCCGCGACGAGTAGTGCCCGCCTAGCCGTTCTGTTTGCCCGCAAATGCACCGCAGCCGCATCCCCGTTGCTCGCCCGAGAAGCTCGCCGCCGGCGAGGTCGTAGCGCTTGATTCCGGCCGCCCCGCATCGCACTGATAGGCTAGATCGACGCGGTTTGCTCTTCTCGTTCGAACGCCGCAAAAATCGCCCGAAAAGATGCACCGTAGACAAATCCCGAGCTCGCCGGAGTTGGCGCCGTCTCGGGCTCGCCGGAGAGCGCTCCGGCGCGACTCCGGTGGCCGGCGCCGACGTCGCCGCTGGGGCCCACCCCCAGTGCCACTGACTGGTGGGTCCGCGGGCCCCCGTTGACCCCGGTCAGCCGTTGATGTGGCGCTGATGGCCCACTGACATACGGGCCCCGCCGCTTAAACGTTTTAGAGATAAATAAAAATTGTTAATTAAAAAGTTAATTAAATTATCAGTTAATTAATTAACTAGTTACACACTGACTGTGGGTCCCCCTAGATAATTAGGCTAATTAGTTAGTTTAATCCTCTGTTAAATTAGTCTAGCCTATGACAGGTGGGTCCCACCTGTCAGATTTGACTGGTCAGCGAGTCTGTTGACTGCTGACATCACCCCTTCGTCATGATGATGTCATCGTTTACTATTCTAGATAATTCGGATTTAATTAATTTAAATAATTTTAGAAACTAATAAAAACTTTAGAAAATCATATCTTTTAAACCGTAACTCGGATTAAAATAATTTATATATGAAAAACGATCAGAAAAATATGAGGATTCCGAATATGCACTCCGTTCATCTGTCAGGTGACCCTAACTACCTGAACATGGAACCATCCCCTCCGGTTCATCTGTCTGACAGACGTCCGAAACCGGGAAAACGTTCCAGTTAGTTCCCCGCTTCATCTGGCACGTGTAGCACTGCATTAGGGCACCCCCTCGAATAACGTGCTGCCATGCCGTGCATCTGTGTTATATTTGTCTGCTTTTTATTTATTGTTTCTTCCCCCTCTTCTCTCCGGTAGACTCCGAGACCGACGCTGCTGCCGAGTACAACTACGCCCCTGAAGACCAGACCATTTCAGCAGAGCTTCCAGGCAAGCAACCCCCCTTGACGCATGCCTATATCACCTATTCCTTCTCCCTCTTGCTTGCATTAGAAATTGCTACTACTTTGTTTTATCCTATTCTGATGCATAGCATGTCCTTGTAACTGCTATTGTTCCCTGCCTGTTATCCTAAACTGCTTAGTATAGGTTGGATGGAAAACCATCTGTGGCCCCTCTTCCTTGCTGTAGTTGCTCCGCTTTAGTATCTGTGCCCCGATCGAATGATCGATGGGCTGAGAGCAGCACATCACCGCACACCTCCCCTAAATTGCTTGACTCTGCAGAGCTGGCATCGAGTGCCGAGGGTGACACCTCTTATCTCACTTTCGATGGTGCCTCTGTAGAATAGCTACCCGGATGTGTGTTACCGAGGGTGATTCCTCTTTCATCACCTCCGATAAGCTCCCGTCGTGCAACTCCTCGAGTGGGAGTCAATCGAGGGTGATTCCTTGGATTCCTCCTCGATACTTGGACACACGGTTACTTTGACCTTTGTTACAGGCGGGTCCACCTCGAGAGGTACCCGCGGGGAAATGTAAAGTCGGGATGGCCCCAAGGGTGCCCACGAGAGAACAATGCTAAATTCGGGTAAGCACTAAAAGTACCCGCGAGTGATATCAAGTCGGAGCGACAGGTAGTCTGTTCGTCTCTGCGAGTTACTAAATACGCCTAGCGGAACTTGGTATTTGATCTGAAGTGGCCAATGGCCTATACGCACTACCACCACGTGGGATAATGGTTTAATGGGGCCCTCTACGTTGTACGTTTCTCCCGAAAGCTCTTCAGACGTCACAGCTCAGAGATGCGGGCTGATCGTTGGGGTGGGCTGGTTACGTCACTGGTGTATTCAGTGTCGCGCCTGGATGATTAGCGCACGATTCGCTGACGCTTGTATGCGCAAGCTTATGTATTCGAGCCCTCGAGGCCCCTGGCTTGTAATATATAGCTTGTATTATTTTATTTGTGTCTAGAGTTGTGTTGTGATATCTTCAATTGAGTCCCTAGGCTTGATCGTGTGCATTTGCGTGTATGATTAGCGCACGATTAAGTCGGGGGCGTCACATATGTGAAGAATCTTTCCAAATAAAGATTTCAGATCTTTATAATTTTATTAAAACAGCAAACAAAATGAAAATAAAAGGACACTCCAAGAATAGCACATATCATGTGAACAAGTAAAAACTTAGTCTAATCGATAGTTGTTGATGAAGAAAGGTGGGATGCCCACCGGGGCATCCCCAAGCTTAGTTGCTTGAGACTTCTTGGAATGTTATCTTGGGGTGCCTTGGGCATCCCCAAGCTTGAGCTCTTGTGTCTCCTTAATTCCTCTGATATCATGGCTTCTCCTAAATCTTAAAACTTCACCCACACAAAACTTAACAAGAACTCGTGAGATAAGTTAGTATAAATCAACTCAAAACCTTAACATTCACTACTGTAGAAAATTACTAAAATTATAATTAAACATTGCATACTAAATGCCTCTGCATATTTAACACTCCTATCCACAAATAGAAACATTAAACAAGCAAACATGTGCAAACAATGCAACTATAACCGAAATCTGTCTAAACAGAACAGTCTGTAATGGGTGAATAAGAATTCATACTTTCCTAAATCCAAAAATTCTGAAAAATTACCAAGTGACAGAGAACTCATGCATGCTTATTGTGTAAAATTTTCAGATTTTATATCATGTTCTGACTATTCAGGAATATTCTGGACATAACAGAAAACTTTCTGTTTTCAAACAGCAACACGTGAACTTGTAAACTGAGCATGGTAAAGGCTATAATTGGCATTTTATTGAACTAAAAGACATAAAACATGATTATTGATAACAGAAAGAAAAGCTGAACAAAATAAAATGATGCTCCAAGCAAAACGCATATCATGTGACGAATAAAAATATAGCTCCAAGTAAGGTTACCGATAATGTTGAAGACGAAAGAGGGGATGCCTTCCGGGGCATCCCCAAGCTTAGAAGCTTGAGTATTCCATGAATATTACCTTGGGGTGCCTTGGTCATCACCAAGCTTAGGGTCTTGCTGCTCCTTATTCTCCTCATATCGATATCTCACCCAAAACTTGAAAACTTCAATCACACAAAACTTAACGGAACTTGTGAGATAGGTTAGTATGATAAAAATAAATCATCCACTTAGGTACTGTAAAGACAAGATTCATAATTGTTCTCACATAATGCCTACTGTATTATATCATTTCCACAATTTATATCTCATAATATAAGCTATGGAAACACTAAAACAAGCAAACTATGCAATAAAAAACAGAATCTGTCAAAAACAGAACAGCATGTAGTGAGCGATTTAAAAATCATACTTCTGTACCTCCAAAAATTCTGAAAAATTAGGAAAACGTAAAAAATTTGTATCCCAATACTGTGTAAAAATTTCAGAATTTTCTCATGCTCCAGTACAGAATAGAAATTCCAGCACTGGACGCAAAAGTTTGTGTTTTTGCACAGAATCAAGTCATCAAGTATCCACATTATCCCAAAGGTCTTACTTGGCACATTATTGAAAGGAAACATATAGAACATGATTACTACAGTATCTTAATCATGTGGACACACAAAAACAGTAGGGGTAAATATTGGGTTGTCTCCCAACAAGCGCTTTTCTTTAATGCCTTTTAGCTAGGCATGATGATTTCAATGATGCTCACATACAAGTAAAGAATTGAAACACAAAGAGAGCATCATGAAGCATATGACTAGCACATTTAGGCCTAACCCACTTCCTATGCATAGGGATTTTGTGAGCAAACAATTTGTGGGAGCAAGAATCAACTAGCATAGGAAGGCAAAACAAGTATAACCACTACAACAAAACATAGATTAAGTAACACAATCGTGTAACATATAGAAAAATATGTTACAGAGCAAAGTTGCGGTAACACATCATGTGTGTTGCAGCGCAGTAACACATAGTTGATAAGATTCGACAATGTGTTACAGCTACATCACTACAGTAACATATAAGTTTGTGTTGCTCCAGGTGTGTTACAAACTATTGATACAGTAACCAATAATCATGTGTTGCCGCATAGTGTTATAAGATATATAACTTTAGAGAAGAAAGGAATAGTGTAAACTATATTTTAATAAAAAGGAATAGTGTGACAATGCTTACAAACATAAGTTCAAATTTTTAACTCAAATAATTTTCTCAGCAATCTTTGTCTATGACATCAGCTTGTACATAGGTCTTGAATATTTTTCTGTATTATTTGAACCTTAATTGAGATACATATATGACTCAAATTGGAAATACTTCCAATATGTACAATAAATTCATTCATTTAATGTATCAAAAATAGCGAATAAATTTCAAAAAATGTTTTTAAAATTATAAATATTAGCATGGTACCATATTATACATACATATTCTTTCTATAAAAAAATCATGACATGAGACGTGGAAGCATATTATATGTACATAATAATCTTTCTATAAAAAATTAAGAACATGCGGGCCTGTAAACAAGTGAGACCTGCTAAACAGCCCAATAAAACCTGGCCATTTGACATGCGTGAACAAAATAAAATGACCAAAAATGGGGGCCATTTCACATGCGCAAACAAGATAAAATGACCAACAATGGGGGCTATTTGATATGCATTAAGAAAATAAAATGATGCTAATAAGAATCGAACCCGGTACCTCCTACTTGGGGATACAAGTGATTACCTACGGGCTAGAGCCACTATTGTGTTCAACTTGAATAATTCTTATTATTCTAGAATAAGGAACGGCTGGGCCAAGGCCCATTAAAAAGATAAGTTCTGACTGGCCGACTTGCAGTTAAATTGGGCCACGATTCCGTGACTTCGGCCCGGTTTTGCTTCTGGACTCTTCCACCCAGTTTTTTTTCTTCCGGTTTTCAATTTGGTTTTTATGTTTCTTTTTCGTATTTATTTTTTAGTTTTATTTTTACTTTTCCATTTTAAATTTCACTAAAACAATTCTTATAATTCGTGAACTTTTTTCTTGAAATTCGTGGACTTTTTTGAAAATTGCAAACAATTTTTAAATTCACAAAGTTATTCAAATTCGTGAATGCTTTTTTAATCTGGGAACTTTTTTCAAATTCGTAAATTTTTTAAAGTCTCAATCTTTTTTTTCAAATTCACAAACATTTTTTCTAGTCCGTGAACATTTTCAATTTAGTGAATATTTTTTTCAAGCCGCGATTGTTTTTCAAATTCATGGACTTTTTCCTTTTTTTGACTTTAGGAACTTTTTTCGAGTTTGCAATCATTTTTCAGAATTCACGAAGTTTTTTAAAATTCATTAACGTTTTTAAATTCGCAAAGTTTTTTTCAAATTCATGAATTTTTTTTTAGAATTGACGAACATTTCTTTCAAATTCCTGAACATTTTTGGAAGGCACAAACTTTTCTAAAACTCACGAACAATTTTTTAAATTCTAATTTTTTTTCTAAATGTCTACGGTCAACTATTCCATGGGTCAGCGGTCAACCAGTCGACCGGTCAATGGTGAACCGGCTAAAACAGCTGAGCGAGCTGGGGCAAGCGACCTCACTTAGTTGGGTCGGCTTAGGTCACGCGACACATGAATGCTAGTTGGTGTTGCTTGCGCCACAAGCGCTGTACAGGCGCTCTCCATATTTTAATATGCTATAACACTAAAATTAAACACATCCAAATCAAACAACACACAAATTCAAATTCATTGGACCATGTCATTGAATCAAATAATTTCACCGTTAGTTTTGCAAACGAATTCAAATTGAAATTGTCTAAAATTATATTTTGTCCCGTCATGATAGATAAATTTTTCTTGTATGTGATGTTTCATTTGATATTAGATGTGAAAGTTGTCCGCCTATCGGGACGAAGCACTCTTTATATAGGTAACCACGAAGTAACGGTTATGCTCAGCTCACGGGCAACTCGGTGATTACCTCTTGTATATCGGGCTAAGAGCAACTCGAACAGATCCCACATATTGGCCCGATCCACAAAGATCTGACCAATATGCGGTTTATGGGCCAAAAAATGACTAGCAGATCCCGCATATTTTTTTTTACCAGAAAACTTAAAATCGTCCCCCTTGGAGTGGTATATGTACGGGATCCGGGGCGCATTTCCAGGATACTACAACCCCATTTTGGTAGAAGAATGGGGAGGCACAGAAGAGGAGAGAGAGATCTTACCAGTGTCTGCCGAGCGTCCTGGTCCGGAGCGGAGGGAGGTCCGGAGGTGACTGTCGAGTGTCCTGGTCGTCCTGCTTGGCTGCTCCTGGACTGGTCAACCGGAGGGAGTTCTGGTCGGCATTGTACTGGAGCAAAGGGAGGACGGAGTTGAACCATGCGGGATAGCAGACCAAAGACGCTAGCTCTCACGAGGTAGAGAAGCATGGTCCATTTGGCCGCAGGGATTGCAGACCAAGGACGCAAATGGTTCCGGCAAGTCGTCTTCAACCTTAATGCTTTTTTGATACTAACTAGTAGATCGTTCTCACACTTACAATAAATCCACATTGGCCATACCACATCACAATTAAACTTATGGTTTGATCCCTTGCATGCTAGGGTACACAATTATAGTGTCCTCAGGACATCTAGTTTCCCGTGACACTGACAGTAGCCAGTAGCCCCTATCCCTATCGTTTGACGTGGGTAATAAATAGTGTTGCATCGATCTACTTTGAGTTAGAGTACGTGCGAAGATCATCTAGAATGTCCCCGCGCTCATGAAGTCTCAGCGCGTTCTCTTCTATAGGTAGGCAAGGGCTTGTAGTTTCATAACTATTTATAGGGGATACAATACGATCAGATGATCCCGTGATAATGGGATACCTATATTTCATAATTGATGAATCTCTCACATATCACATCCATCCTTATCCCATCCGAGCCTCCCCCCCCAGCGCATGGACCGTGCGCGCCTCCCGCGCTAGGAGCCACCGGTCCTCGTCATCTGCTAGCATCCACGAGGAATCGATCCCCATATGTAAGCTAGCTTCCACAATAATGCATCCAGTAGGCTGCTTGCTTGTGTACTAGTGGAAAAGGGGTGCAAGATGCGAAGCCGGCGTCGAGGGTACATGCCCACTTCTGATTGATTCTTCTGGTAATAATAGTAGTACGTGTTCCTGCTCGTGGTGGAGATGTACATACCCGAATACTCGTCACATATCGTACATACTTGAATACTCTCAAACTGCACGTATACACACATACCTGAATACCTGTGCGATTTTTTTAATTCAGCTAAATAGGTCTATGGAGTGTCAAACTCGGCAAGCTGCGTCCGTCAGATTGGGTAGTAGAGATTGTGAAGAGCAACACAGGCATCTACTTTACTAACAGAGAATGTAGGTGTAATACATAGTGCTTTTCATGGTATGGGTTCTAGTAGATGAATGATCATTTTAGTGTAGTATATCCCAATTATCACTATGAAAATACAGCAGAAGCTTGTATGTTCATTTCCACTTTCATTCTTATATTTCTCGTATCTCAATCTCATCTGCTAGTTTGATATAATCCAATGGATGATAGCATCACCTTTTACCAAGTACCCATCCTAGTTACCTTTTTATTTAGGTATACATGTAAGATACCATCACCTTTTACCAAGTATCCATCCTATGTGCAAAATAGGTTCCACCTTTAATTCCAAATTTGTTGAATATCTGGTTTTATTGCGTGTTTATAGTCTCTAGCTTATGGCTGTACATCTATTTCTATCTCAAGTTATTTATCATTCTACTCATACAGAATGTTTGCGGGGAGCTCGGTTAGAGTCGACGCCTCAAGGGTTTATGCATATCAGTTCCATGTTGCTTAAAGCCACTGTAATGATGGCTGGTTTCCAGGTATATGTTTATGGAGTCATATGGACGCACTCGTTGATAATTCGTATAGAATGTTTATATTCTTTATAACTTTGCCATGGAATGTCTACTGTTACAAAATATCTTGCGTGTATGTTGGTTAGGTACTAGAAAGCACATAGGTTGATAATATTGATCATTGTCATTGAATGATAATACTGATCATAATATAGGTTGCTTCCAAAGTAGTTTTAAAGACTTTTAACATGAATGTTGCATATGCTACTATTAGGAGTATGGATCTAGAAACTAAGGCTGGTGATATTGAGTTAGGTGCCGAATTTGCACTAGTGTGCATAGATGAACCTATTCTGGATAATGAGGAGTTAGTAAGGTAAGTTTCTGATTGCAAGAGAATTGGTGATGCTTTTGCTTCAGGATACTTAATTGCACCTTGAGCTTTTGTAAGTTGTGTTGTCTTTTCTTCCATATTCCAAAATTATATTTGTGTATATTTAATCACATAACTGTAACGTCCATTTTTCTTTCACAGATTCAAAAGAAGGATAATTGAGTTGCAGCTGAATTCTCTGGTTGGATGAAGAAGCAAATAAATTAGAAGATTTTACTTAGCAATAACCATAGTTTACATTGATAGATTGAAAAATGTAATACCATTCACAAGATCTTTTTCTTTGGTCGAATTGATGCAAATGCTATGGTGTAATATTCTTCATAGATGTGTTCTCTATAGTCAAATTGATATGAATGATATGTTGTTGCACCAATAACATTGGTATTTATATATTGTAATGCATATGTATTCTATACTCTTGTATATTCATAATAAATACCTTGATATTTTTAATTTGTGTATGTGTCGTGCTTCAATTTCTCCTCTTTTTAATGGTCACAACATCATGAAAAAATAATTAACTATTTGAGCAGTTGTAGTGATTTTATTAAATAAATGTATATTCCATAAAATGGGTAATTATAAAAAAAGAAATACATTAATTATGTTTCCATACTTATATAGTAGTGTTACTGGTAGTGTTACTATAGTTACAAAATGTGTTACTAGGGTAGTTGACAACTATAAATTACAGTGTTATGTTATTTGGATATTATGTTACAAGTTGTGTTACTATAATTACAAAAACATGTTACCACATTGTTCTATGTCGACAGAAATATGTTACTATGGGTGTTACTATAGTAACAAAAATATGTTGCCAACGTATTTGGTAGCACATAATATGCATGTTACTATAACGTAATTGTAACACAATTTTTAATATATGGTAACAATTACTATATGTGACAGTGGACACCCTTACTAACACGGTCTAATGGAACACATTTCAAAATGTGTTACTCTATGGACTAGTAACACAACACGGTGTTACCAAAGCTCTGTCCTGTTGTAGTGACCTTTGAAACTTTCAACTCATAGAGAGGAAACTTGATATTATTGCAACACCTCCAAGCATATGATCCTCTCTCATAATAATTTTTAGTAGCATCATGAATGAATTGAACAATATAGCTATCATATAAAGCATTCTTTTCATGATCCACAAGCATAGAAATTTTATTACTCTCCACATAAGCAATTTTCTTCTCATTCATAATAGTGGGAGTATCATATGAAACTTGAATACTATAAATTGTTTCCACATTAAAAGAATAATGTTCAGAAAATGGGTATTTATAATTATGACAAGTTTTATAATAATATTCATCACTACTTTTTATAACATAAGTATCATCACAATAATCATCATAAGTAGCAACTTTGTTCTCATCATAATCAATTAAAACCTCTTCCAAAGTAGTGGATTCAACACTAAATAAAGTCATGACCTCTCCAAATCCACTTTTATCATTATAATAAGATTGAACACCCTCCAAAATAGTGGTATAATTATTACTTAAAGTTGACACTCTTCCAAACCCACTTTCATTATTATTGCAATCATCATAGATAGGAAGCATGCTATCATCATAACAAATTAGCTCATCAAAAGTAGGTGGAATAAAAATATCATCTTCATTAAGCATAGCATCCCCAAGCTTAGGATAAACATGATTTGCAGCAAATAAATTCTCAAACATGTCATTCCAATCAAACATAGCATCCCCAAGCTTGTGGGTTTGCATATCATTAGCATAATCACTATTATCATCAATAGTATGAATAGCACCAATAGTATAACAATTATTATCATAATCCTCCAAGTTGGTGCCATAAAGATTTTCAAGATTATAAGAAGTATCATTATCTTCCCAATCATAATTATCACAACAAGTAATAGGCATACTAACATCATCTTCAATAATTCCTTCGGACATCGTATCATAAGAACAAGAAACAATATCATCAAGTGTATCTTCCTCCACAATTATTTTTGATTCATGCTCATGGGGCACAACAATAGGAGCAACATTATTTGGGAGAGATACCTTTTTACCTTTGGTTTTTCTTCTTTTCTTCTTCTTCTCCACATTATGTGTGGGCTTATTTAATTTTTTCGAGCTTCTTATTGAAGAGATTGGTTGGATAGGAAGCTCCTCCTCGTTACCTGTTTCATCATAAGAGAAAATAGGAGGGAAAAGGGGGATCTTTACCCTTCCATTAGTATTTCTTTTATATTCTATTTGTTTTCCCGTTTTTCTATAGTTGGCTATATAAGCATTCTCATTGCAATTTACCACACAAAACATATAGATTTCCTCTAAATTATTTTCAATGTCTTTTGTGAGAATGAATACTTCAAACCAACTATTTTTATGTGTCAATTCTGCACACCCCAAAAATAAACAAAGTTCATTATAAAGTTCATGGGTGATCAAGTTATTGCAATATTTGGACACGATTCGATCATCAAAGAGTATGCAATGGAAATTAAGATGACCAATCTTATTGCAAAGTTCACAAGTAATGGGATGAAGAGAGCATAACTTTGTAGCAAATTCATCTATCACTTTAAGCCACCAATTGGTTTTATCATGTTTATGCTTCTTACAAAATCTATCATCCCTATAAGGCATATCTTCGCAAATTTTATTCACTCCACAAAAATTGACATGCTTGTAAGAAACCTTTTTATCATGACTAGTGCAATCATCATTAGCATTATGGATATTCAAAGAATTCATACTAACAACATTGTAATCATGCTCATCATGCAAAGTACTCACATTAAGCATTTTATTAAATTCTTCCTCTAGCAACTGAGCACAATTTTCCAAACCATCATTTTCAAGAAAGACATTATATAGATGTAGCATGTGAGGCAATCTCAATTCCATTTTTTTGTAGTTCTCTTTTATAAAACCAAACTAGTGATAAAACAAGAAACTAAAAGATTCAATTGCAAGATCTAAAGATATACCTTCAAGCACTCACCTCCCCGGCAACGGCGCCAGAAAAGAGCTTGATGTCTACTACGCAACTTTATTCTTGTAGACTCGTGTTGGGCCTCCAAGCGCAGAGTTTTGTAGGACAGTAGCAAATTTCCCTCAAGTGGATGACCTAAGGTTTATCAATCCGTGGGAGGCGTAGGATGAAGATGGTCTCTCTCAAACAACCCTGCAATCAAATACAAGAAATCTCTTGTGTCCCCAACACACCCAATATAATGGTAAATTGTATAGGTGCACTAGTTCGGCGAAGAGATGGTGATACAAGTGTAGTATGGATAGTAGATATAGGTTTTTGTAATCTGAAAATATAAAAACAGCAAGGTAGCAAGTGATAAAACGGAGCACAAACGGTATTGCAATGCTTGAAGACAAGGCCTAGGGTTCATACTTTCACTAGTGCAATCTCTCAACAATGCTAACATAATTGGATCATATAACAATCCCTCAATGTGCGATAAAGAATCACTCCAAAGTTCCTATTAGTGGAGAATATAAGATAGAAATTGTTGTAGGGTACGAAACCACCTCAAAGTTATCCTTTCCGATCAATCTATTGAGCCATCCCTATAAGTGTCACAAACAGCCCTAGAGTTAGTACTAGAATAACACCATATGATACACATCAACCAACCCTAATGTCACCTAGATACTCCAATGTCACCATAAGTATCCGTGAGTTGATTATTCGATATGCATCAAACAACTTCAAATTCATAATATTCAATCCACACAAAGAACTTCAAAGAGTACCCCAAAGTTTCTTATCGGAGAAAAGAAGATGAAAACATGCAATCAACCTATGTGCCTAGATTACCCCAATGTCACCTCGGGAATCCGCAAGTTGATCACCAAAACATACATCAAGTGAACCAATAGAATACCCCATTGTCACCATGGGTATCCACATGCAAGACATACATCAAGTGTTCTCAAATCTGAAATATTCAATCCGACAATAACGAAACCTCAAAGGGAAAGACTTAATTCATCACAAGAAGATAGAGAGGGAAGAAACACCATATGATCCAACTATATTAACAAAGCTCGCGATACATCAAGATTGTGCCAAATCAAGAACACGAGAGAGAGAGAGAGATCAAACACATAGCTACTAGTACATACCCTCAGCCCCGAGGGTGAACTACTCCCTCATCATCATGGAGACCGCCGGGATGATGAAGATGGCCTCCGCTGATGATTCCCCCCTCCGGCAGGGTGCCAGAACATGGCTCCAGATGGTATTTCTTTGGTACAGAGGCCTGCGGTGGCGGCGTCGAAGTTCTAGGTATATTTCTGGGGGTTTCTCTATTTATAGGATTTTTCAGCGTTGGAATCACGCGAAAAGGAGCTACGAGGGCCCCACAAGGCAGCACCACACGACCCCCCAGGCCACGCCATGGTGCCTTGTGAGCACCTCGTGAGGCTTCTGGTCCTTCCACAAAGCTTCGGGGGGTCTCTTTTGGTCCAAAAAAATCATCAAAAAGTTTCGTCCAATTCCGAGAACTTTTATTTCTGCACAAAAAACAACACCATAGTAGTTCTGCTAAAAACAACGTCAGTCCGGGTTAGTTCTAATCAAATCATACCAAAACCATATAGAATTGTTATAAACATGGCATGCATACTTCATAAATTATAGATACGTTGGAGACGTATCAGGGGGCTAGGCCGGCCGGGGGGACGGCAGTGGCTTGGCGGGGGGCAAGGCGAGGCCTGGGGAACGACGGTGGCATGGGGGCTGGGCACGGCGGGGCGACGGTGGAGCGAAGGCGGGGCCATGGCGGGGCAAGCGGCGGGAGGCAGGGCGGGGTGAGGGTGGCGATGAAGTGTCCGTCGGCGGCACCAGATGGGGGGAGATGCTGAAAATGACTTCTACTTTCCCCAATTACGCTATGTGCTGGTTTGGTTATTGCTGGCACGGATGACGTGGCCAACGCCAACAGTAGTTTTTTGAATTAGAATCGGCTACATATTTGTAGATGGCATTTTGAGCGACGACATGCATATTACAGATATTTATAATGATACAAATTCTTCTCGTGGTTCAGAGTACATAAATATGGTACGGTTAATTGATATAATTCAAAGTAGACATTTAGGGGTACACAGAAATGAAGTACACAAATCAAGTAGTACGACGTCATTTGACAATCCTCTCAATGACAGTTTGGGTCTTCTTAATATTGCTTGAATACTTTCGGCCTGTGCTATGACTCTTTCTCAAGAAGGGATGTCTTGTCGCAGGCAACATAGTTCTACTCCTTCTAGTGGTGTACTCTGTGTGTTCATAAATCTCCTCTTCTGTTGGGTCCATGCCAAATTGATCATAGTCATCCTCGTTGGCGACTTCGTCCATCCCGACGATGCTCCTTTTGCCTCTCCAGATAACAACACGACTCGGCTTTGTAGGGTCAGTTAAGTAGAAGCATGGTGACACGTCATTAGCGAATACCCAAGGCTCATATTTGGCGGTGATTCCTTTCACCCCCTTTGCACCAATAGGTTGTGCTTTGAGCAGAGACATGGTAATGAAACTACGTTCTTCAGTCTCGACGTTATTCACCCATCTGACTCGGAACAGTGGCACCATGTAATCTTCGCCATACTCAAGTTCCCATATCTCTTCAATCCTTCCATAGTATCTATTATTTTCATTTTTGGTCAATTGCATCATCGTCACACCTGAGTTCTGGTAATCACAGTTTTTGTCCTTTGCCTTAGTATAGAATGTGTATCCATTTATATCATATGATTGGTAAGTGGCAACAGTGCATGCGGGGCCTGCTGCTAATGCATAGATGAGATTTGCATTGGCCACACCAGTTGGCAGTGGTTTGTCTCGAATTAGCTCTTTGAACCAAGTTGCAAATTTGGAGTTGTGCTCTCTAATGATCTGGGCCTCGGTCCTTTGCCTCCCTGCCATTGCGTGCTTTCTCCTTAAGGTGTCCTTGTGAGTGTGCTGCCAAGGACTGATTATATCTGTGTGTTGTAACACTACTGTGTGCGCTCTGTCGAAGTCGTCTCGGCGGTTTTGTATATCCACATTTAAATCACGCTTCAACTGTGAGTGGCCTACTCCTTCGAGCCTATCAGCATGCTTCTTCAAGGGCAAACCAAGAGATTGATCATCATCTATAACATTCTTGCATAATGATATACACTCCTCGATTAGATAGGCCTGGAGGATGCTTCCATCTGGACGGGCTTTGTTACGAACGTATCCCTTCACAGTTCCATTCATTCATTCAAACGGGAACATGGTATGCAAGAATGTCGGTCCAAGGTCTATAACCTCTGGAATAATATGAACTAGCAGATGGACCATGACATCAAAGAATGATGGTGGGAAATATATCTCAAGCTCACATAGTATTGAAATGATCTCCTCTTGTAGTCACGTCAGATGCCGCACACTGATCGCCTTTCGAGACATAATGTCGAAAAAGTTGCACAAGTCAATAAGTGTGATGCGGACGTGATCATCCATTATCCCTCTAAGAGCTACCAGAAGTAATTGTATCATCATCACATGACAGTCATGGGACTTCATGTTGCTAAAACATTACTTTTTCGAGTCAAGATACCTGCGTATGAGCCCCGAGTAACCGGAAGGAACTTTCATGCTGTCGAGGCAGTTGAAAACTTGAGAAAGCTCATCCTCGTCGAGAGTGAAGCAAGCTGGGGGGAAATAATCATCTTTGGTTCTGGACACAGTTTGTCCCTTGTCTGACTTGGCTATGACTTTTTTTTGCCCTTGACCGTCTCCTTGGTTTTAAGGGATGAGGGTTGAAGCTCTTCCTTAATATCGATATCTTTCAAGTCTTGTTTGGCCCTCGGACCATTTTTACTCTTTTCTGGCATGTCAAACAGTGTGCCAAGCAAACTCTCGCACCCATTTTTTGTGATATGCATCATATCAAGAGAATGAGGCGTACTGAGTAGTTCCCAATACTTCAAGCCCCCGAAAATAGACTTCCTTTTCCATACTTTTAGCAGCATTTTCTCAGAGGACTTCTTTCTTTTCTTTCTTGGCTTAGGGCAATCTTTCCAATTCATTGACATTTCCAGGATTTCTGCTCCAGACCTCTTACGTGGTGGCCCTCGTGTCTCATCCGTGTTGTCGAATAGATCAGGACGAGTTCTCCACTTGTCCTCTTTGTCAAGCCACCTTCTATGGCTTCGATAGCTGGCGAAAAGATGTGTCATCCATACATTTAACACATCCGCAGTGTCCATGGCACGCCTGTCCGGAGATATATCCATAACCCAGATAGTCATGAACAGTCGTGAGCAATGCTGCTCTCATGTGAAAATAATTTCCCGTGCTAGCGTCCTAGGTTTTGATCCCTTGAGGCTTCCATAATATTTCTAGCTCCTCCTTTAACAACTCAAGATATGTGTTGATATCATTGCCAGGTTGGACTAGCCCTTGAATTAGCATAACCATGTGTATGTACTTCTGTTTCATGCAGAGCCAGGGCAGGAGGTTGTACATCCATACAAACACGGGCCATGTACTATCTATTCTACTCTGGTTGCCAAATGCATTTAGCCCATCACTACCGACACCCAACCTGGGGTTCTCGGTTCTGCTGCGACTTCTGGTTCTAAACTGTCCAGTGCTTTCCACTGACAACCATCTGCAATATGTCTCAGAATGCCATCATTTTTAGATGTTCTAGTCTTGTGCCAAGTCATGTTCTTTGCTTCCTTCGGGTCAGCGAAATAACGCTGCAAGCGAGGAATCAGTGGAAGGTACCATACAACCTTTTGAGGTTCCTTCTTTCCAGGCTTGTATCGGGGTTCCTTGCAAGTTGGACACTCTATTTTGTTCTCATGCTCATTGCGATATAAGATGCAATCATTTATGCATGCATGATATCTTACATGTGGCAAATCAAGCGGGCACACGATCTTCTTCGTCTCATCGACACTATGAGGCAACAAATTCCCCTTGGGTAAAACTTTGTGTAAATATTCCAATGTAGCATCCAGACTTGCATCTGTGCTCTTGAATCTTGCCTTGATGTCTAGCAGTTTGAGCGTGACGTGTAGGCGGGTGTGCTCGGGATCGCAACCTTCATACAGTGGAGTTTTCGCGTCTAATTCCAATTGCGCCAACTTTAGAGCCTCTTTAATAGCAGCTCTCTTGGTTGTCGTCTTCTTCCGAAGCAGATCTTTGACATGAGGATCTTGCAGCATTGTAGCTAACGACATATCCTATCTGACAGTCTCATGATCCTCTTCATGTTCCGGTGACATTTCATCATTTTCTCCTCCATGCGCATGTTCATTGTTTCCTCCTTCTGGCTGCTCTGCTTCATCAAAAGAGTTTTCCGCTTCATTGTTTCCTGCTTCATCATCGCTAACATCCTCCTCATCATGCTTTGTCCACCATGTATAACCTATAACAAAACCGCGACAGAGCAAGTGCGCCAGCACGCTGCCTTCGAACGGGTTGTGCAAAACTCCATTTTCGCATGTCAAACATGGACATAATATCTGCACTTCACCCTTTTGTATCATATTTGCCATCGTAAAATTGAGAAAGCCCTTCACACTTCGATCCATATTGAATCTTTCGATAGATCAAGCAGCGCTGCAAAGGGCATAAGTACAAAAATAATTACATATCTTACCAATAATGGCATAAAAAAATTCAGCATGACCTTTGCTAAAAAAGGGACATATTGAGTGCCAGAAATTTGACGAAACGGAAATGTCAGAATCGGGGCTCTGGGGACCCAAAGGTTAGAACACTTGGGGCAAGCTAGTTCCTACCGATCCAAGGATGACCACGGCGAGGCTACGGCGAGAGCACATGAGCGTGGAGCACGACAGGGGACATGACGGTTACCCAGGTTCGGGCCACCTTGCGGTGTAAAACCCTACTCCTGCTTGTGTTGGGATTGCTGTGGGCAAGAGAGAGTTCTGGCGGACAAGGTAGGAGACAAAGGAACCGATCCCCTCTACAATGGCAGCACTGCCCCTTTAATAGCCGCCTTGGTCCTCTTCCCCTGAAAATCTCGGCGGGAAGGGTAGCCACAATTGGCGGGTTTTGAAAGGGGATAGGCTCCCAGGCTATCATGACAAAAGATGGTCTTCGTCTGCAAAGTTGCTACCATGACGCGCCGGTGGGCTCGGTGGTGACCTCTGCCCTACGCGCCTTGCTGTCTCGGTCTTCTTTCACAAATGGGCAGTCCTTGGGACTAGCTTTGGAGGAGGGCAGCTGGTGCTGCCCCTTTAGCACCAAAGAGGAAAGCCTCTCTGTCCGCGCTCGCTAGCGTGGCCTCTGTCACTGTTCATCGCCAAGCGTGTCACCCATGTGGTGGGCACAGGACCGCCCGGCTGTCGTCAGGCTCGGATGGTCTCGGGAGACCGCCTCGGGAGGCCGCCTCACGAGGGGGCCTCGCGAGGCTTCCTGCCGCTGCTACAGCTAAGTCTTGGTGGTTCGCTCCTTGAGGAGGGGTCCTCATGAGGCTGGCGCCTCACGAGGTGTCTTCGCTTCGCAGCGCCCGTGGGTGGGCCGCGTCTTGGGCCTTTGCCAAACGTCGCTTCCTGGGCCGCAGGCAGACGGGCCGTGGTACCCTGGCTCCCAATGGCTCGACAGTAGCCCACGGCCCCGTGGCGCGCACGTTCCCGCCCGTTGGGAGCGAAACAGTGTGGGCCCTGACAGACTCCGGGGCCCAGGTTCGACGCGTGGCGCACGACGGGATGTGGGACGCCCCCACTTCCCCCACTACGCCTTGGTAACCGCCTGCGCTTGCCATAAAGCCTGCCCGCGCAAGGCGCAGGGCTATCCTTGCTTCCCTTCTGCTCTCCGCCTCCTAACGCCTGGCACCTCGCATCTGCACCCCGCACACTGCATCTTCCTCCTCTCGCCCTCCAAGCTCCACCGCGCGGCAATGGTGCCCGCCGGCAAGAAGGGGATGGCAGTGGCCGCGACCTCGAGCGTGCCGGCCTTTGCAGCATTCAATCATCGCTAACCAGGAGGGCCTAGATAAGGTGATGCCGATGACCGCCGCCACCACCTATGAGGGGGGGCGACAGCGGTCTGGCCGGGCTCGCACCATCCGCGCGACCTGACGGTGACGACCTGCCCCCTCTTTGTCCATAGCATCTACGCCGGCCTGGTGCCGCCGTTCTCGGATTTCTTCAACGTCATCTTGTACCACTACCAGATCCACGCACTCCACCTCCAGCCGAACTCCGTCTTCCTCCTCTCCACCTTCGCCTTCTTCTGCGAGGCCTTTGTGGGCGTGATGCCTTCGGTGGCGCTCTTCTGCCACTTCTTCAGCCTGTGGATGTCCGCGGCGAATCACCGCTCCGCGTGCACCTTGTTCCTCGCCGTCAAGGGGACAGAGGAGGACTCCATCAACCTGAAGATCTCGTGGAAGGTGGAGGGCTACCGGCAGCGCTGGGTCTACGTGGATGCACGCCAGCACAGCCCGCTACTAGTGATCCTGACGAACCCCACCGTGAAGAGCTCCGGCTGGGAGCAAGAGAAGCTCACCGACCCGAGGTTGGTGCCTTTGTGGGGGCGGCTGGCCGAGCTGAAGGAAGGAGGGCTCACGGGGCCTATGGTGGTGAAGGAGTTCTTGTAGTGCCGCTTCGCGCCACTCTAGAGGCGCTCGCGCGCGATGTGGAAGATCACCGGATGAGAAGACCGCATGAGGCTGAGCATCGATAGCCTGCTAGCGAAGGTGCTGGAGGAGATCATGCAGATCCTGGTCGGCGGCAGTGCGAGGGATCCACCCCGGGGCGCGCTCCCGTTGTACCGCTATCAGAACTTGGATGAGTTGGTCGATGAGATGTCGGTCTTTGACTAGTGGGCCCTACTACCGTTGGGCTTCGAGGGGCCTAGCGACAATCCGTTTGTGGTGGTCCCTGGCTCGGGAGGCCGCGATGACGCTGAGGCCGACGCCAGCGTCGCGAAGGAGAGCGACAGCGGCCGACACCGCTAGCTCATTTGTGACCTCGGGGACGACGACGATGACAGCAATGCCCAATTCAGGGTTGTGCCCTCCCAGCCTGTCGGCGTGGGAGGCGAAGGAAGTATCGGCGCATCAGCCGGCGAGCCGCGCACGGAGGAGACTGACACCGGTGGCGGAGGTACCGAGCCCCCCATGGAGAAAGCTGGCACAAGCGGCGGGGCGGCCGAGCCTTGGGAGGCCGCCTCGGGAGACGGCCTCGCGTGGGAGCCTCACGAGGGGTACAGCAGAAGCCGCCTGCCGCTGGTCCTGAAGAAGAGGAAGTGGGTCCCGAATGACGAGTAAGTCTCTACTTTTGTTTCCTTTCCCTTTGTGCCTTTCCTTCTTCCCCTGAGATCCAGGCTGAGCTTGCGCGCGCAGGAGGCCCATGAAAAAGAAGAATAAGCCTAGGACCCCTGGCACGAAGGGGGCCCTGACGCCCTCCTCAGGTGCCGGAGGGCACACGGATGCCACCCGCCACCCCGAAGCCGGAAAGGGGTGCATGGTGGTGGAGGAGGGGCAAGTAACTCCTCCGAAGCTGCACGCCGACGCGGCTCAGGAGGCCGCAGGAGATGAGCCCCGGGAGGCGTCCTTCGGAGGAGGGACTGCGCCCCCCGAGGTGCCCGCTGCGGAAGGGGACGTAGCAATGGAGGAGGCTGAAGCGCCGACTCCCCCACCGAGCACCACTCCCGAGAAGGAGGCAGCCGATGCCGGAGGCGCCACGGCAAGCCCCCAGCCCTTGCCCGTGCGCGAGGTTCCCACCGCGGGCGTGACGAGCCCGCGGGGCGCGCCGCCATGGCAAGAGGAGGAAGATGCTACGGCGAGCCCCCCGCTCCTGACGAATGATGCCTGGCCTTCCCAGGCTATGACGACGGAGGGCGGCGAGGTGTCAGACCTGGCCTGGGCACTGACGCTCATGCGCAGCCGCACCCTGCTCAGGCGCGGGGTCCTACGGAGTGCCAGGGGAGGTCTAGGCCAGCTCGAGGCAGAATTCTAAGAGGTGGAGGCGCGCCTTGCCGAGGAGCGCATGCGCCTTGCTGAGGGGTGGCATCGGCTCGACGTTGCCGTCAAGCTGGGATGGTACCAGGACGAGGCCGCGCGGGAGAAACGCAAAAAGGCCAGCACTGAGGAGAAGGAGATCTTCGAGAGCGCCCTCCGAGAGGCCGACGTGGCTGACAAGCGCCGCGAGGAGACGGAGGCCGCACGAAGGTGCTCCGAGAGCAGCACGCCGCGTAGGAGCAGCTGTTCCAAACGCGGGAGATTGCCATCACCGCTCGTGAAGAGGAGCTCGTGGCCCGCGATGCGGACCTCACAATCCGTGAATGGGAGCTCGCGCGGACGACGACCGAGCAGGCCGCGGAGCACGAGTGCTTGGAGACGTTGTACCGCCAGGTGGCCGCTGCCCAGGACGCCTACAACCAGCGCATGGAGAGGGCCAATGCCCAGCTGGAGGCCAAGGAGAAGAAGGCCTAGGAGGACGCCGATGCGAAGGTGGAGAAGAACCGCCAAGCGCTTGTCGCACAGCACAGCAAGAAGCTGAAGGCCCAAGAGGACCGCTTCAAGCAGAAGCGCGCGGAGCTCCAGAAGGAGATCGAGGGCCTCAAGGAAGTCCTAGGGGAGGCGGAGAACCGGCGGAAGACCGCGCTGTAGGCCAAGGCCGATGTCGAGGCCGAGCTAGCCTCCCTCCAACAGCAGGTGAGTGGTGTTTCCAATGTCGCCGAGCAGGCGAGGCTGGAGGCGGACCGGGAGCGAGGACGGCAGCACCAGCGTGCCAAGATGTTCCGCTCCTCCCAGCTTCGGGCCCGCGGTGCACTGGCCACCATCTGCAAGGAGAGGCTCGAGGGCCCCCGCGAGACCCATGATGCAAGCTACATCGACTTCTTCACCAAGCTGGTGGAGCGGCTCGAGGCTGGTGCCAAGAGGGTGAACGGCATTATTGAAGACGAATGCCGCGACCTCCTCTTCCAGGCGGCGACACGCATCTTCAGCCATCTCCTCCACGCCGACCCCAACTTTGACTTCGACAGGGTGATAGCCCCCATGCCCGAGGAGCTCCGCGACGGCCTTGGGAAGGCGGTGGAGGACCACGTGGACGCCCTTCTCGTGAAGTTCTCCCATGGCGGCAGCGAGAGCTCTAGCGGAGTCGAGGGCGACGACGGCGAAGGCGATGATGGTGACGCCGCGACTTCCTAGGTTCTTCCTCCTCGTTTGCCCTGTGTCACATTGATGTAGCCCTGTGGGGGCGTGAAAAACAATGTCTTTTGTTTTAGAACTTTATAATTTACTGCAATGTATGCTTCCTCGTGAGGCCCTCTTGTGAGGCCTATTTTCCTTTCTTTGCTTGCCTTGATGCTCTACGTCATCAGGACCCAGCCCCCGAGCGGGCTACAGCCGTCGCTGGTATGTTAGGTCGCGTTGCCTAGACAAGACCAGGAGGTGTAGGGCACTGAGAGGCGGTAAGGGCTCCTGAGGCGCGATGCTCAGGAATCCCCCCTTTGACGTGCAAGCGGCTTTGTGCGGAGGAGGAAACGTCAGCACTTAGCAAGGTTGAGAGGAGAGGAGAGCCTGAGAGATGCCGAGAGTGGCTCGTGAGGTTTTTTTGTACTTAGCTCTTTTCACGAGTGTCGCTTGGCGTGTCGTTGTCGCGGAGTGCGCCTCGCGAGGCTCTTGCTCGTGAGGCCTCCCGCTAGCACCTGGTGGAGACAGCCACTGCAGGTTGGCTCGTGAGGCTTCCTGAAGGCTTGCAAGGGCGTCTTGTCGTGAGTTACCTCACGAGGCCTTCTGCGTGCCTTGTTCATGTGACAACTGCATATCGATAGGCTTCACAAAAGGGGGAGCGGTGCACGCTTGCTAGCTTGCTCGTGGGCGTCATGCAAGGAGATGAGGCACCAAGGACCTTGGTGAGGTGGCGTGCACGGGAGTAGGCCCACGTGCCAGAGCTCGATCACTTGGGTTTTGCAGCGCTGCTGGGACTGACCCGAGCACAGGCACCGTGTCCAGCCCCCGCTCGTGCGATGCGCAGGAGAAGGGTTGCGAGCACGCATAGCTCCTGAGGCAGGAAACTTACCAAACACATAAGATATCTTAGGAAATAAAGCTTTACTGCACCATAATAATAAGGTTCATTACACAACCAAAAAAGATGCGGCTGCCGTGTCCAACACGGGTCAGCTTGTGGTTGGTGCAGCCCGTGGGGCGCCCTCAGTTTCACAACCAAAAGAGAAGAGGTTGCCGTGTCCGGCACGGGTCAGCTTGAGGTTGGTGCAGCCTGTGGGGCGCCCTCAGTTCAATCATTCCGCCAACGCTGAGCATGAGGCTTCCACTGGGGCATGGGCGAGAGCTCTCGCGGGCCCATCAGGCAAACGCAATGAGAGGCTTCGGAGCGTGTACAACTCCATTTCGTTCATACGCGTGAGGGTCATGGGTAGAACTTGCGGAGGTGTTGGATGTTCCATGTGTTGGGCACAGGAACTCCGTCCTCCGTCTCCAGCCGGGCGGTGCCGGACCTGGAGACATGAGCAACCCTGAAAGGGCCGTCCCACATGGGTGAGAGCTTGTGGAGTCCTTCTCTGGAGAGGATCCTTCTCAGGACGAGATCGCCAGCTTCAAGGGTGCGCGGGCGTATGTTGCAGCTATGATAGCGACGCAAAGCCTGTTGGTATCTTGCGACACGCAGGGCGGCCTGGCGACGGGCTTCCTCGAGGAGCAACAGGTTGGCCTCTCGCAAGCCATCCTGATGAGCCTCATCGAAGGCAAGGACTTGCGGAGAGCCATGCTTGAGCTCATAAGGGAGGACTGCTTCAGCTCCGTAGACGAGGAAGAAGGGAGTCTTGCTGGTAGGCTTGGTTGCTGTCGTGCGGATCGACCATAGCATAGACTGTAGCTCGTCAAGGCAGCCCTTGGTGCAGGCTTCCAGCTTTTTCTTGAAGCTTCTTGTCTTGAGGCCCTTGAGGACCTCAGCGTTGGCATGCTCGTCCTGGCCGTTGCTTCGTGGGTGCGCCACAGAGGCGTAGAAGATCTGCGTGAGGCTGGCGCAGTATGACTTGAAGAGGCCGCTTGTGAACTCGGAGCCGTTGTCAGTGATGATGTGGTTGGGACGCCAAAGCGGCTCACGAGGCCCTTGATGAACTTACGGCAGAACCTGCCGGGATGGTGCGCACGGGCTCGACCTCCGCCCACTTGGTGAACTTGTTGATGGCGACATAGAGGTAGCAGTAGCCGCCAGCTGCGCGAGGGAAGGGTCCCAAGATATCCAGCCCTCAGACCGCGAAGGGCCATGAGAGAGGAATCATCTAGAGGTCTTGTGCCGGCTGGTGGATTTGCTTGGCATGGAATTGACAAGTTTCACGGGATTGGACCAGCTCGGTGGCATTGTGAAGCGCGGTGGGCCAGTAGAAGCCGCTGCGGAACACCTTGCCGGCGAGGGTACGTGATGAAGAGTGGTGGTCACAGTCTCCTCCATGAATGTCGGCAAGTAGCTCACGACCTTGTTCTTTAGAGATGCACCATAGCGAGACGCCATTGGGGCGCCTGCGGTATAGCTCGCCATCCTTAAAGCAGTAAACGGTGGCCTAGCGAGCCACACGCTCCGCCTCTGAGTCCTTCTCCGGGAGAGTGTCGTGAAGCAAGTAGGCCTTGAACTCGGTGGCCCAACTATCCGCTTGAGGCTCCAGTGCCAGCAGCAGGTGGGCGCCTGAGGCTGGGCCGTAGTCTGGCGTGCCCGTGGGTGGTGCGGGTGGGAGCTCTTCATGAAGCAGCATGGCGCTCACGGTAGGTGGTGTAGCTAATGGTCAGGAGCCTTTCCTCGAAGACGCCGGGGCTTTGGGGCTCGCGGCAGGATGCTCGCTTGGCAATGTCGTCGCCTTCCTTGTTGCCGCCATGGGGGACGTGCTGGATCTCCAGGCCAAGGAAACGCTTCTCGAGCTTGCGTACCTCTTCCAGATAGGCGGCCATGTGCTCGTCCTTGGGCTTGTAGCTCTTGTTGGAGAAGTTGACGAGGAGCTGCGAATCGCCCTTGATGGTGAGGCACTTGATGCCGAGAGCGAAGGCAGCCTTGAGGCCAGCGATGAGGCCTTCGTACTCCGCGATGTTGTTGGAGACCTTGTCATCGCGCTTGAAGTAGAGTTGGACAGCGTAGTAGAGCTTGTCTCCTGTCGGCGAAGTGAGCATGACGCCAGCCCCCGCGCCCTACCAGGAAAAGGCACCATCGAAGTGCATGGTCCGGCCGCCAGGCACCTCGTCCCCAAGTAAGAGGGATTCGTCCTCGCGAGGCTCTTCCGGGTGCGGGTCCATCCATTCCACGACGAAGTCAGCCAGGGCTGCACCCTTGATCACCCTTGTGTTACATAATTCTAGCTCGAAGGCCTGCAGCTCAATGTTCCACTCGGCGACACGGCCAGTGGCGTTGGGGCTGCGCAGGACTTGCTCCAGGGGGTAAGACGAGACCACCTTGATGGGATGGCCCTGGAAGTAGTGGCGCAGCTTCCTAGAAGCGACGAGGAGCGCGAGGAGGAGCTTCTGCTGCATGGGTTAGCGTTCGCGCGCATCCCGCAGCACCGTGCTGACAAAGTACACCGGGTGCTTGACGATGCGTGTAGTTGCCATGGCAGCTTGCTCTTCGGAGGGCCCGAGAGGCTCGGAGTGCTCGGGAGGCGGCTCGCGAGGCGGCTCATCGGAGGCCTCTTGCAGAGGACCCTCGGCAGGTGGAGGCACGGCCTTGGGAGGCGACGCGCCAAGGGCCTACTGAGGCGGGATCTCAGCAGGCGACGGCGTTACCTCGGGTGGCGCCGGCACGGTAGGCTTCTTCTGTGCGCAAACGCGCTCTTCTCGAACTGCCACCAGGGTTGCGCTGGCCGTCTGGGGAGTGGCTGCCAAGTATAGGAGCAAGGGCTCGCGAGAGCATGGCACGACCATGATGGGCGGGCTCGTGAGGTACCTCTTGAGGTCTTCGAAGGCAGCGTCGGCCTCGGGAGTCCATTTGAAGGTGCCGGATCTCTTCATGAGCTTGAAGAATGGCAAGGCTTGCTCGCAGAACATGGAGATGAATCGCCCAAGCGAGGCCATGCATCCTGCCAGGCGTTGCATCTCCTTGAGGCTCTGGGGAGGACGCATCTTCTCGATGGCCTTGATCTTCTCGGGATTGGCCTCGATGCCGCGGTGTGAGACTAGGAAGCCAAGTAGCTTGCCGGAGGGAACTCCGAAGACGCACTTGTCTGGGTTGAGCTTGAGGTTGAACTTGCGCAGGTTGTTGAACGTTTCCTCGAGGTCCGCGAGGAGGGACCAGGCCTCATGAGTTTTGACAACGATGTCGTCGACATAGGCTTCCACATTTCTCCCCATCTGGGGCCCCAAGGTGATGCGCATCAACCTCTGGAAGGTGGCTCCAGCGCTCCTAAGGCCGAAGGGCACACAGATGTAGCAGAATATGTCACAGGGGGTGATGAAGGCCGTTTTCTCCACGTCCTCGGTTGCCATCTTGATGTGGTGGTAGCCTGAGAAGGAATCTACGAAGCATAGCAACTCACACCCGGAGGTTGAGTCCACGATCTGGTCGATGCGAGGCAGCGGGAAGGGATCTTGCGGGCAGAACTTGTTGAGGCTTATGAAGTCGATGCACATTCGCTCCTTGCCGCACTTCTTGGGCACTAGGTTGGCGAGCCATTCGGGATGGCGCACCTCACGGATGACTCCATCTTCTTGTAGCTTCTGAACTTCTTTGACGATGAAATCTTGCTTCTCTGGCGCTTGGCGCCGTGCCTTCTATTTCACGGGGCGTGCGTTGGGGCACACCGCTAAGTGGTGCTCGATCACCTCCCTCAGCACACCGGACAAATCAGAAGCTGTCCAGGTGAACACATCTGAATTCTACCGATGGTGAAGGCAGGACCTGAGCCGCTGCCGTCCACCGACACTTTCTTCATCTCGGCGCGGTCCTGAGAGAATAGTTGCTTCTTCTTCGCGGGTGCGGCCTCATGAGGCGCGGCGTCGTCCTCATCGACAGGGTTGGCGGTGGCGGCATCCATGTAGGCGCTCTCGAGGGAGCAGACCGCATCCTTCTCATCACAGCAGACGGTGATGATGCCGTGATACGTCTCCGTCGTATCTACTTTTCCAAACACTTTTGCTCTTGTTTTGGACTCTAATTTGCATGATTTGAATGAAACTAACCCGGACTGACGCTGTTTTCAGTAGAATTGCCATGGTGTTGTTTTTGTGCATAAATCAAAGTTCTTGGAATTGGATGAAACTTTTTGGAGAATTTTTATGGAATATATAAAAATTATTGGCGCAAGAATCAACAGAAGGGGGGCCACCCAGTGCCCACGAGGCACCAGGGCGCGCCACCTCCCAGGCGCGCCCTGGTACCTCGTGGGGCCCACGTGGCTACGTCTGACCTAATTCCAACGCTATAAATTCCTATTTCTAGAGAAAAAATAAGAGAGGAAGTTTTATTGCGTTTCACGATACAGAGCCGCCACCACCTCCTGTTCTTCATCGGGAGGCCAGATCTGTAGTCTGTTTGGGGCTCCGGAGAGGGGGATCTTCCGGCATCGTCATCATCAACCATCCTTCATCACCAATTTCATGATGCTCACCGCCGGGAGTGAGTTATTCCTTCGTAGGCTTGCTGGACGGTGATGAGTTGGATGAGATTTATCATGTAATCGAGTTAGTTTTGTCAGGGCTTGATCCCTAGTATCCACTATGTTCTGAGATTGATGTTGCTATGACTTTGCTATGCTTTATGCTTGTCACTAGGGCCCGAGTGCCATGATTCCAGATCTGAACCCTTTATGTTTTCATGAATATATTTTTGTTCTTGATCCGATCTTGCAAGTTATATGCACCTGCTATGTGTTATGATCCGCATACCCCAAGGTGACAATAATCGGGATTCTTTCCGGTGATTGCCATAGTTTGAGGAGTTCATGTATTCACTATGTGTGAATGCTTTGTTCCGGTTCTCTGTTAAAAGGAGGCCTTAATATCCCTTAGTATCCTTATGGACCCCGCTGCCATGGGAGGGTAGGACAAAAGATGTCATGCAAGTTCTTATCGCAAGCACGTATGACTATATACGGAATACATGCCTACATTATATTGATGAATTGGAGCTAGTTCTGTGTCGCCCTAGGTTATGACTGTTACATAATGAATGTTATCCAACAAATATCACCGATCCAATGCCTACGAGCTTTTCACATATTATTCTTTGCTAAGTTGCTACTGTTGCTACTACTGTCACAATTGCTAAAAAACTACTGCTGCTACCGTTACTGCTACCGTTACTATTATTGCTACTGCTATCAAACTATCATACTACTGTGCTACTGATCACTCCGCTGCAGATATTTAGTCTCCAGGTGTGGTTGAATTGACAACTCAACTGCTAATACTTGCAAATATTCTTTGGCTCCCCTTGTGTCGAATCAATAAATTTGGGTTGAATACTCTACCCTCGAAAGCTGTTGCGATCCCCTATACTTATGGATTATCAAGACTTTTTTCTGGCGCCATTGCTGGGGAGCATAGCTTTATTTGCTAAGTCACTTGGGATTTATATCTGTTGATCACTATGAAGAATCTAAAAGATGCTAAGACCAACCCTCTAAGACGAGGGGAGGTAAGGAACTGCCATCTAGCTCTGCATTTGATTCACCATCTGTTTTGAGTAAACTTGCAACACCACCACATGCTATTAATTTTGATATGTCGCAAGTTATTGATGATACCACTTCTGCCATGAATGATACTCATGATGATGCTAGTACTATGCCTGATAATGCTGTGCCACTTGGTGAATTTCTTAGTGAACAACTTGCTAAAGCTAAAGAAATTGAAAATGCTAAAACTCTTGAGAATTATGATTCACCTATTATGCCTAGCTCTCCTACTAGAGTTGAAACACCTGATGAACAATGCTTTGATAGGGAGACAGCTAGAGCCATTCTTGCTTGTAACGATAGACATGAAGTTATAAAACTGCTTGCTGAAATGAAAGAAAAATCTATGCGGGAGAAAATGAAATGTGGTCCTAAGTTTGCTACCTCTCCCATATTTGTTACTGATAAGGATTATGAATTCTCTATTGATCTTGACTTAATTACTTTGGTTCAATCTGATCCTTTCCATGGCTATGAAACTGAAACTGTTGTGGCACATCTTAGTAAATTAAATGATATAGCCACCCTATTTGCTCATGAGGACAAAATTCGCTATTACTATATTCTTAAGTTATTTCCTTTCTCATTAAAGGGTGATGCTAAAGAATGGTATAATACTCTTGCTCCTTGATGTGTGCGTAGTCCCCATGATATGATTTATTACTTTTCTGAAAAATATTTTCCTGCTCACAAGAAACAAGCTGCCTTATAGGAAATATTTAACTTTATGCAAATTGAAGAAGAGAATCTCCCTCAAGCTTGGGGGAGGCTTCTCCAATTACTTAATGCTTTGCCTGATCATCCTCTCAAGAAAAATGAAATACTTGATATCTTCTATAATAGACTAACCGATGCTTCTAGGGACTACCTAGATAGTTGTGCGAGTTGTGTTTTCAGGGAAAGGACTATTGAACAAGCTGAGGAATTATTGAATAATATATTGAAGAATGATAATGATTGGACACTTCCTGAACCACTGCCCAAACCCACTCCGAAGAAGAGGGGTATTTTATATCTCAGTCCTAAAGATATGCAAGAAGCAAAGAAATTCCAGAAGGAAAAAGGTATTAAAGCTTAAGATGTTAAGAATTTACCACCTATTGAAGAGATACATGGTCTTGACAAACCGACATAGGTAGTAGAGGTAAATTCTCTTATAAAGTTTAATGAAAGTGATATTCCTTATAACAAACCTCCTAGTCAATGCTTGTATGAATTTGATAATTATATTAATAAGCAAGATCATTTCAATGCAAATGTTATGAAACAATTGAAACGAAATGCCTACATGATTGATCGCTTGAGTGACTTGTTATTTAGAATTGCTAATGATGTTAAAGGTGTGAGTAAACATGCATCTATGGTTCAAACTCAATTAGAACAAGTTGCTAAATCTCAAAGTGAATTGCTCAATGAAATGAACAACAATATGAATGATCATGCTGTTAGAGTAATGACTAGAGGAGGTAGAATGACTCAGGAGCCACTTTATCCTGAAGGTCACCCAAAAAGAATTGAGCAAGACTCTCAAGGAATTAATGTTGATGCACCTAGTCCATCTAAAAAGAAAAAGAAAAAGAAAAAGAAAAATGATAGGACTTTTCATACTTCTAGTGAACCAGAGGTAGAAAAACCCTTGGAGGGTAGTAATGATCTTTCTATTTCTGATGCTGAAACACAATCTGGTAATGAACAACCACCCGATGATAATAATAATGATGATGCTCATGTGGATACCCAACCAGATAATGATAAAGAACCTGATAATGATGTTGAAATAGAACCTGTTGTTGATCTTGATAACCCACCTTCTAAAAATAAACGTTATGATAAAAGAGACTTCGTTGCTAAAAAACACGGTAAAGAAAGAGAACCATGGGTTCAAAAACCCATGCAATTTCCTCCTAAACCATCTAAGAAAAAGGATGAGGAAGAATTTGAACGCTTTGATGAAATGCTTAGGCCAGTCTTTTTGCGTACTCGTTTGACTGATATTATAAAGATGCCACCCTATGCTAAATACATGAAAGACATTGTCATAAATAAAAGAAAGATACTTGAAGCTGAAATTTCTACCATGCTTGCAAATTATTCTTTTAAGGATGGAGTACCTAAGAAACTAGGAGATCCAGGAATACCAACTATACCATGCTCCATTAAAAGAAATTATGTCAAAACTGCTTTGTGTGATTTAGCAGCCGGTGTTAGTGTTATGCCTTTCTCTTTATATAAAAGACTTGATTTGAATAAACTCACTCCCACTGAAATATCATTGCAAATGGCTGACAAATCAACTGCCATACCTATCGGTGTTTGTGAGGATGTGCCCGTTGTAGTTGCAAACATTACTATTCTAACAGACTTTGTTATACTTGATATGCGCGAGGATGACAACATGTCGATTATCCTTGGTAGACCCTTCTTGAATACTGCAGGGGCTGTTATTGATTGCAATAAAAGCAAGGTCACTTTTCATATCAATGGTAATGAACATATGGTGCACTTTCCGAAGAAACAATTTCAAGTAAATGGTATTCATATTATTGAAAAGACTCCGACAATCACTATTGGAAGCTTTCAAATCCTTCTTCCTACTGTTAAAAGGAAATATGAAACTCTTATTATCGGGGAGATGCATATCCCCGTTGAGGTAACTTAGTGTTATACGAAAGTTCTTCGGTTTCATGTTACTCGTAAATGGTTTGTTAATAAGACCTGATCAACCTTATTAATGGATTCTTTCAGAGAGGCATGTGGTCAATGAATTTAGTAGGCACAACCTTTTGTACCCACTTTTTATTTTCTGTTATTTTTAGTTAAATGCAATAAATTGCCATGATTATCCTGTTTTCTGATTTATCCGTGCAATAAAAAAGTGCCCAGAAATAAAAGTGCTCAAAATGTAATAAAATTTTGATATGAATTTTTATTTAATATTTAAGAATTTTTGGCACTGCACACATACCAGGGGGGTGCCCCAGGTGCCCACAAGGCACTAGGGCGCGCCACCCCCCTGGCGCGCCCAGGTACCTCGTGGGCCCCACAGGACCCCCTCACTTATTCCTTTAGCTCACTTCGTCTCTTACCTCTAGCAAAAATTCCTGGTAGCTCTCTCTCTCGTGTTCTTGCTCACAAACCTAAAATTTTCGATCTCTTTGCTCGGAGCTCCGTTTCCGAAACTGTTTTGGGAGATTGCTCCTTGGTATGTAACTCCTCCATTGCTCCAATTAGTTTTTTCTCTAGTGGATTATATTTTGCATAATTAGCTATTCTTGGTGCTACAGAAAATGAGCTTGCATGTTGAATTCTTTGAGTTCGAAGTAGTTTGAATGCTTGATATAGCCTCTAGACATCCATATGAGTAGTTGCTATCAATCTTGTGAAGTTTTATTGATATCATTTTGTGGCCCAAAAAAAATTCAGAAATTGTTCTTAGGAAAATGAATATCTTCCGGAGGAGTTCCTCGAAGCGGAACGCCAAGGGAGTCCTCGAACAGTGACCTCAACATTCCGCGTAGGACGGAGGTCCGGCCGTGCGAATGGCCGCACAATGCCTTCATGAACGAAGCCGGATTCTACCAAGAGTTCACGCAATTCGTTGCAAATGCCGGACTGACCGACTTCCTCGCACATGAGTGTGACCAGTACCACATCCTTACAAATTCCTTTGTGCAAAATTTTCATTTTCTGAGTAGGCTCGAACCCTCTGAGGTGCGCTTTGATTTATATGCTGAACATTATTAGATACCTCTGGCTGAATTTTGTGAGATATGTTTGATTCCCTTTGATGGGGAAATCAGAGAGCCTCGGCCAGAGGAGTTTGAGGGTTTCCTCCGCACTTTGACTGTGGGAGAGGAAAGGGGCGTGTCGAAAGCCTGAGCCACTAGCTTGCAGTTTCCCTCTGTTCATTACTTCGCTTTATTCTTAGGGAAATGCTTGATTGCTAGGGAGCAAGGTAGTGCGCTAGCTGCACCTGACTTTGCCATTTTACGCCGCGCACTGCATAATGACAACACTTATAACCTGGGAGCTATCATTGCACGCCGCCTGCACACTAATAGAACTAGGGGTAAAATTCATGGTGGTATTTATGCTACTCGCTTAGCGAGATGCTTTAATGTTAACATACGCCCTCATGATTACTTGTTGCCCAGAGTTTACTTAGATCACCAGTCCATGAGGGACCACCACTTTACTGATACTCCTGAGCCTCCTCACAACATTCGTTATAACTTGGTTTTTAGTGAGGATACTCGTGATATTATTCCGTTGCCTGCACCTGCTTTGTTTGATTCTCATGCCAGGAACGGATATACCGTGATGCCACCGGACATCGTTGCTTACCGGAACGCATTGGCAGCGGCAGAGGAGGAGCCCCAAGATTGGGACGCTCGGGTGCCGCCGCCTCAGGATTTTCACATGGGACCAGATGGCTACTACGGATGGCCGTAGACCAAGCTAGGCAAAATCCTAAGCTTGGGGGAGTACGTATCTCTCACCGACATTACATTCATGCTCACACATTTCATTCCAGTTGTCGGTGTCCATACTTTTTCATTGTATAATCCATGCTAGTTTTATTTTCTCGCTTTCTTCTTGTGTGTTTCAAAAACTTTGAGAAAATCCAAAAACATTTCTCGTTTATTTTCGGTTTTTCTTTCTAGCTTAGTTAGTTGTAGAATTAAAAGAAAACCCAAAAAGATTTCCTGTTTTTTCTTTTGCTTGTTGGGAGTTCTCCCGTGTAAATAGTTTTCTTTTCTCGTTTTTCATTTTCTTCTTTAATTTGCTTTCTTCAGAAAAAAAACTAAAAACTCCAAAAATATTTCGGTGTGTTTCTCTGAAATTCTTTTCTTTTGTTGAGTCATTGTGAGGAGAAGACCACGATGAAAATGTTGAGTGGCTCCCATATGCATTGTTGTTTATCTAACAAAGAGCCCATTTTACCTTGTCTTCTCCTTTAAATATAATGCTTGCAGATTCCAGCTTAGTCCACGGCACTCTTGCACTATTATTATTTTCATATCATTCGGTCGTGCAAGTGAAGGGCAATAATGACGATGATTTGATGAAGTGACTATGGCAAGGAAAAGCGGGTATGAACTCAACTTATTCTTTGTTTTTGTAAATATGTTTAACTCAGTATCCATGATTCAGCATGTTATGATTAAACATGTTTATGCTGAAAATTAGAGATTATAGTTGCTCATGCTATGCTTAAGTAGCTAGGAGTGGATAATGATTTATCTTGAGTATCAACATGCATTAAGATGATTGTGATGTAGTATGATGATGTGGTATCCTCCTCTGAATGTTTCAAGTGGCTTGACTTGGCACATGTTCACGCATGTAGTTGATTCAAAACCAACATAGCCTTCACGATATTTATGTTCATGGTGTTTATATCCTACTCATGCTAGTATTCAATGTTGATTACTCACAATGCATGATTATGACCGTTTTCGCTCTCTAGCTGGTCGCTTCTCAACCTATTTGCTAGCCTTCACCTGCACTAAGCGGGAATACTGCTTGTGCATCAAAACCTTTAAACCAAAGTTATTCCAGATGAGTCCACTATATCTACCTATATGCGGTATTACTCTACCGTTCTAAGTAAATTTGCATGTGCCAACTCTAAATATTCAAATGAACATCTGTTTTGTGTGCCTGTACTACTCATGGAGCGACAGGGGGCGGTCAGTATCTTCCGTGCTAAGCGGGTTATTCTCATGATGAGTGTTTATTCACTCGTCCTTTCACGAGAGGGGCTGGTAATCGGGATGCCCAGTCCCATTATTAAAATTACAAAATAATAAAACAAACTCCCCCGGAAAGTTGTTGGTATGGAGGGCACTCGAGGATTCGGCTAGACATGGCTTGTGATTGTTGGTGGAGGGGGAGTAGACTTTACTTTACCGCATGGGAACCGCCGCTAATGTGTTTAGCATGGAAGATATTGAAAACTCTCGGTCGTGACGTTGACAGGAAAGGCATACCTCCCAAAATTTTATTTATCACTGCTTTAAGCTTTGAGCTCTAGCACTGCTGCAAATCCATGCTTCCCTCTGCGAAGGGCCTATCTATTTACTTTTATGTTATTTTACTTTTATTGTTGAGTCATCACCTTCTCAAACAAGCACCAGTCCTAAGAGCACTATTGTCATTCTCATGCATTGTGAATAGTTAATGTTGTGTGCATCATGACTGGATCTCTTCTACCATGAATTACAATGTTGAGTCACTGCTTGAACTTTGGAGGTGCTCTGCATTTATGTTTTGTGGTCTCAGAAAGGGCTAGCGAGATACCATGCTGTCATATTATATCATGATCGTTTTGACAAAGTGTTGGCATTTAAGATATCTTATTATTGCTCGCTAGTTTATTATGCCATTGATATGAGTGAATATAATTTCTAAGAGTTATCATTTGCATGGTTAGTTATAATCTTTGCTGAAAACCTGGGTATTATTTAAACATATATACAGATACAAGAACAAAAGAGTTTGTAAAAGTTTTTCTTTATCACTTTCAGTTTGTCAACTGAATTGCTTGAGGACAAGCAATGAGTTAAGCTTGGGGGAGTTGATACGTCTCTATCGTATCTACTTTTCCAAACACTTTTGCTCTTGTTTTGGACTCTAATTTGCATGATTTGAATGAAACTAACCCGGACTGACGCTGTTTTCAGCAGAATTGCCATGGTGTTGTTTTTGTGCATAAATCAAAGTTCTTGGAATTGGATGAAACTTTTTGGAGAATTTTTTATGGAATATATAAAAATTATTGGCGCAAGAATCAACAGAAGGGAGGCCACCCAGTGCCCACGCGGCACCAGGGTGCGTGAGGGGCCGTGAGGCCTCAGGCCTCGGGAGGGCGGCGTTCACCTAGCGAGAGAACATCTTGAAGTGGCGGTTGGACGCGGGAGCCTGGGCCCCGCCGAGGATGCAAGCCACTCCGCGAGGCTCCTGGTAGCCCCCAGGGCCCTCGTCAGGCTAGTTGACGTCGTTCCTTCAGGGTGGCGGCGGCAGCGGCGGAAGAGCGGCGTTGGCCTGAGGGTTGGCCTCGTGAGGCTGGTCGCACCAGCCCTACCGGAAGTTGCCATTGCTGTTGTGGTCTCCCCAGCGTTTGCCATTGGGGCCGCCTCCACGGCCGGCACCATGATTGTTGCCGTCGCCGCGGCAGCCTAGGCGCTCGTCGCAAAGCAGCTCGAGCTCGTGGTAGTCCTCGATGTTGTGGGAGTGCGAGTTGTGGTAGGCACAGAGAGGGCGGCTGTCCTTCTTAGGCTCGTCACGCTCACAGCCGCGCTTCTGCTCGGGCTCCGCCGCGAGCACGGCAGGGCCCTTGCACTTGGCGTCCTTGCTCTTGGCCTTGGCGGTGTCTGGCGCCGTGTCGGGGTCGTTGTGGGCGAAGAGACGGCCTTCTTCGGCCTTGGCACACCTATTGGCGAGGTCGAACAGCTCGAGCACGGAATTGAGCTCGTCGTTGATGGCGAGCTTCTCACGCATCCGGACGTCTGCGACGCCGTTGGAGAACGCAGAAACTATGGCGGCCTCGGAGGCACGCGGGATGTTGTTGCGCACCTAGGTGAAGCACTGGATGTACTTGCAGAGAGTCTCATCAGGGCACTGGTGCACGGCGCGCAAGTCATTGAGCGTGAGGGAGCGCTCGTGTGTGCCCTTGAAGTTGGCGACAAATGTCCGGCAGAGCTCAGCCCACGAGGAGATGGACGCCACGGGGAGGTTCATGAGCCATGAGCGCGGGCCATCCTTGAGGGCCATGGGGAACCAGTTCGCCATGACCTTGCCATCGCCGTTCACCGCCTCGATGCTCAGGGCATAGAGCTGCAGGAACTCTGTGGGGTTGGGATGTCATCGTAGCGCGGAGGCAGGTCTAGCTTGAACTTGGTGGGCCACACCACGCGGCGCAGCTCGCGGGTGAAGGCGCGGCAGCCCCCGCAGCTAGAGGGAATGCCACTAGCGAGGGTGGCATGGTTTTGGCGGCCGGCGGCCGCGACCTTCTGGATGGTCCTGTCTTGGCACTGGCGTTGCCGCTTGAGGAGCACGCGCATGTCCGGCGAAGACGTGCCGTGGGACGGCTCATGCGCCCGCGTGTCGCGGTGGCGCGTGGCACCCTCGCTGGGCGGAGGAGGCGGCGGCGGCGGCGCACCATGCGCCACGTCCCCAGTGCGAGACAGCGGAGGGTGGAGCGAGTGAGAGGGCGTCGGGCTGTCCCCGGCGACGTTGACGAGCTCGGTGATGAGGGCGAGCCAGGCGTCGTAGCCGGCGTTGGTGGGGCGATAGTGCAGGAGCTCGCGCACCATGAGCAGCGCGGCCGGCGGGGCCGGCGCGTCACGGCGGGCGAGTGAGGAGGTCGTGGTGGTGTGGCTATCTGGCTGCATGGACGGGTGGAGGGAGGAAGCCTACTACTCCCTCGCAGCGGGGTCAGTGGCGGCAGCCTGGGCGCGGTGTCGACGGTCGTCACGGGCGACCGGCTCCGTCTGGGCCACCCTGGCAGCTCGGCACGCGTAGCGCTCATGACGAGCGTCGGCCATGGCGGTGAGGAGGTGGGAAGAACCGAAGCTAGCCCCCTACCTGGCGCACCAAATGTTGGAATCGGGGCTCCGGGGACCCAAAGGTTCGAACACTGGGGGCAAGCTAGTTCTTACCGATCCAAGGGTGACCATGACGAGGCTATGGCGAGAGCACATGAGCACGGATCACGACAGGGGACACGACGGTTACCCAGGTTCGGGCCACCTTGCGGTGTAAAACCCTACTCCTGCTTGTGTTGGGATTGCTGTGGGCAAGAGAGAGTTCTCGCGTACAAGGTAGGAGACAAAGGAACCGATCCCCTCTACAATGGCAGCACTGCCCCTTTTATAGCCGCCTTGGTCCTCTTCCCCTGAAAATCTCGGCGGGAAGGGTAGCCACATTTGGCGGGTTTTCAAAGGGGACAGGCGCCCAGGCTATCCTGACAAAAGATGGTCTTCGCCTGCAAAGTTGCTATCCACGACGCGCCGGTGGGCTCGGTGGTGACCTCCGCCCTGCGCGCCTTGCTATCTTGGTCTTCTTTCACCAAACGGGCAGTCCTTGGGACGTGCTTTGGAGGAGGGCAGCACCTTTACCACCAAAGAGGAAAGCCTCTCTGTCCGTGCTCGCTGGCATGGCCTCTGTCGCCGTTCGTCTCCAAGCGCGTCACCCACGTGGTGGGCACAGGACCGTGCGGCTGTTATCAGGCTCGGATGGTCTCGGGCAACCCCCTCAGGGGGCCGCCTTGGGATGCCGCCTCGCGAGGGGGCCTCGCGAGGCTTCTTGCCACTTCTGCGGCTAAGTCTTGGTGGTTCGCTCCTTGAGGAGGGGTCCTCGTGAGGCCGGCGCCTCGTGAGGTGTCTTCGCTTCGCGGCGCCCGTGGGTGGGCCGCGTCTTGGGCCTTCGCCAAGCGTCGCTTCCTGGGCCGCAGGCAGACGGGCCGTGGTACCCTGGTTCCCAATGGCCTGACAGGAAGTGAATCAACGTTTCGCAAAAACATTGGCAACTCTCTAGACATTGCGTGCAAATGAAACATAGCGCGAGACAATTCGCGAGCAATGAAATTTATATAGCTAGCAATTAGTCACACACATATCCATCCATATGTGCATGCATCATATATATGCATAAAGTAACGAGAAGTTCGGTCTATTTTATCTCATCAAAGGGGCGGGAGAGGGGGGCCGGCTGACCGTATGTAGGTTGCAGGCACCATTAACGGAGTGTGGTGGAAAATTTAATGCAAGTGTGTGTGTTTGAGTGGGTGGAGGAGAGAGCTAACTTAGGGAGTGAGTGTATGGAGGCAAGCAAGCTTAATTAATTAATGCATCACCTAGCTAGATCTAACTTCCTAATTAAGAATCCTGAGAAAGAATTTGGTCTTTTTCTCAAGAAGTGAAGGGAAGAGTAATTGTTTTTCGCGTAATATGGAGGCAGTTGCATGCGTGCGTCCATGGACCTGGTGCGTCCCCATTGTCATCCTCTCCACGTACAGTCCTCTTCCGATGACTCTCGTTTGTTGACCATGTTGACCATGCCGCGCCGAGCGCACCAAGGCGGTGGACGACGGCGAGGCCCCGGACGGGAACGACCAGGAGATGGGGAAGACACGGCAGTGGAGTCGCAGACAGAGAGGACTACGAGGGTTAACTACTTCTGGTGTGGCGTGGGGCTGTAGTCGGTGGAGAATAATAGGAGGTGTGGAGGGTTCGAGGGATGGCCTGGCCGGCGGTGGGGTAGCGCTTCGCAGCGAGGCGTGCTAAGCAGAGCCGCTAGCCGTCGGAGGCGGGAGCGGGCATTCCCGGCGGCGCTGGAGGAAGAAGACGACAGATTGAAGATGCATCGGCCGTTGGATGTAAATCCAATGGCAATGGATGTCAGAATCATTTGTTGACCAAGTTGACAACGCCTTGCGTGGGCTTTGACCTATTGGCCCACATGTCAGCCTACAAAAATGTGGCACATATTCAACCCATGTGTTTTAGAATTTATAGTCCATTTGCAGGGATGGGTGAACAAATAATGTAGCAACTATGCGGTCCATTTAATTTTTTCTTAGAAATCACAGCCCATTTGCACTTTCTCAAAATACACGAATTTGCTGGGCTTGTTGTAAATATAATGTTGGGTTGGACGGAGCAATGTTATCAAAAAATAAACCGGGGCTGGGCATTTTATTATATATAAAATTAGATAATTAGCGCGTTATTTCTCTAAAAAATGAGCGCGTTATTATTACATTGGTCCTTAAATCCGAGCAAGCTTTTGTACGCAATCACCAGGATTTTCGTTGTAAAAAAAAACCAGGATTTTCCTTGCGAACTTCTGTTAAACATTTATTTTTTATAAGTTAATAAGATGTGGGATATTTTTTTATATATATGTATCTATTAAATATATGATAATAATAATATGTAATAACATAAAATAATTTAAATATATATAATATAGTTAGAAGGGAAAACATAAGTTGGACCTGGCATTCTTATTCTTATATATAGAAAAATAGAAAAGAGTTCTGCATTTTCTTCAAAAACACATAAGTTGGGCTACGAATGTTTAAGACAAAATAAAACCTAGGCTGGGAGGCCCATGGGCCAGTAGATACATGCTGCAGCTCAAAACAATAAGTTTAAAACACGATGTCGGCATGTCGTGGGCTGCGCCCTGCGCATGTTAAAAAACAAAACCTAGGCTGGGCAGGCCACTACCCAGCTGATACTTGTTCGCCCTCTGAAAAAATTATACCTGCTAGCTCCCCGATGACAATCTTTGTTGTAAATTTATCTCGTTTATTGACTATGTTGACAGACCCGTGGGCCCCAACGTCAGTATAACATTAGGAGAAACGAATATCCATTTTTGAGAGAAAGCTTTTTTTCCAATGAGGCACTTGCTTGCATAGGGCTATGGACCTTGTGGGTCACGACTGTCAGCCTCTCCACGTATAGGATGGGAACGAACCGGAGCCGGGGAAGATGGGGCAGTGTAGTAGTAGTTTGCACGCCTTCTTTTATTGAGTACGCCGCAGTAGCCCAGTAGCTACACCCCTTACCCGCACCTGCTCAGCCCGGGATCGATTACCCCTATATTCCCAATTTTTTTGCCTCTGCTATTACTGACATGTGAGTCTCCCCTTGTCATCCACACACACCACCTCCAACACTAGCCGAAATTCCGTCCCTAGTTTTCTCTGTTTTCCGCACTCTCAACATTGTCTGGGCATTTTGAAAATAGCATATCTTTTTGACTGTGCATCATATGAAGATGTGCTATACATGAATGTTGATCAGCATGATGTTAGCTTGCTGTTAGTTCCATTTTTGACCATGAATAAAATTTGGAACATGCTGTTATCCCTGTTTGAAAAGGGCGTGTTGATATAAATGCTCTGCCTCTGAAACTTGCAGTTTCTTATCTGAAACTGAAACTTGCAGTTTCTTCTTTGAAAATCACATGGTATGCACTTTTATATGAAACTACATTTTTGAAAGTACTAAAAATAGATCTCTGGAATTCAAAAAATACTTCATATGCTCAATACTGCAAAGATCTGAAATTCAAAACACATTCATATCTGAAAGTACCCAAAATACACAACACAAAACACAATTCACAACCTGCAAATACTGATAACGCTAAGCTCCTCCTATGATTATTCGTCGGGGCACTCCCCTCCTATTCCTCGGCGGCAGACCGCTGCCCCGTGAGACGAGGTGAATGGCGAGGGAGCCTTGGAGAACGGCGGGGAAGCGTCGTCGCGCCAACTGCTTTTCCCCTCTTGAAGTTGGGTACGGTCGACGAAGACTCCACCGGCTCGCTCTGACACGGCACACTCACAAATGGCACCGTGTGGATGCTCGATCCTTGATCCTCTGGATGCTCAATCTTAGATCGATACTATCTGTCTACTCCATGGCCCAGAGGAGCAGCTCTATGGACTCCCGTGCGACTCCATTCGGGTAGATCGCTGTCTTTTCGCTCTTTTTCAGATATTTGGCCACCGCCATCACCGTCACCGTTAATTACTGCTGGTTGTCAAACCAAGACTGTATCTCCATCATCCTGGCTAGCTTCACAGGGTCGCCGTCTATGATCGTCTTGTATCAGTTGTACTCCTCCATCGATCTACTTCTCCACAGCACCTTCACTCGAAGAGGAGAGGAGCGGCAGTGGTCTTGGAATGCAAGAGGAGCGGCGGGCGGCGGTTTTGGAATGGACGAGAGCAGCGGCGCGCTATTAATGGATCCATCCTAATAACTAATTTACCCCTCACTTACGAAGCGACCCCACATAAACTTGAGTACTGACCTCACGTTACCTAGTACTGACCAACGGAAGGCTTACAAAAATGCCTACCACCCTAAAACTTTCTTTTTAGTTGGCATATATAATTTGGTCAAAGTCAAACTTTGTAATGTTGGACTAACTTGATAGGAAAAAATACCAACATTCACAATATGAAATCAATATTATTAGATGCATCACGAAATTAACTTTCATATACCATATATTTTTGGTATTGTAGACGTTGATCTTTTTTTATATAAATTTGGTCAAAGTCAAAAGAAACAGAGGGAGTATTGAAGAGCTTGATATGGTTGCTGTCGCCTGCACATCATGCCGTGTTTCACAGCCTCCAAGATTCACAACCAACTCATAAGATTCCCATAATAAGTACAACAAAGATGCCTATGCAACTCATTGATTCACAGATCAGAGCCAATATTAACTTTAAAACTAAAAAAAAGTTGTGAGAATGTGTACATGTAAAGAAAAATCAATTGATGCTTCTCTGAGAAAAGAGTAATCCCTGAAGAAGTGCCAATATATCTAGCAAACCATAAACCTAATTCATGTAAGCTATTTGATTCAAGGATTTGCTGCAATACTGAAACCAGTCCAGTTTATGGGCACGCATGTCAAACACCGGTAGATTAACATGTTCTGCATAAGCTGGCCGCCAAGAACTTGTGGAACCATCCGAACATCTGTGCCCGTTCGAAGCCACATTATTTTAGATGGTGGCACTCACACTCTGCATATGCGGGTTCCATCCAAACATTTGTGCAGTTCCACTAAAATGTAGCTGAATAACCCTATTTGCATAGATAATGAAAAAGCGTGATTAATATAATAGTGGCACTAGTTGATGAAACATACACAAATAAACAGAAGCAACTTCATTTTCTTAATGGGAAAAGATTGCGACACAATAAGTTTATTAAAACAAAATACAACAGTAGCAGAGTATGACAAAGCACGATGATGTGGATGAAGGATAGGACAGACCTGTGTGAGATGACTTAGTGAGATCAAGTTATTCTTCAGGTCGTCATATATTACCATGAAGGCAATTCGTTGAAAACTATGAACAAATTCAGTGTGGCAGTAGGAGGGGACTTGAGTCATTCCAATCTCTTTTTTTGTGCAATTCAACTAAAACTATGGTGCCCGCCGTGCTGCGAGGGAGAGAGGGACCCTGTGCCGCCTCGATGGTAGGTGTCATAGGGACCGATGAGTGTACTCAACGGTAGGCCTGATAGGGCACATCGACCCAATTGTCCCGGATACACCTTCTACAAGTGATGAACCAGGAAGGGCCTTGCGTCATTCCAATCACTTTTTTTGTGCAGTTCAACTAAAATTAAGCATCCCTGTTTGTAGAGATACTTAAACGTGTCATTACTTTAAGAATGGGACTATTTGATGAAACATATACTAACAAAGAGAAGCACTTTCATTATCTACATTGGAAATGAAATGATAGCGAAGACAGTAGCTCTATTTTAACTGTATTATTACTTCATTTTATCAGTGGAACTAACGATGCCAAAACATTGCGTCAAATTATTAGTGGCATTAGATTAAGGTGCGAAATAATACATAACATTATTGCTTTCTCATGGAAGTGTCAAAACATTAGGACAAGATCACTAGCTGCATGCAGAGTCAACATGCAGGATCGTTCTGGCAAAGGGTAGTGCCAAAAAGGAACATACCTCATCATGGGAACCATATCTGTAGTCAACGCCATAGTAGATGGTTTGACACCAGTCACCAACATGGATGATTATATTCATGCGACCTTTTTCTGCAGTTCACCTAAAATGAAGCAATGTTTGCATGATGCAGTTAGCAAGAAGTACTTGGTCCCATGAGCTGGCAGCTTCTTCATTAGTTGCACTAAAACTGAGCAACATCAAGGTTGGTCGTCAAGCTCGTGGAATGTGCAACTATAATTTGGATATGCTTTTGTGCAGTTCAACTAAAATCAAGCATCCATGTTTGTTACACAAATGCAAAGTGCCATTGTGGTGACAGTGACGGCTAATCTTGCAAAGGCTAATTAATTGTTGGAGTAGATTAACCACAGAGTTCAACGAGAAGGTTAGGAACTCCAATCACCCTTTGTGCGGTTCCACTAAAATCAAGAGATGTTGCCCGTGTGACATTTTAGTAGAACTGCAGAAGACACTCTTTCCAAAAAAGAAGTGTTTTGTGCAGTTCACCAAAAGGTCGCAATAGCAACGAGGTGAAATGTATATCTCTGTTTACACAAATAGGTAGAAAGGCTGGTGAATAACAAGTGATGAAACATACGTCAAATGAAAAGAAGCATCGTCCTTATCTTAATGGCAATCATAGAAGGACAGTAGCAATTTCTAAAGCTGCAGCATTGCTTCGTACTAGCGGTGGCATTAAGATTAATAATGACAACTGTTAAATTTGACATTACTTTAATGGTGCCATTGCTTGATTTTACCAGCTACATTAGATTAACAGGTGCTAAAGAATTGGTATAAGGGCATGTTACAGTAGGCAGACTAGGACAGTTGCATTTCTAACGAAAAGAAGCAACTTACTTATCTTAACGGGAAATATAGCAGGACATTAAAACATGGCCATTGCTTCATATTATTGGGGGCATTACATTAAAAAAACATTGGTTAAACATGTCCTTACTTTAACAGTGAGATTGCTGCATTTTACCAGCGGCATTAGATTAACAACAGCTAAAAATTGACATAAGGGCATCGGACAGTGGGTGCACCCGCACCATGTACCTCAACCGATGCATAAAGTGGTGATGCAAACAAACATCCAAACAGGATATCTGGGTTATTTCCATTTTTGTACACTATAGCCACCTTTTACTATGAGAGGGCAGCAAATCTAGTGCTGGAAATACTCTGTTGACTTGTCCCCCAATCCCCACTTTCTTTCCTTTTTCAACCAGTAGATCGGTTCTATATCCAGTTTGTACTTTGTTTTCCCTTTATTTCCCTTTTCAACCAAGAGACCGGTTGGGTAGCCAGTCTCTACTACCCCCCCCCCCCAATCTTTCCTCTTTGAACAAAGTTCATGAGTCATGCTAGAACTTTTCCCCCGTTCTTCCCGCTTTGAACCAAGTCATAGATTCGACTGCATGAAGTAGCTTTACCTCTAATAGTAATAATTTAGGTGGCTTTGGAACAACCGATCGAGCCAATCTACGAGGGGGGCTGAGAAGTAGAAAAAGACTCACATGCATCGACATGGGGACCTGGGGCAGTAGAGCAAGGCCGGTCTTGAAGGAAGTTATACCTGAGGTTCGTCGGGATTTGCCTAGGTGGGCGGCGGGAGGTCGGATCTTCCCACCACGGCAGCGAGGAAGACTGGGTCAAAGGCCCTCCCTAGCCGGCGCTGTGTGGGAGAGAATGGCAAGGCACGCATATCGAGACGCACCGACAGTGGGTTTGCTCCGTCGCCGACGAGGACCGCGTGAACGTTGCACATTCACCCCTTCCCCGGCGGAGGGGATCCGACCGGATCTGTGACCATCGGTGAGCAAAGAGAGAGTGTGGCCACCGCTGTCGTGTTTAGATCTGGAGAGGATGAGTGTGTGAAGACAGCAACCCTAGCAAGCAAGAGCGGAGGCTCCTACTTATATACATATAGTGGAGTAGTTTTCTTTTTTCTCTCCATAAAAACAATCGTTTAAAATTGCGTACGAGCCAGGTCGCACTTTGTACTGTTCACTTCTGGTCCCCGGCCCTCCATTAATTGAACAACCACACGGGTCAAATTATCACGGGTGAAAATATAGAACGAACAAGCTCGTACTCTTTTGAATTTGAGATGTCGATGGCACCATTTGAACACATTGCATCCATGGAGTAAGTAGTTTGAATTTGAGGTAATGTGTGGCTTTTGCAGTTCACATCTAAATGGGGGCACACCATACATTTTGTTTGCTTACCACGCTATACTTATAAAACATGCACAATTTACATTTCGAATAGCTAGGTAGAGCTTGAAATGTATTGTTTCCAACATAAAGGGAAATCAAATTTCTGAAAATTTGTGATCTTAGCATTTGCAAAAAAAATGTAAGAGCCATCAATCTTTGTTCTGATTTTGAACATAAACTATATGCAACCTTTTTTGAGGGAGACCGGGTCTATTGTAAATGTTTGCAAGTACATAGCATCTCTGATAAAAGATACATCCAAATTCCGAGTCCAGCGAACAACCAACTGCAGTCAGAAAGAGCCGTCGACGCGTTGTTGTCGCTGCTATCCGAATGGAGCCGGCTTGACCTCGTCAATGACTGTCGAGGAGTCTTCGTGCACGTGCCCCTAAGGAGCAGCGCCCCGGAGGCGTAGTTGTCATCATTGATCTAAGGCACCTAATTAATACAACACCAAATTCTCCCATATGACAAGAAACGCTAACCTCACTGCCCCAAGGAGACAACATGAATCTATGCCGGAGCTCCATCGACTACGTCCCGACAGACAAACTCGACGAGGATCAAATCTCAAAGAGAAAAGTAGTAGAAAAGGCATCAATCGATGACGCCGATGTCCTAACGTAGCCGGCTTCACCTTCTTGATGGCAACCAAGTAGTCTTCGTGCATGTGCCCCTAATAACCAGCGCCCTGGAGGAACGTAGTTGTCATTGTTTAACCCTCGCATTGATCCAAAGCACATGACACCAAATCTCGCCGGATGACAAGAATCCTTAACCTCACAGCCCCAAAGGAGACGACAAGAATCTACGCTGGAGTTCCATCGACTATGTCTAGATGAATGAACTCAAGGAGGATCGGAGCTCGGAAGACAGACTCGGAATAAGAAGCGCCGACATCGTCCGCCTGAGCGTTGTGCGTGCGAGGACTAAAACCCCTAACATAAACTAATAACCGGAGCATAGGCACCAGGATTCCCCTCCCTGCTACCGGTCGACGGAGCGGTGGGAAGAGGGGAGGGGTGAATCCACCGGCTCATCGGTGAAGCAGGGAGGGGAGAGGTTGCCCTAGCCGGCTAGGGTGAGTGGACTAGATTTGTATTCATACTGAGAATGGATTCAAATTTTATTGGTATTGCAATATGCTTAGTGCTCCTACTTTTTTTAGATTTATCAACAGAACTACAGTCGTATGTTAGTATGACACAGCCTTCATGATATGTACACGATAGCCAATCCAGCTGTCTGCTGGACTCTGGTCACACGGATGGACGAACTGATCTCCCCTGTCGTGCAAGGATCGTCCAAGCAACGACGTGTGGACATCACTACTCTAGTACTACTATCGCTGGTGTCTCTCATCTTGTACAACTCAGCCGACGCGTGGGGCCTGAGGGACGGGGGAGAGTGTGCATATGGTCAGCTACTCAATTGCGGTCCCACATGTGAGTGCAAACGCAAGATGACTCGCGTTCCATTCCGTGAGCGGCGTGCCGGACCGACCGACCATGTGGGGTGCAACGCGAACGCGACGTGCGTGCTGTATACATGTAGTACCACCATTTTCTTTTTGTTTTGCTCCATGGCGCAATCCATCGATACAAAATTATATTTAAAAGTGGAGGGCAGGGCTTTTCCCGCGCGTTAGGCGGGGCAGTTTCTCCTAGTCGGTTCGACAGAGAGGCGAGGAGGACGAGGGAGTAGCGGATTCAACTTACTACTGGAAAGGTGGGGCTGTGTGATTTGACGGCTCGTTATTGATGGAAAGGTGGGGCCTTGTGATTTGACTGCTCATTATAGTCATTATTACTGCGGCGCTACAACCGGGGTGAGTCTCCCCCTCCATGGTGTACAGGTGCTAAGCATGCCACATATGCAAAAAAAACTGATGTGACAAGGTAGGAGTAAAGAGAAGAGAGTGGAGTTTGGTGACCCCAGGAAGAATGAATGCGAAGTGCGTGGACCTATGCAAAACACTTAAATGAGAGAAGTTTACGCAATGCATGAAAGCGTTTAGTTTTCAAAGAAAGACTTAGTACTATGCATAATTTGGTGCATGAAATGTCGATCCAGATGCTGGCTGTCCCTCATCCAGCATCATATACTAGTATAGTAGTACTACGTACGTACTGTACTAGTATCATTGTTCTCTCTTTTCTAGTTTAGTAGTAACTCAGCCGACGCGCGTTCCATTCCGTGAGCGGCGTGCCAGACCGACCATGTAGGTGCGACGCGAACGCGAGGAGCGTGCTGTATATGTCCCACCTTTTTCTTTAATTTGAGCTTGTTAGTTTTGCTCCATGGCGCAATCCATCGATACTTACAAAACTATATTTAAAAGGCGAGGGCGGGGCAAGTTTCGCCTGGTCGGTTTGATAGAGAGGCGAGGAGGACGAGGGAGTAGCGGATTCAACTTACTGCAGGAAATGTGGGGCTTTGTGATTTGACGGCTCATTACTGCTGGAAGGTGGGGCCTTGTGATTTGACTGCTCGTTATAGTCATTATTACTGCGAGGGGTAAGTCTCCCTTTTCGTTCCCCACTCTAATCTGGTGCATGACATGTCGAACCGGATGCTGACTATCCCACATGCCGGCGAAAGGAGGTATATTTGTTGTCGATGACCTAAGGAGGAGCAAAGAACCGTGCGGTATACTCTAGTTCTCCACTGGAGTACTAGCCTGACGCGGAGGAGTGCGAAACACGGCAGCCCAGTGCGATATGGCGATAAAAAAATGATCTAGTTTGCTTGTGATCCCACGGCACCGCTCATCTTTAGCACTATTTTAGTCGTGCCTCGCAGCCTAGTACAAACTAAATAATATGATGACAATGGCAACGGATAATAATTGTCTTACCTATTCAGGATAATTTAGAAGGACACATGCGGAAACGCCCAAAAGACACAGTGGCAAAAGAAGAAGACAGAGGGGCAAAAGAAGAAGGAAGATTACCCGCAAAAAAAAGGAAGACACAGACAACGGTCTGGGTGCTGCTCTCTACTTCATGAAGGGTTGCTGGGCACGGAGTTCTAACTGCTTCTTCGTCGCCTCCATGACCTTCATCTCCTCTCGCCTTTCGTCCGCCATCTTCTTCATTGCTTCCATGTCGCGGGAATTCTCGAGGCGAGCGTGGATGATCTCTTTCATGTCCGCATGATGTTGCTTGACAGCAGCCACATTCTCGGTGCGGAGCTTCGCCATGTCATCCCTAAGTTCCCCTATGATGGCGGTCAGCATCTTCATCGAGGCACTGCTATTCTCTCGCAACTTCTCCCAGCCGGCGATCTCCTCCTTCCGCAGGTCGAGCTCGTGGCAGAGCTTCGCTTTGTCCTCCCGAAGTTCCACGATTTCGCCGGTGGCCTTATCAACCGGGGCACTACTCTCCTTCACCAGTTTCAGCAAGCCGGCGTTTAGCTCCTTTTGCTTGTTGAGCTGAGCGGGCATCTCGTCGCGGGCTAACAAATTTAGCATTGCCCGCTCGGCATATTCGCCTCCACGGCGAATGCGCTTCTGAGAGCCCTCTCCTTCCCATGAGAGATCTTTCGAGGCCTCCGCAGCGTGGCGGGCCCTCTCTTTTCTTTCCGCCGCCTTGGTCATCGCTCCCTTTTTATTTCTCGGCCCATAGCTCTTCCTACCGGCCATGGCAGACGCAAGGAACGACAAACAAGAAAGGCTTATGGGGAGGAATGTGTAGTAATATTCGAGTAGTTAGTTTCCATTTTTATAACCTAGTACTAATATGCTGCAAAGTGGAAACACATTTAGGTTTGATTGGTGTGAACAGGTTTGCAATTAATTATAGCATGGTACTTTGGAATGTGACGGGAAACAAGCTCGAAATTTATTGATGGATTTGGAACGGCTCCCGATGAGTTCTGACGACCAAGCATTCAAAAACTTGTGATAAATCAATGACCATCTTTTTCCAAACGACCAACTATTTTCATAGAAATACAAAACATATAGATGGAGTATTTTCATAGAAATACAATATATAGATGGAGTGATTGTCACGGTTGCAAACCGCCATGGCGCCGCATGTTCACTGCAGCAGCAACTGAGCAGGTCAGTCCATCGCAGGCGGGGAAGGAGGGTAGGTCACCTCGCCTACGATGCATCCCCAGCGCCGCCGCTACCACTGGTTGAGCGATTTGGCTTCTCCTACTGCCCATTTGAACAGTTGCACCAGCTTCTCATGCCATTTCGCAGGCATGCACATTCTCTCCTCCACAGTCGACTCCGTGAATATGATCTCTTCCATTAGCCCCAGCTCGAAATCAACGCGAGGCTGCCAGATGCTGACATCCCTCAGCATCTCAACCCTGAGATCGACATGAGCCTCCGCCTTGTGCTTCGCCAGGTGCAGCTCCTTCAAACTTGTCTCCAATCGATGCGACACTTCCTCGATCCGATTTGCCCTTGCTGCCCACCACCTGAAACATAGCCCCGACATGTCCTCCAGCGCCACCGATCTATGATTCCAGAGCAATGGATCCCCTCTGAAACACATGTGGGTTTCGCTCAAAGGCGGCAGTGTTGCGGGCCGCAGGAAGAGGGAAGCCCGCGGGATGCTGGGATCTAAGGGATTATCCATGGCGGAATTGGATGGTCGAGGCGGGGAGGCGAGCGTAGTCGGTGGGAGAGCCCTTGTAGGCGAGCGTAGTACTCCACTCCGTCCATTTTTAAATACAAAGGCCACCAACAGTAACCAAGGCAAAAATTGATGACGTTGCCTTGTAGTACTAGCAACCCATGATTTAACCACTCGCATGCATGCAGTGGATGATAGTAATGTCACACAAATTGAGTACTTCCTCCCTCACGCGGTCACGCCACTCAATTTGCATGCGCTGTATTAATTGACCATTCATTAAGTGAACGACTCTACACGCGTCAAATTATCACGTGGGGTGGCTCTTCATACAAAAATGTGTTCCACCATGTACCCGCGTGTGTGTGCGAGGGAATGAGTGCATGCATGCACATCTTCTCTTCGTGCACATACTCCACCAGTGTGTGTGGGGGAGAGAGAGAGCGTGGTATACATAGACCTAGAGAGAGATGGTGTGTCCCCACAAAAAAGAGAGAGATGGTGTGTGTCGGAAAGAGTACCCACGCGTGTGTGTGACAGTGTGAGAGAGGACGAGTGCATGCGTGCACCTCTCCTCTTTGTGTACATAGTAAACCTAATTACAAGTGTATGTGTGTGACATCGACCTATAGAGAGATGGTGTGTGCCAGAAGTCCCGAGAGAGTCGTTAGTGTAGGTGTGTGCGTGGGGAGGAGGGAGAAAGATGATACTTATGTGTCAACGTAGTGCGTGTGAAAAATAGGCTAGTCAATAGTTCGCCACGAGACTATTCCTGGCGAACGCCCCAATAACCATAAGATCTGCATCCAACGGTGGAAGTTATTGGACGAAAACAACACTAAAAAAAGAAATGCCATGGCATTTCTTTTTACTGCCACACCATGCCCCTCCCCTACACATGAAACTGCCACGCGATCGTTCGCGACTGCCGGTTTGCTAGAAATCCCGATAGGCCGGGCTTTTGGCGGTAGGCGGGGAGCTTGGAATGTCGGTTTGCTCACATGCGGTCGCACATGTCAGTGATGTACCAAGTCGATGCGCATCCCTTCGGTGAGCGGCGGGCCGGACCAACCGTGTGTCGGTGCAACACGAAGGCGGTAGGCTGTAAGTTTACCGCCTACTCCTTGACGAGATTGGTCGATACAAATCCCAATTAAGAAAGAGTAGGGCAGCGTTTTTGCCGCGCGGGAGACGTGGCAGTTTTTTTCTTACAATGGGATGGACCCGGCACTGCAAAAGTCAAAGCGGTGGGCACTACTACTACGCTTGTCGGAGGCATACGTGGGCCCGCGTTCTCGGATGCGTACGTGGCGGAGCCGGATGCCCGCCAACTTCTCGTAGCGATAGCGAGGAGCCCGCTGCTGGCTATTTTCTATATAATCTTTTTTTTCCAATCTATTTTCTATATAATCAGCTTTGAAATTTTCAATCATTCACGTGTGTACCCTGTTGTGTCTAGAACATTCTTCTGGAACCAGCAGCACGTCACTGTGATCAATCCACAGAAGAAGCTCGCAACAACCCCTCCCCCATGTGCCACGTGGCCTCATGGGTGCACCCACATCATTTTAATCATAATATATTGACTGAAAAAAGAGGGACATTTTGTAGTGTGCCATTGGAATTCTAACTTACGTGCTTTTGCACATACTGGAAGTACTAGTGCCACATCATCTAAAGCCTTTCTACACACGCACATTTCGTATACAAATGTGCTCCACTATGTACCCGCGCGTTTGTATGCGGGAACAAGTGCGTGCGTGCACCTCTTCTCTTTCGTACACATAGTCTATGTGTTTGAGAAAGAGAGAGATGGTGTGTGCAAGTAATCACGGGAGATTCGTGAATTTGTGTGTGGGTGGGGGAGGGGGGGACGGAAATGTAGATGTAGTATGTGTCAATGATGCAATTTGTGTGAAAGAGAGGCCTATATTATACATATATGTATGTGCATGCGGGTGATATACGAGAAGGAAGGGGAGGGGTCGTCTGTGCGATATATCGATAGAGACATATGGAGGGAAGAACTCTACGAGCCTACTAGCACTGGGAGAGGGGGTGTTGGGAGATGGTGCGAGAGGCCAACGGGATGGTGACTCGGAAGGAGTGTACAAGTGCGAGATCGATATTTTACGAGAGGGGGCGAGAACGTGCGCGGTTGCGCACGTCTGAGAGATGAAGCGAAAGGCATGGATGCTGATGAGAGGTGAGATGATGGATAGGCAATGTGTGTGTGGTAGCTAGGCTGTCCTATCTAGAGAGGTAGATTGATCGATGTGTACGTGGGAGAAAGGGCGAGACCTAACTAGATATAGATCGATCGCTTTGTGTGGAAAACAGGGAAAGACCTAGCTTTATATATACATAGAGGAATATTGATCGGTGCGCATGCATGTGAGAGATAATTAAAGAAGGCCCGAAGTGACAAAGAGGGGGAGGTGTGGGTGGGTGGGTGGGTGAGAGAGTCCTACTAGTCAACTAGACGTAATGTACGAGTGTGAGATCAATAATAAGAGATGAGGGGGCGAGAGCGCGCTCGCGTGCGTGTGGGCTTGCGCGCCTCGTAGCTAGGGCATGAGGGATGGATGGTGAGAGGGGGAAGGGACTGTGTGTACATGTGTGTGTGGTAGGCAGACCTGCTAGCTAGAGGGGTATATCGATCGGTGTGTGTGGGGGGGAAAGAGAGGGCGATGGAGAGATCTACCTAGCTTGAGAGATCGTGGTAGACAGACCTGAAGAAAGATATTGTGTGTGTGTGTGTGCGATGGATAATGCCGAGTGGGAGTGTGTGTGCATGCATGCATGAGAGAAAGTTAGTGGTACAACGATAAAGAGAAGACGACTGTGTGGGTGTAAAAGACTTGGTGTGATCATAATCAATATAAAAGTGAATTCAAATATTTGAATAAGAGATCATGATGTTTGAAACCCATGCATGCATGATATAATGGAGATATGTAGTGGTGTGGTTTTGAATCGAGCATGCTGCACTATATACACATCGAACAAGGCCAAATTGATTTGAATTTTATATACCGTTGGTAGGCATCGTTTGACCACATTTCATCCATGCATGGACAGAACTATTCAAATTAGAGATAATGGGTGGCTTTGGCAGCTAACATCTAAATGTTGTGTGTGTGTTGTGTATTAAACACATTATACATATCAAACATCGTTTAGATTCCGAACATCTAGCTAGAGCATACATGAACTACGATTTGAATTCAACATAAAATGGATACACATATTTGAATTCGAGATCATATGGTACATGTAGTTCATATTTAAATGGGAATTTAGTACTATATTCATGTCGTGTGTTGTGAAGATAATATTTAGATGATGGCATAACTAACCTGACAACAATCCCACTCAAATACGGAAAATGGACTCAATTTTAGTCCATACGGTAGACGGTACAAATTGTTTTTTGTTGTTGTTGAGGGAAGTTCGAATTGATATGGTACCGTACATGGTAAGCTTGTTCTCCCGAATTTTTAAGTTGTTCATTGTTGTTTTTGAATGGCATTTGTAGTAATTCATATAGTAAAACGGGACATGACTCTCTCTTGTGTGGTGCGAATTGTTTTTTGTTTTTGTTTCTTTTTTACACGTTAAGCTTGTTCTCCCGAAATTTCAAGCCGCGCCTTGTTATCCCGAAATTACAAGCTATTTATTTACCTCTTGTGCTGCGAAACTCCCGCCCCTTCAACCCGCGCCTTGTTATCCCAAAATTTCAACGCGCATGAAAACTCCCCCCTCCTCCGAAATCGGTCGCGCCGCTCTGACACGCGAAATCCCCCTTCTATCCCTCAGCCGAAAATCCCGCCTCGACGTCCCATGGTCCAAACGGGTAGGGGCACTTTCATAACTTACCCCACATTTCGGACAAGTGCGTCCCTTAGCCATGGCTCCCCCTCCCCCCTATCATACACCAAGGCCGCCAAAACCCGCGAAACCCCACGCTCCTCCGTCCGCCACCCGACCGCCGCCCAACCGGAGCCTCTTCCCCGACGACATCGTCCGCCCCAACAGCTCGACGTACCTCATCCATCGGACCGGATGAGGATCCATTGTCGATCTCGTCGTCCTGCCGGTTCAGCCGCCCCATCCTCCACCTCCAAGGAGCTGCCCCAATGTTCGCCTCATCTATCGCGCCACCTCCATTCCCACAGCACCGTCTTCACCTGCACCACCGGAACCGCAGCACTATCACCGATTCCTCGGATGAAGCTGAGGCCTAGTCGGCACCACCAAAGAGGTTCTACACTAATCGCTGCATTTTCTCCTTTATTTGATCTCACGGTGCTACCGCTGCTCGATCCCGAGCCGCCATGGCGTGGCTCCATACACGGCGGTGTCACTGGCCACTTCCTCCACGGTGTCTCTCTGCCATGGTGTTGCTCCCTCGGTGGCGACGCCCACATCAGCAGGAGTTGCTGCTGCTGTGGCTCCGGTTGTCGCTGGCCGTGCTGCTGCTGCTCCAGCTGTCGCTCGCACTGCTACTCCACTCTTGCGCTTGCTCGCGCTGCTGCTCTACTCTTGCTCGCACTGCTGCTGCACGAGCAGCAGCTCCGGCACTCGCTCGCGCTCCTGCTGCTGCTACGGCTCTCGCACGCACTGATGCTCCGGGCTCTACTACTGCTGCACGACCAGCTGCCCTGGCTGCTCTTTGGTAGTACGTTCCCTGCAGGAGCGGCTGCCGGTTTAGATCACTGCTTCTCTGCCACTACTACTCGAGCGGCCAAAATGACTAGTGCATTGCTTCTCTGCTACTACCGCGTTCAGTTCTGACAGTAAAATTCAGTTTCGACGGCAACATTCAGTTTCGAGAGTACATTTTAGTTTTGACAGTTAAATTCAGTTTCGACAGTTAAGATCTTCTTTCCCGCCTTCGATAGCCACATCAGCCGCAGCATCCTCAGCGACCAACCCAATGATGCTGAGATCGACATGGCTTCGCCAAAGAGGTTGTACACTTGTCGCATCGCTTTTTTACTCTAGATGTAATTTATATTGACGACTGAGCACACGTAGTAATGAGAAATATGAATAGTTTCTCCTATATGACAAGTAGTGAGGTACTAGGCAAGTTACCTATCCGTGATGGACTCTCTCGAAAGTCATCATTATTTATTTCTGCGCGTTGGAGCTGTGCATGTGTAGATGGGCCTGGGAGTTGAGCTAATAGGACAGTGGGCTGGGTCCAAAGTAGTAGAAGTAGTACAAAAACATTTTTGGAGTGTAGGCTTTTGCCTGTTCAAGCCTGCCTACTAGAATGGCCACTGGTTGAAAGAAAAAGTGAAGGAAAGACATAGGAATTGGAAAGTTTCCTATGGTACTACAATTCATGCATTTGGTTCAAAGGAATGGAGCAAGGGAAAACTATAGGATTTTTTCCTTTAGTGTCTCTTTCAAAGAAAACCGTAGGAATTTTAATATCCACTTGGCCCTCCTTTTCAAATTCCTATTCATGAAGAACAAGACTAAGTGATAGTAGCATAATCGCATTATAACTGTACATTTTCATGTGGTTTGACTTTAATATGACCATGCTTCTTTGCATTTCTGTGATCTTCCAATTCCTGTGAACCAAACACCCAGACTGACAGAAATCCTGTGTTAGCAAATGCTCCGTTTTGCATGTGCATTCCTATCCTATTCCTGTGTATTTCCTATCCCTGCATTGTTAGAATCATCCAATTCAAATGAGCCTTTACAGAATTATATTTCTGATACAGATTGGTGTCAAAGAAACCTTTGTGTGGTTTGTCCCGCTCCTGCCGCGCCATCGTCCGCCCCAGCTGAGCTGCTCCAACGACGGAAGCGTCCACCGCAGCAGAGATCCCCCTGCAGACCGTCTTTCGCCGCCTCAGATCTTCTTCCCCGCTACCGGCAGACACCACAATTGCATTACCATCATCAACTGAGGAGATGACCTTAAGGACTACACGGGTCGACAAGAGAGGTTGCACTCTTTCGTGTCTGCTTACGTTATGCATCACTTAATATTACCTGCTACTTTATCATCCTGTTCACCTCTTAGACTCCGAGTCAGGTCCAAACTAATAATCAAACTTGAGTTTTTAAATGGTTGTGGGGTACAAATCAGGGCAGCAACGAATAGTATCTCTATCTACTATCTGCTTAATCTCGGGTGTCTACTATGTGGTTCATGTTGGGTGGGAAACAAACTATAAAGGAGCCATTACCTGTATTTTTTTACTGAAGCTATTATCTGCCTGCTATGATTGGTTTGGGTCTATCCACTGATTGCTACCATCACTATGGATTTCTGCATGCATTCCTTACATAATCTCACTATGTTTTATTCCTATGCATGTCAGTTATTGTACACAATAGTACTGAACATGTAGAGCAAAAGAGAAGAGCCTTGCGTGGCAATATAATGTCATGCATACGTCGCTCCATGGTGGCCGCAATGGCATCCCCCCTCCCCCCATTCCAGATTGTAATCAAGAGGAAGATAACTGTTCAGAGGGGGATTCAGAGGGAGCAGACCACTCCTATTTACCCCCTGAGGTCTTTGCTCTCACTTGGCATGCTGATGTTGGTCATATCATGCATATGTTGCCTTGCATTGCTTACTTTACACATCATCTATGTCATCTGCTTAGTTTAGACATGTTTTGTGTGAATGCCATCTGTTTAGTTTCTATATCATATATGTGAATTATACAATGCCATCTTGTTTAGCGAGGCATCATATATGGGAATTTTGTAATTCCATCCAGTTTAGCCAGTCATCATATATGTGAATTATATCATGCCATCCTTTTTTTTTCATTACGTATTACATTTGCAACAATGTTAATACATTCAACTACTCTTCCTGTGCATCAGCCATTTGACACGGTGATGGAAAAATATGGAGTGAAAACAAGGTCTTCTGAGCAGACAGTGCTATCTGACGAAGCGCATATCTTGCTGGTTATAGATAGCTCCTCAGAGGAGGATTCAGAGACAGATGACCAGTCGTATTCAGAGACATACAACTTGGCAGGGTTATATTGCTCATATCATGCATATGGTGTCTAGCATTGCTATGTCATTTGCTTAGTTTAGACATCCTTTGTGTGAATGCCACCTGTTTAGTGTCTAATTACCATATATGTGAATTATGCAATGCCATCTTGTTGCAAGGCATTATATATGTGAATTATGTGCAATGCCATGTTGTTTAGCCAGGCATCATATGTGTGAATTATATCATGCCATCCTTTTTTTGTATTACGTATTCCATTTGTCGACAATGTTTGTTTATTCAACTACTCTTCCTGTGCATCAGCCATTTGAATCGGTGATGGAAAAATTTGGAGTGAAAACAAGGTCTTCAGAGCAGACAATGCTACCTGCTGAAGCAGATATCTTGCTGGTTATAGATAGCTCCTTAGAGGAGGATTCAGAGACAGATGACCAGTCCTATTTCCCCCCTGAGGTGTATCCTCAAACTTGGCAGGGTTATATTACTCATATCATGCATATGTTGTCTTGCATTGCTTAGCTTAGTCATCATATACACAATATTGAATGCCATCTGCTTAGTTTAGACCTCATATATGCGATTGCCATCTGCTTACTTGCTTAGTATATAAATCATATATGTGAGTTATATCATGCCATCATGTGTACATAAACAGCATGTATGTGAATTATGGCATGCCAACCTATTTAATAAAGACATCATGTAGTTATATCATCTCATCCTGTTTACATAGTCATCATATTTTGAATTATGTCATTCTATCCGTTAATTATATCATGCCATCATGTTTCCATAGACAGCATGTATGTGAATTATGGCATGCCAACCTATTTAATAAAGACATCATATTTGAATTATGTCATTCTAACCTGTTTACTTAGCCATCATATATGTGAAATTGTGTCATGATATCCTGTTTAGTTAGCCATCATATATGTGAAATTGTGTCATGCTATCATGTTTGGTTAGACAACAGATATGTGAATTATTTCATGCCCTCTTTTATTCCCCACTATCCATTGCAACTGCTATCATACAATGTTTGTACATTAAATTACTTTTCTTGTTTATCAGCCATTTGAATTGGAGGGGGTGATGGCAGTATCTAAGGGACTAAAAACACGGTCTTCAGAAAAGGCAGTGCTACCCGTCGATGCAGATAGAACCACAGTTGTACTTGCCCAAGAACCAGCCCCACCACACATAACCCAGACTCTCGCAGATTGTACCCCTACCCAGTTGGACAGAGAACCAGCTACACCCCATCTAACCCCAACCCCAGCAGATAGTAACCCAGTTCCACTTGACACAGCACCATCTCCACCACAGAGCACCCAAACAGGAGCAGTTAGTAAGGCAACTGCAGTACCCAAAGCACGAGGACCAGCACTGCGAACCCCAACTCAACGCTTAAAGCAGAAGAACAACTGTTCTCAGGTCAGATTCCGTAGCTATGGTGCATACTCCTTTGCTCTTGCATCACTGTATTTACTCATACCAACTAATTTCAAATTTGAAGGATCCAACTGAAACTTCAATGGCACAACAGGTATGTTTTAAACCTGTTTCTTTAACTGGTTTGCTGTTGTAACTTCTTGCCCTATGTTGATTTCAGTTTCTATTGTATAAAGAGTTATGTTCTCATGTCATGCACATTACAAGTCTTGTTAGTGCTGTTAGTTTCCCACACTTATATTCAGTCTATGCCGCTTTGTCTTAAACATATATGATTTGAACTGCGTCTCTATCATGATTTGGCAACATAAACTAGGATGATATAGACAATACAGTGACCATAGTACATAAATATATGTTTGTTTCATGTTGTTATCCTGTCAACATTACCACTGAACTGGTTTACCAAAATGAGTTTAATATACTACATGTTGAAACTATGATGTGTCTGCTTGTTCTTCTTTTAGAATGCCGCCAGAATATTGGAGAAGAGTACCCCATTATGCAATGGTAAAGGAAGTAATGCAGACAAGATTCAAGATAGTGAGACAACCCTGTTGGTCTCCAAGAAAGCTGATAAAAACTATCTTCAAGATAGTGAGACAACCCCAAAGTCCTGCCTTGATGTAGTGTTCGAGTTACTGGCCACTACCGCTGGCACAAGCTCTTCAAACTCACTTCCTGAGTCAGTTTGGCTTCTTGAGTCTCAACTACAAGTTGAAAGACAACGATCAGCTATGCTGTGACAAGAAGCCGAAGGACTGAGGAAGTCCCTGCAGAATTCATATGCACACTTTCTGGTGCAACAACAAGAGTTGGAGGAGTTTAGCGCCAAACAAGAGAAAGCTAATAAGCTTGCTAAGCTTCTTGCCAGCATGGTGGGTGCCCAGGATATCGTTTCTTGAGCTCTTCTGAAGTGGTTTCATTTTTGGACTTGTTTTGCTGCCACATTTATTTGCACTGGTGGCCAACTTAGTCGCCCGGTGTTTGTAATATGCTGCTTTGTTGTTCCCTTTATTTGCACTGGTGGCGAACTTTGATGCCCAGTGGATGTAATATATGTAATCGCCGTAATAGCCTAGCGTTAGTTGCTTGCTTATTTATTTACTTATAGTCACTGCAGTTCTTTTTCCTTGGTTTGCTAGTGGCCGCAATAACCATGGGCCAAATACTGGGCCGTAGGATCCATGGGACTCCTACGGGCTTTAGGATTCATGGGCCTCCTACGGGTCATAGGATCCATGGGCCTCCTACGCGCCGTGTGATCCATGGGCCGTACTGTTCGTGGGCTAAAACCGGACCGCAGTATGGGCCGTAAAAGGGCCAATTTGGGAATGGTCGGTTTAAGGGCCCGTAGCATAACAGGCTGAAAGTCATCACATGCTTAATTCTATCGACAGGTATAACGGGTTGTTAATGGGCCGGAAAACATGGCGGGCTGAAAATGGTCCAATGGGTTAACAAACCACAAACGAGCTGATTGTAACCACGGGCTGAATTTGGCCCATTAGCATAATGGGCTAGTAACGGACCATAAGTAATCGAGGGCCGGAAATGAGCCCAAGAATTTATGGGCCCTTAGAAGGCCGAAAGAGAACACCGGCTGGAAACGGCCCAGAATCAGCACGGGCCGTCAATGGGCCCAAAGATACAAAAAGCCTCATATGGGCCAAAAGACGTCACGGGCCATAGACGGGCCGAAAGTGAGAACGGGCTGGAATCATATGGGACGGCCCACATGACGCTACTGGGCCGAATTTTGAAAGGCCATAACGGGCCGTGAGTACCCGGGCCGTAAATGGGCTGTATGCAAACAGGCCGTTAACAGGCTTTCCATGGGCCGGCCTGCTAACTTTTGACCAAGTCAAACGGGCCGGCCTTTTTAATCTAAATGGGCCACTATTGGGTCATGCGACGTGTAACGTTTCCATAGGCCCGTCTCGTCCATTGGAGGAATGACATCTGTCGCGACGCCCAGTTGACACGTGGTTCCTTCGGCCAATGAGAATTTTACATGTGGAAAAGCCTCATTGGTCAGGGCTGTTAACGGGTTATCGGATCCAAAACTGGACCTGATAGCTTAACGGCGACCCGTTATGGTGGAAGCCACGTGTCGGTCACCCTTGACGAAAACACTTCCATGACGCGACATTTTTCGTCATGGAAGTGGACACTTCCGTGATGATAATTTCAGTATTGTCATGGAACACTTCTACGACAGCACAAGTATGACTATCTTGATTCTGTCATAAAATTGTCACGGATGTACATGGATGATAGAAAACTTGACCTACCGTGACAAAGTCGTATCATCACGGAAGTGTTTTTTTTGTAGTGACTATACAATAAAAACAAAATCTCTCTAAAACAGAACAGTATGCAATGACAGAATATTTATCCATACTTTTGTAACTCCAAAAATTCTGAAAGTTTAGGACAACGGAAAAATTTGTATCCCAATACTATGTAAACATTTCAGATTTTTCTGACATTCCAGTAATAAATTAAAAATCAACTACAAGGCACAAACTTTCTATTTTCAAACAGCATCAATTATACTATCTTTCAAATCACCCCAAAGGCATTACTTGGCACAAACACTAATTAAAAGATAAAAACACAATCATTACAATAGCTATAATTGTGTGACTCAAGTAAATAAAAATTGCAATAAAGATAAATATTGGATTGCCTCCCAACAAGCGCTATTGTTTTATGCCCCTAGCTAGGCATAATGCATTTTTTTTCAAGTATTGTCATCCTTCATTTTAATTCCATAGGTAGCTCTCATAATGGATTTGTATGGTGGTTTAATCCTATTCCTTGGGAAGTGTTCCATCCCTTTCTTTAGTGGAAATTGGAACCTTATATTTCCTTCTTTCATGTCAATAATAGCACCTATGGTTCATAGGAAAGGCCTACCAAGTATTATAGGAAAAGACGGATTGCATTCAATATCAAGCACAATGAAATCCATGGGCACATAATTTCTATTTTCCATTATAAGAACATCATTAATTCTACCCAAAGGTTTCTTAATAGTTCAATCCGCTAGATGCAAGTTAAGGGAACATTCATCCATATTGGTGAGACCTAGCATGTCACATAAAGATTTTGGTATGGTAGAGACGCTAGCACCTAGATCACACAAAGAATTATATTCATAATCTTTAATCTTTACTTTAATAGTTGGTTCCCATTCATCATGTAATTTTCTTGGTATGGATACTTTAAATTCTAGCTTCTCTTCATGAGTTTTAATCATTGCTTCTACAATATGTTTAGTAAAAGCTTTATTTTGTTCGTAAGCATTATGTGAATTTATCATGGATTGCAACAAGTAAATACATTCAACCAAAGAGCAATTATCATAATTAAAGTCCTTGTAATCCAAAGTAGTGGGCAGATTGCTATTTAAAGTCTTGACCTCTTCAAACCCACTTTTATTGTCTTTATCATTAAGATTATCACCCTCCGAACAATTGGGACGCCTTCTAAGTAAAGTTGACTCATCTTCAATCCCTTTTTCATCAAGTTTTATATTACTAAACAAAGATTCAATAGGTGTCACACCAATCATTTTAATATCTTCATCATGATTATGATAAAAATCGGGTGGAATCGCTTTTTATAGGAATTCACGCTTAGCTCTAATCCTCGCGATTATTTCTTTAATTTCATTCATGGTGACTTGAATAGACATTAAAGTTTTAGTAGCGTCCATTTTATGTTCCATAATTTTAATTTTAGAATTTTCCACATCATGAGCAATTATATCCATGTTTCTAGCCATATCATCGACTTTATTTAGTTTTTCTTCTACCATGGCATTGAAAATCTTTTGAGAACTAATAATTCTTTAATGCTGTTCTCAAGTTCAGTAGGTATCCTATTATTATATGAATTACGATAGGAATTACCATAATTATTAGAGGAATTACCGGGATAGATCTAGGATTGAAATTCCCTCTATAAGCATTGTTATTGAAATTATATCTAGCGACAAAATTCACATCAATAGCATCATTATTTTGCTCTATCAAAGTAGATAGTGGCACATCATTAGGATCAACATGAGCACTTTTGCTAGTAAGCATATTCATAAGAGCATCCATTTTATCACTCAAAGTAGAGACTTCTTCGACATAGTTTACCTTCTTACCAGTTGGAGCTCGTTCGGTGTGCCATTGAGAATAATTGGTCATCATATTATCAAGAAGCTTTGTTTCCTCTCCTAATGTAATTCCCATAAAGGTGCCACCTACAGCAGAGTCTAGAAGATTTCTCGACACAAAGTTTAGTCCCGCATAAAAAAATTGTATTATCATCCATAAGCTTAATCCATGAGTGGGACAATTTTTAATCATCAATTTCATTCTCTCCCAAGATTGTGCAACATGTTCTTGCTCAAGTTGCTTAAAGTTCATTATTTGATTTCTAAGAGAGATAATCTTAGCGGGAGGAAAATACTTGGCAATAAAAGCATCCTTACATTTATCCCATGAATCAATACTATTGTGAGGTAAGGATGAAAACCAAGTTTTAGCACGATCTCTTAGTGAGAAAGGAAATAATTTCAACTTAATAATATCATTATCCACATCTTTTTTCTTTTTCATATCACATAACTCAACGAAGGTATTAAGATGGGATGCAACATCTTCATTAGGGTTTCCAGCAAATTGATCTTTCATAATAAGATTTAGTAATGCAACATTAATATCATATGACTCCGCACTAGTGGAGGGAGGAGCAATTGGAGTACTAATAAAATCATTATTATTAGTATTTGAGAAGTCACACAACTTAGTGTTTTCTTGAGACATAGTGACAATTCAAGCAGGCAAGCAAAGTAAAATATTTTTTGTATTTTTGATTTTTTTAACGAGACTAAATAAAAGAAAATAAAATGTTAAAATAAATAAATGAGAAGTTGTGTGAAGGGACCTATAGGAATTTGATGATGTCTCCCCGTCAACGGCGCCATAAATTCTTTCTACTACTTGTGAGTTGCGTTGGGTTCTTCCCCGAAGAGGAAGGGTGAAGAGTAGCGGATAGTATTTCCCTTAATGAGAACCAAGGTTATCGAACCAATTAGAGAACCAAGCAAATCCTAATCAAACAGCACCTGCACACAAACAGACAAATACTTGCACCCAACGCGGGCAAGAGGGTTGTCAATCCCCTTGTACTCGTTATTTCCAAGGATCAAAACTGGAAGTGGTAGAAGTATAAATTGCAAAGTAAATAAAAAGTAAAAAAATTGCAGCAAAGGAAATTAGGGTTTTCTAATATAATAAATGGTAGACCCGGGGGCCATGATTTTCGCTAGAGGCTTCTCTCTCAGAAAATAGCATACAGTGGGTAAACGAATTACTATTGGGCAATTGATAGAAAAGCACATAGTTATGATGTTATTCATGGAAATGATCATGTATATAGGCATCACATCTGTGACAAGTAGACCAACTCCTTCCTGCATCTACTACTATTACTCCACCAATCGACCACTATCCAGCATGCATCTATGGTATTAAGTTCATATAAAATAGAGTAATGCTTTAAGCAAGATGACATGATGTAGACAGAATAAACTCAAGCAATATGAATAAACCCGTCGTTTTATCCTTAATGGCAACAATACAAATACATGCCTCGCTACCCCTTCTATCATTGGGTGAGGACACCGCAAGATTGAACCAATCACAAAGCACCTCTCCCACTGAAGATGAATCAATCTAGTTGGCCAAACCAAATGGATAGATCGGAGAAAAATACAAAGCTATAACAGTCATGCACAATAATGTACAGCAAAGACTCTATTACTTTCAATGAATAATATAATCATAAACCCACAATTCATCGGATCCCAACAAACACACCGCAAAAGAACATTACATCGGATAGAACTCCATGGAGATCATCGAAAGCTTTGTATTGATGATCAAAGAGAGAGAAGAATCCATCTAGGTACTAGCTATGGACCCGTAGGTCTATGGTAAACTACTCACACATCATCGGAAGGGCAGCAAGGTTGATGTAGAAGCCCTCCGTGATCAATTCACCCTCCGACCGATCGCCGGAAAGGGACTCCAGATGGGATCATAGAAGAACAGAAGCTTGCAGCGGCAGAAAAGTTATTTCGGGTGGCTCTTTGTTGGTTTTGGAATATTTGGGAATTTATAGAAGTGGAATTAGGTCAAACGGAGTTGTGTGGGACCCAGAAGCTCGGGTGGCGCCCCTCCTCCCCAGGGGTGCGCCACGTGAGCTCGTGGCTCTCCCATACATCTTCTGGCCTCCTCCCGAATCTTCTAGGGTCTCGTCTGGTCCAGAAAAAATCATTTTAAAGGTTTTATTCCATTTGGACTTCGTTTGGTATTGATTTCCTGAAAATCCAAAAAACAGGCAAAAAACAGCAACTGGCACTGGGCACTGACTTAATAGGTTAGTTCCCAAAAATGTTATAAAATTGCATATAAAGCATATAAAGTATCCAAGATTGATAATATAATAGCATGACACAATGAAAAATTATAGATACGTCGGAGACATATCAGTGATCACGCCATTGGGTCCCGGCATCTTGAGCTTCATATAAGCGTAGTGTGGCATGGCGTGGAATTTTGTGAATGCATCACGGCCCAGAAGACCGTGGCAACCACTTCGGAAGGGCACGATGTGGAAGGTCAACTCCTCGGAGCGGTAATTGTCGGGAGTTCCGAACACTACATCAAGGGTGATTTTGCCGCTGCATTGGGCCTCCTTTCCTGGGATAATCCCCTTAAATTTGGCATAACTGGGTTTGATGCGTGATCTATCACACTGCATCTTCTGTAGAGTCTCTTCATATATGAGGTTTAAACTGCTGCCACTATCCGTTAGAACTTTACGTAGCCGACATCCATCCACTATGGGGTCAAGGACTAGGACTGTCGTTCCTCAGCTCGAGCCGGTCTTCGGCTGATCCTCTTGCCCAAAGATGATAGGCATGTCCAACCATTTGTCCGATGTCGCTACCTGATGAACGTGTCTTATTTCCCAAAGGGCTCGCTTTCATTGGTTCCTTGATGGATAAGTTTCGTAGATCATTAAGATCTCACATTTGTCAGAGGACATTGCCGTGCATTTGCTGTGTGTGTCCGTACTATTGAGGAGGTCTTCCCCTACCTTTGCCTCCTGTTTAACTACCCAGCAAGCTCGAAAACTATGAGTTGGGTTTGTGTTCAATAAAACAGAGTGGGTGGGGCATGGTTGATCCAGGAGTTTATCGATCGCAACTCTTGGCCCTGTTGCAGGTTTCTTTCTTTTCCGTGATGGCTCTTCGGCCCTGGAGCATCAAGAGCGCTCGTTTAGATGTATATGCCTATCATGGTTTGCCGCTTCAATGTGGATTGAATCCCTCTGCTCCTTTTGGGCCAACCAAGCATCTTCCATGATGCAAAATCTTGATACCAAGTCTGATAACTCGGAGAAGGTTTGAATGCATCGACGAGCAAGGGCGTTTAAGATGCCCTCGTCGTGGCAGTTATGGCGAAAAGTTGCTAGGATTTCTAAGTCACACTAGTCTGGGATTTTGTTCTTGACGAACAGGAAGTGCATCCAGAATTGCCAAACTATCTCATGAGGTTGTTGCTTGACGTAGATTAGTTCCCAGACATCGGGTGGTCCCAAACTGCTCAGACAGTACTCAATGTGGGGGGGTGGATGGGATAAAAAATTTAATCCCAGGCTGTTGCGGTTTCGCCGCTCTGAAGTACTCCTCCCGAGGTTGTAGTGCTAAGGCTGAACCAATAGGGCTGACTTTTGAGTGCGAGCTCCCGGCTCCCTCTGATTGGTCATGCTGGCCATCCTCCATCGGTTGGCATGCAGATTTTGAGTTCATATGCACGTGAAGACCCTTGGTCAAATTAGGAGACAAAGCACGAGGCTCGGCTACGGTTTTGGTATCATCAACCTTTGACTCTTGATGGAGGAGGGGCGATCTGACGTGTTTTTGGTTTTCGGTTGAGCCAATGACTTCAAAGTCCGGCGCAAAAGGTGCGCCACTTTTGGTCTAATCATTGATCGATGTTTCCATTATTCCGCAACGAACGTACGGCGGGACCTGTATGGGCCACCAATGTCAGTGCTAAAACTGGCGGATCTCGGGTAGGGGGTCCCGAGCTGTAGGCCTAGGAACAATGGTAACAGGGGAGAAAGGGAGATGATGTTTACCCAGGTTTGGGCCCTCTCAAAGAGTTAAAACTCTACGTCCTGCTTTGATTGTATTGATGTGATGGGGTACAGAGTGCAAGGTGATCTACCTCGAGATTGTATGATTGTGTTCTAAACCCTAAGGCTGGTAATCATGCCTCTAAAGACTAAAACCCCTCGGCTTATATATGCACCGAGGTACCGAGGTTACACACATGGTGGGTTGTCAACACGTCGGCTATAAAGAAATCCTTGAAGTACACTCCAAGTCTTTGGAGGTTTCCATCTTGATCACGCCGAGGTTTGTTTCTTCGGTAGTCCATCCCTTTAGTGATTGGCGGGCCATGAGCCCGGCCCATGGACTATGGGCCGTAAAGGTTAGCACCCCTTAGTCCAGGACACCATCACATGTGCGCCACATATAGAGAGACAACAGGGAATTGCATTTCTTTGTGCGCTCTGGTTCATCATGGGTGGGCATCGAACATTGTATTATCCAAAATCTGCTTTCTCTTCTTTAACATGTTCCTCTTCTGTTCTTCTTTAATAAGTATAGTTGTACAGTGTGTTCCTTGTCGGGAAGAGGATCAGGGACATTTGCAGTCGACAGGTCTATTGGGTCGCTTTTGATGGATGCTTTCAACTCTTCGAGTTGGTCTGTCATAATATCCAGGAAATGCTAGGACTTGTGTCGCCTTTGAGAGTCTAGACTGATTGTAACAGTAGTGCATCTTCAGTTGAAGAGAGATGTCCCTATAGGGGATCCAAAGACTTTCTAGCCTTACCAACAATACAACCCATATTTTCCAGCTAGTTCCACTTTCCTGATTTCACTCGTGATGCTTAGGGTTTTCCCCTTTTATCTACACTATGATTTGTGTGGGTGCTTTGTGTCATACTAGCAGCACTCCACCCTTCAAGCTAAAAAACACACCACTCATATTTGCAAAGCTTAGTTGTTCAAATACGAATGTGATATGATACTGATATTAGTTAACAGTCACACATTTAATTTGTGAGCTAATGTTCCCACTTGGGTTTCCAAATGCATGTGGCCACATATAGAGAGACAGCAGGGAATTGCATTTCTTTGTGCGCTCTGGTTCATCATGGGTGGTGTCGTGTGTACGATGATCTATGGGATCATGGATCCCTTTGCGGATCGACTGTGGGGATTCGCAAGCACAAATAGCAGATTCAGCAATCAACACAAGCGTTTTACCCAGGTTCGGGCCACCGTGAGGTGTAAAACCCTACTCCTGCTTTATTGTATTGGGTGTGTTTGAACTCAAGTACAAGGAGCGCAACTTGCCGGCAAGGTACAGGAAGTGTAGCTACGCATGCAAAATGAGCGAAGTGTCAACCTTTGTAAAGGTTGCCCTGGCCCTCCTTTTATAGATCAAGGGGTAACCATAGTGGCAAAACAGTCTTTACATGTTGATTGGACAGCCAACAGTGCTATCATACCTAACTCTGCCGGTTTAGGACAAATGCAATAAATGCGCCATTAGGTGTCAAGTGGAGGAGGAGCCCCGGCAAGGTTCCTGCACCGCTCGCCCAGCTACCTCCTATATTCTTGACACGCCTTCTGGACGGGTGTCATTAAAGCTAATCCTCCTCCCAGCGCGCTGACACATGCCCGACAAGCCTCACCAAACAGCCTGCCCATTCGACACCTCATCGATCGGCGACTAGCTACTCGATGAAGTGGAGCAAGGAAGGGATAGTAAAGGCTTGCCGGCACGGAGCTTGCCGGGCCTTCAACTTGCCGGCTCATGCCTTGCCGGCAAGTGCTGCCTCCATCTTCAGTACTAGCTGAGTACTTCTCGATAGTGTGTCTTGGTATCTTCTCTTATGGTTTTGCAACCAAGTCTTGAATCTTGATGTTGGTAATCTCCCGGGAAGCCTTGGCCCTCAGGAACGCTACCACTGTCTGTGCATAAGTCAGGGTATAAAATACCCATGTTTTATACACCAACAGGAGCCCCCGGGCCTGGGCCACACGCGCGTCCGAAGCGTCGTTGGGCTAGGCCTAAACAATGCGCAGACACATGGTGAGAAATTACTGCCATAAATCTTGTGATAATGATTTCTGTTTCGCACGCCCACGTCGCGCATTTAATGCGGGCCATAGGAGTGGTGGACTGTAGAGGCGGTTTGTGGTAGTGCGCCTGCAAAAGCGCTGCCACATCGGACAGTAAAGAGCCAGCCTCCCCGCACCTTCCCCATAAAAAGGCAACCGCGAGGGGGCGCTGCTTATTTACCCTTGCCCATTGCTCCGTCTTCTTCTTCCTCTCGCCAAAGCAGATTCCGCAGCCACTGCCGCCGCAGATTCGCATCTCTTCCACGCTCCTCCCTTCCCTTCTGAGCCCTCATGCCGCTCAAAAAGGCCGATATGGAGGGGAAGAAACCCGCCAAGCCTGTCGATCCCCAAGCCGAGAAGAGGAAGGTGGATTTGGAGCAGCGGCGGAGGGAGAACGCGGTCTTCTCGCCGCCGACACTGGACAAGAGCACCCTCATTGATAGGTATGCTTATATGTGGGGGAGAGACACCCAGGATCACACATCTCCAGTAGTGCATCCCGCTGACACCAAAGTTTCTGGAGATGCATATCCGTTTTTCTGCGCGTATTTCTACTGCGGTCTGGTGCCCCCCTATTCAGATTTCTTCACTGAGTTGATGTACACATTTGGATTTCGACTGCTGGATTTCACTCCCAACGCCATGACATGCATGTCAGTCTTTGCCCATATGTGCGAGAATTTTGTCGGAGTCATCCCCAATGTCAATCTCTTCCGCCATTTCTTCATTCCCCGCATCGAAGGTGATGCGCTCTCTGGCAGCGTGAGATGGATTCCCCAGGCCAAGGCCAAAGGAAAATATCTTACCGGGATGCTACATCTGAAGTGGGAAGAGTGGCGGGCAGAGTGGTGCTGGATCAAGGAGAAGGACTTCCCCAACTTCTGCTTGCCGCACATAGAGAAGATTGACCGTGGCAAGAACTGGAGTGACTTTGGTGCCAGCGACAAGAAGCTTGCCCCGGCACTAAACCGGATTGCTCGCCTCAAGGCTGCCGGGCAAACCATTGAGATGGTAGGAGCTGACTTCCTCCGGCGACACATCGCGCTGCTGCAGAAGAGGCAGAGGTACACTTGGGAGTACCAGAATGTTGCTGACATCATGCGGCTATATCCAGAGCTGGGTAACAACCTTACAGTCATGCAGCATATTAGCCTTTGCCATCAGTTGTTCAAAACTTCTGGCAAGTTTCACTTGCTGGCCCAAGTTGTTCCATTGCATATTAATTCCTCCAAGGATTCCATCTTGGCCATGATGCCAGCGTGCAACGCTCAAGGAGTCAAAGCTAACTGGCAAGAACCATCACTTGAAGATGAAATGGCTTGGGCTTCTAACTTGATGGACAGGGCCACTCGAGAAGAGAAGGACCTCATCCGGGCAAACAGAGATGAAGAACTGGCATATATTGCCCACGGAGCCGAGGAAGCCTTGAAAGCCAGCAAGGTGAGTGGTTCCCGGGCCGCGCAACTGAAGAGGAGGAAGAGACCCCTGACGAAGAAGTTGTCAAAGAGCATCAGGAAGAGCCTGCCGGAGAAGAAGTTGCCGGTGAGCTCGAGGAAGAAAGAGATCCCTGATACGTCTCCAACGTATCTATAATTTTTGATTGTTCCATGCTATTATAGTATCAATCTTGGATGTTTTATATGCAATTATATGCCATTATATATCATTTTTTGGGACTAACATATTAACCCAGTGCCCAGTGCCAGTTGCTGTTTTCTGCTTGTTTTTGCCTTTTCAGAAAATCATTATCAAAAAGATTCCAAACAAGAAAAAAACTTTGGATTAATTTTTCTGGACCAGAAGAGACCCACGAAGCTTCGGGAGAAGACCAGAAGAGCCACAAGGAGGTGACAAACCTGGAGGGCGCACCTACCCCAGGCTTGTGGGCCCCTCGTAGCCCCTCCTGACCTAATTCTAGCACTATAAATTCCCAAATATTCCCAATATACCAGAGGGACAGGAGAGAAAACCTTTCCGCCGCTGCAAGCCTCTGTTCTTCTGCGATCCCATCTGGAGGCCTTTTTTGGTACTCTGCCGGAGGGGGAATCGATCACAGAGGGCTTCTTCATCAACCTTGCTACCCTTCCGATGATGTGTGAGTAGTTTACCACAGACCTACGGGTCCATAGCTAGTAGCTAGATGGCCTCTTCTCTCTCTTTGATCTTCAATACCATGTTCTCCTCAATGTTCTTGGAGTTCTATCCGATGTAATCTTCTTTTGTGGTGTGTTTGTTGGGATCTGATGAATTGTGAGTTTATGATCAGATTATTCATAAGAAATATTTGATTCTTCTCTGAACTCTTTTATGCATGATTATTATAGCTTTGTATTTCTCTCCGATCTATCGATTTGGTTTGGCCTACTAGATTGATTTATCTTGCATTGGGAGAGGTGCTTTGTGATGGGTTCAATCTTGTGGTGCTCAATCCCAGTGACAGAAGGGGACATGACACATATTTGTATTGTTGCCATTAAGGATAAAAAGATGGGGTTTAATCATATTGCTTGAGTTTACTTTTTCTACATCATGTCATCTTGCTTAAGGCGTTACTCTCTTTCATACTTAATACCCTAGATGCAGGCTGGATAGCGGTCGATGGGTGGAGTAATAGTAGTAGATGTAGGCAGGAGTCAGTCCACTTGTCTCGGACGTGATGCCTATATACATGATCATTGCCATGAATCCGTCATAATTATTTGCTTTTCTATCAATTGCCCAACAGTAATTTGTTTACCCACCGTATGCTATGTGTTCGAGAGAGAAGCCTCTAGTGAAAACTATGGCCCCCGGGTCTACTTTATCATATATAAAAAACCTAAAAATACCTTGCTGCAATTTATTTACTTTTATCTTATTTAGTATTTTAGTTTATCTATCTATCACTATCAGAATTAATCCTTGCAAATAACCGCTAAGAGGATTAACAACCCTCTTATTTGCGTTGGTTGCAAGTGTTTGCTTTTGTGTGTGCAGGTGCGCTTAACGGGATTTTGCTTGGTTCTCCTACTGGATTGACAACCTTGCCTCTTAACTGAGGGAAATACTTATCTCTACTATACTGCATCATCCTCTCCTCTTTGGGGAAATACCAACGAAGTCTACAAGTAGCAGGAAGAATTTCTGGCGCCGTTGCCGGGGAGACATCATCAAAATTACCAAGTACCTTCGCACAAACTATCATCCACTAGAATTTATTTTATTTTTATTTTTATTTTCATTTGCCTCTTATTTTCATCTCCCCCACTTCTAATTTTTTTTACAAAAACACAAAAATATTTTTATTTGCTTGTTTGCTAGTTTGCTTGCTTTGCTTGATGTTGCCACCATGTCTGAGTTGGTTATTGAAAAAAGTAAGGATGGTAAAATACCTAAGATAGAAATTCCCTCAAATTTAGACTCAAAAAAGTTTGTAGTAGGGAGTGGAAATGTCATAGGGAAAAACATTATTCAAGAATTCTTTAATTGCACGGGAACTTTGGTTTGGAATGATACTCCAATTCTTAAAAGAACCAACAGTTATGGGGAGGCTATCTCCGCACTTATTCTTAAACCTGAAAGAATATTTATTCATACTCATCCTACCTTGCAAAGATTGTTTTATGAGTTGCCTGTTATAAACAACCCTAAGGCTAAAAAGATAGCTACTCTTATCCTTATGCATGAGTTTGATTATATAGTACGAGAAGCTAGAGAGATCTTTGATTTCTATAATATGAGCCAAGAAAATCATGTGATAGATGAAATTTTATATAATGAGGAATATAAGTTGAGATATGTTTTTCATGATCACCATGCTTTTGATGAAAATACTAAAAAAGAAGTTCCTCCCCTACATATCATCCAACAAGTTTTCAATGGTATTAATCAGAAGTGTTCTTGGATCGTAAAAGGGAACCAACAAGGGTTTGAAGAAAGTAGCCTTAATGACCCTAAAATTTTGGTTGATGATGTGTTCTCCATTGTTTTTGAAAAACCTCCTAAAAATCACACACCTAAGGATGTCTAAACCAAGGATGACAACACTTGAAACTATGCATTATGCCTAGCTAAGGGCATAAAACAATAGCGCTTGTTGGGAGGCAACCCAATGAATAAAATAATTTTTTGTTTTTACTTTATATTCTTGTGTGTTTACACAATTATAGCCTCTGTTATGATTGTGTTTTTATCTTTTAATTAGTGTTTGTGCCAAGTAATGCCTTTGGGATGATGTTGATGATAGTATAATTGATGCTGTTTGGAAAACAGAAAGTTTTGCGTCCAGTGCTGGAATTTTAATTCTGTACTAGTGCATCATAAAAATCTGAATTTTTTTCAAAGTATTGGTATATGAATTTTTTACGATGTCCTAATTTTTCAGAATTTTTGGATTTACAGAAGTATGTCTTTTAAATAGATCTTTAAAGACTGTTCTGTTTTAGACAGATTCTGTTTTTGTTGCATAGTTTGCTTATTATGATGAATCTATGGATCGTATCGGGGGGTATGAGTCATGGAGAAGTTGGAGTACAGTAGCATTATGCCAATATTAAATATGAATCAATTTACAACAGTACCTAAAGTTTAAGATTTGTTTGTTATACTAACGGATCTCACGAGGTTTCTGTTGAGTTTTGTGTGCTGAAGTTTTCAAGTTTTGGGTGAGACTACGATGGATAAAGGAATAAGGAGTCGCAAGGGGCATCCCCAAGCTTAGATGCTTGAGTCTTCCTTGAATATTACCTTGGCACCCCAAGGTAATATTCAAGGAAGACTCAAGCGTCTAAGCTTGGGGATGCCCCAGAAGGCATCCCCTCTTTCGTCTACAATCTATCGGTAACTCACTTGGAGCTATATTTTTATTCATCACATGATATGTGTTTTACTTGGAGCGTCTTGTGATATAGTTTGTTTGCTTTTTAGTTTGTCACAATCATCTTCGCTGAACACACCTTTTTGAGAGGGACACACATTTTTTGTGATTTGTTAGAATACTCTATGTGCTTCACTTATATCTTTTGAGCTAGGCAGGTGCTCTAGTGCTTCACTTATATCTTTTAGAGCATGGCGGTGGTTATATTTTAAAGAAATAGTTGCACTCTCATGCTTCACTTATATCTTTTTGAGAGTCTAATGAATAGCAATGGTAATATGCACGGGTTATGAATTTGGCCCTGATATGATAGGTATTCAAGAGGGATATAATAAAAACTTTCATGTAGATCACTGAATATGATAAGTTTGATTCCTTGCAATAGTTTTGCGATATTAAGATGGTAATATGTGGGAGGTGCTAGTAGATAATTGTGGTTTAGTAAGAATATTGGTGTTAAGGTTTGTGATTCCTGAAGCATGCACGTATGATCTGTCGTTATGCTAGGAAGTTGGAGCATGATTTATTCTTGATTGTCTACCTTATGAGTGGCAGTCGGGGACGAGCGATGGATTTTTCCTACCAATCTATCCCCCTAGGGGCATGCGTAGTAGTACTTTGCTTCGAGGGCTAATAAACTTTCGCAATAAGTATGTGAGTTCTTTATGACTAATGTGAGTCCATGGATTATATGGACTCTCACCTTTCCGCAATTTGCTAACCTCTTCGGTACCGTGCATTGCCCTTTCTCACATCGAGAGTTGGTGCAAACTTCGCCGGTGCATCCAAACCCCGTGATATGATACGCTCTATCACACATAAGCCTCCTTATATCTTCCTCAAAACAGCCACCATACCTACCTATCATGGCATTTCCATAGCCATTCCGAGATATATTGCCATGCAACTTCCACCGTTCCCTTTTTATGACACACATCAACATTGTCATATTGCTTTGCATGATCATATAGCTGGCATAGTATTTGTGGCTCAGCCACTGTTCATCCATTTTATACATGTTACGCTAGCATCATTGCACATCCTGGTACACTGCCAGAGGCATTCATATAGATCGAGTCATATATTTGTTCTTGTATCGAGATATAATTTTGAGTTGTAAGTAAATAAAAGTGTGATGATCATCATTATTAGAGCATTGTCCCAGTGAGGAAAGGATGATGGAGACCATGATTCCCCCACACGTCGGGATGAGACTCCGGACAAAAAAAAAGAGGCCAAAATGAGCCCACAAAAAGAAAAAAATGAGAGAAAAAGAGAGAAGAGGCAATGTTACTATCTTTTTTCCACACTTGTGCTTCAGAGTAGCACCATGTTTTTCATATAGAGAGTCTCCTATTTTGTCACTTTCATATACTAGTGGGAATTTTTCATTATAGAACTTGGCTTGTATATTCCGATGATGGGCTTCCTCAAATGCCCAAGGTCTTCATGAGGAAGCAAGTTGGATGCACACCCACTTAGTTTTCATGTTGAGCTTTCATACACTTATAGCTCTTAGTGCATCCGTTGCATGGCAATCCCTACTCCTCGGATTGACATCAATTGATAGGCATCAACATAGCCCATTGATTAGCCTCGTCGATGTGAGACTATCTTCTTATTTTTGAGTTTCCTTATTAATCTCTACCATCATACTCTATTCCACCCATAGTGCTATATCCATGGCTTACGCTCATGTATTGCGTGGGGGTTGAAAAAGCTGAAGCGTGTTAAAAAGTATGAACCAATTGCTCGGCTTGTCATCGGGGTAGTGCATGATAAATATTTTGTGTCAAGAAGATGAAGCATGATAGGATTGTATGATTTTGTAGGGATAACGTTCTTTAGCATTTTTATTTTGAAAGACATGATTGTTTGTTAGTATGCCTGAGTATTGATGTCTTTATATCAAATTATAGACTATTGCGTTGAATCATTCGGATCTTATTATTCATACCGTAAGAGAGATTACATGATGAAACATGATAGGTAGCATTCCACATCAAAAATTCTATTTTTATCATTTACCTACTCGAGGACGAGCAGGAATTAAGCTTGGGGGTGCTTGATACGTCTCCAATGTATCTATAATTTTTGATTGTTCCATGCTATTATAGTATCAATCTTGGATGTTTTATATGCAATTATATGGCATTATATATCATTTTTTGGGACTAACCTATTAACCCAGTGCTCAGTGCCAGTTGATGTTTTCTGCTTGTTTTTGCCTTTTCAGAAAATCATTATCAAAAAGAGTCCAAACGAGAAAAAAACTTTGGATTAATTTTTTCTGGACCAGAAGAGACCCACGAAGCTTCGGGAGAAGACCAAAAGAGCCATGAGGAGGCGACAAGCCTGGAGGGCGCGCCTAGGGGGGTAGGCACGCCCCCAGGCTTGTGGGCGCCTTGTAGCCCCTCCTGACCTAATTCCAGTGCTATAAATTCCCAAATATTCCCAATATACCAAAGGGACAGAGGAGAAAACCTATCCGCTGCCACAAGCCTCTGTTCTTCCGCGATCCCATCTGTAGGCCTTTTTCGGTACTCTGCCGGAGGGGGAATCGATCACGAAGGGCTTCTTCATCAACCTTGCTGCCCTTCCGATGATGTGTGAGTAGTTTACCACAGACCTACGGGTCCATAGCTAGTAGCTAGATGGCTTCTTCTCTCTCTTTGATCTTCAATACCATGTTCTCCTCGATGTTCTTGGAGTTCTATCCGATGTAATCTTCTTTGGCGGTGTGTTTGTTGGGATTGGATGGATTGTGAGTTTATGATCAGATTATTCATGAGAAATATTTGAGTCTTCTCTGAACTCTTTTATGCATGATTATTATAGCTTTGTATTTCTCTCCGATCTATCGATTTGGTTTGGCCTACCAGATTGATTTATCTTGCAATGGGAGAGGTGCTTTGTGATGGGTTCAATCTTGCGGTGCTCAATCCCAGTGACAGAAGGGGACATGACACATATTTGTATTATTGCCATTAAGGATAAAAAGATGGGGTTTAATCATATTGCTTGAGTTTACTTTGTCTACATCATGTCATCTTGCTTAAGGCGTTACTCTGTTTCATACTAAATACCCTAGATGCATGCTAGATAGTGGTCGATGGGTGAAGTAATAGTAGTAGATGCAGGCAGGAGTCGGTCTACTTGTCTCGGATGTGATGCCTATATACATGATCATTGCCATGAATCCATCATAATTATTTGCTTTTCTATCAATTGCCCAACAGTAATTTGTTTACCCACCGTATGCTATGTGTTCGAGAGAGAAGCCTCTAGTGAAAACTATGGCCCCCGGGTCTATTTTATTATATATATAAAAAACCTAAAAATACCTTTCTGCAATTTATTTACTTTTATTTTATTTAGTATTTTAGTTTATCTATCTATCACTATCAGAATTAATCCTTGCAAATAACCGCTAAGAGGATTGTCAACCCTCTTATTTGCGTTGGGTACAAGTGTTTGCTTTTGTGTGTGCAGGTGCGCTTAACGGGATTTTGCTTGGTTCTCCTACTGGATTGATAACCTTGGTTCTTAACTAAGGGAAATACTTCTCTCTACTATACTGCATCATCCTCTCCTCTTCGGGGAAATACCAAAGCAGTCTACAAGTTGCAATCCCCAAGCCCTGAAGAAGAAAGCACATGTTCTTCGGAAGGCGTCCAGTCAGGAGATAGTGCGCCCTTCTTCGTCAGGAACTGGTCCTGTCGTGAAGAAGACGACCACCAAGACTGGCCAGCAACAAGAAGTTCGCCGGCAATCAACTCGGCGTCCTCGAGCCCAACGTCCATCTTCCCGGCAAGCGGTTGCCGGAGAAGTTGGGTCTTCTCAAGAGGCATCTTCAGCTCCACCGGCAATCAAACGGGCCAGGGATTCACCTCCGCCAGTGAGATATGACCTCTCTGTCCTTAGTGAGCCCGAAGACGAGGAGTAAGTATAATCATCTGGTTTTTGTCAAATCTTGATGTTTTCTTGACTGTCATTTTGACTCGATTTCCTTTGCCTTCTCAGAGACACAGAACCACTCGTGCACAGGGCGAAGCAAACCAAAACTGCAACAGAACACGAGCTAGCGGCAAGCACTGGGCAGGGGATTACATCTGCCGATGTTGCTGTTACCAGCCCCCAGCCCAGCCCCCAGCATGAGGCTGTGTTGCAGTTACCGCTCGTGAGCATTGGCGCTGACATTCCCTCTTCTGAGCCTGACAAAGGGATGGAAGAAGTTCGCCAGGAGGAAGAGCACCCGGAGACGGATCCTTCCATGGCTACTCCGTCAACCATCATCCCGGAAAGTGCTTCTCCGGAAAGGGCCTCCACTGATGAGCCTGTCCGCACTGAGATCGTTTCGGCAAGTGAAGCTGCCGATGACCGTGTGCCGGCACCTGAAGTTGCCGGGGAAGGAATCACCCTTCCTCAACAAGAATCAATAGGTAATCCACTTGCTTCCGAACACTCTCCAATTTTTTCTTTTCTTGAACTTGACTTGTAAATTGAATTTCTTTCTGCTCCTTGCTTCTGTACTATCTTGCAGATCTAGCTTCTCCCGAAGAAGGAGAAAGACGTAGAAAAAATTGCAAAGAGCGCTGCTGATGAGGCCACCAAGATTTCTGCTAAAGAGGATGCCAAATCTATTGTCGAGGAGTCTAGGGAAGCTACCGGAGAACTAGAGAAGTCTCCTGGCAACACATCTGACCCCATCCAGACAAATACAGAGATGGTGGTTGGTGCTGATGGATCTAATCTTGATAATCAGCCTGTGGCGTCAAGCACACAAGCCTTAACGGATCCCTTGGCACTTGTCGTTTCTCGACAAGAATCTGGAGCCCCCAGCTCATCTGGCACTGGAGGGCCAAATTTCGATGACGAGATTACCCAAATACTGCTCCCCATCTCACAAAGTGCTACTGAAGCCGACAATGTTGCCGATTGCGCGGAAGATCTTGCCTTCCTAAAAACCATGGCTGCCGGTTTTAAGGATGTGCAGGACCGCTACAGCAAGCATTGGGACAAGCTTCAAGAAGAGCACAAAGCTTTGGAGCTGGCCGAAGAGAAGTTGAAGAAGAAGGCAGAGGAAATCTGCACTTGGTACAATGAACAATCTCGCAATCTCAGGAGGCAAGAGGAAAAACTTGCCGCTGCTAAAGAAAAGGCAACAGCCTTTGACGGCAAGTTGGCAGAGCACGAGGTGCAGCTCAACACCAGGGAGAAGGATCTAGCCGCGCAGGAAGATGCCCTTGCCGCCAAACTCCGCGGCAAGGATGAGGAAATTGAAAAACTCCTTGAGCAAAGGACACAGGAGCTGGAGAAGAACCACAAGGAATCCATTGAGACCCAGGCTCGAGAAAGTGCCACCAAGCTCAAGGAGGCCACTGACAATGTTGCTGCTGCCGCTACCGCCAAGGCAGATTTGGAATCTCAAGTGAACAAGCTAAGGGAAGATCTTGCCAGCAACAATAAGGACATCGAGGCCCTCAAAGACGAAGCACACAAGGCAGCTCATATCCTAGGGGAGCTGCAGACGCAACTAACGTCCAAGAGCCAAGATCTTAGCAATGCCGCCAAGGCAGTAGAGGATCTGAAATCTAAGCTTGCCACCTTGGAAAAAGATCTTGAATCCGCCAAGGCAAAAGAGATAATCTTGACGGAGAAGCTTGAAACAGAGGAAGCCTCACGAGTAGATGCTGAAAACTAGTTCACCAGGCTACGAGAAGTTCTCTCCCTTTGGACCAATAGGCTCATCAACATTGCTGAAGGCATAACTGCCCAGCTTGCTGTCATGGATATGAGGAGTTGGAGCTTCACCGTCAACGACAAGGAGGCCGCCAGTGCCAAACTGACCAAATTCTTTGACGACCTCATTGATGCCTTGAAAACTTATCACGAAGACAGGTCTGCTTCATTCGCCAATGAATCCCGGAAGTTTGGTCGTGACGTTCTTTATAAGGTGCTCATCAGGATTGCGTCAAGGTCGCCTACCGCAATCCTAACGTTGATCTCTCTGGGGTATTCAAGACTTTGCCACTGAACACTGACATCACAGCTACCGACAAGGTTGTCGCTCCAATAGTTGACAAAGTTCTTCTCGTTCCCAGGCATCAAGGTGGTCTTTAGAATTAGCCTTGTTGTTGCATTTATCACTAGTGCTACCATGTAAAAGACAAGTTTAATCTTAAGTTAGATCTGCACTGTGTTTGTGATGTAATACAACTTATGCTGTTTTAATGGATGTATGCTATTTTCCTTGTTTTATCTTGTCTTTGCATGATTTCTTATACCCTACGGTTGCCAGAAGCTTGCCAGCACGCACACTCTTGCCGCGAGCGCTTGAGGAATGGATCCTTAGCAGCCTGCCGGAAGTGCCGCTGCCGGCAAGTTTACTCTTGACGTTCTCAATGCGGCTACTTAAGTTGTTGAGTGGACTCAAAACAAAGTAAGAGCACAACTGATCACAACATGGTTCCTTAGCGTGCAGGTTTCTCTTACAAAGACAAAAATCATTCAAGGAAGATTGCATCTACAACAAAGAAATTGTTTCAAAGTTTTTCAACTTAGCTTTTTCTTTGCTGTACTTCTTGTTGTAAAAAATGATCACTTGAACGTCATTTGGTGGTATCCACACCATCATCCCCCCTGGGAAATTTGCACGCGAGGGAACCTTCTGTCCTTTTGAGAAAAAGAAAGAAGAGAAAGAGGTGGTTGGATGCCTTGGCGGCTCGTTAATCATTTCATACAAGGCAAAGTGCAACACAACATCACATGTAATTGTACACAAAGGGTCTGCGCCTGGCTTTGTACAAAGGGTTACATGTCTTGCCGACAAGGCTCGTACAAAAGGTGTTGCCGGGGGGCCCGGCAACTACGCCTCACAGATAGAACTTGCGAAGAAGCTCAATGTTCCATGAGTTTTGCACTGGGGTGCCATCTTCAGTCTCCAGACGGACTGCGCCAGGTCTGGTGACTCGCACTACCCGATAAGGGCCTTCCTACTTTGGCGTCAACTTATTTGATTTCTTGGCGGACTGGATGCACCGAAGAACAAGGTCGCCTTCCTCAAGGCTCCGGGTATGAACTTTGCGGCTATGGTAGCGGTGCAAAGCTTGCTGGTAGCGTGCAGCTCACACAGCAGCCCGAAGACGATCTTCCTCAAGGAGCGTGGCGTCATCTTGCCGCAGCTGCTCTTGCTGTGCCTCATCATAGGCAAGCACTCGAGGTGACCCGTACATGAGTTCTATGGGGAGCACCGCCTCTGCACCATAGACTAGGGAGAAGGGTGTCTAGCCAGTGGGTCGATTTGGTGTTGTCCTGAGTGACCAAAGAACCGCTGGCAAATCGTCAATCTAGTGCCTTCCACACTTGTGCAGCTTGTCGAATGATCTTGTCTTGAGGCCACGCAGCACTTCCGCATTTGCCCTCTCCACTTGGCTGTTGCTTCTCGAGTGAGCGACGGACGCAAAACAAATCTTGCTTCCAAGGTCTTGGATGTACTGCATGAAGGAGCAGCTCGTGAACTGTGTGCCGCTCTCGGTGATGACCCTGTTGGGAACACCAAAACGGAAAACTAATCCTTTGAAGAACTTGACGGCTGATTGTGCTATCACCTTCCTCACTGGCTCTACTTCAGGCCACTTTGTGAACTTGTCGATCGCAACGTACAAGAACTCAAAGCCCTCGGTAGCACGGGGAAAAGGACCCAAAATATCGAGCCCCCAGACCGAGAAGGGCCAGGAGAGAGGGATCGTTTGAAGGGCTTGAGCTGGCTGATGTATATTCTTACAATGAAACTGGCATGCTTCACACTTGGTTGCTAGCTTAGTTGCATCCTGGAGGGCAGTGGGCCAATAGAAGCCTTGCCGGAAAGCTTTGCCGACAAGAGCTCTTGATCCTATGTGAGAGCCACATATGCCTCCATGTATCTCCGCCAATAGCTTCAGTCCATCTTCCCGGCAAATGCATTTCAGTTTCACCCCATTTGGTCTCTTTCTGTGCAGAATGTTGTCAACAAACTGGTATATACTTGACTGTCGGGCTACTTTTTCAACTTCTTCTTGATCATCAGGAAGTTCTCCTATTTGAAGGAAAAAAGATGATATGTTGCGCCCACGCTGGAGCCTGTGGCTCGACGACAAGGACTAGAGGCATTTCTTCGGCTGCGGGAGCACTTGCCTCGACGGCAAGAACTTGGAGTCCTGGTCAAGGCCGCTACTCACCGGCAAGCGCAACGTTGTCCCCGGTAACTTCCTTGCCAGCGGCTTCTGGGAGCTCTGCTGGAAAATACTTGCCGGTGTTCAACTTCCTCCTTTTGCTTGACTGCATTGATGGTGTAACAAAAGGTTGAGTCAAATGGAGCACAAAAGTTCCTGGTTCCACAGGCAGCTTTTGGGCAGCACACTTCGACAGATGACCAGCAATGCTATTTTCCGCACGAGGAATGTGCTCTGTTTGCAATCCGTCAAAGTGCTCTTCCAATTTTCTCACTTCTTCCACATAAGTTTCCATCAATGGACTTTGATAATCTTTATTAACTTGCATCACAACAAGCTATGAGTCGCCATGGATTATCAACTTCCTGATTCCAAGGTCCACTACGATCCTGAGACCGGCAAGGAGCCCTTCGTAATCAGCAGTGTTGTTTGTAGCTTTCTCCCTAGGAAAGTACATCTGTATCACGTACTTGAGGTGTTCTCCGATGGGTGCGACAAGCAGCACTCCAGCACCGGCGCCATGCAGCGAGAAGGCACCGTCAAAGTACATGATCCATTCTTTAGTTGTTTCTTTGCCGGGGAGAGTAGTCTCTTGAATCTCTTCGTCTTGTGTTGGTGTCCATTCTGCAATGAACTCTGCCAAGGCTCTGCTCTAAATAGTTGAAGTGCTTTCAAACTTAAGTGCAAAACTCAACAATTCCAATGCCCACTCCACTATCCTGCGGGTTGCATCTGGATTCCTCAAGATACACTGCAACGGAAAGTGAGTGACGATGGTAATCTCATGTGCTTGGAAGTAATGGCGCATCTTTCTCGAGGCCATGAGGAGGCCGAAAAGCAATTTCTGCACACCAGAGTACCTTGACCTAGCTCCTTGCAGAAGGGAACTAACAAAGTAAACTGGGCGCTGCACCATTTTCTTCTTCAGCACTACTTGCTGGTTTGCTTCATTTGCTTGTGCTGATCCTGACTTGTCGGCACCAGATTCTGCTAGAGAAGATTCTGACTTGTCGCTTGACGGGCTTGCAGCTGCTGCTTCTTCGTCATTAGCTTCCCTCTCTGCCACTAATGCAACACTGACCACTTGATTTATTGCCACCAAATATAACAGCAACGGCTCTTGTGGCTTAGGCGCAACTAGTGTTGGCGGAGAGGAGAGGTACTTCTTCGAATATTGCAGCGCGGCCTCCGCTTCCGTAGTACATTTAATTGGACCTGCTTTTTTCAAAATCTTGAAAAATGGCAAGGCGCGCTCAGCAGATTTGGAGATGAACCTGCTCAATGCAGCTACGCAGCCGGCAAGACGTCGCACATCCTTGACATGCTTCGGTGCTTCAATTTTCTCAATGGCTTTGATCTTGTCGAGATTGGCTTCAATTCCACGTTGAGATACAAAGAACCCGAGAAGCTTGCCGGATGGAACACCAAACACACACTTCTCGGTGTTGAGCTTTAAATTGATCTTGCGCAAGTTTGCTAATGTCTCTTCTATGTCTTGAATGAGGGTTGATTTGTCCTTGGTTTTGACCACTATATCATTCATATATGCTTCCACATTCCTGTGCAACTGGGGCTCAAAACCAATCTGGACTACTCTTGCGAATGTTGAACCAGCACTCTTTAGTCCGAAAGGCATACACACGAAGCAGTATGTGCCACATGCATGGAGTAATGAATGCGGTTTTCTCCTCATCCTCCTTGGCCATGAAAATCTAATGGTAACCAGAGTATGCATCAAGAAAGGAGAGTAAATCATAGCCAGCAGTAGAGTCAACAATCTGGTCGATGCGCGGCAAAGGGAAAGGATCTGTCAGACAAGCTTTATTGATATCAGTGTAGTCAATACAGAGCCTCCATTTCCCATTTGCTTTGCGTACAAAAACTGGGTTTGCCAGCCATGTTGGATGCAACACTCCACTGACTAAACCTGCCGCTTCTAACTTTTTTTATTTCCTCGGCAATGAACTGTTGCCGTTCCAAAGCTTGCTTCCTGACCTTCTGCTTGACGGGCTGAGCATGGGGACAGACAGCAAGGTGGTGCTTGATTACCTCCCTGGGAACACCGGGGATGTTAGATGGTTGCCATGCAAACACATTGACATTCGCCCGCAGGAAGGCGACGAGCGCGCTTTCCTATTTGCTGTCAAGGGTGGAACTGACGGTGAAGGTACCGCCAGTGCCGTCCTCCTTCGCCGACACCTTATTTGTCTCTGGTGGAGCAGCTTTGGACTTCTTGCTTTTACTGGTAGAGCTCTCCGGCACGTCATCGATGGGTGCGCAGCACTCCAAAGAGGCACGCTTCCCGAAAGCATTGTCGGAGGTCTTGCCAGTTTATTGCTCTTCTTCTTGCTAGTGGGAGCGGGTGCCTTGACGGTAGACGCTGCAACCGCTTCTTTGTAAAGCTTGTCGACATAGATAACTGCATCCTTCTTGTCAGAGTTGAAGGTGATGACACCCATCGGCCCTGGCATCTTGAGCGTGTTGTAAGTATAGTGTGATGCTGCCATAAACTTTGCCAAGGCTGGGCGGCCAAGAATTCCATTGTACGGCAAGGGAATTTTAACCACATCGAAGTGATCTTTCCTTTGGGCTGGCTGCCATAAACTTCTCTGTTCTATAATTCAATTCCCCACCAAACGTCACTGGCAAAGTGATCTTTCCTCTGGGCTGGCTCCTTCCCGGATTGACCCCTTGAAACGTGCCCATTTGCTTGAGATCTTCATCGGGGATCTGCAGCCTCTTAATGACATCTGGTGAAATCAAGTTCAGGCCGGCCCCACCATCAACCGGCATCTTTGTGACTTTGAGGTTGTGTATCGTTGGTGAAACCAACAACGGCAAACACCCGACCGCGGTTGTGCGATCAGGGTGATCCTCAGCATCAAAAATGATGGGCGTGTGGGACCATTTGAGTGGTTTTTCAGCACCCACTGCCGGTTCTGCCGCATTAACCTCACGCGCCCACTGCTTGAGTTGGCGGTGAGAGGAGTGCAAAGATGCGCCTCCGTCAATGCACATGGCTTCTGTTGCTTTCTGGAATTCCTGTTCACTGGAATCATCTTCATCCTCATCATCCTCTTCTTTCTTGTCACGGCCTCAAGCAGGTTTCTCCTTCTGCTACTTGGCCTTGCCGCGGCGGCCTCCTCAACCACCATGACCCCTCTTGCCGGATCCTCCAACACCGTCTTGGCCTTTCTCCTTGTCGCGCTTTTCATATTCAGCCTTCTGCTTTTCGGCAAGTTGCTCAACCTGCCATCACTCCTGGAGATCATGACCCTTGGTGCGATGAATCTTGCAATATGGCCCGTCGGTCTTGCCGGCCTTCTCGCCTGCCGCGATTTCCTGGCAATCAACGCATACAGCAGCGTCCTTACTGGAATCCTCTGTCTTGGCTTTCTTGGCGGCATTGGAGTTGCCAGAGCCCTCAACAGCCATCACTGTCTTGCCCTTGCGCTTCCTGTTGTGGTTTCGGCCCTTTTTCTTCAGGGCGGTGGCGTCATCGTCCTCTGAGTCAACTTCGGCGCCAGCATCCTCCCAGGGAAGCCTCCTTCCTTCCTCAGCCCGTGCATACTTGTCTGCCAACGTATAAAGCTCGTTTACAGTTTTCGGCAGCCGGATGTTCATCCTCTCATGCATCCTATGATTGCGCACATTCGTGTGAAAGGCAGCAATCACAGCCGCGGGGTGCACATCAGGAATGTTGCGGTGCACACAACTGAATCTCTGTATATACTTCCGCAAAGACTCGCCATCTCTTTGTGGGATTACGTGCAGATCACTAGGCTGACCAGGAACCTTGTGGCCTCCGGTGAAAGCACCAATGAACTCATTGCACAAATCAGACCATGAAGAAATGGAGCCTTCCGACTATTTATGTTTTCATGCATCTCAGATATTGAACATGATCACAATGAATATGAGAATTCACGCATCAGAAGAATATTGCGGAACAATGCAATGGCTAACAACTTGGCATCAAGGGATTGAGTTCCATTCTGGATGCAATGAAACCCACACGCTCCCCATCTACAAATTTGTGTTCAGAATATGATCCTAGTGACTATCCTCAGCTCGAGGAGTCAAAGGCAGATGGTCTATCCTGTTCACCCATCATGGTGCATGTTCTAATTTGGCAAGGTTTTATTGGTTGCACGTATTTTGCATAAGGTGTCATGCATTTCTTCTACTTCGTTGCACCGCCATCTGCTTAGTTTACTCATCATATATGTGAAGATGCCATGCCCATCCATTATCAATACCTATTCCATCTATCGTCATACCATGTTTTTCCATTCAAATGTTGTTCTTGTGTATCAGACATCCAAAAGGAAGAGGGTGATTGCAGAACCTGAAGGAGTACAAACAAAGTCTTTGAAAAAGGTGGTGGTACCGGAGAAATCAGATAGCACCCCACTTATATTGGCAATAGAACCAGTGCCACAAAACCTAGGCCTGACTCCAGTAGTCTGTACCCATACTCCACTGGCCATACCACTAGCCCCACCACACAGGACCCGCACTCCAGCAAAAGGTATGCCGATTTCAGTTGCCATAGCACCAGCCGTACCATAGAAAAATCCTAGTCCAGCAAAAGGTACACCAAATCCACAGACCGAAGACCTATTCCAACTACAGAGAGCCCCAATTCCCGCAGATTGGAACCCCATTCCATTTATTCCCAGTTTAAAAGACAATGCTTTCAATGTTGCTAGGAACCATGTGCATATCTTCCCATCATGGGAAGATTATAGTGAAGACAAACACCATTTTCACATATTCCTGACCCACTTACGTGTAAGTGCTATTATTCATAGTGATTACTGTCTTGTTTTCTACTGATTGAACACATCAATGATTTACATTACATTCTTGTAAATAGGCGAGGGTCAATCTAGATAGTCATGACAAGAAAAGCTTGGTTGCACTTTTCAAGGACGCGTTGCAGCAGTATCAGTGTTACCTGAGGAAAACACACTTTGATGGCAAGTCTATAAATGAAATTTTGGTGACGTCTCCTGTGCTCAATTTACAAGACATTGAATGGAAAAACCTTGTTATGCACTGGTCTCATCCCCAGTATCGTGGGAAAACGACGATCTATAGGACCAGCGAGGCCCCTTTGTGGTTCAGCTAAGGGGACGCAACACCCAAAGAGCAGATCCAGCAGCTTGGCGCGCACAGGGATTTACCCAGGTTCGGGCCGCTTGTGAAGCGTAAAACCCTACTCCTGCTTTGGTGGTTTGATGTGTTTGGGCAAGCCCCACCATTACAGAGAGCACGGCCTCCCGGCACGGAGCTCGAGGGCGCGGCTAGGCTACTGCGAATGGGCCGGGGTCCGACCCCTTGTAAAGGTTGCCATGGCCCTCCTTTTATAGATGAAAGGGGCTACCACAATGGCAAAATGGTAAATACAGAGGGTAGATAATGGCTTGACACGCATATGGACGTGTGTCGATAAAGGTGTTCTTGAGGCGGCGAACTGCCACGTGCCCCGACAAGCTTCACCTAACTACCTGCCCGCTCGACACCTGTCGGCGAGCCTCTGACAGGCCGCCGAGGTGGAGCGGTGGAATAACGACAAAGGGAGTTTGCCGGCATGGAGCTTGCCGGGTCGTTGCTTGCCAGTGCGGAACTTGCCGGTAACAGTAGACTTGATCTTCTAGATGACCCGCCTAGAGTCTTGTCTTGCCGGCTCCGCCTTGCCGGATGAAATGTGCTACCGGGAAGAGCTCCTCCCCGGCAAGCTCTTCGTCTTGCTTGCTGGTGGAGTACTTGCCGGTCGTATCGTCTTGCAGGGGCTGCTTCACAATAGTTTTAGATTAGCATAACCCCAAGCCTAGAGGGTTTATGAGACCCTGGTTCTCATTACACCGACAGGAGCCCCCGGGACCGCCTTCAGCAGAGAACTCGAAAGATCTGAATGCTGGAGGTGGAACCAAAAACTTGGCTTGGTTTATGATAATCACATCATTTCTGGTAAGAAATATACCCGACAAGCAGCCCCCGGGAAAGGTTATTCCAAAAGTCCGCCAGCCCCCGAGCTCATCTACAAAGAGCTCGGGAGATCTTCATGTCGAAACTTCCGTTTAGCAGAGAACTTTAAAGATCTTGATGCTAAAAGAAGACTTGTTTATGGCAGAGAACTTTAGGTTTCTCAATGCCAATTCTATTTTCAACGGAGAACTCTATGGTTCTTGACGTTGGCTTCCGGGAAGGCTATTCCCGGGAAGGTTTAGCTTCTGGCAGAGAACTTTAAGGTTCTCGATGCCGGTTTTTGATTTTAGCAGAGAACTCTGAATTCTCGATGCTAGCTTGCCAGAAAGGGGATTCCCGGCAAGGCTTTTGATTTCAGCAGAGAACTCTGAGTTCTCGATGCTGGCTTGTCGGTAAGGAGATCCCAGGCATGGCTTTTGATTTCAGCAGAGAACTCTGAGTTCTCAATACTAGCTTGCCGGTAAGGAGATCCCCGGCAAGGCTTTTGATTTCAGCAGAGAACTCTGAGTTCTCGATGCTGGCTTGCCAGTAAGGACATCCTTGGCAAGGCTTTTGATTTCAGCAGAGAACTCTGAGTTCTCGATGCTGGCTTGCCGGTAAGGAGATTCCTGGCAAGGCTTTTGATTTCAGCAGAGAGCTCTGATTTCTCGATGCTGGCTTGCCGGTAAGGAGATGACTGGCAAGGCTTTTGATTTCACTAGAGAACTCTGTGTTCTCGATGCTGGCATGCCAGTAAGGAGATCCCCGGCAAGGCTTTTGATTTCAGCAGAGAACTCTGAGTTCTTGATGCTGGCTTGCCGGTAAGGAGATTCCCGGCAAGGCTTTTGATTTCAGCAGAGAACTCTGAGTTCTCCATGCTGGCTTGCAGGTAAGGAGATTCCCGGCAAGGCTTTTGATTTCAGTAGAGAACTCTGAGTTCTCGATGCTGGCTTGGCGGTAAGGAGATTCCTGGCAAGGTTTTTGATTTTAGCAGAGAACTCTGAGTTCTCGAGGCTGGCCTACCGGTAAGGAGATTCCTGGCAAGGCTTTTGATTTCAACATAGAACTCTGTGTTCTCGATGCTGGCTTGCCGGTAAGGAGATTCCCGGCAAGGCTTTTGATTCAGCAGAGAACTTTGAGTTCTTGATGCTGGCTTGCCGGTACGGAGATTCCTGGCAAGGCTTTTTATTTCAGCAGAGAGCTCTGATTTCTCGATGCTGGCTTGCCGGTAAGGAGATTCCCAGCAACGCTTTTGATTTCAGCAGAGAACTCTGTGTTCTCGATGCTGGCTTGCTGGTAAGGAGATCCCCGGCAAGGCTTTTGATTTCAGCAGAGAACTCTGAGTTCTCGATGCTGGCTTGCCGGTAAGGAGATCCCTGGCAAGGCTTTTGATTTCAGCAGAGAACTCTGAGTTCTCGATGCTGGCTTGCCGGTAAGGAGATTCCTGGCAAGGGTTTTGATTTCAGCAGAGAGCTCTGATTTCTCGATACTGGCTTGCCGTTTAGGAGATTCCCATCAAGGCATTTGATTTCAGCAGAGAACTCTGTGTTCTCGATGCTGGCTTGCCGGTAAGGAGATCCCCGTCAAGGCTTTTGATTTCAGCAGAGAACTCTGAGTTCTCGATGCTGGCTTGCCGAGGCTTTTGATTTCAGCAGAGAGCTCTGATTTCTCGATGCTGGCTTGCCGTTTAGGAGATTCCCGGCAAGGCTTTTGATTTCAGCAGACAACTTTGTCTTCTCGATGCTGGCTTGCCGGTAAGGAGATCCCCGGCAAGGTTTTTTATTTCAGCAGAGAACTCTGAGTTCTCGGCGCTGGCTTGCCGGTAAGGAGATTCCCGGCAAGGCTTTTGATTTTAGCAGAGAACTCTGAGTTCTCGATGCTGGCTTGCTGGTAAGGAGATTCCCGGCAAGGCTTTTGATTTCAGCAGAGAACTCTGAGTTCTCGATGCTGGCTTGCCGGTAAGGAGATTCCCGGCAAGGCTTTTGATTTTAGCAGAGAACTCTGAGTTTTCGATGCTGGCTTGCCGGTAAGGAGATTCCTGACATGGCTTTTGATTTCAGTAGAGAACTCTGAGTTCTCGATGCTGGCTTGCCGGTAAGGAGATTCCCAGCAAGGCTTTTGATTTCAGCAGAGAACTCTGAGTTCTCAATGCTGGCTTGCCGATAAGGGGATTCCCAGCAAGGCTTTTGATTTCAATAGAGATCTCTGAGTTCTCGATGCTCAGTGGCAGCCGTAAGAAATATCAAGGCTGGTATGACCGTAATGCTATCTTCCACTCCTTTATCTGCAACACTGATGTGGGCATGGTACACACCGCGACAGCGTTTCAACACAACAAGTTAATAAGTGCCCGATTAGCACTTAACTTATGTATACATTTCGATTCCGCCTGGATATCCCCCTCGCTCACCGGAATACTTTGCCGGTGCGCACGATCTAGTCAGCAGCGCTTTGAGGAAATGGGTTCAGCATCTTGCTGGCACCGCAGCCTCCCGGAAAGTTTTACCTTTTCAGTTTCAGTGCAGCTGCTCTCATTACCAATCAGAATCGAGGCAACAAGGAGCGCAAACGCAGCCGCTCTCATTGCCGAGCGGACTCGAGGCAACTAGGAGTGCGAATGCAACTACTATCGCTGCCAAGCAGACTCGAGGCAACCAGGAGTGCGACCGGCCCCGACGAGGCTCCCTAGCGTACGGGTTTTATGCAGAAATCGCAATGATTAAAAACTTATTAAGCCTTTTCCTTAAATGACCATATTTTTGCACTATTATTCCCTACGTTTACTGGAATGCACCCCAGATGCACATGTTCTAAATGACAGCACTTAGGATCAGATCCTAAAGCAGCCTGTCGAGAACAGTGCCACTTCGGGGGCTTAACATCAACGACACAAACGCAGCTGCATAAGCTTGTCAGGCGGACCCAAACAACTCAGAGCGCGGAATGTTTTGAAGATGATCCTCTGCGCATAGGTTGAGTGCAAAAAATGCCATTCAAAGATAAAGCTGCATAACAGAAAGAAACTAAGACAATGGAACTTAGCTTTTTCCGTAGCACGGCGGAAACATTGCAATTCATCAAGGCGCCGCGCAGGACGCCCGACGAATGTTTTGCCGCCGATGTCGCCAATCTGGCGACGAATTTGACCACCGCCGTCTTTTGGATCGTCATGGATGATGGAGCTGGCGCCTAAACTGCTGGAGCAGTTTCACACACGTGATCCCCCTATCTGGTGCGCCAAAGATGTCGTGGGAAAATGACCATCTATGGGACCAGCGAGGCCCCTTGGTGGTTTAGCTAAGGGGACGTAGCACACAAAGAGCAGATCCAGCAGCTCGGCATGCACAGGGATTTACCCAGGTTCGGGCCGCTTGTGAAGCGTAAAACCCTACTCCTGCTTTGGTGGTTTGATTGTGTTTGGGCAAGCCCCACCATTATAGAGAGCGCGGCCTCCCGGCACGGAGCTCAGGGGCGCGGCTAGGCTACTGCGAATGGGCCGGGGTCCGACCCCTTGTAAAGGTTGCCATGGCCCTCGTTTTATAGATGAAAGGGGCTACCACAATGGCAAAATGGTAAATACAGAGGGTAGATAATGGTTTGACACGCATATGGACATGTGTCGATAAAGTTGTTCTTCAGGCGGCGAACTGCCACGTGCCCCGACAAGCTTCACCTAACTACTTGCCCGCTCGACACCTGTCGGCGAGCCTCTGACAGGCCGCCGAGGTGAAGCGGTGGAATAACGACAAAGGGAGTTTGCCGGCATGGAGCTTGCCAGGTCGTTGCTTGCCGGTGCGGAACTTGCCGGTAACAGTAGACTTGATCTTCTGGATGACCCACCTAGAGTCTTGTCTTGCCGGCTCTGCCTTGCCAGATGAAATGTGCTGCCAGGAAGAGCTCCTCGCCGGCGAGCTCTTGGTCTTGCTTGCTGGTGGAGTACCTGCCGGTCGTATCGTCTTGTCGGGGCTGCTTCACAACAGCTTTAGATTAGCATAACCCCAAGCCTAGAAGGTTTATGAGACCCTGGTTCTCATTACACCGACACCCAGGATGAGGTAATGTCTATGATATCACATGACAATTTGAACTCCTACATTTCTGCATGTGCATTATGATACATCTCCAACGTATCTATAATTTTTGATTGTTTCATGCTATTATATTACCAACCTTATATGCTTTATACATCATATTATATCATTTTTGGGAACTAACCTATTAACCCAGTGCCAAGTGCCAGTTGTTGTTTTCTGCTTTTTTCGGTTTTACAGAAAATCCCTACCAAACGGAGTCCAAATGCTATGAAACCTTTTGATGATTATTTCTAGACCAGGAGGGACCCTAGAAGCTTTGGGGGAGGACTAGAAGCCAGACGAGGAGACGACAAGGCAACAGGGTGCGCCCAGATGCCTTGTGGGCCCCATGTGTCTCCTTCTGACCTAATTCCAGCGCTATAAATTCCCAAATATTCCAAAAACCCCAGAGCGAGACCCGAAACAATTATTCCGCCGCCGCAAGCCTCTGTTCTTCCGTGATCCCATCTGGAGGCCTCCGCCGGAGGGGGAATCGATCACAGAGGGGTTCTTCATCAACCTTGCTACCCTTCCAATGATGTGTGAGTAGTTTCCATAGGACCTACGGGTCCATTGCTAGTAGCTAGATGGCTTTCTCTCTCTCTCTCTTTGATCTTCAATACACTACAAAAAAACACTTCCGTGATGATACATCTTTGTCACAGTAGTTCATGTTTTCTGTCATGCATGTACATCCGTGACAATTTTATGACAGAATCAAGATAGTCATACCTATGTTGTCGTAGAAGTGTTCCATGACAATACTGAAATTATCATCACGGAAGTGTCCACTTCCATGATGATAAATGTCGCATCATGGAAGTGTTTTCGTCAAGGGTAACCGACACGTGGCATCCACCGTAACGGGTCACCATTAAGCTATCAGGTGCGGGTTTGGATTCGATAACCCGTTGTCAGCCCAGACCAATGGCAATTTTCCACGTGTAAAATTCTCATTCACCAACGGAACCACGTGTCAGCTCGACGTTGGGACAGATGTCATCCATTCATTGGACGAGAGGCGCCTATGATACGTAGACACGTGGCACGGCCCAATAGTGGCCTATTTAGGTTAAAAAGGTCGGCCCATTTGACTTGGTCAAAAGTTAGCGGGCCGGCCCATGGAAAGCCTGTTAACGGCATGTTCGCATACAGCCCATTTACGGCCCGGGTACTCACGGCCCGTTATGGCCTTTCAATATTCGGCCCAGTAGCGTCATGTGGGCCGTCTCATATGATTCCAGCCCGTTGTCACTTTCAGTCCATCTATGGCCCGTGACGTCTTTCGGCCCATATGAGGCCTTTTGCATCTCTAGGCCCATTGACGGCCCGTGGTGAATCTGGCCCATCATGAACAGTAAACTGCTTTGAGCCCATTAACGGCCCATGATTCAGGTGGGCTGTTTCCAGTCTGTGTTTACTTTTGGCCTGCTAAGGGCCCATAAATTCTTGGGCTCATTTCTGGCCCTCGATTACTTACGGTTCGTTACTGGCCTGTTATGCTAATGGGCCAAATTCAGCCCGTGGTAACAATCGGTCCGTTTGTGGCCCGTTAATCCGTTGGGCCGTTTTCATCCTGTCCTGTAATCCGGCCCATTAATGACCCGTCATGCCTGTTGATAGATAAGCTTGTGCTGTCTTCCGGCTTGTTAACGGCCCGTTATGGTCTGGGCCCATAAACGGACGGTTCCGATTTTGGCCCGTTTACGGTCCATATTGCGGTCCATTATTGGCCCACGAATAGTACGGCCCATGGATCCTACGGTGCATAGGAGGCCCATGGATCCTACGGCCTGTAGGAGGCCCATGAATCCTACGGCTCGTAGGAGGACCATGGATCCTGCGGCCTGTAGGAGGTCCATGGTTACCACGACCCGTATGTGGCCCATGGTTATTGTGGGCACTAGCAAACCGAGGAAAAAGAACTACAGTGACTACAAGCAATAAACAAGACTATAAGTAAATAAATAAGCAAGCAACTAAGGCTAGGCTATTATAGCGATTACACACATTACATCCACTGGGCATCAAAGTTCGCCACCAGTGCAAATATAGGGAACAACAAAGCAACATATTACAAACACTGGGCATCTAAGTTGGCCACCAGTGCAAATAAATGCGGCAGCAAAACAAGTCCAGAAATGAAACCACTTCAGAAGAGCTCAAGAAACGATATCCTAGGCACCCACCATGCTGGCAAGAAGGTTAGCAAGCTTATTAGCTTTCTCTTGTTTGGGGCTAAAATCCTGAAACTCTAGCTATTGCACCAGAAAGTGTGCATCTGAATTCCGCAGGGACTTCCTCAGTCCTTCGGCTTCTTGTCGCAGCACAGCTGATCGTTGTCTTTCAACTTGTACCTGAGACTCAAGAAGATGAACTAATTCAGGCAGCGAGTTCGAAGAGCTTGTGCCAATGGTACTGGCAAGTAACTCGAACACTACATCAAGGCAGGACTTCGGGGTTGTCTCACTGTCTTCAAGATAGTTTTTATCAGCTTTCTTGGAGACCAACAGGGTTGTCTCACTATCTTGAACCTTATCTACATTACTTTCTTTACCATTGCATAATGGGGTACTCTTCTCCAATATTCTGCCGGCATTCTAAAAGAGGAACAAGCAGACACATCACAGGTTTAGCATGTAGTATATGAAACTCATTTTGGTAAACCAGTTCGGTAGTAATGTTGACACGATAACAGCATGAAACAAACATATATTTATGTACTATGGTCACTGTATTGTCTATATCATCCTAGTTTATGTTGCCAAATCAAGATAGAGACGCAGTTCAACTCATATCTGTTTAAGACAAAGCAGCATAGACTGAATATAAGTGTGGGAAACTAGCAGCACTAACAACACTTGTAATGTGCATGACATGAGAACATAATTGTTTATACAATTGAAACTAAAATCAACATAGAGCAAGAAGTTACAACAGCAAACCAGTTAAAGAAATAGGTTTAAAACATACCTGTTGCACCATTGGAGTTTCAACTGGATCCTTCAAATTTGAAATTAGTTGGTATGAGTAAATACAGTGATGCAAGAGCAAAGGAGTATGCACCATAGCTATGGAATCTGACCTGAGAATAGTTGTTCTTCTGCTTTAAGCGTTGAGTTGGGGTTCGCAGTGCTGGTCCTTGTGCTTTGGGCACTGCAGTTGCCTTACTAACTGCTCGTGTTTGGGTGCTCTGTGGTGGAGATGGTGCTGTGTCAAGTGGAACTGGGTTACTATCTGCTGGGGTTGGGGTTTGATGGGGTGTAGCTGGTTCTCTTTCCAACTGGGTAGGGGTACAATCTGCGAGAGTCTGGGTTATGTGTGGTGGGGCTGGTTCTTGGGCAAGTATAATCGTGGTTCTATCTGCATCGACGGGTAGCACTGTCTTTTTTGAAGACCATGTTTTTACTACCTTAGATACTGCCATCACCCCCTCCAATTCAAATGGCTGATAAACAAGAAAGGTAACTGAATGTACATACATTGTACGATAGACAGGTGCAATGGATAGTGGGGAATAAAAGAGGGCATGAAATAATTCACATATATGTTGTCTAACCAAACAGGATAGCATGACAAACTTTCACATATATGATGGCTAACTAAACAGGATAGCATGACACAATTTCACATAGATGATGGCTAACTAAATAGGACAGAATGACATAATTCAAATATGATGTCTTTATTAAATAGGTTGGCATGCCATAATTCACATACATGCTGTCTATGGAAACATGATAGCATGACATAATTCACGGATAGAATGACATAATTCAAAATATGATGACTATGTAAATAGGATGAGATGATATAACTATATAATGTCTTTATTAAATAGGTTGGCATGCCATAATTCACATACATGCTGTCTATGTAAACATGATGGCATGATATAGTTCACATATATGATTTATATACTAAGCAAGTAAGCAGATGGCAATCGCATATATGATGTCTAAACTAAGCAGATGTCATTCAATATTGTGTATATGATGTCTAAACTAAGCAATGCAAGACAACATATGCATGATATGAGTAATATAACCCTGCCAAGTTTGAGCATACACCTCAGGGGGAAAATAGGACTGGTCATCTGTCTCTGAATCCTCCTCTGAGGAGCTATCTGTAACAAGCAAGATATCTGCTTCAGCAGGTAGCATTGTCTGCTCTGAAGACCTTGTTTTCACTCCAGATTTTTCCATCACCGATTCAAATGGCTGATGCATAGGAAGAGTAGTTGAATAAACAAACATTGTCGACAAATGGAATATGTAATACAAAAAAGGATGGCATGATATAATTCACACATACGATGCCTGGCTAAACAGCATGGCATTGCATAATTCACATATATAATGCCTTGTGTTGAGTATCGTGATTAGTTAGGAAATATGAGATAGACTAGAATATGTTCTGGTTTGTCTTGTACTCCAAGTTGATCATGTACTCCTATCTATATGCCCACAAGGATCAAGCAATAAAACAACGATTCCACCAATCCCTCTCTATTCCCTTCTACGCCTTGCAACAAGATGGCATTGCATAATTCACATATATGGTAATTAGACACTAAACATTTGGCATTCACACAAAGCATGTCTAAACTAAGCAAATGACATAGCAATGCAAGACACCATATGGATGATATGAGCAATATAACCCTGCCAAGTTAGAGCATACACCTAGGGGGGAAATAGGACTGGTCATCTATCTTTGAATCCTCCTCTGAGGAGCTATCTGTAACCGTCAAGATATGCGCTTCGTTAGATAGCACTGTCTGCTCTGAAGACCTTGTTTTCACTCCAGATTTTTCCATCACCGTGTCAAATGGCTGATGCACAGGAAGACTAGTTGATTGTACTAACATTGTTAACAAATGTAGTACGTAATGAAAAAAAAGGATGGCATGATATAATTCACATATATTATGACGGGCTAAACAGGATGGCATTGCAAAATTCCCATTTATGATGTTTGTCTAAACAAGATGGCATTGCATAATTCACATATATGATATAGAAACTAAACAGATGGCATTCACACAAAACATGTCTAAACTAAGCAGATGACATATATGATGTATAAAGTAAGCAATGCAAGGCGCCATATGCATGATATGACCAACATCAGCATGCCAAGTTAGAGCAAAGACCTCAGGGGGTAAATAGTGTTGGGATCTACGGTAAGGTGCGTCGACTGCAAATAAAAATTCCTACCCACAGAACATCCAGGAACATGTTAACAGAGATGGATCACAGATCGTTACCACCAGATGCGCAGTGCTGTGCAGCGGAAGTAGAGTTGGGGCAGCGCATCTCCGGAGTCGTCACCTCTACGTCGATCTCCCACGTAGCCGATCGGATCCCACGAACAGGTTCGCCGGAGCGGCGCAAGTGCACCGCCTCTAACGGTATCCACGCATGCAGGAGGAACATCGTGCGGCGGACTACTAGGTCTGATCACACAACCGGCAGTGAGTGGAGGTGGCTAGTTGCAACACATGCAAAGCCCTAATGATGGCGCCGAAGCGATCAACCAAATGAGTGTGCCACACCTCCACTATATATAGGCATTCATCGTGGGATCAACACTTGGGCTTCGCACGGATCCTAAAGCCCAAAGTCTGTTCGGCCTGCATCCGAGTCCGAGTAGGATAACATCTGACTCATGGAGTCAGACCCAGCCTCACAGGTTCCTTCCCTTAAGCGCGCGACCCCTTAGGTTCAAGTCGACTTGGTCATAGTTCGGATCACCTCCGACCTACTTGGTTGGTAGCGGCCTCTAGCAAGGCGTGCCGACCACCAAGTAGACAATGAAGCCGGTTGGCAAACCAGTACAACATGTCACACTTCTGTTCCTTTTGCCACACGATATATGTTGTCGGGCTCAAGGCGAGTCTGTCATCCTTGTGCTAGGCCGACCTCTTTCTAGTTCCAGTGATGCCGACCACAAACTGGATTATCTCATAATCCTTGTCGCATGGCCATGCTTATCCTAGTCGGATCACACGAGGGGCCTAGAGAATATCTCTCCTGATCGGAGGGGCAAATCCCATCTTGCTCGATCATGTCACACAGCATGGGTGTCGTGGTTTTGTCGCGGCAGATGTCCTCGCGAAAGGACTTAGTCGTGAGGCCATCGCAACTAGGTAGTAGCTTGAACGGGGTTGATCAGAAACGAGAAGACACGAGTTTTACCCAGGTTCGGCCCCTCGCGGTGGAGGTAAAAGCCTACATCCTGCTTGATTGATATTGATGATCATAGTCTCGATTACAAGGGTGCTATTTCCCTGACTCTGTCTCGGAGCTATCAAAACGTCTGTCTCCAGACTTATATGTCTATCTTGACCTCTAAAAACTTGTCCCTCTTTGGGTGCCCTGCCCCTCCTTATATAAGTTGAAGGGGCAGCTTACATGTAGAGTCCTAGTAGGACTTGGACTTAATCTATTCTGGCTTCTTATCGCGGGCCTCTTACCGCGGGCGATCCACCACGGCCTTCTTATCTTGGGCTTGTCATCTTGGGCTTCTCTTCTTCCGGGCGGCTTAAATCTCAGGGCGGCTTAAGCCTCAGGGCGGCTTATCTCAGGGATGACTTAAGTCTCTGGGCGGCTTAAGTCTCAGGGATGACTTAAGTCTCAGGGATGACTTAAGTCTTAGGGTGGCTTAAATCTCAGGGATGACTTAAGTCTCAGGGCGGCTTAAGTCTCAGGGATGACTTAAGTCTCAGGGATGACTTAAGTCTCAGGGCGGCTTAACATCAGGGATGACTTAAGTCCAGAGATGACTTAACGTCAGAGATGACTTAAGTCCATAGCGACTTAACAACATGAGCCGGGTCATATCGTGGAGTTATATCCCCGACATTAGCCCCCAGATTAGCTTGGATTTATTCATGCTAAGCTCCTGAGTTTCTTCCATATCAATATGTTGATACTGGTTCCATGCAGAAAAAATAACCCTTATGATATTTTTGAATTGCTTCAAATGCCTTGGCTTGATAAAAATAAAATCCATCTGATGTTGTGCCAACTTTCAATGCTTCAGACTTTGATAACTAAAAAATCTGTATGATGTTGAGCGGACTTGTCAGAATAGCTTGGAGGAAATAACCTGTAGCCCCCAAGTCTTTAAGAGTAGAACAAAGTGATAGCTTAAGACTTGCTTAAATGTTGCAACTTTGGAGAAAATCCAGTTTATCCGTCTGAATCTTCAATCATGAACTGAAAGTTTTGCATTTCACATGTGTAGCCCCCAAGGGTCGGCTCATCAGTGTATGATGGGCCGGATCTTCAACTTGGACCTTTTGATCTATTTAAACAACTAACCGTTGTAGCCCCCAAGTGCCGGGTCGTTTGCTTGCAGTGACTTGGGACTTACATGTACTCCTTTGAAGAGAACATCATATGATGTAGCCCCCAAGCTTCGGGTCACTATTAAGGCTTGTGTACTTTGAATTTTTGACAGGAGCAATTGGTAGCCCCCAAGGGCCGGCTTATCATTATGTGATGGGCCGGGTCTTTAATGAGACTAGTAAAAATGACCATGCATTAGCCCCAAGTGCCGTGGTGTATGCTTGCAGTGACATGGGACTTTCATACTTGATGTAATATTGATTTGAATAATGTAGCCCCCAAGGGCCGGGTCGTGTGCCTGCGGCAACTCGGGACTTTTTCTTCCATTATAGAATAAAATCATATCCACTCTGTGATGCCTTCGCGATGAAAAAAAAAATCCTTGGCCGTGGTTGCAGTGCAACCCGGCAAATATGTGTGAGAAAATCCATAAGTGTTGTAGTCTTCTACAAAGCACATGTTGAATAACCAAAAAACCCGGTCAATTAAATGACCAGGTATTATATGTGACCCGGCTGGAATTGTACCTCGGGAAAATAGGAGAATTGATATCTCAATCATTTAATGCTGGTTATGATAAACCATGATGAAAATCCAGCCATTTTTGGCTATTAAATATTTGTTTGTTCCTGCAGAGTTACAATGTAACCCGGTTTGAGAACCGGATCCTGCAACATAAACAAATATGTATATGCATATATGATGCACTTTATGATGATGCAATGATGATGCAATGTATGATGATGTATGTGTATGATAACAGAGTATAAAAACGTTGGCTTTCGAGGCACGACATAAGACCGGCTTTCGAGGCTCGAGTCTTGCTTCAATGAAGCTGGCGTGATAGCCCATGGTTTATCCTCGCTCTCTGTAAGCCGGCTCTCACGTGACATAACCGATGTTTTAACCAAGACAAGTTCAGGGTCATAAAAATGATTGACTTGTCAAGAGTACACCGGGTCACCTATGCGGAGTAGCATCAAACAAACAGGCAGGTTTAACCAAGATATATTGTGGCATTATTGCCGGGTCAAGAGGGTGAGGAAGCTAAACTCGGTGAGTTGGAAGCCCCCAAGTGACCATGTGAAGATGGAAAAGCTCGGCATAGGATATACAGGAGACAATGCTACTACTGCAAGACATCTGGGGTCCAGATAAGCCGGCTTTTATTCCATTGATCATAATATGATGAGCCAATACGGCAGGATACCCATGTTTGAACTGTGCATCGTGGCAGCTATTTCTCTTTGGCCACCTTTACTCTTTCACCAATATGGCAGCAGCCCCCAGGACCGGGTTGTCTTCCTTGCAATGACCTGGGGAAAACGGCCAAATCTACCGAATCATGTTTGTGTAGCCCCCGAATCTTAAGTCGACTCAAGGAGTTGGCTTGAGATTCTTTATACTTGGCCGTAGCATAAACCGGCATATAGTTGACAGCTGATAGCTGAAATTTATTGAAGCCAGAAGCGTGTGGCGAGTTGATGGTCTTCGCGACGCTTGTGGTATGTCCTTAGCATTGATAACGCGATGTGAATCCGCGGAAGGTTGAGGTCGACCGTGGCAGGTCATAGATGATCTTGTATAAGTTGTGTCAATAATCCGGCCGATGGTTTATCCCGGCTATTTGTTGAAGTTTAACCAAACCGCAGCGACGGCAACTTGTGCACCTGTCCATTGAACCATCCGGTGCAGGCGGAGGCTGATAACATGTTTTTATTTGCTTCAGAATTGTTGGAGTAGACCGGACCACGGGGGCGGCGGCGTCCGTTTGACCAGTTCGTACAGACGGGCGCGGATCCGGTGTGTTGATGTAGATATGGGAGTCGGCCGGTAACCCGGCGTAGACACGTGAGTCGCCCGTGGCGTTGTAAGCGTGGACGCGCGAGTCGGCCGCGGCGTTGTAAGCCGGCGCGAGCGTGCGAGTCGGTTGCGGTGTTGGAGTCAGCCGTGGCGTTGTAAACCGGCGCGGGCGCGCGAGTTGGCCACGGCGTCGTAAATCCTCCCATTGCTTGTTATTATTTCTTGGTCCGGCTCATCTGGCTCTTCCAGGGCCATTTTCTCCTCTCCCTTTTTGTTCTCTGCTGGTTTTTTGAATTGCCGGCTCAACGGTCGAGCCCACGTTGGTGTAGCCTGAAATGCGGAGGCGACGGCTTGCACACACATTCGTCGAGCAGTGCGGCACGGTCGGATGCTGGCGCATGATAATGTTGGCGCGAGCTCTATATCCGTGGCATGACAATCGCTCTTGCAGTGAATAATTGTCCTGCATAAAAAATATCGCCAGCCAGAGTAATTGTTCTCAGAAGAATAAAAATGTACCAATAAAAACAGACCGGATAGATTTCACCTGATTCGTCCGGACGACAGATGATCCGTATATAGCGTCCGTGGATAACCTCCAGTAATTTCAACGGCGATTTAGCCACTCTCTCCTACTTTTGCAAAGGGGATCAACCACAGCACTGCAGTCGTCACAGACAAAATAATTCCCTTCTCTGGTAGCTAGTTTTATAAAGCAACCATGTTAAACTTCTGCTCCCAGTCTGTTTGTGTTTAAACACTAGACGCCCTTGCAAGACGCCAGGCCCCCAAGCAGCCCTATAGCCAGCATGGTCGAGGCGGGACCATGACAGTAGAGGCGGGGCGACTCAGAGACGACCGCATGGTGGAGACCAGCGGAGGCAAGGCAGCGGCTGACGATGCCGCGGCATAGGTGGCGGGCCGTAGCGGCGAAAACGGCTCGAGGCGAGACCGTGGATGTTGAGGCAGAGGCGGCTCGCAGTGGAAGCGCGGCGGCTCGAAACGAGGCCGAGCGAAAGGTGGCTCGGTGCGAGGTCGCAGCGGCGACGGCGGTGGCCGGCGGAGGCGGCGGCTTGAAGCGGAACTGCGGCCACGCGGCCGTGACCGTAGTGGTGGCGGAGGCGGCCGGCTTGAAGCAGAACCGCGGCCATGCGGCCGTGACCGTAGTGGTGGCGGAGGCGGCCGGCTTGAAGCGAAACTGCGGCCACGCGGCCGTGACCGTAGTGGTGGCGGAGGCGGCCGGCTTGGAGTGAAGCGGCGGAGACCGGCCGGCGAGTTGGCGGCAGGCGATGGCTCGCGGTGGTGATGCGGGGCTACGATAGCATGAGGCGAGGGGAGACCGGCTTGAGGTGAGGCCGCGGCTGCGGATGCACGTCACGGCGGCGGAGGCTCTCCAGCCAGCGGGGCAGGGCCATGGCCGTTGAGGCAACTGTGGAGGCGGCTCGACGCGCATATGCGAGCGACGATGGTGGCTCGCAGACGAGCCAAGGCGGAATCCGGCGACTCGGTGCGGGTGGGCCATCGCAGCGGAGGCGAGGTCCTGGCCACCGAGGTAGCGTGGCCGGCTCACATGCGCGGCGGCGAAGACGGCAGGCCGGCTCAAGGCTCGGCCATGGCCGCAACAGTGATGGGAGGCGGCACGACTCATATAGGCGGCTTGCTGCAGAAACGAGGCGGGCGCGCGGGTGCCAGACAGTGGAAGCGGCGAGGCGAGTCGCGGCAGAGGTGAGGCCGGCATTGAGGAAGCAAGCTGCGGAGGCGGCGGCTCGGAGCGAACCACGGCGGAGACAGCGCAGCCGGGGTGTCTCGCGGCCGCGGAGGCGACTCAAGGGCGAGGCCATGGAGGCCACGACGACGGCTCGGCGGTAGCTCGTAGGCGGGCCACGGCAAAGGCGAACCGATGAGGCGGCAGGCCGGTTAGAGGCACGCCATGGCGGTGGCGGGCCGACGAGGTGGTGGAGGCGGCCGTGGCCGGCTCGAGGCGCAGCGGTGGAGGCGAGCGGCGGCTAAACGTGAATCCATGGCAGAGGCGGCTCAGCGTGAATCCATGGCAAAGGCGCCCCGGTGTGGCTGCACTGAGGAAGTCCCAGGTGAGGTGGAGCGATGCAGCTCGGCCGCGGTGGAAGCGACTTGAGGCCGGGGCTGCTTGGAGGCAGAGGCTCGACGGCGGACCCTGCGTAGAACGGCAGAGTTGACGCGAGTCTGGGCTTGGAGGCGGCTGCTGCAGGCGCGGAGGCGGCGCGGCGAGGAGAGCGCCGTGAAGGCGAGGCGGCCGGCTCGAGGCGAGGCCGTCTCGAGGCGAGTCGGCGGCTGAGTACGAGTCCATGGACACATCTGCATCCGGGTCGTGGCCCTCTTTTTTTTAAAACCGTACAAGTACTAGTACCAGCCGCACTTGACCTTTTCAATTGGTCTAAGACAAAACAATTCTGGGCTGGTTGCGAGGATTCGGTGGGCGGCCCAAGCACATGCGAGTAGAACTCGGACTGTTGCTTGTACGCGCCGAATGGGGCTAGCGGGCGCAGGTCTTGGCACTACTACCATCATGTCTCTGCCTGGGCGTGTTTTGCTGTAGTTTTCTGTCGGTCGCAATCGTAGTAGATAGTGATCTGCCCTCGGACAGACCGTCATAAACGTGTGTGGCGGCTCATACGATGAAACCCTAGCTTCTCTTGAGCTCAAATCTTGTATATTCTGTTTTTACAGCTCGTTGACCAGGTAGATCCTTCCGCACTGGCTCTTCTTCAACCGGTCAATCGCGAGTTTCTCGATCCTTGTGGAGCTCCCTCCAAGAACACAATACCACCGTGCGAAGGCCCCACGGTGGGTGCCAACTGTCGTGGTTTTGTCGCGGCAGATGTCCTCGTGAAAGGACTTAGTCGTGAGGCCATCGCAACTAGGTAGTAGCTTGAACGGGGTTGATCAGAAACGAGAAGACACGAGTTTTACCCAGGTTCGGCCCCTCGCGGTGGAGGCAAAAGCCTACATCCTGCTTGATTGATATTGATGATCATAGTCTCGATTACAAGGGTGATGTTTCCCTGACTCTGTCTCGGAGCTATCAAAACGTCTGTCTCCAGACTTATCTGTCTATCTTGACCTCTAAAAACTTGTCCCTCTTTGGGTGCCCTACCCCTCCTTATATAAGTTGAAGGGGCGGCTTACATGTAGAGTCCTAGTAGGACTTGGACTTAATCTATTCTGGCTTCTTATCGCGGGCCTCTTACCGCGGGTGATCCACCGCGGCCTTCTTATCTTGGGCTTCTCATCTTGGGCTTCTCTTCTTCCGGGCGGCTTAAGTCTCAGGGCGGCTAATGCCTCAGGGCAGCTTAAGTCTCAGGGATGACTTAAGTCTCTGGGCGGCTTAAGTCTCAGGGATGACTTAAGTCTCAGGGATGACTTAAGTCTCAGGGCGGCTTAAGTCTCAGGGATGACTTAAGTCTCAGGGATGACTTAAGTCTCAGGGCGGCTTAAGTCTCAGGGATGACTTAAGTCTCAGGGATGACTTAAGTCTCAGGGTGGCTTAACGTCAAGGATGACTTAAGTCCAGAGATGACTTAACGTCAGAGATGACTTAAGTCCATAGCGACTTAACGTCATGAGCCGGGTCATATCGTGGAGTTATATCCCCGACATTGGGTCTGGACAAGCCTGAAACCTACCTTTATAACTACCCAGTTACGGAGTAGCGTTTGGTCGGCCCAAAGCAGGTCTGTCATCATCCCGAGTACATGTGACAGCTCAGGTCTTAGGACATAGAACGTATGTTGTACTAGATACTCACAGATGACATATCGCTTATTCTCATACTTGGGTCTGTCCGACTCGGACCTTATCTCGACTCGGATCCGACGATGTCGAATCCGACTAGATCCTTCCGAGTCCATATTATCTGGCAAGCATCCAATGCTCCATGGCTAGCGAGACTGAGCCATCCGCCGTGTCATATGCTAGTCTAGTCAACTGCGCGTCCACACAGCCCTTTTGACTAGGGACCTTTTAGGACAGTCATCATACAATGCATAGTCCCGCAAACAAGTCATGTACTTGCTTATACAAATCATTGATAATGTCCAAGGACTATCTTTATTCATAAACACATAGGAAATATCATCATACATGATTGCCTCTAGGGCATACCTCCAACAAATAGGAGTGGTCTGCTCCCTCTGAATCCACCTCTGAACAGTTATCTTCCTCTTGATTACAATCTGGAATGGGGGAGGTGGGGCTGCCATTGTGGCCACCATGGAGCGACGTCTGCATGACATTATATTGCCACGCAAGGCTCTTCTCTTTTGCTCTACATGTTCAGTACCATTGTGTACAATAACTGACATGCATAGGAATAAAACATTGTGAGATTATGTAAGGAATGCATGCAGAAATCTAGAGTGATGGTAGCAACCAGTGGATAGACCCAAAACCAATGATAGCAGGCAGATAATAGCTTCAGTTAAAAAATACAGGTAATGGCTCCTTTACTATTTCTTTCCCACCCAAGATGAAACACATAGTAGACACCCGAGATTAAGCCGATAGTAGACAGAGATACTATAAGTTGCTTCCCCGATATGTACCCCACAACCATTTAAAAACTCAAGTTTGATTATTAATTTGGACCTGACTCGGAGTCTAAGAGATGAACAGGACGATAAAGTAGCAAGTAATATTAGGCAATGCATAACGTAAGAAGACACAAAAGAGTGCAACCTCTCTTGCGGACCCGTGTAGTCGTCAAGGTCATCTACTCAGTTGATGATGGTAATGCAGTGGTGGTGGTTGTCGGCAGCAGGGAAGAAGATCTGAGGTGGTGAAAGACGGTCTGGAGGGGGGATCTCTGCTGAGGTGGACGCTTCTGTCGTTGGAGCAGCTCAGCTGGGGCGGACGATGGTGCGGCAGGAGCGAGACAAACCACACAAAGTTTTCTTTGACACCTATCTGTAACAGAAGTAATTCTATAAAGGCTCATTTGAATTGGAGGATTCTGACAACGCAGGGATAGGAAATACATAGGAATAGGATAGGAATGCACGTGCAAAACAGAGCATTTGCTAACACAGGATTTTTGTCAATCTGGGTGTTTTGTTCACAGGAATTGGAAGATCACAGGAATGCAAAGAAGCATGGTCATATTAAAGTCAAACCACATGAAAATGTACAGTTATAATGCTATTATGCTACTATCACTTAGTCTTGTTCTTCATGAATAGGAATTTGAAAAGGAGGGCCAAGTGGATATTAAAATTCTTACGGTTTTTCTTTGAAAGACACATTAAAGGAAAAAATCCTACAGTTTTCCCTTACTCCATTCCTTTGAACCAAATGCATGAATAGTAGTACCATAGGAAACTTTCCAATTCCTATGTTTTTCCTTCACTTTTCCTTTCAACCAGTGGCGATTCTAGTAGGCAGGCTTGGACAGGCAAAAGCCCACACTCCAAAAATGTTTTTGTACTACTTCTACTACTTTGGACCCAGCCCACTGCCCTACTAGCTCAACTCCCAGGCCCATCTACACATGCACAACTCCAATGCATAGAAATAAATAATGATGGCTTTTGAGAGAGTCCATCACAGATAGCTAACTTTCCTAGTACCTCACTTCTTGTCATATAGGATAAACTATTCGTATTTCTCATTACTACATGTGCTCAGTGGACAATATATATTACATGTAGAGTAAAAAAGCGATGCAACAAGTGTACAACCTCTTTGCCGAAGCCATGTCGATCTCAACATCATTGGGTTGGTCACTGAGGATGCTGCGGTTGATGTGGCTATCGGAGGCGGGGAAGAAGATCTTAGGCGTCTGGAGATGGAGCCGAGGGTACTTCTCCGCTGTGATGGACGGTTTTGTCGTTGGAGCAGCTCCGGTGAGGAGTACAACTGCGAGGCTGAAGCAGGACAAGAGAGACAACGTTAACCTGAAGTGGGATTCTAATAGCATCTCCAATAGATGATGTAAAATACATCACCAAAAAGTGCTAGATGTAAAATACATCAGCCGCTCATCTCTGAACTTAACTGTCGAAACTGAATTTAACTGTCGAAACTGAATTTTATTGTCGAAACTGAAATGTACTCTCGAAACTGAATTTTGCTGTCGAAACTGAATTTTACTGTCGAAACTGAATGCACTAGTAGCAGAGAAGCAATGCACTAGTGGTTTTGGCCTCTCGAGCACTAGTGGCAGAGAAGCAGTGATCTAAATTGGCAACCGCTCCAGCAGGGAACGTACTACCAGAGAGCAGCCGGGGTAGCTGGTCGTGCAGCAGTAGCAGCGCCCGGAGCATCAGCGTGTGCAAGAGCTGTAGCAGCAGCTCGAGTAGCAGTAGCAGGAGCGCGAGCGAGTGCCGGAGCTGCTGCTCATGCAGCAACAGCGCGAGCAAGAGTAGAGCAGCAGCAGCACGGCCAGCGACAGCCGGAGCAGCAGCAGCAGCAGCTCCTACTGATGTGGACGTCGCCGCCGAGGGAGTAACACCATGGCTGAGAGATGTCGTGGAGGAAGTGGCCGGTGACGCCGCTGTCGATGGAGCCGCGCCATGGCGGCTCGGGATCGAGCAGCAGTAGCACCGTGAGATCGAACCAGGGAGAAAATGAAGCGATTAGTGTAGAACCTCTTTGGTGGCGCCGACTAGGCCTCAGCTTCATCCGAGGAATCGGTGATGGTGCTGCGGTTCCGGTGGTGCATGTGAAGACGGCGCTGTGGGAATGGAGGTGGCACGATATTCGAGGCGAACGTCGGGGCAGCTCCTTGGAGGTGGAGGACGGGGCGGCTGAACATGCGGGACGACAAGATCAACGACGGATCCTCATCCGGTGTGGTGGATGAGGGATGTCGAGCTGTTGCGGTGGACGATGTAGTTGGGGAAGAGGCTCCGGCTGGGCGGAGGTCAGGTGGCGGACGAAGGAGGGTGGGGTTTTGCGGGTTTTGGCGGCCTCGGTGTACGAATGCGGGACGAAGGGGATGGGAGGGGGAACCATGGCTTAGGGACACGCTTGTCCAAAATGTGGGGTAAGTTATGAAAGTACTCCTACCCGTTTGGAGCATGGGACGTCGAGGTGGAATTTTCGGCTGAGGGATAGAACGGGGATTTCGGGTGTCGGGTCGGCGCGACCGATTTCGTAGGAGGAGGGAGTTTTCGCGCGCGTTGAAATTTCGGGATAACAAGACGTGGGTTGAAGAAGCGGGAGTTTCGCAGCACAAGAGACAAAGAGATAGCTTGAAATTTGGGGATAATGAGGCGTGGCTTGAAATTTCGGGAGAACAAGCTTAACGTGTACAAAAAAAGAAAAACAATTCACAGCACACAAGAGAGTCATGTCCCGTTTTACTATATGGATTACTACAAATGCCATTCAAAAACAACAACGAACAACTTAAAAAATTGGGAGAACAAGCTTAACGTGTACGGTTCCAAATCAATTCATACTTCCCTCAACAACAACAAAAAACAATTTGTACCGTCTACCATATGGACTAAAATTGAGTCCATTTTCTGTATTTGAATGGGATTGTTGTCAGGTTAGTTATACCATCATCTAAATATTATCTTCACAACACATGACATGAATATAGTAGTAAATTCCCATTTAAATATGAACTACATGTACATATGATCTCAAATTCAAACATGTGTATCCATTTTATGTTGAATTCAAATCATAGTACATGTATGCTCTAGCTAGATGTTCGGAATCTAAACCATGTTTGATATGTATAATGTGTTTAACACGCACAACACACACACACATGCATGCACACACACACACACGCACGCACGCGCACACACACACACACACACAACATTTAGATATTAGCTATGAATGCCACCCATTATCTCCATTTTGAACAGTTGTGTCCATGCATGGATGCAATGTGGCCAAACGATGCCTGCCATCGGTATCTCAAATTCAAATAAATTTGACCTTGTTCGATGTGTATATACTATAGCATGCTCGATTCAAAACCACACCACGCATATCTCAATTATATTCATGCATGCATGGATTTCAAACATCACGATCTCTTATTCAAATATTTGAATTCACTTTTATATTGATTATGATCTCACCAAGTCTTTTAGACCCACACAGTCGTCTTCTCTTTATAGTTGCACCACTAACTTTCTCTCGTGCATGCATGCACACACACTCCCACTCGGCATTATCTATCGCACACACACACAATCTGTTTCTTCAGGTCGGTCTCCCATGATCTCTCAAGCTAGGTAGATCTCTCCATCGCCCTCTCTCTCTTTCCCACACACACACCGATCGATATACCCCTGTAGCTAGCAGGTCTGCCTACCACACACACATGTACACACAGTCCCTTCCCCCTCTCACCATCCATCCCTCACGCCCCAGCTATGAGGCGCGTGCGCACGCACACACACACACACACACACACACGACCGCGCTCTCGCCCCCTCATCTCTTATTATCGATCTCGCACTCATACAGTACCTCTAACTAGTAGGACTCTCGCACCCCACCCACACACATACCTCCCCCTCTTCGTCACTTCGGGCCTTCTTTAATTATCTCTCACATGCATGCGCACCGATCGATATTCCTCTCTCTCTATATATATAGCTAGGTCTTTCCCTGTTTTCCACACAAAGCGATCGATCTATATCTAGTCAGGTCTCGACCTCTTTCCCACGTACACATCGATCAATCTACCACACACACATTGTCTATCCATCATCTCACCTCTCATCATCCATGCCTTCCGCTTCATCTCTCAGACGCGCGCAACCGCGCATGTTCTCGCCCCCTCTCTTTAAATATCGATCACGCACTTGTACACTCCTTCCGAGTCTCCGTCCAGTAGGCCACTTGCTCCATCTTCTAACACCCCCCTCTCCCAGTGCTTGTAGGCTCGTAGAGTTCTTCCCTCTATCTGTCTCTATCTATATCTCGCGCAGACGACCCCTCCCCTCCCTTCTCGTATATCACCCCCATGCACATACATATATGTATATAGGCCTCTCTTTCACACAAATTGCATTGACACATACTCCCTCTATATCCCCCCAACACACACACAAATTCACGAATCTCCTGTGATTTCTTGCACACACCATCTCTCTCTCTCTCTCAGACACACATAGTAGGTGTACGAAAGAGAAGAGGTGCATGCACGCACTTGTTCCCACATACAAACGCGCGGGTACACGGTGGAGCACATTTGTATAAGAAATGTGCGTGTAGAAAGGCTTTAGATGATGTGGCACTAGTACTTACAGTATGTGCAAAAGCACGTAAGTTAGAATTCCAATGGCACGCTACAAAATGTCTCTCTTTTTTTAGTCAATATATTATGATTAAAATGATGTGGGGGCACTGATATCTCCTTTTTATTGATCCCGTATTGGAACAAGAAAGGGCATTCCACACCTATTTCCCAGAGGTGACCCTGGGTATCAAACCCACGAGAGGAAGACTCCCTTGAAGCAATGGTCTCTAACAAGCTTTTGTCAAAGTGTCAAATCCAGCTTTTGACCGGATCAGCAAGCAAATTGTGATTCAAACCCTTATAATAAAAAGAAGGTACGGGGATGAGGTCTTAATGCTTACAACCATGTATTGGTGTTGGGATCAAAAATGATATTAGTTTGTGCTCGGGAAGTCACCCATCAAGAGGTGCTTGCTTCGTATCGGAGTGGGGGATGTGTCCAAATAACATCTTAACCGGCATGAGTCCTGCATCAAGAATCAGTTGTCCTACCGAAGGCCCTATCCATCTCGTGGGGTTGCCCCGATAATTAAGATAATAATATTAGACAAAAGCATTGGGTGTTTAATGACTACACCTCATGAATCCCCAAGGATATGATCCATGTTACCCTACTAAACCTTACTATCACCGGTGTTCGGTATAACACTTCACGGTCCCCTTGCTCCTAGCCTCACTGGTGCTCAACCTCCATGATCTTGGTACCTGCAGGGATGAAGATCGCGGACAAGGCAAGAGACACTTCACTAAACAATTTTATTTCACACATATGAGACGTTATGTCAAAGACTTCGATTGATCCCTTCACCAAATACCTGGGGTTGCAAGGCTCATGCCTCACTCCATACCTTACCGAACTACTCACACATAGAGATCAGATCATGATAAGAAAACGTTGAAGAACACATCTTAGGATTGATTGATTGCAATATGTCTTACAATGGATGCCTTGTGCGATACACGATTACAAGTATGAACTAGATGAGAGAGCACTATGGTGGTGGAGATCGCTATAGAGATGAAAATGGCGGAGGCTAGGGTTTGTGGATGGAGATGGTGATGAAGAGGTTCTGGCTGTTCTCGACACTGTTCTCCACGCTGTTTTGTTGACATTTCGATGGGGTCCCCTTTATAAAAGTTGTTCAGGTGGATGACCTGCCTCGGTTTCCACGCCAAACGACCGCTCATGCAAGTGCGTGCGGTCGCATGGAACGCCGTCTTTGACCCTGGTTGCCTTCTGGCGCCTCCTGGTGACTTATTTCTTCTCCATTTTCCTTCCTTTCCTTTCTCCCACGTGATTTCTTCCCTTTTTCGCCCATTTTGTCGGGACCCCGATCCTAAGTCACACCGATCTAACATAAGACACATCATATCGCTTTGCGGCCTCACGCACGGTAACCCACGGCTGCCGCCTTTACCTTGTCTGGGACCGTTTGCGTCTTTTGGCTCACGTATATGATAGTGATGTTAGCATCCGTATGACAGAGAATCCGGGTCGACATGACTAGTCATAAACCAAGGTGGCACAAACGTACAAGGACAGGCATACGTAACCCAGCAATGCACGTGTCGGTCATCAGCGTGTGCAACCGAGACGTAGCAAGCTACAAGGACTCCAGTAAAACACTGCATGACATTTCCCCGTAGGGACAGACACAGGAGCAAAGAAGGATACATGCCGATCAATCCATATGTTCCGGAGCAGTAGCAAACTTCCAGGGCTCAGTGGAAGCACTAGGAGGCATTTCCCTGTATGGAACGCTACCAAAGCAAATAACTAGGTGTCGAATCCCACACATACCAATGCATTTCAAACATACACACAATATGCACAATATGTGTAGATACAACATGGCATCACAACATAACTCTACGACTCAAAGTATTTATTTAAGAGGCTCTGAAGAGCCATACATAACATGATATTACAATCATGGGTCTCATGACCCAACATACAAAGTATTACAAGCAACGGAAGCATAACCTGTCTGAGTACAGACAGCTGAAAAGAAAGAAGGCTGGAAGGCCTGTCTATCTACAAGACCCTCCATAGGAGCCAGACCTTTGTCTGGGATTCCCAAACTAATAGGTCAACGTCGAACTCTTCGCAGAAATCACTAGCGAGACTGAAGTCTCCTCTTCAAAAACATAAATTAAGCATCCGCGAGTACAAAGGTACTCAGTAATACTTACATCAGAACTAACTACATATGCATCAGTATCAACAATGGGGTTGTGGAGTTTAACTGCAGCAAGCCAGCTTTGACTCCGTGGCTATCCTGAACTACGACTACCATTAACTTCTTTGGGGTGAGAGAGCGCACACGAGTCCACATAGTAACCACAACAATACACCACTATGGATCCGCTCCCGTCTCCCTATGGGAAGGCCATCCATAGCACTCACACTTATCTTGCACATTTTAGAGTATATGTTTTAGTTGTCTATGAACAATGTAAGCTTTCCAAGTAGTCCATAACTGAGGACGCGGCTATCCGAATAGATCATTAACCCTGCAGGGGTGTACTTCTTCACACATGTTTCCACCACTTAGCGCCTGCACACGACATGTGCTCGGCAGACTTCAAGCGAAAGCTGGTGTGGGTGTAGACCATGACCTGACTAACCACACAACGCTCTAGTCCAGGTTTATCACCTATCTGAGGCTGAACCCGCAAGGGAAGTCCGTCGAAGTTTCCATCACGGCCCCAAATGATGTGTGCAGGGTTCCCAAGTCCACCTCGACGGATGGTACTGTGCTTGGTACACCGTGCCACTATGCCTAGTTTGTCCCAAGCCCACGTGTACCAGGTGCCACTTGGTAGACAAATAACATGACCTACAAACACCAGAAACTAGTTGCAACTCCTGGACAGAGATCAGGGCGATTAATAAGTCGAGCGGGGTCATATTTCAGGGCCCAATGTGTGGTAGTACTTGTTCTTGGATCACAAACACGGAACTCAGTTCTTAAGGACGGTCTCAATGATACAACCCACCATGTACTCCTACATGGCCTCTCATCGCTACCTTTACCAAATCGGATTCACACACTTAGCTCTCATCAGTAGGACATGTTCACAACCATTCCAATTCATCGCCCAGATGGATCAGACCTGACACAACTCTAAGCAATAGCAAGCACAGCAAGCAAGCATGGATGAGTAGGCACAACATGGCTCAAGCAATTCCTACTCATGCTAGTGGGTTTTACTATTTACTGTGGCAAAGACAGGTCATGCTGAGGAATGGGTTCAACTACCACAACAAGTAACAGTTGAATCATTGTTGTCCTAATGCAATAAAAGAGAGCAAGAGCGAGAGAGTGGGATTATATTGGAATGCTCAAGGGGGCCTGCTTGCCTGGCACTTCTGAAGATGATACCGCACATCGGTGTCAACGGTCACTACGTCGGAAACGTCTGCTACCGAGAAGGAACAACACCGGCAAACAAGAAAAGAACACATTCAATGCAATGCACATCCAAATGAATGACATGTCATATTCAGGTGCTGAATTGACCTAATGCAATAGTTAGTCATATTAGTTGAAGTGGAATTCAAATATATAGCAAATTCCAACTCCAAAACTAATTACCATATATCCCATAATCGTGAATTGCCCTAGTTGGTGATGTTAACTTGTTCAAACATACATGATAATGGCATAAATAGATTCTTCATATTTTTCTGATCATTTTTCATATATAAATTATTTCATTTGGAGTTACGGTTGATTTTTTTGTGAATTTTTGAAGTTTAGGCAAATTCTGAAATTAAATAAATCATTTAGATATTTTTTAAATCCAGAAAAGCATTTACTGTGCCAGCATGATGTCAGCAGGTCAACAGAGTTGACCAGGGTCAAACTGACCAGTGGGACCCATATGTCAGTGGCACATCTATTTAACAGAGTTAATTAGCACTAAACTTAATCCTAAACCTAATTTAGTTAGGGGCCTGGGCCCACATGTCAGTGACTAGGGTGGGTTAAACTAAGCGGGGTAATTAGCAGGGCGATTAGGCCCTAATGGCCGGTCACGCCGGCGGTTAGCCGCCGGTGACCTCTGGCCACGGCGGAGACGCACCGGGAGGCCACGGGGGCGGCGGAGGAAGGCACCGGGAGGTAGCCCGTGCTCCCGCGCATCCAGGGAAGGCAGCAGCAGCTCGCGGGGTGCCCGGAGTCGACGACGGCGAGCACATCCACGGCGGCGGGGTGCTTCGGCCATGGTGGCTCGATGGCTAGAGGGCGTGCGCGGGCCGGGAAGAAGGGGGAGAGGAAGCAGGAGCTCACAGAGGGCTCATATGGAGGCTCAGACGGCTCGGGGATGGCTCGTAGGCGATGGATCGATGGCGACGGTGGTAGGCTCCCGAGGACGAAGATGGCGGCGATGGTGAGGATGCAGAGCTCCTGGCGTTGCTTCGCTCAACGTGGAGAGGCTTTGCGGCGTCGCAGAGCTATTGGGCACGACGCGGAGGCGATGCGTGCACGGTGGCCGCGAGGATAGCGAGGGGCAGCGACAAGGTCGGCTCGGGTGGCTGTGTGGGAGAGAGCTAGAGGGGAGGAGAGCGACCAGAGGAAGAGGGGAAAAACAGAGGAGACTCCACGGCGTCTCGTGGGTACGGAGATGGCTTGGGGCGCCTCGTGTGTGGCAAGCAGGAGGTGGACGCTGCAGCCTGTGCAGGCGACACGCCCTCGCGCCTACTGGCACGAGGTTGAAGAAGACCCCTTCGCCCCTGGTGGGCTGGGCCTTGCTGATGGCTGCCAGGTAACTCTCTCTCTCTCTCTCTCTCTCTCTCTCTCTCTACTTTTCTTATTTTTATTTCTATTTTCTAATATTTCAATCTATTTTTAATTTGGTTTGAAGCCAAACCATTTTAATAGCTTTTGAAAATTATGATGTGGCTAGATAGAAAATATTCAGAGCCACTCACAAGTTCTCAGAATTATTGGAACTATAAAACTATTTATAGTCATTTAAAGCTCCAATTCAAATATTTACTAGGTTAATTCAAATCCCAAATATGTCCTGGAAAAATGTGCACCATTTATGGTTAGGGTTTTTACCTTTTTCCCTAAATCATGAACATTTTTGAAGGGCATTTTGGGTTCATTGAAAATATTTTTAAGTTGAACCTAGTTGAATTATTTTGGTGCTAGGGTTTGAACATCCCCATTTCAAATTCATTTGAATTTTAACATGATGCATGGATGCTGATGCAACTATTTACAAATAAATTCTAGGGCAGTGACAACTCACCCCCACTAAACAAGAATCTCGTCTCGAGATTCAGGACGTGAGGTAAGAGGAAGGGGGACACAAAACTAGCACGATCTTCACGATCCAGATTGCACTTCTTAAAGATGTTGATTCATTGCATCATCTTGATTTGGACATCTTGCTTCGAGATCGTCATCCGAACACGATGATGGAAAGAAAGGGAAACTCTACAGGAATCGATCTTCACAAAGATTGAGCAACTCATGATCAACTCATGGAATGAGACGTAAGAACATCTCTTGAGCTGAGACATAAAACACACATCAGGAATGATGGAAAGGAGCAGATGATGAAGGTTCAATTTGGCAGCCAACAATTCCATGCTTTAAAAGATGATGAATGGGTGTCGAAGTAGTGAGGAGTTAATTGCCCTAATACCATAAGGGGGGCACCTTAGGAGAGGTGATACGTTGAGTTATTTCCCAAGTCAGGCAAAAAGAATTACTGTTGATACATGGATCATTGAAACTCTTTATACCAGACTGAGAAAATTCACCAATGATCATTGAAGGAGTTCGAAAGAAAAGGCATACTCAGATTGGAAATGGAAACTATGGTTATAGAACAACTCAGCAAACGAAGGCACATTCCAATTGATACCGAGGATATAACCTAGTGTCTGAGCGTGCTTTCAGGAACTAGAGCATTCGATATTCACATGGCTTATCAAAATCTATGCCAAAGAGTTTGATACAACTTCATACTACCATGATGAATAAACGTGGGGAATGCAGATGCAAAGGAAGATAATACTTTCTCAGATTTTACCTTAGCTATGCCAAGCGAACAAATCTGGATAATCGACCGAGAGATATTTAGCACTCTGCTTCTAATGTTCTCCTCGATGTACTAGTGTAACCCAATTATAGGTATTGTTTGGTATCTAGAACATCAAGTAAAGGTCGAACTTCGGGAGCACAAAAATCCATAAGGAACAACTTCTAGAATAAGTCGCATGAAATCCTCATGGAGAAGATGGTCAAATCGCTCAATCAAGATACCACAATAATAGATCTTCCGGCTAGGTGTGTCGGCCAAAACATCAACCTTGCCGGAACCTACATCGTAGATCTTGGGAAAATTTCAACCATCATATCTGCCTGAGATTCAGATCTGGTTGGTAACAGGGTATTCCAGACTTAGCATGTCTGAAAGACAGTTTGCAACACAAATCGACGAGATGACGTTGCGAGATTCTCAGGAAATCAACTACGGAAACCAGCTCCAAAACATGAGCTGAAATGCAAGACATACGTGAACACACTGTCCAAGACAAATGTGACCACATAGAAGTCCTATAACAAAATTGCATCCAATTTCTGGTTGGGAACCATCATTGAGGATAGCTAAGTCTTGTCCATTACCATGGATTAACACTTAACTTCTTTTCCTTGAATGAATCAATCAGTGGCTTTGTGTGCTAGGGAATACATAGGGAGTGGAGGTAATTAATCTGCCAAACCATAGAATAGTTTCGCACATGCATAACTGACTTGGGATGATTCCAGAGGGAGCAAAACAAACTTTTCTCGATTTCATAGCGGCAACTTACATCAATTACACGTGAATTAGAGGAAGTCACTTCTTTCATCCAAACATATACTTCATGAATGGGACACGAAGAAAATGCTTACAAAAGTTTCCAATACTAGCTTAAATGTTCATCATGAATCATGGAGAAGATAAAGATGTTGCCGATGGGCTCAACAATAACTCATCGAGATTTCAATAAAGATGGAATTCCATGACTATGTGAACAAGGTGATAGCATTGGTCAGACCAAAAGATATAATGGGGTATGCTCGAGGAAACAACCACGAGTAAAACAACATTACGAAAATCATTGGTTCTGATTTTGATTTGATGATAGCCCATACTCAAATCAAATATCGGATAAGACAATAGATCCAACAATTGAACACGAAGGTCAATCGATGAAGATATCATCTTTCTTCAACACACACACACAAACACAAAAGGTATCCCTTCGAAATGAACTAACTTAGGCAAAGCTTTTATCTTCCAACTCTCCAAGTTGTTTAGCTTAACCAACTAGTTCAGGGTTATCCAACACAGATCCTTGGAGAAGGGGTGGTTTAGAGGAAAACCAACTTGATCATGAACTCAACATAACAGTCAGGTGACAACCTGGTGAAACTTCTGAGAAGATATTCGGAAAATCACAAACCACCGATATGTTATTAAGCTCGAGAACAGTCTCGCTTTTTAGGGCAAGACGATATGATCAGAAGAGTGAGGGATTGACACAATCCTAACTCATTGACCGAAAAGTGCACCATGAAAGATGGACTAGGTAGCACGATCAATCTTAGAATGATGGTTCAATAACCAACATGCTGGAATGAAATTATCGTCCATTAACTACCAAGCAACAAGGTTGCTAGGAGTATTGATTTCACACATCACGGTTCACTTGTCGGTATTCTGGTTACAACAACACAGAGACCAAGAAATGAATGATGATGGTGAGAAGTATCACTGTATCAATAATTCATAAGAGGTTGTGCAATTCTCACGACATTCCTGACATAAAGAGGGTAATAATCCAAGGTAGAACAGAACAAAAGCTGGATTGGCATCTTGATCTGCGGAATACAACTGCTTTGACCCAATCCTGGATATGGATAAGGTACTGGAGTTTGTTTCTCCTAGTCATTCTGAAATAGAATGGCTTGACGGACCATAGGAATAATAGGCACCGATGAACATGAATGCACAACTATTCCTGACTATCAATTGATAGACGAAGGTCAGAATACAACTGCAGAGGAACAACTCAAAGGAACATATGATTTTGTGAGTTGTGGATGCGTGGGTTAGCATGTCGAACAAGGCTCAACATATTTCTTCCGAGTAACCATGCAGAAAGGTAGGATTGACAGAGTCACAATTATGGAATGGAGAACTCATCAAGAGCACTCTTGTTGTGATCTTTTGGTTCAAAAGAACTTCCGCCATATGGGTTCATGGTATTAAGAAGAATGATATACCATGAACCAAGATGTCTAGAACAAGGTTGCTAATCATCCTAAAGGAACGAGCAAACACTATCAACAGAATAAGCAGATCGAATCTTGGGTCCAGAACCCAGGAATAGAATACCTACTAACTAAATGGCATCACGAGATGCTTTCGAGAATGATGGCCAGAATTATCACACTGGGGATACAACACAAAGGCTTAATCTCTGGGTGGTCCTCTAGGTTAACATGGTTTCCTAGCACCTTCAACATATATGTCGAGGCAACAGAGTAAATCAACACATCGATTAGTGTGGTTAATCTGGCCCAAAGGGACATCGGAAGCGGGGAGAAAGAGTTTGCAAATGCATCAGATTATTTAGAAACCTGGGACAACTCGGACAGCATAACGACTATACGGGCATGAAAACTGACACAACCTGCATGACAACTGACAACATAACAACTGAATCCTATGGAAAACACCGATCCAAGAAGACAACACCATTCCTGTAAGTCTCCAGCATAGTAACTCGTCATCCTGATAGATAGATGAGAAAACCTAGTTTCTTAACCCCGTAGAAAAGAAGAGGGTGACTCAGAATTAGAATGACATACGGTAAGGAGTAAAAAGAACCTTACATTCCCTTCCACAATCAATTCCCTTATATAACTAAAGCATGTATAGACTCGACTTCGACCAGTTTGGCTTGGTAATCCTACAGGCAGTCAGGCTCTGATACCAAAGCTGTCGGGACCCCGATCCTAAGTCACACTGATCTAACATAAGACACATCATATCGCTTTGCGGCCTCACACACGGTAACCAACGGCTGCCGCCTTTACCTTGGCCGGGACCGTTTGCATCTTTTGGCTCACGTATATGATAGTGATGTTAGCATCCATATGACAGAGAACCCGGGTCAACATGACTAGTCATACCCTACAAGAAATATGGCAACTTGCGACCATCAATATTGGTCACTGAATGGTCATTGTTTTTCATTTGCGACCTTTTTGTGACCAAAAACAGTTGGTCAAAAGCTGGCCGTCTTTAATGAAACTTAACGACCTTTGTTGTGAAATGGTCGTAGAAGGTAACGACCAAAATAAAAGGTCGTTGGTTCTATGACCAATTGTTTTGGTCACTGACAGCCTGCCCAGGCCACGTCAGATCCAACGTGGCAAGCTGACGTGGCAAAATTGCGACCAAATTAATTGGTCGTAGATCAGAATCAGCCCGGTCCAGTTCAGCCTTCTTTGTGGGCCGAGCCCATTTATTATTATTTTTCTGTCAATTTGTGTCAGCTACATGGGCCAAGCCCAAGAATTCGGCCTTTTTAGTTTCTAGGACACGGCCTTCTACAATCCATTTCTTTTTTGGGCCCCAACCTTTTTATAGTCCATTTCTATTTTGGGCATCCATAAAACACATTCAGAAACTTGGCCTTGCACGACAAAGGGTTATTCCAGTGATACAGAGGGAATTCAAACAAGCATGTATCGAGACCATTTTATTTCTTTCAACACGAAATGATTCTTTAAACAGCCACAGGTATGACAGTAGGTACATTCACAAAGGGCGGTCCGAGTACAGGAACTACATGGGACTATAGCTACCATTTCTACCAGCAGCAGCAGCCGCCTGAAAGAGAGGGATGGACTACCAAGGAGCTAAACTAACAGCAACCATCCATCATCAATCGGTAACACTAGCAATGAGCGGCAGCGGCGACATTCCAGAGACCCCCTCCCCCTGCTACTGCTTGGCGTGCCGCATCACTAGTCCCCCTGCACACAACAAGTTTTCAAATGTTCAGAACAGATCAACATGTTGAGCATTTAGGGAATCATGGGGAGGAAGTGGGCGGGTGGATCAGGATGGTCTCACCTCGCTGCCGTCGTCCTCGTCGATCACCTTGGACTTGGACTTATCAGAGTCACCGGACGCCTCTCCTTCCTGAAAGGGGGATGGGCACGAAAGAGCATTTATCAGTACCACAATGTTGTGTTGATCTCGCGGGGCTACGATTCTGATGGAGGTGTTTGGCATGAATGTTCACCTGTGGATTGTTATAGGCGTCGATCTTCTTGGTGTACTCGGACTTGGCGACATAGGGAGCCTTCTCCTGCAATTCATTCAAACATAGGAGGAAATGTTAGTGTGGTGGCAAGGCGATAGATTCCAGGATAACAATTAACAGAAGAAGAATAGTTGAACAAATCATGCGAAATGGCATGGAGAATTTGGAAACTAACATTTGATCAGCAGTTTGAATCAATGAGTACAGACTGTACAAATTATAATGAGGCTACAGACATTTGAACACAACAAACCATAAATTTGAACAACCAAATTGAGAATAGGCAGTAGATCAACAATTGCATAGCGACTAAATTCTAAATATCACTGAACAACTGGGTCGAACAATACCCAAATGACACGGTGCAGCGACACGGAAACATGTAAACCAACACACAGTCGGCCAAAATTTCATCTCATCACCGAGCAAACACTGAGATCAGGTGTAAAACACCAACAACGAATAGAGCGGTAACACAGAGGGGATGGGGGTGTGGGTAACTTACAACATCACTCAAGATACTTCCACTTCTCACCACTGGCCTTGCCAACCTGCGATTTTAACACAAATCAAGACAGAAGATTCGCAACAAAAACTATCACAGCACCAGTTCGAACGAGAACAAGGAGACATGGGAGGGAGCAAAGGGAACCAAGATGCTTACCATGGAAACCTGCTTGATGTTGGAGTCCTTCCTGAACATGTCCCTGCGAAAACAGAACCAAAACGGGCCCCGGTCAGGACGCGTCACCATGCCATAGAAACAACCCAAATCGAACCACAACAAGAAATCAAATCCGGGGCTCACATGAAGACTAAGAAGGTGCTCAGGGGGCGCTTGGGCTTGCTGGAGTCCGTCTCGGCCTTGCTCTTCTTCACCGCGAGTCTGCATCACCACAGAAACAATAGCAGCAAAGCGAATCAGAACTCGACGCAAAACAACAACAGGAAAACCCAAGAAGAACCACCACGGGAAATGAGTCGGTCACCTAAAACCAAGCAGATGATAACACTGAGTAAGAAAGACTGATGAAAGGTGCTGGTAAAAACATCTCGTGTGATGAAAACTTTAACAGAACAAATGACTCTTAACACAATATCACAACTACTCATAGGTGAGAACTACAAACATGCCATTTATCTTTCAAATTTAGAAGATCATCACTACAATCATCTATTGCTAACAAACCAAGATAGAAAGTAATAAACTTGTACCCCTGATACAGACCAGGAATCAGCCCAAACAATCAGTACATTCTAACATGTTAAGTGGCTACCATTCCAATCATAATCGTACCATGGCATAGAAAAAAATTCAGTGACCTCACTGCTACAGATTAAACTGATGCTCTTCTACTACTAGACCACTCAAGCTCATGGCTGGGATCAACAATACTAATAACCTATAGGTACCATGGTACAACAGCAAGCAAATAGTGTGATAATCCCACCACAGAGCCTGAAGAAAAATACTATCCTGCTGCCACTCTCATCCATTCAGCTGACAGCATCTAATACTAGCTAATTCAAGGAGGGAGAGAAGGGAATTGATAGGCTAGTACCAGTTAATGATGGTGTAGATGATGATCTAAATGGGGTTGGCGTCGGTGAGCAGGGAATCCAACTCCCGTCAATTCCATCCACGTTCCGGTGAGGCATTTTCCTCATAACCAGGTTCAAGAGTGCAGAAAAATATCACCACCAAAACGGAACAGAGTCAGCGAACAGTAAGAACCTCCTCACAATCGACTAGAACAAGAACATAATAAATCTGGTCAAATGCATGACTTTTGTTCACCTCAGATACACAATCAGGTACACAAGGATGAGACTAAATGGGTGTTGTTTTTTAGAATGCAAGGTCAACAATAACAGCAGATGTACAGAATGTTTAGGTACAGAAGCATGTGTAGCAAGCACTAAAAGTTTGATGTGTTTGGAGGAAGCCAGCATCGATCTAGTTCTCGCAAGCATACTTACACGCATGCACGCAGTTTTAATTAATTAAATGAGTAGGCAGTGAAGGCAATTGGAAATCTAGGAGTTCGCTTGGATCGTGAACAACCATATTGCACCGCAAGCTAATTTGACCTAATGGAATCGAATTGAAACAAATATGGCAGGATCCCAATCTCGAATCAAATTGGGCTACAAGTAGAAAATAAATCTAAAAGGAAAGGGGGGAGTGATACGGGGGTAGCTACCACGATGAGGTCGAAGAGGGCGGCCTGGTCGACCTTGAAGAACTCTGTGTAACAGTTCTTGTTGTCGTCGGCAGGGGTCGCCGCCGATGAGCCGCTACCAGGATGAGGTCGAAAAGGGCGGCCAGGAGGAGCTCCATGGCGTCACGCACGAGGAGAGGGAGGAGGTCGTAGATGGGGGACGCCGGCATGCCCAAGCCCCGCCGGTGGAGAGCGCCTGCTCGATCCAGATCGAGGTCCAGATTGGAGTGGGCTTGGCTGCGAATCCCCGCTGCGTCCATCGCGAGTCTGGGCGTGGGCTCGATCTTGGGCTAGCCTCGACCTCGTCTACGGTGAGGGTCGTCAACGGTGCGGGTGAGGGTTGGGGCGGCGGCGGATCCAGATCAGAGGGAGGGTTGGGGCGGCGGCTGTGGGTGCATGGGAGAGAAGGGGACGAGAGGAGGAGGAGTGCGGGCTGTGGGGTTGGGCTACGTGGGTGAGAGGGTGAGGGGGTGAGGGCTGCCGTTGGATCCGGGAGCATCCAACGGTGTTTGATGCACGATCCGCATGAGCTGCCCATGGACCAATTAGAACATAGTACACACTTTGACGATGTTATGACCATCTAAATTGGTCGTAATTGATTAAAACCACGGTGCTAAATCATGTCAGCTATTTTATGAATTGATAAGTTTAGAGAAAAATTAAAAATAGAAAAACTTCACATTGTGTCATCGTAACTTCGTCTGTTTTTCGTCCGTCCACCTTGCCGGTCCTTTTTCCTGGTTTGGTCTCTTATTGTACACAAGCTTACATATTGGAATGGCAAACAATGTTTCTAAAGAGCGTTTTCATTTTCTTTGCACAAAAAATTCATTTTCCATTTTTCGAGTAGCCGAAATCGATTTTTTTGGAAGAACCTAGCAAATATTTGTTGCAAAATTGGACCAAATCAATTTTCTAAAATATTAGGCCATATTTAATGTACAATTGACCAAATGGTTCGGTGTCAACAGTTTTTGAACCACCTCTCGTGAAAAAGACAAATTTCTGCCGATTCAGCAGGAAGCGGGTCAAATTTGAACTACAGCTGCCTCATAGTTTGCTCTTAATTTTTTTCAAAAATCATTTCTAGGTACATAAGTATCTATTTAATCAGAGAAACTCCAAAAGTTTTGCAAGATTCAACACCTAGCTAAGAACGGTCATACCCGTCGTTTTGACCGCATTTTGAAACAGGCGTAAGAAATTAAAAAAAACAAAAAAAAATTGAAAACCTTCGCATTGTGTCATTATATGTGACCTAGTTTCCAGGAAAAATAACAAACTTGGACTACGGCAAATGTCTTAAAAAAGTGTTCTCAGAAACGAGCTATAATGTATGAAGATCCATGGCTTTCAAGGCAAATGGCCAATGTTATGGCAACATTCATGGCATAGTTTGTTCAAGTGATCTCATATTTTGCACAAGTTTACAATCTTGGAAAGACAAACGATGTTGCCTAAGGAAGTTTTCACTTTCTTTGCACGAAAATTTCATTTTCCATTTTTCGAGTGCCCAAAATGAGTTTTTTTTGTGAAGAACCTAGCAAATATTTGTTGCAAAATTGGACCAAATCAATTTTCTAAAATTTTAGGCCATATTTAATGTACAATTGACCAAATGGTTGTGTCTCAAAAGCTTTTGAACCACCTCTCGTGAAAAAGACAAATTTCCGCCGATTCAGAAGGAAGCGGGTCAAATTTCAACTATAGCTGCCTCATAGTTTGCTCTTTATTTTTTCCAGAAATCATTTCTAGGTACATAAGTATCTATTTAATCATAGAAACTCCAAGAGTTTTGCAAGATTCAACACCTAGCTACGAACGGTCATGCCCGTCGTTTTGACCGCATTTTGAAACGGGCATGAAAAATTCAAAAAAATTCAAAAAATTGGAAAACCTTCGCATTGTGTCATTATATGTGACCTAGTTTCCAGGAAAAATAACAAACTTGGACTACGGCAAATGTCTTAAAAAAGTGTTCTCAGAAACGAGCTATCATGTATGAAGATCCATGGCTTTCAAGGCAAATGGCCAATGTTATCGCAACATTCATGGCATAGTTTGTTCAAATGATCTCATATTTTGCACAAGGGTGCATATTGGAATGGCAAACAATGTTGCCTAAGGAAGTTTTCATTTTCTTTGGACGAAAAATTCATTTTCCATTTTTCGAGTGCCCAAAATGAGTTTTTTTTAAGAACCTAGCAAATATTTGTTGCAAAATTGGACCAAATCAATTTTCTAAAATGTTAGGCCATATTTAATGTACAATTGACCAAATGGTTGTGTCTCAAAAGCTTTTGAACCACCTCTCGTGAAAAAGACAAATTTCCGCCGATTCAGCAGGAAGCGGGTCAAATTTGAACTGCAGCTGTCTCATAATTTGCTCTTTATTTTTTTCCAGAAATCATTTCTAGGTACATAAGTATCTATTTAATCATAGAAACTCCAAAAGTTATGCAAGATTCAACACCTAGCTACGAACGGTCATGCCCGTCGTTTTGACCGCATTTTGAAACGGGCATGAAAAATTCAAAAAAATCAAAAAATTTGAAAACCTTCGCATTGTGTCATTATATGTGACCTAGTTTCCAGGAAAAATAGCAAACTTGGACTACGGTAAATGTCTTAAAAAAGTGTTCTCAGAAACGAGCTATCATGTATGAAGATCCATGGCTTTCAAGGCAAATGGCCAATGTTATGGCAACATTCATGGCATAGTTTGTTCAAATGATCTCTTATTGTGCACAAGGGTGCATATTGGAATGGCAAACAATGTTGCCTAAGGAAGTTTTCATTTTCTTTGGACGAAAAATTCATTTTCCATTTTTTGAGTGCCCAAAATGAGTTTTTTTGTGAAGGACCTACCATATATTTGTTGCAAAATTGGACCAAATCAATTTTCTAAAATATTAGGCCATATTTAATGTACAATTGACCAAATGGTTGGGTGTCCAAAGCTTTTGATCCACCTCTCGTGAAAAAGACAAATTTCCGCCGATTCAGTAGGAAGCGGGTCAAATTTGAACTGCAGCTGCCTCATAGTTTGTTCTTTATTTTTTCCAAAAATCATTTCTAGGTACATAAGTATCTATTTAATCAGAGAAACTACAAAATTTTTGCAAGATTCAACCCCTAGCTATGAACGGTCATGCCTGCCGTTTTGACCGCATTTTGAAATGGGCATGAAAAATTCAAAAAAAAATCAAAAAATTGGAAACCCTTCGCATTGTATCATTATATGTGACCAAGTTACCAGGAAAAATAATAAACTTGTAATACGGTAATTATTTTTAAAAAGTGTTCTCAGAAATGAGCTATCATGTGTGAAGATTCATGGCTTTCAAGCCAAATGATCAATCTTATGGCCACATTCATGGCATAGTTTGTTCAAATGATCTCATATTGTGCACAAGGGTGCATCTTGGAATGGCAAACAATGTTGCCTAAGGAAGGTTTCATTTTCTTTGGATGAAAAATTCATTTTCCATTTTTCGAGTGCCCAAAATGAGTTTTTTTGTGAAGGACCTACCATATATTTGTTGCAAAATTGGACCAAATCAATTTTCTAAAATATTAGGCCATACTTAATGTACAATTGACCAAATGGTTGCATGTAAAAAGCTATGATCCACCTCTCGTGAAAAAGACAAATTTTCGCCGATTCAGTAGGAAGCGAGTCAAATTTGAACTGCAGCTGCCTTATAGTTTGCTCTTTATTTTTTCCAAAAATCATTTCTAGGTACATAAGTATCTATTTAATCAGAGATACATGGTGTGGTGGAGAGACGTCGAGGTTTGGATGGTGGCCGAGGCCCCCAACTCCAGAGCGCCTAAACTGGCATGCCAGCCGTGTGGTCACCGCGTGACCGTGGCGTTGCCACGCGTTCTGGGCGGCCTAGGCATGTCTGGTGGGTTGGGCACTCCCCCGGTAGGTGTTAGGAAGAAGAATACAACAGAAGAATCTCACGAGGAGACTGAACTAAGCTCAGACATGAATTAGCAGCCAAGTGTTTGATTAGCGGTGGGGGAAATGCACATGGCCAATGGGCCTTAGTTTTGGCTGAGGATGATCATCTACTAAGGAGACTGTCTTGGCAAATTTGCAACTCAAATGGAGGAGCCTAGGTGGCACTTGCTTTGCAAAGTACCACACTAGAAAGAAATATGGATGTTGAAGCTGGGCTCAAATGAACGAATGGATTGAGCTGACATTTTGTGGAGGGAACTTATATAGGTAGGAACATGCCCTGGTAAAGTTTCAGCAATAATTAAGCAATATAAAATATAGTTGCTTCACAAACTGAAAATATGACCAGAATAAAAGATTGGATGGTGAGCTCACATGGATTGCTTGATAGAGCTCAAATTTTATGGAGAGTGATGATTTGAGCATATGGAAGATTTGGAAAAATCTCAAATCATTTGGATAAACCTAGCTAGTACTTCCTTCACAAAGCTTCTCTCTGGATAGAAACTTTGGAAATTTTCTGAGGAAGATTTACTATGCAAATGGAGCTGAATATTGTCATGTGGCAATGATTTGGATATGGAAGAGTGCCCAAAAAGTTTGAGGGCAATAGGAGTGGTCTAGATAGCACTTGCTTTGCAATGTGCCAATCTGGCCAGAAAATAGAAATTGAAGCTGGGCTCACATAGATGATTCGATTGAGCTGCACTTTGGATGAGGATGATAATTTGGGCATATGAACGCACAGTAAAAATTTCATACCATTTGGATAAATAAAAATGGTACTTACTTCACAATGCTCTCCACTAAACAGAAAATTGGGAAAAATATTGAGGGAAATTGGCTAAATTAAATGAGCTAAAATTTGGTGGAGGGAGATTCTATGGGTAGGGTCATGTCCTGGTAAATTTGCAGCAATTATAAAGTAATATAAAATATAGTTGCTTCCCAAACTGAAAATATTACTAGAAACAAAGATTGGATGGTGAGCTCACATGGATTGTTATATGGGGCTCAAATTTTGTGGAGAGCTATGTTTTGGGCATATAGAAGATGTGGCAAAAATTCAACTCATTAGGATATGCCTAGCTAGTACTTCCTTCACAAAGCTTCTAGCTGAACAGAAACTTTGGAAATTTGCTGAGGAAGATTTACTAGGCAAATGGAGCTGAATTTTGTCATGAGGCAGTGATTTGGATAGGAAATAGTGCCCAAAAATTTTGAGGGCAATCAAGAAAATATAAATAGCACTTCCTTCACAAAGTGCTGTTCTAAACGGAATAGGAAAATGAATATTCTTGAATTATTTTTGAACTAGGCAAGGAAGGTTTTTGAGATATTCGAGGAAGATATGATCCAAAGAATTTATGAGAATTTTTTGGGAATTTTGGGAATGGCAGAAATGTAGGCTACTTCACAACCTATGGCAAAAATTGACACATGGACATGACACATAGGCAAAACTGATGAGGTGGCGCCTAGTCATAGAAATTTACCACAATTTACAAGGCTATGACCATCTATATTGGTCGTGATCAGCTAGAAATAAGGCAGCGGACCAGTGCTGTCTGCTTTACGACCATTTCGTGTAAGGAAATTATGACCTTTCTGACCAAAATGGTTGTTATGGTTTAGGGTTTGGAGCCCCCCGAATAGCTTATGACCAATTGGTCTCAAATGGTCGTAGATTTATGACCATTTCTTCCAGGGTCACTGACAGAAGGTCACAAGTTGACATATTTCTTGTAATGTTATCCAAGGTGGCACAAACGTACAGGGACAAGCATATGTAACCCAGCAATGCATGTGTCGGTCATCAGCGTGTGCAACCGAGTCGTAGCAAGCTACAAGGACTCCAGTAAAACACCGCGTGACATTTCCCCGTAGGGACAGACACATGAGCAAAGAAGGATACATGCCGGTCAATCCATGTGTTCCGGAGCAGTAGCGAACTACCAGGGCTTAGTGTAAGCACTAGGAGGCATTTCCCTGTATGGAAGGCTACCAAAGAAGATAACTAGGTGTCGAATCCCACACATACCAATGCATTTCAAACATACACACAATATGCACGATATGTGTAGATACAACATGGCATCACAACATAACTCTACGACTCAAAGTATTTCTTTAAGAGGCTCTGAAGAGCCATACATAACATGATATTACAATCATGGGTCTCATGACCCAACATACAAAGTATTACAAGCAACGGAAGCATAACCTGTCTGAGTACAGACAGCTGAAAAGAAAGAAGGCTGGAAGGACAGTCTATCTACAAGACCCTCCATAGGAGCCAGACCTTTGTCTGGGATTCCCAAACTAATAGGTCAACGTCGAACTCTTCGCAGAAATCACTAGCGAGACTGAAGTCTCCTCTGCAAAGACATAAATTAAGCATCCATGAGTACAAAGGTACTCAGTAAGACTTACATCAGAACTAACTACATATGCATCAGTATCAACAATGGGTTTGTGGAGTTTAACTGCAGCAAGCCAGCTTTGACTCAGTGGCTATCCTGAACTACGACTACCATTAACTTCTTTGGGGTGAGAAAGCGCACACGAGTCCACATAGTCAACACAACAATACACCACTATGGATCCGCTCCCGTCTCCCTATGGGAAGCCATCCATAGCAATCACACTTATCTTGCGCATTTTAGAGTATTCGTTTCAGTTGTCTATGAACAATGTAAGCTTTCCAAGTAGTCCATAACCGAGGACGTGGCTATCCGAATAGATCATTAACCCTGCAGTGGTGTACTTCTTCACACATGTTTCCACCACTTAGCGCCTGCACATGACATGTGCTCGGCAGACTTCAAGCGAAAGCTAGCGTGGGTGTAGACCACGACCTGACTAACCACACAAGCCTCTAGTCCAGGTTTATCGCCTATCTGAGGCTGAACCCGCAAGGGAAGTCCGGCCGAAGTTTCCATCATGGCCCCAAATGATGTGTGCAGGGTTCCCAAGTCAACCTCGACGGATGGTACGGCGCTTGGTACACCATGCCACTGTGCCTAGTCTGTCCCAAGCACACATGTACCGGGTGCCACTTGGTAGACAAATAACACGACCTACAAACACCAGAAACTAGTTGCAACTACTAGACAGAGATCAGGGCGATTAATAAGTCGAGCGGGGTCATATTTCAGGGCCCAATGTGTGGTAGTAGCTGTTCTTGGATCACGAACACAAAACTCAGTTCTTAAGGACGGTCTCAATGAGACAACCCACCATGTACTCCTACATGGCCTCTCATCGCTACCTTTACCAAATCGGATTCACACACTTAGCTCTCATCAGTAGGACATGTTCACAACCATTCCAATTCATCGCCCAGATGGATCAGACCTGACACAACTCTAAGCAATAGCAAGCACAGCAAGCAAGCATGGATGAGTAGGCACAACATGGCTCGAGCAATTCCTACTCATGCTAGTGGGTTTTACTATTTACTGTGGCAAAGACAGGTCATGCAGAGGAATGGGTTCAACTACCGGAACAAGTAATAGTTGAATCGTTGTTGTCCCAATGCAATAAAAGAGAGCATGAGTGAGAGAGTGGGATTGTATCGGAATGCTCAAGGGGGTCTACTTGCCTGGCACTTCTGAAGATGATACAGCACTTCATCGGTGTCAACGGTCACTACGTCGGAAACGTCTGCTATCGAGAAGGAACAACACCGGCAAACAAGAAAAGAACACATTCAATGCAATGCACATCCAAATGAATGACATGTCATATTCAGGTACTGAATTGACCTAATGCAATAGTTAGTCATATTAGTTGAAGTGGAATTCAAATATATAGCAAATTCCAACTCCAAAACTAATTACCATATATCCCATAATCATGAATTGCCCTAGTTGGTGATGTTAACTTGTCCAAACATACATGATCATGGCATAAACAGATTCTTCATATTTTTCTGATCATTTTTCATATATAAATTATTTCATTTGGGGTTACAGTTGATTTTCTGTGAATTTTTGAAGTTTAGGCAAATTCTGAAATTAAATAAATCATTTAGATTTATTTAAAATCCAGAAAAGCATTTACTGCGCCAGCATGATGTCAACAGGTCAACAGAGTTGACCAGGGCCAAACTGACCAGTGGAACCCGTATGTCAGTGGCACATCTAATTAACAGAGTTAATTAGCACTAAACTTAATCCTAAACCTAATTTAGTTAGGGGCCTGGGCCCACATGTCAGTGACTAGGGTGAGTTAAACTAAGCGGGGTAATTAGCAGGGCAATTAGGCCCTAATGGCCGGTCACGCCAGCGGTTAGCCACCGGTGACCTCTGGCCACGGGGGCGGCGGAGGAAGGCACCGGGAGGTAGCCCGTGCTCCCGCGCATCCAGGGAAGGCAGCAGCAGGTCATGGGGAGCCTGGAGTGGACGACGGCGAGCACATCCACGGTGGCGGGGAGCTTCTGCCATGGTGGCTCGAATGCTAGAGGGCGTGTGCGGGCCGGGAAGAAGGGGGAGAGGAAGCAGGAGCTCATAGAGGGCTCGTATGGAGGCTCACACGGCTCGGGGATAGCTCGTAGGCGACGGATCGATGGCGACGGTGGTCGGCTCCCGAGGACGAAGATGGCAGCGATGGTGAGGATTCAGAGCTCCTGGCGTTGCTTCGCTTGACGTGGAGAGGCTTTGCGGCGTCGCAGAGCTATTGGGTATGACAAGGAGGCGATGCGTGCACGGTGGCCGCGAGGACAGTGAGGGGCAGCGACGAGCTCGGCTCGGGTGGCTGCGTGGGAGAGAGCTATAGGGGAGGAGAGCGACCAGAGGAAGAGGGGAAAACAGAGGAGACTCCATGGCGTCTCGTGGGTGAGAAGATGGCTCGGGGCGCCTCGTGCGTGGCAAGCAGGAGGTGGACGCTACGGCCTGTGCGGGCGACACGCCCTCGTGCCTACTGGCACGAGGTTGAAGAAGACCCCTTCGCCCATGGTGGGCTGGGCCTTGCTGGTGGCTGCAAGCTAACTCTCTCTCGCTCTCTCTCTCTCTCTCTCTACTTTTCTTATTTTTTTTTCTAATATTTCAATCTGTTTTGAATTTGGTTTAAAGCCAAACCATTTTAATAGCTTCTGAAAATTATGGTGTGGCTAGATAGAAAATATTCAAAGCCACTCACAAGTTCTCAGAATTATTGGAACTATAAAACTGTTTATAGTCATTTATAGCTCCAATTCAAATATTTACTAGGTTAATTCAAAGCCCAAATATGTCCTGGAAAAATGTGCACCATTTATGGTTAGGGTTTTCACCTTTTTCCCTAAATCATGAACATTTTTGAAGGGCATTTTGGGTTCATTGAAAATATTTTTATGTTGAACCTAGTTGAATTATTTTGGTTCTAGGGTTTGAACATCCCCATTTCAAATTCATTTGAATTTTAACATGATGCATGGATGCTGATGCAACTATTTACAAACAAATTCTAGGGCTGTGACACATTTCCTATGGAAAAATATCAAAGAGAGGATTTGTGGAATACATTGCATTCATTAGTCATAAGTGGCAATATCGGAGTGAATATCTCTCTTTTAATGAAATATCTTGGTTTAAACATGGTTGAAATGAGTGTAAAAATATCACTCATTGACTCCCCCAAGCTTAAACTTGATCGTCCTCGAGCAACATAGAGAGAAATCCGAAGCATAAGGAACTCAGTTGTTTAAACCGAAATAACGAGATGGTTTTGGTTCACTTACGAACGGTATGCCTAGATAGCCCTCCCCTTCTTGACCTGAAAACTTATCATAGATATAGCGGTGTCATGGTTATAGTGCAAGTGTTAGTGAAGCAAAGATAATCAACATAAAGTTTTTGATCTACTAGATAAAACAACTTTGCAACACTTCATTTCATTTAATCTAGACAACACTTCCTTGCCGGGAATGCACGGAAGAGTTTCTTTAGATAGAGCCATGAAAATATAAGTTAGGGAGTAGAAAGTATGTAGTAAAATATGATGCTCAAGTGCTCATGAGCACACCCACAATTGTCTCCTCCTCTAGGCTCTTAAACACTTTGTTCAATCATTGTTTGCTCGAACTTTAATTGTCACGTGAAGGAGATTATGCCAAATAATTGATCATGCATAGGTTTTCGCTGTGGCTTAATGTTTGGGAACTATGGACCTTTAGCAACAATGTATTTTCGAGCTCTTTTGATCAATTCCCTTTATTTACCACATACACACCCACTTAAGAGAAAGTCAAATAATATTCGTTTATAGAGTTGCCACTACGTACGGTAACAAACTCATAGCCAAAATCCGAGCTGTCGCTCTTGGTGGATCGTTCATTGGCCAGTGGAGTCCTCAGCATAACATCAAGAAGGGTGATGAAGCCACATTTACACACATAAACGCGCATATAGTAGCAAAGGCCATGGCACCAGTCGGAGGCTGTAACACCATGTTGAGATGTACAATACAGATTTTTGGCATAATCTAACCCTTCCTTCAACTAAGTTCCTCTAGACAATTTAATCCACAAATGCTATCAAGTCTATTAAAATTAACAACCACTGGTGCAGTGACATGCTATACAAACGGTTTTTACCCCCTTTCTGCGACAGAGTTTTAAACCGTCGCCTTGCATGTGTGTGCGATAGGGGGGTCCTTCCCACATGAGCCAAAAACCATCGGCGATAGGGAGTGCCGATGCAGACGCGTTGCCAAATGTAATCGTATGCGATGCAGGAAAATATCGCACACACTATATTCTGGCACATGTGTGGGATTGGTGATCAATCGCCCACATTTCTCATGAGTCAAAAGTTTCTAATTGCGCGGGGAAACCAAACGGTGTTTCACATTGGACCGTTTGCGAAATAGTACCTAAGGCACACGGGCCATCATAGAAACTGTGCACGATATGTGGCCCATCACACACGAGAATTATATGGCAATCATCTGCCATGCATGACATCATCGCACACATTTCCTGAACAATTTATGAGTGGGATTGCATTTTGCATTGGGCACGGTTTCCTCTAAGCTCTCGTGTGCGATAATGTGCTATCACAAACGGTTCAGGAGCCCCTACGCACACGTAGAAGTGCTGCAAATCGTCTGCGATTTGGTGTGTATCACCGACGGTTGCGCTATGAGTGATGTGTGCTTTCCGTTCTGGATCGCACACCCTCATTTAGTCGAACCGTGTGCACATCAATGGCCAGGTTAAAGCAAAAATATCACATTTCAATTGCCCTGCAAAAAGCAAATTCGCCACAATATGCAATTAATAGTGTCAACAGGAAGAACATCCATCAGAATTCGCAACAATATGCAATTGAACAAATGCTAGCTAAATTCCACTGTTTTATCGACAAATGCAGTACATAATCGTAGTGTACGAAATACGAAGACCTCATCACATGGAAAACAATGCATCCATGCGTATATGTTTAGCGGCTAACTCGTGTTGAATGATTACTCATTGTATTAGGAACAACCATGCTGAAATCTTCATTATCACCAGCGGCCTTGATGTAGTGATTCAGGAAGAAGTTGCTGAGAAATCTCCTAATCTCCAGCAATTCATCATCGGGGAGCGGTTCAGGAGTCATCGGTTCAAAGATGAGCTGCATGATTTTTAGATCAGAATGTGCCATACGAGTGGAGTAGAAGATACTCCCTCCGTAAACTAATATAAGAGTGTTTATATTACTATTTTAGTGATCTAAACGCTCTTATATTAGTTTACAGAGGGAGTATTAATTAAGATATAGACTTACTGGTACTAATTTGCGAGCATCGCCGCAACAATCAGTATATTTGCAGATGGAGATCAGGTGTCTGCAGACATAGTATCCAGAAAGGTTGGTCCCTGCTTGTTGCTGAGGACACTGAAATTTTTTGTACAAAATTAGTCATGTATTTGCCTTGTTAGGAGCAACCTAACTGGTGTAAGATGTTTTTTTCCTTGGATATAAATATAAAGAGGTTTATTTAGAAACTTGAACATTTGACTTGCGTAAGAAGATGTATTTGCAAACTTTTGGATACATTGTACGAAAATAACGGAATTTGGTGTCTTACCGGAGAAACGATCTCGTTCTGCAGAGGTAGTGCATTCTTGAACTGGTTCCCTTGTTTAGTTCTACACGATGCCAACACATTGCAAATGAAGATGAATTTTTACATACTCAGTTCTTGAACCAGATATGAATGCAAATTTCAACATTATAGAATTCAATACTGAAAGTGCTAGTTGAAAGCACATTTGCTCCCTTGGTGGTTTTGGTAATCAATGTCAACATACATGTTGTTGGACTAATACTTTTATCTAGTATATTTCAGATAAGTTCAACAATGGCATGGCAAGGACAAGAAGATGTGGAACCCTTCAAAATGTCTAGGACAAGATTGGCAACTCCAAGACTCTTCATTTTTTATTTTAGTGATCCAAGATCACATCGAGTCCCTTAGGAAAGCCAATACTATTAAAAGGGGATGAGGTATTGGTGATGAGGTTGTTGCTCAAGTGCTCAGTGGTATTGCTCCAAAAACCCTCAATCAGTCTCATAATCACATCTGTCCAAACCCTAATTCTCAATCTCGGTCCCACCGAAAACATCCCATCCGGACTCACCGAGATAGCCACTCACATTGCCACTACCAAACCCTAGCAATTCGGTTTCACCGAAAAGGATCTCGGTCCCACCGAGATGGCATGACCAAGTTTCTGTGATGACATTATTTCACTCAGGCATCACCGAGTTGAAATAATCAGAATTTCTGAAACTGGATTCTGCCCTAGCCTTTGCACTTCGGTCTCTCCGAGTTGTTCCATTTTGGTCCCACCAAAGAGCCTAAGGTTCACACTTTTTACACTAGTCGGTCTCACCGAGTTTATAGTCGGTGTCACCGATTTGGGTCAAAAGTGTGTAACGGTTGGATTTTTGGTGAAGGCTATTTATACCCCTCCACCCCTGCGCCCACTTACTCTCTAAGAGAGCCATCAGAACGTGCATACACTTCCACCACACATTTTCTGAGAGAGAACCACCTACTCATGTGTTGAGATCAAGAGATTCCAATCCAACCATTTGAACCTTGATTTCTAGCCTCTTCAAGCTGTTTTCCACTCCAATCCTTCTCCTACCCAAGCCAAATCTATGAGAGAGAGATTGAGTGTTGAGGAGACTATCATTTGAAGGACAAGAGCAGGGAGTTCATCATCGACACACCATTTATTACCTTTTGGAGAGTGGTGTCTCCTAGATTGGTTAGGTGTCACTTGGGAGCCTCCAAGATCATGTGGAGTTGAACCAAGGAGTTTGTAAGGGTAAGGAGATCGCCTACTTCATGACGATCTACCCCGAGTGAGGCTAGTCCTTCGTGGACGGAAGCCATGGTGGAATAGGCAAGCTTGCTTCTTCGTGGACCCTTCGTGGGTGGAGCCCTTCATGGACTCACGCAACCGTTACCCTTCGTGGGTTGAAGCCTCCATCAACGTGGACGTACGATAGCACCACCTATCGGAACCACGCCAAAAACCACCGTGTCTTCATTGCGTTTGATCTTCTTCTCTCTACCCCATTACTTTCCGCATACTTGCATGCTTTACTTTTTCTATTGCTCTATCTCTAGATATGCTTGTGTTGGAAGTCTTGGTGATATCTTAACTTGTGCTAAAATCTGCCTAAATTCCAAGAAAACTAAAAGCTGCATCTTTGGTTAGTTAGGTGTCTATTCACCCCCCCCCCCTCTAGACCTATCTTCTCGATCTTTCACTAGTTATCGGCTAGGGGGGTGAATAGGTGATTTCTATGAAAGGCTTCGAAAACAGACAATGTCTTCGAAGCAATTGGAAGCACGACAAAATCTAACAACAATAGTGAATAAGATGAACGGATATGGCGGGCATAAACATCATACATACATGCATGTGATGAACATAAACACATGATGCATGAAGATAAATGGGTAACAGATGAATGGCTTCAGGGAATATCTTCAAACACAGACAAGCTTGCAATGGCTTCACAGAATGAAACAGTAAGTAAGGATGTGAAAGGATAGAACAAGTAGCTCGGGGAAGACAATGATTTGTTTGACCAGTTCCAACTGCTGTGACAGTTGTACGTCTGGTTGGGGAGGCTGAGATTGAACTCAGAAGACCACGTCTTCACATTATTCCCCTTGAGCTAAGACCCGCAGATCTCGCCCAATCACTCTGGTAAGTCTTCAAGGTAGACTTCCAAACCTTCACAGACTTCGTTCACCAGCAATCCACAATGACTCTTGGATGCTCAGAAGGCGACGAATAACCGGCTGGAAGATCACAGTCTTCAAGTGTAATAACTCTTCGGTTCACTCAGAACAGAATGTCTTCTGTGATGCTCGATCACTTTGGGCTCTGGGTGTCTTGGGTTTGTCATCACAAGGATTCTCTCTCAAAGGCTTCGGAGGTGGGTTGCTCTCAAACGACAAAAGCTGTGTGAATAACTTGGAGCAGCCACCAACTTATGGTGGAGGGGGTGGCTATTATAGCCAGGAGGCAACCCAACATGATTTGTCCAAAATGACCCTGGGTCATAGAGGAACTGACACGTGTCCAACGGTCAGATTCCAACACACGCGGTAGCTTTACTTGGGCTCCAAGCAAAGCTGACTCAACCAACTCTGGAAGAGGTTTTCTCTCATTTGTCTTCGCTCGAAGATATAGGATTTTAGGTTGAGCATCACGTCAGTTTCTGACTTTGTTTACCTCGACCCCACTTAACATTACGGTGGTTCCTATGACTCAAGAAAGAAGAAAATGAAACTACAAAAAGACTAAATCTTCGCGTTCCATTGGCTTCAAGTGAATGTCGTCGTGAACCATTATCTTCAACATGAATGTCTTCGTGAACCACCATTGTTTTCAATGTCTTCATACATTCTTTGGGGTCATATTTGATGGGTAAACCGAATCAATAGGGACTTCTACCTGTGTTCTCCTATGAATCTCACAAACACATTAGTCCCTCAACCAAGTTTGTCATCAATACTCCAAAACCAACAAGGGGTGGCACTAGATGCACTTACAATCTCCCCCTTTTTGTTGGTTGATGGCAAACTGGTTGAAGTTTTCAACGGGGATAGTAGTATGTGAAAGTTTAGGAACAAGGTGTTTGGCTTCATGAAATACAAGGGGCTCCCCCTGAAGATGTGCATATAAGTAATTTGCTTTTGAATGTTGATACGTCTCCAACGTATCTATAATTTTTGATTGTTCCATGCTGTTATATTATCAATCTTGGATGTTTTTATATTCATTTACAGCAATTATATATCATTTTTGGAGACTAACCTATTAACTTAGTGCCCAGTGCCAGTTGTTGTTTTCTGTCCTGTTTTTGTTTTACAGAAAATCAATACCAAACGAAGTCCAAATGCCACGAAACTTTTTGGAGATTTTTTATTGGACATACAAAGTACTGGAAGCTTCGGGAGAGGGCCAGAAGATGGAGCATGGGCCCACGAGGCACCAGGGCGCGCCCCAGGGGGGGTGGCGCGCCCTGGTACCTCGTGGGGCCCACAGAGCTCCGTTTGACCTAATTCCACCACTATAAATTCAGAAAAAATCAGAAACCCTCAGGGGAGTCCAGGAAATACATTTTCCGCCGCCGCAAGTTTCTGTTCTCGAGAGATCCCATCTGGAGGCCTTCTCCGGTACTCCGCCGGAGGGGGAATCGGTCACGGAGGGGCTCTACATCAACCTTGCTGCCCTTCCGATGATGCGTGAGTAGTTTACCACAGACCTTCGGGTCCATAGTTAGTATCTAGATGGCTTCTCTCTTTTTGATCTTCAATACAATGTTCTCCTCGATGTTCTTGGAGTTCTATCCGATGTAATCACTTTTTGCGGTGTGTTTGTTGGGATCCGATGAATTGTGAGTTTATGATCAGATTATGCATGAATATATTTGAGTCTTTGCTGCACTCTTTTATGCATGATTATTATAGCCTCGTATTTCTTCCCCGATCTATTGATTTGGTTTGGCCAACTAGATTGATTTATCTTGCCATGGGAAGAGGTGCTTTGTAATGGGTTCGATCTTGCGGTGCTCAATCCCAGTGACAGAAAGGGACATGACACGTATGTATCGTTGCTATTAAGGGTAAAAAGATGGGGTTTATTCACACGTGAGTTTATCTTGTCTACATCATGTCATCCTTCTTAAGGCATTACTCCGTTATTTATGGACTTAATACACTAGATGCATCCTGGATAGCGGTCGATGTGTGGAGTAATAGTAGTAGATGCAGGCAGGAGTCAGTCTACTAATATTGGACGTGATGCCTATATACATGATCATTGCCTTGGATATCATCATGATTATTTGCTTTTCTATCAATTGCCCAACAGTAATTTGTCTACCCACCGTATGATATTTTCTTGAGAGAAGCCTCTAGTGAAAACTATGGCCCCCGGGTCTATCTAAATCATATTACTAAAACCCTAAAAATATTACTGCCATTTTCTATTATTTATTTTATTTTGTATTTTTGTTTCAATCTATCTATCTATCACATACAATTTAATCTTGCAATTAACCGCCGAGGGATTGACAACCCCTCGTTTGCGTTGGGTGCAAGGATTTGTTGTTTGTGTGCAAGTGCTGCTAATGAGGTGTTGCGTGATTCTCCTACTGGTTCGATAACCTTGGTTTCATAACTGAGGAAAATACTTATCTCTACTGTGCTGCATCATCCCTTCCTCTTCGGGGAAATACCAACGCAAGCTACAAGTAGCAAATGCAAATGCACATGGCGGGTTTCACTTTGTGGAGATCTCCCTCTTTTCATGAAGTCAGAACATAGTGCATACAAAAGAATACTTTGAAGATAATGAAATGAACAATGGAATATGGGCGTCTGCAAAATGACTTCATGCGCATAAGATCAAAGTTAAGTAGCGCACAAAAAGAAACAACAGCGAATGTAGCAGACGTCCATCAGGACTTAAGTTTACAACCCAAATACCAAATGTTCAAGAACGAGAGTTGCAAACTTAACAAAAATATCCAGACCCAACCCAATATGCCCGCTTGAATACTATCAACCCATATGCTTATCCCCCTTTTGTCATCGAATGACCAAAAAGGTGTGAAGACATAGGGTGTCTAAGCGTCCCGACGAGGCGGTGAAGATGTTGGTGCAGATGGGTCGACGCTGGAGTTGGGTGGTGCAGACAGGCCTGATGCGGCATCATGATGCAGAGAAGTCATAGCTGGAGAAGTAGCGTCATCTTCTTCATCAACAAGCTGAGCTTGGACAGTGGGTGCTGAAGAGGAATAATCAGAATCTTCGATTGATGGTGTCACATGCCACTTCTCAATTGCTGGAGGCTTGGAGCCAAAGTTGAAGCTTTGCTTGAAGCCATCGGCAGCAAGGTTGTCTTCAGAGCATAACATAGTGAGGCTCTTCCAAGCACGGCGGTTAGCTTCATGAGCGACAAACGCATTTTTGGTGGAGAGATTTCTGATGCGATTGACGTCAGTGAGAAGACTTTGCATCTGACGCTTCATCTAGTCATGATGCTTATCATGTTTCTAATGAAGAGAAACAATCAGTTCTCTATCCGTCATAGTGCGTGCACGCTTCTGAGGCCTTTGGGGTACTGTGCTGGTGGTTGCTTCAGTGTTAGCACGATGAGGCTGATGAATTTGACCAACAAGTAGACCAGGAGCAACAGTGTTCAGAATATGAACAGCTTCAATATGGCAAGAGAAGCTTTGGTGTGCAGCATTGTCATTATCAATGTGTGACGCCCCTGCTCGACCGTGCACTAATCATACATGCAAACGTGCACGCTCGAGAACAGAGACTCACGGGAAGAATATCACAACACAACTCTAAACTCAAATTTAAACATAAATCTTCATATTACAAACCAGGGGTCACGAGGACCCGAATACATAAGTCATACAAACCATAATATCTGAGTACAGACATAGTTAGTCAAGTTTGCCTTAAGAAGGCTAGCACAAACAGCGACATAACGATCGAAAAGGCGAAGGCCTCCTGCCTAGGGCCTCCGAACTACTTTTGGTCGGTCGGCTCAACCCAGTAGTAGTGGCCTCCGGGACTCTCCTGGTAGTAGTCTCCTGTGGTGGCGTCTGGCTCCTGGACTCCATCATCTGATTTCATCAAGTGGGTATGGGGAAAAAGATAGCAAAGCAACCATGAGTACTCATCCAAAGTACTCGCAAGACTGACATCAGAACTATACTATTTATGCATCGGTATCAAAGGAATGGGGCTATATCTTTGGGCTAAACTGCAGAATGCTGGAATAGAGGGGGAGAGGGCCTGGCCTATCGAAGACTAGCATCTTGAAGCAATCTTGCAGCATCAGAAGAGAATAGAGCAAGATAATATATCTCAACCATAGTTTAGTAAAGCCCTGAGATACTTCCTCGACTACCCTGCGAGAAAGTAATCCCGAGAGCAGTAGTAGCAGTTTATCATAGTGACAGTATCCATTTGTAGTTGTAGCAGATCAAGATACAACTCCGAGCGTCCTGTTACCGTGGACACGGCTATTCGAATAGATAACTTCCCTGCAGGGCTGCACTACTGTTACCCAGCACGCTCGATTACATCTGGCCGGACACACTTGCTCGGTAATACCCGGCCTCGGGTAATCGACACGACGCAGTCCTACCTAGGCTCAGCAAAGAGGTCAACACGCCGTTCTAAATCCTAAGCATGAAGGGGTCTTAGGCCATCGCCCTTCGTACTCCTGCACGTTACGTGGCTGGTCGGGGCCCAAGCGCGACACTGTATACACAATGACGTAACCAGCTCACCCCAATGATCAGCCCGCATCTCTGAGCTGCGACGTCTGAAGAGCTTTCGGCTGATACTACGACGTAGAGGGTCCCATAACCATTATCCCACGTGGTGGTAGTGCGTATAGGGCCAACGACCCACTCAGATCAAATACCCAAATCCGTTAAGCATGTTTAGTAACTCGCAGAGACGAATAGGGTTCCTGTCGCTCCGACTGGGTAAGACATGTCGCGCGGGTGCTCTTGGAGCCGACCCGTCTTTAGTAGTATTCTCTCGCGGGCACCCTTGGGGCCAGCCCGACTTTAACAGTTTAAGTATTGTAATATGTAAACATTTCCGTGATCATCACCCAGAGTGATCACGGCCCGATAACAAGCATGGCAGACGGACAAGGGTGATGGGCTACCGATGAATCAATAGCAAAGCTAACTAAGCATTGTGGGACAATAGGTAGGTATAAACAACAGACGACAAAATCAGGCTATGCATCAGAATAGGACCTATTTGGAACAGTACCAGGGGCAATTCTAATGCAAGCATAAGGGGGAAGGAATGGGCGATATCTTATGATCAAGGGGGTTTTGCTTGCCTGGAAGCTCTGCTGAAGGGGTCTGGTCGTCGGCGACGTCGTCGTACACTGTAGCGTCATCGGCATTCTCGGGGGCTATCGGGAGAGAAGGAGGGGTGAGAAACAATAAATACACGGCAATAATGTAACAGGGATGCATAAGATGCCTAAATGTTTTGCAGAGGTAATATAATGCCTATTTAGTTGTATTAGATAATTTAGGAATTTATTTGGAATTATTTTATTAGAGTTAGGCACTATTCATTTATCGAATACGGGCAAAAAGTCCCATGTTCAGTATGTTAGAGGGGTGTGACAGGTATGTGGGTAGGATATTTGGATTCTTCACATTTTTCTAATCATTTTTCATATATAAATTATTTTAATCCGAGTTACGGTTTATTTTAGGGATAATTAATTTTATGCCCCTAGTTGGGTCCCAGTTGTCTGTTTTACCCCTAACTTCAGAAACTCACCTGTTCTGTACAAGCCACTTTGCAATTCTTATGCTTTTGCCCTTTGACCCTTTGACCGTCACTTTGAAAAACTCATAACAAATTCATACTAACTCAGAAAAATTCAAATAAGATATTAAAATGTTCACAAAAACATCACCTATATGTGCATGTCATTTTCATTCTTAACAAAAGTGTTGGAAAGTCCTCATCTCAGTTTTAGCTCATATGACCTTAACATCAACAGTACAATCTAAAAAAATTCAAAAAATTCTAAATTTTTTTGGTGGCAAACATTGACCAATGTTTTGAGTGCTTGCCAAGTTTCCATAACAGAATGACATTCATGGAAGTCGTGGCAAAAAAACAAAATTTTGAAGCATTGATTTTATTTTTTTGCCACGACTTCCTCGAATGTCATTCTGTTATGAAACTTGGCAAGCACTCAAAACATTGGTTAATGTTTGCCACCAAAAAAATTTAGAATTTTTTGAATTTTTTTAGATTGTACTGTTCATGCTAAGGTCATATGAGCTAAAACTGAGATGAGGACTTTCCAACACTTTTGTCAAGAATGAAAATGACATGCACATATAGGTGATGTTTTTATGAACATTTTGATATCTTATTTGCATTTTTCTGAATTAGTATGAATTTTTATGATTTTTGCAAAGTGACGGTCAAAGGGTCAAAGGGCAAAAACATAAGAATTGCAAAGTGGCTTGTACAGAACAGGTGAGTTTCTGAAGTTAGGGGTAAAACAGATGAGTGGGACCCAACTAGGGGCATAAATCTAATTATCCCATTGTTTTATATGATTTTTCTGGAATTTCTGAAATTATTTAATTTAGAATTATCTGAAACAGTAAAAGGTGACGTCAGCAGTCAACAGACTCGCTGACCAGTCAAACCTGACCAGTGGGTCCCACTGGTCAGTGACTAATTTAGTTAAACAGAGTTTTATTTAACTAATTAACCTAATTAGCAGGTGGGCCCGCCCTGTCAGTGACTAATTAGACTAATTAATTTAATTAACAAATTAATTAACATTTTATTTATTAACAAAATCATTTTAATTCGGCGGGACCCACATGTCAGTGGCATGGGGCCGCCCAGTCAGCGGTTGACTCGGTCAACCGGGCCCATCAGTCAGCGCCACAGGGCGGGGCCCGTGGCACCCAGGTGGCAGCCACGTCAGCCCGGCGACCGGAGTCGCGCCGGCGAGCCCGTACGTGGCGGAGGCTCGCCGGACCTGGCCGGAAAACGGCCACAGGCGGTCGTTTGCCGCGGGACTTGGTGCGTTCGGAAGCTAGCGACGGGCCGCATCTCGTGGGGGTGGTGGCGTTGCCGGAGACGCACCGGAGCGACGACGGCGAGTACGGAGGCGGACGGCGGCGCTCGGGCGTGATGGCAATCGGCGATGCGGGCGCGCTCGACTCGACCGGATAGGCCAAAGAGCATCTACGCGCGCGGGTGAGCACAATGGGCACGGCCGCGTGACCAAAAGGTCACCGGGAGGTCGCCGGCGACGATCCCGTGCGGTGGCGCGATCGGGCGTGGCAGATACGGCGGCTACGGCTGCGGAAGAGGCCGGGGAGAGGGGGGTTGGACGCGGCTGCTCACCGCGATGCTGTAGGGACGGGCAATGGGCTCGGGGGAGGCTCGACGTGGCTGGAGACGACGGCGAACGGCGGCGGCGATCCGAGGAAGGAGAAGAAGATGGCGGCGTCGTTGGGGCTTCCCGGCTTGAACAAGAGGCAGGGGAGGACGTAGCGTTCGATGGCAGACCGAACGGACTCGGAGTCAGCCGGCGAGGGTGGCGGTGGGCGTGCGGGCGAGGTCGGCCATGGCGGCGGCGGCGGCGTCTGCGCGAGGAGGAAGAAATCGGCGAGGGAGGAGGAAGAAAATATCTGGGGAGGCGGCTAGGGTTTCGCGAGGGCGTTCTTATCCCCCTAGCTGCTCTGTAGCGACACGGGGGCGACGAGGCACGGCGGGAACGGCGACGACCGGCGTCGGGGTCGGACGCGGGCGACCAGGGAGGAGCAGTAGAAGGAGGAGGACGAGGTGGGCCGGGCAGGCGCGGCGACTTAAGCCCAGGTAAGTTGGCCTTTTCTTTTTCCCTCTTTTCTTTTTTGTTTTTCTAATTTAGTTTCTGTTTAGTAATTAGTTTAGCCACAATTTTAGTTTTGTAAAATATGAGTGTTGCCCATTTAAATACTAGACAATATTTAACACTGCCAGAAATTGGTTTGAGCTGAATAGGATTTCATTTGGATTTTAATTAAATAAAAAGGTATTAAATGTCTCTGTTTTGTACTGTTTTGAAGATGGTAGGGTCACTTAGTGAGTTTTAGTGATGTTGTTTTTCTTAACATAATTAGTTACAGAATATTTGCCAATTAATGAACATTTTAGTTTCCATTTTGGAACAACTTTTATTTTCACTTTTAATTTGAATTGGAATTTGAATTGGAATTTGAAATGAGATATGATGCAATGATGATCAAGCACTATTCAACATGATGATCTGGCATTATCAAAAGGTGATTACTGTTGCTAATACAAGGGGGTGTTACACAATGGGAGTCTTATCTGCTTGAGGATAAATGACTTCATGAGGAACATCAACTTCAGGCAAGAAGATATGATGATTGCGGGCTGATGGTTGATATTGCACATGTGAGCGACGCTTAATCAGCCGCATTATCCAAGGCGCATAGAATTTGAGGCCAAAGAGATCGATGCCAGAAGCCGCCAGCTGCCTAATGAAGAAGTCATGGGTGTTGAACCTTATGCTGTTGAGGACATAGTAGACCAATGTCTTCATGGTGCCTTCAAGCTTGGTTGAAGATGAATGCCCTTTGATTGTCCACAGATTATGCCTAAGTATGTGATATACGGTGTGAGGCAGATACTCAAGGTCCTTGACCAGAAAATGTGTTGGGATAGCTTCAGCAGGCATTGGCTTCATCATCGTGAGCATTTCTGTCATGTTCGGCTCAGGCTTCAGGAAGATGCTCTCAACTTCTTTTTCATAGACTTCACAACCTGGTACATAGAAGTCACCAGGAGTGGGTAGGTTTGTGAGCTCGAGAAGATCTTAAGCGTTGGCTACATGATGAATATCACCTGACATCCACTCAAGGGTCCAAGTCTTGGGATCCCTGTTGTAGCCAGAGATGTGAAGAGTTGCATAAAATTGGAGAACTAGCTCCTCATTCCAATGTTCCTTGTCAGTGACGAAGGGCAACAGTCCAACATCCTTGAAGCAATCCAGAGCTTGTTCCAGGCATGGGAGGCCAGTCATGGCTTCATGATCCAAATGCCTGTGAGGATAAATCCTACCTTGATTGTATAAGACGCACATGTAGTAGCTACATTGATGATGACTCCAGAATCTATCAGAAGATATTTGCTCCTTTTTAAAGGGGTTCTTGGAGCTATCAAAGAAGGTGTTTTCATTTCTGAAGGCAGCGACACTAAAGGTGTAGTCAGTTGATGGCGCGCTGTGAAGCCTTGGCATCCTGGGCACTGGCTTTTGAATGAGTTGCCGATTGTTGATATTAAACTCATACTGTGGGCCGAGTCTTTCAGGGACAGATAGACGAGGCCATTTTACTCGAACCAACTCACCAGAGCAATTGTAAGCCAAAGCTATATTGTCTTCAGCACTTGTTGCAGCAGAATTGGCTTCAATTGCTGGAGGCTGATTGGTTTTAGTGGTGACAGCCAGATCATGTTCAGGATTGACCTCAGGCTGAGCTGAGTCTTCAGTAGCATTGGCATCAGTCACATTTACTTCAGCAGCATTAGCTTCAGTCTCATTGGCTTCTGTCTGCGGAACCTCATGCACAGTGGATGCAGCAGTAGCTAATTCGTCCATTTTGCATCATGTTTTACTACTGTTATTTATAGTGTTTTTAATCAATATAACAGTTTGTGGAGCAATTCTAATGCCTTTTCTCTCTTAATATGCAAGATTTACACAAGGAGGGAGATTGCCGGCAGCTGGAATTCTGGACCTGAAAAAGCTATGTCGGAGATACCTATTCTGCACATCTCCAAATGAGCTGAAATTTTACGGAGATTTATTTTGGAATAAATAAAAAATACTGAAGCAAAGAAGTACCAGAGGGGGCCACCCAGGCGCCCACGAGGCACCAGGGCGCGCCACCCCCCTGGCGCGCCCTGGTGGCTCGTGGGGCCCCTGGCCAGCCTCCGGTGCCCATTTTCTGGTATATAAGCCCATTTGCCCTAGAAAAAATAAGGAGAAGACGTTCGGGACGGTGCGCCGCCGTCTCGAGGCGGAACTTGGGCAGGAGCACTTTTGCTCTCCGGCGAAGCGATTCCGCCGGGGATACTTCCCACCGGGAGGGGGAAATCGGAGGCATCGTCATCACCAACGACCCTCTCATCATGGGAGGACCAATCTTCATCAACATCTTCAACAGCACCATCTCATCTCAAACCCTAGTTCATCTCTTGTATTCAATCTTTGTCTCAAAACCTTAGATTGGTACCTGTGGGTTGCTAGTAGTGTTGATTACATCTTGTAGTTGATGCTAGTTGGTTTATTTGGTGGAAGATTATATGTTCAGATCTATTATGCTATTCAATACCCCTCTGATCTTGAACATGAATATGATTTGTGAGTAGTTACTTTTGTTCTTGAGGACATGGGAGAAGTCTTGTCATAAGTAATCATGTGAATTTGGTATCCGTTCGATATTTTGATGATATGTATGTTGTTGATTCTCTTAGTGGTGTCATGTGAACGTCGACTACATGACACTTCACCATCTTTGGGCCTAAGGGAATGCATTGTGGAGTAGTAATTAGATGATGGGTTGCTAGAGTGACAGAAGCTTAAACCCTAGTTTATGCGCTATTCCGTAAGGGGCTGATTTGGATCCATATGTTTAATGATATGGTTAGATTTATCTTAATTCTTCTTTCGTATTTGCGGATGCTTGCGAGAGGGGTTAATCATAAGTGGGAGGCTTGTTCAAGTAAGAACAGAACCCAAGCACCGGTCCACCCACATATCAAATTATCAAAGTAGCGAACGTGAATCAAACAAACATGATGAAAGTGACTAGATGAAATTCCCATGTGTCCTCGAGAACGCTTTGCTTATTATAAGAGATCGTTCCGGCTTGTCCTTTGCTACAAAAAGGATTGGGCCACCTTGCTGCACTCTTTGTTACTATTGCTACTTGTCACTTGCTACAAATTATCTTGCTATCAAACTACTCGTTACCGATAATTTCAGTGCTTGCAGAAAATACCTTGCTGAAAACCGCTTGTCATTTCCTTCTGCTCCTCGTTGGGTTCGACACTCTTACTTATCGAAAGGACTACGATTGATCCCCTATACTTGTGGGTCATCAGCAGTAGTGGTGTCAGACACATGAGCATGATCTTCTGGAATATCTTCAGAGCCTTTGGCTTCAAGCTCTGCTGTGGTGCTATCTGGAGTGGCTTCATGAGTGACCTCTTGACTAACAGAGGTGTCATCTTTAGCTGCATCTTCAGGGATGCTTGTCATGGAGGAGGAGGGCCTTGGGCCTTTGCGAAGCCTTCGAAAGGAGGGCGACGCATTTAGGGAAGTGTTACCTTTCTCCATGGATTCTGGTGTGATCTCAGGTGATTGGAGCATCGGTGTTGCAATATGAGGAGGAGGGGTAGTGGGAATCACTTCATGCAGTGGAGAGTTTGGATGCTGCTCATCCCAGAACTCATCTTGTACCATTGGCGTCGGAGGATTGCCAACGCTTATGGGCTCACTGTTCTCTTCAACAGGTGATGATACCACAACACGGGTGAGCTGAGGAAGGAATTCATCATCTTCTTGTCTCACATTGGCTTCTGTACCAATGTCTTCAACTGCGATGGGGTCAACAGCTGGAATCTCTTTAGTTTCAGGAACCTCTGTGGAAGCAGGTTCATGCACAACAATTCTCCATTCAGCATTTTTGGAAGCAGTGGGAGCAACAGAAATAGGCATCACAAGCAGCGGTTCTTGATGACCAGATGGAGCAGTTGATGCTTGTGCCCTGCGACAAGCCTTTGAAGCTTTTGACTTCTGGCGCTTCTAAGGAGGGGAAGCAGCAGAAGCTTCAGATTGCTTGTGCTTTCTTGCTTCGGCTTCAGCTTGTTGGGTCTTTTTCCTCTCTGAAGTAATTGAAGGTGCAGAAGGCTTCGGGCCAGAGAAGTTTGGCGGGAAGATAATCTTGGGTGAATCTGGCCTGGAAGGCTCAGCAGCAGGTGTCACTGGCTTCTTCTTTTTCTTGATCAGCTTCGGATCAATTGCGGGGCATCCAAGTGCTTTTCTTTTCAATCCCTCATTGTGAGCTTGCACTGTTTTCTTAGCATATTTCTTGTGGTGATCTCGGGCGCCTTTGGCTTCATCACGGCGTCTTTGAAATTCTTCTTTAAGTTCAGCCATCATCTTCTTGAAGCCTTTGATTTCCTTGACGCTGAACTTCTCAACATGCTTCTTGAAAAGCTTCTTCTCATGCTCAAGCTTGTTTTTCTGCTCAATTACTTTCTGAACGATCCCAAGTTTTTTTGTTATGATGCCTTGGAACGTGACACTGATGTCAATTGGAAGCTGCAGATCATCAATTGAGAGAGATGGGCCGTGAAACCATTCATCAATGAACTTGTTGAGGATGTCATGGTCGAACAGAGGCAGGCCCTTCAAGATATCAGCCTCTTCCTACTTGTTGTTGATGAGCTGCTCAAGTGCATCATCGTTGAATTCATCATCGGATAAGTTAATGATGTCATCATCATCTCGCAAAGTGCTGGTTGGTTTGGGGCCTCGCCCTGCAGATTGCTTTCTTTTCGGAGAATTTTGAGACACATCTTCAGAATGCACACTGGATTCAGGAGGTGCAGATCTCATAGGCTTCACCTTGGAAGCTTTTGGTGCAGCAGCGGCCTTTGAAGAATGTCCCCCTTTAGCTTTGGAAGCTTTCGGCCTGCGCTGAGGCTTGGGTGAGGCAGGAGCAGTATCTTCACCTTGAGCTTCTCCTCGAGCGGCAGTAGTGGCAGTATGAAGAGCGTCAATATGCTCTATGTACGCCTGAAGACTATCCCATGGCCCAGTCAGATTTGGATCAGCTTCATGTATGCCATCGGGCCTTGGCTTGGCAGGGCCAGGGTTGAAGTCAAAACCAAAGTCTTTCTAGTTTTGTGCTGCAGAGCCCTTTGCAAACTGATAATTGGCTTCAAATAGATCATCTTCTCGACTCCATCGAATGCTAGATGGATCAGGATTTTGAGGCATGACGCCTCTGACCATGCATGGATAGAAGTTGTGTGCAATGGCGTCAGCCTTTGTCTTCGGCATTAGCTTCCTGTACACTATATCTGCCCATGGTGGCCTGACAGCATTCTTGGCTGAGTATTCAAGAGTAACAAAGTGATGAAAGAACCACCGTTCTACCCAGTATCTCGAATCCATTGGAATCGAGACTTGCGCTGACCATACGTCAGGATCTGACTTGTACTGCTCATATAGATCTAGAGGGAGGTCTAGAGTTGTGTTAGCTCTCCTTTGTCTCCCTCCCTTCTTTGAAGTACTCTGATCAGCCATTGGCTTCACAACACTGATTGGCTTCGTTCTGCTGGTACGACACGAACTTGCTTCAGGTGAGTCAAGATGAAGCTGTAAGAAGTCTGCAAATGAATTCAGACTATGAGAACCAAGTGACTCGCCCACGGACATGTACCTGTGAAAGAATTAGAGATGCGAGGGAAGGAGGAGAGGTCATATGCATTCTCAGAGGATTTTGAAATTAAATCGGTTTGAAGACAATGACCTCATACTGCGAAGATGTTCACTTATAGAGAGAGGTTGGTTCCAGATTTGTACGAATTTGAGAATAGGTATAAGTGAGGAATGATACGAATCATGCATCATAAGTGAAGTAAATTATCAAGATATGAGATGTGTATGAGTGAAGATAAAGATTGGATGTGAAAGAACAACTTCTGAAGATATTCGAAAATTTATCGAATCAAATGAACGGTAAAAAGTGAACTTTTATTTACCGCACGATGAACAGACGAAGAACAGCTCAACAAAGTGAGGAGTAAGCTGAGCAATTCGATCTCCCACATCCTAAATTGGCAATGGAAGACAGCTACGGCGGCGGCAGAGCGAAGATATCCGAAGCTGGCGTGAGTATGGCGTCGAAGAAGTCCCGGCAGCGAAGCGCTTCTTCTCCGGCGACGATGGAAGCTAGCAACGGCGCTAAGGTTTGCGGAGGCGAGAGCGACAGGTGTGAAAGAATTAAATGACCGCTGGGGCAAAGTATTTATAAGGAGGAGTTTGACACGGTGAATTTATTGTGTTGCCCCTGGCGATACATATTTGCTCGACGCATGGCATGCATGCGCAGTTTTACTACCACGCCTTGACCCCACTACCAAGCAGTTTTGGCGGGAGATCGTTCCGGCTTCTGCGGTGACTGGCAAAGTGGATAAGGATAACAAAAACGTTTTAAATATTGGTCTCAAAATCTTCAACTGACAAGGACACAGTGAAGACAATCGACACGTGTCAAGTAGAATGCATATGAAGATTTAGAGAGATTGGAAGAGATAAGCACAGAGAGGTAAGGGTCCGATCACATTCACTTAGCATAAAAAAATCAACTTGAAGACATAGCTATAAGTGAATGATGTTGAAGACAAACTCATATATATAATAGCCAAACAAATGCGAACATAAACAAGGGTGTTGAAGACAAACAAGGTCAGGGAGATAATGCAATAGATATGATGCCAAATGAAAATCTTCAAGAAATTTTGGTGGTGGTGTTACCCACCGTATAGGAATTATTAGACCCAGACACGGCGCACAATTATCGTGGCGCTCCAAAGTCAAATTCCGCATTAATATCTTCACACTTAGAGTGTATATCTTCATGAATTGAAGACATACGTTACTTCGTGTGTTGTACATCATAGTCATCAACAATGCATAAGCCTTAGGATGTGTGTCCATTCACTAGACATTTGAGGATTCTAAGATATTTAGCTCACACCGCAACTTGCAAAACCTCTTCTCATCCAAAGGCTTCATGAAGATATCTGACAGCTGATCTTCAGTGTTGACGTGAATGATGTCAATGTCTTCTTTGAGCACATGATCATGAAGAAAATGATGTCAATCTGAATATGCTTCGTCTTGGAGTGCTGCACAGCGTTGTGGGCGATCTTGATTGCGCTCTCATTGTCACAGAATAGAGGTACTTTCTTTTTGTTGATGTCGTACTCCTTCAGGGTTTGCTTCATCCAGAGAAGCTGAGCACAGCAGGATCCAGTAGCAATGTATTCAGCTTCAGCAGTGGATAGTGATACACAGTTCTGCTTCTTTGAAGACCAACATACAAGTGATCGGCCAAGAAAGTGACAAGTGCCTGATGTAGACATGCGATCCACCTTGCCACCAGCATAATCAGCATCGGAGAATCCAACTAGATCAAACTCTGAGCCCTTTGGATACCATAATCCTAGCGTTGGCGTGTGAGTCAAATATCAAAGTATTCACTTCACCGCAAGGTGATGCGATTCCTTTGGTGCCGCTTGGAATCGGGCACACATGCAAACGCTAAGCATTATATCTATCCTAGATGCACGTAAGTACAATAAAGAACCAATCATGGAGCGGTATACCTTTTGATCGAACTCTTTACCATTGTCGTCGGAGCTTAGATGACCATTGGTTGGCATTGGCGCTTTGTAACCTTTGCAATCTTTTGCATACCAAACTTCTTCAAACAATCTTTGAGATAGTTCTCTTGTGATATGAAGATGCCATTGCGTTGTTGACGAATTTGAAGACCAAGGAAGAATTTCAGCTCTCCCATCATGGACATTTGATATTGCTCTTGCATCATATGACTGAACTCATCACTATATCTTTTGTTGGTGCAGCCAAAGATAATGTCATCAACATAGATTTGGGATACAAATAGTTCACCATCATATGATTTGGGGAAGAGAGTGGGATCAAGTGAACCGGGCTTGAAGCCTTTTCTTTTCAGGAACTCCATGAGTGTGCCATACCAGGCTCGTGGAGCTTGTTTGAGGCCATACTGCGCCTTGTTCAACCTATAGACCTTGTCAGGGTGTTTGGGATCTTCAAACCCAGGTGGTTGAGCAACATAGACTTCCTCTTCAATCTTGCCGTTGATAAAGGCACTCTTTACATCCATTTGATATAAGAGGATATCATGATGATTGGCATAAGTAAGAAGTATACGGATGGCTTCAAGCCTAGCCACTGGAGGAAAGGTTTCATCAAAGTCAATCCCTTCCACTTGTGTGTAACCTTGAGCAACAAGATGTGCTTTGTTTCTGACAACTTGACCATGTTCATCTTGCTTGTTGCGGTATATCCATTTGGTTTCAATTATGTTGTGCTTCCGAGGGTCGGGATGCTTGACAAGTTCCCACACATTGTTGAGCTCAAATTGCTGAAGCTCTTCTTGCATAGCTTGAATCCATTCTGGTTCCCTGAAGGCTTCATCTACTTTGGTGGGTTCAATGATGGAGACAAAAGCAAAATGCCCACAAAAGTTTGCCAGATGTGTGGCCCTAGAGCGAGTGAGAGGGCCTGGTGCATTGATGTTGTCAAGTATCTTCTCAATCTGAACTTCATTGGCCACACAAAGATGAACAGGGAGAAGACTTTGCTGTTGCTGAGCATTATCTTCAGAAGCATTGTCTTCAGACTCGGCATTATCTTCAAGCTGATCATTGTCTTCACGCTGGACAGGAGCAGGTATCACGACCTCTTCATCTCCAGGTTCCTCGGTGGGTATTATATCTCCAGTACCCATAAGCTTGATAGATTCACTAGGAGGAAGTTCATCTAGCACATGTGGCAGGTGCTCTCTTTGCGAGCCGTTAGTCTCATCGAACCGCACATCTACAGTTTCAACCACTTTATGGTGAAAGAGGTTGAAGACTTTGTAGGTGTGCGAATCCTTTCCATAGCCAAGCATAAAACCCTCATGTGCTTTCGGTGCAAAATTGGAAGTGTGATGTGGATCCCGTATCCAGCACCTAGCACCGAAGACTTTGAAATAACTTACATTTGGCTTCTTACCAGTGATTAGTTCATAAGATGTCGCCGGTCGCGGCGTGGAAAGGCCTATGCCAACGGATGCCTCTACGAGCCCGGGTGCACAAACAGCATAATTTATTTGAAATGAAGACGTGGTAATTTTGAAATGAAGATGCGAGTTCAATGTTTTGCCTCGAATTTTTTTCCATGGTACGCAATCACCATCATACCCTAGGCTTGATTTTCTGGTGCATTTCAGGTCTCGTTTGCTACATTTAAGCCATTTTTTGCATTCACCTTGCATTTAGTGCATATAAATCAAAACTCTACTGCAACTACATGTGGGTGTTAGCAAAGAAGGTGTAAAAATCATTTCTGTGTCGCTTTGCTAGTTTTCATTCATTGTCCGAGAAACGGGAAGAATTTTCAAACATTTCGGCCGCGAGATGCGGCCACCGGCGTAGGGCTTGTTGGTAATTTATTTACAGGAAATGCGGATGGACTTCGAAAATCACAAAAATCGGTGTGTCACCGTGGCGCGATCTCAAGACCCATTGGAAAAAATTTGGTAAAGTTTCGCACAAGTTATGATGATCGCTCCTTGGAAACCGGAGCATCTCACAAGAAGGATTATAGTTCCCAAAAAGGAGACGTGGCAATTCGGACTCCAATCATCGGTGACTTCATCATTTTGCCTTGAAATTTTTTCCACCATATGCAATCACCATTACACCCCAGTATTGATTTTCTGGCGCATTTCGGGTCTCGTTTGCTATATTTAAGCCATTTTTTGCATTTACCGTGCATTTTGTGCATATAAATCAAGTCCCAACCGCAACTACATGTGGGTGTTGGCAAACAAGGTCTACAAAATCATTTGTGTGTTGCTTTGCGTGTTTTCATTCATTGTCCAAGGAATGGGAAGAATTTTCAAACATTTTGGATGCGAGATGCGGCCACTGGCGTAGGTCTTGTTGGTATTTTAATTACAGGAAATGCAGATGGAGTCCGAAAATCACGAAAATCAGTGTGTCACCATGGCGTGCTCACAAGACCCTGTGGAAAATTTTTGGTACAGTTTGGCACAAGTTTGGATGATCGCTCCTTGGAAACCGAAGCATCTCACAAAAAGGATAGTTTCCAAAAGGAGACGTGGCAATTCGAACTCCAGTCTCCATGACTTCATCGCTTCGCCCTGAATTCTTTTCCATAGTACGCAATCACTATTATACCCTAGGTTTGATTTTCTGGCGCATTTCGGGGCTCCTTTGCTATATTTAAGAAAATTTTTTGCATTTACCGGGCATTTAGTGCATGTAAATCAAATCCCAACTGCAACTGCGTGTGGTGATGAAAGGGATGAGGACTGCCGTTCGATCTGGGTGCATCCAACGGTGCAGACGTATGATCCGTGGGGTTTGGGTTGTGGCCAATCAGAACGCACAACTCACATCCCACACAGTAGGGGTCATCGGCCATAGTTTGGTAGGCACACGGCTTTCGTGAATGAACCGTTTGCTATTAGAAAACATTTACAACAAGGAGCAGCATAATTTCTTTTGAAATGAAGACGTGGTAATTTTGAAATGAAGACGTGAGTTCAAACTTTTGCCTCAATTTTTTTCCACGGTACGCAATCACCATCATACCCTAGGTTTGATTTTCTGACGCATTTCAGGTCTCGTTTGCTACATTTAAGCCTTTTTTTGCATTTACCATGCATTTAGTGCATATAAATCAAAACCCTACTGCAACTACATGTAGGTGTTAGCAAAGAAGGTGTAAAAATCATTTCTATGTCGCTTTGCTAGTTTTCATTCATTGTCCGAGAAACGGGAAGAATTTTCAAACATTTCGGCCACGAGATGCGGCCACCGGCATAGGGCTTGTTGGTAATTTAATTATAGGAAATGCGGATGGACTTCGAAAATCACAAAAATCGGTGTATCACCGTGGCGCGATCTCAAGACCCAGTGGAAAAAATTTGGTAAAGTTTGGCACAAGTTACGGTGATCGCTCCTTGCAAACCAGAGCGTCTCACAGGAAGGATCATAATTCCCAAAAGGAGACGTGGCAATTCGGACTCCAATCATCAGTGACTTCATCGTTTCGCGTCAAAAAAAATTCCACGGTACGTGATAACCCACAAGTGTTGGGGATCAATTGTAGCTTTTTTGATAAATAAGAGTGTCGAACCCAACGAGGAGCTAAAGGTAGAATTCATATTCCCTTCAAGTTCTATCGACCACCGATACAACTCTACGCGCACTTAACGTTCGCTTTACCTAGAACAAGTATGAAACTATTTTGTAGGTGATAGGATAGGTTTGCAAGAATAAAATTAGAAGTACTTTGCGAGATAATAAAAGTTAGTTGTTTAGTAGAAAGCTTTTGTAACACAAGAGAATGATTTGTCCATAGGCAATCGATAACTAGACTGGTAATCATTGTTGCAATTTTATATGAGGGAGAGGCATGAGCTAACATACTTTCCGTACTTGGATCATATGCACTTATGATTGGAACTCTAGCAAGCATCCGCAACTACCAAAGATCATTAAGGTAAAACCCAGCCATAGCATTAAGTATCAAGTCCTCTTTACTCACATATGCAACAACCCCCTTACTCGGGTGTAAGCTTCTGTCACTCTAGCCGCCCACTATAAGAGAATTATGAACGTATTGCAAACCCTACAGCGGGAATCCCTCATGCTTGCGCGACACGGAGGGCACCATAGGACAGCACCAAAATAAAACATACAACTCAAACAAATCACGATCATCAATCAACCCACAGGACAAAACGGATCTACTCAAACATCATAGGATGGCAACACATCATTGGATAATAATATGTAGCATTAAGCACCATGTTTAAGTAGAGATTACAGCGGGGAGAAGAGGTGTTACACCGCTGCATAGTGGGGGAGAGAGTTGGTGTTGACGGCGGCGAAGTTGTTGGTGTAGATCGCCGTCACGATGATTGCCCCGGTGGCGTTCCGGCGCCACCGGGAGAGAGGGGGAGAGAGCCCTCCTCCTTCTTCTTCTTGCTTGGCCTCCCCCCTAGATGGGAGGAGGTTTTCCCCTCTGGTCCTTGACCTCCATGGCACCCGGAGGGGCGGGAGCCCCTCCGAGATTGGATCTCTCTCTCTGTTCTCTTCTGTTTCGCGTTCCTGTTTTCTGGCCTTTCACCGTTTCTTAAATTACCGGAGATCCGTAACTCCGATTGCGCTGAAATTTTAACACGATTTTTGTCTAGATATTAGCTTCCTTGTGGCCAAAGAAGAGCCCCAACCGACTTACGGTGTGCCCACGAGGCACCACACCGCGCCAGGGGGGGCCGCGCCCAGGTGGCTTGTGGAGGCTGTGGGCCTCCGTTTGCGTTGATTCCACCTCCCAAAAATCACATATATATATTCCAAAATAATTCTCCGTAAAATTGTATTGCATTTGGACTTTGTTTGATATGGATTTACTGTGAAACAAAAAACAAGCAGAAAACAGGAACTGGCACTGGGCACTAGATCAATATGTTAGTCCCAAAAATAATATAAAATGTTGCCAAAAATATGTGAAAGTTGTAGAATATTGGCATGAAACAATCAGAAATTATAGATACGACGGAGACGTATCAGCATCCCCAAGTTTAATTCCTGCTCGTCCTTGAGTAGGTAAATGGTAAAAAGATAACTTTTGATGTGGAATGCTACCTAGCATAATCTTGATGATATAGTTTAATCATGGCATGAATATTAAGACACGAGTGATTCAAAGCAATAGTCTATAATTCGATATAAAGACATCAATACTCAGGCATCCCAACAAACAATCATGTATTTTAGAATAAAAATGCTAAAGAACGCTATACCTACAAAATCATATAGCCTTGTCATGCTCCATCTTCTTAACACAAAATATAAATCATGTACTTCCCCGGTGTCAGCCAAGCAATTGTTTCATACTTTTTAACACGCTTCAGCTTTTTCAACACCCACGCAAAACATGAGCGCAAGCCATGGATATAGCACTATGGGTGGAATAGAATACGGTGGTAGAGATAATATGGAGAAGACAAAAAAAGGAAGAAAGTCTCACATCGACGTGGCTAATCAACGGGCTATGGAGATGCCCATCAATTGATGTCAATGCGAGGAGTAGGGATTGCAATGCAACGGATGCACTAAGAGCTATAAGTGTATGAAAGCTCAAAAATAAAACTAAGTGGGTGTGCATCCAACTTGCTTGCTCTAGAAGACCTCGGGCAATTGAGGAAGCCCATCATCGGAATATACAAGCCAAGTTCTATAATAAAAAATTCCCACTAGTATATGAAAGTGACAACATAGGAGACTCTCTACATGAAAAACATGGTGCTACTTTGAAGCACAAGTGTGGAAAGGATAGTAACACTGCCCCTTCTCTCTTTTTCTCTCTTTTTCATTTTTTTTGTTTTTTTTCTTTCTTTTTTTTCCTTTTTTTTACTTTTTTTCTCTTTTTTTTGGACTCTTTTTGGCCTCACTTTTTTTTCTCTTTTTTTTATTTTGTCCAAAGTCTCATCCTGGCTTGTGGGGGAATCATAGTCTCCATCATCCTTTCCTCACTGGGACAATGCTCTAATAATGAATAATGATGATCATCACACTTCTATTTACTTATAACTCAAAAAATTACAACTCGATACTAGAACAAAGTATGACTCTATATGAATGCCTCTGGCGGTGTACCAGGATGTGCAATGATGCTAGCGTAACATGTATGATAATGATGAACGGTGTCGGCGTACGACACCTACGGCACCGCGTGGATCCCTTTTACGGTTCGGCTGGGGAGAAGATGTACACAAAGAGCGGATCCAATGATCAATGCGGGGATGTTTTACCCAGGTTCGGGCCGCTGAGTCGCGTAAAACCCTAATCCTGCTTTGGTTTATTGTGGGTGTTTGAGCTCAGATACACGGAGCGCTTCTTGGTGAACAGTAGACAAGAAGGGCGGCTACGCCTGCAGCTGGGCCAGAAAGCTCCTCCCCCCTGTAGCTTCGCCTTGGGCCTCCTTTTATATGACAAAGGGGTCACCAACAGTGGCGAACAGCAAGTACAAGAGGTGTAAAGTTACTACAGTGTTTACATGCTTATCACTGACGACTTAGGACAAAACGCATTAAATGCTCCGTTTAGGTGTCCCTTACTTTCTTGGGGACGGAAAAAGAGCCCGTCCCATCAGCGCCGCTTAACCCCATCCGCCGCTAGTGCCATGACACGCATCCAGGAGGACAAACCCTAAACGACGGGCTGGTCACTGCGGTGGAGCGGTGGCAGGGCGGTGGGATCTTGCCGGGTGCGAGGCCTTGCCGGGCCTTCGCGAGCCTTCCCGGCAAGTATCTTGCCAGGAATCCAGCCTTCGATCTTCTGTCTTCTGATCATCGGCTTGAATGCCTTCTTGATATTCTTGTGTTTGTTCCCAGCTGTCCCCCGGCAAGCCTTGCTGGGTCTTGTCTTGCTAGGAGATCATGCCGCTGGGAAGAAGCTTCTCCCCAACGAGCTCTTGTTCTTGCTTGTTAATATAATGCTTGCCAGATATGGTATTCGCCAGGAAGCTTGGCCTTGCCGGGGTTGCCAGGCAACAATCCTGGATGGGAATGACCCATGCTAAGAAGGTTGATGAGACCCTGGTTCTCATTACACCGACAGGAGCTCCCGGGCCCGCCTACAGCAGAGAACTCAGAGATCTCGATGCTGGAGGTGGGGCCAAATTTGGCGTGGGTCATGACTGCCATGCCCTTTCCTTCTGGAAGTATAGTTGTTTAAGAAAAACAGCCCTTGTCAGAGTGCATGGCTCGACGACAAGGTTGAAAGCCCCCTTGTCGGAGCGAATGGCTCGACGACAAGGTTGAAAGCCCCCTTGTCGGAGCGCATGAATCGACGACAAGGTTGAAAGCCCCCTTGTCGGAGCGCATGACTCGATGACAAGGTTGAAAGCCCCCTTGTCGGAGCGCATGACTCGACGACAAGGTTGAAAGCCCCCTTGTCGGAGCGCATGACTCGACGACAAGGTTGAAAGCCCCCTTGTCAGAGCGCATGGCTCAACGACAAGGTTGAAAGCCCCCTTGTCGGAGCGCATGACTCGACGACAAGGTTGAAAGTCCCCTTGTCGGAGCGCATGGCTCGACGACAAGGTTTGCTATTCTTCCGCCGAAGAATATTTCTGGAAAAGTTTGTGATTTCAGCAGAGAACTTTGACGTTCTCGATGCCGGCCTCCGGCAAAGATGTTGCCGGGAAGGCTTATGACTTCAGTGGAGAACTTTGACGTTCTCGATGCCGGCTTCCGGCAAGGATGTTGCCAGGAAAGCTGCAAAGTAATCGTCCACCTGTATACCTGCAACACTGATTCGGACATGTAATGCCACAACAGCGTTTTAACACAACAAATTAATTAGCTTCTGGCTTTATGACTAATTTATTGTAATTTTGACTTCTGCCGAATATTCCCTTGCTTGCCGGAACACTTTCGGTGCGCATGATCCAGTCAGCAGTGCTTTGAGGAGCGGGTCCTTAGCGGCTTGCCGGGAACGCCGCCTCCCGAAAAAGATTTTTCCTTCCCAGCTTTAGTGCAGCTGCTCACATCGCCGAGCAGACTCGAGGCGACAAGGAGCGCAACTAGCCCCGGGAAGGCTCCTCGGCATACGGGTTTACGCAGAAACCTTAAAATAAAACTTGCTAAGCCCTTTTCTTAAATGATTGCATTTTTGTACAATGAATCCCTACACTTGCCGAAATACCTCCCGAATGCGCACGTCCTGGTCAATGGCGCTTAGGTCCGGGTCCTGTCTAGCAGCCTATCGAGAACGCCGCCTCTCCGGGAGCTTAACGCTCTAGAAACAACTACAGCTGCACCTGTGTTGCTGGGCGGACCCAGAACAACCAGGAGCGCAGAGTGTTTTAAGAGCGCTCCCCCATGCACAGGTTATACAAAAACACCATCAAGGATAAGACTACGCAGCAGGAAGCGATTAAAGTTTTAGGACTTAGCTTTCGCAAGGAATTTCAGCCGCCCCCGCTTCTTCTTGGGCGCCATGACGATGAAGACGATCAAAAACTGATGCGCTGACCGCTAGATCGGGTTTGCGCAACCTCTCCCCCTACCTGGCGCGCCAAAGATGTCGGCGTACGACACCTATGGGACCGCGTGGATCCCTTTTACGGTTCGGCTGGGGAGAAGATGTACACAAAGAGCGGATCCAACGATCAACGCGGGGATGTTTTACCCAGGTTCGGGCCACTGAGTCGCGTAAAACCCTACTCCTGCTTTGGTTTATTGTGGGTGTTTGAGCTCAGATACACGGAGCGCTTCTTGCTGAACAGTAGACAAGAAGGGCGGCTACGCCTGCAACTGGGCCAGAAAGCTCCTCCCCCCTGTAGCTTCGCCTTGGGCTTCCTTTTATATGACAAAGGGGTCACCAACAGTGGCGAACAGCAAGTACTAGAGGTGTAAAGTTACTACAGTGTTTACATGCTTATCACTGATGACTTAGGACAAAACGCATTAAATGCTCCATTTAGGTGTCCCTTACTTTCTTGGGGACGGAAAAAGAGCCCGTCCCATCAGCGCCGCTTAACCCCATCTGCTGCTAGTGCCATGACATGCATCCAGGAGGACAAACCCTAAACGACAGGCTAGTCGCTGCGTTGGAGCGGTGGCAGGGTGGTGGGATCTTGCCGGGTGTGAGGCCTTGCCGGGCCTTCGCGAGCCTTCCCGACAAGTATCTTGCCGGGAATCCAGCCTTCGATCTTCTGTCTTCTGATCATCGGCTTGAATGCCTTCTTGATATTCTTGTGTTTGTTCCCAGCTGTCCCCCGGCAAGCCTTGCCGGGTCTTGTCTTGCTAGGAGATCATGCCGCTGGGAAGAAGCTTCTCCCCAACGAGCTCTTGTTCTTGCTTGTTAATATAATGCTTGCCAGATATGGTATTCGCCGGGAAGCTTGGCCTTGCCGGGGTTGCCAGGCAACAATCCTGGACGGGAATGACCCATGCTAAGAAGGTTGATGAGACCCCGGTTCTCATTACATCGACAAACGGTGGCTGAGCCACAAATACTATGTCACCTATATGATCATGCAAAGCAATATGACAATGAATGCTCAAGTCATGTATATGATGATGATGGAAGTTGCATGGCAATATATCTCGGAATGGCTATGGAAATGCCATAATAGGTAGGTATGGTGGCTGTTTTGAGGAAGATATAATGAGGCTTATGTGTGATAGAGCGTATCATATCACGGGGTTTGGATGCACCGGCGAAGTTTGCACCGACTCTCGAGGTGAGAAAGGGCAATGCACGGTACCGAAGAGGCTAGCAAATTGCGGAAGGGTGAGAGTGCGTATAATCCATGGACTCACGTTAGTCATAAAGATCTCACATACTTATTGAGAAAGTTTATTAGCCCTCGAAGCAAAGTACTACTACGCATGCCCCTAGGGGGGAGGTTGGTAGGAGTTAACCATCGCGCGCCCTCGACCTCCACGCAAAGGAAGACAATCAATAATAAATCATGCTCCAACTTCTTAGCATAACGAGAGACTATACATGCATGCTTCGGGAATCACAAACCTTAACACCGATATTCTTACTAAACCACAATCATTCACTAGTACCTCCCACATATTACCATCTCTATATCACAAAACTATTGCAAGGAATCAAACATATCATATTCAGTGATCTACAAGTTTTATGTAGGATTTTATGACTAACCATGTGAATGTCCAGTTCCTGTTGACTCTCTAAATAGATATAAGTGAAGCAAGAGAGTTTAATTCTTTCTACAAAAGACCACACTCTAATAAATATAAGTGAAGCAAAAGAGCATTCTACAAATAACGGTTTTCTATATGAAGAGAAACAGGCATCCAAACTTCAAATGATATAAGTAAAGCACATGAAGCATTCTATAAAGCCATACTCAAAAGATATAAGTGAAGTGCAAAGATCATTCTATAAATCAACCAAGGACTATCTCATACCAGCATGGTGCATAAAAGAAAAGGGAAAAATAAACACAAAAGACGCTCCAAGAATTTACGCATATCATGTGAACAAAACAAAAACCGAGACATACCGATAATTGTCGAATAAAGATGGGATGCCTTCCGGGGCATCCCCAAGCTTAGACGCTTGAGTCTCCTTGAATATTTACTTGGGGTGCCTTGGGCATCCCTAAGCTTGAGCTCTTGCCTCTCCTCGTTCTTCTCATATCAATACCTCCTCGATCTTCGAACACTTCATCCACACAAAACTTAACCGAACTTTTTATTAGAAGGGTTAGTACATATAACATCAAATCCCATCATGTCCTTCTCTAACATTATTGTATAATTATAATAAACATTACCCACTATATGCTATCACAATTCTATGGCTCTCAAGTCAATGGGGCTCAACAAGATTTCAAACATAAGCAAATAACAAAACTATAACAGCAATCTGTGAAAACAGGACAGTCTGTAAAGATGCAGATGGTACATATACTTCTGTAACTCAAAAAATTCTGAAAACTTAGGAAAAAATAAAAAATTTGCATACCAGTACTGTGTAAAAATTTCAGAATTTTTTCACGTTCCAGTGAAATAACAAAATTCAAGCACTACAGCAAAAGTTTCTGTTTTTGCACTGCACATACCAAACAAGCAATTTAAACATCCTAACGGTAAATCTTGGCACATTATTTTTATAATACAATGGATTTGTATAAGGGGATAATTATTTTTGTTGAAAATTTTCTATAATCAAGGTTCACAAAGTTTCCATGGGCATGAACAAAGTTCAAGGCTAGCCCCCACTTCCACATTGCTCATCTGTCTCACTTTCACTTTCCTTTTTGTAAAAGTTTTAGGTTCCCCTCTATATTTTTTTGTTTTTAAACTTTTTTAAAAGCACACAACAAAAATAAATGACTCTCTAAAACTTCCGGGTTGTCTCCCTGGCAGCGCTTTCTTTAAAGCCATTAAGCTAGGCATAAAGTGCTCAAGTAATCGATCCACCCGGATCCCAAGGTATATCAAAGCCAATTTTAATTAACAATGATTTGTAATTTAGTAGTGAGCACCAAGCAACATATATCATGCAATGACGAAGTCTAAATCTCTTCCTATGCATCAGCATGTCATAAGAGAACAATTCATGCACATCAAGTAAAGGCCAATGCATAGTATAAACAGTTTCTTGCAATTTTATCACATTGGAAACATAGAGAGGTGGAGATGTAGTTCCTCTCTCATAATAATTGCAAGTAGGAGCAGCAAGCACATGCATATTATATTCATCAAAATCATCATGTGTAGTAGTAAAACGCAACCCATCAATATAATCCTTAATAAGTGCAAACTTCTCCGATATAGTGTAGTTGGGAGAATTCAAAAAGATAATAGGACTATCATGTGTGGGTGCAATAGCAACAATTTCATGTTTAACATAAGGAATTATAGCAAGTTCATCTCCATAAGCATCATTCATATTGGCATCATGGCCACAAGCATAGAAAGCATCAATTTCATCAAAAAGGGATATTTCAAACGAATCCAAGGGATCATAGCATTCATCCTTCGGTAAGCACGAAGGGAAATTAAACAATGTATGAGTTGAAGAGTTACTCTCATTAGAAGGTGGGCACGGGTAGCTAATCCGCTCTTCCTCCTTTTGTTCTTCACTCTCCTCGTCATCTTTTTCATCTAATGAGCTCACAGTTTCAGCAATTTCTTCTTCCATAGATTCCTGCAAAATATTAGTCTCTTCTTGGACAGCGGAGACTTTCTCAATAAATTCATCAATACCAGCATTGTATTTATAACTCTCATAGCAATATTTAAGTATAGCAAAATTTTCAGATCTGTCAACGGCATCATCACAATCTTCATACTTTTCAAACAAAGATTCAATTTCATAAGCACCCTTAAAAGCAACAAATTCTTCTATTCGTTCCACATCATAGTAATCATATATACCATTAGCATAAGAAGCCAAGGTTTCATTATCATTAAATTTACATGAAAAGGGAAGGTGTGGAGCCATCATCCTAGAACAACAAGTATAATCATATCTCAAGCATAAATTCCAAGCATACCATTGCAAATAATCAATTTGATCCCATAAGAGTTTCCCTTTTTGAGACAAGCGATAATCCCTAAAGTATTCACGTTGATCCAACGTGTCTCCCATTATCAAGTTGAATGGGGTTTTCTCAGGATTATCAAAGTAGTGTTTAATGTTTTCCACATAACGAGCATCGAGGGTTTTAGGAGGTTTCCCATCTCCATGAGTAGCAAGTACAACTAATTTTTTTGGTATTTCGTGTTCCATATCCATAACTAAAGATAGAGAACAACTTAGAACAGAAAATAAAATATACTTAGTGATAAAGCAAACAAGCACACACGAGAATATCAACCCCACGCTATTGCTCCCCGGCAACGGTGCCAGAAAAAGGTCTTGATAACCCACAAGTGTAGGGGATCAATTGTAGCTTTTTCGATAAATAAGAGTGTCGAACCCAATGAGGAGCTAAAGGTAGAATTAATATTCCCTTCAAGTTCTATCGACCACCGATACAACTCTACGCGCACTTAACGTTCGCTTTACCTAGAACAAGTATGAAACTATTTTGTAGGTGATAGGATAGGTTTGCAATAATAAAACTACAAGTACTTTGCGAGATAATAAAAGTTAGTTGTTTAGTAGAAAGCTTTTGTAACACAAGAGAATGATTTGTCCATAGGCAATCGATAACTAGACCGGTAATCATTGTTGCAATTTTATATGAGGGAGAGGCATGAGCTAACATACTTTCCGTACTTGGATCATATGCACTTATGATTGGAACTCTAGCAAGCATCCGCAACTACCAAAGATCATTAAGGTAAAACCCAACCATAGCATTAAGTATCAAGTCCTCTTTACTCCCATACGCAACAACCCCCATACTCGGGTGTAAGCTTCTGTCACTCTAGCCGCCCACTATAAGAGAATTATGAATGTATTGCAAACAATACAGCGAGAATCCCTCACGCTTGCGTGACATAGAGGGCACCATAGGACAGCGCCAAAATAAAACATACAACTCAAACCAATCACGATCATCAATCAACCCATAGGACAAAACGAATCTACTCAAACATCATAGGATGACAACACATCATTGGATAATAATATGTAGCATTAAGCACCATGTTTAAGTAGAGATTACAGCAGGGAGAAGAGGTGTTACATCGCTGCATAGAGGGAGAGAGAGTTGGTGTTGACGGCGGCGAAGTTGTTGGTGTAGATCGCCGTCACGATGATTGCCCCGGCGGCGTTCCGGCGCCACCGGGAGAGAGGGGGAGAGAGCCCCCCTCCTTCTTCTTCTTGCTTGGCCTCTGCCCTAGATGGGAGGAGGTTTTCCCCTCTGGTCCTTGACCTCCATGGCACCCGAAGGGGCGGGAGCCCCTCCGAGATTGGATCTCTCTCTTTGTTCTCTTCTGTTTCGTGTTCCTGTTTTCTGGCCTTTTACCGTTTCTTAAATTCCTGGAGATCCGTAACTCCGATTGCGCTGAAATTTTAACACGATTTTTTTCTGGATATTAGCTTCCTTGCGGCCAAAGAAGAGCCCCAACCGACTTACGGTGTACCCACGAGGGACCACCACGCGCTAGGGGGGCCGCGCCCAGGTGGCTTGTGGAGGCTGTGGGCCTCCGTTTGCGTTGATTCCACCTCCCAAAAATCACATATATTCCAAAATAATTCTCCGTAAAATTTTATTGCATTTGGACTTCGTTTGATATGGATTTTCTATGAAACAAAAAACAAGCAGAAAACAGGAACTGGCACTGGGCACTGGATCAATATGTTAGTCCCAAAAATAATATAAAATGTTGCCAAAAATATGTGAAAGTTGTTGAATATTGGCATGAAACAATCAAAAATTATAGATACGAAGGAGATGTATCAGCACGCAATCACCATTACACCCCGGTATTGATTTTCTGGCGCATTTCAGGTCTCGTTTGCTATATTTAAGCCATTTTTTGCATTTACCGTGCATTTTGTGCATATAAATCCAATCCCAACCGCAACTACATGTGGGTGTTGGCAAAGAAGGTCTACAAAATCATTTGTGTCTTGCTTTGTGTGTTTTCATTCATTGTCCAAGGAATGGGAAGAATTTTCAAACATTTCTGATGCGAGATGTGGCCACCGGCGTAGGTCTTGTTGGTATTTTAATTACAGGAAATGCAGATGGAGTCCGAAAATCACGAAAATTGGTGTGTCACCATGGCGTGTTCTCAATACCCCGTGGAAATTTTTTGGTAAAGTTTGGCACAAGCTTGGATGATCGCTCCTTGGTAACCGGAGCATCTCACAAGAAGGATCATAGTTTCCAAAAGGAGACCTGGCAATTCGAACTCCAGTTGTTGGTGACTTCATCGTTTCGCCTCAATTTTTTTCCATAGTACGCAATCACTATTATACCCTAGGTTTGATTTTTTGGCGCATTTCGGAGCTCCTTTGCTATAGTCAAGCCATTTTTTTGCATTTACCGGGCATTTAGTGCATATAAATCAAATCCCAACTTTAACTACATGTGGTGATGAAAGGGATGAGGATTGCCGTTCGATCTGGGTGCATCCAATGGTGCAGACGTATTATCCGTGGGGTTTGGGTTCTGGCCAATCAGAACGCACGACTCACATCACGTGCAGTAGGGGTCATCGGCCACGGTTTGGTAGGCACACGGCTTTCGTGAATGAACCGTGTGCTATTTTGCAAACCAGATTGCATATGTTGTGTTCATACATACTAGAGTGAGATCAATTTAGTGTGCTAGCTCTAGGGTATATAATCATAAATAGTTCAAACTCATTGCCTGGGCTGACAACATATCAAGGTCAACATATTAATCGTTCTTAGATCAACAGAAGGCCGGGCATAACTCACAATTCAGTACATGTGACAGTTCTAATTGAACGAATTAAGTTGCAGAATAGACATAATAAATAGTGTTAAGTATTAATTCCCATGTACATGGGAGAACTAGGATCATTAGGTTGACCCCGAATGAACTTAGGATTTCTGATGATTTTAAGCCGCTCTTTATGTTTGGTGCATGATCCCTTGGCTGGCAACTCAGCAAATTCATCATACTCGTCCTCATCAGCAACACCCTCGACGCCCAGTACCCTCCTCTTCCCACACATCACTACATGGCAGTTCTTATGCAAGGGGTCTTTCACATAAAAAATCTGGGTAGCATCGCTGGCAAGAATGAACGGGTCCTTGTGATATTCCATCTTTGTCATGTTAACACAGGTCTTCCCGTAATCATCAACCTTTACCTGACTAATAGGGACCCACACTAGTGCAGAAAAGCCTAGCTATGGCATGCCAAAAATGGCCTTGCTGGCGTGGACACATGACGCCACCAATATGGCACCATTGTTAAGAAATAGTGATGGCGTTGGCCACCACGTCAGTAGTATTGTACGTGTCGCTGGCGTGCCACGTGGGCAACGCCACCACTATAATCACTCACCTGCGACGTGCAATGTACTTTGCACGCCACGAACGTTTCGTGCAGCCAAAAAAATATTTTTCCCCAGCATATAACAATTAGCATTTCACATTAAAACTAAGCACATATAAAACATTACACACTAGATCGAACAATACCAGCTAATAGAACAATAGCAGTTAATAATATATAAGTGACGATCTCACAAACACAGTACTAGATATAGGTAGCTATTTAAACGACAATCCTCACAAACACGAGCAAACTAACATAGTTAATAAGGAGTTCATTTCACATCGATGACCTGGCCACTCCATACTTTTAAAGGAGGTCGATGATGATCATCATCCTCAAGTCATGGCGTGCGGTGTTCCTGATAGTGACTAAGACGGCCTGCCGAACCCAAAGATTCTTGCCAGCAAGGAAGTTGCTCCACCCAGCCGCGCTGAAGATAGTGCGACCGTCCGTGTCCACTAGGTAAGCACAGGTGGTGATGGAGCCCCTTGTGGTAGGGCATAGTCCAGCAATGCCTGCTTCATCTGGCTCGATGCCACAGCTCACACATAGCCTCTTAGGTAATTTCTGAAAAAAATAAATATGATAAATGAGCATGTCACATTACTACACTATAAGCATATCATCACATTTATACACTAATTAAGCATATCACATTACTACACTATAAGCATATCATCACATTAATTACTACACTAAACATATATATCCTCAAATTCTAGCTACACTAAGCATATCATCACATTACTACACTAAGCATATCATCACATTACTACACTATAAGCATATATATCACATTACTAAAGCATATCACATTAATTACTGCAGTAAGCACATCACAAGATACTACACAAAGCAATCCATGGAACTAATATAGTATCATCAAATTACTACACACTAAGTAACAGACCATGAGATGGCGGTTAACATTCGTCCGTGTCAGGCGGGCCACGAATGGCATCCCGACGTAGGCATCACGTGGCGGAAGTTTTTCCGAGAGGCTGTCCATTTCACCCTCGCTTAGCCTCAATCTTTGGGCAAAGAGGGCTTCATCAAGTGGGTCCTCATCTTCTTCCTCCGAGTTGAGATAGATAACAGCCAGCCTTGGAGTTTGTCTTCTAAAGGAGAAGCTAATCAATTCACCCCCAGTGAGATGCATGCGGGCGATGAAGCGATCCCATTCATTTACTCTAATCTGGGTTATCTTCTGTCCCTTCTGGACCTCCATAGTGTAGGGCCCCCCAGGAGCGTCGAAGATCATAGTGTCTCCGGTAATGAGCTCATTGAACTCCAATCTCACATCGCAAGGGACGATCTGTGTAAGAAAAAACAAAAAACACACACAATGCATTAGTGGAAAGAACAACAAAAACAAAAGAACAAACTATTAGAAGGTTCATATAATTTGTTACCGCTGCAGGAACAAAACACGGCTAGAAGTAGATGTCGAACAGCATGCCAGTTGCAAGGCTGGTTGCGCACCTTGACTTGCACACTCGACATGGTGGTGGTTGCACCATTCTACACAAAACATATTGAAAACTAAGTATATAATCGGATTTCTAGACTATTGAACCAACACTAAGTATAATCGGTTTCTACACTAGTAAATCAATTTCTACTAAACATAATCGGATACTACGGTGCTAAATATAATTCTACACTAGTAATGAATTGTATACACAAGTAAACAAAATCCACGGAGGGAGACACAAATAAACAAATTCTACACTACCAAATTAAGTTGAACTTGAATCATTAATATTGTAGACACTCAAAAAATTTCTACTCAAAATGCACTATTAAAATCGGATTTTACATCGGATTATCACTAAAATTTCTACAAAAAGCAATCCATGGAACTAATCAACATTGGATTCTACATCACACAAAGCAATCAATTATATGTACTACAATTTCTACACAAAACAATCCTAAATCAACTTATAGATATACGAATCCCATATGCTTCGATTCCACGCGGACGGAAGGAGGTACGAGTGGAGAGGAGGGAGATGCGATGGGAGGGGAAGGAGAGGATTGAACCTTGGCTTGCTGGCAGTGGGGCAGCGACGGGGTGGCGGCAACGACTGGCCGTGGGGGGGAGTGGGCACTAGAGTGGGTGAAATGAGAGAGGCCGGGCGACGACTTAGGTCTTTTCCTAGGACGTGCAGTTGACTCAGGTGGGCCATTGCTGGCGTGGGCCTGAAATGCAATGCCGTAGATAATAACAGCCCAAATTAAAAAGGACTAAGATTAATGAAAGACTTATAGCATAATTAAAGACTCAAAATTAGAACTGGTAGTAAAGAAATAAAAGTCCCAAAATGATAAAAACACTAATAATAATGGTCAAAAATATAATATAAAATGTTCATTATTTTTTGACTTAAAATACTTGATAAATTGGAAAAATTATTTCTGGCGTAATATAACTTGGAACGCCAGCACTAATAAATTAACTACGGCGTGCATAGAATTCCAATGACACCACTATCTTCCAAACGGTGAGTGCAGGTGGGCCAACATATTTGTGACGTGTCCAGGAATAACCACACCAGCAATAACCGTGTGTAGCTGGCATACCAATTTGGCCAACGCTAGCACTATTTTAAAAAATTAGTGCTGGCATTGATGAAAAATGGCGCGCCACCAACGAAAGTTGTGGCTAGCCGTTTTTCCACTAGTGCCATTTGCACCTGAATAATGCCACCTTAACTTCCACATAGTTAAGCTCCCAAATCTCTTTAATGGTTCCATAGTATACACTTTTATCAGCTTCATCTATAGTTATGCATTCTATTCGAATAGAGCTATTATGATATGAGGTCTTCTTATCACATTCCTCAGTGTAGAACATGTGGCCATTTATGTCATACGCTTGGTAGCTCAATACCGTAGGTGATGGCTTTTGTGCCAACCACGTTGCAATGTCATCCATGGATCCGCGTGACAAACGATCCTTCAGCCATCTAACGTAGTCCTTATTGTGTGCCTTCATCATGACATCTAATGGATGCACCATGGGTAAGAAGCTTCGTCATATCTCCGCCAAGTGTTCTTCAGCATAAGCATCGAGAACTAGGTTGTTAAGTAGTACCGTCAAATGGTCTTGATCGATCTCATCTCCGGGTGCAGCGTGTGGCATGCCAGCAAGGAGCGGCTTACCAGCCAGCCTTCCCTCGTGGCAAGAGAGGGGCAAACCTATAGGTCCTTGTTTCATGTATTCGGTGCAAAACTCAACCACCTCATCCGCGGTATAACCTTGTAGGATGCTTGCCTCTGGATGGCATCGATTCCGACAATAGCACTTCAATATTCCCATGTACCGCTCGAAGGGATACATGTTGCGAAGAAACACAGGACCACAGTACTTTATCTCATCGACAAGTTGCACAGTGAGATGGACCATGCCATCAAAGAATGACGGTGGGAAAAACATCCCTAGGTTGGACAATATTCTTGCAATATCCTCTTGCATATAATCCACCTCTTCACGATCTACCACTTTCTGCCATAGTTTGTTGAAGAAATCACAAAGATCAATGAGTGTGTTTCTTATGTATGTGTCCATCAAATTCCTGATGGCCACCGGGAGGAATTGTGTCAACATTATGTGGCAATCATGTGACTTCATGTGTGCCAACTTCATTTTACTTGAGCTCACATCCAAGAGACTTCTGATGTTTGTGGAGTAGGAAGAGGGTGACTTAATTGATAACAAATAATCAAAGAACTCTTTTGCTTCTTTTGGAGTGAAATTATAACTCTGGGAAACATGGAGGAATATGTCATCATCTTCTGCTTCATTCATGCATTTTGGTTGATCACCAAGCATATCGAGTCGTACACCGTCACCATCCTTTGTTTTACCTTTAATCTTGAGCAGAGTACCAAGGATGCTTTCACATACGTTCTTATCTACGTGCATGACATCGATGCAGTGACGCACACTTAGAATCTCCCAGTAAGGTAATTCCCAGAACACTGATTTCTTCTTAAACACCTGCAACTTGGGTGTTTGTTTCAACGACGAACCGTGTCCCTTGCCAAGCATAACTTCAATTTGTTTAGCCATGCTGTGGACCTCCTTCCCAGAATAAGGTCTTGGGCCCAAACTTACCTCTGCCGTACCATCAAATTCAGATTTCATCTTTCGGTATGGGTGATCTTTCCATAAAAACCTACGATGACACAAATACACGGTTTTGTGCGAGTTGGGAAGATATCTACTCGTTGTCCTATCCATGCATGTGACACATCCTACATCTCCCCTTGTTTTTTGCCCCGACGTGTTGCCTAATGCTGACATATCTGGAATGGTGTTCTGCAGCAATGCATGTAGATCGAAAAACTCCTTTTTGTAAGCATCATAACATTTTACACCATGCTCTTTTTCCCATAGTGTCAGCAGTTCTTCTACCAGTAGCTGAAAGTAAATGTCGATGTCATTTCTAGGTTGCTTCGGGCCTTGGATAATCATTGACATCATGATGTATTTTTTCTTCATACACAAACAAGGAGCAAGGTTATATATGCACAGTATGCACAGAAGCATCGGCCATGTGCTGTGTTTGGTGCTCATATCACCAAATGGATTAGCCATATACTTCTAGGATCCTTGGCAAAGTCTTCATACTTTTCCTCGATTAAATCCCACTGAGCCTCATCTTTCGGGTGCCTCAAATATTTATCCGCAATTCGCTCATCATGATGCCACCGCAACCTCTTTGCCTCTCTAGGGTTTGAAAACAAACGCTTCAACCTTGAAATTAAAGGCAAGTACCAAACAACCTTGAACAGGATTCCTCTCTTGATCTCATCATCCAATTTGTACTTGTCCTTTGCTCTCCTGTGCTTGTATCGTGGATGCTTGCATATGCGACATGCATGCAAATCTTTGTAGTCACCGCGGTACAACATACAATCATTCACACAAGCGTGTATCTTCTGGACTTCAATTTCCAATGGGCAAACAACTTTCTTCGCTTCGTTTGTGCTTTTGGGGAGCACATTATCTTCTGGAAGAATGTCTTTGAAAAGACCTAACAACTCTATGAAGCCCTTGTTTGATAGACCATTTTCTGCTTTAAATCTGAGAAGCGCCAGTGTGGCACTCAACTTGGAATATTTCTTTTTGCAACCTGGATACAAATCTTTCTTTGAGTCTGCATCAATGGTTGGTAGATCCTTGTACCCAACCATATCTTTATCTGGGCCCTAGAAATCTGCAATCATAGCAGCAAAATCCGGGATACCATCAAGATCGTTGTCTTCGTCGTCGTCTTGGTTTTCCAGTAGGGTTTTTCACTTGTCTCTGTTCCGTTGGTAGCTTGACGTCTGAGCCCCAAGGTTAGATTCAACATCCATGTGACTCTGATCAGGGTTTGGCATCTCGCCGCCCTGGTTACCATCATCCATGATCGGCTCTTCACCGTGTCTAGTCCAACGTGTATATCCATCCATGAATCCCCGCTTGACTAAGTGGAACTCGATGTCTGTAACTTTATGTGACTCTGTATTGGTACAATCCTTGCATGGACACAGGATGTAATAGTCGTTACAGACTCTCTTCTTTGTCCTTTCAACCAAAGTGATGTACTCCATCACGCCACTCGCAAACTTTGAGCTTCTCCGATCCTTCATCCATTCAGATCGTTCCATCTGCACCACACGAGTGGTAATTCAAAAAAGCATTAATAAATGGATTAATTGATGCCCAAAGATGGATGCATAAATCACAAGATTTTGTTTTCATAATTTACAGAGGGTGCTCCATATTGTTATCCATCCGTGCGATGACACAAATTAATGACCAGTCAATTTACACGCAGAGTACAGTATAGTACCTTATGAATTGAATACCTTAATTAAGCCACTCAATGAAAAGAATACCTTAATTAATTAGCCGTGCGGCGACCTCCACCCAGCAGACAGAGAAGCGCGATGCCGCGGCACACCGAGACAGTAGGGTCGAGGAGCAAAGCGTAGCGGGGCAACCGCCTGAAGTTCGAGCTCCACTATCTCGCCTTCGACCGCGAGGGGTGTGCTCTAATCATGCCGCCGCCGACCTGGAGGATTGAGCTCCTCCTATCTCCCGCCGCTGACCGAGGATTGACCTCCTATGACGCCGCCAACGTCGACCAACCGAGGATTGACCTCCTATCCGGTAGCCGCTGCCTCGGCCGCCGCCCCCATCTCTATCTGCAGAGCGGCTGTTTTTATTTTTTGATGGGTATCCGCAGAGCGGCTGTTTACAGTATTAACTCAATTATTGCATCCCCATATGTACCGGGTAGTACATCACATACGGTTATGTCACGGGAACCATGTCTCACGCACATTGTCTTCTCACATGGTTTGGTGTGGAAATCATGTGTGAAGTTGTAATATCGAACACAAACGATATGTACAAACCGTGTGCCGTATACAACAGAGTGAGATAAGTAGTGCCCGACCGTTATCAGATCCCCATAGTTTCCCCATTTCCCCCAAATCCCTAGATAGCCCCCAAATTCCCTCGTGTGGCGCTGACATTGGGGGAATGCGGACGGGTGATGCTGATGGTTTCGGTGCGGCTGCTCTGGCTCGTATCATCGCTCTTGGTAGCGCGATGGGCGGCGCCGGCACGATGGCGGTCACCGCCGAGCACTTGTCTAAGGTCATCAGAAGGCCGGTGTACTACGGATCTGAATCGTCTTGTCAGGTTCCAATCAATCCCGATCTTTTTTAGCGTGTCCAAAGTAGCTCCCTGCTCAATCCGTCCTGAATGACCCCCGCTCCCCCCACCCAGGAAAGCGATCAACCGCCGGATCTGGAGTATGACTCCAGACACACGCAACATGAGTTCGACTCCTAGTTTTGCGTGACCGAGAAGTACCAAAAGCTGAGTTGTGCGCACGGACACACTCCCGCTCGACGTGTATGCACGGAGGGTTTCGACATTGGCAGACATTTTCTCAGTTGCCCCTTAGAGGTTAGTGCTAAGTTCATCATTTAAGTTGAGTTAATGCCCCCGCTCATCCTAAATATTTAACATTGGCAGGGATATGAGGCTTGTGCCTTTCTTAACTGGTTGGATGATGAATGGCATGGCAGGGCTCGGAGAGTTATCACCAAGCTCGCAGAAGATAACGTAAACCTGAAGAAGAAACTGACTGATCTGGAGTGTACAATCACTACGATGAAGCAAGAAAGACTCAATCACAGGCAACAGATGAAAGTAAGAGACAAGAAGGAACTAGCATGTGTAGTTGTAGTTGTCGCACTAGCCATCTTCTATGCGCTGTTTGCAATGATGATTAGGGGTTTTGTTTGATTATTACTGGCTACATCAATAAGCAGAGCTCATCTATTGCTTGATGAAAGTGCTAGTTATCGACTAGAGGGGGGGTGAATAGGCGATTTTTATGAAAGGCTTCGAAAACAGGCAATGTCTTCAAAGCAAGCGGAAGCACGATGAAAGCTAACAACAGTTGTAACTAAGATGAATAGATATGACAGGCATAGACATCATACATACAAGCATGCGTTGAACATAACCACAAGAAGCATGATGACAAATGGGCAAACAGATGAATGGCTTCAGGGAATATCTTCAAACACAGACAAGCATGCAAAGGCTTCACAGTACGAAGCAGTAAGTAAGGGAAGTGAAAGGATAGAACCAGTAGCTCGGGGAAGACAATGATTTGTTTGTGAAAGTGCTAGTTATCGACTAGAGGGGGGTGAATAGACGATTTTTTTAAAAGGCTTCGAAAACAGCCAATGTCTTCAAAGCAAGCGGAAGCACAATGAAAACTAACAACAGTAGTAACTAAGATGATCAGATATGACACACATAGGCATCATACATACAAGCATGCTTTGAACATAAACACAAGAAGCATGAAGACAAATAGGTTAATAGATGAATGGCTTCAGGGAATATCTTCAAACACAGACAGGCATGCAAGGGCTTCACAGTACTAAATAGTAAGTAAAGGAAGTGAAAGGATAGAACCCGGAGCTCAGAGAAGACAATGATCTGTTTGAGCAGTTCCAACTGCTGTGACAGTTGTACGTCTGGTTAGGGAGGCTGAGATTGAACTCAGAACACCACGTCTTCACCTTATTCCCCTTGAGCTAAGACCCGCAGATAGCGCCCAATCACTCTGGTAAGTCTTTAAGGTAGACTTCCAAACCTTCACAGACTTCGTTCATCGGCAATCCACAATGACTCTTGGATGCTGATGCGGAGCATCCTACGGTCATCCCCATGGACCCACCTACGTCTCCCCAAGCACCAAAAGGACCAATGACTCGAGCACGTGCAAGAGCTCTCGAGACCGAGGTGACATCACTCCTTAAAGAACTTCCATATGACGCGTGCGAGACATGGTTGCTACCTCATTCCAAAATGCTATGTGTGCTTAGGTACCAAGAGGACCCTCTCGGAGAAGCCCGGAACAACGAACAAGTCGCCAAGTACCCGGATGAAGAAGCACGACAAGAGGAAGTGCTGCTGAACATCAGCAGCCGGATATCAAGCCTACGGCCCGGACATCCGTCCCCTAGAGACTACAACAGCCTTATCAGATCAGCCACAGACAAGTCCCCATGGCCCGGACATCCGGCCTGCCGACCCCGGACATCCGCCCCCCCCCCCCTGCCGGAAATCCGGCGCACCTATACAGTAGGTTGACCGATTTCGGCCGGACATCCGGCCACCTCCTGAACCGCCGGACATCCGGCCCGACGCCGCGTGTATTCGGCCCACACGCCCTGTATCCCCCCTCCAGCTCGCCCTAAGTTGTACTAGCACTATATAAGGACCTCTCCCTCCTCCCTCTAGGGTTAGAAAAGTAGATAGCTCTTTGAGATAGAGCTTTGCTCATCCATACCTCTCCCATGGAGATCAAGACCTCCATGAGACCCATGTGAGAAGATCCTCTACGGATTCAAGACCTCGACTCCTTTGCGGATCGGGACGAACTAGCTACCGTGTATCCTCCTTTGTTGGATTTGGACCTTTGTATCCCTCTATGTGTATGTGGATCTAGTGCATTTGTGATTGGATCTTGTCTATTTGAGTGTTCTTCTCGTGTTCTTCGTTGATTTGCTCCTTTTCCCCCTCCTAAGTGTGAAAAGATTGTCATCTAGGGTTCCACCCTACATCATCTTGGATCAGAGCCACGTTGATTCACACTTTGGAGTTCTTCCCCTCCACTTTCTAGCCCCAATTTTGTTGATTTTGCCCAATTTCGAAAATTCCCCACAAAAATAGCCATACCAAATTTTTTTTTGTGATTTGTGAGTTTGATGATGTTTTGTTGATTTTGATCCATGGATTTGCTTGGTTTCGAGTGGATCTAGCTTTCCCCCATCTTTTCCCCACCTTCCATCCACAAAATTGTCCGAATTTTGCCCCGAAATTTTCTTTTCCCCACTTGTTCTTCGAGTTCTTCCGCGGATCTGACAGCCCGGACATCCGGCGCCCCGGACATCCGACCATCTGGCCCGGACATCCGGCCCCTGGGCTCCAGCACGCCAACACTTTGCAATTCTTTCCTTTTTCGCCTTTTCCCACCGTTTCTTCCGCAACCCCTTGAGCCACTCCACCACCGATTTCCGCAACCATCACCTTGTGCCATTCGAGATTTTGAGCCGTGGATTTTCCGTTTCCTAACGTGTTTCGACTACTTAGGAATGGCTCGACATCGACATCACCGCCGCTCATCATTGCCACGGAACTCGTCATCGACAACACCATCTCCACCATTGTGACACCCTCACCGTAAGCAAGGATGGTAACATCGACGATAACTTCTTCATATCCTTGCCATTGCATTGTGAAACCCCGAGACCATCTTTTGCATAGCTTTCCTACGAGACTAGCCATTTGAGTATTGTCGAGCAACGCTACTTGTGCACTTTAGTGATACCAATCTGCATAGCTATCATAGCGTGCATGCATACACATATCATCTCTAGTGCCAAAATTTTGTTCCCGCATATACATCATTGCTATCTTCGTACGAGCATTTCGCATAAGTGTCCAAAGAAAAGCATCAAAAGAAAGACATGCTTTTAAGCAAAAGAGAAAGAGCAACAAGCTTGTAAGCAATAGCCATAGCATCGCCACATTACATAGCATATTTGATCATCTTGGATCATTGTGACAAGTTCACCGGGAATCATACATACATAGCATAAGTGAGATAGCAAGCGTTACGTTTTGTATCTTATAGGTTGTGCACAAGTTCGTATCCGCCTATTGAGCAATCGTGCTAGCGTCTCTCTAGTGTTGTGCAACAAGAGAATTTTCCGTGGATTCCACATTTTGAGCTCATTTCTTGGTTGCACGACCTCATTTATCTATCCGTGCACGTGTTTCCGTGTGCTACTTATTGCTATTGGTCTACTCGTTACACTTGCAAACTTGTGAATCTTTTTCAACATTATTGATATCTTGCTTGCAATTGCAGAAATTTTGTGCCACCATCCTAACCAAACTCCTCCAAAAGCTTTACTTGTGTAGGTGTGAGATTGACTCGATCCGGTACCAATTGCACTATTTCCATAATACCATATTGGGTGATCATTGATCCATCTTCAACATTGGATAAGGTACATTGGTCTAGTTCTTTTCTTTCTTCCACTAACACTTGTTTGAGAATCATGGATAGGCCGAGCACTTCTATCAACCCCCTCTTCGATGAGCAAGAAGACGCACCGAACAACTACGTCACCAAGGCTCAACTTTTCGGAGTCCAATGAGCGCTACACCAAGAAAGTGAAGCTTTGGGAGAACGCATCGAGCAACTCGCCACCGACTTGCGCCACTCCGAAACACGAACAAGGGACTACTTCGACGCCAAGCTTTCATCTCAAATGGAAGACTTCCGCACTATGATGGCCAACCGCCATTCTTCCACTTCGTCTTCATCAAGATCAAGAAGGCGCCATTCGAGCTGATACTCTTCGGACACTTCTTCGGATGCAAGTCTTCCACGAGCACGCTCTCATCGCTCTCAAGAACATGACGACCGGCAAGCTTCAAGAAACCCATTCCATGGCAATGGTTTGCAAGACTGCCTTCGAGAGCGCGAACGACAAAAACGGCAAGCACAAGACAACGGGAACCAAGATCAAGTTCCACAACGCCAACGTCAAGTGCACCAAGACGACGATGCCCTACACCAAGAACGACAACGTCGTGAGGAGCAAGCACTTGAAGCTCAACGCGCCCTACGCGAAGCAACTCGCAACGTCGCCGAACGCAACCGCCGTGTGCGCGAACAAGAAGAAGCCGCACGACTTGAGGAGCGCCAAGAGATGCGGAACCATGCACGAATCCCAAGGCCACCACGTCCAGTCAATCAAGATGAACACGACGACGATGAGCTAGAAGATCAACCTCCACGGCAAGAGCGTCATCGCAACCGCCGACAACGCAATGAGGAGCGCTACGGCAAGCTCAAGTTCACCATGCCTAAATTCTCTGGTGGAAATGATCCCAAAGAATACCTTTCATGGGTGTTGAAGGTCAACAAGATATTCCGTCTTCACAACTACGATGAGGAAAAGAAGATTGCCATGGCATCTCTCGAGTTCCAAGACTATGTTCTCATTTGGTGGGAGCAAGTGATCGCAAGACGTCAAGAGAAGGGCGAACCACCCATCGCGACTTGGAATCAAATGAAAGATGTCATGAGAGCTCGTTTTGTGCCTACATATTACAACCGCGACCTCTTCAAGAAACTCCAACTCCTCAAGCAAGGAATCAAGTCGGTTGAAGAATACTATCAAGAAATGGAAGTTTCCATGATACGGGCCAATGTCAAGGAAGATGATGAGCAAACTATGGCGCGTTTCTTGAATGGCCTCAACCATCCCATCAAGAAGATAGCGGACTTCCAACCATACTCCAGCCTCCTTGAGCTAGTGCACCAAGCGACCAAGGCAGAACGACAAGTGCAAGAGGACTACAAGTACTCCAAGTACTCTTCCAAGACCTACGGTTCATACACTCAAGCTTCAACGACTACGACAACTCCTTCCACGACTCGAACTACAACAAGTACCGGCGATAAGTCACGCTCCAAGCAACCTTCGACATCTTCGAGTCGTCTTCCTACTACTACAAGAAGCTCCAAGCAAAAGCCTTCATCCTCGACACCACCTACGGATGCCAACAAGACAAGTGACATCCAGTGCTTCACTTGCAAGGGCCGAGGCCACAAGTCCTTCGAGTGTCCAACTCGACGCACAATGATCCTCAACGACGATGGCACCTATGACTCAATGAGCGAAGATGAAATGGAAGCCCTCGAGCATGTGGCTATGCACCGACAAGTGAATGAAGACAAAGATGCACAAATCTATTGCGACAATGATGCGAGCCCCGCTCTTGTTGTCTCTGAGGTTTTGACACTTTAACAACATCAAGATGAAGACTAACATTGCCACATCTTCCATACCAAGGCGGGTATCCAAGGACATTCCGTCAAGGTCATCATCGACGGCGGAAGTTGCCACAATTTGGCAAGTGAAGAATTATGCTCCAAGATACAATTGGTCAAGAAGAAGCACCCTCGCCCCTACAAGGTCCAATGGCTTAGCGACTCCGGCACAATTCAAGTAGAGCACACCGTCCAAGTATCCTTCAAGATTGGCGCCTACAAAGATACATTGGAATGTGATGTGGTTCCCATGTCCGTATGCCATCTCCTCCTTGGACGACCTTGGCAATTTGACCGTGGCGTCATCCACAACGGACGGACCAATCACTATAGCTTCAAGATGAAGGGCAAGGAATTCGTTCTTCGGCCTATGACACCAAGTCAAGTCATCGCGGACAAGCAAGCATCTACCCATCGTGGAGAGAAAAGTGAGCGAGTGAACCACCAAAAAGAGAGTGAGCGCCACAAGCCAAATATGAGTGACTCCACGATGAGCGACAAAAGAGATCTAGTTCTTTTAGCCACCAAAAGAGATTTGAGGGATGTGAGTGAGAGCCCATCAAGTGTTCTTCACTTTGTGCTTGTGCGCAAAGATGAAGCGGTGTGGACTAATACTTCACAACAACTTCCTTTGGTATTATCTCATTTATTGCAGGAATTCGCGGACGTGTTTCCCAATGAGCTACCTCCCGGACTTCCTCCACTTCGTGGAATCAAACACCGCACCGACCTCATCCCAGGCGCACCTCTACCGAACAAGGCACCTTACCACGTCAACCCCGAAGAAACCAAAGAGATACAAAGGCAAGTGCAACATCTCATGGAGAATGGCTATGTACGCAAAAGCTTGAGCCCTTGTGCCGTTTCGGTCATTCTTGTGCCTAAGAAAGATGGTACTTATCGAATGTGTTCCGATTGCCGCCCTATAAATGCTATCACCATTAGATATCGCCATCCCATTCCACGCCTAGATGACATGCTAGATGAACTTAGTGGAGCCATAATTTTCTCTAAAATTGACCTTAAAAGTGGCTATTATCAAATTCGCATGCAAGAAGGTGATGAATGGAAAACGGCTTTCAAAACCAAATTTGGCTTGTATGAATGGTTGGTCATGCCAATGGGCTTATCTCAAGCTCCTAGCACTTTTATACGTGTGATGCATTATGTTCTTCGCAAATATGTTGGCATTTGTGTTGTGGTTTACTTTGATGACATCCTTGTGTTTAGTGAAACTCTTGAGGATCATGTCAAACACCTTCGAGACGTATTGCAAGTTCTTAGAGACGAGCGACTTTATGCTAACATGGAAAAATGCACTTTTGGTGTTGATAAGCTTGTTTTCTTGGGCTTTGTTGTCTCCTCTAAGGGTGTTCAAGTGGATGAAACTAAAATTGATGCTATTAAAAATTGGCCACAACCAACCAATTTGCTTCAAGTGCGTAGTTTCCTTGGCTTAGCAGGCTTTTATCGTCGCTTTGTGAAGGAGTTTAGCACCATTGCATCACCGTTGCACGCATTGAGTAAGAAGAATGCACCATTTGTTTGGGGTCCATCTCAAGATGCCGCATTTCATGAGCTTAAAAACTTGCTTACACATGCTCCATTACTTGCATTACCAAACTTTGAGAAAACTTTTGAAGTGCATTGTGACGCTAGTGGTAATGGTATTGGTGGTGTGTTAATGCAAGAGAAACGACCCATTGCATATTTTAGTGAGAAGCTCTCTGGCGCGCAACTTAACTACCCCATCTATGACAAAGAGTTATATGCTTTAGTGAGAGTCTTGCATGTGTGGGAACATTATCTCTGTCCACGTGAATTTGTCATCCATACGGATCATGAAACGCTTAAGTACCTTAAGGGTCAAACTAAATTGAATAAGCATCATGCTAAGTGGAGTGAGTTCATTGAGTCATTTCTTTATGTTATCAAGTATATCAAAGGTAAGGAAAATGTTGTGGCAGATTCTCTTTCCCGCAAATGCATGTTGGTTACTCAACTTGAGTTGAATGTCATAGGATTTGAGCACATTAAAGACTTGTATGAGCATGATTCGTCATTTGCAACTCCTTATGCCAAATGTTTACCTCATAAAACATGGGAGCAATATTACTTGAAAGATGGTTATCTTATGCGAGCTAACAAACTTTGTATTCCCGAGTCTTCTCTTCGTTTGCTACTTTTGCAAGAAGCTCATGGTGGAGGACTCATGGGACATTTTGGACGTGACAAGACATTCGCTATGCTCTCCAAGAACTACTTTTGGCCAAAGATGTTTCGAGGCGTCTCACGCTACACCAACCGGTGCTCTACATGCCGCAAAGCTAAGTTCAAAGCTCAATCTCATGGTTTATATATGCCACTTCCTATTCCATATCACCCATGGGAAGATATTAGTATGGATTTCGTGCTTGGCTTGCCTCGAACTCAAAACGGCAAAGATTCCATATTTGTTGTTGTGGACCGTTTCTCTAAGATGGCACATTTCATTCCTCGCAACAAGATAGACGATGCTTCACATGTTGCAAATCTCTTTTGTAGGGAAATCTTGAGATTGCATGGAGTGCCCAAGACGATTCTATCGGACCGCGACGTCAAGTTCCTAAGCTACTTTTGGAAGACCCTATGCGCCAAGCTCGGAATCAAGCTCCTCTTCTCTTCGGCATATCACCCACAAACCGACCGCCAAACGGAGGTCATGAACCGGACATTATCCACACTCCTTCGCGTGTTGATTAAGAAGAACATAAGGGAGTGGGAGGAATGTTTACCCATCGCCGAGTACGCCTATAATCGAGCACGACACTCTACTACCGGCAAGTCCCCCTTCGAGGTCGTCTATGGCATCAACCCTTTGTCACCATTGGACATCCTACTGCTACCGCTACAAGAGCGAACCGACATGGACGCGAGTGCACGAGCGAGCTACCTCAAGAAGATGCACGAAGATACAAGGCATGCGATCGAGCGCCAAGTACAACGACTCGCAACCAAGATCAACATCAACAAGTAGCCCATGGTGTTCAACCCCGGAGATCTTGTGTGGCTACACCTTCAGAAAGACCGCTTCCCCAACGAGCGCAAGTCCAAACTACTACCCCGAGCTGACGGACCCTTCAAGGTGCTAGCACGCTACAACAACAATGCCTACAAGATCAACATCCCTCGCGACAAGTACAATGTGAGCGACACATTCAACGTCAAGGACTTATCTCCCTTCCATGGTAATGTGGATTCCGATCCGAGGACGGATCTTCCCCAAGGGGGGGAGATGATGCGGAGCATCCTACGGTCATCCCCATGGACCCACCTACGTCTCCCCAAGCATCAAAAGGACCAATGACTTGAGCACGTGCAAGAGCTCTCGAGACCGAGGTGACATCACTCCTTAAAGAACATCCATATGACGCGTGCGAGACATGGTTGCTACCTCATTCCAAAATGCTATGTGTGCTTAGGTACCAAGAGGACCCTCTTGGAGAAGCCTGGAACAACAAACAAGTCGCCAAGTACCCGGATGAAGAAGCACGACAAGAGGAAGTGCTGCTGAACATCAGCAGCCGAACATCCGGCCTACGGCCTGGACATCCGGCCCCTGGAGACTACAACAGCCTTATCAGATCAGCCACAGACAAGTCCCCAGGGCCCGGACATCCGGCCTTGGCCCGGACATCCGGCCTTGGCCCGGACATCCGCCCCCCCTGCCGGAAATCCGGCGCACCTATATAGTAGGTTGACCGATTTCGGCCGGACATCCGGCCCCCAAGCCCGGACATCCGGCCACCTCCTGAACCGCCGGACATCCAGCCTTACGCCCGGACATCCGGCCCGACGCCGCGTGTATTCGGCCCACACGCCCTGTATCCCCCCTCCAGCTCGCCCTAAGTTGTACTAGCACTATATAAGGACCTCTCCCTCCTCCCTCTAGGGTTAGCAAAGTAGATAGCTCTTTGAGATAGAGCTTTGCTCATCCATACCTCCCCATGGAGATCAAGACCTCCATGAGACCCATGTGAGAAGATCCTCTACGTATTCAAGACCTCGACTCCTTCGCGGATTGGGACGAACTAGCTACCGTGTATCCTCCTTTGTTGGATTTGGACCTTTGTATCCCTCTATGTGTATGTGGATCTAGTGCATGTGTGATTGGATCTTGTCTATTTGAGTGTTCTTCTCGTGTTCTTCGTGGATTTGCTCCTTTTCCCCCTCCTAAGTGTGAAAAGATCGTCATCTAGGGTTCCACCCTACATCAGATGCTCAGAACGTGACGCCTAACCGGCTGGAAGATCACAGTCTTCAAGTGTAATAAGTCTTCGGTTCACTCAGAACAGAATGTCTTCAGTGATACTCAATCACTTTGGGCTCTGGGTGTTATGGGTTTTGTCCTCGCAAGGATTCTCTCTCAAAGGCTTCGAGGTGGGTTGCTCTCAAACGACAAAAGCCGTGCACTAACTCGGAGCAGCCACCAATTAATGGTGGTAGGGGGTGGCTATTTATAGCCAGGAGGCAACCCGACATGATTTGTCTGAAATGACCCTGGGTCATTGGGAAGCAGACACGTGTCCAACGGTCGGAATTTGAACACACGCAGCAGCTTTACTTGGGCTCCAAGCAAAGCTGACTCAACCAACTCTGGAAGAGGTTTTCTCTCATTTGTCTTCGCTCGAAGACATAGGATTTGGGTTGAGCATCACGTCAGTTTCTGACTTCGTTACCTCGACCCCACTTAATAGTACGGTGGTTCCTATGACTCAAGGAAAAAGAAAATGAAACTATCAAAAGACTAAGTCTTCACGTTCCATTGGTTTCAAGTGAATGTCTTCATGAACCGCCATTATCTTCAATGTCTTCATACATTTTTAGGGGTTATCTTTGATGGGAAAACCGAATCAATAGTGACTTCTACCTGTGTTCTCCTATGAATGTCACAAACACATTAGTCCCTTCAACCAAGTTTGTCTTCAATGCTCCAAAACCAACAAGGGGTGGCACTAGATGCACTTACATTCTCCCCCTTTTTGGTGATTGATGACAAACTGGTTGAAGTTTCAACGGGGATAAATATATGTGAAAGTTTAAGGAACAAGGTGTTTGGCTTCATGAAATTTGAGGAGCTCCCCCTGAAGATGTGCATATAAGTAATTTGCTTTTGAATGCAAATGCACATGGCAGGTTTTGCTTTGTGGAGATCTCCCTCTATTCATGAAGACACAACATGCGCATACAAATATTATGAAGATAATGCGGTGCACAATGAAAAATGGGCATCTGCAGAATGACTTCAGGTGCATAAAATCAGATATAGCAGTCGTGCAGAAATGACAAGTAGCATACGTAGCAGACGTCCATCCGGACTTAAGATTACAACCCAATAACCAAATGTTCCAAAACGAGAGTTGCAAACTTAACAAAATATAGCAAGCCCGACCCAAAATGCCCGCTTGAAGACTATCAACCCATATGCTTCTCCCCCTTTTGTCATCGAATGACCAAAAAGGTATGAAGACATAGGATGTCTAAATGTCCCGAGGAGGCGACGAAGATGTTGGGGCAGTCGGGTCGATGGTGGAGTTTGGCGGCGCAGATGGGCCTGATGCAGCATCTTGCTGTAGTGAAGCCATTGCTGGAGAAGTGGCATCATCTTCTTCATCAACAATCCTGGCATGAATCATAGGCGCTGAAGAAGGGTAATCCGAGTCCTCAAGAGAAGGCGTAGCACGCCACTTCTCTAATGATGGAGGATTGGAGCCAAATTTGAAGCTCTCCTTGAAGCTATCGGCAGCAAGGTCGTCTTCAGAACATAGCAGTGTGAGGCTCTTCCAAGCACGACGGTTGGCTTCATGAGCTACAAAGGCATTCTTCGTGGAGAGGTTTCGCACTCTGTTGAGATCAGATATGATGCTCTTCATCTGCCTCTTGAGCCAGTCATGATGCTTATATTGCTTCTGATGCAGAGAAACAATCCACTCCCTATCTGTCATAACCTTGGTCCACTTCTGAAGCCTTTGAGGAACTGTACTGGTAGTGGCTTCAGTGTTGGCTTGACGTGGTTGCCGAAACTGACCAGCAAGTTCTGAAGTAGGGGCCACATTGGGAAGATGAATAGCTTCCATATAAGCAGAGTGGATGCATCAACAATTCTTGGATCTTTATCTACTGAAGGGTAAATGACTTCATGAGGTGCATCCACTTCAGGCAGAAAGATATGATGTGTGCGACCAGATGGTTCATATTGCACGGTGGAGCGAAGCTTAATGAGGCGCATGATCCATGGTGCATAGAACTTGAGGCCAAACAGATCCATCCCAGAGGCAGCAAGCTGTCGGATGAAGAAGTCATGCGTGTTGAATCTGATGCCATTGACGACATAGTATACCAATGTCTTCATGGCGCCCTCAAGCTTGGCTGAAGATGAATGCCCTTTGATTGGCCATAGAGTGTTGCAAAGAATGTGATAGACAGTTCGAGGCAAGTACTCAAGGTCGTTGCCGAAAAACTCCTTGGGGTATTCAGCTTCAAACGGCAATGGCTTCATCATTGTGAGCATTTTAGTCATGTTTGGCTCAGGCTTCTGGAAAATGCTTTCAACTTCCTTCTCATAAGCAGCACAACCTGGATTGTAGAAGTCACCAGGAGTGGGCAAGGTGGTGAGCTCGAGAAGATCTTGAGGTTTGGCTTGATGATGAACATCCCCAGTCATCCACTCAAGGGTCCAAGTCTTGGGGTCCCTGTTGAAGCCAGAAATGTGGAAAGTTGCATAAAATTGGAGTATGAGCTCCTCATTCCAGTGTTCCTTCTCCATGACAAAGGGTAACAATCCAACGTCTCTGAAGCACTCCAAAGCTTGGTCCAAGCAAGGGAGTCCAAACAGGGCTTCATGATCCAGACGCCTGTGAGGATGAATCCGGTCTTGATTGTACAGGACACACATGTAGTAACTGCGCTGATGATGAGTCCAGAATCTGTCAGAGGATATGCGTGTCTTCTTGAAGGGATTCTTGGAGCTGTCAAAGAATGTGTTCTCGTTTCTGAACGCAGCAACATTAAATGTGCAGTCAGTTGATGGCGCGCTATGAAGCCTTGGTATTCTGGGCATAGGCCTCTGAATGAGTGGCCGATTGTTGATGTTGAACTCATATTGCGGGCCATCCTGCATAGGTGGAGTGAGAGTTGGCCACAAAACAGGAACAAGCTCTCCAGCTCAATTGTAGGCCAAAGCTGTATTTGGCGCATTGTCTTCAGTTGGAGCAATGACTTCAGGAGCAGCAGCTTCACCACGAGCGGCGGCTGCGGCAGTACGAAGAGCATTAACATGCTCAATGTATGCTTGAAGACTGTCCCAAGGCCCAGTCAGGTTTGGATTGGCTTCACGAGTGCCATCCGGCCTTGGTTCAGCTGGACCAGGGTTGAAGTCAACACCATAGTCCTTCTTGTTCTGATCTGCAGAACCCTTTGCAAACTGATAATTGGCTTCAAAAATATCATCTTCACGACACCATCTGATACTGGATGGATCAGCATTTTGAGACATCACTCCTCTGACCATGCATGGATAGAAGTTTTGAGCAATGGCGTCAGCTTTTGTCTTCGGAATCAGTTTTCTGTAGACAATATCTGCACATGGAGGCCTGACTGCATTCTTGTCAGCATATTCAGGTTTAACAAACTGATAGTTGAACCACTTCTCAGCCCAATATCTTCTGATCCACTACACGCGCGACTTGCGTTCACTATAAGTTTCCTCTAGATCTGACTTGTACTGTTCATACAGATCTGGAGGGAGGTCAAGAGCAGTGTTTGCTCGCCTTTGTCTTCCTCCCTTCTTTGAAGATTTACCACCAGCCATTGGCTTCAAAGGACTGATTGGCTTTGCTCTGCTGATTCGACAGGAACTGGCTTCAGGAGAATCAAGATGAAGCTGTAAGAAGTCTGCAAATGAATTCAGACTATGAGAACCAAGTGACTCCCCCACGGACATGTACCTGTGAAAGAATTAGAGATGCGAGGGAAGGAGGAGAGGTCATATGCATTCTCAAAGGATTTTGAAGATAAATCAGTTTGAAGACAATGACCTCACAGTGCGAAGACATTCACTTATAGAGTGTTGGTTCCAGATTTGTACTAATTCGAAAATAGGTACAAGTGAGGAATCATACGAAACATGTAGCATAAGTGAAGGAACTTTGCAAGATATGAGATGTGTGACTTAAGATACAGGTTTGAAGGTGAAAGAACAACTTCAGAGGATATATTTAGACATTTCGGATCAAACAAACGGTAAAAAGTGATTTTTATTTACCGCACGTTGATCAGCTCAACGAAGCTCAAAGGAGGCAAAGAAGTTCGATCTCCCACGCCCTAACTTGGCAGTGGAAGACGGCTACGGCGGCGGCGAGAAGATATCTGCGGCCAGCGTGAGTACGGCATCGAAGAGGTCGCGTCAGCAAAGTGCTTCTTCTCCGGCGTCGATGGAAGCTAGCGACGGCGCTAGGGTTGCAATGGCGAGAGCGACAGGTGTGAAAGAACTTAATGACCGCAGGGGTGAAGTATTTATAAGGAGGAGTTCATTATGGTGAATTTACTGTGCTGCCCCTGGCGATACGTCTTTGGTTGATGCGTGGCATGCGGGTGCCGTTTTGACAGCCACGCACAGACCCCACTACTTGGCAGTTTTGGCGGGAGGTCTGAAAGAACATGTGCTGCCCCCATGTTTGGTTTTGGTAATTGATGACAATCTCTATGGACTAATGGTTGCCTTGAGTTATATTTGAAGGGTTTGTCCATAGGCATTGCTTGAAGACCATTTGTTGGTTTCAAGGTTATTAGAAGAAGAATATGTGTTGACCAAGGTTATTCATGGAGTTATCCAAAGATTGGTCATGTTGATCAACACACAAAGCGTAGAAGATGTACCGAGTGGGATCAAGTGATCTCACGGTATGGTAAGCATTGTCCATTACGCTTTGTGTACTAACCCATGTTCTATGCGAGAGTTTTATGTGGGGTTAGGTATGTTTCCATGGGCTTGCGTCAAGAGGAAGATCTCATTCAACCCATGGAGGATGACATCAGGTGGTGATCGTCATCAACATTGCGGTGTGCAAGTTCAAGTGGAGCATCACGAAGAGATCACATGCTTGAAGCTTGCCGTCCATTGTGGTGACAATGGACTTGTGAAGATGTGCCAAAGAGTGGCTCACCCATAGTGGAGTATGGGGGAGCAATCAACTAGTCTTCATCGAGCCGGCGCAATCAAGAAAGGTGGTCCAACTTGAGGAGGTCAAGATCGTCATCATCTAGCTCAAGTGGACTATGCGCAAGGCAAAGGTTTGCCCTTGATAGGTTTTCTATTTTACCGGTCTCATGGTGGTAGTTGGGAGACCGGGTTTTAGGATCGATAGCCGTACTATCAAGGGGGGCTCTCAAGTGAGTAGCTTTATCGTATCATTCGTAGAGAGCTCAAACCATTGCATCCTTGCATCATCTTTCTTGGTTTGTGTTTGGTGTTTCTCTTTGTGAGTCTTTGAGCTTTTGGTCATCTTCATGACAAGCTCGAGTTCATCGAAAACGGAGTTCATATATGCATCTTCTATGATGTTTTCGATGTTGGAGTTTATGCCGGTTCTTCATTCATAGAGGTTTCTCATCTCTATATGTTAGGCATATCTCCCCTGCCACTTCTTATTATAACTAGTCGCTGTTTGAATAGTACTCGTTGTCTTCTATCCAACAAGCTTGAGTTTGCTCAATTCGGAGCTCATTTGCAGAAGTTATGGCAGTTCTGGTTTTATTTGTATCCTCTGTTTTCTGTGGATTTTCAGTAGCTTGCAAGCGGTAGTACCGCTGGTGCCCACGGTAGTACCGCTTATGCGGTAGTACCGCTGGTACTTCCGTGGCACTACCGCTTGGGGTTTCCCCGAGCGTGCAACTCTCTGTTGCCAGTTTGCCATTCACGGTAGTAGAGCGGTAGTAGCACGGTAGTACCGCTCTGGCGGTACTACCGCCCTTACTACCGCCGCCACTACCGCTTGCGGGGTTTCCTTCTGTGCACGTCTCTGTTGCCGTTTTCTGTTAAACGGTAGTAGTGCGGCTGTAGTGCGGTAGTACCGCTCAGAGCGGTAGTACCGCTCTGCTGAGCGGTAGTACCGCTTGGTGCGGTACTTCCGCCCTCCACTACCGCTGCTACTACCGCTTGTTTTTCGCAGAGTGTGCAAGCTTCTGTTGCTCTTTTCGCTTTAGCGGTAGTACCGCTTAGTTGAGCGGTAGTACCGCTTGGTGCGGCACTACCGCTCCAGTCCCGTGTTCTCGCCTGCTGTTTTTGAATTACTACCGCTTAAGCGGTAGTACCGCTCGCAAGAGCGGTAGTACCGCTTGTACGCGTCCAGCACGGGTAACGGTTGGATTTGGGGTGGCCCTATAAAAGGGGTCTTCTTCCCCAACGGTTATCTTATCCTTTGAGCTCATTTCTCCCCCCATTGTTGACCTTCTTGAGCTTGCCTATCTCTCAATCCCTCCAATGATTCTTGCTCCTTCTTGAGGGAAAAGAGAGAGGAGATCTAGATCCACATTTCCACCAATCACTTTCTCCTCTAAGTGAGGGGAACCCCTTGGATCTAGATCTTGGAGTTCTTGGTGTTCTCCTTGTTCTTCCTCTCACTTTCCTCCATAGCTTTTGTTGCTTTGGTGGGATTTGAGAGAGAGGGACTTGAGCACTTCGTGTGTTCTTGCCATTGCATTAGTTGCATCGGTTTGAGTTCTCCACGGTGATACGTGGAAGTTAGTAGTTGAGAAGCTTATTACTCTTGGGTGTTTGGGCACCCTAGAGCTTGTTCCTCTTGGGTGCCTTGGCGCCCTAGATGGCTTGGTGGCTTGGTGGTGCCTCGGAGCTCAATCATTGTGGTGTAAAGCTCCGGGCAAGCGTCGGGGTCTCCAATTAGGTTGTGGAGATCGCCCCGAGCAATTTGACGGGTACCGGTGACCGCCCCCAAGGGTTGCCAAAGTGTACGGGTTCGGTGACCGCCCTCAAGGGTTGCCATTTGTACGGGTTCGGTGACCGCCCTCAAGGGTCCCTTAGTGGAATCACGGCACCTTGCATTGTGCGAGGGCGTGAGGAGAATACGGTGGCCCTAGTGGCATTGTTGGGGAGCATTGTGCCTCCACACCGCTCTAACGGAGATTAGCATCCGCAAGGGTGTGAACTTCGGGATACATCGTCGTCTCCGCGTGCCTCGGTTATCTCTTACCCGAGCCCTTTACTTATGCACTTTACTTTGTGATAGCCATATTGTTTCTAGTTATATATCTTGCTATCACTTAGTTGTTCATCTTGCTTAGCATAAGTTGTTGGTGCACATAGGTGAGCCTAGTCGATTTAGGTTTTGTGCTTGACAAATTAAACGCTAGTTTTATTCCGCATTTGTTCAAGCCTAAACCGTAATTATTTTAAAAGCGCCTATTCACCCCCCCCCCCTCTAGGCGACATCCACGATCTTTCAAGGTCGTTCCGGCTTCTGCGATGGCCGGTAAAATGGATAAGGATATAAAAATGTTTTAAATTTTGGTCTCAAAATCTTCGACTGACAAGGACACAGTGAAGACAATCGACATGTGTCAAATAGAATGCATATGAAGATTTAGAGAGATTGGAAGAGACAAGCACAGAGGGATAAGGGTCCGATCACATTCTCTTAGTTCAGAAAAATCCAACTTGAAGACATAGCTATAAGTGAATGCTGTTGAGGACAAACTCATAGATATAGTATAAGCAATGAGATTAAACAAAATGCGAATATAAAACCATTTATGAAGACAAACCAAATCAAGAAGATAATGCAATAGATGTGATGCCAGATGAAAATCTTCAAGAAAATTTTGGTGGTGGCGTTACCATTGTCGTTGGAGCTCAGATGACCATTGGTTGGCATTGGCATCTTGTAACCCTTGCAGTCTTGCATACCAAACTTCTTCAAGTAGTCCTTGAGATACTTCTCTTGTGATATGAAGATGCCATTGCGTTGTTGGCGAATTTGAAGACTAAGAAAGAATTTCAGCTCTCCCATCATGGACATTTGATATTGCTCCTGCATCATGTGACTGAACTCATCACTATATCTTTTGTCTGTGCAGCCAAAGATAATGTCATCCACACAGATTTGGCATACAAACAGTTCACCATCATATGATTTGATGAAGAGAGTGGGATCAAGTGAACCAGGTTTGAAGCCTTTGCTTTTCAGTAATTCCTTGAGTGTGTCATACCAGGCTCGTGGAGCTTGTTTGAGGCCATACAGTCCTTGTTGAGCCTATAGACCTTGTCGGGGTGCTTTGGATGTTCAAACCCAGGTGGTTGAGCAACATAGACTTCTTCTTCAATTTTGCCGTTGAGAAAGGCACTCTTCACATCCATTTGATACAGAAGGATGTCATGATGATTGGCATAAGCAAGAAGTATGCAGATGGATTCAAGTCTGGCTACAGGAGCAAAGGTTTCATCGAAGTCAATTCCGTCCACTTGTGTGTAACCTTGAGCAACAAGTCGGGCTTTGTTTCTGACAACTTGACCATGTTCATCTTGCTTGTTGCGGTAGATCCATTTGGTTCCAATAATGTTGTGCTTGCGAGGGTCAGGACGCTTGACGAGTTCCCACACATTGTTGAGCTCAAATTGCTGAAGCTCTTCTTGCATAGCTTGAATCCATTCTGGTTCCATGAACTCTTCAGTGACTTTGGTGGGTTCTGTGATGGATACGAAAGCGAAGTGTCCACAAAAGTTTGCTAGCTGTGTGGCTCTTGAGCGAGTGAGAGGACCAGGTGCATTTATGTTGTAAAGTATCTTCTCGATCTGAACTTCATTGGCCACATGAGGATGTACAGGGTGAAGACTTTGCTGTTGCTGAGCATTGTCTTCAGGCTCATCATTATCTTCAGGCTGACCATTGTCTTCACGCTGGACTGGAGCAGGTATCACGACCTCTTCATCTCCGGGTTCCTCAGTGGGTATTATGTCTCCAGTACCCATTAGCTTGATGGATTCACTTGGAGGGAGTTCATCTATCACATGTGGCAGGTGCTCTCTTTTCGAGCCGTTAGTCTCATCGAACCGCACATCTACAGTTTCAACCACTTTGTGGTGAAAGAGGTTGAAGACTCTGTAGGTGTGTGAATCCTTTCCATAGCCAAGCATAAAACCCTCATGTCCTTTCGGTGCAAATTTGGAAGTGTGATGTGGATCCCTTATCCAGCACCTAGCACCGAATACTTTGAAATAACATACATTTGGCTTCTTACTATTTATTAGCTCATAAGATGTCTTCTTGAAGAACTTGTGAAGATATACTCTGTTGATGATGTGGCATGCAGTATCAATGGCTTCAGGCCACCACTTGCGTGGTGTCTTGTATGCATCGAGCATAGTGCGAGCCATCTCGATGAGAGTCCTATTCTTGCGCTCCACGATGCCATTCTGCTGTGGAGTGTATGGAGCTAATAACTCATGAGTGATGCCAAGAACGTCAAGATAGGTGTCGAGCCTGGTGTTCTTGAACTCGGTGCCATTGTCACTCCTGATGTGCTTGATCTTGACGCCATAGTTGGTCATGGCCCGGTTGGCAAACCGCCTGAAGACATCCTGCACTTCACTCTTATTCAGGATTATGTGCACCCAGGTATATCGATAATAATCATCAACAATTACGAAGCCATATAGATGTGCTAAAGTAGTAAGAGTGGAGTAATGAGTAGGGCCAAATAAGTCCATGTGTAGCAGCTCGAAGGGACGAGTGGTCGTCATGATTGTCTTCGAGGGGTGTTTCGCCCTTGTCATCTTCCCAGCTTCACAGGCTCCACATAGGTGATCCTTCTTGAACTGGACACCCTCGATCCCAATGATGTGCTTCTTCTTCACAAGGGTGTGCAAGTTCCTCATGCCAGCATGTCCTAGCCGTCGATGCCAAAGCTAGCATTCTGAAGCTTTTGCTAGAAGACACGTGGCAAGCTGTGGTCCTGTGGAGAAATCTACCATGTACAAGTCGCCGCTTTGACAACCTTCAAAGACTTGAGTTTTGTCAGAAGCCATTAGCACAAGACATCGGAATTTGCCAAAGATGACAATCATATCAAGATCATAAAGCATTGAGACAGACATGAGGTTGAATCCAAGGGATTCGACAAGCATTACTTTATCCATGTGCCGATCCTTTGAGATTGCAACCCTACCTAGGCCCAATACCTTGCTTTTCCCAGTGTCAGCAAAAGTAATGTGTTTTTGTGTAGATGGACGAAGTGTAGAGTCCATGAGCAAGCTTCGGTCACCAGTCATATGGTTGGTGCAGCCACTGTCCAGGACCCATTCAGTAGCTTTCAGAAGTATACCCTACAGAGCAGTTAGTAAGATAGGCTTCACCAAGACAATTGTGAAGTGCAAACATTTGACGATGAAGACTTTCAGAGAATGTAAGTTTCTTGGAGGATATAGTAGGATGATCATCAAGAAATCCATGGACAAAATTAATGGGAAGACCATTTGGACATTTTATCTTGCGTCCGACAAGATTTCTCAGGTCCCCAGCATTGTCTTCAGAATCCAATGCTTTTTAGCTGGAGACCTGACCCTGCAAGAAAGATCAGTTCTTCTTAACCACCCACATCTGACGGGGTGCCTTAGAAGCAATGAGTCTAAGTGCAGCATCTAAGAACTTTGGCTTTTGAGCTCTAGCAAATAGCTTCACAGGGGGGTTAGTGTACTCGAATGAATAAGCAGAGAAATTCTTTGATTTATGAACATAATGGTTTGAGGAACGTCTCTCATATTCACGAGTCTGATCATTGTAACCCTGCGAAACATAAGTGTTATCTCGATCATACGAAGACCTTCGTTTGTATGAAGACTTTGGTCCATATGAAGCTTTTGCTCTGGGGTTTGTCTTCTTCCCAGGTGGTGTCATGATGACATTCACAGGAAGCCTTTCCAGAAGACTTTTGGGAACCAAGATCTTCTTCATAGGAGAATCATTCCTGCAGTTAGTTCCAATAAATTTGGCAAACACTTCACCGTTCTGGTTTTTGAACAGTTTATAGTTAGAGTCGAAGGACCCATCAATGATGATGGGGTTAGCACAGGTATAGCCAGATAATGTGGATGGGTCTATTGGGGGGCTATTGCAGCAACCCAAGTGGTTTTGGGGTACTGCTCAGGCTTCCAATATGTACCATCAACATTTATGCTTCTCTCAAAGCCAATGCCCTCTTTCCTAGGGTTCCTATTCAGGATCTATTTCTTGAGGACATCGCAAAGAGTCTAATGCCCTTTGAGACTCTTATACATGCCAGTCTCAAGCAATGTCTTCAACCTGGCATTCTCATCAGTCAGAGCAGTGGCTTCCTCAGATGAGGGGTTAGTGGCCACATCAATAGTTGAAGATATTGTAGATTCAGAACCAGTGGAACATTCAGCAGAAGAATTAGCGTTATCACGCTCAAGGCATTTCAAGCAAGGTGGCACAAATTCATCCTGAGCGGTACTGATCTGTTGAGCGAGTAGTGAATCGTTTTCAGTTCGAATATCATCATGAAACGCTCTCAGCTTCTCAAGCTCTTATTTCCTTTTAAGATATTCATAGGAGAGCTTCTCATGATCAAATGAGAGGGTATCATGATCACTTAGGAGCTCATCATACTTAACTTGAAGATTTTTTATGTCTTCAATTAAGGATTGACTTCGATTCATTTCCTCGTCCAACAGATCATCGCTTTTGTCTAGAAGTTTTTGAATCTTTTCCATAGCAGTTTGTTGCTCAGTTGCAATTTTAGCAATTTTCTTATAGCTAGGTTTGGATTCACATTCAGAATCATCTTAACTTGAGGTTTCAAAGTAGGCAGCGCGTGAGGTTACCTTAGTGCCTCTTGCCATGAAGAAGTAGGCAGGAGCAGAGTCGTCGTCGTCGTTAGTGTCAGTGATGTGACCATTGTCTTCAGTGCTGAAGATGGACTTGGCGATGAATGTTGAAGCCAAAGCCAGGCTTGCCATGTCTGAGTCTGACTCCTCCACCACCTCCTCTGAAGCAGATTCCTCCTCTGAATCCATTTCCTTGCCGATGAATGCACAAGCTTTGCTGGAGGAACTTCTTTTGTGCGATGAAGACTTTGAGTGTTTCTTCTTCTTCTCATAAGAGTGAGAGTCCTTGCTCTTCTTCTTCTTCTTTGATTCCTTTTCCCATTGAGGACATTCTGCCATGTAGTGGCCTGGCTTCTTGCATTTGTGGCAAGTTCTCTTCTTGTAGTCACGAGTGGAAGCTTCAGCCTTCTTGGAGTCATACTTTGAAGATTAGGGTCACGAGAACTTTTATTTCTGCACAAAAAACAACACCATGGTAGTTCTGCTGAAAACAGCGTCAGTCCGGGTTTGTTTCATTCAAATCATGCAAATTAGAGTCCAAAACAAGAGCAAAAGTGTTTGGAAAAGTAGATACATTGGAGACGTATCAACTCCCCCAAGCTTAACTCATTGCTTGTCCTCAAGCAATTCAGTTGACAAACTGAAAGTGATAAAGAAAAACTTTTACAAACTCTTTTGTTCTTGTATCTATATATATGCTTAAATAGTATCCAAGTTTTCAGCAAAGATCATGAACTAACCATGCAAATGATAACTCTTAGAAATTATATTCACTCATATCAATGGCATAATCAACTAGTGAGCAATAATAAGATATCTCAAATGCCAACATTTTGTCAAAACAATCTGTCGGTGTACTAAAGTTTGGGTCATTTTAGTACCCCATACTTGTGCACGGACGGTTGTAGCCATACCAGTGGCAAGGCCTGCCAGAGGACAGCTGGGAACGGATACAAGATATCAAGAAGGCGTTCAAGCTAATGATCAGAAGACAGAAGACCGAAGGCTGGGTTCCCGGCAAGATCCTTGCCGGGAAGGCTCGCGAAGGCCCGGCAAGGCCTCGTGCCCGGCAAGGCCTCGCACCCGGCAAGGCCTCGCACCCGGCAAGATCCCACCGCTTCAGCACAGTGCCGCCGCTCCAGCGCAGCGACCAGCCTGTCGTTTAGGGCTTGTCCTCCTGGTTGCGTGTCACGGCGTCGACCGCAAATGGGGTTAAGTGGTGCTAATGGGACGGGCCCTTTTTCCGCCCCCGAGAAAGTAAGGGACACCTAAACGGAGCATTAAATGTGTTTGTCCTAAGACGTTTGTCCTAAGACATCGGTGATAATCATGAAACACTATAGTAACTTTACACCTCTTGTACTGCTGTCTGCCACTGTTGGTGACCCCTTGGACATATAAAAGGAGGCCCAAGGCATAGCTACAGGGGGGAGGGACCTTCTGGCCCATTCTGCATGCGTAGCTGCTTTCGCACCACAAGCGCTCCGTGTACTTGAGCCAAGATCATCCACAATAAACAACAGCAGGAGTAGGGTTTTACGCTTCTCAGCGGCCCGAACCTGGGTAAAGATCCTCGCGTTGGTCGTTGGTTCCGCTCTTTGTGCAAATCTTTTCCCCTTGCCGAACCGTAAAGGGATCCACACGATCCCATAGGTGTCGTAGGCCGACATCTTTGGCGCGCCAGGTAGGGGGAAGAGGTTGCGCGAACCCGATCTAGCGGTCAGCGCGCCAGTTCTTGATCATCTTTCATCGCCATGGCTCCCAAGAAGAAGGGCGCTACGGCGGTTGATCCATCTGCGTCTAGCATTCCTGTACCCGCACAGACGGGTGATGGCGTGGGCGCTGGTGGAGGAGGTGGAGGTCTTGAGCCTCCGCGACGTTCTGGCGATCCGAGCCAGGCGAGCGCCAGGTCCAAGGACGGAGCCGTGCTACCTACAGGTGGCGCAGCGAACTCCAAGGACGGGACGGCGCCTTCCAAGACACCCACGCCGGCGCATGCGCCGCGGCCTTCTCAGGTCGCGCGCGACGTGCAGCGCCGCGATGTTGGTGGTTCCAGACATCCCCATGGGAAAACCCCTGCGCATCACTCCCAAGATGCGCGGGGCCAAGATCCACGCCAACACGCCGGTGGAAGCCGCGCGCGGTTGCAGAACCGTGACGGTGCTCCTTCTAACTCCGTTAGGAGTCAGAGCACCTCACGTTCTTCGCATCTTTCGCCGCCGCCTACACCAGCAGAAGCGTTGGCGCGAGCTCAGATGCTCCTAGGCTTCCCTCCCGCTGCAGAGAAGCTAGATGAGTGGAGATCTGCCATTCAGAGCCTCATCGGCTTTGCTAATGACAACAGGCCGCAGCAGGCAGAGCCTTCGCGGCGGCAGTCTACTGGGCCGGTGCGTGCTGATGGCGAGAAGACCGGAGGCGGTACGACTATGATGCGTTCCCCTCCGCTATGACAAGAGCGGTCGCTAACTCGGCGGATCGACACCCGTGATGATGATTCCACCGCGTCGTCTGATCCACGGGTTCGCCGCAATCAACGTCTGGTTCTTCGGGAACGGCACAAGGAGGACGCTCGAACCACCATCGAGTGGCGGCGGGAAGCGCGCCGTCAATCCGACAAGCGCGCGGGACCCACTGTCGACGAGCCTACGCCAGGGTATCCTGGTAGCCTGCCTTACGAGGTGGGATGTCCAGCGTTTACTAGGGGGCTGCGGCGAGTCCAGTGGCCCAATTCCCGATCTTTCAAGCCGGAGGTGCCGGAGAAATACGACGGCAAGAATCACCCGTCAGAGTTCCTGAGCATCTACACCATTGCGGTGCAGGCTGCCGGAGCTCGAGACGACAAGATACTCGCCAACTACTTCCCGTTGGTGCTTAAACCCAACGTCAGGTCGTGGTTGATGCACCTGCCGGAGAATTCCATTTCCTCCTGGGCAGATCTGTGTCATGAGTTTGTTGGCGCCTTTACTGGAGGCCACCAAGCTGCTGGCCAAGAAAGTGATTTACATCTCATTCCCCAGAAAGACGGCGAAACCTTGCGCAAGTACATACAGAGATTCAGCCGTATACAGCACAACATCCCAGACGTTCATCCTGCCGCTGTTATCAGCGCCTTTCATCAGAATGTGCGCAACCGCAAGATGCGGGAAGAGCTGGCGATGAACAAGGTCCGGGATGTCGCCGAGCTCTACGCTCTGGCAGACAGATGTGCTCGGGCCGAAGAGGGAAGGAGACTCCCCGGCGAAGACGCTGGCGCAGGAGTCGATTCTGAAAGCAAAGACGCCGCCACCCCGGCGAAGAAAGGCCGACGGAGGAACAGGAAGCGCAAGGGCAAGGCCGTGCTTGCCGTCGAGGGATCCGGCAACACCGGCACCGCCAAGAAGGTCAAGACTGATGGCCCCGGCAAGGAGGTTGCCGGGTGTGCCGCATGTCAGGCCTTGGCGGCTGCCGACAAGCCGGAGGGCTCCGCCAAGCAGTACTGCAAGATCCACCGCACCAAGGGCCACGATCTCCAAAACTGCCGGCAAGTTGAGGAGCTTGTCGAGAAGAAGAAAGCCGAGTATGAAAGGCGAGACAAGGAGAAGGCCCAGGACGGCGCTGGGGGGTCCAGCAAGAAGCGCGGTGGCCGAGGAGGTCACCGCAGTAAGGCCAAGCAACAGAAGGAGAGGCCCGCTCGAGGTCGCGATAAAGAGCAAGGGGGTGATGATGATGATGAAGAGGGCGACTAGTCCAACGAGCACGAGTTCCAGAAAGCTACAGAAGCCATGTGCGTTGATGGAGGCGCCTCGTTGCATTCCTCTCACCGCCGACTCAAACAGTGGGCGCGCGAGATTAATGCAGCAGAGCCGTCGGTCGATGCCCGGAAGCCACTGAAGTGGTCCCACACGCCTATCATTTTTTACGCCGAGGATCATCCTGATCGCACAACTGCGGTCGGGTGTTTGCCATTGTTGGTTTCACCAACGATCCGCAACCTCAAGGTGACAAAGATGTTAGTTGACGGTGGGGCCGGTTTGAACTTGATCTCGCCTGATGTGATCAAAAGATTGCAAATTCCTGATGAAGATCTCGAGGAAACGGGCACGTTCCAAGGGATCAATCCAGGAAGGAGCCAGCCGAAGGGCAAGATCACCCTGCCAGTGACATTTGGTAGCGAGCTGAACTACAGAACGGAGAAGATCGTCTTCGACGTCGCCAAGATTCCATTGCCCTATAATGGGATTCTTGGTCGCCCGGCGCTGGCCAAGTTTATGGCGGCATCACACTACGCCTATAATACACCGAAGATGCCCGGGCTGATGAGTGTCATCACTATCAACTCCGACAAGAAGGATGCGCTTATCTGCACCGACCAACTCTACCGGGAGGCAGTTGCAGCACCTGCCGCCAAGGCACTTGCTCCTGCCGCTAAAGCTCCCGGGGGGAAGAAGAAGACCAGCAAGACCTCTAACACACACTCCGGCAAGCGCACCTCCTCGGAGTGCTGCGCTCCCGTCGAGGAAGTGCCAGAGAGCTCCACCGGCAAGAGCAAGAAATCCAAGGCAGCTCCACCAGAAACTAAGAAAGTGCCCGCCAAGGAGGATGGTACGGGAGGAACTTTCACCATAAGTTCCACCCTCAATGACAAATAGGAAAGCGCGCTCATTGCCTTCCTGCGGGCGAATGTTGATGTGTTTGCATGGCAACCATCTGATATCCCCGGTGTTCCCAGGGAGGTAATCGAGAACCACCTTGCTGTCTGTCCTCACGCGCAGCCCGTCAAGCAGAAGGTCAGGAAGCAAGCCTTGGAACGGCAAGAGTTTATCGCCGAAGAAATCAGGAAGCTTGAAGCAGCAGGTCTAGTTAGAGGAGTCCTCCATCCAACATGGTTGGCCAATCCAGTTGTAGTGCGCAAGGCGAATGGAAAATGGAGGCTATGTATCGACTATACTGATATCAATAAAGCCTGCCCAAAAGATCCTTTTCCCTTGCCGCGCATCAACCAGATTGTGGACTCCACTGCTGGCTACGATTTGCTGTCATTTCTTGACGCGTATTCAGGCTACCATCAGATTTTCATGTCGAAGGAAGACGAAGAGAAAACCGCATTTATCACCCCATGTGGCACGTATTGCTTCATACGCATGCCTTTCGGGTTGAAAAGTGCTGGTTCAACGTTTGCAAGAGCGGTCCAGATTGGTTTTGAGCCCCAGCTACATAGAAATATGGAAGCTTATATGGATGACATAGTGGTCAAAACCAAGGACAAGGCAACACTCATACAAGATTTAGAAGAGACATTTGCAAATCTGCGCAGAATCAATCTGAAGCTCAATCCTGAGAAGTGTGTGTTTGACGTTCCATCCGGCAAGCTTCTCGGGTTCTTTGTGCCTCAACGTGGAATCGAAGCAAATCTCGACAAGATCAAGGCAATTGAGCAGATTGAAGCACCGAGATGTGTCAAAGATGTGCGTCGACTTGCCGGCTGCGTTGCTGCTCTGAGCAGGTTCATCTCCAAATCCGCTGAGCACGCCCTGCCTTTTTTCAAAATCTTGAAAAAGGCAGGACCGATGAAATGGACTCCGGAAGCGGAGGCAGCGCTGCAGGACTTGAAGAGGTACCTCTCCTCTCCGCCGACACTGGTCGCGCCTAGGCCACAAGAGCCGTTGCTGCTATATCTAGCAGCAACGAATCAAGTGGTTAGTGTTGCGTTAGTGGCGCAGAGAGAAGTAGACGAAGAGGCAGTGGCAGCGGCAAGCCCGTCAAGCGACAAGCTAGGACTATCCCCAGCAGAGTCTGGTGCTGACAAGACAGGATCCGCGCAGTCAAATGAAGCAGTGCAAAAGAAGAAGATGGTGTAGCGCCCAGTCTATTTTGTCAGCTCCGTGTTGCAGGGGGCCAGGTCAAGATATTCTGGCGTGCAGAAGCTGCTCTTCGGCCTCCTTATGGCCTCGAGGAAGCTGCGCCACTATTTCCAGGCACATGAAATCACCGTCGTCACTCGCTTCCCGTTGCAGCGGATTTTACGAAATCCAGATGCGACCGGCAGAATAGTGGAGTGGGCGTTGGAACTCTCAAGTTTTGGTCTCAAATTTGAAAGCACTTCAACTATTCAGAGCAGAGCCTTGGCAGAATTCATTGCAGAATGGACACCGACGCCAGACGAAGAAATTCAAGAGACAACTATCCCCGGCAAGGAAACAGATCGAGAATGGATTATGTACTTTGATGGGAATTTTTCGCTGCAAGGCGCCGGTGCTGGCGTGCTGCTTGTCGCACCCACCGGAGAGCACCTCAATTATGTGATTCAGATGCACTTTCCCCGGGAGAGATCAACAAACAACACTGCAGAATATGAAGGACTGCTTGCCGGTCTCAGGATCGCGGCAGACCTTGGAATTAAGAAACTCATCGTCAGAGGTGATTCGCAGCTTGTCGTCAGGCAAGTGAACAAAGATTATCAGAGCCCGTCGATGGAAGCATATGTAGATGAAGTGAGGAAGTTGGAGGAGCGTTTTGACGGTCTGCAAACGGAGCATGTTCCTCGAGCAGAGAACAGCATTGCTGACGACCTGTCAAAGCGTGCTCCCCTCAAGTTACCTGTGGAACCAGGAACTTTTGTGCTCCGCTTAACTCAGCCATCCGTAACACCATCGACGAGGCAAGACAAACGAAGGAAGTTGAGTTCCGGCCAGTACTTTCCGGCAGAGCTTCCAGAAGCCGCCGGCAAGGAAGTTGTCGGGAACGACACGGTTGCCGGTGAGCAGCAGCTTCGCGCAGAACCTCAGGTTCTTGCGGCAAAAGCAAGCGCTCCTGCAGCCGAAGATATGCCGTTAGTCCTTGTTATCGAGCCACAGGCTCCGACATGGGCACAGCACATCGTCCAATTCCTTCAAATAGGAGAACTCCCTGAAGAACAGGAAGAAGCAGAGAAAGTAGCCCGTCAGTCTAGTATGTACTAGTTCGTGGACAGCGTCCTGTACAGAAAGAGACCGAACGGTGTGAAATTGAAGTGCATTCCTCGGGAGGATGGACTGGAGCTGTTGGCAGAGATACATGGAGGCATATGTGGCTCCCACATAGGCTCGAGAGCTCTTGTCGGCAAGGCATTCCAGCAAGGTTTCTTCTGGCCCACTGCTCTCCAGGATGCAACTGCACTAGTAACCAAGTGTGAAGCGTGCCAGTTCCATTCAAAGCAATTGCATCAACCAGCTCAAGCTCTTCAGACAATCCCTCTTTCCTGGCCATTTTCGGTCTGGGGGCTCGACATATTGGGCCCCTTTCCCCGCGCTGTCGGGGGCTTCGAGTACTTGTACGTTGCTATCGACAAGTTCACGAAGTGGCCGGAAGTGGAAGCAGTGAGAAAGGTGACAGCACAGTCGGCCGTCAAGTTCTTCAAGGGAATAGTGTGCCGTTTTGGTGTGCCGAACAGGATCATCACCGACAATGGCACGCAGTTCACGAGCCGCACCTTCATGCAGTACGTCCAAGACCTTGGCGGCAAAATCTGTTTTGCCTCTGTTGCTCACCCGAGAAGCAACGGCCAAGCGGAGAGGGCAAATGTTGAAGTGCTGCGAGGTCTCAGAACAAGAACTTTCGACAAGCTACACAAGTGCGGAAGACGCTAGATTGATGAGTTGCCGGCAGTTCTTTGGTCAATCAGAACGACACCAAATCAAGCTACTGGCCAGACACCCTTCTCCCTGGTCTACGGGGCGGAAGCAGTTCTCCCCACGAAACTCATATACGGGTCACCTCGAGTGCTCGCTTATGATGAGCTCGAGCAAGAGCAGTTGCGCCAAGATGACACCACGCTCCTTGAGGAAGATCGTCTTCGAGCTGCTGTGCGAGCTGCACGCTACCAGCAAGCCTTGCGCCGCTATCATAGCCGCAAGGTTCATGCCCGAAGCCTTGAGGAAGGCGACCTTGTTCTTCGGCGCGTTCAGTCGGCCAAGAATTCCAACAAGTTGACGCCGAAGTGGGAAGGCCCTTATCGGGTAGTACGAGTCACCAGGCCCGGCGCAGTCCGCCTGGAGACCGAAGATGGCATTCCAGTGAGCAATTCCTGGAATATCGAACACCTTCGTAAGTTCTACCCATAAGGCGCGGTTGCCGGGTCTCCCGGCAACCACCTTTTGTACAAGTTTTGCCGGCAAGGCATATGATCCTTTGTACAAAGCCAGGCGCAGACCCTATGCACAGTTGAATAAACTTAAGCGTTTTACAATTCTTGTCGATTTTCATGGCATTTTATATGCATGCTTATCTGAGATACTGTAGTACACTCGCTTCCGGTAAGCACTAACGAACAGCCAAGGTTCCATATCTCTATTTTCTCTTCTTTCTTTTTCTCAAAGGACAGAAGGTTCCCTCGCGTACAAGTTTGCCCGGGGGGAAGGAATGATCATATGGATACCGACAGGCGACGTTCAAGTTGACATTTTGCAATAAGGAGTACAGCAACGAAAAGCTAAGTTGCAAAACTCTTTAAGCAGATTTTTGTTGTAGGGTTATTTTCCTTGAACGATTTCGGCCTTTGTATGGAAAACCTGCACGCGAAGGAACCTTGTCGTGATTAGTTGCGCCCTTACTTTGTTTCGAGTCCGCTCAACAACTTAAGTGGCTGCACTGAAAGCGTCAAGGTATCTTGTCGGTAGCGACACCCCCAGCAGGCTGCTAAGGACCCGTTCCTCAAAGCGCTCGCGGCAAGGGCGCGCGCACCGGCAAGACCTCCATAAGCGTAGGGCAAAAACCATACAGAAAGAAATCAGACGAGGGAAATAGCATACATTCATCCAAAACATAGTAAGTTATATTACATTGATAGTCGCCGCGATTCTAACTTAAGATAAAACTGTCTTTGGCATGGAATAGTGGCGACAAGATGAAGCGAAGCGGCTAGTCCCAGTGCTGGCCTTCGACCCGCTTGATGTGGCTCACTCTATCAACGATGGGCGCGACAAGCTCTTCAAGTGCCTTGAGATCTGCATCCTCCGGCAAGCTAGCAAGGACATTGGTGAGGTTGATGCCAGGGTTCTTGTGCACTACTTTGATGAGCACCTTGCGGAGGACGGCCCGGCAGAGTTTGCAAGACTCGTTGGCCAGATGGGTTGCTCGGTTGGCCTGGAGCAGCTTGAGAGCATCAACGACGCCCTCGAAGAACATGGTCAGCTTGGCGCTCGAAGACACCCGCTCGTCAGAAGAGTAGCCAAAGTTATTCAAGCCCATGGTGGACAGTTCTGCGGCAAGCCTTTCCGCGACGTCGACGAGGCGCTCAGTCCAGATCGTCACACCTTTCTCGAAGTCATTATAGGTGGCGGCGGCGCTGTTGAGTAGGCTCTTCTCAGCCTGGAGATCCTTGGTCAGAGCCCTCTCACGAGCCTTGCTCCTCTCAAGGGACTCCTCCAGCGTTGTCAGCTTCAATGTCAGATCGACAATGGGTTCATTGGCTGAAGAGAGCTCTTTGATCTTGTCAGACATGGCGGCTTGCATCTCCGCCAAGCTAAATAGAGTCTTATCTCTGTCGGCTTCGAGCGTTGAGATCTCCTTGCCGTGGCCCTCAAGATCCGCTTCCAGCCTCTTTAGCTTATCGCCCAGCTCGCTCTTGGCGGCCTCTGCAGCTTCGGCGGCATCGATGGCTTCCTTTAGCCTGCCGGCGTGGTCTACGACCAGAGCTTCGAGTGCTTCCTTGTGCCTCTGCTCCAGCTCCTGTGTTCGTCGCGCGACAAGCTTCTCGATCTCTTCGTCCTTGCTGCGAAGCTTGGCAGCAAGTGCCTCCTCGCGAGCGGCAAGGTCTTCTTCATGAGCATCAAGCCCGACGCGGCGTTCCGTCAAGCAAGCTTCCTCTGCAGCGGCCTGCTGCGTGGCCTCCTCCTGTGCCTTCTCGACATCGGACTGCTTCATGAGGAGCTCGTTCCAACTCTGATTCAGCTGATCACGACCAGCCGTCAGCTCTTGGAAAGCCTCGGCATACCAGACTTGCGTCTCCTCGACGCGCTTCTGGAAATCTGCCTCCGCTGCTTCAACAACTGCCGTCCTGGAGTCCAGCTTCTCCTTTCGGGCGCGGGAAAGCGCCTGGAGCTTCTGAAAGTTATCGCTCATGGCTTGGAGGAGCTGCTCTTCCTTGGGCCCGCTGCTGCTAGCTGCGGCAACGACGTCTTCATCAAAGGTTTCTCCTTCGACTGGCACCCCAATGTTCACCGTCCCCGGTACGCTGACGAACAGGTTGTCGCCGACCTTGAGGTAACTGCTTGACGGGGGCACATCGGATGTTGACGGTTGATCCTCGACGACCGCCTCACCGGCAGTCGGGGGCTCCGCGACCGGCGTAGCGCCAGACGCTCCTGCGGCAGGAATGCCGTCAGTATGGTCGCCGGTCTCCTTGCCGGCCCCCTCAGCAGATCCCTTGGCGGTTTCTTCCTGTGCAGCCTTGGCGGCCTCGTCAGCTGCGACCCTGTCGGCCTCGGCGGCGGCATCCCTGGCGGTCTCTTTGATGACAGCATCAACATCCATTTGTTCCGTCAAGGGGAGATCTGAAAGCCAAGAAAGGAAACAAGATGAGACCAAAGTTGAAGTTCTAGAAAACAGAAATGAATAAAGAATAACAAGTGCCAAGGCATGCGGTTTACCTGTGTTGAGCTGTTGAGAGGTGGCTTCTCCTTTCCCGGCGACATTAGTTGCCGATGTAGGATGGTCAACGCCTGTGCTTGCCGGCTCCTCTTCAATGCGGATGGGCTCGCCAGTGGAACCCCCTGTCGTAGGTTCATCTCTGGGCGGCGTGGTCGACGGAGGCGGCACTTCAGGGATGGCCTCCAACGGCTCTCCTTGTTGTCGTCCTTCTCCTACAAGCCCGGTGATGTCAATAGCGAAGATAATCTCCCCAACGCTCGCCAGCGGAAAATGAGTAGTGGACTCATGCTGGGGGCTGGGTTGGAGACTGCGTTGAGGGCTGGGCTCCGGGCTGATGACGATGGTCTCTGGCGCACCAACGGTGCTTGCCGAAGGCTCATCACCCGTAGAAGTCTTCGCCCTCTTCGCCAACCTTTGCGCCAACGTCTATGTATCTCTGCGGGGACAGGCCAAAGCAAAACAAATGAGTTAAGCAGTACCAGGAATTCAAAAGTTGAAGGATACGGCGAGGGCCCTTACTCTTCTCTATCCGGACTAAAAGAGGAGATGTCGAAGTCGACCTCCGCTTCGGTGTCCGAGCAAGGAGGTGGAGAAGGGGTCCTGGGACGCTTGGCTGTGGCAGAAGCAATAGGTTGATGTGACCCTGCTGCTCCAGCCGCTGGTGCCGTCGTATGGGATGCTCCCGCCGCACCAGTTGTTGCCGCGGTCGAGCGTGTCGTACGTCGCACGGGTGGCTGTTGGGCCTCTTGCCGCTGCGCAGCCTTGCCGGCCGCCTTCCTGCCGGGAACCTCATCTCTTGAGGGAGGCTGATGTGCTGGGATGCCAGAAACGGCTTTCCGAAGAACACGTTTCTTCTTCTCCGGAACTGGGGGCTCCTCGCACAACTGCTCCTCGGCCGTGTCTTCAACAGTAGAGCCCCCGGCAATCATGCCACTCTGTTCCCCGGCGACTTCACCTTGCTCGGCAAGGATCTCCTCCGACATCATTCCTTCTTCGCTGGCTTCCTCTTCCGCGAAGCCGAAGTTGCCGGCCTCCGCGGCTAGGTTCGCTTCTTCCGCCCTGCTGGCGATGTACGCCACTTCTTCATCAGTGGTGGGGCGGATGAGGATTGACTCTTCCCGGACGGCTCTCTCCGACAAATTGTCGAAGAATTCCTGCACGCGCTCTTTAGGCGGTTCGACCCAAGTTCCGTCAAGGCCGTGGGCGTTAAACACCGACATCATGGCGATGATTGGGCTCAGAGCAAAGTTGTTGCACAAGGGGATTATGCCAGCCGGCAACTTGTATTTCCCGTCAGGCCTGAATAGCTTGTGGCAGAGGGCTGTGTGCTGGAAGACTATCAGGTTGTTGTTCAGACCAGGGCGCAGCCTCATGATATCTGCTGCGTTCTTGAAGTCCCAAGCTGGTCTCCCTTTGTTATGCAGAGGGGCGATGCGGCGACGGAAAAAATCGGCGCCGACCATTTCTATTGTGAGCCCGGCAACCTTGAGACGGTGGATCCTGGTAACTGCGATCGCAAGCTTGTCATCCTGAGGATCAAGACCGCTCCAGTCCTTGCCGCGAACCACCTTCGTCTGCCGGAGCGAACAAAATGGCTGGGGATCTTTCTCCCTAACCCAGCACCACTGGTCCCGCCATTCATTCCACTTCTTGCGGTAGAGACCGCCTGGGTATGTATCCTTATTCCATGCCCTTGGAATCCAAGTGATAGAACCAGAAAGGGCGTCTCCTGTCTCGATACGGGGAATGAAGTAATGGCGGAAGAGGGTTGTGCTGGGCGCTACTCCGGCGAAGTTTTCACAAAGATGAGCAAAGACCGACATGCATGTCACGGCATTCGGTGTGAAATCCAAGAGGCGGAAGCCGTATGTATACATGATGTCGATGAAGAAATCAGAAAATGGAGGGCAGAGCCCGCAGTAAAAGTAAGCGGCGAAGAAAGGGAATTTATCTGGGCCGCCCTCGGCGGAAGCTGGGAGTACGCGAGTTGCAAGGTGAGCCTTCGTCTTCTTCCCCCACATACACAGGTATCGCTCAATCAGGGCGTGCCTGTCGAGCGTTGGGGCGAAGACGACGTGTTTCTTCCGCATCTCCACCAAATCGGCCTTATCCGCCTCTGCATCCGAGTCGACGGCTTTCGCCGCTTTGCCCTTGCTTGCTTAGGGCGGCATGGCGGCTGTGGGAGCGGAGGCCGAGACTGATGCGAGCGTGGGGGTGGCGGATGAATGGGATAGGCACTGTTCCAGGCTCGAGGAAGAAGGCAATGGCGGTTTCCAGATTGGAAAAGATGAGAGGTAAATGAGCAGCGCCTCTGCGGATTCCTTTTTATGGGGAAGGAGCGGAGGCTGCCTCTTTACTAATCAATGGGAATGCACTTTTACAAGCGCACTACTGCGGCCGTTCCGCGCACGTCTCCCACGTTCCGCATTTAATGCGCGTCGTGGGGGGGCGGTAAATAAGAGGATTATGACAGTTAACTCCTGCCACGCGTGTCCGTGCACTGTTTGGGCCTAGCCCAACAACGCCTCGCACCCGTGTATGGCCTAGGCCCGGGGGCTCCTGTCGGTGTACTAAAGTTTGGGTCATTTTAGTACCCCATACTTGTGCACGGACGATTGTAGCCATACCAGTGGCAAGGCCTGCCGGAGGACAGCTGGGAACGGATACAAGATATCAAGAAGGCGTTCAAGCTAATGATCAGAAGACAGAAGAACGAAGGTTGGGTTCCCGGCAAGATCCTTGCCGGGAAGGCTCGCGAAGGCCCGGCAAGGCCTCGCACCCGGCAAGGCCTCGCACCCGGCAAGATCCCACCGCTTCAGCACAGTGCCGCCGCTCCAGCGCAGCGACCAGCCTGTCGTTTAGGGCTTGTCCTCCTGGTTGCGTGTCACGGCGTCGACCGCAAATGGGGTTAAGCGGTGCTGATGGGATGGGCCCTTTTTCCGCCCCCGAGAAAGTAAGGGACACCTAAACGGAGCATTAAATGCGTTTGTTCTAAGACGTTTGTCCTAAGACGTCGGTGATAATCATGAAACACTGTAGTAACTTTACACCTCTTGTACTGCCGTCTGCCACTGTTGGTGACCCCTTGGACGTATAAAAGGAGGCCCAAGGCGTAGCTACAGGGGGGAGGGACCTTCTGGCCCATTCTGCATGCGTAGCTGCTTTCCCACCACAAGCGCTCCGTGTACTTGAGCCAAGAACATCCACAATAAACAACAGCAGGAGTAGGGTTTTACGCTTCTCAGCGGCCCAAACCTGGCTAAAGATCCTCACGTTGGTCGTTGGTTCCGCTCTTTGTGCAAATCTTTTCCCCTTGCCGAACCGTAAAGGGATCCACGCGATCCCATAGGTGTCGTACGCCGACACAATCATGATATAATATGACAGCATGGTATCTCGCTAGCCCTTTCTAAGACCGCAAAACATAAATGCAGAGCACCTCCAAATTTCAAGCAGCGACTAAACATTTTAATTCATGGTAGAAGAGATCCAGTCATGATGCACACAACATTAACTATACACAATGCATGAGAATGACAATAGTGCTCTCAGGTCTGGTGCTTGTTTGAGAAGGTGATGACTCGACAATAAAAGTAAAATAACATAAAAGTAAATAGATAGGCCCTTCGCAGAGGGAAGCATGGATTTGCAGAGGTGCCAGAGCTCGAAGCTTAAATCAGAGATAAATAAAATTTTGGGAGGTATGCCTTTCCTGTCAACGTCATGACCGAGAGTTTTCAATATCTTCCATGCTAAACACATTAGCGGCGGTTCCCAAGCGGTAAAGTAAAGTTTACTCCCCCTCCACCAACAATCACAAGCCATGGCTCGCCGAATCCTCGGGTGCCCTCCATACCAACAACTTTTCGGGGGAGTTTGTTTTATTATTTTGCAGTTTTAATAATGGGACTGGGCATCCCGATTACCAGCCCCTCTCGTGCAAGGACAAGTGAATAAACACTCGTCATGAGAATAACCCGCTTAGCATGGAAGATACTGACCGCCCCCTGTTGCTCCATGAGTGGTACGGGCACATAAAACAGATGTTCATTTGAATATTTAGAGGTGGCACATGCAAATTTACTTAGAACGGCAGAGTAATACCGCATATAGGTAGATATAGTGGACTCATCTGGAATAACTTTGGTTTAAGGGTTTTGATGCACAAGCAGTATTCCCGCTTAGTACAGGTGAAGGCTAGCAAATAGGTTGAGAAGCGACCAGCTAGAGAGCGAAAACGGTCATAATCATGCATTATGAATAATCAACATTGAATACTAGCATGAGTAGGATATAAGCACCATGAACATAAATATCATGGAGGCTATGTTGGTTTTGAATCAACTACATGCGTGAACATGTGCCAAGTCAAGCCACTCAAAACATTCAGAGGAGGATACCATATCATCATACTACATCATGAACATTTTAATGCATGTTGACACCCAAGATAAATCATTATCCACTCCTAGCTACTTAAGCATGGCATGAGCAACTATAATCTCTAATTGTCATCATAACATTTTTAATCATCATATGCTGGATCATGGATACTGAGTTAAACATATTTACAAAAACAAAAAACAAGTTGAGTTCATACCCACTTTTCCTTGCCACAGTTACTTCATCAAATCATCGTCATTATTGCCTTTCACTTGCACGACCGAATGATATGAAAATGAAAATAGTGCAAGTGTGTCGTGGACTAGGCTGGAATCTGCAAGCATTTTATTCAAAGGAGAAGATAAGGTAATATGGGCTCTTTGTCAGATAAACCATAATGCACATGAGAGCCACTCAACACTTTCATCGTGGTCTTCTCCTTACAATGACTCAACAAAAGAAAAGAATTTTAGAGAAACACACTGAAATATTTTTGGAGTTTTTAGTTTTTTCTGAAGAAAACAAATAAAGAGGAAAAACAAAAAACGAGAAAAACTATTTACACGGGAAAGCTCCCAACAAGCAAAATAAGAAACGGGAAATCTTTTTGGGTTTTTCTTTTAATTTCACAACTAATTAAGCTAGAAAGAAAAACCGAAAAGAAACGAGAAATATTTTTGGATTTTCTCAAAGTTTTTCAAACACACAAGAAGAAAGCGAGAAAATAAAACTAACATAGATTATACAATGAAAAAGTATGAACACCGACAACTGGAATGAAATGTGTGATCATGAATGTAATGTCGGTGAGAGATACGTACTCCCCCAAGCTTAGGCTTTTGCCTAGCTTGGTCTACGGCCATCCGTAGTAGCCATCTGGTCCCATGTGAAAGTCCTGAGGCGGCGACACCCTAGCGTCCCAGTCTTGGGCCTCCTCCTCTGCTGCTGCCAAGGCATTCTGGTAAGCAACGATTCCGGCGGCATCACGGTATATCCGTTCCTGGCATGAGAATCAAACAAAGCAGGTGCAGGCAATGGAATAATATCATGAGTATCCTCACTAAAAACCAAGTTATAACGAATGTGGAGAGGAGGTTTAGGGGCATCAAGAAAGTGGTGGTCCCTCATAGACTGGTGATCTAAGTAAACTCTAGGCAACAAGTAATCATGAGGGCGAATGTTAACATTAAAACATCTCGCTAAGCGAGTAGCATAAATACCACCATGAATTTTACCCTTAGTCATGTTAGTGTGCAGGCGACGTGCAATGATAGCTCCCAAGTTATAAGTGTTGTCATTATAAAGTGCGCGGCATAAAATGGTAAAGTCAGGTGCACATAGCGCACCACCTTGCTCTCTAGCAGTCAAGCATTTCCCTATGAATAAAGCAAAGTAATGAACAGAGGGAAACTGCAAGCTAGTGGCTCGGGCTCTCGACACGCCCCTTGTCTCTCCCACAGTTAAAGTATGGAGGAAACCCTCAAACTCCTCCGGGCGAGGCTCTCTAATTTCCCCATCAAAGGGGATCAAACATATCTCACAAAACTTAGCCAGAGGTATCTGATGATATTCGGCATATAAATCAAAGCGCACCTCAGGGGGTTCGAGCCTATTCAGAAAATGAAAGTTTTGCACAAAGGAAATCGTAAGGATGTGGTGCTGGTCACACTCATCTGCGAGGAAGTCGGTCAATCCGGCATTAGCAACAAATTGCGCGAACTCTTGGTAGAATCCGGCTTCGTTCATGAAGGCATTGTGCAGCCATTGGCACGGCCGGACCTTCGTCCTACGTGGAATGTTGAGGTCGTTGTCTGAGGAGTCCCCAAGGACTCCCTTGGCTGTCCGCTTCGAGGAACTCCTCTGGAAGATATTCATTTTCCTAAGAACAAATTTCTGAAAAAAATTGGGCCACAAAATGATATCAATAAAAACTTCACAAGATTGATAGCAACTACTCATATGGATGCCTAGAGGCTATATCAAGCATTCAAACTACTTGGAACTCAAAGAATTCAACATGCAAGCTCATTTTCAGTAGCACCAAGAGTAGCTAATTATGCAAAATATAATCAACTAAAGCAAAAACTAATTGGAGCAATGGAGGAGTCACATACCAAGGAGCGATCTCCCAAAACAGTTTCGGAAACGGAGCTCCGAGCAAAGAGATCGAAAATTTCAGGTTTGTGAGCAAGAACATGAGAGAGAGAGCTACCAGGAATTTTTGCTAGAGGTAAGAGACGAAGTGGGCTGAGGGAATAAGTGAGGGGGTCCCTATGGGGCCCACAAGCCACCAGGGCGCGCCAGGGGGGTGGCGCGCCCTGGTGCCTCGTGGGCACCTGGGGCATCCCCTTGGTATGATTTTAGTGCCAAAAATTATTAAATATTATATAAAAATTCATGTCAAAATTTTATTGCATTCTGAGCACTTTCATTTCTGGGCATTTTTTATTGCACGGATAATTCAGAAAACAAGGTAATCATGGCATTTTATTGCATTTAACAACTAAAAATAACAGAAAACAAAAGGTGGGTACATAAGGTTGTGCTTACTAAATTCATCAACCACATGCCTCTCAAAAAGAATCCATTAATAAGGTTGATCAAGTCTTATTAACAAACCATTTTCGAGTGACATGAAACCGAAGAACTTTCGTATAACACTAAGTTACCTCAACGGGGATATGCATCTCCCCAATAATAAGAGTTTCATATTTCTTTTTGATAGTAGGAAGAGGGAGTTGAAAACTTCCAATAGTAATTGTCGGAGTCTTTTCAATAACATGAATACCATTTACTTGAAATTGTTTCTTTGGAAAGTGCACCGAATGTTCATTACCATTGATATGAAAAGTGACCTTGCTTTTGTTGCAATCAATAACAGCCCCTGCAGTATTCAAAAATGCTCTACCAAGGATAATCGACATGTTGTCGTCCTCGGGCATATCAAGTATAACAAAGTCTGTTAGGGTAGTAACATTTGCAACTACAACGGGCACATCCTCACAAACACCGATAGGTATGGTAGTTGATTTGTCAGCCATTTGCAATGATATTTCAGTGGGAGTGAGTTTATTCAAATCAAGTCTTTTATATAAAGAGAAAGGCATAACACTAACACCGGCTCCCAAATCACACAAAGCAGTTTTGACATAATTTCGTTTAATGGAGCATGGTATAGTTGGTATTCCCGGATCTCCTAGTTTCTTAGGTACTCCATCCTTAAAAGAATAATTTGCAAGCATGGTGGAAATCTCAGCTTCAGGTATCTTTCTTTTATTTGTGACAATGTCTTTCATATATTTAGCATAAGGGGCCATCTTCAAAATATCAGTCAAACGACTACGCAAAAAGACTGGCCTAAGCATTTCAGCAAAGCGTTCAAATTCTTCCTCATCTTTTTTCTTAGATGGTTTAGGAGGAAAGGGCATGGGTATTTGAACCCATGGTTCTCTTTCTTTACCATATTTCCTAGCAACGAAGTCTCTTTTATCATAACGTTTATTTTTAGAAGGTGGGTTATCAAGATCAACAGCAGGTTCTATTTCAACATCATTATCAGGTTCTTTATCATTATCTGGTTGGGTATCCACATGAGCATCATCATTATTATTATCATCAGGTGAATGTTCATTAACAGATTGTGTTTCAGCATCAGAAATAGAAACATCATTACTATCCTCCAAGGGTTTTAATACCTCAGGTTCACTGGAAGTATGCAAAGTCCTATCATTTTTCTTTTTCTTTTTCTTTTTAGATGGACTAGGTGCATCAACATTAATTCTTTGAGAGTCTTGTTCAATTCTTTTAGGTTGACCTTCAGGATAAAGTGGCTCCTGAGTCATTCTACCTCCTCTAGTCATTACTCTAACAGCATGATCATTCATATTGTTGGTCATTTCATTGAGAAATTCACTTTGAGATTTAGCAACTTGTTCTAATTGGGTTTGAACCATAGATGCATGTTTACTTACACCTTTAACATCATTAGCAATTCTAAGTACTCAAGCGATCAATCATGTAGGCATTTCTTTTCAATTGTTTCATAACATTTGCATTGAAATGATCTTGCTTAATAATATAATTGTCAAATTCATACAAGCATTGACTAGGAGGTTTGTTATAAGGGATATCACTTTCATCAAACTTTATAAGAGAATTTACCTCTACTACCTGTGGCGGTGTGTCAAGACCATGTATTTCTTCAATAGGTGGTAAATTCTTAACATCTTCAGCTTTAATACCTTTTTCCTTCATACATTTCTTTGCTTCTTGCATATCTTCAGGACTGAGATATAAAATACCCCTCTTCTTCGGAGTGGGTTTAGGCGGTGGTTCAGGAAGTGTCCAATCATTATCATTCTTCAATATGTTATTCAATAGTTCCTCAGCTTGTCCAATAGTGTGTTCCCTGAAAACACAACCAGCACAACTATCTAGGTAGTCCCTAGAAGCATCGGTTAGTCCATTATAAAAGATATCAAGTATTTCATTTTTCTTAAGAGGAAGATCAGGCAAAGCATTAAGTAATTGGAGAAGCCTCCCCCAAGCTTGAGGGAGATTCTCTTCTTCAATTTGCACAAAGTTAAATATTTCCTGTAAGGCAGCTTGTTTCTTATGAGCAGGAAAATATTTTGCAGAGAAGTAATAAATCATATCCTGGGGACTACGCACACAACCAGGAGCAAAAGTATTATACCATTCCTTAGCATCACCCTTTAATGAGAAAGGAAATAACTTAAGAATATAGTAATAGCGAATTTTTTCCTCATGAGCAAATAGGGTGGCTATATCATTTAATTTAGTGAGATGTGCCACAACGGTTTCAGTTTCATAGCCATGGAAAGGATTAGATTCAACCAATGTAATTAACTCAGGATCGACGGAGAACTCATAATCCTTATCAGTAACAAATATGGGAGAGGTAGCAAACTTAGGATCATATTTCATTCTCTCCCCAATAGATTTTTCTTTCATTTCAGCAAGCAATTTTATAACTTCATTTCTATCATTACAAGCAAGAATGGCTCTAGCCGTCTCCCTATCAAAGCAATGTTCATCAGGTGTTTCAACTCTAGTAGGAGAGCTAGGCATAATAGGTGAATCATAATTCTCAAGAGTTTCAGCATTTTCAATTTCTTTAGCTTTAGCGAGTTGTTCACTAAGAAATTCACCAAGTGGCACAACATTATCAAGCATAGTACTAGCATCATCATGAGTATCATTCATAGCAGAAGTGGTATCATCAATAACTTGCGACATTTCAGAATTAATAGCAGGTGGTGGTGTTGCAAGTTTACTTAAAACAGAAGGTGAATCAAGTGCGGAGCTAGATGGCAGTTCCTTACCTCCCCTCGTCTTAGAGGGAACGATCTTGGTCTTAGCGTCTTTCAGATTCTTCATAGTAATCAATAGATATAAATCCCAAGTGACTCAGCAAATAGAGCTATGCTCCCCGGCAACGGCGCCAGAAAAAAGGTCTTGATAACCCACAAGTATAGGGGATCGCAACAGTTTTCGAGGGTAGAGTATTCAACCCAAATTTATTGATTCGACACAAGGGGAGCCAAAGAATATTTGCAAGTATTAGCAGTTGAGTTGTCAATTCAACCACACCTGGAGACTAAATATCTGCAGCAGAGTGATCAGTAGCACAGTAGTATGATAGTTTGATAGCAGTAGCAATAATAGTAGCGGTAACGGTAGCAGTAACAGTAATAGCAATTGTGACAGTAGTAGCAACAGTAGTAACTTAGAAAGAACAATATGTGAAAAACTCGTAGGCATTGGATCGGTGATTATGTTGGATAACATTCATCATGTAATAGTCATAACCTAGGGCGACACAGAACTAGCTCCAATTCATCAATGTAATGTAGGCATGTATTCCGTATATAGTCATACGTGCTTGCGATAAGAACTTGCATGACATCTTTTGTCCTACCCTCCCGTGGCAGCGGGGTCCATAAGGAAACTAAGGGATATTAAGGCCTCCTTTTAATAGAGAACCAGAACAAAACATTAGCACTTAGTGAATACATGAACTCCTCAAACTACTTTAATCACCGGAAAGAATCCCAATTATTGTCACCTTGGGGTATGCGTATCATAACACGTAGCAGGTGCATACAACTTGCAAGATCGGATCAAGAATACAAATATATTCATGAAAACATAAAGGGTTCGGATCTGAAATCATGGCACTCGGGCCCTAGTGACAAGCATTAAGCATAGCAAAGTCATAGCAACATCAATCTCAGAACATAGTGGATACTAGGGATCAAGCCCTAACAAAACTAACTCGATTACATGATAAATCTCATCCAACTCATCACCGTTCAGCAAGCCTACGAAGGAATTAGTCACTCCCGGCGGTGAGCATCATGAAATTGGTGATGAAGGATGGTTGATGATGACGATGCCGGAAGATCCCCCTCTCCGGAGCCCCAAACAGACTCCAGATCTGGCCTCCCGATGAAGAACAGGAGGTGGCGGCGGCTCCTTATCATGAAACACAATAAAACTTCCTCTCTGATTTTTTTCTCTGGAATTGTGAATTTATAGGCCTGAGATTAGGGTCAGCGGAGCCACGTGGGCCCCACAAGCCACCAGGGCGCGCCAGGGGGGGTGGCGCGCCCTAGTGCCTCGTGAGCAGTAGGTGGCCCCCCTCTAGTAGGTTTTGGCTCCAGTATTTTTTATATATTCCATAAAAAATCTCCAAAAAGTTTCGTCCAATTCCAAGAACTTTTATTTCTGCACAAAAAACAACACCATGGTAGTTCTGCTGAAAACAACGTCAGTCCGGGTTAGTTTCATTCAAATCATGCAAATTAGAGTCCAAAACAAGAGCAAAAGTGTTTGGAAAAGTAGATACGAGGGAGACATATCACTTGCTTCATGAGCGACAAACGCATTTTTGGTAGAGAGATTTCTGATGCGATTGACGTCAGTGAGAAGACTTTGCATCTGACGCTTCATCCAGTCGTGATGCTTATCATGTTTTTGATGAAGAGAAACAATAAGTTCCCTGTCTATCATCACCTTGGCCCGCTTCTGAGGCCTTTGAGGAACAGTACTGGTAGTGGCTTCAGTGTTTGCTTGACGTGGTTGCCGAAACTGACCAGCAAGTTCAGAAGTCGGGGCCACATTGGGAAGATGAATAGCTTCCATATGAGCAGAGTGGCTTGCTTCAACTAGTCTTGGGTCCCTATCTGCTGAAGGGTAAATAACTTCATGCGGTGCATCAACTTCAGGCAGAAAGATGTGATGTGTGCGACCAGAGGGTTCATATTGCACGGTGGAGCGGATCTTGATGAGGCGCATGATCCATGGCACATAAATCTTGAGGCCAAATAGATCCATCCCAGAAGCAGCAAGCTATCTGATGAAGAAGTCATGCGTGTTGAATCTGATGCCATTGATGACATAGTATACCAATGTCTTCATGGCGCCTTCAAGCTTGGCTGAAGATGAATGCCCTTTAATTGGCCATAGAGTGTTGCGAAGAATGTGATAGACAGTGCGAGGCAAGTACTCAAGATCTTTGACCAAAAATTCCTTGGGGTAATCAGCTTCAAAAGGCAATGGCTTCATCATTGTAAGCATTTCAGTCATGTTTGGCTCAGGCTTCAGGAATATGCTCTCAACCTCTTTCGCATAGGCAGCACAACTTGGTTCATAGAAGTCACCAGGAGTGAGCAAGGTAGTAAGCTCGAGAAGATCTTGAGCTTTGGCTTCATGATGAATATCACCTGTCATCCACTCAAGGGTCCAAGTCTTGGGATCCCTGTTGTAGCCAGAAATGTGAAGAGTTGCATAAAATTGGAGCACGAGCTCCTCATTCCATTGTTCCTTGTCAGTGACAAAGGGCAACGGTCCAACATCCCTGAAGCAATCCAGAGCTTGTTCCAGGCATGGGAGTCTAGACATGGCTTCATTATCCAGGCGCCTGTGAGGATGAATCCGGTCTTGATTGTATAAAACGCACATATAGTAAGTGTGCTGATGATGATTCCAGAATCTATCAGAAGATATGCGCTCCTTTTTGAAGGGATTCTTGTACTCTCGCGCTAAAGCAATCACAACCAAGCAGGAGTAGGGTTTTACACCGCAAGGTGGCCCGAACCTGGGTAAACCGCTGTGTCTCCGGCCCGCTCCCGCTAGCGCGCTCTCGCCGTAGCTTCGCCGTAGTTTGCTGTGCTACGGGACGAGGCGGTAGGAATGAGCTCACCCCAGTGTTCAAACCTTTGGGTCCCCGAAGCCCGATCTCCGACAAGGTACTTTGTAGTTTTCTTTATTGGTACAATTTTGACTGAGCTACATTGTTGTTTTCTAATGTTGATGTCATAGTCTACCAAAAAGCCTAGGGTTTGCCTAATCTACCTAAAGGGTTCCAAGAAGCATTACCTCAAATTCCCGTGAAAGCCGCCGATAAACTACTAAACCACCGAATGCATAATCTTCTCACGGTCTTTAACAATTTGTGTGCTAATACCTTCAGCATGTAAGCGATTCTTCCACCATTCTAGTCACCTTGCAAAATATCACCAAGAGAATATTCATTCCATTGAAATCCACATATTGGAGCCATGTAGTCATTTTGAAGAAGTATAAAAATCTTATGATCTATAGGCTGGAGCCATGTCCATTCCGTAAACAAAGAAATTGTTTCACTAAATAAGTATAAGAAGGTTTCGGAGACAGTCATGTCGACCTGTCGTTTGAAAAATAATGTAAAAGTACGGCTTCAAAATTTACGGAAAGCAAATTCAAGAAAATTACTTGCAGTAATTGTAGCTCAGAGTGGGTACTTCATGAACTGAACAAAGAAAATACCGATGTTCCATTTAGCGTAATAAATTAGTTTATCCTTGTAGGTAACTTGTCCCTGCAATCTAATTATAGGAGAGCAGTTAGCAACCTACCATTCAAGCCTGGAAATATTACCTAAAGCAAGATCTGAAATTGCTCCAATTCAAAATAAAAGAGAAGCTAGTGGATGCCTTCAATCAATGGGTAGCAAGTAATTTTTAATCATGTGTATGATACCCAGAGCTGGCATTGGCTGAGGGCCATTTTTGCTTTCCTTCTTTTTTCCTTTTTCTTCTCCCTCCTTGTATCATACCTTTTATTTAATTAATGAAATATACCGTAGAACAATTGTTCTACGATTTGCGGGTTAATTTTTTTATAGGAGAGCACATAAACAATCAACTTGATATTTTCAATGGAGGAGATAAACATAAACTCTTTTGTACAGATTCGTATCTTATAATTCTGTGTCGCACGAATTAAACAGGAGCTTCAAGATAAAGAATCAAGACATGTTGCACAAAGATGTATCAAAAGCCACAATACTGTCATGTAGTAAAGAAGATATCAATATCTAAGAACTTACACCATACTTGAGCCTTTGTACCAATTATAGCTTCAGATTTTCTCTTGATAAATGTGTAAAATGAGTATGTATCTTAGGTGTTTAATCTTTGAATCGTCGCTGAGCCTTGCTCAAATTTTTAGCTCCAATTTTTATATCTAGAACATGATAAGAATTTGCATATGTGCTAAGAATTTGTACCAAAGAACTAAGGTGTTTAATCTTTCTGAAATGATGTGTTTTTTTGCTTTTGCTTAGTACTATGATGTTTGGTATCCTTTAGTTCAAATTACCAAACAACAGTTTCATGTTCATCTATGATAATATCTTAGTTCACATTACCATCATAATCTCGAACCTAACCAAATATCTGCTATGATTCTGGCATCTATAATGATTGGCACATCTTAGTTCACATCACTACGATTGTTAAATAATCAAGGAAAAAGGAAATACTATTAATGAAATCTGACATACCATGGGGTCGAGGAGCCAGCTAAGGTGGAGGAAAGCGACCGAGGAAGGGCGACGAGGCTAGCAGCTCAGCCGACGGGGAGAAGCCGTGTCGGAGAAGGTGTGGTCTTGTTGGGGGAGATCGGCCGAGTGTGCCGCCGCTCCTGCTGCTGCACTACCGGCACCCAACTTTGGCGCAAGTTCCTCCCAAAAGCCCAAGCAAGGGCCTCCACCTTTACTGATCTTCGCCAAAAGCAACGTGTCGTGCCAGTCGCTGGTCCTCCCATGGTGGCCGACGGTAGATGGTCCCATCTTTCGGTGCCTTCTCCCGCGTCGTCATCACCTGCGCAAGAAGCGAGTAGGACATGTAAATTGGAGAGAGGGGAGGCAGAGGGGACGAGAAGAAATCAGGGGAGAGGGCGCAGGGGAGAGGGCACCTCTTGTTGCGGCGCCTTCCGTTGCGGATAGTGAGAGAGATGTGAGTTGAGAAGAGAAAATGGTCGAGGCTTCGTGAAGGATCGTCATAAGCGGCGACTGCAGCATGCACAGTCCAGCACAACGGAAGAAAAAAAGGCAGAAAACCGAAGCAAGCAAAAACCAAAAACAGGAGCAAGCCAAAGGCAAAAACCGGGGACACGGGTCACTCCCGGATGAGCCAACACCCAATACTGGGAATGCACGGGAGGAGGCCTAGCTTAGCAGCTTTAATTATTGTATGAGGAGAGGGCACCTCTTGTTGCGGCGCCGTCCCATTTCGGATAGTAAGAGAGATGCGAGATGAGAAAAGAAAATGGTCGAGGCTTCGTGAAGGATCGTCATAAGCGCCGACTGCAGTATGCATGGTCCAGCACAATGGAAGAAAAAAAGGCAAAAAACCGGAGCAAGCAAAAGCCAAAAACAGGAGCAAGCCAAAGGCAAAAACCGGGGACACGTGTCACTCCCGGATGAGCCAACACCCAACACTGGGAATGCACAGGAGGGAGGAGGCCTAGCTTAGCAGCTTTAATTATTGTATTTATGAAGGTAGTATAATTTGTACTGAAGCGGCAACAATTAATGAAGGTAGTATAATTTGTACTAAGCAGCAACAATTAATATGAATAGGAGGGAGTAATATATTTTTAGGACATCAGTTGATTGGCACAGTTTTGAACACGCAACTTCTCTCTTTGACGAAATGATATGAAAATTGTTACGTAAGGGGAAAAGTAACTGTTAAGTTTGACTGTTGGAAAAATGTTTTTTAATCCAAAGGTGAGTGCTAGGCGCATGTTGACCAGGTGGCTACCTGCACCGTACGTTGAGCCCTGCGCACATCACACTGATGTACTGAAAGTTTTTTTACCTAAAAAGCCAAAAACAATACAGAAAACAGGAACTGACCTTCAGTACTACATCAATAGATTAGTCCAAATAAAAATGATATAAGTTTTTACCAAATGCATGTACACATGAAAAAAAAAAAAGATACGTGAAAGATGTATTAGTCTACATGTTTGACACAGAGAGAATGTGTGTGAGAGAACTATAAACTATAACAGCCTAGAGTTTTGTTCTAAAAAAATCAGCCTAGAGTTTTAAACCCATTATTGCATAATGTTATCATTTTGATTGATTTGAAGATTGCTCACCACGCCTGCCGCGCGGTTGCATAATGTTATCATAATATTTCTCTTTCACATTTCATGTCATCATGCTTTAATTTGAAATGATTTTGTTTAAACCCTCATTTTTTTAATAAATTGCCAACTCAAAATAAATTCAAATAAATAAATTGCATAGATCTTTGATCTAATTAAATGGAGGGTATTCACCTGGTGGTTCTCTTTATAATCCATGAACAATAGCCTCCCAATATTATTAGGTAGCTAAAAAACATTCCATTAATTTGGAATCAATCATAACACATTTGCAATTTAAATCCCTTTTGATTTCAAATAATTTTAATCCATGCACTATTCTCCAATATTCCACCAAATACTCCAGTTCAAGTCGTGGAGCTTTGAAATATACCGAAGTAGGCACATGCAAAAATTTAGCTCGATTCTAATTTATTTGACCCTTCAAATAAATTCAAACCCTTCCTTTTTTTTTATTCTGGGAATAGAAAAGGAAAAACCTTTTCTTTTTCTAACGAGCCCGCCCATCTACACTTTTTTTTTTGAAAAGGGAAATATATTAATATCAAGAAGATACCAATTACATCCAGCCTCTACACCAACAAGATGTCACAAAGACATCCAGGATGCACATAGCCCGAAAACAAAACAAAAAAGAAAGTAAAAGAAAATCCAAAGGCCTCGCCACAGTGATCGAACCCTCTCATTAGCAGCACACAAACCACCACCAAAGACAACACCCGGAAAACATAAAAGGTCTCCAAAAGCGACGCCTTCAAGAAGGAAACAGTGCACTAGCGCCGTCGTCGCCCGATCCAAGATCTTAGGTTTTCACCCTGGAGAAAGTCCGAGCTCTCAAAACAATACCTTCAGTAAGGCAATTGCCAGGCACAACCAATGAAGGCCAGACCTTAGGTTTTCACCCTGAAAGTCCCAACTCGGCACCCGAGGAGCACCACCGAAAATGAAATCCTCCAGTGCTGCCGCCCCCACTTATCACTGCTGCTTCTGAAAATTATCAAACGCCTGGTTGACTCCATCGCCTCCAAGGCCCCCTCCGCCTTCCTGATCCTCCGATCTCAGCCATCATGACTTTCTTCACTGTTGTCTACGCCATGGAAATCGAGATGCCGACATGTCCCATGGTTCCAACAAACAACAAAGCTTTGCGCCGCGTCCTCACGGAGCCACGTAGGCTGATATAGACGCTCACGACCGGAAACTATCCGTTCCAGATATCCTTGGGCAAGATCTCCGGTAGCAGATCCGGAACACGTCGACGGCCAGATCAAGTAGGACCGATCATGCAGATCATTGCCGTGGTGCGATAAGAGTACTAGGACCGCCACCACACTGCTGCCTCCACCACGCCGACGCCATCGCTGCCACGACGGAGGGCACCGGTCCGCGCTGCCCACAGTCCGCGCCGCTGGCAGAAGATGGTCGCCAGTTCGGGGCGGATCCCGATCCGCCGCCACCCCCACGCCTGCACGATCCTCCGGTCACAAGCACTCTCAGCCAACTCCCGGGGGGGGACGAGCACGCCTGCGCCGTCCCTCGAGCCGCTGGACCCGAGCGCTCGCAGCCATCTCCCGGGGGGAACGAGCACGCTGGACCGTCCCCCGAGCCGCAGCTCCCCGCCCAGGCGGCCGGACCTGGATCCACGCATAGGCCATCAAAGGAGGGCGCCCAACGAGGTCTGGCCCTTCGTCGCCCAGATGCAGGACGCGGGAGAGCCCCCGATACCCAACAGCGATGGCCTCCCTCCTACCCATCGCGCCAGGAGCCGATAGGCACTACCAACTTGCCTCTGTAACCCTATCCCGATCCTCACCTCTCTCCCTGACAACTCAGTTATAGCTCAAAATACTTTGTACTCTCTCTTTTAGGGTTCTAGGACTTCGGTGGCGATTCTCGTCGCCATGAGATTGATGGGGAGATCGAGGGTGGTGGGAGTCGGAGGAAGCAGTTGAGGGTTGGCTTTGGCTGCAGAGGGATCCTCTTCGAAACTCGGGGGGGGGGGGGGGGGGAGGGGGAATGAGGTGGGTTTGGAGGAGATGCTGGAGCACCTAGACCTGAAGGATGAAGAGCTCGATGATGTGGTCGTAGGTGTTGAGTATCGTGATTATTTAGGAAACATATGATAGACTAGGATTTGTTCTAGCTTGTCTTCTCCAAGATGGTCATGTACTCCTATATATTTGCCCACAAGGCTCAAGTAATAGAACGATAATTCCACCAATCCCTCACTATTCCTTCTGCATGGTATCAGCCTAATCTCGATCCAAACCCTAACCACCGCCGTCGCTTCCGCATCGTACTGCCCCCAGGCGGTCGATCTCCATGATCACCACCGGGGGCCGCGCTGCCCCCAGGGTTCGTCCGCCGATCGTGTTGATCGGCTACTCTAGAGAGTCTTTTTCTCAATTCGTTGATTGGGGTTTTCTCTCTCGTCGGTCGATTGATCGGTGTTATTTTTCTTTGGTTTTCCGATTTCAGATATGTTTGCGTCCGTCCATTGTCTTCATGCGGCTCTACTCCAACACCGGCCTCGACGACACCTGCCGCCGGTCGCGCTCTTGCGCTGGCCCGATGGCACGCACCGCGTCGCCAGCGTCCCGTGCGCCTGCGTCCCGCGCGCTGGCTACAGCGCCCCGTGCGTGGCTGGTTGCTCGCGCGACTACTGGCGGACGCTCGCGCTCGGCCACCACGCGTGCTGCTCCACGTTGCACTTCCCGGATCACATGCGTATGCATACAGGTCTTGGCTGATGCACATGTCCTGCTTGGTTGCGTGCTCATGCCATGTACGGCCGAGCGATGCAAGTCGCTCGTACTTCGTCGTCCGTCCGCGTCTACACAGTCTCGTTCACTGTACCTCTGGTTTGATCAGCTGTCTACGCGCAGCCTTGTAGGATCTTGTGAATATTGTCCCGAGTACAGCATATCCCCCTACCGATCAAGCAACGGTCTGCCGCTGCATAGTCCCGTCGGGCCGCAGCCCCGCCGCCCCGTGGTTCTCCCTGCGGCTGTATTGATCCATGCGCCGCCGCTGCGCCGCCTCTCCGGACCGTAGCCCCGTGGCACGCAGTCTACGCCGCCGTCCCGAGGCCGTTCCCGCGGTTGCCCCGACCCGCGCACTGCCGTTGTGTCGCCACTTCGGGCCGTAGGCCGCGGCCCGCCGTCCGCCGCCGCCCCGAGGCCGTCCCCGCGGTTGCACCAACCCGCGCTCTACCGCTGCATCGCTCCTTTAGGCTGTAGCGTCGCGGCACGCGGTCCACGCCACCGTCCCAGGTCGTCCCCGCGACTGCACCGACCCTCGCGCTGCCGCTGCGTCGCCCCTTCGGGCCGTAGCAAGTGTGGCACGCGGTCCCTGCCACCGTCCTAAAGTCTTCCCTGTCGTCGCCCCTTCGGGCCGTAGGCACACGTTCCACTTCTCCGTCCACACGCGTCAACTTCTGTGTGGTATGCGCCGCGCCGCTTCCCTAGACGCGGGAACGCCACCGTCCGCGCCGGTCTTCGTCACGCTGTCGGGTTCTTCCTAGCCTACTTTGAGCACCGCCGCCGCGCTCCTAACCTAGCCGCCGCCGCTCTTCTTCCTCGCGTCGCTACCGCTCGCTCACCTGAGCCGCGCTGCCACTCCACCTCTTCGTATTCATCCAGTACCAGCTCATCGCCAGCGTCATCTACCCCGACCATTTCATCTACTCCGACAAACCGCGGGCGACATAGGCCCCACACCGATTGGCGCCGCAAAGTCGTCGAGTCCTTCTCTGCTAGCCCCCCTCGACAACGCGTACAGCTCATGCAGGTCCCCATCTACGCATGCCCGGTGCTGGCAACACCGATGCGTGCTTTCGTCCACGACGTGTCCCCAGGCCTGGCAAGCCTAGAGCGGAGCCTCGTCAACATCGTTTTCGTCCGTCTACGCATGCCTGGTGCTGGCAACACCGATGCGTGCCTTTGTCCACGTCGTGTCCCGGGGTTGGCAAACCCGGCGCGACGCCTCGTCAACACCATCTTCTTCCCGGCGCACCACTACCTCGACACCACGGCGCCCATGACTAACTCATCGCCTCCTTGCGGCCGCGGCTCCACAACGACTACCTTGACACCGGCCACTCCGACTCGACATCGACCATAGCGTCCCTCGCACGGCTACCTCGACCACGGCTACACAACCCTACGCTCTCGGCTACATTGACATCGGCACAAAGGGCCACCGCCTTGCTTGAGCAACCTCGTCGGTTTCCACTCCGGCCACGACTTCCGCGATGCATCGATCGTTCGACTGTGAGGGGAATGTCCATCGGCTTACCATCGGATTCTTCTTCAGTCTCACCGTCTGCGTCGCTACCGTTGTGACTGCGGGGGGATGTTGAGTATCGTGATTATTTAGGAAACATATGATAGATTAGGATTTTTTCTAGCTTGTCTTGTACTTCAAGATGGTCATATACTCCTATATATTTGCCCACGAGGCTCAAGTAATACAACGACAATTTCACCAATCCCTCTCTAATCCTTCTACAGTAGGGAAGAGGAAGCGAAGGCGTATGCACAGGCTACGAGGTGGCTCACGATACGAAAGGTGATCACAAACAAATCCTTCAGTTCTACGTCGCTTTTTCAAACCCTAAAATTTGCATGGGGGTTGGAGTATGAGCCGAAGTGTAGGGAGGTGGGTGAAAATAACTTTGTTTTTCAAATGTTCTGTTTGGGGGATTGGAAGAAGGTGGTCCAGCGAGGGCCGTGGATCTTTACGGGGTTGGGCGTGACGCTACAAGATTGTGATGGAGTCACTGATCTGTCTAAAGTTGTTTTTGATGGTCTTTACCTGTGGGCACAGATACATAACATCCCTGAGCGATACCCAAACTCCTCGTTAAACCTTCAACCCGCTTCTTGTCAATTTGCGTTTCTATCACACATAAAATTGTGGGGGGAAAATCCTTCACCAAGCAGCGAAGCTCGCGAATTGTAGCGGTATTGCCAAGCCCGTGACAATTCCAACACAATGTACTCATTGAACCCGGTGGTCCTCCTCAAGAGAGGCCGCCGATGATGTTTGAGCATATTCCAGATCCCTCCTTGGCGATGCATAAATTGGCAAAAGTGGTGGAACACCCTTCCCACTCACCGGTACAATCTCCTTGCCCGAAAGTGCATTTGTTGTATTCACGGCTGCTGCACTCACAGCCGCATCAGTAAGGTTTAGATTTTTCTTTGCACTAGGCATAAGGTCTTCATTATCTTCTCTTTCTCCCCCCTGATTGATCGGGCTTCTTCAGTATCCTGGGTAACATCCATCTTATCTAGATCAGTGTTGCCTGACGATCTTTTGGTAGAAGCAGAAACATTACCGCCCCTTCCCCTGCACCAAAACCTCCTCTCCCCCTGCCCCTCATGAACGGACGCGCCCCCATTGCCGGGCCTGATGCAGCATACTGTACATCTTTCCTTTGGGCAAGCATCCAAGTACCATACTGTTTATCTTTCTCTTCCCACAATCTATCCCCACATTCTTCATGATTGTGACCCATCAAGCCACATACCTTGCAGAAAAAGGAACCTTTTCATATTTGACAGGCAGCCACTTCATCCCTTCTCCAACTACATTAGGAGGGAAAAATCTGGTCAAACCTTTGTTGACTGCAACTCTCGCCCTAACCCTTACATAATTTCCTCCGAAAAGCACGTTTGCCGACGTCTGCACTTCCCTCACCCTACCTATCCTCTTCGCAAGATCATGAGGTAAAAGCACTAGAGGTCCTAGAACTTGTCTAGGATGTGATGGTTTAGTCCTACAACTTGCAAAAGTGCACTATTTAGTCCTAGAACTTGTTCAAGATATGCAAGTTTAGTCCTGAGCCAATCACACGCAGCCAAGTGGCACCAGCTGGACCGTTTCGTGAATTCAACCCGCAACACCCACCCACGCGAGGAAAAGGAAAAGAAGAAGAGCTCGTCTGCCGGCCATGGGAGCTCCTCCTCGTCTCTGTTGTTGAGTTCGTATACCGGCAACAACAAGAGGGCCAAGGAGGCCGACCTTGAAGCGGTCTCGTCCGCGGAAGCGTAGGCCGCCAAGAGGATGAGGCCAGAGGACCCGCTGGACCTGCTCGACGACGACACCGACGCCGCGGCGGCCGACGACCTGGCCTCCGTCATGCGGAGCCTGGAGGAGGAGATATGCGCCAGCGACCTGGCCCCGCCGCAGCCTGAGCTCGGCTTCCTGCTCGGCTCGGGTAGGGTGAGGGTATATCCGATCGAACCGCGCGGCATGCCCACGCCCCGCACGCCGCCGCCATCGTCGTCACGCCTCCCACGCCCGCACTCTTTTCCCTGCCCGCACCCTTCATCAGCACAAACCGCCGCCCCTTTGCACTACCAGTCGCGCCGCCGGATCGATCGATCGGTTCTTCGGTGACTCCGCGCTGTCCGGATGGCGGCGCCTCCCCCTGTTCCTGCTGCGGCGGCGGCGAGGGCCGGCTGGCTCGTGCTGTGGCTGCACGGCTCCGCCGAGACGGGCGAGCAGAGCCGCGCCCAGATCGCCCCCTACTTCTCCGCCGCGCCCGCCGTCCGCCTCTCCTTCCCCACCGCCCCCATCGCCTGCTATGGTACGCTCCCTGACCCACGCACTTGTTGTTCCTGATTCGATGGGGACTGGAAACACAGCTGCGATTTTATTCAGTTGCTCGATCGATTTGCGGTGTTGCCGTTGCAGGTGACGTGGTTCAGCATCCCGGAGGTCCCCATAACCGCCGTAATCATCCCCAGCTCAATTTACTCCCAGAAATAGCCGCTTGCTGTTGAGTGATTTACGTATACTGTAGCCATTCTCCCATTCACAATCTCTCTTCAGTGTGTCATATTTGTTTCTAAAAATTGGTTAGTGTTATTTGCCGATGCCTCAGAGTATGCATGCGTCAGAAATCAAGCTTGCTTCACACTTTGATTCTGGCAGTGCTCCCCCTCCAGCAAATAATCAGTAAACTGGAACTGCCAGAGTACTATTTGCAGGTCAATCTATATTACAAAGTAAACATTGTTCAAGACTAATGAGGTTAGTATCTTTTCACTGTTACTTTATAGAATGATACGACATCATTTTTCTCATCAGTGTTTGAATATTTTAAATACAAAGAAAGTTTTTTCTCATCAGCGTCAGAAATCTCGGTTTGAATATTTTAAATACAAAGCAAGTTTTATAGCACTTTGCACTATAACGAACCTCTTGCACCAAGTGTATGGAATCCTCTTGGCTATTCAAGCACATCGGTGCGTGTTCTAATGTTATAAAAGCAGATTAACTACAGCCTGGATATACTGAGCCGAGTGGATTGATGTTCTATTGTTTTAGTACTTCTGTATCCTTGTATTAGACCGCCAAATTGGATGAAGAACAGATAAACTGTTCCCAGTCGCTAAACATTTACACGCTAACACCTTTTAATTTTAGAGAGTTTTAACATTATATGCTTTTCTCATTGTTCCCAATTTGTTTCTTAGACCACTGTTAGAGATGAGGAAGGAGTCCTAGAAGCTGTTGAGCATGTGCATGAAATGTTAGACAAAGAAGTGGCTGCCGGGACGAGTCCTAGAAACATTTTCGTTTGTGGATTACTTATTGAGAATTTGATTTCCATTCTGTCTCCACAGGTGCTCTAGCCATAGCAAGTGTTCTGCTCTACCCCAAGACTTTAGGTGGGTGTGCTGTTTTCAGTGGTTCAGTTCCTCTGAGCAAATCATTTGCTGACAGGGTGACGCCTGAAGCCAGAAAGGTAACAACAGCCCACCAAATCATGGTTAAACCAATTATATTTTGTAGCTGAATCCTCTTGCAAATGTCTTGTCTCTGAATTCTTGCAAACCTGCAGACGCCGGTTTTATGGTTCCATGGGATGGCAGACGGGGTGGTACTATTCGAAGCTGGGCACGCTGGCTGCGCGTTTCTCCAAGAGCTTGGCATGGCCTGCGAATTCAAGGTGGTAGAAAAGCATACTTGAAGTCATAACCGTTTAATTGGAGCTTTGGTTTTAGCTTCTCTGACTATTTTTCTTCAATATTATCAGACTTATCCGACCCTTGGGCACTTGCTTGTGGATGAAGAGCTCCAGTATTTTTGACGATGGATATTCGATCGTCTAGGGATCTCTCAAGGAACTAAAGCTGCAAGACCATCGTCATCATCGTCGTCGAACCACGAAGATCTACACTAGCTAGAGTACTTCACAAATTTATGGGCACCATTGCTAGGTGGCACATTGCTAGTACATATGTGACCTGAATCTCAGTTTATCTTGCCACATGAATGCTTTGGAACATGATCCTATGAAAGTTTTATTTTATGATATCCAACGAAAGGATTATGATACTCTTACAGTTGACCAGTTCTCTGCCGTCTCAATTCGTGTGCCTGATGACTTGCTCTGTTATTCGTTGATGCTTCGATTAACTGTCACGTGAATCTGACATGGCCAGTGGCTCATCGATGATGTTCTCTGATTAGTGTTATCTTTATGATCGTACCAAGATATTTAAATCTAATTCTACAGTTAAAATAGTAGTGCTATCTGAATGTAATAGTTGGCAGAAAAATATCGGGTAAATTTTTTTATCTGAATGTAATCGTACCAAGATCCTCTTGGCGGCCTCCGCCTCCGCGGACGAGACCGCTTGAAGGTCGGCCTCCCTGGCCGTCTTGTTGTTGCCGGTATACGAACTCAACAGCAGAGATGAGGAGGAGCTCTCCATGGCCGGCAGACGAGCTCTTCTTCTTTTCCTTTTCCTCAGGTGGGTGGGTGTTGCGGGTTGAATTCACGAAACGACAGGGGGGTATCTGCAAATGTTCAACAGTTGACTGGCTCGGTCCAGTTGGCGCCACTTGGCTTCGTGTGATTGGCTCAGGACTAAACTTGCACATCTTGGACAAGTTTTAGGACTAAATAGTGCACTTTTGCAAGTTGTAGGACTAAACCATCACATCCTGGACAAGTTCTAGGACCTCTAGTGCTTTTACCTCATGATCTTGCGAAGAGGATAGGTAGGGTGAGAGAAGTGCAGACGTCGGCAAACCTGCTTTTTGAAGGAAATTATGTAAGTGTTAGGGCGAGAGTTGCAGTCAACAAGGGCCTGACCAGATTTGTCCCTCCGAATGTAGTTGGAGAAGGGATGAAGAGGCTGCCTGTCAAATATGAAAAGGTTCCTTTTTCTGCAAGGTATGTGGCTTGATGGGTCACAATCATGAAGAATGTGGGGATGGATTGTGGGAAGAGAAAGATAAACAGTATGGTACTTGGATGCTTGCCCAAAGGAAAGATGTACAGTATGCTGCATCAGGCCCGACAATGGGGGTGCCTCCGTTCATGAGGGGCAGGGGAGAGGAGGTTTTGGTGCAGGGGGAAGGGGCGGTAATGCTTCTGCTTCTACCAAAAGATTGTCAGGCAACGTTGATCTAGATAAGATGGATGTTACCCAGGATACTGAAAGAAGCCCGATCAATCGGCGGCGGGGGGGGGGGGGGGGGGGGGGGGGAGAGAGAAGGTAATGAAGACCTTGTGCCTAGTGCAAAGAAAATTCTAAACCTTACTGATGCGGCTGTGAGTGCAGCAGTCGTGAATACAACAAATGCACTTTCGGGCAAGGAGATTGTACCGGTGAGTGGGAAGGGTGTTCCACCACTTTTGCCAATTTATGTATCGCCAAGGAGGGATCTGGAATATGCTCAAACATCATCGGCGGCCTGTCTTGAGAAGGACCATCGGGTTCAATGAGTACTTTGTGTTGGAATTGTAACGGGCTTGGCAATACCGCTACAATTCGTGAGCTTCGCTGCTTGGTGAAGGATTTTGCCCCCACAATTTTATGTGTGATAGAAACGCAAATTGACAAGAAGCGGGTTGAAGGTTTAACGAGGAGTTTGGGTATCGCTCAGGGATGTTATGTATCTGTGCCCACAGGTAAAGACCATCAAAAACAACTTTAGACAGATCAGTGACTCCCATCATAATCTTCTAGCGTCACACCCAACCCCGTAAAGATCCACGACCCTCGCTGGACCACCTTCTTCCAATCCCCCAAACAGAACATTTGAAAAACAAAGTTATTTTCACCCACCTCCCTACACTTCGGCTCATATTCCAACCCCCATGCAAATTTTAGGGTTAGAAAAAGCGACGTAGAACTGAAGGATTTGTTTGTGATCACCTTTCGTATCGTGAGCCACCTCGTAGCCTGTGCATATGCCTTCGCTTCCTCTTCCCTACTGTAGAAGGAATAGAGAGGGATTGGTGAAATTGTCGTTGTATTACTTGAGCCTCGTGGGCAAATATATATATGAGTATATGACCATCTTGAAGTACAAGACAAGTTAGAACAAATCCTAATCTATCATATGTTTCCTAAATAATCACGATACTCAAAATCCCCCGCAGTCACAACAGTAGCGACGTAGACGGTGAGACTGAAGAAGAATCCGAAGGTAAGCCGATGGACATTCCCCCCATAGTCGAACGGTCGATGCATCACGTAAGTCGTGGCCGGAATGAAAACCGACGAGGTTGCTCAAGCAAGGCGGTGGCCCTTTGTGCCGATGTCGATGTAGCCGAGAGCGTAGCGTGATGTAGCCGTGCGAGGGACGCCATGGGGGACTTGGGGCCATATTTGGTTTCATTCTAAACTTAGTTCACGGACAGTTCTAGGTTTCTAGCACATACTCCCTCTATTTCAATTTATAAAGCACAGATGCAATTCGAGATGCAACTTTGAACATCAATTAGAAAAATAATATTTGAGTCATAGTATGACATACTTCCTCCGTTCCATAATATAAGACGTTATTATATTCAATATACTCACATATTGGGTCGCTATACCATTTTATTTTTGTTTCAGGTTTTCCTTTTTTTAGACCGCTATATATTAAATTATTGTTATGATGATATTACAAATAAGGTGGCATCAAGACCAGCACCACCTACTGGGGAGAAGAATACATCCTGCCCCCGAAACATAGCATGCCTATTTAATTTCCCCCTCCTAAATACACAGATTTACAATTATACAGAGTTTACAAATGGTAAGTTGAGAAAAATGTGGTGAAGACTGTCATATCTGCCCAACTTGGAAAGAGGCTCTTCAGTTCTTTCGTACTATCAACAAGAAACTGGTCTAGTACAGCCACATCGATTCTCAGTGGTTCGGAAGAGTTTGCCTGCAATTATTTCAGAAAGCTGCTTATTATTTCAAGTAAATGAACTCCAAGCTGTACGTGTCAGTATAATTTACATCAGTCACAAAAGAAACAATACTCCGTTTGTTTTGCTAATGTCATGTTTATTCGGAATTGCTGTTTCACGGCAATTGTGTCCATCAATGAGATAAAAAAAAAGGGTTGTTAATTACTACTACAGGTCAGTTGGACAGGTTAAATAAACTGGGCAGTGGTTGACAGGTAAAGTGAAGTGGAGGAAGAAGCACCTAGTACTATGCAGCTCAGTTGACCGGGGCAAATCTAAGTTGGCATAATTATGCTTGAAATGCGCGAAGAGCGGATTGACATTGTTGCCATCCAGGAGACCATGAGGACGGACTTTTCCCTCAAGAGTTGGAGCACTTGAGCCCGCACCTCTTTGCTTGGCACTGGCTCCCTTCTAGTGGGACGACCGGCCATTCTGGTGGCATCCTTCTAGGAGTGAAGGACGCCACCTTTGAGATAGGTAGCATGGACCGGGGCGAGTTCTATGTCAGTATGGAGATCTTCGAACGGGCCATCAACTTCAAGTGGGAGATTGTAGTTGTCCATGGCCTGGCTGATCACCGTCGCTCCGAGTCCTTCCTGGCTGAGCTCCACAGGAAGGTCTCCTCTGCCCCTCTACCGGTGGTGGTGGGCGGTGATTTCAACCTCATCCGCTGTGCAGAAGACAAAAGCAATAATTGGGTGAACTTCCCTCGCATGCAGCTCTTCAATGACTGCATCACGGATCTCGGCCTGCGAGAGCTAGATAGGGTTGGTGCCAGGTTCACCTGGACCAACCGTCAGGCCAACCCGACAATGTCAGTTCTTGACCGTGTCTTTGTGGCTCCGGAATGGGAGCTCAAATGCCCCCTTGCCTCCCTCCGGGCCATTACCCGCGTTGGTTCGGATCACGTTCCCCTCATGCTCTCCTCGGAGAATGATAGACCGCCTCCTCCGCCCCGTTTCCGGTTCGAGACCTTTTGGCTTAATCAGGCCGGTTTTGTTGATGCGGTACGCGCGCGCTGGGTGGCCGCGCGTGATTCCCCTCACCGCTCAGTTTCTGCCGTCGACTCCTGGCAGTTCTGTGCAAAGCTAGCCCGCCAGTTTATGAAGGGTTGGGGTGCCAACCTGGGTCGTAATCTCCGTGAACGTAAAGAGGGGGCTCCTCGAATCCATCCAGGCCCTAGACCTTCGGGCAGACTCTTCAGGCCTCTCCCCTGACGAGTGGCTACTTCGATATGATCTAGAGGACCAGCTGACGGTGATCTACACCGATGAGGCATTCTGGCGTCAGCGAGGCACTCAGCGTTGGGTCCTGCGTGGTGATGCCAACACGGCATACTTCCAGGCCATCGCTAACGGCCGTCGTCGCCGCAACACCATCCCCCTCTTATGGGATGGGGAGACCCTCCTCCAGCGCCCTGCTGAGATTCGCGCCCATGTCGACGGCTTTTACAAAGCCCTATTCTCGCCCTCCCCTCGGGGAGGGCTGTCCTTGGCCCCGTCCTTCTGGACGGCCCACCAGCGCGTCTCCGACGCGGAGAACGCGGCGCTCACTGCCCCGTTCTCTGAGGACGAGGTCTGGACGGCCATCAAGGGGATGAATCCTGCTTCCGCCCCCGATCCTGATGGCCTCCCTGTGAAGTTCTTCCAGACCTTCTAGGACGTGATTAAGCCGGAGGTGATGGCCCTCTTCGAAGAATTCTATGTGGGATCCATCGACCTCTCCCGTCTCAACTATGGGATCATTACCCTCATCCCCAAGGTGGCGGGGGCTTCTGACATCCGCCAGTTCCGGCCGATCACGGTGATCAACGTGATCTTCCGTATCCTGGCTAAGGGGTACGCCAATAGGGTGACCCTGTTAGCTGACCGCATCACTCATCCTAATCAATCGGCCTTCATCCAGGGCCGATTTATCTTGGATGGGGTCTTGGTCTTCCACGAGGTCCTGCACGAGGTGCGCACTAGGCGGCAGCGTGCGGTCTTCTTGAAGATCGACTTCCATAAGGCCTACGACACCGTCTCCTGGGCCTTCCTCCGGAAGGGCTTCGATGACAGATGGGTTACCCGGGTTATGCAGATGATCTCGTCTGGTCGTACCGCGATTAACATCAATGGGGAGGCAAGTACTTACTTCCCCACATTATGTGGGGTTAGACAAGGGGACCCCTTTTCCCCCTTCTTGTTCAACATGGTGGTCGACGCCCTTGCTACCATCCTCGATAAGGCTAAGGCGGCCGGCCATATTCGTGGGGTTGTTCCTCATCTTGTGGGAGGGGGAGGGGTCTCCCTCCTGCAATATGCTGATGATACTATTATCATGGTGGAAGGCTTTGACGCCGACATAGTCAACCTCAAGTTTCTCCTCCTGTGCTTTCAGCATATGTCTGGACTCAAGATCAACTTCGACAAGAGCGAAGTGATGATCCTTGGCTACTCTCCTGACAAGTCCCAGCTCATTGCTGACCGTCTTAACTGCCAGCTTGGGTCCTTCCCCACCTCCTACCTGGGGATACCCATTAGTGACTCGCGCCTCTCCGTCGCGGACCTACGACCCACGGTGACTAAGCTCCAACACCGGATCGAGCCGTGGCAAGGCAGGTGGCTGTCCAAGGCGGCCAGGACCGTGCTCATCAACTCATCCCTGTCCAGCCTCCTCCTGTTCCTGATGAGCTTCTATAGTCTCCATGAAACCCTGCACCACAAGATTGCCAAGTACCAGTCTAGATTTTACTGGGCTGGCGAGGGCGATAAGCAGAAATACCACATGGTCAGCTGGCCCGACATTTGCAAGCCTCGAGACCAGGGAGGTCTGGGGATCATGTCTTCCAAGCGTATGAATATTGCTTTGCTGACTAGATGGCTGTGGAGGATCGTCAATGGTGACGGCGGTCTTTGGCTTGACATCATTAGGAACAAGTACCTTCGGGGCCAGCCGCTGGCTTTCTGCCAACGTTCCGAAGGCTCCCAGTTCTGGCAATCAGTCATCCAACTGCTTCCTGTCCTTCGCATTGGATCCTCCATCTCGATTGGGTCCGGGTCTTCTACACTGTTTTGGTTTGATAGATGGGCTGGGGACCTGCCGTTTGCTGTCCGCTTCCCGGACTTATTCTCCATAGCGGTGGAGCCTAGGACTTCGGTCGAGGTCGCCCTTTCGGACTTAGGGCGCCTCGCGTTCCGCCGACCTTTTGGTCCCCCTGATCTCGCTGCTTGGGAAGAGATGCTGGAATGCATCGCCCTCCACACTCCCGACGTCGATAAATGCTACGGATCGCATGTCTTGGCGCCTGGAACCCTCCGGCCGGTTTTCCACCAGATCCCTGTACCAGGCCATCGCCCCGTCGACGGCTCCTGATGCCCTCACCGCTGTGTGGGCCATTAGGCTGCTGCTCAAGATCAGAATCTTCTTGTGGCAATGGATTAGGGGTCGGGTACCTTCAGGGGTGGAGGTGCTCAAGCGCAATGGCCCTGGGGACGGGATTTGCCCCCTATGCGGCACGGTGGAAGACTCGAATCACATCTTTTTCGCGTGTGTATCGGCTCAATTCCTCTGGAGTTGCTTCCGCGAAGCCGTCGGTGGTCAATGGTGCCATACCAACGTCCCCGACCTCTTCGCGGAGATCCAGTCCGTCCCTTCGTCGGCCCGCCACATTAGGTGGCTGACCATCGGGGTGCTCGCGTGGACTCTCTGGACTGTCGGCAATAAGCTTGTGATTCAGCGCGTTCCTCTCCAACGTGCCACTGACGCAGTTTTTAAAATGTGTGGTTTCCTGCAGCTCTGGCGGCCGCTTAGCCGCCCCTCCGACCGAGATGCCATCAACACCATCATCACCGACCTTCGCTCGATGGCCTCTCCGCCTGGCGCCCCCGCTCCCTCCTCCACCTCCCGAGCCAGATTAGCCTTCTGAGGCCGTGTCTCCCGCTGTTGGGTTTGGGTGTGTGTGTTTCTTAGGGCTTGTTGAGCTGTGCCCTCAGCAGAACCCATTTGTGTTGTCTTGTGCTACTTCTGTGTGCGCGTGTGTGGTGAACTTGTGTCGGATTTTGTGCTCTGGTGGTTTGCTTTATATATAAAGCGGGGCGAAAGCCTTTTTCGGTAATGCAAGGGGGGCTTACAAACCCAGACAGATGGGAGTAGAATTTAGCTCACGTAATTAAAAATACCAGCAGATCCTGTTAGTATAGTCACGTGTTTGATGACGAGGCCTATATCATTACCTCCAACCAGAAAGACCAATTCTCATTACTTTGTCCAGTAAGTCGACAGATATATGATGGTGGTCCACCGCTTACAGTTTGAGGAGCTGATGAAGGTAACCACAGTGAAGTATTAGCCTCTTGTGATAGCTAAAAGAAGAAAAAGTAAATGAATAGCAGGGAGTAAATATAAGCACCTGGAAGTGTGTTGTCAGCAAAGGACCAATTCGATAATGGACCAGTAATATTGAGCGAAGTGGTCCAAACCTCCGATAATGAACTGACACATATAACATATAAAAAATGGAAAAAGAATGTGACATCATGGTTTAAAGATTGCTTTCTTTAGTTTTATTTTTGGCACCATGGTAGTTAAATTTTTACCCAAGTGAGAGCTGTAGATGCACCCGTCGGTTCCAATTGTTACTCGATGTCTTCTGAACAACTAGCTGGGGAAAATGCTGGTGGTGCTTTCTAATCTCTTCAGTCTGTGCAGGAAACTTCAAACTTCCAGAGAACAAGAAAGGGACAGGATACAATGCCTGCAAAATAAGATAAACTCAAGCAAATACTAAGAACAAAGGATGGCAAAAATCTTTCATTTATGCATGTATCTCTAGAAATAATCAGCCTCCTACACTACTTATTGGTCATCCTATTTGTGATGAATGATCATCCTGTCTTGTTTATCACAAATTTTCTACATCAACTAGGGATCCCTCATGCAGGTCCAGATAATGGTCCACCACAAAAAGCAGAGCATATTTACTAACCTAATATCTGATTGCTGCAATAGAAGGTACTTGCAAGGATTTGCCTGGATGTCACATTATCAAAGTTTTCGAGAAAATTTACTTACCACCCACGTGCTTCTATCAGATCGATATTTTTCTTTTAAGGATAACTCTGAGTTATCTTTTAGCCATTTTGCTGCCTCAGGTGCGTTGTTGAAAACAAACTCCAACGAATTAGCATCAACCACAGAGAAACCATAGTTTGACTCCACAATGTTACTAGCATCTGAAAATGTCATCAAACATGCAGCATAAAGGAATACTATCATAGTTCCTAAGTTCAACATCTGTTCGACAGACCACAGATATCAATAAGCTAAGGTAATAATTCTTCATTTCTTCTTGCATCCATGTTAAAGCATAAGAGTGCAGACATAGAATACCAGGAGACTCTTGCTACGATAAAATAAAGCATAAAAACATGTAGTCCACAAGCTGACAAAAGGGTTTTTGTAGCAGATATCTTATATGCAGAAAATTATTGTCCCAGCAAAATATTCATGGGCGTTTGAAAAGTCAGTTGAGTTTTTCAATCACTAGAACTTTTTGAAAGAAAAACTTAATGTCAGTTCTTGATTGAGACAAGGCATGTTTTCAGTTCTTGATTTAGTTTAAGAAGACCAAATGATAATCGAAACATTGCTTAGTAGCAACCAAATACAGATATATGCCTTCCCAAAGGAAATAACTTCCTTCTTACAGTGACTCAACTAGTATTATACAGTCTTCCTTAGCTTAGGGTTTGTAGTATCCCCTTATTCTGTTGCATATCTCCCTTTCCTCTGTATATACTCTGTGCTTGCAGATCCATCACCCTAGAGCCGCTACGGTCGTGGCCTGGATCTGGGAGATATGGGAGCTGGGAAAGGGAGGTGGAGACAGGGAGGGAGGTGGGAGGCACGATGGCCACCTGCGGGGAGTGGCGGTGATGGCTCAGGGAGTTGTGGCAGCAGGCTGATGGAGGGTGAGAGGCGGCGACAGGTGGTGGGAGCAGCGGCGGCGGAGTAGGCGAGCGAGCTAGGGTTTGTGGAGACAGGACGAGAGGGGATGTGAGAGAAGAAAGGACTGCAAGGGCCTAGAACCGGCGGGTAGGGCCGGAGTTTTTCAGGGTCCCAGGGAGACTTCCGAGGGCCGATGCGGGAGGGGCGATCTGCCGTCTATCCGTGATAAAAGTCAAAGCATCGTGCGGTTAAAAAAATTACATGAACGTGAATCCCTCGGTACATTTTCCTTCGTTTTACTTAAATTTTACTGTGCGGGCCACTCACACAGTTTTCAGTTCAAAAAACTATACAACCATTGATGATTATTTTTCTGACCAGTAGCCCTAAAAGAATCAAACCTGTAACAAAGGTGTGTTGAAGCACAACTCGTTTTGGTGCTCCGGTGCTGTAAGGAAATACTTGGGATGAAATAGCCATAGCAACCACTGTAATTTGCAAAAAGCCATGCAGAATGGATGTTTTGGCCAACCAATGGCTAACAATAGGTGCTAATGGACCAAAACACCAACCCACTACCAATCCAACCATGGCTCCAACAATAATATCAGGAACAAAATGTCCTGCAAAAGACCATATCATGATTAAGTAGTCCCTCATATCAATAGATGACAATTGCTAGAGTAAACGACCAGGCAGCATAGCAAAGATAACAGCATTTTCAAGCTTATGATATCAGATTAAATTTCCCTTGTATCAAACAAAATCAATTGGAGGCTGATCAATAGAAATATGGTTTCCAACTATTCCCAACAAACTTCGTGAATGACAACAACCTGGAGAAATTCTAAAGTGAAATCAGATAGAACCATAAAATTACTAACCATATGGTTTTGGAAGAGATCCCATCATTCCCATCTTTTCAATCAAAAACTGGATAAGGAACCCTCCATAGTAAAGACAATACAGGAGACACGGGATCATTGGTATCACATATCCAAACAATGACCTGCACATTATTTGTCAATATCACAAGCATAAACAGATCCTGAAAGCATATAGAAAACAATAACATCATGGAGATCAACATTTCAGTAAGCAAATATACAGTTCACAAAAACTATTTTTGTGTAAACATCATGTATATTAACAACGGTAAAAAAAGTTAGCATCCCCATGTAGATTACTAGATGAATATGAGGTGGCTGCATTTTGACATAGAATAAACATCAAATGAAAGAGATGAGGAGTGGTGATTGTCGCCATTCATTATATCTAAGATCTGAGTTTCATTTCTCTGCCATATGGCTTCATAATAAAATACAAGTATGACAGTGGATGTACAACCTCACCACCCGAGTTCGACGTCCGCACAAATGCAAATTGGGATTCTTATTCTTTCATAAAAAAAACGTTGAGGGGACCACCCCCATGGCTTTCCTTCCAAATAGTATACAAGTATGATCATGTGATAGTTCATACAGTTTCCACTTTTATCTCTAAGAATTTCGACATCCAGAAGACCACAGGACATAGGAACTGTTATTAAGGGGTATTAGTATTGGTCTAGGAGTCCTTATTAGGCTATTTCTCTTTCCTCGTACCTCAAGTCTTGTGTGTGCCACTCCTCTGGCCTCCGTCTGATCTGGCTTTGAGATGCGTGTAGCATCTTTTAGGTTTGCCATTGATTAGTCTTTCATTTGTCTAATTGCACTGAGACGAGTTCATTAGCACTGAGTAGTAACAAGATTAAATATTGATATTGTGTACGCATGGATCTATTTGTCTAATATGCATTAGTACTGATATGCATTAGTACTGAGTAGCATCCATAACATGGTATCATGAGCCTAGGTTTGTGTGTGTGTGTGTGTGGGGGGGGGGGGGGGGGGAATCCTGGACGCCGCAACTCGTGCTCCCTATCGAGTTCCTCTCTCGGTCTCCTCTCAATCGATCTCGATCTGCCTTGCCCGATCGATTATGGTCTTCTCTCCACATCCTCCTGCCATCACCAATGCACTGGCCAGATCGGACTGCTGTTGGGTTGCTTCCTCTCCGCCTAGATTGGAGCTTAGCTGCCGACTCTACATGGATGGATCCATGCAAACCCATCCATTGCGCCGGCGGCCTGCGCGTGGACCAGGCCCAGCTCACCGCCCGCCTCCCAGGCAGCCGGACCAGGCCGATGCTGACTCAAGGCCCGCTTTTGGATCGTTATCGACAACTTCAGCCCAAGATGCCTTCCTCGCAAGCGTGCTCTGCATCGACACAAGTTGTTCCCTCTCCAACTGACGTTGGTGTATTCGCCGACCGCCTCGCCTCTGCAGATCCCCACATGGTGGCGCCATTCCAGATCGCCGCACACGCCAGCCTGCTCTCCATTGCACGTCTCAAACAGGCAGCTTCGCCGGTCGTCGTCGCAGGCCGCCTCACGGCCTGAAGCTCGACCTCCCTGCTGCAGGTCCCCGCCACATCTGCCCTCCATCTCTAGGCCGCTTGACACCCTACTGCAGGCCCGGGCCGCTCCTGCACCTCCAGCCTACCCAAAATCGCCTCGCTCCACCCGATTGGATCGGACTGTGGTGCTCCCAACTGAAGGCTGCAGGCAGCTTGACGCACATGTGCCGTGGCGCCCCATATGCTGCCTCGCCTCCGTGGCCGGCTCCCGCTGCAGGCCTGCTCGCCTGCTTCCCCATGCGCGGCTCTCCTCTGCTAGCGCATTGCTTGCCTGGCTGTTTGCTGCCCCGTGTGCTGCTCTTCTCTTACTGCTGTGCGCGCTGCTCTAGCTGTGTGCATCTGCAGGCCTGCTCGCCTGCTGCTCGTGCTGGTTGAGTTTGCTTGCTCTCCTGCTGCTACTACTAGTGTGCTGTCATATCAGTCCTGAAAAGAAAATACAATGTCATCCAGCATTGTTTTTCTTCCTCACTGTTCGGTGATCCTCGATGGTCGTTTTGCCGAATTTGTCTCACAAACACAACTGTCATTAGTGTTGAGTGCTCGTCCACTAGTTGCTGTTCTTCGCTGCTCCTTGTCGGCATCTAATGTGAACGGCTTTCTTCGCAGCTCCTTTTGCATACACGATGACTTTTGCATCTTCGTCTCGTGTGTGCTTCCTACCTTCTAGTTCTCTAAATATCCCGCTGTGTCCACCAAATCCGTTGCTCTTCCGTGTTTCTCATGCCATGCGAGTCCACCAAACTTTTATGTCAGCCTTCTTTTTCTGGTCCTGGTCCTTTCTATACAACTTTTCTGGCCTACATGGTCCTTGTTGTTTTCTATAGGAATTTTGTGGCCTCTTTCTATGCCCATTCTCTTGCCGCCAAGCTTCTTATGCCGCCGGTTTTCTTAGGCTATGATTTTGTGCGCAATGCTTCATTCCTTGATGTGTCATCTTCTTTTCACACCCATCTTCTCTTGATACTTGCCTTGATCTTCTACTAATGTGGTGTCTTCCTCTAATGCGCTATCTTCTTAGTTATCCCCTTTGGCTTGACTCAGACAGATTTTGAAGACTCTTCATGCTACAGCAACACTCTCAGGACGTGGATTTTGGATTAACATTTTTGTGAAAATCTGAATAGTAGACGTACACACAAACGTTCTCCCGTGCGACGGCGCAGAGATATGTGTGCCTTCAATCGTGCGGCTAGAGACAGCGTACCGCGGGCACATGTTGTGTGGTGGGGGCCACCCTCTTGATGAGGGGGTTTCTCTTTCCCTCGGTTGGGTGAGAGCCTCGCACCAGCGATCACATTCGCTCGTGCGCAGGTCGCAGGCCTGCTCCAGCTGGATTTGTCCCTTTAGGTGAGCGCCCGACTCACCCAGCCGCACTAGCTTTCTCTGTTGCCGCGGTCGGTTTTTGCAGGTGGTGCTCGGTTTCTCAAGGTGGCCAAGTTCGTAATCGCCGGCGAGCTGACGAGGAGGGGGTGGAGGGGGACCTGGGGTTCTCAAGCGAGCGCCGGCTGGTGGTGCTCACATCACCCTGTCTCAAAGCGTGGGTCGCTGGGATATTTGGCAACGGGGTGGCACGAGAATTCCATGCTCGGCAAACATATCGGCAAGCTTGATTCAACTAATCTGGCAACTATGGATAACTAATATGGCAACTAATAACAACTAATCTGGCCACTTCATACAATTAATCTGGCAACTGATAATAATTAATCTGACAACTTCATACAACTAATCTGGGAACAGGGTGGGAGCGGGAACGGAAAGATTGGGAACTAATATGACAACTTGATACAAATAATGTGGCAATTAGATAACACTAATCTGGGAACTACGTTTTGCTCCAGCGGAGCCTTTCCGATTTTTCCAGATTTTCTCTGCTCCCGTCTGAACCTGCATTGCCTGAATGTGCTCGACCAGAGCTTCTTTTTCTCGTCCTTTGTGTTTGTCCCCGGTGTTTTGTCTCATGTCTAATGTAGGAAGAGGATTTGCTGTCTTTGAAGAAGATGCAGAGGATCGGAGGGTGACAGCAATAGGGGAGAGATGGGTAATCGCGAGGGAGTGTATAGAGAGATTTTAGGCAAGTGCACGCGCGGGCTAGGATCAGCAACAGGCGGCCCAACGAACTGCTGGAGGTAGCAATAGGTGTTCAATCGCGAGCGCATAGCTAGAGGGCACCACACGGGAAGAGTCATGTGCAGCGCTGCTCTGTAGTTCCGCCCATCATTTTTTTCTAGTGTTACACTTCTTCAAATGCAATGCTATTGCATGCACTTTGCATTTGAGCGGAGGTGTTAAGGAGTATTGGTCTAGGAGTCCTTATTAGGCTATGTCTCTTTCCTTGTACGCATGTGGGCGCGAGCGAGGCTTGGTATTAGCGAGGGTTTCCAGCCATCAATATCGAGGCCACCCAAACAGCTGAATTCGGGCCGTATGAAATACCACTTCACGGTTCCGACCCTGAATACCAACATCCAAAAGCAGTATAACTGGCCTTCTGATATTTCTAGGGACGGATTGCCACAAAACAAAACTAGTGTTTATTATTGAAGTGAAGAAGCAAAATTGTTGATGCCATTATTGCGATAAACAGAATAATTCAATAAGATAAAATAGTATAAGAGTATAGTTACTTAGGTGATTGTTGGCCCAACTGCTTCCTGCTGATGCTAGAGATAAATCGCCCAAGAAGAAGGGACATGGAAATAAAAAATGTTAGAAAACCTCCACTCAGCCCAGCTAGCATGTAAGCCTGCACCAAATGATATAGCAACAGCCCAAAGCAGGTGTTAAGCGAGAAAACTTTTTGTCTACAATAAATATGTTAGAAATTCAAACAAGTTTGGAACCATATGAAGATTAAACTAAATTAATTGCTCTGTAGTTGCAATGACGTGGTCTTATCCTCCACAAAATGCATGTTTCATAGTTGTGTTGTGCATGAAGAAATTAACAGTATAACATGATTCAACTAGTATTTCTACAAACAAGGCTTCTGGTTGTCGACCAGTAGATACATGAGAAATAGGTTTGCCATATACAGGATGCACATGTCAAGTCCCAGGTTGCCCACTGAAAACAGTAAAAAAATGTCGATCCACAAAGAAATGTTCAAACTTTAAATGTAAATTTAAAATTCTACTCCCTCCGATCCAAATTAATTGACGCTTGTTTAGTACAAAGTTAGTACAACTTTATACTAAACCAGCGTCAATTAATATGGATCGGAAGGAGTAAGAAAACTGCTAGCAGAATTTGCTTGTATTTAAGAAAATGAAATTACTATTAAAATAATGAACATAAATCCTTTAAGGAGGAAAGAAGAAAAATTTGCCTACCCCAACTTGTTTGGGACTAAAGGCTTCGTTGTTGTTGTTGTAGGAAAGAAGAAAACTTTCTTAACAGTTCATCGCCTCTTACTTTATTGATCTTATAGTATTTTTCTCAAGGTAACAATGCATAATAAAAAAGGCAGTGGCACATTCAGATATTCATATGATGACATTTGAGCAGTGTAAAACCAGTAATGCATCGCCGATCTTACGATCCAGAGATGGTCGTGGAAGTGAGTAGAGAGAGGGGTGGTGCCTAGGTTCAGGCCCCTGGATGGGTAATACCTGTCTGGCTATCTTTATTGATCAATAAGAGAATTACAATGGAGTCTACTAAACCAGGTGACAGGTATGAGGCTCCTGCGTGACCCTTCCCATTGGCTGGGCTTTGCCTGGTCATTATATAGGTAGACGAAGGCCGATAGTTTGGTAGCTATCTTCATGGGATACGATACAATCAAGTGACCCATAGTTTAGGGGACATATCTCCCACAGCTATAGGATCCTCAAAATAGCGCCCATTTACTTATCCCTTATGAGTGCCTACTCGGGCATAGTGGGGTGTGCGACCCAGAAGCTCCTAGACACTCGGGCTGGATTCGCCCGTAAGGCATCCTCCTTCGAGTGGGAACCCTTAGGGCATCTCCAACGCTAACCCGCAAATTTGCTCCAGCATCTGTCCGCGGACACTGATGCCGGAGGCCGCCATCCAACGCTGCCCACATACATTTCAACCACTGTTTGAACTAACCGGACGAAATTCATGCAAACACGGTGTATTTCATATAAAACTGACGAGATTCATTACATTTCGGACATACATAAAATAAAAGCGGAGCTCGTCCGACTCTGGAGGTATAATTTCGCCTCCGTGGCCTCCGCCTCCGCCTCCGCCATATCTTCCTTATGTCCGGCTCCGCCGCTCATCGGAGTGACCATGCTTTAGCCGGAGGGGAGCAGTGGCTCCTCCGCTTCCGCTCATCGGAGTGGCGGGGGTCGACGATGGTCTGCGCTGAACCAGGCAAGACACCGGCTGTGTATGCCAGCGACGCGGTGGCGGTGGCCATCTTGGGACCCAAGCGGCGGCGGCCTCCCATGGTCTACTTTTCCTCGGTGTCGGCGGCGGCCGCGGACGTGTTGTCCGCCTCCGCCGGCAGGGTGCGGTTACGCCAACGTTTGCCCGTGCCACCGTGCTCCCCCGCGTGCCGGCGTGGAGCAACTGGCCACTCTTTTGCGAGCTGGGTTGGAGCGGCGAGTTGTTGCACCAGGGGCCAGCTTGGAGCGGCGACTTGCTCCTCCGCTTGCCCGCCTGTAGCCTCGCCCAAGGTACTGACGGCCTGGGGCGGCGAGGGAGGTGGAGCAGCGAGTTGCCTAGCTCGTATCAGGCGGGCTCGACGGGCCACCCAGCCAGCTTTTATGCCGGAGAACCCCTCTTCCTGCTCGCCGGATGCCATGGAGATTGTGGAGAAAATGATGCAAGGAGAAGATGGGAGCGGAGTGTGGTGCGATTTTTGCCCGGCGTCTGGCACCGTTTAAATAGCGAGCAGACGGCCGGAGCCAACCGGTGTTGTGTTTAATGCCGGACGGCTCGCGAACGAACGTGTGGCCGAAGTAGGTTTCTCGGCACACGCGCGGGTTTAATGGAGGAAGGCGGGCAGTCTATGGCCGTTTGAATGCGGCCAGGAGGCGTGTTCAGCCGGGCGTGCAGCGGGCGGCTCTCTCGGCCATCGCGCCGCTTCAATGCCGACAGTGAGGGGTCGCGTCCGTCCTGCGCCGGCGTCAATGCACAGCGGCCGCTCTCCAGCAGCAGGATTGCGGGCAGCTAGCGCCGGGCGAGAACGCGCGCGGGTGGGTGTTTCGGCTGGGCCAGGGTGGTCAGACGCAAGCGTGCAGCGGTCCGGACGCCCGCAAAGCCCCCCCCCCCACTTTGTCTATGGTTTGCTAGAAAAAGTGCGTCTGGACCGCCCGGCGGACCGATACAGGCCAGCGTTGGATGGCTTCCGCTGTCCGGACCGCGCGGTCTGGACGTATGCGGGCGTTTTGAGGGTCCGCGTGGGAGATGCCCTTACTCACCGAGAATGCCTCCGCCAACACTCAAAACGAGGTTGTGCTTTGTTACTCGACTTGAAAGTGGTTTTACCTTCGTTGATCGACCCCTGCGGAAATGGAGTTCGTAGGGAGACGTCTCGTGGTGCATGATTGCTGGACTTTGGTCCCTATTTTGTCAGGAGAGCACCAAGAGACGGTGAGGGATATCAAGGCTCTCGCTTGCCCGTGGTCATACCAAGTGGTATGTGGCCTTCGATTCCCTGTGGTAGCGGATTAGCCCTCTATAAGCGAGGCGCTAGTGCTCCCAACCTTGATCTCCGTCTGATGTTGAGAGACCTGGGGCATCGACCTATACCCCAAGCCCAATCCACCCAAAGGGGGCTTCGTCCCTCCTTTGGTGGACAGATCAACAAAGGAGGTTAAGGTATTCAAGCAGGTGATCTCCTTGAAACTTCCCTTGTCTTCAGAGGTGGTGGAAAGCAGATAGGGTAAATCATGCCCTTTTAGTTGTAGGGTCACCCCGACACCATGGGTCCTTATCTTCAAAAGTGGTGGAAAGCAGATAGGGCAAATCATGCCCATTTTGTTGTTGGGTCACCCCTACACCATGGTTCCCGAACCAGTCATTCGTACAATGAGGGCATCCTCGCCAGAGTAATTGAGGTCTAGCCTCCCACAATGCGGGTTGTCGTGGCCCCGGTTCTTATCACCTCCTTGAAGAGCAAGAGGAAAAGGGTGATCTCCGATCAGTCTTATTCTTCTTCATCGGGAGATGCTCCGAGTCTATGCTTGTCCAACCATAAAGCTCCCACCAGCCTCCGGAGTGTCCCTGGCTTCTAGGTGGCCCCGCCGTCTCTTACACAAAGGGCTAGTCAAATATGCTTACATATACGACAAGCGTACCTCGAAGTGGAGTGGTAATGTTTCCGATGTTCCGCGGGAAGTAGAATCTGTTGAGCCACCTCCGATGAATTTTTTTCACCCGGGGGATGTTGAGACAAGTCCCTTAGGTGGCCAGCCAACACCTTCCAGCGAGGGCCAGCCAACGGTACTCTTGCTGCCAACCCCTGGTGTCAGACCCAGGGTGGTCTGAAGAACACATTTCAGGATTTAAGACTGAATTCCATTCGAACTAGCCCTCTTTACTGGATGATTCCGAGAGTTTAGGTGCATTACAAGAGGAACCTGAGGCCAACCAGGAACACTGGCGGCTAAGGGGGAAACCCTAATACATGAGATGATCTCCACCGATCTAAAATCCTGGCTTTATAGCCTTACAAAACGAAGGAAAAATGGAGAGAAAAGTAAAACAGAAAGAAGAGGCATTGTAGCCTTTGCCGGAAAGTAAACAACGACTGCTGGGTAGCTACGGGCCGCACGATGAAGATCGGACACACGTCAGGCCTTCATAACTGGCAAAGCGGCACGACGGCATCCAGGACATCCGATCGAAGAATTAACTTGCGTGCAGTGTGTCAATCTTCAGAGAATTCATCGTTGGGTCTTAACAACTCCCCCCAAATCAGACCAGACCTGTCCTCAGGGCTGGAAATTGGGAAAATCCTTTTGTATGAATGTAGCATCTTCCCAAGTGGCCTCCTCCAGAGGTAAATTGCTCCACTTGATCAACCATCTGACAACCGGAATACTAATGTTGCCCTGAACTCTGGGAACAAGCTTCCTTTCCAACAGTTGTTCTGGCTCCAACAAGATAGTGCCATCAGGGTTGAGCAAAGGTAGCTTGGGGTTGGGGATTGCCTGGGGTCCAACATGCTTCTTGAGCTGGCTAATATGGAAAGTGTCATGGAGCTTGCAATCATCTGGTAGTAGCAACTTGTATGTAGGACACAGTTCCCACTTTTTGGAGTACTCTGAACGGACCATAGAACTGGAGTGTAATTTGAGACATTTGTGGATGCTGAGAGTGGTATGCCTGTATGGTTGTAATTTCAAATAGACCATGTCTCCCACTTCCAGAGTTCTTTCAGATCTTTTCTTGTCAGCATAGTGTTTCATTCTAGCCTGAGCTTTCAACAAGTTCTCTTTGATGTGAGCTACTGTTTGCTCTGCAATGAGTACAGCAGGAAAATTCTCAATTTGATCTGAAGGGTATAGAGCAGCCTCTGCTAACAGATGAGGTGACCTACCATATAATGCCTGAAAGGGTGTTATCTTTAAGGAAGTGTGATAACTGGTATTGTACCACCATTCAGCTAAGGGCAGCCAATTGAGCCATTTCGATGAAAGCCATACATCTCAAGTAATTTTCTAGACATTGGTTTACTCTCTCAGTTTGGCCATCAGACTGAGGATGATATGAAGTGATCATGTGTAATTTTATCCCCGGTTTCTTGAAAAGATCTTGCCACAAATTACTAGTGAAGATCCTGTCTCTATCTATGACTGACAAATGGCAAACCATGGAGTCTTAATATATTATCAGTGAAAGCTTTTGCCACGGTGTTGACTGTAATGGGGTGTTTCAAAGGAATGAAGTGGCTGTATTTGGTAAACCTATCCACTACCACCAGGATCATGTCTTTGTTGTTGGATGTAGGGAGACCCTCCACAAAATCCATGCTTATGTGGCACCAAGCAAAATCTTGGACAAGCAATGGTTGTAACAGCCCAGGGTATTTGCAATGCTCAGCCTTGTTGATTTGGCAAGTAGGGCATTGCTTGATGTAGTCAACAATGAATTGTTTCATTCCTGGCCAATGAAAGAAGAGTTTAACTCTTTGATATGTAGCTCTATGTCCAGAATGACCTCCCAACTCATAATTATGTAAAGCAGCTATCAGTTTGGTTCTGATGGTATTGTCAGCTCCAATAACAATTCTGTTTTTTTATCTGAGGACACCCTATTTTAGTGCATGGTTGGGCATAGAATCAGGACTAGCAGCTAATTGAGCTAGTAGGTCTTTGCATCTCTCATCATCTTTGTAGCTAGCTACCACTTCAGTTATCCAGGCAGGTTTAAAAGTAGATGCTATTAAAGCATGAATTTTGTATTGCACTCTTGAGAGGGCATCAAACACTTTGTTTTTCTTCCCTTGCTTGTACTCCACAGTGTAATTATATCCCAACAATTTGACCAAGAGCTTGTGCTGAATACCTTCAGTCAGTTTTTGTTCTTGGATATATTTCAGGCTTTGCTGGTCAGTTCTTATGATCAGAGAAGAAGCTGCAAAGTAATGTTTCCAGTGCTTGAGGGCTCCAATGATGGCCAAAGCTTCCTTGTCATAAGTGGAGTAAGCTGCTGCTCTAGGGCCAATTGCTTTACTGAAAAAGGAGATTGGTCTCCCAGCTTGCATTAGGACTACACCAAGTCCATATGCATAAGCATCAATCTCTAAGATAAAAGGCTTTGAGAAGTCTGGTAATGCCAAGACTGGTGCTTGAGTCATTTTGTTCTTGAGTATGTTGAAAGCTTGAACTTGCTCCTGGCCCCAAGTGAAATTGTCTTTCTTCATATTGTACAATGGCCTGCAAATTAGACCATAATTTTCAACAAACCTTCTGTAATAACCAGTTAAACCTAAGACACTCCTCAGTTGAGTAACGTTTTCAGGTTCTGGCTATTGGATTACTACCTGAATTTTGACAGGGTCAGTGGCCACTCCCTCAGCCCTAATAACATGACCCAAGTATTTCACCTGTGGCTGGGCAAAAACACATTTGCTGGCCTTAATGTACAATTGGTGTTCCTTGAGTGTTTCAAACACTTGCTGCAGATGAATTAAATGCTCTTTCAGTGTTTTACTGAACACAAGGATGTCATCAAAGAATACTAGGACAAATTTTCTGAGGTACTTGGCCAGTATAGTGTTCATGAGCATTTGGAAAGTGGCAGGGACATTGGTTAAGCCAAATGGCATGACCAAATATTCATAATGTCCACAGTGCGTGCTAAAAACAGTTTTCTCAATATCTTCCTCTTTCATTCTTATCTGGTGGTACCCACTTCTGAGATCTAATTTAGTGAAGACAGTTGCCCCATGAAGTTCATCTAACAAGTCCTCAATGATAGGAATAGGGTACTTGTTTTTGATTGTTTGTGCATTGACTTTTCTTAAATCATTGCAGAGTCTCCAAGTTAAATCCTTCTTTTTCACTAAAATTGTAGGGGAGGAGTAAGGACTTGTACTGTCTCTAATTACTTTGGACTTTATCATTTCCTAAATGATGATTTCCACAGCTTCCTTCTAGTGATACGGTAATCTATAAGGCCTTTGATTTATCACTTTTGCATCAGGCTCAAAAGGAATTGCATGGTCTACTGATCTCTTAGGAGGTAAACCAGTAGTACCAAAAATTCCTTTATACTGGTGTTGACACACGAACGCGTCACGCGTACCCTCGACGCCGGGGGTGATGCACCGCAGCTCACGTCGAGGGAGGCCTGCCGGAAGCGCGGTACGCAAGCAATCCGGCGGGCGCTTTTGAAACCCGACGCACCGCTTCTCCGGGATGGAACCCGTCAGGAGTCACGGATGGACGATGGGCTGCCCTAGGTCGATTCGCTCGCCCCTAGGGCCTCGAGGATCGCCGCACTTCAATACGAAGAACGAACGAAGAACGAGAAGAAAGATACAAGGGAGAGGGATAAAAGTAGGGTAAAAGATGTAGATGTGTTTGTTCGATTGTGTGTTGTTCCAATCGGCCATCACCTCTTCTATTTAAGAGGGGGTTGGACTTCCCGTACAAGTTATGGATACAGATTTCCTTCCAAAGTACGAAAAACACTAGCCAAATTCGGACTCTCCAAAATCTGCCCGAATCTGCATGCCGGCAAGCGGTAGTACCGCTTCCGGGTACGGTAGTACCGCTTCAAACGGTAGTACCGCTCTGAGTACCGCTCTACTACCGCCTGGGCTGGTACTACCGCTCGAGTACCGCGCTACCACCGCTCGGGATACCAGAAGAATTTTCGTAAGCGGAACTTGGCGCGGTAGTAATATGCGGTAGTACCGCTCAAGCGGTAGTACCGCTGTGGAGGGCGGTAGTACCGCTCCAGAGGCCGTCTTGATGGGCTGGCTTCCATCTCCTTACGTCCATCTTGATCTCCGGTCTTCGACGAGCTGCCGCCTTCCCGGGAGTATCATCAGGGTATCTTGCCGGGTCGCCTTGCCGGGTCATCTCCTTGCCGAGCCGTCTCCTTGCCGGATCGCCTCCTTGCCGGGCCGTCTCCTTGCCGGAACGCCTCCTTGCCGGGCCGTCTCCTTGCCAGATCGCCTCCTTGCCGGGCCGTCTCCTTGCCGGAACGCCTCCTTGCCGGGCCGTCTCCTTGCCAGATCGCCTCCTTGCCGGGCCGTCTCCTGCCTCTGTTTGGGTCTTCGGCAAGCACTCAAAACCGGCAAGCTTTTCACTTGAGTCCACCTTTACTGCATTTTGCATCGTGCCAAAATCAGGTGTCAACACATGCCCCCCTGTTTTTCGGCAAAACTTGTGTGCCGAAAAATAATTCGCATAGAGCTTGCTCTAAGGACGATGTCAACACTCCATCGGCCATTTATATGTGCTTAGGGCGATAATCATATATCGGCCATGTTTGTGTTTAAGATGATAAGTATATATCTTGAAGTCGATTGCCACCATCCCGAACCGGCGTAGATTCAAAATCCTCCATCTCATCTTCATCTCCCAATGTGTATATTGGACTTAAAATTTCCTCAATAAAAGGGGATGTTTCAGGTGGCGTGGACGATGTAATAAGGGCTGCATCATCCTTTTTTGGTGGCGTAGGTGCTGTTGTAGCTAGTGTAGAGACATCTGCGTTTCCTTTTTGTTTAGGCCTCCACACTTGTTTTGTGGGCGCCACGGGCCGAATTTTATTGAACAATTCGTCCTTTTGCTCTTCTACTTCATGTGCCGCCTTCTCGCGGCTCCTCATACATTGTAATCTCCTTTTTTGTGTCTTGGACAGACCGGGAGGACACCACTTATGTTGAATATACTTGGGATCCCTAGATTCTGCTTCGCTTGGAGAATTTTTTGTTGGCCGATTAGCACCATGGCTTGAACGGCCTTGTGTAGGATAATAAAGCTTTTTGTGAGCAGGCCTTCTAGGTGTTGTCCACCCCATATGAAAAGCATAAGGAGCCATTGGGGGCTGCCCCCATCCTCCATTGAAGTCTCCCATGTAATATGGCGCATAGGGGGGTGGCGACATCCATGGTGCCGGTGCCCATGACCCATATGGCCTTGCATAGTGTCGAAACTCTTGCTTCGGAGGTGATCTTGAACGTTTTGAATATGATGGCCGATTGGAGCTAGAACCGGCCGCTTGACTTGCATATTTAGATAGCAACATATCAAAAGTTGGCTTGATTCGCTTGTGCTTAGCTTCACTCCTTTTACACTTGCCAACTTCTAAATTCTTGGGCTTGATAAATTCAACATGAGTATCCTCTTGTACTTGCGGTTGCCCCCCGAGTGCAGGATTTTTTATGGTGATCTTGATTACCTCTCCACCATCGGATTGCTTCTCAAGCACGACTTGCCTTCCCAAGATCTTGTCGCCATCTTTGTTCTTCCTGGGCTCACCAATGACAATATTGTCTTTATTAGCTGATTCGGCTATGTTAGGCCGAATTAACATTTTCTTCCCCTCCAAAGTCATGGTATTCATTGGGAAGGGTTGTCTATCAACTTGCATCTCAGAAAAACTCAATCGTCCGTCATTAATGGCCGATTGTATCTGTCTCCGAAAAACATTGCAATCATTAGTAGCATGAGAAAATGAATTATGATATTTGCAATAAGCACGCCGTTTCAGCTCCTCAAACGGCGGTATGGTGTGTGATATTCTAATCATCTTTTCTTGCAAGAGAGCATCAAATATTCTATCACACTTGGATATATCAAAAGTAAATTTCATCTCCTCATCACGATTCTTACGAATCGGCTTAAGAGCATTGCATGCATAGGGTTTGGCCTTTGAGGACCAAACAAATTCAGTGGTACAGACATCAACCTCATCGTCCGAATATTCATCATTATAATCAAGCATATGCATTCTAGGACGATCGGTTGTTGACCTATGAATCTCTTTACTTCGGCTTTCTTGAGCCAAAGCTTTCTGCAAGACTTGGTTAATATTTAAAAATTCATAACTTTCTAGCCTCTCCTTAATGTGAGTTTTCAAACCATTAAGGACAAGATCCGCCAAGTCTCTTTCGGTTATCACTAAGCTATAGCATCGGTTTTTTATATCTCTAAATCTTTTGACATAATCGGTGACCGATTCATCATGTTTTTGCCTAACCGATGTAAGATGCGATAACTTAAGCTCATTGTCGCCACTATAAAAATGATCATGAAACTTTTGCTCTAGTTGCGACCATAAGAGAATTGAGCCAGGTGGCAAAGCAGCAAACCATGAAAATGCGGTGCCAGTTAAAGATAAGGGAAATAACCGCACTTTCAATTCTTCTATGGAACTTGCTTCACCCAACTGTGCTAGATACTGACTCACATGCTCCCAAGTTGTTTTTGTGCCCTCTCCACTAAATTTGACAAAATCAGGAACCTTATAACCTGGAGGGTACAAAACTGCGTCGAAGTGTTCAGGATAAGGCTTTTGATACACACGACTCTTTACTTTCGGCTCGTTTCCGAAAGTTTCTTGAAACATCTTATGCAAATCCTCCCTTAATTTGGCTAAAATTGGATCCGAGGTAGATGAAGATGCTTGTGGCAATGACATAGGAGCAACTTGGGAACTAGCTAGTGATGCAACTTGTGGAGTAGGCGCCGAAACATAATTCGACGGAAGACCAAACATGCTTGTATTCATAGGTGATGTGACAAAGTAATTCGGCGTAGACGCCGAATTGGGCACACTCATAATAGGATTAGGGTATGCAGGTGCGGCCACAAGTTGATTGGTTTGGCTAGGATAAAAATTCATCGGCAAATTGTAATGTTGTTGCATGGGAGGTGCCGATGAAATAGGTAAAGTTGGATTAGGTTTTTCTGGGCTAATGGATACACCAACATTACCACTAGATGATGGCGGCATATTTTTCTGAGCATTGGTATTTGCCACGAAAGAATTGTACGCCATCACATTACCCTTACTAACAAGACTTTCAATCACAGCCAGTTGCTCAGGAGAAAAAACTTTGCTCACAGTGATTTCATCTTGTTCATCAATGGGAGGAGGTAACCTGATTTCTCCAATCGGAGTGATGTTGCCTTGGCGGTCCTTCTTGAAACTTGAAAGAAACGCCTCCAAATCCTCCTCCTCGCGCTTCTTCTTGAGCGCCTCAAAAGCCTCTTCACGCTGTTTCTTGAGCGCTTCGTAGGCCTGGCGATGTTCCTCCGATAGCTCATCAAGACCGGGCTTAATGATGTTATCGGCGCTAACTTCTGAGGGTTGGGGAAGATTTGACATGGTTGATGATGATTCTTGATCTTTCCTCCCCGGCGGAGTCGCCAAAAAGTGTGTTGACACACGAACGCGTCACGCGTACCCTCGACGCCGGGGGTGATGCACCGCAGCTCACGTCGAGGGAGGCCTGCCGGAAGCGCGGTACGCAAGCAATCCGGCGGGCGCTTTTGAAACCCGACGCACCGCTTCTCCGGGATGGAACCCGTCAGGAGTCACGAATGGACAATGGGCTGCCCTAGGTCGATTCGCTCGCCCCTAGGGCCTCGAGGATCGCCGCACTTCAATACGAAGAACGAACGAAGAACGAGAAGAAAGATACAAGGGAGAGGGATAAAAGTAGGGTAAAAGATGTAGATGTGTTTGTTCGATTGTGTGTTGTTCCAATCGGCCATCACCTCTTCTATTTAAGAGGGGGTTGGACTTCCCGTACAAGTTATGGATACAGATTTCCTTCCAAAGTACGAAAAACACTAGCCAAATTCGGACTCTCCAAAATCTGCCCGAATCTGCGTGCTGGCAAGCGGTAGTACCGCTTCAAACGGTAGTACCGCTCTACTACCGCCTGGGCTGGTACTACCGCTCGAGTACCGCGCTACCACCGCTCGGGATACCAGAAGAATTTTCGTAAGCGGAACTTGGCGCGGTAGTAATATGCGGTAGTACCGCTCAAGCGGTAGTACCGCTGTGGAGGGCGGTAGTACCGCTCCAGAGGCCGTCTTGATGGGCTGGCTTCCATCTCCTTACGTCCATCTTGATCTCCGGTCTTCGACGAGCTGCCGCCTTCCCGGGAGTATCATCAGGGTATCTTGCCGGATCGCCTTGCCGGGTCGTCTCCTTGCCGAGCCGTCTCCTTGCCGGATCGCCTCCTTGCCGGGCCGTCTCCTTGCCAGATCGCCTCCTTGCCGGGCCGTCTCCTTGCCGGAACGCCTCCTTGCCGGGCCGTCTCCTTGCCAGATCGCCTCCTTGCCGGGCCGTCTCCTGCCTCTGTTTGGGTCTTCGGCAAGCACTCAAAACCGGCAAGCTTTTCGCTTGAGTCCACCTTTACTGCATTTTGCATCGTGCCAAAATCAGGTGTCAACAACTGGCCCAATAAATCTTACACTTGAGGAGGAACTACAGTGTTGGCTCTGCCATTGCAACTCTATTAAGGAGTAGCACAGCTCCACAAATAGTATCTTCAGATAGATGTTCCATGCTGTCCATCTCCATAACTGGCTCACTTGGTAAGCTCTCATCCTTAAAAATTATCTTTTCTCCAGTTTTGAGTGTCACTTGGACATGCATTTCCTCAAAATCTAGTTCCACAGGACTGACAGTTTTCATCCAGTCAGCTCCCAAAATAACATCATATCCTTGCAATGGTAATACTCTGGAGTCAGAGTACAAGTGTGTGCCTTGGACAGAAAAAGGGCACTGAAGTGCAATAAATTCAGTCCATAGTGTTGCTCCATTTGCTACTACTACTACTACTTTCCTTTTCTTGGTTGGGGTTAGGGCACACTGAGCTAGTTTGGCCATGGAGGGTGTGACAAAAGTGTCAGTACTTCCACTATCAATCAGTGCAGTTGCAGGAGTATTGCCCAACATAACTGTGACAGTGAAACTCAACTTTGAAGATGTTACCCCCATGAGAGCATGCATTGAAATCTGAAGAGGAGGATCATCAGTTTCAGTAGGTGGTGGAGCTTCAGTGTCATCTGCAATCTCAGTGTAATACACTAATTCTGCATCTTCAGGGCAAGCATCTTGTAGTGCTTGTATCTGCATTTGGTTGGCCAACTTACAGACTTTTTTGTGACCAGGAAACCAGGGTTCTTTGCATTTATAGCATATTCCCTTGATTCTTGCTTGCTGAATGATCGTGGCTGTGTTGTTAATAGGTGCTTTTCCAGGGTCAAACTGTACTTGTTCAAGATGGGAATGGGCCGGGTCTGCCCGCTAGGTCACTGACCCGCCCAAAAAGTCAAGGCCAATGGGCCAGGTGGGTTGGCCTTGAATCATATACGGGTCAGTGGGAGCCGGCCTCGTGCAACCCGATGGTTCCGATGGGTTGACCCAGCCAGTTGATAGCTATGCCCTAGTCCATCTCTGCCGCCGCCCCCGACGATCTCTGCCGCCCCAGGCCGCCCCCGAACATCTCTGCTGCCGCCGGCGTTCCTCCCGCTCCTGCTACGCTCGTCGTCTCGGTCTCTGTCGACCTCGCCGTCCCACGCCCCGCGGTCCCGGTCGCCGTCAACCTTGCCAGTTGCCATTCCTGTCTTCGTCCTGTTCCATTCCGGTCGCCGTCCTGTTCAGCTCACAGGTGAGACTCTTGCCGGCTTCCTCCCCTAGTCCCTTTCCCAGCGCAGCTTGAAGCCAGTGCATCTACTACTGAATAATTTGGCTATTAGTTCCTGTAGCCTTCAAAGTTGGGGATAGCGTTCATGATCTTCTTGCTCACGTGGTCGTGGAGGAACCACGATAAATTCTGGAGAAAGAATCTCTGATAGTTTGGTGTGAAGAATGATTTCTACTTGAATCACTTCAAATTTGATTTTTTTATACATAGGCTGTACATATATGATGTAACCTTTAAAACCTCAGGGGAGCCAATTCCATGTTGCTCCTGACAGTGACACGAACCTGGCCTATCACAGTAGCCCATTGTTGCCAGCATCATAAGATTGACACTTCTAGATCAATCGAAAATAATACATCGATATGTCTTGCTTTGTGCAACATCCATTGGGAACCCAAAATATTTTCTAGAGAGAGATAGCAGTGGTGGAGGTCGCACAAAGACTGTATTGCTCTGTGCAAGCGATATGTCTTGCTCACCTGCGTGCAGCGCTGTGGTTGTCTGGTCAATCGAACCGATTTTCTTCCTCATAGTCGCTCCCTAGATCACTAGGAGCAGTTTGCTTGGTTTGGTCGGTGGTTTTTTTATTCAACTTAGATTTTCTAATTCTTTTCCTGGCTTATTTTCTTTTCTATTTCTCTTGGTCGACATTAGTTCCTGTCTCTATTTCCTATCATTATTTGGAATCCAGGGAGAAAATGTGGATTTGTTTCTGGATTCAAGTCTCTATTTCCTGTCATTATTTGGTCGACATTGTGTTTGGGCTGTATCTAAGGCGTAGATCATTTTTTTTTAGTATCTTGCTACTAAGAATATTCCTCTGTTCATAAATGTGCACAGAATTACTCTTGTAACATTTCCTTGTAAACACAGATAATGAGGACTGAAGCTTTTTGGGGCAATTGATGTTAACCTTCAGCAGATGATGAAGCAAAGAGAAGTCAGCTTTCTCTATTATCTACTGGATGTGAAAAGATTAGCTATGTGGAACCTGAATTTTTTGATCTTGTCTGAATCTTGTGGATTGTCTAACAATCACTATTTCTTGACAAGTCTTTAGCTTGATGCTCTTTGAAACCTGTAATCTTTTGATCTCGTCATTTTAATGGATGTGAAAAGATTAGATATGTGGAAACATTACACCTTGTCATTTTACTGGACTGTGTAAAACATTTGCTGAATTATTGGGTCGGCCTCATGTGCCCAATGGGTCAGTGAGGCCACAAAATTCTGTTGAAATGGGCTCACATATTGACCCATGGCCTCACATATTGACCTTGGGGCCACGGGGCCAGGTCCGGGCCGGCCCATTCCCATCTTGAGTACTTGTCTTCTCACTGGTTGATTAATATATTGCAGTGGTGTTTTCTTTGCAGGCTGAGCTTGTTCCATTCTTCTGGCCAGCCAAACAGCTTTTTGCAAATCGGCAGGTTCATGGCATTGGACATAGTGTTGTATGTTGTCATTGAGTCCAGCAATAAAACTAGCTTTGTAATAGTCCTGGGGCAATGCTGGGTTGTCTCTTCTGAGCAGATTCATTGACTGTTCAAATTTGAGTACATACTCATTTACAGAGCGAGTCTGTCACAGCATGGAAAGTTCTCACATTGTCACAAATGGAGGTTTCAGAAAACCCATCTCCAATGTGCCTACAAAACCTGTACCAACGTAAATGTATTTGCCACAATTCCAGTTCCTCTCCACCACTCAATAGCTGGCCCTTTCAAATAAGTGGCAGCAATTTACGTTTTCTGCTCAGGTGGTGTTCTAGCAGCTTCAAAGTACATCTCAATATTTTGGATCCAAAAGTTAGTGCCACTGCCATCAAATTCAGGGATGTTGTATTTTGCAGGTTTGACCACTGCCAAGGGTCTTCTATTATCTTGCAGTTGTTCTCTCTGAACTGGAGCTGTTCTTCTTTCATGTTGTTGATCTCCAGGAGGGTCCAGTTCTACAGGGATGACCTGCTGATGATGACCAGTATTAGCACCAGCAACAGCTTTTGGGTCTTGGACTGACTGCTTGTTCTGGTTGAAATGTGGGTGCCTGTAAGGGGCCTTGCTACTGCCATCCAGGTTTAACTCCTTACCAGTTAGTTGATCAACAAGAACTGCAGATCCAGCAGTAGGAGTGGTGACTACCTCAGCTGGCTGCTTGAGAGGACCTTGAGGGGGTTGAACATGTTGACCACTGCCTTGAGCAACTTCAGGAGACTGGGTGGGTTGATCTCTAGGTTTGGGAAAACCAGAGATGAATTTGGATAGGGTGCCCTGCATCTCACCCAAGGTTTTCTGCAGAGATTGAAAATTGTTTTGCACATGGTCTCTGAAATCCTCAAAATCAAGTCTGTCCTGTTCTCTGTTTTTCTGGAAGGTCTGAACATCCAGTTGTAAGAACTGCAGCTCCAAGTTTGCAGTTGAAGAAGAATCCGTAGGGCCACTCATCGTGAAGGAGTGGAGGCACTGAGAGGGTTTTTAGAACTGGCAGGGAGCCGAGTAACCTCACAGTGAAAGATCGTCAGACAAAGGAAGGGGTTTTACTACAGCAGACGCTGCAACCTGACCTTGGTCGTAGATCCTGCTGCCGCCTGCACCGCCGCCGTCTCCAACGCCACCGAGAAGTACATCGGATCTGGGTGGGAAGGGTGGGATTTTACTGCTGATACGATGTGTTTCAGCAACCACTATCCCAACTCCAAACCTGTACCAAGCAAGTCGCCGCCACCAACGCCACCAGAGTCCACACCGCTGCCAGACACCACCGATGAAAGGAGGAGGATTTCGTAGTCTCTCCACTTCCACTGCAGCACCAGATCTCGCGTCGCCGAGGAGATGAAACCGAGCTCTGATTACCACTTGTCAGACCCAGGGTGGTCTGAAGAACACATTTCAGGATTTAAGACTGAATTCCACTCGAACTAGCCCTCTTTACTGGATGATTCCGAGAGTTTAGGTGCGTTACAAGAGGAACCTGAGGCCAACCAGGAACACTGGCGGCTAAGGGGGGAACCCTAATACATGAGATGCTCTCCACCGATCTAGAATCCTGGCTTTATAGCCTTACAAAACAAAGGAAAAATGGAGAGAAAAGTAAAACAGAAAGAAGAGGCACTGTAGCCTTTGCCGGAAAATAAACAGCGACTGTTGGGTAGCTACGGGCCACACGATGAAGATCGGACGCGCGTCAGGCCTTCATAACTGGCAAGGCGGTACGACGGCATCCAAGACGTCCGATCGAAGATGAGCGGCTTCGGCCGATTCCTGCCAACCAGAGGCGATTTGAATTAACTCGCGTGCAGTGTGTCAATCTTCAGAGAATTCATCGTTGGGTCCTGGCACCTGGGTTGGTCGCCTGTTTAGAGGCGGCCAAGGAGGTATTGAGGGCATGGCCATTGTTTGGCCGCGCAGTAGTTACTCTAGTACCTCAAATCGTGGAGTCCCTGGAGCACCAGGTGGCTGGTCTCTGAGTGCCCAAAGATTCACTAGAGCAGGAGTGGTTCGCCTTTCAACCTGTCTACACAGAAAAGAACAAGAGGTCCAGCAGTTTTGGTGTTCCTTGGAAACAAACAGCGGCTTGAGGCCCTAATGAAAGAACTGGCTGACGCCCATAGCTTCGCCGCCTTCTTGTCCGAGCACCTGGCCGACGTCCTTAATTACAGAGGGAAGTCATGGGCACTATGGTGAATCTCCCTGACTTTCCGCTGAGGACAAGGGAGGAAATGTCGGTGCCAACGGAGGCAAAGCACGCGGCCTTGTGCACCTTCCCAGAGTGCAGCACGATCATATCTGGAACACATGCCAAAACATGCTCGCGAACTACTTTGCTCTCTTGGAAGTGTCTTGCCCAAAGGCTTGTCCAGAGTTCCTTCATCGCACCGAGCTCCCAACAGACTTCCCTAACCGGTGGCGGAGGCAGTGAAATTCATCTCGACGTCTTTCGCAATGGAAGTGGGCTCTCCTGACTTGGGGGAAAATGACTCCTGCGAAAAATCCAAGAAGAGAATACCTCCAAGAAGAGAATACCTCTGCAACGCCGGGGAAGGAGATTTCCCATGCTCTTACAAGGGCAAGTTAGGTAGAAAAATTCTTCTGCTTAATGGTAATGCAAACTTATTGAAATGGTACTTCCCTTCCTCCTCTCCTAGCCCCCTACCCTTTCTCCAAGGGAAAGTTCCGCCTTTGGGTGAAGGGTACACAAGAGTAAGGAGGCTTTCAGACGTAGAATTTCCTTGGCTGATCAATGCTCCAGCTCGATATGTATATTTCACCATTGGAATTGGTAATGTGGTATGCCCCGGGACGCAGCTGCTTGACTACCTCGAAAGGTCCTTCCCACTTTGATGAGAGCTTGTTGTTGCACTACGGTCGTGTATCCATAGGAGAACCAAGTATCACTTCACGAATTTTCAGGAGAGACTTTTTCTCATGGTATCGACGCAGTGCATGTTGGTCTCCCACAGAGCAGATCATGTCCATGTCCTGCTGCTCCTCGAGAAAATTTAGGTCATCCACTCGCTGCTAGGGTTCTTTGTCCTCGTTGAACATCTGGACACGAATAGACCGAAATTTTATCCCATGAGTGAACACAGCTTCAACTCCATACACCAGTTGCTCGATACGATACAATTAACTCCTTAGCCCGTTCAACCTGCTAGTTATTCTGGGGACGTGCCACTGACACAAAGCACAACTCAGTTCCCATGTCGTCGTGGAGATAAAAAAGCAAAAAGGCTCCGTTGCCGAACTGGGCCAGTTTTCGGTTATGGTGAGGCCAGGTACCCCATAGCGGGTTACCACATTCTTGCCAGTATCGTGGCGACCATGGTGGGGTTGGTGATGGATTCTACCTCAATCCACTTGGTGAAGGTATCAATCAACGGCCACAAATAGGAACTTGAAACGGGTTGAGGTATAAATTCGGACCTCGGGTCGCGAAGGGCCACGATAGGGTATCGTTTGCGGTACTTGAGAGGTTGGTGAATTTTTCGGACGTGGTATTGATAAACCCTACATTTCTTCACAGGTTCGCTTGCATCACAAACAGCCATAGGCCAGTAGAAACCTTTTCTGAAGGCTTTTCAGATCAGGGTTCGGAAGGAAGCATGAGCTCAGTACATCCCTCCATAGATTTCATCGAGTAGATTTCTACCATGTATCTGAGAGATGCACCGCATGAGCACTTCGTCTCGTCCACTTCGATAGAGGACGTTGTCCACAAGGACCTAGCACATGGCTTGCCGAGAAATTTGTTTGAAAGGTTCAGAACTCTCAAAAGGTACTCGACCCTGAAGGTTCATGCGGATAAGTGTCATCCACGATTCTTCGCTATCAAGCGGTGCCACACGTCGCCCCGCGACACCTTTTAGCACATCAATCCCTAGTGATGGCCCAGGTCGTCGGTAGATCTCATGGACCCCGACGTCTTCATCTACATCGCTTGCTTGAGGTATCGACAGCTTGAGGAGCTTCTCTATGAAGACCACAGGGGTTCCACAAGTTCATGCGGAAGCGAGTCACATGGGTTTGTCTACGTGGTGATTTTCTCATCTTGGAATATGCCTAAAATCCAAGCCGACAACCCCCTATTCCAGCTTGCGAACGTCGCAAAGGTATGTTACCATGGTCGGGCCCAAGGTTTGATACTCCCTGCGGGCTTGTCTCACCAATTGTTGAATCTCTTTTCAACAGCAAGCAGCGGACACCAAGGGTGTGTTTGGTTCCAGAACCAAGTGGAATGTCATGGAACCATTCCAAGGAATGAAATGATTCCATCTTGATGTTTGGCAAGAAGAGAATGAGGTAGGATGGAATGGTCCCGGGGACAGAATGCCAAAATTTGATCGATCTCCTTCTCCAGCCTCCGCTACCAGCTACTCGGTCTACTTCTCCAGCCTCCACCTTGCCTGCCTCGTGTTCCTCTGCGAAGCCCCCATGGGCATCGCGCGCCTCCGCCTGGGAGGCATCCCCGCCCCGGCGTCTCCCCGCTGGCTCAAGCGGGTGAGGCGGGAAGTGAGGTATGAGGAGAGCAGGAGCAGCTGGTGGAGATCGGGTGACCGAGGCGCAGAAGGTCGCGAGCGATGGCGGCGTTCCTGGCGTGCGGCGTCCGAAGTCCGTGCGGTCGAGGCGCAGAAGGTCGCGAGCGACGACGGCATGCAGAGGCGTGCACGCGCTGGAGAGGAGGCCGGGGAGGTGACAGCCGCTGACTGAATGGGAGATGCGAGAGAGGCGAGCGGTGTCGTCCGCCCGATTTGGAGAGACCACTCAAAACTGCGTAAACAGGGAATATGCCATTCTCTGGAATCGGTTGGTTCCGGTTCCTTTGATGATCCAAACACAAGAATGGGTTCTAGGGACGGAACCGACCCGTGTCGTTCCACTCTGTGGCAGAAACCAAACACACCCCCAAGGTAAAAAGCTACTAGTAGACCTGCCAGCAAACCCCCATATTCGCCACGCTGTTAGTGGTCGTGAAGTGGAGCTGGATTGCATACCGGATGGAGTCTGCTTGTGAGGAGATGAGTACGATACCAACCCCTGCTTCGCATAGGGTGACCAACCCGAAAATGAGTGTCCAAAGGTCATGCTTAATTTCCTCGGGAGGTATGGCAGTACGGGAGGCGAAACATACGGAAATCTGTTCGAGCCCCGCCACCCATTTCAAGATCCTCCGAGCTGAGTCACAGCTATTATGATGTCTCCTAGTGGATAGTTTGTAGGTACTACTATTGGCTGAGCTTGAAAGTAGTGTTGGAGTTTCCCAGAGACCAAAGCTATGGTGTACAACAGCTTCTATACGGACGAGCATCAATCTTTGGGACCATGCAAGACCTCGCTCACGCCTCACGCGCTAGACCAGGATTTCCACTTATGACTCCAGGTCTAGCAATGATGTAAAGGTGGAGGGGTTCCTCGGGCTTAGGAACCACCAAAACCTGGGAGGGGGGGGGGGGGGGGGGGGGGAGGGGGTTTGGTAATCCTTGAGCTCGCGGGGTACCGAGTCAGCCTCAGGGGTCCCACTCGAACTAACCACTGCGTCGAAGCACCTTGAAAAAAGGGAGCCCTTGGTCGACAAGTCGGGAGATGAAACGACTAAGGGCTGCCATGCACCCAACAGCCATTGTACCTCCTTGATAATCTTGGGGGGCTCCATCTCTTCAATAACCCTGATCTTTGTCAGGTTGATCTCTATACCATAAGTGAGATCATAAAGTCGAGGAGTTTCCTAGCGTCGACTCCGAAGACACATTTCTCGGGGTTGAGTTTGATGTGGTTCCTCCTCGGATTCTCAAATGTCTCATTCAAGTCAGGCAGCAGGTTGCCCTTTCTTCTAGGCTTCACCACCAAGTCGTCAATGTACACTTCCATTTTTCGCCCGATTTGACCTTCGAAGGTGTGTCTCATGGCATCATGTTGATAGTTGGCGCCCCGTTCTTGAGTCCCAAGGGCATTTTGACATATCAAAACTGATGTGGCCACCAGTCTGCATCAAAAAATTATTCAATCCACATATGTCCATACGGAGTGGTCGACCGACATTTTGATCGGCTCGATGCTACTCCAAGTTTCTCAAGTTCCTCCACCACGCGAAGAAGTCATACCAAATTTCAGAACTCCACCAGAGAAAGTTTTGGTACAATCGTCCGCAAAGAAACAAGCAAGTTTGCGGTTTGAAACTGCTACGTGATATTCCATTGTCAAAAGGGCACAATGCATGGCGTGGCACAATGCATGTCATACTTATTTGGAAACGTACTAGTAGTAGTTACGTAAGGAAGTCGAGTAGGTAGGGTCCTAGGTAATCAAGGCGCCGTATAATTAAATTAGTTAATTTGTTAGTTGGGATAAGAGAGAGAGAGAGAGAGAGAGAGAGTCTGTGTCAAGTTAAATTAGTTGTGAGCCGGTTCGCTCAATATTTCCATCGCCTGTATAAAAGGCTGGCCACGGCTGCTGTAAAAATCAGTTTTAGGTTATATTTTCTGGAGTTTAGACAGTATCGTGTATCGAATATTAAGCGGCCCTCTTTGGGTGTCGTTATTTATTTTGTGTGAATTTTCTGCTTGAAAGTTGCACTTGGCTCGAGGTTCGTCATCACCGACGGGTTGCGTGCTGGTTACGTCTACTACGGCGGGAGGTTCTTCGTGTGTCGAGGAATTGTCCGTTGGTCGTCGTTACCTCAACTTCAGGTTACGCGTACTGCTTGTGTAATTGGGAGTATTTTTTATCGGTGGATCTTGGAGGTTATTGCATCGGAAAAGGTCGGGCCAAATCAGCGGCACGTCCGACGTCGTGCTTATATTAAAAACACCCCGAAGGGGTGGTGAACGATGTTTTATGCCCGTCCTTTGGCCTCATAGTCACTTGATGGTAGGCGGAGTATTGCATGCAGGGGACAAAGAAACTCACATCCCAAAGTCGAGTCAACTATCTCACTCATCCGGGAGAATGGGTAGGAATCTTCGGGACAAGCCTTGTTGAGGTCGATAAAGCCCACACACATCCTCCCCTTGCCATTAGAGTTCAGGGCTAGCACTGGCTTAGCTTAGTAGTCCGAGATTTTGACACCGCCTTGAGTCAATCAACTACCTCTTGTATGGCAGCCTTCCTATCAAGGGCAAACATCTGGAGCTTCTGTTGCATCGGTTTGGCATCAACAAAAACATGGAGATGGTGCTCGACAACTTCTCGTGGCTACGCAGGCATGTCAGCAGCTGTCCAAGTAAATACATCCCGATTGGCCTTGAGGAACGCACAGAGCTCCTACTCACTCTGTTGCCTAGCGTTGCCCCAATATTCACGAACCGGGTCAACTGGGAGGGGGGTGCAAACTATCTGACCTCTTCGTGTCCAGTCATGGCCGCCTTTGGTCTAGATTGCATCTTCATGCTAGAAAAATTGACAATCGTCATGATCTAGACGAAGGTTGTCCGGAAAGTCATCTTGGTTGGTGGAGAATCGCCTAAGGGCTAAGGCGATCCGCGCAGGCCCCAAGGTGGGCGCCAAATGTCGATAATTAATGCATCGCCGATTGTATGATCTGGAGATGCTCCTGGAAGTGAGTAGAGCGAGGGGCGGTGCCCGAAGGGATCTCATCGGCGATGAAGGTGACCGATGGTTTTACCTAGGCTCATGCCCTCATATGGGTAATAGCCCTATGTTTTGTCTACCTATCTTTATATTTATCAATAAGAGAATCACAATGATGTTTTCCAATCTACTAAGCTAGGTGACAGGCATGGGGCTCCCGGGTGACCATTCCCTTTGGCATGGCTTCGCCTGGTTTGGTAGCTATCTTTGGGGGATACGATACAATCAGGTGACCCAAAGTTCAGGGGGACATATCTCCTACAATGCAGAATCCTCGAAATAACACTCTTGCCCTTATCCGTTACAGGTGCCTACTCGGGTGCAGTACTCGTAAGCCCCTAGACACTCGGGCCGATGATATGATCTGTGTTCATTTGTAAGGCATCCTCCTCCAGGTGTGTATCCTTACGCACCACAATAACCACTGGTAACCAGATGGTGATGGGACCACCCCCACCCCCACCTCATGCGTGCGTGCACATACACACATCTCCTACAATAAACCGGTAAAAGTAAACCAAAAAAAGAACAGTTGAGAATTGGACAGTGAGTCTCAGGATGGGAATGGGCCGACCCGGACCTGGCCTTGGAGCCGGCCCCTGTGGCCCCCAGGCCATTTGAGAGGCCACGGGTCCACCCATATAAAGAATAGTCAGTGGCCTCGTTTGCCCGATGGGTATTTCAGGTCGACCCAAATTCTTGCTTTACATTGCCTTGTGGACAAACAAGATGTTAAAATTAGACACAGTTTAATGGAATCCGGCTAGTGTAAGAATTAATAAGATTTCTAATACGTGGTTAATAGAAAAAATCAAGCCGTCTGCTTGTGATTTTGCACATGTGCATCTTGCCGAAACATATCAAGATAATTTTGTTGTTCATATATGCGAGTGTTCGCCGACGATTATACAACAGACTGCGTCGCAAAATCGGGTCCTACGACAACATCGGCGCGGCGGAGATTGCAACTGTTGTGAGATATAAGAGATGGGCCGACCCGACTGACCAGCGGGTCACCTAGTGCCGGCTCTGTTGACCCAAATCTCATTTGAGACCGACCCACATGACCCATTGGCCTTGAATTTTTGGGTCGAGTCAGCGACCCGGCGGGCCGACCCAGCCCATTCCCATCCTGAATGGTGACATATTTTTTATTTTGTACATGCTAATATGGCAGTGTATATGTAACTGTTTATATGTAAACAGTTGTGTCAATCACAAATACATAAAACCTGGTTTAACCTTTCATGGGAACCTCTAAGCCTCTAACTATACAAAGTGCTATCAAAATGAATGGATCATTTTGCGTGATGCCTAGGCCAAAACATTATGTCTGGCAATCGATCACCAATTTGAACTGATCCTCGTGCACACTAGACTTGCTTGGTACAGAAGTACTGGTTCACAAGAATAGGTTTTAAACTTGGTACTCCCTCCGATCCAAATTAATCGACGCAGCTTTAGTACAACTTTGTTGTAGTATTTTAGTACAACTTTGTACTACAACAAAGTTGTACTAAAGCTGCGTCGATTAATATGGATCGGAGGGAGTAGTAAAGTTCATGAGACAACTAAGATAACATAACAAGTAACAACCACACTCAAGGTATTGCTAAGAATCATTTTGAGAAAATCAGATAGAAATTAAGTACTCCCTCCGTCCCAAAATAAGTGTCTCAAGCTTAGTACAACTTTGTACTAGCTCTAGTACAAAGTTGAGACACTTATTTTGGGACAGAGGGAGTATTAAGCAACAGCGTAAATGAAAATGAAAGGTGCTAAAAAACTTACCAGAGTTACTAGAGAATAGAGACCAAAAGCACCCCAAAAGTGTGATTGCTCTGATAGCCCCTGAAATATAAGAACCAAGTTCTTTTAATTGAAAGGTATAAGCTACTACCAACATGGCAGTTTCACTGGATGACAACCAAGAGAATTGAACATAAGAAAATATCATGACTAACTTCCATGTGCTTTACTGTCCAAATCAACAAGTTACATGTAACTGTACAAATCCTATTAATGAAACAGATTATGCAGATTTGTCAATGTTTTAAAACCTTATATCTGATACAAACTGATCTGCCTCAGAAATAAAAGTACCATTATTCATTGAACCCAAATTGTCTCAGCATAAAAAGTAACATAGGCACTCTAATTTTACTCTGCAATCGAGCTATAGAACAGAAGCCATTGACTTGACTAAAATCTAATTCTCCAGACTGAAAGATTATATACAGAAACACAGCTGAAAAAAATAGTTGTGTGCAATGCTTGGTCAACAGAAAAAGAACTAGCATGCAAGCCGAACTACTATTTTAAATCGACGAAGTCTACATTTCCATATTTAAATTTTGTGGAAGTTTTCAATCAAATTTGTAAATAATCTCCCACTGTTTGTTTCTTCATACAGTGACATAAACGAGCAACGAATGACATGTCACATCCAAGTCACCCAAACCCGCTTGTGAAACCACCTGAGGTTTAAAAGCACACTGTTTCAAAAGTGTGATAATGCAACTCTGACGGTTTTTAGACTGCGTGAAAAGTGGAACTTTTCTCTTTTATATCAATTACTAGCACAATATACAAGCAACATTTGTGTTCTTCATCATCAATGCCAAATGACTTAATATACAAGCATGCAAAGTGCAAACAAATGAAACAGCAAAAGCATAATACAAACTACATGCTCTGTATAAGAAAAATACCCATATAATCCTCGGCAGCAATAAACCGACCAATGATGCTGGGACAAACATAAAAAATGCCAAACAAGGGTGAGCAAACCTGCATGCACAAAATTAACAAATATAAACATGTAAACTTCGATTGGAAATAACATGAACTAAATGGAATTAAAAGGAAATGTTCACTTTTAGGTATTTCAAAAAAAATAGCCCATATAGAAAAAAAAATGATTTTTAGGGCCCATGTTTAAGTCTGAAGGTGGTCAAATAAAGTTATTGAAGGATACACCAATGCCTCACGTTTCCAACAGGACAGGAGAAACATTACTATTGCACAACAAGCATAGATTGGGTGTATATCCTTGCAGGCAGATGATAGTGAGACAGCATCATAAAGGAGAGATAATGCAATATGAAAGAGCAGTGGGAGACATAGGATGATAATGCAATATGGAAGAGCAGTGGGAGACACAGGACAAATTATGGTGGAATAGCCCATGCGAACCACACCGCATGGTCGCTGCCTTATCCTAACTTGTACTCCCTCCGTTCCTAAATATAAGTCTTTTTAGAGATTCCAATGCGGACTACATACGGAGCAAAATGAGTGAATCTACATTCTAAAATATGTCTATATACATCCGTATGTAGTTCGTATTGGAATCTCTAAAAAGACATATATTTAGGAACGGAGGGAGTATGAGGAAAAAAATTGCATGCTAAAGTTGCCAAATAATTGGAATAGAAGTAACAACAAAAATGAAAAGACATCATAGTAAGTCCAGAAAGATCTTATAGTTACCAATTCATTGCATTCTTTGTGAACAACAATCTAAGGCCTGCAGTCATAGCAGGAACGACTATTGCAAGGATGACACCAAATGCATGAAGCAACATTCCTGCAAGTGCACGTGAGATACAGTTACTGTTGGCCAGCATGATACTGTTCAGGAAGTACAGTACAAAATCCGTACAAACAATCTTACTTTCTCATGTTATTTTTCAACAAAACATGGTAATTCTGTGTCTCTTTGCGTGAAATAAGAAACTTTAAACGGCTTTGCTATTTGATCATATCGTGCCCCAAATTGGAATCCTCTACATTTCTACAAAATGGTCAGTACTATGATTGTAAATACTGACCAGGCTAACCTTCATCCCAAGCAAAAAAACAAAGGAATTCAAAAGATTTCTGAAAACAAATCCACATGTACATGTTGATGTTCAATATGTATATGTAAGATGTCATTGGTAGATTTACTATTTGGTATTTGCCATTATAGATCCACATATTAATAACTTGCATAGCCCACAATAAAAAAAAATATTACTGAAATTTTACATATAGGTAGGACACATACATGTGGATATATAGGAACGCTAAACTAAGTGTGAGTGTACAATAGTTTATTCTACCCCGGCCCCTAGTAAAAAGTACACAAAATATAGTAACATACTGTAGTATACAAACTATAGTAAGTAAATTACCAACTTGGATAGTAAAAAAAATATTCCGGAATTACTACATTTTGTACACTGTTTTACTAAATTTTGCATATAGTGTTACTAGGGGTGTAGAATAAGCATTTTACACTCACGCTATTCAATATACATCTCAAACAAATTAATTATACCTCTATGATTTTTAATATACCTTATTAATTATTCAAAGATACCTCAATACAAGTTTTACAAAAATAAAAATCATTGGAACCCTTAGTTTAAATAATACATCATTTGTACATACGAAAAAGCAGTTTACGTGCAAATAAAATGAAATATATGGTTTCAAATGAAAAATTTCATATAACCCACTTTGCTATTGTAGAATTAAAAAAATTCTCTAAACTTGGTCAAAGTTAGAGAAGTTTGACTTTTTGAAAAACTAATACGCCTTATATTTTTTAACGGACGGAGTATAAAATAACACTATTCTAAGTGTGAGTGTAGAATAGTCTACACCCCTAGCAAAACTATATACAAGATCGTGTACAAAAAGTAGTAATTCTGAAAGAATTGTTTTACTATTCAAGTCACTAATTTACTACATTCTTACGAAAAGTACTATATTTTGCACACCGGTTACTATATTTTGAGCACTTTTTTACTAGGGGTATATTCTACACTCACGCTTAGAATAGTATATATATATATAGTGACTATTGTAAGTTTTGTGACTTATATCTTGGTTTTCTTATGCCAATATGAACGGAACTATTTGTATATCAAACGTAAATTCTTAATGAAACGACATAAGAAAACCTCGGGTGCAAAATAACTTATTATGCACCCTGGGTGATGAATAGCATTATATCCTTTCAAGGCACATGTCACAACATCTAGTAGGTAAAGCATGATATCACACCATTTCAGAGTACATTTCAACCACATACCTCTTGCTAAATCCAGAACAGTCCGAAACAATGATATCATGGTAATATTTGGGAAGCTCAGGAACAATGGTGTAAGAAGGAAAATAGCTACAGGAAGACTGTGAATAATCAGAGACACATCACGTGGATAAAAGATCTGGACATAAGAATAAAGATGTTAGTTTAGTCCCAAGAAAATGAACGAATTTCATGCTACATATCCTTTAGTGGTGTATATTGTAGCTACATTTTACAATGTAGGGAAAGTGAAGAAATGAAATTGTTCAGAACATTGATATCATAATATCATTATCGTTCCAATTTGGAAGAATACAGTCAATATACCATGAACCAAGTCAAGTAATCAAAGAAGATAGCTCTCAGATCGTCGATTCCCTCATTAACAGCTTTATTGGATCTCTCACTCTCTTTTAGCAGCATCTGAGAATTTGTGAAAGCCTTTACGAGGTTGAATAAATTTTCACCGCGCGCTTGAATACTTCCCGGACTTAAACAGAAAAGGATAAGTATATATCAATAATTACTGTATTTCATATGTAAAGTTAGAAATTTCATCAGGCCAGGAGTTTAATACATACAGCAGGTTTTCCAGTGTATCATAAGAAGTATGATAAAAATAACCACCAAGAACAAAGATAATATCAAGTCCTGGGATTTTTGCTACGTCTTCAGCAAATATCCTATAATCTGTATCACCTGGAATTATTCCAAACATATCCTGCATGTACGAAGCACAGACCATTTCATTATAAAATACTCCCTCCATTCACAAATATAAGATGTTTTGGATATTTCAATATAGACTACAAGGTGTACTAGTCCTTGGAGTTGAGACTATAACCTGAAGCTAGGACAAGCAAACCTTTCATGTGCAACTAATTTTGCAACATCAAGTACATAAACTGAAGTAAGTGAAGACCAAAAAAATTTAAGTAAACCATGTTAGAAGCTTGTATGGAAGTTCAGAAACAAGAACCTGAGCAACACTATTTGCCATTGGATACTTTGCAGTCTGAGCATAAATACGAGAAGGCCAAGATCCCGGTCCAGATTGACAAACTAAATCTGGTGAGGAAAGATAAACGGCCAGGATCATATTTCATTGCAAAATCAACACATTTAAGCCAGACATCTTTATAATATGGAGTAAATTGCCAAAAACCACCACAATTGCGCACAATGCATCAAAAAACCACCGTTTTCATAAAAGTTTACAGATAGCACCTTTTTTGGTAATTTTTGGCCGAAAACAATAAATGGTGAATTGAGCGCGTTTTGACAGAAAAACTGACATGCGGGGCCCACTGTAAGTGATGACGTTGCACTAAATCTTCACACCGTTTGATTCTCGCGTTAAGTTAGATGAAGGGACCACCCATCAGTTCTTCACTCCCTTCTCCTCTCTAATCTCCTTGGTGACATTCCCACGAGCACTTGGTGGGCACCATTGGCTCCTCTCTCCAACAGATGCGTCACCAGCCATGGCCGACGAGGTTGAGGATGGCAACATGCGTGAGTTCTAGCACAGCGGCGGCAAAGGCAGTGGTGAGATGCTGCGCGCTCGTGTCCATGGCCCGACCGGCTAGTTTGAACGGGGCACGCACGGTGCACAATGGAGCTCTGGCCAGAGCACGGCGAGCACGCGTTCGTGTGCGCACCTCCGCGAGCTACCGCAGCCATGCCGTGGCTCTGCTGGTCGCACCTACTCGCCCCAAAGGCCACCGCGCCGCCTTGCTGGCTGCCGTCGTACGTGCTTTGCCCGACATGGCCACAGAGTCGTGCCTCCATGTTGGGTCAACCCTGCGCGCCACAGGCTCCACGCGAGCACCGCATGTACCGCCATGCTTCCGGGCTGCCGCGCCGCTGCGTCTCGCTGGCGCGTTGCCCCCGTCGTCTCGCTCCGCCACCACGTCCGCCGTGCGCACCCGCACGATGGCCACCCCCCCACGCCTAAATGCGTCCGTCGCCACGCCGTGTGCCCCCGGCACCGCGAGCTTTGCCATGGCCTCATGCTTGTTACGGTAGTGCTGCGCACATCCCACGCATGGCTGCTGCCGCACGCTGCTGCAGCGACGTCACGCCTGGCTGGCCGGGTTACGAGCCGCATCGCTCATCCCGTGCTGAAGCTGCCTGTCCACCCGTTCTTAGGCGCCGCCGTGGAACCCTAGTCGTCGATCCCCCCTTGTGGGCTGTGGCAGTACGGTGTGGGCCAGGCCGGGCCAAGCAGGTGAACCGGAAAAGGAAAGAAAGAAAAAGTTAACATCCGTCACCCCTGGCAGTTTGCCTTTGCCACGTGGACCTGACAGGTGGGCCCGGAGTGTCAGGTTCGCTGTCAAAACGCGGTCAATCGACGGATCAGTGTTTTCGGCAACGCGTTTACTGAAAAACGGTGCTATCTGCAAACTGTTATGAAAACGGTGGTATTGTGATGCATTGTGCCCAATTGTGGTGGTTTTTGGCAATTTACTCATATATATGATTATGACTTCTTCACAATAACTAATCTCAATCTTCGTGGAAAAAATATTCTTTACATACGTCAAGGCATGTGGCTACTAGTGACTATCCTAGAATTAAAGTCATTCTCTTGACATAAATGCAGACTTTCCTCATTCTAAACTTGAAAATCTAAATTATTAGGATCAAGTGTTCAACGGACTAAGCTGATGCCCCATTTGCACAGGACCAATCTCTATAGAAGCAACATGAAGGCAATAACTCAAAATGGAACAACAATACCTATGAGGGGAAAACTAAACATCTATAGAGAGGCAAAAGAATTATAAGTTGTCAATGAACAAGGACTGCACAACAATACTGAACTTCTTGGACGCAGAAACAAATTAGGGCATGACAATCTCAATATGTATTCGATCCGAATATGCTCCTATTATGAGAGAAAAAACACTAAAACTAATGTGTATTAGAACTACCAACTAAGTTACTGAAGTATGCAATCATAATAGCACGATCTCTTGGTAAGCAGTCATTAGATCATACAACAAATAGAGTACGTGGATATCATTACCATAAGGCAGGATCAATAAAATGAAGCTTGTTTCCAGCTCTTGAATTGATTTGAGTTTTAAAATACAAAATTTCAAACAACTAAACAAGAGATAAAGTACGGAATAATACCAGCACCACCACTTCCAGAAGCTTCGATATTAATGAAAGCACCAACTGTGCTGCTCCATTTATGTGTCTTCATAAAACCATGTGAACCCTGGTTAACAGCATCAAGGATAAGCGCAAGTTGCTTCATTGAGTTACACGGACAATCAACATATATGAAATGACATGAGTATTCTTTTATGTTTTTATTACTTTAAGTTTGACTTAATATTCTTACCATGTTCTAATCAATAAGCAGAAATTAATATCTGGGGCAGTTTTGTCTGTTTCAAACCCCCGCGAAGGGAAAAGTTACAGAGCTTGCCAGTGCACCATAATTAGCTTAGACTCATACGCTGCAACTATTAATAGCACCTTACTATGGACCAGTTCAGATTGCCCTCAGCTGAGTCATCACAAGACATTTTTATCGAAGGAACAAAACCACACAACAACCTTTTCAATTCATGCACTATGTAGTAGTTTTGCGCATGTAGTCTTAACAGTTTGGTGATGATTGACAGTCACATACCAGAAGAAAAAGTTCCTCAGCACCATTGAAAAGGAAAATGACTGGCCGAGGAGGGACCCACCCAGACTCAAGGATGAGTCGTGATAGTTCAAGCATAGATGCTGGACAAGAAATATTACAAACACAAATCATGCCCCGATGAAAGTCTGCACAGTAAGAACCACATTTGTTCAGACAAATAAGAGGTTGTACTTACCAACACAGGAACCACAGTCTGCTGCACCAGGTGATCCAAGTGGGCTGTCGAAATGTCCATTCACCAAAAGGGATGGTTCATCCTCTTCTGAAACATTTGATGAAATCCTGTAATTAATTGTTATATCTTAGAAATAATTTGTTTAAGTTATGGTTCATGAGGAAACATATAGCCAAAATTAACAAAGGTTGTCTTGTCAGTTGGCACTTTGTAACACAACGACGAAAGTAGAAGTGGCTCATGAGTGTTCCTGGCAGCTCAATCCCACAATTGAAAGTTTAGACATGCTAGAGCAGCACTCTATGATGGCTGGGTACCACAATTTTTGTGAAAGATGTCACTAAGCATATTATTATTGGACTCTCCTTGATTGAGTTCATCATAAAAATCAACCGTGGCTGCTACATGGATCACTCCAGTCTAAATTGCACAAGGGCTCATGCATGGCTGCTAATCTACGCATGAATACAATAAACAATGTGTGCACGTATTAATCATCTTTTGCAATGGGCAGCACCCTTATAGCTAGGCCCCTGGACTGTATCCAGCCTGTGTAAGAATCGAATCGGCAGAACACGCCCCGTGTTGCCTATCGTCACCAGATAATTAAATTCACATGTGTGAATCAGTTTCAAGTCCTGGTGCTTTTATTCAGAGTTTTAAAACAGCTAGTTGCTAACATCCTCAAGAGATTTTATGGAAGGCTATTGATACGTGCGCCGGTAGCAGCACTGCATGGACGTCCCCTTCTAGATTTCTAATAACCTAGCATCAGCCTATAAAAGGTTATCACCATTCACGCTGCGAGGGGGACAGCAGCCATGCCACGGGCACTGTGGAGAAGATGCCTCGGGCTAGGCATCGCCACATGGCAAAGCCATGGTTAATGCCAATGTGAGGAACGACACAGACGGAGAACTCACGTGGGAGTCGGCCAAGCATAAAACACGTCGAGGCCCTCGTCTAAAACTCGCCTAAGGACATGATGGGATTACGCTGAGTCGCCAAAAAAACAGCGTGATGTTGTAACACCGCTAGACGCCAAGGCACATTCGACACATATCGCCTTGCAACGATTCGCTGAAAGGCAACGAGATGACAAGATCATCCCCAATAAGTAGAGTAGAGAGAATGATGAGGCCCCCGTAGCCACGCCAGCTCAACTTCCAGAAACACAAGGACCAATAACTGAGCTCGCACACGCCAACTCAAATATTAGGTACTTCCGTTCCTAGAAACTCTTTCTAGTGCTTATTATGAAGATCCTGCCTAAATCGGATGTGTTTGTATTACTTGGGAATAAAGGACCTAGCATGGACAAGAGGGACACACACTGAGTATGATCAAGCATGGCGATGGCATTAACCATAGAAGGAGTGAAAGCGGAGCTTCAAGTGGAGACTTCAAGACTTCAAGTGGAGACCAGGCCTGACATTGCATATGTCATGGGTGTGGTGAGGTACATGCATGAACCAAGGAGTGGGCATCTTGATACAGTGCACAGAATCCTGAGATACTTGAAGGGCACTCCGAGAAAAGGTTTGTGGTTTGCGAAGAGTGGACATCTTGAGATGGATGGCTATAGTGATTCTGATTGTGCTAGCTGTCAAGATGATTGAAGATCAACTTCAGGCTATTGTGTGTTTGTGGGAGGAAATTTGGTGTCATGGAGAAGCAAGAAACAGCGAGTTGTGTTTAGATCAACAGCAAAAGCCAAGCATAGAGAGCATCTATACCAATATAAAAAGAGTGAGTTGCGGAGATCCAACAAATCTCACCCATTCAACCGCATCTCTCCAACAGTCTACGTCGCTCCGGTGTTTAGCGTTAGACTTGTTTAGCACTAAACACGTTTAGCACCCTCCACTAATTAATACCATACCTGATATCAACGTCGGCATTAACCAAGTAATATCTTTCCTAATATTAATGTGTAATACAATTAATATCTTGCCTAATATAAGCGTGCATTGCACGTACACAATTACTCCCTCCATTCCTAAATATAAGCCTTTTTAGATATTCCAATACAGACTACATATGGAGCAAAATGAGTGAATATACACTCTAAAATACGTCTATATACATCCGTATGTAGTCTGTATTGAAATCTCTAAAAAGGCTTATATTTAGAAACGGAGGGAGTAGTTATCTCAAGGGTTGAGTGAGATGCTCTGGGTGAAGAACCTACTGAGCGAGTTGAAACTTCTGAGGAAGGGATCCTTGAGAGTATGGTGTGACAATCAGTCAGCTATAAGTGTTGCCAATAACCCAGTTCAACATGATAGGACAAAACATGTGGAAATTGATCGCTTCTTTATTAAGGAGAAACTTGACGCTGGGATCATCAGCCTTACTCATGTCTGCTCTGGGCAGCAGATTGCGTGACAAAGGGACTGGGATCAAAGAACTGTAAGCTGGCATGTGACAAGATGGGGTTGATAGATATCTACCACCCATCGTGAGGGGGAGGGTTGAACCGGTATGGGCCTTGCCCATCTTCACTTAAGCCCATGTGGCCCAGGCCCATGGCCATGACCTAGAAGAGGTTGACCTAGCCGCCAACCAGTGTCTGAAGGAGGCGCCGCCACACACACACACGACACAGCAAAGGTTCGATCCCTCTCGATTCAACACTTTGTTATTTTATATTACATTGTTTCTTCCAAACAACTGGTAATGTTCCGTTTTAGTTAATATGCTTGAAGAAGACTGAAAGGGCAAATAAAAGCATAGAAATAAGAACAGATATGCATGAAAATTAGGCCCCACATGGATAAAAATATTAAGATAAACCGTATTCGATAGTTTTTATGTTATCTCGGATTCATATCCACCTGATCAAGATTGCAAATGAAAAACTGATGATGAAGTAGAAATAATGGTATGACAAGGAAAAAAGAACATGTAATATTAAGTACCTCATAACAATATTTTTATGATTTCTGTAGCCTAGAGTTACTCTGTGGCGCAAAAACATCATGCTGAAAGAGCCACTAACAATTGTTTCTTCAACCTCTACCCTGAAAGAGAGAAAAGGCAGACTCAATAAATTATCATAAAAGGAACAAAACCAAATAAAACTCATTCTTTCAGATGAATAAATTGTGCACCCCATTTCTCTTATTTACCTGATATATTGAACGCTTACTTTTGACTACCTAAAATTGATCCAATATGGTCAGTCGATACAACGTTAACTGCCTATACCACCCAATAGTGTCAAGTCCATTACAGTGACATGGCCATTGGGGACAGGATAGCCATGAGTTTAGAAGAGGCAGGGTGAACTTTTAGTATACTTTTGGTTAACTGACATTGCAATATTTTGCTGTCAAAAAAAAAAAAGATGGCACGACATAATTCAGCATTTAACTTAAGTAACAGCATCTTCGCACTAAAACATGGAAAGCGTGCATTTGTGTCATATAACCAACGTACATAGCCTGCATTTGCGCCACTACCTGCAAACATCAAATTGTGTTGACTAGCAGAGCTGTGCCACATGCATGTGCAGGCTGCACGACTGCACAGGGTCCACAAAAATCTGGGCCAAATGTTTTTACTAATCCTCAATTATTAGTGGTACTAGTCTATCTCGGTATTATTTATTATGTGCAAGTTAATTAAGTCAATCTTGTATAACCCATCATATAAATTTCTGCCATCTTAGATGCTCCCTGCACATCTCTCTTTGTCACTATTCACTTACCCCTTTACAGATGAACATGGCAGAACACGACAAAATCACACTTCTCTAGTCTCCTATTTTCCTGAGCTAGTGAATTAAATTTGTTTCGCAGGATATAATTCTTATGGCATATAGCCATATACACCCTCTGTTCCTAAATATAAGCCGTTTTGGCAGTTTAAATCAAACTGCCAAAACGTCTTATATTTAGGAATGAAGGTAGTACTAAAGGTGCTCATCACCGAACATCTATATAAGAATCATCTCCTTTTTAAGGCAGTCATCTATGTAGGTGGTTAGACTGTTGCTTTCTCTGTTAGTTTGGAGCAAATAATTTGTAAGTATGTTAAGCATCGGTGTCTCATCAAGCAACAATGTGCCAAAATAGATCTATCATCTACATACGTGTAAACAAATACAGCATGATTTTCTTTTGTTGAGCACCACCAGTCACTTGTACAAGTCATTAAAGCAAGCTGTGTTATGTTTTATATATAGCTTAATTTGTAGTTGGCTTCGGCTAAGGCCAAATTACAAATTTAGGCACAGAGCCACCAATTGTTTGGCCCTGTTGACTAGTTGTGTTGTTTTGGGCCTTTAGATATCTACCACCACCGCAAGCTCACAGGCAACGTGTACTAAAAAAAAACCTGCTCGGCCAGATGCCTCAGCCGATCATCTTCCTCTTCGAAGTCTTTGTGCTCTGTCATTCATCTTACATGGCAGGTGCTTCCCATGGCAAACAGAAATATACATAGGAGTAAATCCCTACCGGGTACCTCTCGGCAACTCGAGCTATTTCCCTAGTGTACTCCAATGGTGGCTCTGCTCCTGGACAGTAGCCCAGTTGGTTTAATTTAAGCCAACTCCGTAAGTAGAGCTCAGAAGTGATTACTAACCCCTGCTCCAACGTACCAATGCAATGCTAAAAAGGTGGAAGAAGCTGCCATTGGTCCAATGATAATTCGAGGCCAGAAAATGCATCTGGTCCAACTCAATTGTCTTGCTTGGACCACATCTTTACGTACTTGTTCTGTTAGTAAATGAAGTCTAGGAAGGACCGCTGAGGCACGGACTAAATGAAGTCCAGACATCAGGAAGCATTGCGAATCCTACGAAACAAACAGTTTGTTCCCCCAGACTTCAATCAATTGATCTCAAGTTCTCAATTAATGCGTGGTTCAGGAAGCCAGGATACCCCATGCAAAGCCCATGGACCCACACCCAAGACTGCCAAAACTGATTCGCTTCCAGGTTAATATCACCCCTAATATTTCGCAATCAGAGCAAGCATTCCAACAAACACGACATGGACGATTCAAACAACCTGTACTCCGGCCCAGCACGCGCAGCAAGCCCCTCGAGCTGCCCCTTGATGTACTGCGCGGCGGTCTCCAACCCCGGCCTCCCCTCCTGCAAAAGAACTCTACTCTTCACATCTCATGGCAGACCGAGATGACCTGAACCGAGACTGCTAACGCAAGGTAGAAGGCGGACCTGGCGGCCTGGGATATCAACGACGAGGCGGCGGAGGTGCTGCAGCACGCGGCCCTCGGAGAATTCGCCTGGCGACGCGTCGCGGTCTAGCGGGGCGACGTGGCGCATGTGGATGACGCGGTAGACTAGGAATGACATGAAGCCGTAGAGCACGACCAGGGCGAGTAGCACGCGCGGGGCCCCCGCAGCGGCGCCAGCGCCAGCGCCCGCGGCAGACCGCCGGGGTGACGGCGGGGTGGCCATCGGCGGTGTCTCGGGGGGCGGCGCCGCGGCGGTTGTCGTACGGAGGATTTTTCTTCTTGGTCACGGCTCGGCTCGTGAGTTCGTGGATTTTCTGTTGTTGCTGTGAATTATGTGATTCGGCCCTGGATCTGAGTGGGTGGGGCTGGTTTTGGAGTTGGCGGCGGCTTTTGCGATTCTATGTAGGTTCCGTGCGTTGTGCGCCAGGGGAGTGTGCGGCTAGCGTGTTTGAACGGGGGAGTCAGAAAGTCCAGGAAAGAAATGACAAACGACTCGTGATCATCAGGAAAGAAATGCCGCTGATACAGAACGGGAGGGCCGTGGCAGTTCCGGGAATTTGCGGTGATCATTGATTGAGAAACCGTATAACGAGGCTACCACCGATCCTTCACAGTGTTTTCAGCCTCAAAGCCGTCGGGTCACTTGAGCGTACGATGTAGATCACCTCAGTCTTCTCTGGGGCAACCACCGAGCCTTCACAGTGTTTTCAGCCTCAAAGCCGTCGGATCACTTAGGCCAACTCCAGCGCACGACCCCAAACGGACGTCCGTTTTGCCCGGATTCTGTCTGTTTGGGTAGGGCAATGGGGTCGTGTCCGGGCCTTTCCTGGGATGCGGTGGCCGTGCGCCCAATGCGCGGACGCATCCTTTGGCCGCATCCTGTCCGCCACGGCCAATATGCCCATATATTCATATTCATCAATGTTTAAAACAAGTTTGTACGTCCAAATATTAATTGTCTCGAATAAAAATAGTTTTACAACTCAATCGAAATTGTCTCGAATAAAATAGTTTTACAACCAAATCGAAATTGTCTTGAATAAACATAATGAACCAATACATCTATTGATTGCCAATGTGATTCTACATGTGCTCAATCAAGTCATTTTAAAGCTCCAAATGAGTATGTCAATCACGCATTTCACGATGGAATTGGATAAACTGTTCAAACGTGGCCGGTTCTTGGTGCGGGGGCTCAACATTTTCACCTTGAAAATCAAATCCTTGGTCGAAGATGCTGTTATCACGCTCGTCCTCGACGATCATGTTGTGCATGATCACACAAGCAGTCATCACCTCCCAAAGCTTCCCTTCATCCCATGTCAGTGCAGGGTTTCGAACGATACCCCATCGGGATTGAAGCACACCAAAAGCACGCTCCACATCCTTTCTAGCACTCTCTTGCATTTGAGCAAATCTCTGTCTCTTCTCACCTTGGGGGTTCGAGATTGTCTTCACAAAAGTTGACCACTGAGGATATATACCATCAGCTAGGTAGTATCCCTTGTTGTAGTGGTGGCCATTGACCTCAAAGTTGACAGGTGGGGAGTTGCCTTCTGCAAGCCTTGCGAAGACTGGAGAACGCTGCAGCACGTTGATATCATTGTGAGAACCTGCCATGCCGAAAAAAGAATGCCATATCCAAAGATCTTGCGAAGCCACCGCTTCTAATATGACAGTGCACGCTTTCACATGCCCCTTGTACTGGCCCTGCCAAGCAAATGGACAGTTCTTCCACTCCCAGTGCATACAATCTATGCTGCCAAGCAATGCCTGGAAAGCCTCTATCGGCGTTGATCGCCAACAGCATTTCTGTATCAGCGGCATTTGGCTGCCTCAAGTACTCAGGGCCAAACACTGCCACCACGGCCTTGCAGAAGTTGTACATTGACAGCAGACATGTAGACTCACTCATGCGCACGTACTCATCCACAAGATCGTCTGGAATTCCATATGCAAGCATGCGGATGGCCGCGGTGCATTTCTGATAAGAGGAGAATCCAAGCTTGCCAAGGGCATCCGTTTTGCACTCGAAGAATGGGTCATGACGAACCACTCCCTCTCGGATATGATTGAACACATGCCTTGCCATACAAAAACGGCAACGGAATTTCTCCGGTTTGAAGAGCGCGGTATTCTCAAAGTAATCGGCATAGAGCATGGCGTGGCCTCTCTCTCTGTTACGATTCAGGTTGGGAGCACGGCCAGGGACTGACCCCCTGTACCGAGGCCGCTGCCTTTCAATGTGGTCGTGAACGACCAGTGCAGCCACCACAAGATCTTCGTCATCCGAGGACGAATCATCCGATGAACAAATGAAGTGGTTGAAGAAAAATTCATCTCCACTGTCCATACCTTTGTGGGCAAAGTGTCAAACACCTTGCGGTCGCGGTGGCGAAGAGGCCGCGAAGATCACCTCGATGCAGCAGGGGCGTTTGGCGGCCGGCTACAGGTCGCTCTGGAGCACCCGACAGAAGCTGTCGTGGTCGATAGGCGTCGCCGGCGGTCGTATCCCCTCTGGCACCGGATATGACGGCGACGGCCAAAACTCCTCCAAACGACGGCCAATACTCCTATGAAAGCGCAGGCGTGGTGGCGGCCATGGCGAGACGTGGTTTGGTATGGACGGCCGGGGGGTGAGCAGTGAGGAGGCGGCCGGAAAATAGTGGCGGCGCCGGCGGCGGGGTGGGGCGGGGAGGGCAGGTGGAGGCGTTGGAGGTGAATGAAGCGCTAGTGTCCCCGACAGGCGGGCCACGGGGAGGACAAGGGCGGGCGTCCCGCCCGTCCGCGCGCTGTCCGTTTCACCCCAAACGCGGCGCATGTTTGGGCTGGGAATGGGTCGAAAACGGACGAAAACTGGACATTTGTCCATTTGGGGCCGCGCGTTGGGCCGCGCTATTCGTATGTTTAACCCCAAACGGACTAGAGCGGACGGGATGGGGTCGCGCGCTGGAGTTGGCCTTAGCGTACGATGTAGATCACCTCGGTCTTCCCCAGGTCATTCCGGCGCTCCACGCACCGTCTCGCGGGCTGCTGCTCTGCAGAGCCAGCTCCCCGCCTTGGGCCCATCTAACAATTTCAGAAAATCTATAAGGGCCCATGTGGGTTATATGATAATGGGTGTGGTGGGAAGTTTAGTAGTGGAAGAAGAGTTGGACATCTTTATAAGGGATTCTCTTTCACATGCTATTGGAGATTGAGAAAAGAAATGATTCCCGCGCGCTCCTCCTCCGCCGCGCTGCAGGTTGCCTTTTGCTACTGCAGGCCTCCGAAACTCCGCCTCTCTAGATCCTGTACGGGAGAGGGGCGATTAGGTATTTGGGGAGCGTCTCCTACGCAACTGCTCGCCTCCGTTCGTCTACGTCCACTACATCATCTACGTCTGCATCGCCTTCATCACCACCATGAGTCAGCAATCTGAAGCCGACCATCTCGCCGCCAAGAAGCTTGAAGCCAAAAAGAAGGCCGCAGAGGAGACCGTTGTCGCCGTCGCGGCCTCGTCCTGGCCTACTGGAGGATATAACTCGTTTATCCCGCTCCTATTTATTTCTGTTTTAGCAGTACTACCTATCTGCGTAGATGTTTCTACTATATGCGTAGTACGTGCTTATCTGGATCGTAATCAGTATGTGATCAATTCTGTCAATGCCATGCTCATGATTTATTCAACAATCCAAAAAAACCTAATTTGTGTAGGCAATTTTCGACCCAAGGCTTTGCCGCTGCACTGAAGCCGGCCCCGTTTATGGGGACGTACTTTAACCGTTGGCAGACCAAAACCACCTTATGGCTCACAGCTATGAACGTGTTCTGGGTCGTCGGTGTTACTCCCACAGGAACGATTGCTCCTGATAAGGAGAAGGCGTTTAGGGAGGCCACCGTCGTCTTTCTCGGGGCAGTTCTAAGTGTAATCGGATAAGTTGGTGGATGCATATTTACATATGCAGGTTGCCAAGGACTTGTGGGAGGCGCTCGAATCTAAATTTGGCGCAACCGATGCTGGGAGCGAGATGTATGTCATCGAGCAGTTCCACGATTACAAAATGGTCGAGAACCATTCGATATTGGAACATGCTCATGAGATACAGTGCATCACTAAGGAGCTTGAGCTTCTTAAGTGTGATTTACCGGGCAAATTTGTCGCGGGATGCATAATCGCTAAGCTCCCTAATTCGTGGAGGAACTTCGCTACCACTCTGAAACATCAGAGGCGTGAATTCTCAATAGAGGATGTCATCGGCCATCTGAGTGTTGAGTAGAATTTGAGAGCAAAGGACTCGCACGGAACAGGGGGTGAAGGAACTTCTGTCACCAATATGGGACATCAGAGGAAATTCAATTCCCACAAGTCTAAGGGAAAGAATTATGTCCAACACAATACCGACTTTAAGAAGAAGGGTAAGAAGACCCTCAAGAAGAACAATAAGGGAGATGGCTGCTTCACTTGTGGTTTGGAGGAACATTGGGCCAACAAGTGCCCTAACAAGTACAAGAAGTCAGGGCCAGACTCTAAGTCTGCCAATATGATTGTGAGCAACAATGAGAGTGGTGCATCTGGGTATGGTAATCTATTTACTGTATTTTTAGTTTGTCGGTCCACCGATTAGTGGGTGGACATAGGTGCAAATATTCATGTGTGTGCTGGCATTTCATTGTTCTCTTCTTACCGGGTCACGGGTCCGGATTGATGGGGAATGGCGCGAGTGCTTCTGTTCATGGTGTTGGCACGGTCGATCTGAAGTTTACTTCGGACAGGATCGTGCAGCTGAAGAACGTGCAGCATCTCCCCGCCATCAAGAAGAACCTCATTAGTGGCTCCCTTCTGTGTAGAGAAGGGTTTAAGTTGGTCTTCGAGTCTAATAAAGTAGTTGTTACGAAATATGGACTATTTGTTAGAAAAGGTTATGAATGCGGAGGTCTGTTCTGCCTTTTCCTCGCGGATTTTTGTAATAAAGTCATGAACAATATTCATTCGAGTGTTAGTAAATCTAAAGCTTGGCATTCACGTCTTTGTCACATTAGTTTCGGTGTTATGACATGGCTAGCAAAATTGAATTTAATCTCGAGTTCACTTTAGCCAAAGGTTCTAGGTGCCATTCGTGTGTGCAAACAAAGCAATCTCGCAAGCCTCACAAGGTCGCGGAGGAGAGACACTTGGCGTCGCTAGAACTCATACATTCTGATCTTTGTGAGATGAATGGTGTGTTGACTAAAGGTGGAAAGAAATACTTCATGACGTTGATAGATGATTCCAGTAGATATTGCTATGTATATCTGTTAAATACTAAAGATGAGGCTCTACACTACTTTAAAATCTATAAGGCAGAAGTTGAAAATCAACTTGAAAAGAAAATTAAACGAGTTTGGTCAGACCGTGGTGGAGAGTACTTCTCAAATGAGTTTGATTATTTTTGTGCAGAACATGGTATAATTCATGAGAGGACGCCTCACTATTCACCCAGTCAAACGGGGTTGCCAAACGGAAAAACCGTACTCTAATTGATTTGGTTAACGCCATGTTAGATACATCGGGTTTATCCAAGGCATGGTGGGGGAGGCTATATTGACGTCATGTCATGTTCTGAATAAAGTTCCGACAAAGGATAATGAGGTCACTCCCTATGAGCAATGGGAGAAGAGAAGGACGACACTCTCGTACTTACGCACTTGGGGTTGTTTGGCGAAAGTCAATGTGCCGATCCCCAAAAAGCGTAAGCTTGGACCAAAGACCGTGGACTGTGTTAATTTGGGCTACGCTGAGATAGCGTTGGCTATAGATTTCTAGTAATGAAATCTGAGGTACCTGACGTGAAGGTCGGTACAATTATGGAGTCTAAGGATGCTACATTATTTGAGGATATTTTTCCTATGAGAGATATGCAAAGCACTTCTAGACAAGAATCTGAGGAGACTCCTAAGCCTGCAATTCCTATAGAATATTATGAACAAACACATGATGAAAATCCTGAGGAGGATGATGAGGAAACCCTTGGTAGGGGCAAGAGAGAAAGGACTGCAAAGACCTTTGGTGATGATTTCTTTGTGTACCTCGTGGATGATACTCCCACTTCTATCTCAGAAGCTTATGCATCTCCAGATGCTGACTACTAGAAAGAAGCGGTCCGTAGCGAGATGGATTCCATCATGGCTAACGGGACATGGGAAATTACTGACGTCCCTATGGTTGCAAACCATTGGGATGTAAATGGGTGTTCAAAAAGAAGCTTAGGCACGATGGTCGATTGAAAAGTACAAGGCTAGGCTCGTGGCCAAGGTTATTCCCAGAAAGAAGAAGAAGAAGAAGAAGATTTCTTCGATACTTATTCACTTGTGGCCAGACTGGCCACCATTCAAGTATTACTCGTGTTGGCGGCCTCGCATGGTCTTCTCGTCCACCAGATGGATGTTAAGACGGCTTTTCTGAACGGAGAGCTAGACGAGGAAGGAAAGGTGTGTAAGTTACTGAAATGTTTATATGGCCTGAGACAAGCACCTAAGCAATGGCATGAGAAGTTTAATACAAGTTTGACATCTGTTGGCTTTGTTGTTAATGAAGCTGACAAATGTGCATACTATCGCCATGGTGGGGGCAAAGGAGTCATACTGTGCTTGCATGTTGATGACATACTGATATTTGGAACCAACCTCAAAGTCATTGAGGGGGTCAAGTCATTTCTATCTCATAACTTTGAGATGAAGGACCTTGGTGTGGCTGATGTTATCTTGAACATCAAGCTTTTGAGAGATGATGAGGGTGGAATTACACTTCTGCAATCCCATTATGTTGAGAAGATTTTGAGTCGTTTTGGATATTCGAACTACAAAATTTCTCAAACACCATATGATCCTAGTGTGCGGATTCGAAAGTTTGAAGGCACAACTAAAGATCAATTGAGATACTATCAAATTATTGGTTTACTCATGTACCTAGCAAGCGCTACGAGGCCTGACATCACATTTGCTTTGGCAAACTGAGCCGATTTGTTTCCAATCCGGGTGATGTACATTGGCATGCTGTTGAAAGAATTATGCGCTATCTGAAAGGTACTGTGAACTATGGACTTCACTATACTGGGTACCCGTCGGTGCTTGAAGGGTATAGTGATGCGAATTGGATCTCTGATTCTAGTGAGATGAAGGCCACAACTGGGTATATGTTTACCCTTGGAGGTGGCGTTGTTTCCTGGAAGTCTTGTAAGCAAACGATCCTAACGAGATCGACAATGGAAGCAGAACTAACATCATTAGACACATCTGGTGTCGAAGCAGAATGGCTTTGAGATCTTTTGATGGACCTGTCAGTGGTTGAAAAGCCAGTACCGGCTATCCTTATGAACCGTGACACACATACATTCATTGTCAAGGTAAAGAGTTCAAAGGTCAACATGCAATCCAACAAACACAATGAGATTAAAAGTTTTCAGACGTTTAAGAAGCTCCAGAGTGATAGCGTTGGATTATATCCGGTTGGCTAAGAATCTAGCAGATCCCTTTACTAAAGGGCTATCACGTGTTGTGATAGAAAATGCATCGTGGGAGATGGGTATGAGACCCACATGAGTTGCCATGGTGGTAACCCAAGCTATGTGATCGAGAGCCCGTGAAGTAGGATCTGGGAAAAACAAGCCAGTGGTGAACTGAGGAGAGTAACTTTACTAACCCACTCTGTTGGAGATGTAATACTCTTGGAAACTGTATGGTAGGTTCACTACTGTCTTAATGTGTTCCAAACCTTATATAAGCAAGATGCTATCCTACAGAGCGATCTTTGGAGGAACACACCTATATGAACTCGACCGTTGGTCACAGTCTATGAGATTGGGGTGATCTCTAGCAAGCTCGTGAATAGTCCAGGAGTATGACTAATATGCTCCACCCGAGGGGTCAGCCTTCAGCAGTCTAGTACTAGTAAGACATGTGGTGAAACTTCTTTACGCCAAATTGACAATTCAAAGCATAGTCTATTGTTCAGTTGTGAAGGAGTGTAGCTACTTGCTCTAGGTGGAGTTCAACCTTAACGGGTTCCCACTGAAATACTAGTATATCAAAATAGTGTTTGGAATAAAGGACATAATGGGCCCTCGAGATCTGGTGGGGGTTGTTGAAATATAGGGTGGGCCTTGAGCCCATCTAACAATTTTAGAAAAATCTCAAAGGCATGTGGGTTATATGACAATGGGTGTGGTGGGAAGTTTAGTCCCATACTGCTAGTGGAAGAGGAGTTGGACCTCCTTATAAGGGATTCTCTTCCACATGCTATTGGAGCTTGAGAAGAGAAGTGGTTCACGCGCGCTCCTCCTCCGTTGCCCGCGTTGCACGCCTCGCCTTGGCTCATCACGACGCGTCATGGGTTGCAGGAATGAGCCGAGCCGAACTCACACCTATGCGCTTATTTTTGCCGGTTAGGAACGGAGAGTCCTTAACTGAAGAGCCACGATCTGAGACATCGGATCGTGGGGTGTTACTGACTCGGACGTGGGTCCAGCCCACGTCTCTCCACCCATCCGCGCCTATATATGTGAGGCGTTGGCCTCTGTTCGTCTACGTCCACTACATCATCTACATCTGTGTCGCCTTCATCACCACCATGAGTCAGCAATCAGAAGCCGATCGTCTTGGCGCTGAGAAGCTTGAAGCCGAAAAGAAGGCCGCAGAGGAGACCGCTGCTGCCGGCGCCGCGGCCTCGTCCTGGCCTACTGTAGGGTATAACTCGTTTATCCCGCGCCTGTTTATTTCTGTTTTAGCAGTATTAGCTATGTGCGTAGATGTTTCTAATATATATATATATATGGGTAGTACGTGCTTATCTAGATCGTAATCAATATGTGATCAATTCTGTCAATGCCATGCTCATGATTTATTCGTGGATTAAATTAATCAAAATATTGCTAATATACTCAACATTTGAGCCATCAAAGGCCCACGTCCAGTTGAAACACTTCTCATTCGCACAGGCCAGGTCGTTCAGGGTGTTCGCAGTGCTATCCTTCCCCTCGACCTCTTCGTTTTCTGTTCCTCGGTCCATGATGCGCCACTGTTCCTTCGTCCGTGATGCGCTACCGTGGTTCTCCGTCTCACCGGCGAGTTTCTACTACACGTCTGCCTCTGCCTCGGTATCATCCACTCGCCATGTATTCTTCCTTCGTAGGCCCCTTCTTTACCATTTTATTTCCCATCTTGCAGCGTTCCTCCATGGCGGCTGCGGCGACCGGCCGTACCATCGACGTCCATCGCCCACTGTACTCCTCCTACATCCTCCTCCATACCCTCGAAGCTATACTGCGCATCCCTTCCCATTTCGCAACTGAAGCAAAAACTGTCGCATAAGAAGGATCTAGAAAAGCTCCTTTCAACGGCGGTAGCACATGGATGAGATGATGTGCAAGATTGGATCTCGAGAAGCTCCTTTCATCGGCGGTGGCGCATGGATTGGAGGAGGCGGATACCGACACCTTTTCCGCTTGATTTCCACAGTTCCACCTCCTTTTTCTCATGGACCCCCTGTATTCTTTGCCTATCAAAACTCATACGTGGTCGTGGTTGATGCTGGTGAGTCCCTTTTCAGCTGCCCCTCCCACCTCCTTCCCATCCCTTGTTTTTGGGATGATCATGTACTAATTTGTTATGGGTTTCCATTCCCGAGAAGAGACTACAAGAGAATCCGTCCAAAGGCACTAAGGTTGATTTCTGTATTGACATCTCTTATTTGTTTATGACTGCATTTTATCAATAGTTAGATTTATAGTTTATGATGTGAAGGTTCGTCCCACATATATGAAAAAATAAAAATAATAGTTAGCATTGATCGGTCTGCTAATTTCTATCAACTTTTGCATAGCTTGATCCTTCAAAGGAAGAGATGAAAAATATATGTTGGGACACCTTATGTGTATACTTAATAAGCAATTTGATGTGTTTCTTGGTGTGCCCTTATGCTTGACAAAGGTCTTTTGAGGTATAGGAGATCTGGACATCATGAACACGGGCTTCAATGCATGCTGATTTTTCAATCCCTTGGTGGAGGAGTACGTGGCCTAATCACTCTCTCTATCTCTCTTATATGACACCCACATCTTCTGGTATAGACGACTTTTAGTTGGACGTATACTAATTGTTGGGGTCACCTACTACGGGTAGGGTCACAAGACATGCATCTTGGGCCTTACCTAGGGCCCCACACACTACAAAAAAAAGACACATCCGTGACATTATGGCCCGAACGAAAAAAAATCTGTCATGTATGTGACACTTCTATGACGATAATTGTGACAAAAACACGTATCATCATAGATGTGGTGGGCTCCTACTTCTATGACAAAAAATTATGACAGAAAATGGGCTTTTCGTCCTGGCCGGGCCGGAGACGCACATGCATGACATTCTTTGGGCCGTCCATGACGTAAAAAATAGTGGTAGAAGTGAGGGCAAGGAAATTTTTGGTGAGTTTCCGGCTACGGTGGGTGGTCGGGGCCGAGCGATGCAGTGTAGTTTGCGCGTTTCTCTCGTACGAGCGCGTGTGTGCGAGGCGTTCGCTAACTGAACCCGAGCGATCGAGGCATTCGCTTACTGAACCCGAGCGATCGATCATCCTCGCACTACGTACTGAACACGAGCGATCGATCCCTCATACTACGTACCGAACCCGATTGATCCCTTCGCTGCAAACTGAACCCGAACGATTTCTTCACTGCTAACTGAACCCGAGCGATTCCTTCGCTGCTAACTGAACCCGATCGATCTCTTCTCGCTGCTTACTGAAGCCGATCGAGCCCCCGTGCGAGACGTAGCTAGCCGGTTGGGTTGCCTCTTGATGAACAGTGCCCGTTGCTGCCGCGCGCGCGATACGTAGAACGAGTCAAGACTGCTGTTGCATCGATCGAGCCCTTTGCGCGAGACGTGGTGAGTTGACCTAGCCGGTTGGTTGGTTGTGGATGAACAGTTCCCGTTGCTGCCGCCCGCTCATGCGCCCCACCCCAGCCGGTGGGTTGGTTATGGATGAACAGTACCCTGGCCGTGTGAAGGTGCTTGGCGCTGGATGAATAGGACCCCGATCGATCGAGGAGGCCGTGTTGCGGTACGCCACACCCCAGCCGGTTGGGGGTGGATGAACAGGAGCCCGTGGATGCCGTAGGCAGTTGCGGATGAACAGTAGACCGTGGAGGCGCGTGGTTGGAAGTCGACGGTGATGAACAGTAGCCCGTGGAGGCGCGTGGTTGGAAGTCGACGGTGATGAACAGTAGCCCGTGGAGTCCCGTTTTGCGGTACGCTACACCCCTCATGATGAACAGGACCCCCGTTTCGACCGTAGGCGGTTGGAGAGAAGTCCATTTCCTCCGTTTTGCGGTACGCCACAGCCCTCCCGATGAACAGGTCCCTGTTTCGACCGTACGCGGTTGGCGAGAAGTCCGTTTCGTTCGTTTGCGGTACGCCAGACCCCTCTTGATGAACAGGACTCCATTTCGACCGTAGGCGGTTGAACAGAAATCTGTTTCCTCCATTCTGCGGTACGCTAGACCCCCAGCCAATGAACAAGACCCCATTTCGGCTGTTATGTCCAAGACAGTTGGCTCCCGATGAACAGAACGCATTCCGACCCAGTCGGTTGCCTCCCGATGAACACGACGCTGTTTCTCCGTTCCGACCCAGCCGGTTGGCTGCCGATGAATAGGAGGCCGTTGCTACGTAACCTCACCGTGGCCTCTCCATGTACACGAGCCCTGGCTATACGTATGCGCGAGTACGCGTTCGAAACCCCGCCAGTATGTATGTACGTGGCCGTATTTTTTGCAGCTTGGTTGTGCGTATGTGTACACGATTTAGACGAGACTGCCTGAACTGCTACGTAGGGGGCTCTACTACGACACGTGCTGCTCCTTACATGACCACGGTTCATCGTCGCAAAGAGATCAATCAACCAGTATGTACGTACATGTTTGCGACCAGACAGATAACGCTACGTACGCTTCGACCTGGTGGGTCCCAATTGTCAGGGGGGATAAGGAGACACTTCCTTGCGTGCGAATATATAGTTGGTGGGTCCCAGCTGTCAGGGGGAGGAATCTTTTTTTGCGCGTAATAAGGAGGCACTTCCTTGCGTGCGAAGATGTAGCTGGTGAGTCCCAGCTGTCAGGGTGAGGAAACATTTTTCCCGCGTAATAAGAAGGCACTTCCTTGCGTGCGACCATGGACCTCGTGGGTCCCAACTGTCAGCCTCTCCACATACGGTCCTCTTCCGATGGTTGTCGTTCGTTGACCACGTTAACGACGCCGTACCGAGAGCACCAAGGCGGTGGACGACGACGAGGCCTAGGAAGGGAATGACCTGGAGCCGGGGAAGAGGCGGCAGTGGTTGCCCATGCGGAGGGGAGTAGGAGGGTTTACTGGTTCGTCTGCGGTGTGAGGCAGGCATCGCCGGAGAATAACAGGAGGTGTGGGTGAGTAGAGGGATGGCCTGGCCAGCGGCGATAGTAGGGTGGGGCGGTGAGGCCTGTGCGGCAGCACAGCCGGCCACAGGTGGCCGGAGCAGGCGGTCCCACCGGCGCTAGTTTGGGCGGCTGGAGCAAGAAGATCAGAGATTGAAGAAGCAGCATGGTCGTTGGATTAACATCCAACGGTCAATGCTGCTTGAATCGTTTGTTGACTAAGTTGATAAAGCAAATAGCATACAGACCATTTGCTCATTCTTAAGGAATTTTTAGCAGCCCATATTCTTTTTTTAGCATTACATCCCATATTCTGGCCACGGTTAAAAATTTCAACGAAATTTTGCATATTTCGGTGGGGTCCGAACCGTTTTTAATCCCGAAATTTCGAGTCAGATTCAAACTAGTATGAAAAATAAATTTATATTAATTTAAAATCCAATGAAATTTTCACCGCAAAAAAAATCCAATGAAATTTAAAATCTCAAAATCTGGATAAAACGAAATTTGAAACTAATTGCCAGCTTGCTGTGTTTTTAAAAATTTACAACCCATTTTCCGGGTAAGCCGAATGCATCCCTCCTCGTCTTGAAAGATTTGCAGCCCAGCAGAGCCGAGAAAAGCAAGAAGGCCTCGGTTGGGTATTCTGCAAAAAAAATATAGAAGTGGGCTAGTGCCGTGGAGAAACGATGATCTATGGGACCAAGAAGGCCCCTTTGCGGTTCGGCTACGGGGATCGGCGTGCTACGAAGAGCAGGGCTGATAAATGTAAGAACAAGCAACAATTTTATCTAGGTTCGGGCCGCTATGAGCGTAAAACCCTACTCCTGCTTTGGTGGTTAGACTGTATATGGGCTCGAGTTACAAGGAGTGTAGCTTGCCGGCAAGGTGCGCGGGAAGTGCAGCTACAACGCGTAATTGAACCAGGTGTCGACCGTTCTAACTGTAGCCATGGGCCTCCTTTTATAGGCCAAGGGGTTACCACAGTGGCTAATACGGTCATTATAGGGTATGAACAGTGACTGCACCGTCACCAAGTCTATCTCCTAATAGGGTAGGACAAGCGCATTAAATGCACCGTTAGGTGCTACGCCGGGGAGGCGAGGCTTTGGCAAAAAGATCTGTACCACCTGCCCAGCCGGTCTCCTGTTATCTTGACACGACCCAAGGATGGGTGTCATTAAAGTTAACCCTTGCGTGGCACGCCTACACGTGATGTTTGACTACCTGCCCGCTCGACACCTATCATACGTGCTTATCTAGCCGATGATGAGGTGGAGCGGTAATGAGACAGACAGAGCCTACTGGCACGGAGCTTTCCGGGCCTTCGCTTGCCGGCAAGTAGCTTGCCGGGTCTTGGCTTGTCGGTTTCCTACCTTGCCGGTGCGAAGCTTGCCGGCAAGGGTAGTCTTGATCTCCAGTACTAAACTAGTACTTCTCGATGACCTGCCTGGAGGTCTTCTTCACGGTCTTGTTTATCAAGTCTTGAGCCTTGATGGGAGCGATCCTCCAGCAAGCCCTTGCCGTCAGGAAGGCTACAACTACCTGTGCACAAGTCTGGGTATGAAGGCACCCATGTTTTAGTACACCGACAGGAGCCCCCGGGCCTGGGCCATACACGCATGCAAGGCGTCGTTGGGCTAGGCCCAAACAGTGCACAGGCACGCGTGGCAGAGGATAACTGCCATAATCTTCTCTTTTACCACGCCCCCCACGACGCGCATTAAATGCGAACATGGGAGAGGTGAAACGAAACGGCCGCGGGAGGTAGTGCGCCTGAAAAGTGCAGCCACGTAGGACAGTAAAGAGCCAGCCCCCGCGCCTTCCCCATAAAAAGGAAACCGCGAGGGGTGCTGCTCATTTACCCCCTTCTCCCAATCTAGCCATCCGCCGTCGTCTTCTTCCTTGCGCAAGAACAAAGCACCTCCTCTTCCACTGCCGCGCCACGCCCCCGCCTGCTTCCAAATCCGCCCTCTCCAAGGCAACCATGGCTCCCAAGAAGAACCAAAACAAGCCGGAGAAGGCGGTCGACCCCAACGCAGAGGCGAGGACGTTGGAGCTGGCAGCGGCACGGAGAGACAATGTCGTCTTCAATCTGGTGCTGGATGAAAGCGATTTGGTGGGGCCGTATGCGATCATGTGGGGGAAGGCGACGACTGCCCACACCGTGCCAGAGGTTCTTCCCGACTCCGTCAAACCTGGCGTGGACAAGTACCGCTTTTTCACCGCATACTTTTACTGCGGACTTGTCCCCCCTTTCTCTGAATTCTTCATAGAAATCATGTACACCTGCGGGTTCCGTCTCCTAGACTTCACTCCCAACGCCATGACCTGTATGGCTATCTTCGTGCATATGTGTGAAAACTTCGTTGGAGTGATACCCAGTGTAGCCCTCTTCCGCCATTATTTCACTCCACGCATAGAGGCAGATGCCCTCTCCGGTGGCATCACTTGGATCCCCAGGGACAAGGACATCTACCTTCAGGGGCTGCTCCATCTGAAGTGGAATGAGTGGCGCAGGGAATGGTGCTGGATCAAGGATGCTGACTTCCCATATTTCTGCAAGCCCAGATCGGAAAAAGTGGTGTGCGGCAAAGACTAGAGTTCTTTTGACGCCGATGACAAGAAGCTCACAATCGCCATGACACGCATCCTCCATCTCAGAGTTGCCGGCGTCACCACCGAAATAGTGGGGGCTGATTTTCTTCGTCGCCGCATCGCTCCTCTCCAGAACAAGGGCAGGCCCGCCTGGGATTACAAGAACGTGGCAGATATCATGCGGGTGTGGACTGGGCTCCACGCCAACCTGACGGTACTGCAGCACACGGTGCTCTGCCACCAGCTCTTCCGCGCCACCAACAACTTTAAGCTGCCGGCAAGCGTGGTGCCCTTGTGCAACAACTCCGCCAAGGACGCTATCATTGCAATGATGCCAGCTTGCAATGCCCATGGTGTCGAAGGTAGTTGGCAAGCACCACCTGAAGATGTGGTGCAAGAATGGTTCGATAGACTGGTGGAGAGGCCCATCAAGGAGGAGAAGGATCTCTACCGCGACACCACCGCCGAGGAGTTGGCGCATATCGCCAACAGGGCGGCGGAAGCGAGAATGGCTGAAGGTGCCGGCGGCTCTGGATCCGCGGTAGCCGATGTTGATGAGGAGGCTGAGGATGAACCAGTGGACGAGCCACCGGAAGAGCTTGCCGAAGAGCAAGAGGAGCCTGCCGGGGAACAGGATGAGGAGACTGCTGAAGAGCAAGTACACAGGGAGCCCCCTGCTCCCCCCTGTCGGTACCAAAACTGGCAGATCTCGGGTAGGGGATCTGAACTGTGGGTCTAGGAATCAATAGGTAACAGAGAACGTAGAGACGGTGATTTACCCAGGTTCGGGCCCTCTCGAAGAGGTAATACCCTACGTCCTGCTAGATTTTATTGATATGATTGTATGAAGGTTACAGAGTTGATCTACCTCGAGATCGGATGGGCTAAACCCTATGCAATGGATATGATGATCCTCTATGGACTAAACCCTCTGGTTTATATAGACACGATAGGGTCCTAGGGTTACATATGGTCGGTTACCATCAGGGGATAAACATGCCGGCCACGCCAATTATTCCTTGGAGGTGACGCCAAGTCTTCGGAGGTTTCCTTCTAATACACGGGGTCGCCCACAATCCGGCCTTCCATCGACGAGTAGAGAACGGCCCTCCAGCCCGGCCTACGAGAGATAGGCCGGCAGCCCGAGTACCCCCTAGTCCGGGACACCCTCAGTAGCCCCTGAACTAGCCTCCAATGCCGAGGTTGACAGTCTTCGGCAGCTTCATGCTTCAAAGGTCTTCGTCTTGGGTGGCGAGTTCCTCCCTTTACTTGTATTTGATTTAACAATAGTTCGGCCACCAATAGCTCGGTTGCCGAAGAATCCTTCGATGGGCGGGGCTTCGTGGGGCCCGCCATACCGCTTCTCTCCACCTAGAATTAAATGACGACCCTCGATTCCTACGCATCGAAGGAATGCGAGCGGCCCGATGGGTTTTTACAAAAATGCCCCTCGTTGGGGGGAGACAGTGCCCTTTTAATAGGCTAAGGGCGAGGAGGCTAACGTACCCCACCCCAGCCATGCTTCCTCACATTCCTGCGAGGTCGCGTCCAACAAACAATGGCGAGCGTCCCAGGTTCTTCCTCACGCCCTCACGGCCCCCGTCAGGGTGATTAGGCGAGCTGCTCCGTATCCCGCATGCGATTACGCAGGCTCGAGACGCAGGGATATCTCCCTGCTTCAGATCTCGCATCCACCCGTCCCGGATTAACTTCCGCAGACGGGGAGGTCCTCGCAGAGAACTTTCCTTCCCCCCACGGGGAGGAAAGGGTGTGCTTCGTGCCCTTCCTCTTGCGAGGGCTGGGTTTCCCCATTCATCCTTTCTTGAGGGGTCTACTAGAGTTTTACGGGATCCAACTCCACCACCTTACCCCAGGATCGATTCTTCATATATCGGGCTTTGTCGCTCTTTGCGAGATGTTCCTGGGCTGCGAGGCCCACTTTGAGTTGTGGAGGAAGTTCTTCTGCCTTGTACCCCATACCCGAGGAGGGACAATCTATGAGGTTGGCGGGGCCGAAGTATGGCGCATCGCCGGAACCGGATACCCCGTAGGGACTCCGAAGAAAGGTACCGAAGAGTGGACTTCAGAATGGTTTTATATCGAAGACGTCCCCCTATTTGATCCAGTCCGGAGGGGGCTGCCCGAATTCTCATTGGTCCCTCCGAAGAAGCGGTTCAACTGGCGCCCGAAGAGTCCTTCCCAAGAGGAAAGCGCCGAAGTAACTCGGCTGGCCGCTCAAGTGAGGTGGCTAGCCCACAACGGGCTAACCGTTATCGACGTGATGGCCGCAGCCATTGCTCGGTGCGTCCAACCTCTCCAACAGAGAATGCACCCGCTTTGGTGCTACAACGGGGAAGATGATGCAACTCGGTACACACGGATGGGACCTGCCGACCAGGCGGCAATGGCAGCCATACTGGCCGATCTCTTCAATGGAGAAGAGCTAGAATTTGCTTGGTTAAGGCCCAAGGAAGGCTTCTCGAGCTACAAACCCATTGAAATGGTGAGTCCGACCACGTTTTATAGTTCAGAAGGCACCCCAAATTTTTCTTAACCTGATTTCTATCCTGCCCGAACAGAACTGGAGGCGCTGGATCGAGACAGTGAGCTGCCCTGCTCCTCAACCGAAGGATTACTCTCGTGACGATGATCCTGGGTTCCATGATGACCCTGAAACATCAATTAATTTCGAGGAGGGGGTCTTCTACCAGGAGAGCTTCGATGGTTCTAAGGTGGCCCTTTTGGCCGATCATCCCGGGGCGCTTCCCTCCTCCGCTGTAAGTGGCCAACGGGCTTCCTCTCGAAAGAAACACTCAGTCGCTGCTGCTCCGAATACACCGACATCTACTGCCAAGGGCTGCCATACGACGCGCCGGATAGCCGCAAGAGCGGCACCAGCGGCCCCAACGACGAGTAGTCGTGGGGTGACCAGATGCGCGACCCCAACGGGAGCTACATCATCTGCGCCCCGCCTGAAGAGGTAACGCATCCGCCGTACCGTCATAGCCAGAAGAACCCTGCTCGGAAAGCCTTGCTAACCAGGGCCCGAGCTACCGCGTGGTGACCGCCCATGCCAGCGTGAATCTCGGCTAGGAGCTGCCTTCCCTCCTCTTCGGATATACATCTTTGGAGGACGCCAGTAGTGCTTTTTTTATATAGTTCTCCCTCGTGGACTTTATAGGCTTTAGATCGTCGAATGATACGCCTTGCCTCAGTCTGGTCATCTGTTAGTTCTTGACGGAGGAGGTAGGCGAGGAATGGCTCGGTCCATGACGCAATTACCGCCATGACTACGTGAGCCGAAGACATCATTTCGACGGCCGAGCCCTCGATAATTTCTTCGTCTGGGTCGATAGGCGGAGGGACGAGTTCTCCTGAGGTATTGGTTTCCGAGCCCAGGGCATCCTCCTGCCATACCACGGACGGCTTGAAGAGTCATTCCAAAAAGGTGTTCTCAGGGATACGGTCGCGCTTGGCGCCCATTCGAGCAAGAATGTCGGCAACTTGATTGCTGTCTCTAGGTATATGGTGAAACTCCAGTCCTTCGAAACGGGCGGAGATTTTTAGGACGGCGTTGCGGTATGCTGTCATTTTTGGGTCTTTTGCGTCGAATTCGCCGTTGACTTGAGAGATGGCGAGATTAGAATCTCCCTGTACCTCGAGCCGCTGTATGCCCATTGACACCGCAATTCGAAGTCCATGCAACAAGGCTTCGTATTCGGCTGCATTGTTGGAGTCGGTGTACATGATCTGGAGTATGTACCGAATATTATCGCCAGTGGGGGATGTGAGGACCACTCCAGCCCCCAGCCCGGCGAGCATTTTGGAGCCGTCGAAGTACATCGTCCAATGCGAGTATGTACTGTACTCCCTAGGGAGTTCGGCTTCCGTCCATTCCGCAACGAAATCAGACAAAACCTGAGATTTAATAGCTCGGCGTGGTCGATATATGATTTCGAAGGGGAGGAGTTCTATAGCCCATTTGGCTATATGGCCGGTGGCATCTCGATTGTTGATTATGTCATTCAGTGGTACTTCGGATGCCACCGTAACCAAGCACTCCTAGAAATAATGGCGGAGCTTTCGGGATGCCATGAAAACTGCGTAGGCGATCTTCTGATAATGAGGGTACCTCGTTTTACACGGGGTGAGCACTTCGGATACGTAGTACACAGGTTTCTGCACCTGGAGCTTGTGACCCTCTGTCTCTCGTTCGATGACGAGAACCGCGCTGAGCACCTGATTCGTGGCCGAGATATATAGCAGTATTGGCTCGCCCCGACTGGGTGCTGTCAAGATCGGGTTGCTGGCCAGTAGAGTTTTTATTTCTTCGAGTGCTTCCGCCGCTTCACTGTTCCACTCGAAGTTCTTCGTCCGTTTGAGCAATTTAGCGGTAAGGCCTTTTCTCCGAGGCGTGATATGAAGCGGCTTAGGGCTACAACATAGCCAGCCAGTTTCTGGACGTGTTTGAGCTCAGTGGGGATCGCCAGCTCGGACAGTGCCCGTATTTTCGCTGGGTTGACTTCTATTCCTCTATGGGAAACGATGAATCCGAGCAGCTTACCGGCCGGCACTCCAAAGACGCACTTTTCCGGATTGAGCTGTATATTGAAAGTCTGAGGACTATCAAAGGTTTGCCGGAGATCGTCCACCAGCTGGCTGACGTGTTTGGTTTTGACAACCACGTCGTCCACATATGCTTCGACTGTTTTGCCGATTTGTTTTTCCAAACATGTTTGAATCATGCGCTGGTATGTAGCCCCTACGTTCTTTAATCCGAAGGGCATTGTGTTGAACAGAATGGTCCATAAGGAGTGATGAATGCAGTGGCCGCTTGGTCGGACTCCTTCATTTTAATTTGATGGTATCCGGAGAAAGCGTCGAGGAAACACAGTGAGTCATGCCCGGCAGTGGCGTCTATGATCTGGTCTATGCGGGGCAAGGGGAAAGGATCCTTGGGGCAAGAATTGTTTAAATCCTTGAAATCGACACACAACCGCCTGGACTTATCCTTCTTTAGTACCATGACCAGATTGGCCAACCACTCGGGATGTTTGATGTCCCGAATGAATCCGGCTTTGAGCAACTTTGCCAGTTCCTCGCCCATAGCCTGACGCTTGGGTTCGAAAAACCGATGTAGAGTCTGTTTGACTGGCTTGAAACCCTTAATGATGTTCAAGCTGTGCTCGGCTAATCTACGCAGGATCCCTGGCATGTCTGACGGGTGCCAGGCGAAGATATCCCAGTTTGCCCACAAAAATTTGTGCAGCTCTTCATCGACCGCGGGGTCCAGCTGAGCTCCAATGGACGCCGTCTTGTTGGGATTTGTTGGGTGCACTTGGAATTTGACGATTTCATCCGCTGGTTTGAAGGATGTGGATTTGGGCCTTTTGTCGAGGATTACGTCGTCCTTATCCACCGTTGAGCGGAGCGCGGTCAGTTCTTCAGCTGTGAGGGCTTCGGACAACGCTTCGAGGGCGAGGGATGCTGGTTTGTTCTCGGCCCGAAGAGCTCTATCCGGATCACTTATTACTGTGATCACGCCGTTTGGCCCTGGCATTTTAAGCTTCATGTACCCGTAGTGTGGGACGGCATTGAATCATGTGAAGGCATTGCGCCCTAATAAGGCATGGTAGCCACTGCGAAAGGGCACAATGTGGAAAAGCAGTTCTTCGGATCGGTAGTTCTCGGGAGTTCCGAAGACCACATCAAGAGCAACTCGGCCACTACAACGTGCCTCCTTTCCGAGGATGATCCCTCGAAAGGTGGTGTGACTTTGCTCGATGCGGGATCTGTCAAACTGCATTTTGTCCAAGGTGTCCTCGTAAAGGAGGTTTAGCCCGCTACCGCCGTCCATTAACACCTTTTGGAGTCGGAATCCATCCACTATGGGATCAAGGACAAGGGCGGCAGCAGCTTGAGTAGGGCGGGACCTCGGCTGGTCTTGTTCACTAAAAGTGATGGGTGTGTCTGTCCATGAGTCTGTCGCTGCCACATGGTGAATTTGAGCGAGCTCTCGAAGGGCTCTCTTCCTCTAATTCTTCGAGGAATACGTCTCGTAGATTGTTAAGATCTTGGCGTAGTCATCAAAGGGCGTTGCTGGACATTTATTTGAGTACGGGCCTCCGAGGATGACTTCGCCGCTCTTGGCGACTTGCCTGACCACCCAGCAAGCTCGAAGGCTGTGGGTTGGGTTTGTGTTGAGGAGGACGGAGTGTATGGGGCATGGTTTATCCAGTAGTTCGTCAAGGACTGTTCTGGATCTTGTCAGGGGTTTCATCCTTTTCTCGGATGGCTTGTATTGGGGTGTCCGGCAAGGGTGTGCGCGTTTTGCCCGAGCTCGGTTTGGTTCCTCTGTACGGATTGACTCCATTTGCTCGAGCTGAGCCTGCCAAGCATACTCCATGGCGCAATATTTGGACACCAGGTCTGATAAATCAAAGAAATTTTGGATGTGGCGGCGGGCGAGGGCGTTTAAGACGCCCTCGTCTCGGCAGTTCTGTCGGAAGATCTCTAGAATTTCCTTGTTGCAGCCGTCCGTCATCTTGTTTTTGACAATAAGGAATCTAGCCCAGAAGTGCCGAACTGTCTCTCCGGGCTGCTGCTTTACATACATTAGGTCCCATATGTTGGGCCGTCCTGAGTTATTTGGATAGTACTCGATGTGGGGGGTGGGCGGGATAAAAAATTTGATCCCAGCGGAGTGTGAGTCTGGGGTTTTGGCGGCCGCGTCCTGGATTGACATGGAATCCGATGCGCCAAGCTCTGGATAGTTGGCCGGGCGCGGGTGCTGATGGAAATATGCCCTAGAGGCAATAATAAAGTTGTTATTATTTTATATTTCCTTGTTCATGATAAAGGTTTATTATTCATGCTAGAATTGTATTGACCGGAAACTTAAATACATGTGTGAATACATAAACAAATACCGTGTCCCTAGTGAGCCTCTACTAGACTAGCTCATTGATCAAAGATGGTTAAGGTTTCCTAACCATAGACATGAGTTGTCATTTGATAATGGGATCACGTCATTAGGAGAATGATGTGATGGACAAGACCCATCCGTTAGCTTAGCATATGATCGTTCTGTTTATTGCTACTGCTTTCTTGAATGTCAAATACATGTTCCTCAGACCATGAGATCATGCAACTCCCGGATACCGGAGGAATACCTTGTGTGCTATCAAATGTCACAACGTAACTGGGTGATCATAAAGATGCTCTACAGGTATCTCCGAAGGTGTCCGTTGAGTTGGCATGGATCGAGACTGGGATTTGTCACTCCGTGTTTCGGAGAGGTATCTCTGGGCCCTCTCGGTAATGCACATCATAAGAAGCTTGCAAGCAAAGTGACTAAGGAGTTAGTTACGGGATGATGTATTACGGAACGAGTAAAGAGACTTGCCGGTAACGAGATTGAACTAGGTATGGAGATACCGACGATCGAATCTCGGGCAAGTAACATACCGACGGACAAAGGGAATTACGTATGTTGTCATTGCGGTTCGACCGATAAGATCTTCGTGGAATATGTAGGAACCAATATGAGCATCCAGGTTCCGCTATTGGTTATTGACCGGAGAGGCGTCTCAGTCATGTCTACATCATTCCCGAACCCGTAGGGTCCGCACGCTTAACGTTCGTTGACGATATAGTGTTATATGAGTTATGTGAATTGGTAACCGAATATTGTTCGGAGTCCCGGATGAGATCCCGGACGTCACGAGGAGTCTCGGAATGGTCGAGAGGTAAAGATTTATATATGGGAAGTCATATTTTGGGTTCCGGAAAAAGGTGCAGTTTTTTTTCGGTATTGTACCGGGAAGCTTCCAGAAGGTTCTGGAGGATTCCTGAGGGGTCCGGAAGTCCACAAGTGGGTCCACCACGTCCCAAGGGCTGGCATGGGCTAAGGGGAGGCGCCCTGGCCTTATTGGGCCAGGCGCACCAAGTCCTCAAAAGCCCACGCAGCTAGGGAAGGAAAAAGGGAGAGTCCTAGTAGGAATAGGATTGGACTTTGGAGTCCAAGTCCACGTGTGTACTATTCACGGTTACTGTTCACGTGGCACTATTCCTTCTACTCCAAGCCCCTACACATATATAAATAGAGGAGAGGGGGCGCCCCAAAGGAGACACAACATTGTCTTAGCCGTGTGCGGCGCCCCCCTCCATAGTTCCGTCCCTCGGTCATATTTTCGCAGTGCTTGGGCGAAGCCCTGCGGAGATAGCATTACCATCACCGTCACCACGCCGTCGTGCTACCGGAACTCATCCACTACCTCACCGTCTTGCTGGATCAAGAAGTCGAGGACGTCACCGAGCTGAACGTGTGCTGAACGCGGAGGTGCCGTACGTTCGGTACTCGGTCGGTTGGATCGTGAAGTTGTTCGACGACATCAACCGCGTTGTTCTAACGCTTCCGCTTACGGTCTACGAGGGTACGTAGACACACTCCCCCTCTCGTAGCTATGCATCTCCATGGATAGATCTTGCGTGTGCGTAATTTTTTTTTTGTTTTCCATGCAACGTTCCCCAACAGTGGCATCATGAGCCAGGTCTATGCGTAGATGATATGCACGAGTAGAACACAAAGAGTTGTGGGCGGTGATCGTCATACTGCTTACCACCAACGTCTTATTTTGATTCGGCGGTATTTTAAGATGAAGCGGCCCGGACCAACCTTACATGTCCACGTACATGAGACCGGTTCCACCGACAGACATGCAACTTGTTTTGCATAAAGGTGGTTGGCGGGTGTCTGTTTCTCCTACTTTAGTTGAATCGAATTTGACTGCGGCCGGTCCTTGTTGAAGGTTAAAACAGCAAACTTGATAAATCACCGTTGTGGTTTTGTGCCGTAGGTAAGAACGGTTCTTGCTAGAAGCCCGTAGCAGCCACGTAAAACTTGCAACAACAAAGTAGAGGACGTCTAACTTGTTTTTGCAGGGTATGCTGTGATGTGATATGGTCAAGACATGATGTGATATACGTTATTGTATGAGATGATCATGTTTTGTAATTTATCGGCAACCGGCAGGAGCCTTATGGTTGTCTCTTTATTGTATGAAATGCAAGTGCCATGTAATTGCTTTACTTTATCGCTATGCGTTAGCAATAGTTGTAGAAGCAATAGTTGGCAAGACGACGACGACGCAACGATGGAGATCAAGGTGTCGAGCCGGTGACGATGGAGATCATGACGATGCTTTGGAGATGGAGATCAAAAGCACAAGATGATGGCCATATCATGTCACATATTTTGATTGCATGTGATGTTTATCCTTTATGCATCTTATTTTGCTTAGAACGACGGTAGCATTATAAGATGATCCCTTCACTAAATTTCAAGATAAAAGTGTTCTCCCCGAGTATGCACCGTTGCTAAAGTTCGTCGTTTCGAAGCACCTCGTGATGATCGGGTGTGATAGATTCTACGTTCACATACAACGGGTGTAAGCCAGTTTTACACAAGCAGAATACTTGGGTTAAACTTGACGAGCCTAGCATGTACAGACATGGTCTCGGAACACTGGAGACCGAAAGGTCGAACATGAGTCATATAGTAGATATGATCAACATGGAGATGTTCACCATTGATGACTATCCCATCTCACGTGATGATCGGACATGGGCTAGTTGATTTGGATCATGTATCACTTAGTTAACTTGAGGGATGTTAATTTAAGTGGGAGTTCATTAGTAATTTGATTAATTGAACTTAATTTATCATGAACTTAGTCTTGATGGTTTCTTTGCATATCTATGTTGTAGATAAATGGCCCGTGCTACTGTTCCGTTGAATTTTAATGCGTTCCTGGAGAAAGCTAAGTTGAAAGATGATGGTAGCAACTACACGGACTGGGTCCGTAACTTGAGGATTATCCTCATTGCTGCACAGAAGTATTATGTCCTTGATGCACCGCTAGGTGATGGACCTGCTGCAGGAGCTGCTGTAGACGTTGTGAATGCCTGGCAGGCTCGATCTGATGACTACTCGATAGTTCAGTGTGCCATGCTCTACGGCTTAGAACCGGGACTGCAAAAGCATTTTGAACGCCACGGAGCATATGAGATGTTCCAAGAGCTGAAATTGATATTTCAAGCGAATGCCCGGGTTGAGAGATATGAAGTCTCCAACAAGTTCTTTAGCTGTAAGATGGAGGAGAACAGTTCTGTCAGTGAACACATACTCAGAATGTCTGGGTACCACAATCACTTGACTCAGCTGGGAATTGATCTTCCGGTTGAGAGTGTTATTAACAGAGTTCTTCAGGCACTGCCACCAAGCTATAAAGGCTTCGTGATGAACTACAATATGCAAGGGATGGAAAAGACAATTCCCGAGCTCTTCGCGATGCTGAAATCAGCGGAGGTAGAAATCAAGAAGGAGCATCAAGTGTTGATGGTTAACAAAACCACTAGTTTCAAGAAAAAGGGCAAGGGAAAGAAGGGGAACTTCAAGAAGAACGGCAAGCAAGTTGACGCTCCCACAAAGAAACCCAAAGCTGGACCCAGGCCTGAAACAGAGTGCTTCTACTGCAAAGGGACTGGTCACTGGAAGCGGAACTGCCCCAAGTATTTGGCGGATAAGAAGGATGGCAAAGTGAGCAAAGGTATATTTGATATACATGTTATTGATGTGTTCCTCACTAATGCTCGCAGTAGAGCCTGGGTATTTGATACTGGTTCGGTTGCTCATATTTGTAAATCGAAACAGGAGCTACGGAATAAGTGAAGATTGGCTAAGGACGAGGTGACGATGCACATCGGGAATGGTTCCAAGGTTGATGTGATCGCCGTCGGCACGCTACCTCTACATCTACCTTCGGGATTAGTTTTAGACCTCAATAATTGTTATTTGGTGCCAGCGTTGAGCATGAACATTATATCTGGATCTTGTTTATTGCGAGATGGTTATTCATTTAAGTCAGAGAATAATGGTTGTTCTATTTATATGAGTAACATCTTTTATGGTCACACACCTTTTGTGAATGGTCTATTCTTGTTGAATCTCGATCGTAGTGATACACATATTCATAATATTGATGCCAAAAGAGGCAAAGTTGATAATGATAGTGCAACATACTTGTGGCACTGCCGTTTAGGTCATATTGGTGTAAAGCGCATGAAGAAACTCCATGCGGATGGACTTTTGGAATCTCTTGATTATGAATCATTTGATACTTGCGAACCATGCCTCATGGGCAAGATGACTAAAACGCCCACAATCCGGCCTTCCATCGACGAGTAGAGAATGGCCCACCAGCTCGGCCTACGAGAGATAGGCCGGCAACCCGAGTACCCCCTGGTCCGGGACACCCTCACCCCCGTTCCGGCAAGGAAGCCCCGCGTCCTTCGGAGAGCTATCTCTGGAGAGCCCGTTCGCCCTTCTTCTTCGGGCGATGAAGGAGCCAGCAAGGGAGCGGCCGCCAAGGATCCCGACGCCAAGCCCCTCGACAGCAGCCAACGCAGCGCACCTCTATGAGGCGTACAGCTGCATCGGCTACCGGAGGAGCTGGGTCTTCTCAGCTTGCCGCATCTGTGGCAACTAAATGGACCAGATCTACCAGTTCGCCTCCTGCCTCCAGCGCTGGACTCGAGAACCTGTATGACCTCTCCATCCTTAGTGATGATGAGGAGGAAGAAGAGTACGTGTCTTCAACCACTTCATTAACTCTTGATCGATTTCCTGTTGTTGCTAATCTAATTTGCCCTGCCTTGCCTTGATTTGACAGCGACGGGGAGACCTTGGCGCAAAGGATGGCCAAGAGGGCGAGGACCGCAGTGATACGTCTTCGTCGTATCTATAATTTTTGATTGTTTCATGCCATTATCCTACAATTTCCACATACTTTTGGCAACATTTTATACGATTTCTTGGACTAACATATTGATCCAGTGCCCAGTGTCAGTTCCTGTTTGTTGCATGTTTTTTGTTTCGCAGAAAATCCATATCAAACGAAGTCCAAACGAGATAAAAATTTATGGAGATTTATTTTGGAATATATGTGATTTTTGAGAAAAATAATCAATGCGAGACGATGCTCGAGGGGCCCACAAGCTCAAGGGGGGCGTCCCCTACCCTGGGCGCGCCGACAGGCTTGTGGCGCCCCTGTAAGGCGGTTGGGGCCCTTCTTCCGTTGCAAGAAAGATAATATCTAGATAAAAATCCCCTCAAAATTTCAGCCCAATCGGAGTTACAGATCTCCGGAAATATAAGAAATAGTTTTCGGGCAGAAAACAAAAACGCGAAACAGAAGAGAACAGAGAGAGAGATCCAATCTCAGGGGGGCTCCGGCCCTCCGGGAGCCATGGCGGCCATGGACCAGAGGGGGAACTCTCCTCCCATCTAGGGGGGAGGCCAAGGAAGAAGAAGAAGAAGGAGGGGGGCTCTCTCCCCTCTCTCCCGGTGGCGCCGGAACGCCGCCGGGTGAATCATCGTGACGGCGATCTACACCAACAACTTCGCCGCTGCTACTTGTAGTCTGCGTTGGTATTTCCCCGAAGAGGAGAAGATGCTGCAGTACAGTAGAGATAAGTATTTCCCTCAGTTAAGAACCAAGGTTATCAATCCATTAGGAGAACCAAGCAAAATTCCGTTAAGCGCACCTGTACACAAAAGAGCAAACACTTGCACCCAACGCAAATAAGAGGGTTGTCAATCCTCTTAGCGGTTATTTGCAAGGATTAAATCTTATAGAGATAAATAGATAAACTAAAATACTAATTAAAATAAAAGTAAATAAATAGTAGCAAGGTATTTTTAGGTTTTTATATATATGATAAAGTAGACCGGGGGCCATAGTTTTCACTAGAGGCTTCACTCTCGAACACATAGCATACGGTGGGTAAACAAATTACTGTTGGGCAATTGATAGAAAAATAAATAATAATGACGGATTCATGGCAATGATCATGTATATAGGCATCACATCCGAGACAAGTAGACCGTCTCCTGCCTGCATCTACTACTATTACTCCACCCATCGACCGCTATCCAACATGCATCTAGGGTATTAAGTATGACGCAGAGTAACGCCTTAAGCAAGATGACATAATGTAGACAAAGTAAACTCAAGCAATATGATTAAACCCAATCTTTTTATCCTTAATTGCAACAATACAAATACGTGTCATGTCCCCTTCTGTCACTGGGATTGAGCACCGCAAGATTGAACCCGTCACAAAGCACCTCTCCCATTGCAAGATAAATCAATCTAGTAGGCCAAACCAAATCGATAGATCAGAGAGAAATACAAAGCTATAATAATCATGCATAAAAGAGTTCAGAGAAGACTCAAATATTTCTCATGAATAATCTGATCATAAACTCACAATTCATCGGATCCCAACAAACACACCGCAAAAGACGATTACATCGGATAGAACTCCAAGAACATCGAGGAGAACATGGTATTGAAGATCAAAGAGAGAGAAGAAGCCATCTAGCTACTAGCTATGGACCCGTAGGTCTATGGTAAACTACTCACACATCATCGGAAGGGCATCAAGGTTGATGAAGAAGCCCTCCGTGATCGATTCCTCCTCCGGCAGATTACCTGAAAAGGCCTCCAGATGGGATCGCGGAAGAACAGAGGCTTGCGGCGGCGGAAAGGTTTTTTCTTCTGGCTCTCTATTGGTTTTGGAATATTTGGGAATTTATAGCGTTGGAATTAGGTCAAGAGGTGCCACGAGGGGCCCACAAGCCTGGGGAGCGCGCCTTACCCCCCTGGCCCTCCAGGCTTGCCGCCTCCTCGTGGCTCTTCTGGTCTTCTCCTGAAGCTTCCTGGGTCTCTTCTGGTCTAGAAAAAATTAATCCAAAGTTTTTTTCTTGTTTGGACACTTTTTGATAATGATTTTCTGAAAAGGCAAAAACAAGCAGAAAATAGCAACTGGCACTGGGCACTAGGTTAATAGGTTAGTCCCAAAAAATGATATATAATGGCATATAAAACATCCAATATTGATACTATAATAGCATGGAACAATAAAAAATTATAGATACGTTGGAGACGTATCAGCCGCCGTCAACACCAACTCTCCCCCCCTCTATGCAGCGGTGTAACACCTCTTCTTCCCGCTGTAATCTCTACTTAAACATGGTGCTTAATGCTACATATTATTATCCAATGATGTGTTGCCATCCTATGATGTTTGAGTAGATTCGTTTTGTCCTATGGGTTGATTGATGATCGTGAGTGGTTTGAGTTGTATGTTTTATTTTGGTGCTGTCCTATGGTGCCCTCCGTGTCGCGCAAGCGTGAGGGATTCCCGCTATAGGGTTTGCAATACGTTCATAATTCTCTTATAGTGAGCGGCTAGAGTGACAGAAGCTTACACCCGAGTAAGGGGGTTGTTGCGTATGGGAGTAAAGAGGACTTGTTACTTAATGCTATGGTTGGGTTTTACCTTAATGATCTTTGGTAGTTGCGGATGCTTGCTAGAGTTCCAATCATAAGTGCATATGATCCAAGTATGGAAAGTATGTTAGCTCATGCCTCTCCCTCATATAAAATTGCAATAATGATTACTGGTCTAGTTATCGATTGCCTAGGGACAAATCCTTCTCTTGTATTACAAAAGCTTTCTACTAAACAATTAACTTTTATTATCTTGCAAATTACTCGTAGTTTTATTCTTGCTAAGTACTTCTAGTTTTATTCTTGCAAACTTATCCTTACACCTACAAAGTAGTTTTATTCTTGTTCTAGGTAAAGCGGACATTAAGTGTGCGTAGAGTTGTATCGGTGGTCGATAGAACTTGAAGGGAATATTAATTATACCTTTAGCTCCTCGTTGGGTTCGACACTCTTATTTATCGAAAAAGCTACAATTGATCCCCTATACTTGTGGGTTATCAAGACCTTTTTCTGGCGCCGTTGCCGGGGAGCAATAGCGTGGGGTTGATATTCTTGTGTGTGCTTGTTTGCTTTATCACTAAGTAGTTTTTATTTTCTGTTCTAAGTGGTTTTATATCTTTAGTTATGGATATGGAACATGAAACACCAAAAAAATTAGTTGTACTTGCTACTCATGGAGATGGGGAACCTCCTAAAACCCTCGATGATGCTTATGTGGAAAACATTAAATACTACTTTGATAATCCTGATAAATCTCCATTCAACTTGATAATGGGAGATACTTTGGATCACCGGAATACTTTAGGGATTATCGCTTGTCTCAAAAAGGGAAACACTTATGGGATCAAATTAAAATATTGCGTTGGTATGCTTGGGATTTATGCTTAAGATATGATTGTACTTGTTGCTCTAAGATGGAGGATCCACACCTCCCCTTTCAATGTGAATTTAATGATAATGAAACCTTAGCTTCTTATGCTAATGGTGTATATGATTACTATGATGTGGAACAAATAGAAGAATTTGTTGCTTTTAAGGGTGCTTATGAAATTGAGTCTTTGTTTGAAAAGTATGAAGATTGTAATGATGCTATTTACAGATCTGAAAATTTGGCTATACTTAAATATTTCTCTAATAATTATGAATACAATGCCTATATTGATAAATTTATTAAGAAAGTCTCCGCTACCCAAGAAGAGACTAATATTTTGCAGGAACCTATGGAAGAAGAAATTGATGAAACTGTGAGCTCATTAGATGAAAAAGATGCGGAGGAGAGCGAAGAACAAAGGTAGGAAGAGCGGATTGATCACCCATGCCCACCTTCTGATGAGAGTAACTCTTTATCTCATACATTGTTTAATTTCCATTCGTGCTTACCGAAGGATGAATGCTATGATGATTGCTATGATCCCTTTGATTCGTTTGAAATATCCCTTTTTGATAAACTTGATGCTTGCTATGCTTGTGGACATGATGCCAATGCTTATGGAGATGAACTTGCTATAGTTCCTTATGTTAAGAATGAAATTGTTTCTATTGCACCCACACATGATAGTCCTATTATCTTTTTGAATTCTCCAAACTACACTATATCGAAGAAGTTTGTGCTTATTAAGGATTATATTGATGGGTTGCGTTTTAGCATTACACATGATGATTTTGATGGATATAATATGCATGTGCTTGCTACTCCTAATTGTAATTATTATGAGAGAGTAACTACATCTCCACCTCTCTATGTTTCAAATACGATAAAATTGCAAGAAACTGTTTATACATGCATTGGCCTTTACTTGATGTGCATGAATTGTTCTTTTATGACATGCCGATGCATAGGAAGAGAGTTAGACTTCGTCATTGCATGCTATATGTTGCTTTGTGCTCAGTACTAAATTATAAAACATTGTTAATTAAAATTGGCTTTGATATACCTTGCTATCCGGGTGGATCAATTACTTGAGCACTTTATGCCTAGCTTAATGGCTTTAAAGAAAGCGCTGCCTGGGAGACAACCCGGAAGTTTTACAATCATTTTGTTCTATTGTGTGCTTTTAAAAAGTTTAAAAACAAAAAAAATATAGAGGGGAACCTAAAACTTTTTCAAAAAGAAAAGTGAAAGTGAGAAAGACGAGCACCATTGAAGTGGGGGATATCCTTGAACTTTGTTCATGCCCATGGAAACTTTGTGAATCTTGAATTACAGAAAATTTTCAACAAAAATAATTATCCCCTTTTACAAATCCATTGTATTATAAAAATAATGTGCCAAGATTTACCTTTAGGATGTTTAAATTGCTTGTTTGGTGTGTGCTGTGCAAAAACAGAAACTTTTGCTGTAGTGTTTGAATTTCTATATTTTACTGGAACATGCAAAAATTCTGAAATTTTTACACAGTACTGTTATCAAATTTTTTATTTTGTCCTAATTTTTCAGAATTTTTTGAGTTACAGAAGTATATGTTTCATCTACATCTTTACAGACTGTCCTATTTTCACAGATTGCTGTTATAGTTTCTTTATTTGCGTATGTTTGAAATCTTGTTGAGCCCCATTGACTTGGGAGCCATAGAATTGTGATAGCATACAGTGGGTAATGTTTGATTATAATTATACAATAATGTTACAGCAGGACATGATGGGATTTGATGTTATATGTACTGACCCCTCTAATAAAAAGTTCAGTTAAGTTTTGTGTGGATGAAGTGTTCGAAGATCGAGGAGGTATCGATATGAGGAGAATAAGGAGAGGCAAGAGTTCAAGCTTGGGGATGCCCAAGGCACCCCAAAGCTGAAGCGCATTAAAAAGTATGAACCAATTGCTTGGCTTGTCATCGGGGTAGTGCATGATAAATACTTTGTGTTAAGAAGATGGAGCATGACAGGATTATATGATTTTGTAGGGCTAACGTTCTTTAGCATTTTTATTTTGACAGACATGATTGTTTATTAGTATGCCTGAGTATTGATGTCTTTATATCAAATTATAGACTATTGCTTTGAATCATTCAGACATTATTATTCATACCGTAAGAGAGATTACATGATGAAACATGATAGGTAGCATTCCACATCAAAAATTCTGTTTTTATCATTTACCAACTCAAGGACGAGCAGGAATTAAGCTTGGGGATGCTTGATATGTCTCCAACATATCTATAATTTTTTATTGTTCCATGCTATTATAGTATCAATCTTGGATGTTTTATATGCAATTATATATCATTTTTTGGGACTAACCTATTAACCCAGTGCCCAGTGCCAGTTGTTGTTTTCTGCTTGTTTTTGCCTTTTCAAGAAATCATTATCAAAAAGTGTCCAAACGAGAAAAAAACTTTGGATTAATTTTTTCTGGACCAGAAGAGACCCAGGAAGCTTCGAGAGAAGACCAGAAGAGCCACGAGGAGGCAGCAAGCCTAGAGGACGCGCCCAGGGGGGTAGGGCGCGCCCCCCAGGCTTGTGGGCCCCTCGTGGCACCTCTTGACCTAATTCCAACGCTATAAATTCCCAAATATTCCAAAACCAACAGAGAGCCAGAAGAGAAAACCTTTCTGCCGCCGCAAGCCTCTGTTCTTCCGAGATCCCATCTGGAGGCCCTTTCCGGTAATCTGCCGGAGGGGGAATCGATCACGGAGGGCTTCTTCATCAACCTTGCCGCCCTTCCGATGATGTGTGAGTAGTTTACCATAGACCTACGGGTCCATAGATAGTAGTTAGATGGCTTCTTCTCTCTCTTTGATCTTCAGTACCATGTTCTCCTCGATGTTCTTGGAGTTCTATCCGATGTAATCTTCTTTTCCGGTGTGTTTGTTGGGATCCGATAAATTGTGAGTTTATGATCAGATTATTCATGAGAAATATTTGAGTCTTCTCTGAACTCTTTTATGCATGATTATTATAGCTTTGTATTTCTCTCTGATCTATCGATTTGGTTTGGCCTACTAGATTGATTTATCTTGCAATGGGAGAGGTGCTTTGTGATGGGTTCAATCTTGCGGTGCTCAATCCCAGTGACAGAAGGGGACATGACACGTATTTGTATTGTTGCCACTAAGGATAAAAAGATGGGATTTAATCATATTGCTTGAGTTTACTTTGTCTACATCATGTCATCTTGCTTAAGGCGTTACTCTGTTTCATACTTTACCCTAGATGCATGCTAGATAGCGGTCGATGGGTGGAGTAATAGTAGTAGATGCAGGCAGGAGTCGGTCTACTTGTCTCGGACGTGATGCTGATACGTCTCCGTCGTATCTATAATTTTTGATTGTTTCATCCCAATATCCTACAATTTCCACATACTTTTGGCAACATTTTATATTATTTTTGGGACTAACATATTGATCCAGTGCCCAGTGCCAGTTCCTGTTTTCTGCTTATTTTTTGTTTCACAGAAAATCCATATCAAACGAAGTCCAAATGTAATAAAATTTTATGGAGAATTATTTTGGAATATATGTGATTTTTGGGAGGTGGAATCAACGCAAGGCGGTGCTCGTGGGCCCCACGAGGCAGCAAGGCGCGCCAGGGGGGCCGGCGCGCCGTGGTGTCTCGTGAGGCCCTCATAGGTCGGTTGGTGCCCTTCTTCGGCCGCAAGGAATCTAATATCCGGAAAAAAATTGTGTTAAAATTTCAGCGCAATCGGAGTTACGGATCTCCGGGAATTTAAGAAACGGTGAAAGGCCAGAAACCAGGAACGCGAAACAGAAGAGAACAGAGAGAGAGATCCCATCTCGGAGGGGCTCCTGCCCCTCCGATGCCATGGCAGCCATGGACCAGAGGGGAAACTCTCGTCCCATCTAGGGGGAGGCCAAGGAAGAAGAAGAAGGAGGGGGGCTCTCTCCCCCTCTCTTCCGGTGGCGCCGGAGCGCCGCCGGGGGAACCATCGTGATGGCGATCTACACCAACAACTTCGCCGCCGTCACCACCAACTCTCTCCCCCTCTATGAAGTGGTGTAACACCTATTCTCCCCGCTGTAATCTCTACTTAAACATGGTGCTTAATGCTACATATTATTATCCAATGATTTGTGGCCATCCTATGATGTTTGAGTAGATTCTTTTTGTCCTATGGGTTGATTGATGATCGTGATTGGTTTGAGTTGTATGTTTTATTTTGGTGCTGTCCTATGGTCACCTCCGTGTCGCGCAAGCGTGAGGGGTTCCCACTGTAGGGTTTGCAATACGTTCATAATTCTCTTATGGTGGGCGGCTAGAGTGACAGAAGCTTACACCCGAGTAAGGGGGTTGTTGCCTATGGGAGTAAAGAGGACTTGATACTTAATGCTATGGTTGGGTTTTACCTTAATGATCTTTGGTAGTTGTGGATGCTTGCTAGAGTTCCAATCATAAGTGCATATGATCCAAGTACGGAAAGTATGTTAGCTCATGCCTCTCCCTCATATAAAATTGCAACAATGATTACCGGTCTAGTTATCAATTGCCTATGGACAAATCATTCTCTTGTGTTACAAAAGCTTTCTACTAAACAACTAACTTTTATTATCTTGCAATTTACTCATAGTTTTATTATCTTGCAAATTACTCCTAGTTTTATTCTCACAAAGTACTTCTAGTTTTACTCTTGCAAACCTATCCTATCACCTACAAAATAGTTTCATACTTGTTCTAGGTAAAGAAAACGTTAAGTGCGCGTAGAGTTGTATCGGTGGTCAATAGAACTTGAAGGGAATATTGATCCTACCTTTAGCTCCTCGTTGGGTTTGACACTCTTATTTATCAAAAAAGCTACAATTGATCCCCTATACTTGTGGGTTATCAAGACCTTTTTCTGGCGCCGTTGCCGGGGAGCAATAGCGTGGGGTTGATATTCTCGTGTGTGCTTGTTTGCTTTATCACTAAGTAGATTTTTTTTGTTATAAGTTGTTTTATATCTTTAGTTATGGATATGGAACACGAAACACCAAAAAAATTAGTTGTACTTGCTACTCATGGAGATGGGGAACCTCCTAAAACCCTCGATGCTCGTTATGTGGAAAACATTAAATACTACTTTGATAATCCAGATAAAACCCCATTCAACTTGATAATGGGAGTTACTTTGGATCAATGGGAATACTTTAGGGATTATCGCTTGTCTCAAAAAGGGAAACTCTTATGGGATCAAATTTATTATTTGCATTGGTATGCTCGGAATTTATGCTTAAGATATGATTATGCTTGCTACTCTAGGATGAAGGCTCCACACCTTCCCTTTTCATGTGAATTTAATGATAATGAAACCTTGGCTTCTTATGCTAATGGTATATGTGATTACTATGATGTGGAACGAATAGAAGAATTTGTTGCTTTTAAGGGTGCTTATGAAATTGAATCTTTGTTTGAAAAGTATGAAGATTGTGATGATGCTGTTTACAGATCTAAAAATTTTGCTATACTTAAATATTGCTATGAGAATTATAAATACAATGCCGATATTGATGAATTTATTGAGAAAGTCTCCGCTGTCCAAGAAGAGACTAATATTTTGCAGGAAACTATGGAAGAAGAAGTTGCTGAAACTATGAGCTCATTAGATGAAAAAGATGAGGAGGAGAGCGAAGAACAAAAGGAGGAAGAGCGGATTGATCAACCATGCCCACCTTCTGATGAGAGTAACTCTTTATCTCATACAATGTTTAATTTCCCTTCGTGCTTACCGAAGGATGAATGCTATGATAATTACTATGATCCCTTAGATTCTTTTGAAATATCCCTTTTTGATGAAATTGATGCTTGCTATGATTGTGGCCATGATGCCAATATGAATTATGCTTATGGAGATGAACTTGCTATAGTTCCTTATGTTAATAATGAAATTGTTGCTATTGCACCCACACATGATAGTCCTATTATCTTTTTGAATTCTCCCAACTACACTATGTCGGAGAAGTTTGTGCTTATTAAGGATTATATTGATGGGTTGCGTTTTACTACTACACATGATAATTTTGATGAATATAATATGCATGTGCTTGCTGCTCCTACTTGCAATTATTATGAGAGAGGAACTACATCTCCACCTCTCTATGTTTCCAACACAATAAAATTGCAAGAAACTGCTTATGCTATGTATCGGCCTTTATTATGTGTGCATGAATTGTTCTTTTATGACATGCCGATGCATAGGAAGAGAGTTAGACTTCGTCATTGCATGATATATATTACTTTGTGCTCACTACTAAATTACAAATCATTGTTAATTAAAATTGGCTTTGATATACCTTGGTGAGGGTGTCCTGGACTAGGGGGTACTCGGGCCGCCGGCCTATCTCACGTGGGCCGGACTGGTGGGCCGCCCTCTACTCGTCGATGGAAGGCCGGATTGTGGGCGACCCGGTGTATCGGAAGGAAACCCCTAAAGACTTGGCGTCTCCTCCAAGGAACAATTGGCGTAACCGACATGTTTATCCCTTGATGGTAACCGACCATGTGTAACCCTAGGACCTCCTGGTGTCTATATAAACCAGAAGGCCTAGTCCGTAGAGGATATATCATCATCATATCCATTACCTAGGGTTTAGCCCAGTTGATCTCGAGGTAGATCAACTCTGTAACCTTCATACAATGACATCAATACAATCTAGAAGGACGTAGGGTATTACCTCTTCGAGAGGGCCCGAACCTGGGTAAATCGCTGTCTCTACGTTCCCTGTTACCATTGATTCCTTGACCCATAGTTCGGATCCCCTACCCGAGATCTGCCGGTTTTGGTACCGACATTGGTGCTTTCATTGAGAGCTCCGTCGTGGGTCGCCAAGGATCGATGGCTTGCCGTCCTCGGACAGCTCTTCAGCAATGGAATCTGCAGCGGGGACATCGCCGTCCCCGGACAACTCTTCTCTTCAGTGATGGAATCCGCAACGGGGACATCTTCGTCCCCGGACAGCTCTTCGCATTCGGCGGCATAGTGTTGCACGCCGATCCGACTGGTCACCTCGACCAGGTCGGCAGCTTCGCCCCCGAGCAGGAAATCAGGTTCGACGGCCTTGAGTACGTCGCCGATGCTCGAGGCGATCTGGTCTTCACTGGGTTCTCGGCCTTACCCGAGGAACCTACCAATCCCGAGGCCTTGACCTCGGATTCCTTCCCCGCCCCCATCCTCGGGTCGGGCCTCAGTTTGGATCTGGCCTTGAGTTCAGATCCAACCCCGGCGCCGGAAAACCAAGGGTCACCCTTGGCCGAACACTCTCCGTTATCGGCGCGCCGGAGCTCAACTCTGATGGTTGCCCGAACATAGATCCGGTGGACCCCTCGATTTTAAGCGAGATGCTAGACCAGATCCAGAAGATAAATATCGCGGATGGCCCGTCCTCGGACCAGGAGCAGGTTAGACAGGATGCCAGCCGCGGGGAATTTTGCATCCCACCCACCACCCAGTTGGTAGCCACTGTCGAAGATTTAGCCGACATGCTGGACTATGCCTCTGAGGAGGCTGACGACATGGACGAGGACATTGACGTCCCGCCCTACATGGATACCTTCCTTGCCACTGCCAATACCGGAAGGTGGATCGCCACCTCCACCTATGACGTTTACATGGTTGACACCCCCATGAAGGACGGGGACACAACCAAGAAGGACGGCGACGATCCCACCGAAGAACCACCCAGACGCCGATGACGACGAGCTAGAGGGCGGGGAAAGGGCAAGGAAAATCACACAAACACGAACGGCACCGGAGATAACGAGACTCCGGACAACTTGGGGGAGCTCGGCGATAACACGCCCGAGCAGCGACCCGACGCCCCAGAAGGGCACGAGGACCAGGGTGACCCCGAGGACCTCGACGATTCCGAGGACAACAATTACCTCCCTCCGTCCGAAGAGGAAGATAGCCTCGGACCCGAAGACTTTATCGTCCCTGAGGATCCCCTGGAACAAGAGAAATTCAAGCGGCAACTCATCGCCACTGCCCGAAGCTTGAAAATGAAACAGCAACAGCTAAAGGCCGAACAGGATACGCTCAACGACAGATGGACGATGGTCTTAGCTGCCGAGGAAGGCCTTGACGATCAACGTCAGGGCCAATACAAGAGTTACCCATGGCGGCGCCTAGTCCCAGAATTCGAGGATGAGGCCTTCGAGCCCATGCCTCCCAGACGAACTTATGCAAACCAGCCCGACCGCCCCCCTCGAGGACGAGATAGGCCGGCTGTGGAAACCGAGCTCCCACCCGTGCCTCCTCGAGGACAAGATAGAGCGGCCAGAGAAGCCGAATACCCACCCGCGCCCCCTCGAGGACGAGATAGAGCGGCCGGAGAAGCTGAATACCCACCCGGGCCCCCTCGAGGACGAGATAGAGCGGCCGGAGAAGCCGATCTCCCACCCGCACCCCCTCGAGGACGGGACAGGGCGGCTAGGGAAACCGAATACCCACTCGCGCCCCCCCGCCGAGCAGGAAAAGACCCGGTTCAACCGGACGACCAATACGATCTGCGCCATGATCTGAATGCACGAGGGCTCCAGTCGAGGTCCATCTATGGATCCACAGGATACGCACCCGCCGGACGGGACGGATACCAAGGCTGGCGCGATAGAAACGATAGAGCTCGGGAGCAGCACCGTGCCCCGATGATAACCGATCTCCGGCGCGATGTGGCCCGGGCCAGGGGCGCCGCACACCCAATGTGTTTCACAGACGAGGTGATGCAGCATCAGTTCCCCGAGGGGTTCAAACCCGTCAATATAGAATCCTACGATGGGACAACTGACCCGGCCGTGTGGATTGAGGATTTTCTTCTCCACATTCACATGGCCCTAGGAGATGATCTCCACGCTATTAAGTACCTACCGTTGAAACTGAAGGGACCGGCAAGGCATTGGCTGAACAGCCTACCCGAAAACTCCATCGGGAGCTGGGAAGAGCTCGAGGATGCATTCCGAGCTAACTTTCAAGGAACCTACGTTCGGCCACCGGACGTCGATGCCTGAGCCATGTAATTCAGCAGCCGGGAGAGTCAGCCCGGCAATTTTGGAACCGGTTTTTGACCAAGAAAAACCAGATCGTCGACTGTCCGGATGCCGAAGCGATTGCGTCATTCAAGCACAGTATTCGGGACGAGTGGCTCGCCTGCCAGCTCGGCCAAGACAAGCCGAGAACAATGTCGGCCCTTACCTCCCTAATGACCCACTTTTGCGCAGGTGAAGATAGCTGGTTGGCTCGTCGAAGCAACCACCCCGAAGACCCCGGCACTTCAGAGGCCCGGGACGGGAATGGAAAACCCCGACGCAACAGGAATAATAAGCGCCGGCACTCAAACAACGGCGGTGAAGTCGATGACACAGTAGTAAACGCCGGATTCAGCGTCTCGAAATCGGGACAGCGGAAAAAACCCTCTAAAGGGAACCGGGATGGCCCGTCTGCACTATATAGAATATTGGATAGGCCCGCCAGATTCACGGCACCCCTGACAAGCCAGCTAACCACACCAACTGTAACTGTTGGGTCATTAAGCAGGCCGGCAAGGTCACAGCCGAAGAACAGGGCAAGGGCCCCCGCAGCAAGGACGACGACGAACCTCACGGGCCGAATAGTGGAGGCCAAAACAGTTCCCTCCTGAGGTCAAAACCGTGAACATGATCTATGTCACGCACATACCAAAGAAGGAGCGGAAACGCGCGCTTCGGGATGTCTACGCCTTAGAGCCGGTGGCCCCGAAATTCAACCCGTGGTCGGCTTGTCCGATCACTTTCGACCGTCGAGACCATCCGACCAGTATACGCCATGGAGGAACGGCGGCTCTGGTGCTCGACCCCATTGTGGACGGCTTTCACCTCACCAGAGTCCTTATGGACGGAGGTAGCAGCCTCAACCTGATTTACTCAGATACAGTGAAGAAGATGGGGATTGACCCGTCAAGAATCAAACCCAGCAACACCACCTTTAAAGGTGTAATCCCAGGTGTCGAGGCACGCTGCTCGGGATCCGTGACATTGGAAGTTGTCTTCGGCTCGCCCGATAACTTCCGCGGCGAGGACTTGATCTTCGATATCGTCCCCTTCCGCAGCGGTTACCACGCACTACTCGGCCGGACTGCGTTCGCCCGCTTCAATGTTGTCCTGCACTATGCATACCTGAAGCTCAAGATGCCAGGACCAAAGGGCGTTATTACCATTAACGGTAATACCGAGCGCTCGCTCCGAATAGAGGAACATACGGCGACTCTAGCCGCCGAAGTCCAAGCCGCTGAAGCAGTGTCGCAAGCCCAGTCTACTGCCAAGCCACTGGACGCACGCAAGCGCTCCCGAGCTGCAGCCTCGGTCTCGGAGCACTCCCCTGCTCGCCCCAAATAGGGGCACGCGCCCCACAACACGGCCCACCTAGCCGCGAAATACGTACCTCGAGTGCACAATTTCGCACTCAAAATTCCATGGGCAGTTGTGGGGAACATGACACAAAGACTAGGTGTCCGGCTCGACCGAGCAATGGCCTACATGTGTCGTCAAATCAACATCGACAATGGGCACCATCTAGGGCCCTATCAGCGTCAAACTGATATACCACGGCGACTTCTCAAAGCCCTTCTCCAAGGGCTCGTCCGCCGAACAATACTACTTCCGCCGACAATACGGTAGACAGCTTCACGGAAGCTTCTTGAAGAGCAAAGGCGCAGACGTGCAGCAGGGCGTTTTAGGGACGTCAAACCACTTATGAAGGCCCTGTGTAAACCTTTACTCTCAGACATTCATTTCTTCAAAAGTATCTATCAAAGTTACTTCGGCAATCCGGATTGTACGGTTGGACGTCACATATTCAAAGGAAATAAAGACCAATTTTTTCTATGGTACTTGTGCAGTCATTCGCGTTGCGTATTCCTTTCCGCCTTTTTAAAGCCGAAGTAAACTATTACGATACGTCCTTTTTTTTAACCAGCTAATAGACCGGGGGCTCGAATATAGATCTTGCCTTAACCTTTATCCTGGCACTTCTTTTTATGTGCTCGGCGTCATGGATATTGCACTATATGAATCAGTTCTGAATTGCGTCTTTGGTCAATAGTTGGGTTGCCCGGCTCTTGTGTTTACCCTCTTATGTTCCGCGCTGTTCGGCTAAGAGGGTAAGGGGAGAACCACTGCGATTGTACTTCTAGCTCGCCTGGTTAAGTACCTCAGTGGAGAAAGCCGAAAATTGACTCTTACAATAAGCGAGAACTGGTCGGCGATCCGATGACTCGTGTCAAACCGAAAATCGTTGGAGGTTAGTCCGTGTTACACGAAGGGTTCTCTGTTACAGGAACCATGTGATGATGGTATCAACCGCGGCTCGTCCGAATATCACAAAACACTGGGGGCTAGTCACCAGCCCCCGCAGTCAAGTTCCTATGGCTAAGTGAAAGCACTAAAACCGCATAGTCTGATTGCCTGGTTTTCCCTACATACAACTGCCTCCGGGCACCGAGACGTCGGCTAAGGGTTCAAGTATTACAAGAAAACACCCCATGCAGTATCTGCCAGGGGGCTGAAGCCGACGACTGGTAACTTTCAGTTTCAAAGCGGCCGCACGGGAGTCAAAATTAACATAAACAGGCACTATATTAATAGCCGACAACTTGCATTACAATAAAGCAAAAGTTTCAACTCCTTGCCTGCAAGGAAGCTACACCTACTCATATATTACATCTTTTGAACATTGGGCCTCTACTGCCCGAGCACCATCCATCACGATGGGAAAGTATTGCTCGGGGCGCCTATGCTCCTTCCCTGGCGGCGGAGGTCCGGTGGCCATCTCGGCTGGCTTTATCTTCGGCCAATGTACCATTGTTTTGCCGAAGGCCATCCGAGCCCCCTCAATGCATGTGGAGCGCTTCCAGGCATCAATCCGGGGAGCAGCGTCATACAGCCTCTGCACCAGACCGAAGTAGCTGCTCGGTAGCGGCTCCGCCGGCCATAGCTTAACGCAGAGGTCCTTCATCATCGGCTCCGCCATCCGATGAAGCTCCACCAACTGCTTCATTTGGTTGTTAAGGAGGGGAGGGTGTTCGGGCGCTTGAAATTGCGCCCAGAACAGCCTCTGCTCGGCCCGACCCTCCTGAGCAGCGAAGAACCTGGCTGCGTCCGCCACACTCTTCGGGAGGTCCGCAAAAGCGCCTGGGGAACGCCATACTCGCGTGAGCAACGCGAACCTGTTACCTCCAAAGATACTTTGCAGCAAGTACGGCTTAACGTACGCAATAAGCCTGACTTGGCGGAGCTCTTCTTGGTAGCCGTGCGCCTTTGTCCGCGCTTCCGTAGCCACTGCCGCCAATGAGGTCAGCTCGGCGGCCTGCTCCTTATTCTTCTGCTTGAGGGCCTCACACCTTGTGACAGCATCCCCGAGCTCTTGCTGCACTTCCAGTACCCTGGCCTCGTGCTTCTCACTAGCGGTTCTCACCGCAGCCAGCTCGACAGCCGCCTGTTCGGCTGCCGACTTTTGCGCCGCATCCAGCTGAGCCGTCCTCAGCGCGGCCTTGAGGTTTTCCACCTCCGCGGTGGCAGCTGCAGTAGAATCGGTTAACTCCGTCAGGATACTTCGAAACCTGCTTATCAAACAACGGCTGTTTTCAATATTACAGCTCGGACTTACCTTGTGCCTCGTCGAACCTCTTGTTTACCAGGCTCAGGTCATCTTCGGAGCTCTTCAGCTTCCGATTCAGCTCGGCCAACTCTTCGGCGTTGGCGGCTGCGGCCGAAGATGATGCCTGTGCATTATTATACACACGTTAGTGTCCGGGATATTGATTTTCGATCCTCTGACAGGCTTTGCCCAAGCCGATCAGCGTCTCGGGGGCTACTGTGTATGAGGCTATACATTTACACAAAGGAATTTTTCTAAGGGAAAAGCATTACTTCGCTCACCTTGAAGCCGGTAAGAAGGCCACTAAAGGCCTCCTTCAGTCCGTTATCCACGGACCGAATACTTTGCAACACCGCGCCCATAAGTGCACGGTGCTCTTCGGCGATAGAGGAGCTGGTTAGAGCATCCTCCATCTCGTTCGGCCACCCGGTTGACGCCTGCTCTGGGGCAGGCGGGGGTGGTGGGGGCGCTTCGGCTCCTTCCTTCTCGAAGTCCGGAGCGCCGGACTCTGGACGCCTTGACGTCTCCAGAGTCGTCCTCGGAGAGAGCTCGGCTTGTCCGGGCTCCTCCTCTTCGTTCACCAGAGGGGCTCTCCCCTCCTGGTCTTCGGCGACCGAAGTGTTTACCTCGGCCATGATAGTGTCGCCCCCTCCCCCTTGTGCGGCACGGGAGGGGTCCTCCTCGATTGGACCTCCTCGGCCTCCTCGACGATCGGGGGAGGCGAGGCGCGGGATTCGGTCCCGCTCTCCGCTAGCGCTGCCGGTGGAGAATCCCCCTCCGAGACTCGGTCGGCGGGGAGATCGCGCAGCGGGCTACAAAATTATAAACGGAAACGTGATCAATATTAAGCCCAGTTCGGCTAAAAGCAGTCGAGTGGTTACTAGAACGCGTACCTTTGAGCCTGTGGCTTGGCCCTAGGGATCCTCCGAGGAACTTCTTCGGAGGCCTCAGAGTCCTCGAAAGAAGCCGAGCTATCGCCGGACAAGGCTACCTTGGCCTTGCGCGGTCTTTTGGGAGCGGGTTGTGGCGGCTCCTCCTCGGCGCCCTCGGACGCCGCTCTTTTCCCCGTCCGGGAGGAATCGTCTTCCTCCCCGTCCTCTCCCTGCTCTTTCTCCTCCTCTTGCGCGAAGGGAGCATTGGTGTCCCCGGATCTAGCACCCGGGGGTCCTCGGGAGCGGAGGCCCTCTTTGGCCTCCTTTCTCTGGTCCTTCTTCTTCTCCTTTCTCTCCGGCGCCTCGTATGGCTCCACGGCCAACATGGCCGTCAGCAAGGGAGTCCTGGGCCCCTCTCGCAGCGGCGCCGAACTGTCGATCCGCTTGGCCTTCTTCAGCCAATTCTGCGGACGAAAAGTAACAAAGCTGAGTACCTTGTTAAAAGGGAATAGTTCGGATATAAAGTACAAAATTATTCATACCTCCCGTGGAGGATTTGCGGCGTCGAGTCCGATGTCCTCCTGCTCGGCCGGCCAGTCCTTCTGCGGCTTGAATAGCGCCCTCCACAGTTGGGCGTGGGAGGTGCGGAAGAAGCTGCGCACGATGGTCAGGTCTTCAGGCTTGTAGGCCCACATGGGGGAAGCCCTGTCCTGGGAGGGGAGGATTCGGCGGCCGAGCATGATCTGGATCACGTTGAACAGCTCGACGCCCTTCTCTATCATTTTGGCGATCCGGCTCTGCAGCAGCACCACCTCCTCATTCGGCCCCTAGTCGAGGCCCTTCTTGGTCCATGAGACCAGCCTTGTAGGGGGCCCGGATACGAAGGCCGGAATTGCCCCCCAATCTGCGCGCCTCGGCTCTATGATGTAGAACCATTCCTTTTGCCAGATCTTGACGGTTTCGATGAAGGTACCGTCTGGCCACTCCACTCGCGGAAGCTTGCTGACCATCGCCCCCCCACAGTCCGCCTGCTGGCCATCTACTATCTTCGGCTTGACGTTGAAGATCTTCAACCACAGACCGAAGTGTGGCCGGACCCAGAGAAAGGCCTCGCAGATGATGATAAAGGCCGAGATGTGGAGGAAGGAGTTCGGCGCGAGGTCGTGGAGGTCGAGTCCGTAGAAGAACATGAGGCCCCTGACGAAAGGGTGAGGGGGGAAACCCAAACCCCGGATGAAGTGGGGCACGAACACCACTCTCTCGCCCTACCGCGGCATGAGGATGGCCTGGCCCGCCTCCGAAGCACGGTGGGCGACATTGGCCGGGAGGTAGCCCGTGCTCTTCAACTCCAAGATGGCGCTGTTGTTGACGCTAGAGGCCTCCCACTTGCCCTTGGACCCGGAACCCGCCATTGCCGAGTTGGGCGGATGGATGGAAAGGTTCTGGGAGGGAAAGCGGATCTGGGCGTCGGAGCTCAAGAGATGGGGAAGGCAATGTCGAAGGGGGGAAATGAGAGCGTACGAAAGGAATGAAGGTTGTGCCCCTTTTATGGGCTGTAAAACCCACGGTCCCTTTACTGCGCCGCAGTCCTCGCCATTTCCCCAGGTAACTATGCCATTATGCGCGCATGGGGTGAGACGAATTATTGATCATATCCCTTGAAAACAGGACACGATCTCCATATCGATGGGACGTGCCAATGAAAACTGCCTCGAACAGCGAATCAAGTTTTTCATAAACCAACTCGCGGTCGTGACGAGGTGTGACCCTTCGGTAAAAGTTGTCAGATGAGGACACTGTTCACATCGAAGCGGCTAGCCTTCAGGGCTAAGTTATTATTATACTTCGTTACCGAGGTACAGCTCGGCGCATATACGACCGGGCAATGCTCGAGAATACAACTCGGAGTGATACAGGCCTGTTACCGGTGTCACGGAGGAAAGGGAACTGGTCTACAAAGCCGATAATGTTCGGCACCTACCTCGGCTTCGAAGACTAGTTCGGGGGCTACTGAGGGTGTCCTGGACTAGGGGGTACTCGGGCCGCCGGCCTATCTCATGTGGGCCGGACTGGTGGGCCGCCTTCTACTCGTCGATGGAAGGCCGGATTGTGGGCGACTCCATGTATCGGAAGGAAACCCCCGAAGACTTGGCGTCTCCTCCAAGGAACAATTGGCGTAACCGGCATCTTTATCCCTTGATGGTAACCGACCATGTGTAACCCTAGGACCTCCTGGTGTCTATATAAACCAGAAGGCCTAGTCCGTAGAGGATATATCATCATCATATCCATTACCTAGGGTTTAGCCCAGTCGATCTCGAGGTAGATCAACTCTGTAACCTTCATACAATCACATCAATACAATCTAGCAGGACGTAGGGTATTACCTCTTCGAGAGGGCCCGAACCTGGGTAAATCGCTGTCTCTACGTTCCCTGTTACCATTGATTCCTTGACCCATAGTTCGGATCCCCTACCCGAGATCTGCCGGTTTTGGTACCGACACTTGGGATCCGGGTGGATCAATTACTTGAGCACTATATGCCTAGCTTAATGGCTTTAAAGAAAGCGCTGCCTGGGAGACAACCCGGAAGTTTTAGAGAGTCATTTATTTCTATTGAGTGCTTTTATAAAGTTTAAAAACAAAAAAATATAGAGGGGAACCTAAAATTTTTTCAAAAAGAAAAGTGAAAGTAAGAAAGACGAGCACCGTTGAAGTGGGGGAGCTCCTTGAACTTTGTTCATGCCCATGGAAACTTTGCAAATCTTGAATTACAGAAACTTTTCAACAAAAATAATTATCCCCTTGTACAAATCCATTGTATTATAAAAATAATGTGCCAAGATTTACCGTTAGGATGTTTAAATTGCTTGTTCGGTGTGTGCGGTGCAAAAACAGAAAGCTTTGCTGTAGTGCGTGAATTTACATTTTTTTTCTAGAACGTGCAAAAATTCTGAAATTTTTACATAGTACTTATATGCAAAAATTTTATTTTGTCCTAATTTTTCAGAATTTTTTGAGTTACAGAAGTATGGTCAATGTTCAGATTACTACAGACTGTTCTGTTTTTGACAGATTCTGTTTTTGATGCATTGTTTTGCTTGTTTTGATGAAACTATGAATTGTATCGGAAGGTATAAGCCATGGAGAAGTTAGAATACAGTAGGTATAATGCAAAAATAAAATATGAATGGGTTTGCAACAGTACTTAAAGTAGTGATTTGCTTTATTATACTAACGGATCTCACGAAGGTTTTGTTAAGTTTTGTGTGGATGAAGTGTTCAAAGATCGAGGAGTTATTGATATGAGAAGAATGAGGAGAGGTAACAGCTCAAGCTTGGGGATGCCCAAGGCACCCCAAGTAAATATTCAAGGAGACTCAAGCATCTAAGCTTGGGGATGCCCTGGAAGGCATCCCATCTTTATTCAACAAGTATCGGTATGTTTCGGTTTTTGTTTTGTTCACATGATATGCGTAAATTCTTGGAGCTTCTTTTGTGTTTGTTTTTTCCCTTTTCTTTTATGCACCATGCTGGTATGAGATAGTCCTTGGTTGATTTATAGAATGCTTCATGCACTTCACTTATATCTTTTGAGTATGGCTTTATAGAATGCTTCATGTGCTTCTCTTATATCATTTGAAGTTTGGATGTCTGTTTCTCTTCATATAGAAAACCGTTATTTGTAGAATGCTCTTTTGCTTCACTTATATTTGTTAGAGCGTGGTCTTTTATAGAAAGAATTAAACTCTCTTGCTTCACTTATATCTATTTAGAGAGTCAACAGGAATTGGTCATTCACATGGTTAGTCAGAAAATCCTACATAAACCTTGTAGATCACTGAATATGATATGTTTGATTCCTTGCAATAGTTTTGCGATATGGAGATGATAATATGTGAGTTATGCTAGTGAGCAATTGTGATTTAGTAAGAATATTGGTGTTAAGGTTTGTGATTCCCTATGCATGCACGTAAAGTCAATAGTTATGCAACGAAGTTATATCCTACTTATGGTGCATTATTCAGTGTTAGTTATGTTCAATGCATGTTTATGACCATTTTCGTTTTTTGGTTGGTTGCTTCTCAATCTATTTGCTAGCCTTCATTTGTACTAAGCGGGAATACTGTTTGTGCATCCAAACTCCTTAAACCCAAGTTGTGCCAAATGAGTCCACCATATCTACCTATATGCAGTATTTCCATGACGTTCCAAGTAAATTTGCATGTGCCAACTCTAATTTTCAAAATAATTTCCGTTTTGTGTGCCCGTACCGCTCATGAAGCGGCAGGGGGTCGCCAATATTTTCCATGCTAGGTGTGTTATTCTCACGATGAGTGTTTATTCACTTGTCATTGCACGAGAGAGTGGTTGGTAATAGGGATGCCCAGTCCCACAATGAATCAAAAATTAATAACAACAAAATTCCTTGGAAAGTGTTGGTATGGAGGGCACCCATGGATACGGCTAGCCATGGATTGTGAAAGAATGGTGGAAAGGAAATGAACTTTATTTTCTGTTTGGGAACTTCCTATAATGTGTCTAGCATGGAAGATATTGGGAATTCTCGGTCGTTTTCGTTGACAGGAAAAGCATGCCTCTCAAAAATAATTTTATCTCTCTAATTTAAGCTTTGAGCTCTGGCACCTCTACAAATCTATGCTTCCCTCTGCGAAGGGCCTATCTATTTTACTTTTATGCATTTTTTATTTTTATTGAGTCTCCATCTTCTCTTATAAAGCACCAACTGGAGAGCACTATTGTCATACGTGTGCATTGGGTGTGGTTAATGTTGAGTGTGTTTCATGAATGGATCAATGACTGAGCATAATGGGCTAGGGATAACTTTCTTTAGCATTGATATTTTGAAAGACATGGTTGTTTGTTAGTATGCTTGAGTATTGATGTCTTTATATCAAATTATAGACTATTGCTTTGAATCACTCGTGTCTTAATATTCATGCCATCATTATACTATATGATCAAGATTATGCTAGGTGGCATTCCACATAAAAAATTATCTTTTTTTTATCATTTACCAACTCGAGGACGAGTAGGAATTAAGCTTGGGGATGCTGTCTCCGTCGTATCTATAATTTTTGATTGTTTCATGCCAATATCCTACAATTTCCACATACTTTTGGCAACATTTTATATTATTTTTAGGACTAACATATTGATCCAGTGCCCAGTGCCAGTTCCTGTTTTCTGCTTGTTTTTTGTTTCACAGAAAATCCATATCAAACGAAGTCCAAATGCAATAGATTTTTACGGAGAATTATTTTGGAATATATGTGATTTTTGGGAGGTGGAATCAATGCAAGGCGGTGCTCGTGGGCCCCACGAGGCACTAGGGCGCGCCAGGGGGGCCCGGCGTGCCGTGGTGTGACGTCCCTGCTCGACCGTGCACTAATCATACACGCAAACGTGCACGCTCGAGATCAGAGACTCACGGGAAGATATCACAACACAACTCTAAACTCAAATTTAAACATAAATCTACATATTACAAACCAGGGGTCACGAGGACCCGAATACATAAGTCATACACACAAATGATATCTGAGTACAGACATAGTTAGTCAAGTTTGCCTTAAGAAGGCTAGCACAAACAGCGACACTGATCGAAAAGGCGAAGGCCTCCTGCGTAGGGCCTCCGAACTACTCCTGGTCGGCTGGCTCAACCCAGTAGTACGTGCCTCCGGGGCTCTCCTGGTAGTAGCCTCCTGCGGTGGCGTCTGGCTCCGGGACTCCGTCGACTGATCACAGCAAATGGGTATGGGGAAAAAGATAGCAAAACAACCGTGAGTACTCTTCCAAAGTACTCGCAAGACTGACATCAGAACTATACTACTTATGCATCGGTATCAAAGGAATGGGGCTATATCTTTGGACTGAACTGCAGAATGCCAGAATAGAGGGGGAGAAGCCTAGCCTATCGAAGACTAGCATCTTGAAGCATCAGAAGAGAGTAGAACACCGTATCATATAATAGCAAACATATATTGTAGTAATGCCCTGAGATCCTTCCTCGACTACCCTGCGAGAAAGTGATCCCGAGAACAGTAGTATCAGTTTATCATTGTGACAGTCTCCATTTGTAGTTGTAGCGGATCTACAACTCCGAGCGTCCTGTTACCGTGGACACGGCTATTCGAATAGATAACTTCCCTGCAGGGGTGCACTACTGTTACCCAATACGCTCGATCACATCTGGCCGGACACACTTGCTGGGTAATGCCCGACCTCAGGAGATCGACACAACGCAGTCCTACCTAGGCTCAGCAGAGAGGTCAGCACGCCGGTCTAAATCCTAAGCACGAAGGGGTCTTGGGCCATCGCCCTTCGCACTCCTGCACGTTACGTGGCTGGTCGGGGCCCAGGCGCGACACTGAATACACCAGTGACGTAACCAGCCCACCCCAACGATCAGCCCGCATCTCTGAGCTGTGACGTCTGAAGAACTTTCGGCTGATACATACGACGTAGAGGGTCCCATAACCATTATCCCACGTGGTGGTAGTGCGTATAGGGCCAACGACCCACTCCGATCAAATACCCAAATCCGTTAGGCGTATTTAGTAACTCGCAGAGACGAACAGGGTTCCTGTCGCTCCGACTTGGTAACACACGGCTCACGGGTGCTCTTGGAGCTGACCCGTCTTTAATATTATTCTCTCGCGGGCACCCTTGGGGCCAGCCCGACTTTAACAGTTTAAGTAGTTGCAATGTAAACATTTCCGTGATCATCACCAAGAGTGATCACGGCCCGATATCAAGCATGGCAAACGGATAAGGGTGATGGGCCACCTATGAACCAACAGCATAGCTAACTAAGCATCATGGGACAACTGGAAGGTATAAATAGCAGGCGACAAAATCAGGCTATGCATCAGAATAGGAGCTATCGAAATAACAACAGAAGCAATTCTAATGCAAGCATAAGAGAGAAAGAGTGGGCAATATCTGGATGATCAAGGGGGTTTTGCTTGCCTGGAAGCTCTACTGAAAGGGGCTGGTCGTCGGAAGGCTGCTCGTCGGGAGCGTAGTCGTACTCAGCTACGTCGGCGTTTGCCTCGGCGTCTATCGGGGGAGAAGGAGGGGGAAGAAACAATAAATTCACGACAACAATGCAACAGCGATGCATGACATGCCTAAAGGATATGCAGAGGTGATATAATGCCTATCTAACAGTATTAGATAATTTAGTAATTTATTTGGAATTATTTCATTAAAGTTATGCACTATTCATCTATCGAATACGGGCAAAAAGTCCCATGTTCGTCTAGACAGGAGTGATGGTCAAGCATTTTGACCGCATATTCGGATTCTTCATATTTTTCTGATCATTTTTCATATATAAATTATTTTCATCCGAGTTACGGTTTAATTTATATGATTTTTCAAAGTTTTAATCATTTTCTGGAATTTCTGGATTTATTTTAATTATTTAAATTCGAATTATCCGAAACAGTGTAATGGTGATGCTAGCATGACATCACAGTGACATCAGCGGTCAAACCCGGCTGAGCCAGGTCAAACCTGACCAGTGGGACCCACTGGTGAGTGACTAATTAATTAAATAGAGGTTAATTTAACTAATTGACCTAATTAGCTAGTGGGGCCCATATGTCAGCGAGCTACACGGCGGAGCAAAGCTCGGGCGGCGATGGCTGTGGTGGCTACGGTGACGGGAACGCACGGGAGAGAGAGGAAAGACGCGCAGGCTTACAGTGAGCCTGTAGGTGTGCTAAAGTGGGCGTGGGGAGGCTGGACGGCGACGAATCGACGGCGGCGACGCGGGCGCCCGTAGGCTGAAGATGACCTCGTCGGCGTCGATGTGGGGGCTCGGGTGAGAGAGAGAGGGTGAACGAGCGAGACGGAGAGGGGGACAATATTAGGGGGGCGGCTAGGGTTGCCGCGGGGTGGTCTTATCCACCCCGCCGCCCTGTAGCGACGCGAGGGCGACGAGACGCGGCGGGAATGGCGACCGGCAACGGGCGCGGGCGAGCGCGAGCGACTGCAGGTGAGCAGTAGGAAGGAAGGAGGTGGCGAGGTGGGCTGGGCCGCGCGGCTGACTTAGGCCTAGCAACGGCGGCCCTTTTCTTTTTCTTTGCTTTTGTTTTCTGTTTTCTCTTTTTGTTTCTGTTTTGCAAATAGTTTAGCCATAATTTAAGTTTTGTAAAATTTGTGACTTAGCTCAATAATTACAGTGCAATATTAACCACTACCAGAAAATGGTTTGGTGAATAAATGATTTCGTTTGATTTTTATTTAAATGAAATGGATTAATTATTGCTGTGTTGGTACTGTTTTGGTGATGTTAGAGTCATCTAGGTATTTTAGGTGATGTTGTTTTTCTTAACATAATTAGCTATGAATTATTTGCTAATTAATGAACATTTTTGTTTCCAAATTGGAACAACTTTTATTTTCACTTTAAATTTGAATTGGAATTTGAAATGAGATGTGATGCAAATGATGATCAAGCACTGTTAAACATGGTGACTTGGCATTATCAAAGGTGATCACTGTTGCTAATACATGGGGGTGTTACAACTCTCCTCCTCTAAAAGAAATTCTCATCCCGAGAATTAAGAGGTAGGCTAAAAGAGAGCGGGATACTCTTCACGAAGACGATCTTCGCGTTCCCAAGTGGCTTGATCCTCAGAATGATTTGACCACTGAACCTTAAGGAACTAGATTGCCTTCTGACGAGTTCGACGTTCAGCTTGATCAAGAATGCGGATCGGATACTCTTGATAAGAAAGATCCTCTTGCAGTTCAAGCATTTCATGATCCACTGCTCGGATAGGATCCTTGAAGCAGCGACGAAGTTGGGATACATGGAAAGCATCGTGAACTTGAGAGAGGTTTGGCGGCAATTCCAATTGATATGCGACTTCTCCTCGTCTTGCGAGAATACGGAATGGGCCAATGTAGCGAGGAGCTAACTTGCCTTTGATCCCAAAACAGTGAGTGCCTTTCATTGGAGTGACACGAAGGTAAGCTTGTTCGCCAGGTTGATAGACCATTACCTGGTGTTTTCGATCATAGTTGCTCTTCAGACGAGACTGAGCAGCTTTCAAATGATCACGGACAATGCAGACTTGTTCTTCAGCTTGTTGAATAATGTCTGGACCAATGAGTGACCGTTCCCCAGTTTCTGACCAATTCAGAGGGGTTCGGCACTTACGTCCATAAAGAACTTGAAAGGGTGCCATCTTCAAACTAGCCTGATAGCTATTGTTGTAAGAGAATTCGGCATACGGGAGAGATTCCTCCCATTTCTTACCAAATGAGATGACACAAGCTCGAAGCATATCTTCAAGCACTTGATTGACTCGTTCAACTTGTCCCTGGGACTGGGGGTGAAAAGCGGTGCTGAAGGACAGATGAGTTCCCATAGCTTCTTGGAAACTGTTCCAAAATCTTGAGGTAAAGAGGCTGCCACGGTCTGAACTGATCTCCAACGGAATACCGTGAAGTGACACGATTCTGAAAACATACAAGTCTGCTAACTGACTAGCAGTGATTGTCTCCTTGACTGGCAGAAAGTGAGAAACCTTGGAGAATCGGTCAATGACAACAAAAATAGCATCATGACCCTTCTGCGATCTGGGAAAACTAGTAATGAAATCCATTTCGACCTTGTCCCATTTCCATTCAGGAATAGCAAGTGGTTGCAGAAGTCCAGCAGGCCTTTGATGTTCTGCTTTGATGCGACGGCAAACGTCACACTCAGCAACATAACGAGCAATGTATCGCTTCAGATCAGGCCACCACTATCTCTGTCGAATGTCTTGGTACATCTTGGTACTACCAGGGTGAATTGAAAGAGGCGTATCATGAGCTTCTTTCATGATGCGCGGGGTCAGATCCAGATTATCCTTTCTAGGAACCACTAAGCGGTTTTTGAAGAACAAGGTGCCATCGGCATCAATAGTGAAGAATGAGGGCCTTCCCTTTGTGAGATCGCGCTTAATCTTCTCGATCTCAGAGTCAGCTTTCTGTATATGCTTTATGAGGTCATCGAGATCTGGTTCAACAACCAGGGTATTGAGATGACCCTGTGGGACAATGTGAAGGTTCAACTTGCGAAGTTCTTCATAGAGAAGAGGTTGTGCTTGCTGAACCATGAGATTGTTGCAATAGGACTTGCGACTCAAAGCATCGGCCATTACATTAGCCTTGCCAGGGGTATAAGAAATATCCATGTCATAATCAGCTATTGTCTCGAGCCACCTCTGTTGGCGGAGGTTCAAATCTGGTTGAGTATACAGATACTTCAGACTTTGGTGGTCCGTGTATATCTCGCAACGATTACCGAGAAGGTAATGTCGCCACAGCTTCAGAGCATAGATAACTACTGCTAACTCAAGATCATGTGTTGGATACTTATCTTCGTGAGGACGCAGCTGACGAGAGCCATAAGCAATCACCTTGCGCTCTTGCATTAGGACATAGCCTAATCCTTGACGGGATGCGTTGCAATATATCACAAAGTCCTTGCGGGAATCAGGGGGAGCTAGCACTGGGGCAGATGTCAACTTATCTTTAAGTGTCTGAAAACTTTCCTGGCATTTTTCCATCCACTCAAACTTCTTGCCTTTGTGAAGCAAATCAGTCAGTGGCTTAGCAATCTTGGAGAAGTTCACGACGAAACGGCGACAATAGCTAGCAAGACCGAGAAAACTTCTGACTTGCTTAACAGTCTGCGGAGGAGTCCAGTCAAGAATAGCCTGAACTCGTTCTGGGTTAACAGCAATGCCATCTTTGGAAATGACATGACCAAGATAAGTCACCTCAGATAACCAGAATTCACACTTGGAAAATTTGGCATATAGTTGGTGTTCTCGAAGTTTCTCCAATACAAGCCGAAGATGTTCGGCGTGCTCTTCTTCATTCTTGGAAAATATAAGGATATCATCCAAATAAACCATGACGAACTTGTCGAGGTAGTCCATGAAGATATAGTTCATCAATCGAGAGAAGGTTGCTGGAGCATTAGTTAATCCGAAGGACATGACGGTGTACTCGTATGATCCATAACGAGTAACGAAAGCGGTCTTCGGTATATCCTCTTTACGAACTCGTATCTGATGGTAACCCAACCTTAAGTCGAGTTTAGAGAACACAGAGGATCCAACAAGCTGATCATAAAGATCGTTGATCCGGGGAAGTGGATATTTGTTCTGGATTGTTGCTTGGTTAATAGGCTGATAGTCCTGGACCAATCGGTTTGTTCCATCCTTCTTCTTAACGAAGAGAGAAGGTGCTCCCCAAGCAGAGGAACTGGGGCGGATGAAACCCTTTTTAAGTGACTTGTCGATTTCCTCCTTAAGTTCAAGGAGTTCATGCGACGGCATCTTGTATGGGCGCTTGGCAATAGGAGTGGTGCCTGGTTTCAAGTCGATGACGAATTCAACGGCTCTAACAGGGGGTATTCCTGGAAGTTCTTCTGGAAAGACGTCCGGAAAATCGCGAACGACTGGAACGTTCTCAATTCCCTCAAGAGGTGAAGCGTTCAAAGCATTCAGAGCATATATCTGAGCTTCGACATTCCGAGTAATTCGGGCGGTGTAGTTCACTATCTCGTCGGAGGGGTGAAGGAGTTGGACGACTTTGGTGGCACAATTGATCGTAGCAATGTGAGCTTTCAACCAATCCATTCCCAGAATGAGGTCTATCGTGGAAGACTTCAAGATGATAGGTGAAACAAGGAATTCGAGTCCTTTGATTTTAACAGTGACATTGTGTGCCATCATGGAGGTGTGACAATGACCTCCAGGGGTGCGGACAACTATTGGTAGGTTCATCTTTTCAAATGCAATGTCATGTGCTAATGCAAATGCTTCTGTCATGAATGAATGTGATGCTCCTGAATCAAATGAAACAGAACCAGGTATTGAGTTAACGAGAAGGGTACCCATCACAGTGTTAGGTTGATCCTGAACTTCTTCAATATCGACGTGGTAAGCCTGTCCACGTCCATAAGCAGAAGGCCCGGTATTATAGTTGCGGGTCTGGTTGTTGCCACGGCCATTTCCACGGCCAGCATGAGGAAGTGCCAACTGATTCTGATTCTGGCGGCAGTCCTTGGCAAGGTGACCTGGGCGGCGACACTTGAAACATAGACCATCTTCAAGACGAAGAGGAGCAACACGTGGTGGAGCAGCTTGAGCTCTTGGTTGCCTCGGTGGTGGAGGAGGCAGACGGGGTGCAGCATAGGAAGGCCTTAGCGCAGGGGCAGTTGGACGATACATGCTATTGGGAATCCAGATTTTTCGCCTTTGTCCAGAGCTCGAAGATGAGCCAAGGTCACGATTGCGCTTGATTGAATCCCTATGTTCCATCTGAGCGGTCTCAACCTGGATAGCCTTGTTCACCAGAGTGGCGAAGTCGGCGAAGTCATGAACAGCAAAGGCAAGCTTGAGGTCTGGAGTCCATCGTGGAATTTCTCCTGTCTGCGTGCATCTGTGGCAATGTCTTCTTCAGCATAGCGGGACAGGTTAAGGAATTCCCGCTGATAAGCTTTAACAGTCTTACTGCCCTGAGTGAGGTTGCGAAACTCTCTTTTCTTCCGGTCCATGATTCCCTGAGGAATGTAGTGGGCGCGGAAAGCAGTCTGAAACTCGATCCAAGTAATGACTATCCCAGCAGGTAGCGAACTCCTGTGGGTGTGCCACCATTGAGCAGTGGCACCCTTCAAGAAGTAGGACGCGAAGGTGACAAAGCTGGCGGGAGCGACATTTGCAGACTCCATCTCGTAGGTGATCTCGCGAAGCCAGTCATCAGCATCCAGTGGCTGTTCAGAGTTGCGGAACACAGTAGGGCTGAGACGCACAAACTCCTGCAGAGTTATTGCAGCAGGGTGCTGATTCTGAGCATTCTGGTTCTGGTGCGGAAACTGAGCCATAATTCCAGCCATGAACTGGCGGTTCAACTCAAATTGCTGCATCATAGCTGCCATATAGTCTGGCGGTGGTGGATCGTCGACACCATGGCCACGACCACGACCTGCGGGTCTAACCATCCTGCTAAAATTTAACAGGGGGTAGTTTAGTAAAAGTAACCGCAAGTGTTTAGAGACAAACATGATGTAACTCGACAATGAATAAGTAGTGCAATAGATACATAGCAGTAGTCAATTAAGACATACAGATCCATACACAAAGTCGATTACACGCGGACAGCACAAGTTCGGAAATTAAACAGCTAGACATACTAGGCGGCGCGCAGGCACGCGATGATGAATACACAATGAGACATAGCAAAGGCTACATCAACGTCGGGGAAAACCACTGAAACCAGGTAACTGCAGGTGCGGACGATGAGTGTCCATGGCAGGAAGGTCCTGCGCTCCGTGAGCACTCTGATGCAGAACCCGATCTCGAACTGGAAGAAGAGGTCCACGTGCGGGTGTGTGACCTCCAACAGCAGGCCAATCAATACCTGCCGGCATCTGAGTCCTGCGCGGGTAGAGGATGTACTCTGGATGTATCCCTGCACGAACAGCTGGCAGCAACTGTGTCATAGCATCGTAGAGACGTGCTCGAGTGGCAAACAACTCGACGGCAAGAGCTCGGGCAGTGCGATCCAGAGCCTGAGTGCACTGAATCAAAACCTGCGGGTCGTATCGACGTCGCTCGTAAGGGGCACAGACAGCTGTGTAGTATCCGGTAGCATCTCCAGCAGGGGCATACAGAATGTATCGGAACTCGGAGTTATCCAAGCGACTATGCTCGCCACGAAGACGTGCGACAGCAGAATGGGCAGCATCATGGATTGCCATATCAATCGTCATGCCGATACCGTGAAAAGTGTGCAACTCAGTGACGGAGTCGTTTCGCTGATCAAAGATACGAACATCGGCATGGTACTACTCCTGGTTAAACTCGCGGAAATCCTCGTAAACCATGTACTCGGGGTACCAGCGGTAGCCCAATCTGGTCAGGAGGGCGATCAGGATAGCTGGAAAACCAGGCGCATCGCGAGCCCAAGTCCGCAGTACAAGCTACGTCACAGGGCGTGGCAGAAACAAGCGATCCATCTGACACAGAGGAAATTCAAGATTGTCAAATGACAGTGAGAGAAGCATATAATAACTTGGAAGGAAAGGTTAAACAGACCAATGGAAAATGAAATGTGATTATCAGACTAATCAGATCAATGGGAAGGAATAAGTGCAGATAATCCAGCTCTCCGGGGGAACGTGATCACGAGAACCTAGAGTCAGAGTTAGTAAATTTGTATCCCGAATAGAAGAGAGAGTAGAATCCCAGAGTAAGGAAGAGGAATAAAAGATCCTAATCCCATCCATTTGCGATGTGGGCCCGTAAGCCTCACAGCCATGTTAGTAAAATATAGTTTTTTCAAAGACTAGACTCAACTTCGACCAAGGAATCAGAAAGGGGCTTCCTACAGGCTGTCGGCTCTGATACCAACTTGTGACACCCCTGCTCGACCGTGCACTAATCATACACGCAAACGTGCACGCTCGAGATCAGAGACTCACGGGAAGATATCACAACACAACTCTAAACTCAAATTTAAACATAAATCTACATATTACAAAACAGGGGTCACGAGGACCCGAATACATAAGTCATACACACAAATGATATCTGAGTACAGACATAGTTAGTCAAGTTTGCCTTAAGAAGGCTAGCACAAACAACGACACTGACCGAAAAGGCGAAGGCCTCCTGCCTAGGGCCTCCGAACTACTCCTGGTCGGCTGGCTCAACCCAGTAGTACGTGCCTCCGGGGCTCTCCTGGTAGTAGTCTCCTGCGGTGGCGTCTGGCTCCGGGACTCTGTCGACTGATCACAACAAATGGGTATGGGGAAAAAGATAGCAAAGCAACCGTGAGTACTCATCCAAAGTACTCGCAAGACTGACATCAGAACTATACTACTTATGCATCGGTATCAAAGGAATGGGGCTATATCTTTGGACTGAACTGCAGAATGCCAGAATAGAGGGGGAGAAGCCTAGCCTATCGAAGACTAGCATCTTGAAGCAATCTTGCAGCATCAGAAGAGAGTAGAACACTGTAGCATATAATAGCAAACATATATTGTAGTAATGCCCTGAGATCCTTCCTCGAGTACCCTGCGAGAAAGTGATCCCGAGAACAGTAGTATCAGTTTATCATTGTGACAATATCCATTTGTAGTTGTAGCGGATCAAGATACAACTCCGAGTGTCCTGTTACCGTGGACATGGCTATTCGAATAGATAACTTCCCTGCAGGGGTGCACTACTGTTACCCAACACGCTCGATCACATCTGGCCGGACACACTTGCTGGGTAATGCCCGGCCTCGGTAGATCGACACGACGCAGTCTTACCTAGGCTCAGCAGAGAGGTCATCACGCCGGTCTAAATCCTAAGCACGAAGGGGTCTTGGGCCATCGCCCTTCGCACTCCTGCACGTTACGTGGCTGGTCGGGGCCCAGGCGCGACACTGAATACACCAGTGACGTAACCAGCCCACCCCAACGATCAGCCCGCATCTCTGAGCTGTGACGTCTGAAGAACTTTTGGCTGATACATACGACGTAGAGGGTCCCATAACCATTATCCCACGTGGTGGTAGTGCGTATAGGGCCAATGACCCACTCAGATCAAATACCCAAATCCGTTAGGCGTATTTAGTAACTCGCAGAGACGAACAGGGTTCCCGTCGCTCTGACTTGGTAACACACGGCTCGCGGGTGCTCTTGGAGCCGTCCCGTCTTTAATATTATTCTCTCGCGGGCACCCTTGGGGCCAGCCCGACTTTAACAGTTTAAGTAGTTGCAATGTAAACATTTCCGTGATCATCACCCAGAGTGATCACGGCCCGATATCAAGCATGGCAAACGGACAAGGGTGATGGGCCACCGATGAACCAACAACATAGCTAACTAAGCATCATGGGACAACCGGAAGGTATAAACAGCAGGCGACAAAATCAGGCTATGCATCAGAATAGGAGCTATCGGAATAACAACAGAAGCAATTCTAATGCAAGCATAAGAGAGAAAGAGTGGGCGATATTTGGATGATCAAGGGGTTTTTGCTTGCCTGGAAGCTCTGCTGAAAGGGGCTGGTCGTCGGAAGGCTGCTCGTCGGGAGCGTAGTCGTACTCAGCTGCGTCGGCGTCTGTCTCGGCGTCTATCGAGGGAGAAGGAGGGGGAAGAAACAATAAATTCATGGCAACAATGCAACAGTGATGCATGACATGCCTAAATGATATGCAGAGGTGATATAATGCCTATCTAACAGTATTAGATAATTTAGGAATTTATTTGGAATATTTCATTAAAGTCATGCACTATTCATCTATCGAATACGGGCAAAAAGTCCCATGTTCATCTAGACAGGAGTGATGGTCAAGCATTTTGACCGCATATTCGGATTCTTCATATTTTTCTGATCATTTTTCATATATAAATTATTTTCATCCGAGTTACGGTTTAATTTATATGACTTTTCAAAGTTTTAATCATTTTCTGGAATTTCTAGATTTATTTTAATTATTTAAATTCGAATTATCCGAAACAGTGTAATGGTGACGTCAGCATGATGTCACAGTGACGTCAGCGGTCAAACCCGGCTGAGCTAGGTCAAACCTGACCAGTGGGACCCACTGGTCAGTGACTAATTAATTAAACAGAGATTAATTTAACTAATTAACCTAATTAGCTAGTGGGGCCCGCATAGGTCAAACCTGAGCTAGGTCAAACCTGACCAGTGGGACCCACATAGGTCAAACCTGAGCTAGGTCAAACCTGACCAGTGGGACCCACTGGTCAGTGACTAATTAGCAATTAATTTAATTAGCAAATTAATTAACGTTTTAATTAACATTTTATTTTTTTTGAAATTGATTTAATTTAGGCGGGCCCGCATGTCAGTGACACGGGGCCGCCACGTCTGCGGGTGGACCGGGTCAACGGACCCACTGGGCCCACATGTCAGTGGCCCATGGTGGTGCCACGTCGGCGGACGACCGGAGTCGTCGGTGCCGTCGCCGGAGTTACTCCGGCGATCAAATCCGCGGCGGCGCGCGTTGGGCGGCGGTCGGATTTCGCATACAGAGCACCAAATCGCGCGCGAGAGGTCGCGTTCGAACGAGGGGAGCACGCCGCGTCGATCTGTGGCGGTCTCGCGAGCTGGGATGGCCGGAGTGGAGCGCTACGTCGACGGCGAGTGGCGGCGCGTTCGGGCGAGCTTGGATTCGGCGCTAGCTCGCACGTCAAGGGCTGCGAGCGGGCGCGTTCGGCTGCTGCGAGCGTGCTGAGCACGATGCTGTGCTCGGTTGAGCATGTCGTCGTTGTTAGCGACGGCGGCGAGCTACACGGTGGAGCAAAGCTCGGGTAGCGATGGCAGCGGCGGCTATGGTGATGGGAACGCACGGGAGAGAGAGAGAGGGGAAAGACGCGCGGGCTTACAGTGAGCCTGCAGGTGTGCTAAAGTGGGCGCGGGGAGGCTGGACGGCGACGAATCGACGGCGGCGACGCGGGCGCCCATAGGTTGAAGATGACCTCGTCGCCGTCGATGTGGGGGCTCCGAGCTCGAAGCAGTCGGGGCAGAGGGCGTAGTCGAGGTCGGGGAGGGCGGTGGACACGTCGCGGCGGCGATCGGGGCACGGTGGCCGCGGGATCGACGACAATGGCGACGGAGGCGCTCGGGTGAGAGAGAGAGAGGGCGAACGAGCGAGAGGGAGAGGGGGACAATATCAGGGGGGCGGCTAGGGTTGCCGCGGGATGGTCTTATCCACCCCGCCGCCCTGTAGCGTCGCGGGGGCGAGGAGACGCGGCGGGAACGGCGACGGGCGACGGGCGCGGGCGCGCGCGAGCGACCGCAGGTGAGCAGTAGGAAGGAAGGAGGTGGCAAGGTGGGCTAGGCCGCGTGACTGACTTAGGCCCAGCAACGGCGGCCCTTTTCTTTTTCTTTGCTTTTCTTTTCTGTTTTCTCTTTTTGTTTCTGTTTTGCAAATAGTTTAGCCATAATTTAAGTTTGGTAAAATATGTGACCTAGCTCAATAATTACAGTGCAATATTAACCACTACCAGAAAATGGTTTGGTCAATAAACGATTTCGTTTCATTTTTATTTAAATGAAATGGATTAATTATTGCTGTGTTGGTACTATTTTGGTGATGTTAGAGTCATCTAGGTATTTTAGGTGATGTTGTTTTTCTTAACATAATTAGCTATGAATTATTTGCTAATTAATGAAGATTTTTGTTTCCAAATTGGAACAACTTTTATTTTCACTTTAAATTTGAATTTCAATTTGAATTGGAATTTGAAATGAGATATGATGCAAATGATGATCAAGCACTGTTAAACATGGTGACTTGGCATTATCAAAGGTGATCACTGTTGCTAATACATGGGGGTGTTACACGTGGTGCCTCCTGAGGCCCTCGTAGGTTGGTTAGTGCCCTTCTTCGGCCGCAAGGAAGCTAATATCCGGAAAAAATCGTGTTAAAATTTGGCGCAATCAGAGTTACGGATCTCCGGGAATTTAAGAAACGGTGAAAGGCTAGAAACCAGGAACGCGAAACAGAAGAGAACAGAGAGAAAGATCCAATCTCGGAGGGGCTCCTGCCCCTCCCCCGCCATGGCAGCCATGGACCAGAGGGGAAACTCTCCTCCCATCTAGGGGGAGGCCAAGGAAGAAGAAGAAGGAGGGGGGGCTCTCTCCCCCTCTCTTCCGGTGGCGCCGGAGCGCCGCCGGGGGATCCATCGTGATGGCGATCTACACCAACAACTTCGCCGCCGTCAACACCAACTCTCTCCCCCTCTAGGCAGCGGTGTAACACCTCTTCTCCCCGCTGTAATCTCTACTTAAACATGGTGCTTAATGCTACATATTATTATCCAATGATTTTGTGGCCATCCTATGATGTTTGAGTAGATTCTTTTTGTCCTATGGGTTGATTGATGATCGTGATTGGTTTGAGTTGTATGTTTTATTTTGGTGCTGTCCTATGGTGCCCTCCGTGTCGTGCGAGCGTGAGGGGTTCCCGCTGTAGGGTTTGCAATACGTTCATAATTCTCTTATGGTGGGCGGCTAGAGTGACAGAAGCTTACACCCGAGTAAGGGGGTTGTTGCGTATGGGAGTAAAGAGGACTTGATACTTAATGCTATGGTTGGGTTTTACCTTAATGATCTTTGGTAGTTGCGGATGCTTGCTAGAGTTCCAATCATAAGTGATTATGATCCAAGTACGGAAAGTATGTTAGCTCATGCCTCTCCCTCATATAAAATTGCAACAATGATTACTGGTCTAGTTATCGATTGCCTATGGACAAATCATTCTCTTGTGTTACAAAAGCTTTCTACTAAACAACTAACTTTTATTATCTTGCAATTTACTCGTAGTTTTATTATCTCGCAAATTACTCCTAGTTTTATTCTCGCAAAGTACTTCTAGTTTTACTCTTGCAAACCTATCCTATCACCTACAAAATAGTTTCATACTTGTTCTAGGTAAAGCGAATGTTAAGTGCGCGTAGAGTTGTATCGGTGGTCGATAGAACTTGAAGGGAATATTGATTATACCTTTAGCTCCTCGTTGGGTTCGACACTCTTATTTATCAAAAAAGCTACAATTGATCCCCTATACTTATGGGTTATCAGATGCCTATATACATGATCATGGCCATGAATCCGTCATAATTATTTGCTTTTCTATCAATTGCCCAACAGTAATTTGTTTACCCACCGTATGCTATGTGTTCGAGAGAGAAGCCTCTAGTGAAAACTATGGCCCCCGGGTCTACTTTATCATATATAAAAAAACCTAAAATTACCTTGCTGCAATTTATTTACTTTTATTTTAATTAGTATTTTAGTTTATCTATTTATCTCTATAAGATTTAATCCTTGCAAATAACTGCTAAGAGGATTGACAACCCTCTTATTTGCGTTGGGTGCAAGTGTTTGCTCTTTTGTGTACAGGTGCGCTTAACGGAATTTTGCTTGGTTCTCCTATTGGATTGATAACCTTGGTTCTTAACTGAGGGAAATACTTATCTCTACTGTACTGCATCATCCTCTCCTCTTCGGGGAAATACTAACGCAGACTACAAGTAGCAGATAGCTAGCATGATATTTTCATGGCTTGTCCGTTTTTTGATATCTTTGCTACGCTAGATCATTGCACATCCTGGTACACTGCCAGAGGCATTCATATATAGTCATATTTGTTCTAGTATCAAGTTGTAATGTTGAGTTGTAAGTAAATAGAAGTGTGATGATCATCATTATTAGAGCATTTTCCCAGTCAGGAAATAAAAAAAGGGGGAGGCCAAAAAGAGCCCACCAAAAAAAAGAGAAAAAAGGCCAAAAAGAGCCCACCAAAAAAAGAAAGAAAAAAAGAGAAAACAAAAAAAGAGAGAGAAAAAGAGAGAAGGGGCAGTGTTACTATCCTTTTCCACACTTGTGCTTCAAAGTATCACCATGTTTTTCATATAGAGAGTCCCCTATGTTGTCGCTTTCATATACTTATCTCTACTGTACTGCATCATCCTCTCCTCTTCAGGGAAATACCAACGCAGACTACAAGTAGTAGGAAGAATTTCTGGCGCCGTTGCCGGGGAGATATCATCAAAATTACCAAGTACCTTCTCACAAACTATCATCCACTTGCATTTATTTTATTTGCCTTTTATTTGCATTTGCCTCTCGTTTTCATCTCCCCCACTTCTAATTTTTTTACAAAAACACAAAAATATTTTTATTTGCTTGTTTGCTAGTTTGCTTGCTTTGTCGCGATGTCTCAAGAAAATAGAAAATTGTGTGATTTTTCCAATACTAATAATAGTGATTCTATTAGTACTGCTATTGCTCCTCCCACCACTAGTGCGGAGTCATGTGACATTAATGCTGCTTTGCTTAATCTTGTTATGAAAGAACAATTTTCTGGTAGTCCCAATGAAGATGCTGTATCCCATCTAAATACTTTCGTTGAACTTTGTGATATGCAAAAGAAGAAAGATGTGGATAATGATATTGTCAAATTAAAATTATTTCCGTTCTCGCTACGGGACCGTGCTAAAACTTGGTTTTCATCCTTGCCTAGAAATAGTATTGATTCTTGGGATAAGTGTAATGATGCTTTTATTACCAAGTATTTTCCTCCCGCTAAGATTATTTCTCTAAGAAATCAAATTATGAATTTTAAGCAACTTGAGCATGAACATGTTGCACAATCTTGGGAGAGAATGAAATTAATGATAAGAAATTGCCGAACTCATGGCTTAAATTTATGGATGATCATACAAAAAAATTATGCGGGACTAAACTTTGTATCTAGAAATTTGCTAGACTCTGTCGCAGGTGGTACTTTTATGGAAATTACATTGGGAGAAGCTACAAAACTTCTTGATAATATCTTGACAAATTACTCTCAATGGCACACTGAACGAACTCCAACTGGTAAGAAGGTAAATTCTGTTGAAGAAATTAATACTTTGAGTGATAAGATGGATGCTCTATTGAAATTGGTTGCTAGTAAAAATGCTCATATTGATTCTAATGATGTGCCATTGTCTACCTTGATTGAGCAAAATAATGATGCTATTGATGTGAATTTTGTCTCTAGAAATAATTTCAACAACAATGCTTATAGGGGTAATTTCAATCCTTGACCGTTTCCTGGAAAATCCTCTAATAATTATGGCAATCCTTATGGTAATTCTTATAATAATAATAATAATAATAATAATAATAATAATAGGATACCTACTGATCTTGAAAGTAATATTAATGAATTTATTAACTCGCAAAAGAATTTCAATGTTATGATTGAAGAAAAATTGAATAGAGTGGATGAATTGGCTAGGAACATGGATAGAATTGCCCATGATGTGAAAAATCTCAAAACTAAAATTTTGCCACCCAAGCATGATATAAATGAATCTATTAAAGCAATCTATGTTTCCATTAATGAAAGTAAAGAAAGGACCGCTAGGTTGAGAGCTAAGCGAGAATTTCTAGAAAAAGTGATTCCAACCGGTTTCTATCATTGTAATGATGAAGATATTAAAATGATTTGTGTCACTCTTATTGAATCATTATTTAGTAACATAAAACTTGATGAAAAAGGGACTAGAGAAGAGTCAACTTTAGATATAAGGAGTCCCAATTGCTTGGAGGGTGATAATCTTGATCATAAAAATGAAAAAAGTGGGTTTGGAGAGGTTAAAACTTTAAATAGTAATGCACCCACTACTTTGGATTACAAGGACTTTAATTATGATAGTTGTTCTTTGATTGAGTGTATTTCCTTGTTGCAATCCATGATGAATTCACCAAATGCATATGAACAAAATAAAGCTTTCACTAAACATATTGTAGAAGCCATGATGAAAGCACAGGAAGAAAAACTTGAGTTGGAAGTATCAATTCCTACAAAATTACAAGATGAATGGGAACCTACTATTAAAGTCAAAATTAAAGATTATGAATGTAATCCTCTTTGTGATCTTGGTGCTAGCGTTTCCACTATACTAAAGTCTTTGTGTGATGTGCTAGGTCTCACCGACATGGATCCTTGTTCCCTTAATTTGCATCTTGCGGATTCCACTATTATAAAGATATTGGGTAGAATAAATGATGTGCTTATTCTTGCAAATAGAAATTATGTGCCCGTGGACTTTATTGTTCTTGATATTGAATGCAATCCTTCTTGCCCCATAATACTTGGTAGGCCTTTTCGACGAACAATTGGTGCTATTATTGATATGAAAGAAGGTAATATAAGATTTCAATTTCCATTAAAGAAAGGGATGGAACACTTCCCTAGAAAGAGAATTAAAGCACCTTATGAATCCATTATGAGGGCCACCTATGAAATTAACTTGAAGGATGACAACACTTGAAACTTTGCATTATGCCTAGCTAGGGGCATAAAACAATAGCGCTTGTTGGGAGGCAAAACAATGAATAAAATAAATTTTTGCTTTTACCTTCTGTTCTTGAGTGTTTACACAATTATAGCTTCTGTTATGATCGTATTTTTGTGTTTTAGTTAGTGTTTGTTCCAAGTAATGCCTTTGGGATGATTTGGATGATAGTATAATTGAAGCTGTTTGAAAACAGAAACTTTTGCGTCCAGTGCTGGATTTTTTTTCTCTGGGCATCAGAACCTTCTGAAATTGTTACACAATATTGATATATGAATTTCCCACGTGTTCCTAATTTTTCAGAATTTTTTGGATCTACATAAGTATGAAGTTAATTCAGATCTTTACAAACTGTTCTGTTTTAGACATATTCTGTTTTTGTTGCATAGTTTGCTTATTTTGATGAATCTATGGATCGTATTGGGGGGTATGAGTCATGGAGAAGTTGGATTACATTAGCATTATGCCAATATTAAATATGAATCAATTTACAACAGTACCTAAAGTTTAAGATTTGTTTGTTATACTAACGGATCTCACGAGGTTTCTGTTGAGTTTTGTGTGCTGAAGTTTTCAAGTTTTGGGTGAGACTACGATGGATAAAGGAATAAGGAGCGGCAAGAGCCTAAGCTTGGGGATTCCCAAGGCTCCCCAAGGTAATATTAAGGAAGACTCAAGCGTCTAAGCTTGGGGATGCCCCGGAAGGCATCCCCTCTTTCGTCTACAATCTATCGGTAACTCACTTGGAGCTATATTTTTATTCATCACATGATATGTGTTTTACTTGGAGCGTCTTGTGATATAGTTTGTTTGCTTTTTAGTTTGTCACAATCATCTTTGCTGAACACACCTTTTTGAGAGGGACACACATTATTCGTGATTTGTTAAAATACTCTATGTGCTTCACTTATATCTTTTGAGCTAGACAGTTGCTCTAGTGCTTCACTTATATATTTTAGAGCACGTCGGTGGTTATATTTTAAAGAAATAGTTGCACTCTCATGCTTCACTTATATATTTTTGAGAGTCTAATGAATAGCAATGGTAATATGCACGAGTTATGAATTTGGTCCTAATATGATAGGTATTCAAGAGGGATATAATAAAAACTTCCATGTATTTCACTGAATATGATAAGTTTGATTCCTTGCAATAGTTTTGCGATATTAAGATGGTAATATGTGGGAGGTTCTAGTAGATAATTGTGGTTTAGTAAGAATATTGGTGTTTAGGTTTGTGATTCCCGAAGCATGCACGCATGATCTGTCGTTATGCTAAGAAGTTGGAGCATGATTTATTCTTGATTGTCTATCTTATGAGTGGCGGTCGGGGACGAGATGGACCTTGTCCTACCATTCTATGCCCCTAGGGGCATGCGTAGTAGTACTTTGCTTCGAGGGCTAATAAACTTTTGCAATAAGTATGTGAGTTCTTTATGACTAATGTGAGTCCATGGATTATACACACTCTCACCCTTCCGCAATTTGCTAGCCTCTTCGGTACCGTGCATTGCCCTTTCTCACATCGAGAGTTGGTGCAAACTTTGCCAGTGCATCCAAACCCCGTGATATGATACGCTCTATCACACATAAGCCTCTTTATATCTTCCTCAAAACATCCACCATACCTACCTATCATGGCATTTCCATAGCCATTCCGAGATATATTGCCATGCAACTTCCACCGTTCTGTTTTTATGACACACATCGTCATTGTCATATTGCTTTGCATGATCATATAGCTGACATATTATTTGTGGCTCAGCCACCGTTCATCATTTTTATACATGTTACACTAGCATCATTGCACATCCTGTTACACTGCCAGAGGCATTCATATAGAGTCATATTTTTGTTCTAGAATCGAGTTGTAATATTGAGCTGTAAGTAAATTAAAGTGTGATGATCATCATTATTAGAGCATTGTGCCAGTGAGAAAAGGATGATGGAGACCATGATTCCCCCACAAGTCGGGATGTGACTCCGGACGAAAAAAAGAGGCCAAAAAGAGCCCATGAAAAAAAATGAGAGAAAAAGAGAGAAGGGGCAATATTACTATTCTTTTTCCACACTTGTGCTTCATAGTAGCACCATGTTTTTCATATAGAGAGTCTCCTATTTTCTCACTTTCATATACTAGTGGGAATTTTTCATTATAGAACTTGGCTTGTATATTCCGATGATAGGCTTCCTCAAATGCCCGAGGTCTTCATGAGCAAGCAAGTTGGATGCACACCCACTTAGTTTTCATGTTGAGCTTTCATACACTTATTGCTCTTAGTGCATCCGTTGCATGGCAATCCCTAATCCTCGCATTGACATCAATTAATGGGCATCTCCATAGCCCGTTGATTAGCCTTGTCGATGTGAGACTATTTTCTTATTTTTGACTTCTCTTATTTATCTCTACCACCACACTCTATTCCACCCATAGTGCTATATCCATGGCTTGCGCTCATGTATTGCGTGGGAGTTGAAAAAGCTGAAGAGCGTTAAAAAGTATGAACCAATTGCTCGGCTTGTCATCGGGGTAGTGCATGATAAATACTTTGTGTTAAGAAGATGGAGCATGACAGGATTATATGATTTTGTAGGGATAACGTTCTTTAGCATTTTTATTTTGAAAGACATGATTGTTTATTAGTATGCCTGAGTATTGATGTCTTTATATCAAATTATAGACTATTGCTTTGAATCGTTCGGATCTTATTATTCATACCGTAAGGGAGATTACATGATGAAACATGATAGGTAGCATTCCACATCAAAAATTCTGTTTTTATCATTTACCTACTCGAGGATGAGCAGGAATTAAGCTTGGGGATGCTTGATACGTCTCCAACGTATCTACAATTTTTGATTGTTCCATGCTATTATAGTATCAATCTTGGATGTTTTATATGCAGTTATATGCCATTATATATCATTTTTTGGGACTAACCTATTAACCCAGTGCCCAGTGCCAGTTGCTGTTTTCTGCTTGTTTTTGCCTTTTCAGAAAATCATTACCAAAAAGTGTCCAAACGAGAAAAAAACTTTGGATTAATTTTTTCTGGACCAGAAGAGACCCAGGAAGCTTCGGGAGAAGACCAGAAGAGCCACGAGGAGGCGGCAAGCCTGGAGGGCGCGTCCAGGGGGGTAGGGCGCGCCCCCCAGGCTTGTGGGCCCCTCATGGCACCTCTTGACCTAATTCCGACGCTATAATTCCCAAATATTCCAAAACCAACAGAGAGCCAGAAGAGAAAACCTTTCCGCCGCCGCAAGCCTCTGTTCTTCCGCGATCCCATCTGGGGGCCTTTTTCGGTAATCTGCCGGAGGGGGAATCGATCACGGAGGGCTTCTTCATCAACCTTGCTGCCCTTCCGATGATGTGTGAGTAGTTTACCATAGACCTACGGGTCCATAGCTAGTAGCTAGATGGCTTCTTCTCTCTCTTTGATCTTCAATACCATGTTCTCCTCGATGTTCTTGGAGTTCTATCTGATGTAATCTTCTTTTGCGGTGTGTTTGTTGGGATCCGATGAATTGTGAGTTTATGATCAGATTATTCATGAGAAATATTTGAGTCTTCTCTGAACTCTTTTATGCATGATTATTATAGCTTTGTATTTCTCTCCGATCTATCGATTTGGTTTGGCCTACTAGATTGATTTGTCTTGCATTGGGAGAGGTGCTTTGTGATGGGTTCAATCTTGCGGTGCTCAATCCCAGTGACAGAAGGGGACATGACACATATTTGTATTGTTGCCATTAAGGATAAAAGGATGGGGTTTAATCATATTGCTTGAGTTTACTTTGTCTACATCATGTCATCTTGCTTAAGGCGTTACTCTGTTTCATACTTAATACCCTAGATGCATGCTGGATAGAGGTCGATGGGTGGAGTAATAGTAGTAGATGCAGGTAGGGGTCGGTCAACTTTTCTCGGACATGATGCCTATATACATGATAATTGCCATGAATCCGTCATAATTATTTGCTTTTCTATCAATTGCCCAACAGTAATTTGTTTACCCACCGTATGCTATGTGTTCGAGAGAGAAGCCTCTAGTGAAAACTATGGCCCCCGGGTCTACTTTATCATATATAAAAAACCTAAAAATACCTTGCTGCAATTTATTTACTTTTATTTTAATTAGTATTTTAGTTTATCTATTTATCTCTATAAGATTTAATCCTTGCAAATAACCGCTAAGAGGATTGACAACCCTCTTATTTGCGTTGGGTGCAAGTGTTTGCTCTTTTATGTACAGGTGCGCTTAACGGAATTTTGCTTGGTTCTCCTACTGGATTGATAACCTTGGTTCTTAACCGAGGGAAATACTTATCTCTACTGTACTGCATCATCCTCTCCTCTTCGGGGAAATACTAACGCAGACTACAAGTAGTAGATAGCTAGCATGATATTTTCATGACTTGTCCGTTTTTTGATATCTTTGCTACGCTAGATCATTGCACATCCTGGTACACTGCCAGAGGCATTCATATAGAGTCATATTTGTTCTAGTATCGAGTTGTAATGTTGAGTTGTAAGTAAATAGAAGTGTGATGATCATCATTATTAGAGCATTGTCCCAGTGAGGAAATAAAAAAAGGGGAGGCCAAAAAGAGCCCACCAAAAAAAAGAGAAAAAGAAAAGAAAAAAAGAGGCCAAAAATAGCCCACCAAAAAAAAGAAAAAAAAAGAGAAAACAAAAAAAGAGAGAGAAAAAGAGAGAAGGGGCAGTGTTACTATCCTTTTCCACACTTGTGCTTCAAAGTAGCACCATGTTTTTCATATAGAGAGTCCCCTATGTTGTCACTTTCATATACTAGTGGGAATTTTTCATTATAGAACTTGGCTTGTATATTCCGATGATGGGCTTCCTCAAATGCCCGAGGTCTTCATGAGCAAGCAAGTTGGATGCACACCCACTTAGTTTTCAGTTTGAGCTTTCATACACTTATACCTCTTAGTGCATCCGTTGCATGGCAATCCCTACTCCTCGCATTGACATCAATTGATGGGCATCTCCATAGCCCATTGATTAGCCTCGTCGATGTGAGACTATCTTCTTTTTTTGACTTCCCCTTATTAATCTCTATCATCATTCTATTCCACCCATAGTGCTATATCCATGGCTTGCGCTCATGTATTCCGTGGGGGTTGAAAAAACCGAAGCGCGTTAAAAAAGTATGAACCAATTGCTCGGCTTGTCATCGGGGTAGTGCATGATAAATACTTTATGTTAAGAAGATGGAGCATGATAGGATTATATGATTTTGTAGGGATAACTTTCTTTAGCATTTTTATTTTGGAAGGCATGATTGTTTGTTGGTATGCCTGAGTATTGATGTCTTTATATCAAATGATATACTATTGCCTTGAATCACTCGTATCTTAATATTCATGCCATGATTAGATTACTTGATCAAGATTATGCTAGGTTGTATTCCACATCAATTTTTTGAATCATTTTCCTACTCGAGGACGAGCAGGAATTAAGCTTGGGGATGCTGATACGTCTCCGTCGTATCTATAATTTTTGATTGTTTCATGCTATTATCCTACAATTTCCACATGCTTTTGGCAACATTTTATTTGATTTCTTGGACTAACATATTGATCCAGTGCCCGGTGCCAATTTGTGTTTGTTGCATGTTTTTTGTTTCGCAGAAAATCCATATCAAATGAAGTCCAAACGCGATAAAAATTTACAGAGATTTATTTTGGAATATCTGTGATTTTTGGGAAAAAGAATCAATGTGAGACGATGCTCGAGGGGCCCACAAGCTCGAGGGGCGCGCCCCTTACCCTGGGCGCGCCGGGCAGGCTTGTGGCGCCCCTGTAAGGCGGTTGGGGCCCTTCTTTCGCCGCAAGAAAGATAATATCGAGATAAAAATCCCCTCAAAATTTCAGCCCAATCGGAGTTACAGATCTCCGGGAATATAAGAAACGGTTTTTGGCCAGAAAACAAAAATGCGAAACAGAAGAGAATAGTGAGAGAGATCCAATCTCGGAGGGGCTCCTGCCCTCCGGGAGCCATGGCGGCCATGGACCAGAGGGAAAACTCTCCTCCCATCTAGGGGGAGGCCAAGGAACGCCGCCGGGGTGTGACGCCCCCGACTCAATCGTGCACTAATCATACACGCAAATGTGCACGATCAAGATCAGAGACTCACGGGAAGATATCACAACACAACTCTAGACACAAATTAAAGTCATACAGCTTTATATTACAAGCCAGGCCACGAAGGCTCGAATACATAAGTCAGCGGAAGCAACAATATTTGAGTACAGACATAACTAAACAAGTTTGCCTTAAGAAGGCTGAGCAAAACAATGACATCTAGATCGAAAAGGCGCAGACCTCCTGCTAGGGAGCCTCCGAACTACTCCTGGTCGTCGGTCTCCACGTAGTAGTAGGCTCCGTCGGTGTAGTAGTAGTCGTCAGCGGGATCAGCTAGCTCTGGGGCTCCGTCATCTGATCGTAGCAATCAGGTAGGGGGAAAAGGTAGCAAAGCAACCGTGAGTACTCATCCAAAGTACTCGCAAGACTTACATCATATCTAAACTAAGTATGCATCGGTATCAAAGGGAAGGGGTTGTATCTATGGACTATACTACAGAATGCCAGAGTAGAGGGGAAGGCCTAGCCTATCGATGACTAGCATCTTGCGGCGTCTTGCAGCAACAGAAGAGAATAGAGTAACATAGCATATAGTAACAAATATATATTAGTAACGCCTAGAGAACCTTCCTCGACTACCCCGCGAGGAAGCGATCCCAGAGCCATCATATCAGTTTAGTGTCACATGTATCCAGTTCTAGTTGTAGTAGATCGGGATACAACTCCGAGCGTCCTGTTACCGTGGACACGGCTATTTGAATAGATAACTTCCCTACAGGGGTGCACCAACTTACCCATCACGCTCGATTAACTCTAGCCGGACACACTTTTATCGGGTCATGCCCGGCCTCGGCTGATTGACACACCGTAGTCCTACCTAGGCTCAACAGAGAGGCCAGCACACCGGTCTAAATCCTAAGTGCGAAGGGTTCATGGGCCAATCGTCCTAAGCACTCCTGCTCGTTGCCTACGCGGCCAGGAGCAGACCCACCCCTTAATACAAGTACAGGCAGTTACCATCCAACCCGGTGCACGCCGCTCAACTGCTGACGTCTGAAGAGCTTTTGGAAGAATCGTACGACGCCGAGTGCCCACTTTTATTCCCGCGTGGTGGTCAGTGCGAAAAGGCCAGAGGCCTACTCAGATCATATATCCAAACCCATTAGTGTGTTGGGAGCTCGCGGAAACGATTAGTGATCCTGTCGCTCCGTCTCGCGAACTTACGACAAGGGCCAGGCCCATCCCTCTCTCGGGCAGTCTGCCTGCCCGATCGTGCCACGTCATTATCTCGCGGGTACCCTCATGGTCAACCCGACTTCAAGAACTCTCGCGGGTACCCCTAGGGTCGACCCGACTTCAACAAGGGACTGAGGTAATAGCCAAGGTAACAGTGTGTCCATACACCAAGGGAATCTGAGGAATCACCCTCGATAGATTCTTGCTCGATGTAAAATGTCAAGGTGAACTTGGAGGAATCACCCTCGATGGGTTCACGCTTGAGGTGTTGCACGACAGAGTCATCATCGGGAGTGGTGAGCGAGGAATCACCCTCGGTAGACCACATCCGATGTGCTACACTACAGAAATATCATCAGAAGTGAGATACGAGGCATCACCCTCGGCACCCGATAGTAGCTCTGCAGAGTCATACAACTAAGGGGGTGCTGGTGGTGTGTTAGGTCTCTGCACCTCGATCACATTGATTGAGTCATCCAGAAGCAAAGCATGGCAACACGGACAAGGGTGCGGGGCCACTGATGGATCACTAACCTGCCTATACTAAGCATATAGGACAACAGGTAAAGTATCAACAATAGGTTACAAAATTAGGCTATGCATCAGAATTAGGAGCTATCGAACAACGGTAGCAAAATCTAATGCAAGCACGAGAGAGAAAGAATGGGCGATATAGGAATGATCCAAGGGGTTTGCTTACCTGGAAGCTCTACTGCAAGTGGTTGAACATCTGCGGCGTAGTCGTACTCAGTGGCGTCAGCGTCGGTCTCGGGGTCTACCGGAGGAGAAGAGGGGGGAAGAAACAGTAAATATAAAGCACACAGATGCAGCACGATGCATGACATGGTAGTATGCTATGCTAGGGGTGGCCTAATGCAGTGCTAAGTGTTATAGACGGAGCGGGAAAATATTCGGAAATATTTTCCCTGCTCCAGACATTTATCGGTCAGACGATCTGGAGGGGAAGGTTCCATGTTTGCTGTGTGGGGGGGCATGTGACAGGTATGTGGATGGCATATTCGGATTCGTCTTATTTTTCTGATCATTTTTCATATAGAGAGTGTACACAGCAGAGTGTACCAGAGGCTGACAGTGGGGTCCAGTGGGCTGAGTCAGCATGTACAGTCAGCAACTGACCAGTCAATGTTGACTGGTCAACAGGGTCAACAGGACCCACATGTCAGTGTCACATGTATTTAACAGATTATTTAAATTAATCTAATTAGTGGCAGGGCCCGCTGTCAGTGCCTAATTTGTGGGGGTTAGCACTAATGGGGGGTTAGTCCCTAATTAAGCTGGGTCGGCCCCACTAGGCAAAGGCCATAGCCAGCCACCAGTGGCTGCTGGGTACGCACACAGCCATGACAGGTAGCCGGGCGCGGCGCGGCCGGCCAGCAGGGGCTGCAGCCGGCGTGGCTGGGCGCGTGTGCGCGCGCACTGGGCGCGGCTGAGCGCGGGGTTGGGGGCGGCGGCTGCGGTGAGCTCGGCGTGAGCGGGAGAGCAGCAAGGCAGCAGCAGCGGCAGAGTAGTAGCAGCAGCAGAGTAGCAACATCAAAAAGAGCAGCAGCGGCAAAGCAGCAACTGCAGCAGCACCTAGCAGCGGCTAGTGGCGGCAGCACGGCAGCGCAGCAACTAGCAGCGGTAGTACAACAGCGTAGCCAGCAGCAACAGCTGCTCGGCCAACAGAGCAGCGGTAGGCAGCTTAGTAGCAGTAGCAAGCAGTGGCAGGGGCAGGAGCGCCTGGGGAACGCGGCCGGCTAGCAGGGATGCGCGGGAGCACAGCCACGGGCGCGCGCGGACGCGGCGAGCGCGCGGCCACGACGAGCTTCGGCCATGGCGGAACGGCGACGGAATGGAGGGGGAACGAGGGGAATGGGAGTGACGCTCACGGGGGGAGGCGGAGGACGCGACCGGCGTGGCGGAGGAGCTCCGAAGAGGTAGATCGGGCGCGGGGCAGCGGCGGCCGTAGGCGAGGAAGACGCGTCGATCCCGGCGATGCAGTGCTTCCCCGCTCGAACAGGTAGCACTAGTCGAAGGAGATGTCCATGGCGCAGCTCCTGGACATCTTTTCAGGCGCCGGGGAAGTCGGTGGCGGTGACGACGACGACGACGATGGCGAGTAGCTCTCGGACGAGCTTCCAAATCGAAAAGAGAGAGAGAGGCAGAGGGATGTGGGGCTAGGGTTTTTGTCTACTGGGTCGGAGGTGGTCTTATCCCCTCCCAGGAGCACTGTAACAATGTGCGTCGGCCATCCGGCGGTCATGGCGAGCGCAGATGCGCGCCACGCACGCGCACTGCCTCTGTACAGAGGAGGAAGGGGGAAGGAGGTGGGCTGGCTACTGTAGCAGTGGGTTTCTAAGTGCATAGTCCAAATTTTCCTTATTCTTTTCTGGGATTAAACTAGCTACTGTTTTGTATTTAGTTGAATGAGCAAACAATTTTTTTTAAATGCGAAACTTGGCACATAAATCAAGCGCAAAAGGTGGCACAAAAAGTTTGGGGCCATTTGAAGTTGTCTAACCATTTTTAGAAATTGAAAAGGCCAATTTAATTGCTGTTGTACCACTCAAATAATTCCCAGGGGCATTTTGGGAATTTAGTTGAGGTTGGTTACAACATGACAAATACTTAGAGAATATTTGCCAAATAATGAACTATTTTGATTGCATGACAGAAGGAGTAAATATTTGACATGCAATTCAAATTGGAATTTGCCTTTGATTTTGGACAAGTGGCAGATTGGATTAGTGCTCATGATGACATGACCACCATTAGGGGGAGATCACTGTAGCATGATTCTCGGGGTGTTACAATTCTCCTGCACTACAAGAAATCTCGTCCCGAGATTTAAGAGGTGGAGTAAGGGAGAAAAGTTTGGTTATGAAATTCTAACGAGTCTTCTCGATCTTGGTTGCTCTTCTCGAAGAGTTTGCTCCATGAAGTTTATTCCTCCATTCCCCTGCTTCTGTGCGTCGTGACAAAATTGTCATCCATTCCTTCGGAGTCTTCATCGTACTTACGAAAAGGATAAGGGGTAACTCGGCAACGATGGAATTGTATAAGGGGTAATCATCTAGGGTTATCCCATGAATGAACACATAAGTATCTCTCGGTTTGGAACTCAGGAAATACATCGAGAGAAATAAAAGAAAACATGAGAAGTTTCAAGCGGATAGACAATCGTTCGATGCCTGAAACAGAGTGTGTAAGGGGTTCAGAGCAACGAAAAAAATATTGCGTCTGATACTAGAATAGACCATCCCTAGGACGGTGGCTCGTGAATTACATACAAAGTAGAGCGCGAGGAATAGCTTTGGAAACAGGAATATACAGGAGAGTCAGGTTTCGATCCTGTGGAACTATGGTTTGTGTGGATTAAGAGTAGGAAGGGCAGTGACATCTTGCACGGTCACGATAGCAAGGCATGTCAGAGGATATCTTGTCAGCTATGTCGGCAAGAACGTCGGTACCAAGGGCGGGGGACGAAGATAACCAGTTTCCTGCTCGTTGAAATGAGGTGGACCAATAGGCAAAGTTCTCGTCCACTGGTGGTTACCGGAATGTCATCAACAATAGTAGCAGGGTCTTACTGACAGGTTTGTACACCGAGGTGTTTACATAAGCAGGGAATTATTACCGTTTAGATCATATAGATCACCAGAAAGGTTAAACAGACCAACGGAAGGAAAATGTGATTAATAGATTAATCAGACCAATGGAAAGGAAAATGTGTTTATACACAAGTCTTAGGACTATATCCTTCCCAAGGGCAAGCAGAGCATGATATCCATGACAAGATAGCAAGTAGATAAGCATTTAGGTGAAGGGGCGAGGAAATTCATGATGTTACCCATACAACGGTGTTTGGATAATTGATCAAGAAACATTTAGCATTGCGCTTCCAATGTTCTTCTTGATATTCGGAGTACCACAGTCATGCTTCGGGGTAGCAATGTTATGGTGTTAACGTAAAGACTGGGTTTGAATATCACAATAAATAGTCAAGGAACAATTCCAGGAATAGTAAGGAACCTAAGGTACAACCAAAACATGACCAAGTCTGTGTTGGAAGGAAGGCAAGGATGTTGCCGATGGCAACACAAATTATCAAGGCAAGGATGGTATTTCTTATCATGGATTCGATTCCCATCTTGGAAGAAGTCAAAATGTTGACGATGATCACAACACATTTTGTCGAAAGGTTTCAAGAGGATGCAATCGAACAACGACGACATCAAGCAAGGGAATGACGAAGTGGAAAGTTATGGGATAAATAGATAAGATGCAAGCTCAGAATCAATCTGGCTATTCAAGGTGAAATGATATGACGAAGAAGCTTGATGTAAGCTTAGCTCATCGTCAAAAATTGTGCTCCGGAAAGAAGGACCAGGTAGCACAGTTAAAATTAGCACGATAATTATGTAGCCGATCAGGCTAGGAATGACATGATGGAGTATTAAACTTCCTAGCAACAAAGTACTAGGAGTAATGAACCATAGTGTGGATTCGAGTCACTTGTCAGAGTTCTTGAGTGACGAACAATTCAAACCTGCGGAGTGACTAAAACGGTGGGAAGTATTACTTCAGCAAGAACCCATAAGAGGTAGTGCAATGGCACGATATCCTCGAGATAACAGAGGGCAATACTCGAAAGTAGAACAGAATAGAGGTTGGACAGGCGTATTGATCTGTAGAAGACAAGTGCTTTAACTTGTCTGAGAAATGGGATCAAAGAAGAACAACATGGTCAAAACCACGGTTGCAAAGGACCAAACCACAGATACAAGATGAACTTATAAGGGGATAATTATTATTATGAGAAGCTTCCATGACGGTCTACATCGTTCCCATGGGCATGAACACAAAGTTCAAGGTCGACTCCCACTTCTTCAATGCATAATCTTTCATTCACTTCTCGCTTTCAAAGAAGTTGTAGTATTGAAATTTTATCTGGCGAAAGACCAGAAGAGTACGACTCGTGAAAACTTTCGGGGTCACATGGATTTGGGAAGGCGTAGGTTCAACTCATCGAGGCATCTTAGGAACATATACCACAAACATCAAGAGTAAATAACACAAGCTTGATAGCAGAGCATGGTTGACAAAAGCAGAGGATACAATTTACCAAAGGCATTATGTATCAGGGGAAGAACTCACAAGATCTTTGAATATGAAGGACACTATCGGATAATAATCCAACAAAGGATCTGGCGGTCCACAAAGGATCTGATGTGAGTATCGGTACCCAACCAGAAGAAGAACGAATGCAAAGGCATCGGATTATAGAAACATCTGAATAATTCGATGCTTAAATACATAGAAATTATGATTTCCAGATCGGTGTATCAGAATCAAATGCTCTGATCAAATATGAGTAAGTTGAATAGACTTAGAGGCACAATCGGTCAAGGTTTGATTGGCTGAAAACCAGCTCATGCCCGAATGACATCTGAGCCGAAAGGATAATTTCTAAGGATCTTTTGATGATTGCGAGTATTCGCAGACACATTGAATCATTAGGCTCAAAATGGCAACGACAAGGGATGTCAATGAAGATTACAAGACATATGGGATTTAACATAATGCAAGCAAGCAAGAATTTCAAGAGCAATAGGCTGTAGAGGATTTTCGGAAGATCAAATAGCATTACAAAGTATTTTGCGAAACACATGAACAACTGGGGATGAACGAATCCCCGGTAAGTGTGAGAAATTATTCGTAGGTGTATGCATGCGGAAAAGGAGTTGCAAGACAGTGGGCACAATGGATTCTCTGAATATCGGAGAGTAATTCGAGGCATCTTGTAATAACAAGAGTAACTGGGAATGAATGTATGAACGGCAAGTATCTGTAGTTATCTACGGGGATTTATCGGTGGTAGGGAATCACAAAAGCGATGAGCACAAGGGTCTCGGGAAAGCATCGAAGAGTGCTTCGGGATATCTTGAAATATCCAGGGATGATCGGGAATGAGTGGCTCTCCATAATGAAGTCGTTATGTGAACCTAGAGTTAGACTTAGCAAAATTATTTAACCCGAAAAGAAGGGAGATCAGAACCCCAGAGTAAAGGAGAGGAATAAAAGATCCTAATCCCATCCATTGGTGATGTGGGCCCGTAAGCCACACAACAATGTTAGTAAAATATTTTTTCAAAGACTAGACTCAACTTCGGCCAAGGAGTTGGAAAGGGGCTTCCTACAGGCAGTCGGCTCTGATACCAACTTGTGACGCCCCCGACTCAATCGTGCACTAATCATACACGCAAATGCGCACGATCAAGATCAGAGACTCACGGGAAGATATCACAACACAACTCTAGACACAAATTAAAGTCATACAACTTTATATTACAAGCCAGGCCACGAAGGCTCGAATACATAAGTCAGCGGAAGCAACAATATCTGAGTACAGACATAACTAAACAAGTTTGCCTTAAGAAGGCTGAGCAAAACAACGACATCTAGATCAAAAAGGCACAGGCCTCCTGCCTGGGAGCCTCTGAACTACTACTGGTCGTCGGTCTCCACGTAGTAGTAGGCTCCGTCGGTGTAGTAGTAGTCGTTGTCGGGATCAGCTAGCTCCGGGGTTTCGTCATCTGATCGCAGCAATCGGGTAGGGGGAAAAAGGTAGCAAAGCAACCGTGAGTACTCATCCAAAGTACTCGCAAGACTTACATCAGATCTAAACTAAGTATGCATCGGTATCAAAGGGAAGGGGATGTATCTGTGGACTATACTGCAGAATGCCAGAGTAGAGGGGAAGGCCTAGCCTATCGAAGACTAGCATCTTGCAGCGTCTTGCAGCAACAGAAGAGAATAGAGTAACATTGCATATAGTAACAAATATATATTAGTAATGCCCAGAGATGCTTCCTTGACTACCCTGCGAGGAAGTGATCCCGGAGCCATCATATCAGTTTAGTGTCACATGTATCCAGTTCTAGTTGTAGTAGATCAGGATACAACTCCGAGCGTCCTGTTACCGTGGACACGGCTATTCGAATAGATAACTTTCCTACAGGGGTGCACCAACTTACCCATCACGCTCGATTAACTCTAGCCGGACACACTTTTCTCGGGTCATGCCCGGCCTCGGCTGATCGACACACCGTAGTCCTACCTAGGCTCAACAGAGAGGCTAGCACGCCGGTCTAAATCCTAAGTGTGAAAGGGTGATGGGCCAATCTTCCTAAGCACTCCTGCGCGTTGCATATGCGGCCGGGAGCAGACCCACCCCCTTAATACAAGCGCAGGCGATTACCGTCCAACCCGGCGCGCGCCGCTCAACTACTGACGTCTGAAGAGCTTTCGGAAGAATCATACGACGCTGAGTGCCCACTTTTATTCCCGTGTGATGGTCAGTGCGAAAAGGCCAGAGGCCTACTCAGATCATATATCCAAACCCATTAGTGTGTTGGGAGCTCGTAGAAATGATCAGTGATCCTGTCGCTCCGTCTCGCGGACTTACGACAAGGGCCAGGCCCATCCCTCTCTAGGGCGGTCTGCCTGCCCGGTCGTGCCGCGTCATTATCTCGCGGGTACCCTCATGGTCAACCCGACTTCAATAACTCTCGCGGGTACCCCTAGGGTCGACCCGACTTTAACAAGGGACTGAGGTAATAGCCAAGGTAACAGTGTGTCCATACACCAAGGGAATCTGAGGAATCACCCTCGATAGATTCTTGCTCGATGCAAAATGTCAAGGTGAACTTGGAGGAATCACCCTCGATGGGTTCACGCTTGAGGTGTTGCACGACAGAGTCATCATCGGGAGTGGTGAGCGAGGAATCACCCTCGGTAGACCACATCCGATGTGCTGCACTATAGAAATATCATCAGAAGTGAGATACGAGGCATCACCCTCGGCACTCGATAGTAGTTCTGCAGAGTCGTAAAACTAAGGGGGTGCTGGTGGTGTGTTCGGTCTCTGCACCTCGATCACATTGATCGAGTCATCCGGAAGCAATGCATGGCAACAAGGACAAGGGTGCGGGGCCACTGATGGATCACTAACCAGCCTAAACTAAGCATATAGGACAACAAGTAAAGTATCAACAACAGGTTACAAAATCAGGCTATGCATCAAAATTAGGAGCTATCGAACAACGGTAGCAAAATCTAATGCAAGCACGAGAGAGAAAGAATGGGCGATATAGGAATGATCAAGGGGGTTTGCTTGCCTAGAAGCTCTGCTGCAAGTGGTTGAACGTCTGCGGCGTAGTCGTACTCAGTGGCGTCAACGTCGGTCTCGGGGTCTACCGGAGGAGAAGAGGGGGGCAGAAACAGTAAATATAACGCACACAGATGCAACACGATGCATGACCTGGTCGTATGCTATGCTTGGGGTGGCCTAATGCAGTGCTAAGTGTTATAGACGGAGCGGGAAAATATCCGAAAATATTTTCCCGGCTCTAGGCATTTATCGGTCGGACGATCCGGAGGGGAAGGTTCCATGTTTGCTGTGTTGGAGAAATGTGACAGGTATGTGGATGGCATATTCGGATTCATCTTATATTTCTGATCATTTTTCATATATAAATTATTTTCATCCGAGTTACGGATTATTTTATATGATTTTCCAAAGTTTAAATGGTTTTATGAATTTTCTGAAATTATTACTAATTCGAATTAAAGAGGAAATTGCTAAATGCACATAGAGAGTGTACACAGCAGAGTGCACCAAAGGCTGACAGTGGGGTCCAGTGGGCTGAGTCAGCATGTACAGTCAGCAGTTGACCAGTCAATGTTGACTGGTCAACAGGGTCAACGGGACCACATGTCAGTGTCACATGTATTTAACAGATTATTTAAATTAATCTAATGTAACATCCCCAGATCTCAACCCTGTCATTAAGCTAATTAGATTGCCATGTCATCATGATCATCTTAATTAAATTGCATTTAGAAAATAATCTAACCTCAAATTCAAAATTCAAATATAAATTGAAAATAAAAGTTGTTCAAGTTTGAAAACTAAAATGTTCATAATATCGCAAATAATCCAAAAGCAATTATAAAAATAAAATCAACATTATTAAAATTCCTAAATTGACTCTATCAACCTAAAACAGTAGCAAACAACAACTTTTAATCCATTTTATTTAATCCAAATTACAAATGAAATCATATTAACCCCAAACCAATTTCTGGCACTACTAAATATTACACTGTATTTATTTGGGCAAGTCCCATATTTTACAAAATTAAATTGGTGGCTGAACATTTTTTTCAGGGTGAGAGAAAGAAATAAAACAGAAAAACAAAAGATAAAAATAGAAATAAAAACAAAAGACCCCCCCTACTGGGCCTCGGCCCAGTTGGCCGCCAGGCCGGCCCAGATCGTGCCATGGCCTATATGGCCTCGCAACCCCCCGAACCCTAACCTAAATCCCCCCATCTCTCGTCCCCGACGCCGCGCCAGGGCGCCCGACGCCGTCGCCGTCGCTCGTCGCCAACGCCGCCTCGCCGCCCGTCATCGCCGCCGCCTGCGTCCCCTGCGTCTACTCCGGCCCGTCCCTCGTCGAGGGCTGCTCCACAACGACGGCATCGACCGCATCTTCCACGTCGGCCACCGGAGCTTCCGCCGCTCGATCCACGCCGTCCCGACCACCCCGCGCCTCACCGAGCTCGGCGTCCCCCTTTGTGAGCGCGCGCGCACCTTCTCCCTCCTTCCCGAGCTCGATTTCGAGCTCGCCCGTATGGTTGCCTCGTGCCCGAACTCCGGCCGCCGCCCAGCTCGCTGCCGCCGCAGCTACGGCCCATCTCCGTCCACCCCGAGACCGCCATCGAACGCGCCTCCTCGCGCTGCTTCCGTAGCAACCAACCGTGCGCCGATCCGTGGCCGGAGGCGAGCGCTAGAGCATCTCCGACGAGCTCGGCCGCGCCGGATTAGCTCCGGTGATGGCTGCCGACGTGGCACCATCATTAACCCTAATTAAACCCCCCTAAACGCCCACTGACACTGGGCCCCGCACGGTTTAGTTAGGCTAATAAAACTATTTAGTTTAGTTAATTAAACTGACAGATGGGACCCACCGGTTACTGTTCCAATGGATAAGATGCTGACTGGTCAACCCCCTTGGCCCACATGTCAGCCACTATTGACTGGGTGGTTGACCCAGTCAACCTGGCCCACTGGTCAGCCTCTCTGGTATACCTCTGTGTACACAGAGCTAGGTGCCTCTAGCATTTATTGTTTAGATAATTTCGAATTAAATTAAATTCCAGAATATTAATAAAACTTTGAAAAAACATATAAAATAAACCGTAACTCGGATGAAAATAATTTATGTGTGAAAAATGATCAGAAAAATATGAAGAATCCGAATATGCCACCCACATACCCGTCACCCCTCTCTAACATGATGAACATGGAACTTTCCCCTCCATTTCATCTGTCCGATAATTGCCCGGAGCTGGTAAAACACCTCCAGATGTTTCCCGCTCCGACTAACTTGCGTAGTACTGCGTTAGGGCACCTCTCGAATAGCGTGCTACCATGCCATGCATCTGTGTTGCATTTATCTGCTTTTATTTATTGTTTCTTCCCCCCCTCTCCTCTCTGGTAGACTCCGAGACCGGCGCTGCCCCTGAGATCGACTGCGTCAACGACGACCCTTCTTCCTTTCCAGCAGAGCAACCAGGCAAGGAAAACCCCCTTGATCATTCCTATATCGCCTACTCCTTCTCCCTCATGCTTGCATTAGATTTTTCTACTGTTATTGATTTATCCTATTCTGCTGCATAGCCTGTTTTTGTAACTGATATTTCATACCTACCTACTATCCAAGATACTTAGTATATTTTGAGTTGGTAATCCATCTGTGGCCCTCTCTTTTGTTCTAGTTGCCCCGCTTAGCTACTAGTGCCCCGATCGAAGTGATCGTCGGGCTGAGACCTGCACAACACCGCACACCCCCTAAGTTGTTCGACTCTACAGAGTTATCGTCGAGTGACGAGGGTGATACCTCTTAACTCACTCCCGATGATGCCTGTGTTGCACAGCTAGTCGGACGTGGATTACCGAGGGTGATTCCTCTTTCACCACCTCCGACGAAGCTTCTGTCGTGCAACCCCGCAAATGTGAAACCATCGAGGGTGATTCCTCCTGGTTCTCCTTGACGGATTACATCGAGTAGGAATTCATGAGGGTGATTCCTCTGATTCCCCCTTGATGTGATGAACACACGGATACCCTACTTTTACTACAGACCCCGGGTAAAGTCGGGTCGACCCCGAGGGGTACCCGCGAGAGATGTGAAGTCGGGATGACCGTGAGGGTACCCGCGAGATAATTACGAGGCGCGGCCGGGTAGGCAGAGACCGCCCTAGAGAGGGATGGGCCTGGCCCTTGTTGCACTTCCTCGAGACGGGACGACAGGAGTACTGATCGTCACCGCGAGCTCCTAATAATTCGCTAACGGATTTGGGTATTGATCTGAGTGGGTCGTTGGCCCTATACGCACTACCACCACGCGGGATAATGGTTTATGGGGCCCTCTACGCCATATGCATCAGCCGAAAGCTTTGTCAGACGTCCAGTTCAGCATTGCGGCCGAGCCGGGTCGGCGCCATCCATGACAGAGGTGGTGCCTGGATCGCCCTGCTCGCAACGACCCGGAGTGCAAAGGGCGATGGCCCAAGACCCCTGAGCGCTTAGGATGTAGATCGGCGGGGACCTCTCTGCTGAGCTCTAGGTGGGGCTGCGGTGTGTCGATCAGCCGAGGCCGGGATGACCCGATAAAAGTGTGTCCGGCCAGAGTTAATCGAGCGTGTTGGGTAACAGTAGTGCACCCCTGCAGGGAAGTTATCTATTCGAATAGCCGTGTCCACGGTAACAGGAAGCTCAGTGTTGTATCCCGATCTACTACAACTTGAACTGGATACATGATAATTAATTGTAAGCTCCGGGATTGCTTTCTCGCAGGGAGTCGAGGAAGAATCTCTAGGCTTTGTTACAACATGCTTGCTACTTTAATTATATGCTAATCTGCACTCTTCTTATGCTGCAAGACCGCTGAAGATGCTAGTCTTCGATAGGCTAGGCTTTTCCCCTCTCTCTGGCATTTCTGCAGTTCAGTCCACATATGCAGCCTTTCTTTGATACCGATGCATAAGTAGTATAGTTCTGATATCAGTCTTGCGAGTACTTTGGATGAGTACTCACGGTTGCTCTGCTGCTCTTTTCCCCCATACCCGATTGCTGCGACCAGATGATGGAGCCCCGGAGCCAGCTGCCCCAGTTGACGACTTCTACTACACTTCTGGAGGAACCTACTACTACGTGTTGACCGCCGATGACCAGGAGTAGATAGGAGGCTCCCAGGCAGGAGGCCTTGCCTCTTTCGATCAGAGTCGTTGTTGTTTTCGCCTTCTTAAGGCATTTCTGTTTTACTTTTATATCTGTACTCAGATATCTAATGCTTTCGCTAACGCTTGTATGCGCAAGCTTATGTATTCGAGCCCTCGAGGCCCCTGGCTTGTAATATAAAGCTTGTATTATTTTATTTGTGTCTAGAGTTGTGTTGTGATATCTTCAGGTGAGTCCCTAGGCTTGATCGTGTGCATTTGCGTGTATGATTATGCACGATTAAGTCGGGGGCGTCACAAGTTGGTATCAGAGCCGACTGCCTGTAGATAGCCCCCTTTCCAACTCCTTGGCCAAAGTTGAGTCTAGACTTTGAAAACTGTTTTACTAACTTGGCTGTGTGGCTTACGGGCCCACGTCGCCAATGGGTGGTATTAGGATCTTTTATTCCTCTTCCTTACTCTGGGACTCTAAAATCTCTTCCTTTCGGGTTAAATGATTTTGCTAACTCCGACACTAGGTTCTCGTAATCATGTCCACCCGGAGAGCTGGATTATCTGCACTTATTCCTTCTCAATGATCTGATTAGTCTGATAATCACATTTTCTTTTCCATTGGTCTGTTTAACCTTTTTGGTAATCTGTCTTTATCTGAGCAGTGATAATTCCCTGCCTAAGTCAACACCCCCAAATAAAACCTTGTCACTATTGTTGATGACATTCCGGTAATCATCGATGGATGAGAACCTTGCCTATTGGTCCGCCTCGTTTTAATGAGCAGGAAAATGGTTCTCTTCGTTCCCGCCCTTGGTACCGACGTTGTTGCCAACATAGTTGACAGACTTCCTCTGACACGTCTTACTGTCATGACCTTGCCAGATGTCACTGCCTTCCCACTCTTAATCGACACTTACCACAGTTCCACAGGATCGAAACCTGACTCTCCTATACGTCCTTGATCCCGAAGATACCCTTACTCCACCTCTTAAATCTCGGGACGAGATTTCTTGTAGTGGGGGAGATTTGTAACATCCCCAGATCTCAACCCTGTCATTAAGCTAATTAGATTGCCATGTCATCATGATCATCTTAATTAAATTACATTTAGAAAATAATCTAACCTCAAATTCAAAATTCAAATATAAATTGAAAATAAAAGTTGTTCAAGTTTGAAAACTAAAATGTTCATAATATCACAAATAATCCAGAAGCAATTATAAAAATAAAATCAACATTATTAAAATTCCTAAATTGACTCTATCAACCTAAAACAGTAGCAAACAACAACTTTTAATCCATTTTTTTAATCCAAATTACAAATGAAATCATATTAACCCCAAACCAATTTCTGGCAATACTAAATATTACACTGTATTTATTTGGGCAAGTCCCATATTTTACAAAATTAAATTGGTGGCTGAAATTTTTTTCTCAGGGTGAGAGAAAGAAATAAAACAGAAAAACAAAAGATACAAATAGAAATAAAAACAAAAGACCCCCCTACTGGGCCTCGGCCCAGCTGGCCGCCAGGCCGGCCCAGCTCGTGCCACGGCCTATATGGCCTCGCAACCGCTCGAACCCTAACCTAAACCCCCCCTCTCTCGTCCCCGCCGCCGCGCCAGGGCGCCCGACGCCGTCACCGTCGCTCGTCGCCAACGCCGCCTCGCCGCCCGTCCTCGTCGCCGCCTGCGTCCCCTGCGTCTACTCCGGCCTGTCACTCGTCGAGGGCTGCTCCACAACGACGGCATCGACCGCATCTTCCACGTCGGCCACCGGAGCTTCCGCCGCTCGATCCACGCCGTCCCGACCACCCCGCGCCTCACCGAGCTCGGCGTCCCCCTCTGTGAGCGCGCGCGCACCTTCTCCCTCCTTCCCGAGCTCGATTTCGAGCTCGCCCGTATGGTTGCCTCGTGCCCGAACTCCGGCCGCCGCCCAGCTCACTGCCGCCGCCGCTACGGCCCATCTCCATCCACCCCGAGACCGCCATCGAACGCGCCTCCTCGCGCTGCTTCCATAGCAACCAACCATGCGCCGATCCGTGGCCGGAGGCGAGCGCTAGAGCATCTCCGGCGAGCTCGGCCGCGCCGGATTAGCTCCGGTGATGGCTGCCGACGTGGCACCGTCATTAACCCTAATTAAGCCCCCCTAAACGCCCACTGACACTGGGCCCCGCACGGTTTAGTTAGGCTAATAAAACTGTTTAGTTTAGTTAATTAAACTGACAGATGGGACCCACCGGTTACTGTTCCAATGGATAAGATGCTGACTGGTCAACCCCCCTGGCCCACATGTCAGCCACTGTTGACTGGGTGGTTGACCCAGTCAACCTGGCCCACTGGTCAGCCTCTCTGGTATACCTCTGTGTACATAGAGCTGGGTGCCTCTAGCATTTATTGTTTAGATAATTTCGAATTAAATTAAATTCCAGAAATTCCAGAATATTAATAAAACTTTGAAAAATCATATAAAATAAACCGTAACTCGGATGAAAATAATTTATATATGAAAAACGATCAGAAAAATATGAAGAATCCGAATATGCCACCCACATACCCGTCACCCCTCTCTAACATGATGAACATGGAACTTTCCCCTCCAGTTCATCTGTCCGATAATTGCCCGGAGCTGGTAAAACACCTCCAGATGTTTCCCGCTCCGACTAACTTGCGTAGTACTGCGTTAGGGCACCTCTCGAATAGCGTGCTACCATGCCATGCATCTGTGTTGCATTTATCTGCTTTTATTTATTGTTTCTTCCCCCCTCTCCTCTCTGGTAGACTCCGAGACCGGCGCTGCCCCTGAGATCGACTGCGTCAACGACGACCCTTCTTCCTTTTCAGCAGAGCAACCAGGCAAGCAAAAACCCCTTGATCATTCCTATATCGCCTACTCCTTCTCCCTCATGCTTGCATTAGATTTTGCTACTGTTATTGATTTATCCTATTCTGCTGCATAGCCTGTTTTTGTAACTGATATTTCATACCTACCTACTATCCAAGATACTTAGTATATTTTGAGTTGGTAATCCATCTGTGGCCCTCTCTTTTGTTCTAGTTGCCCCGCTTAGCTACTAGTGCCCTGATCGAAGTGATCGTCAGGCTGAGACCTGCACAACACCGCACACCCCCTAAGTTGTTCGACTCTACAGAGTTATCGTCGAGTGACGAGGGTGATACCTCTTAACTCACTCCCGATGATGCCTGTGTTGCACAGCTAGTCGGACGTGGATTACCGAGGGTGATTCCTCTTTCACCACCTCCGACGAAGCTTCTGTCGTGCAACCCCGCAAATGTGAAACCATCGAGGGTGATTCCTCCTGGTTCTCCTTGACGGATTACATCGAGTAGGAATTCATGAGGGTGATTCCTCTGATTCCCCCTTGATGTGATGAACACACGGATACCCTACTTTTACTACAGACCCCGGGTAAAGTCGGGTCGACCCCGAGGGGTACCCGCGAGAGATGTGAAGTCGGGATGACCGTGAGGGTACCCGCGAGATAATTACGAGGCGCGGCTGGGCAGGCAGAGACCGCCCTAGAGAGGGATGGGCCTGGCCCTTGTTGCACTTCCTCGAGACGGGACGACAGGAGTACTGATCGTCACCGCGAGCTCCTAATAATTCGCTAACGGATTTGGGTATTGATCTGAGTGGGTCGTTGGCCCTATACGCACTACCACCACGCGGGATAATGGTTTATGGGGCCCTCTACGCCATATGCATCAGCCGAAAGCTTTGTCAGACGTCCAGTTCAGCATTGCGGCCAGGCCGGGTCGGCGCCATCCATAACAGAGGTGGTGCCTGGATCGCCCTGCTCGCAACGACCCGGAGTGCAAAGGGCGATGGCCCAAGACCCCTAAGCGCTTAGGATGTAGACCGGCGGGGACCTCTCTACTGAGCTCTAGGTGGGGCTGCGGTGTGTCGATCTGCCGAGGCCGGGCATGACCCGATAAAAGTGTGTCCGGCCAGAGTTAATCGAGCGTGTTGGGTAACAGTAGTGCACCCCTGCAGGGAAGTTATCTATTCGAATAGCCGTGTCCACGGTAACAGGACGCTCAGTGGTGTATCCCGATCTACTACAACTTGAACTGGATACATGATAATTAATTGTAAGCTCCGGGATTGCTTTCTTGCAGGGAGTCGAGGAAGGATCTCTAGGCTTTGTTACAACATGCTTGCTACTTTAATTATATGCTAATCTGCACTCTTCTTATGCTGCAAGACCGCTGAAGATGCTAGTGTTCGATAGGCTAGGCTTTTCCCCTCTCTCTGGCATTTCTGCAGTTCAGTCCACATATGCAGCCTTTCTTTGATACCGATGCATAAGTAGTATAGTTCTGATATCAGTCTTGCGAGTACTTTGGATGAGTACTCATGGTTGCTCTGCTATTCTTTCCCCCATACTCGATTGCTGCGACCAGATGATGGAGTCCCGGAGCCAGCTGCCCCAGTCAATGACTTCTACTACACTTCTGGAGGAGCCTACTACTACGTGGAGACCGCCGACAACCAGGAGTAGATAGGAGGCTCCCAGGCAGGAGGCCTTGCCTCTTTCGATCAGAGCTGTTGTTGTTTTCGCCTTCTTAAGGTATTCATGTTTACCTTTATATCTGTACTCAGATATCTAATGCTTTCGCTGACGCTTGTATGCGCAAGCTTATGTATTCGACCCCTCGAGGCCCCTGGCTTGTAATATAAAGCTTGTATTATTTTATTTGTGTCTAGAGTTGTGTTGTGATATCTTCAGGTGAGTCCCTAGGCTTGATCGTGTGCATTTGCGTGTATGATTAGTGCACGATTAAGTCGGGGGCGTCACATCTTATTAGTGGCAGGGCCCGCTGTCAGTGCCTAATTAGTGGGGGTTATCACTAATGGGGGGTTAGTCCCTAATTAAGCTGGGACGGCCCCACTAGGCAGAGGCCATAGCCAGCCACCAGTGGCTGCTGGGTACGCACACAGCCACGGCAGGTAGCCGGGCGCGTGTGCACACGCACTGGGCGCGGTTGAGCGTGGGGCTGGGGGTGGCGGCTGCGGTGAGCTCGGCGGGAGCGGGGGAGCAGCAAGGCAGCAGCGGCGGCAGAGTAGCAGCAGCAAAAAGAGCAGCAGCAGCAAAGCTGCAACAGCTGCAGTAGCGCGGTAGCACAGTAGCGCAGCAACTAGTAGCGGCAGTACAACAACGCAACCAGCAGCAGTAGCTGCGCGGCCAGCAAAGCAGCGGCAGGCAGCGCAGCAGCAGTAGCAAGCAACGGCAGGGGCAGGCGCGCACGGGGGTACGCAGCTGGCTAGCAGGGGCGCGTGAGAGCGCAGCCACGGGCGCGCGTGGACGCGGTGAGCTGGCGGCCACGGCGAGCTTCGGCCACGGCGGAACGCCGACGGAACGGAGGGGGAACGAGGGGAATGGGAGTGGCGCTCACGGGGGGAAGCGGAGGACGCGGCTGATACGTCTCCAACGTATCTATAAATTTTTATTATTCCATGCTATTATATTATCAATCTTGGATGTTTTTATATACATTTACATAAATTATATATCATTTTTTGGGACTAACCTATTAACTTAGTGCCCAGTGCCAGTTGCTGTTTTTGCCTGTTTTTGGTTTTCAAGAATATCAGTACCAGACGTAGTCCAAATGCCACGAAACTTTTTGAAGATTTTTTTCTGGACATAACAAACACTAGAAGCTTCGGGAGGAGGCCAGAAGCCAGAGGAGGTGGCCACGAGCCACCAGGGCGCGCCTGGGGGGTCAGGCGCGCCCTGGTGCCTCGTGGGCCCACCTCTGCCCGTTTTGACCTAATTCCACCACTATAAATTCTCTAAAATTGGGAAACCAACAGAGGAGTCCACGAAATACTTTTTCCGCCGCCGCAAGCTTCTGTTCTCGAGAGATCCCATCTGGAGGCCTTTTCCGGCACTCCACCAGAGGGGGATTCGATCACGGAGGGGCTCCCCATGAACCTTGCTGCCCTTCCGATGATGCGTGAGTAGTTTACCACAGACCTTCGGGTTCATAGTTAGTAGCTAGATGGCTTCTTCTCTCTTTTTGATCTTCAATACAATGTTCTCCTCGATGTTCTTGGAGTTCTATCCGATGTAATCACTTTTTGCGGTGTGTTTGTTGGGATCCGATGAATTGTGAGTTTATGATCAGATTACCCATTAATATTATTTGAGTCTTCTCTAAACTATTTTATGCATGCTTATTATAGCTTCATATTTCTCTCCGATCTATCGATTTGGTTTGGCCAACTAGATTGATTTATCTTGCAATGGGAGAGGTGCTTTGTAATGGGTTCGATCTTGCGGTGCTCAATCCCAGTGATAGAAAGGGACATGGCACATATGTATCATTGCTATTAAGGGTAAAAATATGGGGTTTATTCAGGCGTGAGTTTACTTTGTCTACATCATCTCATCTTGCTTAAGGCGTTACTCCATTCTTTACGAACTTAATACACTATATGCATGCTGGATAGCGGTCGATGTGTGGAGTAATAGTAGTAGATGCAGGCAGGAGTCAGTCTACTTGTCTCGGACGTGATGCCTATATACATGATCGTTGCCTTGGATATCATCATGATTATTTACTTTTCTATCAATTGCCCAACAATAATTTGTTCACCCACCGTATGCTATTTTATGAGAGAAGCCTCTAGTGGAAACTATGGCCCCCGGGTCTATCCAAATCATATATTAAAAATCCTAAAAATACCTTGCTGCACTTTTACTTTATTTATTTTATTTTATATTTTAGTTCAATCTATCTATCTATCTATCACCATACAATTTAATCTTGCAATTGACCGCCAAGGGATTGACAACCCCTTGTTTGCGTTGGGTGCAAGGATTTGGTGTTTTGTGTGCAGGTACTGCTAACGAGGTGTTGCATGATTCTCCTACTGGATTGATAACCTTGGTTTCATAACTGAGGGAAATACTTATCTCTACTGTAATGCATCATCCCTTCCTCTTCGGGGAAAAACCAACGCAGATCACAAGTAGCAGGAATAATTTCTGGCGCCGTTGCCGGGGAGACATCATCAACATCTATCAAGTACCTACGCATAAAACTTACATCTCCTTGCATTTACTTTATTTGCCTTTGCCTCTCGTTTTGATCTCCCCCACTTCTAAAAAGTTTTTACAAAAATACAAAAATATTTTCCGTGTGTCTTTTTCTTGTTTGCTTCCTTGCTTGCTTGTTACCTTGTTTGCTTAATCATGATGCACCGAGAAAATTATCATGATACCTCTTATTATAAAATTTTGTCTGAAATCGAGAAAAATACTAAAGATTACATGACTACGTAGTTTGAGCACAACAATTTTTTTACCGAGGAACTCAAAGAACACTCTACTTTATTGGATGCTATTGCAAAACAACTCGATGATGTTAGTAAAGAAGTTGCTAGTCTTCAATCTCAATTTGCTCTTACTGAAAATTTGCTAGGAAAAATTTCTGATGCGCAAGCTACGCTAGTAAATCAAATGGCAGCTAAGCCGGAGTCATTAGAATGTAGTAATGATGATGATATTAAAATGATTGGTGTTTCATCTATTGATTCTTTGTTTAGTAATATAAAACTTGATGAAAAGGGGACTAAATAAGAGTCAACTTTAGCTAGAAGGCGTTCCCATAATTCGGAGGGTGAAAATCTTGATAAAAGTGGGTTTGGAGAGGTAAAAACTTTAACTAGCGATGTGCCCACTCTCTTGGATTACAAAGATTTTAATTATGACAATTGTTCCTTGATTGAATGTATTTCTTTGTTACAATCCATGTTAAATTCACCCAACGCTTATGAGCAAAATAATGCTTTTACTAAACACATCGTAGAAGCAATGATGAAAGCGTTAGAAGAAAAGCTAGAACTAGAAATTTCAATTCCTAGAAAATTATATGATGAATGGGAACCCACCATTAAACTTAAAATTAAAAATTATGAGTGCAATGCTTTATGTGATTTGGGTGCTAGCGTTTCCATAATTCCAAAATCTCTATGTGATGTGCTAGGCTTTACCAATATAGATGAATGTTCTCTTAATTTGCATCTTGCGGATTCCACTATTAAAAAGCCTTTGGGTAGAATTAATGATGTTCTTATTCTTGCAAATAGGAACTATGTGCCCGTTGATTTTATTGTACTTGACATTGAATGCAATCTTTCTTGCCCCATAATACTTGGTAGACCGTTCTTACGAACCATAGGTGCCGTTATTGACATGAAAGAAGGGAATATAAAATTTCAATTTCCACTAAAGAAAGGGATGGAACACTTCCCTAGGAAAAGAATTAAAGCACCATATGAATCCATTATGAGGGTCACTTATGGAATCAACTTGAAAGATGATAATACTTGAAACTATGCATTATGGCTAGCTAGGGGCATAAAACAATAGCGCTTGTTGGGAGGCAACCCAATGAATAAAATAATTTTTTACTTTTTTGTTTCTGTTATTGTTTGTTTTCACAATTATGCTACTGTTATGAATGTGCTTTTATGTTTTAATTAGTGTTTGTGCCAAGTAAAGCCTTTGGGATGATTTGGAAGATAGTATAATTGATGCTGTTTGGAAAACAGAAAGTTTTGCGTCCAGTGCTGGAATTTTGGTTCTGTACTGGAGCGTCAGAAAAATCTGAAATTTTTACACAGTATTGGTATATTAATTTCCCACATTTTCCTAAGTTTTCAGAATTTTAAGAGTTACAGAAGTATGGCTTTTAAATAGATATCTGAAGACTATTCTGTTTTTGACAGATTCTGTTTTTGATGCATTGCTTGCTTGTTTTGATGAAACTATGGATTGTATCGGGGGGTATAAGCCATGGAGAAGTTAAAATACAGTAGGTATAGTGCAAAAATAAAATATGAATGGGTTTGCAACAGTACTTAAAGTAGTGATTTATTTTGTTATACTAACGGATCTCACGAGGGTTTTGTTGAGTTTTGTGTGATTGAAGTTTTCAAGTTTTGGGTGAGATCACGATGGATGAAAGAATAAGGAGTGGCAAGAGCCTAAGCTTGGGGATTCCCAAGGCACCCCAAGGTAATATTCGAGGAATACTCAAGCATCTAAGCTTGGGGATGCCCCGGAAGGCATCCCCTCTTTCTTCTACCAACCATCGGTAATTTTACTTGGAGCTATATTTTTATTCGTCACATGATATGTGTTTTGCTTGGAGCGTCGTGTATTATATGAGTCTTTGCTTTGTTTGCTTTTTATTTTGTCACAATCATCTTTGCTGGACACACCTATTTGAGAGAGCCACACGTTTATCATGATTTGTTAGAATACTCTATGTGCTTCACTTAATTTTTTTGAGCTAGGCAGTTGCTCTAGTGCTTCACTTAAATCTTTTTGAGCACGGTGGTAGCTATATTTTGAAGAAATATTTAAACTCTCATGCTTCACTTATATTATTTTGAGAGTTGATAAGACTAAAATTTTTAAGAAATATTTGCACTCTCATGCTTCACTTATATCTTTTTGAGAGTTGATAATAGTAATGGTAATTTGCACAAGATATGAGTTTGGCCCCAAAGTGATGAATATTCAAGAGGGATATAATAAAAACTTTCATATAGATCATTGGATATGATAAGTGTGGTTTCTTGCAATAGTTTTGCGATATGGAGATGATGATATGTGAGTCATGTTAGTGAGTAATTGTGATCTAGTAAGAATATTAGTGTTAAGGTTTGTGATTCCCTATGCATGCACATAAAGTCAATAGTTATGCAAAGAAATTATATCCTACTTATGGTGCATTATTCGGTGTTAGTTATGTTCAATGCATGTTTATGACCGTTTTCGCTTTTTGGTTGGTTGCTTCTCAATCTATTTGCTAGCCTTCATTTGTACAAAGCGGGAATACTGCTTGTGCATCCAAACTCCTTAAACCCAAGTTGTGCCAAATGAGTCCACCATACCTACCTATATGCGGTGTTTCCATGCCGTTCCAAGTCAATTTGCATGTGCCAACTCTAATTTTCAAAATAATTTTCCGTTTTGTGTGGCTGTACCGCTCATGAAGCGGCAGGGGGTGGCCAATATTTTCCATGCAAGGTGTGTTATTCTCACGATGAGTGTTTATTCACTTGTCATTCCACGAGAGAGTGGCAGGTAATAGGGATGCCCAGTCCCACAATGAATCAAAAATTAATAACAACAAAATTCCTTGGAAAGTGTTGGTATGGAGGGCACCCGTGGATACGGCTAGCCATGGATTGTGAAAGAATGGTGGAAAGGAAATAAACTTTATTTTCTGTTTGGGAACCGCCTATGATGTGTCTAGCATGGAAGATATTGGGAATTCTCGGTCGTTTTCGTTGACAGGAAAAGCATGCCTCTCAAAATAATTTTATCTCTCTAATTTAAGCTTTGAGCTCTGGCACATTTGCATATCTCTGCTTCCCTCTGCGAAGGGCCTTTCTATTTACTTTTATGCAATTTTTATTTTTATTTTCAGTCTCCATCTTCTCTTACAAAGCACCAACTAGAGAGCACTATTGTCATACTTGTGCATTGTGTGTAGCTAATATTGAGTGTGTTTCATGAATGGATCAATGATTGAGCATAATGGGCTAGGGATAACATTCTTTAGCGTTGATATTTTGAAAGACATGGTTGCTTGTTAGTATGCTTGAGTATTTATGTCTTCATGTCAAACTATAGACTATTGCTTTGAATAATTCAAGTCCCAATGTCCATGCTATAAAGAAAAGAGTATATGATGAATATGATAGGTAGCATTCCACATCAAAAATTCTGTTTTTATCATTTACCTACTCGAGGACGAGCAGGAATTAAGCTTGGGGATGCCTGATACGTCTCCAACGTATATATAATTTTTGATTGTTCCATGCTATTATATTATCAATCTTGGATGTTTTTATATACATTTACAAGAATTATATATCATTTTTTGGGACTAACCTATTAACTTAGTGCCCAGTGCCAGTTGCTGTTTTTTGCCTATTTTTGGTTTTCCAGAATATCAGTACCAGACGAAGTCCAAATGCCACGAAACATTTTGGAGATTATTTTCTGGACATAACAAACACTAGAAGCTTCGGGGGGAGGCCAGAAGCCAAAGGAGGTGGCCATGAGCCACCAGGGCGCGCCTGGGGGGAGGGGGCAGGCGTGCCCTGGTGCCTCGTGGGCCCACCTCTGCCCCTTTTGACCTAATTCCACCACTATAAATTCTCTAAATTCGGGAAACCAACAGAGGAGTCCACGAAATACTTTTTCCGCCGCCGCAAGCTTCTGTTCTCGAGAGATCCCATCTGGAGGCCTTTTTTGGCACTCCGCCGGAGGGGGAATCGATCACGGAGGGGATCTCCATCAACCTTGTTGCCCTTCCGATGATGCGTGAGTAGTTTACCACAGACCTTCGGGTCCATAGTTAGTAGCTAGATGGCTTCTTCTCTCTTTTTGATCTTCAATACAATGTTCTCCTCGATGTTCTTGGAGTTCTATCCGATGTAATCACTTTTTGCGGTGTGTTTGTTGGGATCCGATGAATTGTGAGTTTATGATCAGATTATCCATGAATATTATTTGAGTCTTCTCTGAACTCTTTTATGCATGATTATTATAGCTTTGTATTTCTCTCCGATCTATCGATTTGGTTTGGCCAACTAGATTGATTTTTCTTGCAATGGGAGAGGTGCTTTGTAATGGGTTCGATCTTGCGGTGCTCAATCCCAGTGATAGAAAGGGACATGACACGTATGTATCGTTGCTATTAAGGGTAAAAAGATGGGGTTTATTCATGCGTGAGTTTACTTTGTCTACATCATGTCATCTTTTTTAAGGCGTTACTCCATTCTTTATGAACTTAATACACTAGATGCATGCTGGATAGCGGTCGATGTGTGGAGTAATAGTAGTAGATGCAGGCAGGAGTCGGTCTACTTGTCTCGGACGTGATGCCTATATACATGATCATTGCCTTGGATATCGTCATGATTATTTGCTTTTCTATCAATTGCCCAACAGTAATTTGTTCACCCACCGTATGCTATTTTATGAGAGAAGCCTCTAGTGAAAACTATGGCCCCCGGGCCTATCCAAATCATATATTAAAAATCCTAAAAATACCTTGCTGCACTTTTACTTTATTTATTTTAATTTATATTTTAGTTCAATCTATCTATCTATCACCATACAATTTAATCTTGCAATTGACCGCCAAGGGATTGACAATCCCTTGTTTGCGTTGGGTGCAAGGATTTGTTGTTTTGTGTGCAGGTACTGCTAACGAGGTGTTGCGTGATACTCCTACTGGATTGATAACCTTGGTTTCATAACTGAGGGAAATACTTATCTCTACTGTACTGCATCATCCCTTCCTCTTCGGGGAAAAACCAACGTAGATCACAAGTAGCAGCGGCCGGCGTGGCAGAGGAGCTCCGGTGAGGTAGATCGGGCGTGGGGCAGCGGCGGTCATAGGCGAGGAAGAGCGTCAATCCCGGCGATGCAGTGCTTCCCCGCTCGAACCGGTAGCACTAGTCGAAGGAGACGTCCATGGCACAGCTCCTGGACATCTTTTCAGGCGCCGGGGAAGTCGGTGGCTGCAACGACGATGACGACCATGGCGAGTAGCTCTCGGACGAGCTTCCAAAGCGAAAAGAGAGAGAGAGAGAGGCAGAGGGATGTGGGGCTAGGGTTTTCATCTACTGGGTCGGGGGTGGCCTTATCCCCTCCCAGGAGCACTGCAATGACGTGCGTCGGCCATCCGGCGGTCATGGCAAGGGCATATGCGCGCCACGCACGCGCACTGCCTCTGTACAGAGGAGGAAGGGGGAAGGAGGTGGGCTGGCTACTGTAGCAGTGGGCTTCTAAGTGCACATTCCAAATTTTCCTTATTCTTTTCTGGGATTAAACTAGCTATTGTTTTGTATTTAGCTGAATGAGCAAACAATTTTTGTTAAATGCGAAACTTGGCACATAAATCAAGCACAAAATTACTAGGTGGCACAAAAAGTTTGGGGCCATTTGGAGTTGTCTAACCATTTTTAGAAATTGAAAAGGCCAATTTAATTGCCGCTATACCACTCAAATAATTCCCAGGGGCATTTTGGGAATTTAGGTGAGGTTGGTTACAACAGGACAAATACTTAGAGAATATTTGCCAAATAATGAACTATTTTGATTGCATGACAGAAGGAGTAAATATTTGTCATGCAATTCAAATTGGAATTTGGCTTTGATTTTGGACAAGTGGCAGATTGGATTAGTGCTCATGATGACATGACCACCATTAGGGGGAGATCACTGTAGCATGATTCTCAGGGTGTTACATGGGGGAATCATCGTGACGGCGATCTACACCAACAACCTCGCCGCCGTCAACACCAACTCTCCCCCCCTCTATGCAGCGGTGTAACACCTCTTCTCCCCGCTGTAATATTGTGACGCCCCCGACTCAATCATGCACTAATCATACACTTAAATGCGCACGATCAAGCCCAGGGACTCATGGGAAGATATCACAACACAACTCTAGACACAAAATAAAATAATACAAGCTTTATATTACAAGACAGGGGCCTCGAGGGCTCGAATACATAAGCTCGAGTACAAGCGTTAGCGGAAGCAACATCATCTGAGTACAGACATAAGGTTAAACAAGTTTGCCTTAAGAAGGCTGAGCAAAACAACGACATCTAGATCGAAAAGGCGCAGGCCTCCTGCCTGGGAGCCTCCAAAACTACTCCTGGTCATTGGTCTCCACGTAGTAGTAGGCTCTGTCGGGGTAGTAGTAGTCGTCGACGGAATCAGCTGGCTCCGGGGCTCCGTCATCTGATCACAACAATCGGATATGGGGAAAAAGAGGTAGCAAAGCAACCGTGAGTACTCATCCAAAGTACTCGCAAGACTTACTTCAGATCTATGCTAAGTATGCATCGGTATCAAAGGGAAGGGGCTGTATCTGTGGACTAAACTGCAGAAATGCCAAAATAGAGGGGAAAGCCTAGCCTATCGAAGATGAGCATCTTGTAGCATCTTGCAGCATTAGAAGAGTGCAGATTAGTAGTATAACATAAAGTAACATGTAATAGTAGTAATGCCCAGAGATCCTTCCTCGACTCCCTGCGAGAAAGCAATCCCGGAGCTAACATAATGTTAAGTTCCACAAGTATCCAGTTCTAGTTGTAGTATATCGGGATACTCTCTGAGCGTCCGTTACTGTGGACACGGCTATTCGAATAGATATACTTCCCTGCAGGGGTGCACCAACTTACCCAACATGCTCGATTAACTCTGGCCGGACACACTTACTCGGTCCATGCCCGGCCTCGGCTGATCGACATGCCGTAGCCCTACCTAGGCTCAACAGAGAGGCCAGCACACCGGTCTACACCCTAAGCACTCAGGGATCTTGGGCCCATCGCCCTTTGCACTCCTGCGCGTTGCGAGGATGGCCGGGAGCAGACCTAGCCCCCTGTATACAAAAGCGGACGTACCCAGTCCAACCCGGCGCGTGCCGCTCAACTGCTGACGTCTGAAGAGCTTCGGCTGATACATACAACGCCGAGTGCCCATACTATTCCCGCGTGGTGGTTAGTGCGAAAAGGCCAGAGGCCTACTCAGATCACATATCATAACCCATTAGTGTGTTGGGAGCTCGCGGTGACAAGCTGTGATCCACGATCTATGGTCCCGTCGCCCCGTCTCGTGGACCTATGGCAAGGGCCAGGAATGCCCGGGCGTGCCACGTGATTATCTCGCGGGTACCCTCATGGTCAACCCGACTCCACATCTCTCGCGGGTACCCCTCGGGGTCGACCCGACTTCAACAAAGGACTGAGGTAAGTACAGGGTATCAGAGTATCCATAAGATCAAGAAGGAATCCGAGGAATCACCCTCGTTGGGTTCCTACTCGATGTAACCGTCAAGGTGAACTTGGAGGAATCACCCTCGAAGGGTTCACACTTGAGGGGTTGCACGACAGAGGCTTCATCGGAGGTGGTGAAAGAGGAATCACCCTCGATAACCCACAACCGACTAGCTATGCTACAGAGATATCATCAGGAGTGAGGTAGGAGGTATCACCCTCGGCACTCGATAGTAGCTCTGCAGAGTCGTACAACTAAGGGGGTGTGCGGTGCTGTGTCGGTCTCTGTACATTGATCACATTGATCGGGGCACCGGTAACAAAGCGGGGCAACAAGGACAAGGGCGAGGGGTCACTAATGGATCACTAATCAACCTATATTAAGCATTTAGGATAGCAGGTAAGGTATCAACAGCAGTTACAAAAACAGGCTATGCATCAGAATAGGAGCAATCAATTACAGTAGCAAAATCTAATGCAAGCATGGGGAGAAAGAATAGGCGATATAGGAATGATCAAGGGGGTTTGCTTGCCTGGAAGCTCTGCGGCAAGTGGCTGGACGTCTGCGACGTAGTCGTACTCAGGGGTCACGTCGGTCTCGGGGTCTACCGGAGAGAAAGAGGAGGAAGAAACAAATAAATAACGGGCAAACAAAAGCACACATATGCATGACATGGCAAAAAGTGTTGGTGATATGCTCTAATGCATTACTAGGCATTTTAATTGAAGAGGGAAAATCTCCGTGAAATTTCTAGTCAATTGGAGCTCTATAGGATAGGTATCTCTGCTGTAGCTATTTCAAGTCTAGAATTCCAGCTGCCGGTATTCTCCCTCTTCATATAAATCTTGCAAATTAAGAGAGAAAAGGCATAAGAGTTGCATCATAAAGTAAAATAATGATCAAATACATTATAAATAACAGTAGGAAATCATGATGCAAATTGGACGTATCAACTCCCCCAAGCTTAGACCTCGCTTGTCCTCAAGCGAAAACCGAAATCGATAATCATGACCACATGCTTAGAGAGAGATGTGTCGATAAAAATAGAATACAGACATGAAGGCATCATGATATTTATTATAAGAGAAATATATCATCATAAAACTTCTCATAAAAAAGGGACAATTCAATCACAAATTAAAGTATGAACCATAAACCAAATTGAAAACTAACAAACTATGATCTCAGTCACTGAAGCAACTGCAATTCATCATATTATCAGAAAGACTCTATGTAAGAGCTTTGTTTAGCAAGTTCACATACTCAACTATCATTTAGTCTTCTATGAGTGCTGACACTCACGACATACTTATGGAGCAAAAGTTTCAGAGAGACACATAGAAAGATAGGGGCTTATAATTTCGCCTCCCAACATATTTACCTCAAGGGTAATGTCAACAGTAATAACTCATGATCACCTACATCCAACTAGATATATATGCCTGGATCAATCCCCACCACATGATGCTTGCCAAGAGAGAAAAATAAAAACGGAATAGAGGAGAATACTATTGACTCTTGCATGGAAGTAAATACATAAAGTAAAAGATAGGCCCTTCGCAGAGGGAAGCAGAGGTTGTCATGCGCTTTTTGTTTTTGAATGTGCAAGCTCTTAATGTAAAGGAATGTCACTTTATATTGCCCCTTGTGATAGCGACCTTTATTATGCAGTCCATCGCTTTTATTTCTTCACCATCACAAGACCGTACAAAGCTTATTTTCCCTTACAATAAAAGATCATACATATTTAGGAGCAATTTTTATTGCTTTGCACCGATGACAACTTACTTGAAGGATCTTATTCAATCCATAGGTAGATATAGTGGACTCTCATGACATGAAACTGGGTTTAAGGGTTTTTGGATGCACAAGTAGTATCTCTACTTAGTACAGATTTTTTGGCTAGCAAAAGATAGGGGGCAAGCACCACATGTTAGAGGATCCAAAACAATATAACTTCTATGTGAATGCAAGCAAACATAACTCATTACGTTGCCTTCCTTTTCCAACGTCTACTAATTGACATAGAATATTTAATGGGGGCTCACAATCATAAAAGATGTCCAAGATAGTTTATTTATATGTGAGACCTCTCTTCCTTTATTACTTTTTCATGAATTGCAACAATGACCAATACTATGTTTGTCAACTTCCAACAAGTTTTATCAATTATACTTCTTTTATGTGAAGTCATCACTCCCCATGGGATTAGCATATGATGTTACTTTTTATTCTCTTTATTTTATTTCCAAGATTGTATCAACAAAAGAAAAACACTCAACTCAAACTACTCTTTATTATATAACTTCCACACACGATTACATATATAGATAGACCACAAAGCAAGCACTTGAAACTAGATTATACTAAAACTTTATTCTTCTAAATCACAAAATAACTAAGGATCGAACTAAGATAGATAATGATGATAAAAAGGTGATGGTGATACAATACCAGGGCACCTCCCCCAAGCTTGGCACAAGCCAAGGGTGGTGCCCATACCCATGTACTCAAGTCTCCTGCTTCGGTGATGGTGGTGATGAAGTGGTAGGCTTGTCCTTTGCCTTCCACTTGAGAACACAAATTTCTTCTTTTAATTTGTCATTCTCCCTTTCGAGATCCCAGATTTTGCGACGCAGTTTATCCGAATCTTCCTGCACATGATGAAAAGGAGTAAATTGAACTTTAGGAGCCTTCACCATGTTAGGTAAGCTGGACCTCTTGAATTCAATGTGCCTATCTCCTGGTTGAGGCAATGGGGGATCCTCGCCCTCCTCGCTGGAACGACCTCGCTTTTCCCTCAAATCAGCATCTTCCTCTTCGTCAGTTGTCCAACCATAGGAGTCGGTGTCCTCATAGACTCTAGGGTTTGTAATAAGATGAGAAACATAGCTTTCCCCGTCCGAATCCTGCACTTGACCTCGAGAGTCTGACAGAAAACAACACGAAACAAGAACAGAGGAGAAACTTGTGATGCGGTGGTCAAAACACCCGTGAGTATATACAAAGAATTTTCATCTTGCAAAACAAGCATACAAGAGGAGAACGGAGTCGGGAGGGCACACGAGGGGCCCACAAGGCATCACGGCGCGCCCCAGGGGGGTCGCGCCCTATTGCCTTGTGGGCGACTCGTGGGTCCCATCGGCTGTTTCTTATTTTTGTAATTTTTCTAATATTCCAAAATGGACAGAAATAATTTTTATGGAATTTTTGGAGTCGGTTTACTTACCGTATCACATACCTACCCCTTTTCAGGGTTCTGGAGCATTCCGGAAGGACTCTTTGATGTGTTCCTCCGGTGTCATTGTCTAAATAATATTAGTTTAATGTGAGTACCTGAGATATAGGGCTTAATTCTTTATCCATTCACCACTCTTGGATTGGTGCCTTCGGAGTTGTTGATTTTGATGGCTCCAGAGCGGTAAACTTCTTCGATGATATATGGTCCTTCCCATTTGGAGAGAAGTTTTCCTGCAAAAAATCTGAAACGAGAGTGGTACAATAGAACTTGCTCACCCACTTTGAATTCCCGTTTCTGGATTTTCTTATCATGCCATCTTTTAATTTTTTCTTTGAACAACTTGGCATTTTCATAAGCTTGTGTTCTCCATTCATCTAAGGAGCTAATATCAAATAACCTCTTTTCACCGGCAAGTTTAAAATCATAGTTAAGTTCTTTAATTGCCCAACATGCTTTATGTTCTAGTTCAAGAGGTAAATGACATGCTTTTCCACAGACCATTTTATATGGAGACATACCCATATGATTTTTATAAGCAGTTCTGTATGCCCATAGTGCATCCTCAAGTTTCTTAGACCAATTCTTTCTAGATCTATTAACGGTCTTTTGCAAAATTAATTTTATTTCTCTATTAGTTAATTCAACTTGACCACTAGATTGAGGATGATAAGGAGATGCAATTCTATGGTTAACATCATATTTAGCAAGCAATTTACGGAAAGCACCATGAATAAAATGTGAGCCACCATTAGTCATCAAGTATCTAGGGACTCCAAACCTCGGAAATATAACTGCTTTAAGCATTTTAATAGAAGTGTTATGATCAGCACTACTAGTTGGAATAGCTTCTACCCACTTAGTAACGTAATCAACAGCAACTAAAATATGAGTATACCCATTGGATTTAGGAAAAGGTACCATATAATCAAAACCCCAAACATCAAATGGTTCAATAACAAGTGAATAATTCATAGGCAACCAACATTACCGATTGTTTGACATTCATCACAAGAAAGGACAAACTTACGTGCATCTTTGAAGAGAGTCGGCCAATAAAAACCAGACTGTAATACCTTGTGTGCAGTTTTGTCTCCCGCATGGTGTCCTCCGGATGCCTCGGAGTGACACTTCCGTAGGATTTGTTCCTATTCATGCTCAGGTGTACAACGTCTAATAATACCATCTACTCCTTCTTTATATAAATGTGGGTCATCCCAAAAGTAATGCCTTAAATCAAGGAAGAACTTTTTCTTTTGTTGGTATGTGAAACTAGGTGGTATATATTTAGCAACAATGTAATTAGCATAGTCTGCATACCAAGGAGTGTTACGAGAAGTATTTATCACAGCTAATTGTTCATCAGGGAAATCATCATTAATAGGAAGTGGGCCATAAAGAACATTTTCCATTCTAGACAAATTGTCAGCTACAGGATTCTCAGCTCCCTTTCTATCAATAATATGCAAATCAAATTCTTGTAGCAAAAGAACCCACCTAATAAGTCTAGGTTTAGCATCTTTCTTTTCCATAAGATATTTAATAGCAGCATGATCGGTGTGAATAGTAACTTTGGAATCAACAATGTAAGATCTGAATTTACCACATGCAAACACAACTGCTAAAAACTCTTTCTCAGTAGTAGCATAATTCCTTTGAGCACTGTCTAGGGTTTTACTAGCATAATGAATAACATTCAATTTCTTATCAACTCTTTGTCCTAGAACAGCACCAACAGCATAATCACTAGCATCACACATAATTTCGAAGGGTAGGTTCCAATCAGGTGGTTGAATAATAGGTGCAGAAATTAAGGCTTTCTTAAGTACTTCAAAGGCTTCTACACAATCATCATCAAAAACAAATGGCACATCTTTTTGCAAGAGATTAGTAAGAGTCCTAGAAATTTTAGAGAAGTCTTTTATAAACCTTCTATAGAAACCAGCATGACCAAGGAAACTTCTTATACCTTTGATATCTTTAGGGCATGGCATTTTCTCAATAGCATCAACTTTAGCTTTGTCAACTTCAATACGTCTTTCGGAAATTTTATGCCCAAGGACTATACCTTCATTTACCATAAAGTGGCACTTCTCCTAGTTCAAGACAAGATTAGTTTCTTCACATCTCTGCAAAACTCGATCAAGGTTGCTCAAGTAATCATCAAAAGAAGTTCCGTAAACGGAAAAATCATCCATGAAAACCTCAACAATCTTTTCACAAAAGTCAGAGAATATAGCAGTCATACATCTTTGAAAGGTAGCAGGTGCATTACATAAACCAAAAGGCATACGACGATAAGCATAAGTTCCAAAAGGGCAAGTAAATGTGGTTTTCTCTTGATCTTCTGGTGAAACAGGTATTTGAGAAAAACCAGAATAACCATCTAGGAAGCAAAAGTGTGTATGCTTAGTTAATCTTTCTAACATTTGATCAATAAAAGGCAAGGGGTAATGATCTTTCCTAGTAGCTTTATTTAATTTTCTATAACCAGTTACAATTCTTTGTGGAATAAGTTCATTTTTATCATTAGGAACAACGGTAATACCTCCTTTCTTAGGGACACAATGAACAGGACTTACCCATCTACTATCAGCTATGGGATAAATTATACCTGCCTCCAGAAGCTTTAATATTTCAGTTCTTACCACATCCTTCATTTTAGGATTCAGCCTTCTTTGATGATCGACAACGGGTTTAGCATCTGGCTCCATATGAATTTTATGCTGACATAAAGTGGGACTAATGCCCTTAAGATCATTGAGAGTATATCCAATAGCGGCACAGTGCTTCTTTAGAGTTTTAAGTAATATCCTTTCTTCTTGCGCTGAAAGGTTAGCACTAATAATAACAGGATATATCTTCTTTTCATCAAGGTAAGCATATTTAAGCATATCGGGTAATTGCTTTAATTCAAACACATCATCACTCTTCGGTGGAAGAGGATATCCCAAGGTTTCAACAGGCAAATTATGTTTAGGAATAGGTGCTTGTTTAAAGAACAGCTCATCTATTTCATTTCTTTCATTCATATGCATATCATTCTCATGGTCTAGCAAATATTGTTCTAAAGGATCAGTAGGAGGCACAACAATAGAAGCAAGACCTATAATTTCATCTTTATTGGGTAAGTCTTTATCATGAAGTTGTCTACTAAACTTAGAGAAACTGAATTCATGAGATATATCACCAAACTTAACTCTAACTTTCTCTTTAACACAATCAATTTCAGCATTAACGGTATTCAAGAAAGGTCTACCAAATATAATGGGACAAAAATTATCTTGTTGTGAACCAAGTATAAGGAAATCAGTAGGGTATTTGATTTTACGACACAAGACTTAAACATCTCTAACAATCCCAAGTGGTGTAATAGTATCTCAATTTGCAAGCTTAATAGTAACATTAATATCTTCAATCTCAACAGGTGCAATATCATGCATTACTTCTTGATATAAAGAAAACGGAATAGCACTCACACTAGCACCCATATCACACAAACCATGATAGCAATGACCTCCAATCTTAACAGAAACAATAGGCATGCCAACTACGGGCTTGTTCTTGTCTAACATATCTCGTTCATTTCTAACAGGTTTAGCAATTCTAGCAGCCTCATCACAAAAGTAAATAACATGCCGATCAATATCATCAACCAAAAGATCTTTAACCATTGCAATATTAGGTTCAACTTTAGTTTGTTCAGAAGGTCTAGGTGTTCTTATATTACATTTGTTAACCACAGTTGAAGCTTTAGCATGTTCCTTAATCCTAACAGGAAAAGGAGGTTTCTCAATATAAGCAGTAGGCACAACTCGATCAACATTGTAAACAATTGTTTCTTCTTTAACACTAACAGGTTCTTCATTTAATTTGATAGGTGGATGATATTTAAACCATTTCTCTTTAGGGAGATCAACATGAGTAGCAAAAGATTCACAAAAGGTAGCTACTATCTCAGAGTCAAGTCCATATGTTGTACTAAACTTATGAAAAGCATCAGTTTGCAAAAAAGATTCGACACAATCAAACTCAAGATTTATACCTGACACTTTACCTTTGTCAATTTCCCAATCTTCGGAGTTACATTTAATTCTTTCCAGATGATCCCATCTAAATTCACTAGTTCTCTTCATAAAGGAACCAGCAGAAGAAGTATCGAGCATTGATTGATCATTATGAGAAAGCCGATCATAAAAGTTTTGAATAATTATTTCTCTTGAGAGCTCTTGATTGGGGCATGTGTGCAACATATACTTAAGCCTCCCCCAAGCTTGAGCAATACTTTCTCCTTCACGAGGCCAAAAATTATATATATAATTCCGATCACGATGAACCAAATGCACAGGATAAAATTTCTGGTGAAATTCCAGCTTCAACCGGTTCCAATCCCATGTTTCAGTATCATCATATAGCCTATACCATGTCAATGCCTTTCCCCCCAAAGATAAAGGGAATACTTTCTTCTTAACTCCATCTCCGGATAAACCTGCAAGCTTAAACAATCCACAAATTTCATCCACATATATCAAGTGCACATCAGGATGCACCGTTCCATCTCCTGCATAAGGATTAGTTAGCAGTTTCTCTATCATACCCAAAGGAATTTCTTAATAAATATTTTCAGTAGGTTCAGTAGGTTGAGGAGCAACTCTCAATGCTTTCGGTCGAGGTGAAGATACCCCAAACAAGCCCCTCAAAGGATTACTTTCCATAGTGACAAGTGATAGTAAATTTCAGCACGTAATATAAATGTTTCCTTACCAAATTCCACTCACCAAAGGCGCTTCACTCCCCGGAAACGGTGCCAGAAAAGAGTCTTGATGACCCACAAGTATAGGGGATCAATAGTAGTCCTTTCGATAAGTAAGAGTGTCGAACCCAACGAGGAGCAGAAGGAAATGACAAGCGGTTTTCAGCAAGGTATTCTCTGCAAGCATTGAAATTGTAGGTCACAGATAGTTTGGTAGCAAGATAATTCGAAACAAGTAACAAGTAGTAATGGTAAAAAAGATGCAGCAAGGTGTCCCAATCCTTTTTATAGCAAAGGACAAGCCGGAACGAACTCATATAATAAGCAAAGCGTTCTCGAGGACACATGGGAATTTCATCTAGTCACTTTCATCATGTTTGTTTGATTCACGTTCGCTACTTTGATAATTTGATATGTGGGTGGACCGGTGCTTGGGTGCTGTTCTTACTTGAACAGGCCTCCCACTTATGATTACCCCCTCTCGCAAGCATCCGCAACTACGAAAGAGGAATTAAGATAACTCTAACCATAGCATGAAACATATGGATCCAAATCAGCCCCTTACGGAATAGCGCATAAACTGGGGTTTAAGCTTCTGTCACTCTAGCAACCCATCATCTAATTACTACTCCACAATACCTTCCATTAGGCCCAAAGATGGTGAAGTGTCATGTAGTCGACGTTCACACGACACCACTAAAGGAAGCAACAACATACATATCATCAAAATATCGAACGAATACCAAATTCACATGGTTACTTATGACAAGACTTCTCCCATGTCCTCAAGAACAAAAGTAACTACTCACAAATCATATTCATGTTCAAGATCAGAGGGATATTGAATAGCATTAAGATCTGAACATATAATCTTCCACCAAATAAACCAACTAGCATCAACTACAAGATGTAATCAACACTACTAGCAACCCACAGGTACCAATCTGAGGTTTTGAGACAAAGATTGAATACAAGAGATGAACTAGGGTTTGAGATGAGATGGTGCTGGTGAAGATGTTGATGAAGATTGGTCCTCCCATGATGAGAGGATCCTTGGTGATGTCGATGGCTTCGATTTCCCCCTCCCAGAGGGAAGTATCCCCGGCGGAATCGCTCCGTCGGAGAACAAAATAGCTCCTGCTTAGGTTCCTCCTCAAGACAGCGGTGCTTCGTCCTGAAAGTCTTCTCTTCAAATTTTTTAGGGCAAAAGACCTTATATAGCAGAAGGAGGGGGCCAGTGGCCCCACAAGGCATCAGAGCGCGCCCAGGGGGGCGCCTTGTTGCCTTGTGGGCAACTGGTGGGTCCCCTCCAGTATTTCTCTTCTCCAGTATTTTTTATATATTGAATAAAAAATCTCTGTTAAATTTGAAGTCAATTGGAGCTCTGTAGGATAGGTATCTCTACTGTAGCTATTTCAGGTCCAGAATTCCAACTGCCGGTATTCTCCCTCTTCATATAAATCTTGCAAATTAAGAGAGAAAAGGCATAAGAGTTGCATCATAAAGTGAAATAATGATCAAATACATTATAAATAATAGTAGGAAATCATGATGAAAATTGGACGTATCAGAGGGCACCATAGGAGAGCACCATATCAACATACAACTCATATCAATCACACCATACCACAATTAACCCGTAGGACAAAAGAAATCTACTCAAACATCATAGGATGGCAACACATCATTGGATAATAATATGTAAGCACCATGTTCAAGTAGAGAATTACAGTGGGAATAGAGAGGTTACACCGCTGCATAGAGGGGGAGAGAGTTGGTGATGACGGCGGCGAAGTTGTTGGTGTAGATCGCCGTCATGATGGTTCCCCCGGCGGCGCTTCGGCACCACATAAGAGAGGGGGAGAGAGCCCCCTCCTTCTTCTTCTTGCTTGGCCTCCCTCCTAGATGGGAGGAGAGTTTCCCCTCCAGTCCATAGCCACCATGGCTCCCGGAGGGCAGGAGCCCCCCCCCGAGATTGTATCTCTCTCTATGTTTCTCTTCTGTTTCGCGTTCTGTTTTCTGGCCCTTCACCGTTTCTTATATTCCCGGAGATCCGTAACTCCGATTGGGCTGAAATTTTGAGGGGATTTTTATCCAGAAATTATCTTTCTTGCGGTGAAAGAAGGGCCCCAACCGACGTTCGAGGGAGTTAAAAGTTAAGACGGCGCGACCCCCCCTAGGCCGTGCCCTGTTGCCTTGTGGCCACCTCGGGCACCGTCTTGTGTTGATTCTTCTTCATAAAAATCACATATATTCCAAAATAATTCTCCGTAAAATTTTATCGCATTTCGACTTCGTTTGATATGGATTTTCTGCGAAACAAAAACAAGCAGAAAACAGGAACTGTCACTGGGCACTGGATCAATATGTTAGTCCCGAAAATAATATAAAATGTTGCCAAAAGTATATGAAAGTTGTAGAATATTGGCATGAAACAATAAAAAATTATAGATATGATGGAGACGTATCAATCGCGAAGGACGCTGCTGATGAGGCCAACAACATTGCTGCTGATGAGGCCGTCAGGATGACTGACGAGGAGGCCGCCCAGGCCGCTCATGAAGAGGCCGCCAAGGCCGCTCATGAAGAGGCCGCCAAGGATACCGCTAAGGAGGGCGGCAACAAGAGTGCCGAGGCCACTGGAGACATCTTTGTCCCAGGAGCGCCAAACGCTGACTCGGCCATGAGGGCGATCTTGACCGGCAAGGCGGCCGTTGATGATCACCCCTCGACATCTGAAGAGCCCTCCTCAAGCAGATATCTGAAGGTTGGCGACAACTTGTTTGTCAGCATCCCTGGGACGTCAAGCATCGGGGTGCCTACTGAAGGAGAAGTCTTGGATGATGAGATCATTGCCGCTGCCGGGCTCAAAGTCATCGATGAGCCGCACGCCAACACCAACGAGACTAAGGAGCAGCAACTCCTCAAGGCCATGGGCGAGAACTTCCAGAAGCTCCAGGCATGTTATCACAATAGAACGGAGAGCTTGGACTCTAGGGCTGCCATCCTCGGGAAGAGGAGTTCAAGAAACGGGTGGAGGAAACGCAAATATGGTATGCAGAATGCCTCCAAGAGCTCCATGAATGCCAAACCCAGCTTGCCAAGGCCAAGGAACAATTTGTTTTGGAGAAGGCGGAGGCCGACAAGGCACAAGAGGAGGCTGCGCAGGGGATAGCGGCAGCCGATCCAGAATTGAACGAGCGCAAGATTGGTCTTGACGCTCATGAGGAAGAGCTTGCCGCTCGTGAGGCAGGACTTGCCGCTAAGCTTCGCCGCAAGGATGACGGGATCCAGGCTCTCATTGCGCGGCAGACCCAGGAGCTGGAGCGAGGGCATAAAGAGGCAATCAAAGCTCAAGCCGCAGAGCATGCCAGCAAGATCAAGGGGGCCGTCGATGCTGCCGAAGTTGCACAGGCCGCCAAGAACGAGCTGGATGGCAAAGTGTGAAAGCTTGAAGCGGATATCACCGCCAGCGGCAAGGAGATCTTGGCACTCAAAGCAAACATAGAGAAGGCAACTCACACCTTGGCGGAGCTGCAAACCTCAGTGTCTGCCAAGAGCCAAGAGCTCACCAAGGCCAATGATGTTATTGTCAATCACAAGATGAAGCTGAATTCCTTGGAGAAATCCTTGACGTTGCCAAGGAGCGCGAGAAGATCTTGACGAAGGACCTCCAAGATGAGAAGGCCTTGGTCGCGAGCACCGCCAACACCTTCAACGAGCTCAAGAATGCCTACAAGCTTTGGACTGATCGTCTTGTGGTTGCTGCGGAAAACCTCAGCGCACAACTTTCCGCCATGGGCTTGCTGGAATACCACTACTCCACCACCAAAGGGGACAACGCCAGCGCCAGGCTTACTCTTTTCTTCGAAAGCTTGATCGAGGTGCTGGAAAAGCACCATGAAGCTCGAGCCGCACACCTTGCCAGCGAATCCCGCAAGCTTTGCCGGGACGTCCTCTTCAAGGTGCTCGTCAAGGTGGTGTACCGGAACCCAAGCGTTGATCTCTCCAAAGTCTTCACCAGCCTGCCAAAGGGAGCCGACACCAAGGCCGCCGAAGAGCTTGTCGCGCCCATCGCCGACAGGGTCGGCTAGATCCCCAGGACAGAGGGCCAGCACAGGCACTAATTCTTCTCGTATCATCTTGTCGCAAGTGCAGTCTATGTAAAAGACAAATCTATCTTGGAACTGCACTATGCTTTTGATGTAATATGACTTGTGTTTTGAATGGATGTATGCATGCTATTCCTCTTGTCTTATTCTATCTTTGCATGATTTATGTACCCTACGCTTGCCGGAATCTTGCCGGTGCGCGCACTCTTGCCGCGAGCGCTTGAGGAACGGATCCTTAGCAGCTTGCTGGAAGTGCCGCTGCTGGCAAGGTTATGCTTGACGATAACAACGCAGCCACTTAAGATGTTGAGCGGACTCAAAACAAAGTAAGAGCGCAGTTGATCACGACAAGGTTCCTTAGCGTTCAGGTTTCTCATACAAAGGCCAAAATCTTTCAAGGAGAAATTGCAACTACAACAAAAAATTTATTTCAAAGTTTTTCAACTTAGCTTTTTCTTTGTTGTACTTCTTGTCATAGAATCATGTCTTGAACATCATCTGGTATCCATACCATCACTCCCCCCGGGAAACTTGCACACGAGGAACACTTCATTCCTTTAAGAAGAAGAAAGAAGAGAAAAGAGGAGGCTGGAACCTTGACGGTTCATTAATCATCCTATGTATGGTAAAATGTAACACAAAACTGCCTGCAACAAATAAATGAATATGTACTTTGACAACGAGTTGCGAAACACTTAGCTTTTATTCATTGTGCATGGGATCTGCGCCCAGCTCTGTACAAAGGATTACATGCCTTGCCGGCAAACTTGTACAAAAGAGGTTGCCGAGCAGCCCGGCAACCATGCCTTACGGGTAAAACTTGTGAAGATGCTCAATATTCCATGAGTTGAGCACCAGAGTGCTATCTTCGGTCTCTAGGCGGACTACGCCAGGCCTAGTGACTTGTACTACCCGGTAAGGGCCCTCCCACTTCGGCGTCAACTTGTTTTGATCCTTCGTGGACTGAATCCGATGAAGAACAAGGTTGCCTTCCTCAAGGTTCCTGGCGTTAACCTTGCGGCTATGATAGCAGCGCAAGGCTTGCTGGTACCGTGCATCACGGACAGCAGCCCGGAAACGATCTTCCTCAAGGAGCATGGCATCATCTTGCCGTAGCTCATCTTGATCCTCCTCGTCGAAAGCCAAAACTCCAGGTGACCCATATCTGAGTTCCGTGGGGAGCACCGCTTCTGCACCATATACAAGGGAGAAGGGTGTCTGGCCAGTGGCTCGACTTGGTGTCGTTCTGATTGACCAAAGAACCGCCGGCAATTCTTCCACCTAACACCTTCCACACTTGTGCAGCTTGTTGAAAGTTCTGGTCCTGAGACCATGCAGCACTTCTGCATTTGCCCTCTCTACTTGTCCATTGGAACTTGGGTGAGCGACAGAAGCGTAGTAGATCTTGTTTCCAAGTTCTTGGCAATATGCTGTGAAGGCGCGGCTCATGAACTGGGTGCCGTTGTCGGTGATGATACTGTTGGGTACACCAAAATGAGCAACCAATCCTTTGAGAAACTTGATAGCTGATTGTGCCGTCACCTTTCTCACTGGCTCTACCTCAGGCCACTTTGTAAACTTGTCGATTGCAACGTACAAGAATTCAAAGCGCTCGGTAGCACGGGGGAAGGGGCCGAAGATGTCGAGCCCCCAGACCGAGAAAGGCCAGGAAAGAGGGATGGTTTGGTGGGCTTGAGCTAGCTGGTGGATGTCCTTGGAGCGGAATTGGCATGCTTCGCATCTGATGACCACCGCCAAGGTGTCTTGAAGGGCTGTCGGCCAGTAGAATCCTTGACGGAATGCCTTGCCGACGAGCGCGCGCGACCCAATATGAGAGCCACACGTTTCTTCATGTATCTGTTCCAATAGCCTCTGTCCATCTTCCCGGCAAATGCACTTCAATTTCACCCCGTTTGGTCTTTTCTTTTACAAAATGTTGTCAACAAATTTGTACATCCTTGATTGACGGGCTACTATTTCTGCGTCTTCTTGCTCATCGGGAAGATCTCCTGTATTAAGATATTGGACGATCGGCTGTGCCCATGCTGGAGCATGTGGCTCGACGACAAGGACTAAAGGCATTTCTTCCTCTGCGGGAGCGCTTGCTTCGACGGCAAGAATCTGGCTTGCCGGAGGCTGTGGCTCACCAGCCAAGGGTGTCTTGTTGGCGGCATCCACTTTCTTGGCGGCTGCTGGCAGCTCTACCGGAAAGTAACCACCAATGTCTTGCTTTCTTTTCTTCGCCAGCCTTGATGGTGTAACAGATGGCTGAGTCAGTTGTAGCACAAAAGTTCATGGCTCCACAGGAGATCTCTTGGCGGCAAGCTTTGACAGGTCATTGGCAATCTCATTCTGGGCACGAGGGACGTGCTCCGCTTGCAGACCATCAAAGTGCTCTTCCAACTTCCTCACTTCATCAACATATGCCTCCATTAAGGGACTCTGGTAATCCTTGTTGATCTGCCTCACCACAAGCTGCGAGTCGCCCCTGATAATCAACTTTCGAATACCAAGATCGATTGCAATGTGTAGGCCGGCAAGCAATCCCTCGTACTCAGCAGTGTTGTTGGTGGCCTGCTCCCTGGGAAAATGCATATGAACCACGTACTTGAGGTGCTCTTCGGTGGGTGCTATGAGCAGCATGCCAGCATCGGCGCCTTTCAGCGTAAAAGCACCGTCAAAGTACATGATCCAGTTGTCAACAGTTTCCTTGCCGGGGAGAGAGGTCTCTGGAATTTCTTCGTCTGGCATTGGGGTCCATTCTGCAATGAATTCCGCCAAAGCTCTGCTCTGAATTGTTGAGGTACTCTCAAACTTCAAATCAAAGCTTGACAGCTCCAATGCCCACTCCACAATCCTGCCGGTAGCTTCTGGATTTCTCAGAATACATTGTAAAGGAAAGCGAGTGACGACGGTGACTGGGTGTGCTTGAAAGTAGTGGCGCAGCTTCCTTGAGGCCATGAGAAGGCCAAAGAGCAACTTCTGCACACCAGAATACCTTGACCTAGCCCCTTGCAGGAGAGAGCTGACAAAGTAGACTGGGCGCTGCACCATCTTCTTCTTCTTCTGCACGATTGGTTAATCTGGCTCATTTGCTTGCACAATCTTAGGCTTGTCGGCACCTGACCTTGCCGGAGAAGATTCTGGCTCGTCGGGTCGTGGCTCTGCGGCTGCTGCCTCCTCTTCATCTGCCTCTCTTTCAGCCACAAGTGAAGCACTAACCACTTGATTCGTTGCCCCTAAGTATAGCAGCAATGTTTCTTGCGGCCTAGGCACAACTAGGACTGGTGGAGAGGACAAGTACTCCTTCAAATCTTGGAGCGCGGCCTCCGCGTCTGGAGCCCAGTTCACTGGGCCTACCTTTTTCAATATTTTGAAAAATGGCAAGGCGCACTCTGTTGATTTGGAGATGAACCTGCTGAGTGTGGCAATGCAACCGGCAAGACGCCTGACGTCCTTGACACGTCTTGGTGCTTCGATTTGCTTGATTGCCTTGATCTTGTCGGGGTTGGCTTCAATCCCTCTCTGAGACACAAAGAACCCAAGAAGCTTGCTGGACGGAACACCGAACACACACTTCTTGGGGTTGAGCTTCAAGTTGAGTTTGCGCAAGTTTGCAAATGTTCCTTCCAAATCTTGGATCAGTGTTGACTTGTCTTTGTTTTTTACCACAATATCATCCATGTAGGCTTCCACATTTCTGTGCAACTGTGGCTTAAAACCGATCTGAACTGCTCTGGTAAATGTTGCCCCGGCACTCTTCAACCCGAAGGGCATACGTAAAAAGCAATACATGCCGCATGGGGTGATGAATGCCGTTTTCTCCTCATCTTCCTTGGCCATAAAAATCTGATGATAACCAGAATAGGTGTCAAGAAAAGAGAGTAACTCACAGCCAGCAGTGGAGTCCACAATCCGGTCGATGCGCGGCAAAGGGAAAGGGTCCTTTGGACAAGCTTTATTTATATCAGTGAAGTCGATACAAAGCCTCCACTTCCCATTCGCCTTGCGCACTACCACTGGATTGGCTAACCACGTGGGGTGTAGCACTCCTTTGACCAGGCCTGCTGCTTCCAACTTCTTGATCTCTTCAGCAATAAACTCTTGCCGCTCCAAAGCTTGCTTTCTGACCTTCTGCTTGACGGGTCTCGGATGAGGGCAGATAGCAAGGTGGTGCTCAATTACCTTCCTAGGAACACTGGGGATGTCAGATGTTTGCCAAGCAAACACATCGACATTCGCCCGTAGGAAGGCAACGAGCGCGCTTTCCTATTTGTCATTGAGAGTGACACTTATGGAAAAAGTGCCACTTGTCCCATCTTCCCTTGCAGCGACTTGTTTGTCACCGGTGTAGAGGCCTTGGCTTTCTTGCTCTTGCCGGTAGAGCTCTCTTGTATGTCCTCAACAGGCGTGCTGCACTCGAAGGTGCGCTTCCTAGAGTCCTTATTATAGGTCTTGCCGGTCTTCTTCTTCTTTCCTCCCCTGGGAGCTTTGTCGGCAGGAGCATGTACCTCCACGGCAGATGCTGCCACTGCCTCCCGGTAGAGCTTGTCGGCGCAGATGATTGCGTCCTTCTGGTGAGGACGCCCATTGGCCCTGGCATCTTGATGACATTGTACGCATAATGCGACGCAACCATGAACTTTGCCAGCGTCGGGCAGCCCAGAATTCCATTGTACGGCAGCAGCATCTTGACAACGTCAAAGACAATCTTTCCGTCCTGTAGTTGAGCTCGCTGCCGAACATGACGGGCAATGTGACTTGGCCCTTCGGCTTGTTCCTCCCCGGACTGATCCCTTGGAAAGTGCCTGTCTCCTCGAGATCCTTGTCGGGAATGTGCAGCCTCTTGATCTCATCGGGAGAGATCAAGTTTAAGCCGGCCCCACCGTCAACCAGCATCTTTGTCACCTTGAGGTTGCGGATTGTTGGTGAGACCAACAACGGCAAACACCTGACTGTAGTGGTGCGATCAGGGTGATCCTCGGCGTTAAAGACGATGGGCGCATGTGACCACTTGAGTGGCTTCTGTGCTTCTATCACCGGCTCCGCGGCATTCACCTCGCGGACCCATTGCTTCAGTTGCCGGTGCGAGGAGTGCAAAGATGCGCCTCCATCAACACACATGGCGGCCACTGCATTTTGGAACTCCTTGTCGGACTTGTCTTCGTCCTCATCATCATCTTCTCCTTTCTGGCCCTGAGCGGCCATCTCTTTCAGCTGCTTGGCCTTACCGCGGCGGCCTGCACAACCACCACAGTTTTGCTTGCCGGACCCACCGGCACCATCTTGGCCCTTCTCCTTGTCGCGCTTCTCGTTTTTAGCTTTCTGCTTCTCGGCAAGTTGCTCCACTTGCCGGCATTCCTAGAGATCATGGCCCTTGGTACGGTGGATCTTGCAGTACGGCCCACCGGTCTTGCCGGTCTTGTCGCCTGCCGCGGCCTCTTGATAGTCTGTGCATCCGGCAACTTCCTTGCCGGGGCTTTCTGCCTTGGGCTTCTTGGCGGTGTTGGCACCACCGGGGCCTTCGACGGCCATCACTGACTTGCCTTTGCGCTTCCTGTTGCGCTTCCGTCCCTTCTTCTGTGGGGTTGATGCATCATCTGCGTCATCGTCCTCAAAGTCGACTTCGGCGCCAGCATCTTCCCCGGGGAGTCGCCTCCCCTCTTCAGCACGTGCACACTTATCCGCCAAAGCGTACAGCTCATTGATGGTTCTGACCTTCTCGATGTTCATCTCAGATCGCATTCTGCGGTTGCGCACGTTCATGTCGAACGTGGCACAAACAGTTGCGGGATGAACATCGGGGATGTTGTGGTGCACACGGCTGAACCTTTGTATATATTTGCGGAGGGGCTCGCCATCTCTCTGGGGTATCACGTGCAGATCGCTAGCTTGACCAGGGAGCTTGTGGGCACCCTGGTAAGCACCAACGAAGCAATGGGACAGATCCGACCAAGAAGAAATGGAGCCCTCCGGCAAATTCATCAACCACAACCTGACGTTGGGCTTGAGCGCCAAGGGGAAGTAGTTGGCCAGTATCTTGTCGTCCCGTCCCCCGGCAGCCTGCACCGTGATACGTCCAACTTGCATCATGATTTCCTACTAATAATTATTATGTTTTTGATCATTATTTCACTTTATGGTACAATTCTTATGCCTTTTCTCTCTTATTTTGCAAGATTCACATGAAGAGGGAGAATGCCGGCAGCTGGAATTCTGGACCGAAAAGGGGTGAAACAGAGATAGCTATTTTGCACAACTCCAAATGACCTAAATATTTACAGAGAATTATTTTGGAATATATAAAAAATACTGGCAAAAGAATCAACAAAAGGGGCCCACCAGGAAGCCACAAGCCTGGGTTGCGCCCCCCCTGAGCTTGTGGGCCCCCTGGCAGGCCTCTGGCCCCCTCCTTCTGCTATATGAAGCCATTTGCCCTAGAAAAAAAATGAGAAGATGACTTTCGGGACGAACCACCACCATCTCGAGGCGGAACCTGGGCAGGAGCTATTTTGCTCTCCGACGGAGTGATTCCGCCGGGAATACTTCCCTCCGGGAGGGGGAAATCGAGCCATCGACATCACCAATGATCCTCTCATCATGGGAGGACCAATCTTCATCAACATCTTCACCAGCACTATCTCATCTCAAACCCTAGTTCGTCTCTTGTATTCAATCTTTGTCACAAAACCTCAGATTGGTACCTGTGGGTTGCTAGTAGTGTTGATTACATCTTGTAGTTGATGCTAGTTGGTTTATTTGGTGGACGATTATATGTTCAGATCCTTAATGCTATTCAATACTCCTCTGATCGTGAACATGAATATGATTTGTGAGTAGTTAAATTTTGTTCTTGAGGACATGGGAGAAGTCTTGTCATAAGTAATCATGTGAATTTGGTATTCGTTCGTTATTTTGATGATATGTATGTTGTTGCTTCCTTTAGTGGTGTCGTGTGAACGTCGACTACATGACACTTCACCATCTTTGGGCCTAAGGGAAGGCATTGTGGAGTAGTAATTAGATGATGGGTTGCTAGAGTGACAGAAGCTTAAACCCTAGTTTATGCGCTATTCCGTAAGGGGCTGATTTGGATCCCTATGTTTCATGCTATGGTTAGAGTTATCTTAATTCTTCTTTCGTAGTTCCGAATGCTTGCGAGAGGGGGTAATCATAAGTGGGAGGCTTGTTCAAGTAAGAATAGCACGCAAGCACCGGTCCACCCACATATCAAATTATCAAAGTAGCGAACACGAATCAAACAAACATGATGAAAGTGACTAGATGAGAATTCCCATGTGTCCTCGAGAACTCCTTTGCTTTATATAAGAGATCATTCCGACTTGTCCTTTGCTATAAAAAGGATTGGGCCACCTTGCTGCACTTTATTATACTTGTTACTTGTTACTAGTTATAAATTATCTTGCAATCAAAACTATCTGTTACCGCTACTTTCATTACTTGCAGAGAATACCTTGCTGAAAACCGCTTGTCATTTCCTTCTGCTCCTTGTTGGGTTTGACACTCTTACTTATCGAAAGGACTACAATTGATCCCCTATACTTGTGGGTCATCAAGACTCTTTTCTGGCACCGTTGCCGGGGAGTGAAGCGCCTTTGGTGAGTGGAATTTGGTAGGGAAACATTTATATTACATGCTGAAATTTACTGTTACTTGTTACTATGGAAAGTAATCCTTTGAGGGGCTTGTACGGGGTATCTCCACCTCGACAAGAAGCAAGAGTTGCTCCTCAACCTATTGAACCTACTAAAAATATTTATTATTAAATTCCTTCGGGTATGGTAGAGAAACTGCTAGCTAATCCTTATGCAGGAGATGGAACGGTACATCCTAATATGCACTTGATATATGTGGATGAAATTTGTGGATTGTTTGCGCTTGCAGGTCTATCTGGAGATGGAATTAAGAAGAAAGTATTCCCTTTATCTTTGGAGGGAAAGGAATTGGCATGGTATAGGCTATGTGATGATACTGAAACATGGGACTGGAACCGGTTGAAGCTGGAATTCCACCAGAAATTTTATCCTATGCACTTGGTTCATCGTGATCGGAATTATATATATAATTTTTGGCCTCGTGATGGAGAAAGTATTGCTCAAGCTTGGGGGAGGCTTAAGTATATGTTGCACACATGCCCCAGTCATGAGCTCTCAAGAGAAATAATTCTTCAAAACTTTTATGCTCGGCTTTCTCATAATGATCAATCCATGCTCGATACTTCTTCTGCTGGTTCCTTTATGAAGAGAACTATTGAATCCAGATGGGATCTTCTGGAAAGAATTAAACGTAACTCTGAAGATTGGGAAATCGACAAAGGTAATGAGTCAGGTATAAATCTTGAGTTTGATTGTGTTAAATCTTTTATGGAAACCGATGCTTTTCATAAGTTTAGTACTAAATATGGACTCGACTCTAAGATAGTAGCTACCTTTTGTGAATCTTTTGCTGCTCTTGTTGATCTCCCTAAGGAGAAATGGTTTAAATATCATCCATGTATTGAATTGAATGAAGAACCTGTTAGTGTTAAAGAAGAAACAATTGTTTACCATGTTTATCCAGTTGTGCCTACTGCTTATATTGAGAAACCTCCTTTCCCTGTTAGGATTAAGGAACATGCTAAAGCTTCAACTGTGGTTAATAAGAGTAATATTAGAGCACCTAGACCTTCTGAACAAATTAAAGTTGAACCTAATATTGCAATGGTTAAAGATTTTTGGTCGATAATATTGATGGACATGTCATATATTTCTGTGATGAAGCAACTAGAATTGCTAAGCCAGACACTAAAGATAAAAACAAACCTGTAATTGGCATGCCTGTTATTTCTGTTAAAATTGGAGATCATTGCTATCATGGTTTATGCGATATTGGTGCTAGTGTGATTGCTATTCCGTTTACTCTCTATCAAGAAGTCATGAATGATATTGCACTTGTTGAGATTGAAGATATTGATGTCACTATTAAGCTTGCAAATAGAGATACTATTTCCCCACTTGGGATTATTCGAGATGTTGAAGTCTTGTGTGGTAAGATCAAATACCCTACTGATTTTCTTGTTCTTGGATCACTACAAGATGATTTTTGTCCCATTATATTTGGTAGACCTTTCTTGAATACAATTAATGCCAAGATTGATTGCACTAAAGAAATTGTCAGTGTTAATTTTGGTGAGGTGTCTCATGAGTTTAATTTCTCTAAGTTTCGTAGAGAACCTCATGATAAAGAATTACCTAATAAGGATGCAATTATTGGTCTTGCTTCTATTGCTGTACCTCCTACTGATCCTTTAGAACAATATTTGCTAGACCATGAGAATGATATGCATATGAATGAAAGAAATGAAATAGATGAGCTGTTCTTTAAACAAGCACCTATCCTTAAACATAGTTTGCCTATTGAAACCTTAGGAGATCCACCTCCACCCAAGGGTGATCCTCTGTTTGAATTAAAGCAATTACCTGATACACTTAAATATGCTTATCTTGATGAAAATAAGATATATCCTGTTATTATTAGTGCTAACCTTTCAGATCATGAAGAAAAGAGATTAATTAAAACTCTGAAGAAGCACCGGGCTGCTATTGGATATACTCTCGATGATCTTAAGGGCACTAGTCCCACTTTATGGCATCATAAAATTCATATGGAGCCAGATGCTAAACCCGTTGTTGACCATCAAAGAAGGCTGAATCCTAGAATGAAGGATGTGGTAAGAACTGAAATATTAAAGCTTCAGGAGGCAGGTATAATTTATCCCATAGCTGATAGTAGATGGGTAAGTCTTGTTCATTGTGTTCCTAAGAATGAAGGTATTACCGTTGTTCCTAATGATAAAAATGAACTTATCCCACAAAGAATTGTAACTAGTTATGGTTCAAAAAAAAAAAGAATTGTAACTGGTTATAGGATGGTAATTGATTTCAGGAAATTAAATAAAGCTACTAGGAAAGATCATTATCCCTTGCCTTTTATTGATCAAATGTTAGAAAGATTATCTAAGTATACACACTTTTGTTTCCTAGATGGTTATTCTGGTTTCTCTCAAATACCTGTTTCACCTGAAGATCAAGAGAAAACCACCTTTACTTGTCCTTTTGGAACTTATGCTTACTGTTGTATACCTTTTGGTTTATGTAATGCACCTGCTACATTTCAAAGATGTATGACTGCTATATTCTCTGACTTTTGTGAGAAGATTGTTGAGGTTTTCATGGATGATTTCTCCGTTTACGGAACTTCTTTTGATGATTGCTTGAGCAACCTTGATCGAGTTTTGCAGAGATGTGAAGAAACTAATCTTGTCTTAAATTGGGAAAAGTGCCACTTTATGGTGAATGAAGGTATAGTTCTTGGGCATAAAATTTCTGAAAGAGGTATTGAAGTTGCTAAAGCTAAAGTAGATACTATTGAGAAAATGCCATGTCCTAAAGATATCAAAGGTATAAGAAGTTTTCTTGGTCATGCTGGTTTCTACAGAAGGTTTATAAAAGACTTCTCTAAAATTTCTAGGCCTCTTACTAATCTCTTGCAAAAAGATGTTCCATTTGTTTTTGATGATGATTGCGTAGATGCCTTTGAAGTACTTAAGAAAGCCTCAATTTCTGCACCTGTTGTTCAACCACCTGATTGGAACCTACCCTTTGAAATTATGTGTGATGCTAGTGATTATGCTGTAGGTGCTGTTCTAGGACAAAGAGTTGATAAGAAATTAAATGTTATCAATTATGCTAGTAAAACTCTAGACAAAGCTCAAAGAAATTATGCTAGTACCGAGAAAGAATTTTCAGCAGTTGTATTTGCATGTGATAAATTCAGATCTTACATTGTTGAGTCCAAAGTTACTATTCATACCGATCATGCTGCTATTAAATATCTTATGGAAAAGAAAGATGCTAAACCTAGACTTATTAGGTGGGTTCTTTTTGCTACAAGAATTTGATTTGCATATTGTTGATAGAAAGGGAGCTGAGAATCCCGTAGCTGATAATTTTTCTAGAATGGAAAATGTTCTTGATGACCCACTTCCTATTAATGATGATTTTCCCGATGAACAATTAGCTGTCATAAATGCTTCTCGTAATACTCCTTGGTATGCAGACTATGCTAATTACATTGTTGCTAAATATATACCACCTAGTTTTACATACCAACAAAAGAAAAAGTTTTTCTTTCATTTAAGAGATTACTTTTGGGATGACCCACACTTATATAAAGAAGGAGTAGATGGTATTATTAGATGTTGTGTACCTGAGCATGAATAGGAACAAATCCTACGTAAGTGTCACTCCGAGGCATATGGAGGACAGCATGCGGGAGATAGAATTGCACACAAGGTATTACAATCTCGTTTTTATTGGCCTACTCTTTTCAAGGATGCATGTAAGTTTGTCCTTTCTTGTGATGAATGCCAAAGAATTGGTAATGTTGGTAGACGTCAGGAAATGCCTATGAATTATTCACTTGTTATTGAACCATTTGAGGTTTGGTGTTTTGATTATATGGGACCTTTTCCTAAATCCAATGGGTATACTCATATTTTGGTTGCTGTTGATTATGTTACTAAGTGGGTAGAAGCTATTCCAACTAGTAGTGCTGATCATATCACTTCCATTAAAATGCTTAAAGAAGTAATATTCCTGAGATTTGGAGTCCCTAGATATTTAATGACTGATGGTGGTTCGCATTTTATTCATGGTGCTTTCCGTAAATTGCTTGCTAAATATGATGTTAACCATAAAATTGCATCTTCTTATCATCCTCAGTCTAGTGGTCAAGTTGAATTAACTAATAGAGAAATAAAATTGATTTTGCAAAAGACTGTTAATAGATCCAGAAAGAATTGGTCTAAGAAACTTGATGATGCACTTTGGGCTTACAGAACTGCTTATAAAAATCCTATGGGTATGTCTCCATATAAAATGGTCTATGGAAAAGCATGTCATTTACCTCTTGAACTAGAACATAAAGCATATTGGGCAATTAAAGAACTCAACTATGATTTTAAACTTGCCGATGAAAAGAGGTTATTTGATATTAGCTCCTTAGATGAATGGAGAACCCAAGCTTTTGAAAATGCCAAGTTTTTTAAAGAAAAAGTTAAAAGATGGCATGATAAGAGAATTCAAAAACGGGAATTCAAAGTAGGTGATCACGTTCTATTGTACAATTCTCGTTTAAGATTTTTTGCAGGAAAACTTCTCTCTAAATGGGAAGGGCCATACATCATCGAAGAAGTTTATCGCTCCGGATCCATCAAAATAAAAAACTCCGAAGGCAATAATCTGAGAGTGGTTAATGGGTAAAGAATTAAACATTATATCTCAGGTACGCCCATTAATGTTGAAACTAATATTATTCAAACAATGACACCGGAAGAGCACATAGAGGAAACCTTTCGGAACGCTCTAGAATCCTGAAAAGGAGTAGGTATGTGGTACGGTAAGTAAACCGACTCCAAAACTTCCATAAAAGTACTTTCTGTCCGTTTTGGAATATATAAAAAATTAGAAAAATAATAAATAGTCCGAAAAGTGCACGAGGTGGTGACAAGCCTGGGGGGCGCGCCCTACCCCCCAGGGCGCGCCTACCAGGCTTGTGGCTCCCTCGTGGACTTTCCCGACTCCGTTTTTCTTCCATATTAATTGTTATGCACGGGATAAATTCATTATATATACTCACGGGTGTTTTGACCACCGCGTCGCAAGTTTCTCCTCTGTTCTTGTTTCGGGCTATTTTTCTGACAAATCTAGATCGCCATGGCGTCTCGAAGCTCGTCCAAGGACAAGTTCTACGAGAGGGTCATCAACCCGTACTTACCGGAGGTGATGAAGCACCCTCAAGCCATTGAGATGCATGAGGGGGTGCTCCACATCCGGGACATTCAAGGACCTAAGAAGACCGGGAGCGAGAAGGCTAGGCTGGAAGCGGTGGAACAAGTGATCTTCAAGTGCCAGGGGATGGTGGAGCGCGGACTTAGTGCTAACCACTCCATGATCACAGAATTCATCCATGAGCACAAGGTGGACGGCAAGAATATTGGGGACGTCATCTTCAAACTCAATGACTGGATTGATTATCTTCAGGCCCAAATATATGATCTACAAAACCAAAATTTTGAGTATGAGTCCAAGTTCAAAGGAATGAGTTTAGCTGCAAATTTCAGGACTCCGGAAACATGTTCATCCTTTTATGATGGAGAGCCTATGCCTTGGAAGACGGAGGACAAACCCATCACTTCATCACCACCATCACCCAAGGAGAATTGAGCACATGGGTATGGGCACCACCCTTGGCTTGTGCCAAGCTTGGGGGAGGTGCCCCGATATCGTATCACCATCACTTTTTATCATCATTATCTATCTTAGTTTGATCCTTAGTTATTTCATGATTTAGAAGAATAAAGTTTTAGTATGATTTAGTTTCGAGTGCTTGCTTTGTGATCTATCTATGTAATCATGTGTGAAAGTTATATAATAATGAGTAGTTTGAGTTGAGTGTTTTGCTTTTGATGATCCAATCTTAGAAATAAATAAAGAATAAAAAGTAAGATCATATGCTAATCCCATGGGGAGTGATGACTTCACATAAAAGAAGTATAATTGATAAAACTTGTTGGAAGTTGACAAACATAGCATTGTTCATTGTTGCAATTCATGAAAAAGTAATAAAGGAAGAGAGGTCTCACATATAAATACACTATCTTGGACATCTTTTATGATTGTGAGCCCCCATCAGATATTCTATGTCAATTAGTCGACGTTGGACAAGGAAGACAACGTAATGAGTTATGTTTGCTTATATTCACATAGAAGTTATATTGTTTTGGATGCTCTAACATGTGGTGCTTGCCCCCTATCTTTTGCTAGCCAAAATTCTGTACTAAGTAGAGATACTACTTGTGCATCCAAAAACCCTTAAACCCAGTTTCATGCCATGAGAGTCCACTATATCTACCTATGGATTGAATAAGATCCTTCAAGTAAGTTGTCATTGGTGCAAAGCAATACAAATTGCTCCTAAACATGTATGAACTTTTATTGTTAGGGAAAATAAGCTTTGTACGATCTTGTGATGGTGGAGTAATAAAAGCAACGGACTGCATAATAAAGGTCGCTAACACAAGGGGCAATATAAAGTGACGTTCCTTTACATTAAGAGCTTGCACATCCAAAAACAAAAAGCGCATGACAACCACTGCTTCCCTCTACGAAGGGCCTATCTTTTACTTTTTGTATTTACTTTCATGCAAGGGTCAATAATTCTCCTCTATTCCATTTTTATTTTTTCTCTTGGCAAGCATCATGTGGTGGGGATTGATCCAGGCATATATATCCAGTTGGATGTAGGTGATCATGAGTTATTATTGTTGACATTACCCTTGAGGTAAATACGCTGGGAGGCGAAATTGTAAGCCCCTATCTTTCTATGTGTTCGACTGAAACTTTTGCTCCATAAGATGTCGTGTGTGTCAGCAATCATTGAAGACTAAATGATAGTTGAGTATGTGAACTTGCTAAACAAAGCTCTTACATAGACTCTTTCTGATAATATGATGAATTGCAATTGCTTCAGTGACTGAGATCATAGTTTGTTAGTTTTCAATTTGGTTTATGGTTCATACTTTAACTTGTGGATGAATTGTCACTTTTTCATGAGAAGTTTTATGATGATATATTGCTGTTATAATAAAGATCATGATGCTCCATGTCCGTATTTTATTTTTATCGATGCCTCTCTCTCTAAACATGTGGTCATGATTATAGATTTCGGCTTTCGCTTGAGGTCAAGCGAGGTCCAAGCTTGGGGGAGTTGATACGTCCAATTTGCATGATGATTTCCTACTAATAATTATTATGTTTTTGATCATTATTTCACTTTATGGTACAATTCTTATGCCTTTTCTCTCTTATTTTGCAAGATTCACATGAAGAGGGAGAATGCTGGTAGCTGGAATTCTGGACAGGAAAGGGGTGAAACAGAGATAGCTATTCTGCACAACTCCAAATGACCTGAAAATTTACAGAGAATTATTTTGGAATATATAAAAAATAATGGCAAAAGAATCAACAGAAGGGGCCCACCAGGAAGCCACAAGCCTGGGGGGCGCGCCCTACCCCCTGGGCGCGCCCCCCGAGCATGTGGGGCCCCTGGCAGGCCTCTGGCCCCCTCCTTCTGCTATATGAAGCCATTTTGCCTAGAAAAAATGAGAAGAATACTTTTGAGATGAAGCGTCTCCGTCTCGAGGTGGAACCTCGGTAGGAGCTATTTTGCTCTCCGGCGGAGCGATTCCGCCGGGGATACTTCCCTCTGGGAGGGGGAAATCGAAGCCATCGACATCACCAACGATCCTCTCATCGTGGGAGGACCAATCTTCATTAACATCTTCACCAGCACCATCTCATGTCAAACCCTAGTTCATCTCTTGTATTCAATCTTTGTCTCAAAACCTTAGATTGGTACCTATGGGTTGCTAGTAGTGTTGATTACATCTTGTAGTTGATGCTAGTTGGTTTATTTGGTGGAGGATTATATGTTCAGATCCTTAATTGAACATGAATATGATTTATGAGTAGTTACTTTTGTTCTTGAGGACATGGGACAAGTCTTGTCATAAGTAATTATGTGAATTTGGTATTCGTTCGTTATTTTGATGATATGTATGTTGTTGCTTCCTTTAGTGGTGTCGTGTGAACGTCGACTACATGATACTTCACCATCTTTGGAACTAAGGAAAGGCATTGTGGAGTAGTAATTAGATGATGGGTTGCTAGAGTGGCAGAAGCTTAAACCCTAGTTTATGCGCTATTCCGTAAGGGGCTGATTTGGATCCCTATGTTTCATGCTATGGTTAGAGTTATCTTAATTCTTCTTTCATAGTTGCGAATGCTTGCGAGAGGGGGTAATCATAAGTGGGAGACTTGTTCAAGTAAGAACAGCACCCAAGCACCGGTCCACCCACATATCAAATTATCAAAGTAGCGAACACGAATCAAACAAACATGATGAAAGTGACTAGATGAGAATTCCCATGTGTCCTCGAGAACTCCTTTGCTTTATATAAGATATCGTTCCGGCTTGTCCTTTGCTACAAAAAGGATTGGGCCACCTTGCTGCACTTTATTATACTTGTTACTTGTTACTAGTTACGAATTATCTTGCTATCAAAACTATCTGTTACTGCTACTTTCAGTACTTGCAGAGAATACCTTGCTGAAAACCGCTTGTCATTTCCTTCTGCTCCTCGTTGGGTTTGACACTCTTACTTATCGAAAGGACTACGATTGATCCCCTATACTTGTGGGTCATCACACCGCAATGGTGTAGATGCCAAGGAACTCTGACGGACTGAGCGTGCCGTCGTACTTATCGGGTAGCTCCGGCTTGAAAGCACGGGTGGACGGCCAACAAACCTGCCGTAGCTCACAAGTAAACACTGGGTAGCCTACCTTATAAGGTAAACACCCAGCGTACCCTGGCACTGGCATGTCTACTGCCGGCCCGGCACGGTCGTCTGATAGACGGTGTGCCTCCCGGCGCCGCTCGATCTTCGTATGGGCGTCCTCGACGCGCCGTTCGTGGAGCACTTGGCGTTGATCTTGGCGATTCCGTAGATCTGACGACGCCATGGAAATCATGTCCTGGTCATCCGATCAGCGAGCTTGCCACTGCAGTGGTTGTTGACGTGGAGGCGACTGCACCGTTGGCGCACCGTATCCGGCATGGCAGCCAGATGGTCCTGCCGGCATTGTGGGTGGTCGTCTGGAGGGTCCCACCTTTGGTGTCTTGCCGGGATCGGGAAAACTGATGAGACTCTGGATGGTGGCCCTCCATTCGTCCATCTTGTCAGGAGCTGGCGGGAAGTTCAAAAGCATTTGAACCCGCGCCATGGCTTCTGCCGCCGTGGTTGGCATGGCAGGAAGCATAGAACGAGACGGGGTTCGACTTCTGACAGAGCCAGAAGGAATTCCGCCACGTACCTGCTGCCGCGGCGCATGCTCACCAACGGGTTGGCATGGTGGTGGTGGTGCGTGAACATCGTGGGGATGATGCTCAGGGCTGGCTTGACACCGTCCAGGGCCACCAGCACCGCGGGGAAGCGTGTCGCGCCCATCTTGCGATGGTCGCGGTACACGTCCCACCGCAGCGTTGTTGGACGTTGCCGTTCCATCCTTGGACGTCGCGGCGGCTGGGTCCTGGCTTGCACCGGTTCGAACTGTATTGCTACGGTGACTGCGCTCACCCGAACGTGGTTGGAGTTGGCCGTCTGCGCCATCTCCGGTGTGGCGACTGCGATCGCCGAAACGGTGGGGATGCTGGACACCCGCACCGCCGGCACCTCCTGCCCTGCCTGTCCCAGCCATAGCGCCCGCGCCGGCTGCGCCACCTGCGCCGCCTGCGGACTCCTGGGAAGGCGGCTTGGAGGTGGTGGGAGCCGTCGCTGCTCCGCTCTTCTTCTTCGGCGCCATCGACGAAGGTGATGGGGCTAGTACTCACACTACGAACACTGATTCGTAACCCACGAACCCCTCCCTAGTGCGCCAAAGATGTCGTGGAGAAAGGATGATCTATGGGACCGAGAAGGCCCCATTGCAGTTCGGCTATGGGGATCGGCGTGCTACAAAGAGCAGGGCTGATAAATGTAAGAACAAGCAACGATTTTATATAGGTTCGGGCCGCTATGAGCGTAAAACCCTACTCTTGCTTTGGTGGTTAGACTATATATGAGCTCGAGTTACAAGGAGCGCAGCTTGCCGGCAAGGTGCACGGGAAGTGCAGCTACAATGCGTAATTGAACTAGGTGTCGACCGTTCTAACTGTAGTCGTGGGCCTCCTTTTATAGGCCAAGGGGTTACCACAATGGCTAATACGGTCATTACAGGGTATGAACAGTGACTGCACCGTCACCAAGTCTATATCCTTACGGGGTAGGACAAGCGCATTAAATGCACCGTTAGGTGCTACGCCGGGGAGGCGAGGCTTTGGCGAAAAGATCTGTACCACCTGCCCAGCCGGCTGATACGTCCAATTTGCATCATGATTTCCTATTGTTATTTATTATGTTTTTAGTCATTATTTCACTTTATGGTACAATTCTTATGCCTTTTATCTCTTAATTTGCAAGATTTACATGAAGAGGGAGAATGCCGGCAGCTGGAATTCTGGACCTGAAATAGCCATATCAGAGATACCTATTCTACAGAGGTCCAATTGACCTGAAATTTCACGGGAATTTTTATTGAATATATAAAAAATACTGGAGAAAAGAGATAAGAGAGGGGACCCACCAGCTGCCCACAAGACAGCAGGGCGCGACCCCCTCCCCTGGCGGGCCCTAGTACCTTGTGGGGCCCACAGCTGGCGTCTGGCCCCCTCCTTCTGCTATATGAAGCCATTTGCCCTAGAAAAAATCGGGAGAAGACTTTTGGGACAAAGTGCCGCCGTCTCGAGGTGGAACCAGGGTAGGAGCTATTTTGCTCTCCGGCGGAGCGATTCCGCCGGGGATACTTCCCTCCGGGAGAGGGAAATCGAAGCCATCGACATCACCAACGATCCTCTCATCATGGGAGGACCAATCTTCATCAACATCTTCACCAGCACCATCTCATCTCAAACCCTAGTTCATCTCTTATATTCAATCTTTGTCTCAAAACCTCAGATTGATACGTGTGGGTTGCTAGTAGTGTTGATTACATCTTGTAGTTGATGCTAGTTGGTTTATTTGGTGGAAGATTATATGTTCAGATGCTTAATGCTATTCAATACCCCTCTGATCTTGAACATGAATATGATTTGTGAGTAGTTACTTTTGTTCTTGAGGACATGGGAGAAGTCTTGTCATAAGTAATCATGTGAATTTGGTATTCGTTCGATATTTTGATGATATGTATGTTGTTGCTTCCTTTAGTGGTGTCGTGTGAACGTCGACTACATGACACTTCACCATCTTTGGGCCTAAGGGAAGGCATTGTGGAGTAGTAATTAGATGATGGGTTGCTAGAGTGACAGAAGCTTAAACCCTAGTTTATGCGCTATTTCGTAAGGGGCTGATTTGGATCCATATGTTTCATGCTATGGTTAGAGTTATCTTAAATCTTCTTTCATAGTTGCGGATGCTTGCGAGAGAGGGTATTCATAAGTGGGAGGCTTGTTCAAGTAAGAACATCACCCAAGCACCGGTCCACCCACATATCAAATTATCAAAGTAGCGAACACGAATCAAAGAAACATGATGAAAGTGACTAGATGAAATTCCCATGTGTCCTCGAGAACGCTTTGCTTATTATAAGAGATCGTTCCGGCTTGTCCTTTGCTACCAAAAGGATTGGGCCACATTGCTGCACTCTTTGTTACCATTACTATTTGTTACTTGTTACGAATTATCTTGCTATCAAAATTATCTGTTACCGTTATTTTCAGTACTTGCAGAGAATACCTTGCTAAAAACCGCTTGTCATTTCCTTCTGCTCCTCATTGGGTTCGACACTCTTAATTATCGAAAGGACTACGCTTGATCTCCGATACTTGTGGGTCATCAAGACTCTTTTCCGGCACCGTTTCCGGGGAGTGAAGCGCCTTTGGTGAGTGGAATTTGGTAAGGAAACATTTATATTACGTGCTGAAATTTATTGTCACTTGTCACTATGGAAAGTAATCCTTTGAGGGGCTTGTTCGGGGTATCTTCACCTCGACTGGAAGCAATAAGAGTTGCTCCTCAACCCATTGAACCAACTGAAAATATTTATTATGAAATTCCTTCGGGTATGATAGAGAAACTGCTAGCTAATCCTTATGCAGGAGACGGTACATCCCGATATGCACTTGATCTATGTGGATGAAATTTGTGGATTGTTTAAGCTTGCAGGTTTATCCGGAGATGGAGTGAAGAAGAAAATATTCCCTTTATCTTTGGAGGGAAATGCATTGATGTGGTATAGGCTATGTGATGATACTGTAACATGGGACTGGAACCGGTTGAAGCTGGAATTCCACCAGAAATTTTATCCTATGCATTTGGTTCATCGTGATTGGAATTATATATATAATTTTTGGCCTCGTGAAGGAGAAAGTATCGCTCAAGCTTGGGGGAGGCTTAAGTATATGTTGCACACATGCCCCAATCATGAGCTCTCAAGAGAAATAATTCTTCTAAACTTTTATGCTCGGCTTTCTTATAATGATCAATCCATACTCGATACTTCTTCTGCTGGATCCTTTATGAAGAGAACTATTGAATCCAGATGGGATCTTCTAGAAAGAATTAAATGTAACTCTGAAGATTGGGAAATCGACAACGGTAATGAGTCAGGTATAAATCTTGAGTTTGATTGTGTTAAATCTTTTATGGAAACCGATGCTTTTCATAAGTTTAGTACTAAATATGGACTCGACTCTAAGATAGTAGCTACCTTTTGTGAATCTTTTGCTGCTCATGTTGATCTCCCTTAGGAGAAATGGTTTAAATATCGCCCACCTATTGAATTGAATGAAGAGCCTGTTAGTGTTAAAGAAGAAACAATTGTTTACCATGTTGATCCAGTTGTGCCTACTGCTTATATTGAGAAACCTCCTTTCCCTGTTAGGATTAAGGAACATGCTAAAGCTTCAAATGTGGTTAATAAGAGTAATATTAGAGCAACTAGGCCCTTTGAACAAATTAAAGTTAAACCTAGTGTTGCAATGATTAAAGATCTTTTGGTTGATAATATTGATGGACATTTCGTATATTTCTGTTATGAAGCAACTAGAATTGCTAAGCCAGACCCTAAGGATAAAAACAAACCTGTAGTTGGCATGCCTGTTATTTCTGTTAAAATTGGAGATCATTGCTATCATGGTTTATGTGATATTGGTGCTAGTGTGAGTGCTATTCCATTTACTCTTTATCAAGAAGTCATGAATGTTATTGCACTTGTTGAGATTGAAGATATTGATGTTACTATTAAGCTTGCAAATAGAGATACTATTTCACCACTTGGGATTGTTAGAGACGTTTAATTCTTGTGTGGTAAGATCAAATACCCTACTGATTTTCTTGTTCTTGGATCGCCACAAGATGATTTTTGTCCCATTATATTTGGTAGACCCTTCTTGAATACTGTTAATGCTAAGATTGATTGCACTAAAGAAATTGTTAGTGTTAATTTTGGTGAGATGTCTCATGAGTTTAATTTCTCTAAGTTTCGTAGACAACCTTGTGATAAAGAATTGTCTAGTAAGGATGAAATTATTGGTCTTGCTTCTATTGCTGTGCCTCCTACTAATCCATTAGAACAATATTTGCTTGAGCATGAGAATGACATGCATATGAATGAAAGAAATGAAATAGTTGAATTATTTTTTAAACAAGCACCTATCCTGAAACATAATTTGCCTATTGAAATCTTGGGAGGTCCACCTCCACCCAAGGGTGATCCTGTATTTGATTTAAAGCAATTACCTGATACTCTTAAATATGCTTATCTCGATGAAAAGAAGATATATCCTGTTATTATTAGTGCTAACCTTTCAGAGGATGAAGAAAAGAGGTTACTTAAAACTCTGAAGAAGCACCGTGCCACTATTGGATATACTCTCAATGATCTTAAGGGCATTAGTCCCACTTTATGTCAGCATAAAATTCATATGGAGCCAGATGCTAAACCTATTGTTGATCATCAAAGAAGGCTGAATCCTAAAATGAAGGATGTGGTAAGAACTGAAATATTAAAGCTTCTGGAAGGAGGTATAATTTATCCCATAGCTGATAGTAGATGGGTAAGTCCTGTTCATTGTGTTCCTAAGAAAGGAGGTATTACCGTTGTTCCCAATGATAAAAATGAACTTATCCCACAAAGAATTGTGACTGGTTATAGGATGGTAATTGATTTCAGGAAATTAAATAAAGCTACTACAAAAGATCATTACCCCTTGCCTTTTATTGATCAAATGTTAGAAAGATTGTCTAAGCATACACACTTTTCTTTCCTAGATGGTGATTCTGGTTTCTCTCAAATACCTGTGTCACCTGAAGATCAAGAGAAAACCACCTTTACTTGTCCTTTTGGAACTTATGCTTATCGTCGTATGCCTTTTGGTTTATGTAATGCACCTGCTACTTTTCAAAGATGTATGACTGCTATATTCTCTGACTTTTGTGAAAAGATTGTTGAGGTTTTCATGGATGATTTCTCCGTTTATGGAACTTCTTTTGATGACTGCTTGAGCAACCTTGATCGAGTTTTGCAGAGATGTGAAGAAACTAATCTTGTCTTGAATTGGGAGAAGTGCCATTTTATGGTGAATGAAGGTATAGTCCTTGGGCATAAAATTTCTGAAAAAGGTATTGAAGTTGATAAAGCTAAAGTTGACGCTATTGAGAAAATGCCATGTCCTAAAGATATCAAAGGTATAAGAAGTTTCCTTGGTCATGCTGGATTCTATAGAAGGTTTATAAAAGACTTCTCTAAAATTTCTAGACCTCTTACCAATCTCTTGCAAAAAGATGTTCCCTTCGTTTTTGATGATGATTGTGTAGAAGCCTTTGAAATACTTAAAGCCTTAATTTCTGCACCTATTGTTCAACCACCTGATTGGAACCTACCCTTTGAAATTATGTGTGATGCTAGTGATTATGTTGTTGGTGCTGTTCTAGGACAAAGAGCTGATAAGAAATTAAATGTTATCCATTATGCTAGTAAAACTCTAGACAGTGCTCAAAGAAATTATGCTACTACTGAGAAAGAATTTTTAGCAGTTGTGTTTGCATGTGATAAATTTAGATCTTACATTGTTGATTCCAAAGTCACTGTCCACACTGATCATGCTGTTATTAAATATCTTATGGAAAAGAAAGATGCTAAACCTAGACTTATTAGGTGGGTTCTTCTGCTACAAGAATTTGATTTGCATATTGTTGATAGAAAGGGAGCTGAGAATCCCGTAGCTAATAATTTGTCTAGAATGGCAAATGTTCTTGATGACCCACTTCCTATTAATGATGATTTTCCTGATGAGCAATTAGCTGTGATAAATGCTTCTCGTAATACTTCTTGGTATGCAGACTATGCTAATTACATTGTTGCTAAATACATACCACCCAGATTTACATACCAACAAAAGAATTTTTTTTATTTGATTTAAGACATTACTTTTGGGATGACCCACACTTATATAAAGAATTGGTAGATGGTATTATTAGATGTTGTGTACCTGAGCATGAGCAGGAATAGATCCTACGTAAGTGCCACTCCAAGGCATATGGAGGACACCATGCAGGAGACCGAATTGCACACAAGGTATTACAATCCGGTTTTTATTGGCCTACTCTTTTCAAGGATGCACGTAAGTTCGTCCTTTCTTGTGATGAATGTCAAAGAATTGGTAATGTTGGTAGATGTCAGGAAATGCCTATGAATTATTCACTTGTTATTGAACCATTTGATGTTTGGGGTTTCGATTATATGGGACCTTTTCCTAAATCCAATGGGTATACTCATATTCTAGTTGCTGTTGATTACGTTACTAAGTGGGTAGAAGCTATTCCAACTAGTAGTGCTGATCATAACACTTCTATTAAAATGCTTAAAGAAATTATTTTCCCAAGGTTTGGAGTCCCTAGATACTTAATGACCGATGGTGGTTCACATTTTATTCATGGTGCTTTCCGTAAGTTGCCTGCTAAATATGATGTTAATCATAGAATTGCATCTTATTATCATCCTCGGTCTAGTGGCCAAGTTGAATTAACTAATACAGAAATAAAATTGATTTTGCAAAAGACCATCAATAGATCTAGAAATAATTGGTCTAAGAAACTTGATGATGCATTATGGCTTACAGAACTGCTTATAAAAATCCTATGGGTATGTCTCCGTATAAAATGGTTTATGGAAAAGCTTGTCATTTACCTCTTGAGTTAGAACATAAAGCTTATTTGGCAATTAAAGAACTGAACTATGATTTTAAACTTGCCGGTGAGAAGAGATTATTTGATATTAGCTCTCAGGATGAATGGAGAACCCAAGCTTATGAAAATGCTAAGTTGTTTAAAGAAGAGGTTAAATTATGGCATGACAAAAGAATTAAAAAACGGGAATTCAAAGTAGGTGATCATGTTCTATTATACAATTCTCGTTTAAGATTTTTTGCAGGAAAACTTCTCTCTAAATGGGAGGGGCCATATGTCATCGAAGAAGTTTATCGCTCCGGAGCCATCAAAATATATAATTCCGAGGGCAATAATCCGAGAGTGGTGAATGGACAAAGAATCAAGCATTATATTTTAGGTACTCCCATTAATGTTGAAACTAATATTATTGAAACAATGACACCGGAAGAGCACATAAAAGAGTCCCTCCAGAACGCTCCAGAACCCTGAAAAGGGATAGGTATGTGATACGGTAAGTAAACCGACTCCAAAAATTCCATAAAAATTATTTCTGTCAGTTTTGGAATATTAGAAAACATACAAAAATAAGAAACAGCCGAGGGGACCCCCGTGTTACCCACAAGGCAGAAGGGCGCGACCCCCCTGGGGTGCGCCATGGTGCCTTATGGGCCCCACGTGTGCCTTCTCGACTCCGTTTTCTTCCCGTATGCTTGTTTTGCAAGATAAAAATTATTTATATATACTCCCGGATGTTTTTGACCACCGTATCACAGAAATATCCTCTGTTCTTGTTTCGTGCTATTTTGTTGACAGATCTAGATCGCCATTGTTCCCCAAAAGCTCCGCACCAAGCACCGTATTGTGCAACCATCGCCGGGCAAACGCCCCTACAGCGAGTTTTAGTATGAGTTGTCGTTGGGAGAGGAAGACAATGGCAAGGAGGACAAGGTCGAGGAAGTTGCGGGAGCCCAGGCTCCAGAAGGAGGGCAAGCCATCCCCATGGAGGAGACCGCAGAGAAGGGAGATATCCTTCAACCCTTATATGATCATCTCTCCCCATCTGAAATTGAAGCCCTAAGAGTCTTTGAAACAATTTGTGCTCATAATACATCTCTCACTTGTGAAGTTATTTTGTTGGAAGAGCAAAACATCGCCCTTCGGAGCATCAACCATAAATTGGAGTTCTTGCTAAAGCTAAAGGACAAGCCCACCACTTCACCATCACCATCATCACCGAAGAAGGAGACCTGAGTACATGGGTATGGGCACTCCCCTTGGCTTGTGACAAGCTTGGGGGAGGCGCCCCAGTATCATATCACCATCACTTTTTCATCATCATTATCTATCCTAGTTCGATCCTTAGTTATTTCATGATTTAGAGGAATGAAAGTTTTAGTTTGATTTAGTTTCGAGTGCTTGCTTTGTGATCTATCTATGTAATCATGTGTGAAAGTTATATAATAAAGAGTAGTTTGAGTTGAGTGTTTTGCTTTGGATGATCCAATCTTAGAAATAAAGAAAGAATAAAATAAGTTCATATGCTAATCCCATGGGGAGTGATGACTTCACATAAAAGAAGTATAATTGATAAAACTTGTTGGAGATTGACAAACATAGCATTGGTCATTGTAGCAATTCATGAAAAAGTAATAAAGGAAGAGAGGTCTCACATATAAATACACTATCTTGGACATCTTTTATGATTGTGAGCCCCCATCAAATATTCTATGTCAATTAGTTGACGTTGGACAAGGAAGACAACATAATGAGTTATGTTTGCTTATATTCACATAGAATTTATATTGTTTTGGATCCTCTAACATGTGGTGTTTGCCCCCTATCTTTGCTAGCCAAAAATCTGCACCAAGTAGAGATACTACTTGTGCATCCAAAACCCTTAAGCCTAGTTTCATGTCATGAGAGTCCACTATATCTACCTATGGATTGAATAAGATCCTTCAAGTAAGTTGTCATCGGTGCAAAAGCAATAAAAATTGCTCCTAAATATGTATGAACTTTTATTGTATGGGAAAATAAGCTTTGTACGATCTTGTGATGGTGGAGCAATAAAAGCGACATACTGCATAATAAAGGTTGCTATCACAAGGGGCAATATAAAGTGACATTCCTTTACATTAAGATCTTGCACATCCAAAAACAAAAAGCGCATGACAACCTCTGCTTCCCTCTGCGAAGGGCCTATCTTTTACTTTACGTATTTACTTTCATGCAAGAGTTAATAGTGTTCTCCTCTATTCCGTTTTTATTTTCTCTTTTGGCAAATATCATGGGGTGGGGATTGATCCATGCATATATATCCAGTTGAATGTAGGTGATCATGAGTTATTATTGTTGACATTACCCTTGAGGTAAATATGTTGGGAGGCAAAATTATAAGCCCCTATATTTCTATGTGTTCGACTGAAACTTTTGCTCCATAAGTATAATGTGAGTGTCTGCAATCATAGAAGACTAAATGATAGTTGAGTATGTGAACTTGCTAATCAAAGCTCTTACATAGACTCTTTCTGATAATATGATGAATTGCAATTGCTTCAGTGACTGAGAACGTAGTTTGTTCATTTTCAATTTGGTTTATGGTTCATACTTTAACTTGTGGATGAATTGTCACTTTTTCATGAGAAGTTTTATGATGATATATTGCTGTTATGATAAAGATCATGATGCTCCATGTTCATATTTTATTTTTATCGACGTCTCTCTCTCTAAACATGTGGTCATGATTATCGATTTCGACTTTTCGCTTGAGGGCAAGCGAGGTTTAAGCTTGGGGGAGTTGATACGTCCAATTTGCATCATGATTTCCTACTGTTATTTATTATGTTTTTAGTCATTATTTCACTTTATGGTACAATTCTTATGCCTTTTCTCTCTTAATTTGCAAGATTTACATGAAGAAGGAGAATGCCAGCAGCTGGAATTCTGGACCTGAAATAGCCATATCAGAAATACCTATTCTACAGAGCTCCAATTGACCTGAAATTTCATGAAGAATTTTTATTGAATATATAAAAAATACTGGAGAAAAGAGATTACAGACGGGACCCACCAGCTGCCCACAAGGCAGCAGGGCGCGGCCCCCTGGGCATGCCCTAGTGCCTTGTGGGGCCCACAGCTGGCGTCTGGCCCCCTCCTTCTGCTATATGAAGCCATTTGCCCTAGAAAAAAATCGGGAGAAGACTTTTGGGACGAAGCGCCGCCGTCTTGAGGAGGAACCAGGGCAGGAGCTATTTTGCTCTTCGGCGGCGCGATTCTGCTGGGGATACTTCCCTCCGGGAGGGGGAAATCGAAGCCATCGACATCACCAACGATCCTCTCATCGTGGGAGGACCAATCTTCATCAACATCTTCACCAGCACCATCTCATCTCAAACCCTAGTTCATCTCTTGTATTCAATCTTTGTCTCAAAACCTCAGATTGGTACCTGTGGGTTGCTAGTAGTGTTGATTAGATCTTGTATTGATGCTAGTTGGTTTATTTGGTGGAAGATTATATGTTCAGATCCTTAATGCTATTCAATACCCCTCTGATCTTGAACATGAATATGATTTGTGAGTAGTTACTTTTGTTCTTGAGGACATGGGAGAAGTCTTGTCATAAGTAATCATGTGAATTTGGTATTCGTTCGATATTTTGATGATATGTATGTTGTTTCTTCCTTTAGTGGTGTCATGTGAACGTCGACTACATGACACTTCACCATCTTTGGGCCTAAGGGAAGGCATTGTGGAGTAGTAGTTAGATGATGGGTTGCCTGGCAGAAGCTTAAACCCTAGTTTATGCACTATTTTGTAAGGGGCTGATTTGGATCCATATGTTTCATGCTATGGTTAGAGTTATCTTAATTCTTCTTTCGTAGTTGTGGATGCTTGCGAGAGGGGGTAATCATAAGTGGGAGGCTTGTTCAAGTAAGAACAGCACCCAAGCACCGGTCCACCCGCATATCAAATTATCAAAGTAGCGAACGCGAATCAAATAAACATGATGAAAGTGACTAGATGAAATTCCCATGTGTCCTCGAGAACGCTTTGCTTATTATAAGAGATCATTCCGGCTTGTCATTTGCTACCAAAAGGATTGGGCCACCTTGTTGCACTCTTTGTTACCATTACTATTTGTTACTTGTTATGAATTATCTTGCTATCAAAACTATCTGTTACCGCTACTTTCAGTACTTGCAGAGAATACCTTGATGAAAACCGCTTGTCATTTCCTTCTGCTCCTCGTTGGGTTCGACACTCTTACTTATCGAAAGGACTACGATTGATCCCCTATACTTGTCGGTCATCACCGGCCTCCTGTTATCTTGACACGACCCAGGGATGGGTGTCATTAAAGTTAACCCTTGTGTGGCATGCCGACTTGTGCCCGACCAGCTGTGTTTGACTGCCTGCCCGCTCGACACCTATCATACGTGCTTATCTAGCCGATGATGAGGTGGAGCGGTAATGAGACAGATAGAGCCTGCTGGCACGGAGCTTGCTGGGCCTTCGCTTGCCGGCAAGTAGCTTGTCGGGTCTTGGCTTGTCGGTTTCCTACCTTGCCGGTGCGAAGCTTGCCGGCAAGGGTAGTCTTGATCTGTAGTACTAAACTAGTATTTCTCGATGACCTGCCTGGAGGTCTTCTTCACGGTCTTGTTTATCAAGTCTTGAGCCTTGATGGGAGCAATCCTCCGGCAAGCCCTTGCCGTCAGGAAGGCTACAACTGCCTGTGCACAAGCCAGGGTACGAAGGCACCCATGTTTTTGTACATCGACAGCTAGCCATTTCCAGAAAGAAAAAAAACTGGGCAGGTCATGTGGTAAACATAAAATAAATGCCTGGGCTAAATGGGCCACATTCCCCGCACAGCTGCTACTAGTGAGTTGCGTTGGGATTTTCCCCAAAGAGGAATGGTGAAACAGTACAGTAGAGATAAGTATTTCCCTCAGTGAGAACCAAGGTTTATCGAACCAATAGGAGAATCACGCAAAGCCTTGTGAACAACACCTACACACACAAAAGAAAATACTTGCACCCAACGTAGGCAAGAGGGTTGTCAATCCCCTTGAACTCGTTACTTGCAAGGATTAAATCTTGTATAGGCAAAAGTATAAATTGCAAAACAAAAGAAAAATAAATAAATTGCAGCAAGGTATTTTTAGGGTTTTAAATATATTTAAAGTAGACCCGGGGGCCATAGTTTTCACTAGAGGCTTCTCTCTCGAAGACATAGCATACGATGGGTAAACAAATTACTGTTGGGCAATTGATAGAAAAGCGCATAGTTATGACGTATTCGTGGCAATGATCCTGTATATAGGCATGACGTCCGTGACAAGTAGACCGACTCCTGCGTGCATCTACTACTATTACTCTACCAATTGACTGCTATCCAGCATGCATCTAAGGTATTAAGTTCATGACAAACAGAGTAACGCTTTAAGCAAGATGACATGATGTAGACAAACTAAACTCAATCAATATGAATAGACCCCATCGTTTTATCCTTAATGGCAACAATACAAATACGTGTCTTGTCCCCTACTATGTCACTAGCATATAGAACACTGCAAGATTGAACCCATTACAAAGCACCTCTCCCACTGAAGATAAATAAATCTAGTTGGCCAAACCAAACGGATAGATCGGAGAGAAATACAAAGATGTAACAATCATGCATAATAAAGTTCAGAAAAGACTCAATTACTTTCAATGAATAATCTGATCATAAACCCACAATTCATCGGATCCCAACAAACACACCGCAAAAGAAGATTACATCTAATAGAACTCCAAAGGGATCGAGGAGAACATTGTATTGAAGAACAAAGAGAGAGAAGAAGCCATCTAGCTACTAGCTATGGACCCGTAGGTCTGTGGTGAACTACTCACACATCATCGGAAGGGTAGCAAGGTTGATGTAGAAGCCCTCCGTGATTGATTCCCCCTCCGGCAGATTACCGGAAAAGGCCTCCAGATGGGATCGCGAAAGAACAGAAGCTTGCGGCGCCGGAAAAGTTATATCGTCTGGCTCTCTGTTGGTTTGGGAATATATGTGAATTTATAGGCTTGGAATTAGGTCAAACGGTGTTGCGTGGGGCCCACAAGCTCAGGGGGCACGCCTACCCCCCTGGGGCGCCCCCCTCGAGCTTGTGGCACTCTCATATCTCGTCTGGTCTCCTCCCGGAGCTTCTAGGGTCCCTTCTGGTCCAGAAAAAAATCAATCTAAAGATTTTTTCTGTTTGGACTTTATTTGATATTGATTTCTAAAAAGCCCAAAACAAGCAAAAAACAGGAACTGGCAATGGGCACTGGGTTAATATGTTAGTCCCAAAAAATGATATAAAATAGCATATAATTGCATATAAAGCATCCAAGATTGATAATATAATAGCATGAAACAATAAAAAAAGTATAGATACGTTGGAGGCGTATCAACAGCCCAGTTGATACCTTGCCCCATCTTAAAAAGAAAAAAAGAACTACGCGAGCTGCTGGGTCCCTAGTGTCAGCCGCTCGTCGTGCAATTCTCTCGTTTATTGACTATGTTGACAAAGGGGGCGGACCTAGATGTCAGGAAACCATTAGGAGGAAGCAATTTTTGTTTTACTTCCTTGCGTGCGAAGATGTAGCTGGTGGGTCCCAACTGTCAGGGGAAGGAATCATTTTTTTTGCGCATAATAAGGAGGCACTTCCTTGTGTGCAAAGATGTAGCTGGTGGTCCCAGCTAGCAGGGGGAGGAATCAATTTTCTTGCGCGTAATAAGGAGGCACTTCCTTGTGTGCGACCATGGACCTCGTGGTCCCTAGCTGTCAGCCTCTCCACGTACATACCTCTTCCGATGGTTGTCGTTCATTGACCACATTATCGACGCCGTGCTAAGAGCGCCAAGGAGGTGGACGACGGCGAGGCCTAGGAAGGGAACGAACCGGAGGCGGGGAAGACTCGGCAGTGGATGCCCACGTGGAGGGGAGTATGAGGGTTTACTTGTTCGGCTGCGGTGTGATGTTGCCATCGTCAGAGAATAACAGGAGGTGTGGGTTAGTAGAGGGATGGCCGACCAGCTTCTGGGGTCCCTTCTGGTCCAGAAAAAAAAATCTAAAGATTTTTTCGTTTGGACTTTATTTGATATTGATTTTCTGAAAAGCCAAAAACAAGCAAAAAACAGGAACTGGCACTGGGCACTGGGTTAATAGGTTAGTCCCAAAAAATGATATAAAGTAGCATATAATTGCATATAAAGCATCCAAGATTGATAATATAATAGCATGAAACAATCAAAAATTATAGATACGTTAGTGACGTACCAGCATCCCCAAGCTTAATTCCTGCTCGTCCTCGAGTAGGTAAATGATAAAAAGAGAATTTTTTATGTTGAATGCTACCTAACATGTGTATTATGTAATCTCTTTACGGTATAAATATTGAGAAATGATGAAGTAACAACATCAACATAATAATATCCGTGAATATAAGAAGCATAATCATTGAACTTTCAAAATATACGATCCTTAACGAATGTTATCCCCACTCATTTTATCATGTTAGCATGGCATGACTCCACCTTCACCGCATAAATATAAATCATGAGCACCCCAGTGTTAAACCAGGCAATTGGATCATACTTCTAACGCGCTTCAACATTTTCAACTTCACACAGTACATGAGAGTGAGCCATGGATATAGCACTATAGGTGGAATAGAATGCGGTGGTAGAGATCAATAGGATAAGTCAAAAAGGAAGAAAGTCTCGCATCAACTCGGTGGATCAACGGACTATGGAGATGTCCATCAATCGATATCAATGCGAGGAGTAGGGATTGCCATGCAATAGATGCACTAAGAGCTATAAGTGTATGAAAGCTCAACTGAAACTAAGTGGGTGTGCATCCAACTTGCTTGCTCATGAAGACCTTGGGCATTTGAGGAAGCCCGTCATCGGAATATACAAGCCAAGTTCTATAACAAAAAATTCCCACTAGTATATGAAAGTCACAACATAGGAGACTCTCTATATGAAGAACAAGGTGCTACTCTGAAGCACAAGTGTGGAAAAGGATAGTAACATTGCCCCTTCTCTCTTTATCTCTCATTATATTTTTTTCTCTTTTTTTGTTGGGCTCTTTTTGGCCTCTTTTTTTTCTTTTATTTTTCTTCCAGAGTCTCATTCTGACTTGTGGGGGAATCATAGTCTCCATCATCCTTTCCTCACTGGGACAATGCTCTAATAATGATGATCATCACACTTTTATTTACTTACAAGTTACAACTCGATAAAACTAGAACAATATGACTCCATATGAATGCCTTTGGCAGTGTACCAGGATGTGCAATGATCTAGCGTAACATGTATGATAAATGATGAACGGTGGCCGTGCCACAAATATCATGTCAGCTCTATATGATCATGCGAAGCAATATGATGATGAACACACAAGTCATGTGACAGAACGGTGGAAGTTGCATGACAATATATCTCGGAATGGCGATGGAAATGCCATAATAGGTAGGTATGGTGACTGTTTTGAGGAAGATATAAGGAGGATTATGTGTGATAGAGCGTATCATATCACGGGGTTTGGATGCACCGACGAAGTTTGCACCAACTCTCGAGGTGAGATCGGGCAATGCACGGTACCGAAGAGGCTAGCAAATTGCGGAAGGGTGAGAGTGTGTATAATCCATGGACTCACATTAGTCATAAAGAACTCACATACTTATTGTAAAGCCTATTAGCCCTCGAAGCAAAGTACTAATCGCATGCCCCTAGGGAGGAGGTTGGTAGGAGTTAACCATCGCGCACCCCCGATTATAAGAGCACTCAAGGATTTCATTCCAGACATAAAAATGCTCAAATCTCCCCACCATGCCATGACCAACACTTAGATGAGAAGTTAATAACAAGCTTTAATACCGATATTTCTACAAACCAACAATCGTGAACCAATATCCTTTCATATTACAAGATCAATATCATTAAACCATACGTTTCATATTTAGTAATCTACTTGAAAGTTTTTATTATATCCCCCTTGAATACCTATCCTTTCTGGGCTAGTCTTATAACACGTGCAAATTGCCATTACTATTTATTAGACTCTCAAAAAGATTTGAGTGATGCATTAGAGCACAATTATTTCTACAAAATATAACCGCCGCCGTGCTCTAAAAGATATAAGTGAAGCACTAGAGCAATTGCCTAGCTCAAAAGATATAAGTGAAGCACATAGAGTATTCTAACAAATCATGATAAATGTGTGTCTCTCCCAAATAGGTGTGTCCAACAAACAATGATTGTGGCAAACAAAAAGCAAACAAAACTATAGCACAGGATGCTCCAAGTAAAACTCATATCATGTGATGAATAAAAATGTAGCTCCAAGTAAGTTACTGATAGATCGAAAGAGGGGATGCCATCCGGGGCATCCCCAAGCTTAGACGCTTGGGTCTTCCTTGAATATTATCTTGCGGTGCCTTGTGCATCCCCAAGCCTAGGGTCTTGCTGCTTCTTATTCCTTCATCCATCGTAATCTCACCCAAAACTTGAAAACTTCAGCACACAAAATTCAACAGAAACTTCGTGTGATCCGTTAGTATAATAAATCAATCATCCACTTTAGGTATTGTTATAAACTCATTCATAATTGTTCTTTCATAATACCTACTGTATTCTAACTCTTCTATGACTTATACCCCCCGATATTATCCATAGTTTCATTAAAACAAGCACACTATGCAATATAAACAGAATCTGTCTAAAACAGAACAATACGTAATGACAAAATATTATCCATACTTCTCTAACTCCAAAAATTCTGAAAAATTATGAAAACGTAAAAAAATTGTATCCCAATACTGTGTAATTTTTTTAGATATTTCTGACATTCGAGTACAAAATGTAAATTGCAGAACTTGGCGCAAAACTTTCTATTTTCACACATCATGAATTATACTATCATCCAAATCGTCCCAAAGGCATTACTTGGCACAAACACTAATTAAAAGATAAAAACACAATCATAACAGTAGCTAAAATTGTGTGACTCAAGAAAATAGAAATTGCAATAAAGATAAATATTGGGTTGCCTCCCAACAAGCGCTATTGTTTTATGCCCCTAGCTAGGCATAATGCATAGTTTCAAGTATCATAATATAAGTAAGGGAGATCATCCATGTTCATCTCATACTCCCGTATTTAAGCAGCAAGCTTCCTAAGAGGTAAGAAAAAGTAATCAAAAGGGCTAAATTTAATAGGGTAAGGATCTGAGAGATCAAGTTTCGGAGGGGGAGGTTCCTTCTTTGGCCCTTTGTAAGTAATGACTATTTCTTCATTATACATGTTTCTACTAATATATTACTTTAACCTTTTCTTAAGCACACACCCCAATCCATTATTTTGTATAGCAAGATTATCATTATGTTCGGAAAGTTTATCAAGCAACACAGATGGGGGAACCTTTTTCCTAAGATTCTCATTGTAAGCAGCATAATCTGGAGATTGTAATCTTCTTATCTCTTATTGGTTGTAAAAAAATTCTTCTATAGGAGGACACCCACTATTCATTTTATAGTAAGCAAATATCTCTCGTGCCTCCTTCATGATATGGCCAAATTCATAATCTAGAAATATAGTGGCCAAGCGCTTAACAGAAGGATCATCAATGTTTGAGAATTCTAGAAGTATGCTCTGTATAGCAGGATGCATATGCACAAATTGTCTCTCAAATTTATTTATAAGAAAAAGATGTGGCATCCACAAGACTAGTAGTTTTATTAAGAATGGATCCTCCTAACATAGGTAATGTGCTAGCACAAGTAAAGAAATCCTGAATAATACCTTTTCCAACAATATTACCACTACCTATACGGAGTTTTTTTAGTATGCATAATAGTGGTTTCTTCTTAATCAGGATCATCATAGGCAAGGTTATCTAACTTTACTTTAGCAACTTCATTAAAACTTCTTTTAATCTTTTCATTTTACACAAGTATAGCTTGATAATCAAAAGGTTCCACACTAGTGGCGGGAGCATCACTAACTTTTTCAAACTCAGACATGAAAGCACTTCAAGCAAAGCAAGCAAACAGGAGTATTTTTTTGATTTTTAGAGAAGTGGGGGAGATGAAAAAGAGTGGCAAATTAAAAAAGGCAAATAAAAAGTAGAGCAAGTAGATGATAGTTTGAGTGAAGGTACTTGATAGGTTTTGATGATGTCTCCCCGGCAACGGCGCCAGAAATTCTTTCTGCTACTTGTGAACTGCGTTGGGATTTTCCCCGAAGAGGAAGGGTGAAGCAGTACAGTAGAGATAAGTTTTTCCCTCAGTTAGAACCAAGGTTTATCGAACCAATAGGAGAATCATGCAAAGCCTCGTGAACATCACCTGCACACACAAAAGCAAATACTTGCACCCAACGTGGGGAAGAGGGTTGCCAATCCCCTTGAACTCGTTACTTGCAAGGATTAAATCTTGTATAGGCAAAAGTATAAATTGCAAAACAAAAGAAAAGTAAATAAATTGCAGCAAGATATTTTTAGGGTTTTTAATATGTTTAAAGTATACCTGGGGGCCATAGTTTTCACTAGAGGCTTCTCTCTCGAAAACATAGCATACGGTGGGTAAACAAATTACTGTTTGGCTCTCTGTTGGTTTGGGAATATATGTGAATTTATAGGCTTGGAAATTGGTCAAACAGAGCAGCGTGGGGCCCACAAGCTCAAGGGGCGCGCCCTTCGAGCTTGTGGCTCTCACGTATCTCGTCTGGTCTCCTCCCGAAGCTTCTAGGGTCCCTTCTGGTCCAGAAAAAATCAATCTAAAGATTTTTTTCGTTTGGACTTTATTTGATATTGATTTCTAAAAATCCAAAAACAAGCAAAAAACTGGAACCGGCACTGGGCACTGAGTTAATAGGTTAGTCCCAAAAAATGATATAAAATAACATATAATTGCACATAAAGCATCCAAAATTGATAATATAATAGCATGAAACAATCAAAAATTATAAATACGTTGGAGACGTATCAACAGCCTAGTTGATACCCTGCTCCGTCTTAAAAACAAAAAAACAACTACGCCAGCTGCTGAGTCCCTGGTGTCAGCCGCTCGTCGTGTAATTCTCTCATTTATTGACTATGTTGACAAAGGGGTCGGACCCAGATGTCAGGAAACCATTAGGAGGAAGCAATTTTTGTTTTACTTCCTTGCGTGTGAAGATGTAGCTGGTGGGTCCCAACTGTCAGGGGGAGGAATCCATTTTTTTGTGCGCAATAAGGTGGCACTTCCTTGCGTGCGAAGATGTAGCTGGTGGGTCCCAGCTAGCAGGGGGAGGAATCATTTTTCTTGTTCGTAATACGGAGGCACTTCCTTGCGTGCGACCATGGACCTCGTGGGCCCCAGTTGTCAGCCTCTCCATGTACATACCCCTTCCAATGGTTGTGGTTCATTGACCACGTTGACGTCGCCATGCTGAGAGCACCAAGGCGGTGAGGCCTAGGAAGGGAACGACCCGAAGGCGGGGAAGACTCGGCAGTGGATGCCCATGTGGAGGGGAGTACGAGGGTTTACTAGTTCGGCTGCGGTGTGAGGCTGCCGTCGCCGGAGAATAATAGGAGGTGTGGGTTAGTAGAGGGATGGCCTGGCCAGTGATGGGAGTAGGGTGGGGCGGTGAGGCCTGCGCGGCAGCACAGCCGGCCACGAGAGGCTGGAGTAGGCGGTCCCGCCGGTGCTCGTTTGGGCGGCTGGAGCAGGAAGATCAGAGATTGAAGAAGCACGACGGCCGTTGGATTGACATCGAACGGTCACACTAGTAGAGTCAATTGTTGACTAAGTTTTTTTAGAGGTTATTGTTAACTAAGTTGACAAAGCCTTGCGTACGCATCAACTTACTAGGCCCATAAGTCAGCCTCCAAATTTGTGGCACACAGCATACAACCCATTTGCTATTTTTTTAATAATTTACAGCCCATTTGCTAATTCTTAAGGAATTTATTACAGCCACGGTGAAAAATTTCAATGTAATTTTGCATATTTCGGTGGAGTCCAAACTATTTTAATCCCGAAATATTGAGTCAGAAACGAACTAATTTGAAAATAAATTTAAATTTGGTTAAAATCTAATGATATTTAAAATCTCCGAATCGGAAGAAAAAACTGAAATTTGAAACTAATTGCCAGTTTGCCTTTTTAGGGGTAATTGCCAGTTTGCTGTGTTTTTATATATATACAACCCATTACTTATTGCAACCCATTTTCTGGGCAAGCCGAAATGCATCCCTCCTTGTCTTGAAAGATTTGCAGCCCAGCAATTCGCCAAAAAAATACGATTTGCAGCCTAGCACGGAGGGGCAGTGCAATATTAAAAAATAAACTTGGTTTGGGCATTTTATAATAATGGTAGATAATTTGCGCGTGAGTTGCGACGGGAGCATAAACATTCTATTAGATTGAGACGTGATTGCAATTCTATTATTACACTGGTCCATAAAATCTTAACATGTTTTATAATGATTTTTGTATGCAATCACCATGATTTACCTGCCAACTTATAATGATAAACAATTATATTGTAAGCACTTATTGATTTACCAAATAAAATGTTATTTTATTTTCATAAGTTAATAAGACGTGGGACAATTGAGTTGGTTTTAGGGAAGACTAGTGGCGCAATTTGCAGCTGGGCTTGGCGTGCCACAACCCAGTCCCGACGTGCTGTGTCCAACTGTCAGCCTGTGAAACATAATGGATCCCCTGCGTACTAGAAGATGTTAAAATTTTGGAGAACTGGGAATTCGAACGGCAAGTGCTTTTACTACTTATCAGGTGCCTGAAAATTGATTTCGCAACAATTGATTCAGTGTTATATCCACGTCGACTCTTGACATGATGGTTGGAAGCAAATGCCAAGTTCATACCAAAAGATCCTTAACAACAACACCAACTTGTCGACGACCGGGTAGAACTAGTACCAAACTAACTTATACTCTTTTTAGTCCTGGCCCTCGTGTTCATCTGGTAGAAGATCTTGCAGACGACCAGCTCCTACTCCTTCTCTTGCTCGAGGTCCCCGAGGTGGTACTGGTGCATCACCCAGTTGGTCCTCTGCTGGTCGAAGTTCTTGTTGGTGTGCAGCACCAGAACCTTTTTGCTACCCGTCCGCCGACCGTTAACCATCATCGGCATGGTATTGCCGGTCTTGTGCCACATCGCGTGAATGCCACACTCCAATTGTATCTTGCGACGCGTCCACATGCCCCTTTTGAACGCCATGCAGTTGCGCTGGAAGAAATGCTTGCTTAGGCCACCTAGTGTGATACCTGCAGTATTGGCGAAATACAATCCTAGGCCGGGTAGAATACCTCAAAAATTTGCCAAAATAAAGGAATATATTTTGTGCAAGTAGACGGTCGATCGGTGTCCCACATGGAAGTTTCTCAGGATGGGTGTAGCATATGCCGTGCTCGCTGTCGATGGTCGGTATGAACAAATCGATTAGAGGGTGAGATCTTGAGTTCTTAGCACTCACTTTGGCCTCAAGGTGCTCGATCAGCTCCTGATCCGTGGGATCAAACTTGACGCCAGCCGGCAGCACCGGCCAATCCTTCTTGGACTTGCAGCGGTTAATTCCAGTTAAATGGTACTCAATGTATGATCAGTCAACTGTTTGAGTAAATGATGAAAGATTTCGACAGATAAGTGCTAGTCCAAATCTAAAATCCATGACACCCGAACAAACTGGGGTCTCGGCTTCATTACTACATGCATACTCTCTAAAGACTTGAAAACCCCCATAAAGATCGAAATACAAGGTGACGGGACGAATACTCACAGGAGCGGCCCCGCTGGTTCCTTCCTACATGCGGCTAGCTTGAAGAGCTTCCTTGTTGAGATAAAATTTCTCAGTGTCCTCCTTTTGACTACTTGCAATGAAGTATAGCAACTCCACTAGTTCATCGCCCATCGTACCAATTGGATCGGAACAAGGTGGCGGCTGGGAGGCAGGGAGACCGAGAGAGTTGGGAGAGAATGGGAGAGTGCCGCTGGACTACCAGAGGGGTGAGGCTAACTTTGGTGAACCGAAAACACACTGCCGGGACTCTTGTGTCACACGCCGCCGGGACTCTTGTGTCACCTCACGCGCAGCGTGTTGTCACGTTGATACGTCTCCGTCGTATCTACTTTTCCAAACACTTTTGCTCTTGTTTAGGACTCTAATTTGCATGATTTGAATGAAACTAACCCGGACTGACGCTGTTTTCAGCATAACTACCATGGTGTTGTTTTTGTGCAGAAATAAAAGTTCTCAGAATTGGACGAAAATTTTTGGAGATTTTTTATGGAATAAATAAAAAATACTCGAGCGAAGACCCACTGGAGGGGGGCCACCAGGTGCCCACGACGCACCAGGGCGCGCCCACCCCCCAGGGCGCGCCCTGGTGGCTTGTGGGGCCCACGTGGCTCCGCTGACCCTAATCTCAGCACTATAAATTCCTGTTCCCCGAGAAAAAAATGAGAGAGGAAGTTTCATCGCGTTCTACGATACGGAGCCGCCGCCACCTCCTGTTCTTCATCGGGAGGCCAGATCTGGAGTCCGTTCGGGGCTCCGGAGAGGGGGATCTTCCGTCATCGTCATCATCAACCATCCCCCATCACCAATTTCATGATGCTCACTGCCGGGAGTGAGTAATTCCTTCGTAGGCTTGCTGGACGGTGATGGGTTGGATGAGATTTATCATGTAATCGAGTTAGTTTTGTTAGGGCTTGATCCCTAGTGTCCACTATGTTCTGAGATTGATGTTGCTATGACTTTGCTATGCTTAATGCTTGTCACTAGGGCCTGAGTGCCATGATTTAAGATCTGAACCCCTTATGTTTTCATGAATATATTTGTGTTCTTGATCCGATCTTGCAACTTATACGCACCTGCTATGTGTTATGATCCGCATACCCCAAGGTGACAATAATTGGGATTCTTTCCAGTGATTACCGTAGTTTGAGGAGTTCATGTATTCACTATGTCTTAATGCTTTGTTCCGGTTCTATATTAAAAGGAGGCCTTAATATCCCTTACTTTCCTTATGGACCCCACTGCCACGGGAGGGTAGGACAAAAGATGTCATGCAAGTTCTTATCGCAAGCACGTATGACTATATACGGAATACATGCCTACATTACATTGATGAATTGGAGCTAGTTTTGTGTCGCCCTAGGTTATGACTGTTACATGATGAATATCATCCAACATAATTATCATCACCGATCTAATGCCTACGAGCTTTCCACATATTGTTCTTTGCTAAGTTACTACTGTTGCTACTACTGTCACAATTGCTACAAAAACTATTGCTGCTACTGTTACTATTATTGCTATTGCTATCAAACTACCATACTACTGTGCTACTGATCACTCTGCTGCAGATATTTAGTCTCCAGGTGTGGTTGCATTGACAACTGAACTGCTAATACTTGCAAATATTCTTTGGCTCCCCTTGTGTCTAATCAATAAATTTGGGTTGAATACTCTACCCTCAAAAACTGTTGTGATCCCCTATACTTGTGGGTTATCAAGGCCTTTTTCTGGCGCCGTTGCCGGGGAGCATAGCTTTATTTGCTGAGTTACTTGGGATTTATATCTATTGATCACTATGAAGAATATGAAAGACGCTAAGACCAAGATTGTTCCCTCAAAGATGAGGGGAGGTAAGGAACTGCCATCTAGCTCCGCACTTGATTCACCTTCTGTTTTGAGTAAGCTTGCAACTCCACCACCTACTATTAATTCTGATATATCGCAAGTAATTGATGATGCTACTTCTACTATGAATGATACTTATGATGATGCTAGTACTATGCTTGATAATACTGTGCCACTTGGTGAATTTCTTGATGAACAACTTGCTAAAGCTAAAGAAATTGAGAATGCTAAAAATGTCGAAACTCTTGAGAATTATGATTCACCTATTATGCCTAGCTCTCCTACTAGAGTTGAATCACCAGATGAACATGTCTTTGATAGGGAGACGGCTAGAGCCATTCTTGCTTGTAATGATAGAGATGAGGTTATAAAATTGTTTGCTGAAATGAAAGAAAAATCTACGAGGGAGAGAATGAAATATGATCCTAAGTTTGCCACCTCTCCCATATTTGTTACTAATAAGGATTATGAATTCTCTGTTGATCCTGAGTTAATTACTTTGGTTGAATATGATCCTTTTATGGCTATGAAACTAAAACTGTTGTGGCACATCTTATTAAACTAAACGATATAGCCACCCTATTTGCTCATGAGAATTTTTTTTGCTATTACTATATCCTCAAATTATTTCATTTCTTGTTAAAGGGTGATGCTAAGATATGGTTTAATACTCTTGCTCCTGGTTGTGTGCGTAGTCCCCAGGATATGATATATTATTTCTCTGAAAAATATTTTCCTGCTCATAAGAAACAAGCTGCCTTACAGGAAATATTTAACTTTGTGCAAATTGAAGAAGAGAGTCTCCCTCAAGCTTGGGGGAGGCTTCTCCAATTGCTTAATGCTTTTCCTGATCATCCTCTTAAGAAAAATGAAATACTTGATATCTTCTATAATGGACTAACCGATGCTTCTAGGGACTACCTAGATTGTTGTGCTGGTGGTGTTTTCAGGGAACGGACTATTGAACAAGCCGAAGAATTATTGAATAATATACTGAAGAATGAAAATGATTGGACACTTCCCGAACCACCACCTACACCAACTCCAAAGAAGAGAGGTATTTTATATCTCAGTCCTGAAGATATGCAAGAAGCAAAGAAATGTATGAAGGAAAAAGGTATTAAACCTGAAGATGTTAAGAATTTACCACCTATTGAAGAAATACATGGTCTTGACACACCAACACAGGTGATTGAGGTAAATTCTCTTATAAAGTTTGATGAAGGTGATATTCCTTACAATAAACCTCCTAGTCAATGCTTATATGAATTTGACAATTACATTATTAAGCAAGATCATTTCAATGCTTATGTTATGAAACAATTGAAACGTAATGCCTACATGATAGATCGCTTGAGTGACTTGTTGTTTAGAATTGCTAATGATGTCAAAGGTGTAGGTAAACATGCTTCCATGGTCCAAACCCAACTAGAACAAGTTGCTAAATCTCAAAGTGAATTGCTCAATGAAATGAATAACAATATGAATGATCATGCTGTTAGAGTAATGACTAGAGGAGGTAGAATGACTCAGGAGCCACTTTATCCTGAAGGTCACCCTAAAAGAATTGAACAAGACTCTCAAAGAATTAATGTTGATGCACCTAGTCCATCTAAAAAGAAAAGGAAAAATAAAAATGATAGGACTTTGCATACTTCTAGTGAACTTGAGGTAGAAAAACCCTCTGAGGATAATAATGATGTTTCTATTTCCGATGCTGAAACACAATCTGGTAATGAACATTCACCTAATGATAATGATAATGATAATGATGATGCTCATGTGGATGCTCAACCAGATAATGATAAAGAACCTGATAATGATGTTGAAATAGAACCTGCTGTTGATCTTGATAACCCACCTCCTAAAAACAAACATTATGATAAAAGAGACTTCGTCTCTAGAAAACATGGTAAAGAAAGAGAACCATGGGTTCAAAAACCCATGCCCTTTCCTCCTAAACCATCTAAGAATAAGGATGAGGAAGAATTTGAACGCTTTGGTAAAATGCTTAGGCCAGTCTTTTTGCATACTCGTTTGACTGATATTTTAAAGATGGCCCCATATGCTAAATACATGAAAGATATTGTCACTAATAAAACAAAAATACCTGAAGCTAAAATTTCCACCATGCTTGCAAACTATTCTTTTATGGATGGAGTACCTAAGAAACTAGGAGATCCAGGAATACCAACTATACCATGCTCCATTAAAAGAAATTATGCCAAAACTGCTTTGTGTGATTTAGGAGCCGGTGTTAGTGTTATGCCATTCTCTTTATATAAAAGACTTGATTTGAATAAACTCACTCCCACTGAAATAGCATTGCAAATGGCTGACAAATCAACTGCCATACCTATCAGTGTTTGTCAGGATGTGCCCGTTGTAGTTGCAAATGTTACTATCTTAACAGACTTTGTTATACTTGATATGCCCAAGGACGACAACATGTCGATTATTCTTGGTAGACCCATTTTGAATACTGCAGGGGCTGTTTTTGATTGCAACAAAAGCAAGGTCACTTTTCATATCAATGGTAATAAACATACAGTGCACTTTCCGAAGAAACAATTTCAAGTAAATGGTATTCATGTTATTGAAAAGACTCCGACAATTACCATTGGAAGTTTTCATTTCAACTCCCTCTTCCTACTGTCAAAAAAAAATGAAACACTTATAATTGGGGAGATGCATATCCCCCTTGAGGTAACCTAGTGTTTTACGAAGATTCTTCGGTTTCATGTTACTCGGAAATAGTTTCTTAATAAGACTTGATCAACCTTATTAATGGATTCTTTTTTAGGGGCATGTGGTCGATGAATTTAGTAAGCACAACCTTCTGTACCCACTTTTTGTTTTCTGTTATTTCTAGTTAAATGCAGTAAAATGCCATGATTGTCCTGTTTTCTGATTTATCCGTGCAATAAAAAGGTGCCCAAAAATGAAAGTGCTCAAAATGATCTGAAATATTTACGTGAATTTTTATAGAATATTTAAGAATTTTTGGCACTAAAAACAGCCCAGGGGGATGCCCCAGGTGCCCACAAGGCACCAGGGCGCGGCCACCCCCCTGGGCGCGCCCTGGTGCCTTGTGGGCCCCACAGGGACCGCCTCACTTATTCCTTCAGCCACTTCGTCTCTTATCTATAGCAAAAATTCCTGGTAGCTCTCTCTCTCGTGTTCTTGCTCCCAAACCTGAGATTTTCGATCTCTTTGCTCGGAGCTCCAATTCCGAAACTGTTTTGAGGGATTGCTACTTGGTATGTGACTCCTCCATTGCTCCAATTAGTTTTTGCTCTAGTGGATTATATTTTGCATAATTAGCTGCTCTTGGTGCTACTGAAAATGAGCTTGCATGTTGAATTCTTTGAGTTCCAAGTAGTTTGAATGCTTGATATAGCCTCTAGACATTCATATGAGTAGTTGCTATCAATCTTGTGAAGTTTTGTTGACATCATTTTGTGGCCCAAAAAATTTCAGAAATTTGTTCGTAGGAATATGAACATTTTCTGGAGGATTTCTTCAAGGAGGAGGTCCTCTGAAGCATCATCGAGTGAAAGCCCAGCACGCCAATCATATGTTGAACCAAGGGCAAGTTCGGTGCGAGGGGCCGAGGAAAAATCGTGCCGATGGCCGTGCAATGAGTTCATGTTAAATGCAGGAATTAAGTAAGAATTTGATCAATATATTCATAACACCGAGCTCTCCGCCTTCATTGCAGATAAGCCCCCGTAGCACTACAACCTTACTCATTCATTCGCTCAACATTTTGAGTATCACCCTCGTACCTCTAGAGTTTTATTTCGTCTCTATGATAGATCTTATAGCATGTCTCTAGAAGAGTTTTGTGATGCCTGCAAAATCCCATTTTGGGGCTCGCTGAGTGAACTGCAACAAGCTGAATATGAATTGTTTCTCAGTAGTCTTTGCAATGGTGAGGATACGGGAGTTACGCAAGCTAGGATAAAGAGCATTCACTTTCCCGCTATTCGCTACTTTGCACTTTTTAATGGTAAATGCATTGTTGGTAAACAACACTGTAGCGCACTTTGTGCTCCCGACCTGAGCCTTATTCACGCTGCTTTAACGGGTAGCAGACATTATAATCTTGGGGCCATTGTTGCACGTAGGTTACACCGCAACTCGGGTAATGGAGATTTATATAGAGGAATTTATGCCTCCCGAGTAGTTGCAAGGCTAGGGGTCTCGCCTAGGCCTAATGATCCTATTTTACCTGATAAATATTTGAACTTTGAGGCGATGAAGAACCATGAGTTCCTTAAGCGCAACACTCGCAAATATGACTATAACTTGATATTCGATAAATATCGTTCTGTGTTTGTCGTTTTGCCTGCTCCTGCCCTCTTTGATTTTCAGAACAAACAGAGATATTCTCTATCAGAGAGCGAGGTGCACGAGTACAATGCGGCAGTTGAGGCTGCCCATCTGGCTGAGGAGGCGGCTCAGAATGCCTCCACGAGCTACCACTTCGATTATTATCCTAGACAGCCGTGGCATTAGACCAAGCTAGGCCAAAAGCCTAAGCTTGGGGGAGTACATATCTCTCACCGACATTACATTCATGTTCACATATTTCATCCTAGTTGTCGGTGTTCATACTTTTTCATTGTATTAGTGTTATTTCTCGCTTTTTCTTGTGTGTTTGAAAAACTTTGAGAAAATCCAAAAATATTTCTCACTTCTTTTCGGTTTTTTCTTTCTAGTTTAATTAGTTGAAGTATTAAAAGAAAACCCAAAAATATTTCCCATTTCTTCTTTTGCTTGTTGGGAGATTTCCCGTGTAAATAGTTTTCTCGTTTTTTGTTTTGTCTTCTTTAATTTGCTTCCTTCAAGAAAAAAAAAACTACAAAAATATTTCAGTGTGTTTCTTTGAAATTCTTTTCTTTCGTTGAGACTTTGTAAGGAGAAGACCACGATGAAAATGTTAAGCGGCTCTCATCAGCATTATTATTGATCTAACAAAGATCCCATATTACCTTGTCTTCTCCTTTGAATAAAATGTTTGCAGATTCCATCTTAGTCCACGGCACTCTTGCACTATTATTATTTTCATATCATTCAGTCGTGCAAGTGAAAGGCAATAATGACGATGATTTGATGAAGTGACTGTGGCAAGGAAAAGCGGGTATGAACTCAACTTGTTTTTGTTTTTGTAAATATGTTTAACTCAGTATCCATGATTTAGCATATTATGATTAAACATGTTTATGATGACAATTAGAGAATATAGTTGCTCATGCCATGCTTAAGTAGCTAGGAGTGGATAATGATTTGGGTGTCAACATGCATTAAAATGATTGTGATGTAGTATGATGATATGGTATCCTCCTCTGAATGTTTCAAGTGGCTTGACTTGGCACATGTTCACGCATGTAGTTGATTCAAAACCAACATAGCCTCCACGATATTTATGTTCATGGTGCTTATATCCTACTCCTGCTAGTATTCAATGTTGATTATTCATAATGCATGATTATGGCCGTTTTCGCTCTCTAGTTGGTCGCTTCTCAACCTATTTGCTAGCCTTCACCTGTACTAAGCGGGAATACTGCTTGTGCATCAAAATCCTTAAACCAAAGTTATTCCAGATGCATCCACTATATCTACCCATATGCGGTATTACCCTGCCGTTCTAAGTAAATTTGCATGTGCCACCTCTAAATATTCAAATAAACATCTGTTTTGTGTGCCCGTACCACTCATGGAGCGATAGGGGGCGGTCAATATCTTCCATGCTAAGCGGGTTATTCTCATGACGAGTGTTTATTCACTTGTCCTTGCACGAGAGGGGCTGGTAATCGGGATGCCCAGTCCCATGATTAAAATTGCAAAATAATAAAACAAACTCCCCCGGAAACTTGTTGGTATGGAGGGCACCCAAGGATTCGGCTAGCCATGGCTTGTGTTTGTTGGTGGAGGGGGAGTAAACCTTACTTTACCGCTTGGGAACCACCGCAAATTTGTTTAGCATGGAAGATATTGAAAACTCTCGGTCGTGACATTGACAGGAAAGGCATACCTCCCAAAATTACATTTATCTCTGATTTAAGCTTTGAGCTCTGGCACCTCTGCAAATCCCTGCTTCCCTCTGTTAATGGTCTATCTATTTACTTTTATGTTATTTTACTTTTATTGTTGAGTCATCACCTTCTCAAACAAGCACCAGTCCTGAGAGCACTATTGTCATTCTCATGCATTGTGTATAGTTAATGTAGTGTGCATCATGACTGGATCTCTTCTACCATGAATTACAATGTTTAGCCGCTGCTTGAACTTTCGAGGTGCTCTGCATTTATGTTTTGCGGTCTCAGAAAGGGCTAGCGAGATACCATGTTGTCATATTATATCATGATTTCTTTGACAAAGTGTTGGCATTTGAGATATTTTATTATTGCTCGCTAGTTGATTATGACATTGATATGAGTGAATATAATTTCTAAGAGTTATCATTTGCATGGTTAGTTATAATCTTTGCTGAAAACCTGGGTATTATTTAAGCACATATATAGATACAAGAACAAAAGAGTTCGTAAAAGTTTTTCTTTATCACTTTCAATTTGTCAACTGAATTGCTTGAGGACAAGCAATGAGTTAAGCTTGGGGGAGTTGATACATCTCCGTCGTATCTACTTTTCCAAACACTTTTGCTCTTGTTTTGGACTCTAATTTGCATGATTTGAATGAAACTAACCCAGACTGACGTTGTTTTCAGCAGAACTACCTTGTGGGGCCCACGTGGCTCCGCTGACCCTAATCTTAGCACTATAAATTCCTGTTCCCCGAGAAAAAAATGAGAGAGGTAGTTTGATCGCGTTCTACAATATGAAGCCGCCGCCACCTCCTGTTCTTCATCTGGAGGCCAGATCTGGAGTCCGTTCGGGGCTCCGGAGAGGGGGATCTTCCGTCATCGTCATCGTCAACCATCCTCCATCACCACTTTCATGATGCTCACCGCCGGGAGTGAGTAATTCCTTCATAGGCTTGCTGGACGGTGATGGGTTGGATGAGATTTATCATGTAATCGAGTTAGTTTTGTTAGGGCTTGATCCCTAGTGTCCACTATGTTCTGAGATTGATGTTGCTATGACTTTGCTATGCTTAATGCTTGTCACTAGGGCCCGAGTGCCATGATTTCAGATCTGAACCCCTTATGTTTTCATGAATATATTTGTGTTCTTGATCCGATCTTGCAAGTTATACGCACCTGCTATGTGTTATGATCCGCATACCCCAAGGTGACAATAATTGGAATTCTTTCCGGTGATTACCGTAGTTTGAGGAGTTCATGTATTCACTATGTCTTAATGCTTTGTTCCGGTTCTCTATTAAAAGGAGGCCTTAATATCCCTTAGTTTCCTTATGGACCCCGCTGCCACGGGAGGGTAGGACAAAAGATGTCATGCAAGTTCTTATCGCAATCACGTATGACTATATACGGAATACATGCCTACATTACATTGATGAATTGGAGCTAGTTCTGTGTCGCCCTAGGTTATGAATGTTACATGATGAATATCATCCAACATAATTATCATCACCGATCCAATGCCTACGAGCTTTCCGCATATTGTTCTGTGCTAAGTTACTACTGTTGCTACTACTGTCACAATTGCTACAAAAACTATTGCTGCTACTGTTACTATTATTGCTATTGCTATCAAACTACCATACTACTGTGCTACTGATCACTCTGCTGCAGATATTTAGTCTCCAGGTGAGGTTGAATTGACAACTCAACTGCTAATACTTGCAAATATTCATTGGCTCCCCTTGTGTTGAATCAATAAATTTGTGTTGAATACTCTACCCTCGAAAACTGTTGCGATCCCCTATACTTGTGGGTTATCACACATCCATTCAATATGAGGAAATGATGAATAATTTGACCGACATGTACTAGTACTACTAGTCATACAAGTACTACTTAGTAGTACGAGTAGCGCAATACGGTAGAAGACTACTAGTGCTACAAATTTAGAAATGGAGTACATTCAGCCAATCTCCAGGTTGCTTCCATATTGCTTTAAATAATATTAGAGGGGCGTTGCTAAAGGCTTATTTTTAAGGGAATTATGCAAGTTTGTTTAGAAGGAGCTTACAAACAGGTGCTTTCAAAGTTACAAGGCTGTGCAACATACTTTGTAGGCCACATGCCGGGGATATTACCCGCACCCAAGACCCGGCCTGAGTAGACCCGGCTTGGAGAGAGGACCCGGCTTGGAAAGAAAACCGGCCTGGGTAGACCCGGCCCGGAGAGAAGACCCGGCCTGGGTAGACTCGGCCCGGAGAGAAGACCCGGCCTAGGTTGATCGGTTCGGTAGAGAAGACCCGGCTTGCTATTTCCGGCTCTACGAATCGTGCACAAGAAGGAAGTCTCATAACTTGGAAGGCACATAATACCTACAAGACTTAGAGTAGGACTCCAACTGCGGGTTGGACCCGGAAACCTATTGTAAATCCCAGGGACCTGGCTATTATATAAAGTGGGTTCCAGGGTCGTCTGATACGTCTCCAATGTATCTATAATTTTTGATTGTTTCATGCTGTTATATTATCAATCTTGGATACTTTATATGCAATTATATGCTATTTTATATCATTTTTTGGGACTAACCTATTAACCCAGTGCCCAGTGCCAGTTCCTGTTTTTTGCTTGTTTTTGGCTTTTCAAAAAATCAATATCAAATAAAGTCCAAACGGAAAAAAAGCTTTAGATTAATTTTTTTGGACCAGATGGGACCCTAGAAGCTTTGGGAGGAGGCCAGAAGGGATACAAGAGAGCCAAAAGCTCAAGGGGCGCGCCCCCTGAGCTTGTGGGCCCCACACACCTCAGTTTGACCTAATTCCAAGCCTATAAATTCCCATATATTCCCATACCAACAGAATGCAAGACGATATTGAAAGTGCAACTAAACCCCGGGTGGTTTTGGTAATCAATAACAACATATACATCATTGATCTAATTCTTATTGCTAGTAAATTTCAGAAAAGATCAATGATTGGCATGGCAAGGACTAATGGATGTGGACCCCTCGAAATGTCAAGAACAAGTTTGGCATCCCCAAGACTCTTCATTTTCATTTTAGTGATCCAAGATCACATTGAGTCCCTTAGGAAAGCCAATACTATTAAAAGGGGATGAGGTGTTAATGATGAGGTTGTTGCTCAAAGTGCTTAGTGGTATTGCTCCAAAACCCTCAGTCATTCTCCCACAAACACTTCTGTCCAAACCCTAATTCATCATTTCGGTCCCACCGATATCACCTACTCCGGATCCACTGAGATGATCATTCCACTGCCACAGCCAAAACCGTAACAAATCGGATCCACCGAAATGGTTCTCGGTCTCACCGAGATGGCCTTGCCAACTATCTATTATTGGTTGCAATTACTTTGGTCTAACCGAGTTCTTTCAATCGGTCTCACCGAGATGGTCTGCCAACTCTCTGTTGCCTTATGGCTTTACTTCGGTCTCACCGAGATAATGCAATTAGTGCCACCGAGATGAGGTTTTGCCTTACCATTGCACTTTGGTTGCTCCGAGTTGTTCCCGTTCGGTCCCACCAAAAAGCCCAACGTTCATATCTTTTACACAGATCGGTCTCACCGAGATTTATGATCGATGCCACCAAGATGGGTCAAAAGTGTGTAGTGGTTGGATTTTGGGTGAAGGCTATATATACCCCTCCACCCCCCTCTTACCAAGTAAGAGAGCCATCAGAACATGCCTACACTTCCACCAAACATTTTATGAGAGAGAACCACCTACTCATGTGTTGAGATCAAGAGATTCCATTCCGACCATTTGAACCTTGATTTCTAGCCTCTTCAAGTTGCTTTCCACTCCAATCCTTCTCCTACCCAAGCCAAATCTGTGAGAGAGAGATTGAGTGTTGAGGAGACTATCATTTGAAGAACAAGAGCAAGGAGTTCATCATCAACACACCATTTATTACCTTTTGGAGAGTGGTGTCTCCTAGATTGGTTAGGTGTCACTTGGGAGCCTCCAAGATCATGTGGATTTGAACCAAGGAGTTTGTAAGGGCAAGGAGATCGCCTACTTCATGAAGATCTACCCCGAGTGAGGCTAGTCCTTCGCGGAAGGAAGCCATGGTGGAATAGGCAAGGTTGCTTCTTCGTGGACCCTTCGTGGGTGGAGCCCTCCATGGACTCGCGCAACCGTTACCCTTCGTGGGTTGAAGCCTCCATCAACATGGACGTACGATAGCACCACCTATCGAAACCACGCCAAAAATCATCATGTCTTCATTGCGTTTGAAATCTCCAAACCCCTCCTTTACTTACATGTGCAATGTTTTACTTTCCGCTACTACACTCTTAGAATTGCATGTGTAGGGTGATACTTGACTTGGTGTATTTGCTAAAATCTGCCCACAACTAAAATTGGGAAAAGGATAGATTTTTATTTGGTCAAATAGTCTAATCACCCCCCTCTAGACATACTTTTGATCCTACAAGTGGTATCAGAGCTTTGGTCTCCATTGCATTGGTTTCACAACCTAGGAGAGTATGGCGTCTAGTGAGGGTAATTATCACCATAGAGGTGCATATTTTGATGGTACAAACTTTGCTAGTTGGAAGCATAAGATGAAAATGCATATTCTTGGTCATAACCCTACCGTTTGGGTTGTTGCTTGTGTTGGCTTGCAAGGTGAATTCTTTGAGGATGGTAAGGAACCGGATCGTGAAGCAACCGCGGAAGAATTAAAGATGTTGCAATACAATGCTCAAGCTTGTGACATTCTCTTCAACGGTTTGTGCCCCGAGGAGTTCAACAAGATCAGCCGCCTCGAGAATGCAAAAGAAATTTGGGATACTTTGGTTGATATGCATGAGGGTACCGAGTCCTTCAAGGAATCCAAGTTGGATGTGCTTCAAAGTCAACTTGACAAGTTTAAGATGAAGGATGGTGAAGGAGTCGCCGAAATGTACTCTAGGCTTACTCTCATCACAAATGAGATTGCCGGCTTAGGAAGTGAAGAGATGACTGACAAATTCATCATCAAGAAGATTCTTAGAGCCTTGGATGGAAAATATGATACCGTGTGCAAATTGATCCAAATGATGCCCAATTACAAAGATCTCAAGCCCACAGAAGTCATTGGAAGGATTTTTGCTCATGAGATGTCACTCAAGGACAAGGAGGATCTACACAACAAATCAAGTGGTGCTTACAAAGCCTCAACCGATGCTCCCACAACTTCAAGTGACAAGCTAGTATCCAATGAAGAGATAAGCCTCATGGTGAAAAGGTTCAACACGTTTTACAAGAACAAAGGAAAAGAGAGAAGCTCTAGCTCAAGGCATTATGATAGAAGATCATCAAGTCTTGACCGTAATTACTATAATTGTGGAAGACCCAGACACTACTCCAATGAGTGTACGGCACCTCACAAGAAAAGAGACGAATCACCAAGAGGAAGACATAGAAGGGATGAATCACCTCACAAGGAGAGAAGGACTAGGGATGATCGTTATGAATGAAGACCTTCTCGGAGAAGCAAGGATTCGGAAAGGAAGGATAAGTCATCCAAGATCTACACTAGAAGAAGACATCAAGCTCATATTGGTGAATGGATTTCCGGCTCCAACTCCGATAACCAATCCGAGAGAAGTTATCACTGCGACTCCGACTATAGTCAAGATGAAGGTGTTACCGGACTTGCTCTCGTATCCTCCAACTCCTATGATCTATTTGATTCACCAAATGAAGGAATTGGAAGATGCTTCATGGCAAAAGGACCCATGGTATCACACCCCGAATACTTTGACTTTAATAGTGATGAGGATGATTTGCTTGGTGATGATGATTTACTTGTTGATAAGACCAGTGATGTGAACTATAATGAACATGCTAGTAATCATGATAGTCAAGAGGAAACGAATGACAATGCTATGAAGGAGATTGAGCGTCTAACTAAAGAACTAAACACTCTTTCGGTTAAATTCCACTGGTGCTTGCTAGCCAGTCAAGAACGACTCGAAGGGATCAGACTCCCCACACCCATTATGGAGCCGGCGTCAACTTCGGTATAGCGTGGGTCCCGTACCAATGGGACTCGATGGACGCAAGTTAGCTCATGAAACAACTCAAGAGGATCATAGAGAGCTTCTAAGATTTTATGAGAAGCTATGCTTCGAGAAGCTAAATTTAGAGCAAGAGCATGAGTTTCTAAAAGCTATCAATGACGATCTTCGAAAGAAGAGTTCTTCATATCTTGCCAAGCATTTACACTTGTCTACCTTTATGCCACAAGTCAAATCTAAGCAAACTAGTAACATGGGTAAAAAGGGTTCTACCTCTAGTAGTAACAATAACAATGCTAAATCCAATGTTGTTGCTTCTAGTAGTTCTATTGATTCCACTAATGATTCTCTTAGTCAAGTTACAATTGAGAAAGAAAACGATTTATTGAAAGGAATTATAGAAAAGGGTGTCTACAAGAGCTTTGCTGGGAGTAAGCGATTTGAGGAAATTGTACGCAAGCAAGGAAGGCACCGGAAGAACCATGGTGTTGGTTTTGAACGAAAGTTCAATGCCAATGGAGTTGAGTGGGAGGAAGATCAATACCCCAAGATGAAGTTTGTTCCTCAACAAGAGAAGTATGATCCTACTTCTTTCAAGGGGACACAAGCTCAAGATGATCTTCCACCTCAAGACAAGAAGCTAAAAGGCAAGGACAATCTTCAAGAAGAGATTGACTCATTTGAAGAACCACCTCAAGCTTTGGTCAAGTGGGTTCCAAAGGCCTCATCAAGTTCTACTTCATCAAGTGCTACTACAACTCCAAGGATTCCCATCAAGTTGATGTGGGTCCCAAAGAAGAAGAACTAGAGAGTTCTTGAGGGTGACTCCACCAACAAACTTCACTCATATCCATTTTGGCGAGAACTTGTGCAACCAACTTCAACATCTTGCACTAGTTCATGGAGTCACAAACCCTCTTGTTGGTAAGACAAGGGACAAGGTATTCAATGCATTCATGGACATCATAATGTGTGCATTTCACTCTATGTCTATGGATATCTTTGTATGTTCCTTGTGGGACTAACCCATGTAGGTATTGAAAGTGCAAAACTCCAAGGATTGCTCCCAACTCTTGATGGTTTACATCAACATTGAGCATCCACATCTACAACATCTACATGAAGTCAACATCGACAAAATCCAAGGTTAGTTCATCCCTCTTTGGGGGGATATCACATCTAGGGGGAGCTTTACTCTAAGACTTGAGTCAAAGCAACTCTAATGGTGTGGACACATTAATGCTTTATGTAAAAGTGGTAACCCCACTTGTGCTTAAACGATGAGTATGACCTATGATCAAATGTTCTCATTTGACTCCTAAGTAAATATACTCAAATATAGATGACAACGTCATCGCCCATTGCTTTATAGATGCTAGAATTTGTTGTGCATGTTTGACACATATTTCATTTGCTATCTTATTGTGTGAGCATGTTGGTATGCATTTCTTTTCATTCGAGGACATCCATTTGTAGTTTGATTGATTTGGTTTTATTTGCCCAAATGGATGTACAAGAATGCCTAAGCACCTTCTCTAGCTATCTATCTCGACTTGTCTAAATTCTTTCTTGCTATATCACAAAAACTTGAACAAGTCTCTTTCGAACCCTCCGGGTGAGGAGCACTCGGAGCCATTGATCCGACTAGGGCTGACCTCCAAAACCTTCTAAGTGATTTTCGAATAGACTAATTCACAAGCATCCGTTCTCACCGAAACCAATTGGACTGATCTGATTTTTTAATCTCGGAGATATCGATATGAAATTCTCGGCGTCACCGAAATGATGTGCTCATAGCAGTTACTCATCTCGGTGCCACCGATCTATTTCGCTCGGTCTCACCGACAGCTTACAGGTATATATATCGCGCGAACCGTACATTGAAATTTCTCAACAGTCACAACTCCCGCACCCCATTGCTGCCGTCGCCCGTGGTCTCCGGATCGTCTACTCGTCTCCAGCGCGCCCTCGCCGCCGGACTCCGTCGTCGTCAATGGCATTCTTTGCCGCCGTTGCCGCTGTAGAGGATCTCCACCAAGTTAGGGTGAGATTCGATCCTCTAGTGTTTCAAATTTCTGATTCCATGCACTAGAGTCATTGCGCCCGCAACATTCCCACTGATTGAGATTTCTATTCCATCAAATTCCATAGAAATAGAATGGAGCGAAATTTTTTAGGGTTAGGTTTGCGCAGAAATCATCTCGGACAGACCGAATAGGAATAATCGGACTCACCGATTTGGCCTCAGGCCATTGCACTTTGTACATCTCAGTGTCACCGAGTGATACAGATCGGTGGATCCGAGTCTAAAGTTTCTGTAGAATCCTAGCTTGTCGGAGAGACCAAAACGCACCTCGGTCAGACCGAGTTTGCGTGGCCAAGTCTCTGTTACAGCTTCGGTGCTACTGAGATTATCTACTCAGAATTTCCGAAATCATCTCTGTGAAAACCTAAAACTAAAGTTTTTACTCAAAAGTTTGTCAAAATGCTGTGTTTTTGTAATGCTCGTCTATTCCACTCTACCCCATCTACTTCACAGGTGCAGGTGTCAGCATGTCAGATGCCAGTGATAGCCAGAATAGGTCAGAGGAGTAGGATGTTGATCTAAGTGCAGGTTCTAGTCCAGAAGGAAGTTTCTATGAGGGAGAGAGAAGTTCTCCAGAATTGCCAAAGGCAGCCACTGCTACTTGTAGACTGCGTTGGTATTTCCCCGAAGAGGAGAGGATGATGCAGTATAGTAGAGATAAGTATTTCCCTTAGTTAAGAACCAAGGTTATCAATCCAGTCAAAATCCTTTAGCACCACCTGCACACACAAAAGCAAACACTTGCACCCAACGCAAATAAGAGGGTTGTCAATCCTCTTAGCGGTTATTTGCAAGGATTAATTCTGATAGTGATAGATAAAAAGTAAATTGCAAAATAAAACAAAAGTAAATAAATTGCAGCAAAGTATTTTGGATTTTAATATATGATAAAAGTAGACCCGGGGGCCATAGTTTTCACTAGAGGCTTCTCTCTTGAACACATAGCATATGGTGGGTAAACAAATTACTGTTGGGCAATTGATAGAAAAGCAAATAATTATGACCAATTCATGGCTATGACCATGTATATAGGCATCATGTCCGAGACAAGTAGACCGACTCCTGCCTGCATCTACTACTATTACTCCACCCATCGACCGCTATCCAGCATGCATCTAGGGTATTAAGTATAAAACAGAGTAACGCCTTAAGCAAGATGACATGATGTAGACAAAGTAAACTCAAGCAATATGATTAAACCCCATCTTTGTATCCTTAATGGCAACAATACAAATATGTGTCATGTCCCTTTCTATCACTGGGATTGAGCACCGCAATATTGAACTCATCACAAAGCACCTCTCCCATTTTAAGATAAATCAATCTAGTTGGCCAAACCAAACGGATAGATCGGAGAGAAATACAAAGCTATAATAATCATGCATAAAAGAGTTCAGAGAAGACTCAAATATTTCTCATGAATAATCTGATCATAAACTCACAATTCATAGGATCCCAACAAACACACCGCAAAAGAAGATTACATCGGATAGAACTCCAAGAATATCAAGGAGAACTTGGTATTGAAGATCAAAGAGAGAGAAGAAGCCATCTAGCTACTAGCTATGGACCCGTTGGTCTGTGGTAAACTACTTCACATCATCGGAAGGGCAGCAAGGTTGATGAAGAAGCCCTCCGTGATCGATTCCCCCTCTGGCAGAGTACCGGAAAAGGCCTCCAGATGGGATCACGAAAGAACAGAGGCTTGCGGCGGTAGAAAGGTTTTCTCTTCTATCTTTCTGGTATACGAGGAATATATTGAAATTTATAGTGCTAGAATTAGGTCAAGAGGTGCCACGAGGGGCCCACAAGCCTGGGGAGCGCGCCCTCCGGGCTAGTCGCTCCCTCGTGACTCTTCTGGTCTTCTCCCGAAGCTTCTAGGGTCCCTTCTGGTCCAGAAAAAATTAATCCAATGTTTTTTCTTCGTTTGGACTCCGTTTGATAATGATTTTCTGAAAAGGCAAAAACAGGCAAAAAACAGCAACTGGCACTGGGCACTAGGTTAATAGGTTAGACCCAAAAAATGATATATAATTGCATATAAAACATCCAAGATTGATACTATAATAGCATGGAACAATCAAAAATTATAGATACGTTGGAGACGTATCAAGCATCCCCAAGCTTAATTCCTGCTCGTCCTCGAGTAGGCAAATGATAAAAATAGAATTTTTGATGTGGAATGCTACCTAACATGTTTCATCATGTAATTCTCTTTTACGGTATGAATATTAAGATCCGAATGATTCAAAGTAATAGTCTATAATTTGATATAAAGACATCAATACTCAGGCATACTAACAAAAAATCATGTCTTTAAAAAAAATGCTATGGAAAGTTATCCCTACAAAATCATATAATCCTGTCATGTACCATCTTCTTAACATAAAATATTTATCATGCACAACCCCGGTTTTAGCCAAGCAATTGGTTCATACTTTTTAACGCGCTTCAGCTTTTTCAACCCCCACACAATACATGAGCGCAAGCCATGGATATAGCACTATGGGTGGAATAGAATGTGGTGGTAGAGATTAATAAGGGGAAGTAAAAAATAAGAAGATAGTCTCACATTGACGCGGCTAATCAATGGGCTATGGAGATGCCCATCAATTGATGTCAATGCAAGGAGTAGGGATTGCCATGCAATGGATGTACTAAGAGCTATAAGTGTATGAAAGCTCAACATGAAAACTAAGTGGGTGTGCATCCAACTTGCTTGTTCATGAAGACCTCGGGCATTTGAGGAAGCCCATCATCGGAATATACAAGCCAAGTTCTATAATGAAAAATTCCCACTAGTATATGAAAGTGACAAAACAGGAGGCTCTCTATGTGAAAAACATGGTGCTACTTTGAAGCACAAGTATGGAAAAATATAGTAACACTGCCCCTTCTCTCTTTTTCTCTCATTTCATTTTTTCCTTTTTTTTTCTTTTTTTTCCTTTTTTTCGTGGGCTCTTTTTGGCCTCTCTTTATTTTTTGTTCTTTTATTTATTTATTTCCTCACTGGGACAATGCTCTAATAATGATGATCATCATACTTCTATTTACTTACAACTCAAAAAATTACAACTCAAAACTAGAACAAATATGACTCTATATGAATGCATCTGGCGGTGTACCAGGATGTGCAATGATACTAGCGTAACATGTATAAAAATGATGAACGGTGGCTGAGCCACAAATACTATGTCAGCTATATGATCATGCAAAGCAATATGACAATGATGATGTGTGTCATAAAAATGGAACGGTGGAAGTTGCATGGCAATATATCTCGGAATGGCTATGGAAATGCCATGATAGGTAGGTATGGTGGCTATTTTGAGGAAGATATAAGGAGGCTTATGTGTGATAGAGCGTATCATATCACGGGGTTTGGATGCACCGGCGAAGTTTGCACCAACTCTCGATGTGAGAAAGGGCAATGCATGGTATCGAAGAGGCTAGCAAATTGCGCAAAGGTGAGAGTGCGTATAATCCATGGACTCACATTAGTCATAAAGAACTCACATACTTATTGCGAAAGTTTATTAGCCCTCGAAGCAAAGTACTACTATGCATGCCGCTAGGGGGGAGGTTGGTAGGAGTTAACCATCGCGCGCCCCCAACCGCCACACAAAGGAAGACAATCAATAATAAATCATGCTACAACTTCTTAGCATAACGACAGATCATACGTGCATGCTTCGGGAATCACAAACCTTAACACCAATATTCTTACTAAACCACAATTATCTACTTGTACCTCCCACATATTACCATCTTAATATCGCAAAACTATTGCAAGGAATCAAACTTATCATATTCAGTGATCTACATGAAAGTTTTTATTATATCCCTCTTGAATAGCCATCATATCAGGACCAAATTCATAACCCGTGCATATTACCATTGCTATTTATTAGACTCTCAAAAATATATAAGTAAAGCATGAGAGTGCAACTATTTCTTCAAAATATAACCACCGCCGTGCTCTAAAAGATATAAGTGAAGCACTAGAGCAACTACCTAGCTCAAAAGATACAAGTGATGCACATAGAGTATTCTAACAAATCACGAATAATGTGTGTCCCTCTCAAAAAGGTGTGTTAAGCAAAGATGATTGTGGCAAACTAAAAATCAAATAAAAGCAAACAAACTATAGCACAAGACGCTCCAACTAAAACACATATCATGTGATGAATAAAAATATAGCTCCAAGTGAGTTACCGATAGATTGTAGACGAAAGAGGGGATGCCATCCGGGGCATCCCCAAGCTTAGACGCTTAAGTCTTCCTTGAATATTACCTTGGGGTTCCTTGGGCATCCCCAAGTTTAGGCTCTTGCCTCTCCTTATTCCTTTATCCATCGTAGTCTCACCAAAAACTTGAAAACTTCAGCACACAAAACTCAACAGAAACCTCGTGAGATCCGTTAGTATAACAAACAAATCTTAAACTTTAGGTTCTGTTGTAAATTGATTCATATTTAATATTTGCATAATTATACTGTACTCCAACTTCTCCATGACTCATACCCCCCGATACGATCCATAGATTCATCAAAATAAGCAAACTATGCAACAAAAACAGAATCTGTCTAAAACAGAACAGTCTGTAAAGATCTGAATTAAAGTCATACTTATGTAACTCCCAAAATTCTGAAAAATAAGGAAAACATGGTAAATTCATATATCAATAATGTGTAGAAAATTCAGAAGGTTCTGATGCTCCAGCAAAAAATAAAAATTCCAGCACTGGACGCAAAAGTTTCTGTTTTCAAACAGCATCAATTATACTATCATCCAAATCATCCCAAAGGCATTACTTGGCACAAACACTAATTAAAAGATAAAAACACAATCATAACAGAGGCCACAATTGGGTAAGCTCACAAAACAGAAAATAAAAATATTGGGTTGTCTCTCAACAAGCGCTTTCTTTTTAGCCGTTAAGATAGGCCTTGAGATTTCAATGATGCTCATGTCAAAGACAAGAGTTGAAGCACAAAGAGAGCATCATAAAACATGTGACAAACACTTTTAAGTCTAACATACTTCCTATGCATAGGCATTTTATATGAAAACAAATTATCAAGACAAGGAATATCTAGCCTATGCATATAAAGAGAATGAAACATTAATAATTCCAACACGAAGAGAGGTAATTTAGTGATATGAAGATTTCTATAACCATATTTTCCTCTCTCAAAATAATTGCATGTAGGATGATAATAAAATTCAACAATATAACTATCATATAAAATATTCTCTTCATGATCCCTATGCATAAAAGTTTTATAATCTTCCGAGATAGTGGGATTAACATCAACTAAAGTCATTACCTCTCCAAACCCACTTTTATCAAAAATTTCATAAGATTGAACACTCTCCAAATATGTGGGATTCTTTCTACCTAAAGTTGACACTCTTACAAATCCACTTTCAATAGTATTGCCAACATATTCATCTTGAGGCTTAAATAAATTTTCAAGATCATAAGAAGCATTATCACCCCAATCATGATCATTGCAATAAGTAGTGGACATAACAAAATTATCATCCCCAAGCTTGTAGTTTTGCATATTATTAACAAAATTGACATTAATAGAATTTATAATAACATCATTGCAATCATGCTTTTCAATTAAGGAGCTATCATGAATCACTTTATAAATTTCTTCTTCTAGCACTTCATCACAATTTTCAGATTCATGATTTTCAAGCAAAACTTCATAGAGATAATCAAGTGCACTCAACTCACTAGCAATTGGTTCATTATAATTGGATCTTTTGAAAAGATTAGCAAGTGAATGAGGATCCATATCAATAGATTTTTAGCAAGCGAAGATGCAAGCACATAGAAGGCACATGGCAACACAAGCAAAGATGGCACACAAAATATTTTTTGGTTTTTGTAAAATTGTTTTAGAAGTGGGGGAGATGAAAATGAGAGGCAAATGCAAATAAAAGGCAAATAAAATAAATGCAAGTGGATGATAGTTTGTGTGAAGGTACTTGATAAGTTTTGGTGATGTCTCCCCAGCAACGGCGCCAGAAATTCTTCCTGCTACTTGTAGACTGCGTTGGTATTTCCCTGAAGAGGAGAGGATGATGCAGTATAGTAGAGATAAGTATTTCCCTCAGTTAAGAACCAAGGTTATCAATCCAGTAGGAGAACCACACAGAACCTCGTTAGCAGCACCTACACACACAAAAGCAATCACTTGCACCCAACGCAAATAAGAGGGTTGTCAATCCTCTTAGCGGTTATTTGCAAGGATTAATTCTGATAGTGATAGATAAAAAGTAAATTGGAAAATAAAACAAAAGTAAATAAATTGCAGCAAAGTATTTTGGATTTTAATATATGATAAAAGTAGACCTGGGGGCCATAGTTTTCACTAGAGGCTTCTCTCTCGAACAGATAGCATACGGTGGGTAAACAAATTACTGTTGGGCAATTGATAGAAAAGCAAATAATTATGATGGATTCATGGCAATGATCATGTATATAGGCATCACGTCCGAGACAAGTAGACCGACTCCTGCCTACATCTACTACTATTACTCCACCCATCGACTGCTATCCAGCATGCATCTAGGGTATTAAGTATAAAACAGAGTAACGCCTTAAGCAAGATGACATGATGTAGACAAAGTAAACTCAACCAATATGATTAAACCCCATCTTTTTATCCTTAATGGCAACAATGCAAATATGTGTCATGTCCCTTTCTGTCACTGGGATTGAGCACCGCAAGATTGAACCCATAACAAAGCACCTCTCCCATTGCAAGATAAATCAATCTAGTTGGCCAAACCAAACAGATAGATCGGAGAGAAATACAAAGTTATAATAATCATGCATAAAAGAGTTCAGAGAAGACTCAAATATTTCTCATGAATAATCTGATCATAAACTCACAATTCATCGGATCCCAACAAACACACCACAAAAGAAGATTACATCGGATAGAACTCCAAGAACATCGAGGAGAACATGGTATTGAAGATCAAAGAGAGAGAAGAAGCCATCTAGCTACTAGCTATGGACCCATAGGTCTGTGGTAAACTACTCACACATCATTGGAAGGGCAGCAAGGTTGATGAAGAAGCCCTCCGTGATCGATTCCCCCTCCGGCAGAGTACCGAAAAAGGCCTCCAGATGGGATCGCGGAAGAACAGAGGCTTGCGGCAGCGGAAAGGTTTTCTCTTCTGTCTTTCTGGTATACGGGGAATATTTTGGAATTTATAGCGCTGGAATTAGGTCAAGAGGTGCCACGAGGGGCCCACAAGCCTGGGGGGCGCACCTACCCTGCCTGGGCACGCCGTCCAGGCTTGTCGCTCCCTCGTGACTCTTCTGGTCTTCTCCCGAAGCTTCTAGGGTCCCTTCTGGTCCAGAAAAAATTAATCCAAAGTTTTTTCTTCGTTTGGACTCCGTTTGATAATGATTTTCTGAAAAGGCAAAAACAGGCAAAAAACAACAACTGGCACTGGGCACTAGGTTAATAGGTTAGTCCCAAAAAATGATATATAATTGCATATAAACCATCCAAGATTGATACTATAATAGCATGGAACAATAAAAAATTATAGATATGTTGGAGACGTATCATCCACCAGGGCCAGAAAGAAGAAAAATTCTGATGATGAGGATGAAGACTTTGTTGCAAAAGAAATCACCTCAAAGAACAAAGCCACTGTTCAGAAGGAGTATGGCACTCAGAAAGAGAGAGGTGTCACCAGGAAGATCTCTGCCTCTATTGCTGCTAAGAGAGGCATCTCTTCAGAGAATCCAGAAGGATCTCAACAGGCACCCATTCAAGCAAAGCCAAAGGCTGCATGAAAGAAGAGGGAAAGGAAGCAAACAGCTCATGTGATTTTCAGGCCAACATCTATGAGAAGAGATGATGCAACAGATGTTGAGGAGCAAGCAGCAAACCCACCTCCTCCCAAGCAACAGAAACTGATGGTAGATGCTATCAAAACAGCTACAACTTCCAAGGCCAAGCCTCCAGCTACTCAATGCAAGAGAACCACAAGAAATGTGCCAAGAAGGGAGAAGAACAAGGCCTCGGTGCCTGAAAGAGATGAAGAAGAGGATGATGCCCCAGTGCTTATGAAGCTAAGACCTAGATTACCTGAACACAATGACACTCATCCGGTTGCTGAGAACATGAAGAAGAGGAAGGATAAAGGTCTCAGGAAATGGAGAGAATCTGACCCCTACTCCATCAGAAGGAGGACTGTTGTAGACTATCGCTTCCACACCAAGGAACAGCAGGATTTCTATGAAATATTCTTGCTTGACAAGAAGCCAATAGTCAGTGATATGAAGTGGGTGGATTGGAAGTATATTGATCTTCATGAGGATAAGTTTCCCCACATTCATGAGGACTTTAGAACTATTGATGTTGATGAGTTCATTGGGAAGAAGCTAAAAAATTGGATTGATGAGATGGTGATGCAATTTTACTTGACAACTCATTTCTATCCCAATGGAAGGATTGTTTGGATGACCGAAGGAGTCAAGTACGAGTCTAGCATGCTTGAGTGGGCCACATTGCTTGGTGTGCCCGAAGCTGATGAGAATGATATTGATGTGTATGCTAAGCCAAAGATGGACCACAATTCCATGGCTAACTTGTACACGGTGATTCCTGAGGAGGACAAGGACACTCACAAGCTTGGATCTATTTATTATCTATTGGCAGGACTTGCTACCTCCAACACCATCATGAGGCATACTTTGATGCCCAAGTCAGGTGATGATAGGATGATTCGAGGTCACTCCATTAACATGCTGCATCATATTGACCAACATGAGAAATTCAAAGTCATGGATCTTATAGTTGAAACTATCAAGAGGACAACTGCTGATCAAAAGATGTCTTGTGGTTTTGCCCCTCATATTCAGATGCTTATCAACTCGAAGGGTGCAAACAAGTCTTTTCTGCTGGATCGTGAGCATTTACCGTTTTGGCCTGAGTTTGAGGAAAACACCATGACGATGGATTCATCCCATCCTACCTCAGCCGCAGCACAAGCAAGCGCATAGGCTGCTAGAACTTCAGGGCCTAGTGCTCCCTCAGCTCCAGTTCTCAAAACCAAGAGGATCGAGCAGAGTTTGGTGAAGTTAGCTGCTAACCAAAAGAGTCTTGAGAGGATTGTTGAGACTAAATTCTATGACCTGGATATCAAGGTGATAGAGATGCAAACCACCATTGAGAGTCTGAAGAAGGAGTTGGATGAAGGAAAGAATGCTAGTAGTGATGATGAGCAGCATCATAGTCTAGTACTTCCCATGACTACCCAGTTCCAGAGGATGCCCAGATCAGCAGCTGTACCAGTCACTTCCAGAGCCACAGTTTTAGCTCTAGCTGCTGCCCCCTCTGCCGCTCCATCAGCTGCTCCAGTTGTTGCCACTCCTCCACCAGTCCCGCAGACTTCTTCAGAGGCATTTGCAGATGCTCTTATCTCTACTCCGACATCGACGCACACCGGCGCTGCCAGCCAGAGGACTTCATCGCCAGGAGCTGCAGGAGATCAAGCCTAGAGAGACATTTAGCTCTATAGTTATTTGAACTTTTTGTACTTGTTGCCAAAGGGGGAGAATAGTATAGATCATTAGGCTTTGAGAGAGAGTGTTTTGCCTTTTGTTCGTTTGGTCCTTCTTGAGATACTTGTTATTTGAGTTACCTTTTTCTTGATGCATGTATGAGACTACTTTATTGTGTGCTTGATCATACCGTACCTTAATGCTATGCTTGCTTGGATATCCATTCATATGCTCTTGTATGATCATTCACTTGTTTGTTTGGTGATGAGTGCTAATTACTATGCAATCATATCATTTTGAGCGCTCCACCAAGATGTATGTGACATGGAAGAGTAACCCATGATCCTAATCGATTGTGCATTTGCATTCAAACGCAAATCCTTAATAATGCAGAAATTTAGGGGGAGCTCTTACTTATCACATACTTCTCAAAGCGACAATTTATTTCATTGATTATATCATTTGTCGAAGCTTTGATCTATATGTTGTCATCAATTACCAAAAAGGGGGAGATTGAAAGTGCAACTAATCCCCGGGTGGTTTTGGTAATCAATAACAACATATACATCATTGATCTAATTTTTATTGCTAGTAAATTTCAAAAAAGATCAATGATTGGCATGGCAAGGACTAATGGATGTGGACCCCTCAAAATGTCAAGAACAAGTTTGGCATCCACAAGACTCTTCATTTTCATTTTAGTGATCCAAGATCACATTGAGTCCCTTAGGAAAGCCAATACTATTAAAAGGGGATGAGGTGTTAATGATGAGGTTGTTGCTCAAAGTGCTTAGTGGTATTGCTCCAAAACCCTCAGTCATTCTCCCACAAACACATCTGTGATCCACCGAGATGATCATTCCATTGCCACAGCCAAAACCCTAACAAATTGGATCCACCAAAATGGTTCTTGGTCTCACCGAGATGGCCTTGCCAACTCTCTGTTATCGGTTGCAATTACTTTGGTCTAACCAAGTTCTTCCAATCGGTCTCACCGAGATGGTCTGCCAACTCTCTGTTGCCTTATTGCTTTACTTCGGTCTCATCGAGATAATGCAATCAGTGCCACCGAGATGAGGTTTTGCCTTACCATTGCACTTCGGTTGCTCCGAGTTGTTCCCGTTCGGTCCCACCGAAAAGCCCAACGTTCATATCTTTTACACAGATCGGTCTCACCGAGATTTATGATCGGCGCCACCGAGATGGGTCAAAAGTGTGTAATGGTTGGATTTTGGGTGAAGGCTATATATACCCCTCCACCCCCTCTTACCAAGTAAGAGAGCCATCAGAATGTGCCTACACTTCCACCATACATTTTCAGAGAGAGAACCACCTACCCATGTGTTGAGATTGTAAGTGCATCAAGTGCCCCCTTAGTGGTTTTGGAGTATTGAAGACAAATAGGTTGAGGAACTAATGTGTTTGTGAGTATACACAGGAGACAGAGTCCCTGAAGATTTGGTTTAACACATGGAAGACGACCCCTAAAAATAGATTTCTTCAAGTGAAGAATTTGATGATGAATTTGGTATGGCCTTTGAAGAAATTGATGTGAAGAATTTGAAGCTTGAAGACTTTGGTTTTCATAGTTTCTTTTCCTTTTATTTGAGTCATAGGAAAACCGTACTGTTAAAGGGGGTCTAGGTGAAACATATTTCACATTTCCGAAAGTGATGCTCATAACTTCTCAAACCTAGACACACAAGCTGCTTCGAGTGAAGCCTTTGGAAATCTCCAGTACAGCTGACGCATTTGCTAGCGACAGTGACAAAGTTCATCTGGTCGCTGACGAATTTGGTTATGCTGAGGAGTTAGGAGTTCGCCAGTGCGAGCTGCCTACCGTGAGGAAATTGAGTGCCCTGACGAAATTGAGAGTACAATTTTCTGACCGTTGCTACGCCGAGTGCCAGCTGTCGAGTGGATCCTTATCCTGATAACGGTCGAATCAGACAAGGGCATTTATGATAATTTATGTCGGGTTGCCCCCTGGCTATAAATAGCCACCCCCAACTAGTTGTTGGTTGGCTGCTCCGAGAGAACTTGACACTTGTCATTTGAGAGCAACCCATCCTCTGACGACTTTGTGAAAAACCCAAGTGAGGAAAAACCCAACCAGAGCCTAAGTGATTGAGCATCACTGAAGAGATTGATCTGTGTGATCCGACGCTTGTTACCTTTGACGACTATCATTCCTCCAGACGGTTAGGCGTCATGTTCTGAGCACCCAAGAGTAATTGTGGCGTGCCGGTGAACAAGTCTGTGAAAGTTTTGGAAGTCTACCTTGAAGACTTACTACGAGTGATTGGGCGAGGTCTAAGTGACCTTAGCTCAAGAGGAATGCGGTGAGGACTAAGTGTTCTCTGAGTTGCGACTCAGCCGCCTCAACCAGACGTACAGTTGATGCAGCAACTGGAACTGGTCTACCAAATTCCATTGTCTTCACCGAGCCAACCTGGTTTCAAATTCCTCACCCTCCCTTACTTTATTCCGCTGCTGAAGAATTTGTGATCTATCCTCTGACGAATTTGAACTGAAGTATTTGATCATGCTATCGTTTATTCCTCATTTCATATTCTTCATGCGTGTATGATTGTATGATTGCATGTTCTTCACCCTTATATATTCTGTTCGCATGTACTCTGATTCTGTGATGACTTAGTTTCCCTTGCGTTTCTATTTCTTCACTTTGATCTTCGTCAAATTCATTAGAGTTTGATGAATTTCTAATAATCTCCCATTCACCCCCCCTCTGGGAGATAACCTGCGCTTTCAATTGGTATCAGAGCAAGGTGCTCCCTGGTTCTGTGTGATTTTGGTTTAACCACCTGGAGTTTTAGTTATATCAACCGCGGGTATGATCAAGGTCTCCGCTGCGTGCCCCATCTTCGATGGCATAGACTATCCTTACTGGAAGAACAAGATGCGAATGCATCTTGAGGCTATTGACAATGATCTCTGGTTCGTCGTTGAGAATGGCGTCCCCACCATTTCACCAAGTATCAATGCTGCTGATGTGAAGAGATTCAAGCAACTGGACTCTCAAGCGAAGAACATCATTTGTGGTCATCTCAACAAAGGACAGTATGGCAGAGTGAGTGCGCTGGAAACCTCGAAGCTTATCTGGGACCGGCTTTCAAAAGTGAATGAGGGTGTTTCCACTCAACGTGACTCCCGAGTTGATGTTCTGCGCAATCTCTTCAATCGCTTCAAAAGACTCGACAACGAAAACGTGCAGCAAACCTTCAACCGCCTCACTGATATCTCCAATGAGCTCCAAGCTCTTGGTGCTGCTGACATCACCGATCATGAGGTGGTGAAGAAATTGCTGAGGTCTCTGGACATTTCCTTCGACACTTTGGCACTGATGATTCAAGAGTGCCCTGATTACAAGTCACTGGATCCTGCTGACATTCTTGAGAGGCTCAACACACATGAATTTCAGCAAGCCGAGAAGAGAGATATGTATGGACCCAGCTATGGTCGCCCTCGCGCTCTGAAGGCTAAAGCAAAAGCCAAGGCTATTTCTTCATCTGAAGAAGAAGAAGAGGAATATGAGAGCAGTTCTGACGGTGCTGAGGAAATTGGCAGAGAACTGGCGATGCTAGTGAAGAAGTTCCAGAAGTTTTCCAAGAAGAACAGATTCGGAAAGTCTTCAAAGTATGACTCGAAGAACACTGGAGAAGCGTCTGCTCGAGACTACAACAGAAGAACCTGTCTCAAATGTAAGAAGCTAGGCCACTACATCGCCGACTGCCCTCTCTGGCAAAAGAAGAAGAAGAGCAGGGATGATGATGAATCTGATGGCAAGAACAAGAAGTCCTCAAAGTCTTTCTCAAAGTCTTCATCAAAGTCCTCATCTCACAAGAAGTCTAGTTCTAGCAAAGCTCGTGCGTTCCTTGGGAAGGAAATGGACTCTGAAGAGAAATCTGATGATCAGCCAGCTGAGGAATCTGAGGAGTCAGACACTGGTGTGGCAAGTCTCGCTCTCGCCATTGAATACGTCAGCAAATCTATCTTCAACACTGAGGATAATGGTATCTCCATCAACCATGATGACTGTGCTGTTGACTACGCTCCCACCTATTGCTTCATGGCTTGAGGTGCAAAGGTAACCTCACGAGAAGCTTACTTTGAAACTTCCAGTGATGATGACTCTGAATGTGAATCTAAACCAAGCTATAAGAAACTTGCTAAAATTGCAACTGAGCAACAACATGCCATGGAAAAGATTCAAAAACTGCTAGACAAAAGCGATGACCTGTTGGACGAGGTAATGGATCGTAGTCAAGCCTTGTATGAGGATCTCAGAAGGCTCAAGTCTCAATATGACAAACTTGAAAGTCGTCATGTGTCCCTCTCAGCTGAACATGAGAAACTATCCTATGAATTTCTTTAAAGGAAGCAGGATCTCGAGAAGCTGAGAGCGTCTCATGATGATCTTCAAAAGGAAAACGATTCACTCCTCGCTCAACAGATCAGTACCGCTCAGGAAGAATTTGTTGCACCATGCCTAAAATGCCTTGAACGTGATAATGCTAATTCTTCAGCTGAATGTTCAAATGCTTCTGTACTTGCAATTGCTTCAACTGCTACGGTGGCCACTAACCCCTCATCTGAGGAAGCCAGTGATACTGATGAAAATGCAGGGCTGAAGGAATTGTATGTCATTGGCATGTACAAAAGCCTCAAAGGGCATCAAACCCTGTGTGACGTGCTAAAAAAGCAAATTCTTCGCAGGAACCCTAGGAAAGAGGGTATTGCCTTTGAGAGAAAGCTCAATGCTGATGGTTCATACTGGAAGCCTGAGTAGTATCCCAAAACCACATGGGTTGCTACAAAGGGACCTCCAGTAGACCCATCCACTTTATCTGGCTACACTTGTGATTCTTCATATTCTTCAGATGAGTCATTTGACTCCAATTATAAACTATTCAAAAATCAGAATGGTGAAGTCTTTGCCAGATTCATTGGTACTAACTGCAGGAACGGTCCACCTGTGAAGAAAATCTGGGTTCCTAAAAGCCTTCTGGAAAATCTTCAGGTGAATGTCATCATGACACCACCGATGAAGAAGAAACTTTCCAGGGAAAATTCTTCACAGGGATCAAAGTCGTCAAATGGACACAGACCCACTTATGGTCGCACTAATGTCTCTATTTCGCAGGGAAACAAACAGCGATTTGATGAATATGAGCATTATTCTTCGAACCACTATGTTCACAAATCATCGAAGAATTTCTCTGCCTATTTATTCAATTACTATAACCCTCCCGTGAAGAGAAATGCATATTCTTCAATGCCTAAGTTCTCCATCAATGCACTTCGTCACATTGCTTCTCAGCCACCCATTCAGATGTGGGTGGTTAAGAAGAAGAACTAATCTCTTCTGCAGGGTCAGGTCTTCAGGCAACTAAATGTCTGATGAATTTGATGAAGACCTGACAAAATGCCTGTTGGGATGCAGGCTAATCATGTTGGAATGAATGTTTCATTTCACACATCCCTTATGCTGCTAGATATTACTCATTGATGAAATTATCTGATGAAATTGATCATCATCATATTCTTCACTTTGAAGCATATGAATTTGTAAGTCAGACTAATGCTCCTACAGGATGAAACACCTTCAGCCACTGAATGGGTCTTGGACAGTGGTTGCACGAATCATATGACTGGAGATAGGAATCTCCTCACTGATGGTCCCCTTACTCCGTCTCATCTGAAGCATATCACTTACGCTGACAAAGGAAAAAGCAAGGTATTGGGTCTAGGTAAGGTTGCCATTTCAAAGGATCGACACATGGAAAAGGTGATACTTGTCGAGTCCCTTGGATTCAACCTCATGTCTATCTCAATGCTTTGTGATCTTGATATGATTGTCATCTTTGGCAAATATAGATGCATTGTGCTATTGGAATCTGACAAATCCAAAGTCTTCAAAGGCTTTAGGAGAGGTGACCTGTATATTGTAGATTTCTCTACAGGTCCTCAGCCTGCAACATGTCTAATGGCAAAAGCTTCGGAATGCTGGCTATGGCATCGACGAGTTGGACATGCTGGAATGAGGAATAAGCACTCTTGTCAAGAAGAAGCATATCATTGGCGTCCAGGGTGTCAAATTAGTCAAGGATCACCTCTGTGGTGCTTGTGAGTCTGGAAAGATGACCAGAGCCAAGCACCAGGCGAAGACAATCATGACCACTACTCATCCTTTTGAATTACTTCACATGGATTTGTTTGGTCCCACACATTATGCCACACTAACCAATGCAGCATCTCTCTACGGATTCGTCATTGTTGATGACTACTCTCGCTACACCTGGGTGCGCATCATTACCTACAAGACTGAAGTTCAGAATGTCTTCAGACGATTCTCCAATCGAGCCATGACGAATTATGGTCTCAAGATCAAGCACATCAGGAGTGACAATGGCACTGAGTTCAAGAACACAGGCCTCGATGACTATCTTGATGAACTTGGTATTACTCATGAGCTCTCTGCTCCCTACACTCCTCAGCAGAATGGAGTCTAGGAGCGCAAGAACAGAACCCTCATCGAGATGGCGCGCACTATGCTTGATGAATACAAGACACCTCGTCACTTCTGGCCTGAGGCAATTGACACTGCATGCCACATCATCAACCGGGTATATCTTCACAAATTCCTCAAGAAGACTTCATATGAACTCCTCACTGACAAGAAACCCAATGTGAGTTATTTCAATGTCTTCGGTGCAAAATGTTGGATTAGAGATCCTCATCACAATTCTAAATTTGCACCGAAAGCACATGAAGGTTTTATGCTTGGTTACGGAAAGGACTCGCACACCTACAGAGTCTTCAACTCCTTCCACCACAAGGTTGTTGAAACTGTAGATGTGTGGTTCGATAAAACTAACGGCTCGCAAAGAGAGCACCTGCCTCCTGTGCTAGATGAAATGCCACCTGAGGAATCTATCAAGATGATGGGCACTGGTGAAATTGTGCCCAGTGAAGAAATAGCTGCTGATGAAGAAGTGGTCGTTCCTCGTCGAACATTCTGAAGAAAATGATGCTGAGGACTCTGCACGGCAACCACAATAACAAGGCCCTCATCCAGCACATCCACGAGTGGCGAATGAAGTGCAGATTGAGAAAATCCTCAACAACATCAATGCACCTGGTCCCCTCACTCGCTCAAGAGCTTCACATTTAGCTAACTTTTGTGGGCATTACGCGTTTGTCTCTATTTCAGAGCCCACCAAAGTCGATGAAGCATTTCTGGAACCTGAATGGATTCAAGCAATGCAAGATGAATTGCATCAATTCGAGCTCAACAATGTGTGGGAGCTAGTTAAGCGTCCTGATCCACGCAAGCACAATATCATCGGCACTAAGTGGATCTACCACAACAAACAAGACAAAAATGGCCAAGTGGTGAGGAATAATGCCCGTCTTGTAGCTCAAGGCTACACATAGGTTGAGGGTATTGATTTCGATGAAACATTTGCACCTGTTGCTAGGCTTGAAGCCATTCGTATATTGCTTGCATATGCTAACCATCATGATATCCTCTTATATCAAATGGATGTGAAAAGTGCATTCCTCAATGGTAAGCTTGAGGAAGAAGTATATGTTGCTCAACCACCAGGTTTTGAGGACCCAAAGCATCCTGACAAAGTCTTCAGACTCAACAAGGCTCTCTATGGCCTCAAGCAGGCCCCTAGGGCTTGGTATGATACACTGAAGGAATTCCTGAAGAAAAAGGGATTCAAATCCGGTTCACTTGACCCCACTCTCTTTACTAAGTCTTATGATGGTGAACTGTTCATATGCCAAATATATGTTGATGATATTATCTTTGGTTGCACTAACAAGAAATATAGTGACGAATTTGCTCATATGATGCAAGAAGAATATCAGATGTCTATGATGGGAGAGTTGAAATTCTTCCTCGGGCTTCAAATTCGTCAACAACCAAATGGCATCTTTATATCTCAGGAGAAATACCTCAGAGACTGCCTGAAGAAATTCGGAATGCAAGACTGCAAAGGCCTCAAGATACCAATGCCAACAAATGGCCAACTCAACACTGACAAAAATGGTAAAGATTTCGATCAGAAGGTATATCGCTTCATCATTGGTTCGCTGCTTTACCTATGTGCATCTAGGCCAGATATTATGCTTAGCGTTTGCATGTGTGCCCGCTTTCAAGCATCACCGAAGGAATCACACCACCAGGTTGTGAAACGAATTCTTCGATATTTGGCTCACACCCCAACGCTTGGATTATGGTATCCCAAGGGCTCATCACTTGATCTTGCTGGATATTCCGATTCTGATTATGCTGGTGACCGAGTGGATCGCAAGTCAACATCAGGCACATGCCATTTCCTCGGACGATCTCTTGTATGTTGGTCCTCGAAGAAGCAGAACTGCGTTTCACTTTCTACTGCCGAGGCTGAGTACATTGGTGCTGGCGCCTGCTGCTCTCAGTTACTATGGATGAAGCAAACTCTCAAGGACTATGGCGTCAATGTGAAGAAAGTGCCACTCTACTGCGACAATGAGAGTGCCATCAAGATCGCCCACAACCCAGTGCAACACTCAAGGACGAAGCATATTGAGATTCGTCACCATTTTCTTCGTGATCATGTGCTGAAGGGAGACATCGTCATCGACCACGTGAAGACTGAAGACCAGCTTGCAGATATCTTCACAAAGCCCTTGGATGAGAGAAGGTTTTGCATGTTGCGGTGTGAGCTAAACATCTTAGAATCTTCGAATGTCCTTTGAAATGGACACACATCCTAACGCTTATGCATTCTTGATGACTTTGATGCACAACACAAAAAGTAACGTTTTTCTTCAATCAATGAAGACTAACCCTCTAAGTGTGAAGAAATTAATGAAGAACTTGATTCTCAGAACCCTACGACAATTGTACGCGGTTTCTGAAATCATCATAGTTCTTATACGGTGGGTAACGCCACCACCTCTTCTGACGTTCTTCAAATTTGAGTTTTTTTGTCATTTGCAATTTTGTCAAACTTTTCAAATTCGTCATTTGAGGTTTTTCTTCACTGCTTTTGGTTCTATAGCTATATATATATATATATTTGAGTTTTTCATGTCCTCAACAGCGTCCACATATAGCTAATTCTTCAATCGTGTTTTTCGTCATCTATGTGGATGTGATCGGACCCTCTCCCCTCTGTGCTAAGATCAACCCACTCTGTTCACAAATTCTTCATATGCGTTCTACTTGACACTGTTCAAAGTCTTCACTCTGTCCTTGACAGCTAAAGAAATTGCGAACACCTTTTGAAAAATTTCTAATCATTTTTGGCGGTTGCCACAGTAACTTCATCCCGCGCTTCGCACGCGAGGATAGAGATGAAAATCTATGTGTGACGCGTGTCACTCAGATGCAAATCGCCAGGGGCTTATCCGTCCAGAATCTTCGGGCCGCTCGGTTTTTACTGCGCCTATATAAAGGCTTGACCCTATCAACCTCAACTCCTTTCACTCTCGCCCCTGTCGCTCTCAAACCCTAGCGCCGCCGCTGGATCTCATCGTCGCCGGAGAGGAAGAGCTTCACTGCCTCGACTTCTTCGCCGTCGTACTCGCGCCGGCCGCGGATTTCTTCACCTCCGCCGCCGCCGTAGATGTCTTTCGTCGCCAAGCTAGGGAACGGAAGATCTAAACTGACGATTTCCATCACCTCGTCGTCCAGTTCGTCGAGTTCATCCTTGGGGTAAATAAAAGTTATTTTTACCACCCTAGTTTGATCTTTTTACTGCCACAAAATCTTCAAGTGATGTTTTTACCACTTTTCCAATTCTTCAGCACTTCCTTCTGGCCAGTCTTGAGTATTTGCATCTAAGTCACACTTAACAACAAGATTCCTCAATTGTGCAATTGCTTCAATCTGTACAACTCGGGAATCTTTGTCAAGAATACTTAGTGAAATGCGTCAAGACGATAAGGGTCAATTTCTTCACCTGGTTTATTTTGAAAAATATCTGAGAACGCATGTGACTCTTCCCTATTTCCTCGCAACTATATTCTATTGACAGGTACAATGTCTGCAGACAAATCACTAGGTTCTCATCAAATTAATTCATTTGCCGCATTGCTTGAGGAAAATCTTCAAACATCTTCAGAGTCCTCAAAAGTTCAAAAACCTCAGCTGAAGAAAATGGCTGATGGGAAAAGGCCTCAGAAGGGAGGCAAGCAGAAAGAAGAACATACAGCTTTTGAGATTCTTGATGACTTGTATGATGGATATTGCACTCCAGATGAGGAAACACACGGAAAGGAAACAAAGGAGCAACGCAAAACGCGCATGCAAAAGATCAAGAGGTACTGGACATACCAGTGGAGGGACTACAATTTCGTCACCTCCAAGTACATGAAGGACTTTGCTGTAAAGCCACCGTGCAACAGGCCACCTCTTGCTGAAGGCCAAACTGCTCATCCAACTAGCATCCGTAGGGGTGAAGAATTCCCCAAAGAATGGGCAAAGCAACAGGCTAAATTGCAGAAACAGGCCAAAAAGGCCGTTGATGAATTCAACAAGGCCACAAAGGCCTCAGCTGAAGCTGGTGCTAGTGGCAGTGCAAGTGCTCCGAAGATAGCCATGCAGAAGAAGCCTGCCAGCAAACCAAAGCCGTCAGTCCCAAAGGCTTTAGCACCCAAGGCATCAAAATCTTCAGTGCCTCCTCCTGCTACAAGTTCTTCAGTGGCAGCAGCAAAATCTTCAACACCGGTCGTGCTCGCATCTTGCCAGCGCACCGAGGGCTTTGCAACAGCCTCAATCGCTGCATCAAGTGCCTCAGCTTGTGGGCAGTCATCATCTTCATTGCCCACGCTGAAGAAAAAGGCAATTGCTGGCCGTGGAACTAGGCCAAGTCCCAAGAGCAAGGCCATCATGCCTCAGGCTGATGAACACGGGCTGGCTGACGAAAATGAGCTGGCGGAGTTCCTCAGAAGAAAGCAAGAGCAAGCTGCCATTGCTAAGAATTCTTCAGTTCCAATGATGCTTGATCCCAAGAAGCTGCTAGACTTCATTGACATCTGGTGCACCAAGCCAGACACGCCTCTTGACGAATTGAACCTGCCTCCTGGTCCGAGTCATGTGTTGTTTGCCTTGATCTTGAACGAGAAGCACAAAATTGCTCAAGCTAAACTAGTGAGGAAACATCAGCTGCAGAAAGAGAAAGAGCTGCAGAAGAACATGCTTTCCATTTCCCCTCAGCAGCTTGTAGCTTTACAGACTGAGATTCAACAGCTGTCTGAGGAATTTGAAAGACAGTTTAGTCACTGCTGTGGTGTGCGCGACAGATTCTTCACTGCAACCAACCAGGTTGTTGAAGACCACAACAAGCGCAAAGTCGCCAAGTTTGGTACTGTGCCACCCACAAGTTCTTCAGCTTCACCACCACCTGCTCCGGCCAGTGAGACTGCGCCCTTATCTCCGCCAGAACCAGAAAGGGCCACTGAAGAAGTTGTTCCTGAAGAAACAGCCAGGGCGACTGCATCAGTCGTTCCTGAAGAAACTGAACCAACAAACTCCTCAGCAGCAGTACCACCAGCGTCCTCATCTGTAAGGCATATCACACTTCCTTCTGCATCAGAAGTGAAGAAAACCAAAGTTGCTGAGAAGGAAGCAAAGAAGAGAATAGCTTCAGCTCCTCCTGCCAACACTGCACTAGTGAAGAAAGTGAAGATGACACCATTGTCTTCAGAAGATCCGATTGATGCCATACCGATCTCATCAGCGCCCCCAACTCCTGCAACTGCAAATCTTCAACTTGTTCCATATGGGGTGGAATATGAAATTCCTCAGGCTGATGTAGATGTCACTGAAACCCACTCTGCTGCTACCACAGAGCAAGTGGATGAAGAGATTGAAGTCGAAGATGATGCTTCGCTTCACCAAGTTGTGTCACGGAAGCCCTCACAGGTTCCGTTGACTGAAGAAAATGACACTGCTTCATATGCAAGCAGTGAAGCAACTAAAGAGGATGTGGATATGGATGGTGCTACAACCCCACTGATCGTTGATGACTTTTGGGAAGCTTTCCATCCAAACTCGCCCCTCACCACACCTCTGTCGCAAGTGCCACAGTCACCCGCCGTCACTGAAGAAATTCATACGGGCTCTGAGGAGAAACAACCATTACCCCTCCAGAGCATTGCTGAAGAAATACCAGCTGCAACAGCTGATGAAACTGCTCAAGATGAGCTCACTGTTGACGTCGTCAATACATCTCCTCGTGCAGACTCAATTCCTTCAGCAGACACAGATACAGTTCCTACCGCCACTACTGAGGAAATTGCTAAGTCTCTTGCTGTGACCGATCCCAATGATTCCACTGGGTCCCCATGACCAGTGTTTGATGTTCGCAGGAAGATGCATAACCTTCAGCCAGTGCCAGTGATGCCCAAGATTGGCAGAACCCTCAGGCGGCCTCAGTTCGACAACGCCAAATTCTTCGAAGAGAAGAATTTCTTCATAGGCGAGTCCCCTTATGACTCAGCCAAGATCAGGCGCCTGCGATTCTGGACAAGGACGCAGATGAATTTCTATGCATCGCTACTGTGGCTATAAAGATACGCTCCTTTCGTTTCAGATTTAGGAAATGCTTGGAATTGGAATTGGTTGAAAGGAAACCGGAACTGGAAGATCGACTCGGGGAAACAGGACCTTAATAAGCGCCTTCCGAGACTTGGACTCGAGGAAGGTAAGAACCCCCGGTTTTCTACACGCGGGAACCCCTAAGCTGCGGTTGGAAAAGCTCTCTAGTTTGATTGTCTGGTTTTTTTCTAGGCAAAGGAAAGGGCTTGCATTGCTCAAGTCTTCCTGGACATCTGAGATGGAAGATCCTTTGTATTCTGTTGATCTTGCTCTTATTATTTGTAATGAAAATGCATTCAAAGATGGATTGTTATTTTGATACGAGAAACTCAAACTCTACAAAGAAGCCTGCTAGTGGAGAAGAGCCATCGAACCAGATTTGTCATTTGCTGTTTTTTAGAAATGAAAACTTTCCTTATCAAAGAGGGGGGAGAAGACATAACCAGAAGAATTGTGAGAAATAAGTCAATTTATCAAGTTGAGGCATTTCGATTTGGATTTCAAATAATCAAGACAGAAAAAGACTCCTGCGCCCTCGAGGTTTTTCAATCAGTTGAGTGCCGGATAGGGGTAAAAGTGACTCATTTGGCCTTTCCGCTAGTCTTTTATATACTCGAAAGCCGTTTGCACGAGAAAAAGCAATCACTTCGGTAAAGGGATCGAAAGATTATGGTCTGAAATAGAGATTTGAGAGTCCCTCGTGTGAGTACGTGCTGAAGAGCAAGTGACAAGAAGAAACTATTTGCTTATCGCCATATTCCTCACGTGGATATGGAGTCTCTACCGTGCTTTCGGCCAGTCCTGGCTGTTCTTCACGATGCAGGATTACTTAGCTTCTGCTCTGATGTGTGCGATTGGAATGAAGAAATCATTCTTCAGTTCTACGCCACTGTGCATTTTTCTGGAGAGGCTGAAGACATTGCAACATGGGCACTGGAATGGATGAGTGAAGACACTCACTATAAAGCACCAATTGAAGAACTTCTTCGTGCTCTCCCAGTTGATCCACCCCAAGATGACGCAAAGAGAATTTATGAAGAACCTGAGCTGCCTGACCACCTGATGCAAGTGCTGATGAAGCCAATGGCTGAAGGAGATGCTCCTGGGACAACCTTCCTCGTGAAGGACTTGCTCTATGTGCCAAAGACTATTTTTTGCATTCTGTCCAAAACCCTCAGTCCAATTAAGGGTCACAACTCCAACACTGAAGAAGTTGTGGGAATTATGAAGAACTTGCTGTTCCACATAGTTCATGGCACTCCCATCAACATTCATGACTTCTTTCTAAGGACTTTGGTCACAGTGGCACAGTCGCCTTTTGATCTGAAGCCATATGCTCCGTGGATCATGAGATTCATCAGATCCCGATCTGCTATTCACTACAAGGCTGACCGTCAGAATCACTTGAGCTATTTGCTTGAAGTAGAAGTTCTTCAGAGCACCATCTCCACAGTACCTGGCAAGGGCAAGAGACCCATAGATGAAGGCTTACGTCCTCTGGATGGACATTTTCGTCAACCAATCTCCAGGTCCAATGCTGATGAATCTGCTAGCCAGGATACAGCAGCAAAAGCTTCAAGGCCAACTACTTTACCAGAAGCACCACACGTCATGACGGACCGTGAGCTGCTTATAACCCTTCACCAGAAAGTGGACAGGAATCATAGATGGGTTAAGCGTCAGTTTGCTGCAGTTCAAGCCAACATGACTGTGATGCATAACTCAGTCCGCAAAAACCGCTACTATCTTCATGAGATATTTGACAGATCATGGGCCATCCTTTCGCATCTAAAGACCGATGAAGAACTTGCTGATTTGGACTTCCAGATGAACTTTGACTGGGCAGAACCGCCAAGGAAGAAGTACAAGAAAGTCCAAGTTCCTCCACTTATGCCAAGCTCAGAGTCTTCATCATGCACCACTGATGAAAATGAAGGTGTTGAAGACGATGCGACTGGTCCATCTGCTTCACGCGACCCCGACACCGCTGGCGCTCCCTAGTCTTCACCGCGATGTTTTTCATCAGGGGCGTTAATCCTCGCCTTGTCTCCTTTTGGTCATCTGATGACAAAGGGGGAGAAGTGTGAGTTAGTCTTCAAGCGGGTCAATATATGGGCTGTTTTTTGCTTAAGTTTCAACTCTTGGACTTTGCTGGATTTGCTCTTTGATGAGTTGTAACTTCAATACTGTTGGTCGTCTGACTCTTTTGCTACATTTATGATGCGTGCTCTGATCCTAATATATCTGTTCATTATGCATGCACAATTTTGTCAGACACCAATTTTCATCATGCATTCATATTCCTCAAATATCTTATGATCATGCATGATTAGATTCCAAGATATAGGGGGAGATCTCCACAATTTCAACCTACCATGTGCATTTGCAATCCAAAGCAAATTCCTCATAAGCACATCTTCAGGGGGAGTTCCTCAATATCTTGTAACCAATTTCTTCAAACTCTGTACTTACACTTCAATTATTTTTACTCCCGTTGAAAGCCTAACCAATTTGTCATCAATCACCAAAAAGGGGGAGATTGTAAGTGCATCAAGTGCCCCCTTAGTGGATTTGGAGTATTGAAGACAAATAGGTTGAGGAACAAATGTATTTGTGAGTATACACAGGAGACAGAGTCCCTGAAGATTTGGTTTAACACATGGAAGACGACCCCTAAAAATAGATTTCTTCAAGTGAAGAATTTGATGATGAATTTGGTACGGCCTTTGAAGAAATTGATGTGAAGACTTTGAAGCTTGAAGACTTTGGTTTTCATAGTTTCTTTTCCTTTTATTTGAGTCATAGGAAAAACCGAACTGTTAAAGAGGGTCTAGGTGAAACATATTTCACATTTCCAAAAGTGATGCTCATAACTTCTCAAGCCTATACACACAAGCCGCTTTGAGTGAAGCCTTTGGAAGTCTCCAGTACAGCTGACGCATTTGCTAGCGACAGTGATGAAGTTCATCTGGTCGCTGACGAATTTGGTCATGCTGAGGAGTTAGGAGTTCACCAGTGCGAGCTGCCTACCGTGAGGAAATTGAGTGCCCTGACGAAATTGAGAGTACAATTTTCTGACCGTTGCTGCGCCGAGTGCCAGTTGTCGAGTGGATCCTTATCCTGACAACGGTCGAATCAGACAAGGGCATTTATGACAATTTATGTCGGGTTGCCCCTGGCTATAAATAGCCACCCCCCAACCAGTTGTTGGTTGGCTGCTCCGAGAGAACTTGACACTTGTCATTTGAGAGCAACCCATCCTCTGACGACTTTGTGAAAAACCCAAGTGAGGAAAAACCCAACCAGAGCCTAAGTGATTGAGCATCACTGAAGAGATTGATCTGTGTGCTCCGACGCTTGTTACCTTTGAGGACTGTCATACCTCCAGACGGTTAGGCGTCATGTTCTGAGCACCCAAGAGTAATTGTGGCGTGCCGGTGAACAAGTCTGTGAAGGTTTTGGAAGTCTACCTTGAAGACTTACCACGAGTGATTGGGCAAGGTCTAAGTGACGTTAGCTCAAGAGGAATACGGTGAGGACTAAGTGTTCTCTGAGTTGCGACTCAGCCGCCTCAACCAGACATACAGTTGATGCAGCAACTGGAACTGGTCTACCAAATTCCATTGTCTTCACCGAGCCAACCTGGTTTCAAATTCCTCACCCTCCCTTACTCTATTCCGCCGCTGAAGAATTTGTGATCTATCCTCTGACGAATTTGAACTGAAGTATTTGATCATGCTATCGTTTATTTCCTCAGTTCATATTCTTCATGCGTGTATGATTGTATGATTGCATGTTCTTCACCCTTATATATTCTATTCCCTTGCGTTTCTATTTCTTCACTCTGATCTTCGTCAAATTCATCAGAGTTTGACAAATTTCTAATAATCTCCCATTCACCCCCCCTCTGGGAGATAACCTGCGCTTTCAGAGATCAAGAGATTCCAATCCAACCATTTGAACCTTGATTTCTACCCTCTTCAAGTTGTTTTCCACTCCAATCCTTCTCCTACCCAAGCCAAATCTGTGAGAGAGAAATTGAGTGTTGAGGAGACTATCATTTGAAGCACAAGAGCAAGGAGTTCATCATCAACACACCATTTACTACATTTTGGAGAGTGGTGTCTCCTAAATTGGTTAGGTGTCACTTGGCAGCCTCCAAGATCATGTGGAGTTGAACCAAGGAGTTTGTAAGGGCAAGGAGATCGCCTACTTCGTGAAGATCTACCCCGAGTGAGGCTAGTCCTTCGTGGACGGAAGCCATGGTGGAATAGGCAAGGTTTCTTCTTCATGGACCCTTCGTGGGTGGAGCCCTCCATGGATGATAACCCACAAGTATAGGGGATCGCAACAGTTTTCGCGGGTAGTATTTCACCCAGATTTATTGATTCGACACAAGGGGAGCCAAAGAATATTTGTGAGTATTAGCAGTTGAGTTGTCAATTCAACCACACCTGGAAAACTAAATATCTGTAGCAAAGTGTTTAGTAGCACAGTAGTATGATAGTTTCAAGAGCAATAGTAATAGTAGTAACAGTAACTTAGCAATTTTGTAGTAATTGTAGCAGCAGCAGCAACAAAAGTAACTTAGCAAAGATCAATATGCAAAAAGCGGAGGCATTGGAGCAGTGATGGATAATTATGTTGGATGACATTCACCATGTAACAGTCACAACCTAGGGCAATACACAATAGCTCCAATTCATCAATGTAATGTAGGCATGTATTCCGTATATAGTCATACGTGCTTATAGTAAGAACTTGCTTGACATCTTTTGTCCTACCCTCCCGTGGCAGCGGGGTCCTTAAGGAAACTAAGGGATATTAAGGCCTCCTTTTAATAGAGAACTAGAACAAAGCATTAACACATAGTGAATACATGAACTCCTCAAACTACGGCAATCACCGGAAAGAATCCCAATTATTGTTACCTTGGGGTATGCGGATCATGACACGTAACAGGTGCATATAACTTGCAAGATAGGATCAAGAAATCAAATATATTCATGAAAACATAGAGGGTTCAGATCTGAAATCATGGCACTCGGGCCCTAGTGACAAGCATTAAGCATAGCAAAGTCATAGCAACATCAATATCAGAACATAGTGGATACTAGGGATCAAAACCCTAAGAAATTGACTCGATTACATGATAAATCTCATCCAACCCATCACCGTCAAGCAAGCCTACGAAGAAATTACTCACACACGGCGGTGAGCATCATGTAACTGGTGATGGAGGATGGTTGATGATGACGACGGTGTCGAATCCCCCTCTCCGGAGCCCCGAACGGACTCTAGATCAGCCCTCCCGAGGAAGAACAGGAGGTGGCGGCGGCTCCGTATCGTAAAACATGATGATTCTTTCTCCTTGGTTTTTTCCCCATGAATAGGTACTTATAGTGTCGGAGTTAGGTCAAACGAAGCTGCCAGGGGCCCACAAGCCTGCCAGGCGCGCCCTGGTGGGGTGGCTGCGTCCCCCAGGCTTGTGGAGCCTGGTGGCCCCCCTTTGGTGGATCTTTGCGCCAGTATTTTTTATATATTGTGAACTAATTCTCTGTAAATTTTCAGGTCCATCCGAGAACTTTTATTTCTGCACAAAAACAACACCATGGCAATTCTGCTAAAAACAACGTGTGTCCGGGTTAGTTCCATTCAAATCATGCAAATTAGAGTCCAAACTAGAGCAAAAGTGTTTGGAAAAGTAGATACGTTTGGGATGTATCAACTCCCCCAAGCTTAACTCATTGCTTGTCCTCAAGCAATCCAGTTGACAAACTGAAAGTGATAAAGAAAACCTTTTACAAACTCTTTTGTTCTTGTTGTCTGTATATATACTTAACTAGCATCCAAGTTTTCAGCAAAGATTATGAACTAACCATATTGATGATAACACTTAGGTCTCATATTTACTCATCGTAATAACATAACCAACTAGCAAGCAATAATAAGATATCTCGGATGCCAACACTTTGTCAAAACAATCATGATATAATATGATAACATGGTATCTCGCTAGCCCTTTCTGAGACCGCAAAACATAAATGCAGAGCACCTCTGAGATTCAAGCAACGACTAAACATTGTAATTCAGGGTAGAGGATATCCAGTCATGGTGTAACATCCCAAAATTCTAAATTTTGGAATGTTATATTTAATAAATAAATAGGATTGATTGCTTGATTGTTTGTTTGATTGATTGACTGAAAGTGAGTGAAATTTGAAACTTTTTGAAAGTTTAATGAGAGGGAATGAAATGACTTTCCCAAACTTTCACCTTGCATTTTGATCCCCAGAGATTCAAATTCATTTCAAAACAAAACCCTTGAGTGAAGATGACATGACTTCTTCCATTTGAAATGAAAAGGGATTTTGAAAAGATTTGAATTTTCATTTGAAAACAATCCAAATGAAATACTTTAAGCCACCCAAGGATTTTCATGAGAGAAGATAATATGACTTCTTCAAATCAAATGGAATAGAGTGGGAAGTAATGAGGATCAACTTTCAAAAGTTATTTGAATCACTTTTGGAAAGTTTCCATTTTGAGTTTCAAATCTTTTCCACTATTCAAATTAAATAAAGAGAGAAGGTAATATGACTCCTTCAAATACCAATGATGAATATGGGATAAGAATTATGAAACCATCATGGAGTTATTTGATAGTTATTTGAAATTCATTTGCAAAGCCTTTTCAAAGAATATTGGATATTTGAGTTTTTATTCAAATTATTTTTCTCCAAAAATAAAATAAATGGAAATTAGGGTAAAATGATTCCCTACAATAGAAAAATGGAGAAAAGTGAATTTGAAATCATTTTGATATTTCAAAATAATTTTATTTGCATTTTAAATGCAACAGTAGCACTGTTTGAATTTTGAGATTTTTTGTGAATTTTATTTGGACTTGAGAAATAGTTCATGTTTTAGGATTTCTGTTTCTGAAATTTTTGATATATAATATATATATATATATTATATTGGTTTATATTTTTGTTTTTGGGTGTTTTGTTTGCTGTTGTTTTTATAAAAAAAAAGAGAGAAACCCTAGCGCCGCAGCCCATCTGGCCGAAATGGCCCGTGGCCTTCTCCCCGCCCGCGAAGCGTTTCGCTTCGGTCGCCCGACCCCTCCTCTCGCTCTCGCTCTCATCTCTCCCTCACTGACCGGCGGTCCCGTGCCCTTCTTACTCCTCCCGCAAGAATCGGGCAGAGCCCTGCCCAAGCACGCCGACGCCGCCGCGTCCGATCCTCTCGGGATCGCGCTCCCGAGCTTTCTCCTCGCGCATGCCTATGTCCTATATATACCCGCGCTCCTCCTCCCTCGACCCCCTTTTAAACTCCAGCCCAAAACCACCCGTAGCCCACGCGTTCGTCGATCGCATGTCGCCGGCCGAAGCTGCTGTTGCCCTCAACTCCAACGTCGGTGAGCCTCCCCTTGATCCCCCTATTCGCCCATAGCAAGCCGTCGACCCTGCGCATCTCTTTGACATGTTTCTGCGCCTCTCCTTCATCTACAGCAGCCGCATCTACGTCGCACGCCCTCGCTGGAGCACCCGAGCTCTGCCTCTTCACCCCGTCGCCGTCCGACGTCCCCGTCCTTCGCTGAGACCACCACCGGATGCGTCGTACGCTGACGCGCCCGCCCGACATCTCCGCCGCCTCCGACGATCACTGGAGCACCTCCGCCGACCACCCCCAAGCCGCACGCCGCCGTCGACCTCGCCGTCATTGCCCTCTGTAAGCCACCATCGCTCCCCTCTGTTCGATTGTAGACGTAGGGCATAGATTTGATTGGCCTAGTTTTTTTAGATCAAACCGTTTTCTGTTAAACAGCGGGCGTCTGCCGTTTAGGGCCAGCAGCAAACACTCCGTAGCCGTCCGATCTAGATCGGACCGTCAGCCTAGATCTATTTTTTTATTTAGCCGCGCCGCGCACCGAAACCCCTAATCTTCGGTAGACCACCCGATTAGCTCTAGCGCCCGCAACTGTAGCCAACCAAAGGGCGCTGCGTGTCCAGCGGCCGACCCCTATTGTTTTTTTCCTGTTTTCTTATATTTGAATTCAGAAAAAGTTTCTGTTTTGTTTTTCTTATATCTTTTAGGATATTTAGTGTTTTTGAGTGATTCTTTTTGCATTAGATTAGGAATTTCATCTAGTTTCTGTAGACACCAAGTTTGGCCATGTTTGAAAATTTTAAATTTGATTTTGCATGAATTTGCTTCAAACCTTGTTTTGTGAATATCTTGAGTTTAAAAATAGCTATTTAGTTAATTCTTTTTGCTAGTGATCACTTGATCCTTTGTCTAAACAGTAGGCTTTTGCAAATTAGTTTTTGTTTAATTTAAATTAGGGTTTTAGGCGAAACAGTACTGTTTTACATAGTTTAGTGTTATTTTCTTTTCCCTTAGTATTTAATTGTTTTTAACTAAAACCTATATGTTTTTTTTTTGACAAATTTAGTTTTGTTTCTGTTGGATAACAGTAGAAAATTTTATTTTATTTAAAAATTTAATTTTCTTTAGTTTTGTAGTAAAACTTGCATAGGTCATAAATAGAGTTTTATAAAAGCTTTTTAATTGTTTCTTTTTCTACTAAAAGTTTATGAAAAATACTTTTTGTTAAAATTAGTTGTTTTACCTTTTCTTTTCTGTTAATTTATTAGTTTAGTATTTTCTTTGATTTTCGCTTAGAACAAAACTATTTTTGTAGTTAAGTCAAAAGGTTTTCCTAGTAGATTCTTTATAGTTTTTACTATTAGTTTCATGGCTGATAACTAATTGTCGGCAACTTATGATACTTGTGGGCTATGAGACATCGGTTGGCGGAACCATGCCATAGTAGATAACTCCGTGGTGAAAACTCCTGATTATTCCTTTGGTGTAGGGAAAATAAAACCAGCTTTTACGCAAAAACTCAGACATAGAGCCACAAAGCCATATTGCATATAGAATAGTTTCATCATCTGTTTTTCTTATTGTGATCTTGCCGGTACATTCAATGTACTCACCTACACGGCTGCAACGTATCATGTTGCAGGATTTTTCTACGACGAGCGAGTTTCGTTGTAGGGTTACGGTCTACACTCAACCTGCCGATGGCGTTGATGGGACTCCACACCCGTTTGTTTGTTTCCGCTGAGACTTATGAGGTATATATCAGTATTACGTTATTTATACATGTGATTGCACTTTGATATATACGTTGATGTACTGTGTGTACCAGCATACTGATCCAGGGATGGCACAGATACACAGAGGCTTGACCGTTTGAGGTTGGGTCGCTACACATGGTCACACCCAACATTAACTATACTCAATGCATAAAAATGACAATAGTGCTCTCCAACTGGTGCTTAAATGAGAAGGTGATGACTCAACATTAAAAGTAAAATAACATAAAAGTAAATGGATAGGCCCTTCGCAGAGGGAAGCATGGATTTGCAGCGGTGCCAGAGCTCGAAGCTTAAATTAGAGATGAAAATAATTTTGGGAGGTATGCTTTTCCTGTCAACGTCACGACCGAGAGTTTTCAATATCTTCCATGCTAAACAAATTATAGGCGGTTCCCAAGCGAAAAGGTAAAATTTACTCCCCCTCCACCGTACCAACACAAGCCATGGCTAGCCGAATTCATGGGTGCCCTCCATACCAACAACTTTTCGGGGGAGTTTGTTTGCATTATATGATTTCGATTTGAGCATAGGACTGGGCATCCCAATTACCATCCTCTCTCGTGCAATGACAAGTGAATAAACACTCATCTGAGAGTAATCCGCTTAGCATGGAAGATACTGACCGCCCCCTGTCGCTCCATGAGCGGTACGGGCACACAAAACAGATGTTCGTTTGAATATTTAGAGGGGGCACTTGCAAATTTACTTGGAACGGCAGAGTAATACCGCATATAGGTAGATATAGTGGACTCATCGGTTTAGGGATTTGGATGCACAAGCAGTATTCCCGCTTAGTACAGGCGAAGGCTAGCAAATAGATTGAGAAGCGACCAGCTAGAGAGCGAAAACGGTCATAGACATGCATTGTGGATAATTAACATTGAACACGAGCATGAGTGGGATATCAACACCCTGAACATAAATATCATGGAGGCTATGTTGCTTTTGATTCAACTACATGTATGAACATGTGCCAAGTCAAGCCACTCGAATTACTCAGAGGAGGATACCATGCTAACATACTACATCAGAACCATTTTAATGCATGTTGACACTCAAGATAAATCATTATCCACTCCTAGCTATTTAAGCATGACATGAGCAACTATAATCTCTAATTGTCATCACAATTTTGTTTACTCATAATAATGCCGAATCATGAATACTGAGCTAAACATATTTGCAAAGACAAAAACAAGAAGAGTTCATACCAGCTTTTCTTCACCGCAATCACTTCATCAAATATCGTCATTATTGCCTTTCACTTGCACAACCGAATGATGTGATAATAATAATAGTGCAAGTGTGCCGTGGACTAAGCTGGAATCTACAAACATTTATTCAAAGGAGAAGACAAAGTAATTGTGGCTCTTTGTTAGATCAACAATAAAGCATATGGGAGCCACTCAACATTTTCATCGTGGTCTTCTCCTTGTGACGACTCAACGAAAAGAAAAGAAATTCAGAGAAACACACTGAAATATTTTTGGATTTTTTTGGTTTTTCTGAAGGAAGCAAATTAACGAAGGAAAACGAAAACGAGAAAAACTATTTACACGGGAAGGCTCCCAACAAGTAAAAGAAGAAACGAGAAATCTTTTTGGGTTTTCTTTACTACTACGAATTAACTAGACAAGAAAGAAACTACAACTAATTTTTGAGATTTTCAAAAGTTTTTCAAACACATAAGAAGAAAGCGAAAATAAAAATAAAACTAACATGGATAATACAATGAAAAAGGATGAACACCGACAACTATAAATGTGTGAACATGGATGTAATGTCGGTGAGAAATACATACTCCCCCAAGCTTAGGCTTTTGGCCTAAGTTGGTCTATAACCAACTCTGGCCTGGATAATGCCCGTGATAGTAGTTCAGGTTGTACTGAAATGCGGCTGCCACTGCTTGGTGGGCTGCCTCGTTAAGGCGCTCGGTCTCTGCTGCCCTCTCGTACTCCTCAGCCTCCTCCTCAAGTATGAAATGTCTATGTTTTCCCTAGAAATCTAAGAAGGCAGGAGCAGGCAAAACAATATGGAAAACACGAGGCCTGTTAAAGATTAGCCTGTATCTGAACGGGGGAAGACCCCTCTCAAGGAACTGGTGGCGTTCCATAGCATCATAATCAAGTAAACTAGGTGGCAAAAGGGTGTCATTTTGTTTAATGGGCACACCAAGATAGGCAGCTAAGCGAGTGGCATAAATTCCACCAAAGAAATCACCAACTAGGGCATTGTTATGTAAACGACGTGCGACGATAGCCCCCATGTTAAATTGTCTCTCTCCTAGCACTGCACTTTTAAGGATGCTCAATTCAGGTGCACATAAATGACTAGGGTCCTGTTTACCATTGATGCATCTACCAATGAACAGAGCAAAATAATGTATGGCAGCAAAATGAATGCTCCCCATAGTAGCTTGTGTGATGCCTCTAGTTTCACCCCTAGTGATGTTCATGAGAAATTCATTGCAATCAGATTTACGAGGTTTAGTGCAAGTTCCCTAGAATGGAATTTTGCATGCTTCACTAAATTCTTCAACAGACATGCGAAAAGGATTTTCATAAAGGTTGAAAATAACATCATGTGAAGTGTGCTGATATACATACTTGAATCTTCGCACAAAGGAGTCAGTGAGGTCATAGTATTGCGGGCACCTATCTGCCAGGAACTCTGTGAGCTCGGCGTTGCGCACGTACATATCAAACTCTTCCATGATGCCGGCTCGAATCATGAAGGCATCCGACGGCCACTCGCATGGTAGCACCACGGCCTCTCACGGCGGTTCGGTATCCTGCTCGCGTATTGCGGGCCTAGGAGCACTATTACTCGAGGAACCACCATGGAATATCTTCCTAAACATTCTCTTTTTCTCTGAAAAATTTCTGAAATTTTTAGTGACTCAAAATAAAAGTGAACAAAACTCAACAAAATTGATAACAACTACTCCCACATGTATCTAGAAGCCATATCATGCATCAAAACTACTTTGGAACATACAAATTCAACATGCAAGCTCATAAACATGGTCACCACAGCAGCAAAAATTTAAAAAGTATAAAGCACTAGAGCAAAAACTAATTGGAGCATTGGAGGAGTCACATACCCTCAAAACAGTTTTGGAAACGGAGTTCTGAGCAAGGAGATAAAAAATCACAGCAAAATGAGCAAAAACACGGGCTTGGGAGCAAGTTTGATTTTTTCTGGAGGAAGAATAAGGAGATGGGTGGCTGGCATAAGTTAGTGGGTCCCTGTGGGACCCACAAGCCTGCTGGGCGCGCCCGGGGGGGTGGGCGCTCCTGTGGGCTTGTGGCTCACAGGTGCACCCCCCTGGGGTGTGTTCAGTGCCAAAAATTCTTAAATATTTTGGAAAAAATCATACTAAATTTTCATGGCATTCTGAGAACTTTTATTTTTGGGCTATTTTTATTGCACGGAAAATTCAGAAAACAGGATAATCATGGCATTTTATTTTATTCTACTAAAAATAACAAAGGGTAAAAGGTGGGTACAGAAAGTTGTGCTTACTAAATTCATCGACCACATGCCCCTCAAAAAGAATCCATTAATAAGGTTGATCAAGTCTTATTAACAAACTATTTCCGAATGGCATGAAACCGAAGAATTTTTGTATAACACTAAGTTACCTCAATGGGGATATGAATCTCCCCAACAATAAGAATTTCATATTTCTTTTTGACAGTAGGAAGAGGAAATTTGAATCCCCCAATAGTGATTGTCGAAACCTTTTCAATACAATTGATACCATTCACCGAACTTTGTTTCTTCGGAAAATAAACCGTATGCTCATTACCATTGACATGAAAAGTGAAATTGCTTTTGTTGCAATCAATAACAGCCCCTGCAGTGTTCAAAAAGGGTCTACCAAGGATAATCGACATGTTGTCGTCCTCGGTTATATCAAGTATAACAAAGTGTGTCAAGATAGTAACATTTGAACTACAATGGGAACATCCTCGCAAATTCCAATAGGTATAGCAGTGGATTTATCAGCCATTTGCAAAGATATTTTAGTAGGTGTAAGCTTATTCAAATCAAATCTTCTATATAAAGAGAAAGGCATAACACTAACACCGGCTCCCAAATCACATAAAGCAGTTTTAACATAACTTCTTTTAATGGAGCATGGTATAGTTGGTATTCCTGGACCTCCTAACTTTTTGGGTACTCCACCCTTAAAACAATAATTTGCAAGCATGGTGGAAATTTTAGCTTCAGGTATCTTTCTTTTATTAGTGACAATATCTTTCATGTATTTAGCATAGGAAGACATTTTCAACATATCAATCAAGCCAGTGCGCAAAAAGACAGGTCTAAGCATTTCAACAAAGCGCTCAAAATCTTCCTCATCCTTGTTTTTAGATGGTTTAGAAGGAAAAGGCATAGGTTTTTGAACCCATGGTTCTCTTTCTTTCCCATGTTTTCTAGCAACGAAGTCTCTTTTATCATATCTTTTGTTCTTAGGAGGTGGGTTATCAAGATCAACAGCAGGTTCTATTTCTACATCATTATCTGGTTGAGCATCAACATGAACATCATCATTATCATTATCACTAGGTGTATGTTCATTACCAGATTGTAGCTCAGCATCAGAAATAGAAACATCATTATGATTCTCAGGAGGTTTTTCTATCTCAGGTTCACTAGAAGCAGGCAAAGTTTTATCATTTTTCTTTTTCTTTTTCTTCTTAGATGGACTAGGTGCATCAATATTATTTCTTTGAGAGTCTTGTTCAATTATTTTAGGATGACCTTCAGGATATAGAGGATCCTGAGGCATGCTACCTCCTCTAGTAACAACTCTAACAGCATGATTATTCTTTTTATTATTTATTTCATCAAGCAAATCATTTTTTGAGTTAGCAATTTGTTCTAACTGAGTCTGAACCATAGAAGCATGTTTACTCAAGCATTTAACATCATTAGCTGTTCTAAACATCAAATCACTCAAGCGTTCAATCATGGTGGCATTTCGTTTTAGTTGATTGCTAACATACATATTAAAGTGTTCCTGTTTAATGATGTAATTATCAAATTCATACAGGCATTGACTAGCAGATTTATTATACGGAATATCACCTTCATCAAATCTAGTGAGAGAATTTACCTCCACTACCTATGTCGGGATGTCGAGCCCATGTATTTCTTCAATAGGTGGTAAATTCTTAACATCTTCAGCTTTAATACCTTTTTCCTTCATAGATTTCTTAGCTTCTTGCATATCTTCTGGACTGAGGAATAGAATACCTCTCTTCTTCGGAGTTGGCTTAGGTGGTGGTTCAGGAAGTGTCCAATCATTGGCATTTCTCAATATATTATTCAATAGCATTTCAGCCTATCCAACAGTTCGTTCCCTGAAAACACAACCAGCACAACTATCTAGGTAGTCCCTAGAAGCATCGGTTAGTCCATTATAAAAGATATCAAGTATTTCATTTTTCTTAAGAGATGATTAGGCAAAGCATTAAGTAGTTGGAGAAGCCTCCCCCAAGCTTGAGGGAGATTCTCTTCTTCAATTTGCACAAAGTTAAATATTTCCTGTAAGGCAGCTTGTTTCTTATGAGCAGGAAAATATTTTTCAGAGAAGTAATATATCATATCCTGGGGACTACACACACATCCAGGAGTAAGAGTATTAAACCATTTCTTAGACTCACCCTTTAATGAGAAAGGAAACAACTTAAGAATATAATAGTAGCGAATCTTTTCCTCATGAGCAAATAGGGTGGCTATATCATTCAATTTAGTAAGGTGTGCCACAATAGTTTCAGTTTCATAACCATGAAAAGGATCAGATTCAACCAAAGTAATTAACTCAGGATCGACAGAGAATTCATAATCCTTATCAGTAACAAATATGGGAGAGGTAGCAAACTTAGGATCATATTTCATTCTCTCCCTCATAGATTTTTTTTCAACTCAGCAAGCAATTTTCTAACCTCATCTCTATCATTACAAGCAAGAATGGCCCTAGCTGTCTCCCTATCAAAAACATAACCATCAGATGTTTTAGGCTTTTCAACTCTAGTAGGAGAGCTAGGCATAATAGGTGAATCATAATTTTCCAGAGTTTCAACATTTTCAGTTTCTTTAGCTTTAGCAATTTGTTCATCAAGAAATTCATCAAGTGGCACAGTATTATCAATCATAGTACTAGCATCATCCTAAGCATCATTCATAGTAGAAGTAGTATCATCAATAACTTGTGACATATCAGAATGAATAGCAGCTGGTGGTGTCGCAAGCCTACTCAAAACAGAATGTGAATCAAGTGCAGAGTGTGATGGCAGTTCCTTACCTCCTCTAGTCATAGAGGGGACGATCTTAGTCTTAGCGTCTTTCAGATTCTTCATAGAGATCAATAGATAGAAATCCCAAGTGACTCAACAAATAGAGCTATGCTCCCCAGCAATGGCGTCAGAAAAAGGTCTTGATAACCCACAAGTATAGGGGATCGCAACAGTTTTCGCGGGTAGTATTTCACCCAGATTTATTGATTCGACACAAGGGGAGCCAATGAATATTTGTGAGTACTAGCAATTGAGTTGTGAATTCAACCACACCCGGAGAACTAAATATCTACAGCAAAGTGTTTAGTAGCACAGTAGTATGATAGTTTCAAGAGTAATAGTAACAGTAGTAACAGTAACAGAAGCAGTTTTGTAGTAATTGTAACAGCAGCAGCAACGAAAGTAACTTAGCAAAGATCAATATGCGAAAAGCGTAGGCATTGGATCAGTGATGGATAATTATGTTGGATGACATTCATCATGTAACAGTCACAACCTAGGGCGATACACAATAGCTCCAATTCATTAATGTAATTTAGGCATGTATTCCGTATATAGTCATACATGCCTATAGTAAGAACTTGCATGACATCTTTTGTCCTACCCTCCCATGGCAGCGGGGTCCTTAAGGAAACTAAGGGATATTAAGGCCTCCTTTTAATAGAGAACCGGAACAAAGCATTAAGACATAGTGAATACATGAACTCCTCAAACTACGGCAATCACCGGAAAGAATCCCAATTATTGTCACCTTGGGGTATGCGGATCATGGCACGTAACAGGTGCATATAACTTGCAAGATAAGATCAAGAACTCAAATATATTCATGAAAACATAGAGCGTTCAGATCTGAAATCATGGCACTTGGGTCCTAGTGACAAGCATTAAGCATAGCAAAGTCATAGCAACATCAATCTCAGAACATAGTGGATACTAGGGATCAAAACCCTAACAAATTGACTCGATTACATGGTAAATCTCATCCAACCCATCACCGTCCAGCAAGTCTATGAAGAAATTACTCACACACGGTGGTGAGCATCATGAAATTGGTGATGGAGGATGGTTGATGATGATGACGGCGTCGAATCCCCCTCTCCGGAGCCCCAAACGGACTAAAGATCAGCCCTCCCGATGAAGAACAGGAGGTGGCGGCGGCTCCATATCTTAAAACGCGATGATTCTTTCTCCCTGATTTTTTTCCCATGAATAGGTACTTATAGCGTTGGAGTTAGGTCAAACGGAGCTACCAGGGGCCCACAAGCCTGCCAGGCGCGCCCTGGGGGGTGGCCGCGCCCCCAGGCTTGTGGCGCCTGGTGGCCCCCCCTCTGGTGGATCTTTGCGCCAGTATTTTTTATATATTCTGAAATAATTCTCCGTAAATTTTCAGGTCCATCCAAGAACTTCTACTTCTGCACAAAAACAACACCATGGCAATTCTGCTGAAAACAGTGTCAGTCCGGGTTAGTTCCATTCAAATCATGCAAATTAGAGTCCAAACTAGAGAAAAGTGTTTGGAAAAGGAGATACGTTTGGGACGTATCAGTGGACTCGCGCAACCGTTACCCTTCGTGGGTTGAAGCCTCCATCAACGTGGACGTACGATAGCACCACCTATCGGAACCATGCCAAAAATCATCGTGTCTTCATTGCGTTTGAAATCTCCAAACCCCTCCTTTACTTACATGTGCAATGTTCTACTTTCCGCTGCTACACTCTTAGAATTGCATGTGTAGGGTGATACTTGACTTGGTGTATTTACTAAAATCTTCCCACAACTAAAATTGGGAAAAGGATAGATTTTTATTTGGTCAAGTAGTCTAATCACCCCCCCCCTCTAGACATACTTTCGATCATACAGATATAACTTTTCTGCCGCCGCAAGCCTCTGTTGTTCCGCGATCCCATCTATAGGCCTTTTCCGGTAATCTGTCGAAGGGGGAATCGATCACTGAGGGCTTCTACATCAACTTTGCTGCCCTAAAGATGATGTGTGAGTAGTTCACTACAGATCTACGGGTCCATAGCTAGTAGCTAGATGGCCTCTTCTCTCTCTTTGATCTTCAATACCATGTTCTCCTCGATCTTCTTGGAGTTCTATCCGATGTAATCTTCTTTTGCCGTGTGTTTGTTGGGATCCGATGAATTGTGGGTTTATGATCAGATTATTCATTGAAAGTAATTGAGTCTTTTCTGAATTTTATTATGCAAGATAGTTATAGTTTTGTATTTCTCTCCGATCTATCCATTTGGTTTGGCCAACTAGATTGATTTATCTTCTGTGGGAGAGGTGCTTTGTAATGGGTTCAATCTTGTGGTGCTCTATATCCCAGTGAAAGTAGGGGACAAGACACGTATTTGATTGTTGCCATTAAGGATAAAATGATGGGGTTTATTCATATTGATTGAGTTTACTTTGTCTACATCATGTCATCTTGCTTCAAGCGTTACTCTGTTTTTTATGAACTTAGTACCATAGATGCATGCTGGATAGCGGTCGATTGGTGAGGTAATAGTAGTAGATGTAGGCAGGAGTCGGTCTACTTGTCTTAGACATGATGCCTATATAGATCATCATTGCCGTGAATAACATCATAACTATGCGCTTCTCTATCAATTGCCCAATAGTAATTTGTTTACCCACCGTATGTAATGTGTTCAAGAGAGAAGCCTCTAGTGAAAACTATGGCCCCCGGGTCTATCTTATATATAAAAAGAAAACCTAAAAGACTTTGCTGCAATTTATTTCTTTTTCTTTTATTTTGCAATTTATACTTTTGCCTATACAAGATTTAATCCTTGCAATTAACGAGTTCAAGGGGATTGACAACCCTCTTGCCCGCGTTGGGTGCAAGTATTTGCTTTTGTGTGTGCAGGTGCTGTTCACGAGGGTTTGTGTGATTCTTCTATTGGTTCGATAAACCTTGGTTCTCACTAAGGGAAATACTCATCTCTACTGTACTGCATCTCCCCTCCTCTTCGGGGAAAATCCCAACGCAGCTCACAAGTAGCATCGTCCAAGGGGACAAGTCATTACAGACAGACAAGTTACAACCTCTCGAAAGATAGGTTAGCGAATCCGCCTGCTTGTAATCGAGATAATCATCAATATCAATCAAGCAGGGGTAGGCTTTTACCTCCACCGTGAGGGGCCGAACCTGGGTAAATTTGCGTCCCTCATTTCCGATCAACCCCGTTCAAGTCACCTCCTAGTTGCGATGGCCTCACAACTTAATCCAATCACGAGGATATCTGCTATGACAAAACCATGACAGTTGGCACCCACCATGGGGCCTTCGCACAGTGGTGTTGTATTCTTGGAGGGAGTTTTTCCACAGACCAAGAGGTTCACGATCAGCCGGATGATGAAGAGCCGGCGTGGAAGGATCTACATTGACTCCGAGTTCATAAATTGAGATTGAAAAAGTTTCGGCGGCAGCATACGTGGCGGCGGGCTGTAGATTCGACCTCCGCTACGGCCGCCACTCAGATCCGTCTGCGCGGTTGCGTTGGACACACAGAATCCCAACCGGACTCCTGGCAACTAAAGAAATTCATACTGGTGATGGATGCCATATGGACTAGTCACGTGGACCCACAATAAGCAGTACAGGAATCTATCATTGTTTAGACCTCTAAAACAGTAGTAAGTTAAGGTCAACAACTACAACACTATATCAATCAGCAGCGGCTGCGGCGGCCGGTTTCTACTTGAAGTGGTGTTCGCGTGGGAGTACTGGTACTGATGCACAAGGCCCCAATCAACCAAAAGCTGGGCACTCTACGGAAGGATCCAAAGCAAGGGATTAAATTTTCCCACGTACTAGTAAGGGCGTGTGCTACTTATGAGCTGTGATACGTCTCCAACGTATCTATAATTTTGTATTGTTCCATGCTATTATATTATCAATCTTGGATGTTTTATATGCATTTATATACAATTTTATATCCTTTTTTGGGAACTAATCTATTAACCCAGTGCCTAGTGCCAGTTGCTGTTATCTGCTTGTTTTTGATTTTCCAGAAAATCAATACCAAACGGAGTCCAAATGCTACGAAGCTTTTTGACGTTTTTTTTTTCTGGACATAAGAGACCCTAGAAGCTTCAGGAGGAGACCAGACGGCAAACGAGGAGACGACAAGGCAACAGGGCACGCCCTGGGGGGTAGGCGCACCCTGTTACCTTGTGGGCCCCACGTGGCTCTGTCTGACCTAATTCCACTTCTATAAATTCTCAAAAATTGGGAAACCAACATTGAGCCACCTGAAATAACATTTCCGCCGCCGCAAGATTCTGTTCTTCCGTGATCCAATCTGGAGGCCTTTTTTGGTACTCTACCGGAGGGGGAATCGATCACGAAGGGCTTCTACATCAACCTTGCTGCCCTACCGATGATGCGCGAGTAGTTCACTACAGACCTACGGGTCCATAGCTAGTAGCTAGATGGCTTCTTCTCTCTCTTTGATCTTCAATACAATGTTCTCCTCGATCTTCTTGGAGTTCTATTCGATGTAATCTTCTTTTGCGGTGTGTTTGTTGGGATCCGATGAATTGTGGGTTTATGATCTGAATATTCATGAGAAGTAATTGAGTCTTTTCTGAACTTTATTATGCGTGATTGTTATAGCTTTGTATTTCTCTCCAATCTATCCATTTGGTTTGGCCAACTAGATTGATTTACCTTCAGCGGGAGAGGTGCTTTGTAGTGGGTTCAATCTTGCAGTGCTCTATATCCCAGTGACAGAAAGGGGACAAGACACGTATTTTTATTGTTGCCATTAATGGTAAAACGATGGGGTTTATTCATATTAGTTGAGTTTACTTTGTCTACATCATGTCATCTTGCTTAAGGTGTTACTCCGTTTTTATTAACTTAATACCCTAGATGCATGCTGGATAGCGGTTGATGGGTGGAGTAATAGTAGTAGATGCAGGTAGGAGTCGGTCTACTTGTCTCGGACGTGATGCCTATATACATTTACTTTTATTTTGTTTTGCAATTTATCTATCTACCACTACAAGATTTAATCCTTGCAAGTAACGAGTTGAAGGGGAGTGACGAGTGATGACCCTCTTGCCCGTGTTGGGTTCAAGTATTTGCTTTTGTGTGTGCAGGTGTTATTCATGAGGCTTTGCATGATTCTTCTACTGGTTTGATAACCTTGGTTCTCACCGAGGGAAATACTTATCTCTACTGTACTGCATCTCCTCTCTTCTTCGGGGAAAATCCGAACGCAACTCACAAGTAGCAGGAAGAATTTCTGGCGCCGTTGCCGGGGAGACATCATCAAAACCTATCAAGTACCTTCACACAAACTATCATCTACTTGCTCTACTTTTTATTTGCCTTTGCCTCTCGTTTTCATCTCCCCCACTTCTCATATTTTTTTTTCTAAAAACACATTTTTTTTGCTTTGCTCGTTTGCTTGCTTTGCCACTATGGCTAGTTCTTCAATTGTTGCTTGCACCCCTGAAAATGAAGTGCTTAATTTTAAACAAAGGGGGGGGGGAGAAAGTTTAAAAGATGCTTGGTATAGGATTTGCGATGATCAAAATAGATCAACTCATAAGCAATCCACTACAGTTTTTCTTCGCAATTTTTAGGTATTTCTATTTATGTGCCCCTCATCGCTTAGTTCTCCTCGGTTTTGCCCACGCTCTTTGGCAGTCCTCACTTTTCCCCTCCACCGCGCGGCCCACCCTTGCAAAAGCCCAAACGGGGGTTTGCCGTCTGGTCAAAGTCTTTGACCGTTACTGGGCGTGGCTATTGACGCGTGGGACACCCCTATCAGCGGCTGCCCGCTCGTCGATGGTGGGCGCATATACTGACTTGTGGGACACCTCTGTCAGTGGTTGCGCGGTCATAGAATATGGGCGCATATACTAACTAGTGGGACACCTCTGTCAGCGGCTGCGCACTCGTAGATGGTGGGCGCATATACTGACTTGTGGGAAACCTCTGTCAGTGGTTGCGCGGTCGTAGATGGTGGGCGCATATACTGACTTGTGGGACACCTCTGTCATTGGCTGCGCGGTCGTAGATGGTGGGCGCATATACTGACTTGTGGGACACCTCTGTTAGTGGCTGCGCAGTTGTAGATGGTGGGCGCATATACTGACTTGTGGGACACCTCTGTCAGTGACTGCGCGCTCATAGACGGTGGGCGCGTATTTTGACTTGTGGGACACCTCTGTCATCGGCTGCGTGGTCGTAGGTGGTGGTAGCAGTTACTGGCGCGTGGGACACCATTGTCAGTGGCTTCGTGGTCGTAGGTGGTGGGCGCAGTTACTGGCTTGTGGGACACCTTTGTCAGCGGCTGCGTGGTCGTAGGTGGTGGGCGCAGTTACTGGCGCGTGGGACACCAACGGCGGGTCCATCTGTCAACTGGTCCGCGGTGGTTTATGGGCAGAATGCCTGAAAAAAAAGAGGTGGCTCATTAAACCATTTGGTGTGGCAGATGCACTTGAGTCAACCAAATTAGTTTAGTCCTGAATATTGGTATCTTCCATACATGTAGTCGAGTTTCAGTGAATTATCAAGAGAGGCCCAAATTTGCACTACAAGTGTGACGTAGTTTGGTTTAAAAAAAATAAAATAAAAAAGGCTCAAAATCCATGATAACATGCCCAAATTTGGCACAACTAGTGGTGTTACCATTATGGACAATGTTGCATAGGAATTTGCAATTATTTTGAAATAAAAAATAACTTTTCCATTTTCCAAGCCCTAGAAATGACTTTTTTGTGAAGGAAGTGCCTCAAATAATTTTGAAATTTTTTCCATTCCATTTTTCATCAAAAGCAGGCCACATTGGATGGCCACTGACCAAGATTTAGCAATTTCAGAGTAATATTTCTATATTCCATACATTTAGTTGAGTTTTAGTGAATTATCAGAAAAGGCCCAAATTTGCACTACAAGTGTGACGTAGTTTGGTCCTGAAAATTTCCAAAAATCATTTTATGCTCCAATATTGGTGGTGGATGAACTTGGGACAAGGTAAGTAGGAATTCCAAACCATTTTGTATGAATAGTCAACACTTCAAGTTTGACCCCAATTTGAAAAAAAAACAAAGAAAATGAAAAAAGGCTAAAAAATTCAAATGCCTTTGCATTGAGCCATCTTATGTGCACTGGTTTGTGGGAAAAATATTAAACTTGCAATACAACAAGTTTAAAAAAAACTTCACAAAATGGCCTATCTAGTATGGACTTGCATGGATTTCAAGGCATATGCACATGGAAATGGCCACATACATGGCAAAATCCATGATAACATGCCCAAATTTGGCACAACTAGTGGTGTTACCATTGTGGACAATGTTGCATAGGAATTTGCAATTATTTTGTAATAAAAAATAAATTTTCCATTTTCCAAGCCCTAGATATGACTTTTTTTGTGAAGGAAGTGCCTCAAATAATTTTGAAATTTGCTCCATTTCATTTTTCATCAAAAGCAGGCCACATTGGATGGCCATTGACCAAGTTTCAGCAATTTAAGAGTAATATTGCTATATTCCATACATTTAGTTGAGTTTCAGTGAATTATTAGAAAAGGCCCAAATTTGCACTACAAGTGTGACGAAGTTTGGTCCTGAAAATTTCCAAAAATTATTTTATGCTCCAATATTAGTGGTGGATGAACTTGGGACAAGGAAAGTAGGAATTCCAAACCATTTAGTATGAATAGTCAACACTTCAAGTTTGACCCCAATTTGAAAAAAAACAAAGAAGATGAAAAAAAGGCTCAAAAATTCAAATGCCTTTGCATTAAGCCATCTTATGTGCACTAGTTTGTGGGAAAAATATTAAACTTTCAATAAAACAAGTTTGAAAAAAAAACCTTCACAAAACGGCCTATCTAGTATGGACTTGTGAGGATTTCAAGGCATATACGCATGGAAATGGCCACATACATGGCAAAAACCATGATAACATGCCCAAATTTGGCTCAACTAGTGGTGTTACCATTGTGGACAATGTTGCATAGGAATTTGCAATTATTTTGTAATAAAAAATAAATTTTCCATTTTCCAAGCCCTAGAAATGACTTTTTTTTGTGATGGAAGTGCCTCAAATAATTATGAAATTTGTCCCATTTCATTTTTCATCAAAAGCAGGCCACATTGGATGTCCACTCACCAAGTTTCAGCAATTTCAGAGTAATACTGCTATATTCCATACATTTAGTTGAGTTTCAGTGAATTATCAGAAAAGGCCCAAATTTGCACTACACGTATGACATAGTTTGGTCCTGAAAATTTCCAAAAATCATTTTATGCTCCAATATTGGTGGTGGATAAACTTGGTACAAGGAAAGTAGGAATTCCAAACCATTTTGTATGAATGGTCAACACTTCAAGTTTGACCCCAATTTGAAAAAAACAAAGAAAATGAAAAAAGGCTCAAAAATTCAAATGCCTTTGCATTGAGCCATCTTATGTGCACTAGTTTGTGGGAAAAATATTAAACTTGCAATACAACAAGTTTGAAAAAAACCTTCAGAAAATGGCCTATCTAGTATGGACTTGTGTGGATTTCAAGGCATATGCACATGGAAATGGCCACATACATGGCAAAATCCTTGATAACATGCCCAAATTTGGCACAACTAGTGGTGTTACCATTGTGGACAATGTCGCATAAGAATTTGCAATTATTTTGTAATAAAAAATAAAATTTCCATTTTCCAAGCCCTAGAAATGACTTTTTTTGTGAAGGAAGTGCCTCAAATAATTTTGAAATTTGTTCCATTTCATTTTTCATCAAAAGCAGGCCACATTGGATGGCCACTGGCCTAGTTTCAGCAATTTCAAAGTAATATTGCTATATTCCATACATTTAGTTGAGTTTCAGTGAATTATTAAAAAAGGCCCAAATTTGCACTACAAGTGTGACGTAGTTTGGTCCTGAAAATTTTCAAAAATCATTTTATGCTCCAATATTGGTGGTGGATGAACTTGGGACAAGGAAAGTAGGAATTCCAAACCATTTTGTAGGAATGGTCAACACTGCAAGTTTGACCCCAATTTGGAAAAAAAACAAAGAAAATGAAAAAGGCTCAAAAATTGAAATGCCTTTGCATTAAGCCATCTTATGTGCACTAGTTTGTGGGAAAAATATTAATCTTGCAATACAACAAGTTTGAAAAAAAAACCTTCACAAATTTGGCACTGTTTGATTGAAAACACCCAATTATTTTAGCATCTTAATCTCTACTCCTAAAGGGGGACTTGGTAGTCTCCGTTCCATGGTTTATTTTCGTTTGGTTATTTTTCGTCTCGCCTCTCTACCCCTCCCATCTCTACTAGCCTCGTCCCACTGGTTTACCAGTTTTTTCCTATTCCCTATTCAGTCTACACCCACGAGACACTCCTCTCCTCCCTCTCCTGTGCGCTCGATCCCCTCACGCGTAGGGGTCCTAGAGGTTGCGCCGCCACCGCACGGATCCACCTCCTCCTTCCCTTACCCCACCTCCAGCCACACTCGTCCGGCAAGCTGCCGCCTGCCGGACCCTACGCCGCCGCGTCTGCCTCACTCCAGCCTTTTCCCACAACACGCGCATTGCAACGGTGCTCGCGCCCACACGGCCTTCCTCCATGACCTCGGCGGACTCCCCATCCTAGCCATCCTTGTCGTCATGCTCGCTGTCGTCTACTCCCTTGACACGATGCGGCTCCGACAGGGCGCCTTCTTCACAGTTTGGGCGGCACGGCTCGCCACCGACGTGGCGTTCCTTTTCTCGGCAGCCCTCTTGCCTGCTGCTGCCTCCTCACTGCCCCTCACCATCCTTGCACTGCGCTCATCTGTGCCGAGACCTCCTTCCTGATAGTAGTTTGGGCGTCGCTCTAGTTCCTCTGGAACCAGCTTGAGAACCCTACCATGGTTGCAGCGCTCAAGCGCCTCTTTGCGTGCGTGCCTATCGCCACACCTGCAGTCTTCACATGGGCAGTGGTGTCCGCCGTCATGGCTAATGCTTCCCTACTACCTTGCCACATTTGCCATGGTCTTCTATTGGCTCTTCTCAATAGCCCTTGTTTCCAGCATCAAGAACCGAAAACAGGACGCTCCATTGCAGGACAGTGATGGCATTCTTGGCCCCTTGGAGACCTGTGTGCATGTGTTGTATCTGTTGTTTGTGCCAGTGTTGTTCCCTACCACATCCAACTGCACTACAATTTTTTGCATCATGGGCCAATGTTTGTGATCTTCTGCTGTTGTTCTTCGTACCATTCTTGTTCCATCTCTATGCGTCCACTCATGGTTCACTATTTTGGACTACCAGGGATACACGCACAATGGACCAGATAAGGATGACGAATTTCTTGGTTGAACTTGTTATAGCGGTGCTTTGCCTAGAGGTTTGAGTTGTATTTCACGCTTTTGGAAGGTACATTCATGCTCCCACGCCACTCAATTACCAGCTCTGTTGTATGCACAAATAACCATGTGTGAGGTTCCAGTCACCCAAATATGTATGCCCTCAACTTTTCATGGTACGTCTTATTTATTGTTTTCTTGTGATTTTCCCAGAAATTTCACTTTAGTTTTCTTTTTTGCTTTTATTAAGTATTTGTGTGATTGATCAAAACTACATACATAGTAATGCAAGAACACAATATAAATTGGCATTTTTAAGTCTACCACATGGAGCAGCGAACTGGAGGAAATGAGCTACCATGGTGACGAGGTGACTCGAGGATGGAGGGGAATTGGTGTAGAATAAGCGTGGGAAACAAGGTACTAAAAAAACAAGAAAAGTACTTGAGGGACTGCAACTCTGGAAGTTGCTTTAGGACTCAAACATCAATGGTGATGAACATTTTCAAATGTAGTCTTTATGATTAGAGGCTCATGACTTATTAGTTTTGAAGTTTCATAAATTGTTTATCACCTATGTAATATCTGAAACCATCTCTCTAATTAAAAAGAATAAACCTATGGCAAATGGCTTATTCTACTTATTAATTATATCTCTGATAAAGGTGAGGCTAGCTTTTCCAAGCCTAAATATTTGACTCTTTTTGTATCTATATTTAATCTAGAAAGTATTCCCTCCGTAACTTACTATAAGACTTTTTGGGACACTGGTGTCAAAAAATGTCTTATATTAAGTTACAGAGGTAGTATCATTTAAGTATTGTGCTTAGAAGAAATTGAAATACCTTATGCTTTCAGCAACACTTTATCGCTTATGCGAGTTTACATTAGTAGAGCTCCAGTGCATAGTCTTTGTCTTTCTGATGCCCTTCATGAAAATAAATAGTGACAACAGAAATACATGATTAAATTGTAACACTAAGTTGTCCCTATGATTTGTGTTGATACAAGAAAGCGCAATCCTGCAGATTTTGCATTACGGAAGGTGCTTACTATTTTACCCTTTTTTACTTTGTGGTAAATTTTTGTTATTGTCAAGTGCTATCCTTCACAACATTTCATTCTTTGTTCAGTGTGCTAAGGAGGGTGAGGCATTCCGGGAAAGTCCTTGGGGCCGTGGAAGACCAGGATGGCATATTGAGTGCAGTGCAATGAGCGGGCATTATTTAGGCCAAGCGTTTGATATTCATGGCGGAGGAAAATATTTGACCTTTGCACATCATGGGGACGAGCTCGCGCAAAGCCGGGCAGTGAATCCTGACAATGAGGTCAAATGCTTTGTCAACAACGATGGCCAGAAGAAGGCAAAAGTAGACAAAAACTTCTTCAGTATCAAAGATGTAAGTGGGGTTGAATCTCTTATTTTTTGTTGGTATACTTGCAGTTAAAATATATATCATTTGTTTGTAGTTGAAACTGACTATTTTATTGCTGCCGCTGTAGATTATTGCTCTGTACCATCCCATGGCTCTAAGGCTATTCCTGATGCGAACACACTACAGGTCCGATGTTAAACACTCTGATACGGCCCCTGAGTTTGCATCTGGCCTTGTGTATATTTATCAGGTAATTACTATCAGGATGCTCCCTACTTTATCTGAGTTATTATATTGGATGTGTACATCTGAACTATGGTGTTGTAATTCCTTGAATAATTTATTTACCTAGACTCTACAAGACTCTAAAGAAGCTATGTCCTTGTACCCTGATGACAAGCTGGATGTCCCAGTACCAGCAGGGGACCGAAAGGTGGTTGACGATAACCATGAGAGTTTCCTAAGACACATTTCGAACGATCTTCCTATAGTAGGTGCCCTTGGATGAGCTTATAAAGCAGTGGGAGGTGACCAATGAACAACAACTTGAGTGATTTGAAGGTATTTATGTTGCAGCTTGAGTATTGCAGTTTATGAAATTTGAACATTGTTATTGGGAAGCGCCATATATCACTAAAAAGAAAGTAACTCTTTTGATAGTGTGTTGTGTTCTCAAAAATTGTAGCAGAAAAGGAAACAGCCATAGAAGAAGCACTAGCAACAGAAAAAGAAATAGTCCGAGGAGAAACAACAGGAACATTATGTACAAGCTCTGGTTGCCTTGCACGGTGAAGTTAAGAATAAACTGTCTATTCTTGGCTTGATGCCATCATCGTCATTGGCTGAGGTAAATTTATTAGTCTTCATATTATTATTGCCACTACTTACTTTGGGGGGGCGGTCAAGAACTTGTGAAGGCCCTTTCTTGGAGTTCGATTGTAATGAAATATTTGCTTAGATTTTTTGTATTAGTTTTAATATGCAATATCTATTGTTCTCTGGATTTGTTGGAAAACGTTTGCTTGCAATCTGATTTGATTCGATCTACTGGAGATAAGTGTTCTAGAGAGAGGAGGGGAGGAGCGAGGAAATAGAGCGCCCCTTCGTCTTAGATTGGGTTTGCATCATTTTTCCACATCATCGTCTGTATTTGTGCCCCAAAAGACACCTGTCAGTACCCAGTTCCACACCATCATTGGTCCCAATTCATAGGACTGCGAGGATTTGTCGGATCCTAAAATTTGATTATTTTGCTGATTCTATGTTAGTAATATGATTTTATCTCATTACATCAAATCTTTGGGTTACACAAATTAATTCACTGAATTGTATACTGGAAGCAATTTAAATATGTGAGGGGTAGGGAGTTGAAGGAAGTAGCTGAAGTCCTTCACTAAGAATTAAGAATCGAGAACAAATGTAAGCGCAAAAACACTACCGGAAGCCAAGCTTTTATAGCAAGGTTATTAGTCCAACTCTTCACTGCTTTTCTCTTTGTACTTCCATTTTGTACTAAGAGTGGAAGTAGTCTGTCTTGCTACTACTTTGCACCATCTGTAGGGCTACCACTTTAACCGAAAACTGATTTAATGGTTGTGGTAATGTATCTTGATCTAGCTTTATCAGATAACAAATTACTTACTGATTTATTGTTTATGTCTGTATTCCATTAGATTTCGTATTGGTTACGAAAGCTATTGCTCTTGCCACTCATATGACCGAGAAGTGAATTATTTTGTTGTGAAAAGCAACAAAAAACATAGTGAGGTACTTTCCTTTCCTTCGATGCACGTAGATACTCTTGCACAGAATCTTGTGCCCAAATCATATATATGTTGGCTATGCAAGAAGGTCAAGCCAATATAAGACAAAGACTTATAGAGATTCTTGGAAAATGTGCAGTCCAAATTCTACTACACAAACCATAAGTGTCCTCCTGCTCAAAAAAGAAAAGAATTAATAAGTACCCAAATCTATAGCCGACCGGCAAATTTAGCTTTCTTCGTATGCTGTTCAACAGATTGAACACACTTTGATTCGGTGTTGTCAACATTTTCTTTAGAGTTAGTTTCACTTTTGTTATTATGTTGTAGTTCCCAGTAGATATTGTACATTTGGCTTGGCAAGGGGCATGTGTTTACTACTGACTGGTAAGTGGCAATCTACCCTTGTGTAGGATCTTCCAAATTATGCATCTGTTTTCACCATTATTATTATTGTTGTTGTTGTTGTTCTTCTTCTTCTTCTTCTTCTTCTTTATTATTATTATTATTATTATTATTATTATTTGTTAAAATTCATAGAGAGCACATCCATCTTTTTAAGTGTATTCTTTTTAGTGCCAAAGCACATGAGTATCAAACATGCAAACTTAATCTCATAAAATAAACACAGTAGTGCCAACATTTAGTTGGTCTACAACTTCTTCCTTTATAAAAACGTAATTAGAATGTGTGTTGATTTAAACTTAGAAATCAGCGGATTGTGTTGTAAAATAAACTTGTGTAGTAAAATAAACTAGTCGGCTGATCACAATAATGTATGTGCCTATTAGGCTCAAATCAAGTTCCCAACAACCTGTGTAGCAACTACACGGAATACCAAATTAGGTTTAAAAGTGTGAAAGAATGATTTCTCATGATAACTATTGGTACTGGGATCAATCGAACATGATAATAGCATTAAAATCAAAATTAGAGTACTTAGCCTTCGGCACTATTTGGGAATATGTATGTTCTTCCTTGATACAATGCAATTGATGTTCACCATATGGCTTGATAACCAGACCATTTTACCATTAATCTTGACCTCCTTTCTATTGTTGTAATAGCCTTGAGATTATCTTATTAGCATGGCATTGTTTTACCAACCTAATGCAGATAGGTGGGCTGTTGAACTTTAGACTGCAGCAGAGCCACATAGGATCAACCGGACAAGAGTTTACACCATGTCTTGCAAGGCCCGTCGAATGACTTCTTTGTGTTGTAAGAGAAAATATCATTTATGACCAGCTACGGATCATGAGTTCTGCTAGCGTCGATGGACCTACTTAATATATCAAACAACCACATGTTGTTTCTCAAGCTTCTGACAGATCCTTGTAAACTATAGTGCACATGATATTTTTGTAAAGCTTGCTTGTTATATCCTTTTAAAGTGTATGTTAGGAAACAAACACATTTTTAGTGGCGCATGACATGGCAAACATTGAATCAAAGGGCCAGGGAGAAGGTAGTGCCAAGATGATGGCTCTAGCGTGTAACTTAGGGGCTGTTTGGTTCGTTACCTAAGCACCTTGCCTGAAGAAAATGGGCGCCTCGCAGGTACAGAGATTCCTGTGACTTTGGCTCGTTGAGGCAGCCTGAAGGGTTTTTTGTTTGGTTCACTCCCTGAGCCTTGCATGAGCCTGAGCAATATTAAAATAATATCCCGCGGCCTAGAGTACATGCATGCGTCGCACTTATTGCTTTTGCCTGAGTCAGACCTCCGATTTTGGTGGCCTGGCTCCGGCTAATTACCTGCCGGAGGAGTCCAGGTCAGGCTGGTAGAAATGATGCTCTGGCACCAACCAAATAGATGCATGCAATTGTCTAGCTTGCTTCAGGTCAAGCAAATTTCTCTGAGGTAGCAAACCAAACAGCCCCTTACAGGCTTCACTTGTGGATGTTTTGGAATGACAATGACTTAGCTTTGTTCAGCGGTTGTTGTATGTCTATTTATGATCCATATAGGAATATAAATTTAAGTGATGGAGGTGCCGAGGGAGAAAGAGACCATCTTACATGGAGAAGAAGGCATAGCCCATGTGTAGGTTGGAGGCAAACATAGCATCATACAAATCAGTTGCTAAATGAGGATGTGGTGGAACGAATGTTTCATGGCTGAGTCCCTTCTCTTATTTAATTTATAATTCCTTTTTTTATTATTTGTACTAAGGTGAGGCACCTTATGAATCACAATTCGTTGATGGTGTTCCAAATATATTAGAGAGCAACACAACGACAAAGAAGCCACGTACATAGTCAAAGGGCAGTGAATTGAAAGATGAATGATGTAGGGATGTAGAAGGTGATCGGTAACAACTTGGATGGAAAGGTCTGCTAGAGGGGTGAATGGTGTTTGTTAAAAAGAGAGAGGAAGATGCTTGTGTTTGTTGTTTCGTGGAATATCACACACAATATGCACATTCATGGTAAAAAAAACTCAAGCAATATTTACATTCATTTGTTGGCCCGTGGCAATGCATGGGCACTCTACTAGTGAAATTTGGGTCACAACTTGTCACACACAAGCAAACAAGGCACAAATTGGACATTCAAACATGCATAGCTACTGACATTCAAATTGGACATTCAAACAACACAAATTTCATTTAAAGTTTATCATTTGTACAAACATGAACCCTAAACAAAGCTACTGATTGTCGTCGTCCACGTTGAAGCCGCTGCCGCCGCCGAAGAAGTACTCGTCGTCGTCCTCCTTCTTCTCGTCCTTGTCGCTAACAAGGTCGATGGTGACATCAGCCACCGAGGCGACAACCGCCTGTCGCAGCCCCGGCGAGTCCACCGAGTTATCGGGGTGGCGCTGTGGCCCCTTTGTCGATTCACGCAGCGCCTGCAGGAGCCCCGGCAGGTCTGCAGGGTCGCCGGGCTCGCTGGCCACTGCCCCCCTATACTCCGCCAGCAGCGGTGGCTCCGGCTTGGGCTCGAGCAGGGGGCTGTCATAGCCCGTACTAGGCTCGGGCTTGGGCACGAGCAGAGGGCCGCGCGAGCTCATCCCGCGCTCGGGCTTGGGCATGAGCAGGCGGGCGCGCGAGCTCGTTCCCGGCTCCGGCTTGGGCACGAGCAGGGGAGCGCGCAGCTCGGGCTTTCGGATGCGCAGGAATGGTTCAGTGGAGCTCATCCCCGGCGTCGCTGGCTCCGGCTTAGGAACGCGGAGGCCCCGGCTGCTGCTGGCACCGACGCCTCCTCCTGTAGATGTGGGTGTGGCCCGCGGTAGCGAAACCCGGTCGCCCTCGTCCAGGCCGAGCTGGATGCGGCACGCGGCCATGACATCGGGGAAGGTATGCCCTTCCCAGAAGGCGTACGTCTCGTCGATGTTGTAAGGCGATGGCGGTGGGTAGCAGTCGTCGTAGCGCTGGATACGGGCGATGTTCTCCGCCGGTAGGATCTCCGACCACCACGGGCTGCTGGTCGCGTAGCGCTGCTTTGACTGCTCCTCCGGCGGCAGGCTTTACCAAAAGTCACGTATTGTGCGTGACATGGCCGGCGTGCCGACGGCGGGGACATGCCCCACCGGGAGCCTCCCGGCGCTCAGGTGCCATCCGGCTGGCAGGCGCGTGTCCGGTGGCACCATGATGCCACAGTGGGCGAGGAGCGATGCCTCATCGACCCGTAGGGAACGCGGTAGGCTGGGAATGACAAACGCGCGATGTCGCTTTGGGTGGTTGCTTCCCGCCCCACCATCGTTGCTGGCCATTGTTGCGGCTGCGGAAGGGGAGGCGGATAGGGTTTGGTGGAGGTGGCTAGGGTTTGGTGGAGGCGCACGACGGAGAAGGCTGTGGGGCGGCGACGGGAGGGGAGGGGATTGGGACAGGAGTGGATGCACGATGGTGCGCCCCACGTGGCTATGAAATGCATTAATAGACGCCTACCAGGCACGCCGGCGACGCGACTCCTCACATGGGAAACCGCACGGTGCGTACTCTCCATGTGTGAAAGCGCCGACGTGACCGCGATGTAACTACTCATGCATGCGGGCACGCACACCACCGATTGTGAGAACGCCACCTGGCATGGTGTGCCCCACGCGTCAGTAACAGCGCCGGCTAACAGTCAACTCCCTTGACCAATGGCAAACCCCCGTTTGGGCATTGGTGAGGGTGGGTCGCGCGGTGGAGGGGAAAAGTGAGCAAAATAAGTGTGATTGGGAAAAACTGAGGAGGACTAAGGAATGAGGGGCACAGAAATAGAAATCCCCAATTTTTATGTGGGTGTCACTACTTGTTATAGATTTGTGCTAGACACTTTCACCAGAGGGAATTTCTTAAGTAGTCACCCTATGGATGCTTTCAATGCTATGGGAAATTTAGTGGGATCACCACCTATTACTATTAATGAAATGGCATTGACTTTGGACATGTTATGCAAAGGCTAGAAGCTATTGAAAATAAAATGCCTACTATTGAACATATTGAGAATCTAGACAAGAAGGTTCATAATCACGTTATTCAATTTGGCTCTAAGGTCGGAAATACATTGAAGATGTTAAAAGAGAAAGAACCAATAGTTAATGAGAGAATAGAACAAAGTCCTTCTAGAATTGATAAGTGAGAAGAAATTATTAATAACTTGGGTTCCACTTTTTCTTCCGCTAAAACTATTGATAGGACTCCTCATAATAAAAATTGCAAGTTTATGTATGTTCCTAAGAATAAGGGTGCCACATCTAGTAATGGGAACGAAGACATTAAAAAGATCAGTGTGCATCCCAATTTCATGGATTTGATAAAGGAACCTGTTTATGAAAATAAATTCCTCAACTTTATCCCTAGGAGTGTGATTAATAAAAATTTATATGCTAAACCTCCTAGGAAGCATGGATGCATAATTGAGGAGTTGGATACGAAGGATGATAATACTTGAAACAATGCCTTACGCCTAACTAGGGGCGTAAAACAATAACGCTTGTTAGGAGGCAACCCAATATTTATCTTTATTGCAATTTTTGTTTTTCTCGCGTCACACAATTTTAGCTACTTTTATGATTGTGTTTTTATCTTTTAATTAGTTTTTGTGCCAAGTAATGCCTTTGGGATGATTTGGATGATAGTATAATTGATGCTGTTTGAAAACAGAAATTTTGCACCCAGTATTTGATTTTTAGTTCTTTACTGGAATATCAGAAAAATCTGAAATGTTGACACAGTATTGGGATACAAATTTTTTACGTTTTCCTAATTTTTCATAATTTTTGGAGTTACAGAAGTATAGATACTATTCTGTCATTATGTACTGTTCTGTTTTACACAGATTTTGTTTTTATTGCATAGCATGCTTGTTTTAATGAAACTATGGATTATATCGGGGGGTATAAGTCATGTAAGAGTTAGAATACAGTAGGTATTATGCAAGAACAATTATGAATGAGTTTATAACAGTACCTAAAGTGGATGATTGATTTATTGTACTAACGGATCTCATGAAATTTCTGTTGAGTTTTGTGTGCTGAAGTTTTCAAGTTTTGGGTGAGATCACGATGGATGAAGGAATAAGGAGCGGCAAGACACTAAGCTTGGGGATTCCCAAGGCACCCCAAGGTAATATTCAAGGAAGACCCAAGTGTCTAAGCTTGGGGATGCCCCGGATTGCATCCCCTCTTTCGTCTCCAATCTATCGGTAACTTACTTGGAGCTATATTTTTATTCATCACATGATATGAGTTTTACTTGGAGCGTCTTGTGCCATAGTTTTCTTTTCTTTGTTTGCTTTTTAGTTTTCCACAATCATCTTTTGCTGGACACACTTGAGAGGGACACACATTTGTTCGTGATTTGTTCGAATACTCTATGTGCTTCACTTATATCTTTTGAGCTAGGCAGTTGCTCTAGTGCTTGACTTATATCTTTTAGAGCACGGCGGTGGCTATATTTTGTAGAAATAATTGTGCTCTCATGCTTCACTCAAATATTTTTGAGAGTCTAATAAATAGTAATGGCAATTTGCATGTGTTATAAGACTAGTTCAGAAAGGATAGGTATTCAAGGGGGATATAATAAAAACTTTCATGTAGATCACTAAATATGAAACGTATGGTTTAATGATATTGATGTCGTAATATGAAAGGATATTGGTTCATGATCACTGGTTAGTAGAAATATCGATATTAAAGCTTGTTATTAACTTCTCATCTAAGTGTTGGTCATGGCATGGTGGGGAGGTCCGAGCATTCTTAGATCTGAAATGAAATCCTTGAGTGCTGTTATAATCGGGGGTGCGCGATGGTTAACTCCTACCAACCTCCTCCCTAGGGGCATGCGAGTAGTACTTTGCTTCAAGGGCTAATAGGTTTTGCAATAAGTATGTGAGTTCTTTATGACTAATGTGAGTCCATGGATTATACACACTCTCACCCTTCCGCAATTTGCTAGCCTCTTCGGTACCGTGCATTGCCCAATCTCACCTCGAGAGTTGGTGCAAACTTCGCCGGTGAATCCAAACCGCGTGATATGATATGCTCTATCACACATAAGCCTCCTTATATCTTCCTCAGAACAGCCACCATACCTACCTATTATGGCATTTCCATAGCCACTCTGAGATATATTGCCATGCAACTTCCACCGTTCCGTCATATGACTTGTGTTCATTGTCATATTGCTTTGCATGATCATGTAGCTGACATAGTATTTGTGGCTCAGCCACCATTCATCTTTCTCAACCTTGTTATGCTAGATCATTGCACATCCTGGTACACTACCAGAGGCATTCATATAGAGTCATTCTGTATAGTTTTTATCAAGTTGTAATATCGAGTTGTAAGTAAATAAAAGTGTGATGATCATTATTATTAGAGCATTGTCCAGGTGAGGAAAGGATGACGGAGACTATGATTCCCCCAAAAGTCGGGATGAGACTCCGGACAAAAAAAACAGAAAAGAAGAAAAGAGAGGCCAAAAAGAGCCCAACAAAAAAATGAGAGAAAAATAGAGAAGGGGCAATGTTACTATCCTTTTCCACACTTGTGCTTCAGAGTAGCACCATGTTCTTCATATAGAGAGTCTCCTGAGTTGTCACTTTCATATACTAGTGGGAATTTTTCATTATAGAACTTGGCTTGTATATTCCGATGACGGGCTTCCTCAAAGCCCCGAGGTCTTCATGAGCAAGCAAGTTGGATGCGCACCCACTTAGTTTCAGTTGAGATTTCATACACTTATAGCTCTTAGTGCATCCGTTGCATGTCAATCCCTACTCCTCACATTGATATCGATTGATGGACATCTCCATAGTCCGTTGATCCGCCAAGTTGATGCGAGACTTTCTTCCTTTTTGACTTCTCCTATTTGATCCCTATCACCACATTCTATTCCACCTATAGTGCTATGTCCATGGCTCATGCTCATGTATTGCGTGAAGTTGAAAATACTGAAGCACGTTAGAAGTATGATCCAATTGCCTGGTTTAACACCGGGGTGCTCATGATTTATATTTATGCAGTGAAGGCGGAGCCATGGCATGCTAATATGATAAATCATTAAAGATCGTATATTTTGAAAGATTAATGATTATGCTTCTTATATTCATGGATATTATTATGTTGATGTTGTTAATACATCGTTTCTCAATATTTATACTGTAAAGAGATTACATGATAAACATGTTAGGTAGCATTCCATATAAAAAATTCTGTTTTTATCATTTACCTACTCGAGGACGAGCATGAATTAAGCTTGAGGATGCTGATACGTCTCCAACGTATCTATAATTTTTTTATTGTTCCATGCTATTATATTATCAATCTTCGATGTTTTATATGCTATTTTATATTATTTTTGGGAACTAACCTATTAACCCAGTGCCTAGTGCCAGCTACTGTTTTTTGCTTGTTTTTGGTTTTCCAGAAAATCAGTACCTAACGGAGTCCAAACGCTACAAAACTTTTTGACGATTTTTTATGGACATAAGAGACCCTAGAAGCTTCGGGAGGAGACTAGACGACAAACGAGGAGACAGCAAGGCAACAGGGGGGGGGGGGTAGGCGCGCCCTGTTACCTTATGGGCCCCACGTGGCTTCGTCTGACCTAATTCCACTTCTATAAATTCCCAGCTGGAGGCCTTTTCCGGTACTCTGCCGGAGGGGGAATCGATCTCGGAGGGCTTCTACATCAACCTTGCTGCCCTACCGATGATGCGTGAGTAGTTCACCATAGACCTATGGGTCCATAGCTAGTAGCTAGATGGCTTCTTCTCTCTCTATGCTCTTCAATACAATGTTCTCATCGATCTTCTTGGAGTTCTATTCGATGTAATCTTCTATTGCGGTGTGTTTGTTGGGATCCGATGAATTGTGGGTTTATGATCTGAATATTCATGAGAAGTAATTGAGTCTTTTTTGAACTTCATTATGCCTGATTGTTATAGCCTTGTATTTCTCTCCGATCTATCCGTTGGTTTGGCCAACTAGATTGATTTATCTTCAACGGGAGAGGTGCTTTGCAGTGGGTTCAATCTTGCGGTGCTCTATATCCAAGTGACAGAAAGGGGACAAGACACGTACTTGTATTGTTTCCATTAAGGGTAAAACGATGGGGTTTATTCATATTAGTTGAGTTTACTTTGTCTACATCATGTCATCTTGCTTAAGGCGTTACTCTGTTTTTATTAACTTAATACCCTAGATGCATGCTGGATAGCGGTCGATGGGTGGAGTAATAGTAGTAGATGCAGGCAGGAGTCGGTCAACTTGTCTCGGACGTGATGCCTATATACACGATCATTGCCCTGAATATCATCATAACTATGCGCTTTTCTATCAATTGCCCAACTGTAATTTGTTTACCCACCGTATGCTATGTGTTCGATAGAGAAGCCTCTAGTGAAAACTATGGCCCCCGGGTCTCATTTAAATATAAAAAGAAAACTAAAACATACTTGCTGCAATTTATTTACTTTTATTTTGTTTTGCAATTTATCTATCTACCACTACAAGATTTAATCCTTGCAAGTAAAGAGTTCAAGGGGAGTGACGACCCTCTTGTCCGCGTTGGGTGCAAGTATTTGCTTTTGTGTGTGCAGGTGCTGTTCATGAGGCTTTGTGTGATTCTCCTACTGGTTCAATAACCTTGGTTGTCACTAAGGAAAATATTTATCTCTACTGTACTACATCTTCTCTCCTCTTCGGGGAAAATCCCAACGCTGCTCACAAGTAGCAAGCTGCGTTGGGATTTTCCCCGAAGAGGAAGGGTGAAACAGTGTAGTAGAGATAAGTATTTCCCTCAGTGAGAACCAAGGTTTATCAAACCAATAGGAGAATCACGCAAAGCCTCGTGAACAGCACCTGCACACACAAAAGCAAATACTTGCACCCAATGCGGGCATGTGGGTTGTCAATCCCCTTGAACTCGTTACTAGCAAGGATTAAATTTTGTATAGGCAAAAGTATAAATTGCAAAACAAAAGAAAAGTAAGTAAATTGCAGCAAGGTATTTTTAGGTTTTTAATATGTTTAAAGTAGACCCGGGGGCCATAGTTTTCAATAGAGGCTTCTCTCTCGAACGCATAACATACGGTGGGTAAACAAATTACTGTTGGGCAATTGATAGAAAAGCGCATAGTTATGACGTTATTCATGGCAATGATCATGTATATATGCACCACGTCCGTGACAAGTAGACCGACTCCTCCCTGCATCTACTACTACTACTCCACCAATCAACCGCTATCCAGCATGCATCTATGGTATTGAGGTCATGACAAACAGAGTAACGCTTTAAGCAAGATGACATGATGTAGACAAAGTAAATTCAATCAACATGAATAAACCCCATCGTTTTATCCTTAATGGCAACAATTCAAATACGTGTCTTGTCCCCTACCTTGTCACTGGGATATAGAGCACCGCAAAATTGAACCCATTACAAAGCACCTCTCCCGCTGAAGATAAATCAATCTAGTTGGCCAAACCAAATGGATAGATCGGAGAGAAATACAAAGCTATAACAATCATGCATAATAAAGTTCAGAAAAGACTCAATTACTTTCAATGAATAATCTGATCCTAAACCCACAATTCATCGGATCCCAACAAACACACCGCAAAAGAAGATTACATCGAATAGAACTCCAAAGAGATCGAGGAGAACATTGTATTGAAGATCAAAGAGAGAGAAGAAGCCATCTAGCTATGGACCAGTAGGTCTGTGGTGAACTACTCACACATCATCGGAAGGGTAACAAGATTGATGTAGAAGCCCTCCGTGATCAATTCCCCCTCTGGCAGATTACCGGAAAAGGCCTCCAGATGGGATCGCGGAAGAATAGAGGCTTGCGGCGGCGGAAAAGTTATATCGTCTGGCATTCTATTGGTTTGGGAATATATGGGAATTTATAGGCTTGGAATTAGGTCAAACGGAGCTGCGTGGGGCCCACAAAACTCAGGGGGCGTGCCTACCCCCTAGGGCGTGCCCCTCGAGCTTGTGGCTCTCTCGTATCTCGTCTGGTCCCCTCACGAAACTTCTAGGGTCCCTTCTGGTCCAGAAAAAATTAATCTAAAGATTTTTTTCCGTTTGTAGTTGATTTGATATTGATTTTCTGAAAATCCAAAAACAAGCAAAAAACAGGAACTGGCACTGGGCACAGGGTTAAAAGGTTAGTTCCAAAAAAAGATATAAAATAGGATATAATTGCATATAAAACATCCAAGATTGATAATATAATAGCATGAAACAATAAAAATTGATAGATACATCTGAGACGTATCAGCATCCCCAAGCTTAATTCCTGCTCGTCCTCGAGTAGGTAAATGATAAAAACAAAAAAATTGATGTTGAATGCTACCTAACATGTGTATCATGTAATCTCTTTACGGTATAAATATTGAGAAACGATGAAGTAACAATATCAACATAATAATATCCATGAATATAAGGAGCATAATCATTAAACTTTCAAAATATATGATCCTTATGGAATGTTATCCCCACTCATTTTATCATGTTAGCATGGCATGACTCCGCCTTCAGCGCATAAATATAAATCATGAGCACCCCGGTGTTAAACCAGGCAATTGGATCGTACTTCTAACGCGCTTCAACATTTTCAACTTCACGCAATACATGAGCGTGAGCCATGGATATAGCACTATAGGTGGAATAGAATGCGGTGGTAGGGATCAATAGGAGAAGTCAAAAGGAAGAAAGTCTCGCATCAACTCGGCGGATCAACGGACTATGGAGATGTCCATCAATCTATATCAATGCGAGGAGTAGGGATTGCCATGCAACGGATGCACTAAGAGCTATAAGTGTATGAAAGCTCAACTGAAACTAAGTGGGTGTGCATCCAACTTGCTTGCTCATGAAGACCTCGGGCATTTGAGGAAGCCCGTCATCGGAATATACAAGCCAGGTTCTATAACGAAAAATTCCCACTAGTATATGAAAGTGACAACATAGGAGACTCTCTATATGACGAACATGGTGCTACTCTGAAGCACAAGTGTGGAAAAGGATAGTAACATTGCCCCTTCTCTCTTTATCTCTCATTTTTATTTTTTTATTTTTTTTATTTTTTAGTTGGGCTCTTTTTGGCCTCTTTTTTTCTTTTATTTTTTATTTTTCATTTTTCGTCCAGAGTCTCATCCTGACTTGTGGGGGAATCATAGTCTCCATCATCCTTTCCTCACTGGGACAATGCTCTAATAATGATGATCATCACACTTTTATTTACTTATAACTCGATATTACAACTCGATAAAACTAGAACAATATGACTCTATATGAATGCCTCTGGCAGTGTACCAGGATGTGCAATGATCTAGCGTAACATGTATAATAATGATGAACGGTGGCTGTGCCACAAATATCATGTCAGATCTATATGATTATGCAAAGCAATATAATGATGAACACACAAGTTATGTGACGGAGCACTGGAAGTTGCATGGCAATATATCTAAGAATGGCTACGGAAATGCCATAATAGGTAGGTATGGTGGCTGTTTTGAGGAAGATATAAGGAGGCTTATGTGTGATAGAGCGTATCATATCACGGGGTTTGGATGCACCAGCGAAGTTTGCACCAACTCTCGAGGTGAGATAGGGCAATGCACGGTACCGAAGAGGCTAGCAAATTGCGAAAGGATTGGAGTGCGTATAATCCATGGACTCACATTAGTCATAAAGAACTAACATACTTATTGCAAAGCCTATTAGCCCTCGAAGCAAAGTACTACTCGCATGCCCCTAGGGAGGAGGTTGGTAGGAGTTAACCATCGCACACCCCCGATTATAACAGCACTCAAGGATTTCATTTCAGACATAAAAATGCTCAAACCGCCCCACCATGCCATGACCAACACTTAGATGAGAAGTTAATAACAAGCTTTAATACCGATATTTCTACTAACCAATGATCATGAACCAATATCCTTTCATATTACGACATCAGTATTATTAAACCATATGTTTCATATTTAGTGATCTACATGAAAGTTTTTATTATATCCCCCTTGAATACCTATCCTTTCTGGACTAGTCTTATAACATGTGCAAATTGCCATTACTATTTATTAAACTCTCAAAAAGATTTAAGTGAAGCATGAGAGTGCAATTATTTCTACAAAATATAACCACCGCCGTGCTCTAAAAGATATAAGTGAAGCACTAGAGCAACTGCCTAGCTCAAAAGATATAAGTGAAGCACTTAGAGTATTCTAACAAATCACGATAAATGTGTGTCCCTCTCAAATAGGTGTCGAGCAAACAATGATTGTGGCAAACTAAAACCAAACAAAGAAAATTAAACTATGTGACAGGACGCTCCAAGTAAAACTCATGTCATGTGATGAATAAAAATATAGGTCCAAGTAAGTTACCGATAGATTGTAGACAAAAGAGGGGATGCCATCCGGCGCATCCCCAAGCTTAGATGCCTGGGTCTTCCTTGAATATTACCTTGGGGTGCCTTGGGAATACCCAAGCTTAGGGTCTTGCCGCTCCTTATTCCTTCATTCATCGTAATCTCACCCAAAACTTGAAAACTTCAACACACAAAACTCAACAGAAACTTCGTGAGCCCCGTTAGTATAATAAATCAATCATCCACTTTAGGTACTGTTACAAACTCATTGATAATTGTTCTTGCATAATACCTACTGTATTCTAAATCTTCCATGACTTATACTCCCCGATATAATCCATAGTTTCATTAAAACAAGCGCAATATGCAATAAAAACAAAATCTGTCTAAAACAGAACAGTACGTAATGACAGAATATTATCCATGCTTCTGTAACTCCGAAAATTCTGAAAAATTAGGACAACGTAAACAATTTGTATCCCCATACTGTGTAAACATTTCAGATTTTTGTGACATTACAGTATAGAATATAAATTCCAAAACTGGGCGCAAAACTTTCTGTTTTCAAACAGCATTAATTATACCATCATCCAAATCATCCCAAAGGCATTACTTGGCACAAACACTAATTAAAAGATAAAAAAACAATCATTACAGTAGTAAAAATTGTGTGTGCACACAAAAACATAAATGATAACTATTGGGTTCTCTCCCAACAAGCTCTTCCTTTATAGCCATTAAGATAGGCTTTGAGATATTTCATCGATGCTCACGTCAAAGACGAGAATTGAAGCACAAAGAAAGCATCATGAAACATGCAATTAACACATTTAAGCCTAACCCTCTTCCTATGCATAGGCATTTTATAGGAAAACAAATTATGAAGACAAGCAATATCTAGCATATGCAAATAGGAAGAATGAAGCATTAATAATTTCAACAAAAAGAGAGATAATTTAGTGACATGAAAATTTCTACAATCATGCTTCCCTCACTCATAATAATTGCATGTACGATCATATTCAAATTCAACAATATAGACATCATATAAAATATTCTCTTCATGATCCTTATGCATAAAAGTTTTATAATCTTCCAAGATAGTGGGATTAACATCAACTAAAGTCATGACCTCTCCAAACCCACTTTTATACAAAAATTCATAAAATTGATAATTCTCCAAAGTAGTGGGATCATTATTACCTAAAGTTGACGCTCTTCCAAACCCACTTTTAATAGTATTGCAAATTTTATTATCAATAACATATTTATCATGAGGCTTAAATAAGTTTTCAAGATGATAAGAAGCATTATCACCCCAATCATGATCATTGCAATAAGTAGTGGACATGAAAAAATTATCATCCCCAAGCTTGTAGTTTTGCATATCATTAGCACAATTGACATTAATAGAATTTATAATAACATCATTGCAATCATGCTTTTCATTCAAGGAGCTATCATCATGAATCACTTTATAAACTTCTTCTTTTAGCACTTCATCAGAATTTTCTGATTCACGATTTTCAAGCGAAACTTCATAAAGATAATCAAGTGCACTCAACTCACTAGCAATTGGTTCATCATAATTGGATTGTTTGAAAAGATTAGCAAGTGGATGAGGATCAATATGTCTATATTTTTATTTTCATTGAGTCACACAATTATTGCAAGCAAGCAAACAAGCTAACAAAAATATTTTTGTGTTTTTTAATTTTTAGAGAAGTGGGGGGAGATGAAAAAGAGAGGCAAATAAAAAGGCAAATAAAAAGTAGAGCAAGTAGATGATAGTTTGAGTGAAGGTACTTGATAGGTTTTGATGATGTCTCCCCGGCAACGGCGCGAGAAATTATTTCTGCTACTTGTGAGCTGTGTTGGGATTTTCCCCGAAGAGGAACGGTGAAGCAGTACAGTAGGGATAAGTATTTCCCTCAGTGAGAACCAAGGTTTATTGAACCAATAGGAGAATCATGCAAAGCCTCGTGAACAACACCTACACACACAGAAGCAAATACTTGCACCCAACGCGGGCAAGAGGATTGTCAATCCCCTTGAACTCGTTACTTGCAAGGATTAAATCTTGTATAGGCAAAAGTATAAATTGGAATACAAAAGAAAAGTAAATAAATTACAGCAAGGTATTTTTAGGTTTTTTAATATGTTTAAAGTAGACCTGGGGGCTATAGTTTTCACTAGAGGCTTCTCTCTCGAACGCATAGCATACGGTGGGCAAACAAATTACTATTGGGCAATTGATAGAAAAGTGCATAGTTATGACATTATTCATGGCAATGATCATGTATATAGGCATCACGTCCGTGACAAGTAGACCGACTCCTGCCTGCATCTACTACTATTACTCCACCAATCGACCGCTATCCAGCATGCATCTAAGGTATTAAGTTCATGACAAACAGAGTAACGCTTTAAGGAAGATGACATGATGTAGACAAAGTAAACTCAATCAATATGAATAAACCCCATCGTTTTATCCTTAATGGCTACAATACAAATACATGTCTTGTCCCCTACTTTGTCACTAGGATATAGAGCACCGCAAGATTGAACCCATTACAAAGCACCTCTCCCGCCGAAGATAAATCAATCTAGTTGGCCAAACCAAACGGATAGATCGGAGAGAAATACAAAGCTATAACAATCATGCATAATAAAGTTCCGAAAAGACTCAATTACTTTCAATGAATAATCTGATCATAAACCCACAATCCATCGGATCCCAACAAACACACCGCAAAAGAAGATTACATCGACTAGAACTCCAAAGAGATCGAGGAGAACATTGTATTGAAGATCAGAGAGAGAGAAGAAGCCATCTAGATACTAGCTATGGACCCATAGGTCTGTGGTGAACTACTCACACATCATCGGAAGGGCAGCAAGGTTGATGTAGTAGCCCTCCGTGATCGATTCCCCCTCCGGCAGATTACCGGAAAAGGCCTCCAGATGGGATCACGGAAGAACAAAGGCTTGCGGCAGCGGAAAAGTTATATTGTCTGGTGTTTTATTGGTTTGGGAATATATGGGAATTTATAGGCTTGGAATTAGGTCAACCGGAGCTGCGTGGGGCCCACAAGCTCAGGGGGCGCCCCCCTCGAGCTTGTGGCTCTCTCGTATTTCATCTGGTCCCCTCCCGAAGCTTCTAGGGTCCCTTCTAGTCCAGAAATAATTAATCTAAAGATTTTTTCCGATTTGGATTTTATTTGATATTGATTTTCTAAAAAGCCAAAAACCAACAAAAAACATGAACTGGCACTGGGCACTGGGTTAATAGGTTAGTCCCAAAAAATGATATAAAATAGCATATAATTGCGCATAAAACATCCAAGATTGATAACATAATAGCATGAAACAATAAAAAATAATAGATACGTTGGAGACGTATCAGCGTGATCAACACGTACAATTACTTCACGCGATCAGTACAAAGAAAGCCGGCACCCGAGACTAATAGGAAGAGAACAAGTGCTACTATCGGATCATCATCACAACGATTTTCAAAGAAAAAAATGGCCTATGTGCGGCGACCATTGCGGCTCCACGCGCTGGCTGGCCGACCAAACGAAGCAATACATTGACCAAAAAAAATCATGATCAGGGAGACCACGTGGTTGCTAGTCGCACATCAGATCAGCTGAGTTACACATACATCTGCTATGTTTTTTCGACCAGTCGCGTCCGCTGTCGAATAAAAATTCTCATCGGGTGATATTTTTCCTAGTAAAATTGTTCACGCGGTTAGTTCTATCAAGAATTTTTGTACTTTTAACTTGTACAAATTTACGCGTAGGTTAACTTATAAGGGGGAGGCCGCACCAGAGTCCGCACCGCGCTGGTGCACTCAGCGGACGCATGTAGCCCATCGCCTGTATGGTCCGGTCTACATCAGTACACCGAAGGCCGCGCATACATCCGTCACGCGCCGAGTTATACGACGAACACGAACACCCACGCGGCCCGTCAACCCTGCGGACTGGTCTACATCAACATGACGGAGGACGCACCAACGTCCTCGCAACACGGCGTTGTTCGAGGAGCACGTGCGCAACCATCTTCCTTGTGGCCCGGTCTACTCCAACAGTGTTTGAGCAAAAAAGAAAAAAATATATTTATCATCAGGTGCTATCCTCCCTAATTATTTTTTGCAAAAAATATTGATTCATCCGAGCACTAGTACTCTTGCTTGTGTTATTTTCATACACAGGCCAAGTAATTCACTAAAAAAAGTGATATTGCTCTTCGGTATCATGTCTCGCGCGACGTCGCCGGAGCCCGCGCCAGCCTTCGCCCGCGCCGGGTTGCCCGATGGACAGGCGCACTGACCGCCGCCCCTGTGGTTCAACTTCAACAAGCCAGTAAGAAAAATTATCAAGATGTTAGCTTGTGCGTGCCCCTGCACCCGCTCCACCTTGGAAAATTTTGTCTTCCATCGAGGTTGGCTTCGCCGTCAACTGGGTTGCCGACTTGCGACTCCTACGGAATCGTCTACAACCTTGCCATGGCCAACCTCAAACATTCATGGGTTCACACTACATCGTCAACGCTGAGGCATAAAAACAGCTAAGTCATTTTCATGTTTTTCATGATTTTATTTATCAATAAAAAAACTGGCACCTTTGAGTTAACCTCGGAGGCTGCACCATGTTCATCTTCACGTGAGTTCAATAAACAAAAAAGAGATTCAAACCGACTTCGACGAAGTCGGCTCGAGCCCTGGAGATCCATCAAAATCTAGTGGCCTCTATTTCCACAATTCCTACGGTTCGGCAACTTTAAAATGCCTACGGTTCGGCAACCTAAAAATGCCTACGGTTCGGCAACCTTAAAAATGCCTACGGTTCGGCAACCTTAAAATGACTACGGTTCAGCAACTTTAAAAATGCCAATGGTTTGGCAACCTTAAAAATGCCTACTATTAGACAACCTTAAAAATGCCTACGGTTCGACAACCTTAAAATGCCTACGGCTAAAAAGCCTTAAAGCGCCTATAGCTCAATTATGATCAATGGAATAAAGCCGGCACCTCTGGACCCCAGAGTTTTGTCGTTTCACTTCAGTATAGTGTGTTGTTGAGTCTTTATTTTATAATTGATCATTGGTTACCTGGGGGCTTCCAACTCACCGAGTTCAGCTAACAAAACCCTTGAACCAGGCATACGCCAACAACATTATCTGGTTACACCTGCCTGTAAGGTTGATGCCACTCACAATTATGTGACCCGACTGTACACTTGAAGTCAATCACCTTGATGCCTGTCACGGACTTTGTTGACCCCAAACTTATCAAAGTTAAAACTATGGCATAAGTCACACAAAGAGCCGGCTTAACAATATAGCAAGGACAAACCATAAGGCTATCAAGCCTGCTTCACAATGAAGCAAAGATTAAAGCATTCGATTCTACAAACCGGCTTTATATCTTAATTGGCCATTAGGTCCATCAGAATTTGCTTCCATGAGAAGTCGGCCCTCATACATGGTTTATCATAACCAGTATTAAAAAAAGGGGGGGGCTATCAAAGCCATGAGCTGCATGTTTATAAACTGCACCTTATGTACCCCGGGTCGCTGCAGGAAAGACAAACACGACGCTCGAGGGATTATGGCCCAGATGTGCCGCCTGATAAATCAATCACAACTGAGCCCAAAGAGGACATCATGACCCTGAATTTATTAGAGTGGGACACACCGAGGCAAGTATAGCAAAAGCCGGATGTTATTTTAAGAACCCAGATGTGCCACCTGACAAATCAATCACAACTAAGCCCAGAGAGGACATCGTGACACTGAATTTATCAGAGTTAGACACACCGTAACAAGTACAACGAAAGCAAGCACCTCTGGAACCCGGAGGCTTGTCGTTTCACCTCATATCAACGTGTGTTGAGTCTTTATTTTATCATTGATTATTGGTTACTTGGGGGCTTGAAATTCAATGAGTGTAGCTAATCATCCTTGAACCCAGCATTCACTGACAATTTTCTTGTTGTTTTTGTTGGAAATATTTCATTCCACTGCAGGTTTATAAAACTGCATCTTACGAACCCCGGGTCACTGCAGGCAAAACAACCCAGCGCTCGGGGGGTACACTAATTGACAGACGATATATGTATGCTATCGGAGTTGAAGAGAAGTACAGAGAATTGCTCAGAGACATTTTCTTGAAGGGAAAATGAGTCATGAAGCATATTTAAAGCTCAGGATCAGCAGTATTTGAAGATCCAATGGTTATGAATCATATTTAAGAAGTCCTAAGTCTCCGTTGCACAATGACCCAGCACTTGGGGGCTACACCATTTGAAGACTAGTAAAAAGTTGGAGTATATATTACAAAGTCCCGAGCTGCTGCAGGCGTGCAACCCGGCACTTGGGGGCTACATTATTTGACGCTTCATAATGACAACTGATAAGTCCCAGGCTACTACAGGCAAGACAACCCGACACTTGGGGCTATACAGTCAAGATATTTTTCTATGCAAAGCACCAAGTCATCACGAAGTGATAAAACTCGGAGCTTGGGGGCTACAGGTAATATGGATATAAAGGAGGAACGTACCTTATGATTTTTCTGCATGGGCCACCAGCCCACCTTCGAGCTCTCAGTTTGAGCGAGCCGGGTCTCATATTCTTGATGGAGGCTTGCAAAGTTCATCTCCTCTCAAGTTATTCATAGAAGGCCCATAAGCATTGAAAGCCGGCTCAACATCAGACGGATTTCTTATTCCCAAATTTTTCATCAAGCCAAAGCACTGGAAGCCGGCTTAACGTCAGACGGATTATTATTCCCAATATTTTCCTGCGAGGAACCAGCATCAGAAAGTTTATTGTGAAGCCAGCCTGTTGATATGACAAAGAGACCCAGACTTTCCAGGAGCCGGTTCATTGAATAAGCCGGCCATTTGAGTGGGCCGGCCCCTTAACGTATTAATTATTCTTATTTTAGGAGCTTAGCATGAATGCGCGCCAAGCCTGAATTCAAGCTAACCTGGGGGCTAATGTCGGGGATATTACACGCACCCAAGACCCGGTCTGAGTAGGCCCGGCTTGGATAGAAGACCCGGCCTGGGTAGACTCGGCCCGAAGAGAAGACCCGGCCTAGGTTGATCGGTTCGAAAGAGAAGACCCGGCTTGCTATTGCCGGCTCTACGAATCGTGCACAAGAACGAAGCCTCATAACTTGGAAGGCACATAATACCTACAAGACTTAGAGTAGGACCCCAACTGCGGGTAGGACCCGGAAACCTATTGTAAATCCCAGGGGCCCGGCTATTATATAAAGTGGGTTCTTGGGTCATCCAAGGGGACAAGTCATTACAGACAAACAAGTTACAACCTCTGAAAAGCTAGGTTAGCGAATCCGCCTCCTTGTAATCGAGATCATCATCAATATCAATCAAGCAGGAGTAAGCTTTTACCTCCACCATGAGGGGCCAAACCTGGGTAAACTTGGGTCCCTCGTTTCCGATCAATCCCGTTCAAGTCACCTTCTAGTTGCGATGGCCTCGCAACTTAGTCCTGTCACGAGGATATCTGTCGTGACAAAACCACGACACCACATGAGTAATACAAAATATAATTCCCATTGGACACCACTTTCACCAACAAGTACGCACTTGAAGCCTAATTGCTATATATGGCTTCTGCACAGCATCTCCAACATTATCAAAATACATGTTACGCAGGCAATTGTGATAGCCTGGCATAATAGGGATGATAGACTACTCATATCACCAAGGAATTCCTTCTTTTCCGGGAGCCCATTCGGAAAGAACTCCAAAGTTAAGCGTGCTCAGCTTGGAGTAATTTCAGGATGGGTGACCGACCGGGAAGTTATTCCCGGGTGCGCATGAGTGAGGACAAAGTGCGCAGGAAAGACTAGTGTTGATCTGTGGGGCCAGTCTAGATCCCGCCAGGAGTAATGACCACCGGCGGGTGTGTCCGGGGCGTTACAAGTTGGTATCAGAGCCGACCCTCGCGGTTACACGGATGTTTGCGGACAGGTGTGCGGTCATGTTGCTCATGACGTTTGTGACCCGTCCTGGCACACGGCATGGCACATGTACCTGACTGGATGCACAGACGTATGTGCCAAGAGGGAACGTTCCTGTGGCCCGACGAGGACGTTGGTTCCTCTGAGTGGGGGTGTATGTGATAGCCTGGCATAATAGGGATGATAGACTACTCATATCACCAAGGAATTCCTTCTTTTCCGGGAGCCCATTCGGAAAGAACTCCAAAGTTAAGCGTGCTCAGCTTGGAGTAATTTCAGGATGGGTGACCGACAGGGAAGTTATTCCCGGGTGCGCACGAGTGAGGACAAAGTGCGCAGGAAAGACTAGTGTTGATCTGTGGGGCCAGTCTAGATCCCGCCAGGAGTAACGACCACCGGCGGCTGTGTCCGGGGCGTTACAGCAATGTATGATGCACTTGATCCTAGAAAGGTATTTATCCTTCAAACTAACTACATTACAAAATAACCAACAAAACAGGATCATGCGACACCAGCAGGATACATGGCTCAGTCTAGATATCACTACGAATCAAGTTGTGCAGATTTGCTGTTGGCATGAACCACATCGTCGCATGTCGGGTTTGCAAAAGCCATCCATCGCTTGGAAGCTCGATGCCTTTCACACACTGAAGATCATCTGGCAATAAGCTGTGTCGATGAATCTCTGGATATGGTGCTTCATGAAACCCATGGTACGATGTGTAAACACAGTTCCCCCTGGCGAATGGAAGTGGCATAGCACGATAATCATCTGCGGTGTTATGTTTGATGATTGGTTGGATGATCGGATAATTGAGCCCGAGGAACAGGGAGTGGTTGCCGAGGCTGTAAACCCGCCTCGAATTGAATACGCCTGGCCCAATGGAGCTGGGATCTTTTTCAAACACGAAGCCGCCATAGCCATCACAGTCGCGAACGCCCCACGCATTGTACTACATATGGTTTGATGAAATAGTTGGGTCACTTTGGTACGTGTGAATGAGCATCAAATGCCCATCGTCAGTTGAACGAGCGATAAACCACCACCAATTGGCAACTATATTTCCAGGTCCTGGAATTACAAAGGCCATGGCATTTTCGTCTACTGCAACAAATTAAATTGGAGACCAAAAGGACAAAAATATACAATCATGTTTAGAGTATCTGAGGAATTAAGATTATTATAACAATGATACAGATCATAGCCAGAGAATTGCAATGTCGTGGTTATAATCGTACCCTAATTTTAAAAAAATGCCAATGGCTTTCATATTCTGGCAATATGTCATGGTTCAAAGATCATGTAAGAATGAGAGGAAAAAAGCTATGCCAGGGGCCTACTCATATTCTACCATAACAGTTAGATGCCAATTGTTATCATATCAACTCTAACAATAACATGCGTGGTTATAAAAATCTTGGAAATAAGAGGAACATATAGCAATCATGTGGTTATACTAATAATATCTATTCTAACAATCAGTAGATGCCAATTGTTGTGGTCATAAAAATCTAGGAAATGAGAGGAACATATAGCAATGATGTGGTTATACTCATACTATCTATTCTAAATTTACAATCAACAGGCAGTTGTATTCATATGGTAAAGATGAGATGAGATAGAACAATTACACGAGGATAGGTTCCACCAATATATGCAGCAAATTTCTCCATCCACCACGTAAACTATGTCATCGTGCACTATAGCATCAGACAGCAAGGGAGGGTAAACTGGATTGATGATGAGCCATAACCATGTATGGCCACCGGATTCCAAATGGGCTAATCCCCCGTCGAACAAGGCAATGAGCTTGTAATCCATGTAGTCATCTGATGTTGTGGGCACTTCGCAGATTACAACCTTCAGCAAACGGAGGTCCAACCAAGTGCCCGATACCTCTTGTGCGTAGTAGGCAGGAGTGTGTGGCGGGCCGCGAGGCTCGATGTCGGTGATAACTCACAAGTATAGTGGATCGCAATAGTTTTTGAGGGTAGTATTTCACCCAAATTTATTGATTCGACACAAGGGGAGCCAAAGAATATTTGCGAGTATTAGTTGTTGAGTTGTCAATTCAACCACACGTGGAGAACTAAATATCTGCAGCAAAGTGTTTAGTAGCACATTAGGAACAGTAGCAGTAGTAACAAAGACAACAACAATAGGAGTTTTGTAGTGATTGTACCAGCAGCAACAATGAAAGTAACTTAGCAAAGATCAATATGCAAAAAGCGTAGGCATTGGATTAGTGATGGATAATTATGTTGGATGACATTCATCATGTAACAGTCACAACCTAAAGCGATACACAATAGCCCCAATTCATCAATGTAATGTAGGCATGTATTCCGTATATAGTCATACGTGCTTATAGTAAGAACTTGCATGACATCTTTTGTCCTACCCTCTCGTGGCAGCGGGGTCCATAAGGAAATCTAAGGGATATTAAGGCCTCCTTTTAATAGAGAACCGGAACAAAGGATTAGCACTTAATGAATACATGAACTCCTCAAACTACGGTAATCATCGTAAAGAATCCCAATTATTGTCACCTTGGGGTATGCGGATCATAACACGTAATAGGTGCATACAACTTGCAAGATAGGATCAAGAACACAAATATATTCATGAAAACATAAAGGGTTCAGATATAAAATCATGGCACTCGGGCCCTAGTGACAAGCATTAAGCATAGCAAAGTCATAGCAACATCAATCTCAGAACATAATGGATATTAGGGATCAAGCCCTAACAAAACTGACTCGATTACCTGATAAATCTCATCCAACCCATCACCGTCCAGCAAGCCTACGGAGAAATTACTCATACCTGGTGGTGAGCATCATGAAATTGGTGATGGAGGATGGTTGATGATGACGACGGCGTCGAATCCCCCTCTCCGGAGCCCCGAACAGACTCCAGATCAGCCCACCCGATGAAGAACATGAGGTGGCAGCGGCTCCGTATCGTAAAACATGATGAAACTTCTTCTCTTTTTTTTTCTCGGGGAAAGAGAATTTATTGCGTTGGAATTAGGTCAGGAGGATCTCTGTGGGCCCCACAAGGCATCAGGGCGCACCCTAGGGGGGGGGTTGCGCCCAATTGCCTTGTGAGCACCAGGAGCCCCCTCTCCAGTTGATTCTTGCGTCAATATTTTTTATATATTCCATAAAAAATATCCAAAAAGTTTTGTCCAATTCTGAGAAATTTGATTTCTGCACAAAAAACAACACCATGGTAGTTCTGCTGAAATAGCGTCAGTCCGGGTTAGTTTCATTCAAATCATGCAAATTAGAGTCCAAAACAAGATCAAAAGTGTTTGAAAAAGTAAATACGACAGAGATGTATCAACTGCCCCAAGCTTAACTCATTGCTTGTCCTCAAGCAATTCAGTTGACAAACTAAAAGTGATAAAGAAAAACTTTTACGACCTCTTTTGTTCTTGAATCTGTATATAAGCTTAAATAGCACCCAAGTTTTCAGCAAAGATCATGAACTAACCATGCAAATGATAACACTTAGAATTCACATTTACTCATATCAATGGCATAATCAACTAGCGAGCAATAATAACATATCTCAAATGCCAACAATTTGTCAAAACAATCATGATATAATATGATCACATGGTATCTCGCTAGCCCTTTCTGAGACCGCAAAACATAAATGCAGAGCACCTCCAAAGTTCAAGTAGCGACTAAACGTTGTAATTCAGGGTAGAAGAGATCCAGTCATGATTTACCCAACATTAACTATACTCAATGCATAAGAATGACAATAGTGCTCTCAGGATTGCTGCTTATAATGAGAAGGTGAGACTCAACAATAAAAGTAAAATAACATAAAAGTAAATAGATAGGCCCTTCGTAGAGGGAAGCAGAGATTTGCAGAGGTGCTAGAGCTCGAAGCTTAAATCAGAGATGAAAACAATTTTGAGAGGTGTACATTTCCTGTCAATGTTATGACTGAGGATTTTCAATATCTTCCATGCTAAACACATTATCGGCGGTTCCCAAGCGAAAAGGTAAAGTTTACTCCCCCTCCACCATACCAACACAAACCATGGCTAGCCGAATTCATGGGTGCCCTCCAAACGATCAAATTTTCGGGGGAGCTTGTTTTATTATATTTTTCTTTATTTTTATTAAAGGACTGGGCATCCCAATTACCAGCCTCTCTCGTGCAATGACAAGTGAATAAACACTCATTTGAGAATAACCCGCTTAGCATGGAAGATACTGACCGCCCCCTGTCGCTCCATGAGCGGTACGAGCACACAAAACAAATGCTTGTTTGAATGATTAGAGGTGGCACATGCAAATTTACCTGGAACGGCAAAGTAATACCGCATATAGGTAGATATAGTGGACTCATCTGGAACAACTTTGGTTTAAGGATTGTGGATGCACAAGCAGTATTCGAAGGGCAACTGGTTGAAATTTAGAGTTTTGGAGTGGTGATTTCCTTCAAATCAGTTCACAACGCTGAGTGTTGGACCCTTGTTTCGGTCTATGGGCCATGTGATGGTCAGCCTAGGGATGATTTCGTTAGTTGGTTATATCCTTTAACCATCCCTATTGATGAAAATTAGCTATTCCTTGGTGATTTTAATTTCATTCGATCTCTTGATAATAGAAACCTACCAGGAGACGATGTCAATGATATTTTCCTCTTCAATGAAATTAGTGGGCACTTGGGTTTATTGGAATTGCCTTTAAAAGGGCGAAGCTTTACCTGGTCTAATATGCAAGAGTCCCCCTTGCTTGAGCAGTGGGATTGGTTCTTCACAACCTCTGAGTGGATTTCTTATTATCCGAATACAGTTGTTTTCCCCCTGGCCAAGACCTCGTCGGATCATGTGCCTTGTGTCATTTCCATTGACACAAATATACCTAAGGCCAAAGTGTTTAGGTTTGAGAATTTTTTGTTGGATATGCCAGGCTTTATGGAGTGTGTTCGGAAATCTTGGGAGACACCTGTATACATGGATTTATCTGCAGGTGCTATCCTCTCTAAGAAATTCAAACAGCTGAGGCATGATTTGAAGGCTTGGAGCAAAACACTCTCTTACATCAAGAAGCTCATGATGGAATGCAGCAAGGTGATTTTGCACTTTGATCATTTGGAGGAGGTTCGGCATCTTACCAGGCCTGAATTTAATTTCAGAAAGATTGTCAAACTCCACTATGAGCAGCTCGTGAAAATACATTATATTTAATGGAAGCAGCGTTGCACAATCAGGTATATCAAGGTGGGTGAGGAAAACTCCAAGTTCTTTCATGCCATGGCTTCTGAGCGTATGCGGAGGAATTCAATTGCCAGCTTAAAATTGAGTTGTGGTGAGCCAGTTTCTGATTACTCACAGATGGCGGGAATTCTTTGGGCTTCTTTCAAAAATAGAATGGGCCAAGCCCAAGGCATTTCTATGGGCTTTGATTTGCAGCAGCTCATTCAGCCTGCCTCTGGTCTTGAGGAGTTATCCAGGCCTTTCTCTGCTGATGAGATTAGCAAGGTTTTGAAAGAATTGCCTGTGGACAGAGCACTGGGCCCTGATGGCTTTAATGGAATGTTTGTCAAGCGTTGCTGGCCTATCATTGAAAAGGATTTCCTGCAGCTCATACAGGACTTTTATGAAGGCAGATTGTCCTTGGACAACATCAATGGCTCCTTGATAACTCTGATCCCTAAGATGCTTTCTCTTGAAGGACCTGATGATATCTGTCCGATCTCCTTGACAAATACTTGTTTGAAGTTCCTCACAAAGCTATTGGCTAACAGATTGCAGGGGGTAATCCTACAGTGCATTCACAAGAATCAGTATGGTTTTCTTAAATGCAGAGCAATCCAGGACTGTCTAGCATGGGCTTTTGAGTATATCCATCAGTGTAAACAGTCGAAGAGACCAATCATAATTCTTAAGCTTGCCGGACGGAACACCGAACACACACTTCTCGGGGTTGAGCTTCAAGTTGAGCTAGCGCAAGTTCGCAAACGTCTCTTCCAAATTCTGGATCAGGGTTGACTTGTCTCTAGTATTGACCACAATGTCATCCATGTAAGCTTCCACATTTCTGTGTAGCTGTGGCTCAAAACCAATCTGGACCGCTCTAGCAAAGGTTGCTCCGGCACTCTTCAATCCGAAAGGCATACGCAAAAAGCAGTATGTGCACATGGAGTGATGAATGCGGTTTTTTCCTCATCTTCCATGGCCATAAACATCTGATGATAACCAGAATAGGCGTCAAGGAAAGAGAGTAAATCACAGCTGGCAGTGAAATCTACAATTTGGTCGATGTGCGGCAAAGGGAAAGGGTCCTTTGGACAGGCTTTATTTATATCAGTGAAGTCTATACAAAGCCTCCACTTCCCATTCGCCTTGCGCACTACAACTGGATTGGCTAACCACGTAGGGTGTAGCACTCCTCTGACTAGACCTGCTCCTTCCAACTTCTTGATCTCTTAGGCAATGAACTCTTGCCGCTCCAAGGCTTGCTTCCTGACCTTCTACTTGACGGGTCTCGCATGAGGGCAGACAGCAAGGTGGTGCTCAATTACCTCCCTAGGAACACCGGGGATGTCAGATGCTTGCCAAGCAAACACATCGACATTCGCCCATAGGAAGGCAACGAGCTCGCTTTCCTATTTGTCACTGAGAGTGGCACTTACAGAAAAAGTGCCACTCGTCCCATCCTCTCTCGTAGAAACTTGCTTGGTCACCGGCGCAGAGACCTTGGACTTCTTGCTCTTGCTGGTAAGCTCTCTGGTATGCCCTCAACGGGCGTGCTGCACTCTAAAGTGCGCTTCCCGGAGTCCATACCAGATGTCTTGCCGGACTTCTCCTTCTTTCCTCCCCCGGGAGCTTTGCCGACAGGAGCAGGTGCCTTGTCGGCAGATGCTGCCACTGCCTCCCGGTAGAGCTTGTCGGCCTAGATGATTGCGTCCCTATGGATCGACTTGATGGTGAGGACCCCCATCGGCCCTGGCATCTTGATGACATTGTAGGTTAAGTGTGACGTGGCCATGAACTTGGCCAGCGCCAAACGGCCTAGAATGCCATTGTAAGGCAGGGGCATCTTGACGACGTCGAAGATGATCTTCTCCGTCCTGTAGTTGAGGTCGCTGCCGAATGTGACCAGCAGCGTGATCTGGCCCTTCGGCTTGTTCCTTCCTGGACTGATCCCTTGGAACATGCCGGTCTCCTCAAGATCCTTATCGGGGATCTACAGGCTCTTGATCACGTTGGGAGATATCAAGTTCAAGCCGGCCCCACCGTCAACCAACATCTTCATCAACCTGAGGTTGCGGATTATTGGCGAAACCAGCAATGGCAAACACACGAACGCAGTGGTGCGATCAGGGTGATCCTCGGCGTCAAAGACGATGGGCGTGTGCGACCACTTGAGTGGCTTCTGCGCTTCCATCATGGGCTCCGCGGCATTCACCTCGTGGATCCATTGCTTCAGTTGCCAGTGCGAGGAGTGCAAAGATGTGCCTCCGTTAACACACATGCCATCCACTGCATTCTGGAACTCCTTGTCGGACTCATCTTCCTCCTCATCATCATCATCTTGGCCTTGTGCGGCCTTCTCTTTCGGCTGCTTGGCCTTGCCGCGGCGGCCCCCTCGACCACCATGGTTCTGCTTGCTGGACCCACCGGCACCATCCTGGCCCTTCTCCTTGTCGCGCTTCGCGTACTCTTGCTTCTCCTTCTCGGCAAGCTGCTCCACTTGCCGGCACTCCTGGAGGTCGTGGCCCTTGGTACGGTGGATCTTGCAGTAGGGCCCACCGGTCTTGCCGCTCTTGTCGCCCGCCGCAGCCTCCCGGCAGTCAGCGCATCCGGCAACCTCCTTGCCGGGGCTTTCTGCCTTGGACTTCTTGGCGGTATTGGCATCACCGGGGCTCTCCATTGCCATCACTGTCTTGCCTTTGCGCTTCTGATTGCGCTTCCGGCTCTTCTTCTGCGGGGTCGATGCATCATCTGCGTCGTCTTCTTCAGAATCGACGTCGGCGCCAGCATCTTCCCTAGGAGTCACCTCCCTTCCTCAGCACGTGGACACTTGTCTGCCAAGGCGTACAACTCGTTGATGGTCCTGACCTTCATGACATTCATCTCAGACCGCATTCTGCGGTTGCGTACATTCATGTGGAATGCGATGCAAATAGCTGCGGGGTGAACATCAGGAATGTTGTGGTGCACGCGGCTGAACCTCTGTATGTACTTGCGGAGGGTCTCAGCATCTCTCTGGGGGATCACATGCAAGTCGCTCTCCTGACCAGGGAGCTTGTGGCCACCCTGGTAGGCACCCACGAATTGATGGCACAGATCCGCCCAAGAGGAAATGGAGCCCTCCGGCAAGTTCATCAACCACGATCTGACGTTGGGCTTAAGCGCCAACAGAAAGTAGTTGGCTAGCAGCTTGTCGTCGCGCCCCCCGGCAGCCTGCACCGCAATGGTGTAGATGCCAAGGAACTCTGCTGGGCTGAGCGTGTCGTGATACTTGTCGGGCAGCTCTAGCCTGAAGGGACGGGTGCATGGTCAGCAAACCTGCCGCAGCTCATGGGTGAACGCTGGGCAGCCTACCTCATAAGGTAAGCACCCAGGCTACCCTGGCACTGGCACGTACGCTATCGGCCCGGCACGGTCGTTTGACCGACGACGTGCCTCTCGGCGCAGCTCAATCTTCGTGCGGGCATCCTCATCGCGCTGCTCATGTAGCACTTGGCGCTGGTCTTGGCGGCCCCGCGGATCCGATGACGCCATGGACATAGTGTCCTAGTCATCCGATCAGCGAGCTTGCCGCCGCTGTGGTTGTTGACGTGGAGGCGACTGCACCGTGGGTGCACCGTCTCCGGCACGGCAGCCAGTTGGTCCTGCTAGCACTGCGAGTGGTCGTCTAGAGGGGCCCACATCCTGTGTCTTGCCGGGATTGGCAAAACTGATGAGACTCTGGATAGTGGCCCTCCATTCTTCCATTTTATCTGGGGCTGGCAGGAAGTTCAAAAGCATTTGGACTCGCACCATAGCCTCTGCCACCGTGGTTGGCATGGCGGGAAACATAGAACGGGATGGTGTTCGACTCCTGGCAGGGCCAGGAGGGAGCTCGTCGCGTACCTATTGCCGCGGTGCATGTTCACCAACGGGTTGGCATGGTGATGGTGGAACCTGAGAATCGTGAGGACGATGCTCAGGGCTGGCTTGATGCCATCCAGGACCGCCAGCACCGTGGGGAAGCATGGCGCGCCCATCTTGCGATGGTCGCTGCACATGTCCTACCGCAACGTTGTTGGACGTCGCCGCTCCATCCCTAGACGTCGCGGCGACGGGGTCCTGGTTTACACCTGTCTGAATTGTAATACTAGGATGAACAGGCTCACCAACGGCTTGTTGGAATTGGCTGTTTGCGTCGTCTCCGGTGTGGTGGCACGGTTCACCGGCATGGTGGGGATGCTGGACACCCGCACCGCCGGCGCCTCCTGCGCCGGCCGTCCCAACCATAGCGCTCGGGCTATCTCCAGATGCCTGGGAAGGCAGCTTGGAGGTGGTGGGAGCCGTCGTGGCTCTGGTCTTTTTCTTCGGTGCCATCGGTGAAGGTGATGGAGCCGGTACTCAAACTACGAACACTGATTCGTAATACGAGACCCCCTGCCTGGCGCGCCAAAGATGTCGTGGGAAAACGATGATCTATGGGATCGAGAGGATCCCTTTGCTGTTTGGGAGTGGGATCACAATACTACAAAGAGCAGGGCTAGTAGATATGAGCACAAGCAACGATTTATCCAGGTTCGGGCCGCTACGAGTGTAAAACCCTACTCCTGTTCTGGTGGTTTGATTGTATGAGAGCTCAAAGGTTACAAGGAGTGCAGCTTGCAGGCAAGGTGCGCGGGAAGTGCAGCTACAACATGTAGTTGAGCTAAGAGTCGACCGTTCTAAGTGTAGCCATGGGCCTCCTTTTATAGGCCAAGGGGTTACCACAGAGGCTAACATGGTCATTACGGAGTGTGAATAGTAACTTGCACCGTCACCACGTTTATCTCCAGACGGGGTAAGACAAGCACATTAAATGCACCGTTAGGTGCTACGTCGGGGAGGCGAGGCTTTGGGTAAAAGATCTGTACCACCGGTCCTGGCGCCCTCCTGTAGCCTTGACATGTCCCAGGGACGGGTGTCATTAAAGTTAATCCTAGCGTGGCATGCTGACACGTGCCTTGGCCAGCTGCGTTGACTGCCTGCCTGCTCGACACCTGTCATGCGTGCTTATCTAGCCGATGATGAGGTGGAGCAGTAACGGGACAGAATGAGCTTGCCGGCGCGGAGCTTGCCGGGCCGTTGCTTGCCGGCAACCAGAGTCTTGGTCTTCACCTTGCCGGTACGGAGCTTGCCGACAAGGGCAATCTTGATCTTCAGTACGAGAATAGTACTTCTCGATGACCTGCCTTGAGGTCTTCTTCACGGTCTTGTTTATTCTAGGTCTTGAGTCATAGTTATCTTCCGTCAAGCCCTTGCCATCAAGGAGGCTACAACCGCCTATGCACAAGTCAGGGTACGAGGGCACCCATGCTTTAGTACACCGACAATGCCTGCAGCCAACATGAACTCATTGCACGGCCATCGGCAGGATTTTGCTTTGGCACCTCACACCGAACTTGCCCTTGGTTCAACATACGATTGACTTGCCGGGCTTCCACCCGAGGATGCTTCAGAAGACCTCCTCCTTGAAGAACTTCTCCTAAAGAGGTTCATTTTCCTAAGGGTAAATTTCTGAAAATTTTTGGACCACAAAAAGATGCTAACAAAACTTCACAAGATTGATAGCAACTACTCATACAAGTGCCTAGAGGCTATATCAAGCATTCAAACTACTTAGAACTCAAAGAATTTAACATGCAAGCTCATTTTTAGTAGCACCAATAGCAGCAATTTATGCAAAATATAATCCACTAAAGCAAATACTGATTGGAGCACTGGAGGAGTCACATACCAAGGAGCAATCCCCCAAAACAGTTTCGGAAATGGAGCTCCGAGCAAAGAGATAAAAAATCTCAGATTTGGGAGCAAGAACACGAGGGAGAGAGCTACAAAGATTTTTTTTCTAGAGGAAGGAGATGAAGTGGGCTGAAGAGATAAGTGAGTGGGTCCCTGTGGGACCCACAAGGCATCTTGGCGTGCCCTGGGGGGTGGCAGCGCCCTGTTGCCTTGTGAGCAACAGGTGCACCCCCCTGGGTTGTTTTCAGTGCCAAAAATTCTTAAATATTCCAGAAAAAATCATGTTAAAATTTTATTACATTCTGAGCACTTTTATTTTCGGGTCATTTTTTTATTGCACGGATAATTCAGAAAACAGGATAATCATGGCATTTTACTTTATTAAACTATAAATAACAGAGAGCAAATTATGATTATAGAATGTTGTGCCTACTAAATTCATCGACCACATGCCCCTCAAAAAGAATCCATTAATAAGGTTGATCAAGTCTTATTAACAAACGATTTCCGAGTAACATGAAACCGAAGAATTTTCGTATAACACTAAGTTACCTCAACGGGGATATGCATCTCCCCAAAAATAAGAGTTTCATATTTCTTTTTGACAGTAGGAAGAGGAAATTTGAATCCTCCAATAGTGATTGTCGAAACTTTTTCAATACAATTCATACCATTCACTGAATTTTGTCTCCTCGGGAAATAAACCGTATGCTCATTACCATTGACATGAAAAGTGACCTTGCTTTTTTTGCAATCAATAACAGCCCCTGCAGTATTCAAAAAGGGTCTTCCAAGGAAAATCGAGATGTTGTCGTCCGGGGGCATATCAAGTATAACAAAGTCTGTTAAGATAGTAACATTTGCAACAACAACGGGCACATTGTCACAAATTCCAATAGGTATAGCAGTTGATTTATCAGCCATTTGCAAAGATATTTCAGTGGGCGTGAGCTTATTCAAATCAAGTCTTCTATATAAAGAGAAAGGCATAACACTAACACCGGCTCCTAAATCACATAAAGCAGTTTTCACATAACTTCTTTTAATGGAGCATGGTATAGTAGGTATTCCCGGATCTCCTAACTTTTTAGGTACTCCACCCTTAAAAGAATAATTTGCAAGCATGGTGGAAATTTCAGCCTCGGGTATCTTTCTTTTATTAGTGACAATATCTTTCATATATTTAGCATATGGAGGCATTTTCAAAATATCAGTCAAGCGAGTGCGCAAAAAGAAAGGCCTAAGCATTTCAACAAAGCACTCAAAGTCTTCCTCATCCTTATTTCTAGATGGTTTAGTAGGAAAAGGCATAGGTTTTTGAACCCATGGTTCTCTTTCTTTTCCATGTTTCCTAGCAATGAAATCTCTTTTATCATATCTTTTATTCTTAGGAGGTGGGTTATCAAGATCAATAGCAGGTTCTATTTCTACATCATTATCTGGTTCTTTATCATTATCTGGTTGAGCATCAACATGAACATCATCATTATCATTATCATTATCATTATCACTAGGTGGATGTTCATTACCAGATTGTGTCTCAGCATCAGAAATAGAGCTAATTTTTTTAAAATAATACATTTTTTTTATTAATTTTCAAAAATATTACGCGGTTTGAAAAAATTTCAAAAATAATACACCGTCGGTTCGGTGCAGGCCGATCGGCCCACAGCAGGCCGACAGCAGGCCAATCGGCCTGCAGCAGGCCTATCGGCTCACAGCGAGCCGACAGCAGCCCAAACTGCAGGCCAGGCCAGGCACGAGCGGGCTGTCGGCGCGGCCGGGCCCCTGTCGGCCCACTGCAGGCCGATCGGCCAGCTGCCGGCCGACAGGGTGCGGGCCCCACGGCGGCTGGCTCCTTCTTCTTCCTCCTCTCTCTCCTTCTTCCTCCTCCTTCCTCCTCCTTCTTTCTCCCCAGCCACGCACAGCTCCTTTTTTTCTCCTCTTTCTTCCAAGAAATACCTCCAATTAATACACCAAAATGAGGCGGTTTTTTAGAGATGTCTTTCTCGTTCGTTCCTCCCTTCCTCAAGTACAGCTCCTTTCTTTGTCCGTTCCACCATTTAACGGTGAAACGAGACTACACTAGAGTGCTTACCCACGTTACTGCCGAGGGTGTTTTATAGGTTGAGAGCACAAAGAAAGGCGGGAGGGAGACACTGCCGGGAAGTAACGAGCGAGAAAATATGGCGGGACTGTAGTGATTGGCATACTGTAGTGATTGGCATACTGCACTGCTGCGCTGCGCGGCGCCAGCCTCCGATTCCCGCGCGCGAGGCGACAGCTCCCTGTGGCAGACGGCGCTCACTCCAATGCAAAGATGCTGCTGCTGCTGCTGCGTGATTCCCGCCTAAATTTTCGTCCATCTGTTCGCTCGCTGGTGTTGATTGCCTGCTACTGCTGCTAATTGGTACTACTGCTGCACTGATTAAAACACTGCTCGCCTCGCCAGGGCTGTCTGCTTTGTATGATTCCTGCTGTCGGCGGTGCCGTGCCGTGCTGTTGCTACCGACAACACGGTGCTCCTCATCTTTATATACGAGATGCCGTTGCCTGCTCTCTCACGCTCTTCTCTTTGCTTCTGCCCACACTCCCTGTAGTGATTGGCATACTGCACTGTTGCGCTACGCGGGGCCAGCCTCCGATTCCCGCGCGCGAGGCGACAGCTCCCTGTGGCAGACGACGCTCACTCCAATGCAAAGATGCTGCTGGCTGCTGCGTGATTCCCGCCTAAATTTCCGTCCATCTGTTCCCTCGCTGCTGTTGATTGCCTGCTACTGCTGCTAATTGGTACTACTGCTGCACTGATTAAAACACTGCTCGCCTCGCCAGGGCTGTCTGCTTTGTATGATTCCTGCTGTCGGCGGTGCTGTGCCGTGCTGTTGCTACCGACAACACGGTGCTCCTCATCTATATATACGAGATGTCGTTGCCTGCTCTCTCACGCTCTTCTCTTTGCTTCTGCCCACACTGCTTGCAATTTCTCAGTCTCTTCTCTATCGTCCAGCCGCACTTCAGAACACCAACGCGCTAGTCATTATGAGTTTGCCTTGCTCGGATCAAAGCATTAGGCCTACGAAAATGAAGAGTGCGAGTTTGCCTCGGGGGGTGGAAGTAGTTCGTTGTTGGTGTGGCGATCTCTGTAAGGTGAAGGAGGTGACGGATTTTTCAGATTGGTTGGGCATGAAGTTTTTCATGTGCGCCAATTATGAGGAAGATCCACCCGTTGCTACTTCACCGTACATCAGGCCTCCGGTGTGTTTCAGTCTTGAAGAATAAACACGTTGTTGATATTATTGTTGATTTGACATTTCTATTTCTATTTTGGTTGTAGTCTCCTCCGCCTCTGTGCATGTACTATCGTTGGATTGACACAAAAAAACCGGACTGGGCGGTGACCGAGATTCGTGAAAGAGGTCGTCGTGCATGGGCAAGTTTGGACTTAGAAGAGCGCCGCGCGAAGGCGGCAGCAGAGGAGAAAGCAGAGCAGGAGAGAGAGTGGCAAGAGTACTGTGTGAAGCAGAGGGCTTTTATTGATGAGATGAAGAAGAAAAACCGAGAAGAGGGACTACGACTGGCGGAGGTTTACCGACAGCGAGAGGAGGCCCGTGAGGCTGAGAGGCAGATGAAGAAAGAAAGGGCTCGTGCAGCCAAGGCAGCAGAAGAAGCTGGTGATGGGAAAGGAAAATATCCCCGTTGGACTCAGTAGATTTATGTTATTGTATCCTAGAAGGTTGTATCTTAAAATTCGTACGAAGTTGTATCTTAATTTCAACATGTTAATTTTTATGTATCTTGTGTACTCAGTAGATTTATGTTTGATTCAGTTGCAATGTTTAATTCAGTGGTAATGTTCAATTTTAGTTGGATGCATTTAGTTCGCAGTAGAAGTGTTATCTCTGTAAACCAATTGACCATTGAAATAAAACATGAATACGGCAGGAGGCCCGTGAGGCTGAGAGGCAGATAAAAAAAGAAAGGGCTCGTGCAGCCAAGGCAGCAGACGAAGCTGGTGATGGAAAAGGAAAATATCCCCGTTGGACTCAGTAGATTTATGTTATTGTATCGTAACGTTCGCATTGCCAGTGCAAATTGGTTTAGAGAGATAACAATTGTACTGCAAACTACATGCATCCAACTGAATTTAAACATTACCACTGAATTAAACAGTACAACTGAATTAAACAATACAACTGAATTAAACACTACAACAATAAACAACAGTACTACATAAAAAAGTACTACATGAATGCATCATCCTCCTCCTCCGTCGATGCAGATCTCTTGCCCTTTGTCGAAGTAGAACTCTTGGCCTTCGACGATGAGGTGGTCTTGACATTGCTGCTCGGCATGAAGAGGTCGTCTTCGTCCTCACTGTCTGCTGACCATAAATCTGAATTCTTCCTCCCAAGCCTGATGTAAGATTCACTCTTACGTAGTTTGACCTTCTGCCATCTGCCATGCAACCTGAGAAGTTCTTTTCGTATCTCCTCAAATGTCCTGGGAGGCCACCCACTCCTAGCTAATGAGTGAGCCAACTCATTCATTATGGTGTCACTACTGATGAGTTCCTCCCATGGAACTACTCTATCATCCATCTTGAAATTGGCGGCTAGTTTGAGAACACGATCGGACATACCAGAGTGAAAACTACGATCAAAAGGGTAATGAGGATGAGACATCTCCACGAAAGGAGGGCGGGAAAGAAAGGCGTGAGAGAAAGGGGGGACAGAAGGGCCTGCTCACCTTACTGCGGATGTGGTTATATATGTGGTTATATAGGTTCACAAGAGAAGATGGCGGGAGAGAAAGGCGGGAAAGAAAGGCGGGAAAGAAAATGGCGGGAGATAATGGCGGGAGAGAATGTCGGGAGAAAAAATGGCGGGAGAGTATGGCGGGAAAGAAAATGGCGGGATATTAGTCGTATGTATCTTATTTTATGCATGTATGTTGTAAGTTAAGTCGTATGTATCGTTCAATTTAGATGTAGTTCTATCAAGTTGTTTGTACTGTCTTGTTGTACGATCATTATGTTCTATCTAAATATGATGTTGTAGTTCGAATAACAGAGTACTAAATAGAGTAGGCATATGTCTCATACATAAGTACATAGTCATTTGTCTCATACATAGAATAGACATAAGTCTCATACAGAAGTAGATGGTCATGTCTCGTCACTGACGACGTCTACCATGGCGCGGAGGCTGATCTTGAGGTGGCGTCCATCCGAACCTGTTCGGTGCCCTAACCTGGCGAGGAGGAATCTCAGACCACTCACCCTGGTCATACTGTGTATCCTGTGTGGGGCCAGGTGGAGGAGTCGAGTACATGTTCATCCAGTCGGTTTGCTGCGACATCTGAGCCTGTATGTTGTCCTCAGGACGTTGATCACTCCCCCACGTATCATGTGATGTCGACATAGACGCATGATATCCGTAGGCTCCTGCACGATGAACGTTAAGTCATCAAGAATGAGGTCGCCTCAACTAATATTGAAAACAATAAATATGAAGAGACATACCTGCTGGCTGTGACGGCTGCTCTGGCTGAAACACGAAGCTTGATGTGGGACCATAGTGCTGTGGGTGATGCCACGTCGAACCACCAGGTTGGTCAGGAGGGGGTGGCCTGGTCGTCGGTTGATGTGCTAGACGTGGACGTGGCTGCTGTCGGTGCGTGGAGTGACGTGGCTGCTGCTGCTGGTGGTGCTGCTGCTGCTGGTGCTGAACAACATCGCTTCTCCGGGTGCACGTGATAGCCTCGTAGACAGCCCGTATCTTGTTATGCATGCGTTCCAAGAAGGGCTGTACCACAGGCCGGTGTTGAAGAAGAGGTCCAGACGACAATGATCGTCCAAAGGTGGTCATGTCGTCGTATAGTTCGTGTGTCAAGCGAGCCTGAAAAATTTCATGACGATTATTAAGTATGCACGTCAAAGTACGTCACAACTTTACTTAAGGAAAATATATCTTACCGCGTACTGCCTAGAGCCCGAAGTATCATAGCTCGGGTACATATCCGACGGAGTAGGGTCAGGTATCTCCTCTGGGTGAGAGTGCTCAATGATGCGTAACCGTGTTCCGGTCATGTAACGCCGCAAATAGAGATTGAATTCATTGAGATTAAAATTGTGATTCTCGTGCCATAGATGTGTGTTTGCTGTCTCCCACTCTGTAACATACGGCTCTAGTCTAACTAGCCAGTCAGCAGTTGTCCTATGCATGCCCTTCCTCGTCATCCTAAAATTGTGGTGTGTGTTCAACAATTACGTAATGCTTCGAATGGATTACTGTCAAAGATAATGCAACATTGAAAAACTAGTTAATACCTGTGGATGTGTGCTGGCACCGGGTTCTCTGTAGGGGGAGGCAGCTCCAACTGCAGAAGACCAAATTGCCTCATAACCCTCTGTTGTGCCATCTCCTCGACGAAGATATCAAAGATGATCTTCGATTTCGTCATCCAGTAATCTCGATCCCTTGTGCATAGCACAGACATACCACCGGGGTATCTTGCTTGTATGGCTGCTTCCGTGTAGGGCTGCCAGATGACCCCAGTGTACGTATCAAACTGCTCGTTCAAAGCCGTGTATGCCTTCCTGGTCTGATCACCAGCAAAGCGTCTCTGCAGATAACAAAAGTTAGTAGCCGCTAGCATTGAACTATCTCTTGTGCACACAAAATTTGCATTAAACTATAACACGATACATACCTCGCGACGTGTCCAACACAGACCGAAAGTAGGCATGTCAATGCCGTCAGCATCGAACATGGCATCCATAGGCTGATGAACACGTACATCTGGTCGCCCTATAGAGAACCTCTCCCACGACCACAGTTGTAGGAATAGAGGGCATCCAAGAAGGGCTGGCTTTGTCGATGATAGCTGGCAGGCATTGCACATACCTCGGTATGTAGCCGCTAAGACCGCCGAACCCCAACTCCTCTGTCTGATCTGATCCGCCGTCTCCGCGCTAGCTATCTCGAGTGCCATAGGGATGTAGAGCGCGCTAATAGTGGTGACATGGTTTTCTGTGAACATCACCTTGCCGAAAAGCCACATTAAGTAGGCCTCCAGGCTCCGAGTGACCTGTTCCGCACTCAACGGCGCTGGTAACTTCTGGATCTGCATTAAGCAAAGACAAATGTTTAGTTAGCCATAGATATTTTCTGTACAACCATTTGCATGATAACTTGAAGATAATAGGTAGGGGAACTAACCTGGAATTTGAGCAACCAATCATACTTAGGTCCGTGATGCTCCCATTCCGGATCCGGAGCATCCGGAAAAACACCATGAAAACGTTGTGCAAGACCAAGCTCCCAACCAGCCGGTGCGTCCAACGGTCCTATGGCATGACCTGCCAACGGCAGTCCCAGCAAAAGTGACACATCCTCTAGAGTAGGAGCCATCTCTCCCCACCGGAAGTGAAACGTGTGGGTCTCTGGCCTCCAACGGTCCACTAAGCAGCTCAACAAGGAGGAGTCGATGGCGAGGCGTTTGCAGCCCGGGATAGACTCAACTAGACGCGCGAAAGGTAAAAGGCCGGCCCATTTCAACCTTCATGACAGAACATTTCAGTTAGTGTCTCCCATTAATATTCATGTCAGTGTGCAAATTAATAAAGCACGTACCGCTGAACCCATCCTGGGTGTATCATCCAGTTCTCCAGAGGAGTGCGAGTGACCAGAGGCTTGAGCTTTCGCTCAGACCATATCGCACCACGATGACCCTTATCAATTTCCCCATTCAGCAACCACATTCCCGCCATTCCTGCACATACCAAATTCAAACATAGTTGGCACACTTAATATAAATATAGAACATAGTGCCACACTTAATACAAATTCAGAACATAGTTGCCACACTTAATACAAATATAGAACATAGTGCCACACTTAATACAAATTCAGAACATAGTGCCACACTTAATACAAATTCATAACATAGTGTCAGACTTAATACAAATTTATAACATCGTACTGCTAGCTTAGCTTCTTCCTCTCCCTCTTACTCCTCTACCTCCTCTACCTCCCCTTCGTCCCCGGTTGCCTCGTCCACGACCAGTACCACTGGCAGTGACGAAAGTGGGACAATTAGTGTCCCTATGGCCAAATTCATTGCATAGAATGCATTGCATAGTTGGACCTCCTGCTTCAGATTCATCCATATCATTCCGGATGCGCTGACACTGCCGTCTGCCTCTACTTGTACGCATATGCTCTGGGTTTGGAATGTAACGCCTTTCAGCGGGGTTGACGATGTTGAAGTTACCCATTGATCGAAAACCCATCAGCTCACCTGTCCAGGTATTGAGGACAGACTCTTTCAGATAAAATGGAGACACAAACGATATTGCGTCCAGTCCAAGCTGCCCGCAAGCAGCAAGTACATGTGAGCAAGGTAGGTGAAACAATTTTGGTTTGTTGCATGTGCACTCACACGTTGGCCAGGCTTCATTTCCAATTTTCACCTCATGCGTCCTCAACTCATTTGCACATCCGAATTTGTTGTTGACTAAGCGGACCTCAAACCTTCTCTCTTGATTACCGATGGCGACTACAGTGTGTGACCTAGCTTTTTGCATCTTGTTGTCCATGTACTTCATCACTCTTTCACAGTAACGTGTATTTGGGTTGTTCAAGATATGCTGCTCTGCTTTTTGACGTCTATCTCTGAAATACTTCACGGTGCCATAGAAAATACCCTCAACGATGGCTGTAAGTGGCAATGCCCGGTTTCCTCTGAGGACAAAGTTGTATGTTTCCGCGAGGTTGGTTGTCATGACACCGTACCTTGCTCCATGTGTGTCATGTAGCAAAGACCACCTCTCCAGAGGCTCATGCTCTATCCACTGCTGGAAGGTTTTAATCGACCTTCCAAGCCTTCTCCTAGTACCAGGTGGGTCAAAGCCTGGCAGGTCACATAGCCCAACAGGCTCCTCCTCCACGGCCGCTGATCCTGTTGCCAACTGTGCAGCTACTGCTTCAACATGTGCCCTCACCGCTGCATCTCTTGCAGCTTTCCTGTCCCTAACGTGTCTCTGCGTGCACACATTAAGTCTGTCACGTATCAAATTGTACTTCCATAACTGGTTCTGCTTGCAGAGTTTTTTGAACAGATTCATTAGGTTCTTATTTCTGAACTGCGAGAAGAAATTAGCCCCCAGATGGCGCATGCACCAACGGCTCTGCAAGTCTTGCCATGGAGTTTGTTCCTCAGGGCCTGGGTTTGTTAGTGTCCTTATCGCACTGAGTATACCTGCATGCCTATCATGAAGGATGCACACATTGGGCTTCTCCTTCACAACTGATATTTTCAACTGCCTGAAGAACCATGTCCAACTTGGAATGTTCTCACTCTCCACAAAAGCAAATGCGAGTGGGACAACTTGATTTTGGCCGTCTTGACCTATGGCTGTTAGGATCTGACCCTTGTACTTGCCAGTGAGAAAAGTACCATCTACACATATCACCGGACGGCAATGCCTGAAAGCTTCGATGCATACACCGAAAGAGAAGAAGAGACGATGCAACACCCTCACAGTTGGGAACTCTGGCATGAAGAGGTCTTGGATATCGATATAGGTGCCTGGATTCCGCTGCTGCAGTGTGTGGAGGAGTTGGACAACAGAGTCATATGCATCAAAATAAGAACCAAATCTCCTCTCAAGCGCCGCATGCTTAGCCCTCCAAGCCTTGCCATAAGAAATTATGTACTTGAACCTGGCAAAAACTTTTCTCTGGATTGCCTTCACTTCCATAGCTTTGCCCTCCACTATCTCATCGTAAAACAACCGAGCAATAAGCGTCGATGAAAGGTTGGCATGATCTTGAGGGATGCAGGGAATAAGACAAGTGTGATTAACTAAGTCACTGATCACCCAACTTGTGCCATACTTAGGGAGATAGCCGTGCACCCTGGCGGGACAATCTGCGTTCTTGCATACCATTGTCAGGTATTTCTGACTTGACACCTGAGCTGTGAAAACCCTTTGCGTGGACATTGCCCAATTTATTATTGCATCCTTCAGAGCTTGCTTGTTGGGATACATAGCACCCGTCGCAATATTGTTCTGGTGATATTGCCAGGCAGAATCATGTCCATCGTTCACCATCATTGCAGATGAGAAGTCATGATTCCATGATGCAGGATTCGGGACCTCCTCTGCATTTTCTTCTTCATCCGACTCGTTAGAATCATCGGCATGACCCATATCAACATCGGTGTCTTCTTCTTCCATCATGGCCTGCATGTGCCCATCTACCTCGTCAGCGTCCACCTCGCCATTGTAACCACCATCGGCATTTCCTCCTTCTACCTGACTACTCTGCCCTGGTTCGTAGCCATCATCTCCAGCATTTGACATAGATAACTGCCTCCCTCCACTGCTCTGCCCAGGATCGTAGCCACCCTCGCCTTCATGTGCAGTCACCTCCTTCACGACGGGAAGCACTAACGCAATAGGATTGCATCCCCTGCGTTCGCAACCTTGTAACCACCGCACCCACTCGGAGTCTCGCTCTATTGGCCTCAAATAAAAGTAAATTATTGAACTAGACCGTGTCCACAATGCATGAACACCGACGGTGTGTGTTTCTGTATTAAGCCCTAAACTTCCTGTAATCCATTCTTTCAACTGACTGACAGACCATGTTTGAGGTGCGCTCATTGGCACCTCTATGTGAGTAAATTCACTCAGATCAGCTCCCATGTTAGTTGTTTGGACAGTACCAGGACCGTAGTAAAATTTGAACTTCACTACATCAGACATCTCGGCTCACCTATTTTTTTTCAACAATGACAGACAAGTATTAAGCAACAACTTTAAATATCCGCACTACTAAATATTTGACATGTGTATATATTACGGAATATTAATGGAGCAACTATATTATAAATAATTGCCGGAGCTACTCCAAGTACGGAATATTTTTTTTCAACAATGACAGACAAGTATTAAGCAACAACTTTAAATATCCGCACTACTAACTATTTGACATGTGTATATATTACGGAATATTAATGGAGCAACTATATTACAAATAATTGCCGGAGCAACTCCAACTACGGAATATTTTTTTTCAACAATGACAGACAAGTATTAAGCAACAACTTTAAATATCCGCACTACTAACTATTTGACATGTGTATATATTACGGAATATTAATGGAGCAACTATATTACAAATAATTGCCGGAGCAACTCCAACTACGGAATATTTTTTTTCAACAATGACAGACAAGTATATTACGGAATATTAATGGAGCAACTAAAAAAATTCACACACCTACAAATATATTACAAATAATTGCCGGAGCAACTCCAACTACTGACACACCTAAATATTTGACATCCACATATAGTACGAAATATTACCGGAGCAACTTCAAATATTGACACAACTAAATAATTGACATCTAAATATATTTACGGATACTACCGGAGCAAATAGCACACCTAAATTATTTCACATCGAAACATATTACCGAATACTACCGGAGCAACTACGAAAAATAAAATGTGTGTTGAAATATACCCTTGAAGCGTGCGAGCGAACGACGAACGACGAACGACGAACGGAGCCGGAAACTCCACCAAACTGCCGGAGCTTCACCTCCACCACACTGCCCCAGCTTCAGCACCACCACCTCCACCTCCACCGCCGCCACAACCTCCTCCAATGTGCTAAAAAAAGCTTCAAGAAAAATGCTCACCAAGACCACCACGAGCTACCCCATCAGTAGATCGAGGTCTCCCTTGGTTCCCCTAACTATGTAGAACCCATTCATGGTGCTCAATCCGCAAAAAACCGCCTCATTTTGGTGTAGAAATTGAAGGCATTTCTTGTGTAAGAACGAGGAGAAAGAAAGAACAGAGAGGAGGAGCTGCAGCGTGAGGAGTGGCACAGAGGAAGGACAAAGGACAAAGGAGGAAGAAGAAGGAGCCAGCCGCCGTGGGGCCCGCACCCTGTCGGCCGGCAGCTGGCCGATCGGCCTGCAGTGGGCCGACAGGGGCCCGGCCGCGCCGACAGCCCGCTCGTGCCTGGCCTGGCCTGCAGTTTGGGCTGCTGTCGGCTCGCTGTGAGCCGATAGGCCTTCTGCAGGCCGATCGGCCTGCACCGAGCCGACGGTGTATTATTTTTGAAATTTTTTCAAACCGCGTAATATTTTTGAAAATTAATAAAAAAAATGTATTATTTTAAAAAAATTAGCAGAAATAGAAACATCATTATGATTATCAAGGGGTTTTTCTATCTCAGGTTCACTAGAAGCATGCAAAGTCCTATCATTTTTCTTTTTCTTTTTCTTTTTAGATGAGCTAGGTACATCAATATCAATTCTTTGAGAATCTTGTTCAATTCCTTCAGGATACAGAGTCTCCTGAGTCATTCTACCTCCTCTAGTAACAACTCTAAGAGCATGATCATTTATTTAATTATTCATTTCATCAAGCAAATCATTTTGTGACTTAGCAATTTGTTCTAACTGAGTATGATGAACCATAGAAGCATGTTTACTTAAGCGTTTAACATCATTAGCAGTTCTAAACATCAAATCACTCAAACGATCTATCATGAAAGCATTGCGTTTTAATTGATTGCTAACATACAAATTGAAGTGTTCTTGCTTAATGATATAATTATCAAACTCATACAGGCATTGACTAGCAGATTTATTATAAGGAATATCACCTTCATCAAATCTAGTAAGAGAATTTACCTCTACTACCTATGTCGGGATGTCGAGCCCATATATCTCTTTAATAGGTGGTAAATTCTTAACATCTTCAGATTTAATACCTTTTTCTTTCATAGATTTCTTTGCCTCTTGCATATCTTCAGGACTGAGGCATAGAATACCTCTCTTCTTTGGAGTTGGTTTGACCAGTGGTTCAGGAAGTGTCCAATCATTAACATTCTTTAATATATTATTCAAGAGTTCTTCAGCCTGTTCAACAGTTCGTTCCCTGAAAACACAACCAGCACAACTATCTAGGTAGTCCCTAGAAGCATCGGTTAGTCCATTATAAAAGATATCAAGTATTTCATTTTTCTTAAAAGGATGATCTGGCAAAGCATTAAGTAATTGGAGAAGCCTCCCCCAAGCTTGAGGGAGATTCTCTTCTTCAATTTACACAAAGTTAAATATTTCCTGTAAAGCAGCTTGTTTCTTATGAGCAGGAAAATATTTTTCAGAGAAGTAATATATCATATCCTAGGGACTACGCACACAAACAAGAGCAAGAGTATTAAGCCATTTCTTAGCATCACCCTTTAATGAGAAAGGAAACAACTTAAGAATATAGTAGTAATGAATTTTTTCCTCATGAGCAAACAGGGTGGATATATCATTCAATTTAGTAAAATGTGCCACAACAGTTTCAGATTCATAACCATGAAAAGGATCAGATTCAACCAAAGTAATTAACTCCGGATCGACAGAGAATTCATAATCCTTATCGGTAACAAATATAGGAGAGGTAGCAAACTTGGGATCAAATTTCATTCTCTCCATCATAGACTTTTCTTTTTACTTGGCCAACGATTTTCTAACATCATCTCTATTATTACGAGCAAGAAAATCTCTAGCTATTTCTCCATCTATAACATAACCATCAGGTATCTTAGGCATCTCAACCCTAGTAGGAGAGCTAGGAATAATAGGTGAATCATAATTTTCATCAGGTTCAATAATTTCAGCATTCTCAGTTTCTTTAGCTTTAGCAATTTGTTCATCAAGAAATTCACCTAGTGGCACAGTATTATCAAGCATAGTACTAGCATCATCACAAGTTTCATTTATAGCAGAAGTAGTATCATCAATTACTTGCGACATATCAGAATGAATAGCAGGTGGTGGCGTCACAAGCCTACTCAAAACAGAAGGTGAAACAAGTGCAGAGTGTGATGGCAGTTCCTTACCTCCCCACGTCTTAGAGGGAACGATCTCGGTCTTATCGTCTTTCAGGTTCTTCATAGTGACCAACAGATATAAATCCCAAGTGACTCAACAAATAGAGCTATGCTTCCCAGCAACGACGCCAGAAAAAGGTCTTGATAACCCACAAGTATAGGGGATCGCAACAGTTCTCGAGGGTAGTATTTCACCCAAATTTATTGATTCGACACAAGGGGAGCCAAAGAATATTTGCGAGTATTAGCAGTTGAGTTGTCAATTCAACCACACCTAGAGAACTAAATATCTATGTCAAAGTGTTTAGTAGCACAGTAGGAACAGTAGCAGTAGTAACAAAGACAACAACAGTAGTAGTTTTGTAGTGATTGTACCAGCAGCAACAACGAAAGTAACTTAGCAAAGATCAATATGCGAAAAGCGTAGGCATTGGATCAGTGATGGATAGTTATGTTGGATGACATTCATCATGTAACAGTCACAACCTAGAGTGATACACAATAGCTCCAATTCATCAATGTAATGTAGGGATGTATTCCGTATATAGTCATACGTCTTATAGTAAGAATTTGCATGACATCTTTTGTCCTACCCTCCTGTGGCAGCGGGGTCCATAAGGAAATCTAAGGGATATTATGGCCTCCTTTTAATAGAGAACCGGAACAAAGCATTAGCACTTAATGAATACATGAACTCCTCAAACTATGGTAATCACCGGAAAGAATCCCAATTATTGTCACCTTGGGGTATGCGGATCATAACACGTAAAAGATGCATACAGCTTGCAAGATAGGATCAAGAACACAAATATATTCATGAAAACATAAAGGGTTCAGATCTGAAATCATGGCACTTGGGCCCTAGTGACAAGCATTAAGCATAGCAAAGTCATAGCAACATCAATCTCAGAACATAGTGGATACTAGGAATCAAGCCCTAACAAAATTGACTCGATTACATGATAAGTCTCATCCAACCCATCACCGTCCAGCAAGCCAACGGCGAAATTACTCACACCCGGTGGTGAGCATCATGAAATTGGTGATGGAGGATGGTTGATGATGACGACGGCGTCCAATCCCCCTCTCCGGAGCCCCGAACAGACTCCAGATCAGCCCTCCTGATGAAGAACAGGAGGTGTCGGCAGCTCCGTATCGTGAAACGTGATGAAACTTCTTCTCTTATTTTTTTCTTGGGGAAAGAGAATTTATAGCGTTGGAATTAAGTCAGGAGGACCTCTGTGGGCCCCACAAGGCATCAGGGCGTGCCCTAGGGGGGTCGCGCCCTATTGCCTTGTGAGCAATAGGGGCCCCCTCTGGAATTGAATCTTGCACCAATATTTTTTGGGACTTTTACATTTCAGCCCTTAACTCGAACCCACTACTCAGATTTACCCCTAATTTCACAGTGTGCTCAAATTTGCCCCTCTGTCATTATGTGTTATTATAGAAATACCCCTAAATGATGTTTTTGTCAGGTTTTCTCTACTTTATAAGCTTCACAATGTCCCTCTATAGTTGTTGGTGTTTTCCGTTCTTTTGTAGCATTCCCGAGCATCTCCAAGGATGACAGTTTCTGTTTTGGGGTGTTTATGTTTTCAGGGAAAATAAATATTTTCAAGGATGCTACAAAAGAACAGAAAGCACCAGCAGCTACAGAGGGACGTTGTGAAGTTTATAAAGTAGAGAAAACCTCAGAAAAACATCGTTTAGGGGTATTTCTATAATACCACATAACGGTATAGGGGCAAATTTGAGCATGCTTCAAAATTAGGGGCAAATCTGAGTAGTTGGTTCTAGTTAGGGGCACAAATGTAAAAGACCCATATTTTTTATATATTCCATAAAAAATCTCCAAAAAGTTTCGTCCAATTCCAAGAACTTTGATTTCTGCACAAAAAACAACACCATGGTAGTTCTGCTGAAAACAGCGTCAGTCCGGGTTAGTTTCATTCAACTCATGCAAATTAGAGTCCAAAACAAGAGCAAAAGTGTTTGGAAAAGTAGATACGACAGAGACGTATCAGTCGGCAGTATCCAATGATGGAAGGGTGATCTCTCGCTGGGTGTAGATATCCACGAGACGCCATGGACTACCCGATTCATGGATGAGGACGTTCCAATTGGCCTTCATGCACACCCAGTAGTGGCGGCACATGAAGGACAGGTGGGCGTGGAGTGGTAGAATGTCGAGGGGCACAACGACAACCTTCGTAGGATCATCATGTTGGTGTCTGGGCCACCTGTGAGGATCGGGCATCAGCAAGCAGGGTATCTTGAAAAGGGCCGGCCGGCTGCCAACGAGTAGACGGTGCATAGACACCGAGCATGCGGCCAGATGCAAGGTGCTGAGTAGGTCCATATGACTACAGATCTGCTCCAAGAGAACATCGGGAAGGGAATTCCAATCACGGCTCTACGTGTCAGTCGGTTCTGCCATTGGGGTTTTTAGGTCACTGAGTGATTGGAGTTTTTGGTGCGTGCGGGGAAGCGAGGAAGTGGATGCGGGCGGGCGAACGAAGAAGATGGCGTGTGTGGGCGAGCAGTGAGCGGGGGGAGATGGTGCGCGCGAGCGACCGAGGAAGATGGCGCGGGCGGGCGAGCATTGAGCGCTAGAAAATGGTGTGCGGACGAAGATGGGAAGAGAGGAGGAAGAAGAGGGAGAGACGGGGAAGAAAGTGCATTAAATCTCAATTCTACTAGTACTAGTAGTATATACCGTCCTTCGGAGTGTAAATAGTTAAGCTGATGACATGTGGGTCTACCTCAAGTAGGCACATATGTCAGTTAACGGAAGAGAGAGGTGCGTACGCGTAATTGCGGAAGCGTGTTCCACTGGCAGATATGATGGCACTAAAGGGTAAGGCTGATTTAGTAACACCAACACGCTGGCTCAGCTTATTAATCAAGTGTCCCATCTGTTGTAGTGTGTATTGTCACTTCACTGTGAAGACTAGTTGAATATTTTTCTCTGACCGATGGGGAATAATGGATCACCAAGACTTCCTATCTATTTATGCCCCTACTCTCATCCTATGCAACAACAAGAACGATTGGTGAAGGCTCCCGGCGCCAATTGCATACCTACTCCCTCCTTCTGGTTTATATACAGCTCAATTTAAAAATTTCACCAACAAAGGTAGTAGATGATGAGTGGCAGAAGACTTTTTTGTAGTACTACTTTGCAAAAGTACTCAATTAATGGGCTCATTTTCCTCAAGAAAATATTGTTTACCAACGTATTAATTGCAATGCATGCGTGCATGCGTGAACAACAAATGACCAGAACTTTTACATGCATTGCTGAGTTTTCTCTTAATTCTTGCATGCAACATTTTAATGAAGCTTGAAATATGAACATGTGAATGGAAGGGACTAGAACCATCATGCATGCATGCATGCATGCAACACTCACATGTACACATGCACACAAAAAACGCACGCAACGCCCTCATGCATGCATGCAACACTCACACGTACACATGCACGCACGCAACACTCACGCAACCATGCGGCACACAGCACACGACACAACACGGACGCTCACGCATCCATGTGGCACACAACACACGACGCAACACAGATGCTCACGCTCAAGTGCTCAACCTACACGTGCATGCACACACATACACAGCTAGCGTGGTTCGCGCGCAAGGGTTGGACTCCTGTCTCGCCTACGTATAGTTTTGTTTAACTTATTTCTTTCCCCTGCCAACTTTTTTTTGAGCAAACACAGTGGGGAAAACCCCCATTGCAACTCTTCTTTCATTAATATGGTGGAGCAGTTACATGGTTATGTACAGAATGGTGCCTAAAATACATTATTTCACAAGTAGTCTAGCCATGATTGCATGCCTTCCTTCAGACCTGGTTTAGCCTTCTTGATTATGGTATTAAAGTGGTCCTTGAAGCAGGAAATGCAATAATCCAAGCTTCTGGTATTGTTGTAAAAAATAATACCATTCATGTGCTTCCATAGACTTCAGCAACCAGCAATTAAGCATTCTTTGTAGCACTGTGTGTTGTTCCTTCTCTTCCCATCCATGAGCATTTCCAGTAGATCATAATCTGTGTTCCATTCAGAACCTATAGCAAGCCAAAAGTTCTGACTGGAATCACAGCTGAAAAAAAGATGCATGAGGTGTTCATTGGGTTCATCATCACATAATACACATCTGCTGTTCTCAATGTAGAAGTTTTTCCTAATAAGGAGGTCTCTAGTATTTAGTTTGTCCTGTAGGAGGAGCCAGAAAAAGATTTTCTGTTTTGGCAAATTGCATGCTTTCCAAGTCCATTGAAATGGTTTAGCTGCATCTGGTGGGTTTCCAATGTATTCCAAGTAGATCCTTTTGTTGCTGTAAGTCTTGCTGCTCCAATAGAAATGCCATATGTCTTTCTGGTTTGAGTCCATTCTTTCATTCATGATGCTCAGTAATTGGGCACTTTGCTGTACAGCAATGGATTCTTCTATGACTTGTTCCACACCCCCACATGAGAAGACCTGTGGCATCTGTAGTTTCATAGGCTCGCCATTCCATTTATCATGCCATAGTTTTACAGTGTTACCATATCCTAGCTTACAGATAGTCATGTTTTTGAAATCTTCAAGAATGGAGCAGCAATCTCTCCACCAGAAAGAGCCAATACTTGTTGGATAGTGAGGGACTTTACCACTGTGGTAGTATTCATTCCATTTGAGTTGTACCCATGGGATATCTTGCTTGTTCAAGAATTTATATAAATATTTAGTAAGAAGTGCTTTGTTCTACATTCTGAGGTCAAGTACACCAAGCCTTCTAGCTTTCTTGGGTAAGCAAACATTATCCCATTTGACTAGACATTTTCCATGTTTGTTTATGCCTTTCCCATACCATAAAAAACCTCTGCCAGATTTCTCAAAGTGGTCTAGAATAGTGAATGGGACTCTGTTACAGCACATTGCAAATATTGGAAGAGTAGATATAATAGCCTTTAGGTGTACCAGTCTACCAGGGTATGACATCATTGTAGCAATACCTGATAATCTTTTGTCTAGTCTAGAAACCATAGGCATAAGGTCCTCAACTCTTGGTCTGGTAGAACCCATTGGCAGGCCTAGTTAAGTAAATGGCATTGCTTCCTTCTTACATCTGATGATGTGAGCTAGTTCATTAGCCCTATCATCACTCATATTAATGGGCACAAGACTAGATTTGTTGTAATTCACCTTTAATCCAGTGAATTTAGAGACGATGTCAAGGATTTGAATCATGTGCTTGATTTCCTCCTCCTCGGCAGGTAAAATAATTAGGGTATGATCAGCGTATTGGATGATAAGATAATTCTCCTCAATTCTGGTTTCTATGGGAAGTGTGATATCCCCTTTATGCCATGCATCATTGACAAGAATCATCATTGACAAGAATTTGCAATAGTTCTCCAACTATGACATAAAGAAGAGGAGAATAGGGGTCCCCTTCTCTAACTCCTCTTTTGCATATGATTTTCTTTCCTGGTACTCCATTGAGAATGACAGAAGCTGAGGCTGTGGATAATATCATATTAGTCCATCTGATCCATTTGTCCCCAAAGCCAAGGTGTTTCAACATGAATTTAATTGCAGAGTAATCCACTTTGTCAAAGGCCTTTTCAAAATTTATTTTGAGGATAATGATCTCCTTTTTAGATTTGTGGCACATGTGAATATACTCAAAGGTCCAAGCAAGGCAATCCTGGATATTTCTGGTTTTGATGAGCCCATATTGATTTTTGCTCACCAAAGGGATGATGGCTAGTTGTGCTCTGTTAGCAAGGAGTTTAGTGAGGATTTTAATGGGCATGCTAACCAGAGATATAGGTCTGAAGTCATTTGGATTCTCTGGGTTGTCTCTCTTAGGAATCATTGCAATGTAGGCAGTGTAAATAGGTGTCAGGTCTATTTGTTCCTTGTGGAAATCATTGATAAACCTGTAGAAGTTGTCCTTGATGATAGACCAACATTTTTTCATAAACAACCCATTAAATCCATTAGGACCTGGTGATTTGTCATTGGGCATATTCTTGATGACATCATCAATTTCTTCTTTGGAAAAAGTTTTTTCAAGATCCTCAAGATTGCATTCTTTGGCCATGTGGTTTATATCAAAGTACTGATCAATGTGTTCTATCATGTCAATTATGTCCTTGAATGATGACCATAATATGGCAGCCTTTTGGTCATGATCATAGACAGTAGAATTGTCTGTAGTCTTTTAAAAAAGAGATGTAGTTTTGTCTAAATACCTGAGTGGCAATAGCATGGAAAAACTTGGTGTTCTCATCTCCTAAATTTGCCCACCTGATGTTGGCCCTTATTCTCCAATATATTCTTTTGGCTTCCAGTAGTTTGTTTGTATGATCAATAAGGATTTCCCTGAAGTTTCTTTCTGCAACAGTAAGTACTCTCTGATCCTCAATGCCATCAATGAGCTTCACATAGAAACAACAGTTTTCTATAGTCTTACTGAGCTGTGAGAATTTTTTGCTCCAAATTTTAAGTCCCCTTATAACAGCTTTGAACTTTGCTGTAATATTTTTTGCCGAGTCAGCAAAAATTTCAGAATTATTCCTGTGGTTTTCAACAGTTTCAATGAAACCTACAAATTCAGTCCAGAATTCCTCAAATCTAAAAATTTGGGATTTAGTGATGTTGCTGTCAATCTGTACTTTGATGGGCACATGGTCAGATGTAATTTTGGCCAATGGGATGGCCATGGTGTAAGGGTGTTCAGTAGTCCATTGGGGACAGGTGAAAACCCAGTCTAATTTCTCCAGAAGCGGCTGATGTTGCATGTTGCTCCATGTGTATGCTCTACCTTTGAGTGATATTTTAACAAGATCAAGATTGATAATAATATTATTAAATAGCATCATGTTATTGTGATCACCACCAGTTCTGCTTCTGTTCTCTGGCCCTCTGATGAAGTTAAAGTCACCTAAGATCATCCATAGTTTGACTTGTTCAGTGTTCAGACTCATAAACCAGTCTGTGAATTCTTTTTTCCCATCCACAGAATTTGGCCCATATACATTGGTAAGGTACCATGAGCCACTGTCAAGATTTGAAGTAAATTCAATAGTAATCTGGTAATAACTCTGTGAGATAAGTTTTCCTCTAAGCAGATTACCATTCCAAATAGTGATGATACCTCCAGAATTACCATCAGAGGGACAAAATATAAACTAGTTGAATCTCTTTGGGTAGAAATTATTAATGTATGTCAGATCAAAGCTATCCCTTTTAGTTTCTTGGAATGTCATAACACTGCATGCACTTTCATCAATTTTCAGTCTGATATCATTCCAGTTCAAAATGTTCCAGTTCCTATTCATGATAACTCTTGTTGTTGTTCCTATCCATACTATGAGAAGCATAGTATGGTCCCCCTTGTCTGGTAATATTGTTGTGATGTGCAGTTATAACTGTAATGGTTATGCAGATGTGCAAGTTGAGCTTAATTGAACAGGTGGCAAATGGCAGATAGTAGATACTGATTAAGTTCATACTGCAATAATGTAAAAAGGTGCAACTACTAGAGATCCAACTGCAACATAAGTGCCAATTATTAAAACCCAGAACAAGTTCTGATGCACACAGGCATCCAAATGACAAAGCAAAAGTATTTAAAATAGGTGCTAAGATAAAAGGGTGGCAGTAGATGCAGCCACCATGCCACCAGAGCATATCATAACAACTATTCATTTGAACTATCATAGTTCAAGACACTGGATGACACTTCATGAGGTGCCATCTTGCATGGGCCAGTCCCAATAGCCTGTAGTGTGTCAATGTGCAGAGCAGGAGGTAGTGGTGCATTCTTGTTGATGATCATAGCTTCAAATGTGGGGCCAAGATTCACTATAACCTTTTGCTTGTGCTTGCTGGCATATTTCATCTCCCCAGGCTGACTGGCAGGAATGATGCTGCTACTAGATGCTGCCAAATCAGATGTTTTGTCTTTGAAGCCCTTGTTTATATTTGCAAGCCTGTCACTTCTTTTGCAAAGAGACTCATCAACAATATTTTCCTTTTTCTTTTTGTGCATTGGTTTACTAGTAGCCTCAAACTCTTCATTGGTGATCTCAACCAAACTGACAGAGCTGGATTTCTGAACTTGGGTATCAACTGTCTGAATCTGCAGATAACATCTCTTGTTTGTACCATTAGTTCCCTCAACATCAACAACCTTGCATTGTGCATTGACAATCTTGGAACCACCCAGCTTAGGCATGATGTCTTGTGCATTACATGCTATGTTACCAATGAGATCCTGTAAGACAACAATTTGTTCAGCAAACCCATCAACTGATATGCTGCTGGTATGGACTGATTAGGCCCTGCTAGAGGTAGGATTGTCATTGTAGTTCATGTTGATATTGCTTGGGAAGAATTGAGGGTTGTTTGTTGTGTTGTCATACTACTGTGGGCTCTCCTCGGGGAGGGGGATAAAATCTAGAGCAGTGCTGGTGTTTTCCATAGACAGGGCATGCACAAGAGATGGTGCTACAACATGAATAACAGTGGCTGCAGCATCAATGTCAGTATGGTCCTCTGCAACATTATCTTCATCCGCAACATGATCATCTACAACATTCTCCACAAAATCAACATTATTGTTCAGGTTGGCATTGTGGTTATTAGGTTGGGCAGCAGCTGCCGCAAGAACATCCTCATACGGGGCCCCAAGGTTCTGGTTGTGAGGGTTGATGACAACCTGATCCATAGGAATGTTGCCAAGTACTTCATCGTGCCAGAAACCACCATGCACATGAGGGAGGGGGTGAGGATTACCACCATCAGGTGGTAGGGCATCTTCATCACCTCCTTCCTGTCCAATCAGTTCCCTAGACAATATGTAGGTTGGGCAGGTCCTGGAGTCCCCATATCCAACATCATCCAGATTACGAAGAACAACAATACTGATTGGCAGAGCATCAACATTACTAACAAGAATTTTCACCACAATGCGATTTTTCTCTCTGGGGTCCTTATTTCAGATCAGAAAGCGACCATAGGGGGAGACAGTATGGCAAATGACCCCGACATCCCAACACTCAAGAGGGTAATTCATCAATAAGATCCAAACATCATGTGTGAAAGTAATGCTACGGTACTTGATGCCACGGTCATGTCTAGTGATCCTCAGAACTGAATCCCCAATCTGATAAGGGCTATTGCTAATAGCGGTGTCTCTTGAGCATGCAATGGTGAACTGAATGAGAGCAGTGCCCATACCACATCATGAAGTCTAGTTGATCCTCCAGCCGCGCCCTTCAAGGAAGGTGGTGATGAGGGCGATGGCGCCATGGAACTCTTCTGGCGAGACCTCAGAGTTTGGTGGTGGAGTAGAGGAGGGTGAGGTGGCCGATGGAATTGCTAGTGATTTATTGTGCAAAGACTCCGTTGACGGCTTGACCCGATATATCCGGCGTTTGGTATTCTTATTGAAACAGAATCTAGCAATATGGTTGTATCCATAACAGAAGCAGCACCTGATCTTATTGTTACAAGAAATCCGGATGTGCCCAACGCTTAGACATTTACCACAAAAAAGATTGTTATTAATGTGGTTTCCGGTATTGGGCTTAGTCGTTCCGGCTTCCATAGAGTTGGGCCGTGCGTCGGCGGTAACAGACTCGGGCCCATGTGGCAGCACTTGCCTTAGTTCAAAATTTGAAATATTGTTGGGCTCCCGAGAGGGTGATCCGTTATGCATGGCATGCACTGTATTACGTGTAACAAAGACCCGATTATCACGATCATCACATCGTTCACTAGTGGAAGCATTAGATCTCAAAGGGACTAAGTTAGCACCCGTTAGGATATGCATATTGTCTAGGTGTGGCATTGAGGCCATTCTCATGGGAGGAGATGTGCTCATGAATACATTTGTAAACTTGATTAACTGGAATGGATCTGGATGACGTACCTTTTTTATATGAGACAGTGGTCCATTCAACATGCTGTTCAGCATACCAAAGCCTTTCTTCATATAACCAATTTGGACCACCACCACTCCAAAGGTGGAAAAAACACTGTGTATATCTTACATGAGAAGAATTTTTTCTGACCAAGAATCCCACTTCCTTGGAGCATACTTTGAACTTGTAAACATTGCCATGGATATGTTGAACATCAAGAGAATCAAAAGCACCAACAGTACAAGCCGAGAGGGCTAGGCTAACATTGACAGGATCCAAATGAAACGAGGATCTTCCAAAAGATACCACCAGAACAAATCCATGTGATGGGGAGATAGGGTTGACCGACGTTTGGAGGAGATTACGAACCTGACTTCTGAAATGATGACTGAATGAGAAATCCAGCTGATGGGCAATGGAGTGTGGATCAGTGAAGGGATCCATTGGATTGGAAAAGGTTTTTAGTGGTGGGATGAGGTGGGATCACGGTCGAAGCCATGGTCGCCGGTGGGGGAGAGGGGGAGGTGGGAGGAGGTGAGAGGAGCCATTTTACAAGTCCTTGAAATCTCTCCCCAACACTTCCTCTGCCAACTGACAGGTGGGGCCTATAAACCACGTGCCAATTTAACCAGACAACAAAGTGCCGCGTAGACTATTTGGCCGGTTAACAGAGTGCAATACGGTGCTCTACGGTGAGCTAGTGACCGTATAATCACCGCAAAACGTATATGGTGACCGTAATGAGGGTATTCTGAAGTCCAGTGATCATATTGTGCTTTTGCTTCAAATACAGTGACCGCCAGTGTATTTATCTCGTTTCAAGTTGAGCCATATTAACCGGAAAGGAGGCAGTATATATGGACTAGTAGTACTAGTACTACTTTGATGTGTCCCATCAACTCGCAGAACATGGAGAAGCTTGCTTGCTACGCCCTCTCCCTCGCTTACGCGCGTGGTGGCTCGAAGGATGAGGAGAAGCTTGCTTAGTACGCCCTCTCCCTCGCCCATGCACGCGGTGGCTCGCAGGACGAGGAGAAGCTTTTGACTACTGCGTGCTCTCCCTCGCCCTCGCCCACGCGGTGGACGTGCAGCAGTTCATTCAGTGTCAGATTGCCAGAAGCGTATACAGTACTGTAGTAGTACTACCATCATTGTTGGACTTCCCAAATAGGCAAAGAGCCAAGCGCAAGGTATTATAGGAGTACGAGTAGTCGTACTACTAGTAGTACATACTACTACTGGTAGTACTATAGCGGACAACCGCTACTGTATGAAGCTGCTACGTCACCTTTAGCCAAAGTTGTGCCACCTTTTCTTCTCACAAAGCATGTTGGAGCCCGTGCAACAGCCACACAAGTTGCACGTACACATAACACATTTACTAGTAAGTTCTAAAGGACAAATGCCAAGATGCCACACAAGTTCATCTCCACTTCATGTGATAAATTTGTGCACGACTACTCTACCTAGATTTACAGCGCTACCATTCACAATTTAACATACCCCACTTTCACGTTATAGATGGGCTCCATGTCATCGTCATGGTTCCAGTCCCAGGTGTTCTTCATAGATGGCATGATCCATAACGGTGGGCAACGAGAATCATTGTCGCAGCTTTCTAGTGTGGTTCCACACGATGGAGACTCATCCAATCTGAAACGACATAAATCAGGGACATCGTGTCCCAACATATTGTTCATCTGGCGGTGCGCACTGAAAACACAACCATGCTTCATGAACGGCAGGCCTTCAGTGTCTTGCACGGAAGGTGGCATCCGTTTCACAATGGGGTAGCTGCCCCCAATGAAAAGTGAGTACTCTCCAAGAGTGTTCCTCGGCTCCCACATAGCATCACGGGGGTCGAACTCGGAGCTGTTCATCTGGTACACATGGCATCTCAGATCTGGACACATGGTGACATACATGGTCAAGGTCCATGCAGGATAATGTTGTGCTCAAATATGGCGCACAGTAATATTGTGCAGCAAGTAGTACTACAATAATACTATAAGAGGAAGTACAGTAACCGACTTATTATATACAGCCACTTTTGCCAACATGCGGCAGATAAGACATGGAAAAACAAAAATGGTGGGAATGGGCTCAAGAGCCTAGCTATACGCGTCCTCCTAGGTAAAAAGTACTACTCCCGCTGATCCTTGCGACACACTAGTACTATGGATCCGAAGTAGTAGTACTAGTATGATACGTCTCCAACGTATCTATAATTTTTGATTGTTCCATGCTATTATAGTATCAATCTTGGATGTTTTATATGCAATTATATGCAATTTTATACCATTTTTGGGAACTAACCTATTAACCTAGTGCCCAGTGCCAGTTGTTGTTTTCTACTTGTTTTTGGTTTTTCAGAAAATCAGTACCAAACGGAGTCCAAACGCTACGAAATTTTTTGATGATTTTTTTCTAGACAAAAGAGACCCTAGAAGCTTCGGGGGAAGACCAGAAGACTCAAGAGGAGATGACAAGGCAACAGGGCGCGCCCAGGGGGTGGCTGCACCCTGTTACATTGTGGGCCCCTCGTGGCTCCTTTTGACCTAATTTCACTTGTATAAATTCTCAAATATTTGGAAACCAAACAGAGAACCACCACGAATAAATTTTCCACCGCCACAAGCTTCCGTTCTTCGGTGATCCCGTCTGCAGGCCTTTTCCGGCACCCTGCCGGAGGGGGAATCGATCACGGAGAGCTTCTACATCAACCTTGCTGCCCTACCGATGATGTGTGAGTAGTTTACCACAGACCTATGGGTCCATAGCTAGTAGCTAGATGGCTTCTTCTCTCTCTTTGATCTTCAATACAATGTTCTCCTCGATCTTCTTGGAGTTCTATTCGATGTAATCTTCTTTTGCGGCGTGTTTGTTGGGATCCGATGAATTGTGGGGTTATGATCAGATTATTCATGAGAAGTAATTGAGTCTTTTCTGAAATTTATTATGCATGATTTTTATAGCTTTTATTTCTCTCCGATCTATCCGTTTGGTTTGGCCAACTAGATTGATTTATCTTCAGCGGGAGAGGTGCTTTGTAATGGGTTCAATCTTACAGTGTTCTATATCCCAGTGACAAAGTAGGGGACAAGACACATATTTGTATTGTTGCCATTAAGGGTAAAACGACGGGGTTTATTCATATTGATTGGGTTTTCTTTGTCTACATCATGTCATCTTGCTTAAGGCGTTACTCCGTTTTCATTAACTTAATACCCTAGATGCATGCTGGATAGTGGTCGATGGGTGGAGTAATAGTAGTAGATATAGGCAGGAGTCGGTCTACTTGTCTCAGATGTGATGCCTATATACATGATCATTGCCTTGAATATCGTCATAACTATGCTCTTTTCTATCAATTGCCCAACAGTAATTTGTCTACCCACCACATGCTATGTGTTCGAGAGAGAAGCCTCTAGTGAAAACTATGGCCCCCGGGTCTACTTTAAACATAAAAGGAAAACCTAAATTTATTTGCTGGAATTTTTTTTCTTTTATTTTGTTTTGCAATTTATCTATCTACCACTACAAGATTTAATCCTTGCAAGTAACAAGTTCAAGGGGATTGACGACCCTCTTGCCCGCGTTGGGTGCAAGTATTTGCTTTTGTGTGTGCAGGTGCTGTTCACGAGGCTTTGTGTGATTCTCCTACTGGTTTGATAACCTTGGTTCTCACTGAGGGAAATACTTATCTCTACCGTACTGCACCTCCTCTCCTCTTCGGGGAAAATCCCAAAGCAGCTCACAAGTAGCAGGAAGAATTTCTGGCGCCGTTGCTGGGGAGACATCATCAAAACCTATCAAGTACCTTCGCATAAACTATCATCTACTTGCTCTACTTTTTATTTGAATTTGCCTCTCGTTTTCATCTCCCCCACTTCTCAGATAAAATACAAAAACACAAAAATATTTTTATTTGCTCGTTTGCTTGCTTTGTCACTATGTCTCAAGAAAACACTAATTGTGTGACTTTTCAAATACTAATAATAATGATTTTATTAGTACTCAAATTGCTCCTCCTGCCACTAGTGCGGAGTCATATGATATTAATGCTGCTTTGCTAAATCTTGTTATGAAAGAAGAATTTTCTGGAACTCCTAATGAGGATGCTGCTTTCCATCTTAATACTTTCATTGAATTATGTGGTATGCAAAAGAAAAAAGATGTGGATAATGATATTATTAAGTTAAAATTATTTCCGTTCTCACTAAGAGATCGTGCTAAAACTTGGTTTTCGTCCTTGCCTCGCAATAGTATTGATTCTTCGGATAAGTGTGAGGATGCTTTTATTGCCAAGTATTTTCCTCCCACTAAGATTATTTCTCTAGGAAATCAAATAATGAATTTTAAGCAACCTGAGCAAGAACATGTTGTATAAGCATGGGAGAGAATGAAATTAATGATTAGAAATTGTCCCACTCATGGTTTAAGCTTATGGATGATAATACAAAATTTCCATGCGGGGCTAAACTTTGTTTCTAGAAATCTTTTAGATTCTTCCGCAGGAGGTACTTTTATGGAAATTACATTGGGAGAAGCTACAAAACTCCTTGATAATATTATGACAAATTATTTTCAATGGCACACCAAAAGAGCTCCAAACGGTAAGAAGGTAAATTCTGTTGAGGAAGTCTCTACTTTGGGTAATAAAATGGATGCTTGTTCCCTTAATTTACATTTAGCGGATTAAACTATTAAAAAACCATTGGTTAGAATAAATGATGTGCTTTTTCTTGCTAATATAAATTACGTACCCGTGGATTTTATTGTGCTTGATATTGAATGCAATCCGTCTTGTCCTATAATACTTGGTAGGCCTTTCCTACGAACCATAGGTGCTATTATTGATACGAAAGAAGGTAATATAAGATTCCAATTCCCACTAAAGAAAGGGATGGAACACTTCCCTAGAAAGAGAATTAATCCACCTTATGAATCTATTATGAGGTCCACCTATGGAATTAATTTGAAGGATGATAATACTTGAAACAATGCATTATGCCTAGCTAGGGGCATAAAACAATAGCACTTGTTGGGAGGCAACCCAATATTTATCTTTATTGCAATTTTTACTTTTCTTGTGTTACACAATTATATCTACTGTTATGATTGTGTTTTTATCTTTTAATTAGTGTTTTTGCCAAGTAATGTTTTGAGGATGATTTGGATGATAATATAATTGATGCTGTTTGAAAACAGAAAGTTCTGTGCCCAGTACTTGATTTTACGTTTTGTACTGGAATGTCAGAAAAACCTGAAATTTTTACACACTATTGGTATACGAATTGTTTACGTTGTCCTAATTTTTCAGAATTGTTGGAGTTACAGATGTATGACTTTTATTCAGATTTTTACAGACTGTTCTGTTTTAGACTAATTCTGTTTTCTATTGCATAGTTCGCTTATTTTAATGATGCTATGGATTATATCGGGGGGTATAAGTCATGGAGAAGTTAGAGTACATTAGCATTATGCAAGAATTAAATATTAATCAATTTATAATTGTACCTAAAGTTTAAGATTTGTTGAGTTTTGTGTGCTGAAGTTTTCAAGTTTTGGGTAAGATCGCGATGGATGAAGGAATAAGGAGAGGCAAGACCCTAAGCTTGGGGATGCCCTAGATGGCATCCCCTCTTTCGTCTACAATCTATCGGTATACCACTTGGAGCTATATTTTTATTTATCACATAATATGAGTTTTACTTGGAGCGTCTTGTGCCATAGTTTTCTTTAGTTTTCTTTGTTTGCTTTTTAATTTGCCACAATCATCTTTTGTTGAACACACCTTTTTGAGAGGGACACACATTTATCGTGATTTGTTAGAATACTCTATGTGCTTCACTTATATCTTTTGAGCTAGGCAGTTGCTCTAGTGCTTCACTTATATCTTTTAGAGCACGGCGGTGGTTATATTTTAAAGAAATAGTTGCACTCTCATGCTTCACTTAAATCTTTTTGAGAGTCTAATAAATAGTAATGGCAATTTGCACAGGTTTTAAGATTAGTCCATAAAGGATAGGTATTCAAGAGGGATATAATAAAAACTTTCATGTAGATCACTAAATATCACTACAAAAAAAAGACACATCCGTGACATTATGGCCCGAACGAAAACTTTTTCTGTCATGGTTGTGACACTTCTATGACGACAATTGTGACAAAAACACATATCATCATAGATGTGGTGGGCTCCTACTTCTATGACAAAAAAATATGACAGAAAATGGGCTTTTCATCCTGGGCGGGCCGGAGACGCACCCGCATGACATTCTTTGGGCCGTCCATGACATAAAAAATCATGGTAGAACTGAGGGCAAGGAAATTTTCGGGGAGTTCCAGTTACGGTGGGTGGTCGGGGCCGAGCGATGTAGTGTGGTTTGCGCGTTTCTCTCATACGCGCGTGTGTATGCGAGGTGCTCGCTAACTGAACCCGAGCGAGGCATTCGCTTACCGAACCTGAGCGATCTATCGCCCTCGCACTACGTACTGAACATGAGTGATCGATCCCTCGCACTACGTACGGAACCCGAGCGATTCCTTCGCTGCTAACTGAACCCGATCGATCCCTTCACTGCTAACTGAACCCGAGCGATTCCTTCGCTGCCAACTAAACCCGATTGATCCCTTCTCGTTGCTTACTGAAGCCGATCGAGCCCCCGTGCGAGACGTAGGTAGCCGGTTGGGTTGCCTCTCGATGAACAGTGCCCATTGCTGCCGCATGCGCAATACGTAGAACGAGTCGAGACTGCTGTTGCATCAATCGAGCCCCTTGCGCGAGACATGGTGAGTTGACCTAGCCAGTTAGTTGGCTGTGGATGAACAGTTCCCGTTGCTGCCACCCGCTCGTACGCCCCACCCCAGCCGGTGGGTTGGCTGTGGATGAACAATACCCTGGCCATGTGAAGGTGGTTGGCGCTGGATGAACAAGACCCCTGAGGAGGCCGCCACACCCCAGCCGGTTGGGGGTGGATGAACAAGACCACGTGGAGGCTGGATGAACAGTAGCCGGTGGAGGCTGGAGGAAGTCGACGGTGGATGAGCAGTAACCCGTGGAGTCCCGTTTTGTGGTATGCCACACCCCTCCCGATGAACTGTACCCTGTTTCGACCATAGGTAGTTGGGGAGAAGTCCGTTTCCTTTGTTTTGCGGTACGCCAAAGCCTTCCTGATCAACAGCACCCCGTTTCGACCGTAGGCAGTTGAACAGAAGTCCGTTTCCTCCGTTTTGCGATACGCCACACCCCTCCTGATGAACAGGACTCCGTTTCGACCGGTGGCAGTTGGGGAAAAGTCTGTTTCCTCTGTTTTGCGGTACGCCAGAGTCCTCCCAATCAGCAGGACCCCGTTTCGACCGTAGGTGGTTGAACAGAAGTCTGTTTCCTCTGTTTTGCGGTACGCCACACCCCTCCCGATGAACAGGACCCCGTTTCAACTGTAGGCGGTCGAACAGAAGGCCGTTTCCTCCGTTTTGTGGTACGCCAGACCCCGAGTTGATGAACAGGACCCTGTTTCGGCTGTTCCGTCCAAGCCGGTTGGCTCCCGTTGAATAGGACGCGTTCCAACCCAGTCACTTGGCTCCTGATGAACACGACGTTGTTTCCTCCGTTCGGACCCAGCCGGTATGCGTGAGTACGCGTTCGAGACCCCACCCGTGTATGTACGTACGTGGCCTATTTTTTGCTGTGTGGCTGTACGTACATGTACACGATTTAGACGGGGCTGCCTGAACTGCTAAGTCGAGGGCTCTACTACGACACGTACCGCTCCTTACACGCCCATGGTTCATCGTTGCAGAGAGACCGATCAACCAGTATGTACGTAGACGTTCGCGACGAGACAGACAACGCTACGTACGCTTCGACCGGGTGGGTCCCAGCTGTCAGGGAGGATAAGGAGGCACTTCCTTGTGTGCGAAGATATAGCTAGTGGGTCCCAGCTATCAGGGGGAGGAATCATTTTTTTGCACGTAATAAGGAGGCACTTCCTTGCGTGCGAAGATGTAGCTAGTGGGTCCAGCTGTCAGCGTCACGGCGTACAGTCCTCTTTCGATGGCTGTCGTTCATTGACCAGGTTGACTACGCCGCGCCGAGAGCACCAAGGCGGTGGATGACGGCGAGGCCTAGGAAGGGAACGACGTGGAGCTGGGGAAGATGCGGCAGTGGATGCCCATGCGGAGGGGAGTACGAGGGTTGAGTGGTTCGGCTGCGGTGTGAGGCTACCGTCGCCAGAGAATAACAGGGGATGTGGGTGAGTAGAGGGAAGGCCTGGCCAGCGGTGGGAGTAGGGTGGGGCGGTGAGGCCTGCGCGGCATGACAGCCGGCCACGGAAGGCAGGAGCAGGCGGTCCCGCCGGCGCTAGTTTGGGCGGCTAGAGCAAGAAGATCAGAGATTGAAGAAGCAGCACGGCCGTTGGATGAACATGCAATGGTCAGTGCTGCTAGAATCATTTGTTGACTAAGTTGACAAAGCCCTGCGTACGCGTCAACTTAGTAGGCCCACAAGTCAGCCTCCAAATCTGGTGGGTCCCAGTTGTCATGGGGAGGAATCGTTTTTTAGCGTAATAAGGAGGCACTTCCTTCCATGCGAAGATATAGCTAGTGGGTCCCAGCTATCAGGTGGAGGAATCATTTATTTTTTGCGTAATAAGGAGGTACTTCCTTGCATGCGAAGATGTAGCTTGTGGGTTCCGGATGTCAGGGGGAGGAGTCATTTTTTTTGCGCGTAATAAGGAGGCACTTCCTTGCGTGCGAAGAGGTAGCTGGTGGTCCAAGCTGTCAGGGGGAGGAATCATTTTTCTTGCGCGTGATAAGGAGGCACTTCGTGGCGTGCGACCATGGACCTTGTGGGTCCCAGCTGTCAGCCTCTGCATATACAATCCTCTTTCGATGGGTGTCGTTCATTGACCGCGTTGACGACACCGTGCCGAGAGCACCAAGGCGGAGGACGACGGCTAGGCTAAGGGTGGGAATTACCCGGAGCCGGGGAAGACTCGGCAGTGGATGCCCACGGGGAGGGGAGTACGAGGGTTGACTGGTTCGGCTGCAGTGTGAGGCTGCCATCGCCGGAGAACAACAAAAGGTGCGGGTGAGTAGAGGGATGGAGTGGTCAGCGGTGGGAGTAGGGTGGGGCAGTGAGTCCTTCACGGCAGCACGGCCGTCCATCGGAGTCGGGAGCAGGCGGTCCCGTCGGCACTGGTTTTGGCGGCTGGAGCAAGAAATCAGAGATTGAAGAAGCACAGCGGCCGTTGGATTAACATCGAACGTCACGCTGGTAGAATCGATTATTGACTAAGTTGACAAAGCCTTGCGTACTCGTCAACTTCGTAGGCCCACAAGTCAGCCTCCAAATGTGTGGCAGACAGCTTACAGCCCATTTGCTATTTTTTTAAATAATTTACAATCCATTTGCTAATTCTTAAGGAATTTATTACAGCCCATTTTTTACCCAGTACCACAGTTAATAAATTCAACGGAATTTCGCATACTTCGGTGTAGTCCAAACTATTTTAATCCCAAAATTTCGCGTTAGATTCAAACTAATTTTAAAATAAAATAAAATTAGATTAAATAAAATCCAATGATATTTAAAATCTCAAAATCCGAAGAAAAAAGCCTAAACTTGAAACTAATTGCCAGTTTGCTGTGTTTTTTTATATTTACAACCTTTTTCTTATTAGTTATTTCAATCAAATTTCTGGGCAAGCCGAATGCATGCCTCCTTGTCTAGATTTGTAGCCCAACAATTCGCAAAAAACAATTGCAGCCCAGCACGGTCCTGCCAGCACGGGAGGAAGAGGAGTAGAGATTGAAGAAGCATGCTGGCCGTTTGCTTTACATCCAATGCTTCGGCTATCAGAATCGTTTTGTTGACCAAGTTGACAACGCCTTGCGTGGGCTTCAACCTCGTGGGCCCACAATGTGAGCTTCCTATTCTATGCCTGACATTCAGCCCATTTCATTTTTTTTAGAATTTACAGCCCATTTGTTAAAAAATAGAAATACACCCATTTGCTGGGCTGGGTGAAAAAATAATGTTGCGAGCATGCTGCAACCAATAATTCTTTTTTTCTTAGAACTTACAGCCCATTTGCTTCTTTTCTAAATACATGCATTTGCTGGGATGGCTGGACAGAGAAATGATATAAAAAAATAAAACGGGGCTGGGCATTTCGTTTGGACAAGAGATTTTCTTTAATAATTTACAGGATGGCTGAAAAAATAATGTTGCGGACTGCAACCGATTAACTTTTTTAGGAGAATTTAAAGCCCAATTGTTTTTTTTGAAATACACTGATTTCTTCGCTGGATTAAAAAATAATGTTGCGGACAAGCCCCATTTAATATTTTCAGATAATTTACAGCCATTACCTTTTTTAGAAATACACACATTTGCTTCTCTGGGTTAAATAGTAATGTTGGTCTGGCCACAACATTCTTATAAAATATAAGACATTTTGTAGGCTATTTTAGTCTACCAAAAAGTGTTATATTTTTATATGGAGGGAGTAGAAAATAAGAACTTAGCTATGCGTTTTTTCTTTAAAAAAAGGTAACTCGGTGTCCCACAGCCCAGTCGAGACCTGCTGGATCCACGTTTCAGCATGTTGTGGGCTGCGCATATACTAGGCTGGGCAGGCCAAAGCCCAATTATATTTGCTCGACCTAAAAAAGTCTTTGGTGACTGCCTCTCCTTGTTTAATTCACTCAATTATTTACTACATTGACAACCTGGTGGGTCCGAGATGTCAGTATTTTACTGGCGGTGAGACTCTTTTTTTCGCTTTTACTATTTATATTTCTGCTGGCAGAACATTTGTTTCGCGTCTGTCGCCGGCCGCGGGGTGGCGGGAGCATGTGGTCCGGCCGGCGCTGGTTTGGGAGGCTGGAGGGAGAAGAAGACGGGAGATAGAAGATGTAAGAGAAAACGCACGCCAGCCGTTCGATATGAATCAAATCATTGGCAGAAAGAAAATACCCCTTTGATAGTTGATTCATTCAGACGAACAACAGTAGTAGTACTAGTTAATTTGCTTCCAGCACGACTACATTTTTACAAGCTGAAGCTGAACCAGACACTAGCCACGGCCAGCGCCACCCACACGGCCCCGGCCAGCGCCACCCCCGCGGCCACGACATCCGCCATCGCCACGGCCGCGGTCACCGCCACCACCACGGCCACCGCCAGTCCCACCCCCACGGCTGCGACCTCTGCCACCGCCACGACCACCGCCAGCGCCACCCCCACGGCCGTCACCTCCGCCACCGCCACGGCCGCGGCCAGCGCCACCCCCACGGCCACGAACGCCTCCACCGCCGTTGTAAAATGCGTGGAATCGGGCAAAGTTGGAGTGGGGGCGTGGAAATACGCCTTGGCGGCGTCAGCGTCCATGGTAGGCCATTCGTCCACAGCGGGCGCAGGGGCCCCAAACAGTTGCTCCGCCTCCGCCTTCTTCTGGGTAACTATCTCCAAGCCCAGGTCCATCTCATCCCATAACGGATCCAGAGGATTCGCGGGATGCTCATCCTCCTCCTCTCCAAAATTGAACACGAGTGGGTGCTCCTCCGGTTGTGCCATTGACGAGGGAGTGCTGGTGGATTGGGGGATGGGAGGTGCCAGAGAGAGGATTTGGGGGGTACAGGGTACGGCGGCGGCGTCTTATAGGCAGCCGCGGGCGCCATTAAGGAGGAGGTAAGAGCGGCGACGGGCGGTCAAGGGGCGCGTATCCCGGTGAGAAAAGCTGCTGCCACTGGCTCGCACGCGTCTCGGATGCACAGGGATGACGCGTCACAGTCTCCGTAATTGATTAATGACATGATACGCATAATGTTGCCTACGAGTTGAGGTTCCAAGTTACTCCTTTTATAAAGCTATAAAGCTATGCTGCCTCATCTTGGGTCTGTAGCTCGCCAAGACTCTTACCTTGCAGGCAAGAAAGGAGGCAGTGAAGGCAATGAACCACCCACTGAGATTGCCATGCTTATTATCTACTCGTGGATTAGATTAATTGAAAAGGTGCCAATATTTCCAGCAGTCGAGCATCTCTGTTTGCACAGATATTGAGAAAGTGAGATTTACTATAATAGCGCCACTAGTTCATTAAACATATAGTAACAAATAGAAGCATTGTGATTATCTTAATGGCTAAAGATAGCAACATAGTAGCCTTGCTTAAAGGGTGGTATTAGTTTATTTTATCAGTGGCATAGGCTCATCATGCAAAGAATTGGCATGTGAAAGCGCAGGTTTACTCCCAGAGGGGGGGTGAATGGGAGATTTTTAGAAATTCGTCAAACTCCGAAGATTTTGACGAAAATCAGAGTGACGAAATACAAACAGAGGCGAAACTAGATCGACACAGATACAAGTAGCATGCATATGAAATACATACAAGTGAAGAACATGAGATCATACAGGCAGACATGCATGAGGAAGATGAACTGAAGAAATGAAAAACAACATGAGAAGTCTTCAGTTCAAATTCTTCAGAAAAGTAAAGCACAAGTTCTTTAGCAGCAGAATTGCATAAAGGTAAAGGGTGAGGAATTTGAAACCAGTTAGGCTCGGTGAAGACACAGCGATTTGGTAGACCAGTTTCCAGTTGTTGTGTCAACTGTACGTCTGGTTGAGGCGGCTGAGTCTTACCTCGGAGGACACTTAGTCCTCACCGTATTCCTCTTGAGCTAAGGTCACTCAGACCTCGCCCAATCACTCGTGGTAAGTCTTCAAGGTAGACTTCCAAAACCTTCACATACTTGTTCACCGGCACGCCACAATTACTCTTGGGTGCTCACAACATGATGCCTAACCATCTAGAAGAATGATAGTCTTCAAAGGTAACAAGCGACGGATCACACAGATCAACTTCTTCAGTGATGCTCAATCACTTTGGCTCTGGTTGGGTTTTTCCTCACTTAGGTTCTCACAAATTCGTCAGAGGAAGGGTTGCTCTCAAATGACAAGTGTCAATCTCTCTCTAGAGCAGCCAACCAACTAGTGGTTGTAGGGGGCGGCTATTTATAGCCAGGGGGCAACCCGACATGAATTGCCATAAATGCTCTTGTCAGACATAACCATTATTAGGATAAGAATCCACTCGACAGCTGGCATGTGGCGCAACAACGGTCGGAAATTAAGCTCTCAATTTCGTCGGGGCACTCAATTTCCTCACGATAGGCAGATCGCACTGGCAAAATCCTAACTCCTCTGCGTGACCAAATTCATCAGAGACCAGATGAACTTCATCACTATCACCGTCAAATTCGTCAGTTGTTCCAAAGATTTCCAAAGGCTTCACTCGAAGCGGCTTATGTTTGTATAGGTTTGAGCATCGCTTTGAAGTATGATAAATGTTTCACCTAGACCCCCTTTAACAGTACGGTTTTCCTATGACTCAAATAAGAAGAAAAGAAACTATGAAAACATAGTCTTCAGGCTTCAAAGTCTTCACATCAATTTCTTCACAGGCTGCACCTAATTCTTCACTTGAAGAAATACATTTTTAGGGGTCACCTTCCGTGTTAGAACCAAGTCTTCAGGGACAGTTTTCACCTGTGTACAATCACAAACACATTAGTCCCTTAACCTATTTGTCTTCAATACTCCAAAACCACTAAGGGGCACTTGATGCACTTACAATCTCCCCCTTTTTGGTGATTGATGACAAATCAGTTAAGTTTTCAATGGGAGTAAATAATGGAAGTGTAAGTACAGAATGTGAAGACATTGGTTACATGATATAGAGAAACTCCCCCTGAAGATGTGCATATGAAGAATTTGCTTTGGATTGCAAATGCACATGGCAGGTTGAAATTGTGGAGATCTCCCCCCATATCTTGGAATCCAATCATGCATGATCATAAGATATTGAAGAATTTGAATGCATGATGAATATTTGGTGTCTGACGAATTTCAGCGTGCATGCACATATAATGTTAAGGATCAGAGCATAACCACACATGCAGATAAACGTCACAAAATGGTGTCAAATAGCCAACAGTTATTAAGTTACAACTCATCAAAGGAGCAAATCGAATGAAATACCAAGAGTTGCAACTTAGCAAAATAAACAACCCAAAGTATATGTCCCGCTTGAAGACTAACTCTCAAATTTTTTCCCCTTTGTCATCACATGACCAAAAGGAGATGAAACTGAGGACTAACGTCCCTGAAGAATATCATTATGAAGCAGTCGAGGGAGCGCAGCATTGTCGTCGGGGTCGCGCGTTGAAGAGGGGCCTGCTTGTAACGCCCAATATGAAGCTCTATCGCAATCTCGTGATGAACTCAAGATCGTGACAGAACCTCACTTTGGAACGCATAGCAAGGTGGTTCTCAAATACATACAACCAAATGAATAGGTGAAAATACTAGATAAAGGCTTACACTCGCCACATGCTACAGCATAAATATATCATAATCATCATACAATCATCCAAATGAAAGACAGGGTCCGACTACGGACGAAATCAAACGAGAAAACACCACCCTGCTATTATCCCCGGATCAGCCGACTAGGGCCCACTACTGATCATCTGGCATCGTGACGTACATATGTCCACGCTCATCTTCATACTCCCAATGGAGCATCTCGGGCTCACCTGTGTCTGTCTCAAGCGTACCTGCAACTGGTGTTTATAGTAATCTGTGAGCCACAGGGACTCAGCAATCTCATCACCCAAGGTAACAGAACTATTTAAGCTTATAGGAATGGAAGGGGTAAATGTGGTGAGGTTGCAGCAAGCACTAAGCATGTTTAAGTGGCTAACTTACGAGTACAAGAATAAAGATGAGCATACTACGCATAACGGTCGCAAGTTTAATATGATCAAGAAGTGATCCTGAACACCTACTTACGGTTCAACCATAACCCCACCGTGTTCTCTTCCTGAACTTACTCGAAAATACACCATCACGGTTACACACACGGTTGGTGTAATTTATTATAATTAGTGTCAAGTTCTCTACAACCGGAGGTTAAAAATATCCAAGTCGCCACATAACCGCGGGCACGGCTTCGCGTAAGATTTAACCCTGCAGGGGTGTTCCAACCTGGTTCATCATAGACCTACACAAGCTGTGGTGAAAATACCTCAACCTCGAGATAGCCCGAAGTATCCTCGGAATCCCAGTGCACAAGACATTTCGACAATGGTAAAATAAAACCAGCAAGACCTCCCGACGTGCCGACACCCTGATAGGAGCCGCGCATATCTCAATATCAGGCCACGACGGATAAGCTAAGCTTACGGTTAGCTGATACCCAAGTTTCCAAGGGGGCGCCGTAAGGTGCTCTAGTTTGGACCAACACTCATGAGGAGCACTGGCTCGGGTTGTTGATTAAGAATCCTCTGGTTAATTACTTCCGATGAAAATTTTAGCTATTATTACGCAAATGGTAAAACCAATGTTGGGTCTTGCTGGAAGAGTTTTATTCAAAGCGAACTGTCAAGAGGGTTCCATTCCCCTGAGCATGTTAGGAACGCTAAACAAGGATCATAACACCGGTATTACGGAAACTAAGGCGGCATGAGTGGAACATAACACTAGGCAAAAGGCCGAGCCTTCCACACACAACCAAGTATATAGATGCATTAATTAAATAAGAGATATTGTGATATCCCAACATATCCATGTCCCAACATGGAACAACCTTCACTGCACCTGCAACTAGCAACGCTATAAGAGGGGCTGAGCAAAGTGGTAACATAGCCAAACAACGGTTTGCTGGGTAGGGTGGTTAGAAGCTGTATCATGGCATATGAGAGGCTGGCATGTATGTGGTAGGAAGCGTGACATAGCGATAGCAACGAGACAACTAGCAAGCAAAGATAGTAGTGTTATCAAGGGTAATGATCATCTTGCCTGAAGTCTCTTCGGTAGGATAGGAATACTGCTCCTCGAACACGTTCTCAACCGGTTCCTCGAACTCGGACTCGTCTCCCGAAACTACCCAAAAGAAAGAACAAGCACCGAAATAAACAAACAACCATGGCATAGATGCACAAACAAAATGATGCATGCAAGACATGGTAAGATTATGAGCATGACATGAATGAAACAACGGTGCTACCGGGACGACAGAAATGATAACGAGATGTGAATGGTGAAGCAAAAGATGGATATGGGCTAAATCTTGGCAATCCAAGTATGCCTCTGGAAAGAATGGAAGATTTTGATTGAAATCGATATAAAGATCACGAAGAACGGATGCACGAAGCTCAAATGGTGAGCAACACAATATGCAATGCAAAACTGAAATTAACAGCAACATGGCATCTTATGCACATCAAAACATTAAGCTACAGTACTCTAAAATGCAAGAAATTGGCATGCAGCTACAGTATACATGGCAAAGATCATTTCATTACATTGGCACAAAATCATATGAAGCATGGATTTGACAGAAATGAGCTCACAACATTGCAACATAACGTTGACAGAAAACTGCTACACTGACTAGGCATATTTAGAGCAACATTTATATATGCTACAGGAGTTTAACATGGCAACAATTGGCATGGCAGGAAAGTACTAACAACATAGAACAAAACATGTTTACTGATCATGCCCAGAAAAGCTATGGATTAGATGGTAGCATCAAAGCAACATGGCAAGATTCAGCAGATTATCAACAAGTTCAAAACAGTAATAATGACTAAGCATGTTTACAAGCTTGTGGCACTCCTATCATGGCATATCATGGCATGAAATAAATACTAGCAGCAAGATGGAATGAAAATGCTCCAAACTCATGATGACAAGTTGCTCATTTGACATATGCAATAATTCACACAAAAATGACAAAATGGCATATAATGTGAAAATGGCATGCATGTAAACTTGCTCAAAAGATAAATCTAACGCCACCAATGTATTAGTTGGATTTTTCTACACCAAAATCATATATTACACTCAGATGATTCAAATTGTGAAAATGCTCAAAATGCCACAAAACAAAATGGACAGAAACTTAATTCAAGTTATATGCCAGATTTGGCATATGCCCGATTGGAAAGCGCCAGATCGGGAAACCTGCCGAAAATGGAATGCATAGAAACGGAAATAAGCCAGAAACGGAATATGCCGAAAATGGAATATGCCGAAAACGACTAAGGACAGAGGGGGAGTGGCTGACATGTGGGTCCCTCTGGGCGTCTGTGTATGACAGTGGGGTCGTGCGTGTGTGTGTGGCTGACCAGTGGGTCCTGTTGGGCCCACGTGGCTGGCGCGCGTGTGAGAAAAACAGAAGAAGCAGGGGAGCGCGCCGACGACGACAGGAGCACGGCGGAGGCTCGCCGGAGGTGTCTCCGGTGACCTTTTGGCACGGCGGCTGGGTGCAAATGAACCACGTGAGAAATCCACACACCCGCATGTGACTCATGTAGCCGGACGTCGACGGAGGCGATGAGTTATAGAGGCGGCAGCAACGAGGTCGTGCCACTCGCTACGGGGCACGGCGGCTACTGCGAAGCGGCATAACGGAACCTACGCACTACGGCGAGCACGGCGGACATGCTGGCGAGGCCTAAGGGAGTTTGGCTGGAGACGATCGGTACCCGAAGCGGAAGAAGACGAAGAAGATGGCGGACTTGGGGGCTCCCGGCTTGCGGTAGTCGACGTCGTGGATGTAGCCGGACTTGGCGAATCTCCTGGACACGAAGACGGCGACGGAGACGGGCTCGGGTCACGGTGGCGCCATGGCCGTGCACCCAGATGCGCTCGGGATCGGCTTCGGGCGGCGGATCTGGTGGCTCCTCTTGCCAAGCGGCGGCAGCGAGTGGAAGAGAGGAACCCTAGAGGGGGCTGGGACACGAAGAGGGTTTTATAGGGGGGCTAGGGCGAGCGGGGTGAGCTCGCACGCTCTCGGGCGCGCGGTCCCCATGACGACGACGGGAGGAGGACGAAAAGGTAGCACGCGGGTGGACTGTAGCCCGTGGCTGCCAGGCGGGGCCGGGCGGCACACGTGGCGACAGGCGAGCGAGGGCGAGTGGGTGCGCCGGTGAGAAAAGAAGGGAGGGCGCGCGCGGGCGAGCTGGGCTGGCGCGGCTGATGGGCTGGTGGGCTGGCTGGGCTGCTACTGCTGCGCAGCTTCTCTCTCTTTTCCATTTCTATTTCTTCAAACAGAAAAATCAAGAGAAAAGCACAGGGGGTTTGGGGAAGGGTGAGAGAGATATGAGAATATCCCTGGAGTCCAGAAATTATGTAGTATTTGACTAAAATGGTTTGGACATTTTTAGAGATAGAAAAATAATTCAACCATTTTTGAACCCAACCAAATCAATTCCCAAAATGATGAAATTTGGCAGAGAGGTTTAGGACATGGACTAGAGAATTTAGAAATATGGTGGACATTAATTTGGGACAGAAATATTGCATCAAGAAATACTTGGGTAAAATATGGGATTTGAGAGAGAGGGGATGGCAGATGGCTTGCAAAGGTGAAACCCAAGAGTTGGGTGAGGCAAGGAGAAGATGATGACACACCTCATGCATACATGAAGAACACAACAATAATAATGGGTGCAATGCTCATGAACAACATAAATGGATATGATGATGCAAGCACATGACAAAATAATATGAAAATGAAATGCAAAGAGAAAAGAAAGGCAAAACCATAACATGAGAATCAGCCCATCCATCAAGATCATCATGACAATTCCATATATGGCAATGTTGGGAAGTACAAATATGGAAGGAGCACTCTTGTGGTGTTACAATGCTGCAGTGTCTTCAACATCTTCATTTTCGTCAGTGGCTCATGAAGAAGACACTGAGCTTGGGACCATTGGAGGAACTTGAACTTTCTTGAACTTCTTCTTGGGCAGGACAGCCCAATCGAAGTCTTGTTTGAATTCCATTTTAACAAGTTCTTTAGGGGTCTTCAGAAGTGAAAGTATGGCCCAACTTCTATCAAAGATCTCATGCAGATAATAATGATTTTTGCAGACTGAATTCTGCGTCACTGTCATATTGCCAAGTATTGCGTGTAGTTGTCGCTTAACCCAGTTGTAATTCCTGTCCACCTTCTGATGAAGACTGATGAGAAGCTCATGATTTGTCATGATGCGTGGAGCTTCACCTTGAGGTTTTTACTGAGTGGCATTTGTGTCAGTGTCATGGCTGGATGTATCATATCCTGTGGATTGTGAGACAGGCTGCCGAAATTGCCCATCAAGGGGGCGAACTCCTTCATCAATGACAGCCTTGCCTTTGCTAGGAACTGAAGCAATTGTGCTTTGAAGGATTTCCACTTCTAGCATAAAGCTGAGATGATTTTGACGGTCAGCTTTGTAGTTGATTGAAGACCTTGTTCTGATGAATTTCCTGAACCAAGGTGCATAAGGCTTCAAATCAAATGGAGATTGGGCAACCGTCGCCGGAGTCCTCATGAAGAAATCATGGATATTAATAGGAATCCCATGAATGATGTTGAATAGCAAGTTCTTCATGATTCCCACAACTTCTTCAGTCTCAGAATTGTGGCCCTTGATTGGACTGGGGGGTTTGGCCAAGATCCGATACACGGTGCGAGGCACAAAAAGCAGATCCTTCACAAGAAAGGTAGTCCTTGGTGCTTCTCCTTCAGCCAAAGGTGTCATCAGTACGCTCATGAGATGATTGGGTAGCTCAGGTTCTTCATATATTTTCCTTGCTTCATCAGAGGGCAACTCAATAGGAAGGGCTCGAAGCAATTCATCAGCAGGAGCCTTATAATGTGTGTTCTCACTCATCCAATCGAGTGCCCATGAGTGAATGTCATCAACCTCACCTGACAGATGCAGAGTGGCATAGAATTGAAGGATTAGCTCTTTGTTCCAGTCACAGACATCGGTGATGAAATTGAGCAAACCAGCTTCATGAAGAACAGCCACGACGGGCATGAAGCATGGCAGCGACTCCATACCTACGTGAGGAATGTGACGATGTGGAAAGACCTTGTCCTTGTCAAAAAAGCGAAGAATAGTAGTTCATCTGAGTGTTTGTCCAAAATCTTTGACGCCTGATTTTTGCAGAGTCATAAGGTGACTCGCCTATGAAGAAATTATTCTCTTCAAAGAAGGCACCATTATCAAATTTTGGCCTTCTGACGCTTTTGCCTACCTTGGGCATTGAGGGCACAGGCTGAAGATTGATCTTCTTTGGCTTCACATCAAAGATAGGCCTGGGAGTGCCTGTCGAATCATTAGGATCTATGATGGCCAAAGATTTAGCAACTTCCTCAGCTGTTGCAAGTGGTACTGTCTCTGAATCTGCTGAGGGAGCTGGCTCTTCTTGTTGAGGTGGAGGAGGTGCAACTTATTCATCAGTCACTTGTTGCACAATTTCTTCAGCTGATGCAGCTGGAATTTCCTCAGTGGTGGTCTGAAGGTTTGGTTGATCACCTTCAGAACCAGTGTGTACTTCCTCAGTGATGGCTGGCGACTGAGGCACTTGAGTGAGAGGCGTGGTGAGGGGTGAGTTCGGATGAACAACATCCCAGAAGTCATCATGCATAACAGGTGTTGTGGACCCAACATCCGCGTCCTCATCAGTTTCTTCATGGCTCCAGTTGAAGCAGCATGTTCATTAGTCTCATGGACTGGAGGCGATGATACCATATGAAGTGAAGAATCTTCTTCAACTTCAATTTCCTCATCCATCTGCTCTGTGGTAGCAGCAGAGTGGGTACTCTCTTCTTCAGCAGCAAGTGGAATGACATAATCCACACCAAATGGTACAATTTGGTATTCTTCTAAGTTCCGCATCGGGGGCGTTGATGAAATTGGGATAGCATCGATTGGTTCAGTTGAAGACATTGGAGCTGTCTTCAACTTCTTCACTATTTCAGTGGCAGGGGGTGTTGAAGCTTTTCTCTTCTCAGCTGCCTTTGTCTTCTTTACTTCTGACGCAGAAGGATAAGTGATAAGCTTCAAAGACGGTTCTAGCACTGCATCTGAGGAACTTGTTGGTACATCTTCTTCAGACACGACTGTTGCAGTCGCTCTGGCATTGTCTTCAGGTGCAGCTGATGCAGCTGCACTGGCAGTTTCTTCAGGAACAACTGATGCAGTTGCCCTGGCATGGTCTTGTGGAGGAGATGAAGGCACAGTCTCACTGGCCTGAGGGGTTTGTTGTGGAGCTGAAGAACTTGTTGGAGGTGCTTGGCCAAACCTCGCAGCCTCCCTTCTATTGTGATCATCAACCACTTTGTTGGAAGCGTTGATGAACCTGTCCTTCACACCAAAACAGTGCTCTGCCTGGCGATCATATTCATCAGATAAGCATTGAATCTCAGATTGCATCACAACAAGCCTCTAAGGGATTATGGTGAGCATGTTGTCCTTGAGTTCTTTCTGTTTCTTCTTCATCTCTTTCCTCACAAGCTTGGCCTTATTAATCTTGTGCTTCTCATTGATGACGAAAGCAGATAGAACATGACTTGGTCCAGGAGGCAGATCCAAATCATCAAGTGATGTATCAGGCTTCTGGCACCAAATGTCAATGAAGTCTAGAATCCTTTTGGGATTCAGAAATGCTGGGACAGTAGTGTTCTTGGCACGAGCAACTTCCTCCATTCTCCTTTGAACATATTCAGTGTTCTTGGCATGAGCAGCTTCCTCCATTCTCCTTTGAACATATTCTTGGCACGAGCAGCTTCCTCCATTAATCTTGTGCTTCTCATTGAGGACGAAAGTAGATAGAACATGACTTGGTCTAGGAGGCAGATCCAAATCATCAAGTGGTGTATCAAGCTTCTAGCACCAAATGTCAATGAAGTCTAGAATCCTTTTGGGATTCAGAAATGCTGGGACAGTAGTGTTCTTGGCACGAGCAGCTTCCTCCATTCTCCTTTGAACATATTCAGCTAGTTCATGTTCATCGGCCATATCAATTTCATCAGCCTGAGGCAATACAGCCTTGCTCCTTGGGATGGGTCTTGTACCACGGCCTGCAGTTGCCTTTTTCTTCAGCATTGGCGTGTTTGAAGATATATGCCAGATGCTGAGGCACTTGATGCAACAATTGTGGCTGTTTGAAAGCCTTTAGTGTGCTGGCATGAAGCTAGCACGACTGGCGTTGAAGCTCTTGCAGCAGCCATTGAAGAGCTTGTGGCTGGCGGAGGTGCTGACGAAGTTGGTATAGGGGTTGTCTTGGGTGCTGAAGCCTTGGAAGATGATGGCTTTGGCTCAGAGGGCTTCGCAGAAGATTTTGAAGCTGAAGATTTTGGCCATGAGGGCACATCAGTTGATGGTTTCGGCTTTTGATCCAGCTTCTTCTTCATGGCTTTCTTGGGCATACTGCCACTTGAACCTGCACTAGCCTCTGCTGATGCTTTTGAAGCCCTGTTGAGTTCTTCAACAGCCTTCTGAGCTTGTTTCTGCAATTTTGCTTGACGCCTGGCCCACTCTTTGGGGAAACCTTCACCCCTTCTAATGCTAGTGGGGTTAGCTGTTTGACCAGGAGCCAGAGGCGGTCTGTTGCAAGGCGGCTTTACAGCAAAATCTTTCATGTATTTGGAGGTGACGTAATTGTAGCCCCTCCACTCATAAGTCCAGTACCTCTTGATCTTTTGCATGCGCATTTTGCACTGCTCCTTGGTTTCCTTTCCATGAGTTGCTTCATTTGGTGTGTAGTATCCTGAGTAAATATCCTCAGGTATCTCAAAAGCAGTGTGTTCCTCCTTTCTCGTGCCTCCCTTCTGAGGTCTTTTGCCATCTGCCATTTTCTTCAACCGAGGGTTTTGAACTTTCGAAGTTTCTGAAGAAGTTTGAAGATTTTCCTCAAGCAATGCTACAAATGAATTAAGTTGATGAGAACCGAGAGATTCGTCTGCAGACATTTGTACCTATGAACAGAGTATAGTTGCGAGTAAATTGGGAAGAGTCACATGCGTTCTCAGAAATTTTTCAAAACAGAACCAGTTGAGGAAATTGACCCTTATCATCTTGAAGAAATTCACTAAGTGTCTTGACTTAGGTTCCAGGGTTGTACAGATTGTGTAATCTGCACAATTGAGGAATCTAGCAGTTAAGCATGACTTAGATGAATTGACCAAGACTGGCAAGAAGGAAGTGTTGAAGAATTGGAAAGTAGTGGTAAAAACAACACTTGAAGAATTTTGGACAGTAAAAAGATCAAACTTGGGCAGTAAAAATAAATTTTAATTACCCCAAGGATGAACTGGACGACGAGTTGAAGGAAGTCGTCAGCTCAGATCTTTCGTGCCCTAACTTGGCGATGAAGGACAGCTACGGCGGCGGCAGAGGTGAAGAAATCCGCTGTCGGCACGAGTACAACGATGAAGAAGTTGAGGCAGTGAACCTCTTCTTCTCCCGCGGCGATGAATTCCAGCGGCGGCGCTAGGGTTCGGGAGTGAGAGCAACAGGGGCGCGAGGAGTGAAGTGAATTAGGTTTGACACGGTCAAGCCCTTATATAGACGGGGTGAAAACTGAGTGGTTCGAACATTTTGGACGGATAAGCCCCTGGCTATTCGCATCTCTGCGACACGCGTCACCCATCCATTTTCAGTGCGCTTATCCACGCAGCGAATGCACGGGATGAGGTTACTATGGCAACCGCCAAAAACTGGAATAGAAGATTTTAAAATATGTTCGCAATTTCTTCAGTTGTCAAGGACACAGTGAAGACTTTGAACAGTGTCAATTAGAACGCACATGAAGAGATTGTGAACTGAGTGGTTTGAGTTTAGTATAGAGGGGAGCGGGTCTGATCACATTCACATAGACAGAAAAGGCAACTTGAAGAATTAGCAATATGTGAATGTTGTTGAGGACATGAAAAACTCAGATATATATAGGAGAGATTAGCTCAAGCAATGAAGAACAACCACAAATGACAAATTTGAAAAGTTTGAGGAAATTGCAAATGACGAAAAACTCAAGTCTAAAGAACGTCATGTAGAGGGTGGTGCCATTACCCACCGTATAAGAACTGTGATGATTTCAGACACCGCGTGTAGCGACCCGACCCAATACGGTCAAGTCTCTGTGCTTTTTGTGCCATCCCTGGATCAGTATGCTGGCACACATAGTACTTCGATGAAATACCATAACATCACATGTAAAAGAAATACAGTAGATCCAGAGTATACCTTATATATGTCACAGCGGAAACATATCAATAGGGTGTGGAGTCCCCACAATGCCAACGGCAAGTTGAGTGTAGACTGTAACCCTACAATGTAATCTCTTACTCGTCGTAGAAATCCTGCAACATGATACGTTGCAGCCATGTAGGTCAGTACATTGAATGTACCAGCAAGATCACATATGAATGCAAAGGAGAATAACTCTATCTCTATATGAAATATGCCTGTGGTGGCACTGAGTCTGAGTTTTGCATAAAAGCTAGTTTTTCCCTACAACAAAGGAGTGGAAAGAAATATTAGTACAAAAGTTGGTTGTTAATGAGATGGTTCTGCCAACCAATTCTCATATCCCAAATTATTAATAATCCCACTCATAATTATTAATAGTGTTGAGAATGGCTGATAGTATCATCTCCGGTGCTCATGTTGTCCGTAACCGGGGACACGGCTAATCGATTAGTTTAACACTCTGCAGAGGTTTGTACACTTTACCCGCAAGTTTCGATCCCTCCCTTTAAGTCCTCGCACTTCAGAGTGTTTGAGAACAGGACGATCAAAACATGATCTTCCAAAGAGTTCCCCTGACCACCATCTGGTGCCGATCCAACCCTGCCGTTCATCTACATCTGCTAGTACCGTCCCGGCCAGAGTCACAACTAAGGTCAACCAAGCCAAAGCCCATAATGACTTGCGGTTGCACACGTAAGCTTTCCGGCCTTGAAGTATTCATCCATCTCTTTGAGCCTGGGTGGCATTCCGTCGGGATGATCACAGGTAGATTCCAGGATTCCCGGGCATAACCATGATAGCTATCAGGCTGCCAGATGCATTCCATTCCACCCAGAGGTATATTGAGTCCTTGAAGTCTTGATCATCATGTAGGTCTTGAATTATTAATCCTCACGACATTCTTGTATCACACATCCAACCCCCGTCTACTAGAGCGTAGCAATAATGTAAGATAACGTCCCTTCCCGGGCAATGGTAACAGGGGTATTGGGTTTCTCCTACTCATGATACTACCTCAAGTTTCAAGCTCAATATAACTACTGGAGGACATATTGAAAAGTATCACTAAATGCAATAAAACATAGGTAGGAAAATATGGTCAAAGTGAACTTGCCTAGTATAGTTGGTGAAGATAATATCGCTCTCAGAAATAACTTGATAGAATTACTCGTCAGTCACCGATGAAAGTCTATATAGTCAAACATTGCATTCACATAAGCATTCAATCTAGCAACATTCTAGCAATCAAAATTAGAATCAACATATAAGAGCAACCAAGAAAATCAATAAGGAAATCAAAGAAATCCAAAGAAAACTTCAAAAGAATACAAAAGGAAAACTACTAAAGAAATTATGGAAATTAACACACTAAACAATAAAAGGTTTTGTCCTAATAAAACTTGACAGCAAGGAAAAACACTAAACTAATAAATAAACAAAAAGTATTTTATAATATTTTTCCCTAGCAAAAAGAATCAACTAAAAAGCTTTTATTAAACTCTAACTATGATTAAAACAATATTAACTTAGAAATAAATCAAAAAAAATTCAACTATTAATACAAATTGTTTCTGATCTACGTCAGAAAATAAAATATATCCAACTAAAATTTTCATAAAGTATTTTTGTTAAAAACTTTCATAAAGTATTTTTGCTACTGTTTTGAATCTGCTTAAAACAAAACTAAATAAATTATATTAATTAATTTCTTTAAACCACTAGATAATAAATTTCATTAGAAACCAGTAGCAAAAAGAATTAATTAAAAATAATTTTTTAAATAGGATTTATGCCCTATTTGGTGTTTGAAGCAAATTTGATCAAATTCAAATTTAAAAACTTCAAATATGAAAACTATTTGAATCTACGGAAACTTTATAAAATTTTGAAACTAATGCAAAAAGAATTAATCAAAAACATTAAATATCCTAAAAGATATTAAGAAATCAAAAACAGAACAAAATTGAAAAACAGAAAAGAAAACAGAAAAAGGAAACTAGCTACGGATGGGCTAATGGCCATGTGGCGGGCTCTGATTGGCTACGGTGTTTGCTATGGGCGGACGGCCAGCATTTAAGGGTTTCGGAGGTTGCGGCTAAATTAAAAGAAAACCGACGGCTCGGTTCGATCTAAACCAAAAAAACCGTAAATAAAACCGATCTGAAGAAATAAAACCTAACCGTTTGATTGGATCTAATCGAGGCCGTTGCTTCGAGATCTAATGGAGGAGAGGCAACGGTGGCTCACCATGGTTGAGGACGGCGGCGCCGGCGTTGGGCGTCGAGGAGGGCGGCGTTCCGGCGGTCCTCAGCTATGGGCGCGGGGTCGGGTGGATGCGGCGCGGTGCGGCACGTCCTTTGGCGGAGTCGACGAAGGTTGGGGCCGACGGATGCAGCGGGGCGAGCTCGGCGGGCTTCGGCTCCGGTGGTCAGCATCGGTGGTGAAGAGGGTGGCTCCTCTCGCGTGTCTCCGGCGTTGTCGAAGAGCTCCGGTGATGCGGCGGAGCTTGGCAGGCTCGTGGGTGGCGACGGCGAGGTCCGGGGAGGTCGGGGTGGAGTGGAGGAGCGGAAATGGCGCGGCGGCAGAGGCGTGCTCCGGCGAGCAATCATGGCGGCGTGAGGGCATCGGGGTGGGGGCTTTCGGGTGAAATCGAGCAAGGGGCGAGGGGCTTTATAGGGGTGTAGCCTTGGGCGAGGGGCGAGGCCAGAATCGGCCGGAAATCGGCGAGGTGCGGCGGTGCCGGCGAGGAAGGAAAGGGATCAGCGGGAGGAGGAAGGTGAGCGCGGGAGGATTTGGATCGGGCAGTGGGTCCCAGCATCAGTGAGAGAGAGGGGAAAGGAAACAGATCGGCTGACCGATATGAAAATTATTCGGTGCGGGCGCACGCAGGTGGGCTGGATCCACTAGGTGGGCCGCGGGGATTATTTTCCTTTAAAGAAATCCCTTTCCTATTTTAAATATAACAGAGAAGAATAGTAAAGAAAAGAAAAAAAATAAAATATCCTGTAGGCATATTATATATCAAAATGATCAGAAAAAGATTTCCTAAATGATGAACTATTTTTCAGAGTCAAAATAAAATATATAAAAATTCATAAAAATCAAACACTGCTACTGTTGCATTTAAAATACAATAAAAATTATTTAAAATACCAAAATGATTTCAAATTTATTTTCTCCCGAATTTTTCATTGAAGGGAATCATTTTACCCTTATTTCCATGTATTTATTTTTAGGATAAAAATAATTTGAATAAAAACCAAATAACTCCAAATTGGGTTTGAATTTGTATTTCAAACCACTTTGAAATCTTTTCTGTTTTTTTCCTTGGCCAAATATATTTCAAATGCCTCTGAATATTTGTGGGGTCATATTCCTTCTCTCATTTTAATTATTTTCCAAAGGATTTGAAATTTGGAAATTCAAATAACTTCAAATGGAAAGTGGGTTTCAAATAACTTCAAATGGACTTTCAAATTGTTTCTTTTAAACTTCCAACCCATATTTCATATAATTCGAAGAACTCATTTTATCTTCTCTCATGAAAATCATTGAGTTGCATAAACTCTATGAATTTGAATTATTTCAATTGGAATTCAAATAATTTTCAAATCCCTATTTCATTTTTTAAATGGAAGAAGTCTTGTCATCTTCTCTCTAGGGTTTTGTATTTGAATTCATGGAAGCCAAAATGCAAGTATGAAAGTTTTGGGAAGGTCCTTTTATTCCCTCTCATTAAACTTTCAAAATGTTTCTAATTTCACTCAATTTCACACAATCAATCACATAACAATCAACAAACAATCATAATTATTTATTTAATATAACATTCCAAAATTTAGAATTTTGGGATGTTACAAACCTACCACACTTAAAATGAATCTCGTCCTCGAGATTCGAAGAGGCTAGCAACAAAAGGTTTGGGTTTGGGGGTCTTCTAGCAAATCCATTGATCAGAAAAGTCTGGGGTGCTACCACACTTAAAATAAAAGTTACGGCCCCATAAAAACTCAAGTACTCCATCCTTTGGGGTTGATGGTATCGGTCTTCTCATACTCTCCGGGATAACTCTTTCACTGGTGCTCTTCCGGTAAGGGCATAACCTGTTCCTCAAAATCCTGTGTCCTTACATTAAAACAAGGTCCTTCTGAGACTGGGTCCTTTTAGCTGACCGGTCTATCGCCAATGCTAAACAACTATCGAAACCTCATGGTGGTCAACAATTAATGGTTTCTTGCAGGAAAATGGTCTAGGTTGAATTTCACCGTATGACCTACGTTTGGCAAGAACTGCCTTGTACAAGGGTTTCTTAATATTCCATTCTAAGGCTTAAACAAGGTTTCAACGATCGTCGTCTCTCTTCTATAGGTAAGTCACTCCAGATTTACCATTCCAATTAGCGAGAGCGGATGATAAGAGTAAGTCATCATGGTGGCCAAGCCATGTCGCACCCAAATCATTACCCTATATAAGGTTTAGCAAATCTCGTTTGCTAACACTCGGGCATTCTCACAAGCATTGCAAAATATCTCTTGTCCTTGAACAAGGTTCGGGTAAATCCATTGGTGCTGCAAGCCAAACATACATCTATCGTTTCTTCACAACTCTCGGGTTTTCGTATCCTCCTATGAAACGTTTGCTGATGAAATCATAGCTTCTTCAGGATTCCTTCTTCAACAAGATTGTGCTTATTTCCTGATCCAACCTGGGGTCTGGGGCCAGGGTCCACTTCAATCCTTGTATAGCTTTGTCCTATCTTCGGGGTTATATCTGCTCTGTATTCTATCATCAACCTTCATAGGTATTAAGTCTAGTTGCTCCCTTCCACCGTCTTTTATACTTCTACTCATTGGTCCAAACTCCTTGGTATGAACAGTACATTCTTCTCCTTTGTTCCTGTGGTTTTATAGAGTACTACCACACTTAAAATGAATTGTACTAGTTCATCCATAGATCATATTCCTCATATCTCCGAACATGCTTAAAATAACATACTATTCAGCAATTAAAACCAGGGCACATAAATTTTATTGATTCATGATCCATTACAATCTCTGAGACTTTCATTACATAATTCAACTCCATATCCTCATGAAAATAAGGGTGTTTCCTACTACACTTATTTCTGACACCAAAATTTTCAGCTACTCAGCTCCAGCTTTCCTCGGGTCTGAACATTCTCTGGCAAAATGTCCTACTTCCTTGCAACATAAAAAAATGACATCAGACAAACCCAGGGGCTTCCTGGTGATTATCCTGGCTCCTTGGGTTCTTGGCTCCTTTCCTGGGCACATAGTGGCGTAGTGACCTGTATCCTTGCACTTGAAACATGTGATGTGACTCCGGTCCTCTCGTGCAGGAATTGGGCGGTTCCTGGTATATTTTCTCTTCTTCTTCCTGGATGTCTTCATACTGATCAGGGCCCCTATTTCCCGTTGGTCAAACTCTACTTCTTTTGTCGGGAAGCATCCCAGATACTCTTTTCTTTCCTTGGTGCAATACTGTGAAAAATGTCCTTCTTCTCCACATGAATAACAGGCATTGGAGTGAAATCTGACTAGGCCTGCTTCATGTGTGTCTTCAACGTCTTCCTTCATCATAGTTACTTTCGGTTGATTACAGAGAGCTTCTTTCATTCCTTCTTTCTGTTGCCGGATGATTTGCTACACCTTGGGGTAAATTTGGCATTGAGCCGGGTAATAAGTAGTGCCTTCACATAAGAAACATGTCACCTGCATAATTGGGCATTCTTCTACTAGGTGATTTCCTTCACAATGTGGGCACTCATCATTGTGTTCTTCCTGGGTGTGTCCTATTTCTCCGCAAATCTTGCAGGCACAAGGTTTATTCATAGGGTTACCACAGTGCTTCTGATAAGACGGGATCTTAACAGAGTCTCCTTGAATTCCTCCCAAATTCTTGCTCCATTCCATCCTTGTATAGCTTGATGCATCTTCCACCATGTTAAAGCACCTTGTGTAAAGTACTGTAGGGAGTAGGGAACCATATATGCGCTTCCAACACCGTATTCCTTCATGTGATCTTCCATGTTCTCTATCCACTGTTCTACCTCCAGCTGAGTCATCGACCCAGGAAATACGAGTCCATCTCCATTCATCATCTATTGGGTCCAAGGGTTTTGGGATGAGATACGTGAGAGGGATAGAGAGATACACACAATACAAACAATATTGTTTTGAAAAATAGGTTTTTATTTGTGGCTGTCGGAAAAAATCACGCAATGACAGCTCACAAATCATCATATCTAATGTGAGTATACAACAGGGGTTTGGTCTTCTAAAGGTCATAATAATATTGAGATTCTTCAGGGTCTTCAAATTCTTAGAGTCTTCAATCGTTGTAGCTTCAATCCTTGTACTCTGAGGTGGTTCTCAGTTGATCCTCCGTGTGGTCAAAATGGAAAGGGGTATTTTCTAACTATTTGAGGTAAGAGGGAGTATTTGATAAAATCATAAAAAGGTGAGAAGTAAAGGATCTTTTTGAAAATAAAGTTTTAGAGATATCATGTCCTACGGCTTTCCAGTTTCTAGGGTCACGTCCTACAATCAACATGTGCTTTGATACCATCTCTGTAGCGACCCGACCCAATACGGTCAAGTCATTGTGCTTTCTGTTCCATCCCTGGATCAGTATACTGGCACACACAGTACTTCGATGAAATACCATAACATCACATGTAAAAGCAATACCGTAGATCCAGAGTATACCTTATATATGTCACCGCGGAAACATATCAATAGGGTGTGGAGTCCCATCAACGCCAATGGCAAGTTGAGTGTAGACCGTAACCCTACAACGTAATCTCTTACTCGTCGTAGAAATCCTGCAACATGATACGTTGCAGCCGTGTAGGTCAGTACATTGAATGTACCGGCAAGATCACATATGAATGCAAAGGAGAATAACTCTATCTCTATATGAAATATGGTTGTGGTGGCACTGAGTCTGAGTTTTGAATAAAAGCTAGTTTTTCCCTACAACAAAGGAGTGGAAAGAAATAATAGTACAAAAGTTGGTTGTTAATGAGATGGTTCCACCAACCAATTCTCATATCCCAAATTATTAATAATCCCACTCATAATTATTAATAGTGTCGAGAATGGATGATAGTATCATCTCCGATGCTCATGTTGTCCGTAACCGGGGACACGGCTAATCAATTAGTTTAACACTCTGTAGAGGTTTGTACACTTTACCCGCAAGATTTGATCTCTCCATTTAAGTCCTCGCACTTCAGAGTGTTTGAGAATAGGACGATCGAAACATGATCTTCCAAAGAGTTCCCCTGACCACCGTCCGGTGCCCATCCAACCCTACCGTTCGTCTACATCTACTAGCACAGTCCCGGCCAGAGTCACAACTAAGGTCAACCAAGCCAGAGCTCATAATGACTTGCGATTGCACATGTAAGCTTTCCGGCCTTGAAGTATCCATCCATCTCTTTGAGCCTGGGTGGCATTCCGTCGGGATGATCACAGGTAGATACCAGGATTCCCGGGCATAACCATGATAGATATCAGGCTGCCAGATGCATTCCATTCCACCCAGAGGTATATTGTGTCCTTGAAGTCTTAAAGTCTTGATCATCATGCAGGTCTTGAATTATTAATCCTCACGACACTCTTCTATCACACATCCAGCCCCCGTCTACTAGAGCGTAGCAATAATGCAAGATAACATCCCTTCCCGGGCAATGGTAACATGGGTATTGGGTTTCTCCTACTCATGATACTACCTCAAGTTTCAAGCTCAATATAACTATTGGAGGACATATTGAAAAGTATCACTAAATGCAATAAAACATAGGTATGAAAATACGGTCAAAGTGAACTTGCCTGGTATAGTTGGTGAAGATAATATTGCTCTCGGAAATAACTTGATAGAATTACTCGTCACTCTCCGATGAAAGTCTATATAGTCAAACGTTGCATTCACATAAGCATTCAATCTAGCAATCATTCTAGCAAAGTAAAATTAGAATCAACATATAAAAGCAACCAAGAAAATCAATAAGGAAATCAAAGAAAACCAAAAGAAATCCAATGAAAACTTCAAAAGAAAACAAAAGGAAAACTACTAAAGAAATTATGGAAATTAACACACTAAACAATAAAAGCTTTTGTCCTAACAAAACTTAATAGCAAGGAAAAACACTAAATTAATAAATAAATAGAAACTATTTTATAATATTTTTCCCTAGCAAAAAGAATCAACTAAAAAGCTTTTATGAAACTCTAACTATGATTAAAACAATATTAACTTAGAAATAAATCAAAAACAATTTCAACTATTAATACAAATTGTTTCTGATCTACATTAAAGTTAGGAGAAAATAAAATTTATCCAACTAAAATTTTCATAAAAGTATTTTTGTTAAAACCTTTCATAGCAAAAGAAAGAAATCAAAACAAGGCATATAAGCTACCGTTTTGAGTCTTCTTAAAACAAAACTAATAAAATTTTATAAATTAATTTCTTTAAACCACTGGATAATCAATTTCATTAGAAACCAGTAGCAAAAAGAATTAATCAAAACATTAAATATCCTAAAGGATATTAAGAAATCAAAAACCAAACAAAATTGAAAAACAGAAAAGAAAATAGAAAACGGAAACTAGCTACGGATCGGCTAATGGCCACGTGGCGGGCTCTGATTGGCTACGGGTGTTCCCTATGGGCGGACGTCCGACATTTAAGTGTTTCAGAGGTTGCGGCTAAATTAAAGGAAAACTGACGGCTCGGTTCGATCTAAACCGAAAAAAACCCGTAAATAAAACTGATCTAAAGAAATAAAACCTAACCGTTTGATTGGATCTAATCGAGGCCTTTGCATCGAGATCTAACAGAGGAGGGGCAATGGTGGCTCACCGTGGTTGAGGACGGCGGCGCCGGCGTCGGGCGTCGAGGAGGGCGGCGTTTCGGCAGTCCTCCGGCATGGGCGCGAGGTCGGGTGGATGCGGCGCGGTGTCGCGCGTCCGTTGGCGGAGTCGACGAAGGTTGGGGACGACGGATGGCAGCGGGACGAGCTCGGCGGGCTTCGGCTCCGGTGGTCGGCATCAGTGGTGAAGACGGCGGCTCCTCTCGCGTGTCTCCGGCGTTGTCGAAGAGCTCCGGTGATGCGGCGGAGCTTGGCGGGCTCGTGGGTGGCGACGGCGAGGTCCGGGGAGGTCGGGTGGAGTGGAGGAGCGGAAATGGCGCGGTGGCAGAGGCGTGCTCGGCGAGCAATCACGACGGCGTGAGGGCGTCGGGGTGGGGGATTTTAGGTGAAATCGAGCAAGGGGCGAGGGGCTTTATAGGGGTGTAGCCTTGGGCAAGGGGCGAGGCCAGTATCGGCAGGAAATCGGCGAGGTGCGGCGGCGCCGGCGAGGAAGGAAAGGGATCAGCGGGAGGAGGAAGGTGAGCGCGGGAGGATTTGGATCGGGCGGTGGGTCCCAGCATCAGTGAGAGAGAAGGGAAAGGAAACAGATCGGCTGACCGATATGAAAATGATTCGGTGTGGGCGCGCGCAGGTGGGCTGGATCCACTAGGTGGGCCGCGGGGATTATTTCCTTTTAAAGGAAATCCCTTTCCTATTTTAAATAAAACAGAGAAGAAAAGTAAAGAAAAGAAAAGAAATAAAATATCGTATAAGCATATTATATATCAAAATGATCAGAAAAAGATTTCCTAAATGGTGAACTATTTTTCAGTGTCAAAATAAAATGTACAAAAATTCATAAAAATCAAACAGTGCTACTGTTGCATTTAAAATGCAATAAAAATTATTTAAAATACCAAAATGATTACAAATTTTTTTCTCCCAAATTTTTCATTGAAGGGAATCATTTTACCCTTATTTCCATGTATTTATTTTTAGGAGAAAAATAATTTGAATAAAAACCAAATAACGCCAAATTGGGTTTGAATTTTTATTTCAAACCACTTTCAAATCTTTTTTTTCCTTGGCCAAATATATTTCAAATGCCTCCGAATATTTGAGGGGTCATATTCCTTCTCTCATTTTGAATATTTTCCAGAGGATTTGAAATTTGGAAATTCAAATAACTTCAAATGGAAAGTGGGTTTCAAATAACTTCAAATGGACTTTCAAATTGTTTCTTTTAAACTTCCAACCCATATTTCATATAATTTGAAGAAGTCATTTTATCTTCTCTCATGAAAATCATTGAGTTGCATATAGTTTATGAATTTGAATTATTTCAATTCGAATTCAAATCATTTTCAAATCCCTATTTCATTTCTTTAAATGGAAGAAGTCGTGTCATCCTCTCTCTAGGGTTTTGTATTTGAATTGAATTTGAATTCATGGAAGCCAAAATGCAAGTATGAAAGTTTTGGGAAGGTCCTTTTATTCCCTCTCATTAAACTTTCAAAAAAATTCAAATTTGACTCAATTTCACACAATCAATCACACAACAATCAACAAACAATCATAATTATTTTGACATAACATTCCAAAATTTAGAATTTTGGGATGTTACACCGCGTACAATTGTCATAGGGTTCTGAGAATCAAGTTCTTCATTAATTTCTTCACACTTAGAGGATTAGTCTTCCCTGATTGAAAAAATGATACTTCGTGTGTTGCGCATCAAAGTCATCAAGAATGCATAAGCGTTAGGATGTGTATCCTTTTCAAAGGACATTCAAAGATTCTAGGATGTTTAGCTCACACCGCAACATGAAAAACCTTCTCTCATCCAAGGGCTTAGTGAAGATATCTGCAAGCTGGTCTTCAGTCTTCACATGGTTGATGACGATGTCTCCCTTCAGCACATGATCACGAAGAAAATGGTGACGAATCTGAATGTGCTTCGTCCTAGAGTGTTGCACTGGGTTGTGGGCGATCTTGATGGCACTCTCATTGTCACAGTACAGTGGCACTTTCTTCACGTTGACGCCATAATCCTTGAGGGTTTGCTTCATCCATAGTAGCTGTGAGCAGCAGGCGCCAGCGGCAATGTACTCAGCCTCAGCTGTGGAAAGTGACACGTTGTTCTGCTTCTTCGAGGACCAACAAACAAGAGATTGTCTGAGGAAATGGCATGTGCTTGATGTTGACTTGCGATCCACACGATCTCCAGCATAATCAGAATCAGAAAATCCAGCAAGATCCAGTGAAGAGCCCTTGGGATACCATAATCCAAGCGTTGGTGTGTGAGCTAAATATCGAAGAATTCGTTTCACAGCCTGATGGTGTGATTCCTTCGGTGATGCTTGAAAGTGGGCACACATGCAAACGCTAAGCATAATATCTGGCTTAGATGCACATAGGTAAAGCAGCGAACCAATGATGGAGCGATATACCTTCTGATCGAAATCTTTACCATTTTCGTCAGTGCAGAGTTGACCATTTGTTGGCATTGGTATCTTGAGGCCTTTATAATCTTGTATGCCGAATTTCTTCAGGCAATCCTTGAGGTATTTCTCCTGAGATATGAAGATGCCATTGGGTTGTTGACGAATTTGAAGTCCGAGGAAGAATTTCAACTCCCCCATCATAGACATCTGATATTGTTCACGCATCATATATGCAAATTCGTCACTGTATTTCTTGTTAGTGCAACCAAAGATAATATCATCAAAAATATATATTTGGCATATGAACAGTTCACCATCATAAGATTTAGTGAAAAGAGTCGGGTCAAGTGAACCGGGTTTGAAACCCTTTCTCTTCAGGAACTCCTTCAGTGTATCATACCAAGCCCTCAGGGCTTTCTTGAGGCCATATAGAGCCTTGTTGAGTCTGAAGACTTTGCCAGGATGCCTTGGGTCCTCAAAACCTGGTGGTTGAGCAACATATACTTCTTCCTCAAGCTTACTATTGAGGAATGCACTTTTCACATCCATTTGATATAAGAGGATATCATATGGTTAGCATATGCAAGCAGTATACGAATGGCTTCAAGCCTAGCAACAGGTGCAAATGTTTCATCGAAATCAATACCCTCAACCTGTATGTAGCCTTGAGCTACAAGACGGGCCTTATTCCTCACCACTTGGCCATTTTCATCTTGTTTGTTGCGGTAGATCCATTTGGTGCCCATGACATTGTGCTTGCGTGGATCAGGACGCTTGACTAGCTCCCACACATTGTTGAGCTCGAATTGATGCAATTCCTCTTGCATCGCTTGAATCCATTCCAGTTCAAGAAATGCTTCATCAACTTTGGTCGGTTCTGAAATAGAGACAAACGCGTAATGCCCACAAAAGTTAGCCAAATGTGAAGCGTTTGAGCGAGTGAGGGGACCAGGTGCATTGATGTTGTTGAGGATCTTCTCAATATGCACTTCATTCGCCACTCGTGGATGTGCTGGACGAGGGCCTTGCTATTGTTGTTGCCATGCAGAATCATCAGCATCATTTTCCTCAGGATCAACAGTTTCTTCAGGACAAGGGATCACTACTTCTTCATCAGCTATTTCTTCACTGGGCACAATTTCACTAGTGCCCATAAGCTTGATAGATTCCTCAGGAGGCATTTCATCTAGCACAGGAGGCAGGTGCTCTCTTTGCGAGCCGTTAGTTTCATCGAACCGCACATCTATAGTTTCAATGACCTTGTTGTGGTAGGTGTTGAAGACTCTGTAGGTGTGCGAGTCCTTTCCGTAACCAAGCATAAAACCTTCATGTGCTTTCGGTGCAAATTTAGAATTGTGATAAGGATCTCTAATCCAGCATTTAGCACCGAAGACTTTGAAATAACTCACATTGGGTTTCTTGTCAGTGAGGAGCTCATCTGAGGTCTTCTTGAGGAATTTGTGAAGATATACCCGGTTGATGATGTGACACGCAGTGTCAATTGCTTCATGCCCAAATCGACGAGGGGTCTTGTATTCATCAAGCATTGTGCGAGCCATCTCGATGAGTGTCCTATTCTTGCGCTCCACAACTCCATTCTGCTGAGGCGTGTAGGGAGCAGAGAGCTCATGAGTGATACCAAGTTCATCAAGATAGTCATCAAGTCCTGTGTTTTTGAACTCGGTGCCGTTGTCGCTCCTGATGTGCTTGATCTTGAGACCATAATTTGTCATGGCCCGATTGGAGAATCATCTGAAGACATCCTGAACTTTAGTCTTGAAGGAAATGATGTGCACCCAGGTGTATCGAGAGTAGTCGTCAACCATGACGAATCCGTAGAGAGATGCTGCATTGGTTAGTGTGGCATAATGTGTAGGACCAAACAAATCCATATGAAGTAATTCAAAGTGACGAGTAGTGGTCATGATTGTCTTAGCCACATGCTTGGATCTGGTCATCTTTCCAGACTCACAAGCACCACACAGATGATCTTTGACGAATTTGACGCCTTTGACGCCAATGATGTGCTTCTTCTTGATGAGTGTGCTCAAATTCGTCATGCCAGCATGTCCAAGACGTCGATGCCATAGCCAACACTCTAAAGCTTTTGCCAGTAGACACGTGGCAGGCTGAGGACCTAGACAGAAATCTACAATATACAAATCTCCTTTCCTAAAGCCTTGGAAGACTTTGGATTTGTCAGATTCCATCAGCACAATACATCTATATTTGCCAAAGATGACAATCATATCAAGATCACAAAGCATTGAGACAGACATGAGGTTGTATCCAAGGGACTCGACAAGCATCACCTTTTCCATGTGTCGATCCTTTGAGATAGCAACCTTACCTAGACCCAATACCTTGCTTTTTTCCTTTGTCGGCGTATGTGATATGCTTCAGATGAGACGGAGTAAGGGGAGCATCAGTGAGGACATTCCTATCACCAGTCATGTGATTCGTGCAGCCACTATCCAGGACCCATTCAGTGGCTGTGGGTGTGTCATCTTGTAGAAGCATTAGTCTGACTTACAAATTCATATACTTCAAAGTGAAGAATATGATGATGATCAATTTCGTCAGGCAATTTTATCAAGGAATAATATCTAGCAGCATAAGGGATGTGTGAAATGAGTATTCATTTCATCATGATTAGCCTGAATCCCAACAGGCATTTGTCAGGTCTTCAGCAAATTCATCAGACATTTTAGTTGTCTGAAGACCTGACCCTGCAGAAGTGATTAGTTCTTCTTCTTAACCACCCAGATCTGAATGGGTGGCTAAGAAGCAATGTAATGCAGTGCATTAATGGAGAACTTAGGCATTCAAGAATATGCATTTTTCTTCACAGGAGGGTTATATTAATTGAATGAATAAGCAGAGAAATTCTTCGAGGTTTTGTGAACATAGTGGTTCGAAGAATAGTTCTCATATTCATCAAATCTCTGTTTGTTTCCCTGCAAAACAGAGGCATTAGTACGACCATAAGTGAGTCTGCATCCATTTGACGACTTTGATCCTTGTGAAGAATTTGGCCTGGGATGTTTCTTCTTCATCGGTGGTGTCATGATGACATTCACCTGAAGATTTTCCAGAAGGCTTTTGGGAACCTAGATTTTCTTCACAGGTGGACCGTTCCTGCAGTTAGTACCAACAAATCTGGCAAAGACTTCACCATTCTGATTCTTGAACAGTTTATAGTTGGAGTCAAATGACTCATCTGAAGAATATGATGCATCACAAGTATAGCCAGATAAGGTAGATGGGTCTATTAGTGGTCCCTTTGCAGCAACCCATGTGGTTTTGGGATACTGCTCAGGCTTCCAATACGAACCATCAACATTAAGCTTTCCCTCAAAAGCAATACCCTCTTTCCTAGGGTTCCTGTGAAGAATTTGCTTTTTGAGCACGTTACACAGGGTTTGATGCCCTTTGAGGCTTTTGTACATGCCAGTGACATACAATTCCTTCAGCCCAGCATTTTTGTCAGTATCACAGGTGGTTTCCTCAGATGAGGGGTTAGTGGCCACCAAAGCAGTTGAAGCAATTGAAAGTACTGAAGCATTTGAACATTCAGCTGAAGAATTTGCATTATCATGTTCAAGGTATTTTAGGCATGGTGTAACAAATTCTTCCTGAGCGGTACTGATCTGTTGAGCGAGGAGTGAATCGTTCTCTTTTTGAAGATCATCATGAGACGCTCTCAGCTTCTCGAGATCTTGCTTCCTTTGAAGAAATTCATAGGACAGCTTCTCATGTTCGACTGAGAGGGACACATGACGACTTTCAAGTTCGTCATACTGTGACTTAAACCGTCTGAGATCTTCAGACAAGGCTTGACTACAATCCATTTCCTCGTCCAACAGGTCATTGCTTTTGTCTGGCAACTTTTGAATCTTTTCCATAGCATGCTGTTGTTCAGTTGCAATCTTAACAAGTTTCTTATGGCTTGGTTTAGATTCACACTCAGAGTCATCATCACTGGAAGTTTCAAAGTAAGCTTCTCGTGAGGTTACCTTTGCACATCTTGCCATGAAGCAATAGGTGGGAGTGTAGTCATCAGCACAGTCATCAGTGTTGGTGGAGATACCATTATCTTCAGGGTTGAAGATGGACTTGCTGATGTACTCCTCAGATTCCTCAGCTTCCTAATGATCTGATTCTTCCTCAGAATCCATTTCCTTCCCAATGAATGCACGAGCTCTGCTGGAACTACCTGTCTTGCGAGATGAGGACTTTGATGAAGACTTTGAGGACTAGTTCTTTTTCCATCAGATTCATCATCATCCCTGCTCTTCTTCTTCTTCTTCTTCTTCTTCTTCTTTAGCCATAGAGGGCAGTCGGCGATGTAGTGGTCTGGCTTCTTGCATTTCTGACAGGTTCTCTTGTTGTAGTCTCGAGCAGACGCTTCTCCAGTGTTCTTCGAGTCATACTTTGAAGACTTTCCAAAGCGATTTTTCTTGGCAAACTTCTGGAACTTCTTCACCAACATTGCTAGTTCTCTGCCAATTTCCTCAGCACCATCAGAACTGCTCTCATATTCCTCTTCTTCTTCAGATGAAGAAATAGCCTTGGCTTTTGCTTTTGCCTTCAGAGCACGAGGACGTCCATAGCTGGGACCATACATATCTCTCTTCTCTGCTTGCTGAAATTCATGAGAGTTGACCCTTTCAAGAATGTCAGCGGGGTCAAGTGATTTGTAGTCAGGGCGCTCTTGTATCAACAGTGCCAAGGTGTCGAAGGAACTGTCCAGAGACCTCAGCAATTTCTTCACCACCTCATGATCGGTGATGTCAGCAGCACCAAGAGCCCGAAGCTCATTGGAGATATCAGTAAGGCGGTCGAAGGTTTGCTGCACATTCTCATTGTCGAGATTCTTGAAGCGATTGAAGAGATTGCGAAGAACGTCAACTCGGGAGTCACGTTGAGTGGAGACTCCCTCATTGACCTTGGAAAGCCTATCCCTGATAAGCTTTGAAGTTTCCAAAGCACTCACTCTACCATACTGTCCTTTGTTCAGATGATCACATATGATATTCTTTGCTTGAGAGTCGAGTTGCTTGAATCTCTTGACGTCAGTGGCATTGATGATTGGAGCCATGGTAGGCACTCCATTCTCGATGACGAACCAGAGATTGTTGTCAATTGCCTCAAGATGCATTCGCATCTTGTTCTTCCAGTAGGGATAGTCTGTGCCATCGAAGATGGGGCACGCAGCGGATACCTTGATCATACCTGCGGTCGAAATAACTAAAACTCCAGGTGGTTAAACCAAAATCACACAGAACAAGGGAGTACCTTGCTCTGATACCAATTGAAAGCGTAGGTTTACTCCCAGAGGGGGGGTGAATGGGATATTTTTAGAAATTCGTCAAACTCCAAAGATTTTGACGAAAATTAGAGTGATGAAATAGAAACAAAGGCGAAACTAGATTGACACAGATACAAGTAGCATGCATATGAAATACATACAAGTGAAGAACATGAGATCATACAGGCAGACATGCATGAGGAAGATGAACTGAAGAAATGAAAAACAACATGAGAAGTCTTCAGTTCAAATTCTTCAGAAAAGTAAAGCACAAGTTCTTCAGCAGCGGAATTGCGTAAAGGTAAAGGGTGAGGAATTTGAAACCAGTTAGGGTTGGTGAAGACACAACGATTTGGTAGACCAGTTCCAGTTGCTGTATCAACTGTATGTCTGGTTGAGGCGGCTGAGTCTTACCTCGGAGGACACTTAGTCCTCACCGTATTCCTCTTGAGCTAAGGTCACTCAGATCTCGCCCAATCACTTGTGGTAAGTCTTCAAGGTAGACTTCCAAAACCTTCACAGACTTGTTCACCGGCACGCTACAATTACTCTTGGGTGCTTAGAACATGACGCCTAACCGTCTGGAAGAATGACAGTCTTCAAAGGTAACAAGCGTCGGATCACACAGATCAACTTCTTCAGTGATGCTCAATCACATTGGCTCTGGTTGAGTTTTTCCTCACTTAGGTTCTCACAAAGTCATCAGAGGAAGGGTTGCTCTCAAATGACAAGTGTCAATCTCTCTCTAGAGCAGCCACCCAACTAGTGGTTGTAGGGGCGGATATTTATAGCCAGGGGGCAACCCGACATGAATTGTGATAAATGCCCTTCTCAGACATGACCGTTGTCAGGATAAGAATCCACTCGACAGCTGGCATGCGGCGTAGCACCGGTCAGAAATTAAGCTCTCAATTTCGTCGGTGCACTCAATTTCCTCATGATAGGCAGATCACACTGGCGAAATCCTAACTCCTCAGCCTGACCAAATTCGTCAGAGACCAGATGAACTTTGTCACTGTCACCGTCAAATTCATCAGCTGTTCCGGAGATTTCCAAAGGCTTCACTCGAAGCGGCTTATGTTTGTATAGGTTTGAGCATCGCTTTGAAGTATGATATATGTTTCACCTAGACCCCCTTTAACAATACTATTTTTCCTATGACTCAGATAAGAAGAAAAGAAACTATGAAAACAAAGTCTTCAAGCTTTAAAGTCTTCACATCAATTTCTTCACAGGCCGCACCTAATTCTTCACTTGAAGAAATACATTTTTAGGGGTCACCTTCCGTGTTTAAATCAAGTCTTCAGGGACTATTTTCACCTGTGTACACTCACAAACACATTTGCCCCTTAACCTATTTGTCTTTCAATACTCCAAAACCACTAAGGGGGCACTTGATGCACTTATAGCGTGTACATAAGTTGCATTAGATTAACATGCAAAACTAAAGCACTTTCTCATGACAGTAGCAGACAGTAGCACAATACCAAATTACCAATAGATATGATAAAGAACAATAATCAGGATGAAGGCCGTAGGCCGGTACCTGTGTGAGGAAGCTTATCAATTAGTACTTCCTTTGACTGGAAGTAGAGAAAAGCGACTGACAGGAAACTAAGGTGGCAGTTGAGGCAATGAACCACCCAAAGTCTTTGTGCCGTTCCACTAAAATTGAGCATCCCTGTTGGCACATATATTGAGAAAGTGAGATTACTGTAATAGTGGCACTGGTTGATGAAACATACACTAACAAATAGAAGCATCCTCATTATCTTAATGAGTAAAGATAGCAACATAGTAGCCTTGCTTAAAGAGAGGTATTAGTTTATTTTATCAGTGCCAATTAGCTCAACACGCAAAGCATTGCCATGTATCATCGGTTGGAAAGATTTAACGTGCAAAGATAAAGCACTTTCTCATGACAGTAGCAAGCATGATACCAACAGAGATGACAGCACACTAATTTGGATTAAGGACGTAGGCCGGTACCAACCTGCGCGAGGAAATTTATTCAAGTAATTCCAGAAGAGAAGATAAAGCACTGACAGGAATCATTCAAGGGTATCCTCTTGTGAGATTATATCAAGAGATTATCAAGCACTTCCAGCAGAGTAAAAGCACCGACTGGAATACAATCCATAGTATCCTCTTGCGCAGGTCCACTAAAATGTACGATTGACACAACATGATCCCTGTTCGCACAAGTAGGAATGATGTGATACCTTCATTAGCTTAGTGAGAAATGATAGAAAGACAATAGCATATTTACAAGTTTTACGGTAGTTGGCATTTTTATAAGCCGTCTGACGAGGGCATGTACTAGGGATAGGGTAACAAGCCTGACCTACGGATCCTACCCTAGGACTCCTCACGCCTTATACTGGGCCCCAAGACCAGATCAGCGACCAAGCGTTCTACAGACTGACATTCACTCGGAGTTCAATGAATCACTCGGGAAGCAAGAGTCCACTCGACCAGCTATTTCACTCGGAGTACCTGACAGTCACTCGACCAGAGAAGACCAGGAGGCTCCAGGAGCACAACGGTCAGGACGTGCGCTCGCTCGTATTAACTGTAATCAATGCGCCCGTTACCTGGCGCCCTTAAACCCCCTCTTAACCCCTAGTAATGGCGGCATTCATGGGAGGGCTGGCAAACGCTATATAAGCCACCCCCCAGCTCCATTCCAAGGGTTCGCAATCCATTTGTAACTCATACACTCAAGCAATCAAGCTCCAGAGCACCGTGATGTAGGGCTGTTACCTCCACCGCTGAGGGGCCTGAACTCGTAAAATCCGAGTGTAACACATGCGCCGTAGCTAGGCTCTGCCCTCTCATCCATACCCCTACACATTACTGTCAGACTTGCACCCACGACAGTTGGCGCCCACCGTGGGGCAGGCGTCTAGCAACTTCCGGCGTAGTTGCATTTTTTCAATCATCACCATGGTTTTCGGCGGCGGACTGACTCTGGGCGGCGAGATCCGTTTCGGCGTCCTCAGCTTCAACGCCGACGATTCGGCGTGGCTCCAGGAAGCCCCGCTGGATGTCGAGGCGTTGCCCGTCCGCGGTGCGGCGCACTTCCGCACGAGTACCTTCGGCGTCCTTCTTCGGCAACCGTCGACTCCTTACCAGTCGACGACTTCACTCTCCACCAGCCGTCGTCGCAAGCGCTCCGGGCGCTCTCGGCTTCAGTGGTGGATCAAGCACGCGGCGGCCCTTCAGGCTGTGGCCCCGCAGATCGCGGCAATCGAGCCTGATGAACCTGTCTTCGATCTGTTCACCTCCGTGCACGAGCACTCGGAAAGCTTGTCCGAGTGCGAGAGCAGCGATCCCGCTGCAGAGGTGGTGATGGACGATTCCCCGCCCAGTCTGCCTGGGTACAGCCGCTGCGGCGTGGAGAACGGTGACCCGTCGTGCCCTGATCTTGGTCGCGGCAAAGACCGACACGACGACGAGTACGTCCCCCGACCTCTCACTCGGCAGCAGAGGGAGGAACAGCAGCGCAGGACCGAGCAGGCCCTCCAGACGCCCATCGTTGGGACGACCCCCGAGGCTCAGGCTTTGGAGGCCGTGTGCCAGGCCAACTTGGCTGAGCGCAATCGTTTGGAACCGCTCCAGAAGTCACTCGACGATCGCGCCCGCAGGCAGCATCAGCCCAGTTCCAGTCGGCGGCAGCGGCAGTTGTTCTCAAATGACCAGCAACAGAGTTTCCAGGTATTCCGCACTCCCGTCCAGAATCTGGCGGCGGCCACTCGGATAGCAGATTCCATTGAGCCATCCTGATCCGAGGTGGGAGAGGGTCTTCGGCAGATCCGGGCCCTGCTCAAGGCGTCTGAGGAGCAAAATTCGGCAGTATGCCAGTCGCGCAACCGGATTCACAGCAGATCCATAAGGGCTGACACCGTTCAGTCGGCTCACAGCCCGGTGTCCCCAAGGAGAAATAGACACTCACCTCCGCGGCGAAACGACCAAGACCGCCACCGAGACCAGTACTCGGGGCAGGGTCACAGTCGGAATACGCCTCCGCGGCGTCAGGACGATCGTCGCCGCATGCAGCCGCCCCCTCCGCGGGATGGCTCGTACGCGCCCCGGCCGTACGACGCCAGGCGTCCTTACGGCAACGATCGGAGGGCCAGCCCTCCCCGTCATGGTGACGGTTATCGCCAGAGAGAGCCAGTCGACTACCGTGACCCGCAGTTCAACGCGAGATCCGTTCTTGCTCAGAACCTGGTCGACAGAGGTAGAGCTCTGAGAGAGAACTTGGACAGAGATCGTCTGAGTGGAAGTGGAGCCTTCATCTCCGAGCCTGAGTGTTTCAGCAGGGCCATCCAGGCTGCTGAGATCCCGCCTAACTTCAGATTAGCAGCTGGAGTAAGCAAGTTCACCGGTGAGTCCAAGCCAGAAACTTGGTTAGAGGATTACCGAGTGGCTGTGCAAATTGGAGGAGGAAATGATTACGTGGCTATGAAGCATTTGCCTTTGATGCTGGAAGGGTCCGCCCGTGCCTGGCTCAACCAGCTCACTCCGGCCAGCATATACTACTGGGAAGATTTGGCCCGAGTGTTCATCAAAACATTCGAGGGGACGTGCAAACGCCCGGCTGGATTGTCTGAGTTGCAGCACTGCGTGCAGAAACCGAATGAAACATTGAGGGAGTACATCCAGCGGTGGACACCCTTGCATCACATGGTGGAGAACGTCACAGAGCATCAAGCCGTCTGCGCTTTCAAGGCAGGAGTCAGATATCGGGAGCTCATCCTGAAATTTGGTCGGTCAGGATCCTTGACCATGAGCCGAATGATGGAGATTGCCACTCGGTATGCAAACGGAGAAGAGGAAGACCGTCTCCGTAACGGCAAAGGGAAAACCAGCGAGCCCAACCCCGGAAGCAGTAATCTCAATCGGAAGCCGAAACGCAAGGCTGATGGTTCGACTCAGGCCGAGGCTGCCGCTCTGGCCGGCCAAGCCAAGAACAATGGGAAGGCTAAGGAAAAATGGATCCCGAAGAAAAAGAGAGATCAGTCGGGCCAAGATGTCCTCGATTTGCCATGTCACATCCACACCAGAAAGGATGAAGAGGGCAATCTGATATTGCCCAAGCATACCACTCGACAGTGCAGACTGTTGATTCAGCAGTTCCGAGAGGGCCCGTCGTGTGAGAAGAGCCCGGAAGACGCTGATGATGGAGACAAAGATGAACCTTTCCCCAGTGTCAACGCAACCCTGATGATCTTTGCAGATGTAGAGAGCAGGAGCCGGTTGAAAGTTATCAACCGAGAAGTGAACATGGCCATGCCGGCGACGACAAAGTTCCTGAACTGGTCGAAGACTCCGATCACCTTTGATCAATCGGATCACCCAGCCTACATAGCCACCCGTGGGCGGCAGGCGCTGGTGGTCGATCTAGTCGTGGGAGGCGTCCGATTGCGCAAGGTCCTCATGGACGGTGGAAGCGGACTGAACATACTGTACGCTGATACTCTGCAAGCGATGGGCATTCCGATGTCCCGACTAAGCGAGAGCAGCATGCAGTTCCACGGAGTGATCCCCGACAAGAAAGCAAAGTCTCTCGGGCAGATCGCCCTGGATGTGGTCTTTGGAGACAACAAGAACTTTCGGAAGGAAAGGCTGACCTTTGAAGTGATCGACTTCCGCAGTGCCTACCATGCCATCCTTGGTCGGCCGGCTTACGCACGTTTCATGGCCCGTCCATGTTATGTGTATCTCAAGCTGAAGATGCCCGGCCCCAAAGGTGTAATCACGGTCACTGGCAGTCGACAGCGCGTGGAGGAGTGTTTGCAGCAAGGGTCCAAGATAGCTGATGAGCAGATGGCCATGGTGGAACTGGAGGAATACAAGAAAAACGCCGATCCGAGTGATCTGCTACGCTCCAAGAAGCCGGCTGCAGAATCTGCGTTTCAGTCGGCCGGCGACACGAAGCCTGTGCACATCCACCCGGAAGATCCCAATGCTGCTCCCAGCAACATATCAACAACACTCGATAGCAAATAGGAAGAAGCGCTCATCCAGTTCCTCCGTGAGAACTGGGACATCTTCGCATGGAAACCATCCGACATGCCGGGTGTACCCAGGGAGCTGGCTGAGCACCGTTTGCGAGTCAACCCAAAGGCGAAACCTGTGAAGGAGCATCTCCGTCGCTCTGCTACACAGAAGAGGAAGGCCATTGGCTAAGAAGTTGCTCGGCTCCTGGCAGCCGAGTTCATCCGTGAGGTGTACCACTCCGAGTGGCTCGCCAACGTCGTCATGGTCCCTAAGAAGGACAAGTCTCTCTGAATGTGCATTGATTTTAAGCACATCAATCGGGTCTGCCCCAAGGATCATTTCCCGCTCCCCCGCATAGATCAAATCATAGATTCCACCGCGGGTTGTGAGCGACTGTCTTTTCTGGATGCGTACTCCGGGTACCACCAGATCCGACTGTATGGGCCAGATGAAATAAAAACAGCCTTTATCACCCCATTCGGGTGTTTCTGCTATATCACCATGCCATTCGGTCTTAAAAACGCTGGTGCCACTTTCATGCGCATGGTGTAGAATTGTTTGCAAAAACAGATCAGTCGGAACATCGAGGCATACATGGATGACATAGTGGTCAAGTCCAAAAAAGGTTCCGACCTACTGGTTGACTTAGCTGAAACTTTCGCAAATTTGCGGAGGTATGATATCAAGCTGAATCCAGCAAAGTGCACTTTCGGAGTTCCTGGGGGCAAGTTACTCGGTTTCCTCATTTCCGAACGAGGGATAGATGCCAATCCTGAGAAGATCGGGACGATTGCACGAATGAAACGTCCAGAACGTCTTCATGATGTACAGAAGCTCACGGGTTGCCTCGCAGCTCTGAGACGATTCATCTCTCGTCTCGGTGAGAAGGCACTGCCCCTGTACCGATTGATGAAGAAATATAATTCGTTCGAGTGGACTGCTAAAGCACAAGCAGCGTTTGTTGAGCTCAAAGCCCTGCTTTCCACCCAGCCGGTGCATGCCGCTCCGAACAGCAACGAGCCGTTGCTCTTGTACATTGCGGTCACTGGTCAAGTTGTCAGCACTGTCCTCACAGTCGAGCGAGAAGAACAGGGCAAGGCTTACAAAGTTCAGCGCCCAGTCTATTACATCTTTGAAGTTCTGACTCCTTCCAAGCAGAGGTATCCTCATTATCAGAAGCTCGTCTATGGCATCTACCTGACTGCGAAGAAAGTAGCCCATTACTTCCAAGAGCACACTGTGTCAGTCGTCAGCGACGCCCCACTGTCTGAGATCATGAACAATCGGGATGCGACTGGTCGAGTGGCGAAGTGGGCTATCGAGCTCCTGCCCCTGGACATCAAGTTCGAGGCGAAGAAGGCGATCAAGTCCCAACCATTAGCCGATTTCCTCGCCGAGTGGACTAAACAGCAGCAACCGACTCAGAGTCACCCGGAACACTGGACCATGTTCTTTGATGGTTCCAAGATGTTGAATGGTTCAGGAGCTGGAGTTGTGCTAGTATCTCTGAAGGGCGATCGTCTCAGATATGTTCTGCAGATTCACTTCGATTCCTCCAACAATGAAGCCGAGTACGAGGCGCTCCTTTATGGTCTACGTATGGCCATCTCACTCGGCGTCTGGCGTCTGATGGTCTACGGAGACTCGGATCTAGTTGTGAACCAAGTGATGAAGGAGTGGGATATCAGAAGCCCCGCTATGACAGGATACTGCAACGCAGTGAGAAAGTTAGAGAAGAAATTTGAAGGTCTGGAGCTGCATCACGTTCCCCGAGCCAAGAATCAGGAGGCAGACGATTTGGCAAAGATCGGGTCCACTCGGAAATCCATACCCAGCAATGTGTGCCTCGAGCATTTACGTTCTCCGACGGTAAAAGAAGATCCCTTCACGAAGAGCCCCCGCAAGCGGTCAGTCCTTCTGATCCGACTGAAGTCGAGGTCCCGGCAGTCATTGATTTGGTCATGGAGGTCCTAGCAATCACACCCGAGTGGACAGTGCCTTACATTGCATACCTGCTCAGGCAGGAACTTCCAGAAGATGAAGCTGAAGCCCACCAGATTGTTCGCAGGTCCAAAGCCTTTACAGTGATGGGTGATCAGTTATACAGAAAAAGCATCACCGGTGTGACTCAGCGCTGCATCGCTCTGGAGGAAGGCCGATTGATCCTGGAGGAGATCCACTCGGGAACTTGTGGACACCACGCGTCCTCTCAGACAATCGTGGCTAAAGCTTACCGAGCCGGTTTCTTCTGGCCACGTGCCAATGAAGCTGCGCAGGAGATAGTCCAACACTATGCCGGGTGCCAGTTCTATGCAAACTTGTCGCACAAGCCTGCGTCTGCTCTGAAGATGATTCCACTCGTCTGGCCGTTTGTGGTCTGGGGACTCGACATGGTGGGACCCCTCCGGACAGGGGCGAGTGGATTCACCCACTTGCTGGTTGCAGTCGACAAGTTCACTAAGTGGATCGAAGCCAGACCCATCAAGAAGCTAGACTCTCGTACAATGATCAAGTTCATGAAGGAGATAGTCTTCAGATACGGTGTGCCCCACAGCATTATCATTGACAATGGTTCAAACTTCGACTCAGAAGAGTTCAGGGCGTTCTGTGCCGCCCAAGGCACTCGAGTCGACTATGCATCTGTGGCGCACCCGCAGTCGAATGGACAAGCTGAGAGAGCAAACAGACTGATTCTGCAGGGGTTAAAGCCACGACTCATGCGCGATTTGGAGCATGCAGCTGGAGCTTGGGTCACCGAGTTGCCGTCAGTTCTTTGGGGCTTGAGGACGACCCCCAATCGGTCTACCAATCGCACTCCCTTCTTCATGGTGTACGGAGCTGAAGTCGTCTTGCCGAGTGACCTGCTCCATAATTCACCCCGAGTGGAACTGTACTCTGAAGCTGAAGCAGAGCAAGCACGACAAGACGCCATTGATCTCTTGGAGGAGGAAAGGGAGATGGCTCTGATCCGATCGGCCACTTATCAGCAAGATCCAAGACGTTTTCACAGCAGGCACGTCAGAAGTCAGACCTTTCAGGAAGGAGATCTCATGCTCCGAGTGGATCAACAGCGACCTCACAAGCTTGCTCCCGCGTGGGAAGGTCCCTTTATCGTGTCAAAGGTTCTGCACAACGGAGCATACCACCTGTACAACCTTCAGAAGCAAGCAGACGAGCCCCGTGCTTGGAATGCGGATTTGCTGCGACGATTTTATACTTGATCATGAGATGTAATAAAAGTACTCGAGTGATATTTGGTGAATAAAAGCATGACTTTTCCAGTTGCATATTGGGTTCACTCGTACGCATTTTCTGGCTTACAACCCCTAGTGGGTGTACGCCGTTCAACTTAGCTGCAAACCAGTTTTTGCCTAAGTTAAAATACTACTCCGAGTGAAGAGCATCCCTCTCACTCGGGGGCTTGGCTGCGAACCAATTTTCACCCAAGTTAAAATACTACTCCGAGTGAAGAGCATCCCTCTCGCTCGGGGGCTTGGCTGCGAACCAGTTTTCGCCCAAGTTAAAATACTACTCCGAGTGGAGAGCATCCCTCTCGCTCGGGGGCTTGGCTGCGAACCAGCTTTCGCCCAAGTTAAATACGCTACTCTGAGTGAAGAGCGACCCTCTCACTCGGGAGCTTGGCTGCGAACCAGTTTTCGCCCAAGTTAAAATACTACTTCGAGTGAAGAGCATCCCTCTCGCTCGGGGGTTTGGCTGTGAACCAGCTTTCGCCCAAGTTAAATACGCTACTCTGAGTGAAGAGCGACCCTCTCACTCGGGAGCTTGGCTGCGAACCAGCTTTCGCCCAAGTTAAAATACTACTCCGAGTGAAGAGCATCCCTCTCGCTCGGGGGCTTCGCTGCGAACCAGCTTTCACCCAAGTTAAATATGCTACTCCTAGTGAAGAGCATCCCTCTCACTCGGGGGCTTGGCTGCGAACAGGCTTTCGCCCAAGTTAAATACGCTACTCCGAGTGAAGAGCGACACTCTCACTCGGGAACTTGGCTGCGAACCAGCTTTCGCCCAAGTTAAAAACGCTACTCCGAGTGAGAGCATCCCTCTCACTCGGGGGCTTGGCTGCGAACCAGCTTTCGCGCAAGTTAAAATCCGGGTGAGGGCATCCCTCTCACTCGGGGGCTTGGCTGCGAACCAGCTTTCGCCGAAATTAAAAACACTACTCCGAGTGAGAGCATCCCTCTCACTCGGGGGCTTGCCTGCGAACCAGCTTTCGCCCAAGTTAAAAATGCTACTCCGAGTGAGAGCATCCCTCTCACTCGGGGGCTTGGCTGCAAACCAGCTTTTGCCCAAGTTAAAAACACTACTCCGAGTGATAGCATCCCTCTCACTCGGGGGCTTGGCTGCGAACCAGCTTTCGCCCAAGTTAAAAACACGACTCCGAGTGAGAGCATCCCTCTCACTCGGGGGCTTGGCTGCGAACCAGCTTTCGCCCAAGTTAAAAACACGACTCCGAGTGAGAGCATCCCTCTCACTCGGGGGCTTGGCAGCGAACCAGCTTTCGCCCAAGTTAAAAACACCACTCCGAGTGAGAGCATCCCTCTCACTCGGGGGCTTGGCTGCGAACCAGCTTTCGCCCAAGTTAAAAACACCACTCCGAGTGAGAGCATCCCTCTCACTCGGGGGCTTGGCTGCGAACCAGCTTTCGCTCAAGTAAAAAACGCTACTCCGAGTGAGAGCATCCCTCTCACTCGGGGGCTTGGCTGCGAACCAGCTTTCGCCCAAGTTAAAAACACGACTCCAAGTGAGAGCATCCCTCTCACTCGGTGGCTTGGCTGCGAACCAGCTTTCGCCCAAGTTAAAAACACCACTATGAGTGAGAGCATCCCTCTCAGTCGGTGGCTTGGCTGCGAACCAGCTTTTGCCGAGGTTAAAAACACTACTCCGAGTGAGAGCGTCCCTTTCACTCGGGGGCTTGGCTACGAACCAGCTTTCGCCCAAGTTAAAAACGCTACTTCGAGGGAAGAGCATCCCTCTCACTCGGAGGCTTAGCCGCAAACCAGCTTTCGCCTAAGTTAGAACCCACTTCAAAGACTCGAAAACACTCGAAGGAAACCATTCAAATTACTCCAGAAGTTCAAAAGCAAATACGAGTGCGCGGGGCCAAAGCCCGAAAGAGTTTAACGAATACAACCTCACTCGGCATACCGAGGCTAATGGGTAGGACTTAAAGTTTTCTCACGCCCCTGTAGGGCTGGCTGGCTCAACGAACGAATCCCAGTCGATGCCGTCCGCGATCCGAGTGGCCGCTTCGATGAACGTCTCCATGAAGTCCTCAAACTTTAGTTTTTTCATGTTGGCAACTTGGAGAGTCTTCAGCTTCTCCTCCTTGGCCTCCTTGCAATGCACTCGGCTGGCCCCACAGCGGCCCCACAGCGAGCAGCCGACTTCTTCCACGCTTGCACTCGGCTGGGAATGTCGTTGAGATGAGTCATCATGGCTTCCAGGTCGGTGTCGAAGCTGTCTTCGGGCCATAGCTCCTTGTCAATTCTGCCGAGTGCACCCCGCAGACGAATGATGTAACCTTGGACGTCTTCGATGCGAGATTCCACCCGCAGGACACCTAGAGCAGCCTTGTCACCGACGAGTGACCTGGAAGGATCCAGATCCCTCTCGATTCTGTCAGTTTCCAGCTCGAAGTCTCGGCAGTACTCTGCGGACAAGAAAAGAGGAGAGTTGAAAGTCAGCATGCATGAAGTTCACTCGGATAAAAGTTCACTCGGATGTTACATGATACCTGCAAGCTTGGTGTACATTTCCTCCGTGAACTCTTCTATGTATCTCTCCAAAGCATTCTTCTTCTCGATCAGCTGGGCGACCTTCTCGTTCAGAGTCTTTTTCTATTTCTCGTAGGCTTCCGCCTGGGCCTTGAGCTTGCTCTCCCACTCGGTTTGCTGCTTCTTGAGCTCAAGTACCTCTTTCTTCAGCGATATGTTCTCTGCTTCAAGCTTCCCGAGTGAGGCCAGCTTCTCTTCGGCGGCCTTGGTCTTTTCCTTCGCCACTTGCTGCGCTCCCGCCAGCTCGCTGTCCTTACTCTCGAGTGCCTGCTTCATAGTTTCTAAAGAAACAGAGGTTCTGAGCCGCACTTGGAGTCGATGGTTTTCACTACGCACATCTGTTCGAGTGAAGTCACTCGGTTCAAAGAACGGAGAGAGATGAAAGCGGAATGCTCAGTAACTGAGGCGTACCTCCCATGGTCCTGAGCTCTGCTTGAGCGCGCGCTGTGTTCCTCCTCTCCACCTCCAAATCCACTTAGAGCTGAGCCGTCTCCTTCTCCAGTGCCACGTACTGAGTCCCAAGCTCGCAAGTTTTCTGAAATACAAGAGAGAACAGTTGATGTCAAGAAATATCCTGAAGTGCCCTTCGACGGGGAGGAACAAGCTTGACCAGTATCAAATTCTAAGTTCTAAGACTCCCGCTGACTGCCCGCACTAGACGGCAGTCTCGGGAACTACACCCAGTGGGTGCACTCAGCGTGCCCCCACTGGAATGGTATCCGCTCGGAACGGTCTGCCCGATCCGAGTGATGGCCAAACACAAAAAAAAACAAGACAAAAAGGTTCCGAGTGCCCAGAGACCGACGCTCCTGGAAGAAACAAGCTTGACCAGTATCAAATTCTAAGTTCTAAGACTCCCGCCGACTACCTGCAGTCGACGGCAGTCTCGGGGACTACACCCAGTGGGTGCACTCAGCGTGCCCCCACTAGAATGGTATCCACTCGGAACGGTCTGCCCGATCCGAGTGATGGCCGAACGCAAAAAAAAGAGAGAGAAGACAAAAGGTTCTAAGACTCCCGCCGACCGCCCGCGGCCGACGACAGTCTTGGGGACTACACCCAGTGGGTGCACTCAGCGTGCCCCCACTGGAGAGGTATCCACTCGGAACGGTCCATCCATTCCGAGTGACGGCCAAATAAAAGGAAAAAACAACAGCAACAACAGAACATGTTCTAAGCTCTAAGACTCCCGCCGACTGCCTGCAGTCGACGGCAGTCTCAGGGACTACACCCAGTGGGTGCACTCAGCGTGCCCCCACTGGAGCGGTATCCACTCGGAACGGTCCGCCCGATCCGAGTGATGGCCAAACACAAAAAAACACCCAGTGGGTGTACCGGATATTTTCCGACTAAAATTCCTACTGAAGAAAAACGACTTGGAGACTGACTTACAAGAGCACTTACCCGAACGTTGTCCTGGAGAGCGGCACTGGCATCGTACGCCAGCTTCCCAGCTACGCACATCTCCTTGAGCCGTTGAGTCATCAGCTCCGGCTGTATCATCGCCTCCTTGCTGGCTCCAGTTTGGTCCTCCGACACCTTGTACAGATTGAAGATGTTGATGGGAGGAGTCGGAACCGAAGCCAGAGCAGTCGATGGAGCCACGGCAGGACCAGCCCCAGCCTGAGAAGAACCCTGCCCCGGAGGCACGGTCACGGCAGGCGCAGGAGGAACTTGAGGCGCTTCGCTCGGCGGCGTCTTCCGTGTGGTCTCAGTGTCCTTCCGCGGCGGCTCTACATCGTCATCCCTGACGTGGATGACCTCTGCAAGCACTACGTTCACTCGACGCAATCAGTCGCAATACACGATTCAATTGGATGAAGACATTTCAGTCGAATGACAAGTTGAAGTAAAAATGAAGTTATAGCTACCTCTTTGAGAAGTGGCCGCGTCTGCCGTCTCGGCTTCGGTGCGGTCCCCATCAATCTGCATGGGAGACATCGTCGAGGTTGTAGCACTGGTTCATAAGATGCACTCGGTCAGAGGAATCACGAAAGTTGACAAAGACAGAAAAGAAAAGCTGAGAAAGATACTCACGTTGAGGCGACAGGCACAGTGACCTTGATCCGGGGCAGAGCCTTCCGAGGCTTGGGGGAAGCGACCTTGGGCTGCTTGGCGGCCTTCTCAGTCAGCGCAGGCGATGACGTCCGAGTGCGCTTTGGAGCCTTAGCACTCGGAACGGCCTCCTTGTCCGGGCTAGCACTCGGATCATGAGCTCGTTTGGAGCGGTGCTCGGAGCGCAACTCCGGAGACAGAGAAGACTCGGCCTCATCGCTCCCTTCCGAGTCCTCACTTTCCTCCTCGCTGTCCTCCGCGTAGCTGCCCCCGGTGCTGCCATGTTCACTCTCCGTGCCTCCGGCAAGTTGTTCTCCATTCGGCACAGGCGATACCATTTTCTGGAACTCCTGCAAGACATGAAGGGTAAAGACAGACAGTTTAGTCAGTTCACTCGGATCGTTCAGTTCACTCGGATAATTTGCGCATCGGTAGTTCACTCGGAAATTCGTGCCTCACCTCCAACGGTTGGTTGTTGGCGTCATAGGGCGGGATCCATCTTGACCCTCGCGGATTGTCACGTGCGCCAGTGATGCACCTGATCCACTGTTCCACCGTTTTCTCCTCAATGTCTTCCAGATGCACTCGGGTCGGATCACCGGCTCCAGTGTAGAGCCACATGGGGTGAGCCCGCTCCTGCAGCGGCTGGATCCTCCGACTCAGGAAGACCTCCAGAAGGTCCAGGCCAGTAAATCCACCCTGAATCAGGCTAACCATGGCGGTCACCAAGATCCCTACATCCGTCTTCTCCTCTTTATCAACCGTCAGCGAGGGAGGAGTCTGAACTCTCTTAGTCGTGTAAGGAGGAAGGCCAGTCGACGAGCCAGAGCATGGCAGGTCGTTGCAGTAGAACCAGGTCGACTGCCAACCCCTCACCGAATCGGGAAAGGACATAGATGGGAATGCACTCTTACCCCTCTTCTGGATACCTAGGCCACCGCACATCTGAATCACGTGCATCCTCTCTCCATCGGGGTCAACCTTCTTAACCGATTGAGATCGACACGTGAAAATGTGTTTGAATAAACCCCAGTGCGGCGGACAACCCAGAAATTTTTCACACAAAGAAACGAATGCGGCAAGGTACATTATGGCATTTGGAGGCAGGTGATGGAGTTGAGCACCGAAGAAGTTCAAAAATCCACGGAAAAAGGGGTGGGGTGGCATGGAGAAACCTCGCTCCACGTGTGTGGTGAGGAGCACTCGCTCCCCGGGGCGCGGCACATGCTCGGTCTCCCCTTCTTCCGGCAGCCTCCACGTCCCGTCGCGGATCAGCCCGTCCACAACGAGCCCGCTGACGTCGTCGACCATGGTGGTCGGCGGAAGCCAGTCGCCCTGGATCCACCCGGGCGGGAGCGCAGCTCAGGACCTCGACGCCTTCCTCCCCTTCGCCGCCTTCTTCGTTTTATCGAGCTTCGCCGTCTTGTCCTCCGCCATCACCGCCGAGCTCTCCAACGACCAAAGGGGATTCGTGCGGAGTGGATTGCTGGAGAGAAGATTGAGCGGGCTGGGAGAATAAAGGAAAAGGGGATATGTCCTCTCTCCCTCTCCGACGCAGCGGCCTCTTATGGCGTCGCCCGTTCCGCTCCCCAATCCTCTTCCGCGCGTCCCGGGCCCGCAGATCTCCTCGAATCTCGCTGGCGGAGTTGCAGCTGTGCGTGGCAAAAAGTGGGGCGAAAATCGAGGCATCACGCCCCACTTTCCCCACTCACCGCGCCGCAACCATTCGCACGCGCTCATCGCCGATTTCAAATCCCGCAAGATCCGGATTCCAGCAATCCGATGACTCGCCTTTAAACACACTCCATAAATACACGGATCTGTTCCGCCACTCGGATGGAGGCTACTCATTTCATTTGGATGGAGACTACTCACTTCACTCGGATGGAGGTTACTCATTCGGATGGAGACTACTCATTTCACTCGGACGACACACGGTCCGGAATCCGTCAAGGTGCCACGCGAAGACAAGGCCGTCTAAAGACCAGTGGGGGTTCTTGAACGCCTCCGTAGTGCTCAGTTCCCCTAGGGATTCGCCTTGACTCAACCCGCCTAACCTCGACCGATTCGGGGGCTAATGACGAGGGCATGTACTAGGGATAGGGTAACAGGCCTGACCTACGGACCCTACCCTAGGACTCCTCACGCCTTATACTGGGCCCCAAGACCAGATCAGCGACCAAGAGTTCTACAGACTGACATTCACTCGGAGTTCAATGAATCACTCGGGAAGCAAGAGTCCACTCGACCAGCTATTTCACTCGGAGTACCTGACAGTCACTCGACCAGAGAAGACCAGGAGGCTCCAGGAGCGCAACGGTCAGGACGTGCGCTCGCTCGTGTTAAGTGTAATCAATGCACCCGTTACCTGGCGCCCTTAAACCCCCTCTTAACCCCTAGTAATGGCGCCATTCATGGGAGGGCTGGCAAACACTATATAAGCCACCCCCCAGGTCCATTCCAAGGGTTTGCAATCCATTTGTTACTCATACACTCAAGCAATCAAGCTCCAGAGCACCGAGACGTAGGGCTGTTACCTCCATCGCTGAGGGGCCCGAACTCATAAAATCCGAGTGTAACACCTGCGCCGTAGCTAGGCTCTGCCCTCTCATCCGTACCCCTACACACTACTGTCAGACTTGCACCCATGACACCGTCCGTTTGTCTCGATCCAATGGTAGATAAATAGGTAGTACTAGGTAGTACTGGCAAGGAAGTACTCAAAAGTACTACTTAACCTGGGGGCAATACTCAAAATTAGGTGGGGTCGCTTCTTAATTGAGTGGCAAATTAGTCATTAGGAGGATTCAGTCATAGCGTGCTACTGCTCTCGTCCAATCCAAAACCGCCGCCCGCCGCTCCTCTCCTCTTTCATTCTAAATCCACAGTCGCTCCTCTCCTCTTCCTTACAATCCAAAACCCTAACCCGCCGCTCCTCTGTCATTGCATCCTCTTCTCTTTCATCCGATCCAATGGAGGACGAGTACGTGCAGATCACCGGCGGCGACTAGGTCAAGTTAGCCAGGCTGATGGAGATCAGTTCTTGGTTAGAGCATCGGCGGCAGTTAGTGGCGACGGTGCAGCACGTGCGCAAATATCTCACAATGAGAGAAAGGGCGGTGATCCACCCGGAGGGAGTCGCGCGGCTGCACATAGAGTTGCTCCTCTGGGCCATGGAGCAGTCGGATTCGCTGAATCTGACCGTGAGGCGGAGGTGGTGGCACTATCAATCAAAGATCGAGAAACCAGAGGAGCAGGAACCGAGCATCTACATGTTGCCGTTTGTGAGGGTGCCATGGATCCTAGAGCCGAAGGAGTCATCGTCGACCAACCGCAGGAGGAGGAACGCATTTGTCGCGACGTTGCTTCCCCGCCGGTCTCCACAGTTCCCTCGCCATTCTCCTCGTCTCTGCCATTACCTCCACATCGCCGCCAATTGGAAAATCGGCCCTCGTTGTTGTGCCCAACGAGCTTAGCTTCTACGGGAGGGGAGAAGCGGTGGCCTTCTTGGGACCCGAGCGGCGGTGACCTACCATGCACTACTCTTCCTCACTATCGGCGGCGCCCGCGCAGATGTGCCGGCTTTGTGATCATGGAAGCGCAGCGCGGCCGGCGCGGAGCTGCCAATGTCCTTCTTCTGCTCCGGTGACAGTCCATCCCAGAGAGCTTTGGAGCGCGAGGAGGCCATGATGGGAGTGGTGCCGAGAGGAGAAAGGGACCAGAGGAGGATGACTGCGGCTATGGCCGGGGCTGAAGTTTATATAGCAGGCAAATGGAAATGAGCAGCGGCAGGCGGACGGACGGGTGGCACCGAAGTAGGTTCCTCAGCAACCGTGTGTCATTAATGTGGGCGGCAGATGGACGGACGGCTGATGACCCACAAGTATAGGGGATCAATCGTAGTCCTTTCGATAAGTAAGAGTGTCGAACCCAATGAGGAGCGGAAGGAAATGACAAGCGGTTTTCAGTAAGGTATTCCCTGCAAGCATTGAAAGTAGCGGTAACGAGTAGTTTTATAGCAAGATAATTCGTAGCGAGTAACAAGCAACAAGTGTAACAAAAGTGTAGCAAGGTGGCCCAATCCTTTTTATAGCAAAGGACAAGCCAAAACAAACTCTTATAATAAGCAAAGCATTCCCGAGGACACATGGGAATTTCATCTAGTCACTTTCATCATGTTTGTTTGATTCGCGTTCGCTACTTTGATAATTTGATATGTGTGTGGACCGGTGCTTGGGTGCTATTCTTACTTGAACAAGCTTCCCACTTATGATTACCCCCTCTCGCAAGCATCCGCAACTACGAAAGAAGAATTAAGATAAATCTAACCTTAGCATGAAACAGATGGATCCAAATCAGCCCCTTACGGAATAGCGCATAAACTAGGGTTTAAGCTTCTGTCACTCTAGCAACACATCATCTAATTACTACTCCACAATGCCTTCCCTTAGGCCCAAAGATGGTGAAGTGTCATGTAGTCGATGTTCACACGACACCACTAAAGGAAGCAACAACATACATATCATCAAAATATCGATTGAATACCAAATTCACATGATTACTTATGACAAGACTTCTCCCATGTCCTCAAGAACAAAAGTAACTACTCACAAATCATATTCATGTTCAAGATCAGAGGGGTATTGAATATCATTAAGGATCTGAACATATAATATTCCGCCAAATAAACCAACTAGCATCAACTACAAGATGTAATCAACACTACTAGTAACCCACAGGTACCAATCTGAGGTTTTGAGACAAAGATTGAATACAAGAGATGAACTAGGGTTTGCGATGAGATGGTGCTGGTGAAGGTGTTGATGAAGATTGGTCCTCCCACGACGAGAGGATCATTGGTGATGTCGATGGCTTTGATTTCCCCCTCCCAGAGGGAAGTATCCCCGGCGGAATCGCTCCGCTGGAGAGCAAAATAGCTCCTGCCAAGGTTCCGCCTCGTGACGGCGGTGCTTCATCCCGAAAGTCTTCTTGTTATTTATTCTAGAGCAAATGGCTTCATATAGCAGAAGGAGGGGGCCGGAGGCCTGCCAGGGGCCCCACAAGCTCGGGGGGCGCGCCCCCAGGCTTGTGGCTTCCTGGTGGGCCCCCTCCTGGTAATTCTTTCGCCAATATTTTTTATATATTCCAAAATAATTCTCCCTAAATTTTTAGCTCATTTGGAGTTGTGCAGAATAGCCATCTCTGTTTCACCCCTTTCCGGTCCAGAATTCCAGCTGCCGGCAATCTCCCTCTTCATGTGAAACTTGCAACATAAGAGAGAAAAGGCATAAGAATTGTATCATAAAGTGAAATAATGATAAAAACATAATAAATAACAGTAGGAAAACATGATGCAAAATGGACGTATCAACTCCCCCAAGCTTAGACCTCGCTTGTCCTCAAGCGAAAAACCAAAATCGATAATCATGACCACATGTTTAGAGAGAGAGAGGTGTCGATAAAACAAAATACGGACATGAAAGCATCATGATCATTATCATAACAGCAATATATCATAATAATACTTCTCATGAAAAAGTAACAATTCATCCACAAGTTAAAGTATGAACCATAAACCATATTGAAAACAAACAAACTATGATCTCAGTCACTGAAGCAATTGCAATTCATCATATTATCAGAAAGAGTCTATGTAAGAGCTTTGTTTAGCAAGTTCACATACTCAACTATCATTTAGTCTTCTATGATTGCTGACACTCACATCATACTTATGGAGCAAAAGTTTCAGTCAGACACATAGAAAGATAGGGGCTTATAATTTCGCCTCCCAACGTATTTACCTCAAGGGTAATGTCAACAATAATAACTCATGATCACCTACATCCAACTGGATATATATGCCTGGATCTATCCCCACCACATGATGCTTGCCAAGAGAGAAAATAAAAATGGAATAGGGGAGAATACTATTGACTCTTGCATGAAAGTAAATACATAAAAGTAAAAGATAGGCTCTTCGCAGAGGGAAGCAGAGGTTGTCATGCGCTTTTTGTTTTTGGATGTGCAAACTCTTAATGCAAAGGAACGTCACTTTATATTGCCCCTTGGGATAGCGACCTTTACTATGCAGTCTGTCGCTTTTATTTCTTCACCATCACAAGTTCGTACAAAGCTTATTTTGCCTTACAATAAAACTTCATACATGTTTAGGACCAATTTTTATTGCTTTGCACCGATGACAACATACTTGAAGGATCTTATTCAATCCATAGGTATATATAATGGAATCTCATGGCATGAAACTAGGTTTAAGGGTTTTTGGATGCACAAGTAGTATCTCTACTTAGTACATAATTTTGGCTAGCAAAAGATAGGGGGCAAGCACCACATGTTAGAGGATCCAAAACAATATAGCTTCTATGTGAATATAAGCAAACATAACTCGTTACGTTGTCTTCCTTGTCCAACGTCAACTATTTGACATAGAATATTTAATGGGGGCTCACAATCATAAAAGATGTCCAAGATAGTGTATTTATATGTGAGACCTCTCTTCCTTTATTACTTTTTCATGAATTGCAACAATGACCAATACTATGTTTGTCAACTTCCAACAAGTTTTATCAATTATACTTCTTTTATGTGAAGTCATCACTCCCCATGGGATTAGCTTATGATCTCTATTCTTTTCTTTATTTTATTTCCAGGATTGAATCAGCAGAAGCAAAACACTCAACTCAAACTACTCTTTATTATATAAATTTCACACACGATTACGTAGATAGATAGATCACAAAGCAAGCACTCGAAACTAAAACTTTATTCTAAATCACGGAATAACTAAGGATCAAACTAAGATAGATAATGATGACAAAAGTGATGGTGATACGATACCGGGGCACCTCCCCCAAGCTTGGCGCAAGCCAAGGATGGTGCCCATACCTATGTACTCAAGTCTCCTTCTTCGGTGATGTTGGTGATGAAGTGATAGGCTTGTCCTCCGTCTTCCAAGGCATAGGATCTCCATCATAAAAGGACGAACGTGTCTCCGGATTCCTGAAATTTGCAGCTAAACTCATACCTTTGAACTTGGCCTCATACACAAAATTTGGTTTTGTAGATCATAGATTTGAGCCTGAAGATAATCAATACGGTCATTGAGCTTGAAGATGACGCCCCCAATATTCTTGCCATCCACCTTGTGCTCATGGATGAACTTCGTGATCATGGAGTGGTTAGCACTAAGTCCGCGCTCCACCATCCCTTGGCACTTGAAGATCTCCTGTTCCACCACTTCCAGCCTGGCCTTCTCGCTCCCGGTCTTCTTAGGTCCTTGAACGTCCTGGATGTGGAGCACCCCCTCTCGCATCTCGATGGCTTGAGGGTGCTTCATCACCTCCGGTAGGTACGGGTTAATGACCTTCTCATAGAACTTGTCCTTGGATGAGCTTGGAGACGCCATGGCGATCTAGATCTGTAAGAAAAACAGCCCGAAACAAGAATAGAGGAGAAACTTGCGATGCGGTGGTCAAAACACCCGTGAGTATATATAATGAATTTTTCCCATGCAGGACAAGTAATATGGAAGAAAAACGGAGTCGGGAAAGTCCACGAGGGGGCCACAAGCCTGGTAGGCGCTCCCTGGGGGTAGGGCGCGCCCCCAGACTTCTCGCCTCCTCGTGCACTTTTCGGACTGTTTATTATTTTCCTAATTTTTCATATATTCCAAAACGGATAGAAAGTACTTTTATGGAAGTTTTGGAGTCGGTTTACTTACTGTACCACATACCTACTCCTTTTCAGGATTCTGGAGCGTTCCGAAAGGTTTCTTCTATGTGGTCTTCCGGTGTCATTGTTTGAATAATATTGGTTTCAACATTAATGGGTGTACCTGAGATATAATGTTTAATTATTTGCCCATTAACCACTCTCGGATTATTTCCTTCGGAGTTGTTTATTTTGATGGCTTCGGAGCGATAAACTTCTTCAATGATGTATGGTCCTTCCCACTTAGAGAGAAGTTTTCCTGCAAAAAATCTTAAACGAGAATTGTATAATAGAATGATCACCCAGTTTGAATTCCTGTTTTTGAATTCTCTTATCATGCCATTTTTTAAGTTTTTCTTTAAATAACTTGGCATTTTCATAAGCTTGTGTTCTCCATTCATCCAGGGAGCTAATATCAAATAACCTCTTTTCACCAGCAAGTTTGAAATCATAGTTAAGTTCTTTAATTGCCCAATATGCTTTATGTTCTAACTCAAGAGGTAAATGACATGCTTTTCCATAAACCATTTTATATGGAGACATACCCATAGGATTTTTATAAGCAGTTCTGTAAGCCCATAGTGCATCATCAAGTTTCTTAGACCAATTCTTTCTAGATCTATTAACGGTCTTTTGCAAAATTAATTTTAGTTCTCTATTAGTTAATTCAACTTGACCACTAGACTGAGGATGATAAGGAGATGCAATTCTATGATTAACATCATATTTAGCAAGCAGTTTACGGAAAGCACCATGAATAAAATGTGAACCACCATCAGTCAATAAATATCTAGGGACTCCAAACCTCAGAAATATAACTTCTTTAAGCATTTCAATAAAAGTTTTATGATCAGCACTAATAGTTGGGATAGCTTCTACCCACTTAGTAATGTAATCAATAGCAACTAAAATATGAGTATACCCATTAGAGGAAGGAAAAGGTCCCATATAATCAAAACCCCAAACATCAAATGGTTCAATAACAAGTGAATAATTAATAGGCATTTCCTGACGTCTACCAACATTACCAATTCTTCGACATTCATCACAAGATAAGATAAACTTACGTGCATCTTTGAAAAGAGTAGGCCAATAAAAACCAGATTGTAATACCTTGTGTGCAGTTCTGTCTCCCGCATGGTGTCCTCCGTATGCTTCGGAGTGACACTTCCGTAGGATTTGTTCATGTTCATGCTCAGGTACACAACGTCTAATAAGACCATCTACTCCTTCTTTATATAAATGTGGGTCATCCCAAAAGTAATGTCTTAAATCAAAGAAGAACTTTTTCTTTTGTTGGTATGTGAAACTAGGTGGTATATATTTAGCAACAATGTAATTAGCATAGTCTGCATACCAAGGAGTATTACGAGAAGCATTTATCATAGCTAATAGTTCATTAGGAAAATCATCATTAATAGGAAGTGTGTCATCAAGAACATTTTCCATTCTAGACAAATTATCAGCTACGGGATTCTCAGCTCCCTTTCTATCAATAATATGCAAATCAAATTCTTGTAGCAGAAGAACCCACCTAATAAGTCTAGGTTTAGCATCTTTCTTTTCCATAAGATATTTAATAGCACCATGATCAGTGTGAATAGTAACTTTGGAATTAACAATGTAAGATCTGAATTTATCACATGCAAACACAACTGCTAAAAATTCTTTCTCAGTAGTAGCATAATTTCTTTGAGCACTGTCTAGAGTTTTACTAGCATAATGGATAACATTCAATTTCTTATCAACTCTTTGACCTAGAACAGCACCAACAGCATAAACACTAGCATCATACATAATTTCAACGGGTAGGTTCCAATCAGGTGGTTGAACAATAGGAGCAGAAATTAAGGCTTTCTTAAGTATTTCAAAGGCTTCTACACAATCATCATCAAAAATAAATGGAACATCTTTTTGCAAAAGATTAGTAAGAGGCCTAGAAATTTTAGAGAAGTCATTTATAAACCTTCTATAGAAACCAGCATGACAAAGGAAACTTCTTATACCTTTGATATCTTTAGGACATGGCATTTTCCCCATTGCATCAACTTTAGCTTTATCAACTTCAATACCTCTTTCAGAAATTTTATGCCCAATGACTATACCTTCATTCACCATAAAGTGGCACTTCTCCCAATTCAAGACAAGATTAGTTTCTTCACATCTCTGCAAAACTTGATCAAGGTTGCTCAAGCAATCATCAAAAGAAGTTCCGTAAATGGAGAAATCATCCATGAAAACCTCAACAATCTTTTCACAAAAGTCAGAGAATATAGCAGTCATACATCTTTGAAAGGTAGCAGGTGCATTACACAAACAAAAAGGCATACGACGATAAGCATAAGTTCCAAAAGGACAAGTAAATGTGGTTTTCTCTTGATCTTCTGGTGATACAGGTATTTGAGAGAAACCAGAATATCCATCTAGGAAACAGAAGTGTGTATGCTTAAATAGTCTTTCTAACATTTGATCAATAAAAGGCAAAGGGTAATGATCTTTCCTAGTAGCTTTATTTAATTTCCTGAAATCAATTACCATCCTATAGCCAGTTACAATTCTCTATGGAATGAGTTCATTTTTATCATTAGGAACTACGGTAATGCCTCCTTTCTTAGGAATACAATGAACAGGACTTACCCATCTACTATCAGCTATGGGATAAATTATACCTGCCTCCAGAAGTTTTAATATTTCAGCCTTTACCACATCCTTCATTTCAGGATTCAACCTTCTTTGATGATCAACAACTGGTTTAGCATCTGGCTCCATATGAATTTTATGCTGACATAGGGTGGGACTAATGCCCTTAAGATCATCAAGAGTGTATCCAATAGTAGCACGATGCTTCCTCAGAGTTTTAAGTAATCTCTTTTCTTCATGCTCTGAAAGGTTAGCACTAATAATAACAGGATATATCTTCTTTTCATCAAGATAAGCATATTTAAGTGTATCAGGAAGTTTCTTTAATTCAAATACGGGATCACCCTTGGGTGGTAGACGATTTCCCAAGGTTTCAATAGGCAAATTATGTTTAAGAATAGGTGCTTGTTTGAAGAACAACTCATCTATTTCATTTCTTTCATTCATATGCATATCATTCTCATGGTCTAGCAAATATTGTTCTAAAGGATCAGTAGGAGGCACGGCAATAGAAGCAAGACCAATAATTTCATATTTATTGGGTAATTCTTTATCATGAGGTTCTCTACGAACTAAGAGAAATTAAATTCATGAGATATATCACCAAACTTAACTCTAACTTTCTCTTTAACACAATCAATTTCAGCATTAACAGTATTCAAGAAGGGTCTACCGAATATAGTGGGACAAAAATTATCTTGTTGTGAACCAAGTACTAAGAAATCAGTAGGATATTTGATCTTACCACACAAGACTTCAACATCTCTAACAATCCCAAGTGGAGTAATAGTATCTCTGTTTGCAAGCTTAATAGTAACATCAATATCTTCAATCTCAATAGGTGCAATATCATTCATTACTTCTTGATATAAAGAAAATGGAATAGCACTCACACTAGCACCCATATCACATAAACCATGATAGCAATGGTCTCCAATCTTAACAGAAACAACAGGCATGGCAACTATGAGCTTGTTCTTATCTAGCATATCTCTTTCATTTCTAACAGGTTTAGCAATTCTAGCAGCCTCATCACAAAGTAAATAACATGCCCATCAATATCATCAACCAATATTAGGTTCAACTTTAATTTGTTCAGATGGTCTAGGTGTTCTTGTATTACTTTTATTAACCATAGTTGAAGCTTTAGCATGTTCCTTAATCCTAACAGGGAAATGAGGTTTCTCAATATAAGCAGTAGGCACAACTGGATAAACATTGTAAACAATTGTTTCTTCTTTAACACTAACAGGTTCTACATTTAATTCAATAGGTGGATGATATTTAAACCATTTCTCCTTAGGGAGATCAACATGAGCAGCAAAAGATTCACAAAAGGTAGCTACTATCTCAGAGTCAAGTCCATATTTAGCAATAAATTGTGAAAAGCATCAGTTTCCATAAAAGATTTAACACAATCAAACTCAAGATTTATACCTGACTCTTTACCTTTGTAGATTTCCCAATCTTCACAGTTGCGTGATGGCCCACAAGTATAGGGGATCAATCGTAGTCCTTTCGATAAGTAAGAGTGTCGAACCCAACGAGGAGCAGAAGGAAATGCCAAGCGGTTTTTAGCAAGGTATTTTCGGCAAGCACTGAAATTATCGGTAACGAGTAGTTTGATAGCAAGGTAATTTGTAACAAGTAACAAGTAACAATAGTAACAAAGAGTGCAGCAAGGTGGCCCAATCCTTTTTGTAGCAAAGGACAAGCCGGAACAATCTCTTATAATAAGCAAAGCGTTCTCGAGGACACATGGGAATTTCATCTAGTCACTTTCATCATGTTTGTTTGATTTGCGTTCGCTACTTTGATAATTTGATATGTGGGTGGACTGGTGCTTGGGTGCTATTCTTACTTGAACAAGCCTCCCAAGCATCCGCAACTACGAAAGAAGAATTAAGATAACTCTAACCATAGCATTAAACATATGTGTCGGCCCAGTGGGAACCAGGGTACCACGGCCCGTCTGCCTCTGGCCCGGAGGACGACGCTTGGGCCGGCCCACGAGGATGGCCCTGCCTCGGCCGCTTCGGAGGAAGCTGCCTCGCCAGAGGCCGGCCTCGCGAGGCCCCTCACCGCAAGGCCAGACCCTGCCGAGGCCACCAAGCACCAGGTTGCCTCGCAAGGCCCCCCCTCACGAGGCCTCCTCACGAGGCAGATCGTACAGCGCCAGCCGCGGGGCTCTGCGCCGAGCACATGGGTGACGACCCACTATCAGGATAAGGACAGCAGGGCATGACCAAGCCTAGCTTCCATTCCGGTGATAAGGGAGTAGTGGCATCTGCCTCTCCCAAAGCAAGTCCCAAAGGTTTTCCTCTTTGGTGATAGAAGATCAGGACGGATCAGCGCGCCAGGACGGAGGTCATCGCCAAGCCCACCGGCGCGTCACGAAGACTACTTTATCAGGCGGAGATCGACTTTAGTCTGGATAGACCTGCGCGCATGTCCCCCTTTGAATTGCCGCCCTGTGGCTACCCTTTCCCACTCATATTTTCGGGGAAGAGGACCAAGGCATTACAAAGGGGCAGGGCCGCTTCCATGTAGGGGGGTCGATTCATTCTCCCCCACACCTCGTGTACCTCGAGCACAAGCTCTCCTTCATAGAGCAATCCAACACAGGGAGGAGTAGGGTATTACACCGCACGATGGCCCGAATCTGGGTAGCTCGCGCGTCCCCTTCGTGTGCGGTGAGAGCCAGTGAGCCCGTCGTGATCCCGCCGTAGTTGCCGTCGTGTCGTAGGTTGCCAAGCAAAGTTCCCCAGAGTTCGAATCCTAAGTTCTTGGAGAAGTTTCTTGGACGCAGATCCTAGACTCCGACAATATGGATCCAAATCAGCCCCTTACGGAATAGCACATAAACTAGGGTTTAAGCTTCTGTCACTCTAGCAACCCATCATCTACCAAATTCACATGATTACTTATGACAAGACTTCTCCCATGTCCTCAAGAACAAAAGTAACTACTCACAAACCATATTCATGTTCAAGATCAGAGGGGTATTGAATAGCATATTGGATCTGAACATATAATCTTCCACCAAATAAACCAACTAGCATCAACTACAAGATGTAATCAACACTACTAGCAACCCACAGGTACCAATCTGAGGTTTTGAGACAAAGATGAATACAAGAGATGAACTAGGGTTTGAGATGAGATGGTGCTGTTGAAGATGTTGATGAAGATTGGTCCTCCCACGATGAGAGGATCGTTGGTGATGTCGATGGCTCCGATTTCCCCCTCCCGAAGGGAAGTATCCCCGGCGGAATCGCTCCGCCAGAGAGCAAAAGTGCTCCTGCCCAAGTTCCACCTTGAGATGGTGGCACACCGTCCCAAAAGTCTTCTCTCTATTTTTTCTAGGGCAAATGGGCTTATATACCAGAAAATGGGCACCGGAGGCCGGCCAGGGGCCCCACAAGCCACCAAGGCGCGCCTGGGGGGGGGGGGTGGCGCGCCCTGGTGCCTCGTGGGCACCTGGGTGGCCCCCTCTGGTACTTCTTTCTTCCAATATTTTTTATTCATTCCAAAATAAATCTCCGTGAAATTTCAGCTCATTTGGAGATGTGTAGAATAGGTATCTCTGACGTAGCTTTTTCAGGTCCAGAATTCCAGCTGCCGGCAATCTCCCTCCTTGTGTAAATCATGCATATTAAGAGAGAAAAGGCATTATAATTGCTCCACAAAGTGTTATATTGATTAAAAACACTCTAAATAATAGTAGGAAAACATGATGCAAAATGGACGTATCAACTCCCCCAAGCTTAGACCTCACTTGTCCTCAAGCGAAAGCCGATATCTATAATCATGTCCACAAGTTTAGAGAGAGAGAGGTGTCGATAAAAACAAAATACGGACATAGTAGCATCATGATCATTATTATAACAGCAATATTCATTATCATAAAACTTCTCATGTGCAAGTAACAATTCATCACAACAACGAAGTATAAGGCATAAACTTTCTTGAAAACTAACAAACTATGGTCTCAGTCAACAATGCAATTGCAATCCATCATATTTTCAGGAAGGGTCTCATGTAGGAGCTTTTTAGCAAGTCCATATACTCAACCATCATTTAGTCTTCTATGATTGCTAAAACTCACAACATATATATGGAGCAAAAAGTTTCAGCCAGACACATAGAAAGATAGGGGCTTATACTTTCACCTCCCAACTTATTCACCTCAAGGGTGATGTCAACAATAATAACTCATGATCACTCATATCCAACTGGATATATATGACTAGATCCTTCCCCACCACATGATGCTTGCAAAAGAGAAAAATAAAAAGGAATAGAGGAGAACACTATTGACTCTTGCATAAAAAGTAAATACATAAAAGTAAAAGATAGGCCCTTCGCAGAGGGAAGCAGAGGTTGTCATGCGCTTTTTGTTGTTGGATGCACAAGCTCTTAATGCAAAGGAACGTCACTTTATATTGCCCCTTGTGATAGCAACCTTTATTATGCAGTCTGTCGCTTTTATTTCTTTACCATCAACAAAGCTTATTTTCCCTTAAAATAAAAGTTCATACATATTCAGAGGCAATTTTTATTGCTTTTGCACCGATGACAACTTACTTGAAGGATCTTATTCAATCCATAGGTAGATATAGTGGACTCTCATGACATGAAACTGGGTTTAAGGGTTTTGGATGCACAAGTAGTATCTCTACTTGGTGCGGATTTTTGGCTAGCAAAGATATTGGGCAAGCACCACATGTTGGAGGATCTATGACAATATAACTTCTATGTGAATATAAGAAAACATAATTCATTACGTTGTCTTTCTTATCCAACGTCAACAATTTGACATAAAATACTTAATGGGGGCTCACAATCATAAAAAATGTCCAAGATAGTGTATTTGCATGTGAATCTTCTCTTCCCTTATTAATTTTTTTATGAATTGCATCATTGACTAATGCTATGCTTGTTAACTTCCAATAAATTTTACCACTTATACTTTTCTTTATGTGATGTCATTACTTTCCATAAGATTAGCACAAGATCTTTTTCATTATTTTCATTGCTAGGATTGAAACATAAAAGTAAAGAAGCAAAAACTCAAACTACTCTTTAATATATAACTCTCACTCAATTACATAGATAGATAGATCATGAAACTAGCACTCGAAAATAGATCATACTAAACTTTTATTCAACTAAATCACAAAATAACTAAGGATCGAACTAAAAATAGGTAAAGATAATAAAAGTGATGGTGATACGATACCGGGGCACCTCCCCCAAGCTTGGCACAAGCCAAGGGGAGTGCCCATACCCATGTACTCAAGTTTCCTTCTTCAGTGATGGTGGTGATGGTCAAGTGGTGGGCTTGTCCTTCAGTTTCCGCTTGAGAACATAGTTTTCTTCCTTCAACTTGCTAATTTCTTGCTCAAGCTCCACTATCTTCTCACACAATACATTATTGTTTTCCTGTAGAAGACGGAAAGGGATAAATTGGATCTTTGATTTGTTTACTGTGTGTGGGAGGCTCGCCTTCTTGAACTCCACATGCATATCTCCCAGTTGAGGTAAAGGGGCATCTTCTTCATCCGACATGTCGGCATCTCACTCCTCCTCCGCGAACCATCCATAGGGGTCTATATCCCCATAGATCATTGGATTTGTAACATAGTGCGATATGAAGCTCTCTCCATTTGAGTCTTGAGACGACATACTTTCGGATCTGTCAGAAAAATAGCACGAAACAAGAACAGAGAAGATTTCTGCGATACGGTGGTCAAAACGTCCGGGAGTATATATAAAGAATTTTTATCTTGCAAAACAAGTATTCAAGAAGAAAACGGAGTCGGGAAGGCTCACGAGGGGCCCACGAGCCACCAAGGCGCTCCGGGGGGGGGGGGCGCCCTGGTGCCTCGTGTTGACCTCGTGGGTCCCCCCAGCTGTTTCTTATTTTTGTATTTTTTCTAATATTCCAAAACCGACAGAAAGTATTTTTATGGAATTTTTGGAGTCGGTTTACTTACCGTATCACATACCTACCCCTTTTCAGGGTTCTGGAGTGTTCCGGAAGGTCTCTCTTATGTATTCCTCCAGTGTAATTGTTTCAATAATATTAGTTTCAACATTAATGGGAGTACCTGAAATATAGTGCTTAATTCTTTGCCCATTCACCACTCTCGGATTAGTAACTTCGGAGATGTTTATTTTGATGGCTCCGGAGCGATAAACTTCTTCGATGATATACGGTCCTTCCCATTTAGAGAGAAGTTTTCCTGCAAAGAATCTCAAACGAGAATTGTACAATAGAACTTGCTCACCCACTTTGAATTCCCGTTTTTGAATTCTTCTATCGCATCTTTTAACTTTTTCTTTAAACAATTTGGCATTTTCATAAGCTTGGGTTCTCCATTCATCTAATGAGCTAATATCAAATAACCTCTTTTCACCGGCAAGTTTAAAATCATAATTGAGTTCTTTAATTACCCAATATGCTTTCTGTTCTAACTCAAGAGGTAAATGACATGCTTTTCCATAAACCATTTTATAAGGGGACATACCCATAGGATTTTTATAAGCAGTTCTATAAGCCCATAATGCATCGTCAAGTTTCTTAGACCAATTCTTTCTAAATCTATTGACAGTTTTTTGCAAGATTAATTTTATTTCTCTATTGCTCAATTCGACTTGACCACTAGATTGAGGGTGATAGGGAGATGCAATTCTATGGTTGACATCATATTTAGCAAGAAGTTTACAGAATGCACCATGAATAAAATGTGAACCACCATCAGTCATTAAATATCTAGGGACTCCGAACCTCGGGAAAATAACTTCTTTAAGCATTTTAATAGAGGTGTTATGATCAGCACTACTAGTTGGAATAGCTTCTACCCACTTAGTAACGTAATCAACAGCAACTAAAATATGTGTATACCCATTGGATTTAGGAAAAGGTCCCATATAATCAAATCCCCAAACATCAAATGGTTCAATAACAAGTGAATAATTCATAGGCACTTCCTGACGTCTACCAACATTACCAATCCTTTGACATTCATCACAAGATAAGACAAACTTACGAGCATCCTTGAAAAGAGTAGGCCAATAAAAACCAGATTGTAATACCTTATGTGCAGTTTTGTCTCCCGCATGGTGTCCTCCATAGGCCATTGAATGATACTTCCGTAGGATTTGTTCCTGTTCATGCTTAGGTATACAACGTCTAATAATACCATCTACTCCTTCTTTATAAAGATGTGGGTCATCCCAAAAGTAATGTCTTAAATCAAAGAAGAACTTTTTCTTTTGTTGGTATGTGAAACTAGGTGCTCTAAATTTAGCAACAATATAATTAGCATAGTCCGCATATCAAGGAGTATTACGAGAAGCATTTATGACAGCTAATTGTTCATCAGGAAAATCATCATTAAAAGGCAGTGGGTCATCAAGAACATTTTCCATTCTAGACAAATTATCTGCTACGGGATTCTCAGCTCCCTTTCTATCAATAATATGCAAGTCCAATTCTTGTAGCAATAGAACCCACCTAATGAGTCTAGGTTTAGCATCTTTCTTTTCCATAAGATATTTAATAGCAGCATGATCGGTGTGAACAGTTACTTTAGAATCAACTATGTAAGATCTGAATTTATCACATGAAAACACAACTACTAGAAATTATTTCTCAGTAGTAGCATAATTTCTTTGGGCACTGTCTAGAGTTTTACTAGCATAATGGATAACATTTAAATTCTTATCAACTCTCTGTCCTAGAACAACACCAACAGCATAATCACTAGCATCACACATAATTTCAAAAGGCAAGTTCCAATCAGGTGGTTGAACAATAGGTGCTGTGGTTAAGGCTTTCTTAAGTGTTTCAAAGGCTTCTAAACAATCATCATCAAAAATAAATGGAACATCTTTTTGCAAGAGATTGGTAAGAGGTCTAGAAATTTAAGAGAAGTCTTTAATAAATATTCTATAGAAACCAGCATGACCTAGGAAACTTCTTATACCTTTAATATCTTTAGGACATGGCATTTTCTCAATAGCATCAACCTTAGCTTTATCAACTTCAATACCTCTTTCAGAAATTTTATGCCCCAAGACAATACCTTCATTCACCATAAAGTGGCACTTCTCCCAATTCAAGACAAGATTAGTTTCTTCACATCTCTGCAAGACTCGATCAAGGTTGCTTAAGCAATCATCAAAAGAAGTTCCGTAAACGGAAGAATCATCCATGAAAACCTCAACAATCTTTTCACAAAAGTCAAAGAATATAGCAGTCATACATCTTTGAAAGGTAGCAGGTGCATTGCATAAACCAAAAGGCATACGTCTATAAGCATAAGTTCCAAAAGGACAAGTAAAGGTGGTTTTCTCTTGATCTATTGGTGATACAGGTATTTGAGAGAAACCAGAATAAGCAAAAGTGTGTATGCTTGGACAACCTTTCTAACATTTTATCAATAAAAGGTAAGGGGTAATGATCTTTTCTAGTGGCTTTGTTAATTTTCTAAAAGCAATTACCATCCTATAACCTGTTACAATTCTTTGTGGAATGAGTTCATTTTTATCATTAGGAACAACGGTAATACCTCCCTTCTTAGGGACACAATGAACGGGACTTACCCGTCTACTATTAGCTATGGGATAGATTATACCTGCTTCCAGAAGCTTTAATATTTCAGTTCTTACCACCTCTTTCATTTTAGGATTTAATCGTCATTGCTGGTCGACAACTGGTTTAGCATCAAGCTCCATATTAATTTTGTGCTGAAATAGAGTGGGACTAATGCCCTTAAGATCATCAAGAGTATATCCAATAGCAGCGCGGTGCTTCCTCAGAATTTCTAGTAATATCTTTTCTTCATGCTCTGAAAGGTTAGCACTAATAATAACAGGATATATCTTCTTTTCATCTAGATAAGCATATTTCAATGTATCAGGCAATTGCTTCAATTCAAATACAGGGTCACCCTTAGGTGGAGGAGGGCCTCCACGAGTTTCAATAGGCAAGTTGTGTTTAAGGATAGGTGGTTGATCAAAGAACATCTTATCTATTTCATTTCTTTCATTCATATGCATATCGTTTTCATGGTCTAGCAAATATTGTTCTAACGGATCAGTAGGCGGTACGGCAATAGAAGCAAGACCAATAATTTCATCTTTACTAGGCAATTCTTTATCATGAGGTTGTCTACGAAACTTGGAGAAATTAAATTCATGAGACATACCACCAAAATTAACACTAACAGTTTCTTTAGCGCAATCAATCTTGGCATTAACAGTGTTCAAGAAAGGTCTACCAAATATAATGGGACAAAAATCATCTTGTGGAGAACCGAGGACTAGAAAATTAGTAGGGTATTTTATTTTTCCACACAAGACTTCAACATCTCTAACGATCCCAAGCGGTGTAATGGTATCTCTGTTTGCAAGCTTAATAGTAACATCAATGTCCTGTATTTCAATAGGTGCAATATCATCCATAATTTCTTGATATAAGGTAAATGGAATAGCACTCACACTAGCACCCAAGTCACATAAGCCATGATAACAAAGATCTCCTATTTTAACAGAGACAACAGGCATGCCTACTACAGGTCTGTTTTTATCTTTAGGATCTGGTTTAGCAATTCTAGCTACTTCATCACAGAAGTAAATGACATGCCCATCTATATTATCGACCAAGAGATCTTTAACCATAGAAATATTAGGTTCAACTTTAATTTGTTCATAGGGTTCAGGTGTTCTAATATTACTTTTGTTAACCACAGTTAAAACTTTAGCATGTTCCTTAATCCTAACAGGAAAAGGTGGTTTCTCAATATAAGCAGTAGGCACAACTGGATCAACATGGTAAACAATTGTTTCTTCTTTAACACTAATGGGTTCCTCAATCTTTTATTTAACAGGGGGATGATATTTAAACCACTTCTCCTTAGGGAGATCAACATGAGTAGAAAATGATTCACAAAAGGAAGCTACTATCTCAGAGTCAAGTCCATATTTAGTGCTAAACTTATGAAAATCATCGGTGGCCATAAAAGATTTAACACAATCGAACTCAAGTATTATACCTCACTCATTACCTTTGTCGAGTTCCCAATCTTCAGAGTTGCGTTTAATTCTTTCCAGAAGATCCCATCTGAATTCAATAGTTTCCTTCATAAAGGAGCCAGTCGAAGAAGAATCGAGCATGGTTTGATCATCATGAGAAAGCCGAGCATAAAAAATTTGTAAGATAATTTCTCTTGAGAGCTCATGATTGGGGCATGTGTACATCATGTACTTAAGCCTCCCCCAAGCTTGAGCAGTGCTTTATCCTTCACGAGGCCAAAAATTATATATATAATTCCGATCACGATGAACCAAATGCATAGGATAAAATTTATGGTGGAATTCCAGTTTCAATTGGTTCCAGTCCCATGTATCAGTATCATCACATAGCCTATATCATGTCAATGCCTTTCCCTCCAAAGATAAAGGGAATACTTTCTTCTTAACTCCATCTCCGGATAAACCTGCAAGCTTAAACAATCCACAAATTTCATCCACATAGATCAAGTGCATATCAGGATGTACCGTTCCATCTCCTGCATAAGGATTAGCTAGCAGTTTCTCTATCATACCCGAAGGAATCTCATAATAAATATTTTCAGTAGGTGCAGTAGGTTGAGGAGCAACTATTTGTGCTTCCGGTCAAGGTGAAGATACCCTGAACAAACCCCTCAAAGGATTACTTTCCATAGTGACAAGTGACAGTAAATTTCAGCACGTAATATAAATGTATCCATACCAAATTCCACTCACCAAAGGCGCTTCACTCCCCGGCAACGGCGCCAGAAAAGAGTCTTGATTACCCACAAGTATAGGGGATCAATCGTAGTCCTTTCAATAAGTAAGAGTGTCGAACCCAACGAGGAGCAGAAGGAAATGACAAGCGGTGTTTAGCAAGGTATTTTCTGCAAGCACTGAAATTATCGGTAACGAGTAGTTTGATAGCAAGGTAATTTGTAACAAGTAACAAGTAACAATAGTAACAAAGAGTGCAGCAAGGTGGCCCAATCCTTTTTGTAGCAAAGGACAAGCCGGAATGATCTCTTATAATAAGCAAAGCGTTCTCGAGGACACATGGGAATTTCATCTAGTCACTTTCATCATGTTTGTTTGATTCGTGTTCGCTACTTTGATAATTTGATATGTGGGTGGACCGGTTCTTAAGTGCTGTTCTTACTTGAACAAGCCTCCCACTTATGATTACCCCCTCTCGCAAGCATCCGCAACTACGAAAGAAGAATTAAGGTAACGCTAACCATAGCATTAAACATATGGATCCAAATCAGCCCCTTACGGAATAGCGCATAAACTAGGGTTTAAGCTTCTGTCACTCTAGCAAGCCATCATCTAATTACTACTCCACAATGCATTCCCTTAGGACCAAAGATGGTGAAGTGTCATGTAGTCGACGTTCACATGACACCACTAAGAGAATCAACAACATACATATCATCAAAATATCGAATGAATACCAAATTCACATGATTACTTATGACAAGACTTCTCCCATGTCCTCAAGAACAAAAGTAACTACTCACAAACCATATTCATGTTCAAGATCAGAGGGGTATTGAATATCATTAAGGATCTGAACATATAATCTTCCACCAAATAAACCAACTAGCATCAACTACAAGATGTAATCAACACTACTAGTAACCCACAGGTACCAATCTGAGGTTTTGAGACAAAGATTGAATACAAGAGATGAACTAGGGTTTGAGATGAGATGGTGCTGGTGAAGATGTTGATGAATATTGGTCCTCCCATGATGAGAGGATCGTTGGTGATGTCGATGGCTTTGATTTCCCCCTCCCGGAGGGAAGTATCCCCGGCGGAATCGCTCCGCCGGAGAGCAAAATAGCTCCTGCCCAGGTTCCGCCTCGAGACGGTGGTGCTTCGTCCTGAAAGTCTCCTTGTTATTTTTTCTAGGGAAAATGGCTTCATATAGCAGAAGGAGGGGGCCGGAGGCCTGCCAGGGGCCACACAAGCTCGGGGGCGCGCCCAGGGGTGTAGGGTGCGCCCCCAGGCTTGAGGCTTCCTGGTGGGCCCCCTCCTGGTAATTCTTTCGCCAGTATTTTTTATATATTCCAAAATAATTCTCCGTTTCACCCCTTTCCGGTCCAGAATTCCAGCTGCCGGCAATCTCCCTCTTCATGTGAAACTTGCAAATTAAGAGAGAAAAGGCATAAGAATTGTATCATAAAGTGAAATAATGATCAAAAACATAATAAATAACAGTAGTAAAACATGATGCAAAATGGGCGTATCAACGGCCGGCCTTAGTGTCTTTTCAACGAGGAGTAGTCGCGTGCACCGGGAAGCGGCGCTCTCTCGGCCGCCGCGCTGCTTCAAAGCCGGCGCCAGTGAGAGGTCGCGTCCGCTCTGCCCGGGCAGGAATGCGGCACTGACTCTCTGGTCTGGAGCGGCACTGACCGTTTCAGGCGGGTAGCGCACGTGGGCGAGGGAGGCGGTTTGGGTTGGCCAGGGCGGTCAGACACGGGGTGGTGGTATTTATTTTGTAGTTTGCAAAAGTATTCAGTTAACACTCTCAATTTTCTAAACAACTATGGTTAAAAACGTTAATTGCAATGCTTGCATGCATGACCAATATATGACCACAAAAACTAGTACATGCATTGGTGAGTTTTCTGTTAATCCTTGCATGCAACGATTTAATGCGCCTTGAAATCTAAACATGTGATGGGGAGCAATAAATTTGAAACTTATAAAACGGAAAAACTAAACATATTAAACCGGAAGAGAGGAAGTATACCGTAGGATGTGTCCCATACGAAACAAGTCCCCTAGTTTGTCACCGTGAAGATGCGGTTTAAAAGGAGCACAGCGTCTTCGTACTTGTACGGCAACAAAACGGCCGCGGACAGCATGCTCCAGCTTTGACCGCCACGTGCAGGATGTTTTGTGAAAGCAATCGCGATGTCGAACACCGCGATGAGAGAGTAATCTTTGTTGCCGCACGACCTTGTCGGGGCTTCCGGGATTGCTATCTTCTTCAAACTCACCGTGGTTCCATTGTACCAATTCAGGAGGTGCCCCATTGCATGGCCGATCCCAATGCTGGACAAAGGTTCGACGGAAACGGTCTCACTGGTGTGAATGTTGTGCAAATTGATGTTGGTACCCTCCCGTACGTATGCAAGCCAATCTCCATTGGCACCAAGCCTAACCTGTGCAACAGTGGGCAGCGGGGTAATGATGAAATGGAACACGGAAGTAGTCCTTAGAATACATTTACGTGATCAAACTCATCACTGACCTGCTCATTGGACAAAATCCGAGTGCCCCTCAACGTCGGCATCTCAAGGGGCGTCAACTTGCAACTACGGCCACGCCGCGCTGGAGAGACCCCCCAGGAAATATTCTCGTCCTCAAGGACGCATGGCAGACCAACTAGCATGGCCTTCTTCCACGCATATTTACGCACCGTCTTAAAATATTTGGTGCAAGCACCGCTGAGTCTTGCGGATGTAAGGAAGTCGGAGCGACTTACTATTTCCCCCAAAGCATCATCGTCCAAGGTCTCCCAACCTCGACGAGGATGACAAACACCACCGCCTTGGGAATCCATGGCAATGGCGATGATCTGCCTTCTCCCTTTGGGAACTAGTTTAGACGAGAGGAGATGGTAACCGCAGGGCTTCGTCCCTTCGGAAAGGATGTTCTGCGGGTGTGCATTAGCAGTAGTGCGCTAGTGCGGTTTATATTTGAGATCAGGGAGCCGGCGGGCGGTTCGTTGTCTGGCATGTTCGCGTCCATCCACCTTCCCGTAATTAAAGCACGCACGACATTTACGGCGACTGGGATTGGTTTGTTTTCCGGGCGCACCGACCAACGCGGACTAGCGGACCTCGTTGCCCTTTTTCGAGCACGACTTCGACAACTACGTGCATGACACGAAAAATATCTAGTGCTACCAAGGCTTAGGTGCTACCGTGATACGGGCTTCTGGGCCATTAGATTCTAAGATCGAACGGCTCCCAGTCACTCTGCAACATTTGCAAAAAAGCCCAGGAGCCCGTATCACAGTACCACCTAAGCCTCGGTAGCACCAGATACTCTCTCGTGCGTGACATGCCTGCATGCAAATCTTGCGTGGCCAAAAAAAATGTGCGAGGCGGAGCGGTAGGTTGTCAGCCTGCATGTTGTAGCCATGTCATCTACACGCAACCTAAAGGCCTGGGTGTACGTAGTACTAGTAGTTAAATATGCATTGTTTGGCATGAATGTTCCTTGGAGCTCGTGTTGCAGCTAGTGTACTCCACAGCCCGCTTCTCCTCCTTCCTCTTCCACCGCCCGGGCACGTCCGCGGGCAGCGACCGGTCAACCCTAAGATAGTACTCCCTCCGTTTTTATTTACTCCGCATATTAGCTTTGACTGAAGTCAAACTTTATAAAGTTTGACCAAGTTTGTAGAAAACAGTATGAACATTTACAGTGACAAATTTATATGATGTGAAAATATATGCAATGATGAATCCAATGATATTGATTTGGTGGTGTATATGTTAATATATTTTTCTACAAACTTGTTGAAAGTACATAAAGTTTGAATTTAGACAAACCTAATATGCAGACTAAATAAAAATGGAGGAAGTATTTCCTTCACCACATCCAAGTACAGTACAGTACTACAAAAAGATGCATGCATGACCACTAATTTCCTTTCTCCTATCTATATTAATTAAATGTGGCGTGAGACTCAAAGCCCTTTTAACTTAACTGGACTCAACGTGAGCCTAATATAAAGGAAGATGAGCCCTTTAAACTGGAAAGAGGGAGTACCACGTATATTAGATATCTCAAATCCATACAAAGCATGCAATATTACGTAGTACTACGCACATAACCTAAGCTAGACCACACTACTCGTCGTCGAAGATGGGTAGGCGGCCGCATGCTGCAACTCCAGCTCCTCCTGCTCCTCGTCCAGTTCGACGAACATTTCGTTGATCCCCCCCTCCTGCTGGTGGAGGAAGCGGTGGTTGGCCTCCACCTCGGCCTCTGACTAGATGGACTTGAGGATGGCCTGCTGTTCTGCCGCCCGCTCCACTTGGGACAACTCCGCCATGGCGTCGGCCATGGAGAAGCCAGCAGCCGGTGGAGCCAGCTCCGCCTCGCCCGCGTTGTCGTCCTCCTCCTCCTCCGGCTCCGCTTCATCTGCGTAGTAGTCCACCTTTTCCAGCTTCGCGTCGTCGTTCTCCTCCTCCAGCTCCGCGTCCTCCATGGCCGCGTCCTGCTCCGCCTCCCTGATACGTCTCCAACGTATCTATAATTTTTTATTGTTCCATGCTATTATAGTATCAATCTTGGATGTTTATTATGCAATTATATGCCATTTTATATCATTTATTGGGACTAACCTATTAACCCAATGCCCAGTGCAAGTTGCTGTTTTTTGCTTGTTTTTGCCTTTTCAGAAAATCATTATCAAAAAGAGTCCAAATGAGAAAAAAACTTTGGATTAATTTTTTCTGGACCAGAAGAGACCCATGAAGCTTCGGGAGAAGACCAGAGGAGCCACGAGGGAGCGACAAGCTCGGGAGGCACACCCTGGGGGGTAGGGCCCACCCCGAGGCTTGTGGGCCCCTCGTAGCCCCTCCTGACCTAATTCCAGCGCTATAAATTCCCAAATATTCACAATATACCAGAGAGACAGAAGAGAAAACCTTTCCGCCGCCGCAAGCCTCTGTTCTTCCGCGATCCCATCTGGAGGCCTTTTCCGGTACTCTGCCGGAGGGGGGAATCGATCACGGAGGGCTTCTTCATCAACCTTGCTGCCCTTCCGATGATGTGTGAGTAGTTTACCATAGACCTACGGGTCCATAGCTAGTAGCTAGATGGCTTCTTCTCTCTCTTTGATCTTCAATACCATGTTCTCCTCGATGTTCTTGGAGTTCTATCTGATGTAATCTTCTTTTGCGGTGTGTTTGTTGGGATCCGATGAATTGTGAGTTTATGATCAGATTATTCATGAGAAATATTTGAGTCTTCCCTTAACTCTTTTATGCATGATTGTTATAGCTTTGTATTTCTCTCCGATCTATCGATTTGGTTTGGCCAACAAGATTGGTTTATCTTGCAATGGGAGAGGTGCTTTGTGATGGGTTCAATCTTGCGGTGCTCAATCCCAGTGACAGAAAGGGACATGACACGTATTTGTATTGTTGCCATTAAGGATAAAAAGATGGGGTTTATTCATATTGCTTGAGTTTACTTTGTCTACATCATATCATCTTGCTTAAGGCGCTACTCTGTTTCATACTTAATACCCTAGATGCATGCAGGATAGCGGTCGATGGGTGGAGTAATAGTAGTAGATGCAGGCAGGAGTCGGTCTACTTGTTTTGAATGTGATGCCAATATACATGATCATTGCCATGAATCCGTCGTAATTATTTGATTTTCTATCAATTGCCCAATAGTAATTTGTTTACCCACCGTATGCTATGTGTTCGAGAGAGAAGACTCTAGTGAAAACTATGGCCCCCGGGTCTACTTTTATCATATATTAAAATCCAAAAATACCTTGCTGCAATTTATTTACTTTTATTTTATTTAGTATTTTACTTTATCTATCTATCACTATCAGAATTAATCCTTGCAAATAACCACTAAGAGGATTGACAACCCTCTTATTTGCGTTGGGTGCAAGTGTTTGCTTTTGTGTGTGCAGGTGTTGCTAAAGGATTTTGACTGGTTCTCCTACTGGATTGATAACCTTGGTTCTTAACTGAGGGAAATACTTATCTCTACTATACTGCATCATCCTCTCCTCTTCGGGGAAATACCAACGCAGTCTACAAGTAGCACTCCGCCACCTCCTCCTCCGGCTCCGGCGAGTCTGGAGGTAGGCTGGCTACGCTCTGGGCTTCGCGCCTCCTCTAGATCTCCGGAAGTAGCTCAAAGCGCCACTCTGGCACGAGCATGGCGTATGTCGTTACCTTCTGCCGATCCATGGCTATCGGGCGACGGTGAGCGGAGAAGAGGTAGCAGCGAATGAATGCGTCTCCTAGTTGGGTTCGCCGTCTGGCTTAAATAAATGCGCTCCATCATGTGTACCCGCGCGTGAAGAAATTGTACACATACAGGTCTGTTTTGGGTGCGTCACGTAACCCGCATGTGTGTGAGATTCTGAGAGATGGAGTGTGTGTGTGCGCCTCTACTCTTCGGATATGTACTCCACCTTTGGAAACGGGATATAAATATTAGTATAATGGTATGTTAGCTTGTGATTTACCTGACCATATTAATGTGATTGTGTAAATATTTTTTTTTCAATTCCTGCTCGTGATTTGCGTCATATTTTGGTGAGAATTTTGCTAACTAAATTGCAGTGGAATTTGTCCATGTTATAAGGAAACTAAGGTGATTGATAATCATACAGGGAGGGATGGATGAAAGGTGTGGTACGAACAAATACTCCACCTAGAGCATGTGTGTGTGTCTGATCGTATAGAGAGACTGTGTGAAAGAGAGAAGAGAGAGAGAGAGAGAGAGAGAGAGAGAGAGAGAGAGAGAGAGAGAGAGAGAGAGAGAGAAATGGAGTCTTCGGTAGGTGATACGTCTGCAACGTATCTATAATTTATGAAGTATTCATGCCATGTTTACAACAATTTTATATGGTTTTGGTATGATTTGAATGGAACTAACCCAGACTGATGCTGTTTTTAGCAGAACTACCGTGGTGTTGTTTTTTTGTGTAGAAATAAAAGTTCTCGGATTGGGCTGAAAATTTACGGTGATTTTTTATGGACCAAAAGAGACCCCCGAAGCTTCGAGGAAGGACCAAAAGCCTCACGAGGAAGCAACAAGCTCAAGGGGCGCGGGTCCCCCCAAGGCGCGCCTACCGAGCTTGTCGCTCCCTCGTGGGGCCCCCTGGAGTGAATCCAACGCTGAAAAATCCTATAAATATAGAAAACCCCTAAAAGAAACCTAGAACTTCCACGCCGCCACCGCAAGCCTCTATACTGAAGCGATCTCATCCGGAGCCCTGTTTCCGCACTCTGCCGGAGGGGGGAATCATCACCGGAGGCCATCTTCATCATCCCGGCGGTCTCCATGACGAGGAGGGAGTAGTTCACCCTCAGGGCTGAGGGTATGTACCAGTAGCTATGTGTTTGATCTCTCTCTCTCTCTCTCTCTCTCGTGTTCTTGATTCGGCACGATCTTGATATACAGCGAGATTTGTTAATATAGTTGGATCATATGGTGTTTCTTCCCTCTCTATCTTCTTGTGATGAATTGAGTCTTTCCCTTTGAGGTTTCGTTATTGTCGGATTGAATATTTCAGATTTCAGAACACTTGATGTATGTCTTGCATGTGGATACCCGTGGTGACAATGGGGTATTCTATTGAGTCACTTGATGTATGTTTTGGTAATCAACTTGCGGATTCCCGTGACCTTGGGGTAATCTAGGCATATGGGTTGGTACACGTTTTCATCTTCTTTTCTCCGATAGAAACTTTGGGGTACTCTTTGAAGTTCTTTGTGTGGATTGAATATTATGAATCTGAAGTTGTTTGATGCATATCGAATAGTTAACTCACGGATACTTGTGGTGACATTGGAGTATCTAGGTGACATTAGAGTTAATTGATGTGTATCATATGGTGTTATTTTAGTATGAATTCTAGGACTGTTTGTGACACTTATAGGGATGGCTTAATAGATTGATCGGAAAGGATAACTTTGAAGTGGTTTCGTACCCTACAACAATTTCATCTTATGTTCTCCGCTAATAGGAACTTTGGAGTGATTCTTTATCGCACGTTGAGGGATTGTTATATGATTCAATTATGTTAGCAATGTTGAGAGATTGCACTAGTGAAAGTATGAACCCTAGGCCTTGTTTCTAAGCATTTTAATACCGTTTGTGCTCACTTTTGTTACTTGTTACCATACTGTTTTTATTATTTCATATTACAAAAACCTATATCTACTATCCATACTACACTTGTATCACCATCTCTTTGCCGAACTAGTGCACCTATACAATTTACCATTGTATTGGGTGTGTTGGGGACACAAGAGATTCTTTGTATTTGATTGCAGGGTTGTTCGAGAGAGACCATCTTTATCCTACACCTCCCATGGATTGATAAACCTTAGGTCATCCACTTGAGGGAAATTTGCTACTGTCCTACAAAACTCTGCGCTTGGAGGCCCAACAGAGTCAACAAGAATAAAGTTGCGTAGTAGACATCAAGCTCTTTTCTCGCGCCGTTGCCGGGGAGGTGAGTGCTTGAAGGTATATCTTTAGATCTTGCACGTGAATCTTTTAGTTTCTTGTTTATTCACTAGTTTGGTTTTATAAAAGAAAATTAAAAAAATGGAATTGAGGTTGCCTCAAATGCTTCATCTTTGTAATATCTTTCTTGAAAATGATGGATCGAAAAATTGTGCTAAAGTGTTAGAAGAAGATTTCAATAAAATGTATGGCATAAAATCCTTGAATGATAAGCATGATTGCAATGTTGTTAGTGTGCTTGTTATGAATATCCATAACACTAATGATGAATGTACTAGTCATGATAAAAAGGTTTCTTATAAGCATGTAAAATTTTGTGGAGTGCATAAAGTTTGTGAAGACATGCCTTATAGGGACGATAGATTTTGTAAGAAGCATAAACATGATAAAACCAATTGGTGGCTTAAACTGATAGATGAATTTGCTACAAAATTAAGTTCTCTTTATCCCATTACTTGTGAACTTTGCAATAAAGTTGGTCATCTTAATTTTCAATGCATGCTTTTTCATGATCGAATCATGGCCAAATATTGTAATAACTTAATCACCCTTGAACTTTATAATGAACTTTGTTTATTTTTGGGGTGTGAAGAATTGTCACATAAAAAAAGTTGGTTAGCATTCATATTCACAGATTATACTGAAACTAGTGTAGGGGAAATCTATATGTTTTGTGTGGTAAATTGCAATGAGAATGCTTATATTGCCAACTATATAAAGAAGGGAAAACCAATAGAATATAAAAATAAATGCTAATGGAAGGGTAAAGATCCCCCCTTTCCCTCCTATTTTCTCTCATGATGAAACAGGTAACGAGGAGGAGTTTCCTATCCAACCAATCTCTTCAATAAGAAGCTCGAAAAAATTAAACAAACCCACACATAATGTGGTGAAGAAGAAGAAAAGAAGTAAAAGTAGAGGTAAAGAGGTATCTCTCCCAAATGATGTTGCTCCTATTATTGTTGTGCCTCATGAGAATGAATCAAAAATATTTGTGGAAGATGATACACGTGATGATGATTTTGTTTTGCCAATTACTTGTTATGATGATTATGATTGGGAAGATAATGATACTTCTTATGATCTTGAAAATCTTTTTAGCACCAACTTGGGAAATTATGATGATAATAATTGTTATACTATCTATGCTATTCATACTATTGATGATAAGAGTGATTATGCTAATGATATGCAAACCCACAAGCTTGGGGATGCTATGTTTAATAAGGATGATCTTTTTAGTCCCCCAAGTTTTGATGAGCAAATTTATTATGATGATAGCATGCCTCCTATTTATGATGATTATATTGATGAAAGAGTGTCAACTCTAGGTAATAACGATCCCACTATTTTGGAGGGTGTTGAATCTTATTGTAATAATTATGATAGTGGATTTGGAGAGGTCATGACTTTATTTAATGATGATTCCACTATTTCGGAAGAGGTTTCAATTGATTATGACAATAAAGTTGCTATCTATGATGATTATCGTGATGACATGTATGCTATAAAGAGTAATGATAACCATAAAACTTGTCATCATGATTTTAATGTTCAATTTGATTATGTCAATCAAGTATCTCATGATAGTTATTTTGTTGAGTTTGCTCCCACTATTATGAATGAGAAGAAATTTGCTAATGTGGAGAGTAATAAAAATTCTATGCTTGTGGATCATGAAAAGAATGCTTTATGTGATAGCTATATTGTTGAATTTGTTCATGATGCTACTGAAATTTTTTATTAGAGAGGGAGATATGCTTATATATATTTCAACAAGATCAAGTTTCCTCTCTTTATGTTGAAAATTTTGAAGTCATGCTTGTTTTGCCTTCCTATGCTAGTTGGTTCTTGCTCGCATAAATTGGTTGCTCACAAAATCCCTATGCATAGGAAGTGGGTTAGGCTTAAATGTGCTAGTCATATGCTTCATGATGCTCCTGTTATTTTACAATTCTTTACTTTTATGTGAGCATCATTGAAATCATCATGCCTAGCTAAAAAGGCATGAAAGAAAAGCGCTTGTTGGGAGACAACCCAACATTTATACCTACTGGTTTTGTGTGTCCACATGATTAAGCTACTGTAGTAATCATGTTTTATATGTTTTCTTTCAATAATGTGCCAAGTAAAGCCTTTGGGATAGTGTGGATACTTGTTGATTTGATTCTGTGCAAAAACAGAAACTTTTGTGTCCAGTGCTGGAATTTCTGTTCTGTACTCGGGTGTGATAAAATTCTGAAATTCTTACACAGTATTGGGCTACCAATTGTTTACTTTTTCCTAAATTTTCAGAATTTTTGGAGGTACAGAAGTATGTCTTTTAATTCGCTCACTACATGTTGTTATGTTTTTGACAGATTCTGTTTTTATTGCATAGTTCGCTTGTTTTAGTGTTTCCATAGCTTATGTTGAGTAATATAAATTGTGGAAATGATATAATACAGTAGGCATTATGTGAGAACAATTATGAATCTTGTCTTGACAGTACCTAAGTGGATGATTTATTTTTATTGTACTAACCTATCTCACGAAGTTCCGTTAAGTTTTATGTGATTGAAGTTTTCATGTTTTGGGCGAGATAACGATATGAGGAGAATAACGAGCGGCAAGACCCTAAGCTTGGGAATGACCAAGGCACCCCAGGGTAATATTCAAGGAAGACTCAAGCATCTAAGCTTGGGGATGCCCCGGAAGGCATCCCCTCTTTCGTCTTCAACACTATCGGTATACCTCACTTGGAGCTATATTTTTATTCGTCACATAATATGTGTTTTGCTTGGAGCATCATTTTCTTTTGTTCAGATTTTCTTGCTGTTATCAATAATCATGTTTTGTATCTTTTAGTTCAATAAAATGCCAAGTATAGCCTTTACCATGCCCAGTTTGCAAGTTCATGTGCTGCTGTTTGAAAACAGAAAGTTTTCTGTTATGTCCTGAATTTATGTGAATTGTCAGAACATGATAAAAATCTGAAATTTTTACACAGTAAGCATGCGTAAGTTCTCTGTCACACGGTAATGTTTCAGAATCTTTGGAGTTAGGGGAGTATGAATTTTTATTCCCCCTTTACAGACTGTTCTGTTTAGACAGATTTCGGTTATAGTTGGATTGTTTGCATATGTTTGCTTGTTTAATATTTCTATTTGGGGATATGAGTATTAAATATGCAGAGGCATTAGTATGCAATGTTTAATTATAATTTTAGTGATTTTCTACATTAGAGAATGTTAAGGTTTTGAGTTGATTTATACTTACTTAGCTCATGAGTTCTTGTTGAGTTTTGTGTGGATGAAGTTTTTAAGATTTAGGAGAAGCCATGATATGAGAGGAATTAAGGAGACAGAAGAGCTCAAGCTTGGGGATGCCCAAGGCTCCCCAAGATAACATTCCAAGAAGTCTCAAGCAACTAAGCTCGGGGATGCCCCTGTAGGCATCCCACCTTTCTTCATCAACACCTATCGCTTAGCCTAAGTTTTTGCTTGTTCACATGATATGTGCTATTCTTGGAGTGTCCTTTTCTTTTCATTTTGTTTGCTGTTTAATAATCTCATTAGATCTGAAAGTTTTTATTGAGAGAGAGTCTTCACATAGCTACCCATTCACTTAACTACTCTTTGTTCTTCACTTATATCTTTTGGAGTAGTTTGTCATTTACTCTCGTGCTTCACTTATATCCCAAGAGTAAATTGTTGAATGAATTGAATATCATAAAGTTGAAATTATATGTGTTTCATATGCTTGTCCCATGGGGAGTAGTGACTTCACATAAAAGAAGTATAAGTGGTAAAATTTATTGAAAGTTAGTAAACACAGCATTGGTCACTTGAACAATTCATGAAAGAATATTGAAGGAAGAGAGATTTCACATATAAATATACTATCTTGGACATCTTCTATGATTGTGAGCCCCCATTAATTATTTTCAACCTTGATCAAGTAGCTGATGTTGGACAAGGAAGACAACGTAATGGGTTATGTTTGTTTATATTCACATAGAAGTTATATGTTCTTGGATCCTCTAACATGTGGTGCTTGCTCATAATATTTTGCTAGCCAAAATTTCGTACTAAGTAGAAATACTACTTGTACATCCAAAAACCCTTGAACCCAGTTTCTTGCTATGAGAGTCCACTATATCTACCTATGGATTGAATAAGATCCTTCAAGTAAGTTGTCATTAGTGCAAAAGCAATAAAAATTGCTCCTAAATATGTATGATCTTTTATTGTAAGGGAAAATAAGCTTTGTACGAACTTGTGATGGTGAAGAAATAAAAGCGAGGTTGCTATCACAAGGGGCAATATAAAGTGATGTTCCTTTGCATTAAGAGCTTGCACATCCAAAAATGAAAAGCGCATGACAACCTCTGCTTCCCTCTGCGAAAGTCCTATCGTTTTACTTTATGTATTTACTTTTATGCAAGAGTCAATAGTGTTCTTCTCTATTCCATTTTTATTTTCTCTCTTGGCAAGCATCATGTGGTGGGGAAAGATCCAGGCACATATATCCAGTTGAATATAGGTGATCATGAGTTATTATTGTTGACATTATCCCCGAGATAAATAAGTTGGGAGGCAAAACATTAAGCCCCTATCTTCCTATGTGTTTGACTGAAGCGGTTTGTTCTAAAAATATGCTTTGAGTGTCAGCAATCATGGAAGACTATATGATAGTTGAGTATGTGGAATTTGCTAAATCAAAGCTCTTACATAGACCCTTCCTGAAAATAAGATGTCATACGTACGACCATCTATGGGGCCATCTAGCCCCTTTGCGGTTTGACTAGGGGAATTGACAAGCACAAAGAGCATAATCAATAGCAAATGCAGAGGATTTTACCCAGGTTCGGGCCACCGTGAGGTGTAAAACCCTACTCCTGCTCTGTATATTGGATGTGTTTGAGCTCCAGTACAAGGAGCGCTTCTTACCGACAAGGTGCAGGAAGAGCAGCTACGCATGCAAAATGAGCAAAGGGCCGACCCTTGTAAATGTTGCCTTGGCCCTCCTTTTATAGCTCAAGGGGTAACCACAGTGGCAAAACAGTCATTACAAGTTGATTAGATAGCAAAACAGTGCTATCATACCTAACTCTGCCGGATTAGGACAAACGCATTTATTGCGCCGTTAGGTGTCATGTGGAGGGGGAGCCCCGGCAAGGTTTCTGCACCGCTCGCCCAGCTACCTCTTATTATCTTGACACGCCTCCTGCACGGGTGTCATTAAAGCTAATTCTCATTCCAGCAAGCTGACACGTGCCCCGACAAACCTCACCAAACCGCCTCCGCGCTTGACACCTCACCGATCAGTGACCAGCTGCTCGATGCGGTGTAGTGCAGATGGGCCAGCGAGGGCTTGCCGGCACGGAGCTTGCCGGGCCTTCATCTTGCCATCTCAAGCCTTGCCGGCAGATACCACCTACATCCCTAGCATTAGCCAGGGGTTTTTTGATGTCTTGTCTTGATCTTCTTCCTAGTGTCTTCGTAACTAGGCCTTGAATCTTGATCTTGACGTTGGTTATCTCCGGCAAGCCCTGGCTATCGAGGCTGCTACCACTGCCTGTGCATAAGTCATGGTATAAAATACCCATGTTTTATACACTAACAGGAGCCCCCAGGCCTGGGCCACACGCGCGTCCAAAGCATCGTTGGGCTAGGCCCAAACAATGCACAGACACGTGGTAGGAAATTACTGCCGTAAAATCATGTGATGATGATTTTCTGTCGCACGCCCACATCGCGCATTAAATGCGGGTCGCAGGAGTGGTGGATTGGAGCGACGGTTTGTGGTAGTGCGGCTGCAAAAGCACTGCCACGTTGGACAGTAAAGAGCCAGCCCCTCACGCCTTCCCCATAAAAAGGTAATCGCGAGGAGGCGCTGCTCATTCACATCGCCCTCCGCTACATCTTCTTCTTCCTCTCGCTCCAGCAGATCTCGCCATTGCCACCGCCACCAACTCGTGCCTCTTCCACCTCGAATCCTCCCTCTCGAGCCCTCATGGCGCCCAAGAAGGCTGATACAGAGGGAAAGAAGCCCGCCAAGCCTGCTGATCCCAAGGCAGAGAAGCAGAAGGCGGACTTGGAACAGCGGCGAAGGGAGAACGTGGTTTTCTCGCCGCCGGCTCTGGACAGCAACACTTTGATAGCAAGGTACGCGTACATGTGGGGAAAGGATACCAAGGACCACAAGGCCCCAGTGGTGCTCCCCACCGGTGGCAAGACCCCGTTAGACGCATACCCATTTTTCTGCGCATATTTTTATTGCGGTCTGGTTCCTCCATTTTCGGATTTCTTAGCTGAGCTGATGTACACTTTTGGATTCCGACTGCTGGATTTCACCCCAAATGCAATGACCTACATGGTAGTCTTCGCCCACATGTGTGAAAATTTTGTTGGAGTCGTCCCCAATGTCGACCTCTTCCACCACTTCTTCATTCCTTGCATCGAAGGTGATGCGCTTTCCGGCAGCGTGACTTGGATTCCCCGGGCCAAAGCTAAGGGACAGTACCTTGCCGGGATGATGCATCTGAAATGGGAGGAATGGCGGGCGGAGTGGTGCTGGATTAAGGAGAAGGATTTCCCCAACTTCTGCTTGCCGCACACGGAGAAGATCTACCGCGGCAAGAATTGGAGTGATTTTGGCACCAGTGACAAGAAGCTTGGCCCGGCACTAAACCGGATTGCTCGCCTTAAGTCTGTCGGGCTGACTATTGAGATGGTGGGAGCCGATTTCCTCCGGCGACGCTTGCGCTGCTGCAGAAGAGGCAAAGGTACACTTGGGAGTACAAGAATGCCGGGGATACCATGCGGATATACCCAGGGCTGGCCAATAACTTGACGGTCATGCAACACGTCAGTCTCTGCCACCAGCTCTTCAGGACCTCCGGCAAGTTTCATTTGCCGGCCCAAGTTATACCACTGCACATCAACTCCGCCAAGGATTCCATCTTGGCAATGATGCCGGCGTGTAACGCCCAACGGGTTGAAGCTGACTGGGAGCTGCCCTCACTTGAAGATGAGATGACTTGGTCTTCCAATCTGACAGAGAAGGCCACTCGAGAAGAGAAGGACCTCATCCAGGCCACCAGGGATGAAGAGTTGGCGTTCATCACCCACAGGGCCAAAGAAGTTTTTAAGACCGGCAACGCTGGCGGCTCCCGGGCCGCGGCAACTGAGGAGGAGGAAGAGACCCCCAATGAAGAGGTTGTCGATGAGCACCAGGAGGAGCCTGCCGGGGAAGATGTTGTTGGTGAAGCCGAGGAAGGAGAGGATCCTCAAGGCCCAACGAAGAAAGCGCGCGTTCTTCATAAGGCGTCTAGCCAGGAGGTAGTGCGGCCTTCTTCATCAGGGGCTGGCCCTTCTGTGAAGAAGACGACCACCAGAACTGGCCAGCAGCAAGAAGTGCGCCGGCAATCGACACGGCATCCTCGAGTTCAATGTCCACCACCCCAACAGGAGGTTTTCGGGGAAATTGGGTCTTCCCAACAGGCATCTTCACCTCCACCGGCAATCAAGAGAGCCAGGAAGTCGCCTCCGCCGATGAGATACGACCTCTCCATTCTCAGCGAGTCTGAAGATGAAGAGTAAGTATAATTATTTTATCTTCATCAAATCTTGATCTTTGCCTTGTCTGTCATTTGACTTGTCTTCCTCTGTCTTTGTAGGGATACAGAACCGCTTGTGCACAGGGCAAAGCTAACGAGAGGTTAAATAGAGCACGAACCCACGGCAAGTGCTGGGCAGGGGGCCACATCTATCGATACCATTGTCATCAGCCCCCAGCCCAGCCCCCTGCGTGAGGTCGTGGTGCAGTTCCCGCTCGCAGGCGCTGGCACTGAAGTTCCTCCTCCTGAGCCCAACAAGGAGATATGAGGAGGCCGCCAAGAGGAAGAGCGCCAAGAGGCAGATCCTACTATGGCCCCTCCATCGATCATCGTCCCGGAGAGCGTTCCTCTGACAAGGGGCTCCGCTGATGAGCCCGCCCGCACCGAAATTGTCCCAGCAAGCGAGGCTGCCGGAGACCGTGCAGCAGCAACCGAAGTTGCCGGGGAAGGAAACATCCTTCCTCAACGAACACCAACATGCAATCCACTTGTCCTTCAAGCACTTGTCCAAAGATTTTGTTTTCTTGAACTTGACTTGTAATCTGAACCACTTTTTGCTCTTGTTTCTGTTCCATCTTGCAGATCCAACCTCTCCCAAGAAGGAGAAATCCTTGCAGATGTGGCAGAAATCGCCAAGAGCGCTGCCGATGAAGCCACCAAGATCTCTGCTGTAGAGGCCGACAAATCTGCTGCTGAGGAGGTAGGGGAAGTTACCGGAGAGTAAAGAAGGTCTCCCGACAACACATCCTTCCCCCTCAAGCAAGTACAGAAATGGTGGTGGTTGCCACTGACAAGGCAGACGTTGCCGCTCAACCAACCGCGCCAACTACTCAAGCCTCAATGGATGTCCTGACGCTCACGGCTCCCCAGCAAGAATCTGAAGCCCCCAGTTCGTCAAGCACTGGAGGGCCAAACTTTGACGAGGAGATTGCTCGTATCCTCGCCTCCATCCCCAAAAGTACTCTCGAAACTGATAACGCCACTGATAGCACAGCAGATCTCGCCTTCCTAGAAACCATGACTGCTGGTCTTAGGGATGTGCAAGAACGCTATGGCAAACAATGGGATACGCTTCAAGCGGAGCATATAGCTCTGGAGGTAGTTGAGGAGAAACTGAAGAAGAAGGTGGAAGATATCCGCACTTGGTACAACAACCAATCTCACAACTTGAGGAGGCAAGAAGAAAAACTTGCTGCCGCCCAGGAAAAGGCGACAGCCTTGGACGGCAAGCTGGCAGAGCGCGAGGCACAGCTCAACGCTCGTGAAAAGAATCTTGCCATGCAAGAAGAAGCCCTTGCCGCCAACTTCGCGGCAGGGATGAAGAAATCGAAAGCTCCTTGAGCAGAGGACCCAAGAGCTTGAGAAGAATCACAAGGAATCTATCGAAATCTAGGCTCAAGAAAGTGCTGCCAAGCTCAAGGAAGCTACAGATAATGCTACTGTTGCCGCCACCGCCAAGGCAGAATTGGAGTCCCAAGTGAACAAGCTTAGGGAAGATCTTGCCGCCAATAGCAAGGAGATCGAGGTCCTCAAAGGTGAAGTGCAGAAGGCATCTCATACCCTAGGGGAGCTGCAGACGCAGCTTGCATCTAAGAACCAAGATCTTGATACGACCGGCAAGGCAATGGAGGACCTAAAATCCAAGCTTATCACCCCGGAAAAGGATCTTGAGGCCGCCTAGGAAAGGGAGGTGATCTTGACGGAGAAACTTGACACAGAAGAGACCTCCCGGGAAGGCACCGAGAACAAATTTTCTGAGCTACGAGAAGTGCTCTCCCTCTAGACGAATAGGCTTGCCAATATTGCCGAGCGCATAACTTCCCAACTTGCCGTCATGGACATGAGGAGCTGGAGCTTCACTATCAACAACAAAGAGACCGCCAGCGCCAGACTGACCAAGTTCTTCAAAGGCCTCATCTATGCTTTGAAAACTTATCAAGAGGACAGGTCTACTTCATTCGCTGATGAGTCCCGTAAATTTGGCCGCGACGTCCTCTACAAGGTGCTCGTCAAGATCGCCTATCGGAATCCAGACGTTGATCTCTCCGGGATATTCAGGCGCCTTCCGGAGAACACTGATATCACAGCCATCGACAAGGTCGTCACCCCACTAGCCGACAAGGTCCTTCTTGTTCCCCGGCATGAAGGTGACCTCCAAAATTAACCTTGTCGCTTCGTTTGTCTCCAGTGCTACCATGTAAAGATACATTTAATCTTAAGTTAGATATGCACTGTGTTTGAGATGTAATGCAACTTAAGCTATTTCTGGAATGAATGTATGCTATTTTCCTTGTCATATTTTGCCTTTGCATGAGCTGTATACCCTATGCTTGCCGGATACTTGCCGGTACGCACACTCTTGCCACGAGCACTTGAGGACGGATCCTTAGTAGCCTGCCAAAAGTGCCGTTGCCGGCAAATTTTACCCTTGACATTTCCAATGCAGCTACTTAAGTTTGTTGAGCGGACTCAAAACAAAGTAAGAGCGCGACCGGTTACGGCAAGGTTCCTTGGCGTGCAGGTTTCTCATATAAAGACACAAATTGTTCACGGAAGATCACAAATACAACAAAGAAATTATTTTGAAGTTTTTCAACTTAGCTTCTTTTCTTTGTCGTGCTTCTTGTTACAAAATGATCACTTGAACGTCATTTGGTGGTATCCAACACCACATTATCCCCCCCCCCCCCCCCCGAGAAACTTGCACGCGAGGGAATCTTCTATCCTTTTGAGAAAAAGAAAGAAGAGAAAGAAGTGGATGGATGCCTTGACGGCTCATTAATCATTTTATACAAGGCAAAAGTATAACACAACATCACATGTAATCATACATAAACGAAAATGTACTTTAACAAAGAGTTGCGAAACACTTAGCTTTATTCACTTATGCACAGGATCTACGCCTGGCTTTGTACATAGGGTTACATGTCTGCCGACAAGGCTTGTACAAAAGGTGTTGCCGGGGGTCCCGGCAACTGCGCCTTATGGATAGAACTTTCGAAGATGCTCAATATTCCATGAGTTTTGCACTGGGGTGCCATCTTCGGTCTCCAGACGGACTGCGCTAGGTCTGGTGACCCGCACTACCCGATAAGGGCCTTCCCACTTCGGCGTCAACTTGTTGGATCCCTTGGTGGACTGAACACGCCGAAGAGCAAGGTCGCCTTCCTCAAGGCTTCGAGCATGCACTTTGCGGCTATGATAGCGGCGCAAAGCTTGCTGGTAGCGTGTAGCTCGCACAGCAGCCCGAAGACGATCTTCCTCAAGGAGTGTGGCATCATCTTGCACCATAGACTAGGGAGAAGGGTGTTTGACTCTCGTCGTAAGCAAGTACTCGAGGTGACCCGTATGTGAGTTCCGTGGGGAGCACCGCCTCTGCACCATAGACTAGGGAGAAGGGTGTTTGGCCGGTAGCTCAATTTGGTGTCATCATGAGTGACCAAAGAACTGCCGGCAACTCATCAATCCAGTGCCTTCCGCACTTGTGTAGCTTGTCGAAAGTTCTCGTCTTGAGGCCTCGCAGCACTTCAGCATTTTCTCTTTCCGCTTGGCCATTGCTTCTTGGGTGAGCAACGGATGCAAAGCAAATCTTGCTTCCAAGGTCTTGGATGTATTGCATGAAGGCGCGGCTCGTGAACTGTGTGCCATTGTCCGTGATGATTCTGTTAGGAACACCAAAATAGCAAACTAATCCTTTAAAGAACTTGACGGCTGACTGTGCTGTCACTTTCCTCACTGGCTCTACCTCTGGCCACTTTGTGAACTTGTCGATTGCAACGTACAAGAACTCAAAGCCCCCGGTAGAACGGGGGAAAGGGCCCAAGATATCGAGCCCCCAGACCGAGAAGGGCCAAGAAAGTGGAATTGTTTGAAGGGCTTGTGCTGGCTGATGGATTTTCTTTGAATGGAACTGGCATGCTTCACACTTGGTTACTAGCTCAGTTGCATCTTGGAGAGCAGTAGGCCAATAGAAGCCTTGCTGGAAAGCTTTGCCGACAAGAGCTCTTGATCCTATGTGAGAACCACATATGCCTCCGTGTATCTCCGCCAACAGCTTCAATCCATCTTCCCGGCAAATGCACCTCAATTTCACCCCATTTGGCCTTTTTCTGTGCAGAATGCTATCAACAAAGTGATACATGCTTGACTATCGGGCTACTTTTTTGACTTCTTCTTGATCATCGGGAAGTTCTCCTGTCTGAAGGAAATGGACGATTTGCTGCGCCCATGCCGGAGCCTGTGGCTCGATGCCAAGGACTAAAGGCATTTCTTCAGTCATGGGAGCACTTGTCTCCACGGCAAGAACCTGAGATTCTGCGTGAGGCCGCAGCTCACCGGCAAGCATGTTGTTACCGGCAACTTCTTTGACGGCGGCTTCTGGAAGCTCTGCCGGGAAGTATTTACCGGTGTTCAATTTTCTTGTGATGAATTGAGTCTTTCCCTTTGAGATTTCGTTATTGTTGGATTGAATATTTCAGATTTGAGAACACTTGATGTATGTCTTGCATGTGGATACCCGTGGTGACAATGGGGTATTCTATTGAGTCACTTGATTTATGTTTTGGTAATCAACTTGCGGATTCCCGTGACCTTGGGGAAATCTAGGCATATGGGTTGGTACACGTTTTCATATTCTTTTCTCTGATAGAAACTTTGGGTACTCTTTGAAGTTCTTTGTGTGGATTGAATATTATGAATCTAAAGTTGTTTGATGCATATCGAATAGTTAACTCACGGATACTTGTGGTGACATTGGAGTATCTAGGTGACATTAGAGTTAATTGATGCGTATCATATGGTGTTATTTTAGTACGAACTCTAGGGCTGTTTATGACACTTATAGGGATGGCTCAATAGATTGATCGGAAAGGATAACTTTGAGGTGGTTTCGTACCCTACAACAATTTCATCGTATGTTCTCCGCTAATAGGAACTTTGGAGTGATTCTTTATCGCACGTTGAGGGATTATTATATGATTCAATTATGTTAGCAATGTTGAGAGATTGCACTAGTGAAAGTATGAACCCTAGGCCTTGTTTCTAAGCATTGCAATACCGTTTGTGCTCACTTTTGTTACTTGTTTCCTTGCTATTTTTATTATTTCAGATTACGAAAACCTATATCTACTATCCATACTACACTTGTATCACCATCTCTTCGCCGAACTAGTGCACCTATACAATTTACCATTGTATTGGGTGTGTTGGGGACACAAGAGATTTTTTGTATTTCATTACAGGGTTGTTTGAGAGAGACCATCTTCATCCTACACCTCCCACGGATTGATAGACCTTAGGTCATCCACTTGAGGGAAACTTGCTACTGTCCTACAAAACTATGTGCTTGGTGGCCCAGCAGAGTCTACAAGAATAAAGTTGCATAGTAGACATTAGTAGGGAAAGTAATTAAGTGTGTGTGGCTTCATCATAGAGAGGTGATGTGTATGGCAGAGGCCTCCAACTAGGGGGGGTGCGAGAGATAAGAGGACCGGAGAGAGGGAAGAGAAGGTGTGTGCGCGTGAGAGGGATGGACATCAATATAACGTGTTTGTTCGAGAGACACCAAGAAAGAGTACTATCAATGGTGCATGTAGGTGTGGGAATTAAACGAAGGGATGCATGGTCTTATTGGTTTCAGGGATATAGAGGGAGGGAGTGAGAGAGAGATAGCTAGAGGGAGATAGATAAGTGTGAGTGTGTGTTTTAGAGAAGAGACCCATCCAGACGAAAGTCGTATGTGCACGAAAGAAGGGAGAGATTCAAGGCGGGGTGGGGCTAGGGGTGGGGGTAATTAACTACGTATGGAGAGAGATGAGACCTAGAACGTGCATGTGCGAGAGGTATACATATATACGTTGATAGAGGGTGGGTGTGTGTGCGCGCGCATGATCGAGATAAAAGAGAGGAGACATAAGTCATAAGATCAAGGATGGGAGAGATGCATGGATCGATATAACAATGTGCAGGCATGTGAGATGTGGAGGGAAGAAGGCTCAATGATGGAGTGGGTGTTGTTGTCTTTAAGAGAGAGTGACATGAGGTGGAGTATGCATATATGGCCAACAGAGGGAGCGAGACACAATGTGTGTGCAGAAGAGATCGACGCATGCATGTGAGATGTGGAGGGAAGAAGGCTCGATGATGGAGCGTGTGTTTTTTTCTTTAAGAGAGAGTGACGTGAGTTGGAGTATGCATATATGGCCAACAAAGAGAGCGAGACACAATGTGTGTGCAAAAGAGATCGACCTATAGATGCATGTAGAGAGAAAGAGATATAGTGTGCGTGATAGGAAGCGAGAGTGCCTCCGAGAAAGAAGGCTGATGGAGAAAGAGAGAGATAGAGAGAGAGAGAGAGAGAGAGAGAGAGATCACTAGCTAGAGGGAGATCGGCTAGTGTGTGTGTGAGATAATAGTCGAGTGGATCGGAAGGGTGAGTTATGTGTGTGTGTGAGAGAGAGAGAGAGAGAAAGAGGGTGCATATGAGCGACATACAAGCGAATATTAGAGAGAAATGAGACCCCGAGAGACGGAGTTTGTGTTTGTGAGAGGGGAAGATATCTTAGAGGGAGAGTCATAGCTAGAGAGACATAGGGAGCGCTAGATATCCCTAGGGAGAGAGGGTGTGTGTGAGCGGCATACACGGGAAAGGATTGAGACCCCGGGAGACTGAGTTTGTGTTTGTGAGATAGAAAGATATTTAAGAGGGAGAGTCGTAGCTACAGAGACATAGGGAGGGCGAGACATCTATGGAGAGAGAGGGTGTGTGTGAGCGGCATACAGGGGAATAGTAGGGAGAAATGAGACCCCGGGAGACGGAGTTTGTGTTTGTGGGAGAGAAAGAGATTTCGGAGGGAGAATCATAGCTAGAGAGACATAGTAGGGAGCGAGATATATCTAGAGAGAGACAGAGTGAAGGTCGAGGGAGAGAGTACTGTTAGTGTGTGATGAAGAAAATAGACTCCTATCCAGAGAGATATATACATGGAGCACGAGAGATACCCGAGAGTTAGTGAAGGCGTACGGGTCTAGAGATATATATAGTGGCATGAGTGATTGCTATATGAGACGAATATTTGGATTAAATGGGATTCAAATATTTAAATTAGAGATCAGGACATCGATAATATCAGAACAAAAATTGGTCTATCAAACATGTGTAACACCCCAAACATTTAACCATATTTTTACTAAATAAAATTTTGATAAAAATAAAATTTTGAATTATATTAGGTCTTTTATTAATTTCAGAGTCTTTTCTGTTTTCCAAAACTCTTCCCTCCATGTAGAAATTTTAGAAAAATATTGTGGGCTTTGGTAGTTTTCTTAAATCATTTAATTTATATTTTAAATAACAGTAGGAAATATTTTCACAATAAAATTTGCCCAAAATAATTCTTTTAATAGCATTTTCAAGCTTTGAAATGCTTCTGTTGCACTATAACTATTTTAAATATTTCTTTAAAATTCCACAAAAATTATGAGGGGTCATATGATGCCTATAGATCACTTTTATGCAAAAACTCAACTTGGTCTTTTGAAAATTTTGAGCAAAACTTCTATTTTTCAATTCTGTTCCATTCTTGAGTTACAACTACAACCCCAATTTTCCTTGCTCCAAAAATTCTGAAATTTTCCAACTTATAGTCCTTCCAACCAAACTCTTAAGTCCAGAAGATCAACTCCATTTGCATCTTGGAATACCTCCAAATAATTCCCTCAAAATCTGGTCCAGAACTGAATTCTAACAAAACTTGCACTAGCAAGTTTTTCCTTTTATCAAACTAACTTCACCATCATCACTATCATCCAAGGAGACATCATCCTGCCAAATTCCAATCTCAGAAAAGATACCTAGGTGGCCCTAACATTTCATCAAGCACCTCATGTGCATGGCAGAAACATGCAACCACATGAATTTGCACTGGGGACTTGCTCTTCTGGCCAAACCACCATGTCCATTAGCTCTACCATACCCTAGATCATAACTCTAGATAGTGGCACTAGCATCAGAGCTCCCTAGCATGACATGGCATTCGGGCGAGCACACTGCGTGCGTGCTCTGGACGTGGCCAGAGCGCCCATGCTGCAATCGCATGTGCCCGAGCCCCTGTCGCCGCCCTACTGCACCCCCAGTCGCGCACCTCCTTCACTAGCTTCGCGAGCAAGCCCCGCACCCTGCCGACGCTTGCCTTGGCCGCTAGCGCCAGCTAGCCGCCGTCCCGAGTCGCCGCCGCCGTCTTTCACTCGCGTACGGCACCGCCCGAGATGTGTGTCTCGTCTCCAAACCATCCAGCTCGCCTGGAGCTTAAATACTGACCACCGCCCTTCACCGGCCTCAACAACCTCGCCGCCAATCGCGGGAAGCCATCAATGGGCGACCTCCACCGTGCACTGATTCGGGAAGCCGCGGCCCCGCCCAAACCACCTGGCGACCCTGCGAGCCAACCGACCCATCTTTGGACAGTGGCCTCCCCTAGAAGCTTGCCCATGTCGCGCCGCCCCGCAACCACCTTCCCGACGCAGTATTGGCCACCCGCCGATGTGCCTCCTCTCTGGAAACAATGAACCGACCTATCCGTGCCTATATAAGGGCCACCCAAGCTCCCTCAGCTCATCACCACACTTCACTTTCCCTCTGTGAGATCTCCCGGGCAACAGAATGACTGGAAAAAGTCATCTTCTTCATCTCCGGCCGAGACGGCCGCCGCCACTCACTCGATAAAGTCCACGCCTCCAGAGCCTCCCTCTCTTCATTTTCTCCTCCAGTAGCTCCCTCTTGATCTCACGAATCCATTCCACCTCGCGATTCTGCTCGGGATCGATCATGGGAGAAATCCCCTTTCACCCGACGCCACCGTCCGCCAGAATTAGCATCGTCGGCAACTCCGTCCACCCCGGTGACCAAGACTGGTACCCAGGGAATCGTCTCGGTCTCCTCAACTCGAAAGTGAGCTCAGCTCACTGAGGGGCACCACCGTTCGCCGGCGAGGACTGCCGGAATGGTGCCTCTGTTCTACTGCAGGAGGAAGGGCGCGGTTGGACCAGTCAAACCTGACTGGTTGGCCCGCAGGACCCACTGTCAGTGACCCTAGACCGCGCCGAGCCGCTCGTAAGTGGAGACGGGCTCCCCTGAAGCTGTCTTCGCGCGGGGAAAATGTATACCCATGAATACGCCTTCGACGTCGGCAACCCTCCCGCGCGGCCGAGCGACTAGGCCTGGCCCAGTGGCGCCATGCGGCTAAACCACACCCAGGGCGCGTTTCTGCTTGCCAGATCCAGCCCATCAGGTTGATGCCCTTTCCTCTTTTTCTTTCCCAGTAGGTTTCAAATATTCCTACAGTAATCATTTCAAAACCAAATTTGATGATTCAAATTTCTGCATACTCCTAAATTCACGCTCTACCCATTAGAGTAGCTTTCACATTTTTCCGGTAGGGTTTCGTGTACAGGCAATTAGCAAATCTGGTTTCTTTCATATATAGATCAACCTTGAAAAATCATAGACCAATCATTTGAGCTCTAGATGAGTTGGTTTCAATTTCCAGGGATCTCTCAAACCATTCTCTATTAATTCACCTAGGGTGAATATTTTTGCTAAGATTTGTTTCTGTTGGATCTATTAAATAGTCCATTCTTCATTTATTTCAGCTTAGAAATTCCCAAGGAAAATCATCTGAACTCCAAATTAATTAATTCTTTTTCTAGAGTTCTTTATTTTTCCTTTAGTTTATTTTAGTATTTGTTTCAAAAATTTCCAAAGAACTTTTCTGTACTGTTTTCAAATTATGTGGTAATTGCAATATTTTGAAAATAGGAAAATGGAGGGAAGATAAATTTTTCAAAGTTTTGGAGTGCACCCAATCTTTCTGCATGCTCAAGGCAAGCATCTTGAACAATTGATATGGTAAATGCATGATTGATTGTTTGCAAGAATAATTGAATCATGAATATGTTGAATTCAAATAAAATTTGCATATTGCTAGTTATACATGCATGATCCCTTGATAATATTTTTATCTTCATTTAAACATGAAGTATGAGTGAGTATGGTTATTTTCACATGTCACATATGCCTATGTGCTGCAACTTGTCCCTGCCATAGGTAGGGTATGGTTTAGTAAGTTGTTAACCCCTTTCCTTGCACACACTATATAGAGAGGCCATGGTGAAAGATACCAGAGGCCTCTGGAAGGCATGTGACCTGGTCAGGGGGCATGGGTGTATCCGGCTGGGCTGAGAGAGGGGCACCCCTTGTAATCCGCGCGTTATAAATTGTGGTCCCATGCTATTCGAGACGGTGGTCTCCCCATCTTAGAGTTTTTCCTGGAGTGATGCCTTGGGTGATTCCGGGCATCAGAACGGTTAAGCTGGTGTGTGCTGGTTAGGTGTGTTTTCATCCCAAAGACCGTAATTGGAATTAGTCAGCGTCTCGGTGTTGGCTAAATAAATCCTTTACTTGTGGGTAAAGAGTACACCCTCTGCAGAGTTTTATAACCTATTCAAATAGCCGTGTCAGCGGTTAAGGACTACAGTCTGGGTTGGTCAAGTGTCGGTCTTCAGAGGAAATAAATAAAATTGAGCATGATTCATTATTGCAGGATAATTATTGTCACTACTGATGCTATCATGAATAATATTGTTAACATGAATATTATTGTGTACTAACCCTTTTCTTCTATGTGCAACCTTGGGTATCTCTTGGGATGGTTAATCCACCTGGATACTCAATTCTATTTTCTTTTCTGAGTATCTCTTGGTATGGTTAATCCACCTGGATACTCATTTCTATTTCTTTTCTGAGTATCTCTTGGGATGGTTAATCCACCTGGATACTCATTTCTATTTTCTTTTCTGGGTATCTCTTGGGACAGTTAATCCACCTGGGTACTCATTTCTTTTTTTCTCTGAGTATCTCTTGGGATGGTTATGCCACCTGGGTACTCATTTCTTTTCAAGACCTCTCGAGGCGTCGCATTTAGACACACGTTTGACATTTCTTTTCAAGACCTCTTGAGGTGTCACATTTAGACACCCATTTGGCATTTCTTTCAAGACCTCTCGAGGCGTCGCATTCAGACACCCGTTTGGCATTTTTCTTGGAATTCCTCGGGCAATCCAACGCCCGATGTTCCATTTTATTTTATTGGAGTCCTCGGGCGGTCCAACGCCCGATGTTCCATATTATATTTCTTGGTTCATTACTAAAATAATATATTTAGCCATCCACACCGTATTGATATTTATCATGCCATGCTTTAATTTCGGTCAGCATATGCATATAATTTAGTCCATCATGAACATATGCATTCGGTATATCTTTTGTTCATAATGTTTGCGAGTACATTCAAACGTAATCACTGGCTTGTCCCTAGCTATTGTCTTGGCCAGATCACGATTAGGAGAAGAGCACTCCGAAGGCACACGCCAAAACCTAGGAATCGGAGATAGCAGCCATGCGGGATAGGAGTTATCTAGGTCAGCTGTTCCTGTGGAACTGGAGCCCCACCAGGGATGGAGATCCGCTACCCGCCTCCGCCATCCGCTGTTAGAAATCATTGGTGTATCATTAGACCTTTATGGTCTTGTATCCAATTCTTGTAATTGCTTGGTAATCTGTAACAAGGACGTGTCCACCAGTAACAATGATCTTGGGGCTGGTGATGACACGAGGGGTTAATTTCTAGGATATTGTGTCCCGGAAATCCGGCCCCGACAGCCTTGGTATCAGAGCCCAGGCTGACCATTGGCTAATCCTATCTTAGCCTGGTCGCTATCCCTAGGTCTCCACACCATCTAAAACCTTTCATGTCCGCAGCCAAGCCCATCTCATCCGATAGCCTGCACAGTGGCCAGCCGACATCTTTTGACAGTCGGTGCCCAACCTATCAGCCTGTCCATAGGCCGTGTGCCTGTGGCCGACACCTGAGTTGTCCCATCCACAAGCGTGCGATGGAAGACTCCACTAACCTATAAAGGAAGCCTTGCCCCAAATCAGCACATCACAGCCCCACTCTCAGTTCGATATCCAGTCACCAAGATGCCTGGTCCTATCGTTCACAACGAGACCACCGCAGCCGAGCTTGGAGACTTTGTAGTCATCCTCACCAATCTCACCCGTCGTGCTTTTGGCATAGATGAGCCCCCGGAATATGTTGTATACCAGAAGCACACGAGTGATGCCATCCATCACTTCTAGGCCACGGTGCACATCTACGAGAGGGGCATCGCATCAGAACGCCCGTACCGGTTCACCGGGAGGACGACCTCCGACGAGCCCCAAGCCATCCAACTTGTAGCCCGAGAGGTTGTAGTTAATCTCCGGCATTTGTCGCTGAGTGTTAACATCCGTCCTTAATACTACTACCCTAGTCTTGAAGGCTATGGTAGCCCGACCCAAGTCGCCAACAGGGACCATGAGACGGATCCTGCCCTAGTGCATCTGGTGCGCTACCTGAGAGCGCAAGAGGCATTATTCGATCAGGTCACCCTTGATCTGATTGCGACCCGCAGGATGCTCACTCTCCTAACTCCGGTAAGAAGAGAAGCTGCACCCTCCACTGACACCCCGATAGTGCTGCTCAGGAGACCGATCGAGCCCTCGGAATCTGGTCCTATTGTCCATCCGGCCAATTCCTTCGTCTCCCCAGGGGAACTCCGTCGTCTCTTGGAGACCTACTCCAACGGGACTGTGGCCACAACACCCCGCGAGGGGCATCACCGCTACCCCAGCCCTGTAGCTCCCCATCCGACTCCGGATAGCTCCGACACTGAAGCACACGGAGAAGCCTCGACATCTGCGGGACGCGCCCGGCTAGATGTCAACGAGGTGGACTGAGTCCACCAGAATCGTTGTAGAGCCTTAGTAGCCTTGTTGCCCTGTATTTTCGTAGTAGCAGTTGTATGGCGTGGTAAGTTTGTAAATTACTTGTGTGCCATTGTCTTAATAGTAGTATGTATGATCTAGCATTAATTGCTGGCACGTGGTGGCAGAGTAAATTCTAGACGTGACTACTAGAATCACCCTAGCCGACACGCACAGTAATACGTCACATTCCTTTTGAGGAGTGAGGTTTGAGACTTTGACTTGGACAACTCTATGCCAGAACTGATACACAAGTCGTAACGGTGCCGCATCATGTTGCCTAACCCAGGCACTTTATAAGGGGCCATAACCATAAACCACACCAGCCACCATCACCCTCGAGCATTGCTTTTCCCCATCCATCTCTCAATGTTTCACTCCGGAGCCTACCTAAGAACTCCAGATGCAAGCCTTGGTAGTTTTGATAAGGTTTTGTGGGATTTTACCCGCAATACCCTTGGTTCCATCCACCCACCCCAGTATGAGTTGTACAAGATGAGGATCACCCCTGATTCCTCAAAATACTGGGCAGTTGTGCAAATCCCACCAGCAGATTTAAACCAAGGCCCTCCATATGTTGTCTTCATCGGGAGATCCATGCCAACCTCAGGCATGGCCATTGAGGCTGCTGCTTATGAAGCAGTTACCCATCTTCGATTCGTGATACCCTGTGCCAGCGAAAGGGAGTATTATTACTTTTCGAGCCGCACAGCACTCGGAGCAGAAGCTACGTTCCCCTGTGAACGTATAGAAAGAGATCCAGCTCTGGCCAATCTCATTCAGTATGTGATGGCCCAGGAGCATTTCACCCAGCAACTAATGGATTATCTCCATTATCTTGTTGTCCTGAATCCCTAGATCGCCATTGGCGGACCACCTCTGCCAACTCAGGAGGGGCATGTTCTTCGCCTACTTCCTCCACTTCCTCCGGAAGAAGAAGAAGGTGCTCCAGCACCAGTAACCTTTCCGCAAGACCATGTAGATCTCAGCTTCGAACCGTAGACGGTCATGAGTGTGGTTGTTGTTGTGTCTAACGCTAGTTTACATGATGCAACCTTTGTATTGCATTTTAGGGCGTATGTCATAAGTGCATTGCTATGATTGTATTCTGCATATGATTGTTTGTTGTGATATGCACTTAGTTCTTCCGTCCTGAACAAATCTCGAGGATGAGATTTTCTTAAGGGGGTAGAGTTTGTAACACACCAAACATTTAACCATATTTTTACTAAATAAAATTTTGATAAAAATAAAATTTTGAATAATATTAGGTGTTTTATTAATTTCAGAGTCTTTTCTGTTTTCTGTTTTCCAAAATTCTTCGCTCCATATAGAATTTTAAGAAAAATATTGTGGGCTTTGGTAGTTTTCTTAAATCATTTCATTTATATTTTAAATAACAGTAAGAAATATTTTCACAATAAAATTTGCCCAAAATAATTCTTTTAATAGCATTTTCAAGCTTTGAAATGCTTCTGTTGCACTATAACTATTTTAAATAATTCTTTTAAAATTCCACAAAAATTATGAGGGGTCATATGATGCCTATAGATCACTTTTATGCAAAAACCCAACTTGGTCTTTTGAAAATTTTGAGCAAAACTTCCATTTTTCAATTCTGTTCCATTCTTGAGTTACAACTACAACCCCAATTTTCCTTGCTCCAAAAATTCTGAAATTTTTCCAACTTATAGTCCTTCCAACAAAACTCTTAAGTCCAGAAGATCAACTCCATTTGCATCTTCGAATACCTCCAAATAATTCCCTCAAAATCTGGGCCAGAACAGAATTCTAACAAAACTTGCACTAGCAAGTTTTTCCTTTTATAAAACTAACTTCACCATCATCACTATCATCCAAGGAGACATCATCCTACCAAATTCCAATCTTAGAAAAGATACCTAGGTGGCCCTAGCATTTCATCAAGCACCTCATGTGCATGGCAGAAACATGCAACCTCATGAACATGCACTGGGGACTTGCTCTTCTGGCCAAACCACCATGTCCATTAGCTCTACCATACCCTAGATCATAACTCTGGATAGTGTCACTAGCATCAGAGCTCCCAAGCATGACATGGCAATCGGTCGAGCACACTGCATGTGTGCTCTGGACATGGCCAGAGCACCCGTGCCGCACCCGCCGGCGCTCGAGCCCCTGTCGCCGCCCTACTGCCTCCCCCAGTCACGCACCTCCTTCACTAGCTTCGCGAGCAAGCTCCGCACCCTGCCAACGCTTGCCTTGGCCGCTAGCACCGGCCAGCCGCCGTCCCGAGTCACCATGTGGCGCCCCGAGGCCGATGCTCCAGATGTCTTCCATTTATTCGTCGTCGTTGCCATGTCATTCGCTTGCGTGTTGCACTTGGCCATGTCATCATGTGCATTTCATCCGCATATTTTTCAAAAACTTGCATCCGTTCGTAGTTGGCGTTCTCCCCGTTCCTTCCGTTGTCCGTTTCGTGTCTCGACACACTCGCACGCGCCCGCGGCACCTCCAAAATATTATTTTATAAGTGGGATAAAAATGTTCTCGGAATGGGTTGAAAGTTGGCATGCTGTCTTGTTATGTTGTAGGTAGACCGCCTGCCAAATTTCGTTCCATTCAGAGGTCGTTTGATGCCCCAACGGATAACAATAGCGGCACTATAGCCGGACAAAACGTCGGACGTTTTCGGTGCTCCGAAAACCATGCCGGGCTGCCATCCTCCCTCTCTTCTCAGCCCAACTCCCTCTACACAGCCTATCCAGCCCACCTAGATCCCCTCTCATCCGGAACCGTTGGATCGCGATCGGAGGGCTCCGAAACACCCCAAAACCCCCTCTCCTAGCCCCTCCTACCTATAAATGGACAGCCCTCCTCTCATTTTTTGGAAACCCTAGCCCCTACTCCCCTCAATTTCCGCACTTGGCCCACTCCCCGCTGCCACTTGTCGCCTTTCCCACGCCCCTGCATCCTTCTGTCCCACCACCGCTGCAAAACCCTCCACCAAACACCTCCTCCATCCACCCCGCACCCGGCCATCCACCCCAGCGCCGATCTGGACCGCCGGATCCCAGATCCAACGGCCCAGGGAACCTCCCCGCAGCCTCCCAGATCCACTGCCACCACTTGGCAATTCCCGAGCGACCGCCGCCACGCCCCACCTAGCCTCCAGCCGCCAGGGCCGCGGGGCCCAGATCCGGCCCGCCCGGGCCCGGATCCAGCCGCCGCCGCACCCCGCAGCTCCCCGTCACTCCGCCGCGACCTCGCCTCCGCCTCCTGCCGCCGGCGACGAGTTCCGCGCCCGAGCTGCTCGGCCACACCGCTCGCCGCGCCACCTCGCCGCCGGTGCCCTCTGTCGCCTCGCCGTGCGCCCGCCTCGCCGCGCACCGAGCGCCGCCGCCGCCCGCCGCCGCTGCTGCTGCCTCGCCTCGCAGCCCCGCGCCACAGCGCCGCCCCACCGCCGAGCTCGTCGCCGCCCTTGCGCACCCGCCGGAGCCAGCCACCTCCCTCCAGCGCCGCACCTTGCCGCCTCACCTCGCCGCCTCCGGCCCGGATCCGGCGAGATCCGGCCGGATTCGCGGATCTGCTCGACCCCGTCCCGGGACCCGTACGGCCCCCGATCCAAACACCGTACGGGACCACCTCATCCCGTTCCCCGCCATCCCGAACCGTCCCGTCCACTTTTCCCCCGAGGTTCGAATTTCCCCAAAGTTTCCACAGCATATATGCATTTTGTGATGTCCATATCTCTGTGCATGTTGATCCTATGATGATGATTTATATATGTAAATTGTTCTACTCTTCGTGCTCTACATGATGGTGTCATTTGCATTCATGTTAGGAGTCATCTACATGTCATTATCTCTGTTGCAAAAGTGCATCCTAATGTTACTGCTAAAACTGTTAATATGTGTCATTTTGTCATTTTTGTGTGATTTAATGCATGCACCATATGAGCAACTTGTCAACATGACTTTGGAGCATTTTCATGTCTTCTTGCTGCTAGTATTTATTACATGCCATGATATGCCTTGATGTGAGTGCCATGAGCTTGTAAACATGCCTAGTTAATGTTGTTCTGAGTAAAAGTTGTCTGTGATAAAACTTGCCAACTTTGCTTGATGGTTGCCACTAATCTATACCTCATATGCATATGATTCCTTCATGTGATTTGGTCTATGCAATGTGTACTTTGATGCCATGCCCTTGGTTGCAATGTAATCTTGCTGTAGCTTGTCTATTTGTTGCTCTCAAGTTGCCATCATGATATAACTGTCAGCCTGTTGACAGAATGTTCCATTTTGTAATAATCATAGTAATTAATCTGTGCATCCTATGAACTTTTGCCAATGGAGTGATTTGAAGATTGCCATGTTTACTGTATGCTCATGTCAATTTCATAAATAGTAAAATTGCTATGCTTGCTGTTATGTGCCTCCCAAGTCAGCATCATAATGTTGTTGACAGCATGCCCAGTTTTCTGTTAGTTCATGATTGCATATTGCCTTGATGATTGCCATGAATCTATTGTTCCTATAATTATGCTCATGTTGTATGTTTTCATCTACATGTTGTATACTTCCATGATGTACCATTTGTTGCCATGTTATTGCACTGTAGCATATTTGTTTCTTGCCTCCAACGTGCCATCATATTAACTCTGCTCATGTATATGCCCTGTTTAGCAGAACATTGCATTTTGCATGGATCATATTGACTTAACCTTGATGCCTATGAACCTGAACTTTTAAGATAAATTGGAGTATATCATGTCTATTTCAAGTGCATATCAAGTTTGTGCCCATCATGTGCCTATAGCTTGCTGTTTTGGTGTTTGCAAAGTGCCATGTTGCTGTTTTGGGCAGGTTGCTATTATAACTTGTGTAGAGTGTATGTGTTGAACCGTTGCTCCGTTTTGATCATGTCCTATATGAAACTTGCTTAGAATTGTGTGTAGCTTCATATTGTCAAGTTGCATCCTTGATTTGAGAATGTGTTGTTGATGTTTCCATGCATTTTGTACCATATGCCATGTTAAACTTGTTTAGCTCATATCTTCTAGAGCGTAGCTCCGAATTAAATGATCTACATATGTAACTTGACTAGAAAAACGTGTAGATCATCATGATGCATGTTAACTTGTTGTTTAACAACTTTAACATTGTGTGTAATTCAGATCAGTACTAATTTCGAAATTTGCATATGGGGATTTTCCGGAATTGTTGTTTGTGTTTCTGGCCTCATTTAAACTTGCCTAGTTGTATGGATTGCTTATGCTTCATCTCTTGCCATGTTTAACAACATTTAATCTTGTCATGCATCGTATTTGGATTGTGCATCATGCCATGTTTATGCTTGTGTGTTTACCATGTTGTTTGCTTCTTTCCGGTTGCGCTTCTTCTCGATAGTTCTGCTTTCGATGCGATTGTGAGGATTCGTTCGACTATGATTGGTTCGTCTTCTTCATGGACTCGATCTTCTTCCGAGCGGGATTTCAGGCAAGATGATCATGACCTTGGATATCTTTACTATCTTTGCTTGCTAGTTGTCTCATTGCTACCGCTATGTTGCGCTTCCTACCAAACATATGTCAGCCTCCCATATGCCATGATACAGCCTCTAACCACCCTTACGCAGCAAACCGTTGTTTGGCTATGTTACCGCTTTGCTCAGCCCCTTTTCTTATAGTGTTGCTAGTTGCAGGTGCGTTGCAGGTTGTTCCATGTTGGGACATGGATATCATGGGATATCACAACATCTATTATTTAATTAATGCATCTATATACTTGGTATTGGGTGGAAGGCTCGGCCTTTTGCCTAGTGTTTTGTTCCACTCAAGCCGCCCTAGTTTCCGTAATGCTGGTGTTATGATCCATGTTTAGCGTTCCTAACATGCTCAGGGGAATGGGACCCTCTTGACAGTTCGCTTTGAATAACCGCTTCCAGCAAGGCCCAACATTGGTTTTAACATTTGCCAACATAATAATACTGAACTAAATAATTAATTGGCATAGGGCGTCATGAACCCGAGGATTCTTTTAATTCCACATAATGCAGGTGGGCCAGTGCCGATGGTGTTGGTCCAAACTAGAGCCACTTGCGGTACCTCCCTGGGCAACTGGGGTTTTCGGTAACTGTATGTACTGCTCATCCGATAGTGTCCTGAGAACGAGATACGCGCGGCTCCTATCAGGGTGTCAACACGTCAGGAGGTCTTGTTGTACTTGTGTTACCATTGTCGAAATGTCTTGTGCACCGGGATTCCGAGGATACTTTGGGCTATCTCGAGGTTGAGGTATTTCCACCGCAGCTTGTGTAGGCTTATGATTGGCCAGGTTGGAACACCCCCTGCAGGGTTAAATCTTACGCGAAGCCGTGCCCGCGGTTATTTGGCGCTTGGATATTTATAACCTCCGGTTGTAGAAAACTTGACACTAAATCCTAATTAAAATACACCAACCGCGTTCGTAACCGTGATTGTCTCTTTTCGAGGAAGTTCGAGAAGAGAACACGGTGGGGTTATGTTTGACTCGTAAGTAGGTGTTCAGGATCACTTCTTGATCATTATTAGATTGCGACCGTTATGCGTAGTTTACTCTTCTTATTCTTGTACTCGTAAGTTAGCCACCATACAATGCTTAGTGCTTGCTGCAACCTCACCACTTTACCCCTTCCATACCCATTTAAGCTTTGATAGTCTTGCTACCCGTGGTTATGGGATTGCTGAGTCCTCGTGGATCACAGATTACTACAACAACAGATGCAGGTACAGGTAACACGATGATCTGACATGAGAGCGATGTTCGTTTGCCTTTGGAGTTATTCTTCTGCTTCTTCTTCTTCGTCGATCTTGGGATAGGTTCCTGGTCGGCAGCCTAGGCTAGCAGGGTGGATGTCGTTCGTGTTTTTCGTTTGTGCTTCATCCGTAGTCGGATTCTGCTCTTCTGTATGGTGTTTGCTATGTATTGATGTATTCCTGTGATGACTGTATGTATTTGTATGTCTCCACATCTATTCTGTACATGGTACAATGTAATGATATCCACCTTCCAAGCGTCTTCGATATGCGCTTCTATCCCTGGTGGGGCCTCCGAGTCCCTTGAGGATAGGATCGCATATGGGGCGTGACACACCACCGCCTTCTTTCACTCACGTACGGCACCGCCTGAGACGTGTGTCTCGTCTCCAAACCATCCAGCTCTCCTGGAGCTTAAATACTGACCACCGCCCCTTCACCGGCCTCAACAACCTTGCCGTCGACCGCGAGAAGCCATCAATGGCCGACCGCCGCCATGCCCCGATTCGGGAAGCTGCGGCCCCGCCCAAACCACCTGGCGACCCTGCGAGCCAACCGATCTGTCTTTGGACGGTGGCCTCCCCCAGAAGCTTGCCCACGTCACGCCGCCCCGCAACCACCTTCCCGGCACAGTAATGGCCACCCACCGACATGCCTCCTCTCTAGAAGCAATGAACTGACCTATCCGCGCCTATATAAGGGCCACCCGAGCTCCCTCAGCTCATCACCACACTTCACTTTCCCTCTGTGAGATCTCCCGGGCAACAGAATGACTGGAAAAAGTCATCTTCCTCGTCTCCGGCCGAGACGGCCGCCGCCACTCACTCGATAAAGTCCACGCCTCCAGAGCCTCCCTCTCTTCATTTTCTCCTCCAGTAGCTCCCTCTTGATCTCACGAATCCATTCAACCTCGTGATTCTGCTCAGGATCGATCATGGGAGAAATCCCCTTTCACCCGACATCGCCGTCCGCCGAAATTAGCATCGCCGGCAACTCCGTCCACTCTGGTGATTACCTAGGGAATTGCCTCGGTCTCCTCAACTCGAAGGTGATCTCAGCTCACCGAGGGGCGCCGCCGTTCACCGGCGAGGACCGCCGGAATGGTGCCTCTGTTCTACTGCAGGAGGAAGGGCGCGGTTGGACCAGTCAAACCTGACTGGTGGACCCGTGGGACCCACTGTCAGTGACCCTAGACCGCGCCGAGCCGCCCGTAAGTGGAGACGGGCTCCCCTGAAGCCGTCTTCGCGCGGGGAAAATGTATACCCATGAATACACCTTCGACGTCGGCAGCCCTCCCGCGCGGCCGAGCGACTGGGCCTGGCCCAGTGGCGCCATGCGGCTTTTAACCACGCCCAGGGCACGCTTCTGCTTGCCAGATCCAGCCCATCAGGTTGATGCCCTTTCATCTTTTTCTTTCCCAGCAGGTTTCAAATAATCCTATAGTAATCATTTCAAAACCAAATTTGATGATTCAAATTTCTGCATACTCCTAAATTCATGCTCTACCCATTAGAGTAGCTTTGACATTTTTTCGGTAGGGTTTCGTGTAGAGGCAATTAGCAAATCTGGTTTCTTTCATATATAGATCAACCTTGAAAAATCATAGACCAATCATTTGAGCTCTAGATGAGTTGGTTTCAATTTCCAGGGATCTCTCAAACCATTTTCTATTAATCCAGCTAGGGTGAACATTTTTCCTAAGCTTTGTTTCTGTTGGATCTATTAAATAGTCCATTTCTTCATTTATTTCAGCTTAGAAATTCCCTAGGAAAATCATCTGAACTCCAAATTAATTAATTCTTTTTCTGGAGTTCTTTATTTTTCCTCTAGTTTATTTTAGTATTTATTTCAAAAATTTCCAAACAACTTTTTTGTACTGTTTTCAAATTATGTGGTAATTGCAATATTTTGAAAATAGGAAAATGGAGGGAAGATAAAATTTTCAAAGTTTTGGACTGCACCCAATCTTTCTGCATGCTCAAGGCAAGCATCTTGAACACTTGATATGGTAAATGCATGGTTGATTGTTTGCAAGAATAATTGAATCATGAATATGTTGAATTCAAATAAAATTTGCATATTGCTAGTAATACATGCATGATCCCTGGATAATATTTTTATCTTATGAAGTATGAGTGAGTATGGTTATTTTCACATGTCACATATGCCTATGTTGGTCCGAACTAATCTGCAGGAAAGAATTAGTCACGAGAAAAGTGACCGTGAGACTGAAATCTCGTTGTGACGAGAATGATTAGTGATGGCATGTTGGGACATGCCAGGTGGTGACCCTGTTGGGTACTACCAAGAAAATATATTGTACTAACCACTAAAGGAAAACTTAAACATCCTGAGTCGACCGTAGATCGAGTCTTGTTCCGGTAACCCCCATACTTGATCTGTGTTGCCACTAGTCCCTGCCACAGGTAGGGTATGGTTTAGTAAGTTGTTAACCCCTTTCCTTGCACACACTGTACAGAGAGGCCATGGTGAAAGATACCAGAGGCCTCTGGCAGGCATGTCACCTGGTCAGGGGGCATGGGTGTATCCGGCTAGGCCGAGAGGGGGGCACCCCTTGTAATCCGCGCGTTATAAATTGTGATCCCATGCTATTCGAGACGGTGGTCTCCCCGTATTAGAGTTTTTCCTGGAGTGATGCCTTGGGTGATTCCGAGCATCATAACTGTTAAGTTGTTGTCTGCTGGTTAGGTGTGTTTTCATCCCAAAGACCGTAATTGGAATTAGTCAGCGTCTCGGTGTTGGCTAAAGAAATCCTTTACTTGTGGGTAAAGAGTGCACCCTCTGTAGAGTTTTATAACCTATTCGAATAGCCATGTCCGCGGTTAAGGCCTACAGTCTGGGTTGGTCAAGTGTCAGTCTTAGTGTCGGTCTTCGGAGGAAATAAATAAAATTGAGCATGATTCATTATTGCAGGATAATTATTGTCACTAATGATGCTATCATGAATATTATTGTTAACATGAATATTATTGTGGAGTAACCCTTTTCTTCTATGTGCAACCCTGGGTATCTCTTGGGATGGTTAATCCACCTGGATACTCAATTCTATTTTCTTTTCTGAGTATCTCTTGGGATGGTTAATCCACCTGGATACTCATTTCTATTTCTTTTCTGAGTATCTCTTGGGATGGTTAGTCCACCTGGATACTCATTTCTATTTTATTTTCTGGGTATCTCTTGGGATGGTTAATCCACCTGGATACTCATTTCTATTTTTCTCTGAGTATCTCTTGGGATGGTTATGCCACCTGGGTACTCATTTCTTTTCAAGACCTCTCGAGGCGTCGCATTTAGACATCTGTTTGGCATTTCTTTTCAAGACCTCTCGAGGCGTCGCATTTAGACACCCGTTTGGCATTTCTTTCAAGACCTCTCGAGGCGTCGCATTCAGACACCCGTTTGGCGTTTTTCTTGGAATTCCTCGGGCGGTCCAACTCATTTTATTTTATTGGAGTCCTCGGGTGGTCCAACACCCCATGTTCCATATTATATTTCTTGGTTCATTACTAAAATAATATATTTAGCCATCCACACCGTATTGATATTTATCACGCCATGCTTTAATTTCGGTCAGCATATGCATATAATTTAGTCCATCATGAACATACGCATTCGGTATATTTTTTGTTCATAATGTTTGCGAGTATATTCAAACGTACTCACTGGCTTGTCCCTGGCTATTGTCTTGGCCAGATCACGATTAGGAGAAGAGCACTACGAAGGCACACCCCGCAACCTAGGAATCAGAGATAGCAGCCATGCAGGATAGGAGTTATCCAGGTCAGCTGTTCCTGTGGAACTGGAGCCCCACCAGGGATGAAGATCCGCTACCCGCCTCCACCATCCTCTGTTAGAAATCATTGTTGTATCATTAGACCTTTATGGTCTTGTATCCAATTCTTGAAAATGCTTGGTAATCTGTAACAAGGACATCTCCACCAGTAACAATGATCTTGGGGTTGGTGACGACACGTGGGGTTAATTTCTGGGATATTGTGTCCCGGAAATCCGGCCCCAACAACATGCATATGGATTTGAATTTGGGGACACATGTAATGTTATTTAATTTATTGATATTAGTGATCCAAAGATTTTTTTTTAATTAGAGACAATGCATGGCTTATGCAATTCATGTCTAAATGGGATTACACTATATGTTGCGTGTGAAACACATTATATGTGGTTTCAAATATTTGAATTCAAATTAAGGTGGATTCAACCTTATGAATTTTAGATCATGGCCTTTGTAAACCATATTTATATATAAATGGTGTTGTGCTTTTGAAAGTATATACATAAAAATGATGTATATAGATTTGTATTCGAATACAAAACTGATCCTGCCCGGAAAAAAAAAGCATACAAAATGGATTCGAATTTAGTTGGCACTGTAAACGTGAAACTTACTTTCTCCTAAAATTTGAACGAAGCGGTGAAACACCCAGTCCCTCCTCGGCCGTAACCGCCCGAAAAGAAATTTTGGGAGATGGAAATTACTACCTATCCCTAACACGCAAAGCCTATCGGCTCGATTTCTATAGGCCTCGATAGGGGTAGCTTTGTAATTTCAGTCAAAGGTGACACAACTGCCTCACACCCCGATTCATACACGGTGGGCGCTGCTACTTGTAACTTGCGTTGGTATTATCCCCGAAGAGGAAGGGATGATGCAGCATAGCAGAGGTAAGTATTTCCCTCAGTTATGAAACCAAGGTTATCAATCCAGTAGGAGAACCACGCAACACCTCGTTAGCAGTACCTGCACACAAACAACAAATCCTTGCACCCAACGCAAATGAGGGGTTGTCAATCCCTCAGTGGTTAATTGCAAGATTAAATTGTATGTGATAGATAGATAGATTGAAACAAAAATACAAAATAAAATAAATAAAAGAAAATGGCAGCAATATTTTTAGGGTTTTAGTAATATGATTTAGATAGACCCGGGGGCCATAGTTTTCACTAGAGGCTTCTCTCAAGAAAATAGCATACTGTGGGTAGACAAATTACTGTTGGGCAATTGATAAAAAAGCAAATAATCATGACGATATCCAAGGCAATGATCATGTATATAGGCATCACGTCCAAGATAAGTAGACCGACTCCTGCCTGCATCTACTACTATTACTCCACACATCTACCGCTATCCAGCATGCATCTAGTGTATTAAGTCCATAAAGAACGGAGTAACGCCTTAAGAACGATGACATGATGTAGACAAGATAAACTCACGCATGAATAAACCCCATCTTTTTACCCTTAGTAGCAACGATACAAACATGTCATGTCCCTTTCTGTCACTGGGATTGAGCGGCGCAAGATCGAACCCACTACAAAGCACCTCTTCCCATGGCAAGATAAATCAATCTAGTTGGCCAAACCAAATCAATAGATCGGAGAAGAAATACGAAGCTATAATAATCATGCATAAAAGAGATCAGAGAAGACTCAAATATATTCATGGATAATCTTATCATAAACTCACAATTCATTGGATCCCAACAAACACACCGCAAAAAGTGATTACATCGGATAGAACTCCAAGAACATCGAGAACATTGTATTGAAGATCAAAAAGAGAGAAGAAGCCATCTAGCTACTAACTATGGACCCAAAGGTCTGTGGTAAACTACTCACGCATCATCGGAAGGGTGGTAAGGTTGATGTAGAGCCCCTCCGCGATCGATTCCCCCTTCGGCAGAGTACCGGAGAAGGCCTCCAGATGGGATCTCTCGACAACAGAAACTTGCGGCGGCGGAAAAAGTATTTCGTGGACTCTCCTGAGGGTTTCTAATTTTTTCTGAATTTATAGTGGTGGAATTAGGTCAAACAGAGCTCTGTGGGCCCCACGAGGTACCAGGGCGCGCCTGCCCCCCCAGGCACGCCCTGGTGCCTCGTGGGCACTTCTTGGGGCTTCTGGCCTCCTCCCGAAGCTTCTAGTGTTTATCTTGTCCAGAAAAAAATCTCCAAAAAGTTTCGTGGCATTTGGACTTCGTTTGGTATTGATTTTTTGTAAAACAAAAACAGGGTAGAAAACAGCAACTGGCACTGGGCACTAGGTTAATAGGTTAGTCTCCAAAAATGATATATAATTGCTGTAAATGTATATAAAAACATCCAAGATTGATAATATAACAGCATGGAACAATCAAAAATTATACATACGTTGGAGACGTATCAGGCGCCAAAACAGAGTCTCTCCACGGCCAAAATCGCCTCTCACCCCGATTCATACACGGTGGGCGCCAATAGTAGGAACCAAAACAAACTCTAGTCGGCCTAAATCGCTCTCGGCAAATATTCGGGGTATGCGAGCTTACCGTCCTATCCCCAACCGACCAATATTGCTCTGATGTCTGAAATTTTAAACGGGGGCTAAGTTTGTAACTTTCCCCGCATTTTGAGACAAGCGCGTCCCAAAGACACGGTTCCCCTACCTCTCTCCCTCCATTTCGCCATTCGTACTTCGTGGGCGCCAAAACACCCTCTCTACCCCAGCCTCCTCCGGCCGCCACCCCATCCACCGCTGTCCTCCTCCACCGTGCCGTAGCTGATACCCCGACGCCATCGTCCATTACAAAAGATCGACATCTCTCATCCACGGCTCGGGACCAGGATCCTTGCAACGCATCCTCTCACTTCATCCGCGCCATCGTCCACCTTGTCAGGGCCGCTCCTACGACCATCTCGTCCACCGCGCCGGGACATATCCCCTGCTGCCACCGTCTGCCCTCCCAGATCTGGTTCCATGCCACCAACAGCCATCGCTACCGCAGCATCCACAACGTCTCAGCAGATGCTTACACGGCGCCACACCAGAGGCGGTACTCTTTTGTATCTGCTCAAGTTATTTATCTTATCAAGAAAATAGATCGCCACTACTTTACTGTGATTTCTTGTCCATCTCTTAGAATCTTACTTGTTATTTGAAAGCAAGCATTGGTTGCGAAGTAGCCTTTGTCTGGTTTGCACCTTCAGATTCGCCAGGGCACGCTCAACACTATACTCGCAATGCTTATGGTTTTCCCCTTTTATATTTCACATTAGCTAAATGACAGTCGACTGAATTTCAAATTGGGGTCAGTCAATTTTTGAGAGTTCGCCGAAGGGAAGGAAGGATAAGGAAGGGGCTCGCTGGAGGGCTACCCCATTATCTATCATAGGGTTTTGGGTGGGCGCGGTGGTGGGGCGGTTAAGGGGTGGGCGGGGCGGCGAGCCGGTCGCGGGAGCGCCGCCAGCCGCGGGGTCGGGGGCCGGTGGTTCGGCCGACGGCCCGTGCGGTGGTCTGTTGTGGAAGAAGAAGAGGTGAGGAAGAAGAAGGGTTAGGAGACGTAGGATCTTCATCCAACCACCTGAAATGGTCGAGTGACCCAAATGATGAAAGTCAGGTGACTTGCATGTAGCCATTCCCTTTATATTCAGTACTATCATCCTAGGTGCTTCGTGACGTGCTAGCACTGCTCCTCAACCCATCAAGCTAAACAACATGCCACTCATAATTCCAAACTTAATTGTTCAAATACGAATCTAATATGATGCTGATACAACTAAAACAGAGTCCGTTTAATTGGTCAGCTAATGTTCCTTCTTTTGTTCGATAAGCATGTGCGCCACATATAGAGAGATAGTAGGGAGTTGCATTTTTATGCGCTCTGGTTCATCATGGATGCGCAACGAACATTTTATTATCCAAAATCTGCTTGCTCTTCTTTAACATGTTCCTCTTCTTTTCTTCTTTAATAAGTATAGTAGTATAATATGTTCCTTGTAGTGAAGAGGAGCAGGGACATTTGCAGTATACAGGTCTATTCGGTCGCTCGTGATGGATGCTTTCAACTCTTCGTGTTGGTCTGCCATAATATCTAGGAAATGCTGGGAGCTGTGTCGCCTTTGAGAGTTAGACTGATAGTAACAGTACTGCGCCTTCAGTTGAAGAGACCTGGTATCCGAAGCCTTTCTAGCCATACCGGCAATACTAGCCCATATTTTCCAGCAAGTTCCACTTTCCTGATTTTACTCGTGATGCTTAGGGTTTTCCCATTATATCTACACTATGATCTGGGTAGGTGCTTTGTGTCGTACTAGCAGCAGTGCACCCTTGAAGCTAAATAACACACCAATCATAATTCCAAAGCTTAGTTGTTCAAATACGAATGTGATATGATACTGATATTAGTTAACAGACTCACATTTAATTGCTCAACTAATGCTCCCACTTGATTTTCCAAATGCATGTGGCCACATATAGAGAGACACCAGGGAATAGCATTTCTTTGGGCGCTCTGATTCATCATGGGTGGGCAACCAACATTGTATAGAAAGAAGCGGAATCTCCATAATATGTTTCCTCTTCTATTCTTTAACATGTTCATCTTCTGTTCTTCTTTAATAAGTACAGTATGCTCCTTGTTAGGAAGAGGAGCAGGGACATCTGTAGTCGACAGGTCTATTGGGCCGCTTCTGCTAGATGCTTTCAGCACTTCGAGTTGGTCTGCCATAATATCTAGGAAATGCTGGGAGCCGTGTGGCCTTTGAGAGACTAGACTGATAGTAACAGTAGTGCGCCTTCAAATGAATAGAGTTGGCCTGTAGGTGATCGATATGGTTTCGATTAGTAGCGGCAATATAACCCCATATTTTCTAGCCAGTTCCACTTTCCCAATTTATTTATGATGCTTATGGTGTCCCCCTCTTATCTACACTGCAATCTGCCTAGTGGCTTTGTGTCGTACTAGCAGCACTCCATCCTTCAAGCTAAACTACATGCCACTCATATTTCCAAAGCTTACATTTAATTGGTCAGCTAATGTTGCTACGTGAGTTTTGAAATGCATGTGCACCACATATAGAGACATGAGGGAATATTATTTCTCTGTGCGGTCTCGTTATCATGGTTTGGTAATAAACTTTCTATACAGTATATTTTGAAACCTATCATCTGCCAACTATCCTTAACTCTGGAGCTCCCAATAGGGAGCCTATTTTTTGTGTAGTTGTGCCAGATTATATTAATGTATGCACCAAATTATAGAACACATGGGCTCTCTCATCAGAATCCAGTGATAGCACACAAGGTTTTATAGGGAGCCCCTATTATATTAGTACATCCTCTGCATTACACAGATAATCTCACTACTATTTATGTTTTCATGCTTCTCAGATAGTGAACATAATCATAATGAATATGAGAATGCGCACATCAGAAGAATATTGCGGAACAGTGCAATGGCTAACAAACTTGGCATCAAGGGATTGAGTTCCATTCTGGATGCAATGAAACCCACACGCTCCCCACCTATAGATTCGTGTTCAGAATATGATCCTAATGACTATTCTGAGCTCAAGGAGTCAAAGGATGATGGTCTATCATGTTCACCCAACAAGGTGTCTGGGTTCTAATTTGGCAAGGTTTTTTTGCTTGCACGTATCTTGCATAAGGTGTCTTGCATTTCTTCTACTTCGTTACACCACCATCTGCTTAGTTTACTCATCATATACGTGAAGATGCCATGCCCATCCATTATCAATACCTATTCCATTTGTCATCATACCATGTTTTCCATTCAAATGTTGTTCTTGTGTATCAGACATCCCAAAGGAAGAGGGTGACCGCAGAACCTGAAGGAGTAAAAGCAAAGTCCTTGAAAAAGGTGGTGGTACCGGAGAAATCAGATAGCACCCCACTTATATTGGCGATAGAACCAGTGCCACAAAACCTAGGATATCGCAACTATGCTACTTGCTACTTTGCTCTTGTTAGTATCTGTTGTCCTGTATCGCTGTACTTACATTCATACCTGGTTGATTATGTGACATCAGTGTGCATGATAGCTTGCTTATCCACTGTTCGCTCCAAATTATTAGATCTATATTAATACTTACATTAATGTAGAATAAACCCAATGCTTATAAGAAGTTTAGCTCTGCATTGTTCTTGTAAGTATCTGTTGTCCTTTATCATTGTACTTATATTGTCAGCTAGTTGTTCATGTACCGTCACTTTGCAACTTATTTTCCCTTGCCCTTGATTTTGTACACATCAGATCTATATTTACTCTTACCAAAATATTGAATAAAACCAATGCTACTGAAGAAGTTTAGCTCTGCATTGCTCTTGTCAGTACCTTTTGCCTGTATGCTGTACTTACATTTATAGCTAGTTGATTATGTAGCATCACTCTGCATCTTAGCTTACATAATCTCCATTTGTTCCTATATTATCACATCTATATTTACTCTTAACAAAATGTAGAATAAAGGCAATGCTTATGAAGAAGACTCTTTGGTAAACTTCTTGAATTGCCCCCCCCCCCATGAACATGGAAAAGGGCTTTATAGAGCCGGTCTTCACTACTAATGTAAGTTTGTCCTTCTCGAGCCTTCAAACTTTGTTGTGTATATTTGGATAGCTATGACGCAACTGCTGTTTATTTTTGTCATTTGCATCAAATTGCATGTTTAAAGTTTATTACGAAGAAGTTCATAAACATAAGTTTGTCCTCCTCAATTTCAGTTTTTAGTTGTACAACCTAATTCCTTATTCATACCATGTAAATTAAACTAAATATAGCAAGTGATCTTCTTTAGCACTGCATGTATGCTTGTGTTCTTGATTTATAATCCAGTGGTGTGGTGAAACTACCAACTCCAGCACAATGTCATATCCTGCTATGTCTTAACTATGAACAATGTCATATTATGTTAATGTTATTTAAATTGTCTCTTTATTTACCAATCTGAAATGGGATAAATTGACAGTACACTCACCATTGATGCTTATACGTTCTTTAGCACTGCATGTATGCTTGTGTTCTTGATCTGTAATCCAGTGGTGTGGTTAAGCTGGCCACTCCTGCACAATGCCATTTCCTGCCATGTCTTATTATGTTAATGCTATTTTAAACTGTGTCTCTTTATTTGCCACTAAGAAATGGGATGAATTGACAGCACTGATGCTTATACGTGCAAAACCTGTTATCTCTCTGCTTGTTTCTCTTTCAGGGTGATATCACTGACGCCAGGAAGAACTGCCACAATGATAGTGAGATGAACCCATTGCTTGTCCCTCTAAGATATATTGCAGGGAAGAAGGAAACACATCTTGTGGATATCGATACAACCCCAAAGTCATGTCTTGATGTAGTGTTTGAAGTTACTCGATAATAGCAGTGACACAAGCTCGATGAAGTCGCTGCCTGAATCTATTCGACTTCTTCAGTCTCAAATTCATGCAGAAAGACATGCTTCAGCTCAACTCATACTGGAACTCCAATCTCTATGGAAGATTAATCAGAAGTATAGGACGTCTATTGATGCTATGCAGCTAGAGTTGGAGGATATAAGCATCAAACAAGCACAGTCTCATCTGCTTGCTCAGCTGCTTGCCTTGCAGCTGCCGTGCAGGCCTAACCTTTCTTAACTCTGTTGAAGAGCTGTTGGTTCTGTATATTATTTTATCGGCGCGTTTATTTGCACTGGTGGCGACCTTTGATGCCCAGTGTATGTAATCCGCTGTCTGGTTGCGCTTTATTATCACTGGTGGCGAACTTTGATGCCTAGTCAATGTAATATCCCGTTATTTCTTTATTGTATAGTCTAGGTTTATTCGTAGTCACTATGCTGTAATTTATTTACTGTACATGCTATCGTCGCTAGTCCGTAAGATTGGACGTAGATCAATGGGCCAAAACGTTATTGGTTCATCAGTGCTATATATAAAAGAATTAGACTACGCAAACGGGCCGGCCCGCAATTCTATATATGGGTCGAAACATGGGCCCACAATCATCTCGGGCCGTTAGCAGGCCTAAGCGTAAACCGGGCCCAAGTAGTTTCGGGCCTTTAACAGGCTGAGTAAACCATGGGCCTTAGTTGGGTCAGAAAATACCATGGGCTTTTAACAGGCTGAAAATTAGATCGGGCTTGAATTGTGCTGAACAATTCACGTGCTGACTGCGGGCCTAAATATACCTCGGCCCATGATTGGCCCAATTATATGACGGGCCGTTCACAGGCCAAAATTTATCTCGGGCCGTGGTTGGCCCAATAACATGATGGGCTATAAGCAAGCTGGGTGCAAAGAAGGCAATAATTAGGCCCAATTATTTCATGGGCCCTTAACAGGCCGATATTCAGAGTGGGCTTAAATTTATCCACGAAGACCACGGGCCGTTAAGAGGCCGAAAGTCACTTGTACCAGAAATGGGCCCAAATGCTGCACAGGCCGTTAAGAGGCCGAAAGTAAATTGTACCAGAAATGGGCCGAAATGCGGCACAGGCTGTTAAGAGGCCGAAAGTCACTTGTACCAGAAATGGGCCCAAATGCCGCACGGGCCGTTAAATGGCCAAAAGTTAAACCGGGCTCAAAACGGCCCAATTGCACGAAGGGCCGCTAGTAGGCCGAAACAATCATCGGGCCGAACTGGGTCAAACTGTTCAATGGACCTTTAACAGGCCGTAATACAAACCGGACCTTAGATGGGCCCAAAACACAGTGCACTATTAACGGACCATGTCTGATATGGGCCGTAATTTGGCCCGAAAAATGGCAGACTGTTAACGGGCCGGTCCACTAGTATCTGACAAAATCTTGTGGGCCTTCGACTAGGCCGACCCGTTTAAGCTGAATGGGCCACTATTGGGCCGTGCCACGTGTCGACGTATCATAGGCGTCTCTCATCCAATGAATGGATGACATTTGTCCCAACACCGAGCTGACACATGGTTCCGTTGGCGAATGAGAATTTTACACGTGGAAAATCGCCATTGGTCCGGGTTGATAACGAGTTATTGGATCCAAACCCGCACCCGATAGTTTAACGGCGACCCGTTGCGGTGGATGCCACGTGTCAGTCACTGTTGATGAAAACACTTCCATGATGCGACATTTATCATCATGGAAGTGGACACTTCCATGATGATAATTTCAGTATTGCCATGGAACACTTCTACGACAGCACAGGTATGACTATCTTCATTCTGTCATAAAATCGTCACGGATGTACATGCATGACAGAAAAGGTGACCTACTGTGACAAAGATGTATCATCACGGAAGTGTTTTTTTTTGTAGTGTATGAAATGTGTGGTTTAATGATATTGATGTCGTAATAGAAAGGATATAGGTTCATGAACATTGGTTAGTAGAAATATCGGTATTAAAGTATGTTATTGACTTCTCATCTAAGTGTTGGTCATGGCATGGTGGGGAGGTCCGAGCATTTTTATGTCTGAAATGAAATCCTTGAGTGCTGCTACAATAGGGGGTATGCAATGGTTAACTCCTACCAACCTCCTCCCTAGGGGCATGCGAGTAGTACTTTGCTTCGAGGGCTAATAGGCTTTGCAATAAGTATGTTAGTGCTTTATGACTAATGTGAGTCCATGGATTATATGCACTCCCACCCTTCCGCAATTTGCTAACCTATTCGGTGCCGTGCATTGCCCTTTCTCACCTCGAGAGTTGGTGCAAACTTCGCCGGTGCATGCAAACCCCATGATATGATACGCTCTATCACACATAAGCCTCCTTATATCTTTCTCAAAACAGCCACCATACCTACCTATTATGGCATTTCCATAGCCATTCCGAGATATATTGCCATGCAACTTCCACTATTCTGTTTATATTACACACATCTTCATTGTCATATTGCTTTGCATGATCGTATAGCTGACATAGTATTTGTGGCTCAGCCACCGTTCATCATATTTCTATACATGTTACGCTAGATCATTGCACATCCTAGTACACTGCCAGAGGCATTCATATAGAGTCATATTGTTCTAGTATCAAGTTGTAAGTAATTAAAAGTGTGATGATCATCATTATTAGAGCATTGTCCCAGTGAGGAAAGGATGATGGAGACTTTGATTCCCCCACAAGTTGGGATGAGACTCCGGACGAAAAAAAGAGAGGCCAAAAAGAGCCCACAAAAAATGAGAGAAAAAGAGAGAAGGGGCAATGTTACTATCTTTTTCCACACTTGTGCTTTAGAGTAGCACCATGTTCTTCATGTAGAGAGTCTCCTGAGTTGTCACTTTCATATACAAGTGGGAATTTTTCATTATAGAACTTGGCTTGTATATTCCGATGACGGGCTTCCTCAAATGCCTGAGGTCTTCATGAGCAAGCAAGTTGGATGCACACCCACTTAGTTTCAGTTTGAGCTTTCATATACTTATAGCTCTTAGTGCATCCGTTGCATGGCAATCCCTACTCCTCGCATTGATATCGATTGATGGACATCTCCATAGTCCGTTGATCCACCGAGTTGATGTGAGACTCTCTTCCTTTTTGACTTCTCCTATTAATCCCTATCACCGCATTCTATTCCACATTGTGCTATGTCCATGGCTCACGCTCATGTATTGCATGAAGTTGAAAATGCTGAAGAGCGTTAGAAGTACGATCAAATTGCCTAGTTTAACACCGGGGTGCTCATGATTTATATTTATGTAGTAAAGGCGGAGTCATGCCATGCTACCATGATAAAATGAGTGGGGAATAACATTCGTTAAGGATCGTATATTTTGAAAGTTTAGTGATTATGCTTCTAATATTCATGGATATTATTATGTTGATATTGTTAATTCATCATTTCTCAATATTTATACCATTAAAAGAGATTACATGATAACATGTTAGGTAGTATTCCACATAAAAAATCTATTTTTATCATTTACCTACTCGAGGACGAGCAGGAATTAAGCTTGGGGATGCTGATACGTCTCCAACATATGTATAATTTTTTATTGTTCCATGCTATTATAGTATCAATATTGGATGTTTTATATGATATTATATGCAATTTTATATCATTTTTGGGAACTAACCTATTGACCTAGGGCCCAGTGCCAGTTGCTGTTTTCTGCTTGTTTTTGGTTTTTTAGAAAATCAGTACCAAACGGAGTCCAAACGCTATGAAACTTTTTGGCGATTTTTTCTGTACAAAAGAGACCTTAGAAGCTTCGGGGGAAGACCAGAAGACTCACAAGGAGATGACAAGGCAATAGGGCGCGCCTAGGGGGGTGGCCACGCCCTGTTACCTTGTGGGCCCCTCGTGGCTCCTTTTGACCTAATTCCACTTCTATAAATTCTCAAATATTGGAAAGGCAATAGAGAACTACCTCGAATAACTTTTCCACCATCGCAAGCTTCTGTTCTTCCGTGATCCCATCTGGAGGCCTTTTCCGACACCCTGTCGGAGGGGGAATCGATCACGGAGGGCTTCTACATCAACCTTGCTGCCCTACCGATGATGTGTTATTAGTTTACCACAGACGTACGGGTCCATAGCTAGTAGCTAGATGGCTTCTTCTCTCTCTTTGATATTCAATACAATGTTCTCCTCGATCTACTTGGAGTTCTATTCGATGTAATCTTCTTTTGCAGTGTGTTTGTTGGGATCCGATGAATTGTGGGTTTATGATCAGATTATTCATGAGAAGTAATTGAGTCTTTTCTGAACTTTATTATGCATGATTTTTATAGCTTTGTATTTCCCTCTGATCTATCCGTTTGGTTTGGCCAACTAGATTGATTTATCTTCAGCGGGAGAGGTGCTTTGTAATGGGTTCAATCTTGCGGTGTTCTATATCCCAGTGACAAATTAGGGGACAAGACACGTATTTGTATTGTTGCCATTAAGGGTAAAACGATGGGGTTTATTCATATTGATTGGGTTTACTTTGTCTACATCATGTCATCTTGCTTAAGGCGTTACTCCGTTTTCATTAACTTAATACCCTAGATGCATGCTAGATAGCGGTCGATGGGTGGAGTAATAGTAGTAGATGTAGGCAGGAATCGGTCTACTTGTCTCGGACGTGGTGCCTATATACACAATCATTGCCTTGAATATCATCATAACTATGCGCTTTTCTATCAATTGCCCAATAGTAATTTGTCTACCCACCGTATGCTATGTGTTCGAGAGAGAAGCCTCTAGTGAAAACCATGGCCCCGGGTCTACTTTAAACGTAAAAAAGAAAACCTAAATTTATTTGCTGCAATTTTATTTCTTTTATATTTTTTTGCAATTTATCTATCTACCACTACAAGATTTAATCCTTGCAAGTAACGAGTTCAAGGGGATTGACGACCCTCTTCCCCGCATTGGGTGCAAGTATTTGCTTTGGTGTGTGCAGGTGTTGTTCACAAGGCTTTGTGCGATTCTCCTACTAGTTCGATAACCTTGGTTCTCACTGAGGGAAATACTTAACTCTACTATACTGCATCTCCACTCCTCTTCGGGGAAAATCCCAACGCAGCTCACAAATAGCATAGTACAATGCAAGAGAAGGCAAGAGGGTTAAAAAATCTAATATTCAATTGTACCAATAGTACTAAACATTCCTCCTCGTGGTTCCAGTCCCAGTCAACAAAACAAAATACTAACTAACAAGTACTAGCACTAAACATGTTCGCTACTATAAGGTCACATGGTAATAAGATAATACACTACTCTAGCACACGACAATGAGAGAATGGAATACCTGGGTACATGGTGAGGGTCCGATCGTGGTAGATCATGGCACCTTGTTGCCCATCATGGGTACCATGGGTAACGACTGCTAAGATAGTTGATCCCAATTGGCTAAAGTCAGTTACAAGGTTCCAGGTTAGACAGAATCATGGATGCACAGGCACATCCAGGATCGGCGATCTGATTTTGATCGAGGGATGCATGGACCTGGCAAAATAATGGACTACCATTAGGGATGGAAATGATGGTTAGTGCATTCCGTTTGTTATCTCCCGTACCATAGGATGGCACCTAGATGAAACAAGTCCCCGGGTTTGTCACTACGAAGATGCGGCCTACATGGCACACGGCGTCCTCGAACTCATACGAGAACAAATCTGCCGCGGCCAACATGTGCCAGCCTCTGTCGTTAGGGCCATCCTTATTGATGGCAATCCTTAAGTCGAACACCGCGATGAGATAGTAATCATCGTAGCTGCGGTACTTTGTTGGCGGATCCGCAATTGCTATCTTCTTCAATTTCATGGTGGCATCATTATACATATTCAAGCCCTGCCAGTCCGCAAGGCCGATCCCAATGCTAGACAAGGGGTCTACATGAACGGTCGCAATACTGTGGATGTTGTGCAAAATGATATTGGTATCCGACCATATGTATGCAAGCGAATCTCCATTGGCACCAACCCAAACCTGTGCAACGGTGGGCAGCGGAGGAATTACGGGATGCAATAAATAAGTATATTAGCATGATCAAACTCGTTGACTGACCTGTTCATTGGACGAAATCCCACTGCCTCTCAACATCGTGCAACCACGGCCATGTTGCGGTGGATTATTCAATGGATTGTTCCAGTGAATAACCTCCTCCTGGAGGACGCATGGAAGACCAACAAGCATGGCCTTCTCCCAAGCCTGTTTACGCACCGTCTTAAAATAGTTGGTGTAGGAACCACTGAGTCTCACGGCGGTGAGGAAGTCGGAGCGGTGTGCGATTTGTCCCAAAGGATCGTCATCCAAGGGCACCCAGCCCCGATGAGGAGGAGAACAGCCTGGCGAATCCATGGCGGCAGTGACGAACTGCCTCGGTCTCTTCGGGAGGGGAACTGGCGAGGAGAAGATAAGAGCATAACCGCAGGGCCTCGTATCTTCGAGGAGGACAACCGCCTGGCGAATCCAAGGCTTGTTTTGAGGCCGTCTTGATTGAAGCACTCTGGTCTTTTCGATTGCTATGTTGCATTTAATTCCTTTGCTACTTTTCTCGAAAGAAATAAATCACGGAGCCAAGTCTTTACTCATTTCCTTCCCTTAGTTGCATGCATGCAGCAAAGTGGCCATTAAAACGAGATAAAAAATGATTACTGACCTGTGCATTCGCCATGAGATGAGAGAGAGGGGCACGCATGCGGCCGTGTGCAGAGAATCTCAGGTGCTACAGTTATTGCGTTGGGAGTCCAACAGACTGAGATTTAATACCACGTAGAGCACGGTTTTTGTGGAGAAAAAGCTATGTGATAATTGGCCAGTTTCTAAACAAGATTAATTCGTCCCAGCCAATGAACATCTACCTTGGTTGATGGAATTTCAGATGTAAGCCCTATAAACGGGAAGGGAGGGAGTAGGAGTACTAGTACTAGTACTACTACATAGTGTACCAGTTTTGAACTTTTGAATCTCAAGACCAAGGAGCTACAGTTGCTAGTGGAGGGTACAACTGTTCTCTAGAACCATCATTGTACTATCAATGCACAGAAAGTAAACCTGCATACTGCAGACCTGCCTGCTGCTCTATTCATGCATGTAGCTGACCTACTCAGCCGCTCCTCTCACGCGCACACTAGCAGCCCGTTCATCAGCGACGGTGACGTGCACACTAATCGTGTCAAAGAGGTTGTTTTTTTATAGAGTTTAGAGCTGATCGTAGTGCGACTTTAGAGCCGATCCAATGTAAGGAGCAAAGTCCATGCGTGCAATGTACTCGAGTACTATAAGGAGCGAAGTCCATGCGTGTAACGGCACAAGCTACATACTTTAGGTCCATGGCCATATTGCACTGTTCCCAATGCAGCGCCAGGCTTTTCTGGCTCCTCCGGCTTAATTGGGAGGTGTTGAGGAAGCAGCAAGCGAGGGGTGGCTTGCAGGTGAGAAACGCTGAAGTGATATAATAAGTCCGCTCCCTTCTCACACGGCACCTCCCAGCCTGATCGCACGCGAGCCACGAGGTGATGGCGCGTGCAAAATATACCGGAGGGAAAACCTTTGCAAGTGGCTGGGCTATCCGGTGCACCCAGGTTGTGGTGCGACACGTGCATCGGACTTTCAAAAGTCAAACTACCAATGTACAAAGAAAGTTTTCTAAAAAAACTCAAACTAATTTAACATGTATACGTATATTTCAAACATGCCACAAGAAAGAATATTATATTTCAATTACAACTTGAGAAACAAAAAGAATATGATTACCACTGATTTTGTTAATGGACAAAATTTATGGCCCAGTCTAAAATGAGCCTCATTCACAGCGTAATTTTATTTGTTTGTTTCTAGAGTTCTACTGAAATATTGTGAAATGTTTTATGTGCGTGTACGAGTATCTTTGGTTTTTTTCGAAAAGTGTGCTCCAGTAGGTGGAATAGAACCAGACTCTCTTAGGCAGGCAATATGATTAACAAGGTTTTTTCTTCGAGCATGACGACACAATGTTGCTCGTAGCAAGGTTAAAAAATATATTAAAAAAAGGCCGCCATGCTTTGGGCGGGTATCGAACCCACAACCATGCATTGAGAGCTTGACTCCCGCGACCACTACAACGCAATGAAGTATTGCTATTTGTTACTAGTAGATTCTTTGTTATACATATTGGAGTATATAACAAAAAAATACCACTTCCATCCTGCCGTGCCAAGAATACAACCACTCTACAAAAATTAGCAAAAACATACCAAAAATTTCTTAATTCGTGGCAAAAAAAAAACTAATACAACTACCGATTAGGCTCGTTTAAACCCATGTGGCACCTTAAGTCAATGCCGTCCGTTTGACCGGCAAGTTAGGTGTTACGACATGTGGGACCTACATGTCAGTCTATAAAAAAATCGCCAAATCTCCTCCTACGTTCGGGCCGTCCACCTCATCATCCTTGGCCATGGCAGGCAACCACCGCCGCCGGCAGAAGGCGAGGTCAAAAGTGCCGGCGGCGCGGAGCCCATCTTGCGGCAACCCGGAGGCCAGCTGGAAGCGGTGCTCGCGGCCGCTAGCTAGCCAAGCTAGCGCACAACCTGCTGGCCCGACTAGCTAGCTTGGCACGACAGCGTGGCGGCTTGCTCGCGCATGCCGCGCTAAGGCCAGCCAGACAGCTCGGGCGGAGGCCAGCGCGGCGGCTTGCTCGCCCAGCGGCCGGTGCCCAGCTTGCCTGCCGTCGCGGCGGCCGGCCCTTCCGGCGAAGCGGCGGCCAGCTAGCCCATCACCGGCGCCGGCGATGACCACACATATGAACTGTTTGAAGTAATGTTCAGGAAAAATGCTTGGAGGAGGAAGAAGAGGATTGATGCTTACATGTGGGTCCCACTTGTCATAACAGTCAACACAACGGTCAAAAAGACGGTGTTGACTTAAGGTGCCTCGTCAGCACGGACGTGTGGGCCAACCCTGTCATAAACGGGTTTAAACGAGCCTAATCGGCACTTGGTAGTAGTTTTTTTTGCCACGGATTAAGAGATTTTTGGTATGTTTTTGCTAATTTTTGTACAGTAGTTTCTTGGTAGGGCTGGCTAGAAAGTGGTTGTTTTTTGTTAAATACTCTAGTGCTCAAACGAGCCTAATGTGGGGCCTTGGCACGATGACTTCCCAACTGTCTAAAACAAGGTTTTCCCGTCTCTGGTAAGGAGGGGCGATGACGGCGGCGCGCCTTCGGCTCGCTCTAGTGCTCGTAGCCATCGCTTGGTGGTCTACGAATGTGTAGATGCATTTTTTTTCATGTCTCATGTTCATTGTACTGCCATGACTGTTGATAGATAGACCGTAAGTTTTCCACAAGACAACCTTGGTAGAGCGTGTGTGCGAGCAAGAGATCGTGCATGTGTGCGAGCGAGAGATCGTGCGTGTGTGTGATATAGCGACACCAAGGTGGAGATAAGAGGGTCTTTGTGTGTTTGTGTGTGTGTGTGGAAGATAGAGATAGACCTATGGGGCTTTGTGCTGTGTGGCATGGAGAGAGATAGACATAGTCAGAGAGTGAGTGTGTGAGATACACATGCGGACATAGGGAGAGGGGTGACGAAGAATTTTGGTGTGCGTGTGAGTTAGAGAGAGATAGGGATATATATATACCTGGAGTTGGAGAGAATATACAAGGATGTGTGTCTTAAAAGAGGGATCCAGATAGATGGGGTGGTGTGTGTGTGTGTGTTTGTTTGTTAGTGCGCGCGCGTGTGTGTGATAGGGAGAGTGCGTGTGTGGACAAGAGAGACCACTGATGATGTAAACCTAGTAGGGAAGGGGGAATGATATGGCATGTGTGTCCAAGAGAGAGAGGCATGTCTATTGTTGGGATGGCGCGTGGGTGCGGGCGGGGGTGCATGCTATTTGGAAGAGACGTCGAGTGTGTGTGTGAGAGGGGTGCGAGAGAGATAGAGATAGAGATAGAGAGAGAGAGAGAGAGAGAGAGAGAGAGAGAGATGTTGTGCGAAAGTGGCCTATAGATGGGGAGACGAGGTCGATGGTGTGCGAAACTGGCCTATGTATAGGGAGACGCAAGGAAAGCGAGTCATTGTGTGCGTGAGAGAGACTTAATGAGATATCTAAATAGATGGTGGAAAGAACAGCGTGCAAATTTGAGATCGATAATCAGCTGGAGAGCTATGGAGAGAGTCACGATATGTAGAGGGAAAGGAGGGTCGGGTGTGCATGTGGGAGAGATGGAAAGAGGAGAGAGGTGCACGAGGAGAGGGAGGGTGTTTGTGTGTAGCGGTGGTGGTGAGTGAGATGTGTATCCATGCATGTGAGAGAGATAGAGAGATGGTGGAGAGTGTGCAAGAGCCAGATACCTAGGGAGAAAGATGCTAGGGGTTAGTGTTTTGTGTGTATGGGAAAGATACACGACTAGATAGTGTGTGTGCTTGGGAAAATGAGATGCCGAGAGACCTATAGAGTGGGGGAAGAGATGTGTGCATGTTCACAAGACAAAGAGATAGATACCTATATTGGTGGGGCACACCTAGAAGAGAGAGAGGGGATAATGTGTGCGCGTGTTTGTGTCCGGGGGAGAGAGAAAAGCTTGTGTGGTGGGAAGAGGGGTCGGGGAGGTGTGCTTCAGATAAAGAGTGAGGGGTGTATGTCCGAGAGACATAGACGTAATGGAAATATAAGGTCAAGAGTGTGTGCAGTCATGCTTGATCAATTTGTTTCATATTTTGGACTTTGAGATAGCGATACTTTTGAACATGTGAGGTATACTTTGAAGTACCAGAATTACTGACCTAAGATTGAAAATTTTGAATTCGTCTCCATTATTAGCTTATGTAATTCATTTAAATGGGGGTACATTTTTTAACCCTGGACTGCGTGATTTCAAATTCATATATCAAACTTAGAGATATGCACATTCGCTCGTGTTCAAACCTTATAATCATCCACTTTATTCATACACATAATATTTGTTTGTGTCATCATATTTAGGATAAACACATTCAGAATTTCATTTGAATTGGAGCATATGATGGTATTTGCTTCCACTAGCTCAATGATCCATAGATGAATTGAATGTACAATCTAAGTTTCGAGTTGGAGACACTGATTTTCGAAACTTGCACCTTTATGTTTTTTTGCGTGCACAACAAATAAATACTCGGCCATGATATTGTTGTCGGTTGTAGAAGAGCAGAACACATAATTTAAGCCGCCAAAAGCTTTCAAACTTCCCGCTCACATCGAAATATCTCGCGCCTGAAAGTTTAGCCCTGCGATATTCCTCTTTTACCCCTACCACATCAATGGAAAAGGGCTGCTTTGGTAACTCCATTGTTTTCCCCTCTTTGCCCCCAACATTCTTCCCCAGAACCCCTCCCCTCCCCGCCTCCCCCTCCCCCTCCCCCAAGCAGCCGAATCTAGTCCTCCACCGCAGCAGTGCACCTCACACCCCACCGGATCTACCTTCCACACCTTGGAACTCCCAACTGCCAACTCACCACTACACCGGAGCCGCTTCAGCGACTAGCTGTTTCACCGGCACCCTCGTCCACCACAGTGTAGGCCCTTCACTAATGCCCTCATCTGCCACATCGCTGGCCCTTCATACACGCCCTCATCCACTGCAACAGATCTGCCTCACCGAAACCATTGTTCACCTCGCCAGATGTGCTTCACCGACTCCTTCGTCCACTACACCGGACCCTCTCCATGGTCGCCATATTCAACTGCACCGGGGCAGCTTTACTTACGCCGCCGCCTCATCAGGTTATTTCAATTTGTACTCCTTTGGGTTTTCTCATCTTACTATACAATAGTTCACTTACCATAGATCAGCATTCTTGGATGTCGACAGGCGCCGCAACCGAAGCACTGGAGCCGCTTCACCAACGGCGACAGTCGGCCCAATCTCAACCACAACACGAGCACCATCGACGACACTTAGCTTTCACGTATGACCATGATGCCCATACGCCGCCGAGAATCAGGTACTATTCTCCAACGGCCGGCGCCTACATTCACTTTCTTAGCATAAGCACCGCACCTTCAAATTTCTTCAGGGCATCATTCAATTTTTTATGAGATGTCTGATTCTGCTTGCACCTGTAGCCTGTAGGTCCAAACGTGTGGTAGTGAATAGGTTATATGTGCTAAATTACAAATCAGTGAACCTCTAGTTACAATGCTTTTGTTTTGTCCTAATTATTACTGTACTTCCTAGATATTACTGCCACCTATTACTTCTTGCATGCTATATTTATCATAATGGTGTTCTTCTGATGTCACCTGTTGGTTACAAATATTGTACTGGACAGCTTCTATGTTCTATCTGCTAAATTACACATCAGCAAACTAGCTTGTAGTTTCGCTGATTTTGGTTCATCTTAACCTACATTTCTCAATGCTAGCTATTACCACACTGCTCTGAGCCTCTGTTCATAACTTTTTTGTGTGTGTTCTTGATCTTCCCAAGTTGCATGACTAATTTGTTGCTTTTATTCATTATGGAGCTCCCAACCGCATCAAGCAAATTGCTTTTTCTTTTGGGGCTGACACCTCGACCAAGCATAAAAATAAAGTGAAGCACATATATTGTCGTGTAAGCGCACACCCTTCTTTCATTAGTTTATATGAACCATTGATGATCAATTTGAACCAGTGCATGTGATTAAAATTAGTTTTACCAAAATAGAGGGGGGAGAATAAACTACAACGTTGTAACACCCCGAGTGTGATCCTTCCTATTTTATAACCTTAACCATGTTGCCATGTATGGATTCCATGTTTGTTATGATATATGTTTCACCATCATATTTGTGTTGCATTGTTCTTTTATTTTTTGCATGCCATGTTCATCACTATTTTGTTGCTTTGTGCCTCTTGTCATTGTTGCATTTCATCATGATCACCATGTGCATTGCATTCTTCTTGATATTTGTGTTGCTCGTGAATGCTTGAGTGTATTTTCCCCCTACTTTGCCATCTCCCTCTCAAGCCAATGTATTTCTCCCATGCTTGTTCATCACCTTCTTCCTCCTTCCCATTTTATTTCCATGTGGATATAAATCTGTCCCAATTTAATGTCCACTATATTTGTAAATTCTCAAGTCCCTGTCCTTAACCTCTCTGTCAAATTTCAGCTATTTTGGATGTGATTTGGTTGGGTTCAAAAATGCATCAAGTTTGAATTTCATTCAAACTTGATTTATTTTTCTATCTCTAAAAATTGCCAGATCAATTTATTCAAATACTACATATTTCCAGGAGTCCAAGGATATTTTTATATCTCTCTCACCCCTCTTTCACCTCTCTGTGCATTTCTGATCTTTATTTCTGTCTGAAGAATTAAAGAGGAGGGAAAGGGCCTTCCCAGCGCAGCCACCTGGGCCTCCCTTCCCCTAGCTGGCCCAGCAGCAGCCTCCCAGCGCAGCCCACCAGTCGTCCAGCACAGCGTCATCCCTGACCTTTGTACGGCAGCTCATCTACATGAGCCACGTCGACGCCCCGGTCGATTTGACGGCCGTCCGGCGCCCTAGAGTCCTATATAGTATGTCCAAACCCTACCCCGGCCTCTCCTCTATCCATTCAGTCCCTCTCTTGCCCTCACCGCCACCAGATAAGGTAGCCACGCGCACGCCGTCGCCATGGCCACCGTGGCCCGAGCGAGCATGAGCTCGACCTCGGGCTAGGCTCCTTCGACGCCTCCCTCCTACATCCTCCGACGCAGGAACGACCACCGCGACACACACGCCTTCCCGCGCCCATGGACACGGCCATAGGGCCTCTGGATCGACTCCCTCGGCCACGTTTTCTTCTCTTCTTCCCCGGACCCGAAGATCGGCAAGTTCCGCGCGTCTCCGCGCCGTCTCCATCGCTTATCCGGCCACACCTTCATGTCCAGTGGACACTAGGTGAGAAACCGCACCTCCCAGCCCTCTCTCCCATTGATTGTGTCATGTAGTCATCGCTATTCCCAGGTCAACATCGTGCTCTCGGTGCTCCGGCAAGCAGCGTTTTTTGTTTGTTTTGTGTGTTGTTTGTTCGGATCATGCGTCGCTTGCCGCGCCCCTGCACGCACACCAGGCCTTGCTGCACCCTTGCGCGCATGAATGCCCCGCAGTGCAGCAGCCACGCGCGCGCTCCCTGCCTGCCTTGCCTCGCCGAACCTCCCGTACCCGACACGAGCTCGAGCTCGTGCTCGAGCACTCCGTGTGCGTGACTTCTGCGGCTGCTCCGCTTGCACACCCCTGCTCCTCCCCGCATCATCCCGCACCCCCGCCGGTGCTCCTCGGCTCCGGTGGTCGCGCCGTTGCTCGCCGGCGCTGTCGCCATCTTCTCCGTGCGGTGAAGAAGAAAGCTCGGCCTCCTGGGGCTCCAAAATAGGCCGAGCGCCATCCCTGTCACAAGTCCACACCCAGCTCAGCTGGTCAGCGCGACCAAACCCATCCAGGAGGTTGTGGGTTCGATCCCAGCCCCCTCCTCTGTTATTTTCTTTCGTGTTTTCCCGTTTTTTTCATTTTCGGCATATATGCCAGATCTGGCATATTCCTAGGTTTCCATTTTAGGCAGCTTCTTGTTTTATTCTTTTGTGTGCATTTTCTCTACAGCAACATATGCATATTATATATCAAATTGGGGTAGAAAAATCCAACTAATCCATCTGTGGCATTAGTTTTGTCATTTGAGCAAGTTTGAGTGCATGTCATTTTTGCATAATATGCCATTTTGTTATTTTTGTGTGATTTAATGCAAATGTCATATGAGCATCTTGTCGACAGGAGTTTGGAGCATTTTCATGTCATCTTGCTGCTAGTATTTATTTCATGCCATGGCATGCCCTGATATGACTGCCACAAGCTTGTAAACATGCTTAGTCAATGTTACTGTTTTTGGAACTTGTTGAAATGGCTAAGTAAAATATGTCTGTTATATAAACTTGCCATATTGCTTTGATGGTAGCCTCAAATCTATAGCTTTTTTGGACATGTCCAGTAAACATGATTTGGTCTTTGTCATTAGTAAATTCATGCCATGCCATTTGATGCCATGTTAAACTCCTGTAGCATATATAAATGTTGCTCTAACTATGCCTAGTCATTATAGCAGTTTGCTGTCAACATTAAGTTGCATTTTGTGAGCTTGGTTGTGATGAATCCATGCTTCCTATGATGTTGGGCCAATGTAATGAAATGATCTATGCCATGTGTACTGTAGGTGCATGCCAATTTCATGCACTTTCATGTTGTTTTTTCCTACTGTTACAACCATGTGAAAACTAACTATCATTGTTTCTGCCAGCATTTACTCTGTTATTTTCAGCTGTAACATTATCTTTGCATCTTGTTGTCTTCATTCCAATTAATCTGTGATGCTAATGAATTTGAACCTACGTAATGAATTGCTGTGCATTTAGTGTAGTTCATCCACATGTCTTGTTTAAGCATATTGGAGTACTGTAGCTGGTTGTTTTGATGCTTGTAAGTTACCATGTTGCTGTTAATGACAGATTGCATTGCATATTTGTTTTGCTCACCATTTGAGTTCTATGCATCCGTTCCTCGTGATCTTTATATCGATTTCATGCGAAATCTCCCATTCCTTCCAGTGGCATACTTGGGTTGCCAAGATTTTGCCCATATCCATCTTTCCCTTCACCGTTCAATTCTCATTACTATTTCTATCATCCCGGTAGCACCGTTGCTTCATTCATGTCATGCTCATTATTTCCCCATGTCGTGCATCCATCGTTTTGCTTGTGCATCTATGCCATGATTGTTTGTTTATTTCGGTGCTTGTTCTTTCTTTTGGGTAGTACTGGGAGACGAGCCCGAGTTCGAGGATCCTATTGAGAACGTGTTCGAGGAGCAGAGTTACTATCCTACCGGAGAGACTTCGGGCAAGATGATCATTACCATAGATAACTCTACTATCTTTACTTGCTAGTTGTCTCATTGCTATCGCTATGTCACGCTTCCTACCACATATATGTCAGCCTCTCATATGCCATGATACAGCCTCTAACCACCCTACCCAGTAAACCGTTGTCTGGCTATGTTACCGCTTTGCTCAGCCCCTCTTATAGTGTTTTAGTTGCAGGTGCAGTGCAGGTTGTTCCATGTTGGGACATGGATATGTTGGGATATCACAATATCTCTTATTTAATTAATGCATCTATATACTTGGTTGTGTATGAAAGGTTGCCTAGTGTTTTGTTCCACTCATGCCGCCCTAGTTTCCGTAATACCGGTGTTATGTTCCTTGATGAGCGCTTCTAACACATGTGGGGCATATGGGAACCCCCTTGATCACTTGTTTTAGGATAAGACTTCTCCAGCAAGGCCCAACATTGGTTTTAACATTTTCCAACATGAACCTAATAATTAATGCATAGAGGGTCGAAACCTCGGGGACTCTTTTATTTCCAACATAACTCGGGCTAGGGGCAAAACACAACCGTTGGTCCACTTACCTAGCAGTCGGCGGAGCCGCCTTGGGGCAACTCGAGGTATTTGGCTACCGTGCACTTAGCATAGACGGATGATGCCCGTAGATAGAGAGCACGCGGCTCTAGACACAGATCTGGCTCACCGAGAGCTCTTGCTGGTTTAGTTTTGCCTGTTACGAGTGGCTTGTCCACCGGGATTCCTTATCGTAAGCATCATGTTATCATGGTGTGAGGATGTTCCTGTTGGGCCCATGGAACCCGGGGTATCTAGGCCCGTCTGCCTTTGGCCCAGGGCGCAACGCCTGGCGTGGGCCCAGCGGGCCGTCATCACCAAGCACCTCACCGGGACTCCTCATGAGGCCTTGGCCTCCCGAGGCCCCCTCCTCAGGGAGCGGGCGAGCAAGGCTCGGCGCCTCCACCAGCGGCCTCGCAAGGTCCTCTCGCGAGGCGACCTCCTGAGGTGGCCTCCCGAGGCCCCCTCCCGAGGGCGCATGAGACAAAGGCCGTTCAGCACAGCCGCGCGGTCTGGGGCCCATCACGTGGGTGACGCGCGCGGCGACGAACGGCGACAGAGGCCGCGCCAGCAGGCGCGGATGAAGATGGTTTCCTCTTTTGTGTTAAGGGAGCAGGGCCAGCTATCTACTCCCCAAAGCAACCCCAAAGGTTGCCCGATCAGCGAAGGAAGACCAAGACGGTGAGCGCGCGGGGCGGAGGTCATCACCGAGCCCACCGGCGTGTCATGGATCACGCTTTGGCAGGCGAAGACCGCCTTTAGTCAGGATAGCCTGAGCGCCTGTCCCCTTTCAAAACCCGCCAAGTGCGGCAGCCCTTCCTGCCTAAGTTTCAAGGGGGAAGAGGACCGATGCGGGTATAAGGGGGCAGTGCTACCTTTGTAGAAGGAGATCGGCTCTTGTTCTCATCATCCCCAACCTTGTACTCTCTCTCACCAGAGCAATACCAATCAAGCAGGAGTAGGGTCTTACACCGCAAGGTGGCCCGAACCTGGGTAAAACGGCTGAGTCCACGGTCTGTCCCTCGCTAGCGCGCTCTCGCCGTAGCTTCGCCGTCGCTTAGCCGTGGTAGGAGACGAAGTGGTAGAACGAGCTCACCCCAGTGTTCGAACCTTTGGGTCCCCGGAGCCCGACTTTCGACATTTGGCGCGCCAGGTAGGGGTGCGCTACTGTTCTTCCGCTCCGCCCTCTGCTCCACCGACCTCATGGCCGATGCATGTCGCGAGCGCGCCGAGCGCAGGGCTGGCTGCGTGGCTCAGACGGAGCCGGTGGCCCGCGGCAATCGCCGCCGCCCCGACGTCGAGGCTGCTGCCGCCATCGACCCCACTGCCCGTGAGCAGCAGGACTCCTCCATGCACCCCTCCGTGCAGGCGAACGGCCACACCGCCACGGCCTCCTCCCTCGCCCACCGTGGGCCGCCGAACCCGTAGGCCGCGCTGCTCATGGCGCGCGAGCTGCTCCGCTACCGTCCGGCTGACGCCGGCTACGACCCCTGGCTTGGCCGCATCACCAAGCTCGTCAACGCCGCCGGGGGCGCTCCGGCACCTTCCCACTCGCTCCGCCCTCCGCCGTCTCGCGCTAGGGACCTGGCGCACGGCACTCCCCCGCCGCCTCCTCTGCGCGACGAGCGCGGCGGGCCCCAGCGCAGCGCGCGGGTTCATGAGCCGTCCCGTGGCACGTCCTCGCCAGACCGAGACAAGGCCAGCTGCTAGATCGTCCACCGCGCCGCCCCCGACGCGCGAGTGCTCCTCGAGCGGCAGCGCCAGCGCCAGGACCAGGCCGTTCAGCATGTTGCGGCGGCTGGGCGCCAAAACCGCGCCGCCCTTGCTGGCGGCGTTCCCTCGAGCGGTGTGGGCTGCCGCGCCTTCACCCGCGAGCTGCGTCGCGTCGTCTGGCCCGCGAAGTTCAAGCCTGAGCTGCCTCCGCGCTACGACGGCACCCCCAACCCCACGGAGTTCCTCCAGCTCTACGCGCTGAGCGTTGAGGCGGCGAACGGCGACGATAAGGTCATGGCGAACTGGTTTCCCATGGCCCTCAAGGACGGCCCGCGCTCCTGGCTCATGAACCTCCCCGAGGCGTCCATCTCATCGTGGACTGAGCTCTGCAGCCAGTTCGTCGCCAACTTCAAGGGCACGCAGGACCGCTCCCTCACCATCAACGACCTGCGGCATGTTCGGTAGCGCCCAGACGAGACCCTCCGCAAGTACATCCAGCGCTTCAGCCAGGTGCGTAACAAGATCCCGCGCGCCTCCGACGCGGCCGTCATCTCTGCGTTCTCCACCGGCGTCACGGACGTCAAGATGCGTGAGAAGCTCGCCATCAACGGTGAGCTCGACTCCGTGCTTGAGCTGCTCGACCTCGCCGACAAGTGCGCCAAGGCTGAAGAGGGCCGCCTCTTCATCCACAACGACCCCGATGCGGCGTTCGACGCCGCTAAGACCAAGAACAAGGACGTCAAGTGCAAGGGTCCGGCCGTGCTCGTGGCGGAGCCAGAGCAGAAGCGCGGCCGTGACCACGACGAGCCCAGGAAAGACAGCGGCCGCTCTGTGCCTTCCACAACGTGCGCTCCCACAGCACCGAGGATTGCCAGGAGCTCAAGCTGCTCCGCGACGAGCGCCAGGGCCGCCGAGACGACCGCAACGGCCGCGGCGCCGGCCATGGAGGTGCCCGCGGCGGCAACCGTTGGGACGGCCGCAACAGTAACGGCAACTTCTGCCAAGGCTGGCGTGACCAGCCTCGTGAGGTAGACCCTCAGGCCAATGCCGCTCCTCCGCCGCTGACGCCGCCACCCCGAAGGAACGACGTCAACCGGCCTGATGAGGGCACTGGGGGCTACCAGGAGCCTCGCGCGGTCGCCTGCATCCTTGGCGTGTCCCAAACCCCCGCGTCCATCCGCCACTTCAAGCAGCTCTCTCGCGAGGTGTATGCCGCCCTCCCGAGGCCAGAGGCTTCGCGGCCCCTCAAGTGGTCGCAGTACGCCATCACTTTCGACTCCAAGGACCACCCCAAGTCCACAGCCTCCGCAGGCGCGCTCCCCATGCTGTGCACTCCCACCATTAGCAACGTCGCGGTCACCAAGACCCTCATTGATGGGGGTGCCGGCCTCAACGTGATCTCCAACGACACCTTCGAGACGCTCCAGGTGCCCTACGACCAGCTGATGCCAACCAGGCCCTTCTCCGGAGTGACCGATGGTTCCACCATCCTACCGGGGCAAGTGCGCCTCCCCGTCACCTTCGGCACCAGCAAGAACTACCACACCGAGCTCATCAACTTCGACATGGCGCACATTGGCCTGCCTTACAACGCCATCTTGGGCTACCCAGCTCTCACCAAGTTCATGGCGGCCACCCATCATGCCTACAACGTTCTCAAGATGCCCGGCTACAGCGGCATCATCACCGTCACCTGCGACGAGAAGGACGCGGCCAGCACCCTCGAGTGTGCCTACAAGGCTGCCGCTGTCACGCACCCGACCGACGAGGATGCGGCCGAGCCTCCTGAGGCCGCGCCCGCGAAGAAGAAGCAGTTGTTCTCTCAGGACCGCGCCGAGACAAAGGTGTCGGTGGACGGCAGCGGCTCCGGCCCTGCCTTCACCATTGGCACAGGCCTCCCTCCTGCATAGGAAAGCGCGCTCGTCATGTTCCTTCGGGCAAACTCGGATGTTTTCGCCTGGAAAGCATCTGACTTGTCCGGTGTGCCAAAGGAGGTGATCGAGCACCACTTAGCGGTGTGCCCCAATGCACGCCCTGTCAAGCAGAAAGCACGGCGCCAGGCGCCAGAGAAGCAAGATTTCATCGTCAAGGATGTTCAGGAGCTCCAAGAAGCTGGAGTCGTCTGAGAGGTGCGCCATCCCGAATGGCTCGCCAACCCAGTTGTCATCCCCAAGAAGGGCGGCAAGGAGCGCATGTGTGTCGACTTCACCAGCCTCAACAAGAACTGCCCTCAGGACCCCTTCTGGCTGCCGCGAATCGGCCAGGGCGTTGGCCCCACCGTCGGCGGCATGCGCATGCCCTTCGGGCTGAGGAACGCCGGCGCCTCTTTCCAGAGGCTGGCGCCCTTCGTGCCAGGGCCTCGTGGGCCTCCTGCTCCTCGTGAGCCCCCAGGCCCTCGCGAGCACCCTGGCCCCGGAGGAGCGGACTCCCTTGGCGTGCCTTGCCAAGCGGTCTGACGTCACCCCAGCACGGTCCTGCCAGGTGCGCCTGAAGCGTCGCCCTGCGCGGCCCACACTCCTTCTTGCCGCGCCTCCTGCGCCTCGCTCCCGGAACCCTATCCTTTTGGTTGTGTAATGAATTTTGCTGATTTTACCTTGATGAGTTATGTTACCTGCTTAATTGCCTGTTAAGTTCGGTGCCGACCGGAGAGCGCGACATGCTCGCGACCCCTCCCCTGGCCGATTCCGTGAGCGGGGGCTAGGCACGGTGCCTGTGCTCGGGTCCGTCCCTGCAGTGCCGCCAACTCCAAGCGACCGAGCTTTGGCTCGCGGGCCTGCTCCCGTGCACGTCACCTCACCAAGGTCCTTGGTGCCTTATCTCCTCACGCAGCAGCCACGGTCGAGTTAGCAAGCGCGTGCCGCTCCCCCCGTTGTGAAACCTGTCGACATGCAGTCCCTCAGGAGACAAGCTCGCGAGGACCTCGTGGGCGGCCTCTCGCGAGCAGGCCTCACGAGGCGAAGACACTTCGAACGCCGAGCCTCGTGAGCATGCCCCATGAGCACAACTCGAGAGCGGCAGGGGCTGGCTCGAGGAGCTGCAGTCTGTGCTATGGTCCATCCGCACGACGGCAAGCAAGCCTACCGGCGAGACCCCCTTCTTCCTCGTCTATGGAGCTGAGGCGGTCCTCCCACTGGAGCTTAAGCGCTGCTCCCCGTAAGTCCTTGCCTTCGATAAGGCGCGTCAGGACGGCTCGCGGGAGACCGATCTGCTGCTCCTCGAGGAGAGCCACCGCCAGGCCGCCATTCGCGCCGCGAGGTACCAGCAGGTCTCACGTCGCTGCCACAGCCGCGGCATCCGCCCTCACACTCTCGAAGTCCGCGACCTCGTCCTGCGCAGAATCCTCTCCAAAGAGGGGCTCCACAAACTGTCACCAATGTGGGAAGGCCCTTTCAGGGTTACTCATGTCTCCAGGCCCGGCTCAGCCCGGCTGGAAACGGAGGACGGACTTCCTGTGCCTAACGCCTAGAACATCCAACACCTCCGCAAGTTCTACCCGTGACCCTCACGCATACGAACGAAATGGAGATGTACACGCCCTGGAGGCTCTCAATGCGTTCGCCTGATAGGCCTGCGAGAGCTCCCGCCCACGCCCAAGTGGAAGCCCCATGCTCCGCGCTGGCGGAACGATCGACCCGCGATCATACCCACACCCCTGTGGAAGCCCCATGCTCCGCGCTGGCAGAACAATCAATTGAGGGCACCCCACGGGCTGCACCAACCTCAAGCTGACCCCTGCCGGACACGGCAGCACTCTTCCTCTCATTTCAAATTATAATTGAGGGTGCCCCACGGGTTGCACCAACCACAAGCTGACCCGTGCCGGACACGGCAGCCGCATCTTGTTTTAGTTATGTAATGGGTTGCTATCTTACTTCAGTATAGCTCGGTTTCTTACATGGCGTTTCGTTTTGTCCTCGCCTCACGAGCCTCGCATGCTCACGACGTCCCTCATGAGCCTCACACGAGTGGGGGCTGGACACTGTGTCTTTGCTCGGGTCAGCCCCAGCAGCGCTGAAAAACCCAAGCAACCGGGCTCTAGCTCACGGGTCTGCTCCCGTGCGCGCCACCCCACCAAGGTTCTTGGTGTCTTGTCTCCTCGCGTGATGCCCATGAGCGAATCAACGAGCGTGCGCTGCTCCCCTGTCGTTAAGTACTCTACATGCAGTTCCCTCAGGAGCAGGTTCCCGGAAGGGCCTCGCAAGGATGTCTCACGAGATGGCCCCCTCAGGGCCTCAGGAAGCCAGCAGGCCCCGCCTCGAAAGATCGTGCGAGCGGAACCCTCACGAGGCGTACTCTACGAGAGATGGCCCAGCAGACACTACCTTGTGCAGAGCTAAGTCTCCTGCCTCGCAAGCCGCCCTCGCCACCTCTTAAGCCTTCCCCTCCGGCAGCCTCATGAGCGCCAGCGTTTCTCTTGGCACAAGCCGCTTGCGCGTCGAAGGGGGGCTCTCTGAGCATCGCGCCTCAGGAACCCTCACTAGCTCCCGGTGCCCCTCGCCTCCTGGCCTTGTCCAGGCATCGCAACCTGACATACCAGCGACGGCTATGGCCCGCTCGGGGGCTGGGTCCTGACAACGTAGAGCACCATGGCAAGCAAAAAGAGCAAAACAGGCTTCGAGGGAGAGCGTTACGAGGGCACGGGCATTCGATACAACCAGGAGCGAAAGTACTTAAAATGTAAAAGCATTGTCCTCACACCCCCATGGGGTCACGATCAACTATACGCAGGATATGGGGAAGGGCCTAAGAAGACATGGCGCCATCACCGCTGCTGCCACCGTCATCGTCGTCTCCCTCGACTCCGCTCGAGCTCTCGCTGTCGCCAGAGGCGAAGTGCTCGTGCAAGGCATCCACGTGGTCCTCCACCGCCTTCCCAAGGGTATCGCGGACCTCCTCTGGGACGGGGGCTATCACTTTGCCGAAGTCAAAGTTGGGGCCGGCGTCGAGAAGATGGCTGAAGATGCGCGTCGCGGCCTGGGTGAGGAGATAGAGGCTCTCCTCCTCGATGATTCTGCCCACCTTCTTGGCACCCACCTCGAGCCGCTCCACGAGCTTGGTGAAGAAGTCGAGGTAGCTGCCGTCGTGGGTCTCGAGAGGGCTGCTAACGTCCTCCTTGCAAATGGAGCCTAAGGCGCGGCGGGCCCGGAGCTCAAGGGCACGGAACATCTTAGAGCGCTGGAATTGCCGCCCCCGCTCTCGGGCCGCCTCGTCCCGTGCCTGCTCCACGACCGCGGCGACACCCCCCACCTGCTACCGGAGGGAGGTCAGCTCGGCCTCGGCGTCAGCCCGGGCCTTCAGCATGGTCTCCCGCCGCCTTTCGGCTTCGACCAGCATCTCCTTGAGGCCCGCGATCTCGTGCTGGAACTCCTCGCGCTTGGCCTTGAAGCGGTCCTCCTGCTGCTTCAGCTTCTTGTTGTTCTCGTTGGCAAGCGCTTCGCGGCTCAGCGCGACCCTCCTATCGGCGTCCTCCAGGATCTTCTCCGTCTTCGCCGCCAGATTGGCGTTGGCCTTGTCTAGGCGCTCGGCGTAGGAGCCTTGGGCAGCGGACACCTCTCGCTCCAACGTCTCCAGCCGCTCGCGCTCCAAGTCCTGTGCGGATGCCGACCGCGCGAGCTCCCGCTCACGGATGCCAAGTTCCACCTCGCGGGACGCCAGCTCCTCTTCGAGGGCGGAGATGGCATCTCTCCGTGCCTGGAGTGGTCGCTCTAGCAAGGCGTTCTGGTCCTGGAGCTCCTTCCTGCGGGCCTCCGCCGCCTCGCGCCGCCTGTCGGCCTCATCGGCCTCCCTGACAACGTTCTCGAAGATTTCCTTCACGTCCTGGGCGGCCTTCTCGTGCTTCTCCCGCGCGGTGTCGTCTCGACGGCGGCCCAGTTTGATGGCCACATCAAGCTGGCGCCACCTCTCCACGAGGCGCTGGCGCTCCTCGATGATGCGTGCCTCCTCCACCCGGAGGTCTGCTTCCAGCTGGTCAAGGGAAGCCATGGCGCCTTGCAGGGCCCCGCGCTTAAGCACGGCGCTGCTGCTCACGAGCTGCAGGGCCCAACGGGTGTACGCCCCAGCGCCGCCCTCTCGCAAGGGCCCGGCGCTGCCGGTCAAGAGCGGAGAGCTCGCGGGGGCCCCCTCTTCGTTTCAACGTGGCAACGCACCCCGCGGGCTCGGCGACCCCCGGAAAGGGCCCCACGCGCGGGCGAGTCCGGCCGGCCCCCTGCGACGCCGCTGTCACCGGTGGTGCAGGGTGAGAAAGCCGGCGTCTCCGCCTCCGTCGCCGCCATGTCCGCCCTAGCAGTGGGCGCCCCAGGAGCTACGGAGCCGCCCCCTGACGATGCCTCCTGAGGCTCGTCTGCTTGGGTCCCCCGAGCCGCGTCCTCCTGCGGCTCAGAAGGGGTTGCCTGCCCCTCAGCCCTCGCAAGGCCAGCCTCGGCGGCGAGGCTGCTGGTGCTCTCTTCACGCCCACTGGCCCTAGCAACCGGCGATGTAGCCCCCACCAGGCCGGGGGACCTCTCCTCCTTCTTCCTCTTCTTGCTCAAGGAGGTCCTGAAAAAGGGAAGAGAAACAAGGGCTCAGGCACGCACAACGCGCCGGGCGCAGGAGAAAGGAAGGCAAGCGCTTACTGGTCCCTGGCAAACCACCTCCTCTTCTTCAGCGGCCACAGAGGAACGTTGCCGCCGCCGCCTTCACGGGGCCCTCCCACGCGATCGGCCCCCCTCTCGGGACGGCCACGGGATCCGCCCTCACCACCGCCTCCGGAGCCTCGCAGCTTCGCAGCTGCTGCACGGGGGCTTCCCACGCCCTCCGCCCGGACGGGCGCGGCGGGCGAGGCCCTAGGAGGGGTGACGTCATCGTCGTCTTCAAGCCCGCGGATGAGTCGGCGGTGGGCCAGCCGAACTGGGCTGCCTCCGCCCTCCGTGGCGCCCGCCGAGGCCCTGGCGTCGCCATGCTTGCCTGAACCAGGAACCACCAGAAAGGGGTTGTCCCGGGGCCCTTCGAGGCCCTCTGGAAGCGGTCCCCACTGGTCGAAGCGCGGCATTGAGCCGACCAGTGCCTCCTTGTTCTTGTAGCGATACAAGGGAAGCCCATCCATGGGTGGCTCGCTCGTCTCTTCGCCGGTCAGGGTTTCGAGCACCCCGTTCAGCTCCTCCAGCAGCAAGCTATCCGTGCTCAGCCGCATCGGGTCCTCCGGGCCGGTGAAGGCCCACATCGGGCGGGAGTGCCGCTGGAGGGGAGCAATGCAGCGCCGGAGGGACTCCCTCACGACCATGACCACCGTTACTTTCACGGCCCTCAGCTCGGCCAACCTCCTCCGTACCCGCGCCAGCCTCGGGTCGGCGAGCCTTTCGTGCCCCCACCCGGAGCTTCTCGCCACCGGAGATGACGGCAGCTGCAGCAGGGGGCTGAATTGGGCCGCGTCCACGTACACCCATTGCCGCCTGAAGCCCTCGACCTTCTTGGTAAGCCTCATGTCAATGTCGTTGCCCACCGTCTCGTCTGTGATGCGGAACGAGACGCATCCGAAACATTGGTTCGCCGCGGTCAGCCGCAGGCTGAAGAAGTGGCGGAAGAGCGCCACTGAGGGCGTCACGCCTAGGAAGGCCTCGCATAAGAAGGCAAAGGCAGAAAGAAGAAGGACAGAGTTCGGCTCGAGATGCAGCGCGTGGATCTGATAGTGGGAAAGGGCGGCGTTAAAGAAATCGGAGAATGGGGGAAGCAGGCCCGCGAAGAGCGCTGGAAGGAAGAGGACGGCAGAGGTGGCGTCGAGGCCGGCGGTCGGTTGCGAAGCCGGCCAGATGCGAGTGCCCCCCCACTCGTTGGAAGCAGCTGCAGTCATTGGAAGCACCTTGCTGAGCCCCTCGGCGTTGACGATTGTGGGCCTACTCAGAGCAGGATCTGGCACCACCCCCGCAACCTCCGTGTCCGCCGCCTCTTCCTCCCTGCCGGGGAGAGACATGGCGGCATAGCAAGGGTTTAGGGCGGTGGAGTTTTGGGAGAGGTAGAAGGAGCCGTGCATGGGAAGGAAGGCGCAGAGAGATGGAATGTGCGAAGGAAGGCAATGATGGCCTCGCGTCGCCCGCGGCAGGTTTTATGTCAGCACGGGCGGTTACCGAGGCATCCTGGGAGAAGTGGAGGCGTCCCCCGTCGCATCGTGCGCCACGCGACGCGCCTAGCCCCAGGCAGTTAGGGCCTGCACTGTTTCGCCCCCCAGTAGGCGGGAACGTGCGCGCCGTGGGCCCGGGGGCTACTGTCGGGCCCATGGAACCCGGGGTGTGACGCCCCCGACTTAATCGTGCACTAATCATACACGCAAATGCACACGATCAAGCCTAGGGACTCACTTGAAGATATCACAACCCAACTCTAAACACAAAATAAAATAATTCAAGCTTTATATTACAAGCCAGGGCCTCGAGTGCTCGAATACATAAGCTCGATGTCATACAAGCATCAGCGAAAGCATTAGATATCTGAGTACAGACATAAAGTTAAACAGATAGGCCTTAAAAAGGCGGGGCAAAACAATGACACTGATCGAAAAGGCGCAGGCCTCCTGCCTGGGAGCCTTCTAACTACTCCTGGTCGTCGGCGGTCTCCACGTAGTAGTAGGCTCCTCCAGAGGTGTAGTAGTAGTCGTCGACTGGGGCGGATGGCTCCAGGGCTCCATCATCTGGTCGTAGCAATCGGGTATGGGGAAAAAGGGAAGCAAAGCAACCGTGAGTACTCATCCAAAGTACTCGCAAGACTTACATCAGAACTATTCTACTTATGCATCGGTATCAAAGAAAGGCTGTATATGTGGACTGAACCGCAGAAATGCCGGAATAGAGAGAGGACCTAGCCTAACGAAGACTAGCATCTTCAGTGTCTTGCAGCATTAGAAGAGTGCAGATTAGTAACATAATTAAAGTAGCAAACATGTAGTAGCAAAGCCTAGAGATCCTTCCTCGACTCCCTGCGAGAAAGCGATCCTGGAGCTTCCAATTAATTAAAAGTATCTAGTTCAAGTAGTAGTAGATCGGGATACAACACTGAGCGTCCTATTACCGTGGACACGGCTACTCGAATAGATAATCTTCCCTGCAGGGGTGCACTACTGTTACCCAACACGCTCGATTAACTCCGGCCGGACACACTTTCCTCGGCTGATCGACACACCACAGCCCTACCTAGAGTTCAGTAGAGAGGTCCCCGCCGGTCTACATCCTAAGTGCTCAGGGTTCTTGGGCCCATCGCCCTTTGCACTCCGGGTCGTTGCGCACATGGTTAGATCCAGGCACCACCTCTCTACTGGATGGTGCCGATCCTGCCGTGCCGCAATGCTGAACTGGACGTCTGACAGAGCTTTCGGCTGATACATACGGCGTCGAGGGCCCCATTAAACCATTATCCCGCGTGGTGGTAGTGCGTATAGGCCAGTGGCCAACTCAGATCAAATACCCAAATCCGTTAAGCGTGTTATTAGGAGCTCGCGGTGACAATCAGTACTCCTGTCGCCCCGTCTCGAGGAAGTGCAATAAGGGTCTCTGCCTGCCCGGCCGTGCCTCGTAATTTTCTCGCGGGTGCCTCCTAGGTCAACCCGACTCCACAAGGGACTGTCGGCAACTCAGGTCCACCTCTACCGGGGTGGTACCGCATGTCCCTTCAGTCCCGCATTAATAGTACATGGGGCAACAGTTAAAGGTAACCGTGTGTCCGTAACATCAAGAGGGTAATCCGAGGAATCACCCTCGATGGATTCCCACTCGATGTATCCGTCAAGGTGAACTCGGAGGAATCACCCTCGATGGTTCTCATTTGAGGGGTTGCACGACAGAAGCATCATCGGAGATGGTGGAAGAGGAACCACCCTCGTTAACCCACCACCGACTAGCTGTACTACAGAGTCAACATCGGGAGTGAGAAAAGAGGTATCACCCTCGACACTCGATATTAGCTCTGCAGAGTCGAGCAACTTAAGGGGGATGTGCGGTGATGTGCTGGTCTCAGACCATTGATCACATTGATCGGGGCAACTGTAACTAAGCGGGGCAACTAGAGCAAGGAAGAGGGGCCACAGATGGTTCACTATCAACCTACACAAAGCATTTGGGATATCAGGTAAGTCTCAACAGAAGCTACAAGAAAACAGGCTATGCATCAGAATAGGATAAATCAACGGCAGTAGCAAATTCTAATGCAAGTAGGAGGGAGAAAGAGTAGGTGATATAGGCATGCTCAAGGGGGTTTGCTTGCCTGGTTGCTCTGCGGCAAAAGAGGGTTCGTCGACGGAGTAGCAGTCCTCGGGGGCAGCGTCGGTCTCGGGGTCTAACGGAAGAGAAGAGGGGGAAGAAACAATAAATAAAAGCAATCAAATGCAACACAGTGCATGGCATGGCAAAATGCAGCGTTAGAGGTGACCTAATGCAAGGCTACACGTATCAGACGATGCGGGAAATATCTGGGATATTTTCCCGGCGTTTAGGCGGATTTCGGTATACTGAACCAGAGGGGAAGGTTCCATGTTCAAATGGATAGGAGTGATGGTCAAGCATTTTGACCACATATTCGGATTCGTCTCGTTTTTCTGATCAATTTTCATGTAGAAAGTTCTTCGATCCGAGTTACAGTTTATTTTCTATGAATTTTCAAAGATTTAAACAGTTTTCTGAAATTTCTGGAATTATTTTACTTAATAAATTCCGAATTATCCAAAACAGTAGTTTGATGACGTCAGCATGACGTCAGCATGACATCATCCAGTCAACTGAGCTGACCAGGGTCAAACCTGACCAGTGGGTCCCACTGGTCAGTGTCTCTGGACTAACTAGGAATTAATTTAAACTAAATAGGAGTAATTAGGGAGTGGGCCCCACATGTCAGTGCCTGTTTAAATATTAGATTAATTTTAAAATCCTAATTAACCAATTAACTGCAGGGGGCCCACTGGTCAGTGGCACTGTGCTGCCACGTCAGCATAGTTGACCAAGTCAACCGGACAACTGGGGCCCCCGGGCCCACTGGTCAGTGGCCCAGAGGCGCCCACGTGGCAGCCAGCTCGGCGCTGGCCGGCGACAAAAAACAGAGTGAGAAGCATATGATAACTTGGAAAGAAAAGGTTAAACAGACCAATGGAAAAGAAAATGGTGATTATCAGATTAACCAGTCCAAAGGAAAGAATTAGTTGCAGAAAATCCAGCTCTCCGGGTGAATGTGTTTACGAGATCCAAATGTTAGAGTCAGCAGAATCATTTAACCCGAACAGAAGAGGATTCAGAGTCCCAGAGCAAGGACGAGGAATAAAAGATCCTAACACCACCCACTGGCGATGTGGGCCCGTAAGCCACACAGCCATGTTAGTAAAATCGTTTTTTTAAAGACTAGACTCAACTTCGGCCAAGGAGTTGGAAAGGGGCTTCCTACAGGCAGTCGACTCTGATACCAACTTGTGACGCCCCCGACTTAATCGTGCACTAATCATACACGCAAATGCACACGATCAAGCCTAGGGACTCACTTGAAGATATCACAACCCAACTCTAAACACAAAATAAAATAATTCAAGCTTTATATTACAAGCCAGGGCCTCGAGGGCTCGAATACATAAGCTCGATGTCATACAAGCATCAGCGAAAGCATTAGATATCTGAGTACAGACATAAACTTAAACAGATAGGCCTTAAAAAGGCAGGGCAAAACAACGACACTGATCGAAAAGGCGCAGGCCTCCTGCCTGGGAGCCTCCTAACTACTCCTGGTCGTCGGCGGTCTCCACGTAGTAGGCTCTTCCAGAGGTGTAGTAGTAGTCGTCGACTAGGGCGGATGGCTCTGGGGCTCCATCATCTGGTCGTAGCAATAGGGTTTGGGGAAAAAGGGAAGCAAAGCAACCATGAGTACTCATCCAAAGTACTCGCAAGACTTACATCAGAACTATTCTACTTATGCATCGGTATCAAAGAAAGGCTGTATATGTGGACTGAACCGCAGAAATGCCGGAATAGAGAGAGGACCTAGCCTAACGAAGACTAGCATCTTCAGCGTCTTGTAGCATTAGAAGAGTGCAGATTAGTAACATAATTAAAGTAGCAAACATGTAGTAGCAAAGCCTAGAGATCCTTCCTCGACTCCCTGCGAGAAAGTGATCCCGGAGCTTCCAATTAATTAAAAGTATCCAGTTCAAGTAGTAGTAGATCGGGATACAACACTGAGCGTCCTGTTACCGTGGACATGGCTATTCGAATAGATAATCTTCCCTGCAGGGGTGCACTACTGTTACCCAACACGCTCGATTAACTCCGGCCGGACACACTTTCCTGGGTCATGCCCGGCCTCGGCTGATCGACACACCGCACCCCTACCTAGAGTTCAGCAGAGAGGTCCCCGCCGGTCTACATCCTAATTGCTCAGGGTTCTTGGGCCCATCGCCCTTTGCACTCCGGCTCGTTACGCACATGGTTATATCCAGGCACCACCTCTGTCCTGGATGGCGCCGATCCTGCCGTGCCGCAATGCTAAACTGGACGTCTGACAGAGCTTTCGGCTGATACATACGGCGTCGAGGGCCCCATTAAACCATTATCCCGAGTGGTGGTAGTGCGTATAGGCCAGTGGCCAACTCAGATCAAATACCCAAATCCGTTAAGCGTGTTATTAGGAGCTCGCGGTGATGATCAGTACTCCTGTCACCCCGTCTCGAGGAAGTGCAACAAGGGTCAGGCCCATCCCTCTCTAGGGCGTTCTCTGCCTGCCCGGTCGCACCTCGTAATTATCTCGCGGGTGCCTCCCAGGTCAACCCGACTCCACAAGGGACTGTCGAGAACTCAGGTCCACCTCTACCGGGGTGGTACCACCTGTCCCTTCAGTCCCGCATTAACAGTACATGGAGCAACAGTTAAAGGTAACCGTGTGTCCGTAACATCAAGAGGGTAATCCGAGGAATCACCCTTGATGGATTCCCACTCAATGTATCCGTCAAGGTGAACTCGGAGGAATCACCCTCGATGGTTCTCATTTGAGGGGTTGCACGACAGAAGCATCATCAAAGATGGTGGAAGAGGAACCACCCTCGTTAACCCACCACTGACTAGCTGTACTATAGAGTCAACATCGGGAGTGAGAAAAGAGGTATCACCCTCGACACTCGATATTAGCTCTGCAGAGTCGAGCAACTTAAGGGGGATGTGCGGTGATGTGCTAGTCTCAGACCATTGATCACATCAATCGGGGCAACTGTAGCTAAGCGGGGCAACTAGAGCAAGGAAGAGGGGCCACAGATGGTTCACTATCAACCTACACTAAGCATTTGGGATATCAGGTAAGTCTCAACAGAAGCTACAAGAAAACAGGCTATGCATCAGAATAGGATAAATCAATAGCAGTAGCAAATTCTAATGCAAGTAGGAGGGAGAAAGAGTAGGTGATATAGGCATGCTCAAGGGGGTTTGCTTGCCTGGTTGCTCTGCGGCAAAAGAGGGGTCGTCAATGGAGTAGCAGTCCTCGGGGGCAGCGTCGGTCTCGGGGTCTAACGGAAGAGAAGAGGGGTAAGAAACAATAAATAAAAGCAATCAAATGCAACACAGTGCATGGCATGGCAAAATGCAGCGTTAGAGGTGACCTAATGCAAGGCTACACGTATCAGACGAAGCGGGAAATATCTGGGATATTTTCCCGGCGTTTAGGCGGATTTCGGTATACTGAACCGGAGGGGAAGGTTCCATGTTCAAATGGATAGGAGTGATGGTCAAGCATTTTGACCACATATTCGGATTCGTCTCGTTTTTCTCATCAATTTTCATGTAGAAAGTTCTTCGATCCGAGTTACGGTTTATTTTCTATGAATTTTCAAAGATTTAAACAGCTTTCTGAAATTTCTGGAATTATTTTAATTTATAAATTCCGAATTATCCAAAACAGTAGTTTGATTACGTCAGCATGACGTCAGGATGACATCATCCAGTCAACTGAGCTGACCAGGGTCAAACCTGACCAGTGGGTCCCACTGGTCAGTGTCTCTGGACTAACTAGGAATTAATTTAAACTAAATAGGATTAATTAGGGAGTGGGCCCCACATGTCAGTGCCTGTTTAAATATTAGATTAATTTTAAAATCCTAATTAACTAATTAACTGCAGGGGGCCCACTGGTCACTGGCACTGTGTTGCCACGTTAGCACAGTTGACCAAGTCAACCGGTCAACTGGGGCCCCTAGGCCCACTGGTCAGTGGCCCAGAGGCGCCCACATGGCACCCAGCTCAGCGCTGGCCGGCGGCAAGCCGCCGGCGACAAAAAACGCGGCGGAGCACTCGGGCGCTCGCCGGAATCGCGCTACGGGCGGCCGTTTGGCACGCGGCTGGGCTCGTTCGAAGGAGTCGAACGAGCCGCGTGGCGGTGGCGTTCGGGCGCGGCGAGATAGGTAGCTAGCGAGCGCGCTAGCAAATGGAGAGGGGGAGGAGGTAGAGGAGCTCACCGAGCGGCGCACGGCTGCCGGTGAGAGGTTTAGTAGCAGCAGAGGAGGCCGGAGTCGCCGATGGTCGCCGGAGACCGAGAATAAGGGGACGACGGCGATCTCGACGAGCAGAATTCCCCGGCTCCTATGGTAGGCACCGGTCGGCGTAGTCGACCACGGTGGAAGCGACAGACAAGGTGGCGCGGCTCGGGACGACGGCGGCCGCGAGAACGACGGCACTGGCGACGGCGGCTCTCGGGTGCGAGGGGGAGAGAGTGAGCGAGCGCGAGAGAGAGGGGAAAGGGGTGGCTAGGGTTCGCCAGGGGGTCCAGGGTGGCGCTCTTATCCACCCTGCGACGGCGACGGCGGCAGCAATGGCCGAAGCATGGGGATCCGCGGCCGCGGGCGCGCGCACGGTGACACGCAGGGGAGAGAGAGTGAGAGGAGGGAGAAGGGGGAGTTGGGCTGGGCCAGGCACACTGTGCACTTGCGGCCCAGCAGCACAGTAGCGCCTAGGCCTTTTCTATTTTATTTTCTGTTTTTGTTTATTCTTTTCTTTTGCATTTTCTTATAGCCATCAAATCTATTTTGTAAAATATGGAACTGGGCCCCATAATTACATTGCAATATGTAGCAGTGCTACAAAAAGTTTGGGGATGTTTTGAATCCATTTGAAATTTACTTAAATAGTAATGGGTTTAATATTGCTGATTTGTCTCTGTTTTTGGATGTTATGGTCAATTTGGGAATTTAAATAATGTTGAGTTTATTTTTGTAATTGCTCTGGGAATATTTGTAATATTATGAACATTTTTGCTGCATTTTTTGAGCAACTTCAAATTTCACTCATAATTGGAATTTAATTTGGTAGTGGAATTTGAAATGAGATATGATTTCACTGTGATCTCCCTTTGCAAACTAATTTACTTAGTATTAAATAGAAGATCATTGTGGCTCATTATTCAGGGGTGTCACACGGGGTATCCAGGTCCGTCTGCCTTTGGCCCAGGGCACAACGCCTGGCGTGGGCCCAGCGGGCCGTCATCACCAAGCACCTCACCAGGACTCCTCATGAGGCCTTGGCCTCCTGAGGCCCCCTCCTCAGGGAGCGGGCGAGCAAGGCTCGGCGCCTCCACCAGCGGCCTCGCGAGGCGACCTCCTGAGGTGGCCTCCCGAGGGCGCACGAGACGAAGGCCGTTCGGCACAGCCGCGTGGTCTGGGGCCCATCACGTGGGTGACGCGCGCAGCGACGAGCGGCGCAGAGGCCGCGCCAACAGGCGCGGATGAAGATGGTTTCCTCTTTTGAGTTAAGGGAGCAGGGCCAGCTATCTACTCCCCAAAGCAACCCCAAAGGTTGCCCGATCGGCGAAGGAAGACCAAGACGGCGGGCGCGCGGGGCGGAGGTCATCTTCGAGCCCACCGGCGCGTCATGGATCACGCTTTAGCAGGCGAAGACCGCCTTTAGTCAGGATAGCCTGAGCGCATGTCCCCTTTCAAAACCAGCCAAGTGCGGCAGCCCTTCCCGCCTAAGTTTCAAGGGGGAAGAGGACCGATGCGGGTATAAGGGGGGCAGTGCTGCCTTTGTAGAAGGAGATCGGCTCTTGTTCTCATCATCCCCAACCTTGTACTCTCTCTCACCAGAGCAATACCAACCAAGCAGGAGTAGGGTCTTACACCGCAAGGTGGCCCGAACCTGGGTAAAACGGCTGAGTCCATGGTCAGTCCCTCGCTAGCGCGCTCTCGCCGTAGCTTCGCCGTCGCTTAGCCATGGTAGGAGACGAAGTGGTAGAACGAGCTCACCCCAGTGTTCGAACCTTTGGGTCCCCGGAGCCCGACTTCCGACAGTTCCATCGGATGCATGTGGTAATTTATAATGGACTACTTGGAGCACCCCTGCAGGGTTATATCTTTCGGAAAGCCGTGCCCGCGGTTATGTGGCGACTTGGAAATTTATAACCTCCGGTTGTAGAGAACTTGACACTAAATCTAATTAAAATACGTCAACCGTGTGCTTAACCGTGATTGTCTCTTTTGTAGGGAGTTCGGGAAGAGAACACGGTGGGGTTATGCTTGAACCGTAAGTAGGTGTTCAGGATCACTTCTTGATCATATTAAACTTGCGACCGTTATGCGTAGTATGCTCATCTTTATTCTTGTACTCGTATGTTAGCCACTTAAACATGCTTAGTGCTTGCTGTAAACTCAACACATTTACCCCTACCATTCCTATCAGCTTAAATAGTTTTGTTATCTTGGGTGGGTAGATTGCTGAGTCCCTGTGGCTCACAGATTTGTGACGCCCCCGCCTCGACCGTGCACTAATCATACACGCAAATGCACACGATCAAGCCCAGGGACTCACGGGAAGATATCACAACACAACTCTAGACACAAAATAAAATAATACAAGCTTTATATTACAAGCCAGGGGCCTCGAGGGCTCGAATACATAAGCTCGCGAACAAGCGTTAGCGGAAGCAACAACAGTATCTGAGTACAGACACAAAGTTAAACAAATCTGCCTTAAGAAGGTGAAAACAAACAACGGCTCTGATCGAAAGAGGCAAGGCCACCTACCTGGGAGCCTCCTAAACTACTCCTGGTCGTCGGTCTCCACGTAGTAGTAATCTCCGCTAGGGTAGTAGCAGTTGTCGGCGGAAACAGCTGGCTCCAGGGCTCCGTCATCTGATCGCAGCAATCGGGTATGGGGAAAAAGAAGTAGCAAAGCAACCGTGAGTACTCATCCAAAGTACTCGCAAGACTTACATCAGATCTATGCTAAATATGCATCGGTATCAAATGAAGGGGCTGTATCTGTGGACTAGAAAGCAGAAGTGCTAGAATAGAGAGAGGGCCTAGCCTATCGAAGACTAGCATCTTCAGCGTCTTGCAGCATTAGAAGAGTGCAGATTAGCAGTAGTAAATAATAAAGCAACAAGCATGTAGTAGCAAAGCCTAGAGATCCTTCCTCGACTCCCTGCAAGAAAGCAATCCCGGAGGTTACAATTAAAGTAACATGTATTCAGTTCAAGTTGTAATAGATCGGGATACAACACTGAGCATCCTGTTACCGTGGACACGGCTATTCGAATAGATAACTTCCCTGCAGGCGTGCACTACTGTTACCCAACACGCTCGATTAACTCTGGCCGGACACACTTTTCCGGGTAATGCCCGGCCTCGGCTGATCGACACGACGTAGTCCTACCTAGGCTCCGCAGAGAGGTCCACGCCGGTCTACTTCCTAAGCGCTCAGGGGTCTTGGGCCCGTCGCCCTTTGCACTCCGGGTCGTTGCGTGGGTGAATGGGACCAAGCACCACCTCTGTCCTGGATGGCACCTGCCCGAACGAGCCGCAATGCTGAACTGGACGTCTATCAGAGCTTTCGGCTGATACATACGACGCCGAGGGCCCCATTAAACCATTATCCCACGTGGTGGTAGTGCGTATAGGCCAGCGGCCAACTCAGATCAATACCCAAATCCGCTAGTGAATTATTAGGAGCTCGCGGTGACGATCAGTACTCCTGTCGTCCCGTCTCGAGGAAGTGCAACAAGGGCCAGGCCCATCCCTCTCGAGGGCGGTCTCTGCTTGCCCGGCCGCGCCTCGTAATTATCTCGCGGGACTGTCTTCCCAGGAGACTGTCGGGAACTCAGGTCCACCTCAACCGGGGTGGTACCGCCTGTCCCTTCAGTCCCACAATCACAGTGAACAGGGGCGACAGTGAAAAGTAACAGTGTATCCGATAACATCAAGGGGAAAATCTGAGGAATCACCCTCGATGGATTCCCACTTGAGAGGTTGTACGACAGAGTCGTCATCGGAGGTGGTGAAAGAGGAATCACCCTCGATAACCACAACCGATTAGCTATGCTACAGAGCCATCATCAGAAGTGAAGTATGAGGTATCACCCTCGTCACTCGATAGTGGCTCTGCAGAGTCGTACAACAAGGGGGTGTGCGGTGCTGTGCTCGGTCTCTATACGTCGATCACATTGCTCGGGTCTTCTGATAGTAAGGCGGGACAACACGGACAAAGGTGAGGGCCACTGATGGATCACTAACCAACCTATTCTAAGCAGTTTAGGATGACAGGTAAAGTAGCAACAGTAGGTTACAAGAACAGGCTATGCATCAGAATAGGAACAATCAATTACAGTAGCAAAATCTAATGCAAGCATGAGGGAGAAGGAATAAGGCGATATAGGAATGATCAAGGGGGTTTTGCTTGCCTGGAAGCTTTGCTGAAAAGGAAGAAGGGTCGTCAGTGACGTAGTCGATCACGGGGCAGCGTCGGTCTTGGAGTCTACCGGAGAGAAGAGGGGGAAGAAACAATAAATATAAAGCTCACAGATGTAACACAGATGCACAACATGCCGGTAGGTTAAGCTAGGGGTGCCCTAACGCAATACTAAGTATTTTAAACGTAGCGGGAAAATATCCGGGAATATTTTCCCAGCTCCGGGCAGTTATCGGTATATAGAACCGGAGGGGACGTTCCATGTTCACCTAGTTAGAGGGGTGTGGCAGGTATGTGGGTGGCATATTCGGACTCGTCATATTTTTCTGATCATTTTTCATATATAAATTATTTTCATCCGAGTTACGGTTTATTTTATATGATTTTTCAAAGTTTTAATCATTTTTTGGAATTTCTGGAATTAATTTAAAATTAAATTCGAATTTAAACAGTGCAAATACATTTTGTACTCAGACTCAGCCAGCCACAGTCAATGACATGTGGGGCCAGTCAACTGCTGACTCAGCAGTTAACATTGACCAGGTCAAAGGGTGAACAGTGGTGGTGGGGCCTAGGTGTCATTGACACAGATGTTAATTAGCCTATTTAATTTAGTTTAATTAGTGGTGGGGCCCCACTATCAGTTTCAGAGGGGGGTATTAGTGCTAATCTAAACGCTACAGTGAATGGGACCCACATGTCAGTGTCACATGTATTAAACGAAGGGTTATTTGAAGTGGGGCCCATTGGAAGTGGCTATTAGGGTCAGTGGGTTAGTACAAATTAGGGATTAGGCCCTAATCTAACCAGCTGACGGCCAGGGCCCATCTACAGTGACCCGGGCCGGTTTGACTTGGCCGCGCGCGCGCCGGCGATGACCTACAGGAGCGGCGGCGACGCACGGGGAGGCGTCTACGGCGACCAAAACGAGCAACGGCTCGGGGCATTCGAACGAGGGCACCGCGCCGCGTCCGTAGGTGGCACGGGCGCGCGCTAAGACGGCCAGTAGTGACCGCGGCGACGACGTCCGACGGCGGCAACGGGCGGAGCTCGACCAACTAGGGGCTACGGGGCACGGGGAGGAGCACGAGGAGGTCAGGGTCGACCGGGAGCTCACAGCGACGCGGGTGGGGAACTCAGGGGAGCCGGAGACGGCCGGAGATGAGCGAGATGAGGTGGCGGCCGAGGCGGATCCCGGCGAGGGGAACGGCTCGATGGCGACGATGTAGCGCGTCCCCGGATGAACGAGCGCCCGCAGCCGACGTAGACGACGACGGCGCAACCGCTGGACAAGGTGGAGCGGCGCGAGGAGGCCGGTGGCCACGCGGACGAGCAGCGGTGGCGACGGCTGCGGCGGGTGCTCACGTTTTCGAGGAGAGCGATGAGGCGGAGAGGGTAAAGGGGATTAGGGTTCGCCCAAGGCGTCGGGGTGGCCTCAACCAGCGCGGGGACACGCGGGATGACCGACGCGTGGTCATCCGCGGCCACGGGGGGGAGCAGCTATGCGAGACGTGCTTGTGTTTGAAAAGGGGTCCGAATCCCTCTAACTGTTGCCTTGGCCCTCCTTTTATAGCTCAAGGGGTTACCACAGTGGCAAAACAGTAATTACATAGCGATTAGATAGCAAACAGTGCTAGCATACCTAACTCTGCCAGTTTAGGACAAAGGCATTAAATGCGCCGTTAGGTGTCATGTAGGGAGGTAGTCCCGGCAAGGTTTCTGCACCGCTTGCCCAGCTACCTCGTATTATCCTGACACGCCTCTTGGACGGGTGTCGTTAGGGGCGAATCTTGTCCCAGCGTGCTGACACGTGCCCGACAAGCCTCACCAACCAACCTGCGCGGTCGACACCTCACACATCAACGAACACCTGTGCAGCGAGGTGGAGCGCTGGAGGGCTGGCTTAAGCTTGCCGGCACGGAGTTTGCCGGGTCTTCACCTTGCCGGTTCAGCCTTGAAGGCAAGGAATGTCCTCATCTTTGGTACTAGTCGAGTGTTGTGTTTTGAGCTTCTTTCTGGTAGCTTCTGCGGCTGGACTCCGAATCTTGATCTTGGCGGTTCCCGGCAAAGCTTTGGCCGGCAAGGACGTTGCCACCGTCTGTGCATAAGTCAGGGTATAAAATACCCATGTTTTATACACCGACAGGAGCCCCCGGGCCTGGGCCGTACGCGCGTCCGAAGCGTCGTTGGGCTAGGCCCAAACAATGCACAGACACGCGGCGGGGAACTACCGCTATAATTGTCGGTCATGATGATTATCCTCTTTTGAGATCTTCTTTAAACTCTGGCAAAGGGCCAACAGAGTGTAATCAAGTACCTTCTTAATGAACATCTGGTGTTTGCCAGGTTTAAATGAACGCATGTTGTTTCCCTTGTCTTATTCCGCCTTTGTATGATTTGTGTTCCCTACGCCTATCGGAAGATTGCCACTGCGCACACTTGCCGCGAGCGCTTCGAGGAACGGGTCCTTAGCAGCCTGCTGGAAGTGCCGCTGCTGGCAAGGTGACTTGCCGGGCCAGAACGCAGCCGCCAAGCTTGCCGAGCGGACTCGAGGCAACCTAGGGTGCGGACTGATCGTGACAAGGTTCCTCTCACGTGCAGGTTTCTCATACAAAGCTCAGAACCATTCAAGAGGGAACGCGAATGTAACAGGGAATTTTTTTAAAGTTTTTGCAACTTAGCTTTTCCTTGTGCCGTTTCTCTCATTGTAAAAAATGATCACTTGAACATCGTTAAGAATGGTCCCCCATCTCCACTCCCTCTGGGAAACTTGCATGCGAGGGAACCTCCTCATCCTTTTAAGAAAAAGAAAGAAGAGAAAAGAGCGGTTTGGGAACCTTGACGGCTCATTAGTCATTTCATACAAACTAAAGCGTAAATCACAACATCACATGCATCGACACATAAATGAACATGTACGAGGAGTTGCGAAACACTTAGCTTTATTATGCACAGGATCTGCGCCTGGCTTTGTACAAAGGGTTACATGTCTGATCGACAAGGCTTGTACAAAGGGTGTTGCCGGGACATGACCCGGCAACTGCGCCTCACGGGTAGAACTTGCGAAGATGCTCAATATTCCATAAGTTCTGCACTGAGGTGCCATCTTCGGTCTCCAGACGGACTGCGCCAGGCCTGGTGACTCGTACTACCCGGTAAGGGCCTTCCCACTTCGGCGTCAACTTGTTTGATCCCTTGGCAGACCGAACACGCCGAAGAGCAAGGTTGCCTTCCTCAAGGCTTTGGGCGTGCACTTTGCGGCTATGGTAGCGGCACAAGGCTTGCTGGTAGCGTGCAGCTCGCACAGCCGCCCGAAGACGATCTTCCTCAAGGAGCAACGCGTCGTCTTGCCGCAGCCGCTCTTGCTCTGCTTCATCGTAAGCGAGCACTCGAGGTGACCCGCATATAAGTTCCGTGGGGAGCACCGCTTCCGCACCATAGATTAGGGAGAAGGGTGTTTGGCCGGTAGCTCGATTTAGTGTCGTTCTGAGTGACCAAAGAACCGCCGGCAACTCATGAATCCAGTGCCTCCCACACTTGTGCAGCCTGTCAAAGGTCCTTGTCTTAAGGCCACGCAGCACTTCAGCGTTCATCCTTTCCGCCTGGCCGTTGCTTCTCAGGTGAGCAACAGATGCAAAACAGATTTTGCTGCCGAGGTCTTGGATATATTAAATGAAGGTGCGGCTCGTGAATTGTGTGCCGTTGTCGGTGATGATCCTGTTAGGAACCCCGAAACGGCAAACTAATCCATTGAAGAACTTGACGGCTGATTGCACTGTCACCTTCCTCACTGGCTCCACTTCAGGCCACTTTGTGAACTTGTCGATGGCGACGTACAAGAACTCAAATCCCCCGGCAGCATGGGGAAAGGGGCCCAAGATATCAAGCCCCCAGACCAAAAAGGGCCAGGAGAGAGGGATTGTTTGGAGGGCTTGAGCTGGTTGATGTATGCTCTTTGAATGGAACTGGCATGCTTCACACTTGGTTACTAGCTCAGTCGCATCCTGGAGGGCAGTGGGCCAATAGAAGCCTTGTCGGAAAGCTTTGCCGACAAGAGCCCTTGATCCTATGTGAGAGCCACATATGCCTCCGTGTGTCTCCGCCAACAGCTTTAGTCCATCTTCCCGGCAAATGCACTTCAATTTCACACTGTTTGGTCGTTTTCTGTATAGGATGCTATCCACAAACTGATACATACTTGACTGACGGTCTACTTTCTCTGCTTCTTCTTGCTCATCGGGAAGCCCTCCTGTTTGAAGGAAATGGACTATCTGCTGTGCCCACGTCGGAGCCTGTGGCTCGACGACAAGGACTAAAGGCATCTCCTCGGCTACAGGAGCGCTTGCTTCTGCGGCAAGAACTTGTGGTTCTGCGCTAAGTGGCTGCTCACTGGCAACCGTATTGTTGTTTCCGGCAACGTCCTTGTCGGCGGCTTCTGGGAGCTCTGTCGGAAAGTACTTGCCGATACTTAACTTTCTTCTCTTGTTGGCCTGCATTGATGGGGCGACTGTTGGTTGATTCAAATGGAGCACAAACGTTCCCGGTTCCACGGGAAGCTTTTGAGCGGCACACTTTGACAGGCTATCAGTGACGCTGTTTTCCACACGAGGGATGTGCTCAGTTTGCAACCCGTCAAAGTGTTCTTCCAATTTCCTCACTTCTTCCACATACGCCTCCATTAACGGGCTCTGATAATCTTTGTTCACTTTCCTCACAACAAGCTGCGAGTTGCCGCGGATGATCAATTTTTTGATCCCAAGGTCTACTGCGATCCTAAGACCGGCAAGAAGTCCTTCGTACTCAGCAGTGTTGTTTGTAGCTTGCTCCCTGGGAAAGTGCATTTGGACCACATACTTGAGGTGCTCTCCGGTGGGTGCGATAAGCAGCACTCCGGCGCCGGCGCCCTGCAGCGAGAAGGCACCATCAAAGTACATGACCCATTCCTTTGTTGTCTCTTTGCCGGGGAGAGCTGTCTCTTGAATTTCTTCGTCTTGCGTTGGCGTCCATTCGGGGATGAATTCCGCCAAAGCCCTGCTCTGAATGGTTGAAGTGCTCTCAAACTTGAGTGCAAAGCTTGACAATTCCAACGCCCACTCCACTATCCTGCCGGTTGCCTCTGGATTTCTCAAGATGCGTTGCAACGGAAAGCGAGTGACAATGGTAATCTCATGTGCTTGGAAGTAGTGGCACAGTTTTCTCGAGGCCATAAGGAGACCAAAAAGCAACTTCTGCACCCCAGAGTATCTCGATCTAGCCCCCTGCAGAAGGGAACTAACAAAATACACTGGTCGCTGCACCACTTTCTTCTTCGGCACTGTTTGTTGGTTAACTTCATTTGCTTGCCCTGTTTCTGACTTATCGGCACCGGATCATGCCGGAGAAGACTCTGATTTGCCACTGGACGGGTTTGTCGTGGTTGTTTCCTCGTCATCGAGTTCCCTCTGCGCCACTAGTGCGGCGCTAGCCACTTGATTCGTTGCCGCTATGTATAGCAGCAACGGCTCTTGTGGTCTTGGCGCAACCAGTGTTGGCGCGGAGGAGAGGTATCTTTTCAAGTCCTGCAGCGCGGCCTCCGCCTCCGGAGTCCATTTCATTGGCCCTGCCTTTTTCAAAATCTTGAAAAACGGCAAGGCGCGCTCAGCAGATCTTGAAATGAATCTACTTAAGGCAGCAACACAGCCGGCAAGGCGCCGCACATCTTTGACGCTTTTTGGTGCTTGAATCTGCTCAATCGCCTTGATCTTGTCAGGATTTGCTTCAATTCCTCGTTGAGATACAAAGAATCCGAGAAGTTTGCCAGATGGAACTCCAAACACACACTTCTCGAGATTGAGCCTCAAGTTGATTTTGCGCAAGTTCGCAAATGTCTCTTCCAAGTCTTGAATAAGGGTAGACTCGTCCTTGGTTTTGACCACTATGTCATCCATGTATGCTTCTACATTCCTGTGCAGCTGGGGCTCAAAACCGATTTGGACCGCTCTTGCAAATGTTGAACCGGCACTCTTTAATCCGAAGGGCATACGTATGAAGCAGTACGTGCCACATGGAGTAATGAATGCAGTTTTCTCTTCATCCTCCTTGGCCATGAATATCTAATGGTATCCAGAATATGCATCAAGGAAGGAGAGCAAATCACAGCCAGAAGTAGAGTCTACAATTTGATCGATGCGCGGCAAGGGGAAAGGGTCCTTTGGGCATGCTTTGTTGATATCCGTGTAATCAATACAAAGTCTCCACTTCCCATTTGCTTTGCGCACCACCACTGGATTTGCCAACCAAGTGGGATGTACCACTCCTCTGACCAGGCCTGCCGCTTCGAGTTTCTTGATTTCTTCGGCAATGAATTGCTGCCGCTCCAAAGCTTGCTTCCGGACTTTCTGTTTGACGGGCCGAGCGTGGGGACAAATGGCAAGGTGGTGCTCAATTACCTCCCTGGTAACACCGGGGATGTCGGATGGTCGCCAAGCGAACACATCGACATTCGCCCGCAGGAAGGCAACGAGCGCACTTTCCTATTTGCTGTCAAGGGTGGCGCTGATGGTGAAAGTGCCATCAGTGTCGTCCTCCCTCGCCGGCACCTTCTTGGTTGTCGGTGCAGTGGCTTTGGATTTCTTACCGGCGGAGCACTCCGGCAAGTCTTCAATAGGTGCGCGGCACTCCAAAGAGGTGCACTTCCCGGAATCCTTGCTAGAGGCTTTGCCGGATTTCTTGCTTTCTTTTTTCTTGGCGGAAGCTGGTGCCTTGGCGGCTTCTACTGCAACCGCATCTCTGTACATCTTGTCGACGCAGATGAGCGCATCTTTCTTGTCGGAGTTGACGGAAATGACACCCATCGGCCCTGGCATCTTCAACGTGTTGTAAGCATAGTGGGATGCTGCCATGAATTTTGCCAAGGCCGGGTGGCCAAGAATTCCATTGTACGGCAAGGGGATCTTGACGACGTCAAAGACAATCTTTTCCGTCCTGTAGTTTAGTTCCCCGCCAAACGTTACCGGCAACGTGATCTTTCCCTTGGGCTGGCTTCTTCCCGGGTTCACTCCTTGAAAGGTGCCTGTCTTTTCGAGCTCCTCGTCGGGAATCTGTAGCCTCTTGATTACCTCCGGAGAGACTAGATTTAGACTGGCCCCACTGTCAACTAACATCTTCGTTACTTGGAGGATGTGAATTGTTGGGGAAACCAACAACGGCAAAACCCGACCGCAGTTATGCGATCAGGGTGGTCCTCAGCATCAAAGATGATAGGCGTGTGTGACCATTTGAGTGGTTTTTGAGAGCCCATTGCCGGTTCCGTCGCGTTAACCTCACGAGCCCACTGTTTAAGTTGGCGGTGAGAGGAGTGCAAAGATGCGCCCCCGTCAACGCACATGGCCTCAGTTGCCTTTTGGAATTCTTGTTCGCTGGTCTCATCATCGTCCTCTTCTTCTTCACTTCCATCATCTCCCTTTTCCTTCTCACGGCCCCTAGCAGGCTTTTCTTTCTGCTGCTTGGCCTTGCCGCGGCGGCCTCCTCGACCACCACGGCCCTTTTTGCTGGATCCACCGGCACCATCTTGGCCTTTTTCCTTGTCGCGCTTCTCGTATTCAGCCTTCTGCTTCTCAACAAGGTGTTCGACTTGCCGGCACTCTTGGAGATCATGTCCTTTGGTGTGGTGAATTTTGCAGTACGGCCCATCTGACTTGCCGGCCTTCTCGTTTGCCGCCACCTCCTTGCAAGCGGCGCATACAGCAGCCTCCTTGCCGGAATCCTCAGTCTTGGCTTTCTTGGCGGACTCGGAGTTGCCGGAGCCTTCGACAGCCATAACAGTTTTGTCTTTGCGCTTCCTGTTGCGCTTCCGGCCCTTCTTCCCCGGGGTGAAAGCATCATCGTCCTCAGAATCTATTTCGGCACCAGCGTCCTCCCCGGGAAGCCTTCTTCCTTCCTCAGCACGTGCACACTTATCCACCAATGTGTAGAGCTCGTTGACGGTCTTGGGTAACTTGACGTTCATTTTCTCCGCATCCTCCGATTGCGCACATTCGTGTGAAAGGCGGCAATGACGGCTGCGGGGTGCACAACTGGAATGTTGCGGTGTATGCGGCTGAATCTCTGGATGTACTTGCGTAAAGTTTCACCATCTCTTTGCGGGATCACTTGCAGGTCGCTGGGCTGTCCAGGGGCCTTGTGGCCTCCGGTAAAGGCACCGACGAATTCGTTACAGAGATCTGACCACGAAGAGATGGAGTTCTCCGGCAAGTTCATCAGCCAAGACCTCACGTTGGGTTTTAGTACCAATGGGAAGTAGTTGGCGAGGATCTTCTCGTCTCTTCCTCCGGCAGCTTGCACGGCAATAGTGTAGATGCCTAGAAACTCTGCCGGGTTCAGCTTGCCGTCATATTTTTTCGGCACTTCTGGCTTGAAGGCTCGAACGGACGGCCATCGGACTTGCCGCAGCTCGCGGGTGAAGGCAGGACACCCAACCTCGTAAGGTAGATCTCCGCCAACCCCTGGCGCAGGCTCATCAACGACGGGGCCGTTGCGCGCGTCGGATTGACGACGTGCCTCTCGGCGCCGTTTGATGGTGGTGCGGGCGTCTTCTGCCCGCCTGTCTCACAGCACTTGTCGCTGATCTTGCCGCGCCCGTGGATTTGAAGAGGCTATCGACATCTCGTCGGGTCCTAGAGATTGCTGGGCTTGTCGCGGCAGTTGGCGTTGCTGTTGTTGAGGCGGTTGTCGCGGCGGCGATTGCACCGTTAGCGTAGTACCGTCAATGCGGCCACCGACTGGAGATGTCGGTGCTGCTTGCGGACGCCGTGAGGGCTCCACTTGCTGCGACTTACTGGCTTCGGCAAATCCAATCAAGCTTTGGATGGTGGCTCTCCACTCATCCATCTTCTCTGTTGTTGGAGGGAAGCTCAGCAGCATCTGAGCTCGCGCCATTGCTTCCGCTGCCATGGCTGGCATGGCCGGGAGCGAAGAGCGCGACGTTGCTCTACTCCTGGCAGAGCCAGCAGAAGCGTCATCGCGGTCTTGCTGCCATAGCACATGATCAGCAGCAGGTCGCCGTTGCGGAGGCGGTGCCTGAGGATCTGGGATTTGATCCACAGGAGTCTTGCCGTGAGGTCGCTGCTGCCCGGAGTCGTTGGCGCCGCTCGGAGCTGCACCGTGCCCATTGTGCGAGGGGCGCGGCATCTGTCCTGAAGCAGCATCCTTGGACGCCGCCGCAGTGGGATCTCGGCTCGCGCCGCCCCGAGCATTGCTGCTCTGGTGGCTGCGTTTGCCTGCGCGGCGAGGAGGAGGAGGAGGAGGTCGTCCGCCCGCTCTGCCCGCGCCGTCGCGGCTCCATTCGTCAGAGGACCGAGGAGGTCGACCACCTCCGGCATGCTCGTCCCCTGCACCGACCGTGGTGGGCATGGCGACCGCGCTGCCTGCGCTGGTCGTGCCAACCGCGGTATCCGCGCCGCCCGCATTGGCCGCGCCGCCTGCGCCGCCTGCGGATGCATGCGGGGTGGCCGTCATCGTTATGCCCTTCTTCTTGGGCGCCATCGACGACGAGGAGGACGAGGATGAAGTCGATGAAGATGATGAAGAAGATGCGCAACCCACTGGTCAAGATTCGCGCAAGCGACGCTCTCCCCCTACCTGGCGCGACAAAGATGTCGGGGTACGAACATCTATGGGGCCATGCAGCCCCTTGTGGTTCGGCGGGGGAGGTCGACATGCACAAAGAGCATGGACAATGGGGAGCGCAAGAGATTTACCCAGGTTCGGGCCGCTGAGAAGCATAAAACCTTACTCCTGCCTTTGGTGTATTGATGGTGCAGAAGCACAGTACAAGGAGCGCCTGTCCCGGCAAGGCGCGGGGGGGGGGGGGAGCAGCTACGCGAGACGTGCTTGTGTTTGAAAAGGGGTCTGAATCCCTCTAACTGTTGCCTTGGCCCTCCTTTTATAGCTCAAGGGGTTACCACAGTGGCAAAATAGTAATTACATAGCGATTAGATAGCAAACAGTGCTATCATACCTAACTCTGCCAGTTTAGGACAAAGGCATTAAATGCGCCGTTAGGTGTCATGTAGGGAGGTAGTCCCGGCAAGGTTTCTGCACCGCTTGCCCAGCTACCTCGTATTATCCTGACACGCCTCTTGGACGGGTGTCGTTAGGAGCGAATCTTGTCCCAGCGTGCTAACACGTGCCCGACAAGCCTCACCAACCAACCTGCGCGGTCGACACCTCACACATCAGCGAACACCTGTGCAGCGAGGTGGAACGCTGGAGGGCTGGCTTAAGCTTGCCGGCACGGAGTTTGCCGGGTCTTCACCTTGCCAGTTCAGCCTTGCCGGCAAGGAATGTCTTCATCTTTGGTACTAGTCGAGTGTTGTGTTTTGAGCTTCTTTCTGGTAGCTTCTGCGGCTGGACTCCGAATCTTGATCTTGGCGGTTCCCGGCAAAGCTTTGGGCGGCAAGGAGGTTGCACCGTCTGTGCATAAGTCAGGGTATAAAATACCCATGTTTTATACACCGACAGTATCTATAATTTTTTATTGTTCCATGCTATTATATTATCAATCTTGGATGTTTTATATGCATTTATATGCTATTTTATATCATTTTTGGGACTAACCTATTAACCCAGTGCCTAGTGCCAGTTGATGTTTTCTGCTTGTTTTTGGTTTTCTGGAAAATCAGTACCAAACGGAGTCCAAATGCTACGAAACTTTTTGACGATTTTTTTCTGGACAAAACAGACCCTAGAAGATTCGGTAGGAGACCAAACGGCAAACGAGGAGACGACAAGGCAACAGGGCGTGCCCTATTACCTTGTGGGCCCCACGTGCCTCCGTCTGACCTAATTCCACTTCTATAAATTCTTAAATATTGGGAAACCAACAGAGAGCCACCCCAAATAACGTTTCCGCCGCCGCAAGCTTTTGTTCTTCCGCGATCCCATCTAGAGGCCTTTTCCGGTACTCTGCCGTAGGGGGAATCGATCACGGAGGGCTTCTACATCAACCTTGCTTCCCTACCGATGATGCGTGAGTAGTTCACCACCGACCTACGGGTTCATAACTAGTATCTAGATGGCTTCTTCTCTCTCTTTGATCTTCAATACAATGTTCTCCACGATCTTCTTGGAGTTCTATTCGATGTAATCTTGTTTTGTTGTGTGTTTGTTGGGATCCGATGAATTGTGGGTTTATGATATGAATATTCATGAGAAGTAATTGAGTCTTTTCTGAACTTTATTATGTGTTATTGTTATAGCTTTGAATTTCTCTCTGATCTATCCATTTGGTTTGGCCAACTAGATTGATTTACCTTCAGCGGGAGTGGTGCTTTGGAATGCGTTCAATCTTGCAGTGCTCTATATCCCAATGACAAAGTAGGGGCCAAGACACGTATTTGTATTGTTGCCATTAAGGGTAAAACGATGGGGTTTATTCATATTGATTGGGTTTACTTTGTGTACATCATGTCATTTTGCTTAAGGCGTTACTCTGTTTTTATTAACTTAATACCCTAGATGCATGCTGGATAGCGGTCGATGGGTGGAGTAATAGTAGTAGATGCAGGCAGGAGTCGGTCTACTTGTCTCGGACGTGATGCCTATATACATGATCATTGCCTTGAATATCGTCATAACTATGCGGTTTTCTATCAATTGCCCAACAGTAATTTGTCTACCCACCGTATGCTATGTGTTCGAGAGAAAGCCTCTAGTGAAAATTATGGCCCCGGGTCTACTTTAAATATAAAAAGAAAACCAAAATATACTTGCTACAATTTATTTACTTTTATTTTGTTTTGCAATTTATCTATCTACCACTACAACATTTAATCCTTGCAAGTAACGAGCTCAAGGGGATTGACAACCCTGTTGCCCGCGTTGGGTGCAAGTATTTGCTTTTGTGTGTGCAGGTGTTGTTCACGAGGCTTTGCGTGATTCTCCTACTAGTTCGATAACCTTTGTTCTCACTGAGGGAAATACTTATCTCTACTATACTGCATCTCCTCTCCTCTTCGGGGAAAATCCCAATGCAGCTCACAAGTAGCATTTATATGCCTGGGCAACTTAAATATAGCGGTGGTACACTGGCTTTCATCTTACCATTTAATTTTGTTTTCTGCTGATGCAATTTCCATCCATTTCAATATAGCGTGCCATGCTCGACAATAATTTGTATGTAGTTTACCATGTAAGCTTACTGCCTGGATCATGCCGTAACTATCTCTTACTCATGTCCAGCGGAAACCTTTCAGGATGCAGTTCAAAATAGGACACAATGTACACCCCCAAGATCTAGTTGTGGAAGCAGTGCGCCATCCATGTTACCAAATGGTAGCAGTTCAGATGCAACCCCGTTGAAAGAGTTCTTGAGGCTCTACTTGAGGCAGAAAGAGAGGGTGTGGCTGCCATGAAAGAGGTAATCCCGATCTTAAGGCTGGAAACGATGCAATTAGCTGCATGCATTATGCAAGCAAACCAAGCAGTGGAGGAAGTAAGAAAGTTGCATTTGGAGATGGAGCAGGCCCTTCTGCTTCTGCTATCTGAAGCCCAGGGTAATCCTAGTTCTTCTTTAGATACCAGTTGAAATTGTCATTAGATTAATATACTTGCATGTTGTGTAATGTGTGTGAATGGATTATGATGTAAGACCCCTTATTTGTTGTCCATGTCTTGTAATGATCTATTTTTTTAGGCGAGGTAATCCTCAGTACTTGTATGAATAGACATAAGTTGAACTATTTTTCGTGTGAGCAGATTGTGTTGGATGAACTAACTGTTTGGCTCAAAGTGGATTCAACCTTCTGAATTCTTGGATCATGGCAATTCTAAATCATATTCATATATGAAGGTGGAATAAATCTTTGTTGTGCTTTTGAAGATATATATCAGAACACATAGAATGATGTATAATGATTTGTATTCAAATACAAAATGGATTCGAATTTAGTTGCCGGGGTAAATGTAAATGCTTGTTCTCCCAAAATTTGAATGAAGCGGCAAAACACCCACTCCCTCATCGGCTGCCCGAAACCAGTATTTGGGAGATGGAAATTACTGTCTTCCCTTTACACTCACAACCTATCGGCCAGTTCCAGTGGTCTCAATAGGGGTAGGTTTGTAACTTCACTCAGACGTGACACGATCGCCTCTCACCCCATTCATACACGGTGGGCACCAAACGTGGGCGCCAAAACACATTTGATCCAAGCTCGTCCCAAAGGTTGTCTCTCTCCCTCCATTTCCCCATTCATACATGGTGGGCGCCAAAACATACTCTCCTCGGCCGAAATCGATCTCGACAAATATTTTAAATAGGGGCAGGTTTGTAACTTCACTCATACGTGACACAACCACCTGCCAGCCCCGTTCATACACGGTGGGCACCAACAGTGGGCGCCAAAACACCTTCTCCTCGGCCGAAATCGCTCTCAGCAAATATTCGGAAGATGCGAGATTACCGTCCTATCCCCAACCAACCAATATCACTCTGATGTCTAAAATTTTAAATGCTAAGTTTGTATCTTTCCCCGCATTTGAGACAAGCGCATCCCGAAGACATGGTTCCCCCTCCTCTCTTGCTCAATTTCCCCATTCGTACTTCGTGGGCACCAAAACACCCTCTCCACCGCAGCCTCCTCTGTCCGCCACCCCATCCACCGCCGTCCTCCTCCACCATGTCGATGCAGGTACCCCAACGCCGTCATCCATTAGAAGAATCGACGTCTCTCATCCACCACGCCGGATTAGGATCCTTGCATCGCGTCCTCTCGCTTCATCCGCACCGTCGTCCACCTTGCCGGGGCCGCTCCTATGATCGTCTCGTCCACCGCGCTGGGACATATCCCCCGCCGCCACTGTCTGCCCTCCCGGATCTGCTTCCACGCCGTTGACAGCCATCACAACTGCAGCACCCTCAACATCTCAGCAGATGCCTACACGGCACCGCAGGAGAGGCGGTACTCTTTCATATCTGCTCAAGTTATTTATCTCAGCCAGAAAATAGATCGCCACTGCTTTACTGTGATTTCTTGTCCATCACTTAGAATCTTACTTGTTAGTTGAAAGCAAACATTGATTGCGAAATAGCCTTTCTGCGGTTTGCACCTTCAGATCCGCCATGGCACGGTTAACACTATACTTGAATGCTTACGGTTTCCCCCTTTTATATTCCACTACCATCATCCTAGGTGCTTTGTGTCGTGCTAGCACTGCTCCTCAACCCATCAAGCTAAACAACATGCCACTCAAAATTCCAAAGCTTAGTTGTTCAAATACGAATGTGATATGACTCTGATATTACTAAAACAGAGACACGTTTAATTGGTCAGCTAATGTTCCCACTTTAGTTTCGAAAAGCATGTGCGCCACATATAGAGAGACGGCAGGGAATTGCATTTCTTTATGCGGTCAGGTTCATCATGGGCGGGCAACGAACATTGTATTATCCAAAATCTGCTTGCTCTTCTTTAACATGTTCCTCTTCTATTCTTCTTTAATAAGTATAGTAGTACAGTATATTCCTTGTCCGGAAGAGGAGCAGGGACATTTGCAGTCGACGGGTCTATTGGGCCGCTTCTGATGGCTGCTTTCAACTCTTCGAGTTGGTCTGCCATAATATCCAGGAAATGCTAGGAGTTGTGCTTCCTTTGAGAGTCTAGACTGATAGTAACAGTAGTGCGCCTTCAGTTGAAGAGAGCTGCCCCTGTAGGGGATCCGAAGCCCATATTTTCCAGCTAGTTCCACTTTCCCAATTTTACTCAGGATGCTTAGGGTTTTCCCCTTTTATCTACACTATGATCTGCGTAGGTGCTTTGTCTCGTACTAGCAGCACTCCATCCTTCAAGCTAAACAACACACCACTCATAATTCCAAAGCTTAGTTGTTCAAATACGAATGTGATATGATACTGATATTATTTAACAGACACACATTTAATTCGTCAGCTAATGCTCCCACTTGAGTTTCCAAATGAATGTGGCCACATATAGAGAGACAGCAGGGAATTGCATTTCTTTGTGCGCTCTGGTTCATCATGGGTGGGCAACGAACAGTTTATAGAAAGAAGAAGAATCTCCATAATATGCTTCCTCTTCTATTCTTTAACATGTTCCTCTTCTGTCTTCTTTAATAAGTATAGTATGTTCCTTGTCAGGAAAGGGAGCAGTGACATCTGTAGTCGACAGGTCTATTGGGCCGCTTCTGCTAGATGCTTTGAGCACTTCGAGTTGGTCTGCCATAATATCCAGGAAATGCTAGGAGCTGTGTGGCCTTTGAGAGACCAGGCTGATAGTAACAGTAGTGCACCTTCAGTTGAATAGAGCTGGCCTCTAGGGTATCGAAAGGCTTTCGATTAGTAGTGGCAATACAACCCCATATTTTCTAGCCAGTTCCACTTTCCCGATTTATTTATGATGCTTATGGTTTCCCCATTTTTTGTACACTACGATCTGCCTAGATGCTTTGTCTCGTACTAGCAGCACTCCAACCTTCATGCTAAACTACATGCCACTCATAATTCCAAAGCTTAGTTGTTCAAATACGAATCTGATATGATGCTGATATTACTAAAATAGCGACATGTTTAATTGGTCAGCTAAATGTTCCTACTTTAGTTTCAAAATGCATGTGAGCCACATATAGAGAGACATGAAGGAATAGTATTTCTCTGTGCACTCTAGTTCATCATGGGTGGGCAATAGACATTGTATAGAAAGACTTGTAATATCTACAATCTGCTTGCTTTTCTACTCTTCTGTAACATGTTCCTCTTCTCTTCTTCTTTAATAAGTACAGTATGTTCCTTGTTGGGAAGAGGAGAAAAGACATTTGCGGTCGACGGGTCCGGTCGAGTTGTTCTTCCTTAGTACATTTTGAAGCTATCATTTGCGAAGTATCATTACTTTAGAAACTCTCAACAGGGAGCCTATATTTTGAGTAGTAGGCCACATTATATTAATGCACACACCAAATTACAGCACACATGGCATCTCTCAGAACAATTGCACAGAGATAGCACATAGGGGTTTATAGGGAGGCACTATTGGATTAGAATCCCCTATGCATTACAAAGATAATCTCGCTTATTTTTATGATTTCATGCATGTTAGGTATCGAACATGATCATAATGAATATGAGAATGGGCGCACAAGAAGAAGAATATTGCGGAATAATTCAGTGGCTAACGAACTTGGCATCAAGGGATTGAGATCGTGTCTGGATGCAATGGAACTCACATGCTCTCCATCTAAAGATTCCATTTCGGAATATGATCCTAAAGACGATTCTGACCTAGATAGAGAGCCAAGTCAATTAAGCTCTCCAGATGAGTTAGAGTTAGATGCCCTATCTTATTCACCCATCAAGGTGCTTGCTCTAACTTGGCATGGTTGTATTGGTCGCACGTATCTTGCATATGATGTCTTGCATTACTTCTACTTTGTTACACCACTGTCTGCTTAGTTTACACATCATATATGAGAATCTGCCATGCCTATCCATTTTCAGTACCTATTCGATGTGTCATCATACCATGTTTTTCCACTCAAATGTTGTTCTTTCGTAACAGATGTCCAAAAGGAAGAGGGTGATTGCAGATCCTAAAGGAGTACAAATAAAGTATTTGGAAAAGGCAGTGATACCTGATAAATCAGATAGCACCCCAGTTCTAGTGGCCATATCACCAGCCCCAGAAAACACAGCCCCAACTCTAGCACACTTTACCCCTACTCCACTGGCCATAGCACCAGCTTCACCACATAGGACCCGCACTTTAGAAAAAGGTATGCCAATTCCAGTTGCCATAGCACCAACTGTACCACGGAAAACCCCTACTCAAAAAATTGTACCTACTCCACTGGCCAAAGCCCTATTAGAACTGCAGAGAGCCCAAATTTGTGCATACAGGAACCCCATTCCAGCTATTTCCAGTTTAAATTATAATGCTTTCATTGTAGTTAGGAACTTTGTGCGTATCTTCCCATCATGGGAAGATTATTGTCAAGACAAACACCAATTTCAAATCTTCCTCCGCAACTTATGTGTAAGTAATGTTATTCAAGCTAATTACTGCTTAGCTATCTGCTGAATCAACACAACAATCATTCCATATCTTTTAAATAGGCGAGGACCGATCTGAATAGTCGCGACGAGCAAAGCTTGGTTCTGCTTTTCAAGCGTGCGTTGTGGCAGTATCGTCACTACCTGAGGGTAACACACTTTGATTGCAAGCCTCGAAATGAAATTTCTGTAAAGTCTCCTGAAATACATTTACAAGACGCTGACTGGAATAACTTGTTATGCACTGGTCTCGCGCCCAGTGTCAGGTACTGTCTATGATATCAAATCAAAATTTGAACTCCTACATTTCTGCATGTGCCTTACCATCTCTCTTGTATGAAAACTGCTTGCAGATGAATATCCATTCTCAAGGGATGATAGTATCTCACAACAATACTGTGCACTACATTGCTCTTGTCATTACCTCTTGCCCTTTATCACCATACTTACACTCATTGCTATTTGATTACACTATGCATGTTAGCTTCCTTATCCACCATTTGCTCGAAATTATAACATCTATATTTACTCTTACATAAATATAGAATAAACCCAATGGTTATGAAGTTCTGCATTGCTCTTGTAAGTACATGTTGTCATGTACACCCTCCGTATCGAATTACTTGTTGCTCAGTTGGATGTATTTTGAACTAAAATAGTGCTAGTTACATCCATTTTAGTGACAAGTAATTCCGGACGGAGGTAGTACTACTGTACTTACTTTTACAGATAGTTGATTGTCTAGCAGTACTCTACATTATCTGCCCTGCCCTCCATTTTCTCCAAATTATCAGATCTACATTTACTCTTACCAAAATGTTGAATAAAGCCAATGTCATTGCAGAAGTTCAGGTCGGCATTGCTCTTGTCAGTACCTTTTGCCTTGTAACGATGTACTTAATTGATAGCTATTTGATTATGTATCATCACTCTGCATCTGAGCTTCATTATCCTCAATTTCTTCTGATATTATTAGATATATACTTACTCTTTACAAAATGTAGAATAAAGGCAACGCTTATGAAGAAGTTCCTTTCATGAATTTCTTGGATTATCCTTCCATCGACATGGAGAAGGGCTTTGTAGAGCCCGTGTTAACTTGTAACGTAAGTCCATCCTTCTCAAGCCTTCAAACTTTGTTCTAGTATAGATTTGGATAGGCATCATTTCCTCCACTGCTGTTTAGTTTGGTGTTTGCATCAGATTGCATGTTTGCAACAACTGCCAGTTTCAAATTGTAGTTGTAAAAACATGTTCCTTATTCATACCATCCACATTAATCAGAACAGATCCCATGATTTTCTTTAGCCCTGCATGTATGCATGTGTTCTAGATCTCTAATCCGGTGGTGTGGTGAAGCTGCCGACGCTTGCATCATCTCATTTCCTGCTTTGTCTTAACTGATTTTGCCGATGATTTGGACAATGCCATATTATGTTAATGTTATTTTAAATTGTATCTCTGAATTTGCCAATATAAAATGGGATGGAATTGACAACATGTCATGGGAAACGATGATCTATGGGACCGAACGGGCCCCTTTACGATTCAGCTCAGGGGACGTGCATGGGACAAAGAGCAGGTTTTTAGTAAGTGTAAGAACACACTGGGGGTTTATCCAGGTTCGGGCTGCTATGAGCGTAAAACCCTACTCCTGTTCTGTGTTTGATTGTGTATGAACTCAAGTTACAAGGAGCGCAGTTTTCTGGCAAGGTGCGCCGGAAATATAACTATCGCGTGTAGTTGAGCTAGGTGTCGACCGTTCTACCTGTAACCGTGAGCCTCCTTTTATAGGCCAAGGGGTTACCACAATGACTAATACGGTCATTACAGAGTATGAATAGTGACTTGCACTGTCACCACGTCTATCTTCCAACGGGGTAAGACAAACGCATTTAATGCACCGTTAGGTGCTATGTTGGGGAGGCGAGGCCTTGGGTAAAAGATCTGTACCACCGGTCCTAGCGCCCTCCTGTAATCCTGACACGTCCCAGGGACGAGTGTCGTTAAAGTTAATCTTGGCGTCGCGTGCTGGCACGTGCCTTGGCCGGCTATGTTGACTGCCTGCCCGCTCGACACCAAGCATACGAGCCTATCTGGTCGATGGTGAGGTGGAGCGGTAACGGGACAGAACAGGCCTATTGGTACAGAGCTTGCTGGGCCTTGCTTGCCGGCAAGGGGGCTTGCCGGCAACCATAGTCTTGGTCTTCACCTTGCCGGGGTGGAGCTTGCCCGCAAGGGCAATGTCGATCTTCAGTACGAGAATAGTACTTCTCGATGACCTACCTTGAGGTCTTCTTCACGGTCTTGGTGTTGAGTCTTTGAGTCATAGTTATCCTTTGTCAAGCCCTTGCCGGAAGGGAGGCTATAACTGCATGTGCACAAGTCTAGGTACGAGGGCACCCATGTCTTAGTACGCCGACAGGAGCCTCTGGGCCTGGGCCACATGCGCATCCAAGGCGTCGTTGGGCTAGGCCCAAACAGTGCGCAGGCGGTGCGTGGCAAAGGATAACTGTCATAATCTTCTCTTTTACCGCACCCGCCCATGATGCACATTGAATGCGGGCGTGCGAGAGGTGGAGCGAAACGGCGGCGGGAGGTGGTGCGCCTGAAAAGCGCAGCCACGTAGGATGAAAAAGAGCCAGCCCTCGCGCCTTCCCCATAAAAAGGAAAACACGAGGAGTGCTGCTCATTTACCCCCTCTTCCCAATCTAGTCAGTTCGCCGTCGTCTTCAACCTCGCGCAGAAGCAGAGCGCGCCCCCTGCTTCCGCCGCCACACAAGAGCAGAGCATGCCCTTTGCTTCCGCCGGTGCGCAACGCAGCTTCCCCTCCCCCCCCCCCCCCACACACACATCTTGCTATGGCGCCGAAGAGAGGCGAAAAGGCCCCAAGTTCGGCGGCGGGTGAGAAGAAAGCCGCCAATGCTGCACAACGGCAGGACCACGCTGTTTTCATGCCGACGCTTACAGCAGACGATCTGGCGAAGGACTGCGCGCATGTGTACGCGAGCGAAACGCAAGATCATGAAGCCACAGTGGTGCTTCCTGGATCCCTCCCTCCTGCGGACGACCAATTCCACTTCTTTGCCGAGTACTTCTACTGTGGCCTGTGTCTGCCTTTCTCTGCTTTCTTTGTTGAGGTGATGAACATCTTCGGGCTCAAACTACTTGATTTCACGCCCAATGCGGTCACCTGCCTAGCAACCTTCGCGCATCTGTGCGAGAATTTTGTGGGAATAGCCACAAATGTAGCTCTGTTCTGGCATTTCTTCATTCCTCAGGTCAAAAAGGGCACTCTTTCTAGTAGCGTCACCTGGGTCCCAAGGGGAAATTCGAAGAAGTACTACCTAGACGGCAAGCTTCACTCCAGATGGGGCGAGTGGCAGGCTAATTGGTGTTGGGTCAAGCAGCAAGATTTCCCAGCCTTTTGCCACCTCAGGACCGAGATGGTTGCGAAGCCTGATAGCTGGAATGACGTTGACCCCAGTGATGCCAAACTGGGAGTGGTGCTGCGCCGAATCCTTGCTCTGAAAGAGGCTGGCTTGACGATTGAGAAGGTGGGAGCAGATTTCACTCGCCGCCGGATCGCCCCACTATAGCACAGAAGAGACCGGCAAACGTGGGATTACCAGGGCCCTACTGACCCAATGCGTCTGCACCAGGGCCCTGACAACAACTTGACGGCAATGGGGCACTATCTGCTCATCTGCCGGATTTTCAACAGGGGTTGCGACTTCAACTTGCGGGCGAAGGTGATCCCATTGTGCAACAATACTGCCAAGGCTTCCATCTTGGCACGGATGCCAGACTGTGATGCTCGGACGGTTCTGAGCACATGGAAAGAGCCCAACCAGGAAGATGTGGATAACTGGTTTGCCGGCCTGGTGGAGGAGGCCATTGGAGCCAAGGATGACATGATGCACCCGACAAAGGATGACCGGAAAGAGTTCCTCGCGGCGAGGGCTAACGAGTCCAAGAAGACGAAGGTAACCCATCCTTGGCCAGCCAAGGGCCAGGCCAAAAAGCGGGCCACAACTCTGGAGATTAGCGGAGGAAGCCGTTCCCAAAAGCATGCGGAAGAGTATGTTGGCGAGGAGGAGCGGGCTGAGGAATCTAAGGAGGGGGGGGGGAAGAAGAGGAGCAACCCGAGGGGTCTTCGGACGAGGAGGAGACGGAAGAGGAAGAAGAACCACCTTGCCCTCCTCCCGCCAAGGGGAAGATGGCTATTGCCAAGAAACCTGCCCGCAAGAAGGCAGCGCACACCGAGTCGGCAAGCCAGGAGCTCGCCGGTGTCAAGGTAGCAGCCGCAACCTTTCGGGTGCAACCTTCCCGGCAACTGCCTTCCCGCACTGCTGCCCCCCGTCGACCCATCCTGCCAACCGTGGAGGAGGCGAGTGCTTCACAGCCCCCAGCCCCCCTGAAACGTCCCAGGAGTCCACCGCCATCATCTGCAGCTGCGGGGACCGAGGAGACAGTTCTTTACGACCTGTCAGTCCTAAGTGACCCCGACGAGGATGAAGAGTAAGCATCAACACCCCCGTGTATTTTTTTCTTGCAATTGTCCAGACTCTGTTGCTTGAGCTGATCTTTTTCCTTGTCCTGATCTTGTAGGGACGAAGTGCCGCTGGCGAAGAAGCCCAGGACTACTGGGGAAGGCGAGACGGCAACTGGCACCGATCAAGGCGCAATTTCTCTTGAGGTTGCCGGCTCGAGCCCCCGCGCGAGGCTCATACACAGTTTCCACCGGTGAGCACCACCGCCGGGTCTTCCGCAATGGAGACCGACAAGGGGTTGGAAAGTAGCCACCCGGAAGGAGAGCGCCAAGGGGTAGACCTCTTGACGGCGCCCTCGACTCCCAGGCCATCGCCAAGACCTTCACTGGCAAGGGGCTGCCCTCCTGCAGAGGAGCCCCAAGAAGGGCTCATCCGCGCGGAGGTCCCTCCGGCAACCGATGCTGTCGGGGACCAGGCGCCGAGAACCGAGGTTGCCAGAGGAAGAACGGCATCCCCCCCACGTGTTCGTCAAGGTAACCCTCTTTCCAAATGTACTTGATCCTTTCCAATGCTTCTTTTTTGTTTTCTTGAACTTGATCTGAACCTCGAATTTTTCTTCCCTTTGCTCCTTCTCCACCCTACAGAGCCAACTCCTCCGGAGGGGGGGAGGCATCCATGGAGAAAAATGCTAAGAGCGCCGCCGATGAGGCCACCAGGATTTCCGGCACGGAGGCCGCCGCGTCTGTCATCGAGGAAGCCAGGAAAACTCCTGAAGAAACTGTCCAGCCCCTTGGTGGCACATCTGGGCTTGCCATTAAAGACGCTGAGATGGGAGAGGCCGGCACCGACAAGTCAAGCACCGTCTCTCATCCCAGTGCATCTGAGGCACAGGCCCTGATCAGCCTTCCGGAGTCTGTTCGTCAGCAGCAGGAGTCTGAAGCCCCCAGCTCATCTAGTGCTGGGGAGCCTACTTTTAATGAAGCCATTGCGGAGATCTTGGCGCCCTTCTCCAGCAGTGTCGCAGCGTTAGATGGCTCTGACGACAATGCCACGGATCTTGCCTTCCTGGCGGCGATGTCTAGTGGCCTCAAGGATGTGCAAGACCGCTACGGCAGACGGTGGAACAGACTGCACGCACAACAGCAAGCCGTAGGGCTGGCTGAGCAAAAGCTGAGGGAAAAGGTGGAAGAACTCCACGCCTGGCACAACGACAAATTCCATAGCCCCAGGAGGCAAGATGAGAAGCTTGACCCTGCCAAGAAAAAGGCGGCGGCTCTAGACGGCAAGTTGACGGAGCGCGAAGCACAGCTTGCCGCTAAAGAAAAAGACCTTGCCGCCCGAGAAGAAGCTCTTGCTGCCAAGCAACGCGGCAAGGATGGGGAGATCCAGACTCTACTTGTGTAGCGGACCCAAGAGCTAGAGGAGGGCCACAAACAGGCCATCGAGACTCAAGCCCAGGCTCACGCCACCAAGCTCTTGGAGGCCGTCAAGGTCGCGGAGGGCGCTAAGGCCCCCAAGGTAGAGTTGGAGTCCAAGGTATCGAAGCTTGAAGAGGAGCTCGTCACCAAAGCCCAAGAACTCTTGATCATCAACAACTCCCTTGCAGACCTCAAATCAAAGCTCGCGACTCAGGAGAAGGATCTGGAGGCTGGCAGGGAGAAAGAGAAAAAGCTGCTGGTGGGCTGGGAAAAAGATAAGGCTGAGCATGCTAATGCTGCAAACTCTTTCGAGGAGCACAAGAAAGCCGTGGATCTATGGACTGGTCGCCTTGTTGAGATTACCGAGCATCTTGCTGCTCAGGTGAGCGTCATGAACAAAGAGGAGCATCGCTTCACAGTTGGCGAGCATGACTCCAGAAGAGCCAGCCTCTCCCTCTTCTTTGACGGACTCCTCGAGATATTGAAGAAACATCATGAGAAGAGATCCACTAGCTTTGCCAATGAGTCTTGGAAGTTTTGCGTCGAGGTCGTCTCCAAGATGCTTGTCAAGATTATCTGCCGGAATCCTGACGTCGACGCCTCCAAGGCCTTCAAGACCTTGCCGCCGGGGACGGACACCACAGCTGCCGAAGAAGCCATGGCTCCCCTTATCGGCAAGATCAATCAGATCCCGAGGACTAAGGGTGGTCGCAGGGATTAGCCTCCCTTGTCGTTCTTTGTTGCAAATATAGTTCATGCACAAGACAAATTTATCTTAAGTCAGAACTGCACTTGGCTTTCATGTATTATAACTTGTGTTTTAAATGGGTGTATGTGCGTTGTTCTCCTTATTCCATTCTATCTTTGCATGATTTTTGTACCCTACACTTGCCAGAAACTTGCCGGTGCGCACACTCTTGCCGCGAGCGCTTGAGGAACAGGTCCTTAGCAGCCTGCCGGAAGTGCCGCTGTCGGCAAGGTCACGCTTGACGATCACAACGTGGCTACTTAGGTTGCTGAGCGGACTCGAAGTAAAGTAAGAGCGCAGTTGATCACGACAAGGTTCCTTAGCGTGTAGGTTTCTCATACAAAGGCAAAAATTGTTCAAAGGGAGCCGCAACTACAACAAAGAATTTATTTCAAAGTTTTGTAACTTAGCTTATTCCTTGTTGTACTTCTTGCCGTAGGGTGATATCTTGAACGCGTCCTTTGGTATCCATACTGGTATCCATACCGTTACTCCCCCCGGGAAACTTGTACACAAGGAATCCTTCCTTCCTTTAAGAAAAAGAAAGAAGAGAAAAGAGGAGGCTGGAACCTCGACGGTTCGTTAATCACCTTATGCAAGGCAAAATGTAACACAAGACTGCCTGCAACACATAAATATATATGTACTTTGACAAAGAGTTGTGAAACATTTAACTTTTATTTATTATGCACGGGATCTGCGCCCGGCTTTGTACAAAGGATTACATGCCTTGATGGCAAACTTGTACAAAAGAGGTAGTCGGGCAGCCCGGCAACCGCGCCTTACGGGTAAAACTTACGAAGATGCTCAATATTTAATGAGTTGAGCACCGGAGTGCCATCTTCGGTCTCTAGGTGGACTATGTTGGGACTAGTGACTCATATTACCCGGTAAGGGCCCTCCCACTTTGGCGTCAACTTGTTTTTTACCCTTCGTGGATCGAATCCGACGAGGAACAAGGTCGCCTTCCTCAAGGTCCCTGGCGTTCACTTTGCAGCTAAGGTAGCGGCGCAAAGCTTGCTGGTACCGTGCAGCACGGGCAGTAGCCTGGAAACGATCTTCCTCGAGGAGCGTGGCATCGTCATGCCGCAGCTCATCTTGGTCCTCCTCATCGAAGGCCAAGACTCGAGGTGACCCGTATTTGAGTTTCGTGGGGAGTATCGCTTCTGCACCAAGGCTTGCTTCCTGACCTTCTGCTTGACGGGTCTCGCATGAGGGCAGACAGCAAGGTGGTTCTCAATTGCCTTCCGAAGAACTTCGGGGATGTCAGATGCTTGCCGGGCAAGCACACCACATTCACTCGTAGGAAGGCAACGAGCTCGACTTCCTATTTGTCGCCGAGAGTGGCACTTTCAGAAAAAGTGTCACTCGTCCCATCCCCTTTCGTAGAAACTTGTTTGGTCATGGGCGCGGAAGCCTTGGCTCCCTTGCTCTTGCCGGTAGAGCTCTCTGGTGTGTCCTCAACAGGTGTGCTGCACTCTGAAGTGCGCTTCCCGCAGTCCTTCCCAGAGGTCTTGCCGGTCTTGTTCTTCTTTCTTCCCCCCGGGAGCTTTGACGGTAGGGGCAAGTGCCCCGATGGCAGATGCTACCACTGCCTCCCGGTAGAGCTTGTCAGCACAGATGATTGCGTCCTTGTAGTTTGACTTGATGGTGAGGTCCCTCATCGGTCCCGGCATCTTGATGACGTTGTACGCATTATGCGATGCAGCCATAAACTTTGCCAGGGCTGGGCGGCCTAAAATCCCATTGTACGGCAGAGGCATCTTGATGACGTCAAAGGTAATCTTCTCCGTCCGATGGTTGAGCTCGCTACCGAACGTGACCGGCAATGTGACTTGGCCCTTCGGCTTGTTCCTCCCCAGACTGACCCTTGGAAACTGCCTGTCTCCTCGAGATCCTTGTCGGGGATCTGCAGCCTCTTGATCACATCTGGAGAGATCAAGTTCAAGCCAGCCCCACCGTTAACCAGCATCTTTGTCACCTTGAGGTTGCGAATTGTTGGTGAGACCAACAATGGCAAACACCCGACCGTAGTGGTGCGATCAGGGTGGTCCTCAGTGTCAAAGAGTATGGGCGAGTGCGACCACTTGAGTGGCTTCTGTGCCTCCATCACCGGCTCCGCTGCATTGACTTCGCGGATCCACTGCTTTAGTTGCCTGTGCGAGGACTACAAAGATGCGCCTCCGTCAACACACATGGCATCCACTGCATTTTGGAACTCCTTGTCGGACCCACCTCCGTCCTCATCACTATCATCCTCTTCTTGCTGGCCCTGCGCAGCCTTCTCTTTTGGCTGCTTGGCCTTGCCGCGGCGGCCTTCGCGGCCACCATGGTCTTGCTTGCTGGATCCACCAGCACCATCTTGGCCCTTCTCCTTGTCACGCTTCTCGTACTCTTGCTTCTGCTTTTTGGCAAGTTGCTCTACTTGCCGGCATTGCTGGAGGTCGTGGCCCTTGGTGCGGTGGATCTTGCAGTACGGCCCGCCGGTCTTGCCGGCCTTCTCGCCTGCCACAGCTTCCCGGCAGCCATCGCACCCGGCAACCTCCTTGCCGGGGATGTCTACCTTTGGCTTCTTGGTGGCATTGGTGTCGCCGGAACTCTCGACGGCCAGTATAGTCTTGTTCTTGCACTTTCTGTTGTGCTTTCTGTTCTTCTTCTGTGGGGTTGATGCGTCGTCGTCCTCGGAATCGACGTCTGCACCAGCATCTTCCCCGAGGAGTCGCCTCCCTTCCTCAGCTCGTGCACACCTATCTGCCAAGGCGTACAGATCGTTGATGGTCTTGACCTGCTCGACATTCATCTCTAAGCGCATCCTGCGGTTGCGCACATTCATGTGGAACGCGGCAACAACGGCTGCGAGATGGATGTCGGGGATGTTGTGGTGCACACGGCTGAACTGTTGTATGTACTTGCAGAGGTTCTCTTCATCCCTTTGGAGGATCACCTGCAAATCGCTGGGCTGACCCGGGAGCTTGTGGCCACCCTGGTAAGCGCCAACGAAATGATGGCATAGATCCGCCCAAGAAGAGATGGAGCCCTCAGGCAGGTTCATCAACCACGACCTGACGTTGGGCCGAAGCGCCAACGGGAAGTAGTTGGCGAGTACTTTTTCGTCCCGTCCCCCGGCAGCTTCCACCGCGATGGTGTACATGGCAAGGAACTCAGCTGGGTTGAGCATGCCTTCATACTTGTCGGGCAGCTCTTGCTTGAAGGCACGGGCGGTCGGCCAGCGAACCTGCCACAGCTCACAAGTAAACGCTGGGCACCCCACATCGTAGGGCAAGTACCCAGCGGCTACTGGCGCGAGCACGTTCACTGCCGGCCCGGCATGGTCGTCCGATTGACGGCGTGCTTCCCGGCACCGCTCGATCTTCGTGCGGGCGTCTTCGTCGCACCGCTCGCGGAGCACTTGGTGCTGATCTTGGCGGCACCGCGGATCCGACGAGGCCATAGATAGCATGTCATGGTCGTCCGATCCGCGGGCCGGCCGCTGTGACGGTGGGGGGCGCTGAGGTGACTGTACCATTGGCGCAGCCTCTCCGGTAAGGTAGCCGGACGGTCCTGCCCGCATGATGGGTGGTCGCCGCGAGGGCCCCACGTCTTGTGTTTTGCCGGGATTGGCAAAACTGATGAGACTCTGAATGGTGGCTCTCCATTTGTCCATCTTGTCCGAGCTTGGCGGGAAGTTCAAAAGTATTTGAACCCGCACCATGGCCTCTGCCGCCGTGGTTGGCATGGCTGGGAGCACAGAACAGGCATCGCTTGGCTACTGGCAGAGCCAGAAGGAGCTTCGTTACGTCCATGCCGCCACGGCTCGTGCTTGCCAACAGGCGGACGTGGTGGTGGCGGAGGCGCTCTGTGAGCAATCGGAAGTTGCTACAGAGGAATCTTGCCTTGCGGTCGTCTGGAACCGCCAGCAACATGGGGGGCGTGTTGTGCCCATCTTGCGATGGTCGCAGCGTACGCCTCCCCGCACCATTGTTGGACGTTGCCGCTACATCCTTGGATGTTGCGGCGGCTAGGTCCTGGGTCGCAGTAGTATGAACTATATTATTATGATGACTGTGCTCACCAGAATGTCTTGGAAGTTGACCGGCTGCGACGTCGCCGGTCCTATGGCTAGGCCCAGTAACGTGGCGGGGGTGCTGGGCACCCGCACCACTTGCGCCTCCTGCTCCGCCCGTCCCACTCGTAGCACCCACGCCGGCTGCGCCACCTGCGGTTGCCTGGGAAGGTAGCTTGGACGTGGTAGGAGCCGACATGGCTCCACTCTTCTTCTTCGGCGCCATCGACGAAGATGACGAAGTTGGTACTCACACTACCAAAAAAACTAATTTGTCACACACAATGCCCCTGCCTGGCGCGCCAAAGATGTCATGGGAAACGACGATCTATGGGACCGAACAGGCCGCTTTGCGATTCGGCTCAGGGGACGTGCATGGGACAAAGAGCAGGTTTTCAGTAAGTGTAAGAACACGCTGGGGGTTTATCCAGGTTCGGGCTGCTATGAGCGTAAAACCCTACTCCTATTGTGTGTTTGATCGTGTCTGAACTCAAGTTACAAGGAGCGCAGTTCTCCGGCAAGGTGCGCGGGAAATACAGCTACCGCGTGTAGTTGAGCTGGGTGTCGACCGTTCTACCTGTAGCCGTGGGCCTCCTTTTATAGGCCAAGGGGTTACCACAATGGCTAATACGGTCATTACAGAGTATGAATAGTGACTTGCACCGTCACCACGTCTATCTTCCAACGGGGTAAGACAAACGCATTTAATGCACCGTTAGGTGCTACGTTGGGGAGGCGAGGCCTTGAGCAAAAGATTTGTACCACCGGTCCTGGCGCCCTCCTATAATCTTGACACGTCCGAGGGACGTGTGTCATTAAAGTTAATCTTGGCGTGGCATGCTGACACGTGCCTTGGCCAGCTATGTTGACTGCCTGCCCGCTCGACACCTAGCATACGAGCCTATCTGTTCAATGGCGAGGTGGAGCGGTAACGGGACAGAACAAGCCTGCTGGTACGGAGCTTGCCGGGCCTTGCTTGCCGGCAAGGGGGCTTGCCGACAACCATAGTATTGGTCTTCACCTTGCCGGGGCGGAGCTTGCCGGCAAGGGCAACGTCGATCTTCAGTACGAGAATAGTACTTCTCGATGACCTGCCTTGAGGTCTTCTTCATGGTCTTGGTGTTGAGTCTTTGAGTCATAGTTATCCTCTGTCAAGCCCTTGCCTGAAGGGAGGCTACAACTGCCTGTGCACAAGTCTGGGTACGAGGGCACCCATGTATTAGTACACCGACTCAACACACTAACCATCGTTGCTTATATATGCATGGAACCTGTCATCTATCTCCTTGTTTCTCTTTCAGAATAATATCTCTGAAGATAGGCAGAACTGTAAGGAAGATAGTGAGCCAAACCCATTGCTGGTACCTATCACTTATATTGCAGCGAAGAAGGCAAACCATCTTGAAGAGAGTGAGACGACCCCAAAGTCATGTCTTGATGAAGACAGTGAGTTCAAGCTACTCACCAGTGGCTGTGACACAAGCTTGGTGAAGTTGCTGCCTGAATCAGTTCGACTTCTTCAGTCTCAACTTTAAGCGGAAAGACTTGCTTCAGCAAAGCTCCGACTTGAAGTCCATTCTCTAACGAAGATGACTGAGGACAACCGTGTGTACTTTATTGCTAAGTAGCTAGAGCTGGAGGATATATGGTTCAGATAACTGAGGTCTCATCAGCTTGCTCAGCTACTTGAGCTGCATTTCCTGGGCACGGCTAACGTTTCTTGAACTTTGTTGAAGTGCTATCAGTTCTGTATATTATTTGTCGGCGCGTTTATTTGCACTAGTGGCAACCTTTAATGCCCAGTGTATGTAATCTGCGGTGTGGTTGAGCTTTATTATCATTGGTGGCGAACTTTGATGCCCACTGGATGTAATATGCCATAATTTATTTATTGTACATTCTAGGTTTATTCTTAGTCAGTATGCTGTAATTTAAGCCGAAAGTTTGAGCGGAGGTCAACGGCCCAAAACGTTATTGGTCCGTCAGCGGATTATAAAATGAAATTATGCTACGCAAACGGGCCGGCCCTTTAGTCGCTATATATGGGCCGAAGCATGGGCCTATAATCATCTCGGGCCATTAGCAGGCCTAAACGTAATGTAGTTTCGGGCCTTTAACATGCCGAGTAAACTGCGGGCCTTAGTTGGGCCAGAGAATTTCATGGACTTTTAGCAGGCTGAAAAGTAGATTGGGCCTGAATTCTGCCGAACAATTCATGGGCCGACAGCAGGCCAAAATGTACCTCGGCCCAAAATTGCCCCAATTACATGACGGGCCGTTAACATGCCAAAATTTATCTCGAGCCTTGGTTGTCCCAATCACATGATGGGTTGTAAGCAAGCCGGATTCAAAGTTGGCCATAATTAGGCCCAACCATATCACGGGCCTTTAACAGGACGATAGTCAGGTTGGGCTGGAATTTATCCACGAAGACTACGGCCGTTAAGAGGCCGAAAGTCCCTTCAGACCAGAAATGGGCCCAAATGCAGCACGGGCTGTTAAATGGCCGAAAGTGAAACCGGGCCGAAAACGGACCAAATGCACCAAGGGCCGCTAACAGGCCAAAACAATTATCAGGCCGAATTGGGTCAAACTGTTCAATGGGCCTTTAATAGGTCAAAATACAAACCGGGCCTTCCATGGGCCCAAAAGCTCAGTGGACTGTTAACGGACCAGATCTGATATGGGCCGTAATTTGGCCCAAAACATGGCAGGCTGTTAATGGGCCGACCCACTTGTATCTGACAAAATATTGTGGGCCATTGGCTGGGCCGGCCCGTTTAACCTGAATGGGCCACTATTGGGCCGTGTAACATGTCGACGTATCATAGGCGTCTCTCGTCCAATGAATGGATAACATCTGTCGCAACGCCGAGCTGACACATGGTTCCGTTGGCGAATGAGAATATTACACGTATAAAATCGCCATTGGTCTGGGCTGTTAATGGGTTATCGGATCCAAACCCACACCCGATAGCTTAACGGCGACCCTTTATGGTGGATGCCACGTGTTGGTTACCCTTGACGAAAACACTTCCATGATGCGTCATTTATCGTCATGGAAGTGGACACTTCCGTGATGATAATTTGAGTATTGTCATGGAACACTTCTAGGAGAGCATAGGCATGACTATCTTGATTCTATCATAAAATCGTCACGGATGTACATGCATGATAGAAAATGTGAACTACTGTGCCACACACGTATCATCATGGAAGTGTTTTTTTTGTAGTGACATCAACAATCATTAAGGCCTCTGGGCCACAAGCTCATTCGAATGATCATCAAGACTTATTCCACTCGGATGTCATTCATCCACTCGGACACTGACGACCCACTCGAAGACCATTCCATTCACTAGGCTACCCCACCAGCACTCGAACAAGGGAGGTGAATAGCCAACATGGAATCTGGAGCGTCTGAGGGCGCACGTCTTCAGGCTTTATCAGCAATCAATGCTTCAGTTATCAGTAGTAACGCTTGTAATAAACCTCATACATCAATCCCCTCTGTAACGTAGCTAGGCTAAGGGGTGGCACACTCTATATAAGCCGCCCCGTAGCACCTAGATGGGGGTTCACATCCACTGTAATCATCCATACACAAGGAAATAAAACATCTCTAGAGCTCGAGATGTAGGGTCTTTACCTCCACCGTGAGGGGCCCGAACTCTTAAACCCTTGTGTCACATCTGCACCGTAGCTAAGATCAGCTCTTGTTCATACCCTAGTACTCACTGTCAGAATCATTCCCACGATAGTTGGCGCCCACCCGTGGGGCTGCGCGTCTAGCGTTATACGGTGCAGGTGGAAATTTTCTCATTCACCATGGTTTCCGGCGGTGAGATGGTGCTCGGCAACGAGATCCATTTCGAAGCCCTCTGCTTCATCGCCGACGATTAGGCGTGGCTTCAGGAAGCCCCGCTGGATGCGGAGTTGCCGCCCATCTGTGGTGCAGCCCACTTCCGCGCAAGCTCTTATGGAGTTCTTCTCCGACAACCGTCGGTCCCATACCAGAAAACTCCCCGACTCCCCGCTAGGCGCCGTCGGAAGCGCTCTGGCCGATCGCGGCTCCAGTGGTGGATCAACATGCCGTGGCTCTTCAGGCCGCGGCCGAGAAGGTGGCTGCACTCGAGCCCAATGAATCGTTCCATGATATGTTTGCCTCTCTTCATGAGGGGTCGGAGGACGAGGTCGATTGCGAGAGTGTTGAGTCGACGACAGAAGTTTTGATGGCTTCTTCACATAATAGCCCGCCTGGTTTCCCGAATGACCAGGATGGTCACGGCCACGAATCACGTGGGCACGCTGATGATGACCTCGGTGACGACCCTCGGGTCGATGAGTTGATGCCTCCACCCCTCACTCGGGAGTAGATCGACGAACTCAACCAAAGGACCAACCAAGCCGTGCGTACACCTATCACAGCGACGACCCCCGAGGCTCTCACCTTGGAGTCGGCACATTTAGCCACCTTGGCCAAGCACATGCGCCTTGAGCAGTTGGAGAAAACACTCGAGGATTGGCTCCGTCAGTAGCCTAGTTCTAGTCAGAACATAAGGCAGTTGTTTCCGAACAACGAAATCCGAAGTTACCGAGTGCTGCGCACTTCGGTGCAGAACTTGGTGGCAGTGACTTGGATCGTAGATTCCATTCAACCTTCTAGTTCAGCAGCCGAAGGACGCAGGCAAATACAAGTACTTTTGAAGATGGCCATGGCACAGAACTATGCCATGTCTCAATCGCAAGATCGTATTCACAACAGATCATTGCGGGCGGATATGACTCAGTCGGCTCATAGCCCGATCGTGCCTGGGAGATATAGAGACTCACCACCCGCAAGAGATGTAGCTCACACTCAGCGGCATGAGCAGTATGGGGATCAGAACCATGATCGGTTCACACCCCCTCGACAACGTGATGATCGTTACCGTAACCAGGTGACCCCTCCGCGGGACATCATATACGCGCCCCGGCAGTACGATGATAGACGCTGATTCGATGATGATCGGAGGCTCAGTCCTCCATGACAGCCGGGTGGTTATCGTCCGCGAGACCAAGAGGGTATGGGTAACCGTGACTCACAGTTCAACGCAAGATCAGTTCTTGCCCAGAACCTGGTCGACCGAGGCCAAGCATACAAAAAAAACTATGACAGGGATTATCCAAGTGGATCTACCTCCTCAGGACCAGTGTGTTTCAGAAGATACATCCGCTCGGTAGTGATTCCTGCTAACTTCAGGTTGGCAACTAAAATATGCAAATTCACCGGTGAATCCAAGCCAGAGACATGGCTAGAATATTACCGAGTGGCCGTCCAGATTAGGGGCGGCAATGATGATGTGGCAATGAAGCACCTTCCCTTGATGCTTGAAGGGTCCGCTAGAGCCTGGCTCAACCAGTTACCGCCCAACAACATTTTTAGTTCGGAGGATCTCTCCTGAGTGTTTGTCAAAACCTTTAAAGGCACTTACAAGCGTCCAGGAGGATTGGCCGAGTTGCAACACTGTTGTGGGCGTACGACAATCTATGGGGCCAGAGATCCCCTTTTACGTTCAGCGTGGGCTCGCAGCACACAAAGAGCAGCAACAACCATGAAAGCACATGAGTGTTTACCCAGGTTCGGGCCGCAGTACGCACTACAAAAAAAAGACACATCTGTGACATTATGGCCCAAACGAAAACTTTTTCTTTCATGGATGTGACACTTCTATGACGATAATCGTGACAAAAACATGTATCATCATAGATGTGGTGGGCTCCTACTTCTATGACAAAAAATTATGACAGAAAATGGGCTTTTCGTCTTGGGCGGGCTGGAGATGCACCTGCATGACATTCTTTGGGCCGTCCATGACGTAACAAATCGTGGTAGAAGTGAGGGCGAGGAAATTTTTGGGGAGTTCCCGGTTACGGTAGGCACTCGGTGGGTGGTCGAGGCCGAGCGATGCAGTGTGGTTTGTGTGTTCCTCTCGTACGCGTGTGTGTGCGAGGCGTTCGCTAACTTAACCCGAGCGAGGCGTTCTCTTACTGAACCCGAGCGATCGATCGATCCCTCGCACTACTACGTACTGAACACAAGCGATCGATACCACTACATACTGAAGCCGATCGATCCCTTCATTGCTAACTAAACCCGACCGATTCCTTCGCTGCTAACTGAACCCGACCAATTCCTTCACTGCTAACTGAACCCGAGCGATCGACCCCTTCACTGCTGCTTACTGAAGCAGATCGATTGACACGTTGCATCGAGCCCCCATGTGAGACGTGAGTTGAGCTAGCCGGTTGGTTGCCTCTCGATGAACAGTGCCCGTTGCTGCCGTGTGTGCGATATGTAGAACGAGTCGAGACTTGCATCGATCGAGCCCCTTGCGCGAGGCGTGGTGAGTTAACCTTGCCGGTTGGTTGGCTGTGGATGAACAGTTCATGTTGCTGCCGCCCGCTCGTACGCCCCACCCTAGCCGGTGGGGGTTGGATGAACATGACCCTGGCCGTGTAGGCGGTTGGCGCTGGATGAATAGGAACCCGAGGAGGTCATGCCACGGTACACCACACCCCAGCCGGTTGGGGGTGGATGAACAGGACCCCGTGGAGGCTGGAGGAAGTCGACAGTGGATGAACAGTAGCCGGTGGAGGCTGGAAGAATTCGACCGTGGATGAACACTAGCCCGTGGAGTCCCATTTTGCGGTATGCCACACCCCTCTCGATGAATAGGACCTCATTTTGAACATAGGCAGTAGGAGAGAAGTCTGTTTCCTCCATTTTGCGGTACGCCACACCCCTCCCAATCAACAGGACCCCATTTCGACCGTACGTGGTGGGCGAGAAGTCCGTTTTGTGGTACGCCAAACCCCTAGCCAATGAACAAGACCCCGTTTCGACCGTAGGCTGTTGAACAGAAGTCCGTTTCCTCCATTTTGCGGTATCCCATACCCCCAAGTGATGAACAGGACCCCGCTTCGGCTGTTCCGTCCAAGTAGGTTGGCTCCCGATGAACAGGGCGCATTCCGACCCAGTCGCTTGGCTCTCGATGAACAGGACGCATTCCGACCCAGTCCCCTGGCTCCCGTCGAACACGACACTATTTCCTCCATTCCGACCCAGCCGGTTGGCTGCCGATGAATAGGACGCCGTTGTTGTACGCATTCAAGACCCCGCCCGTATGTACGTATCTAGCCGTATTTTTTGCAGCGTGGCTGTACGTAAGTGTACATGATTTAGACGGGACTGCCTGAACTTCTATGTAGGGGGCTCTACTACGACACGTGCCGCTCCTTACTCGGCCACGGTTCATCGTTGCAGAGAGACCGGTCGACCAGTATGTACGTACACGTTTGCGACCAGACAGATAACGCTACGTACGCTTCGACCTGGTGGGTCCAAACTGTCAGGAGGGAATAAGGAGGCACTTCCTTCTGTGTGAAGATATAGCTGGTGGGTCCCAGCTATCATTGGGAGGAATCGATATTTTTTGCGTAATAAGAAGGCACTTCCTTGCATGCGAAGATGTAGCCGGTGGGTCCCAGCCGTCAGGGGGAGGAATCATTTTTCTTGAGCGTAATAAGGAGGCACTTCCTTGCGTGTGAAGATGTAGCTGGTGGGTCCCAGCTATCAGGGGGAGGAATCATTTTATTTGCGTGTAATAAGGAGGCACTTCCTTGCGTGCGAAGATGTAACTGGTGGGTCCCAGCTATCAGGGGGAATCATTTGCTTGCGCGTAATAAGCAGGCACATCCTGGCATGCGACCATGGACCTCATGGGTCCCAGCTGTCAGCCTGTCCACATACAGTCCTCTTCCTATGGCTGTCATTCGTTGACCACGTTGACGCCGCCGCGCTGAGAGCACCAAGGGGGTGGACGATGACGAGGCCTAGGAAGGGAACAACCCAGAGCCGGGGAAGACTCGGCAGTGGATGCCAATGGGGAGGGGAGTATGAGGGTTCACTGGTTCGGCTGCGGTGTGAGGCTGCCGTCGCAGGAGAATTACAGGAGGTGTGGGTGAGTAGAGGGATGGCCTGGCCAGTGGTGGGAGTAGGGTGGAGCGGTGAGGCCTGCGCGGCAGTAGAGCTAGCCACGGGAGGCGGGAGCAGGCGGTCCCGCCGACACAGGTCTGGGCGGCTGTTGCAAGAAGGTCAGAGATTGAAGAAGCAACAAGGCCGTTGGATTAACATCCAACGGTCACTGCTGCTAGAATCGTTTGTTGACTAATTTGACAAAGCCCCGCATACACGTCAACTTAGTAGGCCCACAAGTCAGCCTCCAAATCTATGGCAAACAACATACAACCCATTTGCTATTATTTTTAATAATTTACAACCCATTTGCTCATTCTTAAGGAATTTTTTACAGCCCATATTCTTTTTGTTAGCATTACAGCCCATATTCTAGACACGGTTAAAATTTCAATGAAATTTTGCATATTTCGTTCGGGTCCGAACTGTTTTTAATCCCGAAGTTTCGAATCAGATTCAAACTAATTTGAAAAATAAATTTACTTTAATTTAAAATCCAATGAAATTTTCACCTCAAAAAAATCTAATGAAATTTAAAATCTAAAAATCCGAATAAAACAAAATTTGAAACTAATTGCCGGTTTGCTGTGTTTTTTTAAAACTAGCAAAAGGGCCCGTGCGTTAACTAAGTTGATAAAGCCCTGCGTACGTAATTCCTGCTCGTCCTCGAGTAGGTAAATGATAAAAATAGAATTTTTTATGTGGAATGCTACCTAACATGTTTATCATGTAATCTCTTTATGGTATAAATATTGAGAAACGATGAAGTAACAACATCAACATAATAATAACCATGAATATAAGAAGCATAATCATTAAACTTTCAAAATATACTATCCTTAATGAATGTTATCCCCACTCAATTTATCATGTTAGCATGGCATGACTCCGCCTTCATCGCATAAATATAAATCATGAGCACCCCGGTGTTAAACCAGGCAATTGGAGCGTACTTCTAACGCGCTTCAGCATTTTCAACTTCACGCAATACATGAGCGTGAGCCATGGATATAGCACTATAGGTGGAATAGAATGCGGTGATAAGGATCAATAGGAGAAGTCAAAAAGGAAGAAAGTCTTGCATCAACTCAGCGGATCAACGGACTATGGAGATGTCCATCAATCGATATCAATGCGAGGAGTAGGGATTGCCATGCAACGGATGCACTAAGAGCTATAAGTGTATGAAAGCTCAAATGAAACTAAGTGGGTGTGCATCCAACTTGCTTGCTCATGAAGACCTCGGTCATTTGAGGAAGCCCATCATCGGAATATACAAGCCAAGTTCTATAATGAAAAAGCCCCACTAGTATATGAAAGTGACAAATCAGGAGACTCTCTATATGAAGAACATGGTGCTACTTTGAAGCACAAGTGTGGAACAGGATAGTAACATTGCCCCTTCTCTCTTTTTCTCTCATTTTTTTGGGCTCTTTTTGGCCTCTTTTTTTTCGTCCGGAGTCTCATCCCGACTTGTGGGGGAATCATAGTCTCCATCATCCTTTCCTCACTGGGACAATGCTCTAATAATAATGATCATCACACTTCTAGTTACTTACAACTCGATATTACAACTCGACAACTAGAACAATATGACTCTATATGAATGCCTCTGGCAGTGTACCAGGATGTGCAATGATCTAGCGTAACATGTATGATAATGATGAATAGTGGCTGAGCCATAAATACTATGTTGGCTATATGATCATGCAAAGCAATATGACAATGAATATGTATGTCATAAAAACGGAACGGTGGGAGTTGCATGGCAATATATCTCGGAATAGCTATGGAAATGCCATAATAGGTAGGTATGGTGGCTGTTTTGAGGAAGATATAAGGAGGCTTATGTGTGATAGAGCGTATCATATCACGGGGTTTGGATGCACCAGCAAAGTTTGCACCAACTCTCGAGGTGAGATCGGGCAATGCACGGTACCGAAGAGGCTAGCAAATTGTAGAAGGGTGAGAGTGCGTATAATCCATGGACTCACATTAGTCATAAAGAACTCACATACTTATTGCAAAGCCTATTAGCCCTCAAAGCAAAGTACTACTCGCATGCCCCTAGGGAGAAGGTTGGTAGGTGTTAACCATCGCGCACCGCCGATTATAACAGCACTCAAAGATTTCATTTCAGACCTAAGAATGCTCAAACCTCCCCACCATGCCATGACCAACACTTAGATGAGAAGTTAATGACAAACTTTAATACCAATATTTCTAGTAACCAATGATCATGAACCAATATCCTTTCATATTATGACATCAATATCATTAAGCCATACATTTCATATTTAGTGATCTACATGAAAAAATTTATTATATCCCCCTTGAATACCTATCCTTTTTGGACTAGTCTTATAACACGTGCAAATTGCCATTACTATTTATTAGACTCTCAGAAAGATTTAAGTGAAGCATGGGAGTGCAACTATTTCTTTAAAATATAACCACCGCCGTGCTCTAAAAGATATAAGTGAAGCACTAGAGCAACTGCCTAGCTCACAAGATATAAATGAAGCACATAGAGTATTCTAACAAATCACGAACAAATGCGTGCCCCTCTCAAAAGGTGTGTCCAGCAAAAGATGATTGCAGCAAACTAAAAAGCAAACAAAACTAAAGCACAAGACGCTCCAAGTAAAACTCATATCATTTGATGAATAAAAATATAGCTCCAAGTAATATACCGATAGATTGTAGATGAAAGAGGGGATGCCATCCGGGGCATCCCCAAGCTTAGACGCTTGGGTCTTCCTTGAATATTACCTTGGGGTGCCTTGGGCATCCCCAAGCTTAGGGTCTTGCCGCTCCTTATTCCTTCATCCATCGTGATCTCACCCAAAACTTGAAAACTTCAGCACACAAAACTCAACAGAAACTTCGTGAGATCCATTAGTACAATAAATCAACCATCCACTTTAGGTACTGTTATAAACTAATTCATAATTGTTCTTGCATAATACCTACTGTATACTAACTCTTCCATGACTTATACCCCCTAATATAATCCATAGTTTCATTAAAACAAGCACACTATGCAATAAAAACAGAATCTGTCTAAAACAGAACAGTACGTAATGACAGAATATTATCTATACTTCTGTAACTCCAAAAATTCTGAAAATTTAGTACAACATAAGAAATTTGTATCACAATACTGTGTCATAAGTTCAGATTTTTCTGACATTCCAGAAATAAATTAAAAATCAACTACTGGGTGCAAAACTTTCGGTTTTCAAACAGCATCAATTATACTATCATGCAAATCATCCCAAAGGCATTACTTGGCACAAACACTAATTAAAAGATAAAAACACAATCATAACAGTAGCTATAATTGTGCAAACACACAAAACAAAAAATAAAAGACAAAAATTAAGATACATATTGGGTTGCCTCCCAACAAGCGCTATTGTTTTATGCCCCTAGCTAGGCATAATGCATTGTTTCAAGTATTATCATCCTTCAAATTAATTCCATAGGTGGCCCTCATAATGGATTCATATGGTGGTTTAATTCTCTTTCTAGGGAAGTGTTCCATTCCTTTCTTTAATGGAAATTGAAACCTTATATTTCCTTCTTTCATATCAATAATAGCACCTATGCTTCATAGGAAAGGCCTGCCAAGTATTATAGGACAAGACGGATTGCAATCAATATCAAGCACAATGAAATCAACAGGTACATAATTTCTATTAGAAAGAATAAGAACATCATTTATTCTACCCAAAGGTTTCTTAATAGTTGAATCCGCTAAATGCAAATTAAGGGAACATTCATCCATATCGGTGAGACCTAGCACATCACATAAAGATTTTCGTATAGTAGAGACGCTAGCACCTAAATCACATAAAGCATTGCATTCATAATCTTTAATTTTTACTTTAATAGTAGGTTCCCATTCATCATGAAATTTCCTTGGTATAGAAACTTCCAATCAAGTTTTTCTTCATGAGCTTTTATCATAGCTTCTACAATATGTTTAGTAAAAGCTTTATTTTGTTCGTAAGTATTCGGTGAATTTATCATGGATTGCAACAAGGAAATACATTCAATCAAAGAAAAATTATCATAATTAAAGTCCTTGTAATCCAAAGTAGTGGGCACATCACTATTTAAAGTTTTGACCTCTCCAAACCCACTTTTATCAATTTTATCATTAAGATCATCACCCTCCAAACAATTGGGATGTCTTCTAGCTAAAGTTGACTCATCTCCAAACCCTTTTTCATCAAGTTTTATATTACCAAATAAAGATTCAATAAGTGAGACACCAATCATTTTAATATCTTCATCATTACCAAAATGTGACTCCGGTTTAGCAGCCATCTTATTTACTAGGGTGGTTTGTTTATTCGAAATCTTTCCTAACAAGTTTTCGGTATGAGCAAGTTGAGACGGAAGATTGGCTACTTCTTGATTAACCTCGTCAAGTTGTTTATTAATGGTATCTAATAAGATAGAATGTTCCTTAAGTTCCTCAGAAAAGAATTTGTTATGCTCATATTGTGAAAACATGAAATTCTTAGTAGCATTTTCTATCTTAGCCAACCTTTTATGATAAGAACTATCGTGAAATTTTTCTTGAGACATAGTGACAAAGCAAGCAAACAAGCAAAGCAAAATATTTTTGTGTTTTTGTATTTTTTTATCAGAAGTGGGGGAGTTGAAAATGAGAGGCAAAGGCAAATAAAAATTAGAGCATGTAGATAATAGTTTGAGTGAAGGTACTTGATAGGTTTTGATGATGTCTCCCCGGCAACGGCGCTAGAAATTCTTCCTGCTACTTGTGAGTTGCGTTGGGATTTTCCACGAAGAGGAGAGGAGATGCAGTACAGTAGAGATAAGTATTTCCCTCAGTGAGAACCAAGGTTATCAAATCAATAGGAAAATCTCGCAAAGCCTCGTGAACAGCACCTGCACACACAAAAGTAAATACTTGCACCCAACGCGGGCAAGAGGGTCGTCAATCCCCTTGAACTCGTTACTTGCAAGGACTAAACCTTGTAGTGGTAGATAGATAAATTGCAAAACAAAATAAAAGAAATAAAATTGCAGCAAATATATTTTGGATTTTTAAATATGATATAAGTAGACCCCGGGGCCGTAGTTTTCACTAGAGGCTTCTCTCTCGAACACATAGTATACGGTGGGTAAACAAATTACTGTTGGGGAATTGATAGAAAAGCGCATAGTTATGACGATATTCAAGGCAATGATCATGTATATAGGCATCACGTCCAAGACAAGTAGACCAACTCCTGCTTGCATCTACTACTATTACTCCACCCATCGACCGCTATCCAGCACGCATCTAGGGTATTAAGTTAATAAAAATAGAGTAACGCCTTAAGCAAGATGACATGATGTAGACAAAGTAAACTCAACTAATATGAATAAACCCCATCATTTTACCCTTAATGGCAACAATGCAAATACGTGTCGTGTCCCTTTCTGTCACTGGGATATAGAGCACCGCAAGATTGAAACCATTACAAAGCACCTCTACTGCTGAAGATAAATCAGTCTAGTTTGCCAAACCAAATGGATAGATCGGAGAGAAATACAAAGCTATATCAATCATGCATAATAAAGTTCAGAAAAGACTCAATTACTTCTCATGAATGTTCAGATCATAAACCCACAATTCATCAGATCCCAACAAACACACCGCAAAAGAAGATTACATCGAATAGAACTCCAAGAACACCGAGGAGAACACTATATTGAAGATCAACAAGAGAGAAGAAGCCATCTAGCTACTAGCTATGGACCCGTAGGTCTATGGTGAACTACTCACGCATCATCGGAAGGCAGCAAGGATGATGTAGAAGCCCTCCGTGATCGACTCCCTCTCCGGCAGAGTACCGGAAAAGGCCTCCAGATGGGATCGCGGAAGAACAGAAGCTTGCGGCAATGGAAAAGTTATTTTGGGTGGCTCTCTATTGGTTTCCCAATATTTGAGAATTTATAGAAGTGGAATTAGGTCAAACGGAGCCACGTGCGGCCCACAAGGTAACAGGGCGCGCCTACCCCCCAGGGCGTGCCCTGTTACCTTGCCGGCTCCTCGTTTGCCGTTTGGTCTCCTCTCGAAGCTTCTAGGGTCTCTTATGTCCAGAAAAAAAATGTCAAAAAGTTTCGTAGCATTTGCACTCCGTTTGGTACTAATTTTCTGAAAGCCAAAAACAAGTAGAAAACAGCAACTGACACTGGGCACTGGGTTAATAGGTTAGTTCGGAAAAATGATATCAAATAGCATATAAATGCATATAAAACATCCAAGATTGATACTATAATATCATGGAACAATCAAAAATTATAGACACGTTGGAGACGTATTAGTATGCATCAACTTAGTAGGCGCACAAGTCAGCCTCCAAATATGTGGCAAACAGCACAGAACCCATTTGCTATTATTTTTAATAATTTATAGCCCATTTGCTCATTCTCAAGGATTTTTTGTAGCCCATATTCTTTTTGTTAGCATTACAGCCCATATTCTGGCCACGGTTAAAATTTTCAACGAAATTTTGCATATTTCGGTGGGGTCCGAACTGTTTTGAATCCCAAAGTTTTGAGTCAGATTCAAACTAATTTCAAAAATAAATTTATATTAATTTAAAATCCAGTGAAAATTTCACCGCAAAAAAATCCAATAAAATGTAAAATCTAAAAATCCGGATAAAACGTAATTTGAAACTAATTGCTGGTTTGTTGTGTTTTTTAAAATTTACAGCCCATTTCTTATTACTTATAGCCCAGTGTCTTGAATAATCTGATCATAAACTCACAATTCATCGGATCCCAACAAACACACCGCAAAAGAAGATTACATCGGATAGAACTCCAAGAATATCGAGGAGAACATGGTATTGAAGATCAAAGAGAGAGAAGAATCCATCTAGCTACTAGCTATGGACCCGTAGGTCTGTGGTAAACTACTCACACATCATCGGAAGGGCAGCAAGGTTGATGAAGAAGCCCTCCATGATCGATTCCCCCTCCGGCAGAGTACCGGAAAAGGCCTCCAGATGGGATCGCAGAAGAACAGAGGCTTGCGATGGTGGAAAGGTTTTCTCTTCTGTCTCTCTGGTATATTGGGAATATTTGGGAATTTATAGCACTAGAATTAGGTCAGGAGGGGCTACGAGGGGCCCACAAGCCTGGGAGGCGCGCCCTACCCCCCTGGGCGTGCCCTCCAGGCTTGTCGCCTCATCGTGGCTCTTCTGTTCTTCTCTCGAAGCTTCGTGGGTCTCTTCTAGTCCAGAAAAAATTAATCCAAAGTTTTTTTCTCGTTTGGACACTTTTTGATAATGATTTTCCGAAAAGGCAAAAACAAGCAGAAAACAGCAACTGGCACTAGGCACTGGGTTAATAGGTTAGTCCCAAAAAATGATATATAATGGCATATAATTGCATATAAAACATCCAAGATTGATACTACAATAGCATGGAACAATCAAAAATTATAGATACGTTGGAGACATATCATTCATAACCGAGGACACGGCTAATCATGATCAATTTTATACACTCTACAGAGGTTTGTGTAGTTTACCCGTGATTCCCGATCGCACCCTTGTGCCACTAAACTTCACTTATGCATTAGCTAGGTAGATCAAGACAAGACTTTTGGAAAGTAGTAGCCCTCTCAGAAATGGCCAACCCAGTCCGGGTTTCAATACATGCAAATCTACATCTACTGGTCAGCCCAAGAGGGTTCCCACAACTTACTTGGTCCGGACAGAGCCAATAATGTCTCACGGTTACACATGGAAGCTACTCAACTTTGAACTCGTACAATCCCTTTGATACCTGGGTGGCATTCCCCACCAAGGACTACACTCCGATGACCCAATCAAAGCCAGTCCACCCAGATGGATTCATTAATTAAGTAGTAGTAGTAGTTAAGTAGTCAACCATAAGTAACCTTTAATGATGATCCCAATCCACGTTATAGCAGCTAAGCAACTACTCGGTGGTTACAAGGTCAGGGGATAATGGACCTACATTTCTTCTACTGGGTTGTCAAGCATAAAGTAAAAATCCTATAGGGATTTCCTAGTTGGAAACAACTACAATGCATGAAAACATAGGTTATGATCAAAGGTTCCACTTGCATGTATTGATGATTCTTCAGTCTCACAATCTTGATCAAGTTACTCTTCGCTCTCCGTACAATCTATCGCAAGTAAAGAGCAATCATAAACAACCATACAATACAATCAACATGCAATAAGTGTTGTGCATGGTGTCAGTGTCATTGTGCTGTGAGATCATGTGTCATGGTCAACTCATAAGAGTTTGGGAAACAACATGGTGGTTGTTATTTGGAATACATGTGACATAAGGGTTCACATGCAAGTATCAAACAAGGGTTCATCACATAAGGAGTATGTGATGTCAAGTTGTGGTTGTCAGATCCAATCAAAGAAACCTATCAACAGAGTCAAGGTCTATAAATCTTGGATAGCCAAGTTCATGTTCAAGTTTGGATGACAATTCAAACTTGTTGATCTTTCATGAGCTTGAATACACTAAGGTCTGAAAATGATAACTTGATGTGGCTTTTGATTCAATTTGGATTTGAATCAGGGTTCATCTTGTTTGAACTCAATTTGAATTGTGTTCCCAATTTGATTTGGTTCATCAAGTTAAATTGAATTATGAATGATTTCATAATTGACTAAGTTGGTTCAATTTAACTCAATTATGATTAATGCTTTCCCTAAAGTCAAATACAAATCCAATATAACTATTACGTTTATTTATTTAAATTGAACTAAAGTCAAATTAAATCCAAGATTATTTACTATATGCAAGTAGTTTTTCAAACTTTATTTAAGTTTGAATTAAATTTAATTTGAGTTCACCTTTCCCTAAAGTCAATTATTAACTCCAAAATAATTACTAGGTTCAATTCAATTCACTAAACCATATTGCATTAGTTTCATTCAAATTAAACCTAGGGTTTTAAGGTTATAACCAATCTAGTTTGAATTTAATTCAGATATTATTTTAATTTTCATAAAGTCAAATAATAATCCAAAATATTTACTAAAGTTCATTTTAAGTTTCTGAACCTAGTTGCAACTTAATTATTCTGATAAACAATTTTAATTCAAAGTTAAAACAAATTAGGTTCAAATACTATTTGAATTACTGCTATTGTTTGAACTATATTCAAATATTAAGTTATTTTAAAAATTATACTACTGTAGCTAATATGGAACTATATCTCACTAGGTTCAAAATGCAAAAAGAATCAATTAATTTGGATTTATAATTTGCAAGTTATGCCCTATTTGAATTCAAATTCATTCTGTTTGAATATGAGTTTAAAATTATCCAAATTCTAAATTTTATTAGTCTACATGAAAGTGCATTTCATGAGGGTCATTTTGCAGAAAGAATAATCTAATTTGGATTTGTAGATAATTAGTTGTGAGTGTTTAAAGTTTAGGGGGTTTTCTGAATTGCCAGTTAATTCAATTAGCAGAAAATTGAACGGATAATGTTCTGGATAAGGCTGGGCCACGTGGTGTGTTTCTATTGGCTGGTACCGATTCGGGTTTAAGTGAACGCGCTTGCACCGTTGGATCAAAATCAACGGAAGAGATTAGATCGGAGGGGTCCTCACCGGAGTTAGGTCACCGGAAAACGCAGGGACGATGGCGGACGGCGGCGCTGTGGCTCTGATCTCATCGGAAACGGCATTCCAAAGGTCACCAGAGATGGGAGAGGGCACGGGTGGACGCGGCTCGTCGAGGTGGAGTTGTTGGTGGCATCGGCTGGCCTCGGGGACGACGGAGTCGAGCGGGAGAGACTCGCCGGAGACACGGCAGCGGTGAAGAGCTTCGGGTCAGGTCGTGGTGCCCGTTTTCGTGCGCCTGGAGATGAATGAATGGGTCTGGAAGATGCGCGAGATCATGGCGAATACGATGGACAAGACGCGCGGCTCGGACGCGGGCTAACCTCGCCGGAGACGACGACGGCGCGGCGGAGGGTTTCGGTTGCCGGCGAAGTTAGGCTTCCAGGGGTCTTTGCAGACGGCGAGGATGTCTAGGGGCTTCGCCGGCATGCGGTGGATGCAGTGGTGGCGGTGGGTGGTCGAGGGGGTGGCTACGGTGGCCGGAATCGAGCGGCGATGAGCTAGGTAAGAGGCGGAGCTCGGGGGTCTGCAATGGCGCAACCTTGCAGCGAGGGGTGTTGCAGCGTGGGGCGAAATGAAGAGGGGCTCGATGGGGTTAAATAGGACATGGTGGCCGGGGCTGGCGTGGCCGGAGAGCGCGCGGGTGGAGATCATGGGCGCAGGTGTGCGCGTCGTGGGCGACGTGGGCGCGGGCGGGCGGTTGCGGACGAAGCTGACGTGTTGGTCCCGCGCGTCTGTGAGAGGGGGGAGAGAGAGAGAGGCGCGGCGCGAGCTGGGCTGGCTGGCTGGCTAGCTGGCTGGGCCTTCTTCTTTTTCTTTTTATTTTTCTGTTTTCTGTTTTTTCCTTTTTCTTTTTTGTTTCCTTCTGGAAATTCAAATAGACTTTGAATTTGAATTTTCTTCCGACGGTGAATGTTTCCCAAATTCCAAATGGAATATTTGTGACTGTGTGAGCTTTTTGTTGGTGCATTTTGGACAAATAATTTCAGCCACTTACATTTTTCATTTGAATTTGAATTTGGTTTCAAAACCAAAAGTGTTTGAAATCCATTTTAGAAAATTGGCAGAAGGTAAAAGTCATTATTTGGACTTATGAAATTCACTTTCCTGCCAAATAAAGTGCAAAGCCATATTTAAATAATTTCCCTTGACTTTGAATTGATTTCAAAATGAATCCAACTCAATTTTTGGGAAGACTACTTTGGCTCGGATATTTCTTGGGACCTATTAGGGATAGCCTTATGCCCAATAAATATTTTCAAAATGGTTTGGTTTCCTCCAGAAGCTAGCTAGGGTTTAACTAGGGGCATTGGGATTTTATCCCTTCTAGGCAAACAATCAAGCAAAACAAAGTCATTCACAAGCAATCCTAGGCAATCAGGGGTATTTCCTAGCAAAATTTTAATTCCATGTGAATTTTTCAACATAGAATGTTGTTCTACACCATAAATTCAATATAAAGCATATTCAATTATTTGTATGGGATCTTGTTATTTGCAATTCCCATATGAACAATGTAACATCCAGATGTTCAGAATGTTTATGAAAAAGTTTTCAAAAAGTAGGGCTAGAAAATTTCATTTTTTATTTGGTTAATACAAGCTTAAATTATTTTTATAAATTTGGTGGATTTAATTTGATCTAATGTGAACTTAAATTTAAATTTGAGTTTTGTTCTTCTCTTTTAGTAGGATTTTGTTTTCTTGTCTCAGAATATTAATTCATGCACCTCTGGGTTTTTTTCCTGAAAGTTCACTCAATTTGTATTGGGCCTTATTCATTTTCTGAATTTCCCTAAAGGGAAATCATTTTGTTTCCTCTCTTAAACTCCAGGCAAAATTCCCTAGGCCCATTATGTCTCTCTCCTTTCTCTCTAGTTTTTTCAGCACCGAATGGGCCAAGCCCATTTTCTTTCTTTCTCTCCTCGCCTTATTCCATTCATCACGTGAGGAGCCGCCACTCCACTTCTTCTTCCTCAAGAACAAACATACAAACATAGAGAAGAGAAACAATCACCACGACATCACCTACACGTACAAACAAGAAATGGCTGCCTCTTCCTTTAATTCTCTCCCCTCGACTCCTTCCTTGCCCTTATCTTTCTCCACTTGCCATCTAGGCCAGCCCCAAAAGCTTCTTTTCCTCTTCCACTCACACGTACACCATTAAAGAGAAGGGAAAAGTACAGCCAGGAATCTGCCCCTCCTCTAACTTCCCTTAAATCTCATCCCTTTCCAAAACTGCAGGCACCATACTGTGCGCCTCCACCTCCTCTTCCAATTCCGGTAGCACCCTGCCCTCTCCCTTCCTCTCTGTCTCCAGAAACTCTCTCCAAAGAATGGTGCTCCATAGACGCTGATGTTCGATCCCGTTGATGCAGGCCATCTCCATCCGAATCCTTGTGCCATAAACTCCTCCACGCTATGAATCCATTCAGAGAAGAAGGAACGCGTTCCGTCAAACACGCATGAACAATTTCACATCTCCGTCAACGTTGTTCGTTGTGTTCATCACACCGTTCCATCAAACTCGGTGAGCCTCTATCAAATTCCTTTTGCACGCGTACTCATCATCATCTACTGTATCCCGTAGACATCATCATTCAACCTATCTATGTCGTTGCTCGTGTCGATGCATGAACGGATGCCATCAGATGGCATCGACATGTCCGTACTTTCTGTCCCTCGGATGACTTTGTGCCTAATAGATGAAATGTTTCCCATGGCCATAGTAACCTCATGGTGGAGTTAGATCGCTAGTTCCATCAGTCAATTTTTTGTACATATTTTTTTTATAGTCGTTTGGCTGAGATCGAGGTTGGTTTTATGCAGAGTGAACTTTGTATTGATATATTATTTTCATGTGCTCTTGATATGCCTAGGAGTGTATGCTAGTTATTTCATAATTTGCGTGTGCCATGTGATTTACTAGATTTATTTGTAGGACTACTTAATTATTAGAGTTTTGTTTTCCAATTGTCACAAGTTGACAATATTCCTTTTGTATTGTTTATTGTCTTGTGTTACACATGTGTATAGATTTTATTATAGTTTCGTATGGTTTCATCTAGATAATTTCATGCATCATGTACAAGTATCGTATGCCTCCGTATTACTTCTTGTGAATTATTACGATGTATAGGAGTTGATTGGTGTACCGGGTTATCACTGCTCTTACATGCGTGGCGGGTGTTATTTTAATAATTAGCTTTGGAGAATCGTTAGTGCAATATAATAATAATAATTATTAATAATAATATTTTAGTAATGTTTGGTACTGTTTATTGTTCTACGGTGAGAACCTGTTCATAATTTTGGTGAATGTTCGTCATGCTTATAACTTCGTACAATTACTCTAAGCTTAGCTTGATTTCTTAGTTATGGAGTACTTGGTACCTTGATTATTTTAATTTTTTGTCTAGCATGGCGATATCTTAGATATGGTTTACATATTGATTTACATCCATGCCGCATGTTTGTTTTATTGGTTTGAAATCATTGACATGACTACGATTGTTGTTTATATATTTTTAGTATGTGTTTTTGCGTAGTTTCTTTATGCTAGAGGCCAATGAAACGACAAATCCATTGTAGGTCCTTGCTACATAACATATTATTGTCTGGTTGATCCTCTTGTTTTGTAGATGTTTGGTAGCCATTATTTCATGATTGGTTGCTTCATGTCATGTTTCAGATGTGTGTTGCTATGTATGATTTATGCTTGTAGCATATAATTTAGTTTATTACTTCTTGTTAATTATCCTAGGTGTTTTGTTTACCTAGGATGGTAGCCGTGCATGCTTAGTTGATTAACATGCCATGTTAGTACTTACTCAAAGTAGAATGCATATTTTGGTTATATGTCTACCATGTGTTATATCATTACTAGTTTGTACCTTATGTTCATGCATTTGGTTAGCCTTACTTGGTAGATATACATGACAGCAGTTTTTTGATATCACGGGTTCTTTTATTTAATAACTTATTGCTTGATCAATACTATGCCAGGTTGTTATAATTGTATAACTAGATTGCATCGTTGCATGTACTAATTTATGTCTTGTATGATGTCTAAGTTGTTTACCTATTTTTTTGCAAGTGTAGGATGTACTAGAAGGAAGTCATCTTGTTACTCATGCTAGTGTAGTACATTGTTTAATGTTGTTGTTGGCATGGTTTAGTTGTTTACTTGGCTACATGCTTAGCATGCTTCCTCGGTGTGATTATATGTCATAACTAGTATATAGGGTTGTGTGCTATTGCCTTGCTTGATAGTCATGTTAGTTGTTATCAACTAAGTTATCTCATAGTTACGAGTTGTATTCTATTAGTAACATATTTTGGCATCTCGTGTGATGATCATCCATGCATAGCATTATATCAGGTTTATCTTACTGTTGCATTTGTTGTATGCCAAGTCTTTCGCTATATTTTGGTTACCTTTCTATTGCATTATTGTATGCCTAGACATCATTCATGCAAGTAATCTCGCATGTCTTATTATGTTCCATGTGTTATAGTTTACTACTAAGTCCATTGTGCTTCTTATAGATGATTGCCCTTGTCACATGTTAGTACTATGAGTATTTTATACGTGTTGCAATGGTTCATCACATCCATAGGATAGTTTACCTTTCATGTTAATTGAGTTGTGTCTTTCTCATATGCTTAGTGTGCATAGTTTGCTCTCTTGTTTAAGCATGTGGTGATAATCTTATAGCTAGTTGTTATTGGATATTGGTTATTTTCTTTATTATAAAGACGATGTCCTAGTTTAGTATCTTCTCATGATAACTTGTATGTTTGATGATTGTATTTTAGTTAAGACCTCTTTATGATTTTATATTCATATGCCATGTGTGATATGTGTCATATTATTTCATTGTTTAATTAGCTTTCATCATAGTATTGGTTTGTCTTTTGTTGTAGAACTTCTTGCTAACAATTGTTATGATTGATGCTTAGACATTCCTTATTGGTAACCATTATAAATATTTAGACGCATCTAAATATTTATTTGTGGTTAATAATTTAACCATCTCATGTTCTTGCTTGTGGTAGGATTGGGTTACATTAGCTAGTATTACCATGTCATGTCTAGGACAATTGTTATTTAGTTATTCGATGTGTTGTTTAGTTTATTTATATTAGTTGACTTATGTTTGTTGTTGTTATATTGGATCTATATGGTTTAGTATTGCTTTAGGACTACACATAGATCCAACTCAATTCATGTGTGTTGTATGTTGTTTCATTCCTTAACTACTATGGTTTGTAATGTTGGTTGTTTGTCTTATGGAACACTTGCTTTTGAATTATTATAGTTGATGCATATGATTGGTTGCTATTGACCATTATAAATATTTGGATTCTATCCAAATATTTATTTGTGGTTAACTTTTACCTTCATCATGCTATGTTGTGATTGTGTAGTTAAAATGCATAGGATGGTTCCATTCCATGAGTGTTGTTGCCATTGTGTTTGTTCTATGGTAGTTTCCTATATTGTAAGTCGTGATGTATAGTGGGCACTACTAGTAGTTAGTAGCATAATTCTGTCGGCGTACGACGCCTATGGGATCGAGGGGATCCCTTTTACGGTTCGGCAGGGAAAAGATGTACACAAAGAGCAGATCCAACGATCAACGCGGGGATCTTTACCCAGGTTCGGGCCGTTGAGAAGCGTAAAACCCTACTCCTACTTTAGTTTATTGTGGGTGTTCTTAAGCTCAAGTACACGGAGCGCTTGCGATGAACAGTACGTTCAAGAAGCAGCTACGCATGCAGAATGGGCCAGAAAAGGTCCTCCCCCCTGTAGCTTCGCCTTGGGCCTCCTTTTATATGTCCAAGGGGTCACCAACAATGGCGGACAGCAGTACAAGAGGTGTAAAGTTACTACAGTGTTACATGATTATCACTAATGACTTAGGACAAAACGCATTAAATGCTCTACTTAGCTGTCCCTTACTTTCTTGGGGACGGAAAAAGAGCCCGTCCCATCAGCACCGCTTAACCCCATCCGCGGTCAGAGCCATGACACGCAACCAGGAGGACAAGCCCTAAACGACGGACTGGTCGTTGCGCTGGAGCGGTGGCAGTACGGTGGGATCTTGCCGGGCCTTCGCGAGCCTTCCCGGCAAGATCTTGCCGGGAAGCCAACCTTCGGTCTTCTATCTTCTGATCATTAGCTTGAATGCCTTCTTGATAACCTTGTATTTGTTTCCAGCTGTTCTTCGGCAGGCCTTGCCGCTGGTATGGCTACAACCGTCCGTGCACAAGTATGGGGTTCTAAAGACCCAATCTTTAGTACACCGACAGGAGCCCCCGGGCCTAGGCCATACACGGGTGCGAGGCGTCGTTGGGCTAGGCCCAAACAGTGCACGGGCACGCGTGGCAAGAGTTAACTGTTGTAATCATCTTATTTACCGCACTCCCCCACGATGCACATTAAATGCGGGACGTGGGAGACGTGCGCGGGACGGCCGCAGTGGTAGTGCGCTCGTAAAAATGCTTTCACATCGGTCAGTAAAGAGCCAGCCCCGCGCCTTCCCCATAAAAAGGAATCCGCAGAGGCGCTGCTCATTTACCTCTCGTCTCTTCCAATCTGGAAACCGCCGTCGCCTTCTTCCTCGAGCTCGAGACAGAGCCTCTTGCATCCATCCGCCATCCCCACGCCCCCATCAGCCCCGGCCTCCGCTTCCACAGTCGCCATGCCGCCCAAAGCCAGCAAGGGCAAAGCGGTGAAAGCCGTCGACTCGGATGCAGAGGCGGAGAAGATCGACCTGGTGGAGATGCGGAAGGAACACGCCGTCTTCGCCCCGACGCTCGACATGCGCGCCCTGACTGAGCGGTACATGTGTCTGTTGGGGAAGGAGACGAAGGCTCACCCTAGAACTCGCGTGCTCCCAGCTTCCGTCAAGGGCGGTCCAGATAAATTCCCCTTCTTCACCGCTTACTTTTACTGCGGGCTCTGCCCTCCATTTTCTGATTTCTTCATCGACATCTGTACACATACGGCTTCCGCCTCTTGGATTTCACGCCGAATGCCGTGACATGCATGTCAGTCTTTGCTCATCTTTGTGAAAATTTCGCCGGAGTAGTCCCCAGCACAGCCCTCTTCCGCCACTACTTCATTCCCGCATCGAAACGGGAGACGCCCTTTCTGGTTCTATCACCTGGATTCCAAGGGCATGGAATAAGGATATATACCCAGACGGTCTCTACCGTAAGAAGTGGGAGGAATGGCAGGCCGAGTGGTGGTGGATCAAGGAGAAAGATCCCCAGCCGTTCTGTTCGCCCCGACGAACGAAAGTGGTTCGCGGCAAGAACTGGAGCAGCCTCGATCCTCAAGATGAGAAGCTCGCAATTGCAATTACCAGGATCCACCGTCTCAGGGTTGCCGGGCTCACAATAGAAATGATTGGCGCTGATTTCCTCCGCCGCCGCATCGCCCCTCTGCAGAATAAAGGGAGACCAGCCTGGGAGTTCAAGAATGCAGCAGATATCATGAGGCTGCGCCCTGGTCTGAACAATAACTTGACGGTCTTGCAGCACACAGCTCTCTGCCACAAACTGTTCAGGCCTGACGGGAAATATACGTTGCCGCCTGGCGTAATTCCCCTGTGCAACAACTCCGCTTTGAGCTCAATCATCGCCATGATGCCGGTGTGTAATGCTCACGGCCTTGACGGAACTTGGGAAGAGCCATCTTTAGAGCACGCACAGGAGTTCTTTGACAATTTGTTGGAGAAAACCATCCGGGAAGAGCCAACCCTCATCCGCCCCACCACTGATGAAGAAGTGGCTTACATCGCCAGCAGAGCGGAAGAGGCGAATCTAGCCGCGGAGGCCGGCAGCTTTGGCTTCGCGGAAGAGGAAGCCAGTGAAGAAGAAATAATGCTAGAGGAGACCCTTGCCGAGCAGGGTGACGTTGCCGGGGAACAGAGTGGCCTGGTTGCCGGGAGCTCTTCTGTCGAAGACACAGCCGAGGAGCAGCTGCACGAGGAGCCCCCATCTCCGGAGAAGAAGAAACGTGTTCTTCGAAAAGCCGTCTCTGGCGTCCCAACACGTCAACCTCCCTCGAGTGATGAGGCTCCCGGCAAGGGGGCGGCCGGCAAGGCTGCGCAGCGGCAAGAAGCCCAACAGCAACCCGTGCGACGTACGACACGCGCGACCGCGGCAACAACTGGTGCGGCGGGGGCATCCCATACGACGGCACCAACGACTGGAGCAGCAGGATCACATCAACCTACTGCTTCTGCCGCAGCCAAGCGTCCCAGGACCCCTTCTCCACCTCCTCGCACGGACACTGAAGCGGAGGTCGACTTTGACATCTCCTCTTTTAGTCCGGATAGAGAAGAGTAAGGGTCCTTGCCGCATCTTTCAACTTCTGAATTTCTGGTTTCGCTGAACTCATTTGTTTTGCTTTGGCCTGTCCCCACAGAGATACGGAAACGTTGGCGCAAAGGATGGCGAAGAAGGCGAAGACTTCTACGGGTGATGAGCCTTCGGCAAGCACCGTAGGTGCGCCAGAGCCCATCGTCATCAGCCCGGAGCCCAGCCCTCAACGCATCCTCCAACCCAGCCCCCAGCGTGAGCCCACTACCCATTTTCCGCTGGCGAGCGTTGGGGAGAATATCTTCGCTACTGACATCACCGGGCTTGTAGGAGAAGAACGGCAACAAGGAGAGCCATTGGAGGCCGCCCCTAACGTGCCGCCTCCGTCGACCACGCCGCCCAGAGATGAACCTTCGGCAAGGGCTTCCACTGGCGAGCCCATTCGCGTTGAAGAGGAGCCGGCAAGCACGGGCACTGGCAATCCTACATCGGTAACCAATGTTGCCGGGAAAGGAGAAACCACCTCTCAACAGCTCGACACGGGTAAACCATTTGCCTTGGTCCACTTGTCATTCTTTCTTTATTTTTGTCTTCTTGAACTTCATCCTCGGTCTCATCTTGTTTCCTTTCTTGGTCTTCAGATCTCCCTTCGATGGAGCAAATGGATGTTGATGCTGTCATCGAAGAGACCGCCAAGGACGCTGCCGCCGAGGCCGACAGAGTCGCAGCAGACGAGGCCGCACAGGAAGAAACCACCAAGGGGTCTGCTGAGGGGGCCGGCAAGGAGACCGCCGACCATACTGACGGCATTCCTGCCGCAGGAGCGCCTGGCGCTACACCGGTCGCGGAGCCCCCAGCCGCCGGCGAGGCGGTTGTCGAGGATCAACCGTCAACATCCAATGCTCCCCCGTCAAGCAGATACCTTAAGGTTGGCGACAACCTGTTCATCAGCATATCAGGGACGGCAAGCATCGGGGTGCCAACCGAAGGAGAAATTTTTGATGAAGATGTCATCGCCGCCGCTGGACTCAAGCTCGGTGATGAGCCATGCGCTAGCAACAGCGGGTCCAGGGAAGAATAGCTCCTCCAAGCCATGAGCGACAACTTCCAAAAGTTTCAGGCGCTTCACCGTACCCGAAAGGAGAGGTTGGACTCCAGGGCAGTAGTTGTTGAAGCAGCGGAGGCAGATTTCCAGAAGCGCGTCGAGGAGATGCAAGTCTGGTACGCCGAAGCTTTCCAGGAGCTGACGGCTGGCCGGGAGCAGCTGAATCAGAGTTGGAACGAGCTCCTCATGAAGCAGTCCGACGCCGAGAAGGCACAGGAGGAGGCTGCGCAGCGGGCTGCTGCAGAAGAGGCTCGCTTAACGGAACGGCAAGTCGGGCTCGATGCTTATGAAGAAGATCTTGCCGCTCGCGAGGAGGCGCTTGCCGCCAAGCTCCGCAGCAAGGACGAGGAGATCGAGAAGCTTGTCGCGCAGCGAACCCAGGAGCTGGAGCAAAGACACAAGGAAACACTCGAAGCTCTGGCCATAGATCACGCCGGCAAGTTAAAGGAAGCCATCGATGCCGCCGAAGCTGCAGAGGCCGCCAAGAACGAGCTGGGCGATAAGGTGAAGAGGCTGGAAGCGGATCTTGAGGGCCACGGCAAGGAGATCTCAACGCTCAAAGCCGACAGAGAGAAGACTCTCTTCAGCCTGGCGGAGATGCAAGCCGCCATGTCTGACAAGACCAAGGAGCTCTCTTCAGCCAATGAATCCATTGCTGATCTGAAACTGAAGCTGACGACGCTGGAGGAGTCCCTTGAGAACGGCAAGGTTCGCGAGAGGGCTTTAATCAAAGACCTCCAGAATGAGAAGAGCCTGCTCAACAGCGCCGCCGCCACTTATAATGACTTTGAGAGAGGCGTGAAGATCTGGACTGAGCGCCTTGTCGATGTCGCGGAAAGGCTTGCCGCAGAACTGTCTACCATGGGCCTGCAAAACTTCAACTACTCTTCTGACGATAGGGTGTCTTCGAGCGCCAAGCTGACCATGTTCTTCGAGAGCATCGTTGACGCCCTCAAGCTGCTCCAGTCTAACCGAGAAACCCATCTGGCCAACGAATCCCGCAAACTCTGTCGGGTCGTCCTCCAAAAGGTGCTCATCAAAGTGGTGCATAAGAACCCTGGCATCAACCTCACCAACGTTCTCGCTAGCTTGCCGAAGGATGTAGATCTCAAGGCACTCGAAGAACTTGTCGCGCCCATCGTCGACTGAGTGAGCCAAGTCAAGAGGGTCGAAGGACAGCGCAGGGACTAGCCGCTTTGCTTCATTTTGTCGCCACCATTCCATGCCAAAGACAGTTTTATCTTAAGTTAGAATCGCGGCAACCGTCAATGTAACATAACTTGCTATGTTTTGGATGAATGTATGCTATTTCCCTTGTCTGATTTCTTTCTTTGTACGGTACATGCCCTACGCTTATTGGGAACTTGCCGATGCGCGCACCCTTGCCGCTAGCGCTTTGAGGAACGAATCCTTAGCAGCCTGCTGGAGGTGTCGCTGTCGACAAGATACCTTAACGTTTTCAGTGCAGCCACTTAAGTTGTTGAGCAGACTCGAAACAAAGTAAGGGCGCAACCAATCACGACAAGGTTCCTTCGCGTGCAGGTTTTCCATACAAAGGCCAAAATCGTTCAAGGAAAATAAGTCTTACAACAAAAATTTGCTTAAAAGTTTTGCAACTTAGCTTTTTGTTGTTGTACTCCTTATTGCAATATGTCAACTTGAACGTCGCCTGTCGGTGTCCATACCATCATTCCCCCCTGGCAAACTTGCACGCGAGGAAACCTTCTGTCCTTTGAGAAAAAGAAAGAAGAGAAAATAGAGATATGGAACCTTGGCGGTTCATTAATGCTTACCGGAAGCAGGTGCAATACAATATCTCAGACAAACATGCATATAGAATGACATGAAAATCGACAAGAATTGTAAAATGCTTAAGTTTATTCAACTATGCACAGGGTCTGTGCCTGGCTTTGTGCAAAGGATCATATGCCTTGCCGGCAAAACTTGTACAAAAGGTGGTTGCCGGGTGACCCGGCAACCACGCCTTCTGGGTAGAACTTACGAAGGTGTTCGATATTCCAGGAGTTGCTCACTGGAATGCCATCTTCGGTCTCCAGGCGGACTGCGCCGGGTCTGGTGACTCGTACTACCCGATAAGGGCCTTCCCACTTCGGCGTCAACTTGTTGGAATTCTTGGCCGACTGAACGCGCCGAAGAACAAGGTCGCCTTCCTCAAGGCTTCGGGCATGAACCTTGCGGCTATGATAGCGGCGCAAGGCTTGCTGGTAGCGTGCAGCTCGCACAGCAGCCCGAAGACGATCTTCCTCAAGGAGCGTGGCGCCATCTTGGCGCAGCTGCTCTTGCTCAAGCTCATCATAAGCGAGCACTCGAGGTGACCCGTATATGAGTTCCGTGGGGAGAACTGCTTCTGCCCCGTAGACTAGGGAGAAGGGTGTCTGGCCAGTAGCTCGATTTGGTGTCGTTCTGATTGACCAAAGAACTGCTGGCAGCTCATCAATCCAGCGTCTTCTGCACTTGCGCAGCTTGTCAAAAGTCCTTGTTCTGAGGCCTCGCAGCACTTCAGCATTTGCCCTCTCCGCTTGGCCGTTGCTCCTCGGATGAGCAACAGAAGCAAAACAGATTTTGCCGCCAAGGTCTTGGACGTACTGCATGAAGGTGTGGCTCGTGAACTGTGTGCCATTGTCGGTGATGATCCTGTTCGGCACACCAAAACGGCACACTATTCCCTTGAAGAACTTGACGGCTGATTGTGTTGTCACCTTTCTCACTGCTTCCACTTCCGGCCACTTTGTGAACTTGTCGATAGCAACGTACAAGTATTCGAAGCCCCTGGCAGCGCGGGGAAAAGGGCCCGGTATGTCGAGCCCCCAGACCGAAAATGGCCAGGAGAGAGGGATTGTCTGAAGAGCTTGAGCTGGCTGATGCAATTGCGTTGAATGGAACTGGCACGCTTCACACTTGGTTACTAGTGCAGTTGCATCTTGGAGAGCAGTGGGCCAGAAGAAACCTTGCCGGAATGCCTTGCCGACAAGAGCTCTTGAGCCTATGTGGGAGCCACATATGCCTCCATGTATCTCTGCCAATAGCTCTAGTCCATCCTCCCGAGGAATACACTTCAATTTCACACCGTTCGGTCTCTTTCTGTACAGGACATTGTCCACGAACTGGTACATACTAGACCGACGGGCTACTTTCTCCGCTTCTTCCTGTTCTTCAGGGAGTTCTCCTGTTTGAAGGAACTGGACGATGTGTTGTGCCCATGTTGGAGCCTATGGCTCGACAACAAGGACCAAAGGCATATCTTCGGCCGCGGGAGCGCTTGCTTCTGCGGCAAGAACCTGAGGTTCTGCGCGAAGCTGCTGTTCACCGGCAACCGTGTCATTCCCGGCAACTTCCTTGCCGGCGGCTTCTGGAAGCTCTGCCGGGAAATACTTGCCGGTACTTAACTTCCTTCTTTTGTCTTGCCTCGTCGATGGTGTTACGGATGGCTGAGTTAAGCGGAGCACAAAAGTTCCTAGTTCCACAGGTAACTTGAGGGCAGCACGCTTTGACAGGTCGTCGGCAATGTTGTTCTCCGCACGAGGAACATGCTCTGTTTGCAAACCGTCAAAACGCTCCTCCAACTTTCTCACTTCATCTACATATGCTTCCATCAACGGGCTCTGGTAATCTTTGTTAACTTGCCTGACGACAAGCTGTGAGTCACCTCTGACGATGAGCTTCTTGATTCCAAGGTCCGCCGCGATCCTGAGACCGGCAAGCAGCCCTTCATATTCTGCAGTGTTGTTTGTTGATCTCTCCCGGGGAAAGTGCGTCTGAATTACATACTTGAGGTGCTCTCCGGTGGGTGCGACAAGCAGCACGCCAGCACCGGCGCCTTGCAGCGAAAAAGCCCCATCAAAGTACATAATCCATTCTCGATCTGTTTCCTTGCCGGGGGTAGTTGTCTCTTGAATTTCTTCGTCTGGAGTCGGTGTCCATTCTGCAATGAACTCTGCCAAGGCTCTGCTCTGAATAGTCGAAGTGCTTTCAAATCTGAGATCAAAGCTTGACAGTTCCAACGCCCACTCCACAATTCTGCCGGTCGCATCTGGGTTTCGTAAAATCCACTGCAACGGGAAACGAGTGACGACGGTGATTTCATGTGCCTGAAAATAATGGCGCAGCTTCCTCGAGGCCATAAGGAGGCCGAAGAGCAGCTTCTGCACGCCAGAATATCTTGATCTAGCCCCCTGCAACAGGGAGCTGACAAAATAGACTGGGCGCTGCACCATCTTCTTCTTCTGCGTTGCTTCATTCGGTTGCGCAGATCCTGCCTTGTCGGCACCAGACTCTGCCGGGGAGAATCCCAGCTTGTCGTTTGACGGGCTTTTCGCTGCTGCTGCTTCTTCATCAACTTCTCTCTGCACCACTAACGCAACACTAACCACTTGATTTGTTGCCGCTAGGTATAGCAGCAACGGCTCTTGTGGTTTAGGCGCGACTAGCGTTAGCGGAGAGGAGAGGTGCCTCTTCAAGTCCCGCAGCGCTGCCTCCGCTTCCGGAGTCCATTTCATTGGACCGACCTTCTTCAAGATTTTGAAGAAAGGCAGGGCGCGCTCAGCGGATTTGGAGATGAACCTGCTCAGAGCAGCAACGCAGCCAGCAAGTCGACGCACATCTTTGACACGTCTTGGTGCTTCAATCTGCTCAATTGCCTTGATCTTGTCGGGATTTGCTTCAATTCCACGTTGAGACACAAAGAACCCGAGAAGCTTGCCGGATGGAACGCCAAACACACACTTCTCAGGATTGAGCTTCAGATTGATCCTGCGCAGATTTGCAAATGTCTCTTCTAGATCTTGTATGAGCGTTGCTTTGTCCTTGGTTTTGACCACTATGTCATCCATATAAGCTTCCATATTTCTATGTAGCTGGGGCTCAAAACCAATCTGGACCGCTCTTGCAAACGTCGAACCAGCACTTTTCAACCCGAAAGGCATGCGTATGAAGCAATACGTGCCACATGGGGTGATAAATGTGGTTTTCTCTTCGTCTTCCTTTGACATGAAAATCTGATGATACCCTGAATAAGCGTCAAGAAACGACAGCAAATCGCAGCCAGCAGTGGAGTCCACAATCTGGTCGATGTGCGGCAAGGGAAAAGGATCTTTTCGACAGGCTTTATTGATATCTGTATAGTCAATACATAGCCTCCATTTACCATTCGCCTTGCGCACTACAACTGGATTGGCCAACCATGTTGGATGGAGCACTCCCCTAACTAAACCTGCCGCTTCTAGCTTTCTGATTTCTTCGGCAATAAATTCTTGCCGCTCCAAATCTTGCTTTCTAACCTTCTGCTTGACGAGCCGCGCGTGAGGACAGACAGCAAGGTGGTGCTCGATTACCTCCCTGGGAATGCCGGGGATATCAGATGGTTTCCATGCAAACACATCGACATTCGCCCGCAGGAAGGCAATGAGCGCGCTTTCCTATTTGTCATCGAGGGTGGAACTTATGGTGAAAGTTCCTCCCGTACCATCCTCCTTGACGGGCACCTTCTTAGTTGCTGGTGGAGCTGCCTTGGATTTCTTACTCTTGCCAGTGGAGCTCTCCGGCACATCCTCAACGGGAGCGCAGCACTCCGAGGAGGTGCGCTTGCCGGAGTGTGTGCTAGGGGTCTTGCCGGACTTCTTCTTCCCCCCGGGAGCTTCGGCGGCAGGAGCAAGTGCCTTGGCGGCAGGTGCTGCGACTGCCTCCCGGTAGAGTTGGTTGGTGCAGATAAGCGCATCCTTCTTGTCGGAGTTGATAGTGATGACGCTCATCGGCCCGGGCATCTTTAATGTATTATAGGCGTAGTGTGATGCCGCCATAAACTTGGCCAGCGCCGGGCGACCAAGAATCCCATTATATGGCAATGGAATCTTGGCGACGTCGAAGACGATCTTCTCTGTCCTGTAGTTCAGCTCACTACCAAATATTACTAGCAGTGTGACCTTGCCCTTCGGCTGGCTCCTTCCTGGATTGATCCCTTGGAACGTGCCCGTTTCCTCGAGATCTTCATCAGGAATTTGCAATCTCTTGATCACATCAGGCGAGATCAAGTTCAAACCGGCCCCACCGTCAACTAACATTTTTGTCACCTTGAGGTTGCGGATCGTTGGTGAGACCAACAATGGCAAACACCCGACCGCAGTTGTGCGATCAGGGTGATCCTCGGCGTCAAAAATGATAGGCGTGTGGGACCATTTCAATGGTTTCCGGGCATCGACCGATGGCTCTGCCGCATTAATCTCGTGCGCCCACTGTTTGAGTCGGCGGTGAGAGGAATGCAACGAGGCACCTCCGTCAACGCACATGGCTTCTGTAGCTTTCTGGAACTCGTGCTCGCTGGACTCGTCGCCGTCTTCATCATCATCGTCACCCCCCTGTTCCTTGTCACGGCCTTGAGCGGGCCTCTCCTTCTGTTGCTTGGCCTTGCCGCGGCGACCTCCTCGACCACCGCGTTTCTTGCCGGACCCCTCAGCGCTATCCTGGGCCTTCTCCTTGTCTCGCCTCTCATACTCGGCTTTCTGCTTCTCGACAAGCTGCTCAACTTGCCGGCAGTTTTGGAGATCGTGACCCTTGGTGTGATGGATCTTGCAGTACTGCTTGTCGGAGCCCTCCGGCTTGTCGGCAGCCGCCAAGGCCTGCCATGCGACACACGCGGCAACCTCCTTTCCGGGGCCATCAGCCTTGATCTTCTTGGCGCCGCTGGGGTTGCTGGATCCCTCGATGGCAAGCACGGCCTTGCCCTTGCGCTTCCTATTACGCCGTCGGCCTTTCTTCGCCGAGGTGGGAGCATCTTCGCCTTCAGAGTCGATTTCCGCACCAGCATCTTCGCCGGGGAACCTCCTCCCCTCCTCGGCCCGAGCACATTTGTCAGCCAGAGCATAGAGCTCGGCGACATCCCTGACCTTGTTCATTGCCAGCTCTTCCCGCATCTTGCGGTTGCGCACATTCTGATGAAACACACTGATAACAGCGGCAGGATGAACGTCTGGGATGTTGTGCTGTATACGGCTAAATCTCTGTATGTACTTGCGCAAGGTTTCGCCTTCCTTCTGGGGGATGAGATGTAAATCGCTTTCTTGGCCAGGAGCCTGGTGGCCTCCGGTAAAGGCGCCAACAAACTCATGACACAAATCTGCCCAGGAGGAAATGGAGTTCTCTGGCAGATGCATTAACCACGACCTGACGTTGGGCTTAAGCACCAACAGGAAGTAGTTGGCGAATATCTTGTAGTCTCGAGCTCCGGCAGCCTGCACCGCAATGGTGTAGACGCTCAGGAACTCTGACGGGTGAGTCTTGCCGTCGTATTTCTCCGGCACCTCCGGCTTGAAATTTCGGGAATTGGGCCACTGGACTCGCCGCAGCTCACGAGTAAAAGCTGGACAACCCACCTCATAAGGCAAGTTACCAGAATAGCCCGGCGCAGGCTCGTCTACAGTGGGCCCCGCGCGCCTGTCGGATTGACGGCGCGCTTCCCGCCGCCGCTCGATGGTAGTTCGAGCATCTTCTTTGTTCCGTTCCCGAAGAACTTGACGTTGATCGCGGCGAACCCGCGGACCAGACGACGCCGTGGAATCGTCATCACGGGCGTCGATCCGCCGAGTTAGCGACCGCTCTTGTCGCAGCGGAGGGGAGCGCATCGTAATCGTACCGCCTCCGGTCTTTTCGCCATCAGCACGGACCGGATCAGTGGACTGCCGCCGCGAAGGCTCCGCCTGCTGCGGCCTGTCACCGTTAGCCAAGCCGATGAGGCTCTGAATGGCAGATCTCCATTCGTATAGCTTCTCCGCAGTGGGAGGGAAGTCTAGGAGCAGCTGAGCTCGTGCCAACGCTTCTGCTGGCGTAGGCGGTGGCGAAAGGTGCGAAGAACGTGAGGTGCTCTGACTCCTAACTGTGTTAGAAGGAGCTCCATCACGGTCTTGCGACCGCGCCCTGCTTCCACCAGCGTGTTGGCGTGTATACTGGCCCCGTGCATCTTGGGAGTGATGCGCAGGGGTTTTTCCATGGGGGCGCCTGGAACCACCAACGTCGCGGCGCTGCCCGTCGCGCACGACCTAAGAAGGCCGCGGCGCATGCGCCGGTGTGGGTGTCTTGGAAGGCGCCGTCCCGTCCTTGGAGTTCTCTGCGCCACCCGTAGGTAGCACGGCTCCGTCCTTAGACCTGGCGCTGTTGCGAGCGACGCCGCTCGCCTGGCTCTGATCGCCAGAATGTCATGGAGGCTCAAGACCTCCACCTCCTCCTCCACCAGCGCCCACGCTGTCGCCCGTCTGTGTGGGTACGGGCAAGCCAGACGCGGATGGATCAACCGCCGTAGCGCCCTTCTTCTTGGGAGCCATGGCGATGAAAGTCATCAGGAACTGGCGCGCTGACCGCTAGATCGGGTTCGCGCAATCTTTCCCCTACCTGGCGCGCCAAAGATGTCGGCGTACGACACCTATGGGATCGAGGGGGTCCCTTTTACGGTTCGGCAGGGAAAAGATGTACACAAAGAGCGGATCCAACGATCAACGCGGGGATCTTTACCCAGGTTTGGGCCGCTGAGAAGCGTAAAACCCTACTCCTGCTTTGGTTTATTGTGGGTGTTCTTAAGCTCAAGTACACGGAGCGCTTGCGATGAACAGTACGTTCAAGAAGCAGCTACGCATGCAGAATGGGCCAGAAAAGGTCCTCCCCCCTGTAGCTTCGCCTTGGGCCTCCTTTTATATGTCCAAGGGGTCACCAACAGTGGCGGACAGCAGTACAAGAGGTGTAAAGTTACTACAGTGTTACATGATTATCACTGACGACTTAGGACAAAACGCATTAAATGCTCTACTTAGCTGTCCCTTACTTTCTTGGGGACGGAAAAAGAGCCCGTCCCATCAGCACCGCTTAACCCCATCCGCGGTCAGTGCCATGACACGTAACCAGGAGGACAAACCCTAAACAACGGACTGGTCGCTGCGCTGGAGCGGTGGCAGTACGGTGGGATCTTGCTGGGCCTTCGCGAGCCTTCCCGGCAAGATCTTGCCGGGAAGCCAACTTTCGGTCTTCTGTCTTCTGATCATTAGCTTGAATGCCTTCTTGATAACCTTGTATTTGTTTCCAGCTGTTCTCCGGCAGGCCTTGCCGCTGGTATGGCTACAACCGTCCGTGCACAAGTATGGGGTTCTAAAGACCCAATCTTTAGTACACCGACAAATTCATATTGGAACGTTAGTCTTGATCGCGAAACCTTCCTTAGCCGTGTCAACTTAACCCAGTCCCTTCGGTGAATCCTATCTCTTACCTTCCTATCGTGCTGCCTCATTCTGGAATATCCATCTTGATCAATATCTTGTTTCCCATCCACTCTCAATGTGTTTTTGGATGTTATTGAAGTTTACTTTTGTCTTGGTATTTATTTGTTTTTCATTTGCTATCGTTACGACGAGTAGGAAGTGATGAGGTTGGACATGGACAGGAACAGGTTACCGAAGAAGAACTCGACAATGAAGGCATGCCTCCTTCTTTGATCATGCTTATCTTATGTTTACAAAATTGCATTCTATGATTACTATATGCATGCTTTTTAATCTTGTAGCTAGCGTGTCAATTGACACATTACCTTGATCCGCTTGTCGCCTATTCACCTGACACCTTAGTAGAATTATAGTATCCTGGTAGAGTAGAAATGCTTACCATGCTTATTACCCTATAGGTGCTTTGCTGAATGACCTTTGAGTCATTGACACTTGAAACTTATCGCTGAGCTAGGCCGGTTGGCCCTTGTGATTTCCTCCATCCTCTTCTACTCTGGGTGAAACTTACCATCTAAATATTGGCGCGGGTGACAGCTGAATCAAGGATTGAAGGAGCGATTGGCTGCCCTTCATAAGCTGAAGGGGTAATAAACCTAAACCCTAAAACCCTAACCCTAAACCGTAAACCCTAAACCCTACTCCGTGCCGCATGTGGCCTAATAAGCCTTGAATTTGAAGATTGTGATAACACTACAGCCACATGCTATATGGGCACTGGCTTGGTTAATTAATTAGTTCACCCTTATTGTCGTCATCGCCGTACCACAGATGGGATAGCTGCCTTACGAGGAGTATTCTCGGCACAAAAGGGGGCCGGACTATGAATTGCGGTTACTTCCCTGTTGAAACCTAGTGGGCTTGGCACAGTAAGGGTAGTCTAATGAAAGACCTCATCACAATCTTCCTGCCGGTATACCGAATGGTGTACTACGCTAGCGATGGCTAGTGGCAACAAGTCGGGATTGTGTCATGTGGGTAAAGTGTACGACCTCTTCAGAGTGTAAAACTATTCGAATAGCCGTGTCCACGTTCATGGATGACACATGAATCTTTCTTGACATACAGGACATGTCTTGCTTATTCCCTCTTTTCCTCTATTCTTGGAAACTATGAAGGACGTGAGTTTTTTTTACCTGAAACTGTAGGGTAATAACCCCACAACATTGCCTTTATTGAAAAGAGTACAATGTACAAATATACAAAGATCCGGGAGGACCAAAATAAAAATAAAAATAAAAGCTATGACAACCTACTGAAAGCAAACAAAACTAACCTCAAGGAGGTAAAAAAGAAATCCATCTAAGAAGATCATCCTTAAATTTAGCCTTAATCCTATGGGCTAAGAGAGAGATATCATGGATGAAATTGGCCCTCCACCTTCGAAAAGAAGGTTTTACATTTCTAAAAACTCTGTCATTCCTCACTGTCCAAATATTTGAACATGCCAAAAAGACCACCTCAGCAAAGAATGGTTTCTGGAATTCTCTTCTGGCCGCATAGGCAATGATAGTCATATTATCCCTAGGCTGCCAGTGAATCTGCAGATAGTTCCACACCCTACAACTGAAATTACAAGAGAAGAAAAGGTGGTCCCTATCCTCCTTAGTGTGAGTAGGGCATAACACACACAGGTTTGAATCAAAAACATTCCAGTGCCTCCGCTCTAACATGTCTTGAGTATTCCACCTATCCATGATAAGCATCCATGCAAAAAACTTGATCCTCATAGTACAACAACTGGACCATACCCACTGTAAGATTGGATTTGGCACAATGGGCTTGTGTAAGAAATTGTAATATTTCTTAGCTGTGTAAGCTTTATTATCCTCCTTCCAGAACCAAACATCACTCATGTCCAAGTTTCTCTGTGAACTGAGTAACAGCTCCTGTAGAGCTTGTAGTTCCAGGAATGCCCTTTCAGACAGGGGCAAGTGAAACAAAGAGATCAAATTCTCAGTTGCAAAAACTTCATTAGCAGATATCAAAGGGTCAGCTGCAAAGGAAAACAGTCTCTGGAACCTGACATCCAGGGGGTATTTAAGTCGCCTAAGGTCCAGGACTCAGACCAAAACAAGACAGAATCACCTTTGTTAACTTGCATAGAGGACACCATTCTAAATTTGTCCATCAGCTTGCATATATCTCTCCACCAAAAAGACCCACAAAGAGTGGTAGCATGAGGCACGCTTTCATGGTAGTAGGTGTTCCAAATCAGATGCACCCAAGGCACATCAGCCTTATTATAAAATTTGCTTGCATGCTTAAGAAGGAGAGCTTCATTTTGCACTTTTAGGTTCATAATTCCCAGCCCTCCTTTATTTTTTGGCCTACAAACCAAGTCCCAAGCAGCAAGAGACTGACCAAAATCCTTCCCATACTTTCTCCAAAGGCACTGCCATTGAATTCTTTCCAACTGTTTTAAAATTCCAGGTGGGATATCCAAGCTGCAAAGGAAAAACATTGGGACAGATGACAAAGCAGAGATAAGATACTGGAGTCTTCCTCCATGTCCAAGGAAGGATGAACTGACAGATAACTTTCTTTCTATACTGTCCACTAAAGGCATGAGGCCCATAATCTTGGGCTTAGTAGTACCAACAGGGAGACCAAGATAGGTGAAGGGTAATGTACCGACCACACAGCCAAAGATATCAGCCAATCTAGCCACTTCAGCAGAGTCCACATTAATAGGCAACATTGAGGATTTATGGTAATTAACATGTAGACCAGTTGATTGACAAAAAAGCAACAACATGCTCTTTAAAGACAACAATTGCTTCTCATCAGCAGGCAAGATTATCAGAGTATCATCAGCATATTGTACAATAGGGTAGTCCTTGTCATGACAAGGAATTGGGAGTTGCAGGAGGCCTTTGGAGTGCATATCAATGACCACAGACTGTAAAAGATCAGCAGCAATTGCAAACAGTAGGGGTGAGAGAGGGTCACCCTGCCTAACCCCCTTTTTGCAAACAAACTATTTCCCAGGGACTCCATTTAGTAGAACAGAAGAGGTACCAGCAGAGAGGAACTGCTTTACCCAAAGTATCCATTTATCATTAAAACCCTTGTATCTCAAAATTTGAAAGATTGCCTCATGCTCAATGGAATCAAAGGCCTTCTCAAAATCAAGCTTGAGAATTACAATAGGCCTTCTAGATTGATGGCACTAATGAATATATTCCAGAGTCCAACCAACACAATCTTGAATGGTCCTAGATCTGATGAAGCCATATTGATTTGTGTGGACACACCTCATGATATCCAGCTGCAATCTATTGGCAGCCATTTTTGAAAGGAACTTGATCCCCATCCCAGTCAGAGATATAGGCCTGAAGTCATTAACAGACTCAGGAGATCTCTTCTTGGCGACAAGTGTGATGTAGGAAGAGTTCATATTCTCAAGTTTAACATTGCCTGCATGGAATGCATTGGCCAGCTCATAAAAATCCTTGCAGATTATATTCCAGCATTTCTTAAGAAATAATCCAGTAAAACCATCAAGGCCAGGAGATTTATCAATGGGCATGCCTTTGACAGTATTATCCATTTCCTCCTTGTCAAAAGGCCTGGTAAGAGAGTCCAGACCCTCCACTTTATCCAGAATAGTTGACAAATCAAAAGCCAAATTAATTCCCCTGCTAGTACCCATTCTGTTCTTAAAAGCCAACCAAATAGCACCAGCCATTTGATCATGATTAGAAACAGTTGTGTCATCATCGATCTTCAGACTAGCAATGGAGTTCCTCCTAAACCTTTCAGTGGCCATGGCATGAAAAAAAATTCTATTTTCGTCTCCCACCTTGATAGATCTAATAGTGCATCTCTCTTCCAATATAAGAACTAAAGGTGCAGAAGATGTTCCACATGTAACTTGATAAGATTCCTGAAATTAAACTCATGCCTATACAAAGGCCTCAGCTCCTCCAAACAATCCAGGATAAGAATTACTCTATTGCATTTAGCAATGAGACATTTCATTCTTGAAAGATTCATCTGCCACTTCTTAAGAGCTTGTCGCAAAGACTTAAAGTTGTTTGTAATGACAGCAAAGATATGTGATTTTTTGGAAGCTGCATTCCAAGAAGCAGCAACACACTCCATGAAACCCTCCATCTCAACCCAGTAATTTTCAAAACAAAAGAGACTGCATTTAGGTATAGTTGTATTAATAGCAACCACACAAGGCACATGATCAGATGTAGTCCTAGCAAGGGGTAACACTTGAGTAGAGGGGTAGCATGAAATCTAGTTTGCAAAGGTGAAAAACCAGTCAAGCTGCTCATGAAGTGGGTTATCCTGCATATTTGACCAAGTGAATGATCTGCCCTTAATGGGGAGTTCAAGTAAACCAAGATGACCAATAATCTCATTGAATATAAAAATGTCATTGACATCCCCACTAGGAAGATTTCTGTTAACTGTTGACCAAATAAAATTGAAATCTCCAAGGAGCAGCCAATTTTCATTATCTGGAATCTGAAGGTTATAAAGCCAACTGACAAATTCATCCCTGGCTAGGCCTTGGCAGGGTTCATAGACATTAACCAATGTCCACTGCTCATTATTATGAGTGGAGGTGAAATGAACAATAATGCCAAAAGGTTTGGTTTCAATTAAAGTGCCAGACAGAACAGACGAATTCCAAACAACCACAATACCACCAGAAGCGCCAACGGAATGGCTAAAAGCAAATGAATCAAAACGCCTGGGGCAAAAACCCTTGATGGATCTAGAGTTGAAGAACTGCATTTTCGTCTCCTGCAGGCAGATAATAGAGGCCATACTTTCATCCACTTTACTTCTAACAGAGCGCTGTCGAGCATCAGAGTTTAAACCACGTACATTCCAGCAAAGTACGCGCCAGCTTCTATTAGATAGATTATCCATAAAAACATAGAAAGTAGCAGCAAAAGTGCACCCACATAATAGATAGCACATCCCAAAGTATAGGTAAAACAAAGACAGACAGTTCAGACCGGACTGACAACACATAGTTCTTACAATAAAACAAGACCCCACGCAATTAAAAAGACCACGATAGAAAGCAAATTTAGGGCTCACCACACCCAGCACGCCATGGTTGGACTAATCATCTAAAGATGTGGTCTTGTCATCGGCAAGATCTGCCATAAGCAGATCGACTGTGAGCTTCTAAGGAGGAATACCCAGGTCCTCACCGATATGCTGAATATGACGGATCGGCGTCGGGGGCGGCACAGTAGGAGAGGCGGCATCATCATGAGCAACATTGGCAGGAGGCAGCATGGGCTTGGACTTTGGCCTCTTCTTCCTTGGCTCTGACAATGGTAACTATTGCAGGACCGGTTTGAAGCCATCTCGCTTGATAGAACCTCGTGTGCAGCGGCGAGGAGAGGAATCCACAACAGGAACCACAGTCTGCCTAGCTCTCTTCTTCTTCACGCACTGTGCAGAGAAAGAAAATTGCTCGTCAGAAGCAACTGGACTGGCCGGCTTAACCACATCCTGAGGGGCGACATCCATCGAAGATGTGGGGAAGAGAGCTCGGGCCACCGGTCTTGGAGCAGGGAGCTGCAACACTGGAGAGCTTAAGACATCATCATCAATCAAAACCAACTTAGATACCCAGTTAACATCATCAAATGCAAGGGACCAGGAATGCTTCGAGAGCACCAGTGGGTGAGAGGGAGGCAAGCTGACAGGTTTCGGCACCTCAGAAACAGAGCAGAAATTGAACAGAGTGTCAAAAGTTCTCCTCTAGGCCATCTCAGGTGGTAACGGAGGTCCGTAGACGACTCTAGCCATGCCAACAATAGTATCCGCCTGTTGCAGCACTAGAGGCTAATATGGAACAATAGCCAAAGCATTGGGATCATGCTGCACCTCCTCCACTTGTTGCAACGGCAACAGATCAACCTGATTGACAGCCGCCTCCTGATCAACAGCATTTAGATCATGGTGACCCCCATCAAGTTGCACAATAATAGGCAGATCCCCCTGAAGGACGTGAGTTGATCGAGAATCCTCACTTTGATGAAAGTTATTCTGGAGATAAAACAGGTTTTCATCAAAAACTGCTTTTATCCAACTGCTATGTTTTTTTCAAACAAAATTAGCTTTTTGCAAATGAGCCATATAGCCTTCCTTTGAAGCCACGTGTAGCTATTAGGTCCTTCTCCGAAGGAGGCATGTTGAGTACGTAATGTACTCATGGTAATACTTTTGTTGAACAACAAAGTTTCATGAAGACGAAGGTGATGACCACAACTACTATGGCGATCCATAGGAGTGAGGTCACGTGGACTACATCGACTGCCTGTGGCTGAGATAGAGTCGCTACGCATTTTTACTTTCCACTTTTTTTTGAATGTAATAAATGTCATGAGACATTTCTTTGTATGCCTTCTGGCAAGATATAAGATTTGTAATACTTTTACGTATTGTGCAATGATACCATTTCGCTGTGTTGTCAACAATGATCCTGGGGTTGACAAATATACACAGGAGGGTCTAGAAGTTAATTTCGGGTTCTCACAAACAAACATTGGTCTATCAAACATGCGTATTCTATCGAATTTGAGCATGTGTATGGTATTATTTGACATACTGATCCATAGAGTCGGTACTTTGAAATCCTGACAATGCATAGGAACTGCTTCATGCTCTTTTCAAGGCAAGGGCGTGGGGAATGGCATTCATCGGTTGTTAACGTGAGGGCTTCCCACAACGCCCATGATCTCCACGCCTAGCACGGTGGTTCATATTTTTCATGGGAATTGAGGCGACGTCCTCTCCCGCGTGAGAACCCATGAAGTGCAATCTGGGGCACGACACCGCCAAAGATTCACCTGCAGTTGCATAGTTTATGGCTGGCACATGTCACGGCCCATGCAAAGTTGACCCCACCTCCTGTGTCATCCACGTCAAGGCTATTCGCGGGAGGCAGACCCGGGGGATACTGTCTGCCTCGAGAGAACCGGGGTCTCATAGACCCAACAAGCATGGGTTGTGATAGTCCCGCTTGGCGGGGTGGTGCCAGTTACCTCCCGATAACACAAAATCTTGTCGCCTCCAAGGTGGCATGCAAATCTCATCAAGATCCAAGACAAAGGGGATCTTCTCCCTACAATAGCAGCATCTCCTCTCTCCTAGCAAGCAACCTAAGGATGGTGACACCCTTGCTGACTACAACACTCAAAAGGAGTTTATCCTTCACTTTGTCTCCCGGTAACGTGGTTGTATGCAGATCTTCGTCAAGACTTCTCCTCAAGATGCAGATCTTTGTGAAGACACTCACTGACAAGACCATCACCCTAGACCCTAGAAGAAGAGTCATCTAATACCATTGACAACGTCAAGGCCAAGATTAATTCGCGAGAGTAGCCAAGGACCTGTTGTCGGGACCCCTTCACGGCAACTTATGTGCGGCTTCCTCCCACTAGTACAGCGCAGTGTTATTCATGCGGTTCTGGCCCCCAATTGTAGACAGTACCCTGAACTGTGTGCTCGGGTGGGTTGGTGATAGGGGCCCCATCGCTGACGTACGGAGAAAACGTCTGTGATGTCATGAGTTCCCAAACGGACGGGAATTTTTTTACGTGTGGGATTCCTCCAATATTCGCATAGATTGCTTTGAAAGGAATCATTTGCGAAAGAACGTTCATCACAGACAATTAGGTAGGAATAAGCGTGGCTGATGATTTGGTCGTACACAAACAATTTGGAGTTACTAACTGTCTGTAATGATTTAGATTATAGCAGACAATTTTGTGGTAAGGCTTGTGTGCAATGATTTATCTATCACAGTCCATTTGCATAGATGGAGCGTGTGGGTCGTTAGAGTTCAATGGTCACGCCTTTTCATTAGCAACCATTTGCAATGTTATGAACAGAACCATGGGTATTAGTATATAATTTGATTATTGAAATAGCTAATTAATATACCAGAAACTTCATTCCAATTTGAGCGCAGGAAAAACTGATCATTTATAACAAACATACAACATATGTTCAAGAATTACAAGAGCATCAAACTAATTGAAATCTTGAAATACAACAGGCCGGCCGGCTAGGACCAAGCAAAGCAACATCAGCTTTAGAGACTATACAGAGCGAGGTGAAAGACATTCAGGTCGTTCTCCTTGTTGAAAAATCGGAAGGCCCATATTGTGCCTTCCTTCATGTGGAAGGCTTTAACAACTTTAGTCCAACCCCTTGTGATGACTGCCCGCCCATCCGTCTCAATCTTGAGGAAGACATCAAGTTCTTCATCATGGTGTTATTGGTGTGATACTTTAATTTTCGTTGCCTCACCAGGAATGACGTAAGTTGAGAGGTAATCCTCAGTGAACTGCTTTGAAAACCACTGCAAATAGGAATATTCAGGTATTCTGATATATATTGTGGCCCGCAAATACATATTGTGAATAGGAAATCTGCTATAGTTCTTACCATCCTGAAATTTACTGTCGTCTTGGATAATGCACAAACAAATAGTTTGATTTTGATTGCCCATATATTTATCCTAACCGTATTTTTTAGTTTCTTCACTTGGCCCTGTTTCAGGAATATCTCATTGCCCCATACACAAAAAGGGTCGGAGCATGGATCTGTACCCATGACATATGTACCTACATGCACGTGATTGTAAAATATATTAGAAAGTTAATTGGAAAATGCACAATATTTGATATACAATAACGCCATAGGAAGATGAAGCAAACCTCTATGGTAAATACCAGCATCTCCCATGTGACCCTACAAGAAGTACAGGCATATGTTGAGGTGAAACGAGAATTACCAGACTGTCAATAATATCTTCATTATGAAGATTTAGTAGACTAGTACACCCAAATAGTTCGTATGGAACAAAGCATATTAAAAAGGTCAAGATTTTCATAGATTGTTCAATTCAGCGTGCTTACAAACAGACACCAAATATAATGACATATTGCCTAAAGGAACATTTGAACCAGAGAGAATACATACCGTAAATAGAGCCGGTTGCCCCATTGAACACATACATATTGTGCATGTGATTCAACAATATAGGTCATATATAGTTAAACAGGGCAATGCATAATCAGCAAAAGAGAGTGCATAGGAGGGCTAAATTAGCTACAATACGGCTAAAATGTCTAGAATATACTAGGGACTATTGATTTCGTAAAACGAGCTACAACTAGTCGTCGAAAATGATGATGGGCTCCTTCTCCTAAGAAGCACCAGTATCCTCCATGTCGTGGGTGCCCTCCTCGTCCTCCTCGGAGAAGATGGGCTCTGCCTCGGCTGGCGAAGATCCAGAGTCACTGTCGCCGAACTTTGCCTTCAACTTAGCCAAAATAGGCTCGACGACGTAGTCGGCCCTTCCTATGGCCTTCAAGAACGCATCAGCCCTCTGGAAGAGAGCGCTATCGAAGGAATCGACCTCAGAGCACACGCTGCAACATGTCGTCGTCGAGGAGCTCGATGTCGTAGTCCCTAGCAAGATGTAAAAATGCACGCATGTTCAATGCTTTCAACCGCGCTAGGTACTCCTCGTGCACCGGCCTCGACGACGAGGTGATCTTGCAGGACCTTTGGGTTGGCGCGCATGGAGGCCAGCATGGCCTCAACGCATGTTCAATGCTTTCAACCGCGCTAGGTACTCCTCGTGCACCGGCCTCGACGACGAGGTGATCTTGCAGGACCTTTGGGTTGGCGCGCATGGAGGCCAGCATGGCCTCATCCGCCAGTGCAGCAGCTATTTGCCTCTCGGCGGCGATATGCTCCTCAAGCTCCCAGAGGCAGCGACGCAGCTTTGGGGGAGGGGATGGGGTTCTGATGGCTAGAGGGTGTTTCGTAGGTGGAATTATTGCAGATCTAGCCGGCGACGAATTGGAGGGGAAGGAGAGGGAGAAGGGGGGAGGGGGCAGGGGGTGTTACCTAAGCCGACCGAGGAGTAGGAGACAAGGGCTCGAAGGGGGATAAATGGAGCGGCTGGCCAAAATGAAGGGGGGTGTGGTTTGAACTTAATTTGGAGGGCGGCGTGTCGGAGAATGGCGTGGCTAGCGAATTTTTTGGCTAAAGTCATTGGCACTGGGCGCGGCGGTCGAAAATTTTGGCTAAAGGGGAAAAATACCACTGAAAATACAAGAATAGTGGGTGATAGCAATTCGTCGAGTTCAATTTTCTCATGAACGCCCGTCCATCAGAGGCGGTCTGATCGATACATAAGTATGTGACGTTGAGAATTAATTGTAAAAAAGCACCTAATTCAGAAAACGATTGCACAAATTATCGTTCATACTTATACATAATCAACTAAACAACATAATAGTGACATTACTTATCACCAAGGTTGAGACAACAGCAAAATATAAACAGCTACTCGTCAACGTTGTTGCGGGACTGGCATGTTGGTGCAACGATGTTGAAATACTCTATGCACTGATGCAGCATCCTCTCTCAGAAGGAAGGATCCAGATTCGGGTGGGTGTCGACCATGTCCTTGAACATTTCATAGGCCCGGCCATTCCAATGCTCCTGGTCCATCACAGTAGCTCCGGGCTCAAGAAAAATCCCATCCACGGCCAAACGCGCGTGTACACGCTGCCTTGACGGACATGGTCCAAGCAGCCGTAAATAGCAAAGGCCTCATCCGTGTAACATCCCCAGATCTCAACCCTGTCATTAGGCTAATTAAATTGCATTTAGGAAATAATACAAATTCAAATTCCAATTCAAATTGAAATTCAAATTGCAAGTGAAAATAAAAGTTGTTCAAATTTGAAAACTAAAATGTTCATAATATTGCAAAAAATCCAAAAGTAATTATAAAAATAAAATCAACATTAATTGAATTAGTTAAATGACTCTAACATCATGAAACACCACCAAAACAGAAGTATTTAATCCATTTTCATTTAAATAAAATGCAAATGAAAACATCTGGACTGCAAATCTTTTTGTGACAGTGGCATAATTAGTAATACTAATTTAAGGGCTAGTGTTGTATTTTGTAAAACTAAAAATAAAATAGAAAATAAATAATAAAAGAAAACAAAGCTATAAAAAAGAGAAAACTGAAACCCCCCCCCCGGCCCAACTGGGCCGCGGCCCAGGCCAGCCGGCCACCCCTGGCCTATATGGCCTCCCTCACCCGAAACCCTAACCGAAATCCCCCCTCCCTCTCGCGCCCGACGCCGCCGACGTCACTCGTCCCCGACGCCGCCTCGCCGCCACCGTCGCCTCCCCGCCTCTTCCATGCCGGCCTCCATCGCGCCTCGCCGCCCCCTCTCCTCGGCAACGAGGGTGAGCCGCGCCCGTTCCCCCTTTCCCCCATCGGTTCCGTCGCCGTCCGGCGCCGTCACCACCACGGCCGAGCTTCGTGGAGCTCGCGCCCCACCTGCGCCCACGCCTCACGCCCTGGCCGTGCCTCTGCCCCACCTGGTCGCGCCCTGCCTCGACCTGCACCGCCCCCGCGTGCGCCCCTCCGTGCCCGCTGCTAGCCCGAACTCCGACCGCCGCGCGCCGTCGTTGCTGCCGCTAGCTCCGGCCGTCCCCACCTCCCGCCGAGGTCCTCATCGAGCGCGCAACGTCGCGCGGGATCAAACGCGCCTAGCCCCGCAACTGGGCGACGTCCGTAACGCCCTCCGGCGTGCCTCCGCCGCGCCTGTAGCCGCCGTCGTTTAATCGCCGGCGAGCACCACTCCCCGGGCCCGCGCGTCAGTCACTTAGCTTAGGGGCTAATCACGTTTAATTACACTAAATAGACACTGGCTAGTGGGCCCTGAGTTTAATAACCCTTCAATTAAAATCATGTCCATGACATGTGGGTCCAATTGTACTGTAGCAATTAGATTAGCCTAACAGTACTCTGTGACACTGACAATGGGCCCCCTCTCCTAATTAATCTAATTCAATTAAACTTAATTCACTCTAGTCACTAACATCAGGACCCCACCTAATTAGTTAACTAAATTACTAATTAAATTAATCTATTAACTAAATTGAGCCATTGACATGTGGGGCCCACCCACTAATTAATCCTTTTTAATTAATTTTAACCACTGGATTAGTCCACTGTCTATGACAGGTGGGACCCACTGGTCAGATTGACCAGTCAAAGTCCACTGTTGACTGCTGACGTCCTGATGACGTCATCAGATACTGTTTCGGATAATTCGGAATTTATTAATTAAAATAATTCCAAAAATTCAGTAAAACTTTGAAAAATCATATAAAATAAACCGTAACTCGGATGAAAATAATTTATATATGAAAAACGATCAGAAAAATATGACGATTCCGAATATGCACTCCATTCATCTATCACGTGCCTCTATCATAGCGAACATGGAACCGTCCCCCCCTGTTTCATCTGTCTGAAATGCCGAACGCTGGGAAAGCATTCCCGGATGTTTTCCCCCTTCACCTGTATCGTGTAGTACTGCGATAGGTCACCCCTAGCACTGCGTGTTGTCATGTCGTGCATCTGTGTTACATCTGTGTGCTTTATATTTACTGTTTCTTCCCCCTCTTCTCTCCGGTAGACCCCGAGACCGACGCTGCCCCTGTGATCGACTACGTCACCGACGATCCTTTTCCCTTTTCAGCAGAGCTTCCAGGCAAGCAAACCCCCTTGATCATTCCTATATCACCTATTCCTTCTCCCCCGTGCTTGCATTAGATTTTTCTACTGTAATTGTTTGCTCCTATTCTGATGCATAGCCTGCTTTTGTAACCTGCTATTGTTACTTTACCTGTCATCCTAAACTGCTTAGAATAGGTTGGTTAATGATCCACCAGTGACCCCTCACCCCTGTCCCTGTTGCCCTGCTTTACTACCGATGCCCCGATCGATGTGATCGACAGGCTGAGACCAGCACAGCACCGCCCACCTCTTAAGTTGTTCGACTCTACAGTGTTATCCTCGAGTGACGAGGGTGATACCTCTTAACTCACTCCCGATGATGCCTTTGTAGCACAGCTGGTCGGACGTGGACCAACGAGGGTGATTCCTCTTCCTCCACCTCCGGTGAGGCTTCTGTCGTGCAACCCCTCAAGTGTGGACCATCGAGGGTGATTCCTCCTGGTTCTCCTTGACGGACTACATCGAATAGGATTCCAACGAGGGTCATTCCTCGGATTCCTCCTTGATGTTCTGAACACACAATTACTGGGATTTTACTACATTTACTGAATAAAGTCGGGTCGACCCCGAGGGGTACCCGCGAGAGGTACCCGCGAGAGGTGTGAAGTCGGGTTGACCGTGAGGGTACCCGCGAGATAATTACGAGGCGCGACCGGGCAGGCAGAGACCGCCCTAGAGAGGGATTGGCCTGGCCCTTGTTGCACTTCCTCGAGACGGGACGACAGGAGTACTGATCGTCACCGCGAGCTCCTAATAAGTCACTAACGGATTTGGGTATTGATCTGAGTTGGCCACTGGCCTATACGCACTACCACCACGTGGGATAATGGTTTAATGGGGCCCTCTACGCCGTATGTATCAGCCGAAAGCTTTGTCAGACGTCCAGTTCAGCATTGTGGCCGGGCCGGATCGGCGCCCAGAGGTGGTGCCTAGTATCCCCCTGCGCACAACGACCCGGAGTGCTAAGGACGATGGCCCAAGACCCCTGAGCGCTTAGGATGTAGACCGGCGGGGACCTCTCTGCTGAGCTCTAGGTAGGGCTACGGTGTGTCGATCAGCCGAGGCCGGGCATGACCCGGAAAAGTGTGTCCGGCCAGAGTTAATCGAGCGTGTTGGGTAACAGTAGTGCTGTTGGGGAACGTTGCATGGAAAAACAAACAAAATTCTACGCACACGCAAGATCTATCCATGGAGATGGATAGCTACGAGAGGGGGAGTGTGTCTACGTACCCTCATAGACCGTAAGCGGAAGCGTTAGAACAACGCGGTTGATGTCGTCGAACAACTTCACGATACAACCGACCGAGTACCGAACGTACGGCACCTCCGCGTTCAGCACACGTTCAGCTCGGTGACGTCCTCGACTTCTTGATCCAGCAAGACGGCGAGGTAGTGGATGAGTTCCGGCAGCACGACGGCGTGGTGACGGTGATGGTAATGCTATCTCCGCAGGGCTTCGCCCAAGCACTGCGAAAATATGACCGAGGGACGGAACTGTGGAGGGGGGCGCCGCACACGGCTAAGACAATGTTGTATATTCTTTGGGGCACCCCCTCTCCTCTATTTATATATGTGTAGGGGCTTGGAGTAGAAGGAATAGTGCCACGTGAACAGTAACCGTGAATAGTACACACGTGGACTTGGACTCCAAAGTCCAATCCTATTCCTACTAGGACTCTCCCTTTTTCCTTCCCTATCTGCGTGGGCTTTTGAGGACTTGGTGCGCCTGGCCCAATAAGGCCAGGGCGCCTCCCCTTAGCCCATGCCAGCCCTTGGGACGTGGTGGACCCACTTGTGGACTTCCGGACCCCTCCGGAATCCTCCGGAACCTTCTGGAAGCTTCCCGGTACAATACCAAAAAAAACTGCACCTTTTTCCGGAACCCAAAATATGACTTCCCATATATAAATCTTTACCTCTCGACCATTCCGAGACTCCTCGTGACGTCCGGGATCTCATCCGGGACTCCGAACAATATTCGGTTACCAATTCACATAACTCATATAACACTATATCGTCAACAAACGTTAAGCGTGCGGACCCTACGGGTTCGGGAATGATGTAGACATGACTGAGACGCCTCTCCGGTCCATAACCAATAGCGGAATCTGGATGCTCATATTGGTTCCTACATATTCCACGAAGATCTTATCGGTCGAACCGCAATGACAACATACGTAATTCCCTTTGTCCGTCGGTATGTTACTTGCCCGAGATTCGATCGTCGGTATCTCCATACCTAGTTCTATCTCGTTACCGGCAAGTCTCTTTGCTCGTTCCGTAATACATCATCCCGTAACTAACTCCTTAGTCACTTTGCTTGCAAGCTTCTTATGATGTGCATTACCGAGAGGGCCCAGAGATACCTCTCCGAAACACGGAGTGACAAATCCCAGTCTCAATCCATGCCAACTCAACGGACACCTTCGGAGATACCTGTAGAGCATCTTTATGATCACCCAGTTACGTTGTGACATTTGATAGCACACAAGGTATTCCTCCGGTATCCGGGAGTTGCATGATCTCATGGTCTGAGGAACATGTATTTGACATTCAAGAAAGCAGTAGCAATAAACAGAACGATCATATGCTAAGCTAACGGATGGGTCTTGTCCATCACATGATTCTCCTAATGATGTGATCCCATTATCAAATGACAACTCATGTCTATGGTTAGGAAACCTTAACCATCTTTGATCAGCGAGCTAGTCTAGTAGAGGCTCACTAGGGACACGGTATTTGTTTATGTATTCACACATGTATTTAAGTTTCCGGTCAATACAATTCTAGCATGAATAATAAACCTTTATCATGAACAAGGAAATATAAAACAATAACAACTTTATTATTGCCTCTAGGGCATATTTCCATCAGTCTCCCACTTGCACTAGAGTCAATAATCTAGATTACATAGTAATGAATCTAACACCCATGGAGTCTTGGTGCTGATCATGTTTTGCTCGTGGAAGAGGCTTAGTCAACGGGTCTGCCACATTCAGATCCGTGTGTACTTTGCAAATTTCTATGTCTCCATCCTTGACATATTCACGAATGGAGTTGAAGCGTCTCTTGATGTGTTTGGTCTTCTTGTGAAACCTGGGCTCCTTGGCTATGGCAATTGCTCCAATGTTGTCACAAAAGATTGTCATTGGAACCGATGCACTAGGTATTACACCTAGATCGGATATGAACTCCTTCATCCAGACTCCTTCATGTGCTGCTTCCGAAGCAGCTATGTATTCCGCTTCACACGTAGATCCCGCCACGACGCTCTGCTTGGAACTGCACCAACTGACAGCTCCACCATTTAATATAAATACGTATCCGGTTTGTAACTTAGAGTCATCTGGATCAGTGTCGAAGCTTGCATCGACGTAACCCTTTACGACGAGCTCTTCGTCACCTCCATAAACGAGAAACATGTCCTTGGTCCTTTTCAGGTACTTCAGGATATTCTTGACCGCTGTCCAGTGATCCACTCCTGGATTACTTTGGTACCTCCCTGCCAAACTTATGGCAAGGCACACATCAGGTCTGGTACACAGCATGGCATACATAATAGAACCTATGGCTGAGGCATAGGGAATGACTTTCATTTTCTCTATATCTTCTGCCGTGGTCGGGCATTGAGTCTGACTCAACTTCACACCTTGCAAGACAGGCAAGAACCCTTTCTTTGACTGATCCATTTTGAACTTCTTCAAAACTTTGTCAAGGTATGTGCTTTGTGAAAGTCCTATCAAGCGTCTTGATCTATCTCTATAGATCTTGATGCCCAATATATAAGCAGCTTCACCGAGGTCTTTCATTGAAAAATTCTTATTCAAGTATCCCTTTATGCCATCCAGAAATTCTATATCACTTCCAATCAACAATATGTCATCCACATATAATATTAGAAATGCTACAGAGCTCCCACTCACTTTCTTGGAAATACAGGCTTCACCGTAAGTCTGTACAAAACCATATGCTTTGATCACCTCATCAAAGCGTATATTCCAACTCAGAGATGCTTGCACCAGTCCATAGATGGATCGCTGGAGCTTGCACACTTTGTTAGCACCCTTAGGATCGACAAAACCTTCTCGTTGCATCATATACAACTCTTCTTTGAGAAAACCATTAAGGAATGCAGTTTTGACTTCCATTTGCCAGATTTCATAATCATAAAATGCGGCAATTGCTAACATGATTCGGACAGACTTAAGCATCGCTACGGGTGAGAAAGTCTCATCGTAGTCAACCCCTTGAACTTGTCAAAAACCTTTCGCGACAAGTCGAGCTTTGTAGACAGTGATATTACCATCAGCATCTGTCTTCCTCTTAAAAATCCATTTATTCTCAATGGCTTGCCGATCATCGGGCAAGTCCACCAAAGTCCATACTTTGTTCTCATACATGGATCCTATCTCGGATTTCATGGCCTCAAGCCATTTGTCGGAATCCGGGCTTATCATAGCTTCTTCATAGTTCGTAGGTTCGCCGTTGTCTAACAACATAACTTCCAGAACAGGATTACCGTACCACTCTGGTGCGGAACGTACTCTGGTCGACCTACGAAGTTCAGTAGTAACTTGATCTGAAGTTTCATGATCTTTATCATTATCTTCCTCTCTTATTGGTGTAGGCATCACGGGAACGGTTTTCTCTGATGAGCTACTTTCCAATTCGAGAGAAGGTACAATTACCTCATCAAGTTCTACTTTCCTCCCACTCACTTCTTTCGAGAGAAACTCCTTCTCTAGAAAGGACCCATTGTTGGCAACAAAGACCTTGCCTTCGGATCTATGGTAGAAGGTGTACCCAATTGTTTCTTTAGGGTATCCTATGAAGACGCACTTCTCCGCTTTGGGTTCGAGCTTATCAGGTTGAAGCTTTTTCACATAAGCATCGCATCCCCAAACTTTAAGAAACGACAGCTTAGGTTTCTTGCCAAACCATAGTTCATATGGTGTCGTCTCAACGGATTTAGACGGTGCCCTATTTAACGTGAATGCAGCTGTCTCTAATGCATAACCCCAAAATGATAGTGGCAAATCGGTAAGAGACATCATAGAACGCACCATATCCAATAAAGCATGGTTACGATGTTCGGACACACCATTACGCTGTGGTGTTCCAGGTGGCGTGAGTTGTGAAACAATTCCACATTTTCTTAAATGAAGGCCAAACTCGTAACTCAAATATTCGCCTCCGCGATCAGATCGTAGAAACTTTATTTTCTTGTTACGATGATTCTCTACTTCACTCTGAAATTCTTTGAACTTTTCAAATGTTTCAGACTTGTGTTTCATCAAGTAGATATACCCATATCTACTCAAATCATCTGTGAAAGTTAGAAAATAACGATACCCGCCGCGTGCTTCAACATTCATCGGACCGCATACATCGGTATGTATTATTTCCAACAAATCAGTAGCTCGCTCCATTGTTTCGGAGAACGGAGTTTTAGTCATCTTGCCCATGAGGCATGGTTCGCAAGTATCAAATGATTCATAATCAAGAGATTCCAAAAGTTCATCCGCATGGAGTTTCTTCATGCGCTTTACACCAATATGACCTAAACGGCAGTGCCACAAGTATGTTGCACTATCATTATCAACTTTGCATCTTGTGGCATCAATATTATGAATATGTGTATTACTACGATCGAGATTCAACAAGAATAGACCATTCACAAAAGGTGCGTGACCATAAAAGATGTTACTCATATAAATAGAACAACCATTATTCTCTGACTTAAATGAATAACCATCTCGCAATAAACAAGATCCAGATATAATGTTCTTGCTCAATGCTGGCACCAAATAACAATTATTGAGGTCTAAAACTAATCCCGAAGGTAGATGTAGAGGTAGCGTGCCGACGACGATCACATCAACCTTGGAACCATTCCCGACGCGCATCGTCACCTCGTCCTTAGGCAATCTTCGCTTATTCCGTAGCTCCTGTTTCGAGTTACAAATATGAGAAACCGAACCAGTATCAAATCCCCAGGCGCTACTGCGAGCATTAGTGAGGAACACATCAATAACATGTATATCAAATATACCTTTGCTCACTTTGCCATCCTTCTTATCCGCTAAATACTTGGGGCAGTTCCGCTTCCAGTGACCAGTCCCTTTGCAGTAGAAGCACTCTGTTTCAGGCCTGGGTCCAGCTTTGGGTTTCTTCGTGGGAGCAGCAACTTGCTTGCCGTTCTTCTTGAAGTTCCCCTTCTTTCCCTTGCCCTTTTTCTTGAAACTAGTGGTTTTGTTAACCATCAACACTTGATGCTCCTTCTTGATTTCTACCTCCGCTGATTTCAGCATCGCGAAGAGCTCGGGAATTGTCTTCTCCATCCCTTGCATATTATAGTTCATCACGAAGCCTTTATAGCTTGGTGGCAGTGACTGAAGAACTTTGTCAATAACACTCTCAACCGGAAGATCAATTCCCAACTGAGTCAAGTGGTTATGGTACCCAGACATTCTGAGTATGTGTTCACTGACAGAACTGTTCTCCTCCATCTTACAGCTAAAGAACTTGTTGGAGACTTCATATCTCTCAACCCGGGCATTAGCTTGAAATATCAATTTCAGCTCTTGGAACATCTCATATGCTCCATGGCGTTCAAAACGCTTTTGCAGTCCCGGTTCTAAGCCATAGAGCATGGCACACTGAACTATCGAGTAGTCATCAGATCGAGCCTGCCAGGCGTTCACAACGTCTGCAGCAGCTCCTGCAGCAGGTCCATCACCTAGCGGTGCATCAAGGACATAATTCTTCTATGCAGCAATGAGGATAATCCTCAAGTTACGGACCCAGTCCGTGTAGTTACTACCATCATCTTTCAACTTAGCTTTCTCTAGGAACGCATTAAAATTCAACGGAACAGTAGCACGGGCCATTTATCTACAACATAGATATGCAAAGAAACCATCAAGACTAAGTTCATGATAAATTAAGTTCAATTAATCAAATTACTAATGAACTCCCACTTAAATTAACATCCCTCAAGTTAACTAAGTGATACATGATCCAAATCAACTCGCCCATGTCCGATCATCACGTGAGATGGGATAGTCATCAATGGTGAACATCTCCATGTTGATCATATCTACTATATGACTCATGTTCGACCTTTCGGTCTCCAGTGTTCCGAGACCATGTCTGTACATGCTAGGCTCGTCAAGTTTAACCCAAGTATTCTGCTTGTGTAAAACTGGCTTACACCCGTTGTATGTGAACGTAGAATCTATCACACCCGATCATCACGAGGTGCTTCGAAACGACGAACTTTAGCAACGGTGCATACTCGGGGAGAACACTTTTATCTTGAAATTTAGTGAAGGGATCATCTTATAATGCTACCGTCGTTCTAAGCAAAATAAGATGCATAAAGGATAAACATTACATGCAATCAAAATATGTGACATGATATGGCCATCATCTTGTGCTTTTGATCTCCATATCCAAAGCATCGTCATGATCTCCATCGTCACCGGCTCGACACCTTGATCTCCATCGTTGCGTCGTGGTCGTCTCGCCAACTATTGCTTCTACAACTATTGCTAACGCATAACGATAAAGTAAAGCAATTACATGGCGCTTGCATTTCATACAATAAAGAGACAACCATAAGGCTCCTGCCGGTTGCCGATAAATTACAAAACATGATCATCTCATACAATAACGTATATCACATCATGTCTTGACCATATCACATCACAGCATACCCTGCAAAAACAAGTTAGACGTCCTCTACTTTGTTGTTGCAAGTTTTACGTGCTGCTACGGGCTTCTAGCAAGAACCGTTCTTACCTACGGCACAAAACCACAATGGTGATTTATCAAGTTTGCTGTTTTAACCTTCAACAAGGACCGGCCGCAGTCAAATTCGATTATACTAAAGTAGGAGAAACAGACACCCGCCAGCCACCTTTATGCAAAACAAGTTGCATGTCTGTCGGTGGAACCGGTCTCATGTACGTGGACATGTAAGGTTGGTCCGGGCCGCTTCATCTTACAATACCGCCGAATCAAAATAAGACATTGGTGGTAAGAAGTATGACGATCACCGCCCACAACTCTTTGTGTTCTACTCGTGCAAATCATCTACGCATAGACCTGGCTCATGATGCCACTGTTGGGGAACGTTGCATGGAAAAACAAAAAAAATTCTACGCACACGCAAGATCTATCCATGGAGATGCATAGCTATGAGAGGGGGAGTGTGTCTACGTACCCTCGTAGACCGTAAGCGGAAGCGTTAGAACAACGCGGTTGATGTCGTCGAACAACTTCACGATCCAACCGACCGAGTACCGAACGTACGGCACCTCCGCGTTCAGCACACGTTCAGCTCGGTGACGTCCTCGACTTCTTGATCCAACAAGACGGCGAGGTATTGGATGAGTTCCGGCACACGACGGCATGGTGACGGTGATGGTAATGCTATCTCCGCAGGGCTTCGCCCAAGCACTGCGAAAATATGACCGAGGGACGGAACTGTGGAGGGGGGCGCCGCACACGGCTAAGACAATGTTGTATATTCTTTGGGGCGCCCCCTCTCCTCTATTTATATATGTGTAGAGGCTTGGAGTAGAAGGAATAGTGCCACGTGAACAGTAACCGTGAATAGCACACACGTGGACTTGGACTCCAAAGTCCAATCCTATTCCTACTAGGACTCTCCCTTTTTCCTTCCCTAGCTGCGTGGGCTTTTGAGGACTTGGTGCGCCTGGCCCAATAAGGCCAGGGCGCCTCCCCTTAGCCCATGCCAGCCCTTGGGACGTGGTGGACCCACTTGTGGACTTCCGGAATCCTCCGGAACCTTCTGGAAGCTTCCCGGTACAATACCGAAAAAAACTGCACCTTTTTTCGGAACCCAAAATATGACTTCCCATATATAAATCTTTACCTCTCGACCATTCCGAGACTCCTCGTGACGTCCGGGATCTCATCCGGGACTCCGAACAATATTCGGTTACCAATTCACATAACTCATATAACACTATATCGTCAACGAACGTTAAGCGTGCGGACCCTACGGGTTCGGGAATGATGTAGACATGACTGAGATGCCTCTCTGTTCAATAACCAATAGCGGAACCTGGATGCTCATATTGGTTCCTACATATTCCACGAAGATCTTATCGGTCGAACCGCAATGACAACATACGTAATTCCCTTTGTCCGTCAGTATGTTACTTGCCCGAGATTCGATCGTCGGTATCTCCATACCTAGTTCAATCTCGTTACCGGCAAGTCTCTTTGCTCGTTCCGTAATACATCATCCCGTAACTAACTCCTTAGTCACTTTGCTTGCAAGCTTCTTATGATGTGCATTACCGAGAGGGCCCAGAGATACCTCTCCGAAACACGGAGTGGCAAATCCCAGTCTCGATCCATGCCAACTCAACGGACACCTTCGGAGATACCTGTAGAGCATCTTTATGATCACCCAGTTACGTTGTGACGTTTGATAGCACACAAGGTATTCCTCCGGTATCCGGGAGTTGCATGATCTCATGGTCTGAGGAACATGTATTTGACATTCAAGAAAGCAGTAGCAATAAACAGAACGATCATATGCTAAGCTAACGGATGGGTCTTGTCCATCACATCATTCTCCTAATGATGTGATCCCGTTATCAAATGACAACTCATGTCTATGGTTAGGAAACCTTAACCATCTTTGATCAACGAGCTAGTCTAGTAGAGGCTCACTAGGGACACGGTATTTGTTTATGTATTCACACATGTATTTAAGTTTCCGGTCAATACAATTCTAGCATGAATAATAAACCTTTATCATGAACAAGGAAATATAAAATAATAACAACTTTATTATTGCCTCTAGGGCATATTTCCATCAAGTGCACCCCTGCAGGGAAGTTATCTATTCGAATAGCCGTGTCCATGGTAACAGGACGCTCAGTGTTGTATCCCGATCTATTACAACTTGAACTGGATACATGTTAATTAATTGTAAGCTCCGGGATCGCTGTCTCGCAGGGAGTCGAGAAAGGATTCCTAGGCTTTGCTTCAACATGCTTGTTATTTTGTATTATGCTAATCTGCACTCTTCTAATGTTGCAAGACGCTGAAGATGCTAGTCTTCGATAGGCTAGGCTTCTCCCCCTCTGTTCCAGCATTTCTGCAGTTTAGTCCAAAGATATAGTCCCATTCCCTTGATACCGATGCATACTTAGCATAGTTCTGATGTCAGTCTTGCGAGTACTTTGGATGAGTACTCACGGTTGCTTTGCTACTCTTTTCCCCCGTACCCGATTGCTGCGACCAGATGATGGATCCCAGGAGCCAGCTGCCCCAGTCGACGACTACTACTACCCCTCCAGTGGAGCCTACTACTACATGGAGGTCGATGACCAGGAGTAGTTTAGGAGGCTCCCAGGCAGGAGGCCTGCGCCTTTTCGATCAGTGTCGTTGTTTGTTTTCGCCTTCTTAAGGCAACTTGTCTCCCTTTTATGTCTGTACTCAGATATTATGTTGTTTCCGCTGACGCTTGATCGCGAGCTTATGTATTCGAGCCCTTGAGGCCCCTGGCTTGTAATATTAAGCTTGTATGTCTTTTATTTGTGTTTAGAGTTGTGTTGTGATATCTTCCCGTGAGTCTCTGATCTCGATCGTGTGCATTTGCGTGTATGATTAGTGCACGGTCGAGCAGGGGCGTCACAATCCGCGCGTGCCGCCAAGGCAACAGCGGCCTCATCAGCGCATGCCACACTGGCCGCGTACTCAACAGCGTGTTCCGGGTACAGAAGCGTGCGTGCCCCCAAAAGATCCGTCGTTGCCGCCACCTCTTCCGCGCTTGCCGCCAAGGCTGCCGCGCCCTCATCAGCGTGTACCGCCACCACCGCCGCCGCTGTGGGCTCCTGCGCGCGTACGAACTCCGTCACCCCTGCGCCTTTCGCGATGGAGAGGGTGGTTCGAGTTTCTGAGGACATGTGTAATGTGGAGGATTTTGTGGAGGCGAGGACAGAGGAGAGAAGAAGGCCAGATTTAGGGTTTGCGAGAAGAAAGAGACGATGGAGAGTGAGGAGAGGATATTTATTGTGTCCGTAGACCGTTGCAGACAGTTGGTACAGTTTTTTCGTGTGTGATTATGTGTGTAGGTAAAGAATTCAAAAACTTTGAAAATTCAAACGAGCCCCGAAAAGGTCAAATCTTGGCATGCTGTCATGATATGGCCTTGGAGTGTCATGTTAAAAGTTTGACATGCTTTGGAGAAAGTTGTGATGAACACTCTTTAGAAACGGACCATCTCCGGCGAAGGGATCGTGGTATGAGATGGGAGGAGTGCGTCAATTTTGGAAGAAATTTCTCTCATCCTTCGTCGGATCACCTTGAAATTTTTTGCACGCTATTCTTACGCCATTGGGACATTCATGTTCAAATTTGGCCTTTTTAGTCCTCGTTTGCTATATTTAAGCCATTTAGTGCATTTTCTATCCCATTTATTGAAAGTAATTCAAAAATGAACTACGAGTAAGCGAATTGGTGCGCAAAAAAACTCCAAAAAATCACACATGACCTCCATTGCAAATGTGGATGACATGTGGGCAGAAATTACACATAGCTTTCCCGCGGGAACCACTCACAATCAATATCGAGCGCACGAATGGCCCCCTTCCCAGTTTTCAAAAACTTTGAAAATGCAAACGAGCCCCGAAAAGGTCGAATCTTGGCATGGTGTCATGATATGGCCTCAGAGTGTCGTGTTAAAAGTTTGACATGGTTTGGAGAAAGTTGTGAAGAACACTCTTTACAAACGGACCCATCTCCGGCAAAGGGTCATGGTTTGAGAGGGGGAGTGTGTCAATTTTGGAAGAAATTTCTGTCATCCTTCGTCGGATCACCTTGAAATTTTTTGCACGCTATTCTTATGCCATGGAGACATTCATGTTTCAAATTTGGCCCGTTTGCTATATTTATGCCATTTAGTACATTTTCTATCACATTTATTGAAAGTAATTCACAAATGAACTACGGGTAAGTGAATTAGTGCACAAAAAAACTCTGAAAAATCACACATGACATCCATTGCAAATGTGGATGACACGTGGGCAGAAATTACACATAGCTTTCCCGCGGGAACCACACACAATCGATATCGAGCGCATGAATGGCCCCCTTCTAGTTTTCAAAATCTTTGAAAATGCAAACGAGCCCCGAAAAGGTCGAATCTTGGCATGGTGTCATAATATGGCCTTGGAGTGCCGTGGTAAAAGTTTGACATGGTTTGGAGAAAGTTGTGATGAACACTCTTTACAAACGGACCCATCTCCAGACCCATCTCCAGTGAGGGATCGTGGTTTGAGAGGGGTAGTGCATCAACTTTGGAAGAAATTTTTGTCATCCTTCGTCGGATCGACTTGAAATTATTTGCACGCTTTTCTTACGCCATGGAGACATTCATGTTCAAATTTGGCCCTTTTTGGGCCTCGTTTGCTATATTTAGTGCATTTTCTATCTCATTTATTTTTGCAAGTAATTCAAAAATGAACTATGGGTAAGCGAATTAGTGCGTAAAAAAACTTCGAAAAATCACACATGACGTCCATTGCAAATGTGGATGACATGTGGGTAGAAATCTGACGATTCTTTTTGAGGGAAAAATATCATACAAATGGGTCCCACATTAAGGACAGTAAAACTGAGCCTAAACCGAGCTCTCTCAGCGATTTGCGTTTTCGGCCGTCCGTTTTCGCGATCTGGACGTTCCTAGCCGTCAGATCTCGTGTAGAAAGCAATCAGTTCTGCACTGTGTGAAATCTAGCCCAGCTGTCCTGTGGCTGCTGCTCCCGAGGCCGAAATGAAGGCCTCTGGTGCACTGGGCCGAGAGCCACCCACCAGCTCATTCTAGCGCGAGGTCCACTGCTGGGCTTGCGAGGCACCAACGGCGTCCAATCTACCAGTCCCGATCGATCTCGATCTCTTTCTCGAAAAAAAAAACCTATCTCGATCTCGTACGCCCGTCGCAGTCGACACCAACGGCGGCGCTGCTGCTCGAGGACCCCGTGGCCGAGCCCCCCTCCACTCGCTCCCTGTGCCTTCGCCTCAACGTGCGCCTCCGCAAGCCGTCGCTCCCACCACCGCCTTCCCCGCCGTGTGCACTCGGACGACGCCCTCGAATCCTCTGCGGGCGCCCACCGTCGCGCCGGCCCCAAACCCTGCCAGGTGCCAGCGTCCTGACTAGGTGTCCTCTCTGGAACGGGCGGTCGACAAGGATGCCGGTGATGCACGGGGCGCGCTCGAGAACTTCCAGGTTGCGGTTGTCCCGCCGTCAGACCATCTTGTCGTTGTAGTGCTGCTCTTTGTGATAAGGCATGAGCAGCACCAGCCCGTGCGATCTGGAGACCTCGTCCGGACAGCGGCGGATGGTCTTCAGGAATCCTGTGGCTGCAGCATAGGTGCGCATCTCTCTCCCTGCGATACAGCCAGATGAATACTGTCCTTACCGGTTTATTTCGTGAGAGGGTAAAATACATCTGTACATTATTTCAAGCGTATCATTTTACCTGTCTCCCAAGTGCGCCCTTACCCATGATGGTGTTGACCACTGTGACGACCTTCCTCTCTATTCAGGACGATGGTAGGAGATGGATTCACATGCCCCCCTGTGCGCCTCTCCACCGCCACACCCCATTTCCCATCCTAAGGTTGTCTGTAATTTCACATTGATCAATTTGTCGGGAGCAGGCCCACATGTAACAAGGTATGGCGCTGCAAAATCAATGTACAATTCGTTCCGGACATTACAGTTCGAAACTCTTACTGATGATTTATTTTCCCCTCGCTTGCAATGCCAATTAACTACTGAATTTTTTTCAGGAGCAAGCTGCACAAGAAATTTCTTGGAATCAAGATACTCATCTTGAATTTAATAGTAAGGGGTTGAGCCTTGGACATACCAGAACAAGAACAATTTATTATCAAGATATCTGCTATGCAAATCTACAACGAGATCGTCAAGGATCTTCTAGGACCTGACTCTGGCCCCCTTCGCTTGTTAAATGTCCTGAGGTTTGCAATTTTGTCCGCACGCACACACACACGCACGCACAAACACACATGATTAAACAGAAAGGAATCATCGTGGACAAGTTGGATGAAGGAATCGCCAAGGACAGCCAGTATCTAAGGCATCTAAGAGCCATTTGTGAAGGCACTGCTACATATGTAAGTATGTATATATAGCCTACCATCTGAGAAAGAAGAAGATGGTGTAGTGATAGTTACCTAATGACCTTCCAAATAACTGCAGAACAAAGACAGGTTGGGGAAACTGCACTAAACGACGCAAGTTCGTTCCCACCAAATCATTAGGCTGGTATGTATAAGAAGAACCAATCCAGTTTTCGATTCAATTTTTGTGAGGAAAGCATAAATAGGAGATGATTAACCTTTCTTTTGTCATTTATATCTATATCCAGACTGTGGAGATTATGCTCCATGAATCGCCAGGCTGTGTTATATCTTTTGTTGCTAACTTGGTAAACTGACATTTCTGCTTTTGGAGCATGGTATGCTGATTATGCATGGTTGATCCATACGAATTAACTTTTGCTTTCGCAGAATTTCATTGACCTTGCTGGAAGCGAGCGTGCTGCACAAACACATGCTGTTGGTGCAAGGTTGAAAGAAGGCGCCATATTAATCGCAGCTTGTTGACTTTGACTACTGTCATCCGAAAGCTAAGGTTAGGATTTCTTCTCAAAACAAAATTTCCACTTGTACATCACAAGTTTGGATAGCGCTCTCAGCAAGTTAATGGGCACTTGCCTCCTAATGAATTTCACAAGAGAGTGCACAGCAGAAGTTCTCATGAACTGCATGATGAACATATTCTTGATAAGCTACTCTTTTAAGTGAAAAGCTAAGGTTTCGTACTTCTAATTATTATACAATCTAAATTGTTGAAGTATAGGATGAACATATTCTTGCTAAGCAGATTTTTCTTCTTCTGTTGCACAAGTGGCTACATCTTCTTTTAAAATGCGTTAAATTGCTGAAATGCCATTCACATTATGTGAGTCATTCATATTGGTTTCTTGATTTTAGTAGCAAAATCTGATGAGAACAAGTTTAAACTTGCATTGCAGCTCAGAGAAGATAAGTTTCAAATCATAGGATCCTCTGATGACATTTCTGCCATACAAGCAATAAGCTTTGAAGTTGGTAATGTCAACTATTGAGTGGCAACTAGGAAAAATTAGGTGGCAATGAACCTCTCTGATTATGAAAAACTATTATCTGTAACCTTTCGTATGTTGATTACTTGTTGACTCTTGTGATTTAAGGCTCTTGTATTAGTGTTTGGGCTGGTACTGGCAGCGCACCTTTGCTATGAGTTTGATTGGCTGATGATTTTTTTCAGGCTTATTTCAAAGTTGGATATATTTCCTTGAACGAAGCATCTTGAGTTCTTGACATGGCTTGTGAGGCAGCTATTTTTTTTATATTGATCTATACCCTCCTTCAGAATATAAGATGATATCACATCTATTGTGATGAATAGACATTGAATTGTTTTTTCAATTGCAGTGGCTATTGTTTACCTTCCCTACGGAAGAAGAATCATATGCTTCAGCAGGCCAGGGCTTTATTGTAGACCAGTTCATCTTGCCAATGTTTCTGTCATAGTTTGTCTATGTTTATATGTTCCCTTTCTTCAGTTCTTCAAGACTTGCATTGATTTCTTCTCCAGAAATTTGTGTGCTCTTGCTCCTGCAAGAAGGATTGATGGATTTGGCTGCTCTTGGCTTGATAAAATTTAGGATTGCTAGGTTTTCTGTTTACTTTTTCTTGATTCAGTCTCACTATGTAATTTGTAATTAGAATTTAGAATCCTATAGTTCAGTATATACATATTTAAGGAGATAGCCAGTTCCATAAATGCCGTAGAATTTCTGGTCAACCACAAGGATTTCTCAAAAAAGTCTCAAAAGTGATGTTCAAATTCGAAGAGTTAAATACTTTGCAAGAGCAGAAGGTGCTAGCCTCTGAAGAGGATATAATGTGATGAATTTGTGTTAACATTTTTTGCACCTTCTCTTCCCATTAGTGTGCAAATATTGCTTGTTTCATGTGGCTATATATTTACGAAAATTTCTATCATTCTATTGTACAAATGTACAGGGACGGCAAATTAACTTGTATCATGTAGTCATATATATACTAATGAACATTCTATACCTTCAGTTTTTGCTTCCTTTTAGATGTCTTTGTGACCACTAATGGTGCTATCATGTCTTTTTTCAGTATTATCCTTGATGCATTTTATTTTTGCCATTGGAAGAGCATGCATGTGTTGTGTTTTTATTTTATTTTTTATTTTTCCCTGGCAATAAGATTGTCATGTATGTTGTTGTATCAACCAAATTGTATGTGAGCATTTACTGAGTGTGAAGTTCTCCTCAACTCATAGCTTTGTTTATGCAAAATTAACTTCTGTAATTCATGTGCAATATAGTTATACCAATATGATTATTTTATTATACAAATTGACGGGCGCAGCAACATGCGCCATCGATGATCTAGTGATTGGTAACCCTGCTTCGTATCCCAAAGTCAGGAAGGTGTGAGCACGGTCGGCTTATAAATTGCATGCGGTTCTAGGGCAGTAACCGTTGGCGATAAGAATTCACACACGACTTTCTATTGGGAATCGTCTGCAAATGTAAACGATGCCATTGAATTCCGACGACCGCCGCGCGTCTTGTCTCCCAAGACAATCGCGTCCTCCCCCTCACAACCATCCAGATTCCGGCTGCCTATAAGTATTGCGCCGCTCGTCCCACCGGTATTCTCATCTGCGCATTCTATCTTCCCTTGCCCCCTCTCTCGATCTCGAGCGATTCTGTGGCAATGGCATCGCCGGTGAGCCCACGCACCGATGAGAAGCTTAAGGCGCCGCTCCGCAATGACGATGCGCCAAGCAGCGATGAGGAGGACCCTTACACACCACCGGACATGGTCGCGCCAGATCCACCCACCGAGGAGTGGTTTTGGAGTCAGTACGACCATGTTCTTTGGAAGACCTTGCCGTCGGAGGAAAAAGCCAGGCGTGTGGCGGTCATGAAGGATGACGAGAAGAGGCGCGAGGAGAGAGAGGCGGTTGAGGCTACCTGGAAGGTGAAGGAGCTTTACCGCAAAAAAAGGAAGGTGAAGGAGCTGGAGCTGTGGCGGGAGGCGCGTGCGCGCGGGAAGGAGGTCGACGAATACGGCCGCTTCCTCGCCATGAGGGCCAAAGGCGGGAGCCGCCTCATCGTGGCATGGAGGTGGCAGGATCACGTCGAGGAGGCCACCGAGCAGGAGTGGTTGTATGTGCTGTCTGGCCTACGCCCGCCGGGAAGCCGCCGCAAAGCACGCCGCGGAGTGCAAGGCAGAGGAGCAGACCAACTCCCTGCACGCTGGGAAGCCGGTGCGCACCAGGGAGTCCATGGCCAGAAGCAGGGAAAGGGCCATTAGGAGGGATTACTAAATTTTTAGTTAATTTACCTTTAAATTATATATATATTTGTAGTAATTAACGATTATCATCACACGTATATGTGTGTGATGATATATATAAATATTATGTAATGAACTGGATCGCGTGGAGTACTATATGATGATTTTCTATCTTATTTTCCTACTGAATGTCTCTTTTTTGAGTCAAAAGCCTTTGCTTAAGGGCCTGGAAAGATATCTGCACTTCCAAGCAGGAAGGTGGGTTGGGAGTTAGGAATCTCCAAGCCATGAACCAAGGTTTGATTCTTGCGGCTGCTTGGAGGATTGCAAATTCTTCTTCCTCTACTCTCCACCTCATTCTTAAAGCCAAATATTTTTGGAATGCCTCCATTTGGACTGCTAATACTAATATTCCTAAATCTGGCTTTTGGACTTCTATTCTTAAGATGATGCCTAAGCTGAAAGCTCACTCTTTTTATCAGCTCACACAAGGGAACATTTATATCTGGAGCTCCCCCTGGTGCTCTGCTTGGACCTCTGTGTACGACCATTTAATTCTACAGCCCTCTCACTTCGGTTATCCTGCTACAGTTAAAGACCTGTGGTGCCCTGGCCAGAAGGCTTGGAATCACAATCTCATACACCAACTCTTCTCAGAACCCACTGCCTCTAATATCATTAATACTCCTATCATTCAAGATGACATTGAGGATTTATTGTGTTGGGACTTAACTCCTAATGGCAAATGTAATTCCAAAAGCACCTATAAGTTGTGTTTGCAGGACATTCAGATCGCTCCAGCCAATCAGCCAAGGCAGGTTTCAACTCAGGTGAAGAATATCCTGAAGCAAGTATGGAAGCAGAAATATATGGCGCCCAGAGTACAGACCTTTGCCTGGAGGTTGCTCAGAAAAGCTCTTCCTACTGGTAAGAGAGCAGCCAGGTTCTCCTCTCACATTTCTAATGGTTGTTGCAGATGTCAGCAGGAGGAAGACGAAATTCATTTATTTTTCCTATGCCCTTTCTCTAGAGCTGCCTGGTTCACTCACCCCTGGCACTTAAAATCAGGTGTTTTAGTGGCTAATCAGGACAGCATATACTCTATTATCTCATCTATGCTCTCCATGAATCATCCCTATGTTTCCATACAAAATGTTTTTACTTTTCTTTGGTGTCTATGGAAGGCCAGAAATGATTGTCTATTCCAAAGGAAAAGCTCTCTTCCTCATCAGGTGCATTTCATGGAGAAAGCAATCAGGGACTGCTATGAAGAGGCTGTTTCCAATGCCACTATGCATCAGGCAGCTCTTCCAGACAGGAGCCCAATCGGTTCTGGGGTTATTCCTGTACAGGGTGCTACTATCTCTTCTGATCTTCTTGTTGCAGGGAATAGGATTTACTCGGATGCATCATGGAAGAATACAAAAATCCCCGGTAGCTCATATCTGCAGAATACAGGGCTCGGAGTGGTGCTACATTTGGAGAATGGCTCTTCATCCAACTATATTATGGTTCAAGCCTCAATGCAACAGGCCATCTCTCCTCTTCTGGCTGAAGCTGCTGCCCTTTGACTTGCTGCTGCATGTGCAAATTATCTCAACATTCAGCAAGCCACATTCTTCACGGATAATTTGACATTAGCAAGAGCAACAGCACTCAGGACAATCTCGGCTTCAGATTCAAGATGGCAGATCAGGCAACAGCTGGCGGATTTCTTCTCCTACACCAAGCAGATCTCTACTTCCATCTTTCACATTTCTAGAAGCATCAATGGTGTAGCCCACAATTGTGCTCATCAGGTTCTTACTTCCTGTATAGAGCCTGTTTTTAGGTGTGTTAATCAGGCTCATAGGCAATCTTCATGCCCCTTTTTAGATCCTCTCAGGTCTCTTCAATGTACAGGGGTTGTAATGCATGCTGTACTCTGCTCTTGAGCTTGAGTTTATATGAATTTTGGCGCCTCGTGCGCCTCTCTCTCGTTCAAAAAAAAAGATTGAAAGTGAATGGACGATTAGTCCTGGTTTCTATTGATTCTCAAGTATATATACATCTGGAAGAGGTGCCTGTTCGGAGGCATCCCTCCAGAACAAGTGCCTTTTGACAATAGAGAGAGAGAAGGGACATGACTCTTCGGGGTTGGACACACCCCTTGCTAATGACGGTTCGTTAATTAGCATGTGCTAATTAACAATAGACATGTGCTAATTTATTCCTAACACCCCCCTTGTACAACACCGCTTCTTGATCATCATTGAAGGCTTCTTGAACATCACTGAAGGTGTCTTGTATATTCATCTTCCATCTTGAGAAATCCTTTGTACAATCTTGAGAGTCTCCCCCAAAAACCCTGTGGGAAAAATATGAGGAGAATAGTGCTGATATGTTGCTAAAACTCCTTTAAACCCAATGGGAAAAAGAATAAGGAGAAAAGGTGCAACATATAATGATTATTGTCTCCTTGATAACTCAAATGAGAAAAACCTTTGAAGAAGGAGAAAACTCATTGGTGAGTTTGGAGAACAATAAATATGTTTTGTATACTTTCCTTTAAAAAAACCAGTGGAAAAAAATAGAAAGTATTGCATATGTCGCCTCGTTAAAAACCTTTTATGAGAAACTTCGAGAGAAAGCTCATAAGGGAAAAGAGTGCGATCTGATATGCCATTGAAAACTCCTTTAAAACCCAGTGGGAAAAATATAAGGAGAAAATGATATGACATATCATGATAATTGTCTTTTCTCAATATGGGAAAATCCATAGAGTTTAGATGACAATAAATATGTCGTGTATACTTTCCTAAAAACCCCGGCGGGGAAAACAGAAAGTATGACATATGATCTCATGTTGATATTACCTCATTAAAAACCTTGATGAGAACCTATAAAAGTAAACTCATAAAGGGAAAAAGAGTATAATATGATGCTTTGAACAGGAGTAATTCAGGAAGATACTCCCCATGATACTTGCATATCTTGAAGCCGTCGAATGCCAATTCCATGAACATGTTTCTGGAATGTTGAAGTTGGTAGAGACTTCATAAACAAATCAGCGAGGTTTTCACATGATTTGACTTGCAAGATGAGCAACATAGTGATATTGCTTACTATGTAACCTGTTTGCATCCGGACAACACAAGCAACATTATCTTTGAGATAATGGTTGGTGGATGTAGCCACTAAGGTCTGTTTCGAAGACTTTCATGGTATATGGCTATCACACCTAGTAGGAACACAAAGCTTGTCTACGATCTAACATAGTAGGGATCTGATCAATTTATCCAATGATATTGGTGTCCAGATTTCATTGAAACTGGAAAACTAGGACAAGATGTTTGATGCCTTGGAGATATCGAAAGATATTCTTGAGTCCCAACCAATTGTGTTTGGTGAGTCCAATGGCACTAGGATATGGAACTTTGTGTCCCAATATCGCATTTCCATCATCTCATGGTTTTAATGTATCTTTCTCTACGTCTAGAGATTGAACAACCATGATAATCATAGATGAATAAGGCTTGTCCATAATGAATTTCTCCAATATATTTTGAATATAGACAACATGGTGTACCATAATGTATGAGTGAAGGTGCTCGAAGTTTTAACTAAATCCTTCATCTCACATTCCGTCATTTAGATGATCACGTGCTTAACTTGCATGGGTAATCATCATTGTAGGAGTAATCCTTGTGAATAAGGAACTCACTACGTCGGTTGTACCAAAATGTACCGACAACAATAAGTCGTATGGTGACTTATTGGTTTTTACACAATTTATGTTGCGTTTTGCATTTCGATTCAGAAATGAGATTCCATAGGGAACCATCTATATTTGAATCTAGTGATCCATATGATATGTAATCACTACATCTATCGACTGCATAAATAGATGATTTTATACTGCCAATGATATAAGTTATCGGAAAGAGATTCCACCTCTAGAGAATAGTTGGGTATCTGCGTGAACCCTTGTGCTACAATACTTGCTCTATATTTCACCACCTCGTTGTTCTCATTCTATTCTCAGAAGAAAACTGGTGTAGGTATTGCTTATGTGAATACCTTCCCTTAATTGCACAAGATTATTTCTACCTAGATTATACCCTTTGCTTGAGTTCAGTCCGAGTGTTGTTCACACTTTGCCATGGCCATGGTCTTTGGATCTGAATCAATTGAAAAGTTTTTGCAATCTAGTTGAGAAATGTATGTCGACAATTGTAGACTTCCGGTTATATGTTTCTCCAGAATCTATATATGTATATATAGTTGATGGAAATATCGTTACCCATGGTGACTGTTCGCGATTTCCAATGCGGGTGAGTCGGGTATTCCGATGTCCTGGTCATTGTGTGCACTATGACCTGGGCTGGTGGAGGTTGCTCGTCCACTGGGTGTATACTACCCATTAGGTGTCTGCCAACATGAAGTTGACTTGCATTTACTGATTCAGAGGCCTCAATATCCTTGCTTGCGAGAAGCTGAATCCTGATGTACTATTGCCATACTTCTCCCCCTATTGCTTTGAACGGGGAGTTGAGTGGTTTTAGTTGGTACCTCCACTCTTTCAGGCGTCTTTTTGAAGGATTGTAGGATTGTGTGACACCTTTATATTTAGTAAATGAATTTGGCAGGTTATTTGCGATGTGTTGCAAATCTTCTGAACGCATGGTTCAGATCTTTGAGTATGTGGATTTGAGGCAGAAATGTGTTGAACATTCCACTAATTTCCTGGCATTCTTTATGGTACTTGAAATCTCCCCCTAATGCCTGGAAATGTTCCTCACTGAGTCAGCATACTGGCCTTGAATAACTCCCCATGTGAGAGGCTTGAGGTATTGACGGAAATACAGTTATTCCTCAAGTAGATCCCAAATATACGTTGAGGGGCCAATGATGTATGCCGGGGTGGTGATATCGGTATGCAACCGAATTACCGCAGATGGGAAATACTTGGTAAATTTCCACGTATCAAAGATAGAGGGGAATAATATTATGCAGTTTGGTCATGAGCGTGTAAAACTCCATGACTCCAACGTAAAGTTGGTAAGTTGCACTTCCAAAGTAAAAACAATGCAATGAGCTTAATTCTTTGGATAAAGGATTCCACCAAACCATTTTGAGTCTAGACATTAGGACAAAGTGCTAAAATTCTATCCTAGGGCCATATTAAAAGCACGAAGGAGAATTCTGCAACGTTGTCCATTCGATTTGCTTGAAATCGATGGTGAGGATAATCAACAAACGGTTTTCGTGTGGATACAGACACACTAGAGACCATCATGTAGATGTGTCTTTTAAAACCATGGAATACCCGAATAGTCTAGTCAATGGTTGGGAAGAGGCACCTACCTCGACTTGATGCATTCAAGGAGTTTGAGTGGTTCAGCGTAGACTTTAAGGTGCGCGAGCCTTAAAATTAGCTTCCCTGAATCACATGTAGTGCGCATAAAATCCAAATATTGCAAGAATTTAGCATCATATTAGTATAACCAATGGAATTGCTGATAGTTTCAGTTTCAACCCAATGTCTGGATGACCAAGGCGAGTATGCCAAGTTTGTCATGCGCGAGACATTAGGGAAAACTATCTTGTGAGCAACATATGCTACGGGTTTTGCAGTATGTGTAGTACAATCCTGATGTGCTTGCCATATTCGTTTCATATGGTAAAGAGAAGATATTCCTCTTTGTTGTCATCATAAGTTTCGCTAGAAACTATTTTGACGGATATCTCTATAGTTTAGTAGGGTACGAGTTGACCCGAACACGATAAATATCCTTGATTCTACTCGAGTACCCATAGGGATAGTAAATAAGACTCGAGTTGAGCCAACAATTACATCATCGCGTCTAGCGATAGTTAAAGTATCTCCTTTTCTTTCAGTGAGAGTGGAAACATTTCACTTCCCTGAGTATAGAGTTCGTGGTGCATATGTCCACAAGACACATATTATCTTTCATCAGATTGACCCTCGTAGAAATCTATATATAGACTTGAAGATTCTCAATATGAAAATCACTGTCAGATATATAGAATACATACCAATGTATTGTACCAAAGTGCTGATACATTATATTGTGATATACAATATATGATGACAACAATACTTATGTTCTCATTAGAACATCAGAAATGGACATAAATTATATTGACCACTCAGGAGATTGAGAGACTAGACGAAGTCTTCAAACATGTTAGTTGAGTCATATTCAACCATCATGTTCTCCATGCCCAAAGGGTCTCGTGACTGCTGGGTAGTCATGTTGTCGCTAGGTCATGGAAAAACACCATGCAGACAGTTGACTTCCTTGTTGCTGTCAGGTTGGAGATTGAAGTGAGATTCAAACCTTTGCCCTTGAGATTCTTTGCGTCCCAAAAATTGCTCATACAGAAGAACCAGATGCTGAGAACTGGATCGATATAATGCCTTATGATTTATAAGGCAACATATTTTTCTGTTAGCGGTGTGCCTCCAACCGGAGGTGAATCCTACGGGTCTTGGATTGCACACATTATCCCACGATACACAAGAGCGATCATGATGTCCATGGGCCAGGCAGGGCATTGGTGGCCATTGAGGGCGAATGCCTCAAATTCTCTAGCCACCGGTTACCAGAGATAATTAATTTACGGTCAGTAAATTAAAGACTGTCATGGTTGATGATGTAATGAACTTTGCAAATTAATGAGATTTCAAGAAGTTGGCTTGAAATCATTAGTGTGAATCTCAAATTGCTAAGTATGACACCATGAAGATAATCTCCAAAATGGAGTAGATCTCGCAGCACTAGGGAGTATAATCTGACGAAATCAGTAGATACTCACTCCTAATGCCTTATGTCATGACTTAATAAAATGTATGGGAGAGCACTTTGGCAATCATAATGTCAAAACTGACAAAATGTAGGCTTCAACGAAAAGGTAGATAATCTGCATAGCAGTAGATCTACACTCTAACCCGTGATCCCAAAACATCAATTTGAAGAAATCACTTAGAATTTTGCATATCAATTATTGCTCGTATTAAGCCAAAAGGCTCAACTAAGATGAATTGATTTTTATTTGCAAGAAATTGAAAATCTCAATCGCAAATAATGGACGTAATTAATTTCAACATGTAGGAAACATGGAAATATATTACCTCGCAGTTAATTTTTATTGGCAAGAAATTGACATTCAATTGCAAATAATGGAGGAAAATAATCTCAACATGTCACGACATGAAAATAATTTACACCAATAATCGTATTCTGGAATACATAGTACTCAACAAAAACAATATGAAAATCAAATACTCAGAAGTACCGCGTCCTATTCATGATGAGTACTAAATAAATAGTGCTACCGGATGACCAAATTCGCAATCTAGAAAAATTCCAGGTTTTATTTGCAACTTTGGCATAGGACAGACGTTTGTAGCCTGTTTTGCGAATTCCTGTGAATCCAAGAATCTTCAAGCAAAACGGCTAAGGAGATAAGGTTCGTTGACCTTCTTCCGTGTGGTTGCAGAACAGACGAACTGTTTGTAATACTGTTGCAAAGAGCGTTGCCGGAAGAGAGCTCCAAGCCGCGCAGGCCAAGGGGCCACCACCAGGATGGGGCCGTTGCACCGCACGCCTGGGGTCTCCGCTGATTTGCGGGAGACCGCGCCTCGAGAGGAGGCCGTAGTCGCAGGCGTCGCCGCGAGTATATAGACCAAGGCTGGACGCAAGTGTCGCCGCGCAATGGAGGACGATGATGGTTGCGTCACAAGCCGAGGCACGGCCGCGCTATGGAGGACGAGTTCGTGCTGCGCCTGCCGTTGGCAACCGCTTGGGAGAAGCCGCGTCGCGCGCAGCTGGCTGCCATGGATGATGGCACCGCCGGTTGCCGCCGCCACGCTAGTGCGCGTCACACGCCATTGGCACTAATGTTGCTACTGCCACCCCCGCTGCCGCAGCGACGTATGATCAGAATACAACAGCGTTGAAGGAGTGTCGCCGAGGAAGAACTATGCCGCTGCGGTTCTTGCGTCGTCGATGATGCAACTCTTGCGTTGATCGTGTTCCTGAGATCTCCTTGTTCCAAATTGATGCATGGGGAATCAAGAACAAAGTCGATTAGTATATATATTTGTTTAATCAAACTAGGAACAAGACAAAATGGAGCGCAGCATGCATTTTGCCGTCGTCGTTCTGCCGTAGCCAGCCTCGCAGCCGTGCGCAGACTCTGCTCGCGCCGCGCACAACGCCCAGTCATTGCGTCGCGCAGCCGCGTCCTGCCAGGGGCCATGCGTTTTAGCCGCCGCCCCATCTCCGTCCGCGTGGTGGCAATCGCCGTGCCGTCTGGCATTCGCGCCACCGTGCTATGCGACGACGCACCGAGTCGCTCAGTGAGCGTGCTGATAACGTGTTAGAGTAAAACGAGATTGAAAGTGAATGGACGATTAGTCCTGGTTTCTATTGATTCTAAGTATATATACATCTAGAAGAGATGGGAAGAAGAGGTGTCTGTTCGGAGGCATCCCTCCAGAACAGATGCCTTTTGACAATAGAGAGAGAAAGGACATGACTCTTCATGGACACACCCCTTGCTAATGACGGTTCGTTAATTAGCATGGGCTAATTAATAATAGACATGTGCTAATTTATTCCTAACAGTAATGTCCCATCAACAACTTATTCGGCATCAGCGCCCGCTCCTGCCCCGGCAACAACCCGTCAATGCCATCCGACGTGACCAACATGCGTGACAGCTGCCTCTGCCATGGTCTACGATGGCGAGGCTAGATCGCAGGCCTGCCACAACCTACGGCGGCTTGGGGTGAGCTGTAGCACGAGAATACCACTATGTGGCAGTTAAGTGGAGGCTTTGGCACGAGAATAGTAGCTGTTACTTGTCCGATACCGGAAAAACTCAAGTAGATCCACGCTCTCGCGCTCTCCTCCCTCCCGCCGTCTGCCACTCCGGCGGCGGCGTCCACCCCAAACCGCCGGCGGTCACTCCGACCCCGGCGTCCCCCAAGGGATCTGAGCCCCCTCTCCCACGAGCCATGGCTCTCTCGCCGTCCAACCCTGTGAGGTGGGCGGATCTGTCGTCCTCGAAGGATGAGGACCTCGGACCGGCTCGCTCCTACTGCGAGGTGCTGCGGAGCGGCACGCCGCCGGAGACCCCGCCCCCTCGCCGGCCCTCTCCTCCCACGCCGATCTCGCGTGCCTCCCCGCTGTGCCTCGGGTCGCCGGCTACGCGGCTGGCTTCCATCGTGGTGCGTCCTGATGGCGAGCTGGAGGCGCCGCCCCAGGCCGGCGCTTCTCGTGGTGGGTGGCAGACCGCTGGCCTCAAGCGTCGTCGCCCCCGCCGCCGCCCGTCCGCGCCTCTCCCCTCCATGAACATCCGGGCGGACCTGCCACCGGACCTCGCTGGCCTCTGCTTCAACTGCCTCAGCGAGGAGCACATCGCCGCCATGTGTGAAAACGAGAGGGTCTGCCTCCGGTGTCGGCGGCCTGGGCACATCGCGCAGGAGTGCCACAATCCTCGCTCCGCGTCGCCGCCGGCGGCCGCTGCTCGGCCGGTCTGGGCACGCGTCGGACCGTCCCCAACTCCTTCCCCGCCGTCGTCGAGTGTCCATGGCCCCGCTGCATCCTTCCAGCAGCGCGCCACCCCAGTTCATGCTCGCTTGGGACCGGTGGGCAACGCCGCCGCCAGGGGTCCCTCGGAGCACGGCCGGCGCACGGTGGCTGGAGGGGGCCCGCAGCAGCGCACCACACCGGCGCACGCTCGCCTGGGCCCTGCAGTGGCCTCCACTGGCAGGGTGCCCTCGGAGCCGTCGCCGGCTGGGCGCGAGGCCGAGGTGGGGGAGACGAGCAGGCGGGTGAGTCCCGGCTCGCCGTCGGCAAGGCCAGATGTGGAGCGCTGCATCATCCCGCGCTCACAGGAGGTGGTCGCCGTGGAGGATGTTTGCGCTGGAGCGTAGTCGCAGTCACCATGGGTGGGCGGCCAAGGATTGCACCAAGTCAGGTCGTTGCGGCGGTCGAGGTGTCGGTTCCTGAGGTGGTGGGTGCATTCTCCATGCACCGGTTTTGGCCGGCAGACTTTCTGCTCGTCTTCGACTCCAGGGCAGCACGTGATGCTGCCATGAACGCCGGCGAGGTCCACGGACGTGACTTTTCCCTGAGGTTCTCCCCCTGGAACAGGCAGCTACAAGCAACCCGGAGGCCGTCCAACTACCGCGTCCGCGTCGACATGGAAGGGATACCTCCCCATGTCTGGAGCCGTGCTACGGCACAGATCATTCTTGGCTCTGCGGCATGGGTGAAGCGGTTGGGCACGATGACAGCGAACGGAGCAGATCTTCGGAGCTTTGAAGCTTACGCTTGGACTGATGACCCGTCCCTGCTGCCCAAGGAGAAAATCATTCTGGTGGAGGAGCCTGACGAGGCCATGGAGGTGGAGCTTGCGGATGGCCTGGTGCTGCCGGCAGACGCGCTGGTGCCGCTGGAGAAGAGTATGCTGGAGTACCGGATCACCGTGCACTTGGTCTCCACCGAGAACACTGTTGAGAGCTTGGGACCTTCGTCCGGTGACGATGACAACGGGGATGAGTTCGATTACCCCCAGGCCGACCCTACTGGCCCCGGCGGTGCGCGCTACACGCGGCGTCGGTTCACATACTCCCGTGGCGTTGTGGATGGGGACGGCCGGAGTGGAAGGCAGCAGGCGCGGTGAGGTCGAGCAGCTGGCCACAGGAGAGTGGCCGTGGATTTGCCCAAGACGGTGGAGCCCTGGACTCCGGTGGCTCATGGCGAGCGTGCTGGGCACTACGGCGGAGATGACGGCAACCTGCTGGCGCCAGCCAACACCGGGCTGGTCGTGGATGACGCCCAAAGGGAGGACCCCACCACTCAGCCCGGCCTGCAGACGGGTGACGTGGAAAGGGAGATGGAGTTGGCGGTGACCTCCACGCCACTTTTGACCAGAGGAGCAGCAATGCTAGACCCACGTAATCTTACGTGATGATTTTACGTAAATGTTGACGTGGGAGTTAGTAATTGGAGCAGGCCTGGAGGAGGGGCGGGCTGGGTGGATCCGAGGCTTCCAGAGGGGGGCTTGGCCACCGGCTACTCGACACCTGTCCCAGGCTGGGCAGGTAGCGGATCGCGCAGGCCTGGAGGCTGGATGACGTATGATAGCAACGCGGGTGACCATCTTTTGCTTTCCCCTGCGGCGACTGAGATGATTCGAAATTTGAATCAATCATCTGGCTCCTCCAACTGCTGGAGTAGCGCGAGATCGGAGATGAGCGTGGTTAGCGCGGGAGCTGGGTTGCAGGGTGGCCTTGACACCTTTTTGGTGACCCTGTCCTGCTCACGGACCTCCTCAGCACACAGCAGGGAGACCGCTTCAGAAGGTGGCTCGTTGGATGCCACCATCGCTCAATTTCGGGCAAGGTGCCAGAGGAAGATATCGCCACTTCTCCCACACCCGATCGTGACAAGGAACAAGCGCAGGCGCAGAACACCCCCAGCTACTGTCCGGCGTAGCAATAGGCTCGGAGGCCGCCTGGCGAGTGGCTCGTCAATCAAGATGCAGCAGCGCACTGTCATGGTTCAGCTAGGCATAGCCAGGGAAGGCGAGGTGATCGGAGACAAAGCAATGCAGGCATACTTGGACCTTTTCTCAAGACCCCTCCAACCAAGCCACATCGCAGCCATTGTGGGCTTGTTTGGGCGGCAAGCCGAGGTGTTACCACTAGGGCGCGGGATGGACGCTGCAGCACTCTAGTTTTGCGGCTGCAGTTGCTTGATGGTAGGCCTATCCTAATGGCTAACCCAAATCAAGCAGTGGTGGTGTGGAATGTACGTGGCATTAATAGCCTGGCAAAGCGTAATGCAATAAAAAATGTGATTTCAAGCTCGGGTGCTAGTGTGGTCTGTCTACAGGAGACCAAAGTGCAGGACATGACCTTGGCGCTAGTGCAGCAGTGCCTTGGGGTGGCGTTCGACTTGTTTTATTGTGTCCCTGTGATCGGCACTTGTGGAGGCGTGCTGCTGGCCTGCAACTCCTCTAGTGTCAGGATGTCCAATCCGCACATCTCAACAAATACAGTCACGGCGTGGTTGCAAATAAATGAATCTATTGGATGGTGGTTCACTGGGGTATATGGGCCCGGAGCGATAGTGAGAAGGTGGCTTTTCTGCATGAAATAAGCGTGATTCGGGATTTACATGCAGGTCCTTGGGTGATCGCCGGGCACTTCAACCTAATTGCAGACCCAGTGGATAAAAGCAATGGCAGAATAAATCGTCGAATGATGGGCCGGTTCTGGCGGTGCATCTCCGACTTGGACCTAAAAGAGCTCTATCTAAACGGGCGGAGATACACGTGGTCCAACGAGTGACAGGAGGCCACCCTGGAAAAGCTAGATAGGGTTTTGGTCTCGGTGGATTGGGAGCCATTACACCCGCAATCTTTCCTCACGGCTCTAAGTACTAGCACGTCTGATCATTGTCCTCTACATCTCATCCTGGAGCCTGATCTTCGGCGAGGCAAGCGGTTTCACTTTCAGAAATTTTGGACGAAGATTGATGGCTTTCAAGAAGTTGTCCGGCAAGCTTGGGAGAGCCAGCCGGACATGATGAATCCATTCAAAAGGCTCGCTATGAAGCTCAAGGCCACCGCGAATAAGCTCATGAGCTGGAGCGACAAGTATGTGGGAAGCATCAAGCAGCAGTTGCGCATTGCGAATGAGGTCATATTGCGCCTCGACGTCGCTATGGAGACGCGGCCATTATCCCCAGCCGAGATGGACCTAAGGCGACTGATCAAGCGAAAACTCCTTGGGTTGATATCGCTTGAGCGCTCAATCGCGAGGCAGTACTCCCGCTTGCATTGGTTGAAGGATGGGGACGCGTGCACGGAATTTTTCCATGCACATGCAAGCTACAGGACATGGAAAGTTGAAGGTGGATGACGTGTTGACGTCGGATCATGAGGTTATGGCAGAGGCCGTCGACTCCTTCTTCGCTAACCTACTTGGGGTAGCACCGGACCGGGCATACACGCTAGATCTTACCGAGCTGGGCATGCCAACCTACGACATGACACATCTGGAGGGAGTGTTCATAGAGGAGGAAATTTGGGAGGCGGTCCGCGCACAAGAGCTTGACAAAGCGCCGGGCCGCTGGCCGATCATTAAAGGCGATGTACTGGCGGCGTTTCAGTCCTTTGGGGACATGGACTTTCGTGGGATGACTTCCATCAATCAGGTATTCATCACTCTGTTACCAAAATCTGCTGCTGCGCTTGAGGTCCGGGACTATAGACCGATCAGCTTGATCCATAGCTTCCCCAAGCTTGTTGCCAAGGTGCTAGCGGCACGAGTGACCAGCGATATGCCGTGCTTGGTCAGCGCTCACCAGAGTGCGTTCATAAGAGGAAGATGCCTACATGACAACTACATGATGGTGCAATGCACAGCAAAAAAGTTACAAGCCTCCTCGACACCTTCGGTCATGCTCAAGCTAGACATCACCAAAGCTTTTGACACTGTGGATTGGGCGTTCCTGATGGAGGTTATGCAGCAGCTAGGATTTGGCCCCAAGTGGATCGCCTGGGTGGCTGGGCCTTCTTGCCTCCTCCTCGACAAGGGTCCTTCTCAATGGAATTCCAGGGGAAGTTATCTACAACCGGCAAGGTCTTCGGCAGGGAGACCCTATGTCGCCCCTGCTGTTCGTTATGGTCATGGAGGGCCTTCACCATTTGCTTCATCGCGCGGCAACAGATGGTGTGCTGACACCCCTTACACACACTGGACTACGTCAGAGGACCTCGATATATGCGGATGATGTTGTCACATTTCTCAGACCAGACCTTCAAAGCCTTAGGGCGTGTGCTGCGCTGCTCGCAGATTTTGGCATGGCCTCGGGGCTTCGCACGAACATGGCCAAGTGCTCCGCGCACCCGATTCGCTGTTTGGAGGAGCAACTGCAGCGGATAGCCGGCGAGCTGGGGTGCCAAGTCACCGGATGGCCATGCCGTTACCTGGGGCTACCATTGGGCTTGCGCAAAATATCAGCATCACAGTTACAGTACTTGGTGGATAGAATGGCCGATCGACTTCCCGCGTGGCAAGCGAGATTGCTCTACAGGGCTGGACGACTGGAGCTAGTGAAGACCACACTAGCGTCTATGCCCATACATGTGATGGTGGCTCTCGATCTGCCAGTAAAAACTATTGAAGCAGCAAACAAGATATGCCGTGGTTTTCTGTGGAAGGGGCGCCGAGATGTACATGGCGGCCACTGTCTCGTGGCATGGGACCAAGTTTGTATGCCGAAGGAATATGGCGGCCTTGGCATTCCAAATTTGCGGCTTCTCAACACCGCGCTCAGAGCAAGATGGCCTTGGCTAATGAGAACGGAGCATGATCGATCATGGAGTGAGTTCAACTTGCAAGTATCACCGGATTCCTTGAGTATCTACAAGGCGGCAACCAAGTGCACACTTGGAAATGGGGAGGTGGCATTGTTCTGGACAGATTGGTGGCTATGGGACGGACGAATCCAAGACCTCATGCCAAATCTATTCGTTGCAGTTAAAAGAAGAGCGCGAAAGAGAACGGTCAGACAAGCCATAGTAGACGGCTGGTGGCAGGACGTGCCGCCTAACATGTGCCCTCAAGCACTGAGTTCTTGCAGCTTGTGGACAGAACCCAACACGTTGAGCTGTTGGACGGTATTGAGGACAAACTGGTTTGGTGTAACACCCCTAAGAAATGAGCCACAGTGATCATCATGTTAATGCTAAGCTACTTTGGTTTGCAAAGAATGATCACAGTGAAACCATATCTCATTTCAAATTCCACCACTGAATTCAAATTCAATTTGCAAGTGAAATTTGAAGTTGCACAAAAGTTGTTGCAAAATAGTTCATCATTTAGCAAATATTCCATAACAATTATTTGTTAAGGAAAACAACATTGCTTATATGCTAAGATGGACGGTAGCAATTAATTCAGTGCCATTTCAGCATTTTTGAATGCCATTTTACTTGTGAAAAATCCAAATGAATTCAGTTGCCTCTCAAAATATTTGTGGCAATGCCAAATATTGCAAGGGATTTTTGTGGCCTAGTTCCACATTTTTCTCTAGTCATTAGGTGGCCCAAATAATTCCATTTCTGTCTCTGTTTAATTAAATAAAAGGGAAAACAGAAAAATGGAAATAGAAAAGGGGAGAAGTCACTGTTTGCTGGGCCTTAGTCTACAGAGCCGGCCCAGCCCACTCGCACTGTCGTCTCCCACCTGCCCGCCTCGCTGTCGCGCCCGCCATGGTCGTGAGCGCGCGCTCCGGCCATAGCTCACCACGACGCCGGAGCAGGTGAGCCGACACCCCTAAGAAATGAGCCACAGTGATCATCATGTTAATGCTAAGCTACTTTGGTTTGCAAGGAATGATCACAGTGAAACCATATCTCATTTCAAATTCCACCACTGAATTCAAATTCAATTTGCAAGTGAAATTTGAAGTTGCACAAAAGTTGCTGCAAAATAGTTCATCATTTAGCAAATATTCCATAACAATTATTTGTTAAGGAAAACAACATTGCTTATATGCTAAGATGGACAGTAGCAATTAATTCAGTGCTATTTCAGCATTTTTGAATGCCATTTTACTTGTGAAAAATCCAAATGAATTCAGTTGCCTCTCAAAATATTTGTGGCAGTGCCAAATATTGCAAGGGATTTTTGTGGCCTAGTTCCACATTTTTCTCTAGTCATTAGGTGGCCCAAATAATTCCATTTCTGTCTCTGTTTAATTAAATAAAAGGGAAAACAGAAAAATGGAAATAGAAAAGGGGAGAAGTCACTGTTGGCTGGGCCTTAGTCTACAGAGCCAGCCCAGCCCACTCGCACAGTCGTCTCCCACCTGCCCCGCCTCGCTGTCGCGCCCGCCATGGCCGTGAGCGCGCGCTCCGGCCATAGCTCGCCACGACGCCGGAGCAGGTGAGCCGAGGGGATAAGGATGAGCCCCTCGACCCCCTGGGCTCCCCGGCCTCTCTTTCCCCCTCCTGCGTCGCCTGTTCTTCCCCTCCTCCGCACCCGAGCGCAGCCATGGCCATGCCGTCGTCATCACCGTAGCCACTGCCGCCCACTCGCCCGGCCGGCGTGTCTGGGAGACGCGCCCGCCTCGACTACTTCCCCTACGCCGGGCAGTTGGAGCCGAGGAGCTCCACGACATCGGCATCGAGCTTTTCCCCTCGTCGGACCCCGTGCGCCATCACCGGCTGATCTCCCTCCTCTGCTGCTACTAAGCGTTCACCGAACCACCGTGCGTCCCCTAGGTGAGCTCCCCGTCGATCCCCGTGCTGGCCTGCTCGATCCGTTGCCTCTCTTTAGCTCCGCCATTGCTGCCCGAGCCCAGCTCCGCCGCGCTGCTCGCTGCCGTCGATGTCGTCGTTGTTGTGGCCAACTAAGCACGCGAGCGTGCTCAGGACACTCCTGTGGTGCGGCCAGCGTTCCCCGTTCGCTCGCAACCGAGCCGTAGCGCCGTGTCCGTCGGGCTCCCGTACTGGTCGCCGCCGTTCGCCGTCGCCACCGTCGCGGTAGGCCTCCTCTGCTCGAACCAACGCCGCAGATAGACGCGCGCTGCAGCCCCCGTTCGAACGCGACCAACCGCCGTCGTTTTGGTCGCCGGGCGGCGAAATCCGAGCACCTCCCGTGCGTGGCGCCGCGTTTGGGGCTCGCCGGAGCTACTCCGGCGCCGGCCGCCGACATGGCCTGACCAGTGGGGCCCCCTGAGTCACTGGCAGCTGGGTCCCGCGGGCCCAGTTGACCCAGTTGACCAGGTCAACAGGCTGACTGGGCAGCCCCAGTCACTGACTGGTGGCCCCCAGTTGACCGGTCAACTGGTCAACCGCTAACCAGCTGACTCAGCTGACCGGGCCCACTGTCAGTCCCTGGTGCACCTGTGGGTGCAGTGCACCGGGTGCACCCAGCATTTCTCTGTGCATTTTCGGATTTAAAATAATTCCAGGATTTTTCAGAAATTGCTTAAAACTTTGGAAATTCGTAGAAAATAATCCATAATTCGGATGGAAAAGTTTTCTACATGAAAGTTGATCAGAAAAATCCAACGAATCCGAATATGCCATCCACATACCTGTCACATGCCTCCATCACTGCAAATATGGAACCTTCTCCTCCGGTTCATCTGTCTGACAGATGCCTAACACCGGGAAAATATTCCCAGATATTTTCCCGCTCCGCCTGTAGCACTTAACATTGCATTAGGTCACCCATGCATTACATATTGCCATGTCTTACCCTGTGTTGCTTTTATTTTGCCGTGTATTTATTTGTTTCTTCCCCTCTTCTCTCCGGTAGACTCCGAGACGGACGCTGCTACCGAGTACGACTACGTTCCTGACGCCCAGCCTCTTTCAGCAAAGCTTCTAGGCAAGCAAAACCCCCTTGATCATTCCTATATCGCCCATTCCTTCTCCCTCGTGCTTGCATTAGATATTGCTACTGTATTTGATTGCTCCTATTCTGATGCATAGCCTGTTTTTTGTAACTGTTGTTGATACCTTACCTGCTATCCTAAATGCTTAGTATAGGTTGGATAGTGATCCATCAGTGGCCCCGCACCCTTGACCGTGTTGCCATGCTTGCTTCCGGATGACTCGATCCGTGTGATCGACGTGCAGAGACCGACACATCACCGCAACCCCCTCCCCCCTTAATTGTACGACTCTGCAGAGCTACTATCGAGTGCCGAGGGTGATACCTCCTACCTCACTCCTGATGATATCTCTGTAGCGTAGCTAGTCGGTTGTGGGTTAACGAGGGTGATTCCTCTTTCACCACCTCCAATGATGCCTCAGTCGTACAACCCCTCAAGTGTGAACCCATGGAGGGTGATTCCTCCGAGTTCACCTTGACGGATACATCAAGTGGGAGTCCATCGAGGGTGATTCCTCGGACTTCCCCCTAGATGTTAAAACACACGGTTACCTTTAATTGTTGCCCCCTTGTACTGTTATTGCGGGACTGAAGGGACAGGCGGTACCATCCCGGTAGAGATAGACCTGAGTTCCCGACAGTCTCTTGGGAAGTCGGGTTGACCTGGAGGGTACCCGCGAGATATTTACGTGGCACGGCCGGGCAGGCAGACCGCCCCAGGAGAGGGATGGGCCTGGCCCTTGCCGTAAGTCCACGAGACGGGGCGACGGGGTCACATGATCGTGGTTCTCTGCTCGTCTCCGCGAGCTCCCAATACACAATAATGGGTTTGATATGTTATCTGAGTAGGCCTCTGGCCTTTTACGCACTAACCACCACGCGGGAATAAGTATGGGCACTCGGCGTCGTACATTTCTCCCGAAAGCTTTGTCAGACGTCCAGTTCAGCATTGCGGCACGGCTGGGCCGGCGCCATCCAGGAGGGAGGTGGTGCCTGGATCCGCCCTGCGTGCAACGACCCGGAGTGCAAAGGGCGATGGGCCCAAAACCCCTGAGCACTTAGGATGTAGACCAGCGGGGACCTCTCTGCGGAGCCTAGGTAGGACTACGGCGTGTCAATCAGCCGAGGCCGGGCATGACCCGATAAAAGTGTGTCCGGCCAGAGTTAATCGAGCGTGTTGGGTAAGTTGGTGCACCCCTGCAGGGAAGTTATCTATTCGAATAGCCGTGTCCACGGTAACAGGACGCTCAGTATAGTATCCCGATCTACTACAACTAGAACTGGATACATGTTACATTAATAATTTGTTAGCTCCGGGATCGCTTTCTCGCAGGAAGTCGAGGAAGGATCTCTGGGCATGGCTACTATTATACTTGTTGCTACTACTATATTTATGTACCAGTCTACACTCTTCTAATGCTGCAAGACGCTGCAAGATGCTAGTCTTCGATAGGCTAGGCCTTCCCCTCTATTCTGGCATTTCTGCAGTCTAGTCCACAGATACAGCCCCTCCATTTGATACCGATGCATAAATAGAATAGTTCTGATGTAAGTCTTGCGAGTACTTTGGATGAGTACTCGCGGTTGCTTTGCTACCTCTTTTTCCCCATACCCGATTGTTGCGATCAGATGACGGAGCCCCGGAGCCAGCTGACCCCGCCGACGACTACTACTACCACGGTGGAGCCTACTTCTACGTGGAGACCGACGACCAGGAGTAGTTTAGGAGGCTCCCAGGTAGGAGGCCTGCGCCTTTTCGATCTAGATGTCGTTGTTTTGCTCAGCCTTCTTAAGGCAACCTTGTCTAATTATGTCTGTATTCAGATACTAATGCTTCCGCTGACGCTTGTGTAACTCGAGCTTATGTATTCGAGCCCTCGAGGCCCCTGGCTTGTAATATAAAGCTTGTATTATTTTATTTTGTGTCTAGAGTTGTGCTGTGATATCTTCCCGTGAGTCCTTGGGCTTGATCGTGCGCATTTGCGTGTATGATTATTGCACGATTGGGCCGGGGGCGTCACATTTGGGCTTGGGAGACAAACGGGTGCTTCTCGGCGAGATCGGCTTACCGGGCGTTCTTTGCTGGGAGAGTGGAGTTCAATGGAGCCACACATATTTGGCGGTCAAGGGCGCCGGCGGCATGCAAGTTTTTCGCATGGTTGGCGGCTAGGGAGAGGTGTTGGACGGCTGACAGGCTTGCGCGTCGACACCTACCACACCCTCCAGCTTGCCCCTTTTGTGACCAAGCACCGGAGACAATCAATCACATCCTACCCGGCTGCGTCTTCGCTAGACAAGTGTGGCACTCCATCCTCGAACACTGGGACAAACTAACTTGGCTACCAAGTGCGGACACCAATCTGGTGGAATGGTGGACCTCCATAAATCTGCAATCAAAGCTTAGGAAGGAGACATGGACAGTGATTGCGTTGGTAGCGTGGATGTTGTGGAAGCAAAGGAATGATGCAGTGTTCAATGGAGCGGCTCCTTCCACCAGTGAGCTTCTCAAGAAGATTGATTTAGAAGGGCAAGACTGGAGGGCGGCTGGGCTGCTGCGAGAGGCGGGATCGATCCCGATTAGAGTAGATGAGTGGGCTAGTAGTGAGTAATTAGCATGCTGAATGTTGGCTATGACAGCCGTGGCTAAGTTGTAAAACTTTGTGCCTTTCTAGGCATTTTCTATCTATGATCCTGATACGTCAATCTTTGACGTATCCTTGAAAAAATAACCCCTCTTTACCAAGCGCGTGACACCCCTCCTCCGACGTGTCATGGTAAAAATGATTGCACCTGCATGCAGTGTGACAAGACATACGTCTCGCCCTCCCGACAAGGCTCCAGGCGACACATATACCCGCATATAATGCGGTAGGTATACAATTGTACTAGCCACTGTGGTAACCCCTTGCATGTATAAAAGAAGGTCCTTGGCCATGTAGAAAAGGGTTCAGACTCTCCACACTCTCACACACCATAGAGCTAGCGCTTTAGCTACTCCCTCCAACAAGGAGCAACATGTTTTCTTCCTCCTTGAGCACCTCGGAGCAAATGACCCTAGCTCATCCATTGTATCATATACACTTGATAATATCGACAGCAGAACGTAGGGTGTCACACCTCTCGGTGGCCCAGACCTGGGTAAAAAACCATCGCATCATTGCATTTACATCGTCATGCATATGGAGATGATCATGAGTGTTTACCCCTAGCCGAACTCTAAAAAGTGGTCCCTCGCTCCCGATGTCGTGTGCTCTAGGGCGCACATATTCTCATCCTGCCGAGAGTTGCATGAATGTTCCTCGCAGTTGGAATCTGACCTCGTTGCATGCATGGAGGGCTTAGCTCTAGCTATCCACTGGAAGTCGTAGCCCGTTGTGGTGCAGTCCAACTGCCTTCAATTGGCACACATGATACAAGCTGCCGGTGATGATATATCTTTGCATTATGTGACTGTTCATGAAATCAACACACATCTTCAGGAAGGAAGAGAGTTTGTAATCAAGCGCGTTAGAGAGAGCAAAACTCTGTGAGTCATTATTTAGCAAATTTCAGTAGAAAGGGGAAGCGCACTGTTGTGTGGCTTCGATCAGGGCCTGATGAGGTACCTGAATTATGTAATGCATATATGTTTGGTGCTTGATCTATAAACTCTTTTCCTCCCTGAAAATAATAATAATAAAGAAAGAATTCACCCATACATCCATATCTTAGCATCTATAAGGTTTTGCGTGCATGATTGTCAGCAACGTAACACTGTCGTTTCCCATCATCCACAATCCTCTTATTCTTTGGGCGTTACTGCTTTGTGTTTGCTGACATACATCTGCACACAATATAAATTTGTCTACTTTTTATCTAGGTCACAAATGATGTTATTGGATGGAATCTTTCACATGCATGAATTATTTTATATTTTTTTAGAAATCACAAAAAAAAAGAGGAGAGATAATATGGGTTGCTCCAGCAACTAGTAGCACAAATTCCTCCTTTAAAGAACGAAAACATGGCAATTTCGTGTCAGATCTTCCCTTGTAGTGTATACATATAATATCACGCACTTCTTTCGTTACCACACACCAACGTACACATCAATTGATAAATAGTAAACAGAAGACAACAAATCATGGTAAGCAGTACAGGCAAGAGAATCAACCTATCAAGCAATGTTCCAAAAAAAAGAGAAAGGCTTCAAACAGTAGATAGAGCCAAACAAAAGAAAGGAAAGAAATAAAATGGAAAACGTTAATCACACCAACAATTTTATACACAAAATCATGCCAAGCTTAAGTATTTAATACATTTGCCAAATTACTTTACTATATGCTCCTTTAACTACAACACTGTCCATTTCTGCACATCTCTTGTTTACTCAAATTCTCACAGAACACTGAAAAATCTAAGTACAAAATACAGTTACGGAGATGAAAACATATGCTCATTATTATTGACTATAAGATGGTAATCTCAGCCTTGAATTTACCCAGGGGCTGCAATCGCCACTTTTGTATAATGGCAATCTTGGCATTGAACTTACCCGCTAGGCGCTGCAATGGCTATATCTTCAATACTACTTTTGTCGAACATTATCTCTGTAGGTTTCAAACACCCACGAATGAATTCCTGCCCAAGTTGCGCCCGCTCATTGTCTCCAAAACCAAACACGATACCTTTATTTGTCACTGCAACAGTATGGTATAGTCCAGTGCTTATTTGAGAGACATAGTGACCAGACAGGCTGTCGAGAACGCGAGGCTGCATCACTTTGTCAGATGATCCGCGGTCAGGAAACCCTAAACTCCCAAAGCCCATCCATCCAAATGCAAAAACTGAGCCTTCATCAGTGAGAACAAAGGTCTTTCTCTTTCTTGCGCATACCTGTCCAAATTCACGAACACAAAAGCTTTTACACATGAAACTGGTGTAATTATGCTGGTAAAAGTATGGGGAGATAACGACATTTTCATTAGAACATGCAACTTCAGTCTCATGCTTTGCATGAACTTTAAACCGAGCATAGCACTGGACGGGCACGTTTGGAACCGGCTGGTAAATGCCGCCGATGGAACCTTGTGATTCGTGCATAAAGTAAGACATAATTAAATACCTGGACAGTACTATACGAATATGAAAGAGAATACATCTGACAAACAATTACTCCCCAGCAGGGCTCTTGTTGCAACTAATGGATTCCTGACAGATAGGATAAGGAGAAGATGCTGAAACTTGTCCATTAAATCAATTGGTGCAGATGCTCCAATAGTTTTGATGTTTCACTAAATGGTTTCCTCAATGATTAACTAAATATGGATTATGTAGCAAATTTCAAACATCACACTCCTGACTAGAAGACGAATTGGGAAAGATCTGTATTGCGAGATTCAAAACTCGAAAAATTTGTTGATTCCAGAAATGTAAATTTTTGGAACCATTTTCTACTTTCAACATAGACTTATGAAATGGTACACTATTAAATTTACTGGTAGTAATATGACAAGAAAGAAATTCAAATAGATTCAACTTTATTTGTGATTATTCTGTAGTCTAAATTAGTGTTAAATACAAAATATGAACACTAATTGAGGTCTGCTACTAGTAGTTGTTGCTTTGGTTCCTGTTACTATTAAATACAATGTTCGACCTTCTCTCATTAAATGCAGTATTGTGATTCTGCAAAAGAAGCTAAGGGCATCTCCAGGGCCGGCCCCCAAAACGGACACTGTATTTGTCCGCGGATAGACAGTGATACGGAGCCAGCCATCCAACCCTGTCCCCTAAACATCCGCCTCTGGGTTTTTTTTAAGTCCGCGAGCTCAAAATAATAGCATATCAAATCTTCGATGAGTGAAAATATTCAAATGCGACAGTACTTTTAATTTAAATATTACTCCCTCTGATCTTATATTAGTTTACAGAGGAAGTGCAATCCAACTAAGTTTTCAAATAAAATAGTTCAAACTTGAATTCAACTCGCACATATGCTCTAGTTGTCCATTTAACCGCTCACAGATGCTCAAATCAAATCTTCCTTGAGCTGCTCATGAGTTGCTCGATGCCGAATTTGTTGATGCATTTGAACAAACTCATCAAACGTGGCCGGATTCTGATCTGAAAGTTGGATAGGATCACCCATGTTCTCAAATTCCAGACCTCCGGCGGCATCTTCACCCTCATCCTCCACGATCAACTTGTGCATGGTCACCCAACATGTCATCACCTCCCACAAGGTCTCCGGATCCCATTGTTTAGCAGGTCCACGAACAACTGCAAAACGGGCTTAGAGCACTTCAAATGCCCTCTCCACATCCTTTCTAGCTCCTTGTCTTTGGGCAAAGTGAGCTCTTTTCTGACCAACTGCATCAGAGATGGTCTTGACGAAGGTAGTCCAGAGAGGATAGATACCGTCGACCAGATAGTAACCCATGTTGTACTGATGCCCATTGACAGTATAGTTGCAAGGAGGAGTTTGCCCTTCAGTCAACCTAGCAAACAATGGAGACCGCTGCAGCACATTGATGTCATTGTGAGACTCGGGCATGCCAAAGAAAGTGTACCAAATCCAGAGGTCCTGTGATGCAACTGCTTCAAGAATGATAGTGGGCTTCTTAACATGGCTTTGAAATTGCCCTTGTAGAGCTTTGGGCAATTCTTCCATCTGTAGAGCTTTTGAGCAATTCTTCCATCTCCAGTGCATTAATCAAGAGATCAAAGCAAACCTGGCCACCCTCTTGCTTCCAACATTGCCAAGATCCTTTCGGTGCCAGCTACAGTTGGTTCTCTCAAGTACTGAGGCCCAAACACCTCGACCACCACAATAGCAAATCTGACCATGGCATCTCCACATGTGCTCTCGGACATCCGGAGGTACTCGTCCCATGAATCTTGTGCCATATGCAAGCATCCGCAATGCAGCCATGCACTTCTGGTAACCAGAGAATCCAATTCTTCCTACGACATCCGGACACCATTGTAGAGGGGATCAAAGACATTTTTCCGCATCCGAAAGCACCGGCGAAAATTGTCCGCGAATAAGACATCAGGGGCAAAGTAGTCGTCCATCAGCGTCAAATGCCCCCGTTTCCTGTTCCGGTTCAACACTCGATGATCCTTGTCTCCTTATCGATCCCTTGAAATTGAGAACATGCTCTTCCGCACGCTCCGCGTCTGCAAGGACCGCCTGCATCATCACCGTTTCATCCGCATAATCCTCCTAGTGGCGTCTGCAAGGACCGCCTGCATCATCACCGTTTCATCCGCATAATCCTCCTCGTCAGACGACTGAACGTAGTGCTCGTACAAGTACTCCATGTCTCAATCCTCAAACGGACAAAAAATTTAGCATGGGCATTTCACCAAACACTTGCCGGGTGTGGTGACCCCCGTAGGGGTAGATGGTACCTGTGCGGCGGACGGACGAGGGTTGTGGACCAGCGGCATGGTGACAAGGGTGGAGCGGAGGAGGTCGCGGAGGTCCAGGAAGGGCATGCCCGGCAGCAGGGGTGGAGAGCAGCGGCGGCGACGAGGGACGAAGCGGATGTAGAGAAAGAGGGAAGGGATGGAGACGCGAGGTTGGGTGGGCCAGGGGTGTCGGAGACTCAGGAGTCCTACATGGCGACGGTCTGGACTCCCGCAAAGCCCCCACCCCCTAGTTGCTTCTAGTTTGACAAGCGGACTGATCCGCGGACCGATGCAGGACGGCGTTGGAAGGCAAACTGCATCTGGATAGCGAGGTCCGGATGTATGTGGGCAATTTGAGGGTCCACTTTGCAGATGCCCTAAGGCTGGTCGTAGTGGTGAATAACTTAGACTAGTAATATGCATATGTTACTAGTCTATGTTAGTACTGCCTCCGTTCACAAATATAAGATGCTCTACTTTTTTCTCAATCGGATGTATATAGATACGTTTTACTGTGTTTGTTCACTCATTTCTGTCCGTATGTAGTCCATATTGAAATATCCAAAACATCTTATATTTGTGAACGTAGGGAGTACTTCCATAGAGGGTAGTGTCATATGTGTGATAACAGAGACCTTCATTTATTACTTTGTAGTCATTTTTCATTGGGAAGCGCTATGTGATGGTAACACATTATGTTAATCCATTTCTCTCCTCTTTAATTACTTGCCACATCATCTTTTTTGCCTATGTGGCATGCGTGTTACTAACTATGTTACTCTCACTATGAGTAGTCTAAAAAAGTAGATGGAGGTTGGTGTATATTGCCATGCACGGTGGTCAAATACTGTCGGTGTACTCAAAAACACCACACACACACACACACACCCAGCACACCAAAATGGGCCTCCCAAAAATATTTCCACAACTTAAACAAGTTGTGGCCTATGTTGAAGCTTGGCCTCGTCCAGTTATGCTACGAGCCAATCAAGCAAACCATAAATCATTCACAAGAGTTGAAGAAATGCTCCGAGTTATGCTACCAGCCAATCAAGCAAATCATAAATCATTCACAAGAGTAGAAGAAATGCTCCGAGCATAGCACCTGGCACAGCTAAATGAGCGGTGGCACCTCGATGTATTCGAGCACCACCAAGCTACCGAGCATGGCCATAGCCTCCGAGCATGGCCATAGCCTCCGAGCATGGCTACCCTGAGCTCAAGCGGCTGGGTTGGGCAAAAGCGAATTTGCCCGCGGCGCATTTAATGCGAAGCAGGAGCATGGCCGACCGGGCATTAAATGCCAAGCAGGCTATCGACCGTACCCCACCGCACGCTACGTATTCTAGGGGGGTGATGATGCTCTCGCAAGGCGGTATCGTGATACCCCGCGCGATAAGGGGGGCAGCTGATCAGACTGGGGCGACAATACAGTGCTACTTTTTGACTATGGCTCTGACACCCTGACCAGGGTTACTGCCTCGATCAACTACTTTTTGACTATGACTCTAGTGCCCTGACTAGGGCTGCTGCCTCCATCAACTACCAGACACTGATGCGTGGAGCCTAGAACTTTGGGAGTGTTTTTAGCCCCTGGCCGAACAACTAAAAGAGGAGTCTCCACTGATCCCTGGTTTCGACGATCACACATCAACAAATACATTATGAGCAAGGGCCCACGGCGCAATTAAAAAGGAATTCAGTATCAGAAAAGGGGGATATGTGAGGAATACAACTTGGTATACTAAATGTTGCACATATCTCCAGACCATTGAATGGTCAGACAACAGAGGGGGGGGGGGGGGGGGGGGGACCAAGAGCTAGCAGGTATTTCCCGCGTGGCTCTTCCTTTTTTAACATGTGGGATGAGTTGAGTAGTTGCAACAAGCAACCTCAGTCCCATATCACTTTGGAGCTTCTTCCAAAAAAATGCATAACACTTCTTTGGCGCAGCTAGATAATTTGACCAAATCAAGTATAAAAATTATATTCTTCTATGCTTTAGTGAAGTCAGGAGGAAAGTGTTGTGTAAACAAATTCAACGGACCTGTACAGCAACTTGACCCTTCAGGCCGACAATCAATTCTGGGCTAGTTTTATCATTTTCATCACCATGACCTAATGCTCCACAGTAGCCTCTACCCCATGTATAGACCTGGAGAGAAAAATCCGACTTTTACTTCTGTCTGGAGTGGATAGAAGTCACAAAAGATAGTTGAAAGTCCATTGAACAATATACTCACATATCCCAGCGCATCAAGAGCTACAGCATGCTCATCTCCAGCGGATACACGGACAACAAGAATGTTCCTCCTCTTAAATGATTGGATTGCACGTGGAAGAAGTTCATTGTGCTGATCCCCATGTCCAAGACAGAAGTTAGTACAAGACCCAAAAGAATAAACTGTCCCATCATCAGTCACAGCAAATGTATAGCTTGCACCAGCTGCAACCTGCACCACTGGACTGGGACCTTTGAATAATTCAACAATCTTTGGAGCAGCCCTGTCTGTAGTGTCACCATGACCAAGCTGGCCATGTGTGTTACTTCCACATGTATACACTAGCCCATTCCTTGTAAGTATCACAGTGAAACTTAGACCAGTAGCAACCTGTGAAAACAACAAGATAACATGAAACTAGGGCTGTGCATCACAAAGAAAAGAGGAACTGATATTGAGCACTTGGAACAATTTGATAAATCAATGGAACAATTTGAAAATAGCACCTAAAATGATGCAATCTAAGTAAAAGCACACGCACATGGAAATAATAATCAGTAACAAAAATTACACAAATCCCACGTATGACAACCAACATGTTGATTTAACATGTAACTGAAATCAGAGTTAGTACCAAGGGTGAAAGACAGGGATCAGGTGGTTTAGCAAACCAAAAGGGACATATTGTGAAGCTGATTTTCAAGATCCTGCAGACATGTTGATGGCGCATGACTAAGTAAGAACTAGAAGAGGAACATCAATCTTCTGCGGCATCAATGCTGACCTGCTGGGCCATTTATTCGTATACACATTCAGTTGCCATTTAAGTTTCAAATTCGGTCTACCCCGCCCTCTCTTGACATTATCCGCACGCTTTAGCCGTCCGCTATGCACTGGAGCTTCTAGAGGCCTGCGCTGAATATGCCCAAACCATCTCAGACGATGTTGGACAAGCTTCTCTTCAATTGGTGCTACCCCAACCCTATCTCGTATATCATCATTCCGGACTCGATCCTTCCTCGTGTGGGCACACATCCATCTCAACATGCGCATCTCCGCCACACCTAACTGTTGAACATGTCGCCTTTTAGTCGGCCAACACTCAGCACCATACAACATTGCGGGACGAACCGCCGTCCTATAGAACTTGCCTTTTAGCTTTTGTGGCACTCTCTTGTCACAGAGAATGCCAGAAGCTTGGCGCCACTTCATCCATCCGGCTTTGATTCGATGGTTCACATCTTCATCAATACCCCCATCCTTCTGCAGCATTGACCCCAGTGGCGGAGCCAGAATTTTTGTGGAGCCTGGGCGAGTTTGAATATAATTGTCTAATCTAAAGATGAATACCGTCCCTAAAAAAAATGAACCAGATGTTCGGATACACAACATATAAAATAGCATCAAACTTCCGAACCACAAATGCACATAAATAATGTTGTAAAACTATAAACACAATAGCCCTATAAATTTAATTATAAAATGAACTAATATATAATATATCAATGTTCAACTTCATATACACCGACATCCCTTATCTATGAAATTTAATGATTTGTCCTAAAATGAAATTTAATGATTTAAATTTTGATGTTAGCATCTATTTAGAACAAACCCTTAAACCAAAGACTAAGCACATGAAGACGTGATCTTCCCCAATGGCCAATTCCCCCTTCGCCAACCTCAAAATGTAAGTCCTAAGTCTATCTATCTCTAAATCAAAACTTACCTAATCAGAAAGGATGGGACAAGCAGTCCACAAGCCGATCCTGGGGATGGATCCGCTACGCCGCCATCGGCCGCACGCGGCGCGCGCGGCCCAGGCCAGCCTCCGTTCGCCGCCGCCAGTCCGTCTCCAAGATGGGTGAGAAACGAACAGGCCAAAGTTCCAAATTCTGACTGCTCATGTTGCTTCTCGAGTAATAGTTTTGGAAGGAAAATGGGCTGTTACTGCTAAACTCAGGATGCTTGGTACGCCAAGTTAATTAGCCCATTACTCAATTATTAACCGGCCGTTGGTAGGCCTGGTTAATTATCCCATTATTTTACTAAAGAAAGCCCAATAGAGTCTGCCCGGGTAAACCATACGAATCCATGATGCGGAACAAGATTCGCCCCATTGTTTATTACCTACGTACACTGTCCAGTAGCCAGCGAGCCCGGGCAAGTGCCCAAGGTCGCCGAGCGCTGGCTCCGTCACTGATTGACCCCAAATATCGAAAGGCGTCCTTCTGAGGCACCACCTGCCACCTCCTCCTCCTCGCGCCTGGTAGTACTGAAACCGCACCTCATGTACTCGGTTTTAGTTCTACTAAGACTAAAACCTTTCGATTCCAAGGTTTGTCTCCATAACTCAACTTCCTATTGACCCCCGTCCGACTATCGTCAACTAGCACCACATCATCCACAAAGAGCATACACCATGGGATATCTCCTTGTATATCCCTTGTGACCTCATCCATCACCAAAGCAAAAAGATAAGGGCTCAAAGCTGACCCCTCATGCAGTCCTATCAATCGGGAAGTCATCAGTGTCGACATCACTTGTTCGAACACTTGTCACAACATTATCGGCCATAACAGTGTATGAAATTGGTTGGCAGGTGGAGACGGGAAGGCAGCGGCGCTCTGCGGCTGCTGCTGCTGGTAAAGCTGTTCATGGTAGGGCTGCTACTGGTAGGTGGGCGGCAAAATTGGGAGGGATATGGGGTGGGATTTGAGCTGTAAGGTGGGGGTGCAAAGTGGCCCAGATTGATGTTAGGGGGCAGCTGCGACGAGTAACGAGATGGCTGGAGGTGGTAAAAGGGGGATGGCGGCTGGTGGTGGTTGGCAGGAGTCGGCACATGGTTGTGTTGCGACAGCAGGTAGGCGGTAGGGGATGGGGGTGCGCAATCTGCCCAGCGGGTAGAGGTCTGCCAGCGGGGCTGTGGCCATTCCCCCCACTGGAGAAGGGGGGGGGGGGGGGGGCAGAGGTGCTGTTGGTGAGGGGAAGCACCAGGAGCACGTCGTCGCTGGGAAGGAGAACCTAGGACGCGGAGGCGGCGGCGTGAGCGGCTGCTGCAGCCGCGGAATCTGGTAGCGGGGGCAGGGCCGGCGACCGTTGCTCGAGCGTCATCACGTGCTGCACCAGCGCGGCAAGGAGCGCCTGGTCCTCCACTCATTGGCGTGTGAAGGTCTACAATTGCTTCCTGATGATCTTCATCTACTCCACAGCCTCAATCTAGATTTCTTTGCCTACCATTGTAGATGGATCTGATACCAAATTGAAAGGACCTACTAGACATAACCCTAATTACTGAAAAGTAGATAAAAGTAAACGACAATATTCTTCTCTCCTTCATTGAGGGGTCGCCCCTTTATAAAGTAGATAAGACTTGACCAACAAGCTGGTAAATCTATTCAAACTCTAATATGATCTTTACACGGACTCTCTCCTAACAAAGTTGCTTAATCAACTAGGACTCTAATTAAGTGATTATTAGACTCCACATTTGACGGGCTGACCCACATAACAAGATTTACCTGCTTGCAGGAAATTCCATTAAGGGCTAGTATTTTGGTTGGCCGAAATATAGTTCGCCCCACATCCCCATGACCGCAGCAAGCTGATGAATTATCTCCACAGGTGAACACCTGCTTAGAGAATTAACTTTAAACAGTAAGTCAAAAGTAACAAACAAAATTATATCGTTAAGAAATACTTAGCGTCCATAAGGAGAACTCAGTTACCTCCCCAGACTCTGTAACGAAAGCGGCATGGTTGTGAAAGGCAGATATATTAACAACACGGGCAAGCGACGGGAAGGAAACCCGACTGAATGCCACACACTGTGTAGTATCAGGACCATGTCCTAGCACACCACACAAACTGGACCCACAAGAATAGACCGAAGAGTCATGGACTAAGAGCGTGTGATATCTCCCTGTCGCTACTTGCATCTGGAAACAATACAACATGTTCACATAGATAAGAAGCCAATTTGGACATGATTTTCTAATATCAGAAAATTACAACCATTTCAGTGTCATACTAAACCCATTGCCAATAAAGAATAACAAAACAAGTTGTAGACAAAAAAGAAATAACTTCCTAGCTAATTCATTTACTTACTGGCAAACATACCAAAAAGCGTCAATCATAACAAGTTCAACATACTATTAACTCCGTAAGGAAGAAGGCTGCATTTTTTTACGTAAAAGTAGCAAACCCAGAAGAACACTTCTGCCCCCCTCCAAAACAACCTAATACGCATGAAATTCAACAAAAAGCCCGAACAGTTTTGTCCACGAGTACATATGCACGGTCAGTCATGTGGCAAACATTCCGGATACTTGTGGGATATGGTCAGGTCAAGGAAAAAGCCAAACTTTCTTTCCATGAGTATCTCGAGATGTTTGCCACCAGAGCATTCACAACGTGGATACACCTTTCAAGTGCCCACAGGAGGGTTGCAGTTAGCTTTCAAGTGAACATGGGCTCTGGCTGATTATTTGCGAGTGGGAAAACCCTATAAACGATTACAATGCTTATTATATGCTAGGGAAGAGCAAAGTCGACCCATGTCATGTCACTGGCTGGAGTGAACAACCATGTCACAATGTTTCTCAAAATGTTTATTTGATATGAAATGGAGGAAAATATGCTTGGAAATAGAGCATGATGGGGTGGAGAATGGCACGAGTAAACTTTTAGAGGCGTATTCTACAAAGCACAAGGGTTGTCTTGATGCAAGATGGATGGCTCAATTTTTTCCTAGAGTTAAACGTGTGTTGCACGTGCATGCTTATTAGTAATGTAAGAAACCTTAAAACATAGAACAAATTGGCAACAGAATTTACCAAGAGGCCATCATAATAAATCATTTCGAAATGATTGCATATGATTTCATGTCATGTCCATGGTAGCATTATATGCCATAGGAGTGCATACGACAGAAAGGTTACTAAGTTTCTCAACATGAATTAGTTTTTACTGTTCACTTTGTCTTAAGATGAATATGACGTGTCCCACTTTAAGCCAAATGTGGGTGTGTGTTTTTTTCCTACTTTTGTTACTCAGAATACCTTAGCCATGCATGACCGAATGTATCTCTAATTTATCGCAATTCCCATATGTGCAAATGTAAACCCAGTGAACCCAATCATTACGATCAACATCTCTACCCACCAAAAAGGTTGCATTTTCCCTAAGTTATATCAGTAGTAAATGAGAAAGAAAGGGTCCTCACGTTGCCGGACGAGGTATGTACGGTGTCGAAGGATTGCTCCACTGACTGCAGGAACCTGAGCACCTTCTTCCAGCTACCGCCACATCTTGCGAGGAGCTCCCCACGAGCCGCAGGCCCAATGACGGAGCAGGCCATGCGCGCTGCGCATAACCGCGAGGCGGCTTGCTCAGCGAGAGGGCGGAGGGCGCGGCAGGTAGCCTCAAGCCTGGCGAGGTCACCAGCGGCGAGCCTGCCGGAGCTCAGTACCTCCCCGATGAGGTGGCCCGGTAACTCTTCCATCGAGAAAGCGCGAGGCGACTTCTCCCCAGCCATGGATCCACCGCCACAGCTACGAGGAATCGCTGTCCTGGGGGTGAAAAATCGGCGGCTTTGGTGCGAAATCGATCGGAATCATTCAAAGATCCGGACGAGCGTATCGAAATGGTAGGAAACCAGCAGGAAAAGTAAGAGGCTAATCCGCGGAGTAGCGAGCGATTTGCTGCGGGCCAGTGAAGCGGAGCAGAGAAACCAAATCAGATCCAACAGATTCCAGGTCCCCCGCTGGAAGCTCGAACCAGCAACAACGGATCGAATCCAAATCCAATCGGGCAAGGAAGGGCAGAATTGAATTGAATCGAATCGGCAGAAGCAGAAACTGGATAAGAATCGGTTGGTCGGAGGTGGGAATTGAGGCGGGGAAGGGAAGGGGCTCCTTTCCGAGAAATTTGGCGAGTATATATTTGTACGCACGCAAAAAGGATACGCACGAACACGAACCGACAGGAAGCAGAGGAAAGCAAGGAAGGGGAAGAGAGGGAGGGAGAGAAGGGAATGGAATAAGGCCAGGGAGCTGACGACTTGGCGTGAAGCCTCGCTGCGCCTGCGCAGTGGGGCCGATCGTGGCTAGGGCGACATGTCAGTGAGTGTTTGCAGGGAGCGACGCGGTGTCAGTGGGAAGGAAAGGGTGTTCGTTGATCGGTTCGGTGGGTGCGCGGAGGACGTGGTTCGGCCTCGGCGTGGCCGCCACTATCGCCTCAGGTGATGTGTCAAGGAGGTATTGGTCACAAGCTTTCGGTACGGACAGTGACCCTCAGGCTTTTTTTTTTAAGGGAAAGCCTCTCGGTGTTTATTTCTTATCCAACAGAGTTACGTCTGTTATTACAAAAGGCATAATAATACTAGGGGGTCACCATCCCAAAATACTTCAGTGTTTGACTCACACGCAAATTTTGCAAGATGGTGTTAGCTTTCCCTGGACAGTGAGCAAAAGAAACTCCAATGATCATCCCAGCTCAAGCAAAAGTGTCTGCCAATATTGCTGTATAGGGGCTAAAAATTGCTGATTCTTCTTTACATGCCTGAATCAACTCCAGTGAATCTGATTCAAAAGTGACATTGGTGCATCCCAGCTGCTCAGCAAGCTCTAGTCCATTCAACAGTGCAAGCGTCTCTGCTGAGCCGACATTGAGAGCATTGCTCACAGGTTTTGCCACCCCTGCAACAGCTTCCCCAATATTTTTTCGGAGGACAGCGCCTACAGCCCCTGTCCCATCTTCATGAAAAGATGCATCTGTATTGATCTTATAGCAGCCCCGGCGGTTTTGCCCATGTGATTTCATGTGGTTTACTCAGAGGGGAAGCAACTCCATAGTTTGACACCAAGGCTTGAATGGAGAAAGCAGTTCGGGGTGGCGGAGCCAGTGCTTCACCTTTTGCAAGCTCTCACCTTTGCCACCACACATACCAACAGGCAACTACAACTGATTCCTGCAACCCGAGATTTCCCAGTACCGGTGAGACACGGTTAGGGTTGCAGATTGTATGCTCGAGTACCACTGATCCCGATCTATCCGCAACAAGTGCATGATCAATAACATGTATAAGCCCCAGTGCATCCCAGACTCTTCGTGCTCGATCACAGGTAAAAAGGAGATGGCGAATGTCCTCAGGCCCCTTCTTACAAACCGGGCACTGAGATGATACAGGGATGTGTCTTGACGCTAGCACCGCCATTCCTGGAACAATGCCATGCAAAGCTTTCCACAGAAAAATCTTTATTTTGCTAGGGATTTTCAGGTTCCACATAATCTCCCAAACCTGGTTTGGTTTAGATGACCCTTGTCCATCTCCTCACCTAGTCTGTGCCCCAAATTGGTGTTCCCATTCAACATAGTAGGCCGAGCGGACGGAGAAGATTGAATTTTTTCTTTTGTGCCATGCCACGAAATCCTGCTGCATGTGATCACTTACACCCTATTTGGATGTAGGAAAATTACCTTGGAATTGCCAATCTGGAATTGCCAGGCCAAATTCTGTTGTTTGGGGTGGTACAGGATTTGGGCTCAGAAAAGTTGGCTCAATTCCAAGCGATCCACCCGCGCGCGTCCGCCCCTCGCGCAAAGTTTCCGAGCGGACGAGCTGGGAAAGGCTCGGAAACTCCCCGCACCCCCACCCCGCGTACCTGTTCGCTCGTTCGCGGGACGAGCTCCTCTCGCTCGCGACCCCATCTCGCTCCCGACTCCCCTGAAGCAACCGGCGGCGGCGGCGGCGGTCAGTTCTCCGGCCCTCCTCTCCCTCTCCCATCCGTCCCTTCCCTCCTCTCCCTCCCATCCGTCCCCTCATCCTCTTCCATCCGTTCTCCGGCCATGGCGCGACCTCCTCCGGCGAGTCCCTCAAACCCTAGATTCTATAGGGGATTTGCGGCGGGAATAGGTCGTCCGCAGGGGAACGACGGTGGTAGTGGAACGACGGCGGGAGTGGCGCCATCCCTTCCCGTGTGGAGCTCGAATTTTTGTGGTGTCCGTAGGGGAACTCGAATTTTTGTGGTGTTCACTGTACCTCCTCAGATGCAGTCCAATGCCTCGAATTTAATAGCTCGAATTTGTGTGTTGCTAAAGTATGATTTGTTTGAACTATGCAGGTTCCCAGGGGAATGTAGGAGCTCAAATTTCCGTGGTGTCAAGGTATATTATCTGCTCCTACTTCATGTTTGTACTGTGATTTTGTTTTGTCATTTATACACATGTTGTTGCGATGGTTTATTATGTATCAATGCTCTGAATAATTCATGGACAAATGGTGTGTGCATTGTAGCTTTTTTCATCATGTCTCAACAAGAGTTGGTTGCCTACATTACCGAAGAGAACAAAAGAAGAAAAAGAAAGAGGATATTGTTGACAAAGCAGTATTTCGAAATGTCATGTCTAGCATTTGCTTATCTTAGTTCTCAGAGGGCACCGAGGAATCTCGGATGCTTCGATGATGATGAGGAAAAGGTTGCATATCGGAAGTATATATTGAAACAAACTTATGAGGGGTCCGAGACAGCTTGCTATGATAAGCTACGCTTAACTAAAAGAAACTTCCATGATCTTTGTGCTATGTTGCGTGAGAAGTGTGGTCTCAAAGATAGCACGTTTGTGACTGTAGAAGAAAATGTTGCTATGTTCTTACAAGTTGTTGGACATGGACTTAAAATGAGGATGTTGGGTGGCACATACCAGCGTTCTTTAGAGACTATCAGTAGGCATTTCTCTACTGTGTTATCAGCCATCCTGTCTCTAACTGGGGAGTTTATCAAGCTTCCCGATCCTTCTATCACCCCTCCCGATGATTACAAGTGGAAGTGGTTTCCTAATGCACTTGGAGCACTAGATGGGTGTCATATTCCTGTGTTTGTTAATGCTGCTGACAAAGGGAGGTATAGGCATAGGCACCAAGATATCACCACTAACATGCTAGGTGTGGTTGACTGGAACATGAAATTTCTATATGTTATACCTGGTTGGGAGGGTTCGGCATCGGACTCGAGAGTGCTAAAAGATGCTATGAGAATCGATCGCGAAGATGCATTTGTTGTACCACAGGGTACGACTCTTTCTCTTTGCGTTTCATTTCTCATATTTAATTGTTAGCTAACTTACGTACTTGTCAATAGGAAAGTACTATCTTGTTGATGCTGGCTATACGAATGGACCTGGATTTCTATCTCCATTCAGATCCACTCGGTACCACTTGAAAGAGTGGGTTGCAAGTCAACAACAACCCCAAAATGAAAAAGAGTTGTATAACTTGCGCCATGCTCGTGCTAGAAATGTTGTGGAGAGAACCTTTGGCTTGTTGAAGAAAAAATGGGCCATCTTGCGTTGTTGTTCTTTCTTTGACATAGAGGACCAGGTAACACATGTCCATTTGGTTGTTCATATGGGCCATCCCGTGTTCCTTCTTTGACTATGAACTAAATATTTGCAGATTCGACTTATTAATGCGTGTTGTGTGTTACACAACTATGCAAGGGATAGGCAGCATATAAGAGATAATTTGTTGCTTCCGGAAGTCGACGCTGAGCTAGCGGCTATGACTCCTGAACCTGCAGATGATGCTACTTTAATTAGAAGTGTCCAACAAACAAATGCATGGTCCAATTTTAGGCAGCAATTTGCGGACGAGATGTACGCTGAGTACCTTGTGGCGCATGGAGAACTAGAGATCGAGTAGATAAGTAGTGATGGAGTAGATAGCTAGCTGATGGTGCCTTTTTTTGTGCTAGCTTGGTGATGGTGCCCTTTTTTGTGTGGTAGCATGCTGGCCGTGATGGTGCCTTGTGTGTGATATTTTGTACATGCTTCATCTTTTGTTCGTATTAATATATATGTTTTACCTTACTTGTACTTGCTCTTTTGTTCTTACTTTTATGCACATCCATTTATTTTACTTGTAGAAGCATGTCCGAAACAAAACCAAAGAAAAGTAGAGTTTACCTTACATGGACTCCTGAGATGGACACGACATTGTTGGCCGTCCTTGTTGAGCATCACAACAATGGTGACCATGCTTAAAATGGTTGGAAACCACATGTGTATAATGCTTGCATTAAGCATGTCAAGGATACATGTGATGTTGACATAACGAAGGAAAACATAACAGGAAGAATTAAAACATTTGACAAGCAGTATGAGATCATTACCAAGATGCTTGCTCAGAGTGGCTTTGGATGGGATTGGGAAAAGAACATGGTGTCGGTTGATAGTGACGAAGTGTGGTCTCGATATGTGGAGGTACTTAACACCAAATTTATTTTGTGGTTATTTTTGCAACTTCAATATCATCTCTAATATTTGTGTGTTTTGTGTAGGCTAACAAGGAAGCACGTGCCTATAGGAACAAGGTAGTGCACAATTGGGAGTCTATCAATACCATATATTCAAAAGATCATGCGACCGGTGCAGGTGCTAGGACAGGAGCTGAATGTGTTCAAGAACCACAAGACACACCCGTTGTTGAAGAATCTCTTGAGGTGCCTCCGAAGAGGCAACGCACTGGGGATGCTATCTTGTGCATGATGGGAAAGATGAAGATGTCTTTTGATGATGCTTTGAAGACAACCGAGCCACTTCCTATGCCAAAGGTGACTCCTCCAACTGAAATCCTTGATGCACTAAAGAAGGTACCAGATTTGGAGGATAGTGATATGCTGAGAGCTTATGGAAAATTGATCGTCAATGAGCGTTTGTTTGAAGCACTCATGGCGCTACCCGAGGAGTTAAGGAAGCCATGGCTCTTGACCTTGGATTGATTGTTGCTATCATGTTTGGTTGATGTATGGACTACTATGTACTTTGTTGTTTGTGAACTATCTATTTGTGCTATGTGTAAGAGACATAAACTACCCACTTGTGCTATGTGTAAGAGATATAAACTACCAAAATTATTATCCATGTTGTGTTCTTGGTACTTCAAAACTATTTTGTGTCATGTTTCCATTTTTCATATTTATTTCTACCTGTGTTATTGTTTTGACCTTATTCGGAACATTTTAATGTTATTATGTGTGCAAAATAATATATAAATATTCAAATATACACAAGACTATTTTTCGTACACGTACACAAGTTTATATTGTCCAAACTCAAAAAAACATCCAATTCCATGGTTTGTACAACCAAACAACAATTGGAATTGGGTGCTACCCTGTGATTCCAACAGTAAATTCCATGCACAACCAAACAATAGAATTCAAATTGGAGCCCATTTCCTTTCCATCTTGGATTTGGAATTCCCAGTCCAATTCAATTCCAAGCAGTTTTTCCTACATCCAAACACAGCGTTAACGGAATCATAAGTATACTATGAACATCAATGGGTAGGAAATCATCCCGAATGAGCTCTTCATCCCATCTTCCCGTGTCATGGTTGATCAATTCATCTACAGTTCTGAGAATACAAAGGCCCCTCCTGGTTTGAATTTTCCTAGAGGGTTATTTGGGATCCAGTGATCTTCCCAAATATTTATTGATGATCCAGAGCCCACTCTCCAAATATGGCCCCTCCTAAACGTTTGCAAACCTGCAACAATGCTTTGCCATGTATACGAGGACCCCGTCTTAGGACCTGCGTTCAAAAGTTTTCCGTCAGGATAGTATTTTGCCCTCAAGACTTGCGCACAGAGTGACCCTGGGTTATTCAACAGTCTCCAAGTTTGCTTGGATAGCATGGCCATGTTAAAAGAAAATAAGTCTCGGGATCCCATGCCACCCAACTTCTTTGGGATGCACATTCTCCACCAAGAAAACCAATGCATTCTTCTCAGCTCATCCGAATCTCCCCATCAAAAAGCAGACATGGCATCATTCATCTCCTTGCACAATTTCTTTGGTATCTTGAAAACAGCCATGGCAAAGACTGGTATTGATTGTATCACAGACTTCAACAGAATTTCTTTTACACCCATTGATAGAATTTTTTCCTTCCATCCCTTCAATCTTTCAATAATCCTTTCAAGCAAATAAGTAAAACTATCACTTCTATCTAGCCCAATCATAGAGGGTAGTCCAAGATATTTCTCCGATACGGCTTCCGTGAAAATATTCAGTGTAGTGCACATCTCGGCCTTCACCTCAACATCAACATTTGGGCTGAAGAAAACACTGCATTTAGCTTCACCGACAAGTTGTCCTGAGTTTGCACAATGGTCATCAAGTACTTTCTTTAACGAGGTTGCATTAGTCATATCAGCTTTCATAAGTATAAGGGAGTCATCAGCGAAAAGTAAATGAGACTAGTAGAACGCCCGTGCGTTGCCACGGGCCAACAAATGGATCTATCACGAGCCCCTCAACTTCTGTTCTTCAATCATTGTGTTATTACTTCGCTATGTTGTCACCCCACTCCAAACCGCCTGGTGTTCCCTCCAAGTGTTTCAAATTGTCGAGTCCCATCATCCCTAACACATGGAGTAACAGATGAATACGAGCTGCTTGGCTTCAGCTCTACATTGCCACCCAGCTCCAAATCGGCATATATTTTCTCCAAGTTCACCAAATTTTCATAGGCATTCCCATCACCCCTAACTTTGAATGTCTTCCAAAATTCGTCATCCACTCCATTCTAAAAGTTCTAACAAATTAAACAAGGTCCCCATACAATTTTGCAATGTTATACATCAAAAATTCCAAATTGCTCTCATATTTCTTTTTTAAGCATTGCATGAGAACTGATAGTTCCACTCGTACGAACCCTCCTACCTTAGGATTAAAATCACCCATACAAACGAAAATGGCTAGAATCATGTCATATGCACATAATGATCGGTGTAGCACTTGTGTTGTCGAATTAGCTGTTGTATTATACAAACAATTTGTTTCCACTTTTGTCCACTACAAATGACATGAAACAAGTTCTTCTCACCTGAATTGATGACTCATGCAACATATTTGTATTCTGTTATGCAAAAGATTGCATGCATTGTCGTCCCTCTAGATAGCTACTGTGACACAACTTCATGCAACATATTTGTATTCTGCTACACAATTTTCTAGTTTATGCCCCACATATAATAATTTTACTATATCTCATAAATAGTATAACTAATCACTATCTGAAGGAGGAAGTCATAGAATACCAAAGAATTAGCACAATCTGGCTTTTAGTATTTTTACATTTAAAGAAATGCTTATTTGAAAAATAAGGTACATGATAATTAGCATGGCGCTACTTCACTACAAGCTGCCATTTGACACAAATAGTCATACTAAACAATAGGTATTCAGTATGCACAAAATAGAAAATACTTGAACTGCTCTGTACACTTATGCACGTGTGGATGTAGACATTCAAGAGCTTGGCATTGAATTGGCTTCAATGCCAAATATCCATGACATTGATATCGAGTTTCAATGCCGATTTTAGTGTTTGGATGTTCAGTATTTGATACTTAGAATTCATGAGTAGCAACAATTTCATTTCCTGTTTGGATGGTCAAGGGTTGAATTGCAAATGTATATGAACAGAGCAACACACACGCCACATACGGAGAGCAGCAACAATGCACAAAACACAGCAAACGGAGCATGTCGCCACACACGCAAAGCAGAGAACCACGCACGCAACAGCGAGCACGCAGCAACGCACACAAGACACAACCATGCAGAGCTCGCACACACTGCCGGAAATCAGATCTCCACCATCGGTCTCTCGGCTGCTGGCCATCTCTAGCCGGACTCGCCGCCGCCGCCTTCCATCTTCAGCCGGACTCGCCACCGCCGCCTGTTCCATCCCATAATACTACACCTTGCTTGCTGCCGCCCCCCTCCGAGGCAGTTCCTAGCCAGGAAGAGATGGGCCCGTGGCGATTTAGACCGGAGCTGGAGAGGGTGCGCGGATGAGGGACGTGGGCGAGGCTGGGATGGACGGAGGAGTGCAGCCGCCTGGGTGTCGCCGAGAAGCTGGTGTCCTGGGAGGCGGCACAGGTGGGTAGGCGATGGCGTTTGCCTTGATTTGCCGGAGAAGTCACCAGACTGGTAGGCGGCGGCTGGAGAGGGTCTCTTTCTTTCTCGCGGGCAAGGAACAGCCAAGGGATAGCGAGGCTATTCCACAGAATGTCGAGCCGAATTTGTGAGGGGCTGCGCTAGTGTTTAGGAAAATGCTTCAATATCGGGCCCGAATACCACAATCGAATATTAGGCCAACCAAACAGCAGCATTCGGGTCAGCCAATACCAATTACGAATTCCAACCCTCAATATCTACATCCAAACGGGGTGTTACTGACTATGATCAACATCAGCTATAAAGCTCATTAGGGACCACAATGGCCAGTTCATAGCTGCTGCAAACGAAAAAATAGACATATGTTTTGATTCATTTACAGCTGAGGCAACTGCAATTCGGTTTGGCATGAATCTTGCTCGAACAGTAGGATGCAGTAAAATTGAGATCAACTCTATACTACATTCAGTTTGATTATTTTTTTCATATGTAGTTCATGGGTGGTCTACTCTATACTACATTTTTTGCAGAAAGATCATCAGATGTAACTAAAAGTCAGTGCAACTAAAAGCCAGTGCAACTTCACATACTTAGCATTGGCACAAAGAATCACTGGCTGGAATGGACCTAATCTACTGATTTTATGGTACTGGCTTGCATATGTTTCGACTCATAAGTGGTGTGCTATCTAATTTTATTCCGGTGCAAGACTTTTTTTTAGTTTTTTAATGGATACCATGGACATGCCCAACATCATCGACCGAGTCATCTAATCAAATTAACAGTATCGAAATATAAGCGAGGAGAACAAAATCTGGAAGAATCAAAAGAACGGAATAAAAGAATAGTGTCTTCTATGAATTTTACGGAGTCATCTTATAAATGTCACACATACAGCTGAGTTGGGCTGGCTAAGACAAGTTCAGTACATGTGAAAAATTTCAATATCGAGAAGTGGTTGCATGAATATGAACCAAAAGTAGTCCTCGATGTTGATGAGAAGGTAGATCATGTTATAATCCACATTAAAGGTATGAACACAAATAATACATTATATGTTATGAACTCATGATTCCACGGTCATAAAAAAAGTAAACAAAACCCTTTCTTTTTCACCATTTGTAAAACTGTTCAGAAATTATTCCTAGCCAGGAACAAAGTATGCCTAGCAAGCCAGGGGCAAAATTTATTACTATGCGTATAAATGAAATTAACATCAAGAACCCAGCTTGGATGTACAGTAGCAAAGGCTTGTTTCAAATGCCTCCAATACGAGGCGAACATTCTGTAGAACTTGAGACATTTACCTTTCTGGCTTCATCTCTTTGTCCAGACAAAATCTGCAATTCCTTTCTTTCCAAATCTACCAGACTGCATAAGAGGCAAGATCAATCTACTTTTATGCACTCATATGATCTAATAAGTTCTTGCTTAAGTCATATAAATCTTGCAAATAAAGCACGCGTTGTGTGGAGCACTACAAGATACTCCACACAGATGGTGGTATAATTATTCGGAAACTGATAGAAGGAGAAGCATACCTAAACAAATTAATTAATCTATTTGTGCGGAGCATGCTAAAACATACAGGATAGGCAGTTTCTTGTGGATACCATCATATGAACAGGTAATCTGCAAGTTTTTAATATTCCATGGCAAGGCAATGGCTTATGATGTACTCTCTTGGTCTCCTCCCCGTACAGATATATATGCTATTGTGACAATAGGCATTGCATAAAACAGCTCTGCCTACTACATACACAGCCGTTGTCCAATACCTTCTCTCGTTTTCTTCAGTTACATGAGACGAGAAACAAAAAGATCACTTCGACGGGGTCTAGCTACACATATTTGAAGTAGAACTTATACAACAACAAAAATTGATGGTGTGCACAATAGAAGACCAAATTACCTGTAGTAGATCGAACAGACCAAGCCGGATATTGGCTTCTTTCTCTGGCCAGAGTAAGTTTTTGGGACTGGTGTTAAGCTTTGCTATATTCATTTACTCGAGGCTGCATTCCTCTTTGAACTATACACGCATGAATCAACAAACATTTCAGATGCCTTTGACTGAAAAATTGAGATGCTTGTAATAATCACTAAACTAATAATAAAGTTGATACCAGCAATAATTTAGCATGCAGCCACGAGTAGCCCATATGTTAAACTATTATCACAGAGGGATATATTACCTCATAGCATTGTGTCATACCCATTCAGAATGTTGGCTGCAATAACTGTCCAAAAAGATCTAAACTTCTCCTGAAACATAATAGAAACGTCATGCTGGCAGCGGCCTGATATTTACATAAAATATTCTGAATATTTTTGGGTGGAACCTGCGGCGACATAGTTCCGCATGTAGTACGGTTAAAATTATTGTTCCTCCATTGCAAAAAAAATTGTGTACTGCTTAATTTGGATGTACCTTATGCAGATATATTGGCAATGAGACAAAACTGCAGTTAACAGAAAGGTAAATTTATCAGGTTCAGTTCCATGTTCAGAACAGAAAGACAATTCTTCATATATTAGATAGAGACCTCAGACAAATCTTACATGTTCAGTATATTAGATAGAGACCTCAGACTTGATTTGAATTCACTACCAGTAGAAAAAGTAGCAGATTGTCACTTAAAATCCCTTCAACTAATAAACCGACCCATACCATAGTCCACCCAATTGCAGTTCTAGAAAAAAAGCTTGGAATTGCTACAATTCGATTTCTAGTTCAATTGAGATAGACTCACCATAGTACTTTATATGGTTTTCCTGCACTTTTTCTTGTTGAGGTAATATAACTTGATGGAGGAACTCAAGATTAGCCCATCCAGTTTACTTCAATATGCAATGCACTCAGAACAAATAGCTTTATGAAAGAAATTGTAGCTGCCCCTATGGGATGCACATCTATACCTGAACCGCTGCACGAGCTCGCCCTTGGCAGCGACCTGTATGACACGAAGCACATGCTCACGACAGAGCAGATGTGTTGGTCACCAATCGCAGGGGAGCGCATGCACGTCAGGAGTGCCTGCAGCATCTGCGTCAATATGGCCTCCTCGGCGGCAGCTTCAACCCCGGCCTCAAAGCGGCACCCTGCGTTGGCGTCGACGACCTCCGCAGGCGGAGCCGAGGAGTGAGGGCCTATTGAGCGCGATGACCTCTTAGACAGAGGCCGACGTGATGGCGCCGCCGGACTCCTCGGAGCTCACGGCATGGAGAAAGGTCGCAGCGGTAGCGGCTATTCTAGGGTCGCGGGTAGATGCAGGGACTCCTTGATTCACACATCTTCGTCCTGCCAACGTTGGCACATCGCCATCATCATCTAGATCCAGATCGGGCAGGGGTTGCGTAGGAGGAAGGCCGGGTGTGTGTGTGTGGGGGGGGGGGGGCGAGGCAGGCGGAGGGAGGGGCAGCAACGGAGCAGGGCGGCGGCGGGCGGCGAACCCTAGAGAGGACCGAGCGACATGAGGATAGGAGAGACGAGACCGAGGGAGAGGGGAGTTGGATCGAGCGATACGGAGGGGAAAAACCAACAGGGGGCACCAGACGAAAAAAAACCTGACGAAAGTGGGGGACGAAAATAAACCGGTGAGGCAATCCCACCAACTGAGACATTAGGAGTAGAGATACTGATGGTGCATTCCTGCACACCCGAACACCTTCAATGCCACGAACCTCCTCTTGTTTAGCCAAAGCACTGGATAACCCTTCTGCACATAAAAGAAACAAATAGGGTGAGAGGGGGTCCCCTTGGCGGAGCCCCCTACTTGGTATAAACATGTCTGTCTCCTGGTCATTGAACCTGACCATGTACTTCACCGATTTAACACAGGCCATGAGAAGATCAATGAAATCACTGTGGAAACCCAATCTGCTCATAATCTTTTCGAGAAAGATCCATTCTACACGATCATAAGCTTTGTGCATGTCCAGCTTCACCGCACAAAAACCAGTTTTCCCTTTCTTCTTATTCTTTATAGTATGCATGCTCTCATAAGCTATAAGAATATTGTCAGAAATGAGTCTCCCAGGAACAAAAGTGCTCTGAACCGGTGAGATTACTTCATCCAAGATGGCCTTCAACCGGATAGCAATCATCTTTGAAATTATTTTGTACAAAACATTACATAGGCTAATCGATCTGTACTGAGAAATATTTTCAGGGGACTCTACTTTTGGAATTAACACTATCACTGTATCATTCCAGCCTTCCGGAATGATTTTATTGTTTATTGCATTCAGGACCTCAATTGTGAGAGTATCCCCAAAGATATGCCAACATTTTTTGAAAAAAATAGCATGCAGACCATCCGTACCAGGGGCTTTAGTATCGCCAATGGAAAATAAAGAATTTTTACCTCTTATGCTGAATATGGTTTTAACAGCTCCTCATTCATACCTTCCGAAACTCTAGGAACGAACCACTTGCTCAATGAACGCCGGGTCAGGTTCGTCAATTTCAGTGCTGAAGAGTCCAGCAAAATATTCAGATATTAGTGGGTTCAGGTAAGCAGTACCTTCCTGCCACGCTCCTTGTTGATTTCTCAATTTTTTGATGCGATTACGTGACCGCCTTGCCGAAGCAAAATTTTGGAAGTAGGCTGTGTTTTGGTCCCCAAACTGCAACCAGGTCACCCTACTTCGTTGTGCCCAGTACATCTCCTCCATCTCGAGCAATTTTTCAATCTCGGCCGCTAGCTCTTTTTGCCTGACGATGTTAGCACTGGACAGTTCACAACGAGAAATGCCCTCCAGCTCCTTCTCTGTAGCACGGAGTTTGTTTTTGGTGCTTTTGAGCACTGATCGGTCCCATTTGTGTAGCTGTTTATGAATTAGCGCCAGTCGCTCAGCCAGACTATCGTTATTCCCTGTATGAGCTGACTGTTCCCAAGCCTGCTGAACTATATCAGCAAAAAATTCCGCTTTAAGCCACCTTGCTTCGAATCTCAGCATTGACGGTCCATTCTAAACTTGGGCTGGTGCTTCATCCATTGTCATAAGAATGGGCCTATGGTCAGACTTATAATAGCTTCGATGATGTACAGTTGCATCAAGGAACATATTCTGCCAGCTTTCCATTGCGAGTGCTCTGTCGAGCCTCTCCCTGATCATACCACGGTGCCACGTGAACTTATCTCCTATGTATCCACAATCTACCAGATTACAGTCGTCAATGGCTTCCCGAAAAGCCTTCATATACCAATCAGGTCTAGCTCTCCCGCCCTCCTTTTCAAAAGAATATGCAATGTCATTCAGATCACCCATCATTAACCACGGTAAGTTACTAGTCACCGCAAGATTACGCATCCTCTGCCATGTCAAGTATTTATTTTCCCAACGTGGCTCTCCATACATGCCCGTAAACCTCCACATCTTGTCAGGATCATTCCCCACATAGACATCAATGAAGTTTTCAGATTTATACTTAAGAGAAACCAGAGCCTCTTTCTTCCAATATAAGAGCAGACCACCACTTTTCCCATCACATCGGACCACCTCTTTATGATCCATTTTCAGTCTTCTTCTCAGACATTCTGCAGGCCATTCATCTAAATGAGTTTCTAAAAGAAAAATAATGTCAGGACTTCGACTAGTTTGGACGTCGAGAAGGGCCCTAACCGCCGCGGTTTGTTGCAAACCACGGCAATTCCAACTTAATATTTTCATTGCTTCACGACCGCCTCACCCTCGGAGACCGCCGATGTCACACACCCGTCACCGGAGGACAGAAAAACTCTCGATCAGCGGCAGCGCCGCCGGAGGACAGAAAACCCTAGCTTTCAATCGCTAGGGGACGACAACTTCTGAAGACGGAACACCCTTCAGGGAAGGACAATAGCACAGTCTTCAGGCCTCAAACTCTCATGATCCAATCTGCTGGTCCAATCAAAAAGCAACCAGAGTAGAAACCAGATTCTACTTCATGTGAACCTCTTCAGCCATCAACCTCATCCCAGATAGAGAGACCAGCGCCGACTCCTCAGACGCCCGACCTGGGACAGCAAGACGCCGGCCTCCCCGCCGCCGCCAAGGAGGCGGCCGGCGGCGGACCAGCAAAAACCCTAGTCGCCTTTTACAGTGACCCTCAGGCTGGTACTATCTCTACACCTAAAGGGAGTTGTCAGTCTGGTATGCCAGTTTATTTTTGTCAGGTTTTTTCTTGTTTCGCGTCCCACCATCTCCTCTCACTGGTTTTTATCTCTTCTCTACTCTTAAAGGGGAGTTGGTAGCCTGGTATATCAGTTTATTTTCGTCCGGTTTATTTTTGTCTCACCTCCCTCCACTCCCTCCCACTGGTTTTTATCTCTTTACAAATAATTACAAAAGGAAACAAAAATCGTGCCGCCACTCCTCCCTCGACCTCCCTCGATCTTTTGTCCAGGGTTACCCGCCTGTTAGTGCTAAACCGGCGGATCTCGGATAGGGGGTCCCGAGTTGTGGGTCTAGGAACAATGGTAACAGGTGACAAGTGAGACGATGTTTACCCAGGTTCGGGCCCTCTCAAAGAGGTAAAACCCTACGTCCTGCTTGGATTGTATTGATTTGATGGGTACAGAGTACAAGATGATCTACCTCGAGATCGGATGATTGTGTTCTAAACCCTAAGGCTTGTTGTTGTAAAGACTAAATCCCTCGGTGCACATATGGTCGGTTGCCAACTAGGAATAAACATGCCGACTACTTGAACTTTCCTTACAGTATACGCCAAGTCTTCGGAAGTTTCCATCTTGCTCACGCTGAGGGTTGATACGTATCCAACGTATCTGCAATTTTTCATTGTTTCATGCTATTATATTATCAATCTTGGATACTTTATATGCTTTATATGCAGTTTTATATCATTTTTGAGAACTAGCCTATTAACTCAGTGCCCAGTGCCAGTTGCTGTTTTTTGCCTGTTTTTGGTTTTTTAGGAAATTAGTACCAAACAAAGTCCAAACGGGATAAAACTTTACGATGATTTTTTCTGGACCAGAAGGGACCCTAGAAGGTTCGGGAGGAGGCCAGAAGCCCTATGGGAGAGCCACGAGCTTGGCGCGCCACCTGAGCTCGTGGGTCCCACGCAGCTCCATTTGACCTAATTCCACTTCTATAAATTTCCATAAATCCCAAAACCAACAGAGAGCCACCCGAAATAACTTTTCTGCCGTTGCAAGCTTCTGTTCTTCCGCAATCCCATCTGGAGGCCTTTTCCGGTGATCTGCCGGAGGGGGAATCGATCACGGAGGGCTTCTACATCAACCTTGCTGCCCTTCCAATGATGTGTGAGTAGTTTACCACAGACCTACGGGTCCATGGCTAGTAGCTAGATGGCTTCTTCTCTCTCTTTGATCTTCAATACAAAGTTCTCCATGAACTCCATGGAGTTCTATCCGATGTAATCTTCTTTTGCGGTGTGTTTTTGGGGATCCAATGAATTATGGGTTTATGATCAGATTATTCATTGAAAGTAATTGAGTCTTTTCTGAACTTTATTATGCATGATTGTTATAGCTTTGTATTTCTCTCCGATCTATCCGTTTGGTTTGGCCAACTAGATTGATTTGTCTTCAACGGGAGAGGTGCTTTGTAATGGGTTCAATCTTGCGGTGTCCTCACCCAGTGATAGTAGGGGTAGCGAGGCACGTATTTGTATTTTTGCCATTAAGGGTAAAACGACGGGGTTTATTCATACTGCTTGAGTTTATTCTATCTACATCATGTCATCTTGCTTAAAGCGTTACTCTGTTTGTTATGAACTTAATACCATAGATGCATGCTGGATAGCGGTCGATTGGTGGAGTAACAGTAGTAGATGCAGGCAGGAGTCGGTCTACTTGTCACGGACGTGGTGCCTATACATGACCATTGCCATGAATAACATCATAACTATGCGCTTTTCTATCAATTGCCCAACAGTAATTTGTTTACCCACCGTATGCTATGTTTCGAGAGAGAAGCCTCTAGTGAAAACTATGCCCCTCGGGTCTACTTTAATTATATTAGAAAACCCTAAATTACTTTGCTGCAATTATTTTACTTTTTATTTACTTTTCAATTTATATATCTATCACTATCAGATTTAATCCTTGCAAGTAACGAGTTCAAGGGGATTGACAACCATCTTGCCCGCGTTGGGTGCAAGTATTTGCTCTCTTGTGTGTAGGTACTGCTTGACTAGGATTTGCTTGGTTCTCCTATTGGTTCGATAACCTTGGTTCTCACTGAGGGAAATACTATCCGCTACTATATTGCTTCACCCTTCCTCTTCGGGGGAAATCCCAACGCAGCTCACAAGTAGCAGAAAGAATTTCTGGCGCCGTTGCCGGGGACACATCATCATATACCTACAGGTCCCTTGACACAAATTATCAAATACTTGTTCTACTTTTTATTTGCTTTTATTTGTCTTTATTAGTTTCGTTAAAAAATCAAAAACACAAAAATATTTTATTTTGCTTGCTTGCTCGTTGCTATGGCTAGTTCTCCACTTGTTGCTTGTACCCCTGAAAATGAAGTCCTAAATTTTAAACAAAGGGGAGGAGAGAACTTAAAAGATGCTTGGTATAGGATTTGTGATGCTCAAAATAGATCTACTCGTAAGCAATCCACCACCATTCTTCTTCGCAATGTTTATGTGGGTGTTACTACTTGGTATAGATTCGTGCTAGACACTATTACTGGAGGGAATTTTTTGAGTAGTCACCCTTGGGATGCTTTCAATGCTATGGGAAATATAGTGGGATCACCACCTATTACTATTAATGAAACAACATTGACTTTGGAACATGTTATGCGAAGGTTAGAAGCTATAGAAAATAAAATGCCTACTATTGAACATATTGAGAATCTAGACAAAAGGGTCCACAATCAAGTCACTCAATTTGGCTCAAAGGTAGGAACCACATTAAAGATGTTAAAAGAGAAGGAACCAATAATTAATGAAATAGTAGAACAAAGCCCCGCCAGAATTGATAAATTGGAAGAAATTATTAATAATTTGGGTTCAGCTTTTTCTTCCGTAAAAACTATTGAGAGGGCTCCTCCAAATAAGAATTCCAAGTTTATGTATGTTCCTAAAAATAAAGGTGCTTCATCTAGTAAGTGTAGGGGAACGCGACAGAAAACAAAAAAATTCGGTACAACGAGCACGCCCAGGACCACTATGGAGACTGCATACAAGGTTTGATCTGATCATTACCGACTCGTAGCGCAGTGGAAGTAGAGTCGATGTAGATCGTCGGTGCAGATCCCCGCAGCTAGGATTTACAACCTCCCAACCGCGAGGATGTACTCCCTCGTCGGACAGCCCTTCGGGAGGACCCTCAAAGCTTGAACGGTAACTCGGACAGCCCTTCGGGAGGACCCTCGAACAGCCCCTCGGGCAAAAGATCGAACCTACGACCTCTCTACGGGGTTGCACACATACGGTGTCAGCTATCCGGCAGGGCTTCCCCGTCCAAAACTAGTTCCTGCCGGAACCCAGACAGTCTTTCGGCTCTACGAAACTATTTCATGGGAGGGAGAGAGAAAGCCAAATAATGCATGGCATGTGTATGAGAGTTGGAGTGAGTGTGGAGAGCTCCTCTCCACCTCTATTTATAGGAAAGCCAAGGGGAAGGGTGGTACTAAAAAATACCAAAACACCCATGCCTTATGTCACACATAATGGGCATTATGGGCATAAAAGGAAGCCATGTGGAGCTCCATGGAGGAGCTCCACCCTTGGACGGCCACCCCATGCCCCCCCCAAAAGGGGTTCCTTCCCTTGCAAGCCAATCCCTTCTAGAACTTTGGGAAAAGCCCCAAAAGGTGGCTTTCCAAAAAGCAACCCAAAAAGCACTTTCACTATTCATGAAGACATTTTTCTGCGACCGTTAAATCCAAAAATATTTCTGTGAGTCTTAGAATAATTCTAGTACCCACTAAAACAATTCTAGACGCATTCCGAAACATTTCCGGATCAATGATTTTCTTCAGCGAAAAGCAACCAAAGCGGTTCCGGCAGCTCCGGAACATTTCCGGTTTTTATCCCGGAAAAATCCCAGAAGTTTCCAGAACAATTCTGGCACCCTCTAAGAATTTCCAGGCATGTGCCGAAACCAATTTGACTTTATGGTATACTCCGAAACAACTTTTCATTTTTACCGAAACTATTCCGGTGTTCTCTCCGGAACGTTTCCGTTGTCTCCGAAACTTTTCCGGTGACTTTCTCTCAGACTCCCTGTCTAGTATTCAGCAGATAGATGACCCTTAAGCGTGTGACCCTATAGGTTCGGTGAAGTATAGACATGACCCGGAACACTTTCCGATCAATGATCAACATCGGAGCCGTGGACACCCATATTGATCCCTATACCCACACGAATAATTATCCGAGTGAACCTCCGGTTGCCGTGTGCTATTCCTGTTGCTTCGCAATATGTTACAAACACCTGAGGTGAGATTTATCGGCATCCCCGTGGATCAACACTTGTCCACTATGCTAGTTACCTCATTACCGGTTTTGTTCACTTTTATCGTTTCCGTGTTCCGGCATCCCTGTGATCAAATCACAATGTGTCTGGCCAGACGATGATGGATACCGTAACACTGAGACGGCCCGAGAATATCTCTCCATCGTCGGAGGAGCAAATCCCAATCTGGAGCAATCTCGTTTCTTGTCATACTTTTCCGTGAACCCGTAAGCCACTGTAATAGCCACCCAGTTACGGATGACGTTTAACAAACCCCAAAGTTCACGAAGCAAGTACAAAGGAACTTGATACTCTCATGGTCTAAGGAATTATGCAAACATTAACTATCTATGTGTTATTAACCATTAACTTGTGACGAATGTATCTCATAGCATAACATCAATTCGGGTCGATTCAACACAAGTGTTCTTCTAACATCGTGCCCTCAAAATTGCCGGCATAGTCATGCCCATGATCAGGAAAACAGGATCATCATGCAATACTTGAGCCAGTCTTAGAGGCATGACTAGGAATACATTTTACCGTTTATTATACCACACGTGCACATGAGTTTCCCTCCGAGCCTCGTGGATATTGTAGACTCGAGAATCATTGCAGTTATAGCATGGGACATAAACATTCATTACAAACTTGGAGATACAAAATAACTGTTATTACTGCCTCTAGGGCATATCTCCTACAGACTCCCACTTGCACTAGAGTCATAATCCAGTTACATGGCTTCCCTAACACCAATGGCTATCCGGTGCTGCTCATGCTTTGCTCGTGGTAGAGGCTTTGTCATCGGGTCTGACACGTTCAGATCCATGTGAACTTTGCGTACTTTCACTAAACCTACTTCGACATGATGTCGAATGAGTTTATATTTGCGTTCAATATGTCTTGTCTTATGGTGCGAAGATGGCTCCCTAGCCTGAGCCACAGCACCACTATTATCACAATAGATCTCCACCGGGTCCAACGCACTCGGAACCACACCAAGGTCTTCAAGAAACTGCTTGATCCATACCGCCTCCTTGGAGGCTTCTAAAGCTGCAACATATTCCGCCTCCATCGTAGAATCCGCCACAGTCTTTTGTTTGGAACTTTTTCAATCAATTGCGCCACCGTTCAATATGAAAACATAGCCTGATTGAGATTTGAAGTCATCTGGGTCAGTCATGAAGCCTGCATCAGTGTAACCACTTACAATGAGCTCTTCATCACCTCCGTACACAAGGAGTAAATCCTTGGTCCTTCTGAGGTACTTAAGAATATTTTTGACTGCGGCCCAGTGTTCCAATCCTGGATCACTTTGGTACCGGCTGCTAACACTTAGCGTATAGGAAACATCCAGTCTTGTACATAGCATGGCATACATAATAGAACCAACTGCCCAAGCATATAGAACATCATTCATTTGTACTCGCTCATCGAGAGTCCAAGGACACTGATTTTTGCAAAGCACTGTGCCAGGTGACATGGGGAGTAGGCCTTTCTTGGAGTTCTCCATGTTGAACCTTTTCAACACCTTGTCAATACGTGCTTTGGCTAAGCGCTATCAGGCGTTTTGATCTACCTCTATAGATCCTGATGCCCAATACATATGCCGCTTCGCCTAAGTCTTTCATTGAAAAACTCTTCTTCAATGAGTCTTTTATTTCGCTAAGAAAATTCACGTCATTCCCAATCACCAATATGTCATCCACATACAAGATTAGAAATGCTTTTGCGCTCCCACTAAACTTCTTGTAAACACAAGATTCTTCGTCATTCCTGATGAAGCCAAACTCTTTGACTACTTCATCAAAACGAATGTTCCAGCTCCTTGATGCTTGCTTCAGACCATAAATGGCCTTCTGAAGTTTGCATACCTTTCCAGCATTCTCATGAACGACAAAACCTTCAGGCTGTATCGTGTATACATCTTCTTTGAGATTTCCATTTAGGAAAGCCGTTTTGACGTCCATCTGCCATATTTCATAATTGAAATAAGCAGCTATTGCTAGTAATATCCGTACAGACTTAAGCATAGCTACAGGCAAGAAAGTCTCGTCGTAGTCCACTCCAGGAACTTGCGTGAACCCTTTCGCGACAAGTCTAGCTTTATGGATAGTAATGTTACCATCCGCGTCCGTCTTTCTTTTGAAAATCCATTTACAACCAATGGGCTTTACGCCTTCTGGAAGTTCTACCAAGTTCCAAACTTGATTTTCGTACATGGATTCCATTTCGGATCTCATGGCTTTGTGCCATTCCCTTGAGCTGGGCCCCGCCATCGCTTCCTTGTAGTGCGCAGGTTCATCGTCTTCAAGGATGAAGGTTTCATTATGAAACCACTCAGGTGGCTTGATAGCCCTACCCGATCTGCGCGGTTCAAATACAAACTCGTCTGAAGTTTCTGCATCACATGCGACAACTTCCGACTCGATTGTAGGGATAATTAGCGGAATTTCTTCCAGTTCCTTAGCCATATCAACGGTTGCCGAAGATTCACTAATCTCATCAAGCTATACTGTCCTCCCACTTGCTTCTTTAGCGAGAAATTCTTTCTCGAGAAAGTGTCCAACTTTTGCGACAAACACTTTGCCCTCGGACTTGTGGTAGAAGGAATACCCAATGGTGTTATTGGGATAACCTACAAAGTAACATTTGTCTGATCTAGGATTGAGTTTGCTTGGCTGTAAACACTTTATGTATGCCTCACAACCCCAAATTTTGAGATGCGACACACTAGGAATCTTCCCATGCCACATCTCATGTGGTGTCGTCTCAACAGACTTAGACGGTGCTATGTTTAATGTATAAGCGGCAGTAAGTAGTGCGTGACCCCAAAAAGATATCGGCAGATCTGCAAGAGACATCATCGACCTCACCATGTCTAACAGGGTTCGGTTACGTCGTTCCGACACTCCGTTTCGCTGTGGAGTTCCGGGAGGCGTAAGCTGTGAAACGATTCCACGGTCACTCAGATGTTGGCTAAACTCATGACTAAGGTATTCGCCCCCGCGATCTGACCGCAGAAACTTAATCCTTTTGTTACGATGATTTTATACCTCATTCTGAAATTCTTTGAACTTTTCAAAGGTTTCCGACTTATGCTTCATTAAGTAGATATAGCCATACCGACTTAAATCATCAGTAAAAGTCACGAAGTAGAAATACCCACCCCGTGCGGCTGTGCTCATTGGACCACATACATCACTATGTATTATTTCCAATAATTCACCCGCCAGTTCAGGATGACCCGTGAACGGCATCTTGGTCATTTTCCCCATCAGACAAGCTTCACATGTGTCAAATGATTCAAAATCAAAGGACGGTAAAACTCCATTTGACTGGAGTCTTTGCATGCATTTATTTCCGATGTGGCCAAGCCGACAGTGCCACAAGTAAGTGGTGGTGGTATCAGCCTTCTTAAGGCGTTTAGCATTCACGTTAAAGACATCATTTCCACATTCAAGATTTAGTATGAAAAGGCCCCCAACAATGGGTGCAAATCCATAAAACATATCCTTACAATAAAGTGAACAACCATTGTTCTCAGACTTGTAAGAGTACCCATCGTGCACTAAACATGATCCAGAGATAATGTTTCTACACAATGCCTGAACAAAATAACAGTTACTTAGTTCTAAGGTAAATCCTGAAGGGAGACGTAGAGGCATAATGCCGACGGCTTGAGCGGCGAGCCCAGCACCGTTCCCGACATGCATCACGACTTCATTCTTAGCCAGCTTGCGCACCTTCTGAAGCCCCTGTATCGAGTTGCAAATGTGAGCAACCGATCCGGTATCAAATACCCAAGACTTAGAATTTTCGCTAGCAAGCAAAACGTCAATGACATTAACCTGTATAACAGTTATACCTTTTTCGGTTTTCCCGAACTTCTTATCTTCTAGATACTTCTTGCAGTTTCTCTTCCAGTGTCCTGTGCCCTTGCAGTAGAAGCACTCAGTTTCATTCTTGGCTCCGCCCTTAGAGTTGCTTTGGGAGCCGGTCTTACCGGCGCCCTTGCCCTTCTTGGACTTGCCTTTCTTTTTGAAACTGGCTGTTTTATTCACAAGCAACACTTGCTTGTGATTTTTTCGCAGTCCTCCTTCCGCAGTTTTCAGCATGGCGAGCACCTCATTTGGTGTCTTGTCCATCCCACTCATGTTGTAGTTCATGACAAAACCATCGTAAGACGGGGGGAGTGAAGAAAGCAACATGTCCATCATATGGGCTGGTGGAATTGGAAATTCTAGGGTTTTAAGCCTTTCAGCATAGCCAATCATTTTGACCATGTGTTCGCCAACTGAACTGCCCTCAGCCATCTTGCAATCCATCACGGTCTTCATGATATCAAACCGTTCAGACCGTGTGGTTTCCTTGTACAGAGCATCCAATTCCCGGATCATATCACGGGCGTTATGGAATTCAAAACGTTTTTGAAGCTCTGGACTCATGCAAGCTAGCATGAGGCACTGCACTAAGTTGTAATCATCATCCTTAGTGGCCCAGACATTTTGTTCATCTTTCGGGGCAGTTGCCGCCGGTTTAGCTGGAAGAGGAGTTTCAAGCACATACATCCTCTTAGCGCTCCTGAGGACAATCCTTAGGTTACGGACCCAGTCCGCATAGTTGTTTCCAGTCGCAGCTAACTTCTCTTTCTCTAACATCAGGCCTAAGTTGAACGTGGTGTTGCGAGCCATTTGATCTACAATGGTAAACACAAGTTTCACTTTAGACTTTGTTCATAATTAATTTGCACTAGTGAATAAACAATTTTATTCTAAAGTGCGCTCCCACTCAAATCAATATCTCTCAAAATTGATTATGAGTGATTGAAGACCCAAATTGTAATTCAACGCCAAGGATGTATCCATCTCAAGTGACGAGAATTTCAATTAGTAGGCCAACTTGCCAATCACATCTCTATGTGACTCTTATTCATCTTTCGATGGGCGTGTTCCGAGCTCAGGACGATCCTCCGGAACGTCAAGACAACTAAGTGATCTCGCTGCGAGGTCTCAACTCACCCGCCTCACACTTCTCTAATCGTTCGCACCCATGTATCCATGTGGTACCCCGAAGAGATAGGTGCCGTGACGGTGCTACACTTGGGAGAACACTAACTACTTGATATTTTAAGTGAGAGATCACCGTAATAAAAAGCGACTACCGCGCAATCAAAAGGGTGCATCATAAGGGATAAACATCGCAGGCAATTCATGACAACATGATATGGTATAGCCCTTTCTGACGGAGAAGTCTTTAATTTCTTTGTCTTCGGCATTTGCGTCGGTGTTCACCTTCGCGAAGATTGCCACCACCTTGTCGATGCACCAGATAATATTGCTATCTCTATAGCTAATAAAATAAATGCATTACTTAAGGTTGACACGCAGGTCATTAAAGTGACAATCATATGGCTCCAGCCATCATGCCGAATCATGACACGTAGGTCATGTTAATAAATTTACATCATATAGTCATCTCATACATAATCGAATTAAATATGAGAGCTGCTATACCACATCACATGCACATCCTGCAAAACCAAGTTAGACGCCTCTAATAGGTTTATGCAAAATTTTATTTTACGTGGCTTCTAAGGTTTTGACTTAAACCGTAGCTACCAACGTTTATCATCAAGTATGATTATTCAAGTCGCTAGATTAACTTTGCGGGGTGTATGAAACACGAGATAATAAAATCTCGAGCCCCATACTAAACTTCGTCATACGCATGACCCCCGTGCAGATCATATCTGCATTGCCCTTTCGTCTGCGAAATTTCATCTTTCTCTTAACTATGGTGGAACCCAAAGAACTGATAGCACTTCGTTGATCAATTAGGATCGCGGATTGCCAGAACTTTGTGAAATTCCACCATGCCGTTTCAAGATCAGAAATACGCAAATTCTAGGGAAGCAACAAGAACATCGGGGAACAGATTTCATCTGCTACCCGCATAAATAATTTTCAGCAATAGATCTCATTTACTACAAAATTATATTATGCAATACCCATACATCTCTATGTATTCTAGATCACAACCTGCATCTACGCATAGCAAGGCTCTTGATGCCACTGTAGGGGAACACGACATAAAACAAACAATTTCGGTACAACGAGCATGCCCAGGACCACTATGGAGACTGCATACAAGGTTTGATCTGATCATTACCGACTCGTAGCGCAGCGGAAGTAGAGTCGATGTAGATCATCGGTGCAGATCCTCGCAGCTAGGATTTACAACCTCCCAACCGCGAGGAGGTACTCCCTCATCGGACAGCCCTTCGAGAGGCGGTCGGACAGTCCCTCGGACGATGTCACGGACAGCCCTTCGGGAGGACCCTCAAAGCTCGAACGGTAACTCAGACAGCCCTTCGGGAGGACCCTCGAACAGCCCCTCGGGCAAAAGATCGAACCTACGACCTCTCTACGGGGTTGCACACATACGGTGTCAGCTATCCGGCAGGGCTTCGCCGTCCAGAACTAGTTCCTGCCGGAACCCAGACAGCCTTTCGGCTCTACCAAACTATTTTGTGGGAGGGAGAGAGAAAGCTAGATAATGCATGGCATGTGTATGAGAGTTGGAGTGAGTGTGGAGAGCTCCTCTCCACCTCTATTTATAGGAAAGCCAAGGGGAAGGGTGGTACTAAAAAATACCAAAACACCCATGCCTTATGTCACACATAATGGGCATTATGGGCATAAAAGGAAGCCATGTGGAGCTCCATGGAGGAGCTCCATATAACGCCACGGACACACCCGCCGGTGGTCGTTACTCCTGGCGGGATCTAGACTGGCCCCACAGATCAATACTAGTCTTTCCTGCGCACTTTGTCCTCACTCGTGCGCACCCGGGACTAACTTCCCGATCGGTCACCCATCCTGAAATTACTCCAAGCTGAGCACGCTTAACTTTGGAGTTCTGTCTGAATGGGCTCCCGAAAAAGAAGGAATTCCTTATTGATATGAGTAGTCTATCATCCCTATTAAGCCAGGCTATCACATACACCGCCACTCAGAGGAACCGACGTCCTCGTCGGGCCACAGGAACGTTCCCTCTTGGCACATACGTCTGTGCGTCCAGTCCGACACATGTGCCATGCCGTGTGCCACAACGGGTCACAAACGTCATGCACAACATGACCGCGCACCTGGCCCGCAAGCATCCGTGTAACCATAAGGGTCGGCTCTGATACCAACTTATAACGCCCCGGACACACCCGCCGGTGGTCATTACTCCTGGCGGGATCTAGACTGGCCCCACAGATCAATACTAGTCTTTCCTGCGCACTTTGTCCTCACTCGTGCGCACCCGGGACTAACTTCCCGGTCGGTCACCCATCCTCAAATTACTCCAAGCTGAGCACGCTTAACTTTGGAGTTCTGTCCGAATGGGCTCCCGGAAAAGAAGGAATTACTTATTGATATGAGTAGTCTATCATCCCTATTAAGCCAGGCTATCACACTCCACCCTTGGCCGGCCACCCCATGCCCCCCCAAAGGGGTTCCTTCCCTTGCAAGCCAATCCCTTCTAGAACTTTGGGAAAAGCCCCAAAAGGTGGCTTTCCAAAAAGCAACCCAAAAAGCACTTTCACTATTCACGAAGACATTTTTCTGCGACCATTAAATCCGAAAATATTTCTGCGAGTCTTAGAATAATTCCAGTACCCACTAAAACAATTCTGGACACATTCTGAAACATTTCCGGATCAATGATTTTCTTCAGCGAAAAGCAACCAAAGCGGTTCCGGCAGCTCCAGAACATTTCCGGTTTTTATCCCGGAAAAATCCCAGAAGTTTCCAGAACAATTCTGGCACCCTCCAAGAATTTCCAGGCATGTGCCGAAACCAATTTGACTTAATGGTATACTTCGAAACAACTTTTCAGTTTTACTGAAACTATTCCGGTGTTCTCTCCGGAACGTTTCCGTTGTCTCCGAAACTTTTCCGGTGACTTTCTCTCAGACTCCCTGTCTAGTATTCAGCAGATAGATGACCCTTAAGCATGTGACCCTATAGGTTCAGTGAAGTATAGACATGACCCGGAACACTTTCCGATCAATGATCAACATCGGAGCTGTGGACACCCATATTGATCCCTATACCCACACGAATAATTATCCGAGTGAACCTCCGGTTGCCGTGTGCTATTCCTGTTGCTTTGTGATATGTTACAAACACCCGAGGTGAGATTTATCAGTATCCCCGTGTATCAACACTTGTCCACTATGCCAGTTACCTCGTTACCGGTTTTGTTCTCTTTTCTCGTTTCCATGTTCCGGCATCCCTGTGATCAAATCACAATGTGTCTGGCCAGACGATGATGGATACCGTAACACCGAGAGGGCATGAGAATATCTCTCCATCGTTGGAGGAGCAAATCCCAATCTCGAGCTATCTCGTTTCTTGTCATACTTTTCCGTGAACTCGTAAGCCACCGTAATAGCCACCCAGTTACGGATGACGTTTAACAAACTCCAAAGTTCACGAAGCAAGTACGAAGGAACTTGATACTCTCATGGTCTAAGGAATTATGCAAACATTAACTATCTATGTGTTATTAACCATTAACTTGTGACGAATGTATCTCATAGCATAACATCAATTTGGGTCGATTCAACACAAGTGTTCTTCTAACATTGTGCCCTCAAAATTGCCGGCATAGTCATGCCCATGATCAGGAAAATAGGATCATCATGCAATACTTGAGCTAGTCTTAGAGGCATGACTAGGAATGCATTTTACCGTTTATTATACCACACATGCACATGAGTTTCCCTCCGAGCCTCGTGGATATTGTAGACTCGAGAATCATTGCAGTTATAGCATGGAACATAAACATTCATTACAAACTTGGAGATACAAAATAACTGTTATTACTGCCTCTAGGGCATATCTCCTACAGTAAGGGAAACGAACATATTAAAATGATTAGTGTGCACCCCAACTTCATTGAAATGATAAAGGAACCTATTACTAAAAACAAATTCCTCAACTTTGTTCCTAGGAGTGTGATTATTAAAAATATGCATGCCAACCCTCCTAAGAAACATGGATGTATAATTGAGGATTTGGAAACGAAGGATGACAATACTTGAAAGAATGCATTACGCCTAGATAGGGGCATAAAACAATAGCGCTTGTTGGGAGGCAACCCAATATTTATCTTTTTTGCGATTTTTATTTTCTTGAGTCACACAATTATTGCTACTGTGATTATTGTGTTTTAATCTTTTAATTATTGTTTGTGCCAAGTAATGCCTGTGGGATGATTTGAATGGTAGTATAATTGATGCTGTTTGAAAATAGAAGTTTTATGCCCAGTATTTGATTTTTAATTTATTAATGGAACATCAGAAAAATCTGAAATTTTTACACAATATTGGGGTACAAATTGTTTACGTTGTCCTAATGTGTTAGAATTTTTGGAGTTACAGAAGTATGGATAAATATTCTGTCATTACGTACTGTTCTGTTTTAGACAGATTTTGTTTTTATTGCTTAGTGTGCTTGTTTTAATGAAACTATGGATTATATCGGGGGGTATAAGTTATGGAGAAGTCAGAATGCAGTAGGTAGTATGCAAGAACAATTATGAATGAGTTTATAATAGTACCTAAAGTGGATGATTGATTATTATACTAACGGATCTCACGAAGTTTCTGTTGAGTTTTGTGTGCTGAAGTTTTCAAGTTTTGGGTGAGATCACAACGGATGAAGGAATAAGGAGCGGCAAGACCCTAAGCTTGGGGATGCCCCGGATGGCATCCCCTCTTTCGTCTACAATCTATCGGCCACTTACTTGGAGCTATATTTTTATTCATCTCATGATATGAGTTTTACTTGGAGCGTCTTGTGCTATAGTTTTGTTTTGCTTTTAGTTTGCCACAATCATTGTTTGCTGGACACACCTTTTGAGGGGGACACACATTTATCATGATTTGTTAGAATACTCTATATGCTTCACTTATATCTTTTGATCTAGGTAGTTGCTCTTGTGCTTCACTTATACTTGTTAGAGCACGGCGGTGGTTATATTTTATAGAAATGATTGCACTCTCATGCTTTACTTAAATCTTTTTGAGAGTCTTAAATAGGAAGTGGTAATGTGCACGAGTTATGAGATTAGACCAAAAAGGATAGGTATTCAAGAGTGGTATAATAAAAACTTTCATGTAGATCACTAAATATGAAATGTATGTTTTAATTATATTGATGTCGTAATATGAAAGGGTATTAGCTCATGATCACTGGTTAATAAAAATATCAAGATTAAAGCTTTGTATGCACTACTCATTTAAGTGTCCATTATGGCATGGTGGGGATGTTTGAGCATTTTTATGTCTGATTGAAATCCTTGAGTGCTGTCATAATCGGGGGTGCGCGATGGTTAACTCCTACCAACCTCCTCCCTAGGGGCATGCGAGTAGTACTTTGCTTCGAGGGCTAATAAAACTTTCACGATAAGTATATGAGTTCTTTATGACTAATGTGAGTTCATGGAAAATTACGCACTCCTACCTTTCCGCACTTTGCTAGCCTCTTCGGTACCATTGCCCTTTCTCACCTCGAGAGTTGGTGCAAACTTCACCGGTGCATCCAAACCCCGTGATATGATATGCTCTATCACACATACGCCTCCTTATATCTTCCTCAAAACAGCCACCATACCTACCTATCATAGCATTTCTATAGCCATTCCGAGATATATTGCCATGCAACTTCCACCGTTCCATCTTATGACATGTGTGTTTATCATCATATTGCTTTGCATGATCATATAGAGCTGACATGATATTTGTGGCAAAGCCACCATTCATCATTGTTATACATGTTACGCTAGATCATTGCACATCCTGGTACTGCCAGAGGCATTCATATAGAGTCATCATGTATCAGTTTATCGAGTTGTAAGTAAAAAAAAGTGTGATGATCATCATTATTAGAGCATTGTCCTAGTGAGGAAAAGAATGATTTAGACTGATGAGTCCTCCAAAACGAGGGGATGAGGTCCATGAGATTGTTCTAAAAAAGAGAAAAGAAAATAAATGAGAGAAAAATAGAGAAGGGACAATGCTACTATCCTCTTACCACACTTGTGCTTCAAAGTAGCACCATGTTCTTCATGTAGAGAGTCTCCTGAGATATCACTTTCATATACTAGTGGAAAATTTTCATTATAGAACTTAGCTTGTATATTCCGATGATGGGCTTCCTCAAATGCCCGAGGTCTTCATGAGCAAGCAAGTTGGATGCACACCCACTTAGTTTCCATTGAGCTTTCATACACTTATAGCTCTTAGTGCATCCGTTGCATGTCAATCCCTACTCCTCGCATTGATATCGATTGATGGGCTTCTCCATTGCCTATTGATCCGCCAAGTTGATGCGAGCCTTTCTTCCTTTTTGACTTCTCCTATATACCTTTACCACCGCATTCTATTCCACCTATAGTGCTAATGTCCATGTCTTACGCTCATGTATTGAGTGGAGTTGAAAATGCTGAAGTGCGTTAAAAATTATGATCCAATTGCCTGGTTTGACACCGGGGTGCTCATGATTTATATTTATGTGGTGAAGGCGAAGTCATGCCATGCTTACATAATTCAATGAGTAGGGATAACATTCTTTGAGCATCGTATATTTTGAAAATTTAATGATTACTATGTTGATATTAATTACTTCATAGTTTCTCAATATTTACACCATAAAGAGAGATTACATGATAAAATGCTAGGTAGCATTCAACATCAAAAATTCTGTTTTTATCATTTACCTACTCGAGGACGAGCAGTAATTAAACTTGGGGATGCTGATACGTCTCCAACGTATCTATAATTTTTTATTGTTTCATGCTATTATATTATCAATCTTGGATACTTTATATGCTTTATATGCAATTTTATATCATTTTTGGGAACTAACCTATTAACTCAGTGCCAAGTGCCAGTTGTTGTTTTTTGCCTATTTTTGATTTTTTAGGAAATCAGTACCAAACGAAGTCCAAACGGAATAAAACTTTACGATGATTTTTTCTGGACCAGAAGGGACCCTAGAAGGTTTGGGAGGAGGCCAGAAGCCCTACGGGAGAGCCACGAGCTCACCTGGCGCCACCTGAGCTCGTGGGTCCCATGCAGCTCCGTTTGACCTAATTCCACTTCTATAAATTCCCATAAATCCCAAAACCAACAGAGAGCCACTTGAAATAACTTTTCCACCGCCGCAAGCTTCTGTTCTTCCGCGATCCCATCTGGAGGCCTTTTCCGGTGATCCGCCGGAGGGGGAATCGATCACGGAGGGCTTCTACATCGATCTTGTTGCCCTTCCAATGATGTGTGAGTAGTTTACCACCGACATACAGGTCCATAGCTAGTAGCTAGATGGCTTCTTCTTTCTCTTTGATCTTCAATACAATGTTCTCCATGATCTCCATGGAGTTCTATCTGATGCAATCTTCTTTTGCGGTGTGTTTGTTGGGATCCGATGAATTGTGGGTTTATGATCAGATTATTCATTGAAAGTAATTGAGTCTTTTCTGAACTTTATTATGCATGATTGTTATAGCTTTGTATTTCTCTCTGATGTATCCATTTGGTTTGGCCAACTAGATTGATTTATCTTCAGCGGGAGAGGTGCTTTGCAATGGGTTTAATCTTTCAGTGTCCTCACCCAGTGACAGTAGGGGTAGCGAGGCACGTATTTGTATTGTTGCCATTAAGGGTGAAACGACGGGGTTTTATTCATATTGCTTGAGTTTATTCTATCTACATCATGTCATCTTGCTTAAAGCGTTACTCTGTTTGTTATGAACTCAATACCATAGATGCATGCTGGATAGAGGTCGATTGGTGGAGTAATAGTAGTAGATGCAGGCAGGAGTCAGTCTACTTGTCACGGACGTGGTGCCTATATACATGATCATTGCCATGAATAACATCATAACTATGCGCTTTTCTATCAATTACCCAACAGTAATTTGTTTACCCACCGTATGATATGTTTCGAGAGAGAAGCCTCTAGTGAAAACTATGGCCCCTAGGTCTACTTTAATTATATTAGAAAACCCTAAATTAATTTGCTGCAATTATTTTACTTTTTATTTACTTTTCAATTTATACCACTATCAGATTTAATCCTTGCAAGTAACGAGTTCAAGGGGATTGACAACTCTCTTGCCGCGTTGAGTGCAAGTATTTGCTCTCTTGTGTGTAGGTACTGCTTGACTAGGATTTGCTTGGTTCTCCTATTGGTTCGATAACCTTGGTTCTCACTGAGGGAAATACTATCCGCTACTATATTGCTTCACCCTTCCTCTTCGAGGAAAATCCCAACGCATCTTACAAGTAGCAAGGGTCACAGCTTCGGTAGCCCTTCCTCCAGTGGTCGGAGGGTCATCAGCCCGGCCCATGGATGACAGGCTGTACAGGTTGATACCCCCTTAGTCCAGGACACCCTCAGTAGCCCCTAAACTGGTCTTCAAAGCCCGAGGACTATAGCTCCCTCCTCAGAATGGCTCATTTTGTCGATGTCTTCGGCTTGGTAGGTGAGTTCCTCCTTCGTTTGTTTGTGTTCGTATCTGAGGTCTTCAAAAACATCATCGGTGCCTTTCATAACGGTCCGAGCTGCAACATACACCGGGCCAAGAAATAATCCTTTGTAAGTAATCCGAAGATTTACATCGGGAAATTACTGTTGGGACCCACCACTCGTGGTCCCCCCCATTGTTTATAGCTTTTCCTGATTTTCTTGCAACTGGGAATAAGCGGATTGATGGATGGACACCGAAACGTCCCCCATCTCCCAGTTTATAGGGATATTACCAGCTAGGGACACAGTAACTTGTCTACCCCAGCATTTCCCCATCTTGCCCTAGAATGAAACCTTCCCCTCCAAGCTAGCTCAAGAGCTCTAGCAATGGCGAGCATCCCTGGTTCATCAACGCATCCTCACGGGCCACTGAAAGGTGACCGGGAAAGTTGTTCCATCACTCGTCTGCAATTGGATCGGCTTGCTACTCAAGGTTATCTGCCCGACTCAGATCTTGCATCCACCCACCCTGGTTTAATGTCCATAGATGGCCAAGTGCTCATATATAATTATCCTACACCACACGGGGGAGAACGAATTTGTTTTGTTCCCTTTCTCCTGCAAGGTCTTGGTTTCCCCATTCATCCCTTCCTCAGGGGTTTGTTAGAGTTTTACGGGATCCAGCTCCACCACCGCACCCCAATTCAATTTTGCACATTTCGGGGTTTGTCGCCCTTTGCAAAATGTTCCTTGGATGCGAGGCTCACTTTGGGTTATGGCAAAAAATATTTCTGCTTAATCGCCTGTTTCCGAGATGAAGGAATACATGAGGTCAGAGGAGCTGCAATATGCCGGATTTCTGGGACCGGCTATCTCGCGGGCACTCCCAAGGAGGATGTCAAGGTGTGGGCCACCGAGTGGTTTTATATAGCCGACGTCTCGCTTTACGATCCAGCCCGTCCAGGGCTCCTCGTTTTTTCTCACACACCCCCAAAAAAGCGGTTCAACTGGCGGCCGAGGAGTCCCTCTCAAGAAGAGGATGCCGAGGTGACTCGCCTAGTAACTCAAGTGTCCTGCTTGGCTCATCATAAGCTGACCATCATCAATGTGATGGCCATGGCTATCCTTCGGGGCGTCCAGCCTCTTCAGTAACTTATCCATCCTTTATGGAGATACAATGGCACAAACAATGCAACTCGGTCTGTGAGGAAAGGTTTTAAGGACCAGGCAGCCGTAGCGGCCGTGCTAGCTGGTATCTACAAAGGGGAGAAAGAGGATTTTGCCCAGCAAAAATTCATGGACGGCTTATCTTACTATCAACCCGTCGAAGCGGTGAGTTCCTTTACTTGTACACCTCGTCCATCCGAGCAGTGTATCTATACTTCTGATTAGTTGTTCAACATATCCGAGTAGGGGTGGAGGCGCTGGATCGCAACAGTGAACTGTCCGGCTCCACAGCCGGAGTCTTACCCTCGTGACGACGATCCTGGTTTTCACGAAGACCCCGAGCTATCCCTAATCTATAAAGATGAGTTTTTTTTATCAAGGGAGCGTTGATGGCTCCAAAGTGGCCCTTCTTGATTTGCCAGGAGTCCTACCATCCTCTACAATAAGTGCTCCTTAAGCCTTTTCTTGAAAAAGATTCGCTGCTCCTATGGCCCTGCTACTTGTGAGCTGCATTGGGATTTTCCCCGAAGAGGAAGGGTGAAGCAATATAGTAGCGGATAAGTATTTCCCTCAGTAGAGAACCAAGGTTATCAAACCAATAGGTGCACCGATGGACGCCGTTTTATTGGCGTTTGTTGGATGCACTTGAAATTTGACTATTTCGTCGGCTGGTTTAAATGACGTAGATTTGGATCTCTTGTCGAAGATGATGTCGTCTCTGTCGATAGTTGCGCGCAGCGTCATTAGCTCCTCGACCGTGAAGGCCTTGGCTAGGGATTCTAGGGCGAGGGCCGCCGTTTTGTTCTCGGCTCTAAGTGCCCTATTAGGGTTGCTTGCCATAGTAATCACGCCATTGGGTCCCGGCATCTTGAGCTTCATGTAGGCGTAATGTGGGATGGCATGTAATTTTGTGAATGCATCTCAGCCTAGCAGAGCGTGGTAACCACTTTGGAAGGGCACAATGTGGAAGGTCAACTCCTCGGATCGGTAGTTATCGGGAGTTCCGAACACTACATCGAGGCTGATTTTTCCGCTACATCGCGCCTCCCTTCCTGGGATGATCCCTTTAAACGTGGTATAACTAGGTTCGATGCGTGATTTATCAAATTGCATCTTTTGCAAAGTGTCCTCGTAAATGAGGTTTAAACTACTGCCACCATCCATTAAAACTTTTTGTAGCCGACATCCGTCGGCTATAGGGTCGAGGACTAAGGCTGCCGCTCCTCGGCTTGGGCCGGTCTTGGGCTGATCCTGTTGCCCGAATGTGATATGCATGTTGGACCATTTATTCGATGTTGCTACATGATGAACGTAGCTCATCTCCCGAACGGCTCTCTTTCATTGATTCCTTGATGGATGAGTTTCATAGATCATTAAGATCTCGCACTCGTCAGATGATGTTGCTAGACGTTTGTTATGCATTTCAGTGCTGTTGAGGAGGTCTTCCCCTCCCTTTGCCACCTGTTTAACCACCCAGCAAGCTCTAAGGCTATGAGTTGGGTTTGTGTTCAACATGGCAAAGTGGATTGGACATGGTTGATCTAGGAGTGCGCCGAGGGCGATTTTGGATCCTGTTACGGGCCTTTTTCCTTTTCGTGATGGCTCTTCTGCCCTAGAGCATCAAGGGCGCTTGTTTGGTCGTGTATGCCTATCGCGGTTTGCTGCTGTGGCACAGATTGAATCCCTCTATTCTTTTTGGGCCAACCAGGTGTCCTCCATGACACAAAATCTTGATACCAAGTCTGATAGTTCGTAAAACATTTGAACTCGTCGGCGAGTGAGGGCGTTCAAGATCCCCTCGTCTTGGTAATTGTGTCAAAAAGCCGCCAAGACTTCTAGGTCACAGCAATCCAGAATTTTGTTCTTGATGAATAGGAATCTCATCCAGAATTGCCGAGCTGTCTCATGAGGTTGTTGTTTAACATATATTAGGTCCCAGACATCGGGTGGCCTTGAATTACTCGGGTAGTACTCGATGTGGGGGGTGGGTGGGATTAAAAATTTGACCCCGACCTATTGTAGGCTTGACGCCCCAAGATGTTCCTCCCGAGATTGCTGTGCCGAAGCTGAACCAGCCGGACTGACTTTTAGGTCCTAGCTCCGGGCTCCTTCCAACTGGCCGGGTTTGCCATCCTCCATCGGCTGGCGTGCCAGTTCTATGTTCATATGCATGTGAAGATCCTCGGTCGAGTCAGGAGAGAGAGAGAGAGTGAGACTCGGCTATAAGCTCGGGATCATTACACCTCAGCTCTAGAGGGAGGAGGGGGTATGGTTTTCCTCTTCGGTTGATCCGATGACTTGAGGTTTTGGCGTAGGAGACACGCCGTCTGGTGTTTGATCGATAACCGATACCTCCATTGCTCCAGGGCGACCGTACAGTGGGACCTGTATGGGCCACCAATGTCGGTGCTAAAACCGGCGGATCTCGAGTAGGGTGTCCCGAGCTGTGGGTCTAGGAAAAAAGGTAACAGGGGACAAGGAAGACAATGTTTACCCAGGTTCGGGTCCTCTCGAAGAGGTAAAACCCTATGTCCTGCTTGGATTGGATTGATTTGATGGGTACAGAGTACAAGATGATCTACCTCAAGATTGGATGATTGTGTTCTAAACCCTAAGGCTTGTTCACTACTGCAGGATGGTTCTAACACGACACATGTATACGAGACCAATCGACCAAACTGTGTGCGATGCATTAATCGCAAACGGTACCGTAATAAAACCGTCACCAATAAAACAAACTGTGTGCGATGGCGGATCCATCAAGCATGATTCAGAAAAGATTTGCGTGTGCGAATCGTGGCATACAATTGATCCATACAAACTATTTGCGATGAGCCAAAACAACAGAAATGGTCAGCCAGATCAAGGTGTGTGCGATAGACGGCATACAGTTCACTCGGATGAACCATTTGGGATGATCCAGAAGAACACAAATGATTAGCCAGATCACGGTGTGTGCGATAGATGGCATACAGGTCAATCGGATGAACTGTTTGCGATAAGCCAAAATAAACACAAATGATTTAGCTTAACAAGATGTGTGTGATACCCGGCAAACAGGTTAGAAATCAGAATTGTGTGGAAAGGCCGATAATAACACAGACGATTCCTGCTAATAAGATGTGTGTGTTGTGGGCCAACGCTTGCTGGTATACAATTGTCAGCGATTGATGAAATCATCACCGACGGGTTCCGTAGTTTAGTCCGTGTGTGATGTGATTTGCTCTGTCTGCACAACATCCATGCTCTGTCTACAGAACAACAACATATATACTTATAAGAACATGATTGCATAACCAAATTAAACATCTAATTACGTAAATGACTACACACATAACATTTGCACACACCAAAGTAAACAATTACATGCATAATAAACTAGGAGAAACGATAATCTAATGATCATCTACTTCTTCTTGTGACGCTTGCCATCACTGCTCTGCTTGTGGCTCGATCCCTCATCGTCTACATGAAGGAGGCACTTCCTCATGTCAAGGATCCGCCTGTACATCTCATAGCATGTGTAAGCGTTCTAGCCCGTGAACTTGAGGTGATCTTCATGCAGCCTCTGCACCCAGGCCCTATGCCAGAGTAAAGGATTGATCTTGAAGGCATCCTTCATGTTACTGTAGTAGGGGTCGACGATGGCCTCAGCGAGGTCAACCAGGGATGCCTTCTGCTTAATGTTGCCCCAGACCCTGTAGTGGCCACGAAGGTCGACAAGCTTCTCGCAGGCCAAGCTCGAAGTCTCGAGCACTTTTACAGATGGTGTCCACCGTAGCGAACTTGTAGTCGGGGTTGTTGACAAACCTAGAGAAACGCTTGCATGGCCTTGCGGCCAGGCAGTAGTGGTAGACGAGGACGTGATGGCGCACGCACAACTGGGCGACGACAATCTTCTGATCATACCCGGGACGACCGCCGGTGTACTAGAGGTCGAAGCCGACCACTCTGTACTTGTCATCCTCAGCAAGCAGATGCTCCATGGTGTTGATGGTCTCCTCCACCATGACCGGGTCGTTGGTGTACACCACCGAGAGGTCCTTCCCCCTCACGTGGGTGTCCAAAGGATACACGCCGAACTCCATTGGAGCGCCGCTAGATATCCTCTCTGTATGTGTCGTCGTGGGTGTGCTTGTTGTGTTGTGGGGTGCGATCGAAAGGTTGAAGAGACTAAGGTTATAATGACCGCGGGAATAAATGAGGAGGCTGAACAGCCTGGAGTATCGGCACGTCCGGATGGCAGTTGTTGCAGTGCGTAACTCCATCGTGCCGCACATATTAACTGCATCACCGCAACGTGCGCAGCGCAACCGCATGCATATGGCGCCCAAAATGTGATCATGCGCCAGCCCCAACCGCTAAAAGAGCGCGCGCGGAGGGACGCGAGAGCAGAGCGTGCGCGAAGGGATGCGAGAGCAGAGCGCGCGGAGAGACACGAGCAGAGCACACCGCGGCCGCCTCAACGGCGAGCAGAGCGCGCTGTGGCCGCCTCAACCGCGAGCAACCACATGCATATAGCAGTTGAACATGCAGGGACTAGCCGTCCACAAGCCGGCGGATGCGAGCCGGCGGCGTCCTGGGGAACGACGACATTGCAGTTCACATCACACCATTCGGCCAAACTGCGCGTGCACCAACTTGTGCCTACCAACACAGACGTGTCCCGCAATCCACGCCAATGCTTCTCGCCTCTTCCCCCATCGGTTTCCCGCCACCAGCGAGTGGCTAGCTTTATATGACCCAGGCGGCAACGCACCGTAGCGACACTGTGCGCAGATCTAGTCCACACCCATCTACCATTAATTATTCCAAGCATGCCAGGCAACCAAAGCTTCAATGTCGGCCCCTTCATGGATTACATCTTCGACGAGGAGAACGAGCCAGAGTAGGTCGGGGAGCAAGAGCTTCGTCGGCCAGTGCAGGCGCCATGGCCCATCGGCAGCGATATCGTCGTGCCGTTCCTTGGGCGCACAATGGACGTATTGCAGAGGAAGTGGGAAGAGCAGTTTGCCATCCACCGTGCAAAAGATCCAGAGCTGATAGGCGGCATGATCGACGACCCACACGAAGAGCCATCATCACCGGTTCCCATCAAGAGCCTGATGCCCCGCAAGGAATGGGCAAAGGTCCTCTGTGATTCAGTTATGAGAAAGCCTGTCCGCCGCCTCATCATTGCTGCCGGTGGCCGTGTCATCCTCGATCCTGACGATGTGGTGGCCAGGCTCGAACGCCTCATTGGCGGAGATGACGTCCCCGGCGAAGTAGAGCAACACCACCATAATATCTTGGGGATGAAGGTTATTGATGGAATTTGCTACCAGTGGAGAGACATGGAGATGGAGCGGTGCCGCGGGTGTGTCATGCGCGTGATTGCACACTGTCAAGCTCTACTAGACGAGGCCCAGCAGCCCCAAGAGCCTCCCAGCGCTAGCAGCTCGCAGGCGGAGACGGGTACCGTGGCCGCGGGTCCGGATAGTCGGAATGAAAGGCCGCAAGGGTGCTGCTCAAGTGCTGATCATGGAGTCCGAGAAGACCATCGTCGGAAGGCCACCAGCGGAGCCTTTGAGCCTATATTTTATTATAATTGTATGGAAATGTCGCTTATCGACATTTTAAGTCGCTAATCATATGTAAAGGTGACAAAATTTCCCCCTAATTTATAGGAAGTACCAACGTTTGTTTGAGCATTTCTCTCTTTTAATTTATAAAGCCAGTTTTGGTCAACCATCTGGCACCCGTGGGAGGTGCGGCGGCCCATCCATCGGGCACAATGATGATATGTTGACCGTGTGTGATAGTGGGCAGACACGTACACATCCGAGATCGTGGGCCAATGTACGCTATACGGGAATCATTTTGGGCTTCGAAACCAAAACCATCAATAAATTTTGAGCTTGTTTCCTGTCACATTCCAAATTACCATGCTATAATTAATTGCAAATCTGATCACACCTATGAAACCTAAACATGTTCCCACTTAGCAGCTGTTTACTAGTCGGCTATAAAAACTACCCACTCAAAAATTACTGCACATTCCTCTCCTCATCACCAAACAAACAAGTCTTTCTTGTTAGTCGTACCTTGTGTCTGCCATGGCCGGTACGAGGAGTTCTGGGTCGACATATAACCAGGGAAAAAAGATCAAGGCCGTGGAAGCAACAGAGAGGTCCCGCTGCGCCGCGTTAGCCGCAGCAGAGATGTCCCGCGGCACCTCGGAGGCCTCGAACGATCTCTCACAGAAAGGTGAGGGCTCGCAGAAGCGCATTCACTGCAGAGGCGAACTAGACGAGCCGGTAGTGGTGGATTCCTTAGTCAGCGACGACATGCGTGCTGAGCTCAATAAGCAGAAGGAGGCGAACGCCTGCGTGGTGAAGCTGTTGGAGGAGACCAATGCCTCGTTGAGAAGGCGACCGGCCTCATCGAGCAACAAACGGGTCACAATGCGAAGCTCCTCGACGAGTATGAGAAGCAGAGGGAGCTGACTGCCGGCTGGAAAAAAGCAGCATGAGAAGAGCATTGCCTCGAGGAAGATTCTGAGAGCCCTCGTCGGGAAACTGCTGGATGATGTGGCGAAGCTCCGCATCGAGCACGAGCGGCTGGTGGAGGACTCCGTGGCTGCTATCAAGCAAAGTCATGCGGATGTGAAGCAGAGCATCGACACTCTCCACGAAAAACCCCATGCCATGGAGGCACTGCGGAAGATGGCGGGGGAGAGGTGAGAGGAGAAGAAGGTCCTGGAGGCGATGAAGAAGGAGATGGAGGAACTCCGCGCCCAGCAACCCATCAAGAAGTAGAGAGCAGGGACCCAGATCGTTCTCTGCGTCTTCCTTCTTCTCTTGCCCCTGTGTCTTTCGGGCGTTGCCGCATGTGGCATTTTAAATTATCTTGAATATGTAAGACAATTATTATCTGTTGCCATTGTAAATTTGTCATCATATTATTTTGTTTGTAGGTACTGTACATGTATACGAGTCGAAAACAGGCTAAAAGGCGCGTTCTCAGCGAGGCATGAACAAAACAATGTTAAACGTTGGGCGGGGCCATGGGATCACAAGCAAACTACCTCCGTCTAGGTGCATTAACCGCATGTTAAACAGTGGCTCGGCTGCCATTAATGGAGAAGTTGGGAGTGAGGCAGGCGGTGGGTGGAGGTCAAAGGGCTCGCTTCTCGGTGAGCCTGCACGCATTGTGCTGAGTCTGTGCGGCGGACTGCTCGCACGCGTCTTGTCGAGCCTGCGCGGCGGACTGCTCGCACGCATCCCGTCGAGCCTGCGTGGCGGACTTCTCGCACTCGTCCCGTCTAATCAAACAGCTGCCCGCGCGGCACCTCCATTCCAATAAATAGTGGGACGTGTGGCGTCACGTAAATGGTTAGTGGAACACCCACGGTTCAAATAATACAACCGTTTGTGATAATAACGTGGCAACTATTTGTGCCAAAATGCCTACGTTTGCTGTTAATGTGTGCGCCTTGTGTCAAATTAGACAATTTTTTTACCACGGCATATATGTGCCATGTCATGACACCATGCCAAGTTTCATGAATTTTAGGCGAGTTTTGGATTTACGGGGATTTAAAAACCAAGTTTCTCAATGTTTGCGGCCAAGCCGTGGCACCGAGATGTTTGCAATTCATTCCCATTTCTTGCATGGGACCTAAACATGCACCCAAGGACACAAAAATGATTTTTCAACCCATTTTGCTGCACTGGAGCATGTGCTTGTAGTTCAAATTTGAATTTTGCACATTAAATGCTTAGATAACTCAATTAATCTATAAAAAAGTCCAAACGAACCCTGAAAAATTCCATATTTCGGCACGACACTCCTATTGGTCTATGTTGTCTCTAGAAAAAAAAATCCAAGGCGAGAAGAGGCAGCGAATGTCGTTTCGCCCACAAGGGTGACACATTCCATATCGAAACCACGAGGCTTCTTTGTGAGAAGCTCCGGTTTGTAAGAGGCTTGTACCAAAACTTGCCCCACATTGGACAATTTTTTTACCACGGCATATATGTGCCATGACATGACACCATGCCAAGTTTCATGAATTTCAGGCGAGTTTTGGAATTACGGGGATTTAAAAACCAAGTTTCTCAATGTTTGCTGCCGAGCCACGACGCCTAGATGTTTGTAATTCATTCCCATTTCTTGCATGGGACCTAAACATGCACCCAAGGACAAAAAAATGATTTTTCAACCCATTTTGGTGCCCTGGAGCATGTGCTTGTAGTTCAAATTTGAATTTTGCACATTAAATGCCTAGAAAATTCTATTAATCTATAAAAAAGTCCAAACGAACCCTGAAAAATTCCATATTTCAGCACGACACTCCTATTACTCTATGTTGCCTCTAGAAAAAAAATCCAAGGCGAGAAGATGCAGGGAATGTCGTTTCGCCCACAAGGGTGACACGTTCCCTATCGGAAATACGAGGCTTCTTGTGAGAAGCTCCGGTTTGTAAGAGGCTTGTACCAAAACTTGCCCCAAATTGGACAAATTTTTTACCACGACATATATGTGCCATGTCATGACACCATGCCAAGTTTCATGAATTTCAGCCAAGTTTTGGATTTACGGCGATTTAAAAACCAAGTTTCTCAATGTTTGCGGCTGAGCCACGACGCCGAGATGTTTGTAATTCATTCCATTTCTTGCATGGGACCTAAATATGCACCCAAGGACACAAAAATGATTTTTCAACCCATTTTGGTGCATTGGAGCATGTGCTTGTAGTTCAAATTTGAATTTTGCACATTAAATGCCTAGAAAACTCAATTAATCTGTAAATAAGTCCAAACGAACCCTGAAAAATTCCATATTTCAGCATGACACTCCTATTGGTCTATGTTTCCTCTAGAAACAAAATCCAAGGCGAGAAGATGTAGGGAATGTCGTTTCACCCACAAGGGTGATACGTTCCCTATCGGAACCACGAGGCTTCTTGTGAGAAGCTCCGGTTTGTAAGAGGCTTGTACCAAAACTTGCCCCAAATTGGATAATTTTTTTACCACGGCATATACGTGCCATGTCATGACACCATGCCAAGTTTCATGAATTTTAGGCGAGTTTTGGATTTATGGGGATTTAAAAACCAAGTTTCTCAATGTTTGCGGCTGAGCCATGACACCGAGATGTTTGTAATTCATTCCCATTTCTTGCATGGGACCTAAACATGCACCCAAGGACACAAAAATGATTTTCAACCCATTTTGGTGTACTGGAGCATGTGCTTGTGGTTCAAATTTGAATTTTGCATAATAAATTCCTAGAAAAATCAATTAATCTATAAAAAAGGCCAAACGAACCATGAATAATTTAAAGCAGTTCTGGTCAACCGTCTGGCACCAGTGGGTAAGCATTGTGTGCGCACGCGTCGTGCTGAGCTCGCTTTTCCTTCTTTCCTAAGTTTTCCATATTAATGGTGTTATATATCCAAACACGCTACTGTTTCCGCCACTCCCCCAATCAGTTTCCCGCCACTACCCCCATCGGTTTCCCGCCATCACTGTCAGTACGCCATACCGCTCTATACCATTCCAAGCATGCCAATCCGGTGAAGCGCCACCCTCGTCATCAACCTCCTCGACGAGGAGAACGAGCCGAAGCAGACCCGAGAGCAAGAGAGGCAGCGCGCCACCGAGCGTGAGCGGTATCATCGTGCCCTAGTGCTTGAGCGGGCCGATGTCTACACATGTGTTTGTCGCCGCCCATGGAGCGGATGAGAGCAAGAGCGGCAAAGCGATGCCGCGCAAGAGCAGGAGAGCGCCACCGCGCATCAGGTGCGATGTGCCGCACTATTTGAGCGGAGCCGTGTCAGCATCCTGTTGACTCAACCAGTCGAGAGGTCGTTTCCAGGGCCGGTAAGCATCCCGGATGCACGACCACGACCATGATCACCAAGATTGTACACAGTTTCCAAAAGCACAAACGTGTGTGATAGGGAGTAGGTCCCACACGGTGACCTTCGGGATACGCCTTAAACGCGAGGAGGCAACTCTTATCAGCAAGGTGCAGCTTCCCTTCCGCTAGCTGATTCGAATAGAACACACATGTTAAGCGTGCTATCGCTGGAGCAGTGTAAGGATGGGTGACCGGATGGGAAGTTGCTATATCTCAAGCTTCATTTAAGCGCTATGATATGGTCATTACAGACATTTAGCATCTAAATGTGTCTGTAGTGCCCTGTCATGTTGATTAAATAAACCTTGCGGTCCTTGTTTTGTAAATTTGGAGAATTATTTTTGTTATTTTAACATATAATGTGCTTTTTAATTGATTTCAATAAGGTTTGTTATTTGTTGTTTTGAAAATTTTGAGTATGAAATTTAGCTATTTCAACATATCCCAGCACCGTGTGTCCTTTACCATAGCTTTCCTCGGGGGTCTGTTTTTGTGAGGCAGTGCCACATCAAATTAAGTTGCATTGGCTATTTAAAAATCACACCACCCTATCATATACTTACATGTATATATATTTTGGTCACACGCATGTGGCGTTAGTACGTGGTCTTCTAATCCACCCCATCGTGCGGCTTTCCATGGCAATAGATCTGTGGGTCCACATGGTCTATCCCTTTGACCCACCACATCGAGAAGGTTTTGACCATGACGGGTTCCTCTTGGTCTGTGTTACGTACGATAGGTCATGGTGGCATGTCAGACCAAATTAAGTTTGAGCACATGCGTTGGATTCCCTCCCACCGGCTCAAAGTGGGGGAACCGGCACCCTACATCTTGTTCCTGGCTTCCTGGGGGGGTAGGGTGTTCGGTTTGTGAGGCAGCTGGTGCCACATCAAAGTTGTGCCTTGGGGATTTGAACACATCACGCCACCCATACATATATTTGGGGCGCATGCATGGTATAGGTCTTATGATCGACCCCGTCCCCCTTATGCGGTTTTCGATGACATGCCTATCTGTGGGCCCCTAGGGTCTATATATATCATTCCCTTGACCGACAACGAGAGGGGGTTTTGATGACCATGAATGGATTCCTCCTGGTTCATGTTACGGTGGGTCATGGTGACATACCCGAGCAAAGTTCGAGCTCACGCGTTCTCAGAATTCCCTCCCACGTGCTCGAATTGGTGGGTGGACCGACACCCTATGCACATCGTCCTTAATTACATAGCTTTCATGCGCGTTGTCCGGTTCGTGAGGTAGGTGCCACATCAAAATTGTACGTTGTATATTTAAAACACATCACCCCTTCCTACGTACATTAATTTGGGCCGCCTGCAGGTGGTGCTGGTCTTCTGGCCCCTCTCGTGCGGTTTTTGATGGTGGTCCCATCTGTGGGCCCGCGCGGTCTATTATATCCCTTTTTGACCGACAACAACAGTGGTCGCTTGACCAAGCTAGATAGATTCACTTGGTCTGTGTTATGGTAGGTCATGGTGACATGTATGTCCGACCAAAGTATGAGTGCATGCGTCCCGCCGACACGAAGTGGGGGTGGGGCAGGCACCCTACGACCTTAACCTACCATTATACATATCCAAGGGGGCTTTCCGGTCTGTGAGGCAGGTGCCACATCAAAGTTGGGAATTGTGTATTTAAACATCACACCACCCTTTTCCTACATATATATGGCCACTTTCGGCCAGGTGGTGGTGGTATTCTGGCCCGTCTCACCCGATCTTTGACGTCGCGCCCACTAGTGGGCCCGCGCAGTCTATCCCTCATGACCGACATCGAGAGGGTCCGGTTTGACGAAAAGATAGATTCTCTTGGTTGTGTTATGGCAGGTCATGGCTAAATGCCAGACAATGTTTGAGCTAGGTCATGTACATGTGTTCATATATAGTATTGCCTGCTCCGGCACGAAGTGGAGGGGCCAGCACCCTACGTTCATGTCATGAACCCTTTTCTGTCGCACTTGACGCTTTTATGCATGCATATATATGCATCATGTGTCACATCAAAGTCGTGCATTGGTAATTTGAACATCACACACCACCCTTTTCATACATATATATGTGGGCCATGTTGTTTGGCCTTTTTTTGTTGCCAAATGGTGCTATATAAAATAGCAGAGGACTCGGATGAAAAAATGGTTTACGAATGTATACACAATGGACACGAGTGCACCGGACTAACCGTGTGCGATGCTCATGCGCTGTAAAATCAGCACAGTGCACTCGTGGCAACTGGCCACGACCTCGCAAGTGCCAGCTAGGGTAAGGGGGTAATGTGCACTGGAAATTGAGGATGAATTCCACGTCTGCGTCTGAAAATTAGGATGAACCGTGTGCGATGAACCAGCTAGCTAGAAATCTAAAAAAAGCTACCTGCCTTGAGCAATGCAAAAATTGGTGGTTCCACGGCTTTTCCTTATTATCGTACACAATTATTATGTTTGGACCGTGTGCGATCTTGGTTGCTCCTGCCCTGCTTTAATTCCTTTACCCAAATTTTAGTAGCCGCGGTATTTCAACCGTGACAATCCTAGACACATGGGGTGGTTACAGAGTTTTACAGGGATCTTCCAAACTAATCTTCTCTCCCCCCTCTGATTTTCAGCGGGGGAGGGCCCCTCACCTTAGTTCTTGCCAATTAAAACATGCCAACTAACCCACTCCGTTGATCCTGTAAAAGTTTGCCTGTCGCCCTCACTCCTCCACCACCGACCTTATAGTAAAATTTCCAGTAGCCGACGCATTTCAACCGTCGCCCTCCGTCGTCCACCACCATCTCCACCCACCATTACTAAAATTTTCAGAATCCGTGGCATATCCTCAAACACCACACCGCCCCCTCCACAGTCCACACACCCACCCCTCCCCCTCCCCCGCTCGAACCCTAGCTTGCCGCCACTGCCCTCCACCACCAACCTCTGCTGGTCTGCCCGTGCCTCCTAGCTTAGATAAGTTCAGGTTACACACAGATCCCCATACCCTCGTCGCCCTGAGTTTTTAGATGAGGCCTGCAGTGTCCCTTCCCCCCAGATCCCCATCCCCTACTCCAGATAATCGCAGCCTAAGCCCGACCAGATATCTCGGGGAGCCCGAGGAGCGTACGACCAAAAAGAGGTCTATCATGGCCTCTTCGCCGGATGATGGCGAGGTGGCCGCCGACCTGTCGATCCCGGAGGATCACCTCGCCGTGAAAGCCGGCGAGGACGTTGACTACGTTTCCATGCCGAAGGCTTCAATTCTACGGGCTCGCGTATTCCTGTATCTCAGGACAGCCAGCTACGACATCAAGCTCGTCGACAACAACAACTTCATGCAGGCCATGTCATAGGTTAAGTGGTCCATCCCCAACGCCTCTGGTTCTACCGCCGTCAATCTCTTCGAAGGCCCCACCACTAATCTCCTCCACCTCGCGGCCAAGGATTTGCGATCCCTGTACACCATCGAGCCCATTTTGTCATTTCTGAAGGACACGTTCTACGGCGGTGGCTTGGTGTCGGTGTCAAAACCGGCAGATCTCGGGTAGGGGGGCCCGAGCTATGAGATCGGATCGATGGGTAACAAGAGACAAGGGACACGATGTTTTATCCAGGTTCGGGCCCTCTTTAAGGAGGTAAAACCCTACATCCTGCCCTTGTTTATATTATGGGTGTATCAAGGTACATAGTTGATCTACCTCGAGATCATAAGTAGTGGTCTAAACCCTAGGGGTGATCATGAATGAATGTATCCCCCTCTACAGACTAGACCCTCTGGCTTATATAGGCACTAGGGGTATCTAGAGTTACACATGGTCGGTTACCATCTAGGGATTACATGCCAAATCTAATATACTTGGGGTACACGCCAAGTCTTCGGTGAGGCCCGATATGCTGGTTCTACAGGCTGGAGGCTTCCGGAGTCCTTATTCTTTAACGGGCCTTGAGTCCGGCCCATGGACTAGACCGACTAGGCCGGGACCCCCTAGTCCAGGACACCGTCAGCAGCCCCCGAATTGGTCTTCAATACCAAGGATGACACTCTTCTTCGGTCATATTACTTCGGCTTGACAGGCGAGTTCCTCTTCGAGATTTGAGTTCGGCTATGAGCACTCTTCAGCCTCGGTCCCACCACGCGCTATCTTGAACACCGCGCTGCCTTGGAAATTGAGCCACTTTATGGCCAGATGTCGAAGCGTCGTTCTGCCTTTCCTTTATTAACGGGTACCTAGCCCAAAGTTATGCCAAAGCACATCTTGGCCTTCACCTTTCGCTTCTCAACGCAAATCTCCCCTCCCAAAGTCTAGCTTCGAGAGCTCCGGCAATGGCGAGCGGTGCAGGCTCTTCCAAGCGCCCCCATGGTCCCCTCAAGGGCGACTGGGGTAGCTGCTCCGTCACGCGTCTTCAGCTGAATTGACTCTCCACCCAAGGTTATCTGCCCGATTCTGATCTAACCTCCACCTGCCCAGGCTTAATATCTGTGGACGGGCAGGCGCACGCCGATAGCCACCCCATCCCTCACAGGGACGAGCGGGTGTGCTTTGTTCCTTTTCTTCTGTGTGGCCTGGGGTTTCCTATCCATCCTTTTCTCCGAGGTCTGCTGGAGTTTTACGGGATCCAACTCCACTGATACGTCTCCAACGTATCTATAATTTTTGATTGTTCCATGCTATTATAGTATCAATCTTGGATGTTTTATATGCAATTATATGCTATTATATATCATTTTTTGGGACTAACCTATTAACCCAGTGCGTAGTGCCAGTTGCTGTTTTCTGCTTGCTTTTTCCTTTTCAGAAAATCATTATCAAAAAGTGTCCAAAAGAGAAAAAAACTTTGGATTAATTTTTTCTGGACCAGAAGAGACCCAGGAAGCTTCGGGAGAAGACCAGAAGAGCCATGAGGAGGCGGCAAGCCTGGAGGGCGCGCCCCCAGGCTTGTGGGCCCCTCGTGGCACATCTTGACCTAATTCCAATGCTATAAATTCCCAAATATTCCAAAACCAACAGAGAGCCAGAAGAGAAAACCTTTCCGCTGCCGCAAGCCTCTGTTCTTCCGTGATCCCATCTGGAGGCCTTTTCCGGTAATCTGCCGGAGGGGGAATCGATCATGGAGGGCTTCTTCATCAACCTTGCTGCCCTTCCGATGATGTGTGAGTAGTTTACCACAGACATACGGGCCCATAGCAAGTAGATAGATGGCTTCTTCTCTCTCTTTGATCTTCAATACCATGTTCTCCTCAATGTTCTTGGAGTTCTATCCGATATAATCTTCTTTTGCGGTGTGTTTGTTGGGATCCGATGAATTGTGAGTTTATGATCAGATTATTCATGAGAAATATTTGAGTCTTCTCTGAACTCTTTTATGCATGATTATTATAGCTTTGTATTTCTCTCCGATCTATCGATTTGGTTTGGCCTACTAGATTGATTTATCTTGCAATGGGAGAGGTGCTTTGTGATGGGTTCAATCTTGCGGTGCTCAATCCCAGTGACAGAAGGGGACATGACACGTATTTGTATTGTTGCCATTAAGGATAAAAAGATGGGGTTTAATCATATTGCTTGAGTTTACTTTGTCTACATCATGTCATCTTGCTTAAGGCGTTACTCTGTTTCATACTTAATACCCTAGATGCATGCTGGATAGCGGTCGATGGGTGGAGTAATAGTAGTAGATGCAGGCAGGAGTCGGTCTACTTGTCTCGGACGTGATGCCTATATACATGATCATTGCCATGAATCCGTCATAATTATTTGCTTTTCTATCAATTGCCCAACAGTAATTTGTCTACCCACCGTATGCTATGTGTTCGAGAGAGAAGCCTCTAGTGAAAACTATGGCCCTCGGGTCTACTTTATCATATATAAAAAACCTAAAAATACCTTGCTGCAATTTATTTACTTTTATTTTAATTAGTATTTTAGTTTATCTATTTTTCTCTATAAGATTTAAGCCTTGCAAATAACCGCTAAGAGGATTGACGACCCTCTTATTTGCGTTGGGTGCAAGTGTTTGCTCTTTTGTGTACATGTGTGCTTAACGGAATTTTGCTTGGTTCTCCTACTGGATTGATAACCTTGGTTCTTAACTGAGGGAAATACTTATCTCTACTGTAGTGCATCATCCTCTCCTCTTCGGGGAAATACCAACGCGGACTACAAGTAGCAGGAAGAATTTCTGGCGCCGTTGCCGGAGAGACATCATCAAAATTACCAAGTACCTTCGCACAAACTATCATCCACTTGCATTTATTTTATTTGCCTTTTATTTGCATTTGCCTCTCGTTTTCATCTTCCCCACTTCTAAATTTTTTTTACAAAAACACAAAAATATTTTTATTTGCTTGTTTGCTAGTTCACCTGTTCTGTCACTATGTCTCTAGAGGAATTTCGCGATAGTTTCTATACCAGAAGATTGTCTGAAATTGAAAATGTCACTAAGAGTTTTATGACTTCGCAATTTGAGCAAAATAAATTCTTTTCCGAAGAGATTAAGGAACATTCTAGCTTGTTGGATGCTATCAATAAACAACTTGAAGATGTTAATCTAGAAGTATCCAACCTTTAGGCTCAACTTGCTAATACTGAAAAATTACTAGGAAAGATTTCAGATAATCAAACAACTCTAGTGAATAGGATGGCCGCCAAACCAGAGTCACTATCTAGTAATGATGAAGATATTAAAATGATTGGTGTCACTCCTATTGAATCATTATTTAGTAACATAAAACTTGATGAAAAAGGGACTGAAGAAGATTCAACTTTAGATAGAAGGAGTCCCAATTGCTTGGAGGGTGATAATCTTGATCATAAAAATGAAAAAAATGGGTTTGGAGAGGTCAAAACTTTAAATAGTAATGCACCCACTACTTTGGATTACAAGGACTTTAATTATGATAGTTGTTCTTTAATTGAGTGTATTTCCTTGTTGCAATCCATGATTAATTCACCAAATGCATATGAACAAAATAAAGCTTTCACTAAACATATTGTAGAAGCCATGATGAAAGCACATGAAGAAAAACTTGAGTTAGAGATTTCAATTCCTTGAAAATTACAAGATGAATGGGAATCTACTATTAAAGTCAAAATTAAAGATTATGAATGTAATGTTCTTTGTGATCTTGGTGCTAGCGTTTCCACTATACCAAAGTCTTTGTGTGATGTGCTAGGTCTCGCCGACATGGATCCTTGTTCCCATAATTTGCATCTTGCGGATTCCACTATTAAAAAGCCATTGGGTAGAATAAATGATGTGCTTATTTTTGCAAATAGAAATTATGTGCCCGTGGACTTTATTGTTCTTGATATTGAATGCAATCCTTCTTGCCCCATAATACTTGGTAGGCCTTTTCTACGAACAATTGGTGCTATTATTGATATGAAAGAAGGTAATATAAGATTTAAATTTCCATTAAAGAAAGGGATGGAACACTTACCTAGAAAGAGAATTAAATCACCTTATGAATCCATTATGAGGGCCACCTATGTAATTAACTTGAAGGATGACAACACTTGAAACTTTGCATTATGCCTAGCTAGGGGCATAAAACAATAGCGCTTGTTGAGAGGCAACCCAATGAATAAAATAAATTTTTACTTTTACCTTCTGTTCTTGAGTGTTTACACAATTATAGCTTATGTTATGATTGTATTTTTTTGTTTTAATTAGTGTTTGTGCCAAGTAATGCCTTTGGTATGATTTGGATGATAGCATAATTGATGCTGTTTGAAAACAGAAACTTTTGTGTCCGGTGCTAGAATTTTGTTTTTTCTTTGGTTTATCAGAACCTTCGGAATTATTTACACAATATTGATATATGAATTTCCCACGTTGTCCTAATTTTCAGAATTTTTTGGAGTTACATAAGTATGACGTTAATTCAGATGTTTACAGACTGTTCTGTTTTAGACGGATTCTGTTTTTGTTGTATAGTTTGCTTATTTTGATGAATCTATGGATCGTATCGGGGGGTATGAGTCATGGAGAAGTTGGAGTACAGTAGGATTATGCCAATATTAAATATGAATCAATTTACAACAGTACCTAAAGTTTAAGATTTGTTTGTTATACTAACGGATCTCACGAGGTTCCTGTTGAGTTTTGTGTGCTGAAGTTTTCAAGTTTATGGTGAGACTATGATGGATAAAGGAATAAGGAGTGGCGAGAGCCTAAGCTTGGGGATGCCCAAGGCACCCCAAGGTAATATTCAAGGAATACTCAAGCATCTAAGCTTGGGGATGCCCCGGAAGGCATCCCCTCTTTCGTCTACAATCTATCGGTAACTCACTTGGAGCTATATTTTTATTCATCACATGATATGTGTTTTAGTTGGAGCGTCTTGTGATATAGTTTGTTTGCTTTTTAGTTCGTCACAATCATCTTTGCTGAACACACCTTTTTGAGAGGGACACACATTATTCATGATTTGTTAGAATACTCTATGTGCTTCACTTATATCTTTTGAGCTAGGCAGTTGCTCTAGTGCTTCACTTATATCTTTAGAGCACGGCGGTGGTTATATTTTAAAGAAATAGTTGCACTCTCATTCTTCACTTATATCTTTTTAAGAGTCTAATGAATAGCAATGGTAATATGCATGGGTTATGAATTTGGTCCTGATATGATAGGTATTCAAGAGGGATATAATAAAAACTTTCATGTAGATCACTGAATATGATAAGTTTGATTCCTTGCAATAGTTTTGCGATATTAAGATGGTAATATGTGGGAAGTATTAGTAGATGATTGTGGTTTAGTAAGAATATTGGTGTTAAGGTTTGTGATTCCCGAAGCATGCACATATGATCCGTCGTTATGCTAAGAAGTTGGAGCATGATTTATTGTTGATTGTCTACCTTATGAGTGGCGGTCGGGGACGAGCGATGGACCTTGTCCTACCAATCTATCCCTCTAGGGGCATGCATAGTAGTACTTTCCTTCGAGGGCTAATAAACTTTTGCAATAAGTATGTGAGTTCTTTATGACTAATGTGAGTCCATGGATTATACGCACTCTCACCATTCCGCAATTTGCTAGCCTCTTCGGTACCGTGCATTGCCCTTTCTCACATCGAGAGTTGGTGCAAACTTCGCCGGTGCATCCAAACCCCGTGATATGATACGCTCTATCACACATAAGCCTCTTTATATCTTCCTCAAAACAGCCACCATACCTACCTATCATGGCATTTCCATAGCCATTCCGAGATATATTGCCATGCAACTTCCACCGTTCCGTTTTTATGACACACATCGTCATTGTCATATTGCTTTGCATGATCATATAGCTGACATAGTATTTGTGGCTCAGCCACCGTTCATCATTTTTATACATGTTACGCTAGCATCATTGCACATCCTGGTACACTGCCAGAGGCATTCATATAGAGTCATATTTTTGTTCTAGTATCGAGTTGTAATATTGAGTTGTAAGTAAATAAAAGTGTGATGACCATCATTATTAGAGCATTGTCCCAGTGAGGAAAGGATGATGGAGACCATGATTCCCCCACAAGTCGGGATGAGACTCCGGACGAAAAAAGAGAGGCCAAAAAGAGCCCATGAAAAAAATGAGAGAAAAAGAGAGAAGGGGCAATGTTACTATCGTTTTTCCACACTTGCGCTTCAGAGTAGCACCATGTTTTTCATATAGAGAGTCTCCTATTTTGTCACTTTCATATACTAGTGGGAATTTTTCATTATAGAACTTGGCTTGTATATTCCGATGATGGGCTTCCTCAAATGCCCGAGGTCTTCATGAGCAAGCAAGTTGGATGCACACCCACTAAGCTTTCATGTTGAGCTTTCATACACTTATAGCTCTTAGTGCATCCGTTGCATGGCAATCCCTACTCCTCGCATTGACATTAGTTGATGGGCATCTCCATAGCCCGTTGATTATCCTAGTCGATGTGAGACTATCTTCTTATTTTTGACTTCTCTTATTTATCTCTACCACCACACTCTATTCCACCCATAGTGCTATATCCATGGCTTGCGCTCATGTATTGCGTGGGAGTTGAAAAAGCTGAAGCGCGTTAAAAAGTATGAACCAATTGCTCGGCTTGTCATCGGGGTAGTGCATGATAAATACTTTGTGTTAAGAAGATGGAGACAGGATTATATGATTTTGTAGGGATAACGTTCTTTAGCATTTTTATTTTGAAAGAAATGATTGTTTATTAGTATGCCTGAGTATTGATGTCTTTATATCAAATTATAGACTATTGCTTTGAATCATTCAGATCTTATTATTCATACCGTAAGAGAGATTACATGATGAAACATGATAGGTAGCATTCCACATCAAAAATTCTGTTTTTATCATTTACCTACTTGAGGACGAGTAGGAATTAAGTTTGGGGATGCTTGATACGTCTCCAACGTATCTATAATTTTTGATTGTTCCATGCTATTATAGTATCAATATTGGATGTTTTATATGCAATTATATGCCATTATATATCATTTTTTGGGACTAACCTATTAACCCAGTGCCCAGTGCCAGTTGCTGTTTTCTGCTTGTTTTTGCCTTTTCAGAAAATCATTATCAAAAAGTGTCCAAACGAGAAAAAAACTTTGGATTAATTTTTTCTGGACCAGAAGAGACCCAGGAAGCTTTGGGAGAAGACCAGAAGAGCCACGAGGAGGCGGCAAGCCTGGAGGGCGCGCCCAGGGGGTAGGGCGCGCCCCCCAGGCTTGTGGGCCCCTCGTGGCACCTCTTGACCTAATTTCAATGCAATAAATTCCCAAATATTCCAAAACCAACAGAGAGCCCGAAGAGAAAACCTTTCCGCCGCCGCAAGCCTCTGTTCTTCCGTGATCCCATCTGGAGGCCTTTTCCGGTAATCTGCCGGAGGGGGAATCGATCACGGAGGGCTTCTTCATCAACCTTGCTGCCCTTCCGATGATGTGTGAGTAGTTTACCACAGACCTACGGGTCCATAGCTAGTAGCTAGATGGCTTCTTCTCTCTCTTTGATCTTCAATACCATGTTCTCCTCGATGTTCTTGGAGTTCTATCCGATGTAATCTTCTTTTGCGATGTGTTTGTTGGGATCTGATGAATTGTGAGTTTATGATCAGATTATTCATGAGAAATATTTGAGTCTTCTCTGAACTCTTTTATGCATGATTATTATACCTTTGTATTTCTCTCCGATCTATCGATTTGGTTTGGCCTACTAGATTGATTTATCTTGCAATGGAGAGGTGCTTTGTGATGGGTTCAATCTTGCGGTGTTCAATCCCAGTGACAGAAGGGGACATCACACGTATTTGTATTGTTGCCATTAAGGATAAAAAGATGGGGTTTAATCATATTGCTTGAGTTTACTTTGTCTACATCATGTCATCTTGCTTAAGGCGTTACTCTGTTTCATACTTAATACCCTAGATGCATGCTGGATAGCGGTCGATGGGTGGAGTAATAGTAGTAGATGCAGGCAGGAGTCGGTCTATTTGTCTCAGACGTGATTCCTATATACATGATCATTGCCATGAATCCGTCATATTTATTTGCTTTTCTATCAATTGCCCAACAGTAATTTGTCTACCCACCATATGCTATGTGTTCGAGAGAGAAGCCTCTTGTGAAAACTATGGCCCCCGGGTCTACTTTATCATATATAAAAGACCTAAAAATACCTTGCTGCAATTTATTTACTTTTATTTTAGTTAGTATTTTAGTTTATCTATTTATCTCTATAAGATTTAATCCTTGCAAATAACCGCTAAGAGGATTGACGACCCTCTTATTTGCATTGGGTGCAAGTGTTTGCTCTTTTGTGTACAGGTGCGCTTAATGGAACTTTGCTTGGTTCTCCTACTGGATTGATAACCTTGGTTCTTAACTGAGGGAAATACTTATCTCTGCTGTACTGCATCATCCTCTCCTCTTCGGGGAAATACCAACGCAGACTACAAGTAGCATCCACCACCTGACTCCCAATTCGATCCTACATATTGCGGGGTATGTCGCCCTCTGCGAAATGTACCTTGGGTGCGCGGCTCACTTCGGGCTATGGAGGAATTATTTCTACGTCATGCCCTATTCCCGAGATGGGAAGTTACACGAAGTAGGGGCAGCCGAGGTTTGCCGTATAGCTGGGACCGGCTACCCCACAGGCACCCCTCGAGAAGATGCCTATACATGGGCATCCGAATGGTTCTACATGGACGACGTCCCCCTACATGAACCAGTTCAGCATGGGCTCCCGATCTTCACTTCGGATCCTCCGAAGAAATGGTTCAGCTGGAGACCGCGGAGCCCCGCCCAAAAGGACAACACAAAAGTGACCTCTCTGGCTGCCAAGGTGAGGTGTCTGACGAACACCGGCCTCACTATCATAGATGTGATGGCAACGGCCATGAGCTGAAAAGTTCAACCTCTTCAGCAACGTCAGCACCTGCTATGTATGTATAACGGTGACAACGACGCTACCCGACCAATCCGGGAAAGCTTCCGAAATGACGCGGCCTTTGGCGCAGCCCTGGCCGGCATATACAAGGGAGAAGCCGCGGACTTCGCTAAGCGGAAGTTCATAGATGGCTTGTCTAGTTATAACCCTGCCGAAACGATAAGTTTACTCTAAACTTCCTCGTCTATCTGAGCAGTTTGCTTTTGTTCTTTCATAACGGTTGTTCGTTGTATCCGAACAGAAGTGGAGGCGCTGGGTCGAGACCCTGGACTGTCCGGCACCCGAACCGGAGAAATATTGTCGAGACGATGATCCTGCCTCCCATGAAGATGAAGAAATATCCACCCTGTATGAAGAGGGTACCTTTTTTCAAGAGAGCCTTGATGGCTCGAGAGTGGCCATCATCCCGGACCTGCCGGGGACATTACCGTCCTCATCGGTAAAACCTCCCCCTACTTCCTCTCTAAAGAGAGCTTCAACTTGCGGGACCCCAAGCACCCTGACTCCTCTTCCTAAGGGCCGACGCTCAAAGCGAACGAGTAGCAGTACGCCCCCCAGGGGGCCCTTGAATTGCCACACAAGGTGCCCCTAACACGAAGTGGTTATGGAGGCGGAGCTTGACGCTCCACCCCCAAATAGGTAATCGCTTATCCGTATTACGCTCCTTTTCAGAGATCGAGGATCACTAGTCTGAGAATTTACTTTCTGTGTAGGCCATCCACCGAAGCGCCATTAGCTGAAGGGGCCAATACCTCGGCCATGAGGAACAACGGGGAGCCGATCTCAGCCACAGTGGATATTCCCAAAGTACCACAACTGGCCACTTCGGGGACTTGCTCGGCTACCACCTCCGAGGTTGAAAGCGCAATGAATCATAGGCGCCAGAGAGCTTCTCTAAGGAGTCCTTTCTTCTCCAGCCAAGAGTTCAATGCCCTCAGTTCGGTGGAGGCCTACCTCGGCACAACCCGTAACGTCTTTGAGAAGGCAGTGGATGTCTTATCCAAAGGCTTGCAGGTAATTTGTTTTCTGAGTTCTCTTTTTTAACTTGCAATAATCCGACCACCGTACTAGGCAGTAGCCCCCAAGACACTTGTCGGATGGTACACCCGACAGGTGGATTCGTTTAGCCGTAGAGCATGGCATGAGCGCAAGAGCCCTTAGCCCCCGAGCCGTGATGTGGACACGAGTGACCATGTAGAGGCTTGATAAACCTTGCTTTCAACTTGTAGTCATCTCGGGAGAAGAATGCGAGCCTGACCGAGGAGTTGACTCAAGCCAAAACATAGCTTGGAGCCGCGCAGGCCGAAGTGGCCCATGTAAAAACCTTTACCAGAGAAGCGCACGGTAAGTGCATCTGGTGTATGGTGTTTTGTTGTAAAGGATACTAGGTCCATGCCTAATTGTATTATAATTCATAGTAGCGGAAGTCATTGGCCAGTTGGAAAAGGACCTGAAATAGGCCCGTGAGGACCTGATATATGTCAGGTCGCAGCAGCAGGTTGATCATCTTGTTTTGTCTCGGAGCAAGGAGGAGACAAGTGAGTTGAAAGCAAAAAACGCGCAGCAAGCCGAGGAGATCGACTGGCTGCTTCTGAGGCGAAGGATAAGAAAGCGGATGAAGAAATATCCGGTGAGTACTTCCTGCCTTTTAAAAAGAGCTTACGCCTGTCATGGGCTAATTGTTACTTAATGCAGTGTTACTGACAGGTCGGCTTAAAGAAGCCAATAGCCCCCCATCAGAGGATTCCTTAACGGAGCTGACCGAGGTGCATGAGCGAGCTTGGAAGGCCATGAAAGTTGTGTTAAGGTTCTATGGCCCAAAGAAAATGTGCCCGAGGGAATGTCCGAGCTCGCGATCATGTCAAAGGGGCTTGGTGCCGAATAAAGGCCTAGAAAATATCGGCCTGTCGGGAGGGCACGAGGGAGGCGTAGGCAATGATCAAGACCCGCTACACTGGCGTAGAGACGGGGTGGCTTGCCGTGGTTGGCCCAGTCGGTGCTGACGGGAAGGAGGTGCCGACCTCTCTGGTCTATGACAATGTTATGCCCGCCACGCGTTTCTCTTAGCGGGACTGTTCCCTTAAGTCTTTAATAGATGGGCTTGATGAAATGTAAAATGTTTGTAATGACTCTATGTATCGATGTACTTTACGTTATTACAACCACATCTGTTGTACATACTTTGTTAGCCAGCCTTTGGCTTCTCCCTCCTTGACCATTGGCCGAGGAGTGTTTCCTACTTCGGATCAGTCATAACAGACCAGATACTTCGGATAACAAGGCAATCCGGCTATGGGGCTCGAAAAACAAAGTGAACCAGTGCTTATGTTATATTACGTTTAGGCGTAAGAAACATCTTCCAAGAAAAATAGTCCCGCTATCGGTTCCTTTCCTCGGGTGGAAATGTTTGACTATTTTAAACAGGTCGGGACATGTGTCCGAGGTGAGCGTAAAGCCCTGATGACCCACAAGTATAGGGGATCAATCGTAATCCTTTCGATAAGTAAGAGTGTCGAATCCAACGAGGAGCAGAAGGAAATGATAAGCGGTTTTCAGCAAGGTGTTTTTTGCAAGCACTGAAAGTAGCAGTAACTGATAGTTTTGTAGCAAGATAATTCGTAATGAGTAACAAGTAACAATAGTAACAAGAGTGCAGCAAGGTGGCCCAATCCTTTTTATAGCAAAGGACAAGCTGGAATGGTCTCTTATATAAAGCAAAGTGTTCTCGAGGACACATGGGAATTCTCGTCTAGTCACTTTCATCATGTTTATTTGATTCGCGTTCACTACTTTGATAATTTGATATGTGGGTGGACCGGTGCTAGGGTGCTATTCTTACTTGAACAAGCAACCCTCTTATGATTACCCCCTCTCGCAAGCATCCACAACTACGAAAGAAGAATTAAGATAAATCTAACCATAGCATGAACCATATGGATCCAAATCAGCCCCTTACGGAATAACGCATAAACTAGGGTTTAAACTTCTGTCACTCTAGCAACCCATCACCTACTTATTACTCCACAATGCCTTCCCTTAGGCCCAAGTAGGGTGTAGTGTCATGTAGTCGACGTTCACATGACACCACTAAAGGAAGCAACAACATACATATCATCAAAATATCGAACGAATACCAAATTCACATGATTACTTATAACAAGACTTCTCCTATGTCCTCAAGAAAAAACGTAACTACTCACAAATCATATTCATGTTCAAGATCAGAGGAGTATTGAATATCATTAAGGATCTGAAGATATAATCTTCCACCAAATAAACCAACTAGCATCAACTACAAGATGTAATCAATACTACTAGCAACCCACAAGTACCAATCTAAGGTTTTGAGACAAAGATTGAATACAAGAGATGAACTAGGGTTTGAGATGAGATGGTGCTGGTGAAGATGTTGATGAAGATTGGTCCTTCCATGATGAGAGGATCGTTGGTGATGTCGATGGCTTCGATTTCCCCCTCCCGGAGGGAAGTATCCCCGGCGGAATCGCTCTGCCGGAGGGCAAAAGTGCTCTTGCCCAAGTTCCGCCTCGAGACGGCGGCGCTTCGTCCCGAAAGTCCTCTCCTTATTTTTAGGGCAAATGACCTTATATAGCACAAGGAGGGGGACAGAGGCCTGCTGTGGGCCCCACAAGGCATCAGGGCGCACCCAGGAGGGTGGCCGCGCCCCGTTGCCTTGTGGGCAACTGGTGGGCCCCCTCTGGTATTTCTTTCTTCCAATATTTTTTTATATATTCAATAAAAAATCTCCGTGAAATTTCAGGTCATTTGGAGCTCTATAGAATAGGTATCTCTGCTGTAGCTATTTCAGGTCCAGAATTCCAGCTGCCGGTAATCTCCCTCTTCATAGAAATCTTGCAAATTAAGAGAGAAAAGGTATAAGAATTGCATCATAAAGTGAAATAATGACCAATTATATTATAAATATCAATAGGAAAACATGATGCAAATTGGACGTATCAAGCCCCCAGTGATTTCAGATAACCGAAACCTATTAATTTTGCTTCCATTGGAGACGACCAACTGTATTCTTAAGAACGCTAGCCATCGTCTTCACCTGTCTGAGGTGCGTATCCAGTTGACCCGGAAGCAACAATCGCAGAGGTGCTCCCTTTACCCCCTAGTCGAACGATCAGGAACGTAGGGGGTAAGCACAGGAGCCAGGCAACCCAGCTTGGCCAAAACTTAAGTCAAGTCGATGCATATAAGGGCGTACAACGATTTAATTGGAAGGAGGCACCGAAAGTGCTTGGGGATTTATTCGGCATCGAAAAAGCCATCAGCATAGTGTATGTCATACATATGATATGGATCCGAAGGAATCAAATCACTTCGGCTTTACCGATCACAACTAGCTAAAATTTTTAACAACTTAAAAAAAGGTAAAGTTTATAGCTATTGAATGCTAAGTGAAAAATGACCGGAAAGGTAAACTAGGGACGGCTGCAGTTAACCGTAAAAGCGTCGAAGCAGGGCAGCATTCCACGGGTTTGGCTCCAGCCTATTATCCTTGGGATCTCGGATACGATATGCAGCTCCGATGAGTACTTGGTCGATGATGAATGGTCCGTCCCATTTTGGGGACAACTTATGCTTCTGCTTCTCAGGATTAAACCTCATAACCAAGTCACCTTTGTTGAATGCCTTCGTCCGGGCCTCCCTGCTCTGGTAGCGCCGTGCCTGTTGTTGGTAAAAGGTGGAACGTGCCCGAGCCACATCCCTTTCCCCCTCGAGAGCGTCGAGGTCATCCTGCCGATCTAGCACGGCCTCCCTTTCTTCATACATGCGAACTCTAGGTGCATCGTGGATGAGGTCGCATGGTAAGACGGCCTCGGCTCCGTACACCATGAAAAAGGTGTGTAACCTATGGATCGGTTGGGCGTGGTGCGTAAGTCCCATAATACAAAGTCGAGCTCCTCTACCCAATGACAGTCGGCCTCCTTTAAGGAGTGGGCTAAACGTGGCTTGATACCACCTAAAACAAGTCCATTGGCACATTTGAACTGTCCATTAGTCTGGGGATGGTAAACGGAGGCATAGTTGAGCTGAATTCCCATTTTTGCGCACCACGCCTTGACCTCTTTGGCGGTAAAATTAGTGCCATTATCTGTGATTATGCTATGAGGAACACCATAATGGTGTACTACGCCGGAGATGAATTCCACGACCGGCGCCGCTTCGGCTTTTGTCATCAGCTTTGCTTCGATCCATTTTGTGAATTTATCTACCATGATGAGTAAGTATTTCTTTTTGTGCGATCCCCCTTTAAGAGGGCCGACCATTTCAAGCCCCCAGACCGCAAAAGGCCAAGTGATCGGGATGGTCCGAAGAGTTGTGGGGGGCATGTGACTTTGGTTGGCGAAAACCTGGCAGCCGGGGCACCGCTGAACCAAAGTTTTCATGTCTTCCTTGGAGGTAGGCCAATAAAATCCTGCTCGGAAGGCCTTGCTGACCAAGGCCCAAGCTGCAGCGTGATGGCCGCTCATGCCGGAGTGAATTTTAGCAAGGAGCTTGCGCCCTTCCTCTTCGGTTATACATCTCTGGAGGACACCGGTGACGCTTCTTTTATACAGTTCCCCTTCCTGGACCCGATAGGCCTTTGATCGGTGAATTATTCTTCGTGCTTCGGTTTGGTCTTCGGGTAACTCATTACGGAGCAGATATCTGAGGAAGGGCGGTCCACGGCGCGATAACTGCCATGACTTCATGAGCCAAGGATGTCTCTTCAACAGCCAAGCCTCCAACTATTCCCTCGTCCTTCTCGGCTACCAGGGAGTTGACCTTTCCGGAGTCCGAGGGAGCCAGCACGGTGTTCCCATCTTGCCAGACCACGGATGGCTTAAAGAGCCATTCTAAAAACGTGTTTTCTGGAACCGGGTCGCGTTTAGCGCCCATTCTGGCGAGAACATTGGCGGCTTGATTGCTATCTCGTGGGACATGATGGAATTCCAAACTTTCGAAACGGGTAGATATGGCCAGAACGGCGTTTTGGTATGCCGTCATTTTTGGGTCCTTCGCGTCGAACTCACCATTAACTTGTGATATCGCTAAGTTGGAGTCACCTCGGACGTCCAAACGCTGGACTCCCATAGACGCCGTGATCCGCAGGCCATGTAGCAAGGCCTCGTATTCGACCGCGTTATTTGAGTCCGCATACATGATTTGTAGCACGTACCATATGTTATCACCGATGGGTGAGGTGAGAACTATTCCAGCCCCCAGCCCGGCCAACATCTTGGAGCCGTCGAAGTACATTGTCCAATGTGAATATGTACTGTACTCCCTAGGGAGTTCGGCCTCCGTCCACTCGGCCACGAAATCTGCCAGCACCTGAGATTTAATAGCTCGGCGCGGGCGAAATGTGATTTCGAAAGGGAGGAATTCAATTGCCCACTTGGCGATGCGACCAGTTGCGTCCCTATTGTTGATGATGTCGCCCAGAGGGACCTCGGATGCCACGGTGATGGAACACTCCTGGAAGTAGTGCCGCAGCTTCCGAGATGCCATGAAGACTGCATAGGCGATTTTCTGGTAGTGAGGATACCTTGTTTTACATGGGGTCAATACCTCGAAAACATAGTATACAGGCCGTTGCACCTGGAATTTGTGGCCTTCATCATCACGTTCGACCACGAGGACCGCGCTGACGATTTGGTTTGTGGCCGAGATGTACAGCAACATCGGCTCACCTATTCCTGGTGTTGCCAGTATGGGGTTGGTGGCAAGGAGCTTTTTAATTTCTTCTAGAGCGTCGCCTGCCTCGCTTGTCCATTTAAAGTTCTTTGTTTGCTTCAGTAGTCGATACAGCGGCAAAGCTTTTTCCCCAAGTCGAGAGATGAATCAGCTGAGGGCAGCTACACAGCCGATAAGTTTCTGAACATGCTTGAGTTTGGTGGGAATTTCTAGCGCGGCTAAGACTCAGATTTTAGCTGGATTGTCCTCGATTCCTCTATGGGAGACGATGAATCCGTGCAGCTTGCCCACCGGTACCCCTAAGACGCACTTCTCCAGATTGAGCTTAATGTGGTAGACCCGGAGGCTGGTGAATATCTCACTAAGATCCTTGACTAGCTGCCTGACGTCTTTGGTTTTGACAACCACGTCGTCGACGTAGGCCTCGGCTGTTTTGCCGATATGTTTTTCTAGGCATGTTTGAATCATGCACTGATACGTTGCGCCGACGTTCTTTAATCCGAACGACATTGTGTTGAAGCAGAACGGCCCGTAATGTGTTATGAAGGCTGTCGCTTCCTGGTTGGATTCCTTCATTTTGATTTGATGGTAGCCCGAATATGCGTCCAGGAAGCATAGAGAGTCGTGTCCTGCCATGGCGTCGATGATCTGGTCGATGCGCGGCAGTGGAATACATCTTTGAAATCAACGCAAAGCCTCCAGGATTTATCCTTTTTTGGCACCATAACCAGGTTAGCCAACCATTCAGGGTGTTTGATCTCGCGAATGAAACCGGCTTCTAACAGTTTAGCCAGTTCTCCCCCCATAGCTTGAAGCTTGGGCTCAGAGAATCGCCGAAGTGCTTGTTTGACTGGTTTGAATCTTTTATAATGTTCAAGCTGTGTTCGGCTAAGTTTCTTGGGATGCCTGGCATGTCTGAGGGATGCCAGGCAAAGATGTCCCAATTTTCCCGAAGGAAACTTCGTAGGGCTTTGTCGATTTCTGGGTCCAGCTGGGCACCAATGGACGCCATTTTATTTGGGTCCGTTGGATGTACTTGAAATTTAACAATTTCATCTGCTGGTTTGAAAGATGTTGATTTAGATCTCTTATCTAGAATGACGTCATCCGAGTTGACCGTAGACCGGAGTGCTGTCAACTCTTCGGCTGCAAAGGCCTCTACCAGCGACTCGAGGGCGAGGGAGGCCGTTTTATTTTTGGCCCTGAGTGCCCTCTCTGGGTTGTTGGTGACGGTTATCACTCCGTTGCGGCCCATCTTTTTTAGTTTCATGTACCCGTAATGAGGTATGGCGTGGAGTTTTATGAATGCCTCCTGCCCTAGAAGGGCATGATAACCACTTCGGAAGGGTACGACGTGGAATGTTAGCTCCTCGAATCGTTAGTTCTCGGGAGTGCCGAAGTGGATCCTCAGCTGCCAAGTCAGATCTCATCGACCACGACCACGAGAAGGGCACCCACTACGGCTCTTCCAAGGTGAAATAACCCATCTGCGACATCAGGGAGCGCACCCTGGGTCTGTGCTCTTCCAACTGGAAGGAGCCCATCCATGACAAGTGAGGCAATATCCTACTAGCAAATCTTATTTTTTCTAGCTAGCCAACTCATACCCATTGTTGTAGTAGCTTTTGCCATGCGATGTTTTAACTGAAACCAACACATTCAAGCCATCATTTGGAGATGATGTTGTTTACCATGGCTATATTTGGTTGATGTTAAGTCTGTTGTACTTATCATGCCTTTCCATGCACTTACACAGGACAACAACGGGAGTGGACGACATTTTCCACGGAGGTTAGTTTCATCCCTCGGCTTATACTCCCTCCGTTCTATAATGTAATGCATACAGATCCACACCTGGACACTTTTTAGCTTCTAATATTGACTTGTTGCTTGTAGGTACATATGTCCTCGGCAAAGATCCATGCTTCGACCCTTTTTGCGTATGGGGTAATGAGATATTCATGAACCAGCATCAAGTGAGGAAACTGATAAGGATTGTTAGCAAAAAGATACGAATGATGGCAATTAAACTATTTGTTTATGCTCTATCCAACACAACAGTGAGCTGTAGGATGGTAACTACGAACTCTGTAGCCTTCTCTTTTTACTGCTCGTAATGAGTTGTTAGACAACAATGTCTGAATCTTTTTCGTTTGCAGTGGTTCCCAAAGCAGTTCACTCAAGATTACCTCGCAAAGTACATGATTGGTGGCATGCAATGAAGGTTAAAGTATTTCATCGAGACTGCAATGAGCATCAAGAAGTCCTAATGAAGACTGTGAAGGATGGGCGGGCGGCCATCACAAGGGGTTGGCCTAGAGTCGTGCACACATTAGGCATGGAGGAGGGCACAATATGGGCATTCTGCTTCACCTTCTCCAGCAACCATAATGTCTTCCGCCTCTCTCTTTACCGTCTTTAGTACAACTGTGGTTCACTATTCTTTACTTGGTGCTTCTGTAGTTCTTCAGTATATGTACCTGTGCATCGAATTATGCATTCATTCTTGAACCTATATTTGTAATAAACATGATTCGATATGAAATAAGTGATTGCCTACTTTCAAATTCAAATTCTGTGAATTTGAAATGCAGGGATTAAATTAGGGATAAATTATGCTCTGCAGGCCATTACACTGTACACAGTTTGTGAAAGCAAAATGCATGTGATAATCGTCAAGATCAGACATGTTTCTCAGATCAGTATGTGTGCAATGAATCTCTACTGCACACACGATCAGCCAAGAAAAACGTGTGAGATTAACAACAGCATCGCACACAGTTCCTTATTATTAAATGTCTGTGATAGTCTACTTATCACACACGCTTTGCTCATAGAAGAACACGTGCGATAGGCCTTCATCCGACACGGGTACTACGGATGAATCGTTCGGGACATTTTATATATCGCAAACGTTTACGGGCAGAGAAACGTGTGGGATATTTTCAAGCTTCGCACACAGTTTTATTGGGACAAATGTATGCACTCTTACATCCAATCACATACGGTACAAGAAAAGTAAATGTGTGTGATAGTCTCGTTATCATACATGCTTTACAATCGTGAACCGTTTGTGATGGGGACCGCATCGCAAACGTTGCATCATATAATAGCACGTGCGATGGTAATGCCATCCCACACGAGTAGCAAGGATGGAGGGTTTAGGAAAGATGCGGGCATCACATACGCTTAGTTCTGCGAAATGTATGGTTGCGTGCTCCCTATCGCCGATGGTTTCTGGGTCATGTGGGATGGATCCCCCCTATCGCACACACATGCAAGACGACAGTTTAAAACTATGTCGCGGAAAGGGGTTAAAAACCGTTTGTATAGCACGTCGCTGCACCAGTGGTTGTCGTGGTTTGTAAAGACTAAATCCCTCGGCTTATATATGCACCGGGGGTACCTAGGTTACACATATGGTCGGTTGCCAACTAGGAAATAACATGCCGACTACTAGAACTTTCCTTGCAGTGTACGCCAAGTCTTCGGAAGTTTCCATCTTGCTCACGCCGAGGGTCACAGCTTCGGTAGCCCTTCCTCCAGTGGTCAACGGGTCATCAGCTCGGCCCATGGACGACATGCCGTACAGGTTGATACCCCCTTAGTCCAGGACACCCTCACCACCGCTAAGGCCGTCGCCGCCATCGCGGAACCCCAGGGCAGGTTAGGACTCCAGGCATGTCGTGCTTGTGGGGAGTCGCCGCACGCTACCGCCACCGCCGCAGATCCCCACGGATGATGCAGATGCTGTCGAATAGGGCAGGCGTGGTCGCGTTGCCCTGATTGGAGGAGACCGTGCCGGCCGTGCCAGCCGTGCCCTATTTGGAGGATGGACACAGGTATTTTTCTGTTTGAGTATGCATGGGCCTCGAAGAACAGAGCATCCCCTTCATTTCAGTCATTGCACGAGTTTGCTCTGTAGGATCACCCTTAATAGAGGGGTAATGTACCCTAAATATCTCTTGCAATACGTAGTCTGTGACATCAGTAGCCAAATCACCAACAAATATTGTGTAATCAGGGCCATCATCATGTTTTTCACCAGCAGTCGCCCAGTTCAATCGGTATGCCATCTCAACATTTGGCATCATTGCCCCGTGGAATGTTTGAAGAACTCTTTCAGCACCAGCACAACTTGTGAATTCAATAAAGCCATGTATAAGAAAACAACCCAATTCAATAACTTTTCTGAATCGTATAATACATACCCATACATGGATATGGAACAAACAATCTATACATAGGTGTACTGACATGTTGTAACTTTTTTGAATGTGATGGCTGAATGTTATATGTGAACACCAATTCTTTACCCGTGTTCCCAGGTCGACCAGATCCTAAGACACTTTGCTTTGGAAGCAATACAGTAGGTTTAAGATTACATAATTTTGTCCTCCCATTTTATTATATGTGGCTGAATGTTCTGCTATGACAGGTCAAGCATCAGAACAGTATGTTGACTTTAAAACGTACCTCTATCCCCTCTTGTTCATTAAACTCATGTTGACCTACATTTGTGAAAGTTTAGTCATCAGAACAATAACTAATGTTGTTGAAAAATGATAGGTACGTATGGGAAATTCAAATAGCAAGGCACCGGAATAGAGAAAGGTGTAAGATGTACCTCTACCCCCTCTTGTTGACCTACATTCCCGAGGGAGTCCAGGTATATGTTCGTATATCAATTTTGCTATTCATGGCAAACATCATTCCCAACTCATACTACGACATTGTATATCACTAATGTGTTACATGCCATAATGAGGGGGGAAATGTTGACGAATACAACCCATAAATCATTCCCGTAGCTGACAATGTTGATGAATTTTACCCAAGGAGTCCAGGTATATATGGGGATGTGTAAATAACGTGCATTATCATTTCAAACATGTATCATATGGTTTTTATGTGATGAATCATACCTAACAGACATGTGCAACAACAAATCAAAAGGACCTAGCATGCTACGGTTAGGAATGCATAGTAATCCCTCTGAAGGGATGATACTTGAACAGGACGAACATGCAAATCTTCCCTGACACCCTCTTTGTGATATCACAAATATTCATCAACCTAGACATGCAAGTTTAGGTACGCATGTTCCATTTTTTAGCACAACAATGACACTATATGTATGTGAACATAATGAATCAAAAGTCTCTATGAATATACATGTTGACTTAATTCGGTTAGCAAGAAGCTACCTCGTTCTCTTCTGGATGAGTTATTATACATGATGTGGACAACCCAGCAACATCCTTCACACATAATGTTGCTTCGGTCCCGGGTCCGAGTACTCTCACAACTCTTTATTACACATATCAGGCAGAAAGTTCAAATGGTATGAGCTGATACGTCTTTCATATGAACAGATCAAACGTCTCTGTGAATGTACATGTTGACTTAACTTAATTCGGCTAGCAGGAAGCTGCCTCGTTCTCATCTAGATTTGTTATTTATACATCATGCAGACAACCCAACATGATCCTTCACACATAATGTAGCTCTGTTCCCGGATCTGAGTACTCTCACAACACTTTCCCGGATCTGAGTACTCTCACAACACTTTATGCCACAAATCAAGCAGAGAGTTCAAATGATGTGAGCTGGTACATGTCGGAGTCCTAGATTAGGGGGTGCTTGGCTGGTCGGATAACCACCCTTTGAGCTGGGCCGGGGATCCGCCTAGGCCTATCACTAGTGGGCCTTGTTCATCGAATGAAGAAGCTTCAAGAAGAAATCAACTGAAGACTTGACGTGTGCTCCAAGATGTAGGAGTAGTCCACTGCATGCTCACCCCCTAGATGCAACCGACTTTATGTAAAACCTAGGTACCCTCAGTGTCTATATAAACCGGGGTACCAGGGATGTAGAAGGGAGAACTCATTCACATTCGATCTCGTGGTAGATCATCTGTACTCTGTGCCCCATCCACAATCAATACACCAAAGCAGGACATAGGGTTTTACCTCTTTGAGAGGGCCCGAACCTGGGTTAACATCGTGTCTCCTGTGTTCTTGTCACCATCTAGCCAAGACTACCAGATCGACCCCCTACCCGAGATCCGCCAGATTTAGCTCCGACATTGGTGGCCCATGCAAGTCCCGAAGGGAACTCGGCTTGATGGCCTCAAACGTCGACGATCACATCGGGGCTGACGCAGTCCCATGCGTCACTCCTCGACTTTGCCGGATCATCGGAGAAGATCCAGGCATCAACCCTCCATCAAGGCACCGAGCTCGGTAAGCCGAGCCCCGCTGTCACAACCTCACCTGTGACGCTAGATCCGGTCGAGGAAGCATCTGCAATATCCACCCACACTACTACACCCTGACCACTATTAAGCCCCCCAAATCGCACATGATATGTACAGACTGTGTGTGATGACAACACCCCACACGGTAGAAAAATAGAACCGTATCTCGAAAAAATGATCGTCTGCGATCACACGTCCATCGCGCACATTCGGGTGAAGAAAACAGTTTGCAATATTATGCACACAGTTCTCTAAAGGGAATTGTGTGGGATGTCACAAAGTATCACACACTGTTGGTGCAATAATTTGCCTCCTTATGTTTTGGAGATTGTTGACATAAACAGTGAGGGACTGATGTGTTTGCTAGTGCACACAGAGCAATAGGTCCCTGGAGTCAAGAGGAGTTTGGTTCAAACTCCGAAGGAAATCCCCTGCGTGGCAGTGAAAGTTATCACCGAAGATTATGATGACAAGAGTGACCCCTCAAAAATTGTTGATGCAAAGCAATTGGTTCGGCGTCCGTCCGAAGAAAGTGACTGCAGCCTAGAAGATTGAAGACGAAGTGAAGATGTAGCATTTATTTCGTTGTTTCTCTTCTCTTTATTGAGTCATAGGACCACCGTACTATTAAGAGGGGTGTAGCGTTCGAAGCTTTGATTCTCTGATGCTAAACCCAAATCCTATGAAAGTTGCGAGAGAAATATCTTTGTGTTCCGAGCAAATACTTGCCAGCAAGAGACTGTGATCTTCTTCGCTGCGAGAGATTTGTCTCTGACTGAGGAGTTCGCATTACTTGCTCCTCAAGTAATGTTACCGTTGCTCTTAAAATCCGACCGTTGTGAACGTGTCGATTGGCCATTGGCTGGACCGCGTGTCCAAAATGGTCATTTCCCATCAGGGAAGGCTGCGGCTATAAATAGCCACCCCGCACCGGCGTTGTCTGGTGGCTGCTCTGTGTGATTGTGAGAAGATTGTTGAGCAAACCCCTCTCCTGAGTGATTTGAGTTTAAAATCCACCGAGAGAAAACCCTAGAGCCGAAAAATTAGATAGTGGTTCAGCATCACTCGAATCTAAGTCCAGTACGCTCCGCCTATTACTCTTGAGAGCTGTGAACTCTCTAGACGGTTAGGTGTCAATCTCTTCAGAGACCAAGAGTAATTGTGGTTCTCGAAGAAGAAGTCTGTAAAGGTTCTGAGATCGCCTCAAGCATCTACCACAAGTGATCAGCATTGGTTGACGAACCAATTGTCGAGGAGAATAGGGCGAAGAGAGTTTATTTTCTGTGTTAAATCACAACCCCTCCAACCAGACGTAGTCCTTTTGCAGAAGGGCGAACAGGTCTACCAAATTCCTTGTTGCCATCGAGCATCACTGGTCACCTCTGCTACTCCCCTTTATATTCAAACGGTGCTGTATGACATATTTCAATCATGTGATTTGTCTCGATGCATGCTCTTAGTTTCCATTCGGTAGTTTGTATTCGCTAACTGTACACTGTTTTCATTCGTTCCGCTGCTGGGTTCCGAGAGTTTTGATGTTTTCGAAGAAAATTTAAAACTCCCATTCACCCCCCTCTGGTAGACATACTTTGTTCCTACAATTGGTACCAGAGCAAGGTACTCCTTGACTCTGCTCATTTTGGTCTAACCACCTTGGAGTTTAAGTATGTCTTCAGTGAGCTACAAGTCACACCCCAAGATTCCCATCTTCGATGGGATGGACTATCCCTTCTGGAAGGAGAAGATGAAGATCCGTCTCCGAGCTATTGATGATGATATGTGGAATGTGGTGCAGAATGGATTCTTGGTTGAAGTGCCCCAGGTCCCCACTGACCACGAGAAGAAACTCATTCAGATGGATGCTCAAGCCAAAGATGAAATTGGTGGCCATCTCTCTCGTGCTCAATTTCTTCGCTATCATTAGTGTGAAACTGCAAAGGAATTGTGGGACATTCTTGAAAAGATAAACGAGGGTGTTTCAACTCAGAAAGAAGCTCGCATTGATACTCTTCGGGCGAAGTTCAATCGGTTCAAGCGAATTGGAAATGAAAGCTGCCAGCAAACCTTCGATCGTCTGAGTGACATTGCAAACGAGCTACAAGGTCTCGGAGCCAAAGACATCACTGATCACGAAGTTGTGAAGAAACTGCTCCGATCCCTTGACAGTTCATTCGACACTATAGTTCTGATGATTCAGGAACGAGCTGATTTCAAAGTTCTCGACTCTGCTGATATCATGGAAAGGCTAAACACCCACGAAGAACAAGAAGAAGAAAAGAGAGATCTCTATGGGTCAAGTCACCAGAAAAGTCATGCTCTCAAGGCTGTGGCTGAATCTTCCTCAGAAGGAAATGCCGAAGAAGATTCAGATGACCCAGAAAGGATCAGCAAGGATCTTGCATTGATCACGAAAAGATTCCAGCGCCTTCAAAGGAAAAATCAGTTTCAGAAGAAAGGATTCAGCAACTCTGGCGGCTCCAAATCTTCATCAAAACCTACTGGAGATGACACCTGCTTCAAGTGCAAAAAGCCAGGACATTTCATTTCGGACTGCCCTCTTTGGGAAGCTGAAATCCGTGCCAGTGGAAGATTTGATTCAGGACACAACCATGGCAATGGCAAGAGCAAAAGCTACGACTCCGATGATGAGAAGAAAACAAAGAAGTTCTTCAAGAAGAAGGATAGCTCCTCGAAGTCCTCATCAAGATCTTCTTCAAGGAATCCTTCCAAGTCCTCGTCCAACCGCAAGAATACCTCTCGCAAGGCCAAGGCGTACATCGGCAAGGAGATGGATTCCGATGAAGAAGAGTCATCTGACTCCGAAGAAGTTGATGAATCCGATGAGGATTCTGATTCCGGCATGGCTGGCATAACATGTGCCTCTACTCCCGCATCGAACTTCTTCGAGAATCATTCGAGCGACAACGAATCTCCTGCCTACTGCTTCATGGCCAAAGCTTCAAAAGAAAAGGTATCCTCCAAACATCACAAGGTTCACTCCAGTGATCAATACTCTTCGGATGAGGATGACCATGCTAAACTGGTCAAAATTGCTAATATGCAACAAAACTCTCTCGAGAAAATTGAGAAAACCCTTAGGAAATCTGAAGGGTGTTGGTTGAGGAGATGGAGAAAAATCAGTCGTTGACAGAAGAGCATTCCGCTCTCGAGTCTCGAATGGAAGAACTATCAAGTCATCATGATTTTCTCTCGGCTGACCACGAGAGATTGACTTATGATTACCTGAAAAGGAAACAGGAACTCGAGTCGCTGAGAGAGGCTCATGATGACTTGATCAGAGAAAATTCTCCTCTCACCCAACAACTCAAAGAGAAACCTGAAGTGTTTGTACCACCCTGCCTAAAATGCCTTGAACGCAGTAACTCAGAATCAAATGCTGAATCTTCTGTGAATGCTAACCCCTCGGTCGAGGAAAATGGTTCTATTTCTGATGAAAATGCTAGGTTGAAGGATCTTCTTCAGACAGGAATGTTCAAGTCTCTCAAAGGGCATCAAACCCTGTGTGATGTTCTGAAGAAATTCATCACAAAAATCCCCGGAAAGAAGGTATCGGTTTTGAAAGGAAACTGAATGAAAATGGCTCCTACTGGGAACCTGATCAATATCCTCGCACTGTATGGGTGCCTGCCAAGAGCAAAACGCTCGATCCAGCTTTACTTCCGGGATATGACTCTCCTATCCCTGAATACTCATATGATGATTCTCTGGACAACTATAAGTTGTTCAAAAACCAATGTGGTGAGGCTGTTGCTCGCTATGTTGGACCAAACAGTAGGGATGGCCCCCCAAAGGAAGCTATCTGGGTGCCTAGGAAAACTATCGAAGCATTACCCGTTACCAGGTTACTAACCATGCAGGAAGAAAATGCTCGATATATCCTGGAAAAGGCTCGACAGAATGAGTACATGCATACCTCATCTAACCACTATACTCATTCGTCTGGCAAGAATTTCAATGCATACTCTTTCAATTATGCTCGTACTTATTCAAGTTACAATTCGTATGACTATCGAAAGAAATCATATCCTGCTCGCTCATATGTTTCGAAGCCACCTACAAAGATGTGGGTGGTTAAGAAAGCCTGATTTCTCTGCAGGACTATGTCTCCGGGTGTACCGAATGGATAATGGATAGTGGATGCACTAGTCATATGACCGGAGACAAGTCGTTGTTTGTCGACCCCAATTTAATTGCTTCATCTCAAAAGTATATCACTTTCGGCGACAACAACAAAGGAAAGGTAATTGGGTTAGGTAAAATTGCTATATCCAAGGACAAGAACATTGATGATGTTTTACTCGTTCAGTCTCTTGGATTCAATCTCATGTCAGTTGGCAAGCTTTGTGATCTAGGCATGCTAGTTCTATTTTCATCATCCAAATGCATCGTCTTTATGGCTTCTGACAATTCCTTCGTCTTTGAGGGAAATAGAAAGGGTGATTTATATATTGTGGATTTCTCTAAGGGTCCCTCAGTCCAAACTTGTTTGCTTGCAAAAGCAACCGAAGGATGGCTGTGGCACCGAAGACTTGGTCATGCAGGTATGAGAAATTTGCAGACCCTCATGAAGAAAAATCATCTTTGTGGCATTCCTGATGTGAAATTCGACAAGGATCGTCTCTGTGCTGCGTGTGAAGCCGGTAAATTGGCCAAGAAGCACCATTCGTCAAAAACTGTCATGACCACAACAAGACCACTGGAAATTCTTCATATGGATTTATTCGGGCCTCAAAACTATGCAAGTTTCGGAGGCAGTCATTATGGTCTGGTTATTGTTGATGATTTCTCTCGATACACTTGGGTATTCTTTCTCGAAGACAAAACCTGCACCCAAGACATCTCCAAAAGATTCGCTAAGAAGGCTCAGAATGAATATGATGTGCGAATTAAGCATGTCAGAAGTGACAATGGTACCGAGTTCAAAAATACTCATATCAAATACTTTCTCGATGAAAATGGTATCACTCATGAATTCTTTGCCGCATACACTCCCCAACAGAATGGAGTTGTTGAGCAAAAGAATAGAACTCTCATTGAAATGGCGAGAACAATGCTTAGTGAGTATAAAACTCCCATTCGTTTCTGGGCTGATGCTATTAACACTGCTTGCCATGTTGTGAATCGTGTTTATCTTCACAAATTCCTTAAGAAAACCTCATATGAGCTTATCACGGGCAAGAAACCGAATGTTTCTTATTTACGTGTTTTCGGTGCACCTTGCTATATTCATGACATGAATCATAATTCCAAGTTTGCACCAAAGGCACATGAAGGTTTTCTTCTTGGTTATGGCTCAAACTCGCATACTTATCGTGTCTATAACTCTCACCATGGGAAAGTTATGGAAACGGTAAATGTGCGGTTTGATGAATCTAACGGCTCTCAAAAGGAGCACCTGCGTAATGTGATAGATGAACCTCCGATTTCGGATGCTATTCAGCAAATGGCCATTGGGAACGTCAGGCCAGTCGAAGGAAATACACCTGACTCTTCCGATGATGATGCCCCCATAGCTCGATGAACACGCCAATCTACTGCCGAAGAAAATGCCACACCGAACACAAATGGCAACCCAAATGCAAATGCCGATCAAAATGGCAATCAAGATGAAAATGGCGATACAAATGCTAATCCTGATGCTGATACCGAGGAAAATGAAAATGATCATCAAGAAGGAAATCCTCTCCACAAGTGGCAAATCGAGTTGATCCTGCATTAATCCTCGAAGATCTCGATAATCCAGGTTACCGAACCACAACTCGCTCTCGCACTCGTTTGGCTAACTACTGTGGCAGTTTCTCCTTTGTCTCTTTGACAAAACCTACCAAGTATGAAGAATCAATGAATGATCCCGATTGGATGAATGCTATGGAAGAAGAGTTGGTGCAATTCGAATTGAATGATGTGTGGGAATTGGTTGACAAACCGAATCCTAAGAAGCACAATATCATTGGCACAAAATGGATTTTCCGGAACAAGCAAGATGAAAATGGCATTGTTGTGAGAAACAAAGCGCGTCTTGTCGCTCAAGGGTATACACAGGTAGAAGGTATTGATTTCGGTGAGAAATATGCTCCTGTTGCTCGCCTTGAGGCAATTCGTATTCTTCTCGGTTATGCAAACTACAATGATATTCTGCTTTATCAAATGGATGTGAAAAGTGCTTTCCTCAATGGTGAAATTGATGAGGAAGTATATGTTAGGCAGCCACCTGGCTTTGAAAACCCTCAGTTTCCTAACAAAGTTTTCAGGTTGAAAAAGGCTCTGTATGGGCTGAAGCAAGCCCCTCGAGCTTGGTATGACACTCTGAAGAGGTTTCTGCTCGACAAAGGGTTCAAGCCAGGATCCACTGATTCCACTCTTTTTACTCGTGCTATTGATGGTGATCTATTCGTATGTCAAATTTATGTGGATGATATCATTTTTGGCTGTACTAACAATGCATGCAGCATGGAATTCGGGCGAATGATGTCCGAGAAATATCAAATGTCCATGATGGGTGAACTCAAGTTCTTTCTCGGACTGCAAATCCGTCAACATGACAATGGAATTTTCATATCTCAGGAGAAATATCTGAGAGACTGTCTGAAGAAGTTCAAAATGCAAGATTGCAAACAGAAGGGCTACAAAACTCCCATGCCCATGAATGGCCAGCTGGACGCAGATGTGTACGGTAAAGATTACGATCAGAAAGCTTATCGTTCGATGATTGGTTCTTTGCTCTACCTATGTGCATCCAGACCTGATATTATATTGAGTGTTTGTATGTGTGCCCGTTTTCAAGCTGCACCGAAAGAATCGCATCACCAAGCGGTCAAGCGTATTCTGAGATATTTGGCTCACACCCCCACCTTAGGTTTATGGTATCCTAAGGGAGCACAGTTTGACCTCGTTGGATATTCAGACTCAGATTATGCAGGTGACCGGGTTGACAGGAAATCTACTTCGGGGACATGCCATTTCCTCGGTAGATCATTGGTATGTTGGTCGTCAAGGAAGCAGAATTGTGTCTCGCTCTCTACGGCCGAGGCCGAATATATTGCTGCTGGCGCTTGTTGCACTCAGTTATTATGGATGAAGCAGACTCTGAAGGATTATGGCATCAGGGTCAAGAAGATTCCTCTATTGTGCGACAATGAGAGTGCGATCAAAATTGCACACAATCCAGTGCAGCACTCTCGCACCAAGCATATTGAGATCAGACATCATTTCCTACGCGATCATGTTGCTCGAGAAGATATTGTTATCAGTCACGTCAATACTGAAGAGAATCTCGCCGATATCTTCACCAAGCCTCTCAATGAGAAAAGATTCTGTGCGTTACGGTGTGAGCTAAATATCCTAGATTCCGCAAACATGCAGTAAGCTGGACTCGGCACCCGTACCATCACTTCCACATCTTAGAAGGAATGGGTGCATAACACTCGAAGAGTTTGAAAATTTCGACAAAGTGAAATTTTCTTTCTGAGAGTGAATACATTAACGAAGAACTAGACTAACCGGGTGCCATGATAATTGTGCGATGCTCGGGATCATACAGTTCTTATATGGTGGGTAACGCCACCACAATTTCTCTTCGTTGAGTTGCATTTGAAGTTTTTTGTGTTAGTCTGAATGTATTTCACTCATAGCTTCTCTCTCGGGTGTTTGTGTTTCTTCGTCTGAGTGAAATACCTAGGACCCTGTTTTCCCTCTATATCTATCTCTTCCAGTCTATGCTGCTCCGTTATGAATGCACAAAATTCATCTGGAAACGAAACTTTATCTGGTGTCCTTGGCCACGTTAAAGTTTCGGTCCGAACTTAATCTGTTTTGGTGAAAGCCGTCCAAAATTTGGGGTTTCCCGCCCAAGTCTGGACCACGTTCTTTGGTGACGGTTGCCACGTGCTCTTCATCAACTGCCAGTTTATCTGGTCCGCTGAATCACAATAGTCCTCTGACTGTGGTTGTCCGATCAGATTCACGGGGTGCGGTTATTTCCTCCTCGCATATATATACTGTGCCGCCACCCTCCCTCGTTTCACTTCGCATCTCCGCCACCGTCACCTTCCGAAGCCCTACCGCACTGCTCCACCTCGAGCTCGACAACGTCGATCATCTTCGCCGCTTCCCTGCCGGAAAGAGGTCGCCGGAGTCATTCCTCGCCGTCGCGGATCATCTTCATCCCCGCGCCGCCGTAGTCGCTGCACATCACCGAGTTAGGGTATGTGTAGTGCGAACTCGTTCTTCCAATCATCCTGTTCGAGTTCGTCCGCGGTAGAAATTGCCTGTTTTTACCGCATTTCCCAGATCTTTACTGCTAGGTAACTTGTGCGGATGTGGTTTGTAGTTGTCCCTCGCATCCGAAAAATTTCAGATCTAGGGTTTGTGTTGTGTCTCGTATGAAAGGAATGCTTAGCACGTTTACTAGTATATTCTTTGAACCTACTAGTTCGTTCTACACAATTGTTTCGACTGAAACATTTCTCAAAGTCTGCATCTACTTCTTCATCAAAAACAATTCCTTTTTCAAAATCTTCGCTGTGTGCATTCGTAACCCTGTCCCCATTTCCCTTCGCATCTATCTTTGTTCACAGGAAAATGCAGTCAGTTCACGATTCGGCTCAACCAGTGAGCCTGGCTGACAGAGATGATGTTGTTCTGGGTACTGCTGATGAATCCAAAGCTCCGAATGCTAAGGGCCCAACGGTAGGCCCATCAACCAGCAAGCGAAAAAGAACCGAGCAAAATGCCGATGAGCAAGAAGAGAATGCTTCGAAGAAGAAGAGGGGTGGAAGACAGGCATACACAAACACAACAGAGTACATCTCTCATGATCGGTACGATACTGTTCCTGGAGAAACAAAACACTAGAGAGATACGTGTCAACTATGGATTCGACGTCACTGGGTGCGCAAATGGTTCAACTATGAATTTGTTCATCCTCGGTTTGCTCAAAACTTTGCATTTCATCCACCATGGGGTGACTGCCGGGAAATTTCTCTCATAAAGCCAAATGGTCCCCAAGAGAGACCACCTCCACCACCAAATGCTCATGAGTCCTCCCTTCGTACACCCGAATCTTATCCTGATGAGCTTGCCAAGCGTCAGCACAATGCCATCAAGCGAGCCCAGAGGGCTGAAAAGCAAAAGGCTTGTCAAGAGGAAAACCTTCGCCTCCTCAAAGATGATGTGGAGAAGAAAAAGGCCGAAGGAAAATCAGAAGGTCATTCTAAACGCAAGCATGATCCTAGCACTGCTGCAAAGAGAAAGAGCGCACCAAAAAAGAAAAAGGCCGAGCCTGCTAATGAATTTCAAATGAATGTTTTTTCGGCTGATGATGATGACCCTCCGCTCACCAAGGAAGAAGTTGCTGCTACTCTCAGCGAGGAAGTGAATATTACCACATCAACTGTGCTGCTTGATCTTCGGGTTAATTTGGTTCCAGAATAACCACCGAAGAAGATCCCTGCTAAAAAACCCCCTGCTACCACTGTCACTTTGAAACAGCATGTGAACACAACTCCTCATCCCGATGCTATCAATTTGAAAGATCTGGTGGTTGACACTCCTGTGAGTTCTGCAAAGCTAGGCGAAAGTATTCCCAAGCCTGACTTGAAGAAAATCAAGGCGCCTACCGAGAAAGATGCTCCACCAGCTACTGCTCTGAAGGAGAAGGCTGCTAAGTTTGCGCCTACCTTGACTCAGCCATTGGCTTCTAAGCCTCCTTCCGAGTAAGTTCCTGTCCAGTCTGCTCCTACTATCAAATCTGTTGCTCCTCATTACTATGATCACATATTTATCATGGAATAGCTCGATAAATTTGTGGACAATCTATTCAACGGTGAAGTGGCATCTCTGCCTATTCCTGCTGAAGTTATTACATAGGCCACTTCCGTAGTTCAAGAACTGAGAGAAGATGCAGTTGAGATCAACTCTCTCTCTGCCGAGCTAATGGACCTTGATGATCGAATGAAAACTGCCTCTTCAAAATTTGTCATTAAAGCGCTCAAATATTCCTACAAGGACATCAACCGTGCCATGACTCTCCTTCGTCACCGAAGGTTACGCTTTCACACGTATCTAGACGAAGTTGTTTGCAAGATCTGTGACGAACATCAAGCAAAGTCACTGGCTACAATGATCTGGTCAAGGGCCACATTGATCAAGTTGCTCAGCAAAAGAAAAAGCAACGAAAGAAAACTGCGAAGAAAAATGTACCTCCTGCTCCGAAGGAACCGTCTCCTGTTTGCCAAGTTGCTCAGTCTCAGAAAGAAAAATCTCCTGAGCCAGCTATTCCTTTGAACCCCTAGTTAAGGACTCGGATGCTCCTCCCTCGCCAAGGCCAACTGAATCAGTGCCTGTGGCCTCCCCTGCTCGGGCTGATATTCCCTCACAACAATCTGTTTCCGAGGAAGGTGAAATTCCTCGCTCCGAGCCCCAAGCTTCTCCGGCTTATGCAGCTCCCAAAGTCTCGGGTTCTCCGATTGTTGAGCAACAACAGATTCCAGTGGAAGAACGTCAACTACCTCCAGTGCATGATTCGGCCTCAGTGCCTAAAGTTGATGAACCTACCCTGCTGCCTACTACCTCAGCAGCTCCCTCTGTTGCAACACCTGCTCCATCTCCACTCAAGTTATCTATCGACACAGCGACTCGAATCCTAGAGGCTGGGCCTTCCGAACGGAAATCTGTCTCTGCTCGCCGGACTGACTCAGTTGTATATGGTGATAAATTTCTCTCTCCTGAAGAAGAACTCAAATACCCATACCCTCGTGAAGAATTACCTTTGTTCTCGTCAGGAGCAGGCGCAAAAGGTCCTCTTTTCAATCGGAATGCGCATCCCAAATTATTTCAAGCTAGTCCGTATGATGGGCCGCGCACTTCAGAATCGCCTCGTTTCTGGACTAAGGAACAGGCCATATATTACTCTCGGGTCCTCTATGAGAGCAGAAAGATATTTCCTCACGAATATCTGAACATCCCTGCAATGCGTAATATTGGTTGTTTCAATCAATTGCTTCAGGATCTGGATGATTTCTGCGTCACCAAGGTATTTGAATTCGAGCATCCTTGGAACAGAGAGATTATTCTTCAGTTCTACGCTACACTGTACATCTCTGGCGATGAATCTGATAGCTCAAAATGGATTATGGAGTGGATGACTGAAGGAAAACGCATCAAATGCACGTCAACGGATTTTGTCTCGCACTTCCATTTCCCTCGCTTTGAGCATGGTGACACTGAAATTCGGGTTCACAACAGTGATGTCATATCAGATGAAATTTTTCGGTGCACAATGGATCAAGAAAAGATTCGTGACTATACTAGTCCTCCTCGTCCTGAGCACTTAACCTTCGAGAATCAAACGCTATTCCACAGGCTCTCCTACACCATTTGCCCTCTGGCAGGTATGAATCCGGACAAATCCATCTAAGATGTTCTTCGAAATGCTATATATGCAATCTCTGAGCGATACATCTTCGACATGGAAGATATGTTCCTGCGCATTCTGAAGGATTCTGCTCAATATCCCTTCTGCATCAAAGTGTTCGCGCCCTGGATCCAGAAAGTGGTTGATCATGCAATGCGCACAGTGTATCTTGCGAAGGAAAGCCATAAAAGCTTCATTCCTCCTGTTCGCGATACCCTGCAAGTCATGGATGATATTACTTCGGGCAAATCGCCCGCTTCAAGCCCCCAAGACTATCACAAGCAATTCAATGGGCCACGTCTTCCTCAGCGCGACCGAAAGATTTCGCCTCAACCTCCATCGCAACTCGAAGTCAGTTTGCGTACACAACAACTGCTGCTGCAGCATATTGCTGAGGATCGTCGCGAAAAAGAACATCTCGCCTCCGAGCGAAATGCTCTCAACAATTGCACGAGGATAATGCATCTCATCGCTGATGAAAACAAGAAGAGGCTCTGGAAATTGCTTCGCAAGTTCTTCACCGAGAAACAACTCCTGAATGTCAATGTCCAAGAGCTCTATGACTATATTGACAAAGGCTTCACTGTTGAAGATTTTCAAGATCGGAGTACCCCTCCTCTACCTGTTCGTGAGCCAACAACTGATCTTATTCATCTCAAGCTTCGCAAACTGCTTGATGAGTCTGAAGCCACCTCACTGACAGAAAAACCTACCAAAGGCAATGTGCAATGCCGTGTTCCTCCTATGGCTACTCCAGCTATACCCTCGTCTGCTCAGCCCCAAGTTATTATTCCTGAAGGAAAATCTATTGCTGCTGAAGACGAAGACAATCCCGTCACTTCCGAAGTGGAACTCACCTCGGACAGTTCATCTGGAGATGCCACCGATTGAACCAAGTTCTGCGTTTTTGCACTCATGTTATTCATCACCTTTTTGACACTTGTTGACAAAAAGGGGGAGAATTACATCGAGTCTCGATAGATTTGCTTTCTGTGCTATAATGTTAACTACCCCTGCTGCTGCACTATTCCTCGCGAAGCATTTGTCTTGCAGGTGGAATTATTATCAGAAGTTATGAATGATTGCACTACGATCTCGATGGATTATATCTCTTCAGTGCAAATCAATGTCTCGAATGATTGAAATTTCCTCCATATACTTCAATACTTGCAGGAGAATTTATCTCATATCTTTCTTCCCTGCATACATTTAGGGGGAGTCTATTTCATCATCAAGCAAAGTAACACTTAACCCCTCTTGTTGGAATTACTTTACACTTATCTATCTTCACTTCGATGATTATCTATTTTGTCAACAATCGTCCAAAAAGGGGGAGATTGTTGGTTTAATAATTTGCCTCCTTATGTTTTGGAGATTGTTGACATAAATAGTGAGGGACTGATGTGTTTGCTAGTGCACACAGAGCAATAGGTCCCTGGAGTCAAGAGGAGTTTGGTTCAAACTCCGAAGGAAATCCCCTGCGTGGCAGTGAAAGTTATCACCGAAGATTATGATGACAAGAGTGACCCCTCAAAAATTGTTGATGCAAAGCAATTGGTTCAGTGTCTGTCCGAAGAAAGTGACTGCAGCCGAGAAGATTGAAGACGAAGTGAAGACGTAGCATTTATTTCGTTGTTTCTCTTCTCTTTATTGAGTCATAGGACCACCATACTATTAAGAGGGGTGTAGCGTTCGAAGCTTTGATTCTCTTATGCTAAACCCAAATCCTATGAAAGTTGCGAGAGAAATCTCTTTGTGTTTTGAGCAAATACTTGCCAGCAAGAGACTGTGATCTTCTTCGCTGTGAGAGATTTGTCTCTGACCGAGGAGTTAGCATTACTTGCTTACCGTTGCTCTTAAAATCCGACCGTTGTGAATGTGTCGGTTGGCCATTGGCTGGACCGCGTGTCCAAAATGGTCATTTCCCATCAGGGAAGGCTGCGGCTATAAATAGCCACCCCGCACCGGCATTGTCTGGTGGCTGCTCTGTGTGATTGTGAGAAGACTGTTGAGCAAACCCCTCTCCTGAGTGATTTGAGTTTAAAATCCACCGAGAGAAAACCCCAGAGCCAAAAAATTAGATAGTGGTTCAGCATCACTCGAATCTAAGTCCAGTACACTCCGCCTATTACTCTTGAGAGCTGCGAACTCTCTAGACGGTTAGGTGTTAATCTCTTTAGAGACCAAGAGTAATTGTGGTTCTCGAAGAAGAAGTCTATAAAGGTTCGGAGATCGCCTCAAGCATCTACCACGAGTGATCGGCATTGGTTGACGAACCAATTGTCGAGGAGAATAGGGCGAAGAGAGTTTATCTTCTATGTTAAATCAGAATCCCTCCAACCAGACGTAGTCCTTTTGCAGAAGGGCGAACTGGTCTACCAAATTCCTTGTCGCCATCGAGCATCACTGGTCACCTCTGCTACTCCCCTTTATATTCGAACTGTGCTGTATGACATATTTCAATCATGTGATTTGTCTCGATGCATGCTCTTAGTTTCCATTCGGTAGTTTGTATTCGTTCACTGTACACTGTTTTCATTCGTTCTGCTGCTGGGTTCCGAGAGTTTTGATGTTTTCGAAGAAAATTTAAAACTCCCATTCACCCCCCTCTGGTAGACATACTTCGTTCCTACACACACGCTGTGTGATACGTCTCCAATGTATCGACTTTTCCAAACACTTTTGCTCTTGTTTTGGACTCTAATTTGCATGATTCGAATGAAACTAACCCGAACTGACGCTGTTTTCAGCAGAACTACCTTGGTGTTGTTTTTCGTGCAAAAATAAAAGTTCTCAGAATTGGAAGAAATTTTACGAAGAACTATTTCAGAATATAAAAAAAATATTGGCAAAAAGATCTACTGGAGGGGGGCTACCATAGAGCCACAAGCCACCTGAGCTTGTGGGCCCCTCGGTGCTCCGTTTGCCCTACCTCCAAGTCCATAAGTACCGTCTTCCCGAGAAAAAAATCAGAGAGAAAGTTTCATCATGTTTTACGATATGGAACCGTTGCCACCTCCTGTTCTTCATCGGGAGGCCTGATCTGGAGTCCGTTCGGGGCTCCGGAGCAGGCAAATCGTCGCCGCCGTCATCAACAACCCTTCTTCATCAACAACCTCATGATGCTCACCACCGAGAGTGAGTAATTTCATCGTAGGCATACTGGAGGTAGATGGAGATGGATGAGATTCGTCGTGTAATCGAGTCAATTTGTTAGGGCTTGATCCCTAGTATCCACTATGTTCTGAGATTGATGTTGCTATGATTTTGCTATGCTTAATGCTTATCACTAGGGCTCGAGTGCCATGATTTCAGATCTGAACCCTTTATATTTTATGAATATATTTGAGTTCTTGATCCTATCTGCAAGTTATATGCACCTGTTATTGTTCTGAATCGTAGACCCCAAGGTGACAATAATTGGGATACTCTCCGGGGATGACTGTAATTTGAGGAGTACATGTATTCACTATGTGTTAATGCTTTGTTCCAGTTCTCTATTAAAAGGAGCGCCTTAATTACCCTTAGTTTCCATTAGGACCCCGCTACCATGGGAGGGTCGGACAAAAGATGTTATGCAAGTTCTTATTATAAGCACGTATAACTATATATGGAATACATGCCTACATTTAATTGACGAATTGGAGCTATTGTGTATCGCTCTAGGCTGTGACTGTTACATGATGAATTCCATGCAAATATCCATCGCTATGCCATGCATATGGGTTGCTCATATTGTCTTTGCTAAGTTACTACTGTTGCTACTGCTGTTCCAACTGCTGCAAAATTGCTACTGTCACTATTGCTATTGTTACCACTGCTATCAAACTACCATTCTACTGTGCTACTAATATTTTGTAGCCGAGATTTGCTTCTCAGGTGTGGTTGAATTGACAACTCAACTTCTAAGGCTTATAAATATTCTTCGGCTCCCCTTCTGTCGAATCAATAAATTGGGTGAAATAATACCCTCGAAGACTATTGCGATCCCCTATACTTGTGGGTCATCAAGACAATTTTCTGGCGTCATTGCCGGGGAGCATAGCTCTATTTATTAAGTTCACTTGGGAGTCAATTATCTGCAGATCACTATGAAGAATCTGAAAGACTCTAAGACCAAGATTATGCCCTCTAAGACGAGGGGAGGTAAGGAACTGTTAACTTGCTCTACACTTGATTCGCCTTCTGTTTTGAGTCGACTTGCGACACCACCACCTGCTATTCAATCTGATATGTCGCAAGTAATAGACAATGCTTCTGCTATTGATGATACTCATGATGATGCTACTACTTTGCTTAATGAATCTGTGCCATTAGGTGAATTTCTTGATGCTCAAATTGCTAATGCTAAAGAATTTGAAACTGATAAAAATTATGATTCACCTGCTACACCTAGTACTCCTGCTAGGACTAAGATGCTAGATATACCCGAGGGTTACAGTATGGGTGCTAAAATTGCTTGCTTGTAAGGATAAGGAGGATCTTAAAAATTTAATGAATAGGCTAAAAGAAAAGGCTATGAACCAAATGAGGAAATATGATCCTAAGTTTGCGACCTCTCCTATCTTTGTTACTGATAAGGATTATGAATTCTCTGTTGATCCTGAACTTATTACTTTGGTAAAATCCGATCCTTTTCATGGTTATGAATTTGAAACAGCTATTGCACATCTCACTAAACTGAATGAAATTGCCACCCTGTTTGCTCAAGAAGAAAATATTCGCTATTACTATATTCTTAAGTTGTTTCCTTTCTCATTAAAGGGTGATGCTAAGACTTGGTTTAATACTGTTGCACCTGGTTGTGTGCGTAGTCCCCAGGATATGATTTACTACTTCACTGCAAAATATTTTCCTGCTCATAAGAAACAAGTTGCCTTATAGGAAATATATAACTTTGTGCAACTTGAGGAAGAGCATCTCCCTCAAGCTTGGGGGAGGCTTCTCCAATTATTAAATGCTTTGCCTGATCATCTTCTTAAGAAAAATCAAATACTTGATATCTTTTATAATGGACTAACCGATGCTTCTAGGGACTAGCTAGATAGTTGTGCTGGTTGTGTTTTCAGGGAACGAACTATCGAATAGGCTCAGGAATTATTGAATTATTTATTGAGAAAATTTGATGATTGGACACTTCCTGAACCACCACCTAAACCAACTCTGAAGAAGAGAGGTATTCTATTCCTTAGTCCAGAAGATATGCAAGAGGCAAAGAAATTTATGAAGGAGAAAGGTATTAAATCTGAAGATGTTAAGAATTTTACCACCTATTGAAGAAATAGATGGACTCGATATCCCGACATAGGTAGTAGAGGTTAATTCTCTTTATAGATTTGATGAGAGTGATATTCCTTATAATAAATCTCTGAGTCAGTGCTTAGATGAATTTGATAATTTTATCATTAAGCAAGAACACTTTAATAGACAAGTGATCAATTGAAATGCAATGCTATTATGATTGAACGCTTGAGTGATTTGATGTTTAGAATTACCAATGATGTTAAAGGTTTATGTAAACATTCCTCTATGGTTCACACTCAGCTAGAACAAGTTTCTAAGTCACAAAATGATTTGCTTAAGGAAATGAATGATTAACTCAATGATCATGCTGTTAGAGTAATGACTAGAGGTGGTAGAATGACTCAGGAACCTCTGTATCCTAAGGGTCATCCTAAAATAATTGAACAAGATTCTCAGATAATTAATGATAATGTCCCTAGTTCACCTAAGAAGAAGAAAAAGAAGAAGAAGAATAAAGATAAAACTTTGCATGCCTCTAGTGAATCTGTCATAGAAAAACCTGTTGAGAATCCAAATAATGTTTCTATTTCTGATGCTGAGACACAATCTGGTAATGAGCATGTGCTTAGTGATAATGAAAATGATGATGCTAATGAGGATCATGTTGAGGCTCCACTAGATGATGATAAAGAATCTAATAATGAAATAGAAATAGAACCTAAAGTTGAGCTTGATGACCCACCTCCTAAGAATAAAAGATATAATAAATGAGACTTTGTCGCTAGGAAGCATGGTAAAGAAATAGAACCATGGGTTCAAAAGCCTATGCCTTTTCCTAGTAAAGATCAAAAATTTAAGGATGAAGATGCTTTTAACCGCTTTGTTGAACTGCTTAGACCCTTATTGTTGCAAGTACCTTTGACTGATGCTATGAAAACGCCTCCTTATGCTAAATATATGAAAGATATTGTTACTAATAAAAGGAAAATACCCGAGGTTGAAATTTCTATTATGCTTGCAAATTATTCTTTTAAAGGAAAAATACCTAGAAAGCTAAGAGATCCAGGAATACCTACTATACCATGCTCTATCAAGAACAATTAGGTTAAAACTGCTTTGTGTGATTTAGGGGCTGGTGTTAGTGTTATGCCTTTCTCTTTATATAAAAGACTTGATTTGAGTAAGTTGACTCCTACTAAAATTTCTTTGCAAATGGTTGACAAGTCAACTGCCATACCTGTCGGTATTTGCGGACGTTCCCGTTGTGGTTGCTAATGTTACTATCTCAACAGACTTTGTTATTCTTGATATGCCCGAGGACGACAATATGTCGGTTATCCTTGGAAGACCTTTTCTGAGTACTGCAGGGGCTGTTATTGATTGCAACAAAAGCAAGGTTACTTTTCATGTTAATGGCAATGAGCATACGGTATATGTTCCGAAGAAGACAAATAAAATGAATAGTCTCAGTTCTATTGAAAAGGTTATGACAATTACTATTGGAGACTTTAAATTTCCTCTCCCGGTCCCCGAAAAGAAGTATCAAACTCTTATAATTGGAACCATGCATATCCCAGTTCAGGTAACTTAGTGCTATACGAAAATTCTTCGGTTTTATGCCACTCGGAAATAGTTCATTAATAAGACCTGATCAACCTTGTTAATGGATTCTTTTTAGGAGCATATGATTGATGAATTCCATAAGCACAACTTTCTGTAACTTTAATTTATCCTTTGTTATATTTAGTTTTGAATAAAGTTTAATGCATTAGAATATTCCATTTACCCTGTTTATTGAAATATCCATGCAATAAAAATGTCCAGAAAATAAAAGTTCTCAGGATGTCCTGAAAATTTAGTATGATTTTTTGTGGAATATATTAGAATTTTTGGCAGTGAACAGAACCCAGGGGGTTGCACCAGTGAGCCACAAGCTCAGGTGGCGCGCCTGACCCCCTGGGCGTGCCATGTGAGCTTGTGGGTCCCACAGGGCCCCACTCGGTGCACTTGCCCACTGCTTCTTCTTACTCCAGAAAAGCTTGCTTTCATTCCCATGTTCTTGCTCATTTTCGTGCCATTTTCAATCTCTTAACTCGGAGCTCCATTTCTGAAACTGTTCGGAGGAATCGCTCCTCGGTATGTGACTCCTCCGACGGTCCAATTAGTTTTTTTTCTAGTGGTTTATATTTTGCATATTTTGCTGCTATAGGCGACCATGAATATGAGCTTGCAGGTTTAATTAACTTGGTTCTAAGTAGTTTTGATGCATGATATTGTCTCTAGACACTTGTGGGAGTAGTTGATATCAATTTTGTTGAGTTTTGTTCACCTCTTATTTGTGGCGTGAAAATTTCAGAAATTTTTCAGAGAAAAGAAATATGTTCAAGAAGGTTTTCTCAGGGGGTTCTTCGAGCAAAAGCTCACCAAGGCCTGCGTATTGTGAGCCTGAGGTGGACTCTCTTCGGGATGCTAATGTGAAAGCTTGTGAATGGCCATGTGAGACTTTCATGGCTAATGCCGGCATCAAGGAAGAGTTTGACTTGTTTATACAAAATGCCGGGTTGGTTGATTTCCTTGCAGATAAGTGTCCCCGGTACCATGATCCTACTGATTCATTTGTGCGGAAATTCAAGTATGTATCCATTCGCTCCACTCATGATGTTGTTTTCAATCTATATGAGAAATCCTATCGCATGAATATTCAAGATTTTTGCACCGCTTGTAGAGTTCCTTTTTGGGGAACCTGTCACGGACCTCATAAATCTGATTGTGATGAATTTCTTATGAGTATCGCCCGGGGGAGACTAGAGGTGTAACACAAGCTAGAATTGGAAGTGTGCATTTTCCTGCTATTCACTACTTTGCATTGTTCGTTTGAAGATGTGTAACTGTCAAACATGATCTTAGTACCACTTGTGCCCCTGACTTAAGTATCTTAAAGAGTGATGTGCTTTGTGATCGAACATTTAATCTTGGGGCCATAATCGCACGTCGCTTAAATAAAAATTGCTTTGATGGTGACTTTTATGGAGGGATTTACGCTACCCGTATAGCTGCTTATCTTGGCGTGCCTATTAGAAATAATGACCATCAGGTGCCTGCTAGTTTCCTAGACTTTGATGCCAATGACTCGCCATCAATTTGTTGAAAGAGGAAATCCAACATATCACTACAGTCTAGTCTTTAATAAAAACCATGTTATCCCTATTACTTTGCCTGCTCTTTCTTTCTTTAACTTTCAGGACAAACAAAGATATTATATACATTTGGAGGCTGAGGCATATAGGGCGACAGAGGAAGCTGCTCGTCAGAGTGCGGCCGCTCACCAGGCAGTGGCTGCCGCACTCGAGTATGATCCGAACTACCGCTACGAGTTTTACCTAGTCTAGCAATGGCCATAGACCAAGTTAAGCCAAAAGCCTAAGCTTGGGGGAGTACGTATTCTCACCAACATTTCATTCATGTAACACATATTCATTACACATGTCGGTGTTCATCGTTTGCTTTGTTTTTCTACGTTTTTTTTTCTTTTGTGTGTTTGAATTTTTTTGAATTTTTTTGTTTCTCGCTTCTTTTTAGTTTTTCTTTTCCTTTAGTTAGCTTGTAGTTCTAAAACAAAACCCAAAAAGATTTCTTGTTCTTCTTTTGTTTGTTGGGAGTCCTTCGGTGTAAATAGTTTTTCTCACTTTCCATTTTTCTTCTTTAGTTTGCTTTCTTTAGAAAAACTAAAAACTCCAAAAATATTTCGGTGTGTTTCTCTGAATTTCTTTTCATTTCTTGAGTCGTTGTAAGGAGAAGACTTCATAGGAACTGATGAGTGGCTCTTGTATGCATTATTGTTGATATAATGAAAGGCCGATATTTCCTTGTCTTCTCCTCTGAATAAATTGTTTGCAGATTTTAGCGGCACACTTGCACTATTATTATTTTCACATCATTCGGCCGTGCAAGTGAAAGCAATTATGACGATGATTTGATGAAGTGACTGTGGTGAAGAAAAGCTGGTATGAACTTTTCTTGTTTTTGTTTTTGTAAATATGTTTAATTCAGTAGTCCTGATTCAGCATATTATGAGTAAACATGTTTGTGATGACAATTAGAGATTATAGTTGCTCATGCCATGCTTAAGTAGCTATGGGTGAATAATATGTTATCTTGTGTGTCAACATGCATTAAAATGGTTATGATGTGGTATGTTAGGATGGTATCCTCCTGTAAAGAATTCAAGTAGCTTGACTTGCCACATGTTCACGCATGTAGTTGATTAAAAACCAATGCAGCCTGTATGATATTTATGATCAGAGTGTTTATATCCTCCTCATGCTCATGTTCAATGTTAATTATTCGCAATGCATGATTATGACCGTTGTCGCTCTCTAGTTGGTCGCTTCTCAATCTATTTGCTAGCTGATGGTGTCCTGGACTAGGGGGTGCCGACCTAGCCGGTCTAGTCCATGGGCCGGACTGACAACCCGTTGATGAGGAAGGACTTCGGAGGCCTCTAACCCATAACACAAGCATATCGGGCCACACCAAGGACTTGGCATGTACTCCAAGTATATCTATTAGATTCGGCGTGTAATCCCTAGATGGCAACCGACCATGTGTAACCCTAGATACCCCCGGTGCCTATATAAACCAGAGGGTTTAGTCTGTAGAGACATGATCATTCATCATCATCACCCCTAGGGTTTAGTCCACAACTTACGATCTCGAGGTAGATCAACTCTGTACTTTGATACACCCACAATATAAACAAGAGCGGGATGTAGGGTTTTACCTCCTTAATGAGGGCCTGAACCTGGATAAAAACCTCGTGTCCCTTGTCTCCTATTACCCATCGATCCGATCTCACAACTCGGCCCCCCTACCCGAGATCTGCCGGTTTTGACACCAACATTGGTGCTTTCATTGAGAGCTCGTTGTGTGATCGCCTCGGATTGATGGCTCGCTTGCAGATCGACAACAGTATTGGTTGTGGTGACATCTTCATCCCCGGCCAACTTTTCGCCTTCGGCAGCATTGTGCTGCATGCCGATCCGACCAGCCGCCTGGGCCGCGTTGAGAACTTCCCCCCAAGTCAAGTCATCAAGTTCGGAAGCCTGGAGTACATCGCGGACGCCCGAGGTGACCTGGTCCTTTCGGGGTGGACCTCGTATCTGCTTAAAAATCTCTCCGGTGTCGCGATCCTGGAACTGGCTCCCGATCTGATCCTCGGGTCTGACCTCTCAGCAGAACTGATCCCGGAGATAGATCCGGTGGTCGCCACGCCCGGCCCAATCGCTGCGTCCTCGGACGCTGGCCTCGAGCCAAGCTCGTCGATGGGCCCGACAGTAACAGCCTCGTCGCCAATGGCCGACATAATTCTTTCTCCCATCGACCAGGGGTCAGCCCTGGACGAACAGGATGATGACGCCGCATGAGGCAGCCCAAACAAACTACTTTTGGTCGGCTCGGCCTACAGCTGGGTCCTGAACATAGAGGAGCTTTCGCAAATAAACGAGGTGCTGAACCAGATCCAAAACCTGGCGATCTCATCTACCGTCTATGATCAGATCAAATGTAAAGCCGATGATCGGGACATTTTCATCCCACCCACCACCCACTTAGTTGCCACGGTCGAAGACTTGACCAATGCGCTTGACCACGGCTCCGACGAAGCCACTGACATGGATGAAGATGTCTGTGGCGAAACCGGAGCAAATCCACCTGCGGCCAAACCCCGTACAGGGGATTGGGCCGCAACGTCTACTTACGACGTCTACAAGGTCGACACTCCTAAAAACAGTCCTCATGAGAAGCCCAAGGAAAACCCTAAGCGTCGTCGCCCCAAAAGGAGGACGAAGGGCAATAACCGAAGCAGAAGTACGACCAACACCACGGGCGCCGCGAATAACAGTGTTGCCCCCGACGCCGCTGAGAACCCGGGTGAGGACAATCAAGCCTCGCCCGCCCAACAGAATGAGCCCGTAGAGGAACCTGCAGAGGAGGATCTCGAGGACATGGGCACCTTCAACGATGGGTCGGATAGGGATTACCTCCCCGAGTCCGAAGACAAGGTCAGCCTTGGACCCGAAGATTTTGTGGTACCCATAAACCCATCCATGTAGGCACGGTTCCAACTGCAGTTAATTGCAACTGCGCGTAGCATGAAAAGAAAGTAGCAAGAGCTGCATACCCACGAAAACGCGCTCAACAACAAATGGATAAAAGTCCTTGCGGCTGAAGTACAGCTCGAGAGCCGAAGTACGGTCACCAAATCATTCCCAAAATGGCGTCTACTGCCCGACTTCGATGACGAGCTGTTCACGCACGGCCACACAGGCCATGTTGACCGCCCCCCTAGAGGGCGAGACCGGCCAGCAGGGGCAAATAAAGAAAACCCCGTAAAAACCCGCCCTCATGGCAAGAGTGCGGTCGGACATCCTGAGCCTTTCGATTTGCGCGATAAGATACAGGCCAATAAATCCCCTTCTCGATCCATTTACGGAATAAGGGAGCACACACCCGCCGGCCTGGAGGACTACGATGCCTGGTTAGATAGGCACACAAGAGATTGGGAGCAGACACGGGCTAGGGCGACAACCAACACCCTACAAGACGCGACTCAATATCGAGTGCGCGCACATACAGTATGTTTCACAGAGGAAGTCATGGAGCATCAGTTCCATGAAGGGTTTAAACCTATAAATATCGATCAATACGACAGAACGACTGACCCGGCTGTCTGGATCGAAGATTTTCTTCTCCATATTCACATGGCCCGAGGTGATGATCTCCATGCCATAAAATACCTGCCGCTCAAACTTAAAGGACCGGCAAGGCACTGGCTCCACAGCCTCCCTAGGAATTCTATCAGAAGCTGGGAGGAGCTCGAGGAGGCCTTTAAGGCAAACTTTAGGGCACCTATGTTCGGTCCCCAGATGCCGATGACCTTAGCCACGTCGTCCAATAGGAGGGTGAATCAGCTCGGAAATTCTGGAACCGGTTCTTAACTAAAAAGAACCAGATTGTCGATTGCCCCAACGCCGAGGCCATTGCTGCATTTTAGCACAACATTCGAGATGATTGGCTCGCTCAGCAGCTCGGGCAGGATATGCCGAGAACCATGGCGTCTCTTACCTCTTTAATGACCCACTTTTGCGCGGGCGAGGATAGATGGCTGGCCCGTAATTCTCACAGGAGCGACTCCAGCACCTCGGAGGCGCGCGGCGGGAACGGCAAATCTAGGCGCAACAGAAACAAGCGCCGGAATAAAAACAGCGGCAGCGACGCCGAGGACCCAGCAGTCAATGTAGGGTTTAGCAGCTCATGGGCCGGACCCAAGAAGAGGCCCTTTAAAGGGAACAAGGATGGCCCAAGCGCCCTGGACAAAATACTTGACAGGTCTTGCCAAATTCATGGCACCTTGGATAAACCCACCAACCACACCAATCAAAACTGTTGGGTGTTCAAGCAGGCCGGCAAAGCAGTTTCCGAGGAACCAAGCAGGAGCCATTCTCGGAGCGATGACGAGGATGAACCTCGCAGGCCAAATAGCGGTGGCCAAAAGTAGTTTCCTTCCGATGTCAAGAACATGAACATGATCTATGTCACGCATATTCCTAAGAAGGAATGGAAACAAGCACTTTGGGACGTCTATGCCTTAGAGCCTGTAGCCCCAAAGTACAACCCGTGGTCGGCTTGCCCGATCACTTTTGATAAAAAGGACCACCCGACCAGTATCCGTCATGGCGGGTCGGCGGCCTTGGTCCTAGACCCCATTGTCGATGGATTCCACTTAACCCGCGTCTTTATTGACGACGGAAGTAGTCTGAACCTGATCTACGCAGACACGGTCAAAAAAATGGGTATCGATTCGTCATGAATTAAACCCAATAGCACCACATTCAAGGGTGTCATACCCGGCGTAGAGGCTCAATGCATCGGCACCGTAACACTGGAGGTTGTCTTTGGCTCGCCCGAAAACTTCCAAAGTGAGGACTTGATTTTCGATATAGTCCCCTTCCACAGCGGCTACCACGCGTTGCTCGGTCGTACTGCATTTGCCCGCTTCAAAGCGATGCCTTACTACGCTTACCTAAAGCTTAAGATGCCGGGGCCCCATGGTGTTATTACCATTAACGGTAACATGGAGACCTCCCTCCAGACAGAGGAGCAGACAACAGCCTTCGCAGCTGATTTCCAGGCGGCCGAGGAAGCCGCCCGACGTACAACTCGGCAGGCCCTACCAAGCTCTTCAAAGCGCATACGTACCATCACCTCGGCCCCTGGCCAAACCCGCGTCAATCCTAAATAGGGACGCAGGCTCCCCAATTCCCCTCTTCTGGTAGCAGACTACGTGCCTCGTGTACATAATTTTGCACTTAAAATTCCATGGGAGACGGAGGAGCATAAATTGATAAAAGGGGTCTGCTATCTCAGAACATCCGAGCACCCGGAACCTGGTTATCTCTTCGACAACATAAAGGCCAACCAGGAAGTACATCTTGGCAGCGTCAAGCTGTCACACTCCGGTGCCAGCCTCGTCAGTGCCCCCGCTTCTCGGATGCGTTTAGCATAGTCAAGGCAGAGTAGCCGGTAGTGTTCACTAAACCTTGGATTAGACAAGGAATAGTTGTTCAACAACACGGAGGCGCAGACGTGCGGCAGGGAAGACACGGGAAACAACTCCCGCTTTTTAAAGCCCTGTATCAAACCCCTCTTCTTCTTTTTCACATACTCTCTGTATCTGTTAAGGTTCCTTCTTGTAATAGTTTGGCATCTGTGGCTAGGCCCTATGAATGAAAAAATAGACCTTTTTTCGGTGCCTGCACAAAATTATGTGTTGTTTTTTCTGTCTTTGCCATGTAGCAATGTGGAAACCGTTTGAAACATACAGATGAGTCCGGCTTTCAACCGGGGGCTTGGATGTAAAATCGAGCCTATGTTCAAGTCCGATATCTATTTGGCGTCACAGATATTACATTATATGCATCAGTTTCGAATTGTGATTTTGGTCAATGATTGGGTTGCCTGGCTCCTGTGTTTGCCTCCTACATTCCGCTTTGTTCGGCTAGGAGTGTAAAGGGAGAACCACTGCGATTGTGCTTCCAGCTCGGATGGTCAAGCGCCTCAGTGGAGAAAACCGAAAATCGACTATCACGATAGGCGTAAACTGGTCGGCGATCCACAAACAGTGTCAAACTAGAAACCGTTAGTGGTTACGCCATGTTAAACAAAGGGTTCTTGTCATAAAAACCGAGGTGTTAAAACGGGTGTACCTCGGCTAGTCCGGTCACCACTACACCGGGGGCTAGGTCAACTGCCCCACAATTGAAATTCCTATGACTAAGTGAAAGTTATAAAGCCACTATAGTATGATTGCCTCGTTCCCTAAATACGCAAACCGCCTAAGGGCTCAGAGACGTCGGCTAAGGGTTTACGCGTTTTAAGGAACACCCCGCGTACAATCTACAATGGGGTAGAAGCCGACGACTGGCCACTTTCAGGATTAAACACGCTCGCACAGGAATCAAAATAACACGTCAGATACAAACGACTAATAAGCATAATATTACTTGTCTTGTACAAATTTATCCTCGGCATACCAAGGGACCTTTAAAACCGCAGTTCGGATTTCACACATTGAGCCTTGGTCATCCGAGCGCCTTCACGGACCTCGGTCAAGAACTACTCAGGCATCCGCTTCTTCCCTTCTGGAGGCCCTGACATGATCTCGAGCAACTTGATCTTTGGATAATGCACCATCGTGGACGCATATGCCCACTCCGCGCCTTCCAGGCAGGCCGAACGCTTCTAGTTCTCGACCTGGGGGCTTGCATTTCGCAGCCTATGCACCAAGCCAAAGAAACTGGTCGGCATCGGCTCTTGCGGCCAGAGGTTGATGCAGAGTTCTTCCATCACCAGCCGTGCCATACGGAATAGCTCGGCCAGCTGCTTCATCTAATTATTCAGAAGAGGCGGATGTTCTGGCACCTGGAATTGTGCCCAGAAGGTCTTCTCAACGGAATCCTCGGGACGAGCGGCGAAGTAGGAGCCGATGTCCGAAGCACTCCACGGCAAGTCCTTAAAGGCCCCTGAAGAACGCTAGACTTGCGTAAGATGGGCAAATCTGCTATCACCAAAAACACAGCGAAGCAGGTATGGCTTACTAGCGGTGATCTGCTTCACTTGTTGAAGCACTTCGCGATCTGCCCTAGCCTGGGTCATGGCCTCCTTACAGGCCGAGCTCGCTGTTTCGAGCTCGGAGGCTAGCTTGTTCTTTTCTTCTTGGAGGGCATCACGCTACTTGTACAGCCCCTCCAGATCTCCTTCGACCTCCATGACCCGGGCGCATGGTTCGCACCGGCCTCTTTCTCCTTGGCCAGCTCATCGCTGGCCTGTTTCGCAGCAGCCTTCTACTGCTCGGCTTCCTGTCGAGTTTTTTTCAGCTTGGACCAGAGCGCTTCAAGCTCCGAGGTGGAAGCTACAAACACATTAATACATGATTTAGAGCTCAAACCAGCTGCATCATAACTCAAAATATAGTATTACGATACTTAAGCTTTTGGTATTTACCTTGAGATTGCTCGGATGATATCGATCCCCTGGTCGGCTTTGTGTATCCGATTAGGGTCTCGGGGGCTATTGTGTATTCGCTTTATTACACTATCATTTCTCCCTAAGATCCCCGAGTAAGATTTTTGCATCTAACTCAGGGCTGGGGGGCTACTGTGGATATACACTTGTGATAAGCATATATAGTGGTATAAGTCTTCGAACAAACTGCTTTTCACTTATTCGCTAAGGGCTACTGGATATATCTAGTTCTGAATAGCTCTATGCGTTGACACGATTTTAAAAAGATGATCAAATGTTACCTCAAAGCCTTCATAGAGGCCCTTGAAGGCCTCCCTTATTCCAGCCTCCGCGGACCGGTAATTCTGTAGCGCCGCACCTAGGACACGGTGCTCAGCGACGATGGAGGAGCGCGTCAAGGACGCCTCCATCTCCTCGGTCCATCCCATGGACGCCTACCCCCCAGCAGGTAGGGATGGACAGGCCACCTCGATTCTCTCCGTCGAAGGAGGAACCGCTATCGTGGTCGACTGCCGAGGTGGCTCTAGATCGACGGGGGCCGAGCTGTTCGGCTGCCCCTGTTCTTCCCCTTCCTTGGAGGAAGGATTCTTCCCCGATGCATCTTTGGAGGCCGAGGCCATGGAGGCGTCGACGCCGTCCCCCGTGGTAGGCACGTGCGGGGCTTGCTGAGAGGTCGCCTCCCCCCAGCCCGTCATGGGCAGCAGGGGAGGGTAGATGCTCATCTGAGGCGCTGGGTGGAGGGAGCCTGCTCGATGACTCCTTGTCGCTAATATGGGAGCGTTGCGGGCCGTGAAGGACAAATGATCAGTTATATCTATGGGAGAGAGGAGCTAGGGTGCATTCAACATGTATGGAAATAAAGTACAAAACACATACCTCCTCGGCGGTGGTCTCTCCCTGCGCGGCTCGATGAGGTCATCCTCTAATTCGGAGGAGATGACCTTGGCCGCGGCAGGGGCCTTGTGGGGCGCGGCGCCGGCGGCCTTTTGAAGGCGCCTTCGGGTTCGAGGGGCATCGGCGCCCGCGACATCTTCGGACACCACCCTCTTTCTCTTTGGGGAGGAGGTGCCTTCCTCCCCTTCCTCTCCTCCCTCTCTTTCCTCTCGTTAGAGGAAAGAGCTTGGATGTCCTCGGACTTAGCGCCCGAGGAGTCCCGGATCCGAAGACCTCCCCGTTTCTTCTTCGGGTCTTTCTTGGCCTTGGCTGGGGCCCTTGCGGGCAGTACGACCAGGAGGGCCTGTAGCTCGGGTGTCCGGTTGTCTTCGGGCAGCGGCGCCGAGCACATGATGAGCGCCGCCTTGGATGCCCACTTTTGAAAACAACGGAGGAAGGTTCGGATAATATGAAATGAAGAATTATTGCCGAACATACGGGACAATTGATACCTCGGATGGAGCGTGTGCGGCGTTGTAGCCGCTGTTGGGACGGCTTGAAGAGAGCCGTCCACATCCCATCTATGCTGGTGCGGAAGAAATTCCGCACTGTCGGCACGTCTTCGGGCTTGTAGAGCCACATGGGGCTAGCCCAAAGTTGGAGTGGTAGGATGCGGCGATGCAGCATCACATCCACCACATCCACAAGCTTGAATTTCTTTTTGAGGAACCAGATCCTCTCCTGGAGAGAGAGGACTTCGTCCAGATTGCCCCACTCCAGGCCTTGCTTCTAGCAATACACCAACTTCCTCGGAGGCGTACCTGTGAAGGCGAGGGCCGCGACCTGGCCCGCGGCAAGCGGCTCCGTGATGTAGAACCATTCGCGCTGCCAGACCTTCACGGTCTCGATGATGGTGCCATCCAGCAATTTTGACTTCTGGAGTTTGCTAATCATGGCACCCCGCACTTGGCGAATTCAGCACCGCTACTCTTCGGCTTGACGCAGAAGGTTTTTAGCCACATGCCGAAGTGCGGTTCCACATGCAGGAACGCCTCGCAGACTATGATGAAGGTGGTGAGGTGGAGAATTGAATTTGGGGCTAGATTGTGGAAATCTAGCGCATAGAAGAAGAGAATCCCCCACACGAAAGGGTGCAGGGGGAACCCCAGACCTCGGATGAGGTGGGAGATGAAGACGACCCGCTTCCCAGGATTGGGAGTGGGGACGCGTTGGCCGGGCTCTGGAGCCCTGCAGGCGGCATCGGTGGGGATGTATCCTACCACCCGGAGCTTGCTAATGGTGGTGTCGGTGACCTTGGAGGCCACCCACCTCTCCTTGACATCTGCATCTGCCATGGGTACGAGATGCGGAGGTGGGGAGGCGGCTTTTGGGCTTGGAAGCGAGATTGAGGGTGCAGGAGCTTTGGCGATTTTGGCGCTGGAGTGGAATGAGAGCGTAGGGGAGAAGATTTGTTACCGCTGCTCTTTATAAGCCAGTAAAAAGGTGAAACGCCCCCTCCGCTACGCCGTAAAAATCACCACGTTTCGGCTGTTCATGCTGTTGTGGCCGCATTGGGTGAACCAAATGATTGATGATATCCCCTAAAATGCGGGGCACGATCTCTGTTGAGATAAGACGTGCCAGTAAGAGGGTTACCTTGAACCGCGATTCGAATAAGCAATAACTGACATATATGATGTCATAGGGGTGATGCTTCGGAAAAAGTTGTCAGTACTTCACTGCTGAACACGCCAATGCATCTAGTCTTCGAGACTAAGAAAGCCATGCACTTCGGACAAGTGAAGATGCGTTTTGGTGGCACATGGTCGGCTTGCCTCGAGATCTGTTAGAAGGGTGATACTGGCCAATTGGGGATTTACAAACTTTGGGTGGATGCTTAGCTCGGGGTGTAGTAAGGAACTTGCCTGCTAAGCCGAAGACTCTCACGCCAAAGACATTTACCCAAAGAAGATTGCCATCCTCGGCTTTGAAGACAAGTTCGGGGGCTACTAACGGTGTCCTGGACTAGGGGGTCCTGACCTAGCCGGTCAAGTCCATGGGCTGGACTGACAGCCCATTGATGAGGAAGGACTTCGGAGGCCTCTACCCCATAGCACAAGCATATCGGGCCACACCGAGGACTTGGCGTGTACTCCAAGTATATCTATTAGATTCGGCGTGTAATCCCTAGATGGCAACCGACCATGTGTAACCCTAGATACCCCCGGTGCCTATATAAACCGGAGGGTTTAGTCTGTAGAGACACGATCATTCATCATCATCACCCTAGGGTTTAGTCCACCAGTTACGATCTCGAGGTAGATCAACTCTGTACTTTGATACACCCACAATATAAACAAGAGCAGGACGTAGGGTTTTACCTCCTTAAAGAGGGCCTGAACCTGGATAAAAACCTCGTGTCCCTTGTCTCCTGTTACCCATCGATCCGATCTCACAGCTCGGGCCCCCCTACCCGTGATCTGCCGATTTTGACACCGACACTAGCCTTCGCCTGTACTATGCGGAAATGCTGCTTGTGCATCCAAATTCCTGAAACCAAAGTTGTGCCAAAAGAGTCCACCATATCTTCCTATATACGGTATTACCCTGCCGGTCCAAGTAAATTTGCATGTGCCATCTCTAATCCTTCGAATAAACATCTATTTTCTGTGCCCGTACCGCTCATGGAAGGACAGGGCGGTCAATATCTTCCATGATAAGTGTGTTTAACTCATGATGATAATTTATTCTCTCGTCAATTTTGAGGGAGGCTGGTAACAAGCATGCCCAGTCCTGCTTTACAAAAAAATAAACTCCCCCTGGACAGTTAATTGTTGGAGGGCACCCGAGGATTCGGCCAACCATGGATTGTGTCTGTATGGTTGTGGGGGAGAAAACCCTTTTTTCTTTTGGGAACTGCCATTAACGTGTTTAGCATGGAAGATATTGAAATCCCTTGTCGTGACGTTGACAGGAAAAGCACACCACTCAAAATGTATTCATCTCTGTTTTAGCTCTGAGCTCTGGCACCGCTGCAAATATCTGCTTCCCTCTGTGAAGGGCCATTCTTTTACTTTTATGTTATTTACTTTTATTGTTGAGTCATCACCTTCTCATTCAAGCACCAACTTGGAGAGCACTATTGTCATTCTTAGTTTAACATGCATTGAGCATAGTTAATGTGGAGTGTGACCATGAATGGATCTCCTCTACTCTTAATTACAATGTTTAGTCGCTGCTTGAACTTCAGAGGTGCTCTGCATTAATGTTTTGCGGTCTCAGAAAGAGCTAGCGAGATACCATACTATCATATTATATCATGGTTGTTTTGACAAAGTGTTGGCATTTGAGATATATTATTATTGCTCGCAAGTTGATTATGCCATTGCCATGAGTAAATATGAGTTCTAAGTGTAATCATTCACATGGTTAGTTCACGATCTTTGTTGAAAACTTGGTTGCTAGTTAAGCTTATATACATCATAAAAAACTGTAACATCCCAAAATTCTAAATTTTGGAATGTTATATTAATTAAATAAATATTGATTGTTTGTTTGATTGATTGATTGAAAGTGAGTGAAATTTGAAACTTTTTGAAATTTTAAAGCGAGGGAATAAAAGGACTTTCCCAAATCTTTCACTTTGCATTTTGATCCCTGGGAATTCAAATTCATTTTATCACAAAACCCTAGAGTGAAGATAAAAGGACTTCTTCCATTTAAAGAAATGAAAAAGGGGTTTTGAAAATATTTGAATCCCATTTGGAAATATTTCAAATACAGAAACTTTATGCAACTCAATGAGTTTCAAGAGAGAAGATAAAATGACTTCTTCATATTGAAGAAAGAGAGTTGGAAGTTTCAAAGAAACATTTTTTAAATCCACCTTGAAGCTTTCTAAAATCCATTTGAATTTGAATTCTTTTCAAATATGGCATTTGAATTATATTCAAAAATCTCTGACAAAATACTTTGAACAAAAAGTATGAGAGGAGGTGACATGACCATTCAAAAAGTCAGAAGAAATATTGCCAAAATATATGAGTGTCAAAATTGTATTTTATTTGAATTTTCAAAAAAATGATTTTTATAAAGTTTTTATTTTGCCTCTGGAAAATAGTTCATCTTTTAGGATTTATTCTCCTGATCATTTCGGTATATAATATGTATATATAATATTTATATTTATTTTCCTTTTATTTATTTTCTCTCTCTATATTTTAAAATAGGAAAAAAAATCTTTTTAAACGGAACAGTAGCGCGCCGGCCCAGCAACTGGATCTGGCCCAGATCCACTCCGCGGCCGAATCGCGTAGGATCCGGCCGACCGATCCCCTATCCCCTCTCTCTCTCTCACTGCGGGTGGACCCCATCGTTCGGTCCCGCTACTCCCGCGCTCACCTTCCTCCCCGCCGCTGATCCCTTTCCATTCCGCCGCCGCTCGACGGATCCCGCCGTATCCGGGCCGTATCGGCCTCGCCCGTGCCCCAAGACACCGTGGCTATAAAGCCACGTCTCCCCTCGACCGAATCCCCCTGCTTCCCCTCTCTCTCCCGCACCACCGCCGCCGCTATTGCTCGCCATCGTTCCGCACTACCGCCGCCGTCCTGAGCTCGCCGCCGACACCCTAGCGCTCCCCGAGCCCTGCCACCGCCACCGTTCGAACCGCCGTCGTCTGCCGTCGCCGCCTTTGCCGGAGAAGCACCGGAGCGCCGTCCCTATCAACACCCGTGCCGTCCCCGACCTTGCCGTGCCGCCACCGCCGCCGTCATCGACATCCACTGTAAGTGCCGGCCGCTCGCCTCTTTTCTTCATGTCGGATACCCCCTCCACCGCTAGATCTTGATCCAACGGCCGCCGCTTGATCCGCTCTTTTTAATAAAACGCCGAAGCGTTTTCTGCTTCGGATCGGCCGTCCGCTCGCACGCGCCCGCGCGCACACCCTTTCGGCCAACCACTGGGCGCCACGTGGCCCTTAGCCGACGCGTAGAGTTCTGTTTTTTTAGTTTCTATTTTTAGAAATTCAATATCTACTAGAATATTTAATGTTTTTAATTTATTATTTTTGCATTAGGCTTAGAATTTTATGAAGTTTCTGTAGATGCAAATTTTGACTATGTTTGAAAATTTTAATTTGAATTTGCTCAAATTTAGTTCAAACACTATTTTGGCTATAATTTGAGGTAGGGTTATTATTTTTGAGTGATTCCTTTTGCTGCTGGTCACATATTAGTTTTTTTATCATTAGGATTAATGTGGGTAATTTTTAGGATATTTTAAATTGGTGTTTTAGTAAGAATAGTACTGTTTCCTATATAGTATTGTTTTGATTCTATTCTAGTGATTTTTATTTGTTTTTAATTATTTCTTTTTGCTAATTTTTGTGTGTTGTAAAATACTTCTGTTAGACTTCAGTAGCTAATTTTAGAATTTATTTTTATTAGTTTTGCTACTGTTTAGAATTTTAGTTTAACATAGCTAGTATATAGTGTATGAAATAGCTAGTAGTTTAGTTATTTTTGCTAGAAATTATTTTAGTTGATTTATTACTGTTGTTTTGATGAAAATAGATTTTCTTTTCTGTTAAGTAATTGTTTAGATTAAGTTAGTGCTATTATGAGAGTTATTGGTTGATGTTGTGTGAGTTGATTTCTCCCTAGTTTTGCTTGAAGTTTTCTGGGATTTTTGTTTGGTTTTCTTTGATTTCATTATTGTTTTCTTTGTTGGTTTTTGATTGTTAGTATTGATTGTTAGAATGTTTGCTTATGTGAATGCAATGCTGACTATATAGATTTTCATCGGAGGGTGACGAATAGTCTATCAAGTTATTTCTGAGAGCGATATTATCTTCACCAACTATACCAGGCAAGTTCACTTTGATCATGTATTTTATTTACCTATGTTTTATTGCATTAGTAGTTTTCCTTCCACCATGATCAAGTAGGATATTGAGCTTGAACTTGATGCAGTTTCATGAGGTAGGAGAAAACCCAATACCCCTGTTACCATTTGCCCGGGAAGGGACGATACCTTATAATTGCTATGCTCTAGTAGACGGGGGTTGGTTGTGTGATCTCAGGAGTCTTGTGAGGTTAAGTAATTCAAGACCTGCATGATGACCAGGACTTCAAGACTTCAAGGACTCAATATTACCTCTGGGTGGAATGGAATGCATCTAGCAGCCCGATATCCATCATGGTTATGCCCGGGAATCCTGGTATTCACCTGTGATCATCCCGACAGAATGCCACCCAGGCTCAAAGAGAAGGATGGATACTTCAAGGCCGGAAAGCTTACGTGTGCAACCGCAAGTCATTATGGGCTCTGGCTTGGTTGACCTTAGTTGTGACCCTGGCTGGGATGGTGCTAGCAGATGTAGACGAACGGTAGGGGTGGATGGGCACCGAACAGTGGTCAGGGAAACTCTTTGGAAGATCATGTTTCGATCGTCCTGTTCTAAAACACTCTGAAGTGCGAGGACTTTAAAGGAGGGATCGAATCTTGTGGGTAAAGTGTACAAACCTCTGCAGAGTGTTAAACTAATCGATTAGCCGTGTCCCCGGTTACGGACAACTTGAGCACCGGAGATGATACTATCTGCCTATCTCAACACCATTAATTGTTAAAGAGTGGGTATTATTAATAATAATTTGGGATATGAGAATTGGTTGGCGGAACCATCTCATTAACAACCAACTTTGTAGTAATATTTGCATATGACTCCTTTGTTGTAGGAAAAATCAGCTTTTCGCAAAAATTATAACTTAGAGCTCCACCAGCCATATATGCATATAGCATAGATGATTTATTTATCTGTTCTCTCTTGTGACTTGCCGGTACATTCAATGTACTGACCTACACGGCTGCAACGTATCATGTTGCAGATATTTTCTACGATGAGTAAGAGACGATATAGGGTTACGGTCTACACTCAACTTGCCGTTGGCGTTGATGGGACTCCACACCCCTATTGCTATGTTTCCGCTGTGACATATATAAGGTATACTCTGGATCTACGGTATTTATTTACATGTGATGTTATGGTATTTCATCAAAGTATTGTGTGTGCCAGCATACTGATCCAGGAATGGCACAGAAAGCACAGAGACTTGACCGTATTGGGTCGGGTCGCTAGAAAAACAAAAGAGTTTGTATTTCTTTGTTACTTTCAGGTTATCAACTGAATTGCTTGAGGACAAGCAATGAGTTAAGCTTGGGGGAGTTGATACGTCTCCAACATATTGACTTTTCCAAACACTTTTGCTCTTGTTTTGGACTCTAATTTGCATGATTTGAATGAAACTAACTCGGACTGACGCTGATTTTAGCAGAACTACCTTGGTGTTGTTTTTTGTGCAGAAATAAAAGTTCTCGGAATTGGACGAAATTGTACGGAGAATTATTTCAAAATATATAAAAAATATTGGTGAAAATATCTACTAGAGGGGGGTTGTCGTGGGGTTGTCACGGCAAGTGTCCTCATAGGAGAACTAAGTTGTGAGGACATAGAACCGAGGTGAAGCCTTGGATGGGGTTGATCGGAAATGAGAGACGCGAGTTTACCCAGTTTGGCCCCTCTGATGAGGTAAAAGCTTACTCCTGCTAGATTGCTATTGATGATGATAGTCTCGATTACAGGGTTACGATTCCGCTGATCGCAGATCGAGTCTTGTCTCTGTCTCGAGAGTTTTCTAACTTGTCCCTATTGACAACCCAGGAACCCCCTTTATAAAATAGCTGGGTCCTTGGGGTTACAAGAGATTCCGGGTTATACCCGCAGTCGGAGTCCTACTCTAAGTCCTCTATGTCCTCCATGTCTTCCAAGTTGGGAGGTCTCTGTCTCGTACCTGGACTCCAGAAAATCGGGTCCTGTCTCCACGTGCCGGGTCCTGCCAGGCCAGGACTTCCTTCCAGGACGGGCCTTCCCAGGCTGGGTCCTTCCAGGCCGGGTCTTCCCAGGCCGGGTCTTTCAGGGACCTTGCCCAATATAGGTCCTTGAAGGTTCACGCTTGAGAGCATCAATCAACTCATCTTCTTTGGACCTATTCTTTTCGGTCCTATGATATAGCCGATCCCAGAGTTTATTTTAAGCGAATTCACCATCAATATGTTCACCAGTCACATCGACCTTGTCATCATCAACGGACAGCTTGTACGGGCTTGTATGGGCGTGAACCTAAAAGCTAAAAGGCAAGTTCTATAGGACGGCGGTTCGACCCGCAATGTTGTATGGCGCTGAGTGTTGGCCGACTAAAAGGCGACATGTGCAATAGTTAGGTGTGGCGGAGATGCGCATGTTGAGATGGATGTGTGGCCACACAAGGAAGGACCGAATCCGGAATGATGATATACGAGATAGAGTTGGGGTAGCGCCAATTGAAGAGAAGCTTGTCCAACATCGTCTAAGATGGTTTGGACATATTCAGCGCAGGCCTCCAGAAGCCCCAGTACATAGCGGACGGCTAAAGCGTGCTGATAATGTCAAAAGAGGCCGGGGTAGACCGAACTTGACATGGGAAGAGTCCGTAAAGAGAGACCTGAAGGATTGGAGCGTCACCAAAGAACTAGCCATGGATAGGGGTGCGTGGAAGCTTGCTATCCATGTGCCAGAACCATGAGTTGGTCGCGAGATCTTATGGGTTTCACCTCTAGCCTACCCCAACTTGTTTGGGACTAAAGGCTTTGTTGTTGTTGTTGTTGTTGTTGTTGTTGTTGTTGTTGTTGTTGTTGTTGTTGTTGTTGTTGTTGTTGTTGTTGTTGTTGTTGTTGTTTATACCACCTTCGCCTGCTGGAGTGACTCCCTTTAAGTGATTCGATGGAGTTCGCAATAATACTGAGTTCAATTCCCTCCGGAGCACATTGTGGCTGGATGAATGAACGGGACAAGTGGCAAAATCGCGCTGTGTTGTTCTGTCTTCTCCGCACAAATTGTGGCTAGATAAATGAACAGTACAAATGCCCACTCCTCCTGAACAAGATACGATCGCAATTCCTCCTGGAACTTCAAAGGACGATGCTGCTCAGGCTGAGGCTGAACAAGGCGGTGACTTGTAGGTTCACGCCCATACAAGCCCGTACAAGCTGTCCGTTGATGATGACAAGGTCGATGTGACTGGTGAACATATTGATGGTGAATTCGCTTAAAATAAACTCTGGGATCGGCTATATCATAGGACCGAAAAGAATAGGTCCAAAGAAGATGAGTTGATTGATGCTCTCAAGCGACCCCACAAGTCTTTTTGTATTTTTCTTCAACTCCAATAGCATACATATATCATCTGTAGCCCCCAAGCTCTGAGTTTATCACCTCGTGATGACTTGGTGCTTGCTTTTGTAAACATAGCTTCAATTGCTGTAGGCCCCAAGTGCTGGGTTGCATGCCTGCAGCAGCTTGGGAGTTTGTAGTATATACTCCAAATTTTTACTAGCTTCAAAAAGGTGTAGCCCTCAAGTGCCGGGTTGTCTTGCCTACAGTAGTTCGGAACTTCAAATAGTGTAGCCCCCAAGTGCCGGGTTGTCTTGCCTGCAGCAACCTGGGACTTATCTTTTTTCTTTTCTTTTTTGGTCATGAAGCTTCAAATAGTGTAGCCCCCAAGTGTCGGGTTGTCTTGCCTGCAGCAACCTGGGACTTACTTTTTCTTAGTCAATAAGCTTTGAATAGTGTATCCCTCGAGTGCCGGTTCCCAGACAGGAAATACTCCAGCAATGCCACTGTGTGAGCCAGAGAAAATCCCCAGCATCCTTCATGGATTGCTTTGTGTAATGAACTCTTGGCATTACTGCAAAACCTGGCTTGATAGCCCTTTTGCTTTATCTTAGCTCTTCTGTAAAGCCGGCTTTTGCATTTCTTGTGCCGGTGTTTTCAACTTTGATAAATTCAGGGTCAACTAAGTCCACAATGCGCGTTAGAGTTGATTGACTTATCAAGGATACAGCCGAATCACATAGTTGCGAGTGGCATATGACTTATAGGCAAATCCTGGCTTGATAGCCCTTTTGGTCTATCTTAGCTCTTCGGTAAAGCTGGCTTTCACGTGACTTGCGCCGGTGTTTTCAACTGAAAATAAATTCAGGGTCAACTAAGTCCTCAATGGGCATCAGAGTTGATTAATTTATCAGGGATACAGCCGGGTTTTGCGTGACTTACTCTGGTGCTTTCAACTCAAAATAAATTCAGGGTCAACTATGTCCTCAATGGGCATCAGAGTTGATTGATTTATCAGGGATATAGCCGGGTGTCGCGTAATTTGCACCGGAGCTTTCAACTCAAAATAAATTCAGGGTCAACTAAGTCCTCAGTGGGAATCCGAGTTGATTGATTTATCAGGGATACAGCCGAGCTGGTTCAAGGGTAATTAGCTGAACTCGGTAAGTTACAAGCCCCCAAGTAACCAATGATAAAAATAAGGACTCAACGCTCAATGATATGAGGTGAAATGACAAGCCCCCGGGTTCCAGAGGTGCCGACTTTATTCCAGTGATCATATTTGAGCCAATAAGGCAGGATACCTATGTTTAGACTGTGCATCATGGCGACTAGTCTTCTTTGGTAACCTTTATTTATTTTTTGCTAATAAGGCAAGATACCTATTTTTAGACTGTGCATCATGGCGACTAGTCTTCTTTGGTAACCTTTATTTATGGCCGGCTTTCCTGGCTCCTCCATGGACGGCTTCTCCGGGGCCAGTTCCTCTGGCTCTTATAGGGCCAGTTTCTCTATGGCCAGCTCTCCTGGTGCCTCTAGGGACGGCTCCTTTGTGGCCGGCATTTCTGGCTCTTTCGGGGATGTTCCCTCCATGGCAGCTCTCTTGGCTCTTTCGAGGACGGTTCTTCCATGGCCGGCTCTCCTGGCTCTTTCGGGGATCACTACTGGGAAAAGCCTTATAGGTGAACTGAAATATGTGGTGGGAGAGGCAGGGCACCAGCCACAGCTAATTTCGAAAGTTTGCAGTGACGGGTAGGAAAACGTACCCGCCACAAGTGAACTACCCAAAATTTGCCCGCGTAATGAAAGTGAGCACCAGCGGGCGTAGTTGAGGACCCGCCACTGGTATGGAGGGTATCAGTGACGGGCCCCAGTTATGCCCACCATAGATAAACTGGGGTGACCCGCGGTAAAAATAAATTTTATATAACCAGAACTTAGCAGTGCCGGGCAACAAGTAAGGCCGCCACAGATAAAATGTGGTGACTCGCGCAAAAAATAAATATCCAGAAGTTAGCAGTGGCGGGTCCTGCGAAGTGCCCGCCAAATGTAAGTCAAACCCGCTATCTGAGTGTATCGTGCTTGTACACGATGTGCATCAAGTTTTGGTCGTACCAATCTCAAATTTTTACCAAACCCAACAGGTGTCCAATGAAGACAGCATGCAAAGTTTCAAATGTTTCCGAGCTCGTTTGCACAGCCAAAGATTTTCTGCCTTTTTAGTTGCCGGAAATTCAATTAATGCAGCAAAAATAGCAAACCAACTCCAAAAGTTTCAAAATTTTAGCACGGGGCTTCCAATAGCATCTATTACTCATGGAAAAAGTTCTAAGTTCAAAATATTTTTAAAAACCGAGTTCTGTGTGTGTGAGGCGGTTGTTTACGTTCGAAACCCTTACACTTGGTGGAAGAGTGTCCTGTTTGTACACGATGTGCATCAAGTTTTCGTCGTAATGATCTCAAATTTTTACCACACCCTACAGGTGTCCAATGAAGACTGCATGCAAAGTTTCAAACATTTTCGAGTTCGTTTGCATGACCAAAGATTTTTCTGCCTTTTTTAGTTGCCGGAAATTCAATTAATGCCGCGAAAATAGCGAACCAACTCAAAAATTGCAAATTTTTAGCACGGGGCTTCCAATAGCATATATTACTCATGGAAAAAGTTTTAAGTTCAAAATATTTTTAAGAAATGAATTGTGTGTGTCAGGCGGCTGTTTTCGTTCGAAACCCTTACACTTGGTGGAAGAGTGTCTGATTTGCACACGATGTGCATCAAGTTTTTGTCGTAATGATCTCAAGTTTGTAGCACACCCTACAGGTGACCAATGAAGACACCATGCAAAGTTTCATCCCATTCCAACGTCATGGGGATGTATCTGGTGCACCGAGGCAATTGGTGCTACCGGTGCACCGGTCCCCCGTTGCATATTTAAAAATGTTCGAAAAAATCCAAAAAAATTAGTGCATTGACACAACATCAATGTATGTTGTCACAAAAATTCAAATCAAAACTCAAAACATTGCTTGAGATATAAAAATGACAAATTTGACACTGAATAGTACATAATACAAGATGAGCTTTAGTTTTGGCCCATTATCACATTGATGTCAAATTTGTCATTTTTGTATCTCGAGCACTATTGCGAATTTTGATTTGAATTTTTGTGACAACATACATTGATGTTGTGTCAATGCACTATATTTTTTCCAAATTTTTTTGAATATTTTTGAATGTGCAACGGGAGACCGGTGCACCGGTAGCACCAATGGCCCCATTGCACTTGATACGTTCCCACAACGTCGTTAGCACGCCCAATGCTTTTTGTCCGGCTTTTTAGTTGCCAGAAATTCAATTAATGCTGTGAAAATACCAAACCAATTCAAAAAACTGCAAATTTTGAGCACGGGGCTTCCAATAGCTTCTATTACTCATGGAAAAAGTTTTAAGTTCAAAATATTTTTAAGAAATGAATTATGTGTGTCAGGCGGTTGTTTTCGTTTGAAACCCTTACACTTGGTGGAAGAGTATTCGATTTGCACATGATGTGCATCACGTTTTTGTCGTAATGATCTCAAATTTGTAGCTCACCCTACAGGTGACCAATGAAGACACCATGGAAAGTTTCATCCCATTTCGACGTTGTTAGCACGCCCAATGCTTTTTGCCCGGCTCTTTAGTTGCAAGAAATTCAATTAATGCCGTGAAAATAGCAAACCAACTCAAAAAATTGTAAAGTTTTAGCATGGGGCTTCCAATAGCATCTATTACTCATGGAAAAAGTTTTAAGTTCAAAATATTTTTAAGAAATGAATTGTGTCTGTCAGGCGGTTGTTTTCGTTCGAAACTCTTACACTTGGTGGAAGAGTGTTTGATTTGCACATGATGTGCATCAAGTTTTTGTCGTTATGATCTCAAATTTGTAGCACACCCTATAGGTGACCAATGAAGACACCATGCAAAGTTTCATCCCATTCCGACTTTGTTAACATGCCCAACGCTTTTTGCCCGGCTTTTTAGTTGCCAGAAATTCAATTAATGCCGCGAAAATAGCAGACACTCAAAAAATTGCAAATTTTTAGCACGGGGCTTCCAATAGCATCTATTACTCATGGAAAATGTTTTAAGTTCAAAATATTTTTAAGAAATGAATTGTGTGTGTCAGGCGGCTGTTTTCGTTCGAAACCCTTACACTTGGTGGAAGAGTATCTGATTTGCACATGATGTGCATCAAGTTTTTGTCGTAACGATCTCAAATTTGTAGCACACCGTACAGGTGACCAATGAAGACACCATGCAAAGTTTCATCCCATTCCGACGTTGTTAGCATGTCGGACGCTTTTTGCCTGGCTTTTTAGTTGCTAGAAATTCAATTAATGCCGTGAAAATAGCAAACCAACTCAAAAAATTACAAATTTTGAGCACGGGGCTTCCTAGCTAGGTGGTCCACGAATCTTGATGTAAGTTTTATTATTTCTGGTGTTCGTTCTACTGCTGTAATTAAAGATGGATAGATTAGAAGGATAAACATAAAAAAATGTTTGCGCTGGCGGGCATGGTTGGTTGGCCGCCATGTCAGAGATTTGCGGTGGCGGGCGCTCCTGTACGCCCGCCATGTCAGAAGTTTGCGGTGGCGGGCATTTTGTGAAGCCCGCCACATGCTTTTGATCCCAAATCGCTAGCCTCTCCCTCACTTACCTTAGCCAGTTTTCATTCAAATTGCGTTGCATCTCTCTACCGTGCCCGCTTACCGAATTCGCCGCCACCGCTGCCGCGAGTCGTAGAACTCGCCGGCCCTGTGTGCTCGCCTCCGACGCCGCCGCCACGTCCTCGCCGCCCGGGCTTGCTCGCCTTGGGAGACACCGCCACCGCGGGGACACCGTCGCGTGGCGCCCCCCTTTGCTCGGACACCGCCGCCGGCCCCCTAGATCTCCTCCAACACCATCGCCGGCACGCTCCTGTACTCCAACACCACCGCCACTGCCGACCCATATCCCACCGAGGTACATATATATTGCGGCTGGCCCGTCTCCTCCAAGTAACATGCACACCATTATTTGAGCAATGCAAGGTGTTTGATGAAATGCCTACACCGGTCGATGTAATGTTTTTACGACCACGAAATTTTGGGTTTATTTGCAGGACTAAATATGAGTGCCAATGTTCTAAAGAAACATTGATTAATTTCCATTTCGTCAAATTTCTTGCACTCAATATGCCCTACTTGTAGCAAAGGTCATGCTGAAATTTGTAATCGTTATTTTTTTTATGTTTCGATAATAATTCTTGGTCACAATTTTGCAGTTCGATGAATGGATCCCCACGCCGGAGCATCGTCTCAAGAGGAACTCAACTACAACAACCCTGACGTCGAGATGTGCGCCCCTGCCATGGAGACGGGCGATGACCAACATGAAGAACCGCCCACCGGGCGAGGAGAAATGAGCCACACAAACGAGACTTCATCCAGCACCGCCGCTGATATCTCCGACGTATCTATAATTTTTTATTGTTTCATGCTATTATTATATCAATTCTACATAATTTATATGCAATTTTATATCATTTTTGGGATCTAAGCTATTAACCTAGAGCCCAGTGCCAGTTTCTGTTTTTGCCTATTTTATTGTTTTAGGGAAATACTATACCAAATGAAGTCCAAATGTGATAAAATTTTACGGCGATTTTTTCTGGACCAGAAGTCACCCAGCAAGCTTTGGGAGGAGGCTAGAAGACCTACGAGTGGGCCACAAGCTCACACAGCGCGCCCCTGGGGGAGGCGCGCCATCTGAGCTTGTGTGCCCCTCGTAACCCCTCCTGACCTAATTCCACTTCCTTAAATTCCCTAAAATCCCCAAAACACCGTAGGGAGCCCCAAAACAACTCTTCCGCCGCCGCAAGCCTCTGTTCTTCCGCGATCTCATCTGGAGGCCTCTGCCAATACTCTACCGGAGGGGGAATCGACCACGGAGGGCTTCTACATCAACCTTGCTGCCCCTCCAATGATGTGTGAGTAGTTCCTACAGGACCTATGGGTCCATTGTGATTAGCTAGATGGCTCTGTCTCTCGATATGATCTTCAATACCATGTTCTCCTCGGAATTTTATCCTATGTAATACTTTTGTGCGGTGTGTTTGTTGGGATCTGATGAATTATGGGTTTATGATTAGATTATTCATTGAAAGTGATTGAGTTATATTCTGAACTTTATTATGTATGATTGTTATAGCTATGTAATTGTCGGGGTACGACCATCTATGGGGCCATGCAACCCCTTGTGGTTCGGCGGGGGAGGTCGACGTGCACAAAGAGCATGGACAATGGGGAGCGCGAGGGATTTACCCAGGTTCGGGCCGCTGAGAAGCGTAAAACCCTAGTTCTGCCTTTGGTGTATTGATGGTGCAGAAGCATAGTACAAGGAGCGCCTATCCCGGCAAGGCGCGGGGGGAGTAGCTACGCGAGACGTGCTTGTGTTTGAAAAGGGGTCCCAATCCCTCTAACTGTTGCCTTGGCCCTCCTTTTATAGCTCAAGGGGTTACCACAGTGGCAAAACAGTAATTACATAGCGATTAGATAGCAAACAGTGCTATCATACCTAACTCTGCCAGTTTAGGACAAAGGCATTAAATGCGCCGTTAGGTGTCATGTAGGGAGGTAGTCCCGGCAAGGTTTCTGCACCGCTTGCCCAGCTACCTCGTATTATCCTGACACGCCTCTTGGACAGGTGTCGTTAGGGGAAAATCTTGTCCCAGCGTGCTGACACATACCCGACAAGCCTCACCAACCAACCTGCGTGGTCGACACCTCACACATCAGCGAACAACTATGCAGCGAGGTGGAGCGCTGGAGGGCTGGCTTACGCTTGCCGGCACGGAGTTTGCCGGGTCTTCACCTTGCCGGTTCAGCCTTGCCGGCAAGGAATGTCTTCATCTTTGGTACTAGTCGAGTGTTGTGTTTTGAGCTTCTTTCTGGTAGCTTCTGCGGCTGGACTCCGAATCTTGATCTTGGCGGTTCCCGGCAAAGCTTTGGCCGGCAAGGAGGTTGCCACCGTCTGTGCATAAGTCAGGGTATAAAATATCCATGTTTTATACACCGATAGGAGCCCCCAGACCTGGGCCGTACGCGCGTCCAAAGCGTCATTGGGCTAGGCCCAAACAATGCACAGACACGCTGCGGGGAACTGCCGCTGTAATTTTCGGTCATGATGATTATCCTGGCGCACGTCCAATCCACGCATTAAATGCGGATCATGGGGATTTGGACTATTGCGGTTATTTTTGCGGTAGTGCGCCTGTAACAGAATGTGGCTGGGGTAAACAGTGATGAGCCAGCCTCTCCTCGCGCCTTCCCCATAAAAAGGCAACCGCGAGGAGGCGCGGCTCATTCGCCCCTGCTTCCCCTGCTTCATCTTCCTCCTCAAGCGAGAACTGCTTCCGCCGCCGCCGCTGCTGCTTCGCATCCCCAATCAACCTCCCCCTTCCCCTTCGATCCCTGATGGCGCCCAAGAGAGCCGACGCGGCGGGGAAGAAGAAGCCCGCCAAGCCGCTCGATCCCAAGGCAGAGGAGAAGAAGAAGGCGTTGGAAGAGCTAGAGAAGCGGCGGAGGGAGAATGCAATCTTCTCGCCGTGCTCCTTGGACGCCAATGAGCTGATCAGGAGGTACGCGTACATGTGGGGGAGGGACACCAAGGATCACAAGGCGCCCGTGGTGCTCCCCGAAGGCGACAAAGACCCCGCGGATTCTTATCCATTCTTCTGCGTGTACTTTTACTGCAGTTTGGTCCCTCCCTACTCAGATTTCTTCAGCGCGATGATGTTCAGTTACGGGTTCAGACTGCTGGACTTCACTCTGAATGCGATGACTTGCATGGCGGTTTTCGCTCATTTGTGCGAGAACTTCGTCGGAGTGGCCCCCAACATGGATCTGTTCCGCCACTTTTTCATTCCCCGGATCGAAGACAAGTCACTCTCTGGTTGCGTGGCCTGGATTCCTAGGGCAAAGACGAAGGGCGAGTACCTTGCCGGGCAGCTCCATCTCAAGTAGGAAGAATGGAGGGCCGAGTGGTGCTGGATCCAGGAGAAGGATTTTCCCCAATTCTGCATACCGCGCACAGTGAGGGTCACGTGCGGCAAGAACCGGAGCAGCATGGGCGCTACTGACGCCAAGATTCGTCCGGCCCTGAACCGGATCGCCCGCCTTAAGGCCGCCAAGCTGACCATAGAAATGGTTGGCGCTGATTTCCTCCGGTGACGCATAGCGCCGCTGCAGAAGAGAGAGAGAGAGAGATTTTCTTGGGAGTACTAGAATGTCGCTGACGTCATGTGGCTGTATCCCGGGACCGGCAATAATTTGTCGGTTATGGAGCACGCCAGCCTCTGTGAGCAGCTGTTCCGGAAGACCGGCGTATTCCACTTGCCGAACCAGATCATCCCGCTGCATATCAACTCCGCCAAGGACTCCATCTTGGCGGTGATGCCGGATTGTGATGCCCACGGAGTGAAGGCAGACTGGGATTTGCCCGCCTTGGAGTTCAAGATGGAGTGGGCCTCCAACCTGACGGAGAAAGCTTCCCGGAAGGAAACGGACCTCATCCGGGCCACCACTGAGGAGGAACTGGCGTATATCGCCAGTAGGGCCGCAGAGATCGCGAGGATCAACGCGGCAGGCGGTTCCGGTGCCGCGGCAGCCGAGGACGAAGAAGAGGAGCAGTCTGATGAAGAGGCCGCCGAGGAGCATCAAGAGGAGCCTGCCGTGGATGAGACGGCCGAAGCCGAGGTTGTCGGGGCTGAGGCTGCCGGGGACGAAGTTGCCGGAACTGAAGCCGCCGGAGAGCCCGAGGAAGAAGAGGGCCCTCGGGCCCCAAAGAGGAGGCGTCGTCTTCAGAGGGCGGTTAGCCAAGAGCCGGCGTGCGCTTCTTCGCCGAGGGCTGGCCCCACGGTGAAGAAGACGACCACGAAGGCAGGCCGCCAAGAAGAAGTACGCCGGCAGTCCACCCGGCCTCCCCGGACTTAGCCTTCATCTCCCCGGCCAGAGGTTGCCGAGGAAGCCGAGCCCCTTCAGCCGATGGGTTCACCTCCTCCGGCACTCAAGAGGGCGAGGGAGTCGCCCCCGCCAGTGATGTACGATTTCGACGTCCTTGGCCAGTCCGAGGAGGAGGAGGAGTACATACTTCGCTTATTCCCGCCAAGCCTTGATTCCACTTGATTGCCATTTTAACTTGATTCCTTCTATCTTGACAGGGACCCAGAACCGCTCGTGCATCGATCGAAGCGGCCCAGGTCTGCAGTAGCACAGGACCCTGTGGCAAGCGCCGGGCAGGGGGTTGTAATGGCTGAAGCCGTCGTTATCAGCCCCCAGCTGAGCCCCCTGCACGAGGACGTGGTGCGGGTGCTTACCACTAGCACTGGTACTGGAGTCCCTGCTGCTGAGCCTGTCGTGGAGACGGAGGAGGCTCACCAAGAAGAGGAGTGCCAAGAAGCGGATCCAACTGTGGCTCCCCCATCCATCAATATCCCGGGGAGCGCTTCTCCGTCAAGGGCCTCCACCGACAAGCTTGCCCACGCGGTGGCTACCCCGACGAGCGGGGCCGCCGACGACCGCGCGCCGGCAATGCAGGTTGCCGGGGAAGGAGCCCTTCCTCAGCAAGCACCAACGGGTAATCCTCTTGCCTTTGTACGCCTTTTCCGGGAAAGATTTCTTTTTGTCTTCTTGAACTTGACTTGTGATTTCGAATCCTATGTCACCCTTGTTTTTGCCTTGATCCACAGCTCAAACCTCCCCTGATGAAGGCGAAGTCCTTGTGGAGGTGGCTGATATCGCAAGGGATGCCGCCGAGGAAGCCGTCAAGATCGCCGCTGGAGAGGGCCCCACACAGGTTGCCAAGGAGACCGGGACACTCCCCGACGAGTCCGAGAGGGCTTTCGACAGCACGCCCGACCCAGCCAGGATGGATGCGCAGAAGACGCCCGCCAATGTCGATGCGCCAACTCCCGGCAACCAGTTAGTGGTGTCGATTCCGCCAAATCCGTCAAGTGACATGGCGTTGGTCGCCCCTCAGCACGAGTCCGGAGCCCCCAGTTCCTTTGGCATCGCGGGGCCAAGCTTTGATGAGGAGATAGCTCGGATCCTGCTCCCCTTGGTCCAAAGAACCGATGAATCCACCGATGTGGCCGACAACGCCGAAGATCTTGCTTTCATGGAAATCATGGCTGTCGGGTTCAAGGGCGTCCAGGAACGGTACAGCCGGAGGTGGGACAAGGTGCACGAAGAGCGCAAGGCTGCGGATTTGGTTGATCGGAAGTTGAGGGAGAAGGTGGATGAGCTGCGCACATGGTACAGTCAGCAGGCCCGCAATCTCAATGCTGCTACCAAAAGAGCGGCGATCCGCGACGGCAAGCTGACGGAGTGCGAAACGCTGCTCAACGCCAAGGAGAAGGATCTTGCCGCGCGGGAAGAAGCCCTTACCGCCACTCTTCGCGGCAAGGATGATGAGATTGAAGCGCTCCTCAAACGGCGGACCCAGGAGCTGGAAGACGGGCACAAGAAGCTTATTGAAGCCCAGGCCTCGGAGAACGCCGCCAAGCTCAAGGAGGCCGCTGATAAGGCTGCTGTCGCTGACTCCGCCAAGGCAGAACTAGAATCCCAGGTGGCCAAACTAAAGGAGGATCTTGTCGGCAGCGGCAACGAGATCGAGGTTCTCAAGGACGAAGCGCTGAAGGAAGCCCGCACTTTGGGGGACTTGAAAGCACAACTATCGTCCAAGAACCAAGATCTCGACACTGCCGCCAAGGCAATTGAGGACCTGAAATCCCAACTGGCCACCGTGGTAGCAGCTTCGGAATCCACCAAGGAGAGGGAGAGGGTCTTGACGGAGAAGCTGGAGAAGGAGGAGGCCTCGAAGAAGGAGGCTGAAAGCAACTACGCCCAGCTGCACGAGAACCTCTCCCTCTGGACCGGCAGGCTTGTTAATGCCGCCGAGCGCATCAACCTTCAAATCACAGAGATGGATATGAAGAGCTGGGGTTTCACCGTCAACGACAAGGAGGCCACCAGCGTCAGGTTGACCAAGTTCTTCGAGGGCCTTGTCGATGCCTTGAAGACGTACCAGGACGACAGGTCTGCCTCGTTTGCTGATGAGTCCCGGAAATTTGTGCGTGAAATTGTGTACAGGGTGTTGCTCAAGATCGCTCATCGCAATCCCGGCATTGATCTCTCCGGGGTCTTTAGGAGGTTGCCGGATAGCACAGACGTCACCGCTGCCGACAAGATCGCTGCCCCTCTTGCCGACAAGGTTCTCCAAATCCCGAGGGTCCAAGGCAACCACCGAGATTGAGCTTGCCGCTACATCCACCATTGTGCTGCCATGTTCAAGATACATTTAATCTTTTGTTAGCCCCAACACTACTTCTGTGATGTAACATAACTTGCACCGCTTGAATGTATGTGCATCGTTCCCCTTGTTTTATTCCGCCTTTGTATGATTTGTGTTCCCTACGCTTATCGGAAGATTGCCAGTGCGCACACTTGCCACGAGCACTTCGAGGAACGGGTCCTTAGCAGCCTGCTGGAAGTGCCGCTGCTGGCAAGGTTACTTGCCGGGCCAGAACGCAGCCGCCAAGCTTGCCGAGTAGACTCGAGGCAACCTAGGGCACGGACTGATCGCGACAAGGTTCCTCTCGCGTGCAGGTTTCTCATACAAAGCTCAAAACCGTTCAAGGGGGAACGCGAATGTAACAGGGAATTTTTTAAAAGTTTTTGCAACTTAGCTTTTCCTTGTGCCGTTTCTCTCGTTGTAAAAAATGATCACTTGAACGTCGTTAAGAATGGTACCCCATCTCCACTCCCTCCGGGAAACTTTCATGCGAGGTAACCTCCTCATCCTTTTAAGAAAAAGAAAGAAGAGAAAAGAGCGGTTTGGGAACCTTGATGGCTCATTAGTCATTTCATACAAACTAAAGCGTAAATCAGAACATCACATGCATCGACACATAAATGAACATGTACGAGGAGTTGCGAAACACTTAGCTTTATTATGCACAGGATCTGCGCCTGGCTTTGTACAAAGGGTTACATGTCTAATCGAGCAACTGCGCCCCACGGGTAGAACTTGCGAAGATGCTCAATATTCCATGAGTTCTGCACCGAGGTGCCATCTTCGGTCTCCAGACGGACTGCGCCAGGCCTGGTGACTCGTACTACCCGGTAAGGGCCTTCCCACTTCGGCGTCAACTTGTTTGATCCCTTGGCGGACTGAACACGCCGAAGAACAAGGTCGCCTTCCTCAAGGCTTCGGGCATGCACTTTGCGGCTATGGTAGCGGCGCAAGGCTTGCTGGTAGCGTGCAGCTCGCACAGCCGCCCGAAGACGATCTTCCTCAAGGAGCAACGCATCGTCTTGCCGCAGCCGCTCTTGCTCAGCTTCATCGTAAGCGAGCACTCGAGGTGACCCGTATATGAGTTCCGTGGGGAGCACCGCTTCCGCACCATAGATTAGGGAGAAGGGTGTTTGGCCGGTAGCTCGATTTGGTGTCGTTCTGAGTGACCAAAGAACCGTTGGCAACTCATCAATCCAGTGCCTCCCACACTTGTGCAGCAGGTCAAAGGTCCTTGTCTTGAGGCCACGCAGCACTTCAGCGTTCATCCTTTCCGCCTGGCCGTTGCTTCTCGGGTGAGCAACAGACGCAAAACAGATTTTGCTGTCGAGGTCTTGGATATATTGCATGAAGGTGCAGCTCATGAATTGTGTGCCATTATCGGTGATGATCCTGTTAGGAACCCCGAAACGGCAAACTAATCCTTTGAAGAACTTGACAGCTGATTACACTGTCACCTTCCTCACTGGCTCCACTTCAGGCCACTTTGTGAACTTGTCGATGGCGACGTACAAGAACTCAAAGCCCCCGGCAGCACGCAAGATATCGAGCCCCCAGACCAAAAAGGGCCAGGAGAGAGGGATTGTTTGGAGGGCTTGAGCTGGTTGATATATGCTCTTTGAATGGAACTGGCATGCTTCACACTTGGTTACTAGCTCAGTCGCATCCTGGAGGGCAGTGGGCCAATAGAAGCCTTGTCGGAAAGCTTTGCCGACAAGAGCCCTTGATCCTATGTGAGAGCCACATATGCCTTCGTGTATCTCCGCCAATAACTTTAGTCCATCTTCCCGGCAAATGCACTTCAATTTCACACCGTTTGGTCGTTTTCTGTATAGGATGCTATCCACAAACTGATACATACTTGACAGACGGGCTACTTTCTCTGTTTCTTCTTACTCACCGGGAAGCCCTCCTGTTTGAAGGAAACGGACTATCTGCTGTGCCCACGTCGGAGCCTGTGGCTCGACGACAAGGACTAAAGGCATCTTCTCGGCTACGGGAGCGCTTGCTTCTGCGGTAAGAACTTGTGGTTCTGCGCTAAGCGGCTGCTCACCGGCAACCGTATTGTTGTTTCCGGCAACGTCCTTGTCGGCGGCTTCTGGGAGCTCTGCCGGAAAGTACTTGCCGATACTTAACTTTCTTCTCTTGTTGGCCTGCATTGATGGGGCGACTGTTGGTTGATTCAAATGGAGCACAAAAGTTCCCGGTTCCACGGGAAGCTTTTGAGCGGCACACTTTGACGGGCTATCAACGACGCTGTTTTCCACACGAGGGATGTGCTCGGTTTGCAACCCGTCAAAATGTTCTTCCAATTTCCTCACTTCTTCCACATACGCCTCCATTAACGGGCTCTGATAATCTTTGTTCACTTGCCTCACAACAAGCTGCGAGTCGCCGCGGATGATCAATTTTTTGATCCCAAGGTCTACTGCGATCCTAAGACCGGCAAGAAGTCCTTCGTACTCAGCAGTGTTGTTTGTAGCTTGCTCCCTGGGAAAGTGCATTTGGACCACATACTTGAGGTGCTCTCCAGTGGGTGCGATAAGCAGCACTCCGGCACCGGTGCTGTCGTGGTTTTGTCACGGCAGATGTCCGAAGACTTAGGTTCGAGGCCAACGCCATGGAAGTGGACTCAAAGGGGTTAAACGGGACAAGGGACACGAGTTTACCCAGGTTCGGCCCCTCACAGTGGAGGTAAAAGCCTACGACCTGCTTATGCTGTATTAACTGGTGTATCGATTACAAGGGGCGGCTTGCTTGCCCTAGCTCTCGACTGCTTGGTCTCTCTCGCCGTAAGGCTTGTCTGTCTGTCTTTCTTAACCTGTCTAACACGCCGCAGGGGCTCACCTTTATATACATAGGTCGAGGCCCTGGGCTTACACGAGTCCGGGTCGGTTTATACAACGTAACCGATCCTGGTTCCAACTCCTCAGTCTTACAGAACAAGTCATCTTATGGCGGCTTACATCTTCTGGCCCATGAGTCGCCTCAAGCCTCTTGGGCCTTGACCTCAGCCCCTCTGGCAAGCCGCCATATGGTCTGGTCTTCATGTCTTGTCTTCCTCTTGGCCCACTTGGTAACCCGCCATGTGGCTTGGTCTCCATCTTCTGGCCCACCTTATGGGTCTTTGACTATGAACCGCCAAGCTGGTGACCGGGTCTTCAGTGAATCGCCAAGTCCTGGCCGGGTTATACTCCGGCCGGGTTATATCGCGGGGTTATATCCCTGACATTAGCCCCCAGGTTAGCTTGAATTTATTCATGCTAAGCTCGAGCCGTCTTCTTAATCGTCTTGCTTGTCAGTGTCCTTCGAAGTAAAATTCTGGGAATATAACACCCATATGCCATTGAGTCGGCCTCCAATACTCTCGGCGGGTTATCACCGCCGGGTTATAATATTTGAATCGCCGGGTCATGTAATGTTGGTGACGCCGGGTCAGATAACCAGACTCCAGTTGACTTTGATAACTCTTTTCAACTTTTTTGATATATCCATATTACCTGTAGCCCCCAAGCTCCAAGTGTATCCATGATGACTTGGCGCTTTGCAATAATATCTTTGACTGTGCAGCCCCCAAGTACCAGGTTGTCTCGCCTGCAGCAGCCTGGGACTTATAACTGTCTTATATCTTATAAAGCTTCAACTGGTGTAGCCCCCAAGAGCCGGCTCTTCAGCATGTGATGGGCCGGGTCTTTAATGAGAACCTTATAATCTGCTTGAACAGCTGAATACTGTAGCCCCCAAGTGCCGGGTCGCATGCCTGCGGCGACTTGGGACTTCAGAGAATTTGATCTGAGCGGTGTAGTCCCGAAGTGCCGGGTCAGTAATATGTACTGGGCCGGGACTTTAGAAGGATTGTAGAAAACCGGTCATCTCCTTGAAATAACAGGGGCTTCCTTGATAATGTACTGTCTTGAAAACCGGCTTGCATTAGCCCCCAAGTGCTGTGGCGCATGCTTGCAGCGACATGGGACTTGCGTACTTGATATAAGCCGGATTTGAATAATGTAGCCCCCAAGTGCCGGGTTGTCTGCCTGCGGCGACTCGGGACTGTATAAGAGTAACATGATTCCTTGAACGTGGTTGTAACCCGGTTATGAATAATGAAATCCCTGCTCGTGGTTGCGGTGCAACCCGGCAAATATATGCTTGAGAAATCCATGAATGCTGTAGTATACTACATAGCACTGGTTGAAGAAATCCAAGAGCCGGTCGATCTAGATAACCCGGCATTATAATCAATAGGACGGCTCTTCAAGAATAGCCAGCCATGTCGGCTATTTAGTGTCTTTACTATGCTTGCAGAGGTTACGATGTAAAGACTTAGGCATGATTGCCACTCATGTGCCGACTCTCATATGGCACAGATTCGTCGTTTTAACCTTAACCAGCTCAGGGTCTTATTGCGAGATTAACTGTCAAGAGACAAGTTCAGGGTCTCTAAAGATTGACTGTTTAAGAGTACAACAATTTATAAAACCGACTCTTTTGACAAGTTCAGTGTCTTATAGATTGACTGTCAAAGAGAGGTAAATCATAATCCGGCTCTTGACAGTTCAGGGTCATATAGATTGACTGTCAAAGAGACGTAAATCATAAGCCGGCTCTTGACAGTTCAGGGTCATATAGATTGACTGTCAAAGAGACGTAAATCATGAGCCGGCTCTTGACAGTTCAGGGTCATATAGATTGACTGTCAAAGAGACGTAAATCATAAGCCGACTCTTGACAGTTCAGGGTCATATAGATTGACTGTCAAAAAGACGTAAATCATAAGCCGGCTCTTGACAGTTCAGGGTCATATAGATTGACTGTCAAAGAGATGTAAATCATAAGCCGGCTCTTGACAGTTCAGGGTCATATAGATTGACTGTCAAAGAGACGTAAATCATAAGCCGGCTCTTGACAGTTCAGGGTCATATAGATTGACTGTCAAAGAGACGTAAATCATAAGCCGGCTCTTGATAGTTCAGGGTCATATAGATTGACCGTCAAGATACGTAAATCATAAGCCGGCTCTTGACAGTTCAGGGTCATATAGATTGACTGTCAAAGAGACGTAAATCATAAGCCGGCTCTTGACAGTTCAGGGTCATATAGATTGACTGTCAAAGAGACGTAAATCATAAGCCGGCTCTTGACAGTTCAGGGTCATATAGATTGACTGTCAAAGAGACGTCGGGTCACCTGTTGGAATGTAGGCGGCAATCTCCAGGACCTGGTTTTATCTTCTTTGAAATAACGATCTTTGCCGAGTCATAACTGCATAGCCCCCAAGTCTTTAAGATGACTTGAGGAGTCGGCTTAATAATCTCCACTGAAGGTTGAAGTTGCCCATTGCGGGTTATAAATGATCCCGTTTGAGGTGTTTTAGTAATCCTCGTTAAGGCGTTTCGGGTTCCTCTGATACCCTGACTGGTTATTTTGCCGCTGGCCTCCGCCGCGAGGCTGTTGATTATGACCCCCATGGTTGCCTTGACCCTGGTAACCAGACCCTGAGCCACCAGCATCAAAGCCGGCTTCTGAGCCGCCCAGACCTGAGCCGCCCGATGGGCCATCACCGTTATCACGATGCTGTTGAATGCTGTAATTCCGGAACTGTCTCATAGTATAACAATCCCTCCATAGATGGTTTGCCGGCTTATTCGGCCGGGTGTGCTCTGGACAAGGTTGGCTAAGCCTCTCCTCCAGGTTGAAAGTAGTTTTTCCCTTGTTAAAAGACTGCTCGAAGTTCCCGTTGCCCTTAGCACGGTTGTTCCTGACGTTGGTGTTTGCCACCAGTTCTGACCCGCCATCTGGGTGCTTCCGCTTGCCATTGCTACCTTTCTTCCCCTGACCTGATTTCTCATTATCAGAGTCCGGGTCCTTTGTGTTATCAGAATCTGCGTACTTGGTGAGAGCCGCCATGAGCTCCCCCATGTCTTGGCATGAGCGTTTGAGCCGGCCAAGTTTCTGCTTCAAAGGCGTGAAGTGACAATTCTTCTCTAGAATCAAAACCGCCTGAGAGGCCGTAATCTGCTCAGAAGAGTGGATGATTTCGGAGACTCGCCGGACCCAGTGATGAGCCGACTCGTCCTCACGCTGCACACACTGGTCCAAATCCACAATCTTCATGGGCTGCTTGCATGTTTCTTTAAAAAAAATGATGAATTTCGCCCTTAACTCGGCCCAGGAGTTAATGGTGTTGGGTGGCAAACCCTTCAACCATGTGCGAGCCGGCCCTTCCAGCATCATGATGAAATACTTTGCGCAGACTGCATCACTGACGTCTAACATCTCCATGGCTAGCTCATAGCTTTCAATCCAAGCCTCGGGTGGTAAGTCAGCCGTGTAATTGGGCACCTTACGAGGACCCTTGAAATCCTTCGGCAGACGCTCATTCCGCAGAGCCGGCACCAAACATGGTACTCCCACAGCCCTGGAAGTCGCCCCCGCTCCTCCTGAGATGGAAGGGGCAACTGTGGGATCCTGATAAGCCGCCGTTGCTGCCAGAGTCGCCGCTTCTTGCTGTGCTTTTGCCCGTTCCACCCGTGTTTGAACATCCAGAGCCGCCAGATCAGCTTGCGGCGGGTTACTGCTAGAGACCGCCGGCGACTCATAACGCCGGCTGTAGCTACGGCTGTGGATGGGGGTTGAATGCACACGACTCCGGCTGTAATTATATTTCCCCTGCTGGGCCATCGCCGTGCGCAGGTATCCGATGGCATTCCGCACCTCTTCTGCGTAGGGCGCCTCATCGGGGATCGGGGTTGTATCAAGCCTGGTTGCCGCCGCCACCATGTTCTCCACCGGGCTAGAATAATGACCCGGCGGTGTTGAATAAAGTAGTGGCGGGTTTTGATTCCGCCGGGGCGGGTCTAGCTGCTGACGCTGAACCGCCGCCCGGCTTCCAGGTATTTCCGCCGTCCGGGTTACGGTCAAAGGTACGTTCCGTCCCGTTCCTGGCGTGTTAAAAAGATTCCTAGCTTCATACTGCAAGCGGGATTGATGTCTCATGCGATAAACCGCCGCTGCTGACTGTTGTTCTAACTCAAGGCGAAAAGCGTCCGCCTTAAGGCGTTCTGCCTCAGCATCCATCTGAGCCTTCAGCTCATTGATTTCCTGTTGGACTCCGGCCATCTGATTCTTTAACCTCGCGATCTCCGCATTACGGGCCGCTTGGTTTTCAGTAGTGACCTCAGTCTCCATTAGGGTTGTAAACTCGTTCATGAGATCCAGAAGAACCTGAACCGGGGGCCTGCCTGACCCAGACCCGGTCGCACTGGCGGCTGTACCGCTCGGAGCCGCCGCGGAACCCGCCATAAAAATGGCAGCGCGGTTTGGCGGCTCATCCTCCTCCGGCTCATGATACTCTGACTCGGGGTAAGACTCGTCGTATCCCCCAGGTCCACAATTATGAAGCTGATAGATCGATTCCGTCTCTCCACACGAGGACCTCTCCTCGGAGTGGGCGAGAGCTCCTTCCTCTGACACAGAACCTTCAAGATCCATGCCTCGAGTAAAGCCAACGAAGACGTGCTCCCTGCCTGGGTCAACACAGGCGGGTTGCATGCTTTGGGCGCTTTGCTCATGCCGGGCCGGCTCGACGATGTCGGTGCAGATGTCCGGCCCGGGTTCAGATCCGCCGATCTTGCCGATGAAGATGTTGACTCCACCGAAGGGGACCCGGAAACCATGCTCGATTGAGTCGGCCTCAGGACCCCAGCCGGCGTCGTCGAGGTAGAGTCTCCCATGGCGACTCTTGGTTATCTCACCATTGATGTACCCTTCGCTCCCAGAGAGAGAACCCTTTGAGAACTCAACACCACCGAGCGCTGCCCCACGGTGGGCGCCAACTGTCGTGGTTTTGTCACGGCAGATGTCCGAAGACTTAGGTTCGAGGCCAACGCCATGGAAGTGGACTCAAAGGGGTTAAACGGGACAAGGGACACGAGTTTACCCAGGTTCGGCCCCTCACGGTGGAGGTAAAAGCCTACGTCCTGCTTATGCTGTATTAACTGGTGTATCGATTACAAGGGGCGGCTTGCTTGCCCTAGCTCTCGACTGCTTGGTCTCTCTCGCTGTAAGGCTTGTCTGTCTGTCTTTCTTAACCTGTCTAACACGCCGCAGGGGCTCACCTTTATATACATAGGTCGAGGCCCTGGGCTTACACGAGTCCGGGTCGGTTTATACAACGTAACCGATCCTGGTTCCAACTCCTTAGTCTTACAGAACAAGTCATCTTATGGCGGCTTACATCTTCTGGCCCATGAGTCGCCTCAAGCCTCTTGGGCCTTGACCTCAGCCCCTCTGGCAAGCCGCCATATGGTCTGGTCTTCATGTCTTGTCTTCCTCTTGGCCCACTTGGTAACCCGCCATGTGGCTTGGTCTCCGTCTTCTGGCCCACCTTATGGGTCTTTGACTATGAACCGCCAAGCTGGTGACCGGGTCTTCAGTGAATCGCCAAGTCCTGGCCGGGTTATACTCCGGCCGGGTTATATCGCGGGGTTATATCCCTGACAGGTGCCCTGCAGCGAGAAGGCACCATCAAAGTACATGACCCATTCCTTTGCTGTCTCTTTGCGAGGGAGAGCTGTCTCTTGAATTTCTTCGTCTTGCGTTGGCATCCATTCGGCGATGAATTCCGCCAAAGCCCTGCTCTGAATGGTTGAAGTGCTCTCAAACTTGAGTGCAAAGCTTGACAATTCCAACGCCCACTCCACTATCCTGCCGGTTGCCTCTGGATTTCTCAAGATGCGTTGCAACAGGAAGCGAGTGACGACGGTAATCTCGTGTGCTTGGAAGTAGTGGCGCAGTTTTCTTGAGGCCATAAGGAGACCGAAAAGCAACTTCTGCTCCCCAGAGTATCTCGATCTAGCCCCCTGTAGAAGGGAACTAACAAAATACACTGGTCGCTGCACCACTTTCTTTTTCGGCACTGTTTGTTGGTCAACTTCATTTGCTCGCCCTGTTTCTGACTTATCGGCACCGGATCTTGCCGGAGAAGACTCTGATTTGCCACTGGATGGGTTTGCCATGGTTGTTTCCTCGTCATCGAGTTCCCTCTGCGCCACTAGTGCAGCACTAGCCACTTGATTCGTTGCCGCTATGTATAGCAGCAACGGCTCTTGGGGTCTTGGTGCAACCAGTGTTGGTGCGGAGGAGAGGTATCTTTTCAAGTCCTGCAGCGCGGCCTCCACCTCCGGAGTCCATTTCATTGGCCCTGCCTTTTTCAAAATCTTGAAAAACGGCAAGGCGCGCTCAGCAGATCTTGAAATGAATCTACTTAAGGCAGCAACACAGCCGGCAAGGCGCCGCACATCTTTGACGCTTTTTGGTGCTTGAATCTGCTCAATCACCTTGATCTTGTCGGGTTTTGCTTCAATTCCTCATTAAGATACAAACAATTCGAGAAGTTTGCCGGATGGAACACCAAACACACACTTCTCGGGATTGAGCTTCAAGTTGATTTTGCGCAAGTTCGCAAATGTCTCTTCCAAGTCTTGAATAAGGGTAGACTCGTCCTTGGTTTTGACCACTATGTCATCCATGTATGCTTCTACATTCCTGTGCAGCTGGGGCTCAAAACCGATTTGGACTGCTCTTGCAAATGTTGAACCGGCACTCTTTAATCCGAAGGGCATACGTACGAAGCAGTACGTGCCACATGGAGTAATGAATGCAGTTTTCTCTTCATCCTCCTTGACCATGAATATCTGATGGTATCCAGAATATGCATCAAGGAAGGAGAGCAAATCACAGCCAGAAGTAGAGTCTACAATTTGATCGATGCGCGGCAAGGGGAAAGGGTCCTTTGGACATGCTTTGTTGATATCCGTGTAATCAATACAAAGTCTCCACTTCATGTTTGCTTTGCGCACCACCACTGGATTTGCCAACCAAGTGGGATGTAGCACTCCTCTGACCAAGCCTGCCGCTTCGAGTTTCTTGATTTCTTCGGCAATGAATTGCTGCCACTCCAAAGCTTGCTTCCGGAATTTTTGTTTGACGGGCCGAGCGTGGGGACAAACGGCAAGGTGGTGCTCAATTACCTCCCTAGGAACACCGGGGATGTCGGATGGTCGCCATGCGAACACATCGACATTCGCCCGCAGGAAAGCAATGAGCGTGCTTTCCTATTTGCTGTCAAGGATGGTGCTGATGGTGAAAGTGCCGTCAGTGCCATCCTCCCTCGCCGGCACCTTCTTGGTTGCCGGTGCAGTGGCTTTGGATTTCTTACCGGCGGAGCACTCCGGCAAGTCTTCAACAGGTGTGCAGCACTCTAAAGAGGTGCGTTTCCCGGAATCCTTGCTAGATGCTTTGCCGGATTTCTTGCTTTCTTTTTTCTTGGCGGAAGCTGGTGCCTTGTCGGCTTCTGCTGCAACCACATCTCTGTACATCTTGTCGACGCAGATGACCGCATCTTTCTTGTCGGAGTTGACGGAAATGACACCCATCGGCCCTGGCATCTTCAACGTGTTGTAAGCATAGTGGGATGCTGCCATGAATTTTGCCAAGGCCGGGCGGCCAAGAATTCCATTGTACGGCAAGGGGATCTTGACGACGTCGAAAACAATCTTTTCCGTCCTGTAGTTCAGTTCCCCGCCAAACGTTACCGGCAACGTGGTCTTTCCCTTGGGCTGGCTTCTTCCCGGGTTCACTCCTTGAAAGGTGCCTGTCTTTTCGAGCTCCTCGTCAGGAATCTGTAGCCTCTTGATTACCTCTGGAGAGATTAGATTCAGACCGGCCCCACCGTCAACTAACATCTTCGTTACTTGGAGGTTGCGAATTGTTTGGGAAACCAACAACGGCAAACACCCGACCGCAGTTATGCGATCAGGGTGGTCCTCAGCATCAAAGATGATAGGCGTGTGTGACCATTTGAGTGGGTTTTGAGAGCCCATTGCCGGTTCCGTCGCGTAAACCTCACGAGCCCACTGTTTAAGCTGGCGGTGAGAGAAGTGCAAAGATGCGCCCCCGTTAACGCACATGGCCTCAGTTGCCTTTTGGAATTCTTGTTTGCTGATCTCATCATCGTCCTCTTCTTCTTCACTTCCATCATCTCCCTTTTCCTTCTCACGGCCCCTAGCAGGCTTTTCTTTCTGCTGCTTGGCCTTGCCGCGGCGGCCTCCTCGACCACCACGGCCCTTTTTGCTGGATCCACCGGCACCATCTTGCCCTTTTTCCTTGTCGCGCTTCTCGTATTCAGCCTTCTGCTTCTCAACAAGGTGTTCGACTTGCCGGCACTCTTGGGGATCATGGCCTTTGGTGCGGTGAATTTTGCAGTACGGCCCATCTGACTTGCCGGCCTTCTCGTTTGCCACCGCCTCCTGGCAAGCGGCGCATACAACAGCCTCCTTGCCGGAATCCTCAGTCTTGGCTTTCTTGGCGGACTCGGAGTTGCCGGAGCCTTCGACAGCCATAACAGTTTTGCCTTTGCGCTTCCTGTTGCGCTTCCGGCCCTTCTTCCCCGGGGTGATAGCATCATCGTCCTCAGAATCTACTTCGGCACCAGCGTCCTCCCCAGGAATCCTTCTTCCTTCCTCAGCACGTGCACACTTATCCGCCAACGTGTAGAGCTCGTTGACGGTCTTGGGCAACTTGACGTTCATTTTCTCCCGCATCCTCTGATTACGCACATCCATGTGAAAGGCGGCAATGATGGCTGCGGGGTGCACATCTGGAATGTTGCGGTGTACGCGGCTGAATCTCTAGATGTACTTGCGTAAAATTTCGCCATCTCTTTGCGGGATCACTCGCAGGTCGCTGGGCTGTCCAGGGGCCTTGTGGCCTCCGGTAAAGGCACTGACGAATTCGTTGCAGAGATCTGACCATGAAGAGATGGAGTTCTCCGGCAAGTTCATCAGCCAAGACCTCACGTTGGGTTTTAGTACCAACGGGAAGTAGTTGGCGAGGATCTTCTCGTCTCTTCCTCCGGCAGCTTACACGGCAATAGTGTAGATGCCTAGAAACTCTGCCGGGTTCAGCTTGCCGTCATATTTTTCCGGCACTTCTGGCTTGAAGGCTCGAACGGACGGCCATCGGACTTGCCGCAGCTCGCGGGTGAAGGCAGGACACCCAACCTCATAAGGTAGATATCCGCCAACCCCTGGCGCAGGCTCATCAACGACGGGGCCATTGCGCGCGTTGGATCGACGACGCGCCTCTCGGCGCCGTTCGATGGTGGTGCATGCGTCTTCTGCCCGCCTGTCTCGCAGCACTTGTCGTTGATCTTGCCGCGCCCGTGGATCTGAAGAGGCTATCGACATCTCGTCGGGTCCTAGAGATTGCTGGGCTTGTCGCGGCTGTTGGCGTTGCTGCTGTTGAGGCGTTTGTCGCGGCGGCGATTGCACCGTTAGCGTAGTATCGTCAATGCGGCCACCGACTGGATATGTCAGTGCTGCTTGCGGACGCCGTGAGGGCTCCGCTTGCTGTGATTTACTGGCTTCAGCAAATCCAATCAAGCTTTGGATGGTGGCTCTCCACTCATCCATCTTCTCTGCCGCTGGAGGGAAGTTCAGCAGCATCTGAGCTCGCGCCATTGCTTCCGCTGCCATGGCTGGCATGGCCGGGAGCGAAGAGCGCGACGTCGCTCTACTCCTGGCAGAGCCAGCAGGAGCGCCATCGCGGTCTTGCTGCCATGGCACATGATCAGCAGCAGGTCGCCATGGCGGAGGCGGTGCCTGGGGATCTGGGATTTGATCCACAGGAGTCTTGCCGTGAGGTCGCTGCTGCCTGGAGTCGTTGGCGCCGCTCGGAGCTGCACCGTGCCCATTGTGCGAGGGGCGCGGTGTCTGTCCTGAAGCAGCATCCTTGGACGCCGCCGCAGCGGGATCTCGGCTCGTGCCGCCCCGGGCATTGCTGCTCCGGTGGCTGTGATCGCCTGCGCGGCGAGGAGGAGGAGGAGGAGGTCGTCTGTCCGCTCTGCCCGCGCCGTCGCGGCTCCATTCGTCAGAGGACCGAGGAGGTCGACCGCCTCCGGCGTGCTCGTCGCCTGCGCCGACCGTGGTGGGCATGGCGACCGCGCCGTCTGCGCTGGTCATGCCAACCGCGGTATCCACGCCGCCCGCATTGGCCGCGCCGCCTGCGCCGCCTGCGGATGCATGCGGGGTGGCCGTCATCGTTATGGCCTTCTTCTTGGGCGCCATCGACGACGAGGAGGACCAGGATGAAGTCGATGAAGATGATGAAGAAGACGACGCGCAACCCACTGGTCAAGGTTCGCGCAAGCGACGCTCTCCCCCTACCTGGCGCGCCAAAGATGTCGGGGTACGACCATCTATGGGGCCATGCAGCCCTTTGTGGTTCGACGGGGGAGGTCAACATGCACAAAGAGCATGGAAAATGGGGAGCGCGAGGGATTTACCCAGGTTCGGGCCGCTGAGAAGCGTAAAACCCTACTCCTGCCTTTGGTGTATTGATGGTGCAGAAGCACAGTACAAGAAGCGCCTGTCCCGACAAGGCGCGGGGGGGAGCAGCTACGCGAGATGTGCTTGTGTTTGAAAAGGGGTCCCAATCCCTCTAACTGTTGCCTTGGCCCTCCTTTTATAGCTCAAGGGGTTACCACAGAGGCAAAACAGTAATTACATAGCGATTAGATAGCAAACAGTGCTATCATACCTAACTCTGCCAGTTTAGGACAAAGGCATTAAATGCGTCGTTAGGTGTCATGTAGGGAGGTAGTCCCAGCAAGGTTTCTGCACCGCTTGCCCAGCTACCTCGTATTATCTTGACACGCCTCTTGGACGGGTGTCGTTAGGGGCAAATCTTGTCCCAACGTGCTGACACGTGCCCGACAAGCCTCACCAACCAACCTGCGCGGTCGACACCTCACACAACAGCGAACACCTGTGCAGCGAGGTGGAGCGCTGGAGGGCTGGCTTAAGCTTGCCGGCATGGAGTTTGCCGGGTCTTCACCTTGCCGGTTCAGCCTCGCTGGCAAGGAATGTCTTCATCTTTGGTACTAGTCGAATGTTGTGTTTTGAGCTTCTTTCTGGTAGCTTCTGCGGCTGGACTCCGAATCTTGATCTTGGCGGTTCCCGGCAAAGCTTTGGCCGGCAAGGAGGTTGCCACCGTCTATGCATAAGTCAGGGTATAAAATACCCATGTTTTATACACCGACAGTAATGCTTTCCGATCTATGAGTTTTCTTTGGCCAAGTTGACAATTAGGTCTTCGGTGGAAGTGGTGCATAGTAGTAGGTTCAATCTTGCGGTGTCCTCATCCAATGACAGAAAGGGTAGCGAGGAACGTATTTGTATTGTTGCTACTAAGGGTAAAAAGAAGGGATTCAATCATATTGTTTGGTTTTATTCTATCTACATTATGTCATCTTGCTTAAAGCGTTACTCTGTTCGTCATGAACTTAATACTATAGATGTAGGCAGGAGTCGATCGATTGGTGGAGTAATAGTAGTAGATGCAGGCAGGAGTCTGTCTACTTGTCACAGACGTAATGCCTATATACATGATCATGCCATGAATAACATCATAACTATGCACTTTTCTATCAATTGCCCAACAGTAATTTGTTTACCCACCGTATGCTTTGCTTATGAGAGAGATGCCTCTAGTGAAAACTATGGTCCCCGGGTCTACCTTAGCCATATTATAAAATTCAAAAATACCTTGCTGCAATATATTTACTTTTATTTTACTTTGCATTTTATCTATCTACAAATATCAGATTTAATCCTTGCAATTAACGAGTACAAGGGGATTGACAACCCTCTTGCCCGCGTTGGGTGCAAGTATTTGCTCTCTTGTGTGTAGGTGCTGTTGAGGGTTGTTCGAGTAAAGCTCCTATTGGTTCGGTAAACCTTGGTTCTCAACTGAGGGAAATAATTATCCGCTACTATTGCATCTCCCGTCCTTTTCGGGGAAAAACCCAACGCAGCTCACAAGTAGCAGAAAGAATTTCTAGCGCCGTTGTCGGGGAGGTTTAATCAAGCAACTCAAAGTACCTTCATACAATTTATCATTTACTTGTTCTACTTTTTATTTTCTTTTACTTGCTTTATTAGTCTCGTTAAAAAATTCAAACACACACAAAAAAAATTATTTTGCTTGCTTGCTTGTTACTATGGCTAGTTCTTCGCTTGTCACTTGTACCCCTGAAAATGAAGTGCTTAATTTTCAACAAAGGGGAGGAGAGAGTCTAAAAGATGCTTGGTATAGGATTTGCGATGCTCAAAATAGATCAACTCATAAGCAATCCACTACCGTTCTTCTTTGCAATTTCTATGTGGGTGTCACTACTTGCTATAGATTTGTGCTCGATACTATTACTGGAGGTAATTTCCTAAGTAGTCACCCCATAGATGCTTTCAATGCCATGGGAAATTTAGTGGGATCACCACCTATCACTATTAATGAAACGGCATTGACCTTGGAACATGTTATGCGAATGTTAGAAATTATTGAAGACAAAATGCCAACTGTTGAACACATTGAAAATCTTGATAAAAATGTTCATAATCAAGTTACTAAATTTGGCTCAATAGTAGCAACCACCTTAAAATTGTTGAAGGAGAAGGAACCAATAATTACTGAAAGAGTAGAGCAAAGTCCCGCTAGAATTGATAAATTGGAAGAAATCATTAATAACTTGGGTTCAGCTTTCTCTTCCGTTAAAACTATTGAAATGACTCCTCCAGATAAGAATTCTAAGTTTATGTATGTTCCTAAAAATAAAGGTGTTTCATCTAGTAAAGAGAATGGGGATTTGAAAATGATTAGTGTACACCCCAACTTTATTAAGATAATAAAGGAACCTATGTTTGAAAACAAATTCCTCAATTTTGTTCCTAGGAATATCATTATTAAAAACACACTCACCAAAACTCCTAGGAAGCCTGGACGTGTAATTCAGGAATTGGGTGACAAGGATGACAATACTTGAAACTATGCATTATGCCTAGCTAGGGGCATAAAACAATAGTGATTGTTGGGAGGCAACCCAATATTTATCTTTATTGTAATTTTTATTTTTCTTGAGTCACATGATTATTGCTACTCTAAGTGTTTTTTATCTTTTAATTAGTGTTTGTGCCAAGTATTGCCTTTGGGATGATTTAGATGATAGTATAATTGATGCTGCTTGAAAACACAAAGTTTTGTGCCCAGTTCTGGAATTTCTATTCTGTACTAGAATGTGATAAAATTCTGATTTTTTTACACAAAATTGGAATACAAATTTTTTACGTTTTCCTAATTTTTCAGAATTTTGAGAGTTACAAAAGTATAATTTTAATTCAGATCTTTACAGACTGTTCTGTTTTAGACAGGTTCTGTTTTTATTGCATAGTGTGCTTGTTTTAATGATGCTATGCATTATATCGGGGGGTATAAGTCATGGAGAAGTTATAATGTAGTAGGTATTATGCAAGATCAATTATGAATGAGTTTATAACAGTACCTAAAGTGGATGATTGATTTATTATACTAACGGATCTCACGAAGTTTCTATTGAGTTTTGTGTGCTGAAGTTTTCAAGTTTTGGGTGATTTACGATGGACAACGGAATAAGGAGTGGCAAGACCCTAAGATTGGGGATTCCCAAGTCACCCCAAGGTAATATCCAAGGAAGACACAAGCATCTAAGCTTGGGGATGCCCCGGGATGGCATCCCCTCTTTCGTCCACAATTCATCGGTATGTTTACTCGGAGCTATATTTTTATTCATCACATGATATGAGTTTTACTTGGAGCGTCTTGTGCTATAGTTTTATTTTGTTAGTTAGTTTGCAACAATCATTTGCTTGATGGACACACCATTTGAGAGAGACTCGCACATGTTATAATTTGTTAGATGTGCTTCACTTATATCTTTTGAGATAGGCAGTTGCTCATGTGCTTCACTTAAATCTTTAGAGCACGACGGTAGGTTTATTTTATAGAAATTATTGGTACTCTCGTGCTTCACTTAAATCTTTTTAAGAGTCCCTTAAATAGGAAGTGATAATGTGCACGGGTTATGAGACTAGTCTGAAAATGATAGGTATGTAAGAGTGATATGATAAAAACTTTCATGTAGATCACTGAATATGAAACGATTGTTTTAATTGGATTGTTGTCGTAATATGAAAGGGTATCGATTCATGATCATTAGTTAATAAAGATACTAATATTAAAGCTTGCTATGTATTACTCATTTAAGTGTCCGACATGGCATGGTGGGGAGGTTTGAGATGTCTGATTGAAATCCTAGAGTGCTATCTAAATCGGGGGTGGGCGATGGTTAACTCCTACCAACCTCCTCCCTAGGGGCATGCGAGTAGAACTTTGCTTTGAGGGCTTTTCAACTTTCACAATAAGTAGATGAGTTCTTTATGACTAATGTGAGATCATGGACTTAAGCACTCCCACCTATCCATATTTTGCTAGCCTCTCCGGTACCGTGCTCTCATGCTTCAGAGTAGCACCATGTTCTTCATATAGAGAGCCTCCATGTTTACATTATATAACTTGGCTTGTATATTCCGATGATGGGCTTCCTCAAATGCCCGAGGTCTTCATGAGCAAGCAAGTTGGATGCACACCCACTTAGTTTCAGTAGAGAGCTTTCATAAACTTATAGCTCTAGTGCCTCCATTGCATGGCAATCCCTACTCCTCGCATTATTATCGATTGATTTGCCTCTCCATTGCCTATTGATCCGCTGAGTTGATGCGAGACTTTCTTCCTTTTTGACTTCCCTTATTGATCTCTACCACCGCATTCTATTCCACCCGTAGTGCTATGTCCATGGCTCACGCTCATGTATTGAGTGGAGTAGAAAATGCTGAAGCACGTGAAAAAGTATGATCCAATTGCTTGGTTTGACACCGGGGTTCTCATGATTTATATTTATGCGGTGAAGGCGGAGTCATGCCATGCTTACATAATTCAATGAGTAGGGATAGCATTCGTTAAGCATCATATATCTTGAAAAGTAATGATTATGTTCTGATATTCATGGATATTATTATGTTGATGTCAATTACTTCATTGTTTCTCAATATTCATACCGCGAAAAGATTACATGATAGACATGCTAGGTACATTCAATATCAAAAATTATTTTGTTTATCATTTACCTACTCAAGGACGAGCAAGAATTAAGCTTGGGGATGCTGATACATCTCCGACGTATCTATCATTTTTGATTGTTTCATGTTATTATTATGTCAATTCTACCTACTTTATATGCAATTTAATATCATTTTTGGGAACTAACCAATTAACCTAGAGCCTAGTGCCAGTTTCTATTTTTGCCTATTTTATTGTTTTAGGGAAAAACTATACCAAACGAAGTCCAAACGTGATAAAATTTTACAGTGATTTTTTCTGGACCAGAAGACACCCAGGAAGCTTCGGGAGGAGGCCAGAAGACCTACGAGTGGGCCACAAGCTCACACGGCGCCCCCAGGGGGGCGCCACCTGAGCTTGTGGGCCCCTCGTAACCCCTCCTGACCTAATTCCACTTCCATAAATTCCCTAAAATCCCAAAAACACCTGAGGGAGCCCCAAAACAATTCTTCCGCCATCGCAAGCCTCTGTTCTTCCGTGATCTCATCTGGAGGCCTCTGCCGGTACTCTGTCGGAGGGGGAATCAACCATGGAAGGCTTGTACATCAACCTTGCTGCCCCTCCAATGATGTGTGAGTAGTTCCTATAGGACCTATGGGTCCATAGTGATTAGCTAGATGGCTCTCTCTCTCGATATGATCTTCAATACCTTGTTCTCCTCAGAGTTCTATCCGATGTAATACTTTTGTGTGGTGTGTTTGTTGGGATCCGATGAATTATGAGTTTATGATCAGATTATTCATTGAAAGTAATTGAGTTATATTCTGAACTTTATTATGTATGATTGTTATAGCTATGTAATGCTTTCTGATCTATGAGTTTTCTTTGGCCAAGTTGACAATTAGGTCTTCGATGGAAGTGGTGCATAGTAGTAGGTTCAATCTTGCGGTGTCCTCACCCAGTGGTAGAAAGGGTAGCAAGGCACGTATTTGTATTGTTGTTACTAAGAGTAAAAAGAAGGGATTCAATCATATTGTTTGGTTTTATTCTATCTACATTATGTCATCTTGCCGAAAGTGTTACTCTGATCGTCATGAACTTAATACCATAGATGCAGGCAGGAGTGGGTCGATTGGTGGAGTAATAGTAGTAAATGCAGGCAGGAGTCAGTCTACTTGTCACAGACGTAATGCCTATATACAGATCATGCCATGAATAACATCATAACTATGTACTTTTCTATCAATTGCCCAACAGTAATTTGTTTACCCACCGTATGCTTTGCTTATGAGAGAGATGCCTCTAGTGAAAACTATGGTCCCCGGGTCTACCTTAGCCATATTATAAAATCCAAAAAATACCTTGCTGCAATTTATTTACTTTTATTTTACTTTGAATTTTATCTATCTACAAATATCAGATTTAATCCTTGCAATTAACGAGTACAAGGGGATTGACAACCCTCTTGCCCGCGTTGGGTGCAAGTATTTGCTCTCTTGTGTGTAGGTGTTGTTTGAGGGTTGTTCGAGTAAAGCTCCTACTGGTTCAATAAGCCTTGGTTCTCAACTGAGGGAAATACTTATCCGCTACTATTGCATCTCCCTTCCTCTTCGGGGAAAAACCCAACACAGCTCACAGGTAGTAGCCGCCAGCAACAAGAGCAGGCGTAAGGCTAGGGAACCGAACAAGCTTCACGAAGGTATCATTACAATAACCCAAGTTGGTCCAAAAGGAGAGCCTGTCGCCCCAGATGCCGTGAGAAAGACTTATAGCAAAATGCTAGGTTGCATCTTGCGAAATAACATCCAGATCGGTTGCAAGGATTTCGGCGGACAAAAGGAGAAGCTAGTCAAATCGGTACACCAGAGTTATGCATTTCTGCCTGACTCCAAAAAAAGGCCGAAGAGTATGCCCTCTTGAAATGGTCGAAGATGTTTAGGGACTGGAAGAGGAGTGCCATTGCAATCTCCTAGGCAAGGACTTTGAGACCGTTAAGCAGCTCAATCCCAAAATGTATCTCGATGAATGGTCGAATTTTTGTGAATCATCCGAAAGCGAGTCAAGCAAGGAGGTCAGCGATCATTTTCGTAATTTACGGAAACAGTTGCTAGGTTACCACCGTCTGGACCCTGGTGGTAACAAAGTTGCAATACCCAAGTGGGAGAAGGAAGCCAGAGACTTTGAAGCCGCTGGTAAACCACCTCCTTTCTTGGAACATCGAGATCGTCCTCGTGACTTCCGTTTCCTCAGGGCCCGTGCAGTCCGAGACCCAGTTACTAACGAGTTGGTCCTCCCGACGACGTAACTTCGCTCGATGGAGGAGAACCTGGTAACGTCATTAAAGACTAATAATTTAGTACCTACTACAATTATTACCATACAAATCGTTTACAACAACTTATGTATTTTTTCTAGGGAAAAATGAAGGAGGAATTTGGACCCGGTCCCGAAGAATCTTCGTACGACTATAGGTATGAGGACCATCTTACATGGGCTGTGAATGAGGGCTTTGGGGTTGGCAGGAAGCCCAAGAATGGCCGTGTGTTGGGCGCGAGTAGGATGCTGTGGGACCAGGCCTATCCCCAGACCAAAGAGTTAAAAAAAATATAGAAGAAAAAACAGGGTTGATGACAAGATCGACGCCAAAGTAGATGCGAAAGTAGCTGCAGCAATTCAAAAAAAGTTAGCTGAAATATTTCTGCAAGTCATGCCGAGTCCTACCTAGCATCATCTGTATAGTAGCACCCAATAGCCATGAGCATCGCAAGATGTTTCATGCCGGCTGCTAGCCAAAGTGAATGGCGTGTCGACGAGGGTTGCCAAGGGGCAAATAATTCCGTTTACAGATGGTACTAGAATGATGCACGGTGTCGTCCTACCACTGCACATGACGAGGGTGCTGGTGCAGAACGTAATGTCGGGCTTTGAATTATGTTAGGACAAGTGAAACGGGGCCACCTGCTTAAGTGGCCACTCAGTGATATAGTGGAGATTAGTCCCAGTGGATTCTCTGGTACTGACGGCGATCCCACCTTCGCGAACCTTGCCCCCCTTTTCAACTTTGTCAGCACCGGAGACATAGCCCAGGATATTCTACAACCAGCGAAGAAGGATCTACATGCCAATTGCGGACCATCCGCAGACAAGTCACCTGTGCCAATTGTCTTCCCTGAAGGACATAAATGGATTCAGTATAAGCCCGTCGAACTGTCGCTATCGGACTCTGCGTTGAGGACCCTCTCAACCGATCTTAATATTCTACACGACGACGTGGTACGTAGATCAAAAGAAGGTCAACAAGGTTACAGGGCCAAGGTTGTACATGGTTATAATTTCGTCATTCAGTTTCCGGCCGATAAAATTGATCTGCCATTTAATGAGGTGATCCATTGAAATATCTTCTATGTGAGTGCACTCTCCCCGGAGTTAAGGAGGCTTTGGGCACTTCATCGAGCTTCAGATCCCCTGCTCCGACATAGTAAAGTGTCATTACCTGATCCTTTTTACATGCACTACCTGAAAGCACATTTGCTCCCTTGGTGGTTTTGGTAATTCATAACAACATATATCTCATTGAACTAATGTCCATTCAAGTTAAAGAATTCAGGATGTTCAATGATTGGCATGGCAAGGACTAGAGATGTGGATCCCCCAAAATGCTAAGGACAAAGATTGGCAAAAGCTCAAGACTCTAAATTTTTGGTTTAGTGATCCAGGATCACATTGAGTCCATAGGAAAGCCAATACTATTAAAAGGGGATGAGGTGTTGCTTAATGGTCTTTTTGCTCAAGTGCTTAGTGACAGTAACTCTAAACCCTCAACCACTTTCTCCATCCAAATATGTCCAAGACCTTCATTCCAACTCGACCCCACCGAAATTCTCTATCCGGAGTCACCGAGTTCATCTGGACTTAGCCACTGCCAAAACCCTAACAAATCGGATCCACCGATATGGATCTCGGTCTCACCGAGATGGCCTTGCCAACTCTCTGTAATCGTTTGCACTCACTTCGGTCTCACTGAGTTTTGCAAATCGGTCTCACAGAGATGGCTTGCCAACTCTCTGTTGCCTTATTGCTTCACTTCGGTCCTACCGAGTTGATGCAATCGGTGCCACCGAGACGAGGTTTGCCCTAGCCATTGCACTTCGGTCCATCCGAGTTGTTCCAGTCGGTCCCACCGAGATTCCTAACGTTCATATCTTTTACATAGTTCGGTGCCACCGAGATTTCTGATCGGTGCCACCGAGTTGGGTCAAAAGTGTGTAACGGTTGGATTTTGTGTGGAGGCTATATATACCCCTCCACCACTTCCATCTCAGTAAGGAGAGCCATCAGAACATGCCTACACTTCCACCATACATTTTCTGAGAGAGAACCACCTACTCATGTGTTGAGATCAAGAGATTCCATTCCTACCATTTGAACCTTGATTTCCAGCCTTTCCCAAGTTGCTTTCCACTCAAATCCTTCTTCCACCATAGCCAAATCTGTGAGGAGTTGTTTGAGTGTTGGGGAGACTATCATTTGAAGCACAAGAGCAAGGAGTTCATCAACAACACACCATCTATTACCTTTTGGAGAGTGGTGTCTCCTAGATTGGTTAGGTGTCACTTGGGAGCCTCCGACATGATGTGGATTTGAACCAAGGAGTTTGTAAGGGCAAGGAGATCGCCTACTTCGTGAAGATCTACCCCGAGTGAGGCTAGTCCTTCATGGACGTAAGCCATGGTGGAATAGACAAGGTTGCTTCTTCGTGGACCCTTCGTGGGTGGAGCCCTCCGTGGACTCGTGCAGCCGTTACCCTTTGTGGGTTGAAGTCTCCATCAACGTGGACGTACGATATCACCACCTATTGGAACCACGCCAAAAATTACCGTGTCTTCATTCCGTTTGAAATCTCCGATCCCCTCCTTTAATTACATATGCAATTGTTTACTTTCCGCTGCTACACTCTTAGAATTGCATGTGTAGGGTGATGCTTGACTTGTATGCTTGCTAAAATCTGCCTGCTTCTAAAATTGGGAAAAGGTTAGGTTTTTATTTGGTCAAGTAGTCTAATCACCCCCCTCTAGACATACTTTTGATCCTACAAGTGGTATCAGAGCTTTGGTCTCCGTAAGCCTTGATTTCCATTGCTTTGGTGATCAAAGCCTTGGTTTCACAACCTAGGAGAGAATGGCGTCTAGTGAGGGTAACTATCATCTTACAGGTCCATATTTTGATGGTACAAACTTTGCTAGTTGGAAACATAAGATGAAAATGCATATTCTTGGTCATAACCCCGCCGTTTGGGCTATTGTTCGTGTTGGCTTGCAAGGTGATTTCTTTGAGGATGGCAAGGAACCGGATCGTGAAGCAACCCCGGAAGAATTGAAGATGTTGCAATACAATGCTCAAGCTTGTGACATTCTCTTCAATGGTTTGTGTCCCAAGGAATTCAACAAAATCAGCCGCCTCGAGAATGCAAAGGAAATTTGGGATATTTTGGTTGATATGCATGAGGGTACCGAATCCGTCAAGGAATCTAAGTTGGATGTGCTTCAAAGTCAACTTGACAAGTTCAAGATGAAGGATGGTGAAGGAGTCACAGAAATGCACTCTAGGCTTGCTCTCATCACAAATGAGATTGCCGGCTTAGGAAGTGAAGAGATGACCGACAAATTCATCATCAAGAAGATAATTAGAGCTTTGGATGGAAAATATGATACCGTTTGCACATTGATCCAAATGATGCCAAATTATAAAGATCTCAAGACCACGGAAGTCATTGGAAGGATTGTTGCTCATGAAATGTCACTCAAGGACAAAGAGGAGCTACACAACAAATCAAGTGGTGCTTACAAGGCCTCAACCGATGCTCCAACAACTCCAAGTGACAAGCTAGTATCCAATGAAGAGATAAGCCTAATGGTGAAAAGATTCAACAAGTTCTACAAGAACAAAGGGAAAGAAAGAAGCTCTAGCTCAAGACACTATGAGAGAAGATCATCAAATCGTGACCGTAATTGCTACAATTGTGGAAAACCCGGACACTATTCCAATGAGTGTACGGCTCCCTACAAGAAAAGAGACGAATCACCAAGTGGAAGACATAGAAGAGATGAATCAACTCATAAGGAGAGAAGGAGTAGAGATGATCGTTATGAACGAAGACACTCTCGAAGAAGCAAGGATTCGGAGAGGAAGGACAAGTCATCAAAGAGCTACACAAGAAGAAGACATCAAGCTCAGGTTGGTGAATGGGTTTCCGGCTCCGACTCCGACAACCACTCCGAGAGAAGTTATCACTCCAACTCCGACTATAGTCAAGATGAAGGTGTTGCCGGACTTGCTCTTGTGTCATCTAACTCCCATGATCTATTTAACTCACCAAATGAAGGAATTGGAAGATGCTTCATGGCAAAAGGCCCCAAGGTATCACACCCCGAGTATCTTGATTTCAATAGTGATGAAGATGATTTGCTTGGTGATGATGATTTACTTGTAGATAAGGCTAGTGATGTGAGCTATAATGAAAATGCTAGTAATCATGATAGTCAAGAGGAAATGAGTGACAACGCTATGAAGGAGATTGAGCGTCTAACTAAAGAACTAAATGCTCTTAAATTAGCTCATGAAACAACTCAAGAGGATCATAGAGAACTTCTAAGAACTCATGAGAAGCTACGCTTCGAGAAGCTAAATTTAGAGCAAGAGCATGAGTTTCTTAAAGCTATCAATGATGATCTTCAAAAGAAGAGTTCTTCATATCGTGCCAAACGCTTACTCTTGTCTACCTTTATGCCCCAAGTTAAACCTAAGCAAACTAGCAACAAGGGTAAAAAGGGTTCTACCTCTAGTAGTAACAATAACAATGCTAAATCCAATATTGTTGCTTCTAGTAGTTCTATTGATTCCACTAATGATTCTCTTAGCCAAGTTACACTTGAGCAAGAAAATATGCTATTGAAAGGAATTATAGAAAAAGGTGTCTACAAGAGTCTTGCCGGGAGTAAGCAATTTGAGGAAATTGTACGTAAGCAAGGAAGGCACCGGAAGAACCAAGGTGTTGGTTTTGAACGAAAGTTCAATGCCAATGGAGTTGAGTGGGAAGAAGATCAATACCCGAAGACGAAGTTTGTTCCTCAACAAGAGAAGTATGATCCTACTTCCTTCAAGGGAACACAAGCTCAAGAAGATCTTCCACCACAAGACCACAAGCTAAAAGGCAAGGACAAGCTTCAAGAAGAGATTGATTCATTTGAAGAAGCTCCTCAAGCCTTGGTCAAGTGGGTTCCCAAGACTTCATCAAGTTCTACTTCATCAAGTGGTACTACAACTCCAAGGATTCCCATCAAGTTGATGTGGGTCCAAAAGAAGAAGAACTAGAGAGTTCTTGAGGGTGACTCCGCCAACATACTTCACTCATATTCATTATGGCAAGGACTTGTGCAACGAACTTCCACATTTTGCACTAGTTCATGGAGTCACAAACCCTCTTGTTGGTAAGGCAAGGGACAAGGTATTCAATGCATTCATGGACATCATATATGTGTATTTCACTCTATGTCTATGGAAATCCTTGTATGTTCCTTGTGTGGGACTAACCCATGTAGGTATTGAAAGCACAAAACTCCAAAGGATTGCTCCCAACTCTTGATGGTCTACATCAACATTGAGCATCCACATCTTCAACATCTACATGAAGTCATCATCGACAAAACCCAAGGTTTGTTCATCCCTCTTTGGGGGAATATCACATCTAGGGGGAGCTTTGCTCTAAACAATTGAGCTAAAGCAACTCTAATAGTGTGAACACATCAATGCTTTATGTAAAAGTGGCAACCCCATTTGTGCTTAAACGATGAGTATGACCTATGATCAAATGTCCTCATTTGACTCCTAAGTCAATATACTCATATATAGATGACCTAGTCATCGCCATTGCTTGATAGATGCTAGAATTGGTTGTGCTTGTTTGACACATATTTCATTTTCTATTTTATTGTGTGAGCATGTTGGTTTGCATGTTTTCTTCATTCGAGAACATCCATTTGTTGTTTTGATTGTCTTGGTTTTTCTGGCCAAGTGGATGTACAAGAATGCCTAAGTACCTTCTCTAGCTATCTATGCTTTCTTGTCTCAAATTCTATTCTTGCTACATCACAAAAATTGAACAAGTCATTTTCGGACCCTCCAGGTGAGGAGCACTCGGAGCCACTGATCTGGAAGGGCTGAACCTCCAAAACCTTCTACATGATTTCGGCCGAACCAATTCACTCAAACTCGGTCCAACCGAAATCATTTAAATTGATCTAGGTTTTCATCTCGGTGTCACCGAGTTGAACCATTTCGGCGCCACCGATGCGCTAACCTGCTTGCAGTTACACATATCGGTGCCACCGAGTTGTCCAACTCAGAGCCACCGATAGCATACGGGTATATATACCTGGCGGGCCCGAACGGTTGAAATTTCTCAAACCCTCTTGTTCCTGCACCCCGTTGCTGCCGTCACCCAGGTCTCCGGATCGTCGCCTTTGTCTCCAGCGCGCCTTCGCCGCCGGAATCCGCCGCCGTCAACGGCAATTTGCTTCGCCGTTGCCGCCGTAGAAGATCTCCACCAAGTTAGGGTGAGATTCAGCCCCTTTCATGCTCAAATTTCTGATTCAATGCACGATTGGATAGCCATGATTCTTGCCACGGATTGAGAACTCCCATTACACTGCAATGTCCATAGATTAGATTCGAGTAAAATTTTTAGGTTTAAGTTTCCGCCGAACGCATCTCGGACCGACCAATTAGAAATTTTTGGAGTCAACGATTTGGCCCCAGACTATAGCACTAGTACGGCTCGGTGCCATCGAGTTGTACGAATCGGTGAGACCGAAAGTAAAATCTCTGTGAAACCCTAGTATCTCGGAGTCACCGAACCCCATCTCGGTCTGACTGAAATGGCGCGTAAAGTTTCTGTTGAGTGCTTCGGTATCACCGAGATGATCAACTAGGTCCATCCAAAATGCCTTCTATGAAAACTTGAAACTAAGACTTGAACTCAATTTTTATGAAAAACTTCTGCTTTTTGTGATGACTCATCTACTCTTCCCATACCCATCTATTCACAGGGTCAGCTTTGCAAGATGTCTGATGCCAGTGATAGCCAGAACATGTTAGAGCAGCACACAGATCTCAACGCAGGCTCTAGTCCTGCAAAAAGCTTTTATGAGGGTGAGAGAAGCTCTCCAGATCTTCCAAAGGCTGCAACAAGGACCAAGAAGAAGAGAACCTCAGATAGTGAGGATGAGGACTTTGTTGCTAGTGAAGCAGCATCAAAGACGAAGAGAGTTGTGCTTGCAAAGGAGTATAGCACCAAGCCAACTGCTAGATCCAAAGAGAAGACAGCAGTAAAGAAAGTCCCTAAGGAAACTATGACATTTACACTTGAGGAACCAAGTGATGCAGCTGCAGGAGGAAAGAAGAAGAGGGCTAGGAAAACTACTGCCCGTGTGATTAGCAAACCCTCCATGATGATTGATGAGGAGGAGGAGGAGGAACCTACTGCTGACGCACCTCCTGCCAAGACACAGAAACTTATGTTAGATGCTATCAAGACTGCTGCCCCCAAGTCCAAGCCAAAGGTTTCAGCACCTAAGAGATCCACTATAAATATTCCAGCAACTGATAAGAACAAGGCCCCAGTGCCTGAAGCTGATGTTGATGAGGAGCCACTAGTGCTCAGGAAGTTAAAGCCAAAGATTCCAGACCATGACAATGCACACCCAGTAGCAGAGAACATGATGCTAAGGAAGGACAAAGGACTGCGTCAGTGGAGACTGTCAGATCCCTATGCCGCCAGGAGGAGAACAACTTGTGATTACCGCTTCCAGACTAGAGAACAACATGACTTCTGTGAGACTGTTCTGCTTGATAAGAAGCCAATTGTCAGTGACATGAGATGGGTGGATTGGAAGTACATTGATGCCAATGAGGATTATTTCCCCCATGTTCATGAGAGTTTCCGGATAGCTGGTGTTGATGAGTTTGTTGGACAGAAGCTGACAAAGTGGAACGCTGAGATGATCATGCAATTCTACTCCACAGCTCATTTCTATCCTGATGGCAGGATTGTCTGGATGACTGAGGGTTCCAGGTATCAATCAACCATCTCTAAGTGGGCTACTCTTCTTGGTGCTCCGGAAGAAGAAGGTGATGACATAGATATTTATGCCAAGCTCAAGATGGACCACAACTCCATGGCCAACATGTATACAACTATTCCATAGAAGGACATCGAGACACACAAGCTAGGGTCAGTGAAGCACCTGCTGCCTGGATTGGCCACCACAAACACTATCTTGCAGTACACTCTGTTGCCCAAGTCAGGAGATGATAAGATGATACGTGGCCACTCCATCAACTTGCTGCACCTCTTTGACACACCTCAAAAGTTCAAGGTGATGAGCTTGATTGTAGAAACCATCAAGAGGACAGCTGCTGATCAGAAGAGATCTTGCGGATATGCTCCACACATCCAGATGCTTATCAATTCCAAAGTTGGAACGAGCACTTATCTTCTTGATCGTGAGCATCTCCCACTGCGTCCAGAGTTTAAGGACAATGTCATTGTGATGGATCCTTCGCATCCCACCTCTGCTCAAGCACAAGAGAAGATCCGAGTAGCCGCAGAAGGAAAAGCAGCCAAGGAGGCATCTGCTCCCAATGCTCCCATTGCCAACCTCCAGTCTAAGACTGACCAGATGACTTATCTGCTAGAAGCCACCCTAAGGATTGAGCGAAGTCTAGCCAACCTCACCCAGAACCAGGCTAGCTTAGAGCGGATAGTCGAGACAAAGATTCATGATCTAGATGTCAAGATCACAGAGGTTCAGACCATTGTGGAGAAGCTGAAGAACGATGTTGATGCAGCCAGGGCAGCCACTTCAGATGACAGTGGAGATGACAGACCCACTACGGAGAGATTCCAGTCAGTGCCCAGGGCAGCCAGGTCCGCTGCAGTGCCAGTTGTGGATCCGAGGACCACAGTCTCAGCACCTGCTGCTGCTACTACAGTGCCACCGCCGGTCTCTACTCCACCAGCCCAGCAGACATCAGCTGAAGCCTTCGCGGATGCACTTCTCTCGACGCCGTCTATGCACACAGGAGCCGCCAGCCGGAGATCCCCTTTAGAAGCTTCCGAGGATCGTGCCTAGAGTGTTGTATGAGTCCTATACCTATTCAAGCTTTTAGGTACTTGCTGCCAAAGGGGAAGAATTTGTATAGATCTTAGGCTTCGTGAGAGAGAGAGAGAGTCTTGCTTTTCTTTGCCCGTTGTTTCTCGAGTTCGTTTGCTACTATTTGCTTTTGGTACTTTGTTTTGATGTGTGTGCTTGATACTACGTATGTGAGTACTTTGATCATTATGTTTGTGAGCTACTACTTCATGTGATTGATCACACTATGCTCTATGTGATGCTTATGCTTATCTTTATCGTGTATGGTCATTCACTTGTGTTGGTGATGCGTGAATACTATTCCACTCATATCATTTTGCACGCTCCACCAAGTTGTATGTGACATGGAAGAGTGACCCATGATCCTAATCGATTGTGCATTTGCATTCAAACGCAAATTTTTAATAATGCACAAATTTAGGGGGAGCTCTTGCTTATCACATACTTCTCAAAGCGACGATGTATTCCATTCATTTAATCATTTGTCGAAGCTTTGATCTATATGTTGTCATCAATTACCAAAAAGGGGGAGATTGAAAGCACATTTGCTCCCTTGGTGGTTTTGGTAATTCATAACAACATATATCTCATTGAACTAATATCCATTCAAGTTAAAGATTTCAGTATGTTCAATGATTGGCATGGCAAGGACTAGAGATGTGGACCCCCCAAAATGCTAAGGACAAAGATTGGCAAAAGCTCAAGACTCTACATTTTTGGTTTAGTGATCCAAGATCACATTGAGTCCATAGGAAAGCCAATACTATTAAAAGGTGATGAGGTGTTGCTTAATGGTCTTTTTGCTCAAGTGCTTAGTGACAGTAACTCTAAACCCTCAACCACTTTCTCCATCCAAATATGTCCAAGACCTTCATTCCAACTCGGCCCCACCGAAATTCTCTATCCGGAGTCACCGAGTTCATCTGGACTTAGCCACTGCCAAAACCCTAACAAATTAGATCCACCGATATGGATCTCGGTCTCACCGAGATGGCCTTGCCAACTCTCTGTAATCATTTGCACTCACTTCGGTCTCACCGAGTTTTGCAAATCGGTCTCACCGAGATGGCTTGCCAACTCTCTGTTGCCTTATTGCTTCACTTCGGTCCTACCAAGTTGATGCAATCGGTGCCACCGAGACGAGGTTTGCCCTAGCCATTGCACTTCGGTCCATCCGAGTTGTTCCAGTCGGTCCCACGGAGATTCCTAACGTTCATATCTTTTACACAGTTTGGTGCCACCGAGATTTCTGATCGGTGCCACCGAGTTGGGTCAAAAGTGTGTAACGGTTGGATTTTGTGTGGAGGCTATATATACCCCTCCACCACTTCCTTCTCAGTAAGGAGAGCCATCAGAACATGCCTACACTTCCACCATACATTTTCTGAGAGAGAACCACCTACTCATGTGTTGAGATCAAGAGATTCCATTCCTACCATTTGAACCTTGATTTCTAGCCTTTCCCAAGTTGCTTTCCACTCAAATCCTTCTTCCACCATAGCCAAATCTGTGAGGAGTTGTTTGAGTGTTGGGGAGACTATCATTTGAAGCACAAGAGCAAGGAGTTCATCAACAACACACCATCTATTACCTTTTGGAGAGTGGTGTCTCCTAGATTGGTTAGGTGTCACTTGGGAGCCTCCGACATGATGTGGAGTTGAACCAAGGAGTTTGTAAGGGCAAGGAGATCACCTACTTCATGAAGATCTACCCCGAGTGAGGCTAGTCCTTCGTGGACGTAAGCCATGGTGGAATAGACAAGGTTGCTTCTTCGTGGACCCTTCGTGGGTGGAGCCCTCCGTGGACTCGCGCAGCCGTTACCCTTCATGGGTTGAAGTCTCCATCAACGTGGACGTACAATAGCACCACCTATTGGAACCACGCCAAAAAATCACCGTGTCTTCATTGCGTTTGAAATCTCCGATCCCCTCCTTTACTTACATATGCAATTGTTTACTTTCCGCTGCTACACTCTTAGAATTGCATGTGTAGGGTGATGCTTGACTTGTATGCTTGCTAAAATCTGCTTGCTTCTAAAATTGGGAAAAGGTTAGGTTTTTATTTGGTCAAGTAGTCTAATCACCCCCCCCCCCTCTAGACATACTTTCGATCCTACACTACCATAGCCTGGAATCCGAAATTAGCCAGGAGCTCATCTCAGACTACCTGTTCCCGTGCATGATTACGACTCAACCGCAAAAGGACACCTTTCTCTTGCCAAACTGTGACAAGTAAGTTGTTAACGTTCACTCATTTATTACGAAACATATATAGTTGACCTTCTGGTCTGATCTCATCCATGCTAATTTCTTCATTTTATTGTGCAGCGACCGACATTGGATCGTAATCACACTATTGCTGATGCAGGGCTTGGCTTATTTCTTCGATTCAAAGAGAGACCCTGAGAAGCAATGGACAAAATTGAAGGAGGTTCTAAATGATGCTCTACGCAAGTGTAAGAACTTCAACAACACGGTAACACAGTATTCAGAATTCAAGTTCATCACTAGCGCTTGTTGCTATCAAGAACCAAATGTCAAAACCTCCCATATGTCTGGCTACTTTGCCATCACTGTCATGAATGACTTTTTGAAGAAAAGTCAATATTTATGAAATCATAGCCAGATCATCAAGTGGTCCGAGGAGATGGAGAAGGACATGGACATAGGGGAATTATTAAGTGAGCCTGAGTGCATCCAAAAGGTGTTGGCCAAAATCATCAACAAGGAGGTTGTAAATGAGGATGGGAAGTTCCACTGCTAGCCAGAGTCAGATGAAGAATGACTTCACCGAGTCGAAGACACATTTCGGTCATTGATTGCCAGCGACTAGCCAAGTCGATACAGACAATTTTTCAAAATAGCTTCAAAAACTATTGATTATGTGTTGAGATATGCATGCTTGTTTCCCCGCACTTTTTATACTCACTGCTTTGCTTCACTATTACTCGTTCTAATAATATACTGTATGCGTGTGCATGATTGTTTGAATGCTGAGACAACATTCTATATTTGTATTGCAATGTGATGATCAAGTGCAAAATACTGTAACCGCGGCATTAAAATGCTGCCACGGCAGCAAAAAAACGTTGCCGTGGCAGCAATTCTTCTATAGGCCAAGACCACTACCAGTGGCGGGCGCCAATATTGCCTGCCACTACTGCTACGAACTGTAGTGGCAGGCAGAGAGAATAGTTGTGGCGGGCAATTGTTCCCGCCCGCCACTACAATACGCCCACCAGTGGCGGGCGCCCACCCGCCACTGATGCCATAATAGCAGTGGTGGGAGGTCAGTGGCGGGCGGCCCGGAGAGCCTTGCCCTCCACTGCTAGGCTTTTCCCACCCGCCACTACTAGTACTGGATGTTTCGTCCAAGGCTCGAGTCAGCTTCGTTGAAGTCCGCTTGAATCTTTTTTGTTTATGTTTTTATGCCTTAGCATTGATGACGTAGTGTGAACCCGTGGGAGGTTGAGGTTGGCCACGGCGAGCTTGTAGACAGTTCTGTAGGAGTCGCAAGTCGGTAATCCAGCTGACGGTTCGAGCCGTAATTTTTTCACGGAGGAGCCGGATTTTTCGGCGGAGCCTAAATTTTTTGCGGAGCCAGTTTTTTTGGGGAGCCGGAGTTTGGTGGAGCCGGATTTTTTTCTCTCCAGTGAAGCCTACGAAGTCGTCGATTTTGCTAAAGGGGACCTAGAATCCTCACTCCGGCGAGTCAATCTCGGGACCCCAAGTCGAGTCGTTGATGTAGATCTGTCCGCTCCGGCTCTCCTTATCCAGCCGATCGCCATTCCCTCCAAGAAGACAACACCCTTGTGCTCCGGCCCCACGGTGGACACCAACTGTCGTGGGGTTGTCACGGCAAGTGTCCTCATAGGAGAACTAAGTTATGAGGCCATAGCAACGAGGTGCGATGTCTACTAACAACTTTATTCTTGTAGACTCTGTTGGGCCTCCAAGCGCAGAGTTTTGTAGGACAGCAGCAAATTTCCCTCAAGTGGATGACCTAAGGTTTACCAATCCGTGGGAGGCGTAGGATGAAGATGGTCTCTCTCAAACAACCCTGCAATCAAATACAAGAAATCTCTTGTGTCCCCAACACACCCAATACAATGGTAAATTGTATAGGTGCTGAGTTCGGCGAAGAGATGGTGATACAAGTGTAGTATGGATAATAGATATAGGTTTTTGTAATCTGAAATTATAAAAACAGCAAGGTAGCAAGTGATAAAACGGAGCACAAACAGTATTGCAATGCTTGAAAACAAGGCCTAGGGTTCATACTTTCACTAGTGCAATCTCTCAACAATGCTAACATAATTGAATCATATAACAATCCCTCAACGTGTGATAAAGAATCACTCCAAAGTTCCTACTAGCGGAGAACATAAGATGAAATTGTTGTAGGGTACGAAACCACCTCAAAGTTATCCTTTCCGATCAATCTATTGAGCCATCCCTATAAGTGTCACAAACAGCCCTAGAGTTCGTACTAAAATAACACCATATGATACGCATCAACCAACTCTAATGTCACCTAGATACTCCAATGTCACCACAAGTATCCGTGAGTTGATTATTCGATATGCATCAAACAACTTCAGGTTCATAATATTCAATCCACACAAAGAACTTCAAATAGTACCCCAAAGTTTCTATCGGAGAAAAGAAGATGAAAACGTGCAATCAACCCCTATGCCTAGATTACCCCAATGTAACCTCGGGAATCCGCAACTTGATTACCAAAACATACATCAAGTGACTCAATAGAATACCCCACTGTCACCACGGGTATCCACATGCAAGACATACATCAAGTGTTCTCAAATCTGAAATATTCAATCCGACAATAACGAAACCTCAAAGGGAAAGACTCAATTCATCACAAGAAGATAGAGAGGGAAGAAACACCATATGATCCAACTATATTTGAAAAGCTCGTGATACATCAAGATCATGCCAAATCAAGAACAAGAGAGAGAGAGAGAGAGAGAGAGATCAAACACATAGCTACTAGTACATACCCTTAGCCCCGAGGGTGAACTAGTCCCTCCTCATCATGGAGACCGCCGGGATGATGAAGATGGCCTCCGGTGATGATTCCCCCCTCCGGCAGGGTGCCAGAACATGGCTCCAGATGGTATTTCTTCGGTACAGAGGCTTGCGGCGGCGGCATCGAAGTTCTAGGTTTATTTCTGGGGGTTTCTTTATTTATAGGATTTTTCAGTGTTGGAATCACGCGAAAAGGAGCTACAAGGGCCCCACAAGGCAACAGCACGCAGCCCCCCAGGCCGCACCGTGATACCTTGTGAGCTCCTCGTGAAGCTTTTGGTCCTTCCACGAAGCTTCGGGGGTCTCTTTTGGTCCAAAAAAATCGTCAAAAAGTTTCGTCCAATTCCGAGAACTTTTATTTCTGCACAAAAAATGACACCACGATAGTTCTGCTGAAAACAGCGTCAGTCCAGGTTAGTTCTAATCAAATCATACTAAAACCATATAAAATTGTTATAAACATGGCATGAATACTTCATAAATTATAGATACATTGGAGACGTATCAGCATCCCCAAGCTTAATTCTTGTTCGTCCTCGAGTAGGTAAATGATAAAAGAAATAATTTATGAAGTGTGAATGCTAGCATAGTACATAAGTTTGATCAATAATAATTGCAATCACTTTTCCTAGCATCATAACAGCAACTCTTTCTCATAAAACTTCTCATGATCAAGTGGCAATCAATTCACATGTTATGGTTTAAAGAATACCTTCTCTTGAAACTTAACAAGCTATGTTCTTAGTCTCTAAACAATTTCAGTGCATCTCATTTTCAACAAAGTCTAAGTAAGAGCTCCACATAGTCAATTATCATATAGTCTTCTATGATTGCTAATACTCAAAGCATATTTTTAGAACAAATAGCATCCATCGAACACAGAGAAAGATAGGGGCTTGATGTTTTGCCTCCCAACTCATTTATCATAGAGATAATTGTCAACAATAATAAATCATGATCAAATATATTTGAATGGCTATATGTGCCTGGATGCTTCCCCCACCACATGATGCTTGCCAACTAGAGAATAGGTTGGAATAGGAAGTTGACTCAACAAAAATAAATAACATGAAAGTAAATAGCATAAAAGTAAATAGAATGTCCCTTCGCAGAGGGAAGCAGGGATTTGCAGAGGTGCTAGAGCTCGAAGCTTAAATCAGAGATGAATACGTTTTGAGAGGTGTACTTTTCCTGTCAACGTTGATACATCCAATTTGCATCATGATTTTCTATGAATAATTATTATGTTTTTAATGATTATTTAACTTTATGGTATAATTCTTATGCCTTTTCTCTCTTATTTTGCAAGATTTACATGAAGAGGGAGAATGCCGGCAGCTGGAATTCTAGACCTGAAAGGGGTGAAATAGAGCTAGCTATTCTGCACAACTCTAAATGACCTGAAAATTTACGGAGAATTATTTTTGAATATATAAAAAATACTAGCGAAAGAATCAACAGAAGGGGGCCCAATAGGAAGCCACAAGCCTGGGGCATGCGGCCTACCCCCTGGGAGCGCCCCTTGGCTTGTGGGGCCCCTGGCAGGCCTCTGCCGCCCTCCTTCCACTATATGAAGCCATTTTCCCTAGAAAAAATCAGAAGAAGACTTTCGGGACGAAGCACCACCGTCTCGAGGCGGAACTTGGGCGGGAGCTATTTTGCTCTCTGGCAGAGCGATTCCGCCGGGGATACTTCCCTCCGGGAGGGGGAAATCGAAGCCATCGACATCACCAATGATCCTCTCATCGTGGGAGGACCAATCTTCATCAACATCTTCACCAGCACCATCTCATCTCAAACCCTAGTTCATCTCTTGTATTCATTCTTTGTCTCAAAACCTCAGATTGGTACCTGTGGGTTGCTAGTAGTGTTGATTACAGCTTGTAGTTGATGCTAGTTGGTTTATTTGGTGGAAGATTATATGTTCGGATCCTTAATTCTATTCAATACCCCTCTGATCTTGAACATGAATATGATTTGTGAGTAGTTACTTTTGTTCATGAGGACATGGGAGAAGTCGTGTCATAAATAATCATGTGAATTTGGTATTCGTTCGATATTTCAATGATATGTATGTTGTTGCTTCCTTTAGTGGTGTCATGTGAACGTCGACTACATGACACTTCACCATCTTTGGGCCTAAGGGAAGGCATTGTGGAGTAGTAATTAGATGATGGGTTGCTAGAGTGACAGAAGCTTAAACCCTAGTTTATGTGCTATTCCGTAAGGGGCTAATTTGGATCCATATGTTTCATGCTATGGTTAGAGTTATCTTAATTCTTCTTTCGTAGTTGCGGATGCTTGTGAGAGGGGGTAATCATAAGTGAGAGGCTTGTTCAAGTAAGAACAGCACCCAAGCACCGGTCCACCCACATATCAAATTATCAAAGTAGCGAACGCGAATCAAACAAACATGATGAAAGTGACTAGATGAAATTCCCATGTGTCCTCGAGAACGCTTTTCTTATTATAAGAATTTGTTCCGGCTTGTCCTATGCTACAAAAAGGATTGGGTCACCTGGCTACACTTTTGTTACCGTTACTACTTGTTACTTGTTACGAATTATCTTGCTATCAAAACTATCTATTACCGCTACTTTCAGTATTTGCAGAGAATACCTTGCTGAAAACCGCTTGTCATTTCCTTCTGCTCCTCGTTGGGTTCGACACTCTTACTTATTGAAAGGACTACGATTGATCCCCTATACTTGTGGGTCATCAAGACTCTTTTCTGGCACCGTTGCCAGGGAGTGAAGCCCCTTTGGTGAGTGGAATTTGGTAAGGAAACATTTATATTACGTGCTGAAATTTATTGACACTTGTCACTATGGAAAGTAATCCTTTGAGGGGCTTGTTCGGGGTATCTTCACCTCGACCGGAAGCATTGAGAGTTGCTCCTCAACCTATTGAACCTACTAAAAATATTTGTTATGAAATTCCTTCGGGTATGGTAGAGAAACTGCTAGCTAATCCTTATGCAGGAGATGGAACGGTACATCCTGATGTCCACTTGATATATGTGGATGAAATTTGTGGATTGTTTAAGCTTGCAGGTTTATCCGGAGATGGAGTTAAGAAGAAAGTATTCCCTTTATCTTTGGAGGGAAAAACATTGACATGGTATAGGCTATGTGATGATACCGAAACATGGGACCGGAACCGGTTGAAGCTGGAATTTCACCAGAAATTTTATCCTATGCATTTGGTTCATAGTGATCGAATATATATATATATAATTTTTGGCCTCGTGAAGGAGAAAGTATGGCTCAAGCTTGGGGGAGGCTTAAGTATATGTTGCATACATGCCCCAATAATGAGCTCTCAAGAGAAATAATTCTTCAAAACTTTTATGCTCGGCTTTCTCATAATGATGAATCCATGCTTGATACTTCTTCTGCTGGTTCCTTTATGAAGAGAACTATTGAATTCAGATGGGATCTTCTGGAAAGAATTAAACGTAACTCTGAAGATTGGGAAATCGTCAAAGGTAATGAGTCAGGTATAAATCTTGAGTTTGATTGTGTTAAATCTTTTATGGAAACTGATGCTTTTCATAAGTTTAGTACTAAATATGGACTTGAGTCTGAGATAGTAGCTACCTTTTGTGAATCTTTTGCTGCTCATGTTGATCTGCCTAAGGAGAAATGGTTTAAATATCATCCACCTATTGAATTGAATGAAGAACATGTCAGTGCTAAAGAAGAAACAATTGTTTACCATGTTGATCCAGATGTGCCTACTGCTTATATTGAGAAACATCCTTTCCCTGTTAGGATTAAGGAACATGCTAAAGCTTCAATTGTGGTTAATAAGAGTAATATTAGAGCACCTAGACCTTCTAAACAAATTAAAGTTGAACCTAATATTGCAATGGTAAAAGATCTTTTAGTTGATAATATTGATGGACATGTCATATATTTCTGTGATGAAGCAACTAGAATTGCTAAGCCAGACACTAAAGATAAAAACAAACCTGTAATTGGCATGCCTGTTATTTCTGTTAAAATTGGAGATCATTGCTATCATGGTTTATGTGATATTGGTGCTAGTGTGAGTGCTATTCCTTTTACTCTCTATCAAGAAGTCATGAATGATATTGCACCTGTTGAGATTGAAGATATTGATGTTACTATTAAGCTTGCGAACAGAGATACTATTTCACCACTTGGGATTGTTAGATATGTTGAAGTCTTGTGTAGTAAGATCAAATATCCTACTGATTTTCTTATCCTTGGATCACCACAAGATGATTTTTGTCCCATTATATTTGGTAGACCTTTCTTGAATACAGTTATTGCCAAGATTGATTGCACTAAAGAAATTGTCAGTGTTAATTTTGGTGAGATGTCTCATGAGTTTAATTTCTCTAAGTTTCATAGACAACCTCATGATAAAGAATTACCTAATAAGGATGAAATTATTGGTCTTGCTTCTATTGTTGTGCCTCCTACTGATCCTTTAGAACAATATTTGCTAGACCATGAGAATGATATGCATATGAATGAAAGAAATGAAATAGATGAGCTATTCTTTAAACAAGCACCTATCCTTAAACATAATTTGCCCATTAAAACCTTGGGAGATCCACCTCCACCTAAGGGTGATCCTGTGTTTGAATTAAAGCAATTACCTGATACTCTTAAATATGCTTATCTTGATGAAAAGAAGATATATCCTGTTATTATTAGTGCTAACCTTTCAGAGCATGAAGAAAAGAGATTACTTAAAACTCTAAAGAAGCACTGCGCAGCTATTGGATATACTCTTGATGATCTTAAGGGCATTAGTCCCACTTTATGTCAGCATAAAATTCATATGGAGCCAGATGCTAAACCCGTTGTTGATTATTGATACGTCCATTTTGCATCATGTTTTGCTACTGTTATTTATAGTGTTTTTAATCGATATAACACTTTGTGGAGCAATTCTAATGCCTTTTCTCTCTTAATATGCAAGATTTACACAAGGAGGGAGATTGCCGGTAGCTGGAATTCTGGACCTGAAAAAGCTATGTCAGAGATACCTATTCTGCACATCTCCAAATGAGCTGAAATTTTACGGAGATTTATTTTGGAATAAATAAAAAATACTGGAAGCAAGAAGTACCAGAGGGGGCCACCAAGGTGCCCACAAGGCACCAGGGCGCGCCACCCCCCCAGGCGCGCCCTGGTACCTCGTGGGGCGCCTGGCCAGCCTCTGGCCCCCATTTTCTGGTATATAAGCCCATTTTCCCTAGAAAAAATATAGAGAAGACTTTCGGGACAGTGCGCCGCCGTCTTGAGGCGGAACTTGGGCAGGAGCACTTTTGCTCTCCGGCGGAGAGATTCTGCCGGGGATACCTCCGGGAGGGGGAAATCGTTGCCATCGACATCACCAGCGATCCTCTCATCGTGGGAGGACTAATCTTCATCAACATCTTCACCAGCACCATCTCATCTCAAACCCTAGTTCATCTCTTGTATTCAATCTTTGTCTCAAAACCTCAGATTGGTACCTGTGGGTTGCTAGTAGTGTTGATTACATCTTGTAGTTGATGCTAGTTGGTTTATTTGGTGGAAAATTATATGTTCAGATCTATTATGCTATTCAACACCTCTCTGATCTTGAACATGATTATGATTTGTGAGTAGTTACTTTTGTTCTTGAGAACATGGGAGAAGTCTTGTCATAAGTAATCATGTCAATTTGGTATTCGTTCGATATTTTGATGATATGTATGTTGTTGATTCCCTTAGTGGTGTCGTGTGAACGTTGACTACATGACACTTCACCATCTTTGGGACTAAGGGAATGCATTGTGGAGTAGTAATTAGATGATGGGTTGCTAGAGTGACAGAAGCTTAAACCCTAGTTTATGCGCTATTCCGTAAGGGGCTGATTTGGATCCATATGTTTAATGCTATGGTTAGAGAAATCTTAATTCTTCTTTCGTAGTTGCGGATGCTTGCGAGAGGGGGTAATCATAAGTGGGAGGTTTGTTCAAGTAAGAACAGCACCCAAGCACCGGTCCACCCACATATCAAATTATCAAATTAGCGAACGTGAATCGAACAAACATGATGAAAGTGACTAGATGAAATTCCCATGTGTCCTCGAGAATGCTTTGCTTACTATAAGAGATCATTCTGGCTTGTCCTTTGCTATAAAAAGGATTGGGCCACCTTTCTGCACTCTTTGTTACTATTGCTACTTGTCACTTTTTACAAATTATCTTGCTATCAAACTACTCGTTACCGATAATTTCAGTGCTTGCAGAAAATACCTTGCTGAAAACCGCTTGTCATTTCCTTCTGCTCCTCGTTGGGTTCGACACTCTTACTTATCGAAAGGATTACGATTGATCCCCTATACTTGTGGGTCATCAAGACTCTTTTCTGGCGCCATTTCCGGGGAGTGAAGCGCCTTTGGTGAGTGGAATTTGGTAAGGAAACATTTATATTACGTGCTGAAATTTACTGTCACTTGTCACTATGGAAAGTAATCCTTTGAGAGGTTTGTTCGGGGTATCTTCACCTCGACCGGAAACACAAATAGTTGCTCCTAAACCTACTGCACCTACTGAAAATATTTATTATGAGATTCCTCCGGGTATGATAGAGAAACTGCTAGCTAATCCTTATGCAGGAGATGGAACGGTACATCCTGATATGTACTTGATCTATGTGGATGAAATTTGTGGATTGTTTAAGCTTGCAGGTTTATCCGGAGATGGAGTTAAGAAGAAAGTATTCCCTTTATCTTTGTAGGGAAAGGCATTAATGTGGTATAGGCTATGTGATGATACTGATACATGGGGCTGGAACCGATTGAAACTGGAATTCCATCAAAAAAATTATCCTATGCATTTGGTTCATCGTGATCGGAATTATATATATAATTTTGGCCTCGTGAAGGAGAAAGCATCGCTCAAGCTTGGGGGAGGCTTAAGTACATGATGTACACATGCCCCAATCACGAGCTCTCAAAATAAATTATCTTACAGAATTTTTATGCTCGGCTTTCTCATGATAATCAAACTACGCTCGATTCTTCTTCGACTGGCTCCTTTATGAAGAAAACTATTGAATTCAGATGGGATCTTCTGGAAAGAATTAAACACAACTCTGAATATTGGGAACTCGACAAAGGTAATGAGTCAGGTATAATACTTGAGTTTGATTGTGTTAAATCTTTTATGGCCACCGATGCTTTTCATAAGTTTATCACTAAATATGGACTTGACTCTGAGATAGTAGCTTCCTTTTGTGAATCATTTACTACTCATGTTGATCTCCCTAAGGAGAAGTGGTTTAAATATCATCCCCCTATTAAAGAAAAGATTGAGGAACCCGTTAGTGTTAAAGAAGAAACAATTGTTTACCATGTTGATCCAGTTGTGACTACTGCTTATATTGAGAAACCACCTTTTCCTGTCAGGATTAAGGAACATGCTAAAGCTTCAACTGTGGTTAACAAAAGTAATATTAGAGCACCTAGACCCTCTGAACAAATTAAAGTTGAACCTAATGTTGATATGGTTAAAGATCTCTTAGTTGATAATATAGATGGACATGTTATTTACTTTTGTGAGGAGGCTGCTAGAATTGCTAAACCTGTTAGAAATGAACGAGATAAGTTAGACAAGAACAAGCCCGTAGTTGGCATGCCTATTATTACTGTTATGATTGGAGATCATTGCTATCATGGTTTGTGTGATATGGGTGCTAGTGTGAGTGCTATTCCATTTTCTTTATATCAAGAAGTAATGCATGATATTGCACCTGTTGAGATTGAAGATATTGATGTTACTATTAAGCTTGCGAATAGAGATACTATTACACCACTTGGGATTGTTAGAGATGTTGAAGTCTTGTGTGGCAAAATCAAATACCCTACTGATTTCTTAGTACTTGGCTCACAACAAGATAATATTTGTCCCATTATATTTGGTAGACCTTTCTTGAATACCGTTAATGCTGAAATTGATTGTGTTAAAGAAAAGGTTCGAGTTAAGTTTGGTGATATATCTCATGAGTTTAATTTCTCCAAGTTTCGTAGACAACCTCATGATAAAGAATTGCCTAGTAAAGATGAAATTATTGGTCTTGCTTCTATTGCCATACCTCCTACTGATCCGTTAGAACAATACTTGCTAGACCATGAAAACGATATGCATATGAATGAAAGAAATGAAATAGATAAGATATTCTTTGATGAACCACCTATCCTTAAACACAATTTGCCTGTTGAAACTCTGGGAGGCCCTCCTCCACCTAAAGGTGATCCTGTATTTGAATTGAAGCAGTTGCCTGATACATTGAAATATGCTTATGTTGATGAAAAGAAGATGTATCCTGTTATTATTAGTGCTAACCTTTCAGTGCATGATGAAAAGAGATTACTAAAAACTCTAAGGAAGCACCGAGCTGCTATTGGATATACTCTTGATGATCTGAAGGGCATTAGTCCCACTCTATGTCAACACAAAATTAATATGGAGCCTGATGCTAAACCAGTTGTCGACCACCAACGACGATTAAATCCTAAGATGAAAGAGGTGGTAAGAACCGAAATATTAAAACTTCTGGAAGCAGGTATAATCTATCCCATAGCTGATAGTAGATGGGTAAGTCCCATTCATTGTGTCCCTAAGAAAGGAGGCATTACCGTTGTTCCTAATGATAAAAATGAACTCATTCCACAAAGAATTGTAACTGGTTATAGGATGGTAATTGATTTTAGAAAATTAAACAAAGCTACTAGAAAAGATCATTACCCCTTACCTTTTATTGATCAAATGTTAGAAAGATTGTCTAAGCATACACACTTTTGTTTCCTAGATGGTTATTCTGATTTTTGTCAAATACCCGTATCACAACCCGATCAAGAGAAAACCACCTTTACTTGTCCTTTTGGAACTTATGCTTATAGACGTATGCCTTTTGGTTTATGCAATGCATCTGCTACCTTTCAAAGATGTATGACTGCTATATTCTCTGACTTTTGTGAAAAGATTGTTGAGGTGTTCATGGATGATTTTTCCGTTTACGGAACTTCTTTCGATGATTGCTTAAGCAACCTTGATCGAGTTTTGCAGAGATGTGAAGAAACTAATCTTGTCTTGAATTGGGAGAAGTGTCACTTTATGGTGAATGAGGGCATTGTCTTGGGGCATAAAATTTCTGAAAGAGGTATTGAAGTTGATAAATCTAAGGTTGATGCTATTGAGAAAATGCCATGTCCTAAAGATATTAAAGGTATAAGAAGTTTCCTTGGTCATGCTGGTTTCTATAGGAGATTTATTAAAGACTTCTGTAAAATTTCTAGGCCTCTTACCAATCTTTTGCAAAAAGATGTTCCATTTGTTTTTGATGATGATTGTCTAGAAGCCTTTGAAACACTTAAGAAAGCCTTAACCACTGCACCTATTGTTCAACCACCTGATTGGAACTTGCCTTTTGAAATTATGTGTGATGCTAGTGATTATGCTGTTGGTGCTGTTCTAGGACAAAGAGTTGATAAGAAATTAAATGTTATCCATTATGCTAGTAAAACTCTAGACAGTGCCCAAAGAAATTATGCTACTACTGAAAAAGAATTTCTAGCAGTTGTGTTTGCATGTGATAAATTCAGATCTTACATAGTTGATTCTAAAGTAACTGTTCACACCGATCATGCTGCTATTAAATATCTTATGGAAAATAAAGATGCTAAACCTAGACTCATTAGGTGGGTTTTATTGCTACAAGAATTTGATTTGCATATTATTGATAGAAAGGGAGCTGAGAATCCCGTAGCAGATAATTTTTCTAGAATGGAAAATGTTCTTGATGACCCACTACCTATTAATGATGATTTTCCTGATGAACAATTAGCTGTCATAAATGTTTCTCGTAATACTCCATGGTATGCAGACTAGCTATGCTAATTACATTGTTGCTAAATACATAGCACCTAGCTTTACATACCAACAAAAGAAAAAGTTATTCTTTGATTTAAGACATCACTTCTGGGATGACCCACATCTTTATAAAGGAGTAGATGGTATTATTAGACGTTGTACACCTGAGCATGAATAGGAACAAATCCTACAGAAGTGTCATTCTGAGGCTTACAGAGGACACCATGCGGGAGACAGAACTGCACACAAGGTATTACAATCTGGTTTTTATTGGCCTACTCTTTTCAAGGATGCTCGTAAGTTTGTCCTATCTTGTGATGAATGTCAAAGAATTGGTAATGTTGGTAGACGTCAGGAAATGCCTATGAATTATTCACTTGCTGTTGAACCATTTGATGTTTGGGGATTTGATTATATGGGACCTTTTCCTAAATCCAATGGGTATACTCATATTTTAGTTGATGTTGATTATGTTACTAAGTGGGTAGAAGCTATTCCAACTAGTAGTGCTGATCATAACACTTCTATTAAAATGCTTAAAGAAGTTATTTTCCCAAGGTTCGGAGTCCCTAGATATTTAATAACTGATGGTGGTTCACATTTTATTCATGGTGCATTCCGTAAATTGCTTGCTAAATATGATGTCAACCATAGAATTACATCTCCCTATCATCCTCAAACTAGTGGTCAAGTTGAATTGAGCAATAGAGAAATAAAATTAATTCTGCAGAAAACCATCAATAGATCTAGAAAGAATTGGTCTAAGAAACTTGACGATGAATTATGGGCTTATAGAACTGCTTATAAAAATCCTATGGGTATGTCTCCTTATAAAATGGTTTATGGAAAAGCATGCCATTTACCTCTTGAGTTAGAACATAAAGCATATTGGGCAATTAAAGAACTCAATTATGATTTTAAACTTGCCGGTGAAAAGAGGTTATTTGATATTAGCTCATTAGATGAATGGAGAACCCAAGCTTATGAAAATGCCAAATTGTTGAAAGAAAAAGTTAAAAGATGGCATGATAGAAGAATTCAAAAATGGGAATTTAAAGTAGGTGAGCAAGTTCTATTGTACAATTCTCATTTGAGATTCTTTGCAGGAAAACTTCTCTCTAAATGGGAAGGACCGTATATCATCGAAGAAGTTTATCGCTCCGGAGCCATCAAAATAAACAACTCCGAAGGCACTAATCCGAGGGTGGTGAATGGGCAAAGAATCAGCACTATATTTCAGGTACTCTCATTAATGTTGAAACTAATATTATTGAAACAATTACACCAGAGGAATACATAAGAGAGACCTTCCGGAACACTCCAGAACCCTGAAAAGGAAGAGGTATGTGATACGGTAAGTAAACCGACTCCAAAAATTCCATAAAAATACTTTCTGTCAGTTTTGGAATATGAGAAAAAATACAAAAATAAGAAACAGCCGAGGGGACCCACCTGGTGCCCACGAGGTACCAGGGCGCGCCACCCCCAGGCACGCCCTGGTGGCTCGTGGGCCCCACGTGAGCCTTCTCGACTCCGTTTTCTCCTGGATTACTTGTTTTACAAGATAAAAAATTCTTTATATATACTCCCGTATGTTTTGACCACCGTATCGTAGAAATCTCCTTTGTTCTTCTTTCATGCTGTTTTCTACCAGATTTGAGGCCAGGCACCATGTCTTCTTCTTCCTCCAACAATGTGGGAGATGATGCTTGGTTGATGCATATGGAGCTCAGGAGGAGGGAGGAAGGAGAAGTTGCCATGGAAGAAGATGATGGAGATTCACTCGAGGTCCACCCTCCGGCTTCTGAGAGGGGAACCCTTGCCGGTATCACCACAACTCCGAACCCGCACCGAGCCGTAAGAAGCACTTCAGGCCATGGGAGTCTAGAGGTACAAGAAGGGCTACCCCCTAGAAGGCCCTTGCACAGGTTACATTGGAACACTTTTCATAACTTAGTTCACAATTATGGGATCGAAAAACTCCTCATATGCACATACCCTCCAATTGGGACATCTCTCGTCTGAGTGAAAGTGATGCAGGAAAGAATGCTTGGGGCCCAGAGAATAAGCATATTATGGCCGAAGTTCAAAGGAATACGAAGATGATACAGTATGTGCTCCGGGAAATCCAGAGCCTAAAGGAGATCCTAATTAATGTCATGAAGGACAAGCCCACTACTTCACCATCACCACCATCACCGAAGAAGGAGACTTGAGTACATGGGTATGGGCACTCCCCTTGGCTTGTGCCAAGCTTGGGGGAGGTGCCCCGGTATCGCATCACCATCACTTTTATTATCATTACCTATTTTTAGTTCGATCCTTAGTTATTTCATGATCTAGTTGAATAAAAGTTTAGTATGATCTATTTTTGAGTGTTAGCTTCGTGATCTATCTATCTATGTAATCGAGTTGAGAGTTATATAATAAAGAGTAGTTTGAGTTTTTGCTTCTTTACTTTCATGTTTCAATTCTAGCAATGAAAATAATGAAAAAGATCATATGCTAATCTTATGGAAAGTAATGACATTACATAAAGAAAAGTATAAGTGGTAAAATTTATTGGAATTTAACAAACATAGCATTAGTCAATGATGCAATTCATGAAAAAGTTAATAAGGGAAGAGAAGATTCACATGCAAATATACTATCTTGGACATCTTTTATGATTGTGAGCCCCCATTAAGTATTTTATGTCAAATTGTTGACGTTGGACAAGGAAGACAACGTAATGAATTATGTTTGTTCATATTCACATAGAAATTATATTGTTATAGATCCTCCAACATGTGGTGCTTGCCCAATATCTTTGCTAGCCAAAAATCTGCACCAAGTAGAGATACTACTTGTGCATCCAAAACCCTTAAACCCGGTTTCATGTCATGAGAGTACACTATATCTACCTATGGATTGAATAAGATCCTTCAAGTAAGTTGTCATCGGTGCAAAAAGCAATAAAAATTGCCTCTAAATATGTCTGAACTTTTATTGTAAGGGAAATAAGCTTTGTACGAACTTGTGATGGTAAAGAAATAAAAGCGACAGACTGCATAATAAAGGTTGCTATCACAAGGGGCAATATAAAGTGACGTTCCTTTGCATTAAGAGCTCTTGCATCTAACAACAAAAAGCGCATGACAACCTCTGCTTCCCTCTGCGAAGGGCCTATCCTTTACTTTTATGTATTTACTTTTTATGCAAGGGTCAATAGCGTTTTCCTCTACTTCCTTCTTAATTTTCTCTTTTGCAAGCATCGTGTGCTGGGGAAAGATCTAGGCATATATATCCAGTTGGATATGAGTGATCATGAGTTATTATTGTTGACATCACCCTTGAGGTGAATAAGTTGGGAGGCGGAATCACAAGCCCCTATCTTTTTATGTGTCTGGCTGAAACTTTTTGCTCCATATATATGTCGTGAGTGTTAGCAATCATAGAAGACTAAATAATGGTTGAGTATGTGGACTTGCTAAATAGCTCCTACATGAGACCCTTCCTGAAAATATGATGAATTGCAATTGCATTGTTGACTGAGAACATAGTTTGTTAGTTTTCAAGAAAGTTTATGCCTTATACTCCATTGTTGTGATGAATTGTTACTTGCTCATGAGAAGTTTATGATCATAAATATTGATGTTATAATAATGATCATGATGCTACTATGTCCGTATTTTGTTTTTATTGACACCACTCTCTCTAAACATGTGGACATGATTATCGATATCGGCTTTCGCTTGAGGACAAGCGAGGTCTAAGCTTGGGGAGTTGATACGTCCATTTTGCATCATGTTTTGCTACTATTATTTATAGTGTTTTTAATCAATATAACACTTTGTGGAGCAATTCTAATGCATTTTCTCTCTTAATATGCAAGATTTACACAAGGAGGGAGATTGCCGGTAACTGGAATTCTGGACCTGAAAAAGCTATGTCAGAGATACCTATTCTGCACATCTCCAAATGAGCTGAAATTTTGCGGAGATTTATTTTGGAATAAATAAAAAATACTGGAAGCAAGAAGTACCAGAGGGGGCCACCCAGGTGCCCACGAGGCACCAGGGCGCGCCACCCCCCCAGGCGCGCCCTGGTACCTCGTGGGGCCCCTGGCCAGCCTCTGGCCCCCATTTTCTGGTATATAAGCCCATTTGCCCTAGAAAAAATATAGAGAAGACTTTTGGGACGGTGCGCCACCGTCTCGAGGCGGAACTTGGGCAGGAGCACTTTTGCTCTCCGGCGGAGAGATTCTGCCGGGGATACTTTCCTCCGGGAGGCGGAAATCGTCGCCATCGACATCACCAGCAATCCTCTCATCGTGGGAGGACTAATCTTCATCAACATCTTCACCAGCACCATCTCATCTCAAACCCTAGTTCATCTCTTGTATTCAATCTTTGTCTCAAAACCTCAGATTGGTACCTGTGGGTTGCTAGTAGTGTTGATTACATCTTGTAGTAGATGCTAGTTGGTTTATTTGGTGGAAGATTATATGTTCAGATCTATTATGCTATTCAACACCTCTCTGATCTTGAACATGATTATGATTTGTGAGTAGTTACTTTTGTTCTTGAGGACACGGGAGAAGTCTTGTCATAAGTAATCATGTGAATTTGGTATTCGTTCGATATTTTGATGATATGTATGTTGTTGATTCCCTTAAGGGTGTCGTGTGAACGTCGACTACATGACACTTCACCATCTTTGGGCCTAAGGGAATGCATTGTGGAGTAGTAATTAGATGATGGGTTGCTAGAGTGACAGAAGCTTAAACCCTAGTTTATGCGCTATTCCGTAAGGGGCTGATTTGGATCCATATGTTTAATGCTATGGTTAGAGAAATCTTAATTCTTCTTTCGTAGTTGCGGATGCTTGCGAGAGGGGGTAATCATAAGTGGGAGGTTTGTTCAAGTAAGAACAGCACCCAAGCACCGGTCCACCCACATATCAAATTATCAAAGTAGCGAATGTGAATCGAACAAACATGTTGAAAGTGACTAGATGAAATTCCCATGTGTACTCGAGAACGCTTTACTTACTATAAGAGATCGATCCGGCTTGTCCTTTGCTATAAAAAGGATTGGGCCACCTTGCTGCACTCTTTGTTACTATTGCTACTTGTCACTTGTTACAAATTATCTTGCTATCAAACTACTCATTACCGATAATTTCAGTGCTTGCAGAAAATACCTTGCTGAAAACCGCTTGTCCTTTCCTTCTGCTCCTCGTTGGGTTCGACACTCTTACTTATCGAAAGGACTACGATTGATCCACTATACTTGTGGGTCATCAATCATCAAATAAGGCTAAATCCTAGAATGAAGGATGTGGTAAGAACTGAAATATTAAAGCTTCTGGAAGCAGGTATAATTTATCCCATAGCTGATAGTAGATGGGTAAGTCCTGTTCATTGTGTTCCTAAGAAAGGAGGCATTACCGTTGTTCCTAATGATAAAAATGAACTTATTCCACAAAGAATTGTAACCAGTTGTAGGATGGTAATTGATTTCAAGAAATTAAATAAAACTACTAGGAAAGATCATTACCCCTTGCCTTTTGTTGATCAAATGTTAGAAATATTATCTAAGCATACACACTTTTGTTTCCTAGATGGTTATTCTGGTTTCTCTCAAATACGTGTGTCACCTGAAGATAAAGAGAAAACCACCTTTACTTGTCCTTTTGAAACTTATGCTTCTCGTCGTATGCCTTTTGTTTTATGTAATGCACCTGCTACCTTTCAAAGATGTATGACTGCTATATTCTCTGACTTTTGTGAAAAGATTGTTGAGGCTTTCATGGATGATTTCTCCGTTTACGGAACTTCTTTTGATGATTGCTTGAGCAACCTTGACCGAGTTTTGCAGAGATGTGAAGAAACTAATCTTGTCTTGAATTGGGAGAAGTGCCGCTTTATGGTGAATGAAGGTATAGTCCTTGGGCATAAAATTTCTGAAAGAGGTATTGAAGTTGATAACGCTAAAGTTGATGCTATTGAGAAAATGCAATGTCCTAAAGATATCAAAGGTATAAGAAGTTTCCTTGGTCACGCTGGTTTCTATAGAAGGTATATAAAAGACTTCTCTAAAATTTCTAGGCCTCTTACTAATCTCTTGCAAAAAGATGTTCCATTTGTTTTTGATGATGATTGTGTAGAAGCCTTTCAAGTTCTTAAGAAAGCCTTAATTTCTGCACCTATTGTTCAGCCTCCTGATTGGAACTTACCCTTTCAAGTTATGTGTGATGCTAGTGATTATGCTGTTGGTGCTGCTTTAGGACAAAGAGTTGATAAGAAATTGAATGTTATCCATTATGCTAGTAAAACTCTAGACAGTGCTCAAAGAAATTATGCTACTACTGAGAAAGAATTTTTAGCAGTTGTGTTTGAATGTGATAAATTCAGATCTTACATTGTTGATTCCAAAGTTACTATTCACACCGATCATGCTGCTATTAAATATCTTATGGAAAAGAAAGATGCTAAACCCAGACTTATTAGGTGGGTTCTTTTGCTACAAGAATTTGATTTGCATATTGTTGATAGAAAGGGAGCTGAGAATCCCGTAGCTGATAATTTGTCTAGAATGGAAAATGTTCTTGATGACCCACTTCCTATTAATGATTATTTACCTGATGAACAATTAGCTATGATAAATGCTTCTCGTAATACTCCTTGGTATGCAGACTATGCTAATTACATTGTTGCTAAATATATACCACCTAGTTTCACATACCAACAAAAGAAAAAGTTTTTCTTTGATTTAAGACATTACTTTTGGGATGACCCACACTTATATAAAGAAGGAGTAGATGGTATTATTAGACGTTGTGTACCTGAGCATGAACAGGAACAAATCCTACATAAGTGTCACTCCGAGGCATATGGAGGACACCATGCGGGAGACCGAACTGCACACAAGGTATTACAATCTTGTTTTTATTGGCCTACTCTTTTTAAGGATGCACGTAAGTTTGTCCTCTCTTGTGATGAATGTCAAAGAATTGGTAATGTTGTTTGACTTCAGGAAATGCCTATGAATTATTCACTTGTTATTGAACCATTTGATGTTTGGGGTTTTGATTATATGGGACCTTTTCCTAAATCCAATGGGTATACTCATATTTTAGTTGCTGTTGATTATGTTACTAAGTGGGTAGAAGCTATTCCAACTAGTAGTGCTGATCATAACACTTCTATTAAAATGCTTAAAGAAGTTATATTTCCGAGGTTTGGAGTCCGTAGATATTTAATGACCGATGGTGGTTCACATTTCATTCATGGCACTTTCCCTAAATTGCTGCTAAATATGATGTTAACCATAGAATTGCATCTACTTATCATCCTCACTCTAGTGGTCAAGTTGAATTAACTAATAGAGAAATAAAATTGATTTTGCAAAAGACCGTTAATAGATCTAGAAAGAATTGGTCTAAGAAACTTGATGATGCATTATGGGCTTACAGAACCGCTTATAAAACCCTATGGGTATGTCTCCATATGAAATGGTTTATGGAAAAGCATGTCATTTACCTCTTGAGTTAGAACATAAAGCATATTGGGCAATTAAAGAACTTAACTATGATTTTAAACTTGTCGGTGAAAAGAGGTTATTTGATATTAGCTCTTTAGATGAATGGAGAACCCAAGCTTATGAAAATGCCAAGTTGTTTAAAGAAAAAGTTAAAAGATGGCATGATAAGAGAATTCAAAAACGGGAATTTAATGTAGGTGACCATGTTCTATTATACAATTCTCATTTAAGATTTTTTGCAGGAAAACTTCTCTCTAAATGGGAAGGACCGTATATCATCGAAGAAGTTTATCGCTCCGGAGCCATCAAAATAAACAACTCCGAAGGCAATAATCCGAGAGTGGTTAATGGGTAAAGAATTAAATATTATATCTCAGGTACGCCCATTAATGTTGAAACTAATATTATTGAAACAATTACACTTGAAGAGCACATAGAAGAAATCTTCCGGAACGCTCAGAATCCTGAAAAGGAGTAGGTATGTGGTACGGTAAGTAAACCGACTCCAAAATTTCCATAAAAGTACTTTCTGACCGTTTTGGAATATATAAAAAATTAGGAAAATAATAAACAGTCCGAAAAGTGCACGAGGAGGCGACAAGCCTGGGGGGCGCGCCCTACCCCCCAGGGCGTGCCTACCAGGCTTGTGGCTCCCTCGTGGACTTTCCCGACTCCGTTTTTCTTCCATATTACTTGTTTTGCAAGGGAAAAATTCATTATATATACTCATGGGTGTTTTGACCACCGCATCAGAAGTTTCTCCTCTGTTCTTGTTTCGGGCTATTTTTCTGACAGATCTAGATCGCCATGGCGTCTCCAAGTTCGTCCAAGGACAAGTTCTTCGAGAAGGTCATCAACCCGTACCTATCAGAGGTGATGAAGCACCCTCAAGCCATTGAGATGCGTGAGGGGGTGCTCCACATCCGGGATGTTCAAGGACCTAAGAAGACCGGGAGCGAGAAGGCCATGTTGGAAGCGGTGGAACAGGAAATCTTCAAGTGCCAGGGGATGGTGGAGCGCGGACTTTGTGCTAACCACTCCTTGATCACGGAATTCATTCGTGAGCACAAGGTGGACGGAAAGAATATTGGGGACGTCATCTTCAAGCTCAATGACTAGATTGATTATCTTCAGGCCCAAATATATGATCTACAAAACCAAAATTTTGAGTATGAGGCCAAGTTCAAAGGTATGAGTTTAGCTGCAAATTTCAGGACTCCGGAAACACGTTCATCCTTTTATGATGGAGAGCCTATGCCTTGGAAGATGGAAGGACAAGCCTACCTCACCATCACCGCCGTCGCCCAAGAAGGAGAATTGAGTACATGGGTATGGGCACCACCCTTGGCTTGTGCCAAGTTTGGGGGAGGTGCCCCGGTAGTATGATTTAGTTTCGAGTGCTTGCTTTGTGATCTACCTATCTATGTAATTGTGTGTGAAAGTTATATAATAAAGAGTAGTTTGAGTTGAGTGTTTCGCTTTTGATGATTCAATCTTAGAAATAAAGAAAGAATAAATAAGATCATATGCTAATCCCATGGGGAGTGATGACTTCACATAAAAGAAGTATAATTGATAAAACTTGTTGGAAGTTGACAAACATAGCATTGGTCATAGTTGCAATTCATGAAAAAGTAATAAAGGAAGAGAGGTCTCACATATAAATACACTATCTTGGACATCTTTAATGATTGTGATCCCCCATCAAATATTCTATGTCAATTAGTTGACGTTGGACAAGGAAGACAACGTAATGGGTTATGTTTGCTTATATTCACATAGAAGTTATATTGTTTTGGATCCTCTAACATGTGGTGCTTGCCCCCTATCTTTTGCTAGCCAAAATTCTATACTAAGTAGAGATACTACTTGTGCATCCAAAAACCCTTAAACCCAGTTTCATGCCATGAGAGTCCCCTATATCTACCTATGGATTGAATAAGATCCTTCAAGTAAGTTGTCATTGGTGCAAAGCAATAAAAATTGCTCCTAAACATGTATGAACTTTTATTGTAAGGGAAAATAAGCTTTGTACGATCTTGTGATGGTGGAGCAATAAAAGCGACAGACTGCATAATAAAGGTCGCTATCACAAGGGGCAATATAAAATGACGTTCCTTTACATTAAGAGCTTGCACATCCAAAAACAAAAAGCGCATGACAACCTCTGCTTCCATCTGTGAAGGGCCTATCTTTTACTTTATGTATTTACTTTCATGCAAGAGTTAATATTATTCTCCTCTATTCCATTTTTACTTTCTCTCTTGGCAAGCATCATGTGGTGGGGATTGATCCATGCATATATATCTAGTTGGATGTAGGTGATCATGAGTAATTATTATTGACATTACCCTTGAGGTAAATACGTTGGGAGGCAAAATTATAAGCCCCTATCTTTCTATGTGTTCGACTGAAACTTTTGCTCCATAAGTATGTCGTGAGTGTCAGCAATCATAGAAGACTAAATGATAGTTGAGTATGTGAACTTGCTAAACAAAGCTCTTACATAGACTCTTTCTGATAATATGATGAATTGCAATTGCTTCAGTGACTGAGATCATAGTTTGTTAGTTTTCAATTCGGTTTATGGTTCATACTTTAACTTGTGGATGAATTGTCACTTTTTCATGAGAAGTTTTATGATGATATATTGTTGTTATAATAAAGATCATGATGCTTCATGTCCGTATTTTATTTTTATCGACGTCTCTCTCTCTAAACATGTGGTCATGATTATCGATTTCGACTTTCGCTTGAGGGCAAGCGAGGTCTAAGCTTGGGGGAGTTGATACGTCCAATTTGCATCATGATTTTCTATGAATAATTATTATGTTTTAATCATTATTTCACTTTATGGTACAATTCTTATGCCTTTTCTCTCTTATTTTGCAAGATTTACAAGAAGAGGGAGAATGCCGGCAGCTGGAATTCTGGACCTAAAAGGGGTGAAACAGAGCTAGCTATTTTGCACAACTCCAAATGACCTGAAAATTTACGGAGAATTATTTTGGAATACATAAAAAATACTGGCGAAAGAATCAACAGAAGGGGGCCCAACAAGAAGCCACAAGCCTGGGGGGCGCGGCCTACCCCCTAGGCGCGCCCCCTGGCTTGTGGGGCCCCTGGCAGGCCTCTGGCCCCCTCCTTCAACTATATGAAGCCATTTTTGTTGGGGAACGTTGCATGGGAAACAAAAAATTTCCTACGCACACACAAGATCTATCCATGGTGATGAGCATCTACGAGAGGGAGAGTGAATCTACATACCCTTGTAGATCGCTAAGCGGAAGCGTTAAGAAACGCGGTTGATGTAGTCGAACGTCTCCGCGATCCAAATCGCAAGTCGTCCCTCGATCCGATCACGAACTAGTGCCGAACGGACGGCACCTCCGCGTTCAACACACGTACGGCTTGATGACGCCTTCACCTCCTCGATCCAGCGAGCGATGGTGAAGTAGTAGATGAGTTCCGGCAGCACGACGGCGTGGTGATGGTGGTGAGGAACAATCTCTGCAGGGCTTCGCCAAGCACTACGGAGATTATGACGGGAGAACTAGAGGGTTAGGGTTGCCGACACACGGCTTGGGAAATCTTGATGTGTCCCGTGTGCTAGCCCTGCCCCTCTATTTATATGTTGAGCCCTGGGGTCTAAACTTGGAGAGAAAACCTCCACAAGGTCGGTTTTGCCCGCACAAGGTCGGTTTGGCCCGCACGGAAAGAGTCCAACTCGGATTCCAGCAGTATCGCGTACAAGCGGTAGTACCGCTTACGATAAGCGGTAGTACCGCCTGTAGCGGTAGTACCGCTTACGATAAGCGGTATTACCGCCTGTAGCGGTAGTACCGCTTACGATAAGCGGTAGTACCACCCCAGACGCCAGCAAAACTTCCTTTTGCACCTTGCCTAAGCCTCGTGGGCTTTACCCCTTGGCCCAAATAAAGTGTTCTCGTACCCGAACATTTCGGGAAACATCCGGAACCCCTTCCGGTGAATTCCGGAACCCTTCCGGAGACCAAAACACTATTATCACATATATCAATCTTTACCTCCGGACTCTTCCGGAGATCCTCGTCATGTCCGGGATCTTATCCGGGACTCCGAACAACCTTCGGTCACCAACAAAATAACTCAACTATACTAATCGTCACCAAACGTTAAGTGTGTAGACCCTGCGGGTTCGAGAACTATGTAGACATGACCGAGGCACCTCTACGATCAATAACCAATAGCGGGACCTGGATGCCCATATTGGCTCCTACATATTCTACGAAGATCTTTATCGGTTGAACCTCTATGTCAAGGATTCAGTTAATCCCGTATGCTGTTCCCTTTGTTCTTCGGTATGTTACTTGCCCGAGATTCGATCGTCGGTATCTCTATACCTAGTTCAATCTCATTACCGGCAAGTCTCTTTACTCGTTCCGTAATACAAGATCTCGTGGCTAACACTTTAGTCACATTGCTTGCAAGGCTCATTGTGATGTTGTATTACCGAGTGGGCCCTGAGATACCTCTCCGTCACATGGAGTAACAAATCCCAGTCTTGATCCATGCCAACCCAACAGACATCCTCGGAGATACCTGTAGAGCACCTTTATAGTCACCCAGTTACGTTGCGACGTTTGATACACACAAGGTACTCCTCCGATGTCAGGGAGTTGTATGATCTCATGGTCATAGGAACAGATACTTGACATGCAGAAAACAATAGCAATAAACTGACACGATCATATGCTACGTTTATAGTTTGGGTCTTGTCCATCACATCATTCTCCTAATGATGTGATCCCGTTATCAAATGACATCTCATGTCCATGGTTAGGAAACCTTCACCATCTTTTGATCAACGAGCTAGTCAACTAGAGGCTTACTAGGGACACAGTGTTGTCTATGTACCCACACATGTATTTGAGTTTCCAATCAATACAATTATAGCATGGATAATAAACGATTATCATGAACAAGGAAATATAATAATAACTAATTTATTATTGCCTCTAGGGCATATTTCCAACAGTCTCCCACTTGCACTAGAGTCAATAATCTAGTTCACATCACTATGTGATTTACATTGTAACGAATCGAACACCCATGCAGTTCTGGTGTTGTTCATGTTTAGCCCTTGGAAGAGGTTTAGTCATCGGATCTGTAACATTTAGATCCGTGTGTACTTTGCAAATATTTATGTCGTCCTCCTTGATGTAATCGCGGATGGAATTGAAACGTCGCTTTATGTGTCTGGTCTTCTTGTGAAATCTTGGTTCCTTGGCTAGAGCAATGGCACCAGTATTATCACAAAATAGAGTCATTGGGTTAAGCGCACTAGGCACTACTCCAAGATCTGTCGTGAACTCCTTCATCCAGACACCTTCCTTCGCCGCCTCCGAGGCAGCGATGTACTCTGCTTCGCATGTAGAATCAGCTACCACGCTTTGCTTGGAACTGCACCAGCTAACCGCACCCCCATTAAGAATAAATACGTATCCGGTTTGTGATTTAGAGTCATCCGGATCAGTGTCAAAGCTTGCATCGACGTAACCCTTTACGACGAGCTCTTGATCACCTCCATAAACGAGAAACATGTCCTTGGTCCTTTTCAGGTACTTCAGGATATTCTTGACCGCCGTCCAGTGTTCCATTCCTGGATCACTTTGAAACCTTCTGACCATACTTATGGCAAGGCTGACATCGGGTCTTGTGCACAGCATTGCATACATGATAGAGCCTATGGCTGAAGCATAGGGGATGACACTCATCTTTTCTCTATCTTCTGCAGTCACTGGGCATTGAGTCTTACTCAACTTCACACCTTGCAAAACAGGCAAGAACCCCTTCTTGGACTAATCCATTTTGAACTTCTTCAAAACTTTGTCAAGGTATGTGCTTTGTGAAAGTTCTATTAAGCGTCTCGATCTATCTCTATAGATCTTGATGCCTAATATGGAAGCAGCTTCTCCTAGGTCCTTCATTGAAAAACTTTTGTTCAAATATTCCTTCACGCCTTCCAACATTTCTATATTGTTTCCAATCAGTAATATGTCATCCACATATAATATTAGAAACGCTATAGAGCTCCCACTCACTTTCTTGTAAATACAAGCTTCTCCGTAAACTTGTATAAACTCGAACGCTTTGATCACCTCATCAAAGCAAAGATTCCAACTCCGAGATGCTTGCACCAGTCCATAAATGGATCGCTGGAGTTTGCAAACTTTGTCAGCATTCTTTGGATCGACAAAACCTTCTGGTTGCATCATATACAACTCTTCCTTAAGGAAACCGTTAAGGAACGCTGTTTTGACATCCATCTGCCAAATTTCATAATCGAAAAAGGCAGCTATTGCTAACATGATTCTGACGGACTTAAGCATCGCTACGGGTGAGAAGGTCTCATCGTAGTCAACTCCTTGAACTTGTGAAAAACCCTTTGCCACAAGTCGAGCTTTATAGACGGTGACATTACCGTCCGCGTCCGTCTTCCTCTTAAAGATCCATTTGTTCTGAATGGCCTTACGCCCTTCAGGTAATACTTCCAAAGTCCACACTTTGTTTTCATACATGGATCCCATCTCGGATTTCATGGCCTCTAACCACTTATCGGAATCCGGGCCCATCATCGCTTCTCCATAGCTCATAGGTTCATCGTTGTCTAACAACATGACCTCTAAGACAGGGTTGCCGTACCACTCAGGAGCAATACGCGTCCTTGTCGACCTACGAGGTTCGATAACAACTTGATCCAAAGCTTCATGATCATCATCATTAACTTCCTCTTCAGCTGTTGTAGGCTCTACAGAAACATCTTTCTGCGCTGCGCTACTTTCAGGTTGAAGTAAAGGTTCAATAACCTCATCAAGTTCTATCTTCCTCCCACTCAATTCTTTCGAGAGAAACTCTTTCTCAAGAAATGTTCCGTTTTTAGCGACAAACACTTTGCCTTCGGATCTGAGGTAGAAGGTATACCCAACTGTCTCTTTTGGGTATCCTATGAAGACGCATTTCTCCGCTTTGGGTTCCAGCTTTTCAGGCTGAAGCTTTTTGACATAAGCATCACATCCCCAAACTTTAAGAAACGACAGCTTTGGCTTCTTGCCAAACCAAAGTTCATATGGCGTCGTCTCAACGGATTTCGATGGTGCCCTATTTAAAGTGAATGCAGTTGTCTCTAATGCATAACCCCAAAACAATAGTGGCAAATCGGCAAGAGACATCATAGATCGCACCATATCCAATAAGGTTCGATTACGACGTTCGGACAGACCATTACGCTGTGGTGTTCCAGGCGGTGTTAGTTGTGAAACAATTCCACATTGTCTTAAGTGACTGCCAAACTCATAACTCAGATATTCTCCTCCTCGATCAGATCGTAGGAATTTAATCTTCTTGTTACGATGATTCTCAACTTCACTCTGAAATTGTTTGAACTTTTCAAATGTTTCAGACTTGTGTTTCATTAAGTAAATATACACATATCTACTTAAGTCATCAGTGAAGGTGAGAAAGTAACGATAACCACCGCGCGCCTCAATGCTCATCGGACCGCACACATCAGTATGTATGATTTCCAATAAGTCACTTGCCCGTTCCATTGTTCCAGAGAACGGCGTTTTAGTCATCTTGCCCATGAGGCATGGCTCACATGTGTCAAGTGATTCAAAATCAAGTGACTCCAAAAGTCCATCAGCATGGAGCTTCCTCATGCGTTTTACGCCAATATGACCTAAACGGCAGTGCCACAAGAAAGTGGTATTATCATTATCAATTCTACATCTTTTGGCATCAATGTTATGAACATGTGTATCATTACTATCGAGATTCAATAAGAATAAACCCCTCACATCGGGTGCATGAACATAAAAGATATTACTCATATAAATAGAACAACCATTATTCTCTGATTTAAATGAGTAACCGTCTCGCAATAAACAAGATCCAGATATAATGTTCATGCTTAACGCAGGCACTAAATAACAATTATTCATGTTCATCACTAATCCCGATGGTAATCAAAGAGCGAGCGTGCCGACGGCGATCACTTCAACCTTGGAACCATTTCCCACGCGCATCGTCACTTCGTCCTTTGCCAGCCTCCGTCTATTCCGCAGTTCCTGTTTTGAGTTGCAAATATGAGCAACCGCACCGGTATCAAATACCCAGGCACTACAACGAGAGTTGGTAAGGTACACATCAATAACATGTATATCATATATACCTTGTTTGTTGTTGGCCGCCTTCTTGTCAGCCAAATACTTGGGGCAGTTCCGCTTCCACTGTCCAGTTCCTTTGCAATGAAAGCACACAGTTTTTGGTTTGGGTCCAGCCTTGGGTTTCTTCACGAGAGGAGCAACTGCTTTGCCACTCTTCTTGGAGTTACCCTTCTTACCCTTGCCATTTTTCTTGAAACTAGTGGTTTTATTGACCATCAACACTTGATGCTCCTTCTGAATTTCAGACTCAGCGGCTTTCAGCATCGCAAACAGCTCGGCGACTGACTTGTTCATCTCGTGCATGTTATAGTTCAACACGAAGCTCTTGTAGCTAGGTGGCAATGATTGAAGAACTCTGTCAGTGATAGCCTCTGGCGGAAGGGGCATCCCCAATTCAGCCAGACGGGTGGAGTACCCAGACATTCTGAGTACGTGATCACTGATAGACCCGTTCTCCTCCATTTTGCAAGCATAGAACTTATCGGAGATCTCATATCTCTCGATCCGGGAATTCTTCTGAAAGATAAACTTCAACTCCTGGAACATCTCATATGCTCCATGACGTTCAAAACATCTTTGAAGTCCCGGTTCTAAGCCTTACAATATTGCACATTGAACTATTGAGTAATCTTCAGAACGAGCCTGCCAGGCGTTCACAACGTCTAGAGACTCAACTGGAGCGGGTGGATCACCAAGCGGTGCATCAAGGACATAAGCCTTCTGGGAAGCCGTAAGGATAATCCTTAGATTACGGGCCCAGTCCACAAAGTTACTTCCATCATCTTTCAATTTAGCTTTCTCTAGGAACGCATTAAAATTCAGGGGTGCTACTGCGCGAGCCATGATCTACAACATAAATATAGCAAAGACAACTTAGACTATTGTTCAAGATAATGAGTTTAGTTAATCATATTACTTAAAAACTCCCACTCAAATAGACATCCCTCCGGTCATTCGAGTGTAACATGATCCAAATCCACCAACTCAAGTCCGATCATCACGTGAGTTGAGGTGGTTTCAATGGTGAACATCTTCATGTTGATCATATCTACTATATGACTCATGTTCGACCTTTCGGTCTCTTGTGTTCCGAGGCCATGTCTGTACATGCTAGGCTCGTCAAGTTTAACCCGAGTGTTCCGCATGTGCAACACTGGCTTGCACCCGTTGTATGTGAACGTAGAGTCTATCACACCCGATCATCACGTGGTGTCTCGAAACGACGAACTTTCGCAATGGTGCACACTCGGGGAGAACACAATTTTATCTTGAAATTTAAGTGAGGGATCACCTTATAATGCTACCGTCGTCCTAAGCAAAATAAGATGCATAAAAGGATTAACATCACATGCAAATCATAAGTGACATGATATGGCCATGAACTCGTGCTTTTGATCTCCATCTCCAAAGCACCGGCATGATCTCCATCGTCACCGGCATGACACCATGATCTCCATCATCTTGATCTCCATCAACGTGTCGCCATGAGGTTGTCGCGCCGACTGTTGCTTCCACGACTATTGCTAACTCATAGCGATAAAGTAAAGCAAAACGGCGAAAATAATTAAAGACAACTCTATGGCTCCTGCCAGTTGCCGTACTCATCGACATGCAAGTCGTGATATTCTATACAACACATGATCATCTCATACATCACATATATCTCATCATGTAATTGGCCATATCACATCACAACATACCCTGCAAAAACAAGTTAGACGTCCTCTAATTGTTGTTGCAAATTTTACGTGGCTGCTACGGGTTTGCAAGAACCGTTCTTACCTACGCAAAACCACAACGTGGTGTAGTGATTGCTTTTTGATCTTCTAAAAGAACCCTCTTCATTGAAATTGATTCAACTAAAGTGAGAGAGACAGACACCCGCTAGCCATCTTTATGCAACGAAGTTACATGTGAGTTGAAGGAACCTGTCTCGCGTAAGCGTACGCGTAATGTCGGTCCGGGCCGCTTTATCTCACAATACCGCCGAATCAAGTATCAACTAGTAACGGCAAGCAATATGTATACACCCACGCCCACAACTCGTTTGTGTTCTACTCGAGATCTCATCTACGCATAGACCTAGCTCAGATTCCACTGTTGGGGAACGTTGCATGGGAAACAAAAATTTTCCTACGCACACACAAGATTTATCCATGGTGATGAGCATCTACGAGAGGGAGAGTGAATCTACATACCCTTGTAGATCGCTAAGCGGAAGCGTTAAGAAACGCGGTTGATGTAGTCGAACGTCTCCGCGATCCAAATCGCAAGTCGTCCCTCGATCCGATCATGAACTAGTGCCGAACGGACGGCACCTCCGCGTTCAACACACGTACGGCTTGATGATGCCTTCACGTCCTCGATCCAGCGAGCGATGGTGAAGTAGTAGATGAGTTCCGGCAGCACGACGGCGTGGTGATGGTGGTGAGGAACAATCTCTGCAGGGCTTCGCCAAGCACTACGGAGATTATGACGGGAGAACTAGAGGGTTAGGGTTGCCGACACACGGCTTGGGAAATCTTGATGTGTCCCGTGTGCTAGCCCTGCCCCTCTATTTATATGTTGAGCCCTGGGGTCTAAACTTGGAGAGAAAACCTCCACAAGGTCGGTTTTGCCCGCACAAGGTCGGTTTGGCCCGCACAGAAAGAGTCCAACTCGGATTCCAGCAGTATCGCGTACAAGCGGTAGTACCGCTTACGATAAGCGGTAGTACCGCCTGTAGCGGTAGTACCGCTTACGATAAGCGGTATTACCGCCTGTAGCGGTAGTACCGCTTACGATAAGCGGTAGTACCGCCTGTAGTGGTAGTACCGCTTACGATAAGCGGTAGTACCACCCGAGACGCCAGCAAAACTTCCTTTTGCACCTTGCCTAAGCCTCGTGGGCTTTACCCCTTGGCCCAAATAAAGTGTTCTCGTACCCGAACATTTCGGGAAACATCCGGAACCCCTTCCGGTGAATTCTGGAACCCTTCCGGAGACCAGAACACTATTATCACATATATCAATCTTTACCTCCGGACTCTTCCGGAGATCCTCGTCATGTCCGGGATCTTATCCGGGACTCCGAACAACCTTCGGTCACCAACAAAATAACTCAACTATACTAATCGTCACCAAACGTTAAGTGTGTAGACCCTGCGGGTTCGAGAACTATGTAGACATGACCGAGACACCTCTACGATCAATAACCAATAGCGGGACCTGGATGCCCATATTGGCTCCTACATATTCTACGAAGATCTTTATCGGTTGAACCTCTATGTCAAGGATTCAGTTAATCCCGTATGCTGTTCCCTTTGTTCTTCGGTATGTTACTTGCCCGAGATTCGATCGTCGGTATCTCTATACCTAGTTCAATCTCGTTACCGGCAAGTCTCTTTACTCGTTCCGTAATACAAGATCTCATGGCTAACACTTTAGTCACATTGCTTGCAAGGCTCATTGTGATGTTGTATTACCGAGTGGGCCCTGAGATACCTCTCCGTCACACGGAGTAACAAATCCCAGTCTTGATCCATGCCAACCAAACAGACATCCTCGGAGATACCTGTAGAGCACCTTTATAGTCACCCAGTTACGTTGCGACGTTTGATACACACAAGGTACTCCTCCGATGTCAGGGAGTTGTATGATCTCATGGTCATAGGAACAGATACTTGACATGCAGAAAACAATAGCAATAAACTGACATGATCATATGCTACGTTTATAGTTTGGGTCTTGTCCATCACATCATTCTCCTAATGATGTGATACCGTTATCAAATGACATCTCATGTCCATGGTGAGGAAACCTTCACCATCTTTTGATCAACGAGCTAGTCAACTAGAGGCTTACTAGGGACACAGTGTTGTCTATGTACCCACACATGTATTTGAGTTTCCAATCAATACAATTATAGCATGGATAATAAACGATTATCATGAACAAGGAAATATAATAATAACTAATTTATTATTGCCTCTAGGGCATATTTCCAACAATTTTCCCTAGAAAAAAAATCAGAAGAAGACTTTCGGGATGAAGCGCCGCCGTCTCGAGGCGAAACTTGGGCAGGAGCTATTTTGCTCTCCGGCGGAGCGATTCCGCCGGGGATACTTCCCTCCGGGAGGGGGAAATCGAAGCCATCGACATCAGCAATGATCCTCTCATCGTGGGAGGACCAATCTTCATCAACATCTTCACCAGCACCATCTCATCTCAAACCCTATTTCATCTCTTGTATTCAATCTTTGTCTCAAAACCTCAGATTGGTACCTGTGGGTTGCTAGTAGTGTTGATTACATCTTGTAGTTGATGCTAGTTGGTTTATTTGGTGGAAGATTATATGTTCAGATCCTTAATGCTATTCAATACCCCTCTGATCTTGAACATGAATATGATTTGTGAGTAGTTACTTTTGTTCTTGAGGACATGGGAGAAGTCTTGTCATAAGTAATCATGTGAATTTGGTATTCGTTCGATATTTTGATGATATGTATGTTGTTGCTTCCTTTAGTGGTGTCGTGTGAACGTCGACTACATGACATTTCTCCATATTTGGGCCTAAGGGAAGGCATTGTGGAGTAGTAATTAGATGATGGGTTGCTAGAATGACAGAAGCTTAAACCCTAGTTTATGCGCTATTCCATAAGGGGCTGATTTGGATCCATATGTTTCATGCTATGGTTAGAGTTATCTTAATTCTTCTTTCGTAGTTGCGGATGCTTGCGAGAGGGGGTAATCATAAGTGGGAGGCTTGTTCAAGTAAGAACAGCACCCAAGCACCGGTCCACCCACATATCAAACAAACATGATGAAAGTGACTAGATGAAATTCCCATGTGTCCTCGAGAATGCTTTGCTTATTATAAGAGTTCGTTCCGGCTTGTCCTTTGCTACGAAAAGGATTGGGACACCTTGCTGCACTTTTGTTACCATTGCTACTTGTTACTTGTTACGAATTATCTTGCTATCAAAACTATCTGTTACCGCTACTTTCAGTATTTGGAGAGAATACCTTGCTGAAAACCACTTGTCATTTCCTTCTGCTCCTCGTTGGGTTCGACACTCTTACTTATCGAAAGGACTACGATTGATCCCTTATACTTGTGGGTCATCAAATGTCACGACCGAGGATTCTCAATATCTTCCATGCTAAACACATTATAGGCGGTTCCCAAGCAGAAAGGTAAAGTTTACTCCCCCTCAACCATTCAAACACAAGCCATGGCTAGCCGAATCCTTGGGTGCCCTCCATACAATCAACTTTCCGGGGGAGTTTGTTTTATTATATATATTTTTTATTACAGGACCGGGCATCCCAATTACCAGCCTCTCTCATGCAATGACAAGTGAATAAACACCCATCATGAGAATAACCCGCTTAACATGGAAGATACTGACCACCCCCTGCCGCTTCATGAGCTGTACGGGCACACAAAACAGATGCGTATTTGAATGATTAGAGGTGGCACATGCAAATTTACTTGGAACGGCAAAGTAATGCCGTATATAGGTAGGTATGGTGGACACTCATGGAAGAAACTTGGCTCAAGGATTTTGGATGCACAAGCAGTATTCGCGCTTAGTATAGAAATTTTGGCTAGCAAAAGATTCTAAACAAGCACCACATGTTGGAGGATCCATAACAATATAACTTCTATGCAAATATACCCAAACATAACTCATTACGTTGTCTTCCTTGTCCAACTTCAACCAATTTGCTCAAGTTTGAAAATAATTAATGGGTATTCACAATCATAAAAGATGTCCAAGATAATATATTTGTATGTGAAATTTCTCTTCCATATACTAATCATTCATGAATTGCTTGTATGACCAATATTGTGATTGTCAAATTTCAATAGATTTTACTTCCTAAACCCAATGTGAAATATTACTAAGCATATAGAACATATATAATTTCAGATTTATGATATTCAATTCATTCAAACATTTACTCAAAGGATATAAATGAAGCACGGGAGCAAATGACAAACTACTCCAAAAGATATAAGTGAAGAACAAAGAGTAGTTTAGTGAATGGGTAGCTATGTGAAGACTCTCTTTCAATAAAGATTTCAGATCCAAATATTTTATTCAAACAGCAAACAAAATGAAAATAAAACATATCATGTGAACAAGTAAAAAAACTTAGGCTAACCAATAGGTGTTGATGAAGAAAGGTGGGATGCCTACCGGGGCATCCCCAAGCTTAGTTGCTTGAGACTTCTTGGAATGTTATCTTGTGGTGCCTTGGGCATCCCCAAGCTTGAGCTCTTGTGTCTCCTTAATTCCACCCATATCATGGCTTCTCCTAAATTTTAAAAACTTCATCCACACAAAACTCAACAAGAACTTGTGAGATAAGTTAGTATAAATCAACTCGAAACCTTAACATTCTCTACTGTAACAAATCACTAAAATTATAATTAAACATTGCATACTAGATGCCTCTGCACATTTAATACTCCTACCCACAAATAGAAACATTAAACAAGCAAACATATGCAAACAATGCAACTATAACAGCAATCTGCCAAAATAGAACAGTCTGTAAAGGGTGAATAAGAATTCATACTTTCCTAACTCCAAAAATTCTGAAAAATTACCAAGTGACAGATAACTAATGAATTATTACTGTGTAAAAATGTAAAAAATTTATCATGTTCTGACTATTCAGGAATATTCTGGACATAATAGAAAACTTTCTGTTTTCAAACAGCAACACATAAACTTGCAAACCGGGCATGGTAAAGGATATAATTGGCATTTTATTGAACTAAAATATACAAAACATGATTATTTATAACAGCAAGAAAATCTCAACAAAATAAAATGACGCTCCAAGCAAAACTCATATTATGTGACGAATAAAAATATAGCTCCAAGTGAGGTTACCGATAGTGTCGAAGACGAAAGAGGGGATGCCTTCCGTGGCATCCCCAAGCTTAGACACTTGAGTCTTCCTTGTATATTACCTTGGGGTGCCTTGGGAATCCCCAATCTTAGGGTCTTGCCGCTCCTTATTCTCCTCATATCGATATCTCACCCAAAACTTGAAAACTTCAATCACACAAAACTTAACGGAACTTGTGAGATAGGTTAGTATGAAAGTAAATCATTCACTTTGGTACTGTCAAGACAAGATTCATAATTGTTATCACATAATAAATACTGTATTCCATCATTTCCACAATTTATATTACTCAATATAAGCTATGGAAACACTAAAACAAGCAAACTATGCAATAAAAATAGAATCTGTCAAAAACAGAACAACATGTAGTGAGCAAATTAAAAAGCATATGTATGTACCTCCAAAACCTCTGAAAATTTAGGAAAACGTAAAAAAATTTGTAACCCAATACTGTGTAAAAATTTCAGAATTTTATCATGCTCCAGTACAGAACAGAAATTCCAGAACTGAATGCAAGAGTTTCTGTTTTTGCACAGAATCAAATCAACAAGGTTCTACACTATCCCAAAGGCTTTACTTGGCACATTATTGAAAGAAAACATATAAAAAAATGATTACTACGGTAGCTTAATCATGTGAACACACAAAAACAGTAGGTATAAATATTGGTTTGTCTCCCAACAAATGCTTTTCTTTAATGCCTTTTTAGCTCGGCATGATGATTTCAATGAGGCTCACATAAAAGTAAAGAATTGAAACATAATGAGAGCATCATGAAACATATGGCAAGAACATTTAAGTCTAACCCACTTCCTATGCATAGGTATTTTGTGAGCAAATAATTTATGTGAGCAAGAATCAACTAGCTTAGGAAGGCAAAACAAGTATAACTTCAAAACTTTCAACACATAGAGATGAAACTTGATATTATTGCAACACCTACAAGCATATGATCCTCTCTCATAATAATTTTCAGTAGCATCATGAATGAATTCAACAATATAGCTATCACATAAAGCATTCCTTTCATGATCCACAAGCATAGAATTTTTACTACTCTCCACATAAGCAATTTTCTTCTCATTCAAAATAGTGGGAGCAAACTCAATGAAATAACTATCATGTAATGCTTGATTGGCATAATCAAATTGAACATTAAAATCATGATGACAAGTTTCATGGTTATCATTACTCTTTATAGCATACATGTAATCACCATAATCATCATAGATAGCAACTTTGTTGTCATAATCAATTGAAACCTCTTCCAAAATAGTGGAATCATCATTAAATAAAGTCATGACCTCTCCAAATTCACTTTCATAATTATTGCCATAAGATTCAACACCCTCCAAAATAGTGGGAGGCATGCTATCATCATAATAAATTTTCTCATCAAAACTTGGGGGGCTAAAAATATCATATTCATCAAACATAGCATCCCCAAGCTTATGGCTTTGCATATCACTAGCATCATGGATATTCATAGAAAGCATACTGATAACCCACAAGTATAGGGGATCAATTGTAGCTTTTTCGATAAATAAGAGTTTCGAACCCAACGAGGAGCTAAAGGTAGAATTAATATTCCCTTCAAGTTCTATTGACCACCGATACAACTCTACGCGCACTTAACGTTCGCTTTACCTAGAACAAGTATGAAACTATTTTGTAGGTGATAGGATAGGTTTGCAAGAATAAAACTAGAAGTACTTTGCGAGAATAAAACTACGAGTAATTTGCAAGATAATAAAAGTTAGTTGTTTAGTAGAAAGCTTTTGTAACACAAGAGAATGATTTGTCCCTAGGCAATCGATAACTAGACCGGTAATCATTGTTGCAATTTTATATGAGGGAGAGGCATGAGCTAACATACTTTCCGTACTTGGATCATATGCACTTATGATTGGAACTCTAGCAAGCATCCGCAACTACCAAAGATCATTAAGGTAAAATCCAACCATAAGATTAAGTATCAATTCCGCTTTACTCCCATACGCAACAACCCCCTTACTCGGGTGTAAGCTTCTGTCACTCTAGCCGCCCACCATAAGAGAATTATGAACGTATTGCAACACCCTACAGCGGGAATCCCTCACGCTTGCATGTCACGGAGGGCACCATAGGACAACACCAAAATAAAACATACAACTCAAACCAATCACGGTCATCAATCAGCCCATAGGACAAAAAGAATCTACTCAAACATCATAGGATGGCCACAAATCATTGGATAATAATATGTAGCATTAAGCACCATGTTTAAGTAGAGATTATAGTGGGGAGAAGAGGTGTTACACCGCTACATAGAGGGGGAGAGAGTTGGTGTTGACGGCGGCGAAGTTGTTGGTGTAGATCGCCATCACGATGGTTCCCCCGGCGGCGCTCCGGCGCCACCGGAAGAGAGGGGGAGAGAGCCCCCCTCCTTCTTCTTCTTCCTTGGCCTCCCCCCTAGATGGGAGGAGAGTTTCCCCTCTGGTCCATGGCTGCCATGGCGGCGGAGGGGCAGGAGCCCCTCCTAGATTGGATATCTCTCTCTGTTCTCTTCTGTTTCGCGTTCCTGTTTTCTGGCTTTTCACCGTTTCTTAAATTCTCGGAGATCTGTAACTCCGATTGCGCTGAAATTTTAACATGATTTTTTTCCGGATATTAGCTTCCTTGCGGCCGAAGAAGGCACCAACCGACCTACGAGGGCCTCACGAGGCACCATGGCGCGTCGGACCCCCCTGGCGCGCCCTGGTGCCTCGTGGGGCCCATGAGCACCGCCTTGCATTGATTCCACCTCCCAAAAATTACATATATTCCAAAATAATTCTCCATAAAATTTTATTGCATTTGGACTTCGTTTGATATGGATTTCTATGAAACAAAAAACAAGCAGAAAATAGGAACTGGCACTGGGCACTGGATCAATAGGTTAGTCCCAAAAATAATATAAAATGTTGCCAAAAATATGTGAAAGTTGTAGAATATTGGCATGAAACAATCAAAAATTATAGATACGACGGAGACGTATCAGCATCCCCAAGCTTAATTCCTGCTCGTCCTCGAGTAGGTAAATGATAAAAAAGATAATTTTTGATGTGGAATGCTACCTAGCATAATCTTGATCATATAGTTTAATCATGGCATGAATATTAAGACACGAGTGATTCAAAGCAACAGTCTATAATTTGACATAAAGACATCAATACTCAGGCATCCCAACAAACAATCATGCCTTTCAGAATAAAAATGCTAAAGAACGCTATCCCTACAAAATCATATAGCCTTTTCATGCTCCATCTTCTTAACACAAAATATAAATCATGTACTACCCCGGTGTCAGCCAAGCAATTGGTTCATACTTTTTAATGCGCTTCAGCTTTTTCAACCCCCACGCAATACATGAGCGCAAGCCAAGGATATAGCACTATGGGTGGAATAGAATACGGTGGTAGAGAAAATATGGAGAAGACAAAAAAGGAAGAAAGTCTCACATCGACGCGGCTAATCAATGGGCTATGAAGATGCCCATCAATTGATGTCAATGTGAGGAGTAGGGATTGCCATGCAACGGATGCACTAAGAGCTATAAGTGTATGAAAGCTCAATATGAAAACTAAGTGGGTGTGCATCCAACTTGCTTGCTCATGAAAACCTCGGGCATTTGTGGAAGCCCATCATCGGAATATACAAGCCAAGTTCTATAATGAAAAATTCCCACTAGTATATGAAAGTGACAACATAGCAGACTCTCTATATGAAAAACATGGTGCTACTTTGAAGCACAAGTGTGGTAAAGGATAGTAACATTGCCCCTTCTCTCTTTTTCTCTCATTTCATTTTTTTTGTTTTCTCTTTTTTTCTTTTTTTTGTTGGGCTCTTTTTGGCCTCTTTTTTTTCTTTTCACTTTTTTTTATTTTCATCCGGAGTCTCATCCCGACTTGTGGGGGAATCATAGTCTCCATCATCCTTTCCTCACTGGGACAATGCTCTAATAACGAATAATGATGATCATCACACTTGTATTTACTTACAACTCAAAATTACAACTCGATACTAGAACAAAATATGACTCTATATGAATGCCTCTGGCAGTGTACCAGGATGTGCAATGATCTAGCGTAGCAAAGATATCAAAAAACGGACAAGCCATGATAATATCATGCTAGCTATCTTACGATCATGCAAAGCAATATAACAATGAATGCTCAAGTCATGTATATGATGATGATGAAAGTTGCATGGCAATATATCTCGGAATGGCTATGGAAATGCCATAATAGGTAGGTTTGGTGGTTGTTTTGAGGAAGATATAAGGATGCTTATGTGTGATAGAGTGTATCATATCACGGGGTTTGGATGCACCGGCGAAGTTTGCACCGACTCTCGAGGTGAGAAAGGGCAATGCACGGTACCGTAGAGGCTAACAAATTGCGGAAAGGTGAGAGTGCGTATAATCCATGGACTCACATTAGTCACAAAGAACTCACATACTTATTGGGAAAGTTTATTAGCCCTCGAAGCAAAGTACTACTACGCATGCCCCTAGGGGGGAGGTTGGTAGGAGTTAACCATCGTGCGCCCCCGACCTCCACGCAAAGGAAGACAATCAATAATAAATCATGCTCCAACTTCTTAGCATAACGAGAGACTATACGTGCATGCTTCGGGAATCACAAACCTTAACACCAATATTCCTACTAAACCACAATCATTCACTGGTACCTCCCACATATTACCATCTCTATATCGCAAAACTATTGCAAGGAATCAAACATATCATATTCAATGATCTACAAGTTTTATGTAGGATTTTCTGACTAACCATGTGAATGACCAGTTCCTGCTGACTCTCAAAATAAATATAAGTGAAGCAAGAGAGTTTAATTCTTTCTACAAAAGACTACACTCTAATAAATATAAGTGAAGCAAAAGAGCATTCTACAAATAACGGTTTTCTATATGAAGAGAAACAGGCATCCAAACTTCAAATGATATAAGCGAAGCACATGAAGCCTTCTATAAAGCGATACTCAAAAGATATAAGTGAAGTGCAAAGAGCATTCTATAAATCAACCAAGTACTATCCCATACCAGCATGGTGCATTATTAAAATAAAAATAAAATGCAGACGACACTCCAAGAATTTACGCATATCATGTGAACAAAACAAAAACCGAGACATACCGATAATTGTTGAATAAAGATGGGATGCCTTCCGGGGCATCCCCAAGCTTAGACGCTTGAGTCTCCTTGAATATTTACTTGGGGTGCCTTGGGCATCCCCAAGATTGAGCTCTTGCCTCTCCTCATTCTTCTCGTATCAATACCTCCTCGATCTTTGAACACTTCATCCACACAAAACTTAACAAAACCTTCGTGAGATCCGTTAGTATAATAAAGCAAATCATTACTTTAAGTACTGTTGCAAACCCATTCATATTTTATTTTTGCATTATACCTACTATATTTTAACTTCTCCATGGCTTATACCTTCCGATACAATCCATAGTTTCATCAAAACAAGCAAAACAATGCATCAAAAACAGAATCTGTCAAAAACAGAACAGTCTGTAGTAATCTGAACATTTACCATACTTCTGTAACTCCAAAAATTCTGAAAACTTAGGACAAAATAAAAAATTTGCATAGAAGTACTGTGTAAAAATTTCAGAATTTTTGCACGTTCCATTAAAAAATGTAAATTCACGCACTACAGAAAAAGTTTTTGTTTTTGCACCGCACATACCAAACAAGCAATTTAAACATCCTAACGGTAAATCTTGGCACATTATTTTTATAATACAATGGATTTGTACAAGGGGATAATTATTTTTGTTAAAAAGTTTCTGTAATTCAAGATTTGCAAAGTTTCCATGGGCATGAACAAAGTTCAAGGAGCTCCCCCACTTCAACGGTGCTCGTCTTTCTTACTTTCACTTTCCTTTTTGAAAAGTTTTAAGTTCCCCTCTATATTTTTTTTGTTTTTAAACTTTTTAAAAGCACACAAAAGAATAAAGTGACTCTCTAAAACTTCCGGGTTGTCTCCCTGGCAGCGCTTTCTTTAAAGCCATTAAGCTAGGCATAAAGTGCTCAAGTAATTGATCCACCCGGATCCCAAGGTATATCAAAGCCAATTTTAATTAACAATGATTTGTATTTTAGTAGTGAGCACAAAGCAACATATATCATGCAATGACGAAGTCTAACTCTCTTCCTATGCATCGGCATGTCATAAAAGAACAATTCACTCACACATAATAAAGGCCGATACATAGCATAAACAGTTTCTTGCAATTTTATCGTATTGGAAACATAGAGAGGCGGATATGTAGTTCCTCTCTCATAATAATTGCAATTAGAAGCAGCAAGCACATGCATATTATATCTATCAAAATTATCATGTGTAGTAGTAAAACGCAACTCATCTTAATAAGCACAAACTTCTCCGATATAGTGTAGTTTGGAGAATTCAAAAAGATAATAGGACTATCGTGTATAGGTGCAATAGCAAGTTCATCTCTATAAGCATAATTCAAATTGGCATCATGGCCACAAGCATAGCAAGCATCAATTTCATCAAAAAGAGATATTTCAAACGAATCCAAGGGATCATAGCAATTATCATAGCATTCATCCTTCGGTAAACACGAAGGGAAATTAAACAATGTATGGGATAAAGAGTTACTCTCATCAGAAGGTGGGCACGGGTGATCAATCTGCTCTTCCTCCTTTTGTTCTTCGCTCTCCTCCTCAATTTTTTCATCTAATGAGCTCACAGTTTCATCAATTTCTTCTTCCATAGGTTCCTGCAAAATATTAGTCTCTTCTTGGACAGCGGAGACTTTCTCAATAAACTCATTAATATTGGCATTGTATTCGTAATTCTCATAGCAATATTTAAGTATAGCAAAATTTTCAGATCTGTAGACAGCATCATCACAATCTTCATACTTTTCAAACAAAGATTCAATTTCATAAGCACCCTTAAAAGCAACAAGTTCTTCTATTCGTTCCACATCATAGTAATCATATATACCATTAGCATAAGAAGCCAAGGTTTCATTATAATTAAATTTACATGAAAAGGGAAGGTGTGCAGCCTTCATCCTAGAGCAACAAGTATAATCATATCTCAAGCATAAATTCCAAGCATACCATTGTAAATAATCAATTTGATCCCATAAGAGTTTCCCTTTTTGAGACAGGCGATAATCCCTAAAGTATTCACGTTGATCCAACGTGTCTCCCATTATCAAGTTGAATGGGGTTTCCTCAGAATTATCAAAGTAGTGTTTAATGTTTTCCACATAACGAGCATCGAGGGTTTTAGGAGGTTCCCCATCTCCATGAGTAGCAAGTACAACTAATTTTTTTGGTGTTTCGTGTTCCATATCCATAACTAAAGATAGAGAACAACTTAGAATAGAAAATAAAAATCACTTAGTGGAACAAAAAATAAAAACTACTTAGTGATAAAGCAAACAAGCGCACACGAGAATATCAACCCCACGCTATTGCTCCTTGGCAACGGCGCCAGAAAAAGGTCTTGATAACCCACAAGTATAGGGGATCAATTGTAGCTTTTTCGATAAATAAGAGTGTCGAACCCAACGAGGAGCTAAAGGTAGAATTAATATTCCCTTCAAGTTCTATCGACCACCGATACAACTCTACGCGCACTTAACGTTCGCTTTACCTAGAACAAGTATGAAACTATTTTGTAGGTGATAGGATAGGTTTGCAAGAATAAAACTAGAAGTACTTTGCGAGAATAAAACTACGAGTAATTTGCAAGATAATAAAAGTTAGTTGTTTAGTAGAAAGCTTTTGTAACACAAGAGAATGATTTGTCCCTAGGCAATCGAGAACTAGACCGGTAATCATTGTTGCAATTTTATATGAGGGAGAGGCATGAGCTAACATACTTTCCGTACTTGGATCATATGCACTTATGATTGGAACTCTAGCAAGCATCCGCAACTACCAAAGATCATTAAGGTAAAACCCAACCATAGCATTAAGTATCAAGTCCTCTTTACTCCCATACGCAACAACCCCCTTACTCGGGTGTAAGCTTCTGTCACTCTAGCCGCCCACCATAAGAGAATTATGAATGTATTGCAACACCCTACAGCGGGAATCCCTCACGCTTGCGCGACACGGAGGGCACCATAGGACAGCACCAAAATAAAACATACAACTCAAACCAATCACGATCATCAATCAGCCCATAGGACAAAAAGGATCTACTCAAACATCATAGGATGGCCACAAATCATTGGATAATAATATGTAGCATTAAGCACCATGTTTAAGTAGAGATGATAGCGGGGAGAAGAGGTGTTACACCACTGCATAGAGGGGGAGAGAGTTGGTATTGATGGCGGCGAAGTTGTTGGTATAGATCGCCATCACGATGGTTCCCCCGGCGGCGCTCCGGCGCCACCGGAAGAGAGGGGGAGAGAGCCCCCCTCCTTCTTCTTCTTCCTTGGCCTCCCCCCTAGATGGGAGGAGAGTTTCCCTTTGGTCCATGGCTGCCATGGCGGCAGAGGGGCACGAGCCCCTCCTAGATTGGATCTCTCTCACTGTTCTCTTCTGTTTCGCGTTCTTGTTTTCTGGCTTTTCACCATTTCTTAAATTCCTGGAGATCTGTAACTCCGATTGCGCCAAAATTTTAACACGATTTTTTTCCGGATATTAGCTTCCTTGCGGCCGAAGAAGGGCACCACGGCGCGTCAGACCCCCCTGGCGCTCCCTGGTGCCTCGTGGGGCCCACGAGCACCACCTTCCGTTGATTCCACCTCCCAAAAATCACATATATTCCAAAATAATTCTCCATAAAATTTTATTGCATTTGGACTTACTTTGATATGGATTTTCTGTGAAACAAAAAACAAGCAGAAAACAGGAACTGACACTAGGCACTGGATCAATAGGTTAGTCCCAAAAAATAATATAAAATGTTGCCAAAAATATGTGAAAGTTGTAGAATATTGACATGAAACAATCAAAAATTATAGATACGACGGAGATGTATCACATACTAACAAAATTGCAATCAAGCTCATCATTTAAAGATTTTATGCCAAACATTTTATTGAATTCTTCTTCTAACACTTTGGCACAATTTTCCGATCCATCATTTTCAAGAAAGACATTATAGAGATAAAGCATTTGAGGCAACCTCAATTCCATTTTTTTTGTAATTTTCTTTTATAAAACCAAACTAGTGAATAAATAAGAAACTAAAAGATTCAATTGCAAGATCTAAAGATATAACTTCAAGCACTCACCTCCCCGGCAACGGCGCCAGAAAAGAGCTTGATGTCTACTACATAACTTTATTCTTGTAGACTCTGTTGGGCCTCCAAGCGCAGAGTTTTGTAGGACAGCAACAAATTTCCCTCAAGTGGATAACCTAAGGTTTACCAATCTGTGGGAGGTGTAGGGTGAAGATGGTCTCTCTCAAACAACCCTGCAATCAAATATAAGAAATCTCTTGTGTCCCCTACACACCCAATACAATGGTAAATTGTATAGGTGCACTAGTTCGGCGAAGAGATGGTGATACAAGTGTAGTATGGATAGTAGATATTGGTTTTTGTAATCTGAAATTATAAAAATAGCAAGGTAGCAAGTGATAAAACGGAGCACAAACGGTATTGCAATGCTTGAAAACAAGGCCTAGGGTTCATACTTTCACTAGTGCAATCTCTCAACAATGCTAACATAATTGAATCATATAGCAATCCCTCAACGTGCGATAAAGAATCACTCCAAAGTTACTATTAGCGGAGAACATAAGATGAAATTGTTGTAGGGTACGAAACCACCTCAAAGTTATCCTTTCCGATCAATTTATTGAGTCATCCCTATAAGTGTCACAAACAGCCCTAGAGTTCGTACTGAAATAACACCATATGATACACATCAACCAACTCTAATGTCACCTAGATACTCCAATGTCACCACAAGTATCCGTGAGTTGATTATTCGATATGCATCAAACAACTTCAGATTCATAATATTCAATCCACACAAAGAACTTCAAAGAGTACCCCAAAGTTTCTATCGTAGAAAAAAAGATGAAAACATGCAATCAACCCCTATGCCTAGATTACCCCAATGTCACCTCATGAATCCGCAACTTGATTACCAAAACATACATTAAGTGACTCAATAGAATACCCCATTGTCAGCACGGGTATCCACATGCAAGACATACATCAAGTGTTCTCAAATCTGAAACATTCAATCCGACAATAACGAAACCTCAAAGGGAAAGACTCAATTCATCACAAGAAGATAGAGAGGGAAGAAACACCATATGATCCAACTATATTAACAAAGCTCGCGATACATCAAGATCGTGCCAAATCAAGAACAAGAGAGAGAGAAAGAGATCAAACACATAGCTACTAGTACATACCCTCAGCCCCGAGGGTGAACTACTCCCTACTCGTCATGGAGACCGCCAGGATGATGAAGATGGCCTCCGATGATGATGTAGCGACCTGACCCAAATGGATCGGAGTCTCTGTGCTCAAGTGTCATCCCTGGATCGGTATGCTAACACACACAGTACTCGAGGATTTATAACAGAGTTCAATCACACACTTTATTACATCGAGGTCCTCAAAAGAGTATTTATTACATTAATAAGGCTGAAGGCCATCTAAATAAAATAACTACGGAAGCTTTGTAGGTAAATGAGTCCATCAACTCCATGGCAAACTGAGTGCAGAACAACGACCTATAGCACCTTAATCCTTGTCTGAAAACTCTACAACATGAGACGTTGCAGCTGTGTAGGTCAGCACATGGAATATGCCGGTAATTTCACAACATAGAATAATAATGAAAATGTCTATCTCTATATGCATATTTGGCTGGTGGAGGCTCTAAGTTTAATTTGCATAAAGCTAATTTTGTTGTACTACAAAATTAATTAAATTTTTATTACTACAAAGTTGCCATTATTGAGAAGGTTCCTCCAACTCAAACCATTACCCAAAATTATCATAAAACCCCTCCATTAATTAAATTATGATGTTGAGATCAACCAATAATTCACTTCTAGATACTCAAATTTGCCCATAACCGGGGCACGGCTAATCATGATTAGTTTTTATACTCTGCAGAGGTTTGCGCACTTTTTCCCACAAGACTCGACCACCTCCATGATTGGAAGATCGAGACACAGTCTTTCAGAAGCATTTCCCCTTAACCCTGGGTAGACCGGTACACCTACATTCCCCTACATCTGCTAGCCTACCCGGAAAGAGGTCACACAACTTACTCAACTATACCAGAGCCCATAATGGCTTGTGGCTGCGCACGGAAGTTTCTAGTCATGAAGTGTCGTATGATCCCTTTGACCCTGGGTGGCATTCCATAGGGTGATTCTCCGGGTACTCCGGTATCCCCTTGGGCAACCACTGGTTACTCCAGGTGCCCCAACCATTCCACCTAGATGTGTGTTAATGTTGCCACCTTAAAGTTACCCAAATTATTATTACTCTCACAACTTTCATGAATTCACACAAACCACCCCATCTACAAGCATGGCTAAGCAATATAAGACATAACGAATATTCCCGGGGTGATCAAAGGTCATAGGTTCCAACCTCATAAACTACATAGCAAAGCCACAATTCCCAATCCTACTCATGCAAATTTTTAACGGTGAAACTAATGCATAGTAAAAACTGGGTATAGAAAAGTATGATCAAGGTGTGAACTTGCCTTGCTGACGATCGTTGAACTCTAAGGATTCGTAGTAGCAAGCTTTGCACTCCGAATGATCTAATGAAGCAAACATTGACACACATAAGAAATCAAGCAAAATCCAAAAAGAAAACGAAGAAAAGACTTCGGAAAACTCCAAAAACAACCAAATAAAGTTTCTGTACAGAACTTAATTTTAATAGTAGCAAAATTATATGATTTCGGGTTCTACAAAAAGTACACGTCCTAAGCATCAATTTGCAAAAAGAATCAATTAAATCGGAGTTATAGATTTCGAATTATAGCCAAAACAAGTTTAAATATGAATCTGTTCAAATTCAAATTTTAAAATGTCAAAAATATTTTTGGTTTGGTTCTCTGGATAGATGGCATTTTTATGAAACCGTCGGAAAAAGAATCACTGAAATTGGATCTATAGATTTAAAGATATGATAAAAGAAAAATCAGAAATAATTCTGAAATTGAAATTTTTCTGAAAAAAACTAGATATCGACCAGAGGCCAAGTGGCGCTCTCTGGTTGGCTGGGAAGGTGTTTGCTGCGGCGTAATGCGGCGGACGGCCGGAAAATAAGTGTTTCAGCGGTTGCGGCTTTTCAAATCGGTCGGGTTTTACTAAACCGTGGCTCGGTTCGATCTAAACCGGAGAAAACCGATCTAAATAAAAAAAAACTAACTATTCGATTAGATCTAATCTAGATCATTAAACGGAGATCGGACGGAGGAGATCACGCCGGTGCCTTACCACGGTGGCGGGACAAAGTTGATGGCGTTGGCTGCTCGGACGTGAACGGCGGCTGCGCTACGGTGGTCGGCGGGCTCCGGCAGGTGTACGGGACGAAGCGGCGGAGGGCGGCGAGTCCGACGGTGGTGAAGATGGGGCTCGGGGACGTCGGAGTGGAGTAGGGCGGCAGACGTGCGAGCTCGGGGAGGAGCCTGTAGACGAAGAGAAGAGGCGCAACCATGTCAAAAGGAAGAGCAAGGCCAAGGGAGACCGCTAGGATGAAAAGAAAAGGCTCGGGAAGTCCTACCGGCGACGATATCGATGGCGGGCGACTTCGGCTCCGGCGAGATCGAATGCGCTCGTGCGTGCAATATGGGTGGCCTCAGCTCGGGATTTTTGGGGCGATCGAGAGACGGGAGTCGTGGGTATATATAGGACATGTGCTTGGAGGAGGGGGCAGCCTCAGGCTAGGGTTTCAGGCGGCCGAGTGCACGGCCGTGTCCGTGTGGGACTCTGTCCTGGCGTGACTTGCGGGAGGAGGAACAAAGGAGTGGGGCCCGGCGGCCAGTGGCTGCGTGAGGGGAAGCGATGGAGCGGGCGACCGAAGCGTGGTCGGTTCAGGCGGGGAGAGAGGCCATGGGCCACTGCGCTAACTGGGCCGGCTGGTGCGCGCTGGCCTGGCCGGTCGGAATCTTTTTTTTAAACAAAACCTTTTCTGTTTTTTCTATTTAGAGAAATACTAAACACAGAAAATACAAAGTAAACTAAATAGAAAAATTCCAGAAAATTCACATAATTATTTGGCAATATATGGAGCCATGTGAACTTTATTCTGGCCTAAATGCAATATGTTTAAAATAAATATTTTTGATATGCTAATAAAATTTGCATTAAAATAATTTGCAAATAAATCCAAATAAATATATTTTGATTTCAAATTCAATTTCCAATATTTCCTTTCTGTTTTTTGAAGAAGTCCTTTTATCTTCACTCTTTATTTTATTTTTTTAAAATAATGGAAATGAATTCGATGAAAGCAAAATTGATCCAAATCCCAAATTTGAATTCTCAACAATGGATTTAGGGAAATTTCCAACTCTCTCTTTTGGTCCTTGAGTTGCACAAAGTTCCTTGGATCAAATTCAAATAAATAGTAAAGGGCAGAGATGCATAAATCATGGATGCATATGAATGATCTATTTATAAACATCCAAATTGAAAATTGGGATGTTACAAACCTACCCCCCCTTAAGATGAATCTCGCCCTCGAGATTCGGGTTGGTCAGCAAAAAGGTGCGGATGGTCCTGTGGGAGGTCTTCTTCGTGCTCCTAGGTGGCTTCTTTCTCGGTATGGTGACTCCATTGAACCTTGCAGAGCTTGATGACCTTGCTGCGGGTAACCCTGTTGGCAGTCTCAAGAATCTTGACGGGCTTCTCCTCATACGTCAGATCACTATCCAACTGTATTGCCTCCAGTGGCACCATGTCTCTCAAAGGAATATCGGCCATCTCTGCATGGCACTTCTTCAACTGGGAAACGTGAAACACATCATGAACTCCTGACAAAGCTTCTGGCAATTCCAACTTGTAAGCAATTTCACCCATGTGTTCCAAAACTCTGTACGGCCCCACAAATCATGGTGCTAACTTTCCTTTGACTCCAAACCGTTTAACTCCTCGAAGCAGCGACACACGAAGATATGCTCTGTCTCCGACTTCGTAGGTTACTTCCTTGCGTTTAGTATCGGCATAGCTCTTCTGCCTAGACTGGGCTATCTTGAGTCTATCACGGATCAGCTTGACTTTCTCCTCTGAATCCCTGATTAAATCTGGTCCGAATAATTTACGGTCTCCAACTTCATCCCACATCAACGGTGTCCTGCACCTCCTTCTGTACAAAGCTTCAAAAGGGGCCATCTTCAAACTGGTTTGATAGCTGTTGTTGTACGAGAACTCGGCGTAAGGTAAATTATCATCCCAACTAGATCCCTAATCTAGCGCACAAGCTCTCAACATGTCCTCCAGAATCTGATTGACTATCTCCGTCTATCCATCTGTTTGCAGATGAAAAGTTGTACTGAACTCCAGCCTGGTACCCAAAGTCTCGTGTAACTGATGCCAAAACTTTGAGGTAAATTGTGTTCCTCTATTTGATACAATGGTCCTCGGAACTCCATGCAGACATACGATACTTGTCATGTATATCTTGGCCAACTTAGTGCTCGTATAGGTGGTTTTCACGGGGATGAAGTGAGCTACCTTGGTCAGGCGATCAACCACTACCCAAATAGAATCATAACCTGATCGGGTCCTGGGTAATCCTGTGATGAAGTCCATGCCAAGCTTGTCCCACTTCCAATCAGGTATCGGCAAAGGCTGAAGTAATCCTGCTAATTTTTGGTGCTCTGCTTTAACCCTCTGACATACGTCGCATACTGCTACATATTCGGCAATATCCTTCTTCATACCTGTCCACCAGAAACTTTCCTTCAAGTCCAAATACATCTTGGTGTTGCCTGGGTGTATCGAGTAAGGTGAATCATGAGCCTCCTGAAGAATCAACTTTCTAATCTCTGGGTCTTTGGGCACGAAAATACGCTACTAAAACCATAAGGTTCCGTGTTCATCCTCACGAAATCCTTCTGCCTTTCCTTGGTTCATCCTTTCCTTTATCTCCGCAATGCCTTTGTCTAATTTCTGGGCTTCTCGGATCTTCCCCAACAAGGTGGATTGAATTTCCATTGCGGCAACAAAACCTCGTGGAACTATCTCCAATTGAATATCTCTGAGATCGTCGGCTAACTCCTGAGGTAATCCTCCTGCTGTGAGAGTATTAACGTAACTCTTACGGCTCAACGCATCTGCCACAACATTGGCCTTTCCTGGGTGATAATGCAATCTCATGTCATAATCCTTGATGAGCTCCAACCATCTCCTCTGCCCGAGATTCAACTCCTTCTGTGTGAAGATGTATTTCAAACTCTTGTGATCCGTGTAAACATCGCAACTCTTTCCGATAAGAAAATGTCTCCAGGTCTTGAGCGCGTGCACTACGGCTGCTAACTCCAAATCATGCATGGCATAGTTCAACTCGTGAGGTCGTAGCTGACGTGAGGTATAAGATACAACTCTTCCTTCTTGCATAAGAACGCCTCCAAGTCCCTGACGTGAAGTGTCGCAATACACCTGAAAATCCTTGCGTATATTCGGAAGAATTAGGACTAGGGCTGTAACCAAACGTTTCTTCAACTCCTGGAAGCTGGCCTCACATTCGTCGGTCCAAACAAACTTGGTGTATTTCTTCAATAGCCCCGTCATGGGCTTCATGATCTTGGAGAAATTCTCAATAAATCTCCGGTAATATCCTGCAAGTCCAAGGAAACTGTGAATCTCTCCGACTGAGGTGGGTGCCTTCCATTCGGTGACGGCCTCAAGGTTCCCTGAGGTGGGTGCTATTCCTTCTCCTGATATAACATGTCCGAGAAATCTGACTTCCTTCAACCAAAATTCGCATTTGCTGAACTTGGCGTATAACTGATGTTCCCTGAGCTTCTCCAGCCAAGCGCAAATGTTCCTTGTGTTCCTCTTCATTCTTCGAGTAAACCAATATATCATCAATGAACACGATGACAAACTTATCCAAAAACTCCATGAATACCTTGTTCATCATGCTCATAAAATAGGCAGGGGCATTAGTCAAACCAAAAGTCATGATTGTATACTCATAAAGCCCATACCTCATGGTAAAAGCGGTCTTGGGTATATCCTGCTCTCGGATCTTCAACTGGTGATATCCTAATCGAAGATCGATCTTGGAGAAAACACTAGCTCCGACTAGCTGGTCAAAAAAATCATTGATCATTGGCAAGGGGTATTTGTTCTTGATGGTCACCTCGTTCAACGAATGATAATCCACAACCATTCTCAAGGTTCCATCCTTCTTCTCCACTAGAAGAACTGGGGCTCCCCAAGGTGATGAACTCGGTCGGATATACCCTTTCTCCAGTAATTCCTTAATCTGCTTCTTAATTTCCTCCAAATCATTTGCGGGCATCTGATACGGTCTCTTGGATATTGGTCCTGTGCCTGGCAATAGCTCAATCAAAAACTCAATGTCTCGATCTGGTGGCATGCCGGGCAATTCCTCTGGAAACACATCGTGATAGTCCTTCACAACTGGTACTTCCTCCTGAACAACTCCTGAAAGAGAATTCATCCGAGTCCTCCTTGGCGTATGCCTTGACACATACTTGATCCGTTTTCCATCTGGGGTGGTGAGAAGAATCGACTTACGGGCACAATCAATATTTCCTTCATACTTGGATAACCAATCCATGCCTAGAATTACGTCCAATCCTTGTGATTCTAGGATGATGAGGTCTGTGGGAAAAACATGCCTCCCTATGGTCAATGGCAACTGAAAACATCCCCGACTAGCCATAGACTCTGCTCCTGGGGAACTCACTAACATAGGTGTTTTAAGGGCTACGGTCGGCAACTTAAACTTATCCACAAACCCCCTTGATATGAATGAATGCGATGCACCAGTGTCAAAAAGAACAAGGGATGTAAATGAATTAACCAAGAACTTACCAACAACGGCGTCAGGCTGGTCATAAACTTCCTCCACATCGACATGGTTCACCTGACCTCTGGTGAAAGGATTGGGCTTCTTACCTCCAGAGCTTCCATTGCCGTTCCCGTTCTTGGCCTCTGGGCAATCGGTGGCGTAGTGTCCTATGTTCTTGCACTTGAAACAGGTGATGTGGCTCAGATCCTTCTTCGCCGGTGTAGCGGGGTTGGAGCGACGCTGATTGCCATTTCCTCCATTCCATTGCCATTCCTAAGGCCATTATGGTTGTGTCTATTTCCTCCGTGATGAGAATGACCTCCATGGTTCTGATGGTTGTGTCCTCCAAACTTATTAGGTCCTGATCCAGAATTTCCTGAGTATGGGGTATAGCGGGGCTTCTGCTGAACTCCAGAATTGTACTTTCCATGTCCGTACTTCCTCTTGCGGTTCTCTATCTACTGCTGCTTGCCTTCCAGAATGAGAGCTTTGTCAACCAACTCTTGATAGTTGTTAAAGGTACCCATGGTCAACAGAAATCCGAAATCATCGTTCAGTCCCTCCAAAAATTTCTCCTGTTTAGCGGCATCATCAGCCACGTCTCTGGGAGCATACCTGGATAACTTGCTGAATTCCTCCACATAATCACCAACAGAACGATTTCCCTGGCGCAAGTTGCGGAACTCATGCTTCTTCAGACTCATAGCTCTAGCTGAAACATGTGCGGTACGGAACGCCTGCTGGAACTGATCCCAAGTCACATTGGCTATGGGGAATGTGGTGGTGTAATTCTCCCACCACGAAGCTGCTGGTCCATCCAGTTGGCGGCAAAGCGCACCTTCTTAGCATCAGTGCATCCTGTGGTGGTCAGCTCCCTTCCGATCTTGCGAAGCCAGTCATCTGCGACGATCGGCTCCGTGCTGCTTGAGAACACGGGTGGATTCAACCTCAAGAAACGGGTAAGGTTATCAGCTTGGGGTGGCGGGTTATTGTTGTTGTTGTTGTTGTTGTTGTTGTTGTTGTTGTTGTTGTTGTTGTTTTGGTTCTGGTTCTAGAGGAGCATCTGCATGAGGGCATTTGGTTCTGGATCAACTGGGTAAGTTCTGGTGGAAATCCCGGGTCACGTCTCGGAGGCATCTGATGGGTTTGGAGTGGATGAGAAATTAGAATAGAATAAGGGCCTAATGAGAAAATCACACTACCCATATGCAAATGAGACCAATAAAACTCCAAATCACACCATTCAATTTCAATCAAGGTTCACACAATCGGGTCTAAGCTAACTATTACAAAATCTCACGAACGACATCGAACTACTCGGAAAACTCTAATCGAAAAGATATTGAAATACTAATATCTAAAATGGTGGTCGGCTAAAAGTTCTGATCGGTAGAAGACTCCATCATGTCCTCATCACCATCATTGTCTTCATAATCGGCATCGTTGCTGATGAAGGCTGCATCACTGTCGTCATTGTGAAGGTTTTCTCCCTGGTCCAGCTTCTCCTCGGCTCTTTCCAGCTTCTTCTTCAGTTTTTCATACCTTACCAGTAGCATGATGATTTCCTCCTCCTATCCATCGCGGGTTGCCTTGATTTCATCCTCCAGCTCGATATTCTGGGTTATCAGCTTCCTGGTGTTCTTCAGGTTGTCGTGCATCTGGTTCTCCAATCGACGGATGTCCTGCTCCTGATCTTGTATGTATGATGCGATCGACTCATCTTCCCTGGTGCGGACTACTTCTCCATGGTGATCCTGGCGTTCGCATATCCTGTAGGTGGTCTCCTCGAGATCCTTGTGATATTCCTCACAAATGCGTCCAAAGGTGGCATGTGCGGCAATACTCCTGCCTAAGATCCAGGTTGGTGCATCAAAGAAGAAGTCGATAGCCCTGGTGGTATTTCCAAAAGTACGTCCGGGAATGTGGACGTCAATTCTCCAGCGCTTCTCCTCCGGCAAGGTTGAGGTGAAGGTTCCAGTGAAAGTGGGCAGGGCGATGTTCAGGTACTTCACGACGTTCTTCACGCGTTGTTCAAAAGGCATGGTCTCGTCGGGCTGGGCAAACTTGGTCCTGGAGGTCGACATCTATATTGTTGAAATAGAGAAGAGTTAGAAATGAATAGAGAGAGCATAAGACCAACGGATATATAGGGAAATTATAAAATATTTTTTTCTAAGGCTTTTCCATTTCTAGTGGTCACGTCCTATAGTCAGCGCCTGGCTCTGATACCATCTTGTAGCGACCCGACCCAAATGGATCGTAGTCTTTGTGCTCAAGTGTCATCCCTGGATCGGTATGATGACACACACAGTACTCGAGGATTTATAACAGAGTTCAATCACATACTTTATTACATCGAGGTCCTCAAAAGAGTATTTATTACATTAATAAGGCTGAAGGCCATCTAAATAAAATAACTGCGGAAGCTTCGTAGGTAAATGAGTCCATCAACTCCACGGCAAACTGAGTGCAGAACAACGACCTATCACACCTTAATCCTCGTCTGAAAACTCTGCAACATGAGACGTTGCAGCCGTGTAGGTCAGCACATGGAATATGCCAGCAATTTCACACCATAGAATAATAATGAAAATGTCTATCTCTATATGCATATTTGGCTGGTGGAGGCTCTAAGTTTAATTTGCATAAAGCTAATTTTGTCCTACTACAAAATTAATTAAATTTTTATTACTACAAAGTTGCCATTATTGAGAAGATTCCTCCAACTCAAACATTACCCAAAATTATCATAAAACCCCTCCATTAATTAAATTATGATGTTGAGATCAACCAATAATTCACTTCTAGATACTCAAATTTGTCCATAACAGGGGACACGGCTAATCATGATTAGTTTTTACACTCTGCAGTGGTTTGCGCACTTTTCCCCACAAGACTCGACCACCTCCATGATTGGAAGATCGAGACACAGTATTTCAGAAGCATTTCCCCTTAACCCTGGGTAGACCTACATTCCCCTACATCTGCTAGCCTACCCGGAAAGAGGTCACACAACTTACTCAACTATGCCAGAGCCCATAATGGCTTGTGGCTGCACACGGAAGTTTCTAGTCATGAAGTGTCGTATGATCCCTTTGAGCCTGGGTGGTATTCCATAGGGTGATTCTCCGGGTACTCCGGTATCCCCTTGGGCAAGCACTGGTTACTCCAGGTGCCCCGACCATTCCACTTAGATGTGTGTTAATGTTGCCACCTTAAAGTTACCCAAATTATTATTACTCTCACAACTTTCATGAATTAACACATACCACCCCGTCTACAAGCATGGCTAAGTAATATAAGACATAACGAATATTCCCAGGGTGATCAAAGGTCATAGGTTCCTACCTCATAAACTACATAGCAAAGCCACAATTCCCAATCCTACTCATGCAAATTTTTAACGGTGAAACTAATGCATAGTAAAAACTGGGTATAGAAAAGTACGATCAAAGTGTGAACTTGCCTTGCGGACGATCGTTGAACTCTAAGGATTCGTAGTAGCAAGCTTCGCACTACGGATGATCTAACGAAGCAAAAATTGACACACATAAGAAATCAAGCAAAATCCAAAAAGAAAACGAAGAAAAGACTTCAGAAAACTCCAAAAACAACCGAATAAAGTTTCTGTACAGAACATAATTTTAACAGTAGCAAAATTATATGATTTTGGGTTCTACAGAAAGTACACGTCCTAAGCTTCAATTTGCAAAAAGAATCAATTAAATCGGAGTTATAGATTTCAAATTATAGCCAAAACAAGTTTAAATATGAATCTATTCAAATTCAAATTTTAAAACGTGAAAAATATTTTTGGTTTGGTTCTCTGGATAGATGGGATTTTTATAAAACCGTAGGAAAAAGAATCACTGAAATTGCATCTATAGATTTAATGATATGATGAAAGGAAAATCAGAAAGAATTCTGAAATTGAAATTTTTCTGAAAAAACTAGATATCGGCCAGAGGCCAAGTGGTGCTCTCTGGTTGGCTGGGAAGGTGTTTGCTGTGGCGTAATGCGGCGAATGGCCGAAAAATAAGTGTTTCGGCGGTTGTGGCTTAAAAAAAACAGATCGGTCGGGTTTTACTAAACCGTGGCTCGGTTCGATCTAAACCGGAGAAAACTGATCTAAATAAAAAAAAACTAACTTTTCGATTAGATCTAATCTAGATCGTTAAACGGAGATCGGACGAAGGAGATCGCGCCGGTGGCTTACCGCGATGGCGGGACGAAGTTGACGGCGACGGCGGCTCGGACGTGAACGACGGCGGCGCTACGGTGGTCTGGGGGCTCCGGCGGGTGTACGGGACAAAGCAGTGGAGGGCGACGAGTCCGACGGTAGTGACGATGGGGCTCGGGGACGTTGGGTGGAGTAGGGCGACGGTGGTGGAGCTCGCTTGCTCTGTGGCTCCGGCGGCGGACGTGCGAGCTCGGGGAGGAGCCTGTAGACGAAGAGAAGGGGCGCAACCATGTCAAAAGGAAGAGCAAGGCCAAGGGAGACCGATAGGATGAAAAGAAAAGGCTCGGGAAGTCCTACCGGTGACGATATCGACGGCAGACGACTTCGGCTCCGGCGAGATCGGATGCGCTCGTGCGTGCAATATGGGTGGCCTCGGCTCGGGATTTTTGGGGGGATCGAGAGAGGGGAGTCATGGGTATATATAGGACATGTGTTTGGAGGAGGGGCCAGCCTCGGGCTAGGGTTTTAGGCGGCCGAGCGCACGACCGTGTCCGTGCGGGACTCTGTCCTGGCGTGACTTGCGGGAGGAGGAAGAAAGGAGTGGGGCCCGGCGGTCAGTGGTTGCGTGAGGGGAAGCGATGGAGCGGGCGACCGAAGCATGGTCAGTTCAGGTGCGGGGAGAGAGGCCATGGGCCGCTGCGCTAGGTGGGCCGGCTGGTGCGCGCTGGCCTGGCCAGCCGGAATGTTTTTTTAAACAAAACCTTTTCTGTTTTTTCTATTTAGAGAAATGCTAAACACAGAAAATACAAAGTAAACTAAATAGAAAAATTTCAGAAAGTTCACATAATTATTTGGCAATATATGGAGCCATGTGAACTTTATTCTGGCCTAAATGCAATATGTTTAAAATAAATATTTTTGATATGCTAATAAAATTTGCATTAAAATAATTTGCAAATAAATCTAAATAAATATATTTTGATTTCAAATTCAATTTCCAATATTTCCTTTCTATTTTTTTGAAGAAGTCCTTTTATCTTCACTCTTTATTTTATTTTTTTGAAATAATGGAAATGAATTCGATGAAAGCAAAATTGATCCAAATCCCAAATTTTGAATTCTCAACAATGGATTTAGGGAAACTTCCAACTCTCTCTTTTGGTCCTTGAGTTGCACAAAGTTCCTTGGATCAAATTCAAATAAATAGTAAAGGGCAGAGATGCATAAATCATGGATGCATATGAATGATCTATTTATAAACATCCAAATTGAAAATTGGGATGTTACAGATGATTCCCCCCTCCAGCAGGGTGCCGGAATAGGGCTCCAGATGGTATTTCTCCAGTACAGAGGCTTGCGGCGGCGGCGGCAAAGTTCTAGGTTTATTTCTGGGGGTTTCTTTATTTATAGGATTTTTCAGCATTGGAATCACGCGAAAAGGAGCTACGAGGGCCCCACAAGGCAACAGCACACGCCCCCCAGGCCGCATCGTGATACCTTGTGAGCTCCTCGTGAGGCTTCTGGTCCTTCCACGAAGCTTCGGGGGTCTCTTTTGGTCCAAAAAAATCATCAAAAAGTTTCGTCTAATTCCGAGAACTTTTATTTCTGCACAAAAAACAACACCACGGTAGTTCTGCTGAAAACAGCGTCAGTCCGGGTTAGTTCTAATCAAATCATACCAAAACCATATAAAATAGTTATAAACATCGCATGAATACTTCATAAATTATAGATACGTTGTAGACGTATCAAGGTGAAACCTTGGGTGGGGTTGATCGGAAACGAGAGACGCGAGTTACCCAGGTTCGGCCCCTCTGATGAGGTAAAAGCCTACTCCTGCTAGATTGCTATTGATGATGATAGTCTCGATTACAGTGTTACGATTCCGCTGATTGCAGATCGAGTCTTGTCTCTGTCTCGAGAGTTTTCTAACTTGTCCCTATTGACGATCCAGGAACTCCCTTTATATAATAGCCGGGTCCCTGGGGTTACAAGAGATTCTGGGTTATACCCGCAGTCGGAGTCCTACTCTAAGTCCTCTAGGTCCTTAGTTTCTTGGGAGGTCCCTGTCTCGTACCTGGACTTCGGAAAATCGGGTCCTGTACGTCTCCACCGGCCGGGTCCTTCCAGGTCAGGTCCAGGTCAGGTCTTCCCAGGCCAGGTCTTTCAGGGACCTCGCCCAATCTAGGTCTTTCTGGGACCTGCTAGCTCCTCTTCATCTTGTTGGCCTAATTGGTTGGGTATTCCCCCATCGGGGGCCACCACAGAGCCACAAGCTCTGGTGGCGCAAGCCCTAGGGCGCGCCACCTGAGCTTGTGGCCCCCTCGGTGTTTCGTTTGCCCTACCTCCAAGTCCATAAGTACCGTCTTCCCGATAATAAAATCAGAGAGAAAGTTTCATCACCTTTTACGATACAGAGCCGCCGCCACCTCCTATTTTTCATCGGGAGGCCTGGTCTGGAGTCCGTTCGGGGCTCCGGAGAGGGCAAATCGTCGCGGCCGTCATCAACAACCCTTCTTCATCAACAACCTCATGATGCTCACCACCGGGAGTGAGTAATTTCATCGTAGGCATACTGGAGGTAGATGGAGATGGATGAGATTCGTCATGTAACCGAGTCAATTTGTTAGGGCTTGATCCCTAGTATCCTCTATGTTCTGAGATTGATGTTGCTATGACTTTGCTATGCTTAATGCTTGTCACTAGGGCCCGAGTGACATGATTTTCAGATCTGAACCCTTTATGTTTTCATGAATATATTTGAGTTCTTGATCCTATCTGCAAGTTATATGCACACGTTATTGTTCTGAACCGTGGACCCCAAGGTGACAATAATTGAGATACTCTCCGGTGATGACTGTAATTTGAGGACTTCATGTATTCACTATGTTTTAATGCTTTGTTCCGGTTCTTTATTAAAAGGAGCGCCTTACTTACCCTTTGTTTCCATAGGACCCCGCTGCCACAGGAGGGTAGGACAAAAGATGTTATGCAAGTTCTTATTATAAGCACGTATGACTATACATGGAATACATGCCTACATTTAGTTGACGAATTGGAGCTATTGTGTATCGCTCTAGGTTGTGACAGTTACATGATGAATTCCATGCAAATATCCATCGCTACTCCATGTCTACGCTTTGCTCATATTTTCTTTTCTAAGTTACTACTGTTGCTACTGCTGTTCCAACTGCTACAAAATTTCTACTATCATTGTTACTGTTACTATTGCTACCATTACCACTGCTATCAAAACTATCATATTACCGTGCTAATAATATTTTGCCGCAGAGAATTTGCTTCTTAGGTGTGGTTGAATTGACAACTCAACTGCTAAGGCTTATAAATATTCTTTGGCTTCCCTTGTGTTGAATCAATAAATTGGGTGAAATACTACCCTCGAAGACTGTTGCGATCCCCTATACTTGTGGGTCATCACTGTGTTGTAACGAACTGTTGCGATATATTACACACGATTGACATAAATAAACTGTCTGAGCTTGAGAACAAGATCCGGCACGTACCATTTTGTAAACTGTGGGCGATTACTTTTGCGCATGAGCTAGAGTAAACTTGTCGCAAAAGGGTAGTGTTTTACATAGGCCGGAATTCGCGCCCTTGACCACCCGTCGTCGTAATATGTGAAGCCACCGGGAGGCACGTGTGAGCATGGCCGTGGGAACACGTGATCATTGAACCGCGTCCAGAACGACATCTCGAATTAATGGCATACACTGGCCCGAGCATGGCTGGATATAACCATGCTTCCCTCCTCCGTCTTGCCATAATCTCTATCGATCCGCCGTCTCCCCATTCCACCACTACCAATAATTCCTCGCACGCGTCATGGCGCACGTTGACTAGTAGGCTACCTAGGATGCGGTCGATTAGGCGATGGCGGAGGCCGCGGCCGCTGCGGCCGTGCTGGCGCCGGCTCCAGCGCCCACGCCCTTGGCCAACAAGACGACCAGGCGTACAACAACCTTGCCGCGAACGGTGGCCATGGTGGACGTGGCGTTGGTGGTGGGCGTGGCCGTGGCGGCGGCCGTGGCAATGCATGAATAGTTATTCTTCACCCCCCTCTATTTTAACATGAATGCACCGTAATTTTACGTTTCGTAAATTTTGTCTTATTTCAGACGTAAAAAGAGAATGTAAGAAAATATATTATCGCCGTAAAAAATATTGTATGTTACGTAAAATTATAAATGTAAAAACATAGTGTAAAATGTACATAAAATGTAATTTTTCTGGTCTTATGACCTATATTTTTTTTCCTTATGCCAAATTATACGCAATGAATCAATATGAATGTAACTATTTGTATTTCAAATGTAATTTATTTATGAAATGATCGTAAGATTACCTCGGGTGAAGAATAACTTATTCTGCACCCTGGGTGATGAATAGACTTTCTATATATATATATATATATATATATATATATATATATATATATATATATATATATATATATATATATATTTTCCCTACTACCGGGTGTAGTTACTCCCACTTTGGTTTCGTACGTTGTAGGTAGTATCTATTATATTGGAGAGTACGTACGTGTAGTATGTAAAAATGTTTGGGTAGTATATATATACTATTTTGTAGGTAGTATGTACCATATTTTGATCATACACCTTTTTACGTACAAATATGTACGTATTTCACAAATATGATAAAAACATGGGCTTAGATGCAATTTTTTCACATAACTCGTTTTGTAGTATCTTAAATATAGTATATGAACATATTAAAAATGATAAAGTAGTATAAATACTACCACATGGTGGTATATGAGATATGGGTGTAACTACACCCGGTAATAGGATGTATTTTGCCTATATATATATATATATATATATATATATATATATATATATATAGACTATTCGTCACCTTGGGTGAGGAATAGTTATTCTTTACCCCCTCTATTTTAACATCAATGCTCCGTAATTTTACGTTCTGTAAATTTTGCCTTATTTCATACGTAAAAAGAGAATGTAAGAAAATATATAATCGCCGTAAAATATACTTTATGTTATATAAAATTACAAACGTAAAAACATAGAGTAAAATATACATAAAATACAATTTTTCTGGTCTTATGGCCTATATTTTTGTTTTCTTATGCCAAATTTTACGTAGTGAATCAATATAAATGTAACTATTTGTATTTCAAATGTAATTTATTTATGAAACGATAGTAAGATTACCTGGGTGAAAAATAACTTATTCTGCACACTTGGTGATGAATAATATTACTATATATAGTATGTAACAATGTTTAAGTAGGACAAATGTTAACTACCACCCGATGGTAGTTACCATCACTTGCATTTTGTATGTTGTATGTAGTATATATCAAATCGAAGAGTATGTACACGCAGTATGTAGTATATAACAATGTTTAGGTAGTATATATACTACTTTTTTGGTAGAATGTATCGTATTTTGAGTATGCTCCTTTTTACGTACAAATATGTACGTATTTCATAAATATAATAAAAACCATGGGCCAACTTGTAATTTTTTCATATAACTCATTTTGGAGTATCTTATGTTTATGTATAGTATATAAACATACTTAAAATGATAAAGCAGTATATATATTATCACATGATAGTATATGGGACATGTGGGGTAACTACCACTGGTGTTAGGTATATATATATATATATATATATATATATATATATATATATATATATATATATATATATATATATATATATATATATATATATATATATATATATATATATATATGGTAATGCTATTCTGAGCGTGAGTGTAGAATAGCTTATTCTACACCCCCTAGTAACGCTATATACAAAATCTAGTAAAAGGTGTATAAAATGTAGTAATTCGGAAAATAAATTTTTTTACTACCCAATTTTGTAATTTACTACATTTTTACAAAAATTATTATATTTTTATACTGTATTACTATATTTTGTATGTACTGTTACTGGTGTGTAAAATAAGCTATTATACACTCACGCTTAGTTTAGCGTTACTATATAATATATATAGGACAAATGTTTTCTACCACCTGTGGTAGTTAACACCACTTGCGTTTTGTATGTTGTATGTAGTATCTATTAAATCGGAGAGTATGTACGCGTAATATGTAGTATCTAACAATGTTTATGTAGTATATATATATATATATATATATATATATATATATATATATATATATTACTTCTTTGGTAGTATGTATCGTATTTTGAGTATGTTTTTTTTTACGTACAAATATGTATGTATTTCATAAATATAATAAAATCATGGGCCAATTTGCAATTTTTTTAGGTAACTCACTTTGGAGTATCTTATATATAGTATTTGAACATATGATAAGTACTATATATTGTACCACATGGTAGTATATGGGACATGTGGGATGGTAGGATATATTTTTCCTATATATATATATGTATGTATATATATAAAGTAGCACTATTCTAATCATGAGATAATTCTGATAACAACGCGCCCGCGTATTGTTCCCGAACTCCCGAACACCCAGCCTCCCCACCACCCCTCCGTGGCTCTCCCACCACCCCGACCAACCGCCGCAGCGCGCCTTGCCCTCCACCTCTCTGTCGCCCGTGCATCTCCTCCTCCAGTCAGCTTCCCGGCGCCGCTGCTCGCCGTCGCCACCTACCCTGCGCGCCGCCACCTGGGATCCGGCCACCATCACCTCCCCCGCAAGCCGCCACCGAGGATCCAGTAACCACCGCTGCCACCGCGCGGCGCCGGCGCGGATCCGGTAACCACGGCCGTCCATGCGCGTGGATCCGCCCAGGGCGGGCGAGCTCCACCCTCCCAATCCCCTGTCCACGCCCCCTGGAAGCGGCCTCTCCTTCCCAGCACTACGCCTTCTCCGCGCTGACGCCGCCGGCGGCTCAACGCCATCTCGCCCGGCCATGCCCGGTCTCCTGTTCTCCACCGCCAGCCACCGGTGTCCTGCTAGCCCCAATCCACGTTGGTGCACCAATCCTGCGCGACGATCGTCCTCCCGGGCATTGGCTCGTGCTGCTTCTAGCGCCGATGCTGCCAGTGCGCCGATGCGACCCCTGCACCATCCAACAGCGATAGTAGCGCAGTACAACCCCGTCTGCGCGTGCAGTGCCTCGTCATCCACTCGCTCGCGTAGATCCTTCACGGGATGCCGGCCGCGTGCTACTCGGCTCTTCCCGCAGCTCCTCTCGCTACCAACTACTGGAATGCGTCTGCATGAGCTCCATGACGGGCCATGGAGGCTACGGGAACAAATAGATTTTCACTTACGTTATTTTAATTTGTGCATTCCTATTGCTGCCGATAGAGAAGGAGAACAGCGATGTAGCGGTGGTGAAGCAGCCGTTGGCGAGGAGCAATGGTACTGTAGGATGCACTTCAAGTGTTCGTGTCAATGCCTCAACGAAAACTGTTTTTGTGTAGTTTTGTATTTCAGTGCAAGCACTCTCAACTCCTTGAAACCGCCACACCCTAGCTGATGTGTCTAAGTGTCTTGCTAGTTGATAGCTTTGGCCTACAGAAGCTACTGCTATTTGTGTCTACAGCAGAACTCAGGTGTCTGCAGCAAAAACTCCAGTTGCATCACATTTGTTTGTGTTTATCCTCTGAAAAATTGGCCATTGTTGCAGGCCGGCTTCGCCAGATGCGTCAGTTCAGCTACAAAAAAATGAGCATTATACGTTGTTGTCAAGTTCTCTCACTTGTTGGAATGAAAAAATGACTGAAGGTCAAAAGAAATTGCTCGAGAAGGTCAAGTAAGTTAAAGTATATTTTCTGGAATACCGACACTCTCTTGACATCATTGGTTATCGAATAAGTGTTATCCATCGTTTTCATCAATGGCTTAATTGATGAAAAGAATGCTGCCACTCGCTTCCAGTGCTATGTGTGTGGAAGAGCATCTCCGTGCCTCACCTGTCTTAGCTGTTCACCTGCTCTCTAAGGTACTATCTTAAGCTTGTACAACTTGGGAGAACAAATGAAAATGTACTAATCTGAAGTTCAGAGATGATAAAGAAAGAAGACGTGGGATCTAGGATCTAGTGATTTTCCATGAGGTAAGTTGCAGCAAAAACTCTGCTTTGATTTGAAAGTTGTGAAGTATCAGACTAGAACATTTTTTATCTCACCATGCATACAGTAAGTTGCAACACGTCTTTGAACATTTCTTTCTCACCTACAGCCATGGCCCCCTGCCCTGATGTGCAGACTCGGACGACCTCCCCGCACCATCCTTCTCCCCCTGCGACCTCCCCTTCTGCCACATCTCCAACGGCCGCCGCCGCCGCTACCTCCCGGCCATATGAAACAGGGTTGTTGCAGTCCGCATTGTGCCACACCAGCAGGACGGCTCCTTTAGTTCATGCCAATCGTCCTTCTTCCATCGATCGTGGTCGCCATCGCCGTTAGTAAAGTTGTACTCCATGATCGATGTGTTTGCTGGGCGCGCTTGATGCATTCGAGCACCTCACACTACGCTACAGGGAAGTAGCCAGAGGCAGGAGCTGGCTGCGCACTCGCTGCTTTTGGGATGGCCCAGTGGTGGTTAGCCAGGCTAGGCAGGTCATGTTTGTGTGAGCGAGAAGTAAGAGTGTGAAGCGTTACATAGGTTGCTTTGCTCATGGGTTTGAGTGAGCGAAATGTACCTGGATGGGAGATGTGAATGTGCTTTACTTATGAGTATGTTGGTTGTGTCATCGTCTCATCTAGGACTACTAGTAACACTACACTGATTTTAGAAAAGCAAAATAAAAATGTTAACATTCAGCTACGACAGTGTAAGAAAACAAATATTATGTTGGTCTTTTTATAGAGAAATATATATTCTATTGGTCAGATTTGCCATCCGTAAAAAAAGCCCCTAGGTAGCATTTCCTTTGTCACCAGTCAGCTATACTTCCAAGACCTATCATCTAGTGCGCTCTGTTTGTTTTAGAGTCCTAATTCTTTCAGTTAAAATATGAAAAACTGATTTTACCCGTTTCTAAAAAAAACTAGAAGTTCAAATTTAAAAACAGAGCAGTTCGATATTTATATACCAAGAAGTAAACAAGCCTCGCCCAGAAAATGTTAAGTCTGGAAGTCCAAATTTAATTAATTAGATAGTTTGAAGAAAATACTACGGGTGTACAAAATTTTCACCATGGAATTCCTCGTTTAAAAAAAAAAATATAACCAAAATTAAAATTGAAACCGCGGCAGCCGCCTTGCCCCTGCTTCTACCACCGCGCCGACCCGCCCTCGGATCCATTTGCCGTCGTCCCCGGATCCGGCCGCCGTGATGGCCTGCCTTCACAATCACGCCGCCGCCCGATTCAACGCGACCTCCCGTTCGATGACTCCCTGAGCCAGGGGCATGCACATCCTCGTCCACCTCGTATGCCATCCAGCAACCCTCATGGAGTAAAAAATTAGGAAGTTCAATTTTGAGAAAGCAGCAAGTTCAACCAATATGGAAACACTAAAAAATACATTGAATACAATATTTTTTTAGTGAGGTTCCAATTGGAAAGACATGATAAAAAAGTATTCTCTGTTCTTTACAATAAAGAAAGTATCATGTGTTGGTTGATTTCCCCAACTAGTTGCTCTCTCACACACATTATGTTGCTGCTTTCCTTCTCCTTCATGAAATTGTTACAAAAAAATAGAGCATAGAAGTTGAAAATTAAAAGCAAAAGAGTGAGCATTTCTTGAAGACAAAAAAAATGTGGATAGTTCATATTCTCTGCCGCGGATAGTTCAAAATATTCGCTTACGGCAGAACACACACATTGGGTATACAAGAATAAAGAGGCGAACACACAAAAAAACCATGAAGTTCAAATTTTAAAAATAGAGAAGTCTAAAGTTTATTAAAGAATAAAAACAAATTTTCTCCGTTTCTAAGAAATAAAATAAAAAGTTCAAGTTTAAATAGCAGAGCAGTTGGATGTTTATTAAACCACTCCTAGAAAAAAACTAAGAAGTTCAATTTTAAATAATAGAATAGTTCGATGTATATTAAAAACTCAGATTTGTCTTGTTATTAAAAGAATAAAACCAAGAAGTTTAAACTAAAATAGCGGAGTAGTTCAATGTATATAAGAAACTCATATTTTCCTCATTACCAAAGAATAAAACGAAGATGTTCAATTTATAATAGTAGAGTGGTTTTGTATTTTTTACAAAACTCGGATTTCTCTCGTTACTAAAGAATAAACCAAGAAGTTCAATTTAAAATAACCGAGTAGTTCAAAATTTATATACCAAGAAGAAAACAAGCTTCACCTAGATAATGTTAACTCTGGAAGTTCAAATTTAATAAATAGGAGAGTTCGAAGAAAATGTTATGGGTGTAAAAAATCTCTCATGGATTTTTCTCATTCTTGAAAAAAGATAACCAAAAAGTTCAAATTAAAATAACTAACTAGTTCAGTATTTGTACCAAAAAAACATATTTTTCACGTTTAAAAAACCCCCAAGAAGGTCAAATTGCAATAACAAAGCACTTCAGAAAAGTATATAAAAAAGATTGTCTACGTTTCTATGAAAAAGCTAGAAGTTCAAATTTAAAGAACAGATCTATTTGATGTTTATTGAAAAAATGAGGTTTTTGTTCATTGTAAAGAATAAAACCAAGAAGTTCGAATTAAAATAACCGAGCAGTTGGATGTTTATAAAAACTAAGATTTTTCCCGTTTCTGTAATAATAAAAGTAAGAAGCTAAGTAGGATAAAAGACCATCTCGATGTTTATTAGAAAAATTGAGTTTCCCATTTTTTAAAATAAAACCCAAGGAGTTCGATGTTTACTTTCAAAAAAGGGTTTAGGAGTTAAGTAAAAGGAATGTTAGTGTAGTCTAAATGTGAACTACTTCTTGGAGTGTATTTCATATGTGAAAAAAAGAATAAAAAGCCAAAGTCTAATTTTTTTTGCTAGAAGTTCAGGTGCTCGGCCTGGCAAAGTTCAAAAATTCTTGTGAGAGAGGTTCACTGTGTATTTACATGTTCAAGACACAAAAAGAGATGTTATTTTTGGTGTTCTAAAATAATTCTCTCAATCCATTACAAAGATTGAAAACAAATGCTCTACATGAAAATGGTTTCTCTTACTCAACAAATTTCCAAAGGGTGTATCATATGCTCTATTACAAATAACGGTTAAAAAATTTGTGTATGATGTTCGAAACAAAAAGTAAAAATCTTTTAAACGTTGGAGAAATTGAAAACAAATGATCAACTAGAAAAAGTTGCGTAATTTCAACAACATTCGGAAGGTGTATCACTTGCAAAATTCTGACGAACGGTTGAGGAGTTACGAAAAAAAGAAGTGAGCAGTTTGATGTGAAAACAACGAGCAGTTCAAGTACTACACTGATTGCGTTTCAGAGGAGAAGAAAATAGTATAAAACAGAAAAAGTAAAAGGTTTGTTGATAGAAATCTGTGTGCTGCTCCCGGGCAAGTTCAAAATAGCTTGTGCAAGAAGTCCATTGTTCATTTACATGTACAAAAGACAAACACAATCAACGTCATTTCGCCATTTTTATAACTGTTTTAAAAATGCAAATTCAAAAAAAAATTGTTGCTAGAAGTTCAAGTGCTCGGCTCGAGAAAGTACAAAAATTCTTGTGAGAGAGGTTCACCGTGTATTTACATGTTCAAAACACAAAAAGAGATGTTGTTTTTGGCGTTCTAAAATAATTCTCTCAATCCATGAAACAAAATGCTCTACGTGAAATAAGTTCCTCCTATTCAACAACTTTCCAAGGGGATATCTTATGCTCTATTCCAAAATAAACGGTTAAAAAATCGGTGTATGTTGTTCGAAACAAAAGTTTAATCGTATTAGAAAAAGTTGCTTCTTTTCAACAAATTTCTAAAAGGTATATCATTTGTGTAACTCCAACGAACGGGTGAAAAATTATGAACAAAAATACGTGACAGAAGTTCAAAGTGAAAACAGCGAGAAGTTCAACTACTACATGGAATGCGTTTTAGATGAGAATAACATAATAGAAAATTAAAAGCCTAAAAGGTTTGTTGCAAGAAGTTCACGTGCTACTCCATGCATAGTTCCAAAATTAAAGTGCGAGACGTCCGTCGTTCATTTACATGTTAAAAAAAAGGCAAAAACGACGTTGTTTTTGCCATTTTTTAAAACTGCTCGCAAACGACAACGAATTTGTGACAACTGTCTACATGAAAAGGTTGCTCCTATTCATAAGCTTTCCGATGGTATATTATATGCTTCATTCCAATGAACGGTTTAAAAGTTTCATGTATACCGTTAAAAACACATTTTTACGTATTAAAAAAAAAATCTTTTGAACCGTCGCGAGTATGAAAAAAATGATCAACACGGGAAAGTTGTGTGTTTTCAACAGCTTTCCATCGGTATATCATTTGCTCAATTCCTGTAAGTGGTTGGGGAGTTACGGGCAAAAAACAACAAGTGAAAAACAGAGTGAAGTTCAAACAGACATGCCCCAGAAGTTCAACTTCTTCACTCAGTGCATTTCCGAAGAGACTGTTTTCGCAATGAAGGCAGCACACATGATCTCAACATTTTCAAAATTACTTAAAAACGGCTATGAATTAGAGAAAATTTTCTATATGAAAAAGTTTCGCATTTTTGATAGATTTCCAACGGTATATTATTTGTCCCATTCCGACAAAGTTTGTGAAAATTACGGCCAAAAAACATTTTTAGCCATTTTCAAAGTTGTCATAAAACCATAAAGAATTAGGGGAAACATTCTCTATGTAAAAGTTTCGCATTTGTTCAAGCTTTCCAACGCCATATCATTTGCTGCATTCCGACAAAACCAGTTAAAAAATAACCCGAAAATACGAACTCGAAGGAACTTCGACCGTTTTCTAAATTACTTTTAAACAGTTCAAAATTGGAACAAACTTTCTATATGAAAAAGAAGTGCATTTTCATAAGCTTTCCAATGCCATATCATTTGCATCAATCCGATTAGCCGTTTTCAAATTACACCAAAAAAAGGAGCTCGACTGTTTGGTTTGAGAAATTGCGCCATTTTTCAAATTGCTCTTTAACCGTAGGGAATTTGGGAAAACTTTCTATATGTGGAATGAGCGGATTTGCAACAGCTTTCGAACACCATATTATTTGCCTCATTCCAATAAACAGTTTAGAAATGGGCTCGAAAATACGTTTCACGTTTTTTGTATGAAAAAAAACGGTTTGTAAAACTCCTCTTAAACCCTGTAGATTTTGACAAAAAATCAACTTAGGTCATGATCCATGTGTCCACAGCTTTCCAATGGTATATCGCAAGACTCATTTGGACAATGTTTGCGGAAGTTCAACTACTACTGCTGCGACGGGTCGACTAGTTATCAGAATATTATTCTCATCCCGTGATCAGAATAGTGTGTGTGTGTGTGTGTGTGTGTGTGTGTGTGTGTGTGTATAGTAGCACTATTCTAATCCCAGGATTAGAATAATATTCTGATAACACCTGTCCGTATATAGCCCCGATGTGATCTTCCTGAGATCCCGAGAAACCGACCGGACCGATTACAGAAAAAAGCCCACCCCACCCCACCCGCTGCCCCGATCCCCACCCCTGACCTCCCTAGATCCCCTCCCCCGAAGGCCACCGCCGCGCGCGTCCTCCGCCACGCCAGGCGTGCCTCCGCCGCCACCACGTGACCTACTGGAATCCCCACCGCCGCGCCACCTCCCGGACCCCCCGCTTCAGCCGCGGCCGCACCCCGCCTCCGCCTCGACCACGCCTCCCGACGCCGCCCCGCCCGGTCCAAGCGCACCTCCCGCCGCCATCCCCTCGGCCACGACGTGCCACCCGCCGCTGCCCCTGGCCCCGACGCACCTCCCGCCGCCGTTCTCTGAACCTGATGCCAACCCCTCGGGCCCCGATGCCGCCGACCCCAACGCGTCTCCTGCCGCCGTTACCCGACCCCAACGCGTCTCCTGCCGCGTGCCCGCCGGCCAGGACGCGCCTCCTGCTGCCCCCCCATCACCGACGCGCCTCCCCCGGCTGGACCTCCAAATGCAGAGCAAATCCCATGCTCCTGCAGGTCGAGTGCGCCGCGGCATGAAGTTCAGTGCCAACTGCTTCGGCCGGATCCATCACCTGCGCGTCACCTCGATCAATCTCCATCGCCGTCGTTGCATCAACTACTCCATCATGCAAATTCCTTCTCCCCCTTGACTAGCATTGTCAGTGGTGCCGCCGTGGACATGCGTGCTCCAACTCCGCACCTTCCCCTGCCGGTGACTACTCCCTACCAATCCTCTGCCTCCTTTTTGATCTCCAGCGATGTTGCCTATGGTGCTCCGCACCTGTTTGTGTTTATGCCTCAGTGGAGAAAAAGATGGCATCTAACATATGTTGCAGATTATGTGCTACGTTTGAAAATGGTATTTTTCTGTGATTCAACTATGTGTGATCCTTTTTTCAGAGAAAGAAGTTATGGAAGTCCATATATTGATTCCGAGAGAGTTCAAACTATGTGTGTGTGAAAATACTTTGACGCCCTCCATTTGTTTAGTGAAATTCCACCAAAGAACTGAAAAGAATTTATCATTTGTTAAAAAATGAATCTAAGCTGAGGCACTACTTTCTCATATGGGAATGAGATGCCATATAAAAAAAGAAATTGATCTGTTTTTGTGCTTGTACATCTGTGTATTTTTTTTGTGAAGGTCAAAAGTTGTGTCGAGAAGGTCAAGTGTGTTATGTGTATCTCAGCAAGTTCAAAAAATTTAAACACACAAGGAAAAACATGGGAGATTTGCGATTCTTTTAGAATTTCAAGTGACAAACAAATTAAAAAAGAGCACAAACAAAATTTAAGCCTAGAAAATTCACTTCAAACATTAACAAGATAAAGGATGTTCTCTTTGTTCTCGAACGCAAAAACAAAATTTAAATAAAAGGGGGAATGCAGTTTACGCATTTTCTAAAATAAACCAAGAAGTTCGAATTAAACTAACAAAGTAGTTCGATCTTAATAAAAAATTCAATTTTTTCTCATTATTAAAAAAATAAAACCAAGAAATTCAAAATTCTAGAACAAAGAAGTTTGAAAAACTCTTATTTTCCTCATTACTAAAGAATAAAACCAATAAGTTCAAATTAAAATAACAGAGCAGCTCGATGCATACAAAAACTCAGATTCTTCTCGTTTCTAGGAAAAAATTATTTAATTCAATTCAAGAAAAAAGTTGTTCGATGTTTACTTAAAAAATCAATTTTTTTCTTTTCTAAAAATAAAACTATGAAGTCCAAATTAAAATAACAGAGAAGTTTGAAGTTTATAAAACCCTAGAATTTACAAGGTAAAAAAATTGTGCCATTTTTTGGCATTTTCAAAACTACCAATAAAATGGCAACGAATTTGAAAAAATTGTCTCCATGAAAAAATTGCTTCTGAAAACATATACTTTCCAACGGTATATCATACACATTATTCCCATAATATAATTTGAATGTTTTGTGTATATCGTTCAAAACAAGTTTTAGCGTGTTGATAAGATGCTCTTAACCCGTCATGATTTTGTTAAAAAATTAGAGATCAAATCAAAGTGACAACAACCAGAAGTTCACGTACTGCATAGTGTGTGTTTTCATTTGAGAAAATAAGAGTTTTTGTTATTACATTGCATTTAAAAATAGAGGCTTACAAGAACTTACGAGGATGTTGATATTTTTAAAAATCTGAAAGTTTAAAAAAAATTGAGCAAGAAGTTCAAATAAAAAAAAGTACTTCAAAAATCTTTATAAAAAACAGATTTTCCTCGTTTGTAAAAAAATCAGAGAAGTTCAAATTAAAAAGAGGAACATTTCAAAAGAATTTATAAAGAAAAAAGATTTTCCCCGTTATAAAAAAATAGAAGTTCAAATTAAAATAACGGTGCGGTTCAATGTTTATAAAAAAAGGACTTTCCCCGTTACTAACCAATAAAACTAAGAAGTTCAAATTTTAAAAGTGGTGAAGTTTGATGTCTATAAAAAATTTAGTTTTTTCTCATTATTAAAAGAATAAAACCAAGAAATTCAAAATTTTAGAACAAAGAAGTTCGAAAAACTCTTATTTTCCTCATTGTTAAAGAATAAAACCAATAAGTTCAAATCAAAATAAAGGAGCAGCTCGATGCATACAAAAAACTGACATTCTCTCGTTTCTAGAAAAAAATGTACTTAATTCAATTCAAGAAAAAAGTTGTTCGATGTTTACTTAAAAAAATCGATTTTTTTCCTTTTCTAAATTGAAAACAAGTTCAAATTAAAATAACAGAGAAGTTCAAAGTTTATAAAACCCTAGAGTTTACAAGGTAAAAAAATCAATGCCATTTTTTGGCATTTTCAAAACTACCCATAAAATGGCAACAAATTTGAAAATATTGTCTACATGAAACAATTGCTTGTAAAACATAAGCTTCCCAACGGTATATCATACACGTTATTCACATAATATAATTTGAATGTTTTGTGTATCTCGTTCAAAACAAGTTTTAGCGTGTTGAAAAGATGCTCTTAACCCGTCAGCATTTTGTTAAAAAAAATGCTTTTCAATAGCTTTCTAACGGTATCATTTGCTCAAATTCGATGAGTGCTTTAGGAGTTAGGGAAAAAAAATTAGAGATCAGTTCAAAGTGAATACAGCCAGAAGTTCACGTACTGCATGGTGTGTGTTTTCATATGAGAAAAAATAATAAAAAGGCAAAGTCTAAAAATTATGTTGCTAGAAGTTCAAGTGCTCGGCCCGGGAAAGTTCAAAAATTCTTGTGAGAGAGGTTCACCGTGTATTTACATGTTCAAAAACACACACAAAAATATGTTGTTTTTGGTGAAAAAAGTTCCTCCTATTGACAACTTTCAAGGGTATATTGTATACTCTATTCCAAAATAAACGGTTAAAAGAAATTGATGTATGTTGTTCGCAGCAAAAGTTTAACCGTAATATAAAAAGTTGCGTCTTTTCAACAGGTTTCTAAAGGTATATCATTTGTGCAGTTCCGACGAACGGGTGAGGAATTACGAACAAAAATACGTGACAGAAGTTCAAAGTGACCACCGTGGGCAGTTCAACTACTACACGGAATGCGTTTCAGGTGAGAGTAAAAGGATACAAAACTAAAATCCTAAAAGGTTTGTTGCAATAAGTTCACGTGCTCCTCCCGGTATAGTTCAAAATTTCTAGTGAAAGACGTCCGCCATTCATTTACATGTTCAAAAAAAGGAAAAAACGACATTGTTTTACCGTTTTTCAAACTGTTCGCAAACGACAATGAATTTGTAACAACTGTCTAGAAGAAAAAGTTGGTCCTATTCATAAGCTTTCCAACGGTATATTATATGTTACATTTCGATGAATGGTTTAAAAGTTTCATGTATACTGTTAAAAACACCTTTTTACGTATTCAAAAAAAATCTCTTGAATCATCGCAAATATGAAAAAATGATCAACACGGGGAAGTTGCGCGTTTTCAACAGCTTTCCATCGGTATATCATTTGCTCAATTCCGATGAGTGGTTGGGGAGGTACGGGCAAAAAACAGCACGTGGAAAACAGAGTGAAGTTCAAACAGACATGTTCGAGAAGTTCAACTTCTTCATATAGTGCGTTTTCGAACACTCTGTTTTCACGATGAAGGCAGAACGCATGATCTCACCATTTTCAAAATTACTTAAAAATGGTTGGGAATTAGAGAAAACTCTTTATATGAAAAAGTTTTGCATTTTTGATAGCTTTCCAACGATGTATTATTTGCCACGTTCCGATAAAGTTTGCACAAACGACAGCCAAAAAAGGGTTTCGGCCATTCTCAAAATTGACATGAAACTGTAAAGAATTGGGAGAAACATTCTATACATAAAAGTTTCGTATTTGTTCAAGTTTTCCAATGCCATATCATTTGCTGCATTCCGACAAAAGGTTGATAAAAGAACGCGAAAATACGATCTCGGTGGAACTTCGGGTATTTTTCAAATTACATTTAAACCGATTAAAATTGGAACAAACTTTCTATATGAAAAAGAAGCACAATTTCATAAGCTTTCCAACGCCATATCATTTGCATCAATCCGATGAGCCATTTTGAAATGGCATAAAAAATATGAGCTCGGCTGTTCGGTTTGAAAAATTCCATGATTTTTGAAATTGCTCTTTATCCGTTTGGAATTTGGGAAAAGTTTCTATATGTGTAATGAGCGGATTTGCAGCAGCTTTCCAACGCCGTATCATTTGTCTCGTTCCGATAAACGGTTTAGAAATGGGCTCGAAAATACGATTCACGTTTTTTTGTATGAAGAAAAACGGTTTGCAAAACTGCTCTTAAACCATGTAGATTTTGCAAAAACTTGAACATAGGTTGTGATCCACGTGTCCATAGCTTTCCAACAGTATATCGCAAGCCCCATTTGGACAATGTTTGCGGAAGTTCAATCTGTCACTAGGTGAAGTTCAACTACTACTGCTGCGACGGGTCGACTAGTTATCAGAATATTATTCTGATCCCGTGATGAGAGGACGGCCGTTTGGGACACCTAGGTGCCCTGGCTCCTTGCTTGTCTACCTTCGGATTGCATTAGGATGTGTGCCGTTGTGACAGATGTAGACATGCTACTTGTAGACAGTGTTGGTATTTCCCCGATGAGGAGAGGATGATGCAGTAGAGTAGAGATAAGTATTTCCCTCAGTTAAGAACTAAGGTTATCAATCCAATAGGAGAACCACACAGAACCTCGTTAGTAGCAGCTACACACACAAAAGCAAACACTTGCATCCAACACAAATAAGAGGGTTGTCAAGCCTCTTAGCGGTTATTTGCAAGGATTAATTCTGATAGTGATAGATAGATAAAGTAAAATACTAAATAAAATAAAATTAAATAAATTGCAGCAAGGTATTTTTGGATTTTAATATAGAATAAAAGTAGACCCGGGGGCCATAGTTTTCACTAGAGGCTTCTCTCTCGAACACATAACATACGGTGGGTAAACAAATTACTGTTGGGCAATTGATAGAAAAGCAAATAATTATGACGGATTCATGGCAATGATCATGTATATAGGCATCACGTCCGAGACAAGTAGACCGACTCCTACCTGCATCTACTACTATTACTACACCCATCGACCGCTATCCAGCATGCATCTAGGGTATTAAGTATAAAACAGAGTAACGCCCTAAGCAAGATGACATGATGTAGACAAAGTAAACTCAAGCAATATGATTAAACCCCATCTTTTTATCCTTAATGGCAACAATACAAATATGTGTCATGTTCCTTTCTGTCACTGGGATTGAGCACCGCAAGATTGAACCCATCACAAAGCACCTCTCCCATTGCAAGATAAACCAATCTAGTTGGCCAAACCAAATCGATAGATCGAAGAGAAATACTAAGCTATAACAATCATGCATAAAAGAGTTCAGAGAAGACTCAAATATTTCTCATGAATAGTCTGATCATAAACTCACAATTCATCGGATCCCAACAAACACACCGCAAAAGAAGATTACATCGGATAGAACTCCAAGAACATCGAGGAGAACATGGTATTGAAGATCAAAGAGAGAGAAGAAGCCATCTAGCTACTAGCTATGGACCCGTAGGTCTGTGGTACACTACTCACACATCATCGGAAGGGCAGCAAGGTTGATGAAGAAGCACTCCGTGATCGATTCCCCCTCCAGCTGAGTACGGCCTCCAGATGGGATCGCGGAAGAACAGAGGCTTGCGGCGGCGGAAAGGATTTCTCTTCTGTCTCTCTGGTATATTGGGAATATTTTGAAATTTTATAGCGCTGGAATTAGGTTAGGAGGTGCCACGAGGGGCCCACAAGCCTGGGGGGCGCGCCTCCCGAGCTTGTCGCTCCCTCGTGACTCTTCTGGTCTTCTCCCGAAGCTTCGTGGGTCCCTTCTGGTCCAGAAAAAATTAATCCAAAGTTTTTTCTCCGTTTGGACTCTTTTTGATAATGATTTTCTGAAAAGGCAAAAACAGGCAGAAAACAGCAACTGGCACTGGGCACTGGGTTAATAGGTTAGTCCCAAAAAATGATATATAATGGCATATAATTGCATATAAAACATCCAAGATTGATACTATAATAACATGGAACAATCAAAAATTATAGATACGTTGGAGACGTATCAAGCATCCCCAAGCTTAATTCCTGCTCATCCTCGAGTAGGTAAATGATAAAAACAGAATTTTTGATGTGGAATGCTACCTAACATGTTTCATCATGTAATCTCTCTTACTGTATGAATAATAAGATCCGAATGATTCAAAGCAATAGTCTATAATTTGATATAAAGACATCAATACTCAGGCATACTAATAAACAATCATGTCTTTTAAAATAAAAATGCTAAAGAAAGTTATCCCTACAAAATCATATAATCCTGTCATGCTCCATCTTCTTAACACAAAGTATTTATCATGCACAACACCAGTTTTAGCCAAGCAATTGGTTCATACTTTTTAACGCGCTTCAGCTTTTTCAACCCCCACGCAATACATGAGCGCAAGCCATGGATATAGCACTATGGGTGGAATAGAATGTGGTGGTAGATATTGATAAGGGGAAGTCAAAAAGAAGAAGATAGTCTCACATCGACGCGGCTAATCAACGGGCTATGAAGATGCCCATCAATTGATGTCAATGCGAGGAGTAGGGATTGCCATGCAACGGATGCACTAAGAGCTATAAGTGTATGAAAGCTCAACATGAAAACTAAGTGGGTGTGCATCCAACTTGCTTGCTCATGAAGACCTCGGGCATTTGAGGAAGCCCATCATCGGAATATACAAGCCAAGTTCTATAATGAAAAATTCCCACTAGTATATGAAAGTGACAAAATAGGAGACTCTATATGAAAAACATGGTGCTACTTTGAAGCACAAGTATGGAAAAGGATAGTAACACTGCCCCTTCTCTCTTTTTCCCTCATTTTATTTTTTTTCCTTTTTTTCTTTCTCTTTTTTTTCGTGGGCTCTTTTTGGCCTTTGTTTTTCTCTTTTTTTTATTTCCTCACTAGGACAATGCTCTAATAATGATGATCATCATACTTATATTTACTTACAACTCAAAAGAAAATTACAACTCGAAACTAGAACAAAAATATGACTCTATATGAATGCCTCTGGCGGTGTACCAGGATGTGCAATGATACTAGCGTAACATGTATAAAAAATGATGAATGGTGGCTGAGCCACAAATACTATGTCAGCTATATGATCATGCAAAGCAATATGACAATGATGATATGTGTCATAAAAACAGAACGGTGGAAGTTGCATGGCAATATATCTCGGAATGGCTATGGAAATGCCATGATAGGTAGGTATGGTGGCTGTTTTGAGGAAGATATAAGGAAACTTATGTGTGATAGAGCATATCATATCACGGGGTTTGGATGCACCGACGAAGTTTTCACCAACTCTCGATGTGAGAAAGGACAATGCACGGTACTGAAGAGGCTAGCAAATTGCGGAAAGGTGAGAGTGCGTATAATGCATGGACTCACATTAGTCATAAAGAACTCACATACTTATTGCAAAAGTTTATTAGCCCTCGAAGCAAAGTACTACTACGCATGCCCCTAGGGGGGAGGCTGGTAGGAGTTAACCATCGCGCGCCCCCGACCGCCACACAAAGGAAGACAATCAATAATAAATCATGCTCCAACTTCTTAGCATAACGACAGATCATATGTGCATGCTTCGGGAATCACAAACCTTAACACCAATATTCTTACTAAACCACAATTATCTACTAGCACCTCCCACATATTACCATCTTAATATCACAAAACTATTGCAAGGAATCAAACTTATCATATTCAGTGATCTACATGAAAGTTTTTATTATATCCCTCTTGAATACCTATCATATTAGGACCAAATTCATAACCCGTGCATATTACCATTGCTATTCATTAGACTCTCAAAAAGATATAAGTGAAGCATGAGAGTGCAACTATTTCTTTTAAAATATATCCACCGCCGTGCTCTAAAAGATATAACTGAAGCACTAGAGCAAGTGCCTAGCTCAAAAGATATAAGTGAAGCACGTAGAGTATTCTAACAAATCACAAATAATGTGTGTCCCTCTCAAAAAGGTGTGTTCAGCAAAGATTATTGTGACACACTAAAAAGCAAACAAAAGCAAACAAACTATAGCACAAGATGCTCCAAGTAAAACACATATCATGTGATGAATAAAAATATAGCTCCAAGTGAGTTACCAATAGATTGTAGACGAAAGAGGGGATGCCATCCGGGGCATCCCCAAACTTAGACGCTTGAGTCTTCCTTGAATATTACCTTGGGGTGCCTTGGGCATCCCCAAGCTTAGGTTCTTGTCACTACTTATTCCTTTATCCATCGTAGTCCCACCCAAAACTTGAAAACTTCAGCACACAAAACTCAATAGAAACCTCGTGAGATCCATTAGTATAACAAACAAATCTTAAACTTTAGGTACTGTTTAAAATTGATTCATATTTAATATTGTCATAATGCTACTGTACTCCAACTTCTCCATGACTCATACCCCCCGATACGATCCATAGATTCATCAAAATAAGCAAACTATGCAACAAAAACAGAATCTGTTTAAAACAGAACAGTCTGTAAAGATCTGAATTAATGTCATACTTTTGTAACTCCAAAAATTCTGAAAAATTAGAAAAACTTGGGAAATTCATATATAAATATTGTGTAAAAAATTAAGATGGTTCTGATGCTCCAGAATAAAATGAAAATTCCATCACTAGACGCAAAAATTTCTGTTTTCAAACAGCATCAATTATACTATCTTCCAAATCACCCCAAAGGCATTACTTGGCACAAACACTAATTAAAATATAAAAACACAATCATAACAGAGGCTATAATTGTGTAAACACACAAGAATAGAAAGTAAAACAAAAAATTTTATTTTATTCATTGGGTTGCCTCCCAACAAGCGCTATTGTTTTATGCTCCTAGCTAGGCATAATATATAGTTTCAAGTGTTGTCATACTTAGTTTTTGCTAATTTAGGTGGGTTGCTCTCGAACCCGGGAGGCTCTTTGCACTTCCCATTGCTTTCAGAGAATAAGGCAATTCTATTATCTAAAGTGTCTAGCCTCTTGTTGCAAATAGTGAGGAGATTATTCATGCGATTGAGATTGCCACTAACATTTTTAAGAGGCTCATTAGACTTTTGTAACTCAACGAATTATTTTTTGTATATCTCCTAGCTTTTCCAAAATTTGAATCCCTTCTTGGGTATAATTAGATCCTTTTTGCAAGGGTGGTGTTCCCACTATTCCTTCTATTAATTCATAAGCAGTATTAGGATCACTATCAATGAAATTTCCTTTAGTAGCAAAATCCAAGAGTTGTCTATTTGGCATAGTTAGCCCTACATAAAAGTTTCACAACAAATTTTTCATATCTCCTTTTATGGTGCAAACACGATAAGATTCCATTATATTATACCAAGCATCTTTTAAATTTTCTCCTTGTTTCTGTTTGAAGTAAAGAACTTCAAAATCCGGAGACAAAGGAGGGATGGTGATACTAGTCATGATGACAAAGCAAGCAAACTGGCAAGCAAGCAAACGAACGAAAATATTTTTGTATTTAAGTAAAATTGTTTTAGAAGTGGGGGAGGCGAAAACGAGAGGCAAATGCAAATAAAAAGGCAAATAAAATAAATGCAAGTGGATGATAGTTTATGCGAAGGTACTTGATAAGTTTTGGTGATGTCTCCCCGGCAACGGCGCCAGAAATTCTACCTGCTACTTGTAGACTGCGTTGGTATTTCCCCGAAGAGGAGAGCATGATGTAGTATAGTAGAGATAAGTATTTCCCTCAGTTAAGAACCAAGGTTATCAATCCAGTAGGAGAATGCTATTTGTGAGCTGCGTTGGTAATTCCCTGAAGAGGAAGGGAGATGCAGTACAGTAGAGATAAGTATTTCCCTCAGTTATGAAACCAAGGTTATCAATCCAGTAGGAGAATCACGCAACACCTCGTTAGCAGCACCTGCACACAAAACAACAAATCCTTGCACCCAACGCAAACAAGGGGTTGTCAATCCCTCGGCGGTTAATTGCAAGATTAAATTGTATGTGATAGATAGATAGATCGAACAAAAATACATAATAAAATAAATAAAGAAAAAGTGCAGCAAGTATTTTTTAGGGTTTTAGTAAATGATAAAGGCAGACCCGGGGGCCATAGTTTTCACTAGAGGCTTCTCTCATAAAAATAGCATACGGTGGGTGAACAAATTACTGTTGGGCAATTGATAGAAAAGCAAATAATCATGATGGTATCCAAGGCAATGATCATGTATATAGGCATCACGTCCGAGACAAGTAGACCGACTCCTGCCTGCATCTACTACTATTACTCCACACATCGACCGCTATCCAGCATGCATCTAGTGTATTAAGTCCATAAAGAACGGAGTAACGCCTTAAGCAAGATGACATGATGTAGACAAAGTAAACTCACGCATGAATAAACCCCATCTTTTTACCCTTAATAGCAACGATACATACGTGTCATGTCCCTTTCTCTCACTGGGATTGAGCACCGCAAGATCGAACCCATTACAAAGCACCTCTTCCCATGGCAAGATAAATCAATCTAGTTGGCCAAACCAAATCAATAGATCGGAGAAGAAATACGAAGATATAATAATCATGCATAAAAGAGTTCAGAGAAAACTCAAATAATATTCATGGATAATCTGATCATAAACTCACAATTCATCGAATCCCAACAAACACACCGCAAAAAGTGATTACATCGGATAGAACTCCAAGAACATTGTATTGAAGATCAAAAAGAGAGAAGAAGCCATCTAGCTACTAACTATGGACCCAAAGGTCTGTGGTAAACTACTCACGCATCATCGGAAGGGCAGCAAGGTTGATGTAGAGCCCCTCCGTGATCGATTCCCCCTCCGGCGGAGTACCGGAAAAGGCCTCCAGATGGGATCTCTCAAGAACAGAAGCTTGCGGCGGTGGAAAAAGTATTTCGTGGACTCCCTGGTTGGTTTCCCGATTTTTAGGAATTTATAGTGGTGGAATTAGGTCAAAATAGTCAGAGGTGGGCCCACGAGGCACCAGGGCACACCTGCCCCCCCAGGCTCACCCTGGTGGCTCGTGGCCACCTCTTGGGTCTTCTGGCCTTCTCCCAAAGCTTCTAGTGTTTGTTATGTCCAGAAAAAAATCTTCAAAAAGTTTCATGGCATTTGGACTTCGTTTGGTACTGATATTCTGGAAAACCAAAAACAGGCAAAAACAGCAACTACCACTGGGCACTAAGTTAATAGGTTAGTCCCAAAAAATGATATATAATTGCTGTAAATGTATATAAAAACATCCAAGATTGATAATATAATAGCATGGAACAATAAAAAATTATAGATGCGTTGGAGACGTATCAAGCATCCCCAAGCTTAATTCCTGCTCGTCCTCAAGTAGGTAAATGATAAAAAACAGAATTTTTGATGTGGAATGCTACCTATCATATTCATCATATATTCTTTTCTTTCTAGCATGGACATTTGGACTTGAGTGATTCAAAGCAATAGTCTATAGTTTGACATGAAGATATAAATACTCAAGCATACTAACAAGCAACCATGTCTTTCAAAATATCAACTCTAAAGAAAGTTATCCCTAGCCCATTATGCTCAATCATTGATCCATTCATGAAACACACTCAATATTAGCTACACACAATGCACAAGTATGACAATAGTGCTCTCTAGTTGGTGCTTTGTAAGAGAAGATGGAGACTCAAAATAAAAATAAAAATTGCATAAAAGTAAATAGATAGACCCTTCGCAGAGGGAAGCAGAGATTTGCAAATGTGCCAGAGCTCAAAGCTGAAATTAAAGAGATAAAATTATTTTGAGAGGCATGCTTTTCCTGTCAATGAAAACGACCGAGAATTCCCAATATTTTCCATGCTAGACACATCATAGGCGGTTCCCAAACAGAAAGTTAAGTTTATTTCCTTTCCACCATTCTTTCACAATCCATGGCTAGCCGTATCCACGGGTGCCCTCCAAACCAACACTTTCCAAGGAATTTTGTTGTTATTATTTTTGATTTCATTGTGGGACTGGGCATCCCTATTACCAGCCACTCTCTCGTGCAATGACAAGTGAATAAACACTCATCGTGAGAATAACACACCTACCATGGAAAATAATGGCCACCCCCTGCCGCTTCATGAGCGGTACGGGTACACAAAACGGAAAAATTATTTTGAAAATTAGAGTTGGCACATGCAAATTTACTTGGAACGACATGGCAATACCGCATATAGGTAGGTATGGTGGACTCTTGTGGCACAACTTGGGTTTAAGGAGTTTGGATGCACAAGCAATATTTCCGCTTAGTACAAATAAAGGCTAGCAAATAGATTGAGAAGCAACCAACCAAAAAGCGAAAACGGTCATAAACATGCATTGAACATAACTAACACTGAATAATGCACCATAAGTAGGATATAATTTCGTTGCATAACTATTGACTTAACGTGCATGCATAGGGAATCACAAACCTTAACATCAATATTCTTACTAAATCACAATTACTCACTAACATGACTCTCATATTATCATCTCCATATCGCAAAACTATTGCAAGGAATCAAACTTATCATATCCAATGATCTTTGTGAAAGTTTTTATTATATCCCTCTTGAATATTCATCACTTTGGGACCAGATTCATATCTTGTGCAAATTACCAATACTATTATCAACTCTCAAAAAGATATAAGTGAAGCATGAGAGTGCAAATATTTCTTCAAAATTTTAATCTTATCAAATCTCAAAATAATATAAGTGAAGCATGAGAGTTCAAATATTTCTTCAAAATATAGCCACCGTCGTGCTCAAAAAGATTTAAGTGAAGCACTAGAGCAACTGCCTAGCTCAAAAAATTTAAGTGAAGCACATAGAGTATTCTAACAAATCATGATAAACGTGTGGCTCTCTCAAATTGGTGTGTCCAGCAAGGATGATTGTGATAAACAAAAAAGCAAACAAAGCAAAGACACCTATAATACATGACGCTCCAAGTAAAACTCATATCATGTGACGAATAAAAATATAGCTCCAAGTAAAATTACCGATGGTTGGTAGAAGAAAGAGGGGATGCCTTCCGGGGCATCCCCAAGCTTAGACGCTTGAGTCTTCCTTGAATATTACCTTGGGGTGCCTCGGGCATCCCCAAGCTTAGGCTCTTGCCACTCCTTATTCCTTCATCCATCGTGATCTCACCCAAAACTTGAAAACTTCAATCACACAAAACTCCACAAAACCTTCGTGAGATCCGTTAGTATAACAAAATAAATCACTACTTTAAGTACTGTTGAAAACCCATTCATATTTTATTTTTGCATTATACCTACTGTATTCTAACTTCTCCATGGCTTATACCCCCCGATACAATCCATAGTTTCATCAAAACAAGCAAGTAGTGCATCAAAAACAGAATCTGTCAAAAACAGAATAGACTGTAGCAATCTATTTAAAAGACATACTTCTGTAACTCCAAAAATTCTAAACAAATAGGAAAACGTGGGAAATTCATATACCAATACTGTGTAAAAATTTCAGATTTTTCTGACGCTCCAGTATAGAACCAAAATTCCAGCGCTGGACGCAAAACTTTCTGTTTTCCAAACAGCATCAATTATACTATCATCCAAATTATCCCAAGGGCATTACTTGGCACAAAAATTAATTAAAACACGAAAACACAATCATAACAGTAGCATAATTGTGAAAACACACAAGAACAGTAAAAGTAAAAAATTTATTGGGTTGTCTCCCAACAAGCTCTTTCTTTAAAGCCATTAAGATAGGCTCGAGATTTCAATGATGCTCACATGAAAGATAGTAATTGAAACATGAAGAGAGCATCATGAAACATGTGAAGAACACATTTCAGTCTAACATACTTCCTATGCATAGGAATTTTATAAGCAAACAAATTATCAAGACAAGCAATATCTAGCATATGCAAAGGAGAAGAATAAAACATTGATGATTTCAACATAACGAGAGGTAAATTAGTAACATGAAAAATTTCTACAACCATATTTTCCTCTCTCATAATAATTACATGTAGGATCATACTCAAATTCAACAGTATAGCTATCATAAACAATACTCTCTTTATAATCCACATGCATAAAGTTTTTATAATCTCTCGAAATAGTGGGATTAGCATTAACTAAAGTTATGAGCTCTCCAAACCCACTCTCATCAAAAATTTCATAAGATTGATAATTCTCCAAAGTAGTGGGATCATTATTACCTAAAGTTGACGGTCTTCCAAACCCACTTTTAATAGTATTGCAAACATTATTATCAATAACATATTCATCATGAGGCTTAAATAAATTTTCAAGATCATAAGAAGTATTATCACCCCAATCATGATCATTGCAATAAGTAGTGGACATAACAAAATTATCATCCCCAAGCTTGTAGTTTTGCATATTATTAGCACAATTCACATTAATAGAATTTATAATAACATTATTGCAATCATGCTTTTCATTCAAGGAGCTATCATGAATCACTTTATAAATTTCTTCTTCTAACACTTCATCACAATTTTCAGATTCATGATTTTCAAGCAAAACTTCATAGAGATAATCAAGTGCACTCAACTCACTAGCAATTGGTTCATCATAATTGAATCTTTTGAAAAGATTAGCAAGTGGATGAGGATCCATATCAATAAATTTTTAGCAAGCGATGATGCAAGCAAATAGAAGACACATGGCACACAAGCAAAGATAGCAAACGAACAAAAAGGCAAACGGAAAATATTTTTGTATTTTTGTAAAAACTTTTTAGAAGTGGGGGAGATAAAAACGAGAGGCAAAGGCAAATAAAATAAATGCAAGGAAATGAAAGTTTATGCGTAGGTACTTGATAGATGTTGATGATGTCTCCCCGGCAACGACGCCAGAAATTCTTCCTGCTACTTGTGAGCTGCGTTGGTAATTCCCTGAAGAGGAAGGGAGATGCAGTACACTAGTGAAAGATCGTGGATGTCGCCTAGAGGGGGGTGAATAGGCGCTTTAAAATAATTACGATTTAGGCTTGAACAAATGCGGAATAAAACTAGCGTTTAATTTGTTAAGCACGAAACCTAAAACACCTAGGCTCACCTATGTGCACCAACGACTTATGCTAAGCAAGATAAACAACTAAGTGATAGCAAGATATATAATAAGAAACACTATGGCTATCACAAAGTAAAGTGCATAAGTAAAGGGCTCGGGTAAGAGATAACCGAGGCACGTGGAGACGACGATGTATCCCGAAGTTCACACCCTTGCGGATGCTAATCTCCGTTTGGAGCGGTGTGGAGGCACAATGCTCCCCAAGAAGCCACTAGGGCCACCGTAATCTCCTCACGCCCTCGCACAATGCAAGATGCCGTGATTCCACTAAGGGACCCTTGAGGGCGGTCTCCGAACCCGTACAAATGGCAACCCTTGGGGGCGGTCACTGAACCCGTACACTTTGGCAACCCTTGGGGGTGGTCACCGGTACCCGTCAAATTGCTCGGGGCGATCTCCACAACCTAATTGGAGACCCCGACGCTTGCCCGGAGCTTTACACCACAATGATTGAGCTCCGAGGCACCACCAACCGTCTAGGGCGCCCAAGCACCCAAGAGGAACAAGCTCTAGGGTACCAAGCACCCAAGAGTAAAAAGCTTCTCAAACTTCACTTCCACGTATCACCATGGAGAACTCAAACCGATGCACCAAATGCAATGGCAAGGGCACACGGAGTGTCCAAGTCCTTCTCTCCCAAATCCCACCAAAGCAACTAATGCTAGGGAGGAAAATGAGAGGAAGAACGAAGAAGAGAACACGAAGAACTCCAAGATCTAGATCCAAGGGGTTCCCCTCACATAGAGGAGAAAGTGATTGGTGGAAATGTGGATCTAGATCTCCTCTCTCTTTTCCCTCAAGAACTAGCAAGAATCATTGGAGGGATTGAGATATAGCAAGCTCGAAGAAGGTCAACAATGGGGAAGAACACGAGCTCAAAGGTTAGAAAACCATTGGGCAAGAAGACCCCCTTTTATAGGCCTCCCCAAATTCACCCGAGCGGTACTTCCGCTGGCACAGAAGTTCCGGCTATCTGCAAACAACTGAACAAGTCAAGGAGGCGGTAGTGCCGCCGGAGCGGTATTACCACTCCCACCAGCGGTACTACCGCGTAGTGTTGGCAAACAACTAGAACATCGGTAGTAGGGGAGGGCAGCACGGTAGTGCCGCCCGAAGCGGTACTACCGCCCGTTACTGCCGCTCTACTTCCGCTCGAAGGACAGGGCATAACAGAAGGCACAAATAAGCGGAAGTGCCCACGACACAGGAACCGCGGAAGTACCGCGCAAGCGGTACTACCGCTGAGCAGAGCGGTACTACCGCTGGGGAGCAGCAAAAGGCCTAAGAAAAACAGAAGCTGAAAACAAGCGGTAGTGCCCGCGGCACTGGAACCGCGAAAGTACCGCGCAAGCGGTACTACCGCTTCCCAGGGCGGTACTACCGCTAGAGAGTTTCAAAATAGCCCAAGCAAACAGATGGAAGCAGGAAAACCAGAACTGCCATAACTTCTGCAAATGAGCTCCGAATTGAGCAAACTCAAGCTTGTTATAATAAGAAGTGGCAGAAGAGATATGCCTATGATATAGAGATGTGAAACCTCTATCAATGAAGATCCGGCAAAAACTCCAACATCAAAAACATCATAGAAGATGCACATGAACTCCGTTTTCGATGAACTCGAGCTTGTCATGAAGATGACCAAAAGCTCTAAAACTCACAAAGAGAAACACCAAACAAGAACCAAGAAAGATGATGCAAGGATGCAATGGTTTGAGCTCTCTACGAACGATACGATCAAGCTACTAACTTGAGAGCCCCCCTTGATAGTACGGCAATCGATCCTACAACCCGGTCTCCCAACTACCACCATGAGACCGGTAAAATAGAAAACCTATCAAGGGCAAACCTTTGCCTTGCGCATAGTCCACTTGAGCTAGATGATGACGATCTTGACCTCCTCAAGTTGGACCACCTTTCTTGATTGCGCCGGCTCGATGAAGACTAGTTGATTGCTCCCCCATAGTCCACTATGGGTGAGCCACTCTTCGGCACATCTTCACAAGTCCATTGTCACCACAATGGACGGCAAGCTTCAAGCATGTGATCTCTTCGTGATGCTCCACTTGAACTTGCACACCGCAATCTTGATGACGATCACCACTTGATGTCATCCTCCATGGGTCGAATGAGATCTTCCTCTTGACGCAAGCCCATGGAAACGTACCTAACCCCACATAGAACTCTCGCATAGAACATGGGTTAGTACACAAAGTGTAATGGACAATGCTTACCATACTGTGAGATCACTTGATCCCACTCGGTACATCTTCTACGCTTTGTGTGTTGATCAACTTGAATCACTCTTCATATTTAGTCTTGATCAACCTTGAATCTTTCCACTCTCTTAATTAGGATGATGTCTTGAAGGTACACATGAATGTTCACACAATCTTCTTCTTCAAGACATGCTTGCAATAGGCTCATCTCTTACATGACCAATCTTTGGATAACTCCACGAATAACCCCTTGGTCAACACATATTCTTCTTCAAATCACCTTGAGACCAACATATGGTCTACAAGCAAAGCCTATGGACAAATCCTTCAAATATAACTCAAGGCAACCATTAGTCCATAGGGATTGTCATCAATTACCAAAACCAAACATGGGGGCAACGCATGTTCTTTCAACTAGAGATAAGTATTTCCCTCAGTTATGAAACCAGGGTTATCAATCCAGTAGGAGAATCACGCAACACCTCGTTAGCAGCACCTGCACACAAAACAACAAATCCTTGCACCCAACGCAAACAAGGGGTTGTCAATCCCTCGGCGGTTAATTGCAAGATTAAATTGTATGTGATAGATAGATAGATCGAACAAAAATACAAAATAAAATAAATAAAGAAAAAGTGCAGCAAGTATTTTTAGGGTTTTAGTAAATGATAAAGGCAGACCCGGGAGCCATAGTTTTCACTAGAGGCTTCTCTCATAAAAATAGCATACGGTGGGTGAACAAATTACTGTTGGGCAATTGATAGAAAAGCAAATAATCATGACGATATCCAAGGCAATGATCATGTATATAGGCATCACGTCCGAGACAAGTAGACCGACTCCTGCCTGCATCTACTACTATTACTCCACACATCGACCGCTATCCAGCATGCATCTAGTGTATTAAGTCCATAAAGAACGGATTAACGCTTTAAGCAAGATGAAATGATGTAGACAAAGTAAACTCACGCATGAATAAACCCCATCTGTTTACCCTTAATAGCAACGATACATACGTGTCATGTCCCTTTCTGTCACTGGGATTGAGCACCGCAAGATCGAACCCATTACAAAGCACCTCTTCCCATGGCAAGATAAATCAATCTAGTTGGCCAAACCAAATCGGTACACCTGTTCTGGGAATGCCCGTTCGTCAGGGGAATCTGGGCGCAGGTACACCTGTTCTGGGAATGCCCATTCGTCAGGGGAGAGGGTGCGAGGCACTCAAACCAGATGTGCAAACACGGGGGAGGTCGACGACGGAAATCGTCACCGACATGGTGGACAGGGCAGCGCCAGGAGCACAAAGAGGGACGAAGACGATGCTGACCATGACCCTTTGGCGCATCTGGGTTCACAGAAATGGCTGCACATTCAGGGACAAGTCCCCAAGCACCCTGGAAGTGATCAATGATATCAGGAGTGACTTGGAACAATGGCGTCTCGCCGGAGCAGCCTGCCTAGCGCCCCCGTTCGGGGATCCAATGTGAAAATTGGTGCTTAGCGTCAGAGAAACGGAGGGCGCTCCTATGTTCTTCTTCTAGTTGTCTGGGCGCAATTTCTCCTTTTGTCCCTTGGACACCATTTTTGTAATCTCACTCTGCTAAATCAATGAAAAGCCGGCGACACGCTGGATCTTTCAAAATAAAATAAAATATAGGAACATAGTTTCATATACTAATAATTACATGAAATATGAAATACATATTGTAGAGACTGCACATATAATAGTTCGCGGCACACAACTACCAGTACTGCTTCTTGCCACCACGCCGCTTCTTCTTCTTGCTGCTGCTGCTGGCGCTGCTCCGACTCGCCCCGCCGTCGTCGGCGGGAAGGAGACACTTCGCATGTGGACGATCCTCTTGTACATATCCTAGCTTGTGAATGCGTCCTTGGCTGCGTAAAGGATCTGATCCTCGTCTAGAGTTTGCTCTCACTTTGAGTGCAGGACAGCCTTGTCGATGTTGTGCTTCATGCCTTTGTAAGATGGGTCAATGATGCCTTGGCGAGGTCAGCCAGGGAGTCATATTGCTTCCCGTTGTTGATCTTATACTGCCTCTAGATGTTGACGAGTTTTCGGCAGGAGAGGCCGGTATTCTGAAGCACCGTTGCATCGTTGCTGGTTCCTACTGAAGCAAATTCATAATGTGGGCTATCGACGAACCTGATGGAACTTGCGCAATGCCTCGATGCCCTGCAAACATGATAAACGAGGATGTGCCTCCGCATGCACAACTGGGCGACGGCGATCTTCTGAACTTGCCTAGTGCACGCACGGGTGTACTCGAGGTCAAAGCTGACCACATTGCACCCGTCCTCCATGACGAACCGCTCGAACTTGGAGATCCAGCTGTCCACATCTGCCGGATCATTGGTATACATCACTGTCATTTCTGCTTTTTCATGGGCTGTCATTTGGTGTTCATGGCTGAACACCGCCGGCGATGACGACCGGCTCGCCATCGCCATTGGGTGCTGGAGCACGTGGGACGGTTCGTGGATGAGAGGGAGAAGGCAGGAAAAAGGAATGGTGCAATCGAGCGGCGAGTAAAGAGTGTGCCGCACTTATATACGGGTATATAAATCGTCGTCGCATCGGGCTAATTGCATGCATATGCGTGTAGTGGGCGGTTTCCAGTAGTCCAGAGCGAGAGCGCGCGGACCGGCCCGCGCGCTGGCGCAAACCGCAAGCATGGCACCCCAACCGGCGCGATCGATCACGCGTGGGTAGTCGCCACAACTGTCGTGCACGTGGAGGGGCCACGCTCGGTGCGCGCGAACGGGCGGTGTCTCGCGGCCGGTCTCAACACGGCCGACTATGGCATAACAGTTATCAAACGCGGTTGAATCGTTTGTGATTTAACTTGTAACTTCGCACACAAGTTATCACTAGTACTCGTGTGCATTGTAAGAAGAGCTGCACACACGTTCTCTGTTATAAAATCTTGTGTGATGAAACATCATCCAACGCCATTGCGCAGTAGTGGCGTACCCGTGTGCTGGCCTTTTTGCACCTGCCACTGCTAGGCATTCCTGCAGTAGTGGATGTCTCGCACAGGGGCTCGATCGGCTTCAGCAAGCAGCGATGGGATCGTTCGGGTTTAGTCTGCCAGGGGCGCCCGCCACCGACATTCCGCCACTGCTACCACCACATCAGTGGCGGGCGCCCGCCCGCCACTGGTAGAGAGACATCACTGGCGGGCGAGCTCTTCTGCCCGCCACTGGCTTGTTTGGTATCTGTGGCGTGCTTTTCTAGCGCCCGCCACTGAGTGTCAGTCACACAAAATAAAAATTTCACAACGACGGCAACAATATGCTGGCATGGTTGCGTTTTTCATACAGCACATATTAGAATACATTGATAAGGATAAGAGAGGAAGACATTGCTGGATATATTAAGCACTACCTTGTTGTCAATCATGACTAAAAATGCCCCAACTAAATTAATATTCGTAGCTAGGTAGCAGCTGCCAACACATAGTAGGCAAAACACGATTGACAATACAAACATGCACCACTTCATTAGTCCTGATAATGACAAAGGACTAGGACCTACTCCTCTCTGTTAGGATAAATTGAAAATAATAAGAATGCCCCTGCATCTCCATGGTGGAGCACAGAGATCCACCGATCTCCAATTTCTGGTCTGCACTCCTTCAATATTTGCCGCCATTCATCAATTTTTAGGCGTCCATCTCGTGGGTTTGGAGTGGAGTAGGTGCCTTTGAAATTGGTCTTCTGATGACAAATAATTGTCATCTCACCTTTCGCGTCCATCGCTGCAGGCACAACAACTCTTGGGAGCTTCTATTGAAGAACAACATAGTAACATAGTAAGCAGTGTAGTTTATTTAAGGACTAGTGGCACGATAATAGTAAAATCATACCATGCATTTTTTATGAATGTTGGTATTGCTCAACCTGTGGACTAGTGGCACGTATGGTGTAGTATTTGGACCAGCTTCGTAAGTGTCCTTAAACGACTCAACATCATTAACAACGGACAAAAGATAATTCTTCTCCTCCCAAGTAAGCTCAGAGCCAGCAGTGTAATAGGTCTCGTCTACTATTTTCCGTATTTTTCTTCGAGATAGAAAATAAGATGTAGATTTTAATTAAAATGTGAAGTTAGGAGTGAATAACAAATATTTTAAGATAGATTACTTAACAAATTTGTTTAAGAAACTCACATGAAGGAAAAATAGGAATCATGTCTATTTCCACCCAAATGTCTTGATCAAAATGTGGAAAGGTGGCTTGAAAGATGCCAATATCAAAGGTTATACTCATACCCTCCTCAAATCCGTAAGCCTTGCATAATCCTTTCCAATTATTGCAACCAAAATATGTGTGATCTACTTCATTGTAGATCCTAGCTTCGAAAACGAAACCATGTTTCGTCTTCAGGTAAACAGTCCTTTCAGCAATGTCATCTCTGTCTTCGACATGCAGCTTCTCTAGGAGAAAAGGCCTTGCATAGCAAGGGATGCACTAGCCGGATTGAGAAAAAAAAACATAAATTACACGTTAAAACAAAGATCTTGAGACATGTTTAGTTAAGAAGGAAATATGTGCAGAAATTACCGTATAATATTTGTAGTCCTCTTTAAGCGTTAGCTAGAAGTACCTATCGTCCTCTAGATGAGGATCATCGCACATACCCCCGTTGTCGGAACAGTATGGGCACTCCGGGATCCCATCGAGCTCATCCTCATTCATTTGCTGTGTTCATAGATGGAAGATTAAAAATGAACACAAAAATTCATAACGGTAATACATGCGATCACACATTACCAGCACTACGTGTGCCGCCTCGGCGAGGTCGGGCCATTGTATCTTGACCATGTTGGGGTTTGAATCAGGGGCGCCCACTTTCTAGAAATTAAAGACAATATGAATCACAATCTAAAGGAGTCGGCTCATATGTAAGCAAATTAAACATGCATATAGCAATCTTCATAGAAACATAAAAATTACGTTCGGAAGCATCGACATGAAATTAAGTTCAACTCCGTCATAGCAACATGAAATTAAGTTCACACAGATCTTATAGGTCACATAAAGTCAGTGCATCACTAGTTCACAAGCAAACGCTCAGCTCCGTCCAGAGCTATCCTCGTCTCCATCCTCGTCTCTAATCATCTTCTTGATCTCGGCTAGGGCGATCTTCGCAGCTTTGGTGGCTGTACGCGCCATCACGGCAGCACTTTGCGCTTTTCCCGTGGCTGCTTGCACATGATAGCAACTTGCATCTCTGTAGCAGGCGTGTTCAACGCTCACGGCAGCTGCTACATTGCCCTGTGCAAAGGCGAGCGCGAGCTCCATGTAATGAACCACCCTCGAGACGGAGTCTACCACTGCAGGAGTCATAACGACGCGTCTTGGCTTCTTCATCTAATTCGCATTAAAAAACTTGACATTTAGATAAACCAGAATTTCACTGAAAGCAGCTATATAGCAACATATAACAGTCGATGTGTTGTACGGAAAAATTGGCATGACCTTTGCTAGTAAAAGGACATATTGAGTGCCAGAAATTTGGCGAAACGGAACTTAATCAACGTTTCCCAAAACGTTGGCACTCGTTATGAACACCTGCATCATGAATAACTAGCAGAAACTTTTAGGTTACATGTACACTAATAACTAGTATTAACTTTTTCTAGTATAAACACTATCTGCGCCCAAAAAATCTACATATAGTACTAACTATTTCTAGTACAAGAACAACATCAATCTAAATATACAATAAAAGAGAATATGCATGTCATTACCGGGGCGGATGGAGAAGACATGGAGGTTGAGGCCGACGGCAGCGGACGTTGAAGACGTCGGGGATGTGGCGGACGTTGTAGTCGGCAGAAGGTGAGGGCGATTGTGACGGCGGGGGACAGCGATGACGTTCGATGCGGCCGCGGCGGACAGCGAGGGCGATGGGGACGACGAGGATGAGGCGGACACCACCGGCGCCCTGGTAGGAGTCGGAGGGCTAGTGCGACGGTGGCGACGTCCAAGGCAGCCATGACGATGGTGACGGCTGCGACGGATGAGAGAGACGGGGGGTGAAAGATTTTTTGGATAAGATGTGGAACGGCTGCGGGCGCATGGTGATTAGAAACCCTAAGTGTACGCCAAGTGACGGGCGCAAGAAAACACCCGCCACAGCTAAATACATCCGGCGAGCAGAGAAGACGACCCGCCACTGCTATTTTTTCAATTTTTAAACACCCTTCGGTGCGAGTTGCCGAAATACAGGTGTGGTCGGCACGTCTAGCCGCCCGCCACAGCTAACTGACGGAGCAGTGGTGGGCGTCCAGCTGTGCCCGCCACAATAGGATTTCAGTAAGTGAGGATCTTGAAGATAGTTTACTTGTGGCGGGTATGGAGTACTGCTCGCCACTGCTACGACAGGAGCAGTGGTGGGTCCTCTTTAGCACTCGCCAAAGCTACTTCTCCAATGTAGCAGTGGCTAGCCAAGCCTCGCCCACCACTCATTGGGGTTCACCTATAAGCCCTTTCCCAGTAGTGGTCGCTAGCCGGTTGGGTTACCTCTTGATGAACAGTGCCCGTTGCTGCAGCGCGCACGATACGTAGAAGGAGTCAAGACCTGCATCGAACGAGCCCCTTGCGTGAGACGTGGTGAGTTGACCTAGCCGGTTGGTTGGCTGTGAATGAACAGTTCCCGGTGGGGGTTGGATGAACAGGACCCCGTGGTAGTAGGCGGTTGCCGCTGGATGAACAGGACCCCGAGGAGGCCGTGCCGCGGTACGCCACACCCAGCCGGTTGGGGGCGGATGAACAGAACCCCGTGGAGGCTCGATGAACAGTAGCCGGTGGAGGCTGGAGGAAGTTGACGGTTGATGAACAGTAGCTGGTGGAGGCTGGAGGAAGTCGAGGGTGGATGAACAGTAGCCCGTGGAGTCCCGTTTTGCGGTACGCCACACCCCTCCCGATGAACAGGATCCCGTTTTGACTGTAGGCGGTTGCCGAGAAGTCCGTTTCCTCTGTTTTGCGGTACGCCGGACCCCTCCCGATGAACAGGATCCCGTTTCAACTGTAGGCGGTTGAACAGAAGTCTGTTTCATCCGTTTTGTGGTACACCACACCGCTCCTGATGAACAGGACCCCGTTTCCTCCGTAGGCGGGCGAACAAAAGTCCATTTACTCTGTTTTGTGGTACGCCAGACCCCATTTCGGCTGTTCCGTCCAAGCCGGTTGGCTCCCGATGAACAGGACGCATTCCAACCCAGTCGGTTGCCTCCCGATGAACACGACGCTGTTTCTTCGTTCCAACCCAGCCGGTTGGTTGCCGATGAACAGGAGGCCGTTGCTGCCGTCCATTGCCTCTCCATGTACACGAGCCCTGGCTGTACGTATGGCGAGTAGGCGTTCGAGACCCCGAATGTACGTACGTGCCTGTTGGGGATGTTCCCCACAGTTGAGACCCGGTGAGAGCGTGAGCCGGCCCTGAACCTTCAGGCACAATGAGCCACCTCTCTAACGGGTCAACATGAAGACAATTGAAGATGGGCCTGAAGCCCAAAGTGAGACCCGGCGGGTGGCCGGCTCTCATGGACCTCATGGGCCGGCTCAAGGAGAAGGCCCAGAAGGAGGAATCTTGCCAACTTGAAGAGCAAGAAGAATAAGAGTTAGAGTAGGCTACGGGTCACGAGTACGACCCGGGCTCTTCTGTAAACCTAGGAGCTCAACCTATTATATAAAGGGGAGTTCCTAGGAGGAAAAGACTAAGTTGCAATCTCTCGAAAGCTAGGTTAGCAAATCCGCACCCTTGTAATCGAGATCCACAGCAATATCAATCAAGTAGGAGTAGGTTTTTACCTCCACCGCAAGGGGCTGAACCTGGGTAAATCCGTGTCCCTCTTTTCCGATCAACCCCGTTCAAGCTTCCACATAGTTGTGCTGGCCTCACCACTAAGTCCTTTCACGAGGAGATCTGCCGTGAGGAAACCACGACAGTTGGCGCCCACCGTGGGGCCAGCGCACGGTGGAGTTGAGTTCTTGGCGGGAGCTCTCCCAGGGATCGTGTAACACCCCAAAAAATTAACCATATTTTTATTAGGTAAAATTTGGCCAGAAATAAAATTTTGAATTATATGCAGTCATTTGTTGTTTCAGAATCTTCTCTGTTATTGGTTTTCCAAAACTCTTCCCTCCATATAGAAAATTTTGGAAAATATTGTGGGCTTTGGTAGTTTTCTTAAATCATTTCATTTATATTTTAAATAACAGTAGGAAATATTTTCATAATAAATTTGCTCAAAATATTTCTTTTAATGTCATTTTCCAACTTTGAAATGCTCTTGTTGCACTATAACTATTTTAAATAATTCTCCTAAAATCCCACAAAAATTATGAAGGGTCAAGAGATGCCGATAGATCACTTTTATGAAAAAACCCAACATGGTCCTTTGAAAATTTTGAGCAAAACTTCTACTTTTCAAATCTGTTCCATTCTTGAGTTACAACTGCAACCCCAATTTTCCTTGCTCCAAAAATTCTGAAAATTTTCCACCTTATAGTCCTTCCAACCAAAGCCTTAAGTCCAGGATCTCAGCCCAATTTGCATCTTGTAAGTCCACCAAATAATCTCCCTCATTTTGGGTCCAGAACTGAAATCCAACAAAACTTGCACTTGCAAGTTTCTCATTTTTTCCAAACCAACTCCACCATTCCATCCTTCATGCAATGAGTCACCATGCATCCTGCCTAGTTGCAATTCCAGAAAATCCTCCTAGGTCATCCCAGCATTCTGTCGAGCACATCATGAGCATGACAGAATTTGGCAACCTCCTAAAACTTCAAATGGAACTTGATCTTCTTGCCAAACAAACATGTCCACTAACCTTGTCATCCAAAGTATTTCGATCCTGCTAAGCCTCTCTTGAAACAAACCCCTATAGAACCCCCTAGCATTTTGCCGAGCACCTTGGGTGCGTGCACTGGGCGTGGCCAGACCGACCGTTTGGCAGGCACTGGCATCGCCCGTATGCCACAACCCTGCTGCCTCCCCTCGCGCACGACCCGTCTAGATAGCTTCACGAAGAAGCCACAGCGTGCGCCGACACCCGAGCCTGGCCTCTAGCGCCGCCACCACCGTCCAGAGCCGCCGTCCAACGCCGCTGTCTCTGCCACGTCCCTGCTCGAGACACGCGGCTCGCCCCGAGCCAACCAGCCCTCCCCTGGCGTAAATATGGGCGGCCACCACCCTCACCTATCTCCGCTGACCACCAACGCCCCCTCACCGGCCAAGCCACCGCCTGCGCTTCACCATTAATGGCCGATGTCCCCATGGTTATCCTCTGGAAGCAACGGGACCGGCCTCCCGCGTCTATAAAATCCACCTCGGGCTCGTCCAGTTCATCAACATCACCCGTCCTCCTGCAAGTCTCCTATAGCAGCCAAATGACCGGAGGTGGTCGTCTACTTCAGTTCCGGCAACCACGGCCGTCGTGAACTTCCCGATGATTCCCACGCAACCAAGGCTCCCCTTCCAAATATTTCTTCACCAGTAGATTCTCCTAAACACCACGCACCCATTACACTCATCAATTGTGCCAGGGGGAAGCTCAAAGACGAATCCCCCAGTTCATCTCCGCCGGAGCTCCTCGGGAGAGCTGCCGCCGGCAACTCCGTCCACCCCGGAGGCCAAGACGGGTACCAAGAGGACCGCCTTGACCTCCTGAGCATGGACATGAGCTCAGCTCCCCGTGGGTCGCCGCCGTTCTCCGGCAATCGCCGCCGGCGAGGCTCCCTGTTTTGTCGAGGAAAGAGGAGGCGCGGAGCTGACCAGTCAAACCTGACTGGTGGGCCCGCGGGACCCACCTCGAGCCGGTTAAGTGAAGGCATATTCCACAGAATATGTCTTCCTCCTTCGGAAGCGTATTCGCTGCCGAATCGTTTTCCTTTTACAGTTTTATTAAAAACATAATTTTGACTAAACTTTGACTAGCTCTAACTTTTTAACCACAACTCCAAATGATTTGATTCTTTTTCTGTCAATCTTTAAATTTCATCTACTTTATTTTAGTATTTATTTCAAAAATTTGCAAACAACTTTTTTGTACTGTTTCAGAATTATGTGGTAATCGCAATATTTTGAAAATAGGAAAATGAAGGGAAGGTGAAATTTTCAAAGTTTTGGAGTGCACCCAATCTTTGTGCATGCTCAAGGCAAGCATCTTGGACACTTTATATGGTGAATGTTTGGTAGTTTGCGAGCTAGAATATTTGAATTATGATAATTTTGAATGAAACTTGCATATCGCTATTTTTGCATGCATGATCCATGGATATTTTGTTAACCTAACCTAAACATGAAATATGAGTGAGGATGATTGTTCTCACATGCCACAAATGTATATGTTGGTACGGAACTGACCTGCAGGAAAGAATCAGTCACGAGAGAAAAGTGACCATGAAACAGAAATCTCGTTGTGACGAGAATGATCAGTGAGGGCATGTAGGGACATGCCAGATGGTGACCCTGTTGGGTACTACCAAGAAAATATATTGTACTAACCACTGCAAGAAAACTTAAACCTCCTGAGTCGACCAAAGATCGAGTCTTGTTCCGGTAACCCCCATACTTGTTTCGTGCTGCCACTTGTCCCTGCCACAGGTAGGGTACGGTTCAGTAAGTTGTTAACCCCTTTCCTGCACACACCATACAGAGGGGGCGCGATGAAGGTTTCCAGGATCCAGGTATAATGCCAGTCATCGGGTCAGGGGGCATGGGTGTATCCGGCTAGGCCGAGAGGGGGGCACCCCTTGTATTCCGCGCGTTATAAATTGTGATCCCATGCTATTCGAGACGATGGTCTCCCCGTCTTAGAGTTTTTCTTGAACGATGCTTTGGGTGATTCCTGGCATCAGGAAAGTTTATCTGGTGTGTGTGCTGGTTAGGTGTGTTTTCAACCCAAGGGACGTGATTGGAAATAGTCAGCGTCTCGGTGGTGGCTAAAGAAATCCTTTACTTGTGGGTAAAGAGTACACCCTCTGCAGAGTTTTTTAACCTATTTGAATAGCCGTGTCCGCAGTTAAGGACTACAGTCTGGGTTGGTCAAGTGTCGGTCTTAGTGTCGGTCTTCGGAGGAAATAATTAAAATTGAGCATGATTCACTTTTGCAGGATGATTATTATCGCTACGGATGCTATCATGAATATTATTGTTAACATGAATATTACTGTGGACTAACCTTTTCCTCTTATACGTGACCTTGGGTATCTTTTGGGATGGTTGTGCCACCTAGATACTCATTTCTTTTCAGTATCTCTTGGGATGGTTGTGCCACCTAGATACTCATTTCTTTTCAAGACCTCTCGAGGCGTTGCATTCAGACACCCATTTGACATTTCTTTTCAAGACCTCTCGAGGCATCGCATTCAGACACCTGTTTGGCATTTCTTTTCAAGACCTCTCGAGGCGTCACATTCAGACACCCGTTTGGCATTTTTCTTGGAATCCTTCGGTGGTCTAACGCACGATGTTCTTTTATTTTCTTGGAATTTTTCGGGCGGTCTAACGCTCGATGTTCCATTCTATTTTCTTGGTTTATTTACTAGAATGATATATTTAGCCATCTACACCGTACTGATATTTATCATGCCATGCTTTAATATCAGTCAACATATGCATATAATTTAGTTCATCATGATCATATGCTCTCTGTTGCATTCAGTATATCTCTTGTTCATGATGTTTGCGAGTACATTCAAACGTACTCACTGGCCCTTCCCTGGCTATTGTCTTGGCCAGATCACGCTTAGGAGAAGAGCACTACGAAGGCACACCCCGCAACCTAGTAATCGGAGATAGTAGCCACGCGGGATAGGAGTTATCCAGGTCAGTTGTTCCTGTGGGAATGGAGCCCCACTAGAGATGGAGATCCACTACCCGCTTCTGCCATCCGCTGTTAGAAATCATTGTTGTATCATTAGACCTTTATGGTCTTGTTTCCAATTCTTGTAATTGCTTGGTAATCTGTAACAAGGACGTGTCCACAAGTAACCATGATCTTGGGGCTGGTGACGACACGAGGGGTTAATTTCTGGGATGTTGTGTCCCGGAAATCCGGCCCCGACAGCCTTGGTACCAGAGCCAGGCTGACCATTGGTTAACCCTATCCTAGCTTGTTCGCTATCCCTAGGTTTCCACACCATCTAAAAGCTTTCTTGTCCGTAGCCAAGCCCGTCTCATCCGATAGCGTGCGATGGAAGACTCCACTGACCTATAAAGGAAGCCTTGCCCCAACTCAGCACATCACAGCCTCATTCTTAGTTCGATATCCAATCACCAAGATGCCTGGTCCCATCGTTCATAACGAGACCACCGCAGCCGAGCTTGGAGACTTTGTAGTCATCCTCGTCAATCTCACTCGTCGTGCTTTGGGAATAGAAGAGCCCCCGGAATATGTTGTATACCAGGAGCACATGAGTGATGCCATCCACCACTTCTGGGCCACGGTGCACATGTACGGGAGGGGCACCATATCAGAACGCCCCTACCGGTTCACCGGGAGGACGACCTCCGACGAGCCCCAGGCCATCCAACTTGCAGCCCGAGAGGTTGTAGTTAATCTCCAGCATTTGTCGCCGAGGGTTAACATCCGTACTTTCTACTACTACCCTAGTCGTGAAGGCTATGGTAGCCCGACCCAAGTCGCCAACGGAGACCATGAGACGGATCCTGCTCTAGTGCATCTGGTGCGCTACCTGAGAGCGCAAGAGGCAGTATTCGATAAGTTCACCCATGATCTGATTACGACCCGCATGATGCTCGCTCTCCTGACTTCGGTAAGAAGAGAAGCTGTACCCGCCACCGACACCCCGATAGTGCTGTTCGGGAGACCGACCGAGCCCTTGGAATCTGTCCCTGTTGTCCATCCAGGCAATGCCTTCGTCTCCCCCGGGGAACTGTCTCTTGGAGACCTACCCCAATGGGACTATGACCACGACACCCCGCGAGGGGCACCACTGCTACCCCAGCCCTGTAGCTCCCCATCCGACCCCGGCCAGCTCCGACACTGAAGCTCACGGAGAAGCCTCGACACCTGCAAGACCCGCCCGGCTAGATGTCAACGAGGTGGACTGAGTCCACCAGAATGGTTGTCAAGCCTTAGTGACCCGGTTTCCCGGTATTTTTGAAGTAGCAGTCGTATGGCGTAGTAGGGTTGTAACTTACTTGTATGCCATTGTTTTGATAATGCCATGTGTGACCTAGTGTAAATTGTTTGACGTGTGGTTACAGAGTAAATTCTAGGCATGCCTACATGAATCACCCTAGCCGACACACACAGTAATACGTCACCTTCCTTTTGGGGAGTGGGGTACGAGACTTTGACTTGGACAACCCTATGCCAGAACTGATACACAAGTCGTACTGGCGCCGCCTCATGTTTCCTAACCCAGGTACTTTATAAGCGGCCATATTCCACTCAACACCAGCAACCATCACCCTTGAGCACTGTTTTTCCCCATCCATCACTCCATGTTTCACTCCGGAGCCTACCTAAGAACTCCAGATGCAAGCCCTGGTAGTTTTGTTAAGGTTTTGTGGGATTTTACCTGCAATACCCTTGGTTCCATCCACCCACCCCAGTACGAGTTGTACAAGATGAGGATCACCTCTGATTCCTCAAAATACTGGGCAGTTGTGCAAATCCCACCAGCGGATTTAAACCAAGGCCCTCCGTATGTTGTCTTCATCGGGAGATCCATGCCAACCTCAGGCATGGCCATTGAGGCTGTTGCATACGAAGCAGTTACCCATCTTCGATTTGCGGTACCCTGTGCCAGCGAAAGGAAATACTGCTATTTTCCGAGCCGCGCAGCTTTTGGGGCAGAAGCTACGTTCCGCTGTGAACATATAGAAAGAGATCCAGCTCTGGCCAATCTAATTCAGTATGTGATGGCCCAGGAGCATCTCACCCAGCAACTAATGGATTATCTCCATTATCTTGCTGTCCTGAATCCCTAGATCGCCATTGGCAGACCACCTCTGCCAACTCATGAAGGACATATTCTTCGTCTGCTTCCTCCACTTCCTCCGTAAGAAGAAGAATGTGCTCCAGCACCAGGAACCCTTCCGCTAGACCCCGTAGATCTTACCTTCGAACCGTAGACAATCATAAGTATGGTTGTTACTGTGTCTAGCACCTGTTTACACGATGCAAACTTTGCGATGTATTTTAGGGCCTATGCCATGAATGCATTAATATGATTGCAGTTTGCCTACGAATATTCGATTGTGGTGATCTGCATTTGGTTCATCCGCCCTTAGGGGAGAAAAATTTCTTAAGGGCCATTATCTCAAAATTTTCCCCAACATAAATTTAATTCGCGTGCAGCCACGGCGTCCGGCTTACAGTCACACTAACTCTACCACATGCACTAAGTGCAGAAACCTCACACCCACACTTAGCATCTAATTAACCGCCTCGCCCACTGGATCACGCTCACCAAACCACAGTTTTCCACAGAGCCTACTTCAAAATGCACTAGCACTCACTCATAACCGACACTGATGCCTAGTGCTCATGATCACCGCCGCCCCGGAGAGCCACTACTCAAGCAGCGGCACCACGGCGATCATCGAGGATCATCGCACATAGCAGCAGCGAGAAGCCAACCAACGCCGCCAACATACCAGCCAGGAGGATCGTGATCAGCTCCGGAACCACGTCCTCCATTAATGCCTCATCTCGATCTCCTGCAACCAGAAGGAGAAGAAGAAGAAGAAGTGAGGTGAGGTGTGAGGTAGAAGGAAGAAAAAAAAACACGGTCGTTTTTATAACTCGAGCTCGGTGGACGATGAGCGAAGTCCACCAGCGCCGCTTGTCGCTCGATCGCCGGTGTTTGGAGGCGAATCCGCGAGCAGTGCCGATAGGGTGCTGGCCCGCGAGGTGAGTGCACGCTCCGCCGACAGCAAGAACGCCGCGCACTACTGCGGTACGGCCCTAGATGCCCTACGCGATAGACGCCGCAGGAGGAGGAAGTGCGAGAAAGCGCGTGAGAGAGAGAAGAGAAAGGAGAGCCAAAGGAAGAAGAAGAGACTGACAGTAGGCCTAGGGTCCACTTGTCAGCCAGAGAGAACACTATGCACTAGGGTACGGCAAGCGAAATTTGGAATTAGAAATTATACTTTTTCCAAATTTGTCGTAGCAGTAGACCCTCAGTTGCCCTAACAGTAGAACCACAACACTAGTACCACACTGTAGTTGCACAAATTACCAGTAGCCCCACATCAGCTATGCCAAATTAGATAATCCAAACAATTAGTTCAGAAAAAATCTCCTCAAAAAGGTGGGCTTAATTCTGATGACCACCTTAATAAATCTCGAGGACGAGATTTTCTTAAGGGGGTAGAGTTTGTAACACCCCAAAAATTTAACCATATTTTTATTAAGTAAAATTTGGCCAGAAATAAAATTTTGAATTATATGAGGTCATTTGTTGTTTCAGAATCTTCTTTGTTATTGGTTTTCCAAAACTCTTCCCTCCATATAGAAAATTTTGGAAAATATTGTGGGCTTTGGTAGTTTTCTTAAATCATTTCATTTATACTTTAAATAACAGTAGGAAATATTTTCATAATAAAATTTGCTCAAAATTTCTTTTAATGTCATTTTCCAACTTTGAAATGCTCCTGTTGCACTATAACTATTTTAAATAATTCTTCTAAAATCCCACAAAAATTATGAAGGGTCAAGAGATGCCTATAGATCACTTTTATACAAAAACCCAACATGGTCCTTTGAAAATTTTGAGCAAAACTTCCACTTTTTAACCTGTTCCATTCTTGAGTTACAACTGCAACCCCAATTTTCCTTCCTCCAAAAATTCTGAAAATTTTCCACCTTATAGTCCTTCCAACCAAACCCTTAAGTCCAGGATCTCAGCCCGTGTTGCATCTTGTAAGTCCACCAAATAATCACCCTTAGTTTGGGTCCATAACTGAAATCCAACAAAACTTGCACTTGCAAGTTTCTCATTTTTCCAAACCAACTCCACCATTCCATCCTTCATGCAATGAGTCGCCATCCTGCCAAGTTGCAATCCAGAAAATCATCCTAGGTCACCCCAGGCTTCTATCGAGCACATCATGAAAATGAAAGAATTTGGCAACCTCTTAAAACTTCATATGGAACTTGATCTTCTTGCCAAACAAACATGTCCACTAGCCTTGTCATCCAAAGTATTCCAATCCTTCTAAGCCTCTCTTGCAACAAACCCCTATAGAACCCCCTGGCATTTTGCGGAGCACCTTGGGTGCGTGCACTGGGCGTGGCCAGAGCGACCGTTTGGCAGGCACTGGCATCGCCCGTATGCCACCACCCTGCTGCCTCCCCTCGCACACGACCCGCTAGATAGCTTCACGAAGAAGCCACAGCGTGCGCCGACACCTGAGCCTGGCCTCTAGCGCCGCCCCCACCGTCCAGAGCCGCCGTCCAACGCTGCCGTCTTTGCCACGTCCCTGCCCGAGACACGCGGCTCGCAACGAGCCAACCTGCCCTCCCCTGGCGTAAATATGGGCGGCCACCGCCCTCACCTATCTCCGCCGACCCCCAACGCCCCCTCACCGGCCTCGCCACCGCCTGCGCTTCACCATTAATGGCCGATGTCGCCATGGTTATCCTCTGGAAGCAACGGGACCGGCCTCCCGCGTATATAAAATCCACCCCGGGCTCGTCCAGTTCATCAACATCACTCCCCCTCCTCCTGCAAGTCTCCTATAGCAGCCAAACGACCGGAGGTGGTCGTCTACTTCAGTTCCGGCAACCACGGCCGCCGTGAACTTCCCGATGATTCCCATGCAACCAAGGCTCCCCTTCCAAATATTTCTTCACCTGTAGATTCTCCTAAACACCACGCACCCATTACACTCATCAATTGTGCCAGGGGGAAGCTCAAAGCCGAATCCCCCAGTTCATATCCGCCGGTGCTCCCCGGGAGAGCTCGCCGCCGGCGACTCCGTCCACCCCGGAGGCCAAGACGGGTACCCAGAGGACCGCCTTGAACTCCTGAGCACGCACATGAGCTCAGCTCCCCGTGGGTCGCCGCTGTTCTCCGACAATCGCCGCCGGCGAGGCTCCCTATTCTATCGAGGAAAGAGGAGGCGCGGAGCTGACCAGTCAAACCTGACTGGTGGGCCCGCGGGACCCACCTCGAGCCGATTAAGTGAAGGCATATTCCATAGAATATGTCTTCCTCCTTCGGAAGCGTATTCACTGCCGAATCGTTTTCCTTTTATAGTTTTATTAAAAACATAATTTGGACAAAACTTTGACTAGCTCCACCTTTTTAACCACAACTCCAAATGATTTGATTCTTTTTTTGTCAATCTTTAAATTTCATATACATTATTTTAGTATTTATTTCAAAAATTTCCAAACAACTTTTTTGTACTGTTTCCGAATTATGTGGTAATCGCAATATTTTGAAAATAGGAAATGGAGGGAAGGGGAAATTTTCAAAGTTTTGGAGTGCACCCAATCTTTCTGCATGCTCAAGGCAAGCATATTGGACACTTGATATGGTGAATGTTTGGTAGTTTGCTAGCTAGAATATTTGAATTATGATAATTTTGAATGAAACTAGCATATTGCTATTTTTGTATGCATGATCCATGGATATTTTGTTAACCTCACCTAAACATGAAATATGAGTGAGGATGATTGTTCTCACATGCCACAAATGTCTATGTTGGTACGGAACTGACCTGCAGGAAAGAATCAGTCACGAGAGAAAAGTGACCGTGAAACAGAAATCTCGTTGTGAAGAGAATGATCAGTGAGGGCATGTTGGGACATGCCAGATGGTGACCCTGTAGGGTGCTACCAAGAAAATATATTGTACTAACCACTCCAGGAAAAGTTAAACCTCCTGAGTCGACCATAGATCGAGTCTTGTTTCGGTAACCCCCATACTTGTTTCGTGCTGCCACTTGTCCCTGCCAGGTAGGGTACGGTTCAGTAAGTTGTTAACCTCTTTCCTGCACACACCGTACAGAGGGGCCGCGATGAAGGTTTCCAGGATCTAGGTATAATGCCAGTCATCGGGTCAGGGGGCATGGGTGTATCTGGCTAGGCCGAGAGGGGGGCACCCCTTGTATTCCGCGCGTTATAAATTGTGATCGCATGCTATTCGAGACGATGGTCTCCCCGTCTTAGAATTTTTCTTGAACGATGCTTTGGGTGATTCCTGGCATCAGGAAAGTTAATCTGGTGTTTGCTGGTTAGGTGTGTTTTCAACCCAAAGGCCGTGATTGGAATTAGTCAGCGTCTCGGTGTTGGCTAAAGAAATCCTTTACTTGTGGGTAAAGAGTACACCCTCTGCAGAGTTTTTAACCTATATGAATAGCCGTGTCCGCAGTTAAGGACTACAGTCTGGGTTGGTCAAGTGTCGGTCTTAGTGTCGGTCTTCGGAGGAAATAATTAAAATTGAGCATGATTCACTTTTGCAGGATGATTATTATCGCTACGGATGCTATCATGAATATTATTATTAACATGAATATTACTGTGGACTAACCTTTTCCTCTTATACGTGACCTTGGGTATCTCTTGGGATGGTTGTGCCACCTGGATAGTCATTTCTTTTCAGTATCTCTTGGGATGGTTGTGCCACCTGGACACTCATTTCTTTTTAGTATCTCTTGGGATGGTTGTGCCACCTGGATACTCATTTCTTTTCATTATCTCTTGGGATGGTTGTGCCACCTGGATACTCATTTCTTTTCAAGACCTCTCGAGGCGTCGCATTCAGACACCCGTTTGGCATTTCTTTTCAAGACCTCTCGAGGCGTCGCATTCGGACACCTGTTTGGCATTTCTTTTCAAGACCTCTCGAGGCGTCGCATTCAGACACCCGTTTGGCATTTCTTTTCAAGACCTCTCGAGGCGTCGCATTCGGACACCTGTTTGGCATTTCTTTTCAAGACCTCTCGAGGCGTCGCATTCAGACACCCGTTTGGTATTTTTCTTGGAATCCTTGGGTGGTCTAACGCCCGATCTTCCATTTTATTTTCTTGGAAATTTTTGGGCGGTCTAACGCCCGATGTTCCATTCTATTTTCTTGGTTTATTTACTGGAATGATATATTTAACCATCTACACCGTACTGATATTTATCATGCCATGCTTTAATATCAGTCAGCATATGCATATAATTTAGTTCATCATGATCATATGCTCTCTGTTGCATTCGATATATCTCTTGTTCATGATGTTTGCGAGTACATTCAAACGTACTCTCTGGCTTGTCCCTGGGTATGGTCTTGGCCAGATCACGCATAGGAGAAGAGCACTACGAAGGCACACCCCACAACATAGGAATCGGAGATAGTAGCCACGCGGGATAGGAGTTATCCAGGTCAGCTATTCCTGTGGGATTGGAGCCCCACTAGAGATGGAGATCCGCTACTCGCTTCCGCCATCCGCTGTTAGAAATTATTGTTGTATCATTAGACCTTTATGGTCTTGTATCCAATTCTTGTAGTTGCTTGGTAATCTGTAACAGGGACGTGTCCACCAGTAACCATGATCTTGGGGCTGGTGACGACACGAGGGGTTAATTTCTGGGATGTTGTGTCCCGGAAATCCATCCCCGACAGCCTTGGTACGAGAGCCAGGCTGACTATTGGCTAACCCTATCCTAGGCTGGTCGCTATCCCTAGGTTTCCACACCATCTAAGACCTTTCTTGTCCGTAGCCAAGCCCATCTCATCTGATAGCCTGCACAGTGACCAGCCGACATCTTTTGACAGTCGGTGCCCGACCTGTCAGCCTGTCCATAGGCCGTGTGCCTGTGGCCGAAACTTGAGTTGTCCCATCCACAAGCGTGCGATGGAAGACTCCACTGACCTATAAAGGAAGCCTTGCCCAGACTCAGCACATCACAGCCTCACTCTCAGTTCGATATCCAATCACCAAGATGCCTGGTCCCCTCATTCGTAACGAGACCACCGCAGTCGAGCTTGGAGACTTTGTAGTCATCCTCGTCAATCTCAGTCGTCGTGCTTTGGGCATAGAAGAGCCCCCAGAATATGTTGTATACCAGGAGCACACGAGTGATGCCATCCACCACTTCTGGGCCACGGTGCACATCTACAGGAGGGGCACCACATCAGAACGCCCCTACCGGTTCACCGGGAGGTCGGCCTCCGACGAGCCCCAGGCCATCCAACTTGCAGCCCGAGAGGCTGTAGTTAATCTCCGGCATTTGTCGCCGAGGGTTATATTCCGTCCTTTCTACTACTACCCTAGTCATGAAGGCTATGGTAGCCTGACCCAAGTCGCCAACGGAGACCATGAGACGGATCCTGCTCTAGTGCATCTGGTGCGCTACCTGAGAGCGCAAGAGGCACTATTCGATCAGGTCACCCTTGATCTGATTGCGACCCGCATGATGCTCGCTCTCCTGACTTCGGTAAGAAAAGAAGCTATACCCGCCACTGACACCCCGATAGTGCTGTTCGGGAGACCGATCGAGCCCTCGGAATCTATCCCTGTTGTCCATCCGGGCAATGCCTTCGTCTCCCCCGGGGAACTCCATCGTCTCTTGGAGACCTACTCCAACGGGACTGTGACCACGACACCCCGCGAGGGGCACCACCGCTACCCCAGACCTGTAGCTCCCCATCCGACCCCGGCCAGCTCCGACACTGAAGCTCACGGAGAAGCCTCGACACCTGCAAGACCCGCCCGGCTAGATGTCGACGAGGTGGACTGAGTCCACCAGAATTGTTGTCGAGCCTTAGTGACCCAGTTTCCCAGTATTTTCGAAGTAGCAGTCGTATGGCGTAGTAGGGTTGTAACTTACTTGTATGCCATTGTTTTGATAATGCCATGTGTGACCTAGTGTAAATTGTTTGACGTGTGGTTACAGAGTAAATTCTAGGCGTGCCTACTAGAATCACCCTAGCCGACACACACAGTAATACGTCACATTCCTTTTGGGGAGTGGGGTACGAGACTTTGACTTGGACAACCCTATGCCAGAACTGATACACAAGTCGTACTGGCACCGCCTCATGTTTCCTAACCTAGCTACTTTATAAGCGGCCATATTCCACTCAACACCAGAAACCATCACCCTTGAGCACTGTTTTTCCTCATCCATCACTCCATGTTTCACTCCGGAGCCTACCTAAGAACTCCAGATGCAAGCCCTGGTAGTTTTGTTAAGGTTTTGTGGTATTTTACCTGCAATACCCTTGGTTCCATCCACCCACCCCAGTACGAGTTGTACAAGATGAGGATCACCTCTGATTCCTCAAAATACTAGGCAATTGTGCAAATCCCACCAGCGGATTTAAACCAAGGCCCTCCGTATGTTGTCTTTATCGGGAGATCCATGCCAACCTCAGGCATGGCCATTGAGGCTGCTACATACGAAGCAGTTACCCATCTTCGATTCGTGGTACCCTGTGCCAGCGAAAGGAAATACTGCTATTTTCTGAGCCGCGCAACTTTTGGGGCAGAAGCTACGTTCCGCTGTGAACGTATAGAAAGAGATCCAGCTCTGGCCAATCTCATTCAGTATATGATGGCCCAGGAGCATCTCACTCAGCAACTAATGGATTATCTCCATTATCTTGCTGTCCTGAATCCCTAGATCGCCATTGGCAGACCACCTCTGCCAACTCAGGAAGGACATGTTCTTCGTCTGCTTCCTCCACTTCCTCCTTAAGAAGAAGAATGTGCTCCAGCACCAGGAACCCTTCCGCAAGACCCCGTAGATCTTACCTTCGAACCATAGATGATCATAAGTATGGTTGTTACTGTGTCTAGCACCTGTTTAGATGATGCAAACTTTGCGATGTATTTTAGGGCCTATGCCATGAATGCATTAATATGATTGCAGTTTGCCTACGAATATTTGATTGTGGTGATCTGCATTTGGTTCATCCGCCCTTAGGGGAGAAAAATTTCTTAAGGGCCATTATCACAAAATTTTCCCCAGCATAAATTTAATTCGCGTGCAGCCACGGCGTCAGGCTTACAGTCACACTAACTCTACCACTTGCACTAAGTGCAGAAACCTCACACCCACACTTAGCATCTAATTAACCGCCTCGCCCACTGGATCACTCTCACCACACCACAGTTTTCCACAGAGCCTACTGCAAAACGCACTAGCACTCACTCATAACCGACACTGATGCCTAGTCCTCATGATCACCGCCACCCCGGAGAGCCACTACTCAAGCAGCGGCATCACGGCGATCATCGAGGATTATCGCACACAGCAGCAGCGAGAAGCCAACCAACGCCGCCAACATACCAGCCAGGAGGATCGTGATCAGCTCCGGAACCATGTCCTCCATTAATGCCTCGTCTCGAGCTCCTGCAACCAGAAGGAGGAGAAGAAGAAGTGAGGTGAGGTGTGAGGTAGAAGGAAGGAAAAAAAAACCGCTGTCATTTTTATAACTCGAGCTCGGTGCACGGTGAGCGAAGTCCACCAGTGCCGCTCGTCGCTCAATCGCCGGTGTTCGGAGGCGAATCTGCGAGCAGTGCCGACAGGGTGCTGGCCCGCGAGGAGAGTGCACACTGCGCCGGCAGCAAGAACGCCGCGCACTACCGCGGTACGGCCCTAGATGCCCTACGCGATAGACACCGCAGGAGGAGGATGTGCGAGAAAGCGCGCGGGAGAGAGAAGAGAAAGGAGGGCCGAAGGAAGAAGAAGAGACTGACAGTGGGCCCTGGGTCCACCTGTCAGCCAGAGAGAACACTATGCACTAGGGTACGGCAAGCGAAATTTGGAATTAGAAATTATACTTTTTCCAAATTTGTCGTAGCGATAGACCCTCAGTTGCCCTAACAGTAGAACCATAGCACCAGTACCTCACTGTAGTTGCACCAATTACCAGTAGCCCCACATCAGCTATGCCTAATTAGATAATCCAAACAATTAGTTCAGAAAAAATCTCCTCGAAAATGTGGGCTTAAATTCTGATGACCACCTTAATAAATCTCGAGGACGAGATTTTCTTAAGGGCGGTAGAGTTTGTAACACCCCAAAAATTTAACCATATTTTTATTAAGTAAAATTTGGCCAGAAATAAAATTTTGAATTATATGAGGTCATTTGTTGTTTCAGAATCTTCTTTGTTATTGGTTTTCCAAAACACTTCCCTCCATATAGAAAATTTTGGAAAATATTGTGGGCTTTGTTAGTTTTCTTAAATCATTTCATTTATATTTTAAATAACAGTAGGAAATATTTTCATAATAAAAATTGCGCAAAATATTTCTTTTAATGTCATTTTCCAACTTTGAAATGCTCCTGTTGCACTATAACTATTTTAAATAATTCTCCTAAAATCCCACAAAAATTATGAAGGGTCAAGAGATGCCTATAGATCACTTTTATACAAAAACCCAACATGGTCCTTTGAAAATTTTGAGCAAAACTTCCACTTTTCAAATCTGTTCCATTCTTGAGTTACAACTGCAACCCCAATTTTCCTTGCTCCAAAAATTCTGAAATTTTTCCACCTTATAGTCCTTCCAACCAAACCCTTAAGTCCAGGATCTCATCCCGATTTGCATCTTGTAAGTCCACCAAATAATCCCCCTCAGTTTGGGTCCAGAACTGAAATCCAACAAAACTTGCACTTGCAAGTTTCTCATTTTTCCAAACCAACTCCACCATTCCATCCTTCATGCAATGAGTCACCATCCTGCGAAGTTGCAATCCAGAAAATCCTCCTAGGTCACCCCAGCATTCTGTCGAGCACATCATGAAAATGACAGAATTTGGCAACCTCTTAAAACTTCATATGGAACTTGATCTTCTTGCCAAACAAACATGTCCACTAGCCTTGTCATCCAAAGTATTCCGATCCTGCTAAGCCTCTTGCAACAAACCCCTATAGAACCCCCTGGAGTTTTGCCGAGCACCTTGTGTGCGTGCACTGGGCGTGGCCAGAGCGCCCGTTTGGCAGGCACTGGTGTCGCCCGTATTCCACCACCCTGCCGCCTCCCCTCGCGCATGACCCGTCTAGATAGATTCACGAAGAAGCCACAGCGTGCGCCGACACCCGAGCCTGGCCTCTAGCGCCGCCCCCATCGTCCAGAGCCGCCGTCCAACGCCGCCGTCTCTGCCACATCCCTGCCCAAGACACGCGGCTCGCCCCGAGCCAACCAGCCCTCCCCTGGCATAAGTATGGGCGGTCACCGCCCTCACCTATCTTCGCCGACGGCCAACGCCCCCTCACCGGCCTCACCACCTCCTACGCTTCGCCATTAATGGCCAATGCCGCCATGGTTATCCTCTGGAAGCAACGGGTCCGGCCTCCCGCGTCTATAAAAGCCACCCCGGGCTCGTCCAGTTCATCAACATCACTCCCCCTCCTCCAGCAAGTCTCCGATAGCAGCCAAACGACCGGAGGTGGTCGTCTACTTTCGTTCCGGCAACCACGGACGCCCTGAACTTCCCGATGATTCCCATGCAACCAAGGCTCCCCTTCCAAATATTTCTTCACCAGTAGATTCTCCTAAACACCACGCACCCATTACACTCATCAATTATGCTAGGGGGAAGCTCAAAGACGAATCCCTCAGTTCATCTCCGTCGAAGCTCCTCGGGAGAGCTCGCCGCCGGTGACTCCGTCCACCCCGGAGGCCAAGACGGGTACCCAGAGGACCGCCTTGACCTCCTGAGCTTGCACATGAGCTCAGCTCCCCGTGGGTCGCCGCCATTCTTCGGCAATCACCGCCGGTGAGGCTCCCTGTTCTGTCGAGGAAATAAAAGGCGCGGAGCTGACCAGTCAAACCTGACTGGTGGACCTGTGGGACCCACCGTCAGTGACTGGAGGTCACACTTGGGCCGGTTAAGTGAAGGCGTATTCCACATAATACGTCTTCCTCCTTCGGAAGCATATTCGCTGCCGAATCGTTTTCTTTTTTATGTTTTTATTAAAAACAGAATTTTGACTAAACTTTGACTAGCTCTAACTTTTTAACCACAACTCCAAATGATTTGGTTCTTTTTCTGTCAATCTTTAATTTTCATCTAGTTTATTTTAGTATTTATTTTAAAAAAAATTCCAAACAACTTTTTTGTACTGTTTCTGAATTATGTGGTAATCGCAATATTTTGAAAATAGGAAAATGGAGGGAAGGTGATTTTTTCAAAGTTTTGGAGTGAACCCAATGTTTCTGCATGCTCAAGGCAAGCATCTTAGTGTCGGTTAAGGACTATAGTCTGGGTTGGTCAAGTGTCGGTGTTAGTGTCGGTCTTCGGAGGAAATAATTAAAATTGAGCGTGATTCACTTTTGCAGGATGATTATTATCGCTACGGATGCTATCATGAATATTATTGTTAACATGAATATTACTGTAGACTAAAATTTTCCTCTTATACGTGACCTTGGGTATCTCTTGGGATGGTTGTGCCACCTGGATACTCATTTCTTTTCAATATCTCTTGGGATGGTTGTGCCACCTGGATACTCATGCCTTTTCAGTATCTCTTGGGATGGTTGTGCCACCTGGATACTCATTTCTTTTCAGTATCTCTTGGGATGGTTGTGCCACGTGGATACTCATTTCTTTTCAGTATCTCTTGGGATGGTTGTGCCACCTAGATACTCATTTCTTTTCAAGACCTCTCGGGGCGTCGCATTCAGACACCTGTTTGGCATTTCTTTTCAAGACCTCTCGAGGCGTCACATTCAGACACCCGTTTGGCATTTCTTTTCAAGACCTCTCGAGGCATCGCATTCAGATACCCGTTTGGCATTTTTCTTGGAATCCTCGGGTGGTCTAACGCCTGATGTTCCATTTTATTTTCTTGGAATTTTTCGGGCGGTCTAACGCCCGATGTTCCATTTTATTTTCTTGGTTTATTTACTAGGATGATATATTTAGCCATCTACACTGTACTGATATTTATCATGCCATGCTTTAATATCAGTCAGCATATGCATATAATTTTGTTCATCATGATCATATGCTCTCTGTTGCATTCGGTATATCTCTTGTTCATGATGTTTGCGAGTACATTCAAACGTACTCATTGGCTTGTCCCTGGCTATTGTCTTGGACAGATCACGCTTAGGAGATGAAGGCACACCCGTAACCTAGGAATCGGAGATAGTAGCCACGCGGGATAGGAGTTATCCAGGTCAGCTGTTCCTGTGGGAATGGAGCCCCACCAGAGATGGAGATCCGCTACCCGCTTCCGGCATCCGCTGTTAGAAATCATTGTTGTATCATTAGACCTTTATGGTCTTGGATCCAATTCTTGTAATTGCTTGGTAATCTATAACAAGGACGTGTCCACCAATAACCATGATCTTGGGGCTGGTGATGACACGAGGGGTTAATTTCTGGGATGTTGTGTCCCGGAAATCTGGCCCCGACAGATCGAGAGGTACGCAATCGGCCAGATGACGAAGAGCCGGTGCGGGAAGCTCTACATCGACAACGCAGGCTGGGGCCCCAAGGCCAACTCGATCGAGTCAGGATACCGGGTCCCCTTCGGCAAGATCCACGTCTTCATCGGCACCATCGGCGAGTCAGGACCAGATTCGGACGACGCCACCGGGTCAGTCGAATCCGCACGCCATGCTCAACCCCGCTAGGCTAGAGCCGGCCGGACTCATGCTTTCATTGGTTTCACGCATGGAGTTGACCTGGGAAACAATTCCATATCTGGTGGGGACATGCTCGTCTATTCTGATGGCGAGTCATCGGTTGGAGATACCGAGTCCATCCTTCCGCTTTTCAATGAGAAGTTGGGAGGCTACTCTGATGATGAGGTTTTTCCCGAGTCTTATGAGCCAACTCGTTTCGCTGCGGTCTATATGGCTGGGAACCAGAATCAGCCTCATGACCCGGCTGATGCCGCATCAGGATAGAATCTCATGGCGGCCGGCTCAGAGGCTGCCGGCTCTCAGAAGTTAGGAGCGCAGGTGCTCTCTGAGATGATGACCACTCTTGGGACTCTCTTGTCAGAGCCAGTAACTGCTGAAAATGTGGAGGCACGCAACACAGAGATTACAAAGTGTCGCGAGCAGCTGGCCAAGATTCAGGAGGATATCAACGCAGAAAATGCGCGTATGGCGGAGACACAGGCCCATATCCTCAGTGAAACTAGATGTCTGGAGGCGGAAGCCCTCCATCTTAGTTTTCGTCAGAACGAGTCAGAGGCAGTACACCGGAGGAGACATTAGAGTCGGTTCCCAACGAGTATTGAGCCGACCCAGCTGTTTAACTCGCCGCGTCATTTGCTCGCTCCGGCAAACCCGGGGGTTGGCACTGCGTCCCCGGGCATAATCACTGTCATACCCTAGTTGACTCGGAACGTGCCTCCCAGCGCAGCTCAGATGCAACAGCCGGCTCGTCAGCAGCAACCGCCGGCTCAACAACAACTGTTGCTGCCGGCTCAGCAACAGCAGCAGTAGTTGCCAGTTCAGTACTCGCCTCGTCGTTTCCAGACACCGGCTGGACATTATTCCAATCCGGTCGAAAACATGCTGGCGGAAACTCACAATTTAGCCGCAATTCCAATTGATGGGAACAACCCAGCAGAGATCAAGGATAGGAATGCTATTGCAATGCTGAAAACAGCAGTCACGCAGCAGGCAAACTACTCTCATAGTCACCACCGGCTTCATTCTACTCCTCATCAGAGGAGCAGACACGCAGAGTCACCAGCAGTTTCCAGTAGTGCACAGTGCTGGAGGGTGCAACAGCCGCTTGTAGATCAACCACAGCCAGTCATCTCGAACGCACAGGCGATTGTTGACACTGCTCGTGCTCTACGTGGGACAGGGGCCGGAAACATGGGAGTAGCATATGCTCAGCCTGAAGCGCATCTCCTACCCACCTCGACCCAGCCAGCAGTACGTCCTGCTGGTATAACAGTATGGACAATCGGGGCTCCATGTCTAGTTCCGGCTTTGTGAGATGCACACATGCCTCCGGACTTCAAGGGCCCTGGCAAGGTGCCCAATTATACATCTGATTTGGAGCCGGCCGAGTGGATCGAGAGTTATGAGCTAGCAAAGGACACGATGGAGGCTAGCGATGCTATATGCGCTCGATACTTATGCCTGATGTTGGAAGGTCCGGCACGCACATGGTTGAAGAATCTGCCTGTGAATTCAATCAACACCTGGCAAGAGTTGAAGGAGTGCTTCATCAAGAACTTCCAGGGAACCTGCAAACGTCCAACCACAATTGTTTATCTAGAGCATTGTGTTCAGCATGATGATGAGTTTGCACAGCACAGGTCACACCGGATTGCAGAAATTATCCACTCTTCAGATAGCACCACAGCTCAGCAAGCGGTCCTTGTCCTAGAAAGAAACTGTCGATTCCAGCCTTTGGTCCAGAAGCTTGGGCATCTCAAAAGGAAGGTCAAGGATATGGGTGATCTCATGGATGTTTTAACTCGGTATGCCGAGTCAGATAACACAAAGGATCCAACTTCCGATGATGAGAAGTCTGGCAAGGGCAAGAAAAACAGTGGCTAGGGTCATCAACAGCACAATGGTAATGGAAACAACAACAATAATAATAAGCGCAAGAATCACGAGGGGAGCTCTGAATTTGTCGCCAATACCAACACTGGTTTGAAGAACCATTGTCAGAACAACAGCTCTAGGAAGTCCTTTTCTGGTAATCGTCCTCGTAGTTATGAGAAGGCTCTCAAAGGTCCGTGTCCAAAGCACAGTTTTGATGGTAAGTCGGCCAACCACTCATGGGAAAATTTCTTCATCATGCAGGAATATACAAAACGAGTTTTTCAGAATCATCAAAATGGTGGTGGCGATGGTGGACATCCAGGAAACCCTGGACCTGGCGGCTCTGGGGCTGGCTTCTAGGGAGCCGGCTCTCACGGCTCTTATTCTGTTGTCAGGTTCCAGGGAAACACCGGTCAGGGATCCGGGTTTCAAGGGGTTGGCAACGGTGGAGGCAACAATCAGTGCAACAACCAAGGAAATCAGAATCAGGGATGTCAGTCCGGGTTTCAGAGCAATACTAAGCAGTTGAACAGTGGCCAATATCACGTTTTCACTACTAGCATGTGCAAACGCGACCGGAAGCTCCAGAAATGAGCCATCATTTCTGGTTGAGCCGACAGTTCCGGAGTACTTAAACTGGTCGGAACAACCAATGACCTGGAGTCAGGCGGATCACCCCCCGCGAGTTGATGACCCCGGGGGTCTAGCCTTAGTGGTCGCTCCTCAAGTTGGTGGTTACAAGTTAACCAAGGTACTCATGGATGGAGGGAGCAGTATCAATATACTCTATTACGACACCTTCAGGCGGATGAACCTGTCCGAGAAGCAGTTGACTCCGTCATCTACTCTTTTTCATGGTATTGTCCCTGGCAAGTCGGCTTACCCCATTGGAAGGATTTCTCTGGAAGTGTCTTTTGGCACAGAACGCAATTATCGCTCGAAGTTTCTGACATTCGAGGTGGTTAAACTCAAGAGTCCATATCATGCTCTCTTCGGCAGGCCGGCTTGTGCACGGTTCATGGCATGCCCATGTTATGTTTTTCTGAAGCTGAAGATGCCCGGGCCAGATGGAACTATCACAGTCAATGGTGATAGGAAAATTGCACTTGAATGCGAGGAAGGAGATGCAGCTTATGCTGAGACAGCTTGTGCAGCCGAAGAGCTAAAATTTTACCAAGCTAATGTTGACCCAGTTGATATGACATCCCTGAAGACGCCAACCACCGAGTCTGATCCACTGCTCAAGTTCAAGTTGGCCAGAGATACTAAGCAAGTTGACTTTACCCCTGGTGATCCTTCTCAGCAGTTCACCATTGGGGCTAATATGGATCCCAAATAGGAAAGCGCGCTCATCGAGTTCATCCATGAGAATCGGGACGTCTTCGCATGGAAACCTTCTGACATGCCAGGTGTACCGAGAGAACTCGCTGAGCACCGCCTAAATGTTGATCCTAAGATGAAGCCTGTGCGGCAATACCTCCATCGTTTTAACGAGGAGAGACGCAAGGCCATTGGAGAAGAGGTGGCCCGGCTCCTAGCTGCCAGGTTCATCGTTGAAGTATTTCACCCTGAGTGGTTGGCTAACCCAGTACTTGTTCTAAAGAAGAATGATACTTGGCGGATGTGTATTGATCACACAGACTTAAACAAGGCTTGTCCCAAAGATCCTTTTGCTCTGCCTCACATTGATCAGATCATCGATTCAACAGCGGGTTGCGAGTGTCTGTGTTTTCCGGATGCCTATTCTGGTTATCATCAGATCAAAATGAGCAAGGAAGACCAAGAGAAGACGGCTTTTATCACGCCTTTTGGAGCTTGCTGCTACACATCAATGCCGTTTGGTCTGAAAAGTGCTGGCGCGACTTATCAGCGCTGTGTCCACAACTGTTTCCATAAGCAGATTGGATGCAATGTTCATGCTTATATTTATGATATCGTGGTGATGTCTCAGAAGAAAGAAACCTTGCTGGATGATCTGAAGGAGACATTTGATGACCTGCGAGTCTACCAGATGAAGCTCAACCCGGCCAAGTGTGTGTTCGGTGTTCCAGCTGGGAAGTTGCTTCATTTTCTGGTCTTTGAGTGTGGCATTGAGGCTAACCCAGAAAAAATCAAGGCTGTCACAACTCTGAAGAAGCCGGCCACCATCAACGCGTTTCAGAAGTTGACACGCTGTGCTACAGCTTTGAGTCAGTTCATCAACTGGCTTGGCGAGAAGGCAATTCCCATGTATCATCTTTTGAAGAAAACCGTTATTTCGTCTGGGACGATGCTGCAGACAAGGCTTTCGAATCTCTCAAAAAGCAGTTGTCTGAGCCGCCAATCGTTGTTGCCCCTCAGGACAAGGACCCGATGTTGTTATACATCGCCGCCAACAACAAAGCCGTCAGTGTTGCAGTTGTTATGGAACGCAAGGAGGTGATACGTCTCCAACGTATCTACAATTTTTGATTGTTCCATGCTATTATAGTATCAATCTTGGATATTTTTATATGCAATTATATATCATTTTTTGGAACTAACCTATTAACCTAGTGCCCAGTGCTAGTTGCTATTTTCTACTTGTTTTTGGTTTTTCAGGAAATCAGTACCAAACGAAGTCCAAATGCCATGAAACTTTTTGATGATATATTTTGGACAAAAGACACCCTAGAAGCTTCGGGAGGAAGCCAGAAGCCTCACAAGGAGGCCACAAGGCAACAGGGCGCGGCCCCAGGGGGCGCCCTGATGCCCTGTGGGCCCCTCATGGCTCCTTTTGACCTAATTCCACTTCTATAAATTCTCAAATATTCGGAAACCATCAGGGAGCCAGAAGAAAAAACCCTACCGCCGCTGCAAGCCTCTGTTCTTTCGCGATCCCATCTGGAGGCCTTTTCCGGTACTCTGCCAGAGGAGGAATCGATCACGGAAGGCTTCTTCATCAACCTTGCTGCCCTTCCGATGATTTGTGAGTAGTTTACTACAGACCTACGGGTCCATAGCTAGTAGCTAGATGGCTGCTTCTCTCTCTTTGATCTTCAATACCATGTTCTCCTCGATGTTCTTGGAGTTCTATCCTATGTAATCTTGTTTTGCGGTGTGTTTGTTGGGATCCGATGAATTGTGAGTTTATGATCAGATTATTCATGAGAAATATTTGGGTCTTCTCTGAACTCTTTTATGCATGATTGTTATAGCTTTGTATTTCTCTCCGATCTATCGATTTGGTTTGGCCAACTAGATTGGTTTATCTTGCAATGGGAGAGGTGCTTTGTGATGGGTTCAATCTTGCGGTGCTCAATCCCAGTGACAGAAAGGGACATGACACATATTTGAACTATTGCCATTAAGGATAAAAAGATGGAGTTTAATCATATTGCTTGAGTTTACTTTGTCTACATCATGTCATCTTGCTTAAGGCGTTACTCTGTTTTATACTTAATACCCTAGATGCATGCTGGATAGCGGTCGATGGGTAGAGTAATAGTAGTAGATGCAGGCATGAGTCGGTCTACTCGTCTCGGACGTGATGCCTATATAAATTATCATTGCCATGAATCCGTCATAATTATTTGCTTTTCTATCAATTGCCCAACAGTAGTTTGTTTACCCACCGTATGTTCTGCGCTCGAGAGAGAAGCCTCTAGTGAAAACTATGGCCCCCGGGTCTATCTTTATCATATATTAAAATCTAAAAATACCTTGCTGCAATTTATTTACTTTTATTTTATTTAGTATTTTACTTTATCTATTTATCACTATCAGAATTAATCCTTGCAAATAACCGCTAAGAGGATTGACAACCCTCTTATTTGCGTTTGGTGCAAGTGTTTGCTTTTGTGTGTGTAGGTGCTGCTAAAGGGATTTTATGTGGTTCTCCTACTGGATTGATAACCTTGGTTCTTAACTGAGGGAAATACTTATCTCTACTATACTGCATCATCCTCTCCTCTTCGGGGAAATACCAACGCAGTCTACAAGTAGTAGGAGGAAGGCAAAGAATATCCAGTCCAGCGACCAGTGTATTATGGCAACGAAGTTTTAACAGAGTCCAAACAGCGATACGCGCATTGGCAGAAGCTGGTCTATGGTGTGTTCATGGTGAGCTGCAAGCTGAAACACTATTTTCAAGAGCACCCCATCACTGTTGTTAGTTCTGCACCTCTTGGGGATATCATCCAGAACAGGGAAGCGACAGGCCAGGTTGCAAAGTGGGCCATCGAGCTTAGCCCACATCATCTCAAGTGTGTGCCACAGACCGCCATCAAATCTCAAGCTTTGGTGGACTTCATCAATGACTGGACTGAGTTGCAAGCTCCTGAGGAGAAGCCAGACACAACATACTAGACGATACACTTCGATGGATCCAGACAGTTGGAAGGCTCGGGGGCTGGAGTTGTGATAACTTACCCGCGAGGTGATAAATTTTGTTATGTTTTGAGACTTATGTTTTCCTGTACTAACTACGTAGCAGAATATGAGGCTTCACTTCATGGGCTTCATATGGCTAAGGAGATGAACCTCAGCCAGGTCAGATGTCTAGGCGACTCAGACTTGGTGGCTCAACGGGTCTCCGGGACTTGGGACTCCAAGGACCCCCTCATGGTGGCTTATAGGCATGCTGTTACAAATATCGCTGGACATTTCAAAGGATACCAGGTTGATCACATTGATCGCTGGCTTAACGAGGCAGCCGATGCACTGTCTTGTTTTGGGTCTCAGCATAAGCCTGTTCCACCTAATGTTTTCCTGGACGTTCTGCACAACCCGTCAGTTAAGTTACCGACGGAGGAGGACATTGCTATTCCCGACCCAAAAGCAGCACTGGTGGCCGCTATTCATGCCACACCAGACTGGACAGTACCTTACCAGGCATATCTTACCCATGGCGAGCTCCCAGCAGAGGAAATCATCGCTCGGCAGATTATCAGGAGGTCCAAATCTATGACCATAGTTAATGGCGAGTTGCACAGAAGGAGCGTTATAGGCATTTTTCAACGTTGTGTTTCTCCTGAAGATGGTGTGCAATTCTTAATGAAATCCACTCTGGCAATTGTGGACATCATGCCAGCTCAAGATCTTTGGTCGCGAAGTCTTTTCGGCATGGATTTTACTGGCTTACAGCTCTCGCAGATGCAGAGGATATTGTTCGCAAGTGTGATGGATGCTAGAGATTTGCTCGCCAAGCCCATGTGCCAGCTCAAGAGTTGCGGATGATTCCAATTACTTGGCCTTTTACAGTCTAGGGGCTTGATATGGTTGGACCTTTCAAGTGATCCAAGAACAAACATACCCACTTGTTGGTTGCAGTTGACAAGTTTACCAAGTGGGTTGAAGAAGAACCAGTTAGTCATTGTGACGCTGCTACAGCTGTCAAGTTCCTGAAAATTTTGATCTATCATTACAATTATCCACACAACATCATCACTGACAATGGCACCAATCTGTCCAAGGGAGCCATGAAGCAGTTTTGTCTGCGGGAACATATCCGGCTTGACTTGGTGTCAGTTGCACATCCTCAGTCCAATGGACAGGCAGAGCGAGCTAATTAGGAATTGCTGCAAGGGATTAAACCAAGATTAATGGTACCTCTAGAGTGCACCCCAGGGTGCTAGGAAGAGGAACTCCCTGCAGTGCTTTGGAGCATACAGACTACTCCCAACAGGTCAACAGGCTATACGCCGTTTTTTCTGGTCTATAGTGCAGAAGCGGTGCTACCAAGCGATATTCGTCATGATTCTCCCAGAGTTACAGCTTATGTGGAGGATGATAATGAACAAGCTCGCCAAGACACTCTTGATGCTCTGGAGGAAGAACGCGATCTTGCAGCGTCCAGATCTGCGATATATCAGCAAGACCTACGTCGCTATCATAGCCGTAGGGTTCTAAGCTGTACCTTTCAGGAAGGTGACTTAGTGCTCCGTCTGATACAAGACCAGACAGGCATGCATAAGCTCTCCCCTCCTTGGGAAGGACCCTTCGTCATCAGCAAGAATCTCAATAACGGGTCATATTACCTTGTTGACATACATGAAGCAGATAAGTCACGTACCTTTGAGGAGGAGGGCAGCCGACCCTGGAATATTGCACATCTTCGGCCATATTATACCTAAGTCACAGACTTGGCAGTATCTTCTGTACATACCTTTATCATGTATATATATATATATACATCCGAGCTATTCTGTTTCTCATAGCAGAATATTATTCTGTTACTATTCTTGAACTGACGGTATCATGCATCTGTACTGACGTGTTTATCTACGTGAACTGCCCATCCTGTGTCTTCCATGGGCGTAACCAGAGGGTTCATCGGCGAGTTTCGGGTGGTTCTTCAGTGCGTTCCTGCCGGCCGGGCATTGTCAGTGGAGTAGTAGCCGAGATTCCGCACGCGCGCGCGCTCTTCTGGTCGTGTTTTCCGAGCTCAGGTCACCGGCGATGATGGCGTGAGCAGCCATGGTGGAGTTGTTCCGGGCGCTGGTGTTGGCGTGGTGTTCGTATCACGCGATTTACGTTCGTACGTGCTTGTATGAGTTACTGTGGTCTTCAATTCATCACTGTGTGTTAGTTTTTGAGATTATTTGGTGGGAATTTTTTGTCATGGGTTGTGTGGTTCTTGCGCGTCGTTCATGGCCGCCTCGCATACGTGTTCTTGCCGGTCACGCATTCTTTTTTCTAATTAGCATTGCAGGAGTGGTGTGAGGTTCGTACAACGAATTCTGCGTCCTTAATTTTTCTCCTGGAGTTGCTCGTACTCCGTTCGTAGACGTTGAATCCGATTTTGCTATTTTGCTCATGGGCGGAGCTGACTTGTATGAAATATCTTCTGTTGAGTGCTTTGTTTTATTCTTTTGTGGTCTAGCGTGTTTGTTTGGAGTGACGGATTTCTATAATTTTGGTCAATCGCTGGATTTAAGTTTGGTGTGTATTTTTCTGTGGTCGTTGAAATTACTCGCAGTCTTCTATGTGCCTTGACCGGCTATCGTAACTATAGTTGAACTGCTCCACGTCATTTTTGTAGGACTGCATGTAGATAGCAGAATAACTGCTATGTGTGTTTTAATTTCTACCGGCAACCTACCCACCTCCGTTTTTATCATTTTTATATATACTGGCAGTCATCCTGGTTATAAATCCTGTCCATCTTTGTTGGTGCGTGGCTCAGACTTCTTCTGCCTCTTCTTCATTCCTCCAAAGCTCAGATCTAGGATCCTCTCCCCTTTCTTTTGTTCTTGCTTTTTTGCCTGTGGTGTCCATGGAGAATTGTTCGTGTGGGTGCCTGGCAAGGATGGAGCCCATAGCGGACGCTTGTGTGTACGAATATGGTGTGGAGCTCACCTAGAGTCAGCGTCGTGGGCAACTTGCGTCGCTGCTGACAACCAACCGTGGGTTTCGGGCACCCTATGTTTGCCGCCTGACTGCTGAAGACCTGGCCGCAGCTCTAGCGGCGGTCTGCAGCAATGGACGCAACACCGGCAACCTCCCGCAATGCAGCACCGATGACGTTCCACAACACCAGTGACTTCCTCGTAGCACGGCGGTGCCCCACAGTGCGTCGGCTGCCGCCTCCAAAATGCCTCGCTTCAGTCTCCTTTGTCCGCTGCAACTCAACAGCGTGCATCATCGCTAGAAGAATTGACGCTCGCGAGGCCCTCTCCATCGTTCTCCGCCTTGTACCTGACCATCCGTAGCACACCCGAGGTCCTCTCCGCCGTCCTCCACCTTGTTGCGCTCACCGCGGCGCCGCCGTCTGGCGTTGTCAACATGGTGAACAAACAAGAGGAATCAGGAGATGACTGTACATGGAGAGGATGACAGTGGGGACCCACCAGAGCCATTACCGTACGCAAGCAAGTGCCTCCTTATTACAAGCAAAAAATGCTTCCTAGTAATGATTTCCAGACATCTGAGTCCCACACCATTGTCAACATAGTAAATAAACGAGAGAATTGCACTAAGGAGCGGCTGACACCAGGGACCCAGCAGTTCGCGCAGTTTTTTTAGATGGTGCATGGTATCAACTGGGCTATGCGAGGGCTGTTGCCCGTCTAGCCCAGGCTTTTATTTTATGTTTACCACATTACTAGCCCAGCTCTTTTTTTTCGTTATGAAAATGGCTAGCCCAGCTTTATTTTTTTAAGAATATCTGATCGAGGCCAATATGCTTTTCTCAGACCTGCTGGGCCGCAAATCTTCAAGACGAGGAGGGATGCATTCGGCTTGCCCAGAAAATGGGCTATAACCAATAAATAATATGAAATGAGCTGTTAATTTTTAAAAATACAGCAAACCGGAAATTAGTTTCAAATTTGTTTTTTTTCGGATTTTGAGATTTTAAATTCCATTGAAATTTATTGCGCAAAAAATTTCATTGGATTTTAAATTAATATAAATTTATTTTTTAAATTAGTTTGAATCTGACTATAAAATTCAGAATTAAAAACAGTTCCGACTGCACCGAAATACGCAAAATTTCGTTGTAATTTTTAACCTGGCCAGAATATGGGCTGTAATGCTAACAAAAAGAATATGGGCAACAATAAATTCCTTAAGAATTAGCAAATGGGCTGTAAATTATTGAAAATAATAGCAAATGGGCTGTATGCTGTTTGCCACAGATTTGCAGGCTGACTTTTGGGCCTACTAGGTTGAAGCCTACGCAAGGCTTGCTCAACTTAGTCAACAAACGATTCTACCGGCAGTGACCGTTGGATGTCAATCCAATGGCTGTTGTGCTTCTTCAATCTCTGATCTGCTTGCTCCAGCCGCCCAAACCAGCGCCGATGGGACGGCCTGCTCCCGCCTCCTGTGGCCGGCTATGCTGCGGCGCATGCCTCAGTGCTCCCACCGCTGGCCAGGTCATCCCTCTACTCACCCACACCTCCTCTTATTCTCCGGCGACGGCAGCTGATACGTCTCCAATGTATCTATAATTTCTGATTGTTCCATGCTGTTATATTATCAATCTTGGATGTTTTTATATACATTTACAGCAATTATATATCATTTTTGGAGACTAACCTATTAACCTAGTGCCCAGTGCCAGTTGCTGTTTTCTGCCATGTTTTTGTTTTACAGAAAATCAATACCAAACGAAGTCCAAATCCCACGAAACTTTTTGGAGATTTTTTTCTGGACAAGATAAACACTAGAAGCTTCGGGAGGAGGCCAGATGCCCCAAGGGGTGCCCACGAGGCACCAGGGCGCGCATGGGGGGGGGCAGGCGCGCCCTGGTACCTCGTGGGGCCCACAGAGCTCCGTTCGACCTAATTCCTCCACTATAAATTCAAAAAAAATCAGAAACCGTCAGGGGAGTCCACGAAATACTTTTTCTGCCTCCGCTACTTTCTGTTCTCGAGAGATCCCATCTGGAGGCCTTCTCCGGTACTCCGCCGGAGGGGGAATCGATCACGGAGGGGCTCTACATCAACCTTGCTGCCCTTCCGACGATGCGTGAGTAGTTTACCACAGACCTTCGAGTCCATAGTTAGTAGCTAGATGGCTTCTTCTCTCTTTTTGATCTTCAATACAATGTTCTCCTCGATGTTCTTGGAGTTCTATCCGATGTAATCACTTTTTGCGGTGTGTTTGTTGGGATCCGATGAATTGTGAGTTTATGATCAGATTATCCATGAATATATTTGAGTCTTCTCTGATCTCTTTTATGCATGATTATTATAGCGTCATATTTCTTCTCCGATCTATTGTTTTGGTTTGGCCAACTAGATTGATTTATCTTGCCGTGGGAAGAGGTGCTTTGTAGTGGGTTCGATCTTGCGGTGCTCAATCCCAGTGACAGAAAGGGACGTGACACGTATGTATCATTGCTATTAAGGGTAAAAAGACGGGGTTTATTCATACGTGAGTTTATCTTGTCTACATCATGTCATCGTTCTTAAGGCGTTACTCCATTCTTTATGGACTTAATACACTAGATGCATGCTGGATAGCGGTCGATGTGTGGAGTAATAGTAGTAGATGCAGGCAGGAGTCGGTCTACTTATCTTGGATGTGATGCCTATATACACGATCATTGCCTTGGATATCGTCATGATTATTTGCTTTTCTATCAATTGCCCAACAGTAATTTGTCTACCCACCGTATGCTATTTTCTTGAGAGAAGCCTCTAGTGAAAACTATGGCCCCCGGGTCTATCTAAATCATATTACTAAAACACTAAAAATATTGCTGCCATTATCTTTTATTTATTTTATTTTGTATTTTTCTTTCAATCTATCTATCTATCACATACAATTTAATCTTGCAATTAACCGCCGAGGGATTGACAACCCCTCGTTTGCGTTGGGTGCAAGGATTTGTTGTTTGTGTGCAGGTACTGCTAACGAGGTGTTGCGTGGTTCTCCTACTGGATTGATAACCTTGGTTTCATAACTGAGGGAAATACTTACCTCTGCTGTGCTACATCATCCCTTCCTCTTCGGGGATAAAACCAACGCAAGCTACAAGTAGCAGGAAGAATTTCTAGCGCCGTTGCTCGGGAGAAGCCACTGCAAAACCTTCTCCAGTCAACTTGCCAATTTCTGGCGCCGTTGCCGGGGAGACATCATAAACATCTATCAAGTACCTTTGCATAAACTCCCATCTCCTTGCATTTATTTTATTTGCCATTTTCCTATCGTTTTCATCTCCCCCACTTCTAAAATGTTTTTACAAAAATATTTTCCGTTTGCCTCTTTGTGTGTTTTCTTGTTCGTTTGCTTGAAGTCGTTACTATGGCTGATTTTGGTATGGAAAAGAGTGAGGGTTGTGAAACCCCTAAAATCAAAATTCCTACCAACTTAGATACTAAAACTTTTGTGATGGGACATGGGAATAATATAGGGAAAAATGTCATACAAGAATTATTTAATTGCACTGGAACTTTGGCTTGTGATGATACTCCTATTTTTAGTAGAACCAAGAATTATGCCGAAGCTATTTCTGCTCTTATTCTTAAACTAGAAAAAAGATTTATTCGTACCCATCCCACTTTGCAAAGATTGTTTTATGAGTTGCCAGTTATAAAAAATCCTAAGGCTAAAAAATAGCAACTCTTATCCTCATGAATGAATTTGATTACATAGTTCGAGAAGCTAGAGAAATCTTTGATTTTTATGGCATGAATCATGAGAAACCGGTGATAGATGAGATTTTATACAATGATGATTATTTGTTAAGATATTTATTTCACGATGATCAGACCTTTGATGAGAATACCAAAAAGGAGGTCCCTCCCTTAAATATAATCCAACAAGTTTTCAATGGTATTAATAAACAATATTCTTGGATTGTAAAAGGGAATCAAGAGGGATTCGAGGATGGCCAACTTAGTAATGCTAAAATTTCCATGGATGATGTGTTTCAAATTGTCTTTGAAAAGCCTCCTGATGAGAACGTACCCTTAGAAAATAAGAAGAAAGATGACAATACTTGAAACTATGCATTATGCCTAGCTAGGGGCATAAAACAATAGCGCTTGTTGGGAGGCAACCCAATGAATAAAATAATTTTTTTCTTTTATTGTGTGTTTTCAAAATTATGCTACTAGTATGATTGTGTTTTTGTGTTTTTAATTAGTGTTTGTGCCAAGTAATACCTTTAGGATGATTTGGAAGATAATATAATTGATGCTGTTTGGAAAACAGAAAGTTTTGCGTCCAGTGCCCGATTTTTTTTTCTGTACTGGAGCATCATAAAAATCTGAATTTTTTACACAGTATTGGTACATGAATTGCCCACGTTGTCCTAATTTTTTATAATTTTTGGAGTTACAGAAGTATGGCTTTTAAATAGATTGCTACAGACTGTTCTGTTTTTGACAGATTCTGTTTTTGATGCACTACTTGCTTGTTTTGATGAATCTATGGATTGTATCCGGGGGTATAAGCCATGGTGAAGTTAGAGTAAAGTAGGTATAATGAAAGAATAAAATATGAATGGGTTTGCAACAGTACTTAAAGTAGTGATTTATTTTGTTTTACTAACGGAGCTCACGAAGGTTTTGTTGAGTTTTGTGTGATTGAAGTTTTCAAGTTTTGGGTGAGATCACGATGGATGAAGGAATAAGGAGTAGCAAAAGCCTAAGCTTGGGGATGCCCGAGGCACCCCAAGGTAATATTCAAGGAAGACTCAAGCGTCTAAGCTTGGGGATGCCCCGGAAGGCATCCCCTCTTTCTTCTACCAACCATCGGTAATTTTACTTGGAGCTATATTTTTATTCGTCACATGATATGTGTTTTACTTGGAGCGTCGTGTATTATATGAGTCTTTGCTTTGTTTGCTTTTTAGTTTGTCACAATCATCTTTGCTGAACACACCTATCTTGAGAGAGCCACATGTTTGTCATCATAATTTGTTAGAATACTCGATGTGCTTCACTTAAATTTTTTGAGCTAGGCAGTTGCTCTAGTGCTTCACTTAAATCTTTTTGAGCACGGTGGTGGCTATATTTTGAAGAAATAAACTCTCATGCTTCACTTATATTATTTGGAGAGTTGATTAAAATTTTGAAGAAATGAATTCTCATGCTTCACTTATATTATTTTGAGAATTGATAAGATTGAAATTTTGAAGAATTATTTGCACTCTCATGCTTCACTTAAATCTTTTTGAGAGTTGATAATAGTAACGGTAATTTGCAAAAGATATGAATTTGGCCTCAAAGTGATGAATATTCAAGAGGGATATAAAAAAAACTTTCATATAGATCATTGAATATGATAAGTGTGATTCCTTGCAATAGTTTTGCGATATGGAAATGATAATATGTGAGTCATGTTAGTGAGTAATTGTGATTTAGTAAGAATATTAGTGTTAAGGTTTGTGATTCCCTATGCATGCACGTTAAGTCAATAGTTATGCAATGAAATTATATCCTACTTATGGTGCATTATTCGGTGTTAGTTATGTTCAATGCATGTTTATGACCGTTTTCGCTTTTTGGTTGGTTGCTTCTCAATCTATTTGCTAGCCTTCATTTGTACTAAGCGGAGATACTGCTTGTGCATCCAAAATCCTTAAACCCAAGTTGTGCCAAATGAGTCCACTATATCTACCTATATGTGGTATTTCAATGCCGTTCCAAGTAAATTTGCGTGTGCCAACTCTAATTTTCAAAATAATTTTTCCGTTTTGTGTGCCCATACCGCTCATGAAGCGGTAGGGGGTGGCCATTATTTTCCATGCTAGGTGTGTTATTCTCATGATGAGTGTTTATTCACTTGTCATTGCACGAGAGGATGGTTGGTAATAGGGATGCCCAGTCCCACAATGAAATCAAAATTAATAACAACAAAATTCCTTGGAAAGTGTTGGTATGGAGGGCACCCGTGGATACGGCTAGCCATGGATTGTGAAAGAAATGGTGGAAAGGAAATAAACTTTACTTTCTGTTTGGGAACCGCCTATGATGTGTCTAGCATGGAAAATAATGGGAATTCTCGGTCGTTTTCATTGACAGGAAAAGCATGCCTCTCAAAATATTTTTATCTCTTTAATTTAAGCTTTGAGCTCTGGCACATTTGACAAATCTCTGCTTCCCTCTGCGAAGGGCCTATCTATTAACTTTTATGCAATTTTTATTTGTATTTGAGTCTCCATCTTCTCTTATAAAAGCACCAACTAGAGAGCACTATTGTCATACTTGTGCATTGGATGTAGCTAATATTTGAGTGTGTTTCATGAATGGATCCATGATTGAGCATAATGGACTAGGGATAACTTTCTTTAGCGTTGATATTTTGAAAGACATGGTTGCTTGTTAGCATGCTTGAGTATTTATATCTTCATGTCAAATTATAGACTATTGCTTTGAATCATTCAAGTCCAATGTCCATGCTATAAAAGAAAAGAATATGCGATGAATATGATAGGCAGCATTCCACATCAAAAATTCTGTTTTTATCATTTACCTACTCGAGGATGAGCAGGAATTAAGCTTGGGGATGCTGATACGTCTCCAACGTATCTATAATTTTTGATTGTTCCATGCTGTTATATTATCAATCTTGGATGTTTTTATATACATTTATAGCAATTATATATCATTTTTGGAGACTAACCTATTAACCTAGTGCCCAGTACCAGTTGCTGTTTTCTGCCCTATTTTAGTTTTACAGCAAATCAATACCAAACGAAGTCCAATTGCCACGAAACTTTTTGGAGATTTTTTTCTGCAGATAAACACTAGAAGCTTCGGGAGGAGGCCAGAAGTCCCAGGGGGTGCCCACGACGCACCAGGGCGCGCCCAGGGGGGCAGGCGCGCCCTGGCACCTTGTGGGGCCCACAGAGCTCCGTTTGACCTAATTCCTCGACTATAAATTCAGAAAAAATCAGAAACCCTCAGGGGAGTCCACGAAATACTTTTTCCGTCGGCGGAAGTTTCTGTTCTCGAGAGATCCCATCTGGAGGCCTTCTCCGGTACTCCGCCGGAGGGGGAATCGATCACGGAGGGGCTCTACATCAAAATTGCTGCCCTTCCGATGATGCGTGAGTAGTTTACCACATACCTTCGGGTCCATAGTTAGTAGCTAGATGGCTTCTTCTCTCTTTTTGATCTTCAATACAATGTTCTCCTCGATGTTCTTGGAGTTCTATCCGATGTAATCACTTTTTGCGGTGTGTTTGTTGGGATCCGATGAATTGTGAGTTTATGATCAGATGAAGAAATAGCCCGGATCTTGCTCCCTTTGGTCCAAAGAATCGACGAATCCACCGACGTGGCCGACAACACCGAAGATCTTGCCTTCATGGAAATCATGGACGTCGGTTTCAAAGGTGTCCAGGAACGGTACAGTCGGAGGTGGGACAAGGTGCAAGAGGAGCGCGAAGCTGCGGATTTGCTTGACCGGAAGTTGAGAGAGAAGGCGGACGAGCTGCGCACATGGTACAGCCAGTAGGCCCGCAATCTTAACGCTGCCACCGAAAAAGCAGCAACCCGTGACGGCAAGCTGACAGAGCGCGAAACGCTGCTCAATGCCAAAGAGAAGGATCTTGCCGCACAGGAAGAAGCCCTTGCCACCACTCTTCACGGCAAGGATGAAGAGATCGAAGTGCTCCTTGAGCAGCGGACCCAAGAGCTGGAGGACGGGCACAAGGAATCCATCGAAGCCCCTTGGAGAACGCTGCCAAGCTCAAGGAGGCTGCTGATAAGGCTGCTGCCGCCGCTTCCGCCAAGGCAGAGTTGGAGTCCCAGGTGGCCAGATTGAAAGAGGATCTTGCCGGTAATGGTAAAGAAATCGAGGCCCTCAAGGACAAAGCGCTGAAGGCAGCGCGCACTCTGGGGGACTTGCAGATGCAACTGTCATCCAAGAACCAAGATCTCGATGCCGCCGGTAAAACGATTGGAGATCTGAAATCCCAATTGGCCACCGTGGTAACAGCTTCAGAATCCGCCAAGGAGAGGGAGAGGGTCTTGACGGAGAAGCTGGAGAAGGAGGAGGCCTCGAAGAAAGAGGTTGAAAACAACTACGCCCAGCTGCATGAGAACCTCTCCCTCTGGACTGGCAGGCTTGTCAATGCCGCCGAACGCATCAGCTCCCAAATCGCCGTCATGGATATGAAGAGCTGGGGTTTCACTGTCAACGACAAGGAAGCCACTAGCGTCAGACTGACCAAGTTCTTCGAGGGCCTTATTGACGCCTTGAAGACATATCACGAGGACAGGTCTGCTTCATTTGCTGACGAATCCTGGAAGTTTGTGCGCGAAGTCGTGTACAGGGTGCTGCTCAAAATTGCTCATCGCAATCCCGGCATCGACCTCTCCAGGGTCTTCAGGAAGCTTCCAGAGAACACCGACGTGACTGCCACCGACAAGATTGCCGCCCCTCTTGCCGACAAGGTTCTCCAAATCCCCAGGGTCCAGGGTGATCGCCGGGATTGAGCTTGTCGTTACGTCCACCACTGCGCTGTATGCGAAGGATACATTTAATCTTATGTTAGATCTGCACTGTTTCTGTGATGTAATATAACTTGTGCTGATGGATGAATGTATGTTGTCTCCCTTGTTTTATTTGCCTTTGTATGATTGTGCTCCCTACGCTGTTAGGAAACTTGCCGGTGTGCACATTTGCCGCGAGCGCTTTGAGGACAGGTCCTTAGCAGCCTGCTGGAAGGGTCGCTACCGGCAAGGTAACTTGCTGGGTCAGAACGCAGCTGCTGAGCTTGCCGAGCGGACTTGAGGCAGACTAGAGCGCGAACTGATCGCGACAAGATTCCCTCGCGTGCAGGTTTTTCATACAAAAGCAGGATTGTTCAAGGGAGGCCACAAAATGTAATAAGGAAATTTTTCAAAGTTGTTCAACTTAGCTTTTCCTTGCGCCGTTTTCCTCTTCTCATGAAATGATCTCTTGAACGTCATTGAAATGGTACCCTATCTCCACTCCCCCCGGGAAACTTGCACGCAAGGGATTCTCTTGTCCTTTTGAGAAAAAGAAAGAAGAGAAAAGAGCGGTTTGGGAACCTTCATGGTTCATTAGCCATTCCATACAAACTAAAGTGTGAACACAACATCACATGTATCCATATATAAATGAATATGTACGAGGAGTTGTGAAACACTTAGCTTTATTATGCACAGGGTCTGGGCCTGGCTTTGTACAAAGGGTTACAATTCTTGTTGACAAAGCTTGTACAAAAAGGGGTTGCCGGGAGGCACGACAACCGTGCCTTATGGGTAGAACTTGCGAAGATGCTCAATATTCCATGAGTTTTGCACTGGGGTGCCATCTTCGGTCTCCAGACGGACTGCGCCAGGTCTAGTGACTCGTACTACCCGATAAGGGCCTACTTCGGCGTCAACTTGTTTGATTTCTTGGCGGACTGAACGCGCTGAAGAACAAGGTCGCCTTCCTCAAGGCTTCGGGCGTGCACCTTGCGGCGCAAGGCTTGCTGGTAGCATGCAGCTCGCACAGCCACCCAAAGACGATCTTCCTCAAGGAGCATTGCGTCGTCTTGCCGCAGCTGCTCTTGCTCAGCTTCATCATAAGCGAGCACTCGAGGTGACCCGTATATGAGTTCCGTGGGGAGCACCGCTTCTGCACCATAGATTAGGGAGAAGGGTGTTTGGCCGGTAGCTCGATTTGGTGTCGTTCTGAGTGACCAAAGAACCGCCGGCAACTCATCAATCCAACGCCTTCCATATTTTCGCAGTCTGTCAAAGGTTCTTCTCTTGAGACCACGCAGCACTTCAGCATTCATCCTCTCCGCTTGGCCGTTGGTTCTCGGGTGAGCGACAGATGCAAAACATATTTTGCTGCCAAGGTCTTGGATATATTGCATGAAGGTGCGGCTCGTGAATTGGATCCATATGTGGAGTAGTAATTAGATGATGGGAATGCATTGTGGAGTAGTAATTAGATGATGGGTTGCTAGAGTGACAGAAGCTTAAACCCTAGTTTATGAGCTATTCCGTAAGGGGCTGATTTGGATCCATATGTTTAATGCTATGGTTAGAGTTATCTTAATTCTTCTTTCGTAGTAGCGGATGCTTGCGAGAGGGGGTAATCATAAGTGGGAGGCTTGTTCAAGTAAGAACAGCACCCAAGCACCGGTCCACCCACATATCAAATTATCAAAGTAGCGAACGCGAATCAAACAAACATGATCAAAGTGACTAGATGAAATTCCCATGTGTCCTCGAGAACGCTTTACTTACTATAAGAGATCGTTCCGGCTTGTCCTTTGCTATAAAAAGGATTGGGCCACATTGCTGCACTCTTTGTTACTATTGCTACTTGTCACTTGTTACAAATTATCTAGCTATCAAACTACTCGTTACGGATAATTTCAGTGCTTGCAGAAAATACCTTGCTGAAAACCGCTTGTCATCTCCTTCTGCTGCTCGTTGGGTTTGACACTCTTACTTATCGAAAGGACTACGATTGATCCCCTATACTTGTGGGTCATCAAGACTCTTTTCCGGCGCCGTTGCCGGGGAGTGAAGCACCTTCGGTGAGTGGAATTTGGTAAGGAAACATTTATACGTGCTGAAATTTACTGTCACTTGTCACTATAGAAAGTAATCCTTTGAGGGGTTTGTTCGGGGTATCTTCACCTCGACCGGAAACACAAATAGTTGCTCCTCAACCTACCGCACCTACTGAAAATATTTATTATGAGATCCCTCTGGGCATGATAGAGAAACTGCTAGCTAATCCTTATGCAGGAGATGGAACGGTACATCCTGATATGCACTTGATCTATGTGGATGAAATTTGTGGATTGTTTAAGCTTGCAGGTTTGTCTGGAGATGGAGTTAAGAAGAAAGTATTCCCTTTATCTTTGGAGGGAAAGGCATTAATGTGGTATAGGCTATGTGATGATACTGATACATGGGACTGGAACCGATTGAAACTAGAATTCCATCAGAAAATTTATCCTATGCATTTGGTTCATCGTGATCGGAACTATATATATAAATTTTGGCCTCGTGAAGGAGAAAGCATCGCTCAAGCTTGGGGGAGGCTTAAGTACATGATGTACACATGCCCCAGTCATGAGCTCTCAAAAGAAATTATCTTACATAATTTTTATGCTCGGCTTTCTCATGATAATCAAACTACGCTCGATTCTTCTACGACTGGCTCCTTTATGAGGAAAACTATTGAATTCAGATGGGATCTTCTGGAAAGAATTAAACGCAACTCTGAAGATTGGGAACTCGACAAAGGTAATGTGTCAGGTATAATACTTGAGTTTGATTGTGTTAAATCTTTTATGGCCACCGATGCTTTTCATAAGTTTAGCACTAAATATGGACTTGACTCTGAGATAGTAGCTTCCTTTTGTGAATCATTTGCTACTCATGTTGATCTCCCTAAGGAGAAGTGGCTTCAATATCATCCCCCTGTTAAAGAAAAGATTGAGGAACCCGTTAGTGTTAAAGAAGAAACAACTGTTTACCATGTTGATCCAGTTGTGCCTACTGCTTATATTGAGAAACCACCTTTTCCTGTTAGGATTAAGGAACATGCTAAAGCTTCAACTGTGGTTAACAAGAGTAATATTAGAGCACCTAGACCCTCTGAACAAATTAAAGTTGAACCTGATGTTGCTATGGTTAAAGATCTCTTATTTGATAATATAGATGGGCATGTTATTTACTTTTGTGAGGAGGCAGCTAGAATTGGTAAACCTGTTAGAAATTAACGAGATAAGTTAGACAAGAACAAGCCCGTAGTTGGCATGCCTGTTATTTCTGTTAAGATTGGAGATCATTGCTATCATGGTTTGTGTGATATGGGTGCTAGTGTGAGTGCTATTCCATTTTCTCTATATCAAGAAGTAATGCATGATATTGCACCTGTTGAGATTGAAGATATTGATGTTACTATTAAGCTAGCGAATAGAGATACTATTACACCACTTGGGATTGTTAGAGATGTTGAAGTCTTGTGTGGCAAAATCAAATACCCTACTGATTTCTTAGTACTTGGCTCACAGCAAGATAATTTTTGTCCCATTATATTTGGTAGACCTTTCTTGAATACCGTTAATGCTGAAATTGATTGTGTTAAAGAAAAGGTTCGAGTTAAGTTTGGTGATATATCTCATGATTTTAATGTCTCCAAGTTTCGTAGACAACCTCATGATAAAGAAATGCCTAGTAAAGATGAAATTATTGGTCTTGCTTCTATTGCCGTACCTCCTACTAATCCGTTAGAACAATACTTGCTAGGCCATGAAAACGATATGCATATGAACGAAAGAAATGAAATAGATAAGATGTTCTTTGATCAACCACCTATCCTTAAACACAATTTGCCTGTTGAAACTCTTGGAGGCCCTCCTCCACCTAAAGGTGATCCTGTATTTGAATTGAAGCAATTGCCTGATACATTGAAATATGCTTATCTTGATGAAAAGAAGATATATCCTGTTATTATTAGTGCTAACCTTTCAACGCATGAAGAAAAGAGATTACTAAAAACTCTAAGGAAGCACCGAGCTGCTATTGGATATACTCTTGATGATCTTAAGGGCATTAGTCCCACTCTATGTCAGCACAAAATTAATATGGAGCCTGATGCTAAACCAGTTGTCGACCACCAACGACGATTAAATCCTAAGATGAAAGAGGTGGTAAGAACCGAAATATTAAAACTTCTGGAAGCAGGTATAATCTATCCCATAGCTGATAGTAGATGGGTAAGTCCCGTTCATTGTGTCCCTAAGAAAGGAGGTATTACCGTTGTTCCTAATGATAAAAATGAACTCATTCCACAAAGAATTGTAACTGGTTATAGGATGGTAATTGATTTTAGAAAATTAAACAAAGCTACTAGAAAAGATCATTACCCCTTACCTTTTATTGATCAAATGTTAGTAAGATTGTCTAAGCATACACACTTTTGTTTCCTAGATGGTTATTCTAGTTTTTCTCAAATACCCGTATCACAACCCGATCAAGAGAAAACCACCTTTACTTGTCCTTTTGGAACTTATGCTTATAGACGTATGTATTTTGGTTTATGCAATGCACCTGCTACCTTTCAAAGATGTATGACTGCTATATTCTCTGACTTTTGTGAAAAGATTGTTGAGGTGTTCATGGATGATTTTTCCGTTTATGGAACTTCTTTTGATGATTGCTTAAGCAACCTTGATCGAGTTTTGTAGAGATGTGAAGAAACTAATCTTGTCTTGAATTGGGAGAAGTGCCACTTTATGGTGAATGAGGGCATTGTCTTGGGGCATAAAATTTCTGAAAGAGGTATTGAAGTTGATAAAGCCAAGGTTGATGCTATTGAGAAAATGCCATGTCCTAAAGATATTAAAGGTATATGAAGTTTCCTTGGTCATGCTGGTTTCTATAAGAGATTTATTAAAAACTTCTCTAAAATTTCTAGGCCTCTTACCAATCTTTTGCAGAAAGATGTTCCATTTGTTTTTGATGATGATTGTCTAGAAGCCTTTGAAACACTTAAGAAAGCCTTAACCACTGCACCTATTGTTCAACCACCTGATTGGAACTTGCCTTTTGAAATTATGTATGATGCTAGTGATTATGCTGTTGGTACTGTTCTAGGACAAAGAGTTGATAAGAAATTAAATGTTATCCATTATGCTAGTAAAACTCTAGACAGTGCCCAAAGAAATTATGCTACTATTGAAAAGAATTTCTAGCAGTTGTGTTTGCTTGTGATAAATTCAAATCTTACATAGTTGATTCTAAAGTAACTGTTCACACCGATCATGCTGCTATTAAATACTTATGGAAAAGAAAGATGTTAAACCTAGACTCATTAGGTGGGTTTTATTGCTACAAGAATTTGACTTGCATATTACTGATAGGATGGGAGCTGAGAATCCCATAGCAGATAATTTATCTAGAATGGAAAATGTTCTTGATGACCCACTACCTATTAATGATGATTTTCCTGATGAACAATTAGCTGTCATAAATGCTTCTCGTAATACTCCTTGGTATGCAGACTATGCTAATTACATTGTTGCTAAATACATACCACCTAGTTTCACATACCAACAAAAGAAAAAGTTCTTCTTCGATTTAAGACATTACTTCTAGGATGACCCACATGTTTATAAAGAAGGAGTAGATGGTATTATTAGACGTTGTATACCTGAGCATGAACAGGAACAAATCCTACGGAAGTGTCATTCCGAAGCTTACGGAGGACGCCATGCGGGGGACAGAACTGCACACAAGGTATTACAATCTGGTTTTTATTGGCCTACTCTTTTCAAGTATGCTTGTAAGTTTGTCCTATCTTGTGATGAATGTCAAAGAATTGGTAATGTTGGTAGACGTCAGGAAATGCCTATGAATTATTCACTTGCTGTTGAACCATTTGATGTTTGGGGATTTGATTATATGGGACCTTTTCCTAAATCCAATGGGTATACTCATATTTTAGTTGCTATAGATTACGTTACTAAGTGGGTAGAAGCTATTCCAACTAGTAGTGCTGATCATAACACTTCAATTAAAATGCTTAAAGAAGTTATTTTCCCAAGGTTCGGAGTCCCTAGATATTTAATAACAGATGGTTGTTCACATTTCATTCATGTTGGATTCCGTAAATTGCTTGCTAAATATGATGTCAACCATAGAATTGTATCTCCCTATCATCCTCAAACTAGTGGTCAAGTTGAATTGAGCAATAGAGAAATAAAATTAATTTTGCAGAAAACCGTCAATAGATCTAGAAAGAATTGGTCTAAGAAACTTGACGATGCATTATGGGCTTATAGAACTGCTTATAAAAATCCTATGGGTATGTCTCCTTATAAAATGGTTTATGGAAAAGCATGTCATTTACCTCTTGAGTTAGAATATAAAGCATATTGGGCAATTAAAGAACTCAATTATGATTTTAAACTTGCCGGTGAAAAGAGGTTATTTGATATTAGCTCATTAGATGAATGGAGAACTCAAGCTTATGAAAACGCCAAATTGTTTAAAGAAAAAAGTTAGAAGATGGCATGATAGAAGAATTAAAAAACGGGAATTTAAAGTAGGTGAGCAAGTTCTATTGTACAATTCTCGTTTGAGATTCTTTGCAGGAAAACTTCTCTCTAAATGGGAAGGACCGTATATCATCGAAGAAGTTTATCGCTCTGGAGCCAACAAAATAAACAATTCCGAAGGCACTAATCCGAGAGTGGTGAATGGGCAAAGAATTAAGCACTATATTTCAGGTACTCCCATTAATGTTGAAACTAATATTATTGAAACAATTACACCAGAGGAATACATAAGAGAGACCTTTCGGAACACTCCAGAACCCTGAAAAGGAAGAGGTATGTGATACGGTAAGTAAACCGACTCCAAAAATTCCATAAAAATACTTTCTGTCAGTTTTGGAATATTAGAAAAAATACAAAAATAAGAAACAGCCAAGGGGACCCACCTGGTGCCCACGAGGCACCAGGGCGCGCCACCCCCCCAGGCGCGCCCTGGTGGCTCGTGGGCCCCACGTGAGCCTTCCCGACTCCGTTTTCTTCTGGATTACTTGTTTTGCAAGATAAAAAATCTTTGTATATACTCTCGTATGTTTTGACCACCGTATCGCAGAAACCTCCTCTGTTCTTGTTTCGTGCTATCTTTCGGACAGATTCAAAAGTATGTCGTCCCAAGACTCAGATGGAGAGAGCTTCGTATCACATTATGTTACAAATCTAAGGATCTATGGGGATATGGATCCCTATGGGTGGTCCGCGGAAGAGGAGCGAGATGTCAACATGAAGGGAACGGAAGATGTGAGCTCGGATGAAGACGATGCTCCTCTACCTCAACCCGGAGATATGCATGTGGAGTTCAAGAAGTCGAGCCTCCAAAACACAGTAAACAAATCTAAGATCCAATTTATCCCTTTCCGTCTTCTACAGGAAAACAAGAACGCACTATGTGAGAAGATACTGGAGCTTGAGCAAGAAATAAGCAAGTTGAAGGAAGAAAACTATGTTCTGAAGCGGAAACTGAAGGACAAGCCCACCACTTCATCACCACCGCCATCAACGAAGAAGGAGACTTGAGTACATGGGTATGGGCACTCCCCTTGGCTTGTGCCAAGCTTGGGGGAGGTGCCCCGGTATCGTATCACCATCACTTTTATTATCATTACCTAATTTTAGTTCGATCCTTAGTTATTTCGTGATCTAGTTGAATAAAAGTTTAGTATGATCTATTTTCGAGTGTTAGCTTCGTGATCTATCTATCTATGTAATCGAGTTGAGAGTTATATAATAAAGAGTAGTTTGAGTTTTTGCTTCTTTACTTTCATGTTTCAATTCTAGCAATGAAAATAATGAAAAAGATCATATGCTAATCTTATGGAAAGTAATGACATTACATAAAGAAAAGTATAAGTGGTAAAATTTATTAGAAGTTAACAAACATAGCATTAGTCAATGATGCAATTCATGAAAAAGTTAATAAGGGAAGAGAAGATTCACATGCAAATATACTATCTTGGACATCTTTTATGATTGTGAGCCCCCATTAAGTATTTTATGTCAAAGCGTTGACGTTGGACAAGGAAGACAACGTAATGAATTATGTTTGTTCATATTCACATAGAATTTATATTGTTATAGATCCTCCAACATATGGTGCTTGCCCAATATCTTTGCTAGCCAAAAATCTGCACCAAGTAGAGATACTACTTGTGCATCCAAAACCCTTAAACCCAGTTTCATGTCATGAGAGTCCACTATATCTACCTATGGATTGAATAAGATCCTTCAAGTAAGTTGTCATTGGTGCAAAAAGCAATAAAAATTGCCTCTAAATATGTCTGAACTTTTATTGTACGGGAAATAAGGTTTGTACCAACTTGTGATGGTAAAGAAATAAAAGCGACAGACTGCATAATAAAGGTTGCTATCACAAGGGGCAATATAAAGTGATGTTCCTTTGCATTAAGAGCTCTTGCATACAGTAACAAAAAGTGCATGACAACCTCTGCTTCCCTTTACTTTTATGTATTTACTTTTTTATGCAAGAGTCAATAGCGTTTTCCTCTACTTCCTTTTTATTTTTCTCTTTTGCAAGCATCATGTGGTGGGGAAAGATCTAGGCACATATATCCAGTTAGATATGAGTGATCATGAGTTATTATTGTTGACATCACCCTTGAGGTGAATAAGTTGGGAGGCAAAATCACAAGCCCCTATCTTTCTATGTGTCTGGCTGAAACTTTTTGCTCCATATATATGTCGTGAGTGTTGGCAATCATAGAAGACTAAATGATGGTTGAGTATGTGGACTTGCTAAATAGCTCCTACATGAGACCCTTCCTGAAAATATGATGAATTGCAATTGCATTGTTGACTGAGAACATAGTTTGTTAGTTTTCAAGAAAGTTTATGCCTTATACTCCATTGTTGTGAGGAATTGTTACTTTCTCATGAGAAGTTTATGATCATAAATATTGTTGTTATAATAATGATCATGATGCTACTATGTCCATATTTTGTTTTTATCGACACCTCTCTCTCTAAACATGTGGACATGATTATCGATATCGGCTTTCGCTTGACGACATGCGAGGTCTAAGCTTGGGGGAGTTGATACGTCCATTTTGCATCATGTTTTGCTACTGTTATTTATAGTGTTTTTGATCAATATAACGCTTTGTGGAGCAATTCTAATGCCTTTTCTCTCTTAATATGCAAGATTCACACAAGGAGTGAGATTGCCGGCAGCTGGAATTCTGGACCTGAAAAAGCTATGTCAGAGATACCTATTCTGCACATCTCCAAATGAGCTGAAATTTTACGGAGATTTATTTTGGAATAAATAAAAAATACTGGAAGCAAGAAGTACCAGAGGGGGCCACCCAGGTACCCATGAGGCACCAGGGCGCGCCACCCCCCCAGGCGCGCCCTGGTATCTCGTGCGGCTCCTGGCCAGCCTCTGGCCCCCATTTTCTGGTATATAAGCCCATTTTCCCTAGAAAAAATATAGAGAAGACTTTCGGGACGGTGCGCCGCCGTCTCAAGGTGGAACTTGGGCAGGAGCACTTTTGCTCTCCGGCGGAGAGCTTCTGCCAGGGATATTTCCACCCGGGAGGGGGAAATCATCGCCATCGACAACACCAGCGATCCTCTCATCGTGGAAGGACTAATCTTCATCAACATCTTCACCAGCACCATCTCATCTCAAACCCTAGTTCATCTCTTGTATTCAATCTTTGTCTCAAAGCCTCAGATTTGTACCTATGGGTTGCAAGTAGTGTTGATTACATCTTGTAGTTGATGCTAGTTGGTTTATTTGGTGGAAGATTATATGTTCAGATCTATTATGTTATTCAATACCCCCTTGATCTTGGACATGATTATGATTTGTGAGTAATTACTTTTGTTCTTGAGGACATGGGAGAAGTCTTGTTATAAGTAATCATGTGAATTTGGTATTCGTTCAATATTTTGATGATATGTATGTTGTTGATTCCCTTAGTGGTGTCGTCTGAACGTCGACTACATGACACTTCACCATCTTTGGGCCTAAGGGAATGCATTGTGGAGTAGTAATTAGATGATGGGTTGCTAGAGTGACAGAAGCTTAAACCCTAGTTTATGCGCTATTCCGTAAGGGGCTGATTTGGATCCATATGTTTAATGATATGGTTAGAGTTATCTTAATTCTTCTTTCGTAGTTGCAGATGCTTGTGAGAGGGGGTAATCATAAGTGGGAGGCTTGTTCAAGTAAGAACAGCACCCAAGCACCAGTCCACCCACATATCAAATTATCAAAGTAGCGAACGCGAATCAAATAAACATGATGAAAGTGACTAGATGAAATTCCCATGTGTCCTCGAGAACGCTTTACTTACTATAAGAGATCGTTCCGGCTTATCCTTTGCTATAAAAAGGATTGGGCCACCTTGCTGCACTCTTTGTTACAATTGCTACTTGTCACTTGTTACAAATTATCTTGCTATCAAACTACTCGTTACCGATAATTTCAGTGCTTGCAGAAAATACCTTGCTGAAAACCGCTTGTCATTTCCTTCTGCTCCTCGTTGGGTTCGACACTCTTACTTATCGAAAGGACAACGATTGATCCCCTATACTTGTGGGTCATCATCGCCTCATTGCCGGCCGCCTCAGTTACCGGCACTTCATCAGCGCGAACAGGCTCGTCTGTGGAGGTCCTTGCCGGAGAGCCACTTGCAGGGGCAGCGGTTGACGGAGACGTCCCAGTTGGATCTGCCTCCGGGCGTTCCTCCTCATGGCACTCTTCTCCTGCTCCCGTGCTGATGTCAGCGGTGAATATCTCAACACCAACACTTGCCAAAGGAAAGTGAATAGTGGCCTCACACTGGGAGCTGCGCCGAGGACTTGTATCCACGACGTCGTCGCCTGGCGCTGTGCTTGTTGCCGGTTCTTCCTCTTCTGCGGTCTTCGTCCTCTTGGCCATCCTTTGCGCCAAGGTCTCCCCGTCACTGTCAAATCAAGGCAAGGTGGGGCAAGTCAGATTAGCAACAACAGGAAATCAATCAAGAATTGACGAAAGTGGACGGAGACACATACTCTTCTTCCTCCTCCTCATCGCTAAGGATGGAGATATCATATAAACTCTCAGGTCTGGTGTCGGAGGAAGGAGGCGGGGTAGAAGTTCTGGCCCGTTTGGTTACCGCAGGCGCGGCAGGTCGAGAAGACCCGCCTGCTCCGGTGGCCATTACGGCTATTTTCCTCATAGAGGTATGCCGCACTCGCTGCTGTCGAGGGGTTTGGCGTCGAGATCCTTGCCGTCCGGTGGCCTTGCCAGCTGCCTCCTTGTCGGCTACTTCATCGCCTGAAGATGCTCCATGGACTGGCTCTCCGGACACAGCTTTTCGGAGGACGCGAGGCTTCCTTGCCGGAACAGGGGGAGCAGGGGGCTCCCTATGTACTTGCTCTTCAGCAGTCTCTTCGCCTTAATCCCCGGCAGGCTCCTCTTGCTCTCCGGCAAGTTCTTCCGGTGGCTCCTCAGCCGTTTCATCATCAGACTCTTCATCAACGTCAACTACTATGGACCCAGAGCCGCCGGTGCCTTCAGCCATTCTCGCCTCTGCTGCCCTGTTAGCAATGTGCGCTGATGTCTACTACACAACTTTTATTCTTGTAGACGTTGTTGGGCCTCCAAGTGCGGAGTTTTCTAGGACAGTAGCAAATTTCCGTCAAGTGGATGACCTAAGGTTTATCAATCCGTGGGAGGCGTAGGATGAAGATGGTCTCTCTCAGATAACCCTGCAATCAAATACAAGAAATCTCTTGTGTCCCCAACACACCCAATACAATGGTAAATTGTATAGGTGCACTAGTTCGGCGAAGAGATGGTGATACAAGTGTAGTATGGGTAGTAGATATAGGTTTTTGTAATCTGAAAATATAAAAAGAGCAAGGTAGCAAGTAACAAAAATGAGCACAAACGATATTGCAGTGCTTGAAAACAAGGGCTAGAGTTCATACTTTCACTAGTGCAATCTCTCAACAATGCTAACATAATTGAATCATATAACAATCCCTCAACGTGCGACAAAGAATCACTCCAAAGTTCTTATCTAGCGGAGAATATAACATGAAATTGTTGTAGGGTACGAAACCACCTCAAAGTTATCATTTTCGATCAATCTATTGAGCCATCCCTATAAGTGTCACAAACAGCCCTAGAGTTCATACTAAAATAACACCATATGATACGCATCAACCAACTCTAATGTCACCTAGATACTCCAATGTCACCACAAGTATCCGTGAGTTGATTATTCACTATGCATCAAACAACTTCAGATTCATAATATTTAATCCACACAAAGAACTTCAAAAAGCACCCCAAAGTTTCTTATCGGAGAAAAGATAATGAAAACATGCAACCAACCCCTATGCCTAGATCACCCCAAGGTCACGGGAATCAGCGAGTTGATCACCAAAACATACATCAAGTGACTCAATAGAATACCCCATTGTCACCACGGGTATCCACATGCAAGACGTACATCAAGTGTTCTCAAATCTGAAACATTCAATCCGACAATAACGAAACCTCAAAGGGAAAGACTCAATTCATCACAAGAAGATAGAGAGGGAAGAAACACCATATGATCTAACGATATTAACAAAGCTCGTGATACATCAAGATCGTGCCAAATCAATAACACAAGAGAGAGAGAGATCAAACACATAGCTACTGGTTCATACCCTCAGCCCCGAGGGTGAACTACTCCCTCCTCGTCATGGAGACTGGCGGGATGATGAAGATGGCCTCCGGTGATGATTCCCCCCTTCGGCAGAGTGCCGGAACAGGGCTTCGGATGAGATCGCTTTGGTACAGAGGCTTTCGGTGGCGGCGTGGAAGTTCTAGGTTTCTTTCTGGGGTTTTTGGTATTTATAGGAATTTTTGGCGTTGGTTTCACGTCAAGGGGGCCCACGAGGGAGCAACAAGCTCGCTAGGCCCTCCCTACCCCCCAGGGCGCGCCTAGCAGGCTAGTCGCTTCCTCGTGACTCTTTTGGTCCTTCCACGAAGCTTCGGGGGTCTCTTATGTTCCAAAAAAATCACCAAAAAGTTTCATCCAATTCCGAGAACTTATATTTCTGCACAAAAAACAACACCACGGTAGTTCTGCTGAAAACAACATCAGTCCGGGTTAGTTCCATTCAAATCATACCAAAACCATATAAAATTGTTATAAACATGGCATGAATACTTCATAAATTATAGATACGTTGGAGACATATCAGCATCCCCAAGCTTAATTCCTGCTCGTCCTCGAGTAGGTAAATGATAAAAGAAATAATTTATGAAGTGTGAATGCTAGCATAGTGCATTAGTTTGATCAATGATAATTTCAATCACTTTTCTAGCATAATTATATATCATAAACAGTAGCTCATCTCATAAAACTTCTCATGATCAAGTAGCAAGCTATTCACATGTTAAAGTATAGACCATAAACTTTCTTGAAAACTAACAAACTATGTTTCCAGTCATCAAACAATTGCAATTCATCTTATTTTCAGGAAGGGTCTATGTAAGAGCTTTGATTTAGCAAATTCCACATACTCAACTATCATATAGTTTTCCATGATTGCTGACACTCAAAGCATATTTTTAGAACAAACCGTTTCAGTCAAACACATAGGAAGATAGGGGCTTAATGTTTTGCCTCCCAACTTATTTATCTCATGGATAATGTCAACAATAATAACTCATGATCACCTATATTCAACTGGATATATGTGCCTGGATCTTTCCCCACCACATGATGCTTGCGAAGAGAGAAAATAAAAATGGAATAGAGAAGAATACTATTGACTCTTGCATAAAAGTAAATACATAAAGTAAAAGATAGGCCCTTCGCAGAGGGAAGCAGAGGTTGTCATGCGCCTTTTATTTTTGGATGTTGTGACGCCCCTGCTCGACCGTGCACTAATCATACACGCAAACGTGCACGCTCGAGATCAGAGACTCACGGGCAGATATCACAACACAACTCTAAACTCAAATTAAACATAAATCTTCATATTACAAACCAGGGGTCACGAGGACCCGAATACATAAGTCATACACACAAATAATATCCGGGTACTGACATAGTTAGTCAAGTTTGCCTTAAGAAGGCTAGCACAAACAACGACACTGATCGAAAAGGCGAAGGCCTCCTGCCTAGGGCCTCCGAACTACTCCTGGTCGTCGGGGATCTCCACGTCGTAGTAGGCTCCTCCGGGGATCTCCTGCTCCTGGGCTCCGTCGTCTGATCGCAGCAATCGGGTATGGGCAAAAAGGGGAAGCAAAGCAACCGTGAGTACTCATCCAAAGTACTCTCAAGACTGACATCAGAACTATACTAGGTATGCATCGGTATCAAAGGAATGGGGCTATATCTTTGGACTAAACTGCAGAAATGCCGGAACAGAGGGGGAAAGGCCTAGCCTATCGAAGACTGGCATCTTGAAGCAATCTTGCAGCATCAGAAGAGAGTAGGACAAGATAATATATAATCAATCATTTTTTAGCAATGCCCTGGGATCCTTCCTCGACTACCCTGCGAGAAAGTGATCCCGAGAGCAGTAGTAGCAGATTAATATTGTAACAGTATCCATTTGTAGTTGTAGAAGATCAGGATACAACTCTGAGCGTCCTGTTACCATGGACACGGCTATTCGAATAGATAACTTCCCTGCAGGGGTGCACTACTATTACCCAACACGTTCGATTACATCTGGCCGGACACACTTGCTGGGTAATACCCGGCCTCGGGTAATCGACACGACACAGTCCTACCTAGGCTCAGCAGAGAGGTCAACAAGACGTTCTAAATCCTAAGTGCGAAGGGGTCTTGGGCCCATCGCCCTCTGCACTCCTGCACGTTGCGAGACTGGCCGGGGCCCAGGCGCGACACTGTATACACAAGTGACGTAACCAGCCCACCCCAACAATCAGCCCGCATCTCTGAGCTGTGACGTCTGAAGAGCTTTCGGCTGATACATACGACGTGGAGGGTCCCATAACCATTATCCCACATGGTGGTAGTGCGTATAGGGCCAACGACCCACTCAGATCAAATACCCAAATCCATTAGGCGTATTTAGAACCTCGCGGAGACGAACAGGATCCCTGTCGCTCCGACTTGATAACACACGGCTCGCGAATGCTCTTGGGGCCGACCCGTCTTTAACAACGGGAGCTGTCGGGACTCAGGTCCATCTCTACTGGATGGTACCGCCAGCCCTTCAATTCCCCAATAATAAATGAAAGTAAATGTGTGAGCATCCTCGTGATCACTGCCAACGGGGATCACGACCCGAATTCTAGGATAGCAACATGGACAAGGGTGTAGGGCCAACTGGTGGGGCTCTGACCAACCTATACTAAGCAATTAGGATAACAGGAAAGGTATCACCAACAGTTACAAAATCAGGCTATGCATCAGAATAGGAGTTGCCGGAATATCAACGGTAGCAGTTCTAATGCAAGCATAAGAGGGAAAGAATAGGCGGTATCTAGATGATCAAGGAGGGTTTGCTTGCCTGGAAGCTCTGCTGAAGGGGTCTGGTCATCGGCGACGTAGTCGTACTCTACAGTGTCGTTGGCTGTCTCGGGGTCTATCGGGAGAGAAGGAGGGGGAAGAAACAATAAATACACGGCAATCAACGCAACAGGGATGCATGACATGCCTAAATGTTATGCAGATGTGATATATTGCCTCTCTAAATATTTTAGATGATTTAGGACTTTATTTGGATTTATTTTATCAAGGTTATGCACTATTCATCTATTGAATACGGGCAAAAAGTTCCATGTTCAGTATGTTAGAGGGGTGTGGCAGGTATGTGGGTAGGTTATTCGGATTTGTCATATTTTTCTGGTCATTTTTCATATATAAATTATTTTCATCCGAGTTACGGTTTATTTTATATGATTTTTCAAAGTTTTAATCATTTTCTGAATTTTCTGGATTTAATTAATTTGAATTATCCGAAACAGTAGCCAGTGACGTCAGCCTAACGTCAGCATGGCATCAGCGGTCAAACCCGGCTGACCAGAGTCAAACTTGACCAGTGGGTCCCACTGGTCAGTGACACAATAGCTAATTACAGATAAACTAAACTAATTAATGAGGTCAACTGGGCCCGCGGGACCCAACGGTCAGTGGCACAGGGCCGGCCAGGTGGCAGCCACGTCGGCGACGTCGCCGGAGTTGCTCCGGCGACCAAATCGCGCGGCGGCACGCGGCGGGCAGTAGCGGAATCCGGCCACAGAGGGCCATTTGGCGCGCGGCGTGCGGCGTTCGAACGGGGAGGATGAGCTGCATCGATCTACGGCGGTGGCACAGCCGGAGAGGCGCTACGGTGATGACGGCGAGCTCGAGAGCGGCGCCGGAATTCGGCCGTGATCGGCTACGGCGCTACGGTGCATGGCAGAGCGCGTGTGTGGGTGCGTTGGGCTCGCACGGACGTGCTGAGCACGAAACCGAGCTCGACTGAGCTCGACGGCGAGCATGGCCATGACGGCGAGCTCGTCGGCGGCGTTGGGTTCGGCCATCTCAAATGCGGCGGCTATGGGCTCGATAAGAGGCAGGGGAGAGAGGGATCCAGTGCGGGTGCTCACCGGGCTCCTGCAGATGTGCTCAAGTGGGCTCGTGGGAGGCTCGACGGCGGTGAATCGGCGATGGAGACGACGGTGCCCGAGGAGGAAGAAGAGCTCGTGGCGCTCGCTGTGGTGGCTCCCGGCTCCAACGGCTTGCACCGAACGGCGTAGCGGACGACGGCGGTGAGCTATGACATGACGGCGCTGCGCGGGGACGACGGAGGAAGCGGGATCGACGGCGACGCTGGAGGGAGCTCTCGGGCGCGAGAGAGAGAGGATGAGCGAGCGAGAGGGAGAGGGGGAAGTGGTCTAGGGTTTCACCAGGGGGTCGCGGGAGATGCTCTTATCCATCCCACGGCGGCAGCGGCGCCGGCGGATGGCCGACAGCTGCCCATCGGTGCTCGGGCGCGCGCGCGTGCTGACACGCAGGAGGAGGAGGCGGAAGGTAGGAGAAAGGCCGCGGTGGGCCGGGCCAGGCTGCACTGTGCACTCGAGGCCCAGTGCGCTAGTAAGTTTCTCCCCCTTTTCTTTTTCTTTACTGTTTTATCCTTTCCACTACTGTTTTTAAATTGTTAGGCCCCAAAATGACTTTTGTAAAATGTGAAGTTGTGTCACATAATTACTTTGTATTATTTAGCACTGCCAGAAAAAGGTTTGGTGAATAAATGATTTCATTTTAACTTTTGTTAAATGAATTGGCAATTTAAATTACTGTTTTGGTACTGTCCCATGATGTTAGAGCCATCTAGGTAATTTAGGTGATGTTGTTTTCCTGAACATAATTGGTTATGGATTATTTGCTATTTAATGAACATTTTAGTTTCCAATTTGAATAACTTTTATTTTTCACTTGCATTTGAATTTCAATTTGAATTGGAATTTGAAATGAGATATGATTCTAATTGTGATCAAGACTTGCTAAACATGATGACTTGGCATTATCAGAGGGTGATCACTGTAGCTTAATACATGGGGATGTTACAGATGTGCAAGCTCTTAATGCAAAGGAATGTCACTTTATATTGCCCCTTGTGATAACAACCTTTATTATGCAGTCCGTCGCTTTTATTTCTTCACCATCACAAGTTCGTACAAAGCTTATTTTCCCTTACAATAAAAGATCATACATATTTAGGAGCATTTTTTATTGCTTTTGCACCGATGACAACTTACTTGAGGGATCTTATTCAATCCATAGGTAGATATAGTGGACTCTCATGGCAAGAAACTGGGTTTAAGGGTTTTTGGATGCACAAGTAGTATCTCTACTTAGTGCGGATTTTTGGCTAGCAAAGGATAGGGGGCAAGCACCACATGTTAGAGGATCCAAGAACATATAACTTCTATGTGAATATAAACAAACATAACCCATTATGTTGTCTTCCTTGTCCAACATCAAAGACTTGATCAAGGTTGAAAATAATTAATGGGGGCTCACAATCATAGAAGATGTCCAAGATAGTATATTTATATGTGAAATCTCTCTTCCTTCAATATTCTTTCATGAATTGTTCAAGTGACCAATACTTTGTTTGCTAACTTTCAATAAATTTTACCACTTATACTTATTTTATGTGAAGTCACTACTCCCCATGGGACAAGCATATGAAACACATATAATTTCAACTTTATGATATTCAATTCATTCAACAATTTACTCTTGGGATATAAGTGAATCATGAGAGTAAATGACAAACTACTCCAAAGATATAAGTGAAGAACAAAGAGTAGTTAAGTGAATGGGTAGCTATGTGAAGACTCTCTCCAAATAAAGATTTCAGATCCAAGTATTTTATTAAAACAGCAAGCAAAATGAAAATAAAAGAACACTCCAAGAATAGCACATATCATGTGAACAAGTAAAAACTTAGGCTAACCGATAGGTGTTGATGAAGAAAGATGGGATGCCCACCGGGGTATCCCCAAGCTTAGTTGCTTGAGACTTCTTGGAATGTTATCTTGGGGTGCCTTGGGCATCCCCAAGCTTGAGCTCTTGTGTCTCCTTAATTCCTCTCATATCATGGCTTCTCCTAAATCTTTAAAACTTCATCCACACAAAACTCAACAAGAACTCGTGAGATAAGTTAGTATAAATCAACTCAAAGCCTTAGAATTCTCTACTGTAACAAATCACTAAAATTATAATTAAACATTGCATACTAAATGCCTCTGCATATTTAATACTCCTACCCACAAATAGAAACATTAAGCAAGCAACATATGCAAACAATGCAACTATAATCGAAATCTGTCTAAACAGAATAGTCTGTAAAGGGTGAATAAGAATTCATACTTACCTAACTCCAAAAATTCTAAAAAAGTACCACCTGACAGAGAACTCATGTATGCTTGCTGTGTAAAAATTTCAGATTTTTATCATTTCTGACTATTCAGGAATATTCTGGACATAATAGAAAACTTTCTGTTTTCAAACAGCAACACATGAACTTGCAAACTGAGCATGGTAAAGGCTATAATTGGCATTTTTTTGATCTAAAAGATGCAAAACATGATTATAAATAAAAGCAAGCAAATCTCAACAAAAGAAAAGAATGCTCCAAGCAAAACTCATATTATGTGACGAATAAAAATATACCTCCAAGTGAGGTTACCGATAGTGATGAAGACGAAAGAGGGGATGCCATCCGGGGCATCCCCAAGCTTAGTTGCTTGGGTATTCCTTGAATATTACCTTGGGGTGCCTTGGGAATCCCCAAGCTTAGGTTCTTTCCGCTCCTTATTCTCCTCATATCGATATCTCACCCAAAACTTGAGAACTTCAATCACACAAAACTTAACGGAACTTCGTGAGATAGGTTAGTATGATAAAAATAAATCATCCACTTAGGTACTGTAAAGAAGAGATTCATAATTGTTCTCACATAATGGCTACTGTATTCTATCATTTCCACAATTTATAGTACTCAATATAAGGTATGGAAACACTAAAACAAGCAAACTTTGCACCGAAAACAGAATCTGTCAAAAGCTGAACAGCATGTAGTGAGCGATTTAAAAACCATACTTATGTACCTCCAAAAATTCTGAAAAATTAGTATAACGTAAATAATTTGTAGCCCAATACTCTGTAAAAATTTCAGAATTTTCTCATGCTCCAGTACAGAAATAAATTCCAGTACTGGACGCAAAAGTTTCTGTTTTTGCACAGAATCAAATCAACAAGCATCCACACTATCCTAAAGGCTTTACTTGGCACATTATTGAAAGAAAACATATAAAACATGATTACTACAGTATATTAATCATGTGGACACACAAAAACAGTAGGTATAAATATTGGGTTGTCTCCCAACAAGCGCTTTTCTTTAATGCCTTTTAGCTAGGCATGATGATTTCAATGATGCTCGCATAAAAAGTAGAATTAAAAATAACGGGAGCATCATGAAGCATATGACTAGCACATTTAAGCCTAACCCACTTCCTATGCATAGGGATTTTGTGAGAAAACAATTTATGGGAGCAAGAATCAACTAGCATAGGAAGGCAAAACAAGCATGACTTCAAAACTTTCAACACATAGAGAGGAAACTTGATATTATTGCAACACCTACAAGCATATGATCATGTTTCATAATAATTTTCAGTAGCATCATGAATGAATTCAATAATATAGCTATCACATAAAGCATTCTTTTAATGACCTGCAAGCATAGAATTTTTATTACTCCCCACATAAGCAAATTTATTCTCATTCATAATAGTGGGAGCAAGTTCAACAAAATAACTATCATGAGATACTTGATTGGCATAATCCAATTGAAAATTAAAATCATGATGACAAGTTTCATAGTTATTAATACTCTTTATAGCATACAAGTCATCACAATAATCATCATAGATAGCATCTTTGTTGTCATAGTCAATTGAAACCTCTTCCAAAATAGTGGAATCATCATTAAATAAAGTCATGACCTCTCCAAATCCACTTTTATCAATATTGTAAAAAGATTCAACACCCTCCAAAATAGTGGGATCATTACCTAGAGTTGACAATCTTCCAAACCCACTTTCATCAATATAATCATCATAAATAGGAGGCATGCTATCATCATAATAAATTTGCTCATCAAATCTTGGGGGACTAAAAATATCATCTTCATCAAACATAGCATCCCCAAGCTTGTAGCTTTGCATATCATTAGCATCATGAATATTCAAAGAAAAGATACTAACAACATTGAAATCATGCTCATCATTCAAAGGACTCACGTTAAACATTTTATGAAATTCTTCCTCTAACATTTGAGCACAATTTTCCGATCCATCATTCTCAAGAAAGACATTATATAGATGAAGTATTTGAGCCAACCTCAGTTCCATTTTTTTGTAGTTTTCTTTTATAAAACCGAACTAGTGAATAAAACAAGAAACTAAAAGATTCAATTGCAAGATCTAAAGATATACCTTCAAGCGCTCACCTCCTTGGCAACGGCGCCAGAAAAGAGCTTGATGTCTACTACGCAACTTTTAATCTTGTAGACGTTGTTGGGCCTCCAGGTGCAGAGTTTTGTAGGACAGTAGCAAATTTCCCTCAAGTGGATGAACTAAGGTTTATCAATCCATGGGAGGCATAGGATGAAGATGGTCTCTCTCAAACAACCCTACAATCAAATACAAGAAATCTCTTGTGTCCCCAACACACCCAATACAATGGTAAATTGTATAGGTGCACTAGTTCGGCGAAGAGATGGTGATACAAGTGTAGTATGGATAGTAGATATAGATTTTTGTAATCTGAAAATATAAAAACAGCAAGGTAGCAAGTAACAAAAGTGAGCACAAACGGTATTGCAATGCTTGAAAACAAGGCCTAGAGTTCATACTTTCACTAGTGCAATCTCCCAACAATGCTAACATAATTGAATCATATAACAATCCCTCAACGTGCGACAAAGAATTACTCCAAAGTTCTTATCTAGCGGAGAACATAAGATGAAATTGTTTTAGGGTACGAAACCACCTCAAAGTTATCCTTTCCGATCAATCTATTGAGCCATCCCTATAAGTGTCACAAACAGCCCTAGAGTTCGTACTAAAATAACACTATATTATACGCATCAACCAACTCTAATGTCACCTAGATACTCCAATGTCACCACAAGTATCCGTGAGTTGATTATTCGATATGCATCAAACAACTTTAGATTCATAATATTCAATCCACACAAAGAACTTCAAAGAGCACCCCAAAGTTTCTTATCGAAGAAAAGATAATGAAAACGTGCAACCAACCCCTATGCCTATATCACCCCAAGGTCACGGGAATCCGCGAGTTGATCACCAAAACATACATCAAGTGACTCAATAGAATATCCCATTGTCACCACGGGTATCCACATGCAAGACATACATCAAGTGTTCTCAAATCTGAAATATTCAATCCGACAATAACGAAACCTCAAAGGGAAAGACTCAATTCATCACAAGAAGATAGAGAGGGAAGAAACACCATATGATCCAACTATATTAACAAAGCTCGTGATACATAAAGATCGTGCCAAATCAAGAACATGAGAGAGAGAGATCAAACACATAGCTACTGGTACATACCCTCAGCCCCGAGGGTGAACTACTCCCTCCTCGTCATGGAGACCGCCGGGATGATGAAGATGGCCTCCGGTGATGATTCCTCCCTCCGACAGAGTGCCGAAACAGGGTTCCGGGTGAGATCACTTCGGTACAGAGGCTTGCGGTGGCGGCGTGGAAGTTCTAGGTTTCTTTCTGGGGTTTTTGGTATTTATAGGAATTTTTGGCGTTGGTTTCATGTTAAGGGGGCCCACAAGGGAGCGACAAGCTCGCTAGGCCCTCCCTACCCCCCAGGGCGCACCTAGCAGGCTTGTCGCTTCCTCGTGACTGTTCTGGTCCTTCCATGAAGCTTCGGGGGTCTCTTATGTTCCAAAAAAAATCACCAAAAAGTTTCATCCAATTCTGAGAACTTTTATTTCTGCACAAAAAACAACACCATGGTAGTTCTGCTGAAAACAGTGTCAGTCCGGGTTAGTTCCATTCAAATCATACCAAAACCATATAAAATTGTTGTAAACATGGCACGAATAATTCATAAATTATACATATGTTGGAGATGTATCATGCGCCAACTCCTCGTCGGCGGTGTCACGGATGAGGTCCTTCTCCTCCCTGATGGACCTCTCCACCAGTGTATCAAACCATTCTTGCACCGCGTCTTCAGGTGGTGCTTGCCAACTGTCTTCAACACAGTGCGCATTGCAAGCTGGCATCATTGCAATGATAGCATCCTTGGCGGAGTTGTTGCACAAGGGCACCACGCTTGCTGGCAGCTTGAAGTTGCCGGTGGCGCGGAAGAGCTGGTGGCAGAGCACCGTGTGTTGTAGCACCGTCAGGTTGGCATGGAGCCCAGTCCGCACCCGCATGATATCTGCCGTCTTCTTGTAATCCCAGGCGGGCCGCCCCTTGTTCTAGAGAGGAGCGATGCAGCGACGAAGAAAATTGGCCCCCACCATTTCGATGGTGTGGCCGGCAGCTATGAGACGAAGGATGCGTGTCGTGGCGATTGTGAGCTTCTCGTCGTCAGTGTCAAAAGAGCTCCAGTCTTTGCCGCGCACCACTTTTTCTGATCTGGGCTTGCAAAAATCTTGGAAATCAGCTTCCTTGATCCAACACCATTCCCCGCGCCACTCGTTTCACTTCAAATGGAGTTTTCCCTGGAGATAAAAATCCTTGTCCCTGGGGATCCAAGTAATGCCGCCGGAGAGGGCATCTTCCTCGATGCGTGGAGTGAAATAATGGCGGATGAGGGCTACACTGGGTACTACTCCAACAAAGTTTTTGCACATATGCGCGAAGACAGCCATACAGGTCATGGCATTGGGAATGAAGTCTAGGAAACGGAACCCATAGGTGTATATGATTTCTATGAAGAATTCAGAGAAAGGCGGGACAAGGCTGCAGTAGAAATAGGTGGTGAAGAAAGGGTACTTGTCTTCGCCAGATTTGACGGAGCCGGGAAGGACTTCTGGCGCGGTGTGGGCGGTCGTCCCCTTCCCCCACATGATTGAGTACCGCTCCACCAAATCACTCTCATCCAACACCGGATTGAAGACGACATTTTCTTTCCACGCCGCTGCCAGCTCCAACTTCCTCGCCTCTGCGTTGGGGTCGACCACCTTCTCCGGCTTGTTTTGGTTCTTCTTGGGAGCCATGGTTGCCTTGGGGAGGGCGGATTTGGAAGCAAGCGTGGGCGCAGCGTGGCGGTGGAAGAGGAGGAGCTCTGTTCTTGCAGAAGGAAGAAGACGACGGCGGATGGCTAGGTTGGGAGAAGGGGGTAAATGAGCAGTGCCCCTCGCAGTTTCCTTTTTATGGGGAAGGCGCGGGGGCTGACTCTTTAGTGTCCTATGTGGCTGTGCTTTTCAGGTGCACTACCCCCCACGGTCATTTCGTTCCACCTGTCCCACATCTGCATTTAGTGCGTGTCGTGGGGGGCATGGTAAAAGAGAAGATTATGGCAGTTATCCTCTGCCATGCGTGCATGTGCACTGTTTGGGCCTAGCCCAACGATGCCTCGCATGCGTGTATGGCCCAGGCCCGGGGGCTCCTGTCGGTGTATTAAGACATGGCTACCTTCATACCCTGACTTGTGCACAGCCAGTTGTAGCCTTCCTGATGGCAAGGGCTTGCCGGAGGATTGCTTCCATCAAGGCTCGAGATTAGATTAACAAGACCATGAAGAAGACCTCTAAGCAGGTCATCGAGAAGTACTATTCTAGTACTGAAGATCAAGATTACCCTTGCCGGGAAGCAAAGGCCCGGCAAGGTGGAAGACTAAGATTCTGGTTGCCGGCAAGCTTGTTGCCAGCAAGCGAAGGCCCGGCAAGCTCCGTGCCAGCAGGTTCTGTCTGTCTCATTACCGCTCCACCTCATCATCGGCTAGATAAGCATGTACGATAGGTGTCGAGTGGGCAGGCAGTCAAACACAGCTGGTCGGGGCACGTGTCGGCGTGCCACGCAAGGGTTAACTTTAATGACACCCATCCCTGGGTCATGTCAAGATAACGGGACATCAGCTGGACAGGTGGTACAGATCTTTTCGCCTCCCCAGCGTAGCACCTAACGGTGCATTTAATGCATTTGTCCTACCCCGTTAGGAGATAGACTTAGTGATGGTGCAATCACTGTTCATACTATGTAATGACCGTATTAGCCACTGTGGTAACCCATTGGCCTATAAAAGGAGGCCCACGACTACAGTTAGAATGGTCGACACCTAGTTCAATTACGCGTAGTAGCTGCACTTCCCGCGCACCTTGCCGGCAAGTTGCGCTCTTTGGTGTAGCCGTGTCGACCTTAGCATCATTGGGTCGGTCGCTGAAGATCTTGCGGCGGAGGTGGCTGTCGGAGCTGGGGAAGAAGATCTGAGGCGTCTGTAGATGGCATCGAGGGTACTGCTCTGTTGTGATGGATGGTTCTGTCGTTGGAGCAGCTCCAGCGAGCTGTACGACGTCAAGGCTGAAGCAGTACAAGACGAACATCGTTAATCTGATGTGGGATTCTAATACCATCTCCAATAGATGATGTAAAATACATCACCAAAAAGTCCTAACTGTAAAATTTACATCACCAAAAAACACCCAACTCCAACAGATGATGTAAAAACTGTTGACTCTGAACTTAACTGTCAAAACTGAATTTTACTGTCGAAACTGGCTGTTACTGTTGAAACTGAATGCACTAGTAGTAGAGAAGCACTTCACTGGTAGTTTAGGCCAGTCGAGCACTAGTAGCAGAGAAGCAGTGATCTAAATCAGCAGCCGCTCGACAGAGAATGCACTAGCAGATAGCAGTCGGGCAGCAGCGTGAACGAGAGCCAGAGCAGCAACTCATGTAGCTACAGCAGCCCGTGTACCAGCATCAGCAGCGCGAGCGAGAGTAAGAGCAGAGCAGCATCACGAGCGAGAGCAATAGCAGAGCAGCAGCGCGAGCGAGAGCCGGAGCAGCAGCAGTAGCTCCGGCTGGTACGACCGCCACCGCCGAGGGAGCCTCGCAATGGGGGAGAGCTACCGTGGAGGATGTCGCTGGCGGCGCCGGCGTTGAGGGAGCCGCGCCATGGCGGAGCGGGATCGAGCACCGGCGGCGCCATGAGGTCGAGTGAAGGAGAAGATGCGATGAGTGTACAACCTCTTTGGTGGCGCCGAGTAGGCCTCGGTTTCATCCGAGGAGTCGATGAGGATGCTGCGGTTCCGGTGGGGTAGGTTAAGGCGGCGCTGTGGGAATGGAGCAGCCGCGATAGACAAGGCGATCATCGGAGCAGTTCCTTGGAGGCGGAGGACGGGGCGGCTGAACCGGCGGGATGACGAGATCAACGACGGATCCTCATCCGGTGCGGTGGATGAGGGATGTCGAGCTGTTGCGGTGGACGATGTCGTCGGGGAAGAGGCTCCGGCTGGGCGACGGGGGGGGGGGTGGACGGAGGAGGGTGGGGTTTCGCGGCTGGTGGAGAGAGATTTTGGCGGCCTCGGTTTTTGAATGGGGAAAAGCAGGGGATGGGAGGGGGAAACCATGACCTAGGGATGCGCTTGTCCGAAATGTAGGTAAGTTACAAAAGTACCCCCACCAATTTGAACTGGCGACTCTTTCCGCTCAGGGGTAGGACGAGGATTTCGCGAGTCGGGATTTCGTAGGAGGAGGGAGTTTTCGCTCGCATTGTAATTTCGGGATAGCAAGGCGCGGGTTGAGAAGGAGGGGGTTTTCAGAGCACAAAGAGACAAAGACATATCTTGAAATTTCGGCATAACAAGGCGCTGGTTGAAATTTCGGGACAAGGCTAACGTGTACGGTACCATATCAATTCGCACATCCCTCAACCAAAATAATAATTATAATAAATCAATTCGCACCACACAGGAGAGGGTCTTGTCCCGTTTTACTGTATGAATTACTACAAATGTCATTCAAAACTTTGAATCCATGTTATGTTCAATTAAAATATTTCTCTAGGTGTATAATGCATGTAACCTACTCAAATGAACATTTTAGTGCATTCCAAATGTATATACTACCGCTGCAATATGAACTAAATTTGAATTCGTTTCACTATTTGAATAAGAATCTACAATCATGATTGTTGTCAAGTTAAACCATCATCTTTATATTATCTTCACAATACACCACATGATCACTATGAAGATAGATATGAACTATGTGTGCTATATGAACTCGAATTCAAATTTTTGAATCCACTTTATGCTGATTTCAAATAATAGTACATTTCAAGCTCTAGTTAGATCTTCATAATCTAAACCATGTTTCATATGTATAATGTGTTTATCACACAATGTATAGTGCCCCGCCCCCTACGCCTACAAGTATTTAGCTGTGAGCTGCAAAAGCCACACATTATCACAAATCAATGTATAACATGTTCATTGATATCTCCTTTTTATTGATCCGGTGTTGGAACAAGAAAGGGTATCCCGCACATATTTCCCCAGAGGTGACCCTGTGTCGTGGTTTTGTCACGGCAGATGTCCTTGTGAAAGGACTTAGTCATGAGGCCATCGAAGCTAGGTGGTGACTCGAACGGGGTTGATCGGAATCGAGAGACAAGGGTCTACCCAGGTTCGGCCCCTCTCGAAGGAGGTAATAGCCTACGTCCTGCTTTGGTTGTATTGATGATGATGATCTCGATTACAAGGGTGCGACTTGGCTAACCTAGTACTCGAGAGCTTGTAACTTAAGTCTTTCTGCCTCAGGGGCTCGCCTTTATATACATGTCGAGGCCCTGGGTTTACGACAAGGTCCGGATCGTAACATGACCCGTGACCTACTCTTACTCCTACTCATCTTATTACACAAGTAAGGGAACTTCTTCGTGGCGCCTTACAAGGAAAGTGCTCAAGGCGGTTGACCGTAAGTCGGCCCACTAAGGGCGGCTCATCCTCTGGCCTATGTCTTCTGAATCATCACAGCCCACCTAGCCAAAGCCTTCCTCTTGAGTCGCCATGTAATGACCCGGCCCTGAATGGGTGGGTCATATCCTGGGGTTATATCCCCGACATTAGCCCCCAGGTTGATTTGAATTTTTTCATGTCAACCTTAAGGACAGAAACAATCTTTTAAACTTGTCTTCCATGCTATGTCCGGCTTATAACATGTTCCACACTTGTCATATATTCCTTCTTGATCTTCGTGACGTCATTCAACTGATCCCCGCGAATCTCATGTGACATCATCTCAAATCTTTGAGTGGATCTGACTGTTGTGATAATCGAGGCGCCCATTAACAATGTGTTGCCTTGATTCCCGCACCTGTCGTTCCGCTTCTCCTTTCCTTTTAAATGCTCCCGAGGGGTCCTCATTTTCACTTTACCGCCTCGACTCTTCTTCTTCTTCCTCTCGCCACGCGTGCGCCTGGAGCTCCGCCGCCGCTCGCCCTCAAACTCGCCGGCGTCCCCAAGCCCTCTTCTTCCTCGCGCGCGTCGTCGTCAGAGCTCATTCAAAATGCCCGGGATCATCTCCCGCAACCAGGTACTCATTCCCGTCGCCATAGATCTGTACTGTAGCTCAACCTAGTTCATCTCTGTTCTTGCCTCGGCCATACCGCCATTACCATTGTTAGATCTAGGTTTTGCACTTCCTTGACTTAGAAATGCCCAGCCGTTAGTTGTAGCATCATTTTTGTATCTGGATGAACTTGAACTTTGGTAGAAACAACAGATAGATCAACTTAGGCTTCCAGTGTATGAACTAAGCGCTGAAAATATTCTTCTTTAAACAGATAGATCAACTTAGGCTTCCAGTTGTAGCATCGTTTGTGCAACACTTAGCAAAAACTAGAAACTTTAGCATCTGGTAAGCCGCCCCTTACTCTTGGCGACTCTTGTCCACTTATTATGATCCGCCCAATTTTGATAATCATAGCTGAAATCCTAGTCGGGTGACTTACCGAACATGGTGACTCGCCCTTGTACCTTTGATCGTATGATGCAAGATTATCATGAACATGAATAACCCTGCCATTTATATTTTTGCATTCCTCGTTCATATTTAGGCGACTTGCTATGGCAAAGACCACAGTCTGCAACTGGGTGTGTTCTCAAGTCTCTGACCTTGTACTGAACGACTTTAAAGAGCAAGGCTTCCTGGCGGCTCAAGAAGTAATTGGCTATCGAGCCCCTCAAGCAGCAGAAGACACCCCTCACCCCCGCAAAGGGGAAGTCGTGATTTTTATAGACCATCTCCTTAGGGGTTTCTCTCCACCCGGGACAAAATTCTTCCGGGATGTTCTACACTTTTTCAACCTTCATCCTCAAGACATTGGTCCAAACTCTGTATCTAACATGTGCCAATTTCAAGTCTTGTGTGAGGTGTATCTGCAAATAGAACCCACTGTTCCTCTGTTAAGAGAGTTCTTCTATCTCAACCGCCAAACTGAGTGCGCTGATGGCCCCTGCCTAGAACTTGGCGGGGTCTCAATTCAATGACGAAGAGACGTTCCTTTTCCTTCAGCTGCTCTGCCGAGTCACCCTAAAGGTTGGAACAAAATGTGGTTCTACTGCAAGAACACAGCTCCAGCTGATGAAAACCCTCTGCCGGGTTACAGAACTGAACGCCTTCCCCCAACTTTTGAACTTCCTGGTTGGGCTTCTCAAGAAGAACGTGCGCAAGTCGCCCACGTATATCCAAGGTTGAGGGCTTTGCTAGCCAACGGCCTGACTGGTGTTGACTTGACCCGGTGCTGGCTTTCCTGGAAGATTCTGCCCTTAAGCCGCCGAGGCGACTTAATGTGTAATTATTCTGGCGAGTCAACCGACCCACAACAGTTCAGTCTCGTTGATATGTCAGCTGATGACATAAATAAGACTACAAAGAAACTACTCGGGGAACCTCAAGAAGCATGTAACAAGACCGGGTTGAAGCCATTTTATGCCCTCAACCAAGCTCCTCCAGTAAGCATTCTTGTAATTGTTTTTATCCGACTTATCAATCCATAACTTAAGCTTACTTGTTGATCTCGTTGGCCACTGAACATGAGACGGCAGCTAGGGGCCAGTCGCCATTGGCTGATGACGAATCATAGGTAGAACTTGACTCCCTTGGCTGTCTTTTCATTGAACTTGCTGACGCCTCTTATTCCCAGGGCGATGTTGACGTAAGCCGGGCTGATGATGTTGAGGTAATTTCTATCTCTTCCAACCCGGACACCTTTGGTCCCCAAAGGCTACGAAAAACTGTGAGGAAAGTGCCCTTTTCTCATCCACTTGCTTACATAGACCTAAAATTTACTTTAAAGAAATCACAGCATGCCGAATCAATAAGGCGCCAGACGCGAAGTGGCTCTGAAGAGCTTTTAGGCGGTTTATCTGACGCGCCAAACCCCCGCAAGCGTCGAAATGAGGTGCCTCATAGTCCAACTCCATCTCACCCACTTGCCGGTCTTTTTAAACAACCACGTAACCCGTCTGATTCGGATTATCAGGAGTCGCCACCATCATCTGGCGACTCATCTGCCACTCAACTGCCACCCATGGTCATCAAACCAGGGTAAGTGCTTTTTGATGAGTCATACTTGGTTATACCTGCTGTATTGTTTTTCTGAATCTACTTTGTGCTTTCGCAGGGCCAAGGCCAAGAAAAGGAAGACTGGCGAAGTACCCACGACCCCAGAAAAACCCGGATCCGGAATTCCAGAGTTGGTGACCCCTGAAGTTCAAGTTTAAACTACGAAGGACCAGGCTGACGAGATTGTTGAGCCGCCGCCACAGAATAAGCCGCCATCGATTGGAAAGGTGAACACGCAAACCTGTGTGGCAGACGAGGTGGGAGACGTCAACCCGCCGAGTCCTGACCATGCTTCGAGCCCAACAAAGGCGGCGAAAAATGTAGGGTTGTCGTCTCCCCAAGCCGCCGACAAGGTCACAAGAGCATCCTTGAAAGCTCCAGAACCTTCAAACGCTTTGGCGAAACATGCACTGCCAAGCCTTGAAGAACTTAGCGCAACTGACCTTCATGAAGCGTACTTGACCCGGCTATCCATCAGCCGGGATATGGAAGCCAGCATGGTTAACATGCTGAAAAGGAAATATGAGGTAAGAAAACATCTCTTTTCCGCACTGTATATATCATATGTAGCCGCCAAGTCTTAGGCATAAGCAGTCATGATTGTGTCAAAGACTTTAGATATGTTTTTCTTCTGTTCTTCCTTTGAACCGTAGCCCCCAAGGACCGGGTTGTTATGCATATAACAAGCTGGTGCTTAATCCTCATCTCTTAGACTGAATTGACATGTAGCCCCCAAGGGTCGGCTTGCTTCTGTGAAATAGTCGGGTCTTCAATCAAGTAGAGAGCAAAAGATCGTGTAGCCCCCAAGGGCCGGCTTGTTTCTATGAAACATCCGGGTCTGCATAATATTGATTCAGTATGTAGAAGAAAATTGACTTGTGATAGCCGCCAAGGGCCGACTCATTGTACTAAGATGAGTTGGAGATTTCCCTTGATATTTGTAAAAAAATGAACTTGCATTAGCCCCCAAGTGCCATGTAGATTGCTAGCAACTGCTTGGGACTTCAGGATCATATATTGTTGTACTGTTGTGACCAGGTTATGACAGGACCTGTTGAATGATGCCGAGTCAAGAGCAGCCGGCTTGCAAGAGCAACTTAAGGCAGAGAAGAAACTTTGATCTGATGCCGAGTCAGCAGCCGTGTCTCTAGCAGTATCAGCATCGACTACCGCCGAAAAGTTGAGAGTGTTGACAGCCTCTCATGAGAAAGAGAAAACCTTGCTGTTGAAACGTGCTGAAGAAGCAGAAAAGAAACTCAAGCCCCTTTCCGATGAACTGACCGGGGTAAAGCATCACCTCAATCACATGACCCAGGCCATCTTTGGTAAGTGACCCTCCAATTTTACTTATAACTCGCCTGCGAACTGCAATCATTAGTTGATTCATACTTGAGCAAAAAAATTGCAGGGAACCGGACTGTAAATCTGGGACAAGAGCCGCTGGTGAAGCTGAAAGCGATATACACCTTGCTCGAGCAACTCTATGCAGGGAGTTTGTTCACAATTATGTCAGTGATGAGACACAAAGAGCCGCCAAAATATATCAGAGACGTGTTGAATCAGCTCTCCACCGTGCCAAAGTACATCGAAGAGTTCAAGAAATCAGCCGCCCGATCAGCCAGCATGCTATCGCTGGGCTGAGCCAAGGCGTATGTGCCAGATATGGACTTGTCCGAGCTGGCTGGTGGGTTTCCGGAATTTAAGACAGACGACAGTGAATTCAGTTCGGCGGACTACTCCAGCTGTCTGAAAGAAACTCGCGTCATGGCGAGTCAGATTGTTGAAGAGCTGGATCTGAAAAGGTACCATGCGGCTTATACTGAAGATAACCAACGGGTCACACCGCCAATCTTCGAACCAATCGACCTGACTCCAGCTCACCGTAAGCACATCTTTGCTCCTGATGTAGATCCATCAATTATCATGGGAGAGGATGTTGAGTTCCAAGCCTTGACCACCCTCGACTGGGACTTTGAAAATCTTCAGATAAGAGGAAGAACAGAGCCGGAGCAGGATGACCCGGAGACGCAAGTCGCCAAGAAGCAGCAAGAGGGAGCTAACCCGGGAACTGATAACCCAGAGGGCGATTATACTGGTGCCCATGAGTAGAGCTTCAAAAACTTTGACATCATGGAGCCCAGCTGTGGCCTTGCAATAGGATAGTTGAAACACTTAAGTGCTCTGACGTGCCGTCACGCACTTAAAATTTTGCAGTATTTTGGATGAAACAGCTGCACTGGTATGATTAAATATTAACCCGCCCAATCTTCTTTTGAAGAAAACTGCTTTGTTGAATATCAGAATGGCGAGTCATTTTGGTATAAACCAGCAATAGCTTATCCTGCTTTGCAGAACACATGTGTAAAATAATCCGGGTCGCTTAATAGCTGTCCGGCTCGTGGTTAGCACATATGAAATAACATGTCTTAGGATGTTTGTGTTAACCTGGCTTCATCCATGATCCGGCGGCTTATGGCCAAAGGGAAACAAAGACAGCCCATGTAAAAATTGAATAGAAATCATGAATAGATATCAATATTGAGTCGGCTTTCGAGGCACGACAATATAGACCGGCTTTCGAGGCTCGAGTCTTGCTTTAATGAAGCTGGCGTGATAGCCCATGGTTTATCCTCGCTCTCTGTAAGCCGGCTCTCACGTGACAGTCGATGTTTTAACCAAGACAAGTTCAGGGTCATAGAAATGATTGACTTGTCAAGAGTACACCGGGTCACCTAATCGGAGTAGCATCAAGCACACAGGCAGGTTTAACCAAGATAATGTGGCGTTAATTGCCGGGTCAAGAGGGTGAGATAGCTAAACTCGGTGAGTTGGAAGCCCCCAAGTGACCAATGATCAAAAAATGAAAAGACTCATGCACAATATTGGAGATGAAACGACAGAGGCCCCGAGTTTCGAGGGTGCCGGCTTATGTTTCTTGATCATAATATATACAAAGGTATGTACAAGCAACTTGAGCCGGTGGCTCTAAGTGTAATAAGGACGGAGATGAGCGATATTCCAAGGCCTGTTGGTCTCCTCCTCCGACGTACGTGACTTATTGTGCTCACGTATATCCATCAGGTAATATGAACCATTGTTGAGATTCTTGCTGATGACAAAAGGCCCTTCCCAGGGAGGGGAAAGCTTGTGCATACCCGCCTGTTCTTGAATTAGACGGAGTACTAAGTCGCCCTCTTGGAAAGTACGGCTGCGAACCCGACGGTTGTGATAGCGACGTAGGTCTTGCTGATAGATTGCAGAGCGTGCTGCTGCTAAATCACGTTCTTCCTCCAATGCATCGAGAGAATCTTGACGAGCCTGCTCGTTATCTGCTTCGACATAGGCAGTGACCCGGGGGGAATCATGACGAATATCGCTGGGTAAAACAGCTTCTGCACCATATACCATGAAGAAAGGCGTAAAGCCTGTTGACCTGTTAGGGGTAGTCTGGATGCTCCAAAGGACAGAAGGAAGCTCCTCAACCCAGCAACCCGGCGTGCGCTCGAGGGGGACCGTAAGCCTTGGCTTGATACCGCGTAGAATCTCTTGATTAGCACGTTCTGGTTGGCCATTGGACTGAGGGTGTGCAACTGAGGAAACATCAAGCCGGATATGTTCTCTTTGACAAAACTGCTTCATAGCTCCCTTTGACAAATTTGTGCCATTATCAGTGATGATGCTATGTGGATAACCAAAGTGAAAAATCAACTTTTTCAAGAACTTGACTGCTGTGGCTGCATCACAATTGCTGATTGGCTCAGCCTCAACCCACTTGGTGAATTTATCAACAGCAACCAAAAGATGGGTCTTCTTGTCCTTGGACGGCTTAAATGGACCAACCATGTCGAGCCCCCAGACTGCAAAAGGACATGTGATAGGAATCATCCGGAGCTCTTGAGCCGGAACATGAGCCTGGCGTGCAAACTTCTGGCAGCCATCACACTTTTGTACGATATCCTCAGCATCTGCGTGAGCTGTAAGCCAGTAAAAACCATGCCTAAAAGCTTTTGCCACCAAGGATCTTGAGCCGGCATGATGACCACAATCGCCAGCATGAATCTCATTGAGAATCTCTCGCCCTTCATCAGGGGAAACACAACGCTGGAAAACCCCTGTGATGCTTCTTATGTGTAACTCGCCATTGACGATTGTCATAGACTTGGAGCGGCGGACGATCTGACGAGCCATGAGTTCATCGGCAGGAAGCTCACCTCGAGTCAGATAATCCAGATAAGGAACTGTCCAGTCCGGAATAGCGTGAAGAGCCGCCACCAACAGTGCCTCCGGGTCAGGAATAGCGAGATCTTCCTCGGAAGGCAGTTTGACAGAAGGATGATGTAGCACGTCAAGGAACACATTGGGAGGGACCAGCTTACGCTGAGAGCCGAGTCGCGACAATGCATCAGCCGCCTCGTTGAGTCGCCGATCAATGTGATCAACCTGATATCCTTTGAAGTGTCCAGCTACATTGGTCACCTCTTGCCGATAAGCCGCCATAAGCGGGTCCTTGGAGTCCCACTTCCCTGAAACTTGTTGAGCGACCAAATCTGAGTCGCCCAAACACCTGACCCGGCTGAGATTCATCTCTTTGGCCATCCGAAGACCGTGGAGGAGAGCCTCGTATTCAGCTGCATTGTTAGTACAGGTAAACATGATCCTCAGGACATAACAAAATTTATCACCTCGAGGGGAAGATATGACCACTCCAGCCCCCGAGCCTTCTAACTGTCTGGAACCATCAAAATGTATAGTCCAATATGTATTATCAGGCTTCTCTTCCAGAGCTTGGAGTTCAGTCCAATCATTGATGAAATCAACAAGTGCCTGAGACTTGATGGCCGTGCGAGGCACGTATTTAAGATGATGTGGGCCAAGCTCAATCACCCACTTGGCAACCCGGCCTGTCGCTTCCCTGTTCTGGATGAGGGTGCGGAACTGACCACAGTAATGGGGTGCTCCAGGAAATAATGTCTGAGCTTGCGACTAGCCATGAAGACACCAAACACCAGTTTCTGCCAATGTGGGTACCTCTACTTGGACTCGGATAGAACCTCACTGACATAATAGACTGGCCGCTGCACTGGATATTCTTTCCCTGCCTCTTTCCTCTCGACAACAACTGCAACACTTACCGCTTTGTTATTGGCAGCAATGTACAGGAGCATAGGCTCTTTGGCGATAGGAGCAGCGAGAACAGGCGGCTCAGCCAATTGCTTTTTGAGGGCTTCAAAGGCTGCATCAGCAGCGTCACTCCAGACAAAGTCATCAGTCTTTTTTAGCATCTGGTGCAGGGGAATAGCCTTCTCACCAAGGCGGCTTATGAACCGGCTTAGAGCAGCAATACGACCCGCCATGCGCTGAACGTCATTGATATTCTCTGGCTTCGCAAGTGAGGTGATTGCCTTGATTTTATCCGGGTTGGCTTCAATGCCTCGTTCCGATACTAGGAAACCCAGCAACTTGCCTGTAGGAACACCAAAAACACACTTATCCGGGTTAAGCTTCATCTGGTAAGTCCGAAGATTAGCGAAAGTTTCCTTGAGATCATCCAGCAAGGTCTCCTTTTTCAATGACTTGACCACGATATCATCCACATAAGCATGAACGTTGCGCCCAATCTGTTTGTGGAAGCAATTCTGGACATAGCGCTGATAAGTCGCCCCTGCACTTTTGAGCCCGAAAGGCATAGAGACATAGCAGAAGGCCCCAAAAGGTGTGATGAAAGCCGTCTTCTCCTGATCCTCGACGGCCATCTTTATCTGATGATAGCCGGAGTAAGCATCCAGGAAACACAAACTCTCACAACCCGCCGTGGCATCAATAATCTGATCAATGCGAGGGAGGGCGAACGGGTCTTTGGGACAGGCCTTGTTGAGATCTGTGTAGTCAACACACATGCGCCAAGTGTCGTTTTTCTTTAGAACAAGCACTGGATTAGCCAACCACTGCGGGTGAAAAACTTCAACGATGAACCCGGCAGCTAGGAGCCGGGCTATTTCTTCTCCAATAACCTTGCGTCTCTCCTCGTTAAAATGACGGAGGAATTGTTGAACAAGCTTCATTTTCGGATCCACATTAAGGTGGTGCTCAGCGAGTTCTCTCGGTACACCTGGCATGTCAGAAGGTTTCCACGCGAAGATGTCCCGATTCTCACGGATGAACTCGATGAGCGCGCTTTCCTATTTGGGATCCATACCCGTCCCAATAGTGAATGTCTTGGACGGGTCACCAGGGACGAACTCAACCTGTTTGGTGTCCTCGGCCGACTTAAACTTGAGGGGCGGGTCAGACTCAGTGGTGGGCTTTTTCAAGGGCGTCATATCGGCCGGGTCAACATTTGCAGTGTAATATTTCAACTCTTCCGCAGCGCAAGCCGTCTCGGCGTAGGCTGCATCCCCTTCCTCGCACTCAAGGGTGATCTTTCGATCTCCATTAACTGTGATAGTGCCTGCTGGTCCAGGCATCTTGAGTTTGAGGTAGACGTAGCAAGGTCGCGCCATAAAGCGAGCATAAGCCGGCCGCCCAAACAGGGCGTGATAAGGGCTCTTGATTTTAACCACCTCAAAGGTCAATGACTCACACCTGTAGTTATCATCAGTGCCAAATGCGACGTCTAGCTTGATCCGCCCTATAGGATATGCAGACTTTCCGGGAACAATCCCGTGAAACACGGTGGAAGACAACTGGAGCTGTTTCTCAGACAGATTCATCCTTCGGAAAGTGTCATAGTACAAGATGTTTATGCTGCTTCCTCCATCCATGAGTACTTTCATGAGTGAATAGCCGCCCACTTGAGGCGCCACCACCAAAGCCAAGCAACCCGGATTCTCAACCCGGGGGGGTGATCCTCTCCGCTCCATGTAATGGGCTGTTCCGACCAACGTAGATATTCTGGGATCGCCGGCTCAACAGTATTGACGGCTCGTTTCCGGAGTTTGCGATCTCGCTTGTCAGTATGAGTCGTGAACACGTGATACTGTCCCACTATTCAACTGTTTGGGATTGCTCTGAAAACCAGACTGATTGCCCTGTTGCTGATTGCCCAGCTGTTGATTTCCTTGTCCTGAATGCTGATTGCCACCGTTGTTGCCTGAGCCCTGGTAACCTGCACCTGAGCCGCCCGGGCCATGAAACCCCGGGTTATGAAAACCACCGGACGAGCCGGCTCCAGGCTGCCCCGGGTTGCCTCCACCGCCGCCTTGACGGTTCTGATAAAACTCCTCGCCAAAGGCCTGCATTATATGACAGTTTTCCCAAGAGTGGGTTGACGGCTTATTGGGGAGGTTGTGCTTTGGGCATGGGCCTTTGAGGGCTTCCGCAAAGTTACGGGGCTTATTGCCACTATAGGATCTTCCTGAATTATTCCCTTTCGGGTATTTGTAACCAGTGTTGGTATTAACAACCAAATCTGATCCTCCATCCAGATTCTTACGTTTCCCTCCATTGCCATGATTTCCATTGTTCCCTGAATTGTTCTGATGGCTACCCTTGCCACCATTGTTTTTCTTTCCCTTGCCAGTCTGGTCATCGTCTGGGCTGGGATCCTTCGTGGTGTCTGACTCGGCATACCTGGTGAGGACATCCATGAGCTCGCCCATATCCTGAACCTTCCGCTTGAGCCGGCCCAGTTTTTGCACGAGCGGCTCAAAGTGGCAGTTTTTCTCCAAGATCAGAACCGCCTGAGCCGCCATGATGCTGTCAGAGGCGTGTATAATTTCGGCGACCCGGCGCATCCAGTGATGGGCCGACTCACCCTCACGTTGGATGCAGTGCTGAAGATCCACGATCGTCATTGGGCGCTTGCAGGTTCCCTGGAAGTTTTTGATGAAACGGTCCTTCAACTCTGTCCAGGTGTTAATAGAGTTAGGGGCAAGTTTTTCAACCATGTACGAGCCGGCGCTTCCAACATCATCGTCAGGTACTTGGCGCAGACAGCGTCGCTGACATCCAGCATGTCCATGGCTATCTCGTAGCTCTCAATCCAAGCAGCCGGCTCAAGGTCAGCCGTGTAATTTGGAGCCTTACGAGGGCCTTTGAAGTCCTTGGGCATGCGCTCGTTGCGTAGAGCTGGCACCAAACACGGTATCCCGATGGTCCTGCTACTGGAAGTCAATTGGGTTGTGACAAGCGGCGCTTGAGCCGCCGCATTTGCTGCTTCCGCTGCTCGCTGAGCCCGAGCCGTGTCAATGATCTCCTGGGCGCGAAGGGGTTCAAGGCGCGGCGGGTCATGAGGTTGCTCACGATGTCGACGAGCACTGCTAGAGACGACCGGCGACTCATCATGGCGGCTCTTGCTACGGCTCAGAAGCAGGGTAGATTGGATTCGCTGCCGACTGTAGGAGTAGTTCGCCTGCTGGGCAACCGCATTTTTTAACATCTCAATGGAATTCCGGGCCTCAATCTCAACCGGCGAGTTTCCCGTGATTGGGAGCGCGGCCAGGTTGGTCGCTGCTGCCACCAAGTTGTCCAATGGATTGGAGAAGTGACCCACCGGCGTAAGGAAACGATGTGGGGACGTCTGAACCGGCGGGAGTCGCTGGGCCGGCTCATGCTGGTGTTGCTGAGGCGGCTGGCGGGGTTGACCCGGCGATGGCTGCCTGCCCCTGCTTGGGGGCACAAGCGGTGCTTCCGGGGTGCCTGCCCCAGCCCCCTGAACGGGCGCATCCTGCGGCGTGTTAAGCAGACGCATGGGCTCATAGTTGGGCGGTAGACGGCTCATATGACGCCTCTGATGAACCGCCTCTGAGGCACTCTGACGGAGCCCCATGCGCCAGGCTTTAGTTTTCAGGCGCTCTACCTTGGCCTGGACTTGAGACTGCAACTCTGTCATGCGAGTGTTTTCAGCATTGATATCTGCCTGTACCTTAGCCATCTGCTTGCGGAGCTTAGTTACCTCCGTGTTGTGTTCTGCCTGGTTCTCTGCGGTTACCGGTGTCGCAAGGAGCGTCGCCAGGGTGGTTGCCAATTCTGTAAAGGCCTGAGCCGGCGGGACAGTAGAGCCGGCCCCTGAGGTGCTGGTTCCCGTCGCTGCGCCAGCCAACGTGGAGTTAAGGGCCGGGGCTGAGCCAGCCATATAAACAACAGCCCGGGGGGCGCGTTGAAGGAGTCCTGAGCCGGCTGGTCGTCGGAGTAGCCCCCTAGCCCGCCATCGTAAAGCGGGAGGATCGACTCGGTCTCGCCTACCGAGGACTCGCCATCAGAGTAGACGAGGGTTTCGCCGCCGGACGCAGAGTTATCTGTGAGGTCCACCCCCTGGGTGAAACCGACGAAGACGTGCTTCCGGGCGGCTTGAGCCTGGGCGGGTTGCGCGCGCCGAGCCCGCTCGACGATGTCGGTGCAGATGTCTGGCTCGGGTTCAGATCCGCCGGCTTTGCCGATGAAGACGCGGATGTTGCCGAAGGGGACCCGGTACCCGTACTCGATTGAGTCGGCCTCGGGGCCCTAGCCTGAATCGTCAATGTAGAGCTTGCCGCGGCGACTCTTGGTCATGCGGCCGATCGCGTATCCCTCGATCCCTGCGGGAGTGCCCTTCAAGTACTCAACACCACTGAGTGATAGCCCCACGGTGGGCGCCAACTATCGTGGTTTTGTCACGGCAGATGTCCTTGTGAAAGGACTTAGTCGTGAGGCCATCGAAGCTAGGTGGTGACTTGAACGGGGTTGATCGGAATCGAGAGACAAGGGTTTACCCAGGTTCGGCCCCTCTCGAAGGAGGTAATAGCCTACGTCCTGCTTTGGTTGTATTGATGATGATGATCTCGATTACAAGGGTGCGACTTGGCTAACCTAGTACTCGAGAGCTTGTAACTTAAGTCTTTCTGCCTCAGGGGCTCGCCTTTATATACAGGTCGAGGCCCTGGGTTTACAACAAGGTCCGGATCATAACATGACCCATGACCTACTCTTACTCCTACTCATCTTATTACACAAGTAAGGGAACTTCTTCGTGGCGCCTTACAAGGAAAGTGCTCAAGGCAGTTGACCATAAGTCGGCCCACTAAGGGCGGCTCATCCTCTGGCCTATGTCTTCTGAATCATCACGGCCCACCTAGCCAAAGCCTTCCTCTTGAGTCACCATGTAATGACCCGGCCCTGAATGGGCGGGTCATATCCTGGGGTTATATCCCCGACACCCTGGGTATCGAACCCACGAGAGGAAGACTCCCTTGAAGCAATGGTCTCTAGCAAGCTTTTGTCAAAGTGTCAAATCCAGCTTTTGACTGGATCAACAAGCAAATTGTGATTCGAACACTTATAATAAAAAGAAGGTATGGGGATGAGGTCTTAATGCTTACAACCATGTATTGGTGTTGGGATAAAAAAATAATATTAGTTTGTGCTCGGGAAGTCACCCATCAAGAGGTGCTTGCTTCTATCCGAGTGGGGGATGTGTCCAAATAACATCTTGACTGGCTTGAGTCCTGCATCAAGAATTAGTTGTCCTACCGCAGGCCCTATCCATCTCGCGGGGTTGCCCCGATAATTAAGATAATAATATCAGACAAAAGCTTTGGGCGTTTAATGACTACACCTCATGAATCCCCAAGGTTATGATCCATGTTATCCTACTAAACCTTACCGTCACCGGTGTTCGGTATAACACTTCATAGTCCCCTTGCTCCTAGACTCACCGGTGCTCAATCTCCATGATCCTGGGTACCTGCAGGGATGAAGATCGCGGACAAGACAAGAGACACTTCACGAAACAATCTTATTTCACACATACGAGACGTTATGTCAAAGACTCCCATTGATCCCTTCACCGAATACCTGGGGTTGCAAGGCTCATGCCTCACCCCATGCCTTACCGATCTACTCACACATCGAGATCAGATCGTGAGAAGAAAACAATGAACACATCTTGAGATTGATTGATTGCAATATGTCTTACAATGGATGCCTTGTGCGATGCACGATTACAAGTATGAACTAGACGAGAGAGAACTATGGTGGTGGAGATGGCGATGGAGATGAAAATGGTGGCGGCTAGGGTTTGTGGATGAAGATGATGGTGAAGAGGTTCTGGCTATGCTCGACGTTTTCCCGACGCGCTCTCTGTTCACATTTCGACTAGGTCCCCTGTATAAAAGTTGTTCAGGTGGATGACCTGCCTTCGTTTCCACGCCAAATGACCGCTCATGCGAGTGCTCGCGGTCGCATGGAACGTCGTCTTTTACTCTGGCGGCCTTCTGGCACCTCCTGGTGACTTATCTCTTCTCCATTTTCCTTCCTTTCCTTTCTCCCACGTGATTTCTTCCCTTTTTAGCCCATTTCCTGTGGAAAAATATCAAAGAGAGGATTTGTGGAATCCCTTGCAATTATTAGTCATTAGTGACAATATCGAAGCGAATATCTCTCTTTTAGTGAAAAATCTCGGTTTAAACAAGGTTGAAATGAGTGTAAAAATATCACTCATCAACTCCCCCAAGCTTAAACTTGATCGTCCTCGAGCAACATAGAGAGAAATCCGAAGCATAAGGAACTCAGTTGTTTAAACCGAAATAACGAGAAGGTTTTGGTTCACTTACGATCGGTATGCCTAGATAGTCGTCCACTTCTTGACCCGAAAACTTATCATAGATATAGCAGTAGCATGATTATAGAGCAAGTGTTAGTGAAGCAAAGATAATCAACACAAAGTTTCTAATCTACTAGATAAAACAACTTTGCAACACTTCATTTCATTTAATCTAGATAACACTTGCTTGCCGGGAATGCATGAAAGAGTTTCTTGAGATACAGCCATAAAAACATAAGTTAGGGAGTAGAAAGCATGTAGTAAAATATAATGTTCAAGTGCTCAAGAGTACACCCACAATTGTCTCCTCCTCTAGGCTCTTAAACACTTTGTTTCAATCATTGTTTGCTGGAACTTTTATTATCACGTGAAGGAGATTATGCCACATAAGTGATCATGCATAGGTTTTCGCTGTGGCTTAGTGTTTGGGAACTATGGACCTTTAGCAATAATGCCTCCTTCGAGCTCTTTTGATCAGTCCCCTTAATTTACCACATACACACCCACTCAAGAGAAAGCCGAATAATATTCATTTGTAGTGTTGCCACTACGTACGGTAACAAACTCATAGCCGAAATCCGAGCTGTCGCTCTTGGTGGATCGTTCATTGGCCAGCGGAGTCCTCAGCATAACATCAAGAAGGGTGACGAAGCCACATTTACACACGTAAATGCGTATATAGTAGCAAAGGCCATGGCACCAGCTAGAGGCTGTAACACCATGTTGAGATATACAACACAAATTTTTGGCATAATCTCACCCACCTTTCAACTAAGTTCCTCTAGACAATTTAATCCACAAGTGCTATCAAGTCTATTAAAATTAACAACATGGGGTTGAGCATGATTAAACATTACTTCCACTACAATTTCTCAACTCCCAAGTCTTGAGAGACTTTCTCCTATGCATAGTTATATTTGGTTAATAATATTTCACTTAAAAAAACTGTCCCATGGCAAGTCTTAGTTGTCTAAACTAAAGAAAACAAAGGCTAAAAAATTATTTCAACTACTAGAGCAAAACCTTTGTATCAACTACCAAGACTTACTCCCATCTGCACATGTCACACATACAACTACTACATCTACTCTAAGTATTTAAGTGCAAAAGATGGGGGTCGTAGGACATACCTTCACGGTTGTGAATTTACACACTTCTCTTCCTTACTCTTGCATTCCTCATTGTCCTGGCATAGATCAATGTCGTGGAGAAATGACGATCTATGGGACCGATAGGGCCCCTTTTCCAAAGAGGTTGTACACTTGTCGCATCACTCTTTACTCTACATTCATGTCGATCCCTTAGGGCTATTTTGGTTCAAAGGAAAAAGTGAAGGAAAAACATAGCAATTGGAAATTTTCCTATGGTACTCTACTATTCAATTATTCATGCATTTGGTTGAAAGGAATGGAGCAAAACAAAACTGAAGGATTTTTTCCTTTCGTGTCTATTTCAAAGAAAAACATAGAAATTTTAACATCCACCTGGACCTACTTATCAAAATCATATGCATGACAAAAGACTAAGTGCATTAGTGGCATAATAACATTCTAACTGTACACATTTTTAGCTGGTTTGACTTTAATTTGGCCATGTTTCTTTGCATTCCTGTGCTCTTCCAATTCCTGTGAACCAAACACCCTAGTTGAAAGAAATCCTGTGTTTACAAATGCTCTGTTTTCCACGTGCATTCCTATCCTATTCCAGTGTTTTTCCTATCCCTGCGTTTTTAGAATCCTGCAAGCCAAAGGAGCCCTTACAGAATTACTTCAGTTACAGATATGTGTCGAAGAAAACTTTATGTGGTTTGTCCTGCTCCTGCCGCGCCGTCTTCCACCTCACCTGAGCTGCTCCATCGACATAAGCGTCCACCATACCAGACATCACGACTCCTTACCATCTTTCGCCACCTCAGATCTCCTTCCCCACCGCCGGCAGCCACCGTAACTGCATCACCATCATCGACTCAGTAGATGAACCTGAGGAGTACATGGGTCCGCAAGAGAGGTCGCACTCTTTTGTTTCTGCTTACTTTATGCATTGCTTAATATTACCTGCTAGTTTATCATCCTGTTCATCTCTTAGACTCCAAGTCAGGTCCAAATTAATGTTCAAACTAGAGTTTTAAAATGCTTGTGGGGCACATATCGAGGCAGCAATGAGTAGTATCTCTATCTACTATCTGGTTCATCTAGGGTATCTACTATGTCGTTCATCTTGGGTGGGAAACAAACAGTAAAGCAGCCATCATCTGTCTTTTTATTAAATTAAGCTATCATTTGCCTGCTATCATTATTTTTGGATCTATCCACTGGTTGTTACCATCACTCTAGATTTATGCATGCTCTCCTTACATAATCTCACTATATTTTTTTCGTATGCATGTCAGTTATTGTACACAGTCATGTTGAACATGTAGAGAAAAAGAGAAGAGTCTTGCGCGACAATACAATGTCATGCAGACATCGCTCCATGGTGGGTGCAATGGCATCCCCCCCTCCAGATTGTAATCCAGAGGAAGATAGCTGTTCAGACGTGGATTCAGAGGGAGCTGACCACTCCTATTTACCCCCGAGGTGTTTGCTCTAACTTGGCATGATGATGTTGGTCATATCATGCATATGGTGCCTTGCTTTGCTTACTTTTGACATCATATATGTCATCTGCTTAGTTTAGACATGTTCTGTAATGCCACCTGTTTAGTTTCTATATCATATATGTGAATTATGCAATGCCATCTTTTTTAGCCAGCCATAATATATGTGAAATTATGTCATGCTATCCTGTTTAGTTAAACAACATATATGTGAACTATTTCATGCCCTCTTTTTTCCTCACTATCTATTGCATCTGTCTCTCATACAAGGTCTGTACATTCAACTACTTTTCTTGTTTATCAGCCATTTGAATTGGAGGGGGTGATGGCAGTATCTAGCGGAGTAAAAACACGGTCTTCAAATAAAACAGTGCTACCTGTCGATGGAGATAGCACCCCTGTTGAACTTTCACAAGAACCAGCCCTACCACACATAACCCAGACTCTCACAGATTGTACCCCCACTCCGATGGACAGAGAACCAGCTTCACCGAATCTAACCCCAACCCCAGTAGATAGTAACCCAGTTCCAGTTGACACAACACCATCTCCACCACAGAGCTCCCAAACAAGAGCAGTTAGTAAGGAAGCTCCAGTGCCCAAAGCGCCAGGACTACCACGACGAACCACAACTCCACCAGTTAGTACACCTATTCCTGTGGACGAAGCACAACCAGTCATCCGTAGTTTAGCGTCTACCGCATTTGATGTTGTGAAATCCTATGTGTGTATCTTCCCATCATGGAAATATTATACTGAAGATGAAGGAAAAATCTAGTTGCAGGTGTTCCTCCAGGAGTTATGTGTAAGTACATGGCAATTACTTTGCTTTGTCCCATACTTTCTACCTCCCTGCTGGTTATAACACAGCAAATGTTCCCATTTTTCTGTGTAGAGAATGACCAATTTGGAAACTCAGGATGAGGTAACCTGTGCTAATACCCGTGCTATCTTCAAGAATGCTTTGCAGTAGTATTGGAATTACCTGAAGAAAATGTACTTCACTGGCAAGGAAACTCATCACATTCCCTTACTTTCTCCGGAGACACATTTACGGGACGATGACTGGGAACGCCTTGTTCTGTATTGGTCTGGACCCAAGAATCTGGTAGGGTCTATGAGATCATATTTCATTTTGAAGTACTATATGTCTGCGTCTTACTGTACTCTCTTCTTGTAGAACAAGTTCTTAAACCTGAATAACAACAGTTCTCAGGTAAGATTCCATAGCTATGGTGCATACTGCTTTGCTCTTGTATCACTGTATTTACTCATACCAACTAATTTTTAAATTGAAGAATCCAATCGAAACTCCAATGGCACAACAGGTATGTTTAAACATGTTTCTTCAACTGGTTTGCTCTTCTAAATTGCTCTATGTTGATTTCAATTTCAATTGTGTAGACAGTTCTCTTCTCATATCATGCACATTACTAGCATCAAAACAGAGCCAATAGTGTTGTTAGTTGTACATGTATATCCGTGGTACCCATCTGAAATCTTGTGGTGTTGTGTAGTTTCCCACACTTATATTCTTTCAATGCTACTTTATCTTGAACTAATATGATTTCAACTATGTCTCTATTTTGATTTGGCAGGACAATGCAGTGACCATAGCACATAGATATATGTTTGTTTGATGCTTTTATAATGTACTACTTTGCAATAGAAGACTTGATAGTTTAATCGTGTCCACCTTACTACTGAACTGGTTCACCAAAATGAGTTTCATATACTACATGCTAAACCTGTTATGTGTCTGCTTGTTTCTTCTTTTAGAATGCTGACAGAATATTGGAGAAGAGTACCACATTAAGCAATGGTAAAGGAAGTAACATAGATAAGGTTGAAGATAGTGAGACAGCCTTGTTGGTGTCCCACAAAACTGATAAAACAGATAAGGAAAACTATCTTGAAGACAGTGAGACAACCCCAAAGTCCCGTCTTGATGTAGTGTTCGAGTTACTCGCCACTACCGCTGGCACAACCTCTTCAAAATCGCTGTCTGAATTAGTTCAGTTTCTTGAGTCTCAACTACAAGCTGAAAGACATCAATCAGCTGTGCTGCAACAAGAAGCCGAAGGACTGAGGAAGTCCCTGGAGAATTCAGATCCATACTTTCTGGTGCAACAGCAAGCGTTGGAGGATTTTAGCGCCAAACAAGAGAAAGGTAATAAGCTTGCTAAGCTTATTGCCAGCATGGTGGATATCGAGGATAACATTTCTTGAGCTCTTCTGAAGTTGTTTCAGTTCAGGACTTGTTTTGCTGCCGCGTTTATTTGCACTGGTGGCCAATTTAGACACCCAGTGTATGTAATATGTTGCTTTGTTGTTCCCTTTATTTGCACTGGTGGCGAACTTTGATGCCCAGTGGATGTAATATCTGTAATCGCCGTAATAGCCTAGCGTTAGTGGCTTGCTCGGTTTGCTAGTGGCCGCAATAACCATGGTCCACATACGGGCCGTATTAACCATGGGCCTCCTACGGGCCATAGGATACATGGCCCTCCTACGGGCTGTAGGATTCATGGGCCTCCTACGGGCCATAGGACCCATGGGTCATACTATTCGGGGGCCAAAACTAGACCGCAATATGGACCGTAAACGGGCAAAAATCGTAACCGTTCGTTTATGGGCCCAGATGCTACTTGTAGACTGCGTTGGTATTTCCCCGAAGAGGAGAGGATGATGCAGTATAGTAGAGATAAGTATTTCCCTTAGTTAAGAACCAAGGTTATCAATCCAGTAGGAGAACCAGGCAAAATTCCGTTAAACGCACCTGCACACACAAGAGCAAACACTTGCACCCAACGCAAATAAGAGGGTTGTCAATCCTCTTAGCGGTTATTTGCAAGGATTAAATCTTATAGAGATAAATAGATAAACTTAAAAACTAAATAAAATAAAAGTAAATAAATTGCAGCAAGGTATTTTAAGGTTTTTTATATATGATAAAGTAGACCCGAGGGCCATAGTTTTCACTAGAGGCTTCTCTCTCGAACACATAGCATACGGTGGGTAAACAAATTACTGTTGGGAAATTGATAGAAAAGCAAATAATTATGACGGATTCATGGCAATGATCATGTATATAGGCATCACGTCCGAGACAAGTAGACCGACTCCTGCCTGCATCTACTACTATTACTCCACCCATCGACCACTATCCAGCATGCATCTAGGGTATTAAGTATGAAACAGAGTAACTCCTTAAGCAAGATGACATGATGTAGACAAAGTAAACTCAAGCAATATGATTAAACCCCATATATTTATCCTTAATGTCAACAATATAAATACGTGTCATGTCCCCTTCTGTCACTGGGATTGAGCACCGCAAGATTGAACCCATCACAAAGCACCTCTCCCATTGCAAGATAAATCAATCTAGTAGACCAAACCAAATAGATAGATAGAAGAGAAATACAAATATATAATAATCATGCATAAAAGAGTTCAGAGAAGACTCAAATATTTCTCATGAATAATCTTAACATAAACTCACAATTCATTGGATCCCAACAAACACAGCGCAAAAGAAGATTACATCGGATAGAACACCATGAACATCGAGGAGAACATGGTATTGAAGATCAAAGAGAGAGAACAAGCCATCTAGATACTAGCTATGGACCCGTAGGTCTGTGGTAAACTACTCACACATCATCGGAAGGGCAGCAAGGTTGATGAAGAAGCCCTCAGTGATCGATTCCCCCTCCGGTAGAGTATCAAAAAAGGCCACCAGATGGGATCGCAGAAAACAGCAACTGGCACTGGGCACTGGGTTAATAGGTTAGTCCAAAAAATGATATATAATGGCATATAATTGCATATAAAACATCCAAGATTGATACTATAATAGCATGGAACAATCAAAAGTTATAGATACGTTGGAGACGTATCAAGCATCCCCAAGCTTAATTCCTGCTCGTCCTCGAGTAGGTAAATGATAAAAACAGAATTTTTGATGTGGAATGCTACCTATCATGTTTCATCATGTAATCTCTCTCTTACGGTATGAATAATAAGATCCGAATGATTCAAAGCAATAGTCTATAGTTTGGTATAAAGACATCAATACTCAGGCACACTAATAAACAATCATATCTTTCAAAATAAAAATGCTAAAGAACGTTATCCCTACAAAATCATATAATCCTATCATGCTCCATCTTCTTAACACAAAGTATTTATCATGCACTACCCCAATGACAAGCCGAGCAATTGGTTCATACTTTTTAACGCGCTTTAGCTTTTTCAACCCCGACGCAATACATGAGCGCAAGCCATGGATATAGCACTATGGTTGGAATAGAGTGTGGTGGTAGAGATAAATAAGAGAAGTCAAAAATAAGAAGATAGTCTCACATCGACGAGGCTAATCAACGGGCTATGAAGATGCCCATCAATTGATGTCAATGCGAGGAGTAGGGATTGCCATGCAACGGATGCACTAAGAGCTATAAGTGTTTGAAAGCTCAACATGAAAACTAAGTGGGTGTGCATCCAACTTGCTTGCTCATGAAGACCTCGGGCATTTGAGGAAGCCCATCATAGGAATATACAAGCCAAGTTCTATAATGAAAAATTCCCACTAGTATATGAAAGTGACAAAATAGGAGACTCTTTATATGAAAAACATGCTGCTACTCTGAAGCACAAGTGTGGAAAAAGGATAGTAACATTGCCCCTTCTCTCTTTTTCTCTCATTTATTCTTTTTTTAGAACGGTCTCATGGACCTCATCCCCACTTTTTCGAGGACTCATTAGTCTCCACCATTCTTTGCTCACTGGGATAATGCTCTAATAATGATGATCATCACACTTTTATTTACTTACAACTCAATATTACAACTCGATACTAGAACAAAAATATGACTCTATATGAATGCCTCTGGCAGTGTACCAGGATGTGCAATGATGCTAGCGTAACATTTATAAAAATGATGAATGGTGGCTGAGCCACAAATACTATGTCAGCTATATGATCATGCAAAGCAATATGAAAAATGACGATGTGTGTCATAAAAATGGAACGGTGGAAGTTGCATGGCAATATATCTCGGAATGGCTATGGAAATGTCATGATAGGTAGGTATGGTGGCTATTTTGAGGAAGATATAAGGAGGCTTATGTGTGATAGAGCATATCATATCACGGGGTTTGGATGCACCGGCAAAGTTTGCACCAACTCTCGATGTGAGAAAGGGCAATGCACAATACTGAAGAGGCTAGCAAATTGCGGAAAGTTGAGAGTGCGTATAATCCATGGACTCACATTAGTCATAAAGAACTCACATACTTATTGCGAAAGTTTATTAGCCCTCGAAGCAAAGTACTACTACGCATGCCCCTAGGGGGATAGATTGGTAGGACAAGTCCATCGCTCGTCCCCGACCGCCACTCATAAGGTAGACAATCAAGAATAAATCATGCTCCAACTTCTTAGCATAACAACAGATCATATGTGCATGCTTCGGGAATCACAAACCTTAACACCAATATTATTACTAAACCACAATTATCTACTAGCACCTCTCACATATTACCATCTTAATATCGCAAAACTATTGCAAGGAATCAAACTTATCATATTCAGTGATCTACATGAAAGTTTTTATTATATCCCTCTTGAATACCTATCATATCAGGACCAAATTCATAACCCGTGCATATTACCATTTCTATTCATTAGACTCTCAAAAAGATATAAGTTAAGCATGAGAGTGCAAATATTTCTTTAAAATATAACCACCGCCGTGCTCTAAAAGATATAAGTGAAGCACTAGAGCAACTGCCTAGCTCAAAAGATATAAGTGAAGCACATAGAGTATTCTAACAAATCACAAATAATGTGTGTCCCTCTCAAAAATGTGTATTCAGCAAAGATGATTGTGACAAACTAAAAATCAAACAAAAGCAAACAAACTATATCACAAGACGCTCCAAGTAAAACACATATCATGTGATGAATAAAAATATAGCTCCAAGTGAGTTACTGATAGATTGTAGACGCTTAGACACTTGAGTATTCCTTGAATATTACCTTGGGGTGCCTTGGGCATCCCCAAGCTTAGGCTCTTTCCGCTCCTTATTCCATTATCCATCGTAGTCTCACCCAAAACTTGAAAACTTCAGCACACAAAACTCAACAGAAACCTCGTGAGATCCGTTAGTATAACAAACAAATCTTAAACTTTAGGTACTGTTGTAAATTGATTCATATTTAATATTGGCATAATGCTACTGTACTCCAACTTCTCCATGACTCATACCCCCCGATACGATCCATAGATTCATCAAAATAAGCAAACTATGCAACAAAAACAGAATCTGTCTAAAACAGAACATTCTGTAAAGATCTATTTAAAAGCCATACTTCTGTAACTCCAATATTTTTGAAAAATTAGGAAGACATAAAAAATTAATATACCAATACGGTGTAAAAATTTCAGATTTTTCTGATGCTCCAGTACAGAACTAAAATTCTAGCACTGGACGCAAAACTTTCTGTTTTCCAAACAGCATCAATTATACTATCATCAACATCATCCCAAAGGCATTACTTGGCACAAACACTAATTAAAACATAAAAAAACAATCATAATAGAGGCTATAATTGTGTAAACACTCAATAATAGAAAGTAAAAACAAAAATTTATTTTATTCATTGGGTTGCCTCCCAACAAGCGCTATTGTTTTATGCCCCTAGCTAGGCATAATGCATAGTTTCAAGTGTTGTCATCCTTCATGTTAATTCCATAAGTGGCCCCCATAATAGATTCATAAGGTGCTTTAATTCTCTTTCTAGGGAAGTGTGCCATCCCTTTCTTTAATGGAAATTGAAATCTTATATTACCTTCTTTCATATCAATAATAACACCTATTGTTCATAGAAAAGGCGTACCAAGTATTATGGGGCAAGAAGGATTGCATTCAATATCAAGAACAATAAAGTCCACGGGAACATAATTTCTATTTGCAAGAATAAGCACATCATTTATTCTACCCAATGGCTTTTTAATAGTGGAATTCGCAAGATGCAAATTAAGGGAACAAGGATCCATGTCGGTGAGACCTAGCACATCACACAAAGACTTTGGTATAGTGGAAACGCTAGCACCAAGATCACAAAGGGCATTACATTCATAATCTTTAATTTTGACTTTAATAGTAGGTTCCCATTCATCTTGTAATTTCTAGGAATTGATATTTACAACTCAAGTTTTTCTTCATGCGCTTTCATCATGGCTTCCACAATATGTTTAGTGAAAGCTTTATTTTGTTCATATGCATTTGGTGAATTAATTATGGATTGCAACAAAAAAATACACTCAATTAAAGAACAACTATCATAATTAAAGTCCTTGTAATCCAAAGTAGTGGGTGCATTACTATTTAAAGTTTTGACCTCTCCAAACCCACTTTTTTCATTTTTTCATTAAGATTATCACCCTCCAAGCAATTGGGACTCCTTCTATCTAAAGTTGACTCTTCTCCAGTCCCTTTTTCATCAAGTTTTATGTTACTAAATAATGATTTAATAGGAGTGACACCAATCATTTTAATATCTTCATCATTACTAGATTGTGACTCAGGTTTAGCAGCCATCCTATTCACTAGAATTGTTTGTTTATCCAAAAAAAATCCTAGTAAATTTTCAGTATTAGCAAGTTGAGCCTGGAGGTTGGATACTTCTAGATTAACATTTCAAGTTGTTTATTAATAGCCTCCAACAAGCTAGAATGTTCCTTAAGTTCTTCGGAAAAGAATTTATTTTTCTCAAATTGTGAAGACATAAAACTCTTAGTGACATTTTCTATTTCAGACAATCTTTTGTCATAAAAACTATCGCGAAATCCCTCTAACGACATAATGGCAAGACAAGCAAACTGGCAAACAAGAAAATAAAAATGTTTTTGTGTTTTTGTAAAAAAAAAATTAGAAGTGGGGGAGATGAAAACGAGAGGCAAATGCAAATAAAAGGCAAATAAAATAAATGCAAGTGGATGACGGTTTGTGCGAAGGTACTTGGTAAATTTGATGATGTCTCCCCGGCAACGGCGCCAGAAATTCTTCCTGCTACTTGTAGACTGCGTTGGTATTACCCATAAGAGGAGAGGATGATGCAGTATAGTAGAGATAAGTATTTCCCTTAGTTAAGAACCAAGGTTATCAATCCAGTAGGAGAACCAGGCAAAATTCCATTAAACACACCTACACACACAAGAGCAAACACTTGCACCTAACGCAAATAAGAGGGTTGTCAATCCTCTTAGCGGTTATTTGCAAGGATTAAATCTTATAGAGATAAATAGATAAACTAAAATACTAAATAAAATAAAAGTAAATAAATTGCAGCAAGATATTTTTAGGTTTTTTATATATGATAAAGTAGACCAGGGGGCCATAGTTTTCACTAGAGGCTTCTCCCTCGAACACATAGCATACGGTGGGTAAACAAATTACTGTTGGGCAATTGATAGAAAAGCAAATAATTATGATGGATTCATGGCAATGATCATGTATATAGGCATCATGTCCGAGACAAGTAGACCGACTCCTGCCTGCATCTACTACTATTACTCCACCCATCGACCGCTATCCAGCATGCATCTAGGGTATTAAGTATGAAACAGAGTAACGCCTTAAGCAAGATGACATGATGTAGACAAAGTAAACTCAAGCAATATGATTAAACCCCATCTTTTTATCCTTAATGGTAACAATACAAATACGTGTCATGTCCCCTTCTGTCACTGGGATTGAGCACCGCAAGATTGAACCCATCACAAAGCACCTCTCCCATTGCAAGATAAATCAATCTAGTAGGCCAAACCAAATCGATAGATCGTAGAGAAATACAAAGCTATAATAATCATGCATAAAAGAGTTCAGAGAAGACTCAAATATTTCTCATGAATAATCTGATCATAAACTCACAATTAATCGGATCCCAACAAACACAACGCAAAACAAGATTACATCGGATAGAACTCCAAGAACATCAAGGAGAACATGGTATTGAAGATCAAAGAGAGAGAAGAAGCCATCTAGCTACTAGCTATGGACCTGTAGGTCTGTGGTAAACTACTCGCACATCATCGGAAGGGCAGCAAGGTTGATGAAGAAGCCCTCCGTGATCGATTCCCCATCCGGCAGAGTACCGGAAAGGGCCTCTAGATGGGATCGCGGAAGAACAGAGGCTTGCGGTGGTGGAAAGGTTTTCTCTTCTGTCTTTCTGGTATATTGGGAATATTTGGGAATTTATAGTGCTAAAATTAGGTCAGGAGGGGTAATGAGGGGCCCACAAGCCTGGGGGCGCGCCCTACCCCCTGGGCGTACCCTCCAGGCTTGCCGCCTCCTCGTGGATCTTCTGGTCTTCTCCCGAAGCTTCGTGGGTCTCTTCTGGTCCAGAAAAAATTAATCCAATTTTTTTTCTCGTTTGGACACTTTTTTATAATGATTTTCTAAAAAGGTAAAAACAAGCAGAAAACAGCAACTGGCACTGGGCACTGGGTTAATAGGTTAGTCCCAAAAAATGATATATAATGGCATATAATTGCATGTAAAACATCCAAGATTGATACTATAATAGCATGGAACAATCAAAAATTATAGATACGTTGGAGACGTATCACCAGACCATAATGGGTTGTTAACAGGCCGGAAGACAGCGCAGGCTTAATTCTATCAACATGCATGACGGATCGTTAATGGGCCGGATTACATGACAGGATGAAAACGACCCAACGGGTTAACGGGCCACAAACGGACCAATTGTTACCACGGGCTGAATTTGGCCCATTAGCATAACAGGCCAGTAACGGACCGTAAGTAATCAAGGGCCGGGAATGAGCCCAATAATTTATGGGCCCTAACAAAGCCGGAAGTAAACACGGCCTGGAAACGGCTCAACTGAATCATGGGCCGTTAATGGGCTCAAAGCAGTTTACTGTTCTTGATGGGCCAGAATCACCACGGGCCATCAATGGGCCCAGAGATACAAAAGGCCTCATATGGGCCGAAAGACGTCACGGGCCATAGATGGGCCGAAAGTGACAACGGGCTGGAATCATATGGGACGGCCCACATGACGCTACAGGGCTGAATTTTGAAAGGCCATAATGGGTCGTGAGTACCCGGGCCGTAAATGGGTTGTATGCGAACAGGCCGGTAACAGGCTTTCCATGGGCCAACCCATTAATTTTTGACCAAGTCAAACGGGTCGGACTTTTTAACCTAAATGGGCCACTATTGGGCCGCGCCACATGTTGACGTATCATAGGCGCCTCTCGTCCAATGAATGAATGACATCTGTCCCAACGCCGAGCTGACACGTGGTTCCGTTGGCGAATGAGAATTTTACACGTGGAAAATCGCCATTGGTCCGGGCTGATAACGGGTTATCGGATCCAAACCCGCACCCGATAGCTTAACGGCGACCCGTTACGGTGGATGCCACGTGTCGGTTACCCTTGACAAAAACACTTCCATGATGCGATATTTATCGTCATGGAAGTGGACACTTCCGTGATGATAATTTCAGTATTGTCATGGAACACTTCTACGACAGCACAGGTATGACTATCTTGATTCTGTCATAAAATTGTCATGGATGTACATGCATGACAGAAAATGTTGTTCGCACACGAGCACATCACCGTGTACCCTCGACGCCGGGGGTGATGCACCGTAGCTCACGTCGAAGGAGACCCGTCCGGAAGCGCGGTACGCAAGCAATCCAGTGGGCGGTTTGTATACCCGAAACTGCACGTGCCCGGGAGGGACCCCATCCGGACACGCGGCAGCTATGGGATGCCCTAGGTCGATTCGCTCGCCCCTAGGGCCTCGAGGTTCACTGCCCTCCAATCTTGAAGAGCGACGAAGAACGAGAAGAAAAATACAAGGGAGAAGATAAAAGTAAAGGTAAAAAGTGGTAGATTGATTGATCGATTGTGTGTTGTTCAATCGGCCGTCACCTCTCATCTATTTATGAGGTGGCTGAACTTCCCGTACAAGAAAAGGACTCCAAATCATGTCCAAATCTTTCCAATATTAACCGAACTCGGATTTATGAAAGTCTGAGACAGCAGTTCAGTTTTTGAGTCTCACAGGCCACAAACAACCTCGGATGAAGGTGGGCCCAAAAGCAAATTTAACCGTTTCGACGAGGTGAACAACTTTCAAGTTGAATGTTTTTTGATTCGATGCCATCTTCAAGGCCGAATCGGACCCGCAATCATCAGATCCGTGGATATGCACGATTTTGGTTCGGACCGGATTGTCCGCTTGACCGGACCAGACTGTCCGGTCATAGCATAAGTTTTTCATGACTGGACCAGACAGTCTGATCTGAATTTTCAGAAAGTCCGGTCGCAACAGCCTTTGGGCGTCCGGCCATCTCCATAGTTTCTAGAGCATTGCACTGTTTTGACTACAACTTTTGCATACGACCTCGGATTAAGACGATTTTTATACGAAAATTGTCTGTTTCGATGAGACAAACAACTTTCATGTTGAAACCATTTCCATCCGAGGTGATCTTAATTATGTTTCATGCCATTTTATAATCTGATATCAACACGGGCATCTCTGAAATTGTCATACTTTTTGCCTCCGAGCTCCGTTTTGGACTATCGTTGTATCCATCTTGATCTTCTCGAAGAGAGCCATCCAATGGTGACTTCCAATCAGAAATTTGACTTCCATCTTGCTACAGCTTCAAGACACTCTTTGCGATCATGCCATTTTCGAGCGTCAACACATGCCCCCCTGTTTTTCGGCAAAGCTTGCATGCCGAAAAATAACTTGCACCGAGTTTGTTCTAAGCACGATGTCAACACTCCATCGGCCATTTTGCATGTGCTTAGGACGATAAGTACATATCGGCCATTGCTTGTGTGAACTTCTTGGTGCAAACTTGGGTGAAACCTTCTCGACTTCATTAATCCAACGACAAACTTCCATAGATATGCATGTCAAAGCCATCCGCCAAACTATTGTCCACACTTTTGCTAGGATCTTGCAGATAATTAACAATGAACTTTCTCCAATCCTTGCTTTCGCCTGCATGAAAATTTCATTAGCGGCCAAAGCGGTGGGCTTCAGTTCGTCCTTACCTATGTCGACGAGACTAAACATCGGCTATTGATAGATATGCAATACACTATGATCAACATGGTAGCCGGATGCTTGCTGTGCCAACTCTCTCCAATTGTCATGTCTAGATATATGGAAAATTTGAAAGCAACCCAAGGAAAATATTACATCTAAACCTGCCTCAAGATAAATTATAAGTGATTCGTCAAAACATTGATAAACTCTTAATAGTCGTTCCACTACTAATAACGAATCACCGAAAGCCTCAATATGTATAGCACCTATAGCAAGTAAAAGCCTCAATCCACAACAATGTATATTCGGCTTTGATTATTTGTGCAAAAAAATATACTAAGCAGCATGAGGCTTAAAAATAGTACCGTAAGGAGACATATAAACAACACCAACGCCTTGGCCATTGTTATGAATCTCCATAGTACTAGAGAGACAAGGCTAATATCAATATCATGCATGTCACATATCTGATGCTCAATAGTAAAACCAACAATGATTTGGCCTCTCATAAATTTGAAAGATTTGTAGACAAAATCATATTAAATCAAATCATAAGCCCACTCACCAATTTTGCTATGAATTGGTCGCAACATATTTTGAATGGCATCGGTCATAATGTCTCAACTCCATGTAAGCATAATGTAGGTATACGTATAAATTTCCATGAGCACGTACCTTGTCTTGCTCTCAATCGAACTAAGGACGATGTTAGAATACTACATCGACCATGCATTGACATATTCTTAGGAAGATAGATAAATATCGGCCATTACCACAAGGTCCATGTAAACTTCATCCATCAAAGCACGTATAGCCAAAATAAACAAATGAAATGACAAATATAATATTTCGGCCCTTTGGATCAGCAACAAACTTGTAGCTAATAAAATGTATAGTGATTTGGTAATACCCTTTCATGATATAAGAAATTATATTGCATCCATGGATCTAAATAAGTCCATGTAGGGTAACCGATCATACCTGGGGATGAATTCCATGGCAAAGACATCAATGGCATGTTTGACGAATGTGGATGATGTGCTAACCGAAGATTTTGATGGGGCGATGCAAACCTTTGGCTTAATTGTTTTTCGCTTCCATCCTTCTCTTTCTTCACTTTTGTAACACTTGTTGCAATAGAACGTTGGACATCATTTTTATTTTGACTGCTCCTCTTGGGAACCCATGCCATGTTCTTCTTTCTCAACTCTTGTACCCTAAGCTTTTGTAATTCCTTCTTTTACCAATACGATAAGCCGAGTGGGCGCCTCAGCTGTGATTTTGTTTCAAGCGATGGTAACTCTTTTTTGGCCTTGTGCACTCTCAACTTCTTTTCTTCATATTTGGCATTTTGACTCTCAATAATTGATTGCTTCATCTCATTTTGACTCTCAACTTCTTTTCTTCATATTTGGCATTGGACCGATTCTTTTTTATTGAAACGTTCTTGAACATATGATTGCTCACTGAATGTTGGTCTTGGAGCTGCATAATATTGGTGAGATGGTTTATATTAAGATGGATAATGTGTCCTTGAATCATACCTGCCCCATGATTAGTATGGATAAAAATTAACATATGGGGGCATCCATGACATTGGCATTGGCGGCCCAAAAGGAGGATATGAATATGTTGCATTGAAATTCTCACTTTGCCAATACCGATCCTTAGATTTGCGCCTAGGGGATGATCTTGATGCTTTTGAATTACTTGGCCGATAAGCACTCTTCTCCTCACTTATCTTCTGATATTTTTCCAATAGCTGCGCGAATGTGACTTTTGGCTTATTACCTTTGTGCTTACCTCGGCCTTTGCTTTCTTTGGTTGTGCTTGCATTGATCGTTGGATTTTCTTGTTGTCCCATAGTCCTTGGCGTCTTTATTGTAACTTCGATAGAACTCATGCCTTCAAGAATATTTTCATTGTGCTCTTGAACAACTTCTTTACTTGAAAGCTTGATCCCATCACCTGCAGTTTTTACCTTCTCATCTTTAAAAGAATCGTCTTGAAGCAGCCGATTCAAAAACTTTTTGCCATCAGGACCAATCGGAATAGACTAGTCATCCTTTGGTGTTTCAAAAAATTTCAATTGTCCTTTATCAATGGCCGATTTAACTATTTGATGAAACATATTACAATCCTCAAAACTATGCTCGAATGAATCATGCAACTTTCAATACATTTGTCCTTGGATTGATGAATTGACATGGTGGCCAAGAAGTCTAATGTAATTGTTTCTCAACAACAAATCAAAGATTTGATCACACATTTTTGAATTGAAGGTATAATTTTCATTCTCTAGCCGATATTGTTGTGAGAACGGCTTTGGAATTGAGCAAACAAATAGTTCAGATTTGACATCTCCCCATTCGGCTATGAATTTTCTTTTGCATTCTTTTTCCGATGTCATTGGATAAGATATTATACTAGCATCGGTTTTCTTAAAAGAATCTAAACTTGACTTTATGTTCTGAAACAAAAATAGTTAGAAAACACATGTCTCAATTGAGACCAAACGCAAGCCAAGTAAGAAATAAGCAAAGCGACCCAATTAGATATGAACTTTAGATAAAGCAATGGGGAAAGCCTTGGCTGCAATAGTAAGTCATTATCGGTCTTTATAGATGGCGCTATGGGTTGACCGATATGCTCTATAACAATTTTATTGCTAACAAGTAAATTACCCTTCTTCATTGGCCTTTCAAAATTACCTATGAGAATTTTTCTAATAGATGCATCAACAATAAAGTTGTGACCAAATCTGAAAACAGGTAAATTACTTGCTAGACATACCTCTTCAAATATGTTGGGAGAGCATGATGGTGATGTGACATGAACAATATCTTGCTCCATCTTTGGATGGCTCCCCAATGCCTTTTCATCATATTTTTCTTGATTCTGTGCATCATTACTTTGAAGATCCTTGTCAACCAAACTTTGTTCGGCTACCTGTTCTTGTCCTTGAGGCTTGTCAATTTTTGTGGCACGAAACTCATAGGGCAGGAAGTAGGTTTCATTAACTTCAGAAAAAATCAAGCACGGCTATTTTCCTATGCTTGCCATGCCCTTTCTCAATGATGCTTGCCTCTTTGGATTTGATGGATTCAGAATTGTCGTGCGTACGACCATCTATGGGGCCATCTAGCCCCTTTACGGTTTGACTAGGGAGATGCGCAAGCACAAAGAGCAGAATCAGCAGGAACGCAAAGGATTTACCCAGGTTCGGGCCACCGTGAGGTGTAAAACCCTACTCCTGCTTTGTGCATTGGATGTGTTTGAGCTCAAGTACAAGGAGCGCTTCTTGCCGGCAAGGTGCGGGAAGAGCACCTACGCATGCAGAACGAGCAAAGTGTCGACCCTTGTAAAGGTTGCCCTGGCCCTCCTTTTATAGCTCACGGGGCAACCACAGTGGCAAAACAGTCATTACAAGTTGATTAGATAGCAAACAGTGCTATCATACCTAACTCTGCCGGATTAGGACAAAAGCATTTATTGCACCGTTAGGTGTCATGTGGAGGAAGAGCCCCGGCAAGGTTTCTGCACCCCTTGCCCAGCTACCTCCTATTATCTTGACACGCCTTTTGGACGGGTGTCATTAAAGTTAATCCTCCTTCCAGCAGGCTGACACATGCCCCGACAAACCTCACCAAACTGCCTGCGCGGTCGATACCTCACCGATTAGTGACTAGCAGCTCGGTGTGGTGGAGCGCTGACGAGCTAGCGAGGGCTTGCCGGCACGGAGCTTGCCGAGCCTTCATCTTGCCGGCTTGGACCTTGCCGGCAAGTGTCTTCTTCATAGCTAGCACAAGTCATGTGCTTCTTGATATCTTGTTTTGATCTTCTCCCTAGTGCCTTTGCAACTAAGCCTTGAATCTTGATCTTGGTAATCCCCGGCAAGCCCTGGCCATCAGGAAGGCTACTACTGTCTATGCATAAGTCAGGGTATAAAATACCCTTGTTTTATATACCGACAGGAGCCCCCGGGCCTGCGCCATACGCGCGTCCGAAGCGTTGTTGGGCTAGGCCCAAACAATGCACAGACACGTGGCGGGAAATTACCGCTGTAATTTTTGCAATGATGATTTTCCTCCAAGCACGCCCACGCCGTGCATTAAATGCGGGATGTAGGAGTGGTGGACTGTAGCGGTTATTCTGAGGTAGTGCGCCTGCAAAGGTGCTGCCAAGGCAAACAGTAAAGAGCCAGCCCCCTCGCGCCTTCCCCATAAAAAGGCAACCGTGAGGGGACGCTGCTCATTCACCCTTGCCTCCCTCTGCTTCATCTTCTTCCTCTAGCCAGAGCAGCTTCCGCCGCCGCCGCCGCCGGTTCACTCCTTGCCTTGACTCCCTCTTTTCTGAGCCCTTATGGCACCCAAGAAGACCGACGCAGTGGGGAAGAAGCCCGCCAAGCCTGTCGATCCCAAGGCGGAGAAGAAGAAGGAACTGGAGGAACTGGAGAAGCGGCGGAGGGAGAACGTGGTATTCTCGCCGCCGGCTTTGGATGAGAATACCTTGATCGAGAGGTATGCCTATATGTGGGGACAAGACACCAAAGACCACAAGGCCCAAGTGGTGCTCCCCGCCAGAGGCAAGGTCCCATCAGATTCGTATCCATTTTTCTGCGCGTACTTCTATTGCGGGCTGGTTCCTCCATTTTCGGATTTCTTCAGCGCAATGATGTACAGCTTTGGGTTTCGACTGCTGGATTTTACTCTGAATGCCATGACGTGCATGTCAGTCTTTGCCCATCTGTGTGAGAATTTCATTGGAGTTGCCCCCAATGTCGATTTGTTCCGCCATTTCTTCATTCCTCGCCTGAAGGTAAAGCGCTCTCCGGCAGTGTCACATGGATCCCCAGTGCCAAGACCAAAGACCAGTATCTTCCTGGGCAGCTGCACTTAAAGTGGGAAGAATGGCGGGCTGAGTGGTGTTGGATCCAGGAAAAGGATTTTCCAAATTTCTGCTTGCCGCGCACAGAGAGAGTCATACGCGGCGACGACTGGAGCAACTTGGGTGCCAGCGACAAGAGACTTGGCCTGGCACTGAACCGAATTGCTCGCCTTAAAGCCGCCAAGTTGACTATAGAGATGGTGGGTGCCGATTTCCTCCGGTGATGCATTGCGCCACTGAAGAAAAGGCAGAGGTTCACCTGGGAGTACTAGAATGCAGGTGACATCATGCGGTTGTACCCGGGTCTCGGCAACAATCTGACTGTCATGGAGCACGCCTGCCTCTGTGAGCAGCTGTTCAGAGCTACCAGCACCTTCCACTTGCTGGACCAGATCATCCCACTGCATATCAATTCTGCCAAAGATTCCATCTTGGCTATGATGCCAGAATGCAACGCTCAAGGAGTCGAACCTCTCTGGCCAATGCCTACTCTGGAGAATGAAATGTCCTGGGCTTCAAACTTGACGGAGAAAGCCATCCGGAAAGAGAAGGATCTCATCAAGGCCACCAAAGACGAGGAGCTGGCATACATCGCCAGCAAGGCCGCATAAATTGCTAGAATTAGCAAGGCTAGCGGTTCTCAGGTCACGGCAACAGAAGATGATGAAGAAGAACATCCTGGCGAGGAGGTTGCCGAGGAATCCCAAGAAGAGCCTCCCGGGAATGAGGTTGCCGGGGAACCCGAAGACGAAGAAGAAGAAGGTCCTCAGGCTCCAAAGAAGAGGGCACGCATTCTTCAGAAGACGGCTAGCCAGGAGCCAGTGCGTGCTTCTTCGCCAAAGGCTGGGCCTGTCGTGAAGAAAACGACCACGAAAACTGGCCACCAAGAAGAAGTGCGCCGGCATCCATCCCGGCGTCCACGAGCTCAGCGTCCATCTTCTCGGCAAGAGGTTGTCGGGGAAGTCGGGTCTTCTCAGCCAGCAAGTTCATCGCCTCCGGCACTCAAAAGGGCCAGGGAATCACCCCCGCCGGCAAGATATGACCTCTCCGTCCTCAGCGAGTCAGAAGATGAGGAGTAAGCATAATTGCCTTATTTTTACCAAGTCTTGACTCCATCTTGATTATGATTCCTGACTTGATTTTCTTCTGTTTTTGCAGAGACACAGAGCTGCTTGTGCACTGGGCCAAGCGAACCAGAGCCGCAACGGAAAATGAACCTGCAGCAAGTACTGGGCAAGGGGATGTATCTGCTGATACCATCGTCATCAGCCCCCAGCCCAGCCCCCTGCGCGAGGCCGTGACGCGGTTTCCACTCGCCGGTACTAGCACCGATGCTCCTTCTCTTGGTCTCGACAAGGAGGTAGGAGAAGGCCACCAGGAGGAAGAGTGCCAAGAGGCGGATCCCACCATGGTTCCTCCGTCAACCACCGTCCCGGAGAGTGCTTCTCCGACAAGGGCCTCCACTGATGAGCCCGTCCGCACTGAAATAGTCCCGGCAAGCGAAGCTGCCGGAGACCGTGTGGCGGCAACTGAAGTTGCTCGGGAAGGAACTGTCCTTCCACAACAAGCGCCAACAGGTAATCCACTTGTTTTTAGGCACTTCCCAAATTTTTTGTTTTCTTGAACTTGACTTGTAAATTGATTTCCATTTTAGCCTTTGCTTTTGTTCCGCTCTGCAGCTCCCACCTCCCCCGAAGAAGGGGAAATCCTTGTAGAAGTGGCAGATATTGCAAAGGAAGCTGTTGATGAAGCCGCCAAGATAGCTGCTGAGGAGGCTACCAACTCTATCATCGAGGAAGCAATGGAAGTTGCCGGAGACATAAGGGAATCTTCCGGCAACATATCTGCTCCCATCCAGACAAGCACGGAGATGGTGCTAGTTGATGCTGACAAGCCAGACTCTGTCGTTCAACCAACTGTGCCAACCACTCAGGCCTTGATGGATGTCTCGATGCTCACTGCTCCCCAACAAGGATCTGAAGCTCCCAGTACATCAGGTACTGAGGAGTTAAACTTTGATGAGGAAATTGCTCGTATCCTTGCCTCCATCCCCAAAAGCACTCTTGAAGATGACAACGCTACCGATAGCATAGCAGACCTTGCCTTCCTAGAGACCATGGCTGCTGGTCTCAGGGATGTGCAAGAGCGTTATGGTAAGCGATGGGACAAGCTTCAAGCAGAACACACGGCTCTGGAGGTGATTGAGGAAAAGTTGAAGAAGAAGGCAGAAGATATTCGCACTTGGTATAACAACCAATCTCTCAATCTGAGGAGGCAAGAGGAAAAACTTGCCGCCGCCCAGGAGAAGGCGATAGCCTTGGACGGCAAGCTGACAGAGCGTGAAGCACAGCTCAATGCCCGGGAAAGGAATCTTGCCGCACAAGAGGAGGCCCTTGCCGCCAAACTTCGCGGCAAGGAAGAAGAAATTGAGAAGCTCCTTGAGCAAAGGACACAAGAGTTGGAAAAGAACCATAAAGATTTCATTGAGACCCAAGCTCAAGAAAATGCCGCCAAGCTAAAGGAGGCTACTGATGAAGCTGCCGCTGCCACCACCGCCAAGGCAGATCTTGATTCCCAGTTGACCAAGCTGAAAGAGGAGCTTGCCGGCAGTAGTAAAGAGGTCGAGACTCTCAAGGGCGAAGCGCAGAAAGCAGCCCTCACCTTAGGGGAACTACAAACGCAGCTCTCGTCCAAGAATCAAGATCTCGATACCACCGCTAAGGTAGCCAAGGACTTGAAGTCTAAACTTGCCGGCCTGGAAACAGATCTCGAGTCCGCCAAGGAGCGGGAAAGAATCTTGACAGAGAAGTTGGGAACGGAGGAAGCCTTGCGTGTAGATGTTGCAAACAGGTTCAATTAGCTACATGAGAACCTCTCCCTTTGGACCAACGGCCTTGTCAACATTGCCGAGCGCATCACCTCCCAAATTGCTGTCATGGACATGAGGAGCTGGGGCTTCATCGTCAATGACAAGGAGGCCACCAGCGTCAGGCTAACCAAGTTCTTCGTGGGTCTCATTGAGGCCTTGAAGACGTATCATGAAGATAGATCTGCCTCGTTTGCAGATGAATCTCGGAAGTTTGCGCGCAACGTCCTTTATAAGGTACTGCTCAAGCTGGCACACTGCCATACTGATCTCGATCTCTCCGGGATCTTCAGGAAGTTGCCGCAGAACACCGACATCACTGCCGCCGACAAGATTGCCGGTCCTCTTGCCGACAAGGTTCTCCACGTCCCCAGGATCCAAGGAGATCGTCAAGATTAAGCCTGTCCTTGTATTCGCCACAGTGCTGCCATGTAAAAGATACATTTGATCTTATGTTAGATCTGCACTGATTTTGTGATGTAATATAACTTGTGTTAATGAATGAATGTATGCCATCTCCCTTGTTTCACTTTGTCTTTGTATGATTTTTTTTATACCCTACGCATGCCAGAAGCCTGCCGGTGCATTCACTTGCCACGAGCGCTTGAGGAACGGATCCTTAGCAGCCTGCTGGTAGTGTCGCCGCCGACAAGTTTTCCTTTGACATTTTCAAATGCAGCTACTTAAATTGTTGAGCGGACTCGAAACAAAATAAGAGCGCAACTGATTACGACAAGGTTCCTTCGCGTGCAGGTTTTTCATACAAACACAGAATCGTTCAAGGGAAATTGCAAATATAACAAGGAATTTGTTTCAAAGTTTTTCAACTTAGCTTTTCCTTGTACTGTTTTTCTTGTTGCACAAAATGGTCACTTGAACATCATTAAGTGGTGTCCTCATCGTCACTCCCCCCGGGAAACTTGCACGCGAGGAATCCTTCTGTTCTTTGAGAAAAAGAAAGAAGAGAAAGGAGTGGTTTGGAAACCTCCACGGTCTATTAACCATTTCATACAAGTCAAAGCGTAATCATAACATCACATGCATTATACACAAATAAATATGTATTTTGACGAAGGGTTGCGAAACACTTAGCTTTATTTCACTTATGCACAGGATCTGCGCCTGGCTTTGTACAAAGGATTACAAGTCTTGCCGACAAAGCTTGTACAACAGGGGTTGCCGAGGGGCCCGGCAACCGCGCCTCACAGGTAGAACTTGCGAAGATGCTCAATATTCCATGAATTTTGCACTGGGATGCCATCTTCGGTCTCCAGACGGACTGCGCCAGGTCTGGTGACTCGTGCTACCCAATAAGGGCCTTCCCACTTCGGCGTCAACTTGTTTGAATTCTTGGCGGACTGAATGCGCCGAAGAACAAGGTCGCCTTCCTCAAGGCTTCGGGCATGCACTTTGCGGCTGTGATAGCGGCGCAAGGCTTGCTGGTAGCGTGCAGCTTGCACAGTTACCCGAAGATGATCCTCCTCAAGGAGCCCGTATGTGAGTTCCGTGGGGAGCCCCGCTTCTGCACCATAGACTAGGAAGAAGGGCGTTTGGCCGGTGGCTCAATTTGGTGTCGTCCTGAGTGACCAAAGAACTGCCGGCAACTCATCAATCCAGCATCTCCCGCACTTGTGCAGCCTATCAAATGTTCTCGTCTTGAGGCCCCGCAACACTTCAGCATTTGCCCTTTCCACCTGACCGTTGCTTCTCGGGTGAGCAACAGATGCAAAACCGATTTTGCTGCAAGGTCTTGGATGTACTTCATGAAGGTGCGGCTCGTGAATTGTGTGCCGTTGTCGGTGATGACCCTATTGGGAACACCAAAACGGCAAACTAATCCTTTGAAGAACTTGATGGCTGACTGTGCTGTCTCCTTCCTCACTGGCTCCACTTCAGGCCACTTCGTGAACTTGTCGATTGCGACGTACAAGAACTCAAAGCCCCTAGTTGCACGGGGGAAGGGACCCAAAATGTCAAGCCCCCAGACCGAGAAGGGCCAGGAGAGAGGTATTGTTTGAAGAGCTTGAGCCGGCTGATGTATATTCTTTGAATGAAACTGGCATGCTTCACACTTGGTTACTAGCTCAGTTACATCCTGGAGGGTAGTGGGCCAATAGAAGCCTTGCCGGAAAGCTTTGCCGACAAGTGCTCTTGAACCTATGTGAGATCCACATACGCCTCCGTGTATCTCTGCCAACAGCTTCAGTCCATCTTCCCGGCAAATTCACTTTAATTTCACACCGGTTGGTCTTCTTCTGTACAGAATGTTATCCACAAACTGATACATACTTGACTATCGGGCTACTTTCTCAGCTTCTTCTTGGTCATCGGGAAGTTCTCCTGTTTGAAGGAAATGAACTATTTGTTGTGCCCAAGTTGAAGCCTACGGCTCGACGACAAGGACTAAAGGCATCTCTTCAGGTGTAGGAGCGCTTGCCTCAACAGCAAGATTTTGACGTTCTGCTAGAGGCCGCTGCTCACTAGCAACCTCAGTGTTGTTCCCGGCAACATTCTTGCCGACGGCTTCTGGGAGCTCTGCCGGAAAATACTTGCCGGTGTTCAACTTTCTTCTCTTGTTTGTTTGCATTGATGGAGTGACTGATGGTTGATTCAAATGGAGCACAAAAGTTCCTGGTTCCACAGGAAGCTTTTGAGCAGCACACTTTCACAGGTGATCAGCAATGCTGTTTTCTACAGGAGGAATGTGCTCTGTTTGCAATCCGTCAAAATGTTCTTCCAATTTCCTCACTTCTTCCACATATGCTTCCATCAACGGGCTCTGATTATCTTTATTAACTTGTTTGACAACGAGCTACGAGTCGCCACGTATGATCAACTTCCTGATTCCAAGGTCCCCTACGATCCTGAGACCGGCAAGGAGTCCTTCATACTCAGCAGTGTTGTTGGTAGCTTTCTCCCTGGGAAAGTGCATTTGGATGACGTACTTGAGATGCTCTCCGGTGGGCGCGACAAGCAGCACTCCGGCACCGGCGCCTTGCAGCGAAAAGGCACCGTCAAAGTACATAACCCATTCTTTGGTTGTTTCTTTGCCGGGGAGAGCTGATTCTTGAATCTCTTCGTCTTGCGTTGGCGTCCATTCTGCAATGAACTCCGTCAAGGCTCTTCTCTGAATAGTCGATGTGCTTTCAAACTTAAGTGCAAAGCTCGACAACTCCAACACCCACTCCACTATCCTGCCGGTTGCATCTGGATTTCTCAAAATGCGCTGCAACGGAAAGCGAGTGACAACGGTAATCTCATGTGCTTGGAAGTAATGGCACAGCTTTCTCGAGGCCATGAGCAGATGGAAAAGCAATTTTTGCACACTAGAGTACCTTGACCTAGCCCCCTGTAAAAGGGAGCTTACAAAGTAAACTGGTCGTTGCACCAATTTCTTCTTAGGCACTATCTGTTGATTTGTTTGCGCTGTATCTGATCTATTGGCACCAGACTCTGCCGGAGAAGATTCCGGCTTGTCGTTTGGCGGGCTTGTCGCTGCTGCTTCTTCGTCATCAGCTTCCCTCTCTGCCACTAATGCAGCACTGACCACTTGATTTGTTGCTGCCAAGTACAGCAGCAACGGTTATTGTGGCTTAGGTGCAACTAGTGTTGGCGCAGATGAGAGGTACTTTTTCAAGTCTTGCAGCGTGGCCTCCGCTTCCAGAGTCCATTTCATTGGACCTGCCTTTTTTAAAATCTTGAAAAATGGCAGGGCGCACTCAGAAATTTGGAAATGAACCTACTCAATGCAGCGACACAACCAGCAAGACGCCGCACATCCTTGACGCGCTTCGATGCTTCAATTTGCTCAATGGCTTTGATCTTGTCGGGATTAGCTTCGATTCCGCGTTGAGATACAAAGAACCCGGGAAGCTTGCCAGATGGGACGCCAAACACACACTTATCGGGGTTGAGCTTCAGATTGATCTTGCGCAAATTTGCAAATGTTTCCTCTAAGTCTTGAATGAGGGTTGATTTGTCCTTAGTTTTGTCCACTATATCATCCATATATGCTTCCACATTTCTGTGCAACTGGGGCTCAAAACCAATTTGGACAGCTCTTGCAAAGGTTGAACCAGCACTCTTTAATCCGAAAGGCATATGCACGAAGAAGTATGTGCCACATGGAGTAATGAATGCGGTTTTCTCCTCATCTTCCTCGGCCATGAAAATCTGATGATAGCCAGAATATGCATCAAGAAAGGAGAGTAGATCGCAGCCGGCAGTAGAGTCAACAATTTGATCGATGTGCGGCAAAGGGAAAGAATCCTTTGGACATGCTTTGTTGATATCAGTATAGTCAATACAAAGTCTCCACTTTCCATTTGCTTTGCGTACTACAACTGGATTTGCCAACCATGTTGGATGTAGTACACCTCTAACTAAGCCTGCTGCTTCTAACTTCTTTATTTCAGTAATGAATTGTTGTCGTTCCAAAGTTTGTTTCCTGACCTTCTGCTTGACGGGCCGAGCATGAGGACAGATGGCAAGGTGGTGCTCGATTACCTCCCTGGGAATGCCGGGGATGTCAGATGGTTGCCATGCAAACAAATCGACATTCGCCCGCAGGAAGGCAACGAGCGCGCTTTCCTATTTGCTGTCAAGGGAGGCACTGATGGTGAAGGTACCGCCTGTGCCATCCTCCTTCGCCAGCACCTTCTTGGTTGCTGGTGGAGTAGCTTTGGACTTTTTGGCGGTAGAGCTCTCTGGCAAATCCTCAACGGGCGCGCAGCACTCCGAAGAGGCGCACTTTTCGGCAGACTTGCCAGAGGTCTTGCCGTTCTTCTTGCTTTTCTCTTTCTCATTGGCGGGAGCAGGTGCCTTAACGGCAGATGCTGCAACCGCTTCTCTGTAGAGCTTGTCGATGCAAATAACTGCATCCTTCTTATCGGAGTTGATGGTTATGACGCCCATCGGCCCTGGCATCTTCAGCGTATTGTAAGCATAGTGTGATGTTGCCATGAATTTCGCCAAGGCTGGGCGACCAAGAATTCCATTATACGGCAAGGGGATCTTCACAACATCGAAAACAACTTTCTCTGTTCTGTAGTTCAGCTCCCCGCCAAACGTCACCGGCAAAGTGATCTTCCCCTTGGGTTGGCTTCTTCCTGGATTTACTCCTTGAAACGTGCCAATTTTCTCGAGTTCCTCATCGGGAATTTGCAGCCTCTTGATTACCTCTGGTGAAATCAAATTCAGGCTAGCCCCACCATCAACTAACATTTTTGTGACCTTGAGGTTGCGTATTGTTGGTGAAACCAACAATGGCAAGCACCCGACCGCAATTTTACGATCAGGGTGGTCCTCGGCATAAAAAATGATAGGCGTGTGTGACCATTTGAGCGGCTTCTGAGCACCTATTGCCGGTTCCGCTGCGTTGACTTCACGCGCCCACTGCTTGAGTTGGCGGTGAGAAGAGTGCAGGGATGCACCCCGTCAATACACATAGCCTCAGTTGCCTTCTGGAATTCCTGTTCACTGGACTCTTCGTCGTCCTCCTCGTCACTTCCATCATCATCCTCTTTCTTTTCTCGGCCTCTAGCAGGCTTCTCCTTTTGCTGCTTGGCCTTGCCGCGATGGCCTCCTCGACCACCACGGCCTCTCTTGCCAGATCCACCAGCACCATCCTGGCCCTTCTCCTTGTCGCGCTTTTCATATTCAGCCTTTTGCTTCTCGGCAAGTTGCTCAACTTGTCGGCACTCCTGGAGATCATGACCTTTAGTGCGGTGAATCTTGAAGTATGGCCCATCAGATTTGCCGGCCTTCTCGTTCGCCGCCGCCTCCTGACAAGTGGCGCATACAGCAGCCTCCTTGCCGGAGCTCTCTGTCTTAGCTTTCTTGGCGGTGTCAGAATTGCCAGAGCCCTCGACGGCCATAACTGTTTTGCCTTTGCGCTTCCTATTGCGCTTTTGGCCTTTCTTCTTCGGGGTGGCGGCATCATCCTTCTCGGAATCTACCTCGGCACCAGCGTCCTCCCCGGGAAGTCTCCTTCCTTCTTCAACGCGTGCACACTTATCCGCCAATGTGTACAACTCATTGACGGTCTTTGGTAACTTGACGTTCATCTTTTCCCGCATCCTTCGATTGCGCACATTTGTGTGAAAGGCGGCAATCACGGCTGCGGGATGCACATCTGGAATGTTGTGGTGCACGTCGCTGAATCTCTGGATATACTTGTGCAAGGATTCGCCATCTCTCTGCAGGATCACTTGCAAATCGTTGGGCTGACCAGGAGCCTTGTGGCCTCCAGTAAAAGCACCAACGAACTCGTTGCATAGATCGGACCATGAAGAAATGGAGTTTGCTAGCAAGTTCATCAGCCAAGACCTCACATTGGGCTTGAGCACCAATGGGAAGTAACTGGCGAGAATCTTCTCATCCCTTCCCCCGGAAGCTTGCACAGCAATCGTGTAAATGCCCAAAAACTCTGCCGGGTTTAGCTTGCCGTCGTACTTCTCTGGTACTTCTGGCTTGAAGGCTCGGACAGACGGCCAGCGGACTTGCCGCAGCTCGCGAGTGAAGGCTGGGCAGCCAACCTCATAAGGCAGATACCCGCCAGCCTCGGGCGTAGGCTCATCGACGACTGGGCCGTTGCGCGCGTCATACTGACGGCGCGCCTCCCGGCGCCATTCAATGGTAGTGCGGGCATCTACTGCCCGCCTATCTTGCAGCACTTGCCGTTGATCTTGCCACGCTCGCGGATCCGAAGAAGCCATCGACATCTCGTCGGGCTCAATGGACCGGTGAGTTTGCCGTGACTGCTGTTTTTGTTGCTATTGACATTGTTGCCGCAGAGGTGATTGCACCGTTGGCACAACACCTTCGACACGGCCACCAGTTGGAGCTACTGGTGATGTTTGCGGGCGCTGAGATGGTCTCGCTTGCTGTGACTTGCTGGCTTCGGCAAACCCAATAAGGCTTTGGATGGTGGCCCTCCACTCATCCATCTTGTCTGCCGTCACAGGGAAGTTTAACAGCATCTGAGCCCGCGCCATTGCCTCTGCTGCCGTAGCTGGCATGGCTGGGAGCGAAGAACGAGATGTCGCTCTACTCCTGGCAGAACCAGCAGGAGCGCCACCACGATCTTGCTGCCGCGGCTCATGTCCAGCAGTGGGCTGACGCGGTGGAGATGGTGCCTGGAGATCTCGTGGCTGATCAACAGGCGTTTTGCCATGTGGACACCGCCGACCGGAGCCGCCTCCACCGTTCGGGTCCACATCGCACCCATCTTGCGACGGTCGCGGTGTGTGTCCCGACGCAGCATCCTTGGATGTTGCAGCAGAAGGGTCTTGACTCGTGCCAGACCAGATGGTATTTCTCCGGTGGCTTCGCTCGTCGGTGCGTTGAGGAGGCGGGAGTTGACCATCCACGCTGCCTGTACCGTTGTGGCTTCGATCGCCAGAATGGCGAGGAAGCTGGGAATTGGTGTTGCGCGCTCCGCTTGCACCACCAGTGCTAGCTACGCTGCCCGTGCCGCTTGCACCGGTGACACCTTCCGCTCCGCCTACGCCGCCTGCGCCGGCCGGATCATCTCCGCCGCCCGTGGGCGTATGTGACGGAAGCTTGGAGGTCGATGGAGCTGCTACAGACACGCCCTTTTTCTTGGGCGCCATCACTGGTGATGAAGATGTAACTGACACGCAGACTGCAGATTCAGGTTCGCCCAAGCGATCCCCCTTCCTGGCGTGCCAAAGATGTCGTGCGTACGACCACCTATGGGGCCATCTAGCCCCTTTGTGGTTTGACTAGGGAGATGCGCAAACACAAAGAGCAGAATCAGCAGGAACGCAAAGGATTTACCCAGGTTCGGGCCACCGTGAGGTGTAAAACCCTACTCCTGCTTTGTGTATTGGATGTGTTTGAGCTCAAGTACAAGGAGCGCTTCTTGCCGGCAAGGTGCAGGAAGAGCAGCTACGCATGCAGAATGAGCAAAGTGTCGACCCTTGTAAAGGTTGCCCTGGCCCTCCTTTTATAGCTCAAGGGGTAACCACAGTGGCAAAACAGTCATTACAAGTTGATTAGATAGCAAACAGTGCTATCATACCTAACTCTACCGGATTAGGACAAAAGCATTTATTGCGCCATTAGGTGTCATGTGGAGGAGGAGCCCCGGCAAGGTTTCTGCACCGCTCGCCCAGCTACCTCATATTATCTTGACATGCCTTCTGGACGGGTGTCATTAAAGTTAATCCTCCTTCCAGCAGGCTGACACGTGCCCCGACAAACCTCACCAAACTGCCTGTGTGGTCGACACCTCACCAATTAGCGACTAGCAGCTCGGTGTGGTGGAGCGCTGATGAGCTAGCGAGGGCTTGCCGGCACGGAGCTTGCCGGGCCTTCATCTTGCCGGCTTGGACCTTGCCGACAAGTGTCTTCTTCATAGCTAGCACAAGTCATGTGCTTCTTGATATCTTGTTTTGATCTTCTCCCTAGTGCCTTTGCAACTAAGCCTTCAATCTTGATCTTGGTAATCCCCGGCAAGCCCTGGCCATCAGGAAGGCTACTACTGTCTATGCATAAGTCAGGGTATAAAATACCCATGTTTTATACACCGACAGGAATATATACTACTTGATTCGGCTTTTTTAACTGAAGCACTTTTAGTTTCCAAATCATCATTCTTTTCATCAGGTATATCAATTGGCAAGGTTTCTTTTCTTTGAGCCAATTCTCTATCCATTTGCTCCTGGCGGCGTGTGGCAAAATACGTTTTCAACTTTTTCTCGATTTCAGCCCACTCCAGATACGATTGCCCCCAATGCTTTTCGATTCTTTCGGCAATGACACATGGGTGTTGCCAAAACTTTGCAATTGTGTAGGGGTGTATAATATGATGTAGTACTAGGTGAAGGCATATGCATTGTTGTAGAACCATATTTTTGCTCGCCAATTCTATCAATTGGCAAAGATTTATCTTTTTGCAAAACTCTAGCTCTAATTGCATTATAATCAGAAACTAGCCCCTTAACATGTTCTTCAAGGAAAAGAGCACTAATCTTGTTATTTCGGGCTATATCCCTTTTTAATGTAGCCACTTCCCGTTCTGTAAGGGATTGCTCCACAATACTTTTAGATTCTTTCGGGAATGAGGTTTTGCCGAAATTGTGCAATTGCGTAGAGATGCATTATATGCTACAATATTAGATGATGGCATGTGCACTCCTGCAAAATTTTCACTTATTCGGCTGTGACCATGAAGGTGTGGAGCCGAATTATGAGCATCTATAGTTGTATACAGTGCCGAAAATTTATTGAAGTGAGGTGTAGCATATGATGCTTGAGGGTAGTTGGCCGTATAACTAGTGGTAGCTTGGCCAATTCTCCCATCCATCAGCATGTTTGGATTCACATATTGCAAATTAGTTGCCGATGAATAAAAGGGTGAAACACTTTCTTGTATGCTATTGGAAATTTTAACATGAGGTGTCTCAAATTGATTAACCAAACCCATCATGTTGTTCATCGGCATATGGATTTGTGGGGCTGCCAGTGCATGAGAGTTAAGATACATATGTTGTATGTTGCTAAAATCATAAAAATTTGAAGCATGAAGATTATTTTGCATCGGCCCTTGCATGTAATTACATGCATGATTGATAAAACCAGGGCTAGCCGATACATTATGCTCGTTAAGCGATCTAGCAACAACATATGGATTATTTGCATCTACAAAGGGGAATTGTGTATTCATATTACCTTTGTAGATTGCAGCAACTTGATGACGATCTTTTAGTAGCAAGAACGGGCTGGAGACCGTTCAAAGCTTCGTCCCCAGCGGAGTCACCAAAAAGTATGTTCACACACGAACACGTCACCGTGTACCCTCGACGCCGGGAGAGATGCACCGCAGCTCACGTCGAAGGAGACCCGTCCGGAAGCGCGGTACGCAAGCAATCCAGCGGACGCTTTTGTATACCCGAAACCGCACGCGCCCGGGAGGGACCCCGTCTGGACGCGCGGCGGCTATGGGCTGCCCTAGGTCGATTCGCTCGCCCCTAGGGCCTCGAGGTTCGCTGCCCTCCAATCTTGAAGAACGACGAAGAACGAGAAGAAAAATACAAGGGAGAAGATAAAAGTAAAGGTAAAAATGGTAGATTGATTGATCGATTGTGTGTTGTTCAATCGACTGTCACCTCTCATCTATTTATGAGGCGGCTGGACTTCCCGTACAAGAAAAGGACTCCAAATCACGTCCAAATCTTTCCAAAATTAACCGAACTCGGATTTAGGTATGTCTGAGACAGCAGTTCAGTTTTTGAGTCTCACATGCCACAAACAACCTCGCAAGAAGGTGAGACCAAAAGCAAATCTAACCATTTCGATGAGGCGAACAACTTTCATGTTGAACATTTTTTGATTCGAGGACATCTTCAAGGCCAAATCGCACCCGCAATCATCAGATCCGTGGATATGCATGATTTCGGTTCAGACCGGACCAGACTGTCCGGTCACAACATAAGTTTTTCGTGACTGGACCAGACAGTCTGGTCTGAATTTCCAGAAAGTCTGGTCACAACAGGAGGCTTTGGGCGTCCGGCCATCTCCATAGTTTCTAGAGCATTGCACTATTTTGACTACAAGTTTTGCATACGACCTCGGATTAAGACGATTTTTATATCAAAATCGTCTGTTTCAACGAGACGAAGAACTTCCATGTTGAAACCTTTTACATCCGAGGTGATCTTAATTACTTTTCATGCCATTTTATAATCTGATGTCAACACGGGCATCTCTAAAATTGTCATACTTTTTGCATCCGAGCTCCATTTTGGACTATCTTTGTATCGATCTTGATCTTCTCGAAGAGAACCATCCAATGGTGACTTCCAATCAAAAATTTGACTTCATCTTGCTACAGCTTCAAGCCACTCTTTGCGATCATGCCCCTCGAGCTTGTGGCTCTCTCGTATCTCGTCTGGTCTCCTCCCGAAGCTTCTAGGGTCCCTTTTGGTCCAGAAAAAATTAATCTAAAGATTTTATTCCGTTTGGACTTTAGTTGATATTGATTTTCTGAAAAGCCAAAAACAAGCAAAAAAAACAGGAACTAGCATTGGGCACTGGGTTAATAGGTTAGTCCCAAAAAATGATATAAAATGGCATATAATTGCATATAAAGCATCCAAGATTGATAATATAATAGCATGAAACAATAAAAAATTATAGATATGTTGGAGACGTATCAGCATCCCCAAGCTTAATTCCTGCTCGTCCTCGAGTAGGTAAATGATAAAAAACACAATTTTTGATGTTGAATGCTACCTAACATGTGTATTATGTAATCTCTTTACGGTATAAACATTGAGAAACAATGAAGTAACAACATTAACATAATAATATCCATGAATAAAAGAAGCATAACCATTAAACTTTCAAAATATACGATCCTTAACGAATGTTATCCCCTCTCATTTTATCATGTTAGCATGACATGACTCCGCCTTCATCGCATAAATATAAATCATGAGCACCCCGGTGTTAAACCAGGCAATTGGATCGTACTTCTAACGCGCTTCAGCATTTTCAACTTCACGCAATACATGAGCGTGAGCCATGGATATAACACTATAGGTAGAATAGAATGAGGTGGTAGAGATCAATAGGAGAAGTCAAAAGGAAGAAAGTCTCGCATCAACTCGGTGGATCAACGGACTATGGAGATGTCCATCAATCGATATCGATGCGAGGAGTAGGGATTGCCATGCAATGGATGCACTAAGAGCTATAAGTGTATGAAAGCTCAACTGAAACTAAGTGGGTGTGCATCCAACTTGCTTGCTCATGAAGACCTCGGGCATTTGAGGCAGCTCGTCATCAGAATATACAAGCCAAGTTCTATAACGAAAAATTCCCACTAGTATATGAAAGTGACAACATAGGAGACTCTCTATATGAAGAACAAGGTGCTACTCTGAAGCAAAAGTGTGGAAAAGGATAGTAACGTTGCCCCTTCTCTCTTTATCTCTCATTTTTATTTTTATTTTTATTTTTTTCTCTTTTTTTTGTTGGGCTCTTTTTGGCCTCTTTTTTTTCTTTTCTTTTTTGTCCGGAGTCTCATCCCGACTTGTGGGGGAATCATAGTCTCCATCAACCTTTCCTCACTGGGACAATGCTCTAATAATGATGATCATCACACTTTTATTTACTTACAACTCGATAAAACTAGAACAATATGACTCTATATGAATGCCTCTGGCAGTGTACCAGGATGTGCAATGATCTAGCGCAACATGTATGATAATGATGAATGGTAGCTGTGCCACAAATATCATGTCAGCTCTATATGATCATGCAAAGCAATATGATGATGAACGCACAAGTCATGTGACGGAACGGTGGAAGTTACATGGCAATATATCTTGGAATGGCTATGGAAATGCCATAATAGGTAGGTATGGTGGCTGTTTTGAGGAGGATATAAGGAGGCTTATGTGTGATAGAGCGTATCATATCACGGGGTTTGGATGCACCGGCGAAGTTTGCACCAACTCTCGAGGTGAGATCGGGCAATGCACGGTACCGAAGAGGCTAGCAAATTGCGGAAGGGTGAGAGTGCGTATAATCCATGGACTCACATTAGTCATAAAGAACTCACATACTTATTGCAAAGCCTATTATCCCTCGAAGCAAAGTACTACTCGCATGCCCCTAGGGAGGTGGTTGGTAGGAGTTGACCATCGCGCACCCCCGATTATAACAACACTCAAGGATTTCATTTCAGACATAAAAATGCTCAAACCTCCCCACCATGCCATGACCAACACTTAGATGAGAAGTTAATAAGAAGCTTTAATACCGATATTTCTACTAACCAATGATCATGAACCAATATCCTTTCATATTACGACATCAATATCATTAAACCATATGTTTCATATTTAGTGATCTACATGAAAGTTTTTATTATATCCCCCTTGAATACCTATCCTTTCTGGACTAGTCTTATAACACGTGCAAATTGCCATTACTATTTATTAGACTCTTAAAAATATTTAGGTGAAGCATGAGAGCACAATTATTTCTACAAAATATAACCACCGCCGTGCTCTAAAAGATATAAGTGAAGCACTAGAGCAACTGTCTAGCTCAAAAGATATAAGTGAAGCACATAGAGTATTCTAACAAATCACGAGAAATGTGTGTCCCTCTCAAATAGGTGTGTCCAGTAAATAATGATTGTGGAAAACTAAAAGCAAACAAAGCTCTAGCACAAGATGCTCCAAGTAAAACTCATATCATGTGATGAATAAAAATGTAGCTCCAAGTAAGTTACCGATAGATTGTAGACGAAAGAGGGGATGCCATACGGGGTATCCCCAAGCTTAGACGCTTGGGTCTTCCTAGAATATTACCTTGGGGTGCCTTCGGCATCCCCAAGCTCAGTGTCCTGCCGCTCCTTATTCCTTCATCCATCGTAATCTCACCCAAAACTTGAAAACTTCAGCACACAAAACTCAACAGAAACTTCGTGAGATCCGTTAGTATAATAAATCAATCATCCACTTTAGGTACTGTTATAAACTCATTCATAATTGTTCTTGCATAATACCCAATGTATTCTAACTCTTCCATGACTTATACCCCCCGATATAATCCATAGTTTCATTAAAACAAGCACACTATGCAATAAAAATAGAATCTGTCTAAAACAGAATAGTACGTAATGACAGAATATTATCCATACTTCTGTACCTCCAAAAATTCTGAAAAATTAGGAAAATGTAACCAATTTGTATCCCAATACTGTGTATAAATTTCTGATTTTTCTGACGTTCTAGTACAGAATGTAAATTCCAGAACTGGGCGCAAAACTTTATGTTTTCAAACAGCATCAATTATACTATCATCCAAATCATCCCAAAGGCATTACTTGGCACAAACACTAATTAAAAGATAAAAACACAATCATAACAGTAGCTAAAATTGTGTGACTCAAGAAAATAAAAATTGCAATAAAGATAAATATTGGTTTGCCTCCCAACAAGCGCTATTGTTTTATGCCCCTAGCTAGGCATAATGCATAGTTTCAAGTATTATCATCCTTAGTTTCCAAGTCCTCAATTATACATCCACGCTTCCTAGGAGGTTTATCATATGAGTTTTTAATAATCACACTCCTAGGGACAAAGTTGAGGAATTTGCTTTCATAAATAGGTTCATTTTTATATCAATGAAGTTGGGGTGCAAGCTAATCATTTTAAGATCCTCGTTTCCTTTACTAGATGTGGCACCCTTATTCTTAGGAACATACATAAACTTGGAATTCTTATGAGGAGGATTCCTCTCAATAGTTTTAACAGAAGAAAAAGCAGAACCCAAATTATTAATGATTTCTTCCAACTTATCAATTCTAGTAGGGCTTTGTTCTACTCTTTCATTAATTATTGGTTCCTTCTCTTTTAACATCTTTAATGTAGTTCCAACCTTAGAACTAAATTGAGTAACTTGATTATGGACCTTTTTGTCTAGATTCTCAATATGTTCTACGGTGGGCATTTTATTTTCAATAGCTTCTAATCTTCACATAACATGTTCCAAAGTCAATGTCATTTCATTAATAGTAATAGGTGGTGATCCTACCAAATTTCCCATAGCATTGAAAGCATCATTAGGGTGACTACTCAAGAAATTCCCTCCAGTAATAGTGTCAAGCACAAATCTATACCAAGTAGTAACACCAACATAAAAATTGCGAAGAAGAACGTAGTGGATCGCTTACGAGTTGATCTATTTTGAGCATCGCAAATCCAATACCAAGCATCTTTTAGACTTTCTCCTCCCCTTTGTTTGGAATTAAGCACTTCATTTTCGGGGGTACAAGCAACAAACAAAGAACTAGCCATAGTGGCAAAACAAGCAAACTAGCAAACAAAAATATTTTTGTGTTTTTTGATTTTTAGAGAAGTGGGGGAGATGAAAAAGAGAGGAAAATAAAAAGGCAAATAAAAAGGAAAATAAAAAGTAGATCAAGTAGATGATAGTTTGAGTGAAGGTACTTGATAGGTTTTGATGATGTCTCCCCGGCAACGGCGCCAGAAATTCTTTCTGCTACTTGTGAGCTGCGTTGGGATTTTCCCCGAAGAGGAAGGGTGAAGCAGTACAGTAGAGATAAGTATTTCCCTCAGTGAGAACCAAGGTTTATCGAACCAATAGGAGAATCAAGCAAAGCCTCGTGAACAGCACCTGCACACACAAAAGCAAATACTTGCACCCAACGCGGGCAAGAGGGTTGTCAATCCCCTTGAACTCATTACTTGCAAGGATTAAATCTTGTATAGGCAAAAGTATAAATTGCAAAAGAAAAGTAAATAAATTGCAGCAAGGTATTTTTAGGTTTTTTAAATATGTTTAAAGTAGGCCCGGGGGGCATAGTTTTCACTAGAGGCTTCTCTCTCGAACGGATAGCATACGGTTGGTAAACAAATTACTGTTGGGCAATTGATAGAAAAGTGCATAGTTATGACGTATTCATGGCAATGATCATGTATATAGGCATCACGTCCGTGGCAAGTAGACCGACTCCTGCCTGCATCTACTACTATTACTCCACCAATCGACCACTATCCAGCATGCATCTATGGTATTAAGTTCATGACAAACAGAGTAACGCTTTAAGCAAGATGACATGATGTAGACAAAGTAAACTCAATCAATATGAATAGACCCCTTTGTTTTATCCTTAATGGCAACAATACAAATACGTGTCTTGTCCCCTACTATGTCACTAGGATATAGAACACCGCAAGATTGAACCCATTATAAAGCACCTCTCCCGCTGAAGATAAATCAATCTAGTTGGCCAAACCAAACGGATAGATCAGAGAGAAATACAAAGCTATAACAATCATGCATAATAAAGTTCAGAAAATACTCAATTACTTTCAATGAATAATCTGATCATAAACCCACAATTCATTGGATCCCAACAAACACACCGCAAAAGAAGATTATATCGAATAGAACTCCAAAGAGATAGAGGAGAACATTGTATTGAAGATCAAAGAGAGAGAAGAAGCCATCTAGCTACTAGATATGGACCTGTAGGTCTGTGGTGAACTACGTACACATCATCGGAAGGGCAGCAAGGTTGATGTCGAAGCCCTCCGTGATCGATTCCCCCTCTGGCAGATTACCGGAAAAGGCCTCCAGAATGGATGACGAAAGAACAGAAGCTTACGGCGGCGAAAAAATTATATCGTCTGGCTCTCTGTAGGTTTGGGAATATATGTGAATTTATAGGCTTGGAATTAGGTCAAACGAAGCTGCATGGGGCCCACAAGCTCAGGGGGCGTGCCTACCCCCCTAGGGCGCGCCCCTCGAGCTTGTGGCTCTCTCGTATCTTGTATGGTCTCCTCCCAAAGCTTCTAGGGTCCCTTCTGGTCTAGAAAAATTAATCTAAAGTTTTTTTTTTCCATTTGGACTTTATTTGATATTGATTTTTTGAAAAGCCAAAAACAAGCAAAAAACAGGAACTCGCACTGGGTTAATAGGTTAATCCCAAAAAATGATATAAAATAGCATATAATTGCATATAAAGCATCCAAGATTGATAATATAATAGCATGAAACAATCAAAAATTATAGATACGTTGGAGACGTATCACTCATGCCTCTCCCTCATGTAAAATTGCAATAATGATTACCGATCTTGTTATCAATTGCCTAGGACAATTTCGCAAATCCTACCACCACTTTTACACACTCGCTATACTAACTTAATTGTTCTTTTATTAAAACAATACCTAACTTTTATTTTCATGTTCTTTATTATCTTGCAAACTTATCCCACTACACTTACAAAGTACTTCTAGTTTTATTACTTGTTTCTAGGTAAAGAAAACATTGGTGTGCGTAGAGTTGTATCGGTGGTCGATAGAACTCGAGAGAATATTAATTCTACCTTTAGCTCCTCGTTGTGTTCGACACTCTTACTTATCGAAAAAGGCTACAAACGATCCCCAATACTTATGGGTTATCAGTGGAGATCCCACTAAATTTCCCATAGCATTGAAAGCATCCATAGGGTGACTACTTAGGAAATTTCCTCCAGTAATAGTATCAAGCACAAATCTATACCAAGTAGTAACACCCACATAAAAGTTGCAAAGAAGAACAATGGTGGATTGCTTACGAGTTGATCTATTTTGAGAATTGTAAATCCTAAACCAACACTACTAGGAAATACCTTATACGTAGAACCTTAACAGTAGCGTGGGGAAATAGGCCACCGCTACTGCTAGTTAGTAGTAACGCTGGGTACAATCCGGCGCTACAGGTAAGTCTGTAGCAGTAGCGCGGACTTACCACCCACCACTGCTGCTAAATGGTCCCCACCTTACCCACCGGGGCTACCCGTAGTAGCAGCGTCTCCGGCAACTCCATCGCTACTACTATATTTATAGCAGTAGCGCGGGCCCACAACACACCGCTACCACTATGGGTGCACTATGCCAGCAAGTGAGCCCCACTTAGCAGCAGCGTGGAACACGAATCCCGCTCTACTTCTATTGGGCTTAGCAATAGCGCCGGCCCGAGACCGGCGCTACTGCTAATGTCACCTTATCCAACTCCCCCACGCCCAGACCTTCTCCCTACCCCTCACCCCTCACTGCCTCACTGCCTCCCTCCCACCGTAGCCGCCGCATTGCCGCCGCCGTCCTCCCTCCTCCTTCCTCGGTAAGCCGCCGTCCTTCTCCCTCCTCCTCCCACCGCCCTCCTCCCTCCTCCTCCGACCGCGCCATCCTCCCTCTCCTCCTCCGGCCGCGCCATCCTCCCTCTTCCTTATCCAGCCAACCCTCCTCCTCCCTTCTCCTCCGGCAGCCCTCCTCCCTCCTACCATCGCCCTCCTCCCTCTCCTCCGGCCGCCCTACTCCTTCCTCCTCCTCCATCCTCCTCCTCCTCCTCTCTCATCCCTCCTCCTCCTCACTCCTCCCTCCTCCCACCTCCTCTATGTTATAGAAATGTTAGACAAATTTTTAGGTATTATGTTGTTATAGAAATTTTTATGTATAGAAATTTTTAGTAGTTTTGTTATAGAAAGTACTATAAATGTTTAGGTATAGTGTTGTTATAGAAAATTTTAGTAGTTTTGTTATAAAAAAATTAGTACTAATTTAGGTATAGAAAGTTTCAAAAGTTTTACTAATTTTGTTCATAGGTTTGGATGTAGTTGATGGCTAGAGAGAGAGAGAGAGAGAGAGAGAGAGAGACCTAATAAAATGAAATGGTTTCGCAAAAAAATGAAATGTTATGCTTGCTGTCAAAATTGAACCACTGAAATACAATGAGCATACCAAGTTTGAAATTTTCTATATAAATGCTCATGTGTTTATGCTCATGTGGCGCAGGGTATATCACCGACGAGCCAGTCGACGACGCCCAGAAGATCACCGACGACACCCGCATCCTCGACACCCATCGTCTATAGTGAGTAAACATGTATATCTAGTGTTGTGTACTAGTGTTGCTCAAATATGATGGAGATTTACACATGTGATATGTAGTTTTGTGTACTACTAGTGTGTCACACATGAAAATTTGGAAAATGAAGGATATGTGCTTGGCCAAGTGGCCTATGTTTGGGAACACCTCCGAGTGGCCTATGTTTTGCTGGAATGTTGATTCATTTCCGTTCCAGCAAATTTCAGGCGCTCGACATGTCCTGTTTATAGCAAAGGTCATGCCGAAAATTTTCATGGATTTTGGCATGACTTGTGCTATAAAATAGGAAATATCGAGTGCCCGTGATTTGCTGGAATGGGAATTAATCGACATTCCGGCAGAAAATAGGCCATTTTCTATGTCATTGCTCCATATATGTAACGAGTTGACTTTCAGACTGTTGGGGCTCCTTGCTCCATATATGAGAGAGAAGAATACCGACTGTTGTCGTGGGGGTCGCTCTTCCTCTTCTTTCTCGTGATAGACCTTTTGGTAATGCACGGGAAGGAAGAGAAGAGCGACCATCACCGATGGTCGAAATATTAGTGAGGGAGTGCCCACCATATACACCACGTAAGATGAGAGTTTAGCAAGGAAGACTCGACGGACCGAAAGTCAACCCATGCTAAATAGTGATCTGTGTGTTGAGTTTCCAGGTCATTGCCGTCGATCGATTTTTAATCTTTGAATTATGAACATAGGAAATGTCTGACGACGATAGGATCGCTGAGTGCGAGTACTGCTCCGACGACCGGGGTATGTGCGACAGGCCTCACCTGGAAGACGGTAGGCGCTTCACCATCAAGCTCGACGAGAACTTCGATGTTTTTACAGTACGTCACAACGACAAGTCTTTTTTCGTAATTAAGCATGACTTCTGCTTCTTTGCTTCAACGTGTAATTTCCCTTTTTTACAATTCGACTAGTGCATCCCCTGCCATGCAAGACCTTATGTCTTGGATAAGATGGATTTCGAAGATCGTGAGAATATGGAGACGAAGAGAGTTCACCTGAGGACCGAACATGGTTACGCTTTTGCCGTTAAGCTATACAATGCAGTGAACCACTCCCATTATGGTTGCTCAAATTGGAGAGCACTATGCAAGGCATATGGATTTCAGGAGGATATACATGTCACCTTCGATACTCGTCCTGAAGATGACATTGAAGATAATATCGACATTTGGGTCGATGTGGATACGCTTCCAGTTCTACCTCTATGTGAGTTTGTCAAATATATTTATTAAGTAATTTGTATTGTTTATTTAAAAATAATAGTTGATAGCTTATTTCCATTGACAGCTTATTTCCATTCTTCAAGAAATGTACGGAACGTAGTAGACAAAACCTACTACAGTTATGGCTCTGAACTAACTTGCGAGGAGAAAAATCATCTTGTCTCATTTATTAATGATGTTGAGACTTTCAAGACGAATTATGATATTCCTCCAAATTATGGTCAATATGTGCCACTAGTCCACGTGATGAACTACGGTAACATCCATCGAGATACCATGGTAAGATTTTTTCTATTATGTCACCAGTGCATCTTTTGCATACATTCTTCTTAAGCTAAACTACATTGCTAAGTATGTTATTATGATGTTCTTCAACAGAAACTCCTGAAGGATTGTGTGCCTCATCTGATGCATATGAAAGGTGACATGAACATTATTAGCTTACGGCCAAGTTGGCCTACGGTTCACTGCAGTGCATACCTCAAAGAGATGAAGACCTCACAATCAAAGGATGGAGAAAAGTTCTGAATGATCGCAGGGAACTACTTGGGGGCAACATGGTGCGCAGCCCACAAATGGGAGACAGGTGGATCTCTATTCTCCATAATGAAGATTCAGGGGTTTACCTATTTTATGTTATTTTACCTTAGAGAGAGTAGCATGTCCTAGGTAGTACTCATCATGTGCTAAGAACAATTAGCTAGTGTTGGTTATGACTATGATGATGATGAGGAGTTGTTATGATGATGATGATGATGATGATGATGATGAGTTATGTGCTACATTGTGCTAGAATGATGAGCTCTAGTTCTTATATATGACTATGATGATGACTTGTTATTATGATGATGATGATGCATGAGTTCTTATATGAATATGATGATGATGATGAGTTGTTATTATGATCATGCTGAGTTATTATATCATTGGGTGGAAGAAACGTGGATTAGATTCATGTGGATGGATCCAAAGTGACCAAAAGTTGGATTAGTAGGACGATCCTACTAATCCAACCTTTGGTCACTTTGGATCCATCCACATGAATCTCGTTCTACTAATCCAACTATTGGTCACTTTGGATCCATCCACATGAATCTAATCCATGTTTCTTCCACCCAATGATATAGTAAATCATCATGATCATAATGATATAACAATCTCTTAATTGCTACTATATCAAAATTTGTATAGTGATGTATATATACAGTATAAAATAAAAGAAATGAAATACAAATGAATTGTAGTAGCGCTGGGTGAAGCCCACGCTGCTACTACTTATCAGTAGCGCCGGTACAGACCCACGCTACTGCTAACTTCATTAGTAGTAGCGCGGGGTCAGACACACGCTACTGTTAATATTTAGCTGTAGTGCCCTAGCAGTAGCGCGGCTACCCGCACTACTGGTAGGCAACAAACCCGTGCTACCACTAGGGTTTTCCCTAGTAGTGCAAGCAGCTTTTAAACTTTCTCCTCCCCTTTGTTTAAAATTAAGCACTCCATTTTTAGGTGTACAAGTAACAAGTGATGAACTAGCCATAGCAACGAGCAAGTAAAGCACACAAGATAAATATTTTTGTATTTTTGATTTTTTTTAACGAGACTAATAAAAGCAAATAAAAATTAGAATAAGTAAATGATAATGTGTATGAAGGGACCTTGCTTTGTTTGATGATATCTCCCCGACAACGGCGCCAGAAATTCTTTCTGCTACTTGTGAGCTGCATTGGAATTTTCCCCGAAGAGGAAGGGTGAAGCAATATAGTAGTAGATAAGTATTTCCCTCAGTAGAGAACCAAGGTTATCGAACCAATAGGACAACCACGTAAACAAAGGTCGACATTACCTGCACACACAAGAGCAAATACTTGCACCCAACGCGGGCAAGAGGGTTGTCAATCCCCTTGTACTCGTTAATTGCAAGCATCAAATCTGATAGTGATAGGTTTATAAATTGCAAACAGAATTAAAAAGAAATAAATTGCAGCAAGTAAATTAGGGTTTTAGTAATATGATTTAGATGGACCCGGGGGCCATAGTTTTCACTAGAGGCGTCTCTCTCATAAGCATAGCATACGGTGGGTAAACAAATTACTGTTGAGCAACTGATAGAAAAGCGCATAGTTATGACGTTATTCATGGCATGATCAGTACACAGGCATTATGTCCATGACAAGTAGACCGACTCCTTTCTACACCTACTACTATTACTCCGCCCCTCGACCGCTATCCAGCATGCATCTTAAGGTATTAAGTTCATAACAAACAGAGTAATGCTTGGAGCATGATGACATAATGTAGATAGAATAAAACCAAGCAATATGATTAAACCCTGTCATTTTACCCTTAGTAGCAACAATACAAATACGTGCCTCGCTACCCCTCCTGTCACATAGTGAGGACACCGCAAGATTGAACCTACTGCAAGGCACCTCTCCCACTGATGATAAATCAATCTAGTTGGCCAAACCAAATGGACATATCGGAGAGATATACAAAGCTATAATAATCACACATCATAAAGTTCAGCAAAGACTCAATTACTTTCAATGAATAATCTGATCATAAACCCACAATTCATTGGATCCCAACAAACACACCGCAAAAGAAGATTACATCGAATCGATCTCCAAAGAGAAAATTGTATTGAAGATCAAAGAGAGAGAGAAAGCCATCTAGCTACTAGCTATGGACCCATAGGTCCTGTGGGAACTACTCACACATCATCAGAAGGGCAGCAAGGTTGATGAGTAACCCCTCTGTGATCAATTCCCACTCCGGCAGAGCACCGGCGGAGGCCTCCAGATGGGATCTCGGAAGAACAGAGGCTTGCGGCAGCGGAATAATTGTTTCGGGTCTTGCTCTGGGGGTTTTGGAATATTTGGGAATTTATAGTGCTAAAATTAGGTCAAAAGGAGCCACGTGGGGCCCACAAGGCATCAGGGCACGCCTACCCCCCAGGGCGCGCCCTGTTGCCTTGTCATCTCCTTGTCTGGCTTCTGGTCCTCCCCCCAAAGCTTCTTGGGTCCCTCCTGGTCCAGAAAAAATCATCAAAAAGTTTCATAGCGTTTGGACTCCGTTTGGTAGGGATTTTCTGTAAAACCAAAAACAAGCAGAAAACATCAACTTGCACTTGGCACTTGGTTAATAGGTTAGTTCCCAAAAATGATGTATAAAGCATATAAGATTGGTAATATAATAGCATGAAATAATCAAAAATTATAGATACGTTGGAGGCGTATCAGGTCCCGAGTTGTAGGTCTAGGAACAATGGTAACAGGGGACGAAGGGAGACGATGTTTACCTAGGTTCGGGCCCTCTCGATGAGGTGAAACCCTATGTCCTACTTTGCTTGTATTGATGTGATGGAGTACAGAGTAAAAGATGATCTACCTCGAGATCATATGATTGTGTTCTAAACCCTAAGACTACTAATCGTAGCTCTAAAGACTAAACCCCTCGGCTTATACACGCACCGGGGTTAGCTAGGTTACACACATGGTCGGTTGTCAACACGCCGGCTATAGAGCAATCCTTGAAGTACACGCCAAGTCTTCGGAGGTTTTCATCTTGATCACGTTGAGGTTCATAGCTTCGGTAGTCCTTCCTTTTAGTAGTCGGCGGGCAATAAGCCCGGCCCATGGACTGCGGGCCGTACAGGTTAGCACCCCTTAGTCCCGGACACCGTCACCGGGTTCCTTATATTGTACGAAGATTTGTTCTTCCTCTTCAACTTTAAACTTCTTGATGCGAGTCCTATGAGATGCTTTGTCTTGTAAGTATATAGTCCTCATCATTTATTGTCGAAATGCCTCTAAATGATATAAATGATGATTCCTTTGTTCTCTCATGCTAATGGTGACTTAGGCAATATAAAAGATTCAAATGGTTGGTTTCTTCGACCCAGTAATTACCTCGAGAGAATTTTTTACCATCCAGAAACACATTGCCTTTGAACATGTCGTCACTTTGCTTCATAACCAAAAATTTGCAGAATTCTTTCTACTTCCATACTTCGAACAGTAAGTTCATCGCACATCTACTTTACTTTTCTCCATTAAACATATTTTTTCTGATGAAGATATTTCTTCTTGTAGTGGCCACTTGATCTTGATTGTGATTGTACCAAAGCTTAGCAGAGGCTACTATCTTGATTATTCTCACAAGAACTCTACCCATCCTCTTGATTTGACATTCATTAAAGAATTCTTAGGAAGGTATTAGCATTTTTTTCATAACCCGTACCCATCTCCCAGTTTGTAGTTGATTACAAAACTGTACATCTTGTTTTCTAGAGCATTTGCCGTGTACAACCAGCGTTTAGGAGCGAGCTGGAGTGCCATTGATAACAAGAAAGAGTTGGAACACATAGCTAATATTAAGGTATGTGAGATACCGATACCTGATTTATAGTTGCTTATATGTTGTAGTTTATAGAAACCATGTAATGTAGTAATGTGTTAAAGATGCCGCACAAACACATTTTTTGTTATATGATTAAGTGCCAAATTCGATTATATGTTCTTCGTTGCCATATGGCATAACTCATTTTTTGAACATGATTTCAGTGTCCCCAGGAGCCAGCCTGGACCAGCCTTTGTGGCTACTATCTTTGCAAACATATGGCTAGACTCTGCACAACTGCGAATAGTACAGACAACTTAATCTCGGTATGTCCATATCTCTAGTACTTAACTACTCTAAAAGCATGCACGACAAATCTTATAACATAATAACATAGATCCTAACATCGACGGATGAGCAACCGATTCCTGATGATGACATGAGGGAGATAAGGTCAAAGATTGCTTCATTCCTCACCAAATTATGCTATCCATGGTAATCATTATGGATTCAGGATATCAAACATTTCCTAGTTTATTTTGTGGTTCAATGTCTGCGATATTGCCTTTGCTACGTGTGTTGTCCTTCGTACAGGGCAATGTACTTTCAAAATTTGACTATGTTCATGTGAGTTGTAAAACTACCACACATCATGATGGTGTGTACTGCACATTATTTGACTCCATATATATGTTCATTAGAAGCAGGACGTAGGGTATTATCTCTTCGAGAGAGCCCGAACCTGGGTAAATCCTTATGTCACCTGTTACCATCGTGCCAAGACTACCTGTTCGGGACCCCCACCCGAGATCTGCTAAATTTGACTCCATTAGGTACCGGACGTGCGGTGGCTCGATGTGGTACTAGATGTGCCGTGGCTCGATGTGGCACCAGATGTCTGGTGGGTACCGGAAGTCCGGTACTTACGACTGACATTGCTTCGGGTGCCTGGCACCGGATTTCCGGTGGGTACCGGATGGCCGGTCGGGAGCTGATGCACCGGGTTTCCTGTATGCACCGGATGTCCGGTCACTGTAGGGCATCTTTCCTTCGGCTTCTTCTGGCTGGTCATTTGCACACGGCACTGGATGTCTGGTGGTTCTAGCTCTACTGCAACTCCACTTGATGCTTGTTCCATCGCCGCTTCCAAGCTTCCTTCGCGAATGGTGTAGATGTCCTATGTGCTTGCACTCCTCCTCGTCATGTACGAAGCACGGCTTAAACCTATGTATGCACGAGGTAGGAGGGTCAAGTATAGTTGTATACCATCCTCGAAGGGGGCAAGAAGACACGTGTAAAGGAGAATATACACCTTTGTATATTTGAAGTACATGTTGCACGCATCTCTTGGCAAAGAGTCCCTTGACATGGTGATGTCTGTAGAATGCTCCGCATCATAGTACCTCTAGTGCAAGCTACATAAGGAGATTGTAGCATGGCTCATTCTGTAGATTGTGACTAACCTGGGCTGCATGCAGAATCTGAATCCTTGGTGTTGACATACTCATAGCTTGAAGAATTAGTGTCATCTCTGGAATCTCTGCCATTTTTTATTCCTTTTGTTTGCCCCACTCTCCCTCCTTGTCCTTCTTCCTATTCTTGGATTGTGGGTAGTGCAATGCTTTCTATCGGTTTGAAGAGAAGAACTCTGTTGAATCACAAGAAACTCAACAGAGCTTAAATTTTGGTGGGCGTGGTGAAAGACCAAGATCTAGGGCAGTCAAATTATCCTCTTTTAGTAATTGCTTGGTTGATGTTGCTTTGGCCTGATTGTGCCAAGTAGATGGTTGCTCCCTGGTTGCTTCATTTAGATGATTTTCTCTTATGTGTAGTGTGGTTGCTCCCTGATTCGCATTCTGTATTAATTTCTGCAATTCTTTTGTATTGGCATAATGAAAACAGAGTTGGATATCTAGCACCATACAAAGTACAATGCTATTATGTTCACATGGGTAAAATAACTCGGTATCATTTAATCAAAACAACCACACAGTCCAAGGGCATTACAGACTTTTCACTGACTCTACCACAGATAAGCTGAAAAAGTAGGCACTGAAGAAAACCGGCTGGCTTATTATCTGATGCTTATTTTCACATGCCCTTATCTGGGGCTTATTTTCAGAGCATAGCTCAAAAGAACTGGCCCTTATGAGTCACTAGACTGGTGGTGGGGGCTAGAACGGCATTTCGCTAGTGGCCACGGTGACAAGGTCGCTTCTTCATATTTTGTTTTAGCCAAGGCAATTGCTCCTCGGTTACGAGTGTACCCGCCCTTGAATTTTTTGTGTGTGTGTGCTATCTATCCATTATTTGTTTTTTGCTGTACATATGCCCATATTGCTTTCTATGTGAAATTCAATATGCAGCAAGAAGCCTTCCAAAGGGGGAAGGGCCTTTACTTTCCCCCTGAGGGTAGGAAAATCATGATCGGGATAGCGGACGTAAAGATATTGAACTTAGGTATGCTCTTTCCTTTTGTCGAAGTGGAATCGTAGAACAGAATGTGATACGATGAGATAGAATGCAATAGAAATAGAAACAAGGATAGCGAACGGGTTACCTACTCCTAAGGGTCAAAGCAAGCCCTTTAATTCAATTCTTTATTCTTACATTAAAATTCTTACATTAAAGAATGAATAAAATCTCCCCAAGTAGGATTCGAACCTACGACCAGTCAGTTAACAGCCGACCGCTCTACCACTGAGCTACTGAGGAACAAGGGGGGATTCGACCTCCTAGAGTTCAACTCCCGCTCTCAACCCATGAACAATATGAGTCCGAAGCTTCTTTCGTAACTCCCATAATTTCTTCGTAGTGGCTCCGTTCCATGCCTCATTTCATAGGGAAGCCCAAAGTGGCTCTATTTCATTCTATTTCACTTCCTAGCACTTCCTATCATTTAATATCCATCCCTTTGGTCTTATTGACATAAGAGATGTCATTTATAGTCTATCTCTTTCTATATATGGAAAGTCAAGAAATTCTCATCGAAACATCGAGAAATTGTGCATATAGAAAACTCTAAAGAAAGAAAAAAGGAGACCCACTGTTGTTTCAATAATGTCACCATGTATGCCTTTGGACAAATACCATTCACAAAATTTATGAAGTACATCTGCCTGTAGAAGAAACACATGGCCTCAAGATATATCTTCAAAGTAATGACTAGTTGGCCTTCTACAAAATACTCCCTCTGTCCTAAAATAAGTTTCACTGATTTAGCGAAGTGTACGAACACGTTCGTTTCCTGCAACAGGAGACACACAACAAAGGGGTATTTGCTAGTGGCATTGGTGGGTAAATACTACTCGATTTTATGGGTACAACTAAAAACGATTGGTTTAGAAGCTAAAAAGTTTGCGCACCCCAGCTGTGAAATTTGCACTACAGAGAAGCTACAAATTCTCAAAAACTGCTGTGAAAATTTACCCCTTTGATTAGCTTTTAGCTTCTTTAAAGCAGAAGTTGGTAAAAAAGAAGCCCAACCAAACACAGCTTTATTTTGGGACGGAGGGAGTACCAAAGAGCATCTCCTGAACAATTCTCCATCCACATATTGGCATCTCTTCATTAATGTTACACTTCAAGAGTTCCCGAGAGTAGGCAAATATCGTATGCTCATTAACATTTACAGTTCTCTCTTAACCTATATACAAAGATTACAAAAGACAGCAGCTTTTGGATCGTAATGCATTGGCATCATTGTACATCGCTGAGGTTTATACTTTTCTTGCAGTGTTTCCTCATATACCTGCATTGATTCCAAAAATTCGGACCTTGTGCATGTTAGGCAGCTTAGCTACAACAAGTATCAAAACTGCAACAGTGTTGAGGAAAAGCATTGGCTGATTGTAGTCGGTCAAGTGTGATGCAATCAGATACCTGCAACAAAAGCACATTTAGAATATGCCACTCAAAATACAAGTCAAGATTTCTTCTAACAGCACAACAAAAAATATCCATGTTTTTTGAAACGCGGTCCCTTAGGGCCCGATTCATTAAAAAAGGTAGAATAGAGTTGCCCGGTTAATTATCGGAAACCCGGGCGAAAACCGTTACAACACACCCACAAAGGGCACCCGGCCGACCTGGCACCAACAAGACCACACACACCGCCGAGGAGAGGACACCGTCGAGGTTGCCTGCAATGTCATCGTCATCACCTCTCCTCGAGCAGGCGACTCCGACTTCGCCGCTGATAACCCGTCAAGACCCCGCCGAACGGACGACACACAAGGACCTCGTCGGCCATAGCCAAACAATCGACCGCAGACGTCGAGGACAGGCAGCTCCGATTTTGCTGAAGAGCTTCACAGAAGAAAGTTGCAAGCCTCGCATTGACCTAGTCCAGCACAACATCCGGAGAGCACCGCCCGCTGAAAACCACCCTCATGGAGTCATCGTTGCCGCAGTGGCCCTGCCGACCGCAGCTCCGACTTCTCTGTCACAGCACGAAACCAGCATAGGCGCACCCATTGGCGCACCGGACCTTCGACACCAGAAGGACATGCCGCGACCCAGCTCCACTCACCACCATTGTCGTCGCCACACGAGTCGCAACGCCAACCACCCACATCGCCGGATGGACACCAGCCGACCACAATGTTGTGAGCGTCCAGCCTATGGAATGCGCGAACAGGATCAAAGCTCTTCAAGGCGACGCCCCGAAGGGGGGATGCGACGAGGACGACGCCGTCGCCCGACCCGACACCGGGCCTTAGGCTTTCACCCGAAGAGCTCGAACCGAGGGTACGGGAGATCAGAGATCTCCACAACGGCGCCTCCAAGGAGGGGAACGACACCCGCGGGCGCCGCCGCCGCCGGCCGGCAGCAACCAAGCAGGCCTTAACCCGGAGCATCTCAGACTCCACCCCCACGCGCCGCAATCCGCTGAGCCACTCACCTCCCGCGCAGCAGCCGCTCTACCGACGCACGGGAGCCACCGACGAGCCGAATCTGCCGAAACTGACCAGATCTGCCGCTGCACAGCCGCAGAAGAACCCTTAACAGGGAGGGGAGGCTGCCACCCCACCCCATCTCACCGGACGAAGATCCGCAGTCCGCCACAGCCGAAGCACCAGCCGGCACCACCACAGCACCAGGACGGAGAATCGCTGCAAAGGGGCCTTCAGGACGCATCACACGCCAAATCAGCCGGCAGGGACGAGCCTCCCTCCACCACCGCCAGCGGTCGCGCCGCCCGCACGGCCACGACAGCCACAACCGAAGCATCACAGGACCGCCGTCCTGCCGTCCAAACCGCCGCACAAGTGCCCCGCGGGACCCCTCCCCCCACAGGGCCAGGGCCACCTATCGCTGCCAGCGCCGAAAGCAGCAGCGACTGCCACTGCTCCAGATCCGCCACCACAGCACGGAGATGAAGCCGCGCCGCCCGGATCCGCCGTCGCCGGAGCAGAGCAGCGCCGCGCCGCCGGGACACCTCCAGTCGAGCGAAGAAGGCCGACGACTCCCGGGCAGGAGATGCGCCGCCGTGAGACGAGCCCGCGCGGCCGGGAACCTCACCACCCTTAGGGGGCGAGCCCGCCGCCGCCGCGGCGCGAGCCGGCGGCGACGGCGGCGAGGAGAGGCGCTGGTGGGGGATCTGCTGGCGGCGGCGGCTAGGTCACTCCCAGGTCGCTTGCTCGGGAGCGACACAAAATTAACGCGAAGTGGCGGGGGGGGGGGATCCCCACCTGTATATATATGGCTCAATGGAGGCCAAAGGCCTAGAGAATTGCATCACAAGAAAATGAGAACATGTGAAAAAGAATTCAATAGACCAGAGTAAAGTATGCAAATCAGTAGGTTCGTAGTAGGATGAGATCTACGTGATCTCACAAAAGGAAATGCCTGGCGTAAACAACTCAATATTCTTATTGTCATGAGATTCTTGAACATGATGGCAATCCATGTTTTACCTATTCTAGAACTAACAGAATGAAGGCACGGAAAGGAGTGACATCAACATACATGCTGACAGTCCATGTTAACTTATTTTAGAACCAACAGCATAAGGACACAGAGAAGAGTGTAGCATCAGCATACACCTTTATTATTGCACATGTGTTGATTCAGGCTTCCTATTTGCATGCCAAGCTAGTAAGCATGCACAAGTAAACCGCCCAAATAGGAATAACCAGTTCATGATTCTCACAATGAAGGATCCTTCCACACACACACAAAAAAAAGGCCATCACAGAATGCATGGTGAGCTAATAGGTTTGATCCTCATAATTCAGTCCATTAATGTTGGCTTTAATAAAATGCTTCTATGTCCCTTAAGTCCATTAGAGTGATATGGAACTTACAGAACCACAGGTACCACAGTTAAGAACTTCCTATTACGAGTAAGCTGCTGCCCATTGTCAATTTGCTCCCACCAAGTCAATCTGTTGTAGATGCCTTGATCATCAGCAGCAAACGGAGTTCCTTTCTTCCAATGGAAGAAGTGGTAGGTGATCTTAAAGTTAAACAAGAAAAAGAGTCTTCTATTAGCTGAACTGGCAGGAGTAGAAATTCTAGAAATTTAATTCAAGTATGGCTACCAATACACAGGGTACACATGATATGTTTTATGGAACAGAACATCTACAAGATGTGTCCAATTCAGAGATTTTTGTAAGGAACCTAACAAAACCTTTCATTACCTAAGTAGTTGTGTTTTCGCTTATGCTATATTGACTTTTTTGTGGACTCATTCCACAAGCAGTACTGAGCAGGGATATACCACTTGAGATAAAAGAATATAATAACTTCACGTGGGGATTACAGTTTATAGTAGTAATTCTAACGCATTTAAGTTATGAGAGAACACATTTATATCATCAACCGTACAACAATGATTTATAATCAAAGATAGTAGTACCAAGAAAAGTAGAACCACATAACATTTTGCTAAGAGCGTACTTGGAGAACGAATCGAACGGTTCTCGAACAGAAGTTGAGGGCAAGAAATAAAGCAGAAACAAGTTCCGACTTGAGCGGATCAATAACGAATGAATTCAAGAATGGACCAGACCAACCAAGAAGCAGAAGGAAACAAATAAATCGATCTCATACATCGAACCAAGGAGCAGCAGATATATGTAGGAGTGGAAGCGAGGGGACAGTAGTACATACGGCGAAGTGGCCGAGGTTGACGGTGGTCCATGCGGCCCCGGAAGAGCAGCCGGAGACGGAGAGGACGAGGAGCCATGCGAAGAAGAGGAGCAAGATGTAGGTGGTCCAGACCCCAGGGTAGATGAACCACTCGGTATTCTTGTTCAAGTCCACCGGCGGCGCCGTCTCCACGTAGTAGGACGCACCTCTCCGCCCCATCCCCGGCCGTACCCAGCTGCTGGTTCGTCGGATCTTGGGGTGAGCAGTGATGAAGTCGCGGTGGCCGGTGCAGGTGGGAGACAACGGACGGGGGCGTTGGAGTGATGGTGTGGTGTGGCTGTGAACTTGTGATCTGGTATTCTGGTTCTACTGGTTTGGATTAGGTCTGGTATTCTGGTTCTACTGGTTTGGATTAGGTCTGGTATTATGGTCTGTGAGCGTAGGGGAGGCCGTGATATTGGTCCCGTGCCCGGTCCGATTGGGAAATGTCTAGAAACGGTTCTAGATTTTTTTTTTCACCGGCAGACTTGGGCCGTTTCTTATCCACAGAAACTGCTCACCGCAATTTTGTGTAGAATCTTCGGCTAAAAAAAAGCCTATTCAGTTCATTTTAGTTGTTGCAGATGTGGACGGGCGGAAGAAACGTGGGGCGTGTTGGTTGCCCCACGGCAAAACCTTTCAATTTGCGTGCTATGCTTATTAGTAAGTGGAAGCACGATGGCATGTAGATCAGCTATTCATATTGGCATTTTTTCATATAGTATATATAAAACATGCACCAACTAAAAAATAACATGCACGCTATATATGTAGCAACTAATTTCTTTAGATCAATGTAGCAACTAAATAAAAGTAAAATAATGTGCATGCTGATGCCCACTTTACTTTTTTTCCGAGTGAAATGCACACTTTACTATGTCATGTTAGCCTACCATGAGTCTTCATTTGGGCCTATGAAGGGGGAGATTTCACCTGGGAAGAAGAAATTGGGAATCACTATTTAGCGCTTCAGGCGCCGTTTGCAATTCATTCTGCAAACCGGCGCACACCTCCCCTCAGGTTTGGATTAGGTCTGGTATTCTGGTTCTACTGGTTTGGATTAGGTCTGGTATTATGGTCTGTGAGCGTAGGGGAGGCCGTGATATTGGTCCCGTGCCCGGTCCGATTGGGAAATGTCTAGAAACGGTTCTAGATTTTTTTTTTCACCGGCAGACTTGGGCCGTTTCTTATCCACAGAAACTGCTCACCGCAATTTTGTGTAGAATCTTCGGCTAAAAAAAAGCCTATTCAGTTCATTTTAGTTGTTGCAGATGTGGACGGGCGGAAGAAACGTGGGGCGTGTTGGTTGCCCCACGGCAAAACCTTTCAATTTGCGTGCTATGCTTATTAGTAAGTGGAAGCACGATGGCATGTAGATCAGCTATTCATATTGGCATTTTTTCATATAGTATATATAAAACATGCACCAACTAAAAAATAACATGCACGCTATATATGTAGCAACTAATTTCTTTAGATCAATGTAGCAACTAAATAAAAGTAAAATAATGTGCATGCTGATGCCCACTTTACTTTTTTTCCGAGTGAAATGCACACTTTACTATGTCATGTTAGCCTACCATGAGTCTTCATTTGGGCCTATGAAGGGGGAGATTTCACCTGGGAAGAAGAAATTGGGAATCACTATTTAGCGCTTCAGGCGCCGTTTGCAATTCATTCTGCAAACCGGCGCACACCTCCCCTCAGTTTTGGGCCAGCCCATTTACGTTTTTTTTTTCGTTTTATAAAACACTAAAAAGAAGTGTGCGAAAGTGCGCGCGACTGGATTCGAACCTGCTACCCCATTGTTGCGCGCGAACTGCACTAACCACTATGCCAACCTGTCGCTGGTGCATACAAATTTCCTTTCTTATTTTTGTATATATAGGAAGTGCCCCCTATGTTTTCTGCTTTTTTTTCTTATCTTTTTTTGTTTTCCTGTTTCTTTTTTCTTTTCTTAAATGCGTGAACTTTTTCCAAATTGATGATATTTTTTTCAAATTTGATGAATTCTTTTCAAATTCAATGAACTTTTTTATTTTTCGTGAACTTTTTTCAATAATTGATGATTTTTTTTCCAAAATCAATGAGCTTTTTCAAATTCAATGATTTTTTTCAAATTCGATGAACTTTTTTTTAGTTTTTGTGAACTTTTTTCAAAATTGATGAACTTTTTTTCAAATTGGTCAACTTTTTTTCAAAATTTTGATGATCTTTTTCAATTTTTTGTGAACTATTTTTAAAAATTGATGAACTTTTTTAAAAATTTTGAACTTTTTTTGAATAAGGCAACTTTTTTTGCATGTTCATGAAATTTTTCCAAAATCTGTGAAGTTTCAAAAAAAAAAAATGTATAAGCGGCTACAATAGTTCTTAAAGTGTTAGCGCTGCATTTGGTCACTTGCAACGACACGCCCTAGTGGCTGGCCGAACACCCAAGGTAATGTAGGGCGTGAGTTCGATTGTCGCGGGAGCGCATTTTTTGGGGATTTTTTCACGCTTTTATTACCATTCTGTGCGATGCGGCTTCGTGGGCCGGCCACCTTGGCGCTGTAGCGAGCGCCGGTTGTGTTCCGCGGCGCTAACAGCGGTGAATAGGAGCTCTTGAAGAAATTGCAATATGGCCCACTTGCCTCGTCGGAGCACCACATCAGCAAATTCAAGGCCCATCAACGCTTTGCTTTCTCAGACTACGCTGCAGGCTGCACACGACAATCTACCCGTCTCAGGAACTCTCCCGTATCTTCCCCCGTCTCCTTTTATGTTTCTCAGATTTGCTAGCCGCTGCATGATGAGTGATATTTTTACACTCATTTCAACCTCGTTTAAACCGAATTATTTCATTAAAAGAGAGATATTCGCTCCGATATTGTCACTAATGACTAATAAGTGTGAGGGATTCCACAAATCCTCTCTTTGATATTTTTCCATAGGAAATAGCCTAAAAAGGGAAGAAATCACATGGGAGAAAGGAAATGAAGGAAATTGGAGAAGAGATAAGTCACCAGGAGGCGCCAGAAGGCCGCCAGTGTCAAAGACGACGTTCCATGCGACGTTTGGCGTGGAAACCAAGGTAGGTCGTCCACCTGAACAACTTTTATAAAGGGGACCCAGTCGAAATGTGAACAGAGAGCGTGTCAGGAGAATGTCCAACACAGCCACAACCCTTTCATCATCATCTTCATCCACAAACCCTAGCCGCTGCCATTTGCATCTCCATAGCCATCTCCACCACCGTAGTTCTCTTCCATCTAGTTCATACTTGTAATCGTGCATCGCACAAGGCATCCATTGTAAGACATATTGCAATCAATCAATCTCAAGATGTGTTCTTCAATGTTTTCTTCTCGCGATCTAATCTCGATGTGTGAGTAGATCGGTAAGGTATGGGGTGAGCCTGAGCCTTGCAACCCCAGGTATTCGGTGAAGGGATCATTGGGAGTCTTTGACATAACGTCTTGTATGTGTGAAATAAAATTGTTTCGTGAAGTTTCTCTTGTCTTGTCCGGGATCTTCATCCCTGCAGGTACCCAGGATCATGGAGATCGAGCACCGGTGAGGCTAGGAGCTAGGGGACCGTGAAGTGTTATACCGAACACTGGTGACAGTAAGGATTAGTAGGGTAACATAGATCATAACCTTGGGGATTCATGAGGTGTAGTCATTGAACGCCCAAAGCTTTTGTCTGATATTATTATCTTAATTATCGGGGCAACCCCGCGAGACGGATAGGGCCTGTGGTAGGACAACTGATTCTTGATGCAGGACTCGTGCCGGTCAAGATGTTATTTGGACACATCCCCCATTCCGACACGAATCAAGCACCTCTTGACGGGTGACTTCCCGCGCACAAACTATTATCATTTTTGATCCCAACACCAATACATGGTTGTAAGCATTAAGACCTCATCCCCGTACCTTCTTTTTATTTTAAGTGCTTGAATCACAATTTGCTTGCTGATCCGGTCAAAAGCCGGATTTGACACTTTGGCAAAAGCTTGCTAGAGACCATTGCTTCAAGGGGATCTTCCTCTCGTGGGTTCGATACCCAGGGTCACCTCTGGGGAAATAGGTGCGGGATACCCTTTCTTGTTCCAATACCGGATCAATAAAAAGGAGATATCAAGCCCTTTCTGGCGCCGTTGCCGGGGAGGAGTGTAGTATTCCTAGTCTTTGTGTTTAGAGTTTTTGTTAAAGTTAATTTTCAGTTTTGTTTTTACTTTCAGTTTCTAGTTTAAGTTTTATTTTGTTGCAAGTCTTTTAGTGGAAAATATCAAAAAGTTACTATGGCTCGTAATCTTGGGAGTTTTGCTACTCCTAGCAACAATTTCATGCGTGAACCAATTGCACAACCTGATGTTGCACCTGCAGAATATGAGATTAAACCGAACTTAGTTTCCATGGTTCAACAGGACCAATTTGGAGGCTCTGCTTCAGAAGATGCAGGTATGCATTTACATAATTTTGCTGAATTATGCAACATGACACGCATAAAAGATTATGACCCAGATGCTCGTAAACTTCGCTTGTTTCCTTTCTGTTTGAGAGGAAAAGCTAAGGAATGGCTTTTAGCTTTACCGAAAGGAAGTATAACTTCTTGGGCTGCTTGTTGCAGCAAATTTTTATCTAAGTTTTGTCCACCTACAAAAATTATGCAATTACGTTCTCAGATTACAGGTTTCAAGCAAGAAGAACGTGAGCCACTAGCGCTTGCATGGGATAGAATGAAAGAAGATATAAGAAATTGCCCCAATCATGGAATGGAGGAGTGGTTAATCCTTCAAATGTTTTATAATGGCTTGAATCACATGTCAAAAACTATGCTTGATACAGCTGCAGGGGGAACAATCATGGGAAAGCCCATATATGATGTCAAGAAGATACTAGATGATGTGCAAGAGAACCATGCCCAATGGCATGTTGAGAGAACCACCACCAAGAAGGTGAATGTCATAAAAGAAAATAGCTCAGAGTTGACAACCAAGCTAGAAGAAGTTATCCTTTTGATGAAAGGTAAAGAATAGGTAAATGTCAATGCCATCACTAATGAAGATACTAGTGATGTTAATTTCATTGCTCATAATAGCTATAATCCCAATTGGAAAAATAATGGATATACTCCTAAACTTCCTTATCCAAATAATGGAGGAGCGTCCAATAATTTTAATGGAGCTAATGGTAGCAATATAAATACCCTTGAAGAAACTCTTAAAAGTTTTATTGCTAGCCAGACTGAGCAGAATGAAAATTTCAAGAACATCCTAAAGAATCATGATAACTTACTCGGTCAATTGACCGGTAAGGTTGTTGGTCTAACGAATGATGTGCAGATACTTGAAGCCAGATCCAAGAATATAGAGGCACAAGTAGCAAAAATAGAAGAGAGCCAAACCTTGATTTTGGCCAAGTTTGCAGGTAAACTAGAGCCTAACCCGGTTGAAGAATTTAAAATGGTGAGAAGCAACGAAGCGAAAGATGAGGTACTTGACACAAGCCATGTGCCAGAATACAATTACACCATTACAGATTTTGTCAAGATGATATCCATGAAGTATCCACTACCGGAGGTAACTAACGATGAGGCATATAATGTCTTTGTTGAGCAAGTTGCAGCCAAGGTACGTGAACTTGATGAGGAAGAAAAAAGTTATTCAGTAAGTTACCATCTAAGCAAGAAGATACTTTCGAACCTACTATAGAGATTGAGATAGGACTTAATAAGTTCAGTGCTTTATGTGATCTAGGGGCAAGTGTTTCCACTATCCCCAAATCTGTTTATGATAGTCTCAATCTTGGTCCTTATGATAATACTGAGATTATATTGAATATGGCTAATTCTACTTTTACTCAGGCAGTAGGCATTAAGCATGGAGTTATAGTTCAAATAAATGATTGCCCTGTCAAGATTGATCTTGTTATAGTAGATATGCCTGAAGATCCTATTGCTCCTATAATTCTCGGTAGACCTTTTCTAAGGACTATCAAAGCTGTGATAAATGTGTTTGAAGGAAATGTTCGTTTTGATTTACCATCTAAAGATCCTTTTATAAGGCATTTCCCTAGGAAAAAGAAATTAAAGACCTATGCAGGAGGTGGCATCATTTTGAATGCCAGAAGTTATGGTCTCGGTGTTCTAGCACCACCCTGATTACCATTACGGTCGAGCTATCCGACCGAAAACAAGCACTTCGTGGGAGGCAACCCACGCGAATAAAGTAGACAAGTAAGTTTTTATTTTTGTTTTAATAAAAGAGTGATTGAAGTTCCGTGTGAAGAAGTGAGTTTGGGAGAGTCGTTCTCATGAAGGCCTAGTCTTGTGCAAGATGATTTATATACCTGGAAATATGTCTATGTATTGTCTTGGAACTAACCCCCCAGAAAAGCAAAGGAAAAGAAAAGTCTCGCAAGAGACAGATCAAAAGACGGCGTTCAAAACGACCACGTGCGGTCGTATGAACGGTCGCATGACCTGCCGAAGGTTCCAGCGCAAAACATCAGAGACCACGGGAGCAAAGACGGTGTTTCAAATGGACGCGTGCGTCCGTTCCAGCGGTCGTTTAACTCTTTTGCAGAAAACGAAGAAAATTCCAGATCAAAAAATGGCGTTCCAAATGGGCGCATGCGCCCATCCGAGCGGTCGTTTCACACCATTGACCAGAAGAAGAAAATGACAGAATAAACGATGGTGTTTTAAACGAGCGCTGTCGGTCATATAAGCGGTCGTGTGAAGAGAGCACAGATGCAGGTAAGTCAGCAGGAAGAACGACGGCGTTCCAAGCGAGCGCTTGCGCTCGTATGGGCGGTCGTTTGGTATCCTGGCGGCCCCAATAAGCTTGAGGAAGGAGGTATTCCCCCCCCCCCATCTCTCTCCTTTCTTCTTCATCTTCCTCCAAACCTCTCCAAACCCTAGCAAAACTTCGCCCGATCTCTCTACTCGTTCGTTTTCAGTTCGAATCCTTCCGTGTGATCGATCTACGGTACGTTTCTCCTTCGATCCCCAATTTATTTTTCGTGAATCCATGTTCTACATGCCTAGCATTGCCATGTTTAGGATATGCACATTTTTTATTCAAACTTGAATTTGGCATGGATTTGTTGATGTTTTTAGAGGAGTAAGATGATGTGAGTACCATAGGATCATTATTGTCTCATTATATTGAACTGAAAAATTGTTTTATAGATGTTTACACGGAGGTCTTGTCGCGTACGCGGTGGTTCGAGTTCATCCACCGCACAACCGCAACAAGTCTTCACTCAGGGGATCGTCTTCACCGACCGCGGAGCAAGGAAGAAGTTCCAGAAGCTCACAACAAGGAAGATCAAAGCAACCAAATGGGCTTGTGCGAATACTCTCGCCAAGCTAGGTATCACCCATGATTTTAATTTGCTTTGTCATAATGCTGGGTTGCATCATTTTGTCTATCAGGGATGTGAGACTTATGAACGATTGACGCTTGAGTTTCTTAGTACTCTCTCGCACAATGTTGGTTTGATGCCAAATGCATATGAGGAGAGGATCACTTTCCGTCTCCTTGACCAAGATTTTAACATCACTTTTGCGGAGTGGTGTAACTACTTTGGCTTCCCCAACAATGATGATGATGTGAGATATGTTTATGATTTCACTGACCCGCACCCAAGGCAATCCTTTCTTTGGACGAGTCATCATGGCTCTAGGCATAGAGCCAGTTGTATTGAAAGTCCTGCTATACATTATTTCTACTATGTTATCACTAACTCGTTGCAGGCACGAGGAGAAGTTTCCAAAGTGAATGAGGAGAACATGCTAGTTCTCGGGAAAGCAGCAAACCTGGACGTCGGTTATTCGCCCAATCTAGGGGCAATACTTTTGCTACACCTCGCGCATCAAGCAAACCATGCACAAGGAGATATCGTGTGTGGAGGAGTGATCACCATGTTGGCCAACTCCCTTGGCCTCAACTACAATCACCTCCACCCCATTGTCGGTAACACCCTTGTAAACATTCGTGTTCTTACTAGCGCTGGTATGGTAGTAGTTCGGAATGTCCGTCATTGTATCAAAATTCCTGGAGTGGCATACTTGCTACCCACACCTATGCCTAACCATTTCTCCATCGAGAATGGACAATTGCATTATGTTACACAGGAAGGAGATGCAGCTTTTTACCAAGAGGGGCCAGAACCTGAACAAGTAGATGAAGAAGAACTTGCCACCGACGAAGAGGAGGAGCAGCCCCAACAAAACTACACCACCTACGCGGACCTCAACAACCTTCAGGGCTCTATTCAAGATATGAGCAACCTCGCGTCGTCCCTGAGAGGCACGGCCGCCTACATGAACATGAACTTCTCCAACTGGAGGCAGGAGTGGGCTCCTGACCAACCGCCACAATGATCTCGCTGGTTTGGGCTTGTAAGAGCCTAAGCTTGGGGGAGGTTATCACCACTTCTACATCAAGATGTGGCGGTATTTGAATAAATTGTAATGAGGTTGTACTTAAGCTCGAGGAGCTTCGAAACACTCATGTTGGTTTGTTCCAACACTTTGCTTTTTTATTTTGCTTTTGCTTTTTATTTTTGCCTTTTTGCAATTTTTTTGATTGCAAGTTAGTTTTCAAAAACCCAAAAACCCAAAAAAATAGAATAAGCTTTGCTTTGCTCTTGTTCTCTATTTAGCCCCTTGGAGTCCGTTTACATTTTGTTTTTAGAGGAGTTGATCTATGCCAGGACAACGAGGAATGCAAGAGTAAGGAAGACAAGTGTGTAAATTCGCAACTGTGAAGGTATGTCCTACGACCCCCGTCTTTTGCACTTGAATACTTAAAGTAGATGTAATATTTGTATATGTGATTTGTGCAAATGGGAGTAAGTCTTGATAGTTGATACAAAGGTTTTGCTCCAGTAGCTGAAACAATTTTGTAGCCTTTGTTTTCTTTAGTTTAGACAACTAAGACTTGCAGTGGGACAGTTTTTAAATGAAATGTTATTAACCAAATATAAATGTGCACAAGAGAAAGTCTCTCAAGACTTGGGAGTTGAGAAATTGTAGTGGAAGTGATGTTTAATCATGCTCAACCCCATATCATTAATTTTAGTAGACTTGATAGCACTTATGTATTGAATTGTCTAGAGGAACTTAGTTGAAAGGTGGGTGAGATTATGCCAAAAATCTGTGTTGTATATCTCAACATGATGTTACAGCCTCCGGCTGGTGCCATGGCCTTTGCTACTACATACGCGTTTACGTGTGTAAATGTGGCTTCGTCACCCTTCTTGATGTTGTGCTGAGGCTCCGCTGGCCAATGAACGATCCACCAAGAGCAACAACTCAGATTTCAGCTATGAGTTCGTTACCATACGTAGTGGCAACACTACAAACGAATATTATTCGGCTTTCCTTGAGTGGGTGTGTATGTGGTAAATAAAGGGGACTGATCAAAAGAGCTCGAAAGAGACATTATTGCTAAAGGTCCATAGTTCCCAAACATTAAGCCACAGCGAAAACCTATGCATGATCACTTATTTGGCATAACCTCCTTCATGTGACAATCAAAGTTCCAGCAAACAATGATTGAAACACAGTGTTTAAGAGCCTATAGTAGGAGACAATTGTGGGTGTACTCACGATCACTTGAACATTATATTTTATGCTTTCTACTCCCTAACTTATGTTTTCAAGGCTCTATCTAAAGAAACTCTTCCGTGCATTCCCGGCAAGCAAGTGTTGTCTAGATTAAATGAAATGAAGTGTTGCAAAGCTGTTTTATCTAGTAGATCAGAAACTTTGTGTTAATTATCTTTGCTTCACTAACACTTGCTCTATAACCATGCCACCGCTATATCTATGATAAGTTTTCAGGTCAAGAAGCGGAGGGCTATCTAGGCATATCGATCGTAAGTGAACCAGAACCTTTTCATTATTTCGGTTTAAACAACTGAGTTCCTTATGCTTCGGATTTTTCTCTATGTTGATCGAGCATGATCAAGTTTAGGCTTGGGGGAGTTGATGAGTGATATTTTTACACTCATTTCAACCTCGTTTAAACCGAATTATTTCATTAAAAGAGAGATATTCGCTCCGATATTGTCACTAATGACTAATAAGTTCGAGGGATTCCAAAAATCCTCTCTTTGATATTTTTCCACAGGAAATGGGCTAAAAAGGGAAGAAATCACGTGGGAGAAAGGAAATGAAGGAAATTGGAGAAGAGATAAGTCACCAGGAGGCGCCAGAAGGCCGCCAGTGTCAAAGACGGCGTTCCATGCGGCCGCGAGTGCTCGCATGAGCGGTCATTTGGCGTGGAAACCAAGGCAGGTCGTCCACCTCAAAAACTTTTATAAAGCGGACCCAGTCGAAATGTGAACAGAGAGCGCGTCAGGAGAATGTCCAGCACAGTCACAACCCTTTCATCATCATCTTGATCCACAAACCCTAGCCACCGCCATTTGCATCTCCATAGCCATCTCCACCACCGTAGTTCTCTTCCATGTAGTTCATACTTGTAATCGTGCATCGCACAAGGCATCCATTGTAAGAGATATTGCAATCAGTCAATCTTGATACGTCTCCAACGTATCTATAATTTTTGATTGTTCCATGCTATTATATTATCAATCTTGGATATTTTTATATACATTTACAACAATTATATATCATTTTTTGGGACTAACCTATTAACTTAGTGCCCAGTGCCAGTTGCTTTTTTTGCCTATTTTTGGTTTTCCAGAATATCAGTACCAAACGAAGTCCAAATGCCATGGAACTTTTTGGAGATTTTTTTCTGGACATAACAAGTGCTGGAAGCTTCGGGAGAGGGCCAGAAGATGAAGCAGTGGCCCACGAGGCACCAGGGCGCGCCCCAGGGGGGGCGCCCTGGTGGCTTGTGGGCCCACACAGCTCCGTTTGACCTAATTCCACCTGTATAAATTCTCTAAAATCAGGAAACCAACAGAGGAGTCCACGAAATACTTTTTCCACCGCCGCAAGCTTCTGTTCTCGAGAGATCCCATCTGGAGGCCTTTTCCGGTACTTCGCCGGAGGGGGAATCGATCACGGAGGGGCTCTCCATCAACCTTGCTGCCCTTCCGATGATGCGTGAGTAGTTTACCACAGACCTTCGGGTCCATAGTTAGTAGCTAGATGGCTTCTTCTCTCTTTTTGATCTTCAATACAATGTTCTCCTCGATGTTCTTGGAGTTCTATCCGATGTAATCACTTTTTGCGGTGTGTTTGTTGGGATCCGATGAATTATGAGTTTATGATCAGATTATCCATGAATATTATTTGAGTCTTCTCTGAACTCTTTTATGCATGATTATTATAGCTTCGTATTTCTCTCCGATCTATTGATTTGGTTTGGCCAACTAGATTGATTTATCTTGCAACGAGAGAGGTGCTTTGTAATGGGTTCGATCTTGCGGTGCTCAATCCTAGTGACAGAAAGGGACATGACACGTATGTATCGTTGCTATTAAGGGTAAAAAGATGGGGTTTATTCTTGCGTGAGTTTACTTTGTCTATATCATGTCATCTTGCTTAAGGCGTTACTCCGTTCTTTATGGACTTAATACACTAGATGCATGCTGGATAGCGGTCGATGTGTGGAATAATAGTAGTAGATGTAGGCAGGAGTCGGTCTACTTGTCTCACACGTGATGCCTATATACATGATCATTGCCTTGGATATCGTCATGATTATTTGCTTTTCTATCAATTGCCCAACAGTTATTTGTTTACCCACCGTATGCTATTTTCATGAGAGAAGCCTCTAGTGAAAACTATGGCCCCCCGAGTCTACTTCTATCATATATTAAAAATCCTAAAAATACCTTGCTGCACTTTTACTTTATTTATTTTATTTTATATTTTTAGTTCAATCTATCTATCTATCACATACAATTTAATCTTGCAATTAACCACCGAGGGATTGACAACCCCTTGTTTGCGTTGGGTGCAATGATTTGTTATTTTGTGTGCAGGTACTGCTAACAAGGTGTTGCATGATTCTCCTACTGGATTGATAACCTTGGTTTCATAACTGAGGGAAATACTTATCTCTACTATACTACATCTGTCGGAAGTCGGGCTCCGGGGACCCAAAGGTTCGAACACTGGGGTGAGCTCGTTCTACTGCTTCGTCTCCTTTCACGGCTAAGCTACGGCGAGGGCGCGCTAGCGAGGGACGGCGAGGACTCAATAGTTTACCCAGGTTCGGGCCACCTTGCCGTGTAAGACCCTACTCCTGCTTGGTTGGGATTATTGTGGGCAAGAGAGTTCTCGCGTACAAGGTTGAAGGCCAGGGAATCGATCTCCTCTACGATGGCAGCACTACCCCCTTTTATATCAGCCTTGGTTCTCTTCCCCCTCAAAGCTTAGGCGGGAAGGGTAGCCACACTTGGCGATTTCGAAAGGGGACAGGCGCTCAGGCTATCCTGACTAAAGGTGGTCTTCGCCTGCCAAAGCATGATCCATGACGCGCCGGTGGGCTCGGTGATGACCTCCGCCCTGCGCGCCCGTCGTCTTGGTCTTCCTTCGCCGATCGGGCAACCTTTGGGGTTGCTTTGGAGAGTAGATAGCTGGCCCTGCTCCCTTAACACGAAAGAGGAAAACATCTTCATCCACGCCTGCTGGCGCGGCCTCTGCTACTGCTCGTCGTCGCGTGCGTCACCCACGTGATGGGCTGAGACCACGCGACCGAGCCGGATCTTCCTTGCCTTGTAAGCCATCGGGAGGATGCCTCCGGGGGCAGCCTCGGGGGACCGCCTGGTGAGGGGGCCTCGGGAGGCCACCTCGGGAAGCCGCCTCGCGAGATCACTTCGGGAAGCCGCCTCGTGAGAGGGCCTCGTGAGGCCGTTGATGGTGGTGCTGAGGACTAACTGCTACTCCCTGAGGAGGGGGCCTCAGGAGGCCAGGGCCTCATGAGGGGCCTTGGTGAGATGTTCGGTGGTGGCAGCCTGCTGGGCCCACGCCAGGCGTTGCTCCCTGGGCTGAAGGCAGACGGGCCTAGATACCCCGGGTTCCATGGGCCCGACAGTAGCCCTCGGGCCCGCGGAGCGCACGTTCCTGCCTATCGGGGGGCGAAACGGCGCGGGCCCTAACCGCCCACGGCTAGGCGCGACGCATGGCGCACGATGCGACGGGGGACGCCCCCACTTCTCCCATGACGCCTCGGTAACCACCGCGCTGACATAAATCCTGGCGCGGGCGGCGCGAGGCCATCATTGCCTTCCTTCATACGTTGTTGCTGCTTCGATCCCCAACGCCGGAGAAGGCGGAGCGACGAGGGGGGCTCCGCACCGAGTATAAAGAGAGGGAGAGGAGAACCGGAGTCCTCCACCTATCTTCTCCTTCCTCCAGCTTCCTTTGTCTTCTTGCTAGAGCTGCCAAAGAGATGGCGAGGGGAAGAGGGCACGGCCGTGCTTCCACTGCCGCATCTCAGGTTCCGCCCCGGGGGCGCAGGCGCTCCCCGACGGCTACCGGCGCCGGGCCCAGCCATCGTGGAAGGGGCGCCGCTCATGGGCGCGGAGGGCGAGGCCCGCAGGGCCGAGGCGGCCGCGGCGGAGCGGCCGCGCTTCCACCCCAGGCGGGGAGCCACACGGCGGAGGCGGCGCATGACTTCATTGTGAACATGCACCGCAGCCCCTACACCTGGCTCTGGCTCCCAGACTCTTTTGCGGCGGCGATGGCGGACCGTGCGCCCTTCGACCTGTGGGTGCAGGCCGACGGCTGCTGCAACGGCCCCTCCTGGGTGGCGACGGAGCTCACCGCCTTGGGCTTCATGTTCCTGAGGCAGGGGTGGAAGTCGTTCACCCTCGCCCATGGCCTGAAGCGGGGGCACGTCCTCCAGTTCAAGTACGACGGGGCCGCCATGCTCTTCGTGAAGATCTTCGGGCTCTCCGGTAGCCGTTTGGAGTGCTGCGCGGAGAGCGAGGACAGCTACAGCGGCTCCTCCAGCGAGGACAGCTCCTCCGGCGATGCTGCCCCCTCCGGCGGAGGCGGAAGCGGCGTGGACTCCCCCCGCGTCAAGAGCGAGAACGAGGACTCTGACTAGGCGCGCGCGGTGACGACTCCGGAGCCGGGACCCCACGCGCACGGTGACGGAGCTATATTAGCCTGCAGTGCCTTCTTGGGAACTTGCGCGGTGCCCGCGCTGGAGTCTTGGGGGCGACGGCACCTCACCTAGGCCTTTTCTTCCCTTTCATTTTCCTGCATTGAACCGATGTAACCCCGCAGGGGCGTGAAATAGTATCTTCTATGTTTAACCTAACGCTTTTGTGACATGGGGTTGTATGCATTCTCTCCCGAAGTCCTATCGTGAGGCTGGTTTTTTTTTCTTTGTTCGCCTTAGCGCTCTACGCCGTCAGGACCCAGCCCCCAGGCGAGCCTCAGCCGCCGCTGGTATGTCTGGTCGCGATGCCGGGACAAGGCCAGGAGGTAAGGGGCACCGTGAGCTAGTGAGGGCTCCTGAGGCGCGATGCTCAGGAAGCCCCCCTTTGGCGTGCAAGCGGCTTACGTAGAAGAAAAAATGTTAGCACCCAGCGGGATCGCGAGGGGAGAGAGCCCGAGTGATGGTAAGGGCGTCTCGCGAGGTAGTCAGACTTAGCTTTGGGCGGAGAGCGGTGTCGGGCGAGCCATAGCTCATGAGGAGCTCGCGCAGCCCGCGAGGCGTGCGCACGAGGGGTGCTCATGAGGCTCGGCATTCGAAGAGTCTTCGCCTCACGAGGCTGGCTTGCGAGAGACCGCCCGCGAGGTCCCCGCGCAGCTCGACTCCTGAGGGGCTGCATGTTGACAGATTTCACAATGGGGGGAGCGGCACGCGCTCGCTAACTCGCCCGTGGCCGTTGTGTGAGGAGATAAGGCACCAAGGACTTTGGTGAGGTGACGTGCACGGGAGCAGGCCCGCGAGCCAGAGCTCAGTCGCTTGGATTTGGTGGCACTGCAGGGACGGACCCGAGCACAGGCACCGTGCCTAGCCCCCGCTCACAGAATCGGCTAGGGGAGGGGTCGCGAGCGTGTGGCGCTCTCCGGCGACAGCGGATTCAACGTAGAAATTAGCATGTAACATAGCTCATCAAGGTAGAATCAGCAGAATCCATTACACAACCAAAAGATAGTGGCTAGGCCGCCGTGTCTGGCACGGATCAGCTTGAGGTTGGTGCAGCCCGTGGGGTGCCCTCAGCCATATTTAAACGAAATCACCTTGGCTGAAAGGCTCCGGGAGCGGGGCTCTGGAGGCGCGGGGGGCGCGGCGAGGAGGAGGGCCGCGCTCCGGGGCCGGGGCCCTCACGAGGCCCCGGGGGGCTCGCGAGGGACAGGAGGCTCACGAGGCTCTGGCGCGAAGAGCGCCAGCCTCTGGAAGGAGGCGCAGGCGTTCCTCAACCCGAAAGGCATGCGCATGCCCCCGACGGTGGGGCCGACGCCCTGGCCAATCCGAGGCAGCTGGAAGAGATCTTGAGGGCAGAACTTGTTGAGGCTGGTGAAGTCGATGCACATGCGCTCCTTGCCGCCCTTCTTGGGGACAACGACTGGGTTGGCGAGCCATTCGGGATGGCACACCTCACGAACGACTCCAGCTTCCTAGAGCTTCTGGACTTCCTTGACGATGAACTCTTGCTTCTCTGGCGCCTGGCGTCGTGCTTTTTGCTTGACCGGGCATGCATTGGGGCACACCGCTAAGTGGTGCTCGATCACCTCCCTCGGCACACCGGACAAGTCGGACGCTTTACAGGCGAAAACATCAGAGTTTGCCCGAAGGAAGGTGACGAGCGCGCTTTCCTATGCAGGAGGGAGGCCTGTGCCGATGGTGAAGGCAGGGCCGGAGCCGCTGCCGTCCACCGACACCTTCTTCATCTCGGCGCGGTCCTGAGAGAACAGCTGCTTCTTCTTCGCGGGCGCGGCCTCGGAAGGCTCGGCCGCGTCCTCTTCGGCCGGATGCGCGACAGCGGCAGCCTTGTAGGCACACTCGAGGGTGCTGGCCGCGTCCTTCTCGTCGCAGGTGACGGTGATGATGCCGCTGTAGTCGGGCATCTTGAGGACGTTGTAGGCGTGATGAGTAGCCGCCATGAACTTGGTGAGTGCCGGGTAGCCCAAGATGGCGTTGTAAGGCAGGCCGATGTGCGCCACGTCGAAGTTGATGAGCTCGATGTGGTAATTCTTGCGGGTGCCAAAGGTGACGGGGAGGCGCACCTGCCCCAGCGGGACGGTGGAGCCGTCGGTCACTCCGGAGAAGGGCCTGGTCGGCATCAGCTGGTCGTAGGGCACCTGGAGCGTCTCGAAGGTCTCGATGGAGAGTACGTTGAGGCCGGCACCCCCGTCGATGAGGGTCTTGGTGACCGCGACGTTGCTGATGGTGGGAGTGCACAACATGGGGAGCGCGCCTGCGGAGGCCGTGGACTTGGGGTGGTCCTTGGAGTCGAAGGTGATGGCGTACTGCGACCACTTGAGGGGCCGCGCGACCTCAGGCCTCGGGAGGGTGGCGTACACCTCGCGAGAGAGTTGCTTGAAGTGGCGGATGGACGCGGGGGCTTGGGACCCGCCAAGGATGCAGGCGACCGCGCGAGGCTCCTGGTAGCCCCCAGCGCCCTTGTCAGGCCTGTTGACGTCGTTCCTCCGGGGTGGCGGCGGCAGTGGCGGGAGAGCAGCATTGGCCTGAGGATTCTCCGCACGAGGCTGGTCGCGCCAGGCGGCCTCACGAGGCTGGTCGCGTCAGGCGGCCTCATGAGGCTGGTCGCGCCATCCCTAGAGGTAGCCGCCATTGCTGTTGTGGCTGTCCCAGCGGTTGCCGCTGTGGCCACCTCCATGGCCGGCGCCGCGGCCGTTGCGGTTGTCTCGGCGGCCCTGGCGCTCGTCACGGAGCAGCTTGAGCTCATGACAGTCTTTGGTGCTGTGGGAGCGGACGTTGTGGAAAGCGCAGAGTGGCCGGTTGTCCTTTTTGGGCTCGTCGAGGTCGCGGCCGCGCTTCTGCTCGGGCTCCGCCGCAAGCACGGTAGGGCCCTTGCGCTTGACGTCCTTACTCTTGGCCTTGGCGGCGTCGAGCGCCGCGTCGGGGTCGTTGTGGACGAAGAGGCGACCTTCTTCAGCCTTGGCGCACTTGTCGGCGAGGTCGAGCAGCTCGAGCACGGAGTCGAGCTAACCGTTGATGGCGAGCTTCTCGCGCATCTTGACGTCCGTGACGCCGGTGGAGAACGCAGAGATGACGGCCGCGTCGGAGGCTAGCGGGATCTTGTTGCGCACCTGGCTGAAGCGCTGGATGTACTTGCGGAGGGTCTCGTCTGGGCGCTGCCGAACACGCCGCAGATCGTTGATGGTGAGGAAGCGGTCCGGTGTGCCCTTGAAGTTGGCGATGAACTGGCTGTAGAGCTCGGCCCACGACGAGATGGAAGCCTCGGGGAGGTTCATGAGCCAGGAGCGCGGGCCGTCCTTGAGGGCCATGGGGAACCAGTTCGCCATGACCTTGTCATCGTCGTTCGCCGCTTTGACGCTTAGCGCGTAGAGCTGGAGGAACTCCGTGGGGTTGGGGGTGCCGTCGTAGCGTGGAGGTAGCTCAGGCTTGAACTTCGCGGGCCAGACCACACGATGTAGCTCACGGGTAAAGGCACGGCAGCCCACGCCGCTCGAGGGGACGCCGCCAGCGAGGGCGGCACGGTTTTGACGCCCGGCCGCTGCAACGTCCTGAACGGCCTGGTCCTTGCGCTGGCGCTGGCGCTCGAGGAGCACACGCGCGTCGGGTGGCGCGCGGCGGATGATCTGACAGCTGGGCTCGTCGCGGTCTGGCGAGGACGCGCCGCGGGACGGCTCATGAGCCCGTGCGCTGCGCTGGGGCCCAGCACGCTCGTTGCGCAGAGGAGGTGGCGGGGGAGCGCCATGCGCCAGGTCCCCAGCACGAGACGGCGGAGGGCGGAGCGAGTGAGAAGGTGCCGGAGCGTTCCCGGCGACGTTGACGAGCTCGGTGATGCGGCCAAGCCAGGCGTCGTAGCCGGCGTCATCCGGACGGTAGCGGAGTAGCTCGCGCGCCATGAGCTGCGCGGCCTGCGGGTTCGGAGGCCCACGGTTGGCGAGGGAGGAGGCCGTGGCAGTGTGGCCGTCCGCCCGCACGGACGGGTGGTGGGAAGAAGCCTGCTGCTCGAGAGCGGCGGGGTCGGTGGCGGCAGCAGCCTTGGCTTCGGAGCGATGGCGATTGCCGCGGGCCACCGGCTAGGTCTGAGCCACGCGGCCAGCCCTGCGCGCGGCGCGCTCACGACGTGCGTCAGCCATGGGGCTGGTGGAGCAGAAGAACAGTAGCGCCCCCCTACCTGGCGCGCCAAATGTCGGAAATCGGGCTTCGGGGACCCAAAGGTTCGAACACTGGGGTGAGCTCGTTCTACTGCTTCGTCTCCTTTCACGGCTAAGCTACGGCGAGGCTACGGCGAGAGCGCGCTAGCGAGGGACAGCGAGGACTCAGCAGTTTACCTAGGTTCGGGCCACCTTGCGGTGTAAGACCCTACTCCTGCTTGGTTGGGATTATTGTGGGCAAGAGAGTTCTCGCGTACAAGGTTGAAGGCCAGGGAATCGATCTCCTCTACGGTGGCAGCACTGCCCCCTTTTATATCAGCCTTGGTCCTCTTCCCCCTCAAAGCTTAGGCGGGAATGGTAGCCACACTTGGCGATTTCGAAAGGGGACAGGCGCTCAGGCTATCCTGACTAAAGGTGGTCTTCGCCTGCCAAAGCATGATCCATGACGCGCCGGTGGGCTCGGTGATGACCTCCGCCCTGCGCGCCCGTCGTCTTGGTCTTCCTTCGCCGATCGGGCAACCTTTGGGGTTGCTTTGGAGAGTAGATAGCTGGCCCTGCTCCCTTAACACGAAAGAGGAAAACATCTTCATCCACGCCTGCTGGCGTGGCCTCTGCTGCTGCTCGTCGCCGCGTGCGTCACCCACGTGATGGGCTGAGACCGCGCGACCGAGCCGGATCTTCCTTGCCTTGTAAGCCATCGGGAGGATGCCTCGGGGGGCAGCCTCGGGGGACCGCCTGGTGAGGGGGCCTCAGGAGGCCACCTCGGGAAGCCGCCTCGCGATATCACTTCGGGAAGCCGCATCGTGAGAGGGCCTCGTGAGGCCGTTGATGGTGGTGCTGAGGACTAACTGCTACTCCTTGAGGAGGGGGCCTCAGGAGGCCAGGGCCTCATGAGGGGCCATGGTGAGATGTTCGGTGGTGACAGCCTGCTGGGCCCACGCTAGGCGTTGCGCCCTGGGCCGAAGGCAGACGGGCCTGGATTCCCCGGGTTCCATGGGCCCGACAACATCTCCCTTCCTCTTCAGGGAATTACCAACGCAGCTCACAAGTAGCAGGAATAATTTCTGGCGCCGTTGCCGGGGAGACATCATCAACATCTATCAAGTACCTACGCATAAAACTTACATCTCCTTGCATTTATTTTATTTGCCTTTGCCTCTCATTTTCATCTCCTCCACTTCTAAAAAGTTTTTACAAAAATACAAAACTATTTTACGTTTGCCTTTTTCTTATTTGCTTGTTTGCTTGCTTGTTATCTTGTTTGCGTAACCACGATGTCTCAAGAAAATACAAAATTGTGTGATTTTTCTAATACTAATAATAATGATTTTATCAGTACTCCGATTGCTCCTCCTGCCGCTAGTACAGAGACTTGTGATATAAATGCCGCTTTGCTAAATCTTGTTATGAAAGAACAATTTTCTGGTAGTCCTAATGAAGATGCTGCATCCCATCTTAACAATTTCGTAGAATTGTGTGATATGCAAAAGAAAAAAGATGTGGATAATGATATTGTGAAATTAAAATTATTCCCATTCTCATTACGGGATCGTGCAAAAATTTGGTTCTCATCTTTACCACGAAATAGTATCGATTCTTGGGATAGGTGTAAAGATGCTTTTATTACCAAGTATTTTCCTCCCGCGAAAATTATTTCTCTTAGAAATCAAATTATGAATTTTAAGCAACTTGATCATGAACATGTTGCCCAATCTTGGGAAAGGATGAAATTAATGATAAGAAATTGCCCTACTCATGGTTTAAATTTATGTATGATCATACAATTTTTTTATGCGGGATTAAATTTTGTTTCTAGAAATCTTTTAGATTCCGCCGCGGGTGGTACTTTTATGGAAATTACTTTGGGAGAAGCTACTAAATTGCTTTATAATATTATGGCAAATTATTCACAATGGCATACTGAAAGAGTTCCTACTAGTAAAAAAGTGAATTCTGTTAAAGAAATTAGTACTTTGAGTGATAAAGTTGATGCACTTATGAAATTGGTTGCTAGCAAAAATACTCCTATTGATCCTAATGATGTGCCTTTGTCCACTTTGACTGAGCAAAATAATGATCCCGTAGACGTGAATTTTGTCTCGCGAAACAATTTTAATAGTAATGCTCATAGAGGTAATTTTAATCCTAGGCCGCTTCCTGGAAATTCCTCTAATAATTATGGCAATCCCTATGGCAATTCTTATAATAATAATAATAGGATGCCCCCTGATCTTGAAAGCAATATTAAAGAATTTATTAATGCTCAAAAGGTTTTCAACACTACGATAGAAGAAAAATTAAGTAAACTTGATGATATGTCTAGGAGCATTGATAGAATTATTCATGATGTGGAAAATCTTAAGACTAAAATTATGCCACCTAAAATTGATATTAGTGAATCAATTAAAGCTTTATATGTCTCCATGGATGAGAGTAAGAAAAGAACTGCTATGCTAAATGCTAAACGAGAATTTTTAGAAAAAGAGATTCCTCCCGGTTTTTATCGTAGTCATGATGAGGATATTAAAATGATTGGTGTTTCATCTATTGATTCTTTGTTTAGCAATATAAAACTTGATGAAAAGGGGACTGAAGAAGAGTCAACTTTAGCTAGTAGGCGTCCCCATAATTCGGAGGGTGAAAATCTTGATAATTTTTTTGATAAAAGTGGGTTTGGAGAGGTAAAAACTTTAACTAGCGATGTGCCCACTCTCTTGGATTACAAAGATTTTAATTATGATAATTGTTCCTTGATTGAATGTATTTCTTTGTTACAATCCATGTTAAATTCACCCAACGCTTATGAGCAAAACAAGGCTTTTACTAAACACATCGTAGAAGCAATGATGAAAGCGTTAGAAGAAAAGCTAGAACTAGAAATTTCAATTCCTAGAAAATTATATGATGAATGGGAACCCACCATTAAAGTTAAAATTAAAAATTATGAGTGCAATGCTTTATGTGATTTGGGTGCTAGCGTTTCCACAATTCCAAAATCTCTATGTGATGTGCTAGGTTTTACCAATATAGATGAATGTTCTCTTAATTTGCATCTTGCGGCCTCCACTATTAAAAAACCTTTGGGTAGAATTAATGATGTGCTTATTCTTGCAAATAGAAACTATGTGCCCATTGATTTTCTTGTACTTGACATTGAATGCAATTCTTCTTGCCCCATAATACTTGGTAGACCGTTCTTACGAACCATAGGTGCCGTTATTGACATGAAAGAAGGTAATATAAAATTTCAGTTTCCATTAAAAAAGGGTATGGAACATTTCCCTAGGAAGAAAATTAAAGCACCATATGAATCAATTATGAGGGCCACTTATGGAATCAACTTGAAAGATGACAATACTTGAAACTATGCATTATGCCTAGCTAGGGGCATAAAACAATAGCGCTTGTTGGGAGGCAACCCAATGAATAAAATAAATTTTTACTTTTTGTTTCTGTTCTTGTGTGTTTGCACAATTATGCTACTGTTATGATTGTGTATTTTGTGTTTTAATTAGTGTTTGTGCCAAGTAACGCCTTTGGGATGATTTGGAAGATAGTATAATTGATGCTGTTTGGAAAACAGAAAGTTTTGCGTCCAGTGCTGGAATTTTAGTTCTGTACTGGAGTGTCAGAAAAATCTGAAATTTTTACACAGTATTGGTATATGAATTTCCCACGTTTTCCTCATTATTTAGAATTTTTGGAGTTACAGAAGTATGGCTTTTAAATAGATCTCTACAGACTGTTCTGTTTTTGACAGATTCTGTTTTTGATGCGTTGCTTGCTTGTTTTGATGAAACTATGGATTGTATCGGGGGGTATAAGCCCTGGAGAAGTTAGAATACAGTAGGTATAATGCAAAAAATAAAATATGAATGGGTTTTCAACAGTACTTAAAGTAGTGATTTATTTTGTTATACTAACGGATCTCACGAAGGTTTTGTTGAGTTTTGTGTGATTGAAGTTTTCAAGTTTTGGGTGAGATCACGATGGATGAAGGAATAAGGAGTGGCAAGAGCCTAAGCTTGGGGATGCCCAAGGCACCCCAAGGTAATATTGAAGGAAGACTCAAGCGTCTAAGCTTGGGGATGCCCCAGAAGGCATCCCCTCTTTCTTCTACCAACCATCGGTAATTTTACTTGGAGCTATATTTTTATTCGTCACATGATATGTGTTTTGCTAGGAGCGTCGTGTATTATATGAGTCTTTTCTTTGTTTGCTTTTTAGTTTGTCACGATCATCTTTGCTGGACACACCCATTTGAGAGAGCCACACATTTTTCATAATTTGTTAGAATACTCTATGTGCCTCACTTAAATTTTTTGAGCTAGGCAGTTGCTCTAGTGCTTCACTTAAATATTTTTGAGCACGGCGATGGCTAAATTTTGAATAAATATTTGCACTCTCATGCTTCACTTATATCTTTTTGAGAGTTGATAATAGTAATGGTAATTTGCACAAGATATGAATTTGGTCCCAAAGTGATGAATATTCAAGAGGGATATACTAAAAACTTTCATATAGATCATTGGATATGATAAGTGTGATTCCTTGCAATAGTTTTGCGATATGGAGATGACAATATGTGAGTCATGTTAGTGAGTAATTGTGATTTAGTAAGAATATTAGTGTTAAGGTTTGTGATTCCCTATGCATGCACATTAAGTCAATAGTTATGGAACGAAATTATATCCTACTTATGGTGCATTATTCGGTGTTAGTTATGTTCAATGCATGTTTATGACCGTTTTTGCTTTTTGGTTGGTCGCTTCTCAATCTATTTGCTAGCCTTAATTTGTACTAAGCGGGAATACTACTTGTGCATCCAAACTCCTTAAACCCAAGTTGTGCCAAATGAGTCCACCATATCTACCTATATGCTGTGTTTCCATGCCGTTCCAAGTAAATTTGCGTGTGCCAACTCTAATTTTCAAAATAATATTCCGTTTTGTGTTCCCGTACCACTCATGAAGCGGTAGGGGGTGGCCAATATTTTCCATGCTTGGTGTGTTATTCTCATGATGAGTGTTTATTCACTTATCATTGCACGAGAGAGTGGCTGGTAATAGGGATGCCTAGTCCCACAATGAATAAAAAAATTAATAACAACAAAATTCCTTGGAAAGTGTTGGTATGGAGGGCACCCGTGGATACGGCTAGCCATGGATTGTGAAAGAATGGTGGAAAGGAAATAAACTTTACTTTCTGTTTGGGAACCGCCTATGATGTGTCTAGCATGGAAGATATTGGGAATTCTCGGTCGTTTTCGTTGACAGGAAAAGCATGCCTCTCAAAATAATTTTATCTCTCTAATTTAAGCTTTGAGCTCTGGCACATTTGCAAATCTCTACTTCCCTCTGTGAAGGGCCTATCTATTTACTTTTATGCAATTTTTATTTTTATTTTGAGTCTCCATCTTCCCTTACAAAGCACCAACTAGAGAGCACTATTGTCATACTTGTGCATTGTGTGTAGCTAATATTGAGTGTGTTTCATGAATGGATCAATGATTAAGCATAATGGGCTAGGGATAACTTTCTTTAGCGTTGATATTTTGAAAAGCATGGTTGCTTGTTAGTATGCTTGAGTATTTATGTCTTCATGTCAAATTATAGACTATTGCTTTGAATCATTCAAGTCCAAATGTCCATGCTATAAAAGAAAAGAATATATGATGAATATGATAGGTAGCATTCCACATCAAAAATTCTGTTTTTATCATTTACCTACTCGAGGACGAGCAGGAATTAAGCTTGGGAATGCTTGATACGTCTCCAGCGTATCTATAATTTTTGATTGTTTCATGCTGTTATATTATAAATCTTGGATGTTTTTATATACATTTACAACAATTATATATCTTTTTTGGGACTAACCTATTAACTTAGTGCCTAATGCCAGTTGCTGTTTTTTGCTTGTTTTTGGTTTTCCAGAATATCAGTACCAAACGAAGTCCAAATGCCATGAAACTTTTTGGAGATTTTTTTCTGGACATAACAAGTACTGGAAGCTTCGGGAGAGGGCCAGAAGATGAAGCAGTAGCCCACGAGGCACCAGGGCGCGCCCTGGTGGCTTGTGGGGCCCACACAGCTCCGTTTGACCTAATTACACCTCTATAAATTCTCTAAAATCAGGAAACCAACAGAGGAGTCCACGAAATACTTTTTCCGCCGCCGCAAGCTTCTGTTCTCGAGAGATCCCATCTGGAGACCTTTTCCGGTACTCCACCGGAGGGGGAATCGATCACGGAGGGGCTCTCCATCAACCTTGCTGCCCTTCCGATGATGCGTGAGTAGTTTACCACAGACCTTCGGGTCCATAGTTAGTAGCTAGATGGCTTCTTCTCTCTTTTTGATCTTCAATACAATGTTCTCCTCGATGTTCTTGGAGTTCTATCCGATGTAATCACTTTTTGCAGTGTGTTTGTTCGGATCCGATGAATTGTGAGTTTATGATCAGATTATCCATGAATATTATTTGAGTCTTCTCTGAACTCTTTTATGCATGATTATTATAGCTTCATATTTCTCTCCGATCTATTGATTTGGTTTGGCCAACTAGATTGATTTATCTTGCAACGGGAGAGGTGCTTTGTAATGGGTTCGATCTTGTGGTGCTCAATCCTAGTGACAGAAAGGGACATGACACGTATGTATCGTTGCTATTAATGGTAAAAAGATGGGGTTTATTCATGCGTGAGTTTACATTGTCTACATCATGTCATCTTGCTTAAGGCGTTACTCCGTTCTTTATGGACTTAATACACTAGATGCATGCTGGATAGCGGTCGATGTGTGGAGTGATAGTAGTAGATGCAGGCAGGAGTCGTTCTACTTGTCTCAGACGTGATGCCTATATACATGATCATTGCCTTGGATTTCGTCATGATTATTTGCTTTTCTATCAATTGCCCAACAGTTATTTGTTTACCCACCGTATGCTATTTTCATGAGAGAAGCCTCTAGTGAAAACTATGGCCCCCGGGTCTACTTCTATAATATATTAAAAATCCTAAAAATACCTTGCTGCACTTTTATTTTATTTATTTTATTTTATATTTTTAGTTCAATCTATCTATCTATCACATACAATTTAATCTTGCAATTAACCGCCGAGGGATTGACAACACCTTGTTTGTGTTGGGTGCAAGGATTTGTTATTTTGTGTGCAGGTACTGCTAACGAGGTGTTGCGTGATTCTCCTACTGGATTGATAACCTTGGTTTCATAACTGAGGGAAATACTTATCTCTACTGTACTGCATCTCCCTTCCTCTTCAGGGAATTACCAACGCAGCTCACAAGTAGCAAATCTCAAGATGTGTTCTTCAATGTTTTCTTCTTGCGATCTGATCTCGATGTGTGAGTAGATCGGTAAGGTATGGGGTGAGGCATGAGCCTTGCAACCCTAGGTATTCGGTGAAGGGATCATTGGCAGTCTTTGACATAACATCTTGTATGTGTCAAATAAAATTGTTTCGTGAAGTTTCTCTTGTCTTGTCCGCGATCTTCATCCCTGCAGGTACCTAGGATCATGGAGATCGAGCATCGGTGAGGCTAGGAGCAAGGGGACTGTGAAGTGTTATACCGAACACCGGTGATAGTAAGGATTAGTAGGGTAACATGGATCATAACCTTGGGGATTCATGAGGTGTAGTCATTGAACGCCCAAAGCTTTTGTCTGATATTATTATCTTAATTATCGGGGCAACCCCGAGAGACGGATAGGGCCTGTGGTAGGACAACTGATTCTTGATGCAGGACTCGTGCCGCTCAAGATGTTATTTGGACACATCCCCCATTCCGATACGAAGCAAACACCTCTTGACGAGTGACTTCCCGCGCACAAACTATTATCATTTTTTATCCCAACACCAATACATGGTTGTAAGAATGAAGACCTCATCCCCGTACCTTCTTTTTATTATAAGTGTTTGAATCAAAATTTGCTTGCTGATCCGGTGAAAAGCTGGATTTTACACTTTGGCAAAAGCTTGCTAGAGACCATTGCTTCAAGGGGATCTTCTTCTCGTGGGTTTGATACCCAGGGTCACCTCTGGGGAAATAGGTGCGGGATACCCTTTCTTGTTCCAATAGCGGATCAATAAAAAGGAGATATCACTGCACAACTTACTCACATCTTCTCTACAGCATCCTGTACTATTACTGCCATCGTTCATGATATCACCTGACCGTCGCTCCATGGACTGGTTTACTGAGGCTCGCAAGTAGTCGTCGTTGCTGTAGCGTACAACTTCTCCATACTTCTATGGGCCACCAAGGTTTTGGCTGATGTTGCGGTCCCGAGGGAGTTCTTCCTCAAAGAAATTATATCAGCTTTGTGTTAGACGCTTTTAGACAAGGTGGGAGGTGCACACGGTGTGCCAGTGCGCAGTGGGCAGGGAGGCAAACCGCGAGGCCGCTGAGAAGGAGAAAGGTAACTTGGAAGGCAAGCCCGACGGAAGAGGGAGACAAGTGCGTCTTTCGGCCGTTGGATGCCAAAATCGACGGCTCATGTTGTAGGGATTTGCCACATCCTGACCGTTGGACATGCAGATCGGACGGCCTACATTCCGAGTTATTCCCTCACTATATAGTGGTATAGATTTGGTCCATTCATGATTATGATGTATATGGCACTACTTAGGTAGGAGCACAAAGGGTTATTACGCATGTGTGCATTGCGATGAGGATCCTTGCTCTGACAAACTGAAAAATAAAATTGGATACATTGGCCAACGTCGATTCCTTCCTGCCAACCATCGTTTTAGAAGACAAAGAAAACCGTTTACTAACTAGACAGAGCATAGGCATCCACCAAGGAAGTTCACAAGCAAAGAAGTTGATCAGTACTTATAACGTGCTAAGGAGAATTTCAAACCAGGGAAGTACCCTGGTAATGCAAGTAGAACCCTGGTAATGCAAGTAGAAAGAGAAAGCGCACGGATAATTATCCCACATGCCACCTGAGGGCGAGCTTACATGATTTGCCATACTGGAAGGATCTTTTGTTACCTCACAACCTGAATGTTATGCACATTGAGAAGAACATATGTGAGAGTATCATCATTACACTCCTTGAACTTGATGATAAGAACAAGGATGCCATCAACCCAAGATTGGATTTACAGCATCTAGGGATATGGGACACGCATTGGTTTCAAGAAGATAAAAAGAAGGAGGGTGATAGAGGCAAAGGTGTCCCGTCTTTCGATGAGATGGTAGCTATCGTTTTGGGTGGAAGTCGACTTTGACGATCCGACTACGAACGTGCGATGACGTCGCACCTTAGCAATCGCTAAACCAACTCCGAGAGGTTATTGACCACGCCGGAGCACGATCAACCTGACCACGAGGGTCTATTTCCAGCAAGCAAACGAAGAACAAGCAAGAAACTGAGATTGCAATCTGGATATTGTGAATATAAGAACAAAGCTTTATTAATCATGTGGGGCTTTGTGACGTCTTGGGCTGGTCGTTGAACACAAACAAAGGACGCGAGTTGCAGCTATGGCGAACTTTAATCTAAACAAAACCCAAGTCTAAAACAACGCCCTAATGGCTGTATTTATAGGGAGACAGAGGGGAATTTCGTCCACCTTTGGCAAGGTGGGACTAAATTCTGTCCTAAGTCGTTTTCCCTACTAATACAGACTCTAAGAACTGCCTATTAAGTGTATTTCGAAATTACATGGGCCTGGCCCAAATCTAAGATTATGCAGCACCTAAAATAAGCTATGGACGAAATTTATGAAAGGGCATCTTGTATATTTCGTCCATGTCCTTGTATGCCATCATGGAGGCTTCAAAGTGCTGAAAACTCCATCAGAAACGCCGTTCTCGTTCCCTTCGCGCGTGCCTTCATCTCCATGCCCTATCCTGCTCCAATATTCATCCCTCTTGTCCACGCTAGGCCCTTCATTAATAATCAACACAAATATATCTAATTTAGGCAGCATCATATTCTCATGAACATTAGAATTACTCCCAAGAAATGAAAGTACCTGATAATTTAATTGGCGTGCGCGAGCTCTAGTAATTGGTTTAGTATGTATAGTAGCAGGGGTTGTGGGTGTAACTATGGTATTGATGTCCTCGTCATCCTCCCCTTCTTTAATTGAAGTCGTCCTCGATGGAAGCTCATCTTCCTCACCCAAATAAGGATTCAAATCTACAATGTTAAAAGTGGGACTAACCCCAAAATCTGCAGGCAACTCAAGTTTATATGCATTATCATTTATTTTCTCTAACACCTTAAAAGGACCATCAGCACGTGGCATTAGCTTTGACTTGCGCAAATCAGGAAACCTATCCTTACGCAAATGTAACCAAACAAGATCTCCAGGTGCAAAGACAACATGTTTTCTACCCTTATCTCCAGCAAGTTTATATTTAGCATTCATACGATCAATGTTTTCCTTAGTTAACTCATGCATTTTTAAGATCAATTCAGCACGTTGTTTAGCATCAAAATTAATTTTCTCCGAAGATGGAAGAGGCAACACATCAATGGGTGCACGAGGTAGGAAACCATATACAATTTCAAAAGGCCACATCTTAGTAGTAGAATGCAGTGAACAATTATAAGCAAATTCAATATGAGGCAAGCATTCTTCCCACATCTTCAGGTTATTCTTCAAAACAGCCCTAAGCATAGTAGACAATGTTCTATTGACTACTTCAGTTTGTCCATCAGTTTCGGGGTGACATGTAGTACTAAAAAGTAGTTTAGTCCTGAACTTAGCCCTTAAACATCTCCAAAAGTGGCTAAGAACTTTAGTATCACGATCTAAAACAATTGTATTTGGCACACCATGCAAGCGAATAATTTCACGAAAGAACAAATCAGCAACATTAGCAGCATCATCACTTTTATGACATGGTATAAAGTGTGCCATTTTCGAAAATCTATCCACAACAACAAATATGCTATCCCTCCCCTTCTTTGTTCGAGGTAAACCTAAAACAAAGTCCATAGATATATCCTCCCAAGGAACACTAGGTACAGGCAAAGGCATATATAAACCATGAGGATTGAGTCGTGACTTAGCTTTTTGACATGTAGTGCAACGAGCAACAAAACGCTCAACATCTCGTCTCATCTTTCGCCAAAAGAAATGTGTAGCAAGTACGTCCTCCGTCTTCTTGACGCCAAAGTGTCCCATTAATCCTCCTCCATGCGCCTCCCGCAACAATAAAAGACGAACGGAGCTAGCTGGAATTCATAGCATGTTAGCACGAAACACAAATCCATCATTAATAATGAACTTATTCCATGTTCTTCCTTCTTTACAATTCTGCATTACATCTTTAAATTCAGCATCATGCACATATTGATCTTTGATGGTCTCCAAACCAAATATTTTAAAGTCAAGTTGTGAAAGCATAGTATAACGACGAGACAATGCATCAGCAATAACATTTTCTTTACCCTTCTTGTGTTTAATGACATAAGGGAAAGTCTCAATGAATTCAACTCATTTAGCATGTCTACGGTTCAGTTTTGCTTGACTTTTAATATGTTTCAAAGATTCATGAGCAAAATGTATAAGAAATTCTTTGGGCCGTAAATAATGTTGCCATGTTTCTAAAGTCCGAACAAGAGCGTATAATTCTTTATCATAAGTAGAATAGTTCAGACTAGGCCCACTCAATTTTTCAGAAAAGTATGCAACAGGTTTACCATCTTGTAATAACACACCTCCTAATCCAATTCCACTAGCATCACATTCAAGCTCAAAAGTCTTATTAAAATAAGAAAGTTGGAGTAAAGGAGCATGTGTCAATTTATCTTTCAATACCGTGAAGGCTTCTTCCTATGCGGTACCCCAACCAAAAGGCACATCCTTCTTTGTAAGCTCATTGAGAGGTGCAGCAATGGTGCTGAAATCTCTCACAAAACGCGTATAGAAACCAGCGAGGCCAAGAAAACTCCTCAATTGTGTGATCGTTTTGGGCTGCGGCCAACTCTCAATAGCTTCAATCTTGGCTTTATCAACTTCAATTCCCTGTGGAGTAACAACATAGCCAAGAAAAGATACTCGGTCGGTGCAAAAGGTGCACTTTCCAAGGTTACCAAACAAACATGCATCACGTAGCGCAATAAAAACAGCACGTAAATGTTCCAAATGTTCCTCCAAAGATCTGCTATAAATTAGTATATCATCAAAATAAACTACCACAAATCGTCCAATGAAAGAACGTAAAACTTCGTTCATTAATCTCATGAAAGTGCTAGGTGCATTAGTTAACCCAAAAGGCATGACTAACCACTCATATAATCCAAACTTAGTTTTAAATCCTGCTTTCCATTCATCTCCCAATTTCATACGAATTTGATGGTATCCACTACGCAAATCAACTTTGGAGAAAATGGTAGAACCACTTAATTCATCAAGTATATCATCTAGCCTAGGAATGGGATGACGATAACGAATTGTAATATTATTAATGGATCTACAATCAACACACATACGCGATGTACCATCCTTTTTTGGCACTAGTATAATAGGAACAACCCAAGGACTAAGAGATTCGCGTATATAACCTTTGTCGAGCAGCTCCTGTGCTTGACGCATAATCTCCTTCGTCTCCTCTGGATTGGTACGGTATGGTGCACGGTTGGGCAGTGATGCACCGGTAATTAAGTCAATCTGATGCTCAATCCCTCGAATAGGTGGTAATCCCGGTGGCACGTCTTGTGGAAAGACGTCAGCGAACTCCTGCAAAATGTTAGTGACAGCAGGAGGCAAAGAGGGTGGCACGTCCTTGAATGAAAATAGTGCCTCTTTGCACACAAAAGCATATAAAATAGATTTGCTAAAATCTAGATCATCAATATCAGATTTGGTGGCAAGTAAACATCCACTTTTCAATTTAATTTCAGAAGCAACACTAGATGGTTTGTTATTAGGCTTCATTTGTTGCTAAAATTCTTTTGCCACAATCTAATTTTCACTCTTATTTTGCTCCTGTCTTGCTTTACTAGCTCTATTAATATCATCTTTCAAAATGGAATCAGGAGACATAGGAAGCAAAGTAATATGTTTATCCTTATGAACAAGAGTATACTGATTGTTCCTACCATGGTGTATATAATTTTTATCGAATTGCCAAGGTCTACCAAGTAATAGGGAACATGCTTGCATGTGTACCACATCACAATCAACATAATCAGCATATGTAGCGATACTAAAATGCACACGAACAGTATGTGTTACCTTAACCTTGCCGCTGTTGTTGAACCATTGTATGTAGTAAGGATGAGGATGTGGTCATGTGGTAAGAGACAACTTCTCCACCATCTCCATGCTAGCCAAGTTGTTGCAACTCCCTCCATCTATGATGACGCGAATAGAACGTTCCTTCACAACTCCCTTTGTATGGAACAAATTGTGCCTCTGATTTTGCTCAGCCTGTGTTACCTGCACACTCAAAGCACGTTGAGCAACTAAACTTTCATACCTGTTAGCGTCTTCAGCAGCCATGTATTGCGTCTCTTGTTCAGAATCATCTCCACCTTGTTCTTCACTAGCAATAAGAGCCAAGGTCTCCTCATCATAATCACTAGCGGACTCATACCCACCATCCTCAGTAACGACCATCACACACTGGGATGGGCATTTGCTCGCATAATGACCTCGACCGCTGCAACGACGACATATAACATCATGTGTTTGCCCTGTTGATGCCATGGATGAAGAAGAGCTCTGTACGTGACCGGAAGGTGTGCTCTTGGCGGATGATGGTGGTGCCTGTTTTCTTGTATCTCGGTTGGAGTTGGCGGCTGAAGTAGGCGGTGGTGCAGCCGGACGTGTGGAAGTAGATGATGTACGTGGTGTCCATGATGAAGATCGACCTGCAGAAAAATTAGTTCGCGCCAATGCCTGTCGATCCTGCACTTCACGTTCAGCTTTGCAAGCAAGATGGAACAAACGAGTGATATTGTTATACTCCTTATACTCTAAGATGGTTGGAATTACTCTGTTTAACCCACCCATAAAACGTGCAAGCATAGCTTCATTATCCTCAACAATACCACATCTAATCATGCCAGTTTGTAATTCCTGATAATATTCCTCTACAGAATTTTTTTCCTTGTCTTAAACGCATCAATTTTTGAAGTAATTCACGTTGATAATATGGTGGAACCCAACGAGTACACATAGCAGTTTTCAAAGCAGCCCAAGTAGTTGGAATATTATCATGATATAATCTACAATGTTCAGACCACCAAACACAAGCAAAACTAGTGAATGCACAAACAGCAGCAGCAACACGTCTATCGTCGGGATATTGTAAACATGTAAAACGTTGTTCAGTTTCTAACTCCCAAGTAAGATAGACATCAGGAACGTATCTACCCTCAAATGGCGGAATATTCAATTTTAGTTTAGGAACATGGTCAAGATCTCGTACCTGAGGTGGTGGTGCAGCCCTACCATTGCGATTATATGCATGTGGACGACCTGGTGGTGGTGCTGGTGGTTGCACGTAGTTCTGGTTTTGAACAACCTCATCCTCGTAATCGCCCTCATAATCGTTGTACTCCTCGGTAGTAGCTGCAGGAGCCACAGAAGCATCAACAGCAGTAGCAGCGGCACCAGAATGTTGACGTTCCTCAAGAGAAACATGCTTCGCTCGTCCTACTTGATCGCGACATGGAGGTGGTTGTTGTTGGTGTTGCAACGGTGCAGCAGATGGTGGTGGTAGACACGCGAGCACTTCATCGAACTTGGCGTTCAACTTGTTGTCAATTGTCTTCTCAATGTCATCTATCCTCTCCATTGCCTTTCCAAAGCTGCTCATCACGTCGTGTACCTGTTCACCCAACATTTGTTGAAATTTATCATGTAGTTCCTTGTTCGTCATGTTCTCCCAATCCATCCTGGTTCTCTTGTGATCCTGTCATGGTTAGCAGCAATAGAAACACACAAGAATATGCCCTACAGACTACTAATAGGGTGTGGTGTGGTGGAAAATCACAAATCCGTCAAACGAATCACAAATTCTTACCCGTTCTTACCAAGCAGCAGGTGGTGATCGGCAACCGTTGTAGTGAAAACGCCTCAAAGCTTGGATAGAGCGATTGCCAGGTGGTGTCAAACGCACAACGTAGATATATGTGGAGCTGGGAAGGCTTATGATATGGTGGCAAAAAAGTCAGCAAGTACCAATCTAGAGATGCAAAGTTGAATAAATGCTCAACGACGGTACTGTGCTGGTCCTAGGCTAGACCGTACTAGAGACGCGAGCCTAGAACACTAACAAAATCATGGCGCGGCATGTAAACAAGGGAGAAGCACACTCTAAATCTCTTTTTTTTTTCTCTCTTTTTTTCAACTTTTTTTTTCACTTTTTTTCCTCTTTTTTTTTGCTCAGCACAATTTTTTTCTCGAAAAAGTCTACAAATGGTCTAAAAACTGCCTAGCCAGAATTTTCCAGACTTAGTTTTTTTCTTGAAACTGGACCTATTTCTCTACTGCGGGCAAAACGGAAGTTGGGGAGTCCGACTTGATCAAGACACGTAGTTGATGACCTGCAAGTGCACAAGGCTCTTGTAGCACTTTCGTGATAAATAGAGTGTCGAACCCACAGGGAGCGAATAGGAAGGCACCACAAACCCCGTAGCTACGCTGTCACTTAACGAGCTACGTACGCACCCAAACCTGAGTTCGGAAATAGCCTATTCTATAAGTTGCTAGGGAAACTAGATAAAAGGGTGTTTACTAAACTAAGAACAAGAAGGTAAAAATAGGAATAAAAATAGACTAAGTTAGTAGTGAAGGTGCTTGAGTAGTAAAGTGTTCTCTAGGACTCCGAAGTCATCACTACAAATATGACCTGCGCATCTAGGCGGAGCAAACGCTCTCTATCGTATCCTCTATCCACTCTGCATATGCATAAGTGAGCGGTCCGCGGTACAGTACACTTTCTAATCGAGGTAGACTTCGTGCGACATACGCCACCAACCGTTGCTTCCCCACGCCGGTTATCACAAACGGTCAATTAAGGGTTTCCCCGTGGACGCAGCCAGATATGGGTTTACCTGAACTCCCCTATCAACTTGCAAAGACTAGGGATTGAGGTTTTACTGTCACCTCGAATTCCCTCAACGTCCTACCCTATGCAGTGACAGTAGTTCTTCCACGGCCAATCACGGCAATAGTGCGAGCGAGGCGTCCTCTCAACACTCGCGAGAATACTAACTTGAACATGAACAAGAACATATTGGATCGCTTGGAAATAATAATACTAATCATAGAAGAGTTCATCCGTATCCTTGAGAACAAATACATCTACTCAAACATAAAGGTAAGGGTCAACTTACAAGCCGGCATAGAGCCGGTGAAGGGAGGAGGTGATGGTGGTGATGGCGTCGGCACGGTGAAGAGGGCACCGGCCCGAAGGCCGGTGCTCGCGTGGTGGAGCCTCCTCCTCTTCCTCTTGATCTTGTCCCTTCCTCTATGGTGGTGATGGAGCAGCAATGGAGATGGTCTTGGATGTGTTCTTGATGAATGAGATGTGATGGAATGAATGGCGGCGGCTAGGGTTGAGGAGGTGTATATATGGAGCCTCCCTAGCCTCCTCACTTGATGGGCTTCATTCAAGGGCTCACAATGAGCCAAATCCTCTCCCAATCTCTTCTTTACGAGCCAAAGATCTCGTGGGATCGAACGGGGATGAAATCGGTGAAGAATCCCATCTGGAAGGGCAACTTTCGGAGCTGTCTGCATGTCAAACGACCTCCAAAACGACCGCGTGCGGTTGTTCGGAACGCCGTCTTTCAGTCTGTCCTCCTCCGGTAAAACGGCCGCCATTTCTTCATACGAACTTGGAATTTGACGTTCTTGGGCTCGTTGGATTCATATGAATGACACCAACCCATTTATGGTCTTTGATCTTAATTTGGAGCACTTTGGAAAAATGACTTTTTCCGACCTTTGAAATGGCTAAGTCTGACCCTTGGCTGACTCCGTATTGATCCCATCCTTGGTGCTTTCATCGTGCTTGCTCCTAGGTTACTCCAAAACACCTGTAGACACAAGAAAACAAAGAAAACTAATAAAAACCAAATAAAATACTAAATGTGCAGTACTCATAATGAAAAGTGTAAATACTGGTAATCAGGCATAATGGACAACTATTTGGTTCAATGGGACATGATATATAAAGAGAACATGCAACAAATGAGCTCTAAAAATGCGTAAAATATAGAGCCATCAACCTCCCCACGCTTAAACCTTGCTCTTCCTCGAGTAAGAAGGTTGACTACCAAAAGCTCATTGCTACCAACTCTAAAGCATACGTTGAACCAAACCCCAAAAGTGATATCCATGTTCATCGTGCAAGCATGCAAAAATTAACTAGCAAGGGAGTAATACAAGCTATCCTCTTAGTTCCATTGCCATGGAGGTCAAGAAAGAGGAAAACATTTTTGTGGAGCCCAAATTCCCATTGCCAAAGGATTAGAAAGAAGGTCAATATTATGTTGGGAACAAAGCAGTAACTATCAAAGACAAAAGAAATCGAGCATCAGCGATCGCTTCAAAAAACCAACCCAAGGCATACCAAGTACAATAGCAAGATCGCCTGTCTGCGTTATTCAACCGCTCAACTACCTATGCAGCACTGAGCGCAAGCCTATGCCTCGCACTTAAGGGAATGATAGAAAATGGTTGGGGTTTTGAGAAGTCAAAAATAAAGAAAGTCTTGCATCAACGTAGCTGACCATTAGGCAATGGAGAAGGCCCTATGATCGATGTCAACACAAGGAGTAGTGATTGCCATGCAACTAGGATGCACGTAGAGCTATGAATATGTGAAAGCTCTCCTATGGACTAAGTGGGGGTGCATCCAACTTGCTTGCTCATGAAGACCTCGAGCTTTTGAGGATGCTCGTCATCGGAATATACAAGCCAAGTTCTGTAGTGTAGGGTCCCCACTAGTATGAAACATAAAGTTGATGAAACTTTCTACTTTACAATGCATGAAGTGGTGCTACTTTGAAGCAAAAGTGTGGTAAAAGGATAGTAGCATGCCCCTTCTCTCTTTTTCTCTCATCTATTTTTCTTTTTTTTTCTTCTTCTTTTTTCTCCTTTTTTTTGAACAGTCTCATGTACGTCATCCCCACTTTTTCGAGGACTCATAAGTTTCCAACATTCTTTTCCTCACTGGGGCATGCTCTAATAATGATGATCATCACACTTTTATGATGACTCACTTCAACTGAATGTAATCATAACTCAAAAATGAAAACATGAGAGAAACTCTATATGATGAATGCCTCTGGCAGCATACCAGTATGTGCAATGATCCGGCGTAGCATAGATATCAAAAAACGGACAAGCCATGAAAATATCGAGCTAGCCATACTATGATCATGCAAGGCAAATGAAGGCATGTCCCTAATCATGTAATGTAAAATGATGGTAGTGCATGGCGATATGCTCGGAATGGCTATGAAAATGCCATGTAGGTAGGTATGGTGGCTATTTTGTGGAGATGGGGTGTCTTATGTGTAGGAGAACAAGAGAAAGTCCTCCCACGGGTTTGGATGTACCTGTGAAGTTTGCTCCAAGTCCCAATGTGAGAGTGGGCAATGCACGGTACCGTAGAGGCTAGCAATAGAAGATGAACGGAAGTGCAAAAGGTTTCAAACTTACCATAGTCATAAAGAACTCAAACACTACACAAGAGTATCGCGGTGTCATGTTGCATAAGACTCAAAAGCTAAGTACCCTGAGGGGATAGTTTGGCAGAGATAAACCCCGTTGCGCATCCCGGATCAACCAAAGATGCTAGGCTCATCAGCAAAAAGCCTCTACAGTCATTCAATCGCTAATCAAGCCACCACTAGAGTCCCCAACTTATGTAATTAGGTGAAAGAAAGGCAACAGTGCAAAGGACTATTTATTGGGTTTTTGATAAAAGGACATGGAAATGTTTTTCAAAAGGTAACAAGATTCCCACAAGCTAAGTCAAACAAGTGCAAAGCAAGCATGTCAAAATAGCATGACACACTAATGCACGAAAACCATATGATGAAGAGCATTGCACAAGACACTACACATGCAAAAGTAACCTCCCCATGCTTAGAACTTTACATACTAAACTAGAGAAGATTACGAAAGTGAAAAGAAAATTAGTTATTAAAAGAGAGCGCGAAAAGTGGTTACCTCCCCAAGCTTACGTCTAAGCATGGGTAAGAGACTTTTACCGTTATGGTGCACATGACTTCTCTTCTAATAGACATGTACCTTGCCTCAATGGATTTCCTTGTTGTGGTCTGGTGGCTGCCCTCCGATAGAACCTGCTAAAATCAAACTAAAAGGAAAAGAAAATATTTTTGTGCTTTTGTGATTTTTCATTTTTTTGCAACACACAGGATTAGCAACACAGCTGATAAAACATAGGCCTCACAATGATCGGTTCATCTACCTAAGCACCTCGCTTAAGATGACAAACTATTGTCTAGAAGTGCATGCTACTTCTAGATTGGAGTGAAATATGTGTGAGAAATGATATGAGACACGAGTGTGCAGCTCCTAGGTGCTTGATTAAAAGAGAGATCCTCACTTAAGGTGTGGACGCGGCTCCTGAGGCCGAGGAAGTCGAGCCTCGGGAGGTGGCCTCCGAAGGAGGGGCCGCACCTCCCGAGGCGCCCACTGCAGGAGGAGACACAGCGATGGAGAAGGCTGAGGTGCCAAATCCCCCGCCGAGCTCCACCCCTGCCAAGGAGGTTGGCGCCACTGAAGGCGCCTTGGCGAGCCCCCAGCGCTCACCGGCTCACGAGGCTCCCGACGCTGGTGCGACGAGCCCGCACAGGACGCCGCCGCGGCAAGAGGGAGAGGAGGCTCCGGCGAGCCCCCCGCTGCTGGCAAGCGATGCGGCTCCCGAGGGGAGCGAGAGCGTGGAGGCCCGAAGGGGGTCCAGCGCCGGCCCCTCCCAGGTCATGCGGGCGGAGGGCGGCGCGGAGCCAAAGCCCGAGCTGGGCCTTGCAGCTCGTAAGCAGCAGCACAGTGCTTCAACGCGGGTCGCTGTGGGGCGCCAGGGCAGCCCTTGACCAGCTGGAGGTGGACCTCCAGGCGGAGGAGGCGCGGATCGCCGACGAGCGCTTGCGCCTCACAGAGGGGTGGCGGCAACTAGACGTTGCCATCAAGTTGGGCCGCCGCCGAGACGAAGCCGCGCGGGAGAAGCGTGAGAAGGCCGCCTTCGAGGCCAATGAGATCTTCGAGAACACCGTCCGGGAGACCGACGCGGCTGACAAGCGCCGCGAGGAAGCGGAGGCCCAGGCAAAGGTGATGCGGGAGCAGTCCGCCGCCAAGTCGGTCCTGCTGCAGGTGTGGGAGAATGCCGTCACCACTCGCAAGGAAGAGCTCGACTCCCGTGAGGGCGAGCTCGACAAGCGCGGGGAGGAACTCGCCACGTGCGAGGGGGTGCTCGCCAAGCGAGAGGAAGAGCTCGCCAAGCACGGGGAGGAGCTCGCCAGGCGCGAAGAAGAGCTCCCCAAGCGCGAGGAGGAGCCCCCCAAACGCGGGGGGGGGGGGGGGGCCCTTGCGGCTCGTGAGGCAGATGCCGGGATCCATGAGCAAGAGCTCACGAGGACGGCGACCGAGCAGACCACGGAGCACGAACGCCTGGAGACACTGGATCGCCAGGTGGCCGCTGCCCAGGCCTCTTATGACCAGTGCAGGGAGAAGGCCAACGCCCATCTGGAGGCCAAGGAGAAGAATATCCAGGTGGACACTGACGCCAAGACCGAGAGGAATCGCCATGTGCTTGCCGCGGATTATAGCAAGAAGCTAAAGGCCCAGGAGGACCGCTTCAAGAAGTAGTGTGAGGAGCTCCAAGCGGAGATCGCTGGTCTCAAGGAGGTGCTGATGGAGGCGGAGGGCAGGCAGAATGCTGCACTCAAGGCCAAGGCTGACGCGGAGGGGGAGTTGGCCTCCCTCCAGCAACAGGTGGGCAGCGTCTCCAACGTCGTTGAGTAGGCTAGGGACGAGGCAGCTCGGGCGCGGGGGCGTCAGCATGAGCGCACCAAGATGTTCTACGCCCTCTCCATCCACGCCCGTGGTGCCTTGGCCACCATCTTCCAGGAGAGGCTGATGGGCCCCCTTGAGGACAATGACGCCAGCTACTTGGACTCTTCACCAAGCTTGTGGAGAGGCTGGAGCACGAGGCCAAGCGGGTGAACGGCATCATTGAAGATGAGTGCCGTGACCTCCTCAGCCAGGCGGCGACGCGCATCTTCAGCAACCTCCTTCGCGCCGACGCTGACTTCGACTTTGACAGGGTGATGGCCCCCGTCCCTTTGGAGCTTCGCGACGTCCTTGGGAAGGCGGTGGAGGATAACGTGGACGCCCTACTCGAGAAGTTCTCCCATGCCAGCGAGAGCTCCTCCAGCGAGGCTGAAGATGGTGAAGGCGACGGCGATGATGGCTCATCCTCTTAGGCTTTCTCTTCTCCTTTTGCCCTGTATCCAAGCAAATGTAGCCCCGTGGGGGCATAAAGACATGGTCTGTACAATTTAACTTGAGCATTTGGCGTTTTGCTTTAACTTGTGTTTCTCACGAGGCATCCTCATGAGGCTTATTTTTCTCCTCTTGTTTGCCTTGGCGCTCTACGTCATAGGACCCAGCCCCCGAGCGAGCTACGACCGTCGCTGGTATGTTAGGACGCGTGCCTAGACAAGGTCAGAGGGTGTAGGGCTCTGCGAGGTGGTAAAGGCTCATGAGGCGCGATGCTCAGGAAGCCCCCCCTTTGACGTGCAAGTTGCTCATGCGAGGGAGAAAACGTCAGCGCTCAACAGGGTTGCGAGGGGAGAAGAGCTCGAGAGGCGCTGAGAATGGCTCGCGAGGCATTTTTAGACTTAGCTTTTTCCCGAAGTGTGATGCTTGGCGAGCTGTCGCTTGCGGAGTACGCCTTGCGAGGCTCTCGCTCGTGAGGCTTCCTGCTGGTACTTGGTGAGGATGGGTGCCGCAGACCACCTCAGGAGGCGACACTCGCGAGGCTTCTTATTGGCTTGTAGAGGTGATGAACCGCGGTCGCCTTGCGAGGCAGCGTTTGCGAAGCCCTGGCACGCCTTGTCTCTGTGACAAACATGCTTTGACAAGTTTCACAAATAGAGGGGCAGTGCACGCTTGCCGACTCGCTTGTGGGCATCATGCGAGGAGATAAAGTACCAAGGACCTTGGTGAGGTGACGTGCACGGGAGCAGGCCCGCGAGCCAGAGCTCAGTCGCTTGGGTTTGACGGCGCTGCTGGGCCTAGCCCGAGTGCAGGCACCATGTCCAGCACCCGCTCGCATGAAGCGTAGGAGGGAGACCGCCAGCGCGCATGACTCCTGAAGTAATTTGCTTACCGAACACACATTATACTTAGAAAATAAAGCTTTACTGCTGCATGAAAATAGGTTCCATTACACAACCAAAAAGTTGAGGCTGCCGTGACGGACACGAGACAGCTTGAGGATGGTGCAGCCACATGGCACCCTCAGTTTCACAACCGAAAAGACGAGGCTGCCGTGACGGACACGGGACAGCTTGAGAATGGTGCTGCCAGGCGGCGCCCTCAAATCGATCGTTCCACCAGTGCTGAGCATGGGGCTTCTAGTAGGTTGTGGGAGGGAGCTCTCGCAGGCCCATCAGGCAGCGCTAAGAGAGGCTCCGGAGTGTGTACAGCTCCATTTCGTTCGTACGCGTGAGGTCACAGGTAGAACTTGCGGAGGTGTTGGATGTTCCAGGTGTTGGGCACCGGAACACCCTCCTCCATCTTCAGGCTTGCAGCGCCAGGCCGGGAGACATGAGTGGCCCTGAACAAGCCCTCCCACATGAGTGAGAGCTTGTGGGGTCCTTCTCTGGAGAGGATCCTTCGTAGGACAAGATCACCAGCTTCGAGGGTGCGGGGGCGTATGTTGCGGCTGTGATAGCGACGCAAGGCCTGCTGGTACCAGGCAGCGCGTAGAGCGGCCTGGCGACGGGTTTCCTCGAGGAGCAGCAGATCAGTCTCTTGCGAGCCGTCCTGATGAGCCTCGTTGAAGGCGAGGACTCACGGGGACCCGTGCTTGAGCTCATGAGGGAGGACCACTTCTGCCTCGTAGACGAGGAAGAAGGGTGTTTCGCCGGTAGGCTTGGTCGCTGTTGTATGGATCGACCACACCACGGACTGGAGCTCGTCGAGCCAGCCTTTGCCGCAAGTGTCGAGCTTTTTCTTGAAGCTTCGTGTCTTGAGGCCCTTGAGGACTTCAGCGTTGGCACGCTCGGCCTGGCCGTTGCTTCGGGGGTGCACCATGGAGGCGTAGCAGATCTGCGTGCCAAGGTTTGCGCAGTATGACTTGAAGAGGCTGCTCGTGAACTGTGAGCCATTGTTAGTGATGATGCGGTTGGGGACGCCGAAGCGGCTCACGAGGTTCTTGATGAACTTGACGGCTGAGACTGCCGGGATGGTACAGACGGGTCCACTTCCGCCCATTTGGTGAACTTGTCGATGGCGACGTAGATGTAGCGGTAGCCGCCAGCTGCGTGAGGTATGGGGCCCAAGATGTCCAGCCCCCAGACCGCAAAGGGCCACGAGAGGGGAATGGTCTGGAGGCCTTGCACCGGCTGGTGGATTTGCTTGGCGTGGAATTGGCAGGCTTCGCAGGATTGGACCAGCTCGGTTGCGTCTTGAAGCGCAGTGGGCCAATAGAAGCCGCTGCGGAACACCTTGCCGGTGAGCGTACGCGATGAAGAGTGGTGGCCGCAGTCTCCACCGTGGATGTCGGCAAGCAGCTCGCACCCTTTGCTCCTCGGAGATGCACCGCCGCGCGACGCCATTGGGGCGCCTGCGGTAGAGATCGCCATCCCTCAAGTAGTAGGCTATGGCCTGGCGGGCCACATGTTCGGCCTTGGAGTCCTTCTCTGGGAGGGTGCCGTCCTCCAGATAGGTCTTGAATTCGTTGGCCCAGCTGTCAGCTTGTGGCTCCAGTGCCAGCAACAGGCGAGCGACTGAAGATGGGCCGCAGTCGGGTGCGCCTGAGGGTGGTGCGGGAGGGAGTTCCTCATGAGGTGCCATGGCACTAGCGGCGTAGCAGATGGCTTCAAGAGCCTTTCCTCGAAGACGCCGAGCCTTTGAGGCTCGTGGCGAGACGCCCGCTTGGCGATGTTATCTGCTTCCTTGTTGCTATCACGAGGGACGTGCTAGAGCTCCATGCCGAGGAAGCGCTTCTCGAGCTTGCGCACCTCTTCCAGATAGGCGGCCATGTGCTCATCCTTGGGCTCATAGCTTTTGTTGGAGAAGCTAACGAGGAGCTGAGAGTCGACCTTGATGATGATGCGCTTGATGCCAAGAGCAGAGGTAGCCTTAAGCCCGGCGATGAGGCCCTCATACTCGGCGATGCTGTCGGAGACCTTGTCGGCATGCTTGAAGCAAAGCTATACAGCGTAGTAGAGCTTGTCTCCTGTCGGTGAAGTGAGCACGACTCTAGCGCCTGCGCCTTGCTGGGAGAACACGCCGTCGAAGTGCATGGCCCAGCCTCCAGGGGCCTCCTCTCCAGGCAGGAAGGATTCATCCTCGCGAGGCTCCTCTTGATGCGGGTCCATCCATTCTGTCATGAAGTCCGCCAAAGCCGCGCCCTTGATCGTCCTTGTGGTGAGGAATTCCAGCGCGAAGGTTTGCAGCTCGATGTTCCACTCGGCGACACGGCCAGTGGTGTTGGGGCTATGCAAGACCTGCTCCAAGGGATAAGAGGTGATCACCTTGATGGGATGGCCCTGGAAGTAGTGGCGTGGCTTCTTGGAAGCAATGAGGAGAGCGAGGACAAGCTTCTGCTGCATGGGGTACCGCTTGCGCGCATCCCACAGCACCGAGTTGACGAAGTAGACGGGGTGCTCGACGAGGCGCATGGCCGCAGGCGTGGCAGCTTGATCTTCGGGGAGCTCGGGAAGCGGCTTGATAACCCACAAGTATAGGGGATCGCAACAGTTTTCGAGGGTAGAGTATTCAACCCAAATTTATTGATTCGACACAAGGGGAGCCAAAGAATATTCGCAAGTATTAGCAGTTGAGTTGTCAATTCAACCACACCTGGAGACTAAATATCTGCAGCAGAGTGATCAGTACCACAGTAGTATGATAGTTTGAGAGCAGTAGCAATAATAGTAACAGTAGCAGTAACGGTAGCAGCAGTAGCAGCAGTAATTGTAATAGCAGCAGCAACAGTAGTAACTTAGCAAGATTCAATATATGAAAAGCTCATAGGCATTGGATCGGCGATATTCGTTGGATAACATTCATCATGTAACAGTTATAACCTAGGGCGGCATAGAACTAGTTACAATTCATCAATGTAATGTAGGCATGTATTCCGTATATAGTCATACATGCTTGCGATAAGAACTTGCATGACATCTTTTGTCCTACCCTCCCGTGGCAGCGGGGTCCATAAGGAAACTAAGGGATATTAAGGCCTCCTTTTAATAGAGAACCGGAACAAAGCATTAACACTTAGTGAATACATCAACTCCTCAAACTACGGCAATCACCGGAAAGAATCCCAATTATTGTCACCTTGGGGTATGCGGATCATAACACGTAGCAGGTGCATACAACTTGCAAGATCGGATCAAGAACAAAAATATATTGATGAAAACATAAAGGGTTCAGATCTGGAATCATGGCACTCGAGCCCTAGTGACAAGCATTAAGCATAGCGAAGTCATAGCAATATCAATCTCAGAACATAGTGGGTACTAGGGATCAAGCCCTAACAAAACTAACTCGATTACATGATGAATCTCATCCAACTCATCACCGTCCAGCAAGCCTATGAAGGAATTACTCACTCCCGGCGGTGAGCATCATGAAATTGGAGATGAAGGAGGGTTGATGATGACGATGCCGGAAGATCCCCCTCTCCGGAGCCCTGAACGGACTCCAGATCTGGCCTCCCGATGAAGAACAGGAGGTGGCGGTGGCTCCGTATCGTGAAACGCAATAAAACTTCTTCTCTTATTTTTTTCTCTGGAAAACTGAATTTATAGCGTTGGAAATAGGTCAAACGGAGCCACGTGGCCCCCACGAGGTACCAGGGCGCGCCTGGGGGGGGGTGGGGGTGGCGCGCCCTGGTGCCTCGTGGGCACTGGGTGGCCCCCTTCTAGTAGTTCTTGATGCCAATATTTTTTATATATTCAATAAAAAATCTCCAAAAAGTTTCATCCAATTCTAAGAACTTTGATTTTCTGCACAAAAACAACATCATGGCAATTCTGCTGAAAACAGCGTCAGTCCGGGTTAGTTCCATTCAAATCATGCAAATTAGGGGCCAAAACAGGAGCAAAAGTGTTTGGAAAAGTAGATACGACGGAGACGTATCAACTCCCCCAAGCTTAACTCATTGCTTGTCCTCAAGCAATTCAGTTGACAAACTGAAAGTGATAAAGAAAAACTTTTACAAACTCTTTTGTTCTTGTGTCTATATATATGCTTAAGTAGTGTCCAAGTTTTCAGCAAAGATTATGACTAACCACGCAAATGATAACTCTTAGAATTCATATTCACTCATATCGATGGCATAATCAACTAGCGAGCAATAATCAAATATCTCAAATTCCAACACTTTGTCAAAACAATCATGATATAATATGATAACATGGTATCTCGCTAGCCCTTTCTGAGACCGCAAAACATAAATGCAGAGCACCTCCAAAGTTCAAGCAGCGACTAAACATTGTAATTCATGGTAAAAGAGATCCAGTCATGATGCACACAACATTAACTATACACAATGCATGAGAATGACAATAGTGCTCTCAGGTCCGGTGCTTGTTTGAGAAGGTGACGACTCAACAATAAAAGTAAAATAACATAAAAGTAAATAGATAGGCCCTTCGCAGAGGGAAGCATGGATTTGCAGAGGTGCTAGAGCTCGAAGTTTAAATCAGAGGTAAATAAATTTTGGGAGGTATGCCTTTCCTGTCAATGTCACGACCAAGAGTTTTCAATATCTTCCATGCTAAACACATTAGCGGCGGTTCCCAAGTGATAAAGTAAAGTATACTCCCCCTCCACCATCAATCACAAGCCATGGCTAGCCGAATCCTCGGGTGCCCTCCATACTAACAACTTTCCGAGGGAGTTTGTTTTATTATTTTGCTTTTTTAATGATGAGACTGGGCATCCCGATTACCAGCCCCTCTCATGCAAGGACAAGTGAGTAAACACTCATCATGAGAATAACCCGCTTAGCATGGAAGATACTGACCGCCCCCTGTTGCTCCATGAGCGGTACGGGCACACAAAACAGATGTTCGTTTGAATATTAGAGTTGGCACATGCAAATTTACTTAGGACGGCAAGATAATACCGCATATAGGTAGATATAGTGGACTCATCTGGAATAACTTTGGTTTAAAGGGTTTTGATGCACACGCAGCATTCCCGCTTAGTACAGGCAGAGGCTAGTAAATAGGTTGAGAAGCGACCAGCTAGAGAGCGAAAACGGTCATAACCATGCATTATGAATAATCAACATTGAATACTAGCATGAGTAGGATATAAACACCATGAACATAAATATCGTGGAGGCTATGTTTGTTTTGATTCAACTACATGCGTGAACATGTGCCAAGTCAAGCCACTTGAAACATTCAGAGGAGGATACCGTATCATCATACTACATCATGAACATTTTAATGCATGTTGACACTCAAGATAAATCATTATCCACTCCTAGCTACTTAGGCATGGTATGTGCAACTATAATCTCTAATTGTCATCACAAACATGTTTAATCATAATATGCTGAATCATGGATACTGAGTTAAACATATTTACAAAAACAAAGAACAAATTGAGTTCATACCTGCTTTTCCTTGCCACAGTCACTTCATCAAATCATCGTCATTATTGCCTTTCACTTGCATGACCGAATGATATAAAAATAATAATAGTGCATGTGCGCCGTGGACTAAGCTGGAATCTGCAAGCATTTTATTCAAAGGAGAAGACAAGGTAATATGGGCTCTTTGTTAAATCAACAATAATGCATATGAGAGCCACTCATCATTTTCATCGTGGTCTTCTCCTTGCAATGACTCAACGAAAGAAAAGAAAAGAATTTCAGAGAAACATACTGAAATATTTTTTGGAGTTTTTAGTTTTCTGAAGAAAGCAAATTAAAGAAGAAAACAAAAAAAACGAGAGAAGAAAACTATTTACACGGGAAAACTCCCAACAAGCAAAAGAAGAAACGGGAAATCTTTTTTGGTTTTCTTTTACTATTACGAAGCTATAGCTAATTAAACTAGAAAGATAAACTGAAAAGAAATGAGGAATGTTTTTGGATTTTCTCAAAGTTTTTCAAACACACAAAAAGAAGGCAAGAAAATAAAACTAACATGGATTAAACAATGAAAAAGTATGAACACCGACAACTGGAGTAAAATATGTGAACATGAATGTAATGTCGGTGAGAAATACGTACTCCCCCAAGCTTAGGCTTTTGCCTAGCTTGGTCTACGGCCATCCGTAGTAGCCATCCGGGCCCATGTGAAACTCCTGAGGAGGCGGCACCCGAGCGTCCCAGTCTTGGGGCTCCTCCTCTGCCGCCGCTAAGGCGCTTCGATAATCGGCGATGTCCGGTGGCATCACGGTATATCCGTTCCTGGCATAAGAATCAAACAAAGCAGGTGTAGGTAACGGAATAATATCACGAGTATTCTCGCTAAAAACTAAGTTATAACGAGTGTTGTGAGGGGGCTCGGGATCATCAATAAAATGGTGGTCAATCATGGACTGGTGATCTAAGTAAACTCTGGGCAATCGATAATCATGAGGGCGTATGTTAACATTAAAACGTGTTGCTAAGCGAGTAGCATAAATACCGCCATGAATCTTACCCCTAGTCCTATTAGTGTGCAAGCGGCGTGCAACGATAGCTCCAAGGCTATAAGTGTAATCATTATGCAATGCACGGCGTAAAATGGCCCAGTCAGGTGCAGCTAGCGCACTACCTTGCTCCCTAGCAAGCAAACATTTCCCTAAGAATAAAGCAAAGTAATGAACAGAGGGAAACTGCAAGCTAGTGGCTCGAACTTTCGACACGCCCCTTTCCTCTCCCACAGTCAAGGTGCGGAGGAAACCCTCAAACTCCTCCGGTCGAGGCTCTCTGATTTCCCCCTTAGAGGGAATCAAACATATTTCACAAAATTCAGTTAGAGGTATCTGATGATGTTCAGCATATAAATCAAAACGCACCTCAGGGGGTTCGAGCCTATTCAGAAAGTGAAAGTTTTGCACAAAGGAGTTTGTAAGGATGTGGTACTGTTCACACTCATCTGCGAGGAAGTCGGTCAGTCCGGCATTTGCAATGAATTGCGTGAACTCTTGATAGAATCCGGCTTCGTTCATGAAGGGGTTGTGCGGCCATTCACACGGCCGGACCTCCGTCCTACGCGGGAGGTTGAGGTCATTGTCCGAGGACTCCCCAAGGACTCCCTTGGCGTTCCACTTCGAGGAACTCCTCCGAAAAAAACTCATTGTCCTATGAACAAATTTCTGAAAATTTTTGGACCACAAAATGGTATCAATAAAACTTCACAAGATTGATAGCAACTACTCATATGGATGTCTAGAGGCTATATCAAGCATTCAAACTACTTGGAATTCAAAGGATTCAACATGCAAGCCCAATTTCTGTAGCACCAACAGTAGCTAATTAAATCCACTAAAACAAAAACTAATTGGAGCAATGGAGGAGTCACATACCAAGGAGCAATTCCCCAAAACAGTTTCGGAAACGGAGCTCCGAGCAAAGAGATTGAAAATTTCAGTGTTGTGAGCAAGAACACGAGAGAGAGAGAGCTACCAGGAATTTTTTCTAGAGGTAGGAGACGAAGTGAGCTAAAGGAATAAGTGAGGGGGCCTCTGTGGGGCCCACGAGGTAGCAGGGCGCGCCAGGGGGGGTGGCGCGCCCTGGTGCCTCGTGGGCACCTGGGGCACCCCCCTGGTATGATTTTTATTCCAAAAATTCTTAAATATTCAATAAAAAATCATGTTAAAATTTTATTGCATTATGAGCACTTTTATTTTTGGGCATTTTTTATTGCACGGGTATTTCAGAAAATAGAGTAATCATGGCACTTTATTATATTTGAATAAAAATAACAGCAAACTAAGAGTGGGTACAGAAGGTTGTGCCTACTAAATTCATCGACTACATGCCTCTCAAGAAGAATCCATTAATAAGGTTGATCAGGTCTTATTAACAAACCATTTTCGAGTGACATGAAACCGAAGAACTTTCGTATAACACTAAGTTACCTCAACGGGGATATGCATCTCCCCAACAATAAAAGTTTCATATCTCTTTTTAACAGTAGGATGAGGAATTTGGAAACTCCCAATAGTAATTGTCAGAGTCTTTTCAATAATATGAATACCATTCACTTGAAATTGTTTCTTTGGAAAGTGCACCGTATGTTCATTACCATTGATATGAAAAGTGACCTTGCTTTTGTTGCAATCAATAACAGCCCCTGCAGTATTCAGAAAGGGTCTACCAAGGATAATTGACATGTTGTCATCCTCGGGCATATCAAGTATAACAAAGCCTGTTAGAATAGTGACATTTGCAACTACGACGGGCACATCCTCACAAACACCGATAGGTATGGCAGTTGATTTGTCAGCCATTTGCAATGATATTTCGGTGGGAGTGAGTTTATTCAAATCAAGTCTTTTATATAAGGAGAAAGGCATGACACTAACACCAGCTCCTAAATCACACAAAGCAGTTTTGACATAATTTTTCTTAATGGAGCATGGTATAGTTGGTATTCCTGGATCTCCTAATTTCTTAGGCACTCCATCCTTAAAAGAATAATTTGCAAGCATGGTGGAAATTTCAGCTTCAGCTATCTTTCTTTTATTTGTGACAATGTCTTTCATATATTTAGCATAAGGAGGCATCTTTATAATATCAGTTAAATGAGTACGCAAAAAGATTGGCCTAAGCATTTCAACAAAGCGTGCAAATTCTTCCTCATCTTTTTTCTTAGAAGGTTTAGGAGGAAAGGGCATGGGTTTTTGGACCCATGGTTCTCTTTCTTTACCATGTTTTCTAGCAACGAAATCTTTTTTATCATAACGTTTATTTTTAGTAGATGGGTTATCAAGATCAACTTCAGGTTCAATTTCAACATCATTATCTGGTTTTTTATCATTATCTGGTTGGGTATCCATATGAACATCATCATTATTATTATCATCAAGTAGTTGTTCATTACCAGATTGTGTTTCAGCATCAGAGATCGAAACATCATTACTATCCTCCAAGGGTTTTTCTACCTCGGGTTCACTAGAAGTATGCAAAGTCCTATCATTTTTCTTTTTCTTTTTCTTTTTAGAAGGACTAGGTGCATCAGCATTAATTCTTTGAGAGTCTTGTTCAATTCTTTTTGGATGACCTTCAGGATATAGTGGCTCCTGAGTCATTCTTCCTCCTCTAGTCATTACTCTAACAGCATGATCATTCATATTGTTGTTCATTTCATTAAGCAATTCACTTTGAGATTTGGCAACTTGTTCTAATTGAGTTTGAACCATAGATGCATGTTTACTAACACCTTTAACATCATTAGCAATTCTAAATAACAAGTCACTCAAGCGATCAATCATATAAGAGTTTCGTTTCAATTGTTTCATAACGTTTGCATTAAAATGATCTTGCTTCATAATATAATTGTCGAATTCATACAAGCATTGACTAGGAGGTTTGTTATACGGAATATCACTTTCATCAAACTTTATAAGAGAATTTACCTCTACTACCTGTGTCGGTTTGTCAAGACCATGTATCTCTTCAATAGGTGGTAAATTCTTAACATCCTTAGCTTTAATACCTTTCTCTTTCTGACATTTCTTTGCTTCTTGCATATCTTCTGGACTGAGATATAAGATACCCTCTTCTTCGGAGTGGGTTTAAGCGGTGGTTCAGGAAGTGTCCAATCATTATCATTCTTCAATATATTATTCAATAATTCCTCGGCTTGTTCAATATTCCTTTCCCTGAAAACACAACTCGCACAACTATTTAGGTAATCCCTAGATGCATCAGTTAGTCCATTATACAAGATATCAAGATTTCATTTTTCTTGAGAGGATGATCAGGCAAAGCGTTAAGTAATTGGAGAAGCCTCCCCCAAGCTTGTGGGAGACTCTCTTCTTTAGTTTGCACAAAATTAAATATTTCCTGTAAGGCAGCTTGTTTCTTATGAGCAGGAAAATATTTTTCAGAGAAGTAGTAAATCATATCATGGGGACTTCGCACACATCCAGGAGCAAGAGTATTATACCAATCTTTAGCATCACCCTTTAATGAGAAAGGAAACAACTTAAGAATATAATAGTGGCGGATTTTTTCCTCATGAGTAAACAGGGTGGCTATATCATTTAATTTAGTAAGATGTGCCACAACGGTTTCAGTTTCATACCCATGGAAAGGATCAGATTCTACCAACTTAATCAATTCTGGATCAACAGAGAATTCATAATCCTTATCAGTAACAAATATGGGAGAGGTTGCAAATTTAGGATCATATTTCATTTTCTCTCTCATAGATTTTTCTTTCATATCAGCAATTAATTTTATAACTTCATATCTATCATTGCAAGCAAGGATGGCTCTAGCGGTTTCCTTATCAAAACATTGTTCATCAAGTGTTTCAACTCTAGTAGGAGAGCTAGGCATAACAGGTGAATCATCATTCTCAGGAGTTTCAGCATTTTCAATTTCTTTGGCTTTAGCAATTTGTTCAGTAAGAAATTCACCAAGTGGCACATCATTTTCAAGCATAGTACTAGCATCATCATGAGTATCATTCATAGCAGAAGTGGTATCATCAATAACTTGCGACATATCAGAATTAATAGCATGTTGTGGTGTTGCAAGTTTATTCAAAACAGAAGGTGAATCAGGTGCAGAGCTAGATGGCAGTTCCTTACCTCCCCTCATCTTAGAGGGAACAATCTTGGTTCTGGTATCCTTCAGATTCTTCATAGTGATCAATAGATATAAATCCCAAGTGACTTAGCAAATAAAGCTATGCTCCCTGGCAACGGCGCTAGAAAAAGGTCTTGATAACCCACAAGTATAGGGGATCGCAACAGTTTTTGAGGGTAGAGTATTCAACCCAAATTTATTGATTCGACACAAGGGGAGCCAAAGAATATTCGCAAGTATTAGCAGTTGAGTTGTCAATTCAACCACACCTGGAGACTAAATATCTGCAGCAGAGTGATCAGTAGCACAGTAGTCAACCCAAATTTATTGATTCGACACAAGGGGAGCCAAAGAATATTCGCAAGTACTAGCAGTTGAGTTGTCAATTCAACCACACCTGGAGACTAAATATCTGCAGCAGAGTGATCAGTAGCACAGTAGTATGATAGTTTGATAGCAGTAGCAATAATAGTAACAATAGCAGTAACGGTAGTAATAATAGCAGCAACAACAGTAGTAACTTAGCAAGATTCAATATATGAAAAGCTCATAGGCATTGGATCGGCGATATTCGTTGGATAACATTCATCATGTAACAGTTATAACCTAGGGCGACACAGAACTAGTTCCAATTCATCAATGTAATGTAGGCATGTATTCCGTATATAGTCATACGTGCTTGCGATAAGAACTTGCATGACATCTTTTGTCCTACCCTCCCATGGCAGCAGGGTCCATAAGGAAACTAAGGGATATTAAGGCCTCCTTTTAATAGAGAACCGGAACAAAGCATTAACACTTAGTGAATACATGAACTCCTCAAACTACGGCAATCACCGGAAAGAATCCCAATTATTGTCACCTTGAGGTATGCGGATCATAACACGTAGCAGGTGCATACAACTTGCAAGATCGGATCAAGAACACAAATATATTGATGAAAACATAAAGGGTTCAGATCTGGAATCATGGCACTCGGGCCCTCGTGACAAGCATTAAGCATAGCAAAGTCATAGCAACATCAATCTTAGAACATAGTGGGTACTAGGGATCAAGCCCTAACAAAACTAACTCGATTACATGATGAATCTCATCCAACTCATCACCGTCCAGCAAGCCTACGAAGGAATTACTCACTCCCGGCGGTGAGCATCATGAAATTGGTGATGAAGGATGGTTGATGATGACGATACCGGAAGATCCCCCTCTCGGGAGCCCTGAACGGACTCCAGATCTGGCCTCCCGATGAAGAACAGGAGGTGGCGGCGGCTCCGTATCGTGAAACGCAATAAAACTTCCTCTCTTATTTTTTTCTCTGGAAAACTGAATTTATAGCGTTGGAAATAGGTCAAACGGAGCCACGTGGGCCCCACGAGGTACCAGGGCACGCCTGGGGGGGGGGGTGGCGTGCCCTGGTGCCTCGTGGGCACTTGGTGGCCCCCTCCAGTAGTTCTTGATGCCAATATTTTTTATATATTCAATAAAAAATCTCCAAAAAGTTTCATCCAATTCCAAGAACTTTGATTTTCTGCACAAAAACAACATCATGGCAATTCTGCTAAAAACAGCGTCAGTCCGAGTTAGTTCCATTCAAATCATGCAAATTAGGGGCCAAAACAAGAGCAAAAGTGTTTGGAAAAGTAGATACAACGGAGACGTATCACGGCTCGCCGGGGCCTCATGAGGAGGGCCCTCGGCAAGCGAAGGTGCAGCCTCAAGAGGTGCTGGCGCAACCTCAGGAGGCACTGGTGCGGCCTCAGCGGGCGCAAGTGCAGTAGATATTTGCTTGGCGATGACGGGCTCCTCTCGTTCCGCCACAAGGGCTGCGCTGACCGTTTGGGGGGTGGCCGCCAAGTATAGGAGCAGAGGCTCGCGTGGGCGCGGGGCGACCATGACGAGAGGGCTTGTCAGATACCTCTTGAGGTCCTCGAAGGCCGCGTCAGCTTCAGGAGTCTACTTGAAGGGGACCGATCTCTTCATGAGCTTAAAGAACGGCAAGGCGCGTTCGCCGAACTTGGAGATGAAGCGCCCAAGCGAGGTCATCCATCCCACGAGGTGCTGCATTTCCCTGAGGTTCCGGGGAGGCTTCATCCGCTCGATGGCCTCGATCTTCTCGGGGTTGGCTTCGATGCCGCGGTGGGAGACCAGGAAGCCAAGCAGCTTGCTGGAAGGAACTCCGAAGATGCACTTGGCGGGGTTGAGCTTGAGGTTGACCTTGCGAAGGTTGGCGAAGGTTTCTTCGAGGTCTACGATGAGGGAGCAGGACTTGTAGCTCTTCACGACGATGTCGTCGATGTAGGCTTCGACATTTCTTCCCATCTGGGGCCCTAGGGCGATACGCATCAACCTCTAGAAGGTAGCCCCTGCGCTCCTCAGGCCAAAGGGCATGCAGATGTAGCAGTATGTCCCGCAGGGGGTGATGAAGGCCGTTCTCTCTTCGTCTTCTATCACCATATTGATCTGGTGGTAGCCTGAGAAGGCGTCCAGGAAGCAGAGTAGCTCGCACCCAGTGGTGGAGTCTACAATCTGGTCGATTCACGACATCTGGAAGGGGTCTTGGGGGCAGGCCTTGTTAAGGCTGGTGAAGTCGACGCACATGCGGCTCTCGCCGCCTTTCTTCGGGACGATGACAGGATTGGCGAGCACTCGGGGCGGCACACCTCGCGGATGACCCCTGCCTCGTGCAGTTTCTGAACTTCTTGAATGATGAACTCTTGCTTCTCGGGCACTTGGCGCCGTGCCTTTTGCTTGATGGGGTGCGTGTTAGGGCACACCGCTAAGTGGTGCTCGATCACCTCCCTCGGCACACCAGACAAATCTGAAGCTGTCTATGCGAACACATCAGCATTTGCCCAGAGGAAGGCGACGAGCGCATCTTCCTATTTAGGATCGAGGCCATTGCCGATGGTGAAGGCGGGCCCTGAGCCACTGCCATCCACCGACACCTTCTTCGTCTCGGTGCGTGCCTGAGAGAACAACTGCTTCTTCTTCGCGGGTGCGGCCTTGGGAGGCTCGACGTCGTCCTCATTGGCAGGGTACGCGGTAGCAGCAGCCTTGTAGGCGCGCTCGAGGGAGCGGACCGCATCCTTCTCGTCGCAGCGGACGGTGATGATGCCGCTGCAGCCCAGCATCTTGAGGAAGTTGTAGGCGTGATGGGTCACCGCCATGAACTTGGAGAGCGTAGGGTAGCCCAAGATGGCGTTGTAGGGTAGGCCGATGTGCGCCACGTCGAAGTTGATGAGCTCAGTATGGTTGTTCTTGCGGGTGCCGAAGGTGACAGGCAAGCGCACTAGCCCCAGAGGCAGGGTGGAGCCGCCAGTCACGTCTAAGAAGGGCCTTGTTGGCATTAGGCGCTCATAGGGCACTTGAAGCTTCTCGAAGGTCTCGATGGAGATCACGTTGAGGCCTACACCGCCGTTGTCGGTGTAAAAACCGGCAGACCTCAGGGTAGGGGGTCCCGAGCTGCGGATCTAGGATCGATGGTAATAGAGACAATGGAGACGATGTTTACCCAGGTTCGGGCCCTCTTAATGGAGGTAAAACCCTACGTCCTGCTTCTGTTATATTGATGAAGATGTATCAAGTACAGAGTTGATCTACCTCGAGATCGTGATATGAGTCTAACTTCTATGGCTAGGTAAGCAATGTTGCGTATATCTCCCCCCTACGGGCTAAACCCTATGGCTTATACACGCCAGGGAGGGTATCTAGGGTTACAATGTCGGTATCTAGGAATAAGGTGGTTGGACAAATCTTGAAGTGTACTACAAGTCTTCGGCAGAGACAGCATTGATCACGCCACCCTCGTACAGCCTCCGGAGTCCATCTTGGTCACGTACGGGGGTACATCGGCCCAACCGAGGAGACGGGTCGGCCCGGTTAGCACCCCCTAATCCAGGACACCGTCAGTAGCCCCCGAACTGGTCTTCTACGCCGAGGACGATGGTCGACAGATATCACTTCGGATCCGGAGTCTTTGGCTTGACAGACGAGTTCCACTTTACATTTTAGATTCTCTTCAACAGAACATCGACATCCGTGGTCCAACCGAGCTGGTACCCTGCCCGAGGGGTGTAGGTATCTTAGCCTCGAAGGCTGGTCGTACAGGTATGAACAATCCAATCCTGCCTGACAACTTTAACGGAGAGGCTCGCCCCATGATGGGTCGAGCAGTTACTGCCTCATCCTCAAATCGCGGTTCGAGGAAGCTTGTTTACTGGCACGTCCCTCCGAAACAAAGATCGTGCCCACTTTCTTAGGGATATCATCAAGATTTTGTTTCTCCCCATATGTTTCAACGGCATTTTTGATAGCGGCCGCGAACTTATCGGCGCAGAGGGGGGACTCTTGGCCTTTCATAGGCCTATAAGAGCAAAGCGAGATCAGGGCAACAGCGCACGCTTCCATTTCTCCCCCACTACTGCCTCGTCTAGCTCCAGCGCCTAGATCCAGCACGCCTTTCCCTTTCCTGAGCCCGACTCTTCGGTCCAGCCATGGCCGACACCCTCAAGGGACACTGGGGCGGCTCCATCGTGACAGCTGCGACCATCGCCAAGCTGCGCGACGCGGGGTACCGGGCCCCCGCCATCGCCGCCCGTGCTCCAGCGGCCAATCAGCTGGTGCCCGCTCCCAACGCCGGGGAGCGGGTGGTCTTTGTCCCCCACCTCATCCGAGGCCTGGGGTTCCCGCAGCAACCCTTCGTGCGCGGGGTAATGTATTATTACGGGTTAGATTTCCACCATCTGGCCCCTAATTCCATTCTCCACCTCGCCGCCTTCATAACGGTCTGTGAGGCCTTTCTCCGCTGTGAACCACACTTCGGCCTATGGCTGAAGCTCTTCGGGATTAAACCGAAGTCAAGTGGCTCGGAGCTCGCGGAGTGCGAAGGGGCCATGATCAGCAAGAACCAGGGGGCCACCTGGTTCAAGGGCACCTTCATTGAAACGGTGAAGGAGTGGCAGAGGGAGTGGTTCTACATCACCGAGCCCCTCGCCGCTGGTCAAACCGAGGTCCCGGCCTTCTTTGCCGGGCCTCCCAGGAAGCTCAAGTCCTGGAAGGAGAAGGGCGTTGCTTGGGGGAATCTAGAAGAGGCGGAGACCCTGGTCGACATGATCCTGTGGTGGTCCACGGCGGGGAAGGTTGAGCTGGCCGACGTCATCAACGTCATGCTTAACCGCCGGATACTCCCTCTCCAACTTCGGGCTACCCCGATGTGGGCACAAAAGCCCGAGGACATGGACACCATCAACACCTTCTTTCGCTCCACCTTGGCAGCCATGTGGTCCAGGCTCATGAAGCTAGCCAAGGATAAGATTCCTCCAGCGGGGGAGGACCGCGGTCTCGAACACGGCTACGAGGCCCCCCCGGTAAGTGGCTTTGCCCTTCAATCTTTGTACTTTGTTCATTGTATCGAGGATCAAAGTTTTTACTCGAATCGTCGTGTTTCGACATTTTGCAGAAGTGGTCGGCCTGGGTAAAAGGGGTACGATGCCCAGCCCCACTGCCAGAGCAGCCCCCAACTCCCCTGCTCTCAGCGCTTCTGACCGAGGAGCCAGATGTGGTGGCCTCCAAAGGGACGAAGCCCCAGACGGGGAGGTCCAGTGCTCGGACTAGGGGGACCTCGGTCACCAGGTCAGAAGAGACCCACACCTCCGCCGCTCAAGACGGCGGCACCGAGGAGGGCGAGAAGGAGATTCCCCCTCCGAAGGGGAAGAGGTCGGCGATAGAAGATGCCGACGTGGTCATGCCACCAAAGGGCTCAAAGAGGCCGAGGCGAGCCTCATCCGAGGCCGCCAACAAGTCATCGGAGAGGGCCGAGCTCTCTGATGACTCAGAGGAAGACCCCCTCGCAATGGGGAGGAAGAAACCGGCACCTCGAGGGTAAGCCCTTGTCTCTATCGTCTTTCCTTGAGTCATTTTTTCAGCAAGGAAAATCTTTTACAGAAGCAATCTTTTACATGCAGTCCGCCGAGGGTAATCCCCAGCGGTTCTTCAAGCGGGCTGCCATCCGCCAGCGGGACTCCAGAGACCGCCGCTTCTCCCCCGAAGCATGATGGGCTAGGGGAGGCGACATCCACCCTGGTCCCCGATGTCGACTTGACGGGGGCCAACGAGGCGGCGACCATGGCCGAGGTCAACACCTTGGCCCAACAAGACCCGGGGATGGAGCGCCCCGAGGTCGTCGAAGAAGAGCTGGGCCAGTCATCGGTCCACCCGGCGTCTACCTCGGCTCCGCTACACCAGGCGGAGGCTGCTCAGGTGGATACGCCCGAGGTCATCCGTCCACCCAAAACCACTGCCCAAGGGCGGGCCGACGCGGGGTGGACCGAGGAGATGGAGGACGCCCTAAAGGGCTTTTCCATCAAGGAGGAGCACCGTGCCTTGATAGGCACGACGCTGCAAGGCTACCGGTCCACAGGGGCCAGCCTGCACGAGGTGTTTAAGAACCTCATAGCAGGTTTCGAGGTACGCCTTCTGCGCTTTCAATTTGTTTATTTAAGCTGTTTATTTTATGAATGTTGTCCGAGGACATAAAAGTACAGCCTGCTAAACGGCTTAGTGAGTGAGTAGCCCCCGAGCCCGAAGTCGGTTGCAAGAAACCGGCATCAGGGTCGCTTGACGTAGTGGGAGCCCATTGAGTAGCCCCCAGGACACTGCTAGAGGCAGCCGTCCTGGAGCCTATAAGTGATCTTAACTATTCCCTTTATGATAAGGATCTGTTTTATTCCAGGTTTCGACCTCGGTTCCGGACTCCGTCTCCGAAGAGATTTCGCAGATGAACCGGAAACTTGAGCATTCTCAAGGTAAGCAAGTTTGAACTTGCCTTTGTATTTTTACTAAATACATGTAATGTATGTGAAAGAAGACAACTAAGGCCAAACTGTGTTGACAGCGGAGCTGGAGATGCTCAAGGCCGAGCTTGACAGAGCTCGGAAAGAGGTGCGGCAGCAGGAGAATGCTCCCGCCGCGGCCGAGAAGGCGCGGGCTGCCGAGAAGGCGGCCGAAGAGAAGCACCAGGCATGGGTGCTAGAAGTAGAGGAGACCCTGAAGGGCGTGTTCGAAGCACGCGACAAACTTCAGGAGGAGGGGCAGCGGACGAAGGAGGAGCTCGAGAAGCTGCAGCGTGCCCACTCCGAGCTCAAGACCTCGGCCCGAGCGGATCGCGAGGTGCTCCAGCAAGTGGAGCAAATCGCCTCGGGTAAGAAATTTTTGCTGCAGTGTACGTTTGGCAGCAAAGGGTGTGTCGAGCTCACCCAATTATGGCGTTCCGCAGAGGTCTTCGAGGATCTCCCGCAGAGCGCGGAGGATGCGGTGGCATATTTTGGCCAGCTGGCGGGCCATGAGGCGGAGAAGGCCTTCTGGGGTCAATTCCCGGGGTCGCCGTCTGCACAGCTGCTGAATCATCGAGCGAAGCAGCTAGTCGAGCTGTTCCGCATGACAAGGCCGGCACTCCAGGACCTCTGCGTCGCTTTGTGGCCTGCTGAAGCCATGCCGAAGAGTCTCTTTGGCCTGACGGCCCGGCTCCAGAACGCCGTGCCCTGCGTTGAGCACTGGAAGAGGTCCGCATGCTTCGAAGGGGCGCGGAGGGCATACGCTTGCGTGAAGACTCACTTCCGCAAGGTTGACATGGAGACGTGTGCCGCTGGCCCTCCTGCCGACAAGCTGCGGACCGCCGAGCAGTTCTTCGCCGAGGTCGAGGCTGGAGCTCAGGCAACCGAGGCCATGTGCCCCCAGGACACGATGTATTTTTAGGTGATGCTTCGGAATGCCGGAGTGTATAATGTAAAGACTCTATCCCGTGTTTGAATGAAGATGGCTTGAGATTCCATACGTTTTTATTGTATAATTCAATGATGCCTCCAATATGACTGTTCAAAATGAGAGTGGCCAGTCATCGGCTTCAGTCCCAGTGTAGGTTATACAGAGGGTGCTCCTTAAGGCATATCTGACCCTTGGCCGACGTCTCCGTACCCGGAGGCGGTCAATGACTTAAAGGAACTAGGCAATCGGACTATAGTGGCTTGACATCTTTCATTAAGTCGTAGGAGTTTGAATGTGGGGACTGAAAACCAGCCCCCGGCGTAGGGAGTGTGCGGCAACGCGGCCGAGGTCTAGGCCATGGCACACTTTGGCTAGAAATAAAATCCCTTTGTTTGACACAGGTGATCTCTATCGTCACATCGCTTGACGTGGTCGCCGGATGGCAGACCAGTTTGCGCTTACCCAGATAGTCAGTTTTCGGCTTTCTCCACTGAGGCACCATGCCAATTAACCTGGCAGCGCAATCTCAGTGGTTCTCCCGTTACACCCTTAGCCGAATACATCGGGAACGTAAGGGGTACACATAGGAGCCGGGCAACCCAACTATTGACCGAAATCTAGGTTCGAAACTGATGCATATAAGGCCAAAAATCCGGGACGCCGAATACATCGGACTTTCATATACAATTGCATCTTTTTTTAAATACTTCATCGTCCCGGAGCTATGCTGATAAAGAAATACAATAAAGACCTTGAAAGGGCACGGTTTCTGTATATCATAATGTCAATTATATACAAGCCCGGTTGTGACGAGAGTAATCGAAAGAGTACAACGTGAATAGTAAGGAAGAAAGAGGAAAAAACAGGTCGGATAATTACTGACGGATTTTAAAGGATCCGGACCGAAGCGTGCCGCACGTCTGCGTTTCCGAACTGTTGAACAGATCGCTCTTAATTGGCGACGGCTGATTTGCGAAGGCTGATGCCTGACTGGCCCTTTATACACTCGAAGTGTTTAATAACCGAGTTCCCCAAAGGGAGGTGTTTGCCGGCATCGTTCTGTGGTTAAGGCCACAGAGACGTAGTGACGCTCAGCTACTTCTTTTACAGATGCCTGTCTATGCAGGGGCGCTAAGCCTTGTCCTCGCGTGGTTGATCCGCGCATGACGCGTGAGTAGTTGTACTAGCTCCTCGGTGTCCCAGGGGATTTTGAGTGCGAAGTTGTGCACCCTGGGGACGTAGTTCCCGCAGCTAGGGCACGCGAGGAGCCCGCATCCCTATTTCAGGTGCGGGGGTAGCTGGCCGAGGTCGACTTGTGCAGCCCGGGCTCGCTTCAAAGAGCGAGCGGCGGGTTTATCGCTGCGGGCTGCCTCCTCGGATGCTTGGACCTTGGCCGCAAAAGCCGCGGTCTGTTCCTCTGTCTGGATTGAACGCTCGGTGTTGCCATTGACTGTGATGACACCGTTGGGTCCCGACATTTTGAGCTTGAGGTAGGCATAATGGGGGACTGCGTTGAAGCGTGCAAAGGCCATGCGTCCTAATACCGCATGGTATCCACTCCGGAAGGGCACAATGTCGAAGATTAACTCTTCGCTTCTGAAGTTCTCGGGCGAACCGAAGACTACCTCGAGGGTGACTGTCCCGGTACAACGGGCTTCGATGCCCGGAATGACACCTTTAAAGGTGGTAGAGCTCGGCTTTATCCAAGATGAGTCAATGCCCATCTTCCGAACCGTGTCCTCGTAGATGAGGTTAAGACTGCTTCGCCCGTCCATCAGGACGCGTGTTAGATGATAACCATCAACAATAGGGTCCAGAACGAGCGCCGCAGATCGGCCATGCCGGATGCTGGTCGGATGATCGTGCTTGTCGAAGGTGATCGGGTAGGCCGACCATGGGTTATACTTCGGGGCGACTGGCTCCAACGCATATATGTCCCGAAGCACACGCTTTCTCTCCCGTTTAGGGATGTGGGTGACATAGATCATATTGACCTCTGTTACCTCATTTGGAAATTTCTTTTGCCCTCCATTATTGGGCTGTCGAGGTTCATCCTCGTCGTTGCTGCGGTGTTGGGTTTTATTCTGACCCTCCGCCGCTGTCATGCCAGCTTGTTTGAAGACCCAGCAATTCCTATTAGTGTGTGTTGCTGGTTTTTCCTAAGTACCGTGAATCCCACATGGGCGGTCCAGGAGCCTGTCAAGCTGGCTCGGTCCGTCTTTGTCCCCTTATAGGGTTTCCTTTTCTGCCCGGATTTAGGTCCGGTGAATCCAGCATTGACCGCGGCATCTTCAGTGTCGCTTCCGCCGTTTTTATACCTGCGCTTATTTTTATTGCGCTTCAGTTTTCCTTTGGCGTCGCGGGTTTCTGAGGTGCCTGCCTTGCCATTTTGAGTACTTCGGGTGCCAGCTATCCTCTCCCGCGCAAAAGCGGGTCATCAGAGACGTCAGGACGGCCATAGTCCTCGGCTTATCCTGGCTGAGCTGTCGGGCTAGCCATTCGTCCCGAATATTATTTTTGAAGGCAGCGATGGCCTCGGCATCAGAACAGTCTATAATCTAGTTCTTCTTGGTGAGGAACCTGTTCCAGAATTTCTGGGCTGATTCGCCTGGCTGCTGGGTAACACGGCTGAGGTCATCAGCGTCCGGAGGTCGGACATAGGTGCCCTGGAAATTTGCCCGAAAAGCGTCTTCTAGGGCCTCCCAGCTACCGATAGAGTGAGGAGGGAGGCTATTAAGCCAGTGTCTCGCCGGCCCCTTTAATTTGAGCGGCAGATATTTGATGGCATGGATGTCATCTCCATTGGCCATGTGTATGTGTAGGAGAAAATCCTCGATCCAGACTGCTGGGTCCGTGGTACCATCGTATGATTCTATGTTAATGGGCTTAAACACTTCCGGGAACTGATGTTCCATCACCCGGTCTGTAAAGCAGATTGGGTGAGCTAGACCTCGGGACCGAGGAGGATCTCGTCGGGTCTCGGGAGAGAGCTGCGAGTAGGCTTGATCTCGGGCACGGTCGTTCCCGTCCATCCAGGCATCGTAGCCGTTGGGCCCAGCGGGGGCGCGTCCCCTGGATCCATAGATGGACCAAGGGGGAGCCCTATTTTCTTCAATACGACGCCTAGCGTCGCGAGGATCTAGGTGGTCGACGGGGTCTTTACCATGATGGCATGGGGGTTGCCTTTCACCATGGTCTTCTCGTCTTGGCCTGTCCCGGCCTCTAGGGGGCCGATCGAGGTCTTCAGCAAGCTCTTCCTCGAATTCGGGTAGGAGGCGCCTGCGTGGGTAAGACTTCGGCGCACTATGGCATCGGTTTTCCATATCTTGCTCGGCGGAAAGCACTTCAACCCACTTTTCATTTAGCGCGTCGGTATTTTCCTGCAGCTGCTGCTGCTTTCGTTTTAAGCTCCGGGCCGTCGCGACGAGGCGTCGCCGGAAGCGTTCTTGTTCAAAGGGGTCCTCGGGGACGATAAAGTTCTCGGTACCGAGGCTGTCGTCTTCCTCGGACTTCGGCATGTAATTGTCGTCGGCCCCTTCGAAGAGGTCATCGGGATCAGAGTCCACAAGAGGTCGGTCTGGTGTGCCGTTCCTTACTGGGGAGGCTTGAATGTCCTCCTCAGGTTTATCGGCGTCGCCGTCCTCCTCATTGCCGTTATTGGCTATTGCGTCGTTGCCACTAGGTTCCCCATTATTACCCCTTCGGCGCTGGCACCGGCGTCTTGGAGGGGAGTTGGGGGTGTCCACCATATAGACATCGTAGGTGGATGTGGCGGTCCACCTGCCCGTGTTGACCGAGGGCAAGGTGTTCTCGATGGGGCCATCGGCGTCCTCCTCCATGTCTGAGGGTTCGCCGTAGTCCAACACGTCGGTTAAATCATCGATCGTGACGACCAGGTGGGTGGTGGGTGGGATGTAAATTTCCCTATCGTCGGCTTTATGTCCGGTCTGATCATAAACCGAAGTCTTGCCGTCCGAGATGGACATGCTCTGGATGCGGCAAAGCATCTCATCAAGGTGAGATAATTCGGGATCCATGGATGCGCCAGAGGCAGGGCTGATTCGAAGCACATCCGGTATGTGACCAGGCGTGTCTTTGAAGCGAAGGGAGTCTGAACGTAATTCGGAGTTTTGATTCGAAATCATCTCTGGCGCCGCTTCGAGTGTGGGAGCAAGATCTTTCTCCAAACTGGTGGTCGAGGGGAGATCAGCCGGAGTGGTGGCGTCGGTAGTCTGAAAAGACGTCATGACAGAGTTCGGTTCCGGGGTCGAGCCTGCAGAACCGGTCGAGCTTTCGATCAGGCCGGGCGTCCATCCCGATAGGGCGAGTTCGCCACGGGAATCGGAAGTGTACTCGAGGCCACCGAAGGTTATGACCCGTCCTGGCGTGTAGTTCTCGACTGAAGTCAAGTGTCCCGTCGAATCGGCGCAGAACATCATGCTGCCGAAGACGAAGAGCTGTCCGGGGACGTAGACGTCCCCACAACTGTTAGTGTGATTGATCCGCAGGTGAGCCATCGACCCTTCCGGTGATCGCGCAGCGGAACTCTCAATGAAAGCACCAGTGTCGGTGTAAAAACCGGCAGACCTCGGGGTAGGGGTCCCGAGCTGCGGATCTAGGATTGATGGTAACAGAGACAATGGAGACGATGTTTACCCAGGTCCGGGCCCTCTTAATGGAGGTAAAACCCTACGTCCTGCTTCTATTATATTGATGAAGATGTATCAAGTACAGAGTTGATCTACCTCGAGATCGTGATATGAGTCTAACTTCTATGGCTAGGTAAGCAATGTTGCGTATATCTCCCTCCTACGGGCTAAACCCTATGGCTTATACACGCCAGGGAGGGTATCTAGGGTTACAATGTCGGTATCTAGGAATAAGGCGGTTGGACAAACTTGAAGTGTAGTACAAGTCTTTGGCAGAGACAGCATTGATCACACCTCCCTCGTACAGCCTCCGGAGTCCATCTTGGTCACGTACGGGGGTACATCGGCCCAACCGAGGAGACGGGTCGGCCCGGTTGGCACCCCCTAATCCAGGACACCGTCAGCCATCGACAAGCGTCTTGGTGACGGCGACATTGTTGATGGTGGGGATGCACAGCATGGGGATGGTGCCTACTGCCGTCGTGGACTTGGGGTGGTCCGCGGAGTCGAAGGAGATCGCGTACTGTGACCACTTGAGGGGCAGAGAAGCCTCAGGCCTCGGGAGGGCCGCATTCACCTCGTGAGAGAACTATTTGAAGTGGCGGTTGGATGAGGGAGCTTGGGCTCCACCGAGGATGCATGCCACGCTGCGAGGCTCTTGGTGGCCCCCAGCGTTCTCTTCAAGTTGGTTGCTGTTGTTCCTGCCAGGTGGTGATGGCGGCAGCGGTGGCAGGGCGGCGTTGGCTTGAGGGTTGGCTTGCCGCGGCTGGTCGCGCCAGCCTTGCCAGAAGTTGTTGTTGCCATTGTTGTTACGGTCTCCTGAGCGGTTGCCATTGCGGCCGCCTCCGCGGTCGGCACCACAGTCGTTGCGGCTGCCGCGCCCATCCTGGCGGCTCTCGCGAAGTAGCTTGAGCTCGTGGCAGTCTTCGGTGTTGTGGGAGAACATGTTATGGTAGGCGCAGTATGGGCGGCCATCTTTCTTGGGTTCGTCACGATCGCGGCCGTGCTTTTTCTCAGGCTCCGCCGCAAGCACGGTAGGGCCCTTGCGCTTGGTGTCCTTGCTCTTGGCCTTGGCGGCGTCGGGCACCTGGTCCGGGTTGTTGTGGATGAAGAGGCGGCCCTCTTCAGCCTTGGCGCACCTGTCGGCGAGGTCGAACAGCTCAATCACGATGTCAAGCTCATCGTTGATGGCGAGCTTCTCGCGCATCCGGATGTCTGTGATGCTGGAGGAGAACTGGGAGATGATGGCGGCGGCGGAGGTGCGCATGATCTTGTTGCGCACTTAGCTGAAGCACTGGATGTACTTGCGGAGAGTCTCGTCAGGGCGCTGGCGCACGGTGCGCAGGTCGTTGAGCATGAGGGGGCGCTCGTGCGTGCCCTTGAAGTTGACGATGAACTGCCGACACAGCTCGGCCCATGAAGAGATGGACTCTTCGGGAAGGTTCATGAGCCACGAGTGTGGGGCGTCCTTGAAGGCCATGGGGAACCAGTTCACCATGACCTCGTCACCGTTCGCGACCTCGATGCTCAGAGTGTAGAGCTAAAGGAACTCCTTGGGGTTGGGGGTGCCGTCGTAGCGAGGTGGCAGGTCTGGCTTGAACTTCATAGGCCACACGACGCGGGGCAGCTCACGGGTGAAGGCACGGCAGCCCCCACTGCTGGAGGCTACGCCGCCGGCGAGGTCGGCATGGTTCTAACGACCGGCCGTCGCGACCTCCTAGATGGTGCGGTCCTGCCGCTGGCGCTGCCGCTTGAGGAGCACGCGCGCGTCGGGCGGCGCACACCGAATGATCTGGCAGCTCTCGTTGTTGGGGTCTGGCGAAGACGCGTTGCAGGACGGCTCCTGCGCGCGCACCGCGGCGTCGTCCCGTGCCGTCGAGCGGAGGAGGCGGTGGAAAGGGCGCGTCGTGCTTTGCCCCCGCGCCACGCGGCGACGGAGGTGGAAGAGAGCGGGAGGGCGCCAGAACGGCCCCAGCGGTGTTGACGAGCTCGGTGATGCGCACGAGCCAGGCGTCGTAGCCGGCCTCGGTTGGGCGATAGCGCAGCAGCTCCTGCGCCATGAGCAGCGCTGCCTGAGGGTCCGGGCGCGCAAGCGAGGACGCGGTGGTGATGCGGACGGGGTGCTGCATGGACGGGTGGAGGGAAGAGGCCTGCTCCTCTCCCCCTGCGGGGTCGGTGGCGGCGCGGGCGTGAGGGCGGCGGTTGTTGTTGGGGACTGGCTCCGTTTGAGCCACCCTAGCCACCTTGCACAGAGCGCGCTCGTGTCGAGCGTTGGCCATGGCGGGGTTGAAGCGGAAGGAGCGGAAGCAGCCCCCTACCTGGCGCACCAAATGTCAGAACTCGGGCTCCGGGGATCCTGGTTCAAACTCTGGGGGCCGCTTGCTGCCTAGCTACTCGACGGTGACCACGGCGAGGCTACAGCGAGAGCATGCTCACACAGAAGGCATGACAGGGGACACAAGAGCTACTCAGGTTCGGGCCACAATGCGGTGTAAAACCCTACTCCTGGTTGTGTTTGGGATTGTTGTGGGCAAGAGAGTTCTTGCATATAAGATTGAGGAAGAAGGAAGCGATCCCCCTCTACGGTGGCAGCAGTGCCCCTTTTATAGCTGCCTTGGTCCTCTTCCCCAAAAATATTGGCGGGAAGGATAGCCACACAACGGCGGTTCAAAGGGGGACAGACGCCCAGCCTTGTCCTGACAAAAGGCGGTCTTCGCCTGCAAAAGCGTTATCCATGACGCGCCGGTGGGCTCGGTGATGACCTCCGCCCCGCGTGCCTTATCCTTCTTGTCTTCATACACCAAACGAGCAAGCTTTGGGACTTTCTTTGCAGTAGGGGAGCTGGTGCTACTCCTTTATCACCAAAGAGGAAATCCTCCCTGACCGCGCCTGCTGGCACGGCTCTGCTGCTGTCCTCGTCTTGCGGGGGTGCATCACCCATGTGGTGGGCGCGCGATCGCCAGGCTGCGGCCAGGCGGTGCCCCACTTGAGTGGCTTCGGGAGGCTGCCATGGGAGGCCGCCTCGGGAGGCCGCCTTGCGAGGGGGCCTCACGAGGCCTCCTGTTGATGCTGAGTCTTCGGCGGGTCACCCCTTGAAGAGGGGGTCCTCGTGAGGCTGGTGCCTCGCGAGGCGACTTGCTTTGGGACGCCCATGGTTGGGCCGCCTCTTGGGCCTTCGCCAGGCGTTGCTTCCTAGGCTGTAGGCAGATGGCCCGTGGTACCCTGGTTCCCACAGGGCCGACAGATGCGTGCATGTACCTCTTCTCTTGTTGTACGTAGTACTCCATTTATCTCACTTCCTATTGTTTCCCACTCCTATTATATTCCTATCCTAGGAATGAAATGAGGCCGAACTATGTGTGTGTGTGTGCGTGTGTGTGTTAGAGAGAACGAGACATCGACCTACATAGAGATGGTGTGCACGAGTAGTCATGAGAGTCATGACTATGTGTGTGTGTGCACGCACACACATACATACACATACATATCCGTGTTTACATAAAATTCCTACTTTCATCTCCAACCCCCCACTGAATTTCAGGGGGGTTGGCCCGTCCCCCTTTCATCTCCAATCATATTTGTCCAACTGGCTCATTATTACGTTAATTACGTAATAATTAACGTAAACCCTAAAACCTAGCAATATTTACGTAGGTCCAGTGTCTCTCATTTGCGGCCGTTCGGACGGCTGCCACGCCCGCTCCTAACCGCCCCGGCCCACCAAAACCATCTCCATCACCTGCGCGCGCTCCCCGCCCGAAACGGTCAGTGCCGCATTCATGCCCGGCCAGAGCAGACGTGACCTCTCATTGCCGCTGGCATTGAAGTGGCACGCCGGCCGAGAGAGCGCCGCCCGTTCCGCTTCCCGGTGCACGCGACTGCTCCACGTTCAAACGACACCACGGCTGGCCACAACATGCATGCAAAAAAGGTCATGGGAGTCTGTGCTACAGTTAGCTGTCCTGTCCCCCTCGTCTCTCTCTTCCCGTAGTAGTACTCCATGGCGCGATCCATTGACACGCGGGCGGGGAAGTTTGCGTATAGTCGCTTTGTGATGAGCGGCGTGCCGTGCAACCGTGTGGGGTGAGACGCGAACACGATAGACATGATGTATATAAACGTTAGTTTTGCTGCATGGCGTGATCCATCGACAAGAAATGTTGGTTTCCAAAAGAACACTGTAGTATACTGTACTGCATGAGGGAGAAGCGGATTCAACGAAGAGTGATGGTTGCTTTGTCCGTCCAACTTCCTGCCAGGTCTATGTGATTTGACGGCTCAGTGGTCATTATTACTGCAGTGGTACGGCCGTCGCGATTGTCAGTTGTAGTACTACAGTCTACTTTGGATGCTGGATGTCCCACGTTTTGGCGAAAGGAGGTAGAATGATTTTGGAGCCAGGAACCACGCCGTAGAGCATGTGCACTTTTTTTATTCTGTGATAAAACTAATTTTATCCACTCTTACACCGGAGGAGTGGGAAACATGGCAGCCCAGTGAGTAGTACATGGCCCACCTCACACAATCACCATATTCCTTGGACACCGTGCGACACCTAGCTCTTTAGTAGTACTACCTATGAAGCTTTCAGCTTTTGTTTCTTGTATCTGGCATCCAAGGTTGCCCCATCACAATATTCCATCAAATAAAAAGGAAACTAACATGCATGCTGATGCATCTCAATGATTCATAGATAATAGCCAATATTTACTTCACAACTAAATACAAAAGTTGTGAGAAGGTGTACACATAAAGAACAAAATGATCGATGCAGTCCCTAGGCCTTGAACCCTAAATGCTAAACAGGCTTTATTTTCCTGGCGAGGTTCAAACTTCTGAAGGAAAGAAGTCTGGAACCCATGGACCATCTGATGATTTTGTGCAGTTCCACTAAAATTGAGCTGAGCATCCCTGTTGGCAAAGATATTGAAGAAGTGTGATTAGAATAATAGTAGTGGCACTAGTTGATGAGACATAAACTTATCACAAATAGAAGCCGGTAGAGCAACGTGCGGGGCAAAGAAGTTGAGAAAGATCCACATGGAGCGACATGGGGAGCTGGGGCAGTGGAGCAAGCCAGCTCGAAAGGAAGTTGTACCTAAGAGACGTCGGGATGTAGCTAGGAGGGCGGTGGGAGATGGCATCAGCCCATACCGCGGTAGTGAGCAAGGGGCGAAGGCTACCGCGCCGGAGCTTTGTGAGAGAGAACGGCGGGGACCCCTGATCGGGACGCGCCCACAGTGGGTTTTCTCCCTCGGCGCTGGCGACCGCATCTATGCAAAACGTCCTTCCCTTCCCCCGGCGGACGGGATTCGGCCGGATATGTGAACAGCGGTGTGGCCTCCGTCGTTTTGTGTGAGAGTGTGTGAAGAGAGCAACCCCAGCAAGCAAGCGTGTAGCTTAGGCTCCTGGCTATATTATGTATATATAGTGGAGCAGTTTTCTTTTTCTCTCCATATCAACCTTTTTATATTGCGTACGTGCCATTGAAGAGAGAAATGATGGTTGCTTCGTCCGAGCAACTTACTGTGTCATTTGATTGCTCATTAGTCATTATTACTGCGTCCCCTGCTGGTACTCCACCTACGTGTGTGACCATTCCTGAGTCTCACTTGTACTCCCAAGTACTTATCTCTAATTTCTTGCATGACACGTGGATCCAGATGCTGGATGTCTCACGTGTCAGCGAAAGGAAGAAGAACGAGTTCCGACGACCGAGAAGTAGTATTTCCGTGCAAATGAATCTTACGATGCATAGCTGTTTGTTGTGCTATCGACCAAAATACCCCTGCATGCAGGTTTGTCTCACTCCCATGTGCCCTACCTACTCTAACATCCATCATTTCAGCAAGGGGTAATGCCGTCTAAAACTCCGTCCATGTAGTACATTATGAAATATGAACATGTGAATGGGAGGGACTACAACCCTCATGCATGCATGTAGCAGTCACACGTACACATGCACATAAAAACACACGCGACGCCCTAATGCATGCATGCAGCAGTCACACATACACATGCACGCACGCATGCATGTGCACAGCACACAACGCAACACACACGCTCACGCTCAAGTGCTCAACCTACACGTGCATGCGCACACATACACAGCCAGGGTGGTTTCCGCGCAAGGGTTGAACTCCTGCCGCGCCTGTGTAAAATTTTGTTTAACTTATTTCTTTCCTCTGCCAACTGACCGGTGGGACCCACAATACATGTGTCAATTTAACCAGTCAACAAAGTGCTACATAGACTATTTGGCTGGTCAACACAGTGCAATACGGTGCTCTACGGTGAGCTAGTGACCGTATAAACACCGCAAAATGTATATATTGACCGTAATGAGCGTATTATGAAGTCCAGTGACCATATTTTTATAAATACAGTGACCGCCATTAAGCCATATTAACCGGAAAGGAGGCAATATGGACTAGTAGTGGACTAGTAGTAGTAGTAGTAGTACTACACTACGCCGTCTCCCTCTCCCACGCGCGCGGTGGCTTGCAGGATGAGGAGAACGAGGAGAAGCTTGCTTACTATGCCCTCTCCCTCTCGCACACGCATGGTGGCTCGCAGGATGAGGAGAAGCTTTTGACTACTGCGCGCTCTTATTTTATTCGGTGTCAGATTGCCAGAAGCATACACTGTAGTACCATCATTTTTCGACTTCCCGAAGAGGCAAAGAGCCAAGCGCAAGGTTTCGTAGTACACGAGTAGTACAGTAGTATACAGGTACTAGCAACCGCACGGTGGAGCGTCTGCATTCTTATTTTATTTTAATCTGTGATAAAGCAATCTTCTATTACAAGTACGCATTTACTCCGGAGCAGTGCGGAAAACGGCAGCCCAGTGAAGTATTACTCCTCACACTATCACCATAATATTTCTTGGCCTCCGTGCGACACATAGTCCGTCTGTGTTCTCGCTCCTCATCTCTCTCAAGGAGCGGCGGTCACTGCACAGAACACTCTTAAGAAAAAAGTGCTCTGTGCAGTTCACCAAAAGGTCGCAATAGCAACGAGGTGAAATGGACAGCCCTGGTTGCAAAAAGAGGTAGAAAGGAAACAATTACTGGCCAATAACAGTTAATGACACATACGCTGTCAGGACCCCGATCCTAAGTCACACCGATCTAGCATAAGACACATCATATCACTTTGCGGCCTCACGCACGGTAACCCACGGCTGCCACCTTTACCTTGGCCGGGACCGTTTGCGTCTTTTGGCTCACATATATGATTGTGATGCTAGCATCCATATGACAGAGAACCCGGGTCGACATGACTAGTCATAAACCAAGGTGGCACAAACATACAGGGATAGGCATAGGTAACCCAACAATGCACGTGTCAGTCATCAATGTATGAACCCAAGTCGTAGCAAGCTATAAGGACTTAAAGGAACAACGTGTGACATTTCCCTGTAGGGACAGATACAGGAGCAAAGAAGGATACATGCCGGTCAATCCATGTGTTCCAGAGCACTAGCGAGCTACCAAGGCTCAGTGGAATCATTAGGAGGCATTTCCCTGTAGGAAAGGCTACCAAAGGCAGATAACTAGGTGTCGAATCCCACACACACCAATGCATTTCAAAACATACACACAATATGCACGATATGTGTAGATACAACATGGCATCACAACATAACTCTACGACTCAAAGTATTTATTTAAGAGGCTCCGAAGAGCCATACATAACATGATATTACAGTCATGGGTCTCATGACCCAACATACAAAGCCATACAAGCAACAGAAGCATAAACCTGTCTGAGTACAGACAGCTGAAAAGAAAGAAGGCTAGAAAGCCTGACTATCTACAAGACCCTCCAAAGGAACCAGACCTCTGTCTGGGATTCCCAAGCGAATCGTCGAAGCCCACGTGGAACTACTAATGAGACTGAAGTCTCCTCTGTAAAAACATAAATTAAGCAACCATGAGTACAAAGGTACTCAGCAAGACTTACATCAGAACTATCTACATATGCATCAGTATCAACAATGGGGTTGTGGAGTTTAACTGCAGCATGCCAGCTTTGACTCAGTGGCTATCCTGAACTACGACTACCAGTAACTTCTCTTGGGGTGAGAGAGCGCACACGAGTCCACATAGTCACCACAACTATACACCACTATGGATCCGCTCCCGTCTCCCTACGAGAAGGCCATCCATAGCACTCACACTTATCTTGCGCATTTTAGAGTATCCATTTCAACTTGTCTATGAACAATGTAAGCTTCCAAGTAGTCCATATCCACGGACGCGACTATTTGAATAGATCATTAACCCTGCAGGGGTGTACTTCTTCACACATGTTTCCACCACTTAGCGCCTATATGCGAAATGTACTTGGCAGACTTCAAGCGAAAGTCGGCGTGGGTGTAGACCACGACATAACTAACCACACAAGACTCTAGTCTAGGTTTATCGCCTATTTGAGGTTGTATCCGCAAAGGAAGTCCAGCTGAAGTTTCTATCACGGCCCCAAACGATGAGTGCAGGGTTCCCAAGAGCACCATTCGGGTGTCACTTGGTATACCGTGCCTCAGTGTCTCTACTGCATCATAGCCCACCCCTAAGGTCAGCGCTATGCACCGCCACCAACACATATCCTACAAATACCAGAAACTAATTGCGACTCCTGGACAGAGATCAAGGTGATTAATAAGTCGAGCGGGGTCATATTTAAGGCCCAATGTGTGGTAGTAACTGTCTTGGATCACAAACACAGAACTCAGTTCCTGAGGATGGTCCCAACGAGACAACCCATCATGTACTCCTACATGGCTTCTCATCGCTACCTTTACCAAAACGTGTTCACACACTTAGCTCTCATCAGTAGGACATGTTCACAACCATTCCAATTCATCGCCCAGATGGATCAGACCTGACATAACTCTGAGCAGTAGCAAGCATGACAAGCAAGCATGAATGAGTAGGCACATCATGGCTCAAACAACTCCTGCTCATGCTAGTGGGTTTTACTAATTACTATGGCAAAGACGGGTCATGCAGAGGAATGGGTTCAACTACCGCAACAAGTAACAGTTGAATCGTTGTTGTCCTAATGCAATAATAGAGAGCAAGAGCGAGAGAGTGGGATTGTATCGAAATGTTCAATGGGGGTTGCTTACCTGGCACTTCTGAAGATAGCATAGCTCTTCATCATTGTCAACGATCACATCGTCGGAACAACGTCTACTGAGAGAGAACAAACATCGGCAGCATAAAAAGGGAACCATAATCAATGCAATGCACATCCAAATGAATGACATGATTAGCCATATTACTTGAAGTGGAATTCAAACTTACATTAAATTCCAACTCCAAATATATTTATCAAATTTTCCCTAATCATGAATTGTCCTAGTTGGTGATGTTAACTTGCTCAAACATGCATGAAAATGGCATAAACAGATTCTTTGGATTTTTCTGATAATTTTTCATATATAAATTATTTTCATCTGAGCTACGGTTGATTTACTATGAATTTTTGAAGTTTATATCATTTTCTGGAATTTCCTAGTTATTTTAAATTAATCTAAATCCAGAAAATGAATTACTGCGTCAGCATGACGTCAGCAGGTTAACAGTGCCGGTCCAGGTCAAACCTGACCGTGGGACCCGCATGTCAGCGTCTAGGCTAATTAATAGTGTTAATTAGCGCTAATTAAGCCTAAACCAACATTATCTAGGGCCCACATGTCAGTGAACCAGGGGAGTTAATTAGGGCCGTCATTAGCCACTAATGAAAGTGCCACGTCGGCGGTCGCCGGAGTTAGGCCGGCGACGACCAAACCGTGGCGGAAGTTCGTCGGAAACGCTGCTCCGGCAGCGGTTTGTCGAGCGGGTGGTTGCGTTCGAATGCACGCAGTGGCGCGCGTCGAACGGTGGCGGTGGCTAGATCTGGGGCGGCCGGAAACAGCGCCGGCGATGAGCAATGGTGGCGGCCGAAGCACGTGCATGACGGTGGCGAGGCTACGGTGCCCCACAGGACGAGCTGGTGGTTGTTCTCGGCTCATGGAAGCGTTCTAAGCACGGTGCACGCTCAGAATCGAGCTCCGGAGGCTGCTGTGACGGCGGCGACATGGCCGGCGGGGATGAACTCTCGGGCTCGGCGGTGAGGCTAGGTAGGGCGTGCAAATGGCAGAGATAGGAGAGGGGGAAGACACAACAGCTCACAGGGAAGACGGACAGCGGGTCAGCGGCTCGGGGAAGGGCCGGAGTGAGCTGGGCGGCGATGGCGATCTCGGTGGCCGAAGGGTGATGACGGTGGTGGTGACGACGCTGCAGTGCTCCTGGTGTCACGTGGCTCGGCGGAGATGACAAAGGTGATGAGGCGGAGCTCGTGGATAGCTCGAGGGGACGAGGGGGAGGCGGTGGCTATGCGTGCGGCGACGGCGAGCTTGCGGTGGCTTCGGCCATGGCGTCAGGAGGGCGAGGAAGCGAGGGGGAGGAGTGAGCGAGGGGTCGGCTCGATCCGGACGGGTCTCCCGAGTCAATCCGCGGCGGCGACGTGGTCTGGAGGACACAGGCAGCCAGGGAGGTGGCGTGGCGCACGTGCGTGCGCCGTGCGCGGTCTCGTCTCTGCCTACTGGCAGAGGTTGAAGATGACTGGCACGGGTGGCGGGCTGGGCCTGCTTGCTGGGCCGCCAGGTGAGCGCCAGGTAAGCTCTCTATCTCCTCTATCTTTTATCTCTTTTCTGTTTTCTATTTTCTTTCTTTGTTTTGACTTAGTAAAAATACTAAATCATTTTTATAACTCCTGAAATAAATTGTGGGCACTATTTGGATTATTCCAAAAGCCCTCAACTAGTTTCAGAATTATTAGGGCATTTAAAATAAATATAGAAATTAAATGCTCCAATTCAAATACATTATGATTTAATTCAAAAATCCAGAAATGACCTAGAAATATGTTCATCATTTTTGGTAGAGGTTTTCACCTTTATCAGAAATCATGAACTTTTTTGAAGGTCATTTTGGGTTCATTGAAAAGATTTAAATTTGAACCTAATGATTTAATTTGGTGCTAGGGTTTGGTCATCCCCAATTCAAATTTCCTTTGAATTTAAACATGATGCATGGATGCTTTAATGCAACTATTTACAATCAATTCTAGTGTTGTGACAACTCACCCCCACTAAACAAGAATCTCGTCTCGAGATTCAAGACGTGAGGTACGACGAAAGAGGGGACACAAACTAACACAATCTTCACGATCCAGATTGCACTTCTTGAAGATGTTGATCCATTACACCATATTGATCTTGACATGCTTGCCTTTGAGAACGTCACCCAACATGATGAGAATAGAGAGAAACTCTACAGGAATCGATCTTGTCAAAGATCGAGCAACTCAAGATCAACTCATGGAGTGAGACATAATAACATCTCTCGAGCTGAGACACAAAACACACATCAGGAATGATGGAAGAGAGCAGATGACGAAGGTTCAATTTAGTAGGCAACAATTCCACGCTTAGGTAAGATGGTGCAAGGTTTCAACGTAGCGAGGAGTTAATTGCCATGATTCCATGACAGGGCACCCTAGGGAAGGTGACTCGTAGAATTTTTCCCTTAAGTGGCAAAAATAATTACTTTTGATACATAGATCATTGAAACTCTCTATACCAGCCTAAGGCAAATCACAAACGATCGTTTGAAGGAGTTCAAAAGAATGGCATACTCAGATTAGAATGGAAACTATGGTTATACAGCAACTCGGCAAAGGAAGGCACAATCCAATTGATACCGAGGATATAACCTAGTGTTTGAGCGTGCTTTCAAGAACTTGAGCATTTCCATATTCATCAGGGTTTTATCAACATCTAAGCCAAGATCCTGGCAACACTTCATACTACCATGATGAATCACGATGGAGGATGCGGATGCAAGGAAGATAACACTTCTCAGATTTCACCTTCACAAAGCGAAGGAAACAGATCTGGATAATCGACCCAGAGACATTTAGCACTCCGCTTCTAATGTTCTCCTTGATGTACTAGATACCACGATCATGCTTAAAAGCATCATCGATAAGGTCATCAGGTAAAGTTCGGACTTCGAGAACACACAGGATCCATAAGGAACAACTTCTAGAATAAGTCATACGAAATCCTCACAGGGAAGTGACTAATATATCTGATACAAGATACTACAATAATAGGTCTTCCGGCTTGGCATGTTAGCCACAACATCACTTTGCCGGGTTTCCGAGAGACCAATATTATAGTTCTTGGGAGAAGTTCCAGCCATCATGTCTGCCTGAGATTCAGATCTGGTTGGTGACAGGATGCTTCAGACTCAGCATGTCTGAAAAGAAAGTGTGCAACACAAATCGACGAGATGACGTTGCGAGATTCTCGGGAAATGAACTACGGAACCAAGCTCCAAACATGAGCTGGATTGCAAGACACACGTGAGCACACTGTCCAAGACAAGCATGACCGCGTAAAAGTCTCACTGCAAAAACACTACCGAGTTCTGGTTGGGAACCATCATCGAGGATATCGAAGTCCTTGCATAAGTCTGAATCCTAAGAAGGAACTTCTTCTCCTTGAACAAGTCAATCAGTGGCGTAGTGTACTAGGAAATACATGTGGAATGGAGGTTGCAAATCTACCAAACCATAGTATACTTCATACGTGCATGACTGACTTGGGATGATTCCAAAGGAAGCAAAAACAAGCTTTCTCGAATTCACGGCGGCAACTTGCAAAAAATGCACGTGAATTAGAGGAAGTCACTTCTTTCATCCAAACATATGCTTCATGAACGGAACATGAAGATAATGCTTACAAAATTTTCCAAAACTAGCTTGATGTTCAACACAATCATGGAGAAGATGATGATGTTGCCGATGGGCTCAACAAAAATTCATCGAGATTCCCATAAAGATGGAATTCTATAACTATGTGAACAGGGTGATAGCATTGGTCAGACCAAAAGATATAATGATGTATGCTCGCAGAGACATCCACGAGTAAAACAACATTAGAAAAATCGTTGGTGCTGATCTTGATTTGATGATAGCCCACGCTCAAATCAAAGCTTGGATGAGACAACAGACCCAACAATTGATCACAAAGATCAATCGATGAATATATCATCTTTCTTCAACACACACACAAAAGATATCCCTTTGGAATGAACTAAGTCAGGCAAAGCTTTTATCTTCCAACTCTCCAAGTTGTTGTTTAGCTTAACCCAGTAGTTCAGGGGTACCCAACACGGATTCTTGGAGAAGGGGTGGCTTACACGAGAAACCAACTTGATCACAAACTCAACATAACGGTCAGGGGAGAACCTGGTAATACTTCTGATAAGATATTCGGAAAATCACGAACCACCGATATGTTACTAAGCTTGAGAACAATCTTGCTTTTCATAGCAAGATGATATGATCAAAAGAGCGAGGGATTGACATAATCCTAACTCAATGATCAAAAAGTGCACCAAGAAAAATGAACTAGGTAGCACGATCAATCTTAGAATGGTAATTCAATAACCAACATGCTAAGAATGAGATTATTGTCCATTAACTACCAAGCAATAGGGTTGCTAGGAGTATTGATTACACACATCACGGTTCACATGTCGGCATTCCGGTTACAACCAACACGGAACCGAGGAATGAATAATGATGGCCATGAGTATCACTATATCAAGAGTTCATAGGAGGTGGTGCAATTCCCATGACATTCTTGACATGAATACGGTAATCTCTAGGGTAGAACAGAACAAAAGCTAGATTGGCATTCTTGATCTGCGGAATACAACTGCTTTGACCTAATCCAAGAAATGGATGAGGTACTGGAGCTTGTTTCTCCTAGTCCTTCTGAACTAGAATGGCTTGACGGACCACAAGAGTAATAGGCATCGTGAATGCATGACATACTCTTGACTATCAATTGATAGACGAAGGTTGGAATACAGCCGAAGAGGGACAACTCAAAGGAACATATGATTTTCTGAGTTGTGGATGCATGCGTGGGTTAGCATGTCAAACAAGGCTTAACATATTTCTTCCGAGTAACCCATGCAGAAAGGTAGGATTGACAGAGTCACAATTATGGAATGGAGAACTCATCAAGAGCACTCTTGTTGTGATCTTTTGGTTCAAAAGAACTTCCGCCATATGGGTTCATGGTATTAGGAGCAAGTTCGCATTATTTGTGAGAATTTGAAGACAGCCCAGTCTCGTCAAAAGAGTCAGTATAACCGTTGTAATAAAGAAGTAACCTATGAGGTTGACGAGAAGGCTAACCTTCGGGTTACTCCCTTGAAGGGTACCCATCATTTCGGTATCAAGGGCAAGTTGGCTCCTCATTACATTGGTCCTTTTCACATTCTCGCTAAGCGAGGAGAGGTTGCCTACCAGTTGGAACTGCCTCCACATCTTTCCCGAGTCCATGATGTCTTCCACGTCTCTCAACTCAGGCGTTGCTTCTCGGATCCCATTCGCGGAGTGGACCACGAAATGGTTTATCTCCAAGATAACCTCACATATCGAGAGTACCCCGTTCGTATACTTGATCAAGCAAAGCGTACCACTCGACATCGGAACATCAGGTTTCTCAAGGTTCAGTGGTCTCATCATTCTGAGAGAGAAGCTACTTGGGAATGAAAGGATCATCTTCGACTTGAGTACCCCACACTCTTCTCGACTACTCCTGAATCTCGGGACAAGATTCTTTTGAGTGGGGGCGAGTTGTCACATCCCCAGCTTCTGGTAATGACCTAGGCTAACTATTTCTTGTTTGCATCATGGTTAACTTCAATTAAATTTGAAATGGGGAATGATCAAACCCTAGCACTTCATTAATAAACTAGGTTCAACTAAAATAATTTTCAATGAACCCAAAATGCCCTTCAAAAATGTTCATGATTTAGGGAAAAGGGTGAAAACCCTAACCATAAATAGTGCATATTTTTCCAGGACATAATGGGCTTTGAATTAATGCATATGCTATTTGATTTGGAGACATTTAAATGCTATATATATTTTGGTAGCTCCAAATAATTTGAAACTTGGAGAGGGCCCCTAGAATATTTTAGTGTGAGCCCACAAAAAGTCTCAAATTTTACTAAAATGTTTTAGTGCCTAAACTAAAACAAAACAGAAAAGAAAAATAGAAAACAGAAAAGGAAATAAAAAGAAACAGAGAGAGAGAGAGGAGAGAGAGAGAGTGAGAGAGAGATTACCTGGCCCAGCACTGTGCGGCCCACTGGCCCAGCGCCAGTCGTCATCCTCCTGGCACCAGAAGGACGCGGGCGTGCGCTCGCCGCACGCTGGCACGCGCGCACGCCACCTCCTACCCACCTGCCTGCCTCCCGAGCCACGTCGACGTCATGGATGTTCTCGCGCGAGCCATCCCGATCGAGCCCACCTCTCCATTCGCCCCCTCGCCCTCTCCCTTGCTCTTCTCCATCATGGCCGAGACCGCCATGGATCCGCCGCCATGAACCACCGCGCCCACCATGCTCCCCTCGCCTCCCCATCTTGTCCACAAGCTCCGCCATAGTGCCCTACGCCTCCTCGCAGAGCCACGCATCGCCGGACGCTTGGAAACGTCGCTATCGAGCTCGACCCCGCCATCTCTTTCCCCGAGCCCGCCGAGCCACCAGCCATTCGTCGTCTCCAATGCTTCCCCGAGCCCGCCGAGCAGCTCTTCGTCATCACCGTGAGCTCCTGATGCTTTTCCCCCTAGCCCCATCGTCGATGGCTTCCTCTAGGCCGTAGAACCACCATGGCCGAAGCCCACCGCCGCATGGACTTGTCGCCGGCGTTGCTCCGGTGACCTTTTGGTCACTCGGTGGTGTCCATTGGCCTCGCACGCGTCCATAGAGCCGTTTAGGCTTGTTGTTCTGCTCGTTTGCAAGATGAAAACACAATCCAGCCGCCACGAACCTCGACGCCATCGTCGTTTCGGTCCACCTCAGCTCCGGCCGAGACCACCGTTCGACGCGCCGCGAAGCCGCCTTTCCAGAGAGACCAACCGGGCGCAAAACGGTGCACCACAGGGGTTTTTCGATGCCCTCCACCACGTCTGGCCTCGTCTGCGGTGAACCGCCAGTGCAACTGACGTGGCAACGTCATTAGCAACTATTGACGTCGCTAATTAACCCTCGCACTGACAGTGGACCCTACGTCACTAATTAACCATGGGTTAGCCACTGTGCCTATGACGGGTGGGACCCGCATGTCAGGTTTGACCCTGGCCGACCTGTTGACCACTAACATCACACTGACGTTATGCTGGCGCAATTAATGATTTTCTGGATTAATTATAAACCAGGAAATTCCAAAAAATGTTGCAAACTTCAAAAAATCATAGAATTTCAACCGTAGCTCAGAATGAAATAATTTATATATGAAAAATTATCAGAAAAATCCACAAAATCCATTTGTAACATTTTCATGCATGTTTAAACAACTTATACCTGCTGATCAGGTCAAATTCAAATAATGGCATTTTAAATACTTAACTTGAAGTTGCATTTGAATCTTGGTTTGAATGGACTTCATCCAAATTGAATGCTAGTTGCATTAGCTCAAACCACCTCATATCTCCATGCCATGTTCATGCATCATAGTGTTGCATGTGATGTGTATTGATTGCCTCTCCGGTACTGTCCTTCTCGATAGGTTCTGCTCCTACGAGTGGCACCGAGTATCTATCTGAGGAACAGTGCTACCATGTTGATATTTCAAGCAAGCAAACCCCCTTGGTCATTTTGATACAATCCCACTCTCTTGCTCCTACTCTCTTTTATTGCATTAGGACAACAACGATTCAACTGTTACTTGTTGCGGTAGTTGAACCCATTCCTCTGCATGACCTGTCATTGTCACAGTAAATAGCTAAACCTTCCTAGCATGATTAGGAGTTGCTTGAGCCATGTTGTGACTTCATCCATGCCATGCTTGCTACTGCCTAGAGTTGTGTCAGGTCCGATTCATCTGGGAATGAATTGGAATGTTGTGATCATGTTCTGATGTCGAGAGCTAAGTGTGTGAACGCGATTTGGTAAAGGTAGCTATGAGAGGCCATGTAGGAGTACATGGTGGGTTGTCTCATTGAGACCGTCCTTAAGAACTGAGTTCTGTGTTTGTTATCCAAGAACAGCTAGTACCACACATTGGGATACTTAATTGACCCTCTCGACTTATTAATCACCTTGATCTCTGTCCAGGAGTTGCAACTAGTTTCTGGTGTTTGTAGGTTGTGTTATTTGTCTACCAAGTAGCACCCGGCCATGTGGGCTTGGGACAGACTAGGCACAATGGCACGGTGTACCAAGTGGCACCCGGATGGTGGGCTTGGGAACCCTACTCATTGTTTGGGGCCGTGATGGAAACTTCGGCCGGACTTCCTTTGCGGGTTCAGCCTCGGATAGGCGATAAACCTGGACTAGAGTCTTGTGTGGTTAGTCAGGTTGTGGCCGACACCCTCGCCAGGCTTCTGCTTGAAGGTTGCCGAGATACATGATGTGTATATGGTGGTAAGTGGTGAGAGCGTGTGTGAAGAGGTACACCCCTGCAGGGTTAATGATCTATTCGAATAGCCGCGTCCTCGGATATGGACTACTTGGAGACTTACATGGTTCATAGATAACTTGAAGTGGATACCCTAAAATGCGCAAGATAAGCGTGAGTGCTATGGATGGCCTTCTCGTAGGGAGACGGGAGAGAATCCATAGTGGTGTATTGTTGTGGTGATTAGTGGACTCGTGTGCGCTTTCTCACCTCAAAGAAGTTACTGGTAGTCGTAGTACAGGATAGCCACTGAGTCAAAGCTGGCTTGCTGCAGTTAAACCCCACAACACCCTTGTTGATACTGAGGCATGTGAAGTTAGTTCTGATGTAAGTCTTGCTCAGTACCTTTGTACTCACGGTTGCTTAATTTATGTTTTGCAGAGGAGACTTCAGTCTCAATAGTAGTTTTATGTGGGCTTCGCCGATTAGCTTGGGAATCCTAGATAGAGGTCTGGTTCCTATAGAGGGCCTTGTAGATGGTCAGGCTTCGCAGCCTTTTTCTTTTGTAGTTGTCTGTGCTCAGACATGTATATGCTTCCGTTGCTTGTATGCTCTGTATGATGGGTCATGTGACCCCTGTTTGTAATATCATGTTATGTATGGCTCTTTGGAGCCTCTTAAATAAATACTTGAGTTTGTAGAGTTATGTTGTGATGCCATGTTGTATCAACACATATTGTGCATATTGTGTGTATGTTCGAAATGCATTGGTTTGTGTGGGATTCGACACCTAGTTATCTACCTTTGGTAGCCTTTCCTACTGGGAAATGCCTCCTAGTGCTTCCACTGAGCCTTGGTAGTTCGCTACTGCTCCGGAACACATGGATTGACCGTCATGTATCCTTCTTTGCTCCTGTGTCTGTCCCTACGGGGAAATGTCACGCATTGTTCCTGTAAGTCCTTGTAGCTTGCTACAACTTGGGTTCATACGTTGATGACCGACACGTGCATTGCTGGGTTACCTATGCCTATCCCTGTAAGTTTGTGCCACCTTGGTTTATGACTAGTCATCTTGACCCGGGTTCTCCGTCATATGGATGCTAGCGACACAATCATATACGTGAGCCAAAAGACGCAAACGGTCCCGGCCAAGATAAAGGCGGCAGCCGTGGGTTGCCGTGCGTGAGGCCGCAAAGTGATATGATGTGTTACATGCTAGATCGGTGTGCCTTAGGATCCGGGTCCCGACAGCTTTGGTCTCAGAGCCAACGCTGTCGGGATCCCGATCCTAAGTCACACAGATCTAGCAGGTAACACATCATATCGCTTTGCGGCCACACGCACGGTAACCCACGGCTGCCACCTTTACCTTGGCCAGGACCGTTTGCATCTTTCGGCTCACGTATATGACTATGTCGCTAGCATCCATATGACAGAGAACCTGGGTCGACATGACTAGTCATGAACCAAGGTGGCACAAATGTACAGGGACAGGCATACGTAACCCAACAATGCACGTGTCAGTCATCAGCATGTGCAACCGAGTCGTAGCGAGCTACAAGGACTCCAGTAAAACACCGCGTGACATTTCCCTGTAAGGACAGACACAGGAGCAAAGAAGGATACATGCCGGTCAATCCATGTGTTCCGGAGCAGTAGCGAACTACCAGGGCTCAGTGGAAGCACTAGGATACATTTCCCTGTAGAAAAGGCTACCAAAGGCAGATAACTAGGTGTCGAATCCCACACATACCAATGCATTTCAAACATACAGACAATATGCATGATATGTGTAGATACAACATGGTATCACAACATAACTCTATGACTCAAAGTATTTATTTAAGAGGCTCCGAAGAGCCATACATAACATGATATTACGAACAGGGGTCACATGACCCATCATACAAAGCATACAAGCAACGGAAGCATAAACATGTCTGAGTATACACAACTACAAAAGAAAAACGCTCAGAAGCCTGACTATCTACTAGACCCTGGATAGGAACCAGACCTCTGTCTGGGATTCCCAAGCTAATCGTCGAAGCCCACGTAGAACTACTAATGAGACTGAAGTCTCCTCTGCAAAAACATAAATTAAGCAACCGTAAGTACAAAGGTACTTAGCAAGACTTACATCAGAACTAACTACATATGCATCAGTATCAAGAAGGGTGTTGTGGGGTTTAACTACAGCAAGCCAGCTTTGACTCAGTGGCTATCCTGTACTACGACTACCAGTAGTTTCTTTGAGGTGAGAAAGCGAACACGAGTTCACTAATCACCACAACAATACACCACTATGGATTCTCTCCCGTCTCCCTATTAGAAGGTCATCCATAGCACTCACGCTTATCTTGCGCATTTTAGGTATCCACTTAAAGTTGTCTATGAACCATATAAGTCTCCAAGTAGTCCATATCCGAGGACGCGGCTATTTGAATAGATCATTTTACCATGCAGGGGTGTACTTCTTCACACACACTCTCACCACATACCACCATATACACGTCATGTATCTCGGCAACCTTCAAGCGGAAGCCTGGCAAGGGTGTCGGCCACAACTTGACTAACCACTCAAGACTCTAGTCCAGGTTTATCGCCTATCCGAGGCTGAACCCGCAAAGGAAGTCCGGCCGAAGTTTCCATCACGGCCCCAAACGATGTGAGCAGGGTTCCCAAGCCCACCATCCGCGTGCCAATTGGTACACCGTGCCACTATGCCTAGTCTGTCCCAAGCCCACCTCACCGGGTGCCACCTAGTAGACAAATAGCACGACCTATAAACACCAGAAACTAGTTGCAACTCCTGGACAGAGATCGAGGCGATTAATAAGTCGAGAGGGTCAATTAAGTATCCCAATGTGTGGTAGTAGCTGTTCTTGCATAACAGACACAGAACTCAGTTCTTAAGGACGGTCTCAATGAGACAACCCACCATGTACTCCTACATGGCCTCTCATCGCTACCTTTACACAATCGTGTTCACACACTTAGCTCTCAATATCAGAACATGATCACAACATTCCAATTCATTCCCGGATGAATCAGACCTGACACAACTCTAAGCAATAGCAAGCATGGTATGGATGAAGTCACAACATGGCTCAAGCAACTGCTAATCATGCTAGGAAGGTTTAGCTATTTATTGTGACAATGACAGGTCATGCAGAGGAATGGGTTCAACTACCGCAACAAGTAACAGTTGAATCGTTGTTGTCCTAATGTAATAAAAGAGAGTAGGAGCGAGAGAATGGATTGTATCGGAATGCACAAGGTGGTTTGCTTGCCTGAAATATCAACATGGTAGCACTGCTCCTCAGATAGATACTCGGTGCCACTCGCAGGAGCAAAACCTATCGAGAAGGACAGTACCGGAGAGGCACTCGATACACATCAAATGCAACACTATGATCCATGAACATGGCATGGAGATATGAGGTGGTTTGAGATAATGCATCTAACATTCAATTTAGATGAGGTCCATTTGAACCAAAGATTCAAATGCAACTCCAAAGTTAAGCATTTAAAATGCCATTTAGTTGTTTCCACTTATACAGTAGGTATAAGTTGCTTTTTCATGCATGAAAATGGTACAAATGGATTCTTTGGATTTTTCTGATAATTTTTCATATATAAATTATTTCATTCTGAGCTACGGTTGAATTTCTATGAATTTTTGAAGTTTGCAGCAATTTCTGGAATTTCCAAATATTTCTAAAATAGAAATAATCCAGAAATGGTTTATTGCATCAGCACTGCATCATGCTTGCGTCAGCAAGTCAACAGCGCTGACCAGAGTCAAATCTGACGTGTGGGTCCTAGATGTCAGCTGCACAGTAATTAAACAGAGTTTAATTAGCCTAACTAATTAATTAGCCGAGTTAATTAAGCAACAAGCCCCACATGTCAGTGACCCTGGGAGTTAGTTAGCAGCGTGGTTAGGCCCTAATAGCTGGTTACGCCGGCGGTTAGCCGCCGGTGACCTCTGGCCACGGCGGAAACACACCGGGAGGCCACGGGAGCGGCGGAGGAAGGCACCAGGAGGTAGCCCGGTTTCCCACGCATCCAGCAGAGGCAGCAGCAGGTCGCAGAGTGCCCGGAGTCGACGACAGTGAGCACTTGGGCGGCGGCCGGAGCTCGGACAATGGCGGAGATGGCGTTGGAGCGTGCAAACTAGGCATATGTCGGCTCCTACGGTGTCTACGGGAGCTCACGAGGTCATTTGACACGGAGGACTGGCCGGTAAGTCACCGGAGTGATGCCGGCGTTGAGCTCAGGTGGCGGCAGGTATCGGCCATGACGGCACTAGCGCTAGAGGACGAGCGGGGCGACAGGGCTAGGGGCGAAACGAAGAGGAGCTCACGACGGGGTTGAAACGAAGCTCGGCGGCTCGGGGGAGGCGTTGCAGACGGCGAACGACTGGTGGCGATCTCGGGGAAGAGGTGGCGGGGTCGAGCTTGATGGCGACGACATGGTGCGCCCCGGATGCGTGGATCGGCGAGGATGAAGAAGACGTCGTGGCGGAGCTCTTGGACAGCTCGAGAGGTCGAGGGGGAGGCAGTGGCCGCGGTGGTGCCTGGCGGCGCACTGCGGTGCGCTCATGCGTGGGGTGAAGAGGGAGCCAGAGGAGAAGAGGGGCATGGGAGAGAGAGGGATAGGGTCGAGGGGCCCGTGGTGCATTTGGAAGGCGCGGGGCGACCTTGGGAAGCAGGAGGTGGCGCGACGCGTGTGCGCGCGGCGACCACGCGCCCCATTCCTCCTGGCGGGAGGTTGGGGGTGACTGGCACTGGCCAGTGGGTTGGGCCGCCAGGTGGGCCGGCCAGGTAAGTGCCTCTCTCTCTGCTTTTTTTCTATTTTGTTTTTGTTTTTCTATTTTCTATTTTCTGCAGTCTGTTTTGATTTAGTTTAGGTGCTAAACCATTTTTATAAATGCTGAAACTATTTGTGGGAGCTCTCTGCAATATACCAGTGACCCACAATTATTTTCAAAATACTTGGAGCTATAAAATTATTTATAGATTTTATTTGCTCCAACTCAAATACAATAAAGATTAATTCAAAGCCCAAATATGTCCTGGAAAAGTGTGCACCATTTTTGGTTTAGGTTTTCACCTTGTGCCATAAATCATGAACATTTTTGAAGGGCATTTTGGGTTCAATGAAAATATTTGAGTTTGAACTAGTTGATTTGATTTGGTGCTAGGGTTTGATCAACCCCCATTTCAAAATTAAATGAAATTTAAACATGATGCAAACAAGATGCTAGCACTAGGTAATTACCAGAACTAGGGATGTAACAACTCGCCCCCACTCAAAGGAATCTTGCCCCGAGATTCAGAAGGTGTCGAGAAGAGTGTGGGGTACTCCTGTCGAAGACGATCCTCTCGTTCCCAAGTAGCTTCTCTCTCAGAATGATGAGACCACTGAACCTTGAGAAACCTGATGTTCCGACATCGAGTGATACGCTCTGCTTGATCAAGGATACGAACAGGTTACTCTTGATATGTGAGGTTATCTTGGAGATCAAGCATTTCGTGGTCTACTCCGCGGATAGGATCCGAGAAGCAACACCTGAGTTGAGAGACGTGGAAGACATCATGGACCCGAGAAAGATGTGGGGGTAGTTCCAACTGGTAGGCAACCTCTCCTTGTTTAGCGAGAATGCAAAAAGGACCAATGTAATGAGGAGCCAACTTGCCCTTGATACCGAAATGATGGGTACCCTTAAAAGGAGTGACTCGAAGGTAAGCCTTCCCATCAACCTCATAGGTTACTTCTTTATGACGACGGTCATACTGACTCTTTTGACGAGATTGGGCTGCCTTTAAATTCTCATGAATAATGCGAACTTGCTCTTCTGCCTCCTGGATCATATCTGGTCCAAAGAATTGTCTTTCACCAGTTTCTGACCAGCTCAAAGGTGTTCATCATCTTCGTGCATAAAGAATCTCGAAGGGTGGTTTCTTGAGACTAGATTTGTAGGTATTGTTATAAGCAAACTCGGCGAAAGGAAGGCACTTCTCCCAATCCATACCGAATGAGATAACGCATTTGCAACCTCTTTTCTCCCCATCACTACTGGAATCAGCAAATTTGCCGTCTGCCAGTTCTTTGCCGTTAGCTGGCGGACGGCAAAGAAGCTCTTTGACATCCGTTTCCAGAAAACAGACGGCAAAGAACTAGCTGACGGCAAAGAAGCTCTTTGCCATCAGCCACCTCTTTGCCGTCTGCTAGCGGACGGCAAAGAAACTTTGCCGTCCGTCAGCAGACGGCAAAGAGGGAGGTGGGCCCACTAACGAGCTGCTTACAAAAAACCCTAACGGCCCCCCTCTTTGCCGTCTGCTAGCAGACGGCAAAGAGTAAAAAGGCAGACGGCAAAGGCGGGGCAGACGGCAAAGAATTGAGTTAACTAACGGCAGCGCCCACCCCGCCCCTCTCTCTCTGTTTCTCTCCCTCTCCTCCCCGAAGACCACCGCACAAGCGCCGCCCCACCACCCGCCGCCGACCCACCACCCCGCCCCTCTCTCTCTCCCCGGCGCCCCCGACGCCCCACCACCACCGCCCCCGCCGCGCCACCCGCCGCCCCCGACGCCCCACCGCCCCGTCCCCCATCCCCTCTCTCTCCACTACTCTCTTGCGCGCGCCGCCGTCCCCATCTCGCGCCGCCACCCCGCCCCGTGCCGCTATCCCCGTCTGCCGGCGCCACCCCGTCCCCGCGCGTCGCCCTCCTCCAACGCCGCCACCCCCTGCCTCCTCCAGCCCACCGCCGCCGCCGCCGGCCTCCTCCACCTACACCGCTGGCGTCGGCCTCCTCCACCTCCACCAACGCCGGCTTCCACCTCCCCCACTCCGGTGAGCCCCCTTCCCCTCTCTATTTTTTTCATTTTTTATCTGTTTTAGTAATTTTTGTGTTTTTTTTAGTATTAGTTAAATCTAGTTTAGTTGTAGTTAGGTTAATTAGTTGTAGTTAGTTGTAGAAGATGTAAAAAATGTAGCTTAGTTGTAGTTAGTAAGATTTTAGGAATTAGGGTTACTTAGCTTATTTAGTTAGGTCTAGCATTAGTTAAAGGAGAGGAGGAGAAGAAGAAGAGGAGGAGGAGAAGAAGAGGAGAGGAGGAGAAGAAGAAGAGTTGGAGGAGAAGAAAAAAAGAAGAAGAAGAAGAAAAAAAAGAGGAGAGGAGGAGGAGAAGAAGAAGAAGAAGAAGAAGAAGAAGAAAAGGAAGAAAAGGAAGAAGAGGAAGAAGAAGAAAAGGAAAAAGAGGAAAAAAAGAAGAAGAGGAATTGCCATGACGCATCTGTTTTTTAAATGCCCGTTTTCCAGGGAGTGTTGGGATGCCGTTGGAATCGCGTGGCCCAACTCGGATGAAACATTTGCATTGTTGCATCAACGCAGAATGTCTGTTCATGGAAGTTTTTATCATTGCAGCGTCGGGGGTCTAGAAAGAAAGGAATAACAAATACTTCGAGGGATCCATCCATCTTTTGCGTCGTGGCGCACAAGGTTCAAAGAAGATTTTCACCTTCTCATCCACCGAGCAAAAAATAGACTAGCTAGCTCCCTTTATAAACAGCCTGATGGAGACCCTGTAGTGGTCTCTGATGTAGTTCATATTAGTATATTTGTAGTTTTGTTTCTCTGGTTTGTCATCTAACCCCTCACTAACCCCCCTCCCCCTCTTTTATCTAGTTTGTACAAAAACTATGTAACTGCAGTTTGATCTGATTATAGAAAGTCAGTAGGGAGGCTTTTCCCTACTATCCCTTGGCCCTAAAATAACTTTTTTATCTGTTTTAGTAATTTTTGTGTTCTGTTTTAGTATTAGTTAAATCTAGTTTAGTTGTAGTTAGGTTAATTAGTTGTAGTTAGTTGTAGAAGATGTAAAAAATGTAGTTTAGTTGTAGTTAGTAAGATTTTAGGAATTAGGGTTACTTAGCTTATTTAGTTAGGTCTAGCATTAGTTAAAGGAGAGGAGGAGAAGAAGAAGAGGAGGAGGAGACGAGGAGAGGAGGAGAAGAAGAAGAGGAGGAGGAGAAGAGGAGAGGAGGAGAAGAAGAAGAGGAGGAGGAGAAGAAAAAAAGAAGAAGAAGAAGAAGAAGAAGAAGAAAAAGAGGAGAGGAGGAGGAGAAGAAGAAGAAGAAGAAGAAGAAGAAGAAGAAGAAGAAGAAGAAGAAGAAGAAAAGGAAGAAAAGGAAGAAGAGGAAGAAGAATAAAAAGAAAAAGAGGAAAAAAAGAAGAAGAGGGGAAGAAGAAGAAAACGACACCCCGAAACCCCGACCCGACCCCGACACGGCACCCCGACCCCGACACGGCACCCCGACACCCCAACAGCCCGACCCCGACACGGCACCCCGACCCCGACCCCGACACCTCGACCCCGACACGGCACCCCGACACCCCGACAGCCCGACACCCCGACACCCCGAAACCCCGACACCTCGACACCCCTACACCACGACACCCAGACACGACACCCCCGACACGACACCCCGACCCCGACACGACACCCCGACACCCAGACACGACACCCCCGACACCTCTTCGGCCTCCTGTTAATGAAACTTGCCGGTCTTCGTGCCAATGAAACTTGCTAGTTATTAGGTATTCAATTTTTTTATGTTGTACTAATTTCGTTTACTCTTTGTCATTGCAGGTGTTGACAGATGGTGGGCGCGGGTCGAGAGCGCTCCGAGCCTCCTTCCTCGGCGCATGCTAGGAGGGGTGCTATTATTCCGCCCGAGCACCTCCGGAGAGCGCTGGTACACAGTATGCAGACACCGGAGGGCGCTCCTTCTTCGGCCGGGAGAGGTCAGGGGAAGACGAAGAGGGGTGCTAGAGGTGGACGTGGCGGCGGGAGAGGTAGGAAGGCTGTTGTGCCTTCCTCGCCGCCACCCCCAGCTGATTCTCCCGACCACAGGAGTGCTCCGTCTCAGGTGGACCCGTCTGACTTGGACCCGTCTCGGACTCCGGTCCACGAGCCTCGGGCCGACGAGCCTCGGGTCACCGAGCCTTCGTCCCAGGAGACTCCGGTCCCAGAGTCTTCGTCCCAGGAGACTCCGGTCCCAGAGTCTTCGTCCCACGTGACTCCGGAGGCTAGTGGCCATGCTGATGGTGGCGAGGACAGATTTTCTGAGGATAGCTATAGCAAGGGCGAGCTGGTTGAGGAGGGCAAGAAGGTCTACCAGCGTGGTGGTACAAAGCTCCCGCCCGTGCCGGCGACCCGCGATCAGAGGTGGTTGATTGAGCCTAATGGGGAGAAGTAAGTGCATTTACTCTTTTCTAACCTTTTGCCTTCATGTTTCTTCAAATTAATATCTAATGTGTTGGCCTTGTCATACTGCAGGGGTTGGAAACACGCCCCTGGTGTCCGCAGGCCCAACCAGGTCCTTGGTGTGCTTCTCCGGCACCACTTCCCGGGGTGGGTCACGTTGCCCGGTGAGGGTGAGGTTCGACAGCTAGGACTGAGCTGGGAGCTGTACGTGGCTGCCCCGGCCCCGCCGGAGGAGAGGGTTGACGGTGTCTTGTGCGAGACGGTGGCCGACATTGTGATCCGGCGGTTTTGGGTAATTTCTCCTTTACAGAATTAAAAATCAACAGCACCTAGTGATTGTACTAATCAGTGTTGTCTTGTTTGATTGCAGACCTTCTACAGGTGTCTTGAGGAACACGAGGCGGATGCGGCTATTGTTCTCGTAGCCGAGTGCAAGCGCCTATTTCAGAACTTACGACACGAGGCTCGGGTGCAGGCTGTTCGAGACTACTACGCCTCGACTAACATTAAGAGGGCCAAGAAGAAGTGCCGCTCCAAGTTTCTGAGTAAGGAGAAGTACATGAAGGTAATTACCTATTCTTAAGGCCTTGTACTTAGTTTCCTTGATTTGATTCGTAGGCGTAGCGCTGAAATTTCTCTTGTCTAACTTAGGTGCCCCCGAGATGGTGTGCGGATAGGATGGACTGTTGGGAGGCGTTGGTGGATGAGTGATGCTCTTCCCACTGGCTAACCGTCCACAACAAGGCCAAGGATAATCGTGCCCAAATGAAAGGTGTGCCACACCATCAAGGGAGCTCCGACCTGTTTGAGTTCGGGGATCACTGGGTAAGTGGTTTGCTTCATGATTCATGCAATTTCATTCTTCATGCTAGCTTGAGCCCTTAACTAATATTATGTTCCTCTCTTTTAGGCGCGACACAACAAGAAGGAGGTGCCACCGCAGTTCGACCTCTATGCCATGGCCCATACTGCCCCGTACAAGAAGGCCAAGGCATTCTCTGAGGATGACCTCGATAATCCAGAGAGCTTCAGCAACATCTCCTCCCACAACAAGCTCGTGAGGTACAGAGATGAGGGGAGGAGGAGGAAAGGGGAGGACTTCAACCCGAGCCAGAGTCCTTTTGATCCAGAGCTCATGATGATATCTGGTGGCGGGAGGCCCCATGGCTCGATAGCCATTGGGGATGGACTGATACGTTGTCCTAGAACTCTCCCGGAGATCAAGAAGCGTCGGACGAGCTCCGATCCTGAGATAAGGCCTCGTCCACGGCCAATGGAGCTCGCCATCGAGGCTAGGGCCCAGGAGCTTCTGGCGGAGGCAAACAGGCGGGCGGCGGAGAGGGAGAGGGACATGGAGGAGAGGACGGCTAGGCTGGTGGAGGAGGAGAGGAACCGGAACGACGCGTCTCACCGGGCCCTATACGAGCTCCTCGTGGTAAGTTTCTCCTGCATATTAGCCAAATCATGCACGTAATGTTCGTTTCATCACTAACTAATATGACTGACTCGTGAAAACAAAATGTGCAGACCATGTGCCAGAACAACGGTCAGACCCCTCCGCCGATGCCCCAGATTGGTATAGCGCCCACGGTGAGTTTCATTTGAATGGTGATTAGTTACTAGTATTCACATTTGAGTTGCATCATGCTAACGAGACATTGCAAATGATATTTGGTGTAGCATGCCTCCCGACAAGCATCGACCGATCCTTCTCCGTCTGGCGCAACCCCGACCGGTCCTTCTCCGTCTCACACTGGCGCAAGCCCGACCGGTCCTTCACCTCCGTGATGATGGTAAGTTTTCCCAAGTGTTTTGCTTAACAAATGCATACTTAGCTTAAGAAATGACCTTACATAGCTCCAAAATGACCGATTTTAACTAGGATAGCTCAAAAATGACCTACACTTACCATTTTGTCCTCCAAAATGAATAAATATGCTTAGTTAGCTCAAAAATGGCATAACTACCTAGGTTAGCTCAAAAATGACCTATACTTAGCTTCTTTAGTTCATTTATGACATACTTAGCATACTTAGGTCAAAAATGGCATAATAATCTTGGTTACCTCCAAAATGACATTGACTTAGCTTATTTTCCTCGAAAATGACATAATAACCTTACTAACCTCCAAAATGACCTATTTACCTAGCTTAGCTTTAAAATGACCTACACTTAGCATTTTTACCTAGCTTAGCTAAAAAATGGCATAATTACCTAAGTTACCTTCGTTAGAAGAAGAAGAAGAATTTGATAAAGAAGAGGAGAAAAAGAAAGAGAAGAAAAATTCTTCTTCTTCTACTTCTACTTCTTCTTCTTCTTCTTCTTCTTGTTCTTCTTCTAACTTTCTTCTTTCCCAATTTGCAGATTTGCTTTAGATCACGGAAGCTTGCGTTGATGGAGTCTACTCTTCTCCTTGTCCTTCCTTTTTGTTTTGATTTTGTAGGATGAACAATGTGAAACTTGCTACCTATATATGTTGGCTATATATATATGTTGCATATGGACTTTTGAGTTGGTATGTATATGTGTTGGATGATCATATCCATATGGCAGGGATATGATTTGGTATGTATATGTGTTGTTATGCTTGTTGAAAGTATTTTCAAATGTGTGTATATATATATATATATATGTGAAATTCTGTGAAATTGAATGAATTTAAGAAAAAACAGAAAAAACAGGGGATGTACAGGCTCTTTTGCCGTCTGTTGGCAGACGGCAAAGAGCTTTGCCATCAGCCAGCAGACGGCAAAGATGCCACGTGGCAGCTACCTGGGCAACCTGGGGTGCACTGGGCTGGCCTATTTGGCAGCTTTGCCGTCTGCTGGCAGACGGCAAACACCTTTGCATCTTTGCCGTCAGCCAGCAGACGGCAAAGCACGCCGTTAACCCCTTAACGGACCTAAGCTGCCACGTGTGCCGTCGATGCCCTTTGCCGTCTGCTGGCAGACGGCAAAGACCTTTGTCTCTTTGCCGTCGGCCAGCAGACGGCAAAGTGGCCTTTACCGGACCTTGTTCAGCCGGATGTGGTACCGTCTGCTGGCTGACGGCAAAGACCTTTGCCGTCCGCAATTCATGCCTTTGCCGTCAGCCATGGTAGACGGCAAAGTTGCTGATTCCAGTAGTGCATTCCCGATGTCTTTTGGCCAGACTAGACACAGAAATTGTTGTGTTGAGGTATTCCATTACCTTAACATATTTGTTGAAGTTATTAGGGAACCATGTTATCTTACGTGAACCACCAAGAGATTCAGCATTTGTGTTGTATTCCTAGTGTGATAATTCTGGCCATCATTCTCGAAAGCATCTCGTGATGCCATTTAGTTAGTAGGTATTCTATTTATGGGTTCTTGAACCCATGATTCATTTCGTTCATTCCTATTGATGGTGTTGCTCATTCCTTTAGGATGATTAGTAACCTTGCTCTAGTTTCGAGGTCCGTGGTATATCGTTCTTCCAATACCATGAACCATCCATAGCAGAAGTTCTTTTGAACCAAAAGATCACAACAAGAGTGCTCTTGATGAGTTCTCCATTCATAATTGTGACTCTGCCAATCCTACCTTTCTGCATGGGTTATTTGGAAGAAATATGTTGAGCCTTATTTGACATATTAATCTATGCATCCACAACTTCGAAAATCTTGTGTTCCTTTGAGTTGTTTCTTTCAGTTATATTCTGACCCTAGTCTATCAATTGATAGTCAAGTGTAATTGTGCATTCGTGTTCATCGGTGTCATTATTTTTGTGGTCCATCAAGCCATGCTACTTTGTAATGGCTAGGGGAAACAAACTCCAGCACCTCATCCATTTCTTGGATTGGGTCAAAGCAATTGTAATCCACAGATCAAGAGGCCAATCCAGCTTCCAGTCTGTTCTACCTTGGAGTGTTACCATCTTTATGTCAAGAATGTCATGGGAATTGCACATCATCTTATGGATTCTTGATTCAGTGATACTTCTCGCCACCATAATTTATTTCTTGGTCCCCGTGTTGTTGTAACTGGAATACCGACAAGTGAATCGTGATGTGTGAAATCAATACTCCTAGCAACCCCGTTGCCTGGTAGTTAATGGACAATAATTTCATTCTTAGTTGGTTGGTTATTGAATCAATATTTTAAGATTGATTGTGCTACCTAGTCCATTTTTCTTGGTGCACTTTTTGATCAATGAGTTAGGATTGTGTCAATCTCACTCTGTTGATCATATCGTCTTGCCCTGAAAAGCAAGATTGTTCACGAGCTTAATAACATTTCAGTGGTTCGTGATTTTCCGGATATCTTCTCGGAAGTATCACCAGGTTGTTCTCTGACCGTTATGTTGAGTTCGTGATCAAGTTGGTTTATTCATGTAAACCACCCTTTCTCCAAGAATCTGTGTTGGACATCCCGAATTAGTTGGTTAAGCTAAACAACAACTTGGAGAGTTGGAGGATAAAAGCTTGCCTGACTTAGTTCATTCCAAAGGGATATATTTTGTGTGTGTGTTGAAGCAAGATGATATCTTCATCGATTGACCTTCGTGGTCCATTGTTGGATCTATTGTCTTATCCAAGCTTTGATTTGAGTATGGGCTATCGTCAAATCAAAATCAGTGCCAACGATTTTCGTAATGTTGTTTACTCGTGGTTGATTCCTCGAGCATACACCATTATATGCTATCACCTTGTTCACATAATTGTGGAATCCCATCTACAAGGAAACCTGGATGGATTGTTGTTGAGCCCATTGACAACATTTCTATCTTCTCCATGATTCGTGTTGAACATTTAAGCTAGTGTTGGAAACTTTTGTAAGCATTATCTTCTTCGTGAAGCATGTGCTTGGATGAAAGACGTGACTTCCTCTAATTCATGTGCATTTGATGTAAGTTGTCGCAGTGAATTCGAGAAAGTTTGTTTTGCATCCTCTGGAATCATCTCAAGTCAGTCATGCATGTGCGAAGTATTCTATGGTTTGGTAGATTAATTACCTCCATTCCATATGCATTCCTAGCACACCAAGCCACTAATTGACTTGTCCCAGGAGAAGAAGTTCCTTCTTAAGAGCTATGCAAGGACTTCGATATCCTCGACGATGGTTCCCAACCAGAACTCGGCTACATTTTGATATAAGGTCTCTATGTGGTCATCCTTGTCATGGACAGTGTGCTCACCTGTGTCTTGCAATCCAGATCATGTTGGAGCTTGCTTCCGTAGTTCATTTCCCGAGAATCTCGCAACGTCATCTCATCGATTTGTGTTGCAAACTTTCTTTTTCAGACATGCTGAGTCTGAAGTATCCTGTCACCAACCAGATCTGAATCTCAGGTAGATATGATGGTTGGAACTTTCCCAAGATATATGAGGTAGGTTCCAGCAAGGTTGATGTTTTGGATGACACACCTAGCCGGAACATCTACTATTGTAGTACCTTGATTGAGCAATTTAGTCACTTCCCCATGAGGATTTTGTATGACTTATTCTGGAAGTTGTTCCTTATGGATCCTTTGTGCTCCCGAAGTCCGATCCTTACTTGATGTTCTAGATACCAAACAGTACCTATAGTCGGGTTACACTAGTACATCAAGGAGAACATTAGAAGCGGAGTGCTAAATGTCTCTTGGTCGATTATCCACATTTTGTTCCTTGGCATCACTAAGGTGAAATATGAGAAAGTGTTATTTTTCCTTGCATCCGCAACCTCCATCATTATTCATCATGGTAGTACGAGGTGTCACCAAGATCTTCGGCATAGATGTTGGTAAAACCCTGATGAATATGGAAATGCTCAAGTTCTTGAAAGCACGCTCAGACACTAGGTTATATCTTCGGTATCAATCGGAATATGCCCTCCGTTTGCCGAATTGTTCTATAACCATAGTTTCCAATCCAAGTTGAGTATGCCATTCAGTCAGATTCCTTCAAACGATCATATTTGAATTTGCCTGGGTCTGGTATAAAGAGTTTCAATGATCCTTGTATCAAAAGTAATTCTTTTTGCCTGACTTAGGAAATAATTCTACGAGTCACCTCCTCTAAGGTGCCCCGTTATGGTGTCAAGGGAAACTTAACTGCTCGCTACTCTGAAACCTCTTGACCATCTTACTTAAGCGTGGAATTCTTGCCTACCAACTTGAATCTTCGTCGTATGCTTCATTTCATCGCTCCTGATATATGTTTGTGTCGCAGGTCAAGAGCTGTTCTCACGTGTCATTCCATGAGTTGATCGTGAGTTGCTCGATCTTCGAGAAGATCGATTCCTGTAGAGTTTCTCTCTCTTGTCATCATGTTGGGTGAAGTTCTCAAAGGCAAGGATGTCAAGATCAATATGGTGTAATGGATCAACATCTTCAAGAAGTGCAATCAGGATCGTGAAGATTGTGTTAGTTTTGTGTCCTCTCTTTCTTCTTACCTCACGTCTTGAATCTCGGGACGAGATTCTTGTTTAGTGGGGGTGAGTTGTCACAGCCCTAGAATTGATTGTAAATAGTTGCATTAAAGCATCCATGCATCATGTTTAAATTCAAAGGAAATTTGAATTGGGGATGACCAAACCCTAGCACCAAAGTAATTCAAATAGGTTCAACTCAAAATATTTTCAATGAACCCAAAATGCCCTTCAAAAAAGTACATCATTTTTGAAATGGGTGAAAACCTCTGCCAAAAATGGTGCACATTTTTCTAGGTCATTTCTGGATTTTGAATTAAATCATAATGTATTTTAATTGGAGCATTTAATTGCTATAAATAATTTAAATGCTCCAATAATTCTGAAAACCATTGAGGGCTGTTGGAAATAATTCAAAATGTGCCCACAATTAATTTCAGGAGTTTTAAAAATGATTTAGTATTTTTACTAAATCAAAATAAAGAAACAAAATTAGCGAAACGGAAAGAAATGGAAAAACAAATAAGAGAGAGAGAGAGTACCTGTTGCGGCCCAGCACTGTCGTTGGCCGGCCCAGCCCACAGCGCAGCGCCAGTCATCTTCTAGCTCGCGCCAGAAGGACTGGGCGCGTGCCGTGCGCGACACCTCCTGCATGCCTCCCCCGCCACGTCAACGCGCCGGATAGCATCGTGGGAGCCGTCTGGATTTAGCCCTCCTCTCCATTCGCCCCCTCGCTCTCTCCCTCGCCCTTTCCCGCCATGGCCGATGCACCTCGACCTCGCGCCGCCGTCGCGCTCGTAGCCATCGCCATCGCCTCGCCCTCTAGCTGTGTCTGGGAGCTCCACCGTCGTCAACCTCATCGACCCAGACGATCCACGCGATCGAACAAGCCCCGAAGCATTGCCCTCGACCCCATCTTTGAGGTTCGGTTACCGAAGATCGCCACCACCGCTCCGCCTGCACCAGCCCTTCCCCGAGCCCGCTGAGCCGCCCGTTCGACTCCTGTGAGCCCCGGCTCCAAACCCTTCTCCTTTCCGCACTGATTGCTAGCTCTAGCCCCCGTTCCTGTGCAAGCCGAATCTCGTCGCCGTCTGAGCTCGTCGCCGACGCAGCTCCGGTGACCAAATGGTCACCCCGGCGTGTCTAACGTGATCACCGCAACGTGAAGTGGCCCGCTGTCGTTTCTTTTCGCACGTTTGCATGCTGTAGCATCATTGCCGTGGTCACCCGAACACCGTCCACCACAAACGAGGTCGCCGCCGTCGACTCCGGCCACCCCAGGCCTGGGCACTGCCACCATCCGACTCACCGTCGCACGAGCTCTCCGTAGAGCCCAACGGCGCATCGAACAGTGCCCTGTAGGAGAAACGCGAAGCTCACCGCCGCCACTGTCCCCACCGGCGGCTAAACGCCGGCGAGTTTGACAGTTTTGACCAGGGGGTTTGACCTCCCCTGGGTCACTGACACGTGGGGCTAGCCCCTGACTAACCCTAGATTAGGTTTATAATTAGTGCTAATTAACACTGTTAATTAGCCTACACACTGACATGCGGGTCCCACTGGTCAGTTTGACCTGGACCGCCCCAGTTGACCCGCTGACATCACAGTGACATAATGCTGACATAGTAAATCATTTTTTGGATTTAATTTATTTTATAATAACCAGGAAATTCAGAAAATGATATAAACTTCAAAAATTCATAGTAAATCAACCGTAGCTCAGATGAAAAAGATTTATATATGAAAAATTATCAGAAAAATATGAAGAATCTGTTTATGGCATTTTCATGCATGTTTGAACAACTAAAAGTTTCTGTATAAGACAATTTGATAATTGGCATTTGGTTAACCACACATGGAGTTTGAATTTGAACCCCTGGTTCAAACCAACTTAATTTAAATTATTGCTAGCTGCATTAGCCAAAACCACAGCATATTGCCATGTCATGATCATGCATCATATTGTTGCATTGCATTGATTGTGTTCCTTCTTGTTTGTCGGTGTTGTTCTTCCTCGGTAGCAGACGATTCCGACATAAAGATCGTTGACACCGATGAAGAGCTTTACTATCTTCAAAAGTGCCAGACAAGCAAACCCCCCTTGATCACTCCAATACAATCTCACTCTCTTGCTCTTGCTCTCTTTTACTCCATTAGGACAACAACGATTCAACTGTTATATGTTGCAGTAGTTGAACCCATTCCTCTGGGTCTGATCCATCTGGGTGATGAATTGGAATGGTTGTGTTCATGTCCTACTGTGTGAGAGCTAAGTGTGTGAATCCGATTTGGTAAAGGTAGCAATGAGAGGCCATGTAGGAGTACATGGTGGGTTGTCTCATTGGGACTGTCCTCAGGAACTGAGTTCTGTGTTTGTGATCCAAGACAGTTACTACCATACATTGGGCCCTGAAATATGACCCCGCTCGACTTATTAATCGCCTTGATCTCTGTCCAGGAGTTGCAACTAGCTTCTGGTGTTTGTAGGATATGTGTTGGCGGCCGTGCATAGCGCTAACCTTAGGAGTGGGCTATGATGCGGTAGAGACACCGAGGCACGATGTACCAAGTGACACCCGAATGGTGCTCTTGGGAACCCTGCACTCATCGTTTGGGGTTGTGATAGAAACTTCGGCTGGACTTCCTTTGCGGATACAACCTCAAATAGGTGATAAACCTGGACTAGAGTCTTGTGTGGTTAGTCAGGTCATGGTCTACACCCACGCCGGCTTTCGCTTGAAGTCTGCCGAGTACATTTCACGTATAGGCGATAAGTGGTGGAAACATGTGTGAAGAAGTACACCCCTGCAGGGTTAATTATCTATTCGAATAGCCGCGTCCGTGGATATGGACTACTTGGAAGCTTACATTGTTCATAGACAAGTTGAAATGGATACTCTAAAATGCACAAGATAAGTGTGAGTGCTATGGATGGCCTTCTCGTAGGGAGACGGGAGCGGATCCATAGTGGTGTATTGTTGTGGTGTCTATGTGGACTCGTGTGCGCTCTCTCACCTCAAAGAAGTTACTGGTAGTCGTAGTTCAGGATAGCCACTGAGTCAAAGCTGGCTTGATGCAGTTAAACTCCACAACCCCATTGTTGATACTGATGCATATGTAGTTAGTTCTGATGTAAGTCTTGCTGAGTACCTTTGTACTCATGGTTGCTTAATATATGTTTTTGCAGAGGAGACTTCAGTCTCGCTAGTGCTTTTTGCGATGAGTTCGATGTTGACCGATTAGTTTGGGAATCCCAGACAGAGGTCTAGCTCCTATGGAGGGTCTTGTACATAGACAGGCTTTCTAGCCTTCTTTCTTTTCAGCTGTCTGTACTCAGACAAGTTTAAGCATCCGTCGCTTGTATGACTTTGTATGTTGGGTCATGTGACCCTTGTTCGTAATATCATGTTATGTATGGCTCTTCGGAGCCTCTTAAATAAATACTTTGATTCATAGAGTTATGTTGTGATGCCATGTTGTATCTACACATATCGTGCATATTGTGTGTATGTTTGAAATGCATTGGTATGTGTGGGATTCAACACCTAGTTATCTGCTTTGGTAGCCTTCCATACAGGGAAATTCCTCCTAGTGCTTCCACTGAGCTTGGTAGTTCACTACCACTCCAGAACACATTGATTGACCGACATGTATACTTCTTTGCTCCAGTGTCTGTCCCTACGGGGAAATGTCACGCGTCATTACTGGAGTCCTGATTGCTTGCTACAGCCCAGTACACACGCTGATGACCGACACGTGCATTGCTGGGTTACCTATGTCTGTCCCTGTATGTTTGTGCCTCCTTGGTTTATGACTAGTCATGTCGACCCGGGTTCTTTGTCATATGGATGCTAGTGACATAATCATATACATGAGCCAAAAGACACAAACGGTCCCGGCCAAGGTAAAGGCGGCAGCCGTGGGTTACCGTGCGTGAGGCCGCAAAGTGATATGATGTGTTCCATGCTAGATCTGTGTGACTTAGGATTGGGGTCCTGACAACTCTGATACCAAAACTGTCGGGAGCTCGATCCTAAGTCACACCGATCGAGGATAAGACACATCATATCACTTTGCGGCCTCACGCACGGTAACCCACGGCTGCCGCATTTACCTTGGCCGGGACCGTTTGCGTCTTTTGGCTCACGTATATGATTGTGATGACAGCATCCATATGACAGAGAACCCGGGTCGACATGACTAGTCATAAACCAAGGTGGCACAAATGTATTGGGACAGGCATAGGTAAGCCAGCAATGCACGTGTCTGTCATCAACGTATGAACCCAAGTCGTAGCAATCTACAAGGACTTAAAGGAACACCGCATGACATTTCCCCGTAGGGACAGACACAGGAGCAAAGAAGGATACATGCCGGTCAATCCATGTGTTTCGGAGCAGTAGCGAACTACCAAGGCTCAGTGGAAGCACTAGGAGGCATTTCCCTGTAGGAAAGGCTACCAAAGGCAGATAACTAGGTGTCGAATCCCAGACATACCAATGCATTTCAAAACATACACACAATATGCACGATATGTGTAGATACAACATGGCATCACAACATAACTCTACGACTCAAACTGTTTATTTAAGAGACTCCGAAGAGCCATACATAATATGATATTACAGTCATGGGTCTCATGACCCAACATACAAATTCATACAAGCAACAGAAGCATAACATGTCTGAGTACAGACAACTACAAAAGAAAAAGCCTGAGAAGCCTGACTATCTACCAGACCCTTCATAGGAACGAGACCTTTGTCTGGGATTCCCAAGCTAATCGTCGAAGCCCACGTAGAACTACTAATGAGACTGAAGTCTCCTCTACTAAAACATAAATTAGGCAACCGTGAGTACAAAGGTACTCAGCAAGACTTACATCAAAACTATCTACTTATGCATCAGTATCAACAAAGGGGGTGGTGGAGTTTAACTGCAACAAGCCAGTTTTGACTCTGTGGCTATCCTGTACTACGACTACTAGTAATTCCTTTGAGGTGAGAAAGCGCACACGAGTCCACATATTCACCATATCAATACTCCACTATGGATCCTCTCCCGTCTCCCTACGAGAAGGCCATCCATAGCACTCACACTTATCTTGCGCATTTTAGAGTATCCATTTCAACTTGTCTATGAACAATGTAAGATTTCCAAGTAGTCCATAACCGAGGACGCGGCTATCCGAATAGATCATTAACCCTACAGGGGTGTACTTCTTCACACATGTTTCCACCACTTAGCGCCTGCAGACGACACGTGCTCGGCAGACTTCAAGCGAAAGCCGGCGTGGGTGTAGACCATGACCTGAGTAACCACACAAGACTCTAGTCCAGGTTTATCGCCTATCTGAGGCTGAACCCGCAAGGGAAGTCCGGCCAATGTTTCCATCACGGCCCCAAACGATGTGTGCATGGTTCCCAAGTCCACCTCGATGGATGGTACTGCGCTTGGTACACCGTGCCACTGTGCCTAGTCTGTCCAAAACCCACCTGTACCGGGTGCCACTTGGTTGACAAATAACATGACCTACAAACACCAAAAACTAGTTGCAACTCCTGGACAGAGATCAGGGCGATTAATAAGTCGAGCGGGGTCATATTTCAGGTCCCAATGTGTGGTAGCAACGATTCTAGGATCACAAACACGGAACTCAGTTCTTAAGGACAGTCTCAATGAGACAACCCACCATGTACTCCTACATGGCCTCTCATCGCTACCTTTACCAAATCGGATTCACACACTTAGCTCTCATCAGTAGGACATGTTCACTACCATTCCTATTCATCGCCCAGATGGATCAGACCTGACACAACTCTAAGCAATAGCAAGCACAGCAAGCAAGCATGAATGAGTAGGCACAATATGGCTCAAGCAATTCCTACTCATGCTAGTGGGTTTTACTATTTACTATGGCAAGACAGGTCATGCAGAGGAATGGGTTCAACTACCGCAACAAGTAACAGTTGAATCGTTGTTGTCCTAATGCAATAAAAGAGATCAAAAGCAAGAGAGTGGGATTGTATCGGAATGCTCAAGGGGGTTTGCTTGCCTGGCACTTCTGAAGATGATACTGCACTTCATCGGTGTCAACGGTCACTACGTCAGAAACGTCTGCTACCGAGAATGAACAACACCGGGAAACAAGAAAAGAACACATTCAATGCAATGCACATCCAAATGAATGACATGTCAAATTCAGGTACTGAATTGACCTAATGCAATAGTAAGTCATATTAGTCGAAGTGGAATTCAGCTGTCGGGACCCCGATCCTAAGTCACAGAGATCTAGCATGTAACACATCATATCACTATGCGGCCTCATGCACGGTAACCCACGGCTGTCGCCTTTACCTTGGCCGGGACCGTTTGCGTCTTTTGGATCACGTATATGATTATGTCGCTAGCATCCATATGACAAAGAACCCGGGTCGACGTGACTAGTCATAAACAAAGGTGGCACAAACGTACAGGGACAGAAATAGGTAACCCAGCAATGCACGTGTCGGTCATCAGCGTGTGTACTGGGCTGTAGAAAGCTATCAGGTCTCCAGTAATGACGCGTGACATTTCTCTGTAGGGACAGACACAGGAGTAAAGAAGGATACATGTCGGTCAATCCATGTGTTCCGGAGCAGTAGCGAACTACCAAGGATTAGTGGAAGCACTAGGAGGCATTTCCCTGTATGGAAGGCTACCAAAGCAGATAACTAGGTGTCGAATCCCACACATACAAATGCATTTCAAACATACACACAATATGCACGATATGTGTAGATACAACATGGCATCACAACATAACTCTATGAATCAAAGTATTCATTTAAGAGGCTCCGAAAAGCCATACATAACATGATATTACAAACAGGGGTCACATGACCCAACATACAAAGTCACACAAGCAACGAAAGCATAAACCTGTCTGAGTACAGACAATTGAAAAGAAAGAAGGCTAGAAAGCCTGTGTATCTACAAGACCCTCCAAAGGAGCCAGACCTCTGTCTGGGATTCCCAAACTAATCAGTCAATGTCGAACTCATCACAGAAAACACTAGCAAGACTGAAGTCTCCTATGCAAAAACATAAATTAAGAAACCATGAGTACAAATGTACTCAGCAAGACTTACATCAGAACTAGCTACATATGCATCAGTATCAACAATGGGGTTGTGGAGTTTAACTGCAGCAAGCCAGCTTTGACTCAGTAGCTATCGTGAACTATGACTACCAGTAACTTCTTTGGGGTTGGAGAGCGCACACGAGTCCACATAGTCACCACAACAATACACCACTATGGATCCGCTCCCGTCTCCCTACGGAAAGGCCGTCCATAGCACTCACGTTTATCTTGCGCATTTTAGAGTATCCATTTCAACTTGTCTATGAACAATGTAAGCTTTCCAAGTAGTCCATATCCGCGGACGCGGCTATTCGAATAGATAATTAACCCTGCAGGGGTGTACTTCTTCACACATGTTTCCACCACATAGCACCTGTACGCGAAATGTACTCGGCAGACTTCAAGTGAAAGCCGGCGTGAGTGTAGACCACGACCTGACTAACCACACAAGACTCTAGTCCAGGTTTATCGCCTATTTGAGGTTGTATCCGCAAAGGAAGTCTGGCCGAAGTTTCTATCACGGCCCCAAACGATGAGTGCAGGGTTCTCAAGAGCACCATTCGGGTGTCACTTGGTACACCGTGCCTAAGGTCAGCGCTATGCACGGCCGCCAACACATATCCTACAAACACCAGAAACTAGTTGCGTCTCCTGGACTGAGATCAAGGCGATTAATAAGTCAAGCGGGGTCATATTTCATGGCCGAATGTGTGGTAGTAGCTGTCTTGGATCACAAACACAGAACTCAGTTCCTGAGGATGGTCTCAATGAGACAACCCGCCATGTACTCCTACATGGCCTCTCATCGCTACCTTTACCAAATCGTGTTCACACACTTAGCTCTCAACAGTAGGACATGTTCACCCCCATTCCAATCTATCCCAGATGAATCAGACCTGAGACCACTCTAAGCATAGCAGGCTTAACAAAGAAGCATGAATGAGTAGGCACACCATGGCTCAAACAACTCCTACTCATGTTAGTGGGTTTTACTAATTACTGTGGCAAAGATAGGTCATGCAGAGGAATCGGTTCAACTACCGCAACAAGTAATAGTGGAATCATTGTTGTCCTAATGCAATAAAAGAGAGCAAGGGCAAGAGGGTGGGATTGTATCAAAATGTTCAATGGGGGTTGCTTGCCTGGCACTTCTGAAGATAGTATAGCTCTTCATCGGTGTCAACGATCACAACGTCAGAATCGTCTTCTACCGAGGAGGAACAAACACCGACAAACAAGAAGGAACACAATCAATGCAATGCAACCATATGATACATGATCATGACATGGCAATATGCAGTGGTTTGGGCTAATGCACCTAGCAATAGATTGGATGGAGCTGGATTGAATAAAAGATTCAAATTCAAACTCCACATATGGTATTTCAAATACCATTTAATTGATTTGACCCGATCAGCAGGTTTAACTTGTTTTGTCATGCATGAAAACAATACCAATGGATTGGATTTTTTAATCATTTTTCATATATAAATCTTTTTCATCTGAGCTACGGTTGATTTTATATAATTTTTTGAACTTTATATCATTTTCTGGAATTTCCTGGTTATTTTAAATTAATCTATATCTAGAAAATGATTTACTGCATCAGCATTACGTCACTGTGATGTCAGCAGGTCAACTTGACGGTCCAGGTCAAACTGACCAGTGGGACCCGCATGTCAGTGGCACATCTAATTAACAGAGTTAATTAGCACTAAACTTAATCCTAAACCTAATTTAGTTAGGGGCCTGGGCCCACATGTCAGTGACCCAGAGGGGAGTCAAACCCGGTCAACCGGGGTCAAACTCGCCGGAGTTGACCCGCGGCTCGTCGCCGGCGACGTCCAGAGACGGCGGCGATGCTCGGGATTCATCCTCCGGTGACCAAAACGACGGCAGAGGGCATCTATGTGAAGCTGGTGCTCGGCCGCATCCATCTGTGCAAGTGGGAGGACTGAGGTCGACCGAGCTCGCCGGAACCAAGCTCCCGGCGGCGGCCGGAGTTCGGGCGATGATGGAGACGGCGCTACGGTGCATGGCAGAGGCTGCGGTTGGTCGCGTTCGTCTCCTAGGAGTTTTATGAGAACGGTGGTGTGCTCGGAAGCGAGCCACGCTTGCTCTAGCCACGGTGGCGACATGGCCAGCGGCAGAGAGCTCTCGGGCTCGATGGTAGCGATGGCTGCGCGATGAAAATGGGCACGGGGAGAGAGGGGTTAGGAGTAGGAGCTCACGGTGGTTTGAACAGGCGGCTCGGCAGGCTCGGGGAAGCACGGACGGCGACGTACGGCGGCGGTGATCTCCGGCGCCCGAGGTTGAAGAAGACGGCATCGGCGACGCTGCGGTGCGTCCCGGCCTGTGTAGTTTGTAACACCCATGATTTTGCCTTTTTCTTTTATTTGGATTTATTATTTGCATTTTAGGTTTTCTGCCATTTCTTTTGGACTTACCACTTGGATTTATTTTTGATTTTCTTCCAAGTGGGTTCTTTCATCCCTAAACCCTCCCTAGACCTCATCCCTCTCAAAATAATGCCATTGGATATTTTTATTTAATGGCATTATGTGCTTTTTCTCTCTGAAAATGCCTTTTTCCCCACAGAGCTATGAAGCAACCCCTATTTTTATTGCTTAGAAAATTCCAAGAAAATTCCCAAATATTCTTTGGATCATGCCTCACCTTCCTATGCAAAAATATCCCATGGTCATTTGGAAAATTTCAGCCAGGGAAAATATTTTGCTTCTGGTCAGAAAGAGCACATTGTGAAGCAACTATATTTTTCCTTGATCCTTTTTAGCTGAAATTTTTACCACTTGATTACCCTCCTAAGTGATGCTCTAACGCCAAAAAAATCAGCCCTAGAACCTTAGCCATTTGTCCTCAGTGCTTGGAGCAAGTTTCTGTCCAGAAACTTTCCCTCTAGCTCCAGTCACCTCCAATGCACCATTTGGCAAGCCCAGCGCATTCCTTGGCAAAGTGTTGAAGGGACAACACCTAGGACATGGGGTAGCAGCGCCGAAAGCACTCTGCATGCCAATGCACGCGGTGACAGCGTGCAGGCAGGGTGCAATGCACGCGCTCTGTGCGCTCTGCACGTCAGGTTCAATCGGCCGCCGTCCATCCACTCCCCTCGCGCCACCGCAACGTGTCTAGTCCTCTCAGAGCACTCCCATTCTTCCCCCCAGCCCTCTCTGACCATCCTCGACGCCGGTAGGAGGCACGCCGGAAGCGGCCACGGCGCTAGCTTGCGGTACAGTGAGCCGCACGCGTGCCTCTATTCCTCCTAGTGCGCCTGCGCTCGAGCCCGCGTGCGTGCACTATGCTTGGCCTCGCCCGCGTTCTCTCCTAGCTCGCCCGAGTCCTCACCGCCCCCGGTTCGCCCTGCCGCACAGCTCCGGCGGAGCCCGAGCACTGCCTCGCCTCCTCCTATAAATAGAGCCCCTCCCCGATCGTTCTAGCCATCCCAAACCTCCTCTCCACTCTCAAATCGAGCCCTAGAAGTTGCTGGCAACGTCGGGAAGGCCTCTGGCCTTCAAACCTCGCCGGCGACCGCCGCGGATCCCTCTCCTTCGAGCACTCATCCTAGTCCACCCCAGCTCCAACCACTGACACCCCTGAGACCGTAGCAACCTCCTGAGCACGACGGTACCAAGAGCTCGCCGGATTGTCGCCGGAAACTCCGATCCGATCAGCTCCGCCGCCGCCGTCTCTGGAGAGGATCGCCGCGACGCCGTCCGACCACCTTAGCTCGAGCTTCGGGTATGTATGTGACCGTCTCGACGAGCTGGTCCCATTCCCCCTCTCTCCGGTGATCGCCGACGTCTCCTCGCCGGAGAAACGCCGGCGACAGAGCCGCTAGGCTCTGCTCCCTCCCTCTCCTCTGTTTAACCCTGACCGTGGGCCCCGCCCGTCAGCCTCTCACCCGCTCAGCCGAACCGGTATAAGTGGAGGCGTATTCTCCGAATACGTCTTCGACATGGCCGCTTCTAGATTTTCTATTTATCAGAAACTTTGACCAGAACTAATCCAACTTTGACCAGCTATAACTTTTTATCCATAAGTCCAATTGAGATGATTCTTTTTGCTACTGGTTTGTAAAATTCCAAAGTTTCTGTATGCCAATTTTCAGAATTTTTCTTGCTGTTGAGAATTTCTGGTGCAATAAACAGTGTTATGTGACATTTTCTTTTTGCATTTAATTTAATTTCAGAAGAACCTAGTTGTGTTGGAGAAGGCCAGGAGTACTGTGACACTTCTCTGAACCAAGGCAAGCCACAACATTCATATGCAAGGATGGCATTGCAATGACTTGGTTTAATTGAATTAAATTCATCCTTTATTCACTATTTAAAATAATTTGCTATATAAATCTTATTGCATAAACTTTGTTCCGTCATGTTGATAAGTTATGCAGTAGGATACATGCTTTCTTGCTAGTGTGTACTAGGTATCATGGCATATACTCATATGACAACATGATGCATTTGTTATTCATGATCATGACCCGTGCATCCATTCATACACTATGACTCGAATCATTTTATTTTCAAGTTAAACTTGATAATAATCCAACTTGAACATGCTGTTGATCGAGTCATGGTGCCACCGAATCGAGCTCACCAGTGCAACCACACTTGCCTGGATGGGGAGACCCTAATGCGGTCTATTGTCATGCCTCTCGTCGGTGCCTCCTATGAGGGAAGGTTGTGCTCTGGCGCTACTCTGGCCCGGTAGGCAGTCATAACCTTGAGGACCCGAGTTTTGATGGTACCAAGGTCCTCGTTTGGGACAGTTTTTATGTTTGGCCACGACGGTGGCAGCCACAGAGGTGGCGGGTGTCACATGTTGGCACCAGGGTCACCCAGGACATAGCCCAAAGGGGAGTTTGTCGGAGTGGCCGGGAGGGTGTCATGCAATAGACTGGTTTTGTCGGAATGTCGTTGGTCCACCCGAATTGGAGCACGAGGCCATGAGTTCCGTGGTGTGGGTACAGTGTACTAACCTCTACAGAGTGTATAATCTATCGATAGCCACGTCCTCGGATATGGACACAGTTCGTAGTAGGTCACACCGTGGGTCAACAGATATAATTAACTTGCACACTAAGATTCACAAGATGGCACAGAAAATGATGATCGGGGATCACTACAAAAGGTATGAATGTGATCAAGTAAGGATCACGTTGGTAAGTTATGAACGGTGGTTACGCGGTAACCCCGAGATGGTAAGTTGGTCCCGAGGACCATGGCAATGTTTCACGCACATCTCATGTTGAGTAGTATCATGCTCATGCATTGAATCTGTTAAATGCCTTGTTATTGTTTGTCGCACTTGTTTTGTTTGCTGTGAGCTTGCGAGTACATTCAAAGTACTCCCCTGGCTTATCATGCCAGATGCAGGAGAAGCCATTCAAGGAGTTGACGTTGAGCAGTTTGTCGCGATCTAGGCCGCGTCCCAGCAGTGTCCCTGTGGAAATGGAGTTCCGCTACCTCGTCGTTCCGCTGTCGCGTAGTAGTTCCCTTATCATCGAGGCCCTGAAGATGTCTACTAAATAATGTACGTAAGTGCAGCCGCACCGTGTGTGCCGCTTGGCCTCGCTCATCATGTAAGATGTAAACCTATGTTCCCGCTAAGAGATCAATAAAACGGTTGTTTTCTGTACCAAGTTGTTGTGTATTGCCAGAAGACTTGATCTCTGGGCTGGCAATGCAAGGTAAACCGGTTGCTTTGAGCCAGGGTGCCACAACGCATAGTAGCAGAGCCGCGCTGACTGTAGGACGCCCTAGAAAGCCGATGCGTTAGAAAACGGTAGTTTTAACCTCGGTAGTGGTTTGAGACTTGATTGTGCACTTGGGTGTTGCATTGCATGCATATAGCTTACTACTAATACTGATCAGCTAATGTTGTGAGTGTAGATGGCACCAGTCCCTTATCCGTACCAGCCTGAGCCGGCACCTTCCACTTTTCCGCATTTGCTTAGCAATGTGTGGCGCCGACTCTACCCCGATGGCGATGACCCCATCTATCAGGTGTACCGAGAGCAGCTTGCTGACGGTGCTTATGAGTATCACGCGGAGGTCGTCATGCACAACAGTACCGTGGTGGGCACTTACACTCGCTCCACCAAGGGCGGGACTGCTTCTACACTTGACCAGGCGATCCAGTTTGCAGCATTCGAGGCTCTCACTGACTTGCGCTATAACGAGATTCAGATGCAGACTCACCCAGGTTTCTACTTTTATCCGTCCCTGTATGAGTCAGGACAGATCCGCTTCCCTTACATTAATCTGGAGTGCGATCGGTCACCCAGTCACCTGTCTCGCTACATAATGGCAGGATATTTTCTGATCACCAGTCTAGCCCAGGAGCTGGACCGTGTTCGAGGTGAGCTAGCTGTTGCTCGATCTGCCTTCGCTCCACCTCTGCTTATCCACACATCATTTGTTCCCCCAGTTACCTTAAATCCACCCACTCCAGTAACCCCCACACCTTCTCAGAGTAACTCAGGCACTTCGATAGTGACTCCCCATGAGTCCCCAGCCCAGTGGGCTATGCTTCTCGCTACTCTTGACGCTCCAATGCTGCGGAGTCACCCTGCTCCCGACCCTGAGGGAGAGTCTTCCCGTCAGCGTCGTCGAGTTTCCTTTGCTCCGGATGTATCCGTTATCAGTTCCGATTCGGAGTCCGACACCGAGGAGAGACCAGCAGGACCGTCAGTGTGCCGGTGCGATCCCGGCCATCACATGTAGACGAGGATGATGTAGTGTTTGGTTGTATGCATGTAGTAGTACTATCCAGGCTGTTGCCCCGCTATGTTTGCTGGATGATGTGTTGTTTAATTATGTTGCTTTCTGTTATTCGCTTTGGCTTTTCTCGATTTCTTTTCCGGAAGACACGGACGGAGTCACCTGCAGCAAGACTATAAAATTTTATAAAGTCCAATGGGAGCACCACACCGAAGATGAAGCCACCTGGGAAAGAGCGGATTACTTAAGGACTGCATACCCATATTTGTTTCCTGAGCAACCGAATCTCGAGGACAAGATTCATCCTAGGGGGGGAGGTTTGTAACACCCTGGATTTTGCCTTTTTCTTTTATTTGGATTTATTATTTGCATTTGAGGTTTTCTGTCATTTCTTTTGTACTTACCACTTGGATTTATTTTTGATTTTCTTCCAAGTGGGTTCTTTCATCCCTAAACCCTCCCTAGACCTCATCCCTCTCAAAATAATGCCGTTGGATATTTTTATTTAATGGCATTATGTGCTTTTTCTCTCTGAAAATGCCTTTTTCCCCACAGAGCTATGAAACAACCCCTATTTTTATTGCTCAGAAAATTCCAAGAAAATTCCAAAATATTCTTTGGATCATGCCTCACCTTCCTATGCAAAAATATCCCTTGGTCATTTGGAAAATTTCAGCCAGGGAAAATGTTTTTGCTTCTGGTCAGAAAGAGCACATTGTGAAGCAACTATATTTTTACTTGATCCTTTTTAGCTGAAATTTTTACCACTTGTTTACCCTCCTAGGTGATGCTTAAACGCCTAAAATCAGCCCTAGAACCTCAGCCATTTGTCCTCAGTGCTTGGAGCCAGTTTCTGTCCAGAAACTTTCCCTCTAGCTCCAGTCACCTCCAATGCACCATTTGGCAAGCCCAGCGCATTCCTTGGCAAAGCGTTGAAGGGACAACACCTAGGACATGGGGTGGCAGTGCCGAAAGCACTCTGCATGCCAATGCACGCGGTGACCGCGTGCGGGCAGGGTGCAATGCACGCGCTCTGTGCGCTCTGCACGTCGAATTCGATCGGCTGCCGTCCATCCACTCCCCTCGCGCCACCGCAACGTGTCTAGTCCTCTCAGAGCACTCCCATTCTTCCCCCGAGCCCTCTCTGACCCTCCTCGACGCCGGTAGGAGGCACGCCGGAAGCGGCCACGGCGCTAGCTTGCGGTACAGTGAACCGCACGCGTGCCTCTGTTCCTCTTAGTGCGCCTGCGCTCAAGCCCGCGTGCGTGCACTATGCTTGGCCTCGCCCGCGTCCTCTCCTAGCTCGCCCGAGTCCTCGCCGCCCCCGGTTCGCCCTGCCGCACAGCTCCGGCGGAGCCCGAGCACTGCCTCGCCTCCTCCTATAAATAGAGCCCCTCCCCGATCGTTCTAGCCATCCCAAACCTCCTCTCCACTCTCAAATCAAGCCCTAGAAGCTGCTGCCAATGCCGGGAAGGCCTCTGACCTTCAAACCTCGCCGGCGACCACCGCGGATCCCTCTCCTCCGAGCACTCATCCTAGTCCACCCCAGCTCCAACCACTGACACCCCTAAGACCGTAGCAACCTCCTGAGCACGATGGTACCAAGAGCTCGCCGGATTGTCGCCGGAAACGCCGACCCCGATCAGCTCCGCCGCCGCCGTCTCTGGATAGAATCGCCGCGACGCCGTCCGACCACCCTAGCTCGAGCTTCGGGTACGTACGTGAACGTCTCGACGAGCTGGTCCCATTCCCCCTCTCTCCGGTGATCGCCGACGTCTCCTCGCCGGAGAAACGCCGGCGACAGAGCCGCCAAGCTCTGTTCCCTCCCTCTCCTCTATTTAACCCTGACCGTGGGCCCTGCCCGTCAGCCTCTCACCCGCTCGGCCGAACCGGTATAAGTGGAGGCGTATTCTCCGAATACGTCTTCGACGTGGCCGTTGCTAGATTTTCTATTTATCAGAAACTTTGACCAGAACTAATCCAAATTTGAGCAGCTATAACTTTTTATCCATAAGTCCAATTGAGATGATTCTTTTTGCTACTGGTTTGTAAAATTCCAAAGTTTCTGTATGCCAATTTTCAGAATTTTTCTTGCTGTTGAGAATTTCTGGTGCAATAAACAGTGTTATGTGACATTTTATTTTTGCATTTAATTTAATTTTAGAAAAACCTAGTTGTGTTGGAGAAGGCCAGGAGTACTGTGACACTTCTCTGAACCAAGGCAAGCCACAACATTCATATGCAAGGATGGCATTGCAATGACTTGGTTTAATTGAATTAAATTCATCCTTTATTCACTATTTAAAATAATTTGCTATATAAATCTTATTGCATAAACTTTGTTCTGTCATGTTGATAAGTTATGCAGTAGGATACATGCTTTCTTGCTAGTGTGCAGTAGGTATCATGGCATATACTCATATGACAACATGATGCATTTGTTATTCATGATCGTGACCCGTGCATCCATTCATACACTATGACTCGAATCATTTTCTTTTCAAGTTAAACTTGATAATAATCCAACTTGAACATGCTGTTGATCGAGTCATGGTGCCACCGAATCGAGCTCACCAGTGCAACCACACTTGCCTGGATGGGGAGGCCCTAATGCGGTCTATTGTCATGCCTCTCGCCGGTGCCTCCTATGAGGGAAGGTTGTGCTCTGGCGCTACCCTGGCCCGGTAGGCAGTCATAACCTTGAGGACCCGAGTTTTGATGGTACCAAGGTCCCCGTTTGGGACAGTGTTTATGTTTGGCCATGACGGTGACAGCTACAGAGGTGGCGGGTGTCACATGTTGGCACCAGGGTCACCCAGGACATAGCCCAAAGGGGAGTTTGTCGGAGTGGCCGGGAGGGTGTCATGCAATACACTGGTTTTGTCGGAATGTCGTTGGTCCACCCAAATGGGAGCACGAGGCCATGAGTTCCGTGGTGTGGGTACAGTGTACTAACCTCTGCAGAGTGTATAATCTATCGATAGCCGCGTCCTCGGATATGGACACAGTTCGTAGTAGGTCACACCGTGGGTTAACAGATATAATTAATTTGCACACTAAGATTCACAAGATGGCACAGAAAATGATGATCGGGGATCACTACGAAAGGTATGAATGTGATCAAGTAAGAATCACGTTGGTAAGTTATGAACGGTGGTTACGCGGTAACCCCGAGATGGTAAGTTGGTCCCGAGGACCATGGCAATATTTCACACACATCTCATGTTGAGTAGTATCATGCTCATGCATTAAATCTGTTAAATGCCTTGTTATTGTTTGTCGCACTTGTTTTGTTTGCTGTGAGCTTGCGAGTACATTCAAAGTTCTCACCTGGCTTATCAGGCCAGATGCAGGAGAAGCCGTGCAAGGAGTTGACGTTGAGCAGTTTGTCGCGATCTAGGCCGCGTCCCAGTAGTGTCCCTGTGGAAAAGGAGTTCCGCTACCTCGTCATTCCGCAGTCGCGTAGTACTTCCCTTATCATCGAGGCCCTGAAGATGTCTACTAAATAATGTACATAAGTGCAGCCGCACCGTGTGTGCCGCTTGGCCTCGCTCATCATGTAAGATGTAAACCTATGTTCCTGCTAAGAGATCAATAAAGCGGTTGTTTTCTCTACGAAGTTGTTGTGTATTGCCAGAAGACTTGATCTCTAGGCTAGCAATGCAAGGTAATCCGGTTACTCTGAGCTGGGGTGCCACAAGCTCGGCGGAGATGAAGAGGGCGACGAGGCGGTACATATGAACACGTCGAAGAGGCGAGGGGTGGCCGGTGGATGCAATGGCAGCGAATGGTGGCGACGGGGGCGCTCTGTTCTTGCGAGGGAGAGAGACCAGAGAGGGGAGGAGGCAAGCGAGCGGTCGAGAGGTCGAGGGGGAAGTGTGTGGCGGTCGCAGGCGCGTCGGGGAGGAAGCAGACAGGCAGGAGGTGGCCATCGATGGTCGTGCGCGTGCTGGCGCGTCGCGGGCACACGCCCTCGCGTCCTTCTGGCGCGAGGTAGGGGGTGACTGGCACGGTGGGCCAAATGGGCTGCACAGTGCTGGCCCAGGTAAGTTCCTTCTCTCTCTCTCTTTTCTATTTTGTTTTCTGTTTTCTTTCTTTGTTTTGATTTAGTAAAAATACTAAATCATTTCCAAAACTCCTGAAATTATTTGTGGGCACATTTTGAATTATTTCCATTAGCCCTCAACTGTTTTCAGAAATATTTGAGCATTTAAAATATTTATAGCATTTAAATGCAAAATCCAAATACTTTAAGATTTAATTCAAAAATCCAAGATGACCTAGAAAAATGTGAACCATTTTTGGCAGAGGTTTTCACCCATTTCAAAAATGATGAACTTTTCTGAAGTGCATTTTGGGTTCATTGAAAAATATTTTGAGTTGAACCTATTTGAAATTCATTTGGTGCCAGGCTTTAATCATCCCCATTTCAAATTCATTTGAATTTAACATGATGCATTGAGGCTCTGATGCAACTAATTACAACCATTATTCTAGGGCTGTGACAACTCACCCCCACTAAACAAGAATCTCGTCCCGAGATTCAGGCGTAGGGTAAGAGGAAGAGGGGACACTCGCTATCACAATCTTCCTGATCCAATTGTCCTTCTCAGGGATGTTGATTCGTTGCATCATGTTGATCTTGACGTCTTCTCTTTCGAGATCTTCATCCAAAAATGACGACGGAAAGAGAGGGGAGCTCTACAGGATTCGATCTTTACGCAGATCGAGCAACTCATGGAATATGACATAATAACATCTCTCGAGCTGAGACACAAAACACACAACAGGACTGGTGGAAAGGAGTAGATGACGAAGGTTTAATTTGGCAGGCAACAGTTCCACGCTTTAAGAAGATGGTGAGTGGGTTTCAAAGTAGCGAGGAGTTAGTTACCTTTTGATACATAGATCATTTGATACATAGATCATTGAAACATAGATCATTGAAACTCTTTATACCAGGCTGAGGCATATTCACAAATGATCATTTGAAGGAGTTCGAAAGAATGACATGCTCAGCTTGGAAAAGGAAACTATGGTTATAGAACAACTTGGCAAATGGAAGGCACATTACAATTGATGCCGAGGATATAGCCTAGTGTCTGAGCGTGCTCTCAAGAACTTGAGCATTTCCATATTCATTAGGGTTTTACCAGCAACTATGCCAAGGATTCTGGTAACACCTCATACTACCACGATGGGTATAGACGGAGGATGCAGATGCAAAGGAAGACAACACTTTCTCAGATTTCTACCTTGGCTATGCCAAGGAGGCAAAACTGGATAATCGACTGAGAGACATCTAGCACTCCGCTTCTAATGTTCTCCTCGATGTACTAGTGTAACCCAATTATAGGGATTGTTTGGTATCTAGAACATCAAATAAAGTTCGGACTTCGGAAACACAAAATCCATAAGGAACAACTTCTAGAATAAGTCATAGAAAATCCTCGTGGGGAATGGCTACTCTTGCTGGACAAGATACTATAACATTAGGTCTTCTGGTGATGTGTGTTAGCCACAACATCCACTTTACCGAGTTACAGAGAGACCAATATTATAACTCTTTGGGAACGTTCCAACCATCATATTTGCCTGAGAGGATACTTCAGACTCAGCACGTCTGAAAAGAAAGTGTGCAACACAAGTCGAAGAGATGACGTTGTGAGATTCTCGGGATATGAACTACGGAAGCAAGCTCCAAAACATGAGCTGGTTCGCAAGACACACGTGAACACAGACACTAGGCTATATCCTCGGCATCAATTGGAATGTGCCTTCCATTTGCCAAGTTGCTCTATAACCATAGTTTCCCTTTCCAAGCTGAGCATGTCATTCTTTCGAATTCCTTCAAACGATCATTTGTGAATATGCCTCAGCCGGGTATAAAGAGTTTCAATGATCTATGTATCAAAAGTAATTCTTTTTGCCACTTAAAGGAATAACTCTATGAGCTACCTCCCCTAAGGTGTTCCGTTATGGTATTAAAGGTAACTAACTCCTCGCTACTTTGAAACCCACTCACCATCTTCTTAAAGCGTGGAACTGTTGCCTGCCAAATTAAACCTTCGTCATCTACTCCTTTCCATCAGTCCTGTTGTGTGTTTTGTGTCTCAGCTCGAGAGATGTTATTATGTCTCATTCCACGAGTTGATCATGAGTTGGTCAATCTTCGTAAAGATCGAATCCTGTAGAGCTCCCCTCTCTTTCCGTCGTCATTTTTGGATGAAGATCTCGAAAGAAAAGACGTCAAGATCAACATGATGGAATGAATCAACATCTCCGAGAAGGACAATTGGATCAGGAAGATTGTGATAGCTAGTGTCCCCTCTTCCTCTTACCCTACGCCTGAATCTCGGGACGAGATTCTTGTTTAGTGGGTGTGAGTTGTCACAGCCCTAGAGTAATGGTTGTAATTAGTTGCATCAGAGCCTCAATGCATCATGTTAAATTCAAATGAATTTGAAATGGGGATGATTAAACCCTAGCACCAAATGAATTTCAAATACGCTCAACTTAAAATATTTTTCAATGAACCCAAAATGCCCTTCAGAAAAGTTCATCATTTTTGAAATGGGTGAAAACCTCTGCCAAAAATGGTTCACATTTTTGTAGGTCATCTTGGATTTTTGAATTAAATATTAAAGTATTTGGATTTGGGCATTTAAATGCTATAAATATTTTAAATGCACAAATATTTCTGAAAACAATAGAGAGCTGTAGAAAATAATTCAAAATGCGCCCACAAATAATTTCAGGAGTTTTGGAAATGATTTAGTATTTTTACTAAATCAAAACAAAGAAAGAAAATAGAAAACAAAATAGAAAAGACAGAGAGAGAGAAGGAACTTACCTGGGCCAGCACTGTGCAGCCCATCTGTCCCACCGTGCCAGTCACCCCCTACCTCGCGCCAGAAGGACGCGAGGGTGTGTGCCCGCGACGCGCCAGCACGCGCACGGCCACCGACGGCCACCTCCTGCCTGCCTGCTTCCTCCCCGACGCGCCTGCGAGCGCCACGCACTGACCCCTCCACCCCCTCGACCGCTCACTTGCCTCCTCCCTTCTCTGGTCTCTCTTCCTCGCAAGAACAGAGCGCCCCCGTCGCCGCCGTTCGCTGCCACCGCGTCCACCGACCACCCCTCGCCTCTTCGACGTGTTCATAAGTACCACCTCGTCGCCCTCTTTGTCTCCGCCAAGCTACATAGGCCAGGACACACCGCAGCGTCGCCAACGCCGTCTTCTTCAACCTCGGGTGCTGGAGATCGCCACCGCCGTACGTCGCCGCCCGTTCGAACCGCCGTGAGCTCCTGCTCCTAACCCCTCTCTCCCCGTGCCCGTTTTCATCGCGCAGTTGTCGCTACCATCGAGCCCAAGAGCTCTCTGCCACCGGCCATGTTGCCGCCATGGCTAGAGCAAGCGTGGCTCACTTCCGAGCACACCACTATTCTTATAACACTCCCAGGAGACGAACGCGACCAACCGCAGCCTCTGCCGTGCACCGTAGCGCCGTTTCCATCATCGCCCGAACTCCGGCCGCCGCCGCGAGCTTGGTTTCGGCAAGCTCGGTCGACCTCAGTCCTCCCGCTTGCACAGATAGATGTGGCCGAGCACCAGCTTCACGTAGATACCCTCTGCCATCGTTTTGGTCGCCGGAGGACGAATCCCGGGCATCGCCGCCATCTCTAGACGTCGCCGGCGACGAGCCGCGGGTCAACTCCGGCGAGTTTGACCCCGGTTGACAGAGTTTGACTCCCCTCTGGCTCACTGACATGTGGGCCCAGGCCCCTAACTAAATTAGATTTAGGATTAAGTTTAGTGCTAATTAACTCTGTTAATTAGATGTGCCACTGACATGCGGGTCCCACTGGTTAGTTTGACCTGGACCGCCAAGTTGACCTGCTGACATCACAGTGACATAATGCTGATGCAATAAATCATTTTCTAGATTTAGATTAATTTAAAATAACCAGGAAATTCCAGAAAATGATATAAACTTCAAAAAATCATATAAAATCAACCGTAGCTCAGATGAAAAAGATTTATATATGAAAAATGATTAGAAAAATCCAATCTATCCATTGGTACTGTTTTCAGGCATGACAAAACTAGTTAAACCTGCTGATCAGGTCAAATCAATTAAATGGTATTTGAAATACCATATGTGGAGTTTGAATTTGAATCTTTGATTCAAACCAGCTCCATCCAATCTGTTGCTAGCTGCGTTAGCCCAAACCACAGCATATTGCCATGTCATGATCATGTATCATATGGTTGCATTGCATTGATTGTGTTCCTTCTTGTTAGCCGGTATTTGTTCCTCCTCGGTAGAAGACGATTCCGACGTTTTGATCGTTAACACCGATGAAGAGCTATACTATCTTCAGAAGTGCCAGGCAAGCAACCCCAATTGAACATTTTGATACAATCCCACCCTCTTGCCCTTGCTCTCTTTTATTGAATTAGGACAACAACGATTCAATTGTTACTTGTTGCGGTAGTTCAACCCATTCCTCTGCATGACCTGTCTTTGCCACAGTAATTAGTAATACCCACTAACATGAGTAGGATTTGTTTGAGCCATGGTGTGCCTACTCATTCATGCTTGCTTGTTAAGCCTACTATGCTTAGAGTGGTGTCAGGTCTGATTCATCTGGGATAGATTAGAATGGGGGTGAACATGTCCTACTGTAGAGAGCTAAGTGTGTGAACACGATTTGGTAAAGGTAGTGATGAGAGGCCATGTAGGAGTACATGGCGGGTTGTCTCATTGAGACCATCCTCAGGAACTGAGTTCTGTGTTTGTGATCCAAGACAGCTACTACCACACATTCGGCCATGAAATATGACCCCGCTTGACTTATTAATCGCCTTGATCTCTGTCCAGGAGTCGCAACTAGTTTCTGGTGTTTGTAGGATATGTGTTGGCGGCCGTGCATAGCGCTGACCTTAGGGGTGGGCTATGATGCGGTAGAGACACCGAGGCACGGTGTACCAAGTGACACCCGAATGGTGCTCTTGGGAACCCTGCACTCATCGTTTGGGGCTGTGAGAGAAACTTCGGCCGGACTTCCTTTGTGGATACAACCTCAAATAGGCGATAAACCTGGACTAGAGTCTTGTGTGGTTAGTCAGGTCATGGTCTACACCCACGCCGGCTTTCGCTTGAAGTCTGCCGAGTACATTTCGCGTACAGGCGCTAAGTGGTGGAAACATGTGTGAAGAAGTACACCACTGCAGGGTTAATAATCTATTCGAATAGCCGCGTCCGCAAATTTGGACTACTTGGAAAGCTTACATTGTTCATAGACAAGTTGAAAGTGATACTCTAAAATGCGCAAGATAAGCGTGAGTGCTATGGATGGCGTTTCCTTAGGGTGACGGGAGCGGATCCATAGTGGTGTATTGTTGTGGTGACTATGTGGACTCGTGTGCGCTCTCCCACCCCAAGTTCAGGATAGCTACTGAGTCAAAGCTGGCTTGCTGCAGTTAAACTCCACAACCCCATTGTTGATACAGATGCATATGTAGCTAGTTCTGATGTAAGTCTTGCTGAGTACCTTTGTACTCATGGTTGCTTAATTTATGTTTTTGCAGAGGAGACTTCAGTCTCGCTAGTGTTTTCTGCGACGAGTTCGACGTTGACTGATTAGTTTGGGAATCCCAGACAGAGGTCTGGCTTCTATGGAGGGTCTTGTAGATAGACAGGCTTTTTAGCCTTCTTTCTTTTCAGCTATCTGTACTCAGACAGGTTTATGCTTCTGTTGCTTGTATGATTTTGTATGTTGGGTCATGTGACCCCTGTTTGTAATATCATGTTATGTATGGCTCTTCGGAGCCTCTTAAAAAATACTTTTATTCATAGAGTTATGTTGTGATGCCATGTTGTATCTACACATATCGTGCATATTGTGTGTATGTTTGAAATGCATTGGTATGTGTGGGATTTGACACCTAGTTATCTGCTTTGGTAGCCTTCCATACAGGGAAATGCCTCCTAATGCTTCCACTGAGCCTTGATAGTTCGCTACTGCTCCGGAACACATGGATTGACTGACATGTATCCTTCTTTACTCCAGTGTCTATCCTACGGGGAAATGTCACGCGTCGTTACTGGAGTCCTGATAGCTTGCTACAGCCCAGTACACACGCTGATGACCGACACGTGCATTGCTGGGTTACCTATGTCTGTCCCTGTACGTTTGTGCCACCTTGGTTTATGACTAGTCACGTCGACCCGGGTTCTCTGTCATATGGATGCTAACGACATAATCATATACATGAGCAAAAAGACGCAAACGGTCCTAGCCAAGGTAAAGGCGGCAGCCGGGTCCCTGATCCTAAGTCACACTGATCTAGCATAAGACACATCATATCACTTTGTGGCCTGACGCACGGTAACCCACGGCTGCCACCTTTACCTTGGCCGGGACCGTTTGCGCCTTTGGCTCACGTATATGATTGTGATGCTAGCATCCATATGACCGAGAACACGGGCCGACATGACTAGTCAAAAACCACGGTGGCACAAACGTACAGGGACTGACATAGGTAACCTAGCAATGCAGGTGTCGGTCATCAGCATGTGTACTAGGCTGTAGCAAGCTCTCAGGACTCCAGTAACACCGCGTGACATTTCCCCGTAGGGACAGACACAGGAGCAAAGAATGATACATGTCGGTCAATCCATGTGTTCCGGAGCAGTAGCGATCTACTAAGGCTCAGTGGAAGCACTAGGAGGCATTTCCCTGTATGGAAGGCTACCAAAGCAGATAACTAGGTGTCGAATCCCACACATACCAATGCATTTCAAAACATACACACAATATGCATGATATGTGTAGATACTACATGGCATCACAACATAACTCTACGACTCAAAGTATTCATTTAAGAGGCTCCGAAGAGCCATTCATAACAGGATGTTACAAACAGGGGTCACATAACCCAACATACAAAGTCATACAAGCAACGGGAGCATACCTGTCTGAGTACAGACAGCTGAAAAGAAAGAGGGCTAGAAAGCATGTCTATCTACAAACCCTCCATAGGAGCCAGACCTCTGTCTGGGATCCCCAAGCTACTCGGTCAACATGGAACTCGTCGTTGAAACCACTAGTGGGACCAACGTTTCATCTACAAAACATAAATTAAGCAACCGTGAGTTCAAAGGTAATCAGCAAGACTTACATCAGAACTAACTACATATGCATCAGTATCAACAATGGGGTTGTGGAGTTTAACTGCAGCAAGCGAGCCTTGACTTAGTGGCTATCCTGAACTATGACTACCAGTAACTTTTTTGGGGAGAGAGCGCACACGAGTCCACATAGTCACCACCACAATACACCACTATGGATCCGCTCCCGTCTCCCTACGAGAAGGCCATCCATAGCACTCACACTTATCTTGAGCATTTTAGGGTATCCACTTCATGTTATCTATGAACAATGTAAGCTTCCAAGTAGTCCATATCCGCGGACGTGGCTATTCGAATAGATCATTAACCCTGCAAGGGTGTACTTCTTCACACATGTTCTCACCACTTAGCGCCTGTACGCGAAATATACTCAGCAGACTTCAAGCAAAAGCTGGCGTGGGTGTAAACCACGACCTAACTAACCACACAAGACTCTAGTCCAGATTTATCGCCAATTTGAGGTTGTATCCGCAAAGGAAGTCCGGCCGAAGTTTCTATCACGGCCCCAAACGATGAGAGCAGGGTTCACAAGAGCACCATTTGGGTGTGTCAGGCCCATTTCTGGGATAAATCATAGAATAGCCTCAAGTCATACCAGCCCAAGAACAACTGGTAGACTTCCTGGATATAGATAACCAGTACAAATATAATATTACACAGGGTTGAGTCAGAGGGCTCAACAATTATTACAAGCTTGCCAATATACTATGGTGGTGGAATAACACAGTGGTGTGGTGGTAGAACAACACTGATACAATAAAATAAAGTCAAGCGTCAGTGTGAGGCTTGACTATTTTATTGGTGTAGCGGAAACACAGCGGATGATACATGTGGTCGACTCCAAGATCACAGGTTGACTGACTGGGACACCTCTAAGCGTCGGGCTCGCTAGCGCAATCTCCTTCCACAAGCTCATCCTCCTCCAGGTCTGGCCAATAAAATAGCCAGGGACAAGCCAGTGAGTACGTTGGAATGTACTCGCAAACATTATGAACGAAGGATATACCGAATGCGTATGCCCATGATGGATTAAATGATATGCTCATGCTGACTGAAATTTAAAACATGGCATGATAAATATTAGCATGTGCAGAAAAATAAAATGTTAGTGACAAACCAAGAAAGTTAAAAGTGGACAATCGGGCGAGACAGGACTGCCCGAGAATCCAAAAGAAAGTATAAAGTGGAGAATCGGGCGAGACAAGACCGCCCGAGTATCCAAGAGAAATGCCAAATGGGTGTCTAAAAGAGAATCGGGCGAGATAGGACCGCCCGAGAACTCAAGCGACGCCACGAGAGGTCTTGAAAAGAAATGCCAAACGGGTGTCTAAAAGAGAATCGGGCGAGACAGGACTGCCCGAGAACTCAAGCGACGCCATGAGAGGTCTTGAAAAGAAATGCCAAACGGGTGTCTAAAAGAGAATCGGGCGAGACAGAACCGCCCGAGAACTCAACCGACGCCACGAGAGGTCTTGAAAAGAAATAAAACCGAGTGTCCGGGGTAGTCCAGCCAGCCCCTGAGACACTCAGGAAATAAAATAAGAGAAACGGGTTAGTCCACAATAATATGCATAGTAATAATAATACTTATGTCAATAGCATCTATGATAACAAAAATTATACATGATGGCATTAGGGTGAGAATGATTATCCTGCAAAATAATTCATGCTCAAATTAATTATTTCCTCCGGAGACCGACACCGGGACCGACACTTGACCCTTCCCAGCTAATGTCCTTGACCGTGGACACGGCTATTCGAATAGATATAACTCTGAAGAGGGTGTACTCTTTACCCACGTGTATGAGATTTCTTTAGTTGGCACCGTGACGCTGGCTAATTCCCATTACGGTCTTTGGGTTGAAAACACGCCTGACCAGCAGACACCAGATTAACTTTCGGATGCCAGGAATCACCCAAAGCATCGTTCAAGAAAAACTCGAAGTCGGGGAGACTACAATCTCGAATAGCATGGGATCACTATTCATACGCACGGATTACAAGGGGTGCCCCCCTCTCGGCCCAGCCGGATACACCCATGCCCCCTGACCTGATGACGGGCATTAGTCCATGGCCGTGAAAACCCTCATCGTGGCCCTCTATGTGGTGTGTACACGGACAGGGGTTAGCAACTTACTAAACCGCACTTCCCTCGCGGGAAGACCCGTGGCAGCACGGTGTTTAGCTAGGTGTGACGGAACAAGACTCGATCTAGGTCGACTCAGGAGGTGTTGTTATTATGACTGGCATGTCCCACATGCCACGGTGACACCGTCGTGTCATAGCATAGCCTGTGCCCACCGGCACGTCCAAGGCAGGAGATATACTCCTGGTTGTCTCACAACTTTATTTCACGGTAGAAAGTCACTTGAGTGAAGTGCAAGCAAGTGCAAAAATGATATGACCATGCATGCATGCACTTGTGATATACTACATATATGGTGCAACTTCAAACCGATGCAACCATGCAGTGCAAATGCAAACACCATATCCCAAGTTCAAAAATGCTTGCCTTTCTCAAAGTAGTCAGAAAGTGAACCCTCGAAATTCCCGGCAAAGTTTCCCTCTTCGTTTTCTGGAAAAATCAAATTCAAATTAAAATTAAAATTTTGCAACAGTACCAAAAAGTGTCTCAAAATATTTTTAAATAAATAATAAAAAAAACTAGAGATAAAAATAATAATTTTTAAAAAAATCAACTCAAACAGAGTTGTGGTAAAAAAGTTATTAAACTTTCAAATCCAGGGGCCTTTCTGCAAAAGTCCAGGTCCCTGTGCTGTTTAAACAGAAAACGCTTCGGGCGGAATACGCCTTTCAGCGGAGAAGGCATAAAGTGCAGAATACGCCTTCAGTTTAAAAGCAGAAAAAAAAAGAAAACGCTGAGGGGTGGGGTCCACCCGTCAGGTTCAAATTTGAACGCGCTCGCGCGCGAGAACAGAGAGACGGCGGTGATCACCGGCGACGATCGCCGGGGTTTCAGCAAGCGGCGATGATCGGAGCATGTTCGGGGTGGAGTTCCGCGTTGGTGGGTGGCGGTGGTGGTCGCCGGCGAGCACCTGAACGACGGCGAGGTCGATGCCGACGGACGGTGGTTTCGGGTGAGGTTGGATCGCGCCGGAGAGAGATTTATACGTCGAATTGAAGTGCGGGATGGACGAGTTGGTGCATGAGAGAGCTACTGGTGGAATTTGAGCGGTGGAGGTGGAGTGATGGCGTTGTACTGATCGGGAAGGGTGGCGGCGGATTGGTGGTCGGAGACGGGGAAGAAGGCCTCCCCGAGGTCGGGGGAGTGCACTGGGAGTCGATTAAGATGTAGTGTGGGTGGTGTGTGAAGTGAACGGAGCTCGGGAGGGCCTTTTATAGGCGATCCAAGGGTGGTCGAGGCATGCGGACGACACCGGAGTAAATTCCGGCCGTCGAGTTGGTTAGGGACGGCGGGCAGGTTCAGCGCATGATCAGAGGGGTCAATGGAGCTCTCTGGAAGAGTCGGCGTGGACGGGCTCGAGCTCTTCGGCCTTATCCACGGTGAAGCTCATGTACGGGTGCGGCGGCAATGACTAGCTCCGGCGACTGCCAGGCGGGGCCAGGCGGTGTGGACAGTGTGCGAGGATGCGGAGGGAGGCGCCGCGTGGAGAGAGAGTAGGTGGGGGAGAGCAGCAGCAGCAGTGAAGATGGCGGGCGCCGTGGTGATCCGCTCGGTCGCCGCGGCCGAGGACGGTGGCCATTGCACCGGCCACCTCCTGTGCTGTCGGCGGCGGCTACTGACCAGTGGGGTCCCAGGCGACCCATTAATGGCCAGAGGAGGCGTGTTGGAGAAGGGGAGGGCGATGGAGTGGAGTGCACGGCGCCGCCCCTCCTCTCTCTGAACTTGATTTAGTTAACTGAATCTTTTCGACATCGATGAACAGTGTGCACACCACATGTATGATGAAATGCTAGAGGGTCCTAGGGATTTTATGAATTCTTGGGAATTTTTGTGGTGAGGTGTTGATGCATAAGAGAGAGTTTGGCAAGGTTTCAGAATTTTTGGAGCTATTAAAAATAGGTTTTGGTCAGGAAGTTTGAATCTGGTCCAAATTTGAACTCGATAGAATTTGAAAATTTTGAACTGTAGAACCCAAAGTTTTTGGTGAACTTGGTTGTGGGTACTGCGTAGTTGCTAGGATAATTTTTGTCGTTGCAGAAGAATCATAGAAAATATGGTTCCTTTGTAAACCAAAGAAACTAGGATAATTATAAATTCCAATTTGGAATTTATTTAAAATGGAAGAAATATTTTTGTGAAGTGGAAAAATATTGGACACTGTCATAGAATGTGATAATGACTTGAGGGATAATTAAGAAGTGACAGAAAAATTATTGGGAGAATTTAGAAGGGCTTGAAAGAAGTGAAAAGGGCCATTTCCTTGGAATAATTTTAATTATTCCAGAAACTTTTCCAAAGAGAAATATTTTTGATCTTCCCATAAATAATTACCCAAGTAAATAACCATCCAAATCAGAACCATTTAAAATTTTCAAATCCAATTAAAAATTAAAATGATTTTCAGAACAGAAGAAAGAGAAAAAGAAAAATAGGGCCAAAATAATTCAAAGCATTTTATTTTAAAGAAAAGATTTTGAAAACCCCAAGGAATTATTTTGGGGTGTTACAGGGTGTCACTTGGTGCACCATGCCTCAGTGTCTCTACCGCATCATAGCCACCCCTAAGGTCAGCGCTATGCACGGCTGCCAACACATATCCTACAAACACCAGAAACTAGTTGCAACTCCTGGACAGAGATCAAGGCGATTAATAAGTCGAGCGGGGTCATATTTCAGGGCCCAATGTGTGGTAGTAACTGTCTTGGATCACAAACACAGAACTCAGTTCCTGAGGACGGCCCCAATGAGACAACCTACCATGTACTCCTACATGGCCTCTCATCGCTACCTTTACCAAATCGGATTCGCACACTTAGCTCCCACACAGTAGGACATGAACACAACCATTCCAATTCATCGCCCAGATGGATCAGACCCGACACGACTCTAAGCATAGCAGGTATAACAAGCAAGCATGAATGAGTAGGCACATCATGCCTCAAACAACTCCTACTCATACTAGTGGGTTTTACTATTTACTATGGCAAAGACAGGTCATGCAGAGGAATGGGTTCAACTACCGCAACAAGTAACAGTTGAATTGTTGTTGTTCTAATGCAGTAAAAGAGAGCAGGAGTGATAGAATGGGATTGTATTGGAATGCTCAAGGGGGTTTGCTTGCCTGGCACTTCTGAAGATAGTATAGCTCTTCGTCAGTGTCAACGATCACATCGTCGGAACAACGTCTACTGAGAGAGAACAAACACCTGCAACATAAAATGGGAACCACAATCAATGCAATGCACATCCAAATGAATGACATGTCATATTAAAGTACTGAATTAACCTAGTGCAAAGGTTAGCCATATTACTTGAAGTGGAATTCAAACTTACATTAAATTCCAACTCCAAATCTATTTATCAAATTTGCCCTTCTCATGAATTGTCCTAGTTGGTGATGTTAACTTGCTCAAACATGCATAAAAATGCCATAAACAGATTCTTCATATTTTTCTGTTCATTTTTCATATATAAATCTTTTTCATCTGAGCTACGGTTGATTTACTATGAATTTTTGAAGTTTATATCATTTTCTGCAATTTCCTGGTTATTCTAAAATAAATTAAATCTAGAAAATGATTTATTGCGTCAGCATTACATCACTGTGACGTCAGTGGGTCAACTGGGGCGGTCTAGGTCAAACCTGACATGTGGGTCCCGCATGTCAGTTGTGACACCCTGGTTTTTCTCAGCTTTTTCTTCTCAAATTTCATTTGAATATTTTGTTTGAATTTGGCTTGGTTTCTGAATGGCTCTATGGACATAAAACCTTGGGAACTCCTTTCGATTCTCTTTCCCAAGTGACTCAGGCTCTCAAAAAAAAACTTCTCCCAAGTCATGTGACTCCCACTCTCGCTCAATCTCAATTTTATCCCAATTTAATATTCCTTTTTCCATTAAAGGAATAGCCCTTTAAGCTCTAGGTTGTGAAGCAACCCATATTTCTGCTCTCTCAAAAATCCCAAGAAAATTCTCATAAATCCTTTGCACCATGTGAACCTTGGATATGTGAAAATATTCAAGATTTACTTCCCATGGTGAGCACAGTAGCCAATCTTTGATTCTGGTCAAAATTTCAGTTTGTGAGGCAACTATATGTTATATTGCTTCAAAAATTCTGAAATTAATCCAGGACATTCTCCTACCCATATTATCAGTCTCCACAAATTTTGGGCCCATTTCATTTAGACAATTTGTCTGTAAAACTCTCCCAAGTTTCTGTCCAATGGGAAGTGTTGTGCAGGAAGTACCCTGTACACTAACCCAACTGGACTGAAATTTTTATGGCATGTTGGCATCCTCAAATAACCCACAAATACCAAGTTTCAGATCCAGGAGCCCATCCAAGTGAGTGCAACATCATCTGCAAGATTTCTGGGTCAAAGGGGCAGTTGTGAAGCCACCATGCTCTACACTTGTCCATTTGATCTGAATTTTTCCCAGCATGTGCTCCTTCCTACGTCATTTCAGTATGGCAAACTCTCTCTCTCAAAACCTTAGCCATTTCTCCCTAACTCATTGCCCAAGTTGCTGACCAGATACTTCCAGTGAAGCTATCCAGCTGGCCAGACCAGCTCTTGTCAAACCAAAGGCACAGAGAGGACTCAGGTTGAGAGGACTACCGCGTAGACATGATCGTTCGGCTCAGAGCGCGTCGCAAGCGTCCATGCACGCGGTGACCATGCGTCTGCCAGGCAGAACTCATGCTCTGCGCACTGAACCCTCTCGGGCCTCGCCGGTTCTTCGCGTAGATGCCACTTCGCCGTGTCCCTTAGTGCCGACGTCTTCCCCGCCGTCCACCTTGCTCGCCTGGAAGCCTCCCGTCGCCGGCAGCGTCCTCGTCAGACACGGCCAAGCACCGCCACGCGCGGCACAGTACTGGCACTGTGGCCACGCTGGCTGTCCTCTTCCTCCCGTCGAGCCACGACGGCCAGCTCGCCGTCCTCGCCATGCCAGCTCACCCGTGGCGGGATCCCGCTCGGCCACCTTCCGCCCACCTATAAATAGCCCCCCGGCCTCGCCCCTCCTCACCCATCACTGTCTCCCTCTCTCAATCTCCGCCCAGTAGCTCCGAAGCAAGCCGAGAGGCTCTTCTTCCCCAACTCCGGCGAAGAGCTCCACCGTTCTGCCCCAGCTTCTCCAGCTTGCCTCCGCCCACCCCAGCTTCATCCGAGACCACCAGTGTGCTCGTGGCAATCCACTGACCAACCCCAGCCCTTCCTCCGCCCCAGAGCTCGTCGGAGTCGCCGGATCCGTCGACCCCCGAAGAGCGCAGCCGCCTGAGACAAAGGGGACGACGCCGTCCGGCCATCTCCCGACAAGCTGCGAGTACGGGAATGCTCGCCGTCGTCTGCCCAATCCATCCCCGTCGTCCCCGGAGCTCGCCGCCATCGATATCACCGGCAACCGTCGCCGGTGAGCCACCGTTCTTCTGTTCCTCTCTCTCTCTCTCTGTTTAAACCTGGCAAGGGGGGCCCACCTGTCGGCGACTCCGCGCGCGCCCGAACCGGTATGTAAGTGAAGGCGCCCGGCCGGTTTACGCCGTCGACGTGGCCTCCCCTGGGTTTTTCTGTTTTTCTGTTAATTTCAGAATTTTGACTGAACGTTGACCATCCATAACTTTTAAACCATAAGTCCAAATGAGTTCATTCTTTTTGCATTATTTTTCTTATAAGCTCCTCTAGTTGCTGGAAAATTTTGGTATTTTTCTCTGCTGTGTAGAATTTTTGGTCAAAAGAAAATGCTTTATATGGTATTTGAAAATGTTTTCAAAAATGCTTTTCAGAATGTTTTGAGTTCTTGGTGAAGGCCAAGAGTACTCCCACACTCTGTTGGTGCAAGGCAAGCCACAACTCTCATTTGCATAATTGCATTACAATATCATAGTTTAAATAATTTTTTTAATGCCATATATGAATTATTTATAAATGAATTAATTCTTGCAATGCCTTGGATATGTTGGATAAGTTACTGCCATGATGATGATGAGATTTTGGATTAGTAGGAGATTTTCAGATTTATATCATAATACTGTCAGACTGTGAGATTACCGTCTATGATTACTTTGTGATTTCGCCAGTACTGCATATACGGGATTAATAGTAGAAGTTGATCATGATGCTCCTTGGGTTTCTAGCTGGTTATTGTGGTAACTTGGATCAGTTGTATATTGGAGTGTCAGTGATGACTATGGTTACTCGGGGATAAATTCCTTCATCGTTGATCACGTGCCACTGAACCGAACTTTCCAGTGCAGCCACACCTGCCGGAATGGGACGGCCTTGGCTTGGTCTAACGGCGTGCTCTTTTATCGGTACCACCAAAGAGGGGAGGTTATGCGTGTGTGCTGCCTTGATTAGGTAGACAACGATAACCTCGTGAGCCTGATTTAGTTATTGAGCTCAGGTCCCCGTTTGGGACAGTTTGTTGGCCACGACGGTGGTAGGTGTCACGGGGTGACACAGAGGCCACCCAGGGAGGACTCCGGGGGAGGATGATTGTCGGTGGTACGGTAGAGGAGTCACGGGTTAGGCAAGTTTCGTTGAAGCAGCACCGGTCCACCCGGAAAGGGAAGTGTACCGAGGTACGGGACCAGGAGCTTCATAGTGTGGGTAAAGTGCGCAACCTCTGCAGAGTGTAAGAATCTATTCGAATAGCCGAGTCCACGGTATTGGACACAGTTCATACTAAGTCACACTATTTGATCAACACCAATGAGGGAATGACGTGTTAATGATGGAAGAACTCGTCTCAGTATAGTTATGTGACCGCTGGTTGAGAATTGCTGGTAAAGGTTAAGGATGATTCTCGGGAATGACTAGCAGAAGTTCTTGAGGTGACCATGAATTGGTTACAAGAGTAAGTGGTTTAATCAGGAGGCTTAAGGCAAGTGGTTCCATAGTAATAATAAGATTGATAGATGTAGCAACAGCATGTTAATATTTTCTTCCACCCTTTTAGTAGTCGTTCAATCTGATTTAAACATGATTGCTATGACCTTGTTATGCCTTGATGCTTTTGATTGTTGCGAGCTTGCGAGTACATTCAAAGTACTCACCTGGCGTGTCATGCCAGTTTGCAGGTGCTGCCATGTTTGCATAGTGGAGGTGTTCGCATCGCGAGCTAGGACGTGTCCCTAGCCAGAGTCCCTGCGGAGTGGAGTCCATTTCGACGCCATAATTCTGCTGCTAGGATTCGAGCTGCTGCTAGCATAGAATTGTCGTAGCAAGCGTAGCTTTGCCGAGGCAACCCTTTGTAATAAATCAAACCCTTGTACCCTTCTACTTGTAATAAAGAGCTGATTTTTTCTATGCCAAGCAGTGCCGTATTCCAGAAGACTTGATCACTGGGCTGGAATACGGGGTGCTCCGGTGACTCTGAGCTGGGGTGCCTCAAGGTTTGGGATCAGAGAAGGTTTGGCTATAGGACATCCTAGCTAACACGGATGCTAGAAACCGTTAGTTTAGAGCCCAGCTTGTTTGTGTGTTGCATTTGAGTGCTGCACTTGGTTGATGCATTTGCTTGTTGCATGACATGCATATAGATTTGGCTCGCTAATCAGTTGATTTTGTAGATGGCATCCGTTCCAGTTGACTACAACTCAGCCCCTGCACCACTCAGTTTCGCGTCCCTGCTTTGGGATGTCTGGCGTCTTCTCTATCCTAATGGAGAGATGCCAAGGTACCAGGTGTTCCAGACCTCGCTTGCGGGAATGGTACATGAGTATTATGCCAATGTTATCATGTCAGTCGACCCACCTTTAGGGAAGCGCACCTACAGTCTCCATGGTGGTTATGCCTCTACTCCGGACCGCGCTGTCCAGCTTGCCGCTCTAGCAGGCCTCACTATTATTCGCCATCACGAAAGCGCGATGCAGGAGAATCGTGCCTTCCAGTACTATCCCACCATGTCCACCACTCCCACACGGATTAGGTTTCCTCCTGCCAGCTCAGATGACGATGTCGCTATGGCATACATGTCTCGTTACATGGTCGCAGAATACATTCTCATCGCTGAGCTAGTCCGAGATGCAACCCGTGCCCGGAGAGCCCTCGGTATGGCTTTAGCTCTGCCAACCTCTCCGCCAGCTCCATCGCTCTCCAGCAACCCGCCGTCCAACCCTAGTGTCTAAGTACTCACGAGGATCATGTTGCATGAGTTGTGGTAGTGCCAACTACTGTAAATTACCCTGAGTAGCAATAAAGTGTGGGTTTTGCAAGTTTGGTGCTTTTCCTTGAATAGTCTTTGTTAGCTTTTCTTTGGTTCCTCGGTGTCATACTACCTTCCCTATGGAAGTTGCTCATTAATTGCTGGACCTGAAGAGATAAGGATTGCAAGTCCTTGAAGGTTAAGTTGAGCAGTATGAAATTCTCAGGATCGCATTGTTAGAAGGAGCATTAGGTTGAGAATAAATAGTACTCTAAATTGACTATCAGTGTCGAGCTTACATCCGCAATACAAATAGCAGTAAGGGTTAAACCAGAAGGAAGGCCAGCGTGCGCAAAATCAGTGATATGGCTATAGTACAAGTTGGGATTCAAGAAGGATAGTCGGCCAACTCTTTCGCAGGAAACCAACAAGCGGAGTTGTGAGGATGTATATATATATGGTACAGCAAGAAACTTTGGGTGTAAGCAATCCAGTCGTTCTTTGCATGCCACCGGAGAAACTTATGGAGCAAGGCTCTTCGAGTCTTCCTCAGTACGATATGTGGATAACTTCTAGCACAAGATACCCTGTCTTCCTCGGTAAGCTACTGTGGGAAAGCTTCCAGCATAAGGTATCGAATCTTCCTCGATAAGTAACCAGAAGGGAAAGCCTCCGGAGGACGCTACCCCGCCTTCTTCGGCACGCTATTCCGGCAAAAGCTTCGAGCACAAGCCATCCAGTCTTCCTCAACACGCTACCCGATGGCTTCCAACCCAAGCTATCCAATCTTCTTCAGCACGGTACCACCCTAAGTATATTGAGAAGTTAAGTTAGTACACATCATATGTGTAGTGCATATTGAGAGGTTAAGTTATAAATAGCTCGGTCAGAAATATGAGCTAGTCAGGACACAAAAATCGGCCTTGGAAATCAGATGATCAGCTACCCATGCTTCTAGATACATTGTGGAGTATTGCTCGAGTCATGATAGTCACTCGTACGGAAGCAACTATGTTCGAGCTGGACTACTAAAGGAGGGTAAGGATCCGACATTTGCATAAGTTGTGAAGTGAACGAATACCGGTACACCCATTAGCATATTAAAGAAGACTCACAAGCTTGGAACCCTAAATTGGGCAGTAGATACCAAGGCGCTTATGAATTTGTTATATGGTCTTAATGAACCCTTGCCTGCTTTTCTTTGGAAACGGCACCACGCTCGTGTTCTGAGCTGTTTCCGGCCGTCCGAGGTGGATGCCGGTGTTATATTTCTTTTTTCAACAACTGTCTTGTGTTCTGAGTTGTTTCTCGGCCGTCTCAGGTAGCTGTTGAATTTCTTTCGGTAGCGGTGACTCTATGTTCTGAGCTGTTCTTCGGCCGTCTTAGGGAGCCGCTACATTCTTTTTATCAACATGGTATCATGCTCTGAGCTGTTTTCTAGCCGTCTTGAGCCATGATTGAACTACTCCAGTAAAAGCCCCAGATCTGAGTAGTAAAGACCGTTCTGGCGGCCACTGGGTTATTTGCCGATTTTATGTAAGGGGTTCAGAGGACCAATGCCTTACCACTGCAGCTCGTGGGATGAAAGCTTGCCAGATAAAGTGTGACTGTACTAGGTCAAGGACAGGGCATGCTTGCCGGAATTTTTGCACCCGAACACCCCTGATCATATGAAAAGTTGAGGATATGTGACCAAATTCCTGTGGCCAAAGAATCAGGAAAGAGAACAACAAGGAAGAGCAAGACCGAAGATGCAGGATGGGCACTTGCAATGTTATATAACAACTTCGGATCAAATGTCTATGCCTGCACTCCCCGGTCATGAGCAGGGTTATTTTGCCCGGACCACCGCCAGTCAAGATATTGCTATAAGGTATTATTCCTTTGGATATTACGAATAGCAACCAAATTGTCAATACAGAATGGAGACAAAACCGTCAGCTCAAAGGACTTAGCCACCTTGCAAGCAGTCAGACCCCACTTGGAAAAACATTGCGATTCTCAGGATTGTAACTCGATACAATAACCAGTTTGGTTGTGTCCACTAAGGAAAGTTGTTCATAATACTTATTAGCATTAAACGGGAGCAGGACATGCTGATCAAACATCGCTTTCAGACCAATGAAAAGGTGACTTATTCCAGTCAAGAAAATGAACCCGCAGACATGGTAACAGTGAAGTCAACATAATGTGGAATATGTGAGGACAGACTTGTCAGAATGTGGGTGCAGAAAAACAAACCACCCCAGAGTAAGGGAGTCAGGTCCTATGAGATCCATGGGAAAGCAGTATACCAAGAAAAAGGATACATGAGTGGGAACCAGTTTTCTTTAAAGGCAGAATATTCATACTCATTTCTTAAGCAACCAAATCTCGAGGACAAGATTTATCTTAAGGGGGGTAGGTTTGTGACACCCTGGTTTTTCTCAGCTTTTTCTTCTCAAATTTCATTTGAATATTTTGTTTGAATTTGGCTTGGTTTCTGAATGGCTCTATGGACTTAAAACCTTGGGAATTCCTTTCGATTCTCTTTCCCAAGTGACTCAGGCTCTCAAAAAAAAACTTCCCTCAAGTCATGTCACTCCCACTCTTGCTCAATCTCAATTTTATCCCAATTTAATATTCCTTTTTCCATTAAAGGAATAGCCCTTTAAGCTCTAGGTTGTGAAGCAACCCATATTTCTGCTCTCTCAAAAATCCCAAGAAAATTCTCATAAATCCTTTGCACCATGTGAACCTTGGATATGTGAAAATATTCAAGATTTACTTCCCATGGTGAGCACAGCAGCCAATCTTTGATTCTGGTCAAAATTTCAGTTTGTGAGGCAACTATATGTTATATTGCTTCAAAAATTCTGAAATTAATCGTGGACATTCTCCTACCCATATTATCAGTCTCCACAAATTTTAGGCCCATTTCATTCAGTCAATTTTTCTATAAAACTCTCCCAAGTTTCTATCCAATGGGAAGTGTTGTGAAGGAAGTACCTTGTACACTAACCCAATTGGACTAAAAAATTTATGGCATGTTGGCATCCTCAAATAACCCACAAATACCATGTTTCAGATCCAGGAGCCCATCCAAGTGAGTGCAACATCCTCTACAAGATTTCTGGGTCAAAGGGGCAGTTGTGAAGCAACCATGCTCTACACTTGTCCATTTGATCTGAATTTTTCCCAGCATGTGCTCCTTCCTACTTCATTTCAGTATGGAAAACTCTCTCTCTCAAAACCTTAGCCATTTCTCCCTAACTCACTGCCCAAGTTGCTGACCAGAGACTTCCAGTGAAGCTATCCAGCTGGCCAGACCAGCTCTTGTCAAACCAAAGGCACAGAGAGGACTCAGGTTGAGAGGACTACCGTGTAGACATGATCGTTCGGGTCAGAGCACGCCGCAAGCTTCCATGCACGCGGTGACCACGCGTCTGCCAGGCAGAACTCGCGCTCTGCGCACTGAACCCTCTCGGGCCTCGCCGGTTCTTCGCGTAGATGCCACTTCGCCGTGTCCCTTAGTGCCGACGTCTTCCCCGCCGTCCACCTGGCTCGCCTGGAAGCCTCCCGTCGCCAGCAGCGTCCTCGCCGGACACGGCCAAGCGCCGCCACGCGCGGCACAGTACTGGCACTGTGGCCGCACTGGCTGTCCTCTTCCTCCCGTCGAGCCATCGCGTCACCTTAACTCCCCTGACCTCTCTAGCACTCTCCCTCGCTCCACGACGGCCAGCTCGCCGTCCTCGCCACGCCAGCTCACCTGTGGCGGGATCCGGCTCGGCCACCCTCCGCCCACCTATAAATAGACCCCCCGGCCTCGCCCCTCCTCACCCATCGCTCTCTCCCTCTCTCAATCCCCGCCCAGTAGCTCCGGAGCAAGCCAAGAGGCTCTTCTTCCCCAACTCTGGCGAAGAGCTCCGCCGTTCTGCCCCAGCTTCTCCAGCTTGCCTCCGCCCACCCCAGCTTCATCCGAGACCACCAGTGTGCTCGTGGCACTCCACTGACCAACCCCAGCCCTTCCTCCGCCCCAGAGCTTGCCAGAGTCGACGGATCCGTCGACCCCCGAAGAGCACAGCCGCCTGAGACGAAGGGAACGATGTCGTCCGGCCATCTCCCGACAAACTGCGGGTACGGGAGTGCTCGCCGTCGTCTGTCCTATCCATCCCCGCCGTCCCCGGAGATCGCCGCCGTCGATATCTCTGGCAACCGTTGCCAGTGAGCCGCCGTTCTTCTGTTCCTCTCTCTCTCTCTGTTTAAACCTGGCAAGGGGGGCCCACTTGTCGGCGACTCCGCGCGTGCCCGAACTGGTATGTAAGTGAAGGCGCCCGGCCGGTTTACGCCTTCGACGTGGCCTCCCCTGGGTTTTTCTGTTTTTCTGTTAATTCCAAAATTTTGACTGAACTTTGACCATCCATAACTTTTAAACCGTAAGTCCAAATGAGTTCATTCTTTTTGCATTATTTTTCTTATAAGCTCCTCTAGCTGCTGGAAAAAATTTGGTATTTTTCTCTGATGTGTAGAATTTTTGGTCAAAAGAAAATGCTTTATATGGTATTTGAAAATGTTTTCAAAAATGCTTTTCAGATTGTTTTGAGTTCTTGGTGAAGGCCAGGAGTACTCCCACACTCTGTTGGTGCAAGGCAAGCCACAACTCTCATTTGCATAATTGCATTACAATATCATAGTTTAAATAATTGTTTTAATGCCATATATGAATTATTTATAAATGGGTTAATTCTTGCAATGCCTTGGATATGTTGGCTAAGTTACTGCCATGATGATGATGAGATTTTGGATTAGTAGGAGATTTTCAGATTTATATCATAATACTGTCAGACTGTGAGATTACCGTCTATGATTACTTTGTGATTTCGCCGGTACTGCATATACGGGATTAATAGTAGAAGTTAATCATGATGCTCCTTGGGTTTCTAGCTGGTTATTGTGGTAACTTGGATCAGTTGTATATTGGAGTGTCAGTGATGACTATGGTTACTCGGGGATAAATTCCTTCATCATTGATCAAGTGCCACTGAACCAAACTTTCCAGTGCAGCCACACCTGCAGGAATGGGATGGCCTTTGCTTGGTCTAATAGCGTGCTCTTTTATCGGTACCACCAAAGAGGGGAGGTTATGCGTGTGTGATGCCCTGATCAGGTAGACAACGATAACCTCGTGAGCCTGATTTAGTTATTGAGCTCAGGTCCCCATTTGGGACAGTTTGTTGGCCACGACGGTGGCAGGTGTCACGGGGTGACACAGAGGCCACCCAGGGCAGGACTCCGGGGGAGGATGATTGTCGGTGGTACGGTAGAGGAGTCACGGGTTAGGCAAGTTTCGTTAAAGCAGCACCGGTCCTCCCGGAAAGGGAAGTGTACCGAGGTACGGGACCAGGAGCTTCATAGTGTGGGTAAAGTGTGCAACCTCTGCAGAGTGTAAGAATCTATTCGAATAGCCGAGTCCACGGTATTGGACACAGTTCATACTAAGTCACACTGTTTGATCAACACCAATGAGGGAATGACGTGTTAATGATGGAAGAACTCGTCTCAGTATAGTTATGTGACCGCTGGTTGAAAATTGCTGGTAAAGGTTAAGGATGATTCTCGGGAATGACTAGCAGAAGCTCTTGAGGTGACCATGAATTGGTTACGAGAGTAAGTGGTTTAATCAGGAGGCTTAAGGCAAGTGGTTCCATAGTAATAATAAGATTGATAGATGTAGCAACATGATGTTAATATTTTCTTCCACCCTTTTAGTAGCCGTTAAATCTGATTTAAACATGATTGCTATGACCTTGTTATGCCTTGATGCTTTTGATTGTTGCGTGCTTGCGAGTACATTCAAAGTACTCACCTGGCATGTCATGCCAGTTTGCAGGTGCTGCCATGTTTGTATAGTGGAGGTGTTCGCATCGCGAGCTAGGACGTGTCCCTAGCCAGAGTCCCTGTGGAGTGGAGTCCATTTTGACGCCGTAATTCTGCTGCTAGGATTCGAGCTGCTACTAGCATAGAATTGTCGTACCAAGCGTAGCTTTGCCGGGCAACCCTTTGTAATAACTCAAACCCTTGTACCCTTCTATTTGTAATAAAGAGTTGATTTGTTCAATGCCAAGCAGTGCCGTATTCCAGAAGATTTGATCTCTGGGCTGGAATACGGGGTGCTGCGGTGACTCTGAGCCAGGGTGCCACATCAGTGTCTCAGGTGCTATTTAGGTTTAAAACTAAAGTAATCCTGAGATTAACAGGGGCTGGCCCCACCTGTTAGTGACTCAGAGGGGAGTCATAACCGATCAACCGGGGTCAAACTCGCCGGAGTTAACCCACGGCTCGTCACCGGCGAGGACAAAGACGGCGGGGGCCTTCGGGTTTCTGTCTCCGGTGACCAAATGGACGGCCGAGACCACCAATGTGATGCCCGCGCTTGTGCGCATCCAATGGCATAAACGTCATGGGCTGGGGTGTCCGGGAACGGCAACAACGGCGAGCGAGGCGGCGGATGAAGCTACTGCTTGACGTGGGTGGCTGCTATGGAGCACGGGAAGGCGAGCTAGGGGGTGCGTTCGTCTCCTGAGAGCAACCAGAGCATGATCATGCGCTCAGGCGCAAGCTACGGTGTCTGTAGCCACAACGGCGACATGGCCGGCGGCGGTGGGTTCTCGGGCTCGACGGAACCCGTGGTTAGAGGGCGCTAGAGACGACGGCGCTAGGGGGGAAAGGCTCAGGGGCTCACAGCGAAGACAATGAGGTGGTCAGCGACCTCAGGGAAGGCTTGACGGCGATGGATCGACGACGGTGATCTCGGGCACCCGAGGTAGAAGACGAGGGTGGTGACGGCGTTGCGGGGCGTCCGGCGATGCATGGCTCGTCGGACATGAAGCTGGCGATGAGGCGGAGATCGGGGGCACGGAGAGGGAGCAAGGGAGTGGCTGTGGCTGCAGTGGTTCACGATGGCGCAGCCATGGCGTCTTCGGCCATGGAGGGGATAGGGTGAGAGAGGGCGAGGGGAGGAGACGAGAGGGCAGAGATCGATCCAGACGGCTCCCGGGAGTCTATCCATCCATTCACGCAGGCAAACGAGCAGGAGGTGGCACAGGAGCGTGCTTGCGCGCGGCGACCACGCGCCTGCGCCCCTCTGGCGCGAGGTAGGGGATGACTGGCAGCTGGGCCAGATGGGCCGGCTACGCAGTACTGGGCCAGGTACTCTCTCTCTCTCTCTCCTGTTTTCTATTTTAGTTTCTGTTTTCCTATTTTTGCTGCTGTTTTGAATTTGGTTTGCTAACTAAATTGTTTTTGTAGCTTCTGAGATTTATTGTGGATGCAATTTGGATTATTCCAGATCCCCACAAAAAGTTTCAGAATTACTGGAGCTCTAAAATTATTTATAGCATTTATTAGCTCCAGTTCAAATACTTACTGAATTAATTCAAAGCCCAAATCTGTCCTGGAAAAATGTGCACCATTTTTGGTAGATGCTTCCACCTTATTCCAGAAATGATGAACATTTTTGAAGAGCATTTTGGGTTTATTGAAAAATATTTTAAGTTGAACCTATTTGATTTAATTTTGGTGCTAGGGTTTGGTCATCCCCAATTCAAATTTCCTTTGAATTTAGCATGATGCATTGATGCTCTGATGCAACTAATTACAACCATTATTCTAGGGCTGTGACAACTCACCCCCACTAAACAAGAATCTCGTCCCGAGATTCAAGCATAGGGTAAGAGGAAGGGGACACAGAACTGACACAGTCTTCATGATCCAAGTTGCAATTCCCGAGGATGTTGATCTGTTGCATCGTTTTGATCTTGATGTCTTTGCCTTCGAGAACTTCACCCAACATGAGATGAAATAAAGAAGCTCTACAGGAGTCAATCTTCTCGAAGATCAAGTAACTCATGACCAACTCATGCAATGAGACGTAAGAACATCTCTTGAGCTGGGACACAAAACACACATCAGGAACGAGGGAAGGAAGTAGATGACGAACGTTCAATGTGGTAGGCAACAATTCCAAGCTTAAGATGGTGAAGAGGTTTCGAAGTAGCGAGGAGTTAAGTTGCCCTTGGCACCATAATAGGGTACCTTAGGGGAGGTGACTCGTAGAATTATTCCCTTAAGTGGCAAAAAGAATTACTTTTGATACATAGATCATTGAAACTCTTTATACCAGGCTGAGGCAAATTCACAAATGATCGTTTGAAGGAGTTCAAAGAAATGGCATACTCAGTTTGGATCGGAAATTAGAGTTAGGGAACAACTCGGCAAATTGAAGGCACATCCCAATTAATGTCGAGGACATAACATAGTGTCTGAGCGTGCTTTCAAGAACTTGAGCATTTCCATATTCATCAAGGTTTTTCCAGCATCTATGCCAAAGATCCTGGCAACACTTCATACTACCATGATGGATAATGATGGAGGATGCGGATGCAAAGGAGGAAAACCCTTTCTCAGATTTCACCTTAGCGAGGCCAAGGAAACAAAATCTGGATGATCGACCGAGAGACATTTAGCTCTCCACTTCTAATGTTCTCCTCGATGTACTAGATACCACGATCATGCTTAAAAGCATCATCGATAAGGTCATCAAGTAAAGGTCGGACTTCAGGAACACAAAGGATCCATAAGGAACAATTTCTAGAATAAGTTGCATGGAAATCCTCATGGAGAAGATGGTCAATTGCTCAATCAAGATACTACAATAATAGATCTTGGGAAAATTCCAACCATCATATCTACCTGAGATTCAGATATGGTTGGTGACAGGATACTTCAGACTCAGCATGTCCGAAAAAGAAAGTTTGCAACACAAATCGACGAGATGACGTTGCGAGATTCTCGGGAAATGAATTACGGAAGCAAGCTCCAAACATGAGCTGGATTGCAAGACACACGTGAGCACACTGTCCGAGACAAGCATGACCGCGTAAAAGTCTCACAGCAAAACACTACCGAGTTCTGGTTGGGAACCATCATCGAGGATATCGAAGTCCTTGCATAAGTCTAGCTCTTAAGAAGGAACTTCTTCTCCTTGAACAAGTAAATCAGTGGCTTGGTGTGCTAGGGAATACATATGGAATGGAGGTAGCGAGCCTATCAAACCATAGAATACTTCGCACATGCATGACTGACTTGGGACGATTCCAATTGAATCAAAACAACTTTCTTGAATTCACGGCGGCAACTTGCATCAAATGCACGTGAACTTACAGGAAGTCACTTCTTACATCAAAAATATACTTCATGAGCGGGACACGAAGGTAATGCTTTCAAAAGTTTCCAACACTAGCTTAATGTTCAACAAAATCATGGAGGAGATAAAATGTTGCTGATGGGCTCAACAACAACTCATCGAGATTTCCATAAAGATGGAATTCCATAATTATGTGAACAAGGTGATAGCATTGGTCAGACCAAAAGATATAATGGTGTATGCTCGAGGAAATAACCACGAGTACGACAACATTAGGAAAATCGTTGGTTCTGATTTTGATTTGACGATAGCCCATGCTCAAATCAAAGTTTGGGTAAGATAATAGATCCACCAATTGATCACGAGGGTCAATCGATGAAGGTATCATCTTTGTTCAACGCACACACACAAAAGATATCCCTTTGAATGAACTAAGTTAGCCACGCCTTTATCTTCCAACTCTCCAAGTTGTTGTTTTAGCTTAACCAACTAGTTCAGGGTATCCAACACAGGTTCTTGGAGAAGGGGTGGTTTATAGGAATAAACCAACTTGATCACGAACTCAAAATAACGGTCAGGGGCAACCTGGTGATACTTCCAAGAAGATATCTAGAAAATCATGAACCACCGACATGTTAATAAGCTCGAGAACAATCTCGCTTTTCAGGGTAAGACGATATGATCAAAGAGTGAGGGATTGGCACAATCCTAAATCGTTGATCGAAGAGTGAACCAGGAATAATGGACTAGGTAGCACGATCAATCTTAGAATGATAATTCAATAACCAACACACTAAGAATGAAATTATTGTCCATTAACTTCCAAGCAACATGGTTGCTAGGAGTATTGATTTCACACATCACGATTCACTTGTCGATATTCCAATTACAACATTACGGGGACCGAGAAATAAATGATGGTGGCGAGAAGTATCACTGAATCAAGAATCCATAAGATGATGTGCAATTCCCATGACATTTTTCTTGACATAAAGATGGTAACACTCCAAGGTAGAATAGACTAGAAGCTGGATTGGCCTCTTGATCTGCAGAATACAATTGCTTTGACCCAATCCAAGAAATGGATGGGGTGCTGGTGTATGTTTCTCCTAGTCATTTCGAAATAGAACGACTTGATGGACCACAGGAATAATAGGCACCGATGAGCACGAATGCACAACTACTCCTGACTATCAATTGATAGACTAAGGTCAGAATGCAATTGAGGAGGGAACAACTCAAAGGAACACATGACTTTCTGAGTTGTGGATGCATAGATTAGCATGTCGAACAAGTCCAACATATTTCTTCCGGACACCCATGCAGAAGGAGAGGATTGGCAGATTCACAGTGTAGAATGGAGAACTCATCAGGAGCACTCTTGTTGTGATCTTTTGGTTCAAAAGAACTTCTGCCATGGATGGTTCATGGTATTTGGAAGAATGATATACCACAGACCTTGAGGACTAAGCAAGGTTACTAACCAACCTAAAGGAGCTACAATCTCTATCAACATGAAATAAGTAGAGTGAATCTTGGGTTCAGGAACCCAGGAATGGAATACCTACTAACTAAATAACATCACGAGATGCTTTCGAAAATGATGGCCAGAATTATCACACTGGGGACACAACACAAAGGCTGAACCTCTGGGTGGTTCTCTAGGATATCCTAGTTTCTTGAAAACTTCAACAATTATGTCAAGGTAATGGAATACCTCAACACAATGTTTAGTGTGGTTAGTCTGGCCAAAAGACATCGGGAACGGGGAGAAAAGAGGTTGCAAACGCATTAGATTATTTAGAAACCTGGGACAACGCGGACATCATAACGGCTGTATAGTCATGAAAAATGGGACAACCTGCATGACAACTGACAACATAACATTGAATTCTTATGAAACACCGATCCGAGATGACAACAACTTTCCTATAAGTCTCCAGCATAGTAACTTGTCATCCTGATAGATAGATGAGAAAGCCTAGTTTCTTAACCCCGTAGAAAAGAAAAGGGTGACTCAGAATCAGGAGGACACAGGATAAGGAGTAAAAAGTGCCTTACGTTCCCTTCCACAATAAATTCCCCTATATAACTAAAACATTTCTAGACTCGACTTCGACCAGTTTGGCTTGGTAATCCTACAGGCAGTCAGGCTCTGATACCAAAGCTGTCGGGACCCCGATCCTAAGCCACACCGATCTAGCATAAGACACATCATATCACTTTGCGGCCTCACGCACGGTAACCCACGGCTGCCGCCTTTACCTTGGCCGGGACCGTTTGCGTCTTTTGGCTCACGTATATAATTGTGATGCTAGCATCCATATGATAGAGAACCCGGGTCAACATGACTAGTCATAAACCAAGGTGGCACAAACGTACAGGGACAGACATAGGGAACCCAGCAATGCACGTGTCGGTCATCAGCATGTGTACTGGGTTGTAGCAAGCTATCAAGACTCTAGTAACACTGCGTGACATTTCTCCGTAGGGACAGACACAGGAGCAAAGAAGGATACATGTCGGTCAATCCATGTGTTCCGGAGCAGTAACGAACTACCAAGGCTCAGTGGAAGCACTAGGAGGCATTTCCCTGTATGGAAGGCTACCAAAGCAGATAACTAGGTGTCGAATCCCACACATACCAATGCATTTCAAAACATACACACAATATGCATGATATGTGTAGATACAACATGGCATCACAACATAACTCTACGACTCAAAGTATTTATTTAAGAGGCTCCGAAGAGCCATTCATAACATGATGTTACAAACAGGGGTCACATGACCGAACATACAAAGTCATACAAGCAACGGAAACATAAACATGTCTGAGTACAGACAGCTGAAAAGAAAGAGGGCTAGAAAGCTTGTCTATCTACAAGACCCTCCATAGGAGCCAGACCTCTGTCTGGGATCCCCAAGCTACTCGGTCAACATCGAACTCGTCGTTGAAACCACTAGTGGGACCAACGTTTTGTCTGCAAAACATAACTTAAGCAACCATGAGTACAAAGGTACTCAGCAAGACTTACATCAGACCTAACTACATATGCATCAGTATCAATAATGGGGTTGTGGATTTTAACTGCAGCAAGCTAGCTTTAACTCAGTGGCTATCCTGAACTACGACTACCAGTAACTTCTTTGGGGAGAGAGCGCACACGAGTCCACATAGTCACCACCACAATACACCACTATGGATCCACTCCCGTCTCCCTACGAGAAGGCCATCCATAGCACTCACACTTATCTTGAGCATTTTAGGGTATCCACTTCATGTTATCTATGAACAATGTAAGCATCCAAGTAGTCCATATCCGCGGATGCGGCTATTCGAATAGATCATTAACCCTGCAGGGGTGTACTTCTTCACACATGTTTCCACCACTTAGCGCCTGTACGCGAAATGTACTCGGCAGACTTCAAGCAAAAGTCGGCGTGGGTGTAGACCACGACCTGACTAACCACAAAAGACTCTAGTCCAGGTTTATCACGTATTTGAGGTTGTATCCGCAAAGGAAGTCCGGCCGAAGTTTCTATCACGGCCCCAAATGATGAGTGCAGGGTTCCCAAGAGCACCATTCGGGTGTCACTTGGTACACCGTGCCTCGGTGTCTCTACCGCATCATAGCCCACCCCTAAGATCAACGCTATGCACGGCCGCCAACACATATCCTACAAAGACCAAAAACTAGTTGCAACTCCTGGACAGAGATCAAGGCGATTAATAAGTCGAGCGGGGTCATATTTCAGGGCGCGATGTGTGGTAGTAACTGTCTTGGATCACAAACACAGAACTCGGTTCCTGAGGACGGTCCCAACGAGACAACCCACCATGTACTCCTACATGGCCTCTCATCTCTACCTTTACCAAAACATGTTCACACACTTAGCTCTCATCTGTAGGACATGTTCACAACCATTCCAATTCATCGCCCAGATGGATCAGACCTGACATAACTCTAGGCAGTAGCAAGCATGAATGAGTAGGCACATCATGGCTCAAACAACTCCTACTCATGCTAGTGGGTTTTACTAATTACTGTGGCAAAGACAGGTCATGCAGAGGAATGGGTTCAACTACCGCAACAAGTAACAGTTGAATCGTTGTTGTCCTAATGCAATAAAAGAGAGCAAGAGCAAGAGAGTGGGATTGTATCAAAATGTTCAATGGGGGTTGCTTGCCTGGCACTTCTGAAGATAGTATAGCTCTTCATCGGTGTCAACGATCACAACGTCAGAATCGTCTTCTTCTGAGGAGGAACAAACACCGGCAAACAAGAAGGAACACAATCAATGCAATGAAACCATATGATACATGATCATGACATGGCAATATGCTGTGGTTTGGGCTAATGCAGCTAGCAACAGATTGGATGGAGCTGGTTTGAATCAAAGATTCAAATTCAAACTCCACATATGGTATGTCAAATACCATTTAATTGATTTGATCTGATCAGCAGGTTTAACTTGTTTTTCATGCATGAAAATAGTACCAATCGATAGATAGGATTTTTCTAATCATTTTTCATATATAAATCTTTTTCATCTGAGCTACGGTTGATTTTATATGATTTTTTGAAGTTTATATCATTTTTTGGAATTTCCTAGTTATTTTAAATTAATCTGAATCCAAAAAATGATTTATTGCATCAGCATTACGTCACTATGATGTCAGCAGGTCAACTTGGCGGTCCAGCTCAAACTGACCAGTGGGACCCGCATTTCAGTGGCACATCTAATTAACAGAGTTAATTAGCACTAAACTTAATCCTAAACCTAATTTAGTTAGGGGCCTGGGCCCACATGTCAGTGACCTAGAGGGGAGTCAAACCCGGTCAACCGGGGTCAAACTCGTCGGAGTTGACCCGTGGCTCGTCGCCGGCGACGTCCAGAGACGGCGGCGATGCTCGGGATTCGTCCTCCGGCGACCAAAACGACGACAGAGGGCATCTATGTGAAGCTGGTGCTCGACCGCATCCATCTGTGCAAGCGGGAGGACTGAGGTTGATTGAGCTCGCCGGAACCAAGCTCGCGGCGGCGGCCGGAGTTTGGGCGATGATGGAGACGGCGCTACGACATAATGGGCTTTGAATTAATGCATATGGTATTTGATTTGGAGCCATTTAAATGCTATATATATTTTGGTAGCTCCAAATAATTTGAAACTTGGAGAGGGCCCCTGGAATACTTTAGTGTGAGCCCACAAAAAGTCACAAATTTTACTAAAATGTTTTAGTGCCTAAACTAAAACAAAATAGAAAAGAAAAATAGAAAACAGAAAAGGAAATAGAAAGAAACAGAGAGAGAGAGAGAGACAGAGAGAGAGAGAGAGAGAGATTACCTGACCCAGCACTGTGCGGCACACTGGCCCAACGCCAATCGTCGTCCTCCTGGCACCAAAAGAATCGAGCATGGTATGATCATCATGAGAAAGCCGAGCATAAAAATTCTGTAAGATAATTTCTCTTGAGAGCTCATGATTGGGGCATGTGTACATCATGTACTTAAGCCTCCCCCAAGCTTGAGCGATGCTTTCTCCTTCACGAGGCCAAAAATTATATATATAATTCCGATCACGATGAACCAAATGCATAGGATAAAATATCTGGTGGAATTCCAGTTTCAATCGGTTCGAGTCCCATGTATCAGTATCATCACATAGCCTATACCATGTCAATGCCTTTCCCTCCAAAGATAAAGGGAATACTTTCTTCTTAACTCCATCTCCGGATAAACCTGCAAGCTTAAACAATCCACAAATTTCATCCACATCGATCAAGTGCATATCAGGATGTATTGTTCCATCTCCTGCATAAGGATTAGCTAGTAGTTTCCCTATCATATCTGAAGGGATCTCATAATAAATATTTTCAGTAGGTGCAGTAGGTTGAGGAGCAACTATTTGTGCTTCCGTTCGAGGTGAAGATACCCCAAACAAACCCCTCAAAGGTTTACTTTCCATAGTGACAAGAATTTCAGCACGTAATATAAATGTTTCCTTACAAAATTCCACTCACCAAAGGCACTTCACTCCCCGGCAACGGCACCAAAAAAGAGTCTTGATGACCCACAAGTATAGTGGATCAATCGTAGTCCTTTTGATAAGTAAGAGTGTCGAACCCAACGAGGAGCAGAAGGAAATGACAAGTGGTTTTCAGCAAGGTATTTTCTGCAAGCACTGAAATTATCGGTAACGAGTAGTTTGATAGCAAGATAATTTGTAACAGGAGATAAGTAGCAATAGTAACAAAGAGTGCAGCAAGGTGGCCCAATCCTTTTTGTAACAGAGGACAAGCTAGAACGATCTCTTATAGTAAGCAAATTGTTCTCGAGGACACATGGGAATTTCATCTAGTCACTTTCATCATGTTGGTTTGACTCGCATTCGCTACTTTGATAATTTGATATGTGGGTGGACCAGTGCTTGGGTGTTGTTCTTACTTGAACAAGCCTCCCACTTATGATTAACCCCTCTCGCAAGCATCCGCAACTACGAAAGAAGAATTAAGATAAATCTAGCCATAGCATTAAACATATGGATCCAAATCAGCCCCTTACGGAATAGCGCATAAACTAGGGTTTAAGCTTCTGTCACTCTAGCAACCCATCATCTAATTACTACTCCACAATGCATTCCCTTAGGCCCAAAGATGGTGAAGTGTCATGTAGTCGACGTTCACATGACACCACTAAGAGAATCAACTGTTGGAAATATGCCCTAGAGGCAATAATAAATTAGTTATTATTATATTTCCTTGTTCATGATAATCGTTTATTATCCATGCTATAATTGTATTGATTGGAAACTCAAATACATGTGTGGGTACATAGACAACACTGTGTCCCTAGTAAGCCTCTAGTTAACTAGCTCGTTGATCAAAAGATGGTGAAGGTTTCCTAGCCATGGACATAAGATGTCATTTGATAACGGGATCACATCATTAGGAGAATAATGTGATGGACAAGACCCAAACTATAAACGTAGCATATGATCGTGTCAGTTTATTGCTGTTGTTTTCTGCATGTCAAGCATATGTTCCTATGACCATGAGATCGTGCAACTCACTGACACCGGAGGAATACCTTGTGTGTATCAAACGTCGCAACGTAACTGGGTGACAATAAAGATGCTCTACAGGTATCTCCGAGGGTGTCTGTTGGGTTGGCATGGATCAAGACTGGGATTTGTTACTCCGTGTGACGGAGAGGTATCTCAAGGCCCACTCGGTAATACAACATCACAATGAGCCTTGCAAGCAAAGTGACTAAAGAGTTAGCCACAGGATCTTGTATTACGGAACGAGTAAAGAGACTTGCCAGTAACGAGATTGAACTAGGTATAGAGATACCGACGATCGAATCTCGGGCAAGTAACATACCGAAGAACAAAGGGAACAGCATACGGGATTAACTGAATCCTTGACATAGAGGTTCGACCGATAAAGATCTTCGTAGAATATGTAGGAGCCAATATGGGCATCCAGGTCCCGCTATTGGTTATTGATCGTAGAGGTGTCTCGGTCATGTCTACATAGTTCTTGAACCCGCAGGGTCTACACACTTAACGTTTGGTGACGATTAGTTGAGTTATTTTGTTGGTGACCGAAGGTTGTTCGGAGTCCTGGATAAGATCCCGGACATGACGAGGATCTCCGGAAGAGTCCAGAGGTAAAGATTGATATATGTGATAATAGTGTTTTGGTCTCCGGAAGGGTTCCGGAATTCACCGGAAGGGGTTCTGGATGTTTACCGAAGTGTTCGGGTGCAACAACACTTTATATGGGCCAAAGGGGTAAAGCCCACGAGGTATTGGAAAGTGCAAAAGGAAGTTTTGCTGCTGCCTTAAGTGGTACTACCGTTGGTAAGGCAGTACTGCCGCGTAAGCGGTACTACCGCTTGTGTGAAGCGGTACTACCACTCAAGCGGTACTGCTGGAATCCGAGTTGGACTCTTTCCGTGCGGGCCAAACCGACCTTGTGCGGGCAAAACCGACCTTGTGGAGGCTTTCTCTCCAAGTTTAGACCCCAGGGCTCAACATATAAATAGAGGGGCAGGGCTAACACACGGGACACATCAAGATTTCCCAAGCCATGTGCCGGCAACCCTAACCCTCTAGTTCCTCCCGTCATAATCTCCGTAGTGCTTGGCGAAGCCCTGCAGAGATTGTTCCTCACCACCATCACCACGCCGTCGTGCTGCCGGAACTCATCTACTACTTCATCATCGCTCGCTGGATCGAGGAGGTGAAGGCGTCATCAAGCCGTACGTGTGTTGAACGCGGAGGTGCCGTCCGTTCGGCACTAGTTCGTGATCGGATCGAGGGACGACTTGCGATTTGGATCGCGGAGACGTTCGACTACATCAATCGCGTTTCTTAACGCTTCTGCTTAGCGATCTACAAGGGTATGTATATTCACTCTCCCTCTCGTAGATGCTCATCACCATGGATAGATCTTGTGTGTGCGTAGGAAAATTTTTGTTTCCCATGCTACGTTCCCCAACATCAACAACATACATATCATCAAAATATCAAACGAATACCAAATTCACATGATTACTTATGACAAGACTTCTCCCATATCCTCAAGAACAAAAGTAACTACTCACAAACCATATTCATGTTCAAGATCAGAGGGGTATTGAATAGCATAATGGATCTGAACATATAATCTTCCACCAAATAAACCAACTAGCATCAACTACAAGATGTAATCAACACTACTAGCAACCCACAGGTACCAATCTGAGGTTTTGAGACAAAGATTGAATACAAGAGATGAACTAGGGTTTGAGATGAGATGGTGATGTTGAAGATGTTGATGAAGATTGGTCCTCCCACGATGAGAGGATCGTTGGTGATGTCGATGGCTTCGATTTCCCCCTCCCGAAGGGAAGTCTCCTCGGCGGAATCGCTCTGCCAGAGAGCAAAAGTGCTCCTGCCCAAGTTCCGCCACGAGACGGCGGCGCACCATCCCAAAAGTCTTCTCCCTATTTTTTCTAGGGCAAATGGGCTTATATACCAGAAAATGGGCACCGGAGGCTGGCCAGGGGCCCCATGAGCCACCAGGGCGTGCCTGGGGGGTGGCGTGCCCTGGTGCCTCATGGGCACTTGGGTGGCCCCCTCTGGTACTTCTTTCTTCCAATATTTTTTATTTATTCCAAAATAAATCTCTGTGAAATTTCAGCTCATTTGGAGACGTGCAGAATAGGTATCTCTGACATAGCCTTTTCAGGTCCAGAATTCCAGCTGCCGGCAATCTCCCTCCTTATGTAAATCTTGCATATTAAGAGAGAAAAGGCATTAGAATTGCTCCACAAAGTGTTATATTGATTAAAAACACTATAAATAACAGTAGGAAAACATGATGCAAAATGGACGTATCAACTCCCCCAAGCTTAGACCTCGCTTCTCCTCAAGCGAAAGCTGATATCGATAATCATGTCCACATGTTTAGAGAGAGAGGTGTCGATAAAAACAAAATACGGACATAGTAGCATCATGATCATTATTATAACAGCAATATTTAATATCATAAAACTTCTCATGAGTAAGTAACAATTCATCACAATAACGAAGTATAAGGCATAAACTTTCTTGAAAACTAACAAACTATGTTCTCAGTCAACAATGCAATTGCAATTCATCATATTTTCAGGAAGGGTCTCATGTAGGAGCTTTTTAGCAAGTCCACATACTCAACCATCATTCAGTCTTCTATGATTGCTAACACTCACAACATATATATGGAGCAAAATGTTTCAGCCAGACACAAAGAAAGATAGTGGCTTATAATTTCGCCTCCCAACTTATTCACCTCAATTGTAATGTCAACAATAATAACTCATGATCACTCATATCCAACTAGATATATATGCCTAGATCTTCCCCACCACAAGATGCTTGCAAAAGAGAAAAATAAAAAGGAATAGAGGAGAACACTATTGACTCTTGCATAAAAAGTAAATACATAAAAGTAAAAGATAGGCCCTTCGTAGAGGGAAGCAGAGGTTGTCATGCGCTTTTTGTTGTTGGATGCACAAGCTCTTAATGCAAATGAACGTCACTTTATATTGCCCCTTGTGATAGCAACCTTTATTATGTAGTCCGTCACTTTTATTTCTTTGCCATCACAAGTTCGTACAAAGCTTATTTTCCCTCACAATAAAAGTTCATACATATTTAGAGGCATTTTTATTGCTTTTTGCACCGATGACAACTTACTTGAAGGATCTTATTCAATCCATAGGTAGATATAGTGGACTCTCATGACATGAAACTGGGTTTAAGGGTTTTTGATGCACAAGTAGTGTCTCTACTTGGTGCGGATTTTTGGCTAGCAAAGATATTGAGCAAGCACCACATGTTGGAGGATCTATGACAATATAACTTCTATGTGAATATAAGCAAACATAATTCATTACGTTGTCTTCCTTGTCCAACGTCAACAATTTGACATAAAATACTTAATGGGGGCTCACAATCATAAAAGATGTCCAAGATAGTGTATTTGCATGTGAATCTTCTCTTCCCTATTAATTTTTCATGAATTGCATCATTGACCAATACTATGCTTGTTAACCTCCAATAAATTTTACCACTTATACTTTTCTTTATGTAATGTCATTACTTTCCATAAGATTAGCATATGATCTTTTTCATTATTTTCATTGCTAGGATTGAAACATAAAAGTAAAGAAGCAAAAACTCAAACTACTCTTTATTACATAACTCTCAAATCAATTACATAGATAGATAGATCACGAAACTAGCACTCAAAAATAGATCATACTAAACTTTTATTCAACTAAATCATGAAATAACTAAGGATCGAACTAAAAGTAGGTAAAGATAGCAAAAGTGATGGTGATACGATACCGGGGCACCTCCCGCAAGCTTGGCACAAGCCAAGGGGAGTGCCCATACCCATGTACTCAAGTTTCCTTCTTCGGTGATGGTGGTGGTGGAGTGGTGGGCTTGTCATTCAGTTTCCGCTTGAGAACATAGTTTTCTTCCTTCAACTTGCTAATTCCTTGCTCGAGCTCCACTATCTTCTCACACAATACATTCTTGTTTTCCTGTAGAAGACGAAAAGGGATAAATTGGATCTTAGATTTGTTTACTGTGTTTGGGAGGCTTGACTTCTTGAACTCCACATGCATATCTCCCGGTTGAGGTAGAGGGGCATCTTCTTCATCCGAACTCGCGTCTTCCGTTCCCTTCATGTTGGCATCTGGCTCCTCCTCCACGGACCATCCATAGGGGTCTATATCCCCATAGATCCTTGGATTTGTAACATAGTGTGATACGAAGCTTTCTCCATCTGAGTCTTGAGACGACATACTTTCAGATCTGTCAGAAAAATAGCACAAAACAAGAACAGAGAATATTTCTACGATACGGTGATCAAAACATCTGGGAGTATATATAAAGAATTTTTATCTTGCAGAACAAGTATTCCAAACGAAAATGGAGTCAGGAAGGCTCATGAGGGGCCCACAAGCCACCAGGGCGCGCTTGGGGGGTGGTGCGCCCTGGTGCCTCGTGTGCACCTCGTGGGTCCCCTCGGCTGTTTCTTATTTTTGTATTTTTTCTAATATTCCAAAACTGACAAAAAGTATTTTTTTATGGAATTTTTGGAATCGGTTTACTTACCGTATCACGTACCTCTTCCTTTTTAGGGTTCCGGAGTGTTCTGGAAGGTCTCTCTTATGTATTCCTCCGGTGTCATTGTTTCAATAATATTAGTTTCAACTTTAATGGGAGTACCTGAAATATAATGCTTAGTTCTTTGCCCATTCACCACTCTTGGATTAGTTCCTTCGAAGTTGTTTATTTTGATGGCTCCGGGGCGATAAACTTCTTCGATGATATACGGTCCTTCCCATTTAGAGACAAGTTTTCCTGCAAAGAATCTCAAATGAGAATTGTACAATAGAACTTGCTCACCCACTTTGAATTCCCGTTTTTGAATTCTTCTGGCATGCCATCTCTTAACTTTTTCGTTAAACAATTTGGCATTTTCATAAGTTTGGGTTCTCCATTCATCTAATGAGCTAATATCAAATAACCTCTTTTCACCGGCAAGTTTAAAATCATAATTGAGTTCTTTAATTGCCCAATATGCTTTATGTTCTAACTCAAGAGGTAAATGACATGCTTTTCCATAAACCATTTTATAAGGAGACATACCCATAGGATTTTTATAAGCAGTTCTATAAGCCCATAGTGCATCATCAAGTTTCTTAGACCAATTCTTTCTAGATCTATTGACGGTTTTTTGCAAAATTAATTTTATTTGTCTATTGCTCAATTCAACTCGACCACTAGATTGAGGGTGATAGGGAGATGCAATTCTATGGTTGACATCATATTTAGCAAGCAGTTTACGGAATGCACCATGAATAAAATGTGAACCACCATCAGTCATTAAATACCTAGGGACTCCGAACCTCGGGAAAATAAATTCTTTAAGCATTTTAATAGACGTGTTATGATCAGCACTACTAGTTGGAATAGCTTCTACCCACTTAGTAATGTAATCAACAACAACTAAAATATGAGTATACCCATTGGATTTAGGAAAAGGTCACATATAATCAAATCCCCAAACATCAAATGGTTCAATAACAAGTGAATAATTCATAGGCATTTCCTGACGTCTACCAACATTACCTATTCCTTTACATTCATCACATGATAAGACAAACTTACGAGCATCCTTGAAAACAGTAGGCCAATAAAAACCAGATTGTAATACCTTGTGTGCAGTTCTGTCTCCCGCATGGTGTCCTCCGTAAGCCTCGGAATGACACTTCCGTAGGATTTGTTCCTGTTCATGCTCAGGTATACAACATCTAATAATACCATCTACTCCTTCTTTATAAAGATGTGGGTCATCCCAGAAGTAATGTCTTAAATCAAAGAAGAACTTTTTCTTTTGTTGTTATGTGAAATTAGGTGGTATAAATTTAGCAACAATATAATTAGCATAGTCCGCATACCAAGGAGTAGTACGAGAAGCATTTATGACAGCTAATTGTTCATCAGGAAAATCATCATTAATAGGAAGTGGGTCATCAAGAACATTTTCCATTCTAGACAAATTATCTGCTACGGGATTCTCAGCTCCCTTTCTATCAATAATATGCAAGTCAAATTCTTGTAGCAATAGAACCCACCTAATGAGTCTAGGTTTAGCATCTTTCTTTTCCATAAGATATTTAATAGCAGCATGATCAGTGTGAACAGTTACTTTAGAATCAACTATGTAAGATCTGAATTTATCACATGCAAACACAACTACTAGAAATTCTTTCTCAGTAGTAGCATAATTTCTTTGAGCGATGTCTAGAGTTTTACTAGCATAATGGATAACATTTAATTTCTTATCAACTCTCTATCCTAGAACAGCACAAATAGCATAATCACTAGCATCACACATAATTTCAAAAGGCAAGTTCCAATCAGGTGGTTGAACAATAGGTGCAGTGGTTAAGGCTTTCTTAAGTGTTTCAAAGGCTTCTACACAATCATCATAAAAAACAAATAGAACATCTTTTTGCAAGAGATTGGTAAGAGGTCTAGAAATTTTAGAGAAGTCTTTAATAAACCTTCTATAGGAACCAGCATGACCTAGGAAACTTCTTATACCTTTAATATCTTTAGGACATGGCATTTTCTCAATAGCATCAACCTTAGCTTTATCAACTTCAATACCTCTTTCAGAAATTTTATGCCCCAAGACAATACCTTCATTCACCATAAAGTGGCACTTCTCCAAATTCAAGACAAGATTAGTTTGTTCACATCTCTGCAAAACTCGATCAAGGTTGCTTAAGCAGTCATCAAAAGAAGTTCCGTAAACAGAAAAATCATCCATGAAAACCTCAACAATCTTTTCACAAAAGTCAGAGAATATAGCAGTCATACATCTTTGAAAGGTAGCAGGTGCATTGCATAAACCAAAAGGCATACGTCTATAAGCATAAGTTTCAAAAGGACAAGTAACGGTGGTTTTCTCTTGGTCGGCTTGTGATACAGGTATTTGAGAGAAACCAGAATATCCATCTAGGAAACAAAAGTGTGTATGCTTAGACAATCTTTCTAGCATTTGATCAATAAAAGGTAAGGGGTAATGATCTTTTCTAGTGGCTTTGTTTAATTTTCTAAAATCAACTACCATCCTATAACCAGTTACAATTCTTTGTGGAATGAGTCCATTTTTATCATTAGGAACAACGGTAATACCTCCTTTCTTAGGGCCACAATGAACAGGACTTATCCATCTACTATCAGCTATGGGATAGATTATACCTACTTCCAAAAGCTTTAATATTTTAGTTCTTACCACCTCTTTCATCTTAGGATTTAATCGTCGTTGGTGGTCAACAACTGGTTTAGCATCAGGCTCCATGTTAATTTTGTGCTAACATAGAGTGGGACTAATGCCCTTAAGATCATCAAGGGTATATCCAATAGCAGCTCGGTGCTTCCTCAGGGTTTTTAGTAATCTCTTTTCTTCATGCTCTGAAAGGTTAGCACTAATAATAATAGGATATATCTTCTTTTCATCTAGATAAGCATATTTCAATGCATCAGGCAATTGTTTCAATTAAAATACAGGGTCACCCTTAGGTGGAGGAGGACCTCCAAGAGTTTCAACAGGCAAATTGTGTTTAAGGATAGGTGGTTGATCAAAGAACGTCTTATCTATTTCATTTCTTTCATTCATATGCATATCATTTCCATGGTCTAGCAAATATTGTTCTAACGGATCAGTAGGAGGTACGGTAATAGAAGCAAGACCAATAATTTCATCTTTACTAGGCAATTCTTTATCATGAGGTTGTCTACTAAACTTAGAGAAATTAAACTCATGAGACATACCACCAAAATTAACACTAACAGTTTCTTTAGCGCAATCGATCTTGGCATTAACAGTGTTCAAGAAAGGTCTACCAAATATAATGGGACAAAAATCATCTTGTGGAGAACCGAGGACTAGAAAATCAGTAGGCTATTTTATTTTTCCACACAAGACTTCAACATCTCTAACGATCCCAAGCGGTGTAATGGTATCTCTGTTTGCAAGCTTAATAGTAACATCAATGTCCTCTATTTCAATAGGTGCAATATCATTCATAATTTCTTGATATAAGGTAAACGGAATAGCACTCACAGTAGCACCCAAATCACATAATCCATGAGAACAATGATCTCCTATTTTAACTGAGACAACAGGCATGCCTACTACAGGTCTGTTTTTATCTTTAGGATCTGGTTTAGCGATTCTAGCTGCTTCATCACAGAAGTAAATAACATGCCCATCTATATTATCGACCAAGAGATCTTTAACCATAGCAACATTAGGTTCAACTTTAATTTGTTCAGAGGGTCTAGATGCTCTAATATTACTTTTGTTAACCACAGTTGAAACTTTAGCTTGTTCCTTAATCCTAACAGGAAAAGGTGGTTTCTCAATATAAGCAGTAGGCACAACTGGATGAACATGATAAACAATTGTTTCTTCTTTAACACTAACGGGGGGATGATATTTAAACAACTTCTCCTTAGGGAGATCAACATGAGTAGCAAATGATTCACAAAAGGAAGCTACTATCTCAGAGTCAAGTCCATATTTAGTGCTAAACTTATGAAAAGCATCAGTGGCCATAAAAGATTTAACACAATCGAACTCAAGTATTATACCTGACTCATTAACTTTGCCGAGTTCCCAATCTTCAGAGTTGCGTTTAATTCTTTCCAAAAGATCCCACCTGAATTCAATAGTTTTCTTCATAAAGGAGCCAGTCGAAGAAGAATCGACCGTGGTTTGATCATCATGAGAAAGCCGAGCATATAAATTATGTAAGATAATTTCTCTTGAGAGCTCATGATTGGGGAATGTGTACATCATGTACTTAAGCCTCCCCCAAGCTTGAGCGATGCTTTCTCCTTCACGAGGCCAAAAATTATATATATAATTCCGATCATGATGAACCAAATGCATAGGATAAAATTTCTGGTGGACTTCCAGCTTCAACCGGTTCCAGTCCCATGTATCAGTATCATCACATAGCCTATACCATGTCAATGCCTTTCCCTCCAAAGATAAAGTGAATACTTTATTCTTAACTCCATCTCCGGATAAACCTGCAAGCTTAAACAATCCACAAATTTCATCCACATAGATCAAGTGCATATCAGGATGTACCGTTCCATCTCCTGCATAAGGATTAGCTAGCAGTTTCTCTATCATACCCGAAGGAATCTCATGATAAATATTTTCAGTAGGTGCAGTAGGTTGAGGAGCAACTATTTGTGCTTCCGGTCGAGGTGAAGATACCCCGAACAAGCCCCTCAAAGGATTACTTTCCATAGTGACAAGTGATAGTAAATTTCAGCACGTAATAAAAATGTTTCCTTACAAAATTCCACTCACCAAAGGCGCTTCACTCACCGGCAACAGCGCCAGAAAAGAGTCTTGATGACCCACAAGTATAGGGGATCAATCATAGTCCTTTCGATAAGTAAGAGTGTTGAACCCAACGAGGAGCAGAAGGAAATGACAAGCGGTTTTCAGCAAGGTATTTTCTGCAAGCACTGAAATTATCGGTAACGAGTAGTTTGATAGCAAGATAATTTGTAACAAGTGACAAGTAGCAATAGTAACAAAGAGTGCATCAAGGTGGTCCAATCCTTTTTGCAGCAAAGGACAAGCCGGAACGATCTTTTATAATAAGCAAAGCGTTCTCGAGGACACATGGGAATTTCATCTAATCACTTTCATCATGTTTGTTTGATTCGCGTTCGCTACTTTGATAATTTGATATGTGGGTGGACCGGTGCTTGGGTGCTGTTCTTACTTGAACAAGCCTCCCACTTATGATTACCCCCTCTCGCAAGCATCCGCAACTACGAAAGAAGAATTAAGATAACTCTATCCATAGCATTAAACATATGGATCCAAATCTACCCCTTACGGAATAGCGTATAAACTAGGGTTTAAGCTTCTATCACTCTAGCAACCCATCATCTAATTACTACTCCACAATGCATTCCCTTAGGCCCAAAGACGGTGAAGTGTCATGTAGTCGACATTCACATGACACCACTAAGAGAATCAACAACATACATATCATCAAAATATCGAACGAATACCAAATTCACATGATTACTTATGACAAGACTTCTCCCATGTCCTCAAGAACAAAAGTAACTACTCACAAATCATATTCATGTCCAAGATCAGAGGGGTATTGAATAGCATATTGGATCTGAACATATAATCTTCCACCAAATAAACCAACTAGCATCAACTACAAGATGTAATCAACACTACTAGCAACCCACAGGTACCAATCTGAGGTTTTGAGACAAAGATTGAATACAAGATATGAACTAGGGTTGGATATGAGATGGTGATGTTGAAGATGTTGATGAAGATTGGTCCTCCCACGATGAGATGATCGTTGGTGATGTCGATGGCTCCGATTTCCCACTCCCGGAGGGAAGTATCCCCAGCGGAATCGCTCCGTCGGAGAGCAAAAGTGCTCCTGCCCAAGTTCCGCCTTGAGATGGTGGCACACCATCCCAAAAGTCTTCTCCTTATTTTTTCTAGGGCAAATGGGCTTATATACCAGAACATGGGCACCGGAGGCTGGCCAGGGGCCCCACGAGCCACCAGGGCGCGCTTGTGGGGGTGGCACGCCCTGGTGCCTCGTGGGCACCTGGGTGGCCCCCTCTGGTACTTCTTTCTTCCAATATTTTTAATTATTCCAAAATAAATCTCCGTGAAATTTTAGCTCATTTGGAGATGTGCAAAATAGGTATCTCTGACATAGCTTTTTCAGGTCCAGAATTCCAGCTGCCGGCAATCTCCCTCCTTATGTAAATCTTGCATATTAAGAGAGAAAAGGCATTAGAATTGCTCCACAAAGTATTATATTGATTAAAAACACTATAAATAACAGTAGTAAAACATGATGCAAAATGGACGTATCATTCACCTCGCGGGAGAACTCCTTGTAGTGGCGGTTGGATGAGGGGGCCTGGGCCCCGCTGAGAATGCACGCCACCTCGCGAGGCTCCTAATAGCCCCTAGAGTTCTCGTCAGGAAGATTGCCATTGTTCCCCCATGGCGCGGCGGGGCGGCATTGGCCTGAGGGTTGGCATGTTGCGGCTGGTTCAGCCAGCCTTGCCGATAGTTGTTGATGTTGTTGTTGTTGTTGCGATCTTCCCAGCGGTTGCCCCTGCGGCCGCCTCCGCGGCCCGCGCCGCACTCATTACGGTCGCTGCGCCTATCTTGGAGGTTGTCATGAAGCAGCTTGAGCTCATGGAAGTCCTCGGTGCTGTGGGAGTGCATGTTGTGGTAGGCGCAGAAGGGGCGACCATCCTTCTTGGCCTCGCCGCGGTCAAGCCCGCGTTTCTGCTCAGGCTTCGCCATAAGGACGGCGGGGCCCTTGCGCTTGGCATCTTTGCCCTTGGTCTTGGCGGCGTCGAGCACTACGTCAGGGTCATTGTGGGCGAAGAGGCGGCCCTCTTCAGCCTTGGTGCACTTGTCAGCGAGGTCGAACAACACGACCACGGTGTCGAGCTCGTCATTGATGGAGAGCTTCTTGAGCATCCTGACGTCTGTGACGCCGGAGGAGAACGCAGAGATGATCGCGGCGTCAGAGGCGCGCGGGATCTTGTTGCGCACCTGGCTGAAGCGCTGGATATACTTGTGGAGGGCCTCGCCAGGGCGCTGGCGCATGGCGCGCAAGTCGTTGAGCATGAGGGGGCGCTCGTATGTGCCCTTGAAGTTGGCGATGAACTGCCGGCATAGTTTGGACCACGAGGAGATGGAAGCCTCAGGAAGGTTCATCAGCCAGGAGCGCGCGGCTTCCTTGAGGGCCATGGGAAACCAATTCGCCATGACCTTGTCGTCACCGCCTGCAGCCTGGATGCTCGTGGTGTAGAGCTGCAAGAACTCCACGGGGTTGGGGCTGTTGTCGTAGCGAGGAGGGTGCTTAGGTTTGAACTTCCCGGGCCACACCACGCGGCATAGCTCGCGGGTGAAGGCAAGGCAGCCCTCGCTGTAGGTGGTGACACCTCCGGCGAGAGCGGCACGGTTCTGGCGCCCGGCCGCGGCGACGTCCTGGATGGTGCGGTTCTGGCGGCCGCGCTTCTTATCGAGGATCACGTGCATGTCTGGTGCCGCGCGCCGGACGATTTGGCAGCTAGTGTCGGCGTGGTGTGGCGAGGACACACCGTGGGACGGCTCTGGCGTGCGCGCACTGCGGCGATGTACCGTGCCATCGTCGGTCGGAGGAGGTCAAGGAGGCAGACTGTGTCCTGCCTGCCCGCCATGCAGCGACGGAGGCGGCAGGGGACGGGAAGGCATCGGGGCATCTCCAGCGGCGTTGACGAGCTCGGTGATGCGCGCGATCCAGGCATCGTACCTGGCCTCGATGGGACGGTAGCGCAGTAGTTCGTGCGCCATGAGCAATGCGGCATGCGGAGCGGGTAGGTCGAGGCGAGCGAGTGAGGATGCGGTAGCGGTGTGGTCAGGCGGCTCCGCCTGCACGGATGGATGGAGGGAAGAATCTTGCTCCTCCCCCGCCGCGGGCTCGGTAGCGGCGCCGGAACGCACACGGCGGTTGCCGTTGGCGACGGGCTCTGTGAGGACCATACCGGCCCTGCGCAGGGCACGCTCGCGTCGCGCGTTGGCCATGTCGATGTCGAGGTTGAAGGTGCGAAGACTGGCCCCCTACCTACCGTGCCAAATGTCGGGGAGAGAGATTTGTGCTAAGGGAAACCCTCTAAAACCCTGGTTTGAACACTAGGGGCCTGCTTCGCTACCTTTCGACCGGACGGTGACCTTGGCGAGGCTATGGATGAGCGAAGCGCGACGGGAACACACTCATGCAAGGCACGGCAGGGAGACAGGAGCTACCCAGGTTCGGGCCACCGGGCGGTGTAAAACCCTACTCCTGCATGTCTGAGATTGCTCTCGGATTGTGCACTGGTGTTACAAGGTAGAAGAAGGTGGAATCAACCGACCCCCTCTAAGGTAGCAGCATTGTCCCTTATATAGCTGCCTTGGTCCTCTTCCCCGAAAGGGGGACAGGTGCTCTGCCCTATCCTGACAAAAGCGGTCTTCTCCTGGAAAAGACACCGTCCATAACGCGCTAGTGGGCTCGCCGATGATAGCTGCCCTAGCATGCCGGGTCATCGTGGTCTCCTTGCACCAAAGTGGTAAGCTTTGGAACTTGCTTTGGGGGAGGCAGCCGCCCGTTGCTCCTTTATCACTGAAGAGGAAATCTTCCCCGACCGCACCTACTGGCATGACCTCTGCTATTGTCATCTTGTGCAGGCACGTCACCCACGTTGTCGTCACAGAGTCATGTAACCAGCGCCGTGTGGCTCCTCCGTGTGGAATGCCTCGCGGGAGGCTGCCTCATGAGAGAGGCCTCGCGAGGCTGCCTGCTGCAGGAGATGGTCTTCGGTATAGCCACCCCTTGCGGAGAGGGTCCTCGCGAGGCCTGGACCTCGCGAGGTGTCTTGCTTCATGGCGCCATCGGTTGCGCCGCCTCATGAACTCTTTGCCAGGTGTCACTTCCTGGGCCGCAGGCAGACGGCCCGTGGTACCCTGGTTCCCACTGGGCCGACAGACATGTCTACCCAATGGTATTGTTAATCTAATGCCTCTAGTAATATGATGCAATTAAACTATTTTACAAATGGTACTCTCCTGCTATATTTCTCATTATGAGAAGTAAGTTGTTGCTTTACGCTGTTGAATGTCCTGGTGTCCCCACTGTCCCATGCCCTTATACCAACTCTTTAGCTGCTGTTAATCAAATGTAGCTGGTAAAACGAAGCAATGCCACCATTAAAGTAATGGCATATTTGACCGATGTCATTGTTGATCGTAATGCTTCCAGTAATATGAAGCAATGATGCCGTTTTAAAATTTCTACTGTCCTTGCATGATTGCCAGGAAGATAAGGAAGATGCTTCTTTTCATTTCGTGTATGTTTCATATCTTGTTATCGACAAGTAACAGTTTTCTTTCTATATTTTTGTGCAAATAGGGATATCCATTTCACCTCGTTGCTATTGTGACCTTTTGGTGAACTGCACAAAACACTTTTTTTAAGAGTGTCGTGTGCAGTTCTACTTAAATGTCACATGGGCTACGTCTCTCGATTTTAGTGGAACTGCACAAAGGGTGATTGGAATTCCTAACTTCTTCGTCTAACTCTGCCGGTAATCTCGTGCAATAGTTTATTAGCCTTTGCAAGATTAGCCATCACCATCACCACATTGGCACTGGATTTTAGTGGAACTGCACAAAAGGATAAGCAAATTATAGTTGCACCTTCCATGAGCATGACAGCCAACCTTGATGTTGCTCAGTTTTAGTGCAACTTATGAAGAAGAAGCTGCTAGCTCATGGGACCAAGTACTTGCTAGCTGCATGATGCAAACATTGCTTCATTTTAGGTGGACTGCACAAAAAGGTCGCATGAATTGAATCATCCATATTGGTGACTGGTGTCAACCCGTCTACAATGGCATTGACTGGAGTTATGGTTCCCATGACCGGGTATGCTCCTTTTTGGTTGATTTTGACTCTGTATTCAGCTAGTGATCTTGTGCTACTGTTTTGGTACTGCTATGAGAAAGCAATAATGATATTTTTTTGCATCTTAATGTAATGCCACTAATAATTTGTGGCAATGTTTTGGCACCGCTAGTGCCACTGATAAAATGAAGTAATAATACAGTTAAAATAGAGCTACTGTCTTAGCTATCATTTCATTTCCAATGTAGTTAACTTGTAGAAGGCGTATCCGGAGGAATTGAGTCCATTTGCACTGCATCAATCACATAGCATGTGCACTGAACTAGTTGAGTCCATCAGGCCTACCGTCGAGGTTGCGCGGGCCCCCTCTCTCCCTCGCAGCATGGCGGAAGACATAATTTTAGTTGAACTGCACAAAAAAGCGATTGGAATTACTCAAGGCCCTTCCTTCTACTGCCACACTGAAGTTGTTAATAGATGTCAATGAATCGCCATCATGGCAAGATACGGGGACTTGAAGAATAACTTGATCTCACAAAGTCATCTCCACAGGTTAGTACTGTCCTTCATCCACATGATCGTGCTTTGTCATACTGTGCTAGCGTTGTATTTTTTTAGTAAAGCTATTGTATCGCAATCTTTTTTCCCATTAAGAAAATAAAGTTGCTTCAACTAGTGCCACTATTATAGTAATCATTCTTTTTCATTATCTGTGCAAACAGGAATACTCAGCTACAGATGTTGGGATGGTCAAAGCATTCGCCAAGTTCTTCGCGACCTGCTTATGCAGATATTGGAAGTGGTAGTGCCACTAGTGATCCAGAATATGTTCATATGCCAATGTTTGACATGTGTGGAAGTAAACGGGACTAGTTTCAATGTTTTAGCAAATCCTTGAATCAAATTTCTTACATGAAGCATCGATCGCTTTTTATTTATTTGTTCACATTCTCACAACGTTTTAGTTGTAACGTAACTATTGGCTCTGATCTGTAAATCATTGAGATGCATAGGCATCTTTATTGTACATATTATTTGAATCTTATGAGTTGGTTGTGAATCTTGCAAGCTGTGAAACACGGCATGATGATGCAGAGGACAGCAACCCTAACAAGCTGGTCAAACTTGGTAGTATTGTCTGTGTGAAAGTGCGGCAAATGAGCTGATCGTGTGCGTCTTGAGAATAATGATTCTAATTGTTTTGCATGTTGATTTTATGGCACTGATAGAATGAGCCAATGCTTTGCTTGTTTTACGAATAAAATTTAAGTAAAGTGACCACACTAACACTCGCTATTACGGTGCCAATGCTGACCCGCTCGTGAACGGACGTGTGGCCGGAATAGGTTTCTCGGCTTCCACGCGGGTTTAGTGGAGGCATTTGAATGCGTCGAGGAGACGTGTTCTGCCGGGCGTGCAGCGGGCTGATACGTCTCCAACGTATCTATAATTTTTTATTGTTCCATGCTGTTATATTATAAATCTTGGATGTTTTAACATACATTTACAGCAATTATATATCATTTTTTAGGGATTAACCTATTAACTTAGTGCCCAGTGCCAGTTGTTGTTTTCTGCCTGTTTTTGGTTTTACAGAATATCAATATCAAACGAAGTCAAATGCCACGAAACTTTTTGGAGATTTTTTTCTGGACATAACAAACACTAGAAGCTTCGGGAGAGGGCCAGAAGACCCAGGAGGTGGCCACGAGCCACCAGGGCACGCCTGGGGGGCAGGCGTGCCCTGGTGCCTCATGGGCCCACCTCTGCCCCTTTTGACCTAATTCCACCACTATAAATTCCCCAAAATCGGGAAACTGACAGAGGAGTCCACGAATACTTTTTCCGCCGCCGCAAGCTTCTGTTTTCGAGAGATCCCATCTGGGGGCCTTTTCCGGTACTCCGCCGGAGGGGGAATCGATCACGGAGGGGCTCTACATCAACCTTGCTGCCCTTCCGATGATGCGTGAGTAGTTTACCACAGACCTTTGGGTCCATAGTTAGTAGCTAGATGGCTTCTTTTCTCTTTTTGATCTTCAATACAATGTTCTCCTCGATGTTCTTGGAGTTCTATCCGATGTAATCACTTTTTGCGGTGTGTTTGTTGGGATCCGATGAATTGTGAGTTTATGATCAGATTATCCATGAATATTATTTGAGTCTTCTTTGATCTCTTTTATGCATGATTATTATAGCTTCATATTTCTTCTCCGATCTATTGATTTGGTTTGGCCAACTAGATTGATTTATCTTGCCATGGGAAGAGGTGCTTTGTAATGGGTTCGATCTTGCAGTGCTCAATCCCAGTGACAGAAAGGGACATGACACGTATGTATCATTTCTATTAAGGGTAAAAATATGGGGTTTATTCATGCATGATTTTACTTTGTCTACATCATGTCATCTTGCTTAAGGCGTTACTCTGTTCTTCATGAACTTAATACACTAGATGCATGCTGGATAGCGGTCGATGTGTGGAGTAATAGTAGTAGATGCAGGCAGGAGTCGGTCTACTTGTCTCGGACATGATGCCTATATACATGATCATTGCCTTGGATATCGTCATGATTATTTTGTTTTCTATCAATTGCCCAACAGTAATTTGTTTACCCACCATATGCTATTTTTATGAGAGAAGCCTCTAGTGAAAACTATGGCCCCCGGGTCTATCTAAATCATATATTAAAAGTCCTAAAAATACCTTGCTGCACTTTTTCTTTATTTATTTTATTTTGTATTTTTGTTTCAATCTATCTATCTATCACATACAATTTAATCTTGCAATTTACCGTCGAGGGATTGACAACCCCTTGTTTGCGTTGGGTGCAAGGATTTGTTGTTTTGTGTGGAGGTGCTGCTAATGAGGTGTTGTGTGATTCTCCTACTGGATTGATAACCTTGGTTTCATAACTGAGGGAAATACTTATCTCTACTATACTGCATCTCCCTTCCTCTTCAGGGAATTACCAACGTAGCTCACAAGTAGCACGGGCGAGGGAGGAGGGGGTAGTAACTGCTGCCGCCTGTACCCACTTCGATCACTGGTGATTGCAGTTCCCCAATAGTGGAAAAACAAACTGCTGCCGCCGCCTACCCCCTACATTCACTGGCGATTGCAGTTCCCTAAGATTGGAAAAATGAACTGGTATTGCCGCCCCCAGTACCCCACTACACACCGATCCCCAGAGTAAATAAGGAGCCCTCTGCTATCCATATCTCCCCATCGTCTTCATCTTCCCCCTGCCCCCAATCCCCACAAAACGAGAACCGCCGCATTAACTCTGTGTGAGAAGAGACTCCAATGGCGATCCGAGGGGTGAGCCTGTTGGATATGGACTTCAGCAAGGAGTTCACCTTTGAGTTCGCCATTTAGACCCATGGCAGCACCAAGCTGAATGTGATGTACACCAACGATCTGGACTTGGTGAAGCTCTGCCTTGCCAAGTTCAAGCAGTACCTACAGGAGGAGAAGCACAAGGTCACGGGACTAGACCTTGTGCCCATCCATATGTCTCCTGACAGGGACTAGCGGATCGCCATCTCCCAGGTATGCGTGCGGAACGAGGTTCTCGTCTACCACTACTGTAGGGCCATCAGGGGTTCTAGAGCATTTGCCAATTTCATTGTCACCGCCGAGTGCACCTTCGGTATGGTAGAGAGCAGGAAGAACACCACTGTGCTTTACGATTCGGCCATCTGGTGCAAGAAGCTCGTCGACATCCAGAAGCAATACAAGATCATATGCAACAGGCAGGAGAAGGAATCCGTGGTTAACCTCGCCGCGGCCATCATCGACCCCTGCTACGCCAACATGAAATAAGACGTGGATACGAATTACGAAGGACCTGAACATGTGGGAGGTACCTCTTAATGTAGCCTACATCACCTATGCGGCTAAGGACGCATACACATGCTACGACATGTACAGGCGGATCTTGGACATGAGGGCGTGTCTGCTACCCGTAACCGAGGAGTACACGGATAGCCGCAGCGCCATGATCAAGCGTGCCAGGAAGATCTAGATGGTGTAGTTTGTCTGTTTAAGCACCATTATCATCTGAGTGTTTCATGCATTAGCCTATGTGTCATAATTATCTGTTTTATCCATAATATTCCGTCTAAGAATCCATGAACATGTTTGCCCTTTTTCGAGTGGCTATGAATCTGTTTGCTTATGTATGTAATAAGAGTACTAGTTCACTGAGCTGCCGTGTTTCCTTTTTTCGAGGTAGAGTAGGTATCAACTGGGCTGTGGCTGCCCAGCCCAGGTTTCTTTTCTTAGGACATCTACAGCCCACAACATGCTTATGGGGATCCAGCAGGTGTATCATTTTTTTTGTGCGTTTTTTTTTTGAAGTCTGGGTGTGATTTTCTGTAGGTTGCACAGTCATTCATTTTGCCTAGATTATCAGATAACTTCACTCAGGGTGGTCATCTTTGATCACGAACGATGACAACAAGTTAAGTTTGATACCTCTTCCGTCAGTCCTTCTGGCAGTCATTAGATTGAAATCCTGGTGTGCTTTGAATCTCCTTCCTCCCAACATATTCCCCTTCTCAGGTGCACTCAGCAGGTCACGTACATAGACATCTGGGACCAACCACCTATCCATTTGTATTTCTTCATTTTGTTCAATCTTTCGTCCTCTTCCTACAGCGGCTGCGACGCTGCCGCCCACGCCTCGACGACCCATCCTAGCCTATGGTGCTGGCCAGGCCATCCCTCTACTCCCCTACATCTCCTTTTATTCTCTGGCGGCAGCAGCTCCACCGGCCCACCCTGCACCCAAACCAGTTAACCCTAGTACTCCCCTCCGCCTGTGTCTTCCCTGGCTCCGGTTCGTTCCGGTCCGAGGTCTCGACGTCGTCCTCCGCCTTGGTGCTCTCGCCGCGGCGCCGCCGTCTGTCGTTCTCAACACGGTCAACAAACAAGAGGAATCGGGAGATGACTGTATGAGGAGAGGCTGACTGTCCGGATCCACCAGGTCCATGGCCGTACGCAAGCAAGTGCCTCCTTATATATTGCAAAAAAAATATGCTTCCTCCTTATGGTATGTTGACGTGTGGGGCCCACTTTTTTTCGATAAGGGGCGCTTTATTACTTAAAAGGTTTAAGCATTACACCCGGCCTCTGCATACTAAGATGCACACAACCAAAAGAAGTCCACACACAGAACAAAAACCAAAAAAGAGGCGAAATACTAAGAAACATCTAGTGTCTGTATAACGCCTAAGACGTAGGGGGGCCAATCCCGAGATCATGTTGCCACCCATGTTGGGTAAAAGTATCCCTCACCGTAGCCTCCAATCATGTACAGACCTCCATAAAGAGGCCGCGATTCTCCAAACGTTGTAGAGATGACCATAAACGAAGCGTCCCGGTACATCTGTAGATAACCTGCATAAGAGATGTACTTTTCCCGTTAAAAATCTTATCATTTCTACATAGCCAAAGCGGCCAAATAACGGCAAGCGCTCCCACCCTGAGAAGAGTTCTAAACTTGTGTTCAATCCCATGTAACCAGTTGCCAAATATATTAGCAACACTACAAGGAGGGTACAAGCCAGAAGCTATTTGGATGACTAACCATATAGAACGAGCCAATTTACATTGAAAGAACAAATGTTTTATTGTCTCATCATGCTGACAAAAGACACATTGTGTACTTCCATGCCAATTCCTCTTAATAAGGTTATCTTTAGTAAGAATGCCTCCGCGACGAAGATACCATGCAAAGATTTTATTCTTAAGAGGTATTTTCATCTTCCAGATCTTCTTGTTATTATCAACTGGCACATCGGATTGGAGCAAGGCTCTGTACATGGACTCCACTGAGAATTGACCATTCCCATGTAGGTTCCAATGAAATTCATCGGGCCCTTGTGACAATTGCACCGTGGATAACCGCTGGAGCAGGGTGTTCCACGATTGGAGTCTGGGTCCAATTAAATCTCTTCTGAACGTCACGTTTGGCGGAAATAATTCCATAACCGTGGCGATAGTATCACCCTTGTGGCGCACAATATTATGCAGAGCTAGATATTGTTCCCGGAGTGAAGCATTACCTAGCCACTTATCCTCCCAGAATCTAATTTCCGAGCCGTCCTTAATCGAGAAGGAGCCATAGCGGAAGAAATATTTCTTCGTCGCCATTAAGCCCACCCAAAAGTGAGAGTCCCCAGGCTTCCAGTATACCTGGGATATCGCCTTTGAACCCACATATTTTCTCTTTAGGAGAGTTTGCCATACACCATCTTCCGTCAATAACTTAAACAACCATTTGCCGAGGAGGGCCCTATTCTTAACCTCAAGGTCATGAATGCCCAGCCCGCCTTGGTCTTTGGGACGGCAAACCACACTCCATTTAGCCAGTCTATATTTCTTTCTCTCGCTATCTCCTTGCCAAAAGAATCTTGATCGGAAGTAATCCAATCTATGTAAAACTCCTTTCGGCACCTGGAAGAAGGAAATCATATATAGTACCATATTGCTTAGTACTAAATTAATGAGTACCAATCTTCCGCCTAGAGATAGCAGTTTGCCTTTCCAACTACTTAGTCTTTTTTGTAGTCTCTCCTCGACGTGTTTCCATTCAGCATTTGTGAGTCTCCGATAATGTATCGGTATCCCCAAATATGAGATAGGAAACTGGCCCAAACCGCAGCCAAACAGGTCAGCATATAGATGGGCCTCGTCTTGAGCCTCGCCGAAACAATACAATTCGCTTTTATGGAAGTTGATCTTAAGACCTGAGAGTTGCTCGAAAGCTGACAAAATTAATTTCAGATTTCTCGCTTTTTATAGGTCATGATCCATGAAGAGAATCGTATCATCGGCATATTGAAGAATAGAGAGACCACCATCCACAAGATCATTCACTACTCCATCAATCTGGCCATCAGCCTTGGCCTGCTCAATCATGACAGCTAACATATCTGCCACTATATTGAATAGCATGGGCGATATTGAGTCACCATGTCTTAATCCTTTCGTCGTTTGGAAGTAGGGGCCCACGTCATCATTGACTTTAATGGCCACGCTGCCTCCAGAAATGAAACTATGGATCATAGCGCTCCACTCTGCAGAAAAACCTTTCATTCTGAGAGTCTGCTGAAGAAAAGACTACTTCACTTTGTCATAAGCCTTTTCAAAGTCGATTTTGAGTACCACCCCATTCAGTTTTTTCCTATGTAGTTCGTGGACTGTTTCATGAAGGATAGCAACTCCATCTAGGATGTTTCTGCCTTGCATGAAAGCGGTCTGTGAAGGGCGAACCACATGTTAGGCAACCGAATTTAGCCTAATTGTTGCAACCTTCGTGAAAATTTTAAAACTAACATTAAGGAGGTAGATAGGTCTATATTGATGTATCCTTTCAGCCTCATTAACCTTAGGTAATAAAATAATCTCACCGAAGTTTAAGCGAAACAATTCTAGTTGGCCAACATCTAGGTAACCAAACAGAAGTAGGAGATCCGATTTGATGACTTCCCAGAAGTTCTGATAGAACTCGGCAAGGCAACCATCCGGACCTGGGGCTTTGTTATGATCCATTAGGAAGACCGCCTTTCTAACTTCCAACTCAGAATATGTAGCTGTCAGAAGGCTATTTTCCTCATCAGAGGCCTGGGGGATGTCATCTGTTCGGGACTCATCCATCGAGAAATGCCCTTCCTCTGGGGCTCCGAACAAATTTTTATATATAAGATTTAAGTTGCTCATGCCCCTCTATCGTGCCCTCCTCCTGATGTAGGGAATGAGTAAGTTTCTTCCGGTGTCTACCATTGGCAACACCATGGAAGTATCTAGTATTTGAATCACCTTTCAGGATAAATTGAGAGTTTGAATGTTGGTACCATTTGAGCTCCTCCTCACGCAGCATGCGAGCTATCTGTGCATTCGATTGACTCTTGATATTGATTTCATGCTCAGATAGAGGTCTGACCTCAGCCAGAGTTTCTAATTCATCAATAATAGATGAAAGATGAAGCTTCTCTTTTTTGAGGATACCCGCCGTATGCCTAGCCCAACCACGTAGGAATTTACGTATTGCACGTATTTTGTTATTCCATTTGTGTATTGGGGTATGTCCGGCAACCGGTTTTTCCTACACCTCCTTAACCATGTCATGGAAGCCATCTCGATGCAACCAACCAAGTTCAAACTTGAACTTGCATCTCTGTGGAGGACGTGGCATACCAGTAGTTAGGAGGATGGGTGCACGATCTGATAGAGCCTCGATGCGAGGTAGAGCACGAACAGAAACTATCGGGAATTTTAGTTCCCAGTCGGTATCCATTAAAACGCGATCTAGTTTCTCATATGTCAGCTCTGGAAGACTGTTTGCCCAAGTGAACTGTCTTCCAATCATGGAAACCTCTCGCAGATCTAGACTGTCGATGACAGCGTTGAAAAGGAAAGGCCAATGATCATCAAACCTACCACGGCTTTTCTCATTTGGAAATCGTAGCAAATTGAAATCACCACCAATAAGAATGGGGTATGGATTATCTTTCGCTAGATTAACCAATTCACGGAGAAAATCGGCCTTGAACTCATCCTGGGCTGCACCATACACGGCGACGAGAGTCCATGTGAAGTTATCGGCCCTGTTGCGAATATGGAGTTTAATGTGAAACTCACCATCCGAACTAGCCAAAACATCCATAGTCCCAGTGTTTACGCCAAGTAAAATGCCCCCAGAACGACCTCTAGGCAGTCGTGAACTCCAAGTGTAGTCTATCCCGCCAGAAAGACGGTTAAAAAGGCTTGCTGAGAAATCACGTCTCCCCGTTTCAGAGATAGCCAAAAAGTCTAAATTGAATTCCCTATTGCATTCCGTAATGAATAGATGTTTAGCCAAGTCACCAAGACCTCTGCTATTAAAGAACATGCCATTCATGAGGAAACATTAGGAGATTTAGAAACTTTCGCCCTCTTAGAGGGCTTACGACCTTTTTTGGAATGGGAGGCCTTTGATTTACGTCCGGAAGCTGTAAGCTCAATCAATGAACTAAGTCCGGGCTCATCTAGGCCAACATCAGAAACTTGTCCAACTAAATGAGAGAGTAGCTGACCATCTGATGTGGCATGTAGCTCCTCCTCATCTAACTGTGAGATAAAAGACTTGCTAGAAACACGTGGCGTAACCTTTAGACGGTCATATTCCAAATGTCTCAAGGCATTTGTTGAAACAGAAATATCCTTCTCATTAGTTCCTAGGCTTACACCTACATTATTCAACTTAGAAGCGATGGTTGTAGCAGAAAAAGATAAGAAGGATTTGGTTGACGACATCATACCTTGGTTGTCTAGGTTCTGTGCTGCTTTACGCCGCATAGCCTTTGCCAGGGAGTCCTCATCAGTGTCCATCATCCCGTCGTCGGTAACCATATGCCGGTTACTCCGGCGTGTGGGTGTCACTCCCGATGAAGGTAGACGCACAGGATTCACCGCCGGAGGAGGGGATGAGGGTGAAGTAGCAACCCCCTCCCCAACAGTCTCACATGCCAGTGCAAGTGACGAGACCACTGTAGCTAGCGTGTTGGGACTCGGGACAGCAGGAGCATCATGTAAAGATGGGGCGGACGTGGCCGGCTCTACCTGTGCGTGATGAAGATCCACCAGTGCAGCAGTGGATGGCCTGGTACCCACGAGCGGACCATCTGATCCCGTCCCGTGGTCAATCGTCATGGCCGGCTCCACCTGCACAGTACCCTGCATAGCCACCATCTCATGCTCCACGTGAATGCCTAGCTTGGCCGGTTGCTTGTGAGCATCAGCCAGCTTGGCCGGCTCCTTGTGAGCAGCAGCCAGCTTGGCCGGCTCCTCGTGAGCGGCCAGCCGTGCGGCCTCCACCCGAGGTGCCAGCTTCCGGCGCTTCGTAGACGCGTCCGAGGGCCCCGCCATGCCGCCGGTGGCCTGGACCGACGTAAGCACAGCGGCCTGCGGCGCTACCAACCGAGTCGGTGACGACGGTTGCGACGCAATCATTGTCCGCTGAGTATGTGACGAGGCCTCTTGCCGTTGCACCAGTGGATTCCTTTCGAGATAGCCACGTACCGCGGACTTGGCTCGAAGTTCCGCGACGAGCTCCCTGCCCCTCGGTGTCTGTGGGGAAGAGTTAAACGTGGTCACCACGTACAGCATAGAACCACCTTCCGGTGTACCACGAGAGCCAACATTCGCGAGATCCCGCCGCTGCACTTGAGTCATATGAATGTCATGTGGAGGAGCAGAACTAGATGACGGTTGGTTTGCAGGGTTCCCAGAGTGCTCGGACGTGTCCATTTCGTCTTCCTTCTCTTTTGCACCACCATCATCATCAGCATCGTCACCCTTGCGTCTCCACATGAACGGGACGAAGTCTACACTACTAGAATCAGGAGATTTGTCGTCTGCCATGGCAAACGGCAAAGTATAGGTTCACGGACGGCAAAGGCCTTTGCCGTCTGCTGGCAGACGGCCCCACGCCCAGCACAGAAAACCACGGTAAAGGGCTGCTTTGCCATCTGCATAACCGAAGCGGACGGCAAAGAGATTTGCCGTCTGCCTTTCAGGCGAAGCGTACGGCATAGTCAGTGGACGGCATAGTAATTAGGTTAGCCCCGTTAGGTGGCTAACGGCAGACTGTGCCGTCAGCCCGATGACGTCAGCTGGGCTTAGGTGGCTACAGGAAGGCTTTGCTGTCTGCCACCGACGGCAAAGCCCCACCAGCCTTTGTCGTCTGCCACCGATGGCAAAGTGACCAAATTGGTCAGGCCCCATGCTCCCAGGTTGCACAGGTTGCTGCCACGTGTCACGTTTGCCGTCAGTGGCAGACGGCAAAGAGCCCTTTGCCGTCGGTGGCAGACGGCAAAGTGCCTGAATTGCCTCTTTTTATTCTGTTTTTTGTTATATCCAATCATTTTCACAGCAAATATATGATATATATATATATATATATATATATATATATATATATTTCACAATAATTTCATCCAACATACATATCCCTGCCATATGGATATGATCATCCAACAGATATATACCAAATCAAAACAAAAAGTAAAGAGTCATCCATAGGTAGCAAGTTTCATCCAACTCTTCCATTACAATAGTTTCATCCATATTACAAAGTGTCATCCATAGGTAGCAAGTTTCACATTGTTCATCGTACAAAATCAAAACAAAAGGTAAAGACAAGCACTCCATCAATGCAAGCTTCCGTGAAGTGAATCAAATCTACAAAATGAGAAAAAAGAAAGTTAGAAGAAGAAGACTAGAAGAAGAAGAAGAAGAAGAAGAGTTTTTCTTCTCTTTCTTTTTCTTCTCTTGTTTTTCTTCTTCTTATTGCTTAATTGTGTCATTTATGAGCTTACCAAGGTTAGTATGCCATTTATGAGCTTACCAAGGTTATTATGCCATTTTTTACCTAAGTAAGCTAATTATGTCATAAATGAACTAAATAAGCTAAGTATAGGTCATTATTGAGCTAACCTAGGTAATTATGCAATTTTTGAGCTAACTAAGCTTATTATGTCATTTTGGAGGAAACGAAGCTAAGTATAGGTCATTTTAGAGCTAACCTAGGTAAATTATGCCATTTTGGAGCTAACTAAGCTTATTGTGTCATTTTGGAGGAAAATAAGCTAAGTATATGACATTTATGAGCTTACCAAGGTTATTATGCCATTTTTGACCTAAGTAAGCTAATTATGTCATAAATGAACTAAATAAGCTAAGTATAGGTCATTATTGAGCTAACCTAGGTAATTATGCAATTTTTGAGCTAACTAAGCTTATTATGTCATTTTGGAGGAAACAAAGCTAAGTATAGGTCATTTTAGAGCTAACCTAGGTAAAATAGGTCATTTTGGAGCTAAGTAAGCCTATTGTGTCATTTTGGAGGAAAATAAGCTAAGTATATGCCATTTATGAGCTTACCAAGGTTATTATGCCATTTTTGACCTAAGTAAGCTAATTATGTCATAAATGAACTAAATAAGATAAGTATAGGTCATTATTGAGCTAACCTAGGTAATTATGCAATTTTTGAGCTAACTAAGCTTATTATGTCAATTTGGAGGAAACAAAGCTAAGTATGCATTTGTTAAGCAAAACACTAGAGAAAACTTACCGTCTTAGCACCGGGGTTCCTCGAGCCGGTATCACCTGGAGAAGGGTTGTGCAATGCGGCTCCGGAGTTATGCTGCACCAAAGATCATTTGCAAAGTCTCGTTAGCATGATGACACTCTAATGTTAAGACTAGTAAATAATGACCATTCAAATGAAACTCACCGTTCCCGCTCAAGTAATGACCGGCATCGGCGGAGGGGCCTGACCGGTCTTCTCGCACATAGACTGCACATTTGGTTTTAACGAGTCAGTCATATTAGTTAGTAATGAAACGAACATTACATGCATGATTTGGCTAATATGCAGAAGAAACTTACCACGAGGAGCTCGTACATGGCCCGGTGAGCCGCGTCATTCCGTGCCCTCTCCTCCTCCAACAACCTAGCCGTCTTCTCCACCAAAAGCAGTTCCTTCTCTACCGCCACCCGGTCCCTCTCCTCCAGAAGCGCCTGGGTTGTCGCTCTCTCTTTCTGAAGAGCAGCCTGCAACACCACTCCTCGTTAGCATTGTAATCATCGATGGCCACACACACAATGTAATGGAGGAAAGGTATCTGAGTCTGTATAACTAACCTCGATGGCGAGCTCCATTGGCCGTGGACGAGGCCTTATCTCAGGACAGGAGCTCGTTTGGCGCGACTTGATCTCCGGGAGAGTGCGAGGACAACGTATCAGTCCATCTCCAATGGCTATCGAGCCATGGGGCCTCCCGCCACCAGATATCATCACCAGCTCTGGATCAATAGGCTGCTGGCTCGGGTTAAAGTCCTCCCCTTTCCTCGCCTTCCCCTCCTCTCTGTACCTCACGAGCTTGTGGTGGGAGGAGATGTTGGTGAAGTTCTCCGGATTATCGAGGTCAGACTCAGAGAATGCCTTGGCCTTCTTGTACTTTGCAGTATGGGCCATGGCATAGAGGTCGTACACCTGTGGCACCTCCGTGTTATTGTGTCGCGCCTAAAAGAGAGGAACAAAGTATTAGTAAATGACGCGGGCTCAGATACCTGAAGCTAGCATGAAGAATGAATTGCATGAATCATGAAGCAAAACACATACCCAGTTCCGCCCGAACTGATATAAGTTGGCGCTGCCTTGATGGTGTGGCACACCAACCATTTTGGCACGCCAGTCCTTGGCATTGTTGTGGACGGCTAGCCATTCGTCTGAGCACCACTCATTCACCAACGCCTCCCAACAATCCATCTTATCCGCACACCATCTCGGGGGCACCTAAGTCAGTAAAGAGAAATTTGAGCGCTACGCCTACGAATCAAATCAAGAAAACTAAGTACAAGGCCTTAAGAATAGGTAATTACCTGCATGTACTGCTCCTTCTTCAGAAACTTTTCGCGGCACGACGGCTTGTCCTTCTTAATACCACGCAGGCGTAGTAGTCTCGAACAGCCTGCGGCCGAGCCTTGTGCCATAAGTTTTGTAGTAGGCGCTTGCACTCGGCATCGATAACCTGTGCCGCGGCCTCCTCGTATCCCTCCTCACACCTGTAGAAGGTCTGCAATCAAACGAGACAACACTGATTAGTACAATAGCTAGCTATTGTTGATTTTTAATTGTGTAAAGGATGAATTACCCAAAACTTTCTGTGCACCATCTCGGCCCTCGTGGTGCACAAGACACCGTCGATCCTCTCCTCCGGCGGGGCCGGGGCAGCCAAGTAGTGCTCCCAGCTCAATCCTAGCTGTGGAAGCTGACCCTCACCGGGCAACGTGACAAACCCCGGGAAGTTTGGCCGGCAAATCACACCAAGGACGGTGTTGGGCCTGTGGACTTCCTTGGCGTGGTGCCAACCCCTGCAATATGACAAGGCCAACGCATTAGATATTTCAAGAAACGTGAAGGCAAAAGGTTAAAAAAAGTAAATGCACTTACTTCTCCCCATCAGGCCTAATCAACCACCTCTGCTCGCGGGTCGCCGGCATGGGCGGGAGCCGTGTACTACCACGCTGGTAGACGGTGCGCCCCTCAACCACCTCGCCCTCGCTATCAGAAAACCGATCCCCGCCACCATCAGCATGGCCACTCGACTCCGGCCAGGCATCCCATCGGGTCTCCTGAGACGTAGCCTGATGCCTGCCCTGGTCCGGAGTCTCGTGGGACGAAGCCTCTGGGACAGGAGTCTCATGGGTCGAAGGCTCGTCGACCCGAGGCTCGTGGACCGGAGTCCGCGTAGCCTCCACCTCAGACGGGTCATCCACCCTAGCAGTCCTGTGCTCGGGTGAATCAGCTGGGGGTGGTGGCGAGGAAGGCGTAGCAGCCTGCCTACCTCTCCTGCGGCCACGTCCAGCTCTACTAGCTCTCTTCTTCCCCCGACCTCCTCTCTCGGTGGGCAACGACGCCGACAAAGAAGCGTCCACCGGTGTCTGCAGACTGTCGATCAACGCTCTCCGGAGAGACTGGGCTGGAATGGAAGTACCCCTCCCACCACGCGCCGACAAAGAAGGAGCCGCGGAGCGCTCTCGACCTGCGCCCACCATCTTCCAACACCTGCCATGACAAAGAGTAAACGAAATTAGTACAACATAAAAAAATTGAATACCTGACATGAATAATAATATGTATATAATTTAAGTGTATCATCATCATGTATATATCATAAAAATTGAATACCTAACATGAACCAATAATATGTATATAATAAAAATTGAATACCTGACATGAACTATTAATATATATGTATATAATAAAAATTGAATACCTGACATGAATTAATAGAAATCTTGATCATCTATATATGCTCCGGGATCAATAAATGCATCATCATCATCACTATCTTGGATGATGTGCTCATCTGGTTCAGCGGCATCAACATGTGGAAGGCCTCCTTTATGTAATCGGTCAAGCATTGACAGGTCATCCGCAGCAGTAACCTCTTCTTCTTCCAGCTCTTCTTGTTCCAGCTCAGGGGTGAAGCCGGATTCACCGTCGCTGTCTACTTCAATGTTCTGGGGTGAAGTAGAGCGGTTCTTGAAACGTTTTTTGGAAAGACATGTTTCTTGGAAGAATTCTCCTTCATATGTGTCTGGGTTAATGTGAGGTTCATAATCCTCTTCATTGGGGGGAGGTGGTCTAACACATGGCGGCACTTCATAAACGACATCCCAACCATTCAGATTTGGATCAGTTTGGCAGGCCCACGGTAGATAGAAAACTTGGGTCGCCTGTTGAGCCGTAATATAGACATCGGGAACATCTAAATGGGTGCTTTGTTTCATTTCGACTAGCCCTAAATGTTCATGAGTCCTTCTAGTCTCCTTCGGCTAGAACCAATAACATTTGAAGACTACGACGTTCGGTGGGTTCTCACCATAGAATAGAAGTTCATAAATTGCTTCAACTCTTCCATAATACTCGGTATCTCCTTCGCAGATAGCAGAGACACAACAATTTGTAGACTTTCGGTCGGCCATAGATAGCTCTTTGCCAAAGGTACGAAAGCGATACTCGTTGATGTCGTATTTGTCAAATGAACGGACCTTATAGTCAAAACCATTAGCGACTTGTCTCAATTCGGCGTCCATTGACTCTGAATTAGCCTACAAGTTTAATACGGAAGGATTGTTGCATTATCCGCAAATTAGACGAAGAAATCAAATGGTCTAATGGAAATTACCGTTTTTTTGAACCAAGAGATGAAACCGGGATAGCCGCCTCCATGCTTTGCCAGAAGCTCATACTCTCTGATGGAATCCTTTTGGATCACCGCTCCATCCGAGAATTTGGCGACGTATCGACTGTATCAAATATCCTGGAATAAGAGCAGTTCAAAGGAATTAGAAGTTGCGAAACAATGTACCGAGAACTTACTCGATGTACGGCCGCACTTCTGTCAGGTTGTTGAAGATATACAACGAAATGGTCCGCCATTCTTCGACATCCAACCCTACTGGTTTCCAAGCACCGGCTGGTGCGAGCTTCCCTTTGAATAGGCTGAGGTTGGATCCACCTTTTTAGGGTCGCCAGCATTGTACCGAGGCTTCGGATTATGCAAATGACGATTTTTGGCTTCGTAGTGTGCTATCACGAAGTTGGCCGCCTCCTCAGTAATGAATGCCTCGGCCATCGATGCTTCAATTCTACGTTTATTTTTACATTTTGCTCGAAGCGTCTTCTGCATCCTCTCAGTTGCGTAGCACCAACGATTTTGCACGGGCCCCCCCAATCTTGCCTTGGTCGGGAGATGCAAAATCAAATGCTGCATTGGATTAAAGAAGCCCGGTGGAAAGATCTTCTCTAACTTGCAGATCAACTCCGGCGCCAACTCTTCCATTTCATCTAGCAAGACAGGCGATAGTTCTTTCGCACAAAGAACACGGAAGAAATAGCTCAGCTCTGCCAGTACTAGCCATTCATCCTCAGGGATAAAGCCACGCAACATCACCGGCATTACCCGCTAAAGCCATATGTGCCAATCATGACTCTTGAGACCAAATATTTTCAATTTTTCAAGACTCGCTCCCCTCTTTAGATTCGCTGCATACCCATCGGGGAACATCAACTGCATTTTCACCCACAAGATAATTTCCCTCATAGCTGGCCTTCCAAGATTGAACCATGCCTTTGGCTTCGTCCAGTTCTGCTTTCCTTTCGGTTGTCGCATGTTTTGTAACGGTCTATCACATAGAGCCTCCTGATCGACTCTAGCCTTAGGATTATCCTTTGACTTTCCCTCTATGCCGAATAATGTACCAAAAAGGGCCTCGGTGATATTCTTTTCAGTGTGCATCACGTCGATGTTGTGTGGGCAAAGGAGGTCTTTGAAGTAAGGCAGATCCCACAAGCATGTCTTGTGAGTCCAGGCGTGTTCCGAATTATACCCCTTGAAATACCCTGGACGCTCTGCATCAGGCTCGAGAGCGTTTAACTGATCAAGGATCTGTTGGCCTGTCAACGCAGGTGGTGCTGAGTTTTTCACAACTCTACCTTTGATGAAGTTCTTCTTGTCTTTTCTGAACTTATGGCCAGGATCCAGGAACTGTCTATGCAAGTCGAAGCAAGAATACTTGCGACCCGCCTGCAGCCAACGAAAATGAAGAGCTGCCTTGCATGTGGGGCACGGGAACCTTCCATGCACACACCAGCCAACGAATAGCGCATACGTCGGCAAGTCATGCATCGAGTACATGTACAGACATGCATTGGGAAGTTTTGTTTTGTAGCGGCGTCGTATGTCTTGATCCCATTATCCCAAGCTTCTTGCAATTCATCCTTAAGCGGCTGCATGTACACATTCATATTCTTCCCCGGATAGTTGGGCCCTGGAATTATCAACGTCAGGAAAATGTTCTTTCTTTGCATAATCTGTCCGGGGGGAGATTGAGTGGAATGACAAATACATGCCAACAACTGTATTGGGTTGCCGCCATACCAAACACATTGAACCCATCCGTGCTGATGGCGACTCAAGGATGGCTTGGATCTGCCGCTTTATGCTGATGTAATGCATCGAAGTGCTTCCACGCAAAAGCGTCTGATGTGTGTACCAACATCTGATTCCCATCTGCATCTAGTTCGGTTCTTTTGCCCAATTTGTGCCATGTCATCTATCTGGCCGTCTCTTCGACCATGAAAAGATGTTGAAGTCTTGGTATGATTGGCATATACCGAAGAACATTAACAGCGGTTTTGGTCTGACTCTTCTCACCCATACCGTTGTCTACCACAACATACCTGGAAGACTTGCAAATGGGACAATAGTTCAAGTCCGCATACTCAAGCCTAAATAAGGCACATCCATTCTCACAGGCATCTATCTTCTCATAGGGCATCTTAAGTACACGGAGGATTTTGTCCGACTAGTACAGGTTTGCAGGCATTACATGGCCTTTGGGTAGAAAGCGTCCAAATAGTGTCATCATCGCGTCGTAGCATTCTCTGCCCAAGTTGAATTGAGCCTTCAGAGCCATTACTTGTGCGATGGCATCCAGCTGACAAAGCTTAGTGTGCTCGTCGAGAGGACGTTTTGAAGACTCCAACATTTCATTGAAGGCCTTTGCAGATTCCTCCATCTCATTGTCCGAATCCCGAGCATCATCAAAGTCTTGCACCATGTCTTCGATCCCGGTACCATGCTCGTTGGTGCGACGACGAACCACCTCAGCTCTGGCACGTTGGGCAGATTCAACATGAAATGTCCACACCGTATAATCAGGCGTAAAACCCCACTTCTGCAGGTGTTTACCCATTTCACCATCTGTCCTATTTTGAAAGTTGTAGCACCGGACACAGGGGCACCAGGTTTTTCTCTGGCCATTTGCAAATGCGGCTCTCACAAACCCCTTGGTTTTTGTTAACCATCCATCGGTCATGTCTTTCTGACTAGTGTGACCGGTGTACATCCACGCACGATCACTCATCTTGCCTAGCTACTGGACACACAAGAAATATATACATAATTCAGCATATATATTCATCAGTTAATCAAGTTTGTCAGTTTTATTACGCCCATGCAACCTACACGCTAATAGGTAAAGATAGGTCCAAATCCCACCCGAGTATGTGTAGATTGGGTTCGTTTTCCCATGCTCTGCTCTGGATCCGAGGCAAAATTTCGGCAGCACCTCCCTGCTGTTCTCCTGATACACGTCTCGGCAATAAACAGAGAGGATGTGTACCCGGAGAACAACAGGGAGGCACTGACGAAATTCTGCATCGGATCCGGAGCAGAGCATATGGGAAAACGAACCCAATCTACACATACTCGGGCTGTCCATGGATAACGTTGGACAATTCGAAAGAATCACGGTTATAAATATGCAAATGCATGCATATTTATAAATGTAACCCTTTCGAACGGGAGACACATATTGGTCACGCAACTGTATTTACCTAGCTAGTGTCATCGGCACGAAGGCCGGAACAGAGCAAAGGAAGGGGGGAGGAGGAAGGACATTTTGTGCTCACCCTCGAACGCAAGGGGAGGTCGTCGAACAACAGACCCTCAACGGCGGTGCTCGAGGTGAAGGGGAAACAACTGCACATTAAAATGCAGAAAATCAACACAAACACTAGTACCGGTAATTAAGCTAAGTAATACTAACATCTAATTACTAACTACATTATCTAATACTAACATTCTTCTTCTTCTCTCCTCCTCATCGCTGGGATACGATCTACTACGACCCCGAGACAAGGTCTATGTAGAGTGGCTCCTCCATCTTCACCGGAAGGAGCGGCGCGTCGTCGTCCACCTCCATCTTCACCGGCAGGAGGGCCGGGCGGGAGCGGTGGGTTGCGGCGGCGACGGTTCGGGCTGCTCCTCCTCCTTCTCTCCTTCATCTCCTCCTCCTCCTCTCCTCCTCCTTCTCCTTCTCTTCCTATTCTTTATCTTCTTATTCTGTTTTTCTTTTTCCTTTCCATTTTCCTTTTATTATATTTACATCTACATCTTTTTCTTCTCTTTCTTTTCATTTTCTTTGTTTCTTCTGTTTCCTTTTTCTTCTACTTATTTGTTCTCTTCCTATTATTCTTCTTTTTTCTTTTACTTCCTATTATTTTTCTTTTATTTCCTATTATACTTCCTTTTCTTTTATTTCCTATCTTTCTTCTACTTCTTCTTTCCTTTTTCTTCTTCTCTTCTTCTTTCCTTTTTCTTCTCCTAAATCTTACTCCTATTACCTAAATAATACAAACAAAGAACAAATCTAAAACTAAATCTAATTCAACCTAAAAATTAAATCTAACTAATACAAACAGAGAACAAATCTAATTAAACCTAAATAAAACTAAAATTAACTACATCTAACTATTTGCTAATTAACAGGAAAAATACCCAAAAAAAGAACAGGGGAGGAGGGGGGCTTACCTTCCGGTGGCTGCGGGTGGGGGGAGGTGGCTGCGGGGAGGAGGATGGCTGCGGGTGGGGGGGAGCTGGCGCCGGCGACGTCGGGGCCGGCGAGGAGGGTGGCGCGGCTGGTCGGCGGCGTCGACACCTACAGCGATCCCGGTTAGAGGAGAGGAGGAGAATAGGCGAAGGGGGCGGGGGGCTCACCGGCGGCGGTGGGGGCGAGTGCCGTGGCTGGTCGGCGGTGGGGGCGGTGGGACGACGAGGGCGGCGACGACACCTGCAGCGGCCGATCTGACCCTGGTCAGAGGAGAGGAGAAGAGAGGAGGAGAAGAGAGGAGGGCGGGGCGACGGGCCTCACCGGTGGTGACGACGACACGCGGGTGGCGGCGGGGGGTGTGCTCGGCTCGGGTGGCGGCGGGGGGCGTGCTCGGCTCGGGCGGCGGCGGTTCAGACAGGACAGCGCGGGGTGGGGGGAATTGCAAACTAAATTCACGCGGGCTATGGACGAACAGGTAAGGGCGCCTCTTTGCCGTCTGCTGGCAGACGGTAAAGAGTCCCATTAGTCTTTGCCGTCTGCCAGCAGACGGCATAGCAGTCGTCCGTTAGCCCTCAACGGTACCGCGTGGTGGGTGGGGCCCACCCTCCTCTTTGCCGTCTGCCATTTCATTATTTGCCGTCCGCTAGCCGACGGCAAAGAGCCAGCAGACGGCAAAGAGTTGACCTAGCCAATGCCACTCTTCGGTGGGGCCCATCCTCCTCTTTGCCGTCTGCCATATTGCTCTTTGCCGTCAGCAAGCAAACGGCAAAGAAAGGACTGACGGCAAAAACTATCATTGCCATGAGTCCTTTCTTTGCCGTCTGCTTCCCCAAAGCTGACGGCAAAGACAGTCCTTGCCGTCAGCTGGCTGACGGCAAAGAGGCAGCAGACGGCAAATTATCAGATTCCAGTAGTGCTAGATCGGGTACGTATCCTGCTGGTTCCCTCCTAAAAGTGAATGCATAGCCCTTAAGCTTCACTAACACATCCGTAGCAACAAAAGGCCCAGTATCATCCTTGTCCTTCGACAAAATCTGAGTATTGGTCATAGCCACGAGAATACGCACAACCCCACGGCGCCGCAAGCTAACAAGATAAACATCCAAGGTCTTGCCCATCAAGGTACCAACTGCCCATAAGCCCCAAAAATGGCGAACAGTATGGGGAACACCATCAACATGAAGCCAAATTTGCTGAAGCTCGAGCTTATGTGGGATATCCTGTGACTTCCAAGCGGAAACAGTCATCTGGGCGTTAACCGACGGCACGTTCATCTGAATACCATCCACCCTGTCCAAGTCCTCAAAAGACGGAAAGCTAATAAGATAAGCATCCGATCCATGCTGAATAGCCTCCCACTTCCATTGATTTTTTACCGGACATCTCCTGGCAATCTGGCTCTCGACAACGCTAGCAGGTACCATCAACCCACTAATCTGAACATGGGTGACAGGTGTCTGGGTGGGCGCCAAGTGATCTTTCACAACACAATCTGGCAACTGGGCAAAGTAAGTCTCCTCTGCACCAACACCGGAAACAAAGGCATTTGGCTTAGGGAGCTTGAGAACTGGGCAGCGCAACGTTGGATGAGCAATTTTGTCACAAATATAACAATAATGTTGGACTGTGCAATCCTTCGCTGCATGCGTATCAACCGCGCATTTCCAGCATCGTACCCCTTTCTTAGCCTTGCTCTTGGGCGTTGTAGTGTCAACCTGCACATCAGACACGGTAGCCATCGGTGGTGGTACATCGACAGCAGCAGGACCCTGTGGCACCTGCGGCACATGTGGATCAAACTGCTGGTATTGCCCTTGTTGATAAGACTGCGCGTGCTGCTGTGGTAACGATTGCTGCGGTAACTGCTGCTGAACCGGCAAGTGTTGAGGAGGATGATGAAAACCATGTTGCATGGCACCACCAGCAAGCTGTTGTTGTTGCAGTTTCTTCTTTTTCTTTTTCTTACGCTTCTGGGCCGGTTCAGCCATTGCCCCCCCCCAGGGTGGAACTGAGGAGCAACGGGCACCCCCGCCGGCGAAGCCCCATACAAAGGAGCCGGCCCTCCGGCGATGGCCGGGCTATATGGCGAGAGGTACTGCCCTGCCTGGCCATAACCTTGGGGCTGAGTCCCGCCATAGCCGTAAACCGGTGCCGGCCCACATTGCTGCTGAAGTGGAGGACCGGTGTAGCCCGGCACCGGGGTTGGAGGGCGCGAAGCAACCGGAGGACCGTGGGGGTTTGGCCCTCCCGCAGCCGAGGCGGACCGCACCGGAGGAGGCACGCCCGCCATTGGCTAGATTGTCAGCGTAGTCAATAAATGAGAGAAATTTACAAGGAAGACTGTCATCGTGGACCATTCTTTTAGGTGGATGTCATCGGGCACCTAGCAGGTAATCATTTTTTTCAGAGGTCGAACAAGTAACAACTGGGCTGTGGCCTGCCCAGCCTAGGTTTTGTTGTTTAACATGCGTAGCCCACGACCTGCTGACACAGTTGATCCAACAGGTTTCAACTTATTTTTTTGAGGTGTAGCAGGTATCAATCGGCCTCTGGGCCTCCCAGCCTAGCTTGTTTTTTAACATCAGCAGCCCAACTTATGTTTGTTTTTTGAAGACAACGCACAACTCAGTTCTATTTTTCTATAAGAATGCCAAACTCAACTTATGTTTTCCCTTCTATAATAGTATATATATTTATATTTATATTTTATTTTATTACATATATATATATATATATATTAGAAAGAACATAAGGTTCCCGTTTGACCTGTCCTTCGTCCAACCTTTGAATAGACCTTCTCACTTCCTTTATTTTTGTTTTTTATTAATCCTATCTATGATTTTTCTCCCACTGGTTTTCCCTAAAACCAACTCAATTGTCCCACGTCTAGCCTAAAAAATAATAATACCCCACATCTTATTAACTCATCAAAATAAAATAAAATTTTATTTGGTAAGTTAATTCCTGCTGTTGCGTACATAACCTTGCTAAGATTTTACGGACCAATGCAGTAATAGACGTGCAATCACGTGTTTATGCTCCGCAAATTATGTAGTTCTATAATAAATACCCAGCACCGGTTTATGTTTTTATTACATTTCTCCGTCCAGCCCAACATGATATTTTCACCCAACCCAGAAAATCCGTGTATTTCGATTTTTTTTGCGAATGGGCTGTAAATGCTAACAAAATATATAAATGGGCTGCATAGATGCTACAATATTGTTTCACCCAGCCCACCAAATGGACTGGCTGACATGTGGGCCAATAGGTCAAAGCCTACGCAAGGCGTTGTCAACTTAGTCAAAAAAAGATTCTGACAACCTTAACCGTTGGATGTACATCCAACGACTGGCATTCTTCTTCAATCTCTCGTCTTCTTCCTCCAGCGTTGGTGGGACTGCCTGCTCATGCCTCCGGCGTCCAGCGGCGCTGCTTCGCGCGCCTCGTTGCGAAACGCTACCCCACCGATGGCCATACCATCCCTCCACTCCTCCGCACCTCCTATTATTCTCCGCCGAGTGTAGACCCACCCCGCACCCGAATCAGTCAACTCTCGCACTCCTCTCTGTCTGCGACTCCGCTGCCGCATCTTCCCAATCTTCGGGTCATTCCCATCTGGGGCGGTGGGGCCTCGCCGTCGTCCACCGCCTTGGTGCGCTCGGCGCGGCATGATCAACGTGGTCAACTAACAAGAGTCATCGGAAGACGACTGTACGTGGAGAGGCTGAACGTGGGGATGCACCAGGTCCATGGACGCACGCATGCAACTGCCTCCTTATTACACGGAAAAAAATTGTTTCCTCCCCCTGACAGCTGGGACCCACCAGCTATATCTTCGCACGCGAGGAAGTGCCTCCTTATTACGCCAAAAAAACGATTCCTCCCCATGACAACTGGGACCTAGCAGATTTGGAGGCTGACTTGTAGGCCTACTAAGTTAACACGTATGCATGGCTTTGTCCACTTAGTCAACAAACGATTCTAGCAGCAGTGACCGTTGGATGTTAATCCAACGACCTTTCTGCTTCTTCAATCTCCGACCTTCTTGCTCCACCCGCCCAAACCAGCGCCGACGGGACTGCCTGCTCCTGCCTCCCGTGGTTGGCTGTGCTGCCGTGCAGGCCTCACTGCCCCACCCTACTCCCACCGCTTTCCAGGCCTTCCCTCTACTCACCCACATCCCCTGTTATTCTCCGGCGACGGCAGCCTCACACCGCATCTGAACCAGTCAACCCTCGTACTCCCCTCCGCATGGGCATCCACTGCCGCGTCTTCCTCGACTCCCCGTCGTTCCCTTCCTAGGCCTCCGCCTTGGTCCTCTCGGCGCGGCGTGGTCAACATGGTCAATGAACGACATCCATCGGAAGAGGACTGTACACGGTGAGGCTGACAGCTGGACCCACCAGCTACATATTCGCACGCAAGGAAGTGCCTCCTTATTATGCGCAAAAAAATGGTTCCTCCCCTTGATAGATGGGACCCACTAGCTATATCTTCGCACGCAAGGAAGTGCCTCCATATCCTCCCTGGCAGCTGGGACCCACCCGGTCGAAGCGTATGAAGCATTGTCCGTCTGGTCGGGAACGTGTACGTACATACTGGTCGATCAGTCTCTCTTCAAGGATGAACCGTGGCCGAGTAAATAGCGGCACATGTCATAGTAGAGCCCCCGACGTAGTAGTTCAGGCAGTCCCGTCTAAATCGTGTACACGTACGTACAGCCACTCGGCAAAAAATACGGTCACGTACATACATACGGGCAAGGACTCGAATGCGTACTCCCGTATACGTACGACCGGGGCTTGTGTACATGGAGAGGCAATGGACGGCAGCAACGGCGTCCTGTTCATCAGCAGCCAACTGGCTGGGTCGGAATGGAGAAACGGTGTCGTGTTCATCGGGAGGCAACCGACTGGGTCAGAATGTGTCCTGTTCATCGGGAGCCAACCGGCTTGGACAGAACTGCCGAAACGGGGTCCTATTCATCGACTCAGGGTCTGGCGTACCGCAAAACGGAGGAAACAGACTTTTGTTCAGCCGCCTACTATCGAAACGGGGTCCTGTTCATCGGGAGGTGTGTGGCGTACCGCAAAACGAAGGAAACAGACTTCTCTTTGAGTGCCTACAGTCGAAACGGGGTCCTGTTCATCGGGAGGGGTGTGGCGTACCGCACAACGGGACTCCACAGGCTACTGTTCATCCGCCGTCAACTTCCTCCAGCCTACACCAGCTACTGTTCATCCAGCCTCCACGGGGTCCTGTTCATCCACCCCCAACTGACTGGGGTGTGGCGGCCTCCTCGGGGTCCTGTTCATCCAGTGGCGACCGCTTACTACCACGGGGTCCTGTTCATCCAACCCCCACCGGCTGGGGTGGGGCATATGAGCGGGTGATAGCAACGGGAACTGTTCATCCATAGCCAACCAACCGGCTAGGTCAACTCACCATGTCTCGTGCAAGGGTCTCGATCGATGAAAGTCTCGACTTGTTCTACGTATCGCGCGCGTGGCAGTAACGGGCACTGTTCATCGAGAGGCAACCCAACACCGGTTGGCTACGTCTCGCACGGGGGCTCGATCGGCTTCAGTAAGCAGCAAGAAGTATCGATCGGGTTCAGTTAGCAGCGATGGGATCGCTCGGGTTTAGTTAGCAGTGAAGGGACCGCTCGGGTTCAGTTAGCAGCGAAGGGATCGATCGGGTTCAATACGTAGCGCGAGGGATTGATCACTCGTGTTCAGTATGTACTGTGAGGGTGATCAATCGCTTGGGTTCACTAAGCGAACACCTCGATTGCTCGGGTTTAGTTAGCGAACGCCTCGCACACACACGCGTGTACGAGAGAAATGTGCAAACCACACTGCATCGCTCGGCCCCGACCACCCACCGTAACAGGGAACTCACCGAAAATTTCCTCGCCCTCACTTATACCATGATTTTTTACATCATGGACGACCCAAAGAATGTCATGCGGGTGCGTCTCTGGCTCGCCCAGGACGAAAAACCCATTTTCATTCATAATTTTTTTGTCATAGAAGTAGGAGCCCACCACATCTATGATGATACGTGTTTTTGTCACAATTATCGTCATAGAAGTGTCACAACCATCATAGAAAAAGTTTTCCTTCGGGCCATAATGTCACGGGTGTGTCTTTTTTTTGTAGTGCAAGTTGGATGCACACCCACTTAGTTTCCATTGAGCTTTCATATGCTTATAGCTCTTAATGCATTCATTGCATGGCAATCCCTACTCCTCGCATTGATATCGATTGATGGGCTTCTCCATTGCCTATTGATCCGCCAAGTTGATGCGAGCCTTTCTTCCTTTTTGACTTCTCCTATATACCTTTATTTTGGTGTACTAAAGCATGGGTGCCCTCGTACCCTGACTTGTGCACTGGCAGTTGTAGCCTTCCTGACGGCAAGGGCTTGACGGAGGGTTACTGTGACTCAAGACATAGATTAAACAAGACCGTGAAGAAGACCTCAAGGCAGGTCATCGAGAAGTACTATTCTAGTACTGAAGATCAACATTGCCCTTGCCGGCAAGCTTCATACCGGCAAGGTGAAGACCAAGACTCTGGTTGCCGGCAAGCGAAGGCCCGGCAAGCTCTTCGCCAGTAGGCGCATTCTGTCCCGTTACCGCTCCACCTCATCATCGTCTAGATAAGCACGTATGATAGGTGTCGATCAGGCAAGCAGTCAACTGGGACGCAAGGATTAACTTTAATGACACCCATCCCTGGGACGTGTCAAGATAACTGGAGGGCGCCAGGACCGGTAGTACAAATCTTTTGCCCAAAGCCTCGCCTCTCCGACGTAGCACCTAACGGTGCATTAAATGCGCTTGTCTTACCCCATTAGGAGATAGACGTGGTGACGGTGCAAGTCACTATTCATACCCTGTAAATGACCGTATTAGCCACTGTGGTAACCCCTTGGCCTATAAAAGGAGGCCCATGGCTACACTTAGAACGGTCGACTCTGAGTTCAATTACACGTTGTAGCTGCACTTCCCGCGCACCTTGCCGGCAAGCTGCGCTCTTTGTAACCTTTGAGCTCATACACAATCAAACCACAAGAACAGGAGTAGGGTTTTACGCTCACAGTGGCCCGAACGTGGATAAATCATTGCTTGTTCTCACATCTATTAGCCCTGCTCTTTGTAGTATATTGATCCCACAGCCGAACCGCAAAGTGATCCTCTCGATCCCATAGATCGTCGTTTTCCCACGACATCTTTGGCGTGCCAGGTAGGGGGTCTTATATTACGAATCAGTGTTCGTAGTTTGAGTACTCGCTCCATCACCTTCGTCGATGGCGCCGAAGAAGAAGACCGGAGCCACGACGGCTCCCACCACCTGCAAGCGGCCTTCCGAGGGGTCCGCAGGTGGCACAGCCGGTGTGGCCGCTATGGCTGGGATGGCCAGGGTAGGAGGCACCGGTGGTGCGGGTGTCCAGCATCCCCACCGTTCCGGTGATCGTAGCCAGCACACCGGAGATGGCGCAGACGGCCAACTCCAACAACGCTCAGGTGAGCACGATCATCGCAGTAATACAATTCAGACCGGTGCGAACCAGGACCCTGCCGCCGCGACGTCCAAGGACGGAGTGGCGACGTCCAACAACGCTGCGGCAGGACGTGTGCAGCGACCATGGCAAGATGGGCGCGCCACGCTTCCTCGCGGTGCTGGTGGTCCTGGACGGCATCAAGCCGGCCCTGAGCATCATCCTCATGATGCTCAGGCTCCACCACCACCACGCCAACCCGTTGGTGAGCATGCGCTACGGCAGCAGGTACGTGACGAGCTCCCTCCTGGCCCTGCCAGGAGTCGAACGCTGTCCCGTTTCGTGTTTCCCGCCAGGCCAACCACGGTGGCAGAGGCCATCGCGAGAGTTCAAATGCTTTTGAACTTCCCGCCAGCCCCAAACAAGATGGAAGAATGGAGGGCCACTATCCAGAGTCTCATCAGTTTTGCCGATCCCGGCAAAACACAAGATGTGGGCCCCTCCAGACGACCACCTACAGTGCCGGCAGTACCAACTGGCTACCGTGCCGGAGATGGTACACCAACGGTGCAGTCACCTCCACGCCAACAACCACAGCGGTGGCAATCTCGCCAATCGGATGACCAGGACGTTATGTCCATCGCATTGTCGGATCCGTGGGGCCGCCAAGACCAGCGGCAAGTGCTCCACGAACGGCGCGATGAAGACGCCCATACGAAGATCGAGCGGTGCCGGGCCGGCAGCATACGTGCCAGCGCCAGGGTACCCTGGGTGCTTACCTTACGAGGTGGGCTGCCCAGCGTTTACTCGTGAGCTGCGGCAGGTTTGCTGGCCGTCCGCCCGCCCATTCAAGCCAGAGCAGCCTAACAGATACGACGACATGCTTAGTCCAGCAGAGTTCCTTGGCATCTACACCATCACGGTGAAGGCTGCTGGGGGGCACGATGACAAGCTTTTGGCCAACTACTTTCCGTTGGCGCTCAAGCCCAACGTCAAATCATGGTTGATGAACTTGCCGAAGGGCTCCATTTCTTCTTGGTCGGATCTATGCCATCAGTTCGTGGGTGCCTAGCAGGGTGGCCACAAGCAATCTGGTCAGGAGAGCGATTTGCATGCGATCACCCAGAGGGATGGCGAGCCCCTCCGCAAGTATATACATAGGTTCAGCCATGTGCACCACAACATTCCCGATGTTCATCCCGCAGCTGTTTGCACCGCATTCCACATGAATCTGCGCAACTGCAGAATGTGGTCTGAGATGAATATCGTAAAGGTTAGGACCATCAACGAGTTGTACGCCTTGGTAGACAAGTGTGCACGTGCTGAGGAAGGGAGGCGACTCCCTGGGGAAGATGCTGGCGCCGAAGTCGATTCTGAAGACAACGACGCAGATGACGCATCGACCCCGCAGTAGAAGAGCTGGAAGCGCAACAGGAAGTGCAAAGGTAAGTCAGTGATGGCAGTCGAGAGCCCCGGTGACGCCAACGCCGCCAAGAAGTCCAAGGCAGAAAGCCCCAACAAGGAGGTTGCCGGATGCACTGACTGCCGGGAGGCTGCGGCAGGCGACAAGGGCGGCAAGACCTGTGGGCCATACTGCAAGATCCACTGTTCCAAGGGACATAATCTCCAGGAGTGCTGGCAAGTGGAGTAGCTTGCCAAGAAGCAGAAGCAAGAGTAAGAGAAGCGCAACAAGGAGAAGGGCCAGGATGGTGCCGGTGGATCCGGCAATCAGAACCATGGTGGCCAACGGGGCCGCCGCGGCATGGCCAGGCAGCCGAAAGAGAAGGCTGCTAAAGGCCAGAATGATGATGACGAGGACGAAGATGGGTCCGAGAACGAGTTCTAGAACGCAGTGGAAGCCATGTGTGTTGACGAAGGTGCATCTTTGCACTCCTCGCACCGGCAACTGAAGCAGTGGGTCCGTGAGGTGAATGCCGCGGAGCCCATGATGGGAGCGCAGAAGCCACTCAAGTGGTCACACACGCCCATCGTCTTTGACACCGAGGATCATCCTGATCGCACCACTGCAGTCGGGTGTTTTCCATTGTTGGTTTCGCCAACAATCCACAACCTCAAGGTGACAAAGATGTTGGTTGACGGTGGGGCCGGCTTGAACTTGATCTCTCCCGACGTGATCAAGAGGCTGCAGATCCCCGACAAGGATCTTGAGGAGACCAGCATGTTCCAAGGGATCAGTCTAGGGAGGAACAAGCCGAAGGGCCGGATCGTGCTGCCGGTCACATTCGGCAGCCACCTCAACTACCGGACGGAGAAAGTTGTCTTCGACGTCGTCAAGATGCCGCTGCCGTACAACGGAATTCTGGGCCGTCCGGCGCTGGCCAAGTTCATGGCCGCGTCTCACTTCGCCAACAATGTCATCAAGATGCCAGGACCGATGGGTGTTCTCACCATTAGGTCCAACTATGTCGGCCCAGTGGGAACCAGGGTACCACGGCCCATCTGCCTCTGGCCCAGGAGGCGGGGCTTGGGCCGGCCCAAGCAAGATGGCCCTGGCATCGTTGCCCGGGAGGGATCGCCTCGCGAGGCCTCTCATCGCCAGGCCAAGCCCTGGAGCGGCCGGCAAGCCCCGGATCGCCTCGTGAGGCAATCCCTCAGGAGGCCGCTTTGCGGGGCGTGGCGCACGGTGCCGGCCTCAGGGCGGCCGGCCCAGCACATGGGTGACGCCCCGACGACAGGATGAGGACAGCAGGATACAGCTCAGGCGGGTTTCCACTCTGGTGATAGGGGAGCAGTGGCATCTGCCTCCCCCCAAAGGAAGCCCCAAGATATTTCCTCTTTGGTGAAGGAGGATCAGGACGGATCAGCGCGCCAGGTAGGAGGTCATCGCCAAGCCCACCAGCGCGTCACGAGGAGCTGCTTTAGCAGGCGGAGACCGCCTTTAGTCAGGATAAGCCTGTGCTCTTGTCCCCCTTTTGAATTGCCGCCCTGTGGCAACCCTTTCCCGCTCATATTTTCGGGGAAGAGGACCAAGGCACTACAAAAGGGGGCTGCTTCCATGTAAGGGGATCGATTCATTCTCCCCCACACCTCGTGTACTCTGAGCCACAAGCTCTCCATACAGAGCAATCCAACGTAGGCAGGAGTAGGGTATTACACCGCACGGTGGCCCGAACCTGGGTAGCTCGCGCGTCCCCTTCGTTTCCGGTGAGAGCCGGCGAGCCTGTCGTGTTCCCGCCGTAGTTGCCGTCATGTTGTAGGTTGCCAAGCAAAGTCCCCCAGAGTTTGAATCCTAAGTTCTTGGAGAAGTTTCTTGGACGCAGATCCTAGACTCCGACATTTGGCACGCCAGGTAGGGGGTCTTGCCATCTTCGCGCCTTCGACCTCGATGTCGGCACCGACATGGGCGACACCGCCGCGCGCCGCGAGCGCGCTGTGAGTCGGGCCGCCGCCGCCCAGCCCATTGGGGAGCGGGAGTCCTCCCCCGTCCGCCTGTCAGCGAGTGGGCAGGACCGCGGCCTCTCCTCCACCGCATCTTCACCCACGGGTAGCGGCCCTCTCGCTCCCCGCGCCGCACTGCTCATGGCGCGGGGGCAGCTGCACCGCCACCCCTCCAAGGATGGCCGCGACGCCTGGCTCAAGCGCATCGCCGAGCTCGTCTTCGCCGCCAGCGGCGGCCAGGCGCTCCTTCGCCCCTCGCCCACTTTGCCACGCCGCGTTGAGCGACCTCGGCGCACCGCTCCCCGCCTTCCTCCTCCTCCGGGCCGCGGCGTGACCGGACGGCGCCGTGCGGCGTGTGCTACGGTGTTGCCCTGCAGCTCGTCCGTGCTGGGCGGCGTCGGCGCCAGTCGCCTGCCCAAGGGCATTGCCACCAGCGGGGGCTCCCAGCGGCCCCGAAGGGTGGCCTGCATCCTGGGAGGGGCCCATGCCCCTCCATCCAGCCGCCACCTCAAGCGCTTCACGCGCGACGTGAGCGCCGGCCGCCTCAATAGGTCCGAGTTCCCCGTCTCCTTCGATGCCAGTGACCACCCCAGGTCCCCTAGGGCTGCGGGGGCTGTCCCTCTGCTGTGTACCCCGACTATCGGCGGTGTCGCTATCTCCAGGACGCTCATCGATGGCGTCGCTGGCCTCAACGTGCTCTCTGTGGAGACTTTCGAGATGCTCCAAGCACCAGGTGGGCGCCTGGTACCCACCAGGCCCTTCTCGGGCGTCACTGGCAGCTCCACTGCCCCCCTGGGGCAGGTGCGCCTTCCCGTCACCTTCGGCACCTGCGAGAACTACCATACGGAGCTCGTCGTCTTCGATGTGGCTCGCATTGACCTGCCCTACAACGCCATCTTGGACTAACCGGCGCTCTCCAAGTTCATGGCCACAACACACCACGCTTACGGCCTCGTCAGGATGCCCGGCAGCAGCGGCACCCTCACCGTCCATTGCGAGGAGAAGGACACGATGCGCGCCCTCGCGTGCGCCTGCAAGGTGGCCGCCACCGCATCCCAGGATGAGGAGGACGCCCCTGAGCTTCACGAGCCAGCGGCCGCGAAGAAGAAGCTGCTATTCTCCCAGAAGCGGGCCGAGACCAAGAAGGTGCCGCTGGATGGGAGCGGCGTGGGCCCTTTCCTCACCATTGGCAGTGGCCTTCCCCCCGAGCAGGAGGGCGCCCTCATCGACTTTCTCCGGGCAAATGCTGATATGTTCGCCTGGACAGCCTCAGACATGCCCGGCGTGCCAAGGGAGGTCATCGAGCACCACTTAGCGGTGTACCCCAACGCGCGCCCCATCAAGCAGAAGGTACGGCGCCAGGCGCCCGAGAAGTAGGACTTCGTCATTGGGGAGGTCGAGAAGCTCCAAGATGCCAGAATCATCCGCGAGGTACTCCACCCGGAGTGGATCGCCAACCCCGTTGTCGTCGCCAAGCCGCACGGTGGCAAGCGCATGTGTGTCGACTTCACCAACCTCAACAAGGTCTGCCCCAAGGACCACTTCCCGCTGCCCAGGATCGACCAGATAGAGGACTCCACCGCCGGGTGCGATCTGCTCTACTTCCTGGACGCCTTCTCAGGCTATCATCAGATCAAGATGGCAAAGGAGGATGAGGAGAAAACCGCCTTCATTACCCCCTGCGGAGTGTTCTACTACATGTGCATGCCCTTTGGCCTAAAGAGCGCGGGGGCTACCTTCCAGAGGCTGATGCGCATCTACCTAGGGTGCCAAATTGGGAGAAACGCGGAGGCATACGTCGATGACATCGTCATCAAAACGCGTGAGGCACGCACCCTCATCGAGGACCTAAAGGAAACCTTCGCCAACCTGCGCAAGGTTAACCTCAAGCTCAACCCCGCCAAGTGTGTCTTCGGTGTCCCTACCGGCAAGCTCCTGGGTTTTCTGGTCTCCCATCATGGCATCGAAGCCAACCCTGAGAAGATTATGGCTATCGAGGAGATGCGGCCGCCACGCAACCTCAAGGAGATGCAGCGCCTGGCGGGATGCATGGCCTCGCTCGGTCGTTTCATATCCAAGTTCGGCGAGCGGGCTCTGCCTTTCTTCAAGCTCATGAAGAGGTCTGGCCCCTTCAAGTGGACCCCTGAGGCCGACGCTACCTTCGAGGATCTCAAAAGGTACCTCACCTGCCCTCCCGTCATGGTCGCTCCGCGCCCACGCGAGCGTCTGCTGTTATACTTGGCGGCCACTCCCCAAACGGCCAGCGCGGCCCTTGTGGTAGAGCAGGAGGAGCGAGTCTACGTCCAGAAGAAGCCTGTCGAGCCTGTGCCTGCGGATGCTGCCACCGCGGAGAGGTCGCTGGAGCCCCTCAAGGCCCTGTCGACGCCTGCCGAGGGCACCCCTCCGGAGGCCCCGTGGCGCCGCCTCCGGAGGCCTCCTTGGTGCAGCAGCCCGAGCCCCTCGGCGAGCACGACTCGGATACCACGGTCACACGCCTCATCGAGCACCCCGTCTACTTCGTCAGTACGGTGCTGCGGGACGCACGCGAACGGTACCCCATGCAGCAGAAACTCCTCCTGGCGCTCCTCATGGCCTCCAGGAAGCTGTGTCACTACTTCCAGGGCCACCCAGTTAGAGTGATCTCCTCCTACCCGCTGGAGAAAGTCCTGCGGAGCCCGAACACCACTAGCCGCGTCGCCGAGTGGAACATCGAGCTGCAGCCTTTCAAGCTGGAGTTCCTCACCACCAGGACCATCAAGGGCGCGGCCTTGGCGAACTTCGCGGCGGAGTGGACTGACACGCGTCAGGATGAGCCGCAGGAGGAGGAGTCCTTGCCCGAGGAGGCTACCCTCGGAGGCTGGAGCATGCACTTCGACGGGGCCTTCACGCGCCAGGGCGAGGGGGCTGGGGTGGTCCTCACTACACCCACAGGCGACAAGCTCTACTACGCAGTGCAGCTCTGCTTCGGGCGCACCGATAAGGTCTCCAACAACATCGCCGAGTATGAGGCACTCATAACTGGGCTCAAGGCCGCCATCGTGCTTGGGGTCAGGCGCATCATCATCAAGGGCGACTCGCAGCTCCTCATCAACTTCTCCAACAAGAAGTACAAGCCGAAGGAAGAGCACATGGCGGCCTACCTGGAGGAGGTGCGTAATCTCGAGAAGCGCTTCATGGGCATGGAGCTACAACACATCCCTCGTGGCAGCAACAATGAGGTGGACGAAATCGCCAAGCGCGCTTCTCGTCGCGAGCCCCAGAGCCCCGGCGTCTTTGAGGAACGGCTCCTGAAGCCTTCAGCGGCGCCTCCGATCGTCAGCATCACGGCACCTCATGAGGAACTCCCTCCCGCACCACCCATGGGCGCACCAGACTGCGGACCATCTTCAGGCGCTCGCCTACTGCTGGCGCTCGAACCGCAACCTGAAAGCTGGACCTCGGAGATCAAGGCCTACATGGAGGACGGGACCCTCCCGAAAATCTACGCAGAAGCAGAGCGCGTGGTCCGCCAGGCCGTGCTCTACCACCTGAGGGAGGGTGACCTGTACCGCCACTGCCCGAACGGAGTCGCGCTACGATATATCTCCAAGGAGCAAGGCCGCGAGCTGCTTGCCGACATCCACGGAGGTGACTGCGGCCATCACTCGTCCTCGCGCACTCTCGCAGTTAAGGCATTCCGCAGCGGTTTCTACTGGCCCACAGCGCTCGAGGATGCCACGGAGCATGTCCAGGCGTGCGAGGCCTGCCAGTTCCACGCCAAGCAGATCCACCAGCCGGCAGAAGGGCTCCAGACCATCCCCCTCTCGTGGCCCTTCGCGGTCTGGGGGCTGGATATTCTCGGGCCCTTCCCCCGCGCGGCTGGCGGCTACTGCTACCTCTACGTCGCCATCGACAAGTTCACCAAGTGGGCGGAGGTGGAGCCTGTCCGGACCATCCCGGCAGGGTCAGCGGTCAAGTTCATCAAGGGACTGGTGTGCCGCTTCGGTGTCCCCAACCGCATCATCACGGACAACCACACGCAGTTCTCCAGCGGCCAATTCAAGACCTACTGCGCCAGCATCGGCACGCAGATCTGCTTCGCCTCCATGGCACACCCTCGAAGCAACAGCCAGGCCGAGCGCGCCAACGCTGAGGTCCTCAAGGGCCTCAAGACTAGGAGCTTCAAGAAGCAGCTCGCGGCATGCGGCAAGGGCTGGCTGGAGGAGCTCCGTTCGGTGCTATTGTCCATCCGCACCACGGCGACCAAGCCCACCGGCGAGACGCCTTTCTTCCTCGTCTACGGGGCAGAAGCGGTTCTCCCAGCCGAAGTCAAGCACCGGTCCCCGCGGGTCTTGGCTTTCGACGAGTCTCGTCAAGACGGCATGCGAGAGGATGACTTGCTTTTCCTCGAAGGGGCGCGCCGCCAGGCCGCCCTTCGCGCGGCAAGGTACCAGCAGGCATTGCGTCGCTATCATAGCCACAACATACGCCCCCGCACCCTCGAGGCGGGCGACCTTGTCCTGCGCCGGATCCTCTCCAGAGAGGGACTCCACAAACTCTCACCCATGTGGGAGGGCCCTTTTAGGGTCACGCACATCTCCCGGCCCGGCGCGGCCCGGCTCAAAACGGAGGAGGGTGTTCCGGTACAAAACACATGGAACATCCAACATCTCCGCAAGTTCTATCCGTGACCTCACAGATACAAACGAAATGGAGCTATACATGCTCCGGAGCTCCCTCTACCGGCGCTGCCGTCGGCACGCGGGAGCTCCCTCCCACTCTCGTGGAAGCCCCATGCTCCGCGCTGGCGGATACCCCATGCTCTGCGCTGGCGGATGCCCCATGCTCCGCGCTGGCGGCCTACTTACTTGAGGGGCCTACCGCCATCACATCCTCAAAAACTGACCCGTGTCGAACATGGCAGCGCGTATCTTTTCTGTTGTATAATGAATCTATTTCATGCATCAGTAAAGCCTACTTCCTAATAGCAACCGGTGTTCTTGCAGCTGAGTTTGCCTCGGGAGGCATGCTCGCGATCTCCCCCGTGTGTCTCACGTGAGCGGGGGCTGGGCACGGTGCCTGTGCTCGGGTCAGTCCCAGCAGCGCTGCAAAACCCAAGTGACTGAGCTCTGGCTCGCGGGCCGGCTCCCGTGCACGTCACCTCACCAGGTCCTTGGTGCTCTTGGCTCCTCGCGTAACACCCAGAGGCGGCCTCGCGAGCGCGCCCCGCTACATTACTTGCAAAAACTTGGTAATTTCCCTGGTGCAGAGCCTCAGGAGCTCCGCCCTCAGGAGGCCTCACGGTCGGCGCCCCGCAGACGGAAGGCTTCGTTAGGAACCGCGCCTCGCGTGCAGCGCCTCATGAAGGGCTCGCCCCAAGCCGAGCGTTGACAAAGGAGCTAAGTCTAAGCGCCCCTCAGGTCCTTTCCTTCTCGTTTCTCTCTCATGGCATCCTGATTTCCTTGGCACAAGCCGCCTGCGCGTCAAGGGGGGGACCCTGAGCATCGCGTTTCAGGGACTCCTACCAGCCCCAAGAGCCCTACACCCTCTGGCCTTGCCGAGCACAAGCTTTGGGCATACCAGCGACGGTGTAGCCCGCCTCAGGGGCTGGGTCCTAGCGACACAGGGCACGAGGGCAATGTAAAGGGGAGATAAGGGCCTCGGGAGGAAAACGAAAACACATTAAGCATCGAGTACTTAGCAATAAAAGTGCTGCGCAAATGTCTCACACCCCCAGGGGGCTACATCGATCCAATACAGGAAAAAGAAAAAGAAGAAAGAGGGCCAGCCGCAGCGCCATCATCCCCAAGAGTCCACATCGAGCTCTGCCTACACCTAATCAGAGTCTTCGTCCTCGTCCTTGACGCGGGGGGAACTGTCGTCGCTCCCGCTTCCATCGGGGGAGGCGGCACTGTCGTCGCTGCCATCCTCGCTGGAGGAGCCGCTGTAGCTGTCGTCCTCGTTCTCCATGCAGCACTCCAGGCGGCTGCCGGAAACCCTGAAGATCTTCATGAAGATGGTGGCGGCTCCGTCATACTTGAAGTGGAGAAGGTGCCCCCGCTTCAGGCCCCAGGCAAGGGCAAAGGACTTCCACCCCTGCTTCAAGAACATGAAGCTGGAGGGGGTGAACTCCGCCGCCACCAAGGAGGGGCCGTTGCAGCAGCCGTTCGCCTGCAGCCACAGGCCCAGGGGTGCACGCTCCTCCATCGCCCTCGCGAAGGAGTCCGGGAGCCGAAGCCAGGTGCAGGGCAAGCGGTGCATGTCCACGATGAACTCATGGGTTGCCTCCGCCGAGTGCCTCCCCGCCTAGGGAGGAAGAGCGGTGGAACCACCGTGGCCGCCTCGGCCGCGGCCGCCATGGCCTCCGCGCCCGCGAGCAGCGCCTTTTCTGCGACCGCGAGTCGCGCCCGTTCCGTGGGTGCTGGGGCCAGCCTCTGCTCCGGCGGCCGTGGAGCGCGCCCGACCCCGAGGAGGAACCCTCATCGCCGTGGACGAACCACGGGCCCGACTTCTACCCCTCACCGTCGTCGGCTTCGACGACTCCACCACCTCTGCCGTCCTCTTCCCTTTCTCGGCCGTGGAGAGCTTCCTTGGGGGAGCCATGGCCGCGGCGGTGACGGGCGGAGAGATTGGCGGAGAGGTTGGAAGTTGGAGAGAAGTGGGGAGCCGAGGAGTTGGTCTCAAGGCAGGCTGGGGACAGAGTGAAGGGGCAATGAAATGCCCACGCCCCGCACGGGCAGGTTTTATCGCCGAGGCAGCAGTTATCAAGGCGTCGCAGGGAGTGGAGGCGCCACGCCTGCAAAGGATGCGACGCGTCACCTCTGGGCCCTGCAGCTCAATGGGCCCCACGTCGTTTCGTCCCTAGCTGAGGGAACATGCGCGCCATGGGCCCGGGGGCTACTGTCGGCCCAGTGGGAACCAGGGTACCACGGCCCGTCTGCCTCTGGCCCAGGAGGCGGTGCTTGGGCCGGCCCAAGCAAGATGGCCCTGGCATCGTCACCCGGGAGGGATCGCCTCGCGAGGGGCTAGCCTCGCGAGGCCCCTCATCGCCAGGCCAAGCCCTGGCGCGGCCGGCAAGCCCCGGATCGCCTCGTGAGGCAATCCCTCAGGAGGCTGCTTTGCGGGGCGTGGCGCACGGTGCCGGCCTCGGGGCGGCCGGCCCAGCACATGGGTGACGCCCCGATGACAGGACGAGGACAGCAGGATACAGCTCAGGCGGGTTTCTACTCTGGTGATAGGGGAGCAGTGGCATCTACCTCCCCCCAAAGGAAGCCGCAACATATTTCCTCTTTGGTGAAGAAGGATCAGGACGGATCAGCGCGCCAGGTAGGAGGTCATCGCCAAGCCCACCAGCGCGTCACGAGGAGCTGCTTTAGCAGGCGGAGACTGCCTTTAGTCAGGATAAGCCTGCGCTCTTGTCCCCATTTTGAATTGCCGCCCTGTGGCAACCCTTTCCCGCTCATATTTTCGGGGAAGAGGACCAAGGCACTACAAAAGGGGCAGGGCTACTTCCATGTAAGGGGATCGATTCATTCTCCCCCACACCTCGTGTACTCTGAGCCACAACCTCTCCATATAGAGCAATCCAACACAGGTAGGAGTAGGGTATTACACAGCACGGTGGCCCGAACCTGGGTAGCTCGCGCGTCCCCTTCGTGTCCGGTGAGAGCCGGCGAGCCCGTAGTGTTCCCACCGTAGTTGCCGTCGTGTCATAGGTCGCCAAGCAAAGTCCCCCAGAGTTCGAATCCTAAGTTCTTGGAGAAGTTTCTTGGACGCAGATCCTAGACTCCGACATACTAGAAGGACGCAATTCTCTGCGCCGACAAGCTCTACCGGGAGGCAGTGGCAGCATCTACCGTCAAGGCACCTGCTCCTACCGGCAAAGCTCCCGGGGGAGGAAAGAAGAAGAAGAAGTCTGGCAAGACCTCTGATACGGACTTCGGAAAGCGCACTTTAGAGTGCAGCATGCCTGTTGAGGACATAGCAGAGAGCTCTACTGGCAAGAGCAAGAAAGCCAAGGCCTCTGCGCCAGCGACCAAGCAAGTTTCCGCAAGGGAGGATGGGAGGAGTGGCACTTTTTTTGTAAGTGCCACTCTCAGTGACAAATAGGAAAGCGAGCTCGTTGCCTTCCTACGGGCGAATGTCGATGTGTTTGCATGGCAAGCATCTGACATCCCCAGTGTTCCTAGGGAGGTAATTGAGCACCACCTTGCTGTCTGCCCTCATGTGGGACCCGTCAAGCATAAGGTCAGGAAGCAAGCCTTGGAGCGGCAAGAGTTCATTGCCGAGGAAATCAAGAAGTTGGAAGCAGTGGGCCTAGTCAGAGGAGTGCTACACCCTATGTGGTTAGCCAATCCAGTCGTAGTGCGCAAGGCGAATGGGAAGTGGAGGCTTTGTATAGACTTCACTGATATAAATAAAGCCTGTCCAAAGGACCCTTTCCCTTTGCCATGCATCGACCAGATTGTAGATTCCACTGCCGGCTGTGAGTTACTCTCTTTCCTTGATGCCTATTTTTGTTATTATCAGATCTTTATGGCCAAGGAAGATGAGGAGAAAACCGCATTCATCACTCCATGTGGCACATACTGCTTTTTGTGTATGACTTTTGGATTGAAGAGTGCCTGGGCAACCTTTGCCAGAGTAGTCCAGATCGGTTTTGAGCCACAGCTGCACAGAAATGTGGAAGCCTACATGGATGATAATGTGGTGAAGACCAGAGACAAGTCAACCCTGATCCAAGATTTGGAAGAGACATTCGCAAACTTGCGCAAGCTCAACCCCGAGAAGTGTGTGTTCGGTGTTCCGTCCGGCAAGCTTCTTGGGTTCCTTGTGTCTCAGAGAGGGATCGAAGTGAACCCCGACAAGATCAAAGCAATTGAGCAGATCGAAGCACTAAGACGCGTCAAGGACGTTAGGCGTCTTGCTGGCTGCGTTGCCACCCTCAGCAGGTTCATCTCCAAATCAGCAGAGCGCGTCTTGCCGTTTTTCAAGATATTGAAAAAGGCAGGTCCAGTGAACTGGACTCCGGAAGCAGAGGTCACACTCCAAGATTTGAAGGGGTACCTGTCCTCTCCGCCAGTCTTAGTTGCACCTAGGCCGCAAGAGACGTTGTTGCTATACTTAGCGGCAACGAATCAAGTGGTTAGTGCTACACTTGTGGCTGAAAGAGAGGAACATGAGGAGGTGGTAGCAGCCGCAGAGCCATGACCCGACGAGCCAGAATCTTCTCCGACAAGGTCAGGTGCCGACAAGCCAGAGATTGTGCAAGCCAGTAAGCCAGATCAGCAAGTTGTGAAGAAGAAGATGGTGCAGCGCCCAGTCTACTTTGTCAGCTCCCTCCTGCAAGGGGCAAGATCAAGGTATTCTGGTGTGCAAAAATTGCTCTTTGTCCTTCTCATGGGCTCAAGGAAGCTGCGCCACTACTTTCAAGCACACCCAGTAACCGTCGTCACTCGCTTTCCTTTCCAACAAATTCTGAGAAATCCAGAAGCAACTGGCAGGATTGTGGAGTGGGAATTGGAGCTGTCAAGCTTTGATTTGAAGTTTGAGAGCACCTCAACGATTCAGAGCAGAGCGTTGGCGGAATTCATTGCAGAATGGACCCCAATGCCAAACGAAGAAATTCTAGAGACCTCTCTCCCCGGCAAGGAAACTGTTGACGATTGGATCATGTACTTTGACGGTGCTTTCACGCTGAAAGGCGCCAGTGCCGGCGTGCTGCTTATAGCACCCACCGGAGAGCACCTCAAGTACATGCTTCAGATGCATTTTCCCAGGGAGCTGGCCACCAACAACATTGCTAAGTACGAAGGATTGCTTGCCGGTCTACGCATTGCAATCGATCTTGGTATTCGGAAGCTGATTATCAGAGGCGACTCGTAGCTAGTGGTGAGGCAAGTCAACAAGGATTACCAGAGCCCTTTGATGGAGGCGTACGTTGATGAGGTGAGGAAGTTGGAAGAGCACTTTGACGGTCTACAAGCAGAGCACATTCCCCATGCCCAGAATTGGATTGCCGACGACCTGTCAAAGCTTGCCGCCCAAAAGATGCTTGTGGAACCAGGAACTTTTGTGCTCCATCTGACTCAGCCATCCATTACACCATCAAGGCTGGCTAAGAAGAGAAACACAAGATGGTGGTTACTTTCCGGTAGAGCTGCCGGCAGCCACCAAGAAAGTGGGTACCACCAACAAGATACCCTTGGCCGGTGAGCCGCAGTTTCTGGCAAGCCAGATCCTTGCCATCGAAGCAAGCGCTTCCGCAGAGAAAGAGGTGCCTTAAGTACTTGTCATCGAGCCACAAGCTCCGGCATGGGCGCAGCCAATTGTCCAGTACCTTCAAACAGGAGATCTTCCCGATGAACAAGAGGACGCAGAAAGAGTAGCCCGTCAATCAAGGATGTACAAGTTTGTTGACAACATTTTGTACAAGAGAAAACCAAACGGGGTGAAATTGAAGTGCATCTGCCGGGAAGATGGACAGAGGTTGTTGGAAGAGATGCATGAAGGGATGTGTGGCTCTCACATTGGGTCACGCGCGCTTGTCGGCAAGGCATTCCATCAAGGATTCTACTGGCTGACAGCCCTTCAAGATGCCTTGGCAGTGGTCATCAGATGCGAAGCATGCCAGTTCCACTCCAAGGACATCCACCAGCCAGCTCAAGCCCTCCAAACCATCCCTCTCTCCTGGCCTTTCTATGTCTGGGGGATCGACATTGTCGGCCCCTTCCCCTGTGCTACTGGGGGCTTTGAATTCTTGTATGTTGCAATTGACAAGTTTACAAAGTGACCTGAGGTGGAGCCAGTGAGGAAGGTGATGGCACAGTCAACCATCAAGTTCCTCAAAGGATTGGTTGCTTGTTTTGGTGTCTCCAACAGGATAATCACCGACAACGACACCCAATTCACGAGCCGCGCCTTCACAGCATATTGCCAAGAACTTGGAAATAAGATTTGCTACGCGTCTATTGCTCACCCAAGGAGCAATGGACAAGTAGAGAGGGCCAATCCAGAAGTGCTACGTGGTCTCAAGACCAGAACTTTCGACAGGCTGCACAAATGTGGAAGGCGCTAGGTGGAAGAGTTACCGGCAGTTCTTTGGTCAATCAGAATGAGACCAAGTCGAGCCACTGGCCAGACACCCTTCTCCCTTGTTTATGGTGCAGAAGCGGTGCTCCCCATAGAAATCAGATACGGGTCACCTCGAGTCTTGGCCTTCGATGAGGAGGATCAAGATGTGCTACGGCAAGATGATGCCACGCTCCTTGAGGAAGATCGTTTCTGGGCTGCTGTCCGTGCTACACGATATCAGCAAGCTTTGCGCTGCAACCATAGCCGCAAAGTGAACGCCAGGAACCTTGAGGAAGGTGACCTTGTTCTTCGTCGGATTCAGTCCACGAAGGGTCAAAACAAGTTGACGCCAAAGTGGGAAGGCCCTTACCGGGTGGTATGAGTCACTAGGCCTGGCGCAGTCTGCCTAGAGACCGAAGATGGCACTCCGGTGCTCAACTCATGGAATATTGAGCATCTTCGCAAGTTTTACCCATAAGGCGCGGTTGCCGGGCTACCCGGCAACCTCTTTTGTACAAGTTTGCCGGCAAGGCATGTAAACCTTTGTACATAGCCGGGCGCAGATCCCGTGCACATAAATAAAGCTAAGTGTTTCACAACTCTTTGTCAAAATACATATTTGTTTATGTGTTGTAGGCGGCCTTGTGTTACATTTTCCCTTGCATAGGATGATTAACGAACCGCCCAGGTTCCAGCCTCCTCTTTTCTCTTCTTTCCTTTTCTCAAAGGACAGAAGGGTTCCTCGCATACAAGTTTCCCGGGGGGAGTGATGGTATGGATACCAAATGACATTCAAGATATCGTCCTACGGCAAGAAGCACAGCAAAGAAAAAGCTAAGTTGAGAAACTATGAAATAAATTCTTTGTTATAGTTGTAATTTCTCCTTGAACAATTTTGGCCTTTGTATGCAAAACCTGCACGCTAAGGAACCTTGTCGTGATCAAGTGGCTATGTTGTGATCGTCAAGCGTAACCTTGTCGGCAGCGGCACTTCCGGCAAGTTGCTAAGGACCCGTGCCTCAAGCGCTTGCAGCAAGAGCACGCACACCGGCAAGTTTTCAGCAAGCGTAGGGTACAAAAGTCATGCAAAGACAGAATAAAACAAGAGGAATAGCATGCATACATCCATTCAAAACACAAGTTATATTACATCAAAGCCAAGTGCAGTTCTAACTTATGATGAATCTGTCTTTTACATGAACTACACTTGCAATGAGAAATGGCGAAGGGGGCTAATCCTTGCGATCACCCTCAGTCCTTGGGATATGATGAATCTTGCTTATGAGGGGAGTGACGGCTTCTTCGTCAGCTGTGGTGTCTGTCCCCGGCGGCAAGCTTTTGAAGGCCTTGGAGATGTCAATTCCACTGTTCCGGCAGATAATCTTGATGAGCACCTTGGAGAGGACATCGCTGCAGCATTTGCGAGATTCACTGGCAAAGTTGGAGGACCTCTTTTCGTGATGCTTCTTCAATACCTCAAGGAGTCCTTCAAAGAAGAGGGTGAGGCCGGCACTTGTAGAATCATGCTCGCTGACTGTGAAGCTATAGTCCTCCTTGTCCATGACGGTCACTTGAGCAGCGAGGCGCTTGGTAACATCGACAAGGCGACCAGTCCACAAATCTAGGGCCTTCTTGTGCTCGTTGAAAGAGTTTGCAGCATCGGCATGCACAGCTTTCTCCTTTTCCCAGTTTACCAACAGCTCCCTCTCCTTTTCCCTGCCAACGTCCAGATCCTTCTCCAGGGTAACGAGCTTTGACTTGAGGTCAGCAATGGAGTTGTTGGCGGTTAAGAGTTCTTGGGCTTTGGTGACGAGTTCCTCTTCGAACTTCGATACCTTGGACTCCAACTCTACCTTAGTGGCCTCAGCGCCTTATGCGGCCTTGACTGCTTCCAAGAGTTTGGCGGCATGAGCCTGAGCTTGAGTCTCGATGGCCTGTTTGTGGCCCTCCTCTAGCTCTTGGGTCCGCTGCACGAGCAGAGTCTGGATCTCCTCATCCTTGCTGCGTAGCTTGGCGGCAAGGTCTTCCTCTCGGGCAGCAAGGTCTTTTTCCTTGATGATGAGCTGCGCTTCACTCTCCGTCAACTTGCCGTCCAGGGCTGCTACCTCCTCCTTGGCAGTGTCAAGCTTCTCTTCCTGCCTCTTGAGGCTATGGAATTTGCCATTGTACCAAGTACCGAGTTCCTCTGGTTTCTCCTTCAGCTTCCCCTCGGCCAGCTCTATAGCCTGCCGCCGTGAATGGAGCTCCTCCCAACGCTGGCTGTAGCGCTGCTGCACATCCTTGAAGCCGGTGGCCATCGCCGTCAAGAAGGCAAGATCCGCAGCACCGTCACTAGAGCCATCTGATGCTGCGACGCTGCTGGAGAAGGGAGCCAAGATCTCCGCGATGGCTTCATCAAAAGTTGGTTCCCCGGCACGAGATGTGCTAGGGGCTTCAGATCCCTACTGCTGATCGGTTGGCCCCAAGGGTCCCGTCAGAGCCTGCGCATCAGCTGCACCGGGGTGGACGTCAATGCTTGGCCTGTCACTGCCAGCCTTGCCCATCTCAGCGTCTATTATGACGAGCTCAGATGCACTGCCGGAGGGCATAGCAGGCTCTTCGGGGGTTTTCGTGGCCTCCTCAGTAGCGGGCGCGGCGGCCTCCATGGCAGAAATCCTGGCAGCCTCGTCAGCGGCGCTCTTCGCAATTTCCTCCACAGGTACCTCCCTCTCCTCTGGAGGGGTTGGTTCTTCTGGACAGGGAAGAGGCGGGAAGCAAGATGAGATCAAAATCAAAATCCAGATCAAGTTCAAGAAGACAAAGAGGAAATGGAAAGGGTAAAGTAACACTCGGGTGATGGTTTACCTTGGCAGGCTTGTGGAGAAGATGTTATTCCTTCTCCGGCAATGTTAGTTGCCGTTGCTCGGGTCCCGGCAACGTCCATGGACAGCGGGTTCTCGATGTGGACGAGACCCTCTTGCCGCTCCTCCAGAGAGGGGGTGGACCTTGCCGGAGAAATGCTTGGCGGTGGAGCAGAGGTTGAGGGCGCCATCAAGGGATCCGATCCCTTGTGGTCTCCCTCTGGCGAGATGCCCCCCGTCTCCTTGCCGGTTTCCATGATAGCAGTCTCAATGGTGGTGCCCGTCGATGGGGGTTGAAGGTTGGACATACATTGGGGGCTAGAGCCGACAACATCAGGAAGGATTGGATCCTGGCCAATGTTCGTTGTCGCTTCGCCTTCCTCGGTCGCCCTGGCTTTCTTCCAATGTCCCTCCATCAACAACGCTTCTCCCCTACGAAGCTAATCGTTCGTTGCAGTCAAGACCAGTAATAGATGCAAATTAATGGTTAGAAAAACATGGAGGAAGAATGAGGTGCTTACTCTTCGTCCTCATTGGGATCACTAAGGACTGACATATCGTAGAGAACTGTGTTTCTGATTCTTGCAGTTCTAGGTGATGGTAGTGAACTCCTGGGACGCTTCATCCCTAGGGGAGCTGGGGGCTGGGAAACGCCCACCCCCTCCACGGTTGACGGGGTGGGTCGACGAGGAGCAGCTGAGGGTGTCCTGGACAAAGGGGTCCTCGGGCCGCTGGCATGTCCCTCGTAGGGCGTATTGATGGGCCTCTCCTAATCTGTCAAAGGAAGGCCGGACTACAGGCAACCCTGGGCTCCAGAAGGAAACCTCCGAAGACTTGGCGTCTCCTCCAAGTCAAGTTTAGCATGGCCGGCATGATTTTCTCCTGGTGGCAACCGACCGTATGTAACCCTAGGTACCCCTGGTGTCTATATAAACCAGAGGGTTTAGTCCGTAGAGGGCAGAGTCATTATCATCATACCCACCTAGGGTTTAGTTCATCTGATCTCGAGGTAGATCAACCCTGTAATTGTCATACCAACACATCAATACAACAAAGCAGGACGTAGGGTTTTACCTCCTTGAGAGGGCCCGAACCTGGGTAAACGCTGTCTCTACATTCCCTGTTACCCATTGATTCTAAGATCCACAGTTCGGAACCACCTACCCGAGATCTGCCAGTTTTAGTGCCGACGTTGGTGCTTTCATTGAGAGCTCCACTATGGGATCGTCAAAGGATGAATGGCTTGCTTAGTCATCGGCGACGGCATCCGCACCGGGGACATCTTCATTCCCGGCCAGCTCTTCGCGTTTGGCAGCGTTGTTCTACACGCCAACCCGATCGGTCGCCTTGACCAGATCGACAATTTCGTCCCCGAGCAGGAAATCAGGTTCGGTAACCTGGAGTACGTCGTCGACTCTCGGGGCGATCTGATCTTTACTGGGTTCTCAGCTTTGCCTGAGGGGCCCAGTGATCCCGAGGCCTCGACTTCAGATCTTCTCCCCGATCCCATCTGTGGGTCGGCCTTTATCTCGGATCTAGCTTTGAGCTCGGATCTGATCTTAGCGTCCGAGAACCAGGGGTCAGCCTTGGCTAAACCCACCCCCGATGCAGGCATACCGTAGGTTAACTCCGAAAGATGTCTGAGGATGAACCCGGCAGACCTCTCGCTGTTAAGCGAGACATTAGATCGGATCCAGATGATGAGTATCGCGGATGACCCGTCCTCGGTTTATGATCAGATCGAACTTGAAGCCAACCATAGGTAATTTTACGTCCCACCCACCACCCACTTAGTAGCCACTATCGACGATTTAACCAACATGCTGGACTACGCCTCCGAAGAGGCTAACGACATGGATGCGGATATCGACGTCACGTCCTACACCGCTCCCTCCCCTGCCGCTCCCAACACGGGAAGATGGACAGCCACCTCCACCTATGACGTGTACATGGTCGACACCCCCAAGAAGGATGGCAATGACCCCGGCGAGGAGCCACCCAAACGCTGACGCCAACGAAAGCGATCCAAGGGGCAGGGAAAGGGCAAGGAAAGCAACACGAATACAGACACAAACGGCACCGGAGATGATGATACTCTAAATAACATGGACGAGCTCGGCGACAACACCACCCTAGAACAGCACCGCAACGCTTCTGAAGGGCATGAGGACCAGGGTGACCCCGAGGACCCCAATGATTCCGAGGACAGCAACTACCTCCCTCCTTCCGAAGAGGAGGACAGCCTCGAACCCGAGGATTTCATCGTCCCCAAGGACCCCCTGGATCAGGAGAGGTTCAAACGGCAACTCATAGCCACCGCCCGAAACCTGAAGAAGAAGCAGCAGCAGCTAAAAACTGAACAGGATACCCTTAATGACAGGTGGACGATGGTCCTAGCTGCTGAAGAAGGCTTCGGCAATCAGCATCAGGATAAAAACGAAAGCTACCCATGGCGACGTCTGCTTTCGTCATTCGATGACGAGGCCCTTGAGCCCATCCCCCCCCCCCGCCAGACGAACTCAGGCAAACCAGCCTGACCGCCCCCCTCGAGGACGGGACAGGACGGCTGGAGAAGCCAAAAACCCACTTCTGCTCCCTCGCCGGGCGGGCAAGGAGCCAGTACAACCAGATGATCCATATGATCTGCGGCACAACTTAAACGCCAGAGCGGCACAGCCAAGATCCATCTACGGATCCAGAGGACACACGCCCGCGGAATGGGACGGATACCAAGCTTGGCGCGACAGGAATGATAGAGCTCGGGAGCAGCATCGTGCTCGGATGATAACTGATCTCCGGCACGACGTGGCCCGGGTTAGGGGCGCCGCACACCCAATGTGTTTCATAGATGAGGTGATGCAGCATCAGTTCCCCGAGGGGTTTAAACCCGTAAACATAGAACAGTACGATGGGACAACTAACCCAGCTGTGTGGATCGAAGATTTCCTTCTCCACATTCATATGGCCCGAGGAGATGACCTCCAAGCCATTAAATATCTACCATTAAAACTTAAAGGACCAGCAAGGCACTAGTTGAACAGCCTACCTGAAAACTCCATCGGGAGCTGGGAAGAGCTCGAGGACGCCTTCCGAGCCAACTTTCAAGGCACCTATGTTCGGCCGCCGGATGCCGATGACTTGAGCCACGTTGTTCAACAGCCCAGGGAGTTAGCTCGGCAATTTTGGAATCGGTTCTTGATGAAGAAGAACCAGATTGTCGATTGTCCGGATGCCGAGGCAATAGCCGCATTCAAGTACAGCATTCGGGACGAATGGGTCGCTCGACAGCTCGGCCAAGATAAGCCGAGAACAATGTCGGCCCTAACCTCCCTAATGACCCACTTTTGCGCCGGTGAAGACAGTTGGTTAGCTCGTAGAAGCAACCAGCCCGATGACCCCGGCACCTCAGAGGTCCGGGACGGGAACGAGAAACCCCAGCGCAATAAGAATAACAAGCGCCAGCACACAAACAACGGCAGCGAAGCCGATGACGCGGCGGTAAATGCTGGGTTCAGCAACTCGAAATCAGGACCGCGGAAGAAGCCCTCTAAAGGGAATCGAGACGGCCCAATCACGCTGGAAAAAATCCTGGATAGGCCCTGCCAGATCCATTGTACCTCGAACAAGCCCGCCAACCACACCAACCATAACTATTGGGTAATCAAGCAGGCCGGCAAGCTTACAACCGAGGAATCAGGCAAGGGCCACCGCAGCGAGGACGACGACGAACCTCGCAGGCCAAACAATGGAGGTAAAAAGCAGTTCCCTCCTGAGGTAAAAACCATGAAAATGATTTATGTCACGCATCTACCCAAGAAGGAGTGGAACCATGCACTCCGGGATGTCTACGCCGTAGAGCCGGTGGCCCCGAGATACAACTCATGGTCGGCTTGTCCGATCACCTTCGACCGGAGAGACCATCCGACCAGCATCCGTCATGGAGGAATGGCGGCTCTGGTGCTTGACCCCATCGTAGATGGATAACACCTCACTAGAGTCCTTATGGACGAAGGCAGCAGCCTCAATCTGATTTATTCAGATACAGTGAGGAAGATGGGAATCGATTCTGTAAAGGATCAGACCCAGCAACACTACCTTTAAAGGAGTAATCCCAGGCGTCGAGGCACGCTGCTCGGGAACCGTCACCTCGGAAGTAGTCTTCGGCTCGCCCGACAACTTCCGCAGTGAAGACTTAATCTTCGACATTGTTCCTTTCCGTAGCGGTTACCACGCACTCCTCGGCCGAACATCGTTCGCTCGCTTTAATGCCGTAACACACTACGCATATCTGAAGCTTAAAATGCCAGGACCTAAGGGTGTCATTACCGTTAATAGTAACACCGAGCGCTCGCTCCGAACCGAGGAACACACAGTGGCTCTGGCAGCCGAAGTCCAGACCGCCAAAGAAGCATCGAAGGCCCTCTCCACCATTAAGGCGCTGGACGCACGGAAATGCGCCCGAGCTACGGCCTCAGTCCCGGAGCACTCCCGCACTCACCCTAGATAGGGATTCACACCCCACAGTATGGCCTTCCTAGCCGCAAAATATGTACCCCGGGTACATAATTTCACGCTTAAAATTCCATGGGCATCTGTGGGGGCAAATGTTGCAAGGGTCAAGCGCTCGATTCAAACGAGTCATGACCAATGATGTTCTCGAAACAACATCAACAACAGGCACCAACTAGGGCCTGATGAGCGTCAAGCTAATACCTATCGGTGACTTCTCAAAACCCTTTCTCAAGGGTTCGTCCGCCGAACACTATCACTTCTGTCGTGCATACAAGCGGCGACTTCAATCACACGTTACCTATGGAAGTTACATAAAGAGCAAAGGCGCAGACGTGCAGCGGGGCGCAGTAGGGACGTCAAACCACTCATGGAGGCCTTGTGTAAACCTTTCCTCTGATAAGTTTTTTTTAAGTATCTATAAAAGTTGCTTCGGTAATTCGGATTGTACTGTTGGACGTCACGAATTTAAAGGAAATAAAGACCATTCTTTTCCGATCATACCGCAGTCATTTGTGTTGTGTCTTCCTTTCCGCTTATAAGCCGGAGTAAACTATCATGATACATTCCTTTTTTTAGATGCGACCGGCTAATAGGCCGGGGGCTTGACCATAAATCTCGCCTAAGCATCACTCCGGCACTCAAATTCATTGCATGTGCTCGGCGTCTTGGATATTGCATTATATGAATCAGTTCCGAATTATGTCTTCGGTCAATAGTTGGGTTGCCCGGCTCCTGTGTTTACCCTCTTACGTTTCGCATTGTTCGGCTAGGAGGGTAAAGGGAGAACCACTGCGATTTTACTTCTAGCTCGCCTGGTTAAGTACCTCAGTGGAGAAAGCCGAAAACTGACTGTCATAATAAGCAAGAACAGGTCGGCAATCCAATGACCAGTGTTAAACTAAAAATCAATGGAGGTTATTCCACGTCAAACGAAGGGTTCGCTGTCACAGGAACCAAGTGATAATGGCATCAACCTCGGTTCATCCGAATATCACACATTGGGGGCTAGTCACTAGCTCCCGCAGTCAAGCTCTTATGGCTAAGTGAAAGCACTAAAGCCGCATAGTCCGATTGCCTTGTTTTCCTAACACACAACCGCCTCCGGGTACCGAGACGTCGGCGAAGGGTTAAGGTGTCAAGGAAAAACACCCCATGCAGTATCTGCTAGGGGGCTGAAGCCGACGACTGGTAACTTTCAGTTTAAACGGCCGCATAGGAGTCAAAATAAACAGAAAAGGCATTATATACAAAGCCAACCAGTTGCATCATAAAGCACAAAAGTTTCAACTTCTTCGGATACAAGAAAGTAAATTCACTCATAAATTACATCCTTGGAGCACTGGGCCTCTATCGCCCGAGCACCATCCATCACCACGGGAAAGTACTGCACGGGGCGCCTGTGCTCCTTCCCAGGGGGAGGCGGTGCGGTGGCCACCTCGATCGGCTTGATCCTCGGCCAGTGCACCATGGTCTTGCCGAAGGCCATCCGAGCTCCCTCAATGCATACGGAGTGCTTCCAGAAATCAATCCGGGGCGTGGCGTCGTACAACCACTGCACCAAGCCGAAGTAGCTGCTCGACAGCGGCTCCGAAGGCCACAGTTTGACACAGAGGTCCTTCATCGCTGGCTCCGCCATCCGATGCAACTCCATTAGCTGATTTAGCAGATTGTTGAGGAGAGGAGGATGTTCGGGTGCTTGAAACTGGGCTCAAAATAGCCTCTGCTCGGTACAACCCTCCTGGGACGCAAAGTACCTACCCGCATCTGATGCACTCCTCGGGAGGTCCGCAAAGGCGCCTGGGGAACGCCATACTCACGTGAGCAAAGCGAACCTGTTACCACCAAAGACACTTTGCAGTAAGTATGGCTTACCATCCGCAATAAGTCTGACTTGGCGGAGTTCCTCCTGGTAGCCCCTTGCCTTTGTCCGCGCTTCCAACGTCGCCGACCTCAGAGAGGTTAGTTCGGTGGCCTGCTCCTTACTTTTTTTCTCAAGGACCTCACATTTTGAGATGGCCTCCTTGAGCTCTTTTTGCACTTCAGACACCGGGGCCTCGTGCCTCTGGCTAGCAGTTTTCACCGTGGCCAATTCGGTGGCTGCCTCTTCGGTGGTAGCCCTCTGCTCTGCGGCTTCCTGCTGAGCTTTTTTAAGCTCGGCCTTGAGGTTCTCGACCTCGGCGGCGGTATCTGCAGTAATGTCAGACGCATTCCGTTTGGATTAGCTTCCTAACTCCCATAAATAACCATTGTCGTAAAAAGTTCAGCTCAGACTTGCCTTGCGCCTCGTCAAACTGCTTATTTAGCAGATCGAGGTCGTCCTCGGAGCTCTTGAGCTTCCGATTCAGCTCGGCCAGCTCCTCGGCGTTGGCAGCTGCCACCGAGGACGACGCCTACACATTAAACTAAGCACATTAGCTTCCCGAGTTACTAACTCTTGATCCCCTGACCGGCTCTCCACAACCGGCCAGAGTCTCGGGGGGCTACTACTCATTTTGATCTCATCTAAATACAAAAAAATTATTCGACCCCCACATGAGTTCTTTAAACTCACACAGGGCTCGGGGGGCTACTGTGCATGGATTACAAGATCACTTAAAAATAATTTTCTAAGGAAAAGTCATTACATTGCTTACCTTGAAGCCGGTCAGAAGGCCGCTGAAAGCCTCCTTCAGTCCGCTGTCCATGGACCGAAGACTTTGCAAAACCGTGCCCATCAGGGCACGGTGCTCTTCGGCGATAGAGGAGCTTGTTAAAGCCTCCTCCATCTCATCCGGCCACCCAGTCGAGGCTCGCCCTATGGAGACCGAGATGGTCGGGTCCTGGTGCCTCAACGGCTCTGGAGCCACTTTTGGGGAGAGCTCGGATTCCCCGGGCTCCCGCTCTTCATTCGCCCGAGGGATTCTTCCCTCCTGGTCTTTGGCGGCCGAAGAATGCACATCGGCCATAACGACATCGGCCCGTCCTTCTGTGGTCGACACGGGAGGGGTCCTCTGTGACAGAACCTCTTCGGCCTCCTCAATGACCGAGGGAGGCGATGGGCGTGACTCGGTCCCACTCTCCAACAGTGCGCCTGGCGGAGAGTCCCCTTCCGAGACTTGATCAGTAGGGAGGTCGCAACATTAAAAGCGAGTGTGTGATCAATGGCAGGCCCGGTTCGGCTAAAAATGGATGAGTGTACCTTAAGATACGTACCTTTGGGCCCATGGTTTCACCCGACGGGCCTTCCGGGGAACCTCTTCGGAGGCCTCGGAGTGCTCGGTAGAAGCCAAACTGTTATCGGACAGGACCACCTTGGCCCATGCGTGGTCTTTTCGGGGCGGGAGAAGGCTGATCCTCCTCAGCATCTTCGGACGCGGCCCTCTTCCTTGTTCGGGAGGAGTCGCTTTCCTCCCCGTCCTCCTCCTGTCCCTTCTCCCTCTCAAAGGCGGAGGGGGCATGGGTTTCCCCGGATCCAGTGTCCGGAGGTCCTCGGGAACGGAGACCTTCTCTGGTTCTTCTCCAGTGCCTCTTACGGCGCCCTGGCCAACATGGCCGTCAGCAAGGCCATCCTAGGGCCCTCGGGCAGCGGGGCCGGGCTGTTGATCTGCTCGGCCTTCTTCAGCCAGTTCTGCGGATGAGAGAAAAGAAAAGTTGAGTGCTTTGGCAAAAAGAAACATCCTAGCATAAGAGTAAAACTTATCATACCTCGTGAGCGGGGTGTTCGGCGTCGAGGCCGATGTCTTCCTCCTCAGCCAGCCAGTCCTTCTGCGGCTTAAATAGCACTTTCCATAGTTGTGCGTGGGTAGTCCGGTAGAAGCTGAGCACGGTGGCGAGGTCTTTGGGTTTGTAGGCCCACATGGGGGAAGCCCGATCTTGAAAAGGGAGAATGTGGCGGCGGAGCATGATCTGAATCACACTAGGCAATTCAACCTTCTGCTTGATCATCCTGGTTATCCGGCTCTGCAGCAGCTCTACCTCTTCGGCTGACCCCCAGTCTAGGCCCTTCTTGGTCCATGAAACGAGCCTCATAGGGGGTCCAGATCTGAAAGCAGGAATCGCCGCCCAGTCCGCATTTCATGGCTCCGTGATGTAAAACCACTCTTTCTGCCAGATCTTGACAGTCTCGATAAAAGTACCCTCTGGCCACTCAACCCGGCGAAGCTTGCTTACCATCCCCCCCCCCCCCCGCAGTCTGCTTGCTGGCCATCGACAATCTTTGGCTTGACATTGAACACTTTTAGCCACAAGCCGAAGTGTGGCTGGATCCGAAGAAAGGCCTAGCAGATGATGTTGAAGGCCGAGATCTGCAGGAAGGAGTTCGGGGAAAGATCGTGAAAATCTAGCCCGTAGAAAAACATCAAACCCCTAACGAAGGGGTGGAGGGGAAACCCTAGCCCCCGAATGAAGTGGGGGAGGAACACCACCCTCTCGCCAGGCTTCGGCGTGGGGATGACCTGGCGCTCCTCTGGAGCGCGGTGAGCGACATCGGTGGGAAGGTAACCCACATTCTTCGGCTCCTGGATTGCGCTCTCTGTGACGATGAAGACCTCCCACTTGCCTTTGGACCCAGAGCCGGCCATGGCCGGAGTGGGGGAGTGGCTGGAGGAAGATCTTAGGAGGGGAGATCGGATCTGGGCGCTGGAGATCAGGAGATTGGGGAAGCAATGGCGCAGGGAGAAGGGAGAGCGTGCAAAGAAAATGGTGGCCACCTCCCTTCTATGGGTCACCGTAAGACCAAGAGCCCTTTTACTGCGCCGCGGGCATCGCCATTTCCCCGTATAATTGTGCCGTCATGCGCGCATGGGGTAACACAAATCATTGATCATATCCCTTGAAAATAGGGCACGATCTCCATATTGATGGGATGTGCCAATAGGGAAACCGCCTCGAACCGTGAATCGAGTTTTCTTAACTGGCACGGGGTCGTGACCCTTCGGCAAAAGTTGTCAGATGAGGTCACTGTTCACACTTGTGCGACTGGCCTTCGGGGCTAAGTTATTTATGCACTTCGGAAGCCGAAGTATAATAGTCGAAAAAGGCCAAGCAACCTTCGAGGACCTGACTCAGAGGGATTGCACACATGGAAGGGAAGGAACTGATCTGCAAAGCCGATGATGTTTGGCAAATACCTCGGCTTCGAAGACAAGTTCTGGGGCTACAAAGGGTGTCCTGGACTAAGGGGTCCTCGGGCCACTGGCCTGTCCCTCGTAGGCCGTATTGATGGGCCGCTCCTAATCTGTCAAAGGAAGGCCGGACTACAGGCGACCCCGGGCTCCAGACGGAAACCTCCGAAGACTTGGTGTCTCCTCCAAGTCACATTTAGCATGGCCGGCATGATTATCTCCTGGTGGCAACCGACCGTATGTAACCCTAGGTACCCCTGGTGTCTATATAAACCAGAGGGTTTAGTCTGTAGAGGGCAGAGTCATTATCATCATACCCACCTAGGGTTTTGTTCATCTGATCTTGAGGTAGATCAACCCTGTAATTGTCATACCAACACATCAATACAACCAAGCAGGACATAGGGTTTTACCTCCTTGAGAGGGCCCGAACCTGGGTAAATGTTGTCTCTATGTTCCCTGTTACCCATTGATTCTAAGATCCACAGTTCGGAACCACCTACCCGAGATCTGCCGGTTTTAGTGCCGACAGCAGCAGCACGGGAACGTTGCTGCCAGGAAGGCTGTGCCCAGGAGGTTGTGGCTGCTACCTTGACGGCGGCAAGCTCTTGACTTGCCAACTCGGTATGCGCTGCCCTCTTTCAAGCGGGCTTCTTGGCGACGGTCACCTTCACCTTGGCGGGAGGAGGGCGAGGCGCTTCCTCCTCCTCCTCTTCCTCTCCCTTTTCCTCATCCCCTTCAGTCTCTTTGGCGTGCTCCACGTAATCGCCCTCATGCTCATCGGAATGCTCGTCATCCCCTGAGGTCTCTCCCGCGAGCTCCTCGGCATGCTCGTCGGGGTGCTCCTCGATGTGCTCCTTGGCCTGTTTTCCCTTGCCGAAACCCTTAGCCGTCCGGGTGTGGCACATTCTCTTCAGTTCCTGGGCTGTGGCGGCACGGAACTCCTCTTCATCGTTCCTTGTCGGGTGAACCATGTCATCCTCGACTCGGACAGCTGCTTCCTTCAGGCCGGCAAGCCAATCATCCACTGCCATAGGCCGGCATCATTGCCAGTATGGAGGCCTTGGCGGTGTTGTTGCACAGTGGGGTTACCTTTGCTGGCAGATGGAAGGTGCAGCCCCTATTGAAGAGCTGAGAGATGAGCCGGTAGTGTTCCATTACCGACAGGTTATTATTCAGGCCTGGGTGCAGACGCATTGGATCGGTAGGGCCCTTATAATCCCATGCTTGCCGGCCTCCTCTGTTCTGCAGCTGAGCAATCCGGCGGTGGGTGAAGTCCGCCCCCACCATCTCAACCGTCAAGCCGGCCTCCTTAAGGGCAATAATCCGGTACAGAGCCAGCCCAAGCTTGGCATCATTGGGGTCAACATTGCCCCAGCTGTTGGCCTTCTCGATCTTCTCCGTCCTGAGATGGCAGAATTCCGGGAAGTCCTTCTGTTGGACCCAGCACCAATCGGCCCTCCATTCATTCCACTTGATGTGCTGCTTGCCCTCTGGGTAGTACTTCTTGCGATTTCCCCTTAGGATCCAAGTCATGCTGCCGAAAAGGGCATCCTCTTCAACCCGAGGGATGAAGAAGTGCCGGAACAGAGCAACATTTGGGGCTACTCCCACAAAGTGCTCACACAAGTGCGCGAAGACTGACAGGCAGGTGACCGCGTTGGGTGTGAAGTCAGGCAGTCAGAATCCAAAAGTATTCATCACCTCAACGAAAAAATCAGAGAAGGGCGGGCATAGCCCGCAGTAAAAGTACCTGGCAAAGAAATGAAAGTGGTTGTCGACGGGAGGAAGGGATCCTAGGAGCACCACTGTGGCCTCGTGATCCTGCGTCTCGCTCGCATACGCATACGAGTAGTTCTTCATCAGATAGTCTTCTGCAAGCGCCAGCAGGAAAACAGCATTGGCCCGCTGCCGTGCGGCTTTGGCGGCCTTCCTCTCGTCCACCACCGAACTAGAGAGCTTCGCGCCTCTCTTCGGTGCCATGGCGAGATTTAGGGGGGGGGAGTGTAACGAGCGGCGGAGGAAGCAGATGGCACTCTTTATTCTTGCGTGAGGAAGAAGATGTCGGCGATGGCAAGATTAGGAGAGGGGGGTAAATGAGTAGTGCCCTTCGCGGATTCCTTTTTATGGGGAAGGCGTGGAGGCTGGCTATTTACCGTCCTACATGGATGCGCTTTTCACGCGCACTACCTCCCCACCCCCGTTCCATTCCACCTCTCCCACGCCCGCATTTAATGCGCATCGTGGGGGTGTGGTAAAAGAGAAGATTACGACAGTTATCCTCTGCCACGCGTGCCTATGCACTGTTCGGGCCTAGCCCAATGACGCCTCGCATGCGCGTGTGGCCTAGGCCCAGGGGCTCCTGTCGGTGTACTAAAGCATGGGTGCCCTCGTACCCTGACTTGTGCACAGGCAGTTGCAGCCTTCCTGACGGCAAGGGCTTGCCGGAGGATTGCTGTGACTCAAGACTTAGATTAAACAAGACCGTGAAGAAGACCTCATGGCAGGTCATCGAGAAGTACTATTCTAGTACTGAAGATCAACATTACCCTTGCCGGCAAGCTTCATGCCGGCAAGGTGAAGACCAAAACTCTAGTTGCCGGCAAGTGTCGTACATACGACCATCTATGGGGCCATCTAGCCCCTTTGCAATTCGACTAGGGGAATGCACAAACACAAAGAGCAGAATCAACAGCAAACACAGAGGATTTTACCCAGGTTTGGGCCACCCTGAGGTGTAAAACCCTACTCCTGCTTTGTACATTGGATGTGTTTGAGCTCTAGTACAAGGAGCGCTTCTTACTGGCAAGGTGCAAGAAGAGCAGCTACGCATGCAAAATGAGCAAAGGGTCGACCCTTGTAAAGGTTGCCTTGGCCCTCCTTTTATAGCTCAAGGGGTAACCACAGTGGCAAAATAGTCATTACAAGTTGATTAGATAGCAAACAGTGCTATCATACCTAACTCTGCCGGATTAGGACAAACGCATTTATTGCGTCATTAGGTGTCATGTGGAGGGGGAGCCCCGGCAAGGTTTCTGCACCGCTCGCCCAGCTACCTCTTATTATCTTGACACACCTCCTGGACGGGTGTCATTAAAGCTAATTCTCCTTCCAGCAAGCTGACACGTGCCCCGACAAACCTCACCAAACCGCCTCCGCGCTTGACACCTCACCGATCAGTGACCAGCTGCTCGATGAGGTGGAGCGCAGATGGGCCAGCGAGGGCTTGCCGGCACGGAGCTTGCTGGGCCTTCATCTTGCCGGCTCGAGCCTTGCCGGCAGATACCACCTATATCCCTAGCATTATCCATGGGTTTCTTGATGTCTTGTCTTGATCTTCTTCCTAGTGTCTTTGTAACTAGGCCTTGAATCTTGATCTTGACGTTGGTTATCTCCAGCAAGCCCTGGCTATCAAGGCTGCTACCACTGCCTGTGCATAAGTCAGGGTATAAAATACCCTTGTTTTATACACTGACAGGAGCCCCCGGGCCTGGGCCACACGCACATCTGAAGCGTCGTTGGGCTAGGCCCAAACAATGCACACACACGTGGTAGGAAATTACCACCGTAAAATCCTGTGATGATGATTTTCTGTCGCACGCCCACGTCACGCATTAAATGTGGGTCGCAGGAGTGGTGGACTAGAGCGACGGTTTGTGGTAGTGCACCTGCAAAAGCGCTGCCACGTTGGACAGTAAAGAGCCAGCCCCCTCGCGCCTTCCCCATAAAAAGGTAACCGCGAGGAGGCGCTGCTCATTCACATCGCCCCCCCGCTGTATCTTCTTCTTCCTCTCGCTCCAGTAGATCTCGCCATTGCTGCCGCCACCAACTCGCACCTCTTCCACCTCGAATCCTCCCTCTCGGGCCCTCATGGGGCCCAAGAAGGCTGATACGGAGGGAAAGAAGCCCGCCATGCCTGTTGATCCCAAAGCAGAGAAGCAGCAGGCAGACTTGGAACAGCAACGGAGGGAGAACATGGTTTTCTCACCGCCGGCTCTGGACAGCAACGCTTTGATAGCGAGGTACGCGTACATGTGGGGAAAGGATACTAAGGACCACAAGGCCCCAGTGGTGCTCCCCGCCGGTGGCAAGACCCCATCAGACACATACCCATTTTTCTGCGCATATTTTTACTGCGGTCTTGTTCCTCCATTTTTGGATTTCTTTGTTGAGCTGATATACACTTTTGGATTCCGACTGCTGGATTTAACCCCAAATACGATGACCTGCATGGCAGTCTTTGCCCACACGTGCGAAAATTTTGTCGGAGTCGTTCCCAATGTTGACCTCTTCTGCCACTTCTTCATTCCTCACATCGAAGGTGATGCGCTTTCCGGCAGCGTGACTTGGATTCCCCGGGCCAAAGCTAAGGGACAGTACCTTGCCGGGATGCTGCATCTGAAATGGGAGGAATGGCGGGCGGAGTGGTGCTGGATTAAGGAGAAGGATTTCCCCAACTTCTGCTTGCCGTGCATGGAGAAGATCGAATGCGGCAAGAATTGGAGTGATTTTTACATCGGCGACAAGAAGCTTGGCCCGGCACTGAACCGGATTGCTTGCCTCAAGTCTGTCGGGCTGACTATTGAGATGGTGGGAGCCGATTTCCTCCGGCGACGCCTTGCGCCGCTGCAGAAGAGGCAAAGGTACACTTGGGAGTACAAGAACGCCGGGGATATCATGCGGATATACCCAGGGCTGGCCAATAACTTGACGGTCATGCAACACGTCAGTCTCTGCCACCAACTCTTCAGGACTTCCGGCAAGTTTCATTTGCCGGCCCAAGTTGTACCACTGCACATCAACTCCGCCAAGGATTCCATCTTGGCAATGATGCCGGCGTGTAATGCCCAAGGGGTTGAAGCTGACTGGGAGCTGCCCTCACTTGAAGATGAGATGACTTGGGCTTCCAATCTGACGGAGAAGGCCACTCAAGAAGAGAAGGACCTCATCCAGGCCACCAAGGATGAAGATTTGGCGTTCATCGCCCACAGGGCCGAAGAAGTTTTGAAGACCGGCAATGCTGGCGGCTCCCGGGCGGCGACAACTGAGGAGGAGGAAGAGACCCCTGATGAAGAGGTTCCCGAAGAGCACTAGGAGGAGCCTGCCGGGGAAGATGTTGCCGGTGATGCTGAGGAAGGAGAGGATCCTCAAGGCCCGAAGAAGAAAGCGCGCGTTCTTCGGAAGGCATCTAGCCAGGAGGTAGTGCGGCCTTCTTCGTCAGGGGCTGGCCCTTCTGTGAAGAAGACGACCACCAGAACTGGCCAGTAGCAAGAAGTGCACCGACAATCGACACGGTGTCCTCGAGTTCAACATCCACCACCCCAGCAGGAGGTTGCCGGGGAAATTGGGTCTTCCCAACAGGCATCTTCACCTCCACCGGAAATCAAGAGAGCCAGGGAGTCGCCTCCACCGGTGAGATATGACCTCTCCATTCTCAGTGAGTCTGAAGACGAAGAGTAAGTATAATTATTTTATCTTCATCAAATCTTGATCTTTGCCTTGACTGTCATTTGACTTGTCTTCCTTTGTCTTTGTAGGGATACAGAACCACTTGTGCATAGGGCAAAGCGAACGAGAGGTGCAACATAGCGCGAACCCATGGCAAGGGCTGGGCAGGGGGCCACATCTACCGATACCATTGTCGTCAGCCCCCAGCCCAGCCCCCTGCGTGAGGTCGTGGTGCAGTTCCCGCTCACAGGTGCTGGCACTGAACTTCCTCCTCCTGAGCCCAACAAGGAGATAGGAGGAGGCCGCCAAGAGGCAGATCCTGTTGTGGCCCCTCCATCGACCATCGTCCCGGAGAGCGTTCCTCTGACAAGGGCCTCCGCTGATGAGCCCGCCCGCACTGAAATTGTCCCAGCAAGCGAGGCTGCCGAAGACCGTGCGGTGGCAACTGAAGTTGCCGGGGAAGGAAACATCCTTCCTCAACGAACACCAACAGGTAATCCACTTGTCCTTCAAGCACTTGTCCAAAAAATTTGTTTTCTTGAACATGACTTGTAATCTGAACCACTTTTTGCTCTTGTTTCTGTTCCATCTTGCAGATCCAACCTCTCCCGAAGAAGGAGAAATCCTTGCAGATGTGGCAGAAATCGCCAAGAGCGCTGCCAATGAAGCCGCCAAGATCTCTGCTGAAGAGGCCGACAAATCTACTGCTGAGGAGGCAGGGGAAGTTATCGGAGAGCAAAGAAGGTCTCCCGACAACACATCCGTTCCCCCACAAGCAAGTACAAAAATGGTGGTGGTTGCCGCTGACAAGCCAGACGTTGCCGCTCGACCAACCGCGCCAACCACTCAAGCCTCGACGGATATCCTGACGCTCACTGCTCCCCAGCAAGAATCTGAAGCCCCTAGTTCGTCAAGCACCGGAGGGCCAAACTTTGACGAGGAGATTGCTCGTATCCTCGCCTCCATCCCCAAAAGTACTCTTGAAACTGATAGAGCCACCGATAGCACAGCAGATCTTGCCTTCCAAGAAACCATGGCTGCTGGTCTTAGGGATGTGCAAGAACGCTATGGCAAATGATGGGATAAGCTTCAAGAGGAGCATATAGCTCTGGAGGTAGTTGAGGAGAAACTGAAGAAGAAGGCGGAAGATATCCGCACTTGGTACAACAACCAATCTCACAACTTGAGGAGGCAAGAAGAAAAACTTGCTGCCGCCCAGGAAAAGACGACAGCCTTGGACGGCAAGCTGGCAGAGTGTGAGGTGCAGCTCAACGCCCGTGAAAAGAATCTTGCCGTGCAAGAAGAAGCCCTTGCCGCCAAACTTCGCAGCAAGGATGAAGAAATCGAAAAGCTCCTTGAGCAGAGGACCCAAGAGCTGGAGAAGAATCACAAGGAATCTATCGAAATCTTGGCTCAAGAAAGTGCTGCCAAGCTCAAGGAAGCTACAGATAATGCTGCTGCTGCTGCCACCGCCAAGGCAGAATTGGAGTCCCAGGTGAACAAGCTTAGGGAAGATCTTGTCGCCAATAGCAAGGAGATCGAGGTCCTCAAAGGTGAAGCGCAGAAGACAGCTCATACCCCAGGGGAGCTGCAGACACAGCTTGCATCTAAGAACCAAGATCTTGATACGATTGGCAAGGCAATGGAGGACCTGAAATCCAAGCTTATCACCCTGGAAAAGGATCTTGAGGCCGCCAAGGAAAGGGAGGTGATCTTGACAGAGAAACTTGACGCAGAAGAGACCTCCCGGGAAGACGCCGAGAACAAATTTTCTGAGCTACGAGAAGTGCTCTCCCTCTGGACGAATAGGCCTGTCAATATTGCTGACCGCATAACTTCCCAACTTGCTGTCATGGACATGAGGAGCTGGAGCTTCACTGTCAACGACAAAGAGACCGCCAGTGCCAGACTGACCAAGTTCTTCGAAGGCCTCATCGATGCTTTGAAAACTTATCATGCGGACAGGTCTACTTCATTCGCTGACGAGTCCCGTAAGTTTGGCCGCGACGTCCTCTACAAGGTGCTTGTCCAGATCGCCTATCGGAATCCAGACGTTGATCTCTCCGGGATATTCAGGCGCCTTCCGGAGAACATTGATATCACAGCCATCGACAAGGTCGTCGCCCCACTAGCCGACAAGGTCCTTCTTGTTCCCCGGTATGAAGGCGACCTCTAGAATTAACCTTGTCGCTTCGTTTGTCTCCAGTGCTACCATGTAAAGATACATTTAATCTTAAGTTAGATATGCACTGTGTTTGAGATGTAATGCAACTTAAGCTGTTTCTGGAATGAATGTATGCTATTTTCCTTGTCTTATTCTGCCTTTGCATGAGTTGTATACCATACGCTTGCTGGATACTTGCTGGTACGCACACTCTTGCCGCGAGCGCTTGAGGACGGATCCTTAGCAGCCTGCCGGAAGTGTCGTTGCCGGCAAATTTTACCCTTGACGTTTCCAAGGCAGCTACTTAAGTTTGTTGAGCAGACTCGAAACAAAGTAAGAGCACCATCGGTTACGGCAAGGTTCCTTAGCGTGCAGGTTTCTCATATAAAGACACAAATCGTTCAAGGAAGATCGCAAATACAACAAAGAAATTATTTCAAAGTTTTTCAACTTAGCTTCTTTTCTTTGTCGTGCTTCTTGTTACAAATAAATCACTTGAACGTCATTTGGTGGTATCCAACACCACATTATCCCCCCCAGGAAACTTGCACACGAGGGAACCTTCTATCCTTTTGAGAAAAAGAAAGAAGAGAAAGAAGTTGATGGATGCGTTGACGGCTCATTAATCATTTTATACAAGGCAAAAGTATAACACAACATCACATGTAATCATACATAAACGAAAATGTACTTTAACAAAGAGTTGCGAAACACTTAGCTTTATTCACTTATGCACAGGATCTGTGCCTGGCTTTGTACATAGGGTTACATGTCTGCCGACAAGGCTTGTACAAAAGGTGTTGTCGGGGGTCCCGGCAACTGCGCCTTATGGATAGAACTTTCGAAGATGCTCAATATTCCATGAGTTTTGCACTGGGGTGCCATCTTCGGTCCCCAGACGGACTGCGCCAGGTCTGGTGACCCACACTACCCGATAAGGACCTTCCCACTTTGGCCTCAACTTGTTGGATCCCCTTGCGGACTGAACGCGCCGAAGAGCAAGGTCGCCTTCCTCAAAGCTTCGAGCATGCACTTTGCGGCTATGATAGCGGCGCAAAGCTTGCTGGTAGCGTGCAACTCGCACAGCAGCCCGAAGAAGATCTTCCTCAAGGAGCGTGGCATCACCTTGCCGCAGCTGCTCTTGTTGTGCTTCGTCGTAAGCAAGTACTCGAGGTGACCCGTATGTGAGTTTCATGGGGAGCACCGCCTCTGCACCATAGACTAGGGAGAAGGGTGCTTGGCCGGTAGCTCGATTTGGTGTCGTCCTGAGTGACCAAAGAACTACCGGCAACTCATCAATCCAGCGTCTTCCGCACTTGTGCAGCTTTTCGAAAGTTCTCGTCTTGAGGCCTCGCAGCACTTCAGCATTTGCTCTTTCCGCTTGGCCATTGCTTCTCGGGTGACCAACGGATGCAAAGCAAATCTTGCTTCCAAGGTCTTGGATGTATTGCATGAAGGCACGGCTCGTGAACTGTGTGCCATTATCCGTGATGATTCTGTTAGGAACACCAAAACAGCAAACTAATCCTTTAAAGAACTTGACGGCTGACTGTGCTGTCACTTTCCTCACTGGCTCTACCTCTGGCCACTTTGTGAACTTGTCAATTGCAACGTACAAGAACTCAAAGCCCCCGGTGGCACGAGGGAAAGGGCCCAAGATATCGAGCCCCCAGACCGAGAAGGGCCAAGAAAGTGGAATTGTTTGAAGGGCTTGTGCTGGCTGATGGATTTTCTTTGAATGGAACTGGCATGCTTCACACTTGGTTACTAGCTCAGTTGCATCTTGGAGAGCAGTAGGCCAATAGATGCCTTGCCGGAAAGCTTTGCCAACAAGAGCTCTTGATCCTGTGTGAGAACCACATATGCCTCCATGTATCTCCGCCAACAGCTTCAGTCCATCTTCCCGGCAAATGCACCTCAATTTCACCCCATTTGGCCTTTTTCTGTCCAGAATGCTGTCAACAAACGGATACATACTTGACTGTCGGGCTACTTTTTTGGCTTCTTCTTGATCATCGGGAAGTTCTCCTGTCTGAAGGAAACGGACAATTTGTTGTGCCCATGCCGGAGCCTGTGGCTCGACGACAAGGACTAAAGGCATTTCTTCAGTCACGGGAGCGCTTGTCTTGACGGCAAGAACCAGAGATTCTGCGCGAGGCCGCTGCTCACCGGCAAGCGTGTTGTTACCGGCAACTTCTTTGCCTGCGGCTTCTGGAAGCTCTGCCGGGAAGTATTTACCGGTGTTCAATTTTCTTCTTTTGTTTGCCTGTACTGATGGAGTGACTGATGGTTGAGTTAAATGGAGCACAAAAGTTCCCGGTTCCACATGAAGCTTCTGGGCAGCACACTTTGATAAATGATCAGCGATGCTGTTTTCCGCATGAGGAATGTGCTCTGTTTGCAGTCCGTCAAAGTGTTCTTCCAATTTCCTCACATCTTCCACATACGCTTCCATAAATGGGCTCTGATAATCCTTGTTCACTTGCTTCACAATGAGCTGCGAGTCTCCACGGATGATCAATTTTCTGATTCCAAGGTCTATTGCGATCCTGAGACTAGCAAGGAGCCCTTCGTACTCAGCAGTGTTGTTTGTAGCTTTCTCCCTGGAAAAGTGCATTTGAACCACATACTTGAGGTGCTCTCCAGTGGGTGTGACAAGCAGCACTCCGGCACCGGCGCCTTGCAGTGAGAAGGCACCATCAAAGTACATGATCCATTCTTTGGCTGCTTCTATGTCGGGAAGAACTGTTTCTTGAATTTCTTCATCAGTTGTTGGTGTCCACTCGGCAATGAACTCCACCAAGGCTCTACTTTGAATAGTTGAAGTACTTTCAAACTTAAGTGCAAAACTAGACAGCTCCAACGACCATTCCACTATTCTACCGATTGCATCTGGATTCCTCAGAATACGCTGCAATGGGAAACGGGTGACGACAGTGATTTCATGTGCTTGGAAGTAATGGCGCAATTTTCTCGAGGCCATGAGAAGGACGAAAAGCAGCTTCTGCACACCAGAGTATCTTGACCTAGCCCCCTGTAAAAGGGGACTAACAAAATATACAGGGCGTTGCAGCATCTTCTTCTTCAGCACCACTTGCAGGTTTGCTGCATTTGTTTGCGCTGATCTTGACTTGCCGGAACCAGACTCTGCCGGAGAAGATTCTGGTTCGTCGCTTGAAGGGCTTGTTACTGCTGCTTCCTCATTATCTGCTTCTCTCTCTGCCACTAATGCAGCACTGACCACTTGATTTGTTGCCGCTAAATATAGCAGCAATGGCTCTTATGGTTTACGCGCAACTAGTGTTGGCGGAGAGGAGAGGTACCTCTTCAAATCCTGCAGCGCGGCCTCCGCTTCCGGAGTCCATTTCATTGGACCTACCTTTTTCAAGATTTTGAAAAACGGCAAGGCACGCTCAGCAGATTTGGAGATGAATTGCTTAGTGCAGCAATACAGCCGGCAAGACGTCGCACATCCTTGATGCGCATTGGTGCTTCAATTTGCTCAATAGCTTTGATCTTGTCGGGATTGGCTTCAATTCCACGTTGAGACATGAAGAACCCGAGAAGTTTGCTGGATGGAACGCCAAATACACACTTCTCGGGGTTGAGCTTTAAGTTTATTATGTGCAAATTTGCAAATGTCTCTTCTAAATCTTGAATGAGGGTTGTTTTGTCCTTGGTTTTGACCACTATATCATCCATATATGCTTCCACATTCCTGTGTAACTAGGGCTCAAAACCAATCTGGACTGCCCTTGCAAATGTTGAATCAGCACTTTTTAGTCCGAAAGGCATAAGCACAAAGCAGTATGTGCCACATGGAGTAATAAATGTGGTCTTTTCCTCATCTTCCTTGGCCATGAAGATCTGATGAAAACCAGAGTACGCGTCAACAAAGGAGAGTAAATCACAGCCGGCAGTAGAGTCAACAATTTGATAAATACTCGACAAAGGGAAAGGATCCTTCGGACATGCTTTGTTGATATCTGTGTAGTCAATACAAAGTCTCCACTTTCCGTTTGCTTTCCGCACTACAATTGGATTTGCCAACCATGTTGGATGTAGTACACCTCTAACTAAACCAGCTGCTTCTAACTTGTTTATTTCTTCAGTGATAAACTATTGCCGTTCCAAAGCTTGCTTCCTGGCCTTCTGCTTGACGGGCCGAGGATGGGGACAAATGGCAAGGTGGTGCTCAATTACCTCCCTCGGAACACCAGGGATGTCAGATGGTTGCCATGCAAACACATCGACATTCGCCCGTAGGAAGGCAATGAGCGCGCTTTCCTATTTGCTGTCAAGAGCGGAACTGACGGTGAAGGTACCGCTAGTGCCGTCCTCCTTTGCCGACACCTTCTTGGTTGCTGGTGGAGTAGCTTTCGACTTCTTGGTGGTAGAACTCTCCGACACATCATCAACAGGTGCGCAGCACTCCGAAGAGGTGCGCTTCCCGGAAGACTTGTCAGAGGTCTTGCCGCTCTTCTTGTTTTTCTTTTTGTTGGCATGAGCGGGTGCCTTGGCGGCAGATGCTGCAACCGCTTCTCTATAAAGCTTGTCAACGCAAATCACTGCATCTTTCTTGTCGGTGTTGATAGTGATGACTCCCATCGGCCCTGGCATCTTGAGAGTATTGTAGTCATAATGAGACGCTACCATGAACTTTGCCAAAGCTGGGCGACCAAGAATTTTATTGTAAGGCAGAGGGATCTTAACCACGTCCAACACAATCTTCTCGGTTCGGTAATTTAATTCCCCGCCAAATGTCACCGGCAGAGTGATCTTTCCCTTGGGTTGGCTCCTTCCCGGATTGACCTCCTGAAACGTGCCCGTTTGCTGGAGATCTTCGTTGGGAATTTGTAATCTCTTGATGACTTCTGGTGAAATCAAATTCAGGCCGGCTCCACCGTCAACCAACATTTTTGTGACTTGGAGGTTGCGTATTGTTGGTGAGACCACAACGGCAAGCACCCAACCGCGGATGTGTGATCAGGGTGATCCTCTGCATCAAAAATGATGGGCGTGTGGGACCATTTGAGTGGCTTCTGAGCACCCATTGCCGGCTCTGCCGCATTAACCTCACGCGCCCACTTCTTGAGTTGGCGGTGAGAGGAGTGCAAAGATGCACCTCCGTCCATGCACATGACTTCGGTTGCCTTCTAGAACTCTCATTCGCTGGACTCATCTTCGTCCTCGTCATCATCCTCATCATCATCATCTTCTTTTTTGTCTCGGCCTCGAGCAGGTTTCTCTTTCTGCTGCTTAGCCTTGCCGCGGTGACCTCCTCGGCCACCACGACCCCTCTTGCTAGATCCGCCTGCACCATCTTGGCCCTTCTCCTTATCGCGCTTTTAATACTCAGCTTTCTACTTCTCAGCAAGTTGCTCAACTTGCCGGCACTCTTGGAGATCATGACCCTTTGTGCGGTGAATCTTGCAGTATGGCCCATCGTACTTGCCGATCTTTTCGCGCGTCGCGGCTTCCTGGCAATCAGCACATGCAGCAGCTTCTTTGCCGGAGCTCTCAGTTTTAGCCTTCTTGGTGGCATTGGAGTTGTCGGAGCCCTCAATTGGCATAACTGTCTTGCCCTTGCGCTTTCTGTTGCGCTTCCGGCCCTTTTTCTTTGGGGTGGCGGCGTCGTCATCCTCTGAATCGACCTCAGCGCCAGCATCCTCCCCGGGAAGTCTCCTCCCTTCTTCAGCCCGTGCACATTTATCCGCCAAAGTATACAACACGTTGATGGTTTTTGGCAGTCTGATATTCAACTTTTCCCGCATCTTCCGATTGCGCACATTCGTGTGAAAGGCAGCAATCACAGCTGCGGGGTGCACATCAGGGATGTTGCGGTGCACGCGGCTGAACCTCTGGATATATTTTCGCAAGGATTCGCCATCTCTCTGCGGGATCACTTGCAAGTAACTGGGTTGACCAGGAGCCTTGTGGCCTCCGGTAAAGGCACCAATGAACTCGTTGCATAGATCTGACCATGAAGAAATGGAATCCTCTGGCAAGTTCATCAGCCAAGATCTCACATTGGGCTTGAGCACCAATGGAAAATAGTTGGCGAGAATCTTTTCGTCTCTTCCCCCGGCAGCTTGCACAACGATCGTGTAGATGCCCAAAAACTCTGCCGGGTTAAGCTTGCCGTCATATTTCTCCGGAAACTCTGGCTTGAAGGCCCGGGTTGACGGCCAGCGGACTTGCCACAGCTCACGAGTGAAGGCCGGGCATCCAACCTCGTAAGGTAGATACCCGCCAACACTGGGCGCAGGCTCGTCGACGACTGGACCATTGCGCACGTCAGACTGACGGCGCGCCTCCCGACGCCATTCAATAGTGATGCAAGCATCTTCTGCCCGCCTATCTTGCAGCACTTGACGCTGGTCTTGCCGCGCTTGCGGATCCGAAGAAGCCATCGACATCTCGTCGGGTTCAGCGGACCGATGAGTTTGCCGCGGCTGCTGATGTTGTTGTTGTGGGGGTGACTGCACAGTTTGTGCCACTCCTCTGGCTCGGCCATCGGTTGGTGCTGTCACCGGACGCCGTGAAGGTCTCGCCTGCTGTGAGTTGTTGGCTTCGGCGAACCCGATGAGGCTCTAGATGGTGGCTCTCCACTCATCCATCTTGTCTGCAGCTGGAGGAAAGTTCAGCAGCATCTGCGCTCACGCCATGGCCTCTGCTGTCGTAGCTGGCATGGCTGGGAGCGAAGAACGAGATGTCGCTCGACTCCTGGCAGAACCAGCAGGAGCGCCACCACGATCTTGCTGCCGCGGCTCATGCCCAGCAGTGGGCTGACGCGGTGGAGGTGGTGCCTGATGATCTTTTGGCTGATCAACAGGCGCCTTGCCTTGTGGATGTCGTCGTCCGAAACCGCCAGCGCTGTTCGGATTCACGTCGTGCCCATCTTGCGATGGTCGTGGTGTGCGTCCTAAGGCAGTATCCTTAGATACCACGGCGGCTGGGTCTTGGCTCGTGCCGGTCCGGATGGTGTTGCTCCGGTGGCTTCATTCACCGATGCATCGAGGAGGCGGGAGTTGGCCGTCCGCACCGCCCGCACCGTTGTGGCTTCGGTCGTCAGACTGATGAGGAAGCTGTTGGTTGTCGCGTGCTCCGCCGGTGCTGGCTACGCCGCGTGCGCCGCATGTGCCGGTGACTCCTTCCGCGCTGCCCGCGCCGGTTGTGCCTCCTGCACCGCCTGCGCCGGCAGGATCATCTCTGCCATCTGTGTGTGTCTGCGACGGAAGCTAGGACATCGACGAAGCCGCTGCGGATGCGCCCTTCTTCTTGGGCGCCATCAAAGATGATGGAGATGAAAGTGACGCGCAAACTGCTGATTCAGGTTCGCGCAGGCAATTCCCCTACCTGGCATGCCAAAGATGTCGAATGTACGACCATCTATGGGGCCATCTAGCCCCTTTGCGGTTTGACTAGGGGAATGCACAAGCACAAAGAGCAGAATCAACAGCAAACGCAGAGGATTTTACCCAGGTTCGGGCCACCGTGAGGTGTAAAACCCTACTCCTGCTTTGTATATTGGATGTGTTTGAGCTCCAGTACAAGGAGCGCTTCTTACCAGCAAGGTGCGGGAAGAGCAGCTACGCATGCAAAATGAGCAAAGGGTCGACCCTTGTAAAGGTTGCCTGGGCCCTCATTTTATAGCTCAAGGGGTAACCACAGTGGCAAAACAGTCATTACAAGTTGATTAGATAGCAAACAGTGTTATCATACCTAACTCTACCGGATTAGGACAAATGCATTTATTGCGCCGTTAGGTGTCATGTGGAGGAGGAGACCCAGCAGGGTTTCTGCACTGCTCGCCCAGCTACCTCTTATTATCTTGACATGCCTCCTGGACGGGTGTCATTAAAGCTAATTCTCCTTCTAGCAAGCTGACACGTGCCCCAACAAACCTCACCAAACCGCCTCCACGCTTGACTCCTCACCGATCAGTGACTAGCTGCTCGATGAGGTGGAGCGCGGATGGGCCAGCGAGGGCTTGCCGGCACGGAGCTTGCCGGGCCTTCATCTTGCCGGCTCGAGCCTTGCCGACAGATACCACCTACATCCCTAGCATTAGACAAGGGTTTCTTGATGTCTTGTCTTGACGTTGGTTATCTCTGGCAAGCCCTGGCTATCGAGGCTGCTACCACTGTCTATGCATAAGTCAGGGTATAAAATACCCATGTTTTATACACCGACAGCAAGCTCCTTGCCGGCAAGCGAAGGCCCGGCAAGCTCCACGCCGGTAGGCTCATTCTGTCCCGTTACCGCTCCACCTCATCATCGGCTAGATAAGCACGTAGGATAGGTGTCGAGCGGGCAGGCAGTTAACACAGCTGGCCAAGGCACGTGTCAGCATGCCACGCAAGGATTAACTTTAATGACACCCATCCCTGGGACATGTCAAGATAACAGGAGGGCGCCAGGGCCGGTGGTACAGATCTTTTGCCCAAAGCCTCGCCTCCCCGACGTAGCACCTAACGGTGCATTAAATGCGCTTGTCTTACCCCGTTAGGAGATAGACGTGGTGACGGTGGAAGTCACTATTCATACCCTGTAAATGACAGTATTTGCCACTGTGGTAACCCCTTGGCCTATAAAAGGAGGCCCACGGCTACACTTAGAACGGTCGACTCTGAGTTCAATTACACATTGTAGCTGCACTTCCCGTGCACCTTGCCGGCATGCTGCGCTCTTTGTAACCTTTGAGCTCATACACAATCAAACCACAAGAATAGGAGTAGGGTTTTACGCTCACAGTGGCCCGAACCTGGATAAATCGTTGCTTGTTCTCACATCTATTAGCCCTGCTCTTTGTAGTATATTGATCCCACAGTCGAACCGCAAAGGGATCCTCTCAATCCCATAGATGCATTTTCCCATGACACTTTACCACCGCATTCTATTCCACCTATAGTGCTAATGTCCATGTCTCACACTCATGTATTGAGTGGAGTTGAAAATGCTGAAGCGCGTTAAAAGTATGATACAATTGCCTGGTTTGACACCGGGCTTCTCATGATTTATATTTATGTGGTGAAGGCGGAGTCATGCCATGCTTGCATAATTCAATGAGCAGGGATAACATTCTTTGAGCATCGTATATTTTGAAAATTTAATGATTATGTTCTTGTATTCATGGATATTATTATGTTGATATCAATTACTTCATCATTTCTCAATATTTACACCATAAGAGAGATTACATGATTAACATGCTAGGTAGCATTCAACATCAAAAATTCTGATTTTATCATTTACTTACTCAAGGACGAGCAGGAATTAAGCTTGGGGATGCCGATACTTCTCCATCGTATCTATAATTTTTGATTGTTTCATGCTATTATATTATCAATCTTGGATACTTTATATGCTTTATATGTAATTTTATATCATTTTTGGGAGCTAACATATTAACTCAGTGCCCAGTGCCCGTTGCTGCTTTTTCCTGTTTTTTTGGTTTTTCAGGAAATCAATACCAAACGAAGTCCAAATGGAATAAAACCTTTAAAATGATTTTTTTTCTGGACCAGAAAGGACCCTAGAAGCTTCGGGAGGAGGCCAGAAGACGTACGGGAGAGCCACGAGCTCACGTGGCGCGCCCCTGGGGGGCGCGCCACTTGAGCTCGTGGGTCCCACGCAACTCCGTTTGACCTAATTCCACTTCTATAAATTCCCAAATATTCCAAAACCAACAGAGAGCCACCCAAAATAATTTTTCCGCAGCCGCAAGCTTCTGTTTTTCCGCGATCCCATCTAGAGGCCTTTTTCGGTGATCTGCCGGAGGGGGAATCGATCATGGAGGGCTTCTACATCAACCTTGCTGCCCTTCCGATGATGTGCGAGTTGTTTACCATAGACCTACGGGTCCATATCTAGTACCTAGATGGCTTGTTCTCTCTATTTGATCTTCAATACAAAGTTCTCCATGATCTCCATGGAGTTCTATCCGATGTAATCGTCTTTTAGGGTGTGTTTGTTGGGATCCGGTGAATTGTGGGTTTATGATCAGATTATTCATTGAAAGTAATTGAGTCTTTGCTGTACTTTATTATGCATGATTGTTATAGCTTTGTATTTCTCTCCGATCTATCCATTTGGTTTGGCCAACTAGATTGATTTATCTTCAGTGGGAGAGATGCTTTGTGATGGGTTTAATCTTGCGGTGTCCTCACCCAGTGACAGAAGGGGTAGCGAGGCACGTATTTGTATTGTTGCCATTAAGGATAAAATGACGGGGTTTATTCATATTGCTTAATTTTATTCTGTCTACATCATGTCATCTTACTTAAAGCGTTACTCTGATTGTTATGAACTTAATACCATAGATGCATGATGGATAGTGGTCGATTGGTGGAGTAATAGTAGTAGATGCAAGCAGGAGTCGATCTACTTGTCACAGACGTGATGCCTATATACATGATCATTGCCATGAATAACATCATAACTATGCGCTTTTCTATCAATTGCCCAACAGCAATTCGCTTACCCACCGTATGCTATTTTCCGAGAGAGAAGCCTCTAGTGAAAACTATGGCCCCCGGGTCTACTTTTTATTATATTAGAAAACCTTAATTTCCTTTGCTTGGACCCCTACCGAGGGATCTGACAGGAATTTGCTCCGTCAGATGGTTCCACCTCACAAGGGTCCTTATGGACAGAGGAAGGAGCCTCAACCTGATCTACGCTGACACTATCAGGAAGATGGGCATTGATCCATCAAGGATTAGACCCACTAATACCACTTTCAAGGGTATCATACCAGGAGTCGAGGCACAGTGCACCGGCACTTTAACTTTGGAGGTGGTCTTCGTCTCTCCTGAGAACTTCTGAAGCAAGGACTTGATCTTTGATATTGTGCCTTCCCGCAGTGGCTATCACGCACTGCTCGGGTGAACTGCTTTCGCTTGATTCAATGTCGTCCCACATTATGCCTATCTAAAGCTAAAAATTCTAGTGTCTAATGGCGTTATAACTGTCAATGGAAACACCGAGCGCTCCCTCCGTACTGGGGAGCAAACTGCCGCTCTTGTAGCTGAAGTCGAGGCTGCCGAGGAGGCGTCACAGTCGGATAGAACACCCACTAGACAGAACCCTCTCAAGTGTTTCCGCGAAGTTACCTTTTCCTCCACGCAGTTAAGCGGTAACCTCAAATAGGGGTACATGCTCCACGGCCCTCCCTACCTGACCGAGGACTATGTGCCTCGGGTACTTAAGTTCGCACTCAAAATCCCATGGGAGCCGTGCAGCAATAATGTAAGAGTTCACTATTTGGCTCAACCGCACAGTGGCCGAGCTATATCCTGGCCATATCAAGGGCACTGTCAAAGGCCCACCAGGATCTCACAAAAGAAACGGCATTCAAGCCGATACACTGCCGCTACTTGGTACAACCTCTTTAAAGGATCTGCCACTCGAACGCTCCATTAAAGCACAGCAATGGCATCATAGCAGGCACTGATGAAGACGTCTTGGATTGGACAAGAACTCACTGGTTTATAGCAGGAAGGCATAGACGTGCAGCCGAGCCCGGACCAGATATGAAGCCCAATGCAGATGCTTTGTGTAAACCTTCCATCTTTTATATTTTTTATATCCTTAGTAGTTTATTTGGTCGCTCAAATTGTTCGGCTTGACCCAATCAATAAATTGAGAGATGACCCACGTGGTCGGTTCCCATTTTATGTGTGATACCTATTTTTTCTCACTTAAGCATGCACCGAATATAAGTTTTTGAGATGTGCATATTATATGATTTTAGAAGTCATCGGTTTTAGACCGGGGGATAGGATTCAATCCATCCCCACCTTCTTGCCATGGTACTCATATCAAAGTCTTCAGCCTCTTGTTGTCGGATATTGCTTTATATGCATCAGTTTCGAATTGTTTCTTTGGTCAATAGCTGGGTTGCCCGGTTCCTATGCTTACTCCTTACGTTCCCGATTGTTCGTCTAAGGGTAAAGGGAGCACCATTGCAATTGTGCTTCCAGTTTAACTAGTTAAGTGCCTCAGTGGAGAAAGCCAAAAGCTGACTATCACAATAAGCATAAACTGGTCGGCGATCTGATGATTGTGTCAAACTACGAATCGATAGAGATTATTCTGTGTTAAACGATGGGCCTTTTCTTAACATCGGCCGAAGTGTCAGCGGTTTGACCTCGGCTGGGTATGAATACTAAAATGCCGGGGGCTAGACACTTGCCCCCAAACTTAAAGCTCCTATAACTAAGTGAAAATTATAAAGTCGCATTGTCTGATTGCCTTGTTTTCACTAACACAGCTGCCTTTGGGCATAGAGATGTCGGCTAAGGGCTATACTATCGGGCCAGTGGGAACTGGGGTACCACGGCCCATCTGCTTGCGGCCCAGGGAGCAATGCCTGGCAAGGCCCAAGAGGCGGCCCAGTCACGGGCGCCGCGAAGCAAGACTCCTCGCGAGGTGCCGGCCTCACGAGGACCCCTCCGCAAGGAGCGAACCACCAAGACTTAGCAGCAACAGCAGGAAGCCTCACGAGGCGGCCTCCCGAGGCAGCCTCTAGATGCCACTCGAGCCTGACGGCAGCCACGCAGTCCCGTGCCCACCACGTGGGTGACGCGCTTGGCGACGAGCAGCGGCAGGAGCCGTACCAGCAGGCGTGGACAGAGAGGATTTCCTCTTTGGTGCTAAGGGGGCAGCGCTGGCTGCCCACTCCCAAAGCAAGTCCCAAAGCTTGCCCGTTTGGTGGAAGAAGACCAGGAAGATAGGGTGCGCAGGGCGGAGGTCATCACCGAGCCCACCGGCGCGTCATGGATAACAACTTTGCAGGCGAAGACCGTCTTTTGTCAGGATAAGCCTGGGCGCCTATCCCCCTTCGAATTGCTGTTGTGTGTGGCTACCCTTCCCGCCAACATTTTCGGGGGAAGAGGATCAAGGCGGCTATAAAAGGGGCAGTGTTGCCACCGTAGAGAGGGGTTGATCCCTTTGTCTTCAACCTTGTATGCGAGAACTCTCTTGCCCACAATAAGCCAAGCAACAAGCAGGAGTAGGGTTTTACACCGTGAGGTGGCCCGAACCTGGGTAGCGGCTGTGTCCTTTGTCGTGCCTTGCGCGTAGCGTGCTCTCGCCATAGCCTCGCCGTGGTCACCATTGAGCCGGTAGGAATGAGCTTGCCCCCAGTGTTCGAACCAGGGTCCCCGGAGCTCCGATTTTGACATTTGGCGCGCCAGGTAGGGGTGCACCACCAGGACATAGTGGGCGGGCGCGCGCTTGTCGTAGGCGCCGGGGGCGTGAAAACAGGACTTTGTGTTTAAGTACTTAATGGTTTGCTGTAATTTGTGTTCCTCGTGAGACCCTCTCGTGAGGCTTGTTTTTCACTTCTTGCATGCCTTGGTGCTCTACGTCATCAGGACCCAGCCCCCGAGTGGGCTACGACCGTCGTTGGTATGTTAGGACGCGTGCCTAGACAAGGCCAGAGGGTGTAGGGATCTAAGGGGCAGTAAGGGCTCCTGAGGCATGATGCTCAGGAAGCCCCCCTTTAACATGCAAGCGGCTTGCGCAAAGGAGAAAACATCAGCACTCAGTGAGGTTGCGTGAAGAGGAGAGCTTGAGGGGCGTGAGAGCGGCTCGCGAGGTGTTTTTAGACTTAGCTTTTTCGCGGAGTGTGGCGCTTGCCGTGTCGTGGCTGCGGAGTGCGCCTCGTGGGGCTAATGCTCGTGAGGCCTTCCATTGGCACTTGGTGAGGATGGCCGCCGCAGGCCGCCTCGCATGGCAGCGCTCGCGAGGCTTCCTGTGGACTTAAGGAGGTGCCCTGCCGTGGGTTACCTCGCAAGGCAGCGCTCGCGAGGCCTTCTGTGTGCCTTGTCCCTATGATAACTGTATGCCAAAAAGTTTCACAAATGGAGGAGCAGTGCACGCTTGCTAGCTTGCTCGTTGGCATCACGCGAGGAGACAAGGCACCAAGGACCTTGGTGAGGTGATGTGCATGGGAGCAGGCCTGCGAGCCAGAGCTCGGTCACTTGGGTTTTGCGGCGCTGTTGGGACTGACCCGAGCACAGGCGCACCGTGTCTAGCCCCCGCTCGCGTGATGCACAGGAGGAAGATCGCGAGCATGCACGGCTCCTGAAGCAAACAACTTATCGAACACATATAATATCTGGGAAATAAAGCTTTACTGTAGCATAATAATAAGGTTCATTAGACAACCAAAAAGATGAGACTACCGTGTCCGGCACGGGTCAGCTTGAGGATGGTGCAGCCACGTGGCGCCCTCAGTTTCACATCCAAAAAGAAGAGGCTACCGTGATGGACACGAGACAGCTTGAGGATGGTGCGGCCAGGCGACGCCCTCAGTTCGATCATTCCGCCAGCCCTGAGCATGGGGCTTCCACTGGGTTGTGGGAGGGAGCTCTCGCGGGCCCATCAGGCAAGTGCAAAGAGAGGCTTCGGAGCGTGTATAGCTCCATTTCGTCCGTATGCATGAGGTCATGGGTAGAACTTGCGGAGGTGCTGGATGTTCCATGTGTTGGGCACAGGAACACCCTCCTCCGTCTCCAGCCGAGCGGTGCCAGGCCGGGAGACATGGGCAACCCTGAATGGGCCTTCCCACATGGGTGAGAGCTTGTGGAGTCCTTCTCAGGAGAGGATCCTTCGAAGGACGAGGTCGCCAGCTTCGAGAGTGCAGGGGCGTATGTTGCAACTGTGATAGGGATGCAGAGCCTGCTGGTATCGGGCAGCGCGTAGAGCGGCCTGGCGATGGGCTTCCTCGAGGAGCAGTAAATCAGCCTCTCGCGAGCCATCCTGATGAGCTTCGTTGAAGGCGAGGACTCGCGGAGAGCCATGCTTGAGTTCAGAAGGGAGGACTGCTTCAGCTCCGTAGACAAGGAAGAAGGGAGTCTCGCCAGTAGGCTTGGTTCCTGTCGTGCAGATTGACCATAGCACGGACTGGAGCTCGTCAAGCCAACCTTTGCCGCAGGAGTCAAGCTTTTTCTTGAAGCTTCGTGTCTTGAGGCCCTTGAGGACTTCAGCGTTGGCGCGTTCGGCCTGGCCGTTGCTTCACGGGTGCGCCACGGATCTGCGTGCCAAGGCTGGCGCAGTATGACTTGAAGAGGCTGCTGGTGAACTGCGAGCCGTTGTCAGTGATGATGCGGTTGGGGACGCCAAAGTGGCTCACGAGGCTCTTGATGAACTTGACGGCTAAGGCTGCCGGGATGGTGCTGACGGGCTCGACCTCCGCCCATTTGGTGAACTTGTCGATGGCGACGTAGAGGTAGCGGTTGCCGCCTGCCGCGCCAGGAAAGGGACCCAAGATGTCCAGCCCCCAGACCGCGAAGGGCCACGAGAATGGGATCGTCTGGAGGCCTTGCGCTGGCTGGTGGATTTGCTTGGCGTGGAATTGGCAGGCTTCGCGGGATTGGACCAGCTTGGTGGCGTCTTGAAGCGATGTGGGATAGTAGAAGCCACTGCGGAACACCTTGCCAGTGAGGGTGCGCGACGAGGAGTGGTGGCCGCAGTCTGCACCATGGATGTCGGCAAGTAGCTCGCAACCTTGTTCTTCGGAGATGCACCGCAACGCGACGCCATTGGGGCGCCTGCGGTAGAGTTCACCATCCTTCAAGCAGTAGGCGGTGGCCTGGCGAGCCACGCACTCTACTTCTGAGTCCTTCTCCAGGAGGGTGCTGCTTTGCAAGTAGACCATGAACTCCATGACCCAGCTGTCTGCTTGAGGCTCCAGCGCGAGCAGCAAGCGAGCGCCCGAAGATGGGCCGCAGTCAGGTGCGCATGTGGGTGGTGCGGGAGGGAGCTCCTCATGAGGCGTCGTGGCGCTCGCGGCAGGTGGTGTAGCTAATGGCTTCTGGAACCTTTCTTCGAAGACGCCTGGGTTTTGCTGCTGCGAGGGACGTGCTGGAGCTCCAGGCCAAGGAAGCGCTTCTCGAGCTTGCGAACTTCCTCCAAGTAGGCGGCCATGTGCTCGTCCTTGGGCTTGTAGCTTTCATTAGAGAAGTTGACGAGGAGCTGAGAGTCGCCCTTGATGATGATGTGCTTGATGCCCAGAGCAGAGGCGGCCTTGAGCCCAACGATGAGGCCTTTGTACTCTGCGATGTTGTTGGAGACCTTGTCGTCATGCTTGAAGCAGAGCTGGACAGCGTAGTAGAGCTTGTCTCCTGTCGGCGAGGTGAGCACGACGCCAGCCCCCGCACCCTGCCGGGAGAACGCGCCATTGAAGTGCATGGTCCAGCCGCCAGGTGCTTCGTCTCTAGGCAGGAGGGATTCGTCCATGCGAGGCTCTTCTTGGTGCGGGTCCGACCATTCCGCCACGAAGTCTGCCAGGGCTGCGCCCTTGATTGTCCTTGTGGTGCAGAATTCTAGCTCAAAGGCCTGCAGCTCGATGTTCCACTTGGCGACGCGGCCAGCGGCATTGGGGCTGCGCAAAACTTGCTCCAAGGGATAGTGCCGGGCCCATGGAACCCGGGGTATCCAGGCCCGTCTGCCTTTGGCCCAGGGCGCAACGCCTGGCATGGGCCCAGCGGGCCGTCACCACCGAGCTTCTCACCAAGACCCCTCATGGGGCCCTGACCTCCTGAGGCCCCCTCCTCAGGGAGTGGCAAGCAATACGCAGCACCACCATCAACGGCCTCGCGAGCCCTCTCACGAGGCGGCTTCCCGAAGCGACCCCGCGAGGCGGCTTGCCGAAGTGAGCCTCACGAGGCGGCTTCCCGAAGTGACCTCGCGAGGTGGCTTTCCGAGGTGGCCTCCCGAGGCCCCCTCCCGCAGGCACTCGAGATGAAGGCCGTTCGGCGTGCCGTGCGGTCTAGAGCCCATCACGTGGTTGACGCGCGCGGCGACGAGCAGCAGCAGAGGCCGCGCTAGCAGGCGCGGATGAAGATGGTTTCCTCTTTCGTGTTAAGGGAACAGGGCCAGCTATCTACTCTCCAAAGCAACCCCAAAGGCTGCCCGATCGGCGAAGGAAGACCAAGACGACGGGCGCGCAGGGCGGAGGTCATCACCGAGCCCACCGGCGCGTCATGGATCATGCTTTGGCAGGCGAAGACCACCTTTAGTTAGGATAGCCTGAGCGCATGTCCCCTTTCAAAATCCGCCAAGTGTGGCAACCCTTCCCGCCTAAGCTTTGGGGGAAGAGGACCAAGGCGGGCATAAGGACGACAGAGCTGCCATTGTAGAGAGGACCCCCCCTGGGATCGACCCTTGTTCTCATCATCCCCAACCTTGTACTCTCTCCATCACCAAAGCAATACCAACCAAGCAGGAGTAGGGTCTTACACCGCAAGGTGGCCCGAACCTGGGTAAAACCGCTGAGTCCCCGTTCCATCCCTCGCCAGCGCACTCTCGTCGTAGCCTCACCGCCGCTTAGCCGTGGTAGGAGACGAAGTAGTAGAACGAGCTCACCCCAGTGTTCGAACCTTTGGGTCCCCGGAGCCCGACTTCCGACATTTGGCGCGCCAGGTAGGGGTGCACCACCGTTCTTCTGCTCCGCCCTCAGCTCCACCAACCCCATGGCCGACGCACGTCGCGAGCGCGCTGAGCGCAGGGCTGGCCGCGTGGCTCAGACAGAGCCGGTGGCCCGCGGCAATCGCCGCCGCCACGAAGCCGAGGCTGCTGCCGCCACTGACCTCGCTACCCACGAGCAGCAGGACTCCTCCCTGCACCCCTCCGTGCGGGCGGACGGCCGCACCGCCACGGCCTCCTCCCTCGCTAGCCGTGGGCCGCCGAACCCGTAGGCCGCGCTGCTCATGGCTTGTGAGCTGCTCCGCTACCGTCCGGATGACGCCGGCTACGACGCCAGGCTTGGCCGCATCACCGAGCTCGTCAACGTCGCCGGGGACGCTCCGGCGCCTTCTCACTTGCTCCGCCCTCCGCCGTCCCGTGCTGGGGACCTGGCACACGGCGTTCCCCCGCCGCCTCCTCTGCGCGACGAGCGCCCCGGGCCCCAGCGTAGCGCGCGGGCTCGTGAGCCATCCCGCGGCGCGTCCTCTCCAAACCGTGACGAGCCCAGCTGTCAGATCATCCGTCGCGTGCCTCCCGACGCACGAGTGATCCTCGAGTGCCAGCGCCAGGACCAGGCCGTTCAGGATGTCGCGGCGGCTGGGCACCAAAACCGTGCCGCCCTCGCTAGCGGCGTCCCCTCGAGCGTTGTTGGCTGTCGTGCCTTCACCCGCGAGCTGCGTCGCGTGGTCTGGCCCGCGAAGTTCAAGCCTGAGCTGCCTCCATGCTACGACGGCACCCCCAACCCCACGGAGTTCCTCCAGCTCTACGCGCTGAGCGTCGAGGCGGCGAACAGCGACGACAAGGTCATGGCGAACTGGTTCCCCATGGCCCTCAAGGATGGCCCGCGCTCCTGGCTCATGAACCTCCCCGAGGCTTCCATCTCGTCGTGGGCCGAGCTCTGCAGCCAGTTCATCACCAACTTCAAGGGCACGCAGGACCGCTCCCTCACCATCAACGACCTGCGGCGTGTTTGGCAACGCCCAGACGAGACCCTCCGCAATTACATCCAGCGCTTCAGTTAGGTGCGTAACAATATCCCGCGCGCCTCCGACGTGGCCGTCATCTCTGCATTCTCCACCGGCGTCACAGACGTCAAGATACGCGAGAAGCTCGCCATCAACGGTGAGCTCGACTCCGTGCTCGAGCTGCTCGACCTCGCCGACAAGTGCGCCAAGGCGGAAGAAGGCCGCCTCTTTGTCCACAACGACCCCGACGTGGCGCTCGACGCCGCCAAGGCCAAGGGCAAGGACGTCAAGCGCAAGGGCCCTGCCGTCCTTGCGGCGGAGCCCGAGCAGAAGCGCGGCCGCGGCCGCGACCTCGACAAGCCCAAAAAGGACAACTGCCACTCTGCGCTTTCCACAACGTCTGCTCCCACAGCACCGAAGACTGTCATGAGCTCAAGCTGGTCCGCGACGAGCGCCAGAGCCGCCGGGACGACCGCAACGGCCGCGGCGCCGGCCGCGGAGGTGGCCGCAGCGGCAACCGTTGGGACAGCCGCAACGGTAATGGCGGCTATCGCCAGGGCTGGCGCGACCAGCCTCGTGAGGCGAATCCTCAGGCCAATGCCGCTCTCCCGCCGCTACCGCCGCCACCCCGGAGGAACGACGTCAACCGGACTGACGAGGGCGCTGGGGGCTACTAGGAGCCTCGCGCGGTCGCCTGCATCCTTGGCGGGTCCCAAGCCCCCGCGTCCATCCGCCACTTCAAGCAGCTCTCTCGCGAGGTGTACGCCGCCCTCCCGAGGCCTGAGGTCGCGTGGCCCCTCAAGTGGTCATAGTATGCCATCACCTTCGACTCCAAGGAGCACCCCAAATCCACGGCCTTCGCAGGCGCGCTCCCCATGATGTGCACTCCCACCATCAGCAACGTCGCGGTCACCAAGACCCTGATCGACGGGGGTGCCGGCCTCAACGTACTCTCCATCGAGACCTTCGAGATGCTCCAGGTGCCCTACGACCAACTGATGCCGACCAGGCCCTTCTCCGGAGTGACCGATGGCTCCACCATCCCACTGGGGCAAGTGCGCCTCCCCGTCACCTTCGGCACCCGCAAGAACTACCGCACCGAGCTCATCGACTTCGACGTGGTGCACATCAGCCTGCCTTATAACGCCATCTTGGGCTACCCGGCTCTCACCAAGTTCATGGCGGCCACCCATCATGCCTACAACGTCCTCAAGATGCTGGGCTGCAGCGGCATCATCACCGTCGCCTGCAACGAAAAGGACGCGGCCAGCACCCTCGAGCGCGCCTACAAGGTTGCCGCTGTCGCGCACCCGACCGACGAGGACGCGGACGAGCCTTCCGAGGATGCGCCAGTGAAGAAGAAGCAGCTGTTCTCTCAGGACCGCGCCGAGACGAAGAAGGTGTCGGTGGACGGCAGCGGCTCCGGCCCTGCCTTCACCATCGGCACAGGCCTCCCTCCTGCATAGGAAAGCGCGTTCGTCGCCTTCCTTCAGGCAAACTCGGATGTTTTCGCCTGGAAAGCATCCGACTTGTCCGGTGTGCCGAGGGAGGTGATCGAGCACCACTTAGCGGTGTGCCCCAATGCATGCCCGGTCAAGCAAAAAGCACGGTGCCAGGCGTCGGAGAAGCAAGAGTTCATCGTCAAGGAAGTTCAGAAGCTCCAGGAAGCCGGAGTTGTTCGTGAGGTGCCCCATCCCTAATGGCTCGCCAACCCAGTCGTCATCCCCAAGAAGGGCGGCAAGGAGCGCATGTGCGTCGACTTCACCAGCCTCAACAAGTCCTGCCCTCAAGATCTCTTCCAGCTGCCTCGGATTGGCCAGGGCGTTGGCCCCACCGTCGGCGGCATGCGCATGCCTTTCGGGCCGAGGAACGCCGGCACCTCCTTCCAGAGGTTGGCGCCCTTCGTGCCGGGGCCTCGTGAGCCTCCTGCTCCTCGCGAGCTCCCAGCGCCTCGCGAGCCCCCTGGCCCCGGAGGAGCGGACTCCCTTGGCGCGCTCCGCCAAGCGGTCTGACGTCACTACAGTGCGGTCCTGCGAGGGGCGCTCGACGCGTCGCCCTGCACGGTACTCACCTTCTTGCCGCGCCTCCAGAGCCTCGCTCCCAGAACCTTTCTGCCAAGGTGATTTTGTTTAATTGCGGCTGAGGGCGCCCCACGGGCTGCACCAACCTCGTGCTGATCCGTGCCGGACGCGGCAGCCTAGCCCCTATCCTTTTGGTTGTGTAGCGAATTTTGCTGATTTTACCTTGATGAGTTATGTTATCTACTTAATTGCCTGTTAAGTTCGATGCCGACCGGAGAGCGCCACACGCTCGTGACCCCTCCCCTGACCGATTCTGTGAGCGGGGGCTAGGCACAATGCCTGTGCTCGGGTCCGTCCCTGCAGTGCCGCCAAATCCAAGCGACTGAGCTCTGGCTCGCGGGCCTGCTCCCGTGCACGCCACCTCACCAAGGTCCTTCGTGCCTTATCTCCTCACGCAACGGCCGCGGGTGAGTTTGCGAGCGCGTGCCGCTCCCCCCATCGTGAAATCTGTCGACATACAGTCCCCCAGGAGGCGAGCTGCGCGAGGACCTCGCGGGCGGTCTCTCGCGAGCCGGCCTCACAAGGCGAAGACACTTCGGACGCCGAGCCTCGTGCGCATGCCTCGCGAGCGCGCCCCATGGGCGCGGCTCGGGAGCGGCAAGGGCTGGCACGGCAAGTGGCATTTCTTGCTGTGGTCCGTCCGCATGACGGCAAGCAAGCCTACTGGCGAGACGCCCTTCTTCCTCGTCTACGGCGCTGAAGCGGTCCCCCCGTTGGAGCTTAAGCACGGCTCCCCACGAGTCCTCGCCTTCGATGAGGCGCGTCAGGACGGCTCACGGGAGACAGATCTGCTGCTCCTCGAAGAGGGCCGCCGTCGGGCCGCCCTTCGTGCCGCGAGGTACCAGCAGACCTCACGTCGCTACCACAGCCGCAACATCCGTCCTCATACTCTCGAGGTCGGCGACCTCGTTCTGCACAGGACCCTCTCCCGAGAGGGGCTTCACAAAACTCTCACCCATGTGGGAGGGACCCTTCCGGGTCACTCATGTCTCCTGGCCTGGCTCAGCCCGGCTGGAGATGGAGGACGGAGTTCCTGGGCCTAACGCCTGGAACATCCAACACCTCCGCAAGTTCTACCCGTGACCCTCACGCGTACGAACAAAATGGGGCTGTACACGCCCCGGAGCCTCTCATTGTGTTCGCCTGATGGGCTTGCGAGAGCTCCCGCCCACGCCCAAGTGGAAGCCCCATGCTCCGCGCTGGCGGAACGACCGACCCGCGATCATACCCACACCCTGTGGAAGCCCCATGCTCCGCCCTGGCGGAACGATCGACCCGCGATCATACCCACACCCTGTGGAAGCCCCATGCTCCGTGCTGGTGGAACAATTGACCCGCGATCATACCCACACCCTGTGGAAGCCCCATGCTCCGCGCTGGCGGAACGATCGACCCGCGATCATACCCACACCCTGTGGAAGCCCCATGCTCCGCGCTGACGGAATGATCGGCCCGCGATCATACCCACACCCTATGGAAGCCCCATGCTCCGCGCTGGCGGAGCCATCCACTGAGGGCGCCCCACGGGCTGCACCAACCTCAAGCTGACCTATGCTGGACACGGCAGCACTCTTTTTCTCATTCTGGTGTGTAATTGAGGGCGCCCCACGGGTTGCACCAACCTCAAGCTGACCCGTGCCGGACACAGCAGCCGCATCTTTATTTGGTTATGTAATGGGTTGCTATCTGCTTCGGTAAAGCTTCCATTTCCTTATATGGCGTTTCATTTTCCCCTTACCTCACGAGCCTCGCGCGCTCACGAGTTCCCTCATGAGCCTCACGCGAGTGGGGGCTGGACACGGTGCCTACGCTCGGGTCAGTCCCAGCAGCACTGAAGAACCCAAGCAACCGGGCCCTGGCTCGCGGGCCTGCCCCCGTGCACGCCACCCCACCAAGGTCCTTGGTGTCCTATCTCCTCGCGTAATACCCATGAGCGAATCGAAGAGCGCGCGCTATCGTTAAGTACTCTGCGTGCAGTTATCTCAGGAGCGGGTCCCCTGAAGGATCTCGCGACCTAGCCCCCTCGGGACCTCAGGAAGCCGGCAGGCCCCACCTCAGTAGATCGCGCAAGCGGAACCCTCGCGACTCATCATACCGGCAGCGATTATGGCCCGCTCGGGGGCTAGGTCCTAACAACGCAGAGCGCCATGACGAGCAGAAAGAGCAAAACGAGCTGCGAGGGCACGGGCATTCAATACAATCAGGAGCAAAGTACTTAAATGCTAAAACATTGTCCTCACGCCCCCACGGGGTCACAATCAGCTATGCGCGGGATATGGGGATGGACCTAACAAGACATGTCGCCATCACCGCCGCTGCCACCGTCATCGTCACCCCCCCCTCGACTCCGCTCGAGCTCTCGCCAGGAGCGAAGTGCTCGTGCAGGGCATCCACGTGGTCCTCCACCGCCTTCCCAAGGGTGTCGCGGACCTCCTCGGGGACGGGAGCTATCACCTTGCCGAAGTCAAAGTTGGGGTCGGCGTCCAGAAGATGGCTGAAGATGCGCGTCACGGCCTGGGTGAGGAGGTCGCGGCTCTCCTCCTCGATGATTCCGCCTACCTTCTTGGCGCCCACCTCGAGCCGCTCCACGAGCTTGGTGAAGAAGTTGAGGTAGCTGCCGTCGTGGGTCTCGAGGGGGCTGCTGACGTCTTCCTTGCAAATGGAGCCCAAGGCGCGGCGGGCCCAGAGCTCGAGGGCGCAGAACATCTTAGAGCGCTGGAGTTGCCGCACCCGCGCTTGGGCCGCCTCGTCCCGCGCCTACTCCACGACCGCAGTGACACCCTCCACCTGCTGCCAGAAGGAGGACAGCTAGGCTTCGGCGTCGGCCTGGGCCTTCAGCGCGGTCTCCCGCCGCCTTTCAGCTTCGGCTAGCATCTCCTTGAGGCCCGTGATCTCGTGCTGGAACTCCTCGCGCTTGGCCTTGAAGCGGTCCTCCTACCGCTTCAGTTTCTTGCTGTTCTCGTTGGCAAACGCTTCGCGGCTCTGTGCAACCATCCTGTCGGCGTCCTCCTGGATCTTCTCCACCTTGGCTGCCAAATTGGCGTTGGCCTTGTCTAGGCGCTCGGCGTAGGAATTTTGGGCAGCGGACACCTCTCGCTCCAACGTCTCCAGCCGCTCGCGCTCCAAGTCTTGCGCGGATGCCGACCGCGCTAGCTCCCGCTCACGGATGTCAAGGTCCGCCTCGCGGGCCGCCAGCCCCTCTTCGAGGACAGAGATGGTGTCTCTTCGTGCCTGGAGTTGTCGCTCTAGCATGGCGTTCTGGTCCTGGAGCTCCTTCCCACGGGCCTCCGCCGCCTCGCGCCGCCTGTCTGCTTCGTCGGCCTCCCTGACGGCGTTCTCGAAGATCTCCTTCGCGTCCTGGGTGACCTTCTTGCGCTTCTCCCGCGCAGTGTCATCTTGACGGCGGCTCAGTTTGATGGCCACATCAAGCTGGCGCCACCTCTCCGCGAGGCACTGGCGCTCCTCGATGATGCGTGCCTCCTCCGCCCTGAGGTCCGCTTCCAGCCGGTCAAGGGCAACCCTGGCGCCTTGTAGGGCCCCGCGCTTGAGCACGGCGCTGCTACTCACAAGCTGCAGGGCCCAGCCAGTATGCGCCCCAGCGCCGCCCTCTCGCGCGGGCCCGGCGCCACCGGTCAGGAGCAGGGAGCTCGTGGGGGCCCCTTCTTCGTCCTGCCGTGGCGACGCACCCCGCGGGCTCGGTGGCCCCCCGAAAGAGGCCCCACGTGCTGGCAAGTCCTGCCGGCCCCCCGCGACGCCACCACCACCGATGGTGCCGGGTGGGAGAACCAGCGTGTCTCCGCCTCTGTCGCCGCCACGTCGACCCTGGCAGTTGGCGCCCCGGGAACCGCGGAGCCGCCTCCTGACGATGCCTCCTGAGGCTCACCTTCTTGGGACCTCCGTGCCGCATCCATCAATGACTCAGGAGGGGCCTCCTGCCCCTTTGCCCTCGCGAGGCCTGCCTCGATGTCGAGGTTGTTGGCGCCCTCTTCACGCCCCCCGACCCTGGCAACCGGCGGCGAAGCCCCCGCTAGACCGGGGGACCTCTCCTCCTTCTTCCTCTTCTTGCTCGAGGAGGCCCTGAAAAAGAGGAGAGAAACAAGGGATCAGGCGCGCGCAACGCGCCGGGCACAAGAGAAGGGAGGCCGAGCACTTACTGGTCCCTGGCAAACCATCTCCTCTTCCTCAGCGGCCACGGAGGAATGTCGCCGTCGCCATCTTGGGGCCCCTTCTCGCGACCGGCCCCCTCGTGGGAGGGCCGCGGGGTCCGCCCTCGCCACTGCTTCCGGAGTTCTGCAGCTTCGCAGCTGCCGCACGGGGGCTTCCCGCGCCCTCCGCCTGGCCAGGCACGGCGGCCGAGGCCTTAGGCGGAGTGACGTCATCATCACCTTCAAGCCCGCGGACGAGTCGGCTGCGGGTCTGCCGAACCAGGCCGTCTCCACCTTCCGCCGTGCCCGTCGAGGCCCCGACGTCGCCGCGGCCACCAGAACCTGGGAGCACCAAAAAGGGGTTGTCCCGGGGCCCTTCGAGGCCCTCCGGAAGTGGTCCCCACCGGTCGAAGCGTGGCATCGAGCCGGCCAACGCCTCCTTGTTCTTGTAGCGATACAAGGGAAGCCCGTTCATGGGCGGCTCACTCGCCTACTCGCCGGTCAGGGCATGGAGCATCCCGTTCAGCGCCTCCGGCAGCAAGCCATCCGCGCTCAACCGCATCGGGTCCTCCAGGCCAGTGAAAGCCCACATCAGGCATGAATGTCGCTGGAGGGGAGCTATGCGGCGCCGGAGGAACTCCCTCATGACCGTGACCACCGTCACTTTCGCGGCCCTCAGCTCGGCCAACCTCTTCCATACTCGTGCCAGCCTCGGGTCCGTGAGCCTTTCCTATCCCCACCCGGAGTTTCTCGCCGCCGGGGACGTGGGCAGTTGCAGCAGGGGGCTGTATTGGGCAGTGTCCATGTACACCCATTGCCGCCTGAAGCCCTCAACCTCCTTGGTAAGCCTCATGTCGATACCGTCGCCCGCTGCTTCGTCGGCGATGCGGAACGAGACGCACCCAGAACATTGGTTCGCCGCGGTCAGCCACAGGCTAAAGAAGTGGCGGAAGAGCGCCACTAAGGGCGCCACGCCTAGGAAGGCCTCGCATAAAAAGGCAAAGGCAGAAAGGAGGAGGAAAGAGTTCGGCTCGAGATGCAGCGCATGGACTTGGTAGTGGGAGAGGATGGCATTGAAGAAATCAGAGAATGGAGGAAGCAGGCCCGCCAAGAGCGCGGGAAGGAAGAGGACGGCAGAGGTGGCATTGAGGTCGGCGGTCGGGCGCGAAGCCGGCCAGATGCGAGTGGCTCCCCACTCGTTGGAAGCGGCCACGGTCATTGGGAGCACCTTGGCGAGCCCCTCGGCGTTGACAATTGTGGGCCTACTCAGAGCAGGCTCCGGCGTCACCTCCGCAACCTCCGTGTCCGCCGCCTCTTCCTCCCTGCCCGGGGGCGACATGGCGGCGCAGCAGGGGTTTAGGGCGATGGAGTTTTGGGAGAGGAAGAAGGAGCCGTGCACGGGAAGGAAGTTGCAAGGGGATGGGACGTAAGAAGGAAGGCAATGATGGCCTAGCGCCGCCCGCGCCAAGATTTATGTCAGCACGGCAGTTTCCGAGGCGTCGTGAGAAGTGGGGGCATCCCCCGTCACATCGTGCGCCACGCGTCGCGCCTGGCCGCAGGCGGTTAGGGCCCGCGCCGTTTCGCCCCTCGGTAGGCGGGAACGTGCGTGCCGCGGGCCTGGGGGCTACTGTCGGGCCCATGTAACCCGGGGTATCCAGGCCCGTCCGCCTTTGGCCCAGGGCACAACGCCTGGCATGGGCCCAGCGGGCCGTCACCACCGAGCTTCTCACCAAGACCCCTCATGAGGCCCTGGCCTCCTGAGGCCCCCTCCTCAGGGAGTGGCAAGCAATACGCAGCACCACCATCAACGGCCTCGTGAGTCCTCTCACGAGGCGGCTTCCCGAAGCGACCCCGCGAGGCGGCTTGCCGAAGTGAGCCTCACGAGGCGGCTTCCCGAAGTGACCTCGCGAGGTGGCTTTCCGAGGTGGCCTCCCGAGGCCACCTCCCGCAGGCACTCGAGACGAAGGCCGTTCGGCGTGCCGCGCGGTCTGGAGCCCATCACGTGGGTGACGCGCGTGGCGACGAGCAGCAGCGGAGGCCGCGCCAGTAGGCGCGGATGAAGATGGTTTCCTCTTTCGTGTTAAGGGAACAGGGCCAGCTGTCTACTCTCCAAAGCAACCCCAAAGGTTGCCCGATCGGCGAAGGAAGACCAAGACGACGGGCGCGTAGGGCGGAGCTCATCACCGAGCCCACCGGCGCGTCATGGATCATGCTTTGGCAGGCGAAGACCACCTTTAGTTAGGATAACCTGAGCGCCTGTCCCCTTTCAAAACCCGCCAAGTGTGGCAACCCTTCCCGCCTAAGCTTTGGGGGAAGAGGACCAAGGCAGGTATAAGGAGGACAGAGCTGCCATTGTAGAGAGGACCCCCCCTGGGATCGACCCTTGTTCTCATCATCCCCAACCTTGTACTCTCTCCAACACCAAAGCAATACCAACCAAGCAGGAGTAGGGTCTTACACCGCAAGGTGGCCCGAACCTGGGTAAAACCGTTGAGTCCCCATTCCATCCCTCGCCAGCGTGCTCTCGCCGTAGCCTCGCCGCCGCTTAGCCGTGGTAGGAGACGAAGTAGTAGAACGAGCTCACCCCAGTGTTCGAACCTTTGGGTCCCCGGAGCCCGACTTCCAACAGATAGGATGTGATCACCTTGATGGGATGGCCCTGGAAGTAGTGGCGCAGCTTCCTGGAGGCGACGAGGAGTGCGAGGAGGAGCTTCTGCTGCATGGGGTAGCGCTCGCGCGCATCCCGCAGCACCGTACGGACGAAGTACACTGGGTGCTCGATGAGGCGCGTAGTTGCAGCGGCAGCTTGCTCTCCAGAGGGCCCGAGAGGCTCATGAGGTTCAGGGGGCTCGGGAGGCGGCTTGTGAAGTGGCTCACGTGGCGGCTCGTCAGGGGCCTCCTGAGGAGGTCCCTCGACAGGTGATGGTGCGGCCTCGGCAGGCGCCGATCTAGCCTCAGCAGGCCTCTTGTGGGTGGAGACGCGCTCCTCCCGTACCGTCACCAAGGCCGCGCTGGCCGTCTGGGGGGTGGCTGCCAAGTAAAGGAGTAGGGGCTCGCGAGAGCGTGGCGCGACCATGATGGGCGGGCTCGTCAGGTACCTCTTGAGGTCCTCGAAGGCAGCATCAGCCTCAGGAGTCCACTTGATGGGGCCGGATCTCTTCATGAGCTTGAAGAACGGCAGGGCTCGCTCGCCGAACTTGGAGATGAAACGCCCAAGCGATGCCATGCATCCTGCCAAGCGCTGCATTTGCTTGAGGTTCTGGGGAGGGCGCATCTTCTTGATGGCCTTGATCTTCTCAGGGTTGGCCTCAATGCTGCGGTGGGAGACCAGGAAGCCAGGTAGCTTGCCGGAAGGGACTCCGAAAATGCACTTGTCGGGGTTGAGCTTGAGGTTGACCTTGCGCAAGTTAGAGAACGTTTCCTCGAGGTCCGCGATGAGGGACCAGGCCTCGCGCATCTTGACAACGATGTCGTCGACGTAGGCCTCCACGTTCCTTCCCATCTGGGGCCCCAGGGCGATGCACATCAGCCTCTGGAAGGTGGCTCCGGCACTCCTTAGGCCGAAGGGCATGTAGATGTAGCAGTATATCCCACAGGGGGTGATGAAGGCCGTTCTCTCCACGTCTTCCGTCGCCATCTTGATCTGGTGGTAGCCTGAGAAGGCATCTAGGAAGCACAACAACTCACACCCGGCGGTGGAGTCCACGATCTGGTCAATGCGAGGCAGCGGGAAAGTATCTTGGGGAAAGGCCTTGTTGAGGCTCGTGAAATCGACACACATTCGCTCCTTGCTGCACTTCTTGGGTACTACGACTGGGTTGGCGAGCCATTCGGGATGGCGCACCTCACGGACGACTCCTGCTTCTTGCAGCTTCTGGACTTCTTTGACGATGAACTCTTGCTTCTCTGGCGCTTGGCGCCATGCCTTCTGTTTCATGGGGCGTGCATTGGGGCACACCGCTAAGTGGTGCTCAATCACCTCCCTCGGCACATAGGACAAATCAGATGCTATCCAAGTGAACATATCCACATTTGCCCGAAGGAAGGTGACGAGCGCATCTTCCTATGCAGGAGAGAGGCCAGTGCCGATGGTGAAGGCAGGGCATGAGCCGCTACCGTCCACCGACACTTTCTTCGTCTCGGCGCGTGCCTGAGAGAATAGCTGGTTCTTCTTCACGGGTGCGGCCTCAGGAGGCTCGGCATCGTCTTCATCAGCGGGGTAAGCGATGGCAGCAGCTTTGTAGGTGCTCACGAGGGAGCGGACTGCATCCTTCTCGTCGCAGCAAACGGTGATGATGTCGTTGCAGCCCGGCATCTTGAGGATGTTGTAGGCGTGATGGGTCACTGCCATGAACTTGGCGAGCGCAGGGTAGCCCAAGATGGCATTGTATGGCAGGCCGATGTGCGCCACGTCAAAGTCGATGAGCTCAGTGCGGTAGTTCTTGCATGTGCCAAAGGTGACGGGGAGGCACACCTGCCCCAGAGGTAACGTGGAGCCATCAGTGACACTTGAGAAGGGCCTCGTCGGCCTCAGCTGCTCGCAGGGTACTTGGAGCTTCTCAAAGGTCTCGATGGAGATCACATTGAGTCCTGCACCTCCGTCGACGAGCATCTTGGTGACAGCAACATTGCTGATGGTGGGGGTGCACAGCATGGGGATCGCACCCACTGCCTCCGTGGACTTGGGGTGGTCCTTGGAGTTGAAGGAGATGGCGTACTGCGACCACTTGAGGGGCTGAGAAGCCTCAGGCCTCGGGAGGGCTGCGTTCAACTCACGAGCGAATTGCTTGAAGTGGTGGTTGGACGAGGGAGCCTGGGCCCTACCAAGGATGCAAGCCACCTTGTGAAGCTCCTGGTAGCCCCCGGCGCCCTCATCGGGCTGGTTGCCATTGTTCTTCGAGGTGGTGGCGGCAGCGGCGGCAGAGCGGCGTTGGCCTGGGGGTTGGCCTGCCGCGGCTGGTCGCGCCAGCCCTGTCGGAAGTTGCCATTGCCGTTGTTGCCGCGGTCGCCCCATCGGTTGTTGTTGCGGCTGCCTCCGCGGCCGGCGCCGTGATCATTGTGGCCACCGCGCCCGTCCTGGCGGCTCTCGTGAAGGAGCTTGAGCTCTTAGCAGTCTTCGGTGTTGTGGGAGAACATGTCGTGGTAGGCGCAGTACGGGCGGCCATCCTTCTTGGGCTCGGCACGGTTGCGGACGCGCTTCTGCTCAGGCTCCGCCGCAAGCACGGCAGGGCCCTTGCGCTTGGCGTCCTTGCTCTTGGCCTTGGCAGCGTCTGGCGCCACATCTGGGTCGTTGTGGATGAAGAGGCGGCCCTCCTCAGCCTTGGCGCACCAGTCGGCGAGGTCGAACAGCTCCACCATGGTGTCAAGCTCGTCGTTGATGGCGAGCTTCTCGCGCATCTGGACGTTCGTGACGCCAGAGGAGAACACGGAGATGATGGTGGCGTCGGAGGCGCGCGGGATCTTGTTGCGCACTTGGCTGAAACGCTGGATGTACCTGCGGAGAGTCTCGTCAAGGCGCTGGCGCACGGCGCGCAAGTCATTGAGCATGAGGGGGTGCTCATGCATGCCCTTGAAGTTGGCGACGAACTGCCGACACAGCTCGGCCCATGAAGAGATGGACGCCTTGGGAAGGTTCATGATTCAGGAGTGCGGTGCGTCCTTGAGGGCCTTGGGGAACCAGTTCGCCATGACCTTGTCATCACCGTTCGCCACCTCGATGCTCAGCGTGTAGAGCTGCAGGAACTCTGTGGAGTTGGGGGTGCCGTCGTAGCGAGGAGGCAGGTCCGGCTTGAACTTTTTGGGCCACACCACGCGGCGCAGCTCACGGGTGAAGGCACGGCAGCCCCCGAACCCACGGGGCTACATCGATCTGATATAGGATAAACAAAAGAGGAAAGGCCTAAGAGGACGCGCCGTCGCCGTCGTCGCCGCCATCGCCTTCGTCGTCGTGGCCTTCGCCATCTTCAACCTTGCTGGAGCTCTCACTGTTGTTGTGGGAGAATTTTTGGAGCAGGGCGTCGACATGGTCCTCCACCGCCTTCCTGAGGCCGTCACGGAGCTCCTCAGGGACAAGGGCCATCACCCTGTCGAAGTCAAAGTTGGCGTCGGCACGGAGGAGATTGCTGAAGATGCGCGTCGCCGCCTGGCTGAGGAGGTCACGACACTCATCTTCAATGATGTCGTTCACCCGCTTGGCCCCAACCTCGAGCCGCTCCACTAGCTTGGTGAAGAAATCGAGGTAGCTGGAATCGTGGGTCTCAAGGGGGCCCCCGAGCCTCTCCTAGCAGATGGTGGTCAGGGCGCCGTGGGCTCGGAGCTAGAGGGAGTGGAACATTTTGGCGCGCTCGTGCTGCCGCCCCCTCGCCCGCGCCGCCTCATCCCTGGTCTGCTCGACGACCTTGGAGACGCCGCCCACCTGCTGCCGGAGGGAGGCCAGCTCTTCTTCCGCATCGGCCTTGGCCTTCAGCGCAGTCTTCCGCCGGGCCTCCGCCTCCGTCAGCACTTCCTTGAGGCCATCGATCTCCTTCTGGAGCTCCTCGCGCTTCTTCTTGAAGCAGTCCTCGTGGGCCTTCAGCTTCTTGCTATGGTCTGCGGCGAGCACCAGGCGATTCCTCTCGACCCTTGACCTCCAGCGCGGCGTTGGCCTTCTCCATGCACTAGTTGTAGGAGGCCTGGGCGGCAGCCACCACGCGATCCAGTGTCTCCAGGCGCTCGCGCTCCGCGGCCTGCTCGACTGTCGTCCTCGCGAGCTCCTGCTCGCGGATCGCTAGATCTGCCTCGCGGCCTGCAAGGCCTTCAGCGTGCTTGTCGAGCTCGACCTCCCGCGCCTGGAGCAGTTGCGCCTGGGTGGCGTGTTGCTCCTCGAGCACCTTCATGCGAGCCTCCGCCTCCTCACGGCGCTTGTTAGCTGCATCGGCCTCCCGGGCGGCGCTCTCGAAGATCTCCTTCGCCTCGAAGGCGGCCTTCTCCCTCTTCTCTCGCGCGGCCTCGTCTTGGCGCCGGCCCAGCTTGACGGTGACGTCGAGTTGTCGCCACCCCTCTGTGAGCCGCAGGCGCTCCCCGGCGAGGCGCGTCTCCTCCGCCTCGAGTTCCACCTAGAGCTAGCCCAGAGCCGCCCGGGCGCTCCGCAGAACCCCGCGCTTGAGCAAGGTGCGGCTGTTCATGAGCGCCAAGGCCCAGTCTGGTCCAGCTCCTCGCCGCCCTCCGCTAACGCAGCCTGGGAGGGCCCGGCGTTGTTCGTCAAGAGTGGGGGGTTCACCGGAGCTTCCTCCTCCTCTTGCCGTGGTGGTGCACTTTGTGGGCTCATCGCACCCGTGGCAGGAGCCTCGTGCGCTGGCGAGCGCCGGGGGCTTGCCGAGGCGCCCTCGGCGGCAGCAGCCTCCTTGGCGGGGGCGGAGCTCAGCGGGGAAGTTAGCGCCTCTGCCTCCTCCATTGCTGCGTCACTTCCTACAGCGGGCACCTCGGGAGGCACGGCCCATCCTCCGGAGGCCGCCTCCCGAGGCTCGTCTTCCTTGGCCTCAGGAGCCACGTCCACGTGCGGCTCCGGAGGAGCCACCTGCTCCTCCTCCACCTCCGCGCGCCCCATTTCGGTTTCGGGGTGGCGGGTGGCCTTTGCGCGCCCCTCGGCGCCTGCGGTAGGCGTTGGGGCCCCCTTCGAGCTAGGGGTCTTCGGCTTCTTCTTCTTCATGGGCCTCCTGCGCGGGTGCGGGCTCAGCCCTAGATCTCGGGAGGAAGAAGGAAAAACACAACGAAAAGAGAGCAAGGCATGGTGACTTACTCATCGCCGGCTGCTGCTGCCGCTCTCGCGAGGCTTCCTCGTGCCGCCCTCGGAGGGCGTGGCGCGATGCTTGGCGATCCCAGCCATGGCGCCGTCCTTCTTGGCGGGGGGCTCGGAGGCCCCGCCGCCCGCGTCGGTCTCCTCCGCAGGGGGCTTGGTGGCCCCACCACTGGCGTCGATCTCCTCCATGCGCGGCTCGTCAGCCGACGCGCTGGTGCTCCCTTCACCTCCCGCGCCAACAGGCCGGGAGGGCACAACCCTGAATTGGGCGTCGTCGTCGTCGTCCTCGAGGTCACAGATGAGCTGGCAGCGACTTCGCTGGGTCGGACCACCGTCGCTCCCCACCGCAGCGCTTGCCGAGGCCTCGGCGTCGCCGCGGTCTCCGGAGCCGGGGACCACCATGAACGGATCGCGAGGCCCCTCGAAGCCCTCCGGCACCAGGCCCCACTGGTCGAATATTGGCATCTCCACGACCAGCTCATCCCTGTCCTGATAGCGATACAACAGGAGCGCATCCTAGGGCAGATCCTTCACACTGCCGCCGACCAAGATCTGCATGATCTCCTCCAACACCTCCAACGGCAAGTTGTCGACGCTTAGCCTCATGGAGTCCTTCTGGCCGGTGATCTTCCACTCCGGATGCAAGCGCCTCTGGAGAGGCGCGATGCGGTGCCGCAAGAACTCCCTCACGACCATCCCCGTGAGCCCGGCATCCCTCAGCTCGGCCATCCGCCCCCACATGGGCGCCAGCCTTAGGTCGGTCAGCTTCTCGTGCTCCCAGCCAGAGCTCTTCATGGCGGGGTCCGTCGGGATCATCAGCAGCGGACTATGCTAGCGCGCGTCCACATAGATCCAGCACTGCCTGTAGCCCTCCACCTTCCTCGAGATCTTCAGGTTGATGGAGTCTTCCTCCGTCCCCTTGACGCTAAGGAACGAAGCACACGCCGAGCGATGGTTCACCGCGCTCAGCCGCAGGCTGAAGAAGTGGCGAAAGAGTGCCACCGAAGGCATCACGCCCACGAAGGCCTCGCAGAAGAAGGCGAAGGTGGAGAGGAGGAGGACGGAGTTTGGCTGGAGGTGAAGGGCATGGATCTGGTAGTGCGTCAAGATGGCGTTGAAGAATTCGGAGAATGGCGGCACCAAGCCGGCGTAGACGCTGTGGAGGAAGAGGGAGAAGGTCGTCGCCTCCACCTCACACGGTGGGTGCGAGCCCGGCCAAATCTGCGTGGCCTTCCACTCATTGGTAGCGGCAGCGGTCATCGGGACCACCTTGTCCAACCCCTCTCGGTTGGCGATGATAGAGCGCGACAAGGCCGGTTCCAAGAACAGTGCGGTCGGGGCCGCGGCCGCCGTCTTGCCCCTCTTGCCAGCGGGCGCCATTGCTGCACGGTGGAGATTTGGAGGCGAGAGGAGGAAGAGAATGCAAGGAGTCAGGCGCTAGGAGGCGGGTAGGAGAAGACGAAGGCAATGATGCTTCTGCGCCACGCGCGGGCCAGTTTTATGGCAGGGCGGACGGTTACCGTGGCGTAGTGGGGAAGCGCAGGCATCCCCCGTCCCATCGTGCGCCACGCGCCGCTACCTGGGCCCCGCAGTCAGTTAGGGCCCGCGTTGTTTCTCTCCCAACGGGCGGGAACGTGCGTGCCATGGGCCCGGGGGCTACTGTCGGGCCAGTGGGAATCGGAGTACCACGGCCCGTCTGCCTGTGGCCCAGGGAGCAACGCCTGGCGAGGCCCAAGAGGCGGCCCAGTCATGGGCGCCGTGAAGCAAGACACCTCATGAGGTGCCGGCCTCACGAGGACCCCTCCGCAAGGAGCGAACCACCAAGACTTAGCAGCAGGAGGAAGCCTCGCGAGGCCCCCCTCGTGAGGCGGCCTCCCGAGGCAGCCTCTCGATGCCACCCGAGCCTGGCGTCAGCCACGCAGTCCCGTGCCCACCACGTGGGTGACACGCTTGGCGACGAGCAGCGGCAGGAGCCGTACCAGCAGGCATGGACAGAGAGGATTTCCTCTTTGGTGCTAAGGGTGCAGCGCTGGCTGCCCACTCCCAAAGCAAGTCCCAAAGCCTTCTCATTTGGTGAAAGAAGACCAGGACGATAGGGTGCGCAGGGCGGAGGTCATCACCGAGCCCACCGGTGCGTCATGGATAACACCTTTGCAGACGAAGACCACCATTTGTCAGGATAAGCCTGGGCGCCTGTCCCCCTTCAAATTGCCGTTGTGTGTGGCTACCATTCCCGCCAACATTTTTGGGGGAAGAGGATCAAGGCGGCTATAAAAGGGGCAGTGCTGCCACCGTAGAGACGGGTCGATCCCTTTGTCTTCAACCTTGTACACGAGAACTCTCTTGCCCAGAATAATCCAAGCCACAAGCAAGAGTAGGGTTTTACACCGCGAGGTGGCCCGAACCTGGGTAGCGGCTGTGTCCTCTGTTGTGCCTTGCGCGTAGCGTGCTCTCGCCTTAACCTTGCCGTGGTCACCATTGAGCCGGTAGGAATGAGCTTGCCCCTAGTGTTCGAACCAGGGTCCCCTGAGCTCCGATTCTGACATATACTGTTAGCACAGAAACACCCTGCGTAGCATCTACGCAGGGGTAGAAGCCGATGACTGGTCATTTTCAGATTATAAACAGTCTCAAAGGAGTCAAGATAAGCATTCAAGCATAAACTGATTCATTCAAACGAAAACTTGTCTTTTAAACACAAGTACACCTCAGCATACCAAGGGAGATCTACTCAATAACAGTGTCCTTATGACACTTGACCTCGGATATCCGGGCACCCGGCATCATATCCTCAAAATACTGCTCAGGCACCCGATTCTTGCCTACTGGGCCTCCCCACGCCATGTCCTCCGGTTTAATCCCGTGATAGTGCGTCTTCACGGATGCATAGGCCTACTGAGCTCCCTCAAGACATGCTGAACGCTTCTAGATCTGGAAGTCGGGGCTAGCGCCTTGCAGTCTTTGGACCAAACCAAGGAAACTGTTCGGCAGGCCAAAAGGCGATGCAGAGGTCCTCCATGGCCGGCTTGCCGACGCGGTACAGCTCCATTAGTTGCTTCATCTGGTTACCGACGAGGGGCAGATGCGACGGTGCCTGGAATTGTGCCCAAAATGCCTTCTATTCGGCCACGTATTCATGCCTGCCGAAGTACTGGCATGCATCCGCAACGCTCCTCGGCATGTCCGCAAAGGCACCTGAGACATGCCAGATTTGCGTCAGCTCAGTGAAGCGGCCACCACCGAAGACGCACTGCATTAAAAAAAGGCTTACTAGCGGCTATCTCCTAAACCTGTTGGAGTTCTTCCTGAGCCGCCCTCGCCTCAACCTGGGCTTCTTTCTGCGCTAGATCGAGCCTGTTAAGCTCAGCTGCATCCTTCTTCTTATCCTCTTGAAGGGCATCACGCTCATGTCGCAGACCTCTGCACCCGCGTGGAGGTGATGACCACCGGCTCAAGCCACGGCTCCGGGCGCAGCAAGGACAAGGCCACTGTGGCTGCAGCCCACGCCAGCTGGGTCGACCAGCTGCGCGCGGTGCTGCAGAGCCTGCGCGCCCCCATCATGCCCGACGCCGGCCCGACCGCCGCTGCAGCCCAGCTCAATGAAGAACACCAACACCTCCTAGACGAGGCCATGGCGCTCGCCGCGATGCGGCGCCGGCTAGAGTCCGCCCAGCGGGAGTACGACTCCACCCCTGGCCTCACGCCGGCTAGCGCCGAGCCCAGCCGGGTCGCCGAGGAGCGACGTCGTGGTGGCGCCATCGGCCTGGCGCTGGGCGCAGACCGGCCCACCTATGACACCCCCGTCAAGAACATGTGTGCCACGCAGGAGGCCGCGGCCGAGCTCGTGTTCTTGGAGGGCAAAGAGCTAGTGTTGTAGCAACAGCGCGTGTGCGACCTCATCACTGTTGCGAACCTGCAGCAGAAGCAGTGGGATCCGGCCCAAGCGACCGCCTCCGCCTTGGAGCACGATCAGGACCCGGATGAGGCTCCTCAGGTCACGCAGCAGGCGTCTTCCCTGCATTCCGGCGCAAGCCGTTCCAGCCTGCACCGGGGGAGCCGGAGCCGGCGCAACCGCGCCCTGACGGCCGGCGACGGCAATGCTGACGAGCCGGCCGGAGACGGACGGCGCCAGCTAGAACGCACCCCGCCGCCTGCTCGGCAGGCCCAGCCGGCCTCTGTCAGCGCGGCGCCGCGCACCGCTGTCGCCAACCGGCTGGGGCGTCACGAGCCTTTCGACGAGAATGATGCGCGCCACCGCATCGACCGGCTGGCACGGTCCACGGCCCTCGAGGAGGAGAGCTCTGTCGGTCCAGCCTGTGTCGGGCCACGCATCCGCGAGGAGCCTTTCCCTAAAGGCTTCACGCTGGCCCGCGACACCCCCAAGTACAGCGGCATCACCAAGCCACAGGGCTGGTTGATCGACTACACCATGGCCATCGGCATCGCCGGCGACAACAAAGCGCGTAGCGGTGCGCTACGTGCCCCTCATGCTGCTCGGCTCGGCCCGGACATGGCTGAATAGCCTACAGGCCAGCAGCATCAACACCTGGCTGGACTTCGAGGATGCGTTTGTGCGCAACTTCACCGACACGTACAAGCGTCCGGGCCGGCCTCGCCAGCTCTCCATGTGCGTCCAGGGCCCGGACGAGTCCCTCCGTGAGTACCTCACACGGTGGACGGAGCTGCGCAACTCCTGTGAGGGGGTCGATGAGGTGCAGGCCATCCAGTACTTCACCGAGGGGTGCCAAGCCGGAACCCTCCTCAAGCACAAGCTGGTGTGTTCCGAGCCGGCCACCATGGCGGAGCTCATGGCTAGGGCGGACAAGTACGCCACGGCCAACTCTGTGATGCGCGTGCGGGTCCAGCTCGACGCAGCCGGCAAGATGATCCATGTCCAGCCAGCCAACCCCCGGCCGGCTGGCGACAATAGCAAGCGCCAGCAAGACAACAACAACGGCAAGCGGAAGGGCGAGCAGCCGGATGCTCGATACGGCAGCCGGCAGTTCGCGGCTGTTGAAGAGGAATAGCCGGTGGCCGATCAAGGCGGCAGCTGGCGGCAGCAAACCGGCAAGGCCGCCTGGCAGCCCAATCTGACGTTCGAGCAGATGCTCGACGCCCCCTGTAAGCACCACAGTGGCGCGAAGCCGTCTACGCACACTCTCCGGCAGTGCAGCATCACCCAGCACCTGATGCGGGGCGAGCTCCCGCCTCCGCCCCCGCCGGCTCCGGCGGCCGGTGCCCTCCGCAGCGATGTCTACCCCAACCAGGACGTGGCCTACATCGTCTTCACCAGCGAGGGTGACGACAAGCACAGCCAGCGCAAGCACCAGCACGAGGTGAACACCGTCGTCCCCCCGGTTCCCCAGTTCATGCACTGGTCTGACCAGCCCATTAGCTGGACCCGGGAGGACCACCCGGCCGTGATGCCCACGCCGGGCGGCTACGCCCTCGTCCTCGACCCCACCTTCTTCTCTGAGAGACGCACCTGCCGCTTTTCGCGGGTGCTGATCGACGGCGGCAGCAGCATCAACGTCCTCTACCGTGACACCATGATCAAGCTCGGCATCGAGGAGAAGCAGCTGCAGCCCAGCAGGACGGTGTTCCACGGCATCGTGCCGGGCCACTCCTGCTCCCCAATCGGCAAGGTCTGGCTGGATGTGCTGTTCGGCTCCAGCGACCACTTCTGTCGCGAGCCGATCTGGTTTGAGGTGGTTGACCTGGCCAGCCCCTACCACGCGCTCTTGGGCCGGCCCGCGATGGCCAAGTTCATGGCGGTCCCCCACTACGCTTACCTGAAGATGAAGCTGCCTGGTCCCAAGGGCATCATCACCATCGCCGGCGACTACAAGAATCCGTCGAGTGCGCCCAAGCCGGCTCCAAGCTGGCCGAGTCGCTGGTCATCGCAGAGGAGAGGCGGCAGCTCGACCGTCTCGTGGCACTGGCTAACGAGCACCCGGCCATGCCGGCTCCGCTCAAGCAGCCGGCTGATACGTCTCCAACGCATCTATAATTTATGAAGTATTCATGCCATGTTTACAATAATTTTATATGTTTTGGTATGATTTGATTAGAACTAACCCGGACTGACGCTGTTTTCAGCAGAACTACCATGGTGTTGTTTTTTGTGCAGAAATAAAAGTTCTCGGAATGGGCTGAAAATTTATGATGATTTTTTGTGGACCAAGAGAGACCCCCGAAGCTTCGAGGAAGGACCAGAAGCCTCACGAGGAAGCGACAAGCCTGGGGGGCGCGCCCTCCCCCAGGGCGCGCGGAGCAGGCTTGTCGCTCCCTCGTGGGCCCCCTTGATGTAAAATCAACGCCAAAAATTCCTATAAATACCAAAAACTCTAGAAAGAAACCTAGAACTTCCACGCCGCCACCGCAAGCCTCTGTTCCGAAGCGATCTCATTCGGAGCCCTGTTCCGGCACTCTACCAGAGGGGGAAATCATCACCGGAGGCCATCTTCATCATCCCGACGGTGTCCATGACAAGGAGGGAGTAGTTCACCCTCGGGGCTGAGGGTATGTACCAGTAGCTATGTGTTTGATCTCTCTCTCTCTCTCTCTCGTGTTCTTGATTTGGCACGATCTTGATGTATTGCGAGCTTTGTTAATATAGTTGGATCATATGGTGTTTCTTCCCTCTCTATCTTCTTGTGATGAATTGAGTCTTTCCCTTTGAGGTTTCGTTATTGTCGGATTGAATATTTCAGATTTGAGAACACATGATGTATGTCTTGCATGTGGATACCCGTGGTGACAATGGGGTATTCTATTGATTCACTTGATGTATGTTTTGGTAATCAACCCGTGGATTCCCGTGACCTTGGGGTGATCTAGGCATAGGGGTTGGTTGCATGTTTTCATTATCTTTTCTCCGATAAGAAACTTTGGGGTACTCTTTGAAGTTCTTTGTGTGGATTGAATATTATGAATTTGAAGTTGTTTGATGCATATCGAATAATCAACTCACGGATACTTGTGGTGACATTGGAGTATCGAGGTGACATTAGAGTTGGTTGATGCGTATCATATGATGTTATTTTAGTACGAACTCTAGGGCTGTTTGTGACACTTATAGGGATGGCTCAATAGATTGATCGGAAAGGATAACTTTGAGGTGGTTTCGTACCCTACAACAATTTCTATCCTATGTTCTCCGCTAATAGGAACTTTGGAGTGATTCTTTGTCGCACGTTGAGGGATTGTTATATGATTCAATTATGTTAGCATTGTTGAGAGATTGCACTAGTGAAAGTATGAACCCTAGGCCTTGTTTCCAAGCATTGCAATACCGTTTGTGCTCACTTTTATTACTTGTTATCTTGCTGTTTTTATATTTTCAGATTACAAAAACCTATATCTACTATCCATACTACACTTGTATCACCATCTCTTCGCCGAACTAGTGCACCTATACAATTTACCATTGTATTGGGTGTGTTGGGGACACAAGAGATTGCTTGTATTTGATTGCAGGGTTGTTTGAGAGAGACCATCTTCATCCTACGCCTCCCACGGATTGATAAACCTTAGGTCATCCACTTGAGGGAAATTTGCTACTGTCCTACAAAACTCTGCACTTGTAGGCCCAACAACGTCTACAAGAATAAAAGTTGCGTAGTAGACATCAAGCTCTTTTCTGGTGCCGTTGCTGGGGAGGTGAGTGCTTGAAGGTATATCTTTAGATCTTGCAATTGAATCTTTTAGTTTCTTGTTTTATCACTAGTTTGGTTTATAAAAGAAAACTACAAAAAAATGGAATTGAGGTTGCCTCATATGCTTCATCTTTATAATGTCTTTCTTGAAAATGATGGATCGGAAAATTATGCCAAAGTGTTAGAAGAAGAATTCAATAAAAAAATTGGTATAAAACCTTTGAATGATGAGCATGATTGCAATGTTGTTAGTATGAATTCTTTGAATATCCATAATGCTAATGATGATTGCACTAGTCATGATAAAAAGGTTTCTTATAAGCATGTCAATTTTTGTGGAGTGAATAAAATTTGTGAAGACATGCCATATAGGGATGATAGATTTTGTAAGAAGCATAAACATGACTCCAGTATGATCGCATCACCAGCCGAGTTGTCCCCAAGTGGTTCTCGAACTTCTTCGAGTTGCACCTGCCTCCCACTGGCTTCCCACCTGAGAAATTCTTTCTCAAGGAAGACCCCGTTCCGAGCAACAAACACTTTGTTCTCTTCGTGGTTGTAGAAGCTATATCCCAAGGTTTCCCTCAGATATCCCACAAATATGCACTTGTCCAACTTGGGTGTAAGCTTGTCCGACATAAGTCGCTTGACGAATGCTTCACAACCCCAAATCTTTAGAAAAGACAACTTGGGACTCTTCCCAGTCCACATCTCATGTGGTGTCTTGTCTACGGATTTAGATGGTACTCTGTTGAGTGTAAAAGCTGCAGTTTCTAGAGCGTATCCCCAGAATGACAAAGGTAAATCCGATTTGCTCATCATAGATCGAACCATGTCTAACAAGGTACGATTCCTCCATTCTGACACACCATTTCTTTGTGGTGTGCCCGGAGGTGTGAGCTGAGGTACTATACCTCGGCTTTTCAGATGATCATCAAACTCCTGGCTCATGTACTCACCTCCATGATCAGATCGTAGAAGCTTTATAGTCTTGCCGAGCTGATTTTCAACCTCATTCTGAAAATCTTTGAACTTTTCAAAAGTTTCCGACTTGTGCCTCATCAAATAGATATATCCATATCTACTCAAGTCGTCGGTAAAAGTCACAAAGTACTAATAGCCGCCTCTGGCAGTTGTGCTCATTGGACCTGTCGGGCCCGTGGAACCCGGGGTATCCAGGCCCGTCTGCCTTCGGCCCAGGGCGCAACGCCTCGCATGGGCCCAGCAGGCTGTCACCACCGAGCATCTCGCCAAGGCCCCTCATGAGGCCCTGGTCTCCTGAGGCCCCCTCCTCAGGGAGTAGCAAGTAATCCTCAGCACCACCGTCGACGGCCTCGCGAAGCCCTCTCACGAGGCGGCTTTCCGAAGTGATCTCGCGAGGCGGCTTCCCGAAGTGGTCTCACGAGGCGGCTTCCCGAGGTGGCCTCCCGAGGCCCCCTCACCGAGCGATCCCCCGAGGCTGCCCCCCGAGGCATCCTCCCAATGGCTTACAAGGCAAGGAAGATCTGGCTCGGTCGCGCAGTCTCAGCCCATCACGTGGGTGACGCGCGCGGCGACGAGCGGCAGCAGAGGCCGCGCCAGTAGGCGTGGATGAAGATGTTTTCCTCTTTCGTGTTAAGGGAGCAGGGCCAGCTATCTACTCTCCAAAGCAACCCCAAAGGTTGCCCGATCGGCGAAGGAAGACCAAGACGACGGGCGCGCGGGGCGGAGGTCATCACCGAGCCCACCGGCGCGTCATGGATCATGCTTTGGCAGGCGAAGACCACCTTTAGTCAGGATAGCCTGAGCGCCTGTCCCCTTTCGAAATCGCCAAGTGTGGCCACCCTTCCCGCCTAAGCTTTGAGGGGAAGAGGACCAAGGCTGATATAAAAGGGGGCAGTGCTGCCACCGTAGAGGGGATCGATTCCCTGGTCTTCAACCTTGTACGCGAGAACTCTCTTGCCCACAATAATCCCAACCAAGCAGGAGTAGGGTCTTACACCGCTAGGTGGCCCGGACCTGGGTAAACTGCTGAGTCCTCGCCGTCCCTCGCTAGCACGCTCTCGCCGTAGCCTCGCCGTAGCTTAGCCGTGATAGGAGACGAAGCAGTAGAACGAGCTCACCCCAGTGTTCGAACCTTTGGGTCCCCGGAGCCCGACCTCCGATAGGACCACACACATCACTGTGTATAAGTTCCAACAGCTCAGACGCCCTCTCGCAACTCTTTGCAAAAGGAGACTTAGTCATCTTGCCGAGCAAGCATGATTCGCATGTCTCGAACGACCCAAAGTCGGACGAAGTTAGGAGTCCATCATCATAGAGCTTCTTCATGCGTTTCAGACTAATGTGTCCAAGCCGGCAATGCTAGAAGTATGTCGGATTTATCTCATTAGGCTTATGCCTCTTGACATTCATGTTATAGACCGGTTCCGTTTCCAGATTCAATATAAATAGCCCATCAACAATGGGTGCATAGCCGTGGAACATACCATTCAAAGATATCGAACAACCATTGTCCTTTAAATTGAATTCATAACCCTGACTCATCAAGCATGAGGCAGAAATAATGTTCCGACTAAGTGCTGGAATGTAATAACAATTATTCAATTCCAAAATAAATCCAGAAGGAAGCTGGAGCTGCATCGTGCCGACCTCCAACACAGCAACTCTTGCTTTGTTGCCGACCCTGATGTCAATCTCCCCTTGTGCCACATGCCTAGTTCTTACCAGCCCCTGCATCGAGTTGCAAATATGAACAACCGATCCGGTATCAAATACCCAAGAGCTACTAGGTATGTCAGCAAGGTAAATGTCTATAACATATGTAACAAGTGTACCTTTGCCTGAAGAAGCATTTCCGGCCTTCTTGCCATGCTCAGCAAGCCACTTGCTACAGTTCCTCTTCCAGTGACCAGGTTCCTTGCAATGATAGCAAATGGTCTTCGAGTCCGGTCCCGACTTTGGCTCAGCGGCGGAGGTTACCGTCTCCGTGCCCTTTGCCTTAGCCTTCTTCTTGGACCAACTCTTCTTGAACTTGGCCGATTTCTGCACCATCAACACTTGATGCGTGCCTTTCTTAATATCTTGCTCTGCCACCTTGAGCATCCCATGCAATTTAGTGAGCTTCTTATCCATACCGTGCATATGATAGTTAGAAATGAACGTCCCATAGCTAGGTGGAAGAGAACCCAGAACTGCATCTGTAGCCAGCTCATCCAAGAGCGGAAAGCCTAACCGATCCAAAGCTTGCACGTATCCGATCATCTTGATCACATGCGGGCGCAGTGGATCACCTTCCTTCAGCTTGCAATCCATCAAGGATCGCCAAACGTTGAACCTTTCGGTCCTAGCCTGTGTCTGAAACATGCTCTTGAGACTCTCGATCATATCGTAAGCCTCAATGTTTTCGAAATGCTGTTGCAAATCGGGCTCCATACAAGCCAGCATTAGACAGCTAATCTCCGTTGATTCATCAACGAGTTTCTGGTAGGCATTCCTGGTTGTGGCATTAGCATTATTGACAGGTTCCTCTCGAAGTGGATCCTCTAGAACATGTTCCTTTTTATCATGCTTGAGAACAATTCTCAAATTTTTGTACCAAGTGGTAAAATTTGTTCCATTCAGTTTATCCTTTTCCAGAATTGGTTTCAATGCAAAGTTGGGTTGAGCAGGTGGTGCCATTGATCTACAACAGAAAAATATGCAATCACTAAGCAATGTGTTTATGTAGAGTAATTCAAGCCTTAAACAGAAATTACTCCCACTGAAGTCAGCATCCCTCCGCAAACTCTCAGTGATTCAGGATCCAACTAGCACATGTGACTAGTGAGCTTTAGCATCACTGCTAGCCAACATGCCTATCCGGTAAGCAACTCTTTGCTAATCGTATCTCTATATGACTCCTGTTGGTCGGGAAGGTATCTTATACCCTGGCTCCCAAACTTCTTTGCCACAAGGCCCAAAACCGTTTTGATAGCCCTGTCAAGTTAACCTGATGCAGTGCATGTCCGTGTCCGACACAAACCCTTCAGTTCAAGGACACCTAGTAGCACCCCAATTTTATGAGCCCGCTACTAGACGTACTTGACGTGCGAAGGTGCAACATCGGGGATGGCAATTCGCTTGATATTAATGAGGGATCTTTCTACCATTTTAACATGCATAGAAACAAGAAGCATAACAATCACAAATAAACATATATTGTGAAATAGTATGGCTCCTTCATGGACGTCCTTCCAGGCCGGCTCTAACTCCGATGACCAGGTCGGCACTCCATCTTGTTCGTCACGCCAAAGCCTCAAACTTGATCTCTGTCCTCCAAGTACTGCAACTAGTAATGAATTTTACAAAGAATCACAAGTCGACACGCAGGTCGTTATACATTATAATGATAGCACTTTGGCTCCTGCCGGCTGACAAATCATGACACACAGGCCATGTATAATTTACACACATGCATCACATACACATGAGCCATACTATTCACATCAAACCTGCAAAACAAAGTTATGCATAGAATCGCATTCTACCGGTTTGGGTGATCGTGTACGTTTTCGGAAATCACAGATCACATCTGTACTCCGATCACGTCGAATTTTCTGATCTGACCGATCTTATCGATCATCGCGAATCCGATTCAGATTTACGTTTCACTGTTAACCCCGATGGCGGAAACCGACCAGTAGGGGTAGGTTGTGGCACGACCTCATCGATTACGATCATCAAAAAACATAGCCACAACAATCCCCATGTGCAATTGATCTCATCAACCGTGCACATAGCCGATCTCATAAACGACAACAGATCTCATCTGCCGCCTCCACATATCAAATATGCATCCGATCTGCCAAATCCTATAGCAGAGGCTCTAATACCACTGTTGGGTTCTACGGAAGGGTGCGTGTGATAGCCTGGCTTAATAGGGATGATAGACTACTCATATCAATAAGGAATTCCTTCTTTTCCGGAAGCCCATTCGAAAAGAACTCCAAAGTTAAGCGTGCTCAGCTTGGAGTAATTTTAGGATGGGTGACCGATCGGGAAGTTGGTCCCGGGTGCGCACGAGTGAGGACAAAGTGCGCAGGAAAGACTAGTATTGATCTGTGGGGCCAGTCTAGATCCCGCCAGGAGTAACGACCACCGGCGGATGTGTCCGGGGCGTTACAAGTTGGTATCACAGCCGACCCTCACGGTTACACGGATGTTTGCGGGCCAGGTGCGCGGTCATGTTGTGCATGACGTTTATGACCCGTCGTGGCACACGGCATGGCACATGTGCCGGACTGGACGCACAGACGTATGTGCCAAGAGGGAACGTTCCTGTGGCCCGACGAGGACGTCGGTTCCTCTGAGTGGGGGTGTATGTGATAGCTTGGCTTAATAGGGATGATAAACTACTCATATCAATAAGGAATTCCTTCTTTTCCGGGAGCCCATTCGGAAAGAACTCCAAAGTTAAGCGTGCTCGGCTTGGAGTAATTTCGGGATGGGTGACCGATCGGGAAGTTGGTCCTGGGTGCGCATGAGTGAGGACAAAGTGCGCAGGAAAGACTAGTATTGATCTGTGGCGCCAGTCTAGATCCCGCCAGGAGTAACGACCACCGGTGGGTGTGTCCGGGGCGTTACAGTGCGTCGACTGCAAATTAAAAATTTCCTACCCGCAGAGCATCCAGGAACATGCTAAGGGAGGTGGATCACGGATCGTTACCACTAGACGCATCGTGCCGTGCAGCAGAAGTAGAGTTGAGGCAGCGCGTCTCCGGAGTCGTCTCCTCCTCGTCGGTCTCCCACGTAGCCGATCGGATCCCACGAACAGGTTTGTCGGAGCGGCGTAAGTGCACCGCCTCTAATGGTATCCATGCCTGCAGGAGGAACGTCGTGTGGCGGACTGCTAGGTCCGATCACACAACCGGCAGCGAGTGGAGGTGGCTTGTTGCAACACATGCAAAGCCCTAATGATGGCGCTGAAGCGATCAATCGAATGAGGGTGCCGCACCTCCACTATACATAGGCATCCGTCGCAGGCTCAACACTTGGGCCTCGCACGGATCCTAAAGCCCAAAGTCTGTTTGGCCTGGATCCGAGTCCGAGTAGGATCACATCTGACTCGTGGAGTCGGACCCAGCCTCACAGGTTCCTTCCCTTAAGCGCGCGACCCCTTAGGTTCAAGTCGACTTGGTCGCAGGTCAGATCACCTCCGACCTGCTCGGTTGGTAGCGGCCTCTAGCAAGGTGTGCCAACTACCAAGTAGACAATGAAGTTGGTTGGTGAACCTATACAACATGTCACACTTCTGTTCCCTTTGCCACATGATATATGTTGTCGGGCTCAAGGCGAGTTTGTCATCCTTGTGCTAGCCCGACCTCTTTCTCGTTCCAGTGATGTCGGTCACAAACCAGATTATCTCATAATCCTTGTCGCATGGCCATGCTTATCTTGGTCGGATCACACGAGGGGCCCAGAGTATATCTCTCCTGATCGGAGGGGCAAATCCCATCTTGCTCGACCATGTCTCGCAGCATGGGTCTGGACAAGCCCGAAACCTACCTTTGTAACTACCCAGTCACGGAGTAGCGTTTGGTCGGCCCAAAGCAAGTCTGTCACCATCCCGAGTACATGCGTCAACTCAGGTCTTAGGACATAGAACGTATGTTGTACTAGAGACTCACAGATGACATATCGCTGCGTCTCATAGTTGGGTCTGTCCGACTCAGAACTTATCTGGACTCGGATCCGACTATGTCGAATCCGGCCAGATTCTTCTGAGTCCATATTATCCGGTTAGCATCCAATGCTCCATGGCTAGTGATACCAAGCCATCTACCGTGTCATATGCTAGTCTAGTCGGCTATGCGTCCACACAGCCATTTCAACTAGGGACTTTTTAGGACAATCATCATACAATGCATAGTCCCACAAACAAGTCACATACTTGCTGATGCACATCATTGATAATGTCCAAGGACTATCTTTATTCATAAACACATAGGAAATATCATCATACATGATTGCCTCTAGGGCATATCTCCAACACTTCGAGATAGCACCCTTTCATGGCTGTTATCAAGCACTCCTTGGGCAGCCTGCCTTTGCTCGTTTTCATGTCCTCCCACGTTACGGCCATTTCAAGCTCCAGATGGATGGACCCAATGGCATAATTACAGTAAATGGAAACAATGTGTTTTCCCCTTGAAAGGTGGAACGAGCCACAGCGACCGAGGTACAAGTAACCGAAGCTGCCATGGGCGATAGAGCCGCATCAACGACCCTAGAAGTACAACGCGCCCTGTCAACATGGCAAACACCTCAGCACAGCCTAGCGGCACCCCTCGATAGGCGCGCTCAATCATCCCCACTACATGACCGAGGACTATATTCCTTGGATGCACAACTTCGCATCAAAAATACCATGGGGGATCATGGAGCATAAGCAAGTTAGAGAACGGGAACAATTTGGATCAAGCAACGACTCATTTCCTGATATCTTGCCTCGGATAGTCACCCCGTTAAGCCGGGGGGCTGGGCAAGCAACCTCTGGCTTCTTTTTGATAAACATTCAGCGAAGTACGTCTTCTCGAGACGATCGCTGGTCAAGTGCCCGTAAGCAAAATGGCTCAAACGTTCGAGTGAGGACGAATTTCCCCTGGTTTAGATGGAAAAACAATGATGAGTATAAATAGAGAGACATAAAAGAGAATGATGGTAAACACCGGCTCTGCTATTGGGACTTCGGCGCACTCTCCCTACCTCGGCTCTTCCTTTTTATTGTACATTATTATGTCTTTTACAGCTGCATTTTGCTCAGATTGTGTGGTTCAACCCTCATTATGAATAAAAGAGAAACCGTGTCGTTCCTCTTCCTTTTTTTCATTCCGAGCATACCTCTTGACATATTATAGCCTTTCTTCATATCAAAAGAAAATTACAAGGAGGTCTTGATTCAAATCCGACCTCCACTCCATATCTGAGGTATCCTATGATGCTCTCGGCCCCAAGTCATCGGTATTTTTGCATTATATGCATCGATTGCGAGTTGTGTCTTTGGTCAATAGTTAGGTTGCCCGGCTCCTGTGCTTACGTCTTACGTTTCTGCTTTGTTCGGCTAGGAGGTAAAGGAAGAACCACTGCGATTGTTACTTCTGGTTTAACCAGTCAAGTACCTCAGTTGGAGAAAGCCGAAAACTAACTGTCGCAACAAGCGTAAATCGGTCAGCAAACCGTATGCAGTGTTAAACTAAATATAGCCGATGGAGGTTATCGGAGTAAAATGAAAGGCCTCTTTTTCTAGCAAAGGCCAGGTAGTGGGTGGTTTGACCTCGGCCAACCGAGCAGTCAACATATACCGGGGGCTATTAAGTTGCCCCCAAAAAACATGCTCTTACGACTAAGTGTAAGTTATTAAGCCTTATAGTCCGATTGCCTTGTTTATTCCGATCAAACCGCCTCCGGGCACCGAGACGTCGGCTAAGGATTATGTTATCAATAATAAACACCCGAGGTATACTCTACTAAGGGGCAGAAGCCGACGACGGGTTAACTACACCTTCAAAAAGTCATAGTAGAGTCAAAATAAAGCATCACGCTTACTTCGAAAAGGACACACCCAAGGAAACAAGCATTAATCTGTCTTACAAAGGGAACATCTTGGCATACCGAGGATAAAAAGCGAACACGATCACTGGAGATCGTCCAGGATTTTATCCTTCATGCACTTCGCTGCACACACTCGTGCGGCCGGCATCACCTTCTCATAGTACTGCCAAGCCTCACGGTTCTTCCCCAACTAGACGATGTGGTGCGACCTCCTCCAGTTTCATCCCCGGCCAGTGCGTCTTCACAGACGCATATGCCTCTCGTGCTCCCTCCAAGCAGGTCGAGCGTTTCCACAGCTCAAGCTAGGGAACAGCTCTTTGCAGCGCTACGCCAGGCCAAAAAAGCTCATCGGTAGTGACGCTTCAGGCCATAAGGCCACACAGAGGTCCTCCCTGACAGGCCTGTCCAGACGGTGCAGCTCGTCCATTTGCTTGAGTTGGTTGCCGAGCAGCTGGGGCCCAGAAGGATCCTGGAATTGCAACCAGAATGAGCCCTCGACAGTCGCACCTTCGTGACTAGCAAAGTGCTTGCACGCCTACTCCACGCTGAGAGGAAGGTCCGAGAACTCACCTGACAAACGCCATTTTTGCGCTAGTACAGGAGGCACCTCACATCCAAAAACACACTACAGTATGTATGGCTTACCGGTGGCTATGTTGGTAGCCTGCCGAATCTCCTCTTTGGCCGCCCTCGCTTGAGAAGTGGCATCCTGGCAGTCCGCTTTCAGCTTCTTGAGCTCGGCGGCATCCTTCCGCGGGAATCCTTCAGAGTGTCGCATTGTGCGGTTGTGCTCTTGAGGTCTTCCTCAATCTCAGCGATCCGCTTTTCAGACACCAGCCGAGTCTTGTGCTCTTAAGCGAGCTCTTCTGCGCTCTTTAGCGCCGCAGCCTTCTGCTGCTCGGCTTCCCACCACACCGCCTCAAGCTCGCCCTCAGGGTCACAAGGTCTTTCTCAGAAGCTGTAAAAGTATCAAATGCATTTAGATTAATAATAAAGCTGTTTTCGGCAGATGGATTAATAAAAACTGCAACATTTCGTTACCTTGCGCTTGGCCTACTTGTTGTCGCATCAAATTGAGATCCTCTTCGGATCGCGCTAGTTTTTGCTTCATTTCCACTACCTTCGCTGAGGTAGTAGCGGAAGCAGAGGAGGAGGCCTGCGTCAAAATAAAACCAAACAAGTGCCCATGAACAACCGAGCATAAAGATTCGATCCTCTAGTTGGACTCCTTGATCCTACTAAAGTCTCGGGGACTAATGCATATTCGCACTTACAAAACAAGAACGGTATAAAAAATTTACGCAACCCTCAAGCCAGTTTGTTAAACTAGCTTAAGGCTTGGGGGCTACTAGTTTATCTTCCTTTTCAAACAAAGATGTAAAATTACCGTAGACACCAACTAAATACTCGTCGGACGATATTTAAATGTCATCTTCGAGGGCTACTGGCTATACCTGGATGTATTAATAAAAGCCATTCATCAAGAAAAATGCGTAAAGTAAATTACGAGTGTTTACCTCAAAGCCTTTTGCAAGGCTAATGAAAGCTTCCATAATCCCAGCCTCGGCCAGCTGGAATTTGGAATAGGCCGCGCCAAGAGTGGTGCGGTGCTCGAGTAGAAGGGAAGAGCTGCCTACAGCGGCCTCCACAACCTGCTGATGCCCCAGAAGCTCGGCCCCTTAGGTCCGAGCTGTGGCGAGGACGCTCTCCCCGTATCATCCCCCGTTAAAGAGGCGGGAGGCATCTATACCCGACCCGACGACTTCGAAGTCATCGGGACAGGAGAGACGGGGCGTTGGAGCTCCGGATCTCTTCGGACCGGGGAGGTTCTACCTCCCTGGTCGTCAACCTCGCGCTCCGCGGCTGAGGGGTCAACCTCGGCCATACAGGCTTCGGATCCCTCCTCAGCATTAAAAGCCGGAGGGACGGAGCGTGAGGTCACCTCCCCTGCACCATCATGCATAGGTTGGGGATCGCTGGTCGTCTCGGAAGAACTCCAAGCTAATGCGGTGGGCGGAAGTCCACCCTCGGAATCGTCCTCCCCCGGCCGATTGCGCACCAGGCTGCAAATAAAGCAATAGAGAGGTAAGGCAGGAGCGTTAGCCAAGAACCTCTTTAAAAGATAAAATATTACCTCTTGGCCACCAGGTGTTCCCGAGGACTCAGGCTATCCTCGGAAGAGCTCAAGCCAATCAACTCCACCAGCACGGAAGTCTGGCCCGCCGAAGCGGGATGAGCTCTCCTCGGATGCTTGAACATCCGGGGAGAGGCGGTCTCAGTGACATCCTCGGACGCCACCCTCTTCCCACCTCGGGAAGAGAGGTCTTCACTCTCTTCTTCCTCGGAAGTTGGATCCGTGAAAGAGTTGTGGCTGGACAGGCTCTTGGCACTGTCCTTCTTCTCCCCCTTCTTCTTCTTAACCGGGACCTCGTAGGGGTCCTTGGTCAGGAGCTTCTCAAGAGCTGGGGGCATAGGGTCCTCGGGCAGCGGGGTAGGAGCCAGCATCTTCCGATAACGCTCACGCCAGTCCTGTGCAGGAAACACATCCCGCTGCTTGATTAGAAAAACGGCGGCAAGGAGTAAAGCGTTAAGAGACTTACAATAAAAACACTTACCTTGTTGGCAGGGTTGTTGTGACTGAAGCCCAGGTCCTCGGCTCGGGGCACGACGTTGTCCTTCTTCGTCTTGAAAACAGGCCTCCACAACCCGGCAGGGCTTGTTCTTGATGCGAATGAGCGCCGCCTCATCCTCCGGCTTGTACCTCCACATCGGAGTAGCTCGGATCCAGAGAGGCAGGGCACGGCGAACAAGCATCACATTGACAACGTCCGTCAAAGTAATGCCCAAATCCACCACAGCCTTGAGCCGACCTTGGAGCTCCTTTACCTCCTCCTCGTTCACCCCAAGGACATGCTTGTCGGTCCAGGAGTGGAGCCTCTCTGGGCCATCGGCCGAGAAGGCTGGGCCTTCCTTGTTGTCGGACAGGTAAAACCACTCCTGCTGCCAAAGCTTCACGGTTTTGATAAACGACCCCTTTGGCCAGGTGACCTTGGGGATCTTGCTTATCATGGCACCTCCATAGTCAGCAAGCTTCGAGCCGCTGCTGTGCGGCTTGATGCCGAACACCTTGAGCCAAAGCCCAAAGTGCGGCTCCACGCGAAGGAAGGCTTCGCAAATGGTGATGAAGGAGGCGATGTGGAGGATGGAATTCGGGGCGAGATGGTGGAAATCCAGCCCGTAGAAGAACAAAAGACCTCGAACAAAGGGATGAAGAGGAAATCCGAGGCCTCGGAGGAAGTGAGAAATGAAAACCACCCGCTCCCCCTTGCGAGGAGTGGGGATAGCGGAGGCTGAACGAATGGCTTCCCACTCAATGGGGGACCGGAACTTCGCCGTGGCTGGGATGTACCCGTCCACTTGGAGCTCTGTAATGGTGTCGACGGTGATGTTGGATGGCACCACTGCCCCCTCGTACTGGCGGCCTCGAGCGCTGGAGCCGCAGTGTCTTTTCCCTCTCCGGCCATTGGCGATGAAGAAAGAGACTGGAGAGAGGCGGGATCGGAAGCAGATCTCGAGGCACTAGAGCTTAGGGGAAGCTGGGAGGCGATGTAGCTGAGGAATGGTGTCGTGAATGGAGTCAATTGACCCCCTTCCCTTTTATAGGTCAGTAAAAAGCCAAGGGTTACCCCCGCGTCGCAATAAAATCGCCGGTTCCCAATACATCGTGTAGTATATGTGCGCAAGAATTGAGGCGCTCTTGTTGATGATGCCACTAAAAATCCGGAGCACGATCCCTTTATTGATGGGACGTGCCAATGAAAACCGCCTTGGGCCACGATATGTCCAGCATTAACTGTTGATAAGATGGCCTGGTTCGGCCGCTAGCAGCGACGCTTCGGTTCTCGGACAAAAAGGCTGCCAGAGTTTGACCCAGTCAGGCCTCCCGCAGCAAGCCTTCACGGCTAAGTAAGAAAGAGTACCTCGGTTTTGCTAAAATTACTGTGGTATGCCGAGGAAGAGGACTTGTTAAAGAATATCCTCTCTTATCTGATGGTCGTGGAAACACATGGTCACAATCAGGAAAGCCAAGAAGACCTCGGAGCCGAGCTAGACCTCGGAATCGGAAGCCAACGTGGAGGATGAAACTCGCCTACGAAGCCGAAGACTCAAATTTATGAAGTTATCCCGAAGAAGATGTCCGGTATCCTCGGCTTGAAGACTAGTTCAGGGGCTACTATTGGTGTCCTGGATTAGGGGGTGTTTGCCACGTCGGTCCGGCGGTTGTGGGCCGAGCCAAGGACCCACCAAAGACTGGTGAATGGGCCATGCTGGCCCTGGCCCTCGGCATAATCAAGATGAAGATCTCCTAGAGGCTTGGTGTACACTTCAAGCGTATTTGATAACCGACCATGTGTAAACCCTAGGTACCCCCGGGCACCTATATAAGCCTTGGGGTTTAGTCTGTAGAGACACATTCGCAAGGTTTAGAGCTTAGACAAACTCCTATGATCTCAAGGTAGATCAATCTGCACTTTGTACCCCATCACAATCAATATATAAGAAGCAGAACGTAGGGTTTTACCTCATCAAGAGGGCCCGAACCTGGGTAAACATCATGTCCCTACTCTTCCTGTTATCATCTAGCTCAGATCACCAAGCTTGGGACCCCCAACCCAAGATGACCCCCTACCCGAGATATGCCGGTTTTAGCACCGACAAGGGGTGCACGGTTTCGATGGTTCAGGTCATTTGCCATGGGGGGTGTGGTTGGCATTTCTATTGATGATGTCGTCTGCTTGCCCTGGCCGGCCAACGAAGCACATGGGCATGATCGTCCGTCGTTGGTAAATATACAAGGCAATTACAAACGCAATAAGAATATAATCACTTGTAGGAAAATTCTCTAGAAACACCATTTAAATTGCTTGCTTACTTTCGTAGTTATTAGTTTTCCATCGCAATTATGAGATGAGGGAAGGCCAAAGCATAAAAAAAATCTCAGAGCACATTCACCTGCTCAAGCCAACGGCTTGTTTATCGATAAATAAAGCTATGGGAACGATCATCGTCAAGGCAAATACCAACACAATATAAACATAATCATTTGCAAACAGTTGAGGAAAAAACTTTCAAATAATTCGCTTAACTTACAGGTTGCAGTTGGTCGCTTATCTTCTTAGCTGCAATTGGACTTTGCGCCAATGGTTGCAATTGGCCCCTTTAGACAGTTCACTTTTTAAATAGTTTACTTAACTTCTAAGTTGTAATTTGTCAGTTGGTCTTTTCAAATAGTTCATTTGATTTTCATTTTATGTTCCACATAGTTTGCTTAAATTCTGGGTTGATTTGGAGTAGCTGATGTAATAGAACTCGCTCGGGATGGCCGTGAAGAAGGTGAAGGCTGCACCGGCAGCAAAGACACCCTTGCGCAGCGTCTCGCAAGAGAGTGGGTCACCGTTGAAGATCCCCCTGTACCGGGTGTGGTATGCATTACGGACTGATCCTGCCAGCAAACACGCCGCTGCGACGAGGAAGGTCAACCTGCAAATGGGAAACAATCATCTTGCTGACGAAAAATTCTTAGGGAATTGCGACTGGAATGACTTGGTTGATAAGTATAAATTATGTCATTATCTAATTTTTCCACATTACTACATGTTGGGCGCAGATCCTGACTGCCAACTCACCTGACTTAAGTTAGAGAATCTCAACGCAACCTCTAGGTACTGAAAAGGATTTGGTCATGCCAGACAACAGCAATGTGCTGGCAGAGCATCCAGTTCAAGTTTCAATATATGTATTTGAGGGACACAAGATGCACTCAGAAACAGTCCTAGAAGTGAAACCGGTTCCAAACTGGTGAGAATGGTCAGACTATGCCAGGTCTAAATTATTCAAGGCTGGGCTAGCTAAGGTCACTAGGGAAGTGAAGCCATTTATTGGCGCTGACTTTAGAACTGTTCAGAAAATCCGAACACGTGACTTCAAGGAAGATCAGATAAACAATTCAGTCACACAGTGCTCAAAAAACTGAAGTAGTTCAACAGTTCATTGAAAAACTTCAACATAAGCATGTACTCACACCTCTGGTCAAAAGAGATACGTAGCATATAAACATGTTGTCATTAATTTATTGTAACAGTACAGCTGTTGCTAGTGGTTAGCACAGCTACACACGTATGAAATAAGAGGATACTACAAAACATGCGCTGTAAAGATCACATTAACATCAGAGGAAATCCAGAAACAAGAATCGCAGGAGAACCTGAGGCTTCTCAGAGTTCAGCGACCCTCGGCCGTCCGATCATTTTCTTGATGCGATTTGGGACGTCGGATCTCGCTCCTGGACGATATGGGTCGTCGGATCGAATCGTGACACTGTCGCAATGAATAGTGCCTGCTCGTTCGTGCCACCGCCTGTAAAATTGGGTGGCCGCTGAGGGCATTTTTGACATTTCGCGTACCCCTGCACCTCTCCTTGTAATACAAGATACCAAGGGCAAATGCTACATAAGAGCATCTCCAACAGCAGACCTATTTAAGGGCAAAACCGTTTTATTGGGCTTTTGGACCCCAAAAAACCCCATTGCTGCCCTTGCTGGAAATTTTTGCAAAAAGTTTTTTGGGCAGACAAAAAGAAGGCAGCGCCAGCTGCGTATTTGCGGCACGCGCGCGGGCTGCTGCAATCGCAAAACCACAGCATGCACAGCCCAACTATCCCCGTCTAGAACTTCCCGTGGCCCACCACAGCCGCCCGCAGCAGATTCCCCTACCACGCCGCCGCCACGCCAGCGAATCGGGCCACTCCCACCATAGCCGCACCACCCCGCCGCTCGGATCCGCCATTCCCTTCTTCCAATCGGCCTCACCACCACCACCGCAGCACCCATTTCCACCCGCTGTCACGCCGCATCGCCACGCCGACCTAACCCGGCAGTTGTGTCACGCCGCACCGCCGTCGTGCTGCATCCGCTGTCGCGCCGTACCGCCGGATGCCACCAAAACGCGCCAAGAGCCAGCCCGGCTACCGCAGCGTTCGGCCGCGGCAATCCGGCCACTTCGGCATCGAGTTTCAGTGCGACGGAGTGCGACGGCCGCCGGTATTGGCTCAGCAGCTTTGAGACGGGGGAGATCGCCATGCACGCGCCTAGGACATCGCCATGTGGAGGCTCAGCCGGCCACGGCACGAGCTAAACTTCCCGGAGATCGAGACGCGGGTGAATGCGGAGTTCATCAGGCCTCAGGTGACCATTGAGTCCCGCCCGACGAAGAGGGAGACCCGCATCGTCCTCGGGTAGAAGGATACCCGAGAGAGCGATGAGGCAGCGATGGTGAGTATTGCCGCGAAAAATCTGCACCTCGTGCAGGCGGAGGCCAAGTGGTTCTAGGAGAGGGAGCAGAAGACGGAGGACGAGGCTAGCCCCTCCGGCGTGGTCAAGCTCGAGTCCAACAACGAGGTTGAGCTCGATGACGAGAGTGACGAGTCCGACGACCTTGGCTGGGACAACCTGTAGGGTGTTCGTAGGAGTCAATCGTAGTAATGTTAGGGTGATCTAGTAATTTGGATGTTCATTTAATCTATGCAATGTTTGAATGCTCAAAACTTTGAATGTTTGAAGTGAACTATGCAATGTTTGTATGTTCAAAAAAAATTATTTGCATGTTTGAAGTGCCCTATTTTAGGGCAGCTATTGGTGATGAACATTTTCGAGTGCCCTGAAAGTCGCGTTTTGGTGCCTCAATTTTTATTGCAACAACTATTTGGTGCCCTAAAATAGGGCTGGTGTTGGAGATGCTCTAAGTACTCTTTCAAGTTAAATCATACCTGAGGACGTGAAGTTTCTGCACCCGAGCTCATTCCGAGCTCAAATGAGTTTGGGTGAACAGTAAAATCAAAAAATATTTAAAAATGACAATTGTTCTAAGAGCTTGCAAAGTTTCATCATGAAATCACATTTGTGGAAGTCGTGGCAAAAAAAACAAAATCGATACTCTGAAAATGCTACTTTCGAAAGCATTTTGGAGCACTAATTTTGTTTTTTTTTGCCACGACTCCCACAAATGTGATTTCGTTATGAAATTTTGCAAGCTCTTAGAACATTTGTCAAAGATTGCCATAAAAAAAATTCAGATTTTTTTGAACATTTTTTAAATGTTTTTGGAGTTACTGTTCATCCCGAGCTCATTTGAGCTCGGGTGCAGAAGGGCAATTTCGCATACCTGACCCCTACATCGCATGCGTCCGGCGACTCGGGGAATCTTGTGCCGCCACCTCCAACCCCATCTTCCTCCCTCCCGTCTCGTCGCCACCAGAGGCGAACCTTCGCCGAAGCTTGTGCAGGTGCCTAGGATAGTGGTGACAGGGCACTCCGCTCCGCCGACGGTGGCACTTTCTTCACGCCCGGCGGCCCCTCTCTTTGTTGCATGGCACAGCAGTCGGCGACTTCCCTGACGGCGTCTCCGACGGGGAGCGGCCTCTCTCCAACAAGCCTTGGCACGGTCAGCTTTGGCTCGCCCATGAGTCCCTCCAGTGGTTGTCAGATCTGGCTTGCTTTGGCCGGTTACAGCTTGCCCCTGTCAGTCGCACGGCTACTAGGCCAATCTGGCTCGTCCTCCACAGCTGCGCGGCTGCGATGGTTGTGTGCTCCGGCTTTCAGCGCCGGAGCTGTGGAGGCGGCAGGTAGTGTGGGTTCAGCCTGATGGCACCCTCCCTGCTGGTTCAGGTGATGCGTGTCGGTGCTAGTGGCTGAGTGGCGGGGCAGCAGTTGTGGCCTGGATGCCGGGGCGGCGCCTCCAGGACGGCTCGCAGCGGCTCTCATGTCGTTTGCAGCTGTAGGTGATCGGCTATCTCCACAGGCTGTGGACAGCGATGGGAATGGCCACGGCGTTCGCGGTGGGCAGCGGCAACATTTGCGCCGTGCACCATATTGAAAGGTCGATGGTGGCGGCGGCCTCGTCTGATCCGTCCTATGGTGGCGGCGTCAGTCGGCCTAAAGATTTGGGGCGGTGGTGAGCGTGGAATGTTGCTAGCGAACACAAGGTATATGGCAGTGATGGATCGACATGAGTGTAGCACATGGAAGCTCGGTTTCGTGCATGATGTTGTGGACATGAAGCATGCGACAGTGATTGGATGACACAAGGGAGGCCTTATAGCGTCGGACGACGGGTAATCAAACCTAGACGCGGCCTCCTTGCTAGTTCACCTACCTAGATGCACGGCGTCATCTCCTGAGCCACCCCTGGTGGACTTCAGTAAAGACGGGGCGGAGCTGCCGGATAGCCCCATGTGGGTTCATGGCGGCACCAACAGCTTTATGGCCCCATGTTGGTTCGTGTGTGTGCATCTAGTCGTGCACAGACCAGGTGTGTAGTCATGATACTTGTATTCTCTTGATGCAACATTACGAGTCAATAAAAACTCCTTCATCGAGAAAAAAATGCACTTTGCAGTAAAAGTACATTTGTGTCAGTTTGACATTTATAATCACCAATAAAGTTATCTAGCATATCTATCATGTGTGCCAAAGTGAACTAGTCCTACCTAAAATAAATCAAGGTGTTTATTTAGGAATAGCTTCAAATGCCACAAAAGTGGGCAGTTCCTTGTACGAAACAAACCTAACGAAAAATCAAAACAAGGCAGTGACAAAAGTGAAGAGCACCTCTTGTATCACTTATGAGTTGATCGGTACACCTTAGACTAAAAATAAATCTGTTATGAAGCAGCGACATCGAAGTTTATTGTGGGAACCTGCTACTAATATCCTTCCGCTGGAATAAGTAATTCCCGCTTTGAGTGTGCAACAACTCAATCTGACCAGTTCAGTCCGAGCCACTATAATAAAGTACCAGTTGTGTGCCAAAATTTGGTTCAGTCAAAAGATTCTTAACCCAACTTAACAGATCTAAGAATTCTGCATCTCCACAACAAAACTGTGAAGAACTACTAAATTCAGCACAAACACAGAACCCTCAACTGTCCAGCCTTGGCAAATAACGAGCAAGGTAAATTATGATCTTGTCATCCTTCCAGGACAACTAAATTAGGCCGCCAAGAGGCACCCAGTTCAGAAGGCAGTCGACTCTAGTAAGTACTCCAACACACACACACACACACACACACACAAGTGTAACCTCTGCTGCACGGGAAGAGGTGAAACCGTAAGATCTGGTACTAAGATCTGAACCCCAACCTCTCAGCAGCAAGCAGATCTAAAGTGAAGCTGGAGCGCCATCAGTGAATTAAGACTACAGGGCTAGATCTAATTAATTCTAAATTGCTGTAAAAGCAGAAAACTGAATTAATGCCCCCAAATGTCAGAAGACAAACGAGTGGAGAAGAAGATGGAGAAGCAACCCCGAAGAGTAGAGAAGAGGAAAGGAAACTTCAATATTTGTTGGCTGATTATTATGAGCTATGTCATGCTAACAAGGCACATAACTTAAACATAATAGCTTACCATGAGAAGAGGAAGAGCATGAGGGCGCAGGCGCGCGAGCCCCCCGGCTTGAGCCCGCGTCCGCAACAGAAGCATCGGCTGGCGAGCATGACGACGACCTGCGCGGCGGTGAGGAGGAGGAGCGCGCCGACGCCGTAGCCGGTGGCGACGTCGGAGTCGTAGACGCAGTAGTCGTACTCCTTGGCCAGGTCCGGCGTCACCGTGGCCTGCACACCATTTTGCGTGAATTAATTAGCAGGACAGCTACGAGATCGCGCGAGCGAGCTTCTGGGCGTGCTGGGCTTACCTTGCTGCGGCGCTGCTCGGCGGCGACGGCGAGGCCGAAGGCGATGAGGTTGAGGACGAAGGCGGACACCTGCACGATGATGGAAGACATTGCTCTGTCTCTCTCTCTCTCCCTCCGGTTGCTCTGCTGGGCAGACTGAGGTGTGGAGTGGGGTGGGGGCTATAAGCCAGAAGCTCCTCTTGGCAAAAGCTAAAAAGGCCGCGGTTTCGAGTCGGTGACGCCGCCGGCGTGGGGCAGGTGAGTGCGAGCTGCGAGGTAATACAGACGCAGATCTGGTGGGTTGGCCCTTTCAAAAGGAAAATATGGTGGGTTGTTGGGTGGGTAGGCGAGTGGAAGTGGACTGCCTAACGGTGGGGAAGCGCGTAGTCGGGCCCCAATGGCACCGGCCGACCACCAAGCCCGGTACGTATTTGTCAGCACACCTGACGAGATGGACCCAGGGGGCAGCGGCTCCAACAGCTCCCGCGCTGCCCCACGTGAGGCTAGGCTGAGGAAGCCCAACCCACGAGTCTACGGGCCAGGCTGGGCCAAGTGAAGCCCACCCAGATCGACTACTTCATGGGCAGAGCGCAAGGAAGGCATCCCGTGGATCAGACGGCAACGGAGGCATCCTACCTGCCCCCAATTCCCCTCTCGCATGAACCCTAGCCTCCATTCCTGTAATCCTCCACTGTACTAGCCACTGAAATCGAACCTGTGAGTGAGATTGTTGCTTGTATCGAGAACCCTAGTTCGTACCTATCATCTGGTATCAGAGATCAGTCCATCTCCCCTCCCCGCAACACTCTGGCTCAATTTATCAAAACGCAACGCTTGTGCCAGGCGAGATCTCAGTTGGTCGCCATGGATCCATCCATCGAATCCTTCCTGGATGGCCTGGATGCCACCCTGAAGGCCAACTCCAAGGCAACCGCGGAGATTCAAGCGTCGACAGCCAAAATCGACGATCTCGTCGCATGGCGCCTCGATCTGGAGAGGCGAGTCGCTGATCTGGGCGACGTGGTGGCAGCGCTCTAGCTCGCGCACCCACCGCAAAGCAAGAAGAGTGAGGAGAACTAGGCGCCTACACCAAGCCACGCCCCACCAGCGACGACCGGCACCCACATCGGGGCCGTGATCGGCGCGGTCGACGCTCCTCAAGGGCTGGTGAGCCATGTTGTCTTCAACATCCCTCAGGGGCGACCGGTGGTGTCCTTCCAAACGTCGCCGCCGCCCCCGGCATCTGGTCAGTACAATTCTATGGCAGCTTCCCCCTCCGCTCTGTCTCCTTTCGCACATGCTAGTCAACTTCTCTCTGGGCTTGGCCAAACACACCCATCGATTTCATTCCCACAGTTTACGAGCGAAAATCCTAATCTGTGGAAAACCTTGTGTGAGCAATATTTTGAAATGTTTGGAATTTTACCATCGTTTTGGGTGCCTATGGCCGCGCTCAATTTTTCGGGCCCAGCTTCCATATGGTTGCAATCAATTCAGAAACGCCTCACTGATTTTGATTGGGAATCATTCACATCACTTCTCTGATGTAGGGTGGAACCCTATAGTGATGATCTTTTCACACTTGGAGGGGGAAAAGGGCAAATTGAGAGAAGAACACAAGAACAAACACTCAATCAACAAGATCCAATCACACATGCACTAGATCCACATACACATAAGAGAGATACAAGATCCAAAGTCAACACAAGAGGATACAAAGGTAACTAGTTCATCCCAATCCTTGGAGGAGTTGAGGTCTTGATGATCCTATGATGGGGATCCTTCCCTAGATGGGGTCTTGATATCCACTAGGGGATCTTCTCATAGGAGGTCTTGTTCTCCATGGGAGAGGGGTAGATGAGCAAAGCTCTCTCTAGATCATATCATGTACTTTGCTAACCCTAGAAGAGGGGAGGAGGAGGTCTATTTATAGCCTAGTACAAGTTTGGGGCGAATTGGAGAGGTACATGGTTGTCTCAGCCATCACACATAAGCAGGGGCCGGATGTCCGGGGCTTCGAGGGGGTGCCGGATGTCCGGGGCACGGGGCCGGATGTCCGCCTGGACTCTGGCCAGGTTCTATTGGATCCGGTCGGAAATCAGGGCGGGGGCCGGATGTCCGGGGCCTGTAACTTGTCGGCGGCTATTCTGGTGATGTTGGTGCAATCTCCAGGGGCCGGATGTCCGGCTGTTGTAGCTTAGCAGTAGCTCCTCTTACCGAGCTCCCTCATCCGTGTACTTGGGGTCTTGTCCAATGTTCCGGGCTTCTCCGAGAGGGTCCTCTTGGTACCTAAGCACACATAGCATTCCGGATTGAGGTAGTAGCCATGTCTCACGTGGATCATACGGAATGTCATTTAGGAGAGATGTCACCTCGGTCTCGAGAGCTCTTGCATGTGCTCGTGTCATTGGTCTGATTGGCACTTGGGAAGATGAAGGTGGGTCCATGGGGATGACTGTAGGATGCTCCGCATCATCCCCCCCCCCTTGGGAAAGATCCGTCCTCGGATCGTAATCCACATCACCATGGAAGGGAGATAAGTCTTTGACGTTGAAGATGTCGCTCGCGTTGTACTTGTCGCTCGGGATGTCGATCTTGTAGGTGTTGTTGTTGTAGCGTGCGAGCACCTTGAAGGGTCCGTCGGCGCGAGGTAGGAGTTTGTACTTGCGCTCTTTAGGGAAGCGGTCTTTGCGAAGGTGTAGCCACACAAGATCTCCGGGGTTGAACACCATGGGGTGCTTGTTGATGTTGACCTTGGTCGCGAGTTGTTGTACTTGGCGCTCGATGGTGTGCCTCATATCTTCATGCATCTTCTTGAGGTAGCTTGCTCGTACGCTCGCGTCCATGTTGATGCGCTCTTGTAGTGGTAGCGGTAGAATGTCCAATGGGGACAACGGGTTGAAGCCGTAGACGACCTCGAAAGGGGACTTGCCGGTAGTTGAATGTCTTGCTCGATTGTAGGCGTACTCGGCGATGGGCAAACATTCCTCCCACTCCCTTATGTTCTTCTTGATTAAAACGCGGAGGAGTGTGGAAAGCGTCCGGTTCGTGACCTCCGTTTGGCCATCGGTTTGTGGATGATATGCCGAAGAGAAGAGCAGCTTGATTCTGAGCTTGGCGCAAAGTGTCTTCCAAAAGTAGCTAAGGAACTTGACGTCGCGGTCCGACACAATCGTCTTGGGTACTCCATGCAATCGCAAGATTTCCCTACAAAAGAGTTTGGCAACATGTGAAGCATCGTCGATCTTGTTACATGGAATAAAATGTGCCATCTTAGAGAAACGGTCCACAACAACAAATACCGAATCCTTGCCGTTTTGAGTTCAAGACAAACCAAGCACAAAATCCATACTAATATCTTCCCATGGTTGATATGGAATAGGAAGTGGCATATATAAACCATGAGATTGAGCTTTGGACTTAGCTTTGCGGCATGTAGAGCACCGGGTGGTGTAACGCGAGACGTCTCAAAACATTTTTGGCTAAAAATAGTTCTTGGAGAGCGTGGCAAATGTCTTGTCGCGTTCGAAATATCCCATGAGTCCTCCACCATGAGCTTCTTGCAAAGGTAGCAAACGAAAAGATGACTCGGGAATACAAAGTTTGTTAGCTCGCATAAGATAATCATCTTTCAAATAGTATCGCTCCCAAGATTTGTGTGCTAGGCATTTGGCATAAGGAAACGCAAATGAAACATCATGCACATACAAGTCTTTAATGTGCTCAAATCTTATAACATTCAACTCAAGTTGAGTAACTAACATGCACTTGCGGGAAAGAGCGTCCGCCACAACATTTTCCTTACCTTTGATGTACTTGATAACGTAAGGAAAAGACTCAATGAACTCACTCCATTTAGCATGACGCTTATTCAATTTTGTTTGACCCTTAATGTATTTAAGCGTTTCATGATCCATATGGATGACAAATTCACGAGGGCGAAGATAATGTTCCCACACATGCAAGACTCTCACTAAATCATATAACTCTTTGTCATATATGGGGTAGTTAAGTTGTGCGCCGGAGAGTTTCTCACTAAAATATGCAATTGAGCGCTTCTCTTGCATTAACACGCCACCTATGCCATTACCACTAGCGTCACAATGCACTTCAAATGTTTTCTCAAAGTTGGGTAATGCAAGTAATGGATCATGTGTAAGCAAGTTCTTAAGCTCATGAAATGCGACATCTTGGGATGAACCCCAAACAAATGGTGCATTCTTCTTATTCAATGCGTGCAATGGTGATGCAATAGAGCTAAAATCCTTAACAAAGCGACGATAAAATCCGGCTAAGCCAAGGAAACTACGCACTTGAAGCAAATTGGTTGGTTGTGGCCAAGTTTTAATAGCGTCAATTTTAGCTTCATCGACTTGCACACCCTTAGAGGAGACTACAAAGCCTAAGAAAACAAGCTTGTCAACACCAAAAGTGCATTTTTCCATGTTCGCATAAAGTCGCTCGTTTCTAAGAACTTGAAGACTTCCCTAAGATGTATGACATGATCTTCAAGCGATTGGCTAAACACAAGAATGTCATCAAAGTATACCACAACACAAATGCCAATTAATTTGCGAAGAACGTAATGCATCACATGCATAAAAGTGCTAGGTGCTTGAGATAAGCCCATAGGCATGACTAACCATTCATACAAGCCAAATTTGGTTTTGAAAGACGTTTTTCATTTATCACCCTCTTGCATGCGAATTTGATAGTAGCCTGCTACTTGTGATCTGCGTTGGGATTTCCCCGAAGAGGAGAGGATGATGCAGTACAATAGAGATAAGTATTTCCCTCAGTTAAGAACCAAGGTTATCAATCCAGTAGGAGAACCACACAGAACCTCGTTAGCAGCACCTACACACACAAAAGCAAATACTTGCACCCAACACAAACAAGAGGGTTGTCAATCCCCTTGGCAGTTACTTGCAAGGATTAAGTCTGATAGTGATAGATAGATAAAGTAAATTGCAAAACAAAATAAAAGAAATAAAATTGCAGCAAGGTATTTTTTATTTTATATATTATGGATAAATGACCCGGGGGCTTCTCTCGCGAACGCATAGCATACGGTGGGTAAACAAATTACTGTTGGGCAATTGATAGAAAAGCGCATAGTTATGACGGATTCATGGCAATGATCATGTATATAGGCATCACGTCCGAGACAAGTAGACCGACTCCTGCCTGCATCTACTACTATTACTCCACCCATCAACCGCTATCCAGCATGCATCTAGGGTATTAATTAAGTTAATGAAAACAGAGTAATGCCTTAAGCAAGATGACATGATGTAAACAAAGTAAACTCAAGCAATATGATTAAACCCCATCTTTTTATCCTTAATGGCAACAATACAAATACGTGTCTTGTCCCTTTCTGTCACTGGGATAGAGCACCGCAAGATTGAACCCATCACAAAGCACCTCTCCCATTGCAAGATAAATCAATCTAGTTGGCCAAACCAAACGGATAGTTAGGAGAGAAATACAAAGCTATAACAATCATGCATAAATAATGTGGCACCCCGGCTCAGAGTCATCGGAGCACCCCGTATTCCAGCCCAGAGATCAAGTCTTCTGGAATACGGCACTGCTTGGCATAGAACAAATCAGCTCATTTTTACAAATAGATGGGGTACAAGGGTTTGAGATATTACAAAGGGTTGCCTCAGCAAAGCTACGCTTGCTACGACAATTCTATGCTAGCAGCGGCTCAAATCCTGGCAGCAGAATTACGGCGTCGAAATGGACTCCACTCCGCAGGGACTCTGGCTAGGGACACGTCCTAGCTTGCAATGCGAACACCTCCACTATGCAAACATGGCAGCACCTGCAAACTGGCATGACACGCCAGGTGAGTACTTTGAATGTACTCGCAAGCTCGCAACAACCAAGAGCATCAAGGCATAACAATGTCATAGCAATCATGACTAACTCAGGTTTTAAATGCTGCTAAAAAAAGGGTGGAAGAAAATAACGTGCTATTGCTACCTCTATCAAGTTTGTTACCATTACCGAATCACTTTGCCCTTAATCACATGAGTGAACCACACACTCTCGTGACCAACTCATGGCTACCTCAAGAACACCTGACAATCATCCCCGAGAATCATCCTCAGCAAATATCAGTGGATCTCAACAGTCGGTCATCTAACCATACTGAGACGAGTTCTTCCATCATTAACACGTCATTCCTTCATTGGTGTTGATCAGACAGTGTGACTTAGTACGAACTGTGTCCAATACCGTGGATGCGGCTATTCGAATAGATTCTTACACTCTGCAGAGGTTGCACACTTTACCCACACTATGAAGCTCCTGGCCCCGTACCTCGGTACACTTCCCTTTTTCGGGCGGACCGGTGTTGCTCCAACGAAACTTGCCTAACCCGTGACTCCTCCACCGTACCACCGATAATCATCCTCCCCTGGAGTCCTGCCCTGGGTGGCCCCTGTGTCACCCCATGACACCTGCCACCGTCGTGGCCAACCAATTGTCCCAAACGGGGACCTGAGCTCAAAAACCAAACCGGGCTCACAAGGTTATCGTCGTCTACCTGATCAGGGCAGCACGCACGCATAACCTTCCCTCTTTGGTGATATCGATAAAAGAGCATGATGTTAGACCAAGCCAAGGCCGTCCCATTCCGGCAGGTGTGGCTACACTGGAAAGTTCGGTTCAGTGGCACTTGATCAACGATGAAGGATTTTATCCCCGAATAAACATAGTCATCTCTGATACTCCGATTTACAAGTGATCCAAGTTATCGCAATAATCCACTAGAAATCCAATGAGCATCATGATCAATTTCTACTACTTGATCCCATATATGCAGTGCCGGAGGTTTCACAAAGTAATCATAGACGGTAATCTCACAGTCCGACAGCATTCCGACATAAACTGGAAATCTCCTACTAATCCTAAATCTCATCATCACCAAGACAGTAACTTATCCAAAATTTCCAAGACATTACATGAATTAATCTATTCATAAATAAATCACATTTGGCATTAAAATAATTAATTAAACTATGATATTGCAATGCAATTATGCAAATGTGAGTTGTGGCTTGCCTTGTACCAACAGAGTGTGGGAATACTCCTGGCCTTCACCAACTAGGCAGAACAAATCTGAAAAACATTTTTGAAAGCATTTTCAAATACCACATAAAGCATTTTCTTTACACCAGAAATTCTAGACAGCAGAGAAAAATCCCAAATTTTTACAGCAAGTAGAGGAGCTCATAAGATAAATAATGCAAAAAGAATGAACTCAATTGGACTTATGGTTTAAAAGTTATAGCTGGTCAAAGTCCAGTCAAATCTGGATTTAAAATGAATTTAAACAGAAAAACAGAAAAACCCAGGGGAGGCCACGTCGAAGACGTAAACCGGCCGGGCGTCTCCACTTACGTACCGGTTCGGGCGCACGTGGAGTCGCCGACAGGTGGGGCCCGCCTGTCATATTTGAACAGAGAGAGAGAGAACAGAGGATGGCGGCTCACCGGCGACAGTTGCCGGCGATAGCGACGGCGGCGAGCTCCGGGGACGGCGGGGATGGAACGAGCGGACGACGGCGAGCACTCTGGTACCTGCGGCTTATCGGGAGATGGCGGGACGGCGTCGCCCCCTTCGTCTCAGGCGGCGGCGCTCTTCGGGGGTCGACGGATCCGGCAGCTCCGGCGAGCACTCGGGCTAGGAAAGGGCTGGGACAAGTCAGTGGAGCTTCACAAGCTCACTGATGGTCTTGGTTGGGCTTGGGGTGGACGGAGGCGAGCGGACGGAGCTGGGGCAGAGTGGCAGAGCTCTTCGCTGGAGACGGGGAAGAAGAGCTCCCCGGCTTGCCCTGGCGCTGCTGGTGGCGATTGAGAGAGGGAGAGAGCGATGGGTGAGGAGAGACGAGGCCGGGAGGGCCTTTTATAGGTGGGCGGAGGGTGGCCGAGCCGGATCCTGCCACGGGTGAGCTGGCGCGGCGAGGACGGCGAGCTGGCCGTCGTGGAGCGAGGTGAAGTGACGAGAGAGGTCATGGGAGTTAAGAGCAAGGCGACGGCGCGCCGGGAAGCTGCCAGCCAGCTCATCCCCGTACGGCCACTGTGCTGCCCGTGCGCGCACTTGGCCGTGAGCGGCGGCGAGCTTCGCCGGAGGGGGTAGAACAGTCCAGGCTGGCCAGGTGGACAGTGGTGACGACGTCGGCATACTAGGACAAGGAGAGGCATCGAGAGGTGACCGAAACGAGCGTGTCCGACGCGGGCGACGTGCAGAGCACGGTTTTGGCTCGGCCAGACGCGTGGTCACCGCGTGCACTGGCACACGCGGCGCGCTCTGGCCTGCCCGGTCATGTCCGTGCGCTAGTCCCTCCTTCCAGAGGCCTCCTGGTGCAGTTGGTTTGACAAGAGCTAGTCTGGCCAGCTGGCTAGGTTACAGGAAAGTTTCTGGATAGAAACTTGTGTAGCAAGTTGAGGTAAAATGGCTAGGGATTTGGGAGTGAGAGTTTGCCATACTGAAATGCAGTAGGAAGGAGCACATGATGGGAAAAATTCAGACCAAATGGATCAGTGTAGAGCATGGTTGCTTCACAACTGCCTCTCTGGTCCAGAAATCTTGCAGAGGATGTTGCACTCACTTGGATGGGTTTCTAAAGCTGAAACTTGGTATTTGTGGGTTATTTGGGGATGCCAACATACCATAAAAATTTCAGTCCAATTGGATTAGTGTACAGGGTACTTCCTTCACAACACTTCCCACTAGATAGAAACTTGGGAGAGTTTTATAGAGAAATTGGCTGAATGAAATGGGCCCAAAATTTGTGGAGACTGATAATATAGGTAGGAGAATGTCCTGGATTAATTTTAGAATTTTTGAAGCAATATAAAATATAGTTGCTTCACAAACTGAAATTTTGACCAGAATCAAGGATTGGCTGCTGTGCTCACCATGAGGAGTAAATCTTGAATATTTTCACATATCCAAGGTTCACATGGTGCTAAGGATTTATGAGAATTTTCTTGGGATTTTTGGGAGAGCAGAAATATCGGTTGCTTCACAACCTAGAGCTTAAAGGGCTATTCCTTTAATGGAAAAAAGGAATATCAAATTGGGATAAACTTGAGATTGAGCAAGAGTGGAAGTGACATGACTTGAGAGAATTTTTTGAGAGCCTGGGTCACTTGGGAAAGAAAATCAAAAGAAATTCCCAAGTTTTAAGTCCATAGAGCCATTCAGAAACAAAACCAGACCAAATCCAAATAAAAAATTTCAAATGAAATTCGGGAAGAAAAGCTGGAAAAAACCAGGGTGTCACAAATAGGTTCAGAAAAGACTCAAATATTTCTCATGAATAATCTGATCATAAACCCACAATTCATCGGATCCCAACAAACACACCGCATAAGAAGATTACATCGAATAGAACTCCAAGAACATCGAGGAGAACATTGTATTGAAGATCAAAGAGAGAAAAGAAGCCATCTTGCTACTAGCTATGGACCCGTAGGTCGGTGGTAAACTAATCACACATCATCGGAAGGGCAGCAAGGTTGATGTAGAAGCCCTCCGTGATCGATTCCCCCTCCTGCAGATTACCGGAAAAGGCCTCGAGATGGGATCGCGGAAGAACGGAGGCTTGCGACGGCGGAAAAGTTTTCTCGTCTGTCTCTCTGGTATATTGGGAATATTTGGGAATTTATAGCGCTGGAATTAGGTCAAGAGGTGCCACGAGGGGCCCACAAGCCTGGGGGGGGGGGGCGCCCTCCGGGCTTGTCGCTCCCTCGTGACTCGTCTAGTCTTCTCCCGAAGCTTCTAGGGTCCCTTCTGGTCCAGAAAAAATTAATCCAAAGTTTTTTCTTTGTTTGGGCTCCGTTTGATAATGATTTTCTGAAAAGGCAAAAAGAGGCAAAAAACAGCAACTGGCACTAGGCACTAGGTTAATAGGTTAGTCCCAAAATATGATATATAATGGCATATAATCGCATATAAAACATCAAAGATTGATACTATAATAGCATGGAACAATCAAAAATTATAGATACATTGGAGACGTATCAAGCATCCCCAAGCTTAATTCCTTCTCGTCCTCGAGTAGGTAAATGATAAAAACAGAATTTTTGATGTGGAATGCTACCTAACATGTGTCATCATGTAATCTCTTCTACGGTATGAATATTAAGATCTGAATGATTCAAAGAAATAGTCTATAATTTGATATAAAGACATCAATACTCAGGCATACTAACAAACAATCATGTCTTTCAAAATAAAAATGCTAAAGAAAATTATCCCTACAAAATCATATAATCCTGTCATGCTCCATCTTCTTAACATAAAGTATTTATCATGCACATCCCCGGAGACAATCAAGCAATTGGTTCATACTTTTTAACGCGCTTCAGCTTTTTCAACCCCCACGCAATACATGAGCGCAAGCCATGGATATAGCACTATGGGTGGAATAGAATACAATGATAGAGGTTAATAAGGGGAAGTCAAAAAGAAGAAGATAGTCTCACATCGATGCGGCTAATCAACGGACTATGGAGATGCCCATCAATTGATGTCAATGCGAGGAGTAGGGACTGCCATGCAACGGATGCACTAAGAGCTATAAGTGTATGAAAGCTCAAAATAAAAACTAAGTGGGTGTGCATCCAACTTGCTTGCTCATGAAGACCTCGGGCATTTAAGGAAGCCCATCATCAGAACATACAAGCCAAGTTCTATAATGAAAAATTCCCACTAGTATATGAAAGTGACAACATAGGAGACTCTCTATATGAAAAACATGGTGCTACTTTGAAGCACAAGTATGGAAAAAGATAGTAACACTGCCCCTTCTCTCTTTTTCTCTCATTTTTTTTTCGCTGGGCTCTTTTTGGCCTCTTTTTTTTTATCCTCACCGAGACAATGCTCTAATAATGATGATCATCACACTTCTATTTACTTACAACTCAAAAATTACAACTCGATACTAGAACAAATATGACTCTATATGAATGCCTCTGGCTGTGTACCAGGATGTGCAATGATACTAGCGTAACATGTATGAAAATGATGAACGGTGGCTGAGCCACAAATACTATGTCAGCTATATGATCATGCAAAGCAATATGCCAATGATGATGTGTGTCATAATAAACGGAACGGTGGAAGTTGCATGGCAATATATCTCGGAATGGCTATGGAAATGCCATAATAGGTAGGTATGGTGGTTGTTTTGAGGAAGATATAAGGAGGCTTATGTGTGATAGAGCGTATCATATCACGGGGTTTGGATGCACCAGCGAAGTTTGAACCAACTCTCGAGGTGAGAAAGGGCAATGCACGGTACCGAAGAGGCTAGCAAATTGCGGAAAGGTGAGAGTGCGTATAATCCATGGACTCACATTAGTCATAAAGAACTCACATACTTATTGCGAAAGTTTATTAGCCCTCGAAGCAAAGTACTACTACGCATGCCCCTAGGGGGGAGGTTGGTAGGAGTTAACCATCGCGCGCCCCCGACCGCCACGCAAAGGAAGACAATCAAGAATAAATCATGCTCCAACTTCTTAGCATAACGACAGACCATACGTGCATGCTTTGGGAATCACAAACCTTAACACCAATATTCTTAATAAACCACAATTATCTACTAGTACCTCCCACATATTACCATCTTAATATCGCAAAACTATTGCAAGGAATCAAACTTATCATATTCAGTGATCTACATGAAAGTTTTTATTATATCCCTCTTGAATACCTATCATATTAGGACCAAATTCATAACCCGTGCATATTACCATTGCTATTTATTAGACTCTCAAAAAGATATAAGTGAAGCATGATAGTGCAACTATTTCTTTAAAATATAACCACCGCCGTGCTCTAAAAGATATAAGTCACTAGAGCAACTGCCTAGCTCAAAAGATATAAGTGAAGCACATAGAGTATTCTAACAAATCACGAATAATGTGTGTCCCTCTCAAAAAGGTGTGTTCAGCAAAGATGATTGTCGCAAACTAAAAAGCAAACAAAGAAAATAAAACTATAGCACAAGACACTCCAAGTAAAACACATATCATGTGATGAATAAAAATATAGCTCCAAGTGATATACCGATAGATTGTAGACGAAAGAGGGGATGCCATCCGGGGCATCCCCAAGCTTAGATGCTTGAGTCTTCTTTGAATATTACCTTGGGGTGCCTTGGGCATCCCCAAGCTTAGGCTCTTGCCGCTTCTTATTCCTTCATCCATCGTGGTCTCACCCAAAACTTCAAAACTTCAGCACACAAAACTCAACAGAAACCTCATGATATCCGTTAGTATAACAAACAAATCTTAAACTTTAGGTACTGTTATAAATTGATTCATATTTAATATTGGCATAATGCTACTGTACTCCAACTTCCCCATGGCTTATACCCCCCGATACGATCCATAGATTCATCAAAATAAGCAAACTATGCAACAAAAACAGAATGTGTCTAAAACAGAACAGTCTGTAAAGATCTATTTAAAAGTCATACTTCTGTAAATCCAAAAATTCTGAAAACTTAGGACAGCGTAAAAAATTCATATACCAATACTGTGTAAAAAACTCAGAATTTTATCACGCTCTAGTACAGAACTAAAAATCCAGCACTGGACTCAAAACTTTCTGTTTTCAAACAGCATCAATTATACTATCATCCAAATCATCCCAAAGGCATTACTTGGCACAAACACTAATTAAAAGATAAAAACGCAATCATAACAGTAGCTACAATTGTGTGACACATGAAAATAAAAATTGCAATAAATATTGGGTTGCCTCCCAACAAGCGCTATTGTTTTATGCCCCTAGCTAGGCATAATGCATAGTTTCAAGTATTATTGTCCTTAGTTTCCAAATCCTCAATTACACACCTACTATTTCTAGGAGATTTAACATAGGAATTTCTTATCATCACACTGCTAGGCACAAAGTTAAGAAATTTTCTCTCATAAATAGGTTCCTTTATCATATCAATGAAATTGGGGTGCACACTAATAATTTTAATGTCTTCGTTTCCTTTGCTAGATGTGGCACCTTTAGTCTTAGGAACATACATAAACTTGCAATTTTTATTGGGTGGTGGGGTCCTATCAATAGTTTTAATAGAGGAAAAGGCGGAACCTAAGTTATTAATAATTTCCTCTAACTTATCGATTCTAGCGGGACCTTGTTCTATCCTTTCATTAATTTTTGGTTCCTTTTCTTTTAAGGCTTTTAGTGTAATTCCTACCTTAGAACCAAATTGAGTAATATGATTATGGACCTTTTTGTCTAAATTCTCAAGATGATCAATAGTAGACATTTTATTTTCAATAGCTTTCAACCTTTGCATAACATGTTCCAAAGTCAAAACGGTTTCATTAATGGCAATAGGTGGTGATCCCACTAAATTTCCCATAGCATTGAAAGCATCCAAAGGGTGACTACTCAAAAAATTCCCTCCAGTAATAGTGTCTAGCACAAATCGATACCAAGTAGTAACACCCACATAAAAGTTGCGATGGAGAACTGTGGATTGCTTACGAGTTGATCTATTTTGAGTATCGCAAATCCTATGCCAAGCATCTTTTAAACCTTCTCCTCCTCTTTGTTTAAAATTTAAGACTTCATTTTCAGGAGTGCAAGTAACAATTGAAGAACTAGCCATAGTGGCAAAGCAAGCAAACTAGCAAACAAGCAAAGAAAATATTTTTGTGGTTTTTGCAAAATTGTTTTAGAAGTGGGGGGATGAAAACGAGAGGCAAATGCAAATAAAAAGGCAAATGAAATAAAAAGCAAGTAGATGATAGTTTGTGCGAAGGTACTTGATAGGTTTTGGTGATGTCTCCTCGGCAACGGCGCCAGAAATTCTTCCTGCTACTTGTGATCTGCGTTGGGATTTCCCCGAAGAGGAGAGGATGATGCAGTACAGTAGAGATAAGTATTTCCCTCAGTTAAGAACCAAGGTTATCAATCCAGTAGGAGAACCACACAGAACCTCGTTAGCAGCACCTACACACACAAAAGCAAATACTTGCACCCAACGCAAACAAGAGGGTTGTCAATCCCATTGGCGGTTACTTGCAAGGATTAAGTCTGATAGTGATAGATAGATAAAATAAATTGAAAAACAAAATAAAAGAAATAAAATTGCAGTAAGGTATTTTTGCTTTTATATATTATGGATAAATGACCTGGGGGCCATAGTTTTCACTAGAGGCTTCTCTCTCGAACGCATAGCATACGGTGGGTAAACAAATTGCTGTTGGGCAATTGATAGAAAAGCGCATAGTTATGACGGATTCATGGCAATGATCATGTATATAGGCATCATGTCCGAGACAAGTAGACCGACTCCTGCCTGCATCTACTACTATTACTCCACCCATCGACCGCTATCCAGCATGCATCTAGGGTATTAAGTTCATGAAAACAGAGTAACGCCTTAAGCAAGATGACATGATGTAGACAAAGTAAACTCAAGCAATATGATTAAACCCCATCTTTTTATCCTTAATGGCAACAATACAAATACGTGTCTTGTCCCTTTCTGTCACTGGGATAGAGCACCGCAAGATTGAACCCATCACAAAGCACCTCTCCCATTGCAAGATAAATCAATCTAGTTGGCCAAACCAAACGGATAGATCAGAGAGAAATACAAAGCTATAACAATCATGCATAGATAAGTTCAGAAAAGACTCAAATATTTCTCATGAATAATCTGATCATAAACCCACAATTCATCGGATCCCAACAAATACACAGCAAAAGAAGATTACGTCGAATAGAACTCCAAGAACATCGAGGAGAACACTATATTGAAGATCAAAGAGAGAAAAGAAGCCATCTAGCTACTAGCCATGGACCCATAGTACGGTGGTAAACTGCTCACACATCATCGGAAGGGCAGCAAGGTTGATGTAGAAGCCCTCCGTGATCGATCCCCCCTCCGGCAGATTACCAGAAAAGGCTTCCAGATGGGATCGCGAAAGAACAGAGGCTTGCGGCGGCAAAAAAAATTTCTCGTCTGTCTCTCTAGTATATTGGGAATATCTGGGAATTTATAGCGCTGGAATTAGGTCAAGAGGTGCCACGAGGGGCCCACAAGCCTGGGGGGCGCACCCTCCGGGCTTGTCACTCCCTCGTGACTCGTCTGGTCTTCTCCCGAAGCTTCTAGGGTCCCTTCTGGTCCAGAAAAAATTAATCCAAAGTTTTTTCTTCGTTTGGACTCCGTTTGATAATGATTTTCTGAAAAGGCAAAAACAGGAAAAAAAACAGCAACTGGCACTGGGCACTAGGATAATAGGTTAGTCCCAAAAATGATATATAATCGCATATAAAACATCCAAGATTGGTAATATAATAGCATGGAACAATAAAAAATTATAGATACGTTGGAGATGTATCATAGCCACTTTTGAGATCAATTTTGGAGAAAATGGTGGCTCCACTAAGTTCATCAAGAATGTCACCATGGCGTGGAATGGGATGGTGATATCTAACGATGATAGCATTAATGGGACGGCAATCGGAACACATGCGATAGCTACCATCTTTCTTGGGCACAAGGATAACCGGAATGGCACAAGTACTCAAGCTCTCACGTACATACCCATTCTCCATGAGATGTTGCACTTGCCTTTGGATCTCTTTGGTCTCTTCGGGGTTGACGCGGTAAGGTGCCTTGTTCGGTAGAGGTGCGCCGGGGATGAGGTCGACGCGGTGTTCGATTCCGCGAAGTGGAGGAAGTCCGGGAGGTAGCTCATCGGGAAAAATGCCCGCGAATTCCTGCAAAAGATGAGACAACACCAAAGGTAGATGTAGTATTAGTCCTCACCGCTTCATCTTTGCACACAAGCACAAAGTGAATAATGCTCGATGGGCTCTCACTCACATCCCTCATGTCTCTTTTGGTGGCTAAAAGCACTAAACCTTTCTTGTCACTCATTGTGGAGTCGCTCATTTTTGGCTTGTGGTGCTCACTCTCATTTTGGTGGTTCACTCGCTCACTAGTCTCTCCATGATTGGTTGAAGCTTGCTTGTCGGCGATGACTTGACTTGGCGACATGGGTCGAAGCACGAATTCCTTGCCCTGCATCTTGAAGCTATAGTGGCTGGTCCGTCCGTTGTGGGTGACGTAGCGGTCGAATTGCCAAGGTCTACCAAGGAGGAGATGGCACACGGACATGGGAACCACATCACACTCCAAGGTGTCTTCATATGTGCCAATCTTGAAGGACACTTGAACGGTGTACTCCACTTGAATGGTGCCGGAGTCGCTTAACCATTGGACCTTGTATGGGCGAGGGTGCTTCTTCTTGAGCAATTGTAGCTTGGAACACAACTCTTCACTTGCCAAATTGTGGCAACTTTCGCCGTCGATGATGACCTTGACGGAACGTCCTTGAATACCCGCTTTGGTATGGAAGATGTGGCAACGTTGGTCTTTGTCATGTTGTTGTTGAAGTGTCAAGATCTTGGAGACAACAAGAGTGGGGCTCAAATCATTGTCACAAAATACTTGATCATCTTCATTCACTTGTCGATGCATGGCCAGGTGCTCAAGGGCTTCCATTTCTTCTTCGCTCATGGATTCGTAGGTGCCGTCATCATTAGCAATCATGGTGCGCCGTGTGGGGCACTCAAATGACTTGTGGCCTCGGCCTTTGCAAGTAAAGCATTTGATGTCACTTGTCTTGGCGGTAGCATCCATAGGATTTGTTGATGACGAAGCTCTTGGCTTGGTTGTACTTGGAGTAGGACGACTCGAAGATGTCATAGGTTGCTTGGAGCTTGACTTGTCATTGGTGCTTGTTGTAGGTCGAGTCGTTGACGGAGGCATTGTTGTCGTTGAAGCTTGAGTATATGAACCGTAGGTCTTGGAAGAGTACTGGGAGTACTTGTAGTCCTCGTGCACTTGTCGCTCCGCTTTGGTGGCTTGGTGCACTAGCTCGAGGAGGTTGGAGTACAGTTGGAAGTCCGCAATTTTCTTGATTGGATGGTTGAGACCATTCAAGAAACACGCCATAGTTTGTTCATCATCTTCCTTGACATTGGCTCGTATCATGGCAATTTCCATCTCTTGGTAGTATTCTTCAACCGATTTGGTGCCTTGCTTGAGGAGTTGTAGTTTCTTGAAGAGGTCGTGGCTATAGTGTGTAGGCACAAAACGGGCTCTCATGACATCCTTCATTTGAGTCCAAGTGGTGATGGGTGGTTCGCCTTTCTCTTGGCATCGTTCGATCACTTGCTCCCACCAAATGAGAACATAGTATTGGAACTCTAGCGATGCCATGGCTACCTTCTCTTCCTCGTCATAGTGGTGGAGACGGAATATCTTGTCCACCTTTAAGGCCCATGAGAGGTATTCTTCGGGATCGGTGCTTCTGGAGAACTTTGGCATGTGGAACTTGAGCTTGTCATAGCGCTCCTCATTGCATTGGCGATGGCGAGGACGCTCTTGCCGTGGAGGTGGGTCTTGTAGCTCTTGCTCCTCTTGCTCTTCTTGATTAACTTAGCGTCGAGGGCATGGGATATGTGCACGGTTCCTCATTTCTTGGCGCTCCTCAAGTCGTGCGGCTTCGTCTTGTCGCTCTTGTTGGAGGGCCTCTTCTTGTTCGTGCACGCGGCAGTTGTGCTCGTCGACGGCGCGAGTTGCTTCGCGTAGGGCACGTTGAGCTTCAAGTGCTTGCTCCTCATGACGTTGTCGTTCTTATTGTAGAGCGTCGCCGTCTTGGTTTTCTTGACGTTGGCGTTGTGGAACTTGCTCTTGGTCCATGGCACCTTGTGCTTGTCGATGTTGTCGTTCGCGCTTTTGAAGGCGATCTCGCAAACCATTGCCATGGAATGGGTTTGGTGAAGCTTGATGGTCTTCATTGTCTTGGTGACGATGTGAGCGTGCTCGTGGAAGACTTGCATCCGAAGACGTGTCCGAAGAGTGTCAGCTCGAGTGGTGTCTTCTTGATTTTAAAGTAGACGAAGTGGAAGATGCGCGGTTGACCATCATGGTACAGAACTCTTCCATTTGGGTAGTAAGCTTGGCGTTGAGGTAGTCTCTTGTTCGCGTTTCGGAGTGACGCAAGTCGGTGGCGAGTTGTTCGATGCGGTCGCCCAAAGCTTCACTTTCTTGATGTAATGCTCGTTGGACGCTGAAGAGGTGATTCTTCGTGACGTAGTCGTTCGGTGTGTCGTCTTGCTCATCGAAGAGTGGATTGGTAGAAGTGCTCGGCCTATCCATGATTCTCAAACAAGTGTTAGTGGAAGAAAGAAATGAACTAAACCAATGTACCTTATCCAATGTTGATGATGGATCAATGATCACCCAATATGGTATTATGGAAATAGTGCAATTGGTACCGGATCGTGTCAATCTCACACCTACACAAGTAAAGCTTTTGGAGCAGCTTGGTTAGGATGGTGGCACAAAATTTCTGCAATTGTTAGCAAGATATCAATAATGTTGAGAAAGTTTCACAAATTCACAAGTGAGACAAGTAGACCAATAGCAATGAGTGGCACACGGAAACACACACACCGATAGATAAATGAGGTCGTGCAACCAAGGAATGAGCACAAAATGTGGAATCCACGGAAAATGCTCGTGTTGCACAACACTAGAGAGACGGTAGAACGATTGCTCAATAGGCGGATACGACACTTGTGCACAACCTATAAGAGACAAAACGTATCGACTTTCTATCTCACTTATGCTATGTATGTATGATTCCCTGTGAACTTGTCACGATGATCCAAGATGATCAAATATGATATTTAATGTGGTGATGCTATGGCTATTACTTACAAGCTTGTTGTTGCTCTTTTCTCTTTGCTTAAAAGCTTTTCTTTCTGTTGATGGTTTCCTTCAGCCACTTTTGCGAAATGCTCTTACCAAGATAGCAATTACGTATATGCGGGAACAATTGATGACACAAGAGATGATATGATGAAATATGCACGCTATGATAGCTATGTGGAACATGTATCACTAAAGTGCACAACTAGCGTTGCCCGGCAATACTCAAATGGCTAGTCTCATAGGAAGGTAACGCAAAAGAGGGCCTTGGGGTTAACAAATGCAATGGCAAGGATATGAAACAAGTTGTCGTCGATGTTACCATCCTTGCTTACGGAGGTGGTGTCAAAACGATGAAGTGGTCGTTGTCAATGTCGAGTTCGTAGCGAAGATGAGCGGCGGTGGTGTCTATGACGAACCGCCCTAAGTAGCCGAAACACGTTAGGAAACGAAAACCACAAACTCAAATTCTCATGTGGCAAAACTCGTGGTGTTTGCGGAAGTCGGTGATGGAGTCGCGTAAGTAAGCGATGGGTGGCGGAAGAAGCGGTGGGAGAATATGAAAACTCGGTGAAATTGCTAAGTGTTGGAGTGTTAGCGTCCAGGGGCCGGATGTCCGGGCTGGCGTCGTCGGGCCGGATGTCCGGAGTCATGGCCGGATGTCCGGGGCTCCTGATCCAGGGATGACTTCGGGAAAACTTTGGGGATGGCAAAATTTAGGGCAAAATTCGGGGAATTTCGTGGATGGAAAGGATGGAGATGGTGGGGAAAATCTAGATCCACTCGAAACACAGCAAATCCATGGATCAAAATCAACAAAACATCATCAAACCAACAAATCACAATATTTTTTGGTATGGCTATTTTTGTGGGGAATTTTCGAAATTGGGCAAAACAAACAAAATTGGGGCTAGAAAGTGGAGGGGAAAGACTCCAAAGTGTGAATCAACATGGCTCTGATCCGAGATGATGTAGGGTGGAACCCTATAGTGATGATCTTTTCACACTTGGAGGGGGGAAAGGGCAAATTGAGAGAGGAACACAAGAACAAACATTCAATCAACAAGATCCAATCACATGCACTAGATCCACATACACATAAGAGAGATACAAGATCCAAAGCCAACACAAGAGGATACAAAGGTAACTAGTTCATCCCAATCCTTGGAGGAGTTGAGGTCTTGATGATCCTATGATGGGGATCCTTCCCTAGATGGGGTCTTGATATCCACTAGGGGATCTTCTCCTAGGAGGTCTTGGTCTCCATGGGAGAGGGGTAGACGAGCAAAGCTCTCTCTAGATCATATCATGTACTTTGCTAACCCTAGAAGAGGGGAGGAGGAGGTCTATTTATAGTCTAGTACAAGTTGGGGGCGAATTGGAGAGGTACATGGCTGTCTCAGCCGTCACACATAAGTAGGGGCCGGATGTCCGGGGCTTCGACGGGGTGCGGATGTTCGGGGCACTGGGCCGGATGTCTGGCCTACACTTTGGCCAGGTTCTGTTGGATCGGGCCGGAAATCTGGGCGGGGGCCGGATGTCGGGGGCTGTCGGGCCGGATGTCCGGGCGGGGGCCGGATGTCCGAGGCCTGTAACTTGTCGGCAGCTATTCTGGTGATGTTGGTGCAATCTCCAGGGGCCGGATTTCCAGGCCGTAGGCCGGATGTCTGGCTGCTGTAGCTGAGCAGCAGCTCCTCTTGCCGAGCTCCCTCATCCGTGTACTTGGGGTCTTGTCCAATGTTTCGGGCTTCTCCGAGAGGGTCCTCTTGGTACCTAAGCACACATAGCATTCCGGATTGAGGTAGTAGCCATGTCTCACGTGGATCATATGGAATGTCATTTAGGAGAGATGTCACCTCGGTCTCGAGAGCTCTTGCACGTGCTCATGTCATTGGTCCACTTGGCACTTGGGGAGACGAAGGTGGGTCCATGGGGATGACCGTACGATGCTCCGCATCATTCTCTGTACCGGTTTGGGCGTGATCGGCATCAAACGCTGATCATACAGTTTTATACTGTCCGCCAAACCTCTATCGTGGCACATTACATTAAGCAATTTGAGTTAATTATCAATCATTTGAGCTCTCATTCAGATACTATTCACCCATACTATTTTCTGACTCATTTTGTCGAGGGATTACGGAAGGACATCCGCGCGGTGGTGCTCATGCAGCGACCTCCCGATCTGGATACAGCTTGTGCGCTGGCTCTGCTTCGAGAGGAGGTGGCTGATGGCGCGTACGGCCACTACCACGCCCGCCGGACAATGTTCCACATCCAGGCGCACCCCTATCACTTCCACCATCGCCGGTGCGCGCAGTGCCGGTAGCCCTAGCGGTTGATCGACGCGGCACCGACGCAGCACGCGCGGACACGTCCAAGCTCAAGACGTTGTGAGATTACAGACGCGCTCATGGACTCTGCTTCAAGTGCGGCGAGAGGTGGGGGCACGATCATGTGTGTCCCACTTCGCTGCAGCTTCATGTCGTCAAGGAACTACTCAACCTATTCGGCCTCAACAGTATCATCGACACTCAAGTCATGCAGGGCGACGGGCCAAGCGACACGGATGTGGCTCTCTCTCTCTCTCTCTCTCTCTCTCTGCTGTGACAGGAGGGGTATCTTCCAAGGCATTCCAATTGCGCACCTAGATTCAAGGGCGTGAGATGCTGCTGCTGGTCCACTCGGGCAGCTCAAATTCCTTCATCAACGAGCAACTGGCCATCTGCCTCACTGGCGTCCAACGACTGCCCAAGATCGGCCGTGTCTGAGTCATAGACGGTGGCGAACTGCTCTGCTCTGCGTTTGTTCCGCAATGTTCATGGTACTCACAAGGGCACGAATTCTACAAGGATTTGAAGGTGTTGGCACTGGGCACCTACGACGTCATTCTGGGCATAGATTGGTGATATGTCTCCGACGTATCTATAATTTTTGATTGTTCCATGCTATTATAGTATCAATCTTGGATGTTTTATATGCAATAATATGCTATTTTATATCATTTTTTGGGACTAACCTATTAACCTAGTGCCCAGTGCGAGTTGCTGTTTTCTGCTTGTTTTTGGTTTTTCAGGAAATCAGTACCAAACGAAGTCCAAACGCTACGAAACTTTTTGACGATTCTTTTGTGGACAAAAGAGACCCTAGAAGCTTCGGGAGGAGGCCACAAGGCAACAGGGCGCGACCCCAGGGAGGGCGCCCTGATGCCTTGTGGGCCCCTCGTGGCTCCGTCTGACCTAATTCCACCTCTATAAATTCTCAAATATTGGGAAACCAACAGAGAGCCACCCCAAATAGCTTTTCTGCCGCCGCAAGCTTCTGTTCTTCCGTGATCCCATCTGGAGGCCTTTTCCGGTGTGTTTGTGGGGATCCGATGAATTGTGGGTTTATGATCTGAATATTCATGAGAATTAATTGAGTCTTTTCTGAACTTTATTATGCGTGATTGTTATAGCTTTGTATTTCTCTCCGATCTATCCGTTTGGTTTGGCCAACTAGATTGATTTATCTTTAGCGGGAGAGGTGCACTGTGATGGGTTCAATCTTGCGGTGTTCTATATCCCAGTGACAAAGTAGGGGACAAGACACATATTTATATTGTTTCCATTAAGGGTAAAATGATGGGGTTTATTCATATTGCTTGAGTTTACTTTGTCTACATCATGTCATCTTGCTTAAGGCGTTACTCCGTTTTCATTAACTTAATACCCTAGATGCATGCTGGATAGCGGTCGATGGGTGGAGTAATAGTAGTAGATGCAGGCAGGAGTTGGTCTACTTGTCTCGGATGTGATGCCTATATACATGATCATTGCCGTGAATCCGTCATAACTATGCGCTTTTCTATCAATTGCCCAACAGTAATTTGTTTACCCACCGTATGCTATGCGTTCGAGAGAGAAGCCTCTAGTGAAAACTATGGCCCCCGGGTCTACTTAAATCATATAAAAAACCTAAAAATACCTTGCTGCAATTTTATTTACTTTATTTTATTTTGCAATTTATTTTATCTATCTATCACTACCAGAATTAATCCTTGCAAATAACGAGTTCAAGGGGATTGACAACCCTCTTGCCCGCGTTGGGTGCAAGTATTTGCTTTTGTGTGTGTAGGTGCTGTTCACAAGGTTCTGTGTGGTTCTCCTACTGGATTGATACCTTGGTTCTCACTGAGGGAAATACTTATCTCTACTGTGCTGCATCACCCCTCCTCTTCAGGGAAATCCCAACGCAGTTTACAAGTAGCAACTGGCTCGAGGAGCACAGTCCCATGACCGTCGACTGGCGTGCGTGGTTCCTTGAAATCCTGACTCTGGCAGGGCTGCTCGGCCTCCTCGGGCATGACGCGTCATCAAATACCCACAACATCATCAACAGCATCCAGCTACAAGGCATGTGCAGGGAAGGGGCTATCACACATGTCATTCATCTCTGCGTGGTCATTCTAGAGACAGAAGCAACTGGAGAAATCCCTGCCTATATCCAGAGCATCATCGACCAATTCCCGGATGTGTTCGAGGAACCTACGGGGTACCACCATGTCGTGCCTACGACCTCCATATCCCGCTCATGCTTAGTTCCCAGCCAGTTAATGTCAGATCTTATCGCCACAAGATGGAAATTGAAGCGCAAGTCGAAGCACTGTTGCGTTTTGGGGTTATCCAGCGCAGTACAAGCCCGTTTTCCTCGCCGGTCATCCTGGTTAAGAAAAAACAGCACATGGCACCTGTGTATCAACTACGGGCACCTTAATGCTATCACAGTCGTCAGCAAGTATCCGGTGCCCATCATCGAAGAGCTCCTTGATGAACTGCATAGCACGGTCTGGTTCTCCAAGCTGGACCTTCGTGCCAGCTACCACCAGATCCGACTCGCACCGGGAGAAGAGCATTGAACATTGTTTTCAAACTCACCACAGCCATTTCGAATTCAAGGTGGTATCATTTGGATTGGCTGGAGCACCTCCCACATTCCTGGGGGCAATGAATACAACACTCAAGCCTCTCCTCTGTGTTTGCGTCCTTGTTTTCTTCGACGACATCCTGATCTTCAGTGCCACTCTAGAAGATCACAAGCGCCACGTGCGACAGGTGTTGGAATTGCTTCTCAAGGACAGCTAGAAGGTCAAGTTCAGTAAGTGTGCTTTCGGGCGACAACAGATAGCATACCTCAGCCACGTCATCAGTGCTCAGGGCGTTGCGACAGATCCAACAAAGGTTGCTATTGTTGTAAATTGGTCGACCCCTATGTACATCAAAGGGGTACGCAGCTTCCTGGGGCTCGTGGGGTATTACTGCCGCTTTGTCAGAAACTTTGGTGTGATTGTTCAGCCATTGTTCAATCTGCTCAAAAAGGGGGTCCCATTTCTCTGGACATCCACTACTGAAACAACATTCCAAGTCCTAAAACAGCAAGTGCCATCGGCACCGGTGCTTGCCCTCCCAGACTTTGATCAGCCGTTCATAGTGGAAACAGATGCAAGTGATCGTGGCATCGGAGCAATTTTGCAACAAAAGGCCACCCATTGCCTTTATGAGTCCTCAGCCCACAATACCAGGGACAGTCGACCTACGAGAAGGAGTACCCTAGCTATAATCGTGGTTGTGGACTAGTGGCAGCCCTATCTCCAGCATGCATAGTTTGACATTTGCACCGATCAAAAAAGCTTGACACACCTGGAAGAGCAGCGACTGACTACGCCCCAGCAGCAAAAGGCGTTTACAAAGCTGCTCGGGTTACGATATCGCATCAGATACAAGAAGGGGGTGGAAAACAATGTTCAGGAGCAGCCGTCCATACTTTTGACCTCCATGAATTTGGTTACTTTTTTCAAGAAAGACGGATAAAGACACCGTAAGACTTTCAAAGTAGACGAGAATGGCGCAGATGCCTTGTCTAGAGCTCAGCCGACATACACAATTTCAGCAGTCACGTCATGCCAACCTAGTTGGCTAGATTACATCCTTACCAGCTATAACAATAACCCACACGTGCAACGGCTTCTGGAACAACTGGCGGTTCAAGAGGATCCTAAAGGCCGGTTCCAGCCACAACAGGGCATCCTACGATTCAGAGGAAGAATTTGGCTGGGTGGGGGGACTCAGATTTCAACAGAAGATCATCTAGGCTTTCCACGATAGCCCAATGGGGGGGGGCACTCTGGCTTCCCAGTCACCTACCGACGCATCCGCCGCCTTTTCGCCTGGCAAAAAATGAAAGCACAGATCTAGCACTACGTCTGCTACTGCCAGGTGTGCCAACAGGCCAAGCAAGACTGCTCGGCAGCACCAGGGTTGCTCCTTCCCCTGCCTATTCCAACACAACCTTGGGAGATGATCTCAATGGATTTCGTGGATCACCTACCACAGTCCAGCAAGTTCAATTGCCTGCTAGTGATTGTGGACAAGCGTACCAGATTCAGCTACTTCCTGCCCCTCTCTCATCCATACACTGCATCAAAGGTGGCTCAGCTCTATATGCAAAAGATCTACAAAATCCACGGTCTGCCAGGCTCCATCATCTCTGACAGAGATCTGGTATTCATCATCCACTTTTGGCAAGAGCTGTTCAAATCGACAGGGACAGAACTGAGACTCAGCACGACCAACCACCACCAGATGAACGGTCAAATCGAGCATGTCAATCAGTGTGTTGAAACTCTCCTCCACTGTTTCACCCAAGCTTGTCCTAGGTGATGGAGCTTCTGGATCTCGTTGGCCCAGTTTTGGTACAACAATGCTCATCACTCAGCAATAGCGATGACTCCTTTCAAAGCTATGTTCGGATATGAGTCGAGGCACTGGGGAATCACAGCTGACAACTCCTACTCCATGCCGGCGCTGCATTCTTGGCTCGAGAAACGAGACACGATCCAAGAGCTCCTCCAGCAGCACTTGAACAGAGCTCGACAATTGATGAAAGTGCAAGCCAACAAGAAGCGCTCATTTAGATCATTCGAGGTTGGTGATCAAGATTTCCTCAGGCCCCAACCTTATATTCAGACCTCAGTCGCGCCGAGCTCTAGCCACAAGCTGGCGTACAAGTTTTATGGACCATTTCCTGTTATCGATAAGATCAACGATGTAGCATACAAGCGACAGCTGCCCCTGCAAGAAACAGTGCATCCGGTGTTCCATGTAGCCCTGCTGCGTGATACGTCTCCATCGTATCTACTTTTCCAAACACTTTTGCTCTTGTTTTGGACTCTAATTTGCATGATTTGAATGAAACTAACCCGGACTGATGCTGTTTTCAGCAGAACTACCATGTTGTTGTTTTTGTGCAGAATAAAAGTTCTCAGAATTGGACGAAACTTTTTGGAGATTTTTTATGGAATAAATAAAAAATACAGGAACAAAGATCCACTGGAGGGGGCCCACCAGTTGCCCACAAGGCAACAGGGCGCGCCTACCCCCCAGGGCGCGCCCTGATGCCTTTTGGGGCCCACAAGGCTCCTCCTGACCTAATTCCAATGCTATAAATTCCGTTTCCCCGAGAAAAAAATAAGAGAAGAAGTTTCATTGCATTTTACTATACGGAGCCGCCGCCACCTCCTGTTCTTCATTGGGAGGGCTAATTTGGAGTCTGTTCAGGGCTCCGGAGAGGGGGATTCGTCGCCATCATCATCATCAACCATCCTCCATCAACAATTCCATGATGCTCACTACCGGGAGTGAGTAATTCCTTCGTAGGCTTGCTGGACGGTGATGGGTTGGATGAGATCTATCATGTAATCGAGTCAATTTGTTAGGGCTTGATCCCTAGTATCCACTATGTTCTGAGATTGATGTTTCTATGACTTTGCTATACTTAATGCTTGTCACTAGGGCTCAAGTACCATGATTTCAGATCTGAACCCTCTATGTTTTCATGAATATATTTGAGTTCTTGATCCTATCTGCTAGTTATATGCACTTGTTATTGTTCTGATCCGTAGACCCCATAGTGAGAATTGTTTGGGATACTCTCCGGGGATGATTGTAATTTGAGGAGTTCATGTATTCACCATGTGTTAATGCTTTGTTCCGGTTCTCTATTAAAGGAGGCCTTAATATCCCTTTGTTTCCTTATGGACCCCGCTGCCACGGGAGGGTAGGACAAAAGTTGTCATGCAAGTTCTTATTATAAGCACGTATGACTATATACGGAATACATGCCTACATTACATTGATGAATTGGAGCTATTGTGTATCGCTCTAGGTTGTGACTATTATATGATGAATGTCATCCAACACAATTATCCATCACTGATCCAATGACTACGCTTTTCGCCATTGATCTTTGCTAAGTTACTACCGTTGCTGCTGCTGCTGTTACAATCACTACAAAACTGCTACCGTTACTATTTCCGTTACAATTGCTACTGTTACTACTGCTATCAAACTATCATACTACTATGCTACTAAATACTTTGATGCAGATATTTAGTTCTCCAGGTGTGGTTGAATTGACAACTCAGCTGCTAATACTCATAAATATCCTTTGGCTCCCCTTGTGTCGAATCAATAAATTTGGGTGAAATGCTACCCTCGAAGACTGTCGCGATCCCCTATACTTGTGGGTTATCAAGACCTTTTTCTGGCGCCGTTGCCGGGGAGCATAGCTCTATTACTTGAGTCACTTGGGAATTATATCTGTTGATCACTATGAAGAATCTGAAAGACGCTAAGACCAAGATCGTACCCTTTAAGATGAGGGGAGGTAAGGAATTGCCATCTAGCTCCGCACTTGATTCACCATCTGTTTTGAGTAGGCTTGCGACACCGCCACCTGCTATTCATTCTGATATGTTGCAAGTAATTGATGATACTGCTTCTGCTATAAATGAAACTTGTGATGATGCTAGTACTCTGCTTGCACTACAAAAAAAACACTTCCGTGATGATACTTCTTTGTTATAGTAGGTCAAGTTTTCTGTCATGCATGTACATCTGTGACAATTTTATGACAGAATCAAGATAGTCATACCTATGCCGTCGTAGAAGTGTTCCATGACAATACTGAAATTATCATCACGGAAGTGTCCACTTCCATGACGATAAATGTCGCGTCATGGAAGTGTTTTTGTCAAGGGTGACCAACACATGGGATCCACCATAGCGGGTCGCCGTTAAGCTATCGGGTTTCGGTTTGGATCCGATAACCCGTTAACAGCTCGGACCAATGGGGATTTTCCACGTGTAAAATTCTCATTCGCCCGCGGATCCACGTGTCAGCTCGGCGTTGCGACAGATGTCATCCATTCATTGGACGAGAGACGCCTATGATACGTCGACACGTGGCATGACCCAACAGTGGCCCATTTAGGTTAAAAAGGCCGGCCCAGTGAAAGGCCCATAAGATTTACTCAGGTACTAGTGGGCCGGCCCACTAGCGGCCTGCTTAAACATGGCCCATTTACGGCCCACTGCCAGATCGGGCCCGTAAATTGTTCGCTCAGTCTTTGGGCCCCATTAAGCTATCGGGTTCTAGTTTGGATCCGATAACCCGTTAACAACCCTGACCAATGGGGATTTTCCATGTGTAAAATTCTCATTGGCCAACTGATCCACGTGTCAGGTCGGCGTTGCGACAGATGTCGTCCATTCATTGCACGAGACGCGCCTATGGAACAGTGACACATGGCACGACCCAACAGTGGCCCATTTAGGTTATAAAGGCTGGCCCGTTTGACTTGGTCAAAAGTTAACGGGCCGGCCCATGGAAAGCCTGTTATCGGCCTGTTCGCATACAGCCCATTTATAGCCCGGGTACTCACGGCCCCTTATGGCCTTTAAAAATTCGACCCAGTAGCGTCATGTGGGCCGTCCCATATGATTCCAGCCCGTTGTCACTTTCGGCCCATCTATGGCCCGTGAAGTCTTTCGACCCTTTTGAGGCCTTTTGCATCTCTGGGCCCATTGACAGCCTGTGGTGAATCAGGCCCATCATGAACAGTGAACTGCTTTGAGCCCATTTAAGGGCCCATGATTCAGTTGGGCCGTTTCCAGCCCGTGTTCTCTTTCGGCCTTCTAAGGGCCCATAAATTCTTGGGCTCATTTCCGGCCCTCGATTACTTATGGTCCGTTACTGGCCTGTTATGCTAATGGGCCAAATTCAGCCCATGGTTACAATCGGCCTGTTTGTAGTTTGTTAACCCATTGCGCCATTTTCAGCCCGTCATGTATTCTGGTCCATTAACAACCCGTTATACCCATCGATAGAATTAGGCATGCGATGACTTTCGGCCTGTTAACGGCCCGTTATGCTACGGGCCCTTAAACCGACCGTTCCCAAATTGGCCCGTTTACGGCCCATATTGCGCTCTGGTTTTTGCCTGTGAAAAGCCCATTGTATTTTGTGGCCCATCTAAAGCAAGTGGTTTACTCGCCTATAAAAGGCCCGAAACTAATAGTGGGCCAGTTTAAGTGTCGGGGGGATGACCCCCGAGTAGGCTCAAGAGGACAAGTCACCATTTCGAAACTTTGCCACGGGAGCGGCCCCTGGCTGGCCGGAACACGGCCGGCTGGCTTGAGCCCGGAAGACGGTCGGCTGGCTTGAGCCCGGAAGACGGCCGGCTGGCTTGAGCCCGGAACACGGCCGGCTGGCTTGAGCCCGGAACACGGCCGGCTGGCTTGAGCCCGGAAGACGGCCGGCTGGCTTGAGCCCGGAAGACGGCCGACTGGCAACCCTGCAACTCGTCCGGCTGGCAACCCTGCAACCCGTCCGGCTGGCAACCCTGCAACTCGTCCGGCTGGCAACCCTGCAACCCTTCCGGCTGACCACCTGGAGTCGGCTGGCTTGAGCCCGGAACACGGCCGACTGGCTTGAGCCCGGAAGACGGCTGGCTGGCAACCCTGCAACTCGTCCGGCTGGCAACCCTGCAACCCGTCTGGCTGGCAACCCTGCAACTCGTCCGGCTGGCAACCCTGCAACCCGTCCGGCTGACCACCTAGAGCCAGCTGGCCTGCCACACGAAGTCAACCGTGATGTCCCGTCAGACCTGCGCGGACGAGACGGCCATGCTCTATAGTGGAGCACTGTTGATGAACAGCAGACACTGTTCATACGTCATGTGTCACCTCGAATAGTGTATAGTTGGCCATGTTGGCCACCCCTTGTCCCCTGGGCACCCCTTTATAAGGTGGACCAGGGAGGAGCTTCACTCCATGGGCTCACTCACTCTCGTTCCCTCTCACTCTCATTCTCACACACTCTCACAGGAGAAGTGGAGAGCCCAGCGCCTCCTTCTTCCTCCTCCAAACAGCTCCATGAGCAACCACGTACTACCATATACTCCACATATACATCAGACATGCAGAAGTAGGGGTGTTACCTCCCACGGAGGGCTCCGAACCTGGGTAAACCACCGTGTACAGTTGCCCAAACCCGTCCCGAATCTCCACTGTAGCCTTGCCCTCACCTCTTTAAGCCATCCCATGGCATCTGCCGTGATCGCGCATCCCACGCGAGAATACCACGACAGTTGGCGCCACACCCAGTGGGTGCGCTAGCGCGCCCTCACTGGAGAGTCAGCAAAGCTCCGCGCCCACCTGCCGGCGGACTCCGCTCCACGCCCATCCGCTTCAACAAGCTGCAAGGACCCTCCGCCCAACTCTTCGAGTCGCCGGGAGGCTCGGAGGCTACACCCAGTGGGTGCGCTGGCGCGCCCCCACTGGAAGCGAGCCACGCCGGCTACGACCCGCGGCCAGCTGTCATCGACAATCTCTGCTTCAACACCAGCGAACACCCTCCGCCCGACTCTTCGAGTCGCCCGGAGGCTCGGAGGCTACTGTCGGGAGGATGACCCCCGGGTAGGCTCAAGAGGACAAGTCACCATTTCGAAACTTTGCCTGGGGAGCGGCCCCTGGCTGGCAGGAAGACGGCCGGCTGGCTTGAGCCCGGAAGACGGCCGGCTGGCTTGAGCCCAGAACATGGCCGACTCGCTTGAGCCCGGAACACGGCCGGCTGGCTTGAGCCCGGAACACGGCCGGCTGGCGACCCTGCAACTCATCCGGCTGGCAACCCTACAACCCGTCCGGCTGGCAACCCTGCAACCCGTCCGGCTGGCAACCCTGCAACCCGTCCGGCTGGCAACCCTGCAACCCGTCTGGCTGGCAACCCTGCAACCCGTCCGGCTGGCCACCTGGAGCCAGCTGGCCTGCCACACGAAGTCAACCGCGATGTCCCGTCAGACCTACGCGGACGAGACGGCCATGCTATAAAGTGGAGCACTGTTGATGAACAGCAGACACTGTTCATACGTCATGTGTCACCTCGAATAGTGTATAGTTGGCCATGTGGGCCACCCCTTGTCCCCTGGGCACCCCTTTATAAGGTGCACCCGGGAGGAGCTTCACTCCATGGGCTCACTCACTCTCGTTCCCTCTCACTCTCATTCTCACACACTCTCACAGGAGAAGTGGAGAGCCCAGCGCCTCCTTCTTCCTCCTCTAGACAGCTCCAGGAGCAACCATGTACTACCATATTCTCCACATATACATCAGACATGCAGGAGTAGGGGTGTTACCTCCCACGGAGGGCTCCGAACCTGGGTAAACCACCGTGTACAGTTGCCCAAACCCGTCCCAGATCTCCACTGTAGCCTTGCCCTCACCTCTTTAAGCCATCCCATGGCATTTCCCGTGATCGCGCATCCCACGCGAGAATACCATGACAGTTGGCGCCCACTGTGGGGCGAGCTGCTGCTGGAATCGAGGTCCGGGCGGGACCCTTTTCGCCACCACCACCGCGACGCCGGCCGCCCGTCGCGGCTCCTGCGTTGCTCCGCCCGTGCCCGGCCTCGTCGCCCTCGCGCACGCTGCTCCGCCCTCGGCCGTTTCCCTGGTCGTCAGCTCCCGCCCCATCCTCGCGCCCGTCTCCTGCGGCTTTCTCCTCCGTGGTGCAGTCCCGCTCCACGCCGCTCGCGCCGGCAACTCCCAGCTACCTCGCCGTCGTCACCGAGCGCTCGCTCTTCTCCACAAAAAAAAGTCGCCCCGCTGCTGCACCAGCTCTGCCTCGCGTCGCCACATGCAGAGAGGAGCCAGAGGTCCTCGCGCCCGGCCCGATGGCCGCCCCCCCGCGCGCGCGGCCTTCCCCCGAGCGGCTCCTCCTCCTCCGTGTGCGCCCACCACCGACCATGGCTGCTGCCCTGCAGCTTATCAAGCCGCCGCTGCTGCTGTCGCTGGCCCACCGCCGTGCTCGGGCCCGGGTACTCCCCCGCAGGTCGCCGGGCACAGCCCCGCCTCCTCTCCGGCGGTCGGCCCGCGGCCTTGCCTCTATCTCTGCTGCTCCGCGGCCGGCCCCAACGCCTCGGGCGTTGCCGTGCCTCGCGCGCCAGCAGGCTCACTGCCGCCCCGTGCGGGTCGCCGCGCCCGGGACCCACGGCCGCGCGCCGCTCCGGCCGTTGCCTTCCGCCACGCTGCCGGCCCGGCCTCGCCCTGTCCCCGCGCCCGCTTCCGCGCGTCGCCGCTTCCGGCCTCGCCCGCGGGCTCCGCCCTGCTCCGGCCGCCGCGCCCGCGCGCCCATCTCCCAAGCCGCCCGCTCGCCGGCTCCGCCCCGTTGGGCCGCGCCGGATGCTCCTCTCCCGCGTGCCGGCTCCGCCACTCCGCCTTCGCCGCGCCAGCTCCCGCTGCGCGCAGCTCCGGCCGCGCTCGGCCCCCGCTTCGTGCCGCTCCGCGCCCGCATCGCGGGTCGCCGCGCCCTCCCGCCGACTGCGTCGCCTCTGCCGCTCCGCGCCCCGTCGGGCCGCCACCGCCCGTGGCCGGATGCTCCCCCCCGCGCCACCCTCCGGCTCCGATTGCTCCCCTCCATACACGCCTCGCCACGCCCACTCCGCCCCCCCGCGCCCGGCCACGCGCGGTCATCTCCACGCCCGGCCGTCCTCGCGCCCGACCTGCTCGCCGCTGCTCCGCGCGCCCGCGCTGCTCCGGCCCCGAGCGCCGCGCCGAGCGCCCACGCCGCTCCCTCCCGCATCAGCCGGCTGCTCTGCCGGCTCCTGCTCCACGCGCGTTTTCTCCCGCCGGCTGCTCAAAAGAGAAGGGTGGGGGCCGGCTGGAAAAAGAGGTGGGCCGGCTGCCCAGGAAAAGTCAAGGGCCGGCTGCCCGCGCCGCAAAAAAAAGAAGGGAAAAGTTGGGGCCGGCTAAAGAGAGAGAGAGAGAGAGAGAGAGAGAGAAAGAGAAAAGAAAAAGACGTCCAGCTGCGCCCACCTGCCTGCGTCGCCGCTCGGCCGGCTGGCCCGCCTGCCCGCATCGCCGCCTGGCTGGCTGGCCTGCCCGCCCGCTTCGACGCTGGGCCGGCTGCAGAGCCGGCTCGGCCGCGTCCCGCTCCACCGCCCAGCCGGTCGGGCCGACCGGCTGGGGCCTCCCTCGACCGCCCGGAGGCTCGGCCCGTCTGGCGGCAGACACCTCCTACCCGTCCGCGTCAAAAAGCAATGTGAGCTCCCCATCCACATATCTTAGCACCGTACACACAAAGTGGATAACCCCGAGCGATCCTCGGGGGCTATCTCCGCATTTTTCCAGCTGCTTTACTGTTCACCCTGGCGCCAGCTAGTCTCGGCCCGGGGGCTGGCCGTTTGGCCCGATACGTTCTTCCTCGCAGGCGGCTTAGTAGTGTGAACGGTACCAATGGCCCACTCTCCGTCCTGGCCACAGACCAGCTCCCGGCTGTCCGGCTGACGAGAGCAAACGCTGGCGGTCACCTCACATGAAAAACGTCCGGGGAGAAAACGGCTTGGGCGACCCGGTCATATCCTTTATGAGTATCTGCTCAGTTGAATCTGCTCCTAGAGTCTGAGTACTGTACACTCTACTCCGCGGGCCACTCTTCGCCTCAGCTACAGACCAGCTCCTGGCTGTCCGGCTAGCAAGAGCAAAAGCGAAAGAGCGGAGGGGACATGAAAAAGACTAAAGGGGGCTCGGACGAAACCGAGTCGGCACCCTCTGCATAAAACTTGCACTGCCAAAACCAAAACATTCGATATATCTGCGCTGGCTAACCTTGTCTTTCGCATGATAATTTCCATCGGGTACCCTCCCCTCCTCGCCCGGAGGCTCGGAGGCTACACCTAGTGGGTGCGCTGGCGCGCCCTCACTGGAGAGTCAGCAAAGCTCCGCGCCCACCTGCCGGCGGACTCCGCTCCGCGCCCATCCGCTTCAACAAGCTGCAAGGACCCTCCGCCCGACTCTTCGAGTCGCCCGGAGGCTCGGAGGCTACACCCAGTGGGTGCGCTGGCGCGCCCCCACTGGAAGCGAGCCGCGCTGGCTATGACCCGCAGCCAGCTGTCATCGACAATCTCTGCTTCAACACCAGCGAACACCCTCCGCCCGACTCTTCGAGTCGCCCGGAGGCTCGGAGGCTACTGTCGGGGGGATGACCCCCGGGTAGGCTCAAGAGGACAAGTCACCATTTCGAAACTTTGCCAGGGGAGCGGCCCCTAGCTGGCCAGAAGACGGCCTGCTGGCTTGAGCCCGGAAGACGGCCGGCTGGCTTGAGCCCGGAAGACGACCGGCTAGCTTGAGCCCGGAACACGGCCGGCTGGCTTGAGCCCGGAAGACGGCCGGCTGGCTTGAGCCCGGAAGACGGCCGGCTGGCTTGAGCCCGGAACAATGCCTGCTGGCTTGAGCCCGGAAGACGGCCGGTTGGCTTGACCCCGGAACACGGCCGGCTGGCTTGAGCCTGGAACACGGCCGGCTGGCTTGAGCCCGGAAGACGGCCGGCTGGCAACCCTGCAACTCGTCCGGCTGGCAAGCCTGCAACCCGTCCGGCTGGCAAGCCTGCAACCCGTCCGGCTGGCAACCCTACAACTCGTCCAGCTGGCAACCCTGCAACCAGTTCGGCTGGCCACCTGGAGCCAGCTGGCCTGCCACACGAAGTCAACCGCGATGTCCCGTCGGACCTGCGGGGACGAGACGGTCATGCTCTACAGTGGAGCACTGTTGATGAATAGCAGACACTGTTCATATGTCATGTGTCACCTCGAATAGTGTATAGTTGACCATGTGGGCCACCCCTTGTCCCCTGGGCACCCCTTTATATGGTGCACCAGGGAGGAGCTTCACTCCATGGGCTCACTCACTCTCGTTCCCTCTCACTCTCTTTCTCACACACTCTCACAGGAGAAGTGGAGAGCCCAGCGCCTCCTTCTTCCTCCTCCAGACAGCTCCAGGAGCAACCATGTACTACCATATACTCCACATATACATTAGACATGCAGGAGTAGGGGTGTTACCTCCCACGGAGGGCTCCGAACTTGGGTAAACCACCGTGTACAGTTGCCCAAACCTGTCCCGGATCTCCACTGTAGCCTTGCCCTCACCTCTTTAAGCCATCCCATGGCATCTGCCGTGATCGCGCATCCCACGCGAGAATACCACGACATTAAGTCTAGGCGCCCTAGATGATTGTGGGCCCACGATTCGGCCCATTTATAGTGTTTGGTGGGCCAGCCAGTTTTTGTACCGTAATTTTTTATATAAACCTAACGATTTGGCCCATTGCGCTCGGTCGAAGCTTACGGCTTTTTTAGAGAGTGACGACAGCATATATAGTAAATAAATAATAGCATCGTGATGAAGAATTAACCTAGACTATGCAACAAAGAAATTACGGCATATTACATCCACTCGGCATTAAAGTTCGCCGCCAGTGATAATAAAGCGCAACCAGACAACAGACTACATACACTGGGCATCAAAGTCGCCACCAGTGCAAATAAACACGCCGATAAAATAATATATAGAACCGACAGCACTTCAACACAGTTCAAGAAAGGTTAGTCCTGCCTGGGAGCTGCAGCGCAAGCAGCTGAGCAAGCTGATGAGACTGTGCTTGTTTGACGCTTATATCCTCCAACTCTAGCTGCATAGCATCAATAGACGTCCTGTACTTTTGGTTAATCTTCCATAGAGATTGGAGTTCCAGTAGGAGTTGAGCTGAAGCATGTCTTTCTGCTTGAATTTGAGACTGAAGAAGTCGAACAGATTCGGGCGGCGACTTCATCGAGCTTGTGTCACTGCTATTAGCGAGTAACTTCGACACTACATCAAGACATGACTTTGGGGTTGTATCGCTATCCCCAAGATGTGTTGCCTTCTTCCCTGCAATATATATTAGAGGGACAAGCAATGGGTTTGTCTCACTATCATTGTGGCAGTTCTTCCTGGCGTCAGAGATATCACTCTGAAAGACAAACAAGAAAATAGATAACAGGTTTTGCACGTATAAGCATCAGTGCTGTCAATTCATCCCATTTCTTATGGGCAAATAAAGAGACATGATTTAAAATAGCATTAACATCATATGGCATTGTTCATAGTTAAGACATGGCAGGATATGGCATTGTGCAGGAGTGGCCAGCTTCACCACACCACTGGATTACAGATCAAGAACACAAGCATACATGCGGTGCTAAAGAATGTATAAGCATCAATGGCCAGTGTGCTGTCAATTAATCCCATTTTAGATTGGCAAATAAAGAGACATGATTTAAATAACATTAACAAAATATGGCATAGTTCATAGTTAAGACATAGCAGGATATGACATTGTGCTGGAGTGGGTAGTTTCACCACACCCCTGGATTACAGATCAAGAACACAAGCATGCATGCACTCTAAAGAAGATCACTTGCTCTGTTTAGTTTCATTTACATGGTATGAATAAGGAACTTGGTTGTACAACTAAAAACTGAAATTGAGAAGGACAAACTTATGTTTATGAACTTCTTTATAAGAAATTTTAAACATGCAATTTGATGCAAACGCGAAAAATAAATAGCAGTTGTAGTCATGCCTATCCAAATATACTCAACAAAGTTTGAAGGCTCGAGAAGGACAAACTTACATTAGTAGTGAAGACGGGCTCTATAAAGCCCTTGTCCATGCTGATGGGGGGGGGGGCAATTCAAGTAGTTTACCACATAATCTTCTTCATAACCATTGCCTTTATTCTACATTTTGTTAAGCGTAAGTATAGATGTGATAATATAGGAACAAATGGAGAATATTTAAGCTAAGATGCAGAGTAATGCTACATAATCAACTAGCTAGAAATGTAAGTAGAGCGGTACAGGCAAAAAGGTACTGACAAGAGCAATGCAGAGCTAAACTTCTTCGGTAGCATTTGTTTTATTCAACATTTTGGTAAGAGTAAATATAGATCTGATAAGGTCTAGAAAATGGAGGGCAAGGGGAAATAAGCTGCAGAGTGATGGTACATGAACAACTAGCTGTCAATGTAAGTACAGTGATAAAGGACAACAGGTACTTACAAGAACAATGCAGAGCTAAACTTCTTCATAAGCATTGGGTTTATTCTACATTAATGTAAGCATTAATATAGATCTGATAATTTAGAGCGAACAATGGATAAGCAAGCTATCATGCACATAGATGTCACATAGTCAACCAGGTATGAATGTAAGTACAGCGATACCGGGCAGCAGGTACTAACAAGAGCAAAGCAGCGAACAACATAGTTGTGATATCCTGTCGTCCATTTCAAACCGTTATTCTTCTTCGAGCAGTTTTCCAGCAAAAGAGATCGGTAAGGCACATGCAGAAATGTAGGAGTTCAAATTGTCATGTGATCTCATAGACAATACCTCTTCCTGGGGACGAGACCAGTGCATAACAAGGTTTTTCCATTCAATATCTTGTCAATTTAGCATAGGAGACTTCACCAAAATTTTGTTTATAGACTTGCCATCAAAGTGTGTTTGCCTCAGGTAACACCGATACTGCTGCAACGCGTCCTTGAAAAGCGCAAGCAAGCTTTGCTTGTCATGACTATCCAGATTGACTCTCTCCTTTTTAGAAGAATGTAATTGTCACGCCCAATATGCGGTCCTATCCTCAAGGGACTAGAAATTCCCACTAAGGATAGAAGCGCATATCGGAGACGCTTCGCAAGGTGGATATCATTACATCATACCATGTACTGAACAGATGAGAATACCAGATAAAGGCTTACACTCGCCACAAGCTACAGCATGAATACATCAATACAACAATACATAGCAATCATCATACAGAAGAGCAGGATCCGACTACGGATGAAATCAAACGAAAAGAAGAACGACATCCACCCTGCTAATCCCAGGCTGCCAACCGGGAATCCATCCTATGATCGATGAAGAAGAAGAAGCAGAAGAAGAACTCCAAAAGCAAACATGCATCGCTCTCATGTCAAAGCATCGCTTTACCTGTACCTGCAACTGTTGTTGTAGTAATCTGTGAGCCACGAGGACTCAGCAATCCCATTACCATGGGTATCAAGACTAGCAAAGCTTAATGGGTATGGAATGGTTAAGTGGTGAGGTTGCAGCAAGCACTAAGCATTATATGGTGGCTAACTTACGAGTACAGGAATAAGAAGAGTAACTACTCATAACGGTCGCAAATTAATAATGATCAAGAAGTGATCCTGAACACCTACTTACGAGTCAAACATAACTCCACCGTGTTCACTTCTTGGTTCAAACCTCACAAGAAGAGATGATCACGGTTACGCACGCGGTTGGTGTATTTTAATTAGATTTAGTGTCAAGTTCTCTACAACCGGAGGTTATAAATTTCCAAGTCGCCACATAATCACGGGCACGGCTTCGCGAAAGATTTAACCCTGTAGGGGTGCTCCAAGTAGTCCATTATAAATTACCACACGCATCCGATGGAACATCCTCACACCATGATAACACGATGCTTATGATAAGAAATCCCGGTGGACAAGCCACTCGTAAAAGGTAAAACTAAACCAGCAAGACCTCCCGACGTGTCAATGACCCCGATAGGAGCCGCGTATCTCGTTCTCAGGACACGGCGGATAAGCGACGCGTACAGGTGCCAAATACCCCAAGTTGCCAAGGGGCGGCCCCGCACAGTGCTCTAGTTTTGGACCAGCACCATCAGCACTGGCCCACCTGTATTATGTTGAATTAAGAATCCTCGGGTTCATGACGCCCTATGCAAAATTAATTATTTAATTCAGTATTATTATGTTGGCAAATGTTAACACCAAAGTTGGGCCTTGCTGGAGAAGTTTATCCTAAAACGAATGAACAGGGGGGTTCCCATATGCCCCACATGTGTTAGAAGCGCTCATCAAGGAACATAACACCGGTATTACGGAAACTAGGGCGGCATGAGTGGAACAAAATACCAGGCAAAAGGCCGAGCCTTCCACCCATTACCAAGTATATAGATGCATTAATTAAATAAGAGATATTGTGGTATCCCATGATATCGATGTCCCAACATGGAACAACCTGAAACTGCACCTGCAACTAGCAACGCTATAAGAGGGGCTGAGCAAAGCGGTAACATAGCCAAACAACGGTTTGATGGGATGGTGGAAGGTTAGAGGCTGTATCATGGCAATTTGGGAGGCTGACAAACAAGTGGTAGGTGGCGAGACAGCGATAGCATCGAGACAACTAGCAAGCAAAGTTAGTAGTGATATCCAAGGTAATGATCATCTTGCCTGAAATCCCGCTCGGAAGAAGAACGAGTCCATGAAGAAGATGAACCAACGTAGTCGAACGAATCCTCACAATCGCAACGGAAACGGAACTATCGAGAAGAAGCACAAACGGAAAGAAGCAAACAACAAGGTAAACACACTAGCATAAATATGGCATGATGCACACCCAAATATGATGCATGAAAAGATTAAATGTTGTTAAACATGGCAAGAGATGAAGCATAAGCAATCTATACAACTAGGCAAGTTTAAATGAGGCCGGAAACACAAACAACAATTTCGGAAGGTCCCCATATGCAAATTTCGAAATTGGTACTGATCTGAATTAAACTCAATGTTGAAGTGGTTAAACAGCAAGTTAACATGCACCATGATTATCTACACATTTTTCTAATCAAGTTACATATGTAGAACATTTAATTTGGAGCTACGGCCTAGAAGATATGAGCTAAACAAGTTTAACATGGCAATAATGCAAAATGCATGCAACCATCCACCACAAACACTGAAACCAAGGATGCAACATGACAATATGAAATTACACACAAATATCATCAAGATTCATATAGGGCATGATCAAAACGGAGCAACAGTTCAACTATTACAACCAACACAAGTCGTATTAACAATCTGCCCAAAACAACAACATAGCACTTTGCAAGCATCCAAACAACATGCTACATTGCTAAAACATGGCATCGAATGTCATGTCATGGTAGTATATAACATGGAGTTCAAATCATTCAACATGGGCATAATCATAGGAGCACTAGATTAATTACTATGATTTTTGCAAAATGGAACATTCTGTTAACAGGTGGATAGATTTAACATGATGGCAACTTGAGAGCAACAAAGAGACATGCTACAGCAAGATTACATGGCAACCAAGGGCATGGCATCAAAGTAGACACTACATAGACCAAATCACATGAAGGAACCATATGCATATGGGCTCAAGATTAGTGGCAACCATCAAGCAAAGTTGACAAGTTTTATCATAGACAACTTTTACTTAAAACAACAACATTGACTAGGCATGTTTACAAGCTCATGGCAGTCACATCATGGCATGAAATAAATACTAACAGCAAGAAGACATGAAAATGCTCCAAAGACATGTTGACAAGATGCTCATACGACATATGCATTAATTCACACAAAAATAACAAAATGACACATATTAACAGTTTACTGCAGTAACATCATGAAGGACTTTTGCAACAGAGATTATGACATGTAGATGAGTTCTAATGTGCATGCAACAACAACCATCATGTAGAGCACGAAGAGTAGATCAATTTACATATATGGAACATCATCATAGGATCAACATGCACAAAGTTATCATCATCGCAATATGCCACATCATGCTGAAAATACTGAGGACTTGGCCATTTTTTTTAACAGAAACCCGAGTGAGCGCTGGATAGCAAACAAGCGCACGGGCGAGGAATAGGCGGGCACGCTCACTAGAGGTCCCGTGGGCCTGCTGGACGGTGGGAAGCAGGACGGCGCGGTGCGGGACGAGGTGGTGCAGGGCGCCCGTTTGGTTCAAGGTCGGCGGGATCCCTGGGACGATGACGTACCGGGACGACACATACGTGGGACGGCGCGGTGCAGGCGCGTGTTTGGTTCGGGGTCGCCGTCCACCCGGGACGGAGACGTGCAGATCGGCGCCGACAGAGGCAGTGGCCGGCGGCGGCGCGGGCGCGGCTCCGGTGAGCGGAGGAGGCCGGGGACGGCGCCGTGCGAGGTGGAGGCGACGGATCCAGGGCGGGGGACGCCGGATCTAGCCGGCGGTGACGTCGAGGAGGCGTTGGACGGCGGCGACGAGCACGAGGTCGGCGGCGGCGCTGCAGAGAGAGCAGGGAGTTAGGGGAGAGATAGAGAGAGGGAAAGGAAGGAGAGGCGCGGCGCTGGTGACCTGCTGGTCGCCGGCGGCAAGGACGAGGCATGGCGGCGCGGGGCGCGAGGGAGGCGGCGGAGGAGGTCCGGCGAGGCTCGGGGCGGCGCTCGGGCACGGGAGCTGCGGCTGTGGGCGAGCGGCGGCGCGCGCGGGCTGCCCCGGGCTCTGGATGGGCTCGGGCGGACTGGCTTTGGGTCCCACGGCCCTGCGGTCGCTGGAGGGAGACAGGGGTGAGGTGGCGGCTTCCGATTGGGCAGAGAGGCGGCTGGGTGGCGGCGCGGCCCTTTTGCACGGCGCCAAGTGGCGGCGGGAGGCTGGCCGCGCACGGAAAATGAGGAAGAGGCGGCTGGAGGTTAGGGGAGAGGCTAGGCAAGGGTTTTTAGCCCGATTTGGACGAGGGGGAGCTGCTTAAATAGGAAAGGGGGGCTAGGAGGAGAGTGTTTGGGGTGTTTCGGAGCCCTCCGATCGGGATCGGACGGCTCCGCCGAGAGGGGTAGGCTAGGCTGGGCCAGGTGGGTTGTGTAGATGGGCTTGGCCAAGATGAGAGGGAAGAAGAGCAGCCCGGCAACAAGTTTTGGAACACCGAAACATCCGACGATTTGACCGGCTATAGCGCCGCTATAGTTATCCGTTGGGGCATCAAACGACCTCCGAATGGAACGAAATTTGGCAGGCGGTCTACCTACAATATAACAGGACCGCACACCAACTTTCAACCCATTCCGAGAACATTTTTATCCCACTTATAAAATAGTAATTTGGAGGTGCCGCGGGCGCGTGCGAGTGTGGTTGGACTCAGAATGGACAACGGAAGGGACGGGGAGAATGACAACTACGAACGGATGCAAGCTTTATGAAAACATGCGGATGAAATGCACATGATGACATGACAGAGTGCAACAAGCAAATGAATCACACGGCAACGACGGAAATAAATGGAAGGCTTCTGGAGCATCGGTCTCGGGGCGTCACAGTAATGTAAATCATTGATGTGTTGAATCAACAGAAAACAAGACAATAATCACCATGAATAATAGCACTTACACGTAAGTGCGACTAGAAGATGTGAAAATGGTGTTTGTCTTCACTATAATCTTCCCATGATGGGAAGATACGCACATGGTTCCTAACAACATTGAAAGCATTGTGTTTTAAACTGGGAATAACTGGAATGGGGTTCCAATCTGCAGGAATCGGGGCACTCTATAGTTGGAATAGGTCTTTGGCCTATGGATTTGGTGTACTTTTTGCTGGATTGGGATTTTTCTGTGGTACGGCTGGTGGTATGGCAATTGAAATCGGCATACCTTTTGCTGGAGTGCGGTTCCTGTGTGGTGGGGCTAGTGTTATGGCCAGTGGAGTATGGGTACAGTCTGCTGGAGTCGGGCCTAGGTTTTGTGGCACTGGTTCTGTCGCCAATATAAGTGGGGTGCTATCTGATTTCTCCGGTACCACCACCTTTTTCAAAGACTTTGTTTGTACTCCTTCAGGTTCTGCAATCACCCTCTTCCTTTTGGATGTCTGATACACAAGAACAACATTTGAATGGAAAAACATGGTATGATGACAGATGGAATAGGTATTGATAATGGATGGGCATGGCATCTTCACATATATGATGAGTAAACTAAGCAGATGGCGGTGCAACGAAGTAGAGGAAATAGAAGACACCTTATGCAAGATATGTGCAACCAATAAAACCTTGCCAAATTAGAACAAGCACCTTGATGGGTGAACACGATAGGCGATCTGCCTTTGACTGCACGAGCTCAGAATAGTCATTAGGATCATATTCTGAACACGAATATGTAGATGGGGAGCGTGTGGGTTTCATTCCATCTAGAATGGAACTCAATCCCTTGATGCCAAGTTTGTTAGCCATTGCACTTTTCCGCAGTATTCGTCCGATGCGCGCATTCTCATATTCATTGTGATCATGTTCAATATTTGATATGCATGAAAACAGATATAGTAGTGAGATTATCTTTGAAATGCATAGGATATCCTAATATAATAGGGGCTCCCTGTAAACCCTTATGTGCTACCTCTGGAATTCTGATGAGAGAGCCCATGTGTGCTATAATTTGGTGCATACATTAATATAATCTGGCACTACTGCTCAAAATAAAATAGACTCCCTGTTGGGAGCTCCAGAAGTAATGATAGTTGGCACATGATAGGTTCAAAATATACTGTATGCAAAGTTTATTGCCAAAGCATGATGACGAGAGCGCACAGAGAAATAGTATTCCCTCATGACACTATATGTGGCGCACATGCATTTCAAAACTCGTGTAGTAACATTACCTGACAAATTAAATGTGTCTCTATTTTATTAGTATCTGTATGGTATCAGATTTGAATTTGATAACTAAGCTTAGGAATTATGAGTGGCATGTAGTTTAGCTTGAAGGATGTAGTGCTACTAGTATGACACGAAGCATCTAGGCAGATAGTAGTGTAGGTAAAAGGGGGAAACCATAACATCATAAATAAATCTGGAAAGTGGAACTGGCTCGAAAATATGGGGTTGTATTGTAGCTACTAATCGAAAACATTTCGACCCCCTATAGGCCAGTTCTATTCAACTGAAGGCGCACTACTATTACTATCAGTCTAGTCTCTCAAAGGCCACACAGCTCCTAGCATTTCCTAGATATTATGGCAGACCAACTCGAAGTGCTGAAAGCATCTAGCAGAAGTGGCCAATAGACATGTTTACTGCAGATCTCCCTGCTCCCCTTCCTGACAAGGAACATACTGTACTTATTAAAGAAGAACATAAGAGGAACATGTTAAAGAATAGAAGAGGAAGCATATTATGGAGATTCCACTTCTTTCTATACATTTGGAAACTAAGCTCATGATAAACCAGGCCACGTGCATTTGGAAACTCAAGTGGGAACATTACCTGACCAATTAAGTGTGTCTGTTAACTAATATCATTATCATATCACATTCAGATATGAACAACTAAGCTTTGGAAATATGAGTGGTGTATTGTTTAGCTTGAAGGGTGGAGTGCTGCTAGTACGACACAAAGCACTTACGCAGCTGATAGTGTAGATAAAATGGGAAGACCCTAAGCATCACGAGTAAAATTGGGAAAGTGGAACTAGCTGGAAAATATGGGCGTATTGCCGGTATGGATACAAAGACTTTGGATCCCCTATAGGGGCAGCTCTCTTCAGCTGAAGGCGCACTACTGTTACTATCAGTCTAGACTATCAAAGGCGACACAGCTCTCAGCATTTCCTGGATATTATGGCAGACCAAGTCGAAGAGTTGAAAGCATCGATCAGAAACGACCCAATAGACCTGTGGACTGCAAATGTCCCTGCTCCTCTTCCCGACAAGGAACATACTGTACTACTATACTTATTAAAGAAGAACATAAGAGGAACAGGTTAAAGAAGAGCAAGCAGAGTTTGGATACTACAATGTTCGTTGCCCACCCATGATGAACCAGAGCGCATAAAGAAATGCAATTCCCTGATGTCTCTCTATATGTGGCGCACATGCTTTTTCGAAACTAAAGTAGGGACATTAGCTGACCAATTAAACGTTCACCGTTTTAGTAATATCAGCATCATATCAGATTCATATTTGAAAAAAATTCTTTGGAAATATGAGTGGCATGTTGTTTCGCTTGATGGGTTGAGGAGCAGTGCTGGCACGAGACGAAGCACCTAGGATGATGGTAGTGAATATAAAAGGGGAAAACCATAAGCATTGCGAGTATAGTGTTGAGCATACCATGGCGGATTTGAAGGTGCAAAGGATACAAAGGCTACTTCGCAAACAATGTTTGCTTTCTACTAAGAAGTAAGATTCTAAGTGATGGACAATAAATCACAGTAAAGCAGTGGCGATCTATTTTCTGGCTGAGATAAATAACTTGAGCAGATATGAAAGAGCACCGCCTCTGTTGTGGCGCCGTGTAGGCATTTGCTGAGAAGTTGAGGGTGCTGTGGTTGCGATGGCTGTCGGCGGCGTGGAAGCAGATCTAGGAGGGCAGACGGTGGCGGCGGGGGATATGTCCTGGCACGGTGGATGAGACGGTCGTAGGAGCGGCCCCGGCAAGGTAGACGATGACGCGGATGCAGCGAGAGGACGCGATGCAAGGATCCTGGTCCGGAACCATGGATGAGAGATGTCGATCTCTTGTAATGGATGACGGCGTCGGGGTATCAGATCCGGCATGGTGGAGGAGGATGGCGGTGGATGGGGTGGCGGACGGAGGAGGCTGGGGTGGAGAGGGTGTTTTGGCGCCCACAGAGTACGAATGGGGAAATGGAGGGAGAGAGAGGTAGGGGGGAACCATGTCTTTGGGACGCACTTGTCTTAGATGCGGGGAAAGTTACAAACTTAGCCCCCGTTTAAAATTTCAGACATCAAAGCGATATTGGTCGGTTGGGGGTAGGACGGTAATCTCACATACCCCGAATATTGGGCGAGAGCGATTTCGGCCGAGGAGAGTTTGTTTTGGCGCCCACTGTTCGCACCCACCGTGTATGAATCGGGGTGAGAGCCGATTTCAGCCGAGGAGAGACTGTGTTTTGGCGCCCACCGTGTATGAATCGGGGTGAGAGGCGGTTATGTCACGTTTGAGTGAAATTACAAATCTACCCCTATCGAGACCTATAGAAATCGAGCCTGCAGGTTTTGCGTGTCAGGGCATAGGCAGTAATTTCCATCGCCCAAAATTTGGTTTCGGGCGGTTACGGCCGATGAGGGACTGGGTGTTTCGCCGCTTCGTTGAAATTTTAGGAGAATAAGCTTGCACGTTTAGCGTGCTATCTCAATTCGAATCCATTTTGTATTCTTTTTTCAGGCAGGATCCAGTTTGTATTCGAATACAAATCTATATACATCATGTTTTACATATACTTTCAAAAGCACAATATCCTTTATATATATATAAATGGTTTACAAATGCCATAATCTCAAATTCATATGGTTGAATTCAAATATTTGAAACCACTTTATGTTCAACTCAAGTGCTTGGATCACTAATATCGAGAAATTAAATAACATACATGTGCCCAAATTCAAATGAATATGCATGTTTGATAGTCAATTTTGGTTCGAGTATGAATTACATGTATCATCATCTCTAAATCAAATATTTGAATCCCTTTTATGTTGACATCTTTTACACACGCAACTAAATATTTCAATCTCCTTTCATGCACATCTCTCTCCAGGTCTCTCTCGCGTGCTCCTTCATATAGCAGTATAGCTATCACACTATTTTCTCTATCTCACCCGCACACTCAGTACATGTTTCTCTTTTTTCACAAACACAGTCTCTCGCTGTCTCTCTCGACACGTGTCACACTCTCTCTATCTCTGTAGACCACTCGGCTTTCATTATCTCTTACGTTTCTATCATGCTCTGGTATCTCTTCGGCTACCTAGCATTATTTTTCCCCGCCACACACACTCTCTCACTCGGCTTTCATTTTGTCTCTCTCTCTAGGGATCTATCACGCACCTCATCTCTTTCTAGATATGACTCCTACCACTAAAATTTATCTCTCTCTCACACACACCGTTTGTCGGCGTCTCCTTCCCCTCTTCACCTCCGTTCCAAAACTGAAACTATTCCTTTGTTTACTGGTCAGACAATCTCTCTCTCTCTAACTCTCTCACAAACACACACACACACACACACACACACACACACACACACACACACACACACACACACACACACACCTCTTTGCTTTCGCCCGCCCCTTCCCGATCCCTGTCTCCCTCACACACACACACACAACTCTCCCTTTCGCACCCCCGACTCCTGTCTCTCCCACACACACTTATCGACCAGCCTCTGGCTAGGTTTATCCATCTATTACACACTCTCGCTTCCCCTCTCTCGTATATGTCTCTCTCGCGCTCCTTGTATCTATGTAGATATCTCGCCCCTTCTTGAAACACACCCTCACTGTGTAGTGTCTCCCGCGCTCCCTATTTGTTTGTAGCAAGAACTCTCTTTCTCCGCAGCACACATACACATGCACTCGGCATTATTTCTCGTGCGCTATCTCTAGGTCTCTCTCGCACAATGTTTGTAGGCCCCTTCATTCCACGCACCCTGTCTCTCTCGGCCTCCCTTGCACACAATGTATCTCGCTCCCTAACCATTCATGTGTACTCCATGTAACTTCTCCCATCCTTTCTCCGTCACACACAAACGCGCTCAATCGATCACCGAGCCTTCTTCCCTACATCTCTCACACCCGCATACTCCAATGTCTCTCTCTGATCCTTGATCTTTTGTCTACCTCTATTTCTCTCGATCGTGCACACACACTAGCTACCGTCTCTCTTTATGTCGATACCTCTTGCACACACACTCTTCGTGTCTTTTCACACATGCAGTACTCCTTCCTCTCTCTCTCTCTCTCTCTCCGACCCTCGATCTTTTGTCTACCTCTATTTCTCTCGATCGTGCACACACACTAGCTACCGTCTCTCTTTATGTCGATACCTCTCGCACACACACTCTTCGTGTCTTTTCACACATGCAGTACTCCCTCCTCTCTCTCTCCCTCTCTCTTTCAGACACACGATCTATCTCGAGGTCGATCTCTCGTATGCACGCTCTCCCCCCCTCTCTCTCTCTAGGTTACTCTCTTTCTCTATGCCAGTTCTCACGCACACACACCATTTGTTTGTAGGACGATCCCTTGTAGGAAAAAATCTGGTGCTCCAAGGCCTCCCAAGCTCCCACGATACGATAGTTCTCCGGCCGTTGGATCATGGAAAAAACCTCTGGACCCGAGCGAAATTTGAGACTCTTTGAGGGGTTTTCTGCAAATTTTTACGACCTCTACCTATGTCCGTTTTGATCGACGATCCAATGGTCCCCACATGAACGCTGGAGTATTATATTTATTTTTTGGACATCACACAAACAGTGGAGTACATATACAAAGAGAAGAGGCACACGTAGTCGATCTCTCGCTGTCTCGCACATATGAGAGTTACGTAACACACAGTAAACAAATAAACCCATAGGTGCACGATTTCTGCATGCGCAGGTATCGGGTACGTGGTGGAGCGCACTTTTGTACGAAGAGTCAGCTCGCGTGATAATTCGATCCGCAGGTGTTGACGGTCTGGGACTACACGTGAACGACCTGGAGGCGGTGGCTTGCTACTGATCGAGTTGCCACGTTTATAAAATACATTTTTTTAGGAAGACACAAGTTCTGTTTTTCAATGGCCCGTTATACTTTTTTTTAAATCGCGTTATACAATTTATTAAAACAATTGGTATGGAGCGAAAATTGAAAATCGTCACTATACACGTAGGCTGCAGTTTCAGCGCTTGCTGTTAGCCAGGGTTGCTCCCTTAACACTCTCACCCTCTCCTGATCTAAACAAGACAGGCGATAGCCATTGTCTCTCTCCTCCCCAGCGGTGAAAGATCCGACCGGATCCTGTCCGCCGTGGAAGGGCGGCGATGAGCGTTGATGCGGTCGCCGTCGGTGAGGTCGGAGACACACTACTGGCGCGTCCCGATCTGTGGACCATGCCATCCTCTCTCACCCGGTGCCAGAGCGGACGCGACCTCTCACTGGCGCAGGCATTGAACCGGCACGCCGGCTGAGAGAGCAACACCCGCTGCACGCCTGGCTGAACACGCCTCCTCGCCGCATTATATCTTTGCTTAGTTGGAGGAGAGAGAAGGAAAGCGGGCTGTAGAATAAGAGCCGGCTATAGTATGAGACCCAAGACACTTTGTGAGAATGTATGGTGGGCCAGCTATTAACAAAGTACTACATATTTAAATCTTACTATTATACAAGCCGGCTATTAGGTTGACTCTAATAAATTACATGGCAACTTCTTATAGCCAATTATTGGCTATATTATTAACCATGCTCTCAACCAGCTTCAGACTGCCCCGCCTACATCCATTGAATCCTCACGTGTGCCGAGAAACCAACTCCGCCCACATGTCCGTCCGCGAGCCTACCGGCATTCAAAACAACGCCGCTTGGCTCCTAGCGTCCGCCCGCTAGTTAAACGAGGCCAGACGCCTGGCAAGAACCGCACCACACCTCCGCTCCCCATCTCCTCCTTGCACCATTTTCTCCACACTCTCCATAGCATCCGGCGTGCATGAAGACGAGTTCTCGAACATAAAAGCCGGCTGGGTGCCAAGTCGAGCCTGCCGGATACGAGCCAGGAAACTCGCTGCTCCACCTCCCTCCCTGCCCCAGGCCGTCAATACCATGGGCGAGGCTGCAGGCGGGCAAGCGGAGGAGCAAGCCGCCGCTCCAAGCTAGCCCCTGGTGCAGCAACTCGCCGCTCCAAGCTAGCTCGTAGAGGAGTGGCCAGTTGCTCCACGCCGGCACGCGGGGGAGCACGGTGTCCAGTGCACCGTGGCCGGCCGCGCCATCCGCTGCAAACGTTGGCGGAACCGCGGCTTGCCGGCGGAGGCGGCCAACAGCTCCGCGGCCGTCGCCGACACTAAGGAAAAGTAGACCATGGGAGCCGCCGCCGCTTGGGTCCCACGAAGGCCACCGCCACCGCGTCGCTGGCATACACACCCGGTGTGTTGCCCCGTTTAGCGCACAGCACCATTGACCCCCGCCTCGGCTTCACAGAAGCGGAGGAGCCACTCTTCCCCTGGGTCATCCCTTCGGTTGAAGCGCAGCCGGACACATGGAAGTTATGGCGGAGGCGGAGGCCACGGAGGCGGAAGGTACGGAGGGCCGCCGCGGCCGGCATTAGATTATACCTGCCTCCGGAAGCTATTCTCATTTAGTTAAAAAATGTCCGAAATGTAATTAATTTCGTACGGTCTAATTTTGTTATGCTCGCACTGATATGTTTGTTGCTCTCGGCAACGAGCTCTGCCTCGACAATTTATTGCATCTGTGGAGGTACTTTACATGGTGTTGGCGCGCCCAACATCGCCATGCCCTTATATTGCCATTGTTTAATTGCTGTCAATCCAATGTCACTTGAAAAATGATGCAATGCCACACAGGGAGTAATATGCTGCTGTCAATCTAGTGACATCGATAAATCCAATGGCACTTGTAAAATGACGCAATGCCATTGATAACCCTTTTACGTATTTTTGCAAACACAGATGTCAGTCTCAGGCATGTTTGTGCAAACAGAAGTAGATACCTCAATTTTAGTGGAACCACAAAATTATACGGGAGTCCCTCCGCCATTGGTAGAAAATGCACCTTTTTCATCAATGCTCTCAGAAGGAATTAGTGTTTTGGCTGTGAACTAAATGTTGGTTTGGAAAAGCATTGATGTTGGTAGTAAGAACTATAGATTTTTCTTTATTTCTAATTCTCCTCACTTTTTTTAGCTTTGAAGTGAATCATTGAGATGCATAAACTATTTCAACTATGGCTATTAATTGGTTGTGGACATTATTTATGAATGTGAAGATATCTGTTGTCGGTGTGAAAACCGGCAGACCTCGGGGTAGGGGGTCCCGAGCTGTGGATCTCGGACATATGGTAACAGGAACAGGGAGACGATGTTTACCCAGGTTTGGGCCCTCTTGATGAAGGTAAAACCCTACAACCTGCTCTTGTTTATATTGATGGAGATGTATCAAGTACAGAGTTGATCTACCTCGAGATCATATGATCTAGTCCTAAGGCTAGGTGAATGAGATTGTGTTCAAGTCCCCTCTAAGGGCTAAACCCTTTGGCTTATATACACGCCGGGTAGGGTATCTAGGATTACAAGGTTGGTATCTAGGTGTGGAGGTGGCAAGAGGAATCTTGGAGTACGCGCCAAGTCTTCGGTAGACGCAGTCTTGATCTCTTCTCCTGCGTGTATCTCCCGGAGTCCATCTTGACAAGAATGAGAGCCCACTTGTCCGGCTCGAGGAATATGGGCTGGCTAGGTTGGTACCCCCTAGTCCAGGACACTGTCACTAGCCCCCGAACTGGTCTTCTACGCCGAGGACGATCTCTTCAACGGAATTAACTTTGGATCCGAAGTCCTTGGCTTGACAGACGAGTTCCCTTTTAGTGCTTTCTTAACTATCTTTCCGGGGAGCCGTGTTTCGAAAACGAGGTTCAACCAAGTCCTCTCCCCACCCGGGGTCATGAGTTTACTTAACCTTGAAGGCTAGCCACCTAGGTGTGAATAGTACCTTATAGCCTGACAACTTTATCAAAGCGGCGCTACCCACGATGGGTCAGGCAGTTACTACCTATCTCAAATCGTGGCGCGAGGCCACCCTTTTACTGGCACGTCCCATCGAGGTGGGGATCATGCCCGTATTCTCAGGGATATCATCAAGATTTTGTTTCCCCCCATGCGTATAATGACATCTTTGGTGGGGGAGAGTGGCATTTTTATCGGCGCGGCGATGGGGACTCTTGGCCTTTCAGCAGCCTATAAGAGTAAAAAGCTAACAAAGCCAGCAGCTACGCTCCCATTCCCCTACCTTCTGCCTCCACGAGCTCCAGTGCCCAGATCCAATCTCGCCTCTTCCCACCTCTGCGCATCCGAGCTTTCCCACCCAGTCATGGCCGACACCCTCAAAGGGCACTGGAGGGGGGGGGGAGCTCCACCGTGATGGAGAGCACCATCCTGGAGCTGCATAACGCGGGGTACATCCCCGCCAACGCCGCCGCCCGGGCTCCAGACGCCGACTAGTAGGTGCCCGCTCCCAACCCAGGGGAGCGGGTAGTCTTCATCCCTCACCTCATCAGAGGCTTAGGGTTCCCGCTGCACCCATTCGTGCACGGGGTGATGTTCTATTACGGGCTCGACTTCCACCACATGGCCCCAAACTCCATTCTCCACCTCGCCTCCTTCATCACGGTGTGCGAGGCCTTCCTCCGCATCGAGCCACACTTCGGCTATGGCTGAAGATCTTTGGCGTTAAGCCGAAGTCCAGCAGCTCCGATCTGGCGGAGTGTGGAGGCGCCATGGTCAGCAAGAACCAAGGTGCCAACTGGTTCAAGGGCACCTTCATCGAGACCGTCAGGGAATGGCAGCGCGAATGGTTCTATATCACCGAGCCGCTCGCCACTAGCCAGACCAAGGTCCCCGCTTTCTCGGCGGGGCCCCCAAGGAAGCTCAAGTCCTGGAGGGAGAAGAGCATCATCTGGGAGAACCCAGAGGAGGTGGAGGCGCTGATCAAGAAGATCAAGTGGTGGTCTACCAAGAAGAACCTCCAGCTTGCCGATGTGGTCAACGTCATGCTCCATCGCCGCATCCTCCCTCTCCAACTTCGGGCCATACCGATGTGGGAGCATAAATTCGGGGATGCGGGGCCCGTGGTCAACTTCTTCTGCTCCTCCTTGGCTGGCATGTGGACGTGGCTCTTCAAGCCGTCCAAGGACAAGATCCCTAAGGAGGGGGAGGACCTCGGCTTCGAGGTCGGCTACGACGCCCCACCGGTGAGTGTTTTGACATACGCGTTCGTATTCTTCGCCTGCTAAGTGAGACAAATTTTAATGAATCGCCTTACTTCATATTTGCAGAACTGGGTAGCCAAGATGCAGCAGGTGCTGTGTCCGGCACCACTGCCAGAGGGGCAGAAATCCCCCTGCTTATGGCGCTCCTAATCGAGGAGTCGCACATGGTGGTCCCCAAAGGGTCCAAGCCCCAGAAAGGCAGGGCCGGTCCCCGGAAATGAGAGACCTCGGTCACCCATTCCGAGGAGACCCACGTCTCCTCTACCCATGAGAGCGATGGGGAGGAGGACGAGGAAGAAGGGAACCCTCCCCCAAAGGGGAAAAGGGCGGCGCCGGAAGACACCGAAGCTGAAGACCCCAAGCGGTCGAAGAAGACCCCAGACGAGGCCGCCGTCAAGGCCACGACATCGGGGAAGGCCATGCTCTCCGATGAGTCCGTAGATGACCCCCTCGTGTTGGGTAGGAAGAAGCCGGCGCCTTGAAGGTACGCCGCTGTCCTTTGTATTTGGCTTACATTAAGTCTTTTCAGCAGGACTAATGCCACGTGAATATTTTTCCACAGCCCGCCTAGGGCACGCCTTAGCGACTCCTCCAGCGGGTTGCCGCCCACCAGCGGGACGCCAGACCGTGCTGCCCCGACTCAAGAAGGGCTGGGGGAGGTAACGCCGACTCCGGCCCCTCAGGTTGACGCGACGGGGGCCGAAGAGTCAGTTGTCATGGCCGAGGTTGATACCTCGGCCCCACAAGGCCAAGGGGACGAGGTTCCCGAGGTCGTCCAGGAAGGGCTGGGCCAACCGGCGGCCCAGCCAAAATCTACTCCGGCTCCACTTCCGCAGCCAGAGACCCACGTGCCCAACACCCAGGTGCTGGGGCTCGAGGTCCTTCCACCCTCACCTCCCGCTCCAGGGCGGGTTAGCGCGGGGTGGACTGAAGAGATGGAGGCAGCCTTGAAGGGCTCCTCCCTCAAGGAAGAGCACCGCGCGTTGATTGGCGCGGCGCTGCAGGGGTTTCGGTCCACGGAGACCGGAATGCGTGAGGCCTTCAAGGGCCTCATTACAAGCTGCGAGGTAATCTTCCTGTTGCGAGGAGGGTCTTCTCTGCTTTAGATTTACTTTATTGGTCCTTGTAACTGTCCGAAGACATCCGTCACTTGGCGTTTAGACGGCCAAGCCAGTGAGTAGCCCCCGAGCCCAACGCCAGTTTAAAGGGTTGAAGTAGAAGTGCATGGGAAAGAGTAGCCCCCAGGACTGATAAGACAAGACGTGGTCCGAAGTGTCAATAAATTGATCATGGGGCTCATTAGAAGGTGTTTATGCATGTTTCAACCTCGGCTCCGGGCTCCGCCTCCGAGGAGATTGCGGAGATGAGCCAGAAGCTTGAGAGGTCCGAAAAGGACCTCGACCTGATGAACAAGCAGGTCAAGCAATCTCAAGGTAAACGACCGATGCGACGTGTTTTTTTAAATTACTTTTGAACGAGGATAGCGTGTTGTTTGAAAAAACTGATGCCGAAATGGTTCAATGATAGCGGCGTTGGCCGAGCTTGAGGGGCTCAAGGCCGTGCTCTTGAAATCTCGGCAGGAGGTCGAGTAGCAAAAAGCTGCTGCGGCCAAAGCAGAGAAGGACCTGGCTGCCGAAAAGGTGGCTAGAGGGAAAGACCAGGCGCGGGTCCTGGAGGTCGAGGAGACTCTCAAGGGCGTGTATCTCAAACACGATTCCCTTGAGAAAAAGGGGAAAGAGACGGGCGAGGAGCTGCGAAAGCTACGTCCCGTCTCATGCCGAGCTCCAGACCTGGGGCCGGGCTAATCACTAGGTGATCCAGCAAGTGGAGCGGGTAGCCGCGGGTAAGCCATATTTACTTCAATGTGTATTTGGCAGCAAAGGGTTCGTCGAGCTCACCCAGCTGTGGCGATCCGCAGAGGTCTTTGCCGATCTCCCGAAGAGTGCGGCGCACGCCGGCCTTTATTTCGGCCAATTGGAGGGTCATGAGGCGGAGAAGGCATTCTGGAGTCAGTTCCAGGGGTCGTCGTAGCCGCAATTGCTCAACCATTGGATGAAGCAACTGGCGGAACTTCTTTGGATGGTGAGGTCGGCGCTCCAAGACCTCTGCGTCAATCTGTGGCCCACGGAGGTGTTGCCAGCCAGCTTCTTCGGGCTCCTGGTGCGACTGCAAGAAGCCGTCCCGCAAGTCAACCGCTGGAAGCGATCCGCGTGTCTGGAAGGAGCGCGGCGGGCGTATGCCTATGTGAAAACGCACTTCCGGAAGGTTGAGGCGAAGGTTGTTGCTGCGGAGCCCCCCTGAAGGGAAGGCGCGCACCGCGGAGCAATTTTTTGCCGAAGTGGAGAAGGGCACCCGTCTTACCGAGGCCGTGTGTCCTAAGGACAAGTTGTATTTCTAGGTAGCACTTCGGAATGCCAAAGTGCGTGTAATGTATAAAAATTTATCAGTTGTTTAATGAGTACGGCTTAAGTTGCTCTCCTTTATTTCTGAGATTCCTCCTGTTTTGATCGTGTTAAACTGAAAGTGGCCAGCCATTGGCTTCAACCCCTTCGTACAATATACAAAGGGTGCCCCTTTTAAGCATTCATGACCCCTAGCCGATGTCTCGGTTCCTTGAGGAGGTCTGTGCACATAGGGACTAGGCAATCGGGCTATGGTGGCTTTATAACTTTCACTTAGTCATAGGAGTTGGATGGTGGGGACTGATGACGAGCCCCCAGTGAGTGAAGTGGTCGGCTTAGTCAGCCGAGGTCTATGCCCTGCCCACTTTGGATAATTCGAGGAAGAAGCCCTTCGTGTAACACAGGTGATCTCTAACGACACGTCACTTGACGCGGTCTTCGGATGGCCGACCAGTTTACGCTTACCTAGATAGTCGGTTTTCGGCTTTCTCCACTGAGGCGCTCTGCCAGTTAAACTAGCGGCACTATCACAGTTGTTCTCCCATTACACCCTTAGCCGAATTTATCGGGAACATAAGGGGTACACGTAGGAGCCGGGCAACCCAACTATTGACCAAAATCTAGGTTCGAAACTGATGCATATAATGCAATATCCGAGACGCCGAGTACTTCAGACTTGTGTTTTAGGGTGTAAAATCGAAGCCTTTTAGCGATTGTACTTTAAAGATGTTTTCATAGTTTGTAGGCAATGCTTGTAAGAAAATACATTTAAAAACCTTTATGGGCACGATTTCTTTATTTCAAGTAGCCAAGCTTTACATGCCGAACTTTTGATGAAAGGAAGTAAGCAAGATACAATGCGTGTAAGGATAATGAGGGAGAAACTAAAAGAAAATAGGGCGGATCATGTCATCGGTTCTATGAGCCCGGGCCACTTCCTGCCGCACGTCTGCGTCTCCGTGCTGTTGACCAGCTCATCCTCGTTGATAGCTGGGGTTGATATTGGTAACGTGCAGATTCGGCCAAGTATGCGCTTGATGCGTCCATTGGTCGATCCCTTCGAAGAGGTCTACAGCTGTTAGTTGTGTGGTTAAAGCCACATGGGCATGCTAGTTTTGGCTAGCTCTTTGACAGAAGCCTACTGACGTGTGAGCCCAAGGTTTCATCGCAGCTCGGTCTAGCCGACCCGACGTTTCCATTGTTTTGGCTCCTCGGCGACCCAGGGAGTTTTTAGTGCGAAGTTGTGCACCCTGGGGACGCAGTGCCCCTTCCAAGGGAAGCACGCAAGGAGCCCGTACCCCTATTTAGGGAGGGGAGGTACATGTCTGAGGTCAACTGGCGTAGCCCGCGTACGCTTCGAAGAGCTGGAGATGCGTTTACCGCCGCGAGCTGCCTCCTCGGATGCCTGCACCTCGGCTGCAAAAGCCGTGGTCTGTTCCTCTGTCCAGAGAGAGCATTCAGTGTTACCATTGACTGTAATAACACTGTTGGGTCCTGGCATTTTGAGCTTGAGATAAGCGTAATGCGGGACTGCGTTGAAGCGGGCAAATGTGGTGTGCCCTAGGAGCGCATGGTATCCGCTGCGAAAAAGGTATGATGTCGAAGATTAACTCCTCGCTCCTGAAGTTCTCGGGTGATCCGAACACTACCTCCAAGGACACGGTTCCGATGCAGCGAGCCTCGACTCCTGGTATTACACCTTTAAAGGTGGTGCTGCTAGGCTTAATCCGAGATGAGTCGATCCCCATCTTCCTTACCGTGTCCTCGTAGATCAAGTTGAGGCTGCTCCCTCCGTCCATAAGGACGTGCGTCAGGTGAAAATCATCGACGATCGGGTCCAGGACGAGGGCGTCCGATCCGCCATGCCTGATGCTTGTCGGATGGTCGTGTTTGTCGAATGTGATTGGGTAAGCCGACCACGGATTGTACTTCGGGGCCACAGGCTCTAACACGTAGATGTCCTGAAGTATGCGTTTCCTCTCCCTTTTAGGGATGTGGGTAGTGTAAATCATGTTTACCTCCGTTACCTCATTAGGAAAGTTCTTCTGGCCTCCATTGTTGGGCTGCCGAGGTTCATCCTCGTCTTTGCAGCGATTTTGGGTGTTATTTTGACCCTCTGTCGCTATCTTGCCAGCCTGCTTAAAGACCCAGCAATTCCTATTGGTGTGGGTTGCTGGTTTGTCTTAAGTGCCATGAATTTGGCACGGTCGATCTAGGATCTTGTCGAGCTGGCTCGGTCCATCCTTGTTCCCTTTAAAGGGCTTTCTTTTCTGTCCGAATCGAGGTCTGGTGAAGCCTGCATTGACTGCTGCGTCTTCTGTGTCGCTTCTGCTGTTTCTATGCCTGCGCTTATTTTTGTTGCGCTTGGGCTTGCCGTTGGCATCGCGAGTCTCCGAGGTCCCCGCATTACCATCGTGTGTGCTGCAGGCCAACCAACTGTCCTCTCCCGCGCAAAAGCGGGTCATGAGTGAGGTTAGGGCTGCCATGGTCCTCGGTTTGTCCTGGCCGAGCTGGCGGGCGAGCCACTCATCTCGGATGTTATTTTTGAATGCAGCGATGGCCTCGGCGTTCGGGCAGTCTATGATCTGGTTCTTTTTAGTGAGGAACTGGTTCCAGAATTTCCAAGCTGATTCGCCGGGCTGCTGAGTGACACGGCTGAGGTCATCGGTGTCCGGAGGTCGGACGTAGGTTCCTTGGAAATTTGCCCTGAAGGCGTCCTCAAGAGCCCCCCAGCTTCCAATGGAGTGGGGCGGCAGGCTATTCAGCCAGTGCCTCGCCGGCCCCTTTAGCTTGAGCGGCAAGTACTTGATGGAGTGGAGGTCATCTCCATTGGCCATGTGTATATGGAGAAGAAAGTCTTCAATCCATACAGCTAGGTCTGTGGTGCCATCGTAAGATTCTATGTTGATGGGTTTAAACCCATCGGGGAACTGGTGTTCCATTACCCTATCTGTAAAACAGATTGGGTGGGCTGGTCCTCGGAACCGAGCTGTATCATACCGGACGTCGGGAGAGAACCGAGTATGAGTTTGATCTCGGGTGCGGCCGTTCCTGTCTAGCCAGGCGTCGTAGCCGTCATGCCCGGCCGAAGCGCGTCCTCTTGATCCATAAATGGACCGGGGTGGTGCCCGGTTTGCCTCTATCCGACGTCGAACGTCTTGAGGGTCAAGATAATCCACAGGGTCCTTGCCATGATGGCGTGGGGATGGTTGGGTGTGGAGATCCTCCCACGCGGGCTTGTCGCGCCCTCGAGGGGGCCGGTCAGGTGCCTCGGCGGTTAGTTCATTGTCAAATTCAGGCAGTAAACGCCTGCGTGGATAAGATTTAGGCGCATTACAGCGCCGTTCTTCGAGGTCTTGCTTGGCCGAAAGTATTTTGACCCACTTGTTGTTTAGCGCATCCTCGTTAGCCTGTAGCTGCTACTGCTTGCGCTTCATGCTTCGGGCGGTAGCAACTTGGCGCTGCCGAAAGCGTTCCTGCTCAGCAGGGTCTTTGGGGACAATGAAGTCCTCGGTGCCGAGGCTTACGTCCTCCTCGGATTCCGGCATGTAATTGTCATCGGCCCCTTCAAAGAGGTCGTTGGGATCCGAGTCCCTGGGGATGCCTTCTGGGTCGACGGGGCGTTCTGGGGAGGCTTGAAGGTTCTCCCCTTGGTCTTCTGCGTGGTTGGCCGCCGTATCGGCGGTAGGGTTGTTCCTGCTGGGCTCCCTGTTAGTGCCCCTTCTGCGTTTTCACCTACGCCTTGGAGGGGAGTTGGGAGTGTTGACCATGTACACATCGTACGTAGATTTTGCTTTCCACCTGCCGGTGTTAGTGGGTGGCAAGGTGTTTTCCATGGGGTTGCTGACATCTTCATCCATGTCGGTTGCCTCGTCGTAGTCTAGGATATCGGTTAAATCGTCGACAGTGGTGACTAGGTGGGTGGTGGGTGGGATGTAAATTTCCTGATCATCGGCTTTGAGTCCGATCTTATCATAAACCGAGGAGTTCGAGATCGACAACTTTGGATCTGGTCAAGCACCTCATTAAGGTGAGATAGCTCCTCGAGGTTCATGGTCCGGCCATAAACCGGATCGACTCGTAGTGGCATGCCTGATGCATTTTCTGCCATGCAAGGAAGCGGGGTGGATTCAAGATCCGCCGCCGGGATCGGTTCTAAGCCCGATTTGGTGTTCTCGGCCGAACTCTGATCCACGTCGGAGTCAGGCACTGTGGCAGGGTTATCCGAGGAGGGGAGGGAAGTTCCTCCGTAGCCCCCGGCTGTGCCGGGGGGCATGGTTCATGGTCTTCAGAGGAGACCCGTTCTGAGGTCGAACATCTGGTGTTTGCCAGACCCGGAATCCGGCCGGGGGTCCAGCCTGATAAGACAAGCTCGCCGTGGGAGTCTGCGGTGTACTCCAGACATCCGAAAGTAACGATTTGATCAGGAGCGTAGTTCTCGACGGTGGCCAGGTGGCCTGTCGAGTCGGTGCAGAAGATCATGCTACCGAACACAAAAAGCTGGCCGGGGACGTAGACGTCCCCACAACCATTGCTGTAGTTGATCTGCAGATGAGCCATCGATCCTTCGCGATCACACAACGGAACTCTCAATGAAAGCACCAGTGTCGGTGTGAAAACCGGCAGACCTCGGGGTAGGGGGTCCCGAGCTGTGGATCTTGGACAGATGGTAACAGGAACAGGGAGACGATGTTTACCTAGGTGTCGGTGTAAAAACCGGCAGACCTCGGGGTAGGGGGTCCCGAGCCGCGGGTCTAGGATCGATGGTAACAGAGACAATGGAGACGATGTTTACCCAGGTTCGGGCCCTCTTAATGGAGGTAAAACCCTACGTCCTGCTTCTGTTATATTGATGAAGATGTATCAAGTACAGAGTTGATCTACCTCGAGATCGTGATATGTGTCTAACTTCTATGGCTAGGTAAGCAATGTTGCGTATATCTCCCCCGTACGGGCTAAACCCTATGGCTTATATACACACCAGGGAGGGTATCTAGGGTTACAATGTCGGTATCTAGGAATAAGGCGGCTGGACAAATCTTGAAGTGTACTACAAGTCTTCGGCAGAGACAACATTGATCACGCCTCCCTCGTACAGCCTCCGGAGTCCATCTTGGTCACGTACGGGGGTACATCGGCCCAACCGAGGAGACGGGTCGGCCCGGTTAGCACCCCCTAATCCAGGACACCGTCAGTAGCCCCCGAACTGGTCTTCTACGCCGAGGACGATGGTCGACAAATATCACTTCGGATCCGGAGTCTTTGGCTTGACAGACGAGTTCCACTTTACATTTCGGATTCTCTTCAACAGAACATCGACATCCGTGGTCCAACCGAGCTGGTACCCAGCCCGAGGGGTGTAGGTATCTTAGCCTCGAAGGCTAGTCGTACAGGTATGAACAATCCAATCCTGCCTGACAACTTTAACGGAGAGGCTCGCCCCATGATGGGTTGAGCAGTTACTGCCTCATCCTCAAATCGCGGTTCGAGGAAGCTCGTTTACTGGCACGTCCCTCCGAAACAGAGATCGTGCCCGCTTTCTTAGGGATATCATCAAGATTTTGTTTCTCCCCATATGTTTCAACGACATTTTTGATAGCGGCCGCGAATTTATCGGCGCAGCGGGGGGACTCTTGGCTTTTCATAGGCCTATAAGAGCAAAGCGAGATCAGGGCAACAGCGCACGCTTCCATTTCTCCCCCACTACTGCTTCGTCTAGCTCCAGCGCCCAGATCCAGCACGCCTTTCCCTTTCCTGAGCCCGACTCTTCGGTCCAGCCATGGCCGACACCCTCAAGGGACACTGGGGCGGCTCCATCATGACAGCTGCGACCATCGCCGAGCTGCGCGACGCGGGGTACCTGGCCCCCGCCATCGCCGCCCGTGCTCCAGCGGCCGATCAGCTGGTGCCCGCTCCCAACGCCGGGGAGCGGGTGGTCTTCGTCCCCCACCTCATCCGAGGCCTGGGGTTCCCGCTGCATCCCTTCGTGCGCGGGGTAATGTATTATTACGGGTTAGATTTCCACCATCTCGCCCCTAATTCCATTCTCCACCTCGCCACCTTCATAATGGTCTGTGAGGCCTTTCTTCGCTGTGAACCACACTTCGGCCTATGGCTGAAGCTCTTCAGGATTTAACCGAAGTCAAGTGGCTTGGAGCTCGCGGAGTGCGGAGGGGCCATGATCAGCAAGAACCAGGGGGCCACCTGGTTCAAGGGCACCTTCATCGAAACAGTGAAGGAGTGGCAGAGGGAGTGGTTCTACATCACCGAGCCCCTCGCCGCTGGTCAAACCGAGGTCCCGGCCTTCTCAGCCGGGCCTCCCAGGAAGCTCAAGTCCTGGAAGGAGAAGGGCGTTGCTTGGGGGAATCCAGAAGAGGCGGAGACCCTGGTCGACAGGATCCTGTGGTGGTCCACGGCGGGGAAGGTTGAGCTGGCCGACGTCATGCTTAACCGCCGGATACTCCCTCTCCAACTTCGGGCTACCCCGATGTGGGCACAAAAGCCCGAGGACATGGACACCATCAACACCTTCTTTCGCTCCACCTTGACAGCCATGTGGTCCAGTCTCATGAAGCTAGCCAAGGATAAGATTCCTCCAGCGGGGGAGGACCGCGGTCTCGAACACGGCTACGAGGCCCCCCCGGTAAGTGGCTTTGCCCTTCAATCTCTGTACTTTGTTCATTGTATCGAGGATCAAAGTTTTTACTCGAATCGTCGTGTTTCGACATTTTGCAGAAGTGGTCGGCCTGGGTGAAAGGGGTACGATGCCCAGCCCCACTGCCGGAGCAGCCCCCAACTCCCCTGCTCTCAGCGCTTCTGACCGAGGAGCCACATGTGGTGGTCTCCAAAGGGACGAAGCCCCAGACGGGGAGGTCCAGTGCTCGGACCAGGGGGACCTCGGTCACCAGGTGAGAAGAGACCCACACCTCCGCCGCTCAAGACGGCGGCGCCGAGGAGGGCGAGGAGGAGATTCCCCCTCCGATGGGGAAGAGGTCGGCGATAGAAGACGCCGACGTGGTCATGCCACCAAAGGGCTCAAAGACGCCGAGGCGAGCCTCATCCGAGGCCGCCAACAAGTCATCGGAGAGGGCCGAGCTCTCCGGTGACTCAGAGGAAGACCCCCTCGCAATGGGGAGGAAGAAACCGACACCTCGAGGGTAAGCCCTTGTCTCTATCGTCTTTCCTTGAGTCATTTTTTCAGCAAGGGAAATCTTTTACAAAAGCAATCTTTCACATGCAGTCCGCCGAGGGTAATCCCCAGCGGTTCTTCAAGCGGGCTGCCATCCGCCAGTGGGACTCCAGAGCCCGCCGCTTCTCCCCCGAAGCATGATGGGCTAGGGGAGGCGACATCCACCCTGGTCCCCGATGTCGACTTGACGGGGGCCAACAAGGTGGCGACCATGGCCGAGGTCAACACCTCGGCCCAACAAGACCCGGGGATGGAGCGCCCCAAGGTCGTCGAAGAAGAGCTGGGCCAGTCATCGGTCCAGCCGGCGTCTACCTTGGCTCCGCCACACCAGGCGGAGGCTGCTCAGGTGGATATGCCTGAGGTCATCCCTCCACCCCAAACCACTGCCCAAGGGCGGGCCGATGCGGGGTGGACCGAGGAGATGGAGGACGCCCTAAAGGGCTTTTCCATCAAGGAGGAGCACCGTGCCTTGATAGGCACGGCGCTGCAAGGCTACCGGTCCACAGGGGCCAGCCTGCACGAGGTGTTTAAGAACCTCATAGCAGGTTTCGAGGTACGCCTTCTGCGCTTTCAATTTGTTTATTTAAGCTGTTTATTTTATGAGTGTTGTCCGAGGACATAAAAGTACAGCCTGCTAAACGGCTTAGTGAGTGAGTAGCCCCCTAGCCCGAAGTCGGTTGCAAGAAACCGGCATCGGGGTCGCTTGACGTAGTGGGAGCCCATTGAGTAGCCCCCAGGACGCTGCTAGAGGCAGCCGTCCTGGAGCCTATAAGTGATCTTAACTATTCCCTTTATGATAAGGATCTGTTTTATTCCAGGTTTTGACCTCGGTTCCGGACTCCGTCTTCGAAGAGATGGCGAAGATGAAACGGAAACTTGAGCATTCTCAAGGTAAGCAAGTTTAAACTTGCCTTTGTATTTTTACTAAATACGTGTAATGTATGTGAAAGAAGACAACTAAGGCCAAACTGTGTTGACAGCGGAGCTGGAGATGCTCAAGGCCGAGCTTGACAGAGCTCGGAAAGAGGTGCGGCAGCAGGAGAATGCTGCCGCCGCGGCCGAGAAGGCGCGGGCTGCCGAGAAGGCGGCCGGAGAGAAGCACCAAGCACGGGTGCTAGAAGTAGAGGAGACCCTGAAGGGCGTGTTCGAAGCACGTGACAAACTTTAGGAGGAGGGGCAGCGGACGAAGGAGGAGCTCGAGAAGCTGCAGCGTGCCCACTCCGAGCTCAAGACCTTGGCCCGAGTGGATCGCGAGGTGCTCTAGCAAGTGGAGCAAATCGCCTCGGGTAAGAAATTTTTGCTGCAGTGTACGTTCGGCAGCAAAGGGTGTGTCGAGCTCACCCAATTATGGCGTTCCGCAGAGGTCTTCGAGGATCTCCCGCAGAGCGCGGAGGATGCGGTGGCATATTTCGGCCAGCTGGCGGGCCATGAGGCGGAGAAGGCCTTTTGGGGTCAATTCTCGCGGTCGCCGTCTGCACAGCTGCTGAATCATCGAGCGAAGCAGCTAGTTGAGCTGTTCTGCATGACAAGGCCGGCACTCCAGGACCTCTGCGTCGCTTTGTGGCCTGCTGAAGCCATGCCGAAGAGTCTCTTCGGCCTGACGGCCCGGCTCCAGAACGCCGTGCCCTGCGTTGAGCGCTGGAAGAGGTCCGCATGCTTCGAAGGGGCGCGGAGGGCATACGCTTGCGTGAAGACTCACTTCCGCAAGGTTGACGCGGAGACGTGTGCCGCTGGGCGTCCTGCAGACAAGCCGCGGACCGCCGAGCAGTTCTTCACCGAGGTCGAGGCCGGAGCTCGGGCAACCGTGGCCATGTGCCCCCAGGACACGATGTATTTTTAGGTGATGCTTCGGAATGCCGGAGTGTATAATGTAAAGACTCTATCCCGTGTTTGAATGAAGATGGCTTGAGATTCCATACATATTTATTGTATAATTCAATGATGCCTCCAATATGACTGTTCAAAATGAGAGTGGCCAGTCGTCGGCTTCAGCCCCAGTGTAGGTTATACAGAGGGTGCTCCTTAAGGCATATCTGGCCCTTGGCCGACGTCTCGGTACCCGGAGGCGGTCAATGACTTAAAGGAACTAGGCAATCGGACTATAGTGGCTTGACATCTTTCATTTAGTCGTAGGAGTTTGACTATGGGGGCTGAAGACCAGCCCCCGGCGTAGGGAGTGTGCGGCAAAGCGACCGAGGTCTAGGCCATGGCACACTTCGGCTAGAAATAAAAGCCCTTCGTTTGACACGGGTGATCTCTATCGTCACATCGCTTGACGTGGTCACCGGATGGCAGACCAGTTTGCACTTACACAGATAGTCAGTTTTCGGCTTTCTCCACTGAGGCGCCATGCCAATTAACCTGGCGGCGCAATCGCAGTGGTTCTCCCGTTACACCCTTAGCCGAATACATCGGGAACGTAAGGGGTACACATAGGAGCCGGGCAACCCAACTATTGACTGAAATCTAGGTTCGAAACTGATGCATATAAGGCCAAAAATCCGGGACGCCGAATACATCGGACTTTCATATACAATTGCATCTTTTTTTTAAATACTTCATCGTCCTGGAGCTATGCTGATAAATAAATACAATAAAGACCTTGAAAGGGCACGGTTTCTGTATATCATAATGTCAATTATGTACAAGCCCGGTTGTGACGAGAGTAATCGAAAGAGCACAACGTGAATAGTAAGGAAGAAAGAGGAAAAATAGGTCGGATAATTACTGACGGATTTTAAAGGATCCGGACCGAAGCCTGCCGCACGTCTGTGTTTCCGAACTATTGAACAGATCGCTCTTAATTGGCGACGGCTGATTTGCGAAGGCTGATGCCTGACCGGCCCTTTATACACTCGAAGTGTTTAATAACCGAGTTCCCCAAAGGGAGGTGTTTGCCGGCATCGTTCTGTGGTTAAGGCCACAGAGACGTAGTGACGCTCAGCTACTTCTTTTACAGATGCCTATGTATGCAGGGGCGCTAAGCCTTGTCCTCGCGTGGTTGATCCGCGTGTGACGCGTGAGTAGTTGTACTGGCTCCTCGGTGTCCCAGGGGATTTTGAGTGCGAAGTTGTGCACCCTGGGGACGTAGTGCCCGCAGCTAGGGCACGCGAGGAGCCCGCATCCCTATTTCGGGTGCGGGGGTAGCTGGCCGAGGTCGACTTGTGCAGCCCGGGCTCGCTTCAAAGAGCGAGCGGCGCGTTTATCGCTGCGGGCTGCCTCCTCGGACGCTTGGACCTCGGCCGCAAAAGCCGCGGTCTGTTCCTCTGTCTAGAGTGAACGCTTGGTGTTGCCATTGACTGTGATGACACCATTGGGTCCCGGCATTTTGAGCTTGAGGTAGGCGTAATGGGGGACTGCGTTGAAGCGTGCAAAGGCCGTGCGTCTTAATAGCGCATGGTATCCACTCCGGAAGGGCACAATGTCGAAGATTAACTCTTCGCTTCTGAAGTTCTCGGGCGAACCGAAGACTACCTCGAGGGTGACTGTCCCGGTACAACGGGCTTCGATGCCCGGAATGACACCTTTAAAGGTGGTAGAGCTCGGCTTTATCCAAGATGAGTCAATGCCCATCTTCCGAACCTTGTCCTCATAGATGAGGTTAAGACTGCTTCCCCCGTCCATCAGGACGCGTGTTAGATGATAACCATCAACAATAGGGTCCAGAACGAGCGCCACAGATCCGCCATGCCGGATGCTGGTCGGATGATCGTGCTTGTCGAAGGTGATCGGGTAGGCCGACCATGGATTATACTTCGGGGCGACTAGCTCGAACGCATATATGTCCCGAAGCACACGCTTTCTCTCCCGTTTAGGGATGTGGGTGACATAGATCATATTGACCTCTGTTACCTCATTTGGAAATTTCTTTTGCCCTCCATTATTGGGCTGTCGAGGTTCATCCTCGTCGTCACTGCGGTGTTGGGTTTTATTCTGACCCTCCGCCGCTGTCTTGCCAGCTTGTTTGAAGACCCAGCAATTCCTATTAGTGTGTGTTGCTGGTTTTTCCTGAGTACCGTGAATCCCACATGGGCGGTCCAGGAGCCTGTCAAGCTGGCTTGGCCCGTCTTTGTTCCCCTTATAGGGTTTCCTTTTCTGCCCGGATTTAGGTCCGGTGAATCCAGCATTGACCGCGGCGTCTTCAATGTCGCTTCCGCCGTTTTTATACCTGCGCTTATTTTTATTGCGCTTCGGTTTTCCATTGGCGTCACGGGTTTCCGAGGTGCCTGCCTCGCCGTTATGAGTACTTCGGGCGAGCCAGCTATCCTCTCCCGCGCAAAAGCGGGTCATCAGAGACGTCAGGGCGGTCATAGTCCTCGGCTTATCCTGGCCGTGCTGTCGGGCTAGCCATTCGTCCCGAATATTATTTTTGAAGGCGGCGATGGCCTCGGCATCGGAACAGTCTATAATCTGGTTCTTCTTGGTGAGGAACCTGTTCCAGAATTTTCGGGCTGATTTGCCTGGCTGCTGGGTAACATGGCTAAGGTCATCAGCGTCCGGAGTTTGGACATACGTGCCCTGGAAATTTGCCCGAAAAGCGTCTTCTAGGGCCTCCCAGCTGCCGATAGAGTGAGGAGGGAGGCTATTAAGCCTGTGTCTCGCCGGCCCCTTTAATTTGAGCGGCAGATATTTGATGGCATGGAGGTCATCTCCATTGGCCTTGTGTATGTGTAGGAGAAAATCCTCGATCCAGACTGCTGGGTCTGTGGTACCATCGTATGATTCTATGTTAATGGGCTTAAACCCTTCCGGGAACTGATGTTCCATCACCCGGTCTGTAAAGCAGATTGGGTGAGCTGGACCTCGGGACCGAGGAGGATCTCGTCGGGTCTCGGGAGAGAGCCGTGAGTAGGCTTGATCTCGGGCACGGTCGTTCCTGTCCATCCAGGCATCGTAGCCGTTGGGCCCAGCGGGGGCGCGTCCCCTGGATCCATAGATGGACCGAGGGGGAGCCGTATTTTCTTTAATACGACGCCTAGCGTCACGAGGATCCAGGTGGTCGACGGAGTCTTTACCATGACGGCGTGGGGGTTGCCTTTCACCATGGTCTTCTCGTCTTGGCCTATCCCGTCCTCTAGGGGGCCGATCGAGGTCTTCAGCAAGCTCTTCGTCGAATTCGGGTAGGTGGCGCCTGGGTGGGTAAGACTTCGGCGCACTATGGCGTCGGTTTTCCATATCCTGCTCGGCGGAAAGCACTTCAACCCACTTTTCATTTAGCGCGTCAGTATTTTCCTGCAGCTGCTGCTGCTTTCGTTTTAAGCTCCGGGCCGTCGCGACGAGGCGTCGCCGGAAGCATTCTTGTTCGAAGGGGTCCTCGGGACGATAAAGTCCTCAGTACCGAGGCTGTCGTTTTCCTCGGACTCCGGCATGTAATTGTCGTCGGCCCCTTCGAAGAGGTCATCGGGATCAGAGTCCACAAGAGGTTGGTCTAGTGTGCCGTTCCTTACTGGGGAGGCTTGAATGTCCTCCTCAGGTTTATCGGCGTCGCCGTCCTCCTCATTGCCGTTATTGGCTGTTGCGTTGTTGCCACTAGGTTCCCCATTATTACCCCTTCGGCGCCGTCGCCGGCGTCTTGGAGGGGAGTTGGGGGTGTCCACCATATAGACATCATAGGTGGATGTGGCGGTCCACCTGCCCGTGTTGACCGAGGGCAAGGTGTTCTCGATGGGGCCGTCGACGTCCTCCTCCATGTCTGAGGGTTCGCCGTACTCCAACACGTCAGTTAAATCATCGATCGTGGCGACCAGGTGGGTTGTGGGTGGGATGTAAATTTCCCTATTGTCGGCTTTAAGTCCGATCTGATCGTAAACCGAAGTCTTGCCGTCCGAGATGGACATGCTCTGGATGCGGCAAAGCATCTCATCAAGGTGAGATAACTCTTCAGGATCCATGGATGCGCCATAGGCAGGGCTGATTCGAAGCACATCCGGTATGTGAACAGGCGTGTCTTCGGAGCGAAGGGAGTCTGAACGTAATTCGGAGTTTTGATTCGAAATCATCTCTGGCGCCACTTCGAGAGTGGGAGCAAGATCTTTCTCCGAACTGGTGGTCGAGGTGAGATCAGCCAGAGTGGCGGCGTCGGTAGTCTCAAAAGACGTCATGACAGAGTTCGGTTCCGGGGTCGAGCCTCCAGAACCGGTCGAGCTTTCGATCAGGCCGGGCGTCCATCCTGATAGGGCGAGTTCGCCGCGGGAATCGGCAGTGTACTCGAGGCCACCGAAGGTTATGACCTGTCCTGGCGTGTAGTTCTCGACGGAAGTCAAGTGTCCCGTCGAATCGGCGCAGAACATCATGCGGCCGTAGATGAAGAGCTGTGCGGGGACGTAGACGTCCCCACAGCCGTTAGTGTGATTGATCCGCAGGTGAGCCATCGACCCTTCCGGTGATCGCGCAGCGGAACTCTTAATGAAAGCACCAGTGTCGGTGTAAAAACCGGCAGACCTCGGGGTAGGGGGTCCCGAGCTGCGGATCTAGGATCGATGGTAACAGAGACAATGGAGACGATGTTTACCCAGGTTCGGGCCCTCTTAATGGAGGTAAAACCCTACGTCCTGCTTCTGTTATATTGATGAAGATGTATCAAGTACATAGTTGATCTACCTCGAGATCGTGATATGAGTCTAACTTTTATGGCTAGGTAAGCAATGTTGCATATATCTCCCCCCTACGGGATAAACCCTATGGCTTATATACACGCCAGGGAGGGTATCTAGGGTTACAATGTCGGTATCTAGGAATAAGGCGGCTGGACAAATCTTGAAGTGTACTACAAGTCTTCGGCAGAGACAACATTGATCACGCCTCCCTTGTACAACCTCCGGAGTCCATCTTGGTCACGTACGCGGGTACATCGGCCCAACCGAGGAGACGGGTCGGCCCGGTTAGCACCCCCTAATCCAGGACACCGTCACCAGGTTCGGGACCTCTTGATGGAGGTAAAACCCTATGTCCTACTCTTGTTTATATTGATGGAGATGTATCAAGTACATAGTTGATCTACCTCGAGATCGTATGATCTAGTCCTAAGGATAGGTGAATGAGATTGTGTTCAGGTCCCCTCTAAGGGCTAAACCCTTTGGCTTATATACATGCCGGGTAGGGTATCTAGGATTACAAGGTTGGTATCTAGGCGTGGAGGCGGCAGGAGGAATCTTGGAGTACGCGCCAAGTCTTCGGTAGACGCAGTCTTGATCTCTTCTCCTGCGTGTATCTCCCGAAGTCCATCTTGACAAGAATGAGAGCCCACTTGTCTGGCCCGAGGAATATGGGCCGGCTAGGTTGGTACCCCCTAGTCCACGACACCATCATCTGTGAACATGAGTTTGATGTGAAAGTTAAACTTGGAATGTTGGGCTTGCATGTGAACTATACCATGTCCCATGGTTTGTCTGTTATTGTTCTGGAAATAGAGTAAGTTATTACATGACCCGGAAAAATATATTCTATGCCACATCTCGGCATCAGACTTACATACATCTCAGTCGATGCACGAACATCACAATATGCATGCTGACTAGATCAACATTTGAACCTAGCTATTATGAATGAAAATTCAGATTGACATCAGTTTTAGATAGCAAGAGACACTTAGCCTGCTCTGCCTCTGCTAGCTTATTTCTGGCTTCTTCCATCTCTTGTTTGGCTTGGGTGAAGAGAGCATTTGATTTCTCTTTTCGCATCTTTAGGAACTCAGCTACATTCTCAAGGGCTGCTGCACGCTTTCTTTCAGCCTTTACTAGAGCCACAAGGACAAGAACACTTGACGACTTCACCTGGCTAGTGTGTAATCCAGCATCATTTAGGAATTGGCACCTTGTGTCTAATCTGGCATCATTAGGGAACTGGCACCTTGTGTGTAATCCATCATTATTTGGGAACTGGCACATAGGACTAGCCTCAAAACCTGATCTTGAGGTTGACCATATTTCCCTCCTCGCAGGAACTGCATCCTGACATGAAGAAGTTACTTCTTTTTTAGATCAATAGTGAGAGCTCCACAGATCCATTCAGTAGAAGCCCCATAAACAGGACTAGTAGAAGTGAGTTCAGAAGGAGAAATATAAAAACAGACTCGTAGGGTGAGAACACCTACTTCCTACATCAAGCTAAGGGCCTCTTTGATTCGCAGGATTTTGAAAATGTAGGAATAGGAAAAGTATAGGATTGGAGTGGCATGCCAACTTGAATCCTATAGGATTAGCAAGGAGTGTTTGATGCCACATGGAAAACAAAGGAATTGTAAAAGAGGTTGAGTGCATGTTAGATTTCCTATAAAATGTAGTACAAAAGATTCCATAGGAAAAATTCCTATGGAATCCAATTCTATGAATCAAAGGGCCAACATAGGAAAAATTCCTAAGGGTTTCAATCCTCCAGAAATCCTATAGAATTCCTTTGAATGAAAGGAGCCCTAAAAAGGAAAGCATTAGGATGATTAAGAGTGTGCTTATTACATATCGAGCAGAGCTACTTTACAGAAACTACAATATATACATCAAAGAACACAAGGCTAAGCCAAATAGGAAAACCAGCGGAGGGGTGCACTAAGCCAAGGGTAGCCGCAGCAAAACAACCGTCATCCAGATGATCTCTAGGGCCTCGGTAGCCGCGTTTGACTGACTAGTTTTTCATCCTACGGCATGGTGGGTCCAGTGAGTAAATTGAGATCCTACAAATGATAGAGAGCCTAATCAAGTGTAGAGGCAATTATTTGTCCCGCCTATTACTGTTTAATAATTTTCCACACCGCTGAATTGCATGGCAAGAACCCTAGCCAAGCACACAACATTGTTTGCCGCTGTTTTCGGCTCGGGGCTTGTCGAGGGCTTGGCCTGGTCCTGTCTACAATACTGCTGCCAGACACATACCATGTCAAAGTAATTGAAAGGCTGTTAGTTACCAAAGCTTGTTTTACAGGTTCGGTGCAGCTCGTCTTTATCTTGCGACGTTCCTTGAAGATGTCCCCAACATCCCGTATTTGATCTTCATTTCCCCTCTGCATGTTGGCATTAGTAGTTTTGTAAAATCCCAACATGGCAAGAAAAATATAGTAATACTCACACATCTTGTAGGCAACATTAAAGCACTCATCTGCAATGTTGGCACGAGTAATTTTTAATATCCTACTTTGTGGTTATTCAACTTTGCTACAAATACGTTGTGGTCTCATTCTGAGTCAATAGAACTGGGGTATCACCTCCCTGCTATTCTTAAAAACTTTTAACCATTTGCCACACTACTGGTTAGAGATGAAGAATCTACGCAAGCACACCACAATACAGGAGGGACGCCCAATTACAAGATGATATTCTGTTGGATAATGCAAGCTATGACCAATTACTTTTACTGGAACAATAGCAGCTAGGAAAGGGGAACAATAGCAGCACGAAAATTTGATGGGTAGGTATGAACAAAATCGGAACTGCACAAGTATAGCTAAGAGAATCAATGTACACATTACCAATCGCAGAGGAGCACAAATGTCGCGGCCTTGTCTGTGCATCATGGGCAGCAATGAGAGTCAGTTCATTATCGCCGACGGTGCTACTGCTGCCCTTGCCGTCGGCTACCGGGAAGCAGATCTGAGACCGTGGACGACGACACCGGGGAAGCGGCTCCTGCACGGTGTACGACGGCGACGGCGGACCGGCTCCAGTGCGGCGTACGACATCGTCGATGAGGCAGATGCGCTGGGGTGGACGAGTGCGCCGATGTAGAAGGGGATGGGCAGGAAGGCCGGCTAACCGTAGCCGGCTTGTTGTGGGGTGCCGCGGTGCCGTGGAGAAGTGTATTTTGCTGTGGGGATAGAAAATGGGGATTATTGAGGTGTCCTCTGGGTGCGGGGTGGGGGTGGCTGGGCGGGGTGAACGTGAAGTTACCAAAGCAACCCCCGACCCAACACCATCCTTCGGCCAGTTATACAAAGGGTATGATGGTCATTTCACATTGCTCGAATCTGGGTCACGGGAGATATCGATGGAAGCGGGAGATTTTGCCGCCGACCTGAAAATTTGTAACACTGTACTCCCCGTCCGGCGTGTTGGATAATTGGGCTAAGCAACTAGGAGTACTAGTACACATTTGTTTTCTTAGTTTACTGTCGTGACATTAATTATTTGTTGTTTTGTCAAATAAATATGTTAAGCCATTGACTTCTAATGTAATGGTTTATACAATTCAACAGTTAGAATCATTGTTGAATTCCAAGATGAATACCAAGTCTATGGTACTTCACAATATACTCAAACTCACATAATCCAACTCAAATGAAAATCTAAATGCATTTTATAATTATTAATTAGTTGGATGCAACGAAACCATCAATAACTCTACATGATCCAGTCCAAAACAATATTTGAACACATCCCAATGTGTGAATTCCTGCGTTTGTGAATGAAGCGTAGAGAGAGAGTGTGTGACGATGGAGCAATGGCGGGAGAGTGATGTGTGCTCACAACACACAAGAGGTACACCCCATGGAAGACAGAGACAGAGGGCGGAAAAGATTGTATATATGTGGGTGAGAGAGTAGGAGAGAAACCTCACAAGAGAGATAGAGGAAGTGTGTGAGAGAGGGACATTTGTATAGGGAGGAAGAAGTTAGGTCTGTGAGAAAGATGGAGACATGTATATATACAAAGTGAGATGCGTGCGTGCGATCGAGATTTTGTACATTTGGAAGGAGAAGAGACAAAAGGTTTGATGAGAGAGCTAAAAAAATGGACGAGAGGGGGGGGGGAAGCTTGTGTGTGTGCTTGTGGCCTTGTGGGTTCTGGGATTGATATTTTTGTGCGGGAGAGAGAGAGAGAGCAAAGGAGTCAGTCAGCCACTTTTACGTCAGCCTGCTTCCAACTGGCCCCGCATTCTCTAGTGTGGTCTGGTCGGTGTCTTCGTTCTTCCCGATGCCCTCGTTGAAGATCCAGGTGGTGTGCATGCTGGGGTGCAGAGAAGCACAAGCGATAGTGGTCGCTATATAACCTTGGACGGGGATGGATAGTGTGCGAGGGGGTGTGTGTCCGAAATATTGAGAGAAATCAAACCTAGGGAGAGAATGTGTGTGCATTGTGTGCATGCGAGAGAGGCTAAGGGTGCGATATGGATACATCGTGTGCATGAGTGTTTAAGCAATATAGAGAGACCGTGTGCAGGATACGAAGAGAGGACTATGGGGAATGTGTTTGTGAGGCAGAGAGACATAGCGAGAGATAAATGTGTGTGCGTGGTATAGGGTGTATGTGACGGAGAGGTACATGCTAAATAGGGTTTTCGGGAAGAGATTGTGTGTGCAAGAGAGAGAGAGAGAGAGAGAGAGAGGGCCTTGAGGCGGGCAGGGGCTGGGCGAGGGTGTGAAAATGTGTGCGTTGATGCATGTATTACATGCGAGTGTGCGAGGGAGGGTCGAATCGAGAGAGATGGTTGTTGTGTTACGGATGCCTTTCTCTCTCTCTCTCTCTCTCTCTCACACACACACACACACACACACACACACACACAAACACGAATACAAGACCGTTCTCTCACGCATACACCATATCTCGGCATCTCTCTATGTCTCACATACACGATGATTTGCACATTCACACCTCTCTATATCACACACACTGTCTCCACATTGCCCTTTCACCACAACACATATAGACACACACTACTAGGGAAAACCCTAGCAGTAGCGCGGGTTAAAGGCCTATCAGTAGCGCGGGTCCCAGCGCTACTGATACGACCCTACAGCTAACTTTTAGCAGTAGCGTGTGTTCTGACCCGCGCTACTGCTACTCAAAGATAACAGTAGCGCGTGTCCGAACCCACGCTACTGCTAAAAGCTGCAGCGCGTCTATTTATCACACGCTACTGCTAAGGCCACGCTGCTGCTACGCACATACCCCGCGCTACTGTTATTATTTTCTTTTTTTTCTATGTATTATTTTCTGTATTTTTTCCTACGAATTTTCTCCATATATATACAGGTTTTATACAATAGTCTCTATCATATGATACACACAACAGTCTCATCATATTATACACATACAAATCTCATCATATCATACACATACAATAGTCACATCATATATATCTCATGTCATCATCAACATCATGATCCAACACAAATGATGTCTCTCGTCATCATCTCGAAATAGCGATAGAAGTTGACACATGTCTCGAATACATGCAACTACATGGTCATCACATGCACATGTTTCATCATCCATCTAAACTATGATATAGAAGAGAAGAGCGATCACTATGAGGAATAGCGGAATTATGTAGTAGCTCATGAGGCGGTGGTTCTGATCCCTCTCTCGCGCTAGCGTGAACCTCAAGTAACTAGCTTCCGCTTCCCCTCTGCTATCGAACCCTCTCTGGCTGCCGCCCGGGAACCGGTACACTGGGGCCTGACACTCTGGCCACTCGTCGTACACTCCTGGAACCTTCCCTATGTACACGACATAGCACTTCTTCGCCATCGATGATCTATGTACCTGTTAGAGATGCATTCAATGATATATAATATGCAACACATAATATATATACTTGAGCAACATGAAGATAAAGAGTAAGCAAATAGAAGCAACATATAGTAAACATAATTAACGAAGTTCATCGTAACTAATTAACTAGCGCTACGCAAGTTTAGCAGGACCGTTTACATCACAAAGTTTCAAAGTTGCGTCGAATACATAAAGTTCAAATTCAACGGACAAGCCATCATCGTGATCGTCAATCACGGGAACTTCCATTCGTCCATGTCCGGAAGGGTGCACCCTAGCTTCGTAAAAGGTGTCATGTCCATACACTGTAGGTCTATGCGAGCTCGGACGTCAGCCCGCGATATAGGGCCGCAGTGGAACATCCCATTCTTTTCGACGACGTCTTTCACGATGGTCGTCGCATTGTCTTGCTGGATGCGATAGAAGTCATTCCTCAGTTTATGATCTGGTTCGGCTCCTATGGCTTCAGCCCATTTGCGGATATGGGCATCAGATGAAGATGTGATGCCAAGTTGTTGACGATCCCTTCTGAATTCCATCATGCGATTGATGACGTAGAATCCATCGTTCGTACTTGCTGCCGGTTGCTGGATGCAGCAGAACTCAGTTTTATGTAAGAAAGCCAGCGTGTTCCTCCTTTGTTTCTTGATTTGAATGTGGCCACCCCTCATGCTTAAGCCAAGGAGAGCACGAACCAGAACACTCTTAATGTTTGTGTAGTCTTTCTTCATCGTGTTTTTGGACGAGTCCTAATATAGAGCGTAGGAGACTCGCGGGTAAAGAATGATAAGGACGGTGCGCCCCTCGCTGGGCAAAATAAATACACCTCAAATTAGCCTCCCTACGTTCGAAGGAATGATTGAAATGTACCAAAGGTTGTGTTAAAGCGGCTATCCGGGAATGACTTACATGGGATGATAAGGCAGCAAAATCCTTTCCTTGTCCTTATTCATTACCATGAAGTCTTCGATGTAGTTAGTCGCAGCGAGATGTTCCACATCGCTGATTCCCAGGAAGCCCTCATGCATGTAGTAGGGGTCCGCTACGGCTATTAGCGAGATTTGCTCTTTCCTGATGATGTAGCTCATATGTAGCGCAAAAAGACGGACGAGTGTAAAGTCCAACCGCCTCTGGAGATACATATCGTAGATGTGATCAAACCGCAGGAAGAAGATATCTGCTGGGCATGTAGCAACGTAGCCCTTGCCCATCGGCACACGAACCGTGCATAGCGGGTATCCTGGATCCTCCGAGGCGAGAAGGCTCTTCTCTGTCAACAACACATGGTCATGGAGTCTCCTGAGATCCCCATCTATGGCCATGAGACCGTCCGGCGGTAGCATCGGCTTGCCCGTGACATGGAGTAACGGCGAATCTCTTATCGATACACTGTCCGCAACCCTGTTCACCGGAGGCGCCTGGCTGCTAGAAGCAGCTTTGGCGGTAGCAGAGCCTTTCTTCACAGGTCTCTTCCTCTGCTTCTTCTTGGGTTGAGCTACTGAGCCTTCCAGACCCTTCCTGACCCCTGCCCCAAGTGTTGTCGGGCTAAGCACTGCATGACCCTCGGGTAGTTGATCCTGGGTTGAGGCGGCATCCGGAGGCGTGTCCTGCGAGGATTGCATGAACAGAGACTTCTTGCACTCAACCCGAGGATGTTCTGGCTCTTGTGCATCATGCATCTCATCTTCACGCTCATAGCTTGAGTCATATGGCACCTGGCTCATCATTTCCGCGTCGTCATAGCCGGTATTAAGGTACCGGAGAGGGTCATCCTCATCCATGTCATCATTCATATCTTCTTCCATGGGGGTGATGGTTGGACCCCCTTCCTCGCATCGTGCGCTCTCACCCAACACGACAGACGGTGGTGGTAATTGCGTGGGTGAGGTGGTGGTCATACCTTGAATCGGTATTGTAGTCGTTGGTGTTCTCCCGACCACCTCCACACGAAGAAGATTCTTCAGCCGCAGCAACGGCCATTTTTTGCATTGGCCTAGCTGCGCCGGGCTCTCGTCGTCCTCTCCCCCGGTTCATAGCGGTGGAGGCAAACCCTCCTAGGCAGTTTTCACACTCGCCATGAAAACCCTGAAGATGTTATCGGGCATCCGCCGGCCGTGGAACAAGCGCTCCTTGGGCTTTGTTATCGTACCCTTTCCCACATCCACCAACTGACCGTTGATGTGGTAGAGTAGGGTGCATGGATTTTCGTCGGCCTGCGAAGACATGTGTGCGGTGTGTCAGACATCTGAAAGGCAACGGGAATGGAAGATTATAGATATGTTGATGAGGGTGCGACGCGTAATTACCGTGAGGGCGTCGAGCTCAGCCAATGTGGAAGCCCCGCCGAGCATGCCAGAGATGGAGGACGGGCTGCTATGAGCGGGTGAAGGAGTAGGTGCGGTTGCGAGAGCAGGCGATGGTGCGACGTTCACTGAGTTGCTCCCGACGAAGCTAGGACGAGGATAATCCACTACAGTTTTGCCTGGATTTTGCCTCGTCCAGTCGATAACAGCCGGAATCATGGTATTAACTGAAGCTACGAAATCACTTCTGCAGGCAGCTAAAGCTGCACTGACTGCCTACTGGATCATCTCATCTCTTGTCGCTAGAGCGGTCTCAGCTGCATTTTTCTCGACCACAAGCTTCACCTTCTTGTCGATGTTCACCTGACTAAACTTCGTTCTCTGCCTTTTGGCCTCCGCGTCCTCGTGGTAGTAGAAATTCCACGTGGCCCCATCTCCGGCGCCGTGCACACGTCCATACTGTGGCCGGTTGTCCAAAGGGAGTCCCTTCAGTATGTTCAAGGCCCAGTTGTGAGGGGTGTCCCACTTGGGCCTCGTCGACGACTGAGACGACGAGTCACTTTCGGCCGCAAGCTTGTGTTGCTCTTTCTGTGAAAGAAACATGAACCGTTCACAAATGTTACTACAACGTGTAGTCGACTTGATCAGAAGCTAATATAAGGTGGTTAAATAATAATTACCAGTAATCTAATCAATTTCCTCGTGGGCACGTCCGTGTAATAAACCTTTTCTCCTTGTCCCACTTATAGCGGGCCCTAATGAAATCACGCTCCTACGGGTTGGTGAACTCTGCAAAGGGGTCTGGGATCCCCGCGGCTTCACGTTCCGCATCCTCCTTATCCCATATGGGCCTCTTGCCAATGTAACCACGGCTTCCCAGGCGGTGGGTCCCCGTGTTCTTTTCCTGCATCCCCTTGAATTTCTCAGACTTACGCTTGGTTTCATCAGTAGCGCAAGTCTCCTAGAATTTTTCAAACTCTTCCGAAAGTGTCGGATTGTCCTCCCAAATCTTGGAGTAGGGTTTTTTTTTCAATCGCTCGTTTCACCCTACCTTTCCAGGCGGCCAACGCGTTGCTGAACTTGCCCATGGCGGCGTTGTTTATCTTGACCATGGCGGGATCTTCCCACGGACATTTTTCGTCATTCTGGCCGGGGAACTGGAATCTGTTGTGCGGCTTCGTTAGGAGGAAGTGCTCCATATTTGGTTTACTCCTTAAGTCCGAGTCGTTGATGCTCGCGGTTTCCCGTAGGATGCATCCGACTTGGTTGCTGTAGCATTTGCGAGCTTCCTCCAGCTCTGTTGGCTCGAATTTGCCGGGGTGCATCGCTGTGACCAGCAGTCTTCCGGTGCCGAGCTTGTTTGGGCGTCGTGTCCTCGACTTCTTCTTTGCTTCGTTAGCGGCTTCGGCGCCGCTACCATCCGCACCGGTGTCGGTGTCGCCGGTGTCGGTGCCATCGGTGCCGGTGCCGGTCTCGGTGTCGGCGTCCGTGGCAGTACCATTGTCCGCTATGACAAGGGGGCCATGCAAACCTTGGCTTTGCTGACTAGACAAGAAGTCGAGGTAATCATGCTCATGCTGTAAGGGGGCCCTGCAATCCTCGTCAGCGTGGGCAGAAGCCCCGGCTTCGTCGTTGCTCGACATGTTTCCTATGATTAAGTCTGCTAGTTTAATTCTCAAACTATAATAAAATGAATAATGACATAAAAAAGGCCTATGTTTTGCCGGAATGCCATTTCATTCCCGTCCCGGCAAATCCCGGGCACTCAATATGTCATACTTTCTAGCACAAGTCATGCCGAAATTCACGGGAAATTTCGGCATGAGCTTTGCTAAAAAGTGGACATATCGAGCGCCTGAAATTTGCCGGAACGGAAATGAATCAACATTCCGGCAAAACATAGGCCACTCGGATCATTTTCCCTGCAAAGATGTACTAAAGTAGAAAGAAATGCTCATATGGCACATCATATATGGCAACAACATCATTTGGCACTTCACTTTTCCAAAATATATATGTTCACCATCAAACGAAAACATTTGCTGCAAGCTAGCTAGTGGAGTGCAAGAAGTGCAATTTTTTTTGACTTCATTACTGCATAAACAAAATTTTCACTGTCTGAAAAGCAACAATTCTATTTTTTCTTTAAATAGAAACAATTGCTTTAACTAAGTTTTTTTAAATAGCAAAAATTCTGGTTTTTCTTTAAATAGCAACAATTGCTTACTAAGTTTTTTTAAATAGCAAGAATTTTGTTCTTTCTTTAAATAGCAAGAATTCCTTTAACTAAGTTTTTTTATATAGCAACAATTCTGTTTTTTCCTTAAATAGCAACAATTGTTTTAACTAAGTTTTTTTAAATAGTAACAATTCTGTTTTTTTAAATAGCAACAATTGCTTTAACTAAGTTTTTTTAAATAGTAACAATTTTGTTTTTTGTTTAAATAGCAACAATTGCTTTAACTAAATTCTTAAATAGCAACAATTCAAGATAATGTTTACAGCAACAATTCTGTTTTTCTTTTTCTTTTGAATAACAACAATTCAAACTTCTAAATCTAGCACAAATAAAATAACCCTAGAAAATATTTCTAGGGTTCATAATCTATAACTAACCCTAGGGTTCATAATCTAGCACTAGAAAGATTTTAAATTTTAGGGTTCATATGGCACCTAGGGTTAGTGGCAGAGAGAGAGAGAGAGCAGAGAGAGAGAGAGAAGAGGGGAGGTGAGAGGAGGGGCTTACGGGGGCGCAGTAATGACGGCGGGCTCGGAGAAGGCGGCGGTGAGGTCGATGGAGGAGGAGGAGGAGCACGGGGATGACGATGGCCCGGGCGACGGAGGGGCCCGGATCTTCTCCGGTGGCCTTGGCAGGGGCGTGGACGAGGAAGAGCGGGGGCGCGAGGTCCACAACGGCCGGGGCGCGATGGCGGCGACGGTGACAGAGGAGTGGAATGGAGAGGGAGAATGGGGAATTGGGGGAGAAACGAGGGAGGCCCGCGCGGGGGTTAAGTCAAAATAGCAGTAGCGCGGGGTCCTACCCCGCGCTATAGCTAACTTAGCTATAGCGCGGGTTACACAAACCCGCGCTACTGCTAAGTTAGCTATAGCGCGGGTTACAGACCCGCGCTACTGCTATTCCTTTTATTTTTATTTTCATTTTCTTTTTCTTTTCTTTATTTTTTATTTTCATTTTCTTTTTTTATTCTTTTCATTTTTTTCTTTCATTTTCATTTTCATTTTCTTTTTCTTTTCATTTTCTTTTTCTTTTCATTTTTTTATTCTTTTCATTTTCATTTTCTTTTCATTTTTTCCTTTCTCATTTTTCTTTTTTCTTTTCAGTTTCTTTTCTATTCCTTTCATTTTTGTTTTAATTTTCTTTTTCTTTTCATTTTCTTTTTTCCTTTCTCCTTTTTCTTTTTCTTTTTCAAAAGACGACCGAGCCGGAACCATGCGCATGGTGGGAAGAAGGGATATATACAATGTATATATATTACATCATTTGACCGATAACGGTTAAGTGCATACACAAAATAGATACATATATATAAATGACGGTTTCTCAGGGTCGACGACGTTTCAGAGTGAGCTTCTTTCCTTTCTTGTTCGTTGTCAAATAATTGAGCCCCTCGTTGTGACTTTTCCATTTCCATGGAGTACAATCTTTCTTAGGTAATGTAGTCTTGATTCTTATTTTGACGTATGCTTCATCGTCATCGTCATCTTCCCTCATCGGGTTGCCGTACTGGTCGTAGTCTTCCTCATTGGCGACTCCATCCATTCCAACGATGTTCCTTTTGCCTCTCCTCACGACAACACGGCTGGGATTGATTGGGTCGGTTATGAAGAAGCATTGTGTCACGTGCTTAGCGTGTACCCATGGCTCATTTTTTGTGATGATGTTCACGGTAGCGCTCTTGGTGTCGGGTATAGACATGGTAGTGAAATACCGGTTTTCTCTTTCGACGTTCTTAGCCCATCTGGCACGAAACATCGTCGCATTGTGCAGTCTAGAGTAGTCAAGCTCCTAGATGTCTTCGACCCTTCCGTAGAATCTTTCAGTTGCGCCGTTGTCGTCGGTCATGCATTCCATCGTCACCCCTGAGTTCTGTAAATCACTGTTTATATCTTTGGCCTCCGTGTAGAACGTGTATCTGTTGATATCATATGCCTGATAGGTTGCGAGGTTGGCCGCGGGGCCATGTGCTAAGGCATATATGAGCAATCCGTCCGTAGAGCCCTCTTCTGGGGGATTAGCAAGAACATGCTCTTTGAAGCAAGGCAAGAAAGTGGAGTTGTGCTCTCTAATAACTTCGGCGTCCATCTTGCGTAGCCCCCGGTCACGGTACTTCTTTGCGATGGTTTCTTTGTGCAGTGTCGCAAAAGGATCTACCACGTCTAGGTGCTATAGCACTACTAAGTTTGCTCTGTCAAAGTCGTTGTGTCTATCCGAGTGGTCCACATGCAGTTCCCTCCGGCCGTTGGTGTGACCTTCTCCTTCGAGCCTCCCAAGGTGCTAGTTAACGGGCAAACCAATAACCTGTTCTCTGCCGTATAGATAATTCTCACAGAAGGAGATGCACTCTTTGGTCAGATAGCCCTGGACAATGCTTCCATCCGAACGGGACATGTTATGAATGAATCCTTTGATGACCCCATTCATCCTCTCAAATGGCATCATGCTGTGCAGGAATGTCGGCCCGAGGTCGATGATGTCGTCCACAATGTGGACACACAGATGCACCATGATGTCAAAGAACGCAGGTGTGAAGTACATCTCAAGCTCATTTAGTATGACAATGACCTCTTCCTGTAGCCTTCGGAGCTGCTTCACACTGATCGACTTTCGAGAGATAACGTCGAAAAAGTTGCAGAGACCAGTAAGCGTGTCACGAACGTGCTTGTCCATTATCCCTCTAAGGGCAACCGGGAGTATCTGCGTCATCATCACGTGACAGTCATGAGACTTCATCCCGCTGAACCTTTTCTTCTTAGTGTCTAGAAATCTGCTTATCTTCCCACAGTAATCGGAACTAACTTTGATCCCAGTAAGGCACTTAAAGAATTGATCGATCTCCTTCGGACTTAAGGTGAAGCAAGAAGGGGGGCAATATTTCTCTTCCTTCTTGTTAACTTTTTTGTCCCCCGCCTCCGTCTCCGTCTTCGTTTCCTCCGATGACTTTTTACGGGGCATGTGGAGATCTGCCCTGATTTTCAAATCTTCCAAGTCTCTTGTTGCCTTCGGCCCATCCTTGGTCTTCTCCGGCATGTTCATTAGTGTGGCAAGCAAGCTCTCGAGGACATTCTTCGTGATATGCATTTGATCAAGGCAATGAGGCGTCTCGAGTTTGGGCCAGTACTCCAAGTCCCAGAAAGCAGACCTTGTTTTTTGTACCTTCAGCAGCGGCTCCGATGCTTTTTTCATCTTTCCAGGCGCGGGGCACTCTTCCCAGTTTTTCAACAACTCATAGATTTCGGCGCCGCTCATCTTACGTGGAGGTCCTCGATGCTCAGCCTCACAATTGAATAGATCTCCACGGTTTCTCCACGGTGTCATCCTTCTCGAGCCATCTTCGATGCCCCATGTACACAATTTTCCCAGACCCGCCATCTTTCGTTAGCTGCTGAGACATTGTATCATCCATGCACCTGGTGCATCTGCAATATCCGTGGCACACCTAGCCTGATACATATCCGTAACAGAGATAGTCGTGCACCGTCGTCATCAGCGCGGCTCTCATATAGAAATACTCTCCTTTGCTAGCGTCCCATGTCTTGACCGGTGCTGTCCATAACGTGTCTAGCTCCTCTTTTAGTAGCCTGAGATACAGATTAATATTATTTCCCGGTTGTTTCGGCCCTTGAATCAGCATGCTCATGTGTATGTACTTTGTCTTCATGCACTTCCAGGGGGAAGGTTGTACATCCATACAAACACGGGCCATGTGCTATGGTTGGTGTTCTGGTTGCCAAACGGATTCATGCCATCGGTACTCGCACAAAGCACGATGTTCCTTGGATCACCTGCGAAAAATCGATATTCGGCGTTGAACGCTCTCCACTGGCTTGCATCCGCGAGGTGTCTCAGCTTCGGATCATCTCCATCGTCGGGCTTCACCCTCTCCGCGTGCCAGCGCATGAGCTTTGCTTCCTTAGGATCTACGAAATAACGCTGCAGACGGGGAGTGATCGGTAAGTACCATACAACTTTCTGGGGAGATTTCTTTTCGGCCTTCTTGTATCGAGAAGCATTGCACACCGGACAGCTGGTTTTTTCCCCGTGCTCATTCCGATAAATGATGCAATCATTGATGCATGCATGGTATCTAATGTGCGGCAGATCAAGAGGGCACACGATCTTCTTGGCCTCATCGACACTAGTAGGACACAGGTTCCCCGCGGGAAGAACTTTTTGTAGGTACTTCAAATGCTCATGAAGGCTTCTATCGGTCCATTTGTGTTTAGCCTTTGCCTTTAGAAGTTCGAGCATGAAACTCAAGCGGGTCACCTCGGGATCGCAACCATCATACAATAGAGTATTCGAGTCTACCTCCAGTTGCTCCAGCTTGGCCTCCTCTCTACAAGCAGCTCTATCGTTAGTCGTCATCTTGCGAAGCAGGTCTCGAACATGAGGGCCCCGCACGACTGAACTTAGTAGCGACGAAGGCTCCGGCGTGTCCGCGTCTTCTCCGTCATGTCCGACCTCTTCTCCGCCCCATGTCCGGCCTCTTCTCCGCCCCCATGTCCGGCCTCTTCTCCGCCGCCATGTTCGGCCTCTTCTCCGCCGCCATTATCGGTCATCTCTTCATCTGGCCCCATGTCGTCATTGGCTGCCCCATCGACGTCATCATCATCATCATCATCTTCTTCACTTATCCACCAAGTATAGCTATCCATGAAACCAGTCATGAGCAAGTGCGCCTTCAAACGGCCTTCCTTAAAGGGGTCGAGCCAGACTCCTCCTTTGCATCTTCGACACGGACATAAAATCTCTTTTCGGTTATTTTCATGCATGTCGTGCACCGCGGATCACAACCATCTTTCCACCATCCTTCCACTGACCTTCATGATCGTCTGCGCGGTATAATAAGCAAAAGGATTATAAATGCATGCATGCATGCATCAAAGTCATACAAAAATTCGGCATGACCTTCCCTAAAAATAGGGACAAATAGAGTTTGCCCGAAATTCGCCGAAACGGAAATAAATCAACATTTCGGCAAAACATAGGCAACTCATGTCATGTCACACACAATTTGGCAAATACACATATAGGCGGCAACTCATGCCACACGTACAATTTCCATCATATCACCCGATTCGGTCATATCACACACACACATATTTCCATTCATGCAAAGCACAATTTTTTACTCACCGGCCTATCTCGAGAGAGATCAAGCACGGTGATGAGGTCGGTGTCACTACACACCTAGGAGGGATCGAAAGTGGACAAGAAAGATGACTTTACTTCATTAAATGGATAGATCTAGTTGGGGAGGTAGATAGGTCACTTCATTAAATGGGTAGATCTAGCTAGTTGGAAGGAGATGGCTCTAATAACTAGTGGAGGGAGGAGTGAAAAGTGAGGAAGAGAGAAAGGGGTGCATAAATGGAGATAGTGGAGGAGGCATTAAAGCAGAGAGAAGAGAGGTAGGAGAAGGAAGAGAGAAGAAAGCTAGCTAGTAGTAATGGGGAAGCAAGTGAGGGAGAGAGGAGGGGGAGGGGGAAGGGGGTCGGAAAAGGTGGCAGCTGCGCCTTAGCAGCAGCGCGGGTTAGCAAACGGCGCTACTGCTAAGTGCATTAGCAGTAGCGCAGGACTGGACCCAGTGCTGCTGCTAAGCGAGACCCACCGCGTGGGACAGTGCAACCGTAGTTGCAGCGGGGGGTCTGCGACCCGCGCTACTGCTATTTTCTTAGCAGTAGCGCGTGTTCCCCAGCCCGCGCTGCTACTATACGTAGCCTGTTGGGTACGGTGGGGCCCACTTATCAGTAGCGCCGTTTAACCCCCCCCCCCCGCTACTGCTAAATAGATAACAGTAGCACGTATCCAGGGCCCGCGCTACTGTAAATTAGCAGTAGCGCTGGTCTCTGACCCGTGCTACTGTTAAGCCTCCACCTATAAGGTTTTCCCTAGTAGTGACATACACACGTTCTCAAATAAGGACGAACTGAAGCTAAATTCAAATATATGGAAATATTGTAGCTTGAAGAACTTTTCCAGCAAAAAAGTGTAGCGTGATATTCGGGGATTGTTTTCACACACACACAAAGGTTCGGTGGATGTCCTTCGAGCACGACACTGTGACGCACCGTTCGATCGACCGCGCGGCCGCGGTGCACGCGCTTGTACAGGATTCCGTGTTGATGATGTGATAATTAATGTGGTATTGCTCCGGCCGACCATTTCTCGCCCATCACCGCCGTGTCCCTGCCATCCCAGTGCCATGAAGTCACAGGCTCGCCCGCTGACGTCGTCTGTAGTCCCTCCGGGCGATGCCGCCGCGCTGCCAAGGACTTGAGTAGTTGGAGCCGCGTCTATGCCTGCAGCGTATGAAGAGGAGGAGGACGAGCGCATGCTCCAGCATGCCGGCGAGGAGGAGGAGCTAGCGGGTCATTGTGGTCTCCTCCCGTGAGGAGGAGGCCCACATGGTGGCTGTCACGGCGGAAGCCGGTCGCGTCCGCGTCGAGGCCGCAAACCGGGTGCGGACGTGGAATCTACTCTTGAGACCTTGAACACCACGTGGATAATCCAATCTGAAGGAACAATTTGGGTCAGTTGACTCTTGTGAGCCGTTGGATGCAACATGGACGGCTAGAAGGGCTTCTTCAACCTCCGAAAATGATGCACTCTTCATCTTCTCTCTCAAACATCGAGCCGCCACGGGCCTAACCGCCTGCTGCCGCTGCCCTGCCCTCCCCTCAACCGCCTCCTACCGCCGTGCTCCCCCCTTGCCATCCGTCTAACCCCGGGCATGATCCATTTTTCCGGCGAACTGCATCCCACACCCAACACTCATAAGATAGATCATGGGCACCCTGCCACCATAATATAGATACTGGGGTAGCATCTCTGCCGTCTTCTTCCTTCCCTCCGGCGAACTTCTTCTTTCACAAATCGACTGACCCAAATTGCTATAGCTGGTGTGTAAGAAATGAGTAGTACAGACGAATAGTACCAACTAGTTAGATAGATGGAAATAATACTACTAGTACTTATTAAGTACAGTAGGAAGGAGAAGAAACGAATAGTAGTACCATCTACAACTCGAACTGTAAGAAATACTAGTACGTACAGTAAAGAGTTCAAGTAACAAGAAAGAACATAACATAGTTCTGCTGGGGGCTCAGCAAAACACACCCCTGAAATAAAACTAAGCACACTAAAATAAAACTAAGCACCCTGAAATAAAACTAAGCAACTAATCCAGTTGACACTGCATCAGAACCAGCATGAGCAACGACAATGCCACCTTACTCAGAGTCCTCGTCCACATCCTCGACTTCGTCCTTGTCCCTCTTCCTCTTCGCCGATACTTCCTTGCTTGAACCGGACACTAGGCTCCACCTCTTCATCCAACCCTTGTAGATATTTAAACAAAGGTAGGCATCCAGTGCCGCGTACCCGATGTGAGCTTCATCTATATTCTTCCGCTCCCATGAATAATGAAACCTATAGTGTGGTTTCTTCAGTTTACCGTATGAAGAATCAATCATGGCTTCTGCCAGGGTCAGCATTGAAGGCTGAGAGGAGGACACCAGGCGTTTCTTCTGGAGGTCGAAGGGCTGGTGTACAATGAGGCCTATCCGACCCAGGACTTCCTTGTCGTTGTTAAAGTCTACAGTAATGAATTTGACTCCTTCGTCCTTGAGGAAGTCTTCAAAATTCTGGCACCTTACGTTGGCATGGCATATGTGGTACACCAAGCACAAGTTATGTACGCAAACCTGGATCACGGCGGGCTTCTTCTTCTTTTCCTCCTTTAGAAATCTCTCTTTCTCCAAGACTGTGGCATACTCAACATCTAGCCCAGCGACCCACTCATCATTTGAATTTTGGAACATGCGTTGGAAGCGACCAAGGCATCCTTGCACCGTCACGGAAGAACGGGTGTAGATGACATTGAACTCATTGCCAGTGATGGTTTTAACCTTGTACTCACCACCGATCATGGAGATTTGGGAGGCCATGGAGTTTGGAGGTGGGCTAGGAGAAGTGGAACTGATGTAATGCGAAAGGACGGGATGAGTGGGAGCGAACTGCTGTAATGTTAAAGGACGGGGACGAGTAGGAGTGAACTGCTAGCGGTTTTCCGATTGTAAAAATGCTGAGTAGGGCATGTGAACGGTGTGGGGTAGTGGCTTGCCCAGTGGATAAATGGCTGCATGCCCCCAAAGAGTTCTCTAGTACTATGGGGGACCCACTAGATGTCATGTCTATTAGACCCACTTTGTAGGGCTGACAGTATAGGATCTGCGTGTTCGCACGCCATGCAGGCATGTGCATGCAACTTTGACTTAATTCTGTCAAGCGTCGAGCCTCCCACGACCGTCGCCTCGCTCGGGCGGTCGTGCCCTTTGAGACTTCGGACGGCTATAAATGAGCATTTTTTTCCGATTTACCCTCTCTCTAAGGCTCGTCTCCTAATGCGAATTACTCATGCTAATTACTCTCTACTGGTCCTGTCTCCTTTTTTCCATTGGTGGAAACGACTAGCATGCTAGCGGGTGGGAATTCCATTGGTCTTCATGAGGGGGCTGCATTGACCGCACCGTGAGAATACAATTGCATGCATGCATATCGTGGGAAACCAACTCTATTTAATTAACTAAACATGATCTTCATTGGAGGAAAGGAATGAGACGAGTAATCGCTACTAGCTAGTAGTCATCCACCTTGGTCACGATGCGATTCCTAGTGAGCCTTACACACCAGACCAGAGTACTACTTCCTCCGTCCGGGTGCGTTTGGCTATATGATGTTGCCATGTCATATATAGTCATCACTTATAGTCACTCATACAACAAGGTTAGCTATAAGGTTGGCTATAAGAGTACTGTTTTTTTACCTTCTATCTATCTTGTTCTTCGTATTTCTTTCATTTGCCAAGGAGTACGCATATAGCTAGGCTCTTCCATGAGAGCCCAGTCCCACCATTTTTCCATTTCTCTCTACTCCACAAAGGCAAATGTGCCATGTAAGCGGGCTATAAGCTCATTATTGTACTTACTCTAAGAGAATTCAGAAAATCATAAAGTATTAGCTGCGATGTACAGTAGTAATTAAACTGCGCCTCGTTTAACTCAACCGCCTCATGCGCCCACCTCCCTCTCGATTCATTTTTCTCGTTCGGCCTACCAGGAAACCCGTTCGCCTCAAATCTTTTCCTCTCCATGTGTGAAAACAGTCTGTTGCATGACTCTGCTTCTCCCCCCCGCAGTCCCACCTGTCCTCCCCATGTGAAAACAATTTGCATGCATGAGAGCAAGTAGTACAATAAGGTGATGTAGGCGGGCTGTAATATTTTAAATACTAATATATTTTTGCTGAGTTGGATGAGAGAGAAGAGGAGAGAGAAGAGAAGCGGGCTACAAACTTACAGCCGGCTGTAGCACGAGCTCCAACACACTTTCTGAGAGAAACATGTGGGCCATATATTAATGCTATAGCATACTAGTATAGCCGATTGTTGACTCTCCCTCCCGTGATCGTCCAATCTCCTCCTGCCTAATAAATCGCAGATCACCTAAACCCTAAACCGTTGTGACCAGCAATATCTCCACCTCGCCCCCTGAATTCAGCTCGGTGCCCCCACCTCCCCCTTAATTTCCTCTAACAAAAAAAATGCCCACCTAGCTGTTACGTTAATCACGCAACCTATCTTACGTAGGTGTACCATTGCTCGCTATAAATAATGCGCCTCCCACGGCATTCCGAAGAATGCTCACATTCATCTCGTCGCCCTCCCTCTCAATTACGGCCCCGTCGACCACCATGGCATCGCCCCTCCCTAGCCCTAGGTGCCCCTCGCTACCCCGCGTGGAGGGTCATGCATCGGTGTTCCATTCCTCACCGCCACGATTCGAGGAGGACGCGTTTGGGTCTGGCCAGCATGCGAGAAGTAGTTAGTGTGTGTGTCGCCCGTATGTTTGTTTAATTAATTATGAGCATCTACCAGTACTACTTACTAGTTAGTAATGATACCTGGCGAACGTTCGCCATGAGCCCAATCCTGGCGAACGCCCACATAACCGCTAGATTTCCATCCGACGGTGGCCTTTTTTTAAGCCCATGGTATTTGACAAAACTGCCACCCTTACATATGTAACTGCGATGTGGGCATTTGCAACTGCCATGTCTCCCAGTGAACGTTTGATGGAGATTGGCGTTAGCACCGATGGTGGTTCCTAGTAGTTCCACGCCCGGGCATTGAATTTGTACTATTTACTATACTACTCCGGTAGAGCAGAGTCCTACTCCACTATAGTAGGTACTGTAGTTTATAGGAGTATGTTTTAGTAGTACTATAATCAGTCAAGTTGTCTCGCATCGATATGACCCTACGCTGCTGGGATGTGTCTCGTAAGTCATGTGGCGTGCTGCTGTTACATTGTCATCATCACCTGTCCACTTCCCGCAGCACATATTCGCTTCTCCATCCTCGCCAGCACAAAATCGTCCAATCTTCCATCCCCGCTAGGCGCCTCCCCCTCTTCCGAAACCCAAGCACTAACAATGGCAGAACCGAGCAGCGTCCGCCAAAAGAGTGGCTGGAATTCGCTCCCCACAAAGGTAATGAAACTCATTGTTTCGCGTGTGGACAATCTCAGTACCATGCCGCTCGCCGCGTGCTCGTCGGGGCTGTACCGTTTACTCAAAGCCCTCAGGCCGGAGCTTTTTAAGCCAGCTCCCTGCTTGCTGATGCCGCCTGATCTTCAGAAATGGCGTGTCACGCAGCTTAAGGATCCTAGGGTGGCGAGCATCAACCCCCTCAACTGCGATCCGATCCCCGTCACCCTCAACTACATTAATGGTATGTATTGGGTCGGCATGAACACGTCTTGGATGGTTCTCGTCGACGGACGCGGCCGGTGGATGCTCGTGGAGGTTTACACCCGGCGATTGGTACCCCTTCCTTCAATTAACACTGCACTACTTTGGCACCACGGCCCAGAATACTCAGAATCTTACAGTATCCAACATGATACCAAGTTTGATTTGCTCAAGGTTGTAATCTGCCAAGTGCCCACAAGACCTGCGAATTATAAAGACTTCAGGCTAATTGCGTTCTTCAACCGTGGTCGCGCCTATCAGATAGGTCACTACGGTAAGTGGATAAATCTCCACGTCCATCACAGGATCATACATCCTCCATGGCTCTCTGATGCCATTGAACACAAGGGCTTCATTTACGCTGCGGACTCCTTCTATGGCTGGACATATTGCTGGCCTACTCTAGTCATCGCTACAAATGGCTGTTACAGCAGTATGTTACTCCTAATTTCCTATGATATCATGATGGCTTGCTTCCTATTGTCAGAGTATAGTTTGAGAAGAGTTAGAATCATGACATTGTTGTTAGAAATTAACACCACGCTGTCAAATACACCCTCTGTTAAGTAACATGGACGTTTTGACAGTTTAATTCGAACTGCCAAAATGTCCCACATTGGTGATCAGATGTAGTAGAATTTTGGTGAAATCAAATCATCCTTCCCATGCTTATATTACGGTCAACATTTACTGAAAAAATATTCATGCTCTGAACATGCTATTCTTAGATTTACAGTACCAGCCCATTTTTATTTGACTCCAACTTGATATGATGTTGTAGGCCGCATGGTGTCCCTTACCTTCCTAATCCCAGAACCTTTCAAAGAAAAGCGGCATGGCAGTTGCAGGTGGTTCCTGGCTCGATCAAACAGCGGCGAACGATTGATGATCGTTCGCACGTACCAGACGTGTTGTTTCGCGGAATACAATCACAGTCACTGCATGGTCTTTGAGCAGGATCCCAGCTTCTTTGGGCCTTCAGGAATTTTTGACTGGAGGCCGGTAACTAGCCTCGGCACACGCTCTCTGTTTCTCGAACTGAATTATCCGATTAACTAGGAGATCACCAACGTCAAGGATCCTGATGGTAGCAAGGTTCCGTTCATCAGGCAAAACTGTGTGTACACAGCATACCATGTGTCTCTCCATGCACCATACCCTGATATGTGCTGCCACGCTCTGCAGCCCAAAGTAGGAGAGAGGGTCGCATGTATCAGACTTCGACCTGCTGGCTAGAATTTCCCCCATCAGGCACCCATCTGGTTCAAGCCTTCAGCCAATCTCCACAGCTTAATAAATAGTAACGTCTAACTAAGCGAGTTAGTTAGATGCGTACACTTGGTGTAGTAGGATCTTGATTAAGTTTGATGCATACACTTGGTTTTTTTGGTAGTCCTTCTGTAATGTTGGCTGATGTTTGGTTGGAAGAGAGAGCTGCGTCTTTACTCTTCTGGCCAGTTTACTGCTTCTGTTGCACCCCGACCCCTGGTGGTATCTTCAATCCCAAGGCTCCTTTGTAGGGCTCTAGTTTGCTGTGAACCTCTAGTGGTTTCTATTAACGGAAAATTGGCGGCGAACCCCTTTTACTAAAACAATATAGAGCCATGGATGTTGCTGGTGTTTTCAATGTACAATGAGTAATTTATTTTGTCTGTTGGTTGAATAAATAGTGGTGTTAGAATGATAAAAGCAATGTTTTGGAAGTCATTGCATGCTCCGATACTTTAGTGCCCCGTACGTTTTTTAGAGGTTAGTGCCCCGTGCGTAGCACATACTATTTTTTTCTAGGGAACAAATCTTCCACTTGTCGAGGACCCCCAGTGATTTAGGCCCAATAGAAGAGCCGATAATTAACTGGGAGGGAGGCTCTCACATGAATCCAGCCCAGCTACATGCTCATGCTCCCCTAAATAAATAAATAAAGCTAAATGTTCATGCACAGGTTGTTTAAATTTACGATTTGAAAAGTATGATTTTAACTGGAGGATATTATTTTTGTATGAGAGTATCTTTACATTCAGTCGATATTATTCTTAGGCAAAGATAGCGACCAGTCTTTTTTCTCACACCCTTTTCTTCGTGCAACCAGCGGACTGTTATTTGGCACCCACCAGGTTGAAGCCGATGCAAATCGTAGTCAACGTGGTCATCATCTAAGAATTATTAGCAGCAAGTTGTAATAAATATCACAATTTTTTCCATTGCATTTGTATGTTTTATGGATTGTGTTGCCTAGGTCTCCCATTCGAAACCCAAGTACCACAAGTTTTTTGACAAGCCGAGTTTTTTTATGATAAAAAGTTCCAGCCCAACATTATTTTTCGATAAGAATGCCTAGCCCAGCCCAACACATGTGGCGACCCCACTTTATCCCAGGGCTTCTGAATGTGCTCGGCTTCACACTTAAAGAAAAAAAAGTGCTCGACTTCATTTTACAATAAGTTGTAGCCATATAAAATTAATTCTTATTATCGAGCATGTTAAGTTTTTGGGTCTGACCGATCCAGGCGCCAAAACCAAACCAGCGCTGGCGGGACGACCTGTTCCCGCCTTCCACGGCTGGTTGCGGTGCCGTGCCTGGATCGCCGCCCTGTCGTACCATGAAATGCTGGCCAGGCCATTCCTCTACTCCCCCACACATCCTATTCTTCTCCCGCGATGGCAGCCCGCCCCGCACAAGAACCAGTCAACCCTCATACTCCCCGCCACCTACAACCACACTGCCGCACCTTCCTCAGCTCCTGTTCATTCCCGTTCGTGGCCTCGCCGTCGTCCTCCGCCTTCGTGCGCTCGCCGCGCCGCCGCCGTCCGGCCTTGTCAACATGGTTAACATGGTGAATCGGGGGAGGATTCTACTTGAGAGTATGACAGTAGGGACCCACCAGGTCCACTGCCGAATGCAAGCAAGTGCCTCCTTACTACTTAGATCCACCCCTCAATTTTTTTACTCATATCCACCTTACTGATATCTGGGACCGACATCATTGTCAACGCATAGTCAAGTAACGACAGAATTGCATAAGAAGCGGCTGACACCAGGGATCCAGCAGCTCGAGCAGTTTTTTTGGTTGTTCAGATGGAGCAGCATATAAATTGGGTTGTGCGGTGTCTATGGCCCGTCTAACAACATGACCTGGCCAACTGTTTTTTCTTTAGGAAAATGGGTAGCCCACCATTTTTTAGAATACCCAACCTAGGCCTATTTGTTTTCTCCGACTTGCTGGGCTGCAAATCTTTCAAGACGAGGGGGGATGCATTCGGCCTCGCCAGAAAATGGGCAGTAAATCATAAAAGTAATATGAAATGGGCTGCAAATGTAAAAAAAAACACAACAAATGGGCAATTAGTTTCATATTTTGTTTTTTTCTTCTTTGAGATTTTATATTTCATTGGATTTTACATTTTTTTAAATTAGTTTTAATCTCGCTCCTAAGTTTGGGATAAAAAATAGTTCGGACCCTAGCAAAAATATGCGAAATTTTGAAAATTTCACATATTTTTTAGCAATTTTTTAACCCTGGTCCTGACCAGAAAAGGGCAGCAATTCTAAAAATGGCAAATGGGCTATAATAAATTCCATATGAATTAGTAAATGGGCTTTAAATTGTAAAATAATAGCAAATGGGCTGTACACGCCACAGATGTCCAGACTGACTTGTTGGCCGACTAAGTTCATGCCTACGTAAAGCTTTATCAACTTATAGTCAACAAACGATTCTAGCAGCAGTGACTGTTGGATGTCCATCCAACGGCCATCGTGCTTCTTCAATCTCTGATCTTCCTGCTCCAGCCGCGCAAACTAGCACCGGCTTTACTGCCTGCTCCCACCCTACTCCCACCACTGGCCAGGCCATCCCTCTACGCACCTGCACCTCCTGTTATTTCCCGGCGACGGCAGTCTTACCCCGTAGCCGAACCAGTCAATCCTCGTACTCCCTTCCGCATGGGCATCCACTGTTGTGTCTTCGCCGGCTCCGAGTCGTTCCCTTCCTAGGCCTCGCCGTCGTCCACCGCGTTGATTTTCTCGACGCGGCGTGGTCAACGTCATCAACAAACGATAGTCATCGGAAGAGGATGTAGGTGGAGAGGTTGACAGTAGGGCCCCACATGGTCCATGGACGCACGCAAGCAAGTGCCTCCTTATTATGCAAAAAAATGATTTTTACCCCTGACAGGTTGGACCCACCAACGACATCTTCGCACGCAAGGAAGTGCCTCCTTATTACGCGGAAAAAAAAGTTTCGTCTCTCTGACAGCTGGGACCTACCAGCTGCATCTTTTTCAAGTAAGTGCCTCCTTATTAGACGCAAGAAAAATAATTCCCCCCTGCTAGCTGGGTCCCACCTGATTTGGAGGCTGACTTGTGGGCCTACTAAGTTGACGCGTACGCAGGGCTATGTCAACTTAGTCAACAAAATTGACTCTAGCAGCGTGAGACCGTTAGATGTCAATCCAACGGCCGGCGTGCTTCTTCAATCTCTGATCTTCCTGCTCCAGCCGCCCAAACCAGCGACGGCGTGACCGCTTGCTCCCGCTTTCCGTGGCCGGCTGTGCTGCGGCGCATGCCTCATCGCCCCACCCTACTCCCATCGCTAGCCAGGCCATCCCTCTACTGACCCACACCTCCTGTTATTCTCCAGCGACGGCAGCCTCACACCGCAGCTAAGCCAGTAAACCCTTGTATTCCCCTCCGCGTGGGCATCCACTTCCGAGTCTTCCCCGGCTCCGGGTCATTTCCCTCCCTAGGCCTCGCCATCATCCACCGCCTTGGTGCTCTCGGCACGGCGTTGTAAACGTGGTCAATGAACGACAGCCAACGAAAGAGGACTGTACGTGGACAGGCTGTCAGGTTGGACCCACAAGGTCCATGGTCGCACGCAAGGAAGTGCCTCCTTATTACACGGAAGAAAAATGATTCCACTCCCTGATAGCTGGGACACACCAGCTACATCTTCGCATGCAAGGAAGCTCCTCCTTATTACAAGAAAAATGCTGCTGACACATGGGTCCCAGTTGCTCGATCAGTTTTGTTGTTGTTGTTGTTATTATTTTTTTGTTGTTGTTGAGAGGGAGTAGGTTATCAACTGGGCTGTGCGGTGTTTGTGGCCCGTCTAACCCAGGCTTTTATTTTATGTTTACAACATGACGAGCCCAGCTGTTTTTTTCTCGGTGAAAATGGCTAGCCCACCTCTTTTTTTTCGTAGAATAGCCTACACAGGCCGATTTCTTTTTCTCCGTCCTGCTGGGCTGCAAATCTTTCAAGACGACGAGGGATACATTCGGCCTGCCCAGACAAAAAGGGCTATAAATCTTATAAGTAATATGAAATGGGTTGTATATGTATAAAAACAAAGAAAATGGGCAATTAGTTTCAAATTGCGGATTTTCTTTTATTCTTTGATATTTCAATTTTCATTTTTTAACATAATTTAAATATAATTTTTATCAGGCTCGAAATTTCGGGATTAGAAATAGTTTGGCAATTTCAATGAAATATCGATGAAATTTTTAATCCTGTCCTTGCGAGAAAATGGTAAGGTATTCTAAAATATAATATGGGCTGAAGTAAATTACGTAATAATTAGCAAATGGTCTGTAAATTTAGGATAATAGCAAATGGGCTATATGCTGTCCGCCACAGATGTTATGCTGACTTGTGGGCCTACTAAGTTGACGCATACGCAGGGCTTTGTCAACTTAAAGTCAACAAACGATTCTTGCAGCAGTGACCGTTGGATGCTAATCCAACGGCCGTGCTGCTTCTTCAATCTCTGATCTTCTTGCTCCAGCCGCCCAAACCAGCGTCGGCGGGACTGCCTGCTCCTGCCTTCCGTGGCCGGCTGTGCTGCCGCGCAGGCCTCAACGCCCTACCCTACTCCCACCACTGGCCAGGCCTCCCCTCTACTCACTCACATCCCCTGTTATTCTCTGGCAATGGTAGCCTCACACCGCAGCCGAACCAGCCAACCCTCATACTCCCATCCCTGTGGGCATCCACTGCTGCGTCTTCCCTGGCTCCACGTCGTTCCCTCCCGAGGCCTCGCCGCCATCCACCGCCTTGGTGCTCTCGGCGCGGCGTAGTCAACGTGGTCAATGAACGACAGACATCGGAAGAGGACTGTGCGCGGAGAGGCTGACAGCTGGACCCACCAGCTACATCTTCGCAAGCAAGGAACTGCCTCCTTATTACATGCAAAAAAAATGATTCCTTCCCCTTACAGCTGGGACCCACCAGCTATATCTTCGCACGCAAGGAAGTGCCTCCTTATCCACTGACAGCTGGGACCCACCAGGTCGAAGCGTACGTAGCGTTGTCTGTCTGGTCGCGAACGTGTACGTACATACTGGTCTGTCGGTCCAGTGGGAACCAGGGTACCACGGCCCGTCTGCCTCTGGCCCAGAGGACCGCGCTCGGGGCGGCCCAGGAGAGTGACCCTGCCGAGGCAGCTCCGGAGGAAGCCGCCTCGCGAGGGGCGAGCCTCGCTAGGGGCAAGCCTCACGAGGCCCCTCGCCGCCAGGTCAGACCCTGCCGAGGCCGCCAAGCGCCAGGATGCCTCGCGAGGCCTCCTCACGAAGCAGGTCGTACGGCGCCGGCCGCAGGGCCTCGTGCCCGGAACATGGGTGACGCTTCGCTGTCAGGATAAGGACAGCGGGGCGTGGCCAAGCCCAGCTTCCATTCTGGTGATAAGGGAGCAGTGGCATCTGCCTCCCCCCAAAGCAAGTCCCAAAGGTTTTCTTCTTTGGTGATTGAACATCAGGACAGATCGGCACGCCAGGACGGAGGTCATCGCCAAGCCCACCAAGACGTCACGAGGAGCTGCTTTATCAGGCGGAGACCGCCTTTAGTCAGGATAAGCCTGTGCTCTTGTCCCCCTTTTGAATTGCCGCCCTGTGGCTACCCTTTGCCGCTCATATTTTCGGGGAAGAGGACCAAGGCACTACAAAAGGGGCAGTGCCGCCTCCATGTAAGGGGATCAACTCATTCTCCCCCACACCTCGTGTACTCAGAGCCACAAGCTCTCCATACAGAGCAATCCAATGCAGGCAGGAGTAGGGTATTACACCGCACGGTGGCCCAAACCTGGGTAGCTCGCGCGTCCCCTTCGTGTCCGGTGAGAGCCAGTGAGTCCGTCGTCCTCCTACCGTAGAGGCCGTCATGTCGTAGGTTGCCAAGCTAAGCCCCCCAGAGTTCGAATCCTAAGTTCTTGGAGAAGTTTCTTGGACGCAGATCCCAGAACCCGACATTTGGCGCGCTAGGTAGGGCGGCTTGCCGTCTTCGCGCCTTCGACCTCGATGCCAGGATCGACATGGACGCCGCCGCCGCTCGCCGGGAACAAGCTGCGCGGCGCACCGATGTCAGGGTCCCCGCGGCACCCGCCGCCCGCGGTGCCCCTGGGCGGCGCCCTCGAGCCGCCACCGAGCCCGTTGGGGAGCGGGTGGCCTCCTCTGCCCACCCGTCGGTGAACGAGCAGGCACACGGCCGCTCCGCCGCCACCTCCTCGCTCGCGCATCGCGACCCTCTTGCTCCGCACGCCGCGCTGCTCATGGCGCAAGAGCTGCTGCGCTACCGCCTCACCGGGGACGGCTACGACACCTGGCTCGGGCGCATCACCCAGCTCGTCGACGCTGCGCGCGATGGCCAGGCACCCTCCCGCTCCCTGCCTGCTCCGCCGTCCTGCGCCGACCAGGCCGGGCGTGGCGCTCCTCCTCCTCCTCCTCCTCCTCCGGACCGTGACGTGGCCGAGCGCTGCCCCACCGCGCATGCCCCGGAGCCGTCCCACAGCACGCTCGCGCCAGACGGCGATGGCGACAGCTGCCAGATCATCCACCGCGCGCCCGAGGACGCGCGCGTGGGCCCCGAGAAGGCGCGTGACCGCCAAGATCGCGTCCTCCACGACGTCGCCATGGCAGGGCGCCAGAACCGCGCCGCCCTGGACGGTGGAGCCAACACCAATGGGGGTTACCTGGCCCTCATCCCCAAGCTACGTCGCGTGGTGTGACCCGACAAGTTCAAGCCCGAGCTCCCTCAGTGCTACGACGGTACCGCCAACCCCACGGAGTTCCTCCTACTCTACACCATCAGCATCCAGGCCGCGAGGGGGGATGACCGGGTCATGGCGAACTGGTTCCACATGGCCCTCAAGGACACTGCGCGCTCGTGGCTCATGAACCTCCCCGAGGCGTCCATCTCTTCGTGGGAAGACCTGTGCAAGCAGTTCGTCGCCAACTTCAAGGGCACGAGCAACTGCGCCCTCATGCTCAACGACCTGCGGAACGTGCACCAGCACTCTGGCGAGCCCCTTCATAAGTTCATCCAGCACTTCAGCCAGGTGCGCCACAAGATCCTAAAGGCCTCTGATGCCGCGATCGTATCCGCCTTCACCAATGGTGTCACGGACGTGAAGATGCGCGAGAAGCTCTCGGTCAGGGACGAGCTCGACTCCACAGTAGAGCTGTTCGTCCTCGCCGACCGCTGCGCCAAGGCCGAAGAGGATCCTGAGCCTGACGCGACAAAGCCCAAGGCCAAGGACACCAAGCGCAAGGGCCCTGCCGTGCTCGCGGCGGAGCCGGACTACAAGCGCCGCCGCGACCGCGGCGAGGCCACGAAGGACGCCCGCCCTTTCTGCGCGTACCACAACATGAACTCCCACAGCATAGAGGACTGTCACGAGCTCAAGCTGCTTCACGAGGGCCGCACCGAGAGCCGCACCAGCCGCAAGGAGCGTGGCAAGGGCCACGGGGGCGGCAGCGGAGGCGGTCGCTGGGGTGGCAACCACAACAACGGCGCCGGGTGACTGCCTCCTCGCGGGAGGCTAGCCGGGCCTCGCAGGCCGCGACGCGCCCCCGCTCTAGGCAGAGGTTATCCTCCTCGGCCACGAGCTCGGCCTCCAGGGAGCTGAGGACCGACTGGGCGTGGCGGAGGGTCCTGATCCGCGATAGGATGCTGTAGCTCACCAGGGCCAGGGTCCCGGGGCCGCCCGGCCCTTCCATCTCCGCCCCCCGTGCCTCCGGGGGCTCGGGGGCTGCAGCGTCATCGAATCCGCCCAGTCCCTCGCCTGAGGTAACCTCATTCCCCTCCGGGGGACTAGGATCCTCCTCGACCTCCACCTCGGCTCCCGCCCCGGCCGGCCGCTCGGCCATGCGAAGAGGACTGGGCGCGGCCGCCTCCGGCTCGCGGTGCCCTGGCGATCGCTCGAGGCTTGCGGTGGCCGCCGCGTCGGCGCCTACCTCCCCCTCGGGGTGGGCCTCCTCCGGAGGCACTCTTTCTCCAGCAGAGAGGAGGGCCCCCTTGGGAGGCTGGGCAGATTCCGTAGATTCCTCTTCCGCGACTCCGGCATGCTTCGCGGGGCTCGTCGGGGGCATCGGTGCGCCGGCTGGCCCCAGCTCCCGTCGGACCCCGGCCGGCTCGCCGGCACCCTCGTCCCGGGTGTCCTCCTTCTTCTTCTTCGGCGGGGAGTCCCTCCTGCATGACAGGGGGTCAGGACGAGCCTTGCAAGATGAAGCAGTGGGCGTGAGGGGTGTGAGGGGCAAAGGGACTTACTCGTCTCTGGGAACCCATCGCCGCTTCCTTAGCTTCCCTCCCGGGCGGCTGCCGCTTCCGCCCTCTTAAGGCCCTTTGGGGCCCCCTCCCGAGGCCCCGCCGCGGGGGCCGCCTGGGCCTCCTCCTGAGGCTCCGGCGGGCGGGACCGCCCCGCCAGGCGAGGGGTTTTCCGCGCCAGGGGTTTCCTTCATCGGGGGCATAGACTGCAAGGGCTCGCCTCGGGGCCCCTCGGCGCCACTGCCGCCGCCGTTGCCGGCTCCCGCTGTCGACAGGGGGCGGGTCGGTTCGGAGGCCGCCGCCTCGCTCCAGGCGTCGGCCGCGGCCGCCACCTTGGTGTCATCTTCGCCTCCGGGAAGCGGCAGCACCTGGATCGGATTGTCACGGGGTCCCGCTTGACCTCGGGGCACAAGCCCCCACTGATCAAACAGTGGCATGCCTGCCCACGCATCCTCCCAGTTTCCGAAGCAGTAAATTGGAGCCACGCTTGGCGGCGGGAACGGCGTCGCCTCGGCAAGGAGAACGCTCACCAGTCCCTCCACCACCTCAGGGGAAGGGCGATCGGAGCTCAGCCTCATCGGGTGCCCCAGGCCTGAGTGGGTCCACACTGGGCGAGGGCACCTCTGGAGGGGAGCAATGCGCTTGCGCATTAACTCCTTGACGACCATGCTCGCGGTGAGCCCGCTGGCTTGGAGCACTCGCATCCTCGCCATGACTGGCCTCAGCACGGCCTCGGTCAGCTCGGCGGGCCCTCACCTGGAGCTCAGCACAGCTGGCGCCTTCGGGATTTCGAGTAGGGGGCTGTACTGGCGCGCATCCATGTAGACCCAGCGCTCCCTGATGCCTTCCACCTCCTCAGGGATCTGCATGTCGATGATATAAGCGTGCATGCCTGCGACCATCTGGAACGAGACGCAGCCCGAGCACTGGTCCACCTCGGTCAGTCGGAGGCGGAAGAATTTCCGGAGGAAGGCCACGGATGGCATCACCCCCAGAAAGGCCTCGCAGAGATAGGCAAAGACGGAGAGAAGGAGGACCGAGCTCTGGTGCAGGTGCAGCACATGGACCTAGTAATGGCTGAGCACGGCATCGAAGAAGTCGGAGAAGGGGGGACCAGCCCGGCGAAGACGGAGTGGAAGAAGAACGGGAAGGTCATGCCCCCTCGCTGAGCCGCGGGGCGCGACGCCGGCCAAATCTTCGTCGCCCCGTTCCCATTGTGGGCACTGGCCGTCATCGGCCACACCTTGTCCAGGCCCTCCTCGTTGAGGATCACAGATTTCATCAGCATGGGCCCCGGCCCCGGCGGGGCCGACGACCACGGCTCGGCGGTCTTCTTCCTCCCTTTCTTGCCTGGGGCCATGGCGGTGGAGAATTTGGAGGTTGGGGGAGGAGCACCAAGGAGCCGCTCACGCGAGATGAAGGGCAAGATGGGGACGGAGAGCAATGACGCGCCTGCACCCCGCGCGGGCAGGCTTTATCACCAAGACGGCGGTTATCGAGGCGTCGTGGGGAGTAGGGGCGACCCTCCCCGCGAAAGCCGCCACGCGTCACCACTGGGCCCGGCAGCTCAGTGGGCCCCGCGGCGTTTCACCCCTAACGAGCGGAACGTGCGCGCCGCGGGCCCGGGGGCTACTGTCGGCCCAGTGGGAACCAGGGTACCATGGCCCGTCTGCCTCTAGCCCAGAGGACTGCGCTCGGGGCGGCCCAGGAGAGTGGCCCTGCCGAGGCCGCTCAGGAGGAAGCCGCCTCGCGAGGGGCGAGCCTCGCGAGGCCCCTCGCCGCCAGGTCAGACCCTGCCGAGGCCGCCAAGCGCTAGGATGCCTCGCAAGGCTCCCCTCGCGAGGCCTCCTCACGAAGCAGGTCGTACGACACCAGCCGCAGGGCTTCGCGCCCGGCACATGGGTGATGCTCCGCTGTTAGGATAAGGACAACGGGGCATGGCCAAGCCTAGCTTCTATTCTGGTGATAAGGGAGCAGTGGCATCTGCCTCCCCCCAAAGCAAGTCCCAAAGGTTTTCTTCTTTGGTGATAGAAGATCAGGACGGATTGGCACGCCAGGACGGAGGTCATCGCCAAGCCCACCAAGACGTCACGAGGAGCTGCTTTATCAGGCAGAGACCGCCTTTAGTCAGGATAAGCATGTGCTCTTGTCCCCTTTTTGAATTGCCGCCCTGTGGCTACCCTTTGCCGCTCATAGTTTCGGGGAAGAGGACCAAGGCACTACAAAAGGGGCAGGGCCGCCTCCATGTAAGGGGATCAACTCATTCTCCCCCACACCTCGTGTACTCGGAGCCACAAGCTCTCCATATAGAGCAATCCAACGCATGCAGGAATAGGGTATTACACCGCACGGTGGTCCGAACCTGGGTAGCTCGCGTGTCCCCTTCGTGTCCGGTGAGAGCCAGTGAGTCCGCCGTCCTCCCACCATAGAGGCCGTCGTGTCGTAGGTTGCCAAGCTAAGCCCCCCAGAGTTTGAATCCTAAGTTCTTGGAGAAGTTTCTTGGACGCAGATCCCAGACTCCGACATGGTCGATTGGTCTCTCTGCAAGGTTGAACCGTGGCCGAGTAAGTAGCGGCACATGTAGTAGTAGAGCCACCAACGTGGCAGTTCAGACAGTCCCGTCTAAATCATGTACACGTATGTACAGCCACACGGCAAAGAATACAGCCATGTACGTACATACGGGCGGGGTCTCGAACACGTACTCGCGCATACGTACGGCCAGGGCTCGTGTACATGGAGAGGCAACGGACGGCAGCAATGGCGTCGTGTTCATCGGCAGCCAACCGGCTGGGTCGGAATGGAGGAAACAGCGTTGTGTTCATCGGGAGCCAAGCGACTGGGTCGGAACGCGTCCTGTTCATCGGGAGCCAACCGGCTTGGACGGAACAGCCGAAACGGGGTGCTATTCATCGACTCGGGGTCTGGCGTACTGCAAAACGGAGGAAACGGCCTTCTGTTCAACCGCCTACAGTCGAAACGAGGTCCTATTCATCGGCTGGGGGTCTGGCGTACCGCAAAATGGAGGAAACGGACGTCTGTTCGAGCGCCTACGGTCAAAATGGTGTCCTGTTGATAGGGTGGGCTCTGGCATACCGCAAAATGGAGGAAACGGACTTCTCCCCAACTACCTACGGTCGAAACGGGGGTCCTGTTCATCGGGAGGGGTGTGGCGTACCGCAAACGGGACTCCACGGGCTACTGTTCATCCACGGTCGAGCTCCCTCCAGCCTCCACCAGCTACTGTTCATCCACCGTCGACTTCCTCCAGCCTCCACCGGCTACTGTTCATCTAGCCTCCACCCCCAACCGGCTGGGGTGTGGCGGCCTCCTCGGGGTCCTGTTCGTCCAGCGCCAACCACCTTCACACGGCCAGGGTACTGTTCATCCACAGCCAACCCACCGGCTGGGGTGGGGCGTACGAGCGGGCGGCAGCAACGGGAACTGTTCATCTACAGCCAACCAACCGGCTAGGTTAACTCACCATGTCTCGCGCAAGGGGCTCGATCGATGCGTCTCGACTCGTTCTACGTATCGCGCGTGCGGCAGCAACGGGCACTGTTCATCGAGAGGCAACCCAACACCGGCTATGTCTCGCACGTACGGGGAACTCAACCGGCTTCAGTTAGCAGCGAAGGAATCGCTTGGGTTCAGTTAGCAGCGAAGGAATCGCTCGGGTTCAGTTAGCAGCGAATGGATCGATCGGCTTCAGTACGTAGCTAGTGCGATCGCTCGGGTTCAGTAAGCGAACGCCTCGCTCGGGTTCAGTTAGTGAACGCCTCGCACACACGCACGCGTACGAGAGAAACGCGCAAACCACACTGCATCGCTCGGCCCCGACCACCCACTTTAACCGGGAACTCCCCAAAATTTTCCTCACCCTCACTTCTACCACGATTTTTTATGTCATGGACGGCCCAAAGAATGTCATGCAGGTGCGTCTCCGGCCCGCCCAGGACGAAAAGCCCATTTTCTGTCATAATTTTTTGTCATAGAAGTAGGAGCCCACCACATCTATGATGATACGTGTTTTTGTCACAATTATTGTCATAGAAGTGTCACAACCATGACAGAAAAAGTTTTCGTTTGGGCCATAATGTCATGAATGTGTCTTTTTTTTGTAGTGTTGATAATACTGTGCCACTAGGTGAATTTCTTGATGAACAAATTGCTAAAGCTAAAGAAATTGAAAATGCTAAAATTGATGAAAATTATGATTCACCTATTATGCATAACTCTCCTACTAGAGTTGAAATGCCTAAGAGACCTGATGGTTATGTTATAGATGGAGAGACAACTAGGGAAATTCTTGCTTCTAATGATAGAGATGATGTTATAAAATTACTGAGTAAGCTAAAAGAAAATTCTATGATGGAGAGAATGAAATATGATCCCAACTTTGCTACCTCTCCTATCTTTGTTACCGATAAGGATCATAAATTCTCTGTCGATCCTGAGTTAATTACTTTGGTTGAATCTAGTCCTCTTCATGGTTATGAAACTAAAACTGTTGTGGCACACCTTACTAAATTGAATGATATAGCCACCCTATTTGCTCACGAGGAAAAAATTTGTTACTATTACATTCTTAAGTTGTTTCATTTCTCATTAAAGGGTGATGCTAAGAAATGGTTTACTACTCTTGCTCCTGGTTGTGTGCGTAGTCCCCAGGATATGATATATTACTTCTCTGAAAAATATTTTCCTGCTCATAAGAAACAAGCTGCCTTATAGGAAATATTTAAATTTGTGCAAATTGAAGAAGAGAATCTCCCTCAAGCTTGGGGGAGGCTTCTCCAATTACTTAATGCTTTGCCTGATCATCCTCTTAAGAAAAATGAAATACTTGATATCTTTTATAATGGACTAACCGATGCTTCTAGGGACTACCTAGATAGTTGTGCTGGTTGTGTTTTCAGGGAATGAACTATTCGTCAGGCTGAAGAACTATTGAATAATATGTTAAAGAATGCCGATGATTGGACACTTCTGGAACCACCACCCAAACCAACTCCAAAGAAGAGAGGTATTCTATTCCTCAGTCCTGAAGATATGCAAGAGGCAAAGAAATTTATGAAAGAAAAAGGTATTAAGTCTGAATATGTTAAGAATTTTCCACCTATTGAAGAAATACATGGGCTCGACACCCCGACACAGGTAGTAGAGGTAAATTCTCTTAGTAGATTCGATGAAGGTGATATTCCTTATAATAAATCTGCTAGTCAATGCCTGGATGAATTTGATAATTACATTATTAAGCAAGAACACTTTAATATGTATGTTAGCAACCAATTAAAACGTAATGCTTTCATGATAGATCATTTGAGTGATTTGATGTTTAGAATTGCTAATGATGTTATAGGCTTAAGTAAACATTCGTCCATGGTTCATACTCAGTTAGAACAAATTGCTAAGTCACAAAATGATTTGCTTAATGAGATGAATAATAAAATGAATGATCATGTTGTTAGGGTAATGACTAGAGGAGGTAGAATGACTCAGGAACCCCTGTACCCTGAAGGTCATCCTAAAAGAATTGAGCAAGATTCTCAAAGAAATAATATTGATGTGCCTAGTTCATCGAAGAAGAAAAGGAAAAAGAAAAATGATAGGACTTTGCATGCTTCTAGTGAACCTGAGATAGAAAAACCTCCTGAGATTCATAATGATGTTTCTATTTCTGATGCTGAGACACAATCTGGTAATGAACACCCACCTAATGATAATGATAATGATGTTCATGTTGATGCTCAACAAGATAATGATGTAGAAATAGAACCTCCTGTTGATCTTGATAACCCACCGCCTAAGAATAAAAGATATGATAAAAGTGATTTCATTGCTAGAAAACATGGAAAAGAAAGAGAACCATGGGTTCAAAACCCATGCCTTTTCCCACTAAGCCACCTAGAAATAAAGATGAGGAAGACTTTGAGCGCTTTATTGAAATGCTTAGACCTATCTTTTTGCGCACTCGCTTGACTGGCATTTTGAAAATGCCTCCATATGCTAAATACATGAAAGATATTGCCACTAGTAAAAGGAAGATATCCGAGGCTAAAATTTCCACCATGCTTGCAAATTATTCTTTTAAGGGTGGAGTGCCTAAGAAGTTAGGAGATCCAGGAATACCCACTATACCATGCTCCATTAAAAGAAGTTATGTCAAAACTGCTTTATGTGATTTAGGAGCCGATGTTAGTGTTATGCCTTTCTGTTTATATAGAAGACTTGGTTTGAATAAGTTGACACCTGTTGAAATATCTCTGCAAATGGCTCATAAATCAACTGCTATACCTATTGGAATTTGTGAGGATGTTCCCGTTGTTGTTGCAAATGTTACTATCTTAACTTTCTTTATTATACTTGATATGCCCGAGGATGATAACATGTCGATTATACTTGGTAGACCCTTTTTGAATACTGCAGGGGCTGTTATTGATTGCAACAAAAGCAAAGTTACTTTTCATGTCAACGGTAATGAGCATATGGTTTATTTTCCAAAGAAACAAAGTTTGGTGAATGGTATCAACTATATTGAAAAAGTTTCGACAATCACTATTGGAGATTTCAAATTTCCTCTTCCTACTGTCAAAAAGAAATATGAGACTCTTATTGTTGGGGAGATGCATATCCCCATTGAGGTAACTTAGTGTTATACGAAGGTTCTTCGGTTTCATGTTACTCGGAAATAGTTTGTTAATAAGACTTGATCAACCTTATTAATGGATTCTTTTTGAGGGGCGATGAATTTAGTAAGCACAACTCTCTGTAATTATAGTTTGCCCTCTGTTATTCTTTGTTTAATGAAGTAAAATGCCATGATTATCCTATTTTCTGAATTATCCGTGCAATAAAAAATGGCCCAAAAATAAAAGTGCTCAGAATGTCATAAGATTTTAACATGATTTTTTCTGGAATATTTAAGAATTTTTGGCACTGAATACATCCCAGGGGGTTGCCCCTATTGCTCACAAGGCAACAGGGCGTGCCTACCCCCTAGGCATGCCATGATGCCTTGTGGGTCCCACAGGGACCCACTCACTTATCCCTTCAGCCCACTCCATCTCCTACATCCAGAAGAAAAATCATGGTAGTTCTCTCCCTCGTGTTCTTGCTCCCAAACCTGAGATTTTCGATCTCTTTGCTCGGAGCTCCGTTTCTGAAACTGTTTTGGGGGATTGCTCCTTGGTATGTGACTCCTCCATTGCTCCAATCAGTTTTTGCTTTAGTGGATTATATTTTGCATAATTTGCTGCTATTGGTGCTATTGAAAATGAGCATGCATGTTGAATTCTTCGAGTTCTAAGTAGTTTGAATGCTTGATATAGCCCCTAGACATTCATATGAGTAGTTGCTATCAATCTTGTGAAGTTTTGTTGACATCTTTTTGTGTCCCAAAAATTTAAGAAATTTGTTCTTAGGAAAATGAACTTCTTCCAGAGAGGTTCTTCGAGCCGGAGTCCCAAGGGAGTCGCTGGAGGTGCCGCTGACCTTCACCTTCCTCGTAGAGTGGAGGTGCGGCCGTGCGAATGGCCACACAATGCCTTTATGAACGAAGCCGGGTTGCACCAGGAGTTTGCACAATTTGTTGCAAATGCCGGGCTGACCGACTTCCTCGCAGATGAGTGTGACCAGTACCACCTCCTCCCAAATTCCTTTGTGCAAAATTTTTATTTCTTGCCTAGGCTCGATATTCCCATGGTGGATTTGGATTTATATGCTGAACATCATGAGATACCACTTGCTGAGTTTTGTGAGATATGCCTGATTCCCTCTGATGGGGAGTTGAGGGAACGTTGACCTGAGGAGTTTGAGGACTTCCTTATCACTTTGACCGTGGGTGAATCTAGGGGCATGTCAAGAGCCCGAGTTACTACCTTGCATTTTCCTGCTGTGCACTACTTTGGTTTATTTGTAGGGAAATGTTTGACCACCAGGGAGGAAGGCGGTATACTCAGTGCCCCTGACTTCGCCATTCTACGTCGTGCGCTTTACGGCGATAACACTTTTAATTTAGGAGCTATCATTGCACGTCGCTTGCACACTAATAGAACTAGGGGTAAAATTCATGGCGGTATTTATGCTACTCGCTTAGCGAAGCACTTTAACGTTGCTATCCGTCATAATGATTATGCGCTACCTAAGATTTATTTAGACCAACAGTCCATGATTGATCACCACTTTATTGATGACCCTGAGCCTCCTCACTACATCCGTTATAACTTGGTATTTAGTGAGAGGACTCGTGAGGTTATTTCTTTGCCTGCACCTTCTTGGTTTGACTTTCATGCCAGGCACGGATATGTTATCATGCCCAATGACATCATCGCTTACAAGAACGACTTGGCCACGGCGGAGAACGAGGCCCAACCTTGGGATGCTCGAGTTGAGCCACCAACCTAGTACCCACCTTGGCCTGACAGATTTTACGGATGGCAGTAGACCAAGCTAGGCCAAAAGCCTAAGCTTGGGGGAGTACGCATTTCTCACCGACATTACATTCATGCATCTCACATACATTCCAGTTGTCGGTGTTCGTCCTCTTTCATTATCTGATCCATGTTAGTTTTTATTCTTTCGCTTTCTTTTTGTGTATTTGAAAAACTTTGAAAATCCAAAAATATGTCTCGTTTATTTTCGATTTTTCTTTCTCGTTAATTAGTTCATAGTATTAAAAGAAAACCCAAAAAGATTTCTCGTTTCTTCTTTTCTTGTTTGTTGGGAGTTCTCCCGTGTAAATAGTTTTTCTCGCTTTTCGTTTTTCTTCTTTAGTTTGCTTTCTTTAGAAAAACTAAAAACTCCAAAAATATTTCAGTGTGTTTCTCTGAATTTCTTTTCTTTTTGTTGAGTCGTCGTAGGGAGAAGACCACTATGAAATTGTTGAGTGGCTCTCATATGCTTTGTGGTTGATCTAACGAGGAGCCAATATTACCTTGTCTTCTCCTTTTGAATGAATTGTTTGCAGATTCCAGCTTAATCCATGACACTCTTGCACTATTATTATTTTCACATCATTCGGTCATGCAAGTGAAAGGCAATAATGACGATGATTTGATGAAGTGACTGTGGCAAGGAAAAGTTGGTATGAACTCCTTTTGTTTTTGTTTTTGTAAATATGTTTAACTCAGTATCCATGATTCAGCATATTATGAGTAAACATGTTTGTGATGACAATTAGAGATTATAGTTTCTCATGCCATGCTTAAGTAGCTAGGAGTGGTTATGATGAAGTATGTTAGTATGGTATCCTCCTCTGAATGTTTTAAGTGGCTTGACTTGGCACATGTTCACACATGTAGTTATCATTTGCATGGTCAGTTCATGATCTTTGCTGAAAACTTGGGTGCTATTTAAGCTTATATACGGATACAAGAACAAAAGAGTTTGTAAAAGTTTTTCTTTATCACTTTCAGTTTGTCAACTGAATTGCTCTGGCGGGATCTAGACTGGCCCCACAGATCAATACTAGTCTTTCCTGCGGACTTTGTCCTCACTCGTGCGCACCCGGGACTAACTTCCCGGTCAGTCACCCATCCCGAAATTACTCCAAGCTGAGCACGCTTAACTTTGGAGTTCTTTCCAAATGGGCTCCCAAAAAAGAAGGAATTCCTTATTGATATGAGTAGTCTATCATCCCTATTGGCCACGGACACACCCGCCGGTGGTCGTTACTCCTGGCGGGATCTAGACTGGCCCCACAGATCAATACTAGTCTTTCCTGCGGACTTTGTCCTCACTCGTGCGCACCCGGGACTAACTTCCCGGTCGGTCACCCATCCTGAAATTACTCCAAGCTGAGCACGCTTAACTTTGGAGTTCTTTCCGAATGGGCTCCTGGAAAAGGAGGAATTCCTTATTGATATGAGTAGTCTATCATCCCTATTAAGCCTGGCTATCACATACACCCCCACTCAAAGGAACCGACGTCCTCGTCGGGCCACAGGAACGTTCCCTCTTGGCACATATGTCTGTGCATCCAGTCCGGTACATGTGTCATGCCGTGTGCCACGACGGGTCACAAACGTCATGAACAACATGACCGCGCACCTGTCCACAAACATCCGTGTAACCGCGAGGGTCGGCTCTGATACCAACTTATAACGCCCCGGACACACCCGCCAGTAGTTGTTACTCCTGGCGGGATCTAGATTGGCCCCATAGATCAATAGTAGTCTTTCCTGCGGACTTTGTCCTCACTCGTGCGCACCCGGGACTAACTTCCCGGTCTGTCACCCATCCTGAAATTACTCCAAGCTAAGCACGCTTAACTTTGGAGTTCTTTACGAATGGGCTCCCGGAAAAGAAGGAATTCCTTATTGATATGAGTAGTCTATCATCCCTATTAAGCCTGGCTATCACACGCTATTTTCAGCAGAACTACCATGGTGTTGTTTTTTGTGCAGAAGTAAAAGTTCTCGGAATTTTAAGAAACTTTTTGGAGATTTTTTAATGGAATAAATAAAAAAATACTGGAATGAAGATCCACTGGAGGGGGTCCACCAGTTGCCCACAAGGCAACAGGGCGCGCCTACCCCCAGAGCGCGCCCTGATGCCTTGTAGGGCCCACGAGGCTCCTGCTGACCTAATTCCAGCACTATAAATTCCGTTTCCCCGAGAAAAAAATAAGAGAAGAAGTTTCATCGCCTTTTACGATACGGAGCCGCTCTCACCTCCTGTTCTTCATCGGGAGGGCTGATCTGGAGTCCGTTCGGGGCTCCGAAGAGGGGGATTCGTCGCCATCGTCAGCATCAACCATCCTCCATCAACAATTCCATGATGCTCACCGCCAGGAGTGAGTAATTCCTTCATAGGCTTGCTGGACGGTGATGGGTTGGATGAGATTTATCATGTAATCGAGTCAATTTGTTAGGGCTTGATCCCTAGTGTCCACTATGTTCTGAGATTGATGTTGCTATGACTTTGCTATACTTAAAGCTTGTCACTAGGGCCCGAGTGCCATGATTTCAGATCTGAACCCTCTATGTTTTCATGAATATATTTGAGTTCTTGATCCTATCTGCTAGTTATATGCACTTTTTATTGTTCTGATCCGTAGACCCCATAGTGACAATTGTTTGGGATACTCTCCGGGGATGACTGTAATTAGAGGATTTCATGTATTCACCATGTGTTAATGCTTTGTTCTGGTTCTCTATTAAAAGGAGGCCTTAATATACCTTAGTTTCCTTATGGACCCCACTACCATGGGAGGGTAGGACAAAAGATGTCATGCAAGTTCTTATTATAAGCACGTATGACTATATACGGAATACATGCCTACATTACATTGATGAATTGGAGCTATTGTGTATCGCTCTAGGTTGTGACTATTGTATGATAAATGTCATCCAACACAATTATCCATCACTGATCCAATGCCTACGCTTTTCGCATATTGATCTTTGCTAAGTTGCTACCGTTGCTGCTGCTGCTGTTACAATCACTACCAAACTGCTACTGTTACTGTCCGTTACTATTGCTACTGTTACTACTACTATCAAACTATCATACTACTGTGCTACTAAACACTTTGCTGCAGATATTTAGTTCTCCAAGTGTGGTTGAATTGACAACTCAGCTGCTAATACTCATAAATATTCTTTGGCTCCCCTTGTGTCGAATCAATAAATTTGGGTGAAATACTACCCTCGAAGACTGTCGCAATCCCCTATACTTGTGGGTTATCACTGCGTTGCGCACTCACCCCGGTTACGACTACTGAACCTCACCTCCCACATTGCACTGATGATCTCGTTGTCCCAGTGGCAGTACTACAAACCCGATGGCGCAAGAAGGATGGCGTGGTGTGCAAGCAAGTGAAGGTGCGGTGGTCCAACTCTGATACATTGGGCACTATGTGGGACGATAAGGCCAGCCTCGTCGCGCATTTCCCACATGCAGAGGCTTGGGGACAAGCCTCATCTCAAGAAGAGGGGGATGTCAGCACACCTGACGCGAGGGACCCAGGGGCATCGACTCCAACAGCTCCCGCGCTGCCCCACATGAGGCTAGGCTGAGGAAGTCCAACCCACGAGTCTACGGGCCAGGCTGGGCAAAGTGAAGCCCACCTAGATCTACTACTTGATGAGCAGAGCGCAAGGAGGAAGGCATCTAGTGGATCAGACGGCAACGGCGGCATCGGCTACCTACCCCGAATTCCCCTCTCACATGAACCCTAGCTTCCATTCCTGCAATCCTCCGCTGTACTAGCCACTGAAATTGAACCTTTGAGTGAGATTGTTGCTTCTAATCGAGAACCCTAGTTCGTACCTATCAGTATTTTCTCTATTTACTAATCATTTTTTTACCCTCGTTGCCCCAACTGGCGCAGAGACCAACTGCAGCCTGAAAATTAAGTGAATTAATTAAAGCATAAAATGGAAGTCAAGCAAACTATTTGAAGCATTGCAAATAATTATATTTTTACTGCATCTCTATTGTTTTAGATAAAAGGCATACGCCCGACTTTATATTAATAAAGACAACCTGCACCAAACATAAGTTCCAACAAGCCAACAGGCAGCACAAACAAGTTTAAACAACCCAACCGGTAAGTTAGAGGAGTACAAATAGCCACACCAGACAAATAAGTTCATGCACGCAAGCCAACTACCAAATGGAATAGCATGAACAGAGGCAAAAGAACTCCAGGGCCCTCCTTGGAGTGCTGAGCTTGATCCCTACTCAAGATGGAACTTGCCATTGCCTTAACACGAGAGATCAGAAGCTCCACAACATCCTTATCATCCTCCTTATTCAATGACTTCCACTCCTGCAAAAGAATTGACAATTTGAAAATGTAGTCAACCAACTTAAAGGGGAATCGGTGTTCAATGGTAAATTTATTCTCGGTAGTCCACAACACCCAGCAGATGGCGAAAAAACCAAACCAAAATAAGCGCTTGAGCTGTCCCACCAAGGAGCTAGCCAAAGGCATAATCTCATTGAAAGAGGAAGGGGTGCAGGACACACCCAACCAAGACCCGAGTCAACTCCAATGCAGCTGGGCTAAAGGGCAGCGAAAGAGAATATGATCTGAGTTTTCAATAGCCCCAGATAGCTCACAGAATTCGGACCCAGGCCCATTACGCCTTCTAATTTGGTCAGCAGCCCGCAACCTACCACACATTGCCTGCCACATAAAAATCTTAATCTTTAGAGGGATTCTAGCCATCCAAACCCCAGTAAAACAATTAGAAACAATACCTTGCATAAGTTAATTATAGGGAGACTTAACCTAGAAATGACCGAATTGAGAATGAGGCCAAAGTACAACATCGGCTGTCTCCGAGAGCACATGGAGGTGAGTAATGCTACTTGTGATAAGTGTTGGGATTTCCCCAAAGAGGAAGGGTGATGTAGTATAGTAGCAGATAGTATTTCCCTCAGTTAAGAACCAAGGTTTATCGAACCAGCAGGAGACTCACGCAAACAAAGGTCAACAGTACCTACACACACACAAAACTAATATTGCACCCAACGTGGGCTAGAGGGTTGTCAATCCCCTTGTACTAGTTAATTGCAAGGATTAATTCTTGTAATGATAGATAGATAAATTGCAAAACAAAATAAAAGAAAATAAATTGCAGCAAGGAATTTAGCATTTTAATAAATATGAAGTGAATGGACCCGGTGGCCATAGCTTTCACTAGAGGCATCTCTCTTATGAGCATAGTAATGGTAGGTGAACAAATTACTGTTGGGCAATTGATAAAAAAGCGCATAGTTGTGACGTTATTCATGGCATGGTCAATATATAGGCATTACGTCCGAGACAAGTAGACCGACATCCGTCTGCATCTACTACTATTACTCCACCCCTTGACCGCTATCTAGCTTGCATCTTAAGGTATTAAGTTCATAACAAGCAGAGTAATGCTTGGAGCATGATGACATAATGTAAACAAAGTAGAATCAATCAATATGATTAAACCCCATCGTTTTACCCTTAGTAGAAAAAATACAAATACGTGCCTCGCTACTCCTCCTGTCACAGAGTGAGGACACCGCAAGATTGAACCTACTACCAAGCACCTCTTCCACTGAAGATAAATCAATCTACTTGGCCAAAGAAGACGGATAGATCAGGGAGAAATACAAGGCTATAAACTCATACATAATAAATCTCAAAAAAGACTCAATTACTTTCAATGAATAATCTGATCATAAACCCACAATTAATTGGATCCCAACAAACACACCACACAAGGATTACATCGAATTGATCTCCGAAGAGAACATTTTATTGACGATCAAAGACAGAGAGAGATAGAGAGAGCCATCTAGCTACTGCTATGGACCCATAGGTCTTCTGGGAACTACTCATACATCATCATGGTGGCAGCAAGGTGGATGAAGATGGCCTCCGTGATCGATTGCCCGGCAGAGTACTGGTGGAGGCCTCCAGATGGGATCGCGGAAGAACAGAGGCTCGGCAATAAAATTGTTTCGGGTCTCGCTCTGGGGGTTTCTAGATTTTAGGGAATTTATAGCGCTAGAATTAGGTCAGGGTGGTCTCCGAGGGGCCCACAAGCCCTGGGGGCGTGCCATGTGAGCTTGTGGCTCTCTCGTAGATCTTCTGCCCCCCAAAGATTCTAGGGTCTCTTCTGGTCCAGAAAAAATCACCATAAAGTTTCATTGTGTTTGTACTTCATTTGGTATGGTTTTTCTGCGAACAAAGAAATAGGCAAAATCTGGAACTGGCACTGGGCACTGAGTTAATAGGTTAGTTCCCAAAAATGATGTAAAATTTCATATAAAGCATAAAAGATTGATAATATAATAGCATGAAACAATAAAAAATTGTAGATACGTTGGATACATATCTGCATCCCCAAGCTTAATTCCTGCTCGTCTTCGAGTAGGTAAATGATAAAAATAGATTTTTTGATGTTGAATGCTACCCAACATGTCTTAATCATGTAATCTTTTGGGTATGAATGCTGAGAAATGATGACTTAATAGATGTCGAAATGAAAATATAAAAGAATGCTAAAAAATAATCATTACACTTCAAAATAACAATGCTAAAGAATGTTATTCCTACTCATTTAATCATGTAAGCATGGCATAACTCGGTCTTCCTAGCACAAAGTATAAATCATGAACACCCCGGTGCCAAACCAAGCAATTGTATCATACTTTTTCTCACTTCAGCATTTTCAACTCCACTCAATATTTGAGCGTGAGCCATGGACTTAGCACTTTGGATGGCAAAGAGAATGATGGTAGGGGTTTATAAGGGAAGACAAAAATTGAGAAAGTCTCGCATCAACTTGGCGGATCGTTAGGATATCGATGCGAGGAGTAAGGATTGTCATGCAACGGATGCATTAGAGCTATAAGTGTATGAAAGCTCTCTACTGAAACTAAGTGGGTGTGCATCCAACTTACTTGCTCATGAAGACCTCGGGCATTTGAGGAAGCCCGTCATCGGAATATTCAAGTCAGGTTATCATAATGTAAAAATTCCCACTAGTATATGAAAGTGACAAATCATGGAGACTCTCTATACGAAGAACATGGTGCTACTTTGAAGCACAAGTGTGGTAAAGGATAGTAGCATTGCCCCTTCTCTCCTTTTCTCTTTTTTCTTTTTATTTCTTTTTTTCATTTTTAGAACAATATCATGAACCTCATCCCCACTTTTTTGAGGACTCATTAGTCTCCATCATTCTTTTCCTCACTGGGACAATGCTCTAATAATGATGATCATCACATTTCTATTTACTTAAAACTTGAATGATATGACTACATATGAATGCCTCTGGCAGTGTACCAGGATGTGCAATGATCTAGCATAACATATAAAATAATGATGAATGGTGGCTTTGGCTTAAATATCATGTCAGCTCTATATGATCATGCAAAGCAAAATGACAACGAATGCTCAAGTCATGTGAATAGTAACGGTGGAAGTTGCATGGCAATATATCTCGGAATGGCTATGGAAATGTCATGATAGGTAGGTATGGTGGCTGTTTTGAGGAAGGATATAATAAGGCTTATGTGTGATAGAGCATGTCATATCACGGGATTTGGATGCACCGACGAAGTTTGCACCAAGTCTCGAGGTGAGAACAGGCTATGCACGGTACCGAAGAGGCTAGCAAAATATGGATAGGCAGAAGTGCTTATAGTCCACAAACTCACATTAGTCATAAAGAACTCAAATACTTATTGTGAAGCCTATTAGCCCTCGAAGCAAAGTACTACTCGCATGCCCCTAGGAAGGAGGTTGGGAGGAGTTAACCATCGCGCGCGCCCGGCCCGGACAACACAAAGGATATCAATCTGGGATACAATGCGCTCCAAATTCCTGGCTATACCAATACTGACACTTTAATGAAATGGTGAATCACAAACCTTAACATCTATATTTTAACTAACTAATGTTTATTAACTAGTAAACCTCCATATTATAACTTCAATATCGTTGTTCATACGCTTCTCATTGAGTGATCTACATGAAAGTTTTATTATACCACTCTTGTATACATATCATTTTTAGACTAAACATATAGCTCGTGCAAATTAGAGAGTGCAATTTATTTCTATAAAATATAAGTATCGCCATGCTATAAGATATAAGTGAAGCACATGAGCAAATTGCCTAAACTCAAAAGATATAAGTGAAGCATAAAGAGCATTCTAACAATTGATGATGAATGTGTGTCTCTCATAATAGGTGTGTCCAGCAAGCAATGATTGTGGCAATCAAGCAAAAAAAAAAAACTATAGCACACGGTGCTCCAAGTAATATACATATCATGTGATGAATAAAAATATAGCTCTGAGTAATATTACCGATAGATTGGACACGAAAGAGGGGATGCCTGTCGGGGCATCCCCAAGCTTAGACGCTTGGGTCTTCCTTAAATTTTACCTTGGGGCGCCTTGGGCATCCCCAAGCTTAGGGTATTGCCGCTCCTTATTCTTTCATCCATCATGATCTCACCTAAAACTTGAAAACTTCAGCACACAAAACTCAACAAAAACTTCGTGAGATCCATTAATATAATAAAATCATCATCCACTTTAGGTACTGTTATGAATAGATTGATAATTGCCCTTGCATAATACCTACTGTATATCAACTTCTACATGACTTATACCCCCCGATAAAATCCATAGCATCATCAAAATAAGCACACTATGCAATAAAAATAGAATCTGTCTAAAATAGAACAATATGCAATGACATAATGTTTATCCATAGTTCTGTAACTCCAAAAATTCTGAACAATTAGGAAAACGTAAACAATTAGTATCCCAATACTGTGAAAAAATTCAGCCATTGATCACGTTCCAGTAAAGAACTAAAATTCCAGCACTGGGCACAAAGTTTCTGTTTCCACACAGCATCAAATTTACTATCATCTAAATCACCCCAAAGGCTTTACTTGGCACAAAAATCAAAACAAAAGATGCAAACATAATCATTACAGTAGAAATAACTATGTTGATTCAAAAAACAAAAAAACAAAAATAAAGATAACTATTGGGTTGTCTCCCAACAAGCTCTTTATAGCCATTAAGATAGGCTTGAGATTTCAATGATGCTCACATAAAAGACAAGAACTGAAGCACAAAGAGAGCATCATATAGCATGTAATTATCACGTTTAAGTCTAAACCTCTTCCTATGAATAGGCATTTTATAGGAAAACAAATTATCAAGATAAGCAATATCTAGCATATGCAAATAGGAAGCATGAAGCATTTATAATTTCAACACAAAGAGAGGTAATTTAGTAACATGAAGATTTCTATAGCCATACTTCCCTCTCTCAAAATAATTACATGTAGGATCATAACCAAATTCAACAATATAGCATCATATGAAATATTCTCTCCATGATCCACATGTTTGTAAGTTTTATAATCTTCCAAGGTAGTGGGATTAACATCAACTAAAGTCATGACCTCTCCAAACCCACTTTTATCAAAAATTTCATAAGATTGAATGTTCTCGAAAGTAGTGGGGTTTTCTGAAGTTGACACTCTTCCAAACACAGTTTTAATATTTATTGCATTATGGTCATCACCCCAATCATGATCATTAGCACAATTGCCATTCATAGAATTTATACTAATAGAATTGTAATCATGCTTTTCATTCACATGACTCTTATTAATCATTTCCTTTAACACTTCATAAAAAATTTCGGATTCACGATTCAAAACTTCATAAAGATAAAGAAGTGCACTCAATTCCCTCTTTTCTTTTATAGCATTTTCATCACTAGCAACTGGTTTATCATAATTAGGTTTTTCCAAGAGTCCAACTAGTGGAGAAGGATCCATGTCTTTATTTTATTTTATTTAGTCATTATTAAAGATAGCATAACTAGGCAAGAAATAAAGAAAGCAAATAAGGTGTGTGTGTGTGTGTGCAGGTACCTGATTTGTTTGATGAAGTCTCCCCGGCAACGATGCCAAAAATTCTTATTCGTCTTGTGATAAGCGTTGGGATTTCCCCGAAGAGGAAGGGTGATGTTGTATAGTAGCACATAGTATTTCCCTCAGGTAAGAACCAAGGTTTATCGAACCAGTAGGAGACTCATGCAAAAAAATGTCAACAATATCTGCACACACACAAAACAAATACTTGCACCCAACGCGGGCAAGAGGGTTGTCAATCCCCTTGTACTCGTTAATTGCAAGGATTAATTCTGGTAATGATAGATAGATAAATTGCAACACAAAATAAAAGAAAATAAATTGCAGCAAGGAATTTAGGGTTTTAGTAAATATGAAGTGAATGAACACCAGGGCCATAGCTTTCACTAGAGGCATCTCTCTCATGAGCATGGTAACAGTGGGTGAACAAATTACTGTTGGGCAATTGATAGAAAAGTGCATAGTTAAGACATTATTCATGGCATGATCAATATATTGGCATTACATCCGAGACAAGTAGACCGACATCCATCTGCATCTACTACTATTACTCCACCCCTCGACCGCTATCCAGCATGCATCGTGTCGTGGTTTTGACACGGCAGATGCCCTTGTGAAAGGACTTAGGGATGAGGCCATCGCACGAAGGTGGAATCTTAACGGGGTTGATCGGGAATGAGAAGACACAGAGTTATCCAGGTCCGGCCCCTCACGACGGAGGTAAAAGCCTACGTCCTACTTGTTTGTATTGCTTTGGATCTCGATTACAAGGGTGCGAATACGCTAACCTAGCTCTTGAGGGATTGCAACTTAGTCTTTCTAGCCTTGGTGCTCCCCTTTATATAATAGGTAGAGCCCTAGGCTTACACGAGAGTCTGGGACATCAACGTAACCCATCTCCTACTCTCATTCTACTTATTCTCCAAGATAGCCTTCTTTGTTTTATCTTTCTCTTTGAGCCGGCCCGCAGGCTGAGTCGGCCTTTCTCACTGGGCCTCCGTCAAGCCGGCCCATTGGTTATCTTCTTAGGCCCAGCAGCGAGATACCTGCTGAGCCTTACAGCTCCATGGCCAGGTCATCTCCTGCCGGGTCTTCAACGTCGGGAAATATCCCCAACATTAGCCCTCAGTTTGACTTGAATTCATTCATGTTAAACTCCATCTTTTCCGGCTTAAGCAACTCGCCGGGTCATTCTTCACCTTCAGACTTGGTATTTTCTCATTGACTTTGCTCATGACGTCACGTCCACTTTCCGCAAAATCCGGGATGACATCACAACGAATCTTTTAGTGGGTTCGTATCGTCTTGTCAGGCGTGAAAATCGAGGACCCTTTTTAGCCACTATTCACTGCGCCGCCTCGGGCTCCGCGCATGCCATTTCGGGGTCCCCCGCGCCCATAAATAGACCGACGCCTTTCCCCCTTCTCTTTCTACTGCTTCCTGCTCATCTTCTTCCTCTGCTTCTCCTACGTCGCCACGCCCTTTTCGAGCTCGTCGCTGCCACCGGAGACCACGTCGTCCGTTCATTTCCGCCGCCACCGGAGTTCATCTTCTCCTGCGCAGCCGCGCCCTCAACTCTCGAAGGCCGCAAGGTTCCCCATTCAAATCTATAAGTGCCTGCTCTGCCATTACCGCTAGTTCTTTTGCTGTTCTTCATAGTTCATCACAGTAGCTGCAAGTAGATCCAAGAACAACCACAGGTTACTACCCTACGGCTCGTAGAATCGGTCCGCCATATTTCCCATACATTGTAGATCTATTACTCTGTTCTGAATAAATCCCCAATGCAGTTCATCTCTTACTGCGAAGAACAGACCTAGGTTTATCCTCCTATTTTAGGTCATTTTCTAGATCTGCAGAACCTTTTAATTCATGTGAAACTTATTTACTGAATCACAACCCAAACTATGTTCAACACTTGTAAAAAACCTACACCATGTAATTCCCGGCTTATCTTGTATCAAAAATCATGACCCAGAATATGCTTGCATTCCTTCCTGTGACCCAGCAAATAATCTAACTACCGGCTCATATTTCTACTTTATGCTAACCCGGAAAATCCTTGAATTGCCGGCTTATGATATTGTCTCATCTTCCTTACAGCTGAATCCATGGCTCCCAAACCCAAAGTTGTCAACTGGGCAAAATCCAACATGACAGAGCTCAGACTGTAGGCTCTAGTGGACACCAGGTTACTGCCAACTAAAGAAGCAATAGAATGGCGGGCTCCTGAGGAAGAAATTCATCCTCAGCCAGATCAGAATGAAATCATTGTATTTGCTGAACATCTGGAGAGAGGCTTCCATCCCCCAGGCTCTAAATTCTTCAGAGATGTACTTCATTTCTTCAATATCAGGCCTCAAGATCTGGCCCCCAACTCCATTTTCAACCTATGTCTGTTCCAAGTATTCTATGAGATTTATCTACAGCTGGAGCCGTCCATCAACTTGTTCCGAGAGTTTTTCTATTTAAACCATCAAACAGAGCAGAAGGATGGCCCAAGCCAAGAACTTGGTGGAGTCACCATTCAACGAAGGAAAAACACTGCTTTCCCCGAGGCCAAGCCGGCAAGCCATCCCAAAGGATGGTATAAAACTTGGTTTTATTGCAAGGATACTTCTCCAGACGGGCAACACCCACTCCCGGGTTATAGAGCAAGCCGGCTTGATGCCGACATAGTCTTCCCGGGCTTCGCCTCCAAGGAGGAAAGGAAAACTCTGGAGCCCTTATATTCCAAAATAAATGCTTTGACTTCTATGGCCTCACTGGCGTTGATCTGGCCCAGACTTGGGTAGAGTGGCGTATCCGACCTCTGAGCCTGAGGACCCGGCTTATGCACACTTACTCTGGCAAGCCAGAAGATACACTTCGATTTAACCGGGTCAACCTCCAGGAAAAGGAGGTCCTAAAATTTGCCAAGAAGCTACTTGGTGAAACGAAAGATGATATTAAGCTTGTGGGACATGCTCCCTTTTACATGAATAACCCGACACCCGAGGTAAGCTGTCTTTTTGTTGCCCTTCATCTTGTCAATACTGTTTTATCTTTGTTGTAATTTGATCAACCCGTCATGGTACAGGAAAATGCTGACTGGTGGCGGGTCGAACTTCAAGACCCCACTCCTCCTCGAGAAGATAGCGAGGAAAACCTAGAAGATGATGAAGACCAAGAGGTAGAACTTGACTCCCTTGGCCGTCTGTTTAACAAACTTGCTGACGCCACCTCTTCACAGGAACAGGCTGAAACCAGTCACGCCGGCGAGCACAGGTAACTTTGATCTCTTTAGATTCTGACTCACTGATACCCATTCGAAAGAAATTCCGGGTTGCAGTCCGAAAAGTTCCCTTTTCACACAGAGATGCTCATTTAGATCCACAATTTTCTTTGAAGAAAGCACAGCACATAGGGACTTCTAAACGAAAGACCCGAAGCAGCAAAGGAGAATTGAGCGGCGGGTTAAACAATGAGCCGCCTGCACGGAGAGCATGGACAGACGCGCCTCTCGACCCCACTACCTCTCTTCCTTACGCCGGTCGCTTCAAGGAGCCTCTTCTGACGAATCAAGCGCCACTCAGGCGCCAACCTTTAACATCAATCTTGGGTAAACAATCTGATTACTCATGTTTTACACGAAGGATTCTTGCTCTTATCCTTTAACCGAATGACTCTTTGTTCCTTGTATAGTGCGAAGGCCATTAAGAAGAAGACCGCCGCCGGGTCGTCTGACCCTGTCGTTCAAATAGGTCCTTCTCAAGAAGACGCAGCGGCTAACCCAGATATTCCGGATGAGCCAGCTTTTTAGAACGACCCGCCGCCTCAAGACACTACTGCGAGCCCGGCTCACGCCTCTCCTCCTCCTGCCAATCAGGAGTAGGAAGATTTAATTGAAGAGCAACCTGCTGAGAAGGCCCAAGATGAAGTAATGGTGACTGGTGAACAGCAGAATGTTCCACCGGAAACCTCTAGTCTCTTAGCAAAGATCCTTGCCAAGGCTGAGTCGCCCATTAAAAATAAAGGGAAGGCGGCTCTCAATATCCAATCTTTTGAAGAGCAAGACATCAACATGTTGCATCAGTTTGTGATAACCCGGCTGTCTGAGAGCCGGGATACTGAAATTGCCATGGTGACTTCCCTAAAACGGAAGTATGAGGTCACTTTCTGTCTCCTGACTTAATATGCCCATATTATATGTAGCCCCCAAGGGCCGGGTCATTATACCATGATGATCAGGGACTTGTATGTTGTGATCAACCTGTAGCCCCCAAGGGCCGGCTCATCATGATATGATGTGCCAGGTCTCTGCCTGTAGTGACATAGAACAAACTATGCATTAGCCCCCAAGTGCCATGTGGAATGCCTGCATCCTCATGGGACTTTGTTGTATTTGAGAAAACGCTGATAAATGTAGCCCCCAAGGGCCGGGTCGGCCAGAATGGCGGCTCAGGACTTTATTATATAACTCTTGTAACTGTGAGACTGCCCTGCAGGATATGTTGAATCCAGCGAAGACACAAGCATCCTTCTTCCAAAAGGAAGCAAAGAGAGAGAAAAAACTTCATGAAAGGGCTAAAGAATCATCTTCAGAAGCCAACAAGTCTTTGCGCCTTGTGAGAAGTACGCTGAAGAATGCTGAGGCAGCGTTTGAAGAGGAAAGATCCATCCTAGTCAAGCGTGTAGAAGAGGCAGAGGCAAAACTTAAGCCAGTTACTCAAGAACTGGCAACATTGAAAAACCATATCACCAGCATGTGCAACGCCATCTTTGGTATGCAGTAAAAACTCATAAGCCGCTAAATGCGCTGTGCTGTAAAATACCACACCAGCTGGATTGACTGTTCTCTCTTCTTGCAGGCCAAAAAACTCATAACCAAGCTGAACAGCCATTGGTGAAGCTAAAAGCCGCCTACACTCTTGCTGAACAATTATATATAGGCGGCGCACACTGCATTATGGCCGTCAAAAACACCAAGGCACCGCCTCACCTGATGGCAGATATGCTAAAGGAACTATCAGTAGTTCCCAAGTGGTTTGAAGAGTGGAAGAAGGCGGCTTGTCGTGCTGGGGCCCTGACAGTGTTTGCTTGTGCCAAAGCCTACATGCCGGAATTGGATCCGGCTCAAATTGTCGGCGGATATCCTGAGTTTAATGTAGATGAGACCACTTTCAGCAAGGAGGATTTTCAGCGATGTATAAAAGAAACCCAGGTTGCCACCACAACGATTGCAGAAGAGATGGATCTGACCAAGTACCAAGCCGGATATTCTAAAAGAAATGAACGGATTGAGCTGCCTAACCCTCAGCCGGTTGCCCTCACTCGTACGCATAAGCCATCTTTTGCCCCTGACATCGACCCTTCCTCTGTGATAACAGCCGATGCAATGTTTGAAGCGTTGCGCTCAATCCAGTGGTCGACCGACGAATCGACAAGTCAGGAAGGGGCGGCGGATGATGACGATCATGAAGAGCCGGCACATGGTGCTCCTTCAACCTCGGATGCCAATCCCAACCCGGCAACATAGAGCACCAGCTCATAAATATTGCAGCTAAACTTGGAGGAAACATCTGTTGTGTCCGCAGCCCGATGGGCAGCTTGTAATAGTTTAGCATCCAGAAACTATCACTGGTGCAAGTGCTATCGTGCACTTGCTGCTTTTGTCTGTATAAACTTTGTTTAACTGCTTGCAATGACAAGTCTTCTGCTGCTCGAAATACGAGCATAGAACCAGCTGCGTTAATTACGAGCTCACACCAGTAGTGTTTGAGAAGAAAAATAACCCGGCAAGTCTTGATACCAGATGAAGAAAAAAATGACTAATGCAGAATGTATGAAAACAGAAATTATATGCATGCATGCAAGACGTAATAATAATGCAAAACATGAATTTTAAATGCCGGCTTACGCAGCACGACGCGAAGACCGGCCATTTAGGCACAAGTCTGATTTTCTTTCATGAAGCAGGCGCTTTGGCCTTTTGGTTTATCCTAGCTCTCTGAAAGCCGGCTCTCACGTGACCAACAAACATTTTAACTCTGATGTATTCAGGGTCACCTTTGTGATTGACTCATCAGGCGTATGCCGGGTCACCTTTTCGGAGTAGCATCTTGCTGACCGGCAGGTTTAACCAAACGTTGGCTGTTGCTGGGTTCAAGGGTTTTGTAAGCTGAACTCGATGAGTTGGAAGCAACCAAGTAACCAATGATCAACCAATAAAGAGTCAACACACAATTTGAGGCGAAACGACAAACTCTCTTATACAGTGCTGCCGGTCTTTATTTCATTGATCAAAATATGTATATATAGGATGGAAGGTATGTACAAAAGATATTACCCAGTCTATGACTTAGGTGTAGTATGGCCGGAGATGGGCAATGTTCCAGGGATGGCTTCCCTCCTCCTCAGAGGTACATGATTTATCTGCCTCACGTATATCAACTAGGTAATATGACCCGTTGTTGAGATTCTTGCTGACAACAAAGGGCCCTTCCCAAGGAGGTGAAAGCTTATGCATGCCTGTCTGGTCTTGTATCAGACAGAGCACTAAGTCACCTTCCTGAAAAGTACGGGTTCGAACTCTACGGCTGTGATAGCAACGTAGGTCTTGTTGGTAAATTGCTGATCTGGACGCGGCAAGTTCGCGTTCTTCCTCCAGAGCATCAAGAGCATCTTGGCGAGCTTGCTCATTATCTGATTCCACATAAGTTGCCACTCGAGGGGAGTCATGATGAATATCGCTTGGAAGTACATCTTCTGCACCATAGACCAGGAAGAACGGTGTATAGCCTGTTGACCTGTTGGGAGTAGTCCGTATGCTCCAAAGTACTGCAGGCAACTCTTCTTCCCAGCAGCCAGGCGTGCGTTGTAAAGGCACCATAAGCCGGTGTTTGATTCCTTGCAACAATTCCTGATTAGCTCTTTCTGCCTGCCCGTTGGACTGAGGATGCGCAACCAATGCTAAATCAAGCCGGATGTGCTCCTGTTGACAGAACTGTTACATGACTCCTTTGGAAAGATTGGTTCCATTGTCTGTGATGATACTGTGTGGATAGCCGAAGCGATATATCAACTTTTTCAAAAACTTGACGGCTGTAGCCGCGTCACAACGGTTGACAGGCTCTGCTTCCACCCACTTGGTGAATTTGTCCACAGCTACCAACAAGTGAGTATGTTTATTCTTAGAGCGTTTAAAGGGTCCAACCATGTCAAGCCCCCAGACTGCAAAAGGCCAAGTTATCGAAATCATCCTCAACTCTTGAGCTGGCACATGAGCCTGGCGAGCATACTTCTGGCAACCATCACACTTGCGCACAATATCTTCTGCATCTGCGTGAGCTGTGAGCCAGTAAAACCCGTGGCGAAAAGCTTCCGCGACCAGCGATCTTGAGCCGGCATGATGACCACAATCGCCAGAATGAATCTCATTGTCGATGCAACTAATCTGTGACAACTTTGTTCAGTGAAACACAACGCTGAAAGACACCCGTGACACTTTGTCGATGCAACTCGCCATTGACAATAGTCATAGACTTGGATCGTCTGATGATCTGTCGAGCGATGACTTCTTCTGCTGGAAGCTCTTCCCGGCTTAGATAAGCCAAGTAAGGAATTGTCCAATCAGGTATAGCATGAACAACAGCCACTAGAGCTGCCTCTGGGTCAGGAATAACCAAATCTTCCTCCGTTGGCAATTTGACAGATGGGTTATGTAAAACATCCAGAAAAACATTGGGCGGCACAGGCTTCCACTGAGAACCCAAGCGAGATAGTGCATCTGCTGCCTCCTTCTGCCGGCGATCAATGTGATTAACTTGATAACCCTTGAAGTGTCCAGCAATATTGGGGACCGCGTGCCTATAAGCCGCCATAAGGGGGTCCTTGGAGTCCCAAGTGCCAAAAACCTATTGAGCCACCAAATCTGAGTCGCCCAAGCACCTAACCCGGCTCAAGTTCATCACCTTGGCCATTCGGAGCCCATGAAGCAATGCCTCATATTCTGCTGCATTGTTAGTACAGGGGAACATAAGTCTTAAAACATAACAGAACTTATCTCCTCGTGGGGAAGTTATCACAACTCCAGCCCCCGAGCGTTAGAGCTGCCATGAGCCGTCGAAGTGTATGGACCAATACGTCGTGTCTGGCTTTTCTTCAGGAGCCTGTAACTCTGTCCAATCATTGATGAAATCTACCAAAGCCTGAGATTTGATTGCAGTGCGAGGCACGTATTTGAGATGATGTGAACCAAGCTCGATAGCCCACTTAGCAACACGGCCCGTGGCTTCCCCGTTCTGGATTATATATCCAAGAGGTGCTGAACTGACTACAGTGATTGGATGCTCGTGGAAGTAATGCTTCAGCTGGCGACTTGCCTTGAATACTCCATATACCAACTTCTGCCAATGCGGATACCGCTGCTTGGACTCTGTTAATACTTCACTGATGTAATACACAGGGCACTGAACTGGGTATTCCTTGCCTTCCTACTTGCGCTCTACAACAACTGCAACGCTTACAGCCTTGTTGTTAGCGGCAATATATAACAACATAGGTTCCTTCTCATGAGGAGCAGCAAGGACGGGTGGCTCAGACAACTGTTTTTTGAGGGCCTCAAAAGCCTTATCTGCAGCATCACTCCAAACAAAGTCGTCTGATTTCCTGAGCAGTTGATACAGCGGAATTGCCTTCTCCCCAAGCCGGCTTATGAATTGGCTCAACGCCGCAACCCGCCCAGCCAGCTTCTGCACGGCATTTAGATTTGCCGGCTTAGCCAGTGTCATGATTGCCTTGATCTTTTCTAGGCTGGCTTCAATGCCACGCTCAGAAACGAGAAATCCCAGTAGCTTTCCTGCAGGGACGCCAAAGACACACTTCTCCGGGTTAAGTTTCATCTGGTAGACGCGTAGATTGTCAAATGTTTCCTTGAGATCCTCCAACAAGGTTTCTCTCTTGCGAGATTTAACCACAATGTCATCAACATATGTGTGGATGTTCCGCCCAATCTGCTTGTGAAAACAACTTTGGACACAACGCTGGTAAGTCGCCTGTGCACACTTCAAACCAAACGGCATGGTTGTATAACAGAAAGCTCCAAAGAGCGTGATCAAAGCCGTCTTCTCCTGGTCCTCCTGCTTCATCTTGATCTGATGATAACCAGAGTAAGCATCCAGAAAGCATAAACACTCACAACCCGCCTTAGCATCAATGATCTGGTCAATACAGGGCAAGGCAAAGGGGTCACTAGGACAAGCCTTATTTAGGTTTGTGTAATCAACACACATCCACCTAGTCCCATTTTTCTTCAGAACAAGCACCAGGTTGGCTAACCACTCGGGATGGAAGACTTCAACAATGAACCTAGGAGCTAGGAGCCGGGCTACTTCTTCACCAATAGCTTTCCGCCTCTCTTCATTAAAACGACGGAGATACTAGCGAACGGGTTAAAACTTGGGATCCACATTAAGGGAGCGCTCAGCGAGTTCTCTCGGTACAACTGGCATGTCAGAAGGTTTCCATGCAAAAATGTCCCGTTTCTCACGGATCAACTCGATGAGCGCGCTTTCCTATTTAGGATCCATATTTGCCCCAACGGTGAACTGCTCAGAAGAATTACTGGGGGTGAAGTCAACTTGCTTGGTGTCTCTTGCTGACTTGAATTTAAGCAGAGGATTAGACTCTATCGTTGGCTTCTTTAGAGAAGTCCTGTCAGCCGGGTCAACATTGTCCTTGTAATACTTCAGTTCCTCTGCCGCGCAAGCCGACTCAGCATATGCTGCATCTCCTTCCTCACACTTGAGCGCAAGCTTCCGATTGCCTTCAACTGTGATAGTTCCCTTCGGCCCTGGCATTTTTAACTTCAGATAAATGTAGCACGGCCGCACCATGAACCGTGCGTAAGCCGGCCTCCCGAATAGAGCGTGGTATGGACTTTTTAGTTTGACCACCTCAAAGGACAGGAACTCAGAACGATAATTATCCTCTGAGCCAAAGGCCACCTCAAGGGATATTCTTCCCACGGGATAAGCTGACTTGCCAGGGACTATGCCATGAAAAACTGTAGAAGATGGAGTCAACTGTTTATCAGACAGATTCATCCGCCTAAAAGTATCATAATATAGTATATTGATGCTGCTGCCTCCGTCCATGAGCACTTTGGTTAACGTATAACCGCCGACTTGGGGTGCCGCTGATCATCCGCCTAAATGACCGGGGTGATCAAGGAGTACTGGATGATCCGCTCGGCTCCAAGTGACCGGCTGCTCTGACCAGTTGAGATAGTACGGGGCTGCCAGCTCAACCAAGTTGGCGGCTCGCCGCTACACCTTCCTATCACGCTTGCAGGTACTAGTGGTGGAAACATGATACTGCCCGCTATTCAACTGCTTCGGGTTACTCTAATATCCTGAATGACCAGCTTGATGCTGATTTCCTTGATTGTTTCGCTGATTGCTGCCTCTAGCATTGCCAGCCCCCTGAAACCCGGCATTCTGCCCATTGTTCCCTTGGAACCCGGGGCCTGCAAAGGGCCCGTGTGAGCCGGCTCCCTGGAAGCCGGATCCCTGATTGCCGAGTTGTCCGCCGTTGCCACCGCCGTTGTGATGATTCTGGAAGATCCGCTTGGAGAACTCTTGCATGATGTAGCAATTTTCCCAGGAGTGGCTAGACGGCTTACCATTGAAACTGTGCTTTGGACATGGACCCTTGAGCGCCTCCTCGAAGCTGAGAGGGCGATTACCAGAGGACTGCCTCCTAGAACCATTGTTCTGACGCTGATTTTTGTTACCAGTATTTGTATTGGCTACCAGATCAGAGCCGCCCTCACATCCTTTGCCCTTACCTCCATTGTTGGTCTGCCCATTGCCATTGTTCTGTTGGTGACCCTTGCCACCATTTTTCTTGCCCTTACCGGATTTTTCCTCATCAGATGGCGGATCCTTAGTATTATCTGATTCAGCATACCGGGTTAAGACATCCATGAGATTGCCCATGTCTTGGGCCTTTCTCTTGAGTCGCCCCAACTTCTGGACCAGGGGCTGAAACTTACATGTTCGCTCCAGAACAAGCACTACCTGTGCAGATGAGATGCTATCTGAAATGTGTATGACTTCTGCAACCCGGCGAGCCCAATGATGCGCTGACTCATCCTCACGCTGAACACAATGTTTGAGATCAACAATTGTGGTTGGTCTTTTGCAGGTTCCCTGGAAATTCTTGATGAAGCGCTCCTTCAGCTCCTGCCATGTGTTAATAGAATTCATCGGCAGGTTTTTCAACCAAGTGCATGCTGGACCTTCCAACATGAGAGGCAGAGAATGTGCACACACTGACTCACTTGCTCCCAACAGTTCCATTGCCAATTCATAACTCTCGACCCACTCGGTCGGCTCCAGATTCACTGTGTAATTAGGAACCTTGAGAGGACCTTTGAAATCTGGGGGCATGCGTGCATCTCGCAGCGCCGGGACTAGACAAGGAGTTCCAATCATGCGATTTGATAGACCCCCAAGGCGACCAGCTGTCTGGGTTGCGGTGGGCGGGTCGCGTGCTGTGGGCGGGTCGTGTGCTGTGGGCTGGTTGTATGCCGCACGCGTGTTTTCCTTTTCCAATGCTCGCTGAGCCCGAGCGGTTTACACAATATCTTGTGCATTTGGGATCCTGGGTTGGTGCTGATTCGCCAGTGGTTGCACGGCCCCTCTGCGGTGTGCGCTACTGGAAACTATTGGCGACTCAGGGCGTTGGCTCCTGGTGCGGCTCTGGTGAGGGGTTGAATGAAGCCGGTGCTGGCTATGAGAATAGTTGGCTTGCTGCACTACTGCTGTCTTGAGCATCGCGATGGCGTTCCTAGCCTCGACCTGAGCCGGACCGTCTCCCTCAATTGGAATTGCTGCCAAGTTGTGAGTCACCGCCAGAACATTATCAACTGGGTTTGACTAGTGTCCAATTGGGGTCGGGAACCGGCGAGACGGTAACTGCTGCTGCTAAGCCAGCGTATGGTGCTGAGCTGGCTCCCTCGGCTAAGCTGGCTGCTGCAATAGCGACCCTCCTGGGGGCACAATACCAACCCCCGGATTTACCGGAGCCTGTGGATCGTTGGGCGTGGTGAACAATTGAGTTGGCTCAATATTGGCCGAAAGTCGGCTTTGATGTCGCCTCTGATGGACGAGCTCTAACTCGGCCTGCCGGCGGCTTAAATAATGAGCCTCCTCTTCCAAATGTTGTCTTTCCTCGGTGAGCCGGGCCTGCGTCTCCACCATACGAGTGTTTTCAGCATTGATAACCTCTTGGATCTTGGCCATCTGCTCGTGACACTTCGTGATGTCCGTGTTGCGCGCAGCCGTGTTCTCCACAGTAACCGGCTCAGCCAACAGAGTTGCAAAGTATTCATCAAGTCCGTAAGCGCCTGTGCCCCGGTTTTCTGAGAGCCGGTAGCAGCCGCGCCGGCTTCTCCTGAACCGGCCAGGGTGAGGTTCTGCCCAGTCGCCGGATCGACCGGATCACGCGCAGGATCTTGTCTACCCACCATGTAGACCATTGCAAAGTGAGGCGGCTCAAGGGCCTCTGGAAAGACTTCATCAGCATACCCCAGCCTTCCATCGTACATGGGACGGATCGACTAGGTTTCTCCCATTGAGGATTCGCCGTCAGATTGAATGAGCGCATCGTCTCTAGACAGGGAGTTCTCCGACAAGGCCACCCCTTGGGTGAACCCTACAAAGACATGCTTCCGGCCGGCTTGCGGCGGGCCGGGTCTTGCCTGGCTTGGACTGGCGCGGCGAGCCGACTCGACGCTGGTGACCGCCTCCAATCCGGCGGCTGACTCGCTGAGAACACCGATGAAGGTATGGATCTTGCCAAAGGGGACCCGGTACTCGTACTCGACCGAGTCAACATCGGGGCCCTAGTACGGATCGTCGATATAGAGCTTCCCGTGGCGGCTCTTCGTCATCAAGCCAACCGCGTACTTCCCGAACCTTGGGAGAGCTCCTGCTAAGAACTCAACTCCACCGTGTGTAGGCCCCACGGTGGGCACCAAACTGTCGTGGTTTTGACATGGCAGATGCCCTTGTGAAAGGAATTAGGGATGAGGCCATCGCACGAAGGTGGAAGCTTTACGGGGTTGATCGGGAACGAGAAGACACGGAGTTACCCAGGCTCGGCCCCTCACGACGGAGGTAAAAGCCTATGTCCTGCTTGTTTGTATTGCTTTGGATCTCAATTATAAGGGTGCGAATACGCTAACCTAGCTCTCGAGGGATTGCAACTTAGTCTTTCTAGCCTTGGCACTCACCTTTATAGAATAGGTAGAGCCCTAGGCTTACACGAGAGTCTGGGTCACCAACGTAACCCGTCCACTACTCTTATTCTACTTATTCTCCAAGATAGCCTTCTTTGTCTTATCTTTCTCTTTGAGCCGGCCCGCAGGCTGAGTCGGCCTTTGTGGGATCGAGGAGATAGGTCTAGAGGGGGGTGAATAGACTCTTAACCAGCCAAAGGTGTAGTTTTTAATTTCTCTTGGAACTTAGGCAGATTTTGGCACAAGTTAAGATCACTCCAATACTTTCTACACATGCATATCTAGAGATTGAGCAGCGGAAATGGTAAAGCATGCAAGAGTACGGAAAGTAAAGGGGTAGAGTATGGAAGATCAAACGCAATCAAGACACGGTGGTTTTTGGCGTGGTTCCGATAGGTGGTGCTATCGTACGTCCACGTTGATGGAGACTTCAACCCACGAAGGGTAATGACTGCGCGAGTCCACGGAGGGCTCCACCCACGAAGGGTCCACGAAGAAGCAACCTTGTCTATTCCACCATGGCTTACGTCCATGAAGGACTAGCCTCACTCGGGGTAGATCTTCACGAAGTAGGCGATCTCCTTGCCTTTACAAACTCCTTGGTTCAACTCCACATCATGTTGGAGGCTCCCAAGTGACACCTAACCAATCTAGGAGACACCACTCTCCAAAAGGTAATATAGGGTGTGTTGTTGATGAACTCCTTGCTCTTGTGCTTCAAATGATAGTCTTCCTAGCACTCAAACAACTCCTCACAGATTTGGCTATGGTGGAAGAAGGATTTGAGTGGAAAGCAACTTGGAAAAGGCTAGAAATCAAGGTTCAAATGGTAGGAATGGAATAGCTTGATCTCAACACATGAGTAGGTGGTTCTCTCTCAGAAAATGTATGGTGGAAGTGTAGGCACGTTCTGATGGCTCTCCTCAACGAGAAGGAGGTGGTGGAGGGGTATATATAGCCTCCACACAAAATCTAACCGTTACACACTTTTGACCCAACTCGGTGGCACCGAAACCATCATCTCGGTAGCACCGAACTGTGTAAAAGATATGAACTTTAGGAATCTCGGTGGGACCGATACGGACAACTCGGATGGACCGAAGTGCAATGGCTAGGGCAGACCTCATCTCGGTGGCATCGATTGCATCAACTCGGTAGGACCGAAGTGAAGCAATAAGGCAACAGAGAGTTGGCAACCCATGTCGGTGAGACCGATTTGCAAAACTCGGTGAGACCGAAGTTGGTGCAAATGATCACACAGAGTTGGCAAGGCCATCTCGGTGGGACCGAGATCCATTTCGGTGGTTCCGATTTGTGGTTTTTGGCAGTGGCTAAGTGTAGGTGAACTCGGTGGCTCCGGATAGGAAATTTTGGTGGGGCCGAGTTGGAATGTGGGTTTTGGACATATTTGGGTAGTTTGGTGTATGTATGTATCAAGTTTGGTGTATGTATCAAGTATCTCACAATTCTTTGGGATACCATATGCCAAAGTTTGGTGTATGTATCAAGTATCTCACAATTATTTTCACCGCCTTAAGGTGACACTCTTTTGGTGCCGCTTGGTATCGTGCACACATGCACACACTTAGCATAATACCGGGACGGGAGGCACATAGATATAGCAATGAACCAATCATAGATTGATAAACCTTTTGATCAACAGGTTTGCCATCCTTGGCCAAGTCAAGATGTCCACTCGTGGGCATGGGAGTTTTCATACCTTTACATTCTTGCATGTTGAACTTCCTGAATAAGTCCTTGGTATACTTTGTTTGAGAAACGAAGGTACCTTCCCTAGTTTGCTTGATTTGCAAACCCAGAAAGAATTTGAGTTCACACATCATAGACATCTCGAACTTTTCTGACATCAACCTTCCAAACTTTTCACTAAAAGGGGGGTTACTAGATCCAAAGATAATATAATCAACATAAATTTGGCATACAAATAATTCTCCATTAACCCTCTTAGTGAACAAAGTTGAATCAATCTTCCCAATCTCAAAACCTTTTTCAAGAAGAAACTTTGTCAAGCATTTGTACCAAGCTCTAGGGGCTTGTTTAAGACCATAAAGAGCTTTATGAAGTTTGTACACATGATTAGGTTTCTTGGGATTCTCAAAGCCGGGAGGTTGTTTAACATACACTTCCTCCTCAATTTCCCCATTTAAGAAGGCACTTTTTATATCCATTTGATAAAGGGTGATATCATGGTGATTGGCATAAGCAAGTAAAATGCGAATGGACTCAAGTCTTGCAACGGGGGCATAGGTCTCACCATAGTCCATACCTTCGACTTGTGTGTAACCTTGTGCTACGAGACGAGCCTTGTTGCATACAACTTGTCCATCTTCATCTTGCTTATTCCGAAACACCCATTTGGTTCCAATGATGTTTTGCTCTTCCTTAGGCTTCTCAACCAATGTCCACACTTGGTTCCTCTCAAAGTTGTGTAGCTCTTCGTGCATTGCATTCACCCAATCGGGGTCCTTGAGAGCATCTTCTACCTTCAAGGGTTCAACACTAGAGATAAATGAGTAATGCTCACAAAAGTTAGCTAAACGAGATTTAGAGTGAGTGATTCTCCCGGATTGGATATCTCCAAGTATTTGTTCGACGGGATGATCCTTGTCGATTCTTGCTCTAACTCGAGGTAGCTTTTTCTTGGGTTGTGTTGGGGCTTCCTCATCATCATCATCTTCTTCTTCTTCGTTGATGTTATCGTTGTTCGCTTGTGGAGGTGGAGAAGGAGGTTGAGGTGGATCATCTTGTTGCACTTCCTCATTCCCATCGTCTTGACGTGTTCCACTTGTGGATGCCTCCATATCAACTTGTCATTTACCTTGATGTGAAGTTGGGACTTCCACTTGAATAGACGAGGTACTCTCCTTTACTTCCACGGGGCGAATCTTGCCAATGGGAAAGTCTTGGATTGCTTCCGATGGTTCTTGATCTCCTACATCAAGTGGCAATTACTCGACTTGCGAGCCGTTAGTCTCATCAAACTTCACATCTACCGTCTCTTCAACTTTTTGAGTGAAGTTGTTGTAGACACGGTAAGTGTGAGAGTTCGATCCATAACCGAGTAGGAACCCTTCATGAGATTTAGGAGCAAATTTTGAATGACGATGCTTAATAAGAATGTAACATTTTGAGCCAAATACTCGAAAGTATCCAACTTGTGGTTTGTTACCGGTGAGCAGTTCATATGCCGTTTTACCAAGAAGCTTGTGAAGGTAAAGTCGATTTGTTGCATGACAAGCTGTTTCAACCGCTTCCGCCCAAAAATGTCTTGGCGTCTTGTATTCATCAAGCATTGTTCTTGCCATCTCAATAAGTGTCCGGTTCTTCCTCTCAACAACTCCATTTTGTTGAGGTGTGTACGTAGCCGAGAACTCATGTGAAATAACCTCCTCATCAAGAAAGGTGTCCACATTGGTGTTCTTAAACTCCGTTCCGTTGTCACTTCGAACCTTCTTGATCTTCACTTCAAATTGGTTTTGAGCCTTTCTTGCAAAGTCCTTGAAGATCTTTTGTAACTGTGATTTGTCATCAAGAAAGAACACCCACGTAAATCTGGAAAAATCGTCAACAATGACCAAACCGAAAGAGTTACCACCAAGACTCTTATAGGAGTTGGGACCAAAAAGATCCATATGAAGTAGCTCGAGTGGTCTCCTTGTGGTCATAATGTTCTTCACGGGATGACTTCCTCCAGCTTGTTTTCCTGCTTGGCAAGCACTACAAAGTCAATCTTTGTCAAATATAACATCTTTCACTCCAAGAATGTGATCTCCTTTAACAAGTTTATCAAGGTTACGCATGCCAACATGTCCAAGTCTTCTATGCCATAACCATCCTTTAGAAGATTTAGCAATTAAGCATGTACGAGGTTGGGCTCTCTTAGTGAAATCAACAATGTATAGATCACCTCTACGAATGCCGGTAAAGACCATATTATGATTATCTTGGCGAAACACTTGGCAATCTACTTTGGTAAATAGAACATTAAAACCAAAATCGGCTAGTCTAGATACGGAAAGAAGATTGTAACCAAGAGATTCAGCAAGCATAACATTTTGTATGGAGCTATCATTGGATATGGCCACCTTACGAAGGCCAAGTACCTTACCCTTGGAGTTGTCTCCAAAAGTCACATACTTGCGTGGACCATCATTTTTAGCAAGCTCACGAAACATGTCTGTATCTCCGGTCATGTGATTGGTACAATCGCTATCAAGAATCCACTCTTTTCCTCCGGCCATATAATCTCGAACATTTGCCATAAGACTGAGATTCCTCATGGTCTTCTCAAATTCAATATCAAAGTCTTCCTCTTCATCATAATAGCCATGCTCAACATCATCATCATGCATGTGATCATCACAAAGGGCAACAGATTCATTAGTTTCATGATCATGACAATGTTCAAGTTTATGGATTCTAATGGCTTCCATGATAATGTTGCTAATAATTCTAACATCTCCTTTGGCACGCATAAGATCACGAAGCTCAAACAAGCAATCATCAAACTTAGGATCACTAGGACTCATCTTTTGAAAAGCAACAGCCTTATGAAGAATCTTATCGAGGCTCTTTAAGGAGTAATCGGGATATCGCTTTTCTAAGTCATGCCATAGAGTATAAGCACATTCAAAGTTTTGCATACAACCAAGCACAACCTTAGATAATCCTCTAATGATAAGATTGACGGTTCTAAGATTACGAAGCATGTCAATTTCCTCTTCATGAGTAGGATGCAAGGGATCAATAGGGGGCACATAAGGATTATGAATATACTTGCTCAAGTTAAATTCATCAAAGATATCAAGCATTTCATCCTTCCAAAAATTGTAATACTCCCCATTGAGAATAGCCACTCTACGTCTAAGACTCCCCAACGTAGACACATCCATCTCCCTCCAATGGTGATGAAACCAAGGCAATGGAGACCAATTCTCTGATACCAATTGTGGGATCGAGGAGATAGGTCTAGAGGGGGGTGAATAGACTCTTAACCAGCCAAAGGTGCAGTTTTTAATTTCTCTTGGAACTTAGGCAGATTTTGGCACAAGTTAAGATCACTCCAATACATTCTACACATGCATATCTAGAGACTGAGCAGCGGAAATGGTAAAGCATGCAAGAGTACGGAAAGTAAAGGGGTAGAGTATGGAAGATCAAACGCAATGAAGACACGGTGGTTTTTGGCGTGGTTCCGATAGGTGGTGCTATCGTACATCCACGTTGATGGAGACTTCAACCCACGAAGGGTAACGGCTGCGTGAGTCCACGGAGGGCTCCACCCACGAAGGGTCCACGAAGAAGCAACCTTGTCTATTCCACCATGGCTTACGTCCACGAAGGACTAGCCTCACTCGGGGTAGATCTTCACGAAGTAGGCGATCTCCTTGCCCTTACAAACTCCTTGGTTCAACTCCAGATCATGTTGGAGGCTCCCAAGTGTACCTAACCAATCTAGGAGACACCACTCTCCAAAAGGTAGTAGACGTTGTGTTGTTGATGAACTCCTTGCTCTTGTGCTTCAAATGATAGTCTTCCCAGCACTCAAACAACTCCTCACAGATTTGGCTATGGTGGAAGAAGGATTTGAGTGGAAAGCAACTTGGGAAGGGCTAGAAATCAAGGTTCAAATGGTAGGAATGGAATAGCTTGATCTCAACACATGAGTAGGTGGTTCTCTCTCAGAAAATGTATGGTGGAAGTGTAGGCACGTTTTGATGGCTCTCCTCAACGAGAAGGAGGTAATGGAGGGGTATATATAGCCTCCACACAAAATCCAACCGTTACACACTTTTGACCCAACTTGGTGGCACCGAAACCATCATCTCGGAAGCACCGAACTGTGTAAAAGATATGAACTTTAGGAATCTCGGTGGGACCGATACGAACAAATCGGATGGACCGAAGTGCAATGGCTAGGGCAGACCTCATCTCGGTGGCACCGATTGCATCAACTCGGTAGGACCGAAGTGAAGCAATAAGGCAACAGAGAGTTGGCAAGCCATCTCGGTGAGACCGATTTGCAAAACTCGGTGAGACCGAAGTAGGTGCAAATGATCACAGAGAGCTGGCAAGGCCATCTTGGTGGGACCGAGATCCATTTCGGTGGATCCAATTTGTTAGGGTTTTGGCAGTGGCTAAGTCTAGGTGAACTCGGTGGCTCCGGATAGGAAATTTCGGTGGGGCCGAGTTGGATTGTGGGTTTTGGACATATTTGGGTAGAGAGAGTGGTTGAGGGTTTAGGAGTACTGTCACTAAGCACTTGAGCAAAAATACCATTAAGCAACACCTCATCCCCTTTTAATAGTATTGGCTTTCCTATGGACTCATTGTGATCTTGGATCACTAAACCAAAAATGTAGAGTCTTGATCTTTTGCCAATCCTTGTCCTTAGCATTTTGAAGGGGTTCCACGTCCTCTTGTCCCTGCCACGCCGTTGTTGAACTTGTTTGAAATTCACTATATAAAAACATTAGTCCAACAATATGTATGTTGGCATGAATTACCAAAACCACCAAGGGAGCAAGTGTGCTTTCAGCCTTTCTCACCGGGCCTCCGTCAAGCCGGCCCATTGGTTATCTTCTTAGGCCCAGCAGCGAGATACCCGCTGAGCCTTACAGCTCCATGGCCGGGTCATCTCTTGTCGGGTCTTCAACGTCGGGAAATATCCCCAACACATCGTAAGGTATTAAGTTCATAACAAACAGAGTAATGCTTGGAGTGTGATGACATAATGTAGACAAAGTAGAATCAATCAATATGATTAAACCCCATCGTTTTACCCGTAGTAGCAACAATACAAATACGTGCCTAGATACTCCTCCTGTCACAGAGTGAGGACACCGCAAGATTGAACCTACTACCAAGCACCTCTCCCACTGAAGATAAATCAATCTACTTGGCCAAAGAAGACGGATAGATAGGAGAGAAATACAAGGCTATAAAATCACAGAAAATAAATCTTGGAAAAGACTCAATTACTTTAAATTAATAATCTGATCATAAACCTACAATTCATCGGATCCCAACAAACACATCGCAAAAGGATTACATCGAATTGATCTCCGAAGAGAACATTTTATTAAAGATCAAAGAGAGAGAGAGAGAGAGAGAGAGAGAGAGAGAGAGAGAGAGAGAGAGAGAGAGAGAGCCATCTAGCTATTGCTATGGACCCGTAGGTCCTGTGGGAACTACTCACACATCATCATGGAGGCAACAAGGTTGATGAAGATGGCCTCTGTGAGCGATTCCGCCTTCGGCAGATGATACGTGTCCAACATATCTATAATTTTTGATTGTTCCATGCTATTATATTATCAATCTTGGATGTTTTATATGCATTTATATGCTATTTTATATCATTTATTAGGACTAACCTATTAACCCAGTGCCTAGTGCCAGTTGTTGTTTTCTGCTTGTTTTTGGTTTTCCAGAAAATCAGAACCAAACGGAGTCCAAATGCTACGAAACTTTTTGACGATTTTTTTCTGGACAAAAGAGACCCTAGAAGTTTTGGGAGGAAACCAGACGGAAAACGAGGAGACAGCAAGGCAACAGGGCGCCCTGTTACCTTGTGGGCCCCACGTGGATCCGTCTGACCTAATTCCACTATATAAATTCTCAAATATTGGGAAACCAACAGAGAGCCACCCCAAATAACCTTTCCGCCGCTGCAAGCTTCTGTTCTTCCACGATCCCATATGGAGGCCTTTTCTGGTACTTTGCCGGAGGGGGGATCCATCACGGAGGGATTCTACATCAACCTTGCTGCCCTACCGATGACGCGTGAGTAGTTCACCACAGACCTACGGGTCCATAGCTAGTAGCTAGATGGCTTCTTCTCTCTCTTTGATCTACAATACAATGTTCTCCTCAATCTTCTTGGAGTTCTATTTGATGTAATCTTCTTTTACGGTGTGTTTGTTGGGATCCAAAGAATTGTGGGTTTATGATCTGAATAATCATGAGAAGTAATTGAGTCTTTTCTGAACTTTATTATGCGTGATTGTTATAGCTTTGTATTTCTCTTTGATCTATCCATTTGGTTTGGCCAACTAGATTGATTTATCTTCAGCGGGAGAGGTGCTTTGTAATGGGTTCAATCTTGCGGTGCTCTATATCCCAGTGACAAAGCAGGGGATAAGATACGTATTTGTATTATTGCCATTAAGGGTAAATCGATGGGGTTTATTCATATTAGTTGAGTTTACTTTGTCTACATCATGTCGTCTTGCTTAAGGCGTTACTCTGTTTTTATTAACTTAATACCCTAGATGCATGCTGGATAGCGGTCGATGGGTGGAGTAATAGTAGTAGATGCAGGAAGGAGTCGGTCTACTTGTCTCGGACGTGATGCCTATATACATGATCATTGCCTTGAATATCGTCATAACTATGCGCTTTTCTATCAATTGCCCAACAGTAATTTGTGTACCCACCATATGCTATGTGTTCGAGAGAGAAGCCTCTAGTGAAAACTATGGCCCCCGGGTCAATCTTAAATATAAAAAGAAAACTAAAATATACTTGCTGCAATTTATCTACCTTTATTTTGTTTTGCAATTTATCTATCTACCACTACAATATTTAATCCTTGCAAGTAACGAGTTTAAGGGGAGTGACAACCCTCTTGCCCGCGTTGGGTGCAAGTATTTCCTTTTGTGTGTGCAGGTGCTGTTCACGAGGCTTTGCGTGATTTTCCTACCGGTTCGATAACCTTGGTTCTCACTGAGTGAAATACTTATCTCTACTGTACTACATCTCCTCTCCTCTTCGGGGAAAATCCCAACGCAGCTCACAAGTAGCAGGAAGAATTTTTAGTGCCGTTGCTGGGGAGACATCATCAAAACCTATCAAGTACCTTCACTCAAACTATCGTCTACTTGCTCTACTTTTTATTAGCCTCACTTTTTCATCTCCCTCCACTTCTCTAATTTTTTTTTCAAAAAACACAAAATTATTTTTGCATGCTTGCAATAATTGCGTGACTCAATGAAAATAAAAATATAGACATATGTATCCTCATCCACTTGCTAATCTAATTATGATGAACCTATTGGTCGTGAGTTGAGCGCACTTGATTATCTTTATGAAGTTTTGGTTGAAAATCGTGAATCTGAAAATTGTGATGAAGTGCTAAAAGAAGAAGTTTATAAAGTGATTCATGATAGCTCCTTGAATGAAAAGCATGATTCCAATGATGTTATTATAAATTCTATTAATGTCAATTATGCTAATGATATGCAAAACTACAAGCTTGGGGATGATAATTTTGTCATGTCCACTACTTATTGTAACGATCATGATTGGGGTGATAATGCTTCTTATGATCTTGAATACTTATTTAAGCCTCCTGGTGGATATGTTATTGATAATAAAATTTGCAATACTATTAAAAGTGGGTTTGGAAGAGCGTCAACTTTAGGTAATAATGATCCCACTACTTTGGAGAATTATCAATTTTATGAATTTTTGGATAAAAGTGGGTTTGGAGAGGTCATGACTTTAGTTGATGCTAATCCCACTATCTTGAAAGATTATAAAACTTTTATGCATAAGGATAATGAAGAGAATATTTTATATGATGGCTATATTGTTGAATTTGAATATGATCCAACATGCAATTATTATGAGAGAGGGAAACATGATTGTAGAAATTTTCATGTCACTAAACTATCTCTCTTTGTATTGAAATTATTAATGCTTCATTCTTCCTATTTGCCTATGCTAGATATTGCTTGTCTTGATAATTTGTTTTCCTATAAAATGCCTATGCATAGGAAGACGGTTAGGCTTTAAATGTGTTAATTGCATGCTATATGTTGCTCTCTTTGTGTTTTAATTCTTGTCTTTTATGGGAGCATCATTAATATCCCAAAGCCTATCTTAATGGCTATAAAGAAAGAGCTTGTTGGGAGAAAACCCAATATTTTCTGTTTTCTTGTGTCACAGAATTTTAGCTACTGTTATGATTGTGTTTTTATGTTTTAATTAGTGTTTGTGCCAAGTAATGCCTTTGGGATGATTTGGATGATAGTATAATTGATGTTGTTTGAAAACAGAAAGTTTTGCGCCCAGTATTTGATTTTTAGTTCTGTACTAGAATGTCAGAAACATCTGAAATTTTTACAAAGTATTGGGATACAAATTTTACGTTTTCCTAATTTTTCAGAATTTTTAGAGTTACAGAAGTATAGATAATATTCTGTCATTACGTACCGCTCTGTTTTAGACAGATTCTGTTTTTATTGCATAATGTGCTTGTTATAATGAAACTATGGATTATACCGGGGGGTATAAGTCATGGATCAGTTAGAATACAGTAGGTATTATGCAAGAACAATTATGAATGAGTTTATAACAGTACCAAAAGTGGATGATTGATTTATTGTACTAACGGATCTCACGAAGTTTCTGTTAAGATTTGTGTGCAGAAGTTTTCAAGTTTTGGGTGAGATCACGATGGATGAAGGAATAAGGAGTGGCTAGACCCTAAGCTTGGGGATGCCCAAGGCACACCAAGGTAATATTCAAGGAAGACCCAAGCGTGTAAGGTTGGGGATGCCCCGGATGGCATCCCCTCTTTCGTCTACAATCTATCGGCAACTTACTTGGAGCTATAGTTTTATTCATCACATGATATGAGTTTTACTTGGAGCGTCTTGTGCCATAGTTTTCTTTTCTTTTTTTGCTTTTAAGTTTGCCACAATCATCTTTTGTTGGACACACCTTTTGAGAGGGACACACATTTATTCGTGATTTGTTAGAATACTCTATGTGCTTCACTTATATATTTTGAGCTAGGCAGTTGCTCTAGTGCTTCACTTATATCTTTTAGAGCACGGTGGTGGTTATATTTTAAAGAAATAGTTGCACTCTCATGCTTCACTTAAATCCGTTTGAGAGTCTAATAAATAGTGATGCCAATTTGCATGGGTTATAAGACTAGTCCATAAAGGATAGGTATTCAGGAGGGATATAATAAAAACTTTCATGTATATCACTAAATATAAAACGTATGGTTTAATGATATTGATGTCGTAATATGAAAGGATATTTGTTCATGATCATTGGTTAGTAGAAATATCAGTATTAAAGTCTTTTTTTAACTTCTCATCTAAGTGTTGGTCATGGTATGGTGGGGAGGTCCGAGCATTCTTAGGTCTGAAATGAAATCCTTGAGTGCTGTTATAATCGGGGGTGCGCGATGGTTAACTCCTACCAACCTCCTCCCTAGGGGCATGCGAGTAGTACTTTGCTTTGAGGGCCAATAGGCTTTGCAATAAGTATGTGAGTTCTTTATGACTAATGTGAGTCCATGGATTATACGCACTCTCACCCTTTCACAATTTGCTAGCCTCTTCGGTACCGTGCATTGCCCGATCTCACCTCGAGAGTTGGTGCAAACTTTGCCGGTGCATCCAAACCCCATGATATGATACGCTTTATCACACATAAGCCTCCTTATATGTTCCTCAAAACAGCCACCATACCTACCTATTATGGCATTTCCATAGCCATTCCGAGATATATTGCCATGCAACTTCCACCGTTCCGTTATATCACTTGTGTTCATTGTCATATTGCTTTGCATGATCATATAGCTGACATATTATTTGTGGCTCAACCACTGTTCATCATTTTTCATACATGTTATGCTAGATCATTGCACATCCTGGTACACTGCCAGAGGCATTCATATAGAGTCATTCTGTATAGTTTTTATCGAGTTGTAATATCGAGTTGTAAGTAAATAAAAGTGTGATGATCATCATTATTAGAGCATTGTCCCAGTGAGGAAAGGATGATGGAGACTGTGATTCCCCCACAAGTCGGGATGAGACTCCGGAAGAAAAATAAAAAAAAGAGGCCGAAAAGAGCCCAACAAAAAAACAAAAAAAAATGAATGAGAGAAAAAGAGAGAAGGGGCAATGTTACTATCATTTTCCACACTTGTGCTTCAGAGTAGCTGTAACACCCCATGTAATTAAGCTACAGTGATCACATTTTGATAATGCCAAGTCAGCATGTTTAACCATGCTTGATCATCATTTGCATCATATCTCATTTCAAATTCCAATTCAAATTGAAATTCAAATTTAAAGTGAAAATAAAAGTTGTTCAAATTTGAAAACAAAAATGTTCATAATATTGCAAATAATTTAGAAGCAATTATAAAAATAAAATCAACATTAATTGAACTACCTAAAGGACTCTAACATCGTAAAACAGAACTATAACAGCAATATTTAATCCTAATTTATTTAATTAAAATTCAAATGAAATTACTTTGGCTCCAAACCAGTTTCTGGCAATGGTTAATATTGTACTGAAATTATGTGGATAGTTCACATGTTTTACAAAAATCAAATAGGAGCCACACTTTTTGCAAAACATAAAAGAAAAGAGAAAACTGAAAGGAAAAGAAGAAAATAGAAAACGGCCGCGCTACTGGGCCTAAGTCACCCACGCGGCCCAGCCCGACTAGGTCTTCCCCTACCCCCGCACTGCTCACCCCCTCGCTCGCTGTCATCTCCACGCGCGCTCGCCCGAGCCGCCCCCCCCCTCGTCCCTGGTCGACAGCACAATGCCCCTCGCCTCTGGACGGTTAAGGCCGCAACCCGCACGCCCCCTGGCCTCTCCCTCGCCACTCTCTCCCTCTCCCTGCCTCATTCCCCTCTCTCTGCCCGAGCGCCGCCATGGCCGGCCGCGGCTGAATTGCGCTGCCACCGTGCCCATCTCGCCACCCCACCGTACCAGGAGAGACCGCCAACCTCCGCTACCTCGTCCCCTACCTCGAGGTCGACCCCTACGCCGCCCCGTCGTCGTCTGCGACCTCGTCATCGTCTTGGAGCGCCGAAGATCGCCGTCGCCGTTCCGACTGCTACGCGCCTCCCCGAGCTCGCTGTGCTCCTCTATAGGGCCACTGTGAGCACCACCACCATCTCCTCTCTCCCTCTGCGCTCCCGTGGCCCCTAGCTAGCTGCCGCTGCCACTGCACTCCAACCGCCGCCATTGCCGCCGCCCGCGAGCCGTGCGTGCTCCCGAGACCCCGCGCGAGCCACTGGCGCGCTCCAGATTGCGTTATGCGACGAACCCAGCCCCCATTAGATCCCCTCGCGCGCTCCCGTGCCTTTTCTGACGAAGCCCGAAGGGCGCTGCCGCCAACCGTCGTCGCCGGCGTTTTTCCGGCCGTCCCCGAGTCAAACCGCTAGCCCCACGCGACGCGCGACCCCGCTAGCTCTCGAACGCGGGTAGCCACGCCTGTTTTGGACCACCGTGGCTCGAATCCAGGCTCGCCGGAGTTTCTTCGCCGCGTACGGGCTCGCCGGCGCGACTCCGGTCGCCGTCCGGCCGGCATCCGACGTGGCAGCCGCGGGCTCCGCCCTGTGCCGCTGACTGATGGGCCCGGTTGACCGTTTGACCGGGTCAACCGCTGACGTGGCGGCCCCATGTCACTGACATGTGGGTCCCGCCTAATTAAACAAATTTTAAAAATAAATAAAACGTTAATTAATTCAGTTAATTAAATTAATTAGTAATTAGACACTGACAGTAGGCCCCACACCTCTAATTTATCATTAGTTAGTTTAATTAATCCTAATTAGCCACTGACTCTATGACAGGTGGGACCCACTGGTCAGATTGACCAGTCCACCGACACAGTTGACCGCTGACGTCACTCCCACGTCATGCTGACGTCACCCTGTACTGTTTCGGATAATTCTAATTTAAATAATTTCAGAAATTCCAAAAAATGATTAAAACTTTGAAAAATCATATAAAATAAACCGTAACTCGGATGAAAATAATTTATATATGAAAAATAATCAGAAAAATGTGTAGAATCTGAATAACCTATCCACATGCCTACCACACCCCTCTAACATACTGAACATAGAACATTTTGCCCGTATCTGATAAATGAATAGTGCATAACTTTAATAAAATAATTCCAAATAAATTCCTAAATTATCTAATGCATTTAGGTAGGCAGTATAACACCTCTGCATATCATTTAGACATGTCATGCATCCCTGTTGCATTATTGCCGTGTGTTTATTGTTTCTTCCCCCTCCTTCTCTCCCGATAGCCCCCGAGACTGCCGACGACGCTTCAGTGTACGACGACGTCGCCGACGACCAGACCCCTTCAGCAGAGCTTCCAGGCAAGCAAAACCCCCTTGATCATCAGATATCGCCCATTCCTTCTCTCTTATTCTTGCATTAGAATTGCCCCTGCTACAGTTCCGATAGCACCTATTCCGATGCATAGCCTGATTTTGTAGTCTGCTATTGATACTCCACCTGTTGTCCCTCAAGACTTGGTTAGCTGTGCTACTGCCTCATCGGTGACCCATCACCCTTGTCTGTATGCCATGCTTGTTATCGGGCCGTGATCACTCTGGGTGATGATCACGGAACTGTTTACATTACTGCAACACTTAAACTGTTAAAGTCGGGCTGGCCCCAAGGGTGCCTGCGAGATAACATTAAAGATGGGTCGGCTCCATGAGCACCCGCGCGATATGACTTACCAAGTCGGAGCGACATGAACCCTGTTCGTCTCTGCGAGTTACTAAACATGATTAAACGGATTTGGGTATTTGATCTGAGTGGGTCGTTGGCCCTATACGCACTACCACCACGTGGGATAATGGTTATGGGACCCTCTACATCGTACGTTTCTCCCGAAAGTTCTTCAGACATCACAGCTCAGAGATGCGGGCTGATTTTTGGGGTGAGCTGGTTACGTCACTGTGTATACAGTGTCGCGCTTGGGCCCAGGCCAGTCTCGCAACGTGCAGGAGTGCGAAGGGCGATGGCCCAAGACCCCTTCGTGATTAGGATTTAGACCGGTGTGTTGACCTCTCTGCTCAGCTTAGGTAGGACGCTGCATCGTGTCGATTACCCGAGGCCGGGTATTACCCAGCAAGTGTAACCGGCCAGATGTAATCGAGCGTGCTGGGTAACAGTAGTGCACCCCTGCAGGGAAGTTATCTATTCGAATAGCCGCGTCCACGGTAATAGGACGCTCGGAGTTGTATCTTGATCCGCTACAACTACAAATGGATACTGTCACAATGATAAACTGCTACTACTGCTCTCGGGATCACTTTCTCGCAGGGTAGTCGAGGAAGTATCTCAGGGCTTTACTAAACTATGTTTGATATATATTATCTTGCTCTATTTTCTTCTGATGCTGCAAGAATGCTTCAAGATGCTAGTCTTCGATAAGCTAGGCTTCTCCTCTCTATTCCAGTATTCTGCAGTTTAGTCCAAAGATATAGCCCCATTCCTTTGATACCGATGCATATTTAGTATAGTTCTGATGTCAGTCTTGCGAGTACTTTGGATGAGTACTCACGGTTGCTTTGCTATTGCTTTTCCCCATACCCACTTGATGAAATCAAACCATGGAGCCCAGGAGCCAGACGCCACCGCAGGAGACTACTACTAGGAGAGTCCCGGAGGCACTTACTACTGGGTTGAGCCAACCGACCAGGAGTAGTTTGGAGGCTCCCAGGCAGGAGGCCTGCGCCTCTTTGATCAGTGTCGCTGTTTGTGCTAGCCTTCTTAAGGCAAATCTTGACTAACTATGTCTGTACCCAGATATTATGGCATGTATGACTTATGTATTCGGGTCCTCGTGACCCCTGGTTTGTAATATGATGATTTATGTTTATTTTGTGTTTAGAGTTGTGTTGTGATATTCTTCCCGTGAGTCTCTGTTCTCGAGCGTGCACGTTTGCGTGTATGATTAGTGCACGGTCGAGCAGGGGCGTCACAAGGTCTTGACTGGCCTGCTGTTGGAGGTTTTACCCCTCCGCGTGGTCTTCTTCTTCTAGTTCGGGACCAGGTTCTGCATCAGAGTGTCCATGGAGCACAGGATCCTCACCTCGAGGGTGCCCGGCGTCGTCACTTGCAGTTACCTAGGTTCAGTGGTTTTCTTTGACGCTGATGTAGCATATCGCTATGTCACGTTGTTGTATCCCTCCACCGCGTGCCTGCGCGCCGCCTAGTATGTCTAGCTGTTTAATTCTATGAACTTATGCTGTCCGCGTGTAACCGACTCTGTGTATGGATATGTATGTCTTAATTGACTACTATTATGTATCTATTGCACTACTTGTTCATCATCGTGTTACATCATGTTTGTCTCTAAACACTTGCAGTTGGTTTTACTAAACTACCCCTTGTTAAATATTTAGCAGGATGGTTAGACGAGGTGGTCGTGGTCGTGGTCGTGCCCCCAAAAACCCACCACCGCCAGACTATATGGCAGCTATGATGCAGCAATTTGAAGTGAACCGTCAATTCATACAAGGCATCATGGCTCAGTTTCCACACCAGAACCAGAATGGTCAGAATCAGCCACCTGCCCCAATAACTCTGTAGGAGTTTGTGCATCTCAATCCAACTACTTACCGCAATTCTGAACAGCCACTGGATGCTGATGACTAGCTTCGCGACATCGCTTACGAGATGGAGTCTGCAAGTGTCGCCCCTGACAGCCTTGTCACTTTTGCGTCCTACTTTTTGAAGGGCCCCGCTGCTCAATGGTGGTCCACCCATAGGCGTTCACTACCTGAGGGGACAGTCATCACTTGGCTCGAGTTTCAGACTGCCTTCTATGCTCGTTACATTCCTCAGGGAATCGTGGATTGGAAGAAGACAGAGTTTCGCAACCTCAGTCAGGGCAATAGAACTGTTGAAGCTTATCAACGTGAATTCCTCAACCTGTCCCGCTATGCTGAAGAAGACATAGCCACTAATGCTCGTAGACAGGAGAAGTTCCATAATGGACTCCACCCAGACCTCAAGCTTGCTCTCGCTGTTCAAGACTTCACCGACTTTGCCACCCTTGTGAACAAGGCTATCCTGGTCTAGACTGCTCAGATGGAGCACAAGGAGTCGCAGATGCGCTGTCGAGGAAGTATCTCAGGGCTTTACTAAACTATGTTTGATATTTATTATCTTGCTCTATTCTCTTCTGATGCTGCAAGAATGCTTCAAGATGCTAGTCTTCGATAAGCTAGGCTTCTCCCCCTCTATTCCAGTATTCTGCAGTTTAGTCCAAAGATATAACCCCATTCCTTTGATACCGATGCATATTTAGTATAGTTCTAATGTCAGTCTTGCGAGTACTTTGGATGAGTACTCACGGTTGCTTTGCTATTCCTTTTCCCCATACCCACTTGATGAAATCAGATGATGGAGCCCAGGAGCCAGACGCCACCGCAGGAGACTACTACCAGGAGAGTCCCGGAGGCATGTACTACTGGGTTGAGCCAGCCGACCAGGAGTAGTTCGGAGGCTCCCAGGCAGGAGGCCTGCGCCTCTTCGATCAGTGCCGCTGTTTGTGCTAGCCTTCTTAAGGCAAAACTTGACTAACTATGTCTGTACCCTGATATTATGGCTTGTATGACTTATGTATTCGGGTCCTCGTGACCCCTGGTTTGTAATATGATGATTTATGTTTATTGTGTGTTTAGAGTTGTGTTGTGATATTCTTCCCATGAGTCTCTGTTCTCGAAAGTGCACGTTTGCGTGTATGATTAGTGCACGGTCGAGCAGGGGCGTCACAGTAGCACCATGTTCTTCATATAGAGAGTCTCCTATTTTTTCATTTTCATATACTAGTGGGAATTTTTCATTATAGAACTTGGCTTGTATATTCCGATGACGGGCTTCCTCAAATGCCCGGGGTCTTCATGAGCAAGCAAGTTGGATGCACACCACTTAGTTTCAGTTGAGCTTTCATACACTTATAGCTCTTGGTGCATCCGTTGCATGGCAATCCCTACTCCTCGCATTGATATCGATTGATGGACATCTCCATAGTCCGTTGATCCACCTAGTTAATGCGAGACTTTCTTCCTTTTTGACTTCTCCTATTGATCCCTATCACCACATTCTATTCCACCTAGTGCTATGTCCATGGCTCACGCTCATATATTGCGTGAAGTTGAAAATGCTGATGCGCGTTAGAAGTACGATCCAATTGCCTAGTTTAACACCGGGGTGCTCATGATTTATATTTATGCAGTGAAGGCGGAGTCATGCCATGGTAACATGATGAAATGAGTGGGGAATAACATTCGTTAAGGATCGTATATTTTGAAAGTTTAATGATTATGCTTCTTATATTCATGGATATTATTATGTTAATGTTGTTAATTCATCATTTCTCAATATTTATACCATTAAGAGATTACATGATACACATGTTTGGTAATATTCCACATCAAAAATTCTCTTTTTATCATTTACCTACTCAAGGACGAGCAGGAATTAAGCTTAGGGATGCTGATACGTCTCCAACGTATCTATAATTTTTTATTGTTCCATGCTATTATATTATCAATCTTGGATGTTTTATATGCATTTATATGCTATTTTATATCATTTTTTGGGACTAACCTATTAACCCAGTGCATAGTGCCAGTTGCTGTTTTCTGCTTGTTTTTGGTTTTCCAGAAAATCAGTACCAAACAGAGTCCGAATGCTACGAAACTTTTTGACGATTTTTTTCTGGACAAAAGAGACCCTAGAAGCTTCGGGAGGAGATCAGACGGCAAATGAGGAGGCGGCAAGGCAACGGGGCGCGCCTGTCGGCCCAGTGGGAACTAGGGTACCACGGGTCGTCTGTCTACGGCCCAGGAAGCAACGCCTGACAAATGCCCAAGAGGTGACATAGCCGTGGTCGTCGCGAAGCAAGACACCTCACGAGGCGCTGGCCTCACGAAAACGCCCCCTCGAGGGGCGGACCCACCGAAGACCACCAGTAGCGGCATGCAGCCTCGCGAGGCCCCTGTCGCGAGGCGGCCTCTCGAGGCCACTCGCGCGAGGAGCCGCTTGGCGCTGGTTGTGCGGTGACGTGCCCACCACGTGGGTGACGCACCCGCGCAAGACGACGACAGCGACAGGAGCCGTACCAGCAGGTGCGGCCAGGGAGGATTTCCTCTTTGGTGATAAAGGGGCAGCACCAGCTGCCCTCCCACAAAGCAAGTCTCAAAGCTTGCCCGTTTGGTGCAAGGAGACCAAGACGACGAGGCGCGCAAGGGCAGATGTCATCGCCGAGCCCACCAGCACGTCATGGATGGCTTCTTTGCAGATGAAGACCACCTTTTGTTAGGATAAGCCTGGGCGCCTGTCCCCCTTCAAACAGCCATTGTGTGGCAACACTTCCGGCCAATATTTTCTGGGGAAGAGGACCAAGGCAGCTATAAAAGGGGCAGTGCTGCCACCGTAGAGGGGGATCAATTCCACCTTCTTCTACCATGTACGCGAGAGCATTCTCATCCACAATAATCTCAAACACAAGCAGGAGTAGGGTTTTACAACGCTTGGTGGCCTGAACCTAGGTAACTCTCGTGTCCCTGCCATGCGATGTGTGTGTGTGCGCTCCCGTTGTGCTCCGCTCACTGTAGCCTCGCCATGGTCACCGTCGGTTGATAGGTTGTGGAACAGGCCCCCAGTGTTCGAACCAGGGTTCCCGAATCCCAGCATCCGACATTTGGCGCACCATGTAGGGGGCTAGCTTCCACTCCTTTCGCCTCGACATCGACATGGTCGATGCCCGATGTGAGCGCGCTCTGCGTAGGGCTGCCAGGGTGGTCCGCACCGAGCCCGTCGCCAACGACACCCGCCACAGGCGCGCCAGCGCCGCCACCGAGCCCGCGGGAGGAGAAGTGCAAGCCTCCTCTCTCCACCCGTCCATGCAGCCACCTGCTCGCACTGCCACGGCGTCCTCGCTCGCTCGTCGTGACCCGCCGGACCCGCAGGCCGCGCTGCTCATGGCGCATGAGCTGCTGCGCTACCGCCCCACTGTGGCCGGCTACGACGCCTGGCTCGCGCGCATCACCGAGCTCGTCAACACCGCCGGAGACGCCCCGACGTCCTCCCGCTCTCTCCCGCCTCCGTCGCCGCGTGGCGTGGAGGCGGAGTACGGCGCACCTCCTCCACCTCCTCCGTTGGGTGACGGCATGGGACATCGCCGCGGCGTGCGCGAGCGGGAGCTGTCCCGCGGCGCGTCCTTGCCGGACCACGATGACGCCAGTTGCCAGATTGTCCAGCGCGCGGGGCCAAACGTGTGCGTGATCCTCGAGCAGTAGCGCCAGTGCCAAGACCGCACCATCCAGGACATCACGGCGGCCGGGCGCCAGAACCGCGCCGATCTCGCCGGCGGCGTCGCCTACAGCAGCGGGGGCTACTGCGCCTTCACTCATGAGCTACGCCGCGTGGTGTGGCCCGTGAAGTTCAAGCTGGAGTTGCCTCCCCACTATGACGGCACCCCCAACTCCACGGAATTCCTGCAACTCTACACGCTTGGCATCAAGGCTGCGGGCGGTGACGACAAGGTCATGGCGAGCTGGTTCCCCATGGCGCTCAAGGACGCCGCACGCTCGTCCTCATGAACCTCCCCAAAGCTCCCGTCTCTTCGTGGCCCGAACTGTGCCGGCAGTTCATCACCAACTTCAAGGGCATGTACGAGCGCCCTCTTATGCTCAACGACCCGTGCGCCAGCGGCCAGACGAGACCCTCCGCAAGTACATCCAGCGCTTCAGCCAAGTGCGCAACAGGATCCCTCGCGCCTCCAACGCCGCGATCATCTCCGCATTCTCCTCCGGCATCACGGACGTCACTATGCGCGAGAAGCTCGCTATCAACGACGAGCTCAACACCACAGTCGAGCTGTTTGACCTTTCCGACAGGTGCGCCAAAGCAGAAGAGGGCCGCCTCTTCGCCCACAACGACCCAGATGTGGCGCCCGCAACGATCGCGGCGCTGGCCACGGAGGCGGCCGCAGCGTCAACCACTGGGGAGACCGTGGCAACAACAAGAACAAGAGCTTCCAGCAAGGCTGGCAGAACCAGCCGCGGCAGGCCAACCCTCAGGCCAACGCTGCCTTGCCGCCACCTGGCAGGAACAATGGTAACTTCCCTGACGAGAACGATGGGGGCTACCAGGAGCCTCGCGAGGTGGCATGCATCTTCGGTGGGGCCCAGGCCCCCTCATCCAACCGCCACTTCAAGAAGTTCTCTCGCGAGGTGAATGCAGCCCTCCCGGGGCCTGAGGCTTCTCAGCCCCTCAAGTGGTCTTAGTACGTGATCTCCTTCGATACCAGCGACCACCCCAAGTCCACGAGAGCTGTGGGCACCATCCACATGCTGTGCTCTCCCACCATCAACATCGTCGCCGTCACCAAGACGCTCGTCGACGGTGGCACAGGCCTCAACGTGATCTCCATCGAGACCTTCGAGAAGCTCCAAGTGCCCTACGAGCGCCTGATGCCGACGAGGCCCTTCTCAGGCGTGACTGACGGCTCCACCCTGCCTTTGGGGCAAGTTCGCCTTCCCGTCACCTTTGGCACCCGCAAGAAGTATCACACCGAGCTCATCGACTTCGACATGGCGCACATTGGCTTGCCTACAACGCCATCTTGGGCTACCCCACGCTCGCCAAGTTCATGGCGGTGACCCACCATGCCTACAACGTCCTCAAGATGCCAGGCTGCAACGACACCATCACCGTCCGCTGTGACGAGAAGGACGAAGTACGCTCCCTCGAGCACGCCTACAAGGCTACCGCCACTGCTCACCCCACCGACGAGGACGACGTCGGGCCTCCCGAGGCCGCACCCGCGAAGAAGAAGCAGCTATTTTCTCAGGCACGCGCCGAGACGAAGAAAGTGTCGGTGGACGGCAGTGGCTCCGGGCCCGCCTTCATCATTGGCAACCGCCTCTCCCCCAAATAGGAAGGCGCGCTCGTCGCCTTCCTCCGGGCAAATGCTGATGTGTTCGCATGGACATCATCAGATTTGTCTGGTGTGCCGAGGGAGGTGATCGAGCACCACTTAGTGTTGTGCCCCAACGCACGCCCGGCCAAGCAAAAGGCACGGTGCCAAGCGCCCGAGAAGCAAGAGTTCATCGTTCAAGAGGTTCAGAAACTGCAAGAGGCAAGGTTCCTCCGCGAGGTGTGCCACCCCGAGTGGCTCGTCAACCCTGTCGTTATCCCCAAGCACAGCGGCGAGGGGCGGATGTGTGTCGACTTCACCAGCCTCAACAAGGCCTGCCCCCAGGACCCCTTCCCACTGCGGTGAATCGACCAGATTGTGGACTCCACCGCTGGGTGCAAGTTGCTTTGCCTCCTGGATGCCTTCTCAGGCTACCACCAGATCAAGATGGCGAAGGAAGACGAAGAAAGAACGGCTTTCATCACCCCCTGTGGAGTGTACTGTTACATCTGCATGCCTTTCGGCCTAAAGAGCGCAGGGGCTACCTTCCAGAGGCTGATGCATATCGCCTTGGGGCCCCAGATGGGAAGGAATGTAGAGGCCTACGTTGACGACATCATTGTGAAGAGCTGCAAGTCGTGCTCCCTCATCACGGATCTCGAAGAAACCTTTGCCAACCCGCGCAAGGTCAACCTCAAGCTCAACCCTGCCAAGTGCATCTTCGGAGTCCCTTCCGGCAAGCTGCTAGGCTTCCTGGTCTCCCACCGCGACATCGAAGCCAACTCCGAGAAGATCAAGGCCATCGAGCAGATGCGGCCTCCCTGGAACCTCAAGGAAATGCAGCGCCTCGCGGAATGCATGGCCTCGCTCGGGCGTTTCATCTCCAAGTTCGGCGAAAGGGCCCTGCCGTTCTTCAAGCTCATGAAGAGATCGGGCCCCTTCAAATGGACTCGCAAAGCTGACTTGGTCTTCGAGGACCTCAAGAAGTACCTAACAAGCCCTCCCGTCATGGTTGCTCCGCGCCCTCACGAGCCCCTACTCCTGTACTTGGCAGCCACCCCCCAAACGGCCAGCGCGGCCCTTGTGGCGGAACGAGAAGAGCCTACTTGCACCAAGAAGAAGCCTACCGTACCTGCGCCTGCCGAGGCCGTGCCAGCGCCTCCTGTCGTGGTTTTGTCACGGCAGATGTCCTCATGAAAGGACTTAGTCGTGAGGCCATCACAGCTAGGTGGTAACTCAAACGGGGTTGATCGGAATTGAAAGACAAGAGTTTACCCAGGTTCGGCCCCTCACGGTGGAGGTAATAGCCTACGTCCTGCTTTGGTTGTATTGATGATGATCTCGATTACAAGGGTGCGACTTGGCTAACCTAGTACTCGAGAGCTTGTAACTTCCCCCTTTGCACCTCAGGGGCTCGCCTTTATATACAGGTCAGGGCCCTGGGTCTACAACAGAGTCCGGGTCGAAGAGACGACCCGTGTCATATTCTAATTCCTACTCATCTTGTTTCACAAGTAAGGAAACTCTTTAGGCGCCTTAGATGGAAAAGCTCTGGGCCGTGAGTCGGCCTCCCCTGGGCGGCTTATCCTCTGAACTCCGGTCTTCTGGATCGCCGCGGCCCACCTGTAGAAGCATTCTTCTAAGTCGCCGTATAGTGACCCGGCCCTAAATGGGCGGGTTATATCCAGGGGTTATATCCCCGACACCTCCCGAGGCAGCACCTTCGCCTGCCGAGGGCCCTCCTCAGGAGGCCCCTGATGATCTGCCTCCCGAGCCCCCCGAAGAGCAAGCTGCCTCTGTCGCGACTACGCGTCTCGTCGCGCAGCACGTCTACTTTGTTAGCACGGTGCTGCGGGATGCGCGCGAGTGGTACCCCATGCAGCAGAAGCTCCTCCTCGCGCTTCTCATCGCCTCCAGGAAGCTGCGCCACTACTTCTAGGGCCACCCCATCAATGTGATCACGTCTTATCCCCTGGAGAAAGTCCTGCACAGCCCCAACGCCACTGGCGAAGTCGCCGAATGGAACATTGAGCTACATGCCTTCGAGCTGGAATTCCTCACCACAAGGACGATCAAGGGCGCAGCCTTGGTGGATTTCACGGCAGAATGGACGGACCCGCACCAAGAGGAGCCTCGCAAGGACGAATCTCTCCTGCCTGGAAAGACTCCCCTGGCGGCTGGACCATGCACTTCGATGGCGCGTTCTCCCGGCATGGCGCGAGGGCTGGCATCGTGCTCACCTCGCTAGCAGGAGACAAGCTGTACTACATTGTACACCTCTGCTTCAGGCATGACGACAAGGTCTCCAACAACATCGCTCACTACGAGGGCCACATCGCTGGGCTCAAGGCCACCTTTTCTCTTGGCATCAAGTGCATCCTCACCAAGGGAGACTCGCAGCTCCTCATCAACTTCTCCAACAAGAGATACAAGCTGGAGGAGGTGCGTGGGCTTGAGAAGCGCTTCCCCGGCATGGAGCTCCAGAACGTCCCTCGCGGCAGCAACAAGGAAGCAGACGACATCGCCAAGCGGGCATCTCGCCGCGAGCCTCAAAGCCCTAGCGTCTTCGAGGAAAGGCTCCTGAGGCCATCAGCTGCACCCCCCGCCACAAGCGCCATGGAGCCTCATGAAGAACTCCCGCCCGCACCACCCATAGGCGCGCCAGACTGTGGCCCGCCCTCAGGCGCTCGCCTGCTGTTGGTGCTGGAGCCACAAGCTAAAAGCTGGGCCAATGAGTTCAAGGCCTATTTGGAGAATGGCACCCTCCCAGAGAAGGACTCAGAGGCCGAGCGCGTGGCCTGCCAGGCCGCAGCTTGTTACCTGAGGGATGGCGATCTGTAACGCAGGCGCCCCAATGGCATCGCGCTGCAGTGCATCTCTGAGGAGCAAGGGCGCGAGATGCTTGCCGATATACACGGTGGAGACTGCGCCCATCACTCCTCATCACGCACTCTCGCTGGCAAGGTGTTCTGCTGTGGCTTCTACTGGCCCACCGTGCTTCAAGACGCCACCGAGCTGGTCCAATCCTGAGAAGCTTGCGAATTCCATGCCAAGCAAATCCAGCAGCCGGCACAAGGCTCTAGACCATTCCCCTCTCGTGGCTCTTCACGGTCTGGGGGCTGGACATCCTAGGCCCTTTCCCTTGTGCAGCCGGCGGCTACCTCTACCTCTACGTCACCATCAATAAGTTCACCAAGTGGGTGGAAGTGGAGCCCGTCTGCTCCATCCCGGCAGGATCAGTCCTCAAGTTCATCAAGAGCCTTGTGTGCCGCTTCGGCGTCCCCAACCGCATCATCACTAACAATGGCTCACAGTTCACCAGCGTCCTCTTCAAGTCATACTGCGCCAACCTTGGCACACAGATCTGCTATGCCTCCGTGGTGTACCCGCGAAGCAACGGCCAGGACGAGCGTGCTAACAATGAAGTCCTCAAGGGCCTCAAGACACGAAGCTTCAAGAAAAAGCTCGCTGCCTGCGGCAAAGGCTGGCTCGACGAACTCTAGTCCGTGCTATGGTCGATCCTCATAACAGTGACCAAGCCTACCGGTGAAACACCCTTCTTCCTCGTCTACAGGGCAGAAGCAGTCCTTCCTACTGAGCCCAAGCACGGGTCCCCGCGAGTCCTCACCTTCGACGAGGCTCTCCAGGATGGCCTGTGGGAGGCTGATCTGCTCCTCCTCGAGGAGGCACGTCACCAGGCCGCCATCCACGCTACCTGGTATCAGCAGGTATTGCATTGCTACCACAGCCGCAACATACACCCTCACACCCTTGAAGCTGGCGATCTTGTCCTGCGAAGGATCCTCTCGCCCATGTGGGAAGGCCCATTCCGGGTTGTGCATGTTTCCTAGCCTGGCGCAGCACGGCTGGAGACGGAGGAGGGTGTTCTGGTACCAAACACATGAAACATCCAACACCTCCGCAAGTTCTACCCGTGACCTCGCGGGCACGAACGAAGTGGAGCTATACACGCTCTGGAGCCTCTCTTTGCGGTGCTTGCTGAGGCCACGAGAGCTCCCGCCCACAACCTAGTGGAAGCCCCATGCCCAGACATGGCGGACTGATCGAATTGAGGGCGCCGCCTGACCACTACATCCTCAAGCTAACCCGTGCCCATCACGGCAGCCTCATCTTTTTGGTTGTGTAATGAAACCTATTTTTTGCAGTAGTAAAGTTTTATTTCCTAAGTATTATGTGTGCTTGGTAAGCAGTTTACTTCAGGTGGTTGTGCGTGCCCGTGATCTCCCTCCTGCGTATCACGCGAGCGGGGGCTGGACATGGTGCCTGTGCTCGGGTCAGTCCCAATAGCGCCACTAAAACCCAAGTGACTGAGCCCTGGCTCGCGGGCCTGCTCCCGTGCATGTCACCTCGCCAAGGTCCTTGGTACTTTGTCTCCTCACGTGACACCCACGAGCGAACTAGCGAGCGCGCGCCGCTACACTACTTGCAAAACTTGTCGAAATGTGGTTGTCACAGAAATAGGGCTCGCGGAAGGCCTCACGAGCGTTGCCTTGCGAGGCGACCCATGGTGCACCGCCTCGTCAAGAAGCCCGCAGGAAGCCTCACGAGCGCTGCCTCGCGAGGCGGCCTGCAGCGCCCATCTCCACCAAGTGCAGCGGGAGGCCTCACGAGCGAGTGCCTCAAGAGGCGCACCCTGCAAGCCACGGCACGCCAAGCCTCACGCTCCGCGAGTAAGCTAAGTCTAAACACCTCGTGAGCATTCCTTAGCGCTCCTCAAACTCTATCTCCCTCGCAACCTCGCTGGGTGCTGGTGTTTTTCCTTTGCGCAAGCTGCTTGCACATCAAAGGGGGGCTTCTTGATCATCGCGCCTCGGGAGCCCTTACCACCTTGCGGAGCCCTACACCCTCTGGCCTTGTCTAGGAACGCGTCCTAACATACCAGCGACGGTTGTAGCATGCTTAGGGGTTGGGTCCTAATGACGTAGAGCACGAAAGCAAGCAAGAAGGAAAAACAGGCCTCATGAAGATGCCTCACGAGGAGCATAAGTTGCGGCAAAACATTAAGTACTTAACTTAACCACAAAAGTCGTGTCTTCAAACCTGCACGGGGCTACATCTACTCTGATACAGGACAAAAAAATAAGAAAAGGGCCTAAGAGGATGAGGCGCTGTCGCCACCATCATCATCATTGTCGCCAGCCTCGCCGGAGCTCTCACTGCCATGGGAGAACTTCTGGACCAGGGCCTCCACGTGCTCCCACACCTCCTTCTCGAGCCCGCCGCGAAGCTCCGAAGGGCAATGGCTCATCACCCTATTGAAGTCGAAGGAGGCATCGGCGCGGAAGAGGTTGGAGAAGACCCGTGTTGCCGCCTGGCTCAGGAGGTCGCAGCACTCATCCTCGATGATGCCATTCATCCTCGCGGCTCCATCCTCCAGCCTCCCCACGAGCTTGGTGAAGAAGTTGAGGTAGCCGGCGTCGTCATCCTCGAGGGGGTCCTCAAGCCATTCGACGGTGAAGCTGGCGAGGGTGGCGCGGGCCCGCTGCGCAAGGGCGCGGTACATCTTCGTGCGCTCATGCTGCCGCCCCCGCGCCCGGGACGCCTCGTCCTTGGCTCTCTCGACAACGTCAGAGACATCGGCCACCTGTGCCTGCAGGGATGCCAGTTCTCCCTCCATGTCTACCTTGGCCTTTAGCGCGAGCTGCCGGGCGGCGTCCACTTCCTGCACCTACTTCTTAAGGTGGGAGATCTCGTCCTTCAGCTCGTCCCGCTTTTGGGTGAAGCGATCCTCTTAGAGCTTCAGCTCCTTGCTGTAGTCCTTGGCAAGCACTTCGTGCTCGTTCTTGGACTTGGCATCGGCGTCCGCCTGGATCTTCTTCTCCTTCTCGTCCAACGCGAGGCGCTCGTCGTAGGAGGCCTGGGCGGCCGCCACCTGGCGGCCCAGCGTCGCCAGGCGCTCTCGCTCCATGTCCTGCTCAGTCGCCGTTCTCCTGAGCTCCCACTCACGGATCTTGGCATCCGCCTCGCGGGCTGCAAGGGCTTCCTCGCGCTTGGTGAGCTTGCCCTCGTGGGAGGCGAGTTGCTCCTCGTGAGCGGCGATGGCGTCCTCCCGCGCCTGGAGCCCCTGCACCCGGGTGGCAGCCTGCTCCCGAAGCACCTTCGCGTGGGCCTCTGCCTCCTCGCGGCACCTGTCGGCCTCGTCAGCCTCCCTGATGGTGCTCTTGAAGATCTCCTTGGCATCTTGTGTGGCCTTCTCGTGCCGCTCCTGCGTGGCGGTCTCCTGCCTACGGCCTAGCTTGAGGGCGACGTCGAGCTGTCGCCACCCTTCCATGAGGCGCAAGTGGTCATCGGTGAGGCGCGCCTCCTCCGCCTGGAGGTCCACCAGGAAGGCGTCAAGCGCTGCCCTTGCGCCCTACAGGGCTCCGCACTTGAGCACGGCGCTGTTGCTCATGAGCTGCAGGGCCCAGCTGGTGCGTGGCTTGGCGCCGCCCTCCACTGCCATGGTCTAAGAAGGCCCGGCGCCAGACCCCCTTCGGGACTCCATGACCACACTCCCCGTGGGAGCTGCGTCCCCCGTCAAGAGTGGCGGGCTCGCCATGGCCTCCTCCTCCTCAGTCTATGGCACCGGCGCGCTCCGCGGGCTCGCCGCGCCTGCACCGGGAGCGTCGCGCACTGGCGACCACTGGGGGCTCGTCATGGCCCCTTCCGCGGCCACGTTCTCCGTGGCGGGGGTCGAGCTTGGTGGAGGAGTTGGCTCTTTAGCCTCCTCCATCGCCGCGTCGCCTCCCGCGCCAGGCGCTTCTGGCGATGTGGCCCCTCCTCCGGAGGCCTCCTCCCGAGACTCATTCTCCTCAGCCACGGGAGGCAGGTTCTCGCGCGGCTCGGGAGGAGCCGCGTGCTCCTTCTCCACCTCCACGCGCCACGTTTCAATCTCGAGGCGGTGAGTGGCTTCCTGCTGCTCCTCGGCACCTGCGACGGACGCCGAGGCCCCCCTCGAGCTGGGGGCTCTCTTCTTCTTCTTCTTCTTTGTGGGCTCCCTACGTGATGCAAGGGCTCAGCCCGGACCTCAGAAGGCAGAAAACAAGACTCGAGGTAGGGGACGAGGCTCAAAGTAAAGAGAAAAAGAGCAAGGCAAGAACACTCACTCGTCATTGGGGACCCATCTCCTCTTCCTCAGCTGCGGTGGCGGGCGGCTGCCGCTGCCGCTCCCACGAGGCTCGCTCGCGCTTCCTCCGAAGGGCTCGGCACGGGGCCTGCCGGGGTCCTCCATCGGGTTGGTGCCGGTCTTCTCCACGAGGGGCTCAGCAGCCTCGCCACCGGTGCCGGTCACCTTCGCACGAGGATCCTCGACCTCCACGCTGGTGCTTCCTTCACCTCCTGTGCGCGTGGGCCGGGAGGGAATGACCACGAATTGTTCATCATCGTCATCGTCGCTGAACTCGGCCAATAGCTGGCGGCGGGTTCGCGGGGCCGCCCCGCCATCGCTCTCCTCCTCGGTGCTTGCCGAGGCCTCGGCGTCGTTGCGGCCTCCCGAGCCGGGCAACACCACCAGCAGGTTGTCGAGAGGTCCCTCGTGGCCCAGAAGGATCAGCCCCCGCTGGTCGAACCGTGGCATCTCCTCGACCAGCTAGGCCCTGTTGCTGTAGCGGTACACCGGGACCGCCTCCTTGGGCGGCTACTCCCCATCATCGCCAAGCAGGAGCTGCATGACCTCATCCACCACCGGCCCTATAAGGTTGCCGGCGCTCAGCCTCATCGGGTCCTCGGGGCCGGTGATGGACCACACTGGGCGTGAGCGCTTCTGGAGGGGAGCGATGTGCCGGCGCAAGAACTCCTTGGCAACCATCGCCCCCGTGTGCCCCGTGGCCTTGAGCTCCCCCATTCTCTCCCAAAGTGGTGCCAACCTCTCGTCGCTGAGCTTGGCGTGCTCCCATCCAGAGCTCTTAATGGCGGGGGCTGTCGGGAGCATCAGTAGGGGGCTGAACAGGCGCACTTCCATATAGATCCAGCGCGCCCTGAAGCCGTCCACCATTTTCGTGATCTTCATGGGGATGATGTCGTCCACCGTCCCTTCGACGATGAGGAACAAGGCGCACCCCGAGCGCTGGTTTGCTACGGATAGCCGTAGGCTATAGAAGTGGCGGAAGAGGGCCACCGAGGGCATCATGCCTAGGAGCCCCTCGCAGAGGTAGGCGAAGATGGCGAGGAGGAGGACGGAGTTAGGCTGGAGGTGGAGAGCGTGGATCTGATAATGCACGAAGATGTCGCAGAAGAAGTCGGAGAAGGGTGCCACCAGGCCGGTGAAGATGGTGTGGATGTAGAAGGGGAAAGTGGTGGCCTGCAGGTCATGCGCCGGGTGCGAGCCCGGCCTGATCCATGTGGCCTTCCACTCATTGTGGTCACATGCGGTCATGGGGCGTACCTTATCTAGTCCCTCATCATTGAGGATGGTGGATCGCAGCAGGGCCGGCTCCAAAGCTGCCGCCGCCGGGGCTATAGCCGCCGCCTTGCCTTTCTTGCCAGCGGGCGCCATGGACACAAGGAAGCTTTGGAAGTGAGAGGAGGAGGAGGTTGTGAGGAGCAGTGCGCAAGGGAGGCGAGGGAGCAGAGGAATGCAATGATGATGCCGCACCCCGCGCGGGTCAGTTTTATGGCAGGGCGGGCGATTATCCAGGCGTCGTGGGGGAAGTAGGGGCGTCCCACGTCCCATCGTGTGCCACGCTTCCGTGCCTGGGCCCGACAATCTACTTAGGCCCCACGCCATTTCGTTCCCAATGGGCAAAAGCGCGCGGATCGCGGGTCCGGGGGCTACTGTCGGCCCAGTGGGAACCAGGGTACCACGGGCTGTCTTCCTGCGGCCCAGGAAGCAACGCCTGGCAAAGGCCCAAGAGGCGGCCCAGACGTGGCCATCGCGAAGCAAGACACCTCATGAAGACCCCCCTCGAGGGGTGGACCCACCGAAGACCACCAGCAGCGGCAGGCGGCCTCACGAGGCCCCTCTCGCGAGGCGGCCTCTCGAGGCCACTCGCGCGAGGAGCTGCTTGGTGCTAGTTGCGCGGTCACGTGCCCACCATGTGTGTGACGCACCCGCGCAAGGTGATGACAGCGACAGGAGCTGTACTTGCAGGTATGGCCAGGGAGGATTTCCTCTTTGGTGATAAAGGGGCAGCGCTAGCTGCCCTCCCACAAAGCAAGTCTCAAAGCTTGCCCGTTTGGTGCAAGGAGACCAAGACGACGAAGCACGCCAGGGCAGATGTCATCGCCGAGCCCACCAGCGCGTCATGCACCGCTTCTTTGCAGACAAAGACCACCTTTTGTCAGGATAAGCCTGGGCGTCTGTCCCCCTTCAAACTGCTGTTGTGTGGCAACCCTTCCCACCAATATTTTTGGGGGAAGAGGACCAAGGCAGCTATAAAAGGGGCAGTGCTGCCACCATAGAGGGGGATCGATTCCACCTTCTTCTACCTTGTACGCAAGAGCATTCTCATCCACAATAATCTCAAACACAACCAGGAGTAGGGTTTTACATCACTTGGTGGCCCGAACCTGGGTAACTCTCGTGTCCCTACTATGCCCTGTGTGTGTGTGCACTCCCGTTGTGCTCCGCTCACCGTAGCCTCGCCGTGGTCACCGTCGGTTGATAGGTTGCGGAACAGGCCGCCAGTGTTCGAACCAGGTTTCCCGGAGCCCAGCATCCGATAGCACCTTGGGGGTTAGGCACGCCCTGTTACCTTGTGGGCCCCATGTGGCTCCGTCTGACCTAATTACACCTCTATAAATTCTCAAATATTGGGAAACCAACAAAGAGCCACCCCAAATAACTTTTCCTCCACTGCAAGCTTCTGTTCTTCCGCGATCCCATCAGGAGGCCTTTTCCGGTACTCTGTCTGAGGGGGAATCGATCACGGAGGGCTTCTACATCAACCTTGCTGCCTTACCGATGATGCGTGAGTAGTTCACCATAGACCTACGGGTCCATAGCTAGTAGCTAGATGGCTTGTTCCCTCCCTTTGATCTTCAATACAATGTTCTCCTCGATCTTCTTGGAGTTCTATTCAATGTAATCTTCTTTTGCGGTGTGTTTGTTGGGATCCGATGAATTGTGGGTTTATGATCTGAATATTCATGAGAAGTAATTGAGTCTTTTCTGAACTTTATTATGCGTCATTGTTATAGCTTTGTATTTCTCTCCGATCTATCCGTTTGGTTTGGCCAACTAGATTGATTTATCTTCAGCGGGAGAGGTGCTTTGTAATGGGTTCAATCTTGCGGTGCTCTATATCCCAGTGACAAAGTAGGGGACAAGACACGTATTTGTATTGTTGCCATTAAGGGTAAAACGATGGGGTTTATTCATATTAGTTGAGTTTACTTTATCTACATCATGTCATCTTGGTTAAGCCGTTACTCTGTTTTTATTAACTTAATACCCTAGATGCATGCTGGATAGCGGTCGATGGGTGGAGTAATAGTAGTAGATGCTGGCAGGAGTCAGTCTACTTGTCTTGGACGTGATGCCTATATACATGATCATTGCCTTGAATATTGTCATAACTATGCACTTTTCTATCAATTGCCCAAAAGTAATTTGTCTACCCACCGTATGGTATGTGTTCGAGAGAGAAGCCTCTAGTGAAAACTATGGCCCCCGGGTCTATCTTAAATATAAAAATAAAACTAAAATATACTTGCTGCAATTTATCTACATTTATTTTGTTTTGCAATTTATCTATCTACCACTACAAGATTTAATCCTTGCAAGTAATGAGTTCAAGGGGAGTGACGAGCCTCTTGCCCGCATTGGGTGCAAGTATTTGCTTTTGTGTGTGCAGGTGCTGTTCATGAGGCTTTGCGTGATTCTCCTATTGGTTCGATAACCTTGGTTCTCACTGAGGTAAATACTTATCGCTACTGTACTGCATCTCCTCTCCTCTTCGCGGAAAATCCCAATGCAGATCACAAGTAGCAGCAGAGTACCGGCGGAGGCCTAGATGGGATCACGCAAGAACAGAGGCTTGCGGCAGTGATTAAATTTTATCGGGTCTCGCTCTGGGGGTTTCTAGATTTTAGGGAATTTATAGCGCTGGAATTAGGTCAGGGGGGTCTCCGAGGGGGCCGCAAGATCAGGCGGCGCGCCTCCCTCGGGGCACGCTGTGTGAGCATGTGGCTCTCTCGTAGATCTTCTGGCCTCCCCCCCAAAGCTTCTAGGGTCTCTTCTGGTCCAGAAAATTCACCATAAAGTTTCATTGTGTTTGGACTTTGTTTGATATGGTTTTTCTGTGAAACAAAGAAATAGGCAAAAACAGGAACTGGCACTGGGCACTGAGTTAATAGGTTAGTTCCCAAAAATGATATAAAATTGCATATAAAGCATACAAGATTGATAATATAATAGCATGAAACAATGAAAAGTTATAGATACGTTGGAGACGTATCAAGTAACAAGGCGATGCCAATCCTCCAAATCTTCGGGACATGGCACCCTGCGAACACCAAGGTCCCAGTTCCTATGCGAGAGATCCGTGATGGAGATCGCGGGGACAGAGCAATAAGAGAACAACACAAGAACGGACGAACATAGGGGACGGTCCCCATGCCGCCAATCCAGCCAAAAATGAATAGACACACCCTCACCAATATTGAACTTAATGAGACACCTAAAATCATTTCGCACCTTAACCACTTGGTGCCAAAACTGGGAACCACTAATAGCAGAAGCAAAAAGAGGGCTACTAGTCGGGAAATACTTAGCTTTAAGAATACCAAACCACAACACACTAGGTTCGATTGAGAGAATCCGCCGCCACCATTTGATGATAAGACATTTGTTCATAATAGATGTGTTAATAATGCCCCCAAGGTTTTTTGGCTGGCACATGACTTCCCATTTCACCAACCTACACTTCTTCTTATTATCCGCGGTATTCTAGTAAAAACCACTCCTATGTTTATCATAACAGGCAAGAGTACCTTCCGGAAGCTAGTATAAATCCATTGAGAACATAGGCAAAGAGGAAAGGCAAGCATTAATGAGAAACACTCGCCCAACCAAAGTGTTGTATCTGCCCCTCCAGGGCATTCCACACCTTGAGAATAGACGAAGCAAAATCCCTGGCACACAGCTTGAAGGGGGAAATAGGGGGGCCAAGATACTTGAAGGGAAAGGACACCAAATTACAGTTCAACAAGTTAGCAACCCTAGAAGCCTCATCATTAGATGCGCCAGTGACGATGACCTCGCTTTTTAAGAAGTTAATATTCAAACCGGTGAGATCCTCAAAACAGAGGAGAGGGAATTTAAGATTAGCGATGGTCAAGTCATTGTTCTCCACCAGGATGATCTTATCGTCAGCATACTGGAGATGCGAGACACAAGAAGGAACTAGATCTGAGATCACAAGGGAATATGTCCTGCTGAGGCGGCTCTATTTAGAATACAAGAGAATGCATTGGCAACAAAATTAAACAAGAGAGGGGACATTGGATCTCCCTGTCTGAGCCCACGACCATTAGGGAAAAATGGGCCAACTACCCCATTAATAGAAACAGTGGTGTGACCCTCAGAGACCACCTGTATATGACGATACACATAGGCCCCATTAAACCCTTTAGCAAGTAAGACTGATACGTCCATTTTAGATCATGTTATCCTACTGTTATTTATAATGTTTTTAGTCATTATTTCACTTTATGATGCAATTCTAGCTACTCGCAAATCATAAAGTGAAATAATGACTAAAAACATTATAAATAACAGTAGGATAACATGATGCAAAATGGACGTATCAGTCTTACTTGCTATTGGGGAGTAATAAGTATATGATGGGTTGCGAGAGTGGCAGAAGCTTAAACCCTAGTTTATGAGTTATTCCGTAAGGGGTTGATTTGGATCCATATGTTTCATGCTATGGTTAGATTTATCTTAATTCTTCTTTCGTAGTTGCGGATGATTGCGAGAGAGGGTAATCATAAGAGGGTGCTTGTTCAAGTAATAACAACAGCTAGCACCGGTCCACCCACATATCACATTATCAAAGTAGTGAATGTGAATCAACTAAACATGATGAACGTAACTAGACGAGAATTCCCATGTATCCTCGAGAACGCTTTGATCACTATAAGAAGTACTTTCGGCTTGTCCTTTGCTATAAAAAGGATTGGACCACCTTGCTGCACTCTTGTTACTATTGTTACTTGTTACTTGTTATGAATCACCTTGCTACAAAACTATCTATTATCACTACTTACAACACTTACAGAGAATACCTTGCTGAAAACCGCTTGTCATTTCCTTCTGTTCCTCGTTGGGTTCGACGCTCTTACTTATCAAAAGGACTACGATTGACCCCCTATACTTGTGGGTCATCAAGACTCTTTTCTGGCACCATTTCCGAGGAGTGAGGCGCCTTTGGTAAGTGAAATTTGGTAAGGAAACATTTTTATTATGTGCTGAAATTTACTGTTACTTGTCACTATGGAAAGTAATCCTTTGAGGGGCTTGTTTGGGGTATCTTCACCTCGAACGAAAGTGGTTAGAGCCACTCCTCAACCTACTGAAGCTACTGAAAATATTTATTATGAAATTCCTTCAGGTATTATGGAAAAACTTCTTGCTAATCCCTACCAAGGAGATGGAACAATACATCCTGATATGCACTTAATCTATATAGATGAAATTTGTGGATTGTTTAAGCTCGCAGGTTTATCTGAGGATGGAGTTAAGAAGAAGGTATTTCGCTTATTTTTGAGGGAAAAGGCATTATCTTGGTACATGCTATTGGATGACACGGGGACATGGGATTGGAACCGATTGAAGCTGGAATTTCATCAGAAATTTTATCCTATGCAATTGGTTCATCGTGATCGGAATTATATATATAATTTTTAGCCTCGTGAAGGAGAAAGTATCTCTCAAGCTTGGAGGAGGATTAAATATATGATGCACACATGCCCCAATCATGAGCTTGCAAGAGAGATGATTATACAAAACTTCTATGCTCGGCTTTCTCATAATGATCGATCAATGCTTGATACTTCTTCTACTGGTTCCTTCATGAAGAAAACTATTGAATTCTAGTGGAATCTTCTTGAAAGAATTAAACGCAACTCTAAAGATTGGGAAATCAACAAAGGTAATGAGTCAGGTATAAATCTCAAGTTTGATTGTGTTAAGTCTTTATAGATACAAATGTATTTCATAAGCTTAGCGCAAAATATGGACTTGACTCTGAGATAGTGGCTACTTTCTGCGAATCATTTGCTACTCATGTTGATCTCCCTAAGGAGAAGTGGTTTAAATTTCATCCACCTATTGAACAAAATTGTGATGAACCTATTATAGCTGAAACTGAAACAATTACTTAAATGTTAATCCAGTTGTACCCACTGCTTATATTGAGAAACCTCCTTTCCCAGTTAGGATAAAGAAACATGCTAAAGCTACAACTGTAGTTCATAAGAGTAATGTTAAATCTCCTAAACCCTCTAAACAAATTAAAGTGGAACCTAATATTGCAATGGTTAAAGATCTCTTGGTTGATAATATTGATGGTCATGTCATTTATTTCCGTGAGAAGGCAACTAGGATTGCTAAACAAGTTAATACAAAACAAGATAAAATAGATAAGAGCAAATCTGTAGTTGGCACACCTGTTGTTTTAGTTAAGATTGGAGATCATTGCTATCATGGTTTATGTGATATGGGTGCTAGTGTAAGTGCTATTCCATTTACTTTATATCAAGAAGTTATGCATGATATTGCACCTGTTGAGATGGAAGATATTGATGTCACTATTAAGCTTGGAAATTGAGATACTATTTCACCGCTTGGGATCGTTAGAGATGCTGAAGTCTTGTGTGGTAAGATCAAATACCCTACTGATTTCCTAGTTCTTGGATCACCGCAAGATGATTTTTGTCCTATTATATTCGGTAGACCTTTCTTGAATATTGTTAATGCTGAAATTGATTGTGCTACAGAGAATGTCAGTGTTAAATTTGGTGATGTATCTCATGAATTTAATTTCTCCAAGTTTTGTAGACAACCTCATGATAAAGAATTGCCTAGTAAAGATGAAATTATTGTTCTTGCTTCTATTGTTGTGCCTCCTACTGATCCATTAGAACAATACTTGCTAGACCATAAAAATGATATGCATATGAATGAAAGTAATGAAATAGGCGAGATATTCTTTAGGCAAGCACCTACCCTTAAACATAATTTGCCTGTTGAAACTTTGGGAGATCCTCTCCTACCTAAGAGTAATCCTGTGTTCGAACAAAAGAAACTCCCTGATACATTGAAATATGCTTATCTTGATGAAAAGAAGATATATCATGTTACTATTAATGCTAACCTTTTAGTGCATGAAGAAAGGAGATTACTTAAAACTTTAAGGAAGCATCGTGCTGCAATTGGATATACTCTTGATGATCTTAAGGGCATTAGTCCCACTTTATGTCAACACAAGTTTAATATGGAGCCTGAAGCTAAGCCATGCTACTTGTGAGCTACGCTGGGGTTTCCCTCGAAGAGGAAGGGTGAAGCGATATAGTAGTGGATAGTATTTCCCTCAGTGAGAACCAAGGTTATCGAACCAATAGGAGAACCACGCAAACACCCGTCAACAGTACCTACAAACAAGAGAGCAAATACTTGCACCCAACATGGGGAAGAGGGTTGTCAATCCCCTTGAACTCGTTACTTGCAAGGATTAAATCTGATAGTGATAGATATATAATTGAAAAGTAAATAAAAAGTAAATAAATTGCAGCAAGGTAAATTATGGTTTTCTAATATGATAAAAGTAGACCCGGGGGGCATAGTTTTCACTAGAGGCTTCTCTCTCGAAACATAGCATACGGTGGGTAAACAAATTACTGTTGGGCAATTGATAGAAAAGCGCATAGTTATGATGTTATCATGGCAATGATCATGTATATAGGCATCACGTCCATGACAAGTAGACCGACTCCTGCCTGCATCTACTACTATTACTCCACCCATCGACCACTATCCAGCATGCATCTATGGTATTAAGTTCATAACAAAAAGAGTAACGCTTTAAGCAAGGTGACATGATGTAGACAGAATAAACTCAAGCAATCTGAATAAACCCCATCATTTTATCCTTAATGGCAACAATACAAATACGTGCCTCGCTACCCATACTTTCACTGGGTGAGGACGCCACAATATTGAACCCATCACAAAACACCTCTCCCACAGAAGATTAATCAATCTAGTTCACCAAACCAAACGGGTAGATCGGAGAGAAATACAAAGCTGTAACAATCATGCATAAGAAAGTTCAGAAAAGACTCAATTACTTTCAATGAATAATCTGATCATAAACCCACAATTCATCGGATCCCAACAAACACACCGCAAAAGAAGATTACATCGGATAGAACTCCATGGAGATCATGGAGAAGTTTGTATTGAAGATCAAAGAGAGAGAAGAAGCCCTCCGTGATCAATTCCCCCTCTGGCAGAGCAAGAAAGCCAAGGTTTCTGCGTTGGTGACCAAACAAGTTTCTATGAAAGAAGATGGGATGAGTGGCACCTTCTCTATAAGTGCCACTCTCAATGACAAATAGGAAAGCGAGCTCGTTGCCTTCCTACGGGCGAATGTCGATGTGTTTACTTGGCAAGCATCTAACATCCCCGGTGTTCCTAGGGAGGTAATTGAGCACCACCTTGATGTCTACCCTCATGCGAGACCCATCAAGCAGAAGATCAGAAAGCAAGCCTTGGAGCGGCAAGAGTTCATTGCCGAGGAGATTAAGAAGTTAGAAGCGGCAGGCCTGGTTAGAGGAGTGCTACACCCTACGTGGTTAGCCAATCCGGTGGTGGTGCGTAAGGCGAATGGGAAATGGAGGCTTTGTATCGACTTCACTGATATAAATAAAGCCTGTCCCAAGGACCCTTTCCCTTTGCCGTGCATTGACCAGATTGTAGACTCCACTGTCGGCAGTGACCTACTCTCTTTCCTTGACGCCTATTCTGGTTATCATCAGATTTTTATGGCCAAGGAAGATAAGGAGAAGACCGCGTTCATCACCCCGTGCGGCACGTATTGCTTCTTACGTATGCCATTCGGGTTGAAGAGTGCCGGGGCAACTTTTTCCAGAGCAGTTCAGATTGGTTTTGAGACCCAGATACACAGAAATGTGGAAGCCAATATGGACGATATTGTGGTCAAAACCAAAGAGAAGTCAACACTGATCCAGGATCTAGAGGAAACTTTTGCCAACTTGCGCAAGCTCAACTTGAAGCTCAACCCCGAGAAGTATGTGTTCGGCGTTCCGTCCGGCAAGCTTCTTGGGTTCTTTGTATCCCAGAGAGGGATTGAAGCCAATCCCAACAAGATCAAAGCAATTGAGTAGATTGAAGCACCGAAGCACGTCAAGGATGTCAGGCATCTTGCCGGCTGCATTGACACCCTTAGCCGATTCATCTCTAAATCAGCAGAGCGCGCCTTGCCTTTTTTCAAAATCTTGAAAATGGCAGGCCAGGTAGAGTGGGCTCCAGAAGCGGAGGCCGCGCTCCATGATTTGAAGGTGTACCTATCCTCACCGCCAGTCCTTGTTGCGCCTAGGCGGCAAGAGATGTTGCTGCTATACTTAGCGGCAACGAATCAAGTGGTTAGTGCTGCACTTGTGGCTGAAAGAGAGGCAGACGAAGAGGAGGTAGCAGCGGCAGAGCCCCAGCCCGATGAGCCGGAGTCATCTCTGGCAAGACCAGGTGCTGACAAGTCAGAGATTGTGCAAGCAAGTGGATCAGATCAGCAAGTTGTGCAGAAGAAGAAGATGGTGCAGCGCCCAGTTTACTTTGTCAGCTCCCTTCTGCAAGGGGCCAGATCGAGGTATTCTGGTGTGCAGAAGTTGCTCTTTGGCCTGCTCATGGCCTCAAGGAAGCTGCGCCACTACTTTCAAGCACACCAAGTCGTCATCATCACTCACTTTCCGCTGCAGCGCATTCTGAGGAACCCAGAAGCCACCGGCAGGATTGTGGAGTGGGCATTGGAGTTATCAAGTTTTGATCTAAAGTTTGAGAGAACCTCGACGATTCATAGCAGAGCCTTGGCTGAATTCATTGCAGAATGCACCCCAACGCCAGATGAAGAAAAACCAGAGATCTCTCTCCCCGGCAAGGTAATAGTTGATGATTTGATCATGTACTTTGATGGTGCTTTCATACTGAAAGACGCCGGTGCCGGCGTGCTGCTTATAGAACCCACCGGAGAGCACCTCAAGTATGCGGTCCAGATGCACTTTCCCAGGGAGCAGGCCACCAACAACGCTGCTGAGTATGAGTATTTGCTTGCCGGTCTGCGTATTGCAATCGACCTCGGTATCCGGAAACTAATTATTAGAGGTGACTCGCAGCTTGTGGTGAGGTAGGTCCACAAGGATTACCAGAGCCCTTTGATGGAGGCATATGTCGATGAAGTGAGAAGGTTGGAAGAGCACTTTGACGGTCTGCAAGCAGAGCACATTCCTTGTGCCCGGAATGAGATTGCCGACGACCTGTCAAAGCTTGCCGCCCAAAAGATGCCTGTGGAGCCGGGAGCTTTTGTGCTCCAACTGACTCAGCCATCCGTTACACCATCGAAGCTGGCGAAGAAAAGAAAACAAGATGTTGATGGTTACTTTCCAGCAGGGCTACCCGTAGCCACCAAGAAAGCAGATACCACCGATAAGCCGCCCTTTGCCGGTGAGCCGCAGCATCCGGCAAGCCAGGTCCTTGCCGTCGAAGCAAGCACTCCCATAGAAGAAGAAATGCCTTTAGTCCTTGTCGTCGAGCCGCAGGCTTCGGCATGGGCGCAGCCGATTGTCCAATTCCTCCAGACAGGAGATCTTCCCGACGAGCAAGAAGTTGCAGAAAGAGTGGCCCGTCAATCAAGGAGGTATAAGTTTGTTGACAGCACCTTGTACAGGAAGAGACCAAACAAGGTGAAATTGAAATGCATCTCCCGGGAAGATGGACAAAGGCTGTTGGAAGAAATACATGAAGGGATGTGTGGCTCTCATATTGGGTCACGCGCACTTGTTGGCAAGGCGTTCCGTCAAGGATTCTACTGGCCGACAGCCCTTCAAGACACCTTGGCGGTGGTTATCAGGTGCGAAGCATGCCAATTCCACTCCAAGGACATCCACCAACTAGCTCAAGCCCTCCAAACAATCCCTCTTTCCTGGCCCTTCTCGTTCTGGGGGCTCGACATTGTCAGCCCTTTCCCCCGTGCTACCGAGGGATTTGAATTCTTGTACATTGCAATCAGCTATCAATTTTACAAAGTGACCCGAAGTAGAGCCAGTGAGAAAGGTGACGGCACAGTTAGCTATCAAGTTCCTCAAAGGATTGGTTGCCCGTTTTGGTGTACCCAACAAGATCATCACCGACAACGGCACCCAATTCACGAGCCGCGCCTTCACAGCTTATTGCTAAGAACATGGAAATAATATCTGCTATGCCTCCACTGCTCACCCGAGAAGCAATGGGCAGGTAGAGAGGGCAAATGCGGAAGTGCTATGATAACCCACAAGTATAGGGGATCGCAACAGTTTTCGAGGGTAGAGTATTCAACCCAAATTTATTGATTCGACACAAGGGGAGCCAAAGAATATTTGCAAGTATTAGCAGTTGAGTTGTCAATTCAACCACACTTGGAGACTAAATATCTGCAGCAAAGTGATCAGTAGCACAGTAGTATGATAGTTTGATAGCAGTAGCAATAAGAGTAACGGTAACAGTAACGGTAGCAGCAATAGTAGTAGCAATTGTGACAGCAGTAGCAACAGTAGTAACTTAGCAAGAACAATATGTGAAAAGCTCGTAGGCATTGGATCGGTGATTTTTGTTGGATAACATTCATCATGTAACAGTCATAACCTAGGGCGACACAGAACTAGCTCCAATTCATCAATGTAATGTAGGCATGTATTCCGTATATAGTCATACGTGCTTGCGATAGGAACTTGCATGACATCTTTTGTCCTACCCTCTCGTGGCAGCGGGGTCCATAAGGAAACTAAGGGATATTAAGGACTCCTTTTAATAGAGAACCGGAACAAAGCATTAGCACTTAGTGAATACATGAACTCCTCAAAATATGGCAATCACCGGAAAGAATCCCAATTATTGTCACCTTGGGGTATGCGGAACATAACATGTAGCAGGTGCGTATAACTTGCAAGATAGGATCAATAATGCAAATATATTCATGAAAACATAAAGGGTTCAGATCTGAAATCATGCCGCATAGCAAAGTCATAGCAACATCAATCTCAGAACATAGTGGATACTAGGTATCAAGCCCTAACAAAACTAACTCGATTACATGATAAATCTCATCCAACTCATCACTGTCCAGCAAGCCTACGAAGGAATTACTCACTCCTGGTGGTGAGCATCATGAAATTGGTGATGAAAGATGGTTGATGATGACGATGCCGGATGATCCCCCTCTCCGGAGCCCCAAACGGACTCCAGATCTGTCCTCCCGTTGAAGAACAGGAGGTGGCGGCGGCTCCGTATCGTGAAATGCAATAAAACTTCCTCTCCTATTTTTTTCTCTAGAATTGTGAATTTATAGGCCTGAGATTAGGGTCAGCGGAGTCACATGGGCCCCACAAGCCACCAGGGTGCGCCAGGGGGAGTGGCGCGCCCTGGTGCCTCGTGGGCAGCAGGTGGCCCCCCTCCAGTAGGTTTTGGCTCCAGTATTTTTTATTTATTCCATAAAAAATCTCCAAAAAGTTTTGTCCAATTCGAAGAACTTTTATTTCTGCACAAAAAACAACACCATGGTAGTTCTGCTGAAAACAGCGTCAGTCCGGGTTAGTTTCATTCAAATCATGCAAATTAGAGTCCAAAACAAGAGCAAAAGTGTTTGGAAAAGTAGATACGACGGAGACGTATCAACTCCCCCAAGCTTAACTCATTGCTTGTCCTCAAGCAATTCAGTTGACAAACTGAAAGTGATAAAGAAAAACTTTTACAAACTCTTTTGTTCTTGTATCTATATATATGCTTAAATAGTACCCAAGTTTTCAGCAAAGATCATGAACTAACCATGCAAATGATAACTGTTAGAAATTATATTCTCTCATATCAGTGGCATAATCAACTAGCGAGCAATAATAAGATATCTCAAATGCCAACACTTTGTCAAAACAATCATGATATAATATGACAACATGGTATCTCGCTAGCCCTTTCTGAGACCGCAAAACATAAATGCAGAGCACCTCCAAAGTTTGAGCGGCGACTAAACATTGTAATTCATGGTAGAAGAGATGCAGTCATGATGCACACAACATTAACTATTCACAATGCATGAGAATGACAATAGTGCTCTCAGGACTGGTGCTTATTTGAGAAGGTGATGACTCAACAATAAAAGTAAATTAACATAAAAGTAAATAGATAGGACCTTCACAGAGGGAAGCAGGGATTTGCAGAGGTGCTAGTGCTCGAAGCTTAAATCAGAGATAAATAAAATTTTGGGAGGTATGCCTTTCCTGTCAACGTCACGACCGAGAGTTTTCAATATCTTCCATGCTAAACACATTAGCGGCGGTTCCCAAGCGGTAAAGTAAAGTTTACTCCCCCTCCACCAACAAACACAAGCCATGGCTAGCCGAATCCTTGGGTGCCCTCCATACCAACAACTTTCCGGGGGATTTTGTTTCATTATTTTGCAGTTTTAATAATGGGACTGGGCATCCCGATTACCAGCCCCTCTCGTGCAAGGACAAGTGAATAAACACTCTTCATGAGAATAACCTACTTAGCATGGAAGATACTGACCGCCCCCTGTCGCTCCATGAGCAGTACGGGCACACAAAACAGATGTTCATTTGAATATTTAGAGGTGGCACATGCAAATTTACTTATAATGGCAGAGTAATACCACATATAGGTAGATATAGTGGACTCATCTAGAATAACTTTGGTTTAAGGGTTTTGATTCACAAGCAGTATTCCCGCTTAGTACAGGCGAAGGCTAGCAAATATGTTGAGAAGCGACCAGCTAGAGAGCGAAAACGGTCATAATCATGTATTATGAATAATCAACATTGAATACTAGCATGAGTAGGATATAATCACCATGAACATAAATATCGTGGACGCTATGTTGGTTTTGAATCAACTACATGCATGAACATGTGCCAAGTCAAGCCACTCGAAACATTCAGAGGAGGATACCATATCATCATACTACATCATGAACATTTTAATGCATGTTGACACCCAAGATAAATCATTATCCAATCCTAGCTACTTATGCATGGCATGAGCAACTATAATCTGTAATTGTCATCATAAACATGTTTAATCATAATATGCTGAATCATGGATACTGAGTTAAACATATTTACAAAAATAAAGAAAAAGTTGAGTTCATACCCGCTTTTCCTTGCCACAGTCACTTCATCAAATCATCGTCATTATTGCCTTTCACTTGCACAACCGAATGATATGAAAATAAGAATAGTGCAAGTGTGCCGTGGACTAAACTAGAATCTGCAAGCATTTTATTTAAAGGAGAAGACAAGGTAATGTGGGCTCTTTGTTAGATCAACAATAACGCATATGAGAGCCACTCAACATTTTCATCGTGGTCTTCTCCTTACAATGACTCAACAAAAGAAAAGAATTTCAGAGAAACACATTGAAATATTTTTGGAGTTTTTAGTTTTCTGAAGAAAGCAAATTAAAGAAGAAAATGAAAAACGAGAAAAACTATTTACACGGGAAAGCTCCCAACAAGCAAAAGAAGAAACGGGAAATCTTTTTGGGTTTTCTTTTAATTCTACAACTAATAAAGCTAGAAAGAAAAACCGAAAAGAAACGAGAAATGTTTTTGGATTTTCTCAAAGTTTTTCAAACACGCAAGAAGAAAGCGAGAAAATAAAACTAACATGGATTATACAATGAAAAAGTATGAACACCGACAACTAGAATGAAATGTGTGGACATGAATGTAATGTCGGTGAGAGATACGTACTCCCCCTAGCTTAGGCTTTTGCCTAGCTTGGTCTACGGCCATCCGTAGTAGCCATCCGGTCCCATGTGAAAGTGCTGAGGCGGCGGCACCCGAGCATCCCAATCCTGGGCCTCCTCCTCTGCCACTGCCAACGTGTTCCGGTAAGCAATGATGTCCGGTGGCATCACGGTATATCCGTTCCTGGCATGAGAATCAAACAAAGCAGGTGCATGCAACAGAATAATATCATGAGTATCCTCACTAAAAACCAAGTTATAACGAGTGTGGTGAGGAGGCTCAAGAGCATCAAGAAAGTGGTGGTCCCTCATAGACTGGTGATCTAAGTAAACTCTAGGCAGCAAGTAATCATGAGGGCGAATGTTAACATTAAAATGTCTCGCTAAGCGAGTAGCATAAATACCACCATGAATTTTACCCTTAGTCCTATTAGTGTGCAGGCGGCGTGCAATGATAGCTCCCAGGTTATAAGTGTTGTCATTATAAAGTGCGCGACGTAAAATGGCAAAGTCAGGTGCACATAGCGCACCACCTTGCTCTCTAGCAGTCAAGCATTTCCCTATGAATAAAGCAAAGTAATGAACAGAGGGAAACTGCAAGCTAGTGGCTCGGGCTCTTGACACGCCCCTTTCCTCTCCCACAGTTAATGTGCGGAGGAAGCCCTCAAACTTCTCCAGGCGAGGCTCTCTAATTTCCCCATCAAAGGGGATCAAACATATCTCACAAAACTCAGCCAGAGGTATCTGATGATGTTCAACATATAAATCAAAGCGCACCTCAGGGGGTTCGAGCCTATTCAGAAAATGAAAGTTTTGAACAAAGGAATTCATAAGGATGTGGTGCTGGTCACACTCATCTGCGAGGAAGTCGGTCAATCCGGCATTAGAAACAAATTGCGCGAACTCTTGGTAGAATCCGGCATCGTTCATCAAGGCATTGTGCGGCCATTCGCACGGCTGGACTTCCGTCCTACACGGAATGTTGAGGTCGTTGTCCGAGGAGTCCCCAAGGACTCCCTTGGCGGTCCGCTTCGAAGAACTCCTCCGGAAGATATTCATTTTCCTAAGAACAAATTTCTGAAAAATTTTGGGCCACAAAATGATATCAATAAAACTTCACAAGATTGATAGCAACTACTCATATGGATATTTAGAGGCTATATCAAGCATTCAAACTACTTGGAACTCAAAGAATTCAACATGCAAGCTCATTTTCGGTAGCACCAAGAGTAGCCAATTATGCAAAATATAATCCACTAAAACAAAAACTAATTGGAGCAATGGAGGAGTCACATACCAAGTAGCAATCTCCCAAACAGTTTCGAAAATGGAGCTCCGAGCAAAGAGATAAAAAATTTCAGGTTTGGGAGCAAGAACACGAGAGAGAGAGAGAGCTACCAGGAATTTTTGCTAGAGGTAAGAGACGAAGTGGGCTGAAGGGATAAGTGAGGGGGTCCCTGTGGGGCCCACAAGCTACCAGGGCGCATCATGGGGGGTGGCGCGCCCTGGTGCCTCGTGGGCACCTGGGGCACCCCCTCGGGTATATTTTTAGTTCCAAAATTTCTTAAATATTGTATAAAAATTCATGTCTAAATTTTGTTGCATTCTGAGCACTTTCATTTCTGGGCATTTTTTATTGCACGGATAATTCAGAAAACAGTGTAATCATGGCATTTTATTGCATTCAACTAAAAATATTAGAAAACAAAAAGTGGGTACAGAAGGTTGTGCTTTCTAAATTCATTGACCACATGCCTCTCAAAAAGAACCCATTAATAAGGTTGATCAAGTCTTATTAACAAACCACTTTCGAGTGACATGAAACCAAAGAATTTTCGTATAACACCAGGTTACCTGAACGGGATATGCATCTCCCCAATAATAAGAGTTTCATATTTCTTTTTAACATTAGGAAGAGGGAATTGAAAATTTCCAATAGTAATTGTCGGAGTCTTTTCAATAACATGAATACCATTTACTTGAAATTGTTTCTTCGTAAAGTGCACCGTATGTTCATTACCATTGATATGAAAAGTGACCTTGCTTTTGTTGCAATCAATAACAGACCTTGCAGTATTCAAAAAGGGTCAACCAAGGATAATCGACATGTTGTCGTCCTCAGGCATATCAAGTATAACAAAGTCTGTTAGGATAGTAACATTTGGAACTACAACGGGCACATCCTCACAAACACTGATAGGTATGGCAGTTGATTTGTCAGCCATTTGCAATGATATTTCAGTGGTAGTGAGTTTATTCAAATCAAGTCTTTTATATAAAGAGAAAGGCATAACACTAACACCGGCTCCTAAATCACACAAAGCAGTTTTGACATAGTTTCGTTTAATGGAGCATGGTATAGTTGGTATTCCCGGATCTCCTAGTTTCTTAGGTACTCCATCCTTAAAATAATAATTTGCAAGCATGGTGGAAATCTCAGCTTCAGGTATCTTTCTTTTATTTGTGACAATGTCTTTCATATATTTAGCATAAGGGGCCATCTTTAAAATATCGGTCAAACGAGTACGCAAAAAGACTGGCCTAAGCATTTCAGCAAAGTGTTCAAATTCTTCCTCATCTTTTTTCTTAGAAGGTTTAGGAGGAAAGGGCATGGGTTTTTGAACCCATGGTTCTCTTTCTTTACCATGTTTTCTAGCAATGAAGTCTCTTTTATCATAACATTTGTTTTTAGGAGGTGGGTTATCAAGATCAACATCAGTTTCTATTTCAACATCATTATCAGGTTCTTTATCATTATCTGGTTGAGTATCCACATGAGCATCATTATTATTATCATTATCAGGTAAATGTTCATTACCAGATTGTGTTTCAGCATCAGAAATAGAAACAAAATTACTATCCTCCAAGGGTTTTTCTACCTCGGGTTCACTAGAAGTATGCAAAGTCCTATCATTTTTCTTTTTCTTTTTCTTTTTCGATGGACTAGGTGCATCAACATTAATTCTTTGAGAGTCTTATTCAATTCTTTTAGGGTGACCTTCAGGATAAAGTGGCTCCTGAGTCATTCTACCTCCTCTAGTCATTACTCTAACAGCATGATCATTCATATTGTTATTCATTTCATTGAGCAATTTACTCTGAGATTTTGCAACTTGTTCTAATTGGGTTTGAACCATGGATGCATGTTTACTTACACCTTTAACATCATTAGCAATTCTAAATAACAAGTCACTCAAGCGATCAATCATGTAGGCATTTCGTTTCAACTGTTTCATAACATTTGCATTGAAGTGATCTTGCTTAATAATATAATTGTCAAATTCATACAAGCATTGACCAGGAGGTTTTTTATAAGGAATATCACTTTCATCAAACTTTATAAGAGAATTTACCTCTACTACCTGTGGCGGTGTGTCAAGACCATGTATTTCTTCAATAGGTGGTAAATTCTTAACATCTTCAGCTTTAATACCTTTTTCCTTCATACATTTCTTTGCTTCATGCATATCTTCAGGACTGAGAAATAAAATACCCCTCTTCTTCGGAGTGGGTTTAGGCGGTGGTTCAGGAAGTGTCCAATCATTATCATTCTTCAATATATTATTCAATAGTTCCTCACCTTGTCCAATAGTTCGTTCCCTGAAAACACAACCAGCACAACTATCTAGGTAGTCCCTAGAAGCATCGGTTAGTCCATTATAGAAGATATCAAGTATTTTATTTTTCTTAAGCGAATGATCAGGTAAAGCATTAAGTAACTGGAGAAGCCTCCCCCAAGCTTGAGGGAGATTCTCTTCTTTAATTTGCACAAAGTTAAATATTTCCTGTAAGGCAACTTGTTTCTTATGGGCAGGAAAATATTTTTCAGAGAAGTGATAAATCATATCCTGGGGAGTACGCACACAACCAGGAGCAAGAGTATTATACCATTCTTTAGCATCATCCTTTAATTAGAAAGGAAACAACTTAAGAATATAGTAATAGCGAATTTTTTCGTCATGAGCAAATAGGGTGGCTATATCATTTAATTTAGTAAGATGTGCCACAACGGTTTCAGTTTCATAGCCATGGAAAGGATCAGATTCAACCAAAGTAATCAACTCAGGATCGACAGAGAATTCATAATCCTTATCAGTAATAAATATGGGAGAGGTAGCAAACTTAGGATCATATTTCATTCTCTCCCTCATAGATTTTTCTTTCATTTCAGCAAGCAATTTTATAACTTCATTTCTATCATTACAAGTGTAGGATCGAAAGTATGTCTAGAGGGGGGGTGATTAGACTACTTGACCAAATAAAACCTAACCTTTTCCCAATTTTAGTTGTGGGCAGATTTTAGCATTAACACATGTCATGCATCACCCTACACATGCAATTCTAAGAGTATAGCAGCGGAAAGTAAGCAATTCCATATGTATGTAAAGGAGGGGATCGGAGATTTCAAACGCAATGAAGACACGATGGTTTTTGGCGTGGTTCTGATAGGTGGTGCTATCATACGTCCACGTTGATGGAGACTTCAACCCACGAAGGGTAACGGCTGCACGAGTCCACGGAGGGCTCCACCCATGAAGGGTCCACGAAGAAGCAACCTTGTCTATTCCACCACGGCTTACGTCCACGAAGGACTAGCCTCACTCGGGGTAGTTCTTCATGAAGTAGGCGATCTCCTTGCCCTTACAAACTCCTTGGTTCAACTCCACATCATGTTGGAGGCTCCCAAGTGACACCTAACCAATCTAGGAGACACCACTCTCCAAAAGGTAATAGACGGTGTGTTGTTGATGAACTCCTTTCTCTTCTGCTTCAAATGATAGTCTTCCCAGCACTCAAACAACTCCTCACAAATTTGGCTATGGTGGAAGAAGGATTTGAGTGGGAAGCAACTTGGGAAAGGCTAGAGATCAAGGTTCAAATGATAGGAATGGAATAGCTTGATCTCAACACATGAGTAGGTGGTTCTCTCTCAGAAAATGTATGGTGGAAGTGTAGGCACATTCTGATGGCTCTCCTTACTGAGAAGGAGGTGGTGGAGGGGTATATATAGCCTCCACAGAAAATCCAACCGTTACACACTTTTGACCCAACTCGGTGGCACCGAAACGATGAGTTGGCAAGCCATCTCGGTGAGACCGATTTGCAAAACTCGGTGAGACCGAAGTAAGTGCAAATGATTACAGAGAGTTGGCAAGGCCATCTCGGTGAGACCGAGATCCATTTAGGTGGATCCGATTTGTTAGGGTTTGGGCAGTGGCTAAGTCTTGGATGAACTCGGTGTGGCCGGATAGAGAATTTCGGTGGGGCCGAGTTGGAATGTAGGTTTTGGACATATTTGGTTAGAGAGAGTGGTTCGGGGTTTAGGAGTACTGTCACTAAGCACTTGAGCAAAAAGACCATTAAGCAACACCTCATCCCCTTTTAATAGTATTGGCTTTCCTATGGACTCACTGTGATCTTGGATCACTAAACCAAAAATGTAGAGTCTTGATCTTTTGCCAATCCTTGTCCTTCGCATTTTGAGGGGTCCATATCTCTAGTCCATGCCATGCCAATCATTGAACATCCTGAAATTTTAATCTTGAATGGACATTAGTTCAATGAGATATATGTTGTTATGAATTACCAAAACCACCAAGGGAGCAAATGTGCTTTCAATCTCCCCCTTTTTGGTAATTGATGACAACATATAGATCAAAGCTTCGACAAATGATTAAATGAATGAAATACATCGTCGCTTTGAGTATGTGATAAGCAAGAGGTCCCCCTAAATTTGTGCATTATTACAGATTTGCGTTTGAATGCAAATGCACAATCGATTAGGCTCATGGGTCACTCTTCCTTGTCACATACAACTTGGTGGAGCGCGCAAAAAGATATGATTGTAATAATAGGCATGCATCACCAACATAAATGAATGATCATACAAGAAAATGGTAAAGATAAACATAGATCATCACAATAAGCATAGTATGATCAATCAACATAGTATCTCACAAGCATAAATGACAGAATGTCTCACAGACACTATAGCAAGCACACACATAACAAAGTATCAACAAGCAAGTAAGTAGCAAAAGAACTCTCGAGAGAAAAACCAATGACCAAAACACTCTCTCTCGAAACCTATGATCTATACAAATTCTCCCCCTTTGGCAACAAGTATAGGACTAGTCGGCACTCTAGGCACGGTCCTCCGAAGCTCCTGAAGGCGATCTCTGGCTGGCAGCTCCGGTGTGTGTAGACGGCGTAGAAAGAAGAGCATCCGCGAAGGCTGCTGCAGATGTCTGTGGTGCTGGTGGAGTAGATACCGGCGGTGGCACTGAGGCAGCAGCAGCAGGTGCAGAGACTGTGGTCCGTGGATCCACAATTGGCACTGCAGCAGACCTGGCTGCTCTGGGCACTGTCTGAAAATGCTCGGTGGTTGGTCTGTCATCTCCACTCTCATCTGACGGGGCTGTCTTGACAGCATCAACATCATTCTACAGCTGCTCCACTATGGTCTGAATCTCTGTCACCTTGACATCTAGATCATGGAATTTAGTCTCAATAATCCGCTCAAAACTAGCCTGGGTCTGGGTGAGGTTGGCCAAACTTCGCTCAATCCTCAGAGTGGCTTCAAGCAGATATGTCATTTGGTCCTTGGGTGTCTTGAGATTGACAATTGGAGCATTTGGAGCTGATGCCTCCTGAGCTGCTTTTGCTTCTTTGGCTTTGCGGATTTCCTCTTGGGCTTGTGCTGAAGTGGGATGCGAAGGATCCATTATAATCACATTGTCCTCAAATTCTGGATGCAAAGGCAAATGCTCTCGATCGAGAAGGTACGTGTTGGTTCCAACCTTGGAGTTGATCCAAATCTGAATATGTGGAGCATATCCGCACGATCTCTTCTGATCTGCTGCAGTCCTCTTGATAGTCTCTACTATCAGGCTCATCACCTTAAATTTCTGAGGTGTATCAAATAAATGCAGCAAGTTGATGGAGTGGCCACGAATCATTTTGTCATCTCCTGACTTGGGTAGCAGAGTGTACCGCAATATGGTGTTCGTTGTGGCTAATCCTGGGAGCAGATGCTTCACTGATCCAAGCTTATGAGTCTCAAGGTCTTTCTGAGGAATTGTAGTGTACATGTTGGCCATGGAGTTGTGATCCATCTTGAGCTTAGCATAAATATCTATGTCATCATCCTCTTCCTTGGGAGCACCAAGAAGACTTGCCCACTCAGAAATGGTAGACTGGTATCTTATACCCTCGGTCATCCATATAATGCGGCCATCTGGATAGAAGTGTGCTGTAGAGTAGAATTGCATGACCATTTCGTCATTCCACTTGGTCAACTTCTGTCCGACAAAGTCATCAACACCTGCAATCCTGAAGCTCTCATGAACATGGGGAAAATAATCTTCATTCTCATCGATGTATTCCCAATCCACCCACTTCTGTCACTGACTATGGGCTTCTTATCAAGCAACACTGTCTCATAAAAATCCTGTTGTCAACAAGTGTGAAAGCGATAATCACATGCTGTCCTCCTCCTTATAGCATAAGGATCTGACTGTCTCCCCTGACGCAGTCCTTTATCCTTCCTCAGCATCATGTTCTCCGCAACTGGGTGTGCATTGTCATGGTCTGGTATCTTTGGTTTTAACTTTCTGAGCACTAGAGGCTCCTCATCAATGTTTGACTCAGGCACTGGGGCCTTGTTCTTCTCAGCAGCCTATATGTTCCTGGTTGATCTCTTTGGTGCTGACACCTTAGGCTTGGACTTGGGGGCAGAAGTCTTGAGTGCATCAGACATAAGTTTTTGAGTCTTGGCTGGAGGTGCAGTGGCTGCTGGCTCTTCCTCCTCTTCCTCCTCATCAATCATCATGGAGGGTCTGCCAATCACACGGGTGTTGGAGGTAAATCCGGCGGATCTCGGGGTAGGGGGTCCCGAGCTGTGGATCTCGGATCGGTGATAACAGGAACGAAGGAGACGATGTTTACCCAGGTTCGGGCCCTCTTGATGGAGGTAAAACCCTACGCCCTGCTCTTGTTTATATTGATGGAGATGTATCGAGTACAAGCTTGATCTACCTCGAGATCGTAAGTTGTAGTCTAAACCCTAGGGGTGATGATGAATATCATAATGATCTATCGACTAGCCTAGCCTCGGCTTATATAATATACCAGAGGCCTAGGATAACAAGAGTCCTAGTCAGCTATGCCGGTGGAGAGGAGTCCTTGTCTTGATCACCAAGTCTTGTGGAATCTTCCTCGTATATGTCATGGGCTGCCCGAAGTGGCCCATTAGTGAACCGCCATGGGGGTCCTCGGCCCGACCCACTGGTCGGGAGACGACGTGGTGAGTACCCCCTAGTCTAGGACACCGTCAGTAGCCCCCTGAACCGGTCTTCAAGTTGGGGACGCTCCTCGGTTCTTCCGAGCTGTTCTTCGTCTTCGGCCGTTAGTCTTGAAAGCTGGTTCAACAAATCTTCCCATCTTCGATCTTGAGGATCGCCGAGCTGAATCCAAAGAGTTCATACGTCGGGCATCCGAGGAGCCCTTTAAGTTTTCGGCCTTTATCAATGCCTTGTTATTTTTATGCCGCAACTCGGGTTCAAAGTTTTTCCCCGTGCAGCGGTGTCCTCTTGCAACCGAGCTCGAACGCCGGACTGCATCCGAGGTGTCTTTTTGTAGCCGAGCTCTAACGCCGATCGGCATCCGAGGTGTCATAGATTACCTCGGTCTTGAAAAAGTTGAAGGAGTTCAGCCAAGCTTAATGCCAAAAATGCCCTCTATGGAGCCAGCCTCTTGCATCCGAGCTTTACGCCGGACTGCTTCCGAGGTGGTGCACCACCTCGGCCATGAGCTGATTTTTTGTGGAATTTATTTCCAATTGGTGCAATTTATTCTCTGTCGAGATGTATAGCCAGTAGCCCTCAAGGTGTGTGTCGGCCAAAAATCCGAGATGGACCTGAAGGAAATCATAAAACCGATGTCCCAGTAGCCCCTGAGACTCAGGTCGATTCGCGAAATTGGCCTGAGGATCAACTCCTAGCTCGGCAGCATACTTAGGAACAGAAACACGGTGTGCATAGTCCTCGAGACTCAGGTTGGGTGCGGCCGATCAACCCGAGGATCATAATCTCCTCGGAAACTGTTTTGCACTTTGATTTTTCTGCATTGAATCATCAATGCAGTAGCCCCCGAGCCACTGGTCGGGTGGCAACACTAGATCAGGGGATCGATGTAACCCGTTAATGACTTTTAAGTGAGAAGCGCGAAGCCCAGTAGCCCCTGAGCCTTAAGTTGGGCAATGGTGGCCGAATTAAGGATCAATATCCGGAGTAAATTGATTTTAATCATAATTTATGTGTAATGATTCTATGTATCCAAGTACTTTACATCATTAATGCTTGGATCCGCATTGTACAAAACTTTGTTGACCGACCATCGGCTTCAACCTCCTCGGCCAATAGCCAAGGAGTGTTTTCCTACTTTAGAAAGCCTTTATAAGGGCAAAGATTTACGGAAAACAAGGCAATCCGGTCATACGGTTTTATAAACAAAGGTACGCGGAGAGATATGTTATATTACTATTTAATTTAAGAAACATCTTCCGGGAAAAATAGTTCCTTTGTAAGTTCCTTTTCCCAGGCTGTCATGTTGACCATGATCATGAAACCTCACCTCCTATCAACGTGGGAGGAAAATATTGAGGATTTAGTTAGGGGAAAGTTCCCAAACTCTGTGGTCTTAATGAACCGAATTTTTCACTTCCGTCGTTGCCGACCAATTATATTCTTTAAGACAGCTAGCTTTTGGCTTCACCCAGTCTGAGGTACTAACCCGGATGACCCGGTAGTAACAATCACAGAGATGCTCCCTTTACCTCCTAGCCGAACAATCAGAAACGTAGGGGTAAGCATAGGAGCCAGGCAACCCAGCTTGGCCAAAATCTTAAGTCAAATTGATGCATATTTATGGCTTTAGAACGATGATTACGGAAGGCAGCACTCGTATATTGAATACAAATGATTTATGCTATATGTTATTTTGACTCCGCTGCGACTGTTTATAAACTAAAACTGGCCCATCGTCAGCTTCCACCCCTTTGTAGATACTACGCAGGGTGTTTCCGTACTAACAAGACAACCCTTAGCCGACGTCTCGGTGCCCGGAGGCGGTTGTGTTAGCGGAAACGAGGCAATCAAATATGCAGGCTTTATAACTTTCACTTAGTCATAGGAGCTTAAAGTTTGGAGGCCAGTTACTAGCCCCCGGTTAGTGTTCGGCGTCAGCCGAGGTCAAGCCATTAACACTTCGGCCAATTTTATGAAAGGCCCATCGCTTAATATGGGGTAACCTCTATCGATCTGTAGTTTAACACAGTTATCGGATCGCTGACCAGTTTACGCTTATTGTGACAGTCAGTTTTCGGCTTTCTCCACTGAGGCACTTGACCAGTTAAACCAGAAGTACAATCACAGTGGTTCTCCCTTTGCACACCTAGCCGAACAAAGCGGAACGTAGGAGGCAAGCACAGGAGCCGGGCAACCCAACTATTGACCGAAGACACAATTCGAAACTGATGCATATAAAGCAATATCCGAGAACGTTTTGCCGAGGACTCCTCGGAGTACCCTGGCTTTTCGTGGGTTCGGCTCTAGTCGCATTCCCCCGTTGATATTGTCGATGCTTTAAAGGCATCCGACGTTGTAGTGCGAGAGTTATGCTGGAGACACACAGTATCCCCCGAGACTCAGGTTGGGTGCGGCCGACCAACCTGAGGATCGAATCTCCTCGGGAACTAGTCCAGATGTCATGTGCGTTTCGCCAACGCCGAGCTGTAGGTCGGCAGGAAAGATGCCGAGCTGCGGGTCGGAAAAGATCTCCCGAGTTGAATTATTACACAGGGCACCTCGGTCATGAGGATGTCCCGCCTCCTGAAAGAAAAACATACAAATAGCTTATAAGCTTGAAAAGCCAAAAAACTTGACGTCCGAACTAAATCAAGTTTTTTGGTGCCAATCCGAAAAGTGGTCTTAAAATTAGTTTGTGCTTCCGTCATGCTTTAACATGACACATCCGATCTCAAGACTTCAAGCGGGTCAGCCTTTGGCTTCAACCTCCTATTCCCGAAGGCGGAGTGCTTCTTAGGCCAGTTTAGCGAACCAAACTCGAGCGGCTTTAGAGAGAAACCAGGCTATCCGGCTATTGACCACACACTCGTGTCGAGAAAGGAGTGGTAGAAAAAGACTTTGCAACGACTTAGAAGAAAACACTTATTATAAAACGGCGCATATAAATTTAAGAGCCCCCAGTTAACAAGGGAAAAAGAAGTGTTTTTAACAAACAGCTTTTTGGTTTAATCACAAATATAATGCTTGGTCGAACCGAACAAAAATTAAAAATTAAAAAAAAGTTGAGCATGAAAGCGACTTAGCTGGTTAATGTGCTCGGTGTTGATGACGTGGTCCGAGCTTGTGGTGGGTCGAGGTTCCAGCCCCCAAGCCGGTCCCGAGGTTCCCGAGCGAAGAGCTCGGCTTGATGAAGTGGTAGTACAGCACTGCTGATATGTTGAGGCGAAGCCCCCGATCCAACCGAGATGACGAAGCTGGTCGGCTGGCGATGCCGAAGTCCCCGATCCAGCCGAGATGATGAAGCTGATCGGCTGGTGACACCGAAGTCCCCAATCCAGCCGAGATGACGAAGCTGGTCGGCTGGTGACGCCGAAGTCCCCGGAGTAAGTTGATAAAGAGATGACGAAGCCCCCGGTCTAGCCGAGGTGACAGAGCAGGTCGGCAAGGTTACGTTGCAGCCCCCACGCCAGCCGAGGTGTCGAAGCAAGTCAGCGTGGTGGACATCGGTTTGAAGAAGCAACGGCGCAGCGGTGCCGACGCAGGTCGAAACTTGTGACGCGGTCGATGCCAGCTTGATGAAGTGACCGCGCGGTGATGCCGATGCGCCAACCCCATGCAATCCGTGGGGCAATGATGTTCTCTTGATGATTATGTGTCCTTCACAATGCGGAACTCTTGGTCAGCTCGCCGAGGTGATGATCCGAGGTGGTTTCCGTCGGCTCGATGGAGCGTCAGAGTAGTCGATGCTATTGCAGGTCGGCAGCCGTGGAGCAACATGGTCAGGCCGATTTGACATCGGCACGACGGTGAAGATCGCCTCGGAAAAGACTCAAAATTTTTGGGCACGTGCTTGAAAACAAAACACAATACCCTATAAGAAATTCACTTCAAAAAGGATGTCCGATAATCTGTTCATGAAAAAGATGAACTCGTGTCGGATTCGTTTTCGCGCAGAAAACAGATCCGGAAATTGACGCACTCCTCAGGCTGTTCCCGGAGTTTGAGTGGTCGGATTGAGCTGAAATTTTGAGGGGTGGTCGATATGGGAATTCCATAGCCGATGAACGGTTGGATCTTCCAAAAGATGTCCGAGCTAACTGCTGGCTCCTCGCCCCAAACTCGTCTAGATTCCCGTCCAGATTTGACAGGCTCCGGTATATCGGAGATCGACGAAGATTCCTCCATCGGAACAAGACGAAATTTTGCAGGGTTGTTCTAGACTCAATTCCGCACAATTCCACCGAAGCAATCGTCAAAGCGACGCTCGAGGAGGCGGGGATGGCCAACACGAATCCACTATCCAGAAAAACTGCACAATCACGCGAGGGCAATGTTGACGTTGAGCCCCCGAGCTTCATGGATGATTTTTCCATGATCCCGGATGAGATCGAAGTTGATGATGATGAAGACATCCGTCTGATCTTGATGATCCGAAGAGAAGCCTAGTTCTCGGCCCAACCAAGGTGACCAGTCAGGCCGGCGATGGAGATGCCAACGTCGCAGTTGATCTGCAGGCGAGCCATTGTCCCTTCGTCGATCACACGGCGGAACTCTCAATGAAAGCACCAGTGTCGGAGGTAAATCCGGCGGATCTCGGGGTAGGGGGTCCCGAGCTGTGGATCTCGGATCAGTGGTAACAGGAATGATTGAGACGATGTTTACCCAGGTTCGGGCCCTCTTGATGGAGGTAAAACCGTACGTCCTGCTCTTGTTTATATTGATGGAGATGTATCGAGTACAAGCTTGATCTACCTCGAGATCGTAAGTTGTGGTCTAAACCCTAGGGGTGATGATGAATATCATAATGATCTATCGACTAGCCTAGCCTCGGCTTATATAATATACCAGAGGCCTAGGATAACAAGAGTCCTAGTCAGCTATGCCGGTGGAGAGGAGTCCTTGTCTTGATCACCAAGTCTTGTGGAATCTTCCTCGTATATGTCATGGGCTGCCCGAAGTGGCCCATTAGTGAACCGCCATGGGGGTCCTCGGCCCGACCCACTGGTCGGGAGACGACGTGGTGAGTACCCCCTAGTCCAGGACACCGTCAACGGGCAATGGTTTTCCTTACTCTCTTCTTCTTGCCACCTGCAGCTGGTTCTGTGTCACTAGGCTCTTCAAGAGTGAATTGCATAGTCTGCTTTGGCACTTTCCTCACAGCAGTCCTCTCTTTGGCAGTTGATGGTTTGGTGATGTACTCCTTAGCAAGCACGACTCTCTTTTTCTTAGTTGCAGCTTCACTTGCAACAAAGTCTTCATCCTCACTGTCTGAGGTTTTCTTCTTCCTTGTTCTGGTTGCTGCCTTAGGAAGATCTGGAGAGCTCCTCTCTCCCTCATAGAAACTCTCAGCAGGGCTTGACCCTTCACTCATTTCTGCATGTTGTTCAGATCTGTTCTGACTGTCACTGCTGTCTGACATCTTGCTGAGCTGACCCTGTGAATAGATAGGTATGGGTAGAGTAGATGAGTCATCACAAAAAGCAGAGATTTTTTATAAAATTTGAGTTCAACTCTTTGTTTCATGTTTTCACAGGATGCATATCGGATGGACCGAGTTGATCATCTCGGTGATACCGAAGCACACTACAGAAACCTTACACACTACTTCGGTCAGACCGAGATGGGTTTCGGTGACTCCGAGTTGCTAGGGTTTCATTGAGATTTACTTTCGGTCTCACCGATTCGCACAACTCGGTGGCACCGAGATGTACTAGTGCTATGGCCAGAGGCCAAATTGGTAGGACCAAAAATTTCGAATTGGTCGGTCCGAGATGCATTAGGCAGAAAATTAAACCTAAAAGTTTTACTCGCATCTAATCTACGGAGTTTGTAGTGTAACAGGAGTTCTCAATTCGTGGCATGAATTCAGGCAGTCCAATCGTGCATTGAATCGGAAAGGGGAGCACGAGAGGGATCGAATCTCACCCTAACTTGGTGGAGATCCTCTACGGCGGCAATGGCGGGAAAGATTTCCGTTGACGGCGGCGGAATCCGGTGGCGAGAGCGCGCTGGAGACGACGGCGAAGTCCGAAGACGAAGGGCGATGGCAGCGACGGGGAGTGGGAACGAGTGGGGTCGAGAAATTTCAACCGTTCGGTCCGCGCGATATATATACCCGTACGCTGTCGGTGGCGCCGAGTTGAACAACTCGGTGGCACCGATATGTGTAACTGCACGCAGGTCAGCACATCGGTGGCCCCGAAATGGTTCAACTCGGTTGCACCGAGATGGAAACCTAGATCAATCTAAGTGATTTCGGTTGGACCGAGTTTGAGTGAATTGGTTCGGCCGAAATCAGATAGAAGGTTTTGGAGGTTCAGCCCTTTCAGATCGGTGGCTCCGAGTGCTCCTCACCCGGAGGGTCCGAAAATGACTTGTTCAATTTTTGTGATGCAGCAAGAATAGAATTTGAGACAAGAAAGCATAGATAGCTAGAGAAGGTACTTAGGCATTCTTGTACATCCACTTGGCCAAAAAAACCAAGACAATCAAAACAACAAATGGATGTCCTCGAATGATGAAAACATGCAAACCATCATGCTCACACAATAAGATAGCAAATGAAATATGTGTCAAACATGCACAACCAATTCTAGCATCTATCAAGCAAAGGCGATGACTAGGTCATCTATATATGAGTATATTGACTTAGGAGCCAAATGAGAACATTTGATCATAGGTCATACTCATCGTTTAAGCACAAGTGGGGTTGCCACTTTTTCATAAAGCATTAATGTGTTCACACCATTAGAGTTGCTTTAGCTCAATTGTTTAGAGCAAAGCTCCCCCTAGATGTGATATCCCCCCTAAGAGGGATGAACTAACATTGGGTTTTGTCGATGATGACTTCATGTAGATGTTGAAGATGTGGATGCTCAATGTTGATGTAGACCATCAAGAGTTGGGAGCAATCCTTTGGAGTTTTGTGCTTTCAATACCTACATGGGTTAGTCCCACACAAGGAACATACAAGGATATCCATGGACATAGAGTGAAATACACATGTGATGATGTCCATGAATGCATTGAATACCTTGTCCCTTGCCTTACCAACAAGAGGGTTTGTGACTCCATGAACTAGTGCAAGATGTGGAAGTTGGTTGCACAAGTTCTTGCCATAAAGAATATGAGTGTAGTTTGTTGGCGGAGTCACCGTCAAGAACTCTCTAGTTCTTCTTCTTTTGGACCCACATCAACTTGATGGGAATCCTTGGAGTTGTAGTAGCACTTGATGAAGTAGAACTTGATGAAGTCTTGGGAACCCACTTGACCATGGCTTGAGGAGCTTCATCAAATGAATCAATCTCTTCTTGAAGCTTATCCTTGCCTTTTAGCTTGTGGTCTTGTGGTGGAAGATCTTCTTGAGCTTGTGTTCCCTTGGGGCCTTCATCTTGACTATAGTCGGAGTTGGAGTGATAACTTCTCTCGGAGTGGTTGTCGGAGTCGGAGCCGGAAACCCATTCACCAACATGAGCTTGATGTCTTCTTCTTGTGTAGCTCTTGGATGACCTGTCCTTCCTCTCCGAATCCTTGCTTCTTCGAGAGTATCTTCGTTCATAACGATCGTCTCTACTCCTTCTCTCCTTATGAGGTGATTCATCTCTTCTATGTCTCCCTCTTGGTGTTTGTCTCTTTTCTTGTAGGGAGCCGTACATTCATTGGAGTAGTGTCCGGGCTTCCCACAATTGTAACAATTATGGTCATGACTTGATGATCTTCTCTCATAATGTCTTGAGCTAGAGCTTCTTTCTTTCCCTTTGTTCTTGTAGAACTTGTTGAATCTTTTCACCATTAGGCTAATCTCTTCATTGGATACTAGCTTGTCACTTGGTATTGTTGGAGCATCGGTTGAGGATTTGTAAGCACCACTTGATTTGTTGTGCAGCTCCTCTTTGTCCTTGAGTGACATTTCATAAGCAACAATCCTTCCAATGACTTCCGTGGGCTTGAGATCTTTGTAATTTGGCATCATTTGGATCAATGTGCAGACGGTATCATATTTTCCATCCAAAGCTCTAAGTATCTTCTTGATGATGAATCTGTCAGTCATCTCTTCACTTCCTAAGCCGGCAATCTCATTTGTGATGAGAGCAAGCCTAGAGTACATTTCAACAACTCCTTCACCATCCTTCATCTTGAACTTGTCAAGTTGACTTTGAAGCACATCCAACATAGATTCCTTGACGGAATCGGTACCCTCATGCATATCAACCAAAGTATCCCAAATTTCCTTTGCATTCTCGAGGCGGCTGATTTTGTTGAATTCTTCGGGACATAAACCGTTGAATAGAATGTCACAAGCTTGAGCATTGTATTGCAACATCTTCAATTTTTCCGGGGTTGCTTCACGATCCGGTTCCTTGCCATCCTCAAAGAAGTCACCTTGCAAGCCAACACGAACAACAGCCCAAACGGCGGGGTTATGACCAAGAATATGCATTTTCATCTTATGTTTCCAACTAGCAAAGTTTGTACCATCAAAATATGGACCTCTATGGTGATAGTTACCCTCACTAGACGCCATACTCTCCTAGGTTGTGAAACCAAGGCTATGATCACCAAAGCAATGGAAATCAAGGCTTTACGGAGACCAAAGCTCTGATACCACTTGTAGGATCGAAAGTATGTCTAGAGGGGGGTGATTAGACTACTTGACCAAATAAAACCTAACCTTTTCCCAATTTTAGTTGTGGGCAGATTTTAGCATTAACACATGTCAAGCATCACCCTACACATGCAATTCTAAGAGTATAGCAGCGGAAAGTAAGCAATTGCATATGCATGTAAAGGAGGGGATCGGAGATTTCAAACGCAATGAAGACACAGTGGTTTTTGGCGTGCTTCCGATAGGTGGTGCTATCGTACGTCCACGTTGATGGAGACATCAACCCACGAAGGGTAACGGCTGCGCGAGTCCATGGAGGGCTCCACCCACGAAGGCTCCACGAAGAAGCAACCTTGTCTATTCCACCATGGCTTACGTCCACGAAGGACTAGCCTCACTCGGGGTAGATCTTCACGAAGTAGGCAATCTCCTTGCCCTTACAAACTCCTTGGTTCAACTCCACATCATGTTGGAGGCTCCCAAGTGACACCTAACCAATCTAGGAGACACCACTCTCCAAAAGATAATATACGGTGTGTTGTTGATGAACTCCTTGCTCTTGTGCTTCAAATGATAGTCTTCCCAGCACTCAAACAACTCCTCATAGATTTGGCTATGGTGGAAGAAGGATTTGAGTGGAAAGCAACTTGGGAAAGGATAGAGATCAAGGCTCAAATGGTAGGAATGGAATAGCTTGATCTCAACACATGAGTAGGTGCTTCTCTCTCAGAAAATGTATGGTGGAAGTGTAGGCACGTTCTGATGGCTCTCCTTACTGAGAAGGAGGTGGTGGAGGGGTATATATAGCCTCCACACAAAATCCAACCGTTACACACTTTTGACCCAACTCGGTGGCACCGAAACGATAATCTCGGTAGCACCGAACTGTGTAAAAGATATGAACTTTAGGAATCTCGGTGGGACCGATACAGACAACTCGGATGGACCGAAGTGCAATCGCTAGGGCAAACCTCATCTCGGTGGCACCGATTGCATCAACTCGGTAAGACCGAAGTGAAGCAATAAGGCAACAGAGAGTTGGCAAGCCATCTCGGTGAGACCGATTTGCAAAACTCGGTGGGACCGAAGTAAGTGCAATCGATTACAGAGAGTTGGCAAGGCCATCTCGGTGAGACCGAGATCCATTTCGGTGGATCTGATTTGTTAGGGTTTTGGCAGTGGCTAAGTCTTGGATGAACTCGGTGGGGCCGGATAGAGAATTTCGGTGGGGCCGAGTTGGAATGTAGGTTTTGGACATATTTGGTTAGAGAGAGTGGTTGAGGGTTTAGGAGTACTGTCACTAAGCACTTGAGCAAAAAGACCATTAAGCAACACCTCATCCCCTTTTAATAGTATTGGCTTTCCTATGGACTCAATGTGATCTTGGATCACTAAACCAAAAATGTAGAGTCTTGATCTTTTGCCAATCCTTGTCCTTAGCATTTTGAGGGGTCCACATCTCTAGTCCATGCCATGCCAAACATTGAACATCCTGAAATCTTAATCTTGAATGGACATTAGTTCAATGAGATATATGTTGTTATGAATTACCAAAACCACCAAGGGAGCAATTGTGCTTTCAACAAGCAAGAATGGCTCTAGCCGTATCCCTATCAAAGCAATGTTCATCAGGTGTTTCAACTCTAGTAGGAGAGCTAGGCATAATATGTGAATCATAATTCTCAAGAGTTTCAACATTTTCAATTTCTTTAGCTTTAGCAAGTTGTTCACTAAGAAATTCACCAAGTGGCACAACATTATCAAGCATAGTACTAGCATCATCATGAGTATCATTCATAGCAGAAGTGGTATCATCAATAACTTGCGACATATCAAAATTAATAGCATGTGGTGGTGTTGCAAACTTAATCAAAAGAGAAGGTGAATCAAGTGCAGAGCTAGATGGCAGTTCCTTACCTCCCCTCGTCTTAGAGGGAATGATCATGGTCTTAGCGTCTTTCAGATTTTTCATAGTGATCAACAGATATAAATCCCAAGTGACTCAGCAAATAGAGCTATGCTCCCCGGCAACGACGCCAGAAAAAGGTTTTGATAAACCACAAGTATAGGGGATCGCAACAGTTTTCGAGGGTAGAGTATTCAACCCAAATTTATTGATTCGACACAAGGGGAGCCAAAGAATATTTGCAAGTATTAGCAGTTGAGTTGTCAATTCAACCACACCTGGAGACTAAATATCTGCAGCAGAGTGATCAGTAGCACAGTAGTATGATAGTTTGATAGCAGTAGCAATAAGAGTAATGGTAACAGTAACGGTAGCAGCAATAGTAGTAGAAATTGCGACAGCAGTAGCAACAGTAGTAACTTAGCAAGAACAATATGTGAAAAGCTTGTAGGCATTGGATCGGTGACTTTTGTTGGATAACATTCATCATGTAACAGTCATAACCTAGGGCGACACAGAACTAGCTCCAATTCATCAATGTAATGTAGGCATGTATTCCGTATATAGTCATGCGTGCTTGCGATAAGAACTTGCATGACATCTTTTGTCCTACCCTCCCGTGGCAGCGGGGTCAATAAGGAAACTAAGGGATATTAAGCCCTCCTTTTAATAGAGAACCGGAACAAAGCATTAGCACTTAGTGAATACATGAACTCCTCAAACTACGGCAATCACCGGAAAGAATCCCAATTATTGTCACCTTGGGGTATGCGGATCATAACACGTAGCAGGTGCGTATAACTTGCAAGATCGGATCAAGAACGCAAATATATTCATGAAATCATAAAGGGTTCAGATCAGAAATCATGGCACTCGGGCCCTAGTGACAAGCATTAAGCATAGCATAGTCATAGCAACATCAATCTCAGAACATAGTGGATACTAGGGATCAAGCCCTAACAAAACTAACTCGATTACATGATAAATCTCATCCAACTCATCACCGTCCAGCAAGCCTACGAAGGAATTACTCACTCCTAGCGGTGAGCATCATGAAATTGGTGATGAAGGATGGTTGATGATGACGATGCCGGAAGATCCCCCTCTCCGGAGTCCCAAAAGGACTCCAGATCTGCTCCCCCCCCCCGATGAAGAATAGGAGGTGGCGGCGGCTCCATATCGTGAAACGTAATAAAACTTCATATCCTAATTTTTTCTCTGGAATTGTGAATTTATAGGCTTGAGATTCGGGTCAGCGAAGCCACGTGGGCCCCACAAGCCACCAGGGCGCGCCAGGGGGGGTGGCGTGCCCTGGTGCCTCGTGGGCAGCTGGTGGCCCCCTTCTAGTAGGTTTTTTCTCCAGTATTTTTTATTTATTCCATAAAAAATCTCCAAAAAGTTTCGTCCAATTCCAAGAACTTTTATTTCTGTGCAAAAAATAACATCATGGTAGTTCTGCTGAAAACAGCGTCTGTCCGGGTTAGTTTCATTCAAATCATGCAAATTAGAGTCCAAAACAAGAGCAAAAGTCTTAGGAAAAGTAGATACGACGGAGACGTATCATGCTGCGTGGTCTAAAGACTAGAACTTTCGACAAGTTGCACCAGTGTGGAAGGCGCTGGGTGGAGGAATTGCCGGTGGTTCTTTGGTCAATCAGAACGACACCAAGTCGAGCCACTGGCCAGACACCCTTCTCCCTTGTATATGGTGCAAAAGCGGTACTCCCCACGGAACTCAAATACGGGTCACCTCGAGTCTTGGCCTTCGATGAGGAGGACCAAGATGAGCTGCGGCATGACGATGCCACGCTCCTTGAGGAAGATCGTTTCCGGGCTGCTGTCCGTGCTGCACGGTACCAGCAAGCTTTGCGCCGCTACCATAGCCGCAAAGTTAATGCTAGGAACCTTGAGGATGGCGACCTTGTTCTTCGTTGGATTCAATCTGCGAAGGGTAAAAACAAGTTGACGCCGAAGTTGGAGGGCCCTTACCGGGTAGTACGAGTCTCTAGGCCCGGCGCAGTCCGCCTAGAGACGAAAGATGGCACTCTGGTGCTCAACTCATGGAATATTGAGCATCTTCGTAAGTTTTAGCCGTAAGGCGCGGTTGCCGGGCGCCCGGCAACCTCTTTTGTACAAGTTTGCCGACAAGGCATGTAAACCTTTGTACAAAGCCGGGCGCAGATCCCGTGCATAATAAATAAAACTAAGTGTTTCACAACTCTTTGTCAAAGTACATATATATTTATGTGTTGCAGGCAGTCGTGAGTTACATTTTGCCTTGCATAAGGTGATTAACGAACCGTCAAGGTTCCAGCCTCCTCTTTTCTCTTCTTTCTTTTTCTTAAAGGAAGGAAGGATTCCTCACGTACAAGTTTCCCGGGGGGAGAGACGGTATGGATAGCAAAGGACGCATTCAAGATGTCACCCTACGGCAAGAAGTACAGCAAGGAACAAGCTAAGTTGCAAAACTTTGAAATAAATTATTTGTTGTAGTTATGGCTCCCCTTGAACAATTTTGGCCTTTGTATGAGAAACCTGCATGCTAAGGAACCTTGCCATGATCAACTGCGCTCTTGCTTTTCTTCAAGTCCGCTCGACAACCTAAGTAGCTACGTTGTGATCGTCAAGCGTGACCTTGCCAGCAGCGGCACTTCCGGCAAGCTGCTGAGGACCCGTTCCTCAAGCGCTCGCGGCAAGGGTATGCACACCGGCAAGTTTCAGGCAAGCATAGGGTACAAAAATCATGCAAAGATAGAATGGAATAAGGAGAACAGCATGCATACGTCCATCCAAAACACGAACTACAGCAACTATTTATCTTCCACGCCCCCACGGGGCTACATTGGTTTTGATACAGGAGCTAAGGAGAGGAGCCTAGGCGGAGCGTAGCTCATCTTCAAGATTCGACTCGGGCACTACTATGCGCCTAGTCAAAATTGTCGCCTTCGCTCTTTATACGCGAGGAGCTTTCGTCACTCTCGCTCTCGCTGGTGGAGTCGGTGCTGCTGCTGCTCTCGCTCTCCGTGCGCATTCCATGCGGCCACCGGAGACCCCGAACAACTTCACGAAGAGTGTGGCAGCTCCGTCATACCTAAACTGGAGGAGCTGCCCCCGCCTTAGACCACGGGAGCGGGCGAACGACTTCCACCCCCGCGTCAGGAACAGGGAGCCGGCAGTGGAGAACTCAGCCACCACCCAGGAGGGGCCGTTGCAACAGCCACCCGCCTGTAGCCACAGGCCTGCTGTTCTCCATCACCCTCGCAAAGGGGTCCGGGAGCCAGAGCCAACTGAGAAGCCGGCGGTGCAGCCCCACGACAAACTCGTGCGCCGCCCCCGCCGTGTGGGACTCGTGCGTCGTCACTGCTGTGTGGGCTTCCGCCTGAGGGGGAAGGGTGGCCGCCCCGCCACGTCCGCCATGCCCGCCTCGACCACGGGTGTCGCGCCCTCCGTAGCCGCGGGGGGCGGCCCTGCCGTGGGAGCTAGGACTGGCATTCACGATAACCACCGAGGAACGCGTTCGACCCCGAGGGGGGCCCTCGAGTCAGAAGCAGATGCGTGGGCCTGACCTCCACCCCTTGCCATCGCGGCGGTAGACCTCAAGGAAAGCAAGGATGGACGAAAGGTTGGAGGAGGAGAGTGGCAAGGGTAGAAGATGGGTGGGGAAGATCGCCACTCCCCCGCCCTCTTTTATAAGCGCTCTAGGGGGATTACTCTCCCTGCCGCCTTGCCTCCCTCAATGACAGGAATCGAGGAAGGAGATGCGAGAAGTCAGGAAAAATGAGCAGCGCCCTCCACAATTTTTTCCTTTTTATGGGGAAGGCGCAAGGGCTGGCTCTTTTTCGTCCTACGTGGCTGCGCTTTTCAGGTGCACTACCTCCCGCCGCTGTTTCGCTCCACCTCTCCCACGCCCGCATTCAATGCGCATCGTGGGCGGGTGCGGTAAAAGAGAAGATTACGACAGTTATCCTCTGCCACGCGCCGCTTGTCCACTGTTTGGGCCTAGCCCAACGACGCCTCGCATGCGCGTGTGGCCCAGGCCCAGGGGCTCCTGTTGGTGTACTAAGACATGGGTGCCCTCGTACCCAGACTTGTGCACAGGCAGTTGTAGCCTCCCTTCCGGCAAGGGCTTGATAGAGGATAACTATGACTCAAGACTCAACACCAAGACCGTGAAGAAGACCTCAAGGCAGGTCATCGAGAAGTACTATTCTAGAACTGAAGATCGACGTTGCCCTTGCCGGCAAGCTCCGCCCCGGCAAGGTGAAAACCAAGACTCTGGTTGCCGGCAAGTCCCCTTGCCGGCAAGAAAGACCGGGCAAGCTCCGTACCAACAGGCTTGTTCTTTCCCATTACCGCTCCACCTCACCATCGACCAGATAGGCTCGTATGCTAGGTGCCGAGCGGGCAGGCAGTCAACATAGCCGGCCAAGGCACGGGTCAGCACACCACGCCAAGATTAACTTTAATGACACCCGTCCCTGGGACGTGTCAAGATTACAGGAGGGCGCCAGGACTGGTGGTACAGATCTTTTGCCCAAGGCCTCGCCTCCCCCACGTAGCACCTAATGGTGCATTAAATGCGTTTGTCTTACCCTATTGGAAGATAGACGTGGTGACGTTGCAGGGCACTATTCATACTCTGTAATGACCGTATTAGCCATCGTGGTAACACCTTGGCCTATAAAAGGAGGCCCACGGCTACAGGTAGAACGGTCGACACCCAGCTCAATTACACGCTGTCACTACTGGAATCAGAGAATTTGCCATCAGTCCATTCTTTGCCGTCTACTAGCGGACGGCAAAGATGGTGTGTGCCGTCTGTTTCCGAAAAGCAGACAGCAAAGAACGGCCTCAAGGCAAACATCAGTTTTGCCGTCAGTGCGTTCTTTACCGTCGGCTAGCAGACGGCAAATGGGAGAATAGCAGACGGCAAAGAGCGGACTTGGCCCTAGAGGAGCGCGGCGGTGGGTAGGTCAAATGGACGTTTCATATAACGTCAGTCCAGTCTTTGCCGTCGGCTAGCAGACAGCAAAGAGCATAGAAAGCGGATGGCAAAGAAAAAGCAGACGGCAAAGATGTTTTCAAAACAAAAAAGAAATAACCCTTCGCCGCGCACCCCCCGCAGCTCTATCCAATTTCTCCCCCGCGTGCGCCCCCCGCAGCCAACTGCTCTGCCCCGCCACCGCCCGTCCCCGCCTCCACTGCCGCCGACGCTTGTCCCCGCCTCCACCTCCCCCCTGCCCTCGCGCGGCCCGCTCCCCCTCCCCTCGCGCGACCCCCTCGCCCCTCCCCTCGCGCCGCCGCCCGATCCAAGCCGCCGAGGCCCAGGCCATCTCCGCCGCCGCCGAGGCCCAGGCCCGAGCCCGATGCCCCTCCCTCCCCGTGGGCTCGACCCCTCCTTCCTCGCGAGCTCCTGGCCCGGTCCGGCCCCTCCGGCGACCCACTGCGGCGGACGGCGCCCCACCCCCCTTCCCCCTCCCCTCGTCCTGTCCGTGAGGCACCAAGGTGAGCAGCTCCTATTTTTTTTGTATGTTGAGCCAGCAGTGCTAATTAGTATTTCAATGTCCAAACACTAGCTGAATTGTTTCTTTATGTGAAAGTACTTGTTGTAATGGGTTTCATATTGTCAAATGCTTGCTGTAATTTTTCTTTAAGCTCAAATGCTTGCTGTAATTAGTATCTCAATGTCCAAAAACTTGCTGAAGATGTTTAAATTAGTTTGTATTATTGTTTTGGTATGTGTTGTGGAATAGCTAATTTTTTTGAAACTATTAGTATACATATCATATTTGTAAATTATGTGGGTAATCTGACCACCTCAGTCAAAAAGGTTATCACAACCCTTATCCATCATTTATCCCTCAAACCAAACACTCCATGGCTATCCTCAACCATGTTTCATCCTTCAAACCAAACAAAAGATGGGTTGACCTCACCCACCCAACCAAACAAAAAAAAGGATATCCCTAGCCAGGTGGTTAGGGATACCCACAACCACCCTAGCTTGTCCCTCAAACCAAACACATCCCAAGGTGTAGTACCAAAACTATTGCAGCTGTGTAAAATGATCAGTCAAATCTTCAGGTACAAACATAGGCATTGTGGTATATATGGCCGTATAATTAATAACATTGCAAACAAGAACGAACTAGCCCTATACTCAGTTTAGTGCTATAGTATATTATACTCACACATTGTGGAGACCTCAATTGATTGTGAGGCCTCCAATCCTAGGGAGTTTAGTGATATAGTATATTATACTCACACATTGTGTAGATTTTGATTTGATGCATAAAGCACAAAGCATATGTAATTTCATAGTGCAGAGTTTTGCGCTGCTTATGTTGGTTGTGGTGTTGTGCCGGTGCTTTTCATGTGCAGGGGATCTTCTCTTCACCTCCACGAGCACCGTTCCCCCTCCCCTCGTCCAACAATGTGAGGACCCCATCCCCCCTCCCCTCACTGATTGTTGTCAAATTTGCTATGGATGATGATTTTGCTATAGATGTACTAGATGAATAGAAATTGATTTGGACAGATTGTGCAAGTAGTAGTACTAGATGATTGTGCAAGTAGTTGTACTAGATGATTTTGCTATGGATGTACTAGATGATTTTGTTCTGGAAACACTTTGGGCATGCAGCAAGAACATTGATGTGATTTACCAAAAAAGTCACACTAATATACTAAAATGATTTGTAGCAGAAATAAATTTGCACATAGCAGCATTGATAAGTTTATAAAAAATATGAGCAATTCTGAAGAAAAAAATCATATACCTTGACCTGAAATTGGGTAGTTAATTTACAAAAATGCATTTGCTAGGCTAGGCTCCATGTTAGTTGTTGGACACATGTAAATATATTTGCTAGATACAACTAGCTTGTTCATATGGCATAGCAGCACACACACACATAGAGTGGTTAATGGAGAAGGCTAGCATGTATGAATGCTATATATATAGATGTATGGGTGGATGTATGTATGGATTTTCATTAAAAAGATTAGTTTCTTTCTTGCTTATTTTCTTAATAGGTTAGATGTTGTTGAACTGCGAGATGATGTTGATGATGTTTTTATTAGATTGTTGTGTGAGTGCTTACGTTGGTTCTGCCGGTGCTTTTCATGTGCGAGTGCTTATGTTGGTTCTGCCAGTCCATTCTTTTTTTTCATTTAATTGCGTTTACTCTTTGTCATGGCAGGTGTTGAAAGATGGTGGGCGCGGGTCCAGAGCGCTCCGCGGGTACTTCTTCGGCGGCGGCCCGCACGAGGGCTACTTCCATTCCACCCCTACCTCTCCGGAGAGCGTTGATAGAGAGTATGGGGACACCGGTGGGCGCTTCTTCAATGGCGTCGTTGCCCACCGGGAGAGGAGGTCGGGGAGGGAAGAAGAGAGGTGGAGGACGTGGCCGCGGGAGAGGTAGGCAGACTGCTACGCCTTCTTCGCCGCCACCCCCAGCTCATTCACCCGAGCACAGGACTGCTAGGGTGGACCCGTCTGAGGTGGAGGCTACGGGGACTCCGGACCACGAGCCTCGGGTCAACGGGCCTTCGGCCCACGAGACTCCGGTCCCAGAGGCTTCGGCACATGAGACTACGGCCCACGAGACTCCGGACCAGGACGGGGATCGGGCTACGTCCAAGGAGACGTCCGGATGGGGTACCTGGCTGGATCCGTCTCAGGGGCCGAGTGGCCATGCTGATGGTGGCGGGGATCAGTTTACTAATAGTGAGGGCGAGGTGGTTGAGCGGGTCACCGTGTACCAGCGTGGTAGTACACGGCTCTCGCCCCTGCCGGCAACCCGCGAGCAGAGGCCGGTGATTAGGCCTGATGGGGAGAAGTAAGTGCATTTACTCTTTTTGTACCTTTTGCCTTCATGTTTCTTCAAATATCTAGTGCGTTGGCCTTCTCATACTGTAGGGGTTGGGTACACGCCAGTGGAGTCCGCAGGCCCAACAGCGTCCTTGGTGTGCTTTGCCGGCAAAATTTCCCGGGGTTTGTCACGTTGCCCGGTGAGGGTCAGCTTCCATAGCTAGGATTGAGCTGGGAGCACTACTTGGCTGCCCCGGCCCCGCCGGAGGAGATGATCGACGGTGTCTTGTGCCACACGAGGGCCGAGATGGCGATCAGAAGCTTTTGGGTAATTTCTCCTTTACACAATTAAAAATTAACAATAGCTAGTTATTGTACTAATCAGTGTTGTCTCATTTGATTGCAGACCTTCTACAGGTGTGAGGAGGGATACTAGGAGGACGCGGCAAAGGTTATCGATCACGAGTGCAAGTGCCTACTACAAAACTTACGGCACGAGGCTCGGCCGCTGGCTGTTCGAGACTACTACGCCAAGCGTGGTATTAAGAAGGACAAGCCGTCGTGCCGGGCTAAGTTTCTGAAGAAGGATCAGTACATGAAGGTAATTACCTCTTCTTAAGGCATTGTACTTAGTTTCCTTGATTTGATTCGTAGGCATAGCGCTCAAATTTCTCTTTACTAACTTAGGTGCCCCCGATGTGGTGTGCGGATAAGATGGATTGTTGGGAGGCGTTGGTGGATGAGTGGTGCACAGGCCGCTGGCGAGCCGTCCACGACGATGCCAAGGACTGGCGTGCCCAAATGGTTGGTGTGCCACACCATCAAGGCAGTGCCAACTTATATCAGTTCGGGCGGAACTGGGTATGTAGTTTGCTTCATGATTCATGCAATTCATTCTTCATGCTAGCTTGAGCCCTTTACTAATATTGTGTTCCTCTCTTTTAGGCGCGACACAATAACACGGAGGTGCCTGAGGTGTACGACCTCTATGCCATGGCCCATACTGCCTCGTACAAGAAGGCCAAGGCATTCTCTGAGTCTGACCTCGATCATCCAAAGAATTTTACCAACATCTCCTCCCACCACAAGCTCGTGAGGTACAACAAGGAGGCGAAGGCGAGGAAAGGGGAGGACTATAACCCGAGCCAGAATCCTATTGATCCAGAGCTGGTGATGATATCTGGTGGCGGGAGGCCCCATGGCTCATTAGCCATTGGAGATGGACTGATACGTTGTCCTCTCACTCTCCCGGAGATCAAGGTGCGCCAAACGAGCTCCTATCCTGAGATAAGGACTCGTCCACGGCCAATCGATCTCGCCATCGAGGTTAGTTATACGGACTCATATATCTTTCCTCCATTACATTGTGTGTGCGGCCATCGATGATTACAATGCTAACGAGGAGTGGTGTTGCAGGCTGCTCTTCAGAAAGAGAGAGCGACAACCCAGGCGCTTCTGGAGGAGAGGGACCGGGTGGCGGCGGAGAAGGAACTGCTGGCGGAGGAGAAGACGGCTAGGTTGTTGGAGGAGGAGAGGAATCGGAATGATCTGGCTCACCGGGCCATGTACGAGCTCCTCGTGGTAAGTTTCTTCTGCATATTAGCCAAATCATGCACGTAATGTTCGTTTCAATACTAACTAATATGACTGACTCGTCAAAACCAAATGTGCAGTCTATGTGCGAGAAGACCGGTCATACCCCTCTGCCGATGCCAGTCATTGCTCAGACGGGAACGGTGAGTTTCATTTGAATGGTCATTAGTTACTAGTCTTAACATTTGAGTGTCATCATGCTAACGAGACATTGCAAATGATCTTTGGTGCAGCATAACTCCCGAGCCGCATCGCACACCCCTTCTCCAGGGCAACCTTCTCCAGGTGATCGCGACTGCCAGAGCAACCCCGGTGCTTGACCTCCGTGATGACGACGACGGTAAGTTTTCTCTAATGTTTTGCTTAACAAATGCATACTTAGCTTCGTACATGCTAGTTAGCCCTAATATGCCACATATTTAGCTTATTTTCCCCAAAAAAGACATACTTAGCTAATTATCCTCCAAAATGACATAATTAGCTTATTTAGTTCATTTATGACATAATTAGCTTAGTTAGGTCAAAAATGGCATAATATTAACCTTGGTTAGCTCATAAATGTCATATACTTACCTTATTTTCCTCCAAAATGACATAATAAGCTAAGTTAGCTCAATAATGACCTATACTTACCCAAGTTAGCTCAAAACTGACATAATTACCTAAGTTAGCACAAAAATGACCTATACTTACCTTATTTTCCTCCAAAATGACATAATGAGCTTAGTTAGCTCAAAAATGGCATAATTACCTAGGTTAGCACAAAAATGACCTATACTTACCTTATTTTCCTCCAAATTGACATAATAAGCTTAGTCAGCTCAAAAATGGCATAATTACCTAAGTTAGCTCTAAAATGACACAAATAAGGAATAAGAAGAAGAAAAACAAGGAAGAGGAGAAAAGGAAAGAATAGAAGAAGAAAGAGAAGAAAAAGAAAGAATAAAAGAAGAACAATGAGAAGGAAAAGGATAAAAAGATAGAAGAGAAGAAGAAAGATGAGAAAAGGAGAAAAGAAGAAGAAGAAAATATATTCTTATTCTTCCTTTTTCTCTTCTTTCTTTTTCTCCATCTTCTACTCCTTTTTCTTATTCTTCTTCTTCTTCTTTCTTTCTTCTTCTTCTTCTTCTTCTTCTTCTTCTTCTTCTAGTCTTCTTCTTCTTCTTCTTCTTCTTCTTCTTCTAGCCACCTAATGACATAATTAGCTTATTCATTTCAAAAATGGCATAATAACCTTGGTTAGCTCATAAATGTCATATACTTAGCTTATTTTCCTCCAAAATGACATAATTACCTAAGTTAGCTCTAAAATGACCTATACTTACCTAAGTTAGCTCAAAAATGGCATAATTACCTAGGTTAGCACAAAAATGACCTATACTTACCTTATTTTCCTCCAAATTGACATAATAAGCTTACTTAGCTCAAAAATGGCATAATTACCTAAGTTAGCTCTAAAATGACACAAATAAGGAATAAGAAGAAGAAAAACAAGGAAGAGGAGAAAAAGAAAGAATAGAAGAAGAAAGAGAAGAAAAAGAAAGAGAAGAAAAAGAAAGAATAAAAGAAGAACAATGAGAAGGAAAAGGATAAAAAGATAGAAGAGAAGAAGAAAGATGAGAAAAGGAGAGAAGAAGAAGAAGAAAATATATTCTTATTCTTCCTTTTTCTCTTCATTCTTTTTCTCCATCTTCTACTCCTTTTTCTTATTCTTATTCTTCTTCTTTCTTTCTTCTTCTTCTTCTTCTTCTTCTTCTTCTTCTTCTTCTTCTTCTTCTTCTTCTTCTTCTTATTCTTCTAGTCTTCTTCTTCTTCTTCTAGTCTTCTTCTTCTAGCCCCCTAATGACATAATTAGCTTATTCATTTCAAAAATGGCATAATAACCTTGGTTAGCTCATAAATGTCATATACTTAGCTTATTTTCCTCCAAAATGACATAATTACCTAAGTTAGCTCTAAAATGACCTATACTTACCTAAGTTAGCTCAAAAATGGCATAATTACCTAGGTTAGCACAAAAATGACCTATACTTACCTTATTTTCCTCCAAATTGACATAATAAGCTTACTTAGCTCAAAAATGGCATAATTACCTAAGTTAGCTCTAAAATGACACAAATAAGGAATAAGAAGAAGAAAAACAAGGAAGAGGAGAAAAAGAAAGAATAGAAGAAGAAAGAGAAGAAAAAGAAAAAATAAAAGAAGAACAATGAGAAGGAAAAGGATAAAAAGATAGAAGAGAAGAAGAAAGATGAGAAAAGGAGAGAAGAAGAAGAAAATATATTCTTATTCTTCCTTTTTCTCTTCTTTCTTTTTCTCCATCTTCTACTCCTTCTTATTCTTATTCTTTTTCTTTCTTTCTTCTTATTCTTATTCTTCTTCTTCTTCTTCTTCTAGTCTTCTTCTTCTTCTTCTTCTTCTAACTTTCTTACTCCCATTTTTGCAAGTTTGATTCACTTCATGGAAGCTGGCATTGATGGACTGCTAGTGTTTAGTTTTTGTTTTGATTTGTATTGATGAACAATGTGAAACTATGTATGTATATATGGATGAACTCCGTGAAACTATGTATGTATTAGATCTTTTAATACCCTATGTGTTCTCTTGCATTGATGGACTGCTAGATGTTGGATACAAGGCCTATGCATTGATGGACTGCTATATATATATCATATTTGTGTTTTGAAAATGCAGGGAAATAACAGAAAACAAACAAAACAGTGGCAATACAGGCACTTTGCCGTCTGCCAGCAGACGGCAAAACCCTTTGCCGTCGGTAGGCGGACGGCAAAGGTGCCACATGGCAGCAACCTGTGCAACCTGGGAGCATCAGGTCTGACCATTTGGTCATTCTACCGTCTGCTGGCAGACGGCAAAGACCAGCCCTGGCAGACGGCAAACACTAAGCAGAAGTGACGGTTAGCCACGGGTCTGCTGACGTCATAGGGCTGACGGCAAAGTTTGCCGTCCGCCGGCAGACGGCAAAGTCTGTCGTTAGCCACCTAACGGGGCTAACAGCTATTCTTTGCCGTCCATGATCTTTGCCGTCAGCTTGGCCAGGAAAGCAGACGGCAAAGTTCTTTGCCGTCCGCTGTCGTTAGGCAGACGGCAAACAAACTCATTACCGTGACTTTCAGTGCCGGAAGTGTTTGCCGTCCGTGGCAGACTCCAAAGCACTTTGCCGTCGGTGTTCTTGTTCTTTGCCGTCTGCTATGGCAGATGGCAAATTAGCTGATTCCTGTAGTGTGTAGCTGCATTTCTCGCGCATCTTGCCGGTAAACTACGCTCCTTGTAACTTGAGTTCATACACGATCAAACACAGAACAGGAGTAGGGTTTTACGCTCATAGCGGCCCGAACCTGGATAAACCCCCGCATGTTCTTGCACCTACTGAAAACCTGCTGTTTGTCCCATGCATGTCCCCTGAGCCGAATCGCAAAGGGGCCCGTTCGGTCCCATAGATCATCGTTTCCCATGACATATGTGATTGTTCGTTGTGATCTAGATGGCCCGGGAAGCAAGAATTATGATTTCCATGAAGAAAGGCACTTGCAGTTTCTCTTTTAAATCAGCATAAGTTTCCTTGACAGCAAGGTTTCTTTGCCTGGAGGGGCAGATGAGGTCCCAACACTGTGAGGCAAAACGGCATGTCCAGAATAGGTGTTGTAATATTTCTTCCTGTTGGCAGCTTAGAGTGGCACAGTTATAGTTGTCCAAGTGGAAGTTTTTCCTTCTTAGTAAATTCCTGGTGTTTAATCTATCATGAAGCGGCCTCCAGAAAAACACATTATGCTTGGGTTGGCAAGAACATTTCTAGATCCATTGAAATTGCTGAGGTACCACTTTTACTCCAATCAAAATTTTGTATGCTTTAGCCACATAAAACTTTTCATTGCCCCAAATGTAGCTCCAAGTATCAAAGTGGTCTCTATAGTCAGTTCTCCTTAGTGTGTCACAAATTTCCTCCATAATTTCAAATTCCTCAAAAGCTTGTTCAGTCAGAGGTAGATGAAATAAATCTTCCAGGTACGCATGCTTGAAAACCTTGTGAACAGAGATGTTTTCATCCTTTACAAAGGAAAAGAGATGGGGAAATAAGTTATACAGGCATGCTGAGTGCCAGAGGCCAGACCAAAAGAAAACACTTTTACCATCCCCTACAATGCATTTAGCCAATGATTTGAAACTGTCCACTAGTCTCAAGTTGCACTTCCACCAGAAAGATCCCTCCCAATTATTACTAGGCAATTGACCATCACAAAAAAAAATTCCCAAATGTGGTGGACCCATGGAATGTTTTCTCTGTTGTAGAATTTGTGAAGGTTTTTGAGGAGTAGGGCTTGGTTTTGCACAAAGATGTTCATGACTCCAAGTCCTCCTTGATTTTTTGTTCTGCAAACAGTGGACCAGGCTACAATAGCAGGTCTGTGGTCCTCCAAGTCAGGGCCTCTCCAAAGACAGTGTCTCAAATACTTGATGACTTGTGTCTTGATGGCAACTGGTACATCAAGACATCCCATGAAGTAGATGATAAGAGAATTCAATACTGATTTGACCAAAAGAACTCTTCCAGCAAGAGTCATGAAAGCTGACAGGTCTACCAATTTCTTTGCCACTCTGTTAATTAGAGGGAGACATTGTTCCACTGTTGGTTTATGAAGTCCCAGAGGCATGCCAGGGTAATTGAATGGAAATGCACCTTTCTTGCACTTTAGGGTGTTTGTCAGGATCTCCATTTTCTCCTCAGTGACATTTATAGGAATGAGACTTGACTTTGTGTAATTGACCTTTAGACCAGTGGCATCAGCAAAAGTGTTGAGCAGTGCTTTAAGACAGTGTAGTTGTTTAGCATCAGCCTGCATGAGGATAAGTGTAATATCTGCATATTGCACTATTGGGAAATCATGGCAAGAGATTACTTGGAGGGGGGGCCACTGTCCCAAACTCATGGCCTTATTCAGAATGGACTGTAGAAGGTCAGTTGCTAGCACTAAGAAGAGAGAAGAAAGAGGGTCTCATTGTCTCACACCTCTAATGCCATAGAACTTTTTCCCAGGAACTCCATTTAGCATTACAGCTGATGAGGCAGAAGTAAATAGCATTTTTATCCAACCAATCCATATGTCCCCAAAGCCCTTGGCATTAAGAATATCTAAAATAGCTTGATGTTCAATTATGTCAAAAGCCTTTTCAAAGTCCAATTTCATAACCACCACATCTTCATTTTTTGGTGACATTGGTGACGATATTCATAAGCCCAACCCAAACAGTCATGTATAGGTCTTTCCTTGAGAAAACCATATTGATTAATATGAACCATCTTTAAGATCACTTTTTGGAGCCTATTTGCAAGAAGCTTGGTGATGAGCTTGAGGCAATAGTTCAGCAATGATATAGGCCAAAAGTCATTTGCAGTCAATGGAGTGGGCCCCTTAGGAATAAGTGTAATGTAGGAAGTGTTTATGCTTTCCAGAGATATCTGGCCTTCATAAAAAGTATGAATCAGTCTGATTACATCATCCTTTATAATATCCCAGCATGACTTGAAAAATTCATTATGAAATCCATCAAGCCTCGGAGGTTTTTCATTTGGAAGCTCTTTGACTACATCATTAATCTCTTCTTCAGTAAAAGGTTGCTCTAGGTTTGCAAAGACAGAAGCCTCAATATGATTGTCATATAAGGAATCCAGATCAAAATGCATTGTGGTTTTTTCAGAGGTTCCCAGTCTCTTTTTGACTACATCCCAAAGTATAGTTACTTTCCCAACATGATTAGAGACCTCCACTTGTTCCTCATCTTTTAGAATGGCAATGTGGTTATGCATGTGATTTATAGATGCTTTAGTATGGAAAAACTTTGTATTTTCATCACCAAACTTCACCCCTTTAATTTTCCCTCTCTGTTGCTAGTAAATCTTTTGATTTTTTAGTAGAACAAGCAAATGCTCTTTAAGTATCTGTCTGCAGTTCCATTCATAATCTCCCAGATCTCTAAATTCCTCAAAAAGGTCCAGTAGGAAAATCACTTCATTAATTGCAGCAATTTGTGTTTTGAGACAAGATAAATTTCTAGCCCATTGCTTCTGAGCTCTTCTCAAGTTCTTGAATTTGGCATTAATACTTTTGGCAGCATCAAGATTACCCACATGAATGTTCCAAGCAGCAGCAACTACCTCTTTGAAAGTGGAGTGTTGAAACCAAAAATTCTCAAATCTAAAAACTCTGGCCTTGGGAATAGCAGTGCCAATTTTAATAACACAAGGTAAGTGGTCTGAAATAGGCCTTGCAAGAGGGAGAGCAGTTGTGTCAGGGTAAGCTGTCATCCAGGAGGCAGAGGTAAAGAACCAGTCTAATTTGACTAGGAGAGGGCTTTCCTGCATATTACTCCAACTAAATTGCCTGCCATGGAGTGGGAGTCAACCAATCCCAGGTTACTAATTGCTTCATTAAATAAGAGCATCTCATTTACATCTCCTCCAGGTCTGTTTCTATCTGTGGGGGCTCTAATGAAATTGAAATCCCCCTTTAGAATCCAGTCAGTGTCAAGGGGCATATGAATATTGGAGAACCAATTTATGAAGTCTAGTTTATCTTCATGCACACATGGGCCATAGATATTAGTGAGTATCCAGGTCTGATTTGATAGCAAGCTGGTAAATTGGATAGATATAGAAAACCTATTCTGAGAGATCACCTCCCCATCAAAAAGAGAGCCATTCCATGCCACAAGTAAACCACCAGAAACACCAGATGAGGAAAGGAAAGCAAATTTAGTAAGTCTGTTGGGGCAGAAATTCCTGATGTAAGCAGAGTCAAAATCCTCCCTCTTAGTCTCTTGCAAGCATAATATAGTGCATGCACTTTCTTTTTTTTGTCCCAAAGCAAGCCATTTATCTAAGGAATTAATGCCTCTTATATTCTAGTTCAGTATATTCCAACTTCTATTTGTATTATTCATGGAAAACCATTTGAAGGTGGAGCCATAAACCAAGCACCATCACTTGGCATTCATACACATAAAATTGCAGACAGCACAACCAAGTTTCATAAACATCCATCAGGTCTAATGAACATAAGGTCAACAGATAACTGTGGGAACGCAAGGTACAGTGCCAGAGATTACATGAATAGTTATTACATCCAAAAGTGGAACATAAAGGGCATAACTTGCTAGTGCCCCACCAGCCAGCAGTAATATCTGTGTTGTGCATTATCATTGGGTACCAGGAGCTTGATCATCTTTCCCCTTGGCTAGGGACACCCTAGCCAACTCTTCTCCAGTCTTCCTTTTGGGTTTCTTGGAGATCTTTTCCTCGAGCTCCAAGTCAGCCACCTTGCAAAAAGAGGCAGTGAGGTTTTTAACCACATTTTTCTAAACAATGGGGGGGGGGCACCATTGCAAGGCATACATTTGTTATTGGAACAAGAACCTCTTTTGAAACCAGCATTATCTTTTTTGATCTTGTCACTCCTTCTTACCTTGGTTTCCACTAAGGCCTCATTTGACAGAAGGGGTTTGGAGGGGGTTTCCAGAGGATTATCCTCGCGGGGGCCGCAAACCCCCCGAAGCCCTAACGGCCCATTTGGTACGCGGGGTTTGTATGGGTCGATCCCCTCTAACCCCCTTCGATCCCCTCGTAACCACGTGACTCAGAACCCTCATTGCCTGGCTCAAGGAAGCACGCCCCGAGCGCAGGTTCTGCCGCCGCCACCAGCCTCCTCCACGCCTCCCCTCCGGTATGTAACTTCATGCCTCCTCTCCCGTCTGTCCCCCTTTGCTCGTTGTCCCCACATACCCGCTGCTGCCGCCGCATGACGCACGAGCCGCACCCTCCTCCGCAGTACGATGCATGGCTGCCTCTTAGGAGTCGCCGCCGCCGCCCAGGCCGGGTGGTGAGGCTGGTGGTGGCTGTAGGTAGGTGATGTAGGCTGATAATACATGCGTGAGCGCGTATCCAGTCCAGCTAGCTGTGTTTGTGACCCGCCGGCCATGCCAATTCCGAGGCGATGCGAGGTGATGTCCGGCCTTGCCTTGCAGGTGCAGGTTGCATCAGCTAATAGAGAGACGTTGTCTGTGTCTGTCTAGGAAACTCACTCATCGCCAGATAGACGAATTGGTGATTCCATCCATGGATTTGTTTGGTTTGGTTGTTCCATCGATGAATCCCATGCACGTCCGTCCGATTCACCCGGCCGGCTCCATATACTTTCCGCATCCTCTTTGCCAGCACCATTACATTCCTAGATAGAAATAAAACATCTACATCCAATATTCTTCTTCTAATTATTATTACATCTGAAACAAAAGCATACTCCTAGATAGATAAATGGATGGATGAATTTGTGTGTCATCATTGATTTTCAAAGTTGACTGAGATGAATTCGGAATAGAAGAGGAGGCCCAGGCAGAATTAATGTCTGATGAGCCTAACTAAATGTGCTTCTTTCCGAATAATGTTCAGTCAAAAAAGGGCTCTGATTTCTGAACCAAAATTGAAGAACCTACAGTCATAAGGAAATTCTTTTCATAATATTCAGCCTTTAAGAGGCCCAGCCAAATTGAATGTTTTGTTTCCGAATAATTTGTTCTTCGGAATCTGAACAATCTGTAACAGAAAAGAGGACGAGACAGAACTTGGTGTTGGATAGTAACTTAGCTTACATCAACGGGCTACCGTACCCTTCTGGTTCTTCTTCCAGTAACCTAGTTTTGCCTCCAACTTTTACTGCTCCACTCACTAGCTATTTCTTTAATGTACCATCAAAGAAATTGCCGTCTGATTCATGTCCTCATCCTCAGTTCCGCCATCTTTACTACTGATATGGCAGCATTGTAATGAATTCTTCTAATTTGTGTGTCATCTGAAACAAAGCTAACTTGTTCTCCCTCCGTGGACCTTGCAGCCTCTTCCATGCTCTGCCACCATCAGCCTTCTCCATGCCTCGCAACCATCAGCCTCCTTCACGCCGACCGAAGAGCTGGCCTTTTCCCTGGTAAGATGTAACTTTTGGTTAATTCTTCATGAGTGTTGGATGTTTGTTTCTAGTATTTTGGACTGAACCTTTCATGGAAGATGCATCAGTTCAAGCGAATCTCTTGTGACATTTTGCTCCACTTCATGAAAACATATATCTAGTTGATAATTAACAATAACATATTTGCTATATATTTACATGGAAAAATGCAATGCTGTATCCTGCTCCTATTTTACACAATTTACATGGATGTGTCATGGTTGTCTACACGTTTGCTAGATATTTACACTATTTGTTTACAGAGGGAGTATTATGCTTCTCCATTGGAGGTTTTTTTTCCTCTTCCTGTGAAAAAGAAAGAGTGAGGCTATGTCATAGTATCACTTTTGTTCAACTATTTGCTGTAACAGTTTTTTCTGAAGGCACTCTAATGTTCATCTCTTTTTGTTTCATCAGGTTCTCTGTCACCAAAAGAAGCAACAATAAACAAGCTGGATGGATAAATTTCTCTCAGGTTCTCAAGGCTAGATGATCATGACACCACAAGATGGATATACTTGTTAGCAAAAATATAACTAATCTTGAGCTATTCCAGAAGTACTTGTGTCGCATTATCTTTGTTGCAAAATTATGTTGTGGCTGTGATGAACTATTGTTGCTGTCGACGATCATGTTGTTTGATAAATTATGATTGCTGAGATTTGGGATTCGAAGTCACGCTGTTATGATAAATTATGTTGTCGCTGTGATGAGATATTGATTTCAAGTCTTGCAAAATTATGTTGCTGCTGGGAAACACTGCTGCTAAATTATTCCCTTGTAGCAACTTTGACTCATTTTTTTAGATGACCTTTACAAGTCTGAAGCAAGGATATAAGGGGAGTCAGTTACATTGTAAAGATTGGATTTTTAAATGTTCTATCAATATGACAAACCCTGCCTACCAAACATAAATTTTAAACAAAGAAGATTGTTGATGGAGGAGTTTTGGGGATTCAAGGGGTTTTGAGGGGATTGGGTGGAAGGAAGGGATTCACCCAATCCTCTGAAATCCCCCCTCCACAAACCTCCCCAATCCCTTCCTGTCAAATGAAGCCTAAAGGTGTTTTCCCTTCCCTTCTCTTCTTTGTATTTTCTGTTCCAAAAGGCTGAAGGAGGGCCATGGAGGTAGAATCTTGCTGGTTAGAGGAGTCCCTAGCATTTTCCTTATTGATATCAGATTGTGCCTGCTCTGCAGCAACCATCTGGCAGACATGAGCCTAAGAAGTGGAGCATTTATCAAGTTTGTGGAATAAAATAGCCTCTTCATTTCCATCAACCTCAGATAGAAGTTCCCATAGAGGGGACTTCAGCATATGAATTGTCCAACCAAATTTATCAGGTGTCATAAGAAGGTGCACAATAAAATTGAACCAACTTACTGGGATGCTAATAGAGAGAGAGTTGCTGCCATCCAGGGATTTTTCTGCAAAGTGTTTCTTCCAGATCATCAACCCTTTTTCTGATATAGTAGTTTCCTTGTTGGCAACAGCATTGAGTTGAATATTTTTACGGCCCAAAAGAGAGGGTTCAAAATTAAAGTGTTCTTGGATTTGCTCCACCCAATTACCTTCTTTACCAATAGAGAGGCCCACAAGGTTTGCAACAGGGTTCAGACTGCCCCTGGTTGTGTTTACATGAGCTTCATCCATGTGATCCACTGGAGTAGCAGCTGGGGCTGACATTTGTAAAGATTCAATTGGTGCATTATTCAGAGTTACCCAGGGCTCAGCGGAGACTTGAGCATTTTCAGACACTGCTTGAGGAAGCATTCCAACAGAAGCATCCATATTATTCAGAACTGGAGCAATAGGTTCCTTTGCTGTCACAACTGCATCTATTGCAACATTTTCCACTGCTACAGGTGCAAAAATAATTTCTGCCAGTGTAGCAGCTGGTTCCACCTCTGCCACTGGTAAAATAGGAGGCAGGTCATGCTCATGCATGTCCTCCTCAGGGTATGCTTGCATCAACATCTCAAGACCATCACCCACCACCTGCTGCTGTGGGACCACCTGATTGACTTCTTCACTAGCATGTGAGAAAGCACCCTTCGACAGTGACAATGTGGTTGTTATGCTGCTATGTCCCTCCAAAGGTGGAGGTAGTTCCTCTCCATTTGCCCAGCTATTTCTTCTTGTTCCACTACATGCAGAAGTTCATCAAGAGCAACATTTTCATTGTTTTGAATAGGAGGCTGCAAAGCCTAGTGACCATCATCTTCTTCCATGTCATCTTGATTGTCCTCTTGCAGATTGAGGTGAAAACTAGGGAAATCCTAGTTATTGATGGGCATGGGGTGAGGGTCCACATTATCAGGAGGGATGGGGTCCTTGTAGCAGGTGCACCCCCAACATTTCAGGCAGCAGAACCTCCACCGAGGAAGACCAGGCATCTTTGTCAAAATCTTCACCCTCAGACCAACGTACACTTTTGGGAATGGATTCCAAATCTCTTACTCTCGCTTTTGCAATCACTCTGCCCATATGCTCAGCATCATTTTCCCAAGAAATCAGACGACCAAAATGACTAATGGCCCTTGATATATCTTCAGAATTGCGAAAATCAAAAGGCACAACAAGCATGAGCAACCAGACTTTAAACTAGGTTCTTCTACAGTTGCGGCCATTGTCATGATTGTGGAAAGAGATGAACACATCGCCAAATTGATGAGGGCTTTGAACGACCAGCCGCTCTCTATCTCTCAGGTGCACAAATCTCACATAAGCCTCCCCCAAAGGGCAAAGCTGAATCTCTCTAAATCCAACTTGTTGAACCTCCGTAAGATATTCTTCTAGAACTTCTCTAACATTTGGGAAAAGTACCTCATTAGACAATGGGTTGATAGTGATGATGGCCCAGTCTTCATGCCGCTTCTGACGATGAGGCACCACCACTCTTGCCACCCCGTTTCTCTCCTCAATATGCTGGATGTTGAAGCCATGCGACCCGAACGGAAGAGGATCGAAGGGAATGTTGGCCATCTGGGCCTCTGCCTTGCCGGAGGGGCACCGTGGCGGAGGAGCAGAGGGGCGGTGGGTTTGAGGTGGCACAACAGTGTTGGGCAGGGGAGGAGATGAAGAGGCAAGTGAAAATCTTGTCTGAAAATTAGGGAACAATCCCTCACAATGCTCCCTAAAGGTGGCAACCCGAGCAGTCTCCTGATGTCTACTATCCAACTTTTATTCTTGTAGACTCTGTTGGGCCTCCAAGCGTAGAGTTTTGTAGGACAGTAGCAAATTTCCCTCAAGTGGATGACCTAAGGTTTATCAATCCGTGGGAGGTGTAGGATGAAGATGGTCTCTCTCGAACAACCTTGCAATCAACTACAAGAAATCTCTTGTGTCCCCAACACACCCAATACAATGGTAAATTGTATAGGTGCACTAGTTCAGTGAAGAGATGGTGACACAAGTGTAGTATGGATAGTAGATATAGGTTTTTGTAATCTAAAATAATAAAAATAGCAAGGTAGCAAGTAACAAAAGTGAACACAAACGGTATTGCAATGCTCAAAAACAAGGCCTAGGATTCATACTTTCACTAGTGCAATCTCTCAACGGTGCTAACATAACTGAATCATATAACAATCCCTCAACGTGTAATAAAGAATCACTCCAAAGTTCCTAGCAAACGGAGAACATAAGAAGAAATTGATGTAGGTAGCAAAACCACCTCAAAGTTATCCTTTCCGATTAATCTATTGAGCCATCCCTATAAGTGTCACAAACAGCCCTAGAGTTCATACTAAAATAACACCATATGATACACATCAATTAACTCTAATGTCACCTAGATACTCCAATATCACCACAAGTATCCGTGAGTTAATTATTCGACATGCATCAAACAATTTCAGATTCATAATATTCAATCCAACACAAAGAACTTCAAAGAGTACCCCAAAGTTTCTACCGGAGAAAATAGGACAAAAAGTGCATCACCTCTATGCCTAGATTACCCCAATGTCACCTCGGGAATCCGCAAGTTGATGACCAAAACATACATCAAGTGACTCAATAGAATACCCCATTGTCACCACGGGTATCCACATGCAAGACATACATCAAGTGTTCTCAAATCCAAAATATTCAATCCGATAATAATAAAACCTCAAAGGGAAAGACTCAATTCATCACAACAAGAGAGGGAAGAACACCATATGATCCAAATATATTAACAAAGCTCGTGGTACATTAAGATCGTGCCAAATCAAGAACACGAGAGAGAGAGAGAGAGAGAGAGAGAGAGAGAGATCAAACACATAGCTACTAGTACATACCCTTGATACGTCTCCAACGTATCTATAATTTATGAAGTATTCATGCCATGTTTATAACAATTTTATATGGTTTTGGTATGATTTGATTAGAACTAACCCTGACTGACGCTGTTTTCAGCAGAACTACCGTGGTGTTGTTTTTTGTGCAGAAATAAAAGTTCTCGGAATTGGACGAAACTTTTTGACGATTTTTTTGGACCAAAAGAGACCCCCGAAGCTTCGTGGAAGAACCAGAAGCCTCACGAGGAGCCCACAAGGCAACATGGCGTGCCCTGGGGGGGTCGTGTGTTGTTGCCTTGTGGGGCCCTCGTAGCTCCTTTTCGCGTGATTCCAACGCTAAAAAATCCTATAAATAGAGAAACCCCCAGAAATAAACCTAGAACTTCGATGCCGCCGCCGCAAGCCTCTGTACCAAAGAAATACCATCTGGAGGCCTTTTCCGGCACCCTGCCGGAGGGGGAAATCATTGCCAGAGGCCATCTTCATCATCCTGGCGGTCTCCACGACGAGGAGGGAGTAGTTCACCCTCGAGGCTGAGGGTATGTACTAGTAGCTATGTGTTTGATCTCTCTCTCTCTCTCGTGTTCTTGATTTGGCACAATCTTGATGTATTGCAAGCTTTGTTAATATAGTTGGATCATATGGTGTTTCTTCCCTCTCTATCTTCTTGTGATGAATTGAGTCTTTCCCTTTGAGGTTTCGTTATTGTCGGATTGAATATTTCAGATTTGAGAACACTTGATGTATGTCTTGCATGTGGATACCCGTGGTGACAATGGGGTATTCTATTGGTTCACTTGATGTATGTTTTGGTAATCAACTTGCGGATTCCCGAGGTGACAATGCGGTAATCTAGGCCCATGGGTTGGTACACATTTTCATCTTCTTTTCTCCGATAGAAACTTTGGGGTACTCTTTGAAGTTCCTTGTGTGGATTGAATATTATGAATCTGAAGTTGTTTGATGCTGTGACACCCTGGTTTTCGCTCCTCGAATTTTTCCTTCGTGGGATTTGACTCCCGTCTTTTTTTCCCGGTGTTATTGGATTTCTCTCGCTCTTGGGTATATGAAGATGGTCATTTAGCCTTGCCTATCCTATCCAACCAGAGATTCTCTCCAGTCCAACCTTGGCCACCCAAACTTCTTTCTCAGGATCTTGCCACCGAAACCCTACTCTCCGAGTTACTGGAAGGGAAACCCTAATTCCTTCCGTTACAAAGGAACCTCAATTTCCTTTGATCTGTTGCCTCCCAAACTTTTCCCAGTGGTCATCCCACATCTATAAACCCTGGATATGCAAAAATATTGTCAAGTCATTTGCAATATTTTTCATTTAAAATTAATTCCTTTTTCTGCTGTTTAAAGGAATTAAATCCAGGAAAATATCTATCCATCTCCAAAGATCATGAAAACTTGTGGAGATATTCTCTGTGATCATATTGAGCTCCCATAAAAATATTGGCCATAATTAAATAAAGGAAATTGCATTTTCCTATTTAAAGCCAATATTGCAATTTGGGCACTTTCCAAAGGAGCTACTATTTTGGTAGCCAGGAAAAATCCCAAATAATTTGTGGAGCTTCTCCTATCCATATCTTCACCATTTCCATCAAAATCCCAAGTTCCACAGTTCAAAATTTGAGTGCATCATCCAGTTCTTGTTTCTGGATCAATTTTGAGGTTGTGAAGCAACTATATTTTATATTGCTTCAAAAATCTTGAAATTAATCCAGGACCTCAAATTCCCTATATGATGTGATTATGAAAAAATTCACATCATTTTATCTAGCCAATTTCTCCCAAAAATTCCATCTAGTTTCTGTCCAGATTCAAGCTCTGTGAAGGAAGTACCACTTTGGCATTTCCAAATGAGCTGAAATTTTTCCAGTACCTTCATATCTCCAAATCATCACCCTAAACCAAAATTCAGTTCATTTTATCAAGCCACATGAGTGCAGCTTCAAAGTCAAGATTCTGGACCAAATTTGGCATTGTAAAGGAAGTGCATTCAAACTTGGTCCAATTTGCCTCAAATTTCTCTAGAAGGTGCTCCTTCTTATCTATTTACCCTTTGACAACCTGTCCAGCTCATTGGCACATCTGCCTGACCACAACTTCCTCCCCAAGTTTCCATCCAGAATCTATTCTGGATCATCTTGATTACTCTGGAGCCTTCCTAGTCCATCCAATGTCATATCTTACCTATTTGACCAGTGCCTTTCGTGTTTGACAAGGTGTGGTGGCCAGGATGGCACTGGAGTGCGCCATGCACGTGGTGACCGCGTGGACAGCAGGCAGAAACGGTGCTCTGCGGCACTGTTCTAGTCGGCAGGCCAGCTCTGGCCAGTTCCGGCGTGTCCCGGCGTGTCAAACGGCTCCGCGGCGTCCACCTGCCCCTCTCTAGACTCTTCTCCCTTCTTGTCACTTCCTCCCCACGCCACGGCGAGCTCCGCCACCGTACTGTCACCCCATGATCCAACGTCATCTTCCTCTTCCTTTGGCCTCTTCCCTTCCGAGCTGTCCCGTCCCTCTGCTTGCGTCAGGTCGGCACCGCAAGCCTCCGAGCCACGTCTTCCCTGAGCGCCAGTGTGGCGATAAGGGCGCCACGGCGGCCGTGCTCATCCAACCCCGCCGCTCCCCTATAAAAGCCGCGGCCGAGCCCCTCCCCAAGCACCACCAGCACCCGCGGCCTCCTCCTCTCCCTCCTAGCTCCTCTCCCACCTCTCACCAGAGCTCCAGGAGCTCTCACTCCCTCCACTGGCCGCCGGGTCCGCCGTCGACTTCCTCCTAAATTGGAGCGGGCCGAGCCCCTTCTCTCCCTCCGGGCTGCACCAGAGCTCCCCGCCGACCTCTACCAGCCTCCCCGTCCCCTCGCCGCATCTCCGGGACGCCCGCATCCGTGTTCCCGAGTCCGGCCACCGCTCGTGTCCGCGGGAGCCCGCGCCGTCGTTGCCCAGGCCCTCCTCGGCGTCCGTGCCTGGTCCAGGTGGGCACGGCGCCTCCGCCCCAGCCTGCCGGTGGCTGGAGCTCTGCCCGAGGTGGCCGGAGCCGGATGGACAGTCGCCGGCGCCAAGCTCCTTCTTTGTCCCCGCGGGCGCGCGACCAGGGTAGAAGGAGGCAACCAGCCGGCGGGCCCCACCTCCCGTGGACCCCACATGTCGGCCCCTAGGCGTTGACTCAGCCCCGGGCCCGCGTGGTTTAAGTGAAGGCGTATTTCAAAAATATGTTTTCTACTTCAGTAAGCGCACTCTGCTATCGCTTCAGGGAGGAGTACGTTTTCTTTAATCGAAAACGTATTCACGGAAAGGCGCCTTCTGTTTTACTCAGCCGGCCGAAATGGTTAAATTGCGGGCGTTCGCCCGTTAGCCGCAGAAAAGCTCAATTTTTATTTGTTTTTCTGCCTAACGAACGAACGGCCCTAACTTTTTAACCATGACTCCGATCGACGTGATTCCAAAGCCCACTTCTTCAGTTCGTCGAGCCCGTTCCGTTGACATCACTTTCACCATGTTGACACTTTCTGAAAATGCCCATTTTGCCCCTGCCCTCTATTTAGCTCCTCCGAGAGGGAATCTTCTCCGGCGAATTTTTCCGCGAGGTGATCGCACTTCTCTCCGGTGAATCCGTCGACCCCCAGGCAAGCCGACCATCTGATATGTGCCCTAAAGCATTGCTTTGTGTTATTCTTGTGTGTTTAAATTAATCTGCTTATGCTCGTATACGTAGTGGTGAGCTGCATGTGACGCGGATGAACCCTTGCTTGCCTTTCTTTGATGACGGCACCACGCCTGTGTTCTGAGCTGCTTTCGGCCGTCCGGGGTGGATGCCGACTTTATGTTTCTCTTTTCACCAACTCGCCCATGTTCTGAGCTGCTTTTCGGCCGTCTCGGACAGCTATTGAATTTCTTTCTGTAGCGGTGACCCTATGCTCTGAGCTGTTCTTCGGCCGTCTTAGGGAACCGCTACACTCTTTTTATCAACACCGTCTCATGCTCTGAGCTGCTTTTCAGCCGTCTTGAGCCGGGGTTGAGTAATTTCGGTAACGTCCCAGATCTGAGTTGTAAAGACCGTTCTGGTGGCTACTGGTTTATTTGCCGGTTTCATGCAAGGGTTCAGATGGTTGTCACTTACAGCTAAGACCTATAAAACTCCTGCTAGGTTGAACTCACTATTTACATTACTCGTTAATGCTCATCATGTTATTGCTCTAGTGACTCTTTGTAATGCATATGGAGATAGGTTGTTATGTTTTCACAGTAGTTACAGTATGCATTACTACTATTATTGCAATGATAAAGAAATGTGACTTAATAATGACAACCTCCTCCGTCGACTGGATCGAGTCATAGTGTCACCGAACCGAGCTCATCAGTGCAGCCACATTTGCCGGTATGGGATGGCCCTGACTTGGTCTATTGTCTTGCCTCTTGTCGGTACCACCAAATAGGGAAGGTTATGCGTGCGCGCTACCCTGGCCCGGTAGGCGGCGATAACCTTGTGAGCCCAGTTGAGTTATATGGATCCAGGTCCCCGTTTGGGACAGTTTTGTTTGGCCACGATGATGGCAGGTGTCACAGGGTGACACAGGGGCCACCCAGGACATGACCCTGGGAGGGTATGATTGTCAGTGGGACCGTAAGAGTGCCAGGCAATAGACAAGGTTTTGTTGGAGTAGCACTGGTCCACCAGAATGGGAACATGTACTAAAGTACGAGGCCATGAGCTCCATGGTGTGGGTAAAGTGCGCAACCTCTGCAGAGTGTAAATCTATTCGAATAGCCGCGTCCTCGGTCATGGACAGTTCGTACTCGGCCACTATTTGGTCTGTGTCGAGTCGGGAGGAACAAACTATATAACGTATGGTTAAGACTGAACCAGAGAGTGGTAAGGGTTGTCAGACTTGCAGTGCAGATGCATGGACATGAGATGATGTCAAAGGTTTGAATGCTAGCCATGAGTTGGCTATGAGATGAGTGGTCGGGTGACCGCAAAGCTTGGATCAGATTTGGATCGTGAGCATATTCAGAGTTCGGATCATTTACCTGATATACTTTACTTTACTGCATTTACTTCAGTAATTATCATGCTAGATAATCCTGCTATAACATGATGATTAATGCTGCTAGATGTTTAATCTTGCTAGATAATCCTGTCATAACATGATAGATAATACTGTTAAGACAATAAATGCATGCTTGAATGCCATGGATTGCTTTGCTTGGTGTATATGTCGGTTTGGTTTGCTTGCGAGTACATTCAAAAGTACTCAGCGGCCTTCAATGTGGCCAGGTTCACCTAAGGATTCGACGTCCCCTAGCGAGGAGCCGGAGTGTTCACGGGCTAGAAGAGTAACCCAGTCAGATCCCTGTGGATTGGAGCCGCATCAGGACCATGCTGCCTTAGATAGAGCTTTTCCGCTGCCATCACCCTTGTAATATATCTTGTAAGACTTATATATCCATTAATAGAAATGCCTGTGTTCATGATACTTGTTGTAAAAGCGCATGCCAGAGTGATTTCTTGGGCTGGTGTGTGCGGTGACCGTCTGACTACAGTGGTATTCAGGCGGGGTGCCACGGATGCATATCGAATAATCAACTCACGGATACTTGTGGTGACATTGGAGTATCTAGGTGGCATTAGGGTTGGTTGATGCGTATCATATGGTGATATTTTAGTACGAAATCTATGGCTGTTTGTGACACTTATAGGGATGGCTCAATAGATTGATCGAAAAGGATAACTTTGATGTGGTTTCGTACCCTACAACAATTTCTTCTTATGTTCTCCGCTAATAGGAACTTTGGAGTGATTCTTTATCGCATGTTGAGGGATTGTTATATGATTCAATTATGTTAGCATTGTTGAGAGATTGCACTAGTGAAAGTATGAACCCTAGGCCTTGTTTTCAAGCATTGCAATACCGTTTGTGCTCACTTTTGTTACTAGTTACCTTGCTGTTTTTATATTTTCAGATTATAAAAACCTATTTCTACTATCCATACTACACTTGTATCACCATCTCTTCGCCGAAGTAGTGCACCTATACAATTTACCATTGTATTGGGTGTGTTGGGGACACAAGAGATTTCTTGTATTTGATTGCAGGGTTGTTTGAGAGAGACCATCTTCATCCTACGCCTTCCACGGATTGATAAACCTTAGGTCATCCACTTGAGGGAAATTTGCTACTGTCCTACAAAACTCTGCACTTGGAGGCCCAACAACGTCTACAAGAATAAAAGTTGTGTAGTTGACATCAACCCTCAGCCTCGAGGATGAACTACTCACACATCACCATGATAACAGAGGAGAAGTTGGTGGTGATGGTGATGGAGGAGATGTCCCTGGCGGCGTCCTGGCGCCACCAGAGGAGAGGGGGAAGGGGTCCCCTCCTTCTTCTTCTTCCTTGGCCCTCCGGGGGGAGAGGGAGCTCTCCCCCGGATTGGATCTCTCTGTTGTCTTCTGTTTCTCACTGCTGTTTTCAGAACCCTTCACCTTTTATTATATTCCTGGAGATCTGTAACTCCGATTGGGCTGAAATTTTGAGGGGATTTTTATCTAGAAATTATCTTTCTTGCGGCGAAAGAAGGGCTCCAACTGACCTATGAGGTTCCCACAAGGCAAGGGGGTGCGCCTAGGGGGTAGGGCGCGCCCTGTTGCCTTGTGGAGCCCTCGGGCACCGTCTTGCATTGATTCTTTTTCCCAAAAATCACGTATATTCCAAAATATATATCTGTAAACTTTTATCGCGTTTGGACTTCGTTTGGTATGGTTTTTCGGCGAAACAAAAAACATGTAAAAAACAGAAACTGGCACTGGGCACTAGATTAATAAGTTAGTCCATAAAAATAATATAAAAGTGCACCAAAACCATATAAAACTATTGTAAACATGGCATGAATACTTCATAAATTATAGATACGTTGGAGACGTATCAGCATCCCCAAGCTTAATTCCTGCTCGTCCTCGAGTAGGTAAATGATAAAAAGAAATAATTTATGAAGTGTGAATGCTAGCATAGTGCACAAGTTTGATCAATGATAATTTCAATCACTTTTTCTAGCATCATTATATATCATAAATAGTAGCTCATCTCATAAAACTTCTCATGATCAAGTAGCAAGCTATTCACATGTTAAAGTATAGATCATAAACTTTCTTGAAAAACTAACAAACTATGTTCTCAGTCATCAAACAATTGCAATTCATCTTATTTTCAGGAAGGGTCTATGTAAGAGCTTTGTTTTAGCAAATTCCACATACTCAACTATCATTTAATCTTCCCTGATTGTTGACACTCAAAGCATATTTTTAGAACAAGTTGTTTCAATGAGACATAGAAGAAGATAGAGGCTTAATGTTTCGCATCCCAACTTATTTATCTCAGGGATAATGTCAACAATAATAACTCATGATTACCTATATTCAACTGGATATATGTGCCTGGATCATTCCCTACCACATGATGCTTGCCAAGTAGAGAATAATTGAGGTTGAAATGAGAATGAATACTATTGACTCTTGCATAAAAGTAAAAGCTGAAAATTAAAAGAAATGCCCTTCGTAGAGGGAAGAAGATGTTGTCATGCGCTTTTGATTTTTGGATGTGCAAGCCCTTAATGCAAAGGAACGTCACTTTATATTGCCCCTTGTGATAGCAACCTTTATTATGCAGTCCGTTGCTTTTATTTCTTTACCATCACAAGTTCGTACAAAGCTTATTTTCCCTTGCAATGAAAGATCATACATATTTAGGAGCAATTTTTATTGCTTTTTTCACCGATGACAACTTACTTGAAGGATCTTATTCAATCCATAGGTAGATATGGTGGACTCTCATGACAAGAAACTGGGTTTAAGGGTTTTTGTATGCACAAGTAGTATTTCTACTTAGTACGAAATTTTGGCTAGCAAAAGATTATGAGCAAGCACCACATGTTAGAGGATCCATGACAATATAAGTTCTATGTGAATATAAACAAACATAACCCATCACGTTGTCTTCCTTGTCCAACATCAACTACTTGATCAAGCTTGAAAATAATTAATGGGGGATCACAATCATAGAAGATGTCCAAGATAGTATATTTATATGTGAAATCTCTCTTCCTTCAATATTCATTCATGAATTGTTCAAGTGACCAATGGTGTGTTTGCTAACTTTCAATAAATTTTACCACTTATACTTCCTATATGTGAAGTCACTACTCCCCATGGGACAAGCATATGAAGCACATGTAATTTCAACTTTATGATATTCAATTCATTCAACAATTTACTCTTAGGATATAAGTGAAGAACAAGAGTAAATGACAAACCACTCCAAAGGATATAAGTGAAGATCAATGAGTAGTTAAACAATTAAGTAGCTATGTGAAGACTCTCTCCAATTAAAGATTTCAGACCAAAGTATTTTATTCAAACAGCAAACAAAACAAAAATAAAAGGACACTCCAAGAATAACACATATCATGTGAATAAATAAAAACTTAGGCTCAACCGAGACTAACCGATAATTGTGGATGAAGAAAGGTGGGATGCCTACTGGCGTATCCCCAAGCTTAGTTGCTTGAGACTTCTTGGAATATTATCTTGGGGAGCCTTGGGCATCCCCAAGCTTGAGCTCTTGTGTCTCCTTAAGTCCTCTCATATCGGCTTCTCCTAAGTTGTAATAACTTCATCCACACAAAACTCAACAAGAACTCGCGAGATAAGTTGGTACAAATCAATTCAAAACCTTAACATTATCTACTGTATAAAATTATAATTAAACATTGCATACTAAATGCCTCTGCATATTTAATACTCCCATCACCTAATAGAAACATTAAACAAGCAAACATATGCAAACAATGCAACTATAACCGCAATCTGTCTAAACAGAACAGTCTGTAGAGGAGGAATAAAAATTCATACTTCCCTAACTCCAAATATTCTAAAGAATTACCAAGTGACAGAGAACTCATGCATGCTTACTGTGTAAAAATTTCAGATTTTTATCATGTTCTGACTATTCAAGAATATTCTGGACATAACAGAAAACTTTCTGTTTTCAAACAGCAACTCATAAACTTGCAAACTGAGCATGGTAAAGGCTATACTTGGCATTTTATTGAGATAAAAAGGTACAAACATGGTTATTAATAACAGAAATAAAATAAAACTAAAATAAAATGATGCTCCAAGCAAAACACATATTATATGATGAATAAAAATATAGCTCCAAGTAAGGTGTACTGATAGATTGAAGACGAAAGAGAGGGTGCCTTCCGGGGCATCCCCAAGCTTAGACACTTGAGTCTTCCTTGAATATTACCTTGGGGTTCCTTTGGCATCCCCAATCTTAGGGTCTTGCCACTCCTTATTCTCCTTATATCGTCATCTCACCCAAAACTTGAAAACTTCAATCACACAAAATTTAACGGAACTTGTGAGATAGGTTAGTATGAAAATAAATCATTCACTTAGGTACTATCAAGACAAGATTCATAATTGTTCTCACATAATTTCTAATGTATTATATCATTTCCACAATTTATATCTTATAATATAAGCTATGGAAACACTAAAACAAGCAAACTATGCAATACAAACAGAATCTGTGAAAAACAGAACAACATGTAGTGAGCGAATTAAAAATCATACTTATGTAACTCCAAAAATTCTGAAAAATTAGGACAGAGTAAAAAAATTGTATAGAAGTAATTTTTAAAAATTTCAGAATTTTTTCATGCTCCAGTACAGGATGTAAAATTGTGCACGGGACGCTAAACTTTTTGTTTTTGCACAGAACCAAATAAACAAACATCTACATCAACCTAAAGGCTTTACTTGGTAATTTATTGAAATAAAAGGTACAAAACTTGATTACTACAGTAGCTTAATCATGTGAACAGACAAAAACAGTAGGGGTAGATATTGGGTTGTCTCCCAACAAGCGCTTTTCTTTAATGCCTTTTTGGCTAGGCATGATGATTTCAATGATGCTCACATAAGAATAGTAATTGCAACATGCAAGAGAGCATCATGAATCACATGGCGAGCACATTTAAGCCTAACACACTTCCTGTGAATAGGGATTTTGTGAGCAAACAATTTATGGGAGCAAGAATCAACTAGCATAGGAAGGCAAAACAAGCATGACTTCAAAACTTTCAACTCATAGAGAGAAAACTTGATATTATCACTACAAAAAAAAGACACATCCGTGACATTATGGCCCGAACCAAACTTTTTCTGTCATGGTTGTGATACTTCTATGACAATAATTGTGACGAAAACACGTATCATCATAGATGTAGTGGGCTCCTACTTCTATGACAACAGGTAATGAACGTCAACCATGAAAATCTAAAGCGCTTTGTTCTTAGAGTTCCCGCTTAAACAGAGAACGTCTGCAACAGAAAAATTATTTGGAAAATGTTATTTTTGAAATATTTATTGGGGGAAGCTCCCAATGGAACTGTAATAACTGAATTATGTTGCTTATCTTTTTGATTTAGTTTTTCATACTATCTAAGAATGACTTCATGTTCCAGTTCCTTTTTTCTATTATGTCTTGGGAGCATACACAAAGCTGTCCAGGTAGTATATATCTTCTCCAAGAAGCAAAGGTAATATCTAATTAGACGAATGCATGTTTTTAATATAAACAACTAATCTCTTTACTGGATTTGCTTTACATTATATGGGTTCCAGTGGTCTCCATCGGATGTGTTTATGGATGCTAGGCTAGTTTGTTTGCAGTTATACACTAACCCGGGAAACACCACGGAACCTCTTCGCCTCTTAGAACCAGACATCACAGAGCAGCCATTTCGGCAATTCACAAATGTTGATGTCCATTCTAAGCTTTACATAGATATCTTTCCTTCAAATAAATTAATTGTAATTAGAAACAAGCCCATCATAAAGGAGGATCTACACCTAGCAATTTTATTTCCATAGATTGAAGAAATAGCTGAAAAACTTGGTCTTTGTTTTATATGTGTGTATACTATTTGAATCGTTCTTGCTATTTTTATGAAGCATCACTTCTGAATCTTTCTTCATCTATGGAGCTTCCTTCAGTTTCAGTATGTAGTCTATAGATGCAGCTTCATTTCTTGGTGGATACATTTTCTGCAGACGACATCTCAAGCACTTACTCAAATAAATTATTTATTTATACAGGCTGGTGCTGATGTGAATAAAATTGACTACATAGGCATTACATAGGTATGCTTTTGAATGCAAAGCACACACACTAGGATCAACACTCCCCTTATATTTTACAGACCGGCAAAACTTGCATCAACAATATAAGAGAGATATATAAGGATGCAAGGAATAGCATGTGAGAATAAAGATAGGGCACAAGATAAGCATAATAACTCACAAACTAGCATAGTACTGGACATAAAGATAGGATAAGGTAGCATATGTCTCACACCATATGACTTTGTCTCCAGGTCTCCCAAACACAAACCAAAGCAAACGAACGATAAAAGAGTTCACGAGAGAGAAAAAGCAAAGCAAATACGACACACTCGTGACTCGGCAAATCCCTAAACTCTCTCCCCCTTTGGCATCGAGACCCCAAAAGGGCAAAGAGTGCTACAACGATCACAAGTGATAGCAATGCCGGAGATCCTCATCATCACCACTCCCCGTGGTCGCTCTCCCCCTCGTCAGCAGCAGCAGTGGTGGTCTGATCAACCTCTGAGTCTGTCCAGTGATAGTGCTGAGTGGTCCACTCCTCCTCATCAGTGATCCGCTCCTCTGACCCAATGGTAACCTCGACCCCAAGCTGCCTCGTGATGAGCTTGTCACGACCTCATGATTTCTTCTCGGCCACATGTGCCATGTACTGCCCGTGAGCCTCCATACAAAACAGCTTCTTCATCTTCAACTTGAGCTTCTTAGCCCAAGAAGGCTCCACTCCAGCCGGCTCATAGTCAGGCTCGTCATCATCGTCAACCTCATCCTCATCCATAGGAGTCTCCATCTCTGGAACAGGAGTGCCCCAGTTCTCCTTCCGTCTCAGTTGAACTATCTCATGAGAGATCAAGTCACCAGTCACAAGCATCTCATCAGGATAAGTGAATGCCCATGCCTTCTCAATGAGCAACATCAGGTAAGGACCATAAATGGGACACTTGCGCTCAGTGATGGCTAAAAGAAGCTCCGACCACATGATATGGGAAACATCCAAAGATTGCCCCGTGTTTTCCTCCTTCTCACTCTGACAGAAGAGCAGCAAATCCACTAGGTAGGAGTGTACCTGATCCAAGTTCCCAATCCGAGAGAAGAGAGTGTGCCTGAAGATGCGATGCAGGATGTCCAGGAAAGGGCAAAGCTCATATGTCTTCTTCTAGGTGGTTGGAGAAATCTTCAAAGTGCTGTAGGGCCAGAGAGCAGACTTGTGCGTAGCACCCACCTCCTTGCGAGGGCGGAATCCAACCGGGTTGTCAAGCCCCTTATCGTCATAGCCCAAAAGTTCTATGAACGCCTTCCACTTGACAGAAAGTAGCTTGTCGTTGGTCATCCAAGTCAGAGTCCTCTCCACATCAGTACCTAGATGAACCGTGGCATAGAACTGAGCCACGATGTCGGCATCAAAATCCTTGTTGAACTCCATAACCTTGATGATGTCCAGCTGATTGCACAGCTCAAGAGCCTCACCAAAGTACGGCAGGTCCTTCTGCATATGAGGTATATCAATGGTTCTGACCGTCACAAACAGATTCTTCTTCCCTTTGAGCACATCCAGATAAATAGAACACTGCTGCTTGGTCTAGAAGGGACGGTTGACAATAGTTGGATCTTGCTCGTGGCGGTATGGGTCACAGCGGTGAAACACACAAAACTCCTTAGCATTCATCTCAGTCACGGACTTGACCTTCGCCTTTGGCTTGCTTGCAACTTGCTTGGTTCTCGGCACTAGCTGAGCACTTGAAGTGGCACCGACATCCTCAGAAGTGCGATAGCGCTTGGAACCCCCTAGACGCTCTGGATTCTTGCGACGGGCCTGATGCCCAGCACTGTTATCACCTGGAACCCACAGCAAGGAGCGAGGGAAAAGCAGGTGTAAATCATAGCATAAGACAACGAAAAAGAAACAAAGTGAGTTGAAGGTTGATAGGAGGTAAGTGGAAGTTGACAGCCCTGGGCAGTAGTACCGCCCATCAGCAGCGGCAGTGCCGCCTAGGAGCGGTAGTACCGCTCCGGGGGAGCGGTAGTACCGCCCGAGACGGATGACAACGGCTTCACCACAACTGCGGCTAGATCCGGTACTACCGGGGGTGCCAAATTCAAATTCCCTCCAACCAAACTTCAATCCACATAGTCTAGCAGTCTTCTATGTCCTACTCAAGCCTCGATTTGACTAAAAAATTGAAGAATGCCACAAGCATTGCCCTAGAACCTAGATTCAAAAACTAGAACCATAGGAGAGGAAAACGGGGGCAATACCAGCATCCATGGCAAGAGGAGAAGGTGGGGATCGATCCCAGCAGACGGAATCGCGGAAGACGGCACAGAATCGGCGGCCCGGCGGCGGCCCCCCGGTGCTTGTTCGTCGCCTGTGAGAGGAGAGGGTGTGGGAGAGAGACGAATGGGTACGGGGGAGTTGGAACTCCCCCTGCCCGACTCATAACCCCCCACCCCGTCACAGAGCGGTAGTACCGCCCCGGTACTACTCCGCGGCTGGAGGCCGGGTAGTACCGCTCGAGCGGTAGTACCGGATTGCTCGGCGGTAGTACCTCTTTCAAGCGGTAGTACCGCCCAGACACCGCGGTAGTACCGCGCAGGCGACAGCAAGCAAGATCAAGTTAAAAGGGGTGGCTTATGAAAATTTAGAGAGGTTGTAGATGAGATGGCTTGGGTTGGAGACTCGAAACACCAGCAAATGGGAAGAGACACTCCAAGTTCAAATGAGAGAAAAAGGAGGAGCAAACTTGGAGTGGCTCAAAGCACAAACAAAGTCCTTATGACTAGATAAAACCAAATAGGACCAAAACGAGTGACTAACTCTCAAAGAGAGGCGGTGGCCGAAGCAACCTATGTTTGAGTCAATTAGTATGGCACCGCGAAGATTTTAACCTTGGGCCCATGACCAAAACTCATCTTTGAAGCACAAGTACCATAAAAAATGGCTAATGTGAAAGACTTGATCGATTTATGCATAATGGGGGGAGGGAGAGTTCATTGAGAGAACAACACTCCCCCTATGTCCACGCCTACATCTAAAACAAGATACCATGATGAATGCGGTGGGGTGTGCCTAGATTCAAGACACGTTTCTCGAATCAATGATATTTAGCTCATGCCTTAACTCGCGAAATCTTGCTTCATCCAAAGGCTTCGTGAATATATACGCTAGTTGCTCTTGTGTACCTACATGAATAATATCAATCTCCCCACGCTTGACGTGATCTCGGATGAAGTGATGGCGAATCTCAATGTGCTTCGTCTTGCTATGTTGCACCGGATTGTAGGAGATCTTGATTGCACTTTCATTGTCACAGAAAAGAGGCACTTTGTCACAAGTGACACCGTAATCCTTTAAAGTTTGCCTCATCCATAGCAATTGTGCACAACAACTTGCGGCGGCGACATACTCAGCTTCGGTGGTGGAGAGAGACACACAATTTTGCTTCTTCGAAGACCAACTCACCAAAGAGCGACCAAGGAATTGGCACCCTCCGGAAGTTGACTTCCTATCCACACGGTCTCCCGCCCAATCCGAGTCCGAATATCCCATGAGATCAAAGCTTGCTCCTTTGGGGCACCATAAGCCAAAGTTTGGGGTATGAGCCAAATATCGAAATATTCGCTTGACCACCACAAAGTGACTTTCCTTAGGCGCGGCTTGAAACCGTGCACACATTCCCACACTCAACATGATATCCGGCCTAGATGCACAAAGGTAAAGCAAGGATCCAATCATAGAATGATATACCTTTTGATCCACCGCTTTACCATTGGGATCAATGTCAAGTTGGCACTTGGTAGGCATTGGAGTCTTGGCCGGTTTGACATATTCTAACTTGAATCTCTTGAGCATGTCTTGGGTATATTTGGCTTGGTTGATGAAGGTTCCTTCTCTTCTTTGTTTGACTTCGAACCCAAGAAAGAACTTCAACTCTCCCATCATAGACATCTCAAACTTCTCGGTCATGAGTGCGGCAAACTCATCATTGAAAGCTTTGTTAGGAGAACCAAAGATAATATCATCAACATATAGTTGGCATATGAACAAATCCCATTTAACCCTCTTAGTAAAAAGAGTGGGATCGATTTTCCCAATTTCAAACCCACGGTCTTGCAACAACTCGGTAAAGTGCTCATACCACGCACGTGCGGCTTGTTTAAGGCCATAGAGTGCCTTATCGAGCTTGTATACATGATTGGGAAACTTGGGATCCTCGAACCCCGAGGGTTGTTTGACATATACCAACTCATTAAGAGGACCATTAAGAAATGCACTCTTCACATCCATTTGTTGCGACTTAAAATCATGATGAGATGCATATGCAAGCAACATACGAATAGATTCAAGACGAGCAACGGGAGCAAAGGTTTCACCGTAGTTGATACCCTCGACTTGGGAGTAGCCTTGTGCCACCAATCTTGCCTTGTTCCGAATGACAACACCGTTCGTATCTTGCTTGTTCTTGAAGATCCATTTGGTTCCAATGACATTATGATTCTCCGTTGGCCTTGGCACCAATGTCCACACTTTGTTGCGCTCGAAGTTGTTGAGTTCATCATGCATGTATTCAAGCCAATCCGTGTCCTCGAGCGCTTCATGTACCTTTTGGTGTTCAACACAAGAAACAAACGCGTGATGCTCACAAAAGTTTGTTAATTGTCTATGAGTGGTTACCCACCTTTTTAAGCTTCCATAAACATTCTCCATGACATGTTGATGCTTGAGTTTGGAAGCAATCTTGGCAGCACGACGCTCGAATAGCTCCTCCGTAGTCTCTTGAGGAGGATCATCTTAAACATCCCGAGTGTCATCTTGAGCTTGCTCTTGATCATGAGCTTGCACTTGATCTTGAGCTTGCTCGGTGTCGTGATCTTGATCTTGGGCATCGTTTGGTGCATCACCATCATCTTGAGGTTGATCTTGCCATTGATCTTGATCACTTGGTTGAGGGCCTTTGGTTTGTTCTTCGGAAGCGTGTGGGTCAATGGTTGGTGATGGCTCCACTTGCATAGAGCATTGTCCTTCTCCTTCGGCCACAAGGGGTTCCTCAATGGGGAGTATTTGACCAATACCCATTCTTTTTATGGCTTGGCGAGGAATTTCATCACCTACATCACAAAGACCACTTTGCTCCACTTGGGAGCCATTATTTTCATCAAACCCTACGTTCCACGTCTCCTCAATGAGTCCGTTGGACTTGTTGAGGACACGGTAAGCATGAGAGTTTGTAGCATAACCAACAAATATGCCCTCTTGAGCTCTAGGTTAGAATTTAGACAAACGTGCACCTTTCTTGAGAATGAAACACTTACACCCGAACACCCGGAAGTACTTGAGGTTGGGCTTGTTATCGGTAAGTATCTCATATGGAGTCTTCTTCAAGCCTTTACGGAGGTAGAGCCGATTGGATGCATGACATGCGGTGTTGATGGCTTCGGCCCAAAAGTTGTACGGAGACTTGAATTCCGCCATCATGGTCCTTGCCGCGTCCATCAACGTCCGGTTCTTCCTCTCCGCAACACCATTTTGTTGAGGGGTATATGGTGCGGAGTATTGATGCTTGATCCCCTCATCACTAAGGAACTCATCCAAGGTGTAGTTCTTGAACTCGGTGCCGTTGTCACTTCTAATCATCAATATCTTTGCCTCATGTTGACGTTGAGCTTCATTGGCAAAGTCGATGATGGTTTGTTGGGTCTCGCTCTTCCTCTTGAAGAAATATACCCAAGTGTATCTTGAATAGTCATCCACAATCACCAAGCAATACTTTCTTCCCCCAAGACTACCAAAGGATGGAGGTCCAAAAATATCCATGTGAAGGAGCTCCAAGGGCCTCTTCGAGTAGGTGATAGTCGTGGGTCGATGAGCCGTCTCATGTAGCTTTCCTTCAATACAAGCACTGCAAGCACGATCTTTGGCAAAGCTCACATTTGTTAGTCCACGAACGTGATCCCCTTTGAGGAGACTTTGCAAAGATCTCATATTGACATGGGCTAGTCAGCGATGCCAAAGCCACCCCACATCAACTTTAGCCATTAGGCAAGTCGCGGTCTTAGTGGGTCGCTCCGAGAAGTTAACCACGTAGAGACCGTTCTCGACATGCCCAACAAAAGCTACTTTAAGAGTCTTGCTCCACAAAAGGGCCACGGTATCAAGGTCAAAGAATGTGGCAAAGCCCATAAGTGGAAGTTGACGAACGGAAAGTAAATTGTATGCAAGGGTCTCAACAAGCATGACCTTCTCAATTGATAAATCATGAGAAATCACATTGCTAAGACCCAATACCTTAGATGTTGAGGCATCACCGAATTGAACATGGGTGGGCATAGATGGGCTTGGTTGCACGTCCACCACCAAATGCTTGCTCCCGGTCATATGATTTGTTGCTCCACTATCAAGCAACCATGATCCTCCACCGGAAGCAAACTCCTACAAGCGATCAATGCTTGGTTTTAGGTACCCATTTTTGAATGGGTCCTTTGATGTTAGTAACAAGGGTCTTAGGAACCCAAATATACCATTCAATGTACTCATAATAAGAACCAACAAATTTGGCATAAACATGCCCATCACTAGAACGACATAAACATAGGAAGGATTAAAGTCGCTAGCTTTGTTAGAAGGGGTGGTCTTGCCCTTCTTGGCATTAGCACCTATACCCATGTCCTTCTTCTTCTCATGAGAACCCTCTCCCACCTTTATGAAGACTTCTTTGAGTGGGAGAGGTTGCTTGGTCTTGTTCTTCTTCTTCTTCTTCTTTGACTTGGGTGCAAACCCGAGCCCTTCCTTTGCCACAACCTCCTTTTGATTGCACAAAAGGTCATTTAGGTTCTTCTCACCTTGTATGCAAGTCATAAGGCCTTTCTCAAGTTGCTCTTTCAACTTAGCATTCTCCTCCACAAGATGCTCATGCTCACAACAAGGGTTAGTAGCATTGGCATTATCAATTAAAACAAAAGGAGGACAAGTCGTTATCTCCTTGGTTAGCTTCACTTGGAGTTGATCATGAGACTCCTTGAGGGAAGTATGAACACCCTTCAAGACCTTGTGAGCCTTGTCGAGTATGTCAAGCTCCTCTTTGAGTCTATCATGGCCAACCCCAAGTGCAACCTTCTCAGAATTAAGCACACGAGTAAGAACATTAGCATGATCAAGATCTTTTTGCAATTTAGCAAAATCAACATTGTGTGACTCCTCAAGAGTAAAACGAAGACCTCGCTCTTCCTCAAGAGCAATGGAAAGATCCGCAATCTCATCGGCATAATCACGACTATGCCCTTCCAACTTGGAGATCGTATCCTCATGAGACTCAATGATATCATTGGCCTCACCAAGTTGTTCCAAGAGAGCAACAAAGTGCTTCTTGGTCTCACCTTTGAGCTTACTCAAGAACTTATCAAACTCATTCTCATCAACCTTTACCACCTCACTATCATCCACACAATTCAACAAAGAAGGAGTAGTAGTGGTAGTGGTTTTGATGTTGGAGGTTACCTTGTTGATACCTTTGGCCATGAGGCACTTGGCAATGAGGTTCTCATTGGGGGAGCCGAAGAGAGACACCTTGGTTGGGGAAGAGGTGGCAATGGCCATGGTTGCCGTTGCCATTCCTTCACCACTTGTATCTTCATCATCATCATCATCATCATCGGAGATGTACTCTTCTTGCGCCACCAAACCCTTTTGAGGTATCTTCTTGGTGAAGGTGTTCTTGTTACTTGGCCTTGTCTTTGCGAATGAGCTTTCCACCATTGTCCTCCCTCTTCTCATACGGACAATCCACCACAAAGTGACTCACATTGCCACAATTGTAGCAAGTCCTTACTCGTTGCTTGCCTTTTGAGCCACTTGAGTTGTTCTTGGAGAAGTTGGGCCTTGAGTTTCTCTTGTTGCCCCAAAATTGCCTTGACGCAAGAGCCATGTGCTCGTGGTAAGCATATTTGGTGTCTTCGGGGCAACTCTCTTCTTCTTCCTCTTCTTCTTCTTCCAGAATAGCCTTAGCCTTTAAAGCAAGGTTGGGTGAGGCTCTCTTTGACCGTTGGACATGAGCTAGAGCATTGTCGGCGGTCTTGTTCATGATGTTCATGGCAATAAACTCATCCAACACCTCACTTGAAGACAAGGTGTGGAAGTTCGGCCTTTGAAGGATCACGGAGGACATGGCCTTGTTGAATGGCATGATGGCCTTGAGAAACTTGCGCTTGATCCAATTATCATCCGTATCCTTGCTCCCATGATCTTGAAGAGCAACCGCAAGAGTTGTCAATCTTCGGTAGAGATCACGAGGATCCTCATCTTCATTCATCACAAACTCATCGGCCTCATCAAGAACCACCTCAAAGTTGGACCGTTGTATGCTTGAGATTCCCTTGTACAAAGATATAATATGCTCCCAACAATCCTTTGCACGAACGAAGGGACGCAAGTGAGCTAGGTCTTCGGGAGGCACCCCGGATTGGAGGATGAACAAGGCAGAATGATTGTATTGATTGTCCGCCTCCTCTCTTGGTGTGAGGTTGTTTGGATCATGCAGGTAGAAACCTTGCTCGATGATTCTCCAAAGATTTGTTGAGCTGTGATTCAAATAAGACTTGATACGAAAAACCCAATTAGCAAAATCACCCTTCACAAGCTTAGGAGGAGGACCAAGATGGTTTATATGAGGGGTAGGAACCGGTTCACCATAGACCGGGGGAGGAGGAACCGAGGCATAGGTTCCCGTCCCATTCTTGTCATGAGGGGAGGAGGTTTGAGTACCTTTAGCCGCTTCCTTACCGGAATTGGCCTCAGACTCTGATGCGGTGGGATTAGACACTCGCAACAAACCGGTAGAAGTTTTCAACCCCTCAAGGAGTTCTTTAAGCATGGACTTGACTTCGGCCGTCATAGACGTCTTAAGTGAAGCCATAGCTTCATTTAAGTCGTCTCGGGTGACCGAATTCAACTCCGTGGCCTCGGGTACTTCATCAACACCACCTCCATCGTCAACCATACTCTTCAGGTGGTGAAACCCTTAATAAAGAGATGAGGCTCTGATACCAATTGAAAAGATCGATATGGTTGACTAGAGGGGGGGGTGAATAGGCAACTACCAATTTTTAGCTTTTATTAACAAATTAGGGTTAGCAACAAAATAGGTTGTCTAGATGTGCAACTAGGTGAGCAACCTATATGATGCTAACAACAACAACACAAGCAAGCAAGCAAAGGGAACAACACAAGTAAAGCTTGCACAAAGTAAAGGTAAGAAGTAACCACAAGTGGAGCCGGTGAAGACGAGGATGTGTTCCCGAAGTTCCTTCCCTTTGAGAGGAAGTACGTCCCCGTTGGAGCGGTGTGGAGGCACAATGCTCCCCAAGAAGCCACTAGGGCCACCGTATTCTCCTCACGCCCTCACACAATGCGAGATGCCGTGACTCCACTAGTGGTGCCCTTGAAGGCGGCAACCGAACCTTTACAAACAAGGTTGGGGCAATCTCCATAACTTAATTGGAGGCTCCCAACACCCCCACGGAGCTTCACCACAATGGAATGTGGCTCCGAGGTGACCTCAACCATCTAGGGTGCTCAAACACCCAAGAGTAACAAGATCCACAAGGGATTAGTGGGGGGAATCAAATTTCTCTTGGTGGAAGTGTAGATCGGGGCCTTCTCAACCAATCCCTGGAGAATCAACAAGTTTGATTGGCTAGGGAGAGAGATCGGGCGAAAATAAGCTTTTGGAGCAACAATGGAGCTTGGGGAGGAAGAGATGGTCTTCTTGGAGAAGAAGACCCCTTTATATAGTGGTGGAACAAAACCAACCGTTACCCAGTTTTCAGCCCGCACCAAGCGGTACTACTGCTCATGGGAGCGGTACTACCGCCCGGGCGGTAGTGCACGAGATGCAGTGCAAAGGTGCAAGTCCTCGAGCCGGTAGTGCCGCCGGAGCGGTACTACCGCTCGCCCCAGCGGTAGTACCGCTGGGGTTGCAGCACGGGGCACTCCGGGGCTGAGCAGGACAAGGTGGGGAGCTGTAGTGCCGCATGAGCGGTACTACCGCTGCGGCCAGCGGTACTACCGCCTATATGCGGTACTCCCGCTCTGCAACCGCTGAGAAATAGGGGAGGGCTCGGAGTGCAGCACCGCGAGCGGAAGTGGCAGCGGTGGTAGGCGCGGTACTACCGCTTATGAGCGGTACTACCGCTCCTACTGCCGCCTGCCCAGCCGGGTCAAAAAGGGGTCAGCGGTAGTATGCCAGTGGGATCACCGCTGGACTACCGCTGAACCCGACACAAAAAATCGTGACCCGAATCGAGGCGGTAGTACGAGCAGTACTGGGAGCGGTACTACCGCTTATAAGCGGTACTACCGCTTCCAGCCGCGGTACTACCGCTGGTAGCTCTCCGGAGCACTCCCAAGATACGGAAGGCGAAACTCCAATGAAGCGGAAAGGAACGGAGGGTGCAAATGAAAGCGTGTACGTGTTGATTCCACCCAAACCTTTCCAAAGCGGACCCCCTCTTGATAGTACGGTATTTCCTACGACTCAAGTCCACCGAAAATGAAACGAAGGAAAAAAAACCCGTCTTCACTCTAATACATTGAGGGGCATCAATCGTCTTGTGCCATATGATGTAATATCTGAAATGCTCAATGCACACGATTAGTCCGCAAAAGCATTGTCATCAATCACCAAAACCACTAAGGGAGAAATATGCCCTAACAAACATTAAACAAACCATGAATCCAAGCAACATACAAGATACATTTGATGTTTAATTAACTTGTGGCTATAGTTACAGAGATACAACTCTAAATTAACCTCATGAACTGCCCATCCTCTAAATATATCTCGTTCACCATGCAGTAAAAACAACAAAAATAACAATAATAATAATAATAAGTAATGAAGTAAGTCATCGATATAAGCAGCTCCTGTAGGGCGGGGTCCAATAATCCGGGCCGTTGCTATCCATGTACACCTGGGGCGTGCGGGAGAGTGGAACCAAGCACAACCCTCTACTCTTTAGGTCAGTCTCTGCATCTTCCTTCTTCCTCCCATTGAACCCTACCCATGGCTTGTAATCCTAAGGAAAAAAAAGGAACAACAACATAGTGTTATATGAATGGAAACATTGTTACGTGCGAGGTGTATCAACCGTAAAATTTCCGCAAGAAACTTTAGAAGTTTGATGATGGCTGCGCATGAAAGATAGGCTTATTATATCATTACTATTATTTTTGCGAGGAATTGGAAAAAGTTATAAAAGTAGATTTTAGTAAAAGGGTTTAATACTTCATATGTAGACTTTGTGGTTTTACCTTGCTACTACACGACTTCATGTAAGGGTCACTCAGCAGCTGCATGCAACAGACAACGAAATAGTAAGTCACACTGAAACAAAACAAAAAAATGTTGATTCCCAGATAGATATGGAGAAAGTTTTCCATGTCGTATATCATGAACTGATAGAGCCAAACTACAAAAGGAGGTAGTAACGGGGCTTGACCATGCATTCCATTACACAAAAGCAGCAGCACTAGTGGCACTCATGCTGTGCTAAATACGAACAAAGCAAGGCTACCATGGGGCCCTCCAAAGAGGGGGTGCATGAATAAATTCATCAGCTACGGGCTTGTCGGTTGTGGCGCAACACGTGTCTCCCAATAATTGGCTGCTTGGCATGAATATTCCCCTCTAACTAATATTAGGGCCTTTTGCAAAACATCCCTTTTGACAAATAAATAATTGCAGTGATTATGTTGCACGGGTCAGGAAAGGATGGTAGAAAGCCCTCCATTATGAAAATGTGTAAAGCGCTTCCACATCCTTTTAGTGATCATGCTGATTAAATAATCCTTACCAAGCATATGCATTATATAAAGGGAAACACATGCCGTTATATTAATTAGTTTCTTCAAGGTTTATCAGAATTTATGCTAACTTTCTGAACTTGATATGGAAAATGCATTCTCCTCTTTGTAACACTACGAAGACTCATAGATTAGAAGCAAAGCTAAATTACCTGCACTTGCTCATGCAACCACTTAATGTAATTTATCGCCTCATATAGAACTGATGCTGTATCGGTCTGTACAAAGGAGGGACGATGTCAGTATTCTTTTTTTTTTTTTTGGTTGCCTTCTGGCATTATTGTGGTGTAAATAAACATAAAAAAGAAATGAACAACCGAACACAGTATGAGCTTCAACACACCTTTCCAAATGGTGAAACCATCTGTTGAAGTGCAGTTATCTTGTCTCCTAACTTTACTTTAGGCACCTGCCCCTGTTAAATGGAAGCCTAATTAACTCATTAAGCAATGATAGTCTCATGAATGTATGAACCGACAGCTTAAATTTGTTTTGGGGAATTTGGTACTATCATAACATTGTTTCGCTATGTGCAACCTTTTCACGGTGTTCAAAGCATGCATATATGTTAAGCCATCATGTGTTCAAAGCATGCATATATGTTAAGCCATCATGTGTAATGCATGCATGTAATACTGCTTCTGATAAATATTGGTCTAAAAAATAAAGATTGAGCTAATTAATTAGCAGTCCGAATACTGGTTGAGCTCATGCATGCATGCATGCATGTCCCAATGGCGGATCAACCATGCACGCAAATAAAAGGTAGTGAAAGTGTGTAACATTGCCATACTTTGGGAGACGACGACGTGGGCGAGCAGGATTCTTGCTTGGACTTCTTCACATTGCCTTCCGATCCCTTCTCCTCTTCCGATTTCTTCTTCCCCTTGTTCGATAACGCACTACTCCCCTTGCCACAGCCGCCGGTGGTGATTGTCTTCACCTACGAATGCACACAAGTACAATATCATCCATCGATCAGGTGTCTCTGGCCCTTGATCTTGCATGCATGCTTTGCTTTCTTACAGGTACCGGCGACGAGATCTCCCGCCCTTGCTTCTTGTATTCCGCCGACGACGTCTTCGCCGGGGAGCCGGACGGCGCTAGCTTTCCCATCCCCCCGCCGAACGATATCAAGTCCGACAGGCTCCTAGCGTCGCGACCATCATTTCTGCCCCACCGAACGTCCATGGCAACGTCACCAGCGCCGGCGCCGCCTCCGTACATCCTGTTGCTGATGAGCCCTTGCATGGAGCTGTACCCTAGCCCGATTGGCCTCGTGAAGTCTTGGCTGCTGCTGCTGCTGCTCCCGGTCGCTTCCTGCAGCATAGCGCCGTGGCCGCCCCCACCCATCTCGTGCTTGACGTTGCCGTCGGCGTCCAGGAAGAGGGCCTTGGCGACGTGGCCCATGGCGGCGGCGTTATCGCATGGCCCGGAGCCGCCAACGCGTTGGTGGTGGCCGCTTTCTCCGTGGCACGGGTTGGGCGGCGCGATGGACCAGTTGCTCACCAGGTCCGACATGTTAGCTGTGAGCCCCTCTGGCGCGCCGTGCTGGTGCGCGAGCGTGTTCACGTAGCCAGCGCCGGAGGCGGAAGGGAGGTGCTTGTCCATGTTGGCAGCGCTGAACTGGTGGACGTCCGGCCATGCGATGCCGCCACCGTACTCCATCTTCTTGAGATAGTCGCAAGCTGGCGGCTCGGCGAAGAGCTCCGGGGCGAGCGTCCTTGAGTTTAGCAGCTCGAGGAAGTTCTCGCTGTCGTCGTCGTGGGCGTCATGCACCACATGCATGCTCCTCGCGACCTCACCGCCGGTGCCCCTGAGTTATTCTCCAATAGAGGTAATTGAAAGGTGAACAAAAAGAGAACGTGCACAACGGTAATTCTGCTTCATTATATTAGTTTATGCAACTAGTCTTGCTTCTTTGTCATCTATCATTTGGCAATCAATTGCAGTGTTGAAAGTGAGAATAATGTAAAGAGGGATCATCTTTGGGAATTGGATTGAAGTGGTACTTTTCTAGCTAGCAAGTAGGCAAGAGGACCTGGATGCTTTGATATGGTACCACTTTCTGGCGATCCGTACTAAGCAAGCAAATCTTAGTTGCTTCTCCACTTAAATAATTATTTAACAATAGTATCCTTTCTAGTTTGGCATTGTTATCTAGCTAGCTATCTACCAAAGCCTAGGAAATATATTTAAGCTTATATATTACTCCCTTCGTATCAAAATATAAGATGTTTTTTGACACTGTCATAGTGTTAAAAAATGTCTTATATTTTTTGATACAAAAGGAGTACTAGACACATTGGAGCATTTATTCTTTGAAGACGTAACAAATTTTGTTCTGGGAGCAAGCGATCTCACTTATGCTGATTCCAAATGTGATAGTAGCCTCACTTGCAACTCTACTTAAAATTAATTAGGTTTTCGACAAAGGGCGGAACCTATTTATCTAGCTAACTCGAGGCAGAGAACCTTGTGACCGAAGAATCACAATAGATGCCTATATTCATCTATACACATGTAATCAGTTCGTAAACCAAAAGTCCCATCTAGATTTGCATTGTCGGAATTAATTACCCTTTCCCATATCACACTATTTGAAAAGCTAACCAGCTAGCTCCTTTTTTCCTTGCCTTGCTTTGCTTTGCTTTAGTTCCTCTCTTGTGCTTTCCCTTGCAAGCTGCCACTGACTCTCTAGAATCCAGAGCATAGGCTCCAACCTATCACATTCATACGTAATTTATATTCTTGTTCTATTTTTCATTTCTTCTCTTTATGGAGGATAACCCCGGGCTCTGCATGGAGCGATGCACACAACTATTCTCATTAACAAGTGAGTGTACTGTAGCTTGGTAGAGATCACGAGGATCCTCATCTTCATTCATCACAAACTCATCGGCCTCATCAAGAACCACCTCAAAGTTGGACCGTTGTATGCTTGAGATTCCCTTGTACAAAGATATAATATGCTCCCAACAATCCTTTGCACGAACGAAGGGACGCAAGTGAGCTAGGTCTTCGGGAGGCACCCCGGATTGGAGGATGAACAAGGCAGAATGATTGTATTGATTGTCCGCCTCCTCTCTTGGTGTGAGGTTGTTTGGATCATGCAGGTAGAAACCTTGCTCGATGATTCTCCAAAGATTTGTTGAGCTGTGATTCAAATAAGACTTGATACGAAAAACCCAATTAGCAAAATCACCCTTCACAAGCTTAGGAGGAGGACCAAGATGGTTTATATGAGGGGTAGGAACCGGTTCACCATAGACTGGGGGAGGAGGAACCGAGGCATAGGTTCCCGTCCCATTCTTGTCATGAGGGGAGGAGGTTTGAGTACCTTTAGCCGCTTCCTTACCGGAATTGGCCTCAGACTCTGATGCGGTGGGATTAGACACTCGCAACAAACCGGTAGAAGTTTTCAACCCCTCAAGGAGTTCTTTAAGCATGGACTTGACTTCGGCCGTCATAGACGTCTTAAGTGAAGCCATAGCTTCATTTAAGTCGTCTCGGGTGACCGAATTCAACTCCGTGGCCTCGGGTACTTCATCAACACCACCTCCATCGTCAACCATACTCTTCAGGTGGTGAAACCCTTAATAAAGAGATGAGGCTCTGATACCAATTGAAAAGATCGATATGGTTGACTAGAGGGGGGGGGGTGAATAGGCAACTACCAATTTTTAGCTTTTATTAACAAATTAGGGTTAGCAACAAAATAGGTTGTCTAGATGTGCAACTAGGTGAGCAACCTATATGATGCTAACAACAACAACACAAGCAAGCAAGCAAAGGGAACAACACAAGTAAAGCTTGCACAAAGTAAAGGTAAGAAGTAACCACAAGTGGAGCCGGTGAAGACGAGGATGTGTTCCCGAAGTTCCTTCCCTTTGAGAGGAAGTACGTCCCCGTTGGAGCGGTGTGGAGGCACAATGCTCCCCAAGAAGCCACTAGGGCCACCGTATTCTCCTCACGCCCTCACACAATGCGAGATGCCGTGACTCCACTAGTGGTGCCCTTGAAGGCGGCAACCGAACCTTTACAAACAAGGTTGGGGCAATCTCCATAACTTAATTGGAGGCTCCCAACACCCCCACGGAGCTTCACCACAATGGAATGTGGCTCCGAGGTGACCTCAACCATCTAGGGTGCTCAAACACCCAAGAGTAACAAGATCCACAAGGGATTAGTGGGGGGAATCAAATTTCTCTTGGTGGAAGTGTAGATCGGGGCCTTCTCAACCAATCCCTGGAGAATCAACAAGTTTGATTGGCTAGGGAGAGAGATCGGGCGAAAATAAGCTTTTGGAGCAACAATGGAGCTTGGGGAGGAAGAGATGGTCTTCTTGGAGAAGAAGACCCCTTTATATAGTGGTGGAACAAAACCAACCGTTACCCAGTTTTCAGCCCGCACCAAGCGGTACTACTGCTCATGGGAGCGGTACTACCGCCCGGGCGGTAGTGCACGAGATGCAGTGCAAAGGTGCAAGTCCTCGAGCCGGTAGTGCCGCCAGAGCGGTACTACCGCTCGCCCCAGCGGTAGTACCGCTGGGGTTGCAGCACGGGGCACTCCGGGGCTGAGCAGGACAAGGTGGGGAGCTGTAGTGCCGCATGAGCGGTACTACCGCTGCGGCCAGCGGTACTACCGCCTATATGCGGTACTCCCGCTCTGCAACCGCTGAGAAATAGGGGAGGGCTCGGAGTGCAGCACCGCGAGCGGAAGTGGCAGCGGTGGTAGGCGCGGTACTACCGCTTATGAGCGGTACTACCGCTCCTACTGCCGCCTGCCCAGCCGGGTCAAAAAGGGGTCAGCGGTAGTATGCCAGTGGGATCACCGCTGGACTACCGCTGAACCCGACACAAAAAATCGTGACCCGAATCGAGGCGGTAGTACGAGCAGTACTGGGAGCGGTACTACCGCTTATAAGCGGTACTACCGCTTCCAGCCGCGGTACTACCGCTGGTAGCTCTCCGGAGCACTCCCAAGAGACGGAAGGCGAAACTCCAATGAAGCGGAAAGGAACGGAGGGTGCAAATGAAAGCGTGTACGTGTTGATTCCACCCAAACCTTTCCAAAGCGGACCCCCTCTTGATAGTACGGTATTTCCTACGACTCAAGTCCACCGAAAATGAAACGAAGGAAAAAAAACCCGTCTTCACTCTAATACATTGAGGGGCATCAATCGTCTTGTGCCATATGATGTAATATCTGAAATGCTCAATGCACACGATTAGTCCGCAAAAGCATTGTCATCAATCACCAAAACCACTAAGGGAGAAATATGCCCTAACAAACATTAAACAAACCATGAATCCAAGCAACATACAAGATACATTTGATGTTTAATTAACTTGTGGCTATAGTTACAGAGATACAACTCTAAATTAACCTCATGAACTGCCCATCCTCTAAATATATCTCGTTCACCATGCAGTAAAAACAACAAAAATAACAATAATAATAATAATAAGTAATGAAGTAAGTCATCGATATAAGCAGCTCCTGTAGGGCGGGGTCCAATAATCCGGGCCGTTGCTATCCATGTACACCTGGGGCGTGCGGGAGAGTGGAACCAAGCACAACCCTCTACTCTTTAGGTCAGTCTCTGCATCTTCCTTCTTCCTCCCATTGAACCCTACCCATGGCTTGTAATCCTAAGGAAAAAAAAGGAACAACAACATAGTGTTATATGAATGGAAACATTGTTACGTGCGAGGTGTATCAACCGTAAAATTTCCGCAAGAAACTTTAGAAGTTTGATGATGGCTGCGCATGAAAGATAGGCTTATTATATCATTACTATTATTTTTGCGAGGAATTGGAAAAAGTTATAAAAGTAGATTTTAGTAAAAGGGTTTAATACTTCATATGTAGACTTTGTGGTTTTACCTTGCTACTACACGACTTCATGTAAGGGTCACTCAGCAGCTGCATGCAACAGACAACGAAATAGTAAGTCACACTGAAACAAAACAAAAAAATGTTGATTCCCAGATAGATATGGAGAAAGTTTTCCATGTCGTATATCATGAACTGATAGAGCCAAACTACAAAAGGAGGTAGTAACGGGGCTTGACCATGCATTCCATTACACAAAAGCAGCAGCACTAGTGGCACTCATGCTGTGCTAAATACGAACAAAGCAAGGCTACCATGGGGCCCTCCAAAGAGGGGGTGCATGAATAAATTCATCAGCTACGGGCTTGTCGGTTGTGGCGCAACACGTGTCTCCCAATAATTGGCTGCTTGGCATGAATATTCCCCTCTAACTAATATTAGGGCCTTTTGCAAAACATCCCTTTTGACAAATAAATAATTGCAGTGATTATGTTGCACGGGTCAGGAAAGGATGGTAGAAAGCCCTCCATTATGAAAATGTGTAAAGCGCTTCCACATCCTTTTAGTGATCATGCTGATTAAATAATCCTTACCAAGCATATGCATTATATAAAGGGAAACACATGCCGTTATATTAATTAGTTTCTTCAAGGTTTATCAGAATTTATGCTAACTTTCTGAACTTGATATGGAAAATGCATTCTCCTCTTTGTAACACTACGAAGACTCATAGATTAGAAGCAAAGCTAAATTACCTGCACTTGCTCATGCAACCACTTAATGTAATTTATCGCCTCATATAGAACTGATGCTGTATCGGTCTGTACAAAGGAGGGACGATGTCAGTATTCTTTTTTTTTTTTTTGGTTGCCTTCTGGCATTATTGTGGTGTAAATAAACATAAAAAAGAAATGAACAACCGAACACAGTATGAGCTTCAACACACCTTTCCAAATGGTGAAACCATCTGTTGAAGTGCAGTTATCTTGTCTCCTAACTTTACTTTAGGCACCTGCCCCTGTTAAATGGAAGCCTAATTAACTCATTAAGCAATGATAGTCTCATGAATGTATGAACCGACAGCTTAAATTTGTTTTGGGGAATTTGGTACTATCATAACATTGTTTCGCTATGTGCAACCTTTTCACGGTGTTCAAAGCATGCATATATGTTAAGCCATCATGTGTTCAAAGCATGCATATATGTTAAGCCATCATGTGTAATGCATGCATGTAATACTGCTTCTGATAAATATTGGTCTAAAAAATAAAGATTGAGCTAATTAATTAGCAGTCCGAATACTGGTTGAGCTCATGCATGCATGCATGCATGTCCCAATGGCGGATCAACCATGCACGCAAATAAAAGGTAGTGAAAGTGTGTAACATTGCCATACTTTGGGAGACGACGACGTGGGCGAGCAGGATTCTTGCTTGGACTTCTTCACATTGCCTTCCGATCCCTTCTCCTCTTCCGATTTCTTCTTCCCCTTGTTCGATAACGCACTACTCCCCTTGCCACAGCCGCCGGTGGTGATTGTCTTCACCTACGAATGCACACAAGTACAATATCATCCATCGATCAGGTGTCTCTGGCCCTTGATCTTGCATGCATGCTTTGCTTTCTTACAGGTACCGGCGACGAGATCTCCCGCCCTTGCTTCTTGTATTCCGCCGACGACGTCTTCGCCGGGGAGCCGGACGGCGCTAGCTTTCCCATCCCCCCGCCGAACGATATCAAGTCCGACAGGCTCCTAGCGTCGCGACCATCATTTCTGCCCCACCGAACGTCCATGGCAACGTCACCAGCGCCGGCGCCGCCTCCGTACATCCTGTTGCTGATGAGCCCTTGCATGGAGCTGTACCCTAGCCCGATTGGCCTCGTGAAGTCTTGGCTGCTGCTGCTGCTGCTCCCGGTCGCTTCCTGCAGCATAGCGCCGTGGCCGCCCCCACCCATCTCGTGCTTGACGTTGCCGTCGGCGTCCAGGAAGAGGGCCTTGGCGACGTGGCCCATGGCGGCGGCGTTATCGCATGGCCCGGAGCCGCCAACGCGTTGGTGGTGGCCGCTTTCTCCGTGGCACGGGTTGGGCGGCGCGATGGACCAGTTGCTCACCAGGTCCGACATGTTAGCTGTGAGCCCCTCTGGCGCGCCGTGCTGGTGCGCGAGCGTGTTCACGTAGCCAGCGCCGGAGGCGGAAGGGAGGTGCTTGTCCATGTTGGCAGCGCTGAACTGGTGGACGTCCGGCCATGCGATGCCGCCACCGTACTCCATCTTCTTGAGATAGTCGCAAGCTGGCGGCTCGGCGAAGAGCTCCGGGGCGAGCGTCCTTGAGTTTAGCAGCTCGAGGAAGTTCTCGCTGTCGTCGTCGTGGGCGTCATGCACCACATGCATGCTCCTCGCGACCTCACCGCCGGTGCCCCTGAGTTATTCTCCAATAGAGGTAATTGAAAGGTGAACAAAAAGAGAACGTGCACAACGGTAATTCTGCTTCATTATATTAGTTTATGCAACTAGTCTTGCTTCTTTGTCATCTATCATTTGGCAATCAATTGCAGTGTTGAAAGTGAGAATAATGTAAAGAGGGATCATCTTTGGGAATTGGATTGAAGTGGTACTTTTCTAGCTAGCAAGTAGGCAAGAGGACCTGGATGCTTTGATATGGTACCACTTTCTGGCGATCCGTACTAAGCAAGCAAATCTTAGTTGCTTCTCCACTTAAATAATTATTTAACAATAGTATCCTTTCTAGTTTGGCATTGTTATCTAGCTAGCTATCTACCAAAGCCTAGGAAATATATTTAAGCTTATATATTACTCCCTTCGTATCAAAATATAAGATGTTTTTTGACACTGTCATAGTGTTAAAAAATGTCTTATATTTTTTGATACAAAAGGAGTACTAGACACATTGGAGCATTTATTCTTTGAAGACGTAACAAATTTTGTTCTGGGAGCAAGCGATCTCACTTATGCTGATTCCAAATGTGATAGTAGCCTCACTTGCAACTCTACTTAAAATTAATTAGGTTTTCGACAAAGGGCGGAACCTATTTATCTAGCTAACTCGAGGCAGAGAACCTTGTGACCGAAGAATCACAATAGATGCCTATATTCATCTATACACATGTAATCAGTTCGTAAACCAAAAGTCCCATCTAGATTTGCATTGTCGGAATTAATTACCCTTTCCCATATCACACTATTTGAAAAGCTAACCAGCTAGCTCCTTTTTTCCTTGCCTTGCTTTGCTTTGCTTTAGTTCCTCTCTTGTGCTTTCCCTTGCAAGCTGCCACTGACTCTCTAGAATCCAGAGCATAGGCTCCAACCTATCACATTCATACGTAATTTATATTCTTGTTCTATTTTTCATTTCTTCTCTTTATGGAGGATAACCCCGGGCTCTGCATGGAGCGATGCACACAACTATTCTCATTAACAAGTGAGTGTACTGTAGCTTGGTAGAGGGAAAGGGAATAGAGATGAGAATTAAGCAGCAGGGTTATTTAGATTGATCGAAATTGGAATCACACTAGATAGGTAGAGGTAGACAATATATACTCTCGAGATTAGAATCTAGGCAAAGCGAGGCTACTTTCTTTTTCTTTCGGACAACAGATAGTGGACGCATGCCGTCTTTTCACGCCCGGGCCGGGCCTTCGAATATGCAAATATTACTAGCTATTACCCCCAAATATGCATGTGGTAATATGGTCCTGCTGAACTCACATGAAGACTTGGTTCCAGAGGTGGCTCTCCACGGCTGCAGCGGCGACGGAGGAGTCGTCCATGCTGATGCCGGAGTGGTTGGTCGAGGTCTTGGTGAAGGAGGTCTGCATGGTGCCGTTGGAGGCGGACAGGTCGTCGTCCGCGCCGGAGGAGGATGTCCTGTGTTGAGCGAGCGGGGCCCACAGCAGCGTGGCTGCTGTGGTGGGCGGCGGCGGCCAAGCCGGGGTAGTGGAGTAGGGGTGCATGTCGCGCCACCAGAAGGCCGAAGATGGGGGGTGCGGCGGTGAGCTCGCGACGGAGGCCTCCGAGCTCTCCTGGGCCATGCACTACGTACCTGCTGCTGCAAGGCAATTAAGTAGGCTTTATAAAGCTCCGGCCTCCGAGAAATTTGGCTTTGTCTAGAGGCCTCCGAGAAATTTGGCTTTGTCTAGAGGTGATAGGAGTTCGTGGGTGTCTGCCGGAAGCTTTATAAAGGAGGGGATGAGATGGCTATGTTGGAGTGATGTCACTCACACCTCTGGAATAGTCTCTGTCTTTTTTTTTTATAGAAAAACAGGGAGCCCCTCCCCGGTTCCATTACCAGAATGAAACCAAAACGGACAAGTTCTTACATCAGCTCACTAGAGGAGCAGTTCAGCGAGGAAACGAAAATGAAATCTAAACAAGTCGCGGCATAGCAGGATACATCAAGCTCCGGCCGGAGAAGGAAACACTAACATTACACTACAGCCCACAGACGAGGGCCAGAGAAGCTTTTCCTGGTCTTCATTGGCGGTGCCGCAGCTGCTTGCGGGGACCAGCACGCCGCGAGTGTCGAAACGGGGCTGGTCACCACTGTCTTGCCTCCAGTGTCCCTCTTCTTGACCGGCGAAGTGGGGTAGTGGTCAGCATCAGTGATCTTTAGCTTGTCCCAGGGGGCTGAACATGCTTTTAGCCACTTGTAAGCATCAACGGAAGCTGGATGAATCTCGCTAGCTGCCCTGAGAAGGCCCCCAGCCTCAATCCACTCTGTTCTGGGGAGAGAACAGTCCAGGATTTGATCATTCTTAGCAGCAGTCGCAGGACCTGTTTAATAGAGGTCCAGATTGTGTTATAAAAATGATAGAGTTTCTGAATTTCCAAAGACTCCAAACTACAGCAGCACCAACAGTGTTTATAGCTGAGTTTTTGTTGTTAGAAACCCAGTATCTAGCTACTGATTCAAAATATGTTCCCATCTGAGTTTTGAACTGATCATTGACGAAAGACCAAACTTGCTTAGCTACCACACAGTCAAAAAATAGATGGAAAATAGATTCAGGTTCAGAGCAGAATACACAGTCAAGAGGTTTGATAATCTGTCTTTCCCTAAGGTTATCCCTAGTCATAAGCTTGTTGTTAGCCAGCAACCATACGAAAACATGAATTTTTGGGGGAACTCTAAGTTTCCAAACACTAGGCACCAAAACAGGTTGAACCCCTCTGAAATTAATCACATGATACAAGGAACTAGTTGAGTATTGACCTTTTTTTTCAAATTGCCAAATCAGAGGGTCAATGTCATTAGTAAGAACAATGCTTCCAGCCAACTCAGTCAACTGGTACCATTGTTCCATGAGTTTGTCATCAAAATTCCTTCTAAAAGTCATTTTCAACTGATGACCGTCCCAAACCTCACTAATGCATTTGTTTTGCTCATTGCAAATGGAGTAAACAGGCCAAAATTGAACAGCTAATGGAGAGGTACCAAACCAAGTGTCTTCCCATAATCTAATGTTGTTACCATTCCCAACTTTCCACCTATAGCCAAGTTTCAGGGCTTGAAAGATGGATCTGACTCCTTTCCAAAATCTGGAAGTCTTTGGAGTAGAGCCAGGGGCAAAGAGATTAGGTCTCCCAGCCATGTGCTTTTGATCAATGATAATTTTCCAAGGTTTGCCCCCCCCCCCCCCCTCATAATATCTTTTCACCCAAGAGCCTAGCAGGCATAAATTAATGCCTTGAAGGTTTGGAATGCCCAAACCTCCAAATTCTTTTTTCATGCAAACTAGTATCCAATTGGCTAGGTGGAGCTTTCTATGTCCTTCAAAATCATTCCACAGGCAATTAGCCATCTGAGAATTAATCAGCTCAATAGCCCATTTGGGGAATTTAAAGAAAGACAACAAATATAGAGGAATACTAGCAAGACAAGCCTGAATGAGCACTAATCTACCTTTGCAAGAAAGAAGTTTCCCCCTCCACCCAGCAATCCTCTTCAGGATTTTATCTATGAGTGGCTGGATATCCTCTCTTCTCAGGTTGTCATGGTGGAGGGGAATGCCCAAGTATTTAATAGGGAAACACCCCCACTACATTCTAATATAGAGAGAAGTTCTTGAAAATCGCCATCCTCTATGTTCATGGGAATGAGTTCACTTTTGCTATAGTTGATTCTCATGCCAGACACCTGCTCAAAACAAGTTAAGACTGTTTTGAGGTTTTTGGCCTGAGAGATGTTATTGTCCAGGAATAGGATAGTATCATCTGCGTACTGTAAGCAAATGATACCACCAGGGCAAACCTCAGGCCAAAGCCCTGCAATCAGGTTGTGGCCTGCTGCTTTGACTTAAATTTTGGTAAGCACATCTACAACTAGGTTAAAAAGAAGAGGTGAGATAGGATCTCCTTGCCTAAGGCCTTTGCCAGTGAGGAAGAAGTCACTTTCTACATTATTAAGTTTGACTCCAACTGAGCCATTATGAGTAAGTTGTTGCATCCACAACAGCCATTTACTTCCAAAACCCCTCTTCTTTAGAAGATCAGCCAGGAAATCTAGATCTACTTTATCAAACGCTTTTTCATAATCAAGCTTCAAAACAAGCCCTGCTTTTTTACTAGAGTGAACCAAATGCACTACCTCATGAGCAGTGACCACACTCTCTAATATATACCTACCCTTAAGGAAGGCAGATTGGTTGCTAGCAACCAGCCTTTGTAGGATTTTAGAAAGTCTGTTAGTAAGCACCTTAGAAAAGATTTTGAAGCTGCAATTAATCAGGCTAATAGGTCAGAATTTTTTCATGGAGGTAGCTTCAGGTTCTTTTGGAATTAATGTGAGCAAAGCAAAGTTCAGCCTATAAATATCTAGAGTGCCTTTGTGGAACTCCTCAAACATGGCCATAAGATCATGTTTTACTAGGTCCCAAAAGTGCTGATAAAAGAAAAAAGGAATCCCATCTGGGCCAGGAGCACCATATGGGTAAGAATCAAACACAGCTTTTTTGACCTCCTCTTCAGAGAAAGAGGCTTCTAAGGAGTCATTTTCAGCTTGTGTGACCATTTCCACCATAGAGAAAAAATCAGTTTTAAGTTTGAAACCACTATTGGCTTCTTTTTTAAAGAGATCTTTGTAGAAATCACTAGCTACTTTCAACATATCTTTAAGATCAGTAACTGGGCCATTATTACTATCCAGGGAGTGGATAAGAGTTTTCCTCCTCCTTTGGTTAGCTACAGCCTGAAAATAGGCCGTGTTCCTATCTCCCTCTTTGATCTCTCTATTTGTGGACCTCTGTTTAGCTTTAGTTTCCTCCTGAAGCCAGATTTTTTGTAACTCAACTTGGATGAATTTCATCCTATTAAACTCAGTTTCAGAAAGATCAGAGATCTCTGCTTTGACATCCAGAGTATCAAACTCTTCCATGAGGATTTTTTATATCTCTTAAGGTTGGCTTCCTCATTGGAGTTCCACCCTTTAGTAACCTTCCTGAGTTTTCTAATCTTCCCTTGCCAATTCTCTAGTGGAGAGCCAGTGTTAGTGTGCTCATTCCAAATTTTATGGACCAAGGCAAAGAAATCTGATCTTAGGAGCCACCATTTTTCTATTTTATAGCTACCTTTTCTGGGTTGGGAGGCCATCCCAGAGTCCCACAACAAGGGGGTATGATCACTCCCACATCTGGGTAAGGCCCTACAAGTAGCTAAAGGGAATAAGTTATCCATGTCAGTATCACAGAAAAGTCTGTCAATAGTGGACATGATAAGGTCCACCTGGTTGTTAGCCCAGGTGAATTTTCTGAATAGTCTCCGTCTTTGGACATCTCAATCCTTTCGGGATCTGGTTAAGCAATGCACGTCACTGTTAGTCTACTATCTACACACTGAGCGGCTGCTACTTAGTGAGTGGCTGAATGCTAATGTTTGGAATTACTACACGGTTAACGGTGATCTTAGGGCAACTCCAACGCCGACGCAATCTGTTCGCGCGTCCGTTTGGGTAGAAACAGACACAAACCACGGCCCAACGCGCCAACACAAACGGACAAGCGTCTGCTTTTTGTCTGCGCGCGACCCATTTCAGGCTCAAATTTGGGCCGGGTTTGCGTCGGCGCGGACGCGCGCGACACCCGCCCTTGTCCTCCCCCTGGTCCATCAGTTGGTGGCACATTGGCCATTCCCCCCTCTCCCATCGACAGCCAACACACCTAGCCACCCCGCCCTCGCCGCCGTCACCCAGTTCCGACCAGTTGGATGCCGCTCAGGCCGCCACCCGCACCGACAAACCTCCCCCAGCAACACGCCGCACCCGACGGCCGCTCTTGCCGGCGTTGGTGGACTGTTTTTACCGCCGTCATAGCACCCCCATGACCACGACACCCCCCGCCTTTGCCACCGCCAACAAATCTCCAAGCTCGGCGTCCTGGCTCGCTGGTCGCCGCCACTGTCGCCTCCACGCCGACTGGCGTGCTGCTTGGTCTGGGAGAGACGTCGGGCTCTTCACCGGCCGGCTTCTTCCGCATGGATAGTGGAGATGAGTACTTTGTCAACAACTTCATTTGCCATTCGGACGATTCATCATCCGACGATGAGGAGTTTGTGGTTGCTACTTTGGTCGTCCATGACCACATTGCTAGGCAGCGGCCGATGTTTAGGGGCTCAATCCCGGGGCATGCTCCAGCATTGAGTCGCAACAGAGAGAGCGGACATTGCTTACTCTGGGAGGACTACTTCAAGTCCTCTTCCCCACTCTTCAAACACAACCTATTCCGGCGCAGCTTCTGGATGGCTAGACATGTGTTCAATCGTATTTGGGAGGGGGTGGTGGCGTACGATGATTATTTCGTATGCAAGGAGGATGCCCTGGGAAAGGTTGGCTTCTCCTCTTATCAGAAATCACTACAGCTATTCGGATGCTTGCATACGGAATACTCGGTGATCTTATTGATGAGTATGTCCGCACAAGTGAGTCCATGTGCCTAGAATCCATGTACAGGTTCTACAAGGCTGTGGTAGCAGTGTTTGGTCGGAGTACTTGAGAGAGCCAAATGCTGCAGATACAGCCCAATTGTTGGCGATCAATGCCGATAGGGGCTTTCCAGGGATGCTTATTAGCATAGATTGTATGCACTGGAAGTGGAAAAACTGTCCATCTACTTGGCAAGGGCAGTATAGGGGCCATGTGAAAGCTTGCACTGTCATACTTGAGGCTGTGGCTTCACAAGATCTCTGGATTTGGCACTCTTTCTTCGGCATGGCGGGCTCTCACAATGACATCAACGTGCTTCAGCGTTCTCCGGTGTTCGGAAGGCTTGCGGAAGGCAACTGCCCAGAGTTCAATGTTGAGATAAATGGCCACCATTACAACAAAGGATACTACCTAGCTGATGGTATCTATCCTCAGTGGAGTACTCTTGTGAAGACAATCCCCAACCTGATAGAAGAGAAGAGGCAGAGATTTTCCCAAGCACAAGAGAGTGCTAGAATGGATGTGGAGCGTGCTTTTGGTGTTCTTCAATCTCGATGGGGCATCGTTCGGCATCCTGCTAGAACTTGGAGCACCAAGAAGATGTGGGAGGCGATGACTGCTTGTGTGATCATGCACAACATGATCGTAGAGGATGACCGGAGGATGAAATCTTCGACCAGGGGTTTCAATTTCAGTGTGAAAATGTTGTGCCTGAGCATGGAGGAGCGGCAACGTTTGCACAGTTCACCCAATTTCATCATGAAATGCATGATTGGGCAACTCACATTCAACTCCAAGATGATTTGGTTGAGCATATGTGGGCTCACCTTGGCAACCAATAGATGTATCGGCTCTTTTCTTCCAAATGTATTTGTAACAATTTAAATTTCATTTGGTTTGTAATCTATGAGATTTTTTATTTGGTTGTAAAACTATGATATTTGTATTTGGTTGAATTATGCGAACTTTGGGCAATGTGTAAGTGCACCTAGTGCCCCCATAGTGGTTTTGGAGTATTGAAGACAAATGGTTTAAGAGACTAATGTGTTTACTAGTGTACACAAGAGATATAGTCCCTGAAGATTTGGTTTAACCAACGAAAGACGACCCCTAAAATGTATTTCTTCAAGTGAAGAAATTGGTGCGTCCTTTGAAGAAATTGAAGTGAAGATTTGGAAGCTTGAAGAGTTTCTTTTCATAGTTTCTTTCTTCTTTATTTGAGTCATTGGAAACACCATACTGTCATAGGGGGTCTAGGTGATACATAGGCGTATTTCTGAAGTGATGCTCAAAATCTATACACTACCTATTTCTTCGAGTGAAGACTTTGGAAATCTCTTGCAGTGCAGTCGAGTTCTTCAGTGATAGAGACGAAGTTCTTCTGGTCGTTGACGGAATTGGTCTGACTGAAGAGTTAGGGTTTCGCCAGTGCGACTCTCTTATCGTGAGGAAATTGAGTGCCCCGGTGAAATTGAGAGTTCAAATTTCTGACCATTGCTGCGCTAGCGCCAGCTGTCGAGTGGATCCTTATCCTGACAACGGTCATGTCCAAAGGGCCGTTTATGTCATATCATGTCGGGTTGCCCCCTGGCTATAAATAGCCGCCTCCCACAACCAGTAGTTGGTTGGCTGCTCCAAGAGAGAGATTGACACTTGTCATTTGAGAGCAACCCATCCTCCGACAACTTTGAGAATACCCAAGTGAGGAAAAACCCAACCAGAGCCATAGTGATTGAGCCTCACTGAAGAGATTGACATGTGTGATCCGACGCTTGTTACCTTTGAAGACTGTCATTCTTCTAGACGGTTAGGCGTCAAGTTCTAAGAACCCAAGAAGAATTTGTGGAGTGCCATAGAACAACTCTGTGAGGGTTTTGGAAGTCTACCCTGAGGACTTACCACGAGTGATTGGGCGAGGTCTAAGTGACCTTAGCTCAAGGATAATACGGTGAAGACTAAGTGTCTTTTGGGTTGATTCACAAGCCGCTCGAACCAGACGTACAGTTGATACAACAACTGGAACTGGTCTAACAAATCACTGTGTCATCACCGAGCCAACCTAGTTTGAAATACCTCAACTCTTTAATTTCAGTACTTCCGCACTTGAAGAATTTGTGTTCTGCATTCTGAAGACTTTGAATGGAAGACTTTCATCATGATGCCTTTCATTTCTTCAGTTCATCATGTTTATGCTTTAATGTATGTATGACTTCATGTTCTTCATCTGCATCTATTATGTATGCATGTTTCACCTCTCTGTGATGATTTAATCTCGCCTCTATTTCTATTTCGTCACTCTGATTTTCATCAAAATCTACCGACTTTGACAATTTAATCTCACATTCACCCCCCTGGGAGATAACTTTCGCTTTCAATTGGTATAAGAGCAAGGTACTCCCTTGTTCTGTGTGATTTTTGTTTAACCCCCTGGAGTTTTAGTTATGTCGACCGCAAGTATGATCAAGGTCTCCGTTGCGTGCCTCATCTTTGATGGCACGAACTACCCCTACTAGAAGAATAAGATACGTATGCATCTTGAGGCTATTGACAACGATCTCTGGTTTGTTGTCGAGAATGGTGTTCTCCTCATGGGACCGAGTGTCAATGCTACTGACTTGAAGAGATTCAAGCAGCTTGACTCTCAAGCAAAGAATATCATAAGCGGGCATCTGAACAAAGTACAGTATGGTAGAGTGAGTGCCCTGGTGATACGTCTCCAACGCATCTATAATTTATGAAGTATTCATGTCATGTTTACAACAATTTTATATGGTTTTGGTGCACTTTTATATGATTTGAATGGAACTAACCCGGACTAACGCTGTTTTCAGTAGAACTACCGTGGTGTTGTTTTTTGTGTAGAAATAAAAGTTCTCGGATTGGGTTGAAAATTTACGGTGATTTTTTATGGACGAAAAGAGACCCACGGAGTGCTGGAGATGGAGCAAGGGATGGCCGAGGGAGCCACAAGCCTGGGGGGCGCCCCCCCCTAAGGGCGTGCCCCCCGAGCTTGTGGGACCCTCAGGCATCCCCCTGATGTGAAACTATGCCAAAAATTTCTATAAATATAGAAAACCCCAAAAATAATCCTAGAACTTCCATGCCGCCGCCACAAGCCTCTGTTCCGAAGCGATCTTATCCGGAGCCATGTTCCGGCACCCTGCCGGAGGGGGAAATCATCATCGGAGGCCATCTTTATCATCCTGGCGGTCTCCATGACGAGGAGGGAGTAGTTCACCCTCGGGGCTGAGGGTATGTACCAGTAGCTATGTGTTTGATCGCTCTTTCTCTCTCTCCCTCTCTCTCTCTCTCTTGTGTTCTTGACTTGGCACGATCTTGATGTACCGCGAGCTTTGTTAATATAGTTGGATCATATGGAGTTCTTCCCTCTCTATCTTGTTTTGATGAATTGAGTCTTTCCCTTTGAGGTTTCATTGTTATCGGATTGAATATTTTGGATTTGAGAAAACTTGATGTATGTCTTGCATGTGGATACCCACAGTGACAATGAGGTATTCTATTGAGTCACTTGATGTATGTTTTGGTAATCAACTTGCGGATTCCCGAGGTGACATTGGGGTAATCTAGGCATAGGGGTTGATGCACGTATTCATCCTACTTTCTCCGGTAGAAACTTTGGGGGTACTCTTTGAGGTTCTTTGTGTTGGATTGAATATTATGAATCTGAAATTGCTTGATGCATATCAAATAATCGACTCACGGATACTTGTGGTGACATTGGAGTATCTAGGTGACATTAGAGTTGATTGATGTGTATCATGGGGTGTTATTTTTAGTATGAACTCTAGGGTTGTTTGTGACACTTATAGGGATGGCTTAATAGATTGATTGGAAAGGAAACTTTGAGGTGGTTTTGCTACCTACAACAATTTCTTCTTATGTTCTCCATTTTCTAGGAACTTTGGAGTGATCCTTTGTTGCATGTTGAGGGATGGTTATATGATTCAATTATGTTAGCACTGTTGAGAGATTGCACTAGTGAAAGTATGAACCCTAGGCCTTGTTTCTAAGCATTGCAATACCGTTTGTGCTCACTTTTGTTACTTGCTACCTTGCTGTTTTTATTATTTCAGATTACAAAAACTTATATCTACTATCCATACTGCACTTGTATCACCATCTCTTCGCCGAACTAGTGCACCTATACAATTTACCATTGTATTGGGTGTGTTGGGGACACAAGAGATTGCTTGTATTTGATACAGGGTTATTTGAGAGAGACCATCTTCATCCTACACCTCCCACGGATTGATAAACCTTAGGTCATCCACTTGAGGGAAATTTTTTGTTGTCCTGCAAAACTCTGCGCTTGGAGGCCGAACCGAGTCTACAAGAATAAAGTTGTGTAGTAGACATCAAGCTCTTTTCTGGCGCCGTTGCCGTGGAGGTGAGTGCTTGAAGGTATATCTTTAGATCTTGCAATTGAATCTTTTAGTTTCTTGTTTATTCACTAGTTTGGTTTATAAAAGAAAAAAAATGGAATTGAGGTTGCCTCAAATGCTTTATCTTTATAATGTCTTTCTTGAAAATGATGGATCAGAAAATTGTGCCAAAGTGTTAGAAGAAGAATTCAATAAAATGTTTGGCATAAAATCCTTGAAGGATAAGCATGATTGCAATGTTGTTAATATGCTTGCTATGAATATTCGTGATACTAATGATGATTGCACTAGCCATGATAAATCTCTGAAAAAAGGGTTTCTTATAAGCATGTAAATTCTTGTGGTGAGCATAGATCTTGTGAAAACATGCCAATAAGGGATGATAGATTTTCTAAGAAGCATAAATATCAAAGAAACCAATGGTTGCTCAAGACGCTAGATGATTATGCTAAAGAGTTATGTTCCCTTCTTCCCATTACTTGTGAACTTTGCAATGAAGGTAGTCACTTTAGTTTTCAATGTATACAATTTTATTATCGAACTGCGTACAAATATTAAAATGATATGATCACCCTTGAGCATTTTAATGAACTTAGTCTATTTTTGGGGTATGAAGAAGTGGCACATATAAGTAATTGGCTTGAAGGATTAATTCTCATGAAAGCTCTTGAATTTGATCTAAAGGGCATTTATATGTATTGTGTGGTAAATTGTAATGAGAATGCTTATCTTGCCAATTATATAAAGACGGGAAAACCAATAGAATATGAAGAGGATACTAATGAAAGGGAAAAGATTTCCCAATTTCCTCCTATTGTTTCCCATGATGAATCAGGTGACGAGGAGGAGCTTCCTGTCCAACCAATCTCCTCAATAAAAATCTTAGAAAAATTAAATAAACCCACACATAATGTGGTGAAGAAGAAGAAAAGAAGCTAAAGTAGAGGTAAAAAGGTATCTCTCCCAAGTAATGTTGCTCCCATTATGGTTATGCCTCATGAGAATGAATCAAAAATAATTGTGGAAGAAGATACACTTGATGATGATTTTGTTATGTCTATCACTTGTTATGATGATTATGATTGGGAAGATAATGATACTTCTTATAATCTTGAAAATATTTTTGGCACCAACTTGGGAAATTAGGATGATAATAATTATTATACTATTGGTGCTGTTCATACTATTGATGATTAGAGTGATTATGCTAATGATATGCAAACCCACAAGCTTGGGGATGCTATGTTTGATGAGAATGACATGTTTGAGAATTTATTTGCTACAAATAATGTTTATCCTAAGCTTGGGGATGCTATGCTTAATGAGGATGATCTTTTTAGTCCTCGTACTTTTAATGATCAAATTTATTATGATGATAGCATGCCTCCTATTTATGATGATTGTAATAATTATGAAAGTGGGTTTGGAAGAGTGTCAACTTTAGGTAGTAATTATCCCACTATTTTGGAGGGTGTTGAATCTTATAATAATGATAAAAGTGGATTTGGAGAGGTCATGACTTTATTTAATGTTGAATCCACTACTTTGGAAGAGGTTTCAATTGATTATGATGAGAACAAAGTTGCTACTTATGATGATTATTGTGATGATACTTATGTTATGAAAAGTAGTGATGATTATTCTTATAAAACGTGTCATAATTATGAATACCCTTTCACTGAACATTACTCTTTTAATGTGTAAACAATTTATAGTATTCAAGTTTCATATGATACTCCCACTATTATGAATGAGAAGAACATTGCTTATGAGAAGAGTAATAAAAATTCTATGTTTGTGGATCATGAAAAGAATGCTTTATGTGATAGATACATTGTTGAATTCATTCATGATGCTACTGAAAATTATTATGAGAGAGGAACATATGCTTGTAGGCTTCTCAATAATATCAAGTCTCCTCTCTATGTGTTGAAATTTTTGAAGTTATGCTTGTTTTGCCTTCCTATGCTAGTTGATTCTTGCTCCCATAAATTGTTTGCTCACAAAATCCCTATGCATAGGAAGTGTGTTTGTCGGTGTATAAAAACATGGGTGTCTTCATACCCTAACTTATGCACAGACAGTTGCAGCCTTCCCGATGGCAAGGGCTTGCCAGAGGATTGCTTCCATCAAGACTCAAGACTTGGTTGATAAAACCATGAAGAAGACCTCGAGGCAGGTCATCGAGAAGTACTAAGTTAGTACTGAAGATCAAGACTGTTGGGGATATTCCCCGCACCCATAACCCGGCTCAAGGTATGACCCGGCAAGGGTCTGAAGGTACTATGGGCCATACAGTTCTCTGGGTCATGGTGGCGCAACAAGGAAGGGGCTGAAGGCCCATAAAATGACCCGGCCATGGGCCGGCTTGTAAGGAAACAGGCGGGCCGGCTTACGGAGAAGGCCCATGTAGAAGAATCTCCTAACTCGGGAAGCAAGATAAGTAGGAGTTAAGATAGGATTCGGGTTGTGACTACGACCCGGAATCTGTTGTAAACCTAGGGACTCAACCTATTATATAAAGGGGAGCCCCTGGGACGAAAAGGATTAAGTTGCAATCTCTCGAAAGCTAGGTTAGCGAATTCGCACCCATGTAATCACGGTAGGCTTTTACCTCCACCGTGAGGGGCCGAACCTGGGTAAACTTGTGTCTCTCTTTTCCGTTCAACCCCGTTCAAGCTTCCATGCAACTGCGATGGCCTCACGACTAAGTCCTTTCACGAGGACATCTGCCGTGACAAAACCATGATAGTTGGCACCCACTGTGGGGCTAGCGCACGGTGGAGTTGAATTCTTGGAGGGAGCTCCTTTAGGGATCGAGGGATACGCGATCGGTCAAATGACCAAGAGTCGCCGTGGCAAGCTCTACATCGATGATTCTGGCTGGGGCCCCGAGGCCGACTCAATCGAGTACGAGTACCGGGTCCCTTTCGGCAAGATCCATGTCTTCATCGGCATCATTGGCGAGTCTGGCACCGGGTCGGACGTCATCATCAACACCGAGTCAGCCCGCCACACCAGACCCGGCCAGGCAAGACCCGGCCTGCCGAGAGCTGGCCGGAGGCATGCTTTTGTGGGCTTCATCCAGGGGGTGGCCCTGTCAGAAAATTCTATATCTGGTGATGACACGCTCGTCTACTCTGATGGCGAGTCGTCAATGGGAGAGACTGAATCAATCTGTCCCCTGTTTGATGGCAAGTTGGGAGGTTACTCCGATGATAAAGTTTTTCTTAAATCCCACGAGCCAGCTCGTTTTGCTGCGGTCTACATGGCTGGAACCCAGAATCAGCCCCGTGACCCGACTAATCCCGCGTTAGGTTAGAACCTGGATCCTGCCGGGTCATCTGCCACCGGCTCTCAGAAGACTGGGGTGCATGCGTTATCTGAGATGATGGCTACTCTTGGGGCACTTTTGGCAGAGCCAGTGACTACAGTGAATGCTGAAGCGCACAACGCGGAGATCACGAAGTGTCGGGAGCAGTTAGCCAAGATCCAGGAGGATATCAATGCAGAAAACACACGTATGGCAGAAATCCAGGCCCAAGTCCTCAGCGAGACTAAACGCTTGGAGGCGGAGGCCACACATCTGAATTTTCATTAGAACGAGTCAGAAGTGGTACATCGGAGGAGGCACCAGAGCCGGCTCCCAGCGGCCATTGAGCCAACCCAACTGTTCAGCTCGCCGCACAACTTGCTCGACCCAGCAAACCGGGGAGTCGGTGCTGGATCCCCAGGCGTAATTCCAGTCATACCCTGGTTGACTCAGAACGTGCCCCCTAGCGCAGCGCAGCAGCAACAGCCGCCAGTTGGGCGGCAGGAACAGCCGCCGACTCTGCAGCAGTAGCAGCAGCCGCCGGTCCAATGGCAGCAACAGCCGCCGGCTCAGCAGTTGCCGCCTCATCGTTTCCAGACACCGGTCGGGCATTATTCTAACCCGGTGGACAATGTGTTTGCAGCGACTCACAACTTAGCAACAATCCCAATTGAGGGGAACAGTCCGATTGAGATTGGGGCCATGAATGCTATTGAGATGCTGAAAACAGCGGTGACACAGCAAGCAAACTACTCTCATAGTCAGCACCGGCTTCACTCTACCCCACATCCAAGCCGTAGTAGGAGCCGACATGCCGAGTCACCAAAAGTTTCCAGTAATGCGCAGTGCAGAAGGGCTCAGCAGACGCCTCTAAATCAGCCACAGCCTGACATCCCAGACGCGCAGGTGATCGTTGATGCTGCTCGTGCTTTACGGAGGTTAGAGGCAGGAAACACAGGAGCAGCATATGGACAGCCTATCATGCAACCCCCGCCCGCCTCAACCCAGCCAGCTGTCCGCACTAGTGGCATAACAGGCCAGACTATCGGAACTCCATGTTTAGTCCCGGCATTATGGGACGCATGTATGCCCCCGGATTTCAAGGGTCCTCGTAAAGTTCCTAATTATACAGCCGATTTGGAGCCGGCTGAGTGGATCGAAAGTTATGAGCTAGCTATGGATATGATGGAAGCCAGTGATGCTGTTTGTGCTCGATATTTACCTCTAATGTTGGAGGGTCCAGCGTGCACTTGGTTGAAAAATCTGCCTGCAAATTCTGTTAACACCTGGCAAGAGTTGAAGGAGCGCTTCATCAAGAACTTCCAGGGGACGTGCAAGCATCCAACTACAATCGTTGATCTCGAGCATTGTGTTCAGTGTGATGATGAGTCAACACATCATTGGTCTCGCCGGATTGCAGAAGTAATCCACTCTTCGGATAGCATCAGAGCTCAGCAGGCTGTCCTTGTCTTGGAAAGGAATTGTAAATTTCAGCCTTTGGTTCAGAAGTTGGGGCATCTCAAAAGGAAGGTCAAAGACATGGGTGATATCATGGATGTTTTAACTCGGTATGCCAAGTCTGATAGTACAAAGGATCCAACCTCTGATGACGAGAAGTCTAGCAAGGGAAAGAAAAATGGTGGCAAGGGTCAACGGCAGAATAATGGCAATGGAAACAACAATAACAATCACAAGCGTAAGAATCACGAGGGAGGTTCTGATCTCGTTGCGAACACCAACACTGGCCCTAAAAGTCAGTGCCAGAACAATGGCTCTAGGAAGCCCTTTTCTGGTAATCGCCCTCGTAGTTACGAGGAGGCTCTCAAGGGTCCGTGTCCAAAACACAGTTTTGATGGTAAGCCGGCCAACCATTCGTGGGAAAACTGCTTTATCATGCAGGAATATTCCAAGCGAATCTTTCAAAATCATCAAAGTGGTGGCAGCAATGGTGGACATCCTGGCAATCCTAGACCCGGCAACTCTGGGCTGGCTTCCAGGGAGCCGGCTCACATGGACATTTTGCAGGCCCCGGGTTCCGAGGTAACAGCGGTCAAAATTCCGGGTTTTAGGGGGCTAGTAATGGTGGAGGCAACAGTCAGCGCAACAACCAAGGAAATCAGAATCAGGGAGGTCAGTCTGGATTTCAGAGTAATCCTAAGCAGTTGAATAGTGGACATTATTATGTGTTCACCACAAGTACGTGTAAGCGCGACCGGAAGCTTCAGAGATGAGCTGTCAATACAGTTGAGCCGGCAGTCCCTTACTACTTAAACTAGTCAGAGCAACCAGTAACTTGGAGTCGGGAAGATCACCCCGCACGGATTGATAACCCAGGGGGTTTTGCTTTGGTGGTCGCTCCACAAGTCGGCGGCTACACCTTAACAAAGGTACTCATGGACGGTGGAAGCAGCATCAATATCCTCTATTATGATACTTTCAAACGGATGAACTTGTCCGAGAAGCAGCTCACCCCTTCCACTACAATCATTCATGGCATTGTCCCTGGCAAGTCGGCTTACCCTATTGGCAGGATTTCTCTGGAAGTTGCTTTTGGCACTGAATTCAACTATCGCTCGTAGTTCTTGTCGTTTGAGGTGGTCAAGCTTAAGAGTCCATATCATGCTCTCTCCGGGAGGCCGGCTTATGCGCGGTTCATGGCACGTCCATGTGATGTTTATCTGAAGCTGAAGATGCCTGGACCAGGGGGCACTATCACAGTCAATGGTAATAGTAAAGTCGCCCTAGAGTGCGAGGAGGGAGATGCGGCTTATGCTGAGACAGCTTGTGCAGCCGAAGAATTGAAATTCTACAAGGCCAATGTTGATCCGGCTGATATGACCTCTCTGAAGAAACCGACCACAGAGGCTGATCCTTTGCTCAAGTTCAAGTCAGCAAGAGACACCAAGCAAGTTGACTTTACCCCTGGTAATTCTTCCGAGTAGTTCACCATTGGGGCGAATATGGATCCCAAATAGGAAAGTGCGCTCATCGAGTTCATCCGTGAGAATCGGGGCATCTTTGCATGGAAACCTTCTGACATGCCGGGAGTACCGAGAGAACTCGCTGAGCACTCCCTTAATGTGGATCCTAAGTTTAAGTCTGTACGGCAATACCTCTGTCGTTTTAATGAGGAGAGATGCAAAGCCATTGGAGAGGAAGTGGCTCAGCTCCTAGCTGCCGGGTTCATTATTGAAGTATTTCATCCGAAGTGGTTGGCAAACCCAGTTCTTGTTTTGAAGAAAAACGGGACTTGGCGGATGTGTGTTGATTACACGGACTTGAATAAGGCCTGTCCTAGTGATGCTTTTCCTCTGCCCCGTATTGACTAGATCATTGATGCTATGGCTGGTTGCGAGTGTTTGTGTTTTCTGGATGCTTACTATGGTTATCATCAGATCAAGATGAAGGAGGAGGACCAGGAAAAGACAGCTTTTATCACGCCATTTGGAGCTTTCTGTTATACGTCAATGCTATTCGGTCTGAAGTGTGCACAGGTGACTTATCAGCATTGTGTCCAGAATTGTTTTCATAACCAGATCGGGCGTAACGTTCATGCTTATGTTGATGATATTGTGGTCAAGTCTAGGAAGAAGGAAACTTTGTTGGCTGATTTGAAGGAGACATTTGACAACCTGCGAGTTTACCAGATGAAGCTCAACCCGGCCAAGTGTGTGTTCGGTGTGCCAGCTGGGAAGCTGCTTGGTTTCCTTGTCTCTGAGCATGGCATTGAGGCTAACCCAGAAAAAATTAAGGCTATCACAACTCTGAAGAAGCCGGCCAACATCAACGCTATCTAGAAATTGACAGGCTATGTGGCGGCCTTGAGCCGGTTTATTAGCCGGCTTGGCGAGAAGGCGATTCCTCTGTACCAGCTTCTAAAGAAAATAGATAACTTTGTCTGGAATGATGCTGCTGACAAAGCTTTTGAGTCCCTCAAAAAGTAGTTATCTGAGACGCCATTCCTTGCTGCTCCCCAGGACAAGGAGCCAATGTTATTATATATCGCTGCTAACAACAGGGCTGTCAGCAATGCCATTATTGTCGAGCACAAGGAAGAAGGCAAGGAATACCTAGTCCAGCGACCGGTGTACTATGTCAGCAAGGTTTTAACAGAGTCCAAGCAACGGTACCCGCATTGGCAGAAATTGGTTTATGGTGTGTTCATGGCGAGTCGCAAATTGAAGCACTATTTTCATGAGCACCCAATTACTGTTGTCAGTTTCGCACCTCTTGGGGATATAATCCAGAACAGGGAGGCGACGGGCCAGGTCGCCAAGTGGGCCATTGAGCTTAGCCCGCATCATCTCAAATATGTGCCACGGACTACCATCAAATCTTAGGATTTGGTGGATTTCATCAATGACTGGACTGAGTTGCAAGCTCCGGAGGAAAGGCCGGATACCACATACTGGACGATACACTTTGATGGCTCCAGGCAATTGGAGGGCTTGGGGGCTGGAGTTGTGATAACTTCCCCGCGAGGTGATAAGTTTTGCTATGTTTTGAGGCTTATGTTTCCCTGTACTAACAATGGAACAGAATATGAAGCCCTGCTTCATGGTCTCCGTATGGCTAAGGAGATGAACTTAAGCCGGATCAGATGTTTGGGCGACTCATATTTGGTGGCTCAACAGGTCTCTGGCACTTGGAATTCTAAGGACCCCCTCATGGCGGCTTACAGGCACACTGTCACTAATATCGCTGGACACTTCAAGGGGTACCAGGTTGATTATATTGATCACCGGCTTAATGAGGCAGCAGATGCACTGTCTTGCTTGGGGTCTTAGCGCAAGCCTCTTCCACCCAATGTTTTCCTAGATGTTCTGTACAACCCGTCAGTCAAGTTGCCAACGGAGGAGGACATTGCTATTCCTGATCCAGAAGCAGCATTGGTGGCCGCTATTCATGCTACTCCAGACTGGAAAGTACCTTATCTGGTATATCTTACTCGTGGCGAGCTCCCTGAAGTGGAAATCATCGCTCAGCAGATTATCAGGAGGTCTAAATCCATGTCCATAGTCAATGGCGAGTTGCACAGAAGAAGTGTTACAGGTGTTTTTCAACGTTGTGTTTCCCCTGAGGAGGGCCGAGAGATCCTTAATGAGATACATTTCGGCGATTGTGGACATCACGCTGGCTCACGGTCTCTGGTCGCAAAGGCTTTTTGACACAACTTTTACTAGCTTACAGCTCACGCAGATGCAGAGGAGATTTTTCGCAAGTGTGATGGTTGCCAAAAATTTGCTCGCCAAGTGCATGTGCCAGCTCAAGAGTTGCGGATGATCACAATTACTTGGCCTTTTGCAGTCTGGGGGCTGGATATGGTTGGACCTTTCAAACGATCCAAGAATAAGCATACTCACTTGTTGGTTGCAATTGACAAATTTACCAAGTGGGTTGAAGCTGAGCTGGTTAGTCATTGCGATGCGGCTACAACTGTCAAGTTCATGAAAAAGCTGATTTACGGTTATGGTTATCCACATAGCATCATCACAGATAATGGTACCAATCTGTCTAAAGGAGCTATGAAGCAGTTTTGTCAGCGAGAACATATCCGGCTTGATTTGGCATTAGTAGCATATCCTCAGTCCAATGGACAAGCAAAGCGAGCTAATCAAGAGTTGTTACGCGGGATTAAACCAAGACTTATGGTACCTCTTGGGCGAACCCCAGGATGCTGGGAGGAAGAATTGCCTGCAGTACTTTGGAGCATACGAACTACTCCCAACAGGTCAATGGGCTATACGCCGTTCTTCCTGGTTTATGGTGCAGAGGAAGTGCTTCCAAGCGATATTCGACATGATTCCCCGAGAGTAACAGCTTATGTGGAGGCTGATAATGAGCAAGCTCGCCAAGATGCTCTTGATGCTCTAGAAGAAGAATGTTAACTCACCGCGTCCAGATCTGCGATATATCAACAAGACCTACGTCGCTATCATAGCCGTAGAGTTTGAAGCCGTACCTTTCAGGAAGGTGACTTAGTGCTCCGTCAGATACAAGACCAGACAGGCATGCATAAGCTCACGCCTCCTTGGGAAGGGCCCTTTGTCATCAGAAAGAATCTCAAGAACGGGTCATATTACCTTGTTGACATACATGAAGCAAATAAGTCACGTACCTCTAAAGAGGAGGGCAGCTGGCCCTGGAATATTGCACATCTTCGGCCATATTATACCTAAGTCATAGACTTGGCAGTATCTTCTGTAGATACCTTCATCATGTATATATATATATATATAATGATCAATGAAATAAAGTCGGCATCTCTGGATAAGAGAGTTTGTCGTTTCGCCTCAAAAGTTGTGTGTTGAGTCTTTATTCTTTGATCATTGGTTACTTGGGGGCTTCCAACTCATCGAGTTTAGCTATTAACATCCCTCTTAACCCAGCATAGGCCATTATATACTTGGTTATACCTACCTGTTAGCAAGATGCTACTCACAAAAGGTGACCTGGTTGAATGCTTGATGAGTCAATCACAAAGGTGGCCCTGAACTCATCAAAGTTAAAACACTGGTTAAGTCACGTGAGAGCCGGCTTTCAGAAAGCTAGGACAAACCAAGAGGCTAAAAAGCCTACTTCACAGAAGCAAATCAGACTCGAGCCTCGAAAGCCGGTCTTTATGTCATGCCTCGAAAGCCGGCTTACTATTTTTTGCACGTCTCTTTCTATCATGTTATTTCTTCTATATATATCTATCTGCATTTTTGTTTGCAAGATTTAGTTTATATATAAACACCGGGTTATAAATAATGTCAGGTTACAGATGATGCCGGGTCACAAATTTGACCAGGTTTAGAGAAACCAAAGTATGTTCTGTAGTATACTTCAACACTTATGGATTTCCCAAGCATATATTTGTCGGGTTATTTTACAAAACACAGCCCAGGATTTCAATCAAAAGACATCAAGTGCAATTTGCCGGGTTGAGCAATACAAGCATGATCAGCACATATTTAGCACCGGCTCAATAGTTCGAAAGCACTCAATGCACGAAGGCATTGACAGATTTGAGTTTTTCTACCAACTATTACAAGCCGCATTTGGGCTATTTTTCAGCAAGTTTTTCAACACTTGGCAAAGATCATCAATGCCGGCGGTGGAGCTCTCCGGGTTGGTGTCTTTTCACCCTTCTCCGGCGCCAGTCGTAGACGGGTCAGCTTGTGCTGGCTCTTCCGGTGTTTTCGGGGCCACGTCTTCTGCTCCTGTCTGGGGGTCGTGTCGGTGTACTAAAGTTTGGGACTCTTTAGTACCCCATACTTGTGCACGGACGGTTGTAGCCATACCAGCGGCAAGGCCTGCCGGAGAGTAACTGGAGACAGATACAAGATTATCAAGAGGGCATTCAAACTAACGATCAGAAGATAGAAGACAGAAGGCTGGGTTCCCAGCAAGATCCTTGCCGGAAAGGCTAGCGAAGGCCCGGCAAGGTCTCGCACCCGACAAGGTCTCACACCCTGCAAGATATCGCGCCCGGCAAGATCCCACCGCTCCAGCACAGTGTCACCGCTCCAGCGCAGCGACCAGCCTGTCGTTTAGGGCTTGTCCTCCTGGTTGCGTGTCATTTCATCGACCGCGGAAGGGGTTAAGCGGCGCTGATGGGACGGGTCCTTTTTCCGTCCCCGAGAAAGTAAGGGACACCTAAACGGAGCATTAAATGCGTTTGTCCTAAGACGTCAGTGGTAATGATGTAACACTGTAGTAACTTTTCACCTCTTGTACTACTGTCCGCCACTGTTGGTGACCCCTTCGACGTATTAAAGGAGGCCCAAGGCGAAGCTTCAGAGGGGAGGACCTTTTTCGAGCCCATTCTGCATGCGTAGCTGCTTCCTGAACGTACTGTTCATCACAAGCGCTTCGTGTACTTGAGCTAAGAACATCCATAATACAAACAAAGCATGAGTAGGGTATTATGCTTCTCAGCGGCCCGAACCTGGGTAAAAATCCCTGCGTTTGATCGTTGGATCCGCTCTTTGTGTACATCCTTTCCCTTGCTGAACCGTAAAGGCATCCACGCGATCCCATAGGTGCCGTACCCCGACATCTTTGGCGCGCCAGGTAGAGGAAAGGATTGCGCGAACCCGATCTAGCGGTCAGCGCACCAGTTCTTGATCACCTTCGTCGCCATGGCTCCCAAGAAGAAGGGCGCTACGGCGGCTGATCCATCCGCGTCCGGCCTGCCCGTACCCACGCAGACGGGCGACGGCGTAGGCGCTGGTGGAGGAGGTGGAGGTCTTGAGCCTCCACGACGTTCTGGCGATCCGAGCCAGGCGAGCGCCAGGTCTAAGGACGGAGCCGTCCTACCTACGGGTGGCGCGGCGAACTCCAAGGACGGGACGGCGCCTTCCAAGACACCCACGCCGGCGCATGCACCGCGGCCTTCTCAGGTCGCGCACGACGTGTAGCGCCGCGACGTTGGTGGCTCCAGGCACCCCCATGGAAAAACCCCTGCGCATCACTCCCAAGATGCGCGGGGCCAAGATCCCCGCCAACATGCCGGCAGAAGCCGCGCGCGATCGCAAGGCCGTGATGGAGCTCCTTCTAACTTTGTTAGGAGTCAGAGCACCTCACGTTCTTCGCACCTTTCGCCGCCGCCTACACCGGCAGAAGCGTTGGCGCGAGCTCAGCTGCTCCTAGACTTCCCTCCCGCTCCGGAGAAGATGGAAGAATGGAGATCTGCTATCCAGAGCCTCATCGGCTTTGCCAATGACGATAGGCCGCAGCAGGCAGGGCCTTCGCGGCGGTAGTCCATCGAGCCGGTGTGTGCTGATGACAAGAAGACTGGAGGCGGCACGACTACGATGCGCTCCCCTCCTCCACGACAACAGCGGTCGCTAACCCGGCGGACCGACGCCCGTGATGACGATTCCATGGCGTCGTCTGATCCGCGGGTTCGTCGCGATCAACGTCAAGTTCTTCGAGAACGGAACAAGGAAGACGCTCGAACTACCATCGAGCGGCGGCGGGAAGCGTGCCGTCAATCCGACAGGCGCGCGGGGCCCACTGTCGACGAGCCTGCACCAGGGTATTCTGGTAGCCTGCCTTACGAGGTGGGTTGTCCAGCTTTTACTCGTGAGCTGCGGCGAGTCAAGTGGCCCAACTCCCGAGCCTTCAAGCCGGAGGTGCCGGAGAAATACGATGGCAAGACCCACCCGTCAGAGTTCCTGAGCGTCTACACCATTGTGGTGCAGGCTGCCGGGGCTCGGGATGACAAGATATTCGCCAACTACTTCCCGTTGGTGCTCAAGCCCAACGTCAGGTCATGGTTGATGCACCTGCCAGAGAATTCCATTTCCTCATGGGCAGATCTGTGTCATGAGTTTGTTGGCGCCTTTACTGGAGGCCACCAGGCTCCTGGCCAAGAAAGCGATTTGCATCTCATCCCCCAGAAAGATGGCGAAACCTTGCGCAAGTACATACAGAGATTCAGCCGTATACAGCACAACATCCTGGACGTTCATCATGCCGCTGTTATCAGCGCCTTTCATCAGAATGTGCGCAACCGCAAGATGCGGGAAGAGCTGGCGATGAACAAAGTCAGGGATGTCGCCGAGCTCTATGCTCTGGCTGACAGATGTGCTCGGGCCGAAGAGGGAAGGAGACTCCCTGGAGAGGATGCTGCCGCGGGAGTCGACTCTGAGGACGAAGGCGCCACCACCTCGGTGAAGAAAGGCCAACGGCGGAACAGGAAGCGCAAGGGCAAGGCCGTGCTTGCCGTTGAGGGATCCGGCAACCCCAACACCGCCAAGAAGGTCAAGACTGACGGCCCCAGCAAGGACGTTACCGGGTGTGCCGCATGTCAGGCCTTGGCGGTTGCCGACAAGCTGGAGGGCTCCGACAAGCAGTACTGCAAGATCCATCGCACCAAGGGCCACGATCTCCAAAACTGCCGGCAAGTTGAGCAGCTTGTCGAGAAGCAGAAAGCCGAGTACGAGAGGCGAGACAAGGAGAAGGCCCTAGACAGTGCTGAGGGGTCAGGCAAGAAACGCGGAGGCCGAGGGGGTCGCCGCGGCAAGGCCAAGCAACAGAAGGAGAGGCCCGCTCGAGGCCGCGACAAGGAACAAGGGGGTGATGATGATGACAAAGAGGGCGACGAGTCCAGCGAGCACGAGTTCCAGAAAGCCACAGAGGCCATGTGCGTTGACGGAGGCGCTTCGCTGCATTCCTCTCACCGCCGACTTAAACAGTGGGCGCGCGAGATTAATGCGGCAGAGCCATCGGTCGATGCCCGGAAGCCATTGAAATGGTCCCACACGCCTATCATCTTTGACGCCGAGGATCACCCTGATCGCACAACTGCGGTCAGGTGTTTGCCATTGTTGGTTTCGCCAACGATCCGCAACCTCATGGTGACAAAGATGTTAGTTGACGGTGGGGCCGGTCTGAACTTGATCTCGCCTGATGTGATCAAGAGATTGCAAATTCCTGATGAAGATCTCGAGGAAACGGGCACGTTCCAAGGAATCAATCCAGGAAGGAGCCAGCCGAAGGGCAAGATCACGCTGCCAGTAACATTTGGTAGTGAGCTGAACTACAGGACGGAGAAGATCGTCTTCGATGTCGCCAAGATTCCATTGCCATATAATGGGATTCTTGGTCGCCCGGCGCTGGCCAAGTTTATGGCGGCATCACACTACGCCTATAATACTTTGAAGATGCCCGGGCCGATGAGCGTCATCACTGTCCACTCCGACAAGAAGGATGCGCTTATCTGCATGGATCAACTCTACCGGGAGGCAGTTGCAGCACCTGCCGCCAAGGCACTTGCTCCTGCCGCCGAAGCTCCCAGGAGGAAGAAGACCGGCAAGACCTCTAGCACACACTCCGGCAAGCGCACCTCCTCGGAGTGCTGCGCTCCCGTTGAGGATGTGCAGGAGAGCTCCGCCGACAAGAACAAGAAATCCAAGGCAGCTCCACTAGAAACCAAGAAGGTGCCCGCCAAGGAGGATGGTACGGGAGGAACTTTCACCATAAGTTCCACCCTCGATGACAAATAGGAAAGCGCGCTCATTGCCTTCCTACGGGCGAATATCGATGTGTTTGCATGGCAACCATCTGATATCCCCGGTGTTCCCAGGGAGGTAATTGAGCACCACCTTGCTGTCTGTCCTCACGCGCGGCCCGTCAAGCAGAAGGTCAGGAAGTAAGCTTTGGAGCGGCAAGAATTTATCGCCGAAGAAATCAGGAAGCTAGAAGCGGCAGGTCTAGTTAGAGGAGTCCTCCATCCAACATGGTTGGCCAATCCAGTTGTAGTGCGCAAGGCGAATGGAAAATGGAGGCTATGTATTGACTATACTGATATCAATAAAGCCTGTCCAAAAGATCCTTTTCCCTTGCCGCGCATCGACCAGATTGTGGACTCCACTGCTGGCTGCGATTTGCTGTCATTCCTTGATGCGTATTCAGGCTATCACCAGATTTTCATGTCAAAGGAAGATGAATAGAAAACCGCATTTATCACCCCATGTGGCACATATTGCTTCATACGCATGCCTTTCGGGTTGAAAAGTGTTGGTTCAACGTTTGCGAGAGCGGTCCAAATCGGTTTTGAGCCCCAGCTACATAGAAATATGGAAGCTTATATGGATGACATAGTGGTTAAAACCAAGGACAAGGCAACGCTCATACAAGATCTAGAAGAAACATTTGCAAATCTGCGCAAGATCAATCTGAAGCTCAATCCTGAGAAGTGCGTGTTTGGCGTTCCATCCGGCAAGCTTCTCGGTTTCTTTGTGTCTCAACGTGGAATCGAAGCAAATCACGACAAGATCAAGGCAATTGTGCAGATTGAAGCACCAAGACGCGTCAAAGATGTGCGTCGACTAGCCGGCTGCATTGCTGCTCTAAGCAGGTTCATCTCCAAGTACGCCGAGCGCACCCTGCCTTTTTTCAAAATTTTGAAGAAGGCAGGTCCAATGAAATGGACTCCAGAAGCAGAGGCAGCGCTACAGGACTTGAAGAGGTACCTCTCCTCTCCGGCGACGCTAGTCGCGCCTAAACCACAAGAGCCGTTGCTACTATATCTAGCGGCGACGAATCAAGTGGTTAGTGCTGCGCTAGTGGCGCAGAGAGAAGATGGCGAGGAATCAGCGGCAGCGGCAAGCCCGTCAAGCGACAAACCGGGACCCTCCCCGGCAGAGTCTGGTGCCGACAAGGCAGGATCTGCGCAGTCAAATGAAGCGGTGCAGAAGAAGAAGATGGTGCAGCGCCCAGTCTATTTTGTCAGCTCCCTTTTACAGGGGGCTAGGTCAAGATATTCTGGCGTGCAGAAGTTGCTCTTCGGCCTCCTTATGGCCTCGAGGAAGCTGCGCCATTATTTCCAAGCACATGAAATCACCGTCGTCACTCGTTTCCCGTTGCAGCGGATTTTAAGAAATCCAGATGCGACCGGCAGGATTGTGGAGTGGGCGTTGGAACTGTCAAGCTTTGGTCTCAGGTTTGAAAGCACTTCAACTATTCAGAGTAGAGCCTTGGCGGAGTTCATTGCAGAATGGACACCGACGCCGGACGAAGAAATTCAAGAGACAACTGTCCCCGGCAAGGAAACAGATCGAGAATGGATTATGTACTTTGATGGGGCTTTTTCGCTGCAAGGCGCCGGTGCTGGAGTACTGCTTGTCGCACCCACCGGAGAGCACCTCAAGTGTGTAATTCAGATGCACTTTCCCCGGGAGAGATCAACAAACAACATTGTAGAATACGAAGGACTGCTTGCCGGTCTCAGGATCGCGGCAGACCTTGGAATTAAGAAGCTCATAGTCAAAGGTGACTCACAGCTTGTCGTCAGGCAAGTCAACAAAGACTATCAAAGCCCGTTGATGGAAGCTTATGTAGATGAAGTGAGGAAGTTGGAGGAGCATTTTGACGGTCTGCAAACAGAGCATGTTCCTCGTGCAGAGAACACCATTGCCGACGACCTGTCAAAGCGTGCTGCCCTCAAGTTACCTGTGGAACCAGGAACTTTTGTGCTCCGCTTAACTCAGCCATCCGTATCACCATCGACGAGGCAAGACAAAAGAAGAAAGTTGAGTACCGGCAAGTACTTTCCGGCAGAACTCCCAGAAGCCGCCGGCAAGGAAGTTGCCGGGAACGACACGGTTGCCGGTGAGCAGCAGCTTCGCGCAGAACCTCAGGTTCTTGCCGCAGAAGCAAGCGCTCCCGCGGTCGAAGAGATGCCTTTAGTCCTTGTTATCGAACCACAGGCTTCAACATGGGCACATCACATAGTCCAGTTCCTTCAAACAGGAGATCTCCCTGAAGAGCAGGAAGAAGCGGAGAAAGTAGCCCGTCTGTCTAGTATGTACCAGTTCGTGGACAACGTACTGTACAGAAAGAGACCGAACGGTGTGAAATTGAAGTGTATCCCTCGGGAGGATGTACTAGAGCTATTGGCAGAGATACATGGAGGCATATGTGGCTCCCACATAGGCTCAAGAGCTCTTGTCGGCAAGGCATTCCGGCAAGGTTTCTTCTGGCCCACTGCTCTCCAGGATGCAACTGCACTAGTAACCAAGTGTGAAGCGTGCCAGTTCCATTCGAAGCAATTGCATCAACCAGCCCAAGCTCTTCAGACAATCCCTCTTTCCTGGCCATTTTCGGTCTAGGGGCTCGACATATTGGGCCCCTTTCCCCGTGCTGCCGGGGGCTTTGAGTACTTGTACGTTGCCATCGACAAGTTTACGAAGTGGCCGGAAGTGGAAGCAGTGAGAAAGGTGACAGCACAGTCAGCCGTCAAGTTCTTCAAGGGAATAGTGTGCCATTTTGGTGTGCCCAACAGGATCATCACCGACAATGGCACACAGTTCACGAGCCGCACCTTCATGCAGTACGTCCAAGACCTTGGCGGCAAAATCTGTTTTGCTTCTGTTGCTCACCCGAGAAGCAATGGCCAAGCGGAGAGGGCAAATGCTGAAGTGCTGCGAGGTCTCAGAACAAGAACTTTCGACAAGCTGCGCAAGTGCGGAAGACGCTGGATTGATGAGCTGACGGCAGTTCTTTGGTCAACCAGAACGACACCAAATCGAGCTACTAGCCAGACACCCTTCTCCCTGGTCTACGGGGCAGAAGCAGTTCTCCCCACGGAACTCATATACGGGTCACCTCGAGTGCTCGCTTATGATGAGCTTGAGCAAGAGCAGCTGCGCCAAGATGATGCCACGCTCCTTGAGGAAGATCGTCTTCGGGCTGCTGTGCGAGCTGCACGCTACCAGCAAGCTTTGCGCCGCTATCATAGCCGCAAGGTTCATGCCCAAAGCCTTGAGGAAGGCGACCTTGTTCTTCGGCGCATTCAGTCCGCCAAGAATTCCAACAAGTTGACGCCGAAGTGGGAAGGCCCTTATCGGGTAGTACGAGTCACCAGGCCTGGCGCAGTCCGCCTGGAGACCGAAGATGGCGTTCCAGTGAGCAACTCCTGGAATATCGAACACCTTCGTAAGTTCTACCCATAAGGCGCGGTTGCCGGGTCTCCCGGCAACCACCTTTTGTACGAGTTTTGCCGGCAAGGCATGTGATCCTTTGTACAAAGCCAGGCGCAGACCCTGTGCATAGTTGAATAAAGTTAAGTATTTTACAATTCTTGTCGATTTTCATGTCATTTTATATGCATGCTTGTCTGAGGTATTGTATTAGACCTACTTCCGGTAAGCATTAACGAACCGCCAAGGTTGCATATCTCTATTTTCTCTTCTTTCTTTTTCTCAAAGGACAGAAGGTTCCTCGCGTGCAAGTTTGCCGGGGGGGGATGATGGTATGGACACCGACAGGCGACGTTCAAGTTGACGTATTGCAATAAGGAGTATAGCAACAAAAAGATAAGTTGCAAAACTTCTAAGCAAATTTTTATTGCAGAGTTATTTTCCTTGAACGATTTCGGCTTTTGTATGGAAAACCTGCACGCGAAGGAAACTTTTCGTGATCGGTTGCGCCCTTAGTTTGTTTCGAGTCCGCTCAATAACTTAAGTGGCTGCACTGAAAATGTCAAGGTGTCTTGTCGGTAGCGACACCCCCAGCAGGTTGCTAAGGATCCGTTCCTCAAAGCGCTCACGGCAAGGGTGAGCGCACCGGCAAGATCCCAATAAGCGTAGGGCGAAAACCATACAGAAAGAAATCAGACGAGGGAAATAGCATACATTCATCCAAACCATAACAAGTTATATTACATCGACAGTCGCCGCGGTTCTAACATAAGATAAAATTGTCTTTGGCATGGAATAGTGGCGACAGGATGAAGCGGAGCGGCTAGTCCCTGCGCTCGCCTTCGACCCGCTTGACGTGGCTCACTCTGTCGACGATGGGCGCGACAAGCTCTTCGAGTGCCTTGAGATCTGCATCCTCTGGCAAACTAGCAAGAACATTGGTGAGGTTGATGCCGGGGTTCTTGTGCACCACTTTGATGAGTACCTTGCCGAGGACGGCCCGGCAGAGTTTGCGGGATTCGTTGGCCAGATGGGTTGCTCGGTTAGCCTGGAGCAGCTTGAGAGCGTCGACGACGCCCTCGAAGAACATGGTCAGCTTGGCGCTCGAAGACACCCTATCATCAGGAGAGAGCCCGAAGTTATCCAAGCCCATGGTGGACAGCTTTGCGGCAAGCCTTTCCTCGACGTCGACAAGGCGCATAGTCCAGATCGTCACACCTTTCTCAAAATCATTATAGGTGGCGGCAGCGCTGTTGAGCAGACTCTTCTCAGCCTGGAGGTCTTTGATCAGGGTCCTCTCGCGAGCTTTGCTGTTCTCAAGGGACTCCTCCAGCATTGCCAACTTCAGTGTCAAATCAGCAATAGATTCATTGGCTGAAGAGAGCTCCTTGATCTTGTCGGACGTGGCGGCCTGCATCTCCGCCAAGCTAAAGAGAGTCTTATCTCTGTCGGCTTTGAGCGTTGAGATCTCCTTGCCATGGCCCTCGAGATCCACCTCCAACCTCTTCACCTTATCGCCCAGCTCGTTCTTGGCGGCCTCTGCAGCTTCGGCATCATCGATGGCTTCCTTTAACTTGCCGGCGTGGTCCATGGATAGAGCTTCGAGCGTTTCTTTATGCCTCTGCTCCAGCTCCTGGGTTCGCTGTGCGACGAGCTTCTTGATCTCTTCGTCCTTGCTGCGGAGATTGGCGACAAGCGCCTCCTCATGAGCGGCAAGTTCTTCTTCATGAGCATCGAGCCCGACGCGGCGTTCCGTCAAGCGAGCTTCCTCTGCAGCAGCCTGTTGCGCAGCCTCTTCCTGTGCCTTCTCGACATCGGACTGCTTCATGAGGAGCTCGTTCCAATTCTAATTCAGCTACTCCCGGCCAGCCGTCAGCTCTTGGAAGGCCTCAGCATACTAGACTTGCGTCTCCTCGACGCGCTTCTGGAAGTCTGCCTCCGCTACTTCAACAACTGCCGCCCTGGAGTCCAACTTCTCCTTTCGGGCGCGGTGAAGCGCCTGGAGCTTCTGAAAGTTATCGCTCATGGCCTGGAGGAGCTGCTCTTCCCCGAGCCCGCTGCTGCTAGCGGCGCCAACGACGTCTTCATCAAAAGTTTCTCCTTCGACTGGCACCCCAATGCTCGCCATCCCTGGTATGCTGACGAACAGGTTGTCGCCGACCTTGAGGTAACTGCTTGACGGGGGCACGTCGGACGTCGACGGTTGATCCTCGACAACCGCCTCACCGACAGCCGGGGGCTCCGCGACCGGTGTAGCGCCAGACGCTCCTGCGGTAGGTATGCCGTCAGTGTGGTCGCCGGTCTTCTTGCCGGCCCCCTTAGCAGATCCCTTGGCGGTTTCTTCCTGCGCGGCCTTGGCGGCCTCGTCAGCTCCGACCCTGTCAGCCTCGGCGGCAGCATCCCTGGCGGTCTCTTCGATGACAGCCTCAACATCCATTGGTTCCGTCAGGGGGATATCTGAAAGCCAAGAAGGGAAACGAGATGAGACCAAAGTTGAAGTTCAAGAAGACAAAAATAAAGAAAGAATGACAAGTACCAAAGCATGCGGTTTACCTGTGTTGAGCTGTTGATAGGTGGCTTCTCCTTTCCCGGCAACATTAGTTGCCGATGTAGGATGGCCAGCGCCAGTACTTGCCAGCTCCTCTTCAATGCGGATTGGCTCGCCAGTTGAAGCCCTTGCCAAAGGTTCATCCCTGGGTGGCATGGTCGACGGAGGCGGCACTTCAGGGGCGACCTCCAATGGCTCTCCTTGTTGCCGTCCTTCTCCTACAAGCCCGGTGATGTCAATGGCGAAGATAATCTCCCCAACGCTTGCCAGCGGAAAATGAGTAGTGGACTCACGCTGGGGGCTGGGTTGGAGATTGCGTTGAGGGCTGGGCTCCGGGCTGATGACGATGGTCTCTGGCGCACCCACGGTGCTTGCCGAAGGCTCATCGCCCGTAGAAGTCTTCGCCCTCTTCGCCAACCTTTGTGCCAACGTCTCTGTATCTCTGCGGGGACAGGCCAAAGCAAAACAAATGAGTTAAACGAAACCAGGAATTTAGAAATTGAAAGATGCGGCAAGAATCCTTACTCCTCTCTTTCCGGACTGAAGGAAGAGATGTCAAAGTCGACCTCCACCTCGGTATCCGTGTAAGGAGGAGGAGAAGGGGTCCTGGGGCGCTTGGTTGCGGCAGGAGCAGGCGGTTGATGTGATCCTGCCGCTCCAGCTGTTGGTGCCGTCGGGCAAGTCGCCCCCGCCACACCAGTTGTTGCCGCTGTCGTGCGTGGCGAGCGTCGCACGGGTTGCTGCTGGGCTCCTTGCCGCTGAGCAGCCTTGCCGGTCGCCCCCTTGGCAGCCTTGCCGCTTGAAGAAGATTGACGTGCCGGGACACCAGAGCCAGCTTTCCGAAGAACCCGCTTCTTCTTCCCTGGAGCTGGGGGCTCCTCGTGCGGCTGCTCTTCGACTGTGCCTTCGGCGGAAGGGCTCCCGGCAACCATGCCACCCTCTTCCCCGGCAGCTTCCCATTGCTCGGCAAGGATCTCCTCTGGCACTGTCTCTTCTTCACTGGCGTCCTCTCCCGTGAAGCCAAAGTTGCCGGCCTCCGCGGCAAGATTAGCCTCTTCCTCCCTACTGGCAATGTAATCCTCTTCTTCATCAGTGGTGGGGCGGATAAGGTTTGAATCCTCCCGGATGGCCCTCTCCGACAAGCTGTCAAAGAACTCCTGTACACGCTCTGGGGCGGCTCTACCCAAGTCCCATAAAGGCTGTGAGCATTGCACACTGGCATCATAGCGATGATGGAGCTCAGGGCAGAGTTGTTGCACAGAGGAACCACACCAGTCGGCAACATGTACCTCCCGTCAGGCCTGAACAGCTTGTGGCAGAGGAACGTGTGCTGCAAGATCGTCAGATTGTTATTCAGACCAGGGCGCAGCCTCATGATATCTGCTGTGTTCTTGAAATCCCAGGCTGGCCTCCCTTTGTTATGCAAAGGGGCAATGCGCCGGCGGAGGAAATCTGCACCAACCATCTCAATCCTGAGCCCGGCAGCCTTAAGACGGTGGATCCTGGTGATCGCAATTGTGAGCTTCCCATCTTGAGGATCGAGGTCGCTCCAATTCTCACCGCGGACTACTTTCTTTTGTCGGGGCACGCAAAACGGCTGAGGGTCTTTCTCCTGGATCCAGCACCACTCGGACCGCCATTCCTCCCACTTCTTGCTGTAGAGACCGCCTGGGTATATATCCTTGTTCCATGCCCTTGGAATCCAAGTGATAGAACCAGAGAGGGCGTCTCCTGTCTCGATGCGGGGAATAAAATAATGGCGGAACAGGGATGTGTTGGGGATTACTCCGGCAAAGTTTTCGCAGAGGTGAGCAAAGACTGACATGCATGCTACGGCGTTCGGCATGAAATCCAAAAGGCGGAACCCGTATGTGTACATGATGTCGACAAAGAAGTCGGAGAATGGAGGACAGAGCCCGCAGTAAATAAAAAGCAGCAAAGAAGGGGAATTTATTCGTGCCGCCCCCGGCGGAAGCTGGAAGCGCGCGGGTGGCGAGGTGGCCATTTGTTTTCTTCCCCCACACGCACCTGTACCGAGCGATCAGGGTGTGCCCGTCGAGCGTCAGGTCGAAGACGGCGTGCTCCTTTCGCATCTTCACCAGATCGACCTCATGCACTCCTGCGGCCGAGCCGGCGGCTTTCACCGCTTTGCCCTTGCCTGCTTTGGGCGGCATGGCGGCTGCGGAAGCGGAGGCCGGGGCTGATGAGAGTGTGGGGGTGGCGGATGGATGGGAGTGGCTCTGCTTCGAGCTCGAGGAAGGAGGCAATGGCGGTTTCTCAGATTGGAAATGACGAGAGGTAAATGAGGAGCGCCTCTGCGGATTCCTTTTTTTATGGGGAAGGCGCGAGGCTGCCCTTTTACGAGCGCACTACTGCTGCGGCCGTTTCGCGCACGTCCCCCACGTCCCGCATTTATTTCGCGTAGTGGGGGGGCGCGATAAATAATAAGATTACAGCAGTTAACTCCCGCCACGTGTGCCCGTGCACTGTTTGGGCCTAGCCCAACAACGCCTCGCACCCGTGTATGGCCTAGGCCCGGGGGCTCCTATCGGTGTACTAAAGTTTGGGTCTCTTTAGTACCCCATACTTATGCACGGACGGTTGTAGCCATACCAGCGGCAAGGCCTGCCGGAGAGTAACTGGAGACAGATACAAGATTATCAAGAGGGCATTCAAACTAACGATCAGAAGATAGAAGACAGAAGGCTGGGTTCCAGGCAAGATCCTTGCCGGAAAGGCTAGCGAAGGCCCGGCAAGGTCTCGCACCCGGCAAGGTCTCGCACCCGTCAAGGTCTCACACTCGGCAAGATATCGCGCCCGGCAAGATCCCACCGCTCCAGCATAGTGTCACCGCTCCAGCGCAGCGACCAGCCTGTCGTTTAGGGCTTGTCCTCCTGGTTGCGTGTCATGGCATCAACCGCGGAAGGGGTTAAGCGGCGCTGATGGGACGGGTCCTTTTTCCGTCCCTGAGAAAGTAAGGGACACCTAAACGGAGCATTAAATGCGTTTGTCCTAAGACGTCAGTGGTAATGATGTAACACTTTAGTAACTTTACACCTCTTGTACTGCTGTCCGCCACTGTTGGTGACCCCTTCGACGTATAAAAGGAGGCCCAAGGCGAAGCTATAGTGGGGAGGACCTTTTTCGAGCCCATTCTGCATGCGTAGCTGCTTCCTGAACGTACTGTTCATCACAAGCGCTCCGTGTACTTGAGCTAAGAACATCCATAATACAACCAAAGCAGGAGTAGGGTTTTACGCTTCTCAGCGGCCCGAACCTGGGTAAAAATCCCTATGTTTGATCGTTGGATCCGCTCTTTGTGTACATCCTTTCCCTTGCCGAACCGTAAAGGGATCCACGCGATCCCATAGGTGTCGTACCCCGACAGGTCGTCTGCCACCCACTGATGGAATGCAAAGCTTCAAAAACTGAGTCCTCTTTCATCACAGTTGAAGGGTTGACATCAGGAGCAAAGTTTTTCTTACGATGAGGAGGATTCAGCTCGACAGGCTTCGGTTCAGGCAGTCTCATGCGTTTTCCGGCTTCTGAATAGCCGGCTTGGAATTTCGCCAAGTCGAGCTCTTTCGCAATATTGGTCGCTGCCACCCGGGTCTCCTTCACACAACGCAGATAGTCTTGATTTGTGAAAGAAGTGTTATCTGCTTTGAACTCTGGGAACCCGTCGGCTAGTAGAGCCGGCTCCATCTCCGGGAGATAAGCCTTTGCACGGGCCAGTGAGTACATCGCCCCTTGGCGGCATGATGAGTTCTTCAACTCCTGGATCCACTGTGGAACAATGGAAACCTCCTTTAGCATGTCCATGATGTAGTGTGGTGGTGCCTTCTTGTTCTAGATGGCCATAATGCAATAAGCACCACCTACATATAACTGCTCCAGGAACTTGTAGACAACCTTCAGTTTCACCAGGGGAAGTTCAACCAAGTTATGATTTATTTTGCCTATCAATACATATAAGCACATGTCAGTAACCCAGTTAATAGGTTAAGCCGGTAAAATTTGGCGACTTGCAAATTTTTATGCTTACCAAATATGGCATTGCACATGTCCTTTATGTGGCCCTTCAAAGTTGCCAGTTCTTGAGTTACCGGCTCGAGCTTTGACTCAGCCTCTTCAGCGCGCTTTAATAAAGCGGCTTTCTCCTCTTCGAAGGTAGTCTTGGTTTTCTCTAGAGTATCTGTCACAGTAAGCAAGGACTTATGAAAATCTGAAGATAGGCTTTCTGCCTTTTCTCGCAGCTTCTTTTCTGCCTTTAGATTTTTCTGCAAGTCGGCCGCATGTGACTCGGCGTGGCTCAACATATCCTGCAAATCAGTTTCACAGTCAGATAAATCATTGGTAGTCCCGAGCCGCTGCATGGCACAACCCGGTACTTGGGGGCTACGTTATTGACAATTTATTAAGTTTCGAGCCACCGCAGGCGATCGACCCGGCACTTGGGGGCTACTTCAGTCAGTTTTTGACTTGAATCATATGAAAGTCCCATGCAGTTGCAGGCATTCAACATCGCCCTTAGGGGCTAATGCATTGTCATTCTCAATACCACTTTGACTAGAAGACCCGGCCCATCACATGATGATGAGCCGGCCCTTGGGGGCTGCCATTGTTCAAATTCATACATGCAAATCTACTGAAGTCCCGGTTCATTATGACATAATGACCCGGCCCTTGGGGGCTACATCTGAGTGCAACTAAGGTGGTTATATCAAAGGAGGGTCAAGGGTGTTAACCCGGATTTTCATCAGAAATTTGGATTCAAGCAAGTCTTAAGCATATCATTACTTGCTCTACTTAAGACTTGGAGGCGACATATGTATATACACATGGAAGAACAAACAGTAAGACATACATCATGTTTTCGCTTTAGAGTATTGACCATGGCGATTTCAGTGTCCCGACTCTCAGACAGCCAGGTCAAGTATCCTTTGTGAAGGGAGTTCACGTCAAGATCCTCCAGAGATTGGAATTAAAGCTTAGTTTCCCCTTTCTCCTTCATTGGCGACTCATCTTCGGCTGGGATTTTTACCAAAACATTTGATATTTCTAGAGTACTATGTTTCTCCCCAGTGACCATCACATCAGCATAAGTCATCTCTAGAGGCGGCTCACTGGTTGGATTTTCTCTCTCCTCCATTATAGGAGTGGAGTGATACGTCTCCAATGTATCTATAATTTTTTATTGTTCCATGCTGTTATAGTATCAATCTTGGATGTTTTATATGCAATTATATATCATTTTTTGGGACTAACCTATTAACCTAATGCCCAGTGCCAGTTGCTGTTTTCTGCCTATTTTTGGTTTTTCTGGAAATCAGTACGAAACGAAGTCCAAATGCCACGAAACTTTTTGACGATTTTTTTCTGGACAAAAGAGACCTTGGAAGCTTCGGGAGGATGCCAGAAGCCTCACGAGGAGGTGACAAGGCAACAGGGCGCGACCCCAGGGGGCACACCCTGATGCCTTGTGGGCTCCTCATGGCTCCTTTTGACCTAATTCCACTTCTATAAATTCTCAAATATTGGGAAACCAACAAAGAGCCAGACGAGAAAACCCTACCACCACCGCAAGCTTCTGTTCTTCCGCGATCCCATCTGGAGGCCTGTTCCAGTATTCTGTCGGAGGGGGCATCGATCACGGAGGGCTTCTACATCAACCTTGCTGCCCTTCTGATGATGTGTGAGTAGTTTACCGCAGACCTATGGGTCCATAGCTAGTAGCTAGATGGCTTCTTCTCTCTCTTTGAACTTCAATACCATGTTCTCCTCGATGTTCTTTGAGTTCTATCCGATGTAATCTTCTTTTGCGGTGTGTTTGTTGGGATTCGATGAATTGTGGGTTTATGATCAGATTATTCATGAGAAATATTTGAGTCTTCTCTGAACTCTTTTATGCATGATTGTTATAGCTTTCTATTTCTCTCCGATCTATCTGTTTGGTTTGGCCAACTAGATTGATTTATCTCGCAATGGGAGAGGTGCTTTGTGATGGGCTCAATCTTGCGGTGTTCTATATCCCAGTGATAGAAAGGGACAAGACACGTATTTGTATTATTGCCATTAAGGATAAAAAGATGGGGTTTAATCATATTGCTTGAGTTTACTTTGTCTACATCATGTCATCTTGCTTAAGGCATTACTCTGTTTCATACTTAATACTCTAGATGCATGCTGGATAGCGGTCGATGAGTGGAGTAATAGTAGTAGATGCAGGCAGGAGTCGGTCTACTTGTCTAGGACGTGATGCCTATATACATGATCATTGCCATGAATCCATCGTAACTATGCGCTTTTCTATCAATTGCCCAATAGTAATTTGTTTACCCACCGTATGCTATATGTTCAAGAGAGAAGTCTCTAGTGAAAACTATGGCCCCCGGGTCTACTTTTATCATATATTATAATCCAAAAATAGCTTGCTACAATTTATTTACTTTTATTTTCTTTTGCAATTTATGTTTTTATCTATCACTATCAGAATTAATCCTTGCAAGTGATCGCTAAGGGGATTGACAACCCTCTTATTTGCGGTGGGTGCAAGTGTTTGCATTTGTGTGTGTAGGTTCTGCTAACGAGGTTCTATGTGGTTCTCCTACTGGATTAATAACCTTGGTTCTTAACTGAGGGAAATACTTATCTCTACTGTACTGCATCATCCTCTCCTCTTCAGGGAAATCCCAACACAGTTCACAAGTAGCAAGGATAATTTCTGGCGCCGTTGCCGGGGAGACATGACCAAAACCTATCAAGTACCTTCGCACAAACTATCATCCACTTGCTCTTATTTTCATTTGCCCTTTATTTGCATTTGCCTCTCGTTTTCATCTCCCCCACTTCTAAAACAATTTTACAAAAATATAAAAATAGTTTCGTTTGCTTCTTTGCTAGTTTGCTTGCTTCGTCGCTATGTCTCAAGAGAACACAAAATTGTGTGACTTTTCCAATACTAATAATAATGATTTTATTAGTACTCCAATTGTTCCTCCCGCCACTATTGCGGAGTTGTGTGACATTATTGCTGCTTTGCTTAATCTTGTTATGAACGAACAATTTCTTGGTAGTCCTAATGAAGATGCTGCATCCCATCTTAATACTTTCATTGAACTTTGTGATATGCAAATGAAGAAAGATGTGGATAATGATATTGTTAAATTGTAATTATTTCTGTTCTCACTAGGAGATCATGCTAAAACTTGGTTTTCATCCTTGCCTTGAAATAGTATTGATTTTTGGGATAGGTGTAAGGATGCTTTTATTGCCAAGTATTTTCCTCCCGCTAAGATTATTTCTCTAAGAAATCAAATTATGAATTTTAATCAACTTGGGCATGAACATGTTGCACAATCTTGGGAGAGACTGAAATTAATGATAAGCAATTGCCCCACTCATGGTTTAAGCGTATGGATGATCATACAAAATTTTTATGCGGGACTAAACTTTGTTTCTAGAAATATTCTAGACTCTACCGCAGGTGGTACTTTCATGGAAATTACATTGGGAGAAGGTACAAACCTCCTTCATAATATTATGACAAATTACTCTCAATGGCACACCGAAAGAACTTCAACCGGTAAGAAGGTAAATTTTGTTGAAGAAATCTCTACTTTGGGTGATAAAATGGATGCTATTATGAAAATGCTTGCTAGTAAAAATGCTCATGTTGATCCTAATGATGTGCCCTTGTCTACTTTGATTGAGCAAAATAATGATGCTATTGATGTGAATTTTATCTCTAGAAATAATTTCAACAACAATGCTTATAGAGGAAACTTCAATCCTAGGCCGTTTCCCGGAAATTCCTCTAATAGTTATGTAATTCCTATGGTAATTCTTATAATAATAATAATAGGATACCTACTGATCTTAAAAGCAACATTAAAGAATTTATTAATTCTCAAAAGAATTTTATTGCTATGATAGAAGAAAAATTGAATAGAGTTGATGAAATGTCTAGGAACATGGATATGATTGCTCATGATGTGGAAAATCTCAAAATTAAAATTTTGCCACCTAAACATGATATAAATGATTCTATTAAAGCCATCCATGTTTCCATTAACGAAAGAAAAGAAAGGATCGCTAGGTTGAGAGCCAAGCGTGAATTCCAAGAAAAAGCTATTCCACCTGGTTTCTATCGTAGTAATGATGAAGATACTAAAATGATTGGTGTATCACCTATTGAATATCTATTTAGTAATATAAAACTTGATGAAAAAGGGACTGGATATGAGTCAACTTTAGTTAGAAGGCGTCCCAATTATTTGGAGGGTGATGATCTTAAAGATAAAAGTGATAAAAGTGGGTTTGGAGAGGTTAAAACTTTAAATAGTGATGTGCCCACTACTTTAGATTACAAGGACTTTAATTATGATAATTTCTCTTTGGTTGAATGTATTTCCTTGTTGCAATCCATGATTAATTCACCTAATGCCTATGAACAAAATAAAGCTTTTACTAAACATATTGTAGAAGCTATGATAAAAGCTCATGAAGAAAAACTTGAGTTGGAAGTTTCAATTCCTAGAAAATTACATGATGAATGGGAACCTACTATTAAAGTGAAAATTAAAGATTATGAATGTAATGCTTTATGTGATCTAGGTGCTAGCGTCTCCACTATACCAAAATCTTTATGTGATGTGCTAGGTCTCACCGATATGGATCCTTGTTCCCATAATTTACATCTAGCGGATTACACCATTAAAAAACCATTGGGTAGAATAAATGATGTGCTTATTCTTGCAAATAGGAATTATGTACCCGTGGATTTTATTGTGCTTGATATTGAATGCAATCCTTCTTGTCCTATAATACTAGGTAGGCCTTTCCTACGAACTATAGGTGCTATTATTGATATGAAAGAAGGTAATATAATATTTCAATTCCCATTAAAGAAAGGGATGGAACACTTTCCTAAAAAGATAATTAAGACACCATATGAATCTATTATGAGGGCCACCTATGGAATTAATTTGAAGAGTGACAACACTTGAAACTATGCATTATGTCTAGCTAGGGGCATAAAACAATAGCGCTTGTTGGGAGGCAACCCAATGTGTATCTTAATTTTTTGTTTTACTTTCTGTTTTTGTGTGTTTACACAATTATAGCTTCTGTTATGATTGTGTTTTTATCTTTTAATTAGTGTTTGTGCCAAGTAATGCCTTTGGGATGATTTGGATGATAGTATAATTGATGCTGTTTGAAAACAGAAACTTTTGCGTTTAGTTCTGGAATTTTTATTCTGTACTAGAGCGCGATAAAATTCTGAGTTTTTTTTTTCACATTATTGATATATGAATTGCCCACGTTATACTAATTTTACAGAATTTTTGGATTTACATAAGTAAGACTTTAATTCAGATCTTTACAGACTGTTCTGTTTTAGACAGATTCTGTTTTTGTTGCATAGTTTGCTTATTTTGATGAATCTATGGATTGTATCGGGGGGTATAAGTCATGGAGAAGTTGGAGTACAGTAGCATTATGCCAATATTGAATATGAATCAATTTACAACAGTAACTAAAGTTTAAAATTTATTTGTTATACTAACGGATCTCACGAGGTTTCTGTTGAGTTTTGTGTGCTGAAGTTTTCAAGTTTTGGTTGAGATCATGATGGATAAAGGATTAAGGAGAGGCAAGAGCCTAAGCTTGGGGATGCCCAAGGGACCCCAAGTTAATATTCAAGGAAGAATCAAGCATCTAAGCTTGGGGATGCCCCAGATGGCATCCCCTCATTCGTCTACAATCTATCGGTAACTCACTTGGAGCTATATTTTTATTCATCACATGATATGTGTTTTACTTGGAGCGTCTTGTGCTATAGTTTTATTTTCTTTGTTTGCTTTTTAGTTTGCCACAATCATCTTTGCTGAACACACCTTTTTGAGAGGGACACACATTATTCATGATTTGTTAGAATACTCTATGTGCTTCACTTATATCTTTTGAGCTAGGCAGTTGCTCTAGTGCTTCACTTATATCTTTTAGAGCATGGCGATGGTTATATTTTAAAGAAATAGTTGCACTCTCATGCTTCACTTATATATTTTTGAGAGTCTAATATATAGTAATGGCAATTTGCACATGTTAAAAGAATGGTCATGATATGATAAGGTATCCAAGGGGGATATAATAAAAACCTTCATGTAGATCACTAAGTATGAAGTGCATGGTTAATTTTATTAATGTCGTAATATGAAAGGATGTAGGTTCATGATCATTGGTTAGTAGAGATATTGGTATTAAAGTTTGTTACGATATATTCACCTAAATATTAGTCGTGGCATGGCGAGGAAGTTGGAGCATTTATAGGTCTGAAATGAAATCATTGAGTGCTGTTATAATCGGGGTCGCGCGATGGTTAACTCCTACCAACCCTCCTCCCAGGGGCATGCGGTGAGTGCTTTGCTTCGAGAGCTAAGTAGACCTTTGCAATAAGTATGTGAGTTCTTCATGACTAATGTGAGTCCATGGATTATACGCACTCCTATCTTTCCGTAATTTTCTAGCCTCTTCGGTACCGTGCCTTGCTCTTTCTCACCTCGAGAGTTGGCGCAAACTTTACCGGTGCATCCAAACCCCGTGATCTGATACGCTCTTTCACACATAAACCCCTTTTACCTTCCTTTAAATAGTCACCATACCTACCTATTATGGCATTTCCATAGCCATTCCGAGATATATTGCCATGCAACTTCCACCGTTCCATTTATATGACACACATCATCATTGTCATATTGCTTTGCATGATCATATAGCTGACATAGTATTTGTGGCAAAGCCACTGTTCATCATTTTTCATACATGTTACGCTAGATCATTGCACGTCCTGGTACACTACCAGAGGCATTCATATAGAGTCATATTTGTTCTAGTATCGAGTTGTAATTTTGAGTTGTATGTAAATAAGAGTGTGATGATCATCATTATTAGAGCATTGTCCCAGTGAGGAAAGGATGATGGAGGCTATGATTCCCCCACAAGTCGAGATGAGGCTCCGGACGAAAAAAAAGAGAAAAGAAAAAAAGAGGCCAAAAAGAGCCCAGCAAAAAAATATGAGAGAAAAAGAGAGAAGGGGCAATGCTACTATCCTTTTCCACACTTGTGCTTCAAAGTAGCACCATGTTTTTCATATAGAGAGTCTCCTATGTTGTCATGTTCATATACTAGTGGGAATTTTTCATTATAGAACTTAGCTTGTATATTCCGATGATGGGCTTCCTCAAATGCCCGAGGTCTTCATAAGCAAGCAAGTTGGATGCACAGCCACTTAGTTTTCAGTTTGAGCTTTCATACACTTATAGCCCTTAGTGCATCCGCTGCATGGCAATCCCTACTCCTCGCATTGATATCGATTGATGGGCATCTCCATAGCCCGTTGATCTGCCGAGTTGATGCGAGACTTTCTTCTTCTCCTTTCCATTATTTGATACCTACCACCGCATTCTATTCCACCTAGTGCTATATCCATGGCTTGCGCTCATGTATTGCGTGAGAGTTGAAAATGCTGAAGCGCGTTAGAAGTACGATCCAATTTCCTGGTTTAACACCGGGATGCTCACTATTTATATATTTGCGGTGAAGATAGAGTCATGCCATGATTAATATGAGAAAGTGAGTAGGGATAACATTCGTTAAGATCATATATTTTGAAACTTAATGATTATGCTTCTTATTTTCATGGATATTATCATGTTGATATTGTTAATTCATCGCTTCACAACTTATATGCCATAAAGAGATTACATAATACACATGTTGGGTAGCATTCCACATCAAAAATTCAATTTTTATAATTTACCTACTCGAGGACGAGCAGGAATTAAGCTTGGGGATGCTTGATACGTCTCCAATGTATCTATAATTTTTTATTGTTCGATGCTATTATAGTATCAATCTTGGATGTTTTATATGCAATTATATATAATTTTTTGGGACTAACCTAGTGCCCAGTGCCAGTTGCCGTTTTCTGCCTGTTTTTGGTTTTTCAGGAAATCAGTACCAAACGAAGTCCAAATGCCAGGAAACTTTTTTGACGATTTTTTTCTGGACAAAAGAGACCCTGGAAGCTTCGGGAGGATGCCAGAAGCCTCACGAGGAGGTGACAAGGCAACAGGGCACGGCCCCAGGGGGCGCGCCCTGATGCCTTGTGGGCCCCTCGTGGCTCCTTTTGACCTAATTCCACTTCTATAAATTCTCAAATATTGGGAAACCAACAGAGAGCCAGACGAGAAAACCCTACCGCCGCCGCAAGCTTCTGTTCATCCACTATCCCATCTGGAGGCCTTTTCCGGTACTCTCCCGGAGGGGGAATCGATAACGAAGGGCTTCTACATCAACCTTGCTGCCCTTCCGATGATGTGTGAGTAGTTTACCACAGTCCTATGGGTCCATAGCTAGTAGCTAGATAGCTTCTTCTCTCTCTTTGATCTTCAATACCATGTTCTCCTCGATGTTCTTGGAGTTCTATCCGATGTAATCTTCTTTTGCGGTGTGTTTGTTGGGATCCGATGAAATGTGGGTTTATGATCAGATTATTCATGAGAAATATTTGAGTCTTCTCTAAACTCTTTTATTCATGATTGTTATAGCTTTGTATTTCTCTCCGATCTATCTGTTTGGTTTGGCCAACTAGATTGATTTATCTTGCAATGGGAGAGGTGCTTTGTGATGGGTTCAATCTTGCAGTGTTCTATATCCCAGTGACAGAAAGGGACAAGACATGTATTTGTGTTGTTGCCATTAAGGATAAAAAGATGGGGTTTAATCATATTGCTTGAGTTTATTTTGTCTACATCATGTCATCTTGCTTAAGGTGTTACTCTGTTTTATACTTAATACTCTAGATGCATGCTGGATAGCGGTCGATGAGTGGAGTAATAGTAGTAGATGCAGGAAGGAGTCGGTCTACTTGTCTAGGACGTGATGCCTATATACATGATCATTGCCATGAATCCGTCATAACTATGTGTTTTTCTATCAATTGCCCAACAGTAATTTGTTTACCCACCGTATGCTATATGTTCAAGATAGAAGCCTCTAGTGAAAACTATGGCCCCTGGGTCTACTTTTATCATATATTAAAATCCAAAAATACCTTGCTGCAATTTATTTACTTTTATTTTCTTTTGCAATTTATGTTTTTATCTATCACTATCAGAATTAATCCTTGCAAGTGACCGCTAAGGGGATTGACAACCCTCTGCTTTTGTGTGTGTAGGTGCTGCTAACGAGGTTCTGTGTGGTTCTCCTACTGGATTGATAACCTTGGTTCTTAACTGAGGGAAATACTTAGCTCTACTATACTGCATCATCCTCTCCTCTTCGGGGAAATTCCAACACAGTTCACAAGTAGCATGGAGGCACGGGCATGGCTCACCAGGTTATTTTGGCAAGCCGAATCAATCTTACTAGCCGGCTCGGCCTCGCCAGCAGGCTCGGTATTAACAGCCGGCTCGTCTGGAGTCTCCGGGTTGACCATTGAAGGATCCTGAGGAGGGTCTTCCGTCTCTGGCTCAGCACCACTCGTTTCATCAACTTTCTTCTTGATGAAAGCTTTTCCCTGGATTTACAAAGAATATGAGAAGCAATGAAGGAAAGATGACGAAAAATAAACATAGTTTTGTGAAAAATTTGCCCACGGTTGATATTGAAAGCCGGCATTTGTGTAGTGCTGGATTCATCAGATGACAAAGACGTCGTCTGGTAGGCTGGGTCAGAAGAATGAACTGGTTCTTTGAATTGTCCGGCTTTAGGGTGGGAAGGAGTTGGGCTGTGAGGCACCTCAGTTCGTGCCCTATGCCGGCTCGTTTGGTAATCCCCCACTTAACTCTCCTGAACTGCTCCGAGTCTTCCGCATTGAAGTGCCAGTGTACTGAGTTTTCTTCAAAAGAAATTGTGGGTCTAAATGAGCATCTGGATGTGAAAATGGTACCTTTCGGATTGCTCGTCTCATTTTCTTCGGGACAACTGGTTCTAAGTCAGAAGAAGAGGGGATTACCTCCATCTCGCCGGCTCGGCTGGTCTCAGTATTCTCCTGCGATTTGGTGGCATCAGTTAGTTCATTAAAAAGGCGGCCGAGAGAGTCAAGGTCTTCTACCTCAATTTCTTCTTCCTCTAGTTCTTCGTCCCTGTGCAGAGTAGGATTTTGTGGCTCAGTTTGCCACCACTCAGAGTGCTCCTGGGTAAAGGACAAGCCGGTATATTAATAAAAGTAACAAAACAAATTATAAGCAGAACAAATGGAAGTAAAAAAGGCGACTCACTGCAGGTGCCGGGTTGCCTGTGAAGAAGGGAGCTAGCTGTCGGGGCCGGATTTCTGGGACATGATATCCCAGAAATTAACCCCTCGTGTCGTCACCAGCCCCAGGATTACTGTTACTAGTGGACACGTCCTTGTTACAGATTACCAAGCAATTACAAGAATTGGATACAAGACCATAAAGGTATGATGATACAACAATGATTTCTAGTGACGGGTGACAGAAGCGACTCGTGGTTCTTCAACATCGATGGGGCTCCATTCCCAGAGAAACAGCTGACCCGGATAATTCATATCCCGCGTGGCTGCTATCCTAGGCTCCGCATGGACGTCATTGTAGTACCCCTTGTGAAATCTTAACCTGGCCAATTAAATAGCCAGGGACAAGCCAGTGAGTACGTTTGAATGTACTTGCAAACATAATGAACAAAAGATATACCGAATGCATATGATCATGATGGGTTAAATTATATGCATATGCTGAACGAAATTAAAGCGTGGCATGATGAATATTAATACGGTGCTGAAGAATAAATATGAAATGTTAGTGACAAACAAAGAAAGTTAATGGAGAATCGGGCGAGACAGGACCGCCCGAGAATCCAAAAGAAAATAAAATATAACATGGAGAATCGGGCGAGACAGGACCGCCCGAGAATCCAAAAGAAATGCCAAACGGGTGTCTAAAAGCGACGCCTCGAGGGGTCATGAAAAGAAATGCCAAACGAGTGTCTAAAAGCGACGCCTCGAGAGGTCTTGAAAAGAATTGCCAAACGGGTGTCTAAAAGCGACGCCTCGAGAGGTCTTGAAAAGAAATGCCAAACGGGTGTCTAAAAGCGATGCCACGAGAGGTCTTGAAAATAAATGAGTATCCCGGGTAGTCTAGCCAACCCATGAGACACTCAGAAAATAAAATAAAATGAGTGTCCCGGGTAGTCTAGCCAGCCCATGAGACACTGAGAAAATAAAATAAAATGACAGGGTTATTCCATAATAATCTTCATATGATCAATAATATTCATGACATTATTAGTAGTGGGAATAATTATCCTGCAAAATTGAATCATAATCAATTTAGTTATTTCCTCCGGAGACCGACACTTGACCAACCCAGACTGTAGTCCTTAACCGCGGACACGGCTATTCGAATAGGTATAACTCTGCAGAGGGTGTACTCTTTACCCACAAGTAAAGGATTTCTTTAGTCAACACCGAGACGCTGACTAATTCCCATTACGGTCTTTGGGTTGAAAACACACCTGACCAGCACACACCAGATTAACTTTCTGGATGCCAGGAATCTCCCAAAGCATCGCTCAAGAAAAACTCTAAGACGGGGAAACCATCGTCTCGAATAGCATGGGATCACTATTAATACGTGCGGATTACAAGGGGTGCCCCCCTCTCGGCCCAGCCGGATACACCCATGCACCCTGACCACTGGTATTATAACCGGTACCTGGAAACCTTCATCGCGACCTCTCTGTACGGTGTGTGTAGGGAAAGGGGTTAACAACTTACTGAACCGTTCCCTACCTGTGGCAGGGACATGTGGTAGCACGGATCAAGTTTGGTGGTTACCGGAACAAGACTCGATCTACGGCCGACTCAGGAGGTTAAATTTTTCCTGCAGTGGTTAGCACAATATATTTTCTTGGTAATACCCAACAGGGTCACCAACTGGCACGTCCCAACATGCCCTCAATGATCATTCTCGTCTCAACGAGAATTCAGTCTCACAGTCACTTTTCTCGTGACTGATTCTTTCCTTTAGATTAGCCCAGACCAACATATGCATATGTGATATGTGAAAATGACCATATTCACTCATACTTGAATGAAGATCAAATATTATCAGGGGATCATGCATGCATAGCTAGCAATATGCAAACTTTATTCGAATTCAACATATTCATGAATCCATTATTCTTGCAACAATTAACCATGCATTCACCATATCAAGTGTTCAAGATGCTTGCCTTGAGCATGCAGAAGTGTTGGTGCACTCCAAAACTTTGAAATTTTTTATCTTCCCTCCATTTCCCTATTTTCAAAATATTGAAATTACCACACAATTTGATAACAGTACCAAAAAGTTATTTGGAAAAATTTAAAATAAATACTAAAATAAACTAGAGGAAAAATGAGGAATTTCAGAAAAAGAATCAAGTTATTTGGAGTTCATATGATTATCCTAGAGAATTTCTAAGCTGGAAAAAATAAAGAGATAGACTATTTAATCACTCCTACAGAGACAAGGCTTAGGACAAATGTTCACCCTAGCTGGATTAATAGAGCATGATTTTAGGAGTATGTAGAAATTGGAATAATCCAATTTGGATTTGAAATGGTTATAGCAGAATTATTTGAAAACTGCTGCAAAAGGAAAATAGAAAAAGACAGAAGCGCGCTCTGGGCGGAACTTAGCCGTCCGGCGCTACCGGGCCGAGCCCAGTCACTCGACCGCGCGGGAGGGCTGCGATGCCGAAGGCGTACTCGCAGGAGTACGTTTCCCTCGCGCGAAGGCGGCTTCGATGGAATCCGTCTTCACTTACAGATGGCGCTGGGTCACTGACAGTGGGCCCGCCTGGCCCACCGGTCAGGTTTGACCAGTGCCCGCACGCGTCTTCTCCCCTGGCCGAACGGAGGCAGTGCTCCGGCGAGGCTCGCTGGTGAACGGTGGCGCCGTTCGAAAAACTGAGACCACCCACGAGCTCAGGAGGCCGAGGCGGTCCCGTGGGTACCCTCCATGGTCACCGGGGTGGGCGGAGTCGCCGGCGACGAGGTCACCCGAAGAACTCCAGTGAAACCAAATTGGGCGTTTCGCCCATGGGCGGTCTCCGGTGAACTTGACGAGCGGGATGGGTTAGTGGATGCTCAAGGGAGCTGGTGGTGAAGCAAATTTGGGCGGGGAGGTACTGGCTGTATCGAAATCGACCGGAAGGCCATGGCGGCCGTGGCTACTGGAGGCGAGGAAGACAACCGTTTCCGGTCGCTTTGCTGCTCGGGGCAGCTTCCAGAGGAGTGAGGGGAGGTGCTGATCATGAGAGGGAGCTCGGGAAGGTTTAAATAGGGAGGAGGAGGCGGTGTCGCGACTCCAGAGGATAAGCGCGGCGGCGATGGCCATTACTGCGCTAGCAAGGTGGTTCTAGGCGGTGGCCGTGGTCGGTGGGGAGGCCGGTGCATCGGATGGGCTTGGGTAGGTGGTGGTTAAGGCTGGGAACGAGCTGGCGGGGTCGGGCGGCTCGGGCGGTGCCGTGCCCGAGTGGAAGACGGCGGCGGCGACTCGGGACAGTGGCTGGCCGGCGCTACAGGCCAGGCCATGGTGTCGGCGAGGCTCTGGGGTGATGCGGTGGCCCAGGGAGAGATCAGAACGAGCGAGGGGAGCAGCGAAGGGAGCGGCAGGAGCTCGATGCAGCGGTGCAGAACGCGTGCTTTCCACGTGCTCTGTGCGCGTGCACAACATGCTCGGTGCAATGCTAGAGGCATCTACAGGAACCCAAACAAGCTGAAAGTTAGCACGATGGTGCTTCTGGGCACGCGATGACTGATGGACATGCTGGTTTGACCAGAAGGGCAAGTACCCAATGTAGTTCAAAGGGGTTGCAGAATTTTGCCATGCACACAATGTGCTTGATGAAATGCTACGGCCATCTAGGAACTTTTGTTGATTATGGAAATTGGCAGGATGGTGTCTCTCTGGATGGTAGAAATGGTGGTGGAGTTGGTTGGACAAAATGAAAAACTTGCAAGTGCAAGTTTTACCAGAATTCAGTTCTGGACAGAAACTTGGAGGATTTATTTGGTGAGTTTGGAAGATGCAATTGGAGTTGATCTTCTGGACTTAAGGGTGTAGTTGGAAGGACTATAAGGTGGAATAATTTCAATATTGTTTGATGAAGGAAAATTGGGGTTGCAGTTATAACCTAGGAATGGGACAGAATTGAAAAGAGGAAGTTGTGCTCAAAATTTCCAAAAGACCAAGTTGGGTTTTTGCATAAAAATGATCTATAGGAATCACATGACCCCTCATAATTTTTGTGGAATTTTTGAAGAATTATTCAAAATGGTTATAGTGCAACAGAAGCATTTCTAGTATTAAAAATGCTATTAAAAATGATTATCTTGGGCAAATTTTATTATGAAAATATTTCCTACTGTTATTTAAATTATAAAAAATGATTTAAGAAAACTACCAAAACCCATAGTATTTACCAAAATTTTCTATATGGAGGGAAGAATTTTGGAAAACAGAAAACAGAAATTACTCTAAAAATAATAAAAGACCTAATATAATTCAAAATTTTATTTCTGGCCAAATTTTACTTAATAAAAAAATGGTTAAATTTTTGGGGTGTTACAAACTCTACCCCCCTTACGAAAATCTCGTCCTCGAGATTTGTTAGGGGCGGAAGAATTAAATGCATATCACGACAAACAATCATATGCAGAATGCAATCGTAGCAATGCACTTATGACATGCCCTAAAATACAATACAAAAGTTGCATCATGTAAACTAGTGCTAGATACTAGAACAAACATACTTATGGTCGTCTACGGCACGAAGGTGGGATCTACCGGGCAACAGGGTTACAAGGGACTCGACAACTACTCTGGTGGACTCTTCTATGCCAAAAGCTCGACGGGTGAGATTGGCGAGGATGACTACAAAGTCTCCGAGCTCGGCTGCGGTGGTCTCGTTACGGAAGATGGGACCAGGCATCTTGGTGATCGGATATCAAACTGAGAGTGAGGCTGTGATGTGCTGAGTTGGGCAAGGCTTCCTTTATAAGCCAGCGGAGTCTTCCATCGCACGCTTGTGGATGGGACAACTTAGGTGTTGGCCACAGGCACACGGCCTATGGGCAGGGCTGATAGGTTGAGCACCGACTGTCAAAAGATGTCTGCTGGCCACTATGCAGGCTATCGGATGAGATGTGCTTGGCTACGAGAAGGGAAGGATGTGGATGGTGTGGAAACCTAGGGATAGCGACCAGGCTAAGATAGGATTAGCCAATGGTCAGCCTGGCTCTGATACCAAGGCTGTCGGGGCCGGATTTGCGGGACATGATATCCCAGAAATTAACCCCTCGTGTCGTCACCAGCCCCAGGATTATTGTTACTGGTGGACTCGTCCTTTTTACAGATTACCAAGCAATTACAAGAATTGGATACAAGACCATAAAGGTTGATGATACAACAATGATTTCTAGTGACGGGTGACGGAAGCGACTCGTGGTTCTTCAACATCGATGGGGCTCCATTCCCACAGAAACAGCTGACCCGGATAATTCCTATCCCGCGTGGCTGCTATCCTAGGCTCCGCATGGACGTCGTTGTAGTACCCCTTGTGAAATCCTGACCTGGCCAATTAAATAGCCAGGGACAAGCCAGTGAGTACGTTTGAATGTACTCGCAAACATAATGAACAAAACATATACCGAATGCATATGATCATGATGGGTTAAATTATATGCATATGCTGAACGAAATTAAAGCGTGGCATGATGAATATTAATACGGTGCTGATGAATAAATATGAAAGGTTAGTGACAAACAAAGAAAGTTAATGGAGAATCGGGCGAGACAGGACCGCCCGAGAATCCAAACGAAAAAATATATATAACGTGGAGAATCGGGCGAGATAGGACCGCCCGAGAATCCAAAAGAAATGCCAAACGGGTGTCTAAAAGCGACGCCTTGAGAGGTCTTGAAAAGAAATGCCAAACGGGTGTCTAAAAGCGACGCCACGAGAGGTCTTGAAAATAAATGAGTATCCCGGGTAGTCTAGCCATCCCATGAGACACTCAGAAAATAAAATAAAATGAGTGTCTTGGGTAGTCTAGCCAGCCCATGAGACACTCAGAAAATAAAATAAAATGATAGGGTTAGTCCATAATAATGTTCATATGATCAATAATATTCATGACAATATTAGTAGTGGCAATAATTATCCTGCAAAATTGAATCATAATCAATTTAGTTATTTCCTCCGGAGACCGACACTAAGACCGACACTTGACCAACCCAGACTGTAGTCCTTAACCGCGGACATGGCTATTCGAATAGGTATAACTCTGCAAAGGGTGTACTCTTTTGCCACAAGTAAAGGATTTCTTTAGTCAACTCCGAGACGCTGACTAATTCCCATTATGGTCTTTGGGTTGAAAACACACCTGACCAGCACACACCAGATTAACTTTCCGGATGCCAGGAATCACCCAAACCATCGTTCAAGAAAAACTCTAAGACGGGGAGACCATCGTCTCGAATAGCATGGGATCACTATTAATACGCGCGGATTACAAGGGGTGCCCCCCTCTCGGCCCAGCCGGATACACGCATGCCCCCTGACCCGATGACTGGCTTTATAACCGGTACCTGGAAACCTTCATCACGGCCTCTCTGTACGGTGTGTGCTGGGAAAGGGGTTAACAACTTACTGAACCATACCCTACCTGCGGCAGGGACATGTGGTAGCACGGATCAAGTTTGGGGGTTACCGGAAGAAGACTCTCTCTACGGCCGACTCGGGAAGTTAAAGTTTTCCTGCAGTGGTTAGCACAATATATTTTCTTGGTAATACCCAACAGGGTCACCAACTGGCATGTCCCAACATGCCCTCACTGATCATTCTAGTCTCAACGAGAATTCAGTCTCATGGTCACTTTTCTCATGACTGATTCTGTCCTACAGATTAGCCCGGACCAAGATATGGATATGTGATATGTGAAAATGACCATATTCACTCATACTTAAATGAAGATCAAATATTATCAGGGGATCATGCATGCATAGCTAGCAATATGCAAACTTTATTCGAATTCAACATAATCATGAATCCATTATTCTTGCAACAAGTAACCATGCATTCACCATATCAAGTGTTCAAGATGCTTGCCTTGAGCATGCAGAAGTGTTGGTGCACTCCAAAACTTTGAAATTTTTTATCTTCCCTCCATTTCCCTATTTTCAAAATATTGAAATTACCACACAATTTGATAATAGTACCAAAAAGTTATTTGGAAAATTTTAAAATAAATACTAAAATAAACTAGAGGGAAAATGAGGAATTTTAGAAAAAGAATCAAGTTATTTGGAGTTCATATGATTATCCTAGAGAATTTCTAAGCTGGAATAAATAAAGAGATTGACTATTTAATAACTCCTACAGAGACAAGGCTTAGGAAAAATGTTCACCCTAGCTGGATTAATAGAGCATGATTTTGGGAGTATGTAGAAATTGGAATCATCCAATTTGCATTTGAAATGGTTATAGCAGAATTATTTGAAAACTGCTGCAAAAGGAAAATAGAAAAAGACAGAAGCGCACTCTGGGCAGAACTTAGTCGTCCGGCGCTACCGGGCCGAGCCCAGTCGCTCGACCGCGCGGGAGGGCTGCGACGCTGAAGGCGTACTCGCAGGAGTACGTTTCCCTCGCGCGAAGGCGGCTTCGATGGAATCCGTCTTCACTTACAGACGGCGCTGGGTCATTGACAGTGGGCCCGCCTGGCCCACTGGTCAGGTTTGACCAATGCCCGCGCGCGTCTTCTCCCTTGGCCGAACGGAGGCGGTGCTCCGGCAAGGCACGCCGGTGAACGGCAGTGCCGTTCGGAAAACCGAGACCACCCACGAGCTCAGGAGGCCGAGGCAGTCCCGTGGGTACCCTTCATGGTCACCGGGGTGGGCGGAGTCGCCGGCGAGGAGGTCACCGAAGAACTCCGGTGAAACCAAATTGGGCATTTCGCCCATGGGCGGTCTCTGGTGAAATTGATGAGCGGGATGGGTCAGTGGATGCTCAAGGGAGCTGGTAGTGAAGAAAATTTGGGCGGGTAGGTACTGGTTGTGTCAGAATCGACCGGAAGGCCATGGTGGCCGTGGCTACTGGAGGCGAGGAAGACGACCGTTTCCGGTCGCTTTGCTGCTCAGGGGAGGTTCCAGAGGAGTGAGGGGAGGTGCTGATCACGAGTGGGAGCTCGGGAAGGTTTAAATAGGGAGGAGGAGGCGGTGTCGCGGCTCCAGAGGATAAGCGCGGCGGCGATGGCCATTACTGCGCGGGCAAGGTGGTTGTGGGCGGTGGCCGTGGTCGGTGGGGAGGCCGGTGCAACGGATGGGCTTGCGTAGGTGGTGGTTAAGGCTGGGGACGAGCTGGCGGGCTCGGGTGGCTCAGGCGGTGCCGTGCCCGAGTGGAAGACGGCGGCGGCGACTCGGGACAGTGGCTGGCCGGCGCTAGAGGCCAGGCCATGGTGTCGGCTAGGCTCTGGGGTGATGCGGTGGCCCAAGGAGAGATCAGAATGAGCGAGGGGAGCAGCGGAGGGAGCGGCAGGAGCTCGATGCCAGCGGTGCAAAACGCGCGCTCTGGACGTGCTCTGTGCGCGCGCACAGCGTGCTTGATGCAATGCCAGAGGCATCTACAGGGACCCAAACAAGCTGAAAGTTAGCAGGATGGCGCTTCTGGGCACGAGATGACTGATGGACATGCTGGTTTGACCAGAAGGGCAAGTACCCAATGTTGTTCAAAGCGGTTGCAGAATTTTGCCATGCACACAATGTGCTTGATGAAATGCTATGGCCATCTAGGAACTTTTGTTGATTATGGAAATTGGCAGGATGGTGTCTCTCTGGATGGTAGAAATGGTGGTGGAGTTGGTTGGACAAAATGAAAAACTTGCAAGTGCAAGTTTTACCAGAATTCAGTTCTAGACAGAAACTTGGAGGATTTATTTGGTGAGTTTGCAAGATGCAATTGGAGTTGATCTTCTGGATTTAAGGGTGTAGTTGGAAGGACTATAAGGTGGAAGAATTTCAGAATTGTTTGATGAAGGAAAATTGGGGTTGCAGTTATAACCTAGGAATGTGACAGAATTGAAAAGAGGAAGTTGTGCTCAAAATTTTCAAAAGACCAAGTTGGGTTTTTGCATAAAAATGATCTATAGGAATCACATGACCCCTCATAATTTTTGTGGAATTTTTAAAGAATTATTTAAAATGGTTATATTGCAACAGAAGCATTTCTAGTGTTAAAAATGATTATCTTGGGCAAATTTTATTATGAAAATATTTCCTACTATTATTTAAATTATAAAAAATGATTTAAGAAAACTACCAAAGCCCATAGTATTTACCAAAATTTTCTATATGGAGGGAAGAATTTTGGAAAATAGAAAACAGAAATTACTCTAAAAATAATAAAATACCCAATATAATTCAAAATTTTATTTCTGGCCAAATTTTACTTAATAAAAAAATGGTTAAATTTTTGGGGTGTTACACTAGCCCTACAAGATAAATGGCATCTCGAGTCTCGCCAAGCAATTTCTTGGTAGATTTTGAAAGTTCGGTGGCTGATAGGTTGATCTGGCTAAAACGCAGTGCATCCTCCGGCTTGCCTGTATATGTGTGCATGAGCCGGCTCCTCAGGCTGAGCGGTTGGATTCGCCAGCTCATCTAGCTTCGGTTCAGATCAACTCCAGTGAGGCCATGAGCTATTAAGGCGTTTATTTTTAAATACAAAGGTTGCAATGCTTCCCTCTCTGCTTTGGAGGCGAAGCCTGGAAATATGGTTGAAGCGTCAAGCCGGTCCATTCGATTACCCGGCAGCTGGTGTTGTTGTGCTGGGGAAGTGTCTTTGCAGTAAAACCAGGTCTTGTGCCACCCTTTTGGATGACTCGCCAGTTTTACTTCTGGAAAGGCTCCTTTGGATAGTAACCCCACCAAGTTCTATGCTCGGTCCTCCTTTATATTTTGTTTGATGGTTGAGATAGAAGAATTCTTGGAAGAAGCTGACGGATGGCTCAATCTGAAGGTACACTTCACAAAATACTTGAAATTGACTGAAGTTCAGAATGGAGTTGGGGCCGAGATCTTGAGGCCTAATGGCAAAGTGGTGAAGCACGTCACAAAAGAACTTTGAACCAGGAGGACGGAAGCCCCTGTCCAGATGGTCGCCAAATATGACGATCTCGTTTTGACCCGGCTGAGGATGGATTTCTTCTTTGGGTGCATGCCATTCTATTTCCTCTCAGGCTAGAAGCAACCCGGAGTCCACTAAGCTTTGCAATCTAAGTTCAGACATGTTTGATTTGGTCCAGTTGACTGCCTTGTTGGTTTTAGGAGCCATTGCTTCAGTTACAGTGAAGGTTCAACTACAAAGTATGCAGAACTACTATAAGCCGATAAGGTCATGAAGCATTCTGGGTGATGGCGATTATGAGCTAAGTTGTAAGCCGATAAAATTGCCGGGTTGTGATTATCAAGGTAAACAAGGTTCTACCATTCACAAACATCTACAGCTTACAATGAAATGATAAGCCGACAACAGTTTAAGCCGGCATCGGCGGAGTAAGTATAGTTTTGCAATTTTGGGAAGTTATAAGGACCAGAACCGGATCAAGGTGTCACAAACTGTTATTGTTCTAATTCAATTGCAGTTTAAGACCTACAAAATAGTTATAAAAGAAAAATAAAAGACCTAGCTATGGTGATGGTTGTGAGGGTGCTACCGAGTGGGATTTATTTCTACTACACAAGGGATCCAAAAAAAGGTACTAAATATACTGCGGAGGCAATATCACGTCTAACAGGTGAAGGTTCGTACAAGACCTAGATCTACAGTTGCGTTATGCTAAGAACGTCGACGATCTAAATGAAGAACTAGTGAAGAACAATGGCGATGGAGTACAGAGAAGAAATGTGTACTTACAGATCTGCGGGAAGATACTTGGAAGATTCGAACGTTGCGGCTGTGGCCACGGCGTGTTCAGCGGGCTCCGATGGCGGCGTTGGGGTCGCTGTCTGCTGCTGGCCTTGAGGGCGTCAAGCTCGAACGGGCGCGGCAGTGTTAGGAGCGAGAGGAGGAAGAAGATGTGAGAGGAAGAAGTAAAAGTGAGTTTGGGGGACCCCGTGGCCTATTTATAAGGGAAGGGAGCCCGAAGTGGCAGGTGCGAGACCCCAGGGTGTGCAGTAAATTTAGGCTCAAATGACGCCTCAATTTTTGCACCTAACGAGATTTGGTATATTCGATCAAAGATTCGTAGTGATGTCATGCAAGCGTTTCGGAAACATATAAGGTGATGTCATGGTATGGAGCGGCAGAAAAATGCTAAGTGTGGAATAAGTTGTACGACCCCGCAAAAGGATTGACCCAATAGGATGTTTGAAAAGCAAGACTGATAAGGACTGAGGGGATGAGAAGACGCCGGCTCAGAAAACAAGACCCGGGACTTAACTCGTTATATCTTTGTTTCCTTATCTTTATTTTTCAGGTGAAGTTTACCATGGATAAATCCAAGCTAAACTAGGTGCTAATGTTGGGGATATTCCCCGCGCCCATAACCCGGCTCAAGGTATGACCCGGCAAGGGTCTGATGGTACTATGGGCCATACAGTTCTCCGGGTCATGGTGGCGCAACAAGGGGCTGAAGGCCCATAAAATGACCAGCCACGGGCCGGCTCGTAAGGAAACAAGCGGGCCAGCTTATGGAGAAGGCCCATGTAGAAAAATCTCCTAACTTGGGAAGCAAGATAAGTAGGAGTTCAGATAGGATATGGGTTGTGACTACGACCCGGAATCTGTTGTAAACCTAGGGGCTCAACCTATTATATAGAGGGGAGCCCCTGGGACGAAAAGGCTTAACTTGCAATCTCTCGAAAGCTAGTTAGCGAATTCGCACCCTTGTAATCGAGATCTAGAGCAATATCAATCAAGCAGGAGTAGGCTTTTACCTCCACCATGAGGGGCCAAACCTGGGTAACTTGTGTCTCTCTTTTCCATTCAACCCCATTCAAGCTTCCATGCAACTGCGATGGCCTCACGACTAAGTCCTTTCACGAGGACATCTGCCGTGAAAAAACCACGACAAAGACTACACTTGCTAGCAAGCTACACACCGGCAAGGCGAAGGACCGGCAAGCTCTGTGCCGGCAAGCTTCCTTTACCTCACCACCGCTCCACCTCATCGATCAGCTAGTCACTATCGATAGGTGTCGAGCGGGCAGGTGGTTTGGTGAGGCTTGTCGGGGCACGTGTCATCACGCCGCCTGAAGATCAACTTTAATGACACCCATCCTGATGGCGTGTCAAGTTAATAAAAGGTAGCTGGGCGAACGGTGCATGATCCTTGCCGGAGTTCGTCCCCAACATGACACCTAACGGCGCACTTAATGCCCTTGTCCTAATCCGGCAGAGTTAGGTATGATAGCACTGTTTCTGTCATTTCAACATGTATTTACTGTTTTGCCACTATGGTAACCCCTTAACCTATAAAAGGAGGCCCATGGCTACTCGTAGAAGGGTCGACACTTTGAACAACTGCACGTAGAAGCTGCAGTTCCCGCGCACCTTGCCGGCAAGCTGCGCTCCTTGTACTTGTGCTTCCACCATAATACAACTAAAGCGGGAGTAGGGTTTTACGCCTCACGGCGGCCCGAACCTGGGTAAATTGTTGTGTGTTCTTGCATTTGCTGAACCTGCTCTTTGTGCACGACGATTCCCATAGCCGAACCGCAAAGGGATCATCCCGATCCCATTGATCGTCGTACGCACGACATCTTGGGTGCGCCAGGTAGGGGATCGCATGTTCCGAACCAGTTTCAGAAGTGTGAGTGCCAGTTTCCTCATCATCGTCTTCGATGACGCCCAAGAGGAAGGGCGCGGCTACGACAGCTCCTTCCACGTCCAAGCTACCCTCCCAGGCATCCACGGGTGGTGCAGGCGGCGCGGGTGGCGCGGACGGCGGTGGCGGAGGCAGTCAGCTTCCTCGTCGTGATGGCGATCCTAGCCATCACACTGGAGATGGCGGAGAAGGCCAACTTCCACGACGCTCCGGTGAGCATAGTCACCGCAGCAACATAGTCCGGAGTGGCGTGAGTAAGGACCCAGTCATCGCAACGTCCAAGGATGGAGCGACGACATCCAAGAACGTTGCGGCGGGATGTACACCGTGACCATCGCAAGATGGACGCGACACGCTCCCTCACGGCACCGGCAGCTCGAGACGACATCAAGACAACATCGAGCATCGTCATCAAAATGCTCTGGCACAACCACCACCACCGCGTCAGCCCGCTAGCGAGCAGACGCCGCGGTAGTAGGTTCGGGACGGAGTTGCTTCTAGTTCTGCTAGGAGTCGAGTGACGTCACGTACCTCGCTCCCGGCTATGCCAACCACGGGAGCGGAGGCCATGGCGCAGGCCCAGATGCTGCTGAACTTCCCGCCTACACCTGACAAGATGGAGGAGTGGAGGGCAACCATCCAAAGCCTCATCTGTTTTGCCGACCCTGGCAAGACGCAGTAGGTAGGACCATCGTAGCGACCACCTATGGCACCGGCAGGACCAGATGGAGGTCGAGCCGGAAACGCTGCGCCAATGGTACAGTCACCTCCCAGTCGACAACCACAGCAGCGGCAGACTCGCCGGTCTGATGAGCCCGATGAAGTGTCGATGGCATCTTCGGATCCGCGAGGCCATCAAGATCAGCATCAAGTGCTGCGAGACCGGCGGGTGGAGGACGCCTGCACAACCATCGAACAACGTCGGGAAGCGCGTCGTCAATCCGACGAGCGCAATGGACTAGTAGTGGACGAGCTAGCACCAGGGGGCTCTGGGTACTTGCCTTATGAGGTGGGTTGCCCAGCGTTCACCCATGAGCAGCGGCAAGTTCGCTGGCCATCCTCCCGTGCCTTCAAGCCAGAGCTGCCAGAGAAGTACGACGGCAAGCTGAACCCAGCAGAGTTCCACAGAATCTACACTATAGCCGTCCAGGCTGCCGATGGTAGAGACGAGAAGATTCTCGCCAATTACTTTCCGTTGGCGCTCAAGCCCAACATGAGGTCTTGGCTGATGAATTTGCCGGAAGGCTCCATCTCTTCCTGGTCAAACCTGTGCAACGAGTTCATTGGCGCGTACACCGGAGGCCACAAGCTTCCTGGTCAGCCCAGTGACCTGCACGTGCTCCCACAGAGAGACGGCGAGCCTCTTGGCAAATATATCCAGAGATTCAGTCATGTGCACCACAACATCCCTAATGTTCATCCCGCAGCTGTTATTGCCGCATTTCACACAAATGTGCGCAATCATAGAATGCGAGCTGAGATGAACATCGAGAAGGTGAAGACCATCAACGAGTTGTACGCTTTGGCGGACAGGTGTGCATGTGCTGAGGAGGGGAGGCGAATTCCCGGGGAGGATGCTGGTGCCGAAGTCGATTCTGAAGACGACGACGCATCCACCCCGAAGAAGAAGGGCCGGAAGCGCAACCACAAGCGCAAAGGCAAGGTTGTGTTAGCAGTTGAGGGATCGGGGAATCTCGGCAAGAAGCCAAAGGCAGAGAGCAGCGGCAAGGAGGTTGCCGTTTGCACTTGTGGCCATGAGGCAGCTGCCGGTGAAAAGACCGATGGACAGTACTGCAAGATCCACCGTACCGCTGGCCACGATCTCCAGGAGTGCCGACAAGTTGAGCAGCTTACTAAGAAGCAGAAACAAGAGTATGAGAAGCGAGACAACGAGAAGGCCAAGGACGCTGCTGGTGGGTCTGTCAAGGAGAACTGTGGTGGCCACGGAGATCGCCACGGCAAGGCCAAATAGCAGAAGGAGAAGCTTGCTCGAGGTCGCGAGAAGAAAGAGGACGATGATGGTGATGATGAAGACGAAGACGAGTCTAAAAAGGAATTCCAGAATGTTGTAGATGCCATGTGTGTTGACGGAGGAGCATCTTTGCACCCCTCACATCGGCAGCTCAAACAGTGGATTCACGAAGTCAATGCAGCGGAGCCGGTGATGGAGGCACAAAAGCCACTCAAGTGGTCACACACGCCCATCATTTTTTATGCCGAGGACCACCCTTATCGCACAACTGCGGTCAGGTGTTTGCCGTTGTTGGTTTCGCCAACAATCCGCAACCTCAAGGTAACAAAGATGCTGGTTGACGTTGGGGCCGGCTTGAACTTGATCTCACCCAAAGTAATCAAGGAGCTGCAAATTCCCAACAAGGATTTGGAAGAGACAGGCACATCCAGGGAATCAATCCGGGAAGAAGCAAACCAAAGGGCCAGATCACATTGCCGGTCACGTTTGGAAGTGAGCTCAACTACAGGACGGAGAAGATTGTCTTCGACGTCGTCAAGATGCCGCTACCATACAATGGAATCCGGGGTCGCCCAGCGCTGGCAAAGTTGATGGATGTATCGTATTATGCTTACAATGTACTGAAGATGCCAGGGTCGATTGGCGTTCTCACCATCAAGTCAAACCAGAAGGACGCAATCATTTGCACCGACAAGATCTATCGGGAGGCAGTGGCAGCATCTGCCGAAGAGGCGAATGCTCCTACCGGCAAAGCTCCCGAGGGAGGAAAGAAGAAGAAGACCGGTAAGACCTCTGGTAAGGACTCCGGGAAGCACACTGCAGAGTGCAGCACACCTGTTGAGGACATACCAAAGAGCTTTGTCGGCAAGAGCAAGAAATCCAAGGCCTCTGCACCTACTATGAAGCAAGTTCCTTCAAGGGAGGATGGGACGAGCGGCACTTTCACCATAAGTGCCACTCTCAATGACAAATAGGAAAGTGCGCTCATTGCTTTCCTGCGGGCGAATGTCGATGTGATTGCCTGGCTAGTAACTGACATCCCCGGCATTCCCAGGGAAGTAATCGAACACCACCTTGCTGTCTGTCCTCAAGCAAGAGCCGTCAAGCAGAAGGTTAGAAAGCAAGCCTTGGAATGGGAAGAGTTTATTGTCGAAGAGATCAAGAATCTAGAAGCGGTAGGCCTGGTCAAAGGAGTGTTACATCCAACATGGTTAGCCAATCCGGTTGTAGTGCGTAAAGCAAATGGAAAATGGAGGCTTTGTATCGACTTCACTGATATAAATAAAGCTTGTCCAAAAGACCCTTTTCCTTTGCCGCGCATCGACCAGATTGTGGACTCCACTGCCGGCTACGATCTACTCTCTTTTCTTGACGCCTACTCTGGTTATCATCAGATCTTTACGGCCAAGGAAGATGAGGAGAAAACGGCATTCATCACTCCATGTGGCACGTATTGCTTTATACGCATGCCTTTCGGATTGAAGAGTGCCGATGCAACATTTTCTAGAGCCGTCCAAATTGGTTTTGAGACCCAATTGCACAGAAATGTGGAAGCCTACATGGATGATATTGTGGTCAAAACCAAGGACAAATCAACACTGATACAAGATCTGGAAGAAACACTTGCCAGCTTGCACAAGATCAACTTGAATCTCAATCCCGAGAAGTGTGTGTTTGGCGTTCCATCCGGCAAGCTTCTCGAATTCTTTGTATCTCCGAGAGGAATTGAAGCAAATCCCAACAAGATCAAAGCAATTGAGCAGATTGAAGCACTAAAATGCGTCAAGGATGGCAGGCGTCTTGCTGGTTGCATTGCCGCGCTAAGCAGGTTCATCTCCAAATCAGCAGAGCGTGCCTTGGCATTTTTAAAATCTTGAAAAAGGCAGGTCCAATGAAATGGACTCCGGAAGCGGAGGCCGTGCTCCAAGATTTGAAGGAGTACATGTCCTCTCCACCAGTCTTAGTTGCGCCTAAACCACAAGAGCCGTTGCTGCTATATTTAGCGGCAACCAATCAAGTGGTTAGTGCTGCACTTGTGGCTAAAAGAGAGACAGATGACGAAGAGGCAGCAATCGCAGAGCCACAGGCCTATAAGCCAGAATCTTCTTCGGCAAGGTCAGGTGCCGACAAGTCTGAGATTGTGCAAGCAAATGAGCCAGATCAACAGGTCATGTAGAAGAAGAAGATGGTGCAGCGCCCAGTGTACTTTGTTAGTTCTCTTTTACAAGGGGCCAGATCAAGGTGTTCTGGCGTGCAGAAGTTGCTTTTTGGCCTCCTCATGGCCTCAAGGAAGCCACGCCAATACTTTCAAGCACAACAAATCACCGTCATCACTCGCTTTCTACTGCAAAGAATTCTGAGAAATCCAGAAGCCACCGGTAGGATTGTGGAGTGGGCGTTGGAGCTGTCAAGCTATGATTTGAAGTTTGAAAGCACATCAACAATTCAGAGCAGAGCTTTGGCAGAAATCATTGCATAATGGACCCCAACACAAGACGAAGAAGTACAAGAGACCTCTCTCCCTGGCAAGGAAACTGTTGACGACTGGATCATGTACTTTGACGGCGCTTTCATGCTGAAAGGCGGCGGTGCTGGCGTGCTGCTTGTTGCACCCACCGGAGAGCATCTCAAATACATGGTTCAGATGCATTTTCCTAGGGAGCAGGCCACCAACAACACTGCTGAGTACGAGGGATTGCTTGCCGGTCTGCGCATTGCAATCGACTTTGGTATTCGAAAATTGATTATCAGAGGTGACTCACAACTTGTGGTAAAATAGATAAACAAAGATTATTAGAGTCCCTTGATGGAAGCTTATGTTGATGAAGTGAGGAAGTTGGAAGAGCACTTTGATGGTCTGCAAATGGAACACGTCCCCCGTGCCCAAAATGAGATTGCCGACGACCTGTCAAAGCTTGCCGCCAAGAGATCTCCTGTGGAACCAGGAACTTTAGTGCTAAAACTGACTCAGCCATCCGTAACACCATCAAGGCCGACAAAGAAAAGAAAACAAGATGTTGGTGGTTACTTTCCGGCAGAGCTGCCAGAAGCCGCCAAGAAAAGCAACACCGCCGATAAGACACCTCTTGTCGGTGAGCCGCAGCTTCCGATAAGCCAAGTTCTCGTCATCGAAGCAAGCGCTCCCGCAGAGGAAGACATGCCTTTAGTCCTTTTCATTGAGCCACAAGCACTGGCATGGGCGCAACCAATTGTTCAGTACCTCCAAACAGGAGACCTTCCCAAAGAACAAGATGAAGCTGAAAGAGTAGCCCGTCAGTCAAGTATGTACCAATTTGTTGGCAACACTTTGTACAGAAAGAGACCAATTGGGGTGAAATTGAAGTGCATCTGCCGGGAAGATGGACATCAGCTGTTGGCAGAGATACATGAAGGAATGAGTGGATCTCACATTGGGTCACGCGCGCTCGTTGGCAAGGCATTCCGTCAAGGTTTCTATTGGCCGACAGCCCTTCAAGACGCCTTGGCGGTGGTCACCAGATGTGACACCAACCAGCTCAACCTCTTCATACCTCTCTCCTGGCCCTTCTCTGTCTGGGGGCTCAACATCCTCGGCCCCTTCCCCCGTGCTACCGGGGGCTTTGAATTCTTGTACGTCGCAATCGACAAGTTTACAAAGTGGCCTGAGGTAGAACCAGTGAGAAAGGTGACGACACAGTCAGCAATCAAGTTCCGCAAAGGACTGGTGGCCCGTTTTGGCGTACCCAACAGGATCATCACCGACAACGGCACCCAGTTCATGAGTCATTCCTTCACAGCATACTACCAAGACCTTGGAAGCAAGATCTTCTGCGCTTCCGTTGCTCACCCGAGAAGCAATGGACAGGCGGAGAGGGCAAATGCAGAAGTGCTGCGTGGTCTCAGGACCAAAACCTTCGACAAACTGCACAAGTGTGGAAGACGCTGGATGGAAGAATTGCCGGTGGTTCTTTGGTCACTCATAACGACACCAAATCGAGCCACCGGCCAGGCACCCTTCTCCCTTGTATATGGTGTAGAAGCGGTACTCCCCACAGAACTTAGATACGGGTCACCTCAAGTCTTGGCCTTCAACGAGGAGGATCAAGAAGAGCTGCGGCAAGATGATGCTACGCTCATTGAGGAAGATCATTTCCGGGCTGCTGTCTATGTTGCATGGTACCCGATAGCTTTGCGCCGCTACCATAGCCGGAAAGTTCATGCCAGGAATCTTGAGGAAGGCGACCTTGTTCTTCGCCGGATCCAATCCGTGAAGGGGAAAAAACAAGTTGACGCCGAAGTGGGAAGGCCCTTACCGGGTAGTACGAGTCACTAGGCCTGGCGTAGTCTGCCAAGGGACCGAAGATGGCACTCATGTGCTTAACTCATGGAATATTGAGCATCTTCGCAAGTTCTACCCGTAAGGCGCGGTTGCCGGGCAGCCCGGCAACCTCTTTTGTACAAGTCTGCCGGCAAGGCATGTAATCCTTTGTACAGAGCCGGGAGCAGACCCCGTGCATAGTTGAATAAAGCTAAGTGTTTCACAACTCTTTGTGAAAGTACATATTTATTTGTGTATATTGCATTCAATCTTGTGTTACATTTTGCCTTGTATGAGATGATTGGTGAACCGTCAAGGTTCCAGCCTCCTCTTGTCTCTTCTTTCTTTTTGTCAAATGAATGAAGTGTTCCTCGCGTGCAAGTTTCCTGGGGGGAGTGACAGTATGGATACCAAATGACATTCAAGATATCATTTACGACAAGAAGTGCAACAAAGAAAAGCTAAGTTGAAAATCTTTGAAAGAAATTTTCTTTGTTGTAGTTGCTTTTCCTTGGATGATTTACTTCTTTGTATGAAAAACCTGCACGCGAAGGAACCTTGTCGAAATTGTTCGCACTCTTATTCCTATTTCGAGTCCGCTCAACAGTATAAGTAGCTGCATCAAAACTGATAAGTGTAATCTTGCCGGAAAATGGCACCTCCGGCAAGCTGCTAAGGACCCGTTCCTCAAGCGCTAGTGGCAAGGTTGTGCGGACCAGCAAGTTTTCGGCAAGCAAAGGGTACAAAGCATACAAGGACAGAGTCATATAAGGAAAACAGCACACATTCATTCAAGCACAAGTTATATTACATCAAACACGCGGTGTAGGTCTAACTTAAGATAAATTTGTCTTTTACATGATCATGCCTGCGACAAGAAATAGCGACAATACTAATTGGTGAGCCCGCCCTGGGTCCAGGAGACTTGGCCGACCCTGTCGGCGATCGGAGCGACAAGCGCTTCGGCGGCACTAGTGTCCGTCCCTTTCGGCAAGCTTGTGAAGGCTTTGGAGTTGTCGACGCCGGGGTTGCGATGGACGATCTTGACGAGTACCTTGAAAAGCATGTCATGAGCAAGCTTGCGGGACTCACTGGCGAAGGAGGCAGCCCGTTCTTGGTGGTGCTTCTCCAGCGCTTCGATGAGGCTCTCGAAGAAGAAAGTTAACCTGACGCTTGCCGCTTCCTGATCGTTGGTGGAATAACTATAATCTTTCATGCGCATGATGGTAAGCTGGGCGCTAAGCTGCTCCGCGGCTTCCACAAGGCGGTTAGTCCAGAGCTGCAAGCTACCCTTCAGCACGTTGAAGGAATTTTTGGCATCAGCAAGCAAGCCTTTCTCCTTCTCAAGATCCTTTGACAAGATTTTCTCCCTAGCCCGGGTGCCTTCAAGATTTTCTTCCAAAGTGGCTAGCTTCAGCTTCAGATCCTCTTCAACATCGGTAGCCTTGTTGAGCTCCTGACTCTTGGATGACAGTTGTTTCTGTAGTTCACCTAGAGTGTGAGCTGCCTTCTGCGCTGACTCTTGGATGGTTAGGATTTCCTTGTTGCTGCCGGCGAGGTCTTCCTCGAGCTTCATCACTTTGGTCTCCAGGTCCACCTTGATGGCTTTGGCGGCTTCTGCAGCCTTGACGGCCTCTTTATGGTTTCGCTTTAGCTCTTGGGTCCGTTGGGCAAGCAGGGTCGGGATTTCTACATCCTTGCCGTGAAGCTTGGCGGCAAGTGCTTCTTCTCTGGCAGCAAGATCATTCTCTCTTACGTTAAGCTATGCTTCGTGCTCCGCCAGCTTGCCATCCAGATCCGCTGCTTCTTTGTTAGGAGTGGCAAGCCTATCCTCTTGCTCCTTGAGGCTTTGGATTTTATCTTCATACCATTTGCGTGTCTCTTCCACCTTCTCGTTCAGCTTCTGCTTAGCCAGTTCCATGGCTTGCTGCTGCATGTGGAGTCTATCCCAACGCTTGCTGTAGCGTTCTTGCACATCCTTGAAGCCAGCAGCCATGGTCTTCAGGAAGGCAAGGTCGGCAGAGTTGTCGTCACAGGTGTCTGTCACCGTGAGGCTGCGAGACAAAGGCGCGATGATCCCCACAATTGCATCTTCAAGGGCAAGTTCCCCGGCACCAGATGAACTGGGGGCTCCAGATTCTTGCCACTGGTTGGAAGGCTCTGAGGGATCTGCCAAAGGTTGTGCTTCAGATATACTGAGATGATCGTCAACAGTTGGCCTGTCGTTGCCGGCTTCTCTCATCACCATGTCTGCTGTGATGGGGCCAGATGTGTTGCTGGAGGGTTCAACAGATCCCTCGGCAGCTTTCCTAACTTCCTCAACATCATATGCGACTGCCTCCTCGGCGAAAATCTTGGCACCTGCTTTAGCAGCGCTCTTGGCAATCCCATCGATGTCCACAATGATCTCTCCCTCTTCTGGAGAAGTTGGATCTATAGGACAAAGAAGAAGCAAAGAGCAGAGAAAAGTTCAAATTACAGATCAAATTCAAGAAAACAAAAAAGAAGGACTGACAAGGATAAGATGACATCTGAAAAAGAACTTACCTTGATGAGCATGTGGAGGGGATGCTGTTCTTCCTCCGGCAACGTCAGTTGCTGTTGCACGGTCTCTGGCAACATCAGTTGTCGGTGGAACCTCGATGAGGGGAAGCTCTTCTTAGTGCTCCTCTAGAGGAGGGCTATTTCTTGTCGGTGAGATTCTTGGCGGCGGTTCTAAAGTTGAGGTTGCTGCCAAGGGATCCATTCCCTGGCACTCTCCTCCTGGCTGATCACTTCCTGCCTCCTTGTCAGTCTCCATTACTGAAGGGTCGATGATAGTGCTTGCCAGCGGAAACTGAGTGTGAGCCTCACGTTGGGGGCTGGAGCCGGCAACTTCTGATGAAACTGCACCTTGGTCAGTGTCTGTTGCCGTCTCGCCCTCTTCGGTGGTTCTGGCCTTCTTCCGATACCTTTCCGCCAGTGGCACTTCATCCCTGCAAGACCAAGACAAACCAGATGGTTAATTCAATAGCAACAGTATTAAGATAAGCACAAGATTGACCGAAGAAGGATGAAGCACTTACTCTTCTTCTTCTTCGTGGTCACTGAGGGTGGACAAGTCCCAGTGCACTGCATCCTCAGCACCGGAAGGTGTTGATGGTGGTGGTCATCCTGGTACGCTTCATTCCCGAAGAGGCTGGGGGCTGTGAAGCACCCACCTCTTCCGTGGTTGATGGAGTTGGTTGCCGGGAAGCAGCCCCACGAGGAGGTTGTCGATGAGAAGGCTGGACCTAGGAAGTCTTGGCGGCGGCCTTTGTGCCAATAAGCTCATCGCTTGCCGGTTCGATGTGTGCTACCTTCTTTCGGCCAGGCTTCTTTGCGACTGCAGTCTTCACTTGAGTAGGAGGAGCACGGGGTTCTTCCTCCTCTCCTTCCTCTCCTGCGACCTCTTCGGGGCGCTCTTCATCATCCTTGTGCACTTCGGCATGTTCCTCTTCGCTGGCACGCTCTTGGGTGCCGGCATGCTCTTCGGCATGTTCTGCAGCACGCTCTTCCCCTTCCTTGCTAGTACCTCTAGCTGCCCGGGAACGAGCTGCTTTCTTTGCCTCTTCAACCATTGCGGCAAGGAACTGCTCTTCGTCATCCTTCGTCGGATGAACCATGTCATTTTCAATTCTGACTGCTTCTTCCACTAAGCCGTCAAGCCAGTCCATCACGTCTCTCTTGGTGGGCACTTTCCAAGTACTTATCACACTCTTGGAATCGCAGTCTGGCATCATGGCTAGGATGGAATCCTTGGCGGTGTTGTTGTAGAGCGGGACTACTTTTGTCGGCAAGTGGAAGTTGTAGCCTTTGTTCAAGAGCTGACAAATGAGCTAGTAATGTTCCATTACCATCAAGTTGCTGTTGAGGCCTGGGTGCAGACGCATTGTATCAGCAGGGTTCTTGTAATCCCATGCTCTTCGGCCTCCTCTATGTTGTAGCGGAGCGATTCGGCGGTGAGTGAAATCTGCTCCCACCATCTCAATGGTCAAGCCGGACTCCTTGAGACTGATGAGTGTGTACATTGCAATTGTAAGCTTGCTGTCATTGGGGTCAACATTGCTCTAATTGGCAGCTTTCTCGATCTTCTCGGTTCTGAGATGGCAGAAAGCCGGGAAGTCTTGTTGCTTAATCCAGCACCAATCAGCCCTCCACTCACTCCATTTGGTGTGCAATTTGCCATCAAGGTAGGCTTTTTCATTCCTGTCCTTGGAATCCAAGTGACGCTGCCGGAGAGAGCATCGTCCTCAACCCGGGGAATGAAAAAGTGCCATAACAGAGCTACATTGGGCACTACTCCTAGAAAGTTTTCGCACAGGTGCTCAAAGACTAACATGCAAGTGACCGCATTGGTGTGAAATCTAGCAGTCTAAATCCGTACAAGAGCATCACTTATACGAAGAAATCTTAGAAGGGTGGGCATAGTCCGTAGTAAAAATACCCGGCGAAGAAGTGGAACTAGTCGTCTGCTAGAGGAAGGGATCCCGGAAGCACCACTGTGCCTTCATGGTCCTTCGTCTTCCTCGCATACACGTACGAGTACTTCTTCTCCAAGTCATCGGCCATCAGCACCGGTGGAAATATGGCATTGTCCCGCCGCTGTGCTGCTTTGGCGGTCTTCCTCTCTTCCGCCGCTGAATCGACTGGCTTTGCGACCCTTTTCGGCACCATGGCGGTCTTTGGAGAAAGAAATCTAATAAAAAGCGGGCGAAGCGGCGCGAAGGCGATGTGCTCTGTTCTTGCGCGAGGTTGAAGATGGAGGCGGCTGGCTAGATTGGGGAAGAAGAGGGGTAAATGAGCAGCGCCCCTTTGTGAGTGCCTTTTTATGGGGAAGGCGCGGGGGGCTGGCTCTTTATTGCCTGACATGGATGCGCTTTTCAAGGCGCACAACCCCAGTCGCCGTTTCGATCCACCTCTCCCACATCCCGCATTCAATGTGCGTTGTGGGCATATAGTAAAAACAAAGATTACGGCAGTGATTCTACGCCATGTGTGCCTGTGCATCGACTTGGGCCTAGCCCAACGACGCTTTGCACGCACGTGTGGCCCAGGCCCGGGGGCTCCTGTCGGTGTATAAAAACATGGGTGTCTTCATACCCTCACTTATGCACAGACAGTTGCAGCCTTCTCGACGGCAAGGGCTTGCCGGAGGATTGCTCCATCAAGACTCAAGACTTGGTTGATAAAACCATGAAGAAGACCTCGAGGCAGGTCATCAAGAAGTACTAAGTTAGTACTGAAGATCAAGACTACACTTGCCGGCAAGCTACACACCGGCAAGGCGAAGGACCAGCAAGGCGAAGGACCGGCAAGCTCCATGCCGGCAAGCTTCCTTTACCTCACCACTGCTCCACCTCATCGATCAGCTAGTCACTTATCAATAGGTATCGAGCGGGCAGGTGGTTTGGTGAGGCTTGTCGGGGCACGTGTCAGCACGCCACCTGAAGATCAACTTTAATGACACCCATCCGGATGGCGTGTCAAGTTAATAAAAGGTAGCTGGGCGAACGGTGCATGATCCTTGCCAGAGTTCGACCCAGTGTGACACCTAATGGCGCATTTAATGCCCTTGTCCTAATCTGGCAGAGTTAGGTTTGATAGCACTGTTGCTGTCATTTCAACATGTATTTACTATTTTGCCATTGTGGTGACCCCTTAACCTATAAAAGGAGGCCCATGGCTACCCGTAGAAGGGTCAACACTTTGCACAACTACACGTGAAGCTGCACTTCCCGCACACCTTGCCAGCAAGCTGTGCTCCTTGTACTTGTGCTTCCACCATAATACAACTAAAGCTGGAGTAGGGTTTTACACCTCACGGTGGCACGAACCTGGGTAAATTGTTGTGTGTTCTTGCATTTGCTGAACTTGCTCTTTGTGCACGACGATTCCCATAGCCGAACTGCAAAGGGATCATCCCGATCCCATAGATCGTCATACGCACGACAGTGTCAGACTTAAATGTTCTTGCCATGTGATTCATGATGCTCTCTTATATGTTGCAATTCCTATGTAAGGATCATTAAAATCATCATGCCTAGCTAAAAGGCATTATAGAAAAGCGCTTGTTGGGAGGCAACCCAATATTTTTCCTACTGTTTTTGTGTGTCCACATGATTAAGCTACTGTAGTAATCATGTTTAATATGTTTTCTTTCAATAATTTGCCAAGTAAAGCCTTCGGGATAGTGTGGATACTTGTTGATTTTATTCTGTGCAAAAACATAAACTTTTGCGTCCAGTGCTGGCATTTCTATTCTGTACTTGACAGTGAGAAAATTCTGAAATTTTTACACAGTATTGGGCTACAAATGTTTTACATTGCCCTAGTTTTTCAAAAAAATTGGAGGTACATAAGTATGCTTTTTAATTCGCTCACTACATGTTGTTCTGTTTTTGATAGATTCTGTTTTTATTGCATAGTTTGCTTGTTTTAGTGTTTCCATAGCTTATATTGTGAGATATAAATTGTGGAAATGATAGAATACAGTAGGTATTATGTAAGAACAATTATGAATCTTGTCTTGACAGTACTTAAGTGGATGATTTATTTTTATCATACTGACCTATCTCACGAGTTCTGTTAAGTTTTGTGTGATTGAAGTTTTCATGTTTTGGGTGAGATGACGATAGAAGAAGAATGAGTGGCAAGACCTCAAGCTTGGGGATGCCCAAGGCACCCCAAGGTAATATTCAAGGAAGACTCAAGCGTCTAAGCTTGGGGATGCCCCGGAAGGCATCCCCTCTTTCGTCTTCAATCTATCGATATACCTCACTTGGAGCTATATTTTTATTCGTCACATGATATGTGTTTTGCTTGGAGCGCCTTTTCATTTTGTTTGTTGTTTGAATAAAATCCTTAGGATCTGAAATCTTTATTTGGAGAGAGTCTTCACATAGCTTCTTAATTGTTTGACTACTCATTGATCCTCACTTATATCTTTTGGAGTAGTTTGTCATTCACTCTTGTGCTTCACTTATATTTCTAAGAGTAAATTGTTGAATGAATTGAATATCATAAACCTAAAATTATATATGTTCCATATGCCTGGTAATATTTTCACATTGGGTTTAGAAAGTAAAATCTATGGAAATTTCACAATCATAACATTGGTCATACAAGCAATTCATGAATGATTAGTATAAGGAAGAGAACTTTGACATACAAATATATTATCTTGGACATCTTTTATGATTGTGAATACCCATTAATTATTTTCAAACTCGATCAAATTTGTTGAAGTTGCACAAGGAAGACAATGTAATGAGTTATGTTTGGGTATATTTGCATAGAAGTTATATTGTTATGGATCCTCCAACATGTGGTGCTTGTTTATAATCTTTTGCTAGCCAAAATTTCTGTACTAAGCGGGAATACTGCTTGTGCATCCAAAATCCTTGAGCCAAGTTTCTTCCATGAGTGTCCACCATACCTACATATTTACGGAATTACCCTGCCGTTCCAAGTAAATTTGCATGTGCCATCTCTAAAATCTTCAAATAAACATCTGTTTTGTGTGCCGCACTGCTCATGGAGCGACGGGGCGGTCGTCATCTTCCATGCTAAGCGGGTTATTCTCATGATGGGTGTTAATTCACTTGTCCTTGCACGAGAGAAGCTGGTAATTGGGATGCCCAGTCCCGTTAAACAAAAAAATTAATGAAAGATATAATAAAACAAACTCCCCCTGGAAAGTTGATTGTTTGGAGGGCACCCGTGAATTCAGCTAGACATGGCTTGTGTTTGTATGGTTGAGGAGGAGTAAACTTTTCATTTCCAAATGGGTATCGCCAATAATGTGTTTAGCATGGAAGATATTGAAATCCTTTGTCGTAACATTGACAGGAAAGGCACACCACTCAAAATGTATTCATCTTTGTTTTAAGCAATGAACTTTGGCACACAAGCAAATCCCTGCTTCCTTCTATGAAGAGCATGTCTTTTACTTTTTCTGTCAATTTTATTTTTGTTGAGTCAACTTCTTATTTCAACCTCAATTATTCTCTACTTGGCAAGCATCATGTGGTGGGGATAGATCCAGGCACATATATCCTGTCAAATATATTTGATCATCAATTATTATTGTTGATAATTATCTCCATGATAAGTAAGTTGGGAGGTGAAACATTAAGCCCGTATCTTCCTCTGTGTTCGATGGATGCTATTTGTTCTTAAAATATGCTTTGAGTACTAGCAATCATAGAAGACTATATGATAATTGAGTATGTGGGGCTCTTACTTAGACTTTGTTGAAAATAAGTTGAACTGTATTTGTTTGGTGACTAAGAACATAAGTTGTTTAAGTTTCAAGAGAATGCATTGTTTGAACCATTACAGGTGAATTGATTGCTACTTTACCATGATGAGTTTTATGAGAAAGTGTTGTTGTTTATGATGCTAGGAAAAGTGATTGAAGTTATCATTGATCAAACTTATGCACTATGCTAGCATTCACACTTCAAAAATATATCTTTTATCATTTACCTACTCAAGGACGAGCAGGAATTAAGCTTGGGGATGCTGATACGTATCCAACGTATCTATAATTTATGAAGTATTCTTGCCATGTTTACAACAATTTTATATGCTTTTGGTGCACTTTTATGTGATTCGAATGGAACTAACCCGGACTGACACTATTTTCAGCAGAACTACCGTGGTGTTTGTTGGTACCAATACTAGCAGATCTCGGGTAGGGGATCCGAACTGTGGGTCTAGGAATCAATGGGTAACAGAGAACATAGCGACGGCGATTTACCCAGGTTCGGGCCCTCTCGAAGAGGTAATACCCTACATCCTGTTAGATTGTATTGATGTGATTGTATGAAGGTTACAGAGTTGATCTACCTCGAGATCGGATGTGCTAAACCCTAGGCAATGGATATGATGATCCTTGACGGACTAAGCCTTCTGGTTTATATAGACACCAGAAGGTCCTAGGGTTACATATGGTCGGTTACCATCAGGGGATAAACATGCTGGTCACGCCAATTATTCCTTGGAGGAGACGCCAAGTCTTCGGAGGTTTCCTTCTGATACACGGGGTCGCCCATAATCCGGCCTTCCATCGATGAGTAGAGAGCGGCCCACCAGCCCGGCCTACGAGAGATAGGCCGGCAGCCCGAGTACCCCCTAGTCCGGGACACCCTCAGTAGCCCCCGAACTAGTCTTCAAAGCCGAGGTAGATGCCGAACACCATCGGCTTTGTGGACCAGTTCCCTTCCTTCTGTGATATCAATGACCGGCCTGTATCTCCTCTGAGTCAAGTCTTTAAGTGTTGCCTGGCCGCACACGCCCCGAAATACACTTCGGTCGCCAAGGGGTATCGATAACTTATCCATGAAGGCTAGTTACCTCGGTATGATCAGTACCCCCATCTGACAACTTTTTACCGAAGGGTCACAATGCGCCACGACCACGAGTTGTTTTATGAAAAACTCGATCCGTGGTTTGAGGCGGTTTTTTCATTGGCACGTCCCATCGATATGGAGATCATGCCCTGGTTTTAAGGGATATGATCAATAATCTGCCCCGCCCCACGCGCGCATGATGGCACGGTTACATGGGGAAATGGCGAGGACTGCGGCGCAGAAAAGGGGCCGTGGGTTTTACAGCCCATAAAAGGGGAATGGTCTCCATTTCCTTCGCACGCTCCCATCTCTGCCTTTGCCATTGACTTCCCCATTCTTTGAGCTCCAGCGCCCAGATCCACTTTCCTATCCAAGAACCTTTCCGGCCGCCAGTTTCAATCCAGCAATGGCGGGCTCCGGGTCCAAAGGCAAGTGGGAGGCGTCCGTCGTCACTGAGAGCGCCATCTTGGAGCTGAAGGACGCGGGCTATCTCCCCGCCAACGTCGCCCACCGTGCCCCAGAGGCCGGCCAGGTCGTCCCCGCGCCGCGGCAGGGCGAGAGGGTGGTATTCCTGCCCCACTTCATTCGAGGTCTGGGCTTTCCCCTCCATCCCTTCGTCAGGGGCCTTATGTTCTTCTACGGGCTTGATTTCCACGATCTCGCGCCGAACTCCTTACTCCACATCTCGGCCTTCATCATCATCTGCGAGGCCTTTCTTCAGATCCGGCCACACTTCGACCTATGGTTGAACATTTTCAATATCAAGCCAAAGATCGTCGATGGCCAGCAGGCGGACTATGGGGGTGCGATGGTCAGCAAGCTCCCCCGAGTGGAGTGGCCAGAGGGCACCTTCATAGAGACCGTCAAGGTCTGGCAGAAGGAATGGTTCTACATCACCGAGCCCAGGAGTGCGGATTGGAGGGCAATTCCGGCCTTCCGATCCGGACCCCCTATGAGGCTGGTCTCATGGACCAAGAAAGGCCTCGACTGGGGGGTGAACAAGGAGGTGGCGCAGCTGCAGAGCCGGATCGCCAAGATGATAGAGCAGGGCGTCGAGCTGCCCACCGTGATCCAGATCATGCTCGGCCGCCGAATCCTCCCATGCCAGGACAGGGCCTCCCCCATGTGGGCCTACAAGCCCGAAGACCAGGCCACCGTGTGCAACTTCTTCTGCACCTCCCATGCTTAGCTGTGGAGGGCACTGTTCAAGCCGCGGAAGGACTGGCCAGCCGAGGAGGAAGACATCTGACTCGACGCCGCAAATCCCCCACGGGAGGTATGACTAATTTTGTACTTATACCCGAACTGTTCCCTTTTGATAAGGTACTTAGCTTTCTTAGTTCCCATCCGCAGAACTGGCTGAAGAAGGCCGAGCGGATCAACAATCCAGCGCCGCTGCCAGAGGGGCCCAAGACACCCCTACTGACGGCCATGTTGGCTGTGGAGCCATACGAGGCGCCGGAGAGGAAGGAGAAGAAGAAGGACCAGAAGAGGGAGGTCAGAGAGGGCCTCCTCTCCCGAGGACCCACGGACACTGGATCCGGGGACACCCACGCTCCCTCCGCACAAGAGGAGGAAAAGGAGTAGGGAGGAGAAGGGGAGGAAGACAATTCCTCCCGAACAGGAAAAAGGGCGGCGTCCGAAGACGTCGAGGAGGAGCCGCTTCGCCCCTCCCTCAAGAGAGCATGCAGGGCCAAGGTGGCCCTGTCAGACAATAGCTCGGCTTCTGCCGAGGACTCCGAGGCCTCCGAAGAGGTTCCTCGGAAGATCCCCAGGGCCAAACCGTAGGCCCAAAGGTACACATTCCAGTACCGCGTAAGTGTTTTCGGCCGAACTAAGCTCAATATCGATCACTTTTTGCTTTTGACATCGCAGCCTGCTGCGCGACCTCCCCACTGATCGAGTCTCGGAGGGGGACTCTCCACCGGCCGCGCTGGCGGAGAGTGGGACTGAATCATGCGCCTCGCCTCCCCCAATCGTCGAGGAGGCCGAGGAGGTCCTGTCGAGGAGGACCCCTCCCATGCCGCACACAGGGGGAGGGGGTGACGTCATCATGGCCGAGGCGAACACCTCGGTCGCCGAAGACTAGGAGTGGAGGGCCCCTCTGGTTAATGAAGAGGAGGAGCCTGGACAATCCGAGCTCTCTCTGAGAGCGGCTCCGGAGTCGTCAAGGCGTCCGGAGTCGGGCACTCCGGTCCTCGAGAGGGAAGAAACCGAAGTGCCCCCGCCACCCCCCGCCCGCCCCAGAGCGGGCGTTGACTGGGTGGCCGGATGAGATGGAGTATGCTCTAACCAGCTCCTCTATCGCCGAAGAGCACCATGCCCTTATGGGCGCGGTGTTGCAAAGTCTTCAGTCCGTGGATAGCGGACTAAAGGAGGCTTTCAACGGCCTTCTCACAGGCTTCAAGGTGAGCCAAGTAATGTTTTCCCTTAAAGAATTTCTTTTGTACAAATGTATAGCCTCATACACAATAGCCCCCGAGACTCTGACTGGCTTGATCAAAGCCGGTCAGAGTATCAAAAATCAATATCTCGGATACTAATGTCCGTAGAGTGATGCGCAGGCGTCGTCTTCGGCAGCAGCCGTCAACACCGAGGAGTTGGCCGAGCTGAATCGGAAGCTCAAAAGCTCCGAGGACGACCTCAGCCTGGTGAACAAGAGGTTCGACGAGGCGCAAGGTAAGTCCGAATTGCAATATTTACTACAGCCGTTGCATTTTTGTTAAGTAAGCTTTAAAGTAGCCTAAACGGAATCAATGGATATGACTACAGCTACCGCCGCGGAGGTCGAGAACCTCAAGGCCGTGCTAAGGACAGCTCAGCTAGAAGCGGCGGAGCAGAGGTCGGCAGCTGAACAATCAGCTGGCGAACTGATAACGGTGAAAACCGCTAGTCAGAAGCACGAAGCCAGAGTGGCGGAAGTGCAACAAGAGCTCGCGGATGCCGTCACAAAGTGTGAGGCTCTCGAGCAGAAGAATAAAGAGCAGGCCGCTGAGCTAACCTCACTGGGGTCGGTGGCCAAGGAAGCGCGGACAGAGGCGCGTGGCTACCAGGAGGAACTCCGCCAAGTGAAGCTTATTGCGGATGGTAAGCCATATTTGCTGCAAAGTGTATTTGGAGGTAACATGTTCGCTTTGCTCACGCGGGTGTGGTGTTCCGCAGGCGCCTTTGCGGACCTCCCGAGGAGTGCGGCTGATGCGGCGCGGTTCTTCGCCGCCTAGGAGGGTCGGGCCGAACAAAGGCTGTTTTGGGCGCAATTTCAAGCGCCCGAACACCCTCCCCTCCTTAGCAACCAGATGAAGCAGCTGATGGAGCTGCATCGGATGGCGGAGCCCGTGATGAAGGACCACTGCGTCAAGCTGTGGCCTTCAGAGCCGCTGCCGAGCAGCTATTTTGGGTTGGTGCAGAGGCTGCACGACGCCGTGCCCCGAATTGATGCCTGGAAGCGCTCCCGCGTGCATTGAAGGAGCTCGGATGGCCTTCGGCAAGACCATGGTGCACTGGCCGAAGATCAAGCCAGCCGAGATGGCCACCGGACCTCCACCCCCTGGGAAGGAGCATAGGCGCCCCGAGCAATATTTTCCCATCGTGATGGATGGTGCTCGGGCAATAGAGGCCCAGTGCTCGAAAGATGTAATTTATGAGTAGATTTAGTTTCCTTGTATCCAAGGAGTTGAACTTTTGTTTTACTCTTATGCAAGTTGTTGGCTGTGGATATAGTGCCGGCTTATGTTAATTTTGACTCATGTGCGGCCGTTTTTAAACTGAAAGTTACCAGTCGTCAGCTTCAGCCCCCTTGCAGATACTGCATGGGGTGTTTTCTCGTAATACTTGAACCCTTAGCTGATGTCTCGGTGCCCGGAGGCGGTCGTATGTACGGAAAACCAGGCAATCAGACTATGCGGTTTTAGTGCTTTCACTTAGCCATAGGAGCTTGACTGCGGGGGCTGGTGACTAGCCCCCAGTGTTTGTGATATTCGGATGAGCCACGATTGATACCATCATCACATGGTTTCTGTAACAGAGAACCCTTCGTTTAACACGGACTAACCTCCAATGATTTTTGGTTTGACACGAGTCATCGGATCGCCGACCAGTTCTCGCTTTATTGTGACAGTAAGTTTTCGGCTTTCTCCGCTGAGGTACTTAACCAGGCTAGCTACAAGTGCAATCGCAGTGGTTCTCCCTTTACCCTCTTAGCCGAACAGTGCGTAACGTAAGAGGGTAAACACAGGAGCCAGGCAACCCAACTATTGACCAAAGACGCAATTCGGAACTGATTCATATAGTGCAATATCCATGACGCCGAGCACATAGAATAAAAGTAGGTGCCGGGATAAAGTTTGAGGCAAGATTTATGTTCGAGCCCCCAGTCTATTAGCCGGTTACTTAAAAAGGGACATATCATAATAGTTTACTTCGGCCTAAAAAAGCGGAAAGGAATATGCAACGCGAATGACTGCACAATTACCAGAGAAAAATTGGTCTTTATTTCCTTTGAATATGTGACGTCCAACCGTACAATCCGGATTGCCGAAGTAACTTTGATAGATACTTTTGAAGAAATAAATATGTTAGAGTAAAGGTTTACACAGGGCCTTCATGAGTGGTTTGACGTCCCTACTACGCCCTGCTGCACGTCTGCGCCTTTGCTCTTTAAGAAGCTTCCGTGTGAGCGAAGCTGTCGACTGTATGTTCGGCGGAAGTAGTAATGTTCGGCAGACGAGCCCTTGGGGAAGGGCTTTGGGAAGTCGCCGTGGTATATCAGTTTGACGCTGATCAGGCCCTAGATGGTGCCCGTTGTCGATGTTGATTCGAAGACATCTGTTGGCCATTGCTCAGTCGAACCGAGCTCTCAGCCTTTGTTTCATGTGTCCCCACAACTGCCCATGGAATTTTGAGCGCAAAATTGTGCACTCGAGGTACGTATTTCGTGACTAGGTGGGCCGTGCTGTGGGGCGCATACCCCTATTTGGGGTGAGCATGGGAGTGCTCCAGGACCGAGGCTGCAGCTCGGGAGCGCTTGCGTGCGTCCAGTGTCTTGGCAGTAGACTGGGCTTGTGACGCCTCTTCGGCGGCTTGGACTTCGGCGGCTAGAGCTGCCGTGTGTTCCTCTGTTCGGAGCGAGCTCTCGATATTACCGTTGATGGTAATAACACCCTTTGGTCCTGGCATCTTGAGCTTCAGGTATGCATAGTGCGGGATGGCGTTGAAGCGGGCGAACGCAGTCCGGCCGAGGAGTGCGTGGTAACCGCTGCGGAAGGGGACAATATCGAAGATCAAGTCCTTGCTGCGGAAGTTTTCGGGCGAGCCGAAGACAACTTCCAATGTCACGGATCCCGAGCAGTGTGCCTCAACACCTGGGATTACACCTTTAAAGGTGGTGTTGCTGGGTTTGATCCTTGACGGGTCAATCCCCATTTTCCTCACTGTATCTGAGTAAATCAGGTTGAGGCTGCTACCTTCGTCCATAAGGACTCTGGTGAGGTGAAATCCGTCCACGATGGGGTCGAGCACCAGAGCCGCCATTCCTCCATGGCGTATACTGGTCGGATGGTCTCGACGGTCGAAAGTGATCGGGCAAGCCGACCACGGGTTGAATTTCACGGCTACCGGCTCTAAGGCGTAGACATCCCGAAGAGCGCATTTCCGCTCCTTCTTCGGTATATGCGTGACGTAGATCATGTTCACGGTTTTGACCTTTGAAGGGAACTGCTTTTGGCCTCCGTTGTTCGGTCCGCGGGGTTCGTTGTCATCCTCGCTGCGGGGGCCCTTGCCCTGTTCTTCAGCTGTGACCTTGCCGGCCTGTTTGATTACCCAACAGTTACGGTTGGTATGGTTGGCGGGCTTATCCGGGGTGCCGTGAATCTGATAGGGCCTATCTAATATTCTATCCAGCGCAGACGGGCCATCCCGGTTCCCTTTAGAGGGTTTTTTCCGCGGTCCCGATTTCGAGCCACTGAATCCGGCATTTACTGCTGCGTCATCGGCTTCACCGCCGTTGTTTGAGTGCTGGTGCTTATTGTTCTTATTGCGCCGGGGTTTCCCGTTTCCGTCCCGGGCCTCTGATGTGCCGGGGTCTTCGGGGTGGTTGCTTCGACAAGCTAACCAGCTATCCTCACCCGCGCAAAAGTGGGTCATTAGGGAGGTAAGGGCCGACATTGTTCTTGGCTTGTCCTGGCCGAGCTGGCGGGCGTGCCACTCGTCCCGGATACTATGTTTGAATGCCGCAATCGCTTCGGCATCCGGACAGTCGATGATCTGGTTCTTCTTGGTCAAGAACCGGTTCCAGAATTGCCGGGCTGACTCCCCGGGCTGCTGAATGACATGGCTTAGGTCATCGGCGTCCGGTGGCCGAACATAGGTGCCTTGAAAGTTAGCTCGGAATGCATCCTCGAGCTCCTCCCAGCTCCCGATGGAGTTTTCAGGTAGGCTGTTCTGCCAATGCCTTGCTGGTCCCTTGAGTTTCAACGGTAAGTACTTAATGGCGTGGAGATCATCTCCTCGGGCCATATGAATGTGGAGAAGGAAATCTTCAATCCACACAGCTGGGTCAGTTGTCCCATCGTAGGATTCTATATTGACGGGTTTGAACCCCTCGGGGAACTGATGCTGCATCACCTCATCAGTGAAACACATTGGGTGTGCGGCGCCCCTGGCCCGGGCCACATCATGCCGAAGATCGGTTGTCATCCGGGCACGGTGCTGCTCCCGAGCTCTATCATTCCTATCGCGCCAGGCTTGGTATCCGTCCCGTCCAGCGGGCGCGTATCCTGTGGATCCATAGATGGATCTGGACTGGATCCCTCGGGCGTTCAGGTCGCGGCACAGATCGTATCGGTCGTCCGGTTGAACTGGGTCTTTGCCTGCTCGGCAAGGAGGCATGGGTGGGTATTCGGCTTTCCCGGCCGCCCTATCCCGTCCTGGAGGGGGGACGGGTGGGAGTTCGGTTTCCACAGCTGGCCTATCCCGTCCTCGAGGGGGGCGGTCGGGTTGGCTTGCGTAAGTTCGTCTGGGAGGCATGGGCTCAAGGGCCTCATCCTCAAATTCTGGGAGTAGGCGCCGCCATGGGTAACACTTGTATTGACCCTGACGTTGATCGTCAAGGCCCTCTTCAGCAGCTAAGACCATCGTCCATCTGTCGTTGAGCGTATTTTGTTCCTCTTTTAACTGTTGTTGCTTCCTCTTCAAGCTTCGGGCGGTGGTGATGAGTTGCCGTTTGAATTCTCTTGCTCCAGGGGGTCCTCTGTGACGATGAAGTCTTCGGGTCCGAGGCTATCCTCCTCTTTGGACGGAAGGAGGTAATTGCTGTCCTCGGAATCCTCGAGATCCTCGGGGTCACCTTGGTCTTCATGCCCTTCAGGGGCGTCGTGGTGCTGCTCGGGGGTGTTGTCGCCGAGATCCCCCATGTTATCCGGAGTGTCGTTCTCTCCGGTGCCGTTTGTGTCTGTGTTGTTTTCCTTGCCCTTTCCTCGCCCTCTGGCTCGCCGTCATCGGCGTTTGGGCAGTTCCTCGGCGGGGCTGTCGCCGTCCTTCATAGTCGTGTCGCCGTCCTTCTTGGGGGTATTGACCATGTAAATGTCGTAGGTGGAGGTGGCGGTCCACTTTCTGGTGTTGGAAGTGGCAAGGGAAGGAGCCGTATAGGGCGGGACGTCGATATCTTCGTCCATATAATCAGCCTCCTCGGAGGCGTAGTCCAGCATGTCGGTTAAGTCTTCGATAGTGGCTACCAACTGGGTGGCGGGTGGGACGCAAAATTCCCCGCGGCTGGCCTCCTGTCCGACCTGCTCCTGGTCCGAGGACGGGCCATCCGCGATATTCATCCTCTGGATCTGATCTAACATCTCGCTTAAAAACGAGAGGTCAACCGGATTCACGTTCGGGCATCCGTCGGAGTTGAGCTCTGGCGCGCCAATACTGTGAATGTGTTCGGCCAAGGGAGACCCTTGGTTTTCTGGCGCTGGGGTTGGATCTGAACTCAAGGCCAGATCCGAATTGAGGCCCGGCCCGGGGACAGGGACGGGGAGGGAATCCGAGGTCGAGGCCTCGGGATTTGTAGGCTCCTCGGGTAAAGCCGAGAACCCAGTAAAGACCAGATCGCCTCGAGCGTCGGTGACGTACTCAAGGCTGCCGAACTTGATTTCCTGCTCAAGGGCGAAGCTGCCGACCTGGACAAGGTGACCGGTCGGATCGGCGTGCAGCACAATGCTGCCGAACGCGAAGAGTTGTCCGGGGACGAAGATGTCCCCGCTGCGGATTCCATCGCTGATGAGAAGGAGAGCCATTGATCCTTGGTGACCCACGGCGGAACTCTCAATGAAAGCACCAATGTCGGTACCAAAACCGGCAGATCTCGGGTAGGGGATCCGAACTGTGGGTCTAGGAATCAATGGGTAACAGAGAACGTAGAGACGGCGATTTACCCAGGTTCGGACCCTCTCGAAGAGGTAATACCCTACGTCCTGCTAGATTGTATTGATGTGATTGTATGAAGGTTATAGAGTTGATCTACCTCGAGATCGGATGGGCTGAACCCTAGGCAATGGATATGATGATCCTCTACGGACTAAGCCTTCTGGTTTATATAGACACCAGAAGGTCCTAGGGTTACATATGGTCGGTTACCATCAGGGGATAAACATGCTGGTCACGCCAATTATTCCTTGGAGGAGACGCCAAGTCTTCGGAGGTTTCCTTCTGATACACGGGGTCGCCCACAATCCGGCCTTCCATCGACGAGTAGAGAGCGGCCCACCAGCCCGGCCTACGAGAGATAGGCCGGCAGCCCGAGTACCCCTAGTCCGGGACACCCTCAGTGTTGTTTTTTGTGCAGAAATAAAAGTTCTCGGATTGTGCTAAAAATTTACGGTGATTTTTTGTGGACCAAAAGAGACCCATTGAGTGCCGGAGATGGAGCAGGGGATGGCCGAGGGAGCCACAAGCCTGGGGGGCGCCCTCTAGAGCGCGCTCCCAGAGCTTGTGGGACCCTCGGGCATCCCCCTGACATGAAACCTACGCCAAAAATTCCTATAAATATAGAAAATCCCAAAAGGAAACCTAGAACTTCCACGCCACCGCTGCAAGCCTCTGTTCCAAAGCGATCTCATCCGGAGCCCTGTTCCGGCACCCTGTCGGAGGGGGAAATCATCACCGGAGGCCATCTTCATCATCCCGGCGGTCTCCATGACGAGGAGGGAGTAGTTCACACTCGGGGCTGAGGATATGTACCAGTAACTATGTGTTTGATCTCTCTCTCTCTCTCTCTCTCTCTCTCTTGTGTTCTTGATTTGGCACGATCTTGATGTACCGCGAGCTTTGTTAATATAGTTGTATCATATGGAGTTCTTCCCTCTCTATCTTGTTGTGATGAATTGAGTCTTTCCCTTTGAGGTTTCATTGTTATCGGATTAAATATTTTGAATTTGAGAACACTTGATGTATGTCTTTCATGTGGATACCCGTGGTGATAATGGGGTATTCTATTGAGTCACTTGATGTATGTTTTGGTAATCACCTTGCGGATTCCGGAGGTGACATTGGGGTAATCTAGGCATAGGGGTTGATGCACGTTTTCATCCTACTTTCTCTGGTAGAAACTTTGGGGTACTCTTTGAGGTTCTTTGTGTTGGATTGAATATTATGAATCTGAAATTGCTTGATGCATATCGAATAATGGACTAACGGATACTTGTGGTGACATTAGATTTGATTGATGCGTATCATGTGGTGTTATTTTAGTACGAACTTTAGGGTTGTTTGTGTCACTTATAGGGATGGCTCAATAGATTGATTGGAAAGGATAACTTTGAGGTGGTTTTGCTACCTACAACAATTTCTTCTTATGTTCTCCGTTTGCTAGGAACTTTGGAGTGATTCTTTATCGCACGTTGAGGGATGGTTATATGATTCAATTATGTTAGCACTGTTGAGAGATTGCACTAGTGAAAGTATGAACCCTAGGCCTTGTTTCTAAGCATTGCAATACCGTTTGTGCTCACTTTTGTTACTTGCTACCTTGCTGTTTTTATTATTTCAGATTACAAAAACCTATATCTACTATCCATAATACACTTGTATCACCATCTCTTCGCCAAACTAGTGCACCTCACTAGTGCAGCGACCTGCTATACAAACGGTTTTTACCCCCTTTTCGCGATAGAGTTTTAAACCGTCGCCTTGGCTGTGTGTGCGATAGGGGGGTCCTTCCCACACGACCCAGAAACCGTCGGCAATAGGGCCTCCGGTCACACACGCGGGGTAAAAAGAGCTCGTGTGCGATCGGGCGAGCCATCACAGACAGTTACACTGGCCCAATCGTTTCCGTTCGTACGTACATCCCAGACAGTGAATCCAAGACAAACGTTTCCATTCGTATATACATCCCACACAGTGAATCCCAGACAAACGTTTCCATTCGTATATACATCCCACACTGTGAATCCCAGACAAACATTTCCGTTCGTGCGTACATCACACACAATTTTCTGCATCACATCGTCTGTTATAGCGTTGCCATTGCAGACTATAGTAATAATTTTATCGTTTGTGTTAATGAATGCATCACGCACGGTGCTTAGAAGAAACTGTGTGGCATAGGCTCTCCATCACACACACTTTTTATGTGGAAAACGTTTGTGCAAGGTGGCCTAACGCAAACAGTTGTCCAGAGGAAGTCGTGTGTGATTGTTCATTGATCCAACACGTTTACTTCTTAGAAACTGTGTGGGTTGTCTGAGATCATCGCCCACGGTGTTGTCTCAATAACCGTTTGCACTAGAAAAACCCAATAAGCAGGCTAATTGGCCTATTATTAATCCATTTAGTAATCAAATTGACATTTCATATTAAACACACAATATATTTCATTTTCGTATTACGGAACCAGGATTTCATAATTGAAATACATCAGAGTACAACATCATATAGCTTCAGCACTCACTTAGACCATATAGGCATATAGCTAGCTACCCCATTACACAACAAAACCAAGTTTCACATGCAACATCTAAAACCTTTGGAAATCAGCATCATAGACGATACATAGACAGATGAATCTCATCTGGAAAACTGCTGAAGCGGAAGGCGAATATTGAGCCTTCAATGATGTTGAAGGTCCTTGCAACTTTAGGCCAGTGCCTGTGGATGATTGACCGCCCATCCTTCGTCCTCTTGAGGTATACTTCAATATTGTACCGTGGGTGTTGTATGAACACCTTCCTCGCCTCTTGACCATACAGGTGGTTTGAGAGGTAATCATCTGTGAACTGCTTTGGAAAGGCCTAAAAACAAAGATATGCATAAATATCTTCTCTAAATTTTGAAATGGCGCAAAGGAATAAAAAATAAGGTATAAGAGTTTTTTTTAAAAAGAGAGCTCTCTCTCCGATTTCATTTAACTGAAATCACAAAGTCTTTTTACAAGCACCCAGTAACACACTACAACTAGATAGCTAGCGCTGCAACATGAAAAGGAGCTATCCCTCCCTCCCACACCACAGCTCACGCAAAACACAAGGTATAAGAGTTAGTACCATCCTATAGTTCACTGATGTCTTCTTCATTGTGCAGACAAAGATCTTGTTGTTTTTCGTCGCTAGTTTCTTTATCCTAACAATCTTTCTAAGTTTCTTGACTTGACTGATATTCATGGACATCTCATTTCCCCATATGCAAAATGGGTCGAACAGTGGGTCAAAACCTCTGACAGTAGGACCTACATGTGCAAGACCAAATTGTTAAAAACCTAAATACTAGAATGGTTCCTGCAACTGCACAATAATGTGCTATTAGAGAAAGGACCGTGCATGTGCGAACCTCGATGGTAAACCTCAGTGCCTCCCATTATTTCCCTGAAACACATATAAGGTAGTTATTGATCAGGTTAATTGAGGGTTGGCATACTATCAGTAAAATATGTTGATGAAAAATAAACAGATTGCGGATTAAGCAGATTAATTCGAGCCACATGGAAAAGCCATTTATCCAAACCAAGCATGCTTAAGAACTAGGAAATATAGGAATTGTATATGTTTATCATGTATTTAGTACAGCCAAATTTGATTTATTTCTCACATGCAAAACAATACAAAATTGTACCCACAACAATTGAACATCGCATTGCAGAATTGAATCAAACAGTTAACTAAGCACCACAACAAATGAACCAAACAGTTAACTGAGCACCACATTGCACAATAGAACATACTAGAAGATCAGACAGTTAACCAAACCTAGTATGCTTAACAACTTGGAAATATAGCAATTGTATTTGTTTCTCATGTATTTGTACAGCCAAATTTGATTTATTTCTCACATGCAAGAGAATACAAAATTGCACCCACAAGAATTGAGCATCACATTGCAGAATTGAACCAAACAGTTAACTGAACATGACAACAAATTAACCAAACAGTTAACTGAGCACCACATTGCACAATATATAGAACATAGATACTAGATCAGATTGCATAGTAACAGTATATAGGACAATTCACTAGAATTTGTAAAGGAAAGGCAGGAGCAGCACATGCAACAGGTAAACCGAACATGCTTAACCGGTGTAGCTAGCTAGCTGAACATAGGTCCTTATAGTGAGCTAAAAAGACAAGCTACTCCTCATCGTCGGAAATATCAATGACGATGGGCTCCTTAGACTTGGAAGAGGGTGAGGCCTCCACATCATGGGTGCCCTCCTCGTAGTGGTGAGTCGCCTGAGCCGCTCCGGGCACCAACCTGCTGGCTCTAGAGTTGAGGTAAGCACGGGCATGCTGAGAAAACACCTTATAGTCTTCGTCGAAGGCACTGACGGTGGCCTCGAGAAAATGCCATGAACTGTTGTTTAAAGCATCCAACCGCGTGGCGTCATCCGCGCGTGAGGCGTCGACAGTGGCCTCGACGGCGAGGTGCTCCTCCAAGATCTGGGGGTCGGCACGCATGGCAGCCATCACGACCTCTCTTCTCCGCTACCAAATGCTCCTTGAGCTCCTGGCTATACTGCATGCACCATGGCTTAGGGCGGCGCTTATTTGGAGGATGGGTCGGTGATTTGGGTGGAAGGTGTCACGCCGGCAGTCGGGGCATGTGGGATGTAGAAGGAGGTGGAGGATGGGGGTCGGGTGTGGATTACCTGACTAGATCGACGAGGCCGAGCAGCAGGAAGGAGCGTCGCCGGCAAGGCGGCGACGCTGCAAGCAAGCAATGAAGGCTTGAACTTGGAATGGAAGGCAGAAACAGGGGAAATGTGGCTTTTCGTAAGGAGGATGGGGCATGGGAGGTAGATATTTCCGCGGATGCCGAATTTTTTTGCTCCGTGCAGTGAAAAACTGGCGCGCAAAGTGTCATCAGACACGGTCCCTTATTCCACACTTTGTACGATATCTGAACATCACAAACGATTTATATGGCTTACCCCGTGTGTGATGAGTTTGAACGTGCAAATTTTGGTTCGAATTTCCCTGGTTAAAGTGGTCATCCACATCATTGCATAATTTGGGTACACAAAAGAGCCTACAGCATACCCACACTTCTTAATCGAGCAAGTTTAGCAAATAAACAGAGCTAGCTGACCTAAACATTACTCTAACAAAAGACCGGCACTCTAAACAAAGACTACTACTCCGCCTGGCGCTCGTCGATCTCCGCCGCCTCCTCCATGTCCAGCTCGCGCCCGACGATCTCCTGGGGAAGGGGCTCCATGGCATCCATCGCACCATACTCGGCAAGCATCTCGCCATCTGCGTCCGCCATCTCTTTGGAAAAGGCCGCCACGAGCTAGGCGTGGGCGGCCACGGTCTGGGCTTGGACGGGCTCCATCGCGGCAAGGTATGCCGCGAACGAACGGACGGCTCCTTGAATGCTCTCGGTGATTGCCAACTCTTCGGCCGTGGGTTGCCAACCGTTGTCAGAGAAGCTTCGTGCGATTTGTGCGGTGACCACTAGGAGCTGGACGTGGGCGACCTCGACATGGGTGTGGGCGGCCTCCATCAGGGCTAAGGTGGCCGTCGCGGAACGGACAGCTGCTGTCCCACTCTCGCCATTTGCTATCCCCGTCGCAGATGTTGCTGCCACCATTTGAGCTGCAGTAGCGGCCGTTTCGGCTGCCGCAGCCGCCCGGTTGTAGATTGCAGCCACGCTCATGCAGGTTGTGAGCATGCTCATGGAGGCTGTGGCTGTGCTCTCGCCGGAGTGGGCCGCCAAAGTTGCCCTCATGACATGGGTCCACGTCCCCATCTTTGACCGGCAACGATTGAACAGTGAAATGATATTTGGGGAGCTAGTTTGCTTGACACGCCGGCTGTGGACTGTAGTGGACAAACCTTCTTGTCGTGCGAAAATGACGATCTATGGGATCGAGAGGATCCCTTTGCGGTTCGGGAGTGGGATCAAAATACTACAAAGAGCAGGGCTAGTAGATATGAACACAAGCAATGATTTATCCAGGTTCAGGCTGCTGTGAGCGTAAAACCCTACTCCTGTTCTGGTGGTTTGATTGTATGTGAGCTCAAGGGTTACAAAGAGCGCAGCTTGCCGACAAGGTGTGCGGGAAGTGCAGCTACAGCATGTAGTTGAGCTCAGAGTCGACCGTTCTAAGTGTAGCCGTGGGCCTCCTTTTATAGGCCAAGGGGTTACCACAGAGGCTAACATGGTCATTACAGAGTATGAATAGTAACTTGCACCATCACCACGTCTATCTCCAGACGGGGTAAGATAAGCGCATTAAATGCACCGTTAGGTGTTACGTCGGGGAGGCGAGGCTTTGGGTAAAAGATCTGTACCACCGGTCCTGGCACCCTCTTGTCACCTTGACATGTCCCAGGGACGGGTGTCATTAAAGTTAATCCTGGCGTGGCATGCTGACACGTGCCTTGGCCAGCTGCATTGACTGCCTGCCTGCTCGACACCTATCATGCGTGCTTATCTAGCCGATGATGAGGTGGAGTGGTAACGGGACAGAACGAGCTTGCCGGCGCGGAGCTTGCCGGGCCGTTGCTTGGCGGCACGGAGCTTGCTGGCAACCAGAGTCTTGGTCTTCACCTTGCCGGTACAAAGCTTGCCGGCAAGGGCAATCTTGATCTTCAGTATGAGAATAGTACTTGTCGATGACCTGCCTTGAGGTCTTCTTCACGGTCTTGTTTATTCCAAGTCTTGAGTCATAGTTATCCTCCATCAAGCCCTTGCCATCAAGGAGGCTACAACTGCCTGTGCACAAGTAAGGGTACGAAGGCACCCATGCTTTAGTACACCGATAGGAGCCCCTGGGCCTGGGCCACACACGCATGTGAGGCGTGCCCAAATAGTGCATAGGCACACGTGGCAGAGGATAACTGTCGTAATCTTCTTTGTTACCACGCCCCCCATGACGCGCATTAAATGCGGGCGTGGGAGAGGTGGAATGGAATGGGCGCGGGGAGGTAGTGTGCCTGAAAAGCGCAGCCGCGTAGGATGGTAAAGAGCCAGCCCCCACGCCTTCTCCATAAAAAGGAATCCGCGAGGGGCGCTGCTCATTTACCCCCCTTCTCCCAATCTCGCCATCGCCGCCGCCTTCATCGTCTTCCTTACGCCAGAGAAGAGAACACGCCCTCTGCTTCCACCGCCGCGCAGCGCAGCTCTCCCCCGCCTGCTTCCACATTCGCCCTCCCTAGCGCAGCTATGGCTCCCAAGAGGAACCGAAATAGGCCGGGGAAGGTGGTCGATCCCGAGGAAGAACTGGCAGCGGCGCGGAGAAATAGCATCGTCTTCAAGCCGGTGCTGGATCAGAGCGACTTGGTGAGTCGATACTCGATCATGTGGGGGAAAGAGACGAGCGCCCACACCGCGCCAGAGGTCCTTCCCGGCTCCATCAGGCCTGGACCAGACAAGTACCCCTTCTTTGTTGTAAACTTTTACTGTGGGCTCGTTCCTCCCTTCTCTGAGTTCTTCGTAGAAATGATGTATACCTACGGGTTTCACCTTCTAGACTTCACCCCCAACGCCATGACTTGTATGGCTGTTTTCGCACATATGTGCGAAAACTTCGTAGGAGTATTGCCTAGTGTAGCTCTCTTCCGCTATTACTTCACCACACGCATCGAAGCAGATGTTCTCTCCAGCTGCATCACTTGGATCCCCAGGGATGAGAACGCCTACCTTCCGGGGCTGCCCTATCAGCAGTGGAACGAGTGGCGCACAGAATGGTGTTGGATCAAGGAAAAGGATTTTCCGGAGTTCTGCCATCCCAGGACGGCAAGGGTGGAGCGCGGCATGGATTGGAACTCTTTTGCCGCTGACGATGAGAAGCTCACAATCGCCACCACGCGCATCCTCCGCCTCAAGGCTGCCGGCCTCACCGCTGAAATGGTGGGGGCTGACTTCCTTCACCGCTGGATTGCTCCTCTCCAGAACAAGGGCAGGCCCGCCTGGGATTACAAGAATGTGGCAGATATCATGCGGGTCCGGACTGGACTTCATGCCAACCTGACAGTGCTGCAGCACTAGGCCCTCTGCGAGCACCTCTTCCACCCCAGCGGCAACTTCAAGCTGCCGGCAAGGGTGGTGCCTTTGTGCAACAGCTCCGCCAAGGATTCCGTCATCGCGGTGATGCCATCCTGCGATGCCCATGGTGTTGAAGCACTTTGGCAGGAGCCGCCCAAAGATGCGGTGTAAGGGTGGTTCGACACTTTGGTGGAGAGGCCCAGTAGAGAGGAAAAAGATCTCTTCCACGACACCACACCCGAGGAACTGGAGCATATTGCCAATAGGGCGGTAGAGGCCAAAATGGCTGGAGGCGTTAGAGACTCTGGGTCCACGGCAGCCAATGTCGATGATGAATCTGGTGATGGAATGGCAACGGAAACGCTAGAGGAACTTGCCGAAGAGCAGGAAGAACCTGCCGGGGAACGGGGCGGGGACACAATTGCAGAACAAGTATCCAAAGAGCCCCCCGCTCCTTCCGCTCTGGCAAGGAGAACTCATGTCCTTCGAAGAGCTGCCTCCGGAGAGCCAGTTCATGGCGTACCCTCAGGTGAGGAAGTTACCGGCGAGGAGGTAACTGGCAAGGTTGCCGGATGACAAGGAACTCAACACCAAGCCCCTCAACGGCAGCGAACGTGGCGTACCTCTACGAGGAGTACAGCCGCGCCGGCTGCCGGAGCGGGCGAGTCATCTCGGCCTACTACGCTTGCGGCGACTAAGTGGGCCAGGACTTCTACCCCGCCGCCCTCTTCCAGCACCATGCCTGAGAGCTTGTATGATCTCTCCATCCTTAGCGATGAGGAGGAGGAAGAGGAGTATGCATCTCCAATTTTCTTTGTTAACTCTTGATTCCTTGCTTGTGTTAATCCAGCTTGTCTCGTCTTGCCTTGACTTGACAGCGATAGGGAGACCTTGGCACAGAGTATGGCCAAGAGGACGAGGACCGCGGCACAGGACGAGCCAGCTATAAGCACGGCACCAGGCGACGAGGTCGTGGATATCAGCCCAGACCGCAGCCCCCAGCGTGAGGCCACTATCCAATTTCCTTTGGCAAGTGCTGGTTTCGAAATATTTTCCGCTAACATCGGCATGGGAGCAGGAGAAGAACACCGCGAGGAGGAGTGCCCGGAGGCAAATCCAACTGGGGTGTCTCCGTCAACCGCTGCTCCGGCAAGCGGCTCTCCGGCAAGGGCCTCCATAGACGAGCCCGTTCGCACTGATGAAGTGCCGGCAACAGAGGTCACCAGCATCCAGGCGATGACAACCGAGGTTGTCAGAGAGGAAACTATTCCCCCTCAACAGTCTTAGCCCGGTAAGCCTTCTGCCATTGAGTACCTTCCTCTTTCAATCTTTTTTTGTTTTCTTGAACTTGACCTGAGTCTTGATTTTCTCTCTTCCCCATCCTTTCAGATCTTCCTCCATCTAATGAAATGGACATCAGTTCCACCATTGAGGAGATCACGAGGGACACCGCCGATGAGGCCAGCAACATTGCTGCCGGTGAGGCCGTCGCGGGGACTGACGAGGAAGCCGCCAAGGTAGCTCATGAAGAGACCGCCAAGGATGCTGCTGAGGAGGGTGGCAACAGTAGTGCAGAGGCCACTGGAGACATCTCTGTCCCAGGAGCGCCAGGCACTGACTCGGCCACGAGGGCGATCCTGACCGGCAAGGCGGCCACGGACGATCACCCCCCGACACCTGAAGAGCCCTTCTCAAGTAGATACATAAAGGTTGGTGACAACTTGTTCATCAACCCCCCTGGGGCGTCAGGCATCGGGGCGCCTACTGAAGGAGAGATCTTAGAGGGTGAGGTTACTGTTGCCACCGGGCTCGAGGTCGTCGATGAGCCACATGCCAACACCAACGAGACCAAAGAGCAACGGCTCCTCAAGGCCATGGGCGAGAACTTCCAGAAGCTTCAGGCGTGCTACCACAGCCGTGCGGAGAGCTTGGACTCCAGGGCAGCCCTCCTTCACAAGGAGGAGGACGAATTCAAGAAGCCCGCGTAGGAAACACATATCTGATACGCGGAATGCCTCCAAGACTTTCAAGAATGTCATACTCAGCTTGACAAGGCCCAGAAGGAATTTATTCTAGAGAAGGCCGAGGCCGACAAGGCACAAGAGGAGGCTGCGCAGAAGGTAGCAGCAGAGGAGGCAAAGCTGAATGAGCGCAAGGTTTGCCTTGACGCTTATGAAGAAGAGCTTGCCACTCGGGAAGTAGAGCTTGCCGCCACACTTCGCGGCAAGGATAATGAGATCCAGGCCCTCGTCTCACAGCAAACTCAGGAACTGGAGCGCAGGCACAAGGAGGCCATCGAGGCTCAAGCTACAGAGCTGCCAGAAGGATCAAGGAGGACGTCGATGCTGCCGAAGCCGCAGAGGTCGCTAAGACCGAGCTGGAAGGCAAGGTGCGAGCACTTGAGGAGAATATCGCCACCAACGGCAAGGAGATCCTGGCGCTCAAAGCAGAGGCACAGAAGGCAACTCACATCTTGGCGGAGCTGTAGACTTCAGTGTCCGCTGATACGTCTCCACCGTATCTATAATTTTTGATTGTTCCATGCTGTTATATTATCAATCTTGGATGTTTTTATATTCATTTACAGCAATTATATATCATTTTTGGAGACTAACCTATTAACTTAGTGCCCACTGCCAGTTGCTGTTTTCTGCCCTGTTTTTGTTTTACAGAAAATCAATACCAAACGAAGTCCAAATGCCACGAAACTTTTTGGAGATTTTTTATTGGACAAGATAAGTAATGGAAGCTTCGGGAGAAGGCCAGAAGATGCAGCAGTGGGCCACGAGGCACCAGGGCGCGCCCTGGTACCTCGTGGGGCCCACAGAGCTCCGTTTGACCTAATTCTTCCACTATAAATTCAGAAAAAATCAGAAACCCTCAGAGGAATCCACAAAATACTTTTTCCGCCGCCGCAAGTTTCTGTTCTCGAGAGATCCCATCTGGAGGCCTTCTCCGGTACTCCACCGGAGGGGGAATCGATCACGGAGGGGCTCTACATCAACCTTGCTACCCTTCCAATGATGCGTGAGTAGTTTACCACAGACCTTCGGGTCCATAGTTAGTAGCTAGATGGCTTCTTGTCGCTTTTTGATCTTCAATACAATGTTCTCCTCGATGTTCTTGGAGTTCTATCCGATGTAATCACTTTTTGCGGTGTGTTTGTTGGGATCCGATGAATTGTGAGTTTATGATCAGATTATCCGTGAATATATTTGAGTCTTTGCTGCACTCTTCTATGCATGATTATTATAGCCTCGTATTTCTTCTCCGATCTATTGATTTGGTTTGGCCAACTAGATTGATTTATCTTGCCATGGGAAGAGGTGCTTTCTAATGGGTTCGATCTTGCGGTGCTCAATCCCAGTGACAGAAAGGGACATGACACGTATGTATCGTTGCTATTAAGGGTAAAAAGATGGGGTTTATTCATACGTGAGTTTATCTTGTCTACATCATGTCATCGTTCTTAAGGCATTACTCCGTTCTTTATGGACTTAATACACTAGATGCATGCTGGATAGCGGTCGATGTGTGGAGTAATAGTAGTAGATGCAGGCAGGAGTCGGTCTACTTATCTTGGATGTGATGCCTATATACATGATCATTGCCTTGGATGTCGTCATGATTATTTGCTTTTCTATCAATTGCCCAACAGTAATTTGTCTACCCACCATATGCTATTTTCTCGAGAGAAGCCTCTAGTAAAAACTATGCCCCCCGGGTCTATCTAAATCATATTACTAAAAACCTAAAAATATTGCTGCCATTTTCTTTTATTTATTTTATTTGTATTTTTTTTCAATCTATCTATCTATCACATACAATTTAATCTTGCAATTAACCGCCGAGGGATTAACAACCCCTCATTTGTGTTGGGTGCAAGGATTTGTTGTTTGTGTGCAGGTGCTGCTAACGTGGTGTTGTGTGATTCTCCTACTGGTTCAATAACTTTGGTTTCATAACTGAGGGAAATACTTATCTCTACTGTGCTGCATCATCCCTTCCTCTTCGGGGATAATACCAACGCAAGCTACAAGTAGCAGGAAGAATTTCTAGTGCCGTTGCCGGGGAGACATCATCAACATCTGTCAAGTACCTTTGCATAAACTCTCATCTCCTTGCATTTACTTTATTTGCCTCTCGTTTTCGTCTCCCCCACTTCTAAAAAGTTTTACAAAAATACAAAAATATTTTCTGTTTGCCTTTTTCTTGTTTGCTTGTTTGTTTGCTCGTTACCTTGGTCACTTAATCATGATACCCCGAGAAAATTATCATGATACTTCTTATTATAAAATTTTGTCCGAAATTGAGAAAAATACTAAAGATTACATGACTACGCAGTTTGAGCACAACAATTTTTTTACCGAGGAACTCAAAGAACACTCTACCTTATTGGATGATATTGCAAAACAACTCGATGATGTTAGTAAAGAAGCTGCTAATCTTCAAACTAAATTTGCTCTTACTAAAAATTTGCTAGGAAAAATTTCTGATGCACAAGCTAGCTAGTAAATCAAATGGCAGCTAAGCCGGAATCATTGGAACATAGTAATGATGAGGATATTAAAATGATTGGTGTTTCATCTATTGATTCTTTGTTTAGCAAAATTAAACTTGATGAAAAGGAGACTGAAGAAGAGTCAACTTTAGCTAAAGAGCGTCTCCATAATTCGGATGGTGAAAATCTTGATGAAAAAATTGCTAAAAGTGGGTTTGGAGAGGTAAAAACTTTAAATAGCGATGTGCCCACTCTCTTTGATTACAAAGATTTTAATTATGATAATTGTTCTTTGATTGAGTGCATTTCTTTGTTACAATCCATGTTAAATTCACCCAACGCTTATGAGCAAAACAAGGCTTTTACTAAACACATCGTAGAAGCAATGATGAAAGCGTTAGAAGAAAAGCTAGAACTAGAAGTTTCAATTCCTAGAAAATTATATGATGAATGGGAACCCACCATTAAAGTTAAAATTAAAAATTATGAGTGCAATGCTTTATGTGATTTGGGTGCTAGCGTTTCCACAATTCCAAAATCTTTATGAGATGTGCTAGGTCTCACCAATATAGATGAATGTTCTCTTAATTTGCACTTGGCGGATTCTACTATTAAAAAGCCTTTGGGTAGAATTAATGATGTTCTTATTCTAGCAAATAGGAACTATGTGCCCGTTGATTTTATTGTACTTGACATTGAATGCAATTCTTCTTGCCCCATAATACTTGGTAGACCGTTCTTACGAACCATAGGTGCCGTTATTGATATGAAAGAAGGGAATATAAAATTTCAGTTTCCATTAAAAAAGGGTATGGAACATTTCCCTAGGAATAAAATTAAAGCACCATATGAATCCATCATGAGAGCCACTTATGGAATCAACTTGAAAGATGATAATACTTGAAACTATGCATTATGCCTAGCTAGGGGCATAAAACAATAGCGCTTGTTGGGAGGCAACCCAATGAATAAAATAATTTTTTTTGTTATTGTGTGTTTTCAAAATTATGCTACTGGTATGATTGTGTTTTTTTGTTTTTAATTAGTGTTTGTGCCAAGTAAAGCCTTTAGGATGATTTGGAAGATAATATAATTGATGCTGTTTGGAAAACAGAAAGTTTTGTGTCCAGTGCCCGAATTGTTTTTCTGTACTGGAGTGGCACAAAAATCTGAAATTTTTACACAGTATTGGTATATGAATTCCCCACGTTGTCCTAATTTTTCATAATTTTGGCAGTTACAGAATTATGGCTTTTAAATAGATTGCTACAGACTGTTCTGTTTTTGACAGATTTTGTTTTTGATGCACTACTTGCTTGTTTTGATGAATCTATGGATTGTATCGGGGGGTATAAGCCATGGTGAAGTTAGAGTACAGTAGGTATAATGCAAAAATAAAATATTAATGGGTTTGCAATAGTACTTATAGAAGTGATTTGTTTTGTTATACTAACGGATCTCACGAAGGTTTTTGTTGAGTTTTGTGTGATTGAAGTTTTCAAGTTTTGGGTGAGATCATGATGGATGAAGGAATAAGGAGTAGTAAGAGCCTAAGCTTGGGGATGCTCGAGGCACCCCAAGGTAATATTCAAGGAAGACTCAAGCGTCTAAGCTTGGGGATGCCCCGGAAGGCATCCCCTCTTTCTTCTACCAACCATCGGTAATTTTACTTGGAGCTATATTTTTATTCGTCACATGATATGTGTTTTCCTTGGAGCGTCTTGTATTACATGAGTCTTTGCTTTGTTTGCTTTTTAGTTTGTCACAATCATCTTTGCTGAACATACCTATCTTGAGAGAGTCACACGTTTATCATCATTTGTTAGAATACTCAATGTGCTTCACTTAAATTTTTTCGAGCTAGGTAGTTGATCTAGTGCTTCACTTAAATCTTTTTGAGCACGGTGGTGGCTATATTTTGAAGAAATAAACTCTCATGCTTCACTTATATTATTTTGAGAGTCGATTGATATTTTGAAGAAATGAATTCTCATGCTTCACTTATATTATTTTGAGAATTGACAAGATTAAAATTTTGAAGAAATGAATTCTCATGCTTCACTTATATTATTTTGAGAATTGACAAGATTGAAATTTTGAAGAAATATTTGCACTCTCAAGCTTCACTTAAATCTTTTTGAGAGTTGATGATAGTAACTGTAATTTTCACAAGATATGAATTTGGTCCCAAAGTGATGAATTTTCAAGAGGGATATAATAAAAACTTTCATATAGATCATTGGATATGATAAGTGTGATTCCTTGCAATAGTTTTGCGATATGGAAATGATAATATATGAGTCATGTTAGTGAGTAATTGTGATTTAGTAAGAATATTAGTGTTAAGGTTTGTGATTCCCTATGCATGCACGTCAAGTCAATAGTTATGCAAAGAAATTATATCCTACTTATGGTGCATTATTCGGTGTTAGTTATGTTCAATGCATGTTTATGACCGTTTTTGTTTTTTGGTTGGTTGCTTCTCAATCTTTTGCTAGCCTTCATTTGTACTAAGCGGAAATACTGCTTGTGCATCCAAAATCCTAAAACCCAAGTTGTGCCAAATGAGTCCACTATATCTACCTATATGCTAGATTTCAATGCCATTCCAAGTAAATTTGCATGTGCCAACTCTAATTTTCAAAATAGTTTTTTTGTTTTGTGCGCCCGTACCGCTGATGAAGCGGTAGGGGGTGGCCATTATTTTCCATGCTAGGTGTGTTATTCTCACGATGAGTGTTTATTCACTTGTCATTGCACGAGAGGCTGGTTGGTAATAGGGATGCCCACTCCCACAATAAAATCAAAAATTAATAACAACAAACTTCCTTGGAAAGTGTTGGTATGGAGGGCACCCGTGGATACAGCTACCTTGGATTGTGAAAGAATGGTGGAAAGGAAATAAACTTTACTTTCTGTTTGGGAACCACCTATGATGTGTCTAGCATGGAAAATATTGGGAATTCTCGGTCGTTTTCGTTGACAGGAAAAGCATGCCTCTAAAAAAAATATCTCTTTAATTTCAGCTTTGAGCTCTGGCACATTTGATAAATCTCTGCTTCCCTCTGCGAAGGGCCTATCTATTTACTTTTATGCAATTTTTAATTTTTGAGTCTCCATCTTCTCTTACAAAAGCACCAACTAGAGAGCACTATTGTCATACTTGTGCATTGGATGTAGCTAATAATTGAGTGTGTTTCATGAATGGATCAATGATTGAGCATAATGGGCTAGGGATAACTTTCTTTAGCGTTGATATTTTGAAAGACATGGTTGCTTGTTAGCATGCTTGAGTATTTATATCTTCATGTCAAATTATAGACTATTGCTTTGAATCATTCAAGTCCAATGTCCATGCTATAAAAGAAAAGAATATGTGATGAATATGATAGGCAGCATTCCACATCAAAAATTCTGTTTTTATCATTTACCTACTCGAGGACAAGCAGGAATTAAGCTTGGGGATGCTGATACGTCTCCAACGTATCTATAATTTTTGATTGTTCCATGCTGTTATATTATCAATCTTGGATGTTTTTATATTCATTTACAGCAATTATATATCATTTTTGGAGACTAACCTATTAACTTAGTGCCCAATGCCAGTTGCTGTTTTCTGGCCTGTTTTTGTTTTACAGAAAATCAATACCAAATGAAGTCCAAATGCCACGAATCTTTTTGGAGATTTTTTATTGGACAAGATAAGTACTGGAAGGTTTGGGAGAGAGCCAGAAGATGCAGCAGTGGGCCACGAGGTACCAGGGTGCGCCCTGGTACCTCGTGGGGCCCACAGAGCTCCATTTGACCTAATTCTTCCACTATAAATTCAAAAAAAATCAGAAACCCTCAGAGGAGTCCACAAAATACTTTTTCCGCCGCCGCAAGTTTCTGTTCTCGAGAGATCCCATCTGGAGGCCTTCTCCGGTACTCCGCCGGAGGGGGAATCAATCACGGAGGGGCTCTACATCAACCTTGCTACCCTTCCGATGATGCGTGAGTAGTTTACCACAGACCTTCGTGTCCATAGTTAGTAGCTAGATGGCTTCTTCTCTCTTTTTGATCTTCAATACAATGTTCTCCTCGATGTTCTTGGAGTTCTATCCGATGTAATCACTTTTTGCGGTGTGTTTTTTGGGATCCGATGAATTGTGAGTTTATGATCAGATTATCCATGAATATATTTGAGTCTTTGCTGCACTCTTCTATGCATGATTATTATAGCCTCGTATTTCTTCTCCGATCTATTGATTTGGTTTGGCCAACTAGATTGATTTATCTTGCCATGGGAAGAGGTGCTTTGTAATGGGTTCGATCTTGCGGTGCTCAATCCCAGTGACAGAAAGGGACATGACACGTATGTATCGTTGCTATTAAGGGTAAAAAGATGGGGTTTATTCATACATGAGTTTATCTTGTCTACATCATGTCATTGTTCTTAAGGCATTACTCCGTTCTTTATGGACTTAATACACTAGATGCATGTTGGATAGCGGTCGATGTGTGGAGTAATAGTAGTAGATGCAGGCAGGAGTTGGTCTACTTATCTTGGACGTGATGCCTATATACATGATCATTGCCTTGGATATCGTCATGATTATTTGCTTTTCTATCAATTGCCCAACAGTAATTTGTCTACCCACCATATGCTATTTTCTCGAGAGAAGCCTCTAGTAAAAACTATGCCCCCGGGTCTATCTAAATCATATTACTAAAACCCTAAAAATATTGCTGTCATTTTCTTTTATTTTTTTATTTTGTATTTTTGTTTCAATCTATCTATCTATCACATACAATTTAATCTTGCAATTAACCGCCGAGGGATTGACAACCCCTCGTTTGCGTTGGGTGCAAGGATTTGTTGTTTGTGTGCAGGTGCTGCTAACGAGGTGTTGTGTGATTCTCCTACTGGTTCGATAACCTTGGTTTCATAACTAAGGGAAATACTTATCACAACTGTGCTGCATCATCCCTTCCTCTTCGGGGATAATACCAACGCAAGCTACAAGTAGCATCCGCCAAGAGCCAAGAGCTCACCAAGGCCAACGGTACTATTGAAGATCCCAAGATGAAGCTGTCCGGCTTGGGGAAGTCCCTTGATGAAGCCAGGAAATGCGAGAAGATCTTGATGAAGGACCTCAAAAACGAGAAGGCCTTGGTCACGAGCACCGCTAGAACTTTCAATGAGCTCAAGGACGCCTATAAGCTTTGGACTGACCGTCTCGTGGTTGCCACGGAGGGCATTTCTGGACAGCTGTCCACCATGGGCTTGCCGGAATACCACTACTCCACTGCCAAAGGGGACACCGCCAGCACCAGGCTCACTATCTTCTTCGAAAGCTTGATCGAGGTACTGGAGAAGTATCGCGGGGCTCGAGCTGCATACCTTGCCAGCGAATCCCGCAAGCTCTGCCGGGATGTCCTCTTCAAGGTACTCGTCAAGGTGGTGTACCAGAACCCAGGCATTGATCTCTCCATGGTCCTCACCCGCCTGCCGAAGGGAGCCGATACCAGGGTCGCTGAAGAACTCGTCATGCCTATCGCCGATAGGGTTGGCCAGATCCCCAGGACAGAGGGTGGGGAAACCCACTAATCTTGTAGCTATACTTTGTCTAGTGCACAATCATGTAAAAGACAGATTTATCTCAAGTTAGAACTGCACTTGGCTTTGATGTAATATAACTTGTGTTTTGGATGGATGTATGCATGCTATCTCTCTTGTCTTATTCTGTCTTTGCATGGTTCTTGTACCCTACGCTTGCCGGAAACCTGGCGGTGCGCGCACTCTTGCCGCGAGCACTTGAGTAACGGGTCCTTAGCAGCTTGCCGAAAGTGCCGCTGCCGGCAAGGGTACACTTGACGATCACAACGCAGCTACTTAAGTTACCGAGCAGACTCGAAACAAAGTAAGAGCGCAGTCGATCACAACAAGGTTCCTTAGCGTGCAGGTTTCTCATACAAAGGCCAAAATCGTTCAAGGAGAAGTTGCAATTACAACAAAGAATTTACTTTAAAATTTTGCAACTTAGCTTTTTCTTTGCTGTGCTTCTTGCCGTAGGACGATATCTTGAACGTCATTCGGTATCCATACAATCACTCCCCACGGGAAACTTGTACGCGAGGAACCCTTCTATCCTTTGAGAAAAAGAAAGAAGAGAAACGAGGAGGTTGGAACCTTGACGGTTCATTAATCATCCTATGCAAGGGGAAAATGTAGCACAAGGCTGCCTGCAACATATAAACAAATATGTACTTGGACAAAGAATTGTGCAAAACTTATCTTTATTTATGTGCATGGGATCTGTGCCTGGCTCTGTACAAAGGTTTACATGCCTTTCCGGCAAACTTGTACAAAAGAGGTTGCCGAGCAGCCCGGCAACCGCGCCTTACGGGTAAAACTTGCGAAGATGCTCAATATTCCATGAGTTGAGCACCGGAGTGCCATCTTCGGTCTCTAGGCAGACTGCGCCGGGCCTAGTGACTCGTACCACCCGGTAAGGTCCCTCCCACTTCGGTGCCAACTTGTTTTGACCCTTCGTGGACTGAATCCGACGAAGAACAAGGTCGCCTTCCTCAAGGTTCCTGGCATTCACTTTGCGGCTATGGTAGCGGCGCAAAGCTTGCTGGTACCGTGCAGCACGGACAGCAGCCCGGAAACGATCTTCCTCAAGGAGCGTGGCTCTTGCCGCAGCTCATCTTGATCCTCCTCATCGAAGGCCAAGACTCGAGGTGACCCGTATTTGAGCTCTGTGGGGAGCACCGCTTCTGCACCATAAACAAGGGAGAAGGGTGTCTGGCCAGTGGCTCGACTTGGCGTCGTCCTGATCGACCAAAGAACCACCGGCAACACTTCCACCCAGCGCCTTCCACACTTGTGCAGCCTGTCAAAAGTTCTGGTCTTGAGACCACGCAGCACTTCTACATTTGCCCTCTCTACTTGTCCATTGCTCCTTGGGTGAGCAACAGACACGTAGCAAATCTTATTTCCAAGTTCTTGGCAATATGCTGTGAAGGCGCTGCTCGTGAATTGGGTGCCATTGTCGGTGATGATCCTGTTGGGGACACCAAAACGGGCAACCAATCCTTTGAGGAACTTCATGGCTGACTGTGCCGTCACCTTCCACACTGGCTCCACCTCAGGCCACTTTGTAAACTTGTCGATTGCAATGTACAAGAATTCAAAGCCCCCAGTAGCACAGGGGAAGGGGCCAATGGTGTCAAGCCCCCAGACCGAGAAAGGCCAGGAGAGAGGGATGGTTTGGAGGGCTTGAGCTGGCTGGTGAATGTCCTTGGAGTGGAACTGGCATGCTTCGCATCTGATAACCACCGCCAAGGCATCTTGAAGGGCTATCGGCAAGTAGAATCCTTGACGGAACGCCTTGCCGACAAGCGCGTGTGACCCAATGTGAGAGCCACACATCCCTTCATGCATCTCTTCCAACAGCCTCTGTCCATCTTCCTGGCAGATACATTTCAATTTCACCCCATTTGGTCTCTTTCTGTACAGAATGTTGTCAACAAACTTGTACATCCTTGATTGACAGGCTACTCTTTCTGCATCCTCTTGCTCATCGGGAAGATCTCCTGTCTGAAGGAACTGGACAGTGACTGTGCCCATGCCGGAGCTTGTGGCTCGACGACAAGGACTAAAGGCATTTCTTCCTCTGTGGGAGCGCTTGCTTCGACGGCAAGGATCTGGCTTGCCGGAAACTGGAGCTCACCGGCCAAGGGTATCTTGTCAGTGGTATCTACTTTCTTGGCGGCTATCGGCAGCTCTGCCGGAAAGTAACCACCAATATCTTGCTTTCTCTTCTTCGCCAACCTTGATGGTGTAACGGATGGCTGAGTCAGATGGAGCACAAAAGTTCCTGGTTCCACAGGCATCTTTTGGGCGGCAAGCTTTGACAGGTCGTCGGCAATCCAATTCTGGGCACATGGAACGTGCTCTGCTTGTAGACCGTCAAAGTGCTCTTCCAACTTCCTCACCTCATCAACGTACGCCTCCATCAAAGGGCTCTGGTAGTCCTTGTTGACTTGCCTCACCACTAACTGTGAGTCGCCTCTGATAATTAGCTTCCGAATACCAAGGTCGATTGCAATGCGCATACCGGCAAACAATCCTTCGTACTCAGTAGTGTTGTTGGTGGCCTGCTCCCGGAGAAAGTGCATCTGAAGCACGTACTTGAGGTGCTCTCCGGTGGGTGCTATAAAAAGCACGCCGGCACCGGCGCCTTTCAGCGTGAACGCACCGTCAAAGTACATGATCCAATCGTCAACAGTTTCCTTGCCAGGGAGCGAGGTCTCTGGAATCTCTTCATCTGGCGTTGGGGTCCATTCTGCAATGAATTCTGCCAAGGCTCTGCTCTGAATCGTTGAGGTACTCTCAAACTTCAAATCAAAGCTCGACAGCTCCAATGCCCACTCCACAATCCTACCGGTTGCCTCTGGATTTCTCAAGATGCGTTGCAACGGAAAGCGAGTGAATGAATTCCACCAAGGCTCTGCTCTAAATCGTTGAGGTACTCTCAAACTTCAAATCAAAGCTCAACAGCTCCAATGCCCACTCCACAATCCTGCCGGTTGCCTCTGGATTTCTCAAGATGCGTTGCAATGGAAAGCGAGTGACGACGGTGACTGGGTGTGCTTGAAAATAATGGCGCAGCTTCCTTGAGCCCATGAGAAGGCCAAAAAGCAACTTTTGCAAACCAGAGTACCTTGACCTAGACCCTTGCAGGAGGGAGCTGACAAAGTAGACTGGGCGCTGGACCATCTTCTTCTTCACAACTTGTTGATCTGGCTGGCTGGCTTGCACAATCTCTGGCTTGTCGGCACAGACCTTGTCGGAGAAGATTCCGGCTCGTCGGGTCATGGCTCTGTGGCTGCTACCTCTTCCTCATCAGCCTCTCTTTCAGCCACAAGTGCAGCACTAACCACTTGATTCATCGCCGCTAAGTATAGCAGCAACGTCTCTTGCGGCCTAGGCGCAACTAGGAATGGCGGAGAAGACATGTACTCCTTCAAATCTTGGAGCGCGGCCTCCGCTTTCGGAGTCTAGTGCACTGGACCTGCCTTTTTCAATATCTTGAAAAACGGCATGGCGCGCTCTGCCGATTTGGAGATGAACCTGCTGAGGGCGGCAACGCAGCCGGCAAGACGCCTGACATCCTTGAGGCATCTCGGTGCTTCCATCTGCTCAATTGGTTTGATCTTGTCGGGGTTGGCTTCAATCCCTCTCTGAGACACAAAGAAACAAAGAAGCTTGCCGGATGGAACACCGAACACACACTTCTCGGGGTCAAGCTTCAAGTTAAGCTTGCGCAAGTTCGCAAATGTCTCTTCCAAATCCTGAATCAGGGTTGACTTGTCTCTGGTTTTGACCACAATGCCATCCATGTAGGCTTCCACATTTCTGTGCAGCTGTGGCTCAAAACCGATCTGAACTGCTTTGGCAAAGGTTTCCCCGGCACTCATCAATCCAAAAGGCATACGCAAGAAGCAGTATGTGCCACATGGAGTGATGAATGCGGTTTTCTCCTCATCTTCCTTGGCCATCAAGATCTGATGATAACCAGAATAGGCGTCAAGGAAAGAGAGTAAATCACAGCCGGCAGTGGAGTCTACAATCTGGTCGATGCGCGGCAAAGGGAAAGGGTGCTTTGGACAGGCTTTATTTATATCAGTGAAGTCTATACAAAGCCTCCACTTCCCGTTCGCCTTGCACGCTACAACTGGATTGGTTAACCACGTAGGGTGTAGCACTCCTCTGACTAGACCTGCTGCTTCCAACTTCTTGATCTCCTCGGCAATGAACTCTTGCCACCCCAAAGCTTGCTTCCTGACCTTCTGCTTGACGGGTCTCGCATGAGGGCAGACAGCAAGGTTGTGCTCAATTACCTCCCTAGGAACACCGGGGATGTCACATGCTTGCCAAGCAAACACATCGACATTCGCCCGTAGGAAGGCAACGAGCTCACTTTCCTATTTGTCACCGAGAGTGGAACTTACAGAAAAAGTGCCACTTTTCCCATCCTCTCTCGCAGAAACTTGCTTGATCGCCAGCGCAGAGGCCTTAGCTTTCTTGCTCTTGCCGGTAGAGCTCTGGTATGTCCTCGACGGGCGTGCTGAACTCCAAAGTGCGCTTCCTGGAGTCCGTATCAGGGGTCTTGCCGGACTTCTTCTTATTTCCTCCCCCAGGAGCTTTGCCGGCAGGAGCAGGTGCCTTGTCGGCAGATGCTGCCACTGCCTCCCGATAGAGCTTGTCAGCGCAGATGATTGCGTCCTTGTGGTTCGACTTGATGGTGAGGACCCCCATCGGCCCTAGCATCTTGATGACATTGTAGGTGAAGTGCGACGCGGCAATGAACTTGGCCAGCGCCGGACGGCCCAGAATGCCATTGTAGGGCAAGGGCATCTTGACGACGTTGAAGACAATCTTCTCCGTCATGTAGTTGAGGTCACTGCCGAATGTGACTGGCAACGTGATCTGGCCGTTTGTCTTGTTCCTTCCTGGACTGATCCCTTGGAATGTGCCGGTCTCCTTGAGATCCTTGTCGGGGATCTGCAGCCTCTTGATCACGTCGGGAGAGATCAAGTTCAAGCCGGCCCCACCATCAACCAACATCTTCGTCACCCTGAGGTTGCGGATTGTTGGCGAAACCAACAACGGCAAACACCCGACCGCAGTGGTGAGATCAGGGTGATCCTCGGCGTCAAAGACGATGGGCGTGTGCGACCACTTGAGTGGCTTCTGCGCTTCCATCATGGGCCCCGCGGCATTCACCTCGTGGATCCATTGCTTCAGTTGCCGGTGCGAGGAGTGCAAAGATGTGCCTCCGTCAACACACATGGCGTCCACTGCGTTCTGGAACTCCTTGTCGGACTCATCTTCGTCCTCATCATCATCATGTTGGCCTTGTGCGGCCTTCTCTTTCGGCTGCTTGGCCTTGCCGCGGCGGCCCCCTCGGGCACCACGGTTTTGCTTGCCGGACCCACCGGCACCATCCTGGCCTTTCTCCTTGTCGCGCTTCTCGTACTCTTGCTTCTGCTTCTCAGCAAGCTGCTCTACTTGCCGGCACTCCCGGAGGTCGTGGCCCTTGGTACGGTGGATCTAGCAATAGGGCCAACCGGTCTTGCCGCTCTTGTCACCCGCCACAGCCTCCCGGCAGTCAGCGCATCCGGCAACCTCCTTGCCGAGGCTTTCTACCTTGGACTTCTTGGCGGCGTTGGCGTCACTGGGGCTCTCCACTGCCATCACTGTCTTGCCTTTGCGCTTCCCATTGCGCTTCCGACTCTTCTTCTGCTGGGTCAATGCATCATCTGTGTCGTCGTCCTCAGAATCAACGTCGGTGCCAGCATCTTCCCACGGGAGTCGCCTCCCTTCCTCAGCACGTGCACACTTGTCCGCCAAGGCGTACAACTTGTTGATGGTCCTGACCTTCATGACATTCATCTCAGACCGCATTCTGTGGTTGCGTACATTCGTGTGGAATGCGATGCAAACAGCTGCGGGATGAACATCAGGAATGTTGTGGTGCACACGGCTGAACCTCTGTATGTACTTGCGGAGGGTCTCACCATCTCTCTGGGGGATCACATGCAAATCGCTCTCCTGACCAGGGAGCTTGTGGCCACCCTGGTAGGCACCCACGAATTGATGGCATAGATCCGCCCAAGAAGAAATGGAGCCTTCCGGCAAGTTCATCAACCACGACCTGACATTGGGCCGAAGCGCCAACGGGAAGTAGTTGGCTAGAAGCTTGTCATCGCGTCCCCCGGTAGCCTGCACCGCGATGGTGTAGATGCCAAGGAACTCTACTGGACTGAGCGTGCCGTCGTACTTGTCGGGCAGCTCAGGTTTGAAGGGGCGGGTGGACGGCCAGCAAACTTGTCGCAGCTCATGAGTAAACGCTAGGCAGCACACCTCGTAAGGTAGGCACCCAGGATACCCTGGCGCTGGCACGTATGCTGCCGGCCCGACACGGTCGTCTGATAGACGGCGTGCTTCCCGGCGCCGCTCAATCTTCGTACGGGCATCCTCTTCGCGCCGTTCATGGAGCACTTGGTGCTGGTCTCGGCGGCGCCGCGGATCCGACGATGCCATGGACATGGTGTCCTGGTCATCCGATCAGTGAGCTTGCCGCTGTGGTGGTTGCTGGCGTGGAGGCGATTGCACCATGGATACACCATCTCCGACACGGTAGTTAGATGGTCCTGCCGGCACTGTGGGTGGTCGTCTGGAGGGGGCCACATCCTGTGTCTTGCCGGGATCGGCAAAACTGATGAGACTCTGGATAGTGGCCCTCCATTCTTCCATTTTGTCTGGGGCTAGCGGGAAGTACAAAAGCATTTGAACTCGCGCCATAGCCTCTGCCGCCGTGGTTGGCATGGCGGGAAACACGGAACGGGATGGCATTCGACTCCTGGCAGGGCCAGGAGGGAGCTCGTCGCGCCCCTGCTGCCGCTACGCATGTTCACCAACGGGTTGGCGTGGTGATGGTGGAACCTGAGCATCGTGCGGACAATGCTCAGGTCCGGCCTGACGCCGTCCAGGACCGCCAGCGCCGCGGGGAAGTGTGGCGCGCCCATCTTGCGATGGTCCCTGCACACGTCCCGCTGCAGCTTTGTTAGACGTCACCGCTCCGTCCCTGGACATTGCGGCGACGGGGTCCTGGTTCACACCGGTCCGAATTGTAATACTGGGATGAACAGGCTCACCAGCGGGTTGTTGGAGTTGGCCGTCTGCGCCATCTCCGGTGTGGTGGCTGGGTTCGCCGGCATGGTGGGGATGCTGGACACCCGCACTGCCGGCGCCTCTTGCGCCGGCCGTCCCAACCGTAGCGCCCGCACCATCTACGGACGCCTAGGAAAGCCGCTTGGAGGTGGTGGGAGCCGTCGTGGCTCCAGTCTTCTTCTTCGGTGCCATCGATGAAGGTGATGGAGCCGGTACTCAAACTACGAACACTGATTAGTAATATGAGACCCCCTGCCTGGCGCGCCAAAGATGTCGTGGGAAAACGACGATCTATGGGATCGACAGGATCCCTCTACGGTTCGGGAGTGGAATCAAAATACTACAAAGAGCAGGGCTAGTAGATATGAGCACAAGCAATGATTTATCCAGGTTCGGGCCGCTGTGGGCGTAAAACCCTACTCCTGTTCTGGTGGTTTGATTGTATGTGAGCTCAAGGGTTACAAAGAGCGCAGCTTGCTGGCAAGGTGCACGGGAAGTGCAGCTACAGCGTGTAGTTGAGCTCAGAGGCGACCGTTCTAAGTGTAGCCATGGGCCTCCTTATATAGGCCAAGGGGTTACCACAGAGGCTAACAGGGTCATTACAGAGTATGAATAGTAACTTGCACCTTCACCACGTCTATCTCCAGACGGGGTAAGACAAGCACATTAAATGCACCGTTAGGTGTTACGTCGGGGAGGCGAGGCTTTGGGTAAAAGATCTATACCACCGGTCCTGGCGCCCTCTTGTCACCTTGACACGTCCCAGGGACGGGTGTCATTAAAGTTAATCCTGGCGTGGCATGCTGACACGTGCCTTGGCCAGCTGCGTTGACTGCCTGCCTGCTCGACACCTATCATGCATGCTTATCTAGCCGATGATGAGGTGGAGCAGTAATGGGACAGAATGAGCTTGCCACCACGGAGCTTGCCGACGCGGAGCTTGCCGGGCCATTGCTTGCCGGCAAGGAGCTTGCCGGCAACCATAGTCTTGGTCTTCACCTTGCCGGTACGAAGCTTGCCGGCAAGGGTAATCTTGATCTTCAGTACGAGAATAGTACTTCTCGATGACCTGCCTTGAGGTCTTCTTCACGGTCTTGTTTATTCCAAGTCTTGAGTCCTAGTTATCCTCCGTCAAGCCCTTGCCATCAAGGAGGCTACAACTGCTTGTGCACAAGTCAGGGTATGAGGGCACCCATGCTTTAGTACACCGACACTTCTCGTGTAAGCCATATATGATGGTGCTCCAAGATATTTTGTACTTCATCTCACACGGTTGGTGATAATAAACTGTGTGTGATGTAATGGATTTTTCATCTTGATTTGAAATATGGAATGGGGTCACAGCGGCAAAGAACAGTGTTTGAATTGCTAGAACATTTATCTACAGTGAACATAGAACTATAGGAGTGTCGTAAAAAATTTGGAATTATTCGGGGTTCGTTTGGACAATTTTATACATTAACTGAGTTTTCTAGGCATTTTATGTGCATAATTCAAATTTGAACTACAGGCACATGCTCCGGTGCACGTAAATGGGTTCGAAAATCATATATGTGTCCTTGGGTGCATGCTTAGGTCCCATGCAAGAAATGGGAATGAATTTCAAACACTTCGGCATCGTGGCTCCACCGCAAACATTGAGATACTTGGTTTTGAAATTCTAGTAAATCCAAAACTCGTCTGAAATTCATGAAACTTGGCATGCTATCATGGAATGGCACCAACATGTTGTGGTAAAAAATTTGTCCCATTTGGGGCAGGATTTGGTATAAGCTTCTCACAAACCAGAGCTTCTCACAAGAAGCCTCATGGTTCCGGTAGGGAACATGTCACCTTTGTGGACGAAACGACATTCGTTGCCTCTTCATGCCTTTAATTTTTTTTCTAGAGGCAACATAGACCAATAGGAGGGTCGTGTTAAATTTTGGAACTATTCCGGGTTCGTTTGGACATTTTTATACATTAACTAAGTTTTCTAGGCATTTTATGTGCATAATTCAAATTTGAACTACAGGCACATGCTCCAATGCACCTAAATGGGTTCAAAAATCATATATGTGTCCTTGGGTGCATGTTTAGGTCCCATGCAAGAAATGGGAATGAATTCCAAACACCTCGGCATCGTGGCTCCACCGCAAACATTGAGATACTTGGTTTTGAAATTCTAGTAAATCCAAACTCGTCTGAAATTCATGAAACTTGGCATTCTATCATGGAATGGCACCAACATGCTGTGGTAAAAAATTTGTCCCGTTTGGGGCAGGATTTGGTATAAGCTTCTCACAAGAAGCCTCATGGTTCCGGTAGGGAACATGTCACCTTTGTAGACTGAATGACATTCGTTGCCTCCTCGTGCCTTCAATTTTTTTTCTAGAGGCAACATAGACCAATAGGTGGGTCGTGTTAAATTTTGGAATTATTCAGGGTTCGTTTGAACATTTTTATACATTAACTAAGTTTTCTAGGCATTTTATGTGCATAATTCAAATTTGAGCTACAGGCACATGCTCCGATGCACCTAAATGGGTTCAAAAATCATATATGTGTCCTTGGGTGCATGCTTAGGTCCCATGCAAGAAATGGGAATGAATTCCAAACACCTCGGCATCGTGGCTCCACCACAAACATTGAGATACTTGGTTTTCAAATTCTAGTAAATCCAAACTCGTCTGAAATTCATGAAACTTGGCATGCTATCATGGAATGGCACCAACATGCTGTGGTAAAAAATTTGTCCCATTTGGGGCAGGATTTGGTATAAGCTTCTCACAAGAAGCCTCATGGTTCCGGTAGGGAACATGTCACCTTTGTAGACTGAATGACATTCGTTGCCTCTTCTTGCCTTCAATTTTATTTCTAGAGGCAGCATAGACCAATAGGAGTGTCGTGTTAAATTTTGGAATTATTCGGGGTTCATTTGGACATTTTTATACATTAACTGAGTTTTCTAGGCATTTTATGTGCATAATTCAAATTTGAACAACAGGCACATGCTCCGGTGCACCTAAATGGGTTGAAAAATCATATATGTGTCCTTGGGTGCATGCTCAGGTCCCACGCAAGAAATGGGAATGAATTTCAAACACCTCGGCATCGTGGCTCCACCGCAGACGTTGAGATACTTGGTTTTGAAATTGTAGTAAATCCAAAACTCGTCTGAAATTCGTGAAACTTGGCATGCTATCATGGAATGGCACCAACATGCTGTGGTAAAAACTTTATCCCATTTGGGGCAGGTTTTGGGATAAGCTTCTCACAAACCAGAGCTTCTCACAAGAAGCCTCATGGTTCCGGTAGGGAACATGTCACCTTCTTTGTGGACGAAACGACATTTGTTGTCTCTTCTTGCCTTCAATTTTTTTTCTAGAGGCAACATAGACCAATAGGAGTGTCGTGTTAAATTTTGGAATTATTTGGGGTTCGTTCAGACATTTTTATACATTAATTGAGTTTTCTAGACATTTTGTGTGCATAATTCAAATTTGAACTACAGGCACATTCTCCAATGCACCTAAATTGGTTCAAAAATCATATATGTGTCCTTGGGTGCATGATTAGGTCCGATGCAAGAAATAGGAATGAATTTCAAACACCTCGGCATTGTGGCTCCACCGCAAACGTTGAGATACTTGGTTTTGAAATTCTAGTAAATCCAAAACTCGTCTAAAATTCATGAAATTTGGCATGCTATCATGGAATGGCACCAACATGTTGTGGTAAAAAATTTGTCCCATTTGGGGCATGTTTTGGTATAAGCTTCTCACAAACCAGAGCTTCTCACAAGAAGCCGCATGGTTCCGGTAGGTAACGTGTCACCTTTGTGGACGAAACGACATTCGTTGCCTCTTCTTGCCTTGATTTTTTTTCTACAGTCAACATAGACCAATAGGAGTGTCGTGTTAAATTTTGGAATTATTCAGGGTTCGTTTGGACATTTTTATACATTAACTGAGTTTACTAGGCATTTTATGTGCAAAATTCAAATTTGAACTACATGCACATGCTCCGGTGCACCAAAATGGGTTGAAAAATCATATATGTGTCCTTGGGTGCATGCTTAGGTCCCATGCAAGAAATGGGAATGAATTTCAAACACCAGGCTTTGTGGCTCGGCCGCAAACATTGAGAAACTTGGTTTTTAAATTCCTGTAAATCCAAAACTCGTCTGAAATTTATGAAACTTGGCATGCTATCATGGAATGGCACCACCATGCTGTGGGAAAAAATGTCTAATATGAGAGAAGGCACACACATTAATAGCCACAGCCAACATAGCCATTTTGGAACAAATAGCTGTCACGTTATCATCACAAACGGTTGTACAGTATTATTTAAATCGTGGGCATTCTACTGACCATTTACGTGCCGCCACGCGTCCCACTTTTTTATTGGCAAGGAGGTGCTGTGCGGGCAGCTGTTTGAGTAGACGGGAGGCATGCGAGCGAAGTACGCGGCGCAGGCTGACCGGGAGGCGTGCAACTAGTCCTGCGCTACGCAGGCTGACTGGGAGGCGTGCGACCAGTCTTCACCTATGCAGGCTCACCGGGAGGCGTGCGAGCAGTATGCTGCGTAGGCTCACCGGGAAGCAAGCCCTTTGACGTCCATCGCCGCCCGCCTCACTCTCAACTTCTCCATTAATGGCGCCTGAGCCGCTGTTTAATAGGCGGCCTTACTGATCTCTCTTCGCCTCCCATTCCCCTCTCGCCCGAATCATATCTTCCAGAGCTCCACCTACGCCATGGCGCACAAGGATCATCTGCCACTAGTCTTTCGGTTTGGTGAAGTCAACTCCAAGCCGGAGGAGATAGAAAATAAGGAGAAATGGGACCTCAGGGACATGGCCCTGAACGAGCTGGCCGCGGCGGATGCTGCCCCCGCGCCCGTCCCAGCTCCCATCCTCACGCCCGCGCCAGTGACCATCCCCATGGCATTGACGGGCTAGTCGCCGAGCACCATCGCAGCGCTGGAAGCCGCGGGCATCGGCGAGGTCCCCGCAGACCCGCGCGAGCTCGTGTACGTGCCACCGCCAGTGCCCCCGCATGTGCTCGTGCGCGCCCTAGCACCCACCGCAGCGCCGGTACCCGTGCGCCTTCCTGCACCCGCCACACCCGTGCCCGTGCACGCGCCTGAACCCGCCGTGCCCCCCTCAGCGTCATGGGACGCCGGCATTGACCGCTACCTCACGGCGCCACGAGTCACCGTCCCCCCGCCCCTCGCCCGTCGAACGCGCGACGAACGGCTCTTGGATTTGCAAGTCCAGAACATTCTGGGATGGCTTGAAGACTTGAACAACGGCGTCCCGGAGGACGACAACGCCGGCGCAGCATGCCGCCGCCGCTGCTGCCGCAATTAGTTTTTTGTTTAATATTGTATCTCGATCGTATGAATGTAAAATCACAGTGTCATGATACGTCTCCAACATATCTATAATTTTTTATTGTTCCATGCTATTACAGTATCAATCTAGGATGTTTTTATAAGCAATTATATGCAATTATATACCATTTTTTGGGACTAACCTATTAACCTAGTGCCCAGTGCCAATTGTTGTTTTCTGCTTGTTTTTGGTTTTTCAAGAAATCAGTACCAAACGAAGTCCAAGTGCCACGAAACTTTTTGGAGACTTTTTTCTGGACAAAAGAGACCCTGGAGACATGGAGAGGAGCCAAAAGGTTCACGAAGCCTCCACAAGGCAACAGGGCGCGGCCCCAGGGGGCACGCCCTGATACCTTGTGGGGCCCTCGTGGCTCCGATTGACCTAATTCCACTTCTATAAATTCTCAAATATTGGGAAACCAACAGAGAGCCACCCCGAATAACTTTTATGCCGCCGCAAGCCTCTGTTCTTCCGCGATCCCATCTGGAGGCCCTTTCTGGTACTCTACCAGAGGGGGAATCGATCACGGAGGGCTTCTACATCAACCTTGTTGTCCTTCCGATGATGTGTGAGTAGTTTACCACAGACCTACGGGTCCATAGCTAGTAGCTAGATGGCTTCTTCTCTCTCTTTGATCTTCAATACCATGTTCTCCTCGATGTTCTTGGAGTTATATCCGATGTAATCTTCTTTTGCAGTGTGTTTGTTGGTATCCGATGAATTGTGAGTTTATAATCAGATTTTTCATGAGAAATATTTGAGTCTTCTCTGAACTCTTTTATGCATGATTATTATAGCTTTGTATTTCTCTCTGATCTATTGATTTGGTCTGGCCAACTAGATTGGTTTATCTTGCAATGTGATAGGTGCTTTGTGATGGGTTCAATCTTGCGGTGCTCAATCCCAGTGACACAAAGGGACATGACACGTATTTGTATTATTGCCATTAAGGATAAAAAGATGGGGTTTAATCATATTGCTTGAGTTTACTTTGTCTACATCATGTCATCTTGCTTAAGGCGTTACTCTGTTTCATACTTAATACCCTAGATGAATGTTGGATAGCGGTCGATGGGTGGAGTAATAGTAGTAGATGCAGGTAGGAGTTGGTCTACTTGTCTCGGACGTGATGCCTATATACATGATCATTGCCATGAATCCTTCATAATTATTTGCTTTTCTATCAATTGACCAACAGTAATTTGTTTACCCACCGTATGTTCTGCACTCAAGAGAGTGGCCTCTAGTGAAAAATATGGCCCCCGGGTCTACTTTTATCATATATTAAAACCAAAAATACCTTGCTGAAATTTATTTACTTTTATTTTATTTTGTATTTTAGTTTATCTATCTATCACTATCAGAATTAATCCTTGCAAATAACCGCTAAGAGGATTGACAACCCTCTTATTTGCGTTGGGTGCAAGTGTTTGCTTTTGTGTGTGCAGGTGCGTCTAACGGGATTTTGCTTCGTTCTCCTACTGGACTGATAACCTTGGTTCTTAACTGAGGGAAATACTTATCTCTACAATACTGCATCATCCTCTCCTCTTCGGGGAAATACCAACACAGTCTACAAGTAGCAGGAAGAATTTCTGGCGCCGTTGCCGGGGAGACATCATCAAAATTACCAAGTACCTTCGCACAAACTATCATCCACTTGCATTTATTTTATTTGCCTTTTTATTTGCATTTGCCTCTCATTTTCATCTCCCCCACTTCTAATTTTTTTTACAAAAACACAAAAATATTTTATTTGCTTGCTTGCTTTTATTGCCATCTCAACACACAAAAACAGAAAGTAAAACAAAAATTTAAGATCACTATGGATCACCTTAAAGTTTTCTACTTGGATCATCTTCTATCCATTTGTGCTCGTGTTGAAACCCCAGCTAGTTTAGTTGAGGGAAAAATCATTAGATGAGCATGCTCATTTTGTGCGTCACTGTTTGTCTAAAAAAAGGAGACTCTTATGGAATCAAAAAAATTGTTTGATATGATATGCTTGGAATCTATGTGAAATTCATGATTTTACTTGTTGCTCTAAGAACCCTAAAAAACACCTTCCCTACCTATGTGAGTTTAATGATAATGAAATCTTATCTTCTTATGCCAAGGGTGTTTATAGCTATTATGATATCGAACAATTTGAAGAATTTGTTGCTTTTAAGGGTGCCCATGAAGTTGCTTCTTTGATTGAAAAGTATGATATTACTCTCTACAAATCTGAAAATTTTGCCATACTTAAATATTGCGATGAAAACTATGCTTCCAATACCTATGTTAGTGAATTCATTGGGAGAATGTCTGCTGCTTTGGAAGAGAATAATGAAATGCATGAATCTGTAGATAATTATGATTTCGTTGATTCGATTGAAATATCCCCTCTTGATGAACGTGATGCTTGCTATGGCCATGATGCCAATATTAATGATGCTTATAGAGATGAACTTGCTATAGTTCCTTAAGTTAAAAATGAAATTATTGCTATAGCACCCATACTTGATAGCTCCTTGAATGAAAAGCATGATTGCAATGATGTTACTATAAATTATATTAATGTCAATTGTGCTAATTATATGCCAAGATACAAGCTTGGGGATGATAATTTTGTTATGTCTACTACTTATTGCAATGATCACGATTGGGGTGATAATGCTTCTTATGATCATGAAAATTTATTTAAGCCTCATGATGAATATGTTATTGATAATAATGTTTGCAATACTATCCAGAGTGGGTTTGGAGAGGTCATGACTTTAGTTGATGTTAATCCCACTATCTTGGAAGATTATAAAACTTTTATGCATGCAGATCGTGAAGAGAATATTTTATATGATAGCTATATTATTGAATTTGACTATGATCCTACATGTAATTATTATGAGAGAGGAAAATATGGTTGTAGAAATTTTCATGTTACTCAATTACCTCTCTTGAAGTTCAAATTGTTAATGCTTCGTTCTTCTTCCTTGCATATGCTAGATACTTCTTGTCTTGATAATTTGGTTGCTTATAAAATGCCTATGCATAGGAAGTATGTCAGACTTAAATATGTTTCTTACATGATATATGATACTCTCGTTGTGCTTCAAGTCTTATCTTTTATGTGATCATCATTAAAATCTCGAAGGCTATCTTAATGGCTATAAAGAAAGAGCTTGTTGGGAGACAACCCAATATTTTGTTTTTGTGTGTTTACACAATTATAGCCTCTATTATGATTGTGTTTTTATCTTTTAATTAGTGTTTGTGCCAAGTAATGCCTTTGGGATGATTTGGATGATAGTATAATTGATCTTGTTTGAAAACAGAAACTTTTCTGACCAGTGCTGGAATTTTAATTTTTTTCTGGAACGTCAGAACCTTCTGAATTTTTTACACAACATTGGTATATGAATTTCCCACGCTTTCCTAATGTTTCAGAATTTTTGGATTTACAGAAGTATGATGTTAATTCAGATCTTTACAGACTGTTCTGTTTTAGACAGATTCTATTTTTGTTGCATATTTGCTTATTTTGATGAATCTATGGATCGTATCAGGGGGTATGAGTCATGGAAAAGTTGGAGTACAGTAGCATTATGCCAATATTAAATATGAATCAATTTACAACAGTACCTAAAGTTTAAGATTTGTTTGTTATACTAACGGATCTCACGAGGTTTCTGTTGAGTTTTGTGTGCTGAAGTTTTCAAGTTTTGGGTGAGACTACGATGGATAAAGGAATAAGGAGCGGCAAGAGCCTAAGCTTGGGGATGCCCAAGGCACCCCAAGGTAATATTCAAGGAATACTCAAGCGTCTAAGCTCGGGGTGCCCCGGAAGGCATCCCCTCTTTCGTCTACAATCTATCGGTAACTCACTTGGAGCTATATTTTTATTCATCACATGATATGTGTTTTACTTGGAGCGTCTTGCGATATATTTTGTTTGCTTTTTAGTTTGTCACAATCATCTTTGCTGAACACACCTTTTTGAGAGGGACAGACATTATTTGTGATTTGTTAGAATACTCTATGTGCTTCACTTATATCTTTTGAGCTAGGCAGTTGCTCTAGTGCTTCACTTATATCTTTTTAAGCTAGGCAGTTGCTCTAGTGCTTCACTTATATCTTTTAGAGCACAGCGGTGATTATGTTTTAAAGAAATAGATGCACTCTCATGCTTCACTTATATCTTTTTGAGAGTCTAATGAATAGCAATGGTAATATGCATGGGTTATGAATTTGGTCCTAATATGATAGGTATTCAAGAGGGATATAATAAAAACATTCATGTAGATCACTGAATATGATAAGTTTGATTCCTTGCAATAGTTTTGCGATATTAACATGGTAATATGTGGGAGGTGCTAGTAGATAATTGTGGTTTAGTAAGAATATTGGTGTTAAGGTTTGTGATTCCCGAAGCATGCACGTATGATCTGTCGTTATGCTAAGAAGTTGGGGCATGATTTATTCTTGATTGTCTACCTTATGAGTGGCGGTCAGGGACGAGCGATGGTCTTTTCCTACCAATCTATCCCCCTAGGGGCATGTATAGTAGTACTTTGCTTCGAGGGCTAATAAACTTTTGCAATAAGTATGTGAGTTCTTTATGACTAATGTGAGTCCATGGATTATACGCACTCTCACCTTTCCGCAATTTGCTAGCCTCTTCGGTACCGTGCATTGCCCTTTCTCACATCGAGAGTTGGTGCAAACTTCGCCGGTGCATCCAAACCCCGTGATATGATACGCTCTATCACACATAAGCCTCTTTATATCTTCCTCAAAACAGCTACCATACCTACCTATCATGGCATTTCGATAGCCATTCCGAGATATATTGCCATGCAACTTCCACCATTCCGTTTTTTTATGACACACATCGTCATTGTCATATTGCTTTGCATGATCGTATAGCTGACATAGTATTTGTGGCTTAGCCACCGTTCATCATTTTTATACATGTTACGCTAGTATCATTGCACATCCTGGTACATCGCCAGAGGCATTCATATAGAGTCATATTTTTGTTCTAGTTTCGAGTTGTAATTTTTTGAGTTGTAAGTAAATAGAAGTATGATGATCATCATTATTAGAGCATTGTCCCAGTGAGGAAATGAAAAAAGAGGCCAAAAAGAGCCCACGAAAAAAAATGAGAGAAAAAGAGAGAAGGGGCAATGTTACTATCCTTTTCCATACTTGTGCTTCAAAGTAGCACCATGTTTTTCATATAGAGAGTCTCCTGCATAGTCACTTTCATATACTAGTGGGAATTTTTCATTATAGAACTTGGCTTGTATATTCCGATGATGGGCTTCCTCAAAATGCCCGAGGTCTTCATGAGCAAGCAAGTTGGATGCACACCAACTTAGTTTTCATATTGAGCTTTCATACACTTATAGCTCTTAGTGCATCCGTTGCATGGCAATCCCCACTCCTCGCATTGACATCAATTGATGGGCATCTCCATAGCCCGTTGATTACCCTCGTTGATGTGAGACTATCTTCTTATTTTTGACTTCCGCTTATTAATCTCTACCACCACACTCTATTCCACCCATAGTGCTATATCCATGGCTTGCGCTCATGTATTGCGTGGGGGTTGAAAAAGCTGAAGCGCGTTAAAAAGTATGAACCAATTGCTCGGCTTGTCATCGGGGTAGTGCATGATAAATATTTTGTGATAAGAAGATGGAGCATGATAGGATTATATGATTTTGTAGGGATAACTTTATTTAGCATTTTTATTTTGAAAGACATTGTTTATTAGTATGCCTGAGTATTGATGTCTTTATATTAAACTATAGACTATTGCTTTGAATCATTCGGATCTTATTATTCATACCGTAAGAGAAAGATTACATGATGAGACATGTTAGGTAGCTTTCCACATCAAAAATTCTGTTTTTATCATTTACCTACTCGAGGACGAGCAAGAATTAAGCTTGGGGATGCTTGATACGTCTCCAACGTATCTATAATTTTTGACAGTTCCATGCTATTATAGTATAAATCTTGGATGTTTTTACATGCAATTATATATCATTTTTTGGGACTAACCTATTAACCTAGTGACCAGTGCCAGTTGCTATTTTCTGCTTGTTTTTGGTTTTTTAGGAAATCAATACCAAACGAAATCCAAATGCCACGAAACTTTTTGGAGATTTTTTTCTAGACAAAAGAGACCCTGGAGACTTGGAGAGGAGGCCAGAAGGTTCACAAAGCCTCCACAAGGCAACAGGGCGCGGCCCTAGGGGGCGCGCCCTGATGCCTTGTGGGACCCTCGTGGCTCCGTTTGACCTAATTCCACTTCTATAAATTCTCAAATATTGGGAAACCAATAGAGAGCCACCCCGAATAACTTTTATGCCGCCGCAAGCCTCTGTTCTTCCGCGATCCCATCTGGAGGCCCTTTCCGGTACTCTACCAGAGGGGGAATCGATCACGGAGGGCTTCTACATCAACCTTGCTGCCCTTCCGATGATGTGTGAGTAGTTTACCACAGACCTACGGGTCCATAGCTAGTAGCTAGATGGCTTCTTCTCTCTCTTTGATCTTCAATACCATGTTCTCCTCGATGTTCTTGGAGTTCTATCCGATGTAATCTTCTTTTGCGGTGTGTTTGTTGGGATCCAATGAATTGTGAGTTTATGATCAGATTATTCATGAGAAATACTTGAGTCTTCTCTGAACTCTTTTATGCATGATTATTATAGCTTTGTATTTCTCTTCGATCTATCGATTTGGTTTGGCCGACTAGATTGGTTTATCTTGCAATGGGAGAGGTGCTTTGTGATGGGTTCAATCTTGCGGTGCTCAATCCCAGTGACAGAAAGGGACATGACACGTATTTGTATTGTTGCCATGAAGGATAAAAAGATGGGGTTTGATCATATTGATTGAGTTTACTTTGTCTACATCATGTCATCTTGCTTAAGGCATTACTCTATTTCATACTTAATACCCTAGATGCATGCTGGATAGCGGTCGATGGGTGGAGTAATAGTAATAGATGCAGGCAGGAGTCGGTCTACTTGTCTCAGACGTGATGCCTATATACATGATCATTGCCATGAATCCGTCATAATTATTCGCTTTTCTATCAATTGCCCAACAGTAATTTGTTTACCCACCGTATGTTCTGCGCTCAAGAGAGAAGCCTCTAGTGAAAACTAGGACCCCCGGGTCTACTTTTATCATATATTAATACCAAAAATACCTTGCTGCAATTTATTTACTTTTATTTTATTTTGTATTTTAGTTTATCTATCTATCACTATCAGAATTAATCCTTGCAAATAACCGCTAAGAGGATTGACAACCCTCTTATTTGCGTTGGTGCAAGTGTTTGCTTTTGTGTGTGCAGGTGCGTCTAACGGGATTTTGCTTGGTTCTCCTACTGGACTGATAACCTTGGTTCTTAACTGAGGGAAATACTTATCTCTACTATACTGCATCATCCTCTCCTCTTCGGGGAAATACCAACGCAGTCTACTAGTAGCATGTCACTGAATGAAATCTATGGTTTTGATCAACTTAGCGTTTTTTCTCTGAATGTACGGACTTATCAAAGTAAAAAAAAACATTAATGTTTTTCTCTAAATAAAACACTCATCACAAACATTTCAGACTGAACACTCGTATGCAAAGCGAGAGCTGGGTTCCTTCGCAGCTACGCCAAGGGAAAATGTGGCGCGCAGGTTTTGTGCATCTCTTCATCGCAAACGATTCAGACTGTACACCCGTATGCAAAGCGAGAGATTGGTTCCTTCGCAGCTAAGCCAAGGGAAAATGTGGCGCGTGGGTTTTGTGCATGTCTTCATCGCAAATGATTTTGCATGATGACCCGTGTGCAACGACGTACAAACAATGTGGTAAGATTTGCATCTGTCATATTGGGTATATTTGCCATTTGTCAAATTAGAAAAATTGGCATTTGTCAATCTAGTAACATTACCATTTGTCAACCTTGTAACACTGCCATTTGTGATCCTCAAAAAAAACACTGCCATTTGTCAAATTTTGCAGCTAAAAATCACTAGTACTGTATAATTTTTGCAAATGAAATTTAGTAAGCATAGATTTCATTCATAGATTAAGCATTCGTTCTTTATACAAACAGTGTAACTCGACAGCTAAGCCGAACAAACTTTTACCCAATTGTTGCCAACCACGCACTGAAATAGCTAGTTCAACTATATATACTAGCTAATTTTAAGTACGTAGTACAGTTCAACCATATTTATAGTCAGATGAACTGAACAAAATAGTCCCTAAATAATACTACTATGGAGGGGCTTTGTACTACTTCCAGCAGCCTTTCCTCTGTCGAGCGCGCTCAGTAAGAGGTAGAGGAGGAGGAGCCTACCGACGAGCTGGAGAAGTGGAATCTGACGCCTGCCGCTGCTGCACCTTTAGCGACGCCCAGCTCGAACGCCTTCTGCCGCTCCAGACGATCCCTCTCGAAGCAGCGGGACTCCTCGTAGATCTCCGCATTCCGCGCCACTGCGGCGGCTTCTGCTGTGGCCACGACGATGGTAAGACTCTTTGCATGCTCGACCAGGCGCTCCTCCTCCTCCCGCAGGAACTCGATGTAGCGCGCGGCAAGGTCACTAAGGCACATGCGGGCCTCCACATCCCGCCTTCGGGCCGCGGTGGCGGAGCGGGTGATGACCCCGGCGGTCGATGGTGGGGTGGCGGCCACGGCGGCCGACGGTGGGTGGAGGCCACCTCCCGCCTTCGGGCCGCGGTGGCGGAGCGGGTGATGGCCACGGCGGCCGACGGTGGGGTGGCGGCCATGACGGCCACCACCCGCCTTCAGGCCGCGGTGGCGGAGCGGGCGATGGCCCTGGCGGCCGACGGTGGTGTGGCGGCCACGGCGGCCGGCAATAGCTGCCGTCGGGCAGCGGCGGCGGAGCGTGTGGCGGGTGTTGTGCGCACACCCAACAGGGACGCCACAGGCAGTACACGCCAACGGGAACTGCGCCGCCACCGCAGTGTAGCCTCCCAGCTGGAGCTGTCCTCAGATGACGGTGGAGTGGCTGAGCGACGACGATGGACCGGTGCCATTGGGGATGGTGGGAGAAGCAGACGAGATAAGCTACGGGGAGGGAGGGGAAAATGCGATGCTGACTCGCCGGCCGCGACTGTTTATATAGCAGGCCGGTAAGCACTGGGGTTTTGGGGGATTTCACCAAGTCGGGTGGGAAGCTTGCACGGTTGTGCGCGGGAACCTGCACGGTTGCGCGGGAACGGTCTCACCGATGATTCATTGGTGCCTTTTTTAGCTAACGTTTAGCCAAAAGAACGCATGTGTGGTGCTCAAGCTTGCGCTCGAAGCCTTCTGTGGCAGCGCGGTGACAAGACATGCGAGAGGAGGACAAAATGACACGTACACATACGGTCAATAAAAAAACGTTTGCGATTTAATTACCTAGCACACGGCCGCTCTCTACGCAGCGTGGCGAACGATTGATCGCCCACTATGTGATGTGGAACGCGACATAGTTTCACATCATGCCACCGGCTCGCAACTGCCGGCCGGCTTGTAGACGGCCATTCCTTGCGTGTTCAATTGCTCTATGCGTGTGGTTGCTCGCGGTTGAGGCGGCCGCGGCGCGCTCTACTCGCGTCCCTCCGCGCGCTCTTGTAGGATCGAAAGTATGTCGAGAGGGGGGTGATTAGACTACTTGACCAAATGAAAATCTATCATTTTCCCAATTTTAGTTGTGGGCAGATTTTAGCAAGTATACCAAGTCAAGTAACACCATACACATGCAATTCTAAGAGTGTAGCAGCGGAAAGTAAAACATTGCACATGTAAGTAAAGGAGGGGATAGGAGATTTCAAACGCAATGAAGACACGATGATTTTTGGCGTGGTTCCGATAGGTGGTGCTATCGTATGTCAATGTTGATGGAGGCTTCAACCCACAGAGGGTAACGGTTGCGCGAGTCCACGAAGGGTCCACGAAGAAGCAACCTTGCCTATTCCACCATGGCTTCTGTCCATGAAGGACTAGCCTCACTCGGGGTAGATCTTCACGAAGTAGGCGATCTCCTTGCCCTTACAAACTCCTTGGTTCAACTCCACATGATCTTGGAGGCTCCCAAGTGACACCTAACCAATCTAGGAGACACCACTCTCCAAAAGGTAATAGATGGTGTGTTGATGATGAACTCCTTCCCCACAAAAAAAAAGATGATGAACTCCTTGCTCTTGTGCTTCAAATGATAGTCTCCCCAACACTCAAACAGTTCCTCACAGATTTGGATTTGGTGGAAGAAAGATTTGATTGGAAAGCAACTCGGGAAAGGCTAGAAATCAAGGTTCAAATGGTTGGATTGGAATATCTTGATCTCAACACATGAGTAGGTGGTTCTCTCTCAGAAATCGTATGGTGGAAATGTAGGCATGTTTTGATGGCTCTCTTACTTGGTAAGAGGGTGGTGGAGGGGTATATATAGCCTTCACCTCAAATCCAACCGTTACAAGTCTTTGACCCAACTCGGTGACACCGATATGAAAATCTCAGTGAGACCGACTAGTGTAGAAGACATGAATGTTAGGCTTTTCGATGGGACCGATATAACCTTCTCGGTGAGACCGAAGTGCAATGGCTAGGGCAAGACCAGGTTTCGGTGAGATCGAAAATTTCATCTCGGAATTTTTGAAGTGAAGTAACAACGTTACAGCAAGTTGGTCAAGCCTTCTCGGTGGGACCGAGAACCATTTCGGTGAGACCGATAAGTTAGGGTTTGGCATGTGGCATAATGTATAGCAGTCTTGGTGGATCCGGATAGGAATGTTTCGATGGGACCGAGATCAACTTTTAGGGTTTTGGATAGGATGGAAGTGGAGAAATGTTTGAGAGTTTTGGAGCAATATCACTAAGCATTTGAGCAACTGAGTCATAACCAAAACCTCATCCCCTTTTAATAGTATTGGCTTTTCCTATGGACTCAATATGATCTTGGATCACTTAACCAAAAATGTAGAATCTTGAAGCTTTGCCAATCTTTGTCCTTAGCATTTTGAGGTTCCACATCCAATAATCCTTGCCATGCCAATCATTGATCTTCTCTGAAATATACTAGCAATAAGAATTAGATCAATGATGTATATGTTGTTATTGATTACCAAAACCACCTGGGGAATAGTTGCACTTTCAATCTCCCCCTTTTTGGTAATTGATGACAACATATAGAACAAAGCTTCGACAAATGATATAATCAATGAAATATATTATCTCTTTGAGAAGTATGTGATAAGTAAGAGCTCCCCCTAAATTTGTGCATTATTTAAAATTTGCGTTTGAATGCCAATGCGCAATCGATTAGGATAGTGGGTCACTCTTCCATGCCACATACATCTTGGTGGAGCGCTCAAAATGATAAGATTGCATAGCAATTAGCACTCATCACCAACCAAACAAGTGAATGATCATACAGAGCATGCAAATGGATATTCAAGCAAGCATAGCAATAATGTACGGTATGATCAAGCACACAATAATGTAGTATCTCATACAAGCATCAAACAAAGCAATAAACCAAGTAGCAAGAATCTCAAAAAGACAAATGAACAAAAGCAAAGCACTCTCTCTCGAAGCCTAATGATCTATACAAATTCTCCCCCTTTGGCAACAAGTACCAAAAAGTTCAAATAAGTATAGAGCTAATCGTCGCTCTAGGCTTGATCTCCGGTAGCTCCTGGTGATGAAGTCCTCTGACTTGCAGCGCCGATGTGCGTAGACATTGTTGGAGTGGAGAGAAGTGCATTTGCGAAGATCTCTGCGGATGTCTGAGGAGCTGGAGGTGTTGATACTGGAGGGGCTGAAGTTGGAACTATGGCAGTAGCAGCAGGGGCAGAGGCTGTGGCTCTGGAAGTGACTGGCAGAGCTACAGATCTAGGCATCCTCTGGAACTGAGCTGTCATAGGAAGACATGTGCCCTGACGCTCTTCATCATCACTGCTGGTGCCCTTCCTAACTTCATCCACTTGAGACTTTAGTGTCTCAACCACTGTCTGGATCTCTGTGACCTTAACATCTAGGTCATGAAACTTTGTCTCAACAATCGTCTTAAGGCTCTTCTGATTTGTAGCCATGTCAGCCAAACTCTTCTCAATTCTCAGAGTGGCTTGTAGAAGATGTTGTATCTGATCCTTGGCTTTCAGCACTGGGGCAGGTGGAACACTAGGCCTGGAAGTTCTTGCAGCTTCTGCACTAGCATGTGCTTCGGCTGAGGTAGGATGTGTTGCATCCACAGTGACCGTGTTGTCCTCAAATTCTGGGCGAAGTGGCAAATGTTTACGATCTAGCTGAAAAAACTTGTTTGCACCCTTGGAGTTGATGAGCATCTGGATATGAGGGGCAAATCCACAAGACCTTTTCTGATCAACAGTTGTCCTCTTGATAGTTTCAACTATGAGATCCATCACTTTAATCCTCTCATGTTGGTGTATGTGATGCAGCATGTTGATGGGGTGTCCTCTGATCATCCTTTCATCTCCTGATTTGGGCATCAAGGTATGCCTCATGATTGTGTTGGACGCAGCAAGCCCTGCAAGCAGATAGTATACTGAACCAAACTTGTGATTCTCCTTCTCTGGAATCTCTGTGTACAGGTTTGCCATGGAATTATGATCCATCTTGGACTTAGCATACACATCAATGTCATTTTCTTCAGCTTCTGGCACACCAAGCAATGTGGCCCACTTTTGTACACTGGATTGATACCTGACACCCTCTGTCATCCAGACAATCCTCCCATTGGGGTAGAAATGAGTTGTAGAGTAAAACTGCATTATCATCTCATCATTCTAGCTAGTCAGCTTCTTTCCAATGAACTCATCAAGATCAATGGATCTGAAGTCCTCATGAACATGGGGAAAGTGATCTTCATTTGCATCAATATATTTCCAGTCCACCCATTTCATATCACTGACAATTGGCTTCTTGCCTAGCAACACTTTTTCATAGAAATCATGTTGCTCTTTGGTGTGGAATCTATAGTCAACTACAGTCCTCCTCTTGACTGAATAAGGGTCTGATTCCCTCCATTTCCTGAGACCAGCATCTTTTCTCTTCTTCATATTCTCAGCTACTGGGTGAGCATCATTGTGTTCTGGCAACTTGGGCCTTAGCTTCATGAGCACTTGGCCTTCTTCCTCTTCCTCTTCTTCTCTCTCAGGCACTGGGGCCTAGTTCTTCTCACTAGCTGGAACATCTCTATTTGTTCTCTTTGGTTTTGCAGCTGCAGGCTTGGCCTTGGAAGGAGCTGCTGTCTTGATGGCATCTCCCATAAGCTTCTGTTGCTTGGGAGGAGGTTGATTATCAGCTTCCTCATCTGTGGCATCATCCCTTCTCATGGATGTAGGCCTGAAAATCACATGTGCTGTCTGCTTCCTTTCTCTCTTCTTCTTTGGAGCTTTTGCTTCTGAACCACTTGGCTGCTCAAGTGTGAGTGTTATGCCTCTCTTGGCTGCAGTAGAGGCAGAAACCTTCCTTGTGACACCTCTCTGTTTCTTGGTGCCATACTCTTTGGCTACAACAACTGGTTTCTTCTTCTTTGAGGTAGCTTCCTCAACAGCAAAATCCTCATCATCATCATCAGAATTTTTCTTCTTCCTTGTCCTGGTGGCTGCCTTTGGCAATTCTGATGAGCTTATTTCTCCCTCATAGTAACTTACCTCAGGACTTGACCCTGCACTCAGCTCAGCCTCCTGCTCTGACCTGTTCTGGCTATCACTAGCATCTGACATCTTGACACCTGCACCTCTGAAGTAGATGGGGTAGGGTGGAGTAGATGAGCATCACAAAAACACAGCATTTTGGAAACAATTTGAATCCAAACTTCAGTTTTAGGTTTTCACAGAAAGTATTTCGGAGTCACCGATTTGATAGTCTCGGTAGCACCGAAAGCAGCAACAGAGACTTGGCCACACTGTTTCAGTCAGACCGATGTGTGTCTTGGTCTCTCCGAAGTGCTAGGATTCTACTGAAACATTAGATTCGGTTTCACCGACCAGTACATCTCGGCGGCACCGATGTGTACTTAGTGCAATGGCCAAAGGCCAAATCGGTGAGCCCGAGTCTTTCAATTCGGTCAATCCGAGATAAAATATGAGAAACCCTAACCCTAAAGTTCAAAATCAATTTCTACGGAGTTTGCTGGAATAGAAATTTCAATCGGTGTGATAATTGCTGGCGCAACAGCTCTAGTGCATAGAATCGGAAATTTGAAGCACTAGAGGATCGAATCTCACCCTAACTTGGTGGAGATCCTCTACGGCGGCAACGGCAGTGACGAATGTCGTTGACGGCGATGAAATCCGGCGGTGAGGGTGCGCTGGAGACAAAGGCGATGATCCGTGGACCAGGGCGGCGGCAGCAATGGGGTGCAGGAACGTGACGATTGAAGAAATTTTCAATGTACGAGTCGCGGACATATATATACCCATGTGATGTCGGTGAGACCGAGTGAAAATAATCGGTGGCACCAAAGTGAATAACTGTTGTGAGCGTATTGCTTCGGTGAGACCGACAATTCTAAATCGGTTTCTCCGAGATTGAAAATCAGATCAGTCCAAGTGTATTTCGGTGAGACCGAATGGTTGTGCTTTGGTCTGTCCGAAAGGGCACTTAGAAGGTTTTGGATGTCAGCCCTAAGCGGATCGGTGGCTCCGAGTCCTCCTCACCCGGAGGGTCCGATAGAGACTTGTTCAAGTTTTTGTGATATAGCAAGAAAGAATTTAGATGAGTTAAGATAGATAGCTAGAGAGGATGCTTAGGCATTCTTGTACATCCATTTGTCCAAATAAAACCAAATCAATCAAACTACAAATGGATGTCCTTGAATGAGAAATATGCAAATCAACATGCTCACATAATAAGATAGCAAATGAAATATGTGTCAAACATGCACAACCAATTCTAGCAACTATCAAGCAATGGGCGATGACATTGTCATCTATATATGAGTATATTGACTTAGGAGCCAAATGAGAACATTTGATCATAGGTCATACTCATCGTTTAAGCACAAGTGGGGTTATCACTTTTACATAAAGCATTAATGTGTTCACACCATTAGAGTTGCTTTGACTCAAGTCTTAGAGTAAAGCTCCCCCTAGATGTGATATCCCCCCAAGGAGGGATGAACTAACCTTGGGTTTTGTCGATGATGACTTCATGTAGATGTTGTAGATGTGGATGCTCAATGTTGATGTTGACCATCAAGAGTTGGGAGCAATCCTTGGAGTTTTGCACTTTCAATACCTACACGGGTTAGTCCCACACAAGGAACATAAAAAGATATCCATAGACATAGAGTGAAGTGCACATATGATGATGTCCATGAATGCATTGAATACCTTGTCCCTTGCCTTACCAACAAGAGGATTTGTGACTCCATGAACTAGTGCAATATGTTGAAGTTGGTTGCACAAGTTCTTGCCATAAAAGAATGTGAGTGAAGCTTGTTGGCGGAGTCACCCTCAAAAACTCTCTAGTTCTTCTTCTTTGGGACCCACATCAAATTGATGGGAATCCTTGGAGTTGTGGTAGCACTTGATGAAGTAGAACTTGATGAAGCTTTTGGAACCCACTTGACCAAAGCTTGAGGTGGTCCTTCAAATGAGTCAATCTCTTCTTGAAGCTTGTCCTTGCCTTTTAGCTTGTGGTCTTGAGATGGAAGATCATCTTGAGCTTGTGTCCCCTTGAAAGAAGTAGGATCATACTTCTCTTGTTGAGGAACAAACTTTGTCTTGGGATATTGATCTTCCTCCCACTCAACTCCATTGGCATTGAACTTTCGATCAAAACCAATACCTTGGTTCTTCCGGTGCCTTCCTTGCTTGTGCACAATTTCCTCAAATTGCTTACTCCCAGCAAGGCTCTTGTAGACACCCTTTTCTATAATTCCTTTCAATTAATCGTTTTCTCGCTCAAGTGTAACTTGGCTAAGAGAATCATTAGTGGAATCAATAGAACTACTAGAAGTAACAACATTGGATTTAGCATTGTTATTGTTACTACTAGAGGTAGAACCCTTTTTACCCTTGTTACTACTTTGCTTAGATTTAACTTGGGGCATGAAGGTAGACAAGAGTAAATGTTTGGCAAGATATGAGAACTCTTCTTTCGAAGATCATCATTGATAGCTTTAAGAAACTCATGCTCTTGCTCTAAATTTAGCTTCTCGAAGCGTAGCTTTTCATGAGATCTTAAAAGAACTCTATGATCCTCTTGAGTTGTTTCATGAGCTAACCTAAGAGTGTTTAGTTCTTTAGTTAGATGCTCAATCTCCTTCAGAGCATTATCATTCATTTCCTCTTGACTATGATCACTAGCATTTTCATTGTAGCTCACATTACTAGTCTTATCAACAAGTAAATCATCATCACCAAGCAAATCATCCTCATCACTATTGAAGTCAAAATATTCGGGGTGTGATACCTTGGGGCCTTTTGCCATGAAGCATCTTCCAATTCCTTCATTTGGTGAATCAAATAGATCATAGGAGTTGGAGGATACGAGAGCAAGTCCGGCAACACCTTCATCTTGACTATAGTCGGAGTTGGAGTGATAACTTCTCTCGGAGTGGTTGTCGGAGTCGGAGCCGGAAATCCATTCACCAACATGAGCTTGATGTCTTCTTCTAGTGTAGCTCTTGGATGACTTGTCCTTCCTTTCCGAATCCTTGCTTCTTCAAGAAGATCTTTGTTCATAACGATCATCCCTATTCCTTCTCTCCTTGTGAGGTGATTCATCTCTTCTATGTCTTCCTCTTGGTGATTCGTCACTTTTCTTGTGAGGTGCCATACACTCATTGGAATAGTGTCTGGGTCTTCCACAATTATAGCAATTTCGGTCACGACTTGATGATCTTTTCTCATAGTGTCTTGAGCTTGAGCTTCTTTCTTTTCCTTTGGTCTTGTAAAACTTGTTGAACCTCTTCACCATTAGGCTTATCTCTTCATTGGATACTAGCTTGTCGCTTGAAGTTGTGAGAGCATCGGTTGAGGCTTTGTAAGCACCACTTGATTTGTTGTGTAGCTCCTCTTTGTCCTTGAGTGACATCTCATGAGCAACAATCCTTCCAATGACTTCCGTGGGCTTGAGATCTTTGTAATTTGGCATCATTTGGATCAATGTGCACACGGTATCATATTTTCCATCCAAAGCTCTAAGGATCTTCTTGATGATGAATTTGTCGGTCATCTCTTCACTTCCTAAGTCGGCAATCTCATTTGTGATGAGAGCAAGCCTAGAGTACATTTCAGCGACTCCTTCACCATCCTTCATCTTGAACTTGTCAAATTGACTTTGAAGCACATCCAACTTGGATTCCTTGACAGACTCGATACCCTCGTGCATATCAACCAAAGTATCTGAAATTTCCTTTGCATTCTCAAGGTGGCTGATCTTGTTGAACTCCTCGGGGCACAAACCATTGAAGAGAATGTCACAAGCTTGAGCATTGTATTGCAACATCTTCAATTCTTTTGTGGTTGCTTCACGATCCGGTTCCTTACCATCCTCAAAGAATTCACCTTGCAAGCCAACACGAACAACAGCCCAAACGGTGGGGTTATGACCAAGAATATGCATTTTCATCTTATGCTTCCAACTAGCAAAGTTTGTACCATCAAAATATGGACCTCTACGGTGACAGTTACACTCACTAGATGCCATGCTCTCCTAGGTTGTGAAACCAATGCAATGGAGACCAATGCTCTGATACCACTTGTAGGATCGAAAGTATGTCTAGAGGGGGGTGATTAGACTACTTGACCAAATGAAAATCTACCCTTTTCCCAATTTTAGTTGTGGGAAGATTTTAGCAAGTATACCAAGTCAAGTAACAACATACATATGCAATTCTAAGAGTGTAGTAGCGGAAAGTAAAACATTGCACATGTAAGTAAAGGAGGGGATAGGAGATTTCAAACGCAATGAAGGCACGATGATTTTTGGCGTGGTTCCGATAGGTGGTGCTATCGTACGTCCACGTTGATGGAGGCTTCAACCCACAGAGGGTAAGGGTTGCGCGAGTCCACGAAGGGTTCACGAAGAAGCAACCTTGCCTATTCCACCATGGCTTCCGTCCATGAAGGACTATCATCACTCGGGGTAGATCTTCACGAAGTAGGCGATCTCCTTGCCCTTACAAACTCCTTGGTTAAACTCCACATGATCTTGGAGGCTCCCAAGTGACACCTAACCAATCTAGAAGACACCACTCTCCAAAAGGTAGTAGATGGTGTGTTGATGATGAACTCCTTGCTCTTGTGCTTCAAATGATAGTCTCCCCAACACTCAAACAGTTCCTCACAGATTTGGATTTGGTGGAAGAAAGATTTGAGTGGAAAGCAACTTGGGAAAGGCTAGAAATCAAGGTTCAAATGGTTGGATTGGAATATCTTGATCTCAACACAGGAGTAGGTGGTTCTCTCTCAGAAATCATATGGTGGAAATGTAGGCATGTTCTGATGGCTCTCTTACTTGGTAAGAGGGTGGTGGAGGGGTATATATAGCCTTCACCTCAAATCCAACCGTTACAAGTCTTTGACCCAACTCGGTGACACCGATATGAAAATCTCGGTGAGACCGACTAGTGTAAAAGACATGAACGTTAGGCTTTTCGGTGGGACCGATATGACCTTCTCGGTGAGACCGAAGTGCAATGGCTAGGGCAAGACCAGGTTTCGGTGAGACCGAAAATTTCATCTCGAAATTTCCGAAGTGAAGTAACAATGTTACAGCAAGTTGGTCAAGACTTCTCGGTGGGACTGAGAACCATTTCGGTGAGACCGATAAGTTAGGGTTTGGCATGTGGCATAATGTATAGCAGTCTCGGTGGATCCGGATAGGAATGTTTTGGTGGGACCGAGATCAACTTTTAGGGTTTTGGATAGGATGGAAGTGGAGAAATGTTTGAGAGTTTCGGAGCAATATCACTAAGCATTTGAGCAACTGAGTCATAACCAAAACCTCATCCCCTTTTAATCGTATTGGCTTTTCCTGTGGACTCAATGTGATCTTGGATCACTTAACCAAAAATGTAGAATCTTGAAGCTTTTCCAGCGTTTCGTGTCGGCGCACGATCACGTACGTTTGGGGTGCCATATGCATGCGGTTGCGTCGGACGCGGTGCCACGACGTAGTTACGTGCGACAAATACTGCCCTGCGGACGTGCCGAGAATCCCGGCCGCCCGGCCCTCATTTATTCCCGTGGCCATTTACCTTCATCTCTCGCGCCCCACGACACAATAAGCACACCCATGACGACACATACAGAGAGGATATCCAGCGGCTCCAATGGCGCTCCCAGCGGCTGACGATGACGACGGGCGGCAGTTCACCACGCCTCACGTAGTGGACAACCACGTGAGGGGGAAGGACCTCTCGGTGGTGTACACCAACGAGCCGGTCTTGGTGGAGAGCTCCATACACACTATGGAGCAGTTACTTGTTGAGGACAAGTACCAAGTGGTCGGCTTCGACCTCGAGTTCACCGGGGGTCATGCCAGGCATGATCAGATGGTTGCCGTCGCCCAGTTGTGTGTGTACCATCACGTCCTCGTCTACCACTACTCCCTGGCCACAAGGCCTTGCGAGCGTTTCGCCAGGTTTATCAGCAGCCCCGACTATAGGTTCACTACGGTGGACACCTTCAACGATCTAAAGGTGCTCCAGACTACGGGCTTGGCCTGTCAGAAGCTTGTCGACATCCAAGGCCAGTACAGGGTTTGGGGCAGAAAGAAGGGGAAGGACTCCCTGGTTGACCTCGTCGTGGCCATCATCGACCCCTACTGCAGAGACATGAAGGATGAGTGCAACAAGAACAAGGATGCCTGGCACGAGGCCTGGGTGCGGAGAATGGATGAAGAACACGTCAAGTACGCGGCCAAGGACGCGTACACAAGCTACGAGATGTACAGGCAGATCGTTGACATGAGGAAGTGCCTTCGTCCTGCCCCAGGCGAGGGATCGAGCCATAGAGAAGTGGCGGCAGCGTCACAAGAAGTAGATGATTAGATGATCATTTCTCCTAGTTTAGAATGCATGTAATTGTTTATTGAGGTGTGTGTGTGTGAATGTTTTGTATAGTCACCTATGTAATTGGATATTTAATTTGGTTATATATGTTGTTTTTCTATAGACAGAGCAAATCACATCGCAGACGGACTAAACTAGGGAACCCGTCGGTGATGATTTCATCAATCGCTGACAATTGTATACCAGCAAGCGTTTGCCCACAACACACACGGCTTATTAGTAGGAATCGTCTGTGTTGTGATCGGTCTTCCCACACATTTCTGATTACTAACCTGTTTGCCGCGTATCACACACATCTTGTTAAGTTGAACCATTTCTGTTGTTTTGGCTCATCGCATACAGTTCATCCGAGTGAACTGTATGCCGTCTATCGCACACACCTTGATCAGGCTGACCACTTTTGTTGTGTTGGATAATCACGAACAATTCATCCGAGTGAACTATATGCTGTGTATCGCACACACCTTCAACTGGCTGCCCATTTTTGTTGTTCTGGCTCATCGCAAACAGTTTGTATGGATCAACTGTATGCCACATATCGCACACGCGTCTCTAATCTGAATCGTACTTGATGTCTCCGCCATCGCGCACAGTTTGTCATATTGGTGATGGTTTTATTACGATGTCGTTTGCGATTCATGCATCGCACACAGTTTGGTCGAGGGGACTATGATTCATGTGCCGCGTTAGCAGTCGCCTGCAGTAGTGCCTATACAATTTACCATTGTATTGGGTGTGTTGGGGACACAAGAGATTGCTTGTATTTGATTGCAGGGTTGTTTGAGAGAGGCCATCTTCAACCTACACCTCCCAAATTTTGATAAACCTTAGGTCATCCACTTGAGGGAAATTTGTTGTTGTCCTACAACACTCTGTACTTGGAGGTCCAATAGAGTCTACAAGAATAAAGTTGTGTAGTAGACATCACCTGGAAACAACGAAGCTTATCTGGGATAGGCTCTCAAAGGTCAACGAGGGAGTTTCTACTCGATGTGACTCCCGAGTTGATGTTCTTCACAATCTCTTCAACCTCTTCAAGAGGCTCGACAATGAGAACGTCCAGCAAACCTTCGACCGCCTCACTGGTGTCTCAAATGAGCTTCAATATCTTAGTGCCACTGACATCACCGACCATGAGGTGGTGAAGAAATTGCTGAGATCTCTTGACACTTCATTAGACACCTTGGCCCTGATGATTCAAGAGCTTCCTGATTACAAGCAACTTGGCCTGGCTCATATTCTTGAGAGGCTCAATACTCATGAATTTCAGCAAGCTGAGAAGAGGGACATGTATGGTCCAAGCTATGGAAGACCTCGCACCTTGAAGGCAAAACAAAGGCCAAGGTAATTTATTCATCTGAAGAAGAATCTGACTATAGTTCCGATGGCACCAAAGAAATTGGTAGAGAGCTTGCAATACTTGTGAGGAAATTCCAAAAGTTTTCAAAGAAAAGCCGCTTTAGAAAGTGTGAGTGCATCAAGTGCCCCCTTAGTGGTTTTGGAGTATTGAAGACAAATGGGTTAAGGGACTAATGTGTTTGTGAGTGTACACAGGAGTTATAGTTCCTAAAGATTTGGTTTAACCGACAAAAGACGACCCCTAAAAATGTATTTCTTAAAATGAAGAATTTGGTGCGTCCTTTGAAGAAATTGAAGTGAAGAATTGGAAGCTTGAAGACTTTGTTTTTGTAGTTTCTTTCTTCTTTATTTGAGTCATAGAAACACCGTACTGTCAAAGGGGGTCTAGGTCATACATAGGCGTCTTTCTGAAGTGATGCTCAAAATCTATACACTACCTATTGCTTCGAGTGAAGACTTTGGAAATCTCTTGCAATGCAGTCGAGTTCTTCAACGATAGAGACGAAGTTCTTCTGGTCGTTGACGAAATTGGTCTGACTGAAGACTTAGGGTTTTGCCAGTGCGACTCTCCTATCGTGAGGAAATTGAGTGCCCCGACTGACGGGGTCCTGTACCGGGGGTGGCTAACACCCAGGAGCCCGGCCTCATCGTCAACCACAGGGGGGGCCGCTAGGCCCAAGATACGGAGGAAACCCTAGGAGGCAGGACGACCTTCTTGACGCCGAAGACTAGAGGTCGGCAGCGCCTAGAACGCATCTACCTTGTAAAATCCTAGACCTCTCCTGTCTATATAAAGGGAGGTCTAGGGCACCCATTGATGATCTATCCTCAGATAGGAGAACTCTCGGTAGCAATCTCATACACCATTGTAGCCCCTCGCACGAGGTATCCCTCCACTATGAATCATCAAAACCAGCAGGATGTAGGGTATTACTCTCTGCAGGCCCGAACCTGGATAAACCCCTCGTGTGACCTCCGATCCATTTCTTCCATCTGGGCTTGGACCCCTACCGAGGGATCTGACGGGAATTTGCTCCGTTAGTTGGCGCGCCAGGTAGGGGTGGCACCGGCTGGAGACCGATCATGGATCGGATCTTCTTCTGCTCTCGGCAGCCTACCTCCAGGAGAAAGCCTAACCTTTAGCTCCCTGACGTTCACCACGAACGAGGCAGGCCGGGTCGACATCAACTCACCGACCTATGAAATGGAGACGCACTATCTATCCAGTTGGTTGCAATGGTCTACGGTAGCTGTCGTCTCACCTAGGCATCAGAGGACTGCCTCGTCGCCGGCCCAGACACACGCGAAGTCACCGACACGACCAGTGTCACCCCGGCCTCGGACGACAAAGAGGGCGACGCGTCCCCGATCCGTCTCACCAACGAGGACGAAAATGCCGTCATCCCTCCCTTCCACGAGGTCATGTACTCCGACCTCTGGGGAGAAACCGGGTCCTGCACAGGCTCGGGGACCAACGTCTCCACCGACCAGGAGACATCTCAGTCTGAGGCCCCCAGGCGATCTTCCTCCATCAGGTCATGATGACGAAGCCAACCACGAACACGCCATGCACTAGAGACACGATGGAGGCCTCAACCTCTGGGCCTCCAGCACCGGGGCCGATAGCTGCCACGACGCAGCCACAGACCGACCCGGTACTGACACCTCAATCACGGATAAGCACAGGCCTCCATCTAAGCCCCACGGCGGGCCCTTCCATGGTTGTAGCCACCCTCCAAAGGGCAACGTCTACTCTGCCACTGATGACGGGGTACGCCTTGAACTACCTAACGACACCCATCGCTGGCACCGATGCAACGTCGTGGACACTGGAGGCAGAGCTCGCGCTTTAGCAACAAGCGCTCGAGGTGTTGGCCCGCGAGGCCCAGTGGAACGAGACAGTGACGCGTGAATGCCTGCATCGCCCAGGTCGCCAACCATGAAATCTCCTCAACGACCTTGCCAACCGAGGCCGGGAACGGGGAATCGGCCGCGGAGGTCACAGCACCGCCTCCTCCAACCCCCACCCGCGGCCTCCAAGCAGCGGCGTAGCTGGCAGACCGATTGCAAGCCACCCCAGGAGAGCCTAAACTCTTGGCCGACCTCACTCACGTGCTCCATAGGACGGTGGAGCTCCAGGATAACATCTCACAATCGACAGACAAACTGGCGGGAACCGAAAGTGTTTTGTCTGCCGCCAACCACCCACCCCGTGAGTAGCGTCAAGGGTCCTTCTAGCGACCAGAGGCCGCGCCAGCAGCTGCGGTTACGCATTTGCAACAGCCAATATCGGCTGTCACCCTGCAGCAGCGTGCGGCTCAGCCGCCCACGAGCCACGCGCCAACGGGACGACCTCATCATCATCAACAAGGCGGATGGGTAGGAGCGGAAACAAACGGACTACACCCGGGGGCTCCTCCACCGAGGTTCACCTCACTCTGGTCAAGCATTGCACCGGCATGCTTTGGGCAAGAACTGATATCCCACCCTTTCCCCCAGCCCTTCGTCATACGCGGCGTCGAAAAATATTCAGGCGACACAAAACCAGGGTTGAACGACTACCTGACGGCGATCGAGATGGCCAATGGGGACATAGGCAACGCCCTACGCCATATACCTCTATGCCTAATAGGACACGCGTGCTCCTGGCTAAGTGGACTCCCCCCCCAACTCCATCTATAATTGGGCGGACTTCGAGCATGTTTTTCTCAACAACTTCGAGGGAACTTACCACCGACCAGGAAGCGGCGCCGACCTCCACAACATCGTGCAGGAGGACAAGGAGTCAGTCTGCGACTACGCCGCGCAGACTCAAGAAGAAAAACACACTATCCAGCATCTCTGACGAGACGGCCATGGAAGCATTTTTCAGCGCTGCACAGGACCCTCTGTTCCGACACAAGCTCGGGAAAAAGAGGGGGAAGGCAAGCTAACGTCTCTGGCAGCACTAATGAAGGTCGCAAATGACTTCGCCACAGGAGAAGAAATAGGTCGGGTTGGGCACCGGCCTATGCTTGGCACAAAATCCACCGAGCCCGCAGGGGCAGAAGTCCCAAAAAGTAGAAGCTCAAAGCACAAAGAAGACCGCAAGCGCAAAGAAGAGCAAGACTTAGAGCTCGTCACAGCGGCCAACGAAGCAGACGAGGCCGGTGGAAAAAGGCAGCGCTGGAACAGCAAGCCTAGACGCAACCCACGCACATACGAGGAAATAATGAATGGACCCTGTGTCTATCACAGTTATGGGAACCATATAGCCTAGCACTCGACACGGGACTACGGGCTCAATGAGCAGCTCCTCCGCAAGAAGGGCCACCTAGCAGTCGCGGGCAATGAGGGCGGCATCAACGCAGCCCCCCCCCCCCCCGGCGCCAGCAGCAGTAAACGAGTAGCAGGGACAAAACCAGAGAGCCTTTCCCAAAGATGTTCGGAGGGTGAACATGATCTCTGAAGCGTGGCGGCCTCACAAGGACACATGCAGGCACCACCATACAAGTATACGGGGCAGCCCCAGGTACAACGCATGGTCATAGCAAATCATCTCCTTCAGTCAAGCCGACCACCCGTTCCTTTCTCAAAGCTGGGGGAGTTTACCACTCGTCCTTAGTACTATAATTGGAGGCCTCTGCATCCCAGCAGTCCTGATGGACGGGGGCCCCAGGTACAACGCATGGTCAGAGCAAATCATCTCCTTCGGTCAAGCCGACCACCCGTTCCTTTCTCAAAGCTGGGGAAGCTTACCACTCGTCCTTAGTACTATAATCGGAGGCCTCTGCATCCCAGCAGTCCTGATGGACGGGGGCTCCGGAATCAACATACTATATACAAAATCACTAGAACAGATGGATATACCACCGGACGCACTCCACCCTTCCAACACAGAGTTCCGAGGTATAATCCCGGGACGAAAGGAAGAGCCCTTGGGGGAAATTACGCTGTAGGTCATTGTCGGCGTACGACACCTGTGGGATCGCTTGGATCCCTTTTACGGTTCGGCTAGGGAAGAGATGTACACAAAGAGCGGATCCAACGATTAACGCGGGGATCTTTACCCAGGTTCGGGCCGTTGAGAAGCGTAAAACCCTACTCCTGCTTTGGTTTATTGTGGGTGTTTAAGCTCAGGAACACGGAGCGCTTCTTGGTGAACAGTATGTTCCAGGAGCAGCTACGCATGCAGAATGGGCCAGAAGGTCCTCCCCGTAGCTTCGCCTTGGGCCTCCTTTTATATGTCCAAAGGGGTCACCAACAGTGGCGAACAGTGAGCACAAGAGGTGTAAAGTTACTACAGTGTCTACATGCTTATCACTGACGTCTTAGGACAAACGCATTAAATGCTCCACTTAGGTGTCCCTAACTTTCTTGGGGATGGAAAAAGAGCCCGTCCCATCAGCGCCGCTTAACCCCATCCGCCGTTAGCGCCATGACACGCATCTAGGAGGACAAGCCCTAAACGACAGGCTGGTCGCTGCGCTGGAGCGGTGGCAGGGCGGTGGGATCTTGCCAGGTGCGAGATCTTGACGGGCCTTCGCGAGCCTTCCCGACAAGTATCTTGCCGGGAATCCAGCCTTCGGTCTTCTGTCTTCTGATCATCGGCTTGGATGCCTTCTTGATAATCTTGCATTTGTTTCCAGCTGTTCTCCGGCAGGTCTTGCCGCTGGTATGGCTACAACCGTCCGTGCACAAGTATGGGGTACTAAAAAGACCCAAACTTTAGTACACCGACAGGAGCCCCCAGGCCTAGGCCATACATGGGTGCGAGGCGTTGTTGGGCTAGGCCCAAACAGTGCACGGGCACGCGTGGCAGGAGTTAACTGTCGTAATCATCTTATTTACCGCGCTCCCCCATGACGCGCATTAAATGCGGGACGTGGGATACGTGCACGGAACGGCCGCAGTAGTGGTGCGCTTGTAAAAATGTATTCACATTGATTAGTAAAGAGGAAGCCCCGCGCCTTCCCCATAAAAGGGAATCCGCAGAGGCGCTGCTCATTTACCTCTCGTGTTTTCCAATCTGGAAACCACCGTCGCCTTCTTCCTCGAGCTTGAAACAGAGCATCTCCCATCCATCCGCCACCCCCATGCCCTCATCATTCTCGGCCTCCGCTTCCACAGTCGTCATGCCGCCCAAAGCAAGCAAGGGCAAAGCGGTGAAAACCGTCGACTCGGATGCAGAGGTGGACAAGACCGATCTGGTGGAGATGCGGAAGAAACACGTCGTCTTCGCCCCAACGCTCGACAAGCGCGCCCTGATTGAGCGGTACATGTGTATGTGGGGGAAGGATACGAAGGCTCACCCTGCAACTCGCGTGCTTCCAGCTTCTGTCAAGGGTGGTCCAGATAAATTCCCCTTCTTCACTGCTTACTTTTACTGCGGGCTCTGCCCTCCGTATTCTGATTTCTTCATTGACATCATGTACACATACGGCTTCCGTCTCTTGGATTTCACGCCGAATGTCGTGACATGCATGTCAGTCTTTGCTCATCTTTGTGAAAATTTCGCCGGAGTAGTTCCCAGCACAGCCCTCTTCCGCCACTACTTCATTCCCTGTATCAAAATAGGAGACGCCCTTTCTGGTTCTATCACCTGGATTCCAAGGGCATGGAATAAAGATATATACCCAGACGGTCTCTACCGTAAGAAGTGGGATGAATGGCGGGCCGAGTGGTGCTGGATTCAGGAGAAAGATCCTCAGCCGTTCTGTTTGCTCCGACAAACAAAAGTGGTTCACGGCAAGGACTGGAGCAGCCTCGATCCTCAAGATGAGAAGCTCGCAATCGCAATTACCAGGATCCACCGTCTCAGGGTTGCCGGACTCACAATAGAAATGATTGGCGCTGATTTCCTCCGCCGCCGCATCGCCCCTCTGCAGAACAAAGGGAGACCAGCCTGGCAGTTCCAGAATGCAGCAGATATCATGAGGCTGCGCCCTGGTCTGAATAACAACTTGACGGTCTTGCAGCACACAGCTCTCTGCCACAAACTGTTCAGGCCTGACGGGAAGTATACGCTGCCGGCTGGTGTAATTCCCCTGTGCAACAACTCCGCCTTGAGCTCAATCATCGCCATGATGCCGGTGTTTAATGCTCACGGCCTTGACGGAACTTGGGACGAGCCATCCTCAGAGCGCGCACAGGAGTTCTTTCACAGCTTGTCGGAGAAAACCATCCGGGAAGAGCCAACCCTCATCCACCCCACCACTGATGAAGAAGTGGCTTACATCGCCAGCAGGGCGGAAGAAGCGAATCTAGCCGCGGAGGCCGGCAACTTTGGCTTCGCGGAATAGGAAGCCAGCGAAGAAGGAATAACGCTAGACGAGACCCTTGCTGAGCAAGGTGAAGTTGCCAGGGAGTAGAGTGGCATAGTTGCCGGGAGCTCTTCTGTCGAAGACACAGCCGAGGAGCAGCTGCACGAGGAGCCCCCAGCTCCGGAGAAGAGGAAACGTGTTCTTCGGAAAGCTGTCTCTGGCGTCCCAACACGTCAGCCTTCCTCGAGTGATGAGGTTCCCGGCAAGGGGGCGACCGGCAAGGCTGCGTAGCGGCAAGAAGCCCAACAGCAACCCGAGCGACGTACGAGACGCACGACCGCGGCAACAACTGGTGCGGCGGGGGCATCTCATACGACGGCACCAACGGCTGGAGCAGCAGGATCACATCAATCTACTGCTTCTGCCGCAACCAAGCGTCCCAGGACCCCTTCTCCACCTCCTTGCACGGACACTGAAGCAGAGGTTGACTTTGACATCTCCTCTTTTAGTCCGGACAGAGAAGAGTAAGGGTCCTTGCCGCATCTTCCAACTTCTGAATTCTTGGTTTTGCTTAACTTAATCGTTTTGCTTTCGCCTGTCCCCACAGGGATACGGAGACGTTGGTGCAAAGAATGGCGAAGAAGGCGAAGACTTCAATGGGTGATGAGCCTTCGGCAAGCACCATAGGTGCGCCAGAGCCCATCGTCATCAGCCCGAAGCCCAGCCCTCAACGCAGCCTCCAACCCAGCCCCCAGCGTGAGCCCACTGCCCCTTTTCTGCTGGCGAGCGTTGGGGAGAATATTCTCGTTACTGACATCACCGGGCTTGTAGGAGAAGGACGGCAACAAGGAGAATCATTGGAGACCATCCCTGACGTGCCGCCTCCGTCGACCACGCCGCCCAGAGATGAACCTTCGGCAAGGGCTCCCACTGGCGAGCCCATTTGAGTTGAAGAGGAGCCGGCAAGCACGGGCACTGGAAATCCTACATCGGCAACCAATATTGCCGGGAAAGGAGAAACCACCTCTCAACAGCCCGACACAGGTAAACCGTTTGCCTGGTTGCACTTGTCATTCTTTCTTTATTTTTGTCTTCTTGAACTTCAACCTTGGTCTCATCTTGTTTCCTTTCTTGGTCTTCAGATCTCCCTTCGATGGAACAAATGGATGTTGATACTGTCATCGAAGAGACCACCAAGGACGCTGCCGTCGAGGCCGACAGAGTCACAGCTGCCGAGGCCGCCAAGGCCGCACCAAGAGGTCTGCTGAGGGGGCTGGCAAGGAAACCGGCGACCATACTGACGGCATTCCTGCCACAGGAGCGCCTGGCACTACACCGGTCGAGGAGCCCCCAGTTGCCGGCGAGGCGGTTGTCGAGAATCAACCGTCAACATCTGAGGCCCCCCCGTCAAGCAGATACCTTAAGGTTGGCGACAACCTGTTCGTCAATATACCAGGGACGGCAAGCACTGGGGTGCCAACCGAAGGGGAAATTTTTGATGAAGACGTCATCGCCGCCGCTGGACTCAAGGTCGTTGATGAGCCACGCGCCAGCAGCAATGGGTTCAGGGAAGAACAGCTCCTCCAAGTCATGAGCGACAACTTCCAAAAGCTTCAGGCGCTTCACCGCACCCGAAAGGAGAAGTTGGACTCCAGGGCGGCAGTTGTTGAAGCAGCGGAGGCAGATTTCCAGAAGCGCGTCGAGGAGACGCAAGTCTGGTATGACGAGGCTTTCCAGGAACTGACGGCTGGCCGGGAGCAACTAAATCAAAGTTGGAGCGAGTTCCTCCTAAAGCAGTCCGATGCCGAGAGGGCACAGGAGGAGGCCGCGCGGCAGGCTGCTGCAGAAGAAGCTCGCTTAACGGAACGCCGCGTTGGGCTTGATGCTTATGAAGAAGACCTTGCCGCTCGCGAGGAGGTGCTTGCCGCCAAGCTCCGTAGCAAGGACGAAGAGATCGAGAAGCTTGTCGCGTGGCGAACCCAGGAGCTGGAGCAGAGACACAAGGAAACACTCGAAGCTCTGGCCGTAGACCACGCCGGCAAGTTGAAGGAAGCCATCGATGCCGCCGAAGCTGCAGAGGCCGCCAAGAACGAGCTGGATGATAAAGTGAAGAGGCTGGAAGCGGATCTTGAGGGCCATAGCTAGGAGATCTCGACGCTCAAAGCCGACAGAGAAAAGACTCTCTTCAGCCTAGCGGAGATGCAAGCCGCCATGTCCGACAAGACCAAGGAGTTCACCTCAGCCAATGAATCCATCGCTGATCTGAAACTGAAGCTGGCAACGCTGGAGGAGTCCCTCGAGAACGGCAAGGCTCGCGAGAGGGCCTTGATCAAAGATCTCCAGAGTGAGAAGAGCCTGCTCAACAGTGCCGCCGCCACTTATAATGACTTTGAGAAAGGTGTGAAGATCTGGACTGAGCGCCTTGTCGACGTCATGGAAAGGCTCGCCACAGAACTGTCCACCATGGGCTTGCAAAACTTCAACTATTCTTCTGACGATAGGGTGTCTTCGAGCGCCAAGCTGACCATGTTCTTCGAGAGCATCGTTGACGCCCTCAAGCTGCTCCAGTCTAATCGAGAAACCCATCTGGCCAACGAATGCCGCAAACTCTGCCGGGCCGTCCTCCGCAAGGTGCTCGTAAAAGTGGTGCACAAGAACCCCAGCATCAACCTTACTAACGTTCTTCAAAGCTTGCCGGAAGATGTAGACCTCAAGGCACTCGAAGAGCTTGTCGCGCCCATCGTCGACAGAGTGAGCCAAGTCAAGAGGATCGAAGGCCAGTGCAGGGACTAGCCGCTTCGCTCCATCTTGTCGCCACCATTCCATGCCAAAGACAGTTTTATCTTAAGTTAGAATCGCGGCGACCGTCAATGTAATATAACTTGTTATATGTTGGATGAATGTATGCTATTTCCCTTGTCTGATTTCTTTTTTATACGGTACATGCCCTACGCTTATTGGAAACTTGCCGGTGCGCGCACCCTTGCCGCGAGCGCTTTGAGGAACGGATCCTTAGCAGCCTGCTGGAGGTGTCGCTGCCGACAAGATACCTTGACGTTTTTAGTGCAGCCACTTAAGTTGTTGAGCGGACTCGAAACAAAGTAAGGGCGCAACCAATCACGACAAGGTTCCTTCGCGTGCAGGTTTTCCATACAAAAGCCGAAATTGTTCGAGGAAAATAAGTCTACAACAAAATTTTGATTAAAAGTTTTGCAACTTAGCTTTTCATTGTTGTACTCCTTATTGCAGAATGTCAACTTGAACATCGCCTGTCGGTGTCCATACCATCGTCCCCCCCCCCCCACCCGGCAAACTTGCACGCGAGGAAACCTTCTGTCCCTTGAGAAAAAGAAAGAAGAGAAAATAGAGATATGGAACCTCGGCGGTTCATTAATGCATACTGGAAGCAGGTGTACTACAATATCTCAGACAAGCATGCATATAGAATGACATGAAAATCGACAAGAATTGTAAAACGCTTAAGTTTATTCAACTATGCACAGGGTCTGTGCCTGGCTTTGTACAAAGGATCATATGCCTTGCCGGCAAAACTTGTACAAAAGGTGGTTGCCGGGGGACCGGGCAACCGCGCCTTATGGGTAGAACTTACGAAGGTGTTCGATATTCCAGGAATTGCTCACTGGAATGCCATCTTCGGTCTCCAGGCGGACTGCGTCGGGCCTGGTGACTCGTACTACCCGATAAGGGCCTTCCCACTTCGGCGTCAACTTGTTGGAATTCTTGGCCGACTGAACGCGCTGAAGAACAAGGTTGCCTTCCTCAAGGCTTCGGGCATGAACCCTGCGGCTATGATAGCGGCGCAAGGCTTGCTGGTAGCGTGCAGCTCGCACAGCAGCCCGAAGACGATCTTCCTCAAGGAGCGTGGCGTCATCTTGGCGCAGCTGCTCTTGCTCAAGCTCATCATAAGCGAGTACTCGAGGTGACCCGTATATGAGTTCCGTGGGGAGAACTGCTTCTGCCCCGTAGACTAGGGAGAAGGGTGTCTGGCCAGTAGCTCGATTTGGTGTCGTTCTGATTGACCAAAGAACCGCTGGCAGCTCATCAATCCAGCGTCTTCCGAATTTGCGCAGCTTTTCGAAAGTCCTTGTTCTGAGACCTCGCAACACTTCAGCATTTGCCCTCTCCGCTTGGCCGTTGCTCCTCGGGTGAGCAATAGAAGCAAAACAGATTTTGCCGCCAAGGTCTTGGACATACTGCTTGAAGGTGCGGCTCGTGAACTGCGTGCCATTGTCGGTGATGATCCTGTTCGGCACACAAAAACGGCACACTATTCCCTTGAAGAACTTGACGGCTGATTGTGTTGTCACCTTTCTCACTGCTTCCACTTTCGGCCACTTCGTGAACTTGTCGATAGCAACGTACAAGTATTCGAAGCCCCCGGCAGCGCGGGGAAAGGGGCCCAATATGTCGAGCCCCCAGACCGAAAATGGCCAGGAAAGAGGGATTGTCTGAAGAGCTTGAGCTGGCTGATGCAATTGCTTTGAATGGAACTGGCACGCTTCACACTTGGTTACTAGTGCAGTTGCATCTTGGAGAGCAGTGGGCCAGAAGAAACCTTGCCGGAATGCCTTACCGACAAGAGCTCTTGAGCCTATGTGGGGGCCACATATGCCTCCATGTATCTCTGCCAACAGCTCCAGTCCATCCTCCCGAGGAATACACTTCAATTTCACACCGTTCGGTCTCTTTCTGTACAGGACATTGTCCACGAACTGGTACATACTAGACCGACGGGCTACTTTCTCCGCTTCTTCCTGTTCTTCGGGGAGTTCTCCTGTTTGAAGGAACTGGACGATGTGATGTGCCCATGTTGGAGCCTGAGGCTCGACAACAAGGACCAAAGGCATATCTTCGGCCGTGGAAGCGTTTGTCTCTATGGCAAGGGCTTGACGCCCTGCCGGAGCCTGTGGCTCCCCGGCAAGCTTGGTGTCGTTCCCGGTAACTTCCTTGCCAGCGGCTTCTGGAAGCTCTGTAGGAAAGTACTGGCCGGAACTCAACTTCCTTCTTTTGTCTTGCCTCGTCGATGGTGTTACGGATGGCTGAGTTAAGCGGAGCACAAAAGTTCCTGGTTCCACAGGTAACTTGAGGGCAGCACGCTTTGACAGGTCGTTGGCAATGTTGTTCTCCGCACGAGGAACATGCTTTGTTTGCAACCCGTCAAAACGCTCCTCCAACTTTCTCACTTCATCTACATATGCTTCCATCAACGGGCTCTGATAGTCTTTGTTAACTTGCCTGACAACAAGCTGTGAGTCACCTCTGACGATGAGCTTCTTAATTCCAAGGTCCACCGCGATCCTGAGACCGGCAAGCAGCCCTTCATATTCTGTAGTGTTGTTTGTTGATTTCTCCCGGGGAAAGTGCATCTGAATTACATACTTGAGGTGCTCTCCGGTGGGTGCGACAAGCAGCACGCCAGCACCGGCGCCTTGCAGCGAGAAAGCCCCGTCAAAGTACATATTCCATACTTGATTTGTTTCCTTGCCGGGGATAGTTGTCTCTTGAATTTCTTCGTCTGGCGTCGGTGTCCATTCTGCAATGAACTCTGCCAAGGCTCTACTCTGAATAGTCGAAGTGCTTTCAAATCTGAGATCAAAGCTTGACGGTTCCAATGCCCACTCCACAATTCTGCCGGTCGCATCTGGATTTCGTAAAATCCGCTGCAACGGGAAGCGAGTGACGACGGTGATTTCATGTGCCTGGAAATAATGGTGCAGCTTCCTTGAGGCCATAAGGAGGCCAAAGAGCAACTTCTGCATGCCAGAATATCTTGTCCTAGCCCCCTGCAACAGGGAGCTGACAAAACAGACTGGGCACTGCACCATCTTCTTCTGCGTTGTTTCATTCAGTTGCGCAGATCCTGCCTTGTCGGCACCAGACTTTGCCGGGGAGAATCCCAGGTTGTCGCTTGACGGGCTTGCTGCTGCCGCTGCTTCTTCGTCGACTTCTCTCTGTGCCACTAATGCAGCACTAACCACTTGATTCGTTGCCGCTAGATATAGCAGCAACGGCTCTTGTGGTTTAGGTGCAACTAGTGTTGGCGGAGAGGAGAGGTACCTCTTCAAGTGCTGCAGCGCTGCCTCCGCTTCCGGAGTCCATTTCATTGGACCGGCCTTTTTCAAGATTTTGAAAAAAGGCAGGGCGCGCTCAGCGGATTTGGAGATGAACCTGCTCAGAGCAGCAACGCAGTCGGCAAGTCGACGCACATCTTTGACACGTCTTGGTGCTTCAATCTGCTCAATTGCCTAGATCTTGTCGGGATTTGCTTCGATTCCACGTGAGACACAAAGAACCCGAGAAGCTTGCCGGATGGAACACCAAACACACACTTCTCAGGATTGAGCTTCAGATTGATCCTGCGCAGATTTGCAAATGTCTCTTCTAAATCTTGTATGAGCGTTGCCTTGTCCTTGGTTTCAATCACTATGCCATCCATATAAGCTTCCATATTTCTATGTAGCTGGGGTTCAAAACCGATCTGGACTGCTCTTGCAAATGTTGAACCAGCACTTTTCAACCCGAAAGGCATGCGTATGAAGCAATATGTGCCACATGGGGTGATAAATGCGGTTTTCTCTTCGTCTTCCTTTGACATGAAAATCTGATGATACCCTGAATAAGCATCAAGAAACGACAGCAAGTCGCAGCCAGCAGTGGAGTCCACAATCTGGTCGATGCACGGCAAGGGAAACGGATCTTTTGGACAGGCTTTATTGATATCTGTATAGTCGATACACAGCCTCCATTTTCCATTCGCCTTGCGCACTACAACTGGATTGTCCAACCATGTTGGATGGAGCACTCCTCTGACTAAACCTGCCGCTTCTAGCATCCTGATTTCTTCGGCAATAAATTCTTGTCACTCCAAAGCTTGCTTCCTAACCTTCTGCTTGACGGGCCGCGCATGAGGACAGACAGCAAGGTGGTGCTCGATTACCTCCCTGGGAACACCGGGGATATCAGATGGTTGCCATGCAAACACATCGACATTCGCCCGCAGAAAGGCAATGAGCGCGCTTTCCTATTTGTCATCGAGGGTGGAACTCACGGTGAAAGTTCCTCCCGTACCATCCTCCTTGACGGGCACCTTCTTAGTTGCTGGTGGAGCTGCCTTGGATTTCTTGCTCTTGCCGGTGGAGCTCTCCGGCACATCCTCAACGAGGGCGCAGCACTCCGAAGAGGTGCGCTTGCCGGAGTGTGTGCTAGAGGTCTTGCCGGTCTTCTTCAGCCTGGGAGCTTTGGCGGCAGGAGCAAGTGCCTTGGCGGCAGGTGCTGCGACTGCCTCCCGGTAGAGTTGGTCGGTGCAGATAAGTGCATCCTTCTTGTCGGAGTTGATAGTGATGACGCTCATCGGCCCGGGTATCTTCAATGTATTATAGGCGTAGTGTGATGTCGCCATAAACTTGGCCAGCGCCGGGCGACCAGGAATCCCATTATATGGCAATGGAATCTTGGCGACGTCGAAGACGATCTTTTCTGTTCTGTAGTTCAGCTCACTACCAAATGTTACTGGCAGTGTGATCTTGCCCTTCGGCTGGCTCCTTTCTGGGTTGATCCCTTGAAACGTGCCCGTTTCTTCGAGATCTTCGTCAGGAATTTGCAACTTCTTGATTACATCAGGCGAGATCAAGTTCAAACCGGCCCCACTGTCAACTAACATTTTTGTCACCTTGAGGTTGCGGATCGTTGGTGAAACCAACAATGGCAAACACCCGACCGCAGTTGTGCGATCAGGGTGATCCTCGGCGTCAAAAATGATAGGCGTGTTGGACCATTTCAATGGTTTCCGGGCATCGACCGACGGCTCTGTCGCATTAATCTCGCGCGCCCACTGTTTAAGTCGGCGGTGAGAGGAATGCAACGAGGCGCCTCCATCAATGCACATGGCTTCTGTAGCTTTCTAGAACTCGTGCTCGCTGGACTCGTCGCCCACTTCGTCATCATCGTCACCCCCCTGTTCCTAGCCGCGGCCTCGAGCGGGCCTCTCCTTCTGTTGCTTGGCCTTGCCGCGGCGACCACCTCGGCCACCGCGTTTCTTGCCAGACCCCTCAGCACCATCCTGGGCCTTCTCCTTGTCTCGTCTCTCATACTCCGCTTTCTGCTTCTCGACAAGCTGCTCAACTTGCCGGCAGTTTTGGAGATCGTGACCCTTGGTGCGATGAATCTTGCAGTACTGCTTGTCGGAGCCCTCTGGCTTGTCGGCAGCCGCCAAGGCCTGACATGCGGCACACCCGGCAACCTCCTTGCCGGGGCCATCAGTCTTGACCTTCTTGGCGGTGCTGGGGTCGCCGGATCCCTCGACGGCAAGCACGGCCTTACCCTTGCGCTTCCTGTTACGCCGTCGGCCTTTCTTCGCCGAGGTGGTGGCATCTTCGCCTTCAGAGTCGATTTCCGCGCCAGCATCCTCGCCTGGGAATCTCCTTCCCTCTTCATCCCGAGCACATCTGTCAGCCAGAGCATAGAGCTCGGCGACATCCCTGACTTTGTTCATCGCAAGCTCTTCCCGCATCTTGCGGTTGCGCACATTCTGATGAAAAGCACTGATAACAGCGGCAGGATGAACATCTAGGATGTTGTGCTGAATACGGCTGAATCTCTGTATATACTTGCGCAAGGATTCGCCCTCTTTCTGGGGGATGAGATGCAAATTGCTTTCCTGGCCAGGAGCCTAGTGGCCCCCAGTAAAGGCACCAACAAACTCATGACACAAATCTGCCCAGGAGGAAATGGAATTCTCCGGCAGATGCATCAACCACGACCTGACATTGGGCTTAAGCACCAACGGGAAGTAGTTGGTGAATATCTTGTCGTCTCGAGCCCCGGCAGCTTGCACCGCGATGGTGTAGACGCTCAGGAATTCTGACGGGTGAGTCTTGCCGTCGTATTTCTCCGGCACCTCCGGCTTGAAAGTCCGGGAGTTAGGCCACTGGACCCACCGCAGCTCACGAGCAAACGCTGGAAAACGCACCTCGTAAGGCAAGTTACCATAATGCCCCGGCGCAGGCTCGTCAACAGTGGGTCCCGCGCGCCTGTCGGATTGACGGCGCGCTTCCCGCCGCTGCTCGATGGTAGTTCGAGCGTCTTCTTTGTTCCGTTCCCGAAGAACTTGACGTTGATCGCGGCGAACCCGCGGATCAGACGACGCCGTGGAATCGTCATCACAGGCGTCAGTCCGCCGAGTTAGCGACCGCTGTTGTTGTAGCGGAGGGGAGCGCATCGTAGTCGTACCGCCTCCAGTCTTTTCGCCATCAGCACGCACCGGCTCAGTGGACTGCCGCCGCGAAGGCCCCGCCTGCTGCGGCCTGTCATCATTTGCCAAGCCGATGAGGCTTTGAATAGCAGATCTTCATTCTTCTAGCTTCTCCGGAGCGGGAGGGAATCTAGGAGCAGCTGAGCACGTGCCAACGCTTCTGCCGGCGTAGGCGGTGGCGAAAGGTGCGAAGAATGTGAGGTGCTCTGACTCCTAACTGTGTTAGAAGGAGCTCCATCATGGTCTTGCGTTCGCGCCCTGCTTCCACCGGCGTGTTGGCGTGGATACTGGCCCCGTGCATCTTGGGAGTGATGCGCAGGGGTTTTTCCATGGGGGCGCCTGGAACCACCAACGTCACGGCGCTGCCCGTCACGCACGACCTGAGAAGGACGCGGCGCATGCGCCGGCGTGGGTGTCATGGAAGGCGCCGTCCCGTCCTTGGAGTTCGCTGCGCCACCCATAGATAGCACGGCTCCGTCCTTAGACCTGGTAGTATGCGGGTCGTTGGCGCTGTTGCGAACGACGCCGCTCGCCTGGCTCTGATCGCCAGAACGTCGTGGAGGCTCAAGACCTCCACCTCCTCTACCAGCGCCCACGCCGCCGCCCGTCTGTGTGGGTACAGGCAGGCCGGACGCGGATGGATCAACCACCGTCGCACCCTTCTTCTTGGGAGCCATGGCGATGAAAGTGATCAAGAACTGGCGCGCTGACCGCTAGATCGGATTCGCGCAACCTCTCCCCCTACCTGGCGCGCCAAAGATGTCAGCGTACGACACCTATGGGATCGCTAGGATCCCTTTTACGGTTCGGCTAGGGAAGATATGTACACAAAGAGCGGATCTAACGATCAACGCGGGGATATTTACCCAGGTTCGGGCCGCTGAGAAGCGTAAAACCCTACTCCTGCTTTGGTTTATTGTGGGTGTTTAAGCTCAGGAACACGGAGTGCTTCTTGGTGAACAGTATGTTCCAGGAGCAGCTACGCATGCAGAATGGGCCAGAAGGTCCTCCCCGTAGCTTCGCCTTGGGCCTCCTTTTATATGTCCAAAGGGGTCACCAATAGTGGCGAACAGTAAGCACAAGAGGTGTAAAGTTACTACAGTGTCTACATGCTTATCACTGACGTCTTAGGACAAACGCATTAAATGCTCCACTTAGGTGTCCCTAACTTTCTTGGGGACGGAAAAAGAGCCCGTCCCATCAGCGCCGCTTAACCCCATCCGCCGTTAGCGCCATGACACGCATCCAGGAGGACAAGCCCTAAACGACAGGCTAGTCGCTGTGCTGGAGCGATGGCAGGGCGGTGGGATCTTGCCGGGTGCGAGATCTTGCCGGGCCTTCGCGAGCCTTCCCGGCAAGTATCTTGCCGGGAATCCAGCCTTCGGTCTTCTGTCTTCTGATCATCGGCTTGGATGCCTTCTTGATAATCTTGCATTTGTTTCCAGCTGTTCTCCGGCAGGTCTTGCCGCTGGTATGGCTACAACCGTCCATGCACAAGTATGGGGTACTAAAAAGACCCAAACTTTAGTACACCGACAGTCATCTTCGCCAATGGAAGCAACCATAGATGCGAACTGCTCAGCTTTGAGGTGGTCCCATTCGTTGCAGGGTACGACACCGTCTTAGGGAGACCGGCCTTCGCCAAATTCATGGATGTCCCGCATTACACATACATGCAAATGAAGATGCCGGGACCTCACGGCGTCATCATACTTCATGGCTGCCCCTTACAAGCAATGAGATCAGAGAAGGCCAACCTCGAAGAAGTCACAAGATGGGGAACACACCACACAGAGGCCCAGCAAACACCCCGGGTCAGAAAATTCCCAAGGTACGACTAGGAGCGGTGACATCTCGTAGACCCAGCAGAGGTGATATAGACAGACCAAGAGAAGTGCCAAGAAGAACCACCACGCCAAAGGAGAAATACCTATTGGTAGACCTCCCTCGACATCAAAGGACAGGAGGCTGGACAAGCACGCCAAACAATCAAGGCCTCCGCGTCACATCTAGCACTAGTAATTTTACTTTCCTGTCATTTACATTTCAAGCATAAACTTCCTTTCTAGTAAGACTTCGTAGAATAATCATAATTAATTCGATCATGTACCAGACAGGCAATAAAGTGATTTGTTACGCAAACACTTATGTTTTGTTACACTATATGATCACTAAATGAAGTACACAAAGCACTAAGTACTGAAACCCCCTTGGAACTCTTTGCGGATGGTACGAGTGATCTCCTTGTTAGCAACTCGGGGGCTGCATAGTTTTTTGTACCCCCCCCCCCCCCCCCCGCTGCTCAGCAATAAGAGCTGCATCCAATGACCCTTCAAAGTACAAGTACGGGGTGCCGCATTCACGGTACACGGACCTCCTGCCACAAAGGCAGAAGGTCACACAGGCTTACGGCCTAACCTAGTCGCTAGAGTTCAGACAAATCTTAACATATGTAGAGAACCGACCCGGAGCTCAAAGCCAACGTCAGTGCATAGCGCCACAGACCAGCAAGCCGAGCTCACAAAGGGGCCCCTGTCCACATGGCCAACGCTAACACGTGCATATTTGGCCAGGCACGGGCGTTCTTCCAGCGGATATTAAGAAGTCATACAACACAGCAAATGGCAGGTTCTAAAACAACATAAAACAACTTGTTTTAATACAATACTCAGAAAGTACCCTCACTAAAGTTTATCACAAGCCCACATTTTATGAGCTACCTGCACCAGGACACCTTTTTTATGATTCCCCACAGGGGGCAGACCCCGGCAGCGTATTCGACCTCCTTGACAACCTCTTGCAAGAATGCCTGCGGATTTGGACTTCCGGCAGGAGGTCTCACGATCATCCGAAGGTTGGTATTGGGATGAGCCCGGACGCCAGCCAGCACCTGACGAGCTCCTTCGAAGGCTGCAGAATACATCCAATCATCAAGCAATTTGAGGACGACCTCGAGATCAGACGTCAAGTCAGGATGCCCAACAAACAAAGTGCCAGCAGCAACTCCCAATGCGGTGGTCATCTGCTCTACAACAGAGGCAACCTCCCACAGCCGCTCCTCCGCGTCATCGATCTGGATGGCCGGCAAAGGATCTGCAACAAAGACAGTAGCAGGCGTATAAGAAAACAACCATTTATCACAAAACTACGTGCAGGCGTCCTCCGAACAAACCTCGGGCGGCAGCCTCCAGATCCTGGCAGCACCGTTGGGCCTCAGCAAGTTGCACGGCGACCTCCTTGCCATCCTCTCCAACTGTGCGACCTTCTACTCGGCCTCCCGGGCAGCCTGCACCTGCGAGGCAGCGTCCTTCTTAGCTGTCTCCAGCTACCGCTGGAGCATGGCCCGCTGGTCCTGGCTCTCGCCAAGATCAGTACGGAGGACGCGGCAGGCCTCTTGCTCCTGCCGGAGGGCAGCCTCAAGTTCCCGCTTGGCGACGAGAACCGTCTCCACCTCCGCCAGAGCAGTCCACTCAGCATCCTCAGTGCGCCAGCGGGCCTGCGCAGCCTCCTCAGCCTCCTTCCTCAAGGTCGCCGCGGCCTCGACAGCTATAAAAAGGAGGAAAAGCAGGACCAACACCCGCCGTTATTAACAAAAAGAAAGCCACCCAGGCACAAGTCATGGGCGTCGTGACTCACAAGAAGCGGCATCAAGCTCACATTGCATCTCATCCCCTTGGCGCTGCAACGTCATGATCTGCGACTCCAAGTCCGAGACCTTCGCCTCGCGGCTGCGGTTTGCCTCGGACGCGGCCTGGTTATTGCAAGATAAAAAGTCACATCACACTATTTCAGGGACCAAGCCCGGCTAGCAAAGCAATGCCACACTCGGCCCTAGGGGCTACTACTACCATGCATATTAAGGTATCATACCTTGAAACCAGGCTCCATAGCCTGCCCGACCTCCTTCAGGGCCTCCCATAGGCGTCCCAGCGCCTCGTCCGCAGTGCTCATGGGTGCCACGACCTCTTGCGAGACCTCAGGCCCGAATCCACCGGACAGGACGGAGCACGCCCAAGGCGTCGCGCTGGACGATGAGGCCGCCGAGCGGTCTGGCCTGCCAATGGAGACCTTCACGATCGCCGCCGCAGCAGCCACACTTGCCAGAGGAAAAGCTGGCACGTTTGGGTCAGGCGCGGAGGCCGGAAAACGGGGAGACACCAGGTCCACGTGGCCTCCATCGATGCCCCCGGCCTCAGAGACTGCCGTGGCCTCAGCAAAAGGAACCCCTGCCAAAAATAGCCCACATGAGAACATTCCCTCGTAGGTCATAACCAAAACAACGGCCAAGGCCAAAGCCATCGTACCTCGGGGTTGGGTCTCCGCTTCAGAAACTGGAACCTCCACGGACGGCTGCGCTGTTGGGATCGCCAACAAAGCCACGGCCGGAATCAAGCTCGCCGTGATGGGTTCGGCGACAGATGGTCATGCGGAACCATAGGAGGTGGCCCTAGACATGAGCCCAAAAGATCAGCAATGAGGCCACCAAAAGACTGATGCAAGCTCACGAATCATAAGGATAACTTACGGGGCAACCAATGGTGCATGCCTCCTTTGCAACGGCATCAGGGCGATCAGGGGAATCTGTAGCCCAGGAGACTTCACCGAGCTCCCATGAAGCTCGTGAGGATCGCAGCTGACCGGGGACTCCTCCCGGACGCCATGGCAAAGCCTTTTGGGAGGCTGGCGTGACACCTCAACATCCGTCTCCGTCGCCTCCTCGCTGGCGTCCTCATCCCCGCCCTCCTCAGCATCCTCGACCTCTTCGTCGTCCTCAGCTTCATCAGCGTCGTCATCGCCATCATCACCATCACCACCCTCTCCGCATCCGCTGCCGCTCGGGGAGGAAACTATGCCCTCATCGTCCTGCTGACCCTCGGAGGCCTCCGCATGGGTCTCCTTCGGGGCTCCCTTCCAGCCCCGGGTGGTGCAGGCCTCCTCATGAGAAGGCCCGGAAGGAGCCACCGCCATGAGGGTGGCTAAAGTAGGGCTCACTTGTTGCCTTGGGAGTGGGGGCTCGGAGCAGAAGGCTTGGAAGGTGGCGAATTCCTGACACAAAAAGAAAACAAAGAAAGGTCACAACTCGGCCTCCCGGTCCCCGAACGGCAAGAGAATTACGGAGGTCGGCCGCAGAGGGCCTCACGGTTTCTTTACGAAACCTCTTGATGGCATCCAGTGCCACCAGGAAACTGAGGTAGGTATCGATGGCCTCGGAGCTCAAGTCCTCCTGAGAAACCCGCGCGGGGTCCTCTGGGCTCATATACTAGGACATCATGGAGCCCCGGGCCTGCAGCGGCAGGATGCGGTGTGCCACCCAAGTGCGCACGATGTGGCCTCCGGTCAATCCACCTTTCTTCAGACGAGCGGTGGCCTCCGCCAGGACCCTGACCTCTGGGGTCAACTTGGTGAGCGGAGCCCATGAAAATAGCTTCTTTGGGGGTTCGTTCACAAAAGTCGACAGGTCATCACCAAGACCCTCCACATAAAACCAGGACGTGTGCCACTCCCGAACATACTTTGGGAGGTCGAAAGAAAAGAAGGTGGAGTTGGGGCAAAGCTGCAGAATGGCGCCCCCAAGGTTGCAGATAGCGCCTTCGTTCGATTGGACACAGACTCGAAAAAAGTAGAGGAACAGATCGAATTACAGAGCTATCCCAAGATAGCACTCGCAGAAAGTGATGAAATTGGCGATGTAGAGCACCCCATTGGGCGGAATATGGTGGAGTTGGTGGCCGAAAAAGTGCAGGAGGCCACGCATGAAGGGATGGACTGGGAAGCCAAGTCCCCGCCCAAAGTAGCCCAAACACAAGACGTGCTCACCAACACGGGGCTCCGGTGGAACCTGCCCAGTCGGAAGGCGCACCTTCAGATCCGCATGCATGGAGAAATCGTCCTTGTACCCTTTGATCTCGCCCTCCGTGGCCGCGGATGGAAACCACTTCCTAGTGGATTTGGGTGCAGTGCGCCCTGGTGTAGCCCTCCCTTTGGGGGCGGCTTGTTTTCGCTTCCCACCGGTAGAGCTCGATGACGGCTCCTGACGGGACACTCGCTTCCCCTTCTCGCTCCTTGTCTTGGCCATCGGCGACGAGGGCGCAGGGGCAAGATGCGCGAGGCGGCGGCGCAGCGAAGGGTTAGAGGAAAACAACGAAGTGGAATGCGCCAGAGCAGTGTAGGGTTTGAAACCCTTTGTTTCCCTCTCTTTATAAACAACCAGACCCAAAGTGCCGCCCGTCCGGGGCGGAACGGGCGTTTCTTTCCCTTTGTCCCAGGAGGTATTTCCTTCTTCTTTTTCAGAAGGCAAGCATGATGGCCACGGCGGTATTATCTCCTCAAAATCTGCGACATACCATTCAATCTGCACCGGGCCAAGCGGCGGGCCAACAGACATCCGGCCTACCTGGCAGGCTGAGTTCGGAATCAATCCGGGCTCCTGGAAGGCAAGAAGATACGGGAGCCCGCCGGAGGTCTTGCGACCATCACTGCGACCTCCACCACGCTCAGGGGCTACTGACAGGGTCCTGTACTAGGGTGGCTAACACCCAGGAGCCCGGTCTCATCGTCAACCATAGGGGGGCCCGCCAGGCAATTGGATGAGCCCGGACACCAGCAATTTGAGGACGACCTCGAGATCGGACATCAAGTCAGGATGCCCAGCAAACAAAGTGCCAGCAGCAACTCCCAACGCGGTGGTCATCTGCTCTGCAACAGAGGCAATTTGACGGGAACTGATGGGAATTTGCTCCGTCACCGACGAAATTGAGAGTTCAAATTTCCGACCGTTGCTGTGATGGCGATCCTAGCCATCACACTGGAGATGGCGGAGGCGGCCAACTTCAGCGACGCTCTGGCTAGCACAGCCACCGAAGTGACACAGTTCGGAGCGGCGCGAGTAAGGATCCAGTCGTCGCGATGTCCAAGGATGGGGCGGCGACATCCAAGAACGCTGTGACGGGACGTACACTGCGACCATCACAAGATGGGCGCGACACGCTCCCTCACGGCGCCGGCGGCTCCGGACGACGTCAAGACAACGCCGACCATCGTCATCAACACGCTCCGGCACCACCACCACCACCGCGCTAGCCCGCTGGTGAGCAGACGCTGTGGCAGCAGGTTCGAGATGGAGTTCCTTCTGGTTCTGCCAGGAGTCGAGCAACGTCACGTTCCTCGCTCCCGGCCATGCCAACCACGGCAGCAAACGCCATGGCGTGGGCCCAAATGTTGTTGAAGTTCCTACCTACACCTGACAAGATGGAGGAGTGGAGGGCAACCACCCAGAGCCTCATCTGTTTTGCCGATCCCGACAAGACGCAGTAGGCGGGACCTGCATGGTGACCACCTACGGCACCAGCAGCACCAGCTGGAGGCCGAGGCGGGTGAAGGACGCCCGCACAACCATCGAACGGCGTCGGGAAGCGCGTCGTCAATCCGACGAGCGCAATGGACCAGTTGTGGATGAGCCAGCGCCAGGAGGCTCTGGGTACTTGCCTTACAAGGGGGTTGGCCAGCGTTCACACGTGAGATGCGGCAAGTTCGCTGGCCATCCTCCCGTGCCTTCAAGCCAGAGCTGCCGAAGAAGTACGACGGCAAGCTGAACCCGATAGAGTTCCTCGAAATCTACACCATAGCAGTCTAGGCTGCCAGTGGTAGAGACGAGAAGGTTCTCGCCAACTACTTCTCATTGGCGCTCAAGCCCAACGTGAGGTTTTGGTTGATGAACTTGCCGGAGGGCTCCATCTCTTCCTGGTCGGACTTGTGCAACGAGTTCATTAGTGCATACACCAGAGGCCACAAGCTTTCTGGTCAGTCCAGTGACTTGCATGTGATCCCGCAGAGGGATGGTGAGCCTCTCCGTAAATACATCCAGAGATTCAGCCATGTGCACCACAACATTCCCGATGTTCACCCCGCAGCTATTATTGCTGCCTTTCACACGAATGTGCGCAATCATAGAATGCGAGCTGAGATGAACATCGAGAAGGTCAAGATCATCAATGAGCTATACGCCTTGTCAGACAAATGTGCACGTGCTGAGGAGGGGAGGAGACTTCCCGGGGAGGATGCTGGCGCAAAAGTCGACTCTGAAGACGACGACGCCTCCACCCCGAAGAAGAAGGGCCGGTGATACGTCCAATTTGCATCATGATTTCCTACTGTTATTTATAATGTATTTGATCATTATTTCACTTTATGATGCAATTCTTATGCCTTTTCTCTCTTAATTTGCAAGATTTATATGAAGAGGGAGAATACCGGCAGCTAGAATTCTGGACCTGAAATAGCTACAGCAGAGATACCTATTCTACAGAGCTCCAATTGACTTGAAACTTCACGGAGATTTTTTATTGAATATATAAAAAATACTAGAGAAAAGAAATACTGGAGGGGACCCACCAGTTGCCCACAAGGCAACAGGGCGCCCCCTTGGGCGTGCCCTGATGGCTTGTGGGGCCCCTGGCTGGCCTCTGGCCCCCTCCTTCTGCTATATAAGCTCATTTGCCCTAAAAATTAGAGAGAAGACTTTCAGGACGAAGCGCCGCCATCTCGAGGTGGAACCTGGGAAGGAGCAATTTTGCTCTCCGGCAAAGCGATTCCGCCGGGGATACTTCCCTCTGGGAGGGGGAAATCGAAGCCATCGACATCACCAATGATCCTCTCATAGTGGGAGGACCAATCTTCATCAACATCTTCACCAGCACCATCTCATCTCAAACCCTAGTTCATCTCTTGTATTCAATCTTTGTCTCAAAACCTCATATTGGTACCTATGGGTTGCTAGTAGTGTTGATTACATATTGTAGTTGATGCTAGTTGGTTTATTTGGTGGAAGATTATATGTTCAGATCCTTAATGATATTCAATACCCCTCTGATCTTGAACATGAATATTATTTGTGAGTAGTTACTTTTATTCTTGAGGACATGGGAGAAGTCTTGTCATAAGTAATCATGTGAATTTGGTATTCGTTCGATATTTTGATGATATGTATGTTGTTGCTTCCTTTAGTGGTGTCGTGTGAACGTCGACTACATGACACTTCACCATCTTTGGGCCTAAGGGAAGGCATTGTGGAGTAGTAATTAGATGATGGGTTGCTAGAGTGACAGAAGCTTAAACCCTAGTTTATGCGCTATTCCGTAAGGGGCTGATTTGGATCCATATGTTTCATGCTATGGTTAGATTTATCTTAATTCTTCTTTCGTAGTTGCGGATGCTTGCGAGAGGGGGTAATCATAAGTGGGAGGCTTGTTCAAGTAAGAACAGCACCCAAGCACCGGTCCACCCACATATCAAAATTATCAAAGTAGCGAACGCGAATCAAACAAACATGATGAAAGTGACTAGATGAAATTCCCATGTGTCCTCAAGAACGCTTTGCTTATTATATGAGTTCGTTCCGGCTTGTCCTTTGCTATAAAAAGGATTGGGCCACCTTGCTGCACTTTATTATACTTGTTACTTGTTACTTGTTACGAATTATCTTGCTATCAAAACTATCTGTTACCGCTACTTTCAAAACTTGCAGAGAATACCTTGTTGAAAACCGCTTGTCATTTCCTTCTGCTCCTCGTTGGGTTCGACACTCTTACTTATCGAAAGGACTACAATTGATCCCCTATACTTGTGGGTCATCAGCTGGAAGCACAACCGCAAGCGCAAAGGCAAAGCTATGCTAGCAGTTGAGGGATCGGGGAATCCCGGCAAGAAGCCGAAGGCAGAGAGCAGCAGCAAGGAGGTTGCCATTTGCACTTGTGGCCACGAGGCGGCTGCCGGTGAGAAGACCGATGGGCCCTACTGCAAGATCCACTGTACCGCTGGCCACAACCTCCAGGAGTGCCGGCAAGTTGAATAACTTGCCGAGAAGCAAAAGCAAGAATACGAGAAGTGTGACAAGGAGAAGGCCAAAGACAGTACCCGCGGGTCCGGAAAGAACAAGCGCGGTGGTCGCGGAGGCCACCGCGGCAAGGCCAAGCAGTAGAAGGAGAAGCCTGCTCGAGGCCAAGAAAAGAAGGAAGATGACAATGATGATTAGGATGGCTTAGAACAAGATTTCCAGAATGCAATTGACGCCATGTGTGTTGATGGAGGGGCATCTTTGCACTCCTCGCACCGGCAACTGAAACAATGAATCAGAGATGTCAACGTAGCGGAACCGGCAATGGATGCGCGAAAGCCACTCAAGTGGTCACACACGCCCATTATTTTTTATGCCGAGGACCACCCTGATCGCACAACTGCGGTCGGGTGTTTTCCATTGTTGGTTTCACCAACAATCCGCAACCTCAAGGTAACAAAAATGTTGGTTGAAGGTGGGGCCGGCTTGAACTTGATCTCCCCCGATGTGATCAAGAGGCTGCAAATCCCCAACAAGGATCTGGAAGAGACAGGCACCTTCTAGGGTATCAATCCAAGAAGAAGCAAGCCGAAGGGCCAGATCACATTGCCAGTCACGTTTGGCAGTGAGCTTAACTACAGGATGGAGAAGATTGTATTCGACGTCATCAAGATGCCACTGCCCAGCTTGATCCAGCACCAGTCAGCCCTCCACTCATTCCATTTGATGTGCAATTTGCTGCCCAGGTAGTGCTTCTTCAAGTTTGTCCTTGGAATCCAGGGAAAGAAGAAGTGCCGGAACAGAGCTACATTGGGCACTACTCCAAAGAAGTTTTCACACAAGTGTGCAAAGACTGACATGCAAGTGACCACATTGGGTGTGAAATCTAACAGTCTGAATCCGTAGGAAAGCATCACTTCTACGAAGAAATTTGAGAAGGGTGGGCACAGTCCACAGTAAAAATACCCGGCGGAGAAGTGGAACGGGTCGTCTGCTGGTGGAAGGGATCCTGGGAGCACCACTGTGGCTTCGTGATCCTTCGTATTCCTCGCATACATGTATGAGTACTTCTTCTCCAGGTCATCGGCCAACAGCGCCAGCAAAAAGATGGCATTGTCACACCACTATGCTGCTTTGGCGGCCTTCCTCTCTTCCGTCGCTGAATCGACTGGCTTTGTGGCTCTCTTCGTTGCCATGGCGATCTTTGGAGAAAGAAATTGAATGGAAGGAGGGCAGAGCAGTGTGGAGGCACTGTGCTCTATTCTTGCGTGAGGTTGAAGATGGAGGCGGCTGGCTAGATTGGGGAAGAAGAGGGGTAAATGAGCAGTGCCCCTTCGCAAGTGCCCTTTTATGGGGAAGGCGCGGGGGGCTGGCTCTTTAGTGCCTGACGTGGATGTGCTTTTGCAGGCGCACTACCCCAGTCGCCATTTTGATCCACCTCTCCCACGTCCCGCATTCAACGCGCGTCGTGGGTATACAGTAAAAGCAAAGATTACGGTAGAAATTTTCTGCCACGTGTGTCTGTGCATCTGTTTGGGCCTAGCCCAACGACGCTTTGCACACGCGTGTGGCCTAGGCCTAGGGGCTCCTGTCGGTGTATAAAAACATGGGTGTTCTTATACCCTGACTTATGCACAAACAGTTGCAGCCTTCCCGATGGCAAGGGCTTGCCGGAGGATTGCTACCATCAAGACTCAAGACTTGGTTAGCAAAACCATGAAGAAGACCTCAAGGCAGGCCATCGAGAAGTACTAAGTTAGTACTGAAGATGAAGACAACACTTGCTGGCAAGCTACATACCGGCAACACGAAGGACCGGCATGCTCCGTGCCGGCAAGCTTCCCTTACTACACCACCACTCCACCTCATCAATCAACTAGTCACTATCAATAGGTGTCAAGCGGACAGGTGGTTTGGTGAGGCTTGTCGGGGCACATGTCAGCACACCGCCTGAAGATCAACTTTAATGACACCCGTACTGGCGTGTCAAGCTAATAGAAGGTAGCTCGGTGAGCGGTGCAGGAACCTTGCCGGTGCTCGTCAACAGCATTACACCTAACAACGCATTTAATGTGTTTGTCCTGATCCGGCAGAGTTAGGTATAATAGCACTATTGCTGTCATCTCATCATGTAATTACCTTTTTGCCACTGTAGTGACCCCTTAACCTATAAAAGGAGGCCCATGGCAACTGGTAGAAGGGTCGACACTTTGCTCATTTATGCGTGTAGCTACACTTCCCGCGCACCTTGCCAGCAAGCTGCGCTCCTCTGTAACTTGAGCTCAAACACAATCAATCCACCAAAGCAGGAGTAGGGTTTTACGCCTCATGGCGGCCTGAACCTGGGTAAACTTGTTGTGTGTTTGCATTGCTGAACCTGCTCTTTGTTCACGTCAATTCCCACAACCGAACTGCAGAGGGATCATCTTGATCCCATAGATCGCTGTACGCACAACAATAGTGATTGAGCATCACTGAAGAGATTGACCTGTGTGATCCGAAGCTTGTTACCTTTGAAGATTGTCATTCTTCTAGACGATTAGGCATCAAGTTCTGAGCACCCAAGAAGAATTTATGGAGTGCCATAGAACAAGTCTGTGAGGGTTTTGGAAGTCTACCCTGAAGACTTACCACGAGTGATTGGGTGTGGTCTAAGTGACCTTAGCTCAAGGAGAATACGGTGAAGACTAAGTGTTGTCTGGGTATAATCTCAAGCCGCTCCAAACAGACATACAGTTGATACAGCAACTGAAATTGGTCTAACAAATCTGTTAGATAAAACAAGAATAAACGAGACATGAGAAACACAGATTTTTACGTGGAAACCCTTGCGGGAGAAAACCACAGACGCACGAAGGCGCAATCAGTATGATGGAGGAGTATTACAAGCACGAGATGACAGACCGTCTTTAGGTGCGACTACATGGGGTATATATGAGGGCAACACATAAGAGTCCTTGTAGGACAAGTAAACGAGTTGTACTCGTACGCATCGACATCAACGCAATGCCCACACCGTTTGTACTACGTCTAGTCCAATACGGTAGAATTTGGATCATAATTTAACAATCTCCACCTTGAGCCAAATTCCCTCCAAGTAGTCGAAGAAAGTAAATAACTCCATCCAAATCAGCATAAACACCTTGTGCGTCAAAGTCCATAGGACTAGTGTGAAATACCAACTAAGCCTGAGCAAAGCTCAAACTTATTGGTGGGAACTGGCTTTGTCATCATATCAGCAGGATTATCATGCGTACTTATCTTGCATACCTTCAAATTGCCTTCAGCAATAACATCTCAAATATAGTGAAATCTGACATCAATGTGCTTTGTTCTCTCATGATACATTGGATTCTTTGTAAGACATATGACACTTTCACTGTCAGAAAATATGGTAGGGCAAGACGAATCTCCACAAAGCTCAGTATACAAACCTCTCAACCAGATAGCTTCTTTGCATGCCTCAGAAATAGCCATATACTCGGCATCAGTAGTGGAACAAGCCACAATAGACTGCAAAGTTGCTCTCCAACTCACAGCACAACCACCAATGGTGAAAACATAACCTATGAGTGATCTTCACTTATCCAAATCACCAGCAAAATGAGAATCAACAAAACCAATAAGTCCATCTCCGGTCATCCCAAACTGTAAATAAGCATTAGAAGTACCTTGCAGGTATCTGAAAATCCACTGAACTTCTTTCCAATGCTCTTTTCCAGGGTTAGCCATGTATCTACTGACAACACTCAATGCATAAGATAAATCCGGACGAGGACAAACCATGGCATACATAAGTGAACCAACTGCACTTGAATAGGGACCTCTAGACATGTACTCAATATCGGCATCTGACTTAGGACATAAAGCTGATGATAATTTGAAGTGTGCAGCTAACAGAGTACTCACCGGCTTGGCATTATGCATACTAAAATGATGAAGAACTTTATCAATATATCCCTTCTGACTTAGATATACTTTTCCAGACGGTCTATCTCTGGATATTTCCATGCCAAGTATTTTCTTTGCTGCACCCAAATCCTTCATCTCAAAATCATTACTCAATTTCTTCTTTAGTTCATTAATCTCTGACATACTCTTTGCAGCAATTAACATATCATCAACATAAAGGAGCAAATAAATAGCTGAACCATTGATAGTTTTCAAATAAACACAGCTATCATAATTAGACCTTTTGAAACCTTGAGAGAGCATAAAGGTGTCAAATCTCTTGTACCACTGTCTAGGAGATTGCTTCAATCCATAAAGAGATTTATTTAACTTATAGACAAGCTTTTCTTTTCCAGGAATAACAAAGCCTTCAGGTTGTTCCATATAAATATCCTCTTCTAATTCTCCATGTAAGAATGCAGTTTTAACATCTAATTGTTCAAGCTCAAAATCATTCATGGCAACAATACTGAGTAAAGTGCGAATAGAGCTATGCTTCACAACAGGAGAAAAGACTTCATTATAGTCAATACCTGGAATCTGGCTATAACCTTTACCAACTAACCTTGCTTTATATCTTGTCTCATCATTAGGAGAAACACCTTCTTTTCTTTTGAAAACCCACTTGCAACGAATAGGTTTCTTCTCTCTAGGTAATCTTATTAAATCCCAAGTGCCATTCTTTTCAAGTGATTCCATCTCATCATGCATAGCAGTCATCCACTTATTACTATCACCAGAAATAATAGCCTCGGAATATGAAGAAGGCTCAGCATTACTAATACGTCTCCAACGTATCTATAATTTTTGATTGTTCCATGCTATTATAGTATCAATCTTGGATGTTTTATATGCCATTATATGCCATTATATATCATTTTTTGGGACTAACCTATTAACCTGGTGCCTAGTGCCAGTTGCTGTTTTTTGCTTGTTTTTGTCTTTTCAGAAAATCATTATCAAAAAGAGTCCAAACGGAGAAGAAACTTTGGATTAATGTTTTCTGGACCAGAAGGGACCCACGAAGCTTCGGGAGAAGACCAGAGGAGTCACGAGGGAGCGACAAGCTCGGGAGGCGCACCCTGGGGGGTAGGGCGTGCCCCCCAGGCTTGTGGGCCCCTTGTGGCACTTCTTGACCTAATTACAGTGCTATAAATTCCCAAATATTCCCAATATACCAGAGAGACAGAAGAGAAAACCTTTCCGCTGCCGCAAGCCTCTGTTCTTCCGCGATCCCATCTGGAGGCCTTTTCCGGTACTCTGCCGGAGGGGGAATCGATCACGGAGGGCTTCTACATCAACCTTGCTGCCCTTCCGATGATGTGTGACTAGTTTACCACAGACCTACGGGTCCATAGCTAGTAGCTAGATGGCTTCTTCTCTCTCTTTGATCTTCAATACCGTGTTCTCCTCGATGTTCTTGGAGTTCTATCCGATGTAATCTTCTTTTGCGGTGTGTTTGTTGGGATCCGATGAATTGTGAGTTTATGATCAGATTATTCATGAGAAATATTTGAGTCTTCTCTGAACTATTTTATGCATGATTGTTATAGCTTTGTATTTCTCTCTGATCTATCGATTTGGTTTGGCCAACTAGATTGGTTTATCTTGCAATGGGAGAGGTGCTTTGTGATGGGTTCAATCTTGCGGTGCTCAATCCCAGTGACAGAAAGGGACATGACACGTATTTGTATTGTTGCCATTAAGGATAAAAAGATGGGGTTTAATCATATTGCTTGAGTTTACTTTGTCTACATCATGTCATCTTGATTAAGGCGTTACTCTATTTTATACTTAATACCCTAGATGCATGCTGGATAGTGGTCGACGGGTGGAGTAATAGTAGTAGATGCAGGCAGGAGTCGGTCTACTTGTCTCGGACGTGATGCCTATATACATGATCATTGCCATGAATCCGTCATAATTATTTGCTTTTCTATCAATTTTCCAACAGTAATTTGTTACCCACTGTATGCTATGTGTTCGAGAGAGAAGCCTCTAGTGAAAACTATGGCCCCTGGGTCTACTTTTATCATATATTAAAATCCAAAAATACCTTGCTGCAATTTATTTACTTTTATTTTATTTAGTATTTTACTTTATCTATCTATCACTATCAGAATTAATCCTTGCAACTAACCGCTAAGAGGATTGACAACCCTCTTATTTGCGTTGGGTGCAAGTGTTTGCTTTTGTGTATGTAGGTGCTGCTAACGAGGTTCTGTGTGGTTCTCCTACTGGATTTATAGCCTTGGTTCTTAACTGAGGGAAATACTTATCTCTACTATAATGCATCATCCTCTCCTCTTCGGGGAAATACCAACGCAGTCTACAAGTAGCAATTACCTTCAATTTCTTCTGCAACAGATAAAGCAAAAGAAACCATATTGCACTCTTCAATTAACCTTTTAGGTTTTTCAATACCCCGCCTAACTCTGTCACGTGTGAGATTCCAACCGGGTGGAACAATAGGCTGATTTGGAGTGGGAGTGAAAATGTTCATCATCAACGACAGGTTCATCATGTGCATCAACATTTTCCTTATCGGATGTATCACTGGAATTAATAACATGCTCCACCTTAACAGTAGGCTCCTGAACAATAGGCTGCTGTTCACTCTCAACAGGAACATTAGTAGATGGAACATCATGTAACATAGCAGATTCATTAAAGATAACATTTCTGCTAATAACAACCTTCTGTGTTTCCGGATTCCACAATTTAAAACCTTTAACACCAGATTTATAACCAAGAAAGATGCACTTAATAGCCCTAGGCTCCAACTTTCCATTATCAACATGAGCATAAGCAGTGCAACCAAAAACTCTCAACTATGAATAATCAGCAGGATAACCAGACCATACCTCAATTGGAGTTTTCTTATTAAGAGCAAAAGATGGTGAACGATTAATAAGATAACAAGCAGTGGAAGCGGCCTCAGCCCAAAAACGCCTATGCAAACCTGCATTGGACAACATGCAACGGGCTCTGGAAATAATGGTCCTGTTCATACGCTCAGCAACACCATTTTGTTGAGGGGTATAAGGAATGGTGTAATGTCTGGCAATGCCTTCAGACTTGCAATAATTCTCAAATTGCTTAGAACAAAATTCCATACCATTATAAGTGCGAAGTATCTTTACCTTTTTTCAGTTTGTCTTTCAATCATAATCTTCCACTCCTTAAATGCTGAGAATGCTTGATATTTATGCTTCAACAAATAAGGCCAAACTTTTCTCGGGTAATCATCAATAATAGTCAGCTTGTAACTAGCACCACCTAGTGACTTTCTGCAAGACGGTCCCCATAAATTAGAATGCACATCATCAAGAATACCTTCAGTTGTATGAACCAAAGTGTTGAACTTCACCCGCTTGTGCTTGCCGAAGATACAATGCTCACAAAATTTCAATTTACCAGTTTCATATCCATCAAGAAGACCTCTCTTATTTAACTCTGCCAAACCAAGTTCACTCATATGTCCAAGATGCATATGCCAAAGGTTAGCAGCATCACAATCAGAATTCTTTGAAATAACTGGAGTAGCGTTACCTGAAACGGTAGAACCTTGAAGGTAATAAAGACCATTGGTCTAACTTAAGTCACCTTTCATCACAATAAGGGAACCTTTGGTGACTTTCAAAACGCTATCTCCACCTGAATATTTGTACCCCTTTGCATCAAGGGCACTAATAGAGATAATATTTCCCTTCATCTTCGGAATATACCGAACATCTGTCAAAGTTCTGATTGTGCCATCAAACATCTTGATTCAAACGGAACCTATGCCTTCAATCTTGCATGGTGAATTATCAAAACCCAAAACGAAACCAGCAGCAGTAGTAGAATCAAAAGTAGTAAACCAATCTCTATGCGGGCACATATGAAAAGTACATGCAATGTCAAGTACCCACTCATCATTGGTCTCAGCACATCCAGCAATAACAACAAGAGCATCATCGAAACTATCATCACGAGCAACATTATTGAATTTTCACCTTGTTTGTTACCTTTCAGTTTATATGTACTATTCCTCTTTTCCTTGTTCTGCAACTTGAAACAATCTGAGATGTCATGCCCATCTCTCTTGCAATATCTGCAATACTGTTTCTTATCTCTGGATTGCGACCGGCCCCTATAGCCGTTTTTACTTTTGCCTATGTTTCCATTATGTGGGTTCTTCTCCTTTGTCCTGCCACGAACAGATAATCCCTCGGCTTGCGATGAACTTGAACCATCATGAGGCACCATTAGTTTCATCTTCTCCTTAGAGTTCAAAGCTTCATTAACTTCATTAAGTGTGAGAGTATCACGACTGTATAATATGGTGTCTCTAAAATTGGTATAAGAACTTGGCAGTGAACATAGTAACATTAAAGCAGTATCTTCCTCTTCATACTTAACATCCATTGCAGCTAGATCGGATATAATCTCATTAAATTCTGAAATATGATTCAAAGCATTACCTACCTCGGGTAACCTATGCAGGAATAATTTTTGCTTCAGATGCATCTTGCTGGTGAGATCTTTTGTCATGCAAATCCCTTCCATATTTAACCATAGAGCGGCGGCAGTTTTCTAGCTCAAAACTTCCTGCAAAAATATTATTATGCAAATGGAGTTGAATTTGTGACAAAGCCTTACGATCCCTCCTTTTCTCATCATCAGTCCAATCTTGAATTCGGTTCTTCCCAAAACTATCCAGTGCATCATCATAGTCGGCTTGTGCCAACAACGCCAGCATCTTGACTTGCCATAGGGTAAACCTTGTGTCACGATCCAGCAACGGATGATCGTACTTCATGGATGGCATGAGTAGATAAATCTGTGCACAAAGTAGTACAAACCGGTAGAAAACTTCTTGACAGAATTTAATATGCGGATCAAAGAAATAGAATAAATAGTACCTGGTAGTATGTCCTGGGAGGATGTAGTAATTGAGGTAAAACAAATCTGATGTAGTACTCAACTAGTACTAGCTTTAAGCCCTTCACGTGAGCAGTAGTAGTCAGCAAATCCAAGTACTCTTGTACTTGTCTTCACGTGAGAAGGTAGTATTTCTTGGATCAATTGATGTGAAGCAGTGGCAACAACAGCAGCAGATCGTTGTTGCCTCAGGACTCCAGATGCCTCAGTACGCGAGCGGAGCTTCAGCGGCCGACGAGAAAACTAATGCCTCAACTCGGTGACGCAATTGATCTAATTCCTGTCGGACTCACGACTTGCGGCAGCGCTCCAAAAATCGATCTGGCTCCGAATTGATGGATCGCCAGGTCGCGTGCGGCGGCCGCACAGCACGCAACCCTAATTCTCTCGGACTCAAATCTCGTATCTGAACCTTGCTCTGTATACCACCTGTTAGATAAAACGAGAATAAATGAGACAAAGGAGACACATATTTTTTACGTGGAAACCCTTGCGGGAGAAAACCACGGACGCACGAAGACGCAATCACTATGATGGAGGAGTATTACAAGCACGAGACGACAGACCGTCTTTAGGTGTGACTACATGGGGTATATATGAGGGCAACACATAAGAGTCCTTGTAGGACAAGTAAATGAGTTGTAATCGTACGTGTACTACGTCTAGTCCAATACGGTAGAATTTGGATCATAATTTAACAAAATCACCGTGTCATCACAGAGCCAACCTGGTTTCAAATACCTCAACTCATTACTTTCAGTACTTCTGCACTTGAAGCATTTGTTTTCTGCATTCTGAAGACTTTCATCATGATGCCTTTCATTTCTTCAGTTCATCATGTTTATGATGTAATGTATGTATGACTGCATGTTCTTCATCTACATCTATTATGTATGCCTGTTTCACCTCTCTGTGATGCTTTAGTCTCGCCTCTGTTTCTGTTTCGTCACTCTGATTTTCGTCAAAATCTTCCGACTTTGACGAATTTATGAAAATATCCCATTCACCCCTGGGAGATAACCTGCACTTTCAATTGGTATCAGAGCAAGGTACTCCCTTATTCTGTGTGATTTTGGTTTAACCACCTGGAGTTTTAGTTATGTCGACCACAGGTATGATCAAGGTCTCCGCTGCGTGCCTCATCTTCGATGGCACGGACTACCCCTACTGGAAGAATAAAATGCGTATGGATCCTCAGGCTATTGACAACGATCTCTGATTTGTCATTGAGAATGGTGTTCCCCTCATGGGACCGAGTGTCAATGCTGCTGACTTGAAGAGATTCAAGCAACTTGACTCTCAAGCGAAGAATATCATATGCGGGCATCTGATCAAAGGACAGTATGGTAGAGTGAGTGCCCTGGAAATAGCGAAGCTTGTCTGGGGTAGGCACTCAAAGGTCAACGAGGGAGTTTCTACTCAACGTGACTCCCGAGTTGATGTTCTTCGCAATCTCTTCAACCGCTTCAAGAGGCTCGACAACGAGAACGTCCAGCAAACCTTCGACCGCCTCACTGATATCTCAAATGAGCTTCAAGCTCTTAGTGCCACTGACATCACCGACCATGAGGTGGTGAAGAAATTGTTGAGATCTCTTGACAGTTCATTTGACACCTTGGGCCTGATGATTCAAGAGCATCCTGATTACAGGCAACTTCACCCGGTTGATATTCTTGAGAGGCTCAATACTCATGAATTTTAGCAAATTGAGAAGAGGGACATGTATGGTCCAAGCTATGGAAGACGTCGCGCCTTGAATGCAAAAGCAAAGGCCAAGGAAATTTCTTCATCTAAAGAAGAATCTAACTGCAGTTCCGGTGGCGCCGAAGAAATTAGTAGAGAGCATGCAATACTAGTGAGGAAATTCCAGAAGTTTTCAAAGAAAAGCCGATTTGGAAAGTGTAAGTGCATCAAGTGCCCCCTTAGTGGTTTTGGAGTATTGAAGACAAATGGGTTAAGGGACTAATGTGTTTGTGACTGTACACATGAGTTATAATCCCTGAAGATTTGGTTTAACCGACGAAAGACGACCCCTAAAAATGCATTTCTTAAAATGAAGAATTTGGTGCGTCCTTTGAAGAAATTGAAGTGAAGAATTGGAAGCTTGAAGACTTTATTTTCGTAGTTTCTTTCTTTTTTATTTGAGTCATAGGAAACACTGTACTGTCAAAGGGGGTCTAGGTGATACATAGGTGTATTTCCGAAGTGATGCTCAAAACCTATATACTACCTATTTCTTCGAGTGAAGACTTTGCAAATCTCTTGCAGTGCAGTCGAGTTCTTCAGCGACAGACAAAGTTCTTCTGGTCGTTAATGAAATTGGTCTGACTGAAGAGTTAGGGTTTCGCCAGTGTGACTCTCCTATCGTGAGGAAATTGAGTGCCCCGACGAAATTGAGAGTTCAAATTTCCGATCGTTGTTGTGCTAGCGCCAGCTGTCGAGTGGATCCTTATCCTGACAACGGTCATGTCCGAAGGGGCATTTATGGCATATCATGTCGGGTTGCCCTTGGCTATAAATAGCCGCCCCCCCACAACCAGTAGTTGGTTGGCTGCTCCAAGAGAGAGACTGACACTTGTCATTTGAGAGCAACCCATCCTCCGACGACTTTGAGAAAACCCAAGTGGGGAAAAACCCAACCATAGCCATAGTGATTGAGCATCACTGAAGAGATTGACCTATGCGATCCGACGCTTGTTACCTTTGAAGACTGTCATTCTTCCAAATAGTTAGACATCAAGTTCTGAGCACTCAAGACAAATTTGTGGAGTGCCATAGAACAAGTCTGTGAGGGTTTTGGAAGTTTACCCTGAATACTTACCATGCGTGATTGGGCGAGGTCTAAGTGACCTTAGGTCAAGGATAATACAGTGAAGACTAAGTGTATTCTGGGTTGAATCTCAAGCTGCTCCAACCAGACGTATAGTTAATACAGAAACTGGAACTGGTCTAACAAATCACTGTGTCATCACCGAGCCAACCTGGTTTCAAGTTCCTCAACTCTTTACTTTCAGTACTTCTGCACTTGAAGAATTTGTGTTCTGCATTCTGAAGACTTTGAACTGAAGACTTTCATCATGTTGCCTTTCATTTCTTAGTTCATCATGTTTATGCTTTAATTTATGTATGACTGCATGTTCTTCATCTGCCTATTATGTATGCCTGTTTCACCTCCCTGTGATGATTTAGTCTTGCCTCTATTTCTATTTAGTCACTCTGATTTTCATCAAAATCTTACGACTTTGATTATTTTCTAAAATTCTCCCATTCACCCCCTGTCGGCGTACGACACCTATGGGATCGCTCGGATCCCTTTTACGGTTCGGCTAGGGAAAAGATGTACACAAAGAGCGGATCCAACGATCAACGCGGGGATCTTTACCCAGGTTCGGGCCGCTGAGAAGCGTAAAACCCTACTCCTGTTTTGGTTTATTGTGGGTGTTCTTAAGCTCAAGTACACGGAGCGCTTGCGATGAACAGTACGTTCAAGAAGCAGCTACGCATGCAGAATGGGCCAGAAGGTCCTCCCCCCTGTAGCTTCGCCTTGGGCCTCCTTTTATATGTCCAAGGGGTCACCAACAGTGGCGGACAGCAGTACAAGAGGTGTAAAGTTACTACAGTGTTTACATGTTTATCACTGACGACTTAGGACAAAACGCATTAAATGCTCCACTTAGGTGTCCCTAACTTTCTTGGGGACGGAAAAAGAGCCGTCCCATCAGCGCCGCTTAACCCCATCCGCCGTTAGTGCCACGACACGCACCCAGGAGGACAAGCCCTAAACGACAGGCTGGTCGCTGCGCTGGAGCGGTGGCAGGGCGGTGGAATCTTGCCGGGTGCGAAGCCTTGCCGGGCCTTCGCGAGCCTTCTCGGCAAGTATCTTGTCGGGAATCCAGTCTTCGGTCTTCTGATCGTCTGATCATTCACTTGAATGCCTTCTTGATAATCTTGTTTTTGTTTCCAGCTGTCCCCTGGCAGGCCTTGCCGCTGGTATGGCTACAACCGTCCGTGCACAAGTGTGGGGTACTAAAAGACCCAAACTTTAGTACACCGACAGGAGCCCCCGGGCCTAGGCCATACACGGGTGCGAGGCATTGTTGGGCTAGGCCCAAATAGTGCACGGGCACGCGTGGCAGGAGTTAACTGTTGTAATCATCTTATTTACCGCGCTCCCCCACGATGCGCATTAAATGCGGGACGTGGGATACGTGCGCGAAACAGCCGTAGTAGTAGTGCGCTCGTAAAAATGCTTTCACATCGGTCAGTAAAGAGCCAGCCCCACGCCTTCCCCATAAAAAGGAATCCGCAGAGGTGTTGCTCATTAACCTCTCGTCTCTTCCAATCTGGAAACCGCCGTCGCCTTCTTCCTCGAGCTTGAAACAGAGCCTCTCCCATCCATCCGCCACCCCCACGCCCTCATCATTCTCGGCCTCCGCTTCCACAGTCATCATGCCGCCCAAAGCAAGCAAGGGCAAAGCGGCGAAAGCCGTTGACTCGGATGCAGAGGCGGAGAAGATAGATCTGGCGGAGATGCGGAAGGAACACGCCGTCTTCTCCCCGACGCTCGACATGCGCGCCCTGACTGAGCGGTACATGTGTATGTGGGGGAAGGAGACGAAGGCTCACCCTAGAACTCGCGTGCTTCCAGCTTCCGTCAAGGGTGGTCCAGATAAATTCCCTTCTTCACCGCTTATTTTTACTGCGGGCTCTGCCCTCCATTTTCTGATTTCTTCATCGACATCATGTTCACATACGGCTTCCGTCTCTTGGATTTCACGCCGAATGCCGTGACATGCATGTCAGTCTTTGCTCATCTCTGTGAAAATTTCGCCGTAGTAGTTCCCAGCACAGCCCTCTTTCGCCACTACTTCATTCCCCGCATTGAAACAGGAGACGCCCTTTCTGGTTCTATCACTTGGATTCCAAGGGCATGGAATAAGGATATATACCCAGACGGTCTCTACTGTAAGAAGTGGGATGAATGGCGGTCCGAGTGGTGCTGGATTAAGGAGAAAGATCCCCAGTCGTTTTGTTCGCTCCGGCAAACGAAAGTGGTTCGCGGCAAGGACTAGAGCAGTCTCGACCCTCAAGATGAGATGATCGCAATCGCAATTACCAGGATCCACCGTCTCAAGGTTGCCGGGCTCACAATAGAAATGATCGGCGCTGATTTCCTCCGCCGCCGCATCGCCCCTCTGTAGAACAAAGGGAGACCAGCCTGGGATTTTAAGAATGCAGCAGATATCATGAGGCTGCGCCCTGGTCTGAACAACAACTTGACAGTCTTGCAGCATACAGCTCTCTGCTACAAACTGTTCAGGCCTGACGGGAAATACACGTTGCCGGCTGGTGTAATTCCCCTGTGCAACAACTCCGCCTTGACCTCAATCATCGCCATGATGCCGGTATGTAATGCTCACGGCCCTGACGGAACTTGGGAAGAGCCATCTTCAGAGCGCGCACAGGAGTTCTTTGACAACTTGTCGGAGAAAACCATCCGGGAAGAGCCAACCTTCATCCGCCCCACTACTGATGAAGAAGTGGCTTACATCGCCAGCAGGGCGGAAGAGGCGAATCTTGCCGCGGAGGCCGGCAACTTCGGCTTCGCGGAAGAGGAAGCCAGTGAAGAAGAAATAACGCTAGAGGAGACCCTTGCCGAGCAAGAGGAAGTTGCCGGGGAACAGAGTGGCATGGTTGCCGGGAGCTCTTCTGTCGAAGACACAGCCGAGGAGCAGCTGCACGAGGAGCCCCCAGCTCCAGAGAAGAAGAAACGCGTTCTTCGGAAAGCCGTCTCTGGCGTCCCAACACATCAGCCTCCCTCGAGTTATGAGGTTCCCGGCAAGGGGGCGGCCGGCAAGGCTGCGCAGCGGCAAGAAGCCCAACAGCAACCCGTGCGACGTACGAGACACACAACCGCGGCAACAACTGGAGTGGTGGGGGCGTCTCATACGACGGCACCAACGGCTGGAGCAGCAGGATCATATCAATCTACTACTTCTGCCGCAGCCAAGCGTCCCAGGACCCCTTCTCCACCCCCTCGCACGGACACTGTAGCGGAGGTCGACATCTCCTCTTTTAGTCCGGATAGAGAAGAGTAAGGGTCTTTGCCGCATCTTTCAGCTTCTGAATTCCTGGTCTTGCTTAACTTATTTGTTTTGCTTTGGCCTGTCCCCACAGAGATACGGAAACGTTGGCGCAAAGGATGGCGAAGAAGGCAAAGACTTCAACGGGTGATGAGCCTTCGGCAAGCACCGTAGGTGCGCCAGAGCCCATCATCATCAGCCCGGAGCCTATCCCTCAACGCAGCCTCCAACCCAGCCCCCAGCGTGAGCCCACTACCCATTTCCCGCTGGCGAGCGCTGGGGAGAATATCTTCGCTATTGACATCACCGGGCTTGTAGGAGGAGAACGGCAACAAGGAGAATCACTCAAGACTGTCCCTGACGTGCCGCCTCCATCAAACACGCCGCCCAGAGATGAACCTTCGGCAAGGGCTTCCACTGGCGAGCCTATTCGCGTTGAAGAGGAGCCGGCAAGCACGGGCACTGGCAATCCTACATCGGCAACCAATGTTGCCGGGAAAGGAGAAGCCACCTCTCAACAGCTCGACACAGGTAAACCGTTTGCCTTGGTGTACTTGTCATTCTTTCTTTATTTTTGTCTTCTTGAACTTCAACCTCGGCCTTATCTTGTTTCCTTTCTTGGTCTTCAGATCTCCCTTCGATGGAGCAAATGGATGTTGATACTGTCATCGAAGAGACCGCCAAGGATGCTGCCACCGAGGCCGACAGAGTCGCAGCCGACGAGGCCGCCAAGGCCGCACAGGAAGAAACCACCAAGGGGTCTGCTGAGGGGACCGGCAAGGAGACCGGCGACCATACTGACGGCATTCCTGCCGTAGGAGCGCCTGGCGCTACACCGGTCGCGGAGCCCTCAGTTGCCGGCAAGGCGGTTGTCAAGAATCAACCATCAACATCCGACGCCCCCCCGTCAAGCAGATACCTTAAGGTTGGCGACAACCTGTTCGTCAACATACCAGGGACGGCAAGCACTGGGGTGCCAACCGAAGAAGAAACTCTTGATGAAGACGTCATCGCCACCGCTGGACTCAAGATTGTTGATGAGCCACGTGCTAGCAGCAGCGGGTCCAGGGAAGAACAGCTCCTCCAAGCCATGAGTGACAACTTCCAAAAGCTTCAGGTGCTTCACCGCACCCGAAAGGATAGGTTGGACTCCAGGGCGGCAGTTGTTGAAGCAGCGGAGGCAGATTTCAAGAAGCGCGTTGAGGAGACGCAAGTCTGGTACGCCGAGGCTTTCCAAGAACTGACTGCTGGCCGGGAGCAACTGAATCAAAGTTGAAACGAGTTCCTCATGAAGCAGTCCGACGCCGAGAGGGCACAGGAGGAGGCTGCGCAGCGGGCTGCTGCAGAAGAGGCTCGCTTAACAGAACGCCGCGTCGGGCTCGATGCTTATGATGAAGACCTTGCCGCTCGCGAGGAGGCGCTTGCCGCCAAGTTCTGCAGCAAGGACGATGAGATCGAGAAGCTTGTCGCGCGGCGAACCCAGGAGCTGGAGCAGAGACACAAGGAAACACTCGAAGCTCTGGCCATAGACCACGCCGGCAAGTTAAAGGGAGCCATCGATGCCGCCGAAGCTGCAGAGGCCACCAAGAATGAGCTGGGCGATAAAGTGAAGAGGCTGGAAGCGGATCTTGAGGGCCACGGCAAGGAGATCTCGACGCTCAAAGCCGACAGAGAGAAGACACTCTTCAACCTAGCGGAGATGCAAGACGCCATGTCCGACAAGACCAAGGAGCTCTCTTCAGCCAGTGAATCCATCGCTGATCTGAAACTGAAGCTGGCAACGTTGGAGGAGTCCCTTGAGAACGGCAAGGCTCGCGAGAGGGCTTTGATCAAAGACCTCCAGAGTGAGAAGAGCCCGCTCAATAGCGCCGCCGCCACTTATAATGACTTTGAGAAAGGTGTGAAGATCTGGACTGAGCGCCTTGTCGACGTCGCAGAAAGGCTTGCCGCAGAACTATCCATCATGGGCCTGCAGAACTTCAACTACTCTTCTGACGACAGGGTGTCTTCGAGCGCCAAGCTGACCATGTTCTTCAAGAGCATCGTTGACGCCCTCAAGCTGCTCCAGTCTAATCGAGAAACCCATCTGGCGAACGAATCCCGCAAGCTCTGCCGGGCCGTCCTCCACAAGGTGCTCGTCAAGGTGGTGCATAAGAACCCTGGCATCAACCTGACCAACGTTCTTGCTAGCTTGCCGAAGGATGTAGACCTCAAGGCACTCGAAGAGCTTGTCGCGCCCATCGTCGACAGAGTGAGCCAAGTCAAGAGGGTCGAAGGCCAGCGCAGGGACTAGCCGCTTTGCTCCATTTTGTCGCCACCATTCCATGCCAAAGACGATTTTATCTTAAGTTAGAATCGCAGTGACCAGCAATGTAATATAACTTGCTATGTTTTGGATGAATGTATGCTATTTCCTTGTCTGGTTTCTTTCTGTATGGTTCATGCCCTACGCTTATTGGAAACTTGCCGGTGCGCGCACCCTTGCCGCGAGCGCTTTGAGGAACGGATCCTTAGCAGCCTGCTGGAGGTGTCGCTGCCGGCAAGATACCTTGACGTTTTCAGTGCAGCCACTTAAGCTGTTGAGCGGACTCGAAACAGAGTAAGGGCGCAACCAATCACGACAAGGTTCCTTCGCGTGCAGGTTTTCCATACAAAAGACGAAATCGTTCAAGGAAAATAAGTCTACAACAACAAAAATTTGCTTAAAAGTTTTGCAACTTAGCTTTTCGTTGTTGTACTCCTTATTGCAAGATGTCAACTTGAACGTCGCCTGTCGGTATCCATACCATCATTCCCCCCCCCCCCCCCGACAAACTTGCACGCGAGGGAACCTTCTGTCCTTTGAGAAAAAGAAAGAAGAGAAAATAGAGATATGGAACCTTCGCGGTTCATTAATGCTTACCGGAAGCAGGTGTAATACAATATCTCAGACAAGCATGCATATAGAATGACATGAAAATCGACAAGAATTGTAAAACGCTTAAGTTTATTCAACTATGCACAGGGTCTGCGCCTGGCTTTGTACAAAGGATCATATGCCTTGCCGGCAAAACTTGTACAAAAGGTGGTTGCCGGGAGACCCGGAAACCGTGCCTTATAGGTAGAACTTACGAAGGTGTTCGATATTCCAAGAGTTGCTCACTGGAATGCCATCTTCGGTCTCCAGGCGGACTGCGCCGGGCCTGGTGACTCGTACTACCCGATAAGGGCCTTCCCACTTCGGCGTCAACTTGTTAGAATTCTTGCCGACTGAACGCGCCGAAGAACAAGGTCGCCTTCCTCAAGGCTTCGGGCATGAACCTTGCGGCTATGATAGCGGCGCAAGGCTTGCTAGTAGCGTGCAGCTCGCACAGCAGCCCGAAGAAGATCTTCCTCAAGGAGCGTGGCGTCATCTTGGCGCAGCTGCTCTTGCTCAAGCTCATCACAAGCGAGTACTCGAGGTGACCCGTATATGAGTTCCGTGGGGAGAACTGCTTCTGCCTCGTACACTAGGGAGAAGGGTGTCTGGCCAGTAGCTCGATTTGGTGTCGTTCTGATTGACCAAAGAACCGCCGGCAGTTCATCAGTCCAGCGTCTTCCGAACTTGCGCAGCTTGTCGAAAGTCCTTGTTCTGAGACCTCGCAACACTTCAGCATTTGCCCTCTCCACTTGGCCGTTGCTTCTCGGGTGAGCAACAGAGGCAAAACAGATTCTGCCGCCAAGGTCTTGGACATACTGCATGAAGGTGCGGCTCATGAACTGTGTGCCATTGTCGGTGATGATCCTGTTTGGCACACCAAAACGGCACACTATTCCCTTGAAGAACTTGACGGCTGATGGTGCAGTCACCTTTCTCACTGCTTCCACTTTCGGCCACTTCGTGAACTTGTCGATAGCAACGTACAAGTATTCGAAGCCACCGGCAACGCGGGGAAAGGGGCCCAATATGTCGAGCCCCCAGACCAAAAATGGCCAGGAAAGAGGGATTGTCTGAAGAGCTTGAGCTGGCTGATGCAATTGCTTTGAATGGAACTGGCACGCTTCACACTTGGTTACTAGTGCAGTTGCATCTTGGAGAGCAGTGGGCCAGTAGAAACCTTGCCGGAATGCCTTACCGACAAGAGCTCTTGAGCCTATGTGGGAGCCACATATGCCTCCATGTATCTCTGCCAACAACTCCAGTCCATCCTCCCGAGGAATACACTTCAATTTCACACCGTTCGGTCTCTTTCTGTACAGGACATTGTCCATGAACTGGTACATACTAGACCGACGGGCTACTTTCTCCGCTTCTTCCTGTTCTTCAGGGAGTTCTCCTGTTTGAACGAACTGGACGATGTGGTGTGCCCATGTTGGAGCCTGTGGCTCGACAACAAGGACCAAAGGCATATCTTCGGCCGTGGGAGCGCTTGCTTCTGCGGCAAGAACCTGAGGTTCTGCGCGAAGCTGCTGCTCACCGGCAACCGTGTCGTTCCCGGCAACTTCCTTGCCGGCGGCTTCTGGAAGCTCTGCCGGGATGTACTTGCCGGTACTTAGCTTCCTTCTTTTGTCTTGCCTCGTCGATGGTGTTACGGATGGCTGAGTTAAGCGGAGCACAAAAGTTCCTGGTTCCACAGGTAACTTAAGGGCAGCACGCTTTGACAGATCGTCGGCAATATTGTTCTCCACACGAGGAACATGCTCTGTTTGCAAACCGTCAAAACGCTCCTCCAACTTTCTCACTTCATCTACATATGCTTCCATCAACGGGCTCTGATAGTCTTTGTTAACTTGCCTGACGACAAGCTGTGAGTCACCTCTGACGATGAGCTTCCTAATTCCAAGGTCCGCCGCGATCCTGAGACCGGCAAGCAGCCCTTCATATTCTGCAGTGTTGTTTGTTGATCTCTCCCGGGGAAAGTGCATCTGAATTACATACTTGAGGTGCTCTTCGGTGGCTGCGACAAGCAGCACGCCAGCACTAGCGCCTTGCAGCGAAAAAGCCCCGTCAAAGTACATAATCCATTCTCGATCTGTTTCCTTGCCGGGGATATTTGTCTCTTGAATTTCTTCGTCTGGCGTCGGTGTCCATTCTGCAATGAACTCCGCCAAGGCTCTGCTCTGAATAGTTGAAGTGCTTTCAAATCTGAGACCAAAGCTTGACAGTTCCAACGCCCACTCCACAATTCTGCCGGTCGCATCAGGATTTCGTAAAATCCGCTGCAACGGGAAGCGAGTGACGACGGTGATTTCATGTGCCTGGAAATAATGGCGCAGCTTCCTCGAGGCCATAAGGAGGCCGAAGAGCAATTTCTGCACGCCAGAATATCTTGAACTAGCCCCCTGCAAAAGGGAGCTGACAAAATAGACTGGGCGCTGCACCATCTTCTTCCTCTGCGTTGCTTCATTTGGTTGCGCAGATCCTGCCTTGTCGGCACCAGACTCTGCCGGGGAGAATCCCAGGTTGTCGCTTGACGGGCTTGCTGCTGCTGCTGCTTCTTCGTCGACTTCTCTCTGCGGCACTAATGCAGCACTAACCACTTGATTCATTGCCGCTAGATATAGCAGCAACGGCTCTTGTGGTTTAGGCGCGACTAGTGTTGGCAGAGAGGAGAGGTACCTCTTCAAGTCCTGCAGCGCTGCCTCCGCTTCCGGAGTCCATTTCATTGGTCCGGCCTTCTTCAAGATTTTGAAAAAAGGCAGGGCGCGCTCAGCGGATTTGGAGATGAACCTGCTCAGAGCAGCAACGCAGCCGACAAGTCGACGCACATCTTTGACACGCCTTGGTGCTTCAATCTGCTCGATTGCTTTGATCTTGTCGGGATTTGCTTCGATTCCATGTTGAGACACAAAGAACCCGAGAAGCTTGCCGGATGGAACGCCAAACACACACTTCTCGGGATTGAGCTTCAGATTGATCCTGCGCAGATTTGCAAATGTCTCTTCTAAATCTCGTATGAGCATTGACTTGTCCTTGGTTTTGACCACTATGTCATCCATATAAGCTTCCATATTTCTATGTAGCTGGGGCTCAAAACCAATCTGGACCGCTCTTGCAAACATCGAACCAGCACTTTTCAACCCGAAAGGCATGCGTATGAAGCAATACGTGCCACATGGGGTGATAAATGCGGTTTTCTCTTCGTCTTCCTTTGACATGAAAATCTGATGATACCCTGAATAAGCGTCAAGAAACGACAGCAAATCGCAGCCAGCAGTGGAGTCCACAATCTGGTCGATGCGCGGCAAGGGAAAAGGATCTTTTGGACAGGCTTTATTGATATCTGTATAGTCGATACACAACCTCCATTTTCCATTCGCCTAGCGCACTACAACTGGATTGGCCAACCATGTTGGATGGAGCACTCCTCTAACTAAACCTGCCGCTTCCAGCTTCCTGATTTCTTCGGCAATAAATTCTTGCCGCTCCAAAGCTTGCTTCCTAACCTTCTGCTTGACGGGCCGCGCAGGAGGACAGACAGCAAGGTGGTGCTCGATTACCTCCCTGGGAACACCGGGGATATCAGATGGTTGCCATGCAAACACATCGACATTCGCCCGTAGGAAGGCAATGAGCGCGCTTTCCTATTTGTCGTCGAGGGTGGAACTCACGGTGAAAGTTCCTCCCGTACCATCCTCCTTGGCGGGCACCTTCTTAGTTGCTGGTGGAGCTGCCTTGGATTTCTTGCCCTTGTCGGTGGAGCTCTCCGGCACATCCTCAACGGGAGCGCAGCACTCCGAGGAGGTGCGCTTGCCGGAGTGTGTGCTAGAGGTCTTGCCGGTCTTCTTCCTCCCGGGAGCTTCGGCGGCAGGAGCAAGTGCCTTGGCGGCAGGTGCTGCAACTGCCTCCCGGTAGAGTTGGTCGGTGCAGATAAGCGCATCCTTCTTGTCAGAGTTGATAGTCATGACGCTCATCGGCCCGGGCATCTTTAGTGTATTATAGGCGTAGTGTGACGCCGCCATGAAATTGGCCAGCGCCGGGCGACCAAGAATCCCATTATATGGCAATGGAATCTTGGCGACGTCGAAGACGATCTTCTCTGTCCTGTAGTTCAGCTCACTACCAAATGTTACTGGCAGTGTGATCTTGCCCTTCGACTGGCTCCTTCCTGGGTTGATCCCTTGAAACGTGCCCGTTTCTTCTAGATCTTCGTCAGGAATTTGCAACTTCTTGATCACATCAGGCGAGATCAAGTTCAAACCGGCCCCACCGTCAACAAACATTTTTGTCACCTTGAGGTTGCGGATCGTTGGTGAAACTAACAATGGCAAACACCCGACCGCAGTTGTGCGATCAGGGTGATCCTCGGCGTCAAAAATGATAGGCGTGTTGGACCATTTCAGTGGTTTCCGGGCATCGACCGACGGCTCTGTCGCATTAATCTCGCGCGCCCACTGTTTGAGTCGGCGGTGAGAGGAATGCAACGAGGCGCCCCCGTCAACGCACATGGCTTCTGTAGCTTTCTGGAACTCGTGCTCGCTGGACTCATCGCCGTCTTCATCATCATCGTCACCCTCCTGTTCCTTGTCGCGGCCTCGAGCGGGCCTCTCCTTCTGTTGCTTGGCCTTGCCGCAGCGACCTCCTCGACCACCGCATATCTTGCCAGACCCCTCAGCACCATCCTGGGCCTTCTCCTTGTCTCGCCTCTCATACTCGGCTTTCTGCTTCTTGACAAGCTGCTCAACTTGCCGGCAGTTTTGGAGATCATGACCCTTGGTGCGATGGATCTTGCAGTACTGCTTGTCGGAGCCCTCCGGCTTGTCGGCAGCCGCCAAGGCCTGACACGCGGCACACGCGGCAACCTCCTTGCCGGGGCCATCAGCCTTGATCTTCTTGGCGGCGCTGGGGTTGCCGGATCCCTCGACGGCAAGCATGGCCTTGCCCTTGTGCTTCCTGTTACGCCATCGGCCTTTCTTCGCCGAGGTGGTGACGTCTTCGTCTTTAGAGTCGATTTCCGCGCCAGCATCCTCGCCGGGGAATCTCCTCCCTTCCTCGGCTCGAGCACACTTGTCGGCCAGAGCATAGAGCTCGGCGACATCCCTGACCTTGTTCATTGCCAGCTCTTCCCGCATCTTGCGGTTGCGCACATTCTGATGAAACGCACTGATAACAGCGGCAGGATGAACGTCTGGGATGTTGTGCTGTATACGGCTGAATCTCTGTATGTACTTGCGCAAGGTTTCGCCCTCCTTCTGGGGGATGAGATGTAGATCGCTTTCCTGGCCAGGGGCCTGGTGGCCTCCAGTGAAGGCGCCAACAAACTCATGACACAGATCTGCCCAGGAGGAAATGGAATTCTCCGGCAGATGCATCAACCACGACCTGACGTTGGGCTTAAGCACCAACGGGAAGTAGTTGGCGAATATCTTGTCGTCTCGAGCCCCGGCAGCCTGCACCGCAATGGTGTAGACGCTCAGGAACTCTGACGGGTGCGTCTTGCCGTGTTATTTCTCCGGCACCTCCGGCTTGAAAGTTCGCGAGTTGGGCCACTGGACTCGCCGCAGCTCACGAGTAAAAGCTGGACAACCCACCTCGTAAGGCAAGTTACCAGAATACCCCGGCACAGGCTCGTCTACAGTGGGTCCCGCGCGCCTGTCGGATTGACGGCGCGCTTCCCGCCGCCGCTCGATGGTAGTTCGAGCGTCTTCTTTGTTCCGTTCCCGAAGAACTTGACGTTGATCACGGCGAACCCGTGGATCAGACGACGCCGTGGAGTCGTCATCACGGGCGTCGATCCGCCGAGTTAGCGACCGCTCTTATCGTAGCGGAGGGGAGCGCATCGTAGTCGTACCGCCTCCGGTCTTTTCGCCATCAGCACGCACCGGCTCAGTGGACTGCCGCCGCGAAGGCTCCGCCTGCTGCGGCCTATCACCGTTAGCAAAGCCGATGAGGCTCTGAATGGCAGATCTCCATTCCTCTAGCTTCTCCGCAGCGGGAGGGAAGTCTAGGAGCAGCTGAGCACGTGCCAATGCTTCTGCCGGGGTAGGCGGTGGCGAAAGGTGCGAAGAACGTGAGGTGCTCTGACTCCTAACTGAGTTAGAAGGAGCTCCATCACGGTCTTGCGTTCGCGCCCTTCTTCCACCGGCGTGTTGGCGTGCATGCTGGCCCCGTGCATCTTGGGAGTGATGCGCAGGGGTTTTTCCATGGGGGCGCCTAGATCCACCAACGTCGCGGCGCTGTTCGTCGCGCACGACCTGAGAAGGCCGCGGCGCATGCGCCGGCGTGGGTGTCTTGGAAGGCGTCGTCTCGTCCTTGGAGTTCGCTGCGCCACCCGTAGGTAGCACGGCTCCGTCCTTAGATCTTGCAGAGCGAGCGACGCCGCTTGCCTGGCTCTGATCGCCAGAACGTCGTGGAGGCTCAAGACCTCCACCTCCTCCACCAGCGCCTACGCCGTCGCCCGTCTGGGTGGGTACGGGCAGGCCGGACGCGGATGGATCAACCGCCGTAGCGCCCTTCTTCTTGGGAGCCATGGCAACGAAAGTGATCAAGAACTGGCGCGCTGACCGCTAGATCGGGTTCGCGCAATCTTCTCCCCTACCTGGCGCGCCAAAGATGTCGGCGTACGACACCTATGGGATCGCTCGGATCCCTTTTACGGTTCGGCTAGGGAAAAGATGTACACAAAGAGCGGATCCAACGATCAACGCGGGGATCTTTACCCAGGTTTGGGCCGCTGAGAAGCGTAAAACCCTACTCCTACTTTGGTTTATTGTGGGTGTTCTTAAGCTCAAGTACACTGAGCGCTTGCGATGAACAGTACGTTCAAGAAGCAGCTACGCATGCAGAATGGGCCAGAAGGTCCTCCCCCTGTAGCTTCGCCTTGGGCCTCCTTTTATATGTCCAAGGGGTCACCAACAGTGGCGGACAGCAGTACAAGAGGTGTAAAGTTACTACAGTGTTTACATGTTTATCACTGACGACTTAGGACAAAACGCATTAAATGCTCCACTTAGGTGTCCCTAACTTTCTTGGGGACGGAAAAAGAGCCGTCCCATCAGCGCCGCTTAACCCCATCCGCCGTTAGTGCCATGACACGCACCCAGGAGGACAAGCCCTAAACGACAGGTTGGTCGCTGCGCTGGAGCGGTGGCAGGGCGGTGGAATCTTGTCGGGTGCGAAGCCTTGCCGGGCCTTCGCGAGCCTTCCCGGCAAGTATCTTGCCGGGAATCCAGTCTTCGGTCTTCTGATCGTCTGATCATTCGCTTGAATGCCTTCTTGATAATCTTGTTTTTGTTTCCAGCTGTCCCCTGGCAGGCCTTGCCGCTGGTATGGCTACAACCGTCCGTGCACAAGTATGGGGTACTAAAAGACCCAAACTTTAGTACACCGACACCCCCCACCCCCGGGAGTTAACCCGCGCTTTCAATTGGTATCAGAGCAAGGTACTCCCTTGTTCTGTGTGATTTTGGTTTAACCACCTGGAGTTTTAGTTATGTCGACCGCAGGTATGATCAAGGTCTCCGATGCGTGCCCCATCTTCGATGGCACGGACTACCCCTCGTGGAAGAATAAGATGGGTATGCATCTTGAGGCTATTGACAACGATCTCTGGTTTGTCGTCGAGAATGGTGTTCCCCTCATGGGACCGAGTGTCAATGCTACTGGCTTGAAGAGATTCAAGCAGCCTGACTCTCAAGCGGACAATATCATATGTGGGCATCTGAATAAAGGACAGTATGGCAGAGTGAGTGCCCTGGAAACATCGAAGCTTATCTGGGATAGGCTCTCAAAGGTCAACGAGGCAGTTTCTACTCAACGTGACTCCTGAGTTGATGTTCTTCGCAATCTCTTCAACCGCTTCAAGAGGCTCAACAATGAGAACGTCTAGCAAACCTTAAACCGCCTCACTGATATCTCAAATGAGCTTCAAGCTCTTGGTGCCACATATATCACCGACCATGAGGTGGTGAAGAAATTGCTGAGATCTCTAGATAGTTCATTTGACACCTTGGCCCTGATGATGCAATAGCGTCCTCATTACAAGCAACTTGACTTGGCTGATATTCTTGAGAGGCTCAATACTCATGAATTTCAGCAAGCTGAGAAGAGGGACATGTATGATCCAAGCTATGGAAGACCTCGCGCCTTGAAGGCAAAAGCAAAGGCCAAGGCAATTTATTCATTTGAAGAAGAATCTGACTGCAGTTCCGGTGGCGTCAAAGAAATTGGCAGAGAGCTTGCAATGCTGGTGAGGAAATTCCAGAGTTTTGAAAGAAAAGCCTCTTTGGAAAGTCTTCAAAGTATGACTCAAAGAAAACTGGAGACGCTTCTGCTCGAGACTACAAGAAGAGAACTTGCCACAAATGCAAGAAGCTAGGCCGCTATATTGCTGACCGCCCTCTCTGGGAAAAGGAGTCGAAGAAGAAGAGCAAGGATGACGATTCTGATGAAAAGAAGAAGAAATCCTCAAAGTCTTCTTCAAAGTCTTCATCTCGCAAGAAGAGCAGTTCTAGCAGAGCATGTGCATTCATCGGGAAGGAAATGGATTCTGAGGAAGAATCTGATCAGGAGGAAGCTGAGAAATCTGAGCAAGAGTCAGACTCGGGTGTGCGAGCCTAGCTCTCGCTATCGATTTCGTCAGCAAGTCCATCTTCAACCTTGAAGGAAATGGCTGCGTTGCCACCACTGAGGACTGTGACGATGACTCTGCCGCCACCTATTGCTTCGTGAACAAAGGTGCCAAGGTAACCTCACATACTTCCTACTTTGGTACTTCCAGTGAAGATGACTCTGAGTGTGAATCTAAACCTAGCTATAAGAAACTTGGTAAAATTGCAACTGAACAACAAAAATGCTATGGAAAAGATTCAAAACTGCTAGACAAAGCGATGATCTGTTGGATGAATGGATCGTAGCCAAGCTTTCACTTATGATCTCAAAAGTCTTTTGTCAAAGTATGAAAAACTTCAAAGTTGTCATGTGGCCCTCTCAGCCGAGCATGAGAAGCTTTCCAATGAATTTCTTCAAAGGAAGCAAGATCTCGAAAAATTGAGAGTGTATCTTGTTGATATTCAAAAGGAAAATGATTCATTCATTGCTCAACAGATCAGTACCGCTCAGGAAGAATTTGTTCCACCTTGCTTGAAATGCCTTGAACGTGAAAATGCAAATCCTTCAGCCGAATGTTCAAATGCTTCTGAAAGTGCAATTTCTTCAACTGTCTCTATGGCTACTAACCCCTCATCTGAGGAAGCCACAAATATCACTGACGAAAATGCAGGATTGAAGGAATTGTATGTTACAGGCATGTACAAAAGCCTCAAAGGGCGTCTAACCCTTTGTGATGTGCTCAAAAAGCAGATCTTGAATAGGAACCCTAGAAAAGAGGGAATTGCATTTCAAAGGAAACTCAATGTTGATGGATCTTACTGGAAACCTGAGCAGTACCCCAAATCCACCTGGGTTGCTGCAAAAGGACCTCCTGTAGATCCATCTACTCTGTCTGGCTACAACTGTGAAACTTCATATTCCTCTGATGAGTCATTTGACTCTAACTATAAACTGTTCAAAAATCAGAACGGTGAAGTATTTGCCAAATTTGTTGGAACTAACTGCAGGAATGGTCCCCCACTGTAGAAAATTTGTGTGCCCAAAAGCCTTCTAGAAAATCTTCAGGTGAATGTCATCATGACACCATCGATGAAGAAGAAAAACTCAGGGTAAATTATTCACATGGACAAAAGTCATCAAATGGTCGCAGACCTACTAATGGTCATGCTAATGCTTCTGTTTCGCATGGAAACAATCGTTGGTCTGATGAATTTGTGCATTATTCTTTGAACCACAATGTTCACAAATGCTCGAATAATTTCTCTGCATATTCATTTGAATATCCAGCCCCCCTGTGAAGAGAAATGCATTTTTTTCAATGCCTAAATTCTCAATTAGTGCACTTCGATACATTGCTTCTCAGCCACCCCTATAGATGTGGGTGGTTAAGAAGAAGAACTAATTTCTTCTGCAGGGTCAGGTCTCCAGACGAAAGTCAAAATCTGATGAAATTGCTGGAGACCTGAAAAATGCTTGATGGGACACAAGCAAATCATGACGAAATGAATTATTCATTTCTCACATCCTCTATGTTACTGAAATTACTCTATCACTTGATGAAATTCTCTCTGACGAATTTGATTGTCATATTCTTCTCTGAAGTATATGAGTTCGTAAGTCGGACTAATTCTTCTTCAGGAAGACACACCCAATGCCACTAAATGGATAATGGACAGTGACTGCACGAATCATATGACTGGTGATAGGAATTTACACTGATGCTCCCCTCACTCCATCTCATCTGAAGCACATCACATAAGCTGACAAAGGCAAAAACAAGGTATTGGGTCTAGGTTAGGTTGCTATCTCAAAGGATCGGCACATGGATAAAATAATGCTTGTCGAATCCCTTGGATACAACCTCATGTCTGTCTCAATGCTTTGTGATCTTGATATGATTGTCATCTTTGGCAAATTTTGATGCATTGTGCTGATGGCTACTGACAAATCCAAAGTCTTCGAAGGATTTCGAAGAGGTGACTTGTACATTGTATATTTCTCTGCAGAACCTCAGCCTGCCACATGTCTATTGGCAAAAGCTTCAGAATGCTGGTTGTGGCATCGACGACTTGGACATGCTGGTATGAGGAATTTGAGCACCCTCGTGAAGAAGAAACACATCATAGGTGTCGAGGGTGTCAAATTCGTCAAGGATCATCTTTGTGGTGCTTGTGAGTCCAGGAAGATGACGAGATCAAAGCACCCCTCGAAGACAATCATGACCACTACTCATCCCTTTGAATTGCTTCATATGGATCTGTATGGTCCTACTCATTATGCTACACTAACCAATGCAGCATCACTATATGGTTTCGTCATTGTTAACGATTTCTCTCGTTACACCTGGGTGCATATTCTTATGTACAAATCTGAAGTGTAGGATGTCTTCAGACGATTCTCAAACCAGGCCATGACGAATTATGGCGTAAAGATCAAGCACAACAGGAGCGACAATGGCACCAAGTTCAATAACACAAGCCTTGACGATTATCTTGACGAACTTGGTATCACTCATGAGCTATATGCTCCCTATACGCCTCAGCAGAATGGAGTTGTGGAGCGCAACAACGGGACCCTCTTCGAGATGGCTCACACAATGCTTGACGAATACAAGACTCCGCGTCGATGGTGGCCCGAAGCAATTTATACTGCATGTCACATCATCAACCGGGTATATCTTCACAAATTCCGCAAGAAGACTTCATATGAGCTTCTTACTGACAAGAAACCCAATGTAAGTTATTTCAAAGTCTTCAGTGCCAAATGCTGGATTAGAGATCCTCATCACAGTTCTAAATTTGCACCGAAAGCACACGAGGGTTTCATTCTTGGTTATGGTAAGGACTCGCACACCTACAGAGTATTCAACACCTATCACAACAAGGTTGTTGAAACTGTAGATGTGCGGTTCGATGAAACTAACGGCTCGCAAAGAGAGCACCTGCCTCCTATGCTTGATGAATTGCCTCCTGAGGAATCCATCAAGTTAATGGGCACTAGTGAAATAGTACCTACGGAAGAAATAGCTGATGATGAAGTGGTCATTCCTCGTCGTGAAGAAATTCCTGAACCGATAGAAAATGATGCTGAGGAAAATGCTCAACAACAACAAGGCACTCGACCAGTACATCCTCGAGTAGCAAATGAAGTGCAAATTGACAAAATCCTCGACAGCATCAATGCACCAGGTCCTCTCACTCACTCAAAAGCTTCATAGTTAGCTAACTTTTGTGGGCACTATGCTTTCGTCTCTATCTCAGAGCCCACCAAAGTTGATGAAGCATTTCTTGGAGCCTGAGTGGATTCAAGCCATGCAAGAAGAATTGCATCAATTCGAGTTCAACAATGTGTGGGAGCTTGTGAAGCGTCCCGATCCACGCAAGCACAATATCATCGGCACAAAGTGGATCTACCGCAACAAACAAGACGAAAATGGCCGAGTGGTGAGGAATAAGGCCCATCTTGTAGCACAGGGCTACACACAGGTTGAAGGAAATGATTTCAATGAAACATTTGCACATGTTGCTAGGCTTGAAGCTATTCGTATATTGCTTGCATATGCTACCCATCATGATATCCTCCTATATCAAATGGATGTTAAAAGTGCATTCCTCAATGGTAAGCTTGAGGAAGAAGTATATGTTGCTCAACCCCTAGGTTTTGAAGATCCAAAGCATCCTGACAAAGTCTTCAGACTCAACAAGGCTCTCTATGGCCTCAAGCAAGTCCCGAGGGCTTGGTATGACACTCTGAAGGAGTTCGTGAAGAAAAAGGGTTTCAAACCCGGTTCACTTGACCCCACTCTATTCACAAAATCTTATGATGGTGAACTATTTATATTCCAAATATATGTTGATGATATTATCTTTGGTTGCACTAACAAACGATACAGTGACAAATTTGCATATATGATGCGTGAAGAATATCAGATGTCTATGATTGGGGAATTGAAATTCTTCCTCGGTCTTAAAATTCGTCAACAACCCAATGGCATCTTCATATCTCAGTAATTGGAAACATGCATATTGATGTGTGTAGTCTAATAAGTGTTGTTGCAAGCAGTGGATTTATCTATCTTCAAGGATGACTCAAATAGATATTTATATTTACTTAATGAGACATAAATCTGGATTCTTTGAAATGTTTCGAAAGATTTCGAATGAAGTAGAAATTATTGTGACAAGAAAAATTATGTTTCTACCATTGGATTGCAGAAAGGAATATTTGAGTCACAAGTTTAGCGATTGTCTGATGAGTTATGAAAGGAGTTTCTTAGCTTGCACCTCCTGGAACATCACTGTGAGTGGTGTATCTAAGTAGATGTAATCGAACCATGTATGACATGGTAAGATAAAAAATGACATTAAATCAATTTGCCAATATACTTTTAATTTGATGCTTTAGAAACTGTGGCTTTTACACTGAAAAAGAGCGCCATCAAATCTGTTGAAATGACGCCATATAAGATATGGTATGGTATTCCAAACCATTTGGTCTTTTCTTAACATTTGGGAATATAAGACACAAGTAAAAGTATTTTACGAGTTTATGTCCCAAATCAGATAAGTGCTACTTTGTTGGTTATCCCAAACAATTGGGTATTCCTCTATCACTATGCCGAGGCAAAGTGTTTTGCTACAGAGTACGGTAAAGTTTGAAGAAAATGGTCTCGGCAAAATAGTGAGTGGGAGGATAGTGCAACTCGACGAGATTATAGATTTTTCATCATCAGGTCAAAGAAAAGAAACGCTAGAAGTGGTTCTAGAATTTCCTACCGCGACTGATGCGGAAGCCTTTACATGAGATGTAGAGACTTCGATCGAACTTGCAGCTGAACTATATAGGTTGGGCAAAACTCGTGCAAACCTTCATGGTGTGCAGACGAGATATTTTTGAACAGAAAATGAACCTATAATACACAAAGATGCGTTAACGGGCCCTGACTCCGGAATTGGCTTTAAGCCAAAATAATCCGAGATAGTATCCATATACAGAATTCAAGTTTAGAACTTGATAAACCCTCTGGAAGACTTAGAGTCTAAAGTATAGTAATGGATCTATAAACTAACAAAGATAAAAATGTTTTATAATGCTCGACTTGTTATAAATAGTTTATGACAAGATCAAGGAGTTGACTATGATGAGATTGTCTAATCATAGCAATACTTAAAGTCAGTTCGGATTAAACTAGCAATTACTAAATATTTCAATTATGAGATATAATAGATGGATGTCAAAATGATTCCCATGAGATGGAAATAGAACCAAGGTTGTATATTTGATACGGTCCAAGGTAATTTTGTCGATTCAGAGGATGCTAGTAAGTGTGCAAACTTCAAGAGATCCTATAATGATCTGAAGCAAGTATAGTGGAGTTGGAATCTTCATTCTGATGAAATGGTCAAATAATTTGATTTCATCGAGGAAAGCGAAGATGCTTGTATTTACAAGAAAGTAAGTGGGAGCATGATAATATTTCTGAACACTGTGTGTGCATGACACATTATTGATTGGAAATTTCTTGACACGAAATAGGACTTTATTGAAACTAGTTTTTCAGTAAAGTACTTAGCCAATATAGCCTTGGTATTAGGCATAATTATCTATGGAGATATTAGTACCTAATCGAGCTTAGCCAAAATACATATTGACAAGATACTAAAAGCAGTTTAGTATGAAAAAGGCCAAGAAGAGTTTCTTGTCAAAAGTCACATGAAAGGAGTTTTAAGCAAGAATCGGTTCCTGAAATACTGATGAGCAAAGTATACTTGTGTTAATCATATTCCATGGTGTCGGTGCTAAAACCGGCAGCTCTCGGGTAGGGGGTCCCAAGCTTGGTGATCTGAGCTAGATGGTAACTGGAAGAGTTGGGACACGATGTTTTACCCAGGTTCGGGCCCTCTTGATGAGGTAAAACCCTACGTCCTGCTTCTTATATATTGATTGTGATGGGGGTACAAAGTACAGATTGATCTACCTCGAGATCATATGAGTTTGTCTAAGCTCTAAACCTTGCGAATGTGTCTCTACAGAATAAACCTTATGGCTTATATAGATGTCGGGGGTACCTAGGGTTTACACATGGTCGGTTACAATGTAAGGATAAACATGCTAATCTTTCAAATATGCTTGAAGTGTACGCCAAGCCTCCAGGAGATCTTCATCTTGATTACGCCGAGGGCCAGGGCCAGCATGGCCCGTACATCAGTCTTTGGTAGGTCCTCGGCCCGGCCCATAACCGGTGGACTGACGTGGCAAACACCCCCTAATCCAGGACACCAACACATGGTATGTAAACAACCAGATATGTCCAGTACTCCAAGTAAGTTGTGAGTAAAGTTACCAGATTGATCAAAGTGTTGCTCATAGGACAACAGTGAAAATGTCATTAAATGCAAAGACGACATGTTTCTCGCATACGGAGAAAATGAAGAGATTTTTGTAAGGACTTACATCAATACAAGACCGTTGTAAGTAGTACATCGATAAAATCTTCATCGGTGCTCCAAGCAATTTTCGATTTCAATTAAGTAATTCGTATTATACAATAATTGGTGGCACATTAAGTTGGAATTGGTCCAAGAAAGTTACTGTGCTGAATTCTATAATAATAGGCTGAGTTGTTGCTTTAGAAGATTGGTCCAAGAAAGTTACTGTGGTGAATTCTATAATAATAGGCTGAGTTGTTGCTTTAGAAGCAACATTGAAGGGTGATGAATCAAAAGTTCGTTTATGAACTTGGTATGGTTTCTAGATAGTTTGAGCTAATGGAACATTATTCTGAATAATCATTCCATAGCTCAGTCTAAGGAATCAAAGGTTCTACCGGTGATTCAAGACATACAAAGTTGTTTCCACGCAAATTATGAATTTTGTGGAAGCATGAAAGATGCAAGGAATGCAAAGATACACTTAGATCTAAACTTTTTAGATTTGAGAAGATGAAGGCTATTCCACAAGCAAAGCATGAACTAACACCAGATTGCCATTGGTGTAAAAAGAAAATATGCTAACTAGATTATTGACTCTAGTGCAAGTGGGAGTCTATTGGAAATATGCCATAGAGGCAATAATATTGTATTATTATATTTCCATGTTCATAATTAAGAGTTTATATTCAATGCTATAACTGCTATGATCCTGGAATGTGCGATTCAGTGGAAAACTCATATGCACGTGTGGAATGATAAATGGTAAAATATGATTCCTGGTCTCGCCTCTAAGACTAGCTCAAGTGTTATTGGTGATCATGTTTTCTGGATCATAGGATATCGTTAAGTGTAATGATAGTCCTAACACAACTTTGAGAATATGACGTTAGAAGAACGATCATATTGAATCGACCCAAACTTGTTTGTAATACTTTGAGATAATATCGTCAGAAATCAAATGTTATAACACGGAGAGTTAATGTCTGATTTAGTTCCTTAGACCATGAGATTATCGTAGTCACTTCTTACCGTACGATGGGCTTTGGGGTTGCTCAAACGTCATCTGTAACACGGTGATCATAACGACAACTTACAGGTTCATCGGAAAGTTTGACAAGGGCCTAGATAGCTCAAGAGTGGGATTTGCTCCTCCGACGATGGAGAGATATTCTTAGGGCCCTCTCAGTGTGATGGCATCCACCACCGTCAGGCCAGACACACGTGACTAGGTCACGGGGATGCCGAAACATGTCAATGAGAAAGAAGAACAAAACCGGTAACGAGGAGACCGGTATAGTGAGCATGTGTATGACTCAAGAGGATACCGATATATATCACCTAGGGTTTTGTAAAGTATTGCGAAGCAAAGGGAATAGCACATGATAACCAAAGGTTCACTCGAATGTCATTCGTGTACTCATAGGGATCGATATGGATGTCCATGATTCCGCCATCGGTCATTGAACGAAAGGGGTTTTGTTCATGTCTATGTTTTACCGAACCTACAGGGTCACAAGCTTAAAGTAATCAAGATTTGTTGAGTTTTAGTAGGACAGGAGTAATGAGGAAATATTTATGAAATAGTTTCATTAATATTCGAAATAGTTTCGAGAGAAACCGGAAGCGTTACAGGGTCACCGAAAGGGTTTCGGGGTTTACCGGGTAATACCGGGAATTAATATATAGGTGGAAAATGTTTCCGGTGATGTTAAATTAATATTAAAAGGCTCTAATAATGATTATGAGGCTTCTATATTTATTTAAATATCAATGGGCCAAGGAAAATACTAAAAGGCCTATTAGGGGAGAGTTAATGGGCCCTAGGGCCATTAGTGGAGGCGCCACAAGTGGAGGCCGAATTGGGGAGGTGGAGTTGGACTCCACCAGCCCCTAGGCCGACGCAACGGGAGGGAAACCCCTCCCCAAGTCGTCCACCCATCCTCTCCCTACACCTATATATACTAGAGGTTTTGGCCCTTTCAAGACACAAGTTTTGGAGCCTCCTCTAGTTCTCTAGTTCTAGTTCTAGTTGATCCAATTAGAGCTAGATCTAGATCCTCTAATCCTCATAATTAGAAGCCCGGTGTGGTTCTAATCTCCTCCCTCTAATTCTCCGGTGACGATTAGCTCTGGACGGTGAAGCGCTGCCGGATCATGAAGACCGTACGCTTGCAAACTGTGGAGAGGGCGTGCTTTCGGTCATCCGTTTGAGGGATCGTTTGTGGACGGTTTGAGGGATCGTTCATCGACGGTTCGAGGGACTTCAAGTACGTTCTACACCGACTCGTCTTCTTCCGCTGCAACTCAAAGTTGGTAACGATCCGATCCAAACCGTTATTGCATCTTCATAGTATTCCTGGTTGATCGTAGGGCGATTTTTTTTTCTACTACGTTTCCCAACAGAACCTTCCAGGAGTTGGAATTCCCATTGAGCGTAGGACCCTTTCCGCGTCTTGGCTTTCTAGGCCCTTAGGCTGGCCCATTTCACGGGCCTCCCTGCCGATGGGGCACCCCTGGTATAATACACCCTAAGTAGCCCTCGAGCTTGTCTGAAGTTTTGGTTGAGCTCCTTTTAAGGTTATATACTATTTGAATTGTGATCCAAATGTCCAAAAATGAGCAAAGGTCGTACTCAAATTTCATTTGAATCGAAATCATCAAAGTTCAAATGAAAGTTTTAAATTTACCCCAAATTTATGTGCGTGAATTTAATGCACATTCGGAAGAAAAGAAAAACCCTGCTCCCATTACATGATGTCACTCCGTGAATGTTGTACTACTCATGTTAGTCGAAATCAGAATAAGGTTAGCGATTGCTTAGCGAATCTTACTAGAACGGATAGTAGAACCATCACTTTGGCTTGGTTCTGGTCGTCCTAATGTAGTTGAGCTAGCTCTAGAAGATTGTAACAACATTGTGATTGAGTAATACAAGTATTCACCCGCAAAAGACGATCCAAACATTATAGATCATGTAGTTGGGTTAAAAATTTGGAAATTCGTGAGGACATTATGTGCTCATATTTACCCTGCTAGGTGTTTCCTCTGTTACTCTATGAAGAACAAAATATTGGTGCTATGTTTTGTTAACGGAAATACTAATGGGCGAATGTTCGTTGGGAGGGAGCTGCTAGCGAACGACCTTAAAGCCGTTGGATCCTGATCAAATGCATGGCAACATTTTTAAAAAGAATATACTTCGTCGCTTACCTTTTTTTTCAAACATGGCAACCCCCCCCCCCCCCCCCACCCACACACACACACACACGGCAGGTCCTTCACCCATGCATGGCCATTTAAGTATTTTTGGCAAGGCAACTGGGCGTCCACTACCAATTTCTCCCTAGGCGAACGTTCGTCAGATAAACAGGTTCTTTGTTAATCCGATAAGTTCAGTTCGTTGTTGTATTTAAAATGGGAAATGATTAACATCAACCGGCGGATTCTCACGCTCGCGTCCGCCTTCTTGGTTGCGCGCCATGTGTCTACTGGACTACCCACGTTTCTCTTCCTCATCTTATCTCTTCCTCAACCTGTGTCCCGTACGCAGCAAAGCCCACCTCAGCCACCACCATCTCCTTCAGCAACGCCCGCCATGGCTGCCACCATCTCAAGCTCCTGCAGCAACGACCGCCTCGACCGTGCCCGTGACAACCTCAAGCTCCTGCAACAACGCCCGCCTTGGCCGTGGCCGGCCATGGACGCCACCACCTCAAGCTCCTACCATCAGCACCATCTCCTTCATGTCACGATCTCTATTTGCCAAAAAAGTTCTACAACATGAACTCAGTTGCAAAAAATTCTGCAACATGACCCCTGTTGCAAAAGGATTTCTACAATTGATATTTAAAATTTCTGCAACAAGACCTCTGTTACGAAAAATTTCTGCAACAAGACCTTTGTTGCAAAAAATAAAAAATAAAGAAGTCTGCAACAAGACGTTTGTTGCGAAAAAAATTCTACAACAAGACCTCTATTGCAAAAAATAAAGAAGTACATGCTCGGGTGATTGCAACAAGCTGACTGTTGTGGAGGGCCTTCTATGACAACACTCATATTGCAAAGGGGTGGCTGCTTACGGGTAGATCAGACAGCTGTTAACTTGTACATCCATTGGTCAGCGAGCCGGCGGATCTTTTTTAATTATCCGCCGGCCGACGCGTAGCATCGCCCATTTAAAATTCAAAATATCTCAGTCCGTATTGAATTTTTACATTTCCTGCTACTATATATTTACTAAAATTCCTAATATTTAGAGACCACGGATGTGCACTCTTCTGGCCCTTATTATGGGTAAAATTGACAAGCACGCTCGCCATTATGGTCTAGTGACATTACATATGTGTCTGTTCATTAGCATCGCACCCATCACCAGCAGACTCATTTCCAATGTTCAACGCACAAGTTAGATATGGTCACCGCCATATTCATGCTTTTAAAAGTGGTTGGAATTTACAATGGAACAACTGAACACATGAACTCCGCTTGAAAATAAAGCAAAGGTATAAATTTATACACAGCTGCTGCATGAACTGGGACGAAGTGCCAGGAGTTGCCAGAAAGGCATATGGGGGCAGACATTGCATCCACGCATAATCAATACAAACAGCAACTTGAGATGTTTGACCCTTCTTGAAGAGTATACGGACAGGTGACGCTTGATACAAGTACAGCAGCAGGATCAGCTCAAAGCTCCTGTATAAGGCTGATGTTAATGATACCTATAGGGGTTTTGGGCTGGTAATGCTCATCAGTATCGATTTCTTCAATCTCCTGTTTGTGTAAACAAGAAAGCAGAACAAATAAAGATGTGACCTTGATCTCATTAGATTGGCAATAATTTGATTGAACATTACACAAATTCGAAACTAGATGAGGCCCAGGGGAACTAATACCTCCGACAGACCATTGAGCTACCAAGGGATTCCCCAAATTTAAGGAATGGCTACTCTAGATTGTAGAAAAACAGGTCACCAATTCAAGAACACATGTAGTCTAGATGAAATAACCATTTGCAGTTCCTCGTATCATTTATTCATTTTCATCTATGCACGGAGTTAAACTCCTATATAACTTGAATATCTCCCATTGACATAAACGGGCATCTAGTACTCTCGCAAAAACGTCTGCCGATAGTGAATATATGGCTCAGAGGTTTCACATAAATACAGGAACCATAAATAGAAAAGACAAAATAAATAGAAAGCTGCATTTGAGTGTTTATGAAAAATCTAACTAGTGTACAAGGTTGAGAGAGAATACTATATACCTAAATAGTTGATCCCCACTAACTCAATTATCTTAACTAAGCCAACTCATCATGCTACCATGCATCCACTAAACTTAATTATCTCCTCATGCAACTATACCAACTCACCAAGGCACTATGCATGGGAAAAGACACAACTTAATATGCACCATGCATGCTACTCATATTCAATAAATATTTTACAACTATCTAATAATCTAATATAATAAATTATACTCCCTCCAATCTAAATTAATTTAGGTAGCCTATACAATGTAAAATGGACATTGTATAGAGGCTGCGTCAATTAACTCGGATCGGAGGGAGTATATTCTTAGTCTTACATTGCTAATCCAAATACTATTCATATTGCCAATTCTCATAGAAATAGCTGCATCCAATTCCGGCAGCAACGCGCGGGGTATCATCTCTAGTTCAGATAAAATACCTGAACAATATCTTCTCCCTTAATAACTCTCCCAAACAAAACGATCCTGTCATTCAAGTCAGGAATTGGAGCAGTCGTCATAAATAGATCAAATCCTTTATTATTAGGACTCCTTGTAGTCCCAATCATGAAGGCCTCGTGCTTTGGACTGCAAAAATCATGTAAATCCAGTACGGTTTTGAGAACAAAATCAGGTCTGCCATCACAATGGGTGCAAAGGGAATTCAATAATTGCACTATTCAGGAGTAAAACCTGAGAGCATTTTCTCCACTGGCTTTGGCTTTCAGTATCCATTCTTGGGCAGCTCCATTCAAATCAAAATCACCTCCATGGATTACAAAGTTTTTTATGACATGACGAAATGGCATTCCTTTAAAATAATCACTCTTGCTGTGCCATAGAAGAAATATCAGATGATAAATAAGTAAACAATGGATTGTTCGTCTTGAAGAATTCTTAGCAGCACTATCTCTCTCTTGCGACGGTGTAAACTGTAAAGTATTTTCCTCCCATTAACTGATTCAATGCTGGCAAAGTTCTACAAGATAATCTAGTATTCAACCATGATAGCAATATTTTTGCACTAAGAACGCACTGCGGCATGCTTAGTACTTACAGTCCCATGCCAGTACAGTTATACATCACAACCAATGTATTTTTATTACTTAAGGACAAAGCTATCTTTCTTTGTTCAAAAGGATGGACATATTGAAAATTAAACATCTATATTTACTAACTAATGGTGCAAATGAGCTCATTAATTGTGAATTAACTGCATTAAGGTAAATGCAGTCTTCTTAGAACACAAAAATAAAGGAGTTTGTGCTAGAAATTTCAGTTCGTCAGGTAACTAGATATAAATTTCACAAGGATTTTAATCCACATAGTCAACATGCTGTTGTAGTTGGCCCTGGAGCAAAATATTGTGGTGGCGCCATGGAGACAGCCACACCCCAGGGGAAGGGTCATAGACAGAGAAGCATCTTTGCAAAGAGAAGGAACAGGGTATGCAACGGTATCTCATAAATAGAAGAGTTGCACTGAAGGTTGAAGGGGGATTAAGGAGCGCCCTTGGGAGGAAGGAGGGGATGCGGACAATATGTGGGTTGGGTGAAGATGGCGACTTGCATTCGTAAGGTGGCCACGGAGGAGTTTGGAGTGTAGGGGAAGTAGAAGCGAAGCTAAAGATACCTGGTGGTGGAATGATGATGTGAAGAAGGCTATTAAGGAGAAGAAAGATTGTTTCAGACGCCTATACCTGGATAGGAGTGCAGACAACATAGAGAAGTACAAGATGGCGAAGAAGGCCACAAAGCGAGCTGTCAGTGAAGCAAGGGGTCGGGCATATGAGGACGTCTACCAGCGGTTAAACCTCTGTTTTCGAGTCGAACGACTAGTCGCGACTAGTCGACGACTAGTCGACGAGTCGCTACTGCAGGGTCGACTCGACTCATACCATGAGTCGAGCGACTCACACGACTAGTCTCGACTAGTCACGACTAGTCGCACGTTCTGAGTCGATCGACTCATGTAAATTGGCCCAACAGTTTTTCACCTGTTTACATGTATGGCCCAACCGTTTTTTCATCTGTTTACATGTATGGGCCGGCCCATCTCCCTGGAAAACCTAATCTATCATCCCCCCACCCCCTCCCATCGATCAAACACCCTCTCCAGCCGCCACCCCTCCTCCCCTTCTCTGTTCTGCTCCTCCCCTTCTTTGTTCCCCTCCTCTGGTGTGCTCCTCCCCTCCTCCCCTGCTACAGTTGTTCTCCTCCCCTCCCCTGGTTGCTGCTCCTGCTGTTGTGCTCCTCCCCTCCTCCCCTGCTGCTGTTGTTCTCCTCCCCTCCTCCCCTGGTTAATTTTATTATACCTACTACCTACTGCTTAACTCATGTCGACTCGTCGACATGTCGACTCATCGACCATGAGTCTAGACTAGTCTAGAGTCGCCCCCCCCCCCCCCCCCCGAGCGACCCGTCGACTCGAAAACGTTGGGTTAAACACGAAGGAAGGCGAAAGGGACATCTATAGATGGCCAAGATCCGAGAGAGGAAGACGAGGGATGTTGACCAACTCAAATACATCAAGGACCGAGCAGACCAACTCCTGGTGAAGGACGAGGAGATTAAGCATAGATGGCGGGAGTACTTCGACAAGCTGTTCAATGGGGAGAATAATAGTTCTACCATTGAACTGGACGACTCCTTTAATGATACCGGAAGGCGTTTTGTGCGGCGAATCCAGGAGTCTGAGGTCAAGGAGGATTTAAAAAGGATGAAAGGAGGCAAGGCGATGGGTCCTGATTGTATCCCCATTGAGGTGTGGAGAGGCCTCGGGGACATATAGCGATAGTATGGCTAACCAAGCTTTTCAACCTCATTTTTCGGGCAAACAAGATGCCAGAAGAATGGAGACGGAGTATATTAGTACCAATCTTCAAGAACAAGGGGGATGTTCAAAGTCCCATGGTGTATGCTCTTTGCGGATGATGTGGCGCTAGTCGACGATAGTCGGACGGGGGTCAATAGGAAGTTAAGAGTTATGGAGACAAACCTTGGAATCGAAAGGTTTTAGGCTTAGTAGAACTAAAACCGAGTACATGAGGTGCGGTTTCAGTACTACCTAGGCATGAGGAGGAGGAGATTAGCCTTGATGGGCAGGTGGTGCCTCAGAAAGGACACCTTTCGATATTTGGGGTCAATGCTGCAGAAGGATGGGGGTATTAATAACGATGTGAACCATCGAATCAAAGTCGGATGGATGAAGTGGCGCCAAGCTTCTGGCATTCTATGTGACAAGAGAGTGCCACAAAAGCTAAAAGGCAAGTTCTATAGGATGGCGGTTCGACCCGCAATGTTGTATGGCGCTGAGTGTTGGCCGACTAAAAGGCGACATGTTCAACAGTTAGGTGTGGTGGAGATGCGCATGTTTAGATGGATGTGTGGCCACACGAGGAAGGACCGAGTCCGGAATGATGACATATGAGATAGAGTTGGGGTAGCACCGATTGAAGAGAAGCTTGTCCAACATCGTCTGAGATGGTTTGAGCATATTCAGCGCAGGCCTCCAGAAGCTCCAGTGCATAGCAGACAGCTAAAGCGTGCATAATGTCAAGAGAGGTCGGGGTAGACTGAACTTGATATGGGAGGAGTCCGTAAAGAGAGATCTGAAGGATTGGAATATCACCAAAGAACTAGCCATGGACATGGGTGAGTGGAAGCTTGCTATCCATGTGCCAGAACCATGAGTTGGTCGCGAGATCTTATGGGTTTCACCTCTACCCTACCCCAACTTGTTTGGGACTAAAGGCTTTGTTGTTGTTGTACTGAAGGTTGAACCATAGAAGTGCATCTCCTTTTGTTAAATGAATAAATTATACACTAAGTGTCCTCACCATTGCATGTAATACTATGTAAATCACATAATCTAGTCGCAGTAAGTAATTTGAAAGCTCACCATAAGTTGATAAATCTGTCCACAACACCAGCAGAAGCATCTTTGGATATTTCTATGGTAATTGAGCCTTTCAAAGTGTCCATTATCTGACAACAAGAAAACAGCAGCATTATATTCTTTGCACGTCACCGATGCTTTATGCAATACAAAGGATCACATATTTGATTAAACCACTTCACCATGTGCAGAATATATGGATTAGTTTAGAATGTATGTTGCCAGGTTTTATGATGTGAACTTCTACCTGCATGCGATAGCATATACTGCTTCTTGCGCTAATTCTATGGCAAATAATAAGTGGATCAGGGTACCAAATAAACATCTACACAGCACAGGATTCCGAGATAAAATATAAACATTGTGTGAGCAAGTTCAGAACCACTTACAAGCACTGTGTACAGGATATTTCAGTATTCACTATCAAATGTCAATCACATTTGCTGATACATTTCATGTCTTCAGAACTGTAACTACAGCAACCGATTCGTTGAAATGGGCTTCGAACCCCGATCTAGATCGATCAGTCTAGATCGGGCTTTGAGATCGGTACGGATTGATGGGAGTTCACTCCCGATTCGTGGATCTCAAGTGAACCCAAAAATGTGATCGCTGCGGCACATATTACAGGCACCGCCCAGCTCTCCTCTGGTGCCCAGGGCTATCTGGGTGATGATGGCTGCGGGGACATGGCCGCTGGTCGTCACATCTCCTCCTGTACAGCGCTGATACATACCTGGGGAAGGCTCCTCTCTTTCATCCACCAGATGCACGAGCACCACGGGACAGAGCAGGAAGGGAGGTGGATGTGTATTAAGGCGGAGGTGAGGTAGTGCAGAAGAACAGATGAAAGATTGTGTGCCTGCAGCAGCAAGGTAGAAAAAGATGTGTGCGTGTGTGGTGGCGGGGATAGCAAGGACTAGGATGCCTGGGCGTGTGTCGGCCCAGTGGAAACCAGGGTACCACGGGCCATCTGCCTGCGGCCCAGGAAGCGACACCCCGCATGAGTTCAAGAGGCGGCCCAGCCGTGGGCGCCGCGAAGCAAGACACCTCGCGAGGGCCAGGCCTCGCGAGGACCCTCTCCGCAAAGGGAGGCTCTACCGAAGACCATCTCCTGCGACAGGCAGCCTCGCGAGGCCTCTCTCGTGAGGCGGCCTTCCGCAAGGCCCTCCACGCGGGGGAGCCGCGCGGCGCTGGTTACGTGACTGTGTGCCTACCACGTGGGTGACGGCAAGACAACAGCAGAGGCCGTGCCAGCAGGCGCGGTCGGGAAAGGTTTCCTCTTCGGTGATAAAGGAGCAGCGGGCGACTGCTTCCCCCAAAACGAGTTCCAAAGCTTACCACTTCGGTGCAAGAAGACCACGGTGACACAGCGCGCTAGGGCAGATGTCATCAGAGAGCCCACTGGCGCATCATGGACGGCGTCTTTTCCAGGCGAAGACTGCTTTTGTCATGATAGGACTGAGCACCTGTCCCCCTTTGAATTGCCGTTGTGTGGCAACCCTTCCCGCCAATATTTTCGGGGAAGAGGACCAAGGCAGCTATATAAGGGACAGTGCTGCTACCTTAGGAGGGAGATCGATTCCACCTTCTTCTACCTTGTAACACCAGAGTGCTATCACCACAGCAATCACAGACAAGCAGGAGTAGGGCTTTACACCGCTCGGTGGCCCGAACCTAGGTAGCTCCTTGTGTCCCTGCCGTGCCTTGCGTGTGTGTTCCCGTCGCGCTTCGCTCGCCCGTAGCCTCGCCAAGGTCACCGTCCGGTAGACAGGTAGCGAAACAGGCCCCCAGTGTTCGAACCAGGGTTTTGGAGGGTTTCCCTTAGCACAAATCTCCCTCCCCGACATTTGGCGCGCCAGGTAGGGGGCCAGTCTTCCTCGCCTTCAACCTCGACATCGACATGGCCAACGCGCGACGCAAGCGCGCCCTGCGCAGGGCCGGCAGGGTCCTCACGGAGCCCGTCGCCAACGGCAACCGTCATGTGCGTGCCGGCGCCGCTACCGAGCCCGCGGCTGGGGAGGAGCAAGCTTCTTCCCTCCACCCATCCATGCAGGCGGAGCCGCCTGCCCGCACCGCTGTCGCGTCCTCACTCACTCGCCACGACCCACCGGCTCCGCAGGCCGCGTTGCTCATGGCGCACGAACTGCTACGCTACCGTCCGACCGAGGCCGGGTACGACGCCTGGCTCGCGCGCATCACCGAGCTCATCAACGCCGCCGGAGACGCCCTCCCGCCCCCTGCCGCCTCCGTCGCCGCGTGGCGGGCGAGCAGGGCACGGTGCGCCTCCTCCACTTCCTCCGACCGACGATGGCGCGGGACATCACCGCGGCACGCGCACGCCAGAGCCGTCCCATGGCGCGTCCTCGCCACACCACGCCGACGCTAGCTGCCAAATCGCCAGACGCGCGCGTGATCCTCGGAGTAGCAACACGACCGCCAGAACCGCACCATCCAGGACGTTGCAGCGGCCGGGCGCCAGAACCGCGCCGCTCTTGCCGTGGCGTCGCCTCCTACAGTGGGGGCTGACTCGCCTTCAACTCGCGAGCTACGCCGCGTGGTGTGGCCCGTGAAGTTCAAGCCTGAACTGCCTCCTCGCTACGACGGCACCCCCAACCCCGTGGAGTTCCTGCAGCTCTACACCGTGGGCATCCAGGCTGCGGGCGGTGACGACAAGGTCATGGCGAATTGGTTCCCCATGGCCCTCGAGGACGCCGCGCGCTCGTGGCTGATGAACCTTCCCGAGGCTTCCATCTCCTCATGATCTGAACTGTGCCGGCAGTTCGTCGCCAACTTCAAGGGCACCTACGAGCGCCCCCTCACGCTCAACGACTTGCGCGCCGTGCGCCAGCGCCCTGGTGAGACCCTCCGCAAGTACATCCAGCGCTTCAGCCAAGTGCGCAACAAGATCCCGCGCGCCTCCGACGCCGCGATCATCTCCGCGTTCTCCTCCGGCGTCACGGACGTCAGGATGCTCGAGAAACTCTCCACAACGACGAGCTCGACACCGTGGTCGCGCTGTTCGACCTCGCCGACAAGTGCGCCAAGGCTGAAGAGGGCCGCCTCTTCGCCCACAACGATCCTGACGCGGTGCCAGACGCCGTCAAGACCAAGGGCAAAGACGTCAAGCGCAAGGGTCCCGCCGTGCTTGCGGCGGAGCCTGAGCAGAAGCGCGGACGCGACCACGACGAGGCCAAGAAGGATGGTCGCCCCTTCTGCGCCTACCACAACATGCACTCCGACAGCACCGAGGACTGCCACGAACTCAAGCTGATTCGCGACAACCGCCAGGACAGACGCGGCGACCGCAACGAGCGCGGCGCGGGCCGCTGCGGTAGCCACAGTGGCGGTCGCTGGGGAGATCGCCACAACAACAACTACCGGCAAGGCTGGCGGAACCAGCCGCAGCAGGCCAACGCCGCCCCGCCGCGCCCTGGCGGGAACAACAGCAATCTCCCTGACGAGAACGCTGGGGGCTATCAGGAGCCTCGCGAGGTGGCGTGCATTCTCGGCGGGGCCCAGGCTCCCTCATCCAACCACCACTTCAAGCAGTTCTCCCGCGAGGTGAACGCGGCCCTCCCGGGGGTTGAGACCTCCGGCCCCTCAAGTGGTCACAGTACCCGATCTCCTTCGACTCCAACGACCACCCCAAGTCCACGAGGTCTGTGGGCACCATCCCCTTGCTGTGCACGCCCACTATCAACAACGTCGCCGTCACCAAAACGCTCATCGACGGTGGCGCGGGCCTCAACGTGCTCTCCATAGAGACCTTCGAGAAGCTTCAAGTGCCCTACGAGCGCTTGATGCCGACGAGGCCCTTCTCGGGTGTGACCGATGGCTCCACCTTGCCTCTGGGGCAAGTGTGCCTTCCCGTCACCTTCGGCACCCGCAAGAACTGCTGCACCGAGCTCATCGACTTCGACGTGGCGCACATCGGCTTACCCTACAACGCCATTCTGGGCTACCCCGCGCTCGCCAAGTTCATGGCGGTGACCCACCACGCCTACAACACCGTCAAGCTTCCGGGCTGCAGCGGCACCATCACCATCTGCTGCGACGAGAAGGACGCGATGCGCACCCTCGAGCACGCCTACAAGACTGCCGCCACCGCTCACCCTGCCGACGAGGACGACGCCGAGCCTGCCGAGCCCGCACCCGCGAAGAAGAAACAGCTGTTCTCCCAGGCGCGTGTCGAGACGAAGAAGGTGCCGCTGGACGGCAGTAGCTCCGGGCCCACCGTCACCATCGGCAACGGCCTCTCTCCCAAATAGGAAGGCGCGCTCGTCGCCTTCCTCCGGGCAAATGCTGATGTGTTCGCGTGGACGGCATCAGACATGTCCGGTGTACCGAGGGAGGTGATCGAGCACCACTTAGCAGTGTGCCCCAATGCACGCCCCGTGAAGCAAAAGGCGCGGCGCCAGGCGCCCGAGAAGCAAGAGTTCATCGTTCGAGAGGTTGAGAAGCTTCAGGAGACAGGAATCATCCGCGAGGTGCGCCACCCCGAGTGGGTCGCCAACCCTGTCGTGGTCCCCAAGCACAGCGGTGAGGGACGGATGTGCGTCGACTTCACCGACCTCAACAAGGCATGTCCCAAGAACCCTTACCCGCTGCCACGGATCGACCAGATCGTGGACTCCACCGCTGGGTGCGAGTTGCTGTGCTTTCTGGACGCTTTCCCTGGCGAGCCGCCTGACGAGCTTTCCGAGGAACAAGCCGCTACTCCTACGACAACGTGCCTCGTCGAGCACCCCGTTTACTTCGTCAGCACGGTGTTGCGGGATGCGCGTGGGCGGTATCCCATGCAGCAGAAGCTTCTCTTCTCGCTCCTCACCGGCTCCAGGAAGCTGCGCCACTACTTTCAGGGCCACCCCGTTAAGGTGGTCACGTCTTATCCACTGGAGCAGGTCCTGCGCGGCCCCAATGTCACTGGCCGCGTCGTCGAATGGAACATCGAGCTGCAGCCCTTCGAGCTGGAATTCCTCACCACAAGGACAATCAAGGGCGCGGCCCTGGCAAACTTCACGGCGGAATGGACGGATCCGCATCGGGAGGAGCCTCGCGAAGAAGAATCCCTCGTGCCCGGGAAGGGCACCCTCGGTGGCTGGACCATGCACTTCGACGGCGCGTTCTCCCGGCAGGGTGCGGGGGCTGGCGTCGTGTTCACCTCGCCGGCAGGAGACAAGCTCTACTACGCCGTACAGTTGTGCTTCAAGCACGACGACAAGGTCTCCAACAACATCGCTGAGTACGAGGGCCTCATCGCCGAGCTTAAGGCCGCCATTGCTCTTGGCATCAAGCGCGTCCTCATCAAGGGAGACTCGCAGCTCCTCATCTTCTCCAACAAGAGCTACAAGCCCAAGGACGAGCACATGGCTGCCTACCTAAAGGAGGTGCGCAGGCTCGAGAAGCGCTTCCTCGGCATGGAACTCCAGCATGTCCCTCGCGGTGACAACAAGGAAGCAGACGACATCGCCAAGCAGGCATCCCGCCGCGAGCCTCAAAGCCCCGGCGTCTTCGAGGAAAGGCTCCTGAAGCCATCAGCTGCACCACCTGCCGTCAGCACCATGGCACCGCATCAAGAACTCCCACCCGCACCCTCCACAGACGCACCAGACTGCGGCCCGCCTTCAGGCGCTTGCCTGCTGTTGACGCTGGAACCACAGGCCGAAAGCTGGGTCGCGGAGGTCAAAGCTTACCTGGAGAGCGACACCCTCTCGGAGGACGACACAGAAGCAGAGCGTGTGGCCCGCCAGGCCGGGACTTACTGCCTGAGGGATGGCAATCTCTACCGCAAACGCCCCAATGGAGTTGCGCTGCGATGCATCTCTGCGGAGCAAGGACGCGAGCGGCTCGCCGATATACATGGTGGAGACTGCGGCCACCACTCCTCATCGCGCACTCTCGCCGGCAAGGTGTTCCGCAGCGGTTTCTATTGGCCCACAGTGCTTCAAGACGCCACTGAGCTGGTCCAGTCCTGCGAGGCCTGCCAGTTCCACGCCAAGCAGATCCACCAGCCAGCGCAAGGGCTCCAAACCATTCCCCTCTCGTGGCCCTTCGCGGTCTGGGGGCTGGACATCCTGGGCCCCTTTCCCCGCGCAGCTGGCGGCTACCGCTACCTCTACGTCGCCATCGACAAGTTCACCAAGTGGGCAGAAGTGGAGCCTGTTCACTCCATCCCGGCGAGATCAGCCGTCAAGTTCATCAAGGGCCTGGTGTGCCACTTTGGCAGTCCCAACCGCATCATCACTGACAACGGCTCGCAGTTCACCAGTGGCCTCTTCAAGTCATACTGCGCCAACCTTGGCACGCAGATCTGCTACGCCTCCGTGGCGCACCCGCGAAGCAACGGCCAGGCCGAGCGTGCTAACGCTGAGGCCCTCAAGGGCCTCAAGACAAGAAGCTTCAAGAGAAAGCTCACAGCCTGCGGCAAAGGCTGGCTTGACGAGCTCCAGTCCGTGCTATGGTTGATCCGCACAACAGCGACCAAGCCTACTAGTGAAACGCCCTTCTTCCTCGTCTACGGGGCAAAAGCGGTCCTTCCTACTGAGCTCAAGCACGGGTCCCCGCGGGTCCTGGCCTTCGACGAGGTCCACCAGGATGGCCCGCGGGAAGCTGATCTGCTCCTCCTCGAGGAAGCACGCCGCCAGGCCGCCATCCGCACCGCCCGGTATCAGCAGGCACTGTGTCGCTACCACAGCCGCAACATACGCCCCCGCACCCTTGAAGCTAGCGACCTTGTCCTGCAAAGGATCCTCTCCAGGGAAGGACTCCACAAGCTCTCGCCCATGTGGGAAGGCCCGTTCAGGGTTGTGCACGTTTCCCGGCCTGGCGCAGCACGGCTGGAGACGGAGGAGAGTGTCCCGGTGCCGAACTCGTGGAACATCCAACACCTCCGCAAGTTCTACTTGTGACCTCACGGGCACGAACGAAGTGGAGCTGTACACGCTCCGGAGCCTCTCTTTTTGCGTCGCCACGAGGCCGCGAGAGCTCCCGCCCAGAACCCAGTGAGGCCCCATGCTCAGACATGGCGGACTGTTTACTTGAGGGCGCCGCCTGGCCACTACATCCTCAAGCTGCTCTGTGCGCATCACGGCAGCATTATCTTTTTGGTTGTGTAATGAGACCCCTTCATGCAGCAGTAAAGTTTTATGTCCTAAGTATTATGTGTGCTCGGTAAGCAATTTACTTCAGGAGTTGAGCGCGCTCGCGATTTCCCTCCTGCGTATCACGCGAGCGGGGCTGGACACGGTGCCTGCGCTTGGGTCAGTCCCAGCAGCGCCGCTAAACCCAAGTGACTGAGCTCTGGCTCGCGGGCCTGCTCCCGCGCATGTCACCTCACCAAGGTCCTTGGTACTTTGTCTCCTCGCGTGACACCCACGAGCGAACTGGCGAGCGCGTGCCGCTGCACTAATTGCGAAACTTGCTGGTCGCTGTCACGGATGCAGGGCACAGGAAGCCTCACGAACGCTGTCTCGCGAAGCAGCCCGTGGCGCACCGCCTCCTCAGGAAGCCTCACGAGCGCTGCCTCGCGAGGCAGCCTGCGGCGCCCGTCTCCGCCAAATGCCAGCGAGAGGCCTCACGAGCGACCGCCTCGCGAGGCACGTCCCGCAGGCTGCGGCGCGCCAAGACTCACACTCTGCGAAAAAGCTAAGTCCAAGCGCCTCGCGATCCCTCCTCAGCGCCCCTCGAACTCTCTTTTCCTTGCGATCTCGCTGAGCGCCATTAGTTTTTCCTTTGCACAAGCCGCTTGCACGTCAAAGGGGGGTTCCTTGAGCATCGCGCCTCGGGAGCCCTTACCGCCTCGCGGAGCACTACACCCTCTGGCCTTGTTAGGCACGCGTCCTAACATACCAGCGACGGACTCGGGGGCTGGGTCCTAGCGACGTAGGGCACAAAGGCATGTAAAACGGAAAAGCAGGCCTCACGAGGGAACAGAAAATTGCAGTAAACATTAAAGACTTCGCGTAATTACAAAAATAATGTCTTCACGCCCCCACGGGACTACACCTACTCAAATGCAGGATATAAAAGAAGGGGGGCCTAAGCAGACGAGGTGCTGTCACCGCCACCCTCGTCGTCGTCGCCGCCGTCGCCGCCCTCGCCAGAGCTCTCGCTGCCGTGCGAAAACCGCAGGACCAAGGCTTCCACGTGGTCTCGCACCTCCTTCTCGAGCCCGTCGCGAAGCTTCGCCGGGACAGGGCTCATCACCTTGTCGAAGTCGAAGTTGGCGTCGGCGCGGAAGAGGTTGCTGAAGACGCGCGTCGCCGCCTGGCTCAGGAGGTCGCGGCATTCCTCCACGATGATGTCGTCCATCCTCGTTGCCCCATCCTCCATCTTCCACAAGCTTGGTGAAGAAGTTCAGGTAGCCGGCGTCGTCCTCCTCAAGGGGGTCCTCAAGCCTCTCGTTGGTGAAGCTGGAAACGGCGGCGCGGGCACGCCGTGCGAGGGCGCGAAACATCTTAGCGCGCCCATGCTGCAGCCCCCACGCCCGAGCCGCGTCGTCCCTGGCCTTCTCGACGACGTCGGAGACGCCGCCCACCTGCGCCCGAAGGGACTCCAGCTCCCCCTCGGCGTCCGCCTTAGCCGACAGCGCGTGCTGCCGAGCAGCCTTCGCCTCGTTCAGCTGCTTCTTGAGGCGGGAGATTTCAGCCTGGAGCTCGTCCCGCTTCTTGGTGAAGTGGTCCTCCTGAAGCTTCAGCTTCTGGCTGTAATCCTTGGCAAGCGTCGCGTGCTCGTTCTTGGACTTCGCCTCGGCGTTCGCCTTGGCCTTCTTCTCCTTCTCCGCGAGCTGGGCGTTGGCCTTGGCGAGGCGAGCGTCGTAGGAGGCTTGGGCGGCTTCCACCTCGCGTTCCAATGTCATCAAGCGCTCGCGCTCGGCCTCTCTCGCTCCCGGATCCCGGCGTCCCCCTCGCGGGCCGCAAGGGCCTCCTCGCGCCTAGAGAGCTCCTCGCAGGAGGCAAGTTGCCCTTCGTGGGCTGCGACGGCGTCCTCCCGCGCCTGGAGCCCTTGCTCCCTGGAGGCGGTCTGCTCCAGGAGGGCCTTCTCACGGGCCTCCGCTTCTTCGCGCCGCCTGCCGGCCTCCGCGGCGTCCCTGACGGCTCCCTCGAAGAGCTCCTTGGCGTCCCTGGCGGTTTTGTCGCGCCGCTCCCACGCGGCGGCCTAGCTTGACGGCCACATTGAGTTGGCGCCACCCCTCCGCGAGGCGCAGGCGTTCGTCGGTGAGGCGTGCCTCCTCCGCCTGAAGATCCTCCTCGAGCGCGTCGAGGGCCGCCCTGGCGCTCCGCAAGACCCCGCGCTTGAGCACAGCGCTGTCGCTCACCAGCCGCAAGGCCCAGCCGGTGTGCGGCTCCGCGCCACCATCCACCGTCATGGCTCACGAGGGCCCGGGGTCAGACCCCCTCCCAGGTTCCTTGCCCTCGCTCCTCGTAGGGGCCGCGTCCCCCGTCGAATGCTGGGGGCTTCCCGCGGCCTCCTCGTCGGCCTGCCGCGCTGGCGCGCGCTGCGGGCTTGTCGCGGCCGCATCAGGAGCCTGGCGCACAGGCGAGCGCCGGGGGCTCGCCGTAGCCCCCTCGTCGGCGTTAGCCTCCCTGGCGAGCGTGGAGTGCTGCGGGGGGTTTGGCTCTTCGGCCCCCTCCATCGTCGCGTCGTCTCCCGCGCCAGGCGCCTCTGGCGGCACTACCTCTCCTCCGGAGGCTTCCTCCCGAGACTCGCTCCCCCCAGCTGAGGGAGGCAAGTCCTCGCGCGGCTCAGGAGAAGCCGCGCGCTCCTCTCCCGCCGCCGCGTGCCCTGTCTCGGCCTCAGGGCGGCGGGCGGCCTCCTCGTGCCCCTCGGAGCCTGCGGGGGGCGCGTGGGCCTCCTTGGTCTGGGCCGCCCGCAAGGGCGCAGTGGGCGTCGCGGCCCCCTCGAGTCGGGGGCCTTTTTCTTCTTCTGCGCATGTCCCCTATATAGCGCGAGGGCTCAGCGCTGGATTCCGGGAGGCGGAAAACGGAAGCTAAGACAAAGAACAAGACGCGAGAACTTACTCGTCGGTAGGGACCCGACGCCTCTTCCTCAGCTTCGGCAGAGGGCGGTTGCCGCTCCCGCGAGGCTCGCTCGAGCTCCCTCCGGAGGGCTCGGCGCGAGGCCTGCTGGGATCTTCTCCCGCCGGGCCGGTGCGGGTCTCCTCTACGCGAAGCTCGCCGGTCTCTTTGCCGGTGTCTCCTCCGCCCCCCGTGCTCGTGGGCCGGGAGGGTGCGATCACGAACTGGTCGTTGTCGTCATCGCCGTCGCTGGCGTCAACCAGCAGCTGGCGGCGGCTTGGCAGGGGCGCTACACCACTCTCCTCGTCAGCACCCGCCGAGGTCCTGGAGTCCTCGCGGTCGCCCGAGCCGGGCACCACCAAGAGAGGGTTCTCGCGAGGCCCCTTGTGGCCCTCAGGGACCAGCCCCACTCGTCAAACCGCGACATCACCGCGATGGTCCCGGCCTTGTCGCTGTAGCGGTACAGTGGATACGCGCCTTCGGGCAGGTTCTCCACGTCTTCGGCGTACAAGATCTTCATGATCTCGCGCACCGCCGCCCCAAGGCTGTCGGCGCCCAGCCTCATCAGGTCCTCGCTGCCGGTGTAGGACCACACCGGGTGCGAGCGCTTCTGGAGAGGGGCAATGCGCTGGCGCACGAACTCTTTGGCAACCATCGCCCCCGTGAGGCCTGCGCCCTCCAGGACTCTCATCCTCTCCACGAGCGGTGCCAGCCTCTCGTCAGTGAGCTTGGCATGCTCCCATCCGGAGCTCTTCACGGCGGGCGCGGTCGGGATCAACAGAAGGGGGCTGAACTGGCCCGCGTCCATCTAGACCCAGCGCGACCTGAAGCCCTCCACCTTCGTTATCTTCATGGGGATGATGTGGGGCGCCATCCCAAGCGCTGGCTCGCCGCGGTCAGCCGCAGGCTATAGAAGGTCCGGAAGAGAGCCACCGAGGGCATTACGCCCAAGAAGCCCTCGCAGAGGTAGGCGAAGACGGGGAGGAGGATGGAGTTGGGTTGGAGGTGGAGCGCGTGGATTTGGTAGTGGGCAAGGATGGCGCAGAAGAAATTGGAGAAGGGCGGCACCAAGCCGGCGAAGATGGTGTGGACAAAGAAGTGGAAGGATGTGCCCTCCAGATCGTGGGTCTGGCGCGAGGCAGGCCAGATCCGCATGGCCTTCCACTCGTTGTGGTCGCCGGCCACCATGGGGCGCACCTTGTCCAGCCCCTCCTCGTTGAGGACGTTGGACTTCAGCAGGGCCGGCTCCAACCCTGCTGCTGCCAGCTCCTTGTTCTTCTTGGCGGCGGGAGCCATGGTCGCGGAGGAAGCTTGGGAGCAGGAGGAGGAGATCGCAAGGAGCAGAGCGCGAGAGAGGCGAGTCGTGCAGCCAGTTTTATGGCAAGCCGGGCGGTTACCAAGGCGTCGTGGGGGAAGTGGGGGCGCCTCCGTCCCGTCGGGCTGCCACGCGTCCCTACCTGGGCCCGACAGTCTACTTAGACCCCGCGCCGTTTCGTTCCCAACGGGCGGATACGTGCGCGCCGCGGGCCCGGGGGCTACTGTCGGCCCAGTGGAAACCAGGGTACCACAGGCCATCTGCCTGCGGCCCAGGAAGCGACACCCGACATGAGTTCAAGAGGCGGCCCAGCCGTGGGCGCCGCGAAGCAAGACACCTCGCGAGGGCCAGGCCTCGCGAGGACCCTCTCCGCAAAGGGAGGCTCTACCGAAGACCATCTCCTGCGGCAACCAGCCTTGCGAGGCCTCTCTCGTGAGGCGGCCTCCCGCGAGGCCCTCCACGCGGGGGCGCCGCGCGGCGCTGCTTACGTGACTGCGTGCCTATCACGTGGGTGACGCGCCTGCGCAAGACGACAACAGCAGAGGTCGTGCCAACAGGCGCGGCCGGGAAAGGTTTCCTCTTTGGTGATAAAGGAGCAGCGGGCGGCTGCCTCCCCCAAAACGAGTTCCAAAGCTTACCACATCGGTGCAAGAAGACCACGGTGACACAGCGCGCTAGGGCAGATGTCATCGGCGAGCCCACTGGCGCGTCATGGACGGCGTCTTTTCCAGGCGAAGACTGCTTTTGTCAGGATAGGACTGAGCACCTGTCCCCCTTTGAATTGCCGTTGTGTGGCAACCCTTCCCGCCAATGTTTTCGGGGAAGAGGACCAAGGCAGCTATATAAGGGACAATGCTGCTAACTTAGGAGGGAGATCGATTCCACCTTCTACCTTGTAACACCAGAGTGCTATCACCACAGCAATCACAGACAAGCAGGAGTAGGGCTTTACACCGCTCGGTGGCCCGAGCCTGGGTAGCTCCTTGTGTCCCTGTCGTGCCTTGCGTGTGTGTTCCCGTCGCGCTTCGCTCGCCCGTAGCCTCGCCAAGGTCACCGTCCGGTAGACAGGTAACGAAACAGGCCCCCAGTGTTCGAACCCGGGTTTTGAAGGATTTCCCTTAGCACAAATCTCCCTCCCCGACAGCATGAACCCAACAGATTAGGCTTTCATCTCTAAAGAGCCTGATGGGCTGTTTCGGTCTTTTTTTTTCTTTTGGTACGTATGGATCAGGTATTCAGATGTCTAACTAAATATATGGCCCACCTACTATATTCATCTATGTAAAGAGAAAAAATACGCTGCATACTGGAGTTGGCAAATCGAAATCATTGGATTCGAAATTGAATTAAAATAGTGTGCTCACCTCATTGTGTAACCCCCCCCCCCCCCCCACACACACACACACAAATTGAATCCAATTCCACAGATGTAGTGAATCCCGAGTTCCAAGTCAGGTAACTATGACGACAACTAGAATCTAGTCTGGTCACGTGCCGTGCACATTTTAAGCAGTGATGAATACTAAAAAACCTCTTAGAAACAAGAATACCAAGGGGCTGTTTGGTTCCTAACCACACTTTGCCACACCTCAAGTTAGGCAAGTTTGACCAAGTTAGATGGGTGTTTGGCTCTTCCAGCCACACCTTAGGCAAGATTGTTTTTGTGAAAAGTAAGCCCCATATGTCATACATACAAAAGGTGTGGCGAAATTCCCTTAGGCAAGCCAAAGTGTGGCAAAGAATTTGCGCACCTAAGGTTAGGCAAGTTTGGCAAAAAATATGTGGCAAGCTATCGCAAAGTTAGCTTCCAACCAAAAATGCCCTAAAAGCCACCAGTCAACCCAAACTTTGCACGGGTTGTGCCCAGTTTTCTTATCTTGCTCATGGTTCACAAAGGCCATTACTCTAGATTGCTAATAAAATAATGTATTTCCATGCCATGTGCTTTTCAGTGCCATCCAATGCAAACAAAAATAGTTGATTATGGAATTTTGAAAGCATGCCAACATGCTCTACTTTAAGCTGATCATCATATTATGCTTCAATTTTCTTTGGAAGTATTAACATGGTTTAGCTGTCAGTAGCAACACAACCACAGCAAGATATAAACATATATTCTACATCAATCCGATATATAGTTATACACATAATAAAAAGCCCACAAATCTAACTAAATTGACTGGAAACAACTTCGGTTATCAAAGAACTTACCGCGTAGCTTGGGATACTTATTTTTGTTGAATCCTCAGATCTTTCTACATTCTTAAAGTCAGGATGAAAATACACAAACGAAAACAAGCAGTGAGCTTGATGTCTAATATCACTTAAATTGACAATAAGTAAGAAAGCAAGGGCATTCACATCAGAGAATATGGTAATTCTGAAAGCAGCTTAAAAGGACATAAATCAGAGTTTGATGTCTACTATACCTTAAATTTATAATAAGGAAGCACGCAGGGGCATTCACATCAGAACAAATAATAATTCTAAAAGCAGTTTATAAGGATATAAATCATTTCGATTTTATTTTTTTGCATTTTAATGTGAAAATGAACTAGATGATAGAAAATTTAGGACAAGAAACAAAAGGTTTCTTATGTCCATTCTTTACACAGAAGATATATCATAATTTCTACTATAAGTTAGGAGAACCAAATGGAAAGAATGTAAATAGTCACTTCAACATGTCAAACTACCAAATGCGTGATTCTTTTACTCATAAGGTTTATTCCTTGAGATGTACAATTTCATTCAACTGTGGGAACTATAATTCATATTTTGAATTAAACATTACGTTACTACTATCCAAAGAAGCTAACATTTTTCAAATGCTTCTTGAAAGAAAAACAGAGACAACTTAATCATGTTCTGATGTAAAAGTACACAAAGTGAAACCATATAGAGATATGGCACTTCCATTCTCTTTGTAAGGCTCCGTATAATTTGTTTTGCAGTTCTATAACACGCAATATGATTCATTTCACCCACAGTATTGTTCGATTACAATGAAGCTATGGGAGCGTGTCATTGAGCACTGCTTAAGAAGAATGACAAGCGTGACAAAAAAAACAGTTTGGTTTCATGCCTGGGAGGTCGACCATGAAAGCCATTTTCTTGGTATGAGAACTTATGTAGAGATAAAGGGAGCAAAAGAAGGACCTGCATATGGTGTTCATTGTCTTGGAGAAGGCCTACGATAAGATACCACAGAATGTCATGTGATGTGCCTTGGAGAAACACGGAGCCCCAACAAAGTACATTACCATCATCAAGGACATGTACGATAATGTTGTCACAAGTGTTCGAACAAGTGATGTCGACACTGATGACTTTTCAATTAAAATAGGACTGCACCAAGGGTCACCTTTGAGCCCTTATCTTTTTGCTTTGATGATGGATGAGGTTACAGACGATATACAAGGAGATATCGCATGGTGTATGCTCTTTGCGAATGATGTGGTGCTACTCAACGTTAGTCGGATGGTTTGGTCATATACAACGCAGGCCGGGGTAGACCAAACTTGGCATGGGAGGAATCCATAAAGAGAGATCTGAAGGGCTGGAGTATCACCAAAGAACTAGCCATGGATAAGGGTGCGTGAAAGTTAGCTATCCTCGTGCCAAAACCTTGACTTGGTTTTGAGATCTTATGTGTTTCAACTCTAGCCTACCCCAACATGTTTGGGACTGAATATTGGATGGGCATTCAGCTAGTAGAATGCGATATACAAAAAAAAATGGCAGCCCGGTGCGCGTACCTCCCGCTTGCGCAGGGTCCGGGGAAGGGTCTGACCACTTTGGGTCTATTGTACGCAGCCTTAAGAGGCTGTTTTCAGGACTCGAACCCGTGACCTCATGGTCACAAGGCAATAGCTTTACCGCTGCGCCAAGGCTCCCCTTCCCCGGAAAAATATGGAGATATACATAACAAAGAAAAAAAATCAACAGTAACTATTATCAAAAGGAAAGGGATTAAAAATTAGGAAATGAATTGAAAAAATATGGAGATAGCATGCCCGTGACTGATGTCATGCTATTGACAAAAAGAAAAAACTACTTAGGAGATTCAATAAGACAAGAAGAGCAGAGTGATACAGAAATTATAGTGATAGCATGGTCATGATTGATGTCATGTTATTATTAGAATAAAAGAGAAATCACTTGGAGATTCAACAAGAGCATGTGTATCATGCCCTAGATTGTCTAGTGTACCTCAGCCCGAGGAAGATCCATTTCAGCCACGAAGGCCGGCCTGTGAAGCATTAGAGCTTATCAACAGAGGGACATGAAATAAATTAGCGAACAACCAAAGCAAAAAAAAGTCCATGAGTTATTTGAACGGGTGTGAGTGTGCTTTGGGACACCTAAGACTACAAGTATAAAACAATAAAATTCTTTCTTAAAAGGGGCACCAACCTGTGATGCCAATGCCTGTAAGTTGCATAGAGAGATAGCACAACCAAGACGACGATCAGGTTCCAGGTGATGATGCTAGAATAACTGATTCGAGATGGACCCTTCTTCGTCTTGCTTTGAATTAGCAACTGTTTCGGCTTTATCCTCGCCATCTGCTACTCGTGCAGGGCAACAGCTCTCTCTAGGGGATTCTTCTTTGTCTAGGACAGGAAAAAGGGCATTTTGTTTCATGACCAGCTAGAGCTGGGAACCAAAAAGCAAATAACATTTGCAAATGAGCGTGCAACAATCGCGCCAAACTAGTGCACAAATCAAACAGCAACAAAAATAAGAAGCAAATAACTGTACATTATTCAGCACGCTACCATTTAATCCTAGGTCAGGGCGGATCTAGATTAGATGGTGCGCGGGCGTGCACCGCAAACCAAGAAACTGTGGAGGCTACAGTGGGATTTAACTAATCACCGGATGAAAACAAGCTCGTACCTCAAACCCCGATGGCCGAAGATTGCGAACGGGGTGGAGACAGCAGGAACGGCGATGTCGGCCACGCGCGCGAGAGTCGGGGGTCTTGGGGCAAGGAGTGCGGAGGTGGGGGAAGGGATCGAGGCGTTTGGGGTGACGGCACGGCGGCAGCCGGAGGGGGAGTTTGGCCGCGTTGAGTTTGGTAGTAGTACTCCGTAGTAGACTACTAGCCGAGATTTAGAACCGCGTTGAGTTTGGTTGCCTGGTTGGTATGTCGGGAATCAGGAGGGGTTTGTGTGGAGTTTGGCGGTGGATGAGAGACCAGATTTTCCCCTCCAGAAGGGCAGATTTTCTATTTTTTTTAAGGGGGAGAAACTAAGTTTTATTGATCAGATGCCATTTGAAGTGGGATACAATAAGGATCGTGGGGTTGAAACCAAATATGGCGCCCCTCGTACAGAATTCAAAAACTTAGCTAAACTATATCTGCTTTTTTATTTGTTGTTCGTCCTTCGAAGGTAAATTTGCAATTAACATTGGCAGATTTTCTATTGTATTAAAAAACTGTAATACTCAACTAGGGTGGTTCCTATTCGGTGCTTCGGCGCCCGTTTGTAAACGGGCGCACGCACACCTCTCCACTTGGGCCGGCCCGTCTACCGTCTTTTTTTCTTTCTGTTTTTAAAACGCAAGAAAAAAGGTACGCGCCTCGTGAGGAATCGAACCGGCGACTTCCTACATCATAGCACGCTGGAGTAACCAACCCGCCACAACGCCTGATGTGCCTATTTACTTCTCTTTCCGTCTTTTCTTCTTTACCTTTTCTTTTATCTTTATTCCATTTCGTTTTTCCTTTTTTCTTTTCCTTTTTTACAAAAATTCTTGATTTTTTTTTGCAAAAATGATGAACTTTTTCAAATTTGATGAACTCTTTTCTCAATTTTGATGAACTTTTTCAAACTTGATGAACTTTTCCCAAAATCGATCAACTTTTTCCAAAATCAATGACCTTTTTTTCAAATTGGTGAACTTTTTTCAGAAATGATGAAATTGTTTTCAAAATTGATGAACTTTTTTTCGAAATTTGTGAACTTTTTTTGAAAATCGATGAACTTTTCTCAATTTTCTTGAACTATTTTGTATTTCGTGAACTTTTTCAAAATTTTCATGAACTTTTTCAATCCGTGAACTTTTTTCAAACTCGTGAACTTTTTAAAATTCATGAAAAGTTTGAAATTCCATGAACTTTTTCTAAATTCGGGAACTTTTTTTCAAATTTGGTGAACTTTTTTCAAAATCGATGAACCTTTCTTTCAAATTCGATGAACTTTTTCCAAATTCGGTGAACTTTTTTTCTAATTCTATGAACTTTTTTCAAACTCGATGAACTTTTTTTCAAATTCGATGAACTTTTTTTCAAATTTGTTAACTTTTTAAAAATTCGTGAACTTTTTCCAAAAATTGATGAACTTTTTTTCATAAAAAATCAACTTTTCCTAATAATTCAAAAATCTAAGTGCTAGTGTGTAATACGTAATAAATAAATAGCGTGGCTACGATGTTTCTTAAATAGTTTGAGTTGCTTTCAACCACTGGCATTAGAAAGGTGTAGTGGTTAGCTAAACCATTCCTTCATTAGGAAGGTGCGAGTTCGAGTCCTCGTATCAGCACTTTTTTGCTGGGTTTTTTCGTGAGACTGTTCGCTGCGTATTCCTTTCGTGGGCCGGCCCACTAGGTACTGTAGCGGGCGCCGGTTGGCTTCTGCGGCGCTTAAAGCGCTCAATAGGAGCTCCCCTCGAGACTGTTCGCTGCGTATTCCTTTCGTGGGTCGGCCCACTAGGTACTGTAGCGGGCGCCGGTTGGCTTCTGCGGTGCTTAAAGCGCTCAATAGGAGCTCCCCTCAACTAGACCTGGCAAAGTGGGCTGGCACAGCCCAGCCCACGCTTAATGGGCCAGGCACGGCACGGCCGGCCTAGGCACGTTTATAAGTGGGGCGCGTTGTGCCGGCACGCGGGCCACGGCCCCAGGCCTAGACACGACACGCTTAATAAACAACCCTGGCGTGCCGCGGGCCTGTTTAGGCACGTGTCAGGCGAGACCCATGATGAGCCGGGCATGCATGCTAATGGGCCGGCACAACTCACGGCCCAATTGGCCAGGTTTCGACTCAGCAAGCTACGAGGCTCCACAATGATTTAGGGGACCTCCAAGTCAGCGCTTCAGGAGCCAGTTCGGGATCCTAGCGCTCACATAGCCCCAATCGTGGGCCGACCCAACAAGCGTTGCTGGTCGCTCCTCTCCTCGTTCGTTCAGGCACACCCCACGTTATGCGGTTTAGTTTTTTTTCAATTTTTTTGCTGTTGATCTGTAGAAAAAAACCGGTCGGTTTTTTAATACTTACGAAAAATTTGTGAAATCAAAAAAGGTTTACAGATTTCATAGAAAAAGTTCATCCATTTGTAAAAAAGTTCATCGATTATGGAAAAAGGTTCATCAATTTTGAAAAAAGTTCACAAATTCGAGAAAAGTTCATCAATTTTGAAAAAAGTTCGAAAAATTGCAAAAAGTTCACCGATTTGAAAAAAAATCATCAATTTCGAAAAAAAGTTCATCAATTTTGGAAAAAGTTCATCGATTTCGAAAAAAAGTTCATCAATTTCAAAAAATAGTTCAAAATTAGGAAAAAAATTTGAAAAAAGTTCATCGATTTGAAAAAACTTCACAAATTTGGAAAAGCCATCAATTTTGAAGAAAAAAGTTCATCGAGTTTTGAAAAAGTTCATTCATTTCAAAAAAAAAGTTCAGCAATTTCGAAAAATAGTTCACAAAATTGAAAGAAAGTTCATCAATTTTGGAAAAGGTTCAAAAATTTAAAAAAAGTTCATCAACTTAAAAAAAGTTCATAGACTTTTTAAAAATGTTCACAAATTTGGAAAAAAAAGTTCACGCATTTGGCAAAAAGAAAGAGGAAAAAAGAGAGAAAATGAAAAGGAAAAGGAAAAAAGAAGGAAAAAACCAAACAAAACCGTTCCAAGAAAAAAAACATCAAAAACCGTTCCAAGAAAAAAGAAAAGAAAAGGAAAATAAAAATGAAAGAAGAAAAGAAAGGAAAAGCTATATGTAAACACAATAGTTGAGGTGGTCGCGTGGTTAGTGCAGCACGTATATAGTAGCGACGTTGCCGGTTCGAACCACGCTATCGCGACCTGTTTTTTTCGTTTAGAAAAAATGAAGATGGGCCGAGCCCAACTGCCGTGCGTGGGTAGCTACTTCAGGCGCCGGTTTGCAAAACCACTATAAACCGGCTCCTGAAGCGCCAAATAGGATTCCCGATGATTTAGCACCTTCAACTGTTGGATTCTGTTGTTTAACGCCAATTGTTTGACCGCTCACATCCAGCGCAACCCGCTTGGCTCGTCATAACCAGAACACTGCTTGATAACCCACAAGTATAGGGGATCTATCATAGCCCTTTCGATAAGTAAAAGTGTCGAACCCAACGAGGAACAGAAGGAATTGACAAATAGTTTTCAGTAACGTTTCACTGCAAATGTTGCAAAGATAGTTTGATAGCAAGATAATTCGTAGCGAGGCAAATAGTAACAAAAGTAAATAGGCGCAGAAAGTGGCCCAATCTTTATGAATGCTAAGAACAAGCCGGAGGTGTTTTTTTGACCAGCTACTGTAGGGTAAAGCACCCCACAGCTTTTTCTTTTATTCCATTTCAACCAATACAATATGTACAATAAAGTTACAAACAAGGAAAATGGAAAATATACAAGGCACCTACCTCAAGGAGGTAAAAAAGAAACCCATTTGAGTAGGTCATCTCTAAATATAGGTTTAATCCTATGGGACAGCATAGAGATGCCATGGATGAAAGCAGACCTCCAACAGTTGAAGCTAGGCATTTCATTCCTGAAGACCCTAGCATTTCTGACGATCCAGATATTCTAGCAGGCAGTAAAGACCACCTGTGTAAAGAAAGGTTTGCCAAAGCCTTTGTCGGAGGTGTTTTTTATAATAGTTAAAACGCTCTTGAGGACACATGAAAATCTCGTGAAGTTATTTTCACCATGATTCATTAAGTTACCGTTTAATGCTTTGATAAGTGTTATGGGGGTGCACCGGAGCTAAGGTATTGTTCTAACTTGAACAAAATACCTACTTATGATTATACCCTCTATGCAAACATCTGCAAATACAAGAGAAGTAATTAAAATAAATCTAACCATAACATTAAACAATAGGATCCAAAACAGCCCCTCACGGAACAATTCATAAACTAGGGTTAGGGTTTCTATCACTCCTGCAACCCATCATCGACAAACTAATTCCACAGTGTCTTCCCCTAGGCCCAAAGATGGTGAAGTGTCATGTAGTCGACGTTCATATAACACCACTAGAGAAAGAACAACACAACATATCATCGAAACATTAAACGGTAATCAACTTCTCATGATTACTAGCAAAAATACTTCTCTCATGTCCTCAAGAACTAATGAATCTACCCACAAGATATCATATTGATCATGGCCGGTGGGTATAAATATATGATGAACAATCTAAGCATAACAATCTTTCACCAATAAATCTCTTACGCATCAACTACAAGGTGTAATCAACACATGCAAGTACTCCCAGTTACCAATCTGAGGTTTGATACAAAGGTTGAACAAAAGGGATGAACTAGGGTTTGGAGATGAGATGGTGTTGGTGAAGATGTTGGTGAAGATGATGATCCCGACGATGAACGGAGTGTTGGTGATGATAATGGCTTCGATTTCCCCCTCCCAGAGGGAAGTTTCCCAGCAAAATCGTTACCGCTGGAGAGCAAAAGTGCTCCACCTAGGTTCCGCCTCGCAGACGGCGATGAAAAGTCCCGAGGATTTTCTATAATTTTTTCTAGGGTAAATGGGATTTTATGGCCAAACGACATCGGGAGGCGAGCCACCAAGGGCCCACGCGACCATGTGGCGTGGCCTAGGCCCACCCACGTGGTGCCCTGGTGGTTCCCCTCTGGCCAATCTTCTGGCTCCTGGCTTCATATTTTCTGGAAATAATTCTGTAAAATCCCGCCACTGGGTTGACCTTCTACTTCCATGGGTTGGGTGCATAGTACGAGAATTGCTCCTGGGCTGGGCGGGCCATTGCATAGTTTTGCCCTAACATAACTCCACCACTAACCGATGCTCATCCCGTGCTTTCTGTCTCTCTCCCATGTTGCGTGTGTGTAACGCCCCAGTCCCTTATAAGGAACACAAATCTCTACGCTTTCTGTGCCAGTCCATAGATCAATAGCTAGCACACACATAGTTCATGATTAAATACCAAGATATATCACATGTCATAGTATTACATCGCAGATCCAGTCTTTTACAATACACCTTCTTAGCTCAAGGCTAGCTTATAATATTATGCAGCGGAAATACAATGTTATCTTGTGGCGTCCATGCACTCACAGGCAAAAGTTGAGTATAGAATCGCAATCCCTTATTCGTCCTGCATAAATCCTGAAACATGATACGTTGCAGCCACAAGGGTCAATACATCCCCTGTATTGGCAGGTTTCACTGGAATGTATAACAAACTTAAATCATGCTTTTGGCTAAGTGGAGGCCGATTTCTCTTGCTAAAAGCTAATAGCAATATAGATTTTATCCTATCTTCGTATATAGGTGGATCTACTATATACATAGGTCATACTGGGTACTCCAGCTATCCGAGATTACTTGGGCCACTACATCACACAACAACTCTAGACCCGTAAACCTAGCATCACACCGTCAGTGTCACCATGTAGAGGCCTATCCCATAGTTCAACCAATCAAATTTAATTAAGAAATTTGTAGTGATGAGATCTAATTGATAGCTGATACATCTCAAACGTATCTATACTTTTTTATTGTTAAATGCTATTATGTTATCACTTTTGTATGCTTTATATGCCATTTTATATTATTTTTCTGGACTAACCTATTAATTTAGTGCCCAGTGCCAGTTCTTGTTTTTGCATGTTTTTGGTTTCGTAGAAAATCCATACCTACAGAAGTCCAAACACGATGAAAATCTACAAGGAATCTTTATGGAAAATATGCAACACTAGAAGCTTGAGGAGGGAGCCAGAAGTGGGCTATGGGCCCCACAAGCCCAGGCTGCCCCCCTTGGGCCATGCCAGGCAGACTTGTGGGAGCCTCGTAGCTCCATTTGACCTAATTCCACGCCTATAATTCCGTGATTTCCCGAAACCCTCAAAAGCGAACCCGATATAATTTTGACGCCGCTGCAAGCCTGTGTTTCAAAGCGATCCCATCTAGAGCCCTGTTCCGGTACTCTGTCGGAGGGGGGAATCATTGGGGAGGCAGTCTTCATCAACCTTGTTGCCTCCATGATGATGTGTGAGTAATTCCCTTAGGACCTATGAGTCCATAGCAGTATCTAGATGGCCTTCTCTCTCTCTCTCTCTCTCTCTCTCTCTCTCTCTCTCTTGACCTTCAATACAATGATCTTCTCTAAGATCAATCCGATGTAATCTTTTGCGGTGTGTTTGTTGGGATCCGATGAATTGTGGGTTTATGATCAGATTATTCATTGATCTATTTTGAATCTCTTGAAGTTTCTCTCTTGTGTAATTTTATAGCTATGTATGCTTTCCGATCTATGAGTCTTCTTTGGCCAATTGGATGAGTAGATCTTCAGAGGGAGTGGTCCATAGTAGTGGGTTCAACCATGTGGTGATCTTGCCCTGTGGCAGGAGGTGCAAAGGTGATACGTCCCAAACGTATCTACTTTTCCAAACACTTTTGCTCTAGTTTGGACTCTAATTTGCATGATTTGAATGGAACTAACCCGGACTGACGCTGTTTTCAGCAGAATTGCCATGATGTTGTTTTTGTGCAGAAATAAAAGTTCTCGGATGGACCTGAAAATTTACGAAGAATTATTTCAGAATATATAAAAAATACTGGCGCAAAGATCCACCAGAGGGGGGGCCACCAGGCGCCACAAGCCTGGGGGGCGCAGCCACCCCCCAGGGCGCGCCTGGCAGGCTTGTGGGCCCCTGGCAACTCCGTTTGACCTAATTCCAATGCTATAAGTACCTATTCGTGGAGAAAAAAAATCAGAGAGAAAGAATCATCGCATTTTACGATACGGAGCCGCCACCACCTCCTGTTCTTCATCGGGGGGGCTGATCTGGAGTCCGTTCGGGGCTCCGGAGAGGGGGATTCGACGCCGTCATCATCATCAACCATCCTCCATCACCAATTTCATGATGCTCACCGCCGTGCGTGAGTAATTTCTTCGTATGCTTGCTAGACAGTGATGGGTTGGATGAGATTTACCATGTAATCGAGTCAATTTGTTAGGGCTTTGATCCCTAGTATCCACTATGTTCTGAGATTGATGTTGCTATGACTTTGCTATGCTTAATGCTTGTCACTAGGGCCCGAGTGCCATGATTTTAGATCTGAACCCTCTATGTTTTCATGAATATATTTGAGTTCTTGATCCTATCTTGCAAGTTATATGCACCTATTACGTGTCATGATCCGCATACCCCAAGGTGACAATAATTGGGATTCTTTCTGGTGATTGCCGTAGTTTGAGGAGTTCATGTATTCACTATGTGCTAATGCTTTGTTCCGGTTCTCTATTAAAAGGAGGCCTTAATATCCCTTAGTTTCCTTAAGGACCTCGCTGCCACGGGAGGGTAGGACAAAAGATGTCATGCGAGTTCTTACTATAAGCACGTATGACTATATACGGAATACATGCCTACATTACATTAATGAATTGGAGCTATTGTGTATCGCCCTAGGTTGTGACTGTTACATGATGAATGTCATCCAACATAATCATCCATAACTGATCCAATGCCTACGCTTTTCACATATTGATCTTTGCTAAGTCACTTTCGTTGTTGCTGCTGTTACAATTACCACAAAACTGCTTCTGTTACTGTTACTACTGTTACTATTGCTCTTGAAACTATCATACTACTGTGCTACTAAACACTTTGCTGCAGATATTTAGTTCTCCAGGTGTGGTTGAATTGACAACTCAACTACTAATACTCGCAAATATTCTTTGGCTCCCCTTGTGTCGAATCAATAAATCTGGGTGAAATACTACCCGCGAAAACTGTTGCGATCCCCTATACTTGTGGGTTATCAAGACCTTTTTCTGGTGCCGTTGCCGGGGAGCATAGCTCTATTTGTTGAGTCACTTGGGATTTATATCTGTTGATCACTATGAAGAATCTGAAAGATGCTAAAACCAAGATCGTCCCCTCTATGACTAGAGGAGGTAAGGAACTGCCATCACACTTTGCACTTGATTCACCTTCTGTTTTGAGTAGACTTGCGACACACCACCTGTTATTCATTCTGATATGTCGCAAGTCATTGATGATACTACTTCTGCTATAAATGATACTTATGATGATGCTAGTACTATGCTTGATAAGACTGTGCCACTTGGTGAATTTATTGATGAACAAATTGCTAAAGCTAAAGAAACTGAAAATGTTGAAACTCTTGAAAATTATGATTCACCTATTATGCCTAGCTCTCCTACTAGAGTTGAAGTGCCTGAAACATCTGATGGTCATGTTTTTGATAGGGAGACAGCTAGGGCAATTCTTGCTTGTAATGATAGAGATGAGGTTATAAAATTGCTTGCTGAAATGAAAGAAAAATCTATGAGGGAGAGAATGAAATATGATCCTAAGTTTGCTACCTCTCCCATATTTGTTACTGATAAGGATTATGAATTCTCTGTCGATCCTGAGTTAATTACTTTGGTTGAATCTGATCCTTTTCATGGTTATGAAACTGAAACTGTTGTGGCACACCTTACTAAGTTGAATGATATTGCCACCCTATTTGCTCATGAGGAAAAATTCGTTATTACTATATTCTTAAGTTGTTTCCTTTCTCATTAAAGGGTGATGCTAAGAAATGGTTTAATACTCTTGCTCCTGGTTGTGTGCGTAGTCCCCAGGATATGATATATTACTTCTCTGAAAAATATTTTTCTGCTCATAAGAAACAAGCTGCCTTACAGGAAATATTTAACTTTGTGCAAATTGAAGAAGAGAATCTCCCTCAAGCTTGGGGGAGGCTTCTCCGATTACTTAATGCTTTGCCTGATCATCCTCTTAAGAAAAATGAAATACTTGATATCTTTTATAATGGACTAACCGATGCTTCTAGGGACTACCTAGATAGTTGTGCTGGTTGTGTTTTCAGGGAACGAACTGTTGGACAGGCTGAAGTACTATTGAATAATATATTGGGAAATGCCGATGATTGGACACTTCCTGAACCACCACCTAAGCCAACTCCGAAGAAGAGAGGTATTCTATTCCTCAGTCCAGAAGATATGCAAGAAGCTAAGAAATCTATGAAGGAAAAAGGTATTAAAGCTGAAGATGTTAAGAATTTACCACCTGAAGAAATACATAGGCTCGACATCCCGACACAGGTAGTGGAGGTAAATTCTCTCACTAGATTCGATGAAGGTGATATTTCGTATAATAAATCTGCTAGTCAATGCCTGTATGAGTTTGATAATTACATCATTAAACAGGAACATTTCAATTTATATGTTAGCAATCAACTAAAACGGAATGCCATCATGATTGAACGCTTGAGTGATTTGATGTTTAGAACTGTAAATGATGTTAAATGCTTGAGTAAACATGCTTCTATGGTCCAGACCCAGTTAGAACAAATTGCTAAGTCACAAAATGATTTGCTTGATGAAATGAATAATAAAAAGAATGATCATGGTGTTAGAGTTGTTACTAGAGGAGGTAGCATGACTTAGGATCCTCTATATCCTGAAGGTCATCCTAAAAGAATTGAACAAGATTCTCAAAGAAATAATATTGATGCACCTAGTCCATCTAAGAAGAAAAAGAAAAAGAAAAAGAAAAATGATAAAACTTTGCCTGCTTCTGGTGAACCTGAGATAGAAAAGCCTCCTGAGAATCATAATGATGCTTCTATTTCCGATGCTGAGACACAATCTGGTAATGAACACACACCTAGTGATAATGATAATGATGATGTTCATGTTGATGCTCAACCAGATAATGATGTAGAAATAGAACCTGTTGTTGATCTTGATAACCCACCTTCTAAGAACAAAAGATATGATAAAAGGGACTTTGTTGCTAGAAAACATGGAAAGGAGAGAGAACCATGGGCTCAAAAACCTATGCCTTTCCCTACTAAACCATCTAAAAATAAGGATGATGAAGATTTTGAGCGCTTTGTTGAAATGCTTAGACCTGTCTTTTTGCGCACTCGCTTGATTGATATGTTGAAAATGTCTCCCTATGCTAAATATATGAAAGATATTGTCACTAATAAAAGAAAGATACCTGAAGCCAAAATTTCCACCATGCTTGCAAATTATTCTTTTAAGGGTGGAGTACCCAAAAAGTTAGGAGATCCAGGAATACCTACTATATCATGCTCCATTAAAAGAAGTTATGTCAAAACTGCTCTATGTGATTTGGGAGCTGGTGTTAGTATTATGCCTTTCTCTTTATATAGAAGACTTGATTTGAATAAGCTTACACCCACTGAAATATCTTTGCAAATGGCTGATAAATCCACTGCTATACCTATTGGAATTTGCGAGGATGTTCCCGTTGTAGTTGCAAATGTTACTATCTTGACAGACTTTGTTATACTTGATATGCCCGATGACGACAACATGTCGATTATCCTTGGAAGACCCTTTTTTAATACTGCAGGGGCTGTTATTGATTGCAACAAAAGCAAGGTTACTTTTCATGTCAATGGTAATGAGCATACGGTTTATTTTCCGAAGAAACAAAGTTCGGTGAATGGTATCAATTGTATTGAAAAAGTTTCGACGATCACTATTGGGGGATTCAAATTTCCTCTTCCTACTGTCAAAAAGAGATATGAATTCTTATTGTTGGGGAGATGCATATCCCCGTTGACGTAACTTAGTGTTATACGAAGATTCTTCGGTTTCATTCCATTCGGAAACAGTTTGTTAATAAGACTTGATCAACCTTATTAATGGATTCTTTTTGAGGGGCATGTGGCCGATGAATTTAGTAAGCAAAACCTTCTCTACCCACCTTTTTGCTCTCTGTTATTTTTAGTAGAATAAAATAAAATGCCATGATTATCCTATTTTCTGAATTTTCCGTGCAATAAAAAAATGGCCCAAAAATAAAAGTTCTCAGAATGCCATGAAAATTTAGTATGATTTTTTCCAGAATATTTAAGAATTTTTGGAACTGAACACACCCCAGGGGGGTGCACCTGTGAGCCACAAGCCCACAGGGCGCGCCCACCCCCCCCCCCCCCCCGAGCGCGCCCAGCAGGCTTGTGGGTCCCACAGGAACCCACTCACTAATGCCAGCCACCCATCTCCTTCTTCTTCCTCCAGAAAAAATCAAACTTGCCCCCAAGCCCGTGTTCTTGCTCATTTTGCTATGAATTTTGATCTCCTTGCTCGAAACTCCATTTCCAAAACTGTTTTGAGGAATTACTCCTTGGTATGTGACTCCTCCAATGCTCCAATTAGTTTTTGTTCTAGTGCTTTATACTTTGCAAATTTTTGCTGCTGCGGCGACCATGTTTATGAGCTTGCATGTTGAATTTGTATGGTCCAAAGTAGTTTTGATGCATGATATAGCTTCTAGATACATGTGGGAGTAGTTGCTATCAATTTTGTTGAGTTTCATTCACTTTTATTTTGAGTCACTAAAAATTTCAGAAAAAGAAAATGCTCAAGTGGAGGTTGAGGGGTTCTTCGAGCCGGAACCCCAAGGAGGCTCCTAAGCCCAAGTATACACTTCCTCATGCGGCCGAGGTGCGGCCGTGCGACAAGTTCTTGAGGGATGCGGGGATTTACGACGATTTCTATCATTTGGTGAACAATGTCGGCATTATCCCGTTCCTCGAAGATAAGTGTGACCAGTATCTTCTCCTCACTAATACTTTCGTGCAAAGCTTTCATTTTCATGCTAGGAGAGATACACCCACAGTGACATTTAATTTATATGATGTTCCCAAAGAGATGACACTTGAGGATTTTTGCGAGGTATGCAAACTTCCCAACGAGGCAGCCCATTAGAGCCACATCCCCGGGATGTCTCGGAGTTTATCTCTGAGGTTACCGTGGGGGAGTCGAGGGGAGTTTCTGAGGCTAGGGTTGCTAGTTTACATTTCCCTGTTTTGCGCTATTATTCATTATTTGCTGGGAGGTTGTGGGGTCGAGGAGATAGGTCTAGGGGGGTGAATAGACACTTAACTAGCCAAAGGTATAGTTTTTAGTTTCTCTTGGAACTTAGGCAGATTTTGGCACAAGTTAAGATAACACCAAGACTTCCTACACATGCATATCTAGAGATTGAGTAGCAAAAATAGTAAAGCATGCAACTGTACAGAAAGTAAAGGGGTAGAGTATCGAAGATCAAACGCAATGAAGACACGGTGGTTTTTGGCGTGGTTTCGATAGGTGGTGCTATCGTACGTCCACGTTGATGGAGGCTTCAACCCACGGAGGGTAACGGTTGCGCGAGTCCATGGAGGGCTCCACCCACGAAGGGTCCATGAAGAAGAAACCTTGCCTATTCCACCATGGCTTACGTCCATGAAGGACTAGCCTCACTCGGGGTAGATCTTCACGAAGTAGGCGATCTCCTTGCCCTTACAAACTCCTTGGTTCAACTCCACATGATCTTGGAGGCTCCCAAGTGACACCTAACCAATCTAGGAGACACCACTCTCCAAAAGGTAATAGATGGTGTGTTGATGATGAACTCCTTGCTCTTGTGCTTCAAGTGATAGTCTCCCCAACACTCAAGAACTTCTCACAGATTTGGATTTCGTGGAAGAAGGATTTGAGTGGAAAGCAACTTGGGAAGGCTAGAAATCAAGGTTCAAATGGTAGGATTTGAATAACTTAATCTCAACACATGAGTAGGTGGTTCTCTCTCATAAAATGTATGGTGGAAATGTAGGCACGTTCTGATGGCTCTCTTACTTGGTAAGAGGGTGGTGGAGGGGTATATATAGCCTCCACACAAAATTCGACCATTACACACTTTTGACCAGACTCGGTGGCACCGACTGAAATTCTCGGTGAGACCGACCCGTGCAAAAGATAAGAACGTTGGGGTTTTCGGTGGGACCGAATGGGAACATCTCGGAGCAACCAAAGTGCAATGGTAAGGGCTAGACCCAGTCTCGGTGGCCCCGATTGCATAATCTCGGTGGGACCAAAATAATTGCAACAAGGCAACAAGGGAGCAAATGTGCTTTCAATCTCCCCCTTTTTGGTAATTGATGACAACATACATCAAAGCTTCAAATAAAGATTTAGCAGAAGTTTGTGTGGGGGAACGGAGCATGAATTTCAAAAAAATTCCTACGCTCACGCAAGATCTATCCATGGAGATGCATCGCTATGAGAGGGGAGAGTGTGTCTACGTACCCACGTAGACCGTTAGCGGAAGCGTCTCACAACGCGGTTGATGTAGTCGAACAATCCTTCGAGCTCCACCGATCGAGTACCGAACGTACGGCACCTCCGAGTTCTACACACATTCAGCTCGGTGACGATCCTCGCCTTCTTGATCCAGCAAGACGTCGAGGAAGTAGATGAGTTCCGTCAGCACGACGGCGTGGCGACGGTGACGGTGAAGTGATTCCGGCAGGGCTTCGCCAAAGCTCTCCGAAAATATGACCGAGGTGGAAAACGGAGATCGGGGCACCGCACACGGCTATGGGACAATTGTGTACTTTGGAGTGCCCCCTTGCCCCCGTATATAAAGGATGAGAGGGAGGAGGCCGCCCCCCTAGGGGTGCGCCAAGTGTGGGGAGTCCTACTAGGACTCCTTAGTCCTAGTAGGATTCCACCTCCCATACGGAGTAGGAAAGGGGGAAGGGAGAGGGAAAGGAAAGAGGGGGCTGCGCCCCCTCCCCTAGTCCAATTCGGTTTGGGCAAGGGGGGGCGCGCGGAACCTTTCCGACGTCCGAATATAGCCTTCCAATATATGAATCTTTACCTCTCGACCATTTCGAGACTCCTCGTCATGTCCGTGATCTCATCCGGGACTCCGAACAAACTTCGGCCACCAATCACATAACTCATATAATACTAAATCGTCATCGAACCTTAAGTGTGCGGACCCTACGGGTTCGGGAATGATGTAGACATGACCGAGACGACTCTCCGGTCAATAACGAACAGCGGAACCTGGATGCTCATATTGGTTCCTACATATTCCACGAAGATCTTTATCGGTGAACCTCATATGACAACATACGTTGTTCCCTTTTGTCCGGCGGTATGTTACTTGCCCGAGATTCGATCGTCGGTATCTAATACCTAGTTCAATCTCGTTACCGGCAAGTCTCTTTACTCGTTCTGTAATACATCATCTTGCAACTAACTCTTTAGTCACGGTGCTTGCAAGGCTTCTGTGATGTTGTATTACCGAGAGGGCCCAGAGATACCTCTCCGATAGTCGGAGTGACAAATCCCAATCTCGATCCATGCCAACTCAACAAACACTTTTGGAGATACCTGTAGTGCACCTTTATAATCACCCAGTTACATTGTGACGTTTGATACACCCAAAGTATTCCTACGGTATCCGGGAGTTGCATGATCTCATGGTCAGAGGAACGTGTATTTGACATAGTGAAAGCAATAGCAATAAACTGAACGATCATTTGCTATGCTAATGGTTGGGTCAAGTCCATCACATCATTCTCCTGATGATGTGATCCCGTTTATCAAATGACAACTCATGTCCATGGTCAGGAAATCTTGACCATCTTTTGATCAACGAGCTAGTCTAGTAGAGGCTTACTAGGGACTCAGTATTTGTCTATTATCCACACATGTATTAAGTTTCCGGTCAATACAATTCTAGCATGAATAATAAACCATTATCATGAACGGAGAAATATGATAATAAACACTTTATTAATTGCCTCTAGGGCATATTTCCAACAGTCTCCCACTTGCACTAGAGTCAATAATCTAGTTTACATCTCCATGTAATTAACATCCAATCAGTTCTAGGGCTGATCATGTTTTGCTTGTGAGAGAGGTTTTAGTCAACGGGTCTGCAATATTTAGATCCGTGTGTTCTTGGCAAATCTCTATGTCATATGTAGATGCTGCTACCACACTCTGCTTGGAGCTACTCCAAAAACGACTGTCCCACTTTACGTATCCGGTCTGAGACTCATAGTCTTCCGGATCGGTGTTTAAAGCTTGCATCGACGTAACCCTTTACGACGAACTCTTTATCACCTCTATTCCCGAGAAATTCTTCCTTAATCCTTTTCAGGTACTTCAGGATATTCTTGACCGCTGTCCAGTGATCTACTCCTGGATCACTTTGGTACCTTCCCACCAAGCTAATAGCGAGGCATACATCAGGTCTAGTACACAGCATGGCATACAAAATAGAGCCTATGGCTGAGGCATAGGGGATGACACTCATCTTCTCTTTGTCTTCTGCCGTGGTCGGGCTTTGAGTCTTACTCAATCTCACACCTTGCAATACAGGCAAGAACCCTTTCTTTGACTGATCCATTTTGAACTTCTTCAAAATCTTGTCAAGGTATGTGCTTCGTGAAAGTCCTATGAGGCGTCTCAATCTATCTCTATAGATTTTGATGCCTAACATGTAAAACAACCTTTACCTAGATTTTCAAGTCTTACTCCACTTCACACCAGGCAAGAACTCATTTCTTTGACTTGATCCTATTTTGAACTTCTTCAAAAAACTCATCAAGATGTGTGAACTTTTATCAGGCGTTTTGATCTATCTCCATAGATCTCGATGCCCAATCTGTGGATAACTCAAAAATAGGTTTTTATTGAAAACCTCCTTTCAATTTTTTATGCTTTCCAGAATTTCTACATCATTTCCAATCAACAATATGTCATCCACATATACTATTAGAAATGCTATAGGGCTCCCACTCACTTTCTTATAAATACAAGTTTCTCCATAAACTTGTATAAACCCAAACGCTTTGATCACTTCATCAAAGCGAGTATTCCAGCTCCGAGATGCTTGCACCAGTCCATAGATGGATCGCTGGAGCTTGCATATTTTGTTAGCGCCTTTAGGATCGACAAAACCTTCCGGCTGTATCATATACAATTCTTCCTTAAGGAATCCGTAAAGGAATGCTGTTTTGACGTCCATTTGCCAGATTTCATAATCATAAAACGCGGCAATTGCTAACATAATTCTGACAGACTTTAGCATCGCTACGGGTGAGAAAGTCTCATCGTAGTCAACTCCTTGAACTTGGTGATAACCTTTAGCAACAAGTCGAGATTTATAGACGGTGATATTACCATCAGCATCCGTCTTCTTCTTAAAGATCCCTTTATTTTCAATAGCTCGCCGTTCATCGGGCAAGTCTACCAAAGTCCACACTTTGTTCTCATACATGGATCCAATCTCGGATTTCATGGCCTCAAGCCATTTGTCGGAATCCGGGCCTGCCATCGCTTCTTCATAGTTCGAAGGTTCACCGTTGTCCAACAACATAACCTCCAAGACTGGATTTCCGTACCACTCTGGTGCGGAACGTGTCCTGGTTGACCTTCGAAGTTCTGTAGCAACTTGATCCGAAGCCTCATGATCATCATCATCAACTTCTTCTCTGGTCTGTGTTGGTGTCACAGAAATTTCTTTCTGTGGCGTACTACTATCCAGAGGAGGTACAATTACCTCATCAAGTTCTACTTTCCTCCCACTCACTTATTTCGAGAGAAACTCCTTCTCTAGAAAGGATCCATTCTTAGCAACGAATACTTTGCCTTCGGATCTATGGTAGAAGGTGTACCCAACGGTCTCCTTTGGGTATCCTATGAAGACGCACTTATCCGCTTTGGGTTCGAGCTTATCTGGCTGAAGCCTTTTGACATAAGCATTGCATCCCCAAACTTTCAGAAATGACATCTTAGGTTTCTTGCAAACCACAGTTCATACGGTGTCATCTCAACGGATTTAGACGGTGCCCTTGTTTAAAGTGAATGCAACTGTCTCTAATGCATAACCCCAAAATGATAGTGGCAAATCGGTAAGAGACATCATAGAACGCACCATATCCAATAGAGTACGATTACGACGTTCGGACACACCATTACGCTGTGGTGTTCCATGTGGCGTGAGCTGTGAAACACTTCCACATTGTCTTAAGTGATTGCCAAACTCGTAACTCAAATATTCTCCTCCATGATCAGATCGTAAGAACTTTATTTTCTTGTTACGATGGTTCTCTACTTCACTCTGAAATTCTTTGAACTTTTCAAATGTTTCAGATTTATGCTTCATCAAGTAGACATAACCATATCTACTCAAATCATCAGTGAACGTGAGAACATAACGATATCCACCGCGCGCCTCAACACTCATCGGACCACATACATCGGTATGTATTATTTCCAATAAGTTGGTTGCTCGCTCCATTGTTCCGGAGAACGGAGTTTTAGTCATCTTGCCAATAAGGCACGGTTCACATGTCTCAAATGATTCATAATCAAGAGATTCCAAAAACCCATCTGCATGGAGTTTCTTCATGTGTTTAACACTGATATGACCTAAGCGGCAGTGCCACAAATATGTGGTACTATCATTATCTTTTGGCATTCGTGTTATGAACATATGTATTACTACGATCAAGATTTAATAAACCTTTCATTTTAAGTGCATGATCATCAATGATATTATCCAAATAAATAGAATAACAATTATTCTCTGAAATTGAATAACCGTCTTGCAATAAACACTATCAGATATAATGTTCATGCTTAACGCAAGCACCAAATAACAATTATTTAGGTTCATCACTAATCCTGAAGGTAGAGAGAGTGTGGCGATGGTGATCACATCAACCTTGGAGACACTTCCAATGCACATCGTCACCTCGTTCTTAGCTAGCCCTCGTTTATTCCGAAGCTCCATGTTTCTAGTTGTAAGCAACTGAACAAGTATCAAATACCCAGGTGCTCCTACGAGTACTAGTAAGGTACATATCAATAACATGTATATCAAATATCTTTGTTGACATTGCCAGTCTTATTATCTGCCAGTTACTTTGGGGAAGTTCCGCTCCCTGTGACATTTCCCTTTGCAATGGGAGCACTAAGTCTCGGGTTTGGTTCAGCCTTGGGTTTCTTCGCGTGAGCGGCAACTGTTTTACCGTTCTTCTTGAAGTTCCCTTTTCTTTCCCTTGCCCTTCTTGAAACTAGTGGTCTTATTAACCATCAACACTTGATGTTCCCTTTTTTTTTGATTTCTACATCCGCAGATTGTAGCATTGCGAATAGCTTAAGGATCTTCTATCCCTTGCATGTTTATAGTTCATCACGAAGATCCAGTAGCTTAGTGATAGTGACTAGAGAACTCTATCAATCACCACTTTATTCGGAAGTTTAACTCCCACTTGATTCAAGTGTTTGAAGTACTCAGACATTCTGAGTACATGCTCACTAACGGAGCTGTTCTTCTCCATCTTGTAGCTTAGAACTTGTCGAAGGTTTCATACCTCTCGACCCGGGTGTGAGCTTGAAAAACAAATTTTCAGCTCTTGGAACATCTCATATGCTCCGTGTTGCTCAAAACATATTTGGAGCTCCGGTTCTAAGCCGTAAAGTATGGCGCACTGAACTATCGAGTAGTCATCTTTTCTTGTCTGCCAGACGTTCATAACGTCCTCAGACGAAGCCGTAGGGGTATTTCACTGAGCGGTGCATTAAGGACATAAGCCTTCTGTGTAGCAGTGAGGACAATCCTCAGATCACGGACCTAGTCCGCATAGTTGCTTCCATCAACTTTCCACTTCGTTTTCTCTAGGAACATAATAAAAACAGGGGAACTATAGCGCGGTCTATTGATCTACAACATAAATTTGCTAAGACAAGTAAGACTATGTTCATGACAATTGAAGTTCAATTAATCAAATTACTTAAGAAATCCCACTTAGATTAACATCCCTCAAGTTGTCTAAGTGTAACATGATCCACATCAACTAAACCACGTCCGATCATCACGTGAGGTGGATTAGTTATCAATGGTGAACATCTTTCATGTTGATCGTATCTACTATATGACTCATGTTCGACCTTTCGGTCTCTTGTGTTCCGAGGCCATGTCTGTACATGTTAGGCTCGTCAAGTTTAACCCAAGTATTCTGCGTGTGTAAAACTGGCTTACACCCGTTGTATGCGAACGAAAGAATCCATCACACCCAATCATCACGTGGTGCTTAGAAGCGTCGAACCTTCGCAACGGTGCATACTAGGGGAGAACACTTATCTTGAAATTTAGTGAAGGGATCATCTTATAATGCTACCGTCGTCCTAAGCAAAATAAGATGCATAAAAGGATTAACATCACATGCAATTCAATATATATGTGACATGATATGGCCATCATCGTCTTGTGCTTTTGATCTCCATCAGCAAAGCACCGTCATGATCTCCATCGTCACCGGGTTGACACCTTGATCTCCATCGTAGCGTCGTGACACCTTGATCTCCATCGTAGTGTCGTGACACCTTGATCTCCATCATAGCGTCGTGGTCGTCTTGCCGATTATTGCTATTACTACTACTACTGCTAACTCATAGCGGTAAAGTAAAGCAATTACATAGCGTTGGCATTGCATACAATAAAGAGACAACCATAAGGCTCCTGCCGGTTGCCTGATAATTTACAAAACATGATCATCTCATACAACAACTTATATCACATCATGTCTTGGCCATATCACATCACCAGCATACCCTGCAAAAACAAGTTAGACGTCCTCTACTTTGTAGTTGCAAGTTTTACGTGGCTGCTACGGGTTTGCAAGAACCGTTCTTACCTACGCAAAACCACAACGTGGTGTAGTGATTGCTTTTTGATCTTCTAAAAGAACCCTCTTCATTGAAACCGATTCAACTAAAGTGAGAGAGACAGACACCCGCCAGTCACCTTTATGCAACGAGTGCACGTAGCGGTGAAACCTGTCTCGCGTAAGCGTACGCGTAATGTCGGTCCGGGCTGCTTCATCTCACAATAACGCCGAATCAAGTAACAACTAGTAACGGCAAGCAATATGTATACACCCACGCCCATAACTCACTTGTGTTCTACTCGTGCAAAACACATCTACGCATAGACCTGGCTCAGATGCCACTGTTGGGGAACGGAGCATGAATTTCAAAAAAATTCCTACGCTCACGCAAGATCTATCCATGGAGATGCATCGCTATGAGAGGGGAGAGTGTGTCTACGTACCCACGTAGACCGTTAGCGGAAGCGTCTCACAACGCGGTTGATGTAGTCGAACAATCCTTCGAGCTCCATCGATCGAGTACCGAACGTACGGCACCTCCGAGTTCTACACACGTTCAGCTCGGTGACGATCCTCGCCTTCTTGATCCAGCAAGACGTCGAGGAAGTAGATGAGTTCCGTCAGCACGACGGCGTGGCGACGGTGACGGTAAAGTGATTCCGGCAGGGCTCCGCCTAAGCTCTCCAAAAATATGACCAAGGTGGAAAACGGAGATCGGGGCACCGCACACGGCTATGGGACAATTGTGTACTTTGGGGTGCCCCCTTGCCCCCGTATATAAAGGATGAGAGGGAGGAGGCCGGCCCCCTAGGGGTGCGCCAAGTGTGGGGAGTCCTATTAGGACTCCTTAGTCCTAGTAGGATTCCACCTCCCATACGGAGTAGGAAAGGGGGAAGGGAGAGGGAAAGGAAAGAGGGGGCTGCGCCCCCTCCCCTAGTCCAATTCGGTTTGGGCAAGGGGGGGCGCGCGCCTCCTCACGTGGCCTGCCTCTCCTTTTCCCGTATGGCCCAAAAAGGCCCATTACTTCTCCCGGTGAATTCCCGTAACTCCCCGGTACTCCGAAAAATACCCGAATCACTCGGAACCTTTCCGACGTCCGAATATAGCCTTCCAATATATGAATCTTTACCTCTCGACCATTTCGAGACTCCTCGTCATGTCTGTGATCTCATCCGGGACTCCGAACAAACTTCGGCCACCAATCACATAACTCATATAATACTAAATCGTCATCGAACCTTAAGTGTGTGGACCCTACGGGTTCGGGAATGATGTAGACATGACCGAGATGACTCTCCGGTTAATAACCAACAGCGGAACCTGGATGCTCATATTGGTTCCTACATATTCCACGAAGATCTTTATCGGTGAACCTCATATGACAACATACGTTGTTCCCTTTTGTCCGGCGGTATGTTACTTGCCCGAGATTCGATCGTCGGTATCTAATACCTAGTTCAATCTCGTTACCGGCAAGTCTCTTTACTCATTCCGTAATACATCATCTTGCAACTAACTCTTTAGTCACGGTGCTTGCAAGGCTTCTGTGATGCTGTATTACCGAGAGGGCCCAGAGATACCTCTCCGATAGTCGGAGTGACAAATCCCAATCTCGATCCATGCCAACTCAACAAACACTTTCGGAGATACCTGTAGTGCACCTTTATAATCACCCAGTTACGTTGTGACGTTTGATACACCCAAAGTATTCCTACGGTATCCGGGAGTTGCATGATCTCATGGTCAGAGGAACGTGTATTTGACATAGTGAAAGCAATAGCAATAAACTGAACGATCATTTGCTATGCTAATGGTTGGGTCAAGTCCATCACATCATTCTCCTAATGATGTGATCCCGTTTATCAAATGACAACTCATGTCCATGGTCAGGAAATCTTGACCATCTTTTGATCAACGAGCTAGTCTAGTAGAGGCTTACTAGGGACTCAGTATTTGTCTATTATCCACACATGTATTAAGTTTCCGGTCAATACAATTCTAGCATGAATAATAAACCATTATCATGAACGGAGAAATATGATAATAAACACTTTATTAATTGCCTCTAGGGCATATTTCCAACAGTTTGTATGAAAGCTTTGAAGAAAACATGTAACATGTATGAGCTCCCCCTAAAGATGTGCATATAGAATGATGATATTTCATGGAGAACAGAGGCAGAAATGTAAGGAAATATACATGTAACATGTATCTTGGCTACATGCATCAGAGCAATAAACATGACATTTAGATATCCACATGTTCATGATTATCTTCTTGCAAACAATATATACTAGCAAGAGGTCATCATGTACATGGGTGTGATGCATATACTTACCTTGAAGTTCTTGATCAAGTACCTGAAGAAATACACTTAAGAAAACAAGGTTAGATAACACAAGATAAATTCTTCAAGAAAAGACACAAGATCAACAAGAAACCAAGATTGGGATATCATGTAGAAGAGAGTATCACTAGGTGAATACTTCTTTGAAGCAGACATGTCCCCAAAAGAAAGAAATAGTTGTCTCCCCTTAAAGAACTTCATCTCCCCCTGAATCTAACATTGGATGTTGGGAGTAGGTAGGGTGAGAAAACTAAAACAACCAAAAACTGATCATGTTTCTCCCCTCTTAGAAACATGTAACATTCTCTCCTCTTGTAAGGTGCATCTCTCTCTCTCTCCCCTTTTTACAAAGAAGAGCTTGTAATGATAAGCTTTGATGTATTCCTCTCTCCCCCTTTGACATCAATTTCCAAGAAGGGACTTCAAGGTTACTGGTCAAGTGGGTTTGGTCCTTGAGAAACACATCTAGCCATTGAGTAGCTCTATATGCAAGTAGAGGGTAAGAATCATTGAGTGGAGCTGGAGCAGAAAATCACAGAAAATATGTGACAGAAAAATTCCTTAGAGCAGCAAGGTCGGTGACTCTGAGTTGGTTCACTTCGATGTGACCGAGTCTTTCGCAAAAGACCGAGTCTTTCGCAAAAGGAAGATTTTGTCAACTCAGCTCACTAGGCAAGTGAAATCGCACAAAGATTTGCAATGAATTAACTATGAAACACAGAAAAGAAAAGAAAGAAACAAAGAAATATCTAGATGAAGTTTTTTTGAAATAGAAACACTCTAGCAAGAAGAGAAACATAAAAGAAACACTAGAGAACTTCATCTAGAGGGGTCGGCGACTAGGTCACCTATGTTAGAGTATATTGACTTAGGAGTCAAGTGAGAACACTTGATCATAGGTCATACTCATCGTTAAGCTCAAAATGGGGCTACCATTTTTCCTTTAAGCATTTCAATGTATTCACATCTTGTTGAGTTGCTTTAGCTCATAACTTTGAGTAAAGCTTCTCTAAGATGTGAGAACTTACATTGGGATTTGGTGGTGATGTCCATCATGTAGTTGAACTTGAAGTGGATGTTCATGAGTTGAAGTTGGGAGCGATCCTATCATTTATAGTTCATCTTCCTACATGGGTTAGATTTGCAAGGAACAACATGTATATCCAAAATGACAAGAATGAAGCATAACTCAAAAGTTGTCAAAGGGTATGTTTAGGTTGTCTTTTTTCCTTGTTCCACCAAGGATTGTTGATACTTGATTTATACAAGATTGCTCAAGATAAGAGTGAGATGCAATCTTGTGACATGAAGCTTGTCCAAGTACCTACAAAAGGTTAGATACAATACAAGGGAGCAAAATGTCCAAGATATAATATGATCATGGAAGTATCATGGATTAGTCAAGAATGCTCATGCCCTTGTATGCATCCACATGAACCTCTAGTTCACATTTGAAGCATCAATGATGTTCACCTCACTCCTCAAGTGGCAAAACACCTTCTCATCAAGAGGTTTGGTGAAGATATCTGCCAATTGCCTGTCGGTACAAACATGTTTAAGGTCAATGTCACCTTTCTCAACATGATCTTGAATGAAATGGTGACGAACCTCAATATGCTTAGTTCGAGAATGTTGCACGGGATTGTGTGCAATCTTAATAGCACTCTCATTGTCACATAGTAATGGTACATGTATCACATGCACACCATAATCTTTAAGAGTTTGAGTCATCCATAATAATTGAGCACAACATGATCCCGTGGCAATGTATTCCGCTTCGGCAGTAGATAGAGATACCGAGTTTTGTTTCTTGGAGGATTAAGACACAAGAGATCTACCAAGAAATTGACATGTACCCGAAGTGGATTTTCTATCAACCTTGTCTCCGGCATAGTATGAATCGGAATAGCCAACAAGATTAAAAGAGGATCCTTTGGGATACCATATGCCAAAGTTTGTTGTATGTAACAAGTATCTCACGATTCTTTTCACCGCCTTAAGGTAACACTCTTTTGGTGCCGCTTGGTATCGTGCACACATGCACACACTTAGCATAATGTCGGGACGGGAGGCACATAGATATAGCAATGAACCAATCATTGATCGGTAAACCTTTTGATCAACCGGTTTGCCATCCTTGGTCAAGTCAAGATGTCCACTCGTGGGCATGGGGGTTTTCATACCTTTACTTTCTTGCATGTTGAACTTCTTGAATAAGTCATTGGTATACTTTGTTTGAGAAACAAAAGTGCTCTCCTTAGTTTGCTTGATTTGCAAACCAAGAAAGAATTTGAGTTCACACATCATAGACATCTCATACTTTTCCGATATCAACCTTCCAAACTTTTCACTAAAAGAGGGGTTAGTAGATCCAAAGATAATGTCATCAACATAAATTTGGCATACAAATAATTCTCCATTAACCCTCTTAGTGAACAAAGTTGAATCAATTTTCCCAATTTCAAAACCTTTTTCAAGAAGAAACTTTGTCAAGCATTTGTACCAAGCTCTAGGGGCTTGTTTAAGACCGTAAAGAGCTTTACGAAGTTTGTAGACATGATTAGGTTTCTTGGGATTAACAAAGCCGGGAGGTTGTTTAACATAGACTTCCTCCTCAATTTCACCATTTAAGAAAGCACTTTTAATATCCATTTGGTAAAGCGTGATATCATGGTGATTGGCATAAGCAAGTAAGATGTGAATGGACTCAAGTCTAGCAACGGGGGCATAGGTCTCACCATAGTCCATACCTTCGACTTGTGTGTAACCTTGTGCTACGAGATGAGCCTTATTGCGTACAACTTGTCCATCTTCATCTTGCTTATTCCGAAACACCCATTTGGTTCCAATGATGTTTTGCTCATCTTTTGGCTTCTCAACCAATGTCCAAACTTGGTTCCTCTCAAAGTTGTGTAGCTCCTCGTGCATTGCATTCACCCAATCGGGGTCCTTGAGAGCTTTTTCTACCTTCAAAGGTTCAACACTAGAGATGAATGAGTAATGCTCACAAAAGTTAGCTAAACAAGATTTAGAGCGAGTGATTCTCCCGGATTGGATATCTCCAAGTATTTGTTCGACGGGATGATTCTTGTCGATTCTTGCTCAAACTCGAGGTAGCTTTTGCTTGGGTTGTGGTGAGGCTTCCTCATCATCATCTTCTTCTTCTTCGTTGATGTTGTCGTTGTTCGCTTGTGGAGGTGGAGAAGGAGGTTGAGGTGGATCATCTTGTTGCAGTTCCTCATTCCCTTCGTCTTGACGTGTTCCACTTGTGGATGCCTCCATGTCAACTTGTTGTTCACCTTGACGTGACGTTGGAGCTTCCACTTGAATTGACGAAGTACTCTCCTTCACTTCCATGGGTCGAATCTTGCCAATAGACAAGTCTTAAATTGCTTCCGATGGTTCTTGATCTCCTACATCAATTGGCAGTTGCTCGACTTGCGAGCCATTAGTCTCATCAAACTTCACATCTACCGTCTCTTAAACTTTTCGAGTGAAGTTGTTGTAGACACGGTAAGTGTGAGAGTTCGATCCGTAACCGAGTAGAAAACCTTCATGAGATTTAGGAGCAAACTTTGAACAACGATGCTTATCAAGAATGTAACATTTTGAGCCAAATACTCGAAAGTATCCAACTTGTGGTTTGTTACTGGTGAGTAGTTCATACGCCATTTTACCAAGAAACTTATGAAGATAGAGTCGATTTGTAGCATGACTAGATGTTTCAACCGCTTCCGCCCAAAAGTGTTTTGGCGTCTTGTATTCATCAAGCATTGTTCTTGCCATCTCAATAAGAGTCCGGTTCTTCCTCTCAACAACTCCATTTTGTTAAGGTGTGTACGTAGCCGAGAACTCATGTGAAATGCCTTCCTCATCAAGAAAGGTATCCACATTGGCGTTCTTGAACTCCGTTCCGTTATCACTCCGAACCTTCTTGATCTTCACTTCAAATTGATTTTGGGCCTTTCTTGCGAAGTTCTTGAAGATCTTTTGTACCTGCGATTTGTCATCGAGAAAGAACACCCACGTAAATCTGGAAAAATCATCAACAATGACCAAACCGAAAGAGTTACCACCAAGAATCTTATAGGAGTTGGGACCAAAAAGATCCATATGAAGTAGCTCGAGTGGTCTCCTTATGGTCATAATGTTCTTCACGGGATAGCTTCCTCCAACTTGTTTTCCTGCTTGACAAGCACTACAAAGTCGATCCTTGTCAAATATAACATCTTTCACACCAAGAATGTGATCTCCTTTAACAAGTTTATCAAGGTTACACATGCCAACATGTCCAAGTCTTCTATGCCATAACCAACCTTTAGAAGATTTAGCAATTAAGCATGTACGAGGTTGGCCTCTCTTAGTGAAATCAACAATGTATAGATCACCTCTACGAATGCCGGTAAAGACCATATTATGATTATCTCGACGAAACACTTGGCAATCTACTTCGGTAAATAGAACATTGAAACCAAAATCGGCTAGTCTAGATACGGAAAGAAGATTGTAGCCAAGAGATTCAACAAGCATAACATTTTGTATGGAGATATCATTGGATATGGCCACCTTACCAAGGCCAAGTACCTTACCCTTGGAGTTGTCTCCAAAAGTCACATACTTGCGTGGACCATCATTTTTAGCAAGCTCACGAAACATGTCTCTATCTCTGGTCATGTGATCGGTACATCCACTATCAAGAATCCACTATTTTCCTCTGGCCATGTAATCTCGAAGATTTTCCATAAGACTAAGATTCCTCATGGTCTTCTCAAATTCAATATCAAATTCTTCGTCCTCATCATAATAGCCATGCTCAACATCATCATCATCAACATGTATATGATCATCACCTAGGGCAATGAATTCATTAGTTTCATGATCATGACAATGTTCAAGTTTATGAATTCTAATGGCTTCCGTGATAATGTTACTAATAGTTCTAACATCTCCTTTAGCACGCATAAGGTCACGAAGCTCAAACAAGCAATCATCAAAGCTAGGATCACTAGGACTCATCTTGTGAAAAGCAATAGTCTTATGAAGAATCTCATCAAGACACTTTAAAGAGTAATCCGGATATCACTTTTCCAAGTCATGCCATAGGGTATAAGCACACCCAAAGTTTTGCATACAACGAAGCACAATTTTAGGTAATCCTCTAATGATAAGATTGACGGTTCTAAGATTACGAAGCATGTCAATTTCCTCTTCATGAGTAGGATGCAAGGGATCAATAGGAGGCACATAAGGATTATGAATATACTTGCTCAAGTTAAATTCATCAAAGATATCAAGCATCTCATCCTTCCAAAAGTTGTAATACTCCCCATTGAGAATAGCCACTCTACGTCTAAGACTCCCCAAAGTAGACACATCCATCTCCCTCCAATGGTGATTAAACCAAAGCTATGGAGACCAAAGCTCTGATACCAATTGTGGGGTCGAGGAGATAGGTCTAGAGGGGGGGGGTGAATAGACACTTAACTAGTCAAAGGTGCAGTTTTTAGTTTCTCTTGGAACTTAGGCAGATTTTGGCACAAGTTAAGATAACACCAAGACTTCCTCCACATGCATATCTAGAGATTGAGCAGCGGAAATAGTAAAGCATGCAACTGTACAGAAAGTAAAGGGGTAGAGTATCGAAGATCAAATGCAATGAAGACACGGTGGTTTTTGGCGTGGTTCCGATAGGTGGTGCTATCGTATGTCCACGTTGATGGAGGCTTCAACCCACGGAGGGTAACGGTTGCGAGAGTCCATGGAGGGCTCCACCCACGAAGGGTCCCTAAAGAAGCAACCTTGCCTATTCCACCATGGCTTACGTCCATGAAGGACTAGCCTCACTCGGGGTAGATCTTCACGAAGTAGGCGATCTCCTTGCCCTTACAAACTCCTTGGTTCAACTCCACATGATCTTGGAGGCTCCCAAGTGACACCTAACCAATCTAGGAGACACCACTCTCCAAAAGGTAATAGATGGTGTGTTGATGATGAACTCCTTGCTCTTGTGCTTCAAGTGATAGTCTCCCCAACACTCAAGAACTTCTCACAGATTTGGATTTGGTGGAAGAAGGATTTGAGTGGAAAGCAACTTGGGAAGGCTAGAAATCAAGGTTCAAATGGTAGGATTGGAATAACCTGATCTCAACACATGAGTAGGTGGTTCTCTCTCATAAAATGTATGGTGGAAATGTAGGCACGTTCTGATGGCTCTCTTACTTGGTAAGAGGGTGGTGGAGGGGTATATATAGCCTCCACACAAAATTCGACCGTTACACACTTTTGACCAGACTCGGTGGCACCGACTGAAATTCTCGGTGAGACCGACCCGTGCAAAAGATATGAACGTTGGGGTTTTTGGTGGGAGCGAATGGGAACATCTCGGAGCAACCAAAGTGCAATGGTAAGGGCTAGACCCAGTCTCGGTGGCACCGATTGCATAATCTCGGTGGGACCGAAATGATGCAACTTGGCAACAGAAACTTGGTCACTCCATCTCGGTGGCACCGAGTGCAATTTCGGTGGGACCAAAATAATTGCAACAAGGCAACAGAGAGATGTTTACCCATCTCGGTGGGACCGAGATCCATATCGGTGAATCCGATTTGGTAGGGTTTGGCTTGTGGCACTGTCTGAATGAACTCGGTGGGTCCGGAAAGGATGTATTCGGTGGGACCGAGTTGGCTTTTAGGGTTTTGGACAGATATGGATAGAGAAGGTGGCTGAGGGTTTTGGAGCAATATCACTAAGCACTTGAGCAACCAGATCATTATCAAAACCTCATCCCCTTTTAATAGTATTGGCTTTTCTATGGACTCAATGTGATCTTGGATCACTAAACCAAGAATGAAGAGTCTTGAGCTTTTGCCAATGTATGTCCTTAGCATTTTGAAGGGTTCCACATCTTGTCCTTGCCACGCCATTGTTGCACTTGTTTGAAATTCACTAGATAGAGGCATTAGTCCAACAACATGTATGTTGGCATAAATTACCAAAACCACCAAGGGAGCAAATGTGCTTTCAGAGGTGTTTGACTGGTCGGTGGGAGAGTGGCACACTCAGTTCGCCTGACCTTGCTATTTTGCACCACACTCTCTATGCTGATAGAACTTTCAGTTTGGGTGCTATGGTTGCCCGGCGGTTGCACGCCAACCGTTCGAAGGGCGTTATCTATGGTGGTATTTATGCTTCCCGTCTCGCGCAACACTTTGAGATCCCTATTAGGCATGACAAGAGGGAAGAGACGCTTTTACCTGTTATGCATCTTGACTACGAGAGTATGGATGGGCATGACTTTATTAACAGGGGCCGTAAACGATTTCAGTATAACTTGGTATTCAGTCAGGGTACATGTGAGATTTTTACTTTGCCTGCGCCTACCTTGTTTGACATTCACAGGGGCAGATACATCATCATGCCTGAGGACATTTATGCCTATTGGGGCTTGGACCAGCCCCAAGCACCTGAGCCAGCACCTGTGCCAGAGCCGTACCAGGAGCCCATCTATCAGTGGGAGCCTCAGGAGGCCATTTACCAGTGGGATCCTTAGCAGCCTCCGCACTATCCGGGAGGTGCTGATTTCGACCCGTGGCCATAGACCAACTTAGGCCAAAAGCCTAAGCTTGGGGGAGTACGTATTTCTCACCGACATTACATTCATGTTCACACATTCATTCCAGTTGTCGGTGTTCATCCTTTTTCATTGTATATCCATGCTAGTTTTATTTTTGTTTTCTTCTTCTTGTTTGAAAAACTTTCAAAAATCCAAAAAAAATAGTTGTAGTTTCTTTCTTGTCTAGTTAATTCGTAGTAGTAAAAGAAAACCCAAAAAGATTTCTCGTTTCTTCTTTTGCTTGTTGGGAGCTTTCCCGTGTAAATAGTTTTTCTCGTTTTTGTTTTTCCTTCGTTAATTTGCTTTCTTCAGAAAAACCAAAAACTCCAAAAATATTTCAGTGTGTTTCTTTGAATTTATTTTCTTTTCGTTGAGTCGTCACAAGGAGAAATACCACGATGAAAATGTTTAGTGGCTCCCATATGCTTTATTGTTGATCTAACAACGAGCCACTATTACTTTGTCTTCTTCTTTGAATAAATGTTTGCAGATTCCAGCTTAGTCCATGGCACACTTGCACTATTATTATTATCATCACATCATTCGGTCGTGCAAGTGAAAGGCAATAATGACAATATTTGATGAAGTGATTGTGGTGAAGAAAAGCTGGTATGAACTCTTCTTGTTCTTGTCTTTGTAAATATGTTTAGTTCAGTATTCATGATTCAGCATTATTATGAGTAAACATATTTGTGATGACAATTAGAGATTATAGTTGCTCATGCCATGCTTAAATAGCTAGGAGTGGATAATGATTTATCTTGAGTGTCAACATGCATTAAAATGGTTGTGATGTAATATGTTAGCATGGTATCCTCCTCTGAGTAATTCGAGTGGCTTGACTTGGCACATGTTCATACATGTAGTTGAATCAAAACCAACATAGCCTCCATGATATTTATGTTCAGGGTGTTGATATCCTACTCATGCTCGTGTTCAATGTTCATTATTCGCAATGCATGTCTATGACCATTTTCGCTCTCTAGCTGGTCGCTTCTTAATCTATTTGCTAGCCTTCGCCTGTACTAAGCGGGAATACTGCTTGTGCATCCAAATCCCTAAACCAAAGTTGTTCCAGATGAGTCCACTATATCTACCTATATGCGGTATTACTCTGCCGTTCCAAGTAAATTTGCAAGTGCCACCTCTAAATATTCAAACGAACATCTGTTTTGTGTGCCCGTACCCCTCATGGAGCGACAAGGGGCGGTCAGTATCTTCCATGCTAAGCGGGTTACTCTCAGATGAGTGTTTATTCACTTGTCATTGCACGAGAGAGGATGGTAATTGGGATGCCCAGTCCTATGCTCAAATCGAAATCATATAATGCAAACAAACTCCCCCGAATAGTTGTTGGTATGGAGGGCACCCGTGAATTCGGCTAGCCATGGCTTGTGTTGGTACGATGGAGGGGGAGTAAACTTTACCTTTTCGCTTGGGAATCGCCTATAATTTGTTTAGCATGGAAGATATTGAAAACTCTCGGTCGTGACATTGACAGGAAAGGCATACCTCCCAAAATTATTTTCATCTATAATTTAAGCTTCGAGCTCTGGCACCGCTGCAAATCCATGCTTCCCTCTGCGAAGGGCCTATCCATTTACTTTTATGTTATTTTACTTTTATTGTTGAGTCATCACCCTCTCATTCAAGCACCAGTTGGAGAGCACTATTGTCATTTTTATGCATTGAGTATAGTTAATGTTGGGTGTGACCATGACTGGATATCCTCTACCCTGAATTACAATGTTTAGTCGTTGCTTGAATCTCAGAGGTGCTTTGCATTTATGTTTTGCGGTCTCAGAAAGGGCTAGCGAGATACCATGTTATCATATTATATCATGATTGTTTTGATAAAGTGTTGGCATCCGAGATATCTTATTATTGCTCGCTAGTTGGTTATGTTATTGCCATGAGTAAATGTGAGACCTAAGTGTTATCATCAATATGGTTAGTTCATAATCTTTGCTAAAAACCTGGATGCTAGTTAAGTATATATACAGACAACAAGAACAAAAGAGTTTGTAAAAGTTTTTCTTTATCACTTTTAGTTTGTCAACTGAATTGCTTGAGGACAAGCAATGAGTTAAGCTTGGGGGAGTTGATACGTCCCAAACGTATCTACTTTTCCAAACAATTTTGCTCTAGTTTGGACTCTAATTTGCATGATTTGAATGGAACTAACCCGGACTGGCGCTGTTTTCAGCAGAATTGCCATGATGTTGTTTTTGTGCAGAAATAAAAGTTCTCGGATGGACCTGAAAATTTACGGAGAATTATTTCAGAATATATAAAAAATACTGGCACAAAGATCCACCAGAGGGGGGGGGGGGGCCACCAGGCGCCACAAGCCTGGGGGGCGCGGCCACCCCCCAGGGCGCGCCTGGCAGGCTTGTGGGCCCCTGGCAACTCCGTTTGACCTAATTCCAACGCTATAAGTACCTATTCATGGAGAAAAAAATCAGAGAGAAAGAATCATTGCGTTTTACGATACGGAGCCGCCGCCACCTCCTGTTCTTCATTGGGAGGGCTGATATGGAGTCCGTTCGGGGCTTCGGAGAGGGGGATTCGATGCCGTCGTCATCATCAACCATCCTCCATCACCAATTTCATGATGCTCACCGCCGTGCATGAGTAATTTCTTCGTAGGCTTGCTGGACGGTGATGGGTTGGATGAGATTAACCATGTAATCGAGTCAATTTGTTAGGGCTTTGATCCCTAGTATCCACTATGTTCTGAGATTGATGTCTTTGATATGCTTAATGCTTGTCACTAGGGCCCGAGTGCCATGATTTTAGATCTGAACCCTCTATGTTTTCATGAATATATTTGAGTTCTTGATCCTATCTTGCAAGTTATATGCACCTGTTACATGTCATGATCCGCATACCCCAAGGTGACAATAATTGGGATTCTTTCCGGTGATTGCCGTAGTTTGAGGAGTTCATGTATTCACTATGTGCTAATGCTTTGTTCCGGTTCTCTATTAAAAGGAGGCCTTAATATCCCTTAGTTTCCTTAAGGACCCCGCTGCCACGGGAGGGTTGGACAAAAGATGTCATGCAAGTTCTTACTATAAGCACGTATGACTATATACGGAATACACGCCTACATTACATTGATGAATTGGAGCTATTGTGTATCGCCCTAGGTTGTGACTGTTACATGATGAATGTCGTGTAACATAATTTTCCATCACTGATCCAATGCCTACGCTTTTCGCATATTGATCTTTGTTAAGTCACTTTCGTTGTTGCTGCTGTTACAATTACTACAAAACTGCTTCTGTTACTGTTACTACTGTTACTATTGCTCTTGAAACTATCATACTACTGTGCTACTAAACACTTTGTTGCAGATATTTAGTTCTCCAGGTGTGGTTGAATTGACAACTCAACTGCTAATACTTGCAAATATTCTTTGGCTCCCCTTGTGTCGAATCAATAAATCTCGGTGAAATACTACCCACGAAAACTGTTGCGATCCCCTATACTTGTGGGTTATCAGAAGGCACGTAGTGTGTTGTTACCACTAAGGACAAAGCGACGGGGTTTGGTCCTATCGATTGATCTTAGTTTGTCTACATTACGTCATCATGCTTATTGCATTACTCTATTTATCATGAACTTAATACTTTGAGATGCATGCTGGATAGTGGTCTTGGGGTGGAGTAATAGTAGTAGATACAGTTGGATTAACAGTCTACTTGTCACAGACGTAATGCCTATGTGAGATTATGCCATGAATGATCACAATTATGGCTATGCTCAATTCTGTCAATTGCCCAATAGTAATTTGTCTACCACACCATTGCTATGCTTTCGAGAGAGAAGCCACTAGTGAACGTATGGCCCCGGGGTCTATTTTCCATCAATACCAAAGCCTCTAAAATTGTTTCTATTTGCTCTTTCACTTTTTGTTACTATGCATATCACTATCTGCTTTTAATCTTGTCGCAAGCAAGAACAAGGGGAGTGATGACCCCCTTGCCTTTGTTTGGGTGCAAGCAATTGTTTTGTTTGTGTGCAGGTGTTGCTAACGTTGTTGGTGTGGTTCCTCCTACTTGTTCGATAAACATTGGTTCTTAACTGAGGGAAATACTTTCTGCTGATGTGCTACATCTCGTTTCCTCTTCGGGGAATCCAACAACTCCTACGGGAGTAGCAGAAGAATTTCTGGCGCCGTTGCCGGGGAGACATCATCTACCAAATCAGGTGCCTTCGCACAAACACTTTCCTTTTGCTTATTTTTTATTTTCTTGTATTTTGCCTTTTATTTGCCTTCTCTTTTCTTTGCCAAAAAATTCCAAAATACCAAAAATATAATCTTGTGTTACTATCTCGTCTTGTGTTGCCATTTATGTCTACTCTTGAAAATACCAAGCTTTGTGATTTCAGTAGTGCTAATAACAATGATTTCATTAGTACTCCTATTGCTCCTCCCGCCACTAGTGCGGAGTCTTATGATATTAAAGTTGTCTTGCAAAATCTTGTTATGAAAGAATAATTCTCTGGAAATTTTAATGAAGATGTTGCTTCCCATCTTAATACCTTTGTTGAGTTATGTGATATGCAAAAATTTAAATATGTGGATAATTATATTGCTAAACTGAAACTTTTTCCTTTTTCTCTAAGAGATAGAGCTAAAGCATGGTTATCTTCTTTACCAAAAAATAGTATTGACATTACAAAATCTTGGCTATTTTGCGACGTTTCACTTCTGTCATGTAAAACCGTTTTTCATCACGGAAAATGTTCTGGTGACGTTTTCTAGCCGTCACCCCCAGCGTCACTAAAGCGCCGTCATAAAAAATAAAATCTTGATGGTACCATGTCGCGGGCATGTGCAGGACACGCGTGTGACACCGTGGACTGGAGACGTCCTTTTGCTGGTTCTTGAGTACCAAACCTGAGACATCAGCACCGGACCAGCATCCAGGCTGGACATCCGGCCAAGAGCCAGGACATCCGACAACTCCTCAAGCCCCGGACATCCGGTCCCCAGCCCGGACATCTGGCACCTGCGTGTGCACAACCGGACCGAAGGCCCATGTATTCCCTCTCCTCTCACAATTCGTCCAAGACTATATATAGACCCCCTCCTCCATCTAGCTAGGGTTGGCAAAGTGATAGCTCATATCTAGAGAGAGCTTTGCTCATATCTACCACCTCTCCCATGGAGATCAAGACCTCCATGTGAGAAGACCCCTATGTAGGGAAGGTCCATCTTGGATTCAAGACCTCATCTCCTTCATAGGATTTGGGATGAACTCTACCTTGTATCTTTGTTCCCTTTGTTGTTCATGTACCTTCATGGATCTTATGTGCTTGTAAGTCTAGTGGATGTGTGATTGGACTTGTTCTTGAGTGTTCCTCTTGTGATTTCTCCACGTTCTTCCCCGTGTTCTTCATGTTCTTCGAGGTTTCCCCCTCCAATTCATGCAAGATCACTAGCAAGGGCTTGGCCGTACATCATCTTGGATCAAAGCAAGGTTGATTCATAGCTTGGAGTTCTCCCTCTCCACTTTCTAGCCCCAATTTTGTTTGTTTTTCCCCAAATTCGAAAATCCCCACAAAAAGAGCCATACCAAAAAATTTGTGATTTGTTGGTTTTGATGATGTTTTGTTGATTTTGATCCATGGATTCGAAGTGTTGCAGGTGAATCTAACTTCTCCTCACCTTTCCCACCATTTCCATCCACGAAGTTCGCCCAACTTTTGCACAATTTTTCTTCTCCATCTTCTTCTTCCCGAAATCCCCATCTCCACGGATCTCATCAACCGCCGGACATCCGCCCGACGCAGCCAACATCTCCACTTTCCCCAAATTTTGCCGATTTTCACCAATTTTGCCCGCATACTTCCGCATTACCACCACCTAACTTCCGCAAATACCACCAACCTTCTGCCACCACCACAAGTTTTGTCATATTTGCCATTTGAGAATTTGAGTTCGCGGTTTTCTGTTTCCAAAGGTGTTTCAGCTAATTAGGAATGGTTCAACATCGACATCACCGCGCTCAAATTTCACCATGGACTCCACATCGACTACGACCACTTCATCATTTGACACCTGACCGTAAGCAAGGACGGTAACCTTGACGACATCATTGTACATTTACCCTTGCCATTGCATTGTTAACCCCGAGTGATATGTCTCCAACATATCTATAATTTTTGATTGTTTCATGCTATTATATTACCAATTTTTTTATACTTTATATGCAAATTTATATCATTTTTGGGAACTAACCTATTAACCTAGTGCCAAGTGCCAGTTTCTGTTTTTGCCTATTTTATTGTTTCGCAGAAAAACCATACCAAACGAAGTCCAAACACGATGAAACTTTACGGTGATATTTTCTAGACCAGAAGGGACCCTGGGAGCATTGGGAGGAGTCCAGAAGATGTACGAGGGAGCGACAAGCTCACACGGCGAGCCCCAGGGGGCCGCGCCACCTGAGCTCGTGGGCCCCTCGTAGGTCCCCTTGACCTAATTCCACTTCTATAAATTCCCTAAAATCCCAAAACAACCAGATCAAGACCCGAAACAATTATTCCGCCGCCGCAAGCCTCTGTTCTTCCGCGATGCCATCTGGAGGCCTCCGCCGGTACTCTGCCGGAGGGGGAATCGATCATGGATGGCTTCTACATCAACCTTGCTACCCCTTCGATGATGTGTGAGTAGTTCCCATAGGACCTACGGGTCCATAGTTAGTAGCTAGATGGCTTTCTCTCCCTCTTTGATCTTCAATACAATGTTCTCTTTGGAGATCGATTCGATGTAATCTTCTTTTGCGGTGTGTTTGTTGGGATCCGATGAATTGTGGGTTTATAATTAGATTATTCATTCAAAGTAATTGAGTGTTTTCTGAACTTTATTATGTGTGATTGTTATAGCTTTGTATTTCTCTCCGATCTATCCGTTTGGTTTGGCCAACTAGATTGATTTATCATCAGTGGGACTCGTGCTTTGTAGTAGGTTCAATCTTGCGGTGGCCTCACTCTGTGACAGGAGGAGTAGTGAGGCACGTATTTGTATTGTTTCTACTAAGGGTAAAACGATGGGGTTCAATCATATTGCTTGATTTTATTCTGTCTACGTTATGTCATCAGGCTCCAAGCATTCCTCTATTTGTTATGAACTTCCTTAAGATGCATGCTGGATAGCGGTCGAGGGGTGGAGTAATAGTAGTAGATGCAGGCAGGAGTCGGTCTACTTGTCACGGATGTAATGCCTATGTACTGATCATGCCATGAATAACGTCATAACTATGTGCTTTTCTATCAATTGCCCGACAGTAATTGTTTACCCACCGTATGCCATGCTTATGAGAGAGATGCCTCTAGTGAAAACCATGGCCCCAGGGTCCATCCAAATCAAATTACTAAAACCATAATTTACTTGCTGCAATTTATTTAGTTTTAATTTCATTTGCAATTTATAAACCTATCACTATCAGATTTGATCCTTGCAATTAACGAGTACAAGGGGATTGGCAACCCTCTTGCCCGTGTAGGGTGCAAGTATTTGCTCTTGTGTGTGCAGGTACTGTCGACCTTTGTTTGCTTGGTTCTCCTATTGGTTCGATAACCTTGGTTCTCTACTGAGGGAAATACTTATCCGCTACTATATTGCTTCACCCTTCCTCTTCGGGGGAAATCCCAACACAGCTCACAAGTAGCAGAAAGAATTTCTGGCACCGTTGCCGGGGAGACTTCATCAAACAAAGCGAGGTACCTGCACACACACACACACACACACCTTATTTGCTTGCAATAATCATGTTATCACACAAAAACAGAAAATAAAGACATATGGATCCTCATCCACTTGCCAACCTTTTCAAACTTGCTGCTTATTATAAACCAATAGCTAATAATGAAGAAGTGATAAAAGAAAATGCTATTGGGATACATTTATTGAATGAAAAGCATGATTACAATTGTATTAGTATAATTTCTATGAATGTCAATTGTGCTAATGACCATGATTGGGGTGGTAATTGTGATGCTTCTTTTGATCTTGAGAGTTTATCTGAGCCTCATAATGAATCTACTATTGATGCTGAATTTGCAATACTATTGAAAGTAGGGTTGGAAGAGTGTCAACTTTAGGTAAAAATAATCCCACCATTTTGGAGAACAATCATTTTTATGAAATTTTTGATAAAAGTGGGTTTGGAGAGGTCATGACTTTAGTTGATGTTAATCCCACTATCTAGGAAGATTATAAAACTTTTATGCATGTGGATCATGAAGATAATATTTTTATATGATAGCTATATTGTTGAATTTGATTATGATCCTACATGTAATTATTATGAGAGAGGAAAATATGGTTGTAGAGACTTTCATGTTATTCAATTACCTCTCTTGATGTTGAAATTATTAATGCTTCATTCTTCCTATTTGCACATGCTAGATGTTGTTTGTCTTGATAATTTGTTTTCCTATAAAATGCCTATGCATAGGAAGGGGGTTAGACTTAGGTGTGGTTTTTGCATGTTGTATGATGCTCTCTTTGTGTTTCAATTCTTATCTTTTATACGAGCATCATTTAAAATCTCAAGCCTATCTTAGTGACTATAAAGAAAGAGCTTGTTGGGAGACAACCAATATTTATCTTTATGATTTATTTTATTATTCTTGAGTCATATGATTATTGCTACTGTAATGATTATGTTTTTATCTTTTAATTAGTGTTTGTGCAGAGTAATGCCTTTGGGATGATTTGAATGATAGTATAATTGATGCTGTTTGAAAACAGAAAGTTTTGTGCCCAACATTTTTTACTGGTATGTCAGAAAAATCTGAAATTTTTACGCGGTATTGGGATACAAATTTTTTATGTTGTCCTAATTTTTCAGAATTTTTGGAGTTACATAAGTATGACTTTAATTCAGATCATTACAGACTGTTCTGTTTTAGACAGATTCTATTTTTATTGCATATGTGCTTGTTTTGATGATGCTATGGATTATATCGATGGGTATAAGTCATGGAGAAGTTAGAATACAGTAGATACTTGTAGAACGCCCGTGCGTTGCTACGGGCTATAATAACAAATAATTATGGTCGTCTCCAAGGTCGAAGCTCGTTTTTTTTCTCATACGTCCGGACGTGTTCGGACATCAAACGGACTCCTAGCAGGGGCATATATATTGGATGGGGCCTGCCTGCTCCCCATATGCTCCGATATGTGTTCCCCATCTGCTCATTTCCAATCCAACGGGCAGCAGTTTCCAGCCCCACATATCCTTTTTGAAAAACAGGGGCAAAGTGATCAGTATTTCCTTCTCCCTCCTATGTATTATAACTTCTCTTCCCTTTCCTTCATGCACGGCGAGGAGCTAGTCGCGTGTGCGCAAAGAATCAGACACAACAGTCAGTGCCGTCCTTGCATGGCTGCCTCCGGTTGTAGCGCGCCGGATGGAGCCAACACTCAACACGAACACCTCGTCCATTGATACATCTCCAACGTATCTATAATTTATGAAGTATTCATGCCATGTTTATAACAATATTATATGGTTTTGTTATGATTTAAATAGAACTAACCCGGACTGACGCTGTTTTCAGCAGAACTACCGTGGTGTTGTTTTTTATGCAGAAATAAAAGTTCTTGGATTGACCCCAAAATTTACGGTGATTTTTTATGGACAAAAAGAGACCCCCGAAGCTTCATGGGAGGACCAGAAGAGCCACGAGGAGGTGACAAGGTATCCCGGCGTGCCCCGGGGGGGGGGGGGGTCACGCGGGGTTGCCTTGTAGGCCCCTCGTAACTCTTTTTCACGTAATTCCAACGCTGAAAAATCCTATAAATAGAGAAACCCCTAGAAATAAACCTAGAACTTCGACTCCACCGCCGCAACCTTCTGTTCCAAAGAGATCCCATCTGGAGGCCTTTTCCGGCACCCTGCTGATAACCCACAAGTATAGGGGATCAGTTGTAGCCTTTCTCAATAAATAAAAGTGTCGAACCCAACGAGGAGCTAAAAGTAGAATTAATATTCCCTTCAAGTTCTATCGACCACCGATACAACTCTACGCACACTTAACATTTGCTTTACCTAGAACAAGTATGAAACTAGAAGTACTTTGTAGGTGTAATGCTAGAACTACTTCGCAAGAATAAAACTAGAAGTACTTAGTAAGATAATAAAGCTATGATTACTTTGCCACATAATAAAAGTTAGTTGTTTAGTAGAAAGCTTTTGTAACACAAGAGAAAGATTTGTCCCTAGGCAATCGATAACTAGACCGGTAATCATTATTGCAATTTTATATGAGGGAGAGGCATGAGCTAACATACTTTCCATACTTGGATCATATGCACTTATGATTGGAACTCTAGCAAGCATTCGCAACTACCAAAGATCATTAAGGTAAAACCCAACCATAGCATCAAGTAACAAGTCCTCTTTACTCCCATACGCAACAACCCCCTTACTCGGGTGTAAGCTTCTGTCACTCTAGCCGCCCACTATAAGAGAATTATGAACATATTGCAAACCCTACAGCGGGAATCCCTCACGCTTGCGCGACACGGAGGGCACCATAGGACAGCACCAAAATAAAACATACAACTCAAACCAATCACGATCATCAATCAACCCATAGGACAAAAAGAATCTACTCAAACATCATAGGATTGCCACATATCATTGGATAATAATACATAGTGTTAAGCACCATGTTTAATTAGAGATTACAGCGGGGAGAAGAGGTGTTACACCGCTGCATAGAGGGGGAGAGAGTTAGTGTTGACAGCGGCGAAGTTGTTGGTGCAGATCGCCGTCACGATGATTGCCCCGGCGGCGTTCCGGCGCCACCGGGAGAGAGGGGGAGAGAGCCCCCCTCCTTCTTATTGCCTGGACTCCCCCCTAGATGGGAGGAGAGTTTCCCCTCTGGTCCATGGCCACCATGGCTCCCGGAGGGCAGGAGCCCCTCCGAGATTGGATCTCTCTCTCTATTTCTCTTCTGTTTCGCGTTCCTGTTTTCTGGCTTCTCACCGTTTCTTAAATATCCGAAGATCCGTAACTCCGATCGGGCTGAAATTTTAACACGATTTTTTCTCTCGATATAAGCTTCCTTGCGGCTGAAGAAGGACCCCAACCGACTTACGGTGTGCCCACAAGGCAACACCACGCGTCTGGGGGGAGGTTGCGCCAAGATGCCTTGTGGAGGCTGTGGGCCTCCGTTTGCGTTGATTCCACCTCCCAAAAATCACATATATTCCAAAATAATTTTTCGTAAAATTTCATCGCGTTTGGACTTCATTTGATATGGATTTTCTGCGAAACAAAAAACAAGCAGAAAACAGGAATTAGCACTGGGCACTGGATCAATATGTTAGTCCCAAAAATAATATAAAATGTTGCCAAAAGTGTGTGAAAGTTGTAGAATATTGGCATGAAACAATCAAAAATTATAGATACAATGGAGACGTATCAGCATCCCCAAGCTTAATTCCTGCTCGTCCTTGAGTAGGTAAATGATAAAAAGATAATTTTTGATGTGGAATGCTACCTAACATAATCTTGATCATATAATCTAATCATGGCATGAATATTAAGATACGAGTGATTCAAAGCAATAGTCTATAATTTGATATAAAGACATCAATACTCAGGCATACCAACAAACAATCATGCCTTTCAAAATAAAAACGCTAAAGAACGCTATCCCTAGCCCGTCATGCTCAATCATTGATCCAGTCACGATGTACATAACATTAACTATACTCAATGCATAAAAATGACAATAGTGCTCTCCAACTGGTGCTTGAATGAGAAGGTGATGACTCAAAAATAAAAGTAAAATAACATAAAGTAAATAGATAGGCCCTTCGCAGAGGGAAGCATGGATTTGCAGAGGTGCCGGAGCTCAAAGCTTAAATCAAAGATGAATACATTTTCAGAGGTGTACTTTTCCTGTCAACGTCACGACCGAGGATTCTCAATATCTTCCATGCTAAACACATTATTGGCGGTTCCCAAGCGGAAAGGTAAAGTTTACTCCCCCTCAACCATTCAAACACAAGCCAGGCTAGCCGAATCCTCGGGTGCCCTCCATACAATCAACTTTCCGGGGGAGACTGTTTCATTTATAATTTGATTTTGACCACAGGACTGGGCATCCCAATTACCAGCCTCTCTCATGCAATGACAAGTGAATAAACACCCATCATGAGAATAACCCTGTCGGCCCAGTGAGAACCAGGGTACCACGGCCCGTCTGCCTCTGGCCCGGAGGACAACGCTTGGGCCGGCCCACGAGGATGGTCCAGCCTCGGCCGCTCCGGAGGAAGCTGCCTCGCAAGGGGCAGGCCTCGCGAGGCCCCTAACCGCCAGGCCAGACCCTGCCAGGGCTACCAAACACCAGGTTGCCTCGCGAGGCTCCCCTCGTGAGGCCTCCTCACGAAGCAGGTCATACGGCGCCAGCCGCGGGGACCGCACCCAGCACATGGGTGACGACCCGCTGTTAGGATAAGGACAGCGGGGCGTCACTGAGCCCAGCTTCCATTCTGGTGATAAGGGAGCAGCGGCATCTACCTCCCTCAAAGCAAGTCCCAAAGGTTTCCTCTTTGGTGATAGAAGATCAGGACGGATCGGCGCACCAGGACGGAGGTCATCGCCGAGCCCACCAGAGCGTCACGAAGACTACTTTACCACGCAGAGACCGCCTTTAGTCAAGATAGACCTGCACGCCTGTCCCCCTTTGAATTGCCGCCCTGTGGCCACCCTTTCCCGCTCATATTTTTGGGGAAGAGGACCAAGGAACAACAAAAGGGGCAGGGCCGCTTCCATGTAAGGGGATCGATTCATTCTCATCCACACCTCGTGTACCTCGAGCACAAGCTCTCCTTCACAGAGCAATCCAACACATGCAGGAGTAGGGTATTACACCGCACGGTGGCCCGAACCTGGGTAACTCACACGTCCCCTTCGTGTCCGGTGAGAGCCAGTGAGCCCGTCGTGATCCCATCGTAGTTGCGTCGTGTCGTAGGTTGCCAAGCAAAGTCCCCCGGAGTTCGAATCCTAAGTTCTTGGAGAAGTTTCTTGGATGCAGATCCTAGACTCCGACATTTGGCGCGCCAGGTAAGGGGACTTGCCGTCTTTGCGCCTTCGACCTCGACGCTGTCATCGACATGGACGATGCTGCCGCGCGCCGCGAGCGCGCTGCTCGTCGAGCCGCCGCCAGGGTCCACGCGGCGCCCGCCGCCCGAGGCGCCCCTGGGCGGCGCCCTCACACCACCACCGAGCTCGTTGGGGGGCGGACGCTCTCCTCTATCCGCCTGTCGGCGAGTGAGTAGGAGCATGGCCTCTCCTCCACCGTGTCCTTGCCCGCAGGTCCCGGCTATCCCGCTCCGCGCGTCGTGCTGCTCATGGCCCAAGGGCTGCTGCGCTGTCGCCCCGCCAAGGACGGTCATGACGCCTGGCTCGAGCACATCACCAAGTTCGTCTCCACCGCCAGCGGCGGCCAGGTGCCCCCTCGCTCCTCACCCGCTCCGCCATGGTGCGTCGAGCGACCGGAGCGCGCCGCTCCTCGTCCTCCTTCTCCGGGCCGCGCGACTCCGAACAAGGCATTGTCCCCAGCGGGGTCTCCCAAGGGCCCCGCGGGGTGGCCTGCATCCTGGGAGGAGCCCAGGCCCCTCCGTCCAGCTGCCACCTCAAGCGCTTCTCGCGCAAAGTGAGCGCGGCCCTTCCGGCGCCCCAGCCCACCGACCGCCTCAAGTGGTCCGAGTTCCCCGTCGCCTTTGACGCCAGCGATCACCCCAAGTCCACCAGGGCTGTGGGGGCTGTCCCTTTGCTGTGTACTCCTACCATTGGCGGTGTGGCCGTCACCAAGACGCTCATCGATGGTGGCGCTGGCCTCAACGTGCTCTCTGTGGAGACTTTCGAGACGCTCCAGGCGCCACGCGGGCGCCTGGCGCCCACCAGGCCCTTCTCGGGCGTCACGGGCGTCTCCACTGCCCCCCAGGGGCAGGTGCGCCTTCCCGTCACCTTCGGCGCCCGCGAGAACTACCGTACGGAGTTCATCGTCTTCGATGTGGCTCGCATCGGCCTGCCCTACAACGCCATCTTGGGCTACCCGGCGCTCTCCAAGTTCATGGCCACGACGCACCATGCTTACGGCCTCGTCAAGATGCCCGGCAGCAACGGCACCCTCACCATCTGTTGAGACGAAAAGGACGCAGTGTGCACCCTCGCGCGTGCCTACAAGGCGGCGGCCGCCGCATCCCTGGCCGAGGAGAGTGCCCCTGAGCTTGCTGAGCCGGCGCCCGTGAAGAAGACGCTGCTGTTCTCCCAAGAGCGGGCTGAGACCAAGAAAGTGCCGTTGGATGGAAGCGGCGCGGGCCCCTTCCTCACCATCGGCAGCGGCCTTCCCCCCAAGCAGGAGGGCGCCCTCGCCGACTTCCACCGGGCGACTACTGATATGTTCGCTTGGACGGCCTCAGACATGCCCAGCGTGCCGAGGGAGGTGATCGAGCAGCACTTGGCGGTGTGCCCCAGCGCGCGTCCCGTCAAGCAAAAGGTACGGCGCCAGGCGCCCGAGAAGCAGGACTTCGTCATTGGGGAGGTCGAGAAACTCCAAGACGCCGGAATCATCCGTGAAGTGCTCCACCCGGAGTGGATCGCCAACCCCGTTGTCGTCGCCAAGCCGCACGGCGACAAATGTATGTGCGTCGACTTCACCAACCTCAACAAGGCCTGCCCCAAGGACCACTTCCCGCTGCCCAGGATTGACCAGATGGTAGACTCCACCGCCGGCTGCGATCTGCTCTGCTTCCTGGAGGCCTTCTTAGGCTATCATCAGATCAAGATGGCAAAGGAGGATGAGGAAAAAACCGCCTTCATCACCCCCCGCGGAGTGTTCTGCTACATGTGCATGCCCTTCGGCCTGAAGAGTGCGGAGCCTACCTTCCAGAGGCTGATGCGCATCTACCTAGGGTGCCAGATGGGGAGAAACGCGGAGGCATATGTCGGCGACATCATCATCAAAACGCCCGAGGCGCGCACCCTCATCGAGGACCTGAGAGAAACCTTCGCCAACCTATGCAAGGTCAACCTCAAGCTCAACCCCACCAAGTGTGTCTTCGGTGTCCCTTCCGGCAAGCTCCTGGGTTTCCTGGTCTCCCATCGTGGCATCGAGGCAAACCCTAAGAAGATTAGGGCTATCGAGGAAATGCGGCCGCCCCGCAACCTTAAGGAGATGCAGTGCCTGGCGGGATGCATGGCCTCGCTCGGTCGCTTCATATCCAAGTTTGGTGAGCGGGCTCTGCCTTTCTTCAAGCTCATGAAGAGGTCTGGCCCCTTCAAGTGGACCCCCGAGGCCGACAGGGCCTTCGAGGATCTCAAAAGGTACTTCACGAGCCCTCCCATCATGGTCGCCCTGCGCCCACGCGAACGCCTGCTGTTGTACCTGGCAGCTACTCCCCAAACGGCCAGCGCGGCCCTTGTGGCGAAGCAGGAGGAGCGAGTATGCGTCAAGAGGAAGCCTGCCGAGCCTGTACCTGCGGATGCCGCCCCCGCAGAGACATCGCCGAAGCCCCTCGAGGCCCTGCCGGCGCCTGCCGGGTGCCTCCCTCAGGAGGCCCCCACGCCTCCTCAGGGGGCCTCTGGAGCTCAGCCCCCAATGTCCCCCGTGGTGCCGCCTCCGGAGGCCCCCGCAATGCAGTAGCCTGAGCTCCTCAGTGAGCATGACTTGGATACCACGGTCACGCGCCTCGTCGAGCACCCCGTCTACTTCGTCAGTACGGTGCTGCGAGACGCGCGTGAACGATACCCCATGCAGCAGAAGCTCCTCCTGGAGCTCCTCATGGCCTCCAGGAAGCTGCGCCACTACTTGCAAGGTCACCCAGTCAAAGTGATCTCCTCCTACCCGCTGGAGCAAGTCCTACGGAGCCCAAATGCCACCAGCCGCGTTGCCGAATGGAACATCGAGCTACAGCCTTTCGAGCTGGAGTTCCTCACCACCAGGACTATCAAGGGCTCGGCCTTGGCGGACTTCGTGGTGGAGTGGACGGACACGCATCAGCGCGAGCCCCAGGAGGAGTCGTCCTTGCCCGAGGAGGCTCCCTTCGGAGGCTGGAGCATGCACTTCGACGGGGCCTTCGCGCGCCAGGGCGCGGGGGCTGGGGTGGTTCTCACTACACCCACAGGTGACAAGCTTTACTATGCAGTGTAGCTCTGCTTCGGGCGCACCGACAAGGTCTCCAACAACATCGCCGAGTATGAGGGACTTATCGCCGGGCTCAAGGCCGCCATCACGCTTGGAGTCAGGCGCATCATCATCAAGGGCAACTCGCAGCTCCTCATTAACTTCTCCAACAAGAAGTACAAGCCGAAGGACGAGCACATGGCGGCCTACCTAGAGGAGGTGCGCAAGCTCGAGAAGCGCTTCATGGGCATGGAGCTACAGCACATCCCTCGCGGTGACAATAGCGAGGCGGACGAAATCACCAAGCGCGCTTCTTGCCGCGAGCCCCAAAGCCCCAGCGTCTTCGAGGAGCGGCTCCTGAAGCCTTCAGCGGCGCCTCCGATCGCCAGCCTCATGGCGCCTCATGAGGAGCTCCTTCCCGCGCCACCCATGGGCGCACCAGACTGTGGACCATCTTCAGGTGCTCGCCTGCTGCTGGCACTCGAACCGCAGCCCGAAAGCTGGATCACGGAGATCAAGGCCTACCTGACGTACGGCGCCATCCCGGAGATCAACGCAGAAGCAGAGCATGTGGTCCGCCAGGCTGCGCTCTACCACTTGCAGGAGGGTGACCTGTACCGCCACCACCCAAATGGAGTCGCGTTGCGGTGCATCTCCAAGGAGCAAGGCTGCGAGCTGCTCGCCGACATCAACGGGGGCGATTGCGGCCACCACTCGTCCTCGCGCACTCTTGCAGGTAAGGCATTCCACAGCGGTTTCTACTGGCCCACAATGCTCGAGGATGCCGCAGAGTTGGTCCAGGCATGCGAGGCCTGCCAGTTCCACGCCAAGCAGATCCACCAGCCGGTGCAAGGGCTCCAGACCATCCCTCTCTCGTGGCCCTTCGCGGTTTGGGGGCTGGCGGCTGGCGGCTACCACTACCTCTACGTCGCCATCAACAAGTTCACCAAGTGGGCGGAGGTGGAGCCTGTCCGGACCATTCCGGCAGGGTCAGCGGTCAAGTTCATCAAGGGCCTGGTGTGCCACTTTGGTGTCCCCAACCGCATCATCACGGACAATGGCACGCAGTTCACCAGCGGCCAATTCAAGACCTACTGCGCCAGCATCGGCACACAGATCTGCTTCGCCTCTGTGGCACACCCTCGAAGCAATGGCCAGGCCGAGCGTGCCAATGCCGAGGTCCTCAAGGGCCTCAAGACCAGGAGCTTCAAGAAGTAGCTTGCAGCCTGCGGCAAGGGCTGGCTGGATGAGCTCCCGTCAGTGCTGTGGTCCATCCGCACCATCGCGACCAAGCCCACCGGCGAGACACCTTTCTTCCTCGTCTACGGGGCAGAAGCGGTACTCCCTGCCGAGGTCAAGCACCGGTCCCCACGGGTCTTGGCCTTCGACGAATCTCGTCAGGGCGGCCTGTGGGAGGATGACCTGCTTTTCCTCGAGGGAGCGCGCTGCCAGGCCGCCCTTCGTGCAGCAAGGTACCAGCAGGTGTTGCATCGCTATCACAACTGCAACATATGCCCCCGCACCCTCCAGGCGGGCGACCTTGTCCTGCGCCGGATCCTCTCCAGAGAGGGACTCCACAAACTCTCACCCATGTGGGAGGGCCCTTTCAGGGTCACACACATCTCCCGGACCGACGCGGCATGGCTCAAAACGGAGGAGGGTGTTCCGGTACCAAACACATGGAACATCCAACATCTCCGCAAGTTCTATCCTTAACCCCACGGATACGAATGACATGGAGCTGTACACGCTCCGGGGCTCCCTCTACCGGCGCTGCCTTTGGCACGCGGGAGCTCCTTCCCACTGTCGTGGAAGCCCCATGCTCCGCATCGGCGGATACCCCATGCTCCACGCTGCCGGACGCCCCATGCTCCGTGCTGGCGGCCTACTTACTTGAGGGTCCTACGGCCATCGCATCCTCAAAGCTAACCCGTGTCGAACACGGCAACACGTATCTTTTCGGTTGTGTAATGAATCTATTTCATACATCACTAAAGACTACTTCCTAATAACAACCAGTGTCCTTGCAGCCGAGTTTGCCTCAAGAGGCGCTCTCGCGATCTCCCCCCGTGTGTCTCACATGAGCGGGGGCTGGGCATGGTGCCTGTGCTCGGGTCACTCCTAGCAGCGCTGCAAAACCCAAGTGACTGAGCTCTAGCTTGCGGGCCTGCTCCTGTGCACGTCACCTCACCAGGTCCTTGGTGCTCTTGCCTCCTCGCGTAACACCCACAGGCGGCCTCGCGAGCGCACCCCGCTATATTACTTGCAAAAACTTGGCAATTTCCCTGGTGCAAGGTCTCAAGAACCTCAGCAGCCCCCCTCGGGAGGCCTCGCGGTCGGCGCCCTGTGGGCGGAAGGCTTCGTGAGGGATCGCGCCTTGCGTGCTGCGCCTCACGAAGGACTCGCCCCAAGCCGCGCGTCTCCAAAGGAGCCAAGTCTAAGCACCCCTCGAGTCTTTTCCCTGTCGTTTCTCTCTCGTGGCATCCTAATTTCCTTGGCATGAGCTGCCTGCGCGTCAAGGGGGGGACCCTGAGCATCGCGTCTCAGGGACTCCTACCGGCCCTAAGAGCCCTACACCCTCTGGCCTTGCCGAGCGCACGCTCTGGGCATACCAGCGATGGTCTAGCCCGCCTCAGGGGCTGGGTCCCAGCGACACAGGGCACGAAGGCAATGTAAAGGGGAGATAAGGGCGTCGGGAGGAAAACGAAAACACATTAAGCATCGAGTACTTAACAACAAAAGTGATGCGCAAATGTTTCACACCCCCAGGGGGCTACATCAACCTAGTGCAGGAAAAAGAAGAAAAAGCTTAGGCGGGGCGCCGCTATCCCCAAGGCTCCAGCACGGACATCGCGCGCGCCTAGTCAGAGTCTTCATCCTCGCTCTTGACGCGGGGAGAGCTGTCGTCGCTTCCACCCTCGCCGGAGGCGGCGGCGCCGTTGTCGCTGTCGTCCTCCCTGGAGGAGCCGCTGTAGCTACCATCCTTGCTCTCTGCGCAGCACTCCAGGCGACTGCCGGAGGTCCCGAAGATCTTCACGAAGAGCGTGGCGGCCCCGTCGTACTTGAACTGGAGAACGTGGCCTCGCTTCAGGCCGCGGGCGAGGGCGAACAACTTCCACCCCTGCTTCAAGAACATGAAGCCCAAGGGGGTGAACTCCGTCGCCACCCAGGAGGGGCCATTACAGCAGCCGTCGGCCTGCACCCACAAGCCCAAGGGCGCATGATCCGCCATCGCTTCCGCAAAGGAGTCCGGGAGCCGGAGCCAGGTGCAGGGCCGGCGGTGCATGCCCACTATGAATTCGTGGGCCGCCTCCGCCGAGTGGCTTCCCACCTGGGAAGGTAGGGCGGCTGCCCTGCCACCGCGCGCGCCGCGCCCTCCGTCGTGCTTGCCACGCCCTCCGCGTCCACGGGCGGCACCCCTTCCTCGGCCACTGGGACCGGCACCGGCAGCCATCGGAGAGCGCTCGCGCCCCCGGGGCAGAACCCTGGATGTGGTGGCAGAAGCGCGGGCGCGACCTCTTTCCCTCGCCATTGCTGCGGTGGCTCTAGCAAGACAAGGAAGGGAGGATTGGAAGAGGAGGAAGATGGGTGGAAGATTTTGGCTCTTCGCTCCCCCTCTTTATGCTCGGCGCGGGGCTCTCCTTGTCGCTCCGCCTTCTTCGACGTCAGGAATCAAAGCGGCAGCAGCAGCAGAAGGTGATGACGTTATCGCGCCGCGCGCGGGCAGACTTTATGTCAGCATGGCGGTTACCGAGGCGTCGTGGGGAGTGGGGGCGACCCGCCCCGTAAATGCCGCCACATGTTGCCTCCGGGCCCGACAGCTCAATGGGCCCCGCGTCATTTCGTCCCTAACGGGTGGAACGTGCGCACCGTGGGCCCGGGGGCTACTGTCAGCCCAGTGGGAACCAGGGTACCACGGCCCGTCTGCCTCTGGCCTGGAGGACAACGCTTGGGCCGGCCCACGAGGATGGCCCTGCCTCGGCCGCGCCGGAGGAAGCCGCCTCGCGAGGGGCAGGCCTCGCGAGGCCTCTCGCCGCCAGGCCAGACCCTGCGGGGGCCACCAAGCGACAGGTTGCCTCGCGAGGCTCCCCTCATGAGGCCTCCTCACGAAGTAGGTCGTAAGGCGCCAGCCGCGGGGACCGCGCCCAACACATGGGTGACGACCCGCTGTCAGGATAAGGACAGCGGGGCGTGACCGAGCCCAGCTTCCATTCTGGTGATAAGGGAGCAGCGACATCTGCCTCCCTCAAAGCAAGTCCCAAAGGTTTCCTCTTTGTTGATAGAAGATCAGGACGGATCGGCGCGCTAGGATGGAGGTCATCGCCGAGCCCACCAGAGCGTCACGAAGACTACTTTACCAGGCGGAGACCGCCTTTAGTCAGGATAGACCTGCGCGCCTGTCCCCCTTTGAATTGCCGCCCTGTGGCCACCCTTTCCCGCTCATATTTTTGGGGAAGAGGACCAAGGCACTACAAAAGTAGCTGGGCCACTTCCATGTAAGGGGATCGATTCATTCTCATCCACACCTCGTGTACCTCGAGCACAAGCACTCCTTCACAGAGCAATCCAACACAGGTAGGAGTAGGGTATTACACCACACGGTGGCCCGAACCTGGGTAGCTCGCGCATCCCCTTCGTGTCCGGTGAGAGCCAGTGAGCCCGTCATGATCCCGCCATAGTTGCCGTCGTGTCGTAGGTTGCCAAGCAAAGTCCCCCAGAGTTCGAATCCTAAGTTCTTGGAGAAGTTTCTTGGACGCAGATCCTAGACTCCGACAAACCCGCTTAGCATGGAAGATACTGACCACCCACTGCCGCTCCATGAGCAGTACGGGCACACAAAACAGATGCTTATTTGAATGATTAGAGGTGGCGCATGCAAATTTGCTTGGAACGGCAGAGTAATACCGCAGATAGGTAGATATGGTGGACTCATCTGGAACAACTTTGGTTTAAGGATTTGGATGCACAAGCAGTATTCCCACTTAGTACAGGTGAAGGCTAGCAAATAGATTGAGAAGTGACCAACCAGAGAGCGACAACGGTCATAATCATGCATTGCGAATAATTAACATTGGATACTAACATGAGTAGGATATAACTTCGTCGCATAACTATACATGCATGCTTCGGGAATCACAAACCTTAACACCAATATTCTTACTAAACCATAATCATTCACTAGTACACCCACATATTACCATCTTAATATCGCAAAACTATTGCAAGGAATCAGACATATCATATTCAGTGATCTACAAGTTTTATGTAGGATTTTATGACTAACCATGTGAGTGACCAATTCCTGTTGACTCTCTAAATAGATATAAGTGAAGCATGAGAGTTTAATTCTTTCTACAAAAGACTTGCCCATGCTCTAATAAATATAAGTGAAGCAAAAGAGCAGTCTACAAATAACGGTTTTCCAAATGTGGAGAAACAGGCATCCAAACTTCAAATGATATAGTAAAGCACATGAAGCATTCTATAAAGCCATACTCAAAAGATATAAGTGAAGTGCAAAGAGCATTCTACAAATCAACCAAGGACTATCTCATACTATCATGGTGCATTATTAAAAGAAAAATAAAAAGCACACGACGCTCCAAGAATTCACGCATATCATGTGAACAAAACAAAAACCGAAACATACTGATAATTGTCGAAGAAAGATGGGATGCCTTCCGGGGCATCCCCAAGCTTAGAAGCTTGAGTCTCCTTGAATATTTACTTGAGGTGCCTTGGGCATGCCCAAGCTTGAGCTCTTGCCTCTCCTTATTCTCCTCATATCGATACCTCCTCGATCTTCGAACACTTCATCCACACAAAACTTAACCGAACTTTTTATTAGAGGGGTTAGTACATATAACATCAAATCCCATCATGTCCTGCTGTAACATTATTGTATAATTATAATCAAATATTACCCACTGTATGCTATCACAATTCTATGGCTCCCAAGTCAATGGGGCTCAACAAGATTTCAAACATACGCAAATAACGAAACTATAACAACAATTTGTGAAAGCAGGACAGTCTGTAAAGATGCAAATGAAACATATACTTCTATAACTCCAAAAATTCTGAACAATTAGGAAAAAATAAACAATTTTCATATCAGTACTGTGTAAAAATTTCAGAATTTTTGCACGTTCCAGTAAATTATCAAAATTCAAGCACTACAGCAAAAGTTTCTGTTTTTTCACAGCACACACCAAACATGCAATTTAAACATCCTAAAGGTAAATCTTGGCACATTATTTTTATAATAAAATGGATTTGTACAAGGGGATAATTATTTTTATTGAAAAGTTTCTGTAATTCAAGATTCACAAAGTTTCCATGGGCATGAACAAAGTTCAAGGATATCCCCCATTTCAACGGTGCTCGTCTTTCTCACTTTCACTTTTCTTTTTGAATTTTTTTAGGTTCCCCTATATATATTTTTGTTTTTAAACTTTTTGAAAGCACACAACAGAAGAAAATGCCTCTCTAAAACTTCCGGGTTGTCTCCCAGTCAGTGCTTTCTTTAAAGCCATTAAGCTAGGCATATGGTACTCAAGTAATTGATCCACCCGGATCCGAAGGTATATCAAAGCCAATTTTAATTAACAAAGATTTATAATTTAGTAGTGAGCACAAAGCAACATATATCACATAAAAACGGAGTCTAACTCTCTTCCTATGCATCGGCATGTCATAAAAGAACAATTCATGCACATCAAATAAAGGCCAATGCATAGTATAAACAGTTTCTTGCAATTTTATCGTATTGGAAACATAGAGAGTTTGAGATGTGGTTCCTGTCTCATAATAATTGCAAGTAGGAGCAGCAAGCACATGAATATTATATCCATCAAAATCATCATGTGCAATAGTAAAACGCAACCCATCAATATAATCCTTAATAAGCACAAACTTCTCCGATATAGTGTAGTTGGGAGAATTCCAAAAGATAATAGGACTATCATATGTGGGTGCAATAACAACAATTTCATTCTTAACATAAGGAACTATAGCAAGTTCATCTCCATAAGCATAATTCATATTGGCATCATGGCCACAAGCATAGCAAGCATCAAGTTCATCAAAAAGGGATATTTCAAACAAATCAAAGGGATCATAGCAATCATCATAGCATTCATCCTTCGGTAAGCACGAAGGGAAATTAAACAATGTATGAGTTGAAGAGTTACTCTCATTAAAAGGTGGGCATGGGTAGCTAATCCGCTCTTCCTCCTTTTGTTCTTCGCTCTCCTCGTCATCTTTTTCATCTAATGAGCTCACAGTGTCATCAATTTCTTCTTCCATAGGAGCCTGCAAAATATTAGTCTCTTCTTGGACAGCGGAGACTTTCTCAATAAATTCATCAATATAGGCATTATATTCATAATTCTCATGGCAATATTTAAGTATAGCATAATTTTCAGATCTGTAAATAGCAGCATCACAATCTTCATACTTTTCAAACAAAGATTTAATTTCATAAGCACCCATAAAAAAAGCAACAAATTCTTCTATTTGTTCCACATCATAGTAATCATATATACCATTAGCATAAGAATCCAAGGTTTCATTATCATTAAATTCACATTGAAAGGGGAGGTGTGGAGCCTCCAACCTAGAGCAACAAGTATAATCACACCTTAAGCACAAATTCCAAGCATACCAACGCAGCATTTTAATTTGATCCCATAAGTGTTTCCCTTTTTGAGACAAGCGATAATCCCTAAAGTATTCCGTTGATCCAAAGTAACTCCCATTACCAAGTTGAATGGAGATTTATTAGGATTATCAAAGTAGTATTTAATATTTTCCACATAACCAGCATCGAGGGTTTTAGGAGGTTTCCCATCTCCATGAGTAGCAAGTACAACTATTTTTTTTTGGTGTTTCGTGTTCCATATCCATAACTAAAGATATAAAACAACTTAGAACAGAAAATAAAAACTACTTAGTGATAAAGCAAACAAGCACACACGAGAATAGCAACCCCACGCTATTGCTCCCCGGCAACGGCGCCAGAAAAAGGTCTTGATAACCCACAAGTATAGGGGATCAGTTGTAGCCTTTCTCGATAAATAAGAGTGTCGAACCCAACGAGGAGCTAAAGGTAGAATTAATATTCCCTTCAAGTTCTATCGACCACCGATACAACTCTACGCACACTTAACGTTTGCTTTACCTAGAACAAGTATGAAACTAGAAGTACTTTGTAGGTGTAATGCTAGAACTACTTCGCAAGAATAAAACTAGAAGTACTTAGCAAGATAATAAAGCTATGATTACTTTGCGAGATAATAAAAGTTCGTTATTTAGTAGAAATCTTTTGTAACACAAGAGAAAGATTTGTCCCTAGGCAATCGATAACTAGACCGGTAATCATTATTGCAATTTTATATGAGGGAGAGGCATGAGCTAACATACTTTCCGTACTTGGATCATATGCACTTATGATTGGAACTCTAGCAAGCATCCCCAACTACCAAAGATCATTAAGGTAAAATCCAACCATAGCATTAAGTAACAAGTCCTCTTTACTCCCATACGCAACAACCCCCTTACTCGGGTGTAAGCTTCTGTCACTCTAGCCGCCGACTATAAGAGAATTATGAACGTATTGCAAACCCTACAGCGGAATCCCTCATGCTTGCGCGACACGGAGGGCACCATAGGACAGCACCAAAATAAAACATACAACTGAAACCAATCACGATCATCAATCAACCCATAGGACAAAACGAATCTACTCAAACATCATAGGATTGCCACATATCATTGGATAATAATATATAGCGTTAAGCACCATGTTTAAGTAGAGATTACAGCGGGGAGAAGAGGTGTTACACCGCTGCATAGAGGGGGAGACAGTTGGTGTTGACGGTGGCGAAGTTGTTGGTGTAGATCGCCGTCATGATGATTGCCCCAGTGGTGTTCCGGTGCCACCGGGAGAGAGGGGAGAGAGTCCCCCTCCTTCTTCTTATTGCTTGGACTCCCCCCTAGATGGGAGGAGAGTTTCCCCTCTGGTCCATGGCCGCCATGGCTCCCGGAGGGCAGGAGCCCCTCCGAGATTAGATCTCTCTCTCTCTCTCTCTGTTTCTCTTTTGTTTCGCATTCCTGTTTTCTGGCCTTTCACCGTTTCTTAAATATCCGGAGATCTGTAACTCCGATTGGGCAGAAATTTTAACATAATTTTTTTCTCGATATAAGCTTCCTTGCGGCCGAAGAAGGAGCCCAACCGACTTACGGTGTGCCCACAAGGCAACACCACACGACTGGGGGGGGGGAGGTCGTGCCAAGATGCCTTGTGGAGGCTGTGGGCCTCCGTTTGCATTGATTCCACCTCCCAAAAATCACATATATTCCAAAATAATTCTCTGTAAAAATTTTATCGCGTTTGGACTTCCTTTGATATGGATTTTTTGCGAAACAAAAAACAAGCAGAAAACAGGAACTGGCACTGGGCACTGGATCAATATGTTAGTCCCAAAAATAATATAAAATGTTGCCAAAAGTGTGTGAAAGTTGTAGAATATTGGCATGAAACAATAAAAAATTATAGATACGATGGAGACATATCACCTGCCGAAGGGGGAAATCATCATCGAAGGCCATCTTCATCATCCCTGCGTTCTCCATGACGAGGAGGGAGTAGTTCACCCTCGGGGCCGAGGGTATGTACTAGTATCTATGTGTTTGATCTCTCTCTCTCTCTCTCTCTCTCTCTCTCTCTTTCTCTTTCTCTCTCATGTTCTTGATTTGGCACGATCTTGATGTACTGTGAGCTTTGTTAATATAGTGGGATCATATGGTGTTTCTTCCCTCTCTACCTTCTTGTGATGAATTGAGTCTTTCCCTTTGAGGTTTCGTTATTGTCGAATTGAATAGTTTGATTTGAGAACACTTGATGTATGTCTTGCATGTGGATACCCGTGTTGACAATGGGGTATTCTATTGAGTCACTTGATGTATGTTTTGGTAATCAACATACGGATTCCCGGGACCTTGGGGTAATCTAGGCATATGGGTTGGTACATGTTTTCATCCTTCTTTCTCCGATAGAAACTTTGGGGTACTCTTTGAAGTTCTTTGTGTGGATTGAATATTATGAATCTAAAACTGTTTGATGCATATTGAATAATCAACTCACAAATACTTGTGGTGACATTGGAGTATCTAGATGACATCAGAGTTGGTTGATGCGTATCATATTGTGTTATTTTAGTACGAACTCTAGGGCTGTTTGTGACACTTATAGGGATGGCTCAATAGATTGATCAGAAAGGATAACTTTGAGGTGGTTTCGTACCCTGCAACAATTTCTTCTTATGTTCTACGCTAGATAATAACTTTGGAGTGATTCTTTGTCGCATGTTGAGGGATTTTTATATGATTCAATTATGTTAGCACTGTTGAGAGATCGCACTAGTGAAAGTATGAACCCTAGGCCTTGTTTTCAAGCATTACAATACTGTTTGTGCTCACTTTTGTTACTTGCTACCTTGCTATTTTAATTATTTCATATTACAAAAACCTATATCTACTATCCATACTACACTTGTATCACCATCTCTTCGCCGAACTAGTGCACCTATAGAATTTACCATTGTATTGGGTGTGTTGGGGACACAAGAGATTTCTTGTATTTGATTGCATGGATGTTTGAGAGAGTCCATCTTCATCCTATGCCTCCCACGGATTGATAAACCTTAGGTCATCCAGTTGAGGGAAATTTGCTACTGTCCTACAAAACTCTGCACTTGGAGGCCCAACAACGTCTACAAGAATAAAAGTTGCGTAGTAGACATCAAGCTCTTTTCTGGCGCCGTTGCCAGGGAGGTGAGTGCTTGAAGGTATATCTTTAGATCTTGGAATTGAATCTTTTAGTTTCTTGTTTATTCACTAGTTTGGTTTTATTAAAGAAAACTAAAAAAATGGAATGGAGGTTGCCTCAAATGCTTCATCTTTATAATATCTTTCTTGAAAATGATGGATCGGAAAATTGTGCCAAAGTGTTAGAAGAAGAATTCAATAAAAATGTTTGGCATAAAATCTTTGAATGATAAGCATGATTGCAATGTTGTTAGTATGAATTCTTTGAATATCCATTATGCTAATGATATGCAAAGCCATAAGCTTGGGGATGCTATGTTTGACAAAGATGATCTTTTTAGTCCCCCTAGTTTTGATGAGCAAATTTATTATGATGATTGCATGCCTCCTATTTATGATGATTACAATGATGAAAGTGGGTTTGGAAGAGTATCAACTTTATGCAATAATGACCCCACTATTTTGGAGGGTATTGAATCTTATTGGAATAATGATAAAAGTGGAGTTGGAGAGGTCATGACTTTATTTAGTGATGAATCCACTATTTTGGAAGAGGTTTCAATTGATTATGACAACAAAGTTGCTATCTATGATGATTATGGTGATGACATGTATGCTATAAAGAATAATGATAACTATGAAACTTGTCATCATGATTTTAATTTTCAATTGGATTATGCCAATCAAGTATCACATGATAGTTATTTTGTTGAATTTGCTCCCACTATTATTGATGAGAACAAATTTGCTTCTATGGAGAGTAATAATTTTTTATGCTTGTGGGTCATGAAAAGAATTATTATGATGCTACTAAAAATTATTTGAATTCATTCATGATGCTACTAAAAATTATTATGAGAAAAGAACATATGCTTGTAGGTCTCTCAATAATATCAAGTTTCCTCTCTTTATGTTGAAAGTTTTGAAGTTATGCTTGTTTTGCCTTCTTATGCTAGTTGATTCTTGCTCCAATAAATTATTTGCTTATAAAATTCCTATGCATAGGAAGTGGGTTAGGCTTAAATGTGCTTGCCATATGATTCATGATGCTCTCTTATATGTTTCAATTCCTATTCTTATGTCAGCATCATTAAAATCAACATGCCTATCTAAAAAGGCATTAAAGAAAAGCGCTTGTTGGGAGACAACCCAATATTTATACCTACTGTTTTTGTGTGTACACATGATTAAGCTACTGTATTAATCATGTTTTATATGTTTTCTTTCAATAATGTGCCAAGTAAAGCCTTTGGGATAGTGTGGATGCTTGTTGATTTGATTCTGTGCAAAAACATAAACTTTTGCGTCCAATGCTGGAATTTCAATTCTGTACTAGAGCGTGAGAAAATTCTGATTTTTTAAACAGTATTGGTTTACAAATTGTTTACATTTTCATAATTTTTCATAATTTTTGGAGGTACAGAAGTATGCTTTTTAATCCTCTCACTACATTCTTTTCTGTTTTTGACAGATTCTGTTTTTATTGCATAGTTTGCTTGTTTTAGTGTTTTCATAGCTTATATTGAGTAATGTAAATTGTGAAATGATGGAATATAGTAGGTATTATGTGAGAACAATTATGAATCTTGTCTTGATAGTACCAAAGTGAATGATTTATTTTCATACTAACCTATCTCACGGAGTTCCGTTAAGTTTTATGTGATTGAAGTTTTCAAGTTTTGGGTGAGATATCGATATGAGGAGAATAAGGAACTAAGCTTGGGGATGCCCAAGGCACCCCAAGGTAATACTCAAGGAAGACTCAAGCGCCAAAGCTTGGGGATGCCCCGGAAGGCATCCCCTCTTTCGTCTTCAACACTATCGGTAACCCCACTCGGAGCTATATTTTTATTCGTCACATAATATGAGTTTTGCTTGGAGCATCATTTTATTTTGTTGAGATTTGCTTGCTGTTATCAATAATCATGTTTTGTATCTTTTAGTTCAATAAAATGCCAATTATAGCCTTTACCATGCTCAATTTTCAAGTTTATGTGTTGCTATTTGAAAATAGAAAGTTTTCTGTTATGTCCTGAATTTATGTGAATTGTCAGAACATGATAAAAATCTGAAATTTTTACACAGTAAGCATGAATGAGTTCTCTATCACGTGGTAATGTTTCAGAATTTTTGGAGTTAGGGAAGTATGAATTTTTATTCCCCCTTTACAAACTATTCTGTTTAGACAGATTGCGGTTATAGTTGCATTGTTTTGCATATGTTTGCTTGTTTAATGTTTCTATTTGTGGATAGGAGTATTAAATATATAGAGGCATTTAATATGTATTGTTTAATTATATTTTTTGTGATTTTCTATAATATAGAATGTTAAGGTTTTGAGTTGATTTATACTAACTTATTTCACGAGTTCTTGTTGAGTTTTGTGTGGATGAAGTTTTTAAGATTTAGGAGAAGCCATGATATCAGAGGAATTAAGGAGACACAAGAGCTCAAGCTTGGGGATGTCCAAGGCATGCCAAGATAACATTCCAATAAGTCTCAAGCAACTAAGCTTGGGGACGCCCCGGTAGGCATCCCACCTTTCTTCATTAACACCTATCGGTTAGCCTAAGTTTTTACTTGTTCACATGATATGTGCTATTCTTGGATTGTCCTTTTATTTTCATTTTATTTGCTGTTTGAATAAAATACTTAGATCTGAAATCTTTATTTGGAGAGAGTCTTCACATAGCTACTTAATTGTTTAACTACTCATTGATCTTCACTTTAATCTTTTGGAGTAGTTTGTCATTCACTCTCGTGCTTCACTTATATCCTAAGAGTGAATTGTTGAATGAATTGAATATCATAAATCTGAAAATTATATATGTTCCATATGCTTAGTAATATTTCACATTGGGTTTAGAAAGTAAAATCTATTGAAATTTGACGATCATAATATTGGTCACACAAGCAATTCATGAATGATTAGTATATGAAAGAGAAATTTCACATACAAATATATTATCTTGGACATCTTTTATGATTGTGAATACCCATTAATTATTTTCAAAATTGATCAAATAAGTTGAAGTTGGACAAGGAAGACAACGTAATGAGTTATGTTTGGGTATATTTGCATAGAAGTTATATTGTTATGGATCCTCCAACATGTGGTGCTTGTTTAGAATATTTTGTTAGCCAAAATTTCTGTACTAAGCGGGAATACTGCTTGTGCATCCAAAATCCTTGAGCCAAGTTTCTTCCATGAGTGTCCACCATACCTACCTATATATGGTATTACCCTGGCGTTCCAAGTAAATTTGCATGTGCCATCTCTAAAACCTTCAAATAAACATCTGTTTTGTGTGCCCGGACCGCTCATGGAGCGACAGGGTGGTCAGTATCTTCCATGTTAAGTAGGTTATTCTCATGATGGGTGTTTATTCACTTGTCATTGCACGAGAGAGGCTAGTAATCGGGATGCCCAGTCCATAAAAAAAATAGAAAAAAGAAAAAATATATATAATAAAAACAAAGGCTCCCCCTAGAAAGTTGAAAGTTTGGAGGGCACCCGTCAATTCGGCTAGCCATGGCTTGTGTTTGAATGGTTGAGGGGGAGTTAAACTTTTCATTTCGGCATGGGAACCGCTAATAATGTGTTTAGCATGGAAGATATTGAAATCCTTAGTTGTGACGTTGACAGGAAAAGCACACCACTCAAAATGTGTTCATCTCTGTTTTTAGCAATGAGCTCTGGCACCTCTGCAAATCCATGCTTCCCTCTGCGAAGGGCTTATCTTTTACCTTTCTGTCAATTTTATTTTTGTTGAGTCAACTTCTTATTTTAACCTCAATTATTCTCTAGTTGGCAAGCATCATGTGGTGGGGATAGACCCAGGCACATAAATCCTGTCAAATATATTTGATCATGAAATATTATTGTTGACAATTATCTCTATGATAAATGAGTTGGGAGGCGAAACATTAAGCCCCTATCTTTCTCTGTGTTCGATGGATGCTGTTTGTTCTAAAAATATGCTTTGAGTATTAGCAATCATAGAAGACTATATGATAATTGAGTATGTGGAGCTCTTACATAGACCCTTCCTGAAAATACGATGAATTGTAATTGTTTGATGACTGAGAACATAGTTTGTTAGTTTTCAAGAAAGTTTATGGTTTATACCTTAACATGTGAATAGCTTGCTACCTGATCATGAGAAATTTTATGAAATGAGCTACTGTTTATGATATATAATGATGCTAGAAAAAGTGATTGAAATCATCATTGATCAAACTTGTGCACTATACTAGCATTCACACTTCATAAATTATTTCTTTTATCATTTACCTACTCGAGGACGAGCAGGAATTAAGCTTGGGGATGCTGATACGTCTCCAACGTATCTATAATTTATGAAGTTTTCATGCCATGTTTATAACAATTTTATATGGTTTTGGTATGATTTGAAATTTTGAATATAACTAACCCGGACTGACGCTGTTTTCAGCAGAACTACCGTGGTGTTGTTTTTTGTGCAGAAATAGAAGTTCTTGGATTGACCCCAAAATTTACAGTGATTTTTTATGGACAAAAAGAGACCCCCGAAGCTTCGTGGGAGGACCATAAGAGACATGAGGAGGTGACAAGGTATCCCGGCGCGCCCCGGGGCGGTGGGGGGGGGGGGGGGGTCGCGCGGGGTTGCCTTATGGGCCCCTCGTAACTCTTTTTCGCGTAATTCCAACACTGAAAAATCCTATAAATAGAGAAACCCCCAGAAATAAACCTAGACCTTCGACTCCGCCGCCGCAACCTTCTGTTCCGAAGAGATCCCATCTGGAGGCCTTTTCCGACACCCTGCCGGAGGGGAAAATCATCACCGGAGGCCATCTTCACCATCCCGATGGTCTCCATGACGAGGAAGGAGTAGTTCACCCTCAGGGTTGAGGGTATGTACTAGTAGCTATGTGTTTGATCTCTCTCTCTCTCGTGTTCTTGATTTGGCACGATCTTGATGTACCGCGAGCTTTGTGAATATAGTTGGATCACATGGTGTTTCTTCCCTCTCTATCTTCTTGTGATGAATTGAGTCCTTCCCTTTGAGGTTTCGTTATTGTCGGATTGAATACTTTGATTTGAGAACACTTGATGTATGTCTTGCATGTGGATACCCGTGGTGACAATGGGGTATTCTATTAAGTCACTTGATGTCTGTTTTGGTAATCAACTTGTGGATTCCCGTGACCTTGGGGGTAATCTAGGCATATGGGTTGGTACACGTTTTCATCCTTCCTTCTCAGATAGAAACTTTGGGGTACTCTTTGAAGTTCTTTGCGTGGATTGAATATTATGAATTTGAAATTGTTTGATGCATATCGAATCATCAACTCACGGATACTTGTGGTGACATTGGAGTATCTAGGTGACATTAGAGTTGGTTGATGTGTATCATATGGTGTTATTTTAGTACGAACTCTAGGGCTGTTTGTGACACTTATAGGGATGGCTCAATAGATTGATTGGAAAGGATAACTTTGAGGTGGTTTCGTACCCTATAACAATTTCTTCTTATGTTCTCCGCTAGATAAAAACTTTGGAGTGATTCTTTGTCGCAAGTTGAGGGATTTTTATATGATTCAATTATGTTAGCACTGTTGAGAGATTGCACTAGTGAAAGTATGAACATAGGCCTTGTTTTCAAGCATTACAATACCGTTTGTGCTCACTTTTGTTACTTGCTTGTGACGCCCCCGACTTGATCGTGCACTAATCATACACGCAAATGCGCACGATCAAGCCCAGGGACTCACGGGAAGATACCACGACACAACTCTAGACACAAAATAAAATAATACAAGCTTTATATGACGAGCCAGGTGCCTCGAGGGCTCAAATACATAAGCTCGAGTTACACAAGAGTCAGCGGAAGCAACAATATCTGAGAACAGATATAAAGGTTAAACAAGTTTGCCTTAAGAAGGCTGAACAAAACAACAATATCTAGATCGAAAAGGCGCAGGCCTCCTACCTGGGAGCCTCCTAACTACTCCTGGTCGTCGGTCTCCACGTAGTAGTAGGCTCCGTCGGGGTAGTAGTAGTCGTCGGCGGGATTAGCTGTCTTCGGGACTCCGCCATATGATCAGAGCAATCGGATATGGGGAAAAAGAGGTAGCAAAGCAACTGTGAGTACCCATCCAAAGTACTCGCAAGACTTACATCAGAACTATGCTAAGTATGCATCGGTGTCAAAGGGAAGGGGCTGTAACTGTGGACTATACTGCAGAAGTGCCAGAATAGAAGGGAAGGCCTAGCCTATCGAAGACTAGCATCTTGCCGCATCTTGCAGCATTAGAAGAGTGCAGATTAGCATATAATAGTATTAGTAACAAGTATATTAGTAGTCATGCCCAGAGGTCCTTCCTCGACTCCCTGCGAGAAAGCGATCCCGGAGCTATCAAATTATTAAGTATCACAGGTATCCAGTTCAACTTGTAGTAGATCGGGATACAACACTGAGCGTCCTGTTACCATGGACACGACTATTCGAATAGATAACTTCCCTGCAGGGGTGCACTACTGTTACCCAGCACACTCGATTAACTCTGGCCGGACACACTTTTCCTGGTCATGCTCGGCCTCGACTGATCGACACGACATAGTCCTACCTAGGATCCGCAGAGAGGTCCCCGCCGGTCTAGATCCTAAGTGCTTAGGGGTCTTGGGCCCATCGCACTTTGCAATCCGGGTCGTTGTGTGCAGGGTGGATACTAGCGCCACCCCTCTCCTGGATGGCGTGAACCGGCCCGGCCACAATGCTGAACTGGACATCTGACAGAGCTTTCTGCTGATACATACGGCGCCAAGGGCCCCATTAAACCATTATCCCGCGTGGTGGTAGTGCGTATAGGCCAGTGGCCAACTCAGATCAAATACCCAAATCCGTTAAGTGTGTTATTAGTATCTCGCGGACACGAACAGGGCTCAAGGCTCACCTCCGACACCCTGTCGCACCGACTTGGTAACCCGCGGTCCAATGACCAGGGACCAGGCCCACCTCTCTCCTAGGTGGCCTCCACCTGCCCTGACATTCCGCTACAATAATCTCTCGCGGGTGCCCTCATGGCCAACCCGACTTCCCAAAGGACTGAGGTGAAGGTCAAACTACCCGTGTGTCCATAACATCATGGGGGAATCCGAGGAATCACCCTCGATGGATTCCCACTCGATGTAACCGTCAAGGTGAACTTGGAGGAATCACCCTCGATGGGTTCACCCTTGAGGGGTTGCATGATAGAGGCATCATCGGCGGTGGTGAAAGAGGAATCACCCTCGGTATCCCGCCGACTAGCTACGCTACAGAGATATCATCAGGAGTGAGGTAGGAGGTATCACCCTCGGCACTCGATAGTAGCTTTGCAGAGTCGTACAACTAAGGGGGAGTGCGGTGCTGTGTCGGTGTCTGCACTTCGATCACATTGATCGAGTCATCCGGTAGCAAAGCAGGGCAACACAGACAAGGGTGTAGGGCCACTGTTGGATCACTAACCAGCCTATACTAAGTATATAAGACAACGGGTAAAGTATCAACAGCAGGTTACAAAATCAGGCTATGCATCAGAATAGGAGCAATCAAATACAGTAGCAAAATCTAATGCAAGCATGGGAGAGAAAGAATGGGCGAGAAAGGAATGATCAAGGGGGTTTTGCTTGCCTGGAAGCTCTGCTGACAAGGAGGAAGGATCGTCGGTGACGTAGTCGATCACAGGGGCTTCGGCAGCAATCGTAGGGTCTACTGGAGAAGAAAGAGGAGGAAGAAACAAATAAATAACGGGCAAACAAAAGCACACAGATGCATGCCAGGTCAGTACGGGCTGATTATGTGCTCTAGTGCTTTACTAATTATTTTAGACGGAGAGGAAAAATATTTGAGAATATTTTCCCAGCTCCAGGTGCTTATCGGTATATTGATCTGGAGGGGAAGGTTCCATGTTCACCTGGTTAGGAGTGATGGTCAAGCATTTTGATCACATATTCAGATTCGTCTTATTTTTCTGATCATTTTTCATATATAAATTATTTTCATCTGAGTTACGGATTATTTTATATGATTTTTCAAAGTTTTAAACATTTCTGGAATTTCTGGAATTAAATTTAAATTCGAAAATATAATAGGAAAATGCTATGGGTATACAACAATTGCACAGCTGTTCAGCACAGGGGCTGACCAATGGGCCCGTTGACTGGGTCAAGGGTTCAGTCAGCAGAGGCTGACTGGTGGGCCCTCTGTTGAGTCAGCGCTGACATTAGCAGAGCCTTATCCAGAAGAACAGTAACGGGGGCCCCATATTCCAGTTTAGTTAGTTCAACTTAATTGTTTTATTAGCTCTAATTAAATCCTTGTGGGGCCCGGTTGTCATACTCTGCGAGGGTTAATTAGGGGGGGTTTAGTTAGCGCTAATGACGTGCCACGTCAGCGACGTCGATGGCGAGACAGAGCACGCCGGCGGCGAGGCCAGACGGTGGCGGCGATGGCCGGAAACGCGCTACGTGCGTCCATTTGGAGCGCGGCTAGGTGCGTTCGAACGCGGACGCTCGCGCGCATCCAGCCAGGCAAGCGGCAACAGCTGGGTTGGTTGGGAACGGCACCGGCAACGAGCTGCAGTGGTGGCTGGAGCACGGCTCGGACGCAAGCGCCGTTTGGCGAGGCGCGCGACCAAAGCAACGGCACGGGCGGCCTCGCGGGATCATCCCAAGCACGCGGATGTGCTCTTTTGGCCCTGGGAACGAACGACGGCGACGGGGCTAGCTACACGGCGGAGGTAAGCTCCGACGATGGCGGGGCAGCGGCTAGCGGGCGTGCCCGAGAGAGAGAGGTTAGGGGAGGAGAAGAGAGGCTCACAGCGAGCCGGTAGGGGTGCAAGGCAAGCTCGGGGGAGGCTCGGAGCAGGCGCGCGGCGACGATGATCTCCGACAACCGAGGAAGAAGAAGGGGCCGGGGTTGGCGTTGCGGTGGCTCCCGGCTCCGGTTTGTCGTCGCAGACGATGTAGCGGTCGACGGCGGTCCCTTAGGACATGCTGGCGAGGCGAGAGGCGACCGGTGGCCACTGGATCGATGACGGCGTGGCGGCGTACACGATCGGGTGAGCTCAAAAGCGAGAGAGAGAGCGAGGGGAAAAAAGGGGGCTAGGGTTTCGTCGACGGGGCCGAGGGGATGCTCTTATCCACGCGGGGCACATCGGATGGCCGGCGCGTGGCCATCGGCGGCTCGGACGCGCGCGGCGCCGACAGCGAGGCAGAGGAAGGGGATGACCTCCTGGTGGGCTGGGCTGTGCACTGTGCACTCGCAGCCCACCAGCACAGTAAGTCTTTACTCTTTTCTTTTTATTTTTCTGTTTCTTTATTTCTTTACTGTTTTGCATTAATTTGAGCTGCTAAATGAATTTAGTTAAATGTGATACTTACCTCAAAAATACTTGGCTACATTCTGGGCTGGCACAAAAAGTTTGGGGCCATTTGGAAAATGTTAGACATTTTTAGAAATTGAAAAGGTGAAATAAATTGCTACTGGTCCACTGTTTTGGTTACTAGGGTCAATTTAGGAATTTAAATAATGCTGGATTTATTTTTATAATTGCTTTGGGATTATTTGCAATATTATGAACACTTTTGTTTAATTAATTGAAGAAGTAATAATTTGACTTGCATTTGAATTTTGAATTTGAATTTGTATTATTTCTTAATTGTTTTTCTTAGGGTTTAATGATGATGACTTGGCATGACTAATTAGCACAACCAGGGTTTAGTAATCTGGGGCTGTCACAACTCTCCTCCACTTAAAGAAATCCTCATCTCGAGAATTAAGAGGTAGAGTAGGGGGAGAAGGTCTGGTTACAAAATTCTATCGAATCTTCTTGTTCTTGTTGCCCTTCTCGAAGAGGTCGATCCATCGGATTGATGCCTAATGAGAGGGTGAAAGAGGTTCAGAGAAACGAAAATAAATATTGCGTCTGATACCAGAGTAGATCATCTCTAGGGATGTGGCTCATGACAATATACGAAGCCATGTGCAAAGGATACTTCAGAATCAATGTTGTACAGGAGAGTCAGGTTTCGATCCTGTGGAACTATGGCGAGTGTCGATTAGGAGTAGGAAGGCAGTGACATCTTGCGCGGTCATGACAACAAGACGTGTCAGAAGAAAGTCTGTCAGCTATGTCGGCAACAACGTCCGTACCAAGGGCGGGGAACGAAGAGAACCATTTTCCTGCTCGTTAAAACGAGGTGGACCAATAGGCAAGGTTCTCGTCCATCGGTGGTTACCAGAATGTCATCAACAATAGTAACAAGGTTTTACTTGGGGGTGTTGACATAAGCAGGGAATTATCACTGCTCAGATAAAAGCTAGATTACAAGAAAGGTTGAACAGACCAATGGAAAGGAAAATGTGATTACCAGATTAAACTGACCAATGGAAAGGAAATAATTGCAGACAATCCAGCTCTCCGGGTGGATGTGATCACGAGAACCTAATGTTAGTGTTTGCAAAACTTTAACTCGAATAGAGGAGAGATTAGAATCCCAGAGTAAGGAAGAGGAATAAAAGATCCTAATCCCATCCGTTGGTGACGTGGTCCCGTAAGCCACACAGCCATGTTAGTAAAACAATTTTTCAAGGACTAGCCTCAACTTCGGCCAAGGAGTTGGAAAGGGGCTTCCTACAGGCAGTCGGCTCTGATACCAACTTGTGACGCCCCCGACTCGATCGTGCACTAATCATACATGAAAATGCGCACGATCAAGCCCAGGGACTCACGAGAAGATATCACAACACAACTCTAGACACAAAATAAAATAATACAAGCTTTATATTACAAGCCAGGGGCCTCGAGGGCTCGAATACATAAGCTCGAGTTACACAAGAGTCAGCGGAAGCAACAATATCTGAGAACAGATATAAAGGTTAAACAAGTTTGCCTTAAGAAGGCTGAACAAAACAACGATATCTAGATCGAAAAGGCACAGGCCTCCTGCTTGGGAGCCTCCTAACTACTCCTGGTCGTCGGTCTCCACATAGTAGTAGGCTCCGTCGGGGTAGTAGTAGTCGTCGGCGGGATCAGCTGTCTTCGGGACTCCACCATCTGATCGCAACAATTGGATATGGGGAAAAAGAGGTAGCAAAGCAACAGTGAGTACTCATCCAAAGTACTCGCAAGACTTACAGTAGAACTATTCTAAGTATGCATCGGTGTCAAAGGGAAGGGGCTGTAACTGTGGACTATACTGCAGAAGTGCCAGAATAGAAGGGAAGGCCTAGCCTATCGAAGACTAGCATCTTGCCGCATCTTGCAACATTAGAAGAGTGCAGATTAGCATATAATAGTATTAGTAACAAGTATATTAGTAGTCATGCCCAGAGATCCTTCCTCGACTCCCTACGAGAAAGCGATCCTGGAGCTATCAAATTATTAAGTATCACAAGTATCCAGTTCAATTTGTAGTAGATCGGGATAAAACACTGAGCGTCCTGTTACCGTGGACACGGCTATTTGAATAGTTAACTTCCCTGCAGGGGTGCACTACTGTTACCCAACACGCTCGATTAACTCTGGCCGGACACACTTTTCCTGGTCATGCCCGGCCTCGGCTGATCGTCATGACATAGTCCTACCTAGGCTCCGCAGAGAGGTCCCCACCGGTCTACATCCTAAGTGCTCAGGGGTCTTGGGCCCATCGCCCTTTGCACTCCGGGTCGTTGTGTGCAGGGTGGATACCAGCGCCACCCCTCTCCTGGATGGCGCGATCCAGCCCGGCCACAATGCTGAACTGGACATCTGACAGAGCTTTCGGCTTATACATACGGCGCCGAGGGCCCCATTAAACCATTATCCCGCGTGGTGGTAGTGCGTATAGGCCAGTGGCCAACTCAGATCAAATACCAAAATCTGTTAAGCGTGTTATTAGTATCTCGCGGACACGAACAGGGCTCAAGGCTCACCTCCGACACCCTCTCGCACCGACTTGGTAACCCGCGGTCCAACGACCAGGGACCAGACCCACCTCCCTCCTAGGAGGTCTCCACCTGCCCTGACGTTCCGCTACAATAATCTCTCGCACGTGCCCTCATGGCCAACCCGACTTCCCAAAGGACTGAGGTGAAGGTCAAAGTACCCGTGTGTCCATAACATCATGGGGGAATCCGAGGAATCACACTCGATGGATTCCCACTCGATGTAACCGTCAAGGTGAACTTGGAGGAATCACCCTCGATGGGTTCACACTTGAGGGGTTGCACGACAGAGGCATCATCGGCGGTGGTGAAAGAGGAATCACCCTCGGTATCCCACAACCGACTAGCCACGCTACAGAGATATCATCAGGAGTGAGGTCGGAGGTATCACCCTTGACACTCGATAGTAGCTCTCAAGAGTCGTACAACTAAGGGGGAGTGCGGTGCTGTGTCGGTCTCTGCACTTCGATCACGTTGATCGAGTCTTCCGATAGCAAAGCAGGGCAACACAGACAAGGGTGTAGGGCCATTGTTGGATCACTAACCAGCCTATACTAAGTATATAGGACAACGGGTAAAGTATCAACAGCAGGTTACAAAATCAGGCTATGCATCAGAATAGGAGCAATCAAATACAGTAGCAAAATCTAATGCAAGCATGGGAGAGAAAGAATGGGCGATATAGGAATGATCAAGGGGGTTTTGCTTGCCTGGAAGCTCTCCTGACAAGGAGGAAGGATCGTCGGTGACGTAGTCGATCACAGGGTCTTCGGCAACAATCGTAGGGTCTACTGGAGAAGAAAGATAAGTAAGAAACAAATAAATAACGGGCAAACAAAAGTACACAGATGCATGTCAGGTCAGTACGGGCTGATTATGTGCTCTAGTGCTTTACTAATTATTTTAGACGGAGAGGGAAAATATCCGGGAATATTTTCCCAGCTCCAGGTGCTTATCGGTATATTGATCCGGAGGGGAAGGTTCCATGTTCACCTGGTTAGGAGTGATGGTCAAGCATTTTGATCACATATTCGGATTTGTCTTATTTTTCTGATCATTTTTCATATATAAATTATTTTCATCCGAGTTACAGATTATTTTATATGATTTTTCAAAGTTTTAAAAATTTCTGGAATTTCTGGAATTAAATTTAAATTCGAAAATATAATAGGAAAATGCTATGGGTACACAGCAATTGCACCCAGCTGTTCAGCACAGGGGCTGACCAGTGGGCCCGTTGACTGGGTCAAGGGTCCAGTCAGCAGAGGCTGACTGGTGGGCCCTCTGCTGAGTCAGCGCTGACATCAGCAGAGCCTTATCCAGTAGAACAGTAACGGGGGCCCCACATGCCAGTTTAGTTAGTTTAACTTAACTGTTTTATTAGCTCTAATTAAATCCACATGGGGCCCGGTTGTCATACTCTGCGAGGGTTAATTAGGGGGGGTTTAGTTAGCGCTAATGACGCGCCACGTCAGCGACGTCGACGGCGAGACAGAGCACGCCGGCGGCGAGGCCAGACGGTGGCGGCCATGGCCGGAAACACGCTACGCGCGTCCATTTGGAGCACGGCTAGGCGCGTTCGAACGCGGACGCACACGCGCATCCAGCCAGGCAAGCGGCAGCAGCTGGGGAGGTTGGGAACGGCACCGACGACGAGCTGCAGCGGCGGCCGGAGCACGGCTCGGACGCAAGCGGCGTTTGGCGAGGCGCGCGACCAAAGCAACGGCATGGGCGGCCTCGCGGGATCGTCCCAAGCATGCGGATGTGCTCTTCTGGCCCTGGGAACGAACGATGGCGACGGGGCGAGCTACACGGCGGAGGTAAGCTCCGGTGATGGCGGGGCTGCGACTAGCGGGCGTGCCCGAGAGAGAGAGGTTAGGGGAGGAGAAGAGAGGCTCACAACGAGCCGGTAGGGGTGCAAGGCAAGCTCGGGGGAGGCTCGGAGCAGGCGCGTGGCGACGGCGATCTTCGGCGACCGAGAAAGAAGAAGGGGTCGGGGTCGGCGTTGCAGTGGCTCTCGGCTCCGGTTTGTCATCGCAGACGATGTAGCGGTCGACGGTGGTCCCTTAGGACATGCTAGCGAGGCGAGAGGCGGCCGGTGGCCGCGGGATTGACGACGGCGCAGCTGCGTACACTCTCGGGTGAGCTCAAGAGAGAGAGAGAGAGAGAGCGAGCGAGGGGAAAAAGGGGGCTAGGTTTTCGTCGACGGGGCCGAGGGGATGCTCTTATCCACGCGGGGCATGGCAGATGGCCGGCACGTGGCCATCGGCGGCTCGGACGCGCGCGGCGCCGGCAGCGAGGCAGAGGAAGGGGATGACCTCCTGGTGGGCTGGGCTATGCACTGTGCACTCGCAGCCCACCAGCACAGTAAGTCTTTACTCTTTTCTTTTTATTTTTCTGTTTCTTTATTTCTTTACTGTTTTGCAGTAATTTGAGCTACTAAATGAATTTAGTTAAATGTGATACTTACCTCAAAAATACTTGGCTACATTCTGGGCTGGCACAAAATTTTTGGGGCCATTTGGAAAAGGTTAGACATTTTTAGAAATTGAAAAGGTGAAATAAATTGCTGCTGGTCCACTGTTTTGGTTACTAGGGTCAATTTGGGAATTTAAATAATGCTGGATTTATTTTTATAATTGCTTTGGGATTATTTGCAATATTATGAACACTTTTGTTTAATTAATTGAAGAAGTAATAATTTGACTTGCATTTGAATTTTGAATTTGAATTTGTATTATTTCTTAATTGTTTTTCTTAGGGTTTAATGATGATGACTTGGCATGACTGATTAGCATAACTAGGGTTTAGTAATTTGGGGATGTCACATTGCTACCTTGCTGTTTTTATTATTTTCAAATTACAAAAACCTATATCTACTATCCATACTACACTTGTATCACCATCTCTTCGCCGAACTAGTGCACCTATACGATTTACCATTGTATTGGGTGTGTTGGGGACACAAGAGATTTCTTGTATTTGATTGTAGGGTTGTTTGAGAGAGACCATCTTCATCCTACGCCTCCCACGGATTGATAAACCTTAGGTTATCCACTTGAGGGAAATTTGCTACTGTCCTACAAAACTCTGCACTTGGAGGCCCAACAACATCTACAAGAATAAAAGTTGCGTAGTAGACATCATTCGTGAATTCGTATGTGTTGGAAATATGCCCTAGAGGCAATAATAAATTGGTTATTATCATATTTCCTTGTTCATGATAATTGTTTATTATTCATGCTAGAATTGTATTGACCGGAAACTTAAATACATGTGTGAATACATAAACTATACCGTGTCCCTAGTGAGCCTCTACTAGACTAGCTCATTGATCAAGGATGGTTAAGGTTTCCTAACCATTGACATGTGTTGTCATTTGATAACGGGATCACATCATTAGGAGAATGATGTGATGGACAAGACCCAACCGTAAGCTTAGGATCGGATCGTTTAGTTATTTGCTACAACTTTCTTCATGTCCACTATCTGTTCCTTAGACCATGAGATCATGTCACTCCCGGATACCAGAGGAATGCCTTGTGTGCTATCAAACGTCACTTCGTAACAGGGTGATCATAAAGGTGCTCTACAGGTATCTCCGAAGGTATCTGTTGGGTTGCATGGATCGAGACTGGGATTTGTCGCTCCGTATGACGGAGAGATATTTCTGGGCCCTCTCGGTAATACAACATCGTAAAGAACTTGCAAGCAATGTGGCTAATGAGTTAGTCACGGGATCTTGTATTACAGAACGAGTAAAGAGACTTGCCGGTAATGAGATTGAACTAGGTATGGAGATACCGACGATCGAATCTCGGGCAAGTAACATATCGACGGACAAAGGGAATTACATACAGGATTAATTGAATCCTTGACATCGTGGTTCAACTGATAAAGATCTTCATAGAATATGTAGGAACCAATATGGGCATCCAGGTCCCGCTATTGGTTATTGACCGGAGAGGTGTCTCGGTCATGTCTACATGATTCTCGAACCCGTAGGGTCGCACGCTTAACGTTCGTTGACACTAGAGTAATATTGGGATATGTATATTGCTGACCAAATATTGTTCGGAGTCCTGGATGAGATCCCGGACATCACGAGGAGCTCCGGAATTGTCCGGAGGTAAAGATTTATATATGGGAAGTCCTATTTTGGTCGCCGGAAAAGTTTCGGGATTTTTCGGTATTGTACGGGGAGCGCCGAAAGGGGTCCGGGGGTCCACCGGCGGGGGGAGGGGGGGGGTCCACCTGCCCCGGGGGACCACATGGGCTATAGAGGGAGGCGCACTAGCACTTGGTGGGCTGGACGCCCCTCCCCCCAAGGCCCATGCGCCCTAGGGCTGGTGGGGAAACCCTAGAAGGGGGCGCCCCCCTTGCTTCGGGGCTACTCCACACCTTAGGGGCCGCCACCCCCTCCTTGGAGGAGGGGCAAAGGGGGCTGCGCCCCTCCCCCTTGCTCCTATAAATAGTGGAGGGGTAGTAGGGAAGCCGCACCTCTCTCCTGGTGTGGCACCCCGATAGAGGGCCGACGCATGCCAGTCCCAGGATAGGACCTGGCGCACGTCTGAGACATGATACAGCAATTCCAGGCACAAAAATGGCTTTATTATATGAAATGGAGTATTACAATACTGTTGCTTACAACAATATTACATGGCTCCAAGGCTAACTAAATGGCAGCGGAGGTCTTGGTTCGGCGGCAACGACGTCTCTGGCTGGGCTCCACAACGCACATGACTGGCTGGGTTACGATCTAGCCTGACGGATCTTCTCCTGCAACTGGCCACGTGCAAGGCCAGGTGAGTACTTTGAATGTACTCACAAGACAACCAAATACATAGCATCCAAACAAGCAGATAACAAAGCAAGCCCTATGCTCATGTAAGAACTTATTCTAAGCATGGCATGGAATTAACAAGAAATCATGGATCAAGCATGGCATAGCATATCAGCTATATATCATGGCATGACTACTTCTACGAAGCATGGTATCCACAGTTAAACAGGAACCTACCCTATGCTTACCTCCCGTGAAGTATGAAAGTAACTTGTTATGACATCATTCAGCTTTACTGCCCCTCTGGGTTAACTCATGACTCACTGAGATCTCATCTCGTGATCCCATCGGAACCACATGGTGGCTACTCACAATCATCCCATAGTCCAAGTTACCACATTTACTTAGTAGCACCAGTTTATAATAACAGGTTTGTCATCCAGATCGACCAAGACCAAATAGTGTGACCTAGTATGAACTGTGTCCAATACCGTGGACTCGGCTATTCGAATAGATTCATACACTCTGCAGAGGTTGTGCACTTTTCCCACACCACGGAACTCCTGGTCGCGTACCTCGGTACACTTCCCATCTGGGTGGACCGGTGCTGCTCCAACGAAACTTGTCTAACCCGTGACTCCTCCACCGTACCACCGACAATCATCCTCCCCCGGAGTCATGCCCTGGGTGGGTCTGTGTCACCCTGTGACACCTGCCACCGTCGTGGCCAAACTAAACTGTCCCAAACGGGGACTCCCGGGCTAAACAATCAACTGGGATCACAAGGTTATCGCCGCCTACCTGATCAGGGTAGCACACGCGCATAACCCTTCCTCTTTGGTGGTACCGATAAAAGAGCACGCAGCCAGACCAAGTCAAGGCCGTCCCATACCGGCAGATGTGGCTGCACGGGTAAGCTCGGTTCGGTGACACTATGACTCGATCCCATCAATGACGGAGGAGGTTTAGTTTACAAGTTCAATTTAACATTCCATCATTGTACCATAACCTCAACATTTACCAGCAGGAACAAACACTTAACAACAGCATAACAAAACCATAACAGTATTGACAATCATGGCATGAGATCAAATCATAGTGCTAACATGATAATGGTATTAAAAGTATTGCTATTAGCATGGGAAAATATGACATGAAAGCAATTCATAATATCACATGGTAAATAACACTAGCATCTGGCACAGATGAAATAACAGGGCTATGTAAGTGCAGACTAACAGATGATTCGAAATATATTGCAACACACACACACAGGGTGCAATCAAAGTCATCACGCAAGTCCGGAGCTCATGATAAGAGGTTGGCTTGCCTTGGGGTTGATGGAGTCACCGGGAAGAAGTGCGATGGGCTCGTGGAAAGATTTGCCAGAAAAGTTTCCCTCATGAAGGGGCTGATTGAAGGGAAAGGGCAAAATGGTCATTTTCATAGTGTGAAAACATTATGAAAATGATGCCATCGGAACGGGCTCGACGAACTGAAGACGTGGGCATTGGATTTACCTCAATCGGAGTTACGGTCGCGGAGAAACGGCTGTCCGTTCGTTAAGCAATAAAACAGACAGAAAACAGTCCACTTTAGCTCTTAACGGGTGAATGCCCGCAAAATAGCCTCTTCGGCCGGCGGCTGGAAAATGAAAGCGTATTTTCCAGAATGCGCTTTCGATAACAGAAAGTGTATCCTCTTTCAACACTTGAAAACGCACTGGCCCGATTACGCCTCCACTTAACCTGACCGCGGTCCCGGTCGGGTCAACGCTGTGGGAATAACGGGTAGGGCCAGGCCTATCCCTTCTCTCTCTCTCTCTAGGGTCTTCTTCTTCCCCGACAACACAGAGGTAGGGGCGGCCGGTCGCCGGCGTAGCCGTCGCCTCGCCGCACCCGAGTGCCGGCCGTCGAACTCTCTAGGACCGGCGCGCCATGCCGTGCCCGAAGATGGTCGAGGGGCAGCGCCCGGTGGCCTGTAGTGCCGCCTCCACCATCCATGGCGGGGTGACCAGAGGGCTTCGGGGGGGGCTACGGCGGCGGTGCTTCCCCGGAGAAATGGAGGGCGGCGGTGGCTCAGTGGGTTTCTAGGGATGCCGGGGACAGGAATGGAGGGGAGGGGGAGGACCGCATGGCCGGAATCGGTCGAGGGGAACGGAGGCAGAGCTTCGGCCATGGGAGGCGGGAGAGCTCCATGAGCTCGTGGGAGGGAGCTGGGGCTCGCTGGTGGTCGGGAGGGTCTCGGGGCTCGCTACTTATAGGTGCGGGGGAGGGCTCTGGACGTCGCTCGCCGACGGCCGAAGCCTCTGGTTACGCAGTTCCACGTCACAACAGTGCTCGATGTCGACACAGCCGGCCAGAAGCTAGGGGACAAGGGGGAGAGGCTTCTGGACGTCCACGTGTGCGGTGGGCAGCTCGCCGGTGCTCGCGGACAAGCCGGAGCTTGCCGGAGATGGCTGCCGAAGCGTCCATTGTACAGAACGCCATTTCGGCGTGCTCTGCCCGTGGTCACCACGTGGCCATGTCGTTGCCACGCCCAACTCGATGCCAAATTGTGTCTAGAGTGTTCTCCACGCATCACTGAGTTGACTAGTGCAGCTGGAAGACACGAGAAAGCTCTGAGGTAACTGCACCTAGGTCAAACAGGTTCTAGCAGCCCAGTTTGCACACGTAGTGTGGCCACCACAGTGCTCCTCTTGGCCTGATCTTGGGCATGGGTCCATCATCTACCAAGGTGGCCATGCTGACAAAATTTCAGCTCAAATGGACAATTCTAGATGGCACTTCCTTTGTAACCTTGAAATCTGGCCAGAAATGCAAATGATGATGTTGAGGTCAAATGGCTAGTTGGATTTGGCTGATTTTTGGTGTAGAGTTATGATTTGATCATGAGAGATATCTGGAAAAATTTCAGCTCAATTGGATCATCTATGAGGGTACTTCCTTCACAGAGATGCAATCTGGATAGAAACTTAGATAATTTACTGAGGAATATTGGCTAGATGGAATGGGCTGGTTTTTGATATCCAGGGGTTATTTATCAATGTTAACCACCCTGAAAAATTTCAGCCCAAAAAGATCAAGGAAACAAGCACTTCCGTTGCAAACTGGAAATCTGGACAGAATTTGCAAATGGATGTTGTGGTCAAAATTTTATTTGTGGAACTTGAGATTTTGATGGAAATGGTTAATATATGGATAGGAGAAGCTCCACAATTTATTTGGGATTTTTCCTAGCTACCAAAATGGTAGTTCCTTTGGAAAGGCCCCAAATTGAAATATTGGCTTTAAATAGGAAAATGCAATTTCCCTTATTTAATTGTGGCCAATATTTTTGTGAGAGCTCAATATGATCACAATGAATATCTCCACAAGTTTCATGAGCTTTGGAGATGGATAGATATTTTCCTGGATTTAATTCCTCATAAAGGCTGAAAAAGGAATTAATTCTAGATGAAAAATATTGCATATGACTTGGCAATATTTTTGCACATCTAAAGTTTATGAGTGAAGAAAATTCTCTAGAAATTTTGGGAGGATCAACAGAGCAAGGAAAATGATAGCTCCTTTGTAAACACAAAGGCAGGATTTCCAGTTCCAAGATTTTGGAACTAGGGTTTGAACGAGGTTCGGGGTTTACTGGCAGGAGCTTGGCTAGCACATGAGCATGGGAAAGGTATGGAGAGGCTGAGGATTATCTGGATTCACCTGGTCACTTACCAGATTCCAGAGGAAAAATTTGGGAGAGGAAAGCTAGGAAGGAATAACAGCACAAAAATCGATAACCCGAATTTTGGGGTGTTACAAACCTTCCCCCCTTAAGAGAATCTTGTCCTCGAGATTCCTAGGGTTAGCTCAAAACAAAAACTACTCCTCTAGGAAAAACCTCCGGGTTGGGTTTTAACCCTTTGGTTGGAAAGAAACGAGTTGAGGTAAAATCGGGGTTTAAATCTTGGACTGGAGGGGTTGTCACGGCTTATGTTGCAATAAAATTCTCAGAATTTCTCCGAGATTGCAACTGGGCTCTGGGGAAAAAAAATTTAGGGACCGAAGAGGTTTTGGGAAGAACTGGCTCTCCAGAGTTCTGGGTTTGGAAGGCTGGCAAACGGAGAAAGCACGAATGGATGTGGGTATGCGGCTTTGCATTCTACCCGAGTACTGCTGCAAATGTACTCAGGAGAATGAACTTGGTGTGCTAACTTTGCTCACACTATACCTGAGCAATCTATTCGAACCCATGTGCAAGCAAATGCAGAATGCATATAGAAGCAAAATACATGCAAAGGGAAAAGAAACATCCAACAGATTACACTAAGGTGTTTTAATGCTAGTGGGTGTATGTACTCCTGGTATACATACACCTACACCAGCTCGCATTGTATTAGGGACTCCGGGCAAGTCCATTGTTATTAGGTGTAAGTGCTCTACTGACTAAAATCTTGTTAAGAAATCATTGCCAACTCTGCTAAACATTTCTGCTCAACAGAGAGGCAGATGAACCAAACACACAGAGAAAACGGGCACACATAACATTACAACAGCACACAAGTTACAAGCATACAAGCATACAACATCACGCAACCTTACTAGGCACCTAACAGCAACAACTTACTCCCGGCTACAGGGCTCTACTCTTGCTGGGGCTCTCCTGGGGGATGTAGGCTGAGCCAACTTTCATCTTCATCATCGGACACCACAATAGGTTGGGGCTCAACTACTGGAGCTGCGACGGGAACTTGACGAAACACATCCCGACGGTGAAGACGCCGAATAGCTCGGGAGAAGGAACTTGGGGAAATGATGCCTGGTCGATATGGGTTCATGGGCTGCGAGGGTAGCACTAGCTGCGAAGGTGGCGCTGGGTTTGGCATCATGGAACTAGTGGCCCGGGATGCAGTTTGACGGGCCTCACGGTATGCTTCCGTAACAACCCGAGTGGTGTCTCGGTCGATGGCTTTAAATTCTCCGAGAATGCCGGAGAGCAGCAGTCCCTGGGCAGCAATGAACTGAACCAGGCGAGCCATTGCCGGGTCGGCATCTTCGACTGTACTGGAGAACTCGCAGCCTTCGCTGGACGCAGAGGGAAAGTAGCGGAACTCCCGCATCTCCGCTACTTGCGAGAACTGGAAACGAAGACGCGCGATGGTTTCCGTAGCAGTTGTCTGGACAGCCAACGCGGGGGTGGGCATGGGTTTGCCCTGAAAAGTCATGGGCTTCCCATCCTCTGCTGGACCTGGGCAGATATGTGCCTTCGCATAGAATCGGCAAAGGTGAGGGACGGGTTCCGATTGGAACACCAGATACACCGGGCTAGTTCTACAGCCAAGGGCTTGGGTGAGCATACTCGAAAGGATGGGCGGAAAGCCGGGATAATCATTAGCCAACGTTCGGCTATGGAAAGTGGGTGCTCTGGACGAACTAGCCATGGCTGCTGGCTAGAGGATACTGACTTGGGTTCTCTTGCGGGGATCTGGCTTACTGAACGGAGAGGGCTGCGTCTCACAGGTGGGAGGGGTTTTAAATAGGCAACCAGGCTGGGATATACCAACATGGCGTGGATCCTTCTCGTACCGGGTAGAGGATACGCCGGCACGGCCGACAACTGGGTAGGGTCGCGGTCCAATCCAGGGATGGCTGGGTGGGCGGACAGCTGGGCAGGGGCACGTCACTTCCGACTGCGCCGCCTGTTGATCAACAATGGCCGTGTCGAATGCCAGGGATGGGTCAACTCTATTGGGCTCACTATCGGTTGAAAATAGGGGTGGTTCGAGGCTAGGGTAACCTACAACCAGCCTGGCTCTGATACCACGCTCTGTGGCACCCGGATAGAGGGCTGACGCACGCCAGTCCCAGGATAAGACCTGGCGCACATCTGAGACATGATACAGCAATTCCAGGCACAAAAATGGCTTTATTATATGAAATGGAGTATTACAATACTGTTGCATACAACAATATTACATGGCTCCAAGGCTAACTAAATGGCAGCAGAGGTCTTGGTTTGGCGGCAATGACGTCTCTGGCTGGGCTCCACAATGCACAGGACTGGCTGGGTTACGATCTAGCCTGACGGATCTTCTCCTGCAACTGGCCACATGCAAGGCCAGGTGAGTACTTTGAATGTACTCGCAAGACAACCAAATACATAGCATCCAAACAAGTGGATAACAAAGCAAGCCCTATGCTCATGTAAGAACTTATTCTAAGCATGGCATGGAATTAACAAGAAATCATGGATCAAGCATGGCATAGCATATCAACTATATATCATGGCATGACTACTTCTACGAAGCATGGTATCCACAGTTAAACTGGAACCTACCCTATGCTTACCTCCCGTGAAGTATTAAAGTAACTTGTTATGACATCATTCAGCTTTACTGCCCCTCTGGGTTAACTCATGACTCACTGAGATCTCATCTCGTGATCCCATCGAAACCACATGGTGGCTACTCACAATCATCCCATAGTCCAAGTTACCACATTTACTTAGTAGCACCAGTTTATAATAACAGGTTTGTCCTCTAGATCGACCAAGACCAAATAGTGTGACCTAGTACGAACTGTGTCCAATACCGTGGACTCGGCTATTCGAATAGATTCATACACTCTGCAGAGGTTGCGCACTTTTCCCACACCATGGAACTCCTGGTCGCGTACCTCGGTACACTTCCCTTCCGGGTGGACTGGTGCAGCTCCAACGAAACTTGTCTAACACGTGACTCCTCCACCATACCACCGACAATCATCCTCCCCCGGAGTCATGCCCTGTGTGGCCCCTGTGTCACCCCATGACACCTGTCACCGTCGTGGCCAAACTAAACAGTCCCAAACGGGGACTCCCGGGCTAAACAATCAACTGGGCTCACAAGGTTATCGCCGCCTACCTGATCGGGGTAGCACGCGCGCATAACCCTCCCTCTTTGGTGGTACCAATAAAAGAGCACGCAGCCAGACCAAGTCAAGGCCATCCCATACCGGCAGATGTGGCTGCACGGGTATGCTCGGTTCGGTGACACTATGACTCGATCCCATCGATGACGGAGGAGGTTTAGTTTACAAGTTCAATTTAACATTCCATCATCGTACCATAACCTCAACATTTATCAGCAGGAACAAACACTTAACAATAGCATAACAAAACCATAACAGTATTGACAATCATGGCATGAGATCAAATCATAGTGCTAACATGATAATGGTATTAAAAGTATTGCTATTAGCATGGGAAAATATGACATGAAAGCAATTCATAATATCACATGGTAAATAACACTAGCATCTGGCACAGATGAAATAACAGGGCTATGTAAGTGCAAACAAACAAATGATTCGAAATATATTGCAACACACACACAGGGTGTAAGCAAAGTCATCACGCAAGTCCGGAGCTCATGATAAGAGGTTGGCTTGCCTTAGGGTTGATGGAGTCACCGGGAAGAAGTGCGATGGGCTCGCGGAAAGATTTGCCGGAAAAGTTTCCCTCTCGAAGGGGCTGATTGAAGGGCAATGGCAAAATGGTCATTTTCACAGTGTGAAAACATTATGAAAACGATGCCATCGGAACGGGCTCGACGAACTGAAGACGTGGGCATTGGATTTACCTCAATCGGAGTTACAGTCGCGGAGAAACGGCCGTTCGTTCGTTAAGCGATAAAACAGACAGAAAACTGTCCACTTTAGCTCTTAACGGGTGAACGCCCGCAAAATAGCCTCTTCGGCCGGCGGCTGGAAAATGAAAGCGTATTTTCCAGATTGCGCTTTCGATAACAGAAAGCGTATTCTCTTCATACAACGCGGCGGAGTACGCTTGCAACACTTGAAAGCGCGGGCCCGGTCGGGTCAACGCTGTGGGAATGATGGGTGGGGCCCGTCCTATCCCTTCTCTCTCTCTCTCTCCTGGGTCTTCTTCTTCCCCGACAGCACAGAGGCAGGGGTGGCCGGTCGCCGGCGTAGCCGTCGCCTCGCTCTCTGGGGCCGGCGCGCCATGCCGTGCCCGAAGATGGTCGAGGGGCAGCGCCCGGTGGCCTGCAGTGCTGTCTCCACCATCCATGGCGGGGCGACCAGAGGGCTTCGGGGTGTGGGGGGGGGGGGCTACGGCGGCGGTGCTTCCCCGGGGAAATGGAGGGCGGTGGCGGCTCAGTGGGTTCCTGGGGAGGCCGGGGACAGGAATCGAGGGGAGGGGGAGGACCGCATGGCCGGAATCGGTCGAGGGGAACGGCGACAGATCTTCGGCCATGGGAGGCGGGAGAGCTCCATGAGCTCGAGGGAGGGAGCTGGGGCTCGCTGGTGGTCGGGAGGGGCTCGGGGCTCGCTACTTATAGGTGCGGGGGAGGGCTCTGGACGTCGCTTGCCGACGGCCGAAGCCTCTGGTTACGCGGTTCCGCATCAGAACAGTGCTCGATGTCGGCACAGCCGGCCAGAAGCTAGGGGACGAGGGGGAGAGGCTTCTGGACGTCCACGCGTGCGGTGGGCAGCTCGCCGGCGCTCGCGGACAAGCCGGAGCTTGCCGGAGATGGCTCCCGAAGCGTCCAATGTACAGAGCGTCATTTCGGCATGCTCTGCCCGTGGTCACCACGTGGCCACGGTGTTGCCACGCCCAACTCTATGCCAAATTGTGTCTAGAGTGTTCTCCACGCATCACTGAGTTGACTAGTGCAGCAAGAAGACACGGGAAAGCTCTGAGGTGACTGCACCTAGGTCAAACAGGTTCTAGCAGCAATGTTTGCACACATAGTGTGGCCACCACAGTGCTCCTCTTGGCCTGATCTTGGGCATGGGTCAATCATCTACCAAGGTGGCCATGCTGACAAAATTTCAGCTCAAATGGACAATTCTAGATGGTACTTCCTTTGTAATCTTGAAATCTGGCCAGAAATGCAAATGATGATGTTGAGGTCAAATGGCTAGTTGTATTTGCTGATTTTTGGTGTAGAGTTATGATTTGATCATGAGAGATATCTGGAAAAATTTCATCTCAATTGGATCATCTATGAGGGTACTTCCTTCACAGAGATGCAATCTGGACAGAAACTTAGATAATTTACTGAGGAATATTGGCTAGATGGAATGGGCTGGTTTTTGATATCCAGGGGTTATTTATCAATATTAACCACCCTGAAAAATTTCAGCCCAAAAAGATCAAGGAAACAAGTACTTCCTTTGCAAACTGGAAATCTGGACAGAATTTGCAAATGGATGTTGTGCTCAAAATTTTATTTGTGGAACTTGATATTTTGATGGAAATGTTTAATATATGGATAGGAGAAGCTCCACAAATTATTTGGGATTTTTGCTAGCTACCAAAATGGTAGTTCCTTTGGAAAGGCCCCAAATTGAAATATTGGCTTTAAATAGGAAAATGCAATTTCCCTTATTTAATTGTGGCCAATATTTTTGTGAGAGCTCAATATGATCACAATGAATATCTCCACAAGTTTTCATGAGCTTTGGAGATGGATAGATATTTTGCTGGATTTAATTCCTCAGAAAGGCTGAAAAAGGAATTAATTCTAGATGAAAAATATTGCATATGACTTGGCAATATTTTTGCACATCTAGAGTTTATGAGTGAAGAAAAATCTCTAGAAATTTTGGGAGGATCAATAGAGCAAGGAAAATGATAGCTCCTTTGTAAACACAAAGGCAGGATTTCCAGTTCCAAGATTTTGGAACTAGGGTTTGAACGAGGTTCGGTGTTTACTGGCGGGAGCTTGGCTGGCACATGAGCATGGGAAAGGTATGGAGAGGCTGAGGATTATCTGGATTCACCTGGTCACTTACCAGATTCTAGAGGAAAAATTTGGGAGAGGAAAGCTAGGAAGGAATAACAGCACAAAAATTGATAACCCGATTTTTGGGGTGTTACACCTGGCGCAGCCCCTCCCCCTCTCTACCACCTCCTCATCCCAGTATAGCTTGGTGAAGCCCTGCTGGCACTCCACCACCACCATCACCACCATGCCATCGCGCTGGTTGTGATCCCATCTACTTCTCCCCCTTCGCTTGCTGGATTAAGGAGGAGGAAACGTCACCGAGGCGCACGTGTGCTAAACTCGGAGGTGCCGTCCGTTCGGCGCTAGATCGGTTGGATCGTGATTGGATCGCGAAGAGTACGACTACATCAACCGCTTTTTATACGCTTCCGCTTTCGGTCTACAAGGGTATGTAGACACACTCCCCTCTCATTGCTATGCATCTCCTAGATTAGATCTTGGGTGTTTCATAGGATTTTTTTTGATTTTCATGCAACGTTCCCCATCAGTGGGTTCATAGCTAGGTCTATCCGTAGATGATTTGCATGAGTAGAACACAAAAAGTTGTGGGCGTTGATGTTCAAATTGCTTACTTCCTTTGTCTTATTTGGATTCGGCGGTATTGTGGGATGAAGCGGCTCGGACCAACCTTACTTGTCCTCGCACAAGAGACCGGTTCCACTGACTGACATGCAACTTGTATTGCATAAAAGTGGCTTTGCAGGTGTCTGTCTCTCCCACTTTAGTTGAATCTTGAAAGCGCTGGTTAACTCCCAGAGGGGGGGGGGGTGAATGGGAGATTTTTAGAAATTCGTCAAACTCCAAAGATTTTGACGAAAATCAGAGTGATGAAATAGAAACGGGAAAGAAACTAGATCGACACAGATGTAACTAGCATGCAAAAGAAATACATACAAGTGAAGAACAAGTAGTCATACAAGTAGACATGCATGAGGAAGATGAACTGAAGAAATGAGATACAACATGATGAAAGTCTTTAGTTCAAATTCTTCAGAAAAGTAGAGCACAAGTTCTTCAACAGCGGAAATGCATAAAGGTAAAGGGGTGAGGAATTTGAAACCGGTTGGGCTCGATGAAGACACAACAATTTGGTAGACCAGTTCCAGTTGCTGTATCAACTGTATGTCTGGTTGAGGCGGCTGAGTCTTACCTCAGAGGACACTTAGTCCTCACCGTATTCCTCTTTAGCTAAGGTCACTTAGACCTCGCCCAATCACTCGTGGTAAGTCTTCAAGGTAGACTTCCAAAACCTTCACAGACTTGTTCACCGGCACGCCATAATTACTCTTGGGTGCTCAGAACATGGTGCCTAACCATCTGGAAGAATGACAGTCTTCAAAGGTAATAACCGTCGGATCACACATATCAACTTCTTCAGTCATGCTCAGTCACTTAGGCTCTGGTTGGGTTTTTCCTCACTTGGGTTCTCACAAAGTTATCAGAGGAAGGGTTGCTCTCAAATGACAAGTGTCAAGTTCTCTCTAGAGCAGCCAACCAACTAGTGGTTGTAGGGGGTGGCTATTTATAGCCAGAGGGCAACCCGACATGAAATGTCATAAATGCCCTTCTCAGACATGACCGTTGTCAGGATAAGAATCCACTCAACAGCTGGCACACGGCGCAGCAACGGTTGGAAATTAAGCTCTCAATTTTGTCGGGGCACTCGATTTCCTCACGATAGGCAGATCGCACTGGCGAAATCCTAACTCCTCAGCCTGAACAAATTCGTCAGAGACCAGATGAACTTCGTCACTATCACTTTCAAATTCGTCAGCTGTTCCGGAGGTTTCCAAAGGCTTCACTCGAAGCGGCTTAGGTTTGTATAGTTTTGAGCATCGCTTTGAAGTATGAAATATGTTTCACCTAGACCCCCTTTGACAGTACGGTTTTTCCTATGACTCAAATAAGAAGAAAAAGAAACTATGAAAACAAAGTCTTCAAGCTTCCAAGTCTTCACAACAATTTCCTCAAAGGCCGCACCAAATTCTTCACTTGAAGAAATACATTTTTAGGGGTCGACTTCTGTGGTTAAACCAAGTCTTCAGGGACTATTTTCTCCTGTGTACACTCACAAACTTATTAGTCCCTTAACTTATTTGTCTTCAATACTCCAAAACCACTAAGGGGGCACTTGATGCACTTACAATCTCCCCCTTTTTGGTGATTGATGACAAATCAGTTAAGTTTTCAACGGGAATAAATATAGTGGATGTGTAAGTACAGAATATGAAGACATTGGTTACAAGATATTGAGGAACTCCCCTGAAGATGTGCATATGAAGAATTTGCTCTGGATTGCAAATGCACATGGCAGGTTGAAATTGTGGAGATCTCCCCTATATCTTGGAATCCAATCATGCATGATCATAAGATATTGAATTATTTGAATGCATGATGATAATTGGTGTCTGACGAATTATAACATGCATGCACAGATATATATATATATTTTGAGGATCAGAGCATAATCATGCATGCAAGTAAAACGTCGCAGAAGAATGTCAGACCACCAACAGTATTTAAGTTACAACTCATCAAAGGAGCGAATCAAATGAAGAACCAAGAGTTGCAACTTATCAAAAGAAATAGCCCGATATAAGACCCGCTTGAAGACTAACTCAAATGTCTCCCCCTTTGTCATCAGATGACCAAAAGGTGATGAAACTGAGAACTAACGCCCCTGAAGAAAAACATCATGAAGCAGTCGAGGGAATGCCAGCGTCGTTGTCGGGGTCGCGAGTTGAAGAAGGGCCTGCTGCAGTGTCTTCAACATCTTCATTTTCATCAGTGGCTCGTGACGAAGACACAGAGCTTGGGACCATCGGAGGAACTTGAACCTTCTTGAACTTCTTCTTGGGTGGATTGGCCCAATCAAAGTTCATTTGGAACTCCATTTCTTTAAGTTCGTCAGGGGTCTTCAGATGTGAAAGAATGGCCCAACTCTTGTCGAAGATCTCATGCAGATAATAATGATTTTTTCGGACTGATTTTGTGTCACATTCATATTGCCTAGAATTGCATGGAGTTGACGCTTAACCCAGTTGTGGTTCTTGTCAACTTTCTGATGAAGACTTATGAGGAGCTCACGATCAGTCATCACTCAAGGAGCTTCACCTTGACGGGTTTGCTGAGTGGCATTTGCGTCAGTGTCATGGCTTGAAGAATCATATCCTGTGGATTGTGAGATAGGATGATGAAATTAGCCATCAAGGGGACGAACTCCTTCATCAATAACAAATTTCCCTTTGCCAGGAACTGAAGCAATTGTGCTTTGAAGAATTTCCACATCTGGCAGAAAGCTGAGATGATTTTGACTATCAGCTTTGTAGTTGATTGAAGATGTTGTTCAGATGAATCTCATGAGCCAAGGTGCGTAAGGCTTCAAGTCAAATGGAGATTGTGCGACAGTGGCCAAAGTCCTCATGAAGAAGTCATGTATGTTGATAGGAATACCATGGATGATATTGAATAGCAAGTTCTTCATGATTCCCACAACTTCTTCAGTCTCAGAATTGTGGCCTTTGATAGGACTGAGGGTTTTGGCCAGAATTCGATACACTGTCCTTGGCACAAATAATAGATCCTTCACTAAGAAAGTGGTTCTCTGAGCTTCTCCTTGAGCCAATGGCTTCATCAGCACTTGCATCAGATGATTGGATAGCTCAGGTTCTTCATAGATCTTTCTGGCTTCAATGGAGGGCAAATCAATAGGAAGAGCTGTAAGCAAATCATCAGCAGGAGCCTTGTAATGCGTGTTCTCACTCATCCAGTCGAGAGCCCATGAGTGAATATCATCAACATCACCAAATAGATGCAAGGTGGCATAAAATTGAAGAATGAGTTCTTCATTCCAATCACACACATCTGTGACGAAGCTGAGTAGTCCGGCATCGTGAAGAACAACCAGAACTGGCCGAAAGCACGATAAGGATTCCATATCCACATGAGGAATATGGCGATGCGGGAACACTTTGTTCTTGTCAAATAGCAGTGAGGAATAGAAGTTCATTTGAGCATTTGTCCAAAATCTCTAACGTCTGATTTTGGCAGAGTCATAAGGTGACTTGCCTATGAAGAAATTCTTCTCTTCAAAGAAGGCGGCATTGTCAAATTTTGGCCTTCTGACGCTTTTGCCAACCTTGGGCATTGAGGGCACTGGCTGAAGGTTTATCTTCTTTGGCCTCACATCAAAGATGGGTCTCGGAGAGCCCGTGGAATCATTGGGATCCGTGATGGCCAAAGATTTTGCAACTTTCTCAGCAGTTGTGAACGGAACTGTGTCTGAATCTGTCGAGGGAGCTGGTTCTTCTTGTTGTGTTGGAGGGGGTGCAACTTCTTCATCATTCATTTGTTGCACAATTTCTTCAGCTGATGCAGCTAGAATTTCCTCATTGATGGTTTGAAGGGATGGTTGATGACCTTCAGAACCAGTTTGTATTTCCTCAGTGACAGCAGGAGACTGAGGTACTTGCGTGAGCGGCGTGGTGAGGGGAGAGTTCGGATGTGCGACATCCCAGAAATCATCATGGATAACTGGAGTTGAAGAACCCACATCCACGTCCTCATCGGTTTCTTCATCAGTCACATGGACTGGAGGCGATGATACCTGGTGGAATGAAGCATCTGCTTCAATTTCAATTTCTTCATCCACTTGCTCTGTGGAAGCAGCAGAGTGGGAATTCTCTTCTTCATCTTCAAGTGGGATGACATAGTCCACACCGAAGGGGATGATCTGAAGCTCTTGAGTGGATTTGGTTGGAGGGGCTGAAAAAATTGGTATGGCATCGATAGGTGCATTTGAAGATATTGGAGCCATCTTCAACTTCTTCACAGATTCTGTGGCAGAGGGTACTGAAGCTTTTCTTTTGACAGCAGGCTTCTTCGCTTGTGATGCAGAAGGTACTGTGATAAGCTTCAATGTTGAAGACTGGTCTGGTACTACCGCTGAGGAGCTTGGAGGTATGATTTCTTCAGACGCAACTATTGCAGTTGCTCTGGCATTCTCTTCAGGCGCAACAGTCTCAGTTGCCCGGGTAGGTTCTTGCGGGGGAGCAGAAGAACTTGTTGGAGGTGCTTGACCACACTTTGCAGCCTCCCTTTGATTATAGTCATCAACAACTTTGTTTGAAGTGCTGATGAATCTGTCCTTCACACCACAGCAGTGCTCAGCCAGGCGCTCAAATTCATCACACAAGCGCTGAATCTCTATTTGCATAACAACAAGTTGCTGAGGGGATATAGTGAGCATTTTATCCTTGAGCTCCTTCTGCTTCTTCTTCATCTCTTTTCTTACAAGCTTTGCCTTCTCTATCTTGTGCTTTTCGTTGAGGACAAAGGCAGAAAGAACATGACTTGGTCCAGGCGGCAAATCCAAGTCGCCAAGTGCTGTATCTGGTTTCTAACACCAAACATCAATGAAGTCAAGGATCTTTTTCGGACTCAAAAATGTTGGGACTGAGGAGTTCTTGGCACGAGCGGCCTCTTCCATTCTTCTCTGTACGAATTCTGCAAGTTCATCTTCATCAGCCATTCCATGTTCATCAGCCTGAGGCAACACAGCCTTACTCTTGGGGCTGGGCCTTGTTCCTCGGCCTGCAGTGACCTTCTTCTTCAGCATTGGTGTGTTTGAGGAAATATGCCCTGATGCTTTGGCACTTGATGTAGCAATGGTGGCTATTGGAAAGCCTTCAGTGCGCTGGCATGAAGCTAGCACAATTGGCGTTGACAATCTTGCTGCAGCCCTTGAAGAACTTGCGGATGGTGGAGGTGCAGATGAAGTAGGAGCAGTTTGTGCCTTAGGCGCTGAAGCCTTTGAAAAAGATGGCTTGGGCTCTAAGGGCTTTGAAGAAGATTTTGGCCATGAGGGCTCTTCAGTCCAAGGTTTAGGCTTTTGAGCTGGCTTCTTTTTCATGGCTTTCTTGGGCGCACTGCTGATATGTCTCCAACGTATCTATAATTTTTGATTGTTCCATGCTATTATAGTATCAATCTTGGATGTTTTATATGCAATTATATGCCATTATATATCATTTTTTGGGACTAACCTATTAACTCAGTGCCCAGTGCCAGTAGCTGTTTTCTGCTTGTTTTTGCCTTTTCAGAAAATCATTATCAAAAAGTGTCCAAACGAGAAAAAAACTTTGGATTATTTTTTTCTGGACCAGAAGAGACCCAGGAAGCTTCGGGAGAAGACCAGAAGAGTCACGAGGAGAAGACAAGCTTGGAGGGCGCGCCCCCCAGGCTTGTAGGCCCCTCGTGGCACCTCTTGACCTAATTCCTTCGCTATAAATTCACAAATATTCCCAAACCAACAGAGAGACATAAGAGAAAACCTTTCCACTGTCGCAAGCCTCTGTTCTTCCGCTATCCCATCTGGAGGCCTTTTCCGGTACTCTGCCAGAGGGGGAATCGATCATGGAGGTCTTCTACATCAACCTTGCTGCCCTTCCGATGATGTGTGAGTAGTTTACCACAGACCTACGGGTCCATAGCTAGTAGCTAGATGGCTTCTTCTCTCTCTTTGATCTTCAATACCATGTTCTCCTCGATGTTCTTGGAGTTCTATCCGATGTAATCTTCTTTTGCGGTGTATTTGTTGGGATCCAATGAATTGTGAGTTTATGATCAGATTATTCACGAGAAATATTTGAGTCTTCTCTAAACTCTTTTATGCATGATTGTTATAGCTTTGTATTTCTCTCCGATCTATCGATTTGGTTTGGCCTACTAGATTGATTTATCTTGCAATGGGAGAGGTGCTTTGTGATGGGTTCAATCTTGCGGTGCTCAATCCCAGTGACAGAACGGAACATGACATGTATTTTTATTGTTCCCACTAAGGATAAAAAGATGGGGTTTAATCATATTGCTTGAGTTTACTTTGTCTACATCATGTCATCTTGCTTAAGGCGTTACTCTGTTTCATACTTAATACCCTAGATGCATGCTGGATAGCGGTCGATGGGTGGAGTAATAGTAGTAGATGCAGGCAGGAGTCAGTCTACTTGTCTCAGACGTGATACCTATATACATGATCATTGCCATGAATCCGTTATAATTATTAGCTTTTCTATCAATTGCCCAACAGTAATTTGTTTACCCACCGTATGCTATGTGTTCGAGAGAGAAGCCTCTAGTGAAAACTATGGCCCCCAGTCTACTTTATCATATAATTAAAAACCTAAAAATACCTTGCTGCAATTTATTTACTTTTATTTTTAATTAGTATTTTATTTTATCTATTTATCTCTATAAGATTTAATCCTTGCAAATAACCGCTAAGAGGATTGACAACCCTCTTATTTGCGTTGGGTGCAAGTGTTTGCTCTTGTGTGTGCAGGTGCGCTTAACAGAATTTTGCTTGGTTCTCCTACTGGATTGATAACCTTGGTTCTTAATTGAGGGAAATACTTATCTCTACTGTACTGCATCATCCTCTCCTCTTCGGGGAAATACCAACGCAGACTACAAGTAGCAGGAAGAATTTCTGGCGCCATTGCCGGGGAGACATCATCAAAATTACCAAGTACCTTCGCACAAACTATCATCCACTTGCATTTATTTTATTTGCCTTTTATTTTCATTTGCTTCTCATTTTCATCTCCCCCACTTCTAATTTTTTTTACAAAAACACAAAAATATTTATTTGCTTGTTTGCTTGCTTTGCTTGAAGTTGCTACCATGTCTGAGTTTGTCATCGAAAAAAGTGAGGATGGTAAAATCCCTAAGATCGTAATTCCCTCAAATTTAGACTCAAAATTTTTTGTAGTAGGGAGTGGAAATGTCATAGGGAAAAACATTATTCAAGAGTTCTTTAATTGCACGGGAACTTTGGTTTATAATGACACTCCAATTCTAAAAAGAACCAACAGTTATGGGGAGGCTATCTCCGCACTCATTCTTAAACTTGAAAGAAGATTTATCCACACTAACCATACCTTGCAAAGATTGTTTTATGAGTTGCCAGTGATAAATAACCCTAAAGCTAAAAACATAGCTACTCTTATCCTTATGAATGAGTTTGATTACATAGTACGCGAAGCTAGAGAGATATTTGATTTCTATAATATGAGCCAAGAAAATCCTGTGATAGATGAAATTTTATATAATGAGGAATATATGCTGAGATATGTTTTTCATGATCACCATGCTTTTGATGAGAATACTAAAAAGGAAGTTCCTCGCATACATATCATCCAACAAGTTTTTAATGGAATTAATCAGAAGTACTCTTGGATTGTAAAAGGGAACCAACAAGGGTTTGAAGAGAGCAATCTTAACGACCCTAAAATTTTGGTTGATGATGTGTTCCCCATTGTTTTTGAAAACCTCTTGAAAATCACACACCTAAGGATGTCAAAACCAAGGATGACAACACTTGAAACTATGCATTATGCCTAGCTAGGGGCATAAAACAATAGCACTTGTTGGGAGGCAACCGAATGAATAAAATAATTTTTTTGCTTCTTATTTCTGTTATTGAGTGTTTACACAATTATAGCTTCTGTTATGATTGTATTTTTATGTTTTAATTAGTGTTTGTTCCAAGTAATGCCTTTGGGATGATGTTGATGATAGTATAATTGACGCTGTTTGGAAAACAGAAAGTTTTGTGTCCAGTGCTGGAATTTCAGTTCTGTACTGGAGGGCTAGAAAAATCTGAAATTTTTACACAGTATTGGTATATGAATTGTTCACGTTGTCCTAACTTTTCTGAATTTTTGGAGTTACAGAAGTATGGATTTTAAATAGATCTTTACAGACTGTTCTATTTTATACAGATTCTGTTTTTGTTGCATAGTTTGCTTATTTTGATGAATCTATGGATCGTATCGGGGGGTATGAGTCATGGAGAAGTTGGAGTACGGTAGCATTATGCCAATATTAAATATGAATCAATTTACAACAGTACCTAAGGTTTAAGATTTGTTTGTTATACTAACGGATCTCACGAGGTTTCTGTTGAGTTTTGTTTGCTGAAGTTTTCAAGTTTTGGGTGAGACTACGATGGACAAAGGAATAAGGAGTGACAAGAGCCTAAGCTTGGGGATGCCCAAGGCACCCCAAGGTAATATTTAAGGAAGACTCAAGCGTCTAAGCTTGGGGATGCCCCGGAAGGCATCCCCTCTTTCGTGTACAATCTATCGGTAACTCACTTGTAGCTATATTTTTATTCATCACATGATATGTGTTTTACTTGGAGCGTCTTGTGATATAGTTTGTTTGCTTTTGTTTGATTTTTAGCTTGTCACAATCATCTTTGCTGAACACACCTTTTTGAGAGGGACACACATCATTCGTGATTTGTTAGAATACTCTATGTGCTTCACTTATATCTTTTGAGCTAGGCAGTTTCTCTAGTGCTTCACTTATATCTTTTAGAGCACGGCGGTGGTTATATTTTAAAGAAATAGTTGCACTCTCATGCTTCACTTATATCTTTTTGAGAGTCTAATGAATAGCAATGGTAATATGAACGGGTTATGAATTTGGTCCTGATATGATAGGTATTCAAGAGGGATATAATAAAAACTTTCATGTAGATCACTGAATATGATAAGTTTGATTCCTTGCAATAGTTTTGTGATATTAAGATGGTAATATGTGGGAGGTATTAGTAGATAATTGTGGTTTAGTAAGAATATTGGTGTTAAGGTTTGTGATTCCCGAAGCATGCACGTATGATCTGTCGTTATGCTAAGAAGTTGGAGCATGATTTATTGTTGATTGTCTACCTTATGAGTGGCGGTCGGGGACGAGCGATGGACCTTGTCCTACCAATCTATCCCCCTAGGGGCATGCTTAGCAGTACTTTGCTTCAAGGGCTAATAAACTTTCGTAATAAGTATGTGAGTTATTTATGACTAATGTGAGTCCATGGATTATACACACTCTCACCCTTCCGCAATTTGCTAGCCTCTTCGGTACCGTGCATTGCCCTTTCTCACATCGAGAGTTGGTGCAAACTTCGCCGGTGCATCCAAACCCCGTGATATGATACGCTCTATCACACATAAGCCTCCTTATACGTTCCTCAAAACAGCCACCATACCTACCTATCATGGCATTTCCATAGCCATTCCGAGATATATTGCCATGCAACTTCCACCGTTCCATTTTTATGACACACATCGTCATTGTCATATTGCTTTGCATGATCATATAGCTGACATAGTATTTGTGGCTCAGCCACCGTTCATCATTTTTATACATGTTACGCTAGCATCATTGCACATCCTGGTACACTGCTAGAGGCATTCATATAGAGTCATATTTTTGTTCTAGTATCGAGTTGTAATATTGAGTTGTAAGTAAATAAAAGTGTGATGATCATCATTATTAGAGCATTGTCCCAGTGAGGAAATGATGATGGAGACCATGATCCCCCCACAAGTCGGGATGAGACTCCGGACGAAAAAAAAGAGGCGAAAAAGAGCCATGAAAAAAAATGAGAGAAAAAAAGAGAAGGGGCAATGTTACTATCCTTTTTCCACACTTGTGCTTCAGAGTCGCACCATGTTTTTCATATAGAGAGTCTCCTATTTTGTCACTTTCATATACTAGTGGGAATTTTTCATTATAGAACTTGGCTTGTATATTCTGATGATGGGCTTCCTCAAATTCCCGACGTCCTCATGAGCAAGCAAGTTGGATGCACACCCACTTAGTTTTCATGTTGAGCTTTCATACACTTATAGCTCTTAGTGCATCTGTTGGCCCAGTGGGAACTAGGGTACCACGGCCCGTCTGCCTCTGGCCCAGGAGGCGGCACCACCGGGGCCGGCCAATGCAAGATGGCCCTGGCATCGTCACCCGGGAGGGGTCACCTCGCGAGGCCCCTCATCGCCAGGCCAAGCCATGGCACGGCCGGCAAGCCCCGGATCGCCTCGTGAGGCAATCCCTCGAGAGGCCGCTTTGCAGGGCGTGGCGCATGGTGCCGCTCGGGGCGGCCGGCCCGTCACATGGGTGACGCCCCGACGATAGAACAAGGACAGCAGGATATAGCTCAGGCGGGTTTCCACTCTGGTGATAGGGGAGCAGTGGCATCTGCCTCCCCCCAAAGGAAGCCCCAAATATTTCCTTTTTGGTGAAGGAGGATCAGGACGGATCAGCGTGCCAGGTAGGAGGTCATCGCCAAGCCCACCAGTGCGTCACGAGGAGCTGCTTTAGCAGGCGGAGACCGCCTTTAGTCAGGATAAGCCTGCACTCTTGTCCCCCTTTTGAATTGCCGCCCTGTGGCAACCCTTTCCCGCTCATATTTTTGGGGAAGAGGACCAAGGCACTACAAAAGGGGCAGGGCTGCTTCCATGTAAGGGGATGGACCCATTCTCCCCCACACCTCTTGTACCTCGAGCACAAGCTCTCCACCACAGGGCAATCCAACACAAGCAGGAGTAGGGTATTACACCACACGGTGGCCCGAACCTGGGTAGCTCTCGCATCCCCTTCGTGTCCGGCGAGAACCAGCGAGTCCGCCGTGTCCCCTCCGTAGTCCCGTCATAGGCTGCCAAGCAAAGTCCCCCAGAGTTCGAATCCTAAGTTTTGGAGAAGTTTCTTGGACGCAGATCCTAGACTCTGACATTTGGCGCGCCAGGTAGGGGGACTTGCCATCTTCGCGCCTTCGACCTCGACGTCGGCACCGACATGGGCGACGCTGCCGCGTGTCGCGAGCACGCTGCGCGTCGGGCCGCCGCCGCCAAGCCCGTTGGGGAGCGGGCGTCCTCCCCCGTTCGCCCGTCGGCGAGTGGGCAGGACCGTGGCCTCTCCTCCACCGCGATTTCGCCCGTGGGTAGCGGCCCTCTCGCTCCTCGCGCCGTGCTGCTCATGGCACGGGGGCTGCTGCGCCGCCAATCCTCCAAGGACGGCCGCGATGCCTGGCTCGAGCACATCGCCGAGCTCATCTTCGTCGCCAGCGGCGGCCAGGCGCTCCCTCGCCCCACGCCCACTTCGCCGCGGCGCATTGAACAACCTGGGTGCGCCGCTCCCCATCTTCCTCCTCCGGGCCGCGGGGTGACCGGACGGCGCCGCGCGGCGCGTGCTGTGGAGTTGCCCTGCGGCTCATCCGTGCTGGGCGGCGTCGGCGCTAGTCGCCCGACCAAGGGCGTTGCCACCAGCGGGGGTTCCCAGGGGTCCCGAGGGGTGGCCTACATCCTGGAAGGGGCCCAAGCCCCTCCGTCCAGCCGCACCTCAAACGCTTCACGCGTGACGTGAGCGCGGCCCTTCTGGCGCCCGAGTCCATCGGCCGCCTCAAGTGGTCCGAGTTCCCCGTCTCCTTCGACGCCAGCGACCACCCCAGGTCCGCTAGGGCTATGGGGGCTGTCCCTCTGCTGTGTACCCTGACTATCGGCGGTGTGGCTATCACCAGGACGCTCATCGATGGCGGCGCTGGCCTCAACGTGCTCTCTGTGGAGACTTTCGAGACGCTCCAGGCACCTGGTGGGCGCCTGGTGTCAACCAGGCCCTTCTCGGGCATTACCGGCGGCTCCACTGCCTCCCTGGGGCAGGTGCGCCTTCCCGTTACCTTCGGCACCCGCGAGAACTACCGTACGAAGCTCGTCATCTTCGATTTGGCTCACATCGGCCTACCCTACAATGCCATCTTGGGCTACCCGGCGCTCTCCAAGTTCGTGGCCGCAACACACCACGCTTACGGCCTCGTCAGGATGCCCGACAGCAGCGGCACCCTCACCGTCCATTGCGAGGAGAAGGACGCGATATGTGCCCTCACGCGCGCCTACAAGGTGGCCGCCGCCGCGTCCCAGGCTGAGGAGGACGCCCCTGAGCTTGCCAAGCCGGCGCCCGTGAAGAAGAAGCTGCTATTCTCCTAGGAGCGGGCCGAGACCAAGAAGGTGCCGCTGGATGGGAGCGGCGCGGGCACTTTCCTCACCATCGGCAGCGGCCTCCCCCCCGAGTAGGAGGGCGCCCTCGTTGACTTCCTCCGGGCAAATGCTGATATGTTCGCCTGGACAGCCTCAGACATGCCCGACGTGCCAAGGGAGGTCATCGGGCACCACTTGGCGCTGTGCCCCAACGCGCGCTCCGTCAAGCAGAAGGTACGGCGCTAGGCGCCCGAGAAGCAGGACTTCGTCATCGGGGAGGTCAAGAAGCTCCAAGACGCTGGAATCATCTGCGAGGTACTCCACCCGGAGTGGATCGCCAGCCCCGTTGTCGTCGCCAAGCCGCACGGCGGCAAGCGCATGTGCGTCGACTTTACCAACCTCAACAAGGCCTGCCCCAAGGACCACTTCCCGCTGCCCAGGATCGACCAGATAGTGGACTCCACCGCCGGGTGCGACCTGCTCTGCTTCCTGGACGCCTTCTCAGGCTATCATCAGATCAAGATGGCAAAGGAGGATGAGGAGAAAACCACCTTCATCACCCCCTGCGGAGTGTTCTGCTACGTGTGCATGCCTTTTGGCCTGAAGAGCACGGGGGCTACCTTCTAGAGGCTGATGCACATCTGCCTAGGGCGCCAAATGGGGAGAAATGCGGAGGCCTACGTCGACGACATCGTCATCAAGACGCGCGAGGTGCGCACCCTCATCGAGTACCTGAAGGAAACCTTCGCCAACCTGCGCAAGGTCAACCTCAAGCTCAACACCGCCAAGTGTGTCTTCGGTGTCCCTTCCGGCAAGCTCCTGGGTTTTCTGGTCTCCCATCGCGGCATCGAGGCCAACCGTGAGAAGATTAAGGCTATCAAGGAGATGCGGCCACCCCGCAACCTCAAGGAGATGCAGCGCCTGGCGGGATGCATGGCCTTGCTCGGTCGTTTCATATCCAAGTTCGGCGAGCGGGCTCTGCCTTTCTTCAAGCTCATGAAGAGGTCTGGCCCCTTCAAGTGGACCCCTAAGCCCGACGCTGCCTTCGAGGATCTCAAAAGGTACCTCACCAGCCCTCCCGTCATGGTGGCCCCGCGCCCACACGAGCGCCAGCTGCTATACTTGGCGGCCACTCCCCAAACGGCCAGCGTGGCCCTTGTGGTAGAGCTGGAGGAGCGAGTCTGCGCCCAGAAGAAGCCTGCTGAGCCTGTGCCTATGGATGCCGCCACCGCGGAGAGGTCGCTGGAGCCCCTCAAGGGCCTGTCGTCGCCTAGCGAGGGCCCCCCTCCGGAGGCCCACGCGTCACCTCGGGAGGCCTCCGGAGCTCAGCCTCCGGAGGCCCCTGTGGCACCGCCTCCGGAGGCCTCCGCGGTGCAGCAGCCCGAGCCCCTCGACGAGCACGACTCGGATACCATGGTCACGCGCCTTGTCAAGCACCCCGTCTACTTCGTCAGTATGGTGCTATGGGACACACGCAAGCGGTACCCCATGCAGCAGAAACTCCTCCTGGCGCTCCTCATGGCCTCCAGGAAGCTGCGTCACTACTTCCAGGGCCACCCAGTCAGAGTGATCTCCTCCTACCCACTGTAGCAAGTCCTGCGGAGCCCGAACGCCACTGGCCGCGTCGCCGAGTGGAACATCGAGCTGCAGCCTTTCGAGCTGGAGTTCCTCACCACCAGGGCCATCAAGGGCGCGGCCCTGGCGGACTTTGTGGCGGAGTGGACGGACACGCGTCAGGATGAGCCGCAGGAGGAGTCGTCCTTGCCCGAGGAGGCTACCCCCGGAGGCTGGAGCATTCACTTCGACAGGGCCTTCGCGCGCTAGGGCGCGGGGGCTGGGGTGGTCCTCACTACACCCACAGGCGACAAGCTCTACTACGCAGTACAACTCTGCTTCGGGCGCACCGATAAGGTCTCCACCAACATCGCCGAGTATGAGGGACTCATCACCGGGCTCAAGGCCGCCATCGCGCTTGGGGTCAGGCGCATCACCATCAAGGGCTACTCGCAGCTCCTCGTCAACTTCTCCAACAAGAAGTACAAGCCGAAGGACGAGCACATGGCGGCCTACCTGGAGGAGGTGCGTAAGCTCGAGAAGCGCTTCATGGGCATGGAGCTACAACACATACCTCGCGGTGGCAACAGTGAGGCAGACGAGATGGCCAAGCGCGCTTCTCGCCGCGAGCCCAAGAGCCCCGGCGTCTTCGAGGAGCAGCTCCTGAAGCCTTCAACGGTGCTTCCGATCGTCAGCGTCACGGCGCCTCATGAGGAGCTCCCTCCCGCACCACCCACGGGCGCACCAGACTGCGGACCATCTTCAGGCGCTCGCCTGCTGCTGGCGCTCGAGCCGCAACCTGAAAGCTGGACCTCGGAGATCAAGGCCTACCTGGAGGATGGGACCCCCCCGAAGATCGACGCAGAAGCAGAGCGCGTGGACCGCCAGGACGCGCTCTACCACCTGCGGGAGGGTGACATGTACCGCCACCGCCCAAACGGAGTCGCGCTGCAATGCATCTCCAAGGAGCAAGGCCGCGAGCTGCTTGCCGACATCCACGGAGGCGACTGCGGCCATCACTCGTCCTCGCGCACTCTCGCAGGTAAGGCATTGTGCAGCGGTTTCTACTGGCCCACAGCGCTTGAGGATGCCACGGAGCTGGTCCAGGTGTGCGAGGCTTGCCAGTTCCACGCCAAGCAGATCCACCAGCCGGCACAAGGGCTCCAAACCATCCCCCTCTTGTGGCCCTTCGCGGTCTGGGGGCTGGACATTCTCAAGCCCTTCCCCCTCGCGGCTGGTGGCTACCGCTACCTCTACGTCGCCATCGACAAGTTCACCAAGTGGGCGGAGGTGGAGCCTGTCCGGACCATCCCGGTAGGGTCAGCGGTCAAGTTCATCAAGGGCCTGGTGTGCCACTACGGCGTCCCCAACCGCATCATCACGGACAACGGCACACAGTTCACCAGCGGCCAATTCAAGACCTACTGCGCCAGCATCGGCACGCAGATCTGCTTCGCCTCCGTGGCACACCCTCGAAGCAACGGCCAGGCCGAGTGCGCCAATGCCGAGGTCCTCAAGGACCTCAAGACTAGGAGCTTCAAGAAGCAGCTCGCGGCATGCGGCATGGGCTGGCTGGAGGGGCTCCCTTCGGTGCTATGGTCCATCCACACCACGGCGACCAAGCCCACCGGCGAGACGCCTTTCTTCCTCGTCTATGGGGTAGAAGCGGTTCTCCCAGCCGAGGTCGAGCACCGGTCCCCGCGGGTCTTGGCTTTCGACGAGTCTCGTCAAGACGGCTTGCGGGAGGATGACATGCTTTTCCTCGAAGGGGTGCGCCGCCAGGCCGCCCTTCGCGCAGCAAGTACCACCAGGCGTTGCGTTGCTATCACAGCCGCAACATACGCCCCCGCACCCTCGAGGCATGCGACCTTGTCCTGCGCCGGATCCTCTCCAGAGAGGGACTCCACAAACTCTCACCCATGTGGGAGGGCCCTTTCAGGGTCACGCACATCTCCCGGCCCGGCGCGGCCCGGCTCGAAACGGAGGAGGGTGTTCCGGTACAAAACACATGGAACATCCAACATCTCCGCAAGTTCTATACGTGACCTCACGGATATGAACGAAATGGAGCTATACACGCTCCGGAGCTCCCTCTACCGGCGCTGCCATCGGCACGCGGGAGCTCCCTCCCACTCTCGTGGAAGCCCGATGCTTCGCGCTGGCGGATACCCCATGCTCCGTGCTGGTGGACGCCCCATGCTCTCCGCTAGCGGCCTACTTACTTGAGGGGCCTACGACCATCACATCCTCAAAAGCTGACCCGTGTCGAACACGGCAGCGCATATCTTTTCTGTTGTATAATGAATCTATTTCATGCATCAGTAAAGCCTACTTCCTAATAGCAACCGATGTTCTTGCAGCTGAGTTTGCCTCGGGAGGCGCGCTCGAGATCTCCCACCGTGTGTCTCATGCGAGCTGGGGCTGGGCACGGTGCTTGTGCTCGGGTCAGTCCCAGCAGCGCTGCAAAAACCCAAGTGACTGAGTTCTGGCTCGCGGGCCGGCTCCCGTGCACGTCACCTCACCAGGTCCTTGGTGCTCTTGCCTCCTCGCGTAACACCCACAGGCGGCCTCGCGAGCGCGCCCCGCAACATTACTTGCAAAAACTTGGTAATTTCCCTGGTGCATAGCCTTAGGAGCCTCAGGAGCTCCGCCCTCGGGAGGCCTCGCGGTCGGCGCCCCGCGGACGGAAGGCTTCGTGAGGAACCGCGCCTCGCGTGCAGCGCCTCATGAAAGGCTCGCCCCAAGCCGAGCGTCGACAAAGGAGCTAAGTCTAAGCGCCCCTCCGGTCCTTTCCTTCTTGTTTCTCTCTCATGGCGTCCTGATTTCCTTGGCACAAGCCGCCTGCCCGTCAAGGGGGGAACCCTGAGCATCGCGTTTCAGGGACTCCTACCAGCCCCAGGAGCCCTACACCCTCTGGCCTTGCCGAGCACACGCTTTGGGCATACCAGCGACGGTGTAGTCCGCCTCAGGGACTGGGTCCCAGCGACACAGGGCACGAGGGCAATGTAAAGGGGAGATAAGGGCTTCGAGAGGAAAACGAAAACACATTAAGCATTAAGTACTTAGCAATAAAATGCGTCCAAAATTTGGCACGCGGTCTACCTACAACATAATGAGACCGCACGCCAACTTTCAACCCATTCAAAGAACATTTTATTCCCACTTATAAAAATAATATTTCGGAGGTGCCGCAGGCGCGTGCGAGTGTGTCGGGACTCGAAACGGACAACGGAAGGAACGGGGAGAACGCCAACTACGAACAGATGCAACTTTTGAAAAACATGCGGATGAAAAGCACATGATGACATGGCCAAGTGCAACACGCAAGCGAATGACATGGCAACGACGATAAATAAATGGAAGACATCTGGAGCATCGGTCTTGGGGCATCACAACTCTCCTCCACTAACAGAAGATCTCGACCCGAGATCTTAGGAAGGAACCAGAAGATTGAAGAGGAAGAGGAAAAAGGAAGAGGTAAAACAAAGTTACTTCTTGGACAAACAAGTGAAACCAACAAACCTCAAAGGTTGCAAAGAGTTGAAGAATGGCTTGAGGAGCAACCAAGAATTCGAAACCACTCTGGGTGAAACGAGATAGATAAGGAATGAGAACAAAAAAATAATTTGGGCAGCACTACGGTAGAAAAGAGAAGGAAAACTTGATAAGATGAAAAGAACTTGAAAAGAGAACATAACACTTCGGTAAAATGGATAAGCAAGGAAAGAACATGATTTTGGCGAAATGAGATAATGGGTCAAAGAGAGAAACACCACAATGCCTCCAGAACAATAGAGTAGAATTTAAATTGTTGGAAACAAAAGAACAGAGAAGCAAATGACAACTTCTACCACAATTGAATTTGAAAAGCATCCTCGCAAGAAGGATTGAACGGAGTTGTTGGAAAATCAACAACGAAAAGAATAAATTTGTCGTGGGCTTATGGAAAACATCTCAAAACTTGAGGTGAAATTCTGCCACTACGGAAAGAATTGATTGCTTGAGAGCAACATAGAGATGAAAAATTTCTTTCACCAAAATGATTTAAGAGAGAACTTGGATAATTGATAATCACCACAATAGCAACAATCCATCGGAAAGGCTTTAGGTGAAATCTATACCAAGATAGGTACGAGAAAGAAATGATGGTTTTAAATATATCATTCTTGCCAATTTTTCTTCGAGACTCCTCATGAATCAAGAATGGTATAACACCATCTCCAAAGATAAGGGAGAATGACTTGCACTTTGGAATGTAAGAAGGAGAATACTTGAGCTCCAACAAGAATCTTGAAGAAGACTTCGAGAAAGGATTAAATACTTAACGAGCCACGAAGAAGAAACTCTCGAAGAACTCCGGATAGAAAGGATGCTAGAAAAGAAGTGAAGGCTGAAGAACATGATGAAGCCTTGCAATGATATTAGATGGAGCTTCATGACGAGATAATGAGAAAAACTTTGAACTCCGGAAAAAAAAGAGCAACTTTGAATCGAGAATTTATTCATCAAGAACAAACTCCGGAAGAAGGAATTAAATCACCTCCATGAAACAAGAATAAGAATTATGATATGTCTATCCTTCATCAAAATAAATTGATGAAAAGCAATGGATTTGCATATTACTTATTCTTCTTGAAAAGATTAAAGAGAGATATAGCGCCAACTTGACGAAGTCTTCGAGGAAACACCGGTAGGATTTTGGAAAGAACAAATGAATTGATACGATAACAAAGGAAGAGGAATCTTGAACGAACCACCGTAAGAAATGAAAAGAATGAATAAAAAGAAAAAGAATCGCCGGGAAGAATTAGAAAATGAACGACGATACTTGAGGGAAATTAATTATAAGATAACGAAGCGATTACGAGCTTATTGGAGAACATTTGAACGAAGCACCGGAAGAATTTGAGAACGAGGGATGAACGTTAAGAATGGAGAATTCTTCTGAAATGATGGCCTCCGAAGAATCAAAACAAAAATAATTCCTGAAATACTCCGGTTGGGGATGAAAAGAATTTCTGACAATCGGAAATGATTTGAGAGGATGGCATGAAGCTAGAACCACGAATCTTTAAGAGAACGAATATGATTTAAGAGAAACTCTTCTTCAGTCTTCAAATGCTGAGAATGACGACGAGATGCACCATGAAGAATTTGTGAGATACTCCGGAATAATGATTAATAGAAAGGTTGAGCCAAATTTGAAAAGAATTTGAAAGAGATCTTGGAGAGGGATATGACTGATGGCATCCATTCTTACGTCAAGCTTAGAAAGAATTTGAGAATAACTCCGGGAAAAATTAGAAGAGTCAGGTAAGATCCTGGGAAAAGACCTGTGGGTTAGGGCCCACTCAAAAGAAAACACCGTTAGAATGATTGCTTGAAAGAGAGAAAATGCATCGGAGAGATTTGAATGGATTGGATGAGGTAACAACCTCGAACTAGCTCGAACGGATCTTGAATGGAAAGATGAATCTTCTGAGATAATTTCTGCACTCTGGATAAGAATAGAGAGAGGTGAATAAACAAGAGAGGCTTGGGTAAGAATTTCCAACATGGGAAAAATATTTGAATTAATGAAAGGGAAATGATCAACACCGAAAGCTTGAATTAAGTCCATCGGAGAAGAAACGAGAACGAAGAATGATGAACTTGTAGCTCCTGAGCATCTTAACGAGAAATCACCGGCTAAGAATATTGAAGGAAGGAATGAAGAGACTTCACATCAACAAACTGGATACTTGATTGAGGTCTCTGGCTCCGTGAAGAAAAAGGGTGGGAGGGTGGGGAAAATAAAGACAACTTGGGATGGATGAAATGAACACCGTTAAGAAACATGAGAATTGATCTTGCGAATGTTGAAAGGATCGGATTAACTCGAGGAGAAGCACGTCGGTAGAAAAAAAAAATTACATGACAATCTCGATGATTAAGAAGGATTAGTACGCCATAGAAATATGAGAACACCGCTTAGGAAAGGTATGGAATCAACACTTGACTTCGAAGCAACTCGAATACCACACTCCAAAAACAAAACAAAGGATGAGGCTTGCAGAATAAGCCGGAACAAACATATGATAGAGATTTCGTCCGAAATTTTCGTGGTGGGGCCCACACGGGCTCGATCGTACAGCGACCATCACGCACAAGGCAGTGTACATGACTTACGTAGCATCCCCGAACCGTAGCAAAGCTACAAGGGCTCTTTAAGACACAACGAGACCCACTGTAAAAACGACCATGAGTAGGCGGACCACTAGACGTCGAACCCCAATCTCATCCGAGCTATCTCCTCCAGTACTGGGGAAAAGTCACGGCACTATTTGCAACCACAAAAAGTATAAAAGCGTTTCGATTTCGGCGTCCTCTGATATTCAGGAACTGAAACGATAGCGAATGTGACAAGAACCCCTTGGAGCTCAACTCCCCGGGTCCAATCCATACGGTCAGGAGGCACCAAGAACATAATTCCCGTCACAACGATATCATAGCGATTCCAAAATACCCGCGTGACCCTAAAAAAAATTTGAGTGAGAAGAGTAGTAGAATCAAAACACCTACGTCACAATTCCTCATCAGAGCGACGAAGGGGATAAGGAGTAAAAAGAATTCCTACTCTCCGATATATAACTAGACTCAAAATAGTTTTTATTCTAGACTCACCAACGGTTCGATCAATCAAGGGGGATCCTATGGTCGGTCGAGGCTCTGATACCAACTTGTCACGCCCAATATGCGATCCTATCCTCGAGGGACTCGGAGGCCCCACCAGGGATAGAAGCGCATATCGAAGACGCTTGCAAGGTGGATATCATTACATCGTACCATGTACATAATAGATGGGGATACATACAAATACATACAGTCATCACTTGAATACGTCAATACATAGCAAACACCATACAGAGGAGCAGAATCCGACTACGGATGAAAACAAACGAAAAACACGAACGGCATCCACCCTGCTAGCCCAGGCTGCCGAGCCGGAACCTATCCCAAGATCGACGAAGAAGACGAACTCCAAAAGCAAACGCGCATCGCTCTCACGCCAAATCATCGCATTACCTGTACCTGCATCTGTTGGTGTAGTAATCTGTGAGCCACGAGGACTCAGCAATCCCATAACCATGGGTAGCAAGACTATCAAAGCTTAATGGGTATGGAAGGGTAAGGTGGTGAGGTTGCAGCAAGCACTAAGCATTGTATGGTGGCTAACTTACGAGTACAAGAATAAGAAGAGCAATATACGCATAACGGTCGCAAACTAATAATGATCAAGAAGTGATCCTGAACACCTACTTACGAGTCAAACATAACCCCACCGTGTTCTCTTCCCGAACTCCCTCGAAAAGAGACGATCACGGTTACGCACGCGGTGAGTGTGTTTTAATAAGAATTAGTTACGAGTTCTCTACAACCGGAGGTTATAAATATCCAAGTCGCCACATAACCGCGGGCACGGCTTCACGTAAGATTTAACCCTGCAGGGGTGTTCCAACCTGGTCCATCATAGACCAACACAAGCTACGGTGGAAATACCTCAACCTCGAGATAGCCCGAAGTATCCTCGGAATCCCGCTGCACAAGACATTTCGATAATGGTAACGCAAGTCCAGCAAGAACTCCTGGCGTGCCGACACCCTGATAGTAGCCGCGCGTATCTCGTCTCAGGCCACGACTGAATAGGTCAGCCTACGAGTAAAACCAGATCCTCGAGTTTCCTCGTGGTGGCCCCGCAGTCTGCCCGATTCGGACCAACACCATCGGCACTGGCCCACCTGTATTATGTTTAATTAAGAATCCTCGAGGTGATCAGCCCCTATGCATTAATTAATTAATTTCAGTATTATTATGCTGGCAAATTTTAAAACCAAAGTTGGGCCTTGCTGGAAGCGGTTATTCAAAGCGAACTGTCAAGAGGGTCCCATTCCCCTGAGCATGTTAGGAACGCTAATCAAGGATCATAACACCAGTATTACGGAAACTAGGGCGGCATGAGTGGAACAAAACACTAGGCAAAAGGCCGAGCCTTCCACCCAAAACCAAGTATATAGATGCATTAATTAAATAAGAGATATTGTGATATCCCATGATATCCATGTCCCAACATGGAACAACCTGCCACTGCACCTGCAACTAGCAACGCTATAAGAGGGGCTAAGCAAAGCGGTAACATAGCCAAACAACGGTTTGCTGGGTAAGGGTGGTTAGAGGCTGTATCATGGCATATGGGAGGCTGACATATATGTGGTAGGTAGCGCGACATAGCGATAGCATCGAGACAACTAGCAAGCAAAGATAGTAGAGATATCCAAGGTCATGATCATCTTGCCTGAAATCCCGCTCGGAAGAAGATCAAATCCATGAAGAAGACGAACCAACGTAGTCGAACGAATCCTCACAATCGCAACAAAACCGGAACTATCGAGAAGAAGCACAACCGGAAAGAAGCAAACAACATGGTAAACACATAAGCATAAACATGGCATGATGCACAACCACATATGATGCAGGACAAGATTAAATGTTGTTAAGCATGGCAAGAGATGATGCATAAGCAATTCACACAACTAGGCAAGTTTAAATGAGGCCGGAAACACAAACAACAATTCTGGAAAATCCCCATATGCAAATTTCGAAATTGGTACTGATCTGAATTAAACACAATGTTAAAGTGATTAAACAGCAAGTTAACATGCACCATGATTATCTACATGTTTTTCTAATCAAGTTACATATGTAGATCATTTAATTCGGAGATACGGGCTAGAAGATATGAGCTAAATAAGTTTAACATGGCAAGGATGCAAAATGCATGCAAACATCAACCACGAACACACAAGTCAAGGATGCAACATGACAATGTGATTCTACACACAAATCTAAGCAAGTTTCATATAGGACATGATCAAAACGGAGCAACGGTTCAACAATTACAATCAACACAAGTTACAATAGCAATCTGCCCCGAAACAGCAACATAGCACTTTGCAAGCATCAAAACAGCAAAGCTACAGTAACATGATGGGCATCATCATGATATGCACTTAAAGTAGACATGACATGCTCCAATTTATCTTAAAGGTTCAGGTTCATAGGCATCAAGGTTAAGTCAATATGATCCATGCGAAATGCAATGTTCTGCTAAACAGGGCATATACATGAGCAGAGTTAATACGATGGCATGCTGGAGGCAAGAAACAAATATGCTACAGTGCAATAACATGGTGACAAATGGTACATCATGGAAGTATACAACATGTAGATGAAAACATACAACATGGGCATAATCATAGGAACAATAGATTCATGGCAATCATCAAGGCAATATGCAATCATGAACTAACACAAAACTGGGCATGCTGTCAACAACATTATGATGCTGACTTGGGAGGCACATAACAGCAAGCATAGCAATTTTAATATTTATGAAATTGACATGAGCATACAGTAGACATGGAAATCTTCAAATCACTCCATTGGCAAAAGTTCATAGGATGCACAGATTAATTACTATGATTATTACAAAATGGAACATTCTGTCAACAGGCTGACATTTATATCATGATGGCAACTTGAGAGAAAGAAATAGACAAGCTGCAGCAAGATTACATAGCAACCAAGGGCATGGCATCAAAGTACACACTGCATAGACTAAATCACCTGAAGGAATCATATGCATATGAGCTATAGATTAGTGGCAACCATCAAGCAAAGCTGGCAAGTTTTATCACAGACATCTTTTACTCAGAATAGCAACATTAACTAGGCATGTTTACAAGCTCATGGCACTCACATCAGGGCATATCATGGCATGAAATAAATACTACCAGCAACAACACATGAAAATGCTCCAAAGTCATGTTGACAAGTTGCTCTTATGGTGCATGCATTAAATCACACAAAAAATGACAAAATGACAAATATTAACAGTTCCAGCAGTAACATTAGGATGCACTTTTGCAACAGAGATAATGACATGTAGATGACTTCTATCATGAATGCAAATGCTACCATCATGTAGAGCACGTAGAGTAGATCATTTTACATATATAGATCATCATCACAGGACGAACATGCACAAAGTTATGGCCATCACAAAATGCATGCTTGATGTTATAAATCTGGTACAGCCATTTCTACCTCGCGGGAATCGGGACGAGGGGATCCGGGACAGCGGGGCGCGGGCGCTTCTTTGGATCAGGGGTCGGCGCCACACCGGGACGAGGCCGTCCAGGTCGCTGATGGGGCTGGTTTGTGGACGAGGTAGGAGGTCGTGGCGGCGGTGGAGATGCACGGTCGACGGGGACGGGGCCCTGCCGGCGGGATCCGGCCGGGAACGGGCAAGGGCGGCAGAGGCCGGCCGGATCTGGTGGTTGGTGTGGCCAGAGGAGGTCGATGCCGGTTTGAGGCGGAGCTCCGACGGGTCGGCGGCTGCGGTGTCCCTGCGAAGGACAACGGGAAGGAGGGAGAGACCGTGTGTGAGAGAGACAGAGGGTTCGGGCCGGAGGAAGAAGTGGAGAAGAGGGCGTCGGGCGGCGCTGGTGGAGTCCGGCGGCGGCGGCGCGCGGCCTCCGGCAAGGCGGCAGTGTCGGGCAGCCGGCGCGGGGAGGAGGTCGGGCAGGAGCTCGAGGACGAGCGCGTCCTCGGGCGCGAGGCGGCGGTGGCGGTCCGGGCCCCGATGGGCTTCCCAGGGCCCGATCTGGGTCCTGGCAGGCCCGAGGGCTTCGCGGGGGCTGAGGGCGGCGGCTGAAGACAAGTGGCGGCGGGGGAGGCTGGCTGGGTGGCGGCACGGATTTCGAGGGAGGGCTAGGGTTTCCTGAACTGGAGGGGCTAGGCCTTCCTTTTATAGGCAGGAGGGCTAGATGGAGGGGTTTTGGGGGGTTTTCGGGCCATCGGATCGCGATCGGACGACTTCGGTGGCAAGAGGGGGGTAGGCTGGGCTAGTGGCTGGTTGAGGGCTGTGCTAGAAAGGCCAAGGGCTGCAGGAGAGAAGAGAGAGAGATACCTCGCAATAGTTTTCGGATACCGAAAACGTCCGACGTTTATCCGGCTATAGTGCCGCTATAGTTTAACGGTTGGGCTATCAAACGGACTCCTAATGCGACAAAAATTTGGCACGCGGTCTAGCTACAACATAATGAGACCGCATGCCAACTTTCAACCCATTCAAAGAACATTTTATTCCCACTTATAAAAATAATATTTCGGAGGTGCCGCGGGCGCGTGCGAGTGTGTCGGGACTCAAAACGGACAACGGAAGGAACGGGGAGAATGCCAACTACGAACGGATGCAAGTTTTGAAAAACATGTGGATGAAATGCACATGATGACATGGCCAAGTGCAACACGCAAGCGAATGACATGGCAACGACGACGAATAAATGGAAGACATCTGGAGCATCGGTCTCGGGGCGTCACAACTCTCCTCCACTAACAGAAGATCTCGACCCGAGATCTTAGGAAGGAACCGGAAGATTGAAGAGGAAGAGGTAAAACAAAGTTGCTTCTTGGACAAACGAGTGAAACCAACAAACCTGGAAGGTTGCAAAGAGTTGAAGAATGGCTTGAGGAACAAGTAGGAATTCGAAACCACTCTGGGTGAAACGAGATAGATAAGGAATGAGAACAAAAAAATAATTTGGGCAGCACTACAGTAGAAAAGAGAAGGAAAACTTGATAAGATGAAAAGAACATGAAAAGAGAACATAACACTTCGGTAAAATGGATAAGCAAGGAAAGAACATGATCTTGGCGAAATGAGATAATGGGTCGAAGAGAGAAACACCACAATGCCTCCGGAACAATAGAGTAGAAGCTAAATCGTTGAAACAAAAGAACGGAGAAGCAAATGACAACTTCTACCACAATTGAATTTGAAAAGCATGCTCGCAAGAAGGATTGAACGCAGTTGTTGGAAAATCAACAACTAAAAGAATAATCTTGTCGTGGGCTTATGGAAAACATCTCAAAACTTGAGGTGAAATTCTGCCACTACGGAAAGAATTGATTGCTTGAGAGCAACATAGAGATGAAAAATTTCTTTCACCGAAATGATTTAAGAGAGAACTTGGATCATTGATAATCACCACAATAGCAACAATCCATCGGAAAGGCTTTAGGTGAAATCTACACCAAGATAGGTACGAGAAAGAAATGATGGTTTTAAATATGTCATTCTTGCCAATTTTTCTTCGAGACTCCTCATGAATCAAGAATGGTATAACACCATCTCCAAAGATAAGGGAGAATGACTTGCACTTTTGAATGCAAGAAGGAGAATACTTGAGCTCCAACTAAAATCTTGAAGAAGACTTCAAGAACGGATTAAATACTTAACGAGCCACGAAGAAGAAACTCTCGAAGAACTCCGGATAGAAAGGATGCTAGAAAAGAAGTGAAGGCTGAAGAACATGATGAAGCCTTGCAATGATTTTAGATGGAGCTTCATGACGAGATAATGAGAAAAACTTTGAACTCCGGAAAAAAAAAGAGCAACTTTGAATCGAGAATTTATTCATCAAGAACAAACTCCGGAAGAAGGAATTAAATCACCTCCATGAAAGAATAAGAATTATGATATGTCTATCCTTCATCAAAATAAATTGATGAAAAGCAATGGATTTGCATATTACTTATTCTTCTTGAAAGTATTAAAGAGAGATATAGTGCCAACTTGACGAAGTCTTCGAGGAAACACCGGTAGTTATTTGGAAAGAACAAATGAATTGATACGATAACAAAGGAAGAGGAATCTTGAACGAACCACCGTAAGAAATGAAAAGAACGAATAAAAAGAAAATGAATCGCCGGGAAGAATTAGAAAACGAATGAGGATACTTGAGGGAAATTAATTATAAGAGAATGAAGCGATCACGAGCTTATTGGAGAACATTTGAACAAAGCACCGGAAGAATTTGAGAACGAGGGATGAACGTTGAGAATGGAGAATTCTTCTGAAATGACGGCCTCCGAAGAATCAAAACAAAAATAACTCCTGAAATACTCCAGTTGGGGATGAAAAGAATTTCTCACAATCGGAATTGATTTGAGAGGATGGCATGAAGCTAGAACCACGAATCTTTAAGAGAACGAATATGATTTAAGAGAAACTCTTCTTTGGTCTTCAAATGCTGAGAATGATGACGAGAACCACCATGAAGAATTTGTGAGATACTCCGGAATAATGATTAATAGAAAGGTTGAGCCAAATTTGAAAGAGATCTTAGAGAGGGATATGACTGATGGCATCCATCTTACGTCAAGCTTAGAAAGAATTTGAGAATAACTCTGGGAAAAATTACAAGAGTCAGGTAAGATCTTGGGAAAAGACCTGTGGGTTAGGGCCCACTCAAAAGAAAACACCGTTAGAATGATTGCTTGAAAGAGATAAAATGCACCAGAGAGATTTAAATGGATTGGATGAGGTAACAACCTCGAACTAGCTCGAACGGATCTTGAATGGAAAGATGAATCTTCTGAGATAATTTCTGCACTTTGGATATGAATAGAGAGAGGTGAATAAACAAGAGAGGCTTGGGTAAGAATTTCCAACATGGGAAAAATATTTGAATTAATGAAAGGGAAATGATAAACACCGAAAGCTTGAATTAAGTCCATCGGAGAAGAAACGAGAACAAAGAATGATGAACTTGTAGCTCCTGAGCATCTTAACGAGAAATCACCGGCTAAGAACATTGAAGGAAGGAATGAAGAGACTTCACATCAACAAACTGGATACTTGATTGAGGTCTCTGGCTCCGTGAAGAAAAAGGGTGGGAGGGTGGGGAAAATAAAGACAACTTGGGATGGATGAAACGAACACCGTTAAGAAACATGAGAATTGATCTTGCGAATGTTGAAAGGATCGGATTAACTCGAGGAGAAGCACGTCGGTAGAAAAAAAAATTACATGACAATCTCGATGATTAAGAAGGATTAGTACTCCCATAGAAATATGAGAACACCACTTAGGAAAGGTATGGAATCAACACTTGACTTCGAAGCAAGTCGAATACCACACTCCAAAAACAAAACAAAGGATGAGGCTTGTAGAATAAGCCGGAACAAACATATGATAGAGATTTCGTCCGAAATTTTCGTGGTGGGGCCCACACAGGCTCGATCGTACAGCGACCATCACGTACAAGGCAGTGTACATGACTTACGAAGCGTCCCCGAACCGTAGCAAAGCTACTAGGGCTCTTTAAGACAAAACGAGACCCACTGTAAAAACGACCATGAGCAGGCGGACCACGAGACGTCGAACCCCAATCTCATATCATGCATCTGTCGGAAAGATATACTAGGTAACTACTTGAATTCCCACCTAAGAACTCCCGAAACTTCTTGATTATGCGATCAGGTTGTGGGTCCAGGAACCTACTCAGCAATCAACAACCTAATCAGCTGCAACTGCATCCGCAACCCTTAACACACAACCGAGAAACTTCGCAAATTCGTCTACCTCAGACCTTCGAAAACACAGTGATACTAGTCACGGTGGATCATCCGAGCTATCTCCTCCAGTACTGGGGAAAAGTCACGGCACTATTTGCCACCACAAAAAGTATAAAAGTGTTTCGATGTCGGCGTCCTCTGGTATTCAGGAACTAAAACGATAGCGAATGTGACAAGAACCCCTTGGAGCTCAACTCCCCGGGTCCAATCCATACGGCCAGGAGGCACCAAGAACATAATTCCCGTCACAACGATATCATAGCGATTCCAAAATACCCGCGTGACCCTAAAAAAATTTTGAGTGAGAAGAGTAGTAGAATCAAAACACCTACGTCACAATTCCTCATCAGAGCGACGAAGGGGATAAGGAGTAAAAAGAATTCCTACTCTCCGATATATAACTAGACTCAAAATAGTTTTTCTTCTAGACTCACCAACGGTTCGATCAATCAAGGGGGCTCCTATGGTCGGTCGAGGCTCTGATACCAACTTGTCACGCCCAATATGCGATCCTATCCTCGAGGGACTCGGAGGCCCCACCAGGGATAGAAGCGCATATCGAAGACGCTTGCAAGGTGGATATCATTACATCGTACCATGTACGTAATAGATGGGGATACATACAAATACATACAGTCATCACTTGAATACATCAATACATAGCAAACACCATACAGAGGAGCAGAATCCGACTACGGATGAAAACAAACGAAAAACACGAACGACATCCACCCTGCTAGCCCAGGCTGCCGACCCGGAACCTATCCCAAGATCGACGAAGAAGACGAACTCCAAAAGCAAACGCGCATCGCTCTCACGCCAAATCATCGCATTACCTGTACCTGCATCTGTTGGTGTAGTAATCTGTGAGCCACGAGGACTCAGCAATCCCATAACCATGGGTAGCAAGACTATCAAAGCTTAATGGGTATGGAAGGGTAAGGTGGTGAGGTTGCAGCAAGCACTAAGCATTGTATGGTGGCTAACTTACGAGTACAAGAATAAGAAGAGTAATCTACGCATAACGGTCGCAAACTAATAATGATCAAGAAGTGATCCTGAACACCTACTTACGAGTCAAACATAACCCCACCGTGTTCTCTTCCCGAACTCCCTCGAAAAGAGACGATCACGGTTACGCACGCGGTGAGTGTGTTTTAATTAGAATTAGTTATGAGTTCTCTACAACCGGAGGTTATAAATATCCAAGTCGCCACATAACCGCGGGCACGGCTTCACGTAAGATTTAACCCTGCAGGGGTGTTCCAACCTGGTCCATCATAGACCAACACAAGCTACGGTGGAAATACCTCAACCTCGAGATAGCCTGAAGTATCCTCGGAATCCCGGTGCACAAGACATTTCGATAATGGTAACGCAAGTCCAGCAAGACCTCCCGGCGTGCCGACACCCTGATAGTAGCCGCGCGTATCTCGTCTCAGGCCACAACCGGATAGGTCAGCCTACGAGTAAAACCAGATCCTCGAGTTTCCTCGTGGTGGCCCCCCAGTCTGCCCGATTCGGACCAACACCATCGGCACTGGCCCACCCGTATTATGTTTAATTAAGAATCCTCGAGGTGATCAGCCCCTATGCATTAATTAATTAATTTCAGTATTATTATGCTGGCAAATTTTAAAACCAAAGTTGGGCCTTGCTGGAAGCGGTTATTCAAAGCGAACTGTCAAGAGGGTCCCATTCCCCTGAGCATGTTAGGAACGCTAATCAAGGATCATAACACCAGTATTACGGAAACTAGGGCGGCATGAGTGGAACAAAACACTAGGCAAAAGGCCGAGCCTTCCACCCAAAACCAAGTATATAGATGCATTAATTAAATAAGAGATATTGTGATATCCCATGATATCCATGTCCCAACATGGAACAACCTGCCACTGCACCTGCAACTAGCAACGCTATAAGAGGGGCTGAGCAAAGCGGTAACATAGCCAAAGAACGGTTTGCTGGGTAAGGGTGGTTAGAGGCTGTATCATGGCATATGGGAGGCTGACATATATGTGGTAGGTAGCGCGATATAGCGATAGCATCGAGACAACTAGCAAGCAAAGATAGTAGAGATATCCAAGGTCATGATCATCTTGCCTGAAATCCCGCTCGGAAGAAGATCAAATCCATGAAGAAGACGAACCAACGTAGTCGAACGAATCCTCACAATCGCAACGAAACCAGAACTATCGAGAAGAAGCACAACCGGAAAGAAGCAAACAACATGGTAAACACATAAGCATAAACATGGCATGATGCACAACCACATATGATGCAGGACAAGATTAAATGTTGTTAAGCATGGCAAGAGATGATGCATAAGCAATTCACACAACTAGGCAAGTTTAAATGAGGCCGGAAACACAAACAACAATTCTGGAAAATCCCCATATGCATATTTCGAAATTGGTACTGATCTGAATTAAACACAATGTTAAAGTGATTAAACAGCAAGCTAACATGCACCATGATTATCTACATGTTTTTCTAATCAAGTTACATATGTAGATCATTTAATTCGGAGATACGGGCTAGAAGATATGAGCTAAATAAGTTTAACATGGCAAGGATGCAAAATGCATGCAAACATCAACCACGAACACACAAGTCAAGGATGCAACATGACAATGTGATTCTACACACAAATCTAAGCAAGTTTCATATAGGACATGATCAAAACGGAGCAACGGTTCAACAATTACAATCAACACAAGTTACAATAGCAATCTGCCCCGAAACAGCAACATAGCACTTTGCAAGCATCAAAACAGCAAAGCTACAGTAACATGATGGGCATCATCATGATATGCACTTAAAGTAGACATGACATGCTCCAATTTATCTTAAAGGTTCAGGTTCATAGGCATCAAGGTTAAGTCAATATGATCCATGCGAAATGCAATGTTCTGCTAAACAGGGCATATACATGAGCAGAGTTAATACGATGGCATGCTGGAGGCAAGAAACAAATATGCTACAGTGCAATAACATGGTGACAAATGGTACATCATGGAAGTATACAACATGTAGATGAAAACATACAACATGGGCATAATCATAGGAACAATAGATTCATGGCAATCATCAAGGCAATATGCAATCATGAACTAACACAAAACTGGGCATGCTGTCAACAACATTATGATGCTGACTTGGGAGGCACATAACAGCAAGCATAGCAATTTTAATATTTATGAAATTGACATGAGCATACAGTAGACATGGAAATCTTCAAATCACTCCATTGGCAAAAGTTCATAGGATGCACAGATTAATTACTATGATTATTACAAAATGGAACATTCTGTCAACAGGCTGACATTTATATCATGATGGCAACTTGAGAGCAAGAAATAGACAAGCTGCAGCAAGATTACATAGCAACCAAGGGCATGGCATCAAAGTACACACTGCATAGACTAAATCACCTGAAGGAATCATATGCATATGAGCTATAGATTAGTGGCAACCATCAAGCAAAGCTGGCAAGTTTTATCACAGACATCTTTTACTCAGAATAGCAACATTAACTAGGCATGTTTACAAGCTCATGGCACTCACATCAGGGCATATCATGGCATGAAATAAATACTACCAGCAACAACACATGAAAATGCTCCAAAGTCATGTTGACAAGTTGCTCTTATGGTGCATGCATTAAATCACACAAAAAATGACAAAATGACAAATATTAACAGTTCCAGCAGTAACATTAGGATGCACTTTTGCAACAGAGATAATGACATGTAGATGACTTCTATCATGAATGCAAATGCTACCATCATGTAGAGCACGTAGAGTAGATCATTTTACATATATAGATCATCATCACAGGACGAACATGCACAAAGTTATGGCCATCACAAAATGCATGCTTGATGTTATAAATCTGGTACAGCCATTTCTACCTCGCGGGAATCGGGACGAGGGGATCCGGGACAGCGGGGCGCGGGCGCTTCTTTGGATCAGGGGTCGGCGCCACACCGGGACGAGGCCGTCCAGGTCGCTGATGGGGCTGGTTTGTGGACGAGGTAGGAGGTCGTGGCGGCGGTGGAGATGCACGGTCGACGGGGACGGGGCCCTGCCGGCGGGATCCGGCCGGGAACGGGCAAGGGCGGCAGAGGCCGGCCGGATCTGGTGGTTGGTGTGGCCAGAGGAGGTCGATGCCGGTTTGAGGCGGAGCTCCGACGGGTCGGCGGCTGCGGTGTCCCTGCGAAGGACAACGGGAAGGAGGGAGAGACCGTGTGTGAGAGAGACAGAGGGTTCGGGCCGGAGGAAGAAGTGGAGAAGAGGGCGTCGGGCGGCGCTGGTGGAGTCCGGCGGCGGCGGCGCGCGGCCTCCGGCAAGGCGGCGGTGTCGGGCAGCCGGCGCGGGGAGGAGGTCGGGCAGGAGCTCGAGGACGAGCGCGTCCTCGGGCGCGAGGCGGCGGTGGCGGTCCGGGCCCCGATGGGCTTCCCAGGGCCCGATCTGGGTCCTGGCAGGCCCGAGGGCTTCGCGGGGGCTGAGGGCGGCGGCTGAAGACAAGTGGCGGCGGGGGAGGCTGGCTGGGTGGCGGCACGGATTTCGAGGGAGGGCTAGGGTTTCCTGAACTGGAGGGGCTAGGCCTTCCTTTTATAGGCAGGAGGGCTAGATGGAGGGGTTTTGGGGGGTTTTCGGGCCATCGGATCGCGATCGGACGACTTCGGTGGCAAGAGGGGGGTAGGCTGGGCTAGTGGCTGGTTGAGGGCTGTGCTAGAAAGGCCAAGGGCTGCAGGAGAGAAGAGAGAGAGATACCTCGCAATAGTTTTCGGATACCGAAAACGTCCGACGTTTATCCGGCTATAGTGCCGCTATAGTTTAACGGTTGGGCTATCAAACGGACTCCGAATGCGACAAAAATTTGGCACGCGGTCTAGCTACAACATAATGAGACCGCATGCCAACTTTCAACCCATTCAAAGAACATTTTATTCCCACTTATAAAAATAATATTTCGGAGGTGCCGCGGGCGCGTGCGAGTGTGTCGGGACTCGAAACGGACAACGGAAGGAACGGGGAGAATGCCAACTACGAACGGATGCAAGTTTTGAAAAACATGTGGATGAAATGCACATGATGACATGGCCAAGTGCAACACGCAAGCGAATGACATGGCAACGACGACGAATAAATGGAAGACATCTGGAGCATCGGTCTCGGGGCGTCACAACTCTCCTCCACTAACAGAAGATCTCGACCCGAGATCTTAGGAAGGAACCGGAAGATTGAAGAGGAAGAGGTAAAACAAAGTTGCTTCTTGGACAAACGAGTGAAACCAACAAACCTGGAAGGTTGCAAAGAGTTGAAGAATGGCTTGAGGAACAAGTAGGAATTCGAAACCACTCTGGGTGAAACGAGATAGATAAGGAATGAGAACAAAAAAATAATTTGGGCAGCACTACAGTAGAAAAGAGAAGGAAAACTTGATTAGATGAAAAGAACATGAAAAGAGAACATAACACTTCGGTAAAATGGATAAGCAAGGAAAGAACATGATCTTGGCGAAATGAGATAATGGGTCGAAGAGAGAAACACCACAATGCCTCCGGAACAATAGAGTAGAAGCTAAATCGTTGAAACAAAAGAACGGAGAAGCAAATGACAACTTCTACCACAATTGAATTTGAAAAGCATGCTCGCAAGAAGGATTGAACGCAGTTGTTGGAATATCAACAACTAAAAGAATAATCTTGTCGTGGGCTTATGGAAAACATCTCAAAACTTGAGGTGAAATTCTGCCACTACGGAAAGAATTGATTGCTTGAGAGCAACATAGAGATGACAAATTTCTTTCACCGAAATGATTTAAGAGAGAATTTGGATCATTGATAATCACCACAATAGCAACAATCCATCGGAAAGGCTTTAGGTGAAATCTATACCAAGATAGGTACGATAAAGAAATGATGGTTTTAAATATATCATTCTTGCCAATTTTTCTTCGAGACTCCTCATGAATCAAGAATGGTATAACACCATATCCAAAGATAAGGGAGAATGACTTGCACTTTGGAATGCAAGAAGGAGAATACTTGAGCTCCAACAAAAATCTTGAAGAAGACTTCAAGAACGGATTAAATACTTAACGAGCCACGAAGAAGAAACTCTCGAAGAACTCCGGATAGAAAGGATGCTAGAAAATAAGTGACGGCTGAAGAACATGATGAAGCCTTGCAATGATTTTAGATGGAGCTTCATGACGAGATAATGAGAAAAACTTTGAACTCCGAAAAAAAAATGAGCAACTTTGAATCGAGAATTTATTCATCAAGAACAAACTCTGGAAGAAGGAATTAAATCACCTCCATGAAACAAGAATAAGAATTATGATATGTATATCCTTCATCAAAATAAATTGTTGAAAAGCAATGGATTTGCATATTACTTATTCTTCTTGAAAAGATTAAAGAGAGATATAGCGCCAACTTGACAGAGTCTTCGAGGAAACACCGGTAGTTATTTGGAAAGAACAAATGAATTGATACGATAACAAAGAAAGAGGAATCTTGAACGAACCACCGTAAGAAATGAAAAGAACGAATAAAAAGAAAATGAATCGCCGGGAAGAATTAGAAAAGGAACAAGGATACTTGAGGGAAATTAATTATAAGAGAACGAAGCGATCACGAGTTTATTGGAGAACATTTGAATGAAGTACCGGAAGAATTTGAGAACGAGGGATAAACGTTGAGAATGGAGAATTCTTCTGAAATGACGGCCTCTGAAGAATCAAAACAAAAATAACTCCTGAAATACTCCAGTTGGGGATGAAAAGAATTTCTCACAATCGGAAATGATTTGAGAGGATGGCATGAAGCTAGAACCACAAATCTTTAAGAGAACGAATATGATTTAAGAGAAACTCTTCTTTGGTCTTCAAATGCTGAGAATGATGAAGAGAACCACCATGAAGAATTTGTGAGATACTCCGGAATAATGATTAATAGAAAGGTTGAGCCAAATTTGAAAAGAATTTGAAAGAGATCTTGGAGAGGGATATGACTGATGGCATCCATTCTTACGTGAAGCTTAGAAAGAATTTGAGAATAACTCCGGGAAAAATTAGAAAAGTCAGGTAAGATCCTGGGAAAAGACCTGTGGGTTAGGGCCCTCTCAAAAGAAAACACCGTTAGAATGATTGCTTGAACGAGAGAAAATGCACTGGAGAGATTTAAATGGATTGGATGAGGTAACAACCTCGAACTAGCTCGAACGGATCTTGAATGGAAAGATGAATCTTCTGAGATAATTTCTGCACTCTGGATATGAATAGAGAGAGGTGAATAAACAAGAGAGGCTTGGGTAAGAATTTCCAACATGGGAAAAATATTTGTATTAATGAAAGGGGAAATGATCAACACCGAAAGCTTGAATTATGTCCATCGGAGAAGAAACGAGAACGAAGAATGATGAACTTGTAGCTCCTAAGCATCTTAATGAGAAATCACCGGCTAAGAACATTGAAGGAAGGAATGAAGAGACTTCACATGAACAAACTGGATACTTGATTGAGGTCTCTAGCTCCGTGAAGAAAAAGGGTGGGAGGGTGGGGAAAATAAAGACAACTTGGGATGGATGAAACGACCACCGTTAAGAAACATGAGAATTGATCTTGCGAATGTTGAAAGGATCGGATTAACTCGAGGAGAAGCACGTCGATAGAAAAAATTATATGAGAACTCCCGAAAACAAAAGGATTAGTAATCACATTCGCTACGGTTCGGGGAAAATTACATGACAATCTCGATGATTAAGAAGGATTAGTACTCCCATAGAAATATGAGAACACCACTTAGGAAAGGTATGGAATCAACACTTGACTTCGAAGCAAGTCGAATACCACACTCCAAAAACAAAACAAAGGATGAGGCTTGCAGAATAAGCCAGAACAAACATATGATAGAGATTTCATCCGAAATTTTCGTGGTGGGGCCCACACGGGCTCGATCGTACAACGACCATCACGTACAAGGCAGTGTACATGACTTACGAAGCGTCCCCGAACCGTAGCAACGCTACAAGGGCTCTTTAAGACACAACGAGACCCACTGTAAAAACGACCATCCGCGTGACCCTAAAAAAAATTTGAGTGAGAAGAGTAGTAGAATCAAAACACCCGCGTCACAATTCCTCATCAGAGCGACGAAGGGGATAAGGAGTAAAAAGAATTCCTACTCTCCGATATATAACTAGACTCAAAATAGTTTTTCTTCTAGACTCACCAACGGTTCGATCAAACAAGGGGGCTCCTATGGTCGGTCGAGGCTCTGATACCAACTTGTCACGCCCAATATGCGATCCTATCCTCGAGGGACTCGGAGGCCCCACCAGGGATAGAAGCGCATATCGAAGACGCTTGCAAGGTGGATATCATTACATCGTACCATGTACATAATAGATGGGGATACATACAAATACATACAGTCATCACTTGAATACATCAATACATAGCAAACACCATACAGAGGAGCAGAATCCGACTACGGATGAAAACAAATGAAAAACATGAACGACATCCACCCTGCTAGCCCAGGCTGCCGACCCGGAACCTATCCCAAGATCGACGAAGAAGACGAACTCCAAAAGCAAACGCGCATCGCTCTCACGCCAAATCATCGCATTACCTGTACCTGCATCTGTTGGTGTAGTAATATGTGAGCAACGAGGACTCAGCAATCCCATAACCATGGGTAGCAAGACTATCAAAGCTTAATGGGTATGGAAGGGTAAGGTGGTGAGGTTGCAGCAAGCACTAAGCATTGTATGGTGGCTAACTTACGAGTACAAGAATAAGAAGAGTAATCTACGCATAACGGTCGCAAACTAATAATGATCAAGAAGTGATCCTGAACACCTACTTACGAGTCAAACATAACCCCACCGTGTTCTCTTCCCGAACTCCCTCGAAAAGAGACGATCACGGTTACGCATGCGGTGAGTGTGTTTTAATTAGAATTAGTGTCGAGTTCTCTACAACCGGAGGTTATAAATATCCAGGTCGCTGATGGGGCTGGTTCGTGGACGAGGCAGGAGGTCGTGGAGGCGGTGGAGATGCACGGGTAACGGGGACCGGGCCCTGCCGGCGGGATCTGGTGGTTTTTGTGGCCGGAGGAGGTCGAGGCCGGCTTGAGCCGGAGCTCCGACGGGTCGGCGGCTGCGGTGTCCCTGCGAAGGACACAGGGAAGGAGGGAGAGACCGTGTGAGAGAGAGAGAGAGGGTTCGGGCCGGAGGAAGAAGTGGAGAAGAGGGCGTCGGGCGGCGATGGTGGAGTCTGGCGGCGGCGGTGCGCGGCCTCCGGCGAGGCGGCGGTGTCGGGCAGCCGGCGCGGGGAGGAGGTCGGCAGGCGCTCGGGGACGAGCGCGTCCTCGGGCGCGAGGCGGTGGTGGTGGTCCGGGCCCCGATGAGCTTCCCAGGGGCCGATCTTGGTCCTGGCGGGCCCGAGGGCTTCGCGGCGGCTGAGGGCGGCGGCTGAAGACAAGTGGTGGCGGGGGAGGCTGGCTAGGTGGCGGCGCGGATTTCGAGGGAGGGCTAGGGTTTCCTGAACTGGAGGGGCTAGGCCTTCCTTTTATAGGCAGGAGGGCTAGATGGAGAAGTTTTGGGGGGTTTTCGGGCCATCGGATCGCGTTCGGACGACTCCGGTGGCATGAGGGGGGTAGGCTGGGCTAGTGGCTGGTTGAGGGCTGTGCTAGAAAGGCCAAGGGCTGCAGGAGAGAAGAGAGAGAGGCCCGGCAACAGTTTTCGGATACCGAAAACATCCGACGTTTATCCGGCTATAGTGCCGCTATAGTTTAACGGTTGGGCTATCAAACGGACTCCGAATGCGACAAAAATTTGGCACGCGGTCTACCTACAACATAAAGAGACCGCACGCCAACTTTCAACCCATTCAAAGAACATTTTATTCCCACTTATAAAAATAATATTTCGGAGGTGCCGCGGGAGCGTGCGAGTGTGTCGGGACTCGAAACGGACAACGGAAGGAACGGGGAGAACGCCAACTACGAACGGATGCAAGTTTTGAAAAACATGCGGATGAAATGCACATGATGACATGGCCAAGTGCAACACGCAAGCGAATGACATGGCAACGACGAGGAATAAATGGAAGACATCTGGAGCATCGGTCTCGGGGCGTCACACGCATCGAGCTCCGCCCGCGCCTAATCGGAGTCTTCGTCCTCGTCCTTGACGCGGGGGGAACTATCATCGCTCCCGCTTCCGTCAGGGGAGGCGGCACTGTCGTCGCTGCCATCCTTGCTGGAGGAGCCGCTCTAGCTGCCGTCCTCGCTCTCCACGCAGCACTCCAGGCGGCTGCCAGAAGCCCCGAAGATCTTCACGAAGAGGGTGGCGGCTCTGTCATACTTGAAGTGGAGAAGGTGCCCCCGCTTCAGGCCCCGGGCGAGGGCAAAGGACTTCCACCCCTGCTTCAAGAACATGAAGCCGGAGGGGGTGAACTTCGCTGCCACCCAGGAGGGGCCGTTGCAGCAGCCGTCCGCCTGCAGCCACAGGCCCAGGGGCGCGCGCTCCTCCATCGCCCTCGCGAAGGAGTCCGGGAGCCGAAGCCAGGTGCAGGGCGAGCGGTGCATGTCCACGATGAACTCGTGGGTTGCCTCCGCCGAGCGCCTCCCCGCCTGGGGAGGAAGAGCGGCGGAACCACCGCGAGCAGCGCCTCTTCCGCGATCGCGAGTCGCGCCCGTTCCGCGGGTGCTGGGGCCGGCCTCTGCGCCGGCGGCCGTGGAGCGCGCCCGACCCCGAGGAGGAACCCTCGACGCCGTGGACGAACCACGGGCCCGGCCTCTACCCCTCACCGACGTCGGCTTCGATGGCTCCACCTCCTCTGCCATCCTCTTCCCTTTCTCGGCCGCGGAGAGCTTCCTTGGGGGAGCCATGGCCATAGCGGTGACGGTCGGAGAGATTGGCGGAGAGGTTGGAAGTTGGAGAGAAGTGGGGAGCCGAGGAGTTGGTCTCAAGGCAGGCTGGGGATGGAGAGAAGGGGCAGTGAAATACCCACGCCCCACACGGGCAGGTCTTATTGCCGAGGCGGCGGTTATCGAGGCGTCGTAGGGAGTGGAGGCACCACGCCCGCAAAGGCTGCCACGCGTCACCTCTGGGCCCGGCAGCTCAATGGGCCCCGTGTCATTTCATCTCTAGCGGAGGGAACATGCGCGCCGTAGGCCCGGGGGCTACTGTCGGCCCAGTGGGAACCAGGGTACCATGGCCCATCTACCTCTAGCCTAGGAGGCGGCGCCACCAGGGCCGGCCCAAGCAAGATGGCCCTGGCATCATTGCCCGGGAGGGGTCGCCTCGCGAGGCCTCTCATCACCAGGCCAAGCCCTGGCACGGCCGGCAAGCCCCTGATCGCCTCGTGAGGAAATCCCTCAGGAGGCCGCTTTGCGGGGCGTGGCGCACGGTGCCGGCCTCAGGGCGGCCGGCCCATCACATGGGTGACGCCCTGATGACAGGACAAGGACAGCAGGATACAACTCAGGCGGGTTTCCACTCTGGTGATAGGGGAGCAGTGGCATCTGCCTCCCCCCAAAGGAAGCCCCAAGATATTTCCTTTTTGGTGAAGGCGGATCAGGACGGATCAGCACGCCAGGTAGGAGGTCATCGCCAAGCCCACCAGCGCGTCACGAGGAGCTGCTTGAGCAGGCAGAGACCGCCTTTAGTCAGGATATGCCTGCGCTCTTGTCCCCCTTTTGAATTGCCGCCCTGTGGCAACCCTTTCCCGCTCATATTTTCGGGGAAGAGGACCAAGGAAATACAAAAGGGGCAGGGCTGCTTCCATGTAAGGGGATGGACCCATTCTCCCCCACACCTCTTGTACCTCGAGCACAAGCTCTCCACCGCAGGGCAATCCAACACAAGCAGGAGTAGGGTATTACACAGCACGGTGGCCCGAACCTGGGTAGCTTGCGCGTCCCCTTCATGTCCGGCGAGAGCCAGCGAGTCCGTCGTGTCCCCGCCGTAGTCCCATCGTTGGCTGCCAAGCAAAGTCCCCCAGAGTTTGAATCCTAAGTTCTTGGAGAAGTTTCTTGGACGCAGATCCTAGACTCCGACAGCATCCATTTCATGGCAATCCCTACTCCTCGCATTGACATCAATTGATGGGCATCTCCATAGCCCGTTGATTAGCCTCGTTGATGTGAGACTATCTTCTTATTTTTGATTTCCCCTTATTGATCCCTACCACCACACTCTATTCCACCTATAGTGCTACATCCATGGCTTGCGCTCATGTATTGTGTGGGAGTTGAAAAAGCTGAAGCGTGTTAAAAAGTATGAACCAATTCCTCGGCTTGTCATCGGGGTAATGCATGATAAATACTTTGTGTTAAGAAGATGGAGCATGACATGACTATATGATTTTGTAGGGATAACGTTCTTTAGCATTTTTATTTTGAAAGACATGATTGTTTATTAGTATGCCTGAGTATTGATGTCTTTATATCAAATTATAGACTATTGCTTTGAATCATTCGGATCTTATTATTCATACTGTAGAAGAAAGATTACATGATGAAACATGATAGGTAGCATTCCACATCAAAAATTCTGTTTTTATCATTTACCTACTCGAGGACGAGCATGAATTAAGCTTGGGGATGCTTGACATGTCTCCAACATATCTATAATTTTTGATTGTTCCATGGTATTATAGTATCCATCTTGGATGTTTTATATGCAATTATATGCCATTATATATCATTTTTTGGGACTAACCTATTAACTCAATTCCCAGTGCCAGTTGTTGTTTTCTACTTGTTTTTGCCTTTTCAGAAAATCATTATCAAAAATTGTCCAAACGAGAAAAAAAACTTTGGATTAATTTTTTCTGGACCAGAAGAGACCCAGGAAGCTTCGGTAGAAGACCAGAAGAGTCACGAGGAGGCGACAAGCCTGGAGGGCGCGCCTAGGGGGGGTAGGCGCTCCCCCAGGCTTGTGGGACCCTCGTGGCACCTCTTGACCTAATTCCTTCGCTATAAATTCAAAAATATTCCCAAACCAACAGAGAGACAGAAGAGAAAACCTTTCCGTCGCCGCAAGCCTCTGTTCTTCCGCGATCCCCTCTGGAGGCCTTTTTCGGTACTCTGCCGGAGGGGGAATCGATCACGGAGGGCTTCTACATCAACCTTGCTGCCCTTCTGATGATGTGTGAGTAGTTTACCACAGACCTATGGGTCCATAGCTAGTAGCTATATGGCTTCTTCTCTCTCTTTGATCTTCAATACCATGTTCTCCTAGATGTTCTTGGAGTTCTATCCGATGTAATCTTCTTTTGCAGTGTGTTTGATGGGATCCGATGAATTGTGAGTTTATGATCAGATTATTCATGAGAAATATTTGAGTCTTCTTTGAACTCTTTGATGCATGATTGTTATAGCTTTGTATTTCTCTCCGATCTATCGATTTGGTTTGGCCTACTAGATTGATTTATCTTGCAATGGGAGAGGTGCTTTGTGATGGGTTCAATCTTGCGGTGCTCAATCCCAGTGACAGAAGGGGACATGACACATATTTTTATTATTACCATTAAGGATAAAAGATGGGGTTTAATCATATTGCTTGAGTTTACTTTGTCTACATCATGTCATCTTGCTTAAGGCGTTACTCTGTTTCATACTTAACACCCTAGATGCATGCTGGATAGCGGTCGATGGGTGGAGTAATAGTAGTAGATGCAGGCAGGAGTCGGTCTACTTGTCTCGGACGTGATGCCTATATACATGATCATTGCCATGAATCCATCATAATTATTTGCTTTTCTATCAATTGCCCAACAGTAATTTGTTTACCCACCGTATGCTATGTGTTCGAGAGAGAAGCCTCTAGTGAAAACTATGGCCCCCGGTCTACTTTATCATATAATTAAAAACCTAAAAATACCTTGCTACAATTTATTTACTTTTATTTTCAATTAGTATTTTAGTTTATCTATTTATCTCTATAAGATTTAATCCTTGCAAATAACCGCTAAGAGGATTGACAACCCTCTTATTTGTGTTGGGTGCAAGTGTTTGCTCTTGTGTGTGCAGGTGCGCTTAACGTAATTTTGCTTGGTTCTCCTACTGGATTGATAACCTTGGTTCTTAACTGAGGGAAATACTTATCTCTACTGTACTGCATCATCCTCTCCTCTTCGGGGATATACCAATGCAGACTACAAGTGGCAACTGCCACTAGAGCCTGCACCCGCATCTTGTGAAGCCTTTGAGGCCCTATTGAACTCTTCAACAGCCTTTTGAGCCTGCTTCCTCAGTTTAGCTTGATATTTTTCCCATTCTTTGGGAAATTCTTCACCCCTTCTGATGCTGGTTGTATCAGCAGTCTGTCCAGGAGCTAGCGGGGGCCTCTTGCATGGAGGTTTGATAAGAAAGTCCTTCATGTATTTCGGTGTGACGTATATGTAACTTCTCCATTCATAGGCCCAATGCCTCTTGATCCTTTGCATACGCGTCTTGCGTTACTTTTCAGTTTCTTTCCCGTGAATTTCTTCATCGGGTGTGCAATATCCTGCATACAGATCATCAGGGATCTCGAAAGCTGTGTGTTCCTCTTTCCTCTTGCCTCCCTTCTGAGGCTTTCTGCCATCTGCCATTTTCTTCAACTGAGGGTTTTGAACTTTTGATGTTTCTGAAGATATCTGTAGATTTTCCTCAAGCAATGTTGCAAATGAATTAAGTTGATGAGAACCAAGAGATTCGTCTACAGACATGGGTACCTGCGAACAGAATATAGTTGTGAGGAAATTGGGAAGAGTCTCATGCGTTCTCAGAGATTTTCAAAATAAAGCCCAGTTGAGGAAATTGACCCTTATCGTCCTGAAGAAATTTTCTAACTGTTCTTGACTTAGATTTCAGAGCTGTATAGATTGAGGCAATTGCACAACTGAGGAATCTAATCATGGAGTGCAACTTGGATGAAATTACCAAGACTAGCCAAAAGGAAGTGCTGAAGATTTGGAAAGAAGTGGTAAAAACAGCACTTGAAGAATTTGAGAAAGTAAAAAATGATCAAACTTGGGCAGTAAAAATAATTTTTAATTACCCCAAGGATGAACTCGATGAACTGGACAACGAGTTGAAGGAAATCGTCAACTCAGATCTCTCGTGCCCTAACTTGGCGACGAAAGACAGCTACGGCGGCGGCGGAGGTGAAGAAATCCGTGGCCGGTGTGAGTACGACAACGAAGAAGTCGAGGCAGTGAAGCTCTTCCTCTCCGGCGTCGATGAAATCCAGCGGCGGCGCTAGTGTTTTGAGAGCGACAGGTGCGCGAGAGTGAATGAACTAGGTTTGACGCGGTCAAGCCATTATATAGGCGCGGTGAAAACTGAGTGGTCCAAAAATTTGGACGGATAAGCCCCTGGCTCTTTGCATTTCTGTGACACGTGTCACACATGCATTTTGAGTGCACTTATCCACATGTGGGGTGTGTGGGATTAAGTTACAGTGGCAACCGCCAAAATATTTGAATAGAAGTTTTTAAAGTGTGTTCGCAATATCTTCAGCTATCAAGGACACAGCGAAGACTTTGAACGGTGTCAAATAGAACGCACATGAAGAGATTGTGAATAGAGTGGTTTGAGTTTAGCATAGAGGGGAGCGGGTTCGATCACATTCACATAGACGGAAAAACAACATGAAGACTTAGCAATATGTGAATACTGTTGAGGACATGAAAAACTCAGATATATATAAATCGAAAGAATTGTCTCAAGCAATGAAGAACAACCACAAATGACGAATTTGAAAAGTTTTGATGAAATTGCAAATGACGAAGAAAACCCAAATTGAAGCAAATAAAAAATGGGTGGTGGCGTTACCCACCGTATAAGAACTATGATGATTTCAGACATGGCGTACAATTGTCGTAGGGTTCTGAGAATCAAGTTCTTCGTTAATTTTTTCACACTTAGAGGCTTAGTCTTCATTGATTGAAGAAAAATGTTACTTCGTGTGTTGTGCATCAAAGTCATAAAGAATGCATAAGCATTAGGATGTGTGTCCTTTTCAAAGGACATTCAAAGATTCTAGGATGTTTAGCTCACACCACAACATGCAAAACCTTCTCTCATCCAAGGGCTTAGTGAAGATATCTGCAAGTTGGTCTTCAGTCTTCACATGATTGATGACGATGTTTCCCTTCAGCACATGATCACGAAGAAAATGGTGACGAATCTGGATGTGCTTCGTCCTAGAGTGTTGCACTGGGTTGTGGGCGATCTTGATGGCACTCTCATTGTCGCAGTAGAGTGGCACTTTCTTTACGTTGATGCCATAGTCCTTAAGGGTTTGCTTCATCCATAGAAGCTGTGAGCAACAAGCACCAGCGGCAATGTATTTCGCCTTGGCTATGGAAAGTGAGACGCTGTTCTGCTTCTTCGAGGACTAACAAACAAGAGATCGTTCGAGTAAATGACATGTGCCTGATGTTGACTTGCGATCCACACGATCCCCGGCATAATCAGAATCAGAAAATCCAGCAAGATCAAATGATGAGCCCTTGGGATACCATAATCCAAGTGTTGGTGTGTGAGCTAAATATTGAAGAATTCGTTTCACAGCCTGATGGTGTGACTCCTTCGGTGACGCTTGAAAGCGGGCACACATGCAAACGCTAAGCATAATATCTAGCCTAGATGCACAGAGGTAAAGCAGCGAACCAATGATGGAGCAATATACCTTCTGATCAAAATCTTTACCATTTTCGTCAGTGCAGAGTTGACCATTTGTTCGCATGAAAGGGTATTAGTTCATAATCATTGGTTAGTAAAAATATCGATATTAAAGCTTGCTATGTATTTGTCGTGGAATTTGCACGACAGATGCCATGGGGTGGCTTATCTTGAGTGGTTGGGGCCGATGGATGCCGACGGTGCCCGGATGCGGGATTAGACACGAGCACTGATGAACACAGAAACATACCTAGGTTTAGGGCCCTCCGATGGAGGTAACACCCCTAGTCCTGCAAGGATCACTAAAATGCACACATGGTGTTACAAGGTTGCTCCTGGAGCTGTTTCAGGGGAGGAAGAAGAGGGCGCTAGCTCTGCTCTCTCCCTCATATCTGTGGGTGTGTGGAAAGAATGAGCCAACCCCCTGCTTGGGGGGCTCCTGGGAGGCCTTATACTGGGGCCTCCTAGGTTACAAATAAAATGCCTAAGAAAGGTGGTGGGCCCCTACTGCCAGTGACTCTGGCCCCCAGTGGGGTCTGCCGGCTGCGGGGCCCTATTGGCCATGGGGCCCACCTGCTACCGGGTCCTATTGGTCGAGGGTCCCGCCGGCTGCTCGGTACTGTAGCCAGTAGGTTGTGATGTCCGGGGTGGGTGGCATATCGCCTCCACAGTGCCGGACCGTCACGACGTGGGTCAGCGCGGTTAGCGGTACCAGCGGCACTGTAGCCACACTCTCCACGACGTGTGTGATGTCTTGCTACTGTCGCTGGTACGGTTGGATTTGACAGGCGCTGACCTCGTCGGCTGCCGCCAGCCGGCCCGCCTATGGTGCTTCGCCCAGCCGGCCTCGGGCGAGAGGGGCCGACCAGAGGGGCCAGCTGGCATGAGGGAGGCGAGCCATCCCGATGCTTTAAAATGTTGACTAGCCTCCTTGAGCCTACCTGGGGGTCATCCCCCTGACAATAGTCACCGAAACTGTTGAGGTCCTGCGGTCATGAGCGAAGGACCTCCACAGGTTTCCCCCCGAAGATAGGTTGCAGACGACAGTCGCGGGTCTTGACGAAGATGGGTCCAGTTGGCGGCAATTTTCCAGCCGGACACCAGCCAGCCGCCGAGGGCGCTAGCCGTCTGCGACTGGCCGGGCCGAAGCGCAGCCGGCGCCGAAGTTGAATCGCCCGGTCGACGCGTCGATTCGAGCCCCGCCACAGGCCGACCGCGTGCCACGTGCAGCCTGGAGAGGGGGATGGGCCCCGCTAAGCCATGCGCGATGGGACGCTGCCGCAGGCCGGGGCCCACCAGGCTGGGGCCTCGGCCCGCGCGCGGAATCGATTGCGGCCTGGCGCGCCGATTGCGCTTCCACGGCACATCAATGCAGCCGTGTATCGCGGGGTAGTGGGGGATTGTGGGCACACACGATCCCACTGCCCCCTAGGTCTTTAAATGGAGAGGAGAGGGGGACCGGCCAGGGCACCCCACGCCATAGCCAGTGCTCGCCCCGCCCCTCGGCTTCTTCTTCCTCGCGCACTTGCAGAGCACCGCTGCAGCGCTGCCCGTATGCGCCGCCGTTCCGCCGCGCAGACCACTGCTGGGGAATCATGAGGGCTTCCTCCGCGCCGCCGCCACCGCGTCGACGCCCGCATCACCTCCGGAGATGGTGGGACTGAAAGGTTTGTGGGAGGGCTCAACGGTCACCGAAGATGACATCCACCGCCTGCGACGGGCGCGGAAGATCACGCCGGCGACGGAGGTAGCCGCCCGCACGCCCGAAGACGAGGTGGCGCCGGAGCCGCAAGACGGCGAGCCCGTGGTGTTCACCGTGCATTTCTCCCATGGCTTCGGTCTCCCCGCCAGTGCATTCTTCCGCCGCATCCTCGCATAATTCAGCATGCAGCCGCACCACTTGGGGGCAAACTCCATCCTGCAACTCTCAGCCTTCGTCGCCTTCTGCGAGGGCTACATCAGCGTCTTGCCGACGACGGACCTTTGGGGTCGGATGTTCTACCTCCAGCCCCAGACAGTTGGCGGCGAGATGGTTGCCTGCGGGGCGGCTGCGGTGTACCTCCGGCCAGGCGGTGGCTTCCCATGGCTCCCGCTCATCGAGTAGGCTAAGAAGTGGCAGCGGTCATTCTTGTACGTGACCGTGTCAACTTGCCTTTCTTCCACGACGGTCCGCTGGCTGTGAACTTGAACTGGAGCCACGACCCGAAGCAGTCGATGCCAGAGGTTAACGCCATCTGCGAGCGGCTGAAGAAGATGATGGCGCTAGACCGGCTCGTCGCAACGGACTTTGTTGCGATGTTCATCAGGCGCCAGGTGCAGCCGCTTCAGCGCCGGCCACACCAGATTTGCGATATGAGCGGCCGGCGCGACCCCAGCCGGACGTCGACTGCCGAGCTATTGCCGAAGGAGATCGCCCACAGCGTCAACAACATCACTGATACGTCTCTGACATATCTATAATTTTTAAGTGTTTCATGCTATTATATTATCATTTTGGATACTTTTTATGCAATTTTATATCATTTTTGGGGACTAACCTATTAACTCAGTGCCTAGTGCCAGTTGCTGTTTTCTACTTGTTTGTGGTTTTACAGAAAATAGATACCAAACGGAGTTCAAACGCTACGAAACTTTTTGACAATTTTTTCTGGACATAAGAGACCCTAGAAGCTTCGGGCGTGGACCAGAAGACCTATGAGCAGACGGCAAGGCAGCACGGCGCGCCCTGGGGGGTAGGTGCGCCGAGCCCCCTTGTGGGCCCCTCGTGGCCCCGTGTGACCTAATTCCACTTCTATAAATTCACATATATTCTTAAACCCCCAGAGAGCCAGACGATACAATTTTTCCGCCGCCGCAAGTCTTTGTTCTTTCGCGATCCCATCTGGAGGCCTTTTCCGGTACTCTGCCGGAGGGGGAATCGATCACGGAGGGCTTCTACATCAACCTTGCTGTCCTTTCGATGATGTGTGAGTAGTTCACCACAGACCTACGGGTCCATAGCTAGTAGCTAGATGGCTTTCTCTCTCTCCATGATCTTCAATACAAAGTTCTCCATGGAGTTCTATCCGATATAATCTTCTTTTGCGGTGCGTTTGTTGAGATCCAATGAATTGTTGGTTTATGATCAGATTATTCATTGAAAGTAATTGAGTCTTTTCTGAAATTTATTATGTATGATTGTTATAGCTATGTAATGCTTTCTGATATATGGGTTTTCTTTGGCCAAGTTGATCTATCGATCTTCAGTTGAAGTGGTGCATAGTAGTGGGTTCAATCTTGCGGTGTCCTCACCCAGTGAAAGAAGGGGTAGTGAGGCACGTATTTGTGTTGTTGCCACTAAGGGTAAAATGACGGGGTCTAATCATATTGCTTGTCTATTCTATCTACATTATGTCATCTTGCTTAAAGTGTTACTCTGTTTGTCATGAACTTAATACCATAGATGCAGGCAGGAGTCGGTGTTTGGTGGAGTAATAGTAGTAGATGCAGGTAGGGGTCGGTCTCCTTGTCACGGACGTAATGCCTATGTACATGATCTACCGGAGACCTAGGATAACAAGAGTCGTAGTCGGATACGTCGGTGGAGAGGAGTCTTCGGCTTGTGCGTCATTTCTTGTGGAATCTCCTTTGTATGTGTCATGGGCTGCCCGAAGTGGCCCATTAGTGAACCGGCATGGGGTCCTCGGCCCGACCCACATGGTCGGGAGACACCGTGGTGAGTACCCCCTAGTCCAAAACACCGTCACCAGCCACTCCGGGTGCACAACCCCCCTTATAAATTTGGCTGCGAGTAGACACACTATTTCTTCCCCTATTACCATTCGCTTCTCTGTGGCAAAATGATAGAGGGTCTGTTTCACCGGCCTCGCCTCCTTGCAGGCGTTTAAGTAGTATTCGGCCTTGACAGCTGGTATACCTGGCATGTCGGCGGGTTTGCAAGCAAATATGTCCAAGTTAGCTCGGAGGAAAGCGAGGAGCTCCGCCTCTTGGCTCTTTGAGAGGTCTCCATCGATCGTTACCGTCATGCTGGGGTTCTCCATGTGTACTTGAAATTTCTTCGTTTGCTTGGCTGGCTGGAATACGGGCCCTGGCCTTGATTTTTGTGGGAGCTCAGCCTCCGATCGTCCTATCCGTTTTCTTATCATGGCGAGCTCTACGGAGGCCAGAGCGGCCTCGGCGAGCTGTACGTTGGCCACCTCTACGTCGTAGGCTTTTTTCGAGCTCCCCCTTACGGTGATTGTGCCGTTCAGGCCCGACATCTTTAGTTGTAGGTAGGCATAGGATGGAACCGCCATGAACTTTAGGTACGCGGGCCTGCCCAAGATCGCATGGTAGCTACTCTGGAAGGGGGCGACCTCGGTAGTTGCGTTCATCTCCAAAGACGACCTCGGGATCAATCCGCCCCAGGGGTGGACTGGGCGGCCAGTACTACCCCGTGAAAACCCACATCGGACCTCCGGAGAGTGGACAGTGAGATCTTCATCTTTTCTAGGGTGTTGGTGAAGATAATGTTGAGGCCATTGCCTCCATCCATTAGGACGCGTGAGAGGTGGCAGCCCCCCATGATCGGATCTAATACCAGGGCATGCTTGCCTGGATGGGCGACATTATTCGGGTGATCCACGGCGTCGAAGATCACCGTCTCCTGGGACCATGCAAGGCGCTCGCCGGTAGCGCTCTCTGCCATTTAGATCGCAGTGCGAGCTTTTGATTCCGGCAATGCCAGTGTGCCCATCCCGTGTAATCCATAGGGCGGCGATGTTGGTGATGATTTAGCCTTCGTGATGCCAAACTCTTGGTCCACTCACCGAGGTTATGATCCGAGGTGGTTGTTGAGTGCTAGATGAAGCGACGGTGCAGTCAATGCTGTCGCAGGTCGGCATCCGTGAAGCAACGTGGTCGGACTGGTTTGGCACCGGTGCGATGATGAAGACCGCCTCGGAAATGGCTCACAATTTATGGGCACATGTTTGAAAGAAAACACAATACCCCCCAAAAAATAATTTCTTTCAAAAAGGACATCCGATATACCGTTCATAAAAAAGATGAACTCGAGTCGGATTCATTTTCGCGCAGAAAACATATCCAAAAATTGAGGCACTCATCGGATGTTTCCCGGAGTTTGAACGGTTGGATTTTGCTGAAATTTTGAGGTGTTGTCAATATGGTAATTCCGCAGCCGATGAATGGTTGGATCTTCCCAAGGATGTCTGAGTTGACTGCTGGACTCCTGATACGTCTCCAACGTATCTACAATTTATGAAGTATTCATGCCATGTTTATAACAATTCTATATGGTTTTGGTATGATTTGATTAGAACTAACCCGGACTGACGCTGTTTTCAGCAGAACTACCATGGTGTTGTTTTTTGTGCAGAAATGAAAGTTTTCGAAATGAGCTGAAACTTTTTTGGAGATTTTTTATTGGACAAATAAAGAATATTGGCACCAAGACCTACTGGAGGAGGGCCACCCAGTGCCCACGAGGCACCAGGGCACGCCACCCCCCCAGGCGCGCCCTGGTACCTCGTGGGGCCCACGTGGCTCCGTTTCGCGTGATTCCATCGCTGAAAAATCCTATATATTCAGAAACCCCCGAAAGTTAACCTAGATGAGTTTTTACGCCGCCGCAAGCCTCTGTACCTCCACGATCCCATCTACAACCCTTTTCCGGCACCCTATCGGAGGGGGGAAGGCATTACATGGGAATTTTTTTATATAGTATTGATATGTAAATTGTTGACGTTTTCCTAATTTTTCAGAATTTTTAGAGTTCCAGAAGTATGGTAGTTGCTCAGATCATTACAGACTGTTCTGTTTTTGACAGATTCTGTTTTCAATGCATAGTTTGCTTGTTTTAATGTTTCCATAGCTTATATTATGAGATATAAATTATGGAAATGATAGAATACAGTAGGCATTACATGGGAAATTTTTTGAATCTTGTCTTGGACAGTATCTAAGTGATGGTTTATTCTTTATCACACTAACCGTTCTCACGAAGTTCCGTTAAGTTTTGTGTGATTGAAGTTTTCAAGTTTTGGGTGAGATATCTGTATGAGGAGAATAAAGAGTGGCAAGACCCTAAGCTTGGGGATGCCCAAGGCACTCCAAGGTAAAATTCAAGGAACACCCAAGCAACTAAGCTTGGGGATGCCCCGGAAGGCATCCCCTCTTTCGTCTTCAACACTATCGGTAACCTCACTCGGAGCTCTATTTTTATTCGTCACATAATATGAGTTTTTCTTGGAGCGTCATTTTCTTCTGTTGATATTTGCTTGGTGCTATCAACAATCATGTTTTGTACCTTTTAGTTCAATAAAAAGCCAATTATAGCCTTTACCATGCTTATTTTGCAAGTTCATGAGTTGCTGTTTCAAAACAGAAAGTTTGTTGCTATTGATTAAATTGCCTAGAAATGTAAGAATGTGATAAAATCTTGAAATTTTGATACCGTCAACTTTGATAAATTATTTACAGTGTGGTAAATTTTCAGAATTTGTTGAGTTATCTAAGTATGGATTCTTAATTATCCTTTACATACTGTCCTGTTTAGCCAGATTGCTGTTATGTTTGCATTGTTTGCATATGTTGGCTTGTTTAATGATTCTATTTAAGGATAGGAGTATTAAATATGCAGAGGCATTTAGTATGCAATGTTTAATTATAATTTTTGTGATTTGCTACAATAGAGAATGTTAAGGTTTTGAGTTGATTTATACTAACTTATCTCACGAGTTCTTGTTGAGTTTTGTGTGGATGAAGTTTTTAAGATTTAGAGAAACCGTGATATGAGAGGAATTAAGGAGACACAAAAGCTCAAGCTTGGGGATGCCCAAGGCATCCCAAGTATTTATTCTAAGAATTCTCAAGCAACTAAGCTTGGGGATGCCCCAGTAGGCATCCCACCTTTCTTCTTCAACAACTATCGGTCAGTTTTGGTTGAGCCTAAGTTTTTGCTTCTTCACATGATATGTGCTATCCTTGGAATGTCATTTTATTTTGTTTTCTTTGCTGTTTGAATAAAATACTTAAGATCTGAAATTTTTAAATGAGAGAGAGTCCTCACATAGCTACCTATTTACTTAACTACTCATTTGGTCTTCGCTCATATCTTTTTGGAGTAGTTTGTCGTTTACTCTTGTTCTTCACTTATATCCTATGAGTAAATTGTTGAAAATAATTGAATATCATAAATTTGAAATTCATATGCTTCATATGCTTGTACCATGGGGAGTAATGACATTACATAAATAAAAGTATAAGTGGTAAAATTTATTGGAGGTTAACAAGCATAGCATTAGTCAATGATGCAATTCATGAAAAAGTTAATAAGGGAAGAGAAGATTCACATGCAAATATACTATCTTGGACATCTTTTATGATTGTGAGCCCCCATTAAGTATTTTATGTCAAAGTGTTGACGTTGGACAAGGAAGACAACGTAATGAATTTTGTTTGTTCATATTCACATAGAAGTTATATTGTTATAGATCCTCCAACATGTGGTGCTTGCCCAATATCTTTGCTAGCCAAAAATCTGCACCAAGTAGAGATACTACTTGTGCATCCAAAACCCTTAAACCCAGTTTTTTCTCATGAGTGTCCAGCATATCTACCTATGGATTGAATAAGATCCTTCAAGTAAGTTGTCATCGGTGCAAAAAGCAATAAAAATTGCTCCTAAAATATGTATGATCTTTTATTGTAAGGGAAATAAGCATTGTACAAACTTGTGATGGTAAAGAAATAAAAGCGACGGACTGCATAATAAAGGTTGCTATCACAAGGGGCAATATAACGTGACGTTCCTTTGCATTAAGGGCTTGTGCATCCAAAAATAAAATGTGCATGACAACCTCTGCTTCCCTCTGCGAAAGGCCTATCTTTTACTTTTATGCATTGACTTTTATGTATTTACTTTTTATGCAAGAGTCAATAGTGTTCTCCTCTACTTCCTTTTTATTTTTCTCTTTTGCAAGCATCATGTGGTGGGGAAAGATCTAGGCACATATATCCAGTTGGATATGGGTGATCATGAGTTATTATTGTTGACATCACCCTAGAGGTGAATAAGTTGGGAGGCAAAATCACAAGCCCCTATCTTTCTATGTGTCTGGCTGAAACTTTTGCTCCATATATATGTCGTGAGTGTTAGCAATCATAGAAGACTAAATGATGGTTGAGTATGTGGACTTGCTAAAAAGCTCCTACATGAGACCCTTCCTGAAAATATGATGAATTGCAATTGAATTGTTGACTAGAATAGTTTGTTAGTCTCCAAGAAAGTTTATGCCTTATACTTCATTGTTGTGATGAATTGTTACTTGCTCATGAGAAGTTTTATGATAATAAATATTGTTGTTATAATAATGATTTTGCTTTGAATCATTCAAGTCCAATGTCCATGCAACAAAAGAAAAGATTATATGATGATTATGATAGGTACCATTCCACATCAAAATTTCTGCTTTTAATTGCTACTTTATCATGATGACTTTTATGAGAGAAAGTTGCTGTTATGATGCTATGAAAAGTGATTGAAATTATCATTGATCAAACTTATGCACTATGCTAGCATTCACACTTCATAAATTATTTCTTTTATCATTTACCTACTCGAGGACGAGTAGGAATTAAGCTTGGGAATGCTGATATGTCTCCAACGTATCTATAATTTATGAAGTATTCATGCCATGTTTATAACAATTCTATATGGTTCTGGTATGATTTGATTAGAACTAACCCGGACTGACGCTGTTTTCAGCAGAACTACCGTGGTGTTGTTTTTTGTGCAGAAATGAAAGTTTTCCAAATGAGCTAAAACTTTTTGGAGATTTTTTATTGGATAAATAAAGAATATTGGCACTAAGACCTACTGGAGGAGGGCCACCCAGTGCCGACGAGGCACCAGGGCGCGCCACCCCCCCAGGCGCGCCCTGGTACCTCGTGGGGCCCACGTGGCTCCGTTTCGCGTGATTCCAACGCTGAAAAATCCTAAATATTCAGAAACCCCCGAAAGTTAACCTAGATGAGTTTTTACGCCGCCGCAAGCCTCTGTACCTCCACGATCCCATCTACAGCCCTTTTCTGGCACCCTGCCGGAGGGGGGAAGGCATCACCGGAGGCCATCTTCATCATCCCGGCGGTCTCCACGACGAGGAGGGAGTAGTTCAGCCTCGGGGCTGAGGGTTTGTACCAGTAGCTATGTGTTTGATCTCTCTCTTTCGTGTTCTTGAGATGGCACGATCTTGATGTATCGCGAACTTTGTTGATATAGATGAATCATATGGAGTTTTCCCCTCTCTATCTTCTTGTGATGAATTGAGTTTTTCCCTTTGAAGTTTTCTTATCGGATTGAGTCTTTAAGGATTTGAGAACACTTGATGTATGTCTTGCATATGGATATCCATGGTGACAATGGGATATTCACTTGAGTCACTTGATGTATGTTTTGGTGATCAACTTGCGGGTTCCGTGACCTTGGAGATTTATGCATAAGGGTTGGCACACGTTTTCGTCTTGACTTTCCGGTAGAAACTTTGGGGCACTCTTTGAAGTTCTTTGTGTTGGTTTGAATAGATGAATCTGAGATTGTGTGATGCATATCGTATAATCAAACCCGTGGGTACTCGTGGTGACATTGGAGTGCCTAGGTGACATTAGGGTTTTGGTTGATGTGTATCTTAAGGTGTTATTTTAGTACGATCTCTAGGGCTGTTCGTGACAATTAATGGGGATGGCTCATAAGATTGATCGGGAAGGATAACTTTGAGGTGGTTTCGTACCCTACAACAATTTCTTCGTTTGTTCTCCGCTGTTTGTGACTTTGGAGTGAACTCTTTGTCGCACGTGAGGGATTTACATATGATTCAACCATGTCAAGAATGTTGGGAGACCACACTAGTGAAAGTATGAACCCTAGGCCTTGTTTCTAAGCATTGCAATACCGTTTTTATGCCCGTTTACTATTTGTTACCTTGCTATTTTTATATTTTCAGATTACAAAAACCTATATCTACTATCCATACTACACTTTTATCACCATCTCTTCGCCGAACTAGTGCACCTATACAATTTACCATTGTATTGGGTGTGTTGGGGACACAAGAGATTTCTTGTATTTGGTTGCAGGGTTGTTTGAGAGATACCATCTTCAACCTACGCCTCCCACGGATTGATAAACCTTAGGTCATCCACTTGAGGGAAAATTGCCACTGTCCTACAAACCTCTGTGCTTGGAGGCCCAACACGAGTCTACAAGAACAAGTTGTGTAGTAGACATCAACTCCTCACCCTAAACTCGTGCAGAGTCTCGTCCCGATTCGACAGGGCTCCGTTATATCGAAGATTGCTGGAGATTACTCCATCGGAACGCGATGAAATTTTATAGGGTTGTTCTAGACTCAATTCCGGATAATTCCACCAAAGCAATCGTCAAAACGATGCTTGAGGGGGCGGGGACAGCGAACACGAATCCGTTGTCCAGAACAACTGCACGGTCACCCGAGGGCAATGTTGACGTTGAGCCCCCGAGCTCCATGGATGATTTTCCCATAATCTAAATTGAGATCAGAGTTGATGTTGATGAAGTCACTCGTTCGATCTTGATGATCCGACGCGGAGCGCAGTCCTTAGTCCAGCCGAGGTCACCCGTCGAGCTGACGACGAAGATGCCGATGTCAACGACGAAGCTCGGTTCCGACGCGTAGATCGCGCCATAGCCGATCTGAATTCCCATCGCACCATGGCAACTACCAACATGGACCTGTATGGGCCACTAATGTCGGTGCTAAATCCGACATATGTCGAGGTAGGGGTCCTAAGCTAGGCGTCGGCACGATGTTAACATGATGAACAAGGGACATAGGATTTTACCCCGGTTTAGGCTCTCTCAAAGAGATAATACCCTACATCCTGCTTTTGATTGTATTGATAAGGGGGATACTATAGGGTACAGGTATCTACCACGAGATTATATGATTCTAATGATCTAGCATATATCTATCAACTATCCTGGCCTCGGCTTATATAATCTACCAGAGGCCTAGGATAACAAGTGTCCTAGTCTGATACGTCGGTGGAGAGGAGTCTTCGGCTTGTGCGTCATGTCTTGTGGAATCTCCTTTGTATGTGTCATGGGCTACCCGAAGTGGCCCATTAGTGAACCGGCATGGGGTCCTCGGCCCGACCCACATGGTCAGGAGACGACGTGGTGAGTACCCCCTAGCCCAGGACATCGTCACCAGCCACTCCAGGTGTGCGACCCTCCTTATAAATTTGGCTGCGAGTAGATGCGCTATTTCTTCCCCTATTTCCATTTGCTTCTCTGTGGAAAAACAACAGAGGGTTAGTTTCACCAGCCTCACATACTTGCGGGCATTTAAGTAGTATTCGGCCTTGCCGGCTGGTAGACCTGGCATGTCGGTGGGTTTCCAGGCGAATATGTCCAAGTTAGCTCAGAGGAAAGAGAGGAGCTCCGCCACTTGGCTCTCTGAGAGGTCTCCACCGATCATTACCATCTTGCTGGGGTCCTCCGTGTGTACTTGAAATTTCTTCCTTTGCTTGGCTGGCTGGAATATGGGCCCTGGCCTTTGTTTTTGTGGGAGCTCGGCCTTTGATAGTCCTATCCGTTTTCTTATCTTGGCGAGCTCTACAGAGTCCAGAGCGGCCTCGGCGAGCTCTACGTTGGCCACCTCTGTGTTGTAGGCTTTTTTTGAGCTCCCCCTTATGGTGATTGTGCCGTTCGAGCCCGACATCTTTAGCTGTAGGTAGGCATATGACGGAACCGCCATGAACTTTAGGTACGCCGGCCTGCCCAAGATCGCATGGTAGCTGCTCTGGAAGGGGGTGACCTCGGTAGTTGCATTCATATCCGAAGACGACCTCGGGCTCAATCCGCCCTAGGGGTGGACTGGGCGGCCAGTACTACCCCATGAAAACCCACATCCAACCTCCGTAGACTGGACAGCGAGATCTTCATCTTTCTAGCGTGTTGGTGAAGATAATGTTGAGGCCGTTGCCTCCATCCATCAGGACGCGTGAGAGGTGGCAGCCCCCCATGATTGGATCTAATACCAGGGCATGCTTGCCTAGATGGGCGACATTATTCGGGTGATCCATGGCGTCGAAGGTCACCATCTCCTGGGACCATGCAAGGCGCTCACTGGTAGCGCTTTCTGCCAGTTAGACCGCATGTCATGCGAGCTTTTGATTCTGGCATGTGTCTGCTGTCGTAAATATAATACTCACAGAGGTCTTGTGAGTGGGCTGACGGCTTTGCGGAGCCCGCATGGTGCTCCATTCGCATTCCCACGTGAGGTGTTTAGGGCCGGGGGAGATTCCCACGGCCTTCCCTTGCTCATCGTACATGTCATCGACGAAGTGTGGGGGTGAGATGTCAAAAAGTCGCCCCGAACCATCGATGGCTAGCTCAAAGGAGCCTAACGTGAAGGTCTGGCCTGGCGAGAACTCGCCGGTTTCCTTTGATTCTCCGCAACGGATTAGGTCTCTGATCATCATTGCCCATGCCTGGCGTGCCAACTGAGAGAGCAAAATACCGCCAGATCCCTCGGTAGGGTTAATGACGAGGTCGGAAGTACCGGGACGGAGTTTGCACACACAGTTTACCTAGGTTTGGGCCTCTGAAGAGTAATACCATAAGTCTTGTTTCTTCTTGTTATTCATGGTGAGGGGATACCTCGTGTAGAGGATTGCAATGATGTATGGATTGCTACTTAGAGTTTGGATCTAAGATTGGATGATAATGAGGACCCTAGACCTCCCTTTATATAGGCAATGGAGGTCTAGGTTTACATGGAGAAAGATGTGATCTATGGCGCCGCCACCCTCTAGTCTTGGAAGGCACAAAGGTGGCTGTCGCCTTCTAGGGCTCCCTTCCAGTCTTGGGCCTAACGGGCCCCGTGTAGCCGATGAGGCCAGGCTCCTCTATGTTGGGTACCCCGGGTACAAGACCCCATCAAGCTTGCCTTCTCCCCTCTTCTTCCCGAGCTTGTGCCGGAACAAGGGGTCTTGTGCACCGCTTACGAATGCCTCGATGGCTATTTCGTTGGAGATGCTAGACAATGTGTTTTTATTTTTGAGCCATTGCACGACGTAGTCCCGGACTGAATCCTTGTACTCCTGGATGATGTTGTGGAGGTCGGCTCCGCTTCCTGGGTGATGGTAGGTCCCTTCGATGTTATTGAGAAAAACGCGCTTGAAGTCCGCCCAGTTGTGGATGGAGTTGGGAGGGAGCCCGCTGAGCTAGGAGCGCGTGTGTCCTGTTAGACGCAGGCGGATGTGCCGTAGGGCATTGCCTATGTCTCCGTTGGCCATCTCGACCGTTGTGGGGTAGTCGTTCAGCCAGTGGTCTGGCTTTGTGTCACTTGAGTATTTCTTGATGCCGCGGACGACGAAGGGTTGGGTAATGGTGCATGCCGACGCGATGCTTGAAGTGACCAAGGTGAACCTTGGGGAGAGCCCCTAGGTGTAGTCCGTTTCTTTCTGCTGTTCGCGCACATCCGTCGTGCTGATGATTAGGTTGTCCGGTTGGCACTGGACCTGTAGGTGGTAAAGCCGCCTGCTATTGTAGACCGACGGTTGATATGGGCTGCCGCAGGTGCGTTACTACAGCCGCCAGCGCGACCTCTGGTCGCTGAATGGACTCTTGCCGTTGTTCACGGGCTGGGTGATTGGCAGTGGATAAGACACTTTTGTTGCTTGCCAGCCTATCCCTTGAGCGCGAGATGTTATCTTGGTGCTCCACTATCCTGTGGAGTACGTGGGTGAAGTCGGCCAGGAGTTTGGGGTCTCCTGGTGTGGTTTGGAGCCGGTCTGCTAGTGTTGCTGCCGTCTAGAGACCACATGCTCGGGTTGGCCGTGGGGCGGCCTCCAAGGCCGGCTCGTCGAATCTTATTCCTCGTTCCCAGCCTCGGTTGGCGAGGTCATTGAGGAGGTTCTGCGGTTGGCGGTGCGGGCAATGTAGTCGTTAGCGCGTCATTGTCTCGTTCCATTGTGCATCGCGGACTGAGGCCTCCAGCGATCTTTGCTACAGCGCGAGCTGCGCATTAAGCTGGGACATGTGGATGGCCTCTAGTTTCCTTGACGCTGGGTCGATGCCTGTGATGAGTGTTGTGAGGTAGTTCAGGGCATATCCTTTTATGGGCGGTAGCGTGGACGCCGTGTTTTGGAGGGCCGCCATAGTTGTGGGGAGTCCTATTGGTGAGCTTGCTAGGAGGCCTGTGCTGACCTGCTGCTGGGGCATTGCCATGGTGTCGGTGAGCGGCTGCGTCGTGGTAGCGACCACTACTGTAGGCGACTGCTAACGCGACACATGAATCAGAGACCCCGCGACCAAACTGTGTGCGATGCATGAATCGCAAACAGTGTCGTAATAAAACCGTCACCAATAAGATGAACTGTGTGCGATGGCGGAGACATCAAGCATGATTCAGATTAGAGACGCGTGTGTGATACATGGCATACAGTTGATCCATACGAACTGTTTGCAATGAGCCAGAATAACAGAAATGGGCAGCCAGTTCGAGGTGTGTGTGCGATACACGGCATACAGGTCACTCGGATGAACTGTTTGTGATTACCCAACACAACATAAACGGTCAGACAGATCAAGGTGTGTGCGATACACGGCATACAGTTCACTTGGATGAACTGTTTGCGATTACCCAACACAATAGAAACGGTTCAACTTAACAAGATGTGTGTGATACGTGACAAACAGGTCAGTAATCCGAAATGTGTGAGAAGACGGATAACAACACGGACGATTCCTGCTAATAACCCGTGTGTGTTGTGGGCAAACGCTTGCTGGTATACAATTGTTAGCGATTGATGAAATCATCACCGACGGGTTCCGTAGTTTAGCCCGTGGGTGATGTGATTTGCTCTGTCGGCACAACATCTATGCTCTGTCTACAGAACAACAACATATATACTTATAAGGACATGATTGCATAACCAAATTAAACATCCAATTACATAACTGACTACACATATACCATTTGCACACACCAAAGTAAACAATTACATGCATAATAAACTAGTATAAATGATCATATCTAATCATCATCTACTTCTTCTTGTGATGCTTGCCGCTGCTGCTCTGCTGGTGGCTCGATCCCTCGTCATCTACAGGAAGGAGGCACTCCCTCATGTCAACGATCTACCTGTGCATCTCGTAGCATGTGTTCATGTTCTTGGCTACAAACTTGAGGTGAGGTTCATCCAGTCTCCGCACCCAGGCACCGTGCCAGGATACAGGATTTTCTTGGCACCTTCCTTCATGTTTTCGTAGTAGGGGTCGATGATGGCCGCGGCGAGTTCAACCAGGGAGTCCTTCATGTTGCCCCAGACCCTATAGTGGCCATGGATGTCGACAAGCTTCGGGCAGGCCAAGCCTGAAATCTGGAGCACTTTTACATCGTCGGCGGTGTCCACCGTAGTGAACTTGTAGTTGGGGCTCTTGACAAACCTGGAGGAACGCTCGCAAGGCCTTGTGGCTAGGCAATAGTGGTAGACAAGGACGTGATGGTCCACGCACAACTGGGCGACGGCAACCGCCTGATCAACCCCTGGACGACCGGCGGTGTACTGGAGGTCGAAGCCGACCACTTTGTAGTCGTCCTTAGCAAGCAACTGCTCCATGGTGTTGATGGAGTCCTCCACCATGGCCGGGTCAATGTTGTACACCACCGAGAGGTCCTTCCCCCTCACGTGGGTGTCCACACGATGCACGCCGAACTCCATTATAGCGCCGCTGGATATCCTCTCTCTATGTGTTGTCGTGGGTGTGCTTGTTGTGTTGTTGGGCGCGGTCAAAAGGTTGAAGAGACTAAGGTTATAATGGCCGTGGGAATAAATGGGGAGGCCGAATGGCCTGGAGTATTGGCGCGCGTGGATGGCAGTTGTTGCAGCGCGTAACTGCATCGTGCTGCACGTATTAACTTCATAGTGGGGACGCGCGCGGACGCAACCGCATGCATATGCCGCCCAAAACGTGATCGTGCACCGGCCCCAACCGCTGAAAGAGCGCGCGTGGAGGGACGCGAACAGAGCGCACCGCAGCCGCCTCAACGTCATGCAGAGCGTGCGAAGGGACGCGAGCAGAGCGCGCCGCGGCTGCCTCAACGGCGAGCAACCACCTGCGTATATCAGTTCTGGTCAACCGTCTGGCATGCGTGGGAGGCAAGACGGCCCATCCATCGGACACGTTGACGATATCTGGACTGTTTGTGATACTGGACAGACATGTACACATCCGAGAACGCGGGCCCACGTCACATTCCAAATTACCACGCAATAAGTAATTGCAAATCTGTTCACACCGATCAAACCTAAACGTGTTCCCACTTAGCACTGGGCTATAAAAACTACCCACTCGAAAATTACTGCACATTCCTCTCCTCATCACCAACAAAATAGGTCTTTCCTCTTAAGTTGTTCCTTGCATCTGCCATGGCCGGTAGGAGGAGTTCTGGGTCGACATATAACCAGGGAGCAAAGACCAAGGCCGCGGAAGCACTAGAGAGGTCCCTCCGCAACGTGGCAACCACAACAGAGATGTCCTGCTGCACCGCGGAGCCCTCGAACGAGCTCTCATGGGCAGGCGAAGGCTCTCACAAGCGCACTCGCCGCGTCGGCGAACTCGACGAGCTGGCGGGGTTGAAGTCCTTAGCCAGCGACAACGACATTCTCACTGGCCTAATTAACCAGCAGGAGCTGGTCGCCGGCTTGGAGAAGCTGCTCGAGATTAGCGATGCCTAAGTTGATAAGGCGACCGGCCTCATCGTGCAACTCATGGGTGACAATGCAAAGCTCCACAAGGAGCTCGACAAGCAGAAGGAGGAGGCCGCCGGCTGGAAGAAGCTGTATGAGAAGAGCATTGCCTCGCGGATGATGCTGACAGCCGTCGTCCATGAACTTAGGGATGACTTGAAGAAGCTCCGCATCGAGCGCGAGCTGCAGGTGGAGGAATCCGTGGCTGCTATCAAGCAAAGTCATGAGGATGTGAAGAAGGAGCTGGAAGAACTCCTCGCCCAGCGATCCATCGAGAAGTAGAGAGCAGCGACTTCCTTCTTCTCTTGCCCCTGTGTCTTTCGGGCGTTGCCGCATGTGGCATTTTAAATTATTCGCGATATGTAAGACAATTATTATCCATTGCCATTATCAATTTGTCGTCATATTATTTCGTTCGTAACCTCGCAGGTACATGTATACGAATCGAAAACAGGCTAAAAGTCACGTTCTCAGGGAGGCATGAACAAAACAATGCTAGCTAGAGTTGAGCGGGGCCATGTGATCACAAGCTAACACCCTCCGTCCAGGTGCATTAACTGCATGTTAAACAGCGGCTCGGCCACCATTAATGGAGAAGTTGGGAGCGAGGCGGTGGGTGGAGGTCAAAGAGCTCTCTTCCCGGTGAGCCTACTCGGCCGCCATTAATGGAGAAGTTGGGAGCGAGGCGGGGGGTGGAGGACAAAGAGCTCGCTTCCCGGTGAGCCTGCGCGGCAGACTGCTCGCACGTGTTCCGTCGAGCCTGTGCGGCAGACTACTCGCACGCGTCCCGTCAAGCCTGCGCGGCGGACTTCTTGCACTCGTCCCGTCTAATCAAACAGCTACACGCACGCCACCTAGTATGGTCAAATTTTGGCACAAAATACAAAGAGGACTAATAAACCAGGACCGAGGTAGTACTCTCCATTAAAAAGATTGACGCGTGACCGCACGTAAATGGTTAGTGGAACTCCCACGGTTCAAACAATACAACCATTTGCGATAGTAACGTGTCATCTATTTGTTCCAAAATGCCTACGTTGGCTATTAATGTGTGCGCCTTGTCTCAAATTGGACAAATTTTTTACCACGACATATATGTGCCATATAATGACACCATGCCAAGTTTCATAAATTTTGGGTGAGTTTTGGATTTACAGGGATTTAAAAACCGAGATTCTCAATGTTTGAGGCCGAGCCAGTATGCCGAGATGTTTGTAATTCATCCCCATTTCTTGCATGGGACCTAAACAAGCACCCAAGGACACATGTATGGTTTTTGAAGCCATTTTGGTGCAATGGAGCATGTGCTTGTAGTTCAAATTTGAATTATGTGCCTAGAAAACTCAATTAATGTATAAAAAGGCCAAACGAACCCTGAATATTCAATATTTCAGCGTGAATCTCCTGTTGGTCTTTGTTGCCTGTAGAAGAAAAATACAAGGCGAGAAGAGGCAGCGATTGTCGTTTCGCTCACAAGGGTGACACGTTCCCTGTCGGAACCACGAGGCTTCTTGCTAGAAGCTCTGGTTTGTAAGAGGCTTGTACCAAAACTTGCCCCAAATTGGACAAATTTTTTACCACAACATATATGTGCCATGTCATGACAGGATGCCAAGTTTCATGAATTTCGGGTGAGTTTTGGATTTACGAGGATTTAAAAACCGATATTCTCAATGTTTGAGGCCGAGCCGGTACACCGAGATCTTTGTAATTCATCCCCATTTCTTGCATGGGACCCAAACATGCACCCAAGGACACATGTATGGTTTTTGAAGCCATTTTGGTGCACTGGATCATGTGCTTGTAGTTCAAATTTGAATTATGGACATTAAATGCCTAGAAAACTCAATTAATGTATAAAAAGGCCAAACAAACCCTGAATAATTCCATATTTCAGCACGAATCTCCTGTTGGTGTATGTTGCCCGTAGAAAAAAAGTACAAGGCGAGAAGAGGCAGCGATTATCATTTCGCGCACAAGGGTGACACGTTCCCTATCGGAACCACGAGGCTTTTTGCGAGAAGCTCCGGTTTGTAAGAGGCTTGTACCAAAACTTGCCCCAAATTGGTCAATTTTTTTACCATGGCATATATGTGCCATGTCATGACACCATGTAAAGTTTCATGAATTTCAGGTGAGTTTTGGATTTATGGGAATTTAAAAACCAAGATTCTCAATGTTTGAGGCCGAGCCAGGACATCGAGATGTTTGTAATTCATCCCCATTCCTTGCATGGAACCTAATAATGCACCCATGGACACATCTATGATTTTTCAACCCATTTTGGTGCACTGGAGCATGTATTTGTAGTTCAAATTTGAGTTATGCACATTAAATGCCTAGAAAACTCTATTAGAATGTATAAAAAATGCCAAACGAACCCTGAATAATTTAAAGCAGTTCTGTTCAACCGTCTGGCACCCGTGGGTAAGCACTGTGCACACGCGTCGTGCTAGCTCGCGCTTCCTTCTTTCCCAAGTTTTCCATATTAATGGTGTTATATATCCAAACACACTACCGTTTCCCGCCACTCCCCCAATCGGTTTCCCTCCACTCCCCCCAATCGGTTTCCCGCCACTCCCCCATCGGTTTCCCACTGCTAGGCGGTGACACACCGGCCATATCGCAGTATACCATTCGAAGCATGCCAATCCGGCGAAGCACCGCCACCGTCATCAGCCTCCTCGATGAGGAGAACGAGCCGGAGCAGGCCGGAGAGCCAGAACAGCCGTGCGCCGCCGAGCAAGAGAGGTAGCGCGCCGCCGAGCAAGAGCGGTAGCGTAACGCCGAGCATGAGTGGTATCATCGTGCCCTAGTGCTTGAGCTGGCCAATGTCTACACATGTGCTCGTCGCCGCCCATGGAGCGGGGCGGAGCAAGAGTGGGAAAGCGCTGCCGCGCAAGAGCGGGAGAACGCCGCCGCACATCAGGTGCGGTGCGCCGCACTATCTGAGCGAAGCCGTGTCATCATCCTGTTGCCTCAACCACTTGAGAGGCCATTTCCAGGGCCGGTAAGCATCCCGATTCCCCACCAGGAATGGGCAGCCGCCGTCAGCGCCATAATTGCGCCGGATGGCGTACACACTGCCAGAATTAGCCGCCACGACGCCAATGGGCTGGTCGATTGGCTCTTTGACCTCCTCGGCCCCCTAGGTGCCGCCAACGACGAAGCAGAGCAAAATGCTCATCCCTGCTTGGAATCGACCGTCGTCGATGAAATATCCTGGGCAGATATCGATATTGCGGTACATCAGTTCCGCGAGCATATCAGACGCGTGGACAAAGGCCTATACCAGTTCATGCTCAGCCAAGAGTTCTCGTAGGTTTAGGCCCTGTTTGTATCGATTTCGCCTGGTTTTCCGCAATTAACTGGGCAACTATCTTGTTCATAATTAATGAAAAGGCAAAGTTTTTTGCTTCTTCTGGCTAGTTTTAAGTAGTAAAAAAATAATGTAAGTTTGAATGGAAGTGGCCTGGTATGTAAAGATTGCACACAGTTTCTAAAAGCACAAACGTGTGTGATAGTAAGGAGTAGGTCCCACACGATGACCATCGGTAAATGCCTTAAACGCGAGGAGGCAACTCTTACCAGCAAGGGGCAGCTTCCCATCCACTAGCCTAGTCGAATAGAATGCATGAGTTAAGCGTGCTCGGGCTGGAGCAGTCTAAGGATGCGTGACCGGGTGGGAAGTTGCTATTTCTCAAGCTTCATTTAAGCGCCATGATACGGTCATTACAGACATTTAGCATGTAAATGTGTCTATAGTGACCAGTCATGTCGATTAAAAAAACCTTGAGATCTTTGTTTTGAAAATTTGGAGCATGATGTTTTTTTTTGTTATTTGTTGTTTTAAAAAATTGGAGAATGATCAAGATCGATCTGTGGGCCCACCACGTTCTATCCTTTGACCCACAACGTTCGAGATCTGTGGGCCCGCACGTTCTATCCTTTGACCCACAATGTACGAGAAGGGTTTGACCATGACGGGTTCCTCTTGGTATAGGTCATGACGGCATGTCAGATCATATTTAGTTTGGGAACATTTGTTGGATTCCCTCCCGCCGGCTCGAAGTTGGGGAACCAGCATCATACGTAACCTGGCTTCCTGGGGGTACGGTCTTCGGTTTGTAATGCAGCTGGTGCCCCATCAAAGTTGTGCATTGGGGATTTGAACACATCACACACCACCCATACATATATTTGGGCAGCATGCAGGGTATAGGGTCTTCTGATCGACCCTGTCTCCCTTGTGTGGCTGTCAACGACACGCCTATCTGTGGGCCTGGTCTATATATATCATCCCTTTGGCCGACAACGAGGAGGTTTGGCCATGAATGGATTCCTCCTGGTTCGTGTTACCGCGGGTCATGGTGACATGTCCGAGCAAAGTTTGAGCTCATGCGTTCTCAGGATTTCCTCCCATGCGCTCGAATTGGTGGGTTGGATCGACACCCTACGTATGTCAACGTCGTCCTTAATTACTACCTAGCTTTCATGGGGGTTGTCCATTTCGTGAGGTTGGCGCCACATTAAAATTGTACATTATTGGGTATTTAAAACACATCACCCTTCCAACATACATCAATTTGGGCCCCATGCAGGTGGTGCTGGTTTTGTGGCCCCTCTTGTGCGATTTACGGTGATAGTCCAATCTATGGGCCCGAGCGGTCTATTATATCCCTTTTTGGCCGTCAATAACAGTGGTCATTTGGCCAAGATAGATTCACTTGGTCCGTCTTATGGTAGGTCATGGTGACATGCATGCATGTCCGACCAAAGTATGAGTACGTGCATGCATCCCGCCGACATGAAGTGGGGGTGGGGCAGGCACCCTAGCTACGACCTTAACCTGTCATTATAGATATCCAAGGGGGCTTTCCGGTTTGCGAGGGAGGTGCCACATCAAACCTATGCATTGTGTATTTAAACATCACACCCTTTATTCCTATATATATTTGGCCACTTCCAGGTGGTTGTTATCTTCTGGCCCCTCTCACCCGATCTTCGACGACGCGCCCACCCGTGGGCCCGCGCGTAAAAGTTGTGCATTGGGAATTTGAACATCACACACCACCCTTTTCATACATATATATTTGGGCCACATGCTGGTGTGGTTGTATTCTTACCCTCTCTCGCGTTTTTTGTTGCCAAATGGTGCTATATAAAATAGCAGACGACTCGAATGAAAAACTGCCTGCAAACGTACGCGCAACGAACACGGGTGCACTGGCTTAACCGTGTGCGAAGCTCGTGCCCTGTAAAATCGCCACGACTTCGCAAGCGCCAGCAAGGGTGAAGGGGTAATGTGTACAGGATATTTAGGATGAATTCAACGTATGCGTCTGAAAATTAGGATGGACCGTGTGCGATATACCAGCTAGCTAGAAATCTAAAAAAAAGCTACCCGCCTTGAGCGATGCAAAAATTGGTGGTTCCCCGGCTTTTCCTTATTATCGTACACAATTATTATGTTTGGACCGTGTGCGATCTTGGTTGCCCCCACCCCGCTTCATTTCCTTTACCCAAATTTTAGTTGCCGCGGTATTTCAACCGTCGCCCTCACTCCTCCACCATCGACCTCATAGTAAAATTCCAGTAGCCGAGGCATTTGAATCATCGCCCTCCCTCGTCCACCACCATCTCCACCCACCATTACTAAAATTTTCAGTAGCAGCGGCATATCCTCAAACACCACCTGCCCTAACCCCGTCCCCCTCTACAGTCTACACCCCCCCCCCCCACTCGAACCCTAGCTTGCCGCCGCTGCTGAAGCCGCCGCCGCCGCCACCAACCCCTGCCAGTCTGCCCGTGCCTCCTAGTTTAGATAAGTTTAGGTTACCCACCGATTCCCATACCCTCACCGCCCTGAGTTTTTAGATGAGGCTTACGGTGTCCCTCCCCCCAGATCCCCATCCCCTACTCCAGAGAGTCGTAGCCTAAGCCCGACCACATATCCCGGGGAGCCCGAGGAGCGTATGGCCAAAAGGAGGTCTATCATGGCCTCTCCGCCGGACGATGTCGAGGTGGCTGCTGTTCATGCCGACCTGTAGATCCCGGAAGAACACCTCACCGCGGAAGTCGGCGAGGATGTTGACTACATCGCCATGCCGAAGGCTTCACGTCAGCGGGCTCGCGTATTACTAAATCTCAGGACAGCCGGCTACGACATCAAACTCATCGACAGCGAAGGCTTCACGCGGGCCATGTCACAGGTTAAGTGGTCCATCCCCAATGCCTCTGGTTCAACCGTCATCAATCTCTTCGAAGGCCCCGCCGCTGATCTCCTCCACCTTGCGGTCAAGGATTTGCGATCCTTGTACGCCATCGAGCCCATTATGTCATTTCTGAAGGACACATTCTATGATGGTGGCTTGGGATCCTCAGCTGCCAAGTCAGATCTCATCGACCACGACCACGCAAAGGGCACCCACTACGGCTCTTCCAAGGTGAGACAGCCCATCTGCGACATCAGGGAGCGCACCCTGAGTCTGTTCTCTTCCAAGTGAAAGGATCCCGTCCATGACAAGTGAGGCAATATCCTATAAGCAAATCTTACTTTTTATAGCTAGCCAACTCATACCCATTGCTGTAGTAGCTTTTGCCATGTGATGTTTTAACTGTGCCGTGTTTAATTATTTCAATTATACAAAATTGTAATGTTCAATAGGGCTATCTGATGTTTAAGTATGAATTGTCCACTTCAGTTTCACGAATGGCTATATTTGGTTGTTTATAGTGAGTAGATGCCTTGTTTATCTGTATTTGGTTGTTAGGTTGGTTGAAGTGAACATGTGCCCAGTTTTCAAGCAGATGCCCCATTTATCTGTATTTGGTTGTTAGGTTGGTTGTAGTGAGCATTTGTCCAGTTTTCAAGCCGATGACTTGTTTATCTGTATTTGCTTGTTAGGTTGGTTGCAGTGAGCCTTTGTCCAGTTTTCAAGGAGATGCCTTGTTTATCTGTATTTGCTTGTTAGGTTGGTTGCAGTGAGCCTTTGTCCAGTTTTCAAGCAGATGCCTTGTTTTTCTATATTTGCTTGTTAGTTGGTTGGAGTGAGCCTTTGTCCAGTTTTCAATGGCTATATTAGGTTGTTATAGTGAGCATATATGCCTTGTTTATTTCAGTTATTCACAATGTGATGTTCATTATGTGCAAGTATGAACTGTGCAGTTCAATTTCATCAATACCAGTTTGAACGGCTATATTTGGTTCCTGTTATGCCTGGTGAAGTTAACACATGCCCTTTATTTCAATTTTACACATTTATGGAGTGTGATGTTTAAGCATGAGCTACATTCTATTCATTTTCAACAGTACCAGTTTGAATTACAATATTTGGTCCCTGTTATTGTTAAGCCTGTTGTAGTTAACATTCCCTTCCATTTTTTATCTGCTTGAACAGCATGCTGAAACCAACACGTTCAAGCTGTCATTTTGAGATGTTGTTGTTTACCATGGCTATATTTGGTTGATGTTAAGCCTGTAGTACTTATCATGCCTTTCCATGTACTTATGCAGGACAACAACGGCAGTGGCCAGCATTTTCCATCGAGGTTAGTTTCATCCCTCGGCTTATAATGCCCCCGTTCCATAATGTAGTGCATACAGATCCACGGCTCGACACTTTTTAGCTTCTAATATTGACTTGTTGCTTGTAGGTACATATGTCCTAGGCAAAGATCCACGCCTCGACCCTTTTTGTGTATGGGGCAATGAGATATTCATGAACCAACATCAAGTGAGGAAACTGATAAGAATTATTAGCAAAAAGATACGACCGATGGCAATTAAATTATTTGTCTAAGCTCTATCCAACACAACAGTGAGCTGTAGGATGGTAACTACGAACTCTATAGCCTTCTCTTTTTACTGCCCATAATGAGTTGTTAGACAACAATGTCTGAATCTTTTTCGTTTGCAGTGGTTCCCAAAGCAGTTTACTCAAGATTACCTCGCAAAGTACATGATTGGTGGATATGAAATGAAGGAGTATTTCATCGAGACTACAATGAGCATCGAGAAGTCCTAATGAAGACAGTGAAGGATGGGCGGGCGGCCATCACAAGGGGTCGGCCTAGAGTCGTGCACGCATTAGGCATGGAGGAGGGCACAATATGGGCATTCTGCTTCACCTTCTCCAGCAATCAGAATGTCTTCCACCTCTCTCTTTATAGTCTTTAGTACAACTGTGGTTCATCATTCTTTACTTGCTGCTTCTGTAGTTCTTTAGTATATGTACATGTGCATTGAATTATGCATTCGTCCTTGAACTTGTATTTGTAATAAACATGGTTCGATATGAAATAAGTGATTGCCTACTTTCATATTGAAAATCTGTTTCAATTTCAAATTCTGTGAATTTTAAATGCAGGTATTAAATTAGGGATAAATTATGATTTGCAGGCCATTACACTACACATGGTTTGCGAAAGCAAAACGTCTGTGATAAACGTCAAGATCAGACATGTTTCTCAGATCAGTACGTGTGCGATGAAACTCTACTGCACACACGATCAGACAAGAAAAAAATGTGTGAGATTAACAACAACAGCGCACACAGTTCCTTCTTAATAAATGTTTGTGAAAGTCACCTTATCACACACGCTAGGAAATTATGAGCTGTTTATGATGTCGTGTGCATCGTAAACATTTGCTCATAGAAGAACGCATGCAATAGGCCTTCATCCGACATGGGTAATATGGATGAATCGTTTGGGACATTTTATACATCTCAAACATTTATGTACATACAAATGTGTGGGATATATTCAAGCTTCGCATACGGTGTACAATCGTGAACTGTTTATGATGGGGTGAGCATCGTAAACGTTGCACCACAGAATACCGAGTGCGATGGTAGTGCGAGCACACACGAGTAGCAAGGACGGAGCATTTTGGAAAGATGCGGGCATCGCATATGCTTAGTTCTGTGAAACGTATGCTTGCGTGCTCCCTATCGCCGACGGTTTATGGGTCTTGTGGGAAGACCACCCTATCGCACAAACAGGCAAGGCGATGGATTAAAACTCTGTCACGGAAAATGGGTAAAAACCGTTTGTATAGCAGGTCGCTGCACCAGTGGACCGGCCTCGAAGCGGGCAGCCCTGAGGTGACGGCCTCCATTGTGGCTGTCGTCTGCAGCGGTGGTTGGCTCAGTCATCAGGACTTCATGGGGAAAAATCACCCGTGGGGCCTCGGATTGGGACGCCTCTTGGTCGGTGGAGTTGTCAGTTTCTGAGCTCAGGGGGATTCCGATTCCCCCCAAAGATCGGAGTAGGTGACCTCGCGAATGGGCTGGAGGCCAGCGTTCTCGTCTTTGTTTGTGAGGCAAAGCGGCCTCCTGCTGCCTTCTTCGCTGTCTCAGGCCGAGGTGATGTTGACGACATAGGTGCCTTCATGAGTATTGGGGTCGGCGATGAGGCAGTCCTTTGGCATTTGGTAGAGGCGGCAACTGCCATAGACCATCGCGACCAACTGGATGGTTGGTGCGGCCTCCATCGTGTGAAGGACTGAGGTAGTTCGTGGATCCCGTTGGACCTGACGCTAGTGCATGTCTGCCTGATCGGGCGTGGCCGGCATGGGGTCCTATAGGAGATACTGGGATGATGGGGCAAGCCGGTGGGTTGATGTTGACCCGGCCTGCCCCGTCAGCGATGAATGTGAAGGCACCAAAGGTTAGGCTCTCTCACGACGGAAGGCCGCCGAAAGCAAAAAAAGATCCGATCCAAGATCGGCCTCCAGCTGGCGTCGCCTGCGTGGCGCGCCAACTGATGGTGCAAAATACCGTCAGATTCCTCGGTTGGGGTCCAAGCGAAGTTGCAAGTCCTGGATCGGAGGTCACACGAGGGGTTTATCTAGGTCCAGGCCTCCGGAGAGTAATACCCTACATCGTGCTAGTTTTTGTTATTCATGGTGGAGGGATACGTCGTGCGAGGGGTTACAATGGTGTATGAGATTGCTACTGAGAGTTCCTATATGTGGATAGATGATGATGAGGACCCTAGACCTCCCTTTATATAGGCAGTGGAGGTCTAGGGTTTAGCAGATGCGATCTGGGACGTGTCCGCCCTCTTGTCTTGGAGGCAACGAAGGTCCTCTTCGCCTTCTAGGGTTTGCTCCTTGTCCCGGGCCTAGCGGGCCCCTTGTAGTCGACAAGGCCAGGCTCCCAGGCGTTAGCCACCCCTGGTACAGGACACCGTCCGATGTATCACAAGTTGGTCCTCCTCGGACTGTGTGATCTTCTGATTGAGAACCTCCAACTCTTCTAAATTAGAGGCCGAGGATGACATCGATGCGTGCATATCAAAGCATAGGCAACTTAGAACCTGAAGAATGAATCAATCCTCTGGTCGGCTTTGTCAACCCAACCAGAGTCTCGGTGGCTACTTCCTAATCACGCTCATCATTAATATTTGTCGACCCTCAAGCCAGTTTTACCAAAACTATCTTAAGGCTCGGGGGCTACTGTGTTGGCACTCCCTTTGAGAAAAGCCCCATTATGAGCACTTTTTCAAAAGTCATACAGACTTTGTTATCAATCGATGTATGAATGTCGGACTCAAAGCTACACTTAGTACGTTGTCTTGCGCCATAAAGGTAAAAGCCAACGCAAATAAAACTTTGAACATGCTTACCTCGAAACCTTTGGCAAGGTCAAGAAAAACGTCCAACATCCTAGCCTTAGCGGACTGGAATCGTGTAAAAGATGCTTCGAGTATGGCCCGGTGTTCGGGTGGGATGGCCGGGCCGTCTACCTTCTGGTCCTACCTTGGTAGCAAGACCTCTTCGAGGCCGAACACAGGTGAAGGCTCCGCTTCGGCCATTGGGACTTCAGATCTGCTCCCGGTGTTGGACTCCATAGGGGCGCGAGGAGACGCGCCTTCCCCCGTCCCGTTAGGGTCAAAGGGAGGGTTGGTGGCTGTCCCCGAAGAGCTCCGACTTAGAGACGCCGACGGGACTCCGTCGTCGAAGTCATTCTCGGCGGGTCGATTTCTGCGAACAAAACAAAGGTAAAATGAGTACTGAATTGCTGGATACCTTTTATCAGATTACAATGTCCAAAATAGGGAACAATTTACCTCTTAATATCCGGATGTTTTGGGCAAGGGCGAAGACCCTCGGACGAATCCGAGCAGATCAACTCCACTCGCGTCGATGCCTTGCTGGTCGATGCAGCATAGGTTTTCCATGGATGCTTGAACTTCGGAGCATAGTTTTAAAAAGGGATTTCTATTTTTGTTCCCTTGGTTCCTTAGTTCTACTCAGTTTTGCCCCGATGTCTTAACGTTCCTCACTTTTTCCCTTCTCTCTGCCACAGCCTCACAAACGCCCAAATGGAGCATTGCCGTCAGGTTAAAGCCTGTTGACTGTTATTTGGATGTGTAACATGTGGGGGCCCTTATGATAGGTGGGCCAACACAATAAAAAATTAGTAGGTCCCCCAGACAGGTGCCTTACCTCCACTCTTTTTTTGCGAATGACGCCACCTCGACCTTCTTCCTCCTGACGGGAGAGATAGGGGGTGGCTATCGGCATAAGGGCACTCACCAGAGACCGTCGGATGCCCGTGGTGCCTCGCCGCGTCCAACAAGGTAGCGCCTGTACACCAAAGTTGAGGAGCGCGATGGCCCCATGCTCCCATGGTGGATGACCAACGATGAAGAACGGGGTAATCCTCCTAGGGGAATTACAGTACAAAATTGAAGTTTTGGGAAGCATAGTGATGGTTAGGGTCCCAGGGCAAAGAGGAAGTGGAAGGGGGGAGGCCACTGGGGCTCGATGCGGACAAGACAAATTATGGATCCGCCATGGCCGTGGAAGGGGTGCAAGCTCCATGTCTCAATTTCTTGGGTGGTCGATGATGCAGGCAAGGCCATAGTTAACGACTGAGCATACAAAGGAGCATACAGTGGCGAGATGAGTAAGCCACAGTGCCGTGATTTTGCCTCACCATCGCCGTGCGTCGCCGGAGCACCCGTCTGTCTGGGTCATGAATGGGGCATGCGTCCGTGTGTTCCTCCATGTCCAAAGCACGCCAAAGGGCTCGTCTTTGGCATGCAGTAGCGAGACCTCCTCCTCTACTCTGTCACCGCCCTGCCTCCGCTGTGTCACCGATGCTGTTGAGTCCTCTCTGTCACCAGTGCGAACGATCTTTAGTTTCATCACGCTCATGTGACAATTTATTCAGATCCGTTAGTTATCCCACGCGTATAGTACTAGTTGCATAGCTTGTTGTACTTGGCCGAGATCAAACGAGTAGCGCAGTGGTGCGGTGTGATGGATTCAACTCAGAGGTTGCGGGTTCGATTCCGCCGTGGCACAGTGGTAAAAGGCGCCCCTTTTTCATTTCCTCCTTTTTTGAGGTTTTTTTCATTCTCTCCTATCAACTTTCTAGCACATGTTATGTGGGTAAAATGATGATACCATGCCAAGTTTGAACCTTTTGACAGTTCATCTGTAGTGCTTTTCAATTTCAGGATCATTTAGGTCAAAAAATCATCAATTGCATGAAAAATAGCAAATGAAGTCAAAAATGGTTGAAATTTGAGGATGAGGCTTTGAATGGTTCATATTGAACAGAATTTTTTTTGGAGTTGAAATAAGTTTAAAAAAATGAAATGTCTTTGTAACACTTGTCGTCCGAAACCCTGATACTTCGAAAGAGATGGTCCAGTTTGTACATGAACTGCATCCAGGTTTTGCCGTAACCGTCTCAACTTTTTAGCACATGCCATGTGGGTGAAATGATGATACCATGCCAAGGTCAACCTTTTCAGAGTTCATCTGTAGTGCTTTTTCAATTTCATGGTCATTTAGCTCAAAAAATTCATTAAATGCATGAAAAATAGCAAATGAAGTCACAAAGGGTTGAAATTCGAGGATGTGGTTTTGAATGGTTCATATTGAACACAATTTTTTTTCGAGTTGAAATAAGTTTGAAAAAATGAGATGTCTTTCTAACACTTGAGTTTTCTTCCGAAACCCTGACACTTCGAAAGAGATGGTCTAGTTTGTACACGAAGTGCATCAAGTTTTTGCCTTAACCCTCTCTACTTTTTAGCACATGCTATGTGAGTGAAATGATGATACCATTCCAAGTTTCAACCTTCCAGAGTTCATCTGTAGTGCTTTTCAATTTCAGGGTCATTTAGCTAAGCTAAATCGTTAAATTCATGAAAAATAGCAAATGAAGCCAGAAAGGGTTGAAATTTGAGGATGTGGCTTTGAATGGTTTATATTGAACACACAAATTTTTTGGAGTTGAAATAAGTTTAAAAAAATGAAATGACTTTTTTTGTCCGAAACCCTCATACTTCGAAAGAGATGGTCCAGTTTGTACACGAAGTGCATCAAGTTTTTGTTGTAACCCTTTCAATTTTTTAGCACATGCTATGTGGGTGAAATTATGATACCATGCAAGTTTCAACCTTTTCAGAGTTCATCTGTAGTGCTTTTCAATTTCAGAGTCATTTAGCTAAAAAAACATTAAATGCATGAAAAATAGCAAATGAAGTCAGAAAGGGTTGAAATTTGAGAACGTGGCTTTGAATGGTTCATATTGAACACACAAAAAGTTATGAGTTGAAATATGTTTAAAAAAAATGAAATGTCTTTCTAACACTTGAGTTTTCATCCGAAACCCTGATACTTCGAAAGAGATGGTCCGGTTTGTACACGAAGTGCATCCAGATTTTGCCATAACCCTCTCAAGTTTTTACCACATGCTATGTGGGTGCAATGATGATACCATGCCAAGTTTCAACATTTTTAGAGTTCATCTATAGTGCTTTTCAGTTTTAGGGTCATTTAACTAAAAAAATCATTAAATACATGAAAAATAGCAAATGAAGTCAGAAAGGGTTGAAATTTGAGGACGTGGCTTTGAATGGTTCATATTGAACACACAAAAAGTCTGGAGTTGAAATGAGTTTAGAAAATGAAATGTCTTTGTAACACAAAAAAGTGTGGAGCTGAAATTAGTTTAAAAAAATGAAAATCACCTAGCAACAGAACAACAGAGAAACTCTCATTGCCTAGGTACTGATGTGATCTATATTCATTTGGAAACATTTTAGTTGAAGTTGATTTGAAAGATTATTTCATTGAAACTCCAATATTATTTTTAAATACGTTCATATTATTGTTTCTACTGTTTGACCATTTTAAATTGTTTTGTCATGCTTGAAAATACCATAGTTAGATAGAGAATTTTTTTCTGATGATTTTTCATATATAACTTATTTCCATATGAATTTTGATTTCAAACATAATGAATTTCAAATTTATAGCATTTTTTGGAATTTTTGGTAAATCAATAATCCATTTAATACTTTTGTTACTCAGGGGTTATCTAGCTACATTCACTCACTCGTGGCCCCAGTCAATGCTGACTGGCTTAGGTCAACCCTTGCAAGTGGAGCCTACATGTTAGTTTCTCTGAGGTTAGGTTAGTTTTAATACTAATTAACAGGGTGGGGTCCACATGTCAGTGGCTAATGGGGTGGGTAGCTGGGTTAGTTACGCCTAATTATGCTTCCACGTCAGCGGGGTCGGCAACTTAACGCCGGCGACCACAGGGCGTGGCGGTGTCTATACTGGACGGCTACAGAGGTGGCAGAGGAGGGCACCCGGAGGCATCCCTCACTTGTGCGTGTTGCATGGACAAGGGCATGGACCCAGTGGATGCCGGAGATGACGCCGACGCCAATAGAAACCAGATCGCGCCGCCGTGTAACACCGCGGCCCTCTGTCAGCGTACGACAATGTATGGGGCCGGGAAGCCCCTTTCGGTTTGGCGAGGGCACGGAACACACAAAGAGCAACAATCAACCACACACAACACGCAAGGGATTTACCCAGGTTCAGGCCGCAGTAATGCGTAAAACCCTATTCTTGCTTTTGTGGATTAAGTGTTATGAAATCCCCGTGTTACAGAGCGCGCAACCTTGCCGATAGGGTGCTCGGGAGTGCCGCTAGCTAGTGTAAATGGAAGGGAGTCGACCTTTGTAAAGGTTGACATGGCCGTCCTTTTATAGATGAAAGGGGTGACTATCGGAGTCTGGACCCCGGGGAACTAGAGGTTCGAACACTGGGGGCGCACTAGCTCTCTCCAACCAACGGTGACCACAGCGAGGCTACGGCGAGAGCGCTACGTGGGAGCACAACAGGGGACATGACGGTTACCCAGGTTCGGGCCACCTTGCGGTGTAAAACCCTACTCCTGCTTGTGTTGGGATTGCTGTGGGCAAGAAGATGCTCTCGCGTACAAGGTTGAAGGCAGAGGAATCGACCCTCCTACAGTGGCAGCTCTGGCCCCTTTTATAGCCGCCTTGGTCCGCTTCCCCCAAAAACTAGGCGGGAAGGGTTGCCACACTTGGCTGGTTTTGAAAGGGGACAGGTGCTCAGTCTTATCCTGACTAAAGGTGGTCTTCGCCTGCAAAAGCATGATCCATGACGCGCCGGTGGGCTCGGTGGTGACCTCCGCCCTGCGCGCCTTGCTGTCTTGGTCTTCTTTCACAAAACGGGCAGTCCTTGGGACTTGCTTCGGAGGGGGGTAGATGGGGCTGCCCCTTTAGCACCATAGAGGAAAGCCTCTCTGTCCGCGCCCGCTGGTGCATCTTCTGCCGCCCTTCATCGCCACACGCGTCACCCACGTGATGAGCAACGGACCGCGCAGCTGACGTCAGGCGAGATGGCCTTGGGTGCCCGGCTCGGGAGGGTGCCCCGGGAGGCAGCCTCGCGAGAGGGCCTCGTGAGGCTCCTGCTCCTGCCGCGGCTAAGTGCCGGCAGGGCGCGTCTTGAGGAGGGGTCTTCAGGAGGGTCGACCTCAGGAGATGTGTTCGCTTCGCGGCACCCTTGGATGGGCCGCGCCTTGGGCCTTCGCCAGGCGTCATTCCCTGGGCCGTAGACAGACGGACCGAGGTACCCTAGTTCCCAATGGCCCGACAGTAGCCCCCAGGCCTGTGGCGCGCACGTTCCCGCCCGTTGGGAGCAAAACGCCATGGGCCCTAACAGACTGCGAGGCCCAGGCTTGACGCGTGGCGCACGACGGGATGTGGGACCCCCCCACTTCCCCACTACGCCTCGGTATCTGCCCGTGCCTGCCATAAAGCCTGCCCGTGCGGGGCGCATGCCATCATTGCTTCCTTGCCGCTGCTTCCTCAAACTCCTGATCTCTCGCGACTCCTCCCCCGAGCATAGCTCCTTCTTCCCTTGCCTCCCAAGCTCCACCGCACAACAATGGCACCCGCCGGCAAGAAGGGCAAGGCGGCGGCGGCAACGCCGAGCACGCCGGGCGTGGAGCTGGCCCTGCAGCGCTCCATCATCGCGAACCGAGAGGGCCTGGACAAGGTGCTCTCGTTGGTCGCCAGCGACCAGAACGAGCACAGGGCGACGAGGATCTGGCTGGGCGCGCGTGCGCAGCGTGATGTGGATGCAACAACGTTCCCCTTCTTCGTCCACAGCGTCTACACCGGCGTGGTGCCGCCGTTCTCGGAATTCTTCAACGCCATCCACTCCCACTACCAGATTCAAGCCCTCCACCCTCAGCCCAACTCCATCTTCCTCCTCGCCATCTTCGCCTTCCACTGCGAGGCCTTCGTGGGCGTGATGCCCTCGGTGGCGCTCTTTCGCCACTTTTTCAGCCTGTGGATCTCCGCGGTGAACCACTGCTCCGCTTGGGCCTCGTTCCTCGCCGTCAAGGCGACGGAGAACGACATCATTAGCCTGAAGATCCCGAAGAAGGTGGAAGGCTACCGGCAGCACTGGATCTACATGGATGCGCGCGCACGCAACCAGCTGCTGATGGAGCCGACGGCCCCCGCCGTGAAGAGCTCGGGGTGGGAGGACGAGAAGCTCACTGACCCGAGGCTGGCGCCCGTCTGGGAGCGACTGGCGGACCACAAGACGGCGTGCCTCACGGGGGCGATGGTCATCAAGGAGTACCTGCACAGGCACATTGCGCCGCTCCAGCTACGCTCGCGCCCGGTGTGGAAGATCACCGGCTCGAAGGACCCCATGCGGTTGAGCATCGCCAGCCTGAAGTCGAGCGTGGTGGACGGGATCATGCACATCATGCTCGGCTGCACCGCGGGAAACCCACCCAAAGACGCACTCCCGCTATACCGCTACCAGGGGACCAAGGAGTTGGTCGCAGAGATGCCAGTCTTCGACGAGTGGGGCCTCATGCCGGAAGGCCATGAGGGGCCTCACGAGAACCCAATCGTGGTGGTCCCTAGTGCGGAGGATCTGGACGACTCCGATGCCTCGGGCAGCGACGCGGAAGGGAGCAAGGGCGGTCCCACCACGCGGACCCGCTACCAGCTCCTCCGCGATCTCGAAGACGACGATGACGACGACGATGACGCCCAGTTCAGGGTCGTCCCCTCCCGTCCTGCCGAGGCGGGAGGTGGAGGAAGCTCCAGCGCAGCAGTTGGCGAGCTGCGCATGGAGGAGATGGACGCTGGCAGCGGGGACACCGTGCCCCCCGCGGAGGACGCTGGCGCGGGCGAAGGGGCGACCGAGCCCCCCGCCAAGGAGGACGACGATGAGGACCGGGCCGGCGGGCCTCGGAAGGGCGCCTCAGGGGGCGGCCGTAAGAGGAAGCCTCGAGAAGGCGGCGACGAGGACCGCCCGCCATCGGCCCTGACGAAGAGGAAGTGGGTTGCCAATGACGAGTAAGTACCTCCCTCACCTATTCCCCTTTTCGTTTGCCCCGCAGCCTGGGGCTGAGCTTTCGGCTTGCTTAGGGTGTCCACAGAGAAGGAGAAGAAGAGGAAGAAGACGACGAAGAGGACCCCTATCTCAGAGGGGGCCCCGGCGCCCGCTGCAGGCGCCGAGGGGCGAGAAGAGGCCACCCGCCGCTCTGATGCCGAGGCAGAGCGCGCGGAGGTGGAGAAGGAGCAAGCGGTCCCTCCTGAGCCGCATGTGAACACGGCTCCTGAGGCCAAGGGTGCCAAGGCTCGGGAGGCGGCCTCCGGAGATGGCATCATGGTTCCTGAGGTGCCCGCCACGGGGGCGGACTCAGAGATGGGGGAGGCGGAGGTGCCAGCTCCTCGGACGAGCCCGCGGGTCGCGCCACCACAGCAAGAGGAGGAGGCGCCAGCGAATCCCCCACTACTGACGGACGGCGCCGGGCCTTCCCAGGCCATGACAGCGGAGGGCGGCGAAGAGTCTGACCCTGCCTGGGCCCTGACGCTGGTGCGCAACTGCACCTTACTACGGTGTGGGGTCCTACGGATCGCGAGGGGAGCCCTGAGCCAGCTCGAGGCGGAGTTCCAGGAGGCCGAAGGGCGCCTCGCCGAGGAGCGCCTGCGCCTTGCTGAGGGGTGGCGCCGGCTCGATGTCGTGGTCAAGCTGGGGTGCCGGCAGGACAGGGCTCAAGAGAGGCACAAGAAGTCTGTCGCCGAGGTGAAGGAGGTCTTCGAGGGCGCCCTCCATGAGGCCGACATGACTGAGAAGCACCGCGAGGAGGCAGAGGCCCGCACAAGGGTGCTGCGGGAGCAGCATGCCGCGCAGGAGGGGCTGTTCCAGGCACGGGAGAAAGCCGTCACTTCCGGTGAGGAGGAGCTCGCGGCTTGGGAAGCTGACCTTACCATCCGTGAGCGGGAGCTCGTGCGGACGACGGCCGAGCAGGCTACGGAGCGTGAGCGCCTGGAGACGCTGGACTGCTAGGTGGCTGCCGCCCAGGACACCTATACCGCATGCATGGAGGCCGCCAACGCCATGCTGGAGGCCAAGGAGAAGCAGCTCCAGGCGGACACCGATGCGAAGATTGAGAGGAACCGCTTGGTGCTTGTTGCCGATCACAGCAAGAAGCTGATGTTCCAGGAGGACCGCTTCACGGAGAAGTGCGAGAGGCTTCAGAAGGAAGTCGACGCCCTCAAGGAGCTCCTGACAGAGGCGGAGAACTGGCGGAAGACCGCGCTGCAGGCGAAGGCCGACACCGAGGCAGAGCTGGCTTCCCTTCAGAAGTAGGTGGGCGACGTCTCCAACGTCGTCGTGCAGGCGAGGCAGGAGGCGGACCGGGCGTGGGGGCGACAGCACGAGCGCACCAAGATGTTCCGCTCCCTTCATTTCTGGGCCCGCCACGCTCTGGAGGCCATCTGCAAGGAGAGGCTCGAAGGCCCCATCGAGACCCACGATGCCAGCTACCTCAACTTCTTCACCAAGATCGTGGAGAAGCTCGAGGCTGGAGCCAAGAGGGTGGCCGGCATCATCGAGGAGGAATGCCGCGACCTCCTCTTCCTGGCAGTGACGCGCATCTTCAGCCACCTTGTCCATGCCGACCCCAATTTCGACTTCGCTAGGGTGATAGCGCCCATGACAGAAGAGCTCCACGATGGCCTCGGGGAGGCCGTGGAGGACCATGTGGATGCCCTACTCGCGAAGTTCTCCCACGACAGCAGCGAGAGCTCTAGCGGGGTCGAGGGTGATGACGATGAAGGTGACGACGGCGATGATGACGACGCCACGGCCCCCTAGGTCCCTTTCCTCGATTTATCTGTACCAGATTGATATGGCCCCGTGGGGGCGTAAAGACAATGCCTTTATCTTAAGTACTGTATAATTTATCATGATGCATGTTTCCTCGTGAGGCTCTCTCGTGAGGCCTGTTTCTCTTTCCTTGTTTGCCTTCGTGCTCTACGTCATCAGGACCCAGCCCTCGAGCGGGCTACAGCCGTCGCTGGTATGTCCGGTCGCATTGCCTGGACAAGGCGAAGAGGTGTAGGGCACTGAGGCGGTAAGGACTCATGAGGCGCGATGCTTAGGAAGTCCCCCCTTGACGTGCAAGCGGCTTGCGCGGAGGAGAGAATATCAGCACTTAGCAAGGTCGCGGGGAGAGGAAACTTGAGAGGCGCCGGGAGTGGCTCGTGAGGTATTTTTGTAGTTAGCTCTTGCGAGTGTTGATTGCCGTGTCGTGGCTATGGGGCGTGCCCCGCGAGGCTTCTGTTTGTGAAGCCACCCGCTGGCACTTGGCGTAGGTGCCGCCGCAGGCCGGCTCGCGAGGCAGCGTTCGCGAGGTCTCTTGGGGGTTTAGGAAGACGTCTTGTCGTGAGTTGCCTCACGAGGTAGCGCTCACGAGGCCTTTTAGAGTCCCTTGTTCCTGTGATAACTTCGCATTGATTTCATAGAACGGGGGGAGCGGTGCGCGCTTGCTAGCTTGGTCGTGGGTATCACGCGAGAAGATAAGACACCAAGGACCTTGGTGAGGCGGCGAGCACGGGAGCAGGCCCGCAAGCCAGAGCTCCATCGCTTGGGTTTTGTAGTGCTGCTGGGACTGAACCGAGCACAGGCACCGTGTCCAGCCCCCGGTCGCGAGATGCACAGGAGGAAGGTCACGAGCATGCACAACTCCTGAGGCAAGCAACTTAACAACACATGAGATATCTTAGGAAATAGAGCTTTACTGAAACATAGTAATAAGTTCATTAGACAACCAAAAAGAGATATGGCTGCCATGGTTGGCACGGATCAGCGTGAGGTTGATGTAGCCCGTGGGGTGCCCTCAAGTGATTGTTCCGCCAGCGCGGAGCATGGGGCTTCCAATAGACGTGGGCATGATCGCGGTTCGATCGTTCCACCAGCGCGGAGCATGGGGCTTCCACTGAGACGTGGGCATGATCACAGTTCGATCGTTCCGCCAGTGTGGAGCATGGGGCTTCCACTGAGATGTGGGTGGGAGCTCTCGCGGGCCCATCTGGCGAATGCAATGAGAGACACCGGGCCGTGTAAAGCCCCACTTCGTTCGTACGCGTGAGGGTCACAGGTAGAACTTGCGGAGGTGTTGGATATTCCAGGCGTTAGGCACAGGAAGTCCGTCCTCCGTCTCCAGCCGGGCGGCGCCAGGCCTGGAGACATGAGTAACCCTGAAAGGGCCTTCCCACATGGGCGAGAGCTTGTGGAGTCCCTCTCTGGAGAGGATCCTTCTCAGGACAAGGTCGCCGACCTCAAGGGTGCGCAGCCGTATGTTGCGGCTATGATAGTGACGCAATGCCTGCTGGTATCTGGCGGCGTGGAGCGCGGCCTGGCGACACGCTTCTTCGGGGAGCAGCAGGTCGGCCTCTCGCGAGGTTTCCTAACGAGCCTCGTCGAAGGCAAGGACTCTCGGAGAGCCGTGCCGGAGCTCAGACGGGAGGACGGCTTCGGCTTCGTACACGAGGAAGAAGGGAGTCTCGCCGGTAGGCTTGGTTACCGTTGTGCAGATGGACCACAGCACAGACTGTAGTTCGTCAAGCCAGCCCTTGCCATAGGCCTTGAGCTTCTTCTTGAAGCTTTTTGTCTTGAGGCCCTTGAGGACCTCGGCGTTGGTGCGCTCAGCCTGGCCATTGCTTCGAGGGTGCGCCACGGAGGCGTAGCAGATCTACGTGCCGAGGCTGGCGCAGTATGACTTGAAGAGGCCGCTCGTGAACTGGGAGCTGTTGTCAGTGATGATGCGGTTGGGGATGCCGAAGCGGATCACGAGGCCCTTGATGAACTTGACGGCGGATCCTGCTGGGATGGTGCGCACGGGCTCGACCTCTGCCCATTTGGTGAACTTGTCGATGGCGACGTAGAGGTAGCAGTAGCCGCCAGCTGCACGAGGGAAGGGTCCCATGATATCCAGCCCCCAGACCATGAAGGGCCATGAGAGGGGAATCATCTGGAGGCCTTGCACTGGCTGGTGGATCTGCTTGACGTGGAATTGACAAGCTTCGCAGGATTGGACCAGCTCGGTGGCGTCGTGGAGCACGGTGGGCCAATAGAAGCTGCTTCGAAACACCTTGCCGGCAAGGGTGTGCGACGACGAGTTGTGGCCGCAGTCTCCTCCATGGATGTCGGCGAGCAGCTCGCGCCCTTGTTCTTCTGAGATGCACCGTAGCGAGATGCCATTGGGGCGCCTGCGGTACAGCTCGCCGTCTTGCAAGCAGTAAGCGGTGGCTTGCCGGGCCACGTGCTCTGCTTCTGAGTCCTTCTCTGGGAGGGTGCCATGAAGCAAGTAGGCCTTGAATTCCGCAGCCCAGCTGTCTGCTTGAGGCTCCAACGCCAGCAGCAGGCGGGCTCCCGAGGCCGGGCCGCAGGCTGGCGCGCCCATGGGTGGTGCGGGTGGGAGTTCTTCATGAAGCAGCGTGGCGCCCATGGCAGGTGGTGCAATTGATGGCCTAAGGAGCCTTTCCTCGAAGATGCCAGGGCTCTGGGGCGTGCGGCGGGATGCTCGCTTGGCGATGTCATCGGCCTCCTTGTTGCCGCCGCGAGGGACGTGCTGCAGCTCCAAGCGAAGGAAACGCTTCTCAAGTTTACGTACCTCTTCTAAGTAGGCAGCCATGTGCTCGTCCTTGCGCTTGTAGCTTTTGTTGGAGAAGTTGACGAGGAGCTGAGAGTCACCCTTGATGGTGAGGCGCTTGATGCCTAGGGCAGAGGCGGCCTTGAGGACGGCGATGAGGCCCTCATACTCTGCGATGTTGTTGGAGACCTTATCGTCGCACTTGAAGCAGAGTTGGACAGCGTAGTAGAGCTTGTCTCCCGTTGGCGAGGTGAGCACGACGCCAGCCCCCGCGCCCTGTCGGGAGAAGGCGCCATCGAAGTGCATGGACCATCCGCCAGGCGCTTCGTCCCCAGGCAAGAGGGATTCAGCCTCGCGAGGCTCCTCCTGGGGTGGATCCGTCCACTCTGCTACAAAGTCAGCCGGGGCTGCACCCTTGATCACCCTTGTGGTGCAGAATTCCAGCTCAAAGGCCTGCAGCTCGATGTTCCACTTGGCAATGCGGCCGGCAGCGTTGGGACAGCGCAGGACTTGCTCCAAGGGGTAGGCTGAAATCACCTTGATGGGGTAGCCCTGGAAGTAGTGGCGCAACTTCCTGGAGGCGACGAGGAGTGCAAGGAGTAGCTTCTGTTGCATGGGGTAACGCTCGCGTGTGTCTCGCAGCACCGTACTAATGAAGTACACGGGGTGCTCGACCAGGCGGGTAGTTGTTGCAGCAGCTTGGCCTTCAGGGGGCCCGAGGGGCTCATGAGGCTCGGGAAGCTCGGGAGGCGGCTCAGGAGGTGGCTCACCGGAGGCCTCCGGATGTGAGCGCTCGGGAGGCGATGGCGCGGCCTCGGGAGGCGATGCTCCAAGGGCCTCTTGAGGTGGGACCTCAGCAGGTGGCGACACGAGCTTGCGAGGCACCGGCGCGGCGGGCTTCTTCTGTGTGCAGACGTGCTCTTCTCGAACTGCCACCAGGGCCGCGCTGGCCGTCTGTGGAGTAGCCGCCAAGTACAGGAGTAGGGGATCGTGAGAGCGTGGCGTGACCATGATGGGTGGGCTCATGAGGTACCTCTTGAGGTCTTTGAAGGCAGTGTCAGCCTCGGGAGTCCACTTGAAGGGGCCGGATCTCTTCATGAGCTTAAAGAACGGCAGGGCTCGCTCGCCGAACTTGGAGATGAACCGCCCAAGAGAGGCCATGCATCCCGCCAGGCGCTGCATCTCCTTGAGGCTCCGGGGAGGGCGCATTTTCTTGATGGCCTTGATTTTCTCGGGGTTGGCTTCGATGCCACGGTGAGAGACCAGGAAGCCGAGCAGCTTACCGGAGGGGACTCCGAAGACACACTTGTCTGGGTTGAGCTTGAGGCTGACCTTGCGCAGGTTGTCGAACGTCTCCTGGTGGTCCGTGAGGAGGGACCAGGCCTCGCGAGTCTTGAGAATCATGTCGTCGACGTAAGCCTTGGTGTTTCTTCCCATCTGGGGCCCCAAGGCGATGCATATTAGCCTCTAGAAGGTGGCCCCGGCGTTCCGAAGGCCGAAAGGCATGCAGATGTAGCAGAATATGCCGTAGGGGTGATGAAGGCAATTTTCTCCACGTCTTCGGTCGCCATTTTGATCTGGTGGTAGCCTGAGAAGGCATATAGGAAGCATAACAACTCGCACCCAGTGGTGGAGTCCACGATCTGGTCGATGCGGGGCAGTGGAAAAGGGTCTTGAGGGCAAAACTTGTTGAGGCTTGTGAAGTCGACGCACATGTGCTCCTTGCCGCCCTTCTTGGGCACCACGACGGGGTTGGCGAGCCACTCAGGGTGGTGCACCTCACGGATGACCCCAGCTTCTTGGAGCTTCTGAACTTCCTTGATGATGAAATCTTGCTTCTCTGGCGCCTGGCACCGTGCCTTCTGTTTCACGGGGCGTGCATTGGGGCACACCGCTAAATGGTGCTCGATCACCTCCCTCAGCACACCGGACAAATCAGATGCCGTCCAGGCGAACACATCCGAATTTGCCCGGAGGAAGGCGACGAGCGCATCTTCCTATGCTGGAGAGAGGCCTATGCCGATGGTGAAGGCAGGGCCTGAGCCGCTGCCATCCACTGACACCTTCTTTTTCTCGGCGCGGTCCTGAGACAACAACTGCTTCTTCTTTGCGGGTGCGGCCTCGCGAGGCTCGGCGGCATCCTCGTCGATAGGGTAGGTGGTGGTGGCAGCCTCGTAGGCGCTCTCGAGGGAGCAGACTGCGTCCTTCTCATCACAGCAGACGGTGATGATGCCGCTGCAGCCCGGCATCTTGAGGATGTTGTAGGCGTGGTGGGTTGCCGCCATGAACTTGGCGAGAGCTGGGTAGCCCAAGATGGCATTCTATGGCAGGCTGATGTGCGCCACGTCGAACTCAATGAGCTCCGTATGGTAGTTCTTGCGGGTGCCGAAGGTGACGGGGAGGCGCACTTGGCCCAGAGGAATGGTGGAGCCATCGGTCACTCCGGAGAAGGGCCTGGTGGGCAGCAGCTGGTCGTAAGGCACCTGGAGCTGCTCAAAGGTCTCGATGGAGATCACATTGAGGCCAGCGCCCCCGTCGATGAGTGTCTTGGTGACAACAACATTGAGGATGGTGGGGGTGCACAGCATGGGAACCGTGCCAGCCGCGCTTGTAGACTTGGGGTGATCGCTGGAGTCGAAGGTGATCGGGTACTAGGACCACTTGAGAATGCGAGAAGCTTCAGGCCTCGGGACGACAGCGTTCACCTCGCGAGAGAACAGCTTGAAGTGGCGGTTAAATGCGGGAGCCTGAGCTCCACCTTGGATGCATGCCACTCCGCGAGGCTCTTGGTAGCCCCCGGCGTCTTGGTCGGGCTGGTTGCCATCGTTCCGTCGTGGTGGCGGCAGTGGCGGAAGGGCAGCATTGGCCTGAGGATTGGCCTTACGAGGCGGGTCGCGCCAGGCGGCCTTGCGAGGCTGGTCACGCCAGCCCTGGCAGAAGTTGCCGTTGCCATTGCGATCTCCCCAGCGGCCACCGTTACGGCCACCTCCATGGCCGGTGCCGCGTTCGTTGTGGTCGCTGCGGCAGCCAAGGCGCTCATCGGGAAGCAGCTTGAGCTCGTGGTAGTCTTCAGTGCTGTGGGAGTGCGAGTTGTGCTGGGCGCAGAGAGGGCGGTTGTCTCTTTTGGGCTCGTCACGCTCGCAGCCATGCTTCTGCTCGGGCTCCACCGCGAGGACGGCATGGCCCTTGCGCTTGGTGTCCTTGGCCTTGGATTTGGCGGCGTCTGGCGCCGCGTCATGGTCGTTGTGGATGAAGAGGCGGCATCCTCGGCCTTGGCGCACTTGTCGGCGAGGTCGTTGATGGCTAGCTTCACGCGCATGCGGGCTTCCTTGACGCCGTTGGTGAACGCGGAGACGATGGCGGCCTCGGAGGAGCGTGGGATCCTGTTGCGCACCTGGCTGAAGCGCTGGATGTACTTGCGAAGGATCTCGTCGGGGCACTGGCACACGCCGCACAAGTCGTTGAGCATGAGGGAACGCTCGTGCGTGCCCTTGAAGTTGGCGACTATCTGCCGGCAGAGCTCGCCCCACGAAGAAATGGACGCCCCGGGGAGGTTCATGAGCCAGGAGCGCGGTGTGGGATCGATGAGATAGGTCTAGAGGGGGGTGAATAGACACTTGACCAACCAAAGGTGCAGTTTTTAGTTTCTCTTGGAACTTAGGTAGATTTTGGCACAAGCTAAGACAACTCCAATACTTTCTACACGCATATCTAGAGATTGAGTAGAGGAAATAGTAAATCATGCAAGTGTACGGAAAGTAAAGGGGGTAGAGTATGGAAGATCAAACGCAATGAAGACACGGTGGTTTTTGGCATGGTTCCGGTAGGTGGTGCTATCGTACGTCCACGTTGATGGAGACTTCAACCCACGAAGGGTAACGGCTGTGCGAGTCCACGGAGGGCTCCACCCACGAAGGGTCCATGAAGAAGCAACCTTGTCTATTCCACCATGGCTTACGTCCACGAAGAACTAGCCTCACTTGGGTAGATCTTCATGAAGTAAGCGATCTCCTTGCCCTTACAAACTCCTTGGTTCAGCTCCACATCATGTTGGAGGCTCCCAAGTGACACCTAACCAATCTAGGAGACACCACTCTCCAAAAGGTAATAGACGGTGTGTTGTTGATGAACTCCTTGCTCTTGTGCTTCAAATGATAGTCTCCCCAACACTCAAACTACTCCTCCCAGATTTGGCTATGGTGGAAGAAGGATTTGAGTGGAAAGCAACTTGGGAAAGGATAGAAATCAAGGTTCAAATGGTAGGAATGGAATCTCTTGATCTCAACACATGAGTAGGTGGTTCTCTCTCAGAAAATGTATGGTGGAAGTGTAGGCACGTTCTGATGGCTCTCCTTACTGAGTAAGAAGTGGTGGAGGGGTATATATAGCCTCCACACAAAATCCAACCGTTACACACTTTTGACCCAACTCGGTGGCACCGATCAGAAATCTCGGTGGCACCGAACTGTGTAAAACATATGAACATTAGGAATCTCGGTGGGACCGACTGGAACAACTCGGATGGACCGATGTGCAATGGTTAGGGCAAACTTCATCTCGATGGCACCGATTGCATCAACTCGGTAGGACCGAAGTGAAGCAATAAGGCAACAGAGATTGGCAAGCCATCTCGGTGAGACCAATTTGCAAAACTCGATGGGACCGAAGTAAGTGCAAACGATTACAGAGAGTAGGCAGGGCCATCTCGGTGGGACCGAGATCCATATCGATGGATCTGATTTGTTAGGGTTTTGGCAGTGGCTAAGTCCAGATGAACTCGGTGGCTCCGGATAGGAAATTTCGGCGGGGCCGAGTTGGAATGTAGGTTTTGGACATATTTGGATGGAGAAAGTGGTTGAAGGTTTAGGAGCACTGTCACTAAGCACTTGACCAAAAAGACCATTAAGCAACACCTCATCGCCTTTTAATAGTATTGGCTTTCCTATGGACTCAATGTGATCTTGGATCACTAAACCAAAAATGTAGAGTCTTGAGCTTTTGCCTATCCATGTCCTTAGCATTTTGAAGGGTTGCACATCCTCTTGTCCATGCCACGCCATTGTTGAACTTGTCTGAAATATACTAGATAGAAACATTAGTCCAACAACATGTATGTTGGCATAAATTACCAAAACCACCAAGGGAGCAAATGAGCTTTCAATCTCTCCCTTTTTGGTAATTGATGACAACATACATCAAAGCTTTAAATAAAGATTTAGCAGAAGTTTGTATGAAAGCTTTGAAGGAAAATGTAACATGTATGAGCTCCCCTGAACTCCCCCTGAAGATGTGCATATAAAATTATGATATCACATGGGAAATATACATGCAACATGTATCTTGGCTACATGCATCAGAGTAATATATATGACATTTAGGTATCCATCTGTCCATGATTTTCTCCTTGCAAACAATATATACTAGCATGAGGTCATCATGTACATGGGTGTGATGCATATACTTACCTTGAGGTTCTTGATCAAGTACCTGAAAAAATACACTTGAGAAAACAAGGTTAGATAACACAAGATAATTTCTCCAAGAAAAGATACAAGATCAACAAGAAACCAAGATTGGGATGACATGTAGAAGAGAGCATCACTAGGTGAATACTTCTTTGAATCAGACATGTCCCCAAAAGAAAGAAATAGTTGTCTCCCCTTAAAGAACTTCCTCTCCCCCTGAATCTGACATAGGATATTGGGAGCAGGTAGGGTGAGAAAACTAAAGCAACAACCAAAAACTAAAATCATGTTTCTCCCCTCTTAGAAACATGTAACATTCTCTCCTCTTGTAAGGTGCATCTCTTTTGTAGTGATATGCTTTGATGTATTCCTCTCTCCCCCTTTGACATCAATTTCCAAGAAGGGACTTCAAGGTTGTTGGTCAAGTGGGTTTGGTCCTTGAGAAACACGTCTAGCCATTGAGTAGCTCTAGATGCAAGTAGAGGATAAGAATCATTGAGTGGAGCTGGAGCAGAAAATCTAAGAAAATATTTGACAGAAAACTCCTTAGAGCAGCAAAGTCGGTGACTCCGAGGTGTTTCACTTCGGTGGAACCGAGTTTGGTGCAAAGGAACTTTTTGTCAACTCAGCTCTCTAGGCAGGGAATTTCCACAAAGATTTGCAATGAATTAGCTGCGAAACTAGCTAAAACAAAAGAAACACAGAAAAGAAGCAAAGAAACGTCTAGATGAAGTGTTTTTTTTTGAAATAGAAACTCTCTAGCAAGAAGAGAACAAGCAAAAGAAACACTAGAGAACTTCATCTAGATGGGTCGGCGACTAGGTCACCTATGTTAAAGTATATTGACTTAGGAGTCAAGTGAGAACACTTGATCATAGGTCATACTCATCGTTTAAGCTCAAAATGGGGTTGCCATTTTTCCTTTAAGCATTTCAATGTATTCACTTCTTGTTGAGTTGCTTTAGCTCATGTCTTTGAGTAAACCTTCTCTAAGATGTGAGAACTTACATTGGGTTTTGGTGGTGATGTCCATCATGTAGTTGAACTTGAAGTGGACGCTCATGAGTTGAAGTTGGGAGCGATCCTATCATTTGTAGTTCATCTTCCTACATGGGTTAGATTTGCAAGGAACAACATGTATATCCAAAATGACAAGAATGAAGCATATCTCAAAAGTTTGTCAAAGGATATGTTTAGGTTGTCTTGTTCCTTGTTCCACCATCTATTGTTGATACTTGGGTTATACAAGATTGCTCAATATAAGAGTGGGATTCAATCTTGAGACATGAAGCTTGTCCAAGTACCTACAAAAGGTTAGATACAATACAAGGGAGCAAAATGTCCAAAATATAAGATGATCATGGAAGTATCATGGATTAGTCAAGAATGCTCATGCCCTTGTATGCATTCATATGAACCTCTAGTTCACGTTTGAAGTATCAATGATATTCAACTCAATCCTAAAGTGACAAACACTTTCTCATCAAGGGGTTTGGTAAAGATGTCCGCCAATTGTTTGTCGGTACAAACATGTTTAAGGTCAATGTCACCTTTCTCAACATGATCTCGAATAAAGTGGTGACGAACCTCAATATGCTTAGTTCGAGAATGTTGCACGGGATTGTGTGCAATCTTAATAGCACTCTCATTGTCACATAGTAATGGTACATGTCTCACATGCACACCATAGTCTTTAAGAGTTTGAGTCATCCATAGTAATTGAGCACAACATGATCCCGCAGCAATGTATTTCGCTTCGGCAGTGGATAGAGATACCAAGTTTTGTTTCTTGGAGGACCAAGACACAAGAGATCTACCAAGAAATTGACATGTACCCAAAGTGGATTTTCTATCAACCTTGTCTCCGGCATAGTCCGAATCGGAATAGCCAACAAGATTAAAAGAAGATCCTTTGGGATACCATATGCCAAAGTTTGGTGTATGTAACAAGTATCTCACAATTCTTTTCACGGCCTTAAGGTGACACTCTTTTGGTGCCGCTTGGTATCGTGCACACATGCACACACTTAGCATAATGTCGGGACGGGAGGCACATAAATATAGCAATGAACCAATCATAGATCGATAAACCTTTTGATCAACCGGTTTGCCATCCTTGGTCAAGTCAAGATGTCCACTCGTGGGCATTGGAGTTTTCATACCTTTACTCTCTTGCATGTTGAACTTCTTGAATAAGTCCTTGGTATACCTTGTTTGAGAAACAAAGTTACCTTCCTTAGTTTGCTTGATTTGGTAACCAAGAAAGAATTTGAGTTCACACATCATGGATATCTCATACTTTTCCGACATCAACCTTCCAAACTTTTCACTAAAAGAGGGGTTAGTAGATCCAAAGATAATATCATCAACATAAATTTGGCATACAAATAATTCCCCATTAACCCTCTTAGTGAACAAAGTTGAATTAATTTTCCCAATTTCAAAACCCTTTTCAAGAAGAAACTTGGTTAAGCATTTGTACCAAGCTCTAGGGGCTTGTTTAAGACCATAAAGGGCTTTGCGAAGTTTGTAAACATGATTAGGTTTCTTGGGATTCACAAAGCCGGGAGGTTGTTTAACATACACTTCCTCCTCAATTTCACCATTTAAGAAAGCACTTTTAATATCCATTTGGTAAAGAGTGATATCATGGTGATTGACATAAGCAAGTAAAATGCGAATGGACTCAAGTCTTGCAACGGGGGCGTAGGTCTCACCATAGTCCATACCTTCGACTTGTGTGTAACCTTGTGCTACAAGACGAGCCTTGTTTCGTATAACTTGTCCACCTTCATCTTGCTTATTCCAAAACACCCATTTGGTTCCAATAATGTTTTGCTCATCTTTAGGCTTCTCAACCAACGTCCAAACTTGGTTCCTCTCAAAGTTGTGTAGCTCCTCGTGCATTGCATTCACCCAATCAGGGTCCTTGAGAGCATCTTCCACCTTCATAGGTTCAACACTAGAGATGAACGAGTAATGCTCACAAAAGTTAGCTAAACGAGATTTAGAGCGAGTGATTCTCCGGATTGGATATCTCCAAGTATTTGTTTGACGGGATGATTCTTCTCAATTCTTGCTCTAACTCGAGGTAGCTTTTGCTTGGGTTGTGGTGAGGGTTCCTCATCATCATCATCTTCTTCTTCTTCTTTGATGTTGTCGTTGTTCGCTTGTGGAGGTGGAGAAGGAGGTTGAGGTGGATCATCTTGTTGCACTTCCTCATTCCCATCGTCTTGACGTGTTCCACTTGTGGATGCCTCCATATCAATTTGTTGTTCACCTTTATGTGAAGTTGGGGCTTCCACTTGAATAGACGAAGTACTCTACTTTACTTCCACGGGGCGAATCTTGCCAATGGACAAGTCTTGGATTGCTTCCGATGGTTCTTGATCTCCTACATCAATTGGCAATTGCTCCACTTGCGAGCCGTTAGTCTCATCAAACTTCACATCTACCGTCTCTTCAACTTTTTGAGAGAAGTTGTTGTAGACATGGTAAGTGTGAGAGTTCGATCCATAACCAAGTAGGAAACCTTCATGAGATTTAGGAGCAAATTTTGAACGACGATGCTTATCAAGAATGTAACATTTTGAGCCAACTACTCAAAAGTATCCAACTTGTGGTTTGTTATCGGTGAGCAGTTCATATGCCGTTTTACCAAGAAGCTTGTGAAGGTAGAGTCGATTTGTTGCATGACAAGCTGTTTCAACCGCTTCCGCCCAAAAGTGTTTTGGCATCTTGTATGCATCAAGCATTGCTCTTGCCATCTCAATAAGAGTATGGTTCTTCCTCTCAACAACTCCATTTTGTTGAGGTGTGTACGTAGCCGAGAACTCGTGTGAAATACCCTCATCAAGAAAGGTGTCCACATTGGCATTCTTGAACTCCGTTCCATTGTCACTCCGAACCTTCTTGATCTTCACATCAAATTGATTTTGGGCCTTTCTTGCGAAGTTCTTGAAGATCTTTTGTACCTGAGATTTGTCATCGAGAAAGAACACCCACGTAAATCTGGAAAAATCATCAACAATGACCAAACCGAAAGAGTTACCACCAAGACTCTTATAGGAGTTGGGACCAAAAAGATCCATATGAAGTAGCTCGAGTGGTCTCCTCGTGGTCATAATGTTCTTCACGGGATGGCTTCCTCCAACTTGTTTTCCTGCTTGACAAACACTACAAAGTCGATCTTTGTCAAATATAACATCTTTCACACCAAGAATGTGATCTCCTTTAACAAGTTTATCAAGGTTACGCATGCCAACATGTCCAAGTCTCCTATGCCATAACCAACCTTTAGAAGATTTAGCAATTAAACATGTACGAGGTTGAGCTCTCTTAGTGAAATCAACAATGTATAGATCACCTCTACGAATGACGGTAAAGACCATATTATGATTATCTTGACGAAACACTTGGCAATCCACTTTGGTTAATAGAGCATTGAAACCAAAATCCGCTAGTCTAGATACGGAAAGAAGATTATAACCAAGAGATTCAACAAGCATAACATTTTTTATGGAGCTATCATTGGATATGGCCACCTTACCAAGGCCAAGTACCTTACCCTTGGAGTTGTCTCCAAAAGTCACATACTTGCGTGGACCATCATTTTTAGCAAGCTCGGGAAACATGTCTCTATCTCCGGTCATGTGATCGGTACATCCACTATCAAGAATCCACTCTTTTCCTCCAGCCATGTAATCTCGAAGATTTGCCATATGACTCAGATTCCTCATGGTCTTCTCAAATTCAATATCAAATTCTTCGTCCTCATCATAATAGCCATGCTCAACATCACCATCATCATGCATGTGATCATCACCTAGGGCAATAGATTCATTAGTTTCACGATCATGACAATGTTCAAGTTTATGAATTCTAATGGCTTCCATGATAATGTTACTAATAGTTTCAACATCTCCTTTAGCACGCATAATATCACGAAGCTCAAACAAGCAATCATCAAAGCTAGGATCATTAGGACTCATTTTGTGAAAATCAATAGTCTTATGAAAAATCTCATCAAGATTCTTTAAAGAGTAATCGGGATATCGCTTTTCCAAGTCATGCCATAGAGTATAAGCACATCCAAAGTTTTGCATACAACGGAGCACAACTTTAGGTAATCCTCTAATGATAAGATTGACGGTTCTAATATTATGAAGCATGTCAATTTCCTCTTCATGTGTAGGATGCAAGGGATCAATAGGGGGCACATAAGGATTATGAATATACTTGCTCAAGTTAGATTCATCAAAGATATCAAGCATCTCATGTTTCCAAGCATTATAATACTCCCCATCGAGAATAGGCACTCTACGTCTAAGACTCCCCAAAGTAGACACATCCATCTCCCTCCAATGGTGATTAAACCAAAGCAATGGAGACCAAAGCTCTGATACCAATTGTCGGATCGATGAGATAGGTCTAGATGGGGGGTGAATAGACACTTAACCAACCAAAGGTGCAATTTTTAGTTTCTCTTGGAAGTTAGGCAGATTTTGGCACAAGTTAAGACAACTCCAATACTTTCTACACATATATATCTAGAGATTGAGCAGCAGAAATAGTAAAGCATGCAAGTGTACGGAAAGTAAAGGGGGTACAGTACGGAAGATCAAACGCAATGAAGACACGGTGGTTTTTGGCGTGGTTCCGATAGGTGGTGCTATCGTACGTCCACGTTGATGGAGACTTCAACCCACGAAGGTTAACGGCTGCGCGAGTCCACGGAGGGATCCACCCACGAAGGGTCCACGAAGAAGCAACCTTTTCTATTCCAACATGGCTTACGTCCACGAAGGACTAGCCTCACTCGGGTAGATCTTCATGAAGTAGGCGATCTCCTTGCCCTTACAAACTCCTTCCATTGGTTCAACTCCACATCATGTTGGAGGCTCCCAAGTGACACGTAACCAATCTAGGAGACACCACTCTCCAAAAGGTAATAGACGGTGTTTTTGATGAACTCCTTGCTCTTGTGCTTCAAATGATAGTCTCCCCAACACTCGATCAACTCTTCACAGATTTGGCTATAGTGGAAGAAGGATTTGAGTGGAAAGCAACTTGGGAAAGGCTAGAAATCAAGGTTCAAATGGTAGGTGTCGTGTTTTTGTCACGGCAGATGCCCTTGTGAAAGGACTTGGAGATGAAGCCATCGCACAAGTCTGGAAGCTTAACGGGGTTGATCGGGAATGAGAATACGCCGGTTACCCAGGTTCGGCCCCTCACGGTGGAGGTAAAAGCCTACGTCCTACTTGATTATATTGTTGTAGATCTCGATTACAAGGATGCGGATTAGCTAACCTAGCTCTCGAGGAGATTGCAACTTAGTCTTTTTCGTATAGGTGCTCCCCTTTATATATACAGGTGGAACCCTAGATTACATGAGAGTCCGGGTCGTCCTTTGACCTGTCTCCTATTCTTTCCTACTTGTTCTCCAAGACGGCCTTCACGCCACTCATCTGCCTCGTGAGCCGGCCCATTGCCTAAGCCGGCCTTTCCCGCTAAGCCTCCTCAAGCCGGCCCGCCAAGAGTCCTTCAGCCCTGCAGTGAGTTGACCCGCTGAGCCTGCTCTATGGCCGAGTTATCACCCTGCCGGGTCTATATGCTGGTAAATATCCCCAACATTAGCCCTCAGTTTGACTTGAATTCATTCATGTTAAACTTCACCCTGGAAAACAAACATTAGTAAGATATTCTCCAAATGCTTCCCAAGCCGGTCCTTTAGAACGTTGTCTTTGACTGGCTCAATTTCCCGGGTTAAGTAGATAGCCGGGGTCATTCCTTCGGTTTCAGACTTAGTATTTTATATTTCCTTTTCCTCATGACGTCACAATCTACTTCCGCAAAATCCAGGATGACATCATGCCGTATCTTTGATTGGGTTTGTATGGTTTGTCAGGCACGAAAATCGAGGAGCCCGCAGCTGAAAATTACTGCGCCGCCTGGGGCTCCGTGCCTGCCGTTCCAATTTTTACCGTGCCTATAAAGAGGCCAGCTCACCCCCACCGCTATTTTTTACCTCTTACTCTTCTTGTTCCTCACATCCGCCGCTTCTGTTGACCGAAGCGCCACCGCTCGCCTTCGAATCTCCGGCCACCGCAACTGCGACCTCCCCATCGTCCTAGGCGCCACCGGAGCTCATAAAAAACGCTCCGGCCACATCCGCTGCGGTTAGGTACACCCAAATCCTTCTCCCTTCGGATCTGTAGCGCCCCATTCCTCTCTGCAGTTCGTCAGTGTTCGTCTTCCCCTCTCATTAGTAGATCTAAATTCATCTGAATCTCCTAAATAAGTATTTTTAGCATTGCGGCAATGCCATTTTTCCCATCCAGATCTCTGTACTGCTTTCCATACACCCCCATTGCAAACGGGCTCTCTCATTCACCCACGTTTAGGTCTTTAAACTTTCCTTTTTCGAAGCATTTTTTAGATCTATAAAAGTAGCTGCTCTGTTGGATTCTTGTTTGTAGCTAGCTCAGCACTTAGCAAAAACCCAAAGTACCACTGAATTATCGACGCCGGCTCATTATTCCTCCGGCTTATCGCTGCTTTCCATAGCTTGCATAAATCTGGGTCATGGCTTTAGCAATCATGGTCGGCTTATCATTATGCCGGGTTATACCTTTAAATTCCCCGATGGCTTGTCCCTCATGAGCTTAACGCGCCGGCTTATTGTTATTACCTTACAGTGGAAATCTGAAATCGTCATGGCCCCCAAGACCGACAAGGCCTGCAACTGGGTCAGATCCCAGGTCTCAACTCTCATGTTGAATGACCTCGTGGGGCAAGGCCTCTTGCCGGCTCAAGAAACAATCAGCTGGCGGGCACCTGACGAAGAGAGTTCTCCCCTGCCTAAGCAAGAAGAAGTGGTCGTCTTTGCAGATCATCTTCAGAGGGGTTTTCGTCTGCCCGGGTCAAAATTCTTCCGTGATGTTCTCAACTTTTTCGACCTCCGGCCACAGGATCTTGGTCCAAACTCAATCGCCAATCTCTGTCAGTTTCAAGTCTTCTGCGAAGTATACCTCCAGACAGAGCCAACTGTCCTTCTCTTTCGAGAATTCTTCTACATCAACCACCAGACCGAGTTCATCGATGGTCCTAGTATAGAACTTGGTAGCATTTCTATTCAAAGGCGAAAAAACAGTCCCTTTCCTGAGGCCAAGCTGGCGAGTACAAGACTTGGTTTTATTGCAAAAACACTGCTCCTCAAGGTAAAAATCCCCTACCGGGTTACAGACTGGACCGGCTCAATGCCACAGTTGCCTTTCCGGGTTGGCCATCAGCAGAGGAACGTAAGCAAGTTGCCCCTATTTATCCCAAGTTAAGGGCCTTGACTGCGAACAGCCTCACCGGGATCGACCTGACCCGGTGCTGGATAAGCTGGTGAATCCAACCCCTTAGCCAGAGGGGCGACTTGATGTGCAATTATACTGGTGAGATGGCTGACGTTCAACGCTTCAGTCAAGCTAATTTGTCTGTGGGTGAAATCAATAAAGCCACCAAGAAATTACTGGGAGAGCCTCAAGAGAAATGCAACAAAAACCGGGTTAGCACCCTTCTGGTTGATCAACCCTGTGCCTTCAGTAAGTGCTTGCACCTTCTTATTCTGTTCTTGACTCAGTTTCTTAATCTCATTCTTAGCTGCCGACTCATCATAAATGCAGGCAGATGATAAGTTTTGGAAAAAGAAGAAACCTCGACAACCTGCCCCCGCTCTAGTGGAAGAAGAAGATGAGCCGGTCGATTCTGATGAGGCGGCTGCAGAAAATGAGGCTGAGGTAGAACTCGACTTGCTTGGTCGTCTTTTTATTCAACTTGCTGACGCCCCTTCTCATCAGGATGAAGCTGAAATTAGCCACACCATCGAGCCAGAGGTAACTTTGATCTCTTCAGACTCTAACTCTCCAATACCTATTCGGAAGAAAACCCGGGCTATAATCTGCAAGGTTCGAAGGAAACCCCGGGTTGCCGTCCGTAAGGTCCCTTTTGCACACTAGGACGCTCATTTGGATCCCCAATTTGTTTTGAAGAAAACACAGCAAGCCGGGACATCCAAAAGGAAGACCCGGAGCAGTAAAGGCGAGTTAAGTGGCGGGCTTTCATATGAGCCGCCATCCTGTAGAGCACGGGCACATGTGCTTCTTAGTCCAACCCCCTCTTTTCCTCTAGCTGGTCGTTTCAAGGAACCCTTACATTTAAATGACTCGGCATATCAGACATCCCCCTCCTCGGACGAGTTAAGTGCTACTCAGGCGCCGGCTTTCAACATCAACCCTAGGTAAGTAATCATTCCTGTGACATAGTAGTTTCTTATTCCTCTCCCTTTAACTGAATAACTCCTTGTTCCTTGTACAACACCAAGGCCATTAAGAAGAAAGCACCTGCCGGGTCATCTGACCCGGTCATTCAAACAGGCCCTCAGGGAGAGACGGAGGCCACCTTAGTCACCCAAGACGAGCCGGCATTCCAGAACAGCCCGCCACCTCAAGACACCGCCAGCCCGGCTCGTGCTCCCTCTCCTGTTGTTCAGGAGAGAGAGAATCCAACTGAGGAGCAGCCTGAAGAGCAGCCCGCGGCACTGGCTCAGGATGACGTAGTGGTGACCAGAGAACAACAAACTACTCCACCAGAAGCTTCTACCGCTCTTACCAAAATTCCTGCCAAGCCTGAGCCGGCCTTAAAGGATAAGGGGAAGACGGCTCTTGACTTTTCTACCTTTGAAGACCAAGACGCCAGTACCCTGCACCAAGCTGTGCTGACCCGGCTATCTGAAAGCCGGTACACAGAAATTGCAATGATATCTTCCCTGAAGCGGAAGTACGAGGTAATTGCGCCTTCAGCCATGAACCATATATATATGTAGCCCCCAAGGGCCGGGTCATTATGAAATGATGACCCGGGACTTCCAAATTTTATCTCGCATGCATAACCTCCGTTGGTTCCTCCAAAGGCCGGCTCGTCATATCCTGACGGGCGGCTCTCCATGCCCACTAAGATCAAGTCATGCATTAGCCCCCAAGTGCCATGTAGAATGCCTGCATCTACATGAAACTTGCTTGTTTTGCTTTTTTTTGAGAAGCGCTGAAACCCGTAGCCCCCATGAGCCGGGTCGACCAGAAGGGCGGCTCGGGGCATGTTCTGACTATAACTAATGCTGCTTTGCAGGACATGTTGACCCAGGTGGAGACCCGAGCTGCCTTCTTCCGAAAGGAAGCAAGGAAGGAGAAGAAACTGCGCCGAGAGGCTGAGAAGACAGCTGAAGAAGCCAATAAATCTCTGCTCGTAGTGAGGAGCACGTTGGCAGAAACTGAAGCAGCAAGAGCCGCCGTAGCCGCGCGTGCTGAAGAGGCCGAAGCCAAACTTGAGCCGGTAACTCAAGAGTTGGCGACTCTAAAGGGCCAGATCACCGCCATGTGCCGAGCCATCTTTGGTAAGTAAGACGACTATTATGAGTCAATTGTGCCAACTTATCATACTGAGCCAGCTTTATTGACCGTGTGTACTTGTTCTTGAAGGCCGCAAGAACCAAACGCTTTTGCAGCAACCACTGGTGAAATTAAAGGTGGTGTATACCTTTGTGGAGCAGCTGTATATAGGCGGCTCCCGATGCATAATGGCCGCAAAGAACACCACATCACCACCACAGCTGATTGCTGACATGTTGAGGGAGCTGTCTATTGTGCCCAGGTGGTTCGATGACTAGAAAAGGGTGGCTTGTCACTCTGGGGCTCTAATAGCGCTTGCTCGAGCCAAGGCATATGTGCCAGAGCTCGATCCGTCTCAAATTATGGGCGGGTATCCAGAGTTCAATGTGGATGACTCACCGTTTACCAAGAAAGACTTTCAACACTGTATCAAAGAAACCTAGGTTGCAGCCACCGAGATTGCCGAAGAAGCAGATCTGACCAAGTACCAGGACGGCTACACAAAGGAGAACGAGCGGATCGAGACACCAAATCATGAGCCGGTTGCCCTAACCCGAATGCGTAAGCCATCTTTCGCTCCTGAAGTTAACCCCTCCTCCCTGATAATAGCCGATGCCCTATTTGAAGCGTTGCACTCAATTCAGTGGTCAATCGGCGAATCAAGTCAAGAGGCGGAGGATGACAACGGCCGCGAAGAGCCGGCACATGGTGCTTCGACGGGCGTGGGCGCCAGCTCTAACCCGGCGACATAGAATGCCGGCTTATCCTTTTGTAGTCTGAGCTGTAAGAATCTTTGCCATGGCAGCAGCTTATGGGTGGCTTGTAATAGCATAGCGTGAAACACTTGTTGCTGATGCCAGTGCCATCGTGTACTGTGCTTGTTTATTGCCTGTACAAATACTTGGTGCTTCTGTGAATCCTCTTTTGGGCTTCGAGAGCCGGTTTTTTGCAACGAGAGAGATTCTACTGAAACAATAACAACTGCATATGATAAGAACTGTGATTGACGAGATCACATAAACGACTAGTAATCTTTGTTACTGTTTGTAATGAATCAAGAAATTTAAAGTGAACTAAAGTAAATGCCATGCATGAATGTATGCATGTGTGCAGAGATGAGATGAATGCAGAAAAGAAACATAACTGCAACAAGCCGGTTTTTGTAAAATCCAACTTGAAAGACCGGCTTATAAGGCTCAAGTCTGATTTTGTTTTCATGAAGCTAGCACTTTGGCCTGTTGATTTGTCCTCGCTTTCTGAAAGCCGGCTCTCATGCAACCAATCGAACGTTTTAACTCTGATGAATTTAGGGTCACCTAAGTGATTGACTCATCAGACGTACACCGGGTCGCTTTTAGGTAGTAGCATCTTGCTAACAGGCAGGTTTAACCAACTTTGTGGCATCTCGCCGGGTTAAAGGGTTTTGTAAGCTAAACTCAATTGAGTTGGAAGCCCCCAAGTAACCAAGATCAACAAATAAAGATCCAGCACACAAATTTTGAGGCGAAACAACACTTTTTATACAGTGCTACCGGTCATTATTTTATTTGATCGAAAATAGGTATATACATGATAGAAGGTATGTACAAAGATGTGACCCAGCCGATAACTCAGGTGTAGTATGGCCGGAGTTGAGCAATGTTCCAGGGCCGGCTTGTTTCCTCCTCAGAGGTACGTGATTTATCTGCCTCACGTATATCAATCAGGTAATATGACCCGTTGTTGAGATTCTTGCTGACCACAAAGGGCCCTTCCCAAGGTGATGAAAGCTTATGCATGCCTGTTTGGTATTGTATCAGACGGAGCACTAAGTCACCTTCCTGAAAGGTATGGCTACGAACTCTACAGCTGTGATAGCGACGTAGGTCTTGTTGATAGATTGCTGATCTGGACGCGGCAAGTTCGCGTTCTTCTTCCAGAGCATCCAGAGCATCTTGTCGAGCTTGCTCATTATCAGATTCCACATAAGCCGTCATGCGAGGCGAGTCATGACGGATATCGCTTGGAAGTACAGCTTCTGCACCATAGACCAGGAAAAACGGCGTATAGCCTGTTGACCTGTTGGGAGTAGTCCGTATGCTCCAAAGCACCGCAGGTAATTCCTCTTCCTAGCAACCCAGCGTGCGCTGTAAAGGTACCATGAGCCGGGGTTTGATACCACGCAGCAATTCCTGATTGGCTCTTTCTGCCTGCCCATTAGACTGAGGATGCGCAACTGATGTTAGATCAAGCCGGATATGCTCTTGCTGACAGAACTGCTTCATGACTCCCTTGGAAAGATTGGTGCCATTGTCTGTAATTATACTATGCGGATAACCAAAACGAAAGATCAGCTTTTTTAGAAATTTGACTGCTGTAGCAGCATCACAACGGCTGACCGGCGTTGCCTCGACCCACTTGGTAAACTTGTCCACAACCACCAATAGGTGTGTATGCTTGTTCTTAGAACGTTTGAAGGGTCCAACCATGTCAAGCCCCCAGACCGCAAAAGGCCAAGTTATCGGGATCATCCTCAACTCTTGAGCTAGCACATGAGCCTAGCGAGCATATTTCTAGCAACCATCACACTTGCGTACAATGTCCTCTGCATCAGCATGAGCTGTGAGCCAGTAAAAACCGTGCCGGAAAGCCTTCGCGACCAGTGATCTTGAGCCGGCATGGTGTCCACAGTCACCAAAATGAATCTCATTGAGAATTGTGCGGCCTTCTTCAGGCGAAACACAATGTTGAAAAACACCGGTGACGCTTCGTCGGTGCAACTCACCATGGGGCTAGCTGCTGCTGGAATTGCGGTTCGGGCGGGACCCTATTCGTCATCACCACCACGACGTCATCGCCATCCCTCCGCCTGCGTTCGTCCCGGTCATCCGCACGCCTCCGCGCTGCATCCCATCACGGCCCTGCCGCGCGCCGCCGCGCGGCGTCTCGCTCATCGCTCCTCGACGCGCCCTTCCGTACGCGCGTCCCGGCTGTCGCTTTGCTCCCCGCTGAGCTCGCGCCCGTCCCACTCAAAAACTCCTCTGAATCAATCTGCTCTTCCTCCTGTGCGTCGTCAGGGGAGGCGCCCGTATGAGCGGCCGCGCCGCTCGTGCCCGGCCGGACCTCTACGAGCTCCTCGAGTGCCTCCCTGCTCCGTCGTCTGCCGCTCCTCCCGCGCCTCATCTCCCCTTTCGTAGCGCTCGGCCATGGCGCCGCCGTGGGCACCACTTCGGCTGTGCCCCTGCATAGCGTTGCCCTCCGCCGTGAGGCTCCCCCGCACCGGCTTCCTCCACCGTCTCCGCCCATGGCGCCGGGTCCGGCCCCGTCCGCTGGCCGGCTCGCCGCCGCGCCTGGCCGCCTCCGCGTCGCCGCTCCCGTGCCTGCCGACTTGGCCGCCTCCGCGCCTGGCCGCCTCCGCGTCACCGCTCCCGCGCCTGCCGGCCTGGCCGCCTCTGCGCCTGACGGCTCCTCCGCGCCCGGCCGCCTCCCGCATGCCTGCGGACCCGGCCGTCCTCGTGCGCCAGCGCCCTCGCGTCGTCTGGGCCGCGCGCCCGACCTCCCGCCCCAGCCGTCTCTTCCGCGCCCGGCCTCCTGCCCCTGCCGGCTCCTCCGTGCTCAGCCGCCCGCGCGACCGTGCCTCCACCCGCGCGACATCGTGGTGCTGATGGCGAAACTGGGCGACGCAAGTGGAGGCGGTGCTGGCGACGAGGAGGTCTAGCGACCCGTGGCCTCACAGCCAGTGCGGGGCTCCCCGAAGGCAGCAGCTCGGGCGGCGACGGAGAGTGGAGATGGGGCGAGGACGCGCAGCCACGGGCGGAGCAGCGCGTGGGGGGAGCTCGAGGAGGCGAAGCAGAGGATGGTCGCGAGCGCGCCGAGGCCGGGCACGGGCGGAGCAACGCGGGAGCCACGACGGGTGGCCGGCATCGCGACGGTGGTGACGAAGAGGGTCCCGACCGGATCGCGGTTCCAGCAGCAGCTTGCCCCACGGTGGGCGCCAATTGTCGTGGTATTCTCGCGGGGGGTGCCGCGTCACGGCAGATGCCATGGGATGGCTTGAAGAGGTGAGGGCAAGGCTACAGTGGAGATCCAGGACGGGTTTGGGCAACTGTACACGGTGGTTTACCCAGGTTCGGGGCCCTCCGTGGGAGGTAACACCCCTACTCCTGCATGTCTGATGTATATGTGGAGTATATGGTTGTACATGGTTGCTCTTAGAGCTGTCTAGAGGAGGAAGAAGAGAGCTTTGAGCTCTCCTCTTCTCCTGTGAGAGTGAGAACGAGAGGGAGAGTGAGAGCATGGCTGGCCTGGTGGCCGTGGGGTGTGAGGCCTCCCCTGGTGCTCCTTATAAAAGGGAGCCGAGGGGACAAGGGGTGGCCCACATGCCCACTACATTATTGGGGGGACACCAGACGCGCGAACAGTGGTGGCTGTCCGTCTACAGTGCCAGCCGCTCATCTACAGTGCTCTTCTGTAGAGCGTGGCCGTCTCGTCTGCGCAGGTCCGATGGGACGTCTGAGGTTGACTCGGCCGAATTCCAGCCGGACGGGCTCCACCCGGACGGCTCCACCCAGATGGGGGACCCGGATGGCGAACCCGGATGGGGAACCCGGATTGGGAACCCGGATTGGGAACCCGGATTGGGAACCCGGATTGGGAACCCGGCCAGGGTGAACAGTGCCAGGTTCCAGCCAGCCAGGCAGGTCGCCGGGTCGCGAGGTGGCGAGTCGACTAGGACGCGGGGCGGCGAGCCGGACGGGTCACCAGCATGCTAGGGGACGCTCCCCTGGCAAAGTTTTGAAGTGTCGTTTCGCCGTCTAGGGCCTACCCGGGGGTCATCCCCCCGACATAGGGGACTGTCCAATTAGGTATAGCGTGGACAACAGCCACTAGAGCCACCTCTGGGTCAGGAATAGCCAAGTCCTCCTCTGTTGGTAACTTGATAGACGGGTTGTGCAAAACGTCCAGGAACACATTGAGTGGCACCGGCTTGCGCTGAGAACCCAAGCGAGAGAGTGCGTCTGCCGCCTCGTTCTGCCGGTGATCAATGTGATAACCTTTGAAGTGTCCAGCAATATTTTTGACCGCACGCCATAAGGGGATCCTTAGAATCCCATGTACCAGAAACATGCTGGGCCACCAAGTCTGAGTTGCCCAAACACCTTACCCGGCTCAGGTTCATCTCTTTGGCCATCCGAAGCCCATGAAGCAAGGCCTCATATTCTGCTGCATTGTTAGTACAGGGGAACATGAGTCTTAAAACATAACAGAGCTTATCTCCTCGTGGGGAAGTAATCACAACTCCAGCCCCCGAGCCTTCAAGCTGCCTTGAGCCGTCAAAGTGTAGGGACCAGTATGTTGTGTCGGGCTTCTCTTCGGGAGCCTGTAACTCTATCCAATCATTAATGAAATCCACCAATGCTTGGGATTTGATTGCTGTGTGTGGCACATACTTGAGGTGATGCGGACCGAGCTCAATAGCCCACTTAGCAACACGGCCGGTGGCCTCCCGGTTCTGGATGATATCCCCAAGAGGCGCTAAGCTTACCACAGTGATTGGATGTTCATGGAAGTAATGCTTCAACTTGCGACTAGCCATAAACACTCCGTAGATCAGTTTCTGCCAATGTGGATATCGCTGCTTGGTCTCGGATAACACTTCACTGATATAATACACAGGGTGTTGAACTGCATATTCCTTGCCATCCTCTTTGCGCTCTACAACGACTGCCACACTTACAGCCTTGTTATTGGCAGCAATATATAGTAACATTGGCTCCTTCTCGCGAGGGGCATCAAGGACCGGCGGCTCAGACAACTTCTTCTTGAGGGCCTCAAAAGCCTGATCTGCAGCATCACTCCAGACGAAGTTGTCTGATTTCTTAAGCAATTGGTACAACGGAATTGCCTTCTCTCCAAGCCGGCTTATGAACCGACTCAGTGCCGCAACCCGCCCAGCCAGCTTTTGCAGGCATTCAGATTGGCCAGCTTAGCCTGGGTCATGATTGCTTTGATTTTTTCCAGGTTAGCTTCAATGCCACGCTCAGAAACAAGAAATCCCAGAAGTTTTCCTGCAGGGACACCAAAAACACACTTCTCCGAGTTAAGCTTCATCTAGTAGACATGGAGATTATCAAATGTTTCCTTGAGATTCTCCAACAGAGTTTCTTTCCTTCGGGACTTAACCACAATATCATCAACATAAGCATGCATGTTTCGCCCGATCTGTTTGTGAAAGCAGCTTTGGACACAACGCTGGTAAGTCGCCTGCGCACACTTCAGACCAAATGGCATGGTTGTATAATAGAAGGCCCCAAAAGGTGTGATGAAAGCCGTCTTTTCCTGGTCTTCCAGCTTCATTTTGATCTGATGATAGCTAGAGTAAGCATCCAGGAAGCATAAACTCTCGCAACCAGCCGTAGCATCGATGATCTGGTCAATATGGGGCAAGGCAAAGGGGTCACTAGGACAAGCCTTATTCAGATCTATGTAATCAACACACATCTGCCAAGTCCCGTTTTTCTTCAGAACAAGCACTGGGTTAGCTAGCCATTCAGGATGGAAGACTTCTACGATGAACCCGGCAGCTAGGAGCCGGGCCACTTCTTCACCAATAGCTTTCTGCCTTTCCTCATTAAAGCGACGGAGATACTGGTGAACTGGTTTGAACTTGGGATCCACATTGAGGGAGTGCTCAGCGAGTTCTCTCGGTACACCTGGCATGTCAGAGGGCTTCCATGCAAAGATGTCCCGGTTCTCACGGATGAACTCGATGAGCGCGCTTTCCTATTTAGGATCCATGTTTGCCCGTATGGTGAACTGCTCAGAAGAATTGACTGGGGTAAAATCAACTTGCTTTGTGTCTCTGGCCGACTTGAACTTGAGCAGAGGGTCTGACTCCATCGTGGGCTTCTTCAGGGAGGTCATATCAGATGGGTCAACATTGTCCTTCTAATACCGCAACTCCTCTGCGGCGCAAGCCGTCTCGGTATATGCTGCGTCTCCTTCCTCGCACTCGAGTGCGATCTTCTGGTTGCCTTCCACTGTGATGGTTCCTCTTGGTCCTGGCATCTTCATTTTCAGGTAAACGTAACACGGCCATGCCATGAACCGCGCATAAGCCGGCCGGCCGAATAAGGCGTGGTATGGGCTTTTACGCTTAACCACCTCAAAGGACAGAAACTCAGAACGCCAGTTATCCTCTGAGCCAAAGGCCACCTCAAGGGAAATTCTTCCCATGTGATAGGCTGACTTGCCAGGAACAATGCCGTGAAATACTATAGAGGACGGAGTTAACTGCTTATCAGACAGATTCATCCGCCTGAAGGTGTCATAGTACAGAATATTGATACTGCTTCCTCCGTCCATGAGCACTTTAGTCAGTGTATAGCCGCCAACTTGTGGTGCAACCACCAGAGCCAAGTGGCCATGGTGATCTAGGAGGACAGGATGATTCGCCCTGCTCCAGGTAACTGGCTGTTCAGACCAGTTGAGATAATAAGGAGTTGCCGGTTCAACCGCGTGGGCGGCTCATCGTTGCACCTTCCGATCCTGTTTGCAGGTGCTGGTGGTGAAAACATGATACTGCCCGTTATTAACTGTTTTGGGTTACTCTGAAACCCTGTCGCACTGGCTTGGTGCTGATTTCCCTGGTTCCGTTGATTGCCACCTCCAGTATGACCAGCCCCCTGAAACTCGTTGCTCTGGTTACTATTCCCATGGAAACCAGAGCCTGTGAAGGGCCCTTGCAAGCCGGCTCCGGAGAAGCCGGGTCCTTGGTTGCCGAGTTGTCCTCCGCCGCCGCCCCCGTTATGATGATTCTGGAAGACCCGCTTGGCAAACTCCTGCATGACATAGCAGTTTTCCCAGGAGTGGCTGGACGGTTTACCATTGTAACTATGTTTCGGACATGGGGCCTCGAGAGCTTCCTTGTAGCTGAGAGGGCGATTACCAGAGGACTGCCTCCTAGATCCATCATTTTGACACTGGTTTTTGTTCCCTGTGTTTGTATTCGCCACCAGGTCAGAGCTACCATCATAACCCTTGCGTTTACCGCCGTTGTTGTTCTGCCCATTATTGTTGTTTTGCTGGTGGCCCTTGCCACCACCTTTCTTGTCTTTACCGGTTTTCTCTTCATCAGATGGTGGATCTTTAGTGTTATCAGACTCTGCGTACCAGGTTAAGACATCCATCAGATCACCCATATCCTGGGTTTTTCTCTTGAGTCGCCCTAATTTCTGGACCAGTGGCTGAAATTTGCATGTTCGTTCTAGAACAAGCACCGCCTGAGCCGCCAAGATACTGTCAGAACTGTGTATAACCTCTGCAACCCGGCGAGCCCAATGGTGGGCCAACTCATCCTCGCGCTGAACACATCATTCCAGATCAACAATGGTGGTTGGCCTTTTATAGGTTCCTTGGAAGTTCTTGATAAATTGCTCCTTCAGTTCCTGCCATGTGTTGATAGAATTCACCGGTAGGTTTTTCATCCAGGTGCGAGCAGGGCCTTCCAACATGAGAGGCAGATAACGCGCACACACTGCCTCGCTTGCGCCCAATAAGTCCATTGCTAGTTCGTAACTCTCGATCCACTCGGTGGGCTCCAAATTCGCTGTGTAATTAGGAACCTTGCGAGGACCTTTGAAATCTGGGGGTATGCGTGCTTCTCACAGCGCTGGCACCAAACAAGGAGTTCTGATCATGCGACTCGATAAGCCCCCCAGTTGGCCGGCTGTCTGGGTTGCGGTGGGTGGGATAGGCGTTATTGGCGGGTTGACATGCACCGGCGGGTTGACACGCACCTGCGGGTTGTGCCCTGCACGCGCGTTTTCCTCTTCCCACGCTCGTAGAGCCCGAGCGGCGTCCACAATGTCTTGTGCATTCAGGATTCTAGGTTGATCCGCCAATGGCGGGGCGGGTCTCCTACGGTGCGCGTTGCTGGAAACTACCGGCGGCTCTGGACGCTGGCTCCTGGTACGGCTCTGGTGAGGGGTTGAATGAAGACGGTGCTGGCTATGCGAGTAGTTGGCCTGCTGCACTATTGTTGTCTTGAGCATCGCAATAGCGTTCCTGGCCTCTGTCTGAATTGGACCGTCCCCCTCGATCGGAATAGCCGCTAAGTTGTGGGTTGCTGCCAGCACGTTATCGACCTGGTTGGAGTAGTGTCCAATTGGGGTTTGGAACCGGCGAGACGACGGCGCCTATTGCTGATCTGGCATGCGATGCTGGGCCGGCTCCCGCTGCTGAACCGGCTGTTGCAAGGGCGGCTCTCTTGTGGGGATGAATCCAGCCCCCGGGTTCGTCGAAGCTAGTGGCGTGGTGAACAGCTGAGTCGGCTCGAGGTTAGCCGGAAGCCGGCTCAGATGACGCCTCCTGTGGACGAGCTCCGACTCGGCCTGTCGGCGGTTCAGGTACTGCGCCTCCTCATCCAAGCGCTGCCTCTCCTCCGTAAGCTGGGCCTGCGCCTGAGCTATGCACGTGTTTTCTGTGTTGATATCCTCTTGGATCTTGGCCATCTGCTCACGACACTTCGTGATCTCCGCGTTACGTGCCGCCGCGTTCTCCACAGTAACCGGCTCAGCCAACAGGCCCGTCAGCGTATTCATCAAGTCTGTGAGCACCTGCACGCCGGTTCTCTAAGAGCCGGCGGCCGACGCACTAGCTCCTCCTGAGCCGGCAAGGGTGAGGTTCTGCCCGGGCACAGGATCGGCCGGGTCACGCATCGGATCTTGCCTGTCTGCCATGTATACCGCCACAAAGCGAGGCAGATCTGAAATTTCTGGAAAGACGTCATCCGTGTGCCCGAGCCCTCCACCGTGCAGAGGACGGATTGACTTGGTTTCTCCCGTTGAGGACTCGCCGTCAGATTGCATGAGCGTGTCATCTCCAGACAGGGAGTTCTCCGATGAGGCCACCCCTTGGGTGAAACCCATGAAGACATGGTTCCGGGCGGCTTGACGCGGGCCGGGTCTCGCCTGGCTCGGCCCAGCGCGGCGTGTCGACTAGACACCGGCGATGCTCTCCAACCCGGCGGCCGACTCGCCGACCACGCCTATGAAGGTCTGGATTTTGACGAAGGGGACCCGGTACCCGTACTCAATCGAGTCGGCGTCGGGGCCCCAGTATGAATCGTCGATGCAGAACTTCCCGCGGTCGCTTTTTGTCATCATGCCAACTGCGTACTTCCTGAACCCTGGGAGAGATCCCGCTAAGAACTCAACTCCATCGTGTGTAGGCCCCATGGTGGGCGCCAACTATCGTGGTTTTGTCATGGCAGATGCCCTTGTGAAAGGACTTGGAGATGAAGCCATCGCACAAGTGTGGAAGCTTAACGGGGTTGATCAGGAACGAGAATACGCTGGGTTACCCAGGTTCGGCTCCTCACGGTGGACGTAAAAGCCTACGTCCTGCTTGATTATATTGCTGTAGATCTCGATTACAAGGATGCGGATTCGCTAACCTAGCTCTCAAGGAGATTGCAACTTAGTCTTTTTCGTATAGGTCCTCCCCTTTATATATACAAGTGAAACCCTAGATTACATGAGAGTCCGGGTCATCCTTTGACCCATCTCCTATTCTTTCCTACTTGTTCTCCAAGACGGCCTTCACTCCACTCATCTTCCTCGTGAGCCGGCCCATTGCCTAAGCCGGCCTTTCCCACTAAGCCTCCTCTAGCCGGCCCGCCAAGAGTCCTTCAGCCCTACAGTGAGTTGACCCGCTGAGCCTGCTCTATGCCCGGGTTATCACCCTGCCGGGTCTATATGCTGGTAAATATCCCCAACAGTGGGAATGGAATCTCTTGATCTCAACACATGAGTAGGTGGTTCTCTCTCAGAAAATGTATGGTGGAAGTGTAGGCACGTTCTGATGCCTCTCCTTACTGAGTAAGAAGTGGTGGAGGGGTATATATAGCCTCCACACAAAATCCAACCGTTACACACTTTTGACCGAACTCGTTGGCACCGATCAGAAATCTTGGTGGCACTGAACTATGTAAAAGATATGAATGTTAGGAATCTTGGTGGGACCGACTGGAACAACTCGGATGGACCGATGTGCAATGGTTAGGGCAAACTTCGTCTCGGTGGCACTGATTGCATCAACTCGGTAGGACCGAAGTGACGCAATAAGGCAACAGAGAGTTGGCAAGCCATCTCGATGAGATCGATTTGCAAAACTCGGTGGGACCAAAGTAAGTGCAAACGATTACAGAGAGTTGGCAGGGCCATCTCGGTGGGACCGAGATCCATATCGGTGGATCCAATTTGTTAGGGTTTTGGCAGTGGCTAAGTCCAGATGAACTCGGTGGCTCCGGATAGGAAATTTCGGTGGGGCTGAGTTGGAATGTAGGTTTTGGACATATTTGGATGGAGAAAGTGGTTGAGGGTTTAGGAGCACTGTCATTAAGCACTTGAGCAAAAAGACCATTAAGCAACACCTCATCCCTTTTTAATAGTATTGGCTTTCCTATGGACTCAATATGATCTTGGATCACTAAACCAAAAATGTAGAGTCTTGAGCTTTTGCCAATCCATGTCCTTAGCATTTTGAAGGGTTCCACATCCTCTTGTCCATGCCACGCCATTGTTGAACTTGTCTGAAATATACTAGATAGAAACATTAGTCCAACAACATGTATATTGGCATAAATTACCAAAACCACCAAGCGAGAAAATATGCTTTCATGCGGGCCATCCTTGAGAGCCATGGGGAACCAGTTTGCCATGACCATGTCGTCACCGTTTGCCGCCTCGATGCTCAGGGCGTAGAGCTGCATGAACTCCATGGGGTTGGGGCTGCCGTCGTAGTGCAGAGGCAAGTCCGGCTTGAACTTAGCGGGCCACACCACACGGCGCAGCTCGCGGGTGATGGCACGGCTACCCACGCTGCTGGAGGGGACGCCGCCGGCCAGAGCGGCACGGTTCTGGCGACCGGCCGCCATGACTTCTTTGACGGTCCTGTCCTGGCACTGGCGCTGCTACTCGAGGAGCACGCGTGCGTTGGGCGGCGCGTGTCGAACGATCTGGCAGCTGGGCTCGCCATGGTCCAGAGAGGATGCACCATGGGATGGCTCGCGCGCCCGTGCGTCGCGGTGGCGCCGGGCGTCCTCGCCATGCAGAGGGGGCAGAGGGGGCGAGTCATACGCCACGTCTCTGGTGCGAGACAGCAGAGGACGGAGCAAGTGAGAGGGCACTAAGGCGTCGCCTACGGCATTGACGAGCTCAGTGATGCGGCCGAGCCAGGCGTCATAGCCGGCATCAGTGGGACGGTAGCGCAGGAGCTCGCGCGCCATGAGCAGTGTGGATTGCAGGGCTGGCGTATCGCGGCGAGCCAGTGACGAGGCTGTGGCGGTGTGGCCATCTGCCTGCACGGATGGGTGGAGGGAGGACGCATGCTGCTCCCTAGCAACAGGGTCGGTGACGGCGCCTGCGGCGCGGCGTCGACGGTCGTCGCGGGCGACAGGCTCCGTCTGGGCCACCCTGGCAGCCCGGCGCGCGTAGCGCTCACGGCGAGCGTCGGCCATGGCAGTGAGGAGGTGGAAGAGAACGCGAACCGCCCCCTACCTGGCGCGGCAAAATGTCGGAGTCTGGACCCCGGGGGACTAGAGGTTCAAACACTGGGGGTGCACTAGCTCTCTCCAACCAATGGTGACCACGGCGTGGCTACAGCGAGAGCGCTATGCGGGAGCACGACAGGGGACATGATGGTTACCCAGGTTTGGGACACCTTGCGGTGTAAAACCCTACTCCTGCTTGTGTTGGGATTGCTGTGGGCAAGAAGATGCTCTCGCTTACAAGGTTGAAGGCAGAGGAATCGATCCCCCTACAGTGGCAGCTCTGGCCCCTTTTATAGCCGCCTTGGTCCTCTTCCCCCAAAAACTAGGCGGGAAGGGTTGCCACACTTGGCGGGTTTTGAAAGAGGACAGGTGCTCAGTCTTATCCTGACTAAAGGCGGTCTTCGCCTGCAAAAGCATGTTCCATGACGCGCCAGTGGCCTTGGTAGTGACCTCGGCCCTGCGCGCCTTGCTGTCTTGGTCTTCTTTCAAAAAACGGGCAGTCCTTGGGACTTGCCTTGGAGGGGGGCAGATGGGGCTGCCCCTTTAGCACCAAAGAGGAAAGCCTGTCTGTCTGCGCTCGCTGGCGCGTCTTCTGCCGCCCTTCGTCGCCACACGCGTCACCCACGTGAGGAGCAACGGACCGCGTTGCTGACGTCAGGCGAGATGGCCTCGGGCGCCCGGCTCGGGAGGGCGCCCCGGGAGGCAGCCTCGCGAGAGGGCCTCACGAGGCTCCTGCTCCTGCCGTGGCTAAGTGCTGGCAGGGCGCGTCTTGAGGAGGGGTCTTCAGGAGGGTCGACCTTAGGAGATGTCTTCGCTTCGTGTCGCCCTTGGATGGGCCGCGCCTTGGGCCTTCGCCTGGCGTCATTCCCTGGGCCGCAGACAGACGGACCGGGGTACCCTGGTTCCCAATGGCCCGACAGTGACCACATTGGTGAAATGGTAATTACAGGATAATAGTGGCTACAGTGCTATCGTACCTAACCCTGACGGTATAGGATAAAAGCATTAAATGCTCCATTAGGTGTCGAGCGCTGCTGGATGCCGGCAAGGGGTCTTGGTCCACCTGTACCGTCAGCCCAACTACCTTTTATTAGCTCGACACGCACCTAGACGGGTGTCAATAAAGCTAATCCTCTAGTGGTGATCCTTCACGTAGCCCGATAGCCTCTACCTAACCACCTGTGCGGTTGCCACTTGTTGGCAAATCTCTGCACGCTCACCACCTGTCAAGCAGGCGGGCGGCGTGACAGTGAGCTTGAATTTTGCCGGCCTTGAGCTTGCCAGCGACGTGGAAGGCTTTTTGCCGGGAAGGTTTGCTTCCCGGTAATCATGGCCTAGATCTTAAGATGATCTTCTCGATGAGCTTCCTCGAGGCCTTCTTCACGGTATTATTCACCATGACTTGTGTGTCTTGGAATGAACCTACCTTCTGCCATTTCCTTCCCAGCACGGAGGCTGCAACTTGCCGATGCGTAGTTAGGGGTATGAACATCCGATGTTCACTACACCGACAGGAGCCCCCGAGCCTGGGCCAGACACGCGTGCACGACATTTATCTAGGCTAGGCCCATCAACACGCATCGGCACCCACGTGGTGGGTGCTAACTGCCACTCACTACTTTTTACTGTGTGCTGATGATAATGGATCTTCGCATTAACTGCGGGATCATGGGGGAGATGGAATGGGACGCAAGTGGGAATCGTGCTCCTGAAAAGGCGCACCACGTCGTGTGGTGAAGAGCCAGCCCCCACGGCTTCCCCATAAAAAGGAAGCGGCGGGGACGTTGCTCGATTCACCCATTCTATCTCTCCTTCCCCCTTACTGCTGCTGTCGTCATCCTCCTCGCGCCGCTGCACCTTGCTAAGCCGTCCCGCTTCTGCCTCCCACCAGATCCCCTTCTCCTAGCCATGGCTCCCAAGACGAGGGCCACCAAAGATGCAGAGAAGATAGGGAAAGTGCCGGAGAAGATGAAGAAGGTGATTCTGGAGCAGATGCGGAGGGAGAACGCCTGTTTTCCTCCGACACTGAAAACCACTGACCTCACGGCCAAGTACTCCCTCCAATGGTCGGTGAAGATGAAGGACCATGAAACCATTGATGTGCTGCCTGCAAGCATTCCTGCCGGTGCAGATAAGTTCGCATTGTTCGCCGGATATTTTTACTGTGGATTGCTTCCCCCTTCTCATATTTCTTTGATGAGCTGATAAGGACGTACGGGTTTCGGCTTCTGGATTTCGCTCTGAATGCTATCACCTGTATGTCCGTCTTCGCCCATCTTCGCCCAACGTGCCTCCGTTCCGCTACTTCTATTCACCGCAGATTGAAGGTGATGCCATCTCCGGTAGCATGACATGGATCCTGAGGCCTGCCAGGAAGGACACGTACCTCGAAGGAACCTGGCACAAGAAATGGTCGGAATGGAAGGAAGAATTGTGTTGGATTAAGATGAAAGATTTCCCCAAGTACTGCGCCACTGTGACTGAGAAGGTCAAGGGGAACCCTCAATGGTCAGATGTAGACCCCGGGGTGAAGAATTTGGTCTTGTTTTTGACCGGATATAGGATCTCCGTGCTGCCGGCTTGGCTCTTGAGATGGTAGGTGCCGATTTCCTCTGGCGCCGGATTGCTCCATTGCACCACAGCAGCTAGCTAGCCTGGGAGTATAAGAATGCTGGCGACACAATGCAGATCCGTCCCGGTGAGGCCAACAACTTGACGGTGTTGGATAATGACTACGTCATCTGCAAGATCTTCAACAAAAGTTGCAACCACAAGCTGCCGGATATAGTGCTTCCCCTGTGCAACAATGCCGCCAGGGACTCCATCTTGGCAATGATGCCAGAATGCAACGCCCAAGGCATTGTCGGCACGTAGCAGAGACCTGAGGGTGCCATCAAAGAAAAGTGGCACGCTGAGCTGGTGGATATCCCAGAGAGGGAAGAGGGTGATCTGATCCACCCCACCAAGCAGCATGAAATCGATTATATTGCCAGAAGAGTGGAAGACGCAGGTGTCACACCCTAGAATCGATTGTAAATAGTTGCATTAAAGCATCCATGCATCATGTTTAAATTCAAAGGAAATTTGAATTGGGGATGACCAAACCCTAGCACCAAAATAATTCAAATAGGTTCAACTCAAAATATTTTCAATGAACCCAAAATGTCTTAAAAAATGTTCATGATTTAGGGAAAAAGGTGGAAACCCTAACCATAAATGATGCATATTTTTCCAGGACATTTTTGGTCTTTGAATTAACACAATACCTATTTGAATTGGGGCTATTAAATGCTATAAAATAATTTATGGCTCCAATAATTCTGGAGTTGGTTGAGGGCCACTGGAATAATTCAGAAAGAGCCCACAAATAATTTCAGGATTTAATAAAATGGTTTACTATTTTTACTAAATCAAAACAGACAGGAAGAAATAGAAAACAGAAATAAAAGAAAAAGGAGAAAACTTACTTGGCACTTACCAGCCGGCCCAGCACTGTGCGGCCCATCTGGCCCACTGTGCCAGTCATCTCCCTCCTTGCGCCAGGAAGACAGGAGCATGTGCCCGCGGCGCGCCAGCACGCGCGCGCCAGCTCCTGCTTCCACCGTGACGCCACAGCTCTTCTGGACGCGCCACGGAGATGCCCGCGATCTCCTCTGCCATATCCCCTCCTCTGCTCTTCCCCACGCCAGACCCGAGCATAGCCGTCGCCGCCCCTCGCTGTCCTCGCGGCCACCGGCCACCCTGTGCCTTGCCGCCATGTACAGCAGCTCCGCCTCAACGGACAGCATCACCGCGCCGACGCCTGCGTCCCCGGATGCCCTGTAGCCTTGCCATCGAGCTCGTCTTCCTCCTCTGCCACGCCGGATGCCGCCCTTCGATCCGCTGCCCCTCGAGCTTCCCCGGCCACGCTGACCCCGTCCTCGAACTCGCGGTGAGCCTCTGAGTGTTTTCCCCCTGACCCCATCACCGTTGTCGTCAAGTAGCTGCTAGTTCCATCGCCACCATGAGCTCGCCGGCGCTGTCCATGTAGCCGTCGTCGCCATGGGTCACCACAGCCAAAACCAAGCACGCCATCGTGCTTCCCACGCCTCCAGAAGGCCAACGCACACTTCAGCTCGCTCGCCTGTGCCCCGTAGCGCCGCGCCCGTGTAGCCTGTGCTTGCTGCCGCCACATAGCTCGTCACCGGCGTCGATTTCGTTAACCCCGCGACCCGCTGCTGCCTCTGCTGGATGCGCGAGAGCAAGTGCTATAGCCTGGTGCCCTCCGCGCATCGAACTGCTACCGGAGCAACGTTTCCGGCGAGCCTCCGCCGCGGCTGGACGTCGACGGCGTCTAATTCCGACGACGGTGACGTGGCAACATCATTAGTTGCTAATGACCCCTCTAATCACCCCTAGAGCCACTGCCATGTGGGCCCCTATGCCTATTAAGGTTAATTTAATTTCTGTTTAGATTAGTTCATAACCTAGTGGGACCAACGCGTCAGCATTGACTTTGTTGACGTGGCCGTTGACCGGGCCCACCTGTCTGTGACCCTAGCCAGCACTTTGATACTGACCAATGGGACCCACTGGTCAGGATTGACCTGGACTAGCCCTGTTGACTAGATGACATAAGCATGATGGAGTGCTGACGTCATAAATGTGTTTTGGATTTTAAATAAATCAGAAATGATTTATTAATTTTAGAAAATGTCCTAAACTATCATAGAAAATCAACCGTAGCTCTGAATGAAATAAATTATATATGAAAAATTATCAGAAAAATATGAAGAATCTGTTTATGGCATTTTCATGCATGTTTGAAGAACTTAAAGCTGCTGTATATGACAACTTGAATAAATGGCATTTGAAATGCCTTATATGGAGTTTGAATTTGAATGTTGTGTTCAAATCAATTTCATTTAAATTGTTGCTAGTTGCATCAACCCAAATCACAACATGTTGCCATGTCATGATCATGAATCATATTGTTGCATCTCCGCGAATTGAATGGTGTCCCTTGTTTGCCGGTGTTTGTTCCCTCTCGGTAGACGTTGTTCCGACGTTGAGATCGATGTCACTGATGAAGACACAATGCTATCTTCAGAAGTGCCAGGCAAGCAAACCCCCATTGAGCATTCCGATACAATACCACTCTCTCGCTCTTGCTCTCTTTTATTGCATTTGGACAACAAGGATTCAACTGTTACTTGTTGCGGTAGTTGAACCCATTCCTCTGCATGGCCTGTCTTTGCCATAGTAAATAGTTGAAACCCACTAGCATGAGTAGGAGTTGTTTGAGCCATGCTGTGCCTACTCGTTCATGCTTGCTGGTTATGCCTGCTATGGTTAGAGTTGTGTTAGGTCTGATTCATCTGGGATGGATTGGAATGGTGGTGAACATGTCCTACTGTGTGAGAGCTAAGTGTGCGAACACGATTTGGTAAAGGTAGTGATGAGAGGCCATGTAGGAGTACATGGTAGGTTGTCTCATTGGGACCGTCCTTAAGAACCGAGTTCCGTGTTTGTGATCCAAGACAGATACTACCACACATTGGGTCCTGAAATATGACCCCGCTCGACTTATTAATCGCCTTGATCTCTGTCCTGGAGTTGCAACTAGTTTCTGGTGTATGTAGGATATGTGTTGGTGGCCGTGCATAGCGCTGACCTTAGGGGTGGGCTATGATGCAGTAGAGACACCGAGGCATGGTGTACCAAGTGACACTGGAATGGTGCTCTTGGGAGCCCTGCACTCATCGTTTGGGGCCGTAGTGGAAACCTCGGCCGGACTTCCTTGCGGATGGAACTCAAATAGGCGATAAAACTGGACTAGAGACTTGTGTGGTTAGTCAGGTCGTGGTCTACACCCACGCCGGCTTTCACTTGAAGTCTGCCGAGCACATGTCGTGTGCAGGCGCTAAGTGGTGGAAAAATGTGTGAAGAAGTACACCCCTGCAGGGTTAATGATCTATTCGAATAGCCACATCCGCAGATATGGACTGCTTGGAAGCTTACATTGTACATATACAAGTTGAAATGGATACTCTAAAATGCGCAAGATAAGCGTGAGTGCTTTGGAAGGCCTTCTCGTAGGAAGATAGGAGGGAATCCATAGTGGTGTATTGAAATGGTGAATATGTGGACTCGTGTGTGCTTTCTCACCTCAGGGAAAATACTGGTAGTCGTAGTACATGATAGCCACTGAGTCAAAGCTGGCTTGCTGCAGTTAAACTCCATAATCCCCTTGTTGATACTGATGCATATGTAGTTAGTTCTGATGTAAGTGTTGCTAAGTACCTTTGTACTCATCGTTGCTTAATTTATGTTTTTGCAGAGGAGACGTTAGTCTCACTAGTGCTTTCAACGACAAGTTCGATGTTGACCGATTAGCTTGGGTATCCCAGACAGAGATCTGGCTCCTCTAGAGGGTCTTGTAGATAGACAGGCTTCCCAGCCTTCTCTCTTTTAGCTGTCTGTACTCAGACAGGTTATGCTTCCGCTTGTTGCTTGTATGATTTGTATGTTGGGTCATGAGACCCATGTTTGTAATATCATGCTATGTATGGCTCCTCGGAGCTTCTTAAATAAATACTTTGAGTCGTAGAGTTATGTTGTGATGCCATGTTGTATCTACACATATCGAGCATATTGTGTGTATGTTGTTGAAATGCTTTGGTATGTGTGGGATTCGACACCTAGTTGTTTATTCTTGGTAGCCTTCCTTATGGGGAAATGCCTCCTAGTGCTTCCATCCGGAACACATGGATTGACCGGCATGTGTCCTTCTTTGCTCATGTGTCTGTCCCTACGGGGAAATGTCACGCGGTGTTTACCGGAGTCCTGATAGCTTGCTACATCCCGATTACACTCGCTGCTGGCCGACACGTGCATTGTTGGGTCATGTATGCCTGTCCCTGTAAGTTTGTGCCACCTTGGTTTACGACTAGTCATGTCGACCTGGGTTCTCTGTCATATGGATGCTAGCATCACAATCATATACGTGTGCCAAAAGACGCAAACGGTCCTGGCCAAGGTAAAGGTGGCAGCCGTGGGTTACCGTGCGTGAGGCCGGAAAGTGATATGATGTGTCTTAAGCTAGACCGGTGTGACTTAGGATCGGGGTCCTAACAGTGTTGGTATCAGAGCCTGATGCCTGTATGATTACCAAGCTAAACTAGTCGAAGTCAAGTCTAGAAATGTTTTAGTGATATAAGGGAATTGATTGGGGAAGGGAACGTAAGGCTCTTTTTACTCCTTATCCTCGTGTCATTCTGATTCTGAGTCGCCCTCTTCTTTTCTACGGGGATTAAGAACCAGGCTTCTCATCTATCTATTAGGATGACGAGTTACTATGCTGCAGACTCATAGGAAAGGTGTTGTCCTCTCAGATCGGTGTTTCCATAGTAATTCAGTTGTTATGTTGTCGGTTGTCTTGCAGGTTGTCTCATGTTTCATGCCCGTACAACCGTTATGCTGTCCGAGGTATCCCAGGTTTCTAAATAATCTGATGCATTTGCAACCTCTTCCCTCCTTGTTCCCGATGTCCTTTTGGGCCAGAGTAAGCACACTAATCGCCGAGTTGAGGTACTCCATTGCCTCGACATAATTGTTGAAGCTATCAGGAAACTAGGATATCATAGATAGCCACGCAGTAACCCAACCTTGTGTTGTGTTCTCACTATGATGATTCTGGCCACCATTCTCGAAAGCATCTCCTGATGTTATTTAGTGAGTAGGTATTCTATTTCCGGGTTCCTGAACCCATGATTCATTACGTCCATTCCCATTGATAGTGTTTGCTCGTTCCTTTAGGATATTAGTAACCTTTGTGATAGTCTTCAAGGTTCATGGTTTCTCATTCTTCCTAGTACCATGAACCAGCCATGGCAGAAGTTCTTTTGGACCAAAGGTTCACAACAAGAGTACTCTTGAGGAGTTCTCCATTATATATTTGTGACTTTGCCAATCCTACCTTTCTCACATGCTAACCCACGCATCCACAACTCAGAAACTCATATGTTCCTTTGAGTTGCCCCTCTTCAGTTGTATTCCGACCATCGTCTAACAACTGATAGTCAAGAGTAGTTGTGCATTCGTCTTCATCGATGCCTGTTATTTTTGTGGTCTGTCAATCCATTCTATTTCAGAATGCCTAGGAGAAACAAACTCCAGCACCCCATCCATTTCTAGGATTGGGTCAAAGTAGTTGTATTTCGCATATCAGAATGCCAATCCAGCTTCTGTTATGTTCTACCCTAAAGTATTACCCTCCTCATGTCAAGAATGTCATGGGAATTGCACACCATCTTATGAATTCTTGATGAAGTGATACTTCCCGCCATCATCATTTATTTCTTGGTCTTCGTGTTGCTTGTAACCGGAATGCTGACAAATGAACCATGATGTGTGAAATCAAAACTCCTAGCTACCCCATTGCTTGGTAGTTAATGGACAATAATCTCATTCTTAGCGTGTTGGTTACTGAATCATCATTCTAAGATTGATCGTGCTACCTAGTCTATTTTCCCCGTGCACTCTTTGATCGATGAGTTAGGATTGTGTAAATCCCTTGCTTATTTGATCACATCATCTTGCCCTAAAAGCAAGATTGTTCTCGAGCTTAATGACATATCGGTGGTTCATGATTTTTCGAATATCATCTCAGAAGTATTACCAGGTTGTCCCCTGACCGTTATGTTGAGTTCGTGATCAAGTTGGTTTTCCTCCAAACCACTCCTTCTCCAAGAATCTGTGTTGGATACCCTAGATTAGTTGGTTAAGCTAAACAACAACTTGAAGAATTGGAAGATAAAAGCTTGATCTAACTTAGTTCATTCGAAGGGATATCTTTTGTGTGTGTGTGTGTGTGTTGAAGAAAGATGATATCTTCATCGATTGGCCTTCGTGTTCAGTTATTGGATCTATTGTCTTATCCAAGCCTTTGATTTGATTATGGGCTATCATCAAATCACAATCAGAACCAACGATTTTCGTAATGTTGTCTTACTCGTGGGGGTTTCCTCGAGCATACACCATTATATCTTTTGGTCTGACCAATGCTATCGCTTTGTTCACATAGTTGTGGAATTCCGTCTTCATGGAAATCTCGATGATTAGTTGTTGAGCCCATCAACAGCATTCTGTCTTCTCCATGATTCGTGTTGAACATCAAGCTAGTGTTGGAAACTTTCGAAAGCATTATCTTCGTGCTAGCCCATGAAGTATATGTCATGGTGAAAGAAGTGACTTCCTCTAGTTCATGTGCATTCGAAGCAAGTTGCCGCCGTGAATTCGAGAAAGTTGTTTTGCTTCATTGGGAATCGTCCCAAGTCAGTCATGCATGTGTGAAGTATTCTATGGTTTGATAGGCTAGCAACCTCCATTCCATATGTATTTCCTTGCACACCAAGCCACTGATTGAATTGTTCAAGGAGAAGTTCCTTCTTAAGAGCTAATCATGACTTAAGTAAGGACTTCATTATCCTCGATGATGGTTCCCAACCAAAACTCGGTAGTGTTTTGTTCTAGGACCTCCATGTGGTCACGTTTGTCTTAGACAGTGTGTTCACGTGAATCTTGCAACCCAGCTCATGTTTTGGAGCTTGCTTCCGTGGTTCATTTCCCGAGAATCTCACAATGTCATCTCGTCAATTTGTGTTGCAAACTTTCGTTTTCAGACATGCTACGTCTAAAGTGTCCTATCACCAGCCAGATCTGAATCGCAGGCAGATGTGATGGTTGGGATTTCTCCTAGGAATTATAATACTGGTCTCTTCGTAACCCGGTAAGTGGATGTTGTGGATAACACACCTAGCCGGAAGACCTGTTATTACAATATCTTGTATCAGCAACATTAGCCACTTCACCATGAGGTTCCGTGTGACTTATTCTAGAAGTTGTTCCTTATGGATTCCTTGCGCTTCCAAAGTCCGACCTTTACTTGATGTTCTAGATACCAACCAGTATCTATAGTTGGGTTACGCTAGTACATCAAGGAGAACATTAGAAGAAGAGTGCTAAATGTCTCTCGTTTGATCATCCAAATTTTGTCCCCTTGCCTTTGCTAAGGTGAAATCTGAGAAAGTGTTGTCTTCCTTTGCATCTGCATCCTCCAGCTATATCCATCGTGGTAGTATGAAGTGTTACCAGAATCCTTAATATAGTTGCTGGTAAAATTCTAATGAATATGGAAATGCTCAAGTTCTTGAGAGCACGCTCAGGCACTAGGTTTTATCGTCGGCATTAATTGGAATGTGCCCTTAGTTTTTTCGATTATTATATAGCCATTCAAACAGTGGAATCAGTCTCTACTGTTGAGCCTTCTCCCCAGTTACTAGAATCATTTCTAGCATTTACATTTTGTTCCCAGCTTGCACCCGCCATTGTGCCATTTTCCCATGGGCTGCCCTTCTCAGTAATTGTTGTTCAGGATCATCTTCAAAAGTGGTCTTACCATGGGCCCCATCCATTTCCGATGATAAGCAAAATTCATACATTGCGTTGTCTTCAACAAGGTAGTCCACATCATCCATTCTACTTTGGGTATGCCATTTTTTCGAACTCCTTCAAACGATCATTGTGAATTGCCTTAGGCGGGTATAGAGAGTTTCAATGATCTATGTATCAAAAGTAATTCTTTTTGCCACTTAATGGAATAACTCTACGAGTCACCTTCCCTAAGGTGCCTTGATTTGGTATTAAGGGTAATATATCTCCTCGCTACTTTGACAACCATCCATCATCTTACCTAAGCGTGGAATTGTTGCCTACCAAATTGAACCTTCATCATCCGTTTCTTTCCATCCCTCTCGACGTGTGTTCTATATCTCAGCTCAAGAGATGTTTTTACATCTCACTCCATGAGTTGATCATGAGTTGCTCAATCTTCATGAAGATCGAGTCTTATAGAGTTTTCCTATTCCTTTTGTCGTCATGTTGGGTGAAGTTCTCAAAGGCAAGGATGTCAAGATCAATATGTTGTAATGAATCAACATCTTCGAGAAGTGCAATTTGGATCGTGAAGGTTGTAATTGTTTTGTGTCCCCTCTTTCTTCTTACCTCACGTCTTGAATCTCGGGACGAGATTCTTGTCTAGTGGGGGTGAGTTGTCACAGCCCTAGAATCGATTGTAAATAGTTGCATTAAAGCATCCTTGCATCATGTTTAAATTCAAAGGAAATTTGAATTGGGGATGACCAAACCCTAGTACCAAAGTAATTCAAATAGGTTCAACTCAAAATATTTTCAATGAACCAAAAATGCCTTCAAAAATGTTCATGATTTAGGGAAAAAGGTGAAAACCCTAACCATAAATGATGCATATTTTTCCAGGACATTTTTGGTCTTGAATTAACACAACACCTATTTGAATTGGGGCTATTAAATGCTATAAAATAAATTATGGCTCCAATAATTCTGGAGTTGGTTGAGGGCCACTGGAATAATTCAGAAAGAGCCCACAAATAATTTTAGGATTTAATAAAATGGTTTAGTATTTTTACTAAATCAAAACAGACAGGAAGAAATAGAAAACAGAAATAAAAGAAAAAGGAGAAAACTTACCTGGCACTTACCAGCCGGCCCAGCACTGTGCGGCCCATCTGGCCCACAGTGCCAGTCATCTCACTCCTTGCGTCAGGAGGACAGGAGCGCGTGCCTGTGGCGCGCCAGCACGCACGCGCCAACTTGTGCTTCCACCGTGACGCCCTGGCTCTTCTGGACGCGCCATAGAGACGCCCGCAATCTCCTCTGCCGTATCCCCCTCGCAGCTCTCTCTTGCCTCCCTCCTCTGCTCTTCCCCGTGCCAGACCGGAGCGTAGCCGTCGCCGCCCCTCACTGTCCTCGCGGCCACTGGGCACCCTGTGCCTCGCCGCCATGTACAGCTGCCCCGCCTCAACGGACAGCGTCACCGCGCCGACACCTGCATCCCCGGATGCCCTGTAGCCTCGCCATTGAGCTCATCTTCCTCCTCTGCCGCACCGGACGCCGCCCTTTGATACGCTGCCCCTCGAGCTTCCCCGGCCACGCTGACCCCGTCCTCGAACTCGCGGTGAGCCTCTGAGTGTTTTCCCCCTGACCCCATCACCGTTTTCGTCTGGTAGCTGCTAGTTCCATCGCCACCGTGAGCTCGCCGGCGCTGGCCATGTTGCTGTCGTCGCCATGGCTCGCCACAGCCAAAACCAAGCACGCCATCGTGCTTCCCACGCCTCCAGAAGGCCAACGCACCCTTCAGCTCGCTCGCATGTGCCCCATAGTGCCGCGCCCGTGTAGCCCGTGCTTGCTGCCGCCACCTAGCTCGCCGCCGGCGTCGATTCCGTTGACCCCGAGACCCGCTGTTGCCTCTGCTGGATGCATGAGAGCAAGGGCTACAACCTGGTGCCCTCCGCGCATTGGACTGCTGCCAGAGCAACGTTTCCGGCGAGCCTCCGCCGCGGCTGGACGTCGCCGGCATCTAATTCTGGCGACGCTGATGTGGCAACGTCATTAGTTGCTAATGACCCCGCTAATCACCCCTAGAGCCACTGCCATGTGGGCCCCTGTGCCTCTTTAGGTTAATTTAATTCATGTTTAGATTAGTTCATAACCCAGTGGGACCCACGCGTCAGCATTGACTTGGCTGACGTGGCCGTTGACCGGGCCCACCTGTCTGTGACCCTAGCCAGCACTGTGACACTAACCAGTGGGACCCACTGGTCAGGTTTGACCTGGACCGGCCCTGTTGACTAGATGACGTAAGCACGATGCAGTGCTGACGTCATAAATGTTTTCTGGGTTTTAAATAAATCAGAGATGATTTATTAATTTCAGAAAATGTCCTAAACTTCTAAAAATCATAGAAAATCAACCGTAGCTCAGAATGAAATAAATTATATATGAAAAATTATCAGAAAAATATGAAGAATCTGTTTATGGCATTTTCATGCATGTTTGAACAACTTAAAGCTGCTCTATATGACAACTTGAATAAATGGCATTTGAAATGCCTTATATGGAGTTTGAATTTAAATGCTGTGTTCAAATCAACTTCATTTAAATTGTTGCTAGTCGCATCAGCCCAAATCACGGCATGTTCCCATGTCATGATCATGCATCATATTGATGCATCTCCGTGAATTGAATTTTCTCCCTTGTTTTGCGGTGTTTGTTCCCTCTTGGTAGACGTTGTTCCGACGTTGAGATCGATGTCACTGATGAAGACACAATGCTACCTTCAGAAGTGCCAGGCAAGCAAACTCCCATTGAGCATTCCGATACAATCCCACTCTCTCACCCTTGCTCTCTTTTACTACATTAGGACAACAATGATTCAACTGTTACTTGTTGCGGTAGTTGAACCCATTCCTCTGCATGACTTGTCTTTGCCATAGTAAATAGTTGAAACCCACTAGCATGAGTAGGAGTTGTTTGAGCCATAATGTGCCTACTCATTCATACTTGCTGGTTATGCCTGCTATGGTTAGAGTTGTGTCAGGTCTAATTCATCTGGGATGGATTGGAATGGTGGTGAAGATGTCCTACTGTGTGAGAGCTAAGTGTGCGAACACAATTTGGTAAAGGTAGCGATGAGAGGCCATGTAGGAGTACATGGTTGGTTGTCTCATTGGGACCATGCTTAAGAACCGAGTTCTGTGTTTGTGATCCAGGATAGATACTACCACACATTGGGCCCTGAAATATGACCCCGCTTGACTTATTAATCGCAACTAGTTTCTGGTGTTTGTAGGATATGTGTTGGTGGCCGTGCATAGCGCTGACCCTAGGGGTGGGCTATGATGCGGTAGAGACACCGAGTCACGATGTACCAAGTGACACCCGAATGGTGCTCTTGGGAACCCTGCACTCATCGTTTGGGGCCGTAGTGGAAACCTCGGCCGGACTTCCTTGCGGATGGAACTCAAATAGGCGATAAACCTAGACTAGAGACTTGTGTGGTTAGTCAGGTCGTGGTCTACACCCACGCCGGCTTTCGCTTGAAGTCTACCGAGCACATGTCGTGTGCAGGCGCTAAGTGGTGGAAACATGTGTGAAGATGTACACCCCTGCAGGGTTAATGATCTATTCGAATAGCCGCGTCCGCGGATATGGACTACTTGGAAGCTTACATTGTTCATAGACAAGTTGAAATGGATACTCTAAAATGCGCAAGATAAGCGTGAGTGCTATGGATGGCCTTCTCGTAGGAAGACGGGAGGGAATCCATAGTGGTGTATTGATATGGTGAATATGTGGACTCGTGTGTGCTTTCTCACCTCAGGGAAAATACTGGTAGTCGTAGTACAGGATAGCCACTGAGTCAAAACTGGCTTGCTGCAGTTAAACTCCACAATCCCCTTGTTGATACTGATGCATATGTAGTTAGTTCTGATGTAAGTCTTGCTGAGGACCTTTGTACTCATCGTTGCTTAATTTATGTTTTTGCAGAGGAGACGTTAGTCTCACTAGTGCTTTCAATGACAAGTTCGATGTTGACCGATTAGCTGGGGAATCCCAGACAGAGGTCTGGCTCCTCTGGAGGGTCTTGTAGATAGACAGGCTTCCCAGCCTTCTTTCTTTTAGCTGTCTGTACTCAGATAGGTTATGCTTCCGCTTGTTGCTTGTATGATTTGTATGATGGGTCATGAGACACATGTTTGTAATATCATGCTATGTATGGCTCCTCGGAGCTTCTTAAATAAATACTTTGAGTCATAGAATTACGTTGTGATGCCATGTTGTATCTACACATATCGAGCATATTGTGTGTATGTTATTGAAATGCTTTGGTATGTGTGGGATTCGACACCTAGTTGTTTATTCTTGGTAGCCTTCCTTATGCGGAAATGCCTCCTAGTGTTTCCATCCTGAACACATGGATTGACCGGCATGTGTCCTTCTTTACTCATGTGTCCGTCCCTACGGGGAAATGTCACGCGGTGTTTACCGGAGTCCTGATAGCTTGCTACAGCCTGGTTACAGTCACTGTTGGCCGACACGTGCATTGCTGGGTCATGTATGCCTGTCCCTGTAAGTTTGTGCCACCTTGGTTTATGACTAGTCATGTCGACCTGGGTTCTCTGTCATATGGATGCTAGCATCACAATCATATACGTGAGCCAAAAGACGCAAACGGTCCCGGCCAACGTAAAGGTGGCAGCCGTGGGTTACCGTGCGTGAGGCCACAAAGTGATATGATGTGTCTTAAGCTAGATCGGTGTGACTTAGGATCGGGGTCCTGACAGCAGGGGCGTTGAATCTTCCCGGGCAGCAGGCGACAACTCTCAAGACTACCGCTACAGCTCCCAATGCATCAAGAAGGCTTGCCGGCATAGAGATCAGTGTCGTCCCAGTGGGAACCAGGGTACCACGGGCCGTCTGCCTGCGGCCCAGGAAGCAACACCTGGCGAGGCCCAAGAGGCGGCCCAGTCATGAGCGCCGCAAAGCAAGACACCTCATGAGGCGCCGGCCTCGCGAGGACCCCCCTCCGTGGGGGGCAGACCCATCGAAGATCATCAGCATCAGCAGGCAGCGTCGCGAGGTCCCCTCTCGCGAGGCGGTCTCCAGAGGCGACCTCCCGAGGCTGCCTCCCAAGGAGCCGCTTAGCGCTGGCCACGAAGACAGCGATAGGAGCCGTACCAGCATGTGCGGCCAAGGTGGGTTTCCTCTTTGGTGATAAAGGAGCAGCGCCTGCTGCCCTCCCGCAAAGCAAGTCCCAAAGCTTGCATGTTTGGTGCAAGAAGACCGACATGACGAGACGCGCTAGGGCGGATGTCATCGCCGATCCCACCAGCGTGTCATGGATGGCCTCTTTGCAGGTGAAGACCACCTTTTGTCAGGATAAGACTGGGCGCTTGTCCCCCTTCAAATGGCCATTGTGTGGCTACCCTTCCCGCCAATATTTTCGGGGGAAGAGGACCAAGGCAACTATAAGAGGGGCAGTGCTGCCACCGTAGAGGGGGATTGATCGATTCCACCTTCTTCCACCTTGTACGCAAGAACTCTCTATCCACCGAAATCCAAAACACAAGCAGGAGTAGGATTTTACACCACACAGTGGCCCGAACCTGGGTAACTCTCGTGTCCCTGCCGTGCCCTGTGTGTGTGCGCACTCCCGCCGTGCTCCGCTCGCTGTAGTCTTGCTGTGGTCACCACCGGGTGGTTAGGCAGCAAGCTAGCCCCCAGAGTCCGAACCAGTGTCCCCGAAGCCCCTCTTTCGACATTTGGCGCGCCAGGTAGGGGCAAGCTTCCGTTCCCTCCACCCCAACATCGACATGGCCGACGCCCGACACGAGCGCGCTCTACGCAGGGCTGCCAGGATGGTCCGCACCGAGCCCGTCGGCAACGACAGCCGCCGCGGGCATGCTGGCGCTGCCACTGGACCCGTAGGGGGAGAAGAGCAGGCCTCCTCCCTCCACCCGTCTGTGCAGCCACCTGCTCACACCGCCACGGCATCCACAGTCGTTCGCCGCGACCCGCCGGACCCATAGGACGCGCTGCTCATGGCGCGTGAGCTGCTGTGCTACCGCCCCACCGAGGCCGGCTACGACACCTGGTTCGTGCGCATCACCGAGCTCGTCAACACAGCCGGAGATGCCCCGGCACCGTCCTGTTCTCTTCCACCTCCCTCGCCGTGTGGCGCGGAGGCAGAGCGCAGCGCGCTTCCTCCGCCTCCTCCGACCGGTGGCGGCGTGGGACATCGTCGCGACGCGCGCGCGGGAGCCGTCCCGTGGCGCATCTTCGCCGGACCACAACGACGCCAGTTGCCAGATCGTCCGACGCGCGCCAGCAGACGCGCGCATGATCCTCGAGTAGCAACGCCAGTGCCAAGACCGCACCATCCAGGAGGTCGCAGTGGCCGGGCGCCAGAACTGTGCCTCCCTCGCCGGTGGCGTCGCGTCCAGCAGCGGGGGCTACCGTGCCTTGACTCGCGTGCTGCGCCGCATGGTGTGGCCTACGAAGTTCAAGCCGGACCTGCCTCCTCGCTAAGACGGCATCCCCAACCCTACGGAGTTCCTGCAGCTCTACACTCTGAGCATCGAGGCTGCGGGCAGTGACGACAAGGTTGTGGCGAACTGGTTCCCCATGGCCCTCAAGGACGCCCCACGCTCGTGGCTCATGAACCTCCCCGAAGCAACCATCTCTTCTTGGTCCGAACTGTGCCGGCAGTTCATCGCCCACTTCAAGGGCATGCACGAGCGTCCCCTCACGCTCAACAACCTGCGCGCCATGCTCCAGCGGCCTGACGAGACTCTCTGCAAGTAGATCCAGCGCTTCAGCCAAGTGCGCAACAAGATCCCGCGCACCTCCGATGCCGCGATCATCTCCGCTTTCTCCTCCAGCGTCATGGATGTCCGGATGCGCGAGAAGCTCACCATCAATGATGAGCTCGACACCGCGATCGAGCTGTTCGACCTAGCCAACAGGTGCGCCAAGGCTGAAGAGGGCCACCTGTTCGCCCACAACAACCCAGACATGGCGCCTGATGCTGCCAAGGCCAAGAGCAAAGATGCCAAGCACAAGGGCCCGCCGTGCTTGCGGCGGAGCCTGAGCAGAAGCACGCCCGCGACCACGACGAAGCCAAGAAGGATGGTCGCCCCTTCTGCGCCTACCACGGCATGCACTCCCACATCACCGAAGACTGCCACGAGCTCAAGCAACTTCGTGAGGACCGCCAAGACCTGTGCGGCAGCAGCAACGATCGTGGCGCTGGCCTTGGAGGCGGCCGCAACGGCAGCCGGTGGGGAGACCGCAACAACAATGGCAACAACAACTTCCGGCAAGGCTGGCAGAACTAGCCACGGCAGGCCAACCCTCAAGCCAATGCCGCCCTGCCGCCGTTGCCGCCGCTGCCTGGCAGGAACAATGGCAACCAGGCTAACGAGAATGCTGGGGGCTACCAGGATCCTCGCGGAGTGGCATGCATCCTCGGCGGGGCCCAGGCTCCCTCATCCAACCGCCACTTCAAGCAGTTCTCTCGTGAGGTGAACGCAGCCCTCCTGAGGCCCGAAGCCTCTTAGCCCCTCAAGTGGTCATAGTACACGATCTCCTTCGACTCGAAGGACCACTCCAAGTCCACGGCGGCTGTAGGCACCATCCCCATGCTATGCACGCCCACCATCAACAACGTCACCGTCACCAAGACGCATGTCGACAGCTGCGCAGTCCTCTACATGGTCTCCATCGAGACCATCAAGAAGCTCCAAGTGCCCTACGAGCGCCTGATGCCGACGAGGCCCTTCTCAGGTGTCACCGACGGCTCCACCCTGCCTCTGGGGCAAGTGCGCTTGCCTGTCACCTTCGGCACTCGCAAGAACTACCGCACCGAGCTTATCGACTTTGACATGGCACACATCGGCCTACCCTACAATGCCATCTTGGGCTACCCCGTGCTCGCCAAGTTCATGGCGGTGACCCACCACGCCTACAATGTTCTCAAGAAGCCGGGCTGCAGCGGTACCCTCACCGTCTGCTGTGACGAGAAGGACGCAGTACGCTCCCTCGAGCGCGCCTACAAGGCTGCCGCCACAGCTCACCCCGCTGACAAAATGACGCCGAGCCTTCCGAGGCCGCACCCGCGAAGAAGAAGCAGCTGTTCTCTCAGGCACGCACCGAGACAAAGAAAGTGTCGGTGGATGGCAGTGGCTCCGGGCCCGCCTTCATCATCGGCGATGGCCTCGATCCCAAATAGGAAGGCGCGCTCATCGCCTTCCTCCGGGCAAATGCTGATGTGTTCGCACGGACAACATCAGATTTGTCCGCTGTGCCGAGGGAGGTGATCGAGCACCACTTAGCGGTGTGCCCCAACACGCGCCCTGTCACGCAAAAGGCACGGCGCCAAGCGCCTGAGAAGCAAGAGTTCATTGTCCAAGAAGTTCGGAAACTACAAGAGGCAGGAGTCATCCGCGAGGTGCGCCACCCCGAGTGGCTCGCCCACCCTGTCATCGTCCCCAAGCACGGCGGTGAGAGTCAAATGTGCGTCGACTTCACCAGCCTCAACAAGGCCTGCCCCCAAGACCCCTTCCCGCTACCACAAATTGACCAGATCGTGGACTCCACCGCCGGGTGCGAGCTGCTGTGCTTCCTGGATGACTTCCCAGGCTACCACCAGATCAAGATGGCGAAGGAAGATGAAGAAAGAACGGCCTTCATCACCCCCTGCGGAGTCTACTGCTACATCTGCATTCCCTTCGTCTTGAGGAGCGCGGGGGCTACCTTCCAGAGGCTGATGCGTATCGCCCTGGGGCCCCAGATGGGAAGTAACGCAGAGGCCTACGTGGACGACATTGTCGTGAAGACTGCTACTTGTAGACTGCGTTGGTATTTCCCCGAAGAGGAGAGGATGATCCAGTATAGTAGAGATAAGTATTTCCCTTAGTTAAGAACCAAGGTTATCAATCCAGTAGGAGAACCATGCAAAATTCCGTTAAGCGCACCTCCAGACACAAAAGCAAACACTTGCACCCAACGCAAATAAGAGGGTTGTCAATCCTCTTAGCGGTTATTTGCAAGGATTCATTCTGATAGTGATAGATAGATAAACTAAAATACTACATAAAATAAAAGTAAATAAATTGCAGCAAGGTATTTTTAGGTTTTTTATATATGATAAAGTAGACCTGGGGGCCATAGTTTTCACTAGAGGCTTCTCTCTCGAATGCATAGCATACCGTGGGTAAACAAATTACTGTTGGGCAATTGATAGAAAAGCAAATAATTATGACGGATTCATGGCAATGATCATGTATATAGGCATCACGTCCGAGATAAGTAGACCGACTCATGCCTGCATCTACTACTATTACTCCACCCATCGACCGATATCCAACATGCATCTAGGGTATTAAGTATGAAACAGAGTAACGCCTTAAGCAAGATGACATGATGTAGACAAAGTACACTCAAGCAATATGATTAAACCCCATCTTTTTATCCTTAATGACAACAATACAAATACGTGTCATGTCCCTTTCTGTCACTGGGATTGAGCACCGCAAGATTGAACCCATCACAAAACACCTCTCCCATTGCAAGATAAATCAATCTAGTAGGCCAAACCAAATCGATAGATCGGAGAGAAATACAAATCTATAATAATCATGCATAAAAGAGTTTAGAGAAGACTCAAATATTTCTCATGAATAATCAGATCATAAACTCACAATTCATCGGTTCCCATCAAAAACACCGCAAAAGAAGATTACATCGGATAGAACTCCAAGAACATCAAGGAGAACATGGTATTGAAGATCAAAGAGAGAAGAAGCCATCTAGCTACTAGATATGGACCCGTAGGTCTGTGGTAAACTACTCACACATCATCAGAAGGGCAACAAGGTTGATGTAGAAGCCCTCCGTGAACGATTCCCCCTCCGGCAGAGTACCGGAAAAGGCCTCCAGATGGGATCGCGGAAGAACAGAGGCTTGCGGCGGCGTCAAAGTTATTCGGGGTGGCTCTCTGTTGGTTTCCCAATATTTGAGAATTTATATAAGTGGAATTTGGTCAAACGAAGCCATGAGGGCGGCTCAAGGCATCAGGGCGCGCCCCCTGGGGCCGCGCCCTATTGCCTTGTGGAGGCTTCGTGAACCTTTTGGCCTCCTCTCCAAGTCTCTAGGGTCTCTTTTGTCCAGAAAAAAATCTCCAAAAAGTTTTGTGGCATTTGGACTTCGTTTGGTACTGATTTCCCGAAAAACCAAAAACAAGCAGAAAATAGCAACTGACACTGGGCACTAGGTTAATAGGTTAGTTCCAAAAAATGATATATAATTGCATATAAAAACATCCAAGATTGATAATATAATAGCATGGAACAATAAAAAATTATAGATACGTTGGAGATGTATCAAAGACCTACAAGTCCTGCTCCCTCATCGCGGACCTCGAAGAAACCTTTCGCCAACCTGCGCAAGGTCAACCTCAAGCTCAACCCCGCCAAGTGCGTCTTCGGAGTTCCTTCCGGCAAGCTGCTTGGCTTCCTAGTCTCCCACCGCGGCATCGAAGCCAACCCCGAAAAGATCAAGGCCATCGAGCGGATGCGGCCTCCCAGAAACCTCAGAGAAATGCAGCGCCTCGCGGGATGCATTGCCTCGCTTGGGCGTTTCATCTCCAATTTTAGCGAAAGAGCCTTGTCGTTCTTCAAGCTCATGAAGAGATCGGGCCCCTTCAAGTGGACTCCTGAGGTTGATGCGGCTTTCGAGGACCTCAAGAGGTACCTGACAAGCCCCCCCCCATCATGGTCGCCCCACGCCCACGCGAGCCTCTGCTCCTATACTTGGCGGCCACCCCTCAGATGGTTAGCGCGGCCCTCGTGGTGGAACGAAAAGAGCCTACCGGCGCCAAGAAGAAGCCTGCCGCATATGCGCCCGCCGAGGCCGCGCTAGTGCCTCCCGACGCCGCGCCAGCGCCTCTCGAGGCAACACCTTTGCCTGCCGAGGATACTCCTCAAGAAGCCCCTGACGAGCCGCCTCCCGAGCCCCCCGAAGAATAAGCTGCCACGGCTGCGGACACGCGCCTCGTTGAGCACCCCGTCTACTTTGTCAGCACGGTGTTGCGGGATGCACGCGAGCGGTACCCCATGCAGCAGAAGCTCCTCCTCGCGCTCCTCATCGCCTCCAAGAAGCTGCGCCACTACTTTCAGGGCCACCCCATCAAGGTGATCATGTCCTACCCATTGGAGTAAGTCCTGCACAGCCCCAACGCCACTGGCTGCGTCGCCGAGTGGAACATCGAGCTGCAAACCTTCGGGCTGGAATTCCTCACCACAAGGACTATCAAGGGTGGAGCCTTTGCGGATTTCACGGCGGAATGGACGGATCCGCATCAAGAGGATCCTCGTGAGGATGAATCCCTCCTGCCTAGGAAGGACTCCCCTTGCGGCTGGACCATGCACTTCGATGGCGCATTCTCCCGGCAGGGCGCGGGGGATGGTGTTGGGCTCACGTCACCAGCAAGAGACAAGCTCTACTACGCCATATAGCTTTGCTTCAAGCATGACGACAAGGTCTCCAACAACATCGCTGAGTACGAAGGCCTCATCGATGGGCTCAAGGCTGCTTTCCCTCTTGGCATCAAGCGCACCTCATCAAGGGAGATTCGCAGCTTCTCATCAACTTCTCCAACAAGAGCTACAAGCCTAAAGACGAGCACATGGCCGCCTACTTGGAGGAAGTCCACAAGCTCGAGAAGCGCTTCCTCGGCATGGAGCTCCAGCACGTCCCTCGCGGCAGCAACAAGGAAGCAGACGACATCGTCAAGCGGGCATCTCGCCGCAAGCCCCAAAGCCCCGGCGTCTTCAAGGAGAGGTTCCTGAGGCCATCAGCCGCGCCGCCTGCCGCAAGCACCATGGAGCCTCATGAGGAATTGTCGTCCGCACCACCCACAGGTGTGCCAGACTGTGGCCCGCCCTCAGTCGCTCGCCTGCTGCTGGCGTTGGAACCACAAGGTGACAGCTGGGCCAACGAGTTCAAGGCCTATCTGGAGGATAGCACCCTCCCGGAGAAGGACTCAGAGGCCGAGTGCATGGCTCGCCAGGCCACAACTTACTGCTTGAGGGATGGCGATCTCTACTGCAGGCGCCCCAATGGCGTCGCGCTGCCGTGCATCTCCGAGGAGCAAGGGCGCGAGCTGCTTGCCGACATACATGGTGGAAACTGTGGCCACCACTCTTCATCGCACACGCTCACTGGCAAGGTGTTCCGCAGCGGCTTCTACTGGCCCACCGCACTTCAAGACGCCACCGAGCTGGTCCAATCCCGTGAAGCCCGCCAATTCCATGCCAAGCAAATCCACCAGCCGGCGCAAGGCCTCCAGACCATTCCCCTCTAGTGGCCCTTCGTGGTCTCGGGGCTGGACATTCTGGGCCCCTTCCCTCGCGTAGCTGGCGGCTACCGCTACCTCTATGACGCCATCGACAAGATCACCAAATGGGCAGAGGTGGAACCCATCCGCACTATCCCGGCAGGATCAGCCGTCAAGTTCATCAAGGGCCTCGTGAGCCGCTTCGACGTCCCCAACCGCATCTTCACCGAGAATGGCTCACAGTTCACCAGCGGCCTCTTCAAGTCATACGGCGCCAGCCTTGGCACGCAGATCTGCTATGCCTTCGTGGCGCACCCGCGAAGCAACGGCCAGGCCGAGCGTGCTAACACTGAGGTCCTCAAGGGCCTCAAGACACGGAGCTTGAAGAAAAAGCTAAACACCTACAGCAAGGGCTGGCTCGACGAGCTCCAGTCCGTGCTATGGTCGATCCGCACAATAGCGACCAAGCCTACCGGCGAAACACCCTTCTTCCTCGTCTACGGGGCGGAAGCGGTCCTTCCTCATCAGCTCAAGCACGGGTCCCCGCGAGTCCTCACCTTCGACGAGGCTCACCAGGATGGCCCGTGGTGAGCTAATCAGCTCCTCCTCGAGGAAGCATGTCGCCGGGCCGCCATCCGCGCCGCCCGGTATCAGCAGGCGCTCCGTCGCTACCACAGCCGCAACATACGCCCCGCACTCTTGAAGCTGGCAATCTTGTCCTGCGAAGGATCCTCTCCAGGGAAGGACTCGACAAGCTCTCGTCCATGTGGGAAGGCCCGTTCAGGGTTGTGCATGTTTCCCAGCCTGGCGCAGCATGGCTGGAGACGGAGGAGGGTGTTCCGGTGCCAAACACATGGAACATTCAACACCTCTGCAAGTTCTACCCGTGACCTCACGGGCATGAACAAAGTGGAGCTGTACATGCTCTGGAGCCTCTCTATGCGGTGCTTGCTGAGGCCGTGAGAGCTCCCGCCCACAACCAAGTGGAAGCCCCAAGCTCAGACATGGTGGAACAATCGAACTGAGGGCGCGGCCTGGCTGCACCATCCTCAAGCTGACCCATCTCCATCACGGCAGCCTCATCTTTTTGGTTGTGTAATGGGACCTATTTTCATGCAGCAGTAAAGTTTTTATTTCCTAAGTATTATGTGTGTTTGGTAAGCAATTTGCTTCAGGAGGCTATGCGCGCTCATGATCTCCCTCCTGCGTATCACGCCAGCGGGGGCTGGACACGGTGCCTGCGCTCGGGCCAGGCCCAGCAGCGCCGTTAAACCCAAGTGACTGGGCTTTGGCTCGCGGGCCTGCTCCCGTGCATGCCACCTCACCAAGGTCCTTGGTACTTCATCTCCTCGCATGACACCCACGAGTAAGCTAGCGAGCGTGCACCGCTACACTACTTGCAAAACTTGTCGAGATGTAGTTGTCATAGGAACAAGGCACATAGAAGGCCTCACGAGCGCTGCCATGCGAGGTGACCCACGGCACATCGCCTCTTCAAGAAGCCCACAGGAAGCCTCACGAGCGCTGCCTCACGAGGCGGCCTGCGGCGCCCATCCCCACCAAGTGCCAACGGGAGGCCTCACAAGCGAACACCTTTGGAGGTGCTACCCCGCAAGCCACGACACACTAAGCCACACCTCGCGGAGAAAGCTAAGTCTAAACGCTTCGTAACCTCTTCCTTAGCGCCCCTCAAGCTCTCTCTTCCTCGCAACCTCGTTGGGCGCTGTTGTTTTCTCCTTTGCGCAAGCTGCTTGCATGTCACAGGGGGGCTTCCTGAGCATCGTGCCTCGGGAGCCCTTACCACCTCGCGGAGCCCTACACCCTCTGGCCTTGTCTAGGCACGCATCCTAACATACCAGCGACGGTCGTAGTATGCTCGGGGGCTGGGTCCTAGTGATGTAGAGCACCAAGGCAAGCAGAAAGGAAAAACAAGCCTCACGAGGAGGCCTCGCGAAGAGCAAGAATGGCAACATAACGTTAAGTGCTTAACTTAATCATACAAACCACGTCTTGACGCCACCACGGGGCCACATCTATTCTGGTACATGGCAGGAAAGAAGAGAAAGAGAGGGGCCGAAGAGGATGAGGCACCGCCGCCGCCATCCTCGTCGCCGCTGTCGTCGCCTTCGTCATCGCCAGCCTCGCCGGAGCTCTCGTTGCCGTGGGAGAATTTCTGGATCAGGGCTTCCATGTGCTCCTCCACCTCCCTCCCGAGCCCGTTGCGAAGCTCCGGAGGGACAGGGGCCATCACCCTATCGAAGTCGAAGGAGGCGCCGGTGCAGAGGATGTTGCTGAAGATGCGTGTCGCCGCCTGGCCCAGAAGATCGTGGCACTTGTCCTCGATGATGCCGTTCATCCGCTTGGCTCCGTCCTCCAACTTCTGCACAAGCTTGGTGAAGAAGTCCAAGTAGCTGGCGTCGTCATCTTCAAGGGGGCTCGCGAGCCTCTCATGGAAGAGGGTAGCAAGGGCGCCGCGGGCACAGCACGCGAGGGCATGGTACATCTTGGCGCGCTCATGCTGCCGCCCCCGTGCCCGAGTCGCCTCGTCCTTGGCCTTCTTGACGACCTCGGAGACGCTGCCCACCTGCGCCTGTAGAGACGACAGCTCCCCCTCAGCATCCGCCATTGCCTTTAGCGCAAGCCTCCGAGCGGTGTCCGCCTCCTTCAGCTACCCCTTGAGGCCGGAGATGTCCTGGTTGAGCTTGTCCCGCCTCTTGGTGAAGCGATCCTCCTGAAGCTTCAGCTTCTTGCTGTAGTCCTTGGCGAGCACCTCACGCTTTTTCTTGGACTTGGCATCAGCATCAGCCTGGATCCTCTTCTCCTTCTCCTCCAGCTAAGAATTGGCCTTGGCGACGCGCTGGTCATAGGAGGCTTGGGTGGCCTCCACCTGGCGGTCCAGCATCATTAGGCGCTCGTGCTCCACATCCTGCTCCATCGCCGTCCTTGCGACCTCCCGCTCGGGGATCTTGGCGTCCGCCTCACGGGCCACAAGGGCCTCCTCGCGCTTGTTGAGCTCACTCTTGCAGGAGGCAAGCTGCCCCTCGCGAGCTATGATGGCATCCTCTCGAGCCTAGAGATCCTGCACCCGGGCGGCGGACTGCTCCCGGAGCAACTTCGCGTGAGCCTCCGCCTCCTCGCGGCGCTTGTCGGCCGCGTCGGCCTTCCTGACGGCGCTCTCTAAGATCTCCTTGGCATCTTGGGTGGCCTTCTCGCGCCACTGCTGTGCGGCTTCATCCTGCCGACGGCCCAGCTTGAGGGCCACGTCAAGCTGGCGCCACCCCTCAGTGAGGCGCTGGCGGTCCTCGATGATGCGCGCCTCCTCCGCCTGGAGGTCCGCCTCAAGCTGATCAAGGGCTGCCCTGGCACCCTGCAGGGCCCCGCACTTGAGCACGGTGCTGCTGCTCACGAGCTGCAGGGCCCAGTAGGAGTGAGGCTCCGCGCCGCCCTTCGCCGTCATGGCCCGCGAGGGCCCGGCGCCAGACCCCCTCCAGGCTTCCGCACCCGCGCTCCCCGTGGGAGCCGCATCCCCCGTCAGGAGTGGGGGGCTCGCCGGGGTCTCCTCCTTGTCCTGCCATGCTGGCACACTCCGCGGGCTCGTCGCACCCGCGTCGGGAGCTTCATGCGTCGGCGACCGCCGGGGGCTCGCTGTGGCTCCCCCCGTGGCATCGGTTCCCCTGGCAGGGGTGGATCTTGGCAGGGGAGTCGGCTCTTCATCCTCCGCCATCGCCACATCACCTCCCGTGCCAGGCGCCTCAGGAGGTGTGACCCCTCCTCCGGAGGCCTCCTCCCGAGGTTCGTTCTCCCCGGCCGGCAGGGCAAGTCCACGCGCGGCTCGGGAGGCACCGTGTGCTCCTCCTCCACCTCCGCGCGCCCCGTCTCAGCCTCGGGGCGGTGGGTGGATTCTTCATGCTCCTCGGTGCCTGCGGTAGGCACCGAGGCCCTCATTGAGCTGGGGGATTTCTTCTTCTTCTTCGTGGTCTCCCTGCATGATGCGAGGGCTCAGCCTCGGACTTCGGGAGGCAGAGAACAAGACTCAAAGAAAAAGGGAGCAAGATAAAGACTTACTCGTCATTGGGAACCCACTTCCTCTTATTCAATTTTGGCAGCGGGCGGCTACCGCAGCCGCTCCCACGAGGCTCCTTCGTGCCGCCTACCGAGGCCTCAGCGCGGGTCTTGCCGAGGTCCCGCTCCGCCGGGCTGGTGCCGGTCTTCCCCACGGGCGTCTCAGTGGCCTCGCCGCCGGTGCCGGTCTTCCTAGCAGGAGGCGCAATAGCCGCGTCGCTGGCGCTGGTCCTCTCTGCGAGGGGCGCATTAGCCTCCGCGCTAGTGCTTCCTTCACCTCCCATGCGCGTGGGTCGGGAGGGCGTGATCACGAATCGCTCATTGTTGTCATCATCGCCGAGCTCAGCCAGCAGCTGGTGGCGGGTTCGCGGGGCCACCCCACCGTCGCTCTCCTCTGCGGTACTTGCCGAGGTCTCGGCATCGTCGCGGCCTCCCGAGCCGGGCAGCACCACAAACGGGTTGTCGAGAGGCCCCTCATGGCCCGCCGGGATCAGGCCCCACTGATCGAAGCGTGGCATCTCCTCGACCAGCTCGGCTCTATTCTTGTAGCGGTACAGTGGGAACCCCTCGTTGGACGGAAGCTCCGTGTCTTCGCCGAGCAAGAGATGCATGACCTCGTGAACCACCTCCGGCCTCAGGTTGTCGAGGCTCAGCCTCATCGGGTCCTCGGCGCCGGTGATGGCCCACACCGGGCGAGAGCGCTTCTGGAGGGGAGCGATGCGCCGGCACAAAAACTCCTTGGGGACCATTGCCCCCGTGAGCTAGGTGGCCTTCAGCTCGTCCATCCCCTCCCAAAGCGGCACCAGCCTCTCGTCGCTGAGCTTGGCATGCCCCCATCCGGAGCTCTTCATGGCGGGGTCCATCGGCAGCATCAATAGGGGGCTGTGCTGGTGCGTGTCCATGTAGACCCAGCACTGCCTGAAGCCCTCAACCTTCTTCATGATCTTCGTGGAGATGATGTCGTCCGTCGTCCCTTCAATGCTGCGGAACGAAGCGCACCCCAAGCGCTGGTTCGCCGCGGACAGCTGCAGGCTGTAGTAGTTGCAGAAGAGGGCCACAGAGGGCATCATGCCCACGATGGCCTCACAGAGGTAGCAAATATGGCGATGAGGAGGATTGAGTTGGGCTGGAGATGGAGAGCATGGATCTGGTAGTGGGCGAGGATGGTGCAGAAGAAATCCGAGAAGGGCGGCACCAGACCAGCGAAGACGGTGTGGAGGTAGAAAGGGAAGGTGGTGGCCTCCAACTCGCGGGGCGGGCATGAGCCCGGCCATATCCACGTCGCCTTCCACTCATTGTGGTTATTGGCGGTCATCGGGCGCACCTTGTCCAGCACCTCCTGGTTGACAATGGTGGATCGTAGTAGGGCCGGCTCCAGGGCCGCCACGGTCGGGGCCGTGGCTGCCGCCTTGCCTCTCTTGCCGGTGGGCACCATGGATGCGTGAGGAAGCTTGGGAGGCAAGAGGAGGAAGAGGGTGCGAGGAGTTGGGCGCAAGGAGGGCGAGGAGTGTGAAGGAAGGCAATGATGGCTCTGCGCCCCGCGCGGGTCTGCTTTATGGCAGTGTGGGCAGTTACCCAGATGTCGTGGGGGAAGTGGGGGTGTCACTTGTCCCATCGTGCGCCACGCGTCCCTGCCTGGGCCTGGCAGTCTGCTTAGGCCCAACGCCATTTCATTCCCAACGGGCGGAACATGCGTGTCACAGGCCCGGGGGCTACTGTCGGCCCAGTGGGAACCAGGGTACCACGGGCCGTCTGCTTGCAGCCCAGGAAGCAATGCCTGGCGAGGCCCAAGAGGCAGCCTAGTCGTGGGCACCGCGAAGCAAGACACCTCATGAGGCGCCGGCCTCGCGAGGACCCCCCTCCGTGGGGGACGGACCCACCGAAGATCATCAGCATCAGTAGGCAGCCTCGTGAGGCCCCCTCTCGCGAGACGGCCTCCTGAGGTGGCCTCCCGAGGCGGCCTCCCAAGGAGGTGCTTGGCACTGGCCACGCAGTCATGTGCCCACCAAGTGGGCGATGCGCCCGCGCAGGACGAAGACAGCGACAGGAGCCGTACCAGCATGTGCGGCCAAGGAGGGTTTCTTCTTTTGTGATAAAGGAGCAGCGCTAGCTGCCCTCCCGCAAAGCATGTCCCAAAGCTTGCCTGTTTGGTGCAAGAAGACCAAGCTGATGAGACACACCAGGGCAGATGTCATCGCCGAGCCCACCAGCGCATCATGGATGGCCTCTTTGCAGGCGAAGACCACCTTTTGTCAGGATAAGACTGGGTGCCTGTCCTCCTTCAAACGACCGTTGTGTAGCTACCCTTCCCGCCAATATTTTCGGGGGAAGAGGACCAAGGCAGCTATAGGAGGGGCAGTGCTGCCACCATAGAGGGGGATCGATTGATTCCACCTTCTTCCACCTTGTACGCAAGAACTCTCTATCCACAGAAATCCAAAACACAAGCAGGAGTAGGGATTTCCACCACACGGTGCCCCGAACCTGGGTAGCTCTCGTGTCCCTGCCGTTCCCTGTGTGTGTGCATGCTCCCGCCATGCTCCACTCGCTGTAGTCTAGCCGTGGTCACCGTTGGGTGGTTAGGCAGCAAGCTAGCCCCAGAGTTCGAACTAGGGTCCCCGGAGCCCCTCTTCCAACAATCAGCCCCAAGGCTCCCCGGCAACAGGCTTCCCGGCAGCAGGCCTCCTACAACAGGCCCCGCCGGTAATTAAAAGGACAGAGGCCTCCCGGCCACAGGCTCCGCCGGCAGTGAAGCGTGTCCGGTCGCCTTCTCCTCCGGTGAAAGCTTCTGGATCCGGGAGTCAAGTGTACTGGGATATCTCCCGCCTTGATGAAGAGGAAGAGGAGGAGTAAGCTTCTCATCTCTTCTCCTACTCTTGATTTCTTTTGATGTTTGTGTCATTGACCTGATGGCATGTTCTATTTTGGTCTTGCAGGGATGAAGCACCTCGGGCGCACAGGTCCCAGAAGAGGATGAGGACCGCCGAGGTGGGCGAGCCAGCATCATGTACTGGTCAGAGCTCAACTCCCCCGGGAGGTGTTGAGATCAGCCCCCGGGAAGAGAAGATCAGCCAGATCTCGCTGGCGAGCATGACCGTCGATGCTTCAAACACCGACGCCAACAATGAGACTGGTCACCAGGAAGAATAGCACCGGGAAAGAGATCCTGAGATGTGTCTTCGACAACCATCATCCCGGAGAGGAGCTTGTCGGGAAGAACTACTACCGCATATATTCTTGGGAGTCCTTCCCGTGTAGAAATGCATGAGGAGCCTGTCCGCGTCGAGGACCCGCCGGCAACAGGTGCTGCCAGGGACCGAGTGATGGCAACTAATGTTGCCGGAGGGGAAATGATGCCCCTTCAACCAGCACACTCAGGTAAACATTTCTTGTGCAAGTGCTTCTCCACTCCTATCATCATTGCTTTTCTTGTCTTGATTTCTTGATTTGGAGTTGAATTTGCTTCTGTCTTTTCCTTCGTAGAGCCGACCCCTCCGGAAGAGAGGGAAACTGCTGACGCTACAGAGGAGGCCGCGAAGAACACCATAGAGGTGGCTGCAAAGGCTGCCGAGGGTGCAACCAGGAATGGTACCGAAGCTGCTGGTGATGTCTCTGCTTCGAAAACGGCAAATGTTGATGGAGACGTGGAGATGGGAGCTGACGGCAACACCGTGCCGGCTGCTGGCAACCATCCTGCCACGCCTGAGGCCCCTCCGGCAGGTGGGTTCTTGAAGCTGTCAAGCCTGCAAAGGGAAGCAGATGCTCCCGGCACGTCTGGTGCCAGAGAGCATGCATTTGAGGGTGTGGACGATGAGCTTGTCGTTCCTCCCTCCATGACCACAAAAGAAGAGCACGACGCCGATGATGATGCTGCTGACTACTACTTCCTGCAGTTAGTGGAGGTCGGTTTCCAGGAGGAGCAACAACGCTTCAGCAGGTGCTGGGAGAAGCTTCAATGCCAAGCCAAGTATGTTGAGGCAGCGGAGCAAGAGTTGCTGCAGAGGGTTGACGAATTGCAAGTCTGGTACGCGGAAAAGGTTCCGGACATCAAGGAGCACGAGACCCAGCTCGCTGCCACCAAGGAATCCTTTGTCTTGGAAAAGGTAGTGGCTAGGATGGCCTCGGCCGAAGCCGCCAAGAAGGCCACAATGGTTGATAGCGAGCTGACTCAGCGCAAAGTCAACCTCGGCGCCCATGAAGAGGAACTTGCCACCATAGAGGAGAAGTTGGCCGCCGCTCTCCGCGCCAAGGATGAAGAAATCCAAGTTTTGCTGGCCAAATGAACCGAAGAGCTCGAGCAGAAACAAAACAAAGCCCTCCAAGCCCAAGCTGTGGAACACGCCGAGAAGCTCAAGGTTGCTCTTGACATTGCTCGTCTTGCTGACACTGCGAAGGCCAACTTGGAGACCCAAGTGAAGCAGCTTGACGATGATCTTGCCACCAAGGACCAAGAGATCGCTGCCCTCAGGGATGCAGCGCAGAAGGCCGTGGATGAGCTGGCAGTGCTTCGCACCTCTCTGGCATCCAAGGATGGCGAGCTCAAAACCCTTGCCGAAACCAAGCTTGACTTGCAAGGCCAGCTTTCTGGCTATGAGAGTTCCCTTGAGCATGTCGACCTGAAGTCAAGGACCTTAACAGCCAACTTGGAGGAGGCCAAGCGTCTTCAGAATGCGGTAGAGCAGAAGCTGGCCCGGGAGGAAAAATCCATTGCTGACTGGACCACTAGTCTTGTCGGCATCGCCCAGCGCGTCAGCACACAGATGACTGAAATGGGGTTGCAGACCGTGGATCTGGGCGTGGATGCTAGCCTGCCTGGGAATGCAACTCTACCACTTTTCCTTGAAGGGCTTATCACCGAACTGGACGCTTATCACACTAGTCGAGGAAAATCCTTTGGTGCTGAAGCAAAGATCCTTGTGCGCAACATGATCCTGCGGATGTTCACCAAGGTGCTATACTACAACCCTGGTGCTGATGTGTGGCACGTCTTCAAGAAGATTCCTGAGAGCACCGAACTGGAGCAGGCCCAACAAGCTGCGACTCCGATCGCCGACAAGGCTGCTAACAAGTGCGACCAGATAGAAGGTCTCCAGCGGAACTGAGGCCTTCCGCATTTCTGTTGTTGTGCTAGCTTGTTCCTTTATTTAGCCAGTCTTATCATATGTAATATATCTTTTCATACTTGAATGAATGCTTTGCTTCTTCCTTGCATAATTTTGTACTTGTACGCTTTTCGCACCCTACGCTTGCCGGAAAGCTTCCCGGTGCGCACGCCCTAGCCGGCAGCACATGAGGAACTGGTCCTTAGCACCTTGCTAGGAACGCCGCCTCCTGGTAAGTTAACCTTCTCGATCCTAGTGCAGCTGTCTACGTTGTTGAGCGGACTCGAAACAACTATTAGCGCTACCAATTCCGAGAAAGTTCCTCCGCGTGCAGGTTTATGTATAAATACAGAAATCGTTCAAGGGAAAAGATGAAAACAATGAGAAAATTTGTTTCAATGTTTTTTGTAACTTAGCTTCTCTAATGTTCATCCGGCATTTCATAACTTCCTGAATGCCATTAGTGTATCACACCTCTGCCCCCCCCCCCCCCGGGAAATTGCATGCGGGAAGACTTATTTGTCCTTAAGAAAGACAGAGAAAAAGCAGGCCGACTAGAGCACTGATGGCATATTAGTCATCATCTTGCAAGGATTACATTTGTAACAGAACATTGCACATAACATACATAATGAAGAATGTACATCCAACAAAAGTTGTGAAACACTTAGCTTTATTGCACTATGCACAAGATCTGCGCCCGGCTTTGTACAAAGGATTACATCCCGTCATGACCAACTTGTACAAATGTAGTTGCCGGGAGGCCCGGCAATCGCGCCTCATGGGTAGAACTTACGAAGATTCTCAATATGCCATGAGGTTTGCATAGGAGTGCCATCTTCGGTCTCTAGGCGGACTGAGCCAGGCCTAGTGACTTGAACTACCCGGTATGGGCCTTCCCACTTCGGTGTCAACTTGTTTGTTCCCTTCGAGGATGAAATTCTTCGAAAAACAAGGTCGCCTTCCTCAAGCCCCTGGGCATTAATGTTGCAGCTATGGTAGCGGCGCAAAGCTTGCTGGTATCGTGCAGCAAGTACAACAGCCAGGGAACGGTCCTCCTTCAAGAGTGTGACATCATCATGCTGCCTCTGTTGCTGATCTGCTTCGTCAAAAGCTTGGATCCGAGGAGAGCCATATGCGAGTTCCGGGGGGAGCACCACTTCTGCACCATATACAAGGGAGAAGGGTGTCTCTCCTGTCGCTCTATTTGGTGTCATTCCGAGGGACCAAAGAACGACAGTCATTTCATCAAGCCAGCATCGTCCACATTTGTGTAGCCTATCAAAAGTCTTGGTCTTGAGCCCTCGCAACACTTCAACATTGGCCCTTTCTGCCTACCCATTGCTTCTGGGGTGAGCAACTGATGCATAGCATACCTTGCTACCAAGCTCTTGATAGTATTGTGTGAAGCTGTGGCTCGTGAATTGGGTGTCGTTGTCGGTAATGATCCTATTAGGGACACCGAAACACGCAACCAACCCCCGGAAAAACTTTATAGCTGACTATGCTATCACCTTCCTGACTGGTTCCACCTCATGCCACTTTGTGAATTTGTCGATTGCAACGTACAAATACTCAAAGCCCCCGGTTGCATGGGGGAAAGGGACGAGAATGTCCAACCCCCAGACCGCGAAGGGCCAGGAAGGAGGAATGGTTTGGAGAACTTGTGCCGGCTGATGAATGTTGTTGGCATGGAACTGACATGTTGTGCAAGTAGTTACCAATGCGGTTGTGTCTTGAAGGGCTGTCGGCCAATAAAATCATTGCCAAAAGGCTTTGCCGACAAGTGTGCGTGACCCAATGTGAGAGCCACACACTCCTTCATGTATTTCTGCCAACAGTGCTTGTCTAACTTCCTGAGAAATGCACTTCAATTTCACACCGTTGGGCCACCTTCTGTGCAGAACACTGCCAATGGACATGTACATACCGGACTGACGGGCTACTTTCTCAGCTTCTTCTATCTCATCAGGAAGCTTTCCCTTCTGAAGGTACTGGACAAGCGACTGTGCCCATGATGGAGCCTGCGGCTCGACAACAAGGATCAATGGCTCTTCTGCTTCTGCTAAAGTGCATGTCTTGATAGCAGGAACATATGAACCTGCCGGATCATGTGGCTCGATGGCAAGAACTTCTGACCTTGCCGGAGCTTCCTGCTGGCATCAGCCTCCCCGGTGGCTGTTGATGGCTCTTCCGGGAAAGGCTTGCCATAGCAAGTTTTCCGTGTTTTTGCCGAGCGCGTTGATGGTATTACGGAAGGTTGAGTGAGCTGCTGCATAAAGGTTCCCGGTTCCATGGGTAGCTTTTTGCAGCGTGCTTTGACAGATCATCAACAATGTCAATACAAGCACGGGGGATGTGTTCCATTTGCAGACCGTCAAAGTGTTTGTCAGAGTCTAGGATCTGCATCCAAGAAACTTCTCCAAGAACTTAGGATTCGAACTCTGGGGGACTTTGCTTGGCAACCTACGATGCGACGGCGACTACGGTGGGAACACGACGGGCTCGCTGGCTCTCACTGGACACGAAGGGGACGCGCGAGCTACCCAGGTTCGGGCCACCGTGTGGTGTAATACCCTACTCCTACCTGTGTTGGATTGCTCTGTGGTGGAGAGCTTGTGCTCAAGATACAAGAGGTGTGGGGGAGAATGGGTCGATCCCCATACATGGAAGCAGCCCTGCCCCTTTTGTAGTGCCTTGGTCCTATTCCCCGAAAATATGAGCGGGAAAGGGTAGCCACAGGGCGGCAATTCAAAGGGGGACAGGAGCGCAGGTTTATCCTGACTAAAGGTAGTCTTCGCCTGATAAAGTAGCCCCTCGTGACGTCTCGGTGGGCTTGGCAATGACCTCCGTCCTAGCGCGCTGATCCGTCCTGATCTTCTATAACCAAAGAGGAAAGCCTTTGGGACTTGCTTTGGGGGAGGCAGATGCCACTGCTCCCTTATCACCAGAATGGAAGCTGGGCTCGGTCACGCCCCGCTGTCCTTATCCTAACGGCGGGTCGTCACCCATGCGCTGGGCGCGGAGCCCCGCGGCTGGCACCGTATGATCTACTTCGTGAGGAGGCCTCGCGAGGGGAGCCTCGCGAGGCGACCTGGTGCTTAGCGGCCACAGCAGGGTCTGGCCTGGCGGCGAGGGGCCTTGCGAGGCGGCTTTCTCCGGAGCGGCTGGCGCAAGGCCACCCTCATGGGCCGGCCCGAACGTCTTCCTCCGGGCCAGAGGCAGACGGGCCGTGGTACCCTGGTTCCCAATGGGCCGACAGTAGCCCTCGGGCCCGCGGCGCGCACGTTCCGCCCGTTAGGGACGAAACGACATGGGGCCCATCGAGCTGCCGGGAACGGAGGTGACGCATGGCAGCGTTTACGGGGCGGGTCGCCCCCACTCCTCACGATGCCTCGGTAACCTTCCGTGCTGACATAAAGTCTGCCCGCGCGCGGCGCGATACCGTCATCGCCTTCTGCTGCTGCTTCGATTCCCGACGCCGCCGAAGGCAGAGCGACGAGGAGAGCCCCGCGCCGAGCATAAATAGGGGGGAGCGAAGAGCCAAAGCCCTCCACCCATATTCCTTCTCTTCCAATCCTTCCTTCCTTGTCTTGCTAGAGTCGCAGCAGCGATGGCGAGGGAAGAGGTCGTGCCCGCACATCTGCCGCCGCATCCAGGGTCTAGCCCCGGGGGCGCGGGCATAGTCCGGCGGCCGTCGACGCCGGCCCCAGTGGCCGAGGAAGGGGCGCCGCCCGAGGACGCGGAGGGCGCGGCGCGCGTGGCGGAGGCGACCACGGTGGGGCGGCCACCGTACCTCCCCAGGCAGGAAGCCACTCGGCGGAGGCGGCCCACGAATTCATAGTGAACATGCACCGCTGGTCCTGCACCTGGCTCTGGCTTCCGGACTCCTTCGCGGAAGCAATGGCAGATCGCGCGCCCTTGGGTTTGTGGGTGCAGGCCGATGGCTGCTGCAACGGCCCCTCCTGGGTGGCGACGGCGTTCACCCCCTCGGGCTTCATGTTCTTGAAGCAAGGGTGGAAGTCGTTCGCCCTTGCCCGTGGCCTGAAGCGGGGCCACGTTCTCCAGTTCAAGTACGATGGGGCCGCCGCGCTCTTCGTGAAGATCTTCGGGATGTCCGGCAGCCGCCTGGAGTGCTGCGCGGAGAGCGAGGATGATAGCTACAGTGGCTCCTCCAGCGAGGACGACAACGACAACAGCGCCGCCTCCTCCGGCGGGGGCGGAAGCGACGACAACTCTCCCCGCGTCAAGAGCGAGGATGAAAACCCCGACTAGGCGCGCGCGACATCCGTGCTGGAGCCCTGGGGATGGCGACGCCCAGCCTAAGCTTCCTTTCTTTTTTTCTTCGTTCTGCACTAGATTGATGTAGCCCCCTGGGGGTGTGAGACATTTGCGCAACACTTTTGTTGTTAAGTACTCGGTGCTTGATGTGTTTTCGTTTTCCTCCCGAGGCCCTTATCTCCCCTTTACATTGCCTTCATGCCCTGTGTCGCTGGGACCCAGCCCTTGAGGCGTGCTACACCGTCGCTGGTATGCCCAGAGCATGCGCTCGGCAAGGCCAGAGGGTGTAGGGCTCTTATGGCTGGTAGGAGTCCCTGAGACGCGATGCTCAGGGTCCCCCCCTTGACATGCAGGCGGCTTGTGCCAAGGAAATCAGGACGCCACGAGAGAGAAACGAGAGGGAAAAGACCCGAGGGGTGCTTAGACTTAGCTCTTTTGGCAACGTATGGCTTGGGGTGAGTCCTTCGTGAGGCGCAGCATGCAAGGTGCGGTCCCTCACGAAGCCTCCCATCCGCGGGGCGCCGACCGCGAGGCCTCCCGAGGGGGGCTCCTGAGGTTCTTGAGACCCTGCACCAGGGAAATTGTCAAGTTTTTGCAAGTAGTGTAGCGGGGCGCGCTCGCGAGGCTGCCTGTGGGTGTTACGCGAGGAGGTAAGAGCACCAAGGACCTGGTGAGGTGACGTGCATGGGAGCCGGCCCGCGAGCCAGAGCTCAGTCACTTGGGTTTTGTAGCGCTGTTGGGACCGACCCGAGCACAGGCACCGTGCCCAGCCCCCGCTTGCGTGAGACACACGGGGGGATATCGTGAGCACGCCTCCCGAGGCAAACTCAGCTGCAAGAACACCGGTTGCTATTAGGAAGTAGGCTTTACTGATGCATGAAATAGATTCATTACACAACAGAAAAGATACACGCTGCCGTGTTCGACGCGGGTCAGCTTTGAGGATGTGACGGCCATAGGACCCTCAAGTAAGTAGGCTGCCAGCACGGAGCATGGGGCGTCCGCTAGCACAGAGCATGGGGTATCCGCCAGCGCGGAGCATGGGGCTTCCACGAGAGTGGGAAGGACCTCCCGCGTGCAGAAGGCAGCGCCGGTAGAGGGAGCTCCAGAGCGTGTATAGCTCCATGTCGTTCATATCCGTGGCGTCATGTATAGAACTTGCGGAGATGTTGGATGTTCCACGTGTTTGGTACCGGAACACCCTCCTCCGTTTCGAGCCTTGCCGCGCCGGGCTGGGAGATGTGTGTGACCCTGAAAGGGCCCTCCCACATGGGTGAGAGCTTGTGGAGTCCCTCTCTGGAGAGGATCCGACGCAGGACAAGGTCACCCGCTTCGAGGGTGCGGGGGCGTATGTTGCGGCTGTGATAGCGACGCAACGCCTGCTGGTACCTTGCCGCATGGAGGGCGGCTTGGTGGCGCGCTCCCTCAAGGAAAAGTAGGTCATCCTCCCGCAGGCCGCCCTGACGATATTCGTCGAAGGCCAAGACCTGCCTCTGCCCCGTAGATGAGGAAGAAAGGCGTCTCGCCGGTGGGCTTGGTCGCCGTTGTGCGGATGGACCACAACACTGACAGGAGCTCGTCTAGCCAGCCCTTTCCGCAGGCCGTGAGCTGCTTCTTGAAGCTCCTGGTCTTGAGGCCCTTGAGGACCTCGACGTTGGCACGCTCGGCCTGGCCGTTGCTTCGAGGGTGTGCCATGGAGGCGAAGCAGATCTGCGTGCCGATGCTGGCGCAGTAGGTCTTGAATTGGCCGCTAGTGAACTGTGTGCCGTTGTCCGTGATGATGAGGTTGGGGATGCCAAAGCGGCACACCAGGCCCTTGATGAACTTGACTGCTGACCCTGCCGGAATGGTCCGGACAGGCTCCACCTCCGCCCACTTGGTGAACTTGTCGATGGCGACATAGAGGTAGCGGTAGCCGCCAGCCGTGCAAGGGAAGGGCTCGAGGATATCCAGCCCCCAGACCGCGAAGGGCCACGAGAGAGGGATGGTCTGGAGCCCTTGCGCCGGCTGGTGGATCTGCTTGGTGTGGAACTGGCAGGCCTCACATGCGTGGACCAGCTCCGCGGCATCCTCGAGCGCTGTGGGCCAGTAGAAACCACTGCGGAATGCCTTACCTGCGAGAGTGCACGAGGACGAGTGGTGGCCGCAGTTGCCTCCATGGATGTCGGCAAGCAGCTCGCGGCCTTGCTCCTTGGAGATGCACCGCAACGCGACTCCGTTTGGGAGGTGGCGGTATAGGTCACCCTCCTGCAAGTGGTAGAGCGCAGCCTAGCGGACCACATGCCCTGCTTCTGCGTCCATCTCCGAGAGGGTGCCGCACGTTAGGTAGGCCTTGATCTCTGTGATCCAGCTTTCGGGCTATGGCTCGAGCACCAGCAGCAGGCTAGCGCCTGAAGATGGTCCGTAGTCTGGTGCACCCATGGGTGGTGCGGGAGGGAGCTCCTCATGAGGCGCCGTGATGCTAGCGATCGGAGGCACCGCTGAAGGCTTCAGGAGCCGCTCCTCGAAGACGCTGGGGCTCTGGGGTTCGCGGCGAGAAGCGCGCTTGGCGATTTCGTCCGCCTCACTGTTGTCGCTGTGAGGGATGTGCTGTAGCTTCATGCCCATGAAGCGCTTCTCGAGCTTGCGCACCTCCTCCAGGTAGGCCGCCATGTGCTCGTCCTTCGGCTTGTACTTCTTGTTGGAGAAGTTAACAAGGAGCTGCGAGTCGCCCTTGATGATGATGCGCCTGACTCCAAGCATGATGGCGGCCTTGAGCCCGGCGATGAGTCCCTCATACTCGGCGATGTTGTTGGAGACATTGTCGGTGCGCCCAAAGCAGAGCTGCACTGCGTAATAAAGCTTGTCGCCTGTGGGTGTAGTGAGAACCACCCCAGCCCCCGCGCCCTGGCGCGCGAAGGCCCCGTCGAAATGCATGCTCCAGCCTCCAGAGGTAGCCTCCTCGGGCAAGGACGACTCCTCCTGGGGCTCGTCCTGACGCGTGTTTGTCCACTCTGCCGCGAAGTCGGCCAAGGCCACGCCCTTGATGGTCCTGGTGGTGAGGAACTCCAGCTCGAAAGGCTGCAGCTCAATGTTCCATTCGGCGACGTGGCCGGTGGCGTTTGGGCTTCACAGGACTTGCTCCAGCGGGTAGGAGGAGATCACTCTGACTGGGTGACCCTGGAAGTAGTGGCAGAGCTTCCTGGAGTCCATGAGGAGCGCCAGGAGGAGTTTCTGCTGCATGGGATATCATTCATGCGCGTCTCGCAGCACCGTACTGACGAAGTAGACGGGGTGCTCGACGAGGCCCGTGACCGTGGTATCTGAGTCGTGCTTGCCGAGGGGCTCAGGCTGCTGCACCGCGGAGGCCTCCAGAGGCGGCGCCAGAGGCTGAGCTCCAGAGGCCTCCGGAGGGGGGCGCAGGGGCCTCCGGAGGGGGGCCCTCGGCAGGCGCCGACAGGGCCTTGAGGGGCTCCAGCGATGTCTCCGCGGGGGCGGCATCCGCAGGCACAGGCTCGGCAGGCTTCTTCTTGACGCAGACTCGCTCCTCCCACTCTGCCACAAGGGCCGCACTCGCCGTTTGGGGAGTGGCCGCCAAGTATAACAGCAGGCGCTCGCGTGGGCGCGGGGTGACCATGACGGGAGGGCTCGTGTGGTACCTTTTGAGATCCTCGAAGGCAGCGTCGGCCTTGGGGGTCCACTTGAAGGGGCAGACCTCTTCATGAGCTTGAAAAAAGCCAGAGCCCGCTTGCCGAACTTGGATATGAAGCGACCGAGCGAGGCCATGCATCCCGCCAGGCGCTACATCTCCTTGAGGTTGTGGGGCGGACGCATCTCCTCGATAGCCTTAATCTTCTTAGGGTTGGCCTCGATGCCGTGATGGGAGACCAGGAAACCCAGGAGCTTGCTGGAAGGGACACCGAAGACACACTTGGTGGGGTTGAGCTTGAGGTTGACCTTGCGCAGGTTGGCGATGGTTTCTCTCAGGTCCTCGATGAGGGTGCGCGCCTCGCGCGTCTTGATGACGATGTCGTCGACATATGCCTCCGCGTTTCTCCCCATCTGGCACCCTAGGCAGATGCGCATCAGCCTCTGGAAGGTAGCCCCCGCGCTCTTCAGGCCAAAGGGCATGCGCACGTAGCAGAACACTCCGCAGGGGGTGATGAAGGCGGTTTTCTCCTCATCCTCATTTGCCATCTTGACCTGATGATAGCCTGAGAAGGCGTCCAAGAAGCAGAGCAGATCACACCTGGCGGTGGAGTCTACTATCTGGTCGATCCTGGGCAGCGGGAAGTGGTCCTTGGTGCAGGCCTTGTTGAGGTTGGTGAAGTCGACGCACATGCGCTTGCCGCCGTGCGGCTTGGCGACGACAACGGGTTTGGCGATCCACTCCGGGTAGAGCACTTCACGGATGATTCCGGCGTCTTGGAGCTTCTCGACCGCCCCTATGACGAAGTCCTCCTTCTTGGGCGCCTGGTGCCGCACCTTCTACTTGACAGGGCACGCGTTGGGGCACACCGCCAAGTGGTGCTTGATCACCTCCCTTGGCACTCCGGGCATGTTTGAGGCTGTCCAAGCGAACATTTCAGCATTCGCCCAGAGGAAGTCGACGAGGGCGCCCTCCTGCTTGGGGGGAAGGCCGCTGCCGATGGTGAGGAAAGGGCCCATGCTGCTCCCATCCAGCGGCATCTTCTTGGTCTCGGCCCGCTCCTGGGAGAACAACAGCTTCTTCGCGGGCGCCGGATCGGCAAGCTTAGGGGTGTCCTCCTTAGCCAGGGATGTGGCAGTGGCCGCCTTGTAGGCACGTGCGAGGGTGAACACAGCGTCCTTCTCTTCGCAACGGACGGTGAGGGTGCCGTCGCTGCCGGGCATATTGACGACGCCGTAAGCATGGTGCATCGCGGCCATGAACTTGGAGAGCACCGGGTGGCCCAAGATGGCGTTGTAGGGCAGGCCAATGCGAGCTACATCGAAGACGATGAGCTCCGCACGGTAGTTCTTGCTGGTGCCGAAGGTGACGGGAAGGCGCACCTACCCCTGGGGGGCAATGGAGCTACCAGTGACACCCGGGAAGGGCCTGGTGGGCGCCAGGCGCCCACATGATGCCTGGAGCGTCTCGAAAGCCTCCATAGAGAGCACGTTGAGGCAGTGCCGCCCGCGATGAGCATCTTGGTGACGGCCACACCACCAATAGTAGGAGTGCACAGCAAAGGGACTGCTCCCACAGCCTTGGTGGACTTGGGGTGATCGCTGGCGTCGAAGGCGATGGGAAACTCGGACCACTTGAGGTGGCCGACGGGCTCGGGCGCCGGAAGGGCCGTGTTTACTTCGCGCGAGAAGCGCTTGAGGTGGCGGCTGGATGGAGGGCCCTGGGCCCCTCCCAAGATGCACGCAACCCCTCGGGGCCCCTGGGAGCCCCCACTAGCGACGATGCCCTTGGTTGAGCGGCAGCTGCCGACGCCGTCTCGCGCGGGCGAGCCGCGGGGCAACTCTGCGACGCATGCCGCGCGGCACCGCTCGGCCGCACCGCGGTCCGGAGGAGGAGGAAGACGAGGAGCGGTGCGCCCAGGTTGCTCAACGCGCCACGGTGGAGTGAGCGAGGGGCGACGGGGCGCCTGGCCGCCGCTGGCGGCGAAGACGAGCTCGGTGATGCATTCGAGCCAGGCGTGGCGACCGTCCTTGGTGGGGTGACGGCGCAGTAGCCCCCGCTCCATGAGGAACACGACGCGTGGAGCGAGAGGGCTGGTACCTGCGGGCGAGGACGCGGTGGAGGGGAGGCCGCGCTCCTGCCCACTCGCCAACGAGCGGATGGAGGAGGACGCCCGTGTCACGCCCAATATGCGGTCCTATCCTCAAGGGACTCAAAATCCCACTAAGGATAGAAGCGCATATCGAAGACGCTTGCAAGGTGGATATCATTACATCGTACCATGTACATAATAGATGGGGATACATACAAATACATACGGTCATCACATGAATACATCAATACATAGCAAACACCATACAGAAGAGCAGAATCCGACTACGGATGAAAACAAACGAAAAACACGAACGACATCCACCCTGCTAGCCCAGGCTGCCGACCAGGAACCTGTCCCAAGATCGACGAAGAAGAAGAACTCCAAAAACAGACGCGCATCACTCTCACGTCAAGTCATCGCATTACCTGTACCTACATCTGTTGTTGTAGTAATCTGTGAGCCACGAGGACTCAGCAATCCTATAACCATAGGTAGTAATACTATCAAAGCTTAATGGGTATGGAAGGGTAAGGTGGTGAGGTTGCAGCAAGCACGAAGCATTGTATGGTGCCTAACTTACGAGTAGAAGAATAAGAAGAGTAAACTACGCATAACGGTCGCAATCTAATAATGATCAAGAAGTGATCCTGAACAACTACTTACGAGTCAAACATAACAACACCGTGTTCTCTTCCCGAACTCCCTCGAAAAGAGACGATCACGGTTACGCACGCGGTTGGTGTATTTTAATTAGGATTAGTGTCAAGTTCTCTACAACCGGAGGTTATAAATATCCAAGTTGCCACATAACCGCGGGCACGGCTTCGCGTAAGATTTAACCCTGCAGGGGTGTTCCAACCTGGTCCATCACAAACCAACACAAGCTGCGGTGGAAGACCTCAACCTCAAGAAAACCTGATCAACCTCGAGTCAGCCCGAAGTATCCTCGGAATCCTGGTGCACAAGACATTTCGACAATGGTAACGCAAGTCCAGCAAGACCTCCCGGCGTGCCGACACCCTGATAGTAGCCGCGCGTATCTCGTCTCAGGCCACGACCGGATGAGCAGTCCGTACAACTAAAACCAGTGCCTCGAGTTTCCTCGTGGTGGCGCTGCAAGGGGCTCTAGTTTGGACCAACACCATCAGCACTGGCCCACCTATATTATGTTGAATTAAGAATCCTTGCGTAGCGCTAACTCCCTATGCAAATTAATTATTTAATTCAGTATTATTGTGTTGGCAAATGTTAAAACCAATGTTGGGCCTTGCTGGAAGCGGTTATTTAAAGCGAACTATCAAGAGGGTCCCATTCCCCTGAGCATGTTAGGAATGCTAATCAAGGATCATAACACCGGTATTACGGAAACTAGGGCGGCATGAGTGGAACAAAACACCTGGCAAAAGGCCGAGCCTTCCACCCAACATCAAGTATACAGATGCATTAATTAAATAATAGATATTGTGATATCCCAAGATATCCATGTCCCAACATGGAACAACCTGCAACTGGACCTGCAACTAGCAATGCTATAAGAAAGGGGCTAAGCAAGCGGTAACATAGCCAAACAACGGTTTGCTGGGTAAGGGTGGTTAGAGGCTGTACCATGGCATATGGGAGGCTCACATGTATGTGGTAGGAAGCGCGACATTGCGATAGCAACGAGACAACTAGCAAGCAAAGATAGTAGAGATATCCAAGGTCATGATCATCTTGCCTGAAATCCCGCTCGGAAGAAGAATGAGTCCATGAAGAAGACGAACCAATGTAGTCGAACGAATCCTCACAATCGCAACGAAACCGAAACTATCAAGAAGAAGCACAACCGGAAAGAAGCAAACAACACGGTAAACACACAAGCATATACATGGCATAATGCACAACCAAATATGATGCATGACAAGATCAAATGTTGTTAAACATGGCAAGAGATGAAGCATAAGCAATCCATACAACTAGACACGTTTAAATGAGGCCGGAAACACAAACAACAATTCCGGTATTTCCCCCTTATGCAAATTTCGAAATTGGTTCTGATCTTAATTAAACACAATGTTAAAGTTGTTAAACAGCAAGTTAACATGAACCATGATGATCTACACATTTTTCTAATCAGGTTACATATGTAGAACATTTAATTCGGAGCTACGGCTTAGAAGATATGAGCTAAACAAGTTTAACATGGCAATAATGCAAAATGCATGCAAACATCAACCACAACACTCAAATCAAGGATGCAACATGACAACATGAATCTACACACAAATCTAAGCAAGTTTCATATAGAACATGATTAAAACGGAACAACGGTTCAACAATTACAATCAACACAAGTTATACTAACAATCTGCCCAAAACAGCAACATAGCATATTCCCAACATCAAAACAGCAAGCTAGAAGAACATGATGGGCACAAACTTGATATGCACCTAAAGTAGAGATAACATACTTCAAATCATCTTTAAGGTTCAGGTTCAAAGGCATCATGGTTAAGTAAATATGATCCATGCAAAATGCAATGTTCTGCTATAGATTATGACAGAGCATATACATGCGCAGGGTTAATGTGATGGCAACTTGAGAGCAAGAAAGAGACATGCTACATGAACTTTACATGGCAACCAAAGGCATGGCATCAAAGTAGACATTACATAGACCAAATCACATGAAGGAATCAAATACATATGAGCTCTAGATTAGTGGCTATCATCAAGCAAAGTTGGCAAGTTTTATCACAGACAGTTGTAACTTAGAACAGCAACATTGACTAGGCATGTTTACAAGCTCATGGCAGTCACATCATGGCATATCATGGCATGAAATAAATACTAAAAGTAAGAAGACATGAAAATGCTCCAAAGTCATGTTGACAAGATGCTCATATGACATTTGCATTAAATCACACAAAAATGACAAAATGACAATTATTAACAGTTTCCGTAGTTGACAGTATGAAGCACTTTTGCAACAGAGATTATGACATCTAGATGAGTCCTAATATGCATGCAACAGCAAGCAACATGTAGAGCACGAAGAGTAGATCATTTTTTCATATATAAATCATCATCATAGGACGAACATGCACAAAGATATAAGCACCCAAACAGGCATGCATGCTGCTGAAAATCTGAGGACCAACAGAAGAAAACAGTGTGAGCGCAGGATAGCAATATGACACTCAGGCGAGGAATAGGCGGGGATCGCTCACCAGAAGGCCCGTGGGCCGGATCGAGGAAGCTGGACGACGCGATCCAGCATCGCGTTTGGTTCGCTGGTCGGCACGGTTCGGCATAGTCGTGGACGAAGCTGTGCAGGTGGACAAGGCGGGGCGGGACGACGTGGTGCACCCGCGCGTTTGAATTGGAGGGCGCGGCGGTGCCGGGATGGCGTGGTGCAGTGGACATGGCGTGGCGGCGCCCGAACTCCGGTAAGGCAGCGCGAGGGGTTTCCGGCGACGGGCGCGGGTGACCTCGACGGGGATGGGTGGATCTGGGCGTGGGATCCCCGGATCCGGCAACGGTTGAGGGTGAGGAGTCCAGCGACGAGCTCGGCGGTGGTGGCTCAGGCAAACTCCGGCGGTGGCGGCTCTGCAAAATGGCGGCGGCGTGATATGCATCAGAGAGGGAGAGAGAGAGCACGGGAGAAGGGGAAGGGAGCATGGGACGGCGGCTGGCCTTGGAGGGCGCCGGCGGCGGCTGACTCCGGTGGTGGTCGCCGGCAGGGGCGACATGGAGGCGTGGCTACGGTGCTGGAGCGGGGCGCTAGCGTGGGCAAGCGGCGGCGCGCTGCGGGCAGCCCCGGGGCCCGATGGGCTCGGGCGGGCCTGCCGCGGGCCCGGGCGGGCCGCGGCGGCTGGAGGGAGGCAGAGGGCGACGTGGCAGCGCGGGAGAGGCCACGGGCGGTGGCTGGTGGCGGTGTGGGCACCAATTGGCGGCGGTGGAGAGGTGGGAGGTGGCTGGCGGCGGCATGGATCCCGAGGAGGGCTAGGGTTGCGCAAAAATGGCAAGGGGAGGTGGTTTAGATAGGCAGGGATGCTAGGGTTGAGGGTTTTGGGGTGTTTTCGGACCCTCCGATCGTAATCGGACGGCTCCGGACAAAGGGGAGGGTTAGCTGGGCTAGGTGGGCTGTGTAGATGGCATTGGCTGAGAAGAGAGGGAAGAAAGAGAGGCCCGGCACAAGTTTTACAAAACCGAAAGCGTCCGATAATTTGACCTGCTATAGTGCCGCTATAGGTTATCCGTTGGGGCATCAAACGACCTCCGGATGGAACAAAATTTGGCAGACGGTCTACCTACAACATAATAAGACCACACGCCAACTTCCAACCCATTCCGAGAACATTTTTATCCCACTTATAAAAATAATAATTCGGAGGTGCCGCGGGCGCGTGCGAGTGTGTCGGGTCTCGAAACGGACCACAGAAGGGACGCGGAGAAGCCGACAACTACAAACGGATGCAAGTTTTATGAAAACATGCGGATGAAATGCACATGATGACATGGCGAAGTGCAACAAGCAAATGAATCACATGGCAACGACGGAAAATAACTGGAAGGAATCTGGAGCATCGGTCTCGGGGCGTCACAACTCTCCCCCACTAACAGAAGATCTCGGCCCGAGATCTTAGGAAGGCACCGGAAGATTGAAGAGGAAGAGGTAAAACAAAGTTGCTTCTTGGGCAACCGAGTGAAACCATAGAAGCTCGAAGGTTGCAAAACTTGATAGAAAGGATACAATGGAGATGAATGAAATTGAAAACTCTCCGTTAGACAAGAGGAACAAGGAGTACAACGGAACCAAGCGATCAAGGGACAAGATAGTGTATGAAACCACTCCGGTTAAAATGAGATGGACAAATAAGAAAGAATTTGGACAGTACTCCGGTTAAATGGATAAGCAAGGAAAAGAACATGATCTTGGCGAAATGAGATAATGGGTCAAAGAGAGCAACATCATAATGCCTCCGGAACAAAAGAATAGAAGCTAGAATGTCGGAAAGAAAAGAACGGTGAAGAAAATGACAACTTCTCTCACCATTGAATTTGAAAAGCATCCTATAATGAAAGAATGACGGACGAAAAGAATAAGCTTGCAATGGCCTTATGGAAAACATCAAAAATTTGAGGTTCAACCTGCCACTAATGGAAACAATTGATTGCTTGAGAGCAACACAGAGATGAAAACTTCTTCCAGCGAGAAGAGAGGAGAAAACTTGGATCATTGATAAGCACCACAATAGCAACAATCCTTAGGAAAGGCTTTAGGTGAAATCTATACCAAGAAGAGATTGATCGGTTGAAAAGGATCTCCTGAACGAAGGGAAAAATGACGGGTTTAAATATTTCATTCCTGACAACTTGTGAATCATGAAATACGAAGACAAATTGTCAAGTAGGACATAATACCACCTCAAAAGATAAGGTAGAAAGGATTGCACTTTGGAATGCAAGATGAAGAATGCTTCAACTCCTCCAACAAGAATCTTGAAGAACACTTCGAGAATGAATTAAATCCTTAACGAACCACCATGAAGAACCTCCTGCAAGAACTCCGGAAATGAAAGGATGCTAGAAAAGAAATGAAGGTTGAAAAGAATAAGATTTAAAGCCTTGCAATGATTTAGATGAAGGTTCTCAACGAGATAATTGAGAGAGCTTGGAACTCTGGAAGAAAGATGAAGTACTTAGAACCGAGAAATTGGTATCATGAACGAACTCCGGAAGAAAGAACTAAATCACCTCGAGGAAGAATAAGAATAAGATTTATGTTATGCTTATCCTTCATCAACTTAAATTGATGACAAGCAATGGATTTGGCATACCACTTATTCTTCTTGAAAAGATTGAAGAGAGATATAGCGCAAACTTGGGAAGGTCTTCAACGAACCACCGGTAAGATTTTGAAAGAATGAATGAATTAATACAATGACAAATGAAGAGGAATCTTGAATGGACCACCGTAAAAGTTTGAAAATGAACGAAGAAAAGAACGAATCGCCGGGAAGAATTAGAAAATGAACAAAGATACTTGAGGGAAATTAAATACAAGAGAACGAAGCGATCACGAGCTGACAAGAGAATACTTGAATGAAGCACCGGAAGAATTGAGAATGAGAGATGAGCGTTGAGAATGAATAATTCTTCTGAATGCCAGCCTTCGGAGAATCAAAAATGGAAAGGACTCATGAAATGCTCCGGATGGGTATGAAAAGAATTTCTCACAATCGAAAAGAATTGTGAGGATGGCATGCATTTAGAACCACGAATCTTCAAGAGAACGGATGAGAAAAATTCTTCTTTGGTCTTCCAATGCTGAGAATGATGACGAGAACCACCAAAATTATTGAGACACTCAGGAACAATGAGAAAATGAAGATTGGGACCAAAATGAAATGTTTTGAAGGAAATCTCGAAGAAGACGATTGACTGATGAAAATTCATTGTTACGTCACACTTTGAAAGAATTTGAGAATAACTCCGGGAAAAATTAGAAGAGTCAGGTAAGATCCTGGGAAAAGACCTGTGGGTTAGGGCCCACTCAAAGATACACCGTTGAACAAATTTTAAAGAGACGATATACCGGTTGATTTAAATGGCTTGAATAAGGTAACAACCTCGAAATAGCTTGAACGGATTAAGAATGGAAACGCGAATCTTCTACGACATCTTCAGCACTTCGGAGCAAATGAATAGTGAGAGGTGAATGATTAAGAGGTGCATCGGCATGGGAAAGCATTTGAAACGAGGAAAGGGATATGATCAACACCAAAAGCTTGAATTTAGACCACCGGAGAAGAAAACGAGAACGAAGAATGATGAACTTGTAGCTCCTGAGCATCTTCACGAGAAATCACCAGTTAAGAATATTGAAGGAAAAGAATGGAAAGACTTATCACGAATAAAATGGATACTTGATTTGAGAATTTTTACTCTGCAAAGAAAAAGGGTGGGAGGGTGGGGAAAATAAAGACAACTTGGGACGAATGAAACGAACAAATCCTTAGGTCTCTCAACGGCGCTCGTATGGAATAACTTGAAGAGAATCACGTCGGTTGAAAAGAATTTACATGACAATCTCGATGGTCAAGATGGATTAGCACTCCCATAGAAATATGAGAACACCGCTTAGGAAAGGTATGGAATCAACACTTGACTTCGAAGCAACTCGAATACCTCAACGAAAACAAAACAAAGGATGTGGCTTGCAGAATAAGCCGGAACAAACATATAATAGAGATTTCGTCCGAAATTTTTGTGGTGGGGCCCACACGGGCTCGATCGTACAGCGACCATCACGTACAAGATAGTGTACTTGACTTACGAAGCGTCCCCGAACCGTAGCAAAGCTACAAGGGCTCTTTAAGACACAACGAGACCCACTGTAAAAACGACCGTGAGCAGGCGGACCACTAGACGTCGAACCCCAATCTCATATCATGCATCTGTCAGAAAGATATCCTAGGTAACTACTTGAATTCCCACCTAAGAACTCCCGAAACTTCTTGGTTATGCGACCAGGTTGCAGATCCAGGAACCTACTCAGCAAACAACAACCTAATCAGCTGCAACCGCATCTGCAACCCTCAACACACGACCGAGAAACTTCGCAAATTCGTCTACCTCAGACCTTCGAAAACACAGCGATACTAGTCACGGTGGATCATCCGAGCTATCTCCTCCAGTACTGGGGAAAAGTCCCGGCACTATTTGCCACCACAAAAAGTATAGAAGTGTTTCGATGTCGGCGTCCTCTGGTATTCAGGAACTGAAACGATAGCGAATGCGACAAGAACCCCTTGGAGCTCAACTCCCCGGGTCCAATCCATACGGTCAGGAGGCACCAAGAACAGAATTCCCATCACAACGATATCATAATGATTCCAAAATACCCACGTGACCCTAAAAAAATTTTGAGCGAGAAGAGTAGTAGAATTAAAACACCTACGTCACAATTCCTCACCAGAGCGACGAAGGGGATAAGGAGTAAAAAGAATTCCTACTCTCCGATATATAACTAGACTCAAAATAGTTTTTCTTCTATACTCGCCAACGGTTCAATCAATCAAGGGGGCTCCTATGGTCGGTCGAGGCTTTGATACCAACTTGTCATGCCCAATATGCGGTCCTATCCTCAAGGGACTCAAAATCCCACTAAGGATAGAAACGCATATCGAAGATGCTTGCAAGGTGGATATCATTACATCGTACCATGTACATAATAGATGGGGATACATACAAATACATACAGTCATCACATGAATACATCAATACATAGAAAACACCATACAGAAGAGCAGAATCCGACTACGGATGAAAACAAACAAAAAACACGAACGACATCCACCCTGCTAGCCCAGGCTGCCGACCAGGAACCTATCCCAAGATCGACGAAGAAGAAGAACTCCAAAAACAGACTCGCATCGCTCTCACGTCAAGTCATCGCATTACCTGTACCTGCATCTGTTGTTGTAGTAATCTGTGAGCCACGAGGACTCTGCAATCCCATAACCATGGGTAGCAAGACTATCAAACCTTAATGGGTATGGAAGGGTAAGGTGGTGAGGTTGCAGCAAGAACTAAGCATTGTATGGTGGCTAACTTATGAGTACAATAATAAGAAGAGTAAACTACGCATAACGGTCGCAATCCAATAATGATCAAGAAGTGATCCTGAACACCTACTTACGAGTCAAACATAACCCCACCGTGTTCTCTTCCCGAACTCCCTCGAAAAGAGACGATCACGGTTACGCACGTGGTTGGTGTATTTTAATTAGGATTAGTGTCAAGTTCTCTACAACCGGAGGTTATAAATATCCAAGTCGCCACATAACCGCGGGCATGGCTTCGCGTAAGATTTAACCCTACAGGGGTGTTCCAACCTGGTCCATCACAAACCAACACAAGCTGCGGTGGAAGACCTCAACCTCAAGAAAACCCGATCAACCTCGAGTCAGCCCGAAGTATCCTCGGAATCCCGGTGCACAAGACATTTCGACAATGGTAACGCAAGTCCAGCAAGACCTCCTGGCGTGCCGACACCCTGATAGTAGCCGCGTGTATCTCGTCTCAGGCCATGACCGGATGAGCAGTCCGTACAACAAAAACCAGTGCCTCGAGTTTCCTCGTGGTGGCGCTGCAACGGGCTTTAGTTTGGACCAACACCATTAGCACTGGCCCACCTATATTATGTTGAATTAAGAATCCTCGGGTAGCGCTAACTCCCTATGCAAATTAATTATTTAATTCAGTACTATTGTGTTGGCAAATGTTAAAACCAATGTTGGGCCTTGCTGGAAGCGGTTATTCAAAGCGAACTGTCAAGAGGGTCCCATTCCCCTGAGCATGTTAGGAACGCTAATCAAGGATCATAACACTGGTATTACGGAAACTAGGGCGGCATGAGTGGAACAAAACACCAGGCAACAGGTCGAGCCTTCCACCCAACACCAAGTATATAGATGCATTAATTAAATAATAGATATTGTTATATCCCAAGATATCCATGTCCCAACATGGAACAACCTGCAACTGCACCTGCAACTAGCAATGCTATAAGAAAGGGGCTGAGCAAGCTGTAACATAGCCGAACAATGGTTTGCTGGGTAAGGGTGGTTAGAGCCTGTATCATGGCATATGGGAGGCTGACATGTATGTGGTAGGAAGCGGGACATAGCGATAGCAATGAGACAACTAGCAAGCAAACATAGTAGAGATATCCAAGGTCACGATCATCTTGCCTGAAATCCCGCTCGGAAGAAGAACGAGTCCATGAAGAAGATGAACGAATGTAGTCGAACGAATCCTCACAATCGCAACGAAACCGGAACTATCAAGAAGAAGCACAACCGGAAAGAAGAAAACAACACGGTAAACACACAAGCATATACATGGCATAATGCACAACCAAATATGATGCATGACAAGATCAAATATTGTTAAACATGGCAAGAGATGAAGCATAATCAATCCATACAACTACACACGTTTAAATGAGGCCGGAAACACAAACAACAATTCCGGTATTTCCCCATATGCAAACTTCGAAATTGGTACTGATATGAATTAAACACAATGTTAAAGTTGTTAAACATCAAGTTAACATGCACCATGATGATCTACACGTTTTTCTAATCAAGTTACATACGTAGAACATTTAATTCGGAGCTACGGCTTAGAAGATATGAGCTAAACAAGTTTAACATGGCAATAATGGAAAATGCATGCAAACATCAACCACAACACTCAAATCAAGGATGCAACATGACAACATGAATCTACACACAATCTAAGCAAGTTTCATATAAAACATGATTAAAATGGAGCAACGGTTCAACAATTACAATCAACACAAGTTATACTAACAATCTGCCCAAAAGAGCAACATAGCATATTGCCAACATCAAAACAGCAAGCTACAGGAACATGATGGGCACAAACTTGATATGCACTTAAACTAGATATAACATACTTCAAATCATCTTTAAGGTTCAGGTTCATAGGCATCAAGGTTAAGTCAATATGATCCATGCAAAATGCAATGTTCTGCTACAGATTATGACAAAGCATATACATGCGCAGGGTTAATGTGATGGCAACTTGAGAGCAAGAAAGAGACATGCTACACGAACTTTACATGGCAACCAAAGGCATGGCATCAAAGTAGACATTACATAGACCAAATCACATGAAGGAATCAAATACATATGAGCTCTAGATTAGTGGCTATCATCAAGCAAAGTTGGCAAGTTTTATCACAGACAGTTGTAACTTAGAACAACAACATTGACTAGGCATGTTTACAAGCTCATGGCAGTCACATCATGGCATATCATGGCGTGAAATAAATACTAACAGTAAGAAGACATGAAAATGCTCCAAAGTCATGTTGACAAGATGCTCATATGACATTTGCATTAAATCACACAAAAATGACAAAATGACAATTATTAAAAGTTTCTGCAGTTGACAGTATGAAGCACTTTTGCAACAGAGATTATGACATGTAGATGAGTCCTAATATGCATGCAACAGCAAGCAACATGTAGAGCACAAAGAGTAGATCATTTTTCATATATAAATCATCATCATAGGACGATCATGCACAAAGATATAAGCACCCAAACAGGCATGCATGCTGCTGAAAATCTGAGAACTAACAGAAGAAAACAGAGTGAGCGCAGGATAGCAATATGACGCTCAGGCGAGGAATAGGCGGGGATCGCTCACCAGAAGGCCCGTGGGCCGGATCGAGGAAGCTGGACGACGTGATCCAGCATCGCGTTTGGTTCGCGGGTCGGCACGGTTCGGCACAGTCGTCGACGAAGCCGTGCAGGTGGACAAGCCAGGGCGGGATGACGCGGTGCACCAGCGCTTTTGGATTGGGGGGTGCGGCGGTGCCGGGACAGCGTGGTGCAGGGGACATGGCGCGGCGGCGCCCGAACTCCGGCAAGGCAGCGCGAGGGGTTTCCGGCGACGGGCGCGGCTAACCTCGACGGGGATGGGTGGATCCGGGCGTGGGATCCCCGGATCCGGCGACGGTTGAGGGTGAGGAGTCCGGCGACGAGCTCGGCGGTGGTGGCTCAGGCAAACTCCGGCGGTGGCGGCTGTGCAAAATGGCGGCGGCGCGATATGCATCAGAGAGGGAGAGAGAGAGAGCACGAGAGATGGGGAAGGGAGCAGGGGACGGTGGCTGGCCTTGGAGGTCGCCGGCTACGGCTGACTCCGGTGGTGGTCGCCAGCAGGGGCGACGTGGAGGCATGGCTGCGGTGCTGGAGCAGGGCGCTGGCGCGGGCAGCCCCGGGCCCCGATGGGCTCGGGTGGGCCGCGGCGGCTGGAGGGAGGCAGAGGGCGACGTGGCAGCGCGGGAGAGGCCACGGGTGGCGGCTGGTGGCGGTGAGGGCGCCACTTGGCGGCGGTGGAGAGGTGGGAGGTTGCTGGCGGTGGCACGGATCCCGAGGAGGGCTAGGGTTGCCCAAAAATGGCAAGGGGAGGTGGTTTAAATAGGCAGGGATGCTAGGGTTGAGGGTTTTGGGGTGTTTTCGGAACCTCCGATCGTAATCGGGCGGCTCCGGATAGAGGGAAGGGTTAGCTGGGCTAGGTGGGCTTTGTAGATGGCATTGGGCTGAGAAGAGAGGGAAGAAAGAGAGGCCCGGCACAAGTTTTACAAAACCGAAAGCGTCCGATAATTTGACCGGCTATAGTGCCACTATAGGTTATCCGTTGGGGCATCAAACGACCTCCGAATAGAACAAAATTTGGCAGACGGTCTACCTACATCATAATAAGACCGCACACCAACTTCCAACCCATTCTGAGAATATTTTAATCCCACTTATAAAAATAATAATTTGGAGGTGCCGCGGGCGCGTGCGAGTGTGTCGGGCTCAAAACGGACAACGGAAGGTACGCGGAGAAGCCGACAACTACAAACCGATGCAAATTTTATGAAAACATGCGGATGAAATGCACATGATGACATGGCGAAGTGCAACAAGCAAACGAATCACATGGCAACGACGGAAAATAAATGGAAGGAATCTGGAGCATCGGTCTCGGGGCGTCACAACCCGCCCCCCGACGGGCTCGGCGGCGGCGCGCGGGCGCTGCCCAGGGGCACCTCGGGCGGCGGGCGCTGCGTGGACCCTGGCGGCGTCGAGGTCGAAGGCATGAAGACGGCAAGTCCCCCTACCTGGCGCGCCAAATTTCGGAGTCTAGGATGTGCGTCCAAGAAACTTCTGCAAGAACTTAGGATTCGAACTCTGGGGGACTTTGCTTGGCAACCTATGATGCGACAGCGACTACGGCGGGAACACGACGGGCTCGCTGGCTCTCACCGAACACGAAGGGGACGCGCGAGCTACCCAGGTTCGGGCCACCGTGCGGTGTAATACCCTACTCCTGCCTGTGTTGGATTGCTCTATGGTGGAGAGCTTGTGCTCAAGATTCGAGAGGTGTGGGGGAGAATGGGTCGATCCCCTTACATGGAAGCGGCCCTGCCCCTTTTGTAGTGCGTTGGTCCTCTTCCTCGAAAATGTGAGCGGGAAAGGGTAGCCACAGGGCGGCAATTCAAAGGGGGACAGGAGTGCAGGATTATCCTGACTAAAGGCGGTCTCCGCCTGATAAAGTAGCCCCTCGTGATGTCTCGGTGGACTTGGCGATGACCTCCATCCTAGTGCGCCGATCCATCCTGATCTTCTATCACCAAAGAGGAAAGCCTTTGGGACTTGCTTTGGGGGAGGCAGATGCTACTGCTCCCTTATCACCAGAATGGAAGCTAGGCTAGGTCACGCCCCGCTGTCCTTACCCTTACGGCGGGTCATCACCCATGTGCTAGGCGCGGAGCCCTGAGGCTGGTGCCGTACAATCTGCTTCGTGAGGAGGCCTCGCGAGGGGAGCCTCGTGAGGCGACCTGGAGCTTGGCGGCCTCAGCAGGGTCTGGCCTAGCGGCGAGGGGCCTCGCGAGGCGGCTTTCTCCGGAGTGGCTGAGGCAAGGCCACCCTCATGGGCCGGCCCGAGCATCTTCCTCCAGGCCAGAGGCAGACGGGCCGTGGTACCCTGGTTCCCACTGGGCCGACAGTGTTGCTCCAACTTTCTTACTTCTTCAACATAAGCTTCCATCAGTGGGCTCTGGTAATTCTTGTCTACTTGTCTGGCCACCAGTTGAGAATCTCCTCTGATTATCAATCTCCTGATTCCCAAGTCAATTACTATCCTAAGTCCGCAAGCAGCCCTTCATATTCGGTAGTATTGTTGGTGGCCTTCTCCCTGGGAAAGGACATTTGTATAACATACTTGAGGTGCTCTCCGGGGGGTGCGACAAGCAGCACGCCGGCACCGGCGCCCTGAAGCAAAAAAGCACCGTCAAAGTACGTTATCCAGTCATTGGAATCTTCTTTGCCGGGGAGAGAAGTTGCTTCCACTTCATCATCTGGCGTTGGAGTCCATTCAACAATAAATTCTGCTAAAGCTCTGCTCTGAATCTTTGAAGTGCTTTCAAACTTCAAGTCAAAGTTAGACAGCTCCAATGCCCACTCCACTATCCTATCAGTAGGCTTTGGATTCCTCAGAATTCGCCGGAGCGGAAAGGGGGTGACATCAGTGATTGGATGTGCTTGAAAATAGTGGCGCAGCTTGCGGGAAGCCATCAGGAGGCCGAAGAGCAATTTCTGCACTCCTGAGTACCTGGATCTGGCTGCCTACAACAGAGTGCTCACAAAGTACAATGGGCGCTGCACTAACTTCTTCTTCTATGGCATTTCTTACTGCTGCTCTTCTACTGGAGAGGATTTGAGTTTGCCGGAATCTGTTTCCATTGCTTCTAGAACTGGTTTGCGAGTGTCTGGCTTTGATGCTTCCGACATCTCTTCTTCTTCCTCCCTTTTGGCATCTAGTGCAGCACTTGCCACTTGATTGGTAGCTGCTAGGTATAACAACAATCACTCTTGTGGTTTCGGCGCAACTAGCACTGGCAGGGAGGAGAGGTATTCCTTCAAGTCTTGGAGCGCGGCATTTGCTTCTAGGGTCCATTTTATAGGACCAGCCTTTTTCAGAATCTTGAAAAATGGCAGGGCGCGCTCAGCTGACTTGGAAATGAACCTACTTAGGGCAAGAACACAGCCGGCTAGACGTCACACGTCATTGACGTGCTTCGGGGCTTGAATCCGCTCAATTGCCTTGATCTTGTTGCGGTTGGCTTCAATTCCACGGTGAGACACAAAGAAGCCGAGAAGCTTGCCAGATGGAATGCCAAACACACACTTCTTGGGATTGAGCTTCAAGTTGATCTTGTGCAAATTTGCAAATGTTTCTTCCAAGTCTTGAATGAGGGTCAACTGGCACTTGGTCTTGACCACAATGTCATCCTTGTAAGCTTCTACATTTCTGTGTAATTGTGAACCAAAGCCAATCTGTACCGCTCTCTAGAAGGTGACTCCGACAATCTCAAACAGAAAGGCATCCATAGGAAGCAGTACGTGCCACATGGAGTGATAAATGCGGTTTTTTCCTCATCTCCCCGAGCCATAAAGATTTGGTGATATCCAGAATAGGCATCAAGGAAAGAAAGAAGATCACAGCCGGTAGTGGAGTCAACAATCTGGTCGATTTGCGGCAATGGGAAAGGATCCTTGGGACAAGCTTTGTTGATATCAGTGAAATCGATTCAAAGCCTCCACTTCCCGTTAGCTTTACGAACTACCGCTGGGTTGGCCACCCAAGTGGGATGAAGAACTCCTCTTTCCAAACCTACATCTTCTAGTTTCTGTATCTCTTGAGCTATAAATTCTTGCCGCTCCACATCTTGCTTCCTGACCTTTTGCTAGACGGGTTTCGCTTCCGGGCAGACAGCTAGGTGGTGCTCGATCACTTTCCTGGGAACACCGGGGATGTCAGACGGTTGCCATGCAAACACATCGACATTTGCCCGCAAGAAAGTGATGAGCACGCTTTCCTATTGGCTAGAAAGGCTGGTACTTATGGTGAAAGTGCCAGTACCATCCTCCCTGGCGGTAATCTGCTTGGTCGCGGGTGCAGCTGTGGCAGTTTTCTTGCTCTTAGCGGCAGAAGTTTCACCATGCTCCCCGGGAGTGCTACACTCTGCAGCGCGCTTCCCGGGTGAGGCGTTGCTGGCACCACTGGTGCATGGTTACTGGGTCTGCTCCCCTGAAACTTTGTCGCCAAGAGCTGGTACTTTATCGGCATACGCTGCAACTACTTCTCGGTAGAGTTTGTTAACACAGATGACTGCGTCCTTCTTGTTAGAGGGTACTGTGATCACCTCTACGGGCCCTGGCATCTTCAAGGTGTTGTAGGCATAATGGGATGCCACCATGAATTTGGCCAGGGCAGGACGACCCAGAATGCCATTGTAGGGCAATGGAAATTTCATGACATCGAAGACAATTTTCTCGATTATGTAGTTGATTGGATCACCAAATGTGACCGGCAAACTGATCTGGCCCTTTGGCTTGGTCCTTACTGGGTCACTCCTTGAAACGTTCCCATTTCTTGGAGATCCTCATCGGGGATTTGCATCTTCTTAACCACCGCAGGGGAGACTAAGTTTAGGCCATCACCGCCATCGACCAACATCTTTGATACCTTGATGTTGCGAATTGTTGGTGATGCCAACAACGGCAGTCCACCAACACCAGTAGTGTGATCTGGGTGGTCCTCGGCATCAAAGATGATGGGAACATGCGACCACTTCAAGGGCTTCTAATCTTCAATTGTCGGCTCTGTTGCATTTATCTCCCGGGCCCATTGCTTGAGCTACCGGTGAGAGGAGAGCAAAGATGCGCCTCCATCAATGCAAGCACAATCAACCACATTCTGGAACCCTTGACCAGAATCATCCTCTTCATACTCTTCGTCATCCTCTTTCTTGTCACGACCTTGAGAGGGCCTTTCCTTTTGCTTCCAGCCTTCCCGCGTCAGGTTTTCTTGCCCTTCTTTCCAGCATCAGTGGCACCATCCTGAGACTTCTTCTCTTTGTCCGACTTTTCGTACTCCTGCTTCTGCTTCTCAGCAAGGAGCTCTACTTGGCAGCACTCAGTGATGTCATGTCTGGCTGTGCGATGCATCTTGCAGTAAGGACCGTCAGGCTTTTCTCTGGCAGCAACTTCGTTGCCCGTGTCGCCTGACTTGGACTTCTTGCAGGCAGAGCCTTCCACAGCTAGCACAGCCTTGCGCTTGTGCTTCCGGGGTCACTTCCTGCCAGTTTTCTTCGAAGTGGCCACCTGTTCGTCATCAGAATTGATGACAACAACGTTCTCTCTAGGAATTTGCCTTTCCTCCTCCGCACGTGTGCACTTGTCGGCAAGAGAGTACAACTCAGCAATGGTTCACACTTGCCGGATGTTCATCTTCTCGCTCATCCTGTGATTGCGCCCATTGTTGTTGAAGGCGGCAATGATGACGGTAGGCTGGATGTCAGGAATATTGTGTTGTACCCGGCTGAACCTCTTGATAAACTTGTGGAGAGTCTCAACAGGCTTCTGTGGCAACACGTGTAGGTCGTTGGGCTTCCCAGGAGGTTTGTGACCGCCCTGGAATGCACCAACAAACTAGTGGCACAGATCTGCCCATGATGAGATCGACCCTTCCGGCAAGTTCATCAACCAGGACCTGATGTTAGGTTTAAGGGCCAGCGGGAACCAGTTGGCAAGAACCTTCTCATCTCTGCCGCTAGCAGCTTGGATAGCCACTATGTTGATATTGAGGAACTCAGAAGGGTTGACCTTGCCATCATACTTGTCGGGAAGATCCAGCTTGAAGCTGCGGGAGGAAGACCAGCAAACCTGCCACAGCTCAGGAGTGAATGCTGGGCAGCCCGTATCATAAGGCAGGGCTCCACCATCTCCCAGCACAGGCATGGCCACTGCCAGTCCAGCGCGAGCTTCCCGGCGCCACTCAATATGCATGCGGGTGTCCTCCCCTTGCCAGTCCAGCAAAACTTAGCGCTGGTCTTGCTGGCTTCTTGGATTGGAAGAGGCCATGGATACCTCATCCTGAGCGGCAACATGTTGGCTCCGGCGCGTCGGGCCTTGCGGCGACTGCACCGTTGCCACTGCTCCACCAGTGTGCACTCCAGCTTCTCGTGCTGGCTCCGCTCATCGACGCAAAGATTATCCCTGCCTTGCTCCCTACATAGCGCACCAAAGATGTCAGCGTACGACAATCTATGGGGCCCGGAAGCCCCTTTCAGTTCGGCGAGGGCATGCAGCACATAAAGAGCAACAATCAACCACACATAACATGCAAGGGATTTACCCAGGTTCGGTCCGTAGTAATGCGTAAAACCCTACTCCTGCTTTGCTGGATTAAGTGATATGAAATCCCAGTGTTACAAAGAGCGCGACCTTGCTGGCAGGGTGCTCTGGGGTGCCGCTAGCTACAGTAAATGGACAGGGAGTCGACCTTTGTAAAGGTTGCCATGGCCCTCCTTTTACAAATGAAAGGGGTCACCATAGTGGCAAAATAGTAATTACAGGATAATAGTGGCTACGGTGCTGTCATACCTAACCCTGATGGTTAAGGGCAAAAGCATTAAATTCTCCATTATGTGTCGATCTCTGCTCAATGCCGGCAAGGGGTCTTGGTCCACCTGTACCGTCAGCCCAGCTACCTTTTATTAGCTTCACATGCACCCACACGGGTGTCAATAAAGCTAATCCTCTAGTGGTGATCCTCCACGTAGCCCGACAACTTTTACCTAACTACATGTGTTCTTGCCACTTGTCGGCAAATTTCTGCGCGCTCACGACCTGTCGAGCAGGTGGGCGGCGTGACAGGGAGCTTGAAGCTAGCCGGCCTTGAGCTTGCCGGCGACGTGGAAGGCTTGTTGCCGGAAAGGTTTGCTTCCCGGCAATCCTGGCGTTGACCTTAAGATGATTTTCTCGATAACCTGCCTCGAGGCCTTGTTAACAGTATTATTCACCATGACTTGTGTGTCTTGGGATGAACCTACCTTCTGCCATTTCCTTCCCGGCACGGAGGCTGCAGCTTGCTAGTGCGAAGTAAGGAGTATGAACATCCGATGTTCACTACACCGATACCCTCTCACCTAATCATCGAGTCTAGGAGCCTCACAGCGACGCCCTCTACCACCCCACGCCTTCAATCGATGTTGAACACCACCAAGGACCACACAATCGTCCTCCGACTCTGCCATGTCCGCCGAGGACATCATCACCGATTTCACCGTTGTCCTGCATCCTCTGGCCTCCTAGACCTCACCATCGCACTGAGCGTGATCACCCACGTCGAACCCCTCTCCCTGCACTCATTTTCGTGCTCCGAATTGATGTCCCGCCAATGACCGTACGGTTGCCACCACGGGGCTCGACCCCGTCATTGTCTTCGGTGACCCGAGGTCCCTGACCTAGTCCACTGACATGCTCGAATGAGAGCCACCTGAAAGTGCTCTCCTCCACCGCTATCATGGCCCCTAGCGAGGACGCCGCTGCGTCCAGTGGTCACTGATATCATACAGTCATCGCCGCTGATGTGGCCGGTTTAATTTGTCCTAACCCCCCAACTTTTTTGAGGGGGTCTTACCTCCCTAGGCACTGACATTTGGCCCCTCTTGCCTGTTTTAAGTGGACCTAGCTGTCATAACTTGCCCACCTATCAGAAAATTTCATCGTCCCACTCGCCAGGAACACACCCAAGTAATGGTCAACGGGTTTGGTCGAAACAGAATCACTCCGTTTGGGCATTTGTGAGGCTAGGGCAGAGTAAGGCGGGAAAAAGTGAGGAACGTTAAGACGTCGGGGCAAAAATGAGTGGTACTAAGGAACCAAGGGCACGATAATAGAAATGCATTTAAAAAAATAGACTGGACTATCGGTCAGACCGGGAAAAACCCGAAACGGTGATCCTGATGGTTTTTTAAGTGCAGCGGGCCGTTCTAGCAACCGAACCAAAAAAACCGGTCGAACCGGCTGTTTTTCTAAAACCGATGAACCATGTGGTTCACATAAAACCGGTCGGTTTGATGTCATTTTTAGAAAAGCTCCTCAATCAACTCGTTTTTGTGCGAACAAGCTAGGGGTGGAATCAGAAAAGGAAGAAAACCCCTCTTTTAGTAGGGATGCAGCCAAATTGGGAGCATTTCTCTCGATTTTGTCCAGGGACAAACACTATTGAGCGCCACCACGTCCTCCAGGGCAACCCTTTCCTGGCGTCGTGCCGTTGCGATGCCGCTTCTCCCTTACCGCTCCGCGCGGCAATACCAGGACACCAGCCCACACTGCCACTCCCATGTCCCGCCATCTGCACCACCTCTATTGACTGATGGGGAGAGGGCCGCAACTGCATTGCCAGACTGGTCCGTACAACTCTGATATCCCTCCACTCCGGTCAAGTTGACCAGGATTCCCTCCGGTTGCCTCCTTCCATTCCAGAGTCCGGACCGGGAGGAGCCAAGCATGAGGACGAAGAAGCCCGACGGCCACCTCTGATTACACATTTTTTATCTGTTGATTGGTGCATTTATTGCTAAAATATAAATCAATTTATGGCTTAAAAAACCGACAATCGAATAGGTGAACCGACAGTTCGACCGGTAAAAACCTAAACCGATAGCCTCACCGGTTCGGTTTTTTAAACTATGCTTTTGACGAGGCTCATCATCCCCGGCATCCTCGGATGTCAGTTTTTTAGCTTTCCGAGGAATATGCCTCGCTCTCTTCGTCTCCACCCTCTCGGTCGACATTGTTAGAGGGGCTTCAATGACTCTCTGATGTTGTGTCTGAGGTCCTTGGTAGGAAAAGGCTCTTCGTCCTATTCTTCCTCTCCTTTCCTCGGACGACACCTGGCTTAGAAGGGGAGCTCGGATAAGTCTCTGATATTGCGTCCGAGGTGCCTCACGGAAAAGCCAGGCTTTTTGTCCGGTTCTTTCTTTCCTTGATCTACGCGGTGCCTTGTCGACACCCGGACATCATGCTTGAAGTGTTGTCTTCGAAGATAGGACTCTTCGTCATGTTCTTCCTTTCCTTGATATGCATGGCGCCTGGGGTGTCTTCTCGGATGAACGGGTTCTTGGTCCTGTTCTTGCTTCCCCCCTCCTTCATACTAGTCGGGACCCTGTAGGGGTCCTCGGCTAAAAGCCTCTCAAGCTCAGGGGTTTTGGGGTCCCCACACAACATATACGGAGATCTGCACACGCCAAACCTGTGTAAACAGCATATACGTCGACCGCCGTTCAAAAAGAGAATGGCGAGGAATGTAAGTCCTAGTAAACTAAGGAAAAAACTTACCTCAGCAAAAGGAAGGGCATGGCATAAGCTGATATCCTTAGCCCGCGAAGGGAAGAATTTCTTCTTGGGCTCGGACAAGAGCTTCCAGATCCCGCCGAGGTCCTCTCCTTGGAAAAACTCTTACACCACCACATCGTCCTCGGGCTTGAACTCCTGCATTGGGAGTGCTTGGACTTGAACTAGGAGGATCTGACGATGGAGCATCACGTGGACTACGTCCACTAGACGGATGCCCTCGCCGACCATAGCGTTGAGCTTGCGCTGAAGTGCCTTCACCTCCTGCGGGTCCTTCCAGTCAAGGTCCTCGTCTGTCCAAGATACCAGCCTCCTCGGCGGCTCCGCCGAGAAACGGGGAGACCCTTTCTGGTCCCCTGTCGAGGGGTTTGCCACATAAAACCACTCCTGTTGCTAGAGCATCGCCGTTTTGATGAAGGAGCCCTCAGGCCAAGTCGCGCTGGTAAGTAGGCTAACCTTGGCCCCACCGCACTCCACGAGCTAGGAGCCACTTCTGCTCGGCTTAACGCCGAACACCTTCAGTCAAAGCCCGAAATGGGGCTCAATGTGGAGGAAGGCCTCACAAAAAATTATGAAGCTAGAGATGTGGAGGATGGAGTTCGGGGTTAAATGATGGAAATCAAGCCCATAGTAAAATAGGAGCCCCCGAACGAAGGGATGGATGGGGTAACCCAGACATTGGATGAGGTGGGGAAAAAAAACCACCCGCACTCCTTCGCGGCGAGTGGGGATAGCTGAAATCGAGCAATTCAAGCCTGCCTCCATAGGAGACCGGCACATAACCTCGCTGGAGAGCTATCCATCAGTCTGGAGCTTAGCGATGGCACAGGCGGTGACGGTAGAGCTCAGCCACTTGCCCTCTCTACTAGCGGCCTCAGCCTCAGAATATCTCCCTTTATGTGGCGCCCCGCCTGAATACCACTGTAGTCAGACGGTCGCCGCACATACCAGCCCAGGAAAATCACTCTGGCATGCGCTTTTACAACAAGTATCATGAACACAAGCTTTTCTAGTGATGGATATATAAGTCTTACATGATGTTTTACAAGGGGAATGGCAGCGGAAAAGTTCTATCTAAGGCAGCATGGTCCTGGTGAGGCTCCAATCCACAGGGCTAGAATCTGGACAAAAACTTGATGGAATTTTTGGGAGAAAATGGCTAGATGAAATGATGTGAATTTTGGCATACTCCCATGATATATGGAATTTGAGGTTCTGGATTAATTTAAAGATTTTTGAAGCAATATAAAATATAGTTGCTTCACAACCTCAAAATTGGTCCAGAAACAAGAATTGGACGATGTGCTCAAAATTTGAACTAGGGAACTTGGGATCTTGATGGAAATGGTGAACATATGGGTAGGAGAAGCTCCAAAAATTATTTGGGATTTTTCCTAAGTACCAAAATGGTAGTTCCTTTGGAAAGTGCCCAAAATGCAATATTGGCTTTAAATAGGAAAAGGCAATTTCCCTTATTTAATTATGGTCAATATTTTTATGAGAGCTCAATATGATCACAAAGAATATCTCCACAAGTTTTCATGAACTTTGGAGATGGATAGATATTTTCCTGGATTTAATTCCTTTAACTGGCAGAAAAAGGAATTAATTTTAAATGAAAAATATTGCAAATGACTTGGCAATATTTTTGCATATCCAGGGTTGATAGACGTAGGAGAGTCTCTGGAAAAAGTTGGGAGGCAGAAGATCAAAGGAAATTGGGGTTCCTTTGTAACTGAAGGAATTAGGGTTTCCCTTACGGTAAACCGGAAGGTAGGGTTTTGGCGGCAAAATCCTGAGAGTAGATCTTGGGTGGCAAGGTTGGTTAAGAGAGAATCTCTCGTTAGATAGGAGAGGTAAGGATAAATGACCATCTTCATATACCCAAGAGCGAGAGAAAATCCAAGAACATCGAAAAAAAGATGGGAGCCAAATCCCGCGAAGGAAAAAAAACAAGGAGCGAAAACCAGGGTGTCACACTTTACCAGTCATGGTGGCAAGGGAACAGAATAGGATGGAGGCTAGAAGCGGATCTCAAAACACTGGGGCTCGCGGTGGATTCTCTGTGTTAGATTAAAGGCTGAGAGCGTAGATGAGATTGATTTACTGGTACCCCCTTTTTATAGGGTGGTCAAAGACCAGGGGTGACCTCACCATAAGGAACGAGCCGCCATTTCCCTATGCGCACAGAGATTAAGGCGTGTGCATTGATGACACTGCAAGAAATCCGAAAGCATGACCTCTTTATTAACGGGGCGTGCCAATAGAAACAGCCTTGGGCCACGATGTACCTAATAATGACTATTGACGAGACAGTTTAATACTGCCACGGGAAACGACGTTTTGGTTCTCGAGCGAAAAAGTTGTCAGGGTTTGACCTGGTCAAGCCTCTCATGGCTAGCCTTCACAGCTAAGCTAAAGGAAACACCTCAGCTTTGCCAAATAGATAAGTTGAGCCAAGGAGGAGGTCTTGTTAAAAGATACCTCTTCTTACTTAATGATCATGAGAATGCGTGGTCGTAATCGGGGAAGCCAAGAAGACCTTGGAGCCAAGCATATCCTCGGAATCGGGAGCCGACGTGGAGGATGGAACTCGCCTGCGAAGCCGAAGACTTGAAGTTTCAACACTGCTCTGAAAAAGATGCCTGATGTCCTCAGCCTGAAGAATAATTCAGGGGCTACTGTTGGTGTCCTAGATTAGGGGGTGCTTGCCACGTCGGCCCGCTTGTTATGGGCCGGGCCGAGGACACGCCAAAGACTGATGAGTGGGTCATGCAGGCCATGGCCCTCAGCGTAATCAAGATAAAGATCTCCTGAAGGCTTGGCGTACACTTCAAGCAAATTTGAATGATCGGCATGCTTATCCGTAGATTATAACTGACCATGTGTAAACCCTAGATACCCTCGGTGCCTATATAAGCCATGGGGTTTAGTCTGTAGAGGCACGATCGCAAGGTTTTAGAGCTTAGAACTTCTTCATACGATCTCAAGGTGGATCATACTGTACTCTGTACCCCATCATAATCAATATATCAAAAGCAGGACGTAGAGTTTTACCTCATCAAGAGGGCGTGGACCTGGGTAAACATCGTATCCGTACTGTCTCCTGTTACCATCTAGCTCAGATCACCAAACTTGGGACCCCCTACCCGAGATCTGCCAATTTTAGCACCAACACCTGGCCCATTCTATTTTTGAAAGAGTCTCAAAGGATTCCCGCCATTTGAGTGTGATTAGTAACAGTGGTGCCATCATCACTCTGCAAGCTGGCAATTGAATTTCTCCTCAATCTTTCAGAAGCCATTGCATGGAAGAACTTAGAATTTTCCACCCCAACCTTGTTATATCTTATTGTGCATCTCTGCTTCCAATAAAGATAACGTAGTCTCAAGAGCTTCTCATGGTGCAGTTTCACAATCTTTGTGAAATTAAATTCTAGTCTGTTTAGAGGCCTCAACTCCTCAAGATTATCAAAGCCAAAGATCGCCTTGCTACATTCATTTGCAAAACGTTTGAGTGAGGACAGACTGGTACTCCATTTTTTTCAGATCATACCTTAACCTCTTGAACTTCTTTGACAATATGGCTGAAGTTGAGTGACAACCAAAAAGAGGAGCATTATAAGATGCCTCCACATACTCCATGAAACCAAGTATATCAACCCCAAAAAATTAAAACATAAAAACCTTTGACTTAGGGATGTTTGTGTCAGTAGAGGCCACACATGTGATGGCCTAGAAGACACACAAGGTTATGTAGCACTTTCGTGGAAGTATCCCAATTAGTTATCGTCCCAACGAAGAGCAGAGGAGATTATTTATATTAGCGCTTCTGTCACACACAAGGTGTCACAATTCTTATGTGAAGTAACTGCCTGTGATTCTACAAATATTGTTACTGTCCTGGTGGATGGATAAGCCAGAGTGACAAATATGAAAGGTTTATAGTAACAACGGTAAAAACACTTGAAAGTAAATAACATAAATAAACTTGAAAGTAGGGTTGTGTTTCCTACAATGGAGAGATTAGGCGCGGATTGAATTCAGCTCAAGGTATACATCAAGTGTGCCAGTGCGACGATAATACCAGTTACCTTGTATCATGTTCATAGTGTTTGATATGTTTGTTTTGTATGCGGATCACCTTAAGGTCATGGAACGCCTCCTTATGGGATTACATTCCATTCTATGGTCCTGCTTCGTCATTGCCATAGCGTGGTTGTTGAGGTACGACCAAGACAATCTATGGGACCAGCAAAGATCCCTTTGCGGTACGGCTATGGGGATCAACGAGCACAAAGAGCAGAATCAGCAGAACACATAGGTTTAACCCAGGTTTGGGCCACCGTGAGGCGTAAAACCCTACTCCTACTTTTATGTATTGGATGTGTATGAGCTCAAGTTACAAGGAGCGCAGCTTGTCGGCAAGGTGCGCGGGAATTGCAGCTACACTCGTAAATGAGCAAGGTTCCGACCCTTGTAATGGTAGCCGAGGGCCTCCTTTTATAGACTAAGTGGTCACCACAGGGGCAAACCCGTAATTACAAGGAGAAATGACAGCTACACTGTTATGATACCTAATTCTACCAGATTAGGACAAACACATTAAATGCCCATTAGGTGTCATGCTGGGAGCGTCCCCCGGCAAGGATTCTGTACCGCTCGTCCAGCTACATTCCATTACGCTGACACGCCTCCTGGACGGGTGTCATTAAAGTTGATCTTCATCCCAGTGTGCTGACACGTGCCCCGACAAGTCTCATCTAACAGCCTACCCACTCGACACCTCATCGATAAGTGACTAGCTAATTGATGAGGTGGAGCGGTGGCGAGGTAGAGAAAGCTTGCCGGCACGGAGCTTGCCGGATCTTCGCCTTGCCGGTGTATAACTTGCCGGCAAGTGTAGTCTTGATCTTCAGTACCGAGTTAGTACTTCTCGATGACATACTTCGGGGTCTTCTTTATGGTTTTATCAACCAAGTCTTGGGTCTTGACGAGAGTAACCCTACGGCAAGCCCTTGCCTTCGGGAAGGCTGCCACTGTCTGTGCACAAGTCAAGGGGTATAAAAACACCCAAGTTTGTATACACCGACAGGTGCCCCCAGTCCTGGGCCATACACGCGTGCAAAGTGTTGTTGGGCTAGGCCCAAAACAGTGCACAGACACACGTGGCCAAAAATTACCGCTGTGATGATAGTTTTTAACTACACACCCACGATGCGCATTTAATGCGAGACATGGGAGAGGTGGGCTGGAACGGGGGCTTGTGGTACTGCGCCTACAAAAGTGCTGACACGTCAGACAGTAAAGTGCCAGGCCCCCCGCGCCTTCCCCATAAAAAGGCAATCGCGAAGGGGCGGTGCTCATTTACCCCCTTCTTCCCCAATCTAGCCGCCGCTCCATCGTCTTCTTCCTCGCGCCAGAGCAGAACCCACCGCCGCCGCGCTACTACTTCACCCGTCCACCCACTTCTCTCCTGAGAGCAACATGGCACCCAAGAGAGCTACCAATCCAGCCGAGGCCGAGGCAAAGAAAGCCGCCAAGCCCATCGACCAGGAGGCAGAAAAGAGGAAGGCGGCCGTAGCAGCGCGGTGAAGGGAGAATGTGGTTTTCCATCCGCCGGCCTTGAACAAGACCAAGCTCATAGATAGGTATGCCTACATGTGGGGGAGGGATACCAAGGACCACACCGCCCCAATTGTGCTTCCCGCTGATCTCAAGCCTTCCGCAGACAAATTTCCGTTCTTTTGCGCGTACTTCTATTGCGGGCTTGTTCCTCCTTTCTCTGATTTCTTCTCCGAGCTGATGTACACATATGGATTTCGGCTCTTGGATTTCTCCCCAAATGCCGTGACTTGTATGTCAGTATTCGCCCAAATGTGTGAGAACTTCGTCGGAGTCGTCCCCAACGTCGCCTTGTTCCGCCATTTCTTCATTCCATGCATAGAAAGGATGCACTCTTAGGCAGCATTACTTGGATCCCCCGGCAAGGCAGCAAGCAGACCTATCTTGATGGCCAGTTGCACTTGAAGTGGGAGGAATGGCGAGCAGAGTGGTGCTGGATTAAGGAGAAGGATTTCCCCGATATCTGTGCACCCTGGAAGAAGAGGGTCCTGCGCGGCAACGACTGGAGCAACTACAGCAAGTGCGACGACAAGCTTACTCCTGCTTTGGACCGCATTCTTCGCCTCAAGGCTGCTGGCCTAACCATCAAACTGGTGGGGGCAGATTTCCTTCGACGACGCATTCCTCCCTTGCAGACGAGGAAGCGATACGTCAGCTGACATCATGCGACTGCACACCGGTCTTGACAATAACTTGACGGTATTGCAGCATATCAGCCTCTGTCACCAACTTTTCTGGATCACCGGCAAGTTTCATTTGCCGGGTTCGATGATCCCCTTGTGCATCAAATCCACCAAAGATTCGATCTTGGCAATGATGCTAGCGTGCAATGCCCAAGGGATTGAAAGTGACTGGCAGAAGCCCTCCGCTAGAGATGCAGAAGTGTGGCTCGCCAATTTGGAGGAGAAGCCCACTCGAGAGGAGAAGGATCTCATCCGCGACACCACCGATGAGGAGCTGGCATACATTGCTAGCAGGGTAGAAGAAGCCAAGAGGTTTGCCGATGCCAGCGGCTCCCGGTCCGCGGCCCCCAAAGATGAAGAAGAACATTTTGACGAAGAACCTGCCGGAGAGCATCAAGAAGAGCCTGTCGGAGAGCCTAAAGACCAAGTTGCCGATGGATCAGAACAAGAGGAGCCTCCAGTTCCGAAGAAGAGGACTCGCGTCCTCCGGAAAGCTGCTAACCAGGAACCAGTACACCCCTCCTCGTCAAGTGAAGAACCTGTCATGAAGGAAGCAGCCCCCAAGGCCAGCCGGCAACAAGGTGCTCACCGGCAATCTACTCAGCAGCCGGAGGTGTGATAGCCTGGCTTATTAGGGATGATAGACTACTCATATCAATAAGGAATTCCTTCTTTTCCGGGAGCCCATTCGGACAGAACTCCAAAGTTAAGCATGCTCAGCTTGGAGTAATTTCAGGATGGATGACCGACTGGGAAGTTATTCCCGGGTGCGCACGAGTGAGGACAAAGTGCGTAGGAAAGACTAGTGTTGATCTGTGGGGCCAGTCTAGATCCCGCCAGGAGTAACGACCACTGGCGGGTGTGTTCGGGGCGTTACAAGTTGTATCAGAGCCGACCCTTGAGGTTACACGGATGTTTGCGGACAGGTGCGCGGTCATGTTGTTCATGACGTTTGTGACCCGTCGTGGCACATGGCATGTCACATGTACCGGACTGGATGCACAGACGTATGTGCCAAGAGGGAACGTTCCTGTGGCCCGACGAGGACGTCGGTTCCTCTGAGTGGGGGTGTATGTGATAGCCTGGCTTATTAGGGATGATAGACTACTCATATCAATAAGGAATTCCTTCTTTTTCGGGAGCCCATTCGGACAGAACTCCAAAGTTAAGCGTGCTCGGCTTGGAGTAATTTTAGGATGGGTGACCGACCGGGAAGTTATTCCTGGGTGCGCACGAGTGAGGACAAAGTACATAGGAAAGACTAGTGTTGATCTGTGGAGCCAGTCTAGATCCCGCCAGGAGTAACGACTACCGGCAGGTGTGTCCGGGGCGTTACAGGAGGCTCGACGCACTTCTTCCCGGAAAGTAGTTTTCAGGGAAACAGGGTCTTCGCAGTCCATAGCCGCAACTCCTCTAGCAACTAAGCGAGCCAGGGCATCTCCCCCGCCAGTTACATGGGACCTCTCCGCCCTTAGTGACTATGAAGACGAGGAGTAAGTGCCCTTGCCTGTCTTCATCAACTTCTCGGTTTCTTCGTAATTATTGATCAGACTTAATTTTTCTTGTCCTTGCAGTGATAGAGAGGCACTAGTGCACAGGACGAAACGGGCCAAGGCTGCGGTAGGAGGTGAGCCCACTACAAGCGCTAGGCGGGGTGCGGCACCTACTGATGCCACCACTGTCAGCCCCCAGCCCAGCTCCCGGCGTGAGGCTGCGACGCAGTACCCGCTCGTGAGCTCTGGTGCCGACGCTCCTATCTCCGAACTTGACATGGAGATGGGAGGAGACAGCCAAGAGGAGGAGTGCCCAGAGGCAGATCTTGTAGTGGCGGCTCCATCGACCAACATTTTGGAGAGCACCTCGCCGGCAAGGGCCTCCGCTGATGACCCTGTCCGCACCAAGGACATACCGGCAGGCGAAGCTGCCGGCAGCCAGGCGACGACAACCGAGGTTGCCGGAGAAAAGAACAGCTCTTCCCAAGAAGACCAAACAGGTAATCCACTTGCTTTGGAGTGCTTCTGATCCTTGGTATTTTTTTTTATCTTTTTTTGTTTTCTTGAACTTGATATTGATTTTTCTTCCCTCCTTCTTCTTCTCAGATCCACCTCAGGCTGAAGATGTGGACACTGATGTCAATGTCGAGGGAATCGCGAAGAGCACGGCCGATGAAGCTGCCAAGGTTGCCACCAAGGAAACTGCATACCTCGCCGCCGAAGAAGCTACAAGGGTTGCCGGTGAAGAGACCGACAAGGGGTCTGTGGAGGAGGCCGCCAAGGTAGCTTCCGAAGAAGTCGCCAAAGCCACTGGTGGTGAATCCACCCCAGGAGCGCCTAGTGCAGGTAATGACATGGGAGTAACCGGCGACACTGCGCCGGCAACTAACGACTAAGCGTTAACATCTGAAGCTCCTCCAACCTGAAATTTCTTGATGTTCTTGGAGCCTCAATCAAATCCCAAAGCCCCCAGCTCGTTAGGCGCAGTGGAGCCCATGCAGGAGGATGTAATTGATGATGAGCTCATCGTTCCTCCTTGCACTACCATTGAAGACGAGCGTGAACGTAACCTTGAAGCCAAAGATTATTTCTTCCTTTGGGACATGAGTGAAGGCTTCAAGAAGTTCCAGAAGCACTACAAGGACCGTGCAGAGAAGCTTGATCATCGCGCTGCCAAGCTTGAGAAAGTGGAGCAAGATTTTCTGCTGAAGGTCGATGAAGCATGAACTTGGTATGTTGAAAGTGTCCAAGACCTCAAGGACCGCAAGACCAGCTTGCTCTAGACAGGCAGAACTTCATAATTGAGAACGCTACAGCTGATTTGGCCAAGGAAGAGGCCGACAAGGTTGCCGCGGCAAGGGATGCAGAACTAACTGAACGCAAGGTTGCCCTCGACTCTCATGAGGAAGACCTTGCCGCCAAAGAATCAGACCTTGCCATCTGGGAAGCTGCTCTTGCCGCCAAGCTCAAGGCCAAGGATAATGAAATACAAGCCCTCCTTGTGCAATGGACGCAAGAGCTGGAAAAGGCCCACAAGGAGCTCATCGAGACCCAAGCTCAGGATCACGCTGGCAAGCTCAAAGAGGCTACTGACACTGTTGTCGCCGCCGAGGCCACCAAGGTTGATTTGGAGGCCAAGGTAAAGAAGCTCGAAAAAGATCTTATCGCCCATGGCAAAGAGATCACTAGTCTCCATGAATCAGCGCAGAATGCAACTCACACCTTGGTGGAATTACAAATGCAGCTCTCATCCAAGACCAAGGAGCTCAGTACTGCCGCAGATGCTAAAGCTGACCTTCAGCTAAAGCTCTCCTCTATGGAGGAAAATCTTGAAGGCGCCAAAAACAGGGAAAGGATCTTGACGGAGGAACTCGAAGAAACACAGGGCTCGCTGGCGGATGCTGAGGAGAAGTTTGAGCAGCTGAAGAACTCGTTTTCCCTCTGGACCGGCAAGCTCACTGATATTGCCGAACGCTTGACTGTGCAACTGTCGGTCATGGACATGAAGAGCTGGAGCTTTCATCGCGAATGATAAAGAGGCCACAAGCGCCAGGCTGACCAAGTTCTTCGAGGGCCTTATTGATGCACTGGAGACATATCACGAGGAACGAGCTGCTTCTTTTGCCGACGAGTCCCGGAAGCTTGCCCGTGATGTGCTCTACAAGGTGCTCATCAAGCTTGTATATCGCAACCTCGGCATCGACCTTTCTGGAGCCTTCACGAGCTTGTCGAAGAATACTGATATCACTGTCATCGACAAGCATGTCGCTCCAATAGCCGATAGGGTCGGTCAAGTTTCCAGGCAACAGGGTCATCTTAGAAACTAGCCTTGCTGCCACATCTTGTCACCAGCGCAATCCATGTAAAAGACAAGTTATCTTAAGTTAGATCTGCACTGAACATTTTGATGTAATATGACTTGTGTATTCTGGATGAACGCGTGCTATTTCCCTTATGTGATTTTGTCCTTGTATGCTTTATGCCCTATGCTTGCTGGAAACTTGCCGTTGCGCACAGCCTTCCGCTAGCGCTTGAGGAACGAATCCTTAGCATCTTGTCGGAGGTGCTGCGTCCTGGCAAGATACACTTACCAATCTTGACGCAGCTTACTTATACTATTGAGCAGACTCGAAATAGAAATAAGAGCGCGAGCAATCCTGATAAGGTTCCTTCGCGTGCATTTTTTCATACAAAGATGCAAATCGTTCAAGGAAAAGTAGCAACTACAACAAAGAAATTTTGTTTCAAAGTTTTGCAACATAAATTTTCTTTGTTCTACTTCTTGCCGTGAATGATTTCTTGAATGTCATTCGGTATCCATACCATCACTCCCCCCGGGAAACTTGCACGCAAGGAAACGATTCATTCCTTTGAGAAAAACAAAGAAGAGAAAAGAGGAGGCTAGAACCTTGACGGTTTGTCAATCATTTCATACAAGGGAAAAATGTAACACAACATTGCATGCAATACATAAGTAAATATGTACTTTTGTAAGTGCATCTAGTGCCACACCTTGTTGGTTTTAGAGTATTGAAGACAAACTTGGTTGAAGGGACTAATGTGTATGTGAGATTCACAGGAGAACAAAGGTAGAAGTCCCTCTTGATTTGGTTTACCCATCAAAGATGACCCTTAAAAATGTATGAAGATATTGAAGACAATGGTGGTTCACGAAGACATTCGTGTTGAAGATAATGGCTCACGAAGACATTCACTTGAAGCCAATGGAACGCGAAGACTTAGTCTTTTGGTAGTTTCATTTTCTTCTTTCTTGAGTCATAGGAACCACCGTATTGTTAAGTGGGGTCGAGGTAAACGAAGTCAGAAACTGACGTGATGCTCAACCCAATCCTATGTCTTCAAGCGAAGACAAATGAGAGAAAACCTCTTCCAGAGTTTGTTGAGTCAGCTTTGCTTGGAGCCCAAGTAAAGTTGTCGCGTGTGTTGGGATCCGACTGTTAGACACGTGTCAGCTTCCCTATGACCCAAGGTCATTTTGGACATATCATGTCGGGTTGCCTCCTGGCTATAAATAGCCACCCCCTCCACCATAAGTTGGTGGATGCTTCGAGTTAGTACACGGCTTTTGTCGTTTGAGAGCAACCCACCTTGAAGCCTTTGAGAGAGAATCCTTGCGAGGACAAAACCCAAAACACCCAGAGCCCAAAGTGATTGAGCATCACTGAAGACATTCTGTTCCGAGTGAACCGAGGACTTATTACACTTGAAGACTATGATCTTCCAGCCGGTTAGGCGTCACGTTCTGAGCATCCAAGAGTCATTTTGGATTGCCGGTGAATGAAGTCTGTGAAGGTTTGGAAGTCTACCTTGAAGACTTACCAGAGTGATTGGGCGAGATCTACGGGTCTTAGCTCAATGGGAATAAGGTGAAGACATGGTCTTCTGAGTTTAATCTCAGCCTCCCTAACCAGACGTACAACTGTCATAGCAGTTGGAACTGGTCAAACAAATCACTGTCTTCCCCGAGCTACTGATTCTATCCTTTCACTTCCTTACTTACTGTTTTGAACTATGAAGCCTTTGCATGCTTGTCTGTGTTTGAAGATATTCCCTGAAGCCATTCATCTGTTTACACATTTATCTTCATGCTTCTTGTGTTTATGTTCAATGCATGCTAGTATGTATGATGTCTATGATTGTCAAATCTGTTCATCACATTCATAGGCTTTCTAGTTCTCATCTTGCTTCCGCTTACTACGAAGACATTGCCTATTTTCGAAGCCTTTCATAAAAATCGCCTATTCACCACCCCTCTAGTCGATAACTAGCACTTTCAATTGGTATCAGGGCAAGGTGCTCCCTTGTTCTATGTAATTCGGTTTAACCACCTGGAGTTTTAGCTATGTCGACTGCAGGGATAATCAAGGTTTCCGCTGTGTGCCCCGTCTTCGATGGCACAGACTATCCCTACTGGAAGAATAAGATGCGCATGCATCTTGAAGCAACAACCTCTAGTATGTCGTCAAGACTGGTGTTCCCAAGGTCGGTGAAGGTATCACCGCTGTTGATGTGAAGAGGTTCGCGCAACTGGACTTGACCACCAAGAACATCATATGTGGTCATCTGACCAAAGGACAGTATGGTCATGTGAGTGCACTGGAGTCTGCGAAGCTAGTCTGGGACTGGCTCTCCAAGGTCAACGAGGGTGTCTCATCTCAACGAGACTCCCGAATCGATGTACTTCGCAATCTCTTCAACCACTTCAAGAGACTTGAGAATGAAAATGTTTAGCTCAGCTTTGATCGTCTCACTGATATCACCAATGAACTTCATGCTCTTGGCGCCACTGACATCACCAAGCATGAAGTTGTGAAGAAGGTATTGAGATCTCTTGACAGTTCGTTTGACACCTTATCACTGATGATTCAAGAGCGCCCTGATTTCAAGCAATTGGATCCTGCCGATATACTTGAGAGGCTCAATACACATGAATTCCAGCTATCTGAGAAGAGAGATATCTATGGTCCTAGCTATGGACGTTCTCGCGCTTTGAAAGCAAAGGATGTATCTTCATCTGAAAACTCTGACTGCTATTTCAATGGTGCTGAATACATTGGCAGAGAGCTTGCAATGCTCGTGAAAAAGTTCCAGAAGTTCACCAAGAAAAACCGCTTCGGAAAGTCTTCAAAGTATGATTCCAAGAAGGCTGAAGCTTCCACTCGTGACTACAAGAAGAGAACTTGCCACAAATGCAAGAAGCCAGGCCACTACATGGTAGAATGTCCTTAATGGGAAAAGGAATCAAAGAAGAAGAAGAAGAGCAAGGACTCTGACTCTGATGAGAAGAAGAAGAAACACTCAAAGTCTTCATCACACAAAAGAATTTCCTCCAACAAAGCTCGTGCATTCATCGGGAAGGAAATGGATTCAGAGGAGGAGTCTGCTTCAGAGGAGGTGGTGGAGGAGTCAGAGGAGGAGTCAAACTCAGGCGTGGCAAGCCTGGCTTTGGCTTCAGCATTCGTCGCCAAGTCCATCTTCAGCACTGAAGACAATGGTCATGTCACCGACACTAAGGATGACGATGACGACTCTGCTCCTGCCTACTGCTTCATGGCAAGAGGTGCTAAGGTAACCTCACGCGCTGCCTACTTTGAGACCTCAAGTGAAGATGACTCTGAATGTGAATCCAAACCTAGGTATAAGACACTTGCTAAAATTGCAACTAAGCAACAAACTGCTATGGAAAAGATTCAAAAACTGCTAGACAAAAGCGATGATCTGTTGGATGAGGAAATGAATCGAAGTCAATCCTTAATTGAAGACATAAAAAATCTTCAAGTCAAGTATGACGAGCTCCTAAGTCGTCATGATACCCTCTCATCTGATCATGAGAAGCTCTCCTATGAATATCTTCAAAGGAAGCAAGAGCTTGAGAAGCTGAGAGCGTCTCATGATGATCTTCGAACTGAAAATGATTCACTACTCGCTCAACAGATTAGTACTACTCAGGATGATTTTGTGCCACCTTGCTTGAAATGCCTTGAGCATGATAACGCTAATTCCTTTGCTGAATGTTCCACTAGTTCTAAATCTACAATATCTTCAACTGTTGATGTGGCCACTAACCCCTCATCTGAGGAAGCCACTCCTCTTATTGATGAGAATGCCAGGTTGAAGACATTGCTTGAGACTGGCATGTATAAGAGTATCAAAGGGCATCAGACTCTTTGTGATGTCCTCAAGAAACAGATCCTGAACAGGAACCCTAGGAAAGAGGGCATTGGCTTCGAGAGAAACATAAATGTTGATGGTACTTATTGGAAGCCTGAGCAGTACCCCAAAACCACTTGGGTTGCTGCAACATGCCCTCCATTAGACCCATCCACATTATCTGGCTATACCTGTGCTAACCCCATCATCATTGATGAGTCCTTCGACTCAAACTATAAACTGTTCAAAAACCAGAATGGTGAAGTATTTGCCAGGTTTACTGGAACTAATTGCAGGAATGGTTCACCTATGAAGAAGATCTGGTTTCCCAAAAGTCTTCTGGAAAGGCTTCCCGTGAATGTCATCATGACACCACCTGGGAAGAAAACAAACCCCAGAGCAAAAGCTTCATATGGACCAAAGTCTTCATACAGATGAAGGTCTTCATATGATCGAGCTAACACTTATGTTTTGCAGGGTTACAATGATCAAACTAATGAATATGAGAGACGTTCCTCAAACCATTATGTTCACAAATCAAAGAATTTCTCTGCTTATTCATTTGAGTACTCTACCCCCCCTGTGAAGCTATTTGCTAGGGCTTCAAAGCCAAAGTTCTCAGATGCTGCACTTAGACTCATTACTTCTAAGCCACCCCTTCAGATGTGGGTGGTTAAGAAGAACTGATCTTTCTTGCAGGGTCAGGTCTCCAGCCGAAAAACATTGGGTTTTGAAGACAATGCTGGGGACCTGAAAAATCTTGTCGGACGCAAGATAAAATGTCCAAATGGTCTTACCATTTATTTTGTCCATGGATTTCTTGATGATCATCCTACTATATCCTCCAAGAAACTTACATTCTCTAAAAGTCTTCATCGTCAAATGTTTGTACTTCACAATTGTCTTGGTGAAGCCTATCCTACTAACTGCACTGCAGGGTACACTGCCGAAAGCTACTAAATGGATCTTGGATAGTGGCTGCTCCAACCATATGACTGGTGACCAAAGCTTGCTCATGGACTCTACACTTCGTCCATCTACTCAAAAACACATTACTTTTGCTAACACTGGGAAAAGCAAGGTATTGGGTCTAGGTAGGGTTGCAATCTCGAAGGATCGGCACATGGATAAAGTGATGCTTGTCGAATCCCTTGGATTCAACCTCATGTCCGTCTCAACGCTTTGTGAACTTGATATGATTGTCATCTTTGGCAAATTTATCTGTCTTGTGCTAATGGCTTCTGACAAAACTCAAGACTTCGAAGGTTATCGAAGCGGTGACTTGTACATGGTAGATTTCTCCACATGACCACAGCTTGCCACATGTCTGCTGGCAACAGCTTCAGAATGTTGGCTTTGGCATCGACGGCTAGGGCATGCTGGCATGAGGAACTTGCACACCCTTGTGAAGAAGAAGCACATCATTGGGATCGAGGGCGTCAAGTTCAAGAAGGATCATTTATGTGGAGCCTGTGAAGCTGGGAAGATGACTAGGGCAAAACACCCCTCGAAGACAATCATGACGACCACTCGTCCCTTCGAGCTGCTACACATGGACTTATTGGCCCTACTAATTACTCCACTCTTACTACTTCTACACATCTATATGGCTTTGTGATTGTTGATGATTATTCTCGATATACCTGGGTACACATAATCCTGTATAAGAATGAAGTGCAGGATGTCTTCAGGCGATTCACCAACCGGGCCATGACCAACTATGGCGTCAAGATCAAGCACATCAGGAGTGACAATGGCACCGAGTTCAAGAACACTGGGCTCGACACCTATCTTGACATTCTTGGCATCACTCATGAGTTATCAGCTCCATACACTCCACAGCAAAATGGCATCGTGGAGCGCAAGAACAGGACTCTGATTGAGATCGCTCACACTATGCTCGATGAATACAAGACACCACGCAAGTGGTGGCCTGAAGCCATTGATACTGCATGCCACATCATCAACAGAGTATATCTCCACAAGTTCTTCAAGAAGACATCTTATGAACTAATCACTGGTAAGAAGCCAAATGTAAGTTATTTCAAAGTATTTGGTGCTAGGTGTTGGATACGGGATCCACATTACACTTCCGAATTTGCACCGAAAGCACATGAGGGTTTTATGCTTGGCTATGGAAAGGATTCGCACACCTACAGGGTCTTCAACCTCTTTCGCCTAAAGTGGTTGAAACTGTAGATGTGCGGTTCGATGAGACTAATGGCTCGCAAATAGAGCACCTGCCGCATGTGATAGATGAACTCCCTCCAAGTGAATCCATCAAGCTAATGGGTACTGGAGACATAATACCCACTGAGGAACCTGGAGATGAAGAGGTAGTGATACCTGCTGCTGTCCAGCGTGAAGACAATGATCAGCCTGAAGATAATGCTGAGCCTGAAGACAATGCTCAGCAACAGCAAAGTCTTCGCCCTGTACATCCTCGTGTGGCCAATGAATTTAGATCGAGAAGATAATTGGCAACATAAATGCACATGGTCGTCTCACTCGCTCAAGAGCCACCCAGCTAGCAAACTTTTGTGGACACTTTGCTTTCATCTCCATCACAGAACCCACCAAAGTCACTGAAGCTTTTGTGGAACCAGAATGGACTCAGGCTATGCAAGAAGAGCTTCACCAATTTGAGCTCAACAATGTGTGGGAACTCATCAAGTGTCCTGACTCTCGCAAGCATAACATAATTGGAACCAAATGGATCTACCACAACAAGCAAGATGAACATGGTCAATTTGTTAGAAACAAAGCTCGTCTAGTTGCACAAGGTTACACACAAGTGGTAGGAATTGACTTCGATGAAACCTTTGCTCCTGTGGCTAGACTTGAAGCCATCCGCATACTTCTTGCTTATGACAATCATCATGATATCCTCTTATATCAAATGGATGTGAAGAGTGCCTTTCTCAATGGCAAAATCGAGGAAGAAGTCTATGTTGCTCAACCACCTGGTTTTGAAGATCCAAAGCACACTGATAAGGTATAGGCTCAACAAGGCACTGTATGGCCTCAAGCAAGCTCCATGAGCCTGGTATGACACACTCAAGGAATTTCTGAAAAGCAAAGGCTTCAAACCTGGTTCACTTGATCCAACTCTCTTCACCAAATCATATGATGGTGAACTGTTTGTATGCCAAATCTATGTGGATGACATTATCTTTGGCTGCACTGACAAACGATATAGTGATGAGTTCAGTCATATGATGCAAGAGCAATATCAACTGTCCATGATGGGAGAGCTGAAATTCCTTCTTGGTCTTCAAATTCGTCAACAACGCAATGGCATCTTCATATCACAAGAGAAGTATCTCAAGGACTGCTTGTAGAAGTTTGGTATGCAAGATTGCAAGGGCTACAAGACGCCAATGCCAACCAATGGTCATCTAAGTTCTGACGACAATGGTAAAGAGTTCGATCAAAAGGTATACCGCTCCATGATTGGTTCTTTATTGTACTTATGTGCATCTAGAATAGATATAATGCTTAGCATTTGCATGTGTGCCCGATTCCAAGCGGCACCAAAGGAATCGCATCACCTCGCGGTGAAGCGAATACTTCGATATTTGGCTCACACCCCAACGCTAGGATTATAGTATCCAAAGGGCTTAGAGGTTGATTTGGTTAGAGTCTCTGATTCTAACTATGCTGGAGATAGGGTGGATCGCAAATCCACATCAGGCACTTGTCACTTTCTTGGACGTTCACTTGTATGTTGGTCTTCAAAGAAGCAAAAATGCGTATCACTCTCCACTGTTGAAGCAGAATACATTGCTGCTGGATCTTGCTATGCTCAGCTTCTCTGGATGAAGCAAACTTTGAAGGACTACGACATCAACAAGAAGAAAGTACCCCCATTCTGTGACAATGAGAGCGCCATCAAGATTTCACACAATCCTATCCAGCACTCCAAGACGAAGCATATTGAGATCAGACACCATTTCCTTCGTGATCATGTGCTCAAGGAAGACATTGACATCATTCACGTCAACACGGAAGATTAGCTGGCAGATATCTTCACGAATCCTTTGGATGAGAAGAGGTTTTGCAAGGTGCGGTGTGAGCTAAATATCTTAGAATCCTTGAATGTCCAATGAATGGACACACATCCTAATGCTTATGCATTGTTGATGACTATGATGTACAACACACGAAGTAATGTATGTCTTCAATTCATGAAGATGTACAATCTAAGTGTGAAGATATTAACGTGGAATTTGACTTCAGAGCACCACGATAATTATGCGCCGTGTCTGGGTCTAATACTTCCTATACGGTGGGTAATGCCACCACCAAATTTTCTTGAAGATTTTCATTTGGCGTCACATCTATTGCATTATCTTCTTGATTTGGTTTGTCTTCACCCATGGCTTTATCTTCGTTTTCCTATACTATATGTATGAGTTTGTCCTCAACAACATTCACTTATAGCTATATCTTCAAGTTGGATTTTTCTGAACTAAGTGAATGTGATCGGACCCTCACCCCTCTATGCCTGTCTCTTCCAATCTCTCTAAATCTTCATATGCATTCTAATTGACACGTGTCGATTGTCTTCATTGTGTCCCTGTTAGTCGAAGATTTTGAGACCAAAATTTAAAACGTTTTCATACCCATATCCATTTTACTGGCCGCCACAGAAGCCGGAACGACCTCCCGCCAAAACTGCTAAGTAGTGGGGTCTGTGCATGGCTATCAAAACAACACCCGTATGCCATGCGTTAACCAAAGACATATCGCCAGGGGCAGCAAAGTAAATTCACCATGATGAACTCCTTCTTATAAATACTTCGCCCCAGCGGTCATTAAGTTCTTTCACACCTGTCGCTCTCGCCTTCGCAACCCTAGCGCCGACGCTAGCTTCCATCAACGCCGGAGAAGAAGCGCTTCACTGCTGCGACCTCTGGGACGCTGCACTCACGCGGCCGTGGATATTTTCTCGCTGCCGCCACCGTAGCTGTCTTCCACTACCAAGTTAGGGTGTGGGAGATCGAACTGCTCAGCTTCCTTCGCATCTCGCTGAGCTGTTCATCGTGCAGTAAATAAAGACTACTTTTTTACCATTTGTTTGATCTGAAATTTCTCCATATATGTTCAGAAGTTGTTCTTTCACCTTCAAATCTATATCTTCAGTCACACATCTCATATCATGCAAAGTTCCTTCACTTATGCTACGTTTCATATGATTCCTCACTTGTACCTATTTTCGAATTTATACAAATCTGGAACTAACACTCTGTAAGTGAATGTCTTCGCACTATGAGGTCATTGTCTTCAAACTGATTTATCTTCAAAATCCTCTGAGAATGCATACGACCTCTCCTCCTTCCCTCGCATCTCGAATTCTTTCACAGGTACATGTCCGTGGGGGAGTCTCTCGATTCTCATAGTCTGAATTCATTTGCACACTTCTTACAGCTTCATCTTGATTCTCCTAAAGGCAGTTCTTGTCGAATCAAAAGAGCAAAGCCTATCAGTCCTTTGAAGCCAATGGCTGGTGATAAATCTTCAAAGAAGGGAGGAAGACAAAGGCGAGCTATCACTGCTCTTGACCTCCCTATAGATCGGTATGAGCAGTACAAGTCAGATCCAGAGGAATCTTATGGTGAACGCAAGTCCCGTGTGCAGTGCATCAGAAGATATTGGGCTGAGCAGTGGTTCTACTATCATTTTGTTACACCTGAATATGCTGACACGAATGCAGTCAGGCCACCATAGGCAAACATCATGTACAGGAAGCTCATTCCGAAGACAACATCTATCCATGCATGGTCAGAGGTGTGAAGCCACAAGATGCTGACCCATCCAGTATCAGATGGTGTCGTGAAGATGATCTCTTTGAAGCTAATTACCAGTTTGCCAAGGGTTCAACTAAGCAGAACAAGAAGGACTATGGTATAGACTTCAACCCTGGTCCAGCCGAGCCAAGGCCAGATGGCACTCGTCAAGCAGATCCAAATCTGACTGGGCCATGGGATAGTCTCCAAGCATACATAGAGCATATTGACGCTCTTCGTGCTACCGCGGCTGCTACTCGCGGAGAAGCTCCTACTGAAGACATTGCTCCTGCCTCCCCCAAGACGCAACGAAAGTCTAAAGCTTCCAAAGCTAAAGAGGGGCAATCTACCAAGTCTGCTCTACTGCACCAAAAGCTTCAAGAGTGAAGCCAATGAAATCTGCACCTCCTGAATCCAGTGTGCAATCTGAGCATGTATCTCGCAATTCTTCAAAGAGAAATCAACCAGCATTGCAAGGCCCCAAACCATCAAGCACATTCTGAGATGATGATGACATCATTGATTTGTCTGATGATGAGTTTGATGATGATGCTCTTGAGCAACTCATCAAGAACAAGCAGGAAGAGGCCAATATCTTCAAGGACCTGCCTTTGTTCGACCATGACATTCTGAACAACTTCATTGATGAATGGTTTCGCGACCCATCTCTGTCGATTGACGATCTGCAGCTTCCTATTGACATTAGTGTCACGTTCCAAGGCTTCATCAACCAGGAACTTGCAGTCGTCCAAAAGTTACTTGAGCAGAAGAACAAGATTGAGCATGAAAAACAGCTTTTCAAGAAGCATCTTGCCAAGTTCAGCGTCAAAGAAATTCAGAGTTACAAGAAAATGATGGCTGAGCTGAAAGAAGAATTTCAAAAGCGTCACGATGACGCCAAAGGTGCTAGGGAACACCTCAAGCACTATGCTAAGAAGATAGTGCAAGCTCACAATGAGGGCTTGAAGAGAAAAGCACTTGGCCATCCCACAATTGATCCGAAGCTGATCAAGAAGAAGAAGAAGAAGAAGCCAGTGACACCTGCTGAGGCACCAAGGCAAGATTTGCCCAAGATAGTCTTCCCTCCAAGCTTCTCTGGCTCGAAGCCATCTGTGCCGTCCATTGCCTCAGAAAAGAAGAAGACACAGCAAGCTGAAGCCGAAGCTCGCCAGCGCAAGAAAATCGATGCCTCTGCTGCCTCTCCTTATCAGAAATGCCTGAAGATGAAGTCTTCAGAGGCTTCGTGCAGGGCACAAGCAACAACTGCTTCACCAGCTCCACAAGAGCCGCTGCTTGTGACGCCAATCTCTGTGGCACCCCTGTTTCAGAAAACACAGAAAGAAGAGTTATAGTGCATGAACCTGCTTCCACAGAGGTTCCTGTTACTGAAGATATTCCAGCTGTCGACCCCACCGCAGCTGAAGACATTGGAACTGATGCCAATGTGCAACATGATGATGATGAAGTCCTTCCTCAGATTACCCAAGATGTGGTATTGTCACCTGTTCAACAGAACAGTGAGCCTATCAGCATTGGCAGACCCCTGACGCCAATGCCAACCAATGGTCATCTAAGTTCTGACGACAATGGTAAAGAGTTCGATCAAAAGGTATACCGCTCCATGATTGGTCCTTTATTGTACTTATGTGCATCTAGACCATATATAATGCTTAGCGTTTGCATGTGTGCCCGATTCCAAGCGGCACCAAAGGAATCGCATAACCTCGTGGTGAAGCGAATACTTCGATATTTGGCTCACACCCCAACGCTAGGATTATAGTATCCACAGGGCTCAGAGGTTGATTTGGTTAGATTCTCCGATTCTGACTATGCTGGAGATAGGGTGGATCGCAAATCCACATCAGGCAGTTGTCACTTTCTTGGATGTTCACTTGTATGTTGGTCTTCAAAGAAGCAGAACTGCGTATCACTCTCCACTGTTGAAGCCAAATACATTGCTGCTGGATCCTGCTGTGCCCAGCTTCTCTAGATGAAGCAAACTCTGAAGGACTACGGCATCAACAAGAAGAAAGTACCCCTATTCTTTGACAATGAGAGGGCCATAAAGATTTCACACAATCCTGTCCAGCACTCCAAGACGAAGCATATTGAGATCAGACACCATTTCCTTCGTGATCATGTGCTCAAGGAAGACATTGACTTCATTCACGTCTACATGGAAGATCAGCTGGCAGATATCTTCACGAAACCTTTGGATGAGAACAGGTTTTGCAAGTTGCGGTGTGAGCTAAATATCTTAGAATCCTCGAATGTCCAATGAATGGACACACATCCTAACGCTTGCGCATTGTTGATGACTACGATGTACAACACACAAAGTAACGTATGTCTTCAATTCATGAAGATGTACAATCTAAGTGTGAAGATATTAACGTGAAATTTGGACTTCAGAGCACCACGATAATTATGCGACGTGTCTGGGTCTAATACTTCCTATACGGTGGGTAATGCCACCACCAAATTTTCTTGAAGATTTTCATTTGGCGTCACATCTATTGCATTATCTTCTTGATTTGGTTTGTCTTCACCAATGGCTTTATCTTCGTTTGCCTATACTGTATGTACGAGTTTGTCCTCAACAGCATGCACTTATAGCTATATCTTCAAGTTGGATTCTTCTGAACTAAGTGAATGTGATTGGACCCTCACTCCTCTATGCTTGTCTCTTCCAATCTCTTTAAATCTTCGTATGCATTCTAGTTGACACGTGTCGATTGTCTTCATTGTGTCCTTGTCAGTTGAAGATTTTGAGACCAAAATTTAAAACGTTTTCATACCCTTATCCATTTTACCGGCTGCCGCAGAAGCCGGAACGACCTCCCGCCAAAACTGCTAAGTAGTGGGGTCTGTGCGTGGCTGTCAAAACAACACCCGTATGCCACGCGTTAACCAAAGATGTATTGCTAGGGGCAGCAAAGTAAATTCACCATGATGAACTCCTTCTTATAAATACTTCGCCCCTGCGGTCATTAAGTTCTTTCACACCTATCGCTCTCACCATTGCAACCCTAGCGCCGGCGCTAGCTTCCATCAACGCTGGAGAAGAAGTGCTTCGCTGCTGCGACCTCTTCGACGTAGTACTCACGCCGGCAGCGGATATCTTCTCGCTGCCGCCGCCGTAGCAGTCTTCCACTGCCAAGTTAGGGCGTGGGAGATCGAACTGCAAAGCTTCCTTCGCATCTCGTTCAGCTGTTCATCATGCGGTAAATAAAGACAACTTTTTTACCATTTGTTTGATCTGAAATTTCTCCATATATCTTCAGAAGTTGTTCTTTCACCTTCAAATCTATATCTTCAGTCACACATCTCATATCATGCAAAGTTCCTTCACTTATAATACGTTTCGTATGATTCCTCACTTGTACCTATTTTCGAATTTATACAAATCTGGAACCAACACTCTGTAAGTGAATGTCTTCGCACTATGAGGTCATTGTCTTCAAACTGATTTATCTTCAAAATCCTCTGAGAATGCATAAAACCTCTCCTCCTTCCCTCGCATCTGGAATTCTTTCACAGGTACATGTCCGTTGGGGAGTCTCTTGGTTCTCATAGTCTGAATTCATTTGCAGACTTCCAACCTGCTAGTGCTTATTATCGGGCAAGGACACCAGAATTTTTACTAGAAGTAGAAGAGTTACACAAAGTTCGCGAAATGATCACAAGGGTTTATGCACTAAGAACAGGCAAGCCTTTTTGGGTTGTATCCGAAGACATGGAAAGGGATGTTTTTATGTCAGCAGACGAAGCCAAAGCTTATGGACTTGTCGATATTGTAGGGGATGAAATGATTGACAAGCACTGCGATACTGATCCAGTGTGGTTTCCAGAAATGTTTAAGGATTGGTAGTGTCCGGATTTCTTGTAAAGTTATTTCACAGCTAAATTCGTGTTTTCCTCGATTCAATAGAAAATAGAAAGACTTCATGATGAGCAATCATCAGGTTAAGATGGATCTAAACCAATCAATTTTTTTCTATATACATACAACATGCCGACGATTAAACAACTTATTAGAAACGCAAGACAGCCAATACGAAATGCTAGAAAAAGAGCTTCATCTTGATTCTCCTCAAGCCAGTTCATGTCGAATCAACAGATCGAAGCCTAGCAGTCCTTTGAAGCCAATGGCTGGTGGTAAATCTTCAAAGAAGGGAGGAAGACAAAGGCGAGCTAACACTGCTCTTGACCTCCCTCCAGATCTGTATGAGCAGTACAAGTCAGATCCAGAGGAAACTTATGGTGAACGCAAGTCGCGTGTGTAGTGGATCAGAAGATATTGGGCTGAGCAGTGGTTCTACTATCATTTTGTTACACCTGAATATGCTGACACGAATGCAGTCAGGCCACCATGGGCAAACATCGTGTACAGGAAGCTCATTCCGAAGACAAAGGCTGACGCCATTGCTCAACACTTCTATCCATGCATGGTCAGAGGTGTGAAGCCACAAGATGCTGACCCATCCAGTATCAGATGGTGTCGTGAAGATGATCTCTTTGAAGCTAATTACCAGTTTGCCAAAGGTTCAGCTGAGCAGAACAAGAAGGACTATGGTATAGACTTCAACCCTGGTTCGGCCAAGCCAAGGCCAGATGGCACTCGTCAAGCAGATCCAAATCTGACTGCGCCATGGGATAGTCTCCAGGCATACATAGAGCATATTGACACTCTTTGTGTTGCCGCAACTGCTGCTCACGGAGAAGCTCGTACTGAAGACATTGCTCCTGCCTCCCCCAAGACGCAACGAAAGTCTAAAGCTTCCAAAGCTAAAGAGGGGCAATCTACCAAGTCTGCTACTGCACCAAAAGCTTCAAGAGTGAAGCCAATGAAATCTGCACCTCCTGAATCCAGTGTGCAATCTGAAGATGTATCTCTCAATTCTTCAAAGAGAAAGCAACCAGCAGTGCGAGGCCCCAAACCATCAAGCACATTACGAGATGATGATGACATCATTGATCTGTCTGATGATGAGTGTCGGTGTACTAAAGTTTGGGTCTCTTTAGTACCCCATACTTGTGCACGGACGGTTGTAGCCATACCAGCGGCAAGACCTGCCGGAGAGTAGCTGGAAATAGATACAAGATTATCAAGAGGGCATTCAAACTAACGATCAGAAGATAGAAGACAGAAGGCTGGGTTCCCGGCAAGATCCTTGCTAGAAAGGCTAGCGAAGGCCCGGCAAGGTCTCGCACCCGGCAAGATATCCTGCCCGGCAAGATCCCACCGCTCCAGCACAGTGTCACAGCTCCAGCGCAGCGACCAGCCTGTCGTTTAGGGCTTGTCCTCCAGGTTGCGTGTCATGGCATCGACCGCGGAAGGGGTTAAGCGGCGCGGATGGGACGGGTCCTTTTTTCGTCCCCGAGAAAGTAAGGGACACCTAAACGGAGCATTAAATGCGTTTGTCCTAAGACGTCAGTGGTAATGATGTAACACTGTAGTAACTTTACACCTCTTGTACTGTTGTCCGCCACTGTTGGTGACCCCTTCGACGTATAAAAGGAGGCCCAAGGCGAAGCTACAGAGGGGAGGACCTTTTTCGAGCCCATTCTGCATGCGTAGCTGCTTCCTGAACGTACTGTTCATCACAAGCGCTCCGTGTACTTGAGCTAAGAACACCCATAATACAACCAAAGCAGTAGTAGGGTATTACGCTTCTCAGCGGCCCGAACCTGGGTAAAAATCCCTGCGTTTGATCGTTGGATCCGCTCTTTGTGTACATCTTTTCCCTTGCCAAACCGTAAAGGGATCCACGCGATCCCATAGGTGTCGCTTCCCGACATCTTTGGCGCGCCAGGTAGGGGAAAGGATTGCGCGAACCCGATCTAGCGGTCAGTGCACCAGTTCTTGATCACCTTCGTCGCCATGGCTCCCAAGAAGAAGGGCGCTACGGTGGCTGATCCATCCGCGTCCGGCCTGCCCGTACCCACGCAGACGGGCGACGGCGTAGGCGCTGGTGGAGGAGGTTGAGGTCTTGAGCCTCCACGACGTTCTGGCGATCCGAGCCAGGCGAGCGCCAGGTCTAAGGACGGAGCCGTCCTACCTACGGGTGGCGCGGCGAACTCCAAGGACGGGACGGCGCCTTCCAAGACACCCACGCCGGTGCATGCACCGCGGCCTTCCCAGGTCACGCGTGACGTGCAGCGCCGCGACGTTGGCGGTAGGCACACCCATGGAAAATCCCCTGCGCATCACTCCAAAGATGTGCGGGGCCAAGATCCACGCCAACATGCCGGCAGAAGCCGCGCGCGGTCGCAAGGCCGTGATGGAGCTCCTTCTAACTCAGTTAGGAGTCAGAGCACCTCACGTTCTTCGCACCTTTCGCCACCGCCTACACCGGCAAAAGCGTTGGCGCGAGCTCAGCTGCTCCTAGACTTCCCTCCTGCTCCGGAGAAGATGGAAGAATGGAGATCTGCTATCCAGAGCCTCATCGGCTTTGCCAATAACGACAGGCCGCAGCAGGCGGGGCCTTCGCGGCGGCAGTCCATCGAGCCGGTGCATGCTGATGACGAGAAGACTGGAGGCGGCATGACTACGATGCGCTCCCCTCCTCCACGACAACAATGGTCGCTAACCCGGCGGACCGACGCCCGTGATGACGATTCCACGGCGTCGTCTGATCCACGGGTTCGCCGCGATCAACGTCAAGTTCTTCAAGAATGGAACAAGGAAGACGCTCGAACTACCATCGAGCGGCGGCGGGAAGCGCGCCATCAATCCGACAGGCGCGCGGGGCCCACTGTCGACGAGCCTGTGCCAGGGTATTCTGGTAGCCTGCCTTACGAGGTGGGTTGTCCAGCTTTTACCCGTGAGCTGCCGCGAGTCTAGTGGCCCAACTCCTGAACCTTCAAGCCGGAGGTGCCGGAGAAATACGACGGCAAGACCCATCCGTCAGAGTGCCTGAGCATCTACACCATTGCGGTGCAGGCTGCCGGGGCTCGGGACGACAAGATATTCGCCAACTACTTCCCGTTGGTGCTCATGCCCAACGTCAGGTCATGGTTGATGTACCTGCCGGAGAATTCCATTTCCTCATGGGCAGATCTGTGTCATGAGTTTGTTGGCGCCTTTACTGGAGGCCACCAGGCTCCTGGCCAAGAAAGCGATTTGCATCTCATCCCCCAGAAAGATGGCGAAACCTTGCGCAAGTACATACAGAGATTCAGCCGTATACAGCACAACATCCCGGACGTTCATCCTGCCGCTATTATCAGCGCCTTTCATCAGAATGTGCGCAACCGCAAGATGCGGGAAGAGCTGGCGATGAACAAAGTCAGGGATGTCGCCGAGCTCTATGCTCTGGCTGACAGATGTGCTCGGGCCGAAGAGGGAAGGAGACTCCCCGGCGAGGATGCTGGCGCGGGAGTCGACTCTGAGGACGAAGGCGCCACCACCTCGGTGAAGAAAGGCCGACCGCGGAACATGAAGCGCAAGGGCAAGGCCGTGCTTGCCGTTGAGGGATCCGGCAACCCCAGCACCGCCAAGAAGGTCAAGACTGACGGCCCTGGCAAGGACGTTGCCGGGTGTGCCGCATGTCAGGCCTTGGCGGTTGCCGACAAGCCGGAGGGCTCCGACAAGCAGTACTGCAAGATCCATCGCACCAAGGGCCACGATCTCCAAAACTGCCGGCAAGTTGAGCATCTTGTCGAGAAGCAGAAAGCCGAGTACGAGAGGCGAGACAAGGAGAAGGCCCAGGACGGCGCTGAGGGGTCTGGTAAGAAACGCGGTGGCCGGGGAGGCCGCCGCGGCAAGGCCAAGCAACAGAAGGAGAGGCCCGCTCGAGGCCGCGACAAGGAACAAGGGGGTGATGATGATGACGAAGAGGGCGACGAGTCCAGCGAGCACGAGTTCCAGAAAGCCACAGAGGCCATGTGCGTTGACGGAGGCGCTTCGCTGCATTCCTCTCACCGCCGACTTAAACAGTGGGCGCGCGAGATTAATGCGGCAGAGCCATCGGTCGATGCCCGGAAACCTTTGAAATGGTCCCACACTCCTATCTTCTTTGACGCCGAGGATCACCCTGATCGCACAACTGCGGTCGGGTGTTTGCCATTGTTGGTTTCGCCAACGATCCGCAACCTCAAGGTGACAATGATGTTAGTTGACGGTGGGGCCGGTCTGAACTTGATCTCGCCTGATGTGATCAAGAGATTGCAAATTCCTGATGAAGATCTCGAGGAAACGGGCACGTTCCAAGGGATCAATCCAGGAAGGAGCCAGCCGAAGGGCAAGATCACGCTGCCAGTAACATTTGGTAGTGAGCTGAACTACAGGACGGAGAAGATCGTCTTCGACATCGCCAAGATTCCATTGCCATATAATGGGATTCTTGGTCGCCCGGCGCTGGCCAAGTTTATGGCGGCATCACACTACTCCTATAATACTTTGAAGATGCCCGGGCCGATGAGCGTCATCACTGTCCACTCCGACAAGAAGGATGCGCTTATCTGCACCGATCAACTATACCGGGAGGCAGTTGCCGCACCTGCCACCAAGGCACTTGCTCCTGCCGCCGAAGCTCCCGGGAGGAAGAAGACCAGCAAAGCCTCTAGCACACACTCCGGCAAGCGCACCTCCTCGGAGTGCTGCGCTCCCGTTGAGGATGTACCAGAGACTCCACCGGCAAGAACAAGAAATCCAAGGCAGCTCCACCAGAAACCAAGAAGGTGCCCGCCAAGGAGGATGGTACGGGAGGAACTTTCACCATAAGTTCCACCCTCGATGACAAATAGGAAAGCGCGCTCATTGCCTTCCTGCGGGCGAATATCGATGTGTTTGCATGGCAACCATCTGATATCCCCGGTATTCCCAGGGAGGTAATCAAGCACCACCTTGATGTCTGTCCTCACGCGCGGCCCATCAAGCAGAAGGTCAGGAAGCAAGCTTTGGAGCGGCAAGAATTTATCGCCGAAGAAATCAGGAAGCTAGAAGCGGCAGGTCTAGTTAGAGGAGTCCTCCATCCAACATGGTTGGCCAATCCAGTTGTAGTGCGCAAGGCGAATGGAAAATGGAGGCTATGTATCGACTATACTGATATCAATAAAGCCTGTCCAAAAGATCCTTTTCCCTTGCCGCGCATCGACCAGATTGTGGACTCCACTGCTGGCTGCGATTTGCTGTCATTTCTTGATGCATATTCAGGCTATCACCAGATTTTCATGTCAAAGGAAGATGAAGAGAAAACCGCATTTATCACCCCATGTGGCACATATTGCTTCATACGCATGCCTTTCGGGTTGAAAAGTGCTGGTTCAACGTTTGCGAGAGCGGTCCAAATCGGTTTTGAGCCCCAGCTACATAGAAATATGGAAGCTTATATGGACGACATAGTGGTTAAAACCAAGGACAAGGCAACGCTCATACAAGATCTAGAAGAAACATTTGCAAATCTGCGCAAGATCAATCTGAAGCTCAATCCTGAGAAGTGTGTGTTTGGCGTTCCATCCGGCAAGCTTCTCGGGTTCTTTGTGTCTCAACATGGAATCGAAGCAAATCCCGACAAGCTCAAGGCAATTGAGCAGATTGAAGCACCAAAACGTGTCAAAGATGTGCGTCGACTTGCCGGCTGCGTTGCTGCTCTAAGCAGGTTCATCTCCAAGTCCGCTGAGCGCGCCCTGCCTTTTTTCAAAATTTTGAAGAAGGCAGGTCCAATGAAATGGACTCCAGAAGCGGAGGCAGCGCTGCAGGACTTGAAGAGGTACCTCTCCTCTCCGCCGACGCTAGTCACGCCTAAACCACAAGAGCCGTTGCTGCTATATCTAGCGGCGACGAATCAACTGGTTAGTGCCGCGCTAGTGGCGCACAGAGAAGATGGCGAGGAAGCAGCGGCAGCGGCAAGCCCGTCAAGCGACAAACCGGGACCCTCCACGGCAGAGTCTGGTGCCGACAAGGCAGGATCTGCGTAGTCAAATGAAGCGGTGCAGAAGAAGAAGATGGTGCAGCGCCCAGTCTATTTTGTCAGCTCCCTTTTATAGGGGGCTAGGTCAAGATATTCTGGCGTGCAGAAGTTGCTCTTCGGCCTCCTTATGGCCTCGAGGAAGCTGCGCCATTATTTCCAAGCACATGAAATCACCGTCGTCACTCGTTTCCCATTGCAGCGGATTTTAAGAAATCCAGATGCAACCGGCAGGATTGTGGAGTGGGTGTTGGAACTGTCAAGCTTTGGTCTCAGGTTTGAAAGCACTTCAACTATTCAGAGCAGAGCCTTGGCGGAGTTCATTGCAGAATGGACACCGACGCCGGACGAAGAAATTCAAGAGACAACTATCCCCGGCAAGGAAACAGATCGAGAATGGATTATGTACTTTGATGGGGCTTTTTCGCTGCAAGGCGCCGGTGCTGGCGTGCTGCTTGTCGCACCCACCGGAGAGCACCTCAAGTATGTAATTCAGATGCACTTTCCCCGGGAGAAATCAACAAACAACACTGCAGAATACGAAGGACTGCTTGCCGGTCTCAGGATCACGGCAGACCTTGGAATTAAGAAGCTCATAGTCAGAGGTGACTCACAGCTTGTCGTCAGGCAAGTCAACAAAGACTATCAAAGCCCGTTAATGGAAGCTTATGTAGATGAAGTGAGGAAGTTGGAGGAGCGTTTTAACGGTCTGCAAACAGAGCATGTTCCTCGTGCGGAGAACACCATTGCCGACGACCTGTCGAAGCGTGCTGCCCTCAAGTTACCTGTGGAACCAGGAACTTTTGTGCTCCGCATAACTCAGCCATCCGTATCACCATCGACGAGGCAAGACAAAAGAAGAAAGTTGAGTACCGGCAAGTACTTTCCGGCAGAACTCCCAGAAGCCGCCGGCAAGGAAGTTGCCGGGAACGACACGGTTGCCGGTGAGCAGCAGCTTCGCGCAGAACCTCAGGTTCTTGCCGTAGAAGCAAGCGCTCCCGCGGCCGAAGAGATGCCTTTAGTCCTTGTTGTCGAACCACATGCTCCAACATGGGCACAGCACATAGTCCAGTTCCTTCAAACAGGAGAACTCCCTGAAGAGCAGGAAGAAGCGGAGAAAGTAGCCCGTCAGTCTAGTATGTACCAGTTCGTGGACAATGTACTGTACAGAAAGAGACCGAACGGTGTGAAATTGAAGTGTATCCCTCGGGAGGATGGACTGGAGCTGTTGGCAGAGATACATGGAGGCATATGTGGCTCCCACATAGGCTCAAGAGCTCTTGTCGGCAAGGCATTCCGGCAAGGCTTCTTCTGGCCCACTGCTCTCCAGGATGCAACTGCACTAGTAACCAAGTGTGAAGCGTGCCAGTTCCATTTGAAGCAATTGCATCAACCAGCTCAAGCTCTTCAGACGATCCCTCTTGCCTGGCCATTTTCGGTCTGGGGGCTCGACATATTGGGCCCCTTTCCCCGCGCTGCCGGGGGCTTCCAGTACTTGTACATTGCTATCGACAAGGTCACGAAGTGGCCGGAAGTGGAAGCAGTGAGAAAGGTGACAACACAATCAGCCGTCAAGTTCTTCAAGGGAATAGTGTGCCGTTTTGGAGTGCCAAACAGGATCATCACCGACAACGGCACGCAGTTCACGAGCCGCACCTTCATGTAGTATGTCCAAGACCTTGGCGGCAAAATCTGTTTTGCCTCTGTTGCTCACCCGAGAAGCAACGGCCAAGCGGAGAGGGCAAATGCTGAAGTGCTACGAGGTCTCAGAACAAGAACTTTCGACAAGCTGCGCAAGTGCGGAAGACGCTGGATTGATGAGCTGCCGGCAGTTCTTTGGTCAACCAAAACGACACCAAATTGAGCTACTGGCCAGGCACCCCTCTCCTTGGTCTACGGGGCAGAAGAAGTTCTCCCCACGGAACTCATATACGGGTCACCTCGAGTGCTCGCTTATGATGAGCTTGAGCAAGAGCAGCTGCGCCAAGATGACGCCACGCTCCTTGAGGAAGATCGTCTTCGGGCTGCTGTGCGAGCTGCACGCTACCAGCAAGCTTTGCGCCGCTATCATAGTCGCAAGGTTCATGCCCGAAGCCTTGAGGAAGGCGACCTTGTTCTTCGGCGCATTCAGTCCGCCAAGAATTCCAACAAGTTGACGCCGAAGTGGGAAGGCCTTTATCGGGTAGTACGAGTCACCAGGCCTGGCGCAGTCCGCCTGGAGACCGAAGATGGCGTTCCAGTGAGCAACTCCTGGAATATCGAACACCTTCGTAAGTTCTACCCATAAGGCGCGGTTGCCGGGTCTCGCGGCAACCACCTTTTGTACGAGTTTTGCCGGCAAGGCATGTGATCCTTTGTACAAAGCCAGGCGCAGACCCTGTGCATAGTTGAATAAAGTTAAGTGTTTTACAATTCTTGTCGATTTTCATGTCATTTTATATGCATGCTTGTCTGAGGTATTGTATTACACCTACTTCTGGTAAGCATTAACGAACCGCCAAGGTTCCATATCTCTATTTTCTCTTCATTCTTTTTCTCAAAGGACAGAAGGTTCCTCACGTGCAAGTTTGCCGGGGGGGAATGATGGAATGGACACCGACAGGCGACGTTCAAGATGACGTATTCCCATAAGGAGTACAGCAACAAAAAGCTAAGTTGCAAAACTTCTAAGCAAATTTTTATTGCAGAGTTATTTTCCTTGAACGATTTCGGCTTTTGTATGGAAAACCTGCACGCGAAGGAACCTTGTCGTGATCGGTTGCGCCCTTACTTTGTTTCGAGTCCGCTCAATAACTTAAGTGGCTGCACTGAAAACGTCAAGGTGTCTTGTCGGTAGCGACACCCCCAGCAAGCTGCTAAGGATCCGTTCCTCAAAGCGCTCGTGGCAAGGGTGCGCGCACCAGCAAGATCCCAAGAAGCGTAGGGCAAAAACCATACAGAAAGAAATCAGACGAGGGATATAGCATACATTCATCCAAACCATAACAAGTTATATTACATCAACAGTCGCCGCAGTTCTAACATAAGATAAAATTGTCTTTGGCATGGAATAGTGGCGACATGATGAAGCGGAGCGGCTAGTCCCTGCGCTGGCCTTCGACCCGCTTGACATGGCTCACTCTGTCGACGATGGGCGCGACAAGCTCTTCGAGTGCCTTGAGATCTGCATCCTCCGGCAAACTAGCAAGAACATTGGTGAGGTCGATGCCGGGGTTCTTGTCACCACTTTGATGAATACCTTGCGGAGGACGGCCCGGCAGAGTTAGCGGGATTCGTTGGCTAGATGGGTTGCTCGGTTAGCCTGGAGCAGCTTGAGAGCGTCAACGACGCCCTCGAAGAACATGGTCACTTGGCGCTCGAAGACACCCTATCATCAGGAGAGAGCCCGAAGTTATCCAAGCCCATGGTGGACAGCTCTGCGGCAAGCCTTTCCACGACGTCGACAAGGCGCTCAGTCCAGATCGTCACACCTTTCTCAAAATCATTATAGGTGGCGGCAGCGCTGTTGAGCAGACTCTTCTCAGCCTGGAGGTCTTTGATCAGGGTCCTCTTGCGAGCTTTGCTGTTCTCAAGGGACTCCTCTAGCGTTGCCAACTTTAGTGTCAGATCAGCAATAGATTCATTGGCTGAAGAGAGCTCCTTGATCTTGTCGGACATGGCAGCCTGCATCTCCGTCAAGCTAAAGAGAGTCTTATCTCTGTCGGCTTTGAGCGTTGAGATCTCCTTGCCGTGGCCCTTGAGATCCACCTCCAACCTCTTCACCTTATCGCCCAGCTCGTTCTTGGTGGCCTCTGCAGCTTCGGCAGCATTGATGGCTTCCTTTAACTTGCCGGCGTGGTCCATGGACAGAGCTTCAAGCGTTTCTTTATGCCTCTGCTCCAGCTCCTGGGTTCGCTGCGCGACGAGCTTCTCGATCTCTTCGTCCTTGTGGCGGAGCTTGGCAACAAGCGCCTCCTCGCAAGCGGCAAGTTCTTCTTCATGAGCATCGAGCCCGGCGCGGCGTTCCGTCAAGTGTGCTTCCTCTGCAGTAGCCTGCTGCGCAGCCTCTTCTTGTGCTTTCTCGACATCGGACTGCTTCATGAGGAGCTCGTTCCAATTCTGATTCAGCTGCTCCTGGCCAGCCGTCAGCTCTTGGAGGGCCTCAGCATACCAGACTTGCGTCTCCTCGACGCGCTTCTGGAAGTCTGCCTCCGCTGCTTCAACAACTGCTGCCCTGGAGTCCAACTTCTCCTTTCGGGCGCGGTGAAGCGCCTGGAGCTTTTGAAAGTAATCGCTCATGGCTTGGAGGAGCTGCTCTTCCCTAAGCCCGCTGCTGCTAGCGGCGCCAACGACGTCTTCATCAAAAGTTTCTCCTTCGACTGGCACCCCAATGCTCGCCGTCCCTGGTATGCTGACGAACAGGTTGTCGCCGACCTTGAGGTAACTGCTTGACGGGGGCACGTCGGACGTAGACGGTTGATCCTCGACAACCGCCTCACCGACAGCCGGGGGCTCCATGACCGGTGTAGCGCTAGACTGTCAGGACCGGTTTTCCAGGATATTAATTTCCCAGTAAATGGTCCTTGTGCTAACCAGCCCCAGGATTACTGTTAGCTGATGCGGCACAATCTTGATACAGAAATTCCAAGCAAAATACAAAATATGGAGTACAAGACCATTCTGGTCTATGAGTACAACAAAAGGTTTCTGGTGGTTGATGGCGGAAGCGGTTCGGGGTCATCGGCGTCTATGGGACTCCATTTCCCACAGGAACAGCTGACCTGGATAACTCCTATCTTCGCGCGCTTCTATCTTCAGTGCCTAGGTTCTGGGGCTGTCGTCATTGCGCTCCTCTCCAAGCAAGAAATCTGGCCAAGACAATAGCCAGGGACAAGCCAGTGAGTACTTTGAATGTACTCGCAAACATCACGAAAACAGGTACAATATAGCAGGTGATAAACATGTACTGAAACAATCCACGATCGCTTAGTCAGTCTCAAAAATAAAATTCATGATGCACGCAACCAGGTCATTCATATTAAACAGAAATAAGCAATCAGAGAATAAAAATAAAATAAACCAATCGGGTGTCTGAAGCGACGCCTCGAAAGGATAATAATATAAAGCATGCCTCAGTCGGGCGTCTGAGCAACACCACATAAAGGGCTTATAAGGAAAATAAATAACAAGCATGCCACAGTCGGGCGTCTGAGCGACACCACATAAAGGGCTTATAAGGAAAATAAATAACAAGCATGCCACAGTCGGGCGTCTGAGCGACACCACATAAAGGGCTTATAAGGAAAATAAATAACAAGCATGCCACAGTCGGGCGTCTGAGCGACACCACATAAAGGGCTTATAAGGAAAATAAATAACAAGCATGCCACAGTCGGGCGTCTGAGCGACACCACATAAAGGGCTTATAAGGGAAATGAATAACAAGCATGCCACAGTCGGGCGTGTGAGCGACACCACATAAAGGGCTTATAAGGAAAATAAATAACAAGCATGCCACAGTCGGGCGTCTGAGCGACACCACATAAAGGGCTTATAAGGGAAACTAAATAACAATAAGTATCCAGGAGGTAGAACCGTCCCAAGGATACTCAATAATACAAATATTAAAAATGGTTAGTCCACAATAATAATAGTCAAAATCATCATTATCACATACCAAGATCAATATTCTGGTTTAGAAGTTTTTCCTCCGAAGACCGACACTAAGACCGACACTTGACCCATCCCAGACTGTAGTCCTTAACCGCGGACACGGCTATTCAAATAGATATAAACTCTGCAGAGGGTGTACTCTTTACCCACGAGTAACGGATTTCTTTAGTCCACGAGGACTAATTCCGTTTATGGTCTTTGAATTGAAAACACACCCGACCCGCACACACCAGCTTAACTTACCGGTGCCTGGAATCACCCACGACACTCGTTAAGCAAAACTCTAAGTGGGGAGGCTCCAACCTCGAATAGCATGGGATCAAATTTATATTCGCGCGCTCTAAGGGGTGCCCCCCTCTCGGTCCCGGACCGGAAACACCCATGCCCCCGGACCAAGTGACATGCCTACCAGTGGCCACTGGTATCTTTCACTATGGCCTCTCTGTACGGTGTGTGCCAAGAAAGGGGTTGACAACTTACTGGACTGTACCCTACCTGCGGCAGGGACAAGTGATAGTACGGAACAAGTATGGGGGTTACTGGAACAAGACTCGATCTACGGTCGACTCAGGAGGCTTATGTGTTCCCTGCATGGTTAACACAACAATTATTTTTCACAGTTTCCAAACAGAATCACCACTCATCACACCCCTTCATGTATCACTGACCACTCTCGCTTCAACGAGATGTCAACACCAAGCTCGTGTCTACCCGAGACAGAGACTTCTCCGGATCCCTTCCGGTAGGCATGAGAGGTGTAAGAGTATGAATACTGTCACAAGTATTTAAATTCCAACAGCAAGGAATTTCTATCATGCACTCAGGAGCATGATCACGTCACATAAAATAATGCATGCTTCGAGTCAATATGGTGTTGTAGTTACGTCAAACAACACCAAACAATTATTATGCCCAGGTTCAGAATGCTTGCCTTTAGTGTGTGGAGAGGTAGGGTGCATCACAAAACTTTTGAAAGTTTTTCTCCTCTCTCCAATTCCTATTTTGAAAAATATTTGAATTAACACGCAATACAAAAACAGTACAAAAAGTTGTCTTGGAAAATTTTCAAATAAATATGAAAATAAACTAGATGAAATTTTAGAGAGGTAGGAAAAAGAATCAAATCACTCGGAGTTTTATTTTAAAAGTTATAGCCAGTCAAAGTTCAGGTCAAAATTCTGTTTTTAAATAAAACAGAAAAAAAAACGTTTCGGACCGAATACTCTTTAGGGAAGAAGGAAACGTACTTCGGGGCCACTACGCGTACCTTAAGCGAAAGCGTATTCTCTGGAGTACGCCTTCCCCGTGGGAACACGCAAGCGAGGGGCTGCGCCACTGGGGCGTCTGGCTGGGTCACCGACAGGTGGTCCCCACCTGTCGGGTTCGTCCCTCACCTCTCGCGCGCGCCTGGGACAGAGGCAGTGCCGGACTCCGGCGACGATTGCCGGCGCTACAGGCCAGCATTCGTGGTGCTCTGCATATGGGGATGCTCGGGAGAGAATTCCGCGTCCGTTGGAGACGGCTAGGGGCGCGGTAGAGCTCGAGGGTGAGCAGCCCTTCCTCCATGGCGGAAGAGGCTTCGGCCATGAGAGGGAGCTTTGCACACCGAGACTCTCGGGCAAAATTGGCAGAGGGGATGGGTTCTAGGGGTCATGGTGGAGCTAGCGGTGAAGAACTTGCAGAAGGGGAGGCCCTAGTTTGGTCGGAATCGACCGGAGGGCGGCGGCGGTGGTTTGGCCGGAGACGGGGAAGATGGGTTCCCCCGGTCGTCAGGCTGCTTTGGGGGCTTCAATACGGGACCAGGGAGGGCGATGGAGTGGCTAGTCGTGCTCGGGGCTCCTTTATATAGTGCGACGAGGTTGGTTCCCGTGGCGGCCATGGATAAGAACGATGACGAACCGCCGTTCTGTTGCTAGGGGAGACGTGGCGGCGACGGGCGCTATCGGACGAGCTCGCGGATAAGAACGGCATGGTCCAGGGGGCAGCTGGCGCGCTGGGGAGGCTCGGGCGGCGCCGGTCATGGCAGGGGCTCGCTGCGGCCGCAGGCTTTCCGCCAAGGGGCCACTGCTGCCGCTCTGGGAGGAGTAGGACGCGACGGGCAGAACCAGGGGGCAGGGGGAATGAATGGAACGAGCGGGGGAGGCGGCATTTGGTCGCGGCGGCTCGGGAGCACGCATGCCAAGCGCTCGACGAAATGCCAGTGCTAGCTATAGGGCTTGCATGGAGCTGCAATTTACCAGGATGGATGGGTGGTTTGCTAAATCTCTAGTGGACATGCCGGTTTGGTCTGGGGAACTAGTTCATAATGCAAACCTAGAAGCATGCCAAATCTGGCCATGCTCCTAAGCTGCTTGATGAAATGCCAAAGGCATCTAGGCATCTCTTCTGGTAGCCAAAATCTCCAGGTTAGTGTCTCTTTATGTGCAGGTGATGATGGAGAAGTTAGTTTGGCCAAAGGAGAAACTTGTTAATGCAAGTTTTGGTGGAAAACAATTCTGGACAGAAAAAGAAAGGGGCAATTTGGTCAACTTAAGACATGCCTATGGGACTGATCTCTTGGACTTAAGGTTTTGATAGGGTGGACTAAAAGAAGGAAAAATCCCAAGGGCAATAGGGCAAGATAAAATGAGGTTGCAGTACAAACTGCCAAACTGGACCAGAATGCAAATGAGGATGGTTTGCTCAAAATTTTCAAAGAACCCAAATGGGATTTTGCATAAACATGAGTTATATACCTCTACTGACATCCCCAAATTTTTATGGAATTTTTAAAGAGATATTTAAATAGGTTGCAGTGCAAACTACAAACTGAACCAGATTTGAAAGCTTGAAGTGGAGCTTAAAATTTACAAATGGCCAAGTTGGGTTTTTGCATAAAAGTGATCCAGGGACATCCCATGACTTCTACAAATTTTTGTGGAATTTATAAATGGAGTTATAAAATAGTTGTAGTGCAAATGAGGCTCTTAAAAGGGGTAAAATGCTATTAAATGAATTTAAATCTTGACAAATTTTATTTTGAAATTTTTTTCCAGTGGTTTTAATGAATGCAATAAAATGATTAAATAAAACACTCAAGCCACACAACGCTATTCAAAAGTTTTCAGATAAGAGGGAAAAAATTGAAATCCAGAGAAAAGAAGTGGTTCTGAAATCCATAGAAAAATCCAGAAAGATAGAAAATAAATACTCCTGGCAAAATTTTAATTGATAAAACATGATTAATTTTTTTTTGGGGTGTTACATAGACGCTCCTGCGGCAGGAATGCCGTCAGTGTGGTCGCCGGTCTCCTTGTCGGCCCCCTCAGCAGATCCGTTGGCGGTTTCTTCCTGCGCAGCCTCGGCAGCCTCGTTAGCTGCGACCCTGTCAGCCTCGGCGGTAGCATCCCTGGCGGTCTCTTCGATGACAGCCTCAACATCCATTGGTTCCGTCAGGGGGATATCTGAAAGCCAAGAAGGGAAACGAGATGAGACCAAAGTTGAAGTTCAAGAAGACAAAAATAAAGAAAGAATGACAAGTACCAAAGCATGCGGTTTACCTGTGTTGAGCTGTTGAGAGGTGGCTTCTCATTTCCCGGCAACATTAGTTGCCGATGTAGGATGGCCAGCGCCAGTACTTGCCGGCTCCTCTTCAATGCGGATTGGCTCGCCAGTGGAAGCCCTTGCCAAAGGTTCATCCCTGGGTGGCGTGGTCGACGGAGGCGGCACTTCAGGGGCGACCTCCAATGGCTCTCCTTGTTGCCGTCCTTCTCCTACAAGCCCGGTGATGTCAATGGTGAAGATAATCTCCCCAACGCTCGCCAGCGGAAAATGAGTAGTGGACTCACGCTGGGGGCTGGGTGGGAGACTGCGTTGAGGGCTGGGCTCCGGGCTGATGACGATGGTCTCTGGTGCACCCACGGTGCTTGCCGAAGGCTCATCGCCCGTAGAAGTCTTCGCCCTCTTCGCCAACCTTTGTGCCAACATCTCTGTATCTCTGCGGGGATAGGCCAAAGCAAAACAAATGAGTTAAACAAAACCAGGAATTTAGAAATTGAAAGATACGGCAAGAATCCTTACTCCTCTCTTTCCGGACTGAAGGAAGAGATGTCGAAGTCGACCTTCGCCTCGGTATCTATGTAAGGAGGAGGAGAAGGGGTCCTGGGGCGCTTGGCTGCGGCAGGAGCAGGCGGTTGATGTGATCCTGCCGCTCCAGCTGTTGGTGCCATCGGGCAAGTCGCCCCCGCCACACCAGTTGTTGCCGCTGTCGTGCGTGGCGAGCGTCGCACGGGTTGCTGTTGGGCTCCTTGCCGCTGAGCAGCCTTGCCGGTCGCCCCCTTGGCAGCCTCGCCGCTTGAAGAAGATTGACGTGCCGGGACACCAGAGCCAGCTTTCCAAAGAACCCGCTTCTTCTTCCCTGGAGCTGGGGGCTCCTCGTGCGGCTGCTCTTCGACTGTGTCTTCGGCGGAAGGGCTCCCGGCAACCATGCCACCCTCTTCCCCGGCAGCTTCCCCGTGCTCGGCAAGGATCTCCTCTGGCACTGTCTCTTCTTCACTGGCGTCCTCTCCCGTGAAGCCAAAGTTGCCGGCCTCCGCGGCAAGATTAGCCTCTTCCGCCCTACTAGCAATGTAAGCCACTTCTTCATCAGTGGTGGGGCGGATAAGGTTTGAATCCTCCCGGATGGCCCTCTCCGACAAGCTGTCGAAGAACTCCTGTACACGCTCTGGGGGCGGCTCTACCCAAGTCCCATCAAGGCCGTGAGCATTGCACACTGGCATCATAGCGATGATGGAGCTCAGGGCAGAGTTGTTGCACAGAGGAATCACACCAGCCGGCAACGTGTACCTCCCGTCAGGCCTGAACAGCTTGTGGCAGAGGAACGTGTGCTGCAAGATCGTCAGATTGTTATTCAGACCAGGGTGCAGCCTCATGATATCTGCTGCATTCTTGAAATCCCAGGCTGGCCTCCCTTTGTTATGCAAAGGGGCAATGCACCGGCGGAGGAAATCTGCACCAACCATCTCAATCGTGAGCCCGGCAGCCTTAAGACGGTGGATCCTAGTGATCGTAATTGTGAGCTTCCCATCTTGAGGATCGAGGTCGCTCCAATTCTCGCCGCGGACTACTTTCTTTTGTCGGGGCACGCAAAACGGCTGAGGGTCTTTCTCCAGGATCCAGCACCACTCGGCCCGCCATTCCTCCCACTTCTTGCGGTAGAGACCGCCTGGGTATATATCCTTGTTCCATGCCCTTGGAATCCAAGTGATAGAACCAGAGAGGGCGTCTCCTGTCTCGATGCGGGGAATGAAATAATGGCGGAAGAGGGCTGTGTTGGGGATTACTCCGGCAAAGTTTTCGCAGAGGTGAGCAAAGACTGACATGCATGCTACGGCGTTCGGCGTGAAATCCAAAAGGCGGAACCCGTATGTGTACATGATGTCGACAAAGAAGTCGGAGAATGGAGGACAGAGCCCGCAGTAAAAATAAGCAGCAAAGAAGGGGAATTTATTCGCGCCGCCCCCGGCAGAAGCTGGAAGCGCGCGGGTGGCGAGGTGGCCATTTGTTTTCTTCCCCCACACGCACCTGTACCGAGCGATCAGGGTGTGCCCGTCGAGCGTTGGGTCGAAGACGGCGTGCTCCTTCCGCATCTTCACCAGATCGACCTCATCCACTCCTGCGGCCGAGCCGGCGGCTTTCACCGCTTTGCCCTTGCCTGCTTTGGGCGGCATGGCGACTGTGGAAGCGGAGTCCGAAGATGATGAGGGCGTGCGGGTGGCGGATGAATGGAGAAAGCTCTGCTTCGAGCTCGAGGAAGAAGGCGATGGCGGTTCTCAGATTGGAAATGACGAGAGGTAAATGAGCAGCGCCTCTGCGGATCCTTTTTTATGGGGAAGGCACGAGGCTGCCCTTTTACGAGAGCACTACTGCTGCGGCCGTTTCGCGCACGTCCCCCATGTCCCGCATTTATTGCGTGTAGTGGAGGGGGGCGCGATAAATAAGAAGATTACAATAGTTAACTCCCGCCACGCGTGCCCGTGCACAGTTTGGGCCTAGCCCAACAACGCCTCGCACCCGTGTATGGCCTAGGCCCGGGGGCTCCTGTCGGTGTACTAAAGTTTGGGTCTCTTTAGTACCCCATACTTGTGCACGGACGGTTGTAGCCATACCAGCGGCAAGACCTGCCGGAGAGTAGCTGGAAACAGATACAAGATTATCAAGAGGGCATTCAAACTAACGATCAGAAGATAGAAGATAGAAGGCTGGGTTCTCGTCAAGATCCTTGCCGTAAAGGCTAGCGAAGGCCCGGCAAGGTCTCGCACCCGGCAAGATATCATGCCCGGCAAGATCCCACCGCTCCAGCACAGTGTCACCGCTCCAGCGCAGCGACCAGCCTGTCGTTTAGGGCTTGTCCTAATGGTTGCATGTCATGGCATCGACCACGGAAGGGGTTAAGCGGCGCTGATGGGACGGGTCCTTTTTCCGTCCCCGAGAAAGTAAGGGACACCTAAACGGAGCATTAAATGCATTTGTCCTAAGACGTCAGTGGTAATGATGTAACACTGTAGTAACTTTACACCTCTTGTACTGCTGTCCGCCACTGTTGGTGACCCCTTCGACGTATAAAAGGAGGCCCAAGGCGAAGCTACAGAGGGGAGGACCTTTTTCGAGACCATTCTGCATGCGTAGCTGCTTCCGGAACGTACTGTTCATCACAAGCACTCTGTGTACTTGAGCTAAGAACACCCATAATACAACCAAAGCAGGAGTAGGGTATTATGCTTCTCAGCGGCCCGAACCTGGGTAAAAATCCCTGCGTTTGATCGTTGGATCCGCTCTTTGTGTACATCTTTTCCCTTGCCTAACCGTAAAGGGATCCACGCGATCCCATAGGTGTCGCTTCCCGACAATGAGTTTGATGATGATGCTCTTGAGCAACTCATCAAGAACAAGCAGGAAGAGGCCGATATCTTCAAGGACCTGCCTCTGTTCGACCATGACATTCTGAACAACTTCATTGATGAATGGTTTTGCGACCCATCTCTGTCGATTGATGATCTGCAGCGTCCTATTGACATCATTGTCACGTTCCAATGTTTCATCAACCAGGAACTTGCAGTCGTCCAAAAGGTACTTGAGCAGAAGAACAAGATTGAGTATGAAAAACAGCTTTTCAAGAAGCATCTTGCCAAGTTCAGCGTCAAAGAAATACAGGGTTACAAGAAAATGATGGCTGAGCTGAAAGAAGAATTTCAAAAGCGTCACGATGACGCCAAAGGTGCCAGGGAATGCCTCAAGCACTATGCTGAGAAGACAGTGCAAGCTCACAATGAGGGCTTGAAGAGAAAAGCACTGGGCTGTCCCACAATTGATCTGAAGCTGGTCAAGAAGAACAAGAAGAAGCCAGTGACACCTACTGAGGCACCAAGGCAAGATTTGCCCAAGATAGTCTTCCCTCTGAGATTCTCTGGCTTGAAGCCATCTGTGCCGTCCATTGCCTCAGAAAAGAAGAAGACACAACAAGCTGAAGCCGAAGCTCGCAAGTGCAAGCAAACCTATGCCTCTGCTGCCTCTCCTTCTCAAAAATGCCTGAAGATGAAGTCTTCAAAGGCTTCGCGCAGGGCACAAGCAGCAACTGCTTCACCAGCTCCTCAAGAACCACTGCTTGTGACGCTAATCTCCGTGGCACCCCTGTTTCAGAAAACACAGAAAGAAGAGTTATAGTGCATGAACCTGCTTCCACAGAGGTTCCTGTTACTGAAGATATTCCAGCTTTCGACCCCCACCGCAGCTGAAGACATTGGAACTGGCGCCAATGTGCAACATGATGATGATGAAGTCCTTCCTCAGATTACCCAAGATGTGGTATCGTCGCCTGTTCAAGAGAACAGTGAGCCTATCAGCATTGGCAGACCCCTGACGCAAATGGCTACTGATGAGTGCTGGGATAAACAGCCTCATGAAGTGATCCCCACCACTCCTCCTCAAACTGCAACAACTGATATGCCGCAGATGCAAGGAACGCCTGATGCCATGGAGGAAGACCATTCGTCTCCAAAGGCGTCACCATCCTTTTGAAGGCTTCGCCGTGGCCCTAAACCTTCAGCCTCCATGTCACGTATTCCTTAGGAGGATGTGCATCAAGAAGCTTTTGTTACACAAGAAGATGTTGTGCAAGAAGATGTTCCTCCCAGCTCCACAGCACAACTAGAAGATGCACCAGTTGAAACTGTTCTGATCGCATCAGTTGAAGCCCATTATGAGCTAAAAGCCCAACAGACTGAAGACATTCCGGCTACAACAACTGAACCTATTCAAGAGCCAGTGTCTGAAACTGCTCCTACTGCTACTACTGAGGCCCTTGTGCCTGAAGTCATTTTGAGTGAAACTCATGAAGCTCCTGCTCCTGCTCCTAAAGTCATTGCTCTGACTGAAGCCAATGTGCCAACTATAGCTTTGGCCAATAATAGAGCTGGTGAGCTTGTTCCTGTTTTGTGGCCAACTCTCACTCCACTGGTGCAGCATGGCCCGCAATATGAGTTCAATATCAACAATCGGCCACTCATTCTGAGGCCTGTGCCCAGAATACCAAGGCTTCACAGTGCACCTTCAACTGACTGTTCATTTAGTATCGCTGCTTTAAGAAATGAGAACACATTCTTTGACAGCTCCGAGAATCCCTTCAAGAAGACACGAATATCTTCGGACAGATTCTAGACTCATCATCAGCGCAGCTACTATATGTGCGTCATGTATAATCAAGAACAGATTCATCCTCACAGGCGTTTGGATCATGAAGCCATGTCTGGACTCCCGTGCTTGGACCAAGCTTTGGAATGCTTCGGAGACGTTGGATTGTTACCCTTTGTCACGGACAAGGAACACTGGAATGAGGAGCTCATACTCCAATTTTATGCAACTCTCCACATTTCTGGCTTCAACAGGGACCCCAAGACTTGGACCCTTGAGTGGATGATTGGGGATGTTCATCATGAAGCCAAACCTCAAGACCTTCTCGAGCTCACCACCTTGCCCACTCCTGGCGACTTCTACAATCCAGGTTGTGCTGCTTATGAGAAGGAAGCTAAAAGCATCTTCCAGAAGCCAGAGCCGAACATGACTGAAATGATCACAATGATGAAGCCAATGCCATTTGAAGCCGAATACCCCAAGGAGTTCTTCATCAACGACCTTGAGTACTTGCCTCGAACTGTATATCACATTGTTCACAACACTCTATGGCCAATCAAAGGGCATTCATCTTCAGCCAAGCTTGAAGGCACCATGAAGACATTGGTCTACTATGTCGTCAATGGCATCAGATTCAACACGCATGATTTCTTCATTCGAGAGCTTACTGCTTTTGGGATGGATCTGTTTGGCCTCAAGTTCTATGCACCATGGATCATGCGCCTCATTAAGCTTCACTCAACTGTGCAATATGAACCCTCTGGTCGCACACGTCATATCTTTCTGCCTGAAGTGGTTGCATCTCATGAAGTCATTTATCCTTCAGCAGATAAAGATCCAAGAATTGTTGAAGCAAGCCACTCTGCTTATATGGAAGCTATTCATCTTCTCAATGTGGCCCCTACTTCAGAATTTGCTGGTCAGTTTCGGCAACCACGTCAAGCCAACACTGAAGCCACTACAATTACTATTCCTCAATGGCCTCAGAAGCGGACCAAGGTGATGACAGACAGGGAGTTAATTGTTTCGTTGCATCAGAAGCAAGATAAGCATCATGACTGGCTCAAAAGGCAAATGAAGAGCATCATATCTGATCTCAACAGAGTGCACAACCTCTCCACTAAGAATGCATTTGTTGCGCATGAAGCCAACCATCGTGCTTGGAAGAGCCTCACACTGCTATGCTCTGAAGATGACCTTGTTGCCGATGGCTTCAAGGAGACCTTCAAATTTGAATCCAAGCCTCCATCATCAGAGAAGTGGCATGCTACGCCTTCACTTGAGGACTCAGATTACTCTTCTTCTGCGCCCACGATTCATGCTAGGATTGTTGATGAAGAAGATGATGCCACTTCTCCAGCTATGGCTTCACTGCACCAAGATGCTGCATCAGGCCTGTCTACACCGCCAAACTCCAACATCGGTCTGGCTGCCCCAACATCTTAGTCACCTCCTTGGGACGTTTAGACATCCTATGTCTTCATACCTTTTTGGTCATCGACGACAAAAGGGGGAGAAGCATATGGGTTGATAGTCTTCAAGCGGACATTTATGGGTCGGGCTTGCTATATTTTGCTAAGTTTGCAACTCTCGTTTTGAAACTCTTGGTTATTTGGGTTGTAAATTTAAGTCCTGATGGACGTCTGCTACATTTTCTACTTGTCATTTCTGTGCGACTGCTATATCTGATCTTATGCGCTTGAAGTCATTCTGCAGATGCCCATTTTTCATTGTGCATTCCATTATCTTCAGAATACTTTGTATGCACATGTTGTGACTTCATGAATAGAGGGAGATCTCCACAAAGCAAAACCTGCCATGTGCATTTGCATTCAAAAGCAAATTACTTATATGCACATCTTCAGGGGGAGCTCCTCAAATTTCATGAAGCCAAACACCTTGTTCCTTAAACTTTCACATATTTTTATCCCCGTTGAAACTTCAACCAGTTTGTCATCAATCACCAAAAAGGGGGATATTGTAAGTGCATCTAGTGCCACCCCTTGTTGGTTTTGGAGTATTGAAGACAAACTTGGTTGAAGGAACTAATGTATTTGTGAGATTCACAGGAGAACACAGGTAGAAGTCCCTATTGATTCGGTTTACCCATCAAAGATGACCCCTAAAAATGTATGAAGACATTGAAGACAATGGTGGTTCATGAAGACATTCGTGTTGAAGATAATGGCTCACAAAGACATTCACTTGAAGCCAATGGAACGCGAAGATTTAGTCTTTTGGTAGTTTCATTTTCTTCTTTCTTGAGTCATAGGAACCACCGTACTGTTAAGTGGGGTCAAGGTAAACGAAGTCAGAAACTGATGTGATGCTCAACCCAATCCTATGTCTTCGAGCGAAGACAAATGAGAGAAAACCTCTTCCAGAGTTGGTTGAGTCAGCTTTTCTTGGAGCCCAAGTAAAGTTGTCGCATGTGTTCGGATCCGATCATTGGACACGTGTCAGCCTCCCTATGACCAAAGGTCATTTCGGACATATCATGTCGGGTTGCCTCCTGGGTATAAATAGCCACCCCTCCACCATAAGTTGGTGGATGCTCCGAGTTAGTACACGGCTTTTGTCGTTTGAGAGCAACCCACCTCGAATCGTTTGAGAGTGAATCCTTGCGAGGACAAAACCCAAAACACCTAGAGCCCAAAGTGATTGAGCATCACTGAAGACATTCTGTTCCAAGTGAACCGAAGACTTATTACACTTGAAGACTATGATCTTCCAGCCGGTTGGGCGTCACGTTCTGAGCATCCAAGATTCATTGTGGATTGCCGGTGAACAAAGTCTGTGAAGGTTTGGAAGTCTACCTTGTAGACTTACCAGAGTGATTGGGCGAGATCGGCGGGTCTTAGCTCAAAGGGAATAAGGTGAAGACGTTGTCTTCTGAGTTTAATCTCAGCCTCCCTAACCAGACGTACAACTGTCACAGTAGTTGGAACTAGTCAAACAAATCACTGTCTTCCCTGAGCTATTGGTTCTATCCTTTCACTTCCTTATGTACTGTTTTGAACTGTGAAGCCTTTGCATGTTTGTCTGTGTTTGAAGATATTGCCTGAAGCCATTCATCTGTTTACACATTTATCTTCATGCTTCTTATGTTTATGTTCAATGCATGCTAGTATGTATGATGTCTATGCTTGTCATATCTGTTCATCTCATTCATAGGCTTTGCTAGTTCTCATCTTGCTTCCGCTTACTTCGAAGACATTGCCTATTTTCGAAGCTTTTCATAAAAATAACTAGCACTTTCAACTTTTACAAAAGGTTGTGAAACACTTAGCTTTATTCAACTATGCACGGGGTCTGTGCCCGGCTCTGTACAAAGGATTACACGCCTTGTCGGCGAACTTGTACAAAAGACGTTGCCCGGGGGGCCCGGCAACTACGCCTTACGGGTAGAACTTGCGAAGATGCTCAATATTCCATGATTTTTGCAGGCGAATGCCATTTTTGGTCGCCAAACGGACTGAGCCAGGTCTGGTAACTTGAACTACCCGATAAGGGCCTTCCCACTCCGGTGTCATCTTGTTTGCACCCTTGCCAGACTAGATCCGATGAAGGACAAAGTCACCTTCCTCAAGTTGCCGAGGGTGCACTTTGTGGCTATGGTAGCGGCGCAAAGCTTGCTGGTATCGACCAGCACGCACGGCAGCCCAAAAACGGTCCTCCTCAAGGAGCATGGCATCATCATGCCTTGCTTCTTGTTGATCAGCTTCGTCGAAAGCTTCGACTCGAGGAGATCTGTACTAGAGTTCGGTGGGGAGCACTGCTTCTACACCATATACAAGGGAGAAGGGTGTCTCACCGGTAGCTTGATTTGGTGTCGTCCTGATTGACCAAAGAGCTGCCAACAACTCATCTACCCAGTGTCTTCCACACTTGTGTAACCTGTCAAAGGTTCTTGTCTTGAGTACATGCAACACTTCAGCATTTGCCCTCTCCGCTTGTCCGTTGCTTCTCGGGTGAGCAACGGAGGCATAGCAGATCTTGCATCCAAGTTCTTTAGTATGCTGTGAAGGTGCGGCTGGTAAACTGGGTGCCGTTGTCGGTAATGATCCTGTTGGGAACACCAAAACGTCAAGCCAGACCCTTGAAAAACTTGACGGCTGACTGTGCTGTAACTTTCCTTACCGGATCCACCTCAGGCCACTTTGTGAACTTGTCGATTTCTACATACAAGAACTCAAAGCCCCCTGTCGCATGGGGGAATTGGCCGAGAATGTCCAGCCCCCAGACCTCAAAGGGCCATGAGAGAGGAGTTGTTTGAAGAGCTTGAGCTGGTTGATGTATATTCTTCGAATGGAACTGGCACGCTTCACACTTGGTTACTAGTGCAGTTGCATCCTGGAGGGCAGTGTGCCAATAAAAACATTGTCAGAAAGCTTTCCCGACAAGGGCGCGTGACCCAATGTGGGAACCACACATGCCTCCATGTATCTCTGCCAGCAGCGCTTGTCCATCTTCCAAGGATATACACTTCAATTTCACACCATTTGGCCTCTTTCTATGCAGAATGCTGTCAACAAACTAGTACGTACTCGATTGCTGTGCTACTCCTTCTGCTTCTTCTTGTTTGTCGGGAAGTTCACCTATTTGAAGGTAATCAACAATCAACTGCGCCCATGCCAGAGCTTGTGCCTCGACGACAAGGAGCAATGGCTCTTCTTCCTCCCCGGGAGCGCAGTTCTCAACGGCAAGAGCTTGGCTCTGGTGAGGCTGTCGCTCACCGGCAAGGGAGGTCTCATTGGCGGCGTCAACTTTGTCATCAGCTGTTGGTAGTTCTGCCGGAAAGTAGCCACCGGAGTTTCATTTTCTTCTCTTTTGCGGCCTCATTGATGGTGTAACGGATGGTTGAGTCAGTTTTAGCATGAAAGTTCCTGGTTCCACAGGGATCCTTTTAGCGGCAAGCTTTGACAAGTGATCAACAACTTCATTCTGGGCACGGGGGACATGCTCAAGCTGCAGACCGTCAAAATGCTCCTCCAACTTTCTCACTTCATCAACATATGCCTCTATCAAAGGGCTCTGATAATCTTTATTTACTTACCTCACAACAAGCTGCGAGTCGCCTCTGATAATCAACTTCCTGATACCTAGGTCGATTGCAATGCGGAGTCCGGCAAGTAATCCTTCGTACTCGGTAGTGTTGTTAGTGGCCTTCTCCCTGGGGAAATGCATTTGAATCACATACTTGAGGTGCTCTCCGGTGGGTGCGACAAGTAGCACGCCGGCACCGGCGCCTTGCACCGTGAAGGCACCGTCAAAGTACATGACCCATTCCTCTATGGTTTCCTTGCCGGGGTGGGATGTCTCTGGTTTCTCTTCGTCATTCATTGGTATCCATTTAACAATGAATTCTGCCAAGGCTCTACTCTGAATTGTCGAAGTACTTTCAAACTTCAAATCAAAGCTTGACAGTTCCAACGCCCACTCGACTATCCTGCCGGTAGCTTCTGGATTTCTCAAGATGTGCCGTAGCGGAAAGCGAGTGATGATGGTAACTTCATGTGCTTGGAAGTAGTGATGCAACTTTCTTGAGGCCTTGAGGAGACCAAAAAGCAATTTCTACACACTAGAATATATTGACCTAGCCCCCTGGAGAAGAGAGCTGACAAAATAGATTGGGCGCTGCACCACTTTCTTCTTAGGCACAACTTGCTGTTCTATTTCATTTACCCGTGCTTGATGTGCCATGTCGACACCTAACCTTGCTAGAGAAGATTTTGGCCTGTCGGCTCTAGGCTCTGTGGCTGTTGCCTCCTCGTCATCAACTTCCCTCTGCGCCACTAGTGCAGCACTGACCACTTGATTGGTCACCGCTAAGTAATGCAGCAATGGCTCTTGTGGTTTAGGTGCACCTAGAACTGGCAGAGAAGATAAGTATTTCTTCAAGTCTTGGAGTGCGGCCTCTGCTTCTGGGGTCCATTTCATAGGACCTGCCTTTTTCAAAATTTTGAAAAACGGCAAGGCGCGCTCAGCTAACTTGGAAATGAACCTGCTCAGGGCGGCAACACAACCAGCAAGATGCCTCACGTCCTTGATGGTCCTTGGTGCTTCTATTTGCTCAATGGCTTTGATCTTGTCGGGATTGGCTTCAATTCCACGCTAAGATAAAAAGAACCCAAGAAGTTTGCTGGATGGGACGCCAAACACACACTTCTCGGGGTTGAGCTTCAAGTTGATCTTGCGCAAATTTGCAAATGTCTCGTCTAAGTCTTGAATCAGTGTTTCTGCATGCTTGGTTTTGACCACTATATCATCCATATAAGCCTCCACATTTCTGTGCAGTTGCGGGCCAAATCCAATTTGCACGGCTTTTGCAAATGTTGATCCGGCACTCTTTAATCCGAAAGGCATACACACAAAGCAATATGTGCCACATGGAGTTATGAATGCCGTTTTTCCTCATCTTCCTTGGCCATAAAGATCTGATGATAACCAGAGTAGGCGTCAAGAATAGAGAGTAAATCACAGCTGGTAGTACAGTCCACAATCTGATCAATCCGCGGTAGAGGAAAATGATCTTTTGGACAAGCTTTGTTGATATCAGTGAAATCAATACAAAGTCTCCATTTTCCATTTTATTTGCTAACTACAACAGGGTTGGCTAACCAAGTTGGATGTAGGACTCCCCTAACTAAACCGGCAGCTTCAAGGTTTTGGATTTCTTGGGCTATGAACTCTTGGCGCTCCAAAGCTTGCTTTCTGACCTTCTGCTTGACGGGTCTCGCATTGGGGCAGACGGCAAGGTGGTGCTCAATCACTTCCCTAGGAACACTGGGAATGTCAGATGGTTGCCATGCAAACACATCAACATTCGACCGCAGGAAAGTGACGAGCGCGCTTTCTATTTGTCATTGAGGGTGGCACTTATAGTGAAAGTGCCTCTCGTGCCATCCTCCATTGCAGAGACTTGCTTCGTTGCAGGTGCAGCATCTTTGGCCTTCTTGCTCTTGCCGGCAGAGCTCTCTGGTTCGTCCACAACAGGCGTGCTACACTCTGCAGTGCGCTTCTCGGAAGACTTGCCAGAGGTCTTGTCATTCTTCTTCTCCCCCCCGGGAGCTTTGTCGGCAGGAGCGGGTGCCTTGCCGGCGGACGCCGCCACCGCCTCCCAGTAGAGCTGGTCAACACAAATGACTGCATCTTTCTTGTCGGAGTGAATGGTGATGACGCTCATCGGCCCTGGCATCTTCAGTGTATTGTAGGCGTAATGAGATGCCGCCATGAACTTTGCCAGGGTTGGGCGACCAAGAATTCCATTATATGGTAATGGAATCTTGATGACGTCGAAGATGATTTTCTCTGTCCGGTAGTTCAGTTCGCTGCCAAATGTTATCGGCAAGGTGATTTGGCCCTTCGGCTTGGTCCTCCCTGGGTTGACACCTTGAAAAGTGCCCGTCTCCTTGAGATCCTCATCAGGGATTTGCAGCCTTTTGATCACTTCTGGTGAGATCAGGTTGAAACCAGCCCCACCGTCAACTAGCATTTTTTGTCACCTTGAGGTTGTGAACCATTGGTGAAACCAACAACGGCAAGCACCCGACCGCAGTTGTGTGATCTGGGTGGTCCTCGGCGTAAAAAATGATAGGTGTGTGAGACCACTTGAGTGGTTTCTGGGCCTCTATTGTCGGTTCCGCCACATTAACCTCACGGGCCCATTGCTTGAGCTGCCGATGAGAGGAGTGCAAAGATGCACCTCCATCAATGCACATGGTGTCGACACCTTTCTAAAACTCTTGTCCATCGGACTTATCTTCCTCGTCGTCATCATCATCCTCTTCTCCTTCTTTCTTATCACGGCCTCTTGTCGGTTTTTCTTTCTGCAGTTTTCCTTTGCCGTGGCGGCCTCTGCGGCCACCATGATTTTTCTTGCCAGACCCACCAGCACCATCCTGGCCCTTCTCCTTGTCGCGCTTTTCATACTCTTGTTTCTGTTTCTCGGCAATTGCTCTACTTGCCGGCACTCCTGGAGGTCATGGCCTTTAGTGCGGTGGATCTTGTAATACGGCCCATTGTTCTTGTCGGATTTGTCACCTGCGGCAGCCTCTTTGTTGCAGGAGAACACGGCAACTTCCTCATCGGCACCATCTATTTTCGCTTTCTTGCCAGGAGTACTAGCTCCTTCAACAGCCATAACTGCCTTGCCTTTGCGCTTGCGATTGCGCTTCTGGTACTTCTTCTTCGGGGTGGACGCGTCGTCGTCGTCTTCAGAATCGACCTTAGCGCCAGCATTCTCCCTAGGAAGTCTCCTCCCCTCCTCAGCACGTGCACATTTGTCCGCCAAGGCATACAACTTGTTGACGGTCTTGACCTTCTCAATGTTCATCTCAGCTCGCATTCTGCGATTGTGCACATTTTTGTGGAATGCGGCAATAATAGCTGCGGGATGAACATCAGGTATGTTATGATGCACACGACTGAATCTCTAGATATATTTTCGAAGAGGCTCACCGTCTCTCTGCGGGATCACGTGCAGATCGCTGGGCTGACCAGGAAGCTTTTGGCCTCCCGTGTATGCACCAATGAACTCATTGCACATATCTGACCAGGAAGAGATGGAGCCCTCCGGCAAATTCATCAGCCAAGACCTTACGGAAAGTAGTTGGCAAGAATCTTCTCGTCTCTACCACCGGCAGCCCAAAGAGCTATAGTGTAGATCCCAAGAAACTCTGCCGGGTTCAGCTTGCCGTCATATTTCTCCGGCAGCTCTGGTTTGAAGGCACGGGATGATGGCTAGCGGACTTGCCGTAGCTCACGGGTGAACGCTGGACAACCCACCTCGTAAGGCAAGTACCCAGAGCCCCCTGGCGCTGGCTCGTCTATGACTGGTCCATTGCGCTCATTGGATTGACGACGCGCTTCCCGACGCTGTTCAATGGTTGTGCGGGCGTCCTCCACCTGCCTATCGCGCAGCACTTGGCGTTGATCTTGGCGGCGTCGCGGATCTAAAGACGCCATCGACACTTCATCGAGCTCATCAGATCAGCGAGCTTGCCATTGCTGTGGTTGTTGACGCGGAGGCGACTGCACCGTTGGCGCAGCGTCTCCGGCTCGGCCTCCAGTTGGTGCTACCGGTGCCGTAGGTGGTCGCCGTGAAGGTGCCGCCTCCTGCGTTTTGCGGGGGTCAGCAAAACAGATGAGGCTCTGGATGGTTGCCCTCCACTCCTTCATCTTATCAGGTGTAGGTGGAAAGTTCAGCAACATTTGGGCCCGTGCCATGGCTTCCGCCACCATGTTTGGCATGGCCGGGAGTGAGGAACGCCACGTCGCTCGACTCCTGGCAGAGCCAGAAGGAACTCCGTCTCGAACCTGCTACCATAGAGTCTGCTCGCTAGCGGGCTGATGCAGTGGTGGTGACACCAGAGCATCTTGAGAACGTTGCTCGGCGTTGTTGTTGTTTTGTCGCCATTCAGAGCCGCCAGTGTTGTGAGGAAGCACGTCGTGCCCATCTTGCGATGGTCGTGGTACACGTTCTGCCACAGCATTCTTGGACGTCGCCGCTCCATCCTTGGACATCGGGATGATTGGAACCTTGCTCGCGCCGCTCCGGACTGTGTTGCTCAGGTGACTATGCTCACCAGAACGTCATGGAAGATGTCCTCCCCCGTCGCCCCCGCCCGCCGTGCAATTTCCACTAGTGCCGCCAGCTCCGCCATTCCCGCTGGCTCCGCCGGGTCCGCCAGTTCTGCCCCTCCTCCTGTGTTCACGAGGGTACGCAGCTTGGACGTGGACGGTGCTGTCGATGTTGCGCCCTTCTTCTTGGGCGCCATCGGTGATGAAGAAGATGAAGCTATAGCGTAGACTGCTGAATCAGGTTCGAACACGCGATCCCCTTGCCTGACACGCCAAAGATGTCGAGGTACAACCAAGACAATCTATGGGACCAGCAAAGATCCCTTTGCGGTTTGGCTGTGGGGATCAACAAGCACAAAGAGCAGATTCAGCAGAGCACACACATGTTTTACCCAGGTTTGGGCCACCATGAGGCGTAAAATCCTACTCTTGATTTTATGTATTGGATGTGTATGAGCTCAAGTTACAAGGAGCGCAGCTTGCCGGCATGGTGCACGGGAAGTGCAGCTACACACGCAAATGAGCAAGGTTTTGACCCTTGTGAAGGTAGCCGAGGGCCTCCTTTTATAGACTAAGGGGTTACCACAATGGCAAAACCGTAATTACAAGGCAAAATGACAGCTACAGTGTTATCATACCTAATTCTGCCAGATTAGGACAAACGCATTAAATGCTCATTAGGTATCATGCTGGGAGCATCCCCCGGCAAGGATTCTATACTGCTTGTCCAGCTACCTTCTATTGCGCTGACACGCCTCCTAGACGGGTGTCATTAAAGTTGATCTTCATCCCAGTGTGCTGACATGTGCCCTGACAAGTCTCACCTAACAGCCTACCCGCTCGACACCTCATCGATAATTGACTAGCTGATCGATGAGGTGGAGCGGTGGTTAGGTAGAGAAAGCTTGCCGGCACAGAGCATGCCGGATCTTCGCCTTGCCGGTGTATAACTTGCCGGCAATTGTAGTCTTGATATTCAGTACTGAGTTAGTACTTCTCGATGACCTATCTCGGGGTCTTCTTTATGGTTTTATCAACCATATCTTGGGTCTTGATGAAAGTAACCCTCCAGCAAGCCCTTGCCTTTGGGAAGGCTGCCACTGTCTGTGCACACGTCAAGGGGTATAAAAACACCCAAGTTTATATACGCCGACAGTGGTCGTCTCCACAATTAAGGTCCTTGGACTGGAACCAAGCATTAAGTTTAATGGATCACGGTTATCTCATATTGTCTTTGGTCCTCATAGATGTCTCCACCTGTCATGTCAGAGGTCACAGATTTCCTAAACAATATGTGTTACCTGTGTAGTTCTTGAGATCATGTTGCCTAGGCCCATAAATTGGACAACACGCATAGAGTTCACCACAGTGTAACAACTTACTAGACAGATCATAAGACTACAAACACAAATGATGACATATAGATCAGGCACAAATGAATCATACCACTCACCTACATCTCCAACGCCTTGGGGGAATTACTCACGCATCATAAGAGAATAACCAATCACACCAGAGACTAAACCCATGAAAACCATATTGATAATACCGTGAAGATCCACAATAAGATGAAATGGATAATTCAAATTGTCTTTATCCCCAGATGAGTATGAATAGAGTTACAACTTGTTATCACAACTTGGAATTCCTCTTACAATAGTGAAGGATGAGATGATGATGATGGAGATAAAAGGACCAAAAGTAAGAAGATCTCCGAGGGTTCTTCGGATCACCTCCTTCTCTGTTTTGGATGTGGTGGCGGCGGCTAGGGTTCTCTCCTCCTCTCGGTCCCTTCATGAAAGTATCTTGTATAGACGTGGTGGCGCTATTGGCACTTCATATGACCCCTTATGCGAGTGGTGTCGCTCGCATGGAAGGCCGTCTTTTGATCTGGTGCGCCTGGTGACTTGGCTCTCCACATGGAAGTTGCTCCATTTGACTCAATTTGTAGTAATCCTTTTTCGTTTCCTTCCATAAATGATATTTCCTACCAAACAATGGAAAAACAGATTTTCTTCTCTTTTGAAGGATTAGCATTAGAAATAACAGAAAAGTGGCAAAGATCCAGCGAAAACCAAATATGATTCACTTGAAAAAGATCACAAATTCTTGAGCCATCAACTCCTCCAAGCTTAAAACTTGCTCGTCCTCAAGCAAATAAGAAATCAAGAGAATGAAAGGGAGCTTGACATGAGTAGAAAGAAGTTTTACCGGCTCGAGAGAATATGACATATCCATCCTCACTTATCCTGCAATTTCAATCAAGAGAGTATTTGCATTTGAATAGCTACACTCAAGCTCGTTGCCTAGGCACGTATAGTTTCCTCTCAATAATTATACTTTCTCAAACCAAATTCTTCATTGTTAACTAAGTGTTAAGCAGGCAAAAGCATTTATCTCAATGGGTGGATATTCTTTTTAGGAACTTTATAAAAAAAATGCACCAAGGAGTTTTGGAAGTGAAGAGAGCAAAGAACTCAAGCATTTCATTTACACCCACAAGTACCTCCTAGTCAAGACTCTCAAACACTTCTCTGAATCATTATTCTTTGGAACTTCAATATTTAGTGATAGGGTTATGCCAAAATTTACTAAATGTAATGGGGTTCCGTTGTGGCTTAAATTTGTGCACTATGGATCAAGAAGGGTTGTCTCTTTCGAGCTCAGCGATCTGTGCTCTTATTTACCACATACACACTTCTTTCGAGAAGGTCGATCATTTACCACTCAATCTCCAAATCTGTGACGGCGTCGCAGTTACGCGAATTATATCAACATATAGCAATGGACGTGAAGCCAGCAAGGAGCTAGAGCTCCATGATTTTAGTATCGCGAGCAAATTTTGGCATAACCTCAGCCACTTAAAATATTCATTCCTCCAAATAACTCTATCAATAGGTGTTATCAAGACAATCAAATTTAGTACTATGGAGTTGAAGTGCTTGAATGTTCGTTCTCTCAAAAAATCTGAGCCCCTAAGTTTTTCTTTAGAATTTCTTTTAGAGCTAAATCATGCTTCACAACAAGGTTTCACTAGCAAAATTTGAAGTTGGGAGTTATGACTAAATGATATTCAACTAACGAGGGGAACAAAACTTAAGTGCAGCCAGTCTCGTGAAAATACTTTCTTAATTAAACTTTCAAGAAAAGGGATTATGCATATACTATACCTTCTCGCATTGGCTCACTTCTCCCCTCTATCAATTCTCCGCTTCATTTTCTTCATTTCCAACTTGCTAGTGGTAAACAAATCTATAGGCTCAAAGAAAGAAAGACACAAATGAAGAGAATGCCAATGAAACAAGAGCAAAGCTCGCTCTTCAAATTTATTATGCAAACTGAAAATAAACATGCTAACAAAAAGAAAAAGAAAATAAGCATGCATGCATAACTAGGGGATAAACTCCCCCAAGCTTAGACTCTTTGCCTGTTCTCTAGTCCATATCCTCATCATCGCGGTCACTTGGAGCAGGCCACTGCACCTCCCGTGCCAGGGTGTGGCTGTCAATAAAAGAAGAGGGACTGCATGATCCCACTAAGCAGGTTAATGTTGTTATTAGTCTCACGGAGGTCCAAGCAGATACCTCTGACCTGCTGCTGCAGCCGCTGAAACTACCTTGCCCCATGCTTCCCACCCGTGACCGTGCCCCTCAGCAGTGGCATCCCACTCAAGTGCTGGCTCGGGATGGACCTCATTCCCGAACCCTACCGCATGCCTAAAATTGTTGAGTTCATTAATAGAGAGAACCCACATATCACGCTCAGAGATAGGAAAAAGCTTCTGGCAAAGGCAAGCGCACGTCCGTGGTCTCAGTGTTTGGCAGGGGGCACTTGTAGTAATGCTCCCCCTACATGGGCCCAAGGAAATGATAGTTGGTCATAACCCTACAGTTAAGCTCCGTAGGAACTGGAACGTGCTCAACATCCACCAAATTTAGGCGAAATTGCTTAGCAAGGTGAGTCACTAGGCCTCCCACAAGAATATTTCATGTCGGCTACTTGTGCTGCCGACGGATGTCGATCATAAGAAAAGCTCCCAAGTTTTGATTGGGGGCTGAGTTGCAGTGGAGTGTTGCATGGAGCGCACACATGTCATAGCTCAACATGCCCCCGAGGTTCTCCCTACTAAAGAGAGTGTTCCCAGTGAAGGTCATGAAATAGCAAATGGCGGGGTTTTGTATGTTCGATACCTTCTTGCCGGAGAAGTCATGCTCATCCTTGACGGAGATGAGGTCCCATGTCCCTGATGCCTCGGCGATGGGCACGCCCTTCCTGTCGAGAACCCAACGGTTCTCGAACACATAGATGTTGCACCACTCCTCGAGTGTCATCGAACGTGGCACCCCTCCAAGAGAGAAGGAGCAACTTGCCGGCACCCTCAAATCATCGAGAGTGTGCTCGAAGCTAGAGAGGAACACATTGGTGATGTCCTGGTACATCAGGTAATGGAAGTTACTGAGAACTCCCATCCCGGTGTTGTTGGCTAGCCACACGAATTCAATGTGGAGCCCTTGGGAGTCCAAGAACGAAGTGCATTTCCACTTCGTGGCCAACATCTTCCGACTGCTGACCCATGCGTTGTCCTTGTTCATGGCCGCACGGAGGTTCTCTGCCTCACTCCGGGAACGCTTGGAGCGCGAGCCCATTGTTGGGAAACGTAGTACAAAAAATAATTCACCCTACGATCAACTAGGAACACTATGAAGATGCAATAACGGTTGGGATCATATCGTTACTGACTTTGAGTTGCAGCAGAAGAAGACGAGTCGGTGTAGATTGTACTTGAAGTCCGTCGTACCATTCAAGAATGATCCCTTGAACTGAAGACCGAAAACATGGCCTCTCCACAGTTTGCAATCGTACGGTCTTCATGATCCGGCAGCGCTTCGCCGTCTAGAGCTAATCATCACCAGAGAATTAGAGGGAGGAGATTAGAACCACAATGGTCTTCTAATTATGAGGATTAGAGAGGATCTAGATCTAGCTCTAATTGGATCAACTAGAACTAGAGAACTAGAGGAGGCTCCAAAAACTTGTGTATACAAAAGTGCCAAAACCTCTACTATATATAGGTTGGAGGAGGGGGAGGGGCACCACACAAGGGGGGAGGGTTTCCCCCACCCCCTGGCCGGCCATGAGGAGGGGGAGCCCCCCTCCAATTCAGCCTCCCCCTTCCTTCTCCATAAGGAAAAGGGGGCGCCTCCCCTATTGGCCCCAAGTGGCCCAATATGCTTTCCACCACTTCGCCTTTTAAGGCCCATTGATATTTAAATAAATATAAAAGCCACCTAATCATATTTAGAGCCTTTTAATATTAATTTAACATCACCGAAAACTATTTCCACCTATATATAATTTATCGATATTACCAGGTAAACCCCGAAACCCTTCCGGTGGCCCTGAAACGCTTCCGGTTCCTCTTGAAACTATTTCCAATATTAATGAAACTATTTCATAAATATTTCCTGAATACTCCTGTCCTAGTAACACTCAGCAGATCATGATTCCCTTAAACTTGTGACCCTATAGGTTCGGTAAAACATAGACATGAACAAAAAAACCTTTCGTTCAATGACCTATAGCGGAACCGTGGATGTCCATATCGATCCCTATGAGTACACGAATGACATTCGAGTGAAGGTTATCATGTTCTATTCCCTTTGCTTTGCGATACTTCACAAAACCCGAGGTGAGATATATCAGTATCCTCTTGAGTTATACACATGCTCATTTTACCGGTCTCCTTCTTACCGGTTTTGTTCTTCCTTCTCGTTGACATGTTCCGGCATCCCCGTGACTTAGTCACCTGTGTCTGGCTAGACGATGATGGATGCCATCACACTGAGAGGGCCCTAAGAATATTTGTCCATCATCAGAGGAGCAAATCCCACTCTCGAGCATCTAGTCCCTTTTCAAACTTTCCGATCGACATGTAAGTTGTCGTTATGATCACCGTGTTACAGATGACGTTTGAGCAAACCCAAAGTTCATTGTACGGTAAGAAGTGACTAAAATTCTCTCATGGTCTAAGGAATTAAATCACAAGTTAACTCTTCGTGTTATAGCAATTGACTTCTGACGATATTATCTCAAAGTATAACAAACAAGTTTGGGTTGATTCAATATGATCGTTCTTCTAATGTCATATTCTCAAAGTTGTTTTAGGACTATTGTTACGCTTAACGATATCCTAGGATCCGGAAAACATGACACCAACAACACTTGAGCTAGTCTTAGAGGCGAGACTAGGAATCTTATTTTACTGTTTATCATTCCACACGTGCATATGAGTTTTCAACTGAATCGCACATTCCAGGATCATAACAGTTATAACATAGAATATAAACTCTTAATGATGAATACAGAAATATAATAATACAATATTATTGCCTCTAGGGCATATTTCCAACAGACTCCCACTTGCACTAGAGTCAATAATCTAGTTACATTGTTTTTTAACACCTATGGCTATCTGGTGTTGCTCATGCTTTGCTCATGGTAGAGCCTTCGTCATCGGGTCTAACACATTCAAATCTGTGTGATACTTGCGGTTGTTATGTCTGGTCTTCATGTGTGATTTTGGTTCATTTGCTTGATCAATAGCACCACTATATCACAATATAGTGCCATTGAGTTCATTGCACTTGGGACCACACTAACTTTATCAAGAAACTTCTTGATCCAGACTTCTTCCTTCGAAGCTTCTGAAGCCTCAATATATTCTGCTTCCGCTGTAGAATCCACAATAGTGTTCTTGCTTGAAACTATTCCAAACTATTACCCTAACATAGCCCGATAGTCATCTATATCAGTCATGAAGTTAGTGTTCATGTAACCATTTACAACAAGCTCTTCATCACTACTGGGAAAGGGCTTATAGGTGAACCCCAATGAGTGGCGGGCGTGCTGTGTCACCCGCCACAGCAATCTTGGAGAAGCAGCACTGGCGGGTACCAAGATGCGCCCGCCATTGCGGCAGACGCAGCAGTGGCGGGCTCTCCTCTGTGCCCGCCATAGGTGAACTCCCTTCAGGATCCGCGCTTAGTGGAAAAGACTAGTGGCGGGCGGCAAGACCGGCCCGCCATACATGTCTTTGGGCAGCTCGCACCCAAAAGTTTCAAAAATTCCCAAAATATGCTATGGTGGGCCCTCTGGGCCGCCCGCCAGCTCTCCCCCCACACAAATAACTACGGCTACACTAAGTCAAAATCCTCCCCTTTGTCATTTGCCCCCTTCGTTATGCGTGGTGCGTTTTCTCCCGCCGTCGTCTCTTCCCGGCCCGTCGTCGAACCCGTCTGCCCCTCTCCCGCCGTCCTCTCTTCCCCGTCGTCGAGCCTGTCTGCCCCTCTCCCGCCGGTATGTCCCAATCTCCCCCACTCTCCTCCTTCTAGTGCGCCGCCGCCACCGCCGCTAGGGCTATGGGTACGTAGGGCGTTGCCGCCGCTAGGGCTAGGGTTAGGGCGCCGGCCGCCACCGGTAGCTAGGGTCGCCACCGCCGCTACCTAGGGAGAGGGTTAATTAGGGTGTATATATCCTTCATCTTATTTGAGTAGTACCTCTCCGATTCTAAGTACATCGAAATGAGTGCTTAATGGACGTGTTATACATTATTTTCAGGGATCCAAAAATGAACTCCAACGTTTTGGCGAAACGTTGATTAATTTTCGTTTCACCAAATTTCTGGCACTCAATATGTGCATTTTTTAGCAAAGGTCATGCCAAAATTTTCCGTTCATTTTCACTCTTTGTTAATAATAATGAGTGCATCATATGATTAATAGGGATCATGGTGCTTCCAACGTGTCAAATCTACAAAAGTAGTTGTGTGGACAGCTTGGAAACTGCAAAGGAATTTGGGATCTTTTTGAATGAGGGGTTCCACAAATTGGTGGCAACGGTCTTTAACTTCAGCATACAATTATAACAATTTCGCAGTCATTTACTATCATTAACACTAATTTGGTTCACATTTTTCTTTACTGTTGCATAGTGTGTCCCATGCAACGTAAGGGTGAAATTTAACAGTGCAATAGGTGATACTTTGCTCTTTAAGGATGGTAAGGGGTGGTCATTTGAAGCTGAAGTGAAGAAAGGAAAGCATAAAACCATCATCTGGGGCGATGGGCGGATGAAGTTCATTTCAAAAAATAAGCTGACTGGGGGAGAGTACATAGCATTTTACTTAGAAGGGTGGGTCAACAGGTTAAGGATTATCTATTTCTGCAGCCAAGATGATGTGGATAGTGAGGATGATGAGGATAGTCATGATGATGAGGATGATGATGATAGTCATGATGATGAGGATATCCATGACGATGAGGATGATAGCCAAGAAGATGAAGATAGTCATGATGATGACGATGATGTTCCATTCAATTCTCCAATTTTTTCTCAACGAATGAAGAAGCTTACGTACAATTAGAGGAACAATCTCTTGGCTATCCTACCACCAACAGAGAACTACATGGGGGTGCCCCTTGTGCAACATTTAACCAAGACAAACATCGTCAAACATGTCATGGTATGTTCTGTACTACTTCCTATCTTTTTTGTTCATGTAACACTAACATTGCGAGATGTCTAACGTTGTGTGATGTTTGTGCTTCTAATCACGATGTTCATAGAAATTACCCGCGAAGATGGTTTCCGGCCTGAACATCCCTACCGTCGATTCTGCTGGAGTACGCCTTGGAGCAGGGGCTGTCACCACCGTTAAGTACAAGACCAAAACAGATGGGCGCATATCCTTCCATGAGGCCGGCCGAGGGGAGTTTTTGATGGGAAAAAGTCTAATGGTTGAGACACCAGTGGCAATCACGCTATCGAAGAGCCACCACATCAAGTGCCAGATGATGGTTGTCGTTAACGTCATTTTGAAAGAAGTGGCAGATATGAACATTTGTAAGCTCATGACGTGTTAGTGAGTTTGTTAAGATGGATGTGGTACTGTGATATTAGTGTGTTAAGTGGAACAAATGCGAAGCATTGTCATTTGTTCTTATAATGGATTAAGTTTGGTTCAGTTAATGCTATAGATTTTATACTTTTTTTAATTTACTCTTTGTAAATCATGTGTACAAATGCGAGCACAGTAAATTCATGGGAACAAACATCTATATCTATGGAGAACGCTATTCTTTGCCCGCCACAACTACATTATATTGCACTCTCCGCCCGCCACTGCATAGATTCTACAAGTGGCGAGCGAGCGCCCGCCGCTGATGCCATGATAGCAGTGGTGGGAGGTCAGTGGCGGGCGCCCCTGAGAGCCTTGCCCGCCACTGCTAGGCTTTTCCCACCTGCCACTGCTAGGCATTCCTACAGTAGTGCATCTCTGATGGCCTGCTAGTGCACAGGGTTTAGTTGTAGCCTTTTCAAAATAAGAGTATCGATCCAACAGGGAGCACATGAATCAGACTTTTTGCCTCTTCTAGTGAATTATGTATTCTTATGCCTGCAGATAATTGTAGACTTGAAGCAAAGTGAGGGCAGTAAATAATTGTGATTGAGTAATAAAGCGAACTTTGAAGGAAATAACATAAAAGTAAATAAAGAGCAATGACTAGAGTGACTGATGGAACAGCAGAGTCGTAAGGCGTTCTCAGGGAGTCCAGAATCCCCATTGGTAAGTTTCTAGAGCACCTATACATAGGCATAATATGGGATGGATACTTGGGCCACTGTTGACGATTATGCTGGGCGAAGCCGGGTACTGTACATGGTCTACTCGAAGTAGATTTCGTGCCACGCACACCACTATCATAGTCTCCCCCAGAGGGTTACAACTCATGATAATTAAGGGTTACCCCATAGATGCGACCTCTCTAAGGGTTCTCCGTAATTCCCCTATCAATTGCAAAGGTTAGGAGCAAAAGGATTTTACTGTCACATCGAATTACCCTCACATCCTAATCCTTTATAATGATAGTGATATACTTCGTGGCGATAAGGCACAAATGCTGAGTGGGGCCCCTTCACAACATTCACGAAGTTATTAAACTAAGCATTCAATAAGGAATCTCATATCCATAATAACGTTTCAGATCTTGCACATACCAAGGTTCATCCATATCCCCAAGAACTAGGGGTCTACTCACACATGAAGACAATGAACATCATGAGAAGGGTGAAGACATACATGGATGAATGATTCAAATAACACACACGATGATCCACTAGGGTTCTTGATGTTACAATGATAAGGATGTGGATGATGATGATGATGAGGGCGTGGATGACGATGACGATGACAGTGGTGATGACGTCGTATCCCCATTGAGGAAGATCCCCCTGCTCTCCTTGCCAATCCCTCCTTCGGATGAATTCCGGAGGCTAAGGTTCAGCCTTCTGGACTAGTTTCTGGTTGTTCTATCCATCTCATCCTCGATCCAATTTAACGGGGTGAAAATAGTTGATCCGGCGGTGGCGATGGCACTCCATACGACCGCCCATACGAGCGGGCGCGGTCGTATGGAACACCATCTTTTGCACTGGAGGCGTAGCGATGACTTCTTCTTTGGCCATCTTGCTTGATTCTTTTATGGAAGGTGATTATCACTTTAAATACGTGATTTCACTACCATTTCTTGGGATTTCTTCCATTATATGATAAATGGTTCAAAAGGTGTTACCTGAGGGATTATCAAAAAAAACAGGTGCGCGAACGTGGTAAAATTCCACAAAGCCTACCATGTAGGCACAAAATACTTAGTAAAATTATCACATAAATTGGACTCACCAACTCCTCCAAGCTTAAGTCTTGCTCGTCCCCATGCAAGTGTCGTAGTTTGTAAAAACAAGGTCAACTTGGTGTTTATAAGATGAGGATACAAAAGAAGCATGAGTCCATCATTGCTTATAGGAACGAGTGGGGATAAAATGGTTTATGACAAATGATAGCTCATCCTTACTATGATAAAGATTATGCAAGCATCCACACTTTGTCACTCAATTTTATTATGGACAGGTAACAACTTCATACGTAATTCATCGTTGTTTCAACAGGGCAAGCAAATGAAGATTCTCCTCTTTTCTTTTGGGGTTTTAACATTCTTTAATCATTTTTGTCTCGTGTCATCGGGACATGTTGAAGGCTCATTTCACTTTTATGTGATATACAAGCCAAACATGACCCTTGGGATAACTCTTTTATTCAAGCATTTATTTCGACTTAAGAGGACTTATTTTTCTGCTTGCCCCTTTTAAGTTGAACCTTCAATGAACTAGCATATATAGTTATTTCTTCCCCCTTCAAAAACTTCACAACTGTAATGTGGAGTACTTATAATCATCATGCAAGTAAATATGTGCTACTATTTGGATCACAACTATCATCCTTTACATTCTCAAGTATGCAATAATGATCACACACATCAAGATATCCACATACTCATTGGAAAGGATCATCCCTTATTCAAAAGAGCAATTGATAGTTCAACCTTATTGGAAATAAAATTTATAACCTATTCTCAACTTGCAGGAAGGAAATGCAGAAAGGTAAAGATACAAAGTGCACGTGAATCTCCCCCAAGCTTACAATCAAGCCAGGGATATCCAGGCACTTAGCATTTCATGCTCACTCTTAGGTATCCTTGAAGGCAGCGAAGATGCTCTTGAAACGCTTCTTCATCTCCTCAATCACGGCATGTTGATCATCTACATCCTGGGTCAAAATCTCAAGTTGTGTAGTGTTTTGATTAAGAGTATCAATCATATGCCCGGTCTTATGGAGGAGAACGTCGACCCTTGCTTCCAGGTCTTTGCTCATCAACTAGTAAGAGTCACTACCATCTCCAATCACGTTCACACAAGCCTTTGAAACCTTCTCCAATTCCTTGATCTTTTCTGTCATCTCTTCCGAGGTCAGTGGCACCTTTCCCCACTCGTTTTGAGGGGCCCTAGAGGAAATAACGGGATAGATCCTCGGATATTGAATTGGTAAGGATTGGGAGGATACTCATCAGGAGTGGTGATACGTCCATTTTGCACCATGTTTTCCTACTGTTATTTATAGTGTTTTTGATCAATATTTCACTTTATGATGCAATTCTAATGCCTTTTCTCTCTTAATATGCACAAGTTCTACATGAAGAGGGAGATTGCCGGCAGCTGGAATTCTGGACCCAAAAGAGCTACAGCAGAGATAACTATTCTCCGAAGCTCCAAAAGACCTGAAATTTTACGGAAATTTTATTGCATAAATGAAAAATACTTGAACAAAGATCCACCAGAGGGGGGCCACCAGTTGCCCACAAGGCAACAGGGCACGCCCTGATGTCTTGTGGGGCCCACAGAGGCCCTCTGGTGCCCCCCTTCTGCTATATGAAGCAATTTGCCATAGAAAAAAATAGAAGAAGACTTTGGGGACAATGCACCGCCGTCTCGAGGCAAAACCTGGGCAGGAGCACTTTAGCTCTCTAGCGGAGCTGAAAGTGCATATGGCACTTAATTATATTTTGGTGTGATGACAATGTGGTTGGAGGAACTAATATCGGTTGCTAAAGTTTATCTCAGGATATTGGTTCCATGAAGATTATTATGGAGTTGTGTGACCCCCCCTCCCCCAATTGAAAAAGATCAAAGTGCGTGGTTTACCGGCGACTCGAAGGTTTTCGTTTTGGTTCGATTTGAGTCGTAGGAAAATCCACACTATTAAGATGGGTCATTGTGGATTAGTGTCATGTGGGAATTCTTCCAAGACTTATACACCAGCTCTCCTACACCTCCACCAAGATTCCACTCATATCATGTTCTACTGTGGTGTCCTAGGAGCTTCTTCAGAAACTCTTTGGACACCCCGTGTGCACGGGGTATTTGACCCCCGTGCGCATGGGATGATCAGAAAGTTTCTGGACATCCCGTGCGCACGGGGTCTCTGATCCCCGTGCACACGGGGTGATCAGAAAGTTTCTGGACACCCCATGCGCACGGGGTCTTTGATCCCCGTGCACACGGGGTGCCCCGAAACTCTCTGGACACCCCATGCGCATGGGATCCTGGACCCCCATGCACATGGGGTGGTTGGAAATTCTCTGGACACCCCGTGCGCACGGGGTCCAACGGGCAGAAATCTCACCCGGCCAAGAACACTATATAAGTCCCCTTCTTCCACCTCCAACTGCTAACCCTAATGTCTTGTTGAGCTCCACCATTGCCACACTCCATTTTGCTCAATACTCTCAATCCCTCCACCCAAACTTGTTGAAACTTTGGGGATTGGGAGAGCAAGACCCGATGTTCACTTTGACCAAACCAAATCGCGTTCCCCGCAAGATTCATCCACCATTGACTTGTTACTCTTGGAGCTTGGGCTCCTAGGCTGTTAGAGGTTCCTCTGGAAGCTTCCTTGCTTGTGGTGTGCTCCGGAGAAGTTTGTAATGGTGTGATGGTCGCCTTCAAGACCAACCCCGAGTGATTCGAGGCTCATCCGTTGGGGGTGACTCGAAAGAGATTACGGTGAGCCTTCGGTGGCGTTCCGCAAGCTTTGGATCTGGTACCGCTCTAAACGGAGAGTAGCTCTTCCCCAAGGAAGAGTGAACTTCGGGATAAAATCTACGTCCTCGTCTCACTTGTGGTTAATCCTTTCCCGCACTTTACTTTGCGTTGTATGCTTGTTGGCTTGCTAATTAGATTGTTGCCTAGCATATTTAGCTTGGAGCTTGCTTGTCATATAGGTTGTGTTCACCTAGTTGCATATCTAGTGAACCCTATTTATCCGCTAAACCTTAAAATTCACAAGAAAGATTAAAATTTGTAGTCTCCTATTCACCCCACCCCTCTAGTTGACCGTATCGATCCTTTCAATTGGTATCAGAGCCTTGTGCTCTAATATAAGGTTTTACAACCTTGGAGGATATGGCCGATCTAGGGAATTAGGGTGGTGACGCATCTCATACGGAGGATGGTCAAAACCTACCCACCGCCGCGGACGGAGCACTCGGTGCTCCGGTCGTTGCTCCCGCCGCCCCCATTAACCCGGGTACCCCCTTGACTGCGGCCGACATTCTTTCGATGTTTGCGGACCTCAAAACCGCTATGTTGAAAGAAGTTCGATCCTCGGTCAAGGAGGAAATTAATGCTCGCTTAAAGCCCTCGACATCTGCCTCAAACTCATTTGATCCAAATGCGGTTCACGATGCGGATGATTCGAGAGAACCCCATGCATCCCCGGCTCGCACTCAAGTTCCCAAGTACAATGCCGTGGAACCCTTTTACTCACCCCCAACCTTTGTAACACCCTCGCATTAATCCTGTTGGGCCTCCGCCCCCTTAGAAAGCTAATGCGTTTGCTAAGTGGAAGCTAGATATGGAGTCTCACATACGCAGTGCCTCTACGCAACTATGGTGGATTGTGGTCAACGGATTTTCTCCCAAAGATCCCATGAATCTCACTCCAAGAGAAGCGGTTGATGATCAACTCAATGCTACTGCCCACAACATGTTGCGCACCGCGGTGACAGATGACTATAGTGACTCCATTGCTCTTCTAAAAACCACCAAGGAAATTTGGGATTGTCTTGAGGAGGCTCTCAAAGGTGATGAAGCAATTCGAAGATCTCGATTAGCCTTGCTCAAACAAGAAGTCAATCTATTTGTGAGTAATGAGGGTGAGACCGCGGAAGAGGTGTACCGAAGGCTAAAGTCTCTTGTGCTCAACTTAAGAACCTTTGGGTGCACTTGGGCAAATGATGATTTCATTAAGGACAAGTTCATTGATGCTATGGTCCTCACGGAACATACCATGGTGACGATGATACATCAACGCCCGGACTATCACAAGTTAACCGCGGCACAAGTTGTATCCACTTTCTCAATTCATGTTCTTTTGGAGACCAAGTCCAAGAAGACCTTTGCCATTGCTCAAGCCACCAAGAACTCAAATCTTGCTTTGAAGGCCAAGAAAGTTGTTGGTCAACCCTCAAGGGATGAAGAAATAGTGGAAGAGATGTGTGAGGAAGATGTTGACACCACTTGCCCGGCAAATGACTTTGCGGAAGACTTGGCTCTCTTGCTCAAGAAATACTCCGGGACCATGGCAAACAAAGGGAAGAACCTTCAAGGAAGATCGTTTGGACGAAGAAAATGCTACAATTGTTATAGCCCAAGACACTTTGTGCACGATTGTCCGTATGAGAGGCGTGAAGACAAGTCCGAGAAGCTTGTGCTCAAGATGAAGAAGTTCACCAAGTTCACCAAGAGAAAAGATTACAAGGCTCTTGTCCATGAAGAATACATGTCCGGAGATGAAGATGACGGTGATGATGATCATGTGGGCATGGCCGCCATTGCCATGCATGACACTAACTCCTCCACCACAGGCCTCTTCGACTCCCCAAACGAGGACAAGCCTTTCACTCATCGGTGCCTTATGGCCAAAGAGGTAAAACCAAGGTCTATATCAAAAAAAACCACCATCCACACTTGCAATGTCTCTTGTGAGGTTGTGGAGGATGGGTGCGAAGATGGTGTGGATAATGATGAGGAATCCTTGATGGCTTTCATGAGAACTCTTCATGGTGAAGCTCGTGCTCGTTTTGGCGATCTCCTTAAGTCACTCACCGAACGCGATGATTTTATTGAGAACGTTGAAAACCTCCTCATAGAGGAAAAAGAGAGAGTCGAACTCCTCGAGCACGAACTACATGAAGAGAGTGCCATGAGAGCATCACTTGAGGAAGCCTTGTCTTCTAATCAAATTGACTTTGTTAAAACCAATGATGCTTTGCAACTTGCTCTTGAGAACAAGGATGCCCTTAAGGTTAGGGTTGAAAAGCTTCTAGTTGATCTCACAAGACTTGTTGAGGAACATGAGCTCCTTGTGACTAGCTCCAACGTTGTCAAAGGTGACCTCATTGCCCTCACCGAGTCTTATGCTCAACTTAAAGCTACAACCATTAAGGCGCTCACTTCCGTCCCTCATATTTATTTAAATGATGAATCTTGTATGGCTAACTTTGCTCATGATTGCTCCTCTCTCCAAGAGGAGAATAAGAAGTTGAAAGCCCAAATTGAGAAAGGGCTTGTGTCGTGCATTCAAGGGGAGAAAAACCTCAAAGACCTCTTGAGCAACCAAAAGGAGTGTGTTGCCAAGGAGGGAATTGGGTTTGATCCCTCCTCTAAGAAAAAGAAGAACAAGAAGAAGGGCAACAAGAAGAAGATCGGTCCCACTCCTCCTCCCAAACAAAAGGCAGTATTTGTTCATGAAGGACACAAGGATAAGGAGAAGGAAAAAAAGGATGTTGGGGATGGCAAGGTCACTAGGGACAAGGCCATTCCCAAAGAGTTTGCCGACAAGAACAACCCATCTTATGTCCTCATGAGAGGAGATGATGGTTATACCTTTGCTAAATTTGTTGGCACCAACTATGATGATTATGCTTGGACTATTTGGGTTCCTAAGACCCTTGTTGCTAACTCACTAGGACCCATTGCAAAATGGGGACCTAAAATCAGAGCTTGATTCTTGTAGGACTATACCTCCGGTGGAACACAATGGGTGATCGATAGTGGTTGCACCAATCATATGACCATAGAGAGGGAGTTGCTTGTGGAGTTCGTTGATTCGCTCAAGGCCTCTTCAAACATCACCTTTGGTGCCAATAGCAAGGGCAAGGTATTGGGTTTGGGTAAGGTGGTAATCTCTAGTGATTCATCACTTATGAATGTCATGCTTGTTCAATCCCTTCACTTGAATTGACTTTCCACGATTCAATTGGCACGTGCCGGTTATGATTCTCATTTTGGTGAATTTCATGTGACCGTCTTTAAGAGAATCAATCTCAAAGTGGTCTTTTTTGGGCATGTTGAAGACAACCTTTACGTGGTTGATTTCTCAAAAGAGAAAACTCATCTTGCAACATGCCTAATGGCCAAGGCCGACGTGGGGTGGCTATGGCACCGACGGCTAGCCCATGTTGGCATGAGAAATTTACAAGCTCTCTTAAAGGGGGAGCACATCCTTGGACTAACCAATGTGTCTTTTGCCAAAGATCGTCCTTGTAGTGCTTGCATTACCGGAAAACTACATGAAAAAGCTCATAAAGTAAAGACTATCATTACCACCTTGAGGCCTCTCGAGCTCATCCATTTGGATCTCTTTGGGCCTCCATCTTATGATAGTATGGGAGGGAGGAGGTATTGCCTTGTCATTGTTGATGATTACACAAGATATACTTGGGTGTTCTTTCTCAAGACTAAAGATGAAACTCAAGACACCTTCATCAACTTTGCCAAAGAAGCTCAATGTCAACATAATTGTGAGATCAAGGCAATTTGAAGTGACAACGGCACCGAGTTCAAGAATTACATGATGGACGAGTTCTTGAGTGATGAGGGGATCAAGCATCAATATGCCACGCCTTATACTCCTCAACAAAATGGTGTTGTAGAGAGGAAGAACCGAACTCTCATTGAGATGGCTAGGACCATGCTTGACGAGTACAAGTCACCACACAAGCTTTGGGCCGAAGCCATCAACACGGCATGCCATGCATCAAACCGGCTTTATCTTCGCAAACTCAAGAACAAGACCCCATATGAACTCCTAATTGGGAGAAAGCCTAACGTCAAATACTTTCGAGTATTCGGTTGTAAGTGTTTCATTCTAAACAAAAAATCCCGTTTAGCAAAGTTTGAGCCTAAAACTTATGACGCCATATTTGTTGGATATTCGTCAAACTCTCACGCTTACCGAGTTCTCAACAAATCCACCAGGTGTATTGAGGAAACGGTAAATGCGGAGTTTGATGAAGATAACGGTTCCCGTGCAGAACAAATTGTTCCTTGTGTTGTAGGTGATGAGGCTCCTTCACAAGTTATAAGGACTATGGGGATAGGTCACATTCGTCCTCAAGAAACACCCCAAGTCCAAGTAGAAGAAGAAGGAGTAAGAGCCCCTCTTGTGGATTCACCACAAGGGAAGTCATCACCGCCACCTCAAGTGCAAGATGCTATGGGAGATCATGAACCTACCCAAGAACAAGAACAAGTCCCTCATGTTCCCGAGCAATATCAAGAGCAAGCTCAACCAAATGGTGAAGAACCAATTATTGAAGCTCAAGATCAAGCTCAAGGTCGAGATGAAGATCAAGATCAACCACAACCTCAAGTGTCTCCCACATCGTCACTTCCGAACAAACAAGAACTTAAGGTTGTGAAGAAAAGGGTGTCTCCAAGGCTACACAATTCTCAAGGTCAATCTTCTTCATCAAGTTCAAAACCAAGTGAAGAAGAGCTTGCACTCAAGGAGCAAAAAACGGCCACCATGCTAAAGCATCTTCAACATCTCACCGAGAACATTTACAGAATCATAAAAAGAGGGGTAACTACTCGTAAACGTTTGGCAAACTTTTGTGAACATCACTCGTTTGTCTCTTGTGTTGAGCCCCTAAAGGTTGAAGATGCTCTTGACGACCCGGATTGGGTTGATGCCATGCATGAAGAACTCAACAACTTCACCCGTAACAAAGTATGGACTCTTGTGGAAAGGCCCAAAGAACATCATAATGTCATTGGTACAAAGTGGATCTTTAAGAACAAACAAGATGAGCATGTACAAGTCACTAGAAACAAGGCAAGGTTAGTGGCACAAGGGTTCACCCAAATTGAAGGTTTGGACTTCGGTGAAACTTTGCCCCCGTTGCCTGTCTTGAGTCCATTCGTATCTTGCTTGCATATGCTTCACATCATGATTTTAAATTGTATCAAATGGATGTGAAGAGTGCATTTCTTAATGGTCCTCTTAAGGAGTTGGTGTATGTCAAATAACCTCCCAGTTTCGAAGATCCCGATCACCCCTCTCACGTTTATGAACTCCATAAGGCGCTCTACGGACTTAAACAAGCACCTCGTGCTTGGTATGATAACCTTACGACATTCCTAAGTAAGAAGGGGTTCCAGATCGGGTTAATAGATTCCACTCTCTTCACGAAGAGGGTAAAAGGAGAATTGTTTGTGTGCCAAATATATGTTGATGATATTATTTTTGGTTCCACTAATCATGCTATTAACATTGAGTTTGAGAATCTTATGACCAAGGAATTTGCTATGAGCATGATGGGAGAGTTGAAGTTCTTCCTCGGATTTCAAGTGAAGCAATTGAGAGGAGGAACCTTCATCAACCAAGCACTTTATATTCAAGACATGCTCAAGAGGTTCAGAATGCAAGATGTCAAGCCCATGAAGACGCCCATGCCCACCAATGGCCAACTTAATATTGATCCCAATGGTAAAGATGTGGATCAAAAGGTATATCACTCCATGATCGGTTCTTTGCTTTACCTTTGTGCATCTAGGCCGGATATTATGTTGAGTGTGTGTATGTGTGCAAGATTTCAATCCGCTCCCAAGGAGAGCCATTTTTCGGCAGTGAAAAGAATCCTTTGATATTTGGTTCATACCCCAAACTTGGGCCTTTGGTATCCCAAAGGATCAACATTCAAGTTAATGGGATATTCGGACTAGGATTGGGCCAGAGACAAGGTAGATCGCAAGTCCACGTCCGGCTCATGTCAGTTCCTTGGAAGGTCTTCGGTAAGTTGGTCATCAAAGAAGCAAAATTGTGTATCTCTTTCAACCGCCAAAGCCGAGTACATTGCCGCCGAAAGTTGTTGTGCACAATTATTATGGATGAGGCAAACTTTGATGGATTATGGTGTCAAATGTGACAAAGTGCCTCTATTTTTTGACAATGAAAGTGCAATCAAGATCGCCGGCAATCCCGTGCAACATAGCAGAACCAAGCATATTGATATTCGCCATCATTTTCTTCGGGATCATGTGGCAAGAGAAAACATTGAGATATTCCATGTTAACACCGAACAACAACTTGCTGATATCTTCACCAAGCCACTTGATGAAGCTAGATTCCGTGAGTTAAGGCATGAGCTAAATATCATGGATATAAGTAACTTGGATTGAGGTCCTTGCATACACACGCATGCTCAACTAGTATCTTGTTGTAGATGTAGGCACCTATGTAGGGGGAGCTAGCTCAACTCATGAGCTATCTTATCCTACTAGTGCATAAATTGAACAAAATCTTTCACATTAGCCATTTCAAGATGGCACTTGTGCTTCAAAGATGAGTATTGGTCTTGGGCCCAAGGTTCATATCTTTGCGGGGCCATACCAAATAAACTCAGACATGGTGGCTTCGGCCACCGCCCTCCTTTGGAGGTTGGATCTTATTTCGTCCCTTTTTTTGGGTTCTTCTAGTTTTTGGGTTCGTTTCCGTGTTGTTTGTGTTTTTCGTCTCTCTCTAGTGCAAGTGCTACACATACACCTTTCTAGTAGTGTTGGATTTCTCTCGCGACGTGTTCTGAAGTGAGACGGAAATGCACCTTGAGTTTCAGTAAGGGTATACACCCGGCTGGGACTCAAAGTAAAATTTGCTGTCAAAATCTCTGTGAACACCCCGTGCCCACGGTCATGTACCGTGCGCACGGGGCCCCCGTGCCCACGGGCTATGTACCGTGCGCATGGGACCCCCGTGTCCATGGGCACTTTAGCCCGTGTCCACGGGCACTTTAGCCCGTGCGCATGGGGTCTGCGGTTTCTGGCCCAAATGAGGTGGGACGTGGGGGGTTAGGGTTCATTCCCACCCATTCGCCCGCTCCATGCCCCAGGGCTCCTCAAGGGACGCCGCCGTCGCCTCGATCCTCTCCGGCGCACCCTCGCGCTGTGGAGCCCTTTTCGATCCGTGGAGATTGCTCAGGATGGGGTCTTCCTCTGGTATGCCCCCCTCCATTTTCTCTTTTAGTTCTCCATGGATGCATTGTGTAGTTCTAGGGTTCCTCTATCTACTAGTTTAGGAGATTTTTTCCTTAGACTTAGATGTAAAACTGAGTTGAATCCCTGTCCCTATTCCTCGCCACACTCACCTCTGGATTTCGATCTGGAAGTGGCTATTGCCAGGCGACCCCCGTGTGCATGGGCCTGTACCGTGCGCACGGGAACCCCGTGTCCACGGGCCTGTACCGTGCGCACGGGGCCCCGTGCCCATGTGGGTTTGACCCCGTGCGCACGGGGTATACAGTTGGTTCACTGCAGTTTGATTATATTTCTACTCCTTGCCATATCGTCATGCACTTGCACTCATCTTATGGCTTCTGTTGCGTTCTTTGCTTTGTGTTTCTCAGACTCCGCTGACAAGAGGTCCGAGGTTCGTCGCAAGCGCACCAAAGCAGGAGACAGTCAGTTCACGGTTGCTCATCGTCAGTTGTCAGAGGAAATTGGTCAGGGTCGAGTTCGCCGTGCTGCCACCAAGCAGCCCGTGGTTGAGGCTTCTGAGGACTCTAGTGAGGATGAGTATGATTCTCAGGATGATGCTCACTATGATCAAGATGCAGAGGGAGAGGCTGAGTTTGTTGATGATGATGAGGAGGAGGAAGGTTATGAGAGCCCAGAGGAACATGTTCTTCCAGGAGGTCGTAATGTCAAGAATCTTCCTCTCTCTCGATGGACCAAGCCAGAACTTTGGGCTCGCAGGCAGGATTTCCCCTACGTGCCAAACACTAGTACAGGAGTTGACCCACGATTCAAGAATGATTTTCAGCACCGTGTGTTCTCTGAGCTGATCATGAGCAAGAAGAACAATTTTGCCCCCCACAAGCAAATCACTGCGGAGTCTCTTCGGGACAATGCTCATATCTATCCCAGTGTGTATGATGCTCTTGGGAGACTTGGCCTGATTCCCTTCATCACCTTTCATCATCCGTTCAATGAAGATCTTGTGATGCAGTTCTTTGCCACCGTGTACTTTCACAATGATGAGGCTCGCACTATATCTTGGATGTCTGGCACGTATGAGTGTGAGGCCCCCATGGCTAAATCCTCTTCCATTATTCCTTATCAGTTCTTTGCTGAGGAGCATTCTGAGTATGGTCGTGTCCGTGAGACTGGAAGAGACAAGGATGAGATTGCTTTTGCTTACAAGCCACAGAAGGCTTTCACCACAGGTTCTATCAAACACTTGAAGCCTACCTATGATACTATGCGCCACATCCTTAGGTACACCCTTAATCCTAAGGCCGGAGATTCTCACAATCTGAGGAGCTCCATGTTGGACATCTTTGTCTACATTCGTGACAGGAAGAAAGTGGATGTTCTGGACTTCATGTTCTATGAGATCAGGCAGTGTATTCAGGAGAATAAGTCATGCATCTATGCTCCGTTCATCCAGGCGTTGATTGAGTCTGTCTGCCCAGCCAAGTACATTGCCAAGTACCGTACCTCCATTCTGAAGCATGATGCCAACTGGCTTCCGGCTGCTCCTCCACCTTATGTGCCCCCCAAGAAGGGCCGCAACCCCAGTCCTGAGGATCGTGCTACCTACACTGAGGGCTGTTCATCCCATGCACGGATTCTGCGTGGCAAAGGGAAGCAGGTTGCTGCTGATGCCAGTTTCACCAGAGAGGAGAAGAAGTCTCTTCTGAAGACCGTGAGAAACATGTTCAAGTTGTGTCAGTCCATTCAGCGTCGTCAGATTAAGGAGACCAACAAGGGCAAGCTTGAAAGGCGTCTGAAGAAGGCCGAGCGTGCTGCTGCAGGAGAGGAGGTTGGCCCTGGGTCCGAGGACTCTGACAGTGTGGCCATGGCTCGCTCTTTTCCGTTGGCAGGATATCGCTTTCATGATGATGATGATGATGCGAGTGCGCCTCCTCTTGTCTAGTGGTTTATTTGCTTCGCCTTTCCCCTTTTTGTTGTCTTGATAACAAAGGGGGAGAAGTCTTAGGAGATTGTGTTTCGAGATCTCAATGCCTCGTGTTATTTGTTGGTGTTTAGTTGGCTTGAGATGTTTTTTTGCTTTTCGTGGTGTGGTCGTCAGCTACCTAGTCTATGTGAGAGACTATCTACTTTATGGAGTTTATCTATGCTTATGTGGATCTATCTTGTGATTGTTTGTTTTTGTCTCTCTCTACATGCTCACCACACTGTTGCATGTGATCTAGGCACCGTGTAAGTTTTTTTATCACATGCCTTGACAATATTGATCTAGGGGGAGCCTAATATGTGTGTGCTCGATGCATACTCAAGCATATTCTTCTATCCTTGCACACACATAGGGGGAGCTCCCATGATCAACCATTGTCTCTTGGCTATTCGTTATTGATATATCTTTGTTGCCATGTCCTAACCATGTTGTCATCAATGCACCAAAAAGGGGGAGATTGAAAGTGCATATGGCACTTAATTATATTTTGGTGTGATGACAATGTGGTTAGAGGAACTAATATCGGTTGCTAAAGTTTATCTCAGGATATTGGTTCCATGAAGATTATTATGGAGTTGTGTGACCCCCCTCCCCCAATTCAAAAAGATCAAAGGCGTGGTTTACCGGCGACTCGAAGGTTTTCGTTTTGGTTCGATTTGAGTCGTAGGAAAAACCGCACTATTAAGAGGGGTCATTGTGGATTAGTGTCGTGTGGGAATTCTTCCAAGACTTATACACCAACTCTCCTACACATCCACCAAGATTCCACTCATATCGTGTTCTACCGTGGTGTCCTAGGAGCTTCTTCAGAAACTCTCTGGACACCCCGTGTGCACGGGGTATTTGACCCCCGTGCGCACGGGGTGATCAGAAAGTTTCTGGACATCCCGTGCGCACGGGGTCTCTGATCCCCGTGCACACGGTGTGATCAGAAAGTTTCTATACACCCCGTGCACACGGGGCGCCACAAAACTCTTTGGACACCCCGTGCGCACGGGATCCTGCACCCCCGTGCGCACGGGGTGGTTGGAAAGTCTCTGGACACCCCGTGCGCACGGGGCTGACTTAGCCCGTGCGCACGGGGTCCAACGGCAGAAATCCCCACCCGGCCAAGAACACTATATAAGTCCCCTTCTTCCACCTCCAACTACTAACCCTAATGTCTTGTTGAGCTCCACCATTGCCACACTCCATTTTGCTCAATACTCTCAATCCCTCCACCCAAACTTGTTGAAGCTTTGGGGATTGGGAGAGCAAGAGCCGATCTACACTTTGACCAAACCAAATCGCGTTCCCCGCAAGATTCATCCACCATTGACTTGTTACTCTTGGAGCTTGGGCTCCTAGGCAGTTAGAGGTTCCTCCGGAAGCTTCCTTACTTGTGGTGTGCTCCGGAGAAGTTTGTAAAGGTGTGGTGGTCGCCTTCATGACCAACCCCGAGTGATTCGAGGCTCAACCGTTGGGGGTGACTCGAAAGAGATTACGGTGAGCCTTCGGTGGTGTTCCGCAAGCTTTGGCTCCGGCACCGCTCTAAACGGAGAGTAGCTCTTCCCCAAGGAAGAGTGAACTTCGGGCTAAAATCCGCGTCCTCGTCTCACTTGTGTTTAATCCTTTCCCGCACTTTAATTTGCGTTGTATGCTTGTTGGCTTGCTAATTAGATTGTTGCCTAGCATATTTAGCTTGGAACTTGCTTGTCATATAGGTTGTATTCACCTAGTTGCATATCTAGTGAACCCTATTTATCCGCTAAACCTTAAAATTGACAAGAAAGATTAAAATTTGTAGTCTCCTATTCACCCCCCTTCTAGTCGACCGTATCGATCCTTTCAGGAGCGATTCCACCGGGGATACTTCCCTATGGGAGGGGGAAATCGGAGCCATCGACATCACCAATGTTCATCTCATCGTGGGAGGACTCATCTCCATCAACATCTTCACTAGCACCATCTCATCTCAAACCCTAGTTCATCTCTTATATTCAATCTTTGTCTCAAAACCTCAGATTGGTACCTATGGGTTGCTAGTAGTGCTGATTACATCTTGAAGTTGATGCTAGTTGGTTTATTTGGTGGAAGATTATATGTTCAGATCCCTAATCACACACTATACTCCTCTCATCTAGAGCATGAATATGATTTGTGAGTAGTTCCGTTTGTTCGTGAGGACATGGGAGAAGTCTTGTTATAAGTAATCATGTGAAGTTGCTATTCGTTCAATATTTTGATGATGTGTATGTTGTTCTTCCTCTAGTGGTGTCATGTGAACGTCGACTACACGACACATTACATGCTTGGGCCTAGGGGAAGGCATTGGGGAGTATTAAGTACGTGATGGGTTGCGAGAGTGATAGAAGCTTAAACCCTAGTTTATGTGTTATTCCATATGGGGCTGATTTGGATCCATATGTTTCATGCTATGGTTAGATTTATCTTAATTCTTATTTCGTAGTTGCGGGTGCTTGCAAGAGGGGGTAGTCATAAGTGGGTTGTTTGTTCAAGTAAGAACAACACCCTAGCACCGGTCCACCCACATATCAAATTATCAAAGTAGTGAACGCGAATCAACTAAACATGATGAACGTGACTAGACGAGAATTCCCATGTGTCCTTGAGAACGCTTTGCTCACTATAAGAAGTACTTTCGGCTATTACTTTGCTATAAGAAGGATTGGGCCACCTTGCTGCACCTTTGTTAATATTGTTACTTGCTACTTGTTATGAATTATCTTGCTATCAACTCTATCTATGACTGTCACTAACAGCACTTGCAGAGAATACCTTGCTGAAAAACGCTTATCATTTCCTTCTGCTCCTCGTTTGGTTCGACACTCTTATTTATCGAAAGGACTATGATTGATCCCCTATACTTGTGGGCCATCAAGACTTTACTGGCGCCATTGCCGGGGAGTGAAGCGCCTTTGGTAAGGAAACATTTATATTAGGTGCTGAAATTTATCTTCACTCGTCACTATGGAAAATAATCCTTTGAGGGGCTTGTTCAGGGTATCTTCACCTCGACCTACTGAACCTACTGAAAATATTTATTATGATATTTCCTCGGGTATTTTGGAGAAACTACTTGCTAATCCTTACGTGGGAGATGGAACAATACATCTCGATATGCACTTAATCTATATAGATGAAATTTGTGGATTGTTTAAGCTTGCAGGACTATCAGGGGATGGAGTTAAGAAGAAAGTATTCCCTTTATCCTTGAGGGGAAGGGTATTATTTTGGTATAGGCTATTGGATGACACCGGAACATGGGATTGGAACCGATTGAGGCCGGAATTCTATCAAAAATTTTATCCTATGCATTTGGTTCATCGTGATCGGAATTATATATATAATGTTGGGCCTCGTGAAGGAGAAAGTACCACTCAAGCTAGGGTGAGGCTTAAATATATGATGCACACATGTCCCAATCATGTGCTCTCAAGAGAGAGTATTATACAAAACTTTTATGTTTGGCTTTCTCATAATGATCGATCAATGCTTGATACTTCTTCTACTGGTTCCATCATGAATAGAACTATTGAATTCAAATGGGATCTCATTGAAAGAATTAAATGCAACTCTGAAGATTGGGAAATCGACAAAGGTAACGAGTCTGGTATAAATCTTGAGTTTGATTGTGTTAAGTCTTTTACAGAAACAGATGTTTTTCATAAGCTTAGCGCAAAATATGGACTTGACTCTGAGATAATAGCTACTTTCTGTGAATCATTTGCTGCTCATGTTGATCACCCTAAGGAAAAGTGGTTTAAATTTCATCCACCAATTCAAGAAATTTGTAAAGAACCTGTTATTGTTAAAACTGAAACAATTGCTTATACTGCTAATCCAGTCATGCCTGACACTTATATTGCAAAACCACCTTTCCCTATTAGGATTAAGGAGCATGCTAAGGCTACAACTGTGGTTCATAAAAGCCATGTTAAAACACCTAAACCCTCTGAACAAATTAAAGTAGAACCCAATATTGCAATGGTTAAAGATCTCTTGGTTGATAATATTGATGGACATGTCATTTATTTCTGTAAGGAAGCTACTAGAATTGCCAAACAAGTTAATACTGAACAAGATAAACTAGATAAGAGTAAACTGGTTGTTGGCATAGCTGTTGTTTCCGTTAAGATAGGAGATCATTGTTATCATGGTTTATGTGATATGGGTGCTAGTATAAGTGTTATTCCATTCTCTTTATATCAAGAAGTCATGCATCATATTACACCTGCTGAAATAGAAGATATTGATGTTACTATTAAGCTGGCAAACAAAGATACTATTTCACCGATTGGAATTGTTAGAGATGTTGAAGTCTTGTGTGGTAAGATCAAATACCCTACTAATTTTCTTGTACTTGGCTCACTACAAGATGATTTTCATCCTATTATTTTTGGTAGACCATTCTTGAATACTGTTAATGCTGAAATTGATTGTGTTAAAGAAAATGTTAAGGTTACGTTCGGTGATGTATCTCTTGAATTTAATTTCTCTAAGTTTAATAGACAACCTCATGATAAAGAATTGCCTAGTAAAGATGATATTATTGGTCTTGCTTCTATTTTTGTGCCTCCTACTGATCCATTAGAACACTATCTACCAGACATGAAAATGATATGCATATGAATGAATGAAATGAAATAGGTGAAATATTCTTTAGGCAAGCACCTATCCTTAAACATAATTTGCCTGTTGAAACCTTGGGAGATCCTCTTCCACCTAATAGTGATCCTGTGTTCGAATTAAAGAAACTTCCAGATACACTGAAATATGCTTATCTAGATGAAAAGAAGATATATTCTGTCATTATCAATGCTAACCTTTCAAGTGCACGAAGAAAAGCGATTACTCAAAACATGAGGAAGCACCGTGCTGCAATTGGATATACTCTCGATGATCTTAAGGGCATTAGCCCCACTCTGTGTCAACACAAGATTAATATGGAGCCTGATGCTAAACCAGTTGTCAATCATCAACATTGTTTGAATCCTAAAATGAAGGATGTGGTAAGAATTCAAATATTGAAGCTTCTGGAGGCAAGTATAATTTATCCTATAGCTGATAGTAGATGAGTAAGTCATGTTCATTGTGTCCCTAAGAAAGGTGGCATAACTGTTGTTCCTAATGATAAAAATGAACTTATCCCACAAAGAATTGCAACTAGCTATAGGATGGTAATTAACTTCAAAATAAATAAATAAAGCAACTAGAAAAGATCATTACCCGTTGCCTTATATTGATCAAATGTTAGAAAGATTGTCCAAGCACACACACTTTTGCTTTCTAGATGGCTATTCTGGTTTTTCTCAAATACCTGTATCACAAGAAGATCAGGAGAAAACTACGTTTACTTGTCCTTATGGAACTTATGCTTATTGTCACGACCCAGTTCCCAGAAGGATCCAAGTCTCTGTGTTTAAGGTGCCATCCCTGGATCGGTATGCTAGCACACACAGTACTCGATGAAAATAGCAGAAAATCACATGTATAAAGTAACGTAAATACTATTACCTTAATCCATACAGTGGAAATAACATCAAAGGTTGTGGAGTCCCATCAACACCAACGGCAAAGTTGAGTGTAGACAACGTAACCCTATCGTATCACTTACTCGTCGTATAATTCCTACAACATGAGACGTTGCAGCTATGTAGGTCAGTACGTTGAATGTACTGGCAAGATCACATATGAATGCAGATGAAAATAACTCTATCACTATATGAAATATGGCTGTGGTGGCTCTGGGCCTGAGTTTTTGCCAAAAAGCTGGTTTTTCCCTACTACAAAAGAATCGGGCAGTTACTACTAAGTGTTGTTATTAATGAGATGGTTCCACCAACCAAAATTTCCTATCCCCAAAGTCATTATTAAATCCCCAACAAATAATTCATCAATCATGGTTTGGTGATGAGAGTTCCTGATAGTTCCAAATCCAGAGGCTCAAATTGTCCGTAACCGGGGACACGGCTAATCGATTAGGTTAATACTCTGCAGAGTTTTGTGCACTTTACCCACAAGATTCGATCCCTCCTTTTTTGTCCTCACACTTTGTAACATCCCCATGTATTAAGTTAGAGTGATCACCTTTTGATAATGCCAAGTCACCATGCTTAACAGTGCTTGATCATCATTTGCATCATATCTCATTTCAAATTCCAACTCAAATTGAAATTCAAATATAAATTGAAAATAAAAGTTGTTCCAATTTCGAAACTAAAATGTTCATAATATTGCAAATATTCCCAAGGCAATTATAAAAATAAAATCAACATTATTAAAATTCCCAAAATGACCCTAGCAACTAAAACATTAACAAAACAGCAACATTAAATCATTTTTTATTTATTAAAAATTCAAGTGAATTCAAATATTACCCCAACCAATTTCTGGCAGTACTAAATATTGCATAATATTTAATTGGACAAGACTCATATTTTACAAAATTGAATTAGTGTTAAAGGAATTACGAAACAGAAACCAAAAACAGAAAACAGAAAAAGGAAAAAGGCCCATAGTACCTGGGCCTAAGTTAACAGGGCAGCCCAGCCACGCCCCCCCGACGCCTCAGTCCCCTCTCTCGCTCGCCCCACTCGCCCATCTCCCTCTCCCTTGCTCTTCCCCCCTGCCCGAGCTCATCCGAGCGGGCTCGTCGCCGTCCGTCGTCGCGGCCATGGCCACCGGGCCTCCTTCACCGCATCTCCGTGTGCGCCCGCACCGCCGTCGATGGCTACTTCGTCATTGCGCATCGCATCGAGCAGTGCCTCGTCAGAGCATCGCCATCGACCGTCTTCCTCCGCCATGGCCACCGGGGCGCCGCCGCTCGATCCCCGCCGATCCGACCTCCCCGCGCCTCCCCGAGCCCTCCTGCGCGATCACTGTGAGCGCGCGCATCTTCTCCCTCCTTCCTGAGCTCGATTTCGAGCTCGCCCGCATGGATGCATCGTGCCCGAACTCCGGCGCCGCTCCGGTCGACGCCGCCGTCGTTCTAGGCCTCCCCTGCCGCTGTCGTCTGCCCAGTTGGATGCGCCGCTCTGTCCCCGTTCGAACGCGACCGAAATCGCGCAAAACGGAGCACCACAACGGATTTCCGCTGCTGGCCGAGCCCCTCCGCCATGCCTGGAGCTCGCCGGAGCAGCTCCGGCGCTGGCTGCCAGCGTGGCCTGGCCTGGGGCCCACCCCAGGTCGCTGCCAATGGGGCCCCGACCCCCCGTTTGACCGCGTTGACTTCGGTCAACGCGCGTACTGTTCACCTCTGCCACTGACATGTGGGGCCCCCACTGTTAACTAACTAATTAACCCGTTTTTAATTAAAACTTAATTTGTTAGACTAATTATTCACTGACATGTGGGGCCCTGTAGCTAATAAACCTAAATAGATAATATTAACCACTAGTTAGCCACTATGACTATGACATGCGGGACCCACTGGTCAGGTTTGACCCTGACCAGCTGGGTTTGACCACTGACGTCACCATGATGTCGTGCTGACGTCATGTGCTACTGTTGCGGATAATTCTAATTTAATAATTAAAATAAATCTAGAAAATGTTTAAAACTTTGAAAAATCATATAAAATAAACCGTAACTCGGATGAAAATAATTTATATATGAAAAATGATCAAAAAAATATGACGAATCCGAATATCCTACCCACATACCTGCCACACCCCTCTAACATACGGAACATGGAACCGCCCCCTCCGGTTCAGTGTACCGATAATCACCCGGAGCTGGGAGAACACTCCCGGATAATTTCCCGCTCCGACTAACTTGCGTAGTACTGCATTAGGGCATCCCTCGAATAACGTGCTGCCATGCCATGCATCTGTGTTGCAATTGTCTACCTTTTATTTATTGTTTCTTCCCCCTCTTCTCTCCGGTAGACCCCGAGACTGACGCTGCTGTCGAGTACGACTACGCCCCTGAAGACCAGCCCCTTTCAGCAGAGCTTCCAGGCAAGCAAAACCCCCTCGATCATCCAGATATTGCCCCCTCTTTCTCCCTTATGCTTGCATTAGTATTGCTTCTGTTATTGCTCCGATAGCTCCTATTCTAATGCATAGCCTGATTTCGTCGCCTGCTGTTGATACCTACCTGTTGTCCCGTGACGCTTAGTTAGCTATGCTGTAGATCCATCTGTGGCCCTTCACCCTTGTCCGTTTGCCATGCTTATTATCGGGCCGTGATCACTCTGGGTGATGATCACGGAAACATTTACATATTTCAATACTTTAAACTATAAAGTCGGGCCGGCTCCAAGAGTGCCCGCGAGAGAATAATATTAAAGACGGGTCGGCTCCAAGAGCACCCGCGAGCCGTGTGATACCAAGTCGGAGCGACAGGGGTCCTGATCGTCTCTGCGATTTACTAAACACGCCTAACGGATTTGAGTATTTGATCTGAGTAGGCCGCTGGCCTTAGGCGCACTACCACCACGTGGGATAATGGTTATGGGACCCTCGGCACCGTAAGTATCAGCCGAAAGCTCTGTCAGACGTCCAGTTCAGCATTGTGAGCCGGTCGGGACAAGGCCGTCCAGGACTGAGGTGGTGCTTGGACTCCGACCCACGACACAATGACCCGGAGTGCACAGGGCGATGGCCCAAGACCCCTGAGCGCTTAGGATGTAGACCGGCGGGGACCTCTCTGCTCAGCCTAGGTAGGACTACGTCGTGTCGATCAGCCGAGGTCGGGCATGACCCGGAAAAGTGTGTCCGGCCAGAGTTAATCGAGCGTGTTGGGTAATAGTAGTGCACCCCTGTAGGGAAGTTATCTATTCGAATAGCCGTGTCCACGGTAACAGGACGCTCGGAGTTGTATCCTGATCTGCTACAACTACAAATGGTTACTGATACAATGTTAAACTGATACTACTGCTCTCGAGATCGCTTTCTCGCAGGGAGTCGAGAAAGGATCTTAGGGCGATGCTATTATGTAACCATTATGATATCCTATTGTGTTCTACTCTCTTCTGATGCTGCAAGATTGCTTCAAGATGCTAGTCTTCGATAGGCTAGGCCTTTCCCCCTCTGTTCTGGCATTTCTGTAGTTTAGTCCAAAGATATAGCCCCCTTCCTTTGATACCGATGCATACTTAGCATAGATCTGATGTCAGTCTTGCGAGTACTTTGGATGAGTACTTACGGTTGCTTTGTTATCTCTTTTTCCCCATAAACGATTGCTGCGACCAGATGATGGATCCCAGGAGTCAGCTGCTACCGCCGAGGACTGCTACTACACTTCCGGTGGAACCTACTACTACGTGGAGACCGTCGACCAGGCGTAGTTAGGAGGCCCTAGGCAGGAGGCCTTCGCCTTTTCGATCAGCGTCGCTGTTTATGCTAGCCTTCTTAAGGCAACCTTGTTTAACTTTGTGTCTGTACTCAGATACTGTTGTTGCTTCAGCTAACGCTTGTGCGCGAGCTTATGTATTCGAGCCCTCGAGGCCCCTGGCTTGTAATATAAAGCTTGTATTATTTTATTTTGTGTTGTGTTGTGATATCTTCCCGTGAGTCTCTGATCTCGATCGTGTGCATTTGCGTGTATGATTAGTGCACGATTGAGTCGGGGGCGTCACAAGTTGGTATCAGAGCCAACTGCCTGTAGGAAGCCCCTTTCCAACTACTTGGCCGAAGTTGAGTCTAGCCTCCAAAAACTGTTTTACTAACATGGCTGTGTGGCTTACGGGCCAACATCGCCACTGGATGGGATTAGGATCTCTTATTCCTCTCCTTTACTCTGGGACTCTGATCTCTCTTCTATTCGGGTTAAAGATTTTACTAAGACTAACATTAGGATCTCAATCCCGGAGATTTCAATCAACCTTCTTTGAATTGTGGACCAGGATCTGCTTCACAGTGTTCACGGCCCGTAGGATCCTTTTATCGAGGGCACCCTGCGTTGTCCCCTGTAGATTCCTTGCTCCAATAGTTTTCTCCGGCATTGGTGTAGCCTTTGCTATGTCTCGTTGTTGTATTCCTCCCCGCGTGCCTGCGCGCCGCCTACTTTGTCTAGCTGCATGCGTTTCCGAACGCCTACTGCCGTTGGTACCCAACTCCGTGCATAGATTTGTATGTCTTTAACGACTAGTAATATGTATCTAATGCCTTCTTGTTCATTACTCATGTTACGTCATGAATGACCTCTTGCACTGCAGTTGTTCTTGCTAAACTGCTCATGTTGTTTTAGCAGGATGGCTGACGATCCTCCACCTCCACCCTATATTGCCGCAATGATGTAGCAGTTTGAGCTGAATCGACAGTTTATGACTGGGGTAATGGCCCAATTTCCAACTCATAATGCTCAAAAACAGTCTACCCCAATAACTCTGCAAGAATTCGTGCGCCTCAACCCGCCCACCTTCCGCAGCTTGACTGATCCAATGGATGCTGATGATTGGCTCTGTGACATCGCCTTTCAAATGGAGTCGGCTAATGTTGCCCCTGACAGTTACGTCACCTTCGCGACGTATCACCTGAGGGGCCCAGCTGCTCAATGGTGGGAAAGTCACAGGCGTATGCTGCCTGCTGGAAGTATAACCACTTGGCAGGAATTTCAGTCAGCCTTTCGTGCACGGCACATTCCACAAGGTCTGATGGACCAAAAGAAGAAGGAATTCCGCAAACTCACACAGGGCAAAATGACTATTGATGAATATCAGAGGAAATTCCTTGATTTATCCCGCTATGCTGAGGATGACGTCTGCACTGACGCTCGCAAGCAGGAGAAATTCCGTGAAGGACTGCGGCCTGATATAAAGCTTGCCCTTGTTGCCCATGATTGTGCAGACTTTGCGACGCTTGTCAGCCAAGCTTTTCGAACTGAAACTAGTCTGGCTGAGTACCAGGAATCGCTCAAGCGCACTCGTGATGTTGATTCACCCTCAGGACAGCCTGCTCAGAAATGTCGAGTGTGGATTCCTCATACTATCCATCACCGGTCTGCCCCGGCACCGAGGCCTTCTTATGTTGCACCCCGTTTACCTCCACTGCCACGACAACTGAATATCCCAAGTGGACAGCCCAATACTATGGCTCCTCCCCATAATGATGGTTTATGCCGCAAGTGTGGACAGCCAGGGCACCGTGCTTCCAGCTGCCGCCCGAACCAGAATCGGAATGCACCAGCTGGTCAACCGCAAAGAGTTAAGTCAAGACCGCCTGCAGTCGGTCGTGTTCGTATCAATCATGTTAAGATCGAAGAAGCTCGACAGGACACCAAAATTGTGATGGGAACCCTTTCTGTTAATACCGTACCAGCTTCTATTCTCTTTGATTCAGGAGCATCGCATTCCTTTTTGTCTGAAGCATTTGCGCTCAAGCACGAAATGCAATTTGAAGAGCTGCATCCTCCCTCATCGGTTCAATCCCCGGTGGGAGATGGAACACGGCTATGATAAGTCACAACAACCAAATCGAAATTGGAGGGCTACTATTCTCTGCACTGCTCATCGCCCTCAAGGCTACTAACATAGATGTTATTCTTGGTATGGACTGGCTGGAAGCCCATAATGCTATGATCAACTGTGCTGCTAGGAAAGTCCAACTTACACATCCCTCTGGCCAGACAGTCAGCTATTCAGCCCAGATAGTCCAGAATGCCGAAAGCTAGATTTATGCTCTGAATGCTTTGAACGCTTCACCTCGTGAGGGAATTGAGAACGTTCCAGTCGTTCGTGATTTTCCAGACGTCTTTCCAGAAGAACTTCCAGGAATACCCCCGGTTAGAGCTGTCGAGTTTGTCATTGACTTAAAACCAGGCACCACCCCTATTGCCAAGCGCCCATACAAGATGCCGCCTCATGAACTCCTTGAGCTTAAGGAGGAAATAAACAAGTCACTTCAAAAGGGTTTCATCCGCCCCAGTTCTTCTGCTTGGGGAGCACCTTCGCTCTTCGTTAAGAAGGATGGAACAAACCGGTTGGTCCAAGATTACCGATCTATCAACCAAGCAACAATTCAGAACAAGTATCCGCTCCCCAGAATCAATGATCTGTATTATCAGCTAGCTGGTTCCTCAGTATTCTCTAAACTTGATTTGAGATTGGGGTACCACCAGATCCGGGTTCGTAAAGAGGATATTCCGAAGACAACCTTCGTTACTCGCTATGGTTCTTATGAGTACACCGTCATGTCTTTCGGCTTAACCAACGCTCCAGCAACCTTCTCTCGATTGATGAACTATATCTTCATGGACTACCTCGACAAATTTGTCGTGGTTTATTTGGATGATATCCTTATATATTCGAAGAATGAAGAAGAACATGCCGAACATCTTCGGCTTGTACTGGAGAAGTTGCGAGAACATCAACTTTATGCCAAGTATTCCAAGTGTGAGTTCTGGTTATCTGAAGTGACATATCTCGGCCATGTGATTTCCAAGGATGGCATTGCTGTTAAGCCAGAACGAGTTCAGGCTATTCTTGAATGGACTCCTCCGAAGAATGTCAAGCAAGTCAGGAGTTTCCTCGGACTCGCTAGCTATTGCCGCCGTTTTGTCGAGAACTTCTCCAAGATTGCCAAGCCTCTGACTGATCTGCTTCACAAAGGCGTTAAGTTTGAGTGGACAGAAAAATGTCAGGAAAGTTTTCAAACACTCAAAGACAAGCTGACATCTACCCCAGTGCTTGCTCCTCCAGATTCTCGCAAGGACTTCGTGATTTATTGTGACGCATCCCGTCAAGGATTAGGCTGTGTCCTAATGCAAGAGCGCAAGGTGATTGCTTATGGCTCTCGACAGTTGCGTCTTCATGAAGAGAACTATCCAACGCATGATCTCTAACTGGCAGCAGTTATTTATGCATTGAAGTTATGGCGACATTACCTACTTGGTAATCGTTGCGAGATCTACACGGATCATAAAAGTCTGAAGTACTTATTCACTCAACCATCTCTGAACCTCCATCAGCAAAGATGGATGGAGGCCATTACGGACTATGATCTGGGTATTTCTTATACCCCTGGTAAGGCTAATGTAATGGATGATGCGTTGAGCCGTAAATCCTAGTGTTGTGAACTTGAGGTTCAGCTGCAGCAGCCACTCCTGTATGAAGAGCTTCGAAAGCTGAACATCGAGATAGTTCCTCAAGGTTATCTAAATACCTTGGTTGTTGAACCAGATCTCGAGCACAACATCAAGACACGGCAGAAATATGACTCTGAAGTCGAGAAGATTAAGAACTATCTCTCCAAGGGAAATTCTTCGTTCTACCATGTTGGTGATGATGGTGCCTTGCTCTTCAAAGGCCGCCTAGTAGTCCCCAGAAAGCACAATCTGGACTCTCGCTCAGATGTCATGAAAGAAGCACATGACACACCTTTGTCTATTCACCCTCGTAGTACCAAGATGTACCAAGACATCCGACAGAGATATTGGTGGCCTGATATGAAGCGAGACATTGCTCATTATGTTGCTGAGTGTGACATTTGCCGTCGCATCAAAGCAGAACATCAAAGACCTGCTGGAACTCTACAACCACTTGCTATTCCTGAATGGAAATGGGACAAAGTCGAAATGGATTTCATTTCTGGTTTTCCCAGATCGCAGAAGGGTCATGATGCTATTTTTGTCGTCATTGACCGATTACCGAAGGTTGCTCAATTTCTGCCAGTCAAGGAGACAATCACTGCTAGTCAGTTAGCAGACTTGTATGTTTCCAGAATTGTGTAACTCCACAGTATTCCGCTGGAGATCAGTTCAGATCGTGGCATCCTCTTTACCTCAAGATTTTGGAACAGTTTCCAAGAAGCTATGGGAACTCATCTGTCTTTCAGCACCGCTTTTCACCCCCAGTCCCAGGGACAAGTTGAACGAGTCAACCAAGTGCTTGAAGATATGCTTCGCGCATGTGTCATCTCCTTTGGCAAGAAATGGGAGGAATCTCTCCCGTATGCCGAATTCTCGTACAACAATAGCTATCAAGCTAGTCTGAAGATGGCACCATTTGAAGTTCTTTATGGACGTAAGTGTCGAACCCCTCTGAATTGGTCAGAAACTGGGGAACGGCCACTCTTCGGTCCGGACATTATCCAACAAGCTGAAGAACAAGTCCGCATTGTCTGCGAACATTGGAAAGCTGCTTAGTCTCGTCAGAAGAGCAATTATGATCGAAAACATCAGGTAATGGTCTATCAACCTGGCGAACAAGCTTACCTTCGCGTCACTCCGATGAAGGGCACTCATCGATTTGGAATCGAGGGCAAGTTAGCTCCTCGCTACATTGGCCCATTCTGTATTCTTGCCAGACATGGAGAAGTGGCATATCAGTTGCAATTGCCGTCGAACCTTTCTCAGGTTCATGATGTCTTCCATGTGTCGCAACTCCGCCGCTGCTTCAAAGATCCGATCCGAGCAGTGGATCATGAAGTGCTTGAATTGCAGGATGACTTGTCTTATAAGGAGCATCCGATCCGCATTCTTGATCAAGCTGAACGTCGAACCCGTTAGAAGGCGATCAAGTTCCTTAAAGTTAAGTGGTCGAATCATTCTGAAGATGAAGCCACTTGGGAACGCGAAGATCGTCTTCATGAAGAATATCCCGCTCTCGTTCAGCCTGCCTCTTAATTCTCGGGACGAGAATTTCTTTTAGAGGAGGAGAATTGTAACATCCCCATGTATTAAGCTACAGTGATCACCTTTTGATAATGCCAAGTCACCATGCTTAACAGTGCTTGATCATCATTTGCATCATATCTCATTTCAAATTCCAACTCAAATTGAAATTCAAATATAAATTGAAAATAAAAGTTGTTCCAATTTGGAAACTAAAATATTCATAATATTGCAAATATTCCCAAGGCAATTATAAAAATAAAATCAACATTATTAAAATTCCCAAAATGACCCTAGCAACTAAAACATTAACAAAATAGCAACATTAAATCCCTTTTTATTTAATAAAAATTAAAGTGAATTCAAATATTACCCCAACCAATTTCTGGCAGTACTAAATATTGCCTAATATTTAATTGGACAAGACTCATATTTTACAAAATTGAATTAGTGTTAAAGGAATTACAAAACAGAAACCAAAAACAGAAAACAGAAAAAGAAAACAGAAAAAGGAAAAAGGCCGATAGTACCTGGGCCTAAGTTAACAGGGTAGCCCAGCCGCGCCGTCCCCTTCCCCTGTTCACCCGGCGCGGCCGACCAAGCATGCCCGCGGTCGCCGCCCAACCACCTCGCCGGCAGCGTCGACGAGGGGATAAGGGCGCCGCGCCCCCCCCCTGACGCCGCGGTCCCCACTCCCACTCACCCCACTCGCCCATCTTCCACTCCCTCGCTCTCCCCCCCCCTGCCCGAGCTCATCCGAGCGGGTTCGTCGCCGTCCGCCGTCGCGGCCGTGGCCACCGGGCCTCCTTCACCACATCTCCGTGTCCGCCCGCACAGCGGTCGACGGCTACTTCATCTCCGCGCATCGCCTCGAGCAGTGCCTTGTCAGAGCATCGCCATCGACCGTCTTCCTCCACAACGGCCACCGGGACGCCGCCGCTCGATCCCCGCCGCTCCGACCTCCCCGCGCCTCCACGAGCCCTCCTGCGCGATCACTGTGAGCGCGCGCATCTTCTTCCTCCTTCCCGAGCTCGATTTCGAGCTCGCCTGCATGGATGCATCGTGCCCGAACTCCGGTGCCGCTTCGGTCGATGCCGCCATCATTCTAGACCTCCCCTGCCGCTGCCGTCTACCCAGTTGGATGCGCCGCTGGCCGAGCCCCTCCGCCGCGCCTGGAGCTCGCCGGAGCAGCTCCGGCGCCGGCTGCCAGCGTGGACTGGGGCCCACCCCAGGTCGCTGCCAGTGGGGCCCCGACCCCCCGTTTGACCGCGTTGACTTCGGTCAACGCGCGTACTGTTCACCTCTACCACTGACATGTCGGGCCCCCACTGTTAACTAACTAATTAACCCGTTTTTAATTAAAACTTAATTTGTTAGACTAATTATTCACTGAAATGTGGGGCCCTGTAGCTAATTAAACTAAATAGATAATTTTAACCACTGGTTAGCCACTGTGACTATGACATGCGGGACCCACTGGTCAGGTTTGACCCTGACCAGCTGGGTTTGACCACTGATGTCACCATGATGTCGTGCTAACGTCATGTGCTACTGTTTTGGATAATTCTAATTTAATAATTAAAATAAATCCAGAAAATCTTTAAAACTTTGAAAAATCATATAAAATAAACCGTAACTCGGATGAAAATAATTTATATATGAAAAATGATCAGAAAAAGATGACGAATCCGAATATCCTACCCACATACCTACCACACCCCTCTAACATACGGAACATGGAACCGCCCCCTCCGGTTCAGTGTATCGATAATCACCCAGAGCTGGGAGAACACTCCCGGATAATTTCCCGCTCTGACTAACTTGCGTAGTACTGCATTAGGGCACCCCTCGAATAACGTGCTGCCATGCCATGCATCTGTGTTGCAATTGTCTGGCTTTTATTTATTGTTTCTTCCCCCTCTTCTCTCCGGTAGACCCTAAGACTTACGCTGCTACCGAATACGACTACGCCCCTGAAGACTAGCCCCTTTCAGCAGAGCTTCCAGGCAAGCAAAACCCCCTTGATCATCCAGATATCGCCCCCTCTTTCTCCCTTATGCTTGCATTAGTATTGCTTCTGTTGCTCCGATAGCTCCTATTCTGAAGCATAGCCTGATTTCGTCGCCTGCTGTTGATACCTACCTGTTGTCCCGTGATGCTTAGTTAGCTATGCTGTTGATCCATCTATGGCCCTTCACCCTTGTCCGTTTGCCATGCTTATTATCGGGTCGTGATCACTCTGGGTGATGATCACGGAAACATTTACATATTTCAATACTTTAAACTGTAAAGTCGGGCCGGCTCCAAGAGTGCCCGCGAGAGAATAATATTAAAGACGGGTCGGCTCCAAGAGCACCCGCGAGCCGTGTGATACCAAGTCGGAGAGATAGGGGTCCTGATCATCTCTGCGAGTTACTAAACATGCCTAACGAATTTGGGTATTTGATCTGAGTAGGCCGCTGGCCTTAAACGCACTACCACCACGTGGGATAATGGTTATGGGACCCTCGGCACCGTAAGTATCAGCCGAAAGCTCTGTCACACGTCCAGTTCAGCATTGTGAGCCGGTCGGGACAAGGCCATCCAGGACTGCGGTGGTGCTTGGACTCCGACCCGCGACACAATGACCCAGAGTGCACAGGGCGATGGCCCAAGACCCCTGAACGCTTAGGATGTAGACCGGCGGGGACCTCTCTGCTGAGCCTAGGTAGGACTACGTCGTGTCGATCAGCCGAGGTCTGGCATGACCCGGAAAAGTGTGTCCGGCCAGAGTTAATCAAGCGTGTTGGGTAACAGTAGTGCACCCCTGCAGGGAAGTTATCTATTCGAATAGCCGTGTCCACGGTAACAGGACGCTCGGAGTTGTATCCTGATCTGCTACAACTACAAATGGTTACTGATACAATGATAAACTGATACTATTGCTCTCGAGATCGCTTTCTCGCAGGGAGTCGAGAAAGGATCTCAGGGCCATGCTATTATATTACCATTATGATATGCTATTGTGTTCTACTCTCTTCTGATGCTGCAAGATTGCTTCAAGATGCTAGTCTTCGATAGGCTAGGCCTTTCCCCCTCTGTTCTGGCATTTTTGCAGTTTAGTCCAAAGATATAGCCCCCTTCCTTTGATACCGATGCATACTTAGCATAGATCGGATGTCAGTCTTGCGAGTACTTTGGATGAGTACTCACAGTTGCTTTGCTATATCTTTTTCCCCATACCCGATTGCTGCGACCAGATGATGGATCCTAGGAGTCAGCTGCTACCGCCGACGACTGCAACTACACTTCCGGTGGAGCCTACTACTACGTGGAGACCGCCGACCAGGAGTAGTTCGGAGGCCCTAGGCAGGAGGCCTTCGCCTTTTCGATCAGCGTCGCTATTTGTGCTAGCCTTCTTAAGGAAACCTTGTTTAACTTTGTGTCTGTACTCAGATACTGTTGTTGCTTCCGCTAACGCTTGTGCGCGAGCTTATGTATTCGAGCCCTCGAGGCCCCTGGCTTGTAATATAAAGTTTGTATTATTTTATTTTGTGTTTAGAGTTGTGTTGTGATATCTTCCCATGAGTCTCTGATCTCGATCGTGTACATTTGCGTGTATGATTAGTGCACGATTGAGTCGGGGGCGTCACACACTTCAGGATGTTTGAGAACAGGACGGCCGAAACATGGTTTTTCAAAGAGTTCCTCTGGACCACTGCCGGTGCCGTTCCATTCCTACCATTCTGCTACATCTGCTAGCACCGTCCGGCCAGAGTCACAACTAAGGTCAACCAAGCCAGAGCCCATATTGACTTGTGGTTGCACAGGTAAGCTTCCAGTTTTGAAGTATCCATCCGTCTCTTTTGGCCTGGGTGAAGCTTTCCACAAGATGTCATGGCGCTTCTCCATGCATCCCGGGTCATCCACTGGTTGCTCCAGGGTGCCCATCAAAACCGTCCTCCACCCAGAGGTATAATGAAAACATGTCTTGAGTCTTGAAGTCATCGTCATCATTCATCGTTCATGAAATTGTCGTCATCTTTCCTGAAGTTGTTGTCCAATCTTGCGGGTTGTTGTCATTACTTATAGATCATCACTCTCACAACTCCCATGAACACTCATACCAATCCCCGTCTACTAAGCATAGCAAATAAAATGATAACGTTCCCGGGCTCAGTAACATGGGCATTGGGTTCCTACCTCATGATACAGCTCAAGTCCAAGTTTCCAATTACCTACTTTGCATTTATGGTGGAAGAGGATAACTACAAAATGCAAATAAAACATAGGTTTGAAATCATGATCAAGTGAACTTGCCTTGTACTGTTGATGAAGATTCTTCGCACTCATAATCGTGATAGTTCTACTCGTCACACTCCGGTCAATCTATCATAAGGAAGCACTTATAACCAAGGTAGTCAGAATCCCGACTCGACTACTAGAATCCTACGACTTCACGACCCTACGAAAGTATGTTGATCCCAGTCCCACTATGAATCCGGATCAGGTAGAATCCATGTTGAGTCGTGATCCAAATCATAGAATCCTATACAAAATTGCAGAATCCCGACTATGCTATGGACTATGTCCGATTCTACTAATTTATCTAAGTTGTTTGTTTAGTTGTAGCAGAATAGTATGCTATCATCCAAACCCTTATTCACATGCCTCATGGCCCTTTCTTCCCGTCCGAAGCCCAAACGCTCAACCGTCGACATCTTTGATCTGGCTCTCAGAAATCCTAGATCAAAACTAAGAATGAGGCATGTCGACGGATGTAATTTACGTGAGAAATAGGATGCATCAAGATTGATAGGAGAAGGAGATCAAGACCCTTCAAGGTTTAGCACTACGGGTTAGCTATACAAGTGATCGACTATTCACAAACTCCAATAAAACTCCTAAGTAAATTTCGTGCATTGAAGATTTAAATGTATCATATATTTCCCTTTCATACGTGTTCCCTACATGCAAGCTAGATAGTAGTTTATCCATAAAAAGAAGTGGAATACATCTAGCATTGACTGCGTACGGGGTTTTCTCTATATTTAGTGTTAAAACTCTATAGAACCCATATAAATTTCCAGCATGGATACAAAATATCTTATTTGAGTGAATCTAGTAGAATCCACGATTCCACAACTCGATACTGCGACTCGATTCTGTCTAAGGAAAATCGATCCGACTCCGAATCCCGACTCTGACTACCTTGCTTATAACCACACATAAGCAATCACTCCAAGATAAAAAAAGAAACCAAATAAAAGACTCACGAAACTCCAAAAATAATCAAACAAAGTTTCTGGACATAAACATATTTTTAACAGAATAAAATATTATAAACTTTAGTTTAATAGAAATTATTTGTTATTAGCTTTAATTAGCAAAAAGAATCAACTAAAAAGGTTTTATAATACAAAAGTTATGGCCTAATTAAGATAAATCTCAATCTGATCAGATTCAATTTTCTTTCTATAAAAACAAAATTATTTTTATTATCCCACTGGATAGATATAACATATACAAATCAGTAGCAAAAAGAATTAATTAAAAACCTATTTTAAATAAAAGTTTTTAGCAATCTAGGGTTTAAAGAAAATTTGATCAAATTCAAATTTGAAAAGTTCAAAAATATTTTTAGTTTGGTTTTCTGGATAGATGAGATTTTTATGAACTAGTAGGAAAAAGAATCGATTGATTTGGGTTTGTAGATTTAAAGATATGCAAAAAGGAAAAACAGAATAGAATCTAAAAAAGAAAAAGTCTGAAAAAAAATTAAATATCGGCCAGAGGCCACGTGGCGACCTGCTATTGGCTGGGTGGGGTGTGCTGCGGAGCGAAGCGGCGGACGGCCGAAGCGTAAGGGTTTCGGCGGCTAAGGTGACTAACAGAAGAAAATTAGGGGCCGGTTCGATCTAAACCGATCTAAAACCGTTTTAATTAAAAAAAACTAACTCTTCGATAGATCTAATCTGAATCGTTAAACGAAGATCGGACGGAGATGGGCGGAGGCGGCTTACAGCGGAGAGGACGGCGGCGAGGGCGGCTCATGTCCGGTGGTGGCAGCGGCTCCGGCGATCTCTCGCGGTGGCGGAGGTGTCGGTTGGATGCGGCGAAGCGAGGGCGTCTCAGGGACGGCGTCGGATGGCGGTGGGGCGATGGTGGCGGAGCTCGGGTGTTGTGTGGCTCCAGCGGCGGGCGTGCGAGCTCGGGGCGCTCTCTGTAGAGGAAGGGAAGGCACAAGATCATGTCAAAAAGCGGCGAGGCATCGAGATAAGAAGAATTACAGAAGGAGGAGGCTCGGGAAGACTCACCGGTGACGAATTCACCGGCAGAACGGCTCGGTTCCAGTGGAGATCCGAACGGCGAGTGCGGGCGTTGTGGAGGGTTTTGGCGTTGGGGTTTTAGGGGGATCGAGATAGGAGGCACAGGGGTATTTATTGGACATCTTGCTTGGAGGAGGGGGCGACTCTGGATCGAGTCCCCAAAGAATCGGACGCGGCCGACGAGGACGTGCGCGCTCTGGACTCTGCGTCGCGTGGAGAGGAAGAAGACGGGCGCGGGCCCTAGTTGTCAGTGGGCGAGGGCGAGCGGGTGAGAGGGAAGGGCGTGCGGGCGACCGATGCGGAATCGGTTAGCGCGCAAGCTGGGCCGTGGGCCACTTCGGCTGGCTGGGCCAGTGCCTGTGCCTGGCCTGGCGGCTGGGCTTTTTATTTTATTTTTTTAACAGAGAAAGAAAAGTCCTAAAGGAAAAATAAAATTCAATTTTGCATAGACAAATTATATGAACTATTTTTCAGAGGCAAATAAGTTACTTTTACAAAAAAATATTTTTTTGTAATAACTTCAAATTGGATTTGAATTTGATTTTCAAATCGTTTTTGCAAATAGCTTCTGTTTTCTTTCTCCAAATACCTTTCACATCTTCTCTGAATTTTGAAGGGTCATATTTCCTTCACTCATATATTTTTAATTCAGAGAATTTGACATGATTTGAAATTCCAATATAAAAGAGAAAAACTCCAAATGGGTTTTCAAATAAGTTTTGAAAGTGGTACTCATCACTCCCCACTCTATTTCATAAATTTTGAAGAAGTCCTATTATCTTCTCTCATTTTAAATCCTTGAGTAAAGCTTCTGAGTTTGAATTATTTTCAAATGGAATTCAAATATTTTCAAAACTCCTTTTTCAAATGGAAGAAGTCATGTTATCTTCACTCTAGGATTTGTTTTGAATTTGAATTTTGAATTCCATGGGAGCCAAAAGCAAGAAGGAAAGTTTGGGAAAGTCCTTTTATTCCCTCTCATTAAATTTTCAAAAAGTTTCAAATTCCACTCAATTTCAAGAATATCACAACAAGACAACCATCATTACTTAATTAATATAACATTCCATTTGATGATTTTTCCGTTTACGAAACTTCTTTCGATGATTACTTAAGCAATCTTGACAAAGTTTTGCAGAGATGTGAAGAGACCAATCTCGTCTTGAACTGCGAGAAGTGTCACTTTATGGTGAATGAAGGTATAGTCCTTGGTCACAAAATTTCTGAAAGAGGTATTGAGGTGGACAAAGCTAAAGTTGATGCAATTGAGAAAATGCCATGTCCTAAAGATATAAAAGGTATAAGAACTTTCTTAGGTCATGCTGGTTTCTATAGATGATTTATTAAGGACTTCTCTAAAATTTCTAGGCCTCTCACTAATCTTTTACAAAAAGATGTCCCATTTGTTTTTGACGATGATTGTGTAGAAGCCTTTGTAATACTTAAGAAAGCTCTAATATCTGTGATACGTCCAATTTGCATCAGGATTTCCTACTAATAATTATTATGTTTTTGATCATTATTTCACTTTATGGTACAATTCTTATGCCTTTTCTCTCTTATTTTGCAAGATTCACATGAAGAGCGAGAATGCCGGCAGCTGGAATTCAGGACCTGAAAGGGGTGAAACAGAGACAGTTATTCTGCACAACTCCAAATGACCTGAAAATTTATGGAAAATTATTTTGGAATATATAAAAAATACTAGCGAAATAATCAATAGAAGGGGGCCCACTAGGAAGCCACAAGCCTGGGGGGGGGGGGCGCGCCCTACCCCCTAGGCGCGCCCCCTGGCTTGTGGGGCCCCTGGCAGGCCTCTGGCCCCCTCCTTATGCTATATGAAACCATTTGCCCTAGAGAAAACTCAGAAGAAGACTTTCGGGATGAAGCACCGGCGTCTCGAGGCGGAACTTGGGCAGGAACTATTTTGCTCTCCGGCGGAGCAATTCCGCCGGGGATACTTCCCTCCGGGAGGGGGAAATCAAAGCCATCGACATAACCAATGATCCTCTCATCGTGAGAGGACCAATCTTCATCAACGTCTTCACCAGCACCATCTCATCTCAAACCCTAGTTCATCTCTTGTATTCAAACTTTGACTCAAAACCTCAGATTGGTACGTGTGGGTTGCTAGTAGTGTTGATTACATCTTGTAGTTCATGCTAGTTGGTTTATTTTGTGGAAGATTATATGTTCAGATCCTTAATGTTATTCAATACCCCTCTGATCTTGAACATGAATATGATTTGTGAGTAGTTACTTTTGTTCTTGAGGACATGGAAGAAGTCTTGTCATAAGTAATCATGTGAATTTGGTATTCGTTTGATATTTTGATGCTATGCATGTTGTGCTTCCTTTAGTGGTGTCATGTGAACATCGACTACATGAGACTTCACCATCTTTGGGCCTAAGGGAAGGCATTGTGGAGTACTAATTAGATGATGGGTTGCTAGAGTGACAGAAGCTTAAACCCTAGTTTATGCGCTATTCCGTAAGGGGCTGATTTGGATCCATATGTTTCATGCTACGGTTCGAGTTATCTTAATTCTTCTTTCGTAGTTGTGGATGCTTGCAAGAGGGGGTAATCATAAGTGGGAGGCCTGTTCAAGTAAGAACAGCACCCAAGCACCGGTCCACCCACATATCAAATTATCAAAGTAGCGAACGCGAATCAAACAAACATGATGAAAGTGACTAGATGAAATTCCCATGTGTCCTCGAGAATGATTTGCTTATTATACGAGTTCGTTCCGGCTTGTCCTTTGCTATAAAAAGGATTGGGTCATGTTGCTGCAGTTTATTATACTTGTTACTTGTTACTTGTTACGAATTATCTTGCTATCGAAACTATCTGTTACCGCTACTTTCAGTACTTGCAGAGAATACCTTGCTGAAAACCGCTTGTCATTTCCTTCTGCTCCTCGTTGGGTTCGACACTCTAACTTATTGAAAGAACTACGATTGATCCCCTATACTTGTGGGTCATCAAGACTCTTTTATGGCATCATTGCCGGTGAGTGAAGTGCCTTTGGTGAATGGAATTTAGTAAGGAAACATTTATATTACATGCTGAAATTTATTGTCACTTATCACTATGGAAAGTAATCCTTTGTGGGGCTTGTTCGGGGTATCTTCACCTCGATCGGAAGCATTGAGAGTTGATCCTCAACCTATTGAACCTACTGAAAATATTTATTGTGAAATTCCTTCGGGTACGGTAGAGAAACTGCTAGCTAATGCTTATGCAGGAGATGGAACGGTACATCCTGATATGCACTTAATCTATGTGGATGAAATTTGGATTGTTTAAGCTTGCAGGTCTATCCGGAGATGGAGTTAAGAAGAAAGTATTCCCTTTATCTTTGGAGGGAAAGGTATTGACATGGTATAGGCTATGTGATGATACTGAAACATGGGATTGGAACCGGTTGAAGCTGGAATTTCACCCGAAATTTTATCCTATGCATTTGGTTCATCGTGATCGGAATTATATATATAATTTTTGGCCTTGTGAAGGAGAAAGTATCGCTCAAGCTTGGGGGAGGCTTAAGTATATGTTGCACACATGCCCCAATCATGAGCTCTCAAGAGAAATAATTCTTCAAAACTTTTATGCTCGGCTTTCTCATAATGATCAATCCATGCTTCATACTTCTTCTGCTGGTTCCTTTATGAAGAGAACTATTGAATTCAGATGGGATCTTCTGGAAAGAATTAAACACAACTCTGAAGATTGGAAAATCGACAAAGGTAATGAGTTAGGTATACATCTTGAGTTTGATTGTGTTAAATCTTTTATGGAAACTGATGCTTTTCATAAGTTTAGTACTAAATATGGACTTGACTCTGAGATAGTAGCTACCTTTTGTGAATCTTTTGCTGCTCATGTTGATCTTCCTATGGAGAAATGGTTTAAATATCATCCACCTATTGAATTGAATGAAGAACCTATTAGTGTTATAGAAGAAACAATTGTTTACCATGTTTATCCAGTTGTGCCTACTTCTTATATTGAGAAACCTCCTTTCCCTGTTAGGATTAAGGAACATGCTAAAGCTTCAATTGTGGTTAATAAGACTAATATTAGAGGACCTAGACCTTATGAACAAATTAAAGTTGAACCTAATATTGCAATGGTTAAAGATCTTTTGGTTGATAATATTGATGGACATGTCATATATTTCTGTGATGAAGCAACTAGAATTGCTAAATCAGACACTAAAGATAAAAACAAACCTGTAATTGGCATGCCTGTTATTTTTGTTAAAATTGGAGATCATTGCTATCATGGTTTATGTGATATTGGTGCTAGTGTGAGTGCTATTCCGTTTACTCTCTATCAAGAAGTCATGAATGATATTGCACCTGTTGAGATTGAACATATTGATGTTACTATTAAACTTGCAAATAGAGATACTATTTCACCACTTGGGATTGTTAGAGATGTTGAAGTCTTGTGTGGTAAGATCAAATACCCTACTGATTTTCTTGTTCTTGGATCACCACAAGGTGATTTTGTCCCATTATATTTGGTAGACCTTTCTTGAATACAGTTAATGCCAAGATTGATTGCACTAAAGAAATTGTCAGTGTTAATTTTGGTGAGATGTCTCATGAGTTTAATTTCACTAAGTTTCGTAGAAAACCTCATGATAAAGAATTACCTAGTAAGGATGAAATTATTGGTCTTGCTTCTATTGCTGTGCCTCCTACTGATCCTTTAGAACAATATTTGCTAGACCATGAGAACGATATGCATATGAATGAAAGAAATGAAATAGATGAGCTATTCTTCAAACAAGCACCTATCCTTAAACATACTTTGCCTGTTGAAACCTTGGGAGATCCACTTCCACCCAAGGGTGATCCTGTGTTTGAATTATAGCAATTACATGATACTCTTAAATATGCTTATCTTGATGAAAAGAAGATATATCCTGTTATTATTAGTGTTAACCTTTCAGAGCATGAAGAAAAGAGATTACTTAAAACTCTGAAGAAGCACCGTGCTGCTATTGGATATACTCGTGATGATCTTAAGGGCATTAGTCCCACTCTATGTCAGCATAAAATTCATATGGAGCCAAATGCTAAACCCATTTTTGATCGTCAAAGAAGGCTGAATCCTAGAATGAAGGATGTGTTAAGAACTGAAATATTAAAGCTTCTGGAGGCAGGTATAATTTATCCCATAGCTGATAGTAGATGGGTAAGTCCTGTTCATTATGTTCCTAAGAAAGGAGGTATTACCGTTGTGTCGAATGATAAAAATGAACTTATCCCACAAAGAATTGTAACTGGTTATAGGATGGTAATTGATTTCAGGAAATTAAATAAAGCTACTAGGAAAGATCATTATCCCTTGCCTTTTATTGATCAAATGTTAGAAAGATTATCTAAACATACACACTTTTGCTTTCTAGATAGTTATTCTGGTTTCTCTCCAATACCTGTGTCACCTGAAGATCAAGAGAAAACCACCTTTACTTGTCCTTTTCGAACTTATGCTTATCGTCGTATGACTTTTGGTTTATGTAATGCACCTGCTACTTTTCAAAGATGTATGACTGCTATATTCTCTGACTTTTTTGAAAAGATTGTTGATGTTTTCATGGATGATTTTTCTATTTATGGAACTTCTTTTGATGATTGAATGAGCAACCTTGATCAAGTTTTGCAGAGATGTGAAGAAACTAATCTTGTCCTGAATTGGGAGAAGTGACACCTTATGGTGAATGAAGGTATAGTCCTTGGGCATAAATTTTTTGAAAGAGTTATTGAAGTTGATAAAGCTAAAGTTGATCCTATTGAGAAAATGCCATGTCCTAAAGATATCAAAGGTATAAGAAGTTTCCTTGGTCATGCTGGTTTCTATAGAAGGTTTATAAAAGACTTCTCTAAAATTTCTAGGCCTCTTACTAATCTCTTGCAAAAAGATGTTCCATTTGTTTTAGATGATGACTGCGTAGAAGCCTTTGAAGTACTTAAGAAAGCCTTAATTTCTGCACCTATTGTTCAACCACCTGATTGGAACCTACCCTTTGAAATTATGTGTGATGCTAGTGATTATGATGTACGTGTTGTGCTAGGACAAAGAGTTGATAAGAAATTAAATGTTATCCATTATGCTAGTAAAACTCTAGACAATGCTCAATGAAATTATGCTACTACTGAGAAAGAATTTTTAGCAGTTGAGTTTGCATGTGATAAATTCAGATCTTACATTGTCGATTCCCAAGTTACTATTCATACCGATCATGCTGCTATTAAATATCTTATGGAAAAGAAAGATGCTAAACCTAGACTTATTAGGTGGGTTCTTCTACTGCAAGAATTTGATTTGCATATTGTTGACAGAAAGGGAGCTGAGAATCCCATAGCTGATAACTTGTCTAGAATGGAAAATGTTCTTGATGACCCACTTCCTATTAATGATGATTTTCCTGATGAACAATTAGCTATGATAAATGCTTCTCGTAATACTCCTTGGTATGCAGACTATGCTAATTACATTGTTGCAAAATATATACCACCTAGTTTCACATACCAACAAAAAAAAGTTTTTCTTTGATTTAAGACATTAATTTTGGGATGACCCACACTTATATAAAGGAGTAGATGGTATTATTAGACGTTGTGTACCTGAGCATGAACATGAACAAATCCTACGTAAGTGTCACTCCGAGGCATATGGAGGACACCATGCGGGAGACAGAACTGCACACAAGGTATTACAATCTGGTTTTTATTGGCCTACCCTTTTCAAAGATGCATGTAAGTTTGTCCTTTCTTGTGATGAATGTCAAAGAATTGGTAATGTTGGTAGACGTCAGGAAATGCCTATGAATTATTCACTTGTAATTGAACCATTTGATGTTTGGGGTTTTGATTATATGGGACCTTTTCCTAAATCCAATGGTTATACTCATATTTTGGTTGCTGTTGGTTATGTTACTAAGTGGGTCGAAGCTATTCCAACTAGTAGTGCTGATCATAACACTTCATTAAAATGCTTAAAGAAGTTATATATCTGATGTTTGGAGTCCCTAGATATTTAATGGCTGATGGTGGTTCACATTTTATTCATGGTGCTTTCCGTAAATTGCTTGCTAAATATGATGTTAACCATAGAATTGCATCTCCTTATCATCCTCAATCTAGTGGTCAAGTTGAATTAACTAATAGAGAAATAAAATTGATTGTGCAAAAGACAGTTAATAGATCCAGAAAGAATTGGTCTAAGAAACTTGATGATGCACTATGGGCTTACAGAACTGCTTATAAAAATCCTATGGGTATGTCTCCATATAAAATGGTTTATGGAAAAGCATGTCATTTACCTCTTGAGTTAGAACATAAAGCATATTAGGCAATTAAAGAACTTAACTATGATTTTAAACTTGCCGGTGAAAAGAGGTTATTTGAAATTAGTTCTTTAGATGAATGGAGAACCCAAGCTTATGAAAATGCCAAGTTGTTTAAAGAAAAAGTTAAGAGATGGCATGATAAGAGAATTCAAAAACAGGAGTTCAAAGTAGGTGACCATGTTCTATTATACAATTCTCGTTTAAGATTTTTTGCAGGAAAACTTCTCTCTAAATGGGAAGGACCGTATATCATCGAGGAAGTTTATCACTCCGGAGCCATCAAAATAAACAACTCCGAAGGCAATAATCCGACAGTGGTTAATGGGCAAAGAATTAAACATTATATCTTAGGTATGCCCATTAATGTTGAAACTAATATTATTCAAACAATTACACCGGAAGAGCACATAGAGGAAACCTTCCGGAATGCTCCAGAATCCTAAAAAGGAGTAGGTATGTGGTACGGTAAGTAAACTGACTCCAAAACTTCCATAAAAGTATTTTCTATCCGTTTTGGAATATATAAAAATTAGGAAAATAATAAACAGTACGAAAAGTGCATGAGGAGGCGACAAGACTGGGGGCGCGCCTACCAGGCTTGTGGCTCCCTCGTGGACTTTCCCGACTCCTTTTTCTTCCATATTACTTGTTTTGCATGGGAAAAATTCATTATATATATACTCACGGGTGTTTTGACCACCGCATCACAAGTTTCTCCTCTATTCTTGTTTCGGGCTATTTTTCTGACAGATCAAGATCGCCATGGCGTCTCCAAGCTTGTCCAAGGACAAGTTCTATGAGAAGGTCATCAACCCGTACCTACCGGAGGTGATGAAGCACCCTCAACCCATTGAGATGCGTGACGGGGTGCTCCATATCCGGGACGTTCAAGGACCTAAGAAGACCGGGAGTGAGAAGGCCAGGCTGGAAGCGGTGGAACATGAGATCTTCAAGTGCCAGGGGATTGTGGAGCACAGACTTTGTGCTAACCACTCCATGATCACGGACTTCATCCGTGAGCACAAGGTGGACGGCAAGAACATTGGGGACATCATCTTCAAGCTCAATGATCGGATTGATTATCTTCAGGGCCAAATATATGATCTACAAAACCAAAATTTTGAGTATGAGGCGAAGTTGAAAGGTATGAGTTTAGCTACAAATTTCAGGACTCCAGAAACATGTTCGTCCTTTTATGATGGAGAGCCTATGCCTTGGAAGATGGAGGACAAGCACATCACTTCATCACCACCATCACCCAAGAAGGAGATTTGAGTACATGGGTATGGGCACCACACTTGGCTTGTGCCAAGCTTGGGGGAGGTGCCCCGGTATTGTATCACCATCACTTTTTCATCATCATTATCTATCTTAGTTCAATCCTTAGTTATTTCATGATTTAGAAGAATAAAGTTTTAGTATGATTTAGTTTCGAGTGCTTGCTTTGTGGTCTATCTATCTATGTAATCGTGTGTGGTAGTTATATAATAAAGAGTAGTTTGAGTTGAGTGTTTTGCTTTTGATGATCCAATCTTAGAAATAAATAAAGAATAAAAAGTAAGATCATATGCTAATCCCGTGGGGAGTGATGACATCACATAAAAGAAGTATAATTGATAAAACTTGTTGGAAGTTGACAAACATAGCATTGGTCATTGTTGCAATTCATGAAAAAGTAATAAAGGAAGAGAGGTCTCACATATAAATACACTATCTTGGACATCTTTTATGATTGTGAGCCCCCATCAAATATTCTATGTCAATTAGTCGACGTTGGACAAGGAATACAACGTAATGGGTTATGTTTGCTTATATTCACATAGAAGTTATATTGTTTTGGATCCTCTAACATGTGGTGCTTGCCCCCTATCTTTTGCTAGCCAAAATTCTATACTAAGTAGAGATACTACTTGTGCATCCAAAAACCCTTAAACCCAGTTTCAGGCCATAAGAGTCCACTATATCTACCTATGGATTGAATAAGATCCTTCAAGTAAGTTGTCATCGGTGCAAAGCAATAAAAATTGCTCCTAAACATGTATGAACTTTTATTGTAAGGGAAAATAAGCTTTGTACAATCTTGTGATGGTGGAGCAATAAAAGCGACAAACTGCATAATAAAGGTCGCTATCACAAGGGGCAATACAAAGTGACATTCCTTCACATTAAGAGCTTGCACATCCAAAAACAAGAAGTGCATGACAACCTCTGCTTCCCTCTGCGAAGGGCCTATCTTTTACTTTATGTATATACTTTCATGCTAGAGTCAATAGTATTCTCCTCTATTCCGTTTTTATTTTCTCTCTTGGCAAGCATCATGTGGTGGGGATTGATCCATGCATATATATCCAGTTGGATGTAGGTGATCATGAGTTATTATTGTTGACATTACCCTTGAGGTAAATACGTTGGGAGGCGAAATTATAAGCTCCTATCTTTCTATGTGTTCGACTGAAACTTTTGCTCCATAAGTATGTCGTGAGTGTCAGCAATCATAGAAGACTAAATGATAGTTGAGTATGTGAACTTGCTAAACAAAGCTCTTACATAGACTCTTTCTGATAATATGATGAATTGCAATTGTTTCAGTGACTGAGATCATAGTTTGTTAGTTTTCAATTTGGTTTATGGTTCATACTTTAACTTGTGGATGAACTTTCACTTTTTCATGAGAACTTTTATGGTGATATATTGTTGTTATGATAAAGATCATGATGCTCCATGTCCGTATTTTATTTTAATCGACGTCTCTCTCTCTAAACATGTGATCATGATTATCGATTTTGGCTTTCACTTGAGGACAAGCGAGGTCTAAGCTTGGGGGAGTTGATACGTCCAATTTGCATCATGATTTCCTACTAATAATTATTACGTTTTTTATCATTATTTCACTTTATGGTATAATTCTTATGCCTTTTCTCTCTTATTTTGCAAGATTCACATGAAGAGGGAGAATGCCGGCAGCTGGAATTCTGGACGTGAAAGGGGTGAAATAGAGACATCTATTCTACACAACTCCAAATGACTGAAAATTTTATGGAGAATTATTTCGGAATATATAAAAAATACTGGCGAAAGAATCAACAGAAGGGGGCCCATCCGGAAGCCACAAGCCTGGGGGCGCGCCATACCCTCTAGGCGCGCCCCCTGGCTTGTGTGGTCCCTGACAGGCCTCTGATCCCCTCCTTCTGCTATATGAAGCCATTTGCCCTCGAGAAAATCAGAAGAAGACTTTCGGGACGTAGCACCGCCGTCTCGAGGCAGAACTTGGGCAGGAGCTATTTTGCTCTCCGGCGGAGCAATTCCGCCGGTGATACTTCCCTCCGGGAGGGGGAAATCGAAGCCAGCGACATCACCAATGATCCTCTCATCGTGGGAGGACCAATATTCATCAACATCTTCACCAGCACCATCTCATCTCAAACCCTAGTTCATCTCTTGTATTCAATCTTTGCCTCAAAACCTCAGATTGGTACCTGTGGGTTGCTAGTAGTGTTGATTACATCTTGTAGTTGATGCTAGTTGGTTTATTTGGTGGAAGATTATATGTTCAGATCCTTAATGCTATTCAATACCCCTCTGATCTTGAACATGAATATGATTTGTGAGTAGTTACTTTTGTTCTTGAGGACATGGGAGAAGTCTTGTCATAAGTAATCATGTGAGTTTGGTATTCGTTCGATATTTTGATGCTATGTATGTTGTGCTTCCTTTGGTGGTGTCGTGTGAACGTCGACTACATGACACTTCACCATCTTTGGGCCTAAGGTAAGGCATTGTGGAGTAGTAATTAGATGATGGGTTGCTAGAGTGACAGAAGATTAAACCCTAGTTTATGCGCTATTCCGTAAGGGGCTGATTTGGATCCATATGTTTCATGCTATGGTTAGGGTTATCTTAATTCTTCTTTCGTAGTTGCGGATGCTTGTGAGAGGGGGTAATCATAAGTGGAAGGATTGTTCATGTAAGAACAGCACCCAAGCACCGGTCCACCCACATATCAAATTATCAAAGTAGCGAACGCGAATCAAACAAACATGATGAAAGTGACTAGATGAAATTCCCATGTGTCCTCGAGAACGCTTTGCTTATTATACGAGTTCGTTCCGGCTTGTCCTCTGTTATAAAAAGGATTGGGCCACCTTGCTGCACTTTATTATACTTGTTACTTGTTACTTGTTACGAATTATCTTGCTTCCGAAACTATCTGTTACCACTACTTTCAGTACTTGCAGAGAATACCTTGCTGAAAACCGCTTGTCATTTCCTTCTGCTCCTCGTTGGGTTCGACACTCTTACTTATCAAAAGGACTATGATTGACCCCCTATACTTGTGGGTCATCAATCTGCACCTATTGTTCAACCACCTGATTGGAACTTGCCCTTTGAAATCATGTGTGATGCTAGTGATTATGCTATTGGTGTTGTCCTAGGTCAAAGAGTTGATAAGAAACTAAATGTTATTCATTATGCTAGTAAGACTTTGGATAGTGCTCAAAGAAATTATGCTACTACTGAGAAAGAGCTTTTAGCAGTTGTGTTTACGTGTGATAAGTTCAGACCTTACATTGTTGATTCTAAAGTTACCATTCACACTGATTATGCTGCTATTAAATATCTTATGGAAAAGAAAGATGCTAAGCCTAGGTTGATTAGGTGGGTTCTTCTATTTCAAGAGTTTATTTGCATATTATTGATAGAAAAGGAGCAGAAAATCCTATAGCAGATAATTTGTCTAAAATGGTAAATGTTCTTGATGACCCATTGCCTATTGATGATAGTTTTGCTGATGAACACACTAGTGCAGGCGAGTGCTATACAAACGGTTTTTACCCCCTTTCCGTGACATAGTTTGAAACCGTCACCTTGCCTGTGTGTGCAATAGGGGGGTCCATCCCACACGACCTAGAAACTGTCGGCGATAGGTCTTCCGGTCACACACGCTGGGAAAAAAGAGCTCGTGTGCGATCGGGCGAGCCATCGCAAAGAATTATACATGCCCAATCGTGTGAGATATACTTAGCATCCCACACATTGAATCCCAGACAAACGTTTCCGTTCGTATGTACATCACACACAATTTTCTGCATCACATCGTCTGTGATAGCGTTGCCATCACAGACGATATTTATGATTTTATCATTTGCGTTATTGAATGCATCACGTACGGTGCAAAGGAATTAAAAAACAAGGTATAAAATTTAGTACCATCCTGTAGTTGACTGATGTCTTCTTCAATGTGCGGACAAAGATCTTGTTGTTTTTCGTCGCTAGTTTCTTTAACCTAACAATCTTTCTGAGTTTCTCGACTTGACTGATATTCATGGACATCTCATTTCTCCATATTCAAAATGGGTCGAACAGTGGGTCAAAACCTCTGACAGTAGGACCTACATGTGCAAGACCAAATTGTTAAAACCTAAATATTAGAATGGTTCCTGCAATTGCACAATAATGTGCTAGTAGCCAAATGACCATGCATGTGCAAACCTCGATGGTAAACCTTAGTGCCTCCCATTGTTTCCCTGCAACACATATAAGGTAGTTATTGATCAGGTTAAGTGAGAGTTGGCATACTATTTGTAAAATTTGTTGATGGAAAATAAACACATTGCAGATCCAGCAGATTAATTCGAGCCACATGGAAAAGCCAGTTATCCAAACCAAGCATGCTTAAGAACTAGGAAAAATAGCAATTGTATATGTTTCTCATGTATTTAGTACAACCAAATTCGATTTATTTCTCACATGCCTAACAATACAAAATTGTACCCACAACAATTGAACATCACATTGCAGAATTGAACCAAATAGTTAATTGAACACCACAACAAATGAACCAAATAGTGAACTGAGCATCACATTGTAAAATCGAACATACTAGCAGATCAGACAGTTAACCAAACCAAGCATGCTTAACAACTTTGAAATATAGCAATTGTATATGTTTCTCATGTATTTAGTACAACCAAATTCGATTTATTTCTCACATGCATAACAAGCCAAAATTGTACCCACAAGAATTGAACATCACATTGCAAAATTGAACCAAACAGTTAACTGAGCACCATATTGCACAATATATAGAACATATATACTAGAAGATCAGATTGCATAGTATAACATTACATAGGACAATTCACTAGAATTTCTAAAGGAAAAGCACACATGCAATAGGTAAACCGAACATGCTTAACCGGCGTAGCTAGCTGAACATAGGTCCTTATAGTAAGCTAAAACAACAAGCTACGCTTCATCGTCGGAGATATCGATGATGATGAGCTCCTTAAACTTGGAAGAGGGCGAGGCCTCCACATTATGGGTGCCCTCCTTGTAGTGGTTAGTCACCTGAGCCGCTCCGGGCACCAACCTGCTGCCTCTGGAGTTGAGGTAAGCAAGGGCACGCTGAGAAAACACCTTGTAGTCTTCGTCGAAGGCACCAACGGTGGAGTTGAGAAAACACCATGAACTGTCATTTAAAGCAGCCAACCGCGTGGCAGCGTCCGTGTGCGAGGCCTCGACAGTGGCCTAGACAGCAAGGTGCTCCTCCAAGATCTGGGGGTCAGCACGCATGGCCGCCATCGCGACCTCATCCGCGCATGCAACCACGATTTGCTTATCCGCTGCCAAATGCTCCTTGAGCTCCTGGCTATATTGCATGCACCATGGCTTTGGGTGGCGCTTATTTGGAGGATGGGGTGGTGATTTGGGTGGAAGGTGTCGCGCCAGCGGTCGGGGCATGTTGGGATGAAGGAGGAGGAGGAGGGGGATGGGGGTCGGATGTGGATTACCTGACTAGATCGACAAGGCCGAGCAGCAAGAAGGAGCGTCGCCGGCGAGGAGGCGACGCTGTAAGCAAGCAGTGAAGGTTTGAACTTGGAAAGGAAGGCGGAAACAGGGGAAATGTGGATTTTGGTCAGGAGGAGGGGGGAGGTAGATATTTCCGCGAATCCTGAAAATTTTCACTCAATGCAGCGAAAAACTGGTGCGCACAGTGTCATCTGACACGGTCCCTTATTCAGCACTCTGTATGATATCTGAACATCACAAACGATTCATATGGCTTACCCCGTGTGTGATGAGTTTGAACATGCAAATTTTGGTTCAAATTTCCCTGGTTACAGTGGTCATCCACGTCATTGCAGAATTTGGGTACACAAAAGAGCCTATAGCACACCCACACTTCTTATACGAGCAAGTTCAGCAATTAAACAGAGCTAGCTGACCTAAACATTACTCTAACAAAAGAACGATGCTCTAAACAAAGACTACTACTCCGCCTAGCGCTCATCGATCTCCGTCGCCTCCTCCATGTCCAACTCGTGCTCGACGATCTCCGCCGCCTCCTCCATGTCCAGCTCGCGCTCGACGATCCCCTGGCGAAGGGGCTCCATGGCATCCATCGTAACAGACTCGGCAAGCATCTCGCCGTCCGCGTCCACCATCTCTTTGGAAAAGGCTGTCAGGAGCTTGGCGTTGGCGGCTGAGGTCCGGGCGTGGACGGCCTCCATCTTGGCTGGGGATGTCGCCGACGAACCGACGGGTGCTCGAGCGCTCTTGGCGATTGCCAACTCTTCGGAAGTGGCTTGCTGACCGGTGTTGGAGAAGCTTCGTGCGATTTGTGCGGTGACCGCCACGAGCTGGGCGTGGGCGGCCTCCATCAGGGCTACGTCGGCCGCCGTGGAACGGACAGCTGCTGTGCCACTCTCGACATTTGCTATCCCCGTCGTAGATGTTGCTGCCGCCATCTCAGCGGCAACAGCTGCCCTTTCGGCTGTCGTAGCTGCTCGGTCGGAGATTGCGGCCGCGCTCATGGAGGTTGTGAGCGGGCTCATGGCAGCTGTGGCCGCGCTCTTGCCAGAGTGGGCCACCGAAGTTTCCCTCACGACGCGGGTCCACCTCCCCATCTTTGATCGGCGACGATTGAACAGTAAAATGATAGTGGGGAGCAAGTGTGGTTGACGCGCCTGCGGTGGACTGTAGCCGACGAAGCTTTCGGCGTAAGCCATATATGAGGGTGCTCCAAGATATTTTGTACTGCATGTCACACGATTTAGTGTGGTTGAAGCGCTGACAATGGACTGTACCCGACGAACCTTCCGGCGTAAGCCATATATGAGGGTGCTCCAAGAAATTTTGTATTGCATCTCACACGATTCGTGATAAGAAATTGTGTGTGATGTACTTGATTTGAAGTACAAAATGGGGTTACAGCGGGAAAGGACGGTGTTTGAACTGCTAGAACATTTATCTGCAGTGAACATTTAACTATAGGAGTGTCGTGTTAAAATTTGGAATTATTTAGAGTTCGTTTGGACATTTTTATACATTAACTGAGTTTTCTAGGCATTTAATGTGCATAATTCAAACTTGAACTACAGGCACATGCTCCAGTGCACCAAAATGGGTTGAAAAATCATATATGTCTGCTTGGGTGCGTGTTAAGGTCCCATGCAAGGAATGGGAATGAATTTCAAACACCTCGGCGTCGTGGATCGGTCGCAAACATTGAGAAACTTGGTCTTTAAATTCCTGTAAATCCAAAACTCATCTGAAATTCATGAAACTTGGCATGGTGTCATGAAATGGCACCAACATGCTGTGGTAATTTTTTCCAATTTGGGAGAAGCTTCGGTATAATCTTCTTACAAATAGGAGCTTCTCATTAGAAGCCTCGTGGTTCCGATGGGGAACGTGTCACCTTTGTGGGTGAAACAACATTCGTTGCCTCCTCTCGCTATTAATATTTTTCTAGAGGCAACATGGATTAATAGGAGTGTCGTGTTAAAATTTGGAATTATTCAGGGTTCATTTGGACTTTTTTATACATTAACTGAGTTTTCTAGGCATTTAATGTGCATAATTCAAATTTTAACTATAGGCACATGCTCCAATGCACCAAAATGGGTTGAAAAATCATATATGTGTCCTTGGGTGCATGTTTAGGTCCCATGCAAAAAATGGGAATGAATTTTAAACACCTCGACGTCGTGGATCGGCCACAAACATTGAGAAACTTGGTTTTTAAATTCATGTAAATTCAAAACTCATCTGAAATTGATGAAACTTGGCATGGTGCCATGAAATGGCACCAACATGCCATGGTAAAAATTCTGTCCAATTTGGGACAAGTTTCGGTATAAGCTTCTTACAAACCAGAGCTTCTCACTAGAAGCCTCGTGGTTCCGATGGGGAACGTGTCATCTTTGTGGACGAAACAACATTCATTGCCTCTTCTCGCCTTGAATATTTTTCCAGAGGCAACATGGATTAACAGGAGTATCATGTTAAAATTTGGAATTTTTCAGGGTTCGTTTGGACCTTTTTACACATTAACTGAGTTTTCTATGCATTTAATGTGCATAATTCAAATTTGAACTAAAGGCACATGCTCCAGTGCACCAAAATGGGTTGAAAATCATATATGTGTCATTGGGTGCATGTTTAGGTCCAATGCAAGAAATGCGAATGAATTTCAAACACCTAGGCATCGTGGATCGGCCGCAAACTGTGAGAAACTTCGTTTTTAATTTCCTTTAAATCCAAAACTCGTCTGAAATTCATGAAATTTGGCATGGTGTCATGAAATGGCATCAACATGCTGTGGTAAATTTTTTGCCCAATTTGGGACAAGTTTTGGTATAAGCTTCTTACAAACCAGAGCTTCTCACTAGAAGCCTCGTGGTTTCGATGGGGAACGTGTCACCTTTGTGGACGAAACGACATTCATTGCCTTGAATATTTTTCTAGAGGCAACATGGATTTATAGGAGTGTCGTGTTAAAATTTGGAATTATTCAGAGTTCGTTTGGACCTTTTTATACATTAACTAAGTTTTCTAGGCATTTAATGTGCATAATTCGAATTTGAAGTACCGGAACATGCTCCAATGCACCAAAATTGGTTGAAAAATCATATATGTGTCATTGGGTGCATGTTTAGGTCCCATGCAAAAAATGGGATTGAATTTCAAACATCTAGGCGTCGTGGATCGGTCACAAACCTTGAGAAACATGGTTTTTAAATTCATGTAAATCCAAAACTCGTCTGAAATTCAGGAAACTTGGCATGGTGTCATGAAATGGCACCAACATGCTGTGGTAAACTTTTAGACCAATTTGGGACAAGTTTTGGTATAAGCTTCTTACAAACCAGAGCTTCTCGCTACAAGCCTCGTGGTTCCGATGGGGAACGTGTCATCTTTGTGGACGAAATGACATTCGTTGCCTCTTCTCGCCTTGAATATTTTCCAGAGGAAACATGGATTAACATGAGTGTCGTGTTAAAATTTGGAATTATTCAGGGTTCGTTCGAGCTTTTTTATGCATTAACTGAGTTTTCTAGGCATTTAATGTGCATAATTTAAATTGGAACTACAGGCACATGCTCCATTGCACCAAAATGGGTTGAAAAATCATATATGTGTCCTTGGGTCCATGTTTAGGTCCCATACAAGAAATGGGAATGAATTTCGAACACCTCGGCGTCGTGGATCGGCTGCAACATTGAGAAACTTTGTTTTTTAAATTCCTATAAATCCAAAACTCCTCTGAAATTCATGAAACTTGGCATGGTGCCATGAAATGGCTCCAACATGCTATGGTAATTTTTTTGTCCAATTTGGGACAAGTTTCTGTATAAGCTTCTTACAAACCAGAGCTTCTCACTAGAAGCCTCGTGGTTCCGATGGGGAACGTGTCACATTTGTGGACGAAACGACATTCGTTGCCTCTTCTCGCATTGAATATTTTTCCTGAGGTAACATGGTTTAATAGGAGTGTTGTGTTAAAATTGAATTATTCAGGGTTCGTTTGGACCTTTTTATACATTAACCGAGTTTTCCAGGCATTTAATGTGCATAATTCAAATTTGAACTACAGGCTCATGCTCCAGTGCACCAAAATGGGTTGAAAAATCATATATGTGTCATTGGGTGCATGTTTAGGTCCCATGCAAGAAATGGGAATGAATTTCAAACACCTAGGCATGGTGGATCGGCCGCAAACCTTGAGAAACTTGGTTTTTACATTCCTATAAATCCAAAACTCGTCTGAAATTCATGAAAGTTGGCATCGTGTCACGAAATAGCACCAACATGCTGTGGTAAACTTTTTTCCCAATTTGGGACAAGTTTTGGTATAAGCTTCTTACAAACCAGAGCTTCTCACTAGAGGCCTCGTTGTTCCGGTAGGGAACATGTCACCTTTGTGGATGAAACGACATTCGTTGCCTATTCTCGCCTTGAATATTTTTCCAGAGGCAACATCGATTAATACGAGTGTCATGTCAAAATTTGGAATTATTCAGGGTCCGTTTGAACTTTGTTATACATTAACTGATTTTTCTAGGCATTTAATGTGCATAATTCAATTTGAACTACGGGCACATGCTCTAGTGCACCAAAATGGGTTGAAAAATCATATATGTGTCCTTTTGTTTTCCAATTTGAGACAAGTTTTTTGAATTTTTTTCTGCTAGAGCCAACATTGAGAATATTGGTTTAAAGTCTTGTAAATCCAAAACTCACACGAAATTCATGAAATTGGGTATGGTGTCATGATATAGCGCAAATATGTCCTGGCATTTTTCGTGTCCAATATGAGAGAAGGTGCACACATTAACAGCCAACAAAGCCATTTTGGAACAAATAGCTATCACATTATCATCACAAACGGTCGTATAGTATTATTTAAATCGTGGGTGTTCTACTGACCATTTACGTGCCGCCACGCATCCCACTTTTTATTGGACAGGAGGTGCCGTGTGGGTAGCTGTTTGAGTAGACAGGATGCACGCAAGCGAAGTCCACTGCGTAGGCTGACCGGGAGGCGTGCGAGCAGTCCACCACTATGCAGGCTCACCGGGAGGCATGCGAGCAGTACGCAGTGCAAGCTCACCGGGAAGCGAGCCCTTTGACCTCCATCGCCGCCCGCCTCGCTCCCAACATCTCCATTAGTGGCACTCGAGCCACTTTTTAATACGTGGCCTTACTGCCTGCTCACTCACAATCCTCTCTCTTGGCCTCCCATTCCCCTCTCGCCCGCCTCCTATCATCCAGACCTCCACCTACGCCATGGCGCACAAGGATCATATGCCACTAGTCTTCCGGTTTGGTGAAGTCGACCCCGAGTTGGAGGAGATAGAACATAAGGAAGAATGGGACCTCATGAACAAGGCCCTGAAGGAGCTGGCCGAGGCAGATGCTGCCCCCACGCCCGTCCCAGCTCCCATCCCCACGCCTGTGCCAGCGACCATCCCTGTGGCATTGACGGGCTGGTCGCCGAGCACAATCGCAGCGCTGGAAGCCGCGGATGTCAGCGAGGTCCCTGCGGACCCGCGCGAGCTCGTGTACGTGCCAGCTCCAGCGCCTGCGCCTATGCTCGTGCGTGCCCGCCGCACCGGTCCCCATGCACGTGGCTACACCCACCACGCCACCCTCAGCGGCATGAGACGCCGCCGTTGACCGCTTGCTCGCAGCACCGTGAGTCGCCGTCCCCCTACCCATCGTCCGTGCGAGGACCGGCTCTTGGATTTACAAGTCCAGACCATTCTGGGCTGGGTTGAAGACTTGAACATGGCGTCCCAGAGAACGACAACGCCGGCACAGCACGCCGCCGCAGCCGCCGCTGCAATTATTTTTTTGGGTATAATATTGTATCTCGATCGTATGAATGTAAAGTCAGAGTGTGATTGAATGAAATATATGGTTTGATCAACTGAGTGTTTTTTCTCTGAATGTACAGACTTATCAAAGTAAATAATAAAAAACATCAATGTTTTTCTCTGTATAAAACACTCATCGCAAACTTTTCAGATTGAACACCCGTCTGCAAAGCCAGAGCTATGGCTCCTTCGCCACTAAGCCAAGGGAGAAGTTGGCGCGAAGGATTTGTGCATAGCTTCATCACAAACGATTTTGTATGATGACCCGTGTGCTTTCTACAAACAATTTTGTAAGATTTGCATCTGTCAAATTGCGTATATTGCCATTTGTGAAATTGGAAACATTGGCATTTCTCAATCTAGTAACATTGCCATTTGTCAACCTTGCAACACTGACATTTGTCAAATTTTGCAGCTGAAAATCGCTAATACTGTCTAATTTTGCAACTGAAATTCACTAACCATAGATTTCATTCATAGATTAAGCAGTCATTCTTTATACAAACAGTTCAACTCGACAGCTGAACCGAACAAACTTTCCCCCAATTGTTGCCAACCACGTACTGAAATAGCTAGTTCAACTATATATACTAGCTAATTTTAAGTACGTAGCATGCCTCTCCTCTGTCGAGCGCGCTCAGTAAAAGGCAGAGGAGGAGGAGCCTACCGATGAGCTGCAGTTGTGGAATCCCTTGCCTGCCACAACTACACCTTTACGGACATGCAGCTTGTACACCCTGTGCCGGTCCTGACAATCCCACTCGAAGCAGCGGTTCTCCTCTTAGATTTCCGCATTCCGTGCCAGTGCGGCGTCCTCTGCTGTGGCCACGGCGGCAGTAAGCCTCATTGCGTGCTCGACCTGGAGCTCCTCCTCCTCCTGCAGGAACCCAAAGTAGCGCGCAAGCTCACTGACACAAATGCCTTCGGCGGCCTCCACCTCCCGCCTTTAGGCCATGGTGGCGGAGCGGGTGATGGCCCCGGCGGCCGACGGTGGGGTGGCGGCCAGGGCGGCCGACGGCGGGGTGGCAGCCATGATGGCCACCTCCCGCCTTCGGGCCGCGGAGCAGGTGATGGCCCTGGCGGCCGACGGTGAGGTGGCGGCCATGATGGCCGACGGTGGGGTAGCGGCCATGGCGTCTGGTAACAGCTGCCGTCGGCAGCGGCAGCGGAGCATGTGCTTGGTGGTGTTCACACACCCAACAGGGCCGCCACGCGCACTACATGTAGCCGGGGACTGCGCCGCCGCTGCGGTGCAGCCTCCCAACTGCTGGAGGTGTCCTCTGACGGCGGAGTTGCTAAGCGACGATGACAGACCAGTGCGATATTGGCGATTGGGGGAGAAGCAAATGAGATAAGCTATCGGGAGGGAGGGGAGAATGCGATACGAAGTTGCCGGCCATGAGGGTTTATATAGCAAGCTGGTAAGCATTGGGATTGTGGGGGATTTTGCTGAGTCGGGCAGGAAGCTTGCGCGGTTGCGCGCGGGAACCTGCATGGTTGCGCGGGAACTAGCTCACCAACGATTCATTGGCGCCTCTTTGAGCCAATGTGTGGCCAAACAAAATGGCTGTGCGGTGCTCAAGCTTGCACTGAAAGCCTCAGGCGGCAACGCGGTGACATGACGTGCGAGAGGAGGACAAAATGACACGTACACATACGGTTAATAAAAAAACGTTTGCTATTAACTACCTAGCAAATGGCCGTTCTCCACGCAGCGTCGTGAATGATTGTTCCCCCATGGTGTGATGTGAAACGCGACGTTGTTTCACATCACGCCATCGGCCGGCTTGTAGACAGCCATTCCCTGCGTGTTCAGCTACTCTATGCGTGTGGTTGCTCGCGGTTGAGGTGGCCGCGGCGAGCTCTCCTCGCATCCCTCCGCGCACGCTCTCCTCGCCTCCCTTCGCACATGCTCTGCTCGCGTCCCTTCGCGCGTGCTGCCAGTGATTGGGGCCGGTGCATGATCATGTACGTTCGGGGCACCATATGCATGCGGTTGCGCCGGGCGTGGCGCCATGATGAAGTTACGTGCGCCCCAATGCAGTTACCCGCTGCAAAAATTGCCATGGGAACATGCCGAGAATCCAGGCCGTCCGGCCCCCATTTATTCCCGCGGCCATTTACCTTAATCTCTCGTGCCCCACAACACAATAAGCACACCCACGACGGCACATATAAAGAGGATATCTAGCGGCTCCAATGGGGCTCCCTGCGGCTCCAAGGGCGCTCCCAGCGGCTGACAACGACGACGGGCGGCAGTTCACCACACCTCACATAGTGGACACCCACGTGAGGGGGAAGGACCTCTCGGTGGTGTACACTAACGAGCCGGTCTCGGTGGAGAGCTCCATCCACACTATGGAGCATTTGCTTGCTGAGGACCAGTACCAATTGGTCGGCTTCGACCTCGAGTTCACCGGCGGTCATGCCGGGTATGATCAAAAGGTTGTCATCGCCCAGTTGTGCATGCGCCATCATGTCCTCGTCTACCACTACTCCCTGGCCACAAGGCCTTGCGAGCGTTTCACCAGGTTTATCAACAACCCCCGACTACATGTTCGCTACGGTGGACACCGACAATGATCTAAAGGTGGTCGAGACTTCAAGCTTGGCCTACCAGAAGCTTGTTGACATCCAAGGCCAGTACAGGGTCTGGGGCAGCATGAAGAAGGACTCCATTGTTGACCTTGCCGCGGCCATCATCGACCCCTACTACAGGAACATGAAGGATGAGTGCAAGAAGAACAAGACCGCCTAGCACTGTGCCTGGGTGCAGAGACTGGATGAAGAACACGTCAAGTACGCGGCCAAGGACGCGTACACAAGCTACAAGATGTACATGCGGATCGTTTACATGAGGAAGAGCCTTCGTCTTGCCCCTGGCGAGGGATCGAGCCATGAGCAGAGCAGTGGTGGCAGCGCGTCACAAGAAGTAGATGATTAGATGATCGTTTCTCGTAGTTTAGTATGCATGTAATTCTTTATTGAGGTGCATGCAAATGTTATGTATAGACACTTATGTAATTGGATGTTTAGTTTGGTTATGCAATCATGTTCTTATAATTATATATATTGTTGTTCTGTAGACAGAGCATAGATGTTGTGCAAACAGAGCAAATCACATCACAAACGGACTAAACTAAGGAACCCGTCGGTGATTGTTTCATCAATCGCTGATGATTGTATACCAGCAAGCATTTGCCCACAACACACATAGCTTGTTAGCAGGAATCATGTGTGTTATTATCGGTCTTCCCACACAATTCTGATTACTGACCTGTTTGCCGGGTATCACACACATCTTGTTAAGCCAAATCGTCTGTGTTTATTTTGACTCATCGCAAACAGTTCATCCGAGTGACCTGTATGTCGTCTATCACACACACCTTGATCTGGCTAACCATTTCTGTTGTTTTGGCTCATCACAAACAGTTCATCCGAGTGACCTATATGTTGTCTATCGCACACACCTTGATCTGGTTGACCATTTTTGTTGTTTTGGCTCATCGCAAACAGTTCATGCGAGTGCATTGTATGCCATCTATCGCACACACCTTGATCTGGCTGACCATTTCTGTTGTTTTGGCTCATCGCAAACAGTTCGTATGGATCAACTGTATGCACGATTCGCACACGCAACTCTTTTATGAATCGTGCTTGATGGATCCGCCATCGAACACAGTTCATTTTATTGGTGACGGTTTTATTACGATACCATTTGCGATTAATGCATTGCACACAGTTTGGTCGATTGGTCTCCTATACATGTGTCGCATTAGGACCATCCTGTAGTAGTGACAATTAGCTATTATAAAGGCTTCTACTTCTCGCATTAATCCTTGGTATGTAGATTATGCTAATTTCATTGTTGCTAAATATATACCACCTAATTATACCTATCAACAAAACAAAAAGTTCTTCTTTGATTTAATACATTACTTTTGGGATGAACCACAACTATACAAAGAAGGAGTAGATGGTGTTATTAGATGTTGTGTACCTGAGCATGAACAGGAACAAATCCTACGGAAGTGTTACTCCGAGGCCTACGGAGGGCATCATGTGGGAGATAGAACTACACATAAGTATTGCAACCTGGTTTTTGCTGGCCTACTCTCTTCAAGGATGCACGTAAGTTTGTCCTTTCTTGTGATGAATGTGAAAGAATTGGTAATATTGGTAGACGTCATGAAATGCCTATGAATTATTCACTTGTTATTGAACCATTTGATGCCAGGGGCTTTGATTATATGGGACCTTTTCCTTCCTCTAATGGGTATACTCATATTTAGTTGTTGTTGATTATGTTACTAAGTGGGTAGAAGCTATTCCAACTAGTAGTGCTGATCATAACACTTCTATTAAAATGCTTAAAGATGTATCTTTCCGACGTTTGGAGTCCCTAGATATTTAATGACTGATGGTGGTTCACATTTCATTCATGGCGCATTCTATAAAATCTTAGCTAAATATGATGTAAACCATATAATTCCATCACCTTACCATCCTTAGTCAAGTGGGCAAGTCGAATTGAGTAATAGAGAAATAAAATTAATCTTGCAAAAGACCATTAATAGATCTTGAAAGAACTGGTCTAAGAAACTTGATGATGCATTATGGGCATACAAAACATCTTATAAAAATCCAATGGGTATGTCACCCTATAAAATGGTCTATGGAAAAGCATGTCATTTACCTATTGAGTTAGAACATAAAGCTTATTGGGCAATTAAAGAACTCAATTATGATTTCAAACTTAATGGTGAAAAGAGATTATTTCATATTAGCTCTCTGGATGAGTGGAGAACGCAAGCCTATGAAAATGCCAAGTTATTTAAAGAAAAAGTTAAAAGATGGCATGATAAAAGAATTCAAAAACGAGAATTTAATATTGGTGATCAAGTTCTATTGTACAATTCTCGTTTTAGACATTTTGCAGGAAAGCTTCTTTCCAAATGGGACGGGCCATACCTCGTTCAGGAGGTCTATCGTTCAGGATCCATCAAGATTAATAATGCCAATGGGACTAGTCCGAAGGTTGTTAATGGGCAAAGAATTAAACATTATATTGCAGGTACCTGATGTCTTGCAAGTGCACAGGGTTTAGTTGTAGCATTTTCAAAGTAAGAGTATCAATCTCACAGGGAGCACAAGAATAAATATTTTGTCTTTTGGATGTTGCAAGTAGTATGCATGTAATTTGTTAGTGATCCAAAGCGGGGGTATGAAAATGATGTTGCAAGCGTAAAGGTGAATATAGCAGCGAAAGTAAATAACTAGGATTGCAAATAAGATACTTGAGGCAAATAGGATTAAAGCGTTCCCAGGGAGTCCAGAATCCCCTCTAGTGTGCGTCTATAGTGGTGCCTAAACACAATGCTACTTTGGATTCCTAAGCCACTTTGCATGTTTCTTCTCGTGGGCAGAGCCGGTATAGATATGTGCATACTCTAGGCAGCCCCGTATCACATACGCCACCACCGTTCTTCCCCACTCTAGTTACCAAACGGTGATTAAGGGGAAAAGGGTCCCCGAGGACGTAGCCTATAGGTGGTCTCTGTTTTGTCCCGTGCTGCAACGGTTTGCTCTGAAGGGAAATTGGGCCTGTCATGTCACCCACTTCCGCAACCACACAATCCGTCAATAGTAATAACCTTCCATCCAAAATTGGCATACAATAGATGGTCGACTTCACCCAACGTCAAGAACACTATTAACATGAACATGCAAAGAGGATATTAAATCCTCATACCTATGATCTATTACACACTAGGGTTCATCCATATCCCCTAGAACTAAGGGATCTACTCACTCATGAAGGCAACAATCATCATAACACCGTGCATGAAGGACATGAATGAATCACACATGTAATACACAAGTAGCCCTCCATTTAGGGTTCCTAAGATTACAATAAGGGGGAGGTGGATGATGATGATAACAATAGTGGGGATGATGTTGGAGCCTTCTTGGTGAAGGTGGTGGAGGCGGCGGCCTCCTCTTGCCGGTTCCTCCCTCCGGAACACTCCGGCGGCTAGGGTTCCTGCTTCTGGATGAATTTCTGGTGTCTCTGGGTGCCCCCCCCCCCGGTCCGTCTTCATGGGGCGAATATAGTTGACCAGGCGGCGGTGATGGCTCTCCATACGACCGCTCATACGGGCAGCCGCGGTCATATGGAATGCCGTCTTTTGCTCTGGAGGTTGTGCGACGATTGCTTCTTTGCCCAATTTGCTTTCTTCTTTTATGGTAGGTGAATATCACTTTAATTATGTGATTCCACTACCATTTTCTGAGATTTCTTCCATATAATAATATTTGGTCCAAAAAGCGTTATCTGAGGAAAACAACAAAAAGAAGTGCAGGAACACGATAAAATTCCACAAAGCCTAGTGAGTGGACACGAAAATACTAACAAAATAATCATGCAATTTGGACTCATCAACTCCCCCAAGATTAAAGGTTTGCTTATCCCTGAGCAAATGCCGCAGCTTGTAAGAAATAGGTCATCTTAATTATGAGATGCGGATAATTGAAAATGAATGAGTCGATCATGAATCTGAATTTGCATCATATGAAAGACTCTATTGTGCACTACTATATCTTTTTCTTTACTAGATAAGTATGAAGGCTTCCACACCTTACTATCTATTGTTAAGAAGACTCTCTTCAACTCTAAGTGATAGCTATCCCATCCTTTTAGTTGGACAAGTTCTTATGGTTCTCTGCTTTTACTCAATTCATTCTACTACTCCCCATTTTTCTAGAGTTACCAAGCCTACCCCATATCACTGAAATTTTCTTATGTTCCCTTTTGAGGTGTGACATGAATGGTATGCTTGACCGTCCAAGTTAGATTGCTAGGATTTACAAAAATTCTTTTAATTTTCTGTATTTTGTTTTTACCATAAAGAAGACATGTCCCCTTTTCATACCTGGGTCATTAGTTTATGGACTTGATACGTCTCCAACGTATCTATAATTTTTGATTCTTTCATGCTATTATATTATCAATCTTGGATACTTTACATGTATTTTTATGCTATTTTATATCATTGTTTGGGACTAACCTATTAACCCAGTGCCCAGTGACGGTTCCTGTTTCTTGCTTATTTTTGGGTTTTCAGAAAATCAATACCAAACGAAGTCCAAATGGAATAAAACCTTTAAAATGATTTTTTCTGGACCAGAAGGGACCCTATAAGGTTCGGGAGGAGGCTAGAAGAGCTACGGGAGAGCCACGAGCTCGCAGGGTGCGCCCTAGGGGTAGGCGCGCCACGTGAGCTTGTGGGCCCCACAAAACTCCGTTTGACCTAATTCCGCCTCTATAAATTCACAAATATTCCCAAACCAATAGAGAGCCACCCGAAATAACTTTTTCGCGGCCACAAGCTTGTGTTCTTCCATGATCCCATCTAGAGGCCTTTTTCGGTACTCTGCCGAAGGGGGAATCGATCACGGAGGGCTTCTACATCAACCTTGCTGCCCTACCAATGATGTGTGAGTAGTTCACCACAGACCTACAGGTCCATAGTTGGTAGCTAGATGGCTTATTCTCTCTCTTTGATCTTCAATACAATGTTCTTCTCAACCTTCTTGGAGTTCTATCCAATGTAATCTTCTTTTGTGGTGTGTTTGTTGGGATCCGATGAATTGTGGGTTTATGATCAGATTATTCATTGAAAGTAATTGAGTCTTTTCTAAACTTTATTATGCATGATTGTTATAGCTTTGTATCTCTCTCCAATCTATCTGTTTGGTTTGGCCAACTAGATTGATTTATCTTCAGTGGGAGAGGTGCTTTGTAATGGGTTCAATCTTGCGGTGTCCTCACCCAGTGACAGAAGGGGTAGCGGGGCATGTATTTTATTGTTGCTATTAAGTGTAAAACGACGGGGTTCAATCATATTGATTGAGTTTACTTTGTCTACATCATGTCATCTTGCTTAAGGCGTTACTTTGTTTGTCATGAACTTAATACCATAGATGCATTCTGGATAGCGGTCGATTGGTGGAGTAGTAGTAGTAGATGCAGGCAGGAGTCGGTCTACTTGTCACGGACGTGATGCCTATATACATGATCATTGCCATGAATACGTCATAACTATGCGCTTTTCTATCAATTGCCCAAGATTAATTTGTTTACCCACCATATGCTATGTGTTCGAGAGAGAAGCTTCTAGTGAAATCTATGGCCCCTGGGTCTACTTTAATCATATTATAAAAACCAAAATACCTTGCTGCAATTTATTTACTTTATTTTGTTTTGCAATTTATCTATCTACCTATACAAGATTTGATCCTTGCAAGTAACGAGTTCAAGGGGATTGATTACCCTCTTGCCCGCGCTGGGTGCAAATATTTGCTTTTGTGCTGTTCACTAGGATTTGTGTGGTTCTCCTTTTGGTTCAATAAACCTTGGTTCTCACTGAGGAAATACTTATCTCTACTGTACTGCTTCACCCTTCCTCTTTGGGGAAAATCCCAACGCAGCTCACAAGTAGCAGGACTTCACCAAGTAATCATGAAATAAACTGAAATAAAGTTGTCAACTTCTGATTCCTGATCGATACTAAAGATGTGGAAGACTTATAATCATCATCTAAAAGCAAAAATATCTCGCACACAACAATGCACAATCATACTAAACAAATTCATGACTCATTGGACAAAACTCATCTCTCTTAGCAAGAGAGTGTGACTGTCCTTACTTATTCAAACTAAACGAAAAGCTTTTAATCGTAGTTTGACAAAAAATAACAAGGGAAACAAAAGGGCCTCAAAATCCCCTCAAGCTTATCATATTAAGCCGGCTGGATTCATTAGTCTTCTTTTTATCGATACCGGTGTTCTCTTCTGGTGGTGAAGAAGTGATGCTTGTGAGGACATTGATCATGAGTTTGTTTGCTATCTCCAGGTCCTTGATGTGGGAGCGGTACATGCGCAGCGTTTTCTCATTGTTAGCGATGATCCTCAGGCTCGTGTTAAGAGCCTCACAAGTCTTGATTGCTAGAGCTTTCTCCATCTCCCTAATTTGCTCAGTCATAACTTTAGTTTCAACCGTTAAATTATTAACATGTACCTCAAGTTGAGTTGGTGGCATAGGGATGGTAGCACATCTCTTCCTTGGGGGGCCCCACTCGCATGTGGGCACCGATGGTGTGCATCTCACACACCCTTGGATCAATTTCCTTGGATTCTCCCAAGGGTTCATGGATAGTGCAATTGCCAAAACCGCACTTACCCATGATGATGGAAGTATTCTTGACGAAGTCGATCTTGTTCTCGTTGATGATGCCCTTGATTGTGTTGATGGGGATGGTCGTCAGTTCCTTTCCCTTCTCTTCATCTTCCTCTTCTTCATCACCTTCTTCAAAAGGCGGTTCTTCCGGGTCTTCTTCTAAGGAGGACCAATCGCGAACGTGATGAAACCTCTCCCTTATGCTCGTCGGGGAGTAGCCTTCTTGCTCCAAGTCACCCTCCTCTTGAGAAGAGGTTTGCTTGTTGTCCCACGATCGAGCCATCATTTTCCTGCACCTCAAAGCTCAGAAAGACTTGGGCTAGATTGGTTTGTTAGTTTTGATAGTGAAGTAGGCAATGGTTCTATATATAAGAGGTTAGGTACGCGGGTTTTGACAACATAAGGAAGTTAAAGAGAATCGGAAACAAACCAGGCAAAATCGGGCGAAATTTTGTTAAGAATCGGAAAGAAATCACGAGCGACAGCCTTTCATATGATCGCGTCCGGTCGTTTGAGCGGTCGTACGAGATCTCCCAGCCGGGTCCTTTATGCACAAAGCGTTTGACGGTGCTCCGAACGACCGCGTCCACTCGGATCTGCGCTCGTTTGACCATCTTGACCTGCGTTGAATATATATATATATATACATTTTTTGAATGAGATCGGCTTTTGATGACAGAGCGTTTGGCGGCCTTCCATACGACCGCTACTGGTCATATGAGCGCCTGTTTAGTGACTTGCCTGCAATGCTCAAATAAACAGGGTTAAAGGCGGCGTTTCATACGACCGCTTCTAGTCGTATGAGAGCCTGTTTAACTCCGAAAAACACAATTTTTTTACAGAAAAACATGGTGAAGTTGGACAAAGTGATTACTTAAAAGTAACGAAAGTACCTGCCTGCGTTCCCTCGCCTTCTCCACTCATTGTTTTTGGCATACGCCTTCGTCCTAGGCTTCTTTTCTCTTCGGGAATGGGAAGGTGGCGATGTCTTTTGCAGCTTACTGGATGCAAAGAGTTATTATAATAAAACAAAACGCTTTCTTCCCTTACCCTTAGTTTCGCAAGTGGTTCCTCCAGCCCAATGAATGGGTTCAGTATCCCCAAAGGTACGAGTGGTTGCTCTATCCAAGGCCACCACCGTTCCATATGGGATGCATATCCCCGATGTGCTATACTTATGCTCTTCTTTTACAAATGAGATGTTAGTTAAGACTTCCTCTATCTTCTCTCGATCTAAGATCTCACTGTCAAATTCCTGCAAAAGGAGAGATCACCTCATCCAGCGAGGCTTAGTTTCTCTGATGTCGAGAACTTCTTTTATTGCTTGACGGTTAGTATAAAATATGACTTTTGTATCTGTGATATAAGGTCTGAACTTTTCACAAGCAAAGATTACTTCATAAAGTTCTCTATCATTCTTAGCATAGTTTCTTTGAGCATCAGTAAGAGTATGACTTGCATAGTAAATAATATTAAACTTCTTACCTACTTGTTGGCCCAAAACTGCACTTACCGCGTTGTCATTTGTTTCACATATCACTTCAAAAGGCATGTTCTAATTTGGAGGTGTAATGACAAGGGCATTCAGTAAAGCATGTTTAAGCTTCTCAAAGGCGGTTTTACACTCGTCGTTGAATGTGAAGGGAACATCTTTCTGCAAAATGTTAGTCAGGGGCTTTGAGATAATAGAAAAATTCTTGATAAAGCGCCTAGAGAAGTTGGCATGGCCAAGAAAGCTCCTGATTCCTTTTATATATATATCTCGAGGGTAAGGGAGTTTCTCTATAGCATATATCTTTGCTTTGTTGACTTATATACCTTTAGTAGATATCTTATGCCCTAAAACAGTACCTTCGTTGACTATAAAATGGCATTTCTCCCAATTCAAAACAAGATTAGTGTCCTCACACCTCTGCAAAACTTTATCTAGATTGTGAAGACAGTCATCAAAAGAGGTTCCATAGATAGAAAAATCATCCATGAAGACCTCCATGATTTCTTCAACAAATTCAGCAAAAATAGTATTCATGCATCTTTGGAATGTAGCCGGTGCATTACATAGGCCAAAAGGCATACGTCGATAGGAGTACATACCGAAGGAACAAGTAAAAGTGGTTTTCTCCTGGTCTTCTGGATGTACTGCTATTTGTGAGAATCCCGAGTATCCATCCAGATAACTTAAGTGAGTGTGCTTGGCTAACCTTTCGAGCATTTGATCAATAAATGGTAGAGGATAATGATCTTTCCGGGTCTCCTTATTTAGCCTCCTGAAATCAATGCACATTCTATACCCAACTATTGTTCTAGTGGGGATTAGTTCATTATGCTTATTAGGTACTAATGTAAATCCCCCTTTTTTAGGTACACAATGAACTGGACTCACCCACTTACTTTCAAAAACGGGATATATAATACCTGCATCAAGTAGACGAACAATTTCTTTTCTTACAACTTCTTTCATTTCAGGGTTCAGCTCCCTCTTCCATGAATATACGGTGAGTGTATATAGATGGGCTAATGCCCTTTAAATCATCCATTGAATATCCAAAGTCTTTTCTGTGTCTCCTTAGAGTTTCCATTAATCTGTTTTTCTCTTCATCTAAAAATTTAGCACTAATGATAACAGGATATTTATTAGTTGCATCTAAAAACTCATACCTTAGCTCTGTTGGAAGAGGTTTTAGTTCAGGTGGTGGAGGTTCTTCATCTCCTTTATTTTCAGGGGCTTCATATTGTTCACTAGTTACCGGGTCTTGGACCGGTGCTTCATTCAAGTGATGATCTATTTCTTCTTTTGCTGGATCTTCTGGATTTCTCTCATAATCGGTCAGACTCTATTCCAGATCATCTTCTCGGGTCCCGAAGTAGATGGCAGCCACTTGTGCTATAGTCTTCTCTTCTCTTGTTCTCACGGTTGGGGGCGATTTTTAAATCTGGAAAAATGAAATTCTCTTACCTGGTCCCCATACTTGAGAGAGACAAGTTCCCTCTTACAGTTGATACTTGCACCTGTGGTATTAAGAAAAGGTCTTCCAAAAATTATGGGACAAAAATCATCTTCAGGAATTTCCATCATAACAAAGTCCTCTTGGTAAGTGAAAGTTCCTAAAATGACATAAACATCACGTACCATCCCATAAGGCCTTCTAAGGGTACCATCGGCTAGTTTTATTTCCATATCAGTAGGCTGCAAGTCACAAGAATAAATTTCATCGTGCAGCTTAGTGTAAAGAGTGTAAGGTATCACATTAATAGAAGAGCCTATATCGCAAAGACCAAAATAAGAAGTGCTACCAAAGGAACAAGGCACAACTGGTTTACCTATGTCGGCTGCTTTAATGCAACCTTTCACAAAATAAGTTACCTCTTCTTCCATTGTTTCTATTGGTTTTTCTTGCTTCCTCCGTTTGGGGGGCTTTACCTGAATATTGCATTTATCTTTATCTTCGGGATGTTATTTGCTTAAGTACTCAAGCTGCGCCTTCCTAAGTGGATAGGGCAACACTGGTGTAGGTTCATAATCATCTTCCATGGGAGTCATCGATGTTTCCACCTACAAGGTGTCCACTATGACATCTTCCTCTAGATCCTCATCAGTGTAACTCTCCCATTTCCTCTTTGGGAACTCCATATGTTCTGCATAGCTTTGAACAAATCTCAATACAATGTCAGGGTCAAGGTACAGTTCATTACTGATTTGATAAACTCTCCCAGAATCAAAATAAGCTTTTATATAGTGAAAATCTATTTCCACTTTACCCTCTTCTTCTTTGTCACTCCTCCAAGCTTCATAATTAGCAAGTTTACCTTCTAATAATTCCTGTGCTTCGGGGATTCTGCTAGTAATGAAGGAACCTGCAGAAGCTAAATCTAGTTCTTCTTTTGAATTATACTGCAGTCCTCCATAAAAAAGATTTAGTACTAACCATTCTAGGAGCTTATGATAAGGGCAATAGTTTAATGAAGTTTTATACCTTTGGTATGCATTTACCAGACTTTCTCCAGGTCTCTGTCGGAAGTTTAGGATCCTCCTCCTAGCTTCATAAGATTTCATTTCTAGATTAAAATCTGATAAGAAGGTTTCTGCTAATTTATCCCAAGTATCAAAGGTACCTGCAGGGTGAGACACTAACCAGTCTTTTGCCTTATTAGCCACATTGTGAGGGAACAATTTTAGCTTCATATCATCAGGGCTAAAAGCAGTTAATTTAAATGTCCCACATACATCTTCAAAAAATTGCAAATGTTGGTAAGGATCCTCACCTTTCTCACCATTAAATTGCTCACCGTGCAATAATTCGAGGACACTTGGGTTCACCTCATAAGCGACACCGGTGGGATTTGGGCCCAACGGTGCAAACATTTCTCGCATAGGTGGTGATGCAGAGCATCCTACAGTCATCCCCATGGACCTACCTTCGTCTCCCCAAGTGCCGAGTGAACCGATGACACGAGCACGTGCAAGAGCTATCGAGACCGAGATGACATCTCTCCTTAATGATCTACCATATGATCCACATGAGACATGGCTACTACCTCAATTCGGAATGCTATGTGTGCTTAGGTACGAGGAAGACCACCCCAGAGATGCTCGGAAAGAAGACCAAGTCCCTAAGTACACGGACGAAGAACCACAAAGAAGGAGACCGCTGAAAGACTATAGCGGCCGGACATCCGGCCCCTGGCCCGGACATCCGGCACCTAGAGCCAGCAGCCACAGTAGCAGATCAGCAGCCGAGGAGCTACAGGCCCCGGACATCCGGCCCCAGCCCTGGACATCCGGCCCGACAAGCCCGTACATCCGGTCACCTCCCGGAAATCCGGCCCAAGGCGACAGTACGTGGGCAGGAGCCAGCCCCGGACATCCGGCACCAGCCCCGGACATCCGGCCTGATGGGAACAACCAGACATCTGGCCCGACGCCCGGACATCCGGCACCTGCACGTTCCTAACTGGCTAAAGGGCCATGTAAACCCCCTTACCCCCTTCTATCTTGTGGACTACTATATAAGGACCTCCTCCTCCTCCTCCTAGCTAGGGTTAGCAAAGTGATAGCTCATTAGAGATTGAGTTTTGCTCATCCACTACCTCTCCCATGGAGATCAAGACCTCCATGTGAGCATGTGAGAAGATCCCCCAAGTGGATTCAAGACCCCATTGTGGGATGATCTTCCTAGGATTTAAGACCTCTCTCCTCCAAGGATTGGGATGAACTAGCTACCATCTTTACCTTCTTGTGTTGGATTTGGACCCTTGTATCCCTTTATGTGTATGTGGATTTAGCACATGTGTGATTGGATTTGTGTCAATTGAGTGTTTGCTTTGTGTTCTTCTCTGAATTTGCCCTTTCCCCCTCCAAGTGTGAAAAGATCACCACATTAGGGTTCCACCCTACATCATCTTGGATCAGAGCCACGTTGATTCATAGTTTGGAGTTCTTCCTCTCCACTTTCTAGCCCCAATTTTGTTTGTTTTGCCCAATTTTGAAAATTCTCTACAAAAATAGCCATACCAATTTTTTTGTGATTTGTTGGTTTCATGATGTTTTGTTGATTTTGATCCATGGATTCGAAGTGTTTCAGGTGGATCTAGATTTTCCCCATCTTTCCCACCAATTCCATCCACAAACTTCCCCGAATTTTGCCCCGAATTTTTCTTCCCCAAGTTCATCTTCGAAGTTCTTCCATGTATCTCGCAGCCTGGATATCCGGCCCATGCCCTGGACATCCGGCCGACGCCCGGACATCCAGCGCCTTGCAGCCAAAAACTTCATCACCTTCCAATTTAGCCAATATTGATCGTTTGTCCACCGTTTCTTCCGCAAACCACCACCGGCTTCCGCACCCAACCGCAATTTTTCCACGTTTGCCATTGGAGAATTTTGGTTTGCGGTTTCCATTTCCTAACGTGTTTCGGCTACATAGGAATGGTTCGTCATCAACAACACCGCCACTCAACTTCACCACGGACTCGACATCGACAACGACCACTTCATCATTTGACACCACCACCATAATCAAGGATGGTAACCTCGACGACATCATTCTACACTCTCCTTGCATTGCATTGTTAACCCTGAGGCCCTCTTTTGTGTCACTTTCCTACGAGACTAGCCGTTTGAGTATTGCCAGGGAACGCTACTTGTGCACTTTAGTGATACACGTTCCGCATAGCTATCATCACGTGCATATATCATCGTATCATCTCTTGTGTCATCAATTGTTCCCGCATATACATAATTGCTATCTTGCTTCGAACATTTCGCATAAGTGGCCAAGGAAAATATCAAAGACAGAAAAGCTTTTAAGCAAAGAGAAAAAGAAAAACAACAAGCTTGTAAGTGATAGCTATAACATCATGCCACATTGCATAGCATATTGATCATCTTGGATCATCGTGACCTATTTCACCGGGAATCATACATACATAGCATAATTGAGATAGAAAGTCGACACATTTTGTGTCTCATAGGTTGTGTACAAATTCGTATCCAGCTATTGCGCAATTGTGCTACATCTTTCTAGAGTTGGGCAACACGAGCGTTTTCCATGGATTCCACATTTTGTGCTCATTCCTTGGTTGCACAACCTCACTTATCTATCCTTGTGTGTGTTTCCTTGTGCCACTCATTGCTATTGGTCTACTTGTTTCACTTGCGAATTTGTGGATCTCTTTCAACATTATTGATATCTTGCTAACAATTGCATAAATTTTGTGCCACCATCCTCACCAAGCTACTCCAAAAGCTTTATTTGTGTAGGTGTGAGATTGACACGATCCGGTACCAATTGTGCTACATCCATAATACCATATTGGGTGATCATCGATCCATCTTCAACATTGGATAAGGTACATTGGTCTAGTTCGTTCCTTTCTTCCACTAACATTTGCTTGAGAATGATGGATAGGCCGACCACTTCTTCCAACCCACTCTTCGATGAGCAAGTGGAACCGACCATCTAAGTTACCAAGAATCACCTCTTCGGCGCTCAAAGAGATTTGAATCAAGCGAATGAATCTTTGGGCGACCGCATCGAACAACTCGCCACCGACTTGCGACAATCCGAAGCAAGAACAAGGGACTACCTCGATGATAAGCTATCATCTCAAATGGAAGAGTTCCGCGCCATGATGGTCAACCATGCTTCTTCCACATCGTCATCATCAAGACGACACCACTCGAGCCGAAACTCTTCAGACACATCTTTAGATGCAAGTCTTCCGCGAGCACGCTCACATCGCCATCAAGACCATGAAGATCATCAAGCTTCACAAAAACCATTCCATGGCAATGGTTTCCAAGACCGCCTCCGTGAGCGTGAACGACACCATCGTCAAGCACAAGGCACCATGGACCAAGAGCAAGTTTCACACTGCCAACGTCAAGAAAACCAAGACGACGATGCTCTAAAACAAGAACAACAACACCGTGAGGAACAAGCCCTTGAAGATCAACGTGCCCTATGCGAAGCAACTCGCGCCATCAACGAGCGCAACCGCCGAGTGCGTGAACAAGAAGAAGCCCTCCGACGAGAGCGACAAGAAGAAGCCGCGCATCTTGAGGAGCGCCAAGAAATGAGGAACCGGGCACGTATACCGTGTCCTCAATGACAAGTTAATCAAGAGGAGCATGAGGATCAAGAGCTAGAAGATCCACCTCCAAGACAAGAGCGACATCGCCATCACCCCCAATGCAATGAGGAGCAACGCTACGGCAAGCTCAAGTTCAACATGCCTGAATTCTCCGGTAGCAATGATCCCGAAGACTAGCTCTCATGGGCATTGAAGGTCGACAAGATATTCCATCTTCAGAATTATGAAGAGGAAATGAAGATCGCCATGGGATCTCCTAAGTTCCAAGACTATGTTCTCATTTGTGGGAGCAAGTGATCGAACAACGCCAAGAAAAAGGCGAGCCACCCATCACGACTTGGAATCAAATGAAGGATGTCATGAGAGCTCGTTTTGTGCCTACCCACTATAGTCGGGATCTCTTCAAGAAGCTACAACTCCTCAAGTAAGGCACAAAGTCAGTTGAAGAATACTACCAAGAGATGGAAATTGCCATGATATGAGCCAACGTCAAGGAAGATGACGAACAAACTATGGCGCATTTCTTGAACGGTCTCAACCATCCAAATAAGAAAATTGCGGACTTCCAACCGTACTCCAACCTCCTCAAGCTAGTGCACCAAGCAACCAAAGCGGAACGACAAGTGCAAGAGGACTACAAGTACTCTAAGTACTCTTCCAAGACCTACGGTTCATACACTCAAGTTTCAACGACTACGACACCTTCGCCAACGACTCGAGCTACACCAAGTACCGGTGACAAGTCAAGCTCCAAGCAACCTTTGACATCTTCGAGTCGTCCTACTTCAAGTACATCCAAGCCAAGAGCTTCGTCATCGACTCCGACAACGGATGCTACAGTCAAGACAAGTGCAATCCAATGTTTCACTTGCAAGGGCCGAGGCCACATGATGAGGCACCAAATAGCAATATGCTAAATTGTGCGAGTTGCGGCCCGATCTTTCACAGTGTTGTTGTCATCGCGGCGTAGTAGAATGATCTGTCATAACTAGAAAAATATTGTACTCGAAGTAAATGATCAGGTAGAAACAGATTTTGGCCCTTGCTATTATCTAACAAGAACAAAAACCAATCTGCGGCAAGATCATCAGTCTCAACGCAGCAGCAGTTGATCCCTCGAAGGGTCGCAGAAACGTAGTATTTGGTGTCCCCCGACTGGGAACTTTTCTGGTTTATTTCAATCTCACGATAATCAAACTCAAAACTCCAATACACGGCTGAAGCCTGCCTGTTATATAGGCGACACAAATCTGACCAAACCGACTGAAGCACCAAAGGTTGATTCGGACTCTATTTCCTATTCAAACTAATCAAGGACTTTAACTAATTAATTATCCGGCGACCTTAATCACCTAGGAGACTAGATAACCACGTAACTAGTACTAGGCCAAAACAAAATAGACTTGACTCACGTATAGGCCACCTAAATCAAACTTGACTCGTATATTTCCTACCATAACGTGTGTACAGCACATGGAGTCCTAAATGTTGGCTTAACTTCATCTGGTGCAACAAGCTCAATTGGAATTCTTCCAACACAAATAATCTGCTTCATGTTCGCATGATCAAATGAGCATGTAGTTGTTTTGAAACTCTCAGATATGACACGGATGCCCACATCACCACAAGCCATTTCAGTGCCCCGCACGGCGCACCATGATCGCCAATGATGATGGAACCTATGACTCCATGAGCGAAGAAGAAATAGAAGCCCTTGAGCACGTGGCCATGCACCGACAAGTGAATGAAGATGAAGATGCTCAAGTATTTTGTGACAATGATTCGAGCCCTACTCTTGTTGTCTCCAAGATCTTGACACTTCAACAAAAACAAGACGATGATCAACGTTGCCACATCTTCCATACAAAAGCGGGCATTCAAGGACGTTCCGTCAAGGTCATCATAGACGGCGGAAGTTGCCACAACTTGGCAAGCGACGAGCTATGTTCCAAGCTACAATTGCTCAAGAAGAAGCACCAAGCACCCTTGCCCCTACAAGATCCAATGGTTAAGCGACTCCGGCACCATCCAAGTGGAGCACACCGTTCAAGTGTCCTTCAAGATTGGTGCATACGAAGACACCTTGGAGTGCGATGTGATTCCCATGTCCGTATGCCATCACCTATTAGGAAGACCTTGGCAATTCGACCGCGGCGTCATTCACAAGGGCGGACCAATCACTGTAGCTTCAAGATGAAGGGCAAGGAGTACATGCTTCAACCCATGTCACCAAGTCAAGTCATCGCCGACAAGCAAGCTTCAACCCATCGTGGAGAGACTAGTGAGCGAGTGAACCACCAAAAAGAGAGTGAGCACCACAAGCCCAAAATGAGCGACTCCACAATGAGCAACAAGAAAGATTTAGTGCTTTTAGCCACCAAAAGAGACATGAGGGATGTGAGTGAGAGCCCATCGAGTGTTCTTCACTTTGTGCTTGTGTGCAAAGGTGAAGCGGTGAGGACTAATACTTCACAACATGATGTTATCAATACATCAAAGGTAAGGAAAATGTTGTGGCAGACGCTCTTTCCCACAAGTGCATGTTGGTTACTCAACTTGAGTTGAATGTTATAGGGTTTGAGCACATTAAAGACTTGTATGAGCATGATGTTTCATTTGTTATACGTTATGCCAAATGCCTAATGCACAACACTTGGGAGCGATATTATTTGAAGGATGGTTATCTTATGCGAGCTAACAAACTTTGTATTCCCGAGTCTTCTCTTTGTTTGTTGTTTTTGCAAGAGGCTCATATGGTTGAGGACTCATGGGACATTTGGACACGACAAGACATTCACCACGCTCTCTAAGAACTACTTTTAGCCAAAGATGTTTCGTGACGTCTCACGCTACACCAATCGGTGCTCTACATGCTGCAAAGCAAAGTCTAAAGCTCAATCCCATGGTCTCTATATGCCACTTCCTATTCCGTATCAACCATGGGAAGATATTAGTATGGATTTTGTGCTTGGTTTGCCTCGAACTCAAAGGGGCAAAGATTCGGTATTTGTTGTTATGGACCGTTTCTCTAGGATGGCACATTTTATCCCATGTAACAAGATTGACAATGCTTCACATGTCGCAAATCTCTTTTGTAGGGAAATCTTGCGATTGCATGGAGTTCCCAAGACAATTGTATCGGACCGCGACATCAAGTTCCTTAGCTACTTTTGGAAGACACTTTGCGCCAAGCTCGGAATCAAGCTACTATTCTCTTCGGCATATCATCCACAAACCGACGGCCAAATGGAGGTCACCAACCGGAGCTATCCACACTCCTCCGCGTGTTGGTTAAGAAGAACATCAAGGAGTGGGAGGAATGCTTTCCTATCGCCAAGTACACCTACAATCGAGCAAGACATTCTACAACCGGCAAGTCCCCCTTCGAGATCGTCTATGGCTTCAACCCGTTGTCCCCATTGGACATTCTACCGCTACGTCTACAAGAGCGCATCAACATGGATGCGAGTGCACCAACAACATACCTCAAGAAGGTGCATGAAGATACAAGGCACATGATCGAGCGCCAAGTACAATGCCTCGCGACCAAGATCAACTTCAACAAACACCCCATGGTGTTCAACCCCGGAGATCTTGTGTGGCTACACCTACGCAAAGACCGCATCCCCAATGAGCGCAAGTCTAAACTCCTACCACAAGCCAATGGACCGTTCAAGGTGCTAGCACGCTACAACAACAATGCCTACAAGATCGACATCCCGCACGACAAGTACAACGTGAGCGACATCTTCAACGTCAAAGACCTATCTCCCTTCCATGGTGATTTGGATTTCGATCCGAGGACGGATCTTTCCCAGGGGGGGGAGATGATGCGGAACATCCTACAATCATCCCCATGGACCTACTTTCGTCTCCCCAAGTGCCGAGTGGACCGATGACACAAACACGTGCAAGAGCTATCAAGACCGAGGTGACATCTCTCCTTAACGAGCTTCCATATGATCCACATGAGACATGGCTACTACCTCAATCCGGAATATTATGTGTGCTTAGGTATGAGGAAGACCACCCCGGAGATGCTCGGAATGAAGACCAAGTCCCCAAGTACACAGACGAAGAAGCACGACAAAGGAGACTGCTGAAAGTCTACAGCGGCCGGACATCCGGCCCCTGGCCCGGATATCCGGCGCCTGGAGCTAGCAGTCATAGCAGCAGATCAGCAGCCGAGGAGCTACAGGCCCCGGACATCCAGTCCGACAAGCCCGGACATTCGGCCACCTCCCAGAAATCCGGCGCGAGACCAGTACATGGGTAGGAGCCAGCCCCGAACATCCGGCGCCAGCCCCGAACATCCGGCCCGACGGGAATAGCCGGACATCCGGCACCTGCGCGTGCCTAACTGGCTAGAGGGCCATGTAAACCCCCTTACCCCTCGTGGACTACTATATAATGACCTCCTCCTCCTCCTAGCTAGGGTTAGCAAAGGTATAGCTCATTAGAGATTGAGTTTTGCTCATCCACTACCTATGCCAGGGAGATCAATACCTCCATGTGAGCATGTGAGAAGATCACCCAAGTGGATTCAAGACCCCCTTGTGGGAAGATCCTTCTAGGATTCAAGACCTCTCTTCTCGAAGGATTGGGATGAACTAGCTACCCTCTTTACCTTCTTGTGTTGGATTTGGACCCTTGTATCCCTTTATGTGTATGTGGATTTAGCACATGAGTGATTAGATTTGTGTCAATTGAGTGGTTGCTTTGTATTCTTCTCTAAATTTGCCCTTTTCCCCCTCCAAGTGTGAAAAGATCACCACATTAGGGTTCCACCCTACATCAGGTGGTCCAGTAAGACGCATGGCTGATAGTTGATAGTGGTGCCCAAATTCAGCCATGATTGCTCCGGATCTGCAAACAACCTTGTACACACAATTCAAACTAAACTCAAGATTACGATCGAAATCGCTCAGCTCCCCAGCAACGGGTCCAGAAAAAGCTTGATGTCCTGCAAGTGCACAGGGTTTAGTTGTAGCTTTTTTGAAGTAAGAGTATCGATCCCACAGGGAGCACATGAATCAATCTTTCATCTTTTGGATGGTGCAAATAGTATGCCTATAATTTGTTAGTGTTCCAAAGCGGTGGTATGAAAATGATGTTGCAAGCGTAAAGGTGAATATAGCAGCAAAAGTAAATAACTAGGATTGCAAATAAGAGACTTGAGGCAAATAGGATTAAAGCGTTCCCAGGGAGTCCGAAATCCCCTCTAGTGCGCGTCTATAGCGGTGCCTAAACAAAATGCTACTTCGGATTCCTAAGCCACTTTGCATGTTTCTTCTCATGGGCAGAGCTGGTACATACACATGCATACTCTAGGCAGCCCCGTATCACATACGCCACCACCGTTCTTCCCCACTCCGGTTACCAAATGGTGATTAAGGGGAAAAGGGTCCCCGTGGACGTAGCCGATAGGTGGTCTCTATTTTGTCCCCTACTGCAACAGTTCGCTACGAAGGGAAATGGGGCCTGTCATGTCACCCACTTCCGCAACCACATGATTCGCCAAAAGTAATAACCTTCCTTCCAAAATTGGCATACATTGTATGGTCGACTTCACCCAACATCAAGAACACTATTAACATGAACATGCAAAGAGGATATTAAATCCTCATACCTACGATCTATTACACACTAGGGTTCATCCATATCCCTGAGAACTAAGGGATCTACTCACTCATGAAGGCAACCATCATCATAACGCCATGCGTGAAGGACATGAACGAATTACACATGTAATACACAAGTAGCCCTCCGTTTAGGGTTCCCGAGATTACAATAAGGGAGAGGTGGATGATGATGATTACAACAGTGAGGATGATGTTGGAGCCTTCTTGGTGAAGATTGTGGAGGCGGTGGCCTCCTCTTGTCTGTTCCTCCCTCCGGATCACTCCGGCGGCTAGGGTTCCTACTTCTGGATGAGTTTCTGGTGTCTCTTGGTATCCCCCCCCCCTGATCCGTCTTCATGGGGTGAATATAGTTGACCAGGCGGCGGTGATGGCACTCCATACGACCGCTCATACGAGCGGGCGCGGTCGTATGGAACGCCGTCTTTTGCTATGGAAGTTGTGCGACGATTGCTTCTTTGCCCAATTTGCTTTCGTCTTTTATGGTAGGTGAATATCACTTTAATTATGTGATTCCACTACCATTTTCTGAGATTTAATTTCTTCCATATAATAATATTTGGTCCGAAAAGCGTTATTTAAGGAAAACAACAAAAAGAAGTGCGCAGACACGATAAAATTCCACAAAGCCTAGTGAGTAGACACAAAAATACTAACAAAATAATCACGCAATTTAGACTCATCAGTACCCCCATTAACGTTGAAACCAATATTATTCAAACAATTACACTGGAGGAACATCTAAAAGAGACCTTCCGAAACACTCCAGAATCCTGAAAAAGGAGTAGGTATATGATACGGTAAGTAAACCGACTCCAAAAGTTCCGTAAAAATACTTTCTGTCAGTTTTGGAATATTAGGAAAATAAGAAACAGCCAAGAGGGTCTACGAGGAGACCACAGGACAACAGGGCGTGCCCAGATGTCTTGTGGGCCCCTCATGCACCTTCCCGACTCCATATTCTTCCCGTATACTTGTCCTGCAAGATAAAAATTCATTATATAGACCCCACGATGTTTTGACCACAGTATCGCAAGTTTCTCCTCTGTTCTTGTTTTGGGTTGTTTTCTGACAGGTATAGATGGCCATGTTGTCACAAGACTCAGATGGGGACAGTTATATCTCTCATTATACGGCCAACCCAAGGATCTACGGTGATGTTGACCCTTATGAGTGGCCCACGGATGAGGAGTTGGATGCTGATTTGAAGAGGATGGACGACTCTAGTGAGGAGGAAGATGAAACCCCTCTACCTCAACCCGGGGCCATGCACGTGGAGTTCAAGAAATCAAGCTTGCTAGATACGATGAGAGCTCCAAAGGTTCAATTTACTCATTGTCGCCATGTGCAAGATGACAAAAGCAGACTACGTGAGAAAATTTGGGAATTAGAACAAGAGGTCAATAAGCTGAAGGAGGAAAATCGCATACTTAAGTGGAAGATGGAGAATAAGTCCACCCCTTCATCACCACCATCACCGAAGAAGGAAACTTGAGTACACGGGTATGGCCACCACCCTTAGCTTGTTCCAAGCTTGGGGAAGGTGCCCAGGTATCGTATCACCATCACTTTTATCATCATTGTCTATCTTAGTTCAATCCTTAGTTATTTCGTGATTTAGTAGAATAAAAGTATTAACATGAAGTAGTTTTTGAGTGCTTGTTTCGTGATCTATCTATCTATGTAATCATGTGTGAGAGTTATATAATAAAGAGTAGTTTGAGTCTTTGTGTTGCTTTCTTGTTTCAATCTTAGCAATGAAAAATAAAAGATCATAAGCTAATCCCATGGGGAGTAATGACTTCACATATAAGGAGTGTAAGTGATAAAAATTATTGGAAGTTAGCAAACATAGTATTGGTCATTGATGCAATTCATGAAAGATTAATAAAGGAAGAGAGGTTTCACATATAAATACACTATATTGGACATCTTTTATGATTGGGAGCCCTCATTAATTATTTTCAAGCCTGATCAAATAGTTGATGTTGGACAAGGAAGACAACATAATGGGTCATGTTTGTTTATATTCGCATAGAAGTTATATTGTCATGGATCCTCTAGCATGTCGTGCTTGCTCATAATCTTTTGCTAGCCAAAGTTTCACACTAAGTAGAGATACTACTTGTGCATCCTAAAAACCCTTAAATCCAGTTTCTTGTCATGAGAGTCCACCATATCTCCCTATGGATTGAATAAGATCCTTCAAGTAAGTTGTCATCGGTGAAAAAGGCAATAAAAATTCCTCCTAAATATGTATGATCTTTTATTGTAAGAGAAAATAAGCTTTGTACGAACTTGTGATGGTAAAGAAATAAAAGTGACAGACTGCATAATAAAGGTTACCATCACAAGGGGCAATATAAACTGACGTTCTTTTGCATTAAGAGCTTGCACATCCAAATGAAAAAGCGCATGACAACCTCTGCTTCCCTCTGCGAAGGGCCTATCTTTTACTTTCATGCAAGAGTCAAAGTATTTATCCTTATTCCGACCTCAATCATTCTCTACTTGCTAAGCATCATGTGGTGGGGAAAGATCTAGGCATATATATCTAGTTGGATATAAGTAATCATGAATTATTATTGTTGACATTATCCTTGAGGTAAACAAGTTGTGCGGTGAAACACAAAACCCCCATCTTCCTATGTGTCTGACTGAAACATTTGCTCCAAAAATATGCTTTGAGTGTTAGCAATCATGGAAGACTATATGAAAGTTGAGTATGTGGAACTTGCTAAACCAAAAGCTCTTACATAGACTCATCATGGAAATATGATGAATTGTAATTGTTTCGATTACTAAGAACATAGTTTGTTAGTTTCCAAGAAAGTTTATTGTTTATACTTTAACATTGTGGATGAATCATTACTTGATCATGAGAAGCTTTATGATGAATAGCTACTGTTATAATAATGATCATGATGCTTATATGTCCGTATTTCATTTTATCGACACCTCTCTCTCTAAACATGTGGTCATGATTATCGAGTTCGGTATTCGCTTGAGGACAAGCGAGGTCTAAGCTTGGGGGAGTTGATACGTCCATTTTGCATCATGTTTTCCAACTATTATTTATAGTGTTTTTGATCAATAATCCACTCTATGATGCAATTCTAATGCCTTTTCTCTCTTAATATGTAAGTTCTACATGAAGAAGGAGATTGTAGGCAGCTGGAATTCTGGACCCAAAAGAGCTACAACAAAGATAGCTATTCTCCGGAGCTCCAAATGACCTAAAACTTTACGGAGATTTTTTATTGATTAAATGAAAATTATTGAAACAAAGATCCACTAGATTGAACTAAAATATAAAATAAAATAAATAAAGTAAAAGTGCAGCAAGGTATTTTTAGGATTTTTAATATATGATAGAAGTAGACCCGGGGGCCATAGTTTTCACTAGAGGCTTCTCTCATGACAATAGCATATGGTGGGTAAACAAATTATTGTTGGGCTATTGATAGAAAAGCAAATAATCATGACGATATCCAAGGCAATGATCATGTATATAGGCATCACGTCCAAGACAAGTAGACCGACTCCTGCCTGCATCTACTACTATTACTCCACACATCGACCGCTATCCAACATGCATCTAGTGTATTAAGTCCATAAAGAACGGAGTAACGCCTTAAGCAAGATGACATGATGTAGACAAAGTAAACTCACGCATGAATAAACCCCATCTTTTTACCCTTAATAGCAATGATACATACGTGTCATGTCCCTTTTTGTCACTGGGATTGAGCACCGCAAGATCGAACCCATTACAAAGCACCTCTCCCATTGCAAGATAACTCAATCTAGTTGGCCAAACCAAATCAATAGATCGGAGAGAAATACGAAGCTATAATAATCATGCATAAAAGAGTTCAGAGAAGACTCAAATAATATTCATGGATAATCTGATCATAAACTCACAATTCATCGGATCCCAACAAACACATCGCAAAAAGTGATTACATCGGATAGAACTCCAAGAACATTGAGGAGAACATTGTATTGAAGATCAAAAAGAGAGAAGAAGCCATCTAGCTACTAACTATGGACCCGAAGGTCTATGGTAAACTACTCACGCATCATACGAAGGGCAGCAAGGTTGATGGAGTACCGGAAAAGGCCTCCTGATGCGATCTCTCGAGAAAAGAAGCTTGCGGCGGCGGAAAAAGTATTTCGTGGACTCCTCCATTGGTTTCCCAAATTTAGAGAATTTATAGTGGAGGAATTAGGTCAAACAGAGCTATGTTGGCCCCACGAGCCACAAGGGCGCGCCCCCCTGGGGCGCGCCGTGGTGCCTCGTGGGCCACTGCTTCATTTTCTCGTCTCCTCCCGAAGCTTCTAGTGTTTGTTATGTCCAGAAAAAAATTCCAAAAAGTTTTGTGGCATTTGGACTTCATTTGGTACTGATATTCTGGAAAACCAAACACAGGCAAAAAACAGCAACTGGCACTGGGCACTAAGTTAATAGGTTAGTCCCAAAAAGTGATATATAATTGCTATAAATGTATATAAAAACATCCAAGATTGATATTATAATAGCATGGAACAATCATAAATTATAGATACGTTGGAGACATATCAGCATCCCCAAGCTTAATTCCTTCTCGTCCTCGAGTAGGTAAATGATAAAAACAGAATTTTTGATGTGGAATGCTACCTATCATATTCATCATATATTCTTTTCTTTATAGCATGGAAATTTGGACTTGAATGATTCAGAGCAATAATCTATAGTTTGACATGAAGACATAAATACTCAAGCATACTAACAAGCAACCATGCCCTTCAAAATATCAACACTAAAGATAGTTATCCCTAGCCCATTATGCTCAATCATTGATCCATTCATGAAACACACTCAATATTAGCTACGTAGAATGCACAAGTATGACAATAGTGCTCTCTAGTTGGTGCTTTATAAGAGAAGATGGAGACTCAATAATAAAAATAAAAATTGCATAAAAGTAAATAGATAGGCCCTTCGCAGAGGGAAGCAGAGATTTGCAAATGTGCTAGAGTTCGAAGCTCAAATTAAAGAGATAAAATTATTTTGAGAGGCATGCTTTTCCTGTCAATGAAAACGACCGAGAATTCCCAATATCTTCCATGCTAGACACATCATAGGCGGTTCCCAAACAGAAAGTAAAGTTTATTTCCTTTCCACCATTCTTTCACAATCCATGGCTAGCCGTATCCACGGGTGCCCTCCATACCAACACTTTCCAAGGAATTTTGTTGTTATTAATTTTTGATTCATTGTGGGACTGGGCATCCCTATTACCAGCCACTCTCTCGTGCAATGACAAGTGAATAAACACTCATCGTGAGAATAACACACCTAGCATGGAAAATATTGGCCACCCCCTACCGCTTCATGAGCGGTACGGGCACACAAAACGGAAAAATTATTTTGAAAATTAGAGTTGGCACACGCAAATTTACTTGTAACGGCATGGAAACACCGCATATAGATAGGTATGGTGGACTCATTTGGCACAACTTGGGTTTAAGGAGTTTGGATGCACAAGCAGTATTCCCGCTTAGTACAAATGAAGGCTAGCAAATAGATTGAGAAGCAACCAACCAAAAAGCGAAAACAGTCATAAACATGCATTGAACATAACTAACACCGAATAATGCACCATAAGTAATATATAATTTGTTTGCATAACTATTGACTTAACGTGCATGCATAGGGAATCACAAACCTTAACATCAATATTCTTACTAAATCACAATTACTCACTAACATGACTCACATATCATCATCTCCATATCGCAAAACTATTGCAAGGAATCACACTTATCATATCCAATGATCTATATGAAAGTTTTTATTATATCCCTCTTGAATATTCATCACTTTGGGACCAAATTCATATCTTGTGCAAATTACCATTACTATTATCAACTCTAAAAAAGATATAAGTGAAGCATCAGAGTGCAAATATTTCTTCAAAATTTTAATCTTATCAACTCTCAAAATAATATAAGTGAAGCATGAGAGTTTAAATATTTCTTCAAAATATAGCCACCGCCGTGCTCAAAAAGATTTAAGTGAAGCACTAGAGCAACTGCCTAGCTCAAAAAATTTAAGTGAAGCACATAGAGTATTCTAACAAATTATGATGAATGTGTGGCTCTCGCAAATTGCTGTGTCCAGCAAAGATGATTGTGACAAACTAAAAAGTAAACAAAGCAAAGACTCATATAATACACGACGCTCCAAGCAAAACACATATCATGTGACGAATAAAAATATAGCACCAAGTAAAATTACCGATGGTTGGTAGAAGAAAGAGGGGATGCCTTCCGGGGCATCCCCAAGCTTAGACGCTTGAGTCTTCCTTGAATATTACCTTGGGGTGCCTTGGGCATCCCCAATCTTAGGCTCTTGCCACTCCTTATTCCTTCATCCATCGTGATCTCACCCAAAACTTGCAAACTTCAATCACACAAAACTCAACAAAACCTTCGTGAGATCCGTTAGTATAACAAAACAAATCACTGCTTTAAGTACTGTTGCAAACCCATTCATATTATATTTTTGCATTATAGCTACTGTATTCTAACTTCTCCATGGCTTATACCCCCCGATACAATCCATAGTTTCATCAAAACAAGCAAGCAACGCATCAAAAACAGAATCTGTCAAAAACAGAACAGTCTGCAGAGATCTATTTAAAAGCCATACTTATGTAACTCCAAAAATTCTGAAAAATTAGGACAACGTGGGAAATTCATATACGAATACTGTGTAAAAATTTCAGATTTTTCTGATGCTCCAGTACAGAACTAAAATTCCAGCACTGGACGCAAAACTTTCTGTTTTCCAAACAGCATCAATTATACTATGTTCCAAATCATCCCAAAGGCTTTACTTCGCACAAACACTAATTAAAACATAAAAGATACAATCATGACAGTAGCATAAATTTTAAAACACACAATAACAGAAACAAAAAGTAAAAACTTATTTTATTCATTGGGTTGCCTCCCAACAAGCGCTATTGTTTTATGCCCCTAGCTAGGCATAATGCATAGTTTTAAGTATTGTCATCTTTCAAGTTGATTCCGTAAGTGGCCCTCATAATGGATTCATATGGTGCTTTAATTTTATTCCTAGGGAAATGTTCCATACCCTTCTTTAATGGAAACTGAAATTTTATATTCCCTTCTTTCATGTCAATAACGGCACCTATGGTTCGTAAGAACGGTCTACCAAGTATTATGGGGCAAGAAGGATTGCATTCAATGTCAAGTACGATAAAATCAACGGGCACATAGTTCCTATTTGAAAGAATAAGAACATCATTAATTCTACCCAAAGGCTTTTTAATAGTAGAATCCGCAAGATGCAAATTAAGAGAACATTCATCTATATTGGTAAAGCCTAGCACATCACATAGAGATTTTGGAATTATGGAAACGCTAGCACCCAAATCACATAAAGCATTTCACTCATAATTTTTAATTTTAACTTTAATGGTGGGTTCCCATTCACCATATAATTTTCTAGGAATTGAAATTTCTAGTTCTAGCTTTTCTTCTAACGCTTTCATCATTGCTTCTACGATATGTTTAGTAAAAGCCTTATTTTGCTCATAAGCGTTGGGTGAATTTAACATTGATTGTAACAAAGAAATGCATTCAATCAAGGAACAATTTTCATAATTAGAATCTTTGTAATCCAAGAGAGTGGGCACATCGCTAGTTAAAGTTTTTACCTCTCCAAACCCACTTTTATCAATTTTTTTATCAAGATTTTCACCCTCCGAATTATGGGAACGCCTTCTAGTTAAAGTTGACTCTTCTTCAGTCCCCTTTTCATCAAGTTTTATATTGCTAAACAAGGAATCAATAGATGAAACACCAATCATTTTAATATCCTCATCATTACTACGATAAAAACCGGGAGGAATCGCTTTTTCTAAAAATTCTCATTTAGCTTTTAGCATAGCGATTCTTTTCTTACTCTCATCCATGGAGACATATAAAGCTTTAATTGATTCATTAATATAAATTTTCGGTGGCATAATTTTAGTCTTGATATTTTCCACATCATGAATAATTCTATCAATGCTCCTAGACATATCATCAAGTTTACTCAATTTTTCCTCTATCGTAGTGTTGAAAACTTTTTGAGCATTAATAAATTCTTTAATATTACTTTCAAGATCAGAGGGCATCCTATTATTATTATAAGAATTACCATAGTAATTTCCATAACTATTAGAAGAATTTCCAGGAAACGGTCTAGCATTGAAATTACCTCTATAAGCATTATTATTAAAATTGTTTCGCGAGACAAAATTCACATCTACGGGATCATTATTTTGCTCAATCAAAGTGGATAAAGGCACATTATTAGGATCAATAGGAGTATTTTTGCTAGCAACCAATTTCATAAGCGCATCAACTTTATCACTCAAAGTACTAATTTCTTCAACAGAATTCACCTTTTTACTAGTAGGAACTCTTTCAGTATGCCATTGTGAATAATTTTCCATAATATTATCAAGCAATTTAGTAGCTTCTTCCAAAGTAATTTCCATAAAAGTACCACCCGCGGCAGAATCTAAAAGATTTCTAGAAACAAAATTTAATCCCGCATAAATTTTTTGTATGATCATCCATAAATTAAAACCATGAGTAGGGCAATTTATTATCATTAATTTCATCCTTTCCCAAGATTGGGCAACATGTTCATGATCAAGTTGCTTAAAATTCATAATTTGATTTCTAAGGGAAATAATTTTGGCAGGAGGAAAATACTTGGTAATAAAAGCATCTTTACACCTATCCCAAGAATCGATACTATTTCGTGGTAAAGATGAGAACCAAATTTTTGCACACTCCCGCAATGAGAATGGGAATAATTTTAATTTAACAATATCATTATCCACATCTTTTTTCTTTGGCATATCAGACAATTCTACGAAAGAGTTAAGATGGGATGCAACATCTTCATTAGGACTACCAAAAATTGTTCTTTCATAACAAGATTTAGCAAAGCGGCATTAATATCAGAATTCTCCGCACTAGCGGCGGGAGGACCAATCGGAGTACTAATAAAATCATTATTATTAGTATTGGAAAAATCACATAATTTTGTATTTTCTTGAGACATCGTGGCTACGCAATCAAGATAACATTCAAGCAAAGAAGCAAACAAGAAAAGGGCAAGCGGAAAATATTTTTGTATTTTTGTTAAAACTTTGTTAGAAGTGGGGGAGATGAAAACGAGAGGCAAAGGCAAATAAAATAAATGCAAGGAGATGAAAGTTTACGCGTAGGTACTTGATAGATGTTGATGATGTCTCCCCGGCAACGGCGCTAGAAATTCTTCCTACTACTTGTGAGCTGCGTTGGTAATTCCCTGAAGAGGAAGGGAGATGTAGTACAGGAGAGATAAGTATTTCCCTCAGTTATGAAACCAAGGTTATCAATACAGTAGGAGAATTACGCAACACCTCGTTAGCAGCACCTGCACACAAAACAACAAATCCTTGCACCCAACGCAAGCAAGGGGTTGCCAATCCCTCGGCGGTTAATTGCAAGATTAAATTGTATGGTGATAGATAGATAGATTGAACTAAAATATAAAATAAAATAAATAAAGTAAAAGTGCAGCAAGGTATTTTTAGGATTTTTAATATATGATAGAAGTAGACCCCGGGGGCATAGTTTTCACTAGAGGCTTCTCTCATGACAATAGCATACGGTGGGTAAACAAATTACTGTTGGGCAATTGATAGAAAAGCAAATAATCATGCGATATCCAAGGCAATGATCATGTATATAGGCATCATGTCCGAGACAAGTAGACCGACTCCTGCCTGCATCTACTACTATTACTCCACACATCGACCGCTATCCAGCATGCATCTAGTGTATTAAGTCCCCTGGGGCGCGCCGTGGTGCCTCGTGAGCCACTGCTTCTTCTTCTCGTCTCCTCCCGAAGCTTCTAGTGTTTGTTATGTCTAGAAAAAATCTCCAAAAAGTTTCATGGCATTTGGACTTCATTTGGTACTGATATTCTGGAAAACCAAAAACAGGCAAAAAACAGCAACTGGCACTGGGCACTAAGTTAATAGGTTAGTCCCAGAAAATGATATATAATTGCTGCAAATGTATATAAAAACATCCAAGATTGATATTATAATAGCATGGAACAATCAAAAATTATAGATACGTTGGAGACGTATCACACGCATTTGTGTTGTTGCTACTAAGGGTAAAACGACGGGGTTCGATCATATTGATTGGTCCTACTTTGTCTACATTATGTCAATATGCTCCAAGCATTACTCTGTTTATTATGAACTTAACACCTTAAGATGCATGTTGGAAAGCGGTCGAGGGGTGGAGTAATAATAGTAGATGCAGAATCGCTTCGGTCTACTTGTCACGGATGTAATGCCTATGTACTGATCATGCCATGAATAACATCATAACTATGTGCTTTTCTATTAACTGCCCAACAGTAATTTGTTTACCCATCGTGTGCTGTGTTCTTGAGAGAGATGCCTCTGGTGAAAACTATGGCCCCCGTATCCATTCACCATATTTACTAAAACCCTAAAAAGCCCGTTGCAATTAATTTCTTTTGCATTTTATATATCTATCACTATCAGAATTAATCCTTGCAATTAACGAGTACAAGGGGATTGATAACCCTCTTCCCCGCGTTGGGTGCAAGTATTTTGTTTGTGTGTGTCGGTACTTGCGACCTTTGTCTGTGTGAATCTCCTATTGGTTTGATACCTTGGTTCTCTACTGAGGTAAATACAATCTGCTACTATATTGCTTCTCCCTTCCTTTTCGGGGAAAATCCCAGCACTGCTCACAACTAGCAGAAAGAATTTCTGGTGTCGTTGCTAGGGAGACTTCATCAAACAAAGCAAGTTCCCTTCACACACATTATCATTTACTTGTTCTGCTTTTTATTTGCTTTGATTAGTCACGTTAAAAAAATCAAAAATACCAAAAATATCTTGTGTGCTTTATTTGCTTGTTGCTATGGCTAGTTCTCCTCCGGATGCTCCCCTTCCTCCTTACCTTGGTGAGAGTTCTGAAATCTTAGAATTTAAACAGTTGAGTGATGAATCTTTAAAAGAAGCCTGGGATAGACCGTTAGAGATGCAAGCGAGGTCTAATCCCAAATGCCATGTTAAATTATTACTCAGAAGCTTTTATGTTGGTTTATCCCTCCATCATAGTCATGTTTTGGATTTAATATTTGAGAGTGATTTCATTGGGAATAATGCTTTTGACACTTACGAAACGATGAGAAGTATGCTAGGACAACCAAAAATAGAAACCATCGAACCTACCATCCTAGTGAGTTATTGTCAAACTGAATTAATTAAAGAAACTAAAGATAGTATGGAGGCTCATCTTAAAGGGTTGTATAGTCTTTCCACTAAAGTGAATGGGAACACAGTATTACAAAACAAAAAAATATGATGAACTGGAACAAAAGATTGATAATATTGGCATCCTGAAACTTAGATAGAAGCTCTTGATGGAAAACTTGATCACTTGATTCACTTAATTAATGAAGGTAAAGAGAGTAATTTGGGAAAAAGAAAGATTGGCAATAACACTGAAATATTTGGGAAAGAGATGGTTACCGATGCTTCGAAGGATGAAAATACTTGAAACTATGCATTATGCCTAGCAAGGGGCATTAAACAATAGCGCTTGTTCGGAGGCAACCGAATAGTTATCCTTATTTTTTCTTTTTCTTTTCTATTTTTGTGTGATGACATGATTATTGCTACTGTAATGATTTTTTTATCTTTTAATTAGTGTTTGTGCCAAGTAAAGCCTTTGGAATAATTTGAATGATAGTATAGTTGATGGTGTTTGAAATAGAAAGTTTTGCGCCCAGTGCTGGAATTTACATTCTGTACTGCAATGTGATAAAATTCTGAAGTTTTTAAACAGTATTGGGATACAAATTGTTTATGTCTTCCTAAGTTTTCAGAATATTTGGAGTTACAAAAGTATGACTTTAATTCAGATCATTACATACTGTTCTGTTTTAGACAGATTCTGTTTTTATTGCATAGTGTGCTTGTTTTGATGATGCTATGGATTATATCGGGGGGTATAAGTCATGGAGATGTTAGAATACAGTTAATGTTATGCAAGAACAATTATGAATCAACTTATAATAGTACCTAAAGTGGATGATTGATTTATTATACTAACGGATCTCACGAAGTTTCTGTTAAGTTTTGTGTGCTGATGTTTTCAAGTTTTGGGTGTGATCACGATGAATGAAGGAATAAGGAGTGGCAAGACCCTAAGCTTGGAGATTCCCAAGGCACCCCAAGGTAATATTCAAGGAATACCCAAGCATCTATGCTTGGGGATGCCCCGGATGGCATCCCCTCTTTCGTCTACAATTCATCGGTATGTTACTTGGAGCTATATTTTTATTCATCACATGATATGAGTGTAACTTGGAGCGTCTTGTGCCATAGTTTTATTTTGCTTGTTTGCTTGTTAGTTTGCCACAATCATTGTTTGTTGGACACACCTTTTGAGAGAGACAGACATTCATCATGATTTGTTAGAATACTCTATGTGCTTCGCTTATATCTTTTGAGTTATGCAGTTGCTCATGTGCTTTACTTATATCTTTAGAGCATGGTGGCGGTTATATTTTACAGAAATCATTTGCACTCTCATGCTTCACTTATATCTTTTTGAGAGTCTAAATAGGAAGTGGTAATGTGCACGAGTTATAAGACTAGTTGAAGAATGATAGGTATGCAAGAGTGGTATAATAAAAACTTTCATGTGAGATCACTGAATATGAATCATGTGATTTAATTATATTGATGTAGTAATATGAAAGGGTATTAGTTCATAATCATTGGTTAGTAAAGATATCGATATTAAAGATTGTTATGTATTACTCATTTAAGTGTCTGTCATGGCATGACGGGGATGTTGGAGCATATTTATTCCTCTTTGAAATCCTTTGTGTTGTTCGAATCGGGGGCGTGTGATGGTTAACTCCTACCAACCTCCTCCCTAGGGGCATGCGAGTAGTACTTTGCTGCGAGGGCTAATAAAACTTTCACAATAAGTATATGAGTTCTTTATGACTAATGTGAGTTCGTGGACTAATACAGCACTCCCACCTATCCATAATCTGCTAGCCTCTTCGGTACCATGCATTGCCCTTTCTCACCTCGAGAGTTGGTGCAAACTTCACCGGTGCATCCAAATCCCGTGATATGACATGCTCTATCACACATAAGCCGCATATATCCTTCCTAAAAACAGCCACCATACCTACCTATCATGGCATTTCCATAGCCATTCCGAGATATATTGCCATGCAACATCCACCATTACTAGTCACACGACTTGTGTGTTCATGATCATATTGCTTTGCATGATCATAGAGCTGACATGATATTTGTGGCAAAGCCACCATTCATCACTATTATACATGTTACGCTAGATCATTGCACATCCTGGTACACTGCCAGAGGCATTCATATAGAGTCATATTCTTTTTCAGTTTATCGAGTTGTAAGTAAATAAAATTGTGATGATCATCATTATTAGAGCATTGTCCTAGTGAGGTAAAGAATGATGGAGACTGATGAGTCCTTGAAAAAGTGGGGATGAGGTTCATGATATTGTTCTAAAAAAGATAGAGAAAAAATGAAAAAAGAGAAAAATGAGAGAAAAAGAGAGAAGGGGCAATGCTACTATCGTTTTACCGCACTTGTGCTTCAAAGTATCACCATGTTCTTCATATAGAGAGTCTCCATGATTTGTCATTTTCATATACTAGTGGGAATTTTTACATTATAGAACTTGGCTTGTATATTCTGATGATAGGCTTCCTCAAATATCCAAGATCTTCATGAGCAAGCAAGTTGGATGCACAACCACTTAGTTTCTATAGCGAGCTTTCATACACTTATAGCTCTAGTGCATCCGTTGCATGGCAATCCCTACTCCTCGCATTGATATCGACTGTAAGGACTCTCCATTGCCTAACGATCCGCCGAGTTGATGCGAGACTTTCTTCACCTTTTGTCTTCCCTTATAAACCTCTACCAACATATTCTATTCCACCCGTAGTGCTAAGTCCATGTCTCATGCTCATATATAGAGTAAAGTTGAAAATGCCGAAGCAAGAAAAGGTATGATACAATTGCTTGGTTTGGCACCGGTGTGCTCATGATTTGTACTTATGTTAGGAAGACGGAGTAATGCCATGCTTACACAATTCAATGAGTAGGGATAACATTCGTTAAGCATCATATACTTTGAAAAGTAATGATTGTTTTCTAGTATTCATGGATATTATTTTGTTGATATTAATTACTTCATCATTTCTTAATATTCATACCGTAGGAGATTACATGATACGACATGTTACGAAGCATTCAACATCAAAAATTCTATTTTTTATCATTTACATCCTCGAGGACGAGCAGGAATTAAGCTTGGGGATGCTAATACGTCTCCAATGTATCTATAATTTTTGATTGTTTCATGCTATTATATTACCAATCTTATATACTTTATACATCTTATTATATCATTTTTGGTAACTAACCTATTAACCCAGTGTCATGTGCCAGTTGCTGTTTTCTGCTTGTTTTTGGTTTTACAGAAAATCCCTACCAAACGGAGTCCAAACGCTATGAAACTTTTTGACGATTTTATCTGAACCAGGAGGGACCCTAGAAGCTTTGGGGGAGGAACAGAAGCCAGACGAGGAGACGGCAAGACAACAGGGCGCGCCCAGGGTGCAGGCGCTCCCTGATGTCTTGTGGGCCCCTCGTGGCTCCGTCTGACCTAATTCCAGCACTATAAATTCCCAAATATTGCAGAACCCCCAGGGCGAGACCTGAAACAATTATTCCGCCGCTGCAAGCCTCTGTTCTTCTGCGATCCCATCTGGAGGCCTCTGATGGTACTCTGCTGGAGGGGGAATCGATCATGGAGGGCTTCTACATCAACCTTGCTGCACCTTCGATGATGTGTGAGTAGTTCCCACAAGACCTATGGGTCCATAGTGATTAGCTAGATGGCTTTCTCCCTCTCTTTGATCTTCAATACAACGTTCTCCTTGGAGTTCTATTCGATGTAATCTTCTTTTGCAGTGTGTTTGTTGGGATCCGATGAATTGTGGGTTTATGATCAGATTGTTCATTGCAAGTAATTGAGTTATATTATGAACATTATTATGTGTGATTGTTATAGCTATGTAATGCTTTCCAATCTATGAGTTTTCTTTGGCTACGTTGATGATTTGGTCTTCAGTGGAAGTGGTGCATAGTAGTAGGTTCAATCTTGCGGTGTCCTCACCTCGTGACAGAAGGGGTAGCGAGGCAGGTATTTGTATTGTTTCTACTAACGGAAAAACAACGGGGTTCGATCATATTGATTGGTCTTATTTTGTCTACGTTATGTCATCATGCTTCAAGCATTACTCTGTTTGTTATGAACTTAATACCTTAAGATGCATGCTGGATAGCGGCCGAGCGGTGGAGTAATAGTAGTATCAGTCTACTTGTCACGGGCGTAATGCCTATGTACTGATCATGCCATCAATAACATCATAACTATGCGCTTTTCTATCAATTGCCCAACAGTAATTTGTTTACCCACCGTGTGATATGTTCTTGAGAGAGATGCCTCTAGTGAAAACTATGGCCCCCGTGTGCCTTCACCATATTTACTAAAACACTAAAAATCCTGCTGCAATTCATATCCTTTTAATTTCTTTTGTAATTTATATATCTATCATTATCAGAATTAATCCTTGCAACTAACGAGTACAAGGGGATTGACAACCCTCTTGCCCGCGTTGGGTGCAAGTATTTTGTTTGTGTGTGCAGGTACTGTCGACCTTTGTCTGTGTGAATCTCCTATTGGTTCGATAACCTTGGTTCTCTACTAAGGGAAATACTATCCGCTACTATATTGCTTCTCCCTTCCTCTTTGGGGAAAATCCCAACGCAGCTCACAAGTAGCACATACCCATGCGGTTCTTGTAAGCGGTGCGATAAGCCCATAATGTTTCATTTAGCTTTCCTACCCAATCCTTTCTGGACTTTTGCACCGTCTTCTGTAATATTGTCTTTATCTCATGGTTTGAGAGTTCCACTTGACCACTAGTTTGTGGATGATACGGTGAAGCTATCTGGTGGGTTACTCCATATTTACGAAGTACTCTCCCAAAAATTCCTTGTATAAAATGAGACCCACCGCCAGTGATAAGAACTTTAGGGACTCCGAACCTGGGAAGGATGATGTCCTTTATCATCTTCAGCGAGGTAGCCGCGTCTGCATGATGGGTTGGGATGGCTTCAACCCACTTGGTAACATAATCTACAGCAACAAGAATATGAGTATGCCCATCTGAAACAGGGAATGGTCCCAAATAGTCCAATCCCCAAACATTAAATGGTTCATAGACCAGACTATAGTTCATAGGCATTTCTTGTGTACGTCCTATATTACCTATGCGTTGACAAGGATCGCAATTTTTGAGAAACCTGTGTGCATCTCTGAAGAGTGTAGGCCAGTAGAATCCTGATTGAAGCACCTTGGCAGCTGTCCGATCACCTGCATGATGTCCTGCATAAGGGCTGCTATGGCAACTTTTGAGTATAGCATTCATCTCATACTTAGGTACACATCGCCTAATCATGTCATTCGGTCCATGCCGATAAAGAAAAGGATCATCCCAGAAATAGTACTTCAGATCACTGAGGAACTTTTTCCTTTGATGATAATTCATATCAAGTGGCATGTACTTTCTTGCAAGAAATTTAGCACAATCCGCAAACCAAGGCTCTATCTTTTTTATCATAGACAAACTCTCACCTGGAAAGGATTCATTTATGGGAACTGGGTCATACGGTATCCTTTCCATGCGTGATAGGTGGTCTGCTACTAGATTGTCCTCTTCCCTGCAGTCTACTATCTGCAAGTCAAACTATTGATGTAGTAATATCCATCGAATCAATCGGGGCTTAGCATCCTTCTTAGCAAGAAGATAACAAAGGCACAATGATCTGTGTGGACTTTCACTTTTAAATTTATAATATAAGGTCTAAATTTATCACAAGCAAAGACAATAGCAAGTAATTCTCTCTGTGGTTGCTAAATGCCTTTGATCTTCGTCCAAGTTCCTGCTAGCATAAAAGACAACATTAAGTTTCTTATCATCACGCTGTCCCAAGACAACTCCAATAGCATAGTTGCTAGCATCACACATGATCTCAAAGGGTTCATCCCACTTCGGAGGTTGGATGATTGGAGTCTCTCAATTTTTCGTAGGCATGCACACAGCTCTTATCAAAAGAATAGGGCACATAATTTTGTAAAAGTTCAGTCAAAGGTTTTGATAATTTAGAAAAATCCTTAATGAACCTTCAATAGAAACTAGCATGACCCATGAAAGTTTACATACCTTTTATGTCTTGAGGGTAAGGTAAAATTTCTATTACCTCAATTCTCTCTTGGTCCATTTCAATACTCCTTGCTGAATCTCTATGTCCTAGTACTACTCCCTCGGTGATCATGAAGTGGCTATTTTCCGAATTCAGCACGAAAATTGTTTCTTCGCATCTCTGCAAAACTTTGGTGAGATTATAGAGACAGTTGTCAAAAGAAGTGCCTTGGACAGAAAAAATGTCCATAAATACTTCGACAATTTTCTCCACAAAGTCAAGGAAAATTCTAGAAATGCACTTCTGAAAAGAGGGTGGCCCGTTACATTAGCCAAATGGCATTCTACGTTATGCATACTGTAGGGACAAGTGAAGGTGGTCTTGTAGCGACCCGGCCCAAATGGATCGGAGTCTCCGTGTTTAAGTGCCATCCCTGGATCGGTTTGCTAGCACACACAGTACTCGATGAAATATAACAGAGTTCAATCACACACTTTATTACAGTGAGGTCCTCAAAAGAGTATTTATTACATAAATATGGCTGAAAGCCCTCTAAATAAAATAATCGTGGAAGCTCGAAGGTAAATGAGTCCATCAACTCCACGACAAAACTGAGTGCAGAACAGCAACCTATCGCACCTTAATCCTCGTCGGAAACCTCTGCAACATGAGACGTTGCAGCCGTGTATGTCAGCACTTGGAATATGCTGGCAAAATCACACCATAGAATAATAATGAAATTTCTACCTCTATATGCAATATTGCTGGTGAAGGCTCTAAGTTTAATTTACATAAAGCTAATTTTGTCCTACATCAAATTAATTAAATTATTACTACAAAGTTGCCATTATTGAGATGGTTCCTCCAACTCAATTCCATTACCCAAAATTGTTATAAACCCACTTCATTAATTAAATTATGATGATGAGATCACGCGATAAATCACTTCTAGCGGCTCAAATTTTCCATAACCGTGGACTTGGCTAATCATGATTAGTTTTTAAACTCTGTAGAGGTTTGCGCACTTTTCCCCACAAGACTCGACCACCTCCTTGATCGGAAGATCAAGATAAAGTCTTTCAGAAGCGTTTCCCTTTAACCCTGGGTAGACCGGTACACCTACATTCCCCTACATCTGCTAGCCTACCCGGACAGAGGTCGCACAACCAACTCAACTAGGCCAGAGCCCATAATGGCTTGGGGCTGCACATGGAAGCTTCTAGTGATGAAGTTTCGTTTGATCCCTTTGAGCCTGGGTGGCATTCCATAGGGTGATCTTCGGGTACTCCGGGATCCCCTGGGTAGTACTGGTTTCTCCAGGGTGCCCCAACCATTCCACCAATATGTGTGTTAATGTTGCCACCTTAAGGTTAACCCAAAAATATTATTTCTCTCACAACTTACATGAATCACACATACCACCCCGTCTACAAAAGCATGGCTAAGCAATCTAACTTAACAAGCAACGATAATTCCCGGGTGTTTTAAGGATAATGGGTTCCTACCTCAATGAACTACAAATCATTGCCAAAATTTCCAATCCTGCTCATGCAAGTATAACAGTGGAATTAATGCATAGGAAAAACATAGGTATATAAAAGTATGAACAAGGTGTGAACTTGCCTTGCCGAAAGTTGTTGGAGTCTAATGATTGATAATATTCTGCCTCGCACTGCGGACAATCTAGCGTAAGCAAACAATAGCACACATAAGCAATCACTCAAAAACAAAAAAGAATTGCAAATAAAAGACTTATGAAAACTCGAAAAGAACCAAATAAAGCTTCTGGACATAAACATATTTTTAATAGTATCAAAATTATATGATTTTGATTACAACAGAAAGTACATGTCACAAGATTTAACTAGCAAAAAGAATCAACTAAAACGGAGGTACGAAACTCAAGTTATGGCCTATTGAAGTTCAAATTTGAATATGATCCAAATCATGTTTTAATTCTTCAAAAATATTTTTAGTTGGGGCCACTGGATATATGGGGTTTTTATGAACTAGTAGGAAAAAGAATCATCTAATTTGGATCTATAGAACTAAATATGTGATAAAAACAAATTGGATAGAATCCGAATCTGAAACTATTAGATCTCGGCCGACCGTGGCAGAGGTGCCATGTGGCGCGCTGCGAGTGGCTGTGGGTGTTTGCTGTTGGTAGAGCTGGCGGACGGCCGAACGCTAAGAGAAATCAGTTCAAACGAAATAAAAAAACCTAGATCTAATCTAGTCCAGTGGATATATATCTGACGGTGGTTGGATGTCCACTACGGTGCCTAAGTGGCGGACGGCCAAAATTTAAAGAAAACGGCGGCTGTGGCTAAGTTAAATTAAAACCACATGGTCGGTTTGATCTAAACCGAAGAAATAAACCAATCTACTAAAGAAAAACCTAAACTTTCGGATGGGTCTAATCTAGGCCCTTGATTAAAGATAGGACGTTGAAGGGCGGTGGCGGCTTACAGAGAGGCAACGAGGGCGAGGTTCGGCTCGGCGTCGGCGGTGGAGGTGCTCCGGTGGTCGGCGGTGTCGGGCGAGTTCACGGGCAGGTTCAGTGGAGAGTGGCGCGTCTGGTGGTGGTCTCGGCAAGCATTGGGGACGACGGGAGCGAGCAGGGCATCAAGGCGGAGGGTCGGGTGCTCTGCGGGCTCCGGCGATGCACGGGTGATTTCCGACTCGAGTTTGTAGAGGGGAAGAAGGGGTGAGGCCATGTCAACCAAGTGCACGGAGGTGTGGCAAAATGATGAACAAAAGATGGACGGATGGAGGTGGCTTACCGGAGTTTAAATCGTCCGGCGAAGCTATGGGGGCTGGCGAGATTGGAACTGTGGGTACGGGCGATATGGGTGGTCTGGAGCGTCAGCTTTTGGTGCAAAAGAAGGAGGGAAGGCTGGGTATTTATAGTGACAAAGGCATGCAGAAGGGGGCAGGTCGAGGGTAGGGTTTAGGGCGGCTCGGACTCGCGGTGGCGCGGACGGGTTCGGGCAGGGCTCTGCCCATTTCTTGCGGGAGGAGGAAGACGAGGTGGGGTCCGGGTGTCGGCGACCATGGCAAATAGAGAGGGGATCAGGTGACCGAGGCGGAGGGGCTTCGACGCGGGGGAGTGGGCTGCGGGCCGATTCGGCCGGTGGGCCGGATGGTTGGCGCCGCCGTGGCGCTATTTTTTTTTTGTAAAACAGAGATTTTTTTCTATTTTCTATTTACAGAAAAACTAAAACACAGAAAATACTAATACAACTAATTCTAAAAATTCCAGAAAAATTCACATAAATATCTAGCAATACATAGAGCGACGTGAACTTCTTATTCTAGCCTAAATGAAGTATTTTAAAAATATCTATTTTTGCAAAAAAGGTTCAGTTGAGAAATAAAAATAGTTCTCAACAATTCCAAAATATCAATTAATATTCAAATATTTTCTCCAACTCATTTATTCTGAAGAAGTCATGTTATCTTTTCTCTCTTTTTGAGTGGAAAATTATTTGAATAATGCAACAAATGAAATCCCAAAATGCAAAGAAAATGTGATATGCATATGAATGAATACTAAAACATCCAAATTGAAAATTGGGATGTTACAGGTCTTCTCTTGGTCTTCAGGTCGGATTGGTATCTACGAAAATCCGGAATACCCATCGAGATAACAAAAATAGGTGTTATTAGCCAACCCCTCCAATATCTCATTTATGAATGGTTGTAGGTAGTGGTCCTTCCTGGTCCATTTATTTAATTTCTTGAAATCAACACATGTTCCATATCCAACAATAGCCCTAGTAGGGACTAGGTCATTATTTTCATTAGTTACTAAAGAAACTCCTCCTTTCTTTGGAATGCAATGAACTGGACTCACCCACTTACTATCAGAAATAGGGTAAATTACCCCAACATCAAGAAGACGTATTACTTCTTTCTTACCACATTCTTTGAGGCGGGATGTAGTATTCGTTGACTTTCAATTAACGGTTTAACTCCTTCAATGGGAATAGCGTGAGAATAAATAGATGGATCTATCCCTTTTACGTCTTTCATTGAGTAGCCGAAAGCCTTACGGTGTTTAGTTAACACCGCCAATAGCTTCTCCTTTTCTTTTCCTGAAAGGTCAGCATTAACAATAATAAGAAATCTTTTGGTGTCATCCCTAAACTCATATCTTAGTCCTTTAGGTAATGGTTTCAGAATACATGGAGGTAGTTCTTCGTCTCCTTTCCTTTCAAGAACCTCATACACTTTATTTAAATGTGGGCAGACTATGGGAGTAGCATCCATTATCATCTCAATTTCCTCCTTTTCTTATTCTTCTTCAAATAAGGACGCTGGTCTCACTAGGACCCTTTCAACTTCAACTTTTGGAGTCTGGAGATGAATCTGAGCTAGTTGATTTAATTTTTGCTCTTCCTCATCTTGAGCTTCTTCTTGATATGGTTTACTTAAGGCGGAAGAAAATGGAAATTTAATCATCTCGTCTCCCAATTTCGTAGAGATAATTTTCTTTTTGATATAAGCTCCTGCAACATTCAAAAAATAATTTCCAAAAATAATAGGACAATCTTTATCCTCTGAAATCATCAGTACATAAATATCAATGGGATAAATGAGTGACCCTATTATAATGTTGATATCTTTGAGGGTGCCGCAAGGTTTTTGATCAGTCTTATTTGCATGCTTAATAACAACATCAGTACGGGGGAAAATCTCATCATAAATTTTTGCATAATGAGTGTAAGGAATAATATTGACTGGGGATCCTGGGTCACACAATCCAAAGTAAGGCTTGCTTCCGAATGAGCATGATAAAATTTGTTTACCTGTGTCCTTACCTTCAGTACACCCTTTAAGGTAAGAGGTGGTATCTTGGTCTAAAAAGACTTCTTTATTAACCACTACTATAGGTGTAGCAAGTTCTTTCATGATATGCACGTGCGATGGAGTTCCATATTGTTCTACCTTAATACTCTTCTTATGCTTAGCAGAAAGTGATTCTCCCTTCTTTTTGCCCTTCTGTTCAAAATAAGCCCCTCTCCGGTCTTGGGGCGGAGTAGCTTTCTTCACAATTGATTCTACCATTCGGATCGCTTTCGCTTCCCTGGTGTGTTTCACAAACTTTTTATCTGGTAGCTGCAAAAACTTAGAAAATTCATTCAAAATATGTAGAATGGGATCAGTTCCAATATTTAGCTCATGACGAAGGTCTTTCATCCCCTTTGTTCTAAGGGAAGACATAATACTATCATAAACAGGATCAACCTTAGTCTTTTCGTTTGAGCATAGGTACCAACTCTCAGCATTATGCCAAATTCTATCAAGTAAATTCCAAGCCTGTGATATCTTGGCTCCCATAATAGAACCTTTGGAAGCAAGATCAAAAGCATGTTTACTTTGGGAGTCAAGTCCATGTAAACTGCGTTGGTATTTTCCCTGAAGAGGAGGGGTGATGCAACACAGTAGAGATAAGTATTTCCCTCAGTGAGAATCAAGGTATCGATCCAGTAGGAGAACCATGCAAAACCTCATGAGCAGCACCTGCACACGCAAAAGCAAATACTTGCACCCAACGCGGGCAAGAGGGTTGTCAATCCCCTTGAACTCATTATTTGTAAGGAATAAATCTTGTAGTGGTAGATAGATAAATTGCAAAAGAAAATAAAAGTAAATAAATTGCAGCAAGGTATTTTTAGTTTTCTTTTTATGATTAAAGTAGACCCGGGGGCCATAGTTTTCACTAGAGGTTTCTCTCTCGAACGAATAGCATACGGTGGGTAAACAAATTACTATTGGGCAACTGATAGAAATGTGCATAGTTATGACGGATTCATGGCAATGATCATGTATATAGGCATCACGTTCGAGACAAGTAGACTGACTCCTGCCTGGATCTACTACTATTACTCCACCCATCGACCGCTATCCAACATGCATCTAGGGTATTAAGTTAATGAAAACAGAGTAACGCCTTAAGCAAGATGACATGATGTAGACAAAGTAAACAAAATCAATATGAATAAACCACATCGTTTTACCCTTAATTGCAACAATACAAATACGTGTCTTGTCCCTTTCTGTCACTGGGATGTAGAACACCGCAAGATTGAACCCATTATAAAGCACCTCTCCCACCGAAGATAAATCAATCTAGTTGGCCAAACCAAACGGATAGATCGGAGAGAAATACAAAGCTATAACAATCATGCATAAAATAATTCAGAAAAGACTCAAATATTTCTCATGAATAATTTGATCATAAACCCGCAATTCATCGGATCCCAACAAACGCACCAGAAAAGAAGATTACATCAAATAGAACTCCAAGGAGATCGAGGAGAACGTTGTATTGAAGATCAAAGAGAGAAGAAGCCATCTAGCTACTACCGATGGACCCTTAGGTCTGTGGTAAACTACTCACACATCCTCGGAGGGGCAGCAAGGTTGATGTAGAAGCCCTCCGTGATCGATTCCCCCTCCGACATAGTACCGGAAAAGGCCTCCAGATGGGATCGCGGAAGAACAGAAGCTTGCGGCGGCGAAAAAGTTATTTCATGGGGCTCTCTATTGGTTTCCCAATATTTGAGAATTTATAGAAGTGGAATTAGGTCAAAACGAGCCACGAGGGGCCCATAAGGCATATTGGTGCCCCCTGGGGGCGCGTGGGGTTGCCTTGTCTCCTCCTCGTGAGACTTCTGGTCTCCTGCCGAAGCTTCTAGGGTCTCTTTTGTTCAGAATTTTTTTTCAAAAAGTTTCATAGCGTTTGGACTTCGTTTGGTATTGATTTCTTGAAAAACCAAAAACAAGCAGAAAACATCAACTAGCACTGGGCAATAGGTTAATAGGTTAGTCCCAAAAAATGATATAAAATAGCATATAATTGCATATAAAACATCCAAGATTGATACTATAATAGCATGGAACAATAAAAAATTATAGATACGTTGGAGACGTATCAGTCCACCATAAAAGAAATTCACAATTAAGCAATCGGGACAATGGTGTTCAGGTCATGCAGAGATTATACCACGATGCCTTATATATGCATCTACCAGTTTCTCACCTGTTCTCTGTCCAAAGCTACTAATCTTCCTTCTTATTGTATATAATTTTCCTTGAGGGTAATAATGAGCATAGAATGCAGCTAATAACTTCGGCCAATTACTCATGGTACTTACGGACTGATGTGATAGCCATTCAGCATCTCCTCTTTCAAGTGAATAAGGAAAATTTTAGCTTTTATCTCATCATTAGTTAAATCCTGCATCTAAAAAGTTCCACATGCAGTGTTAAAGCTATCAATATGTTTATAACGACATTTAGTTGCATCAGCTCGGAATGTATCATTTTTCAACATATCAATTAATCGAGGATTTGTCTCAAATACTTGACCAGATAGGTCAGGACCAACAGATATAAAATTCTCTCCTTGAACCGGTCCTGCTACCAGTTGCACACCTACCTGACAAATTTGTTCTTGAAGGACCATGGTTGCTCGTGATCTACAAAAACCGCTAGAACACAAAATAATTCAAAACTTAAGGCAAAGCCCAAAAGCGCTCAGCTCCCTGGCAACGGCGCCAGAAAAAGCTTGATGGCTTGCAACTGCATAGGGTTTAGTTGTAGACTTTTCGTAGTTAGAGTATCGATCCCACAGGGAGCGTAGGAATCAGAATTTTGCCTCTTGTAGTGAATTATATATTTATATGCCTGTAGATAATTGTAGACTTGAAGCAAAGTGAGGGCGGTAAATAATTGTGACTGGGTAATAAAGCAAACTTTGAAGGAAATAACATAAAAGTAAATAAAGAGCAATGACTAGAGTGATTGATGGAACATCACAGGAGTAAGGCCTTCTCAGGAAGTCTAGAGTCCCCATTGGTATGTTTCTAGCACACCTATACATTGGCATAATATGGGATGGATACTTGAGCCACTGTTGACGATTATGCTGTGCGGAGCCGGGTACAGTACACATTCTACTCGAAGTAGACTTCTTGCCATGCACGCCACTATCATAGTTTCCCGAGAGGGTTAAAACTCATGATAATTAAGGGTTACCCCATGGACGCGGCCTCTCTAAGGGTTCTCCATAATTCCCCTATCAATTGCAAATCTTAGGAGCAAAAGGCTTTTGTTGTCACCTCGAATTACCCTCACATCCTAATCCTTTACAACGACAGTGATATACTTCGTGGCCATAAGGCACAAATGCCGAGTGGGGCCCCTTCACAACATTCACGAAGTTATTAAACTAAGCATTCAACAGGTAATCTCATATCCATAATAATGTTTCAGATTTTGCACATACCAAGGTTCATCCACATCCCCGAGAACTAGGGGTCTACTCATACATGAAGACAACGAACATCATGACATGGGTGAAGGCATACATGGATGAATGATTCAAATAACACACAAAATGATCCACTAGGGTTCTTTGATGTTACAATGATAAGGATGTGGATGATGACGATGATGACGATGAAGGCGTGGGTGACGATGACGATGACGATGACAGTGGTGATGATGGTGTATCCCCCTTATGCGCGAGAAGGAAGATCCCGGCTTGTCGCTTGATGACTCTGCAGCTGCTTCTTCTTCTTCGTTAGCTTCTCTCTCTGCCACTAATGCAACACTAACCACTTGATTTGTTGCCGCTAAGTATAGCAGCAACGACTCTTGTGGCCTAGGCACAACTAGTGTTGGCAGAGAGGAGAGGTACTTCTTCAAATCTTGCAGTGCGGCTTCCGCTTCCAGAGTCCATTTCATTGGACCTGCCTTTTTCAAAATTTTGAAAAACGGCAAGGCGCACTGAGCAGACTTGGAGATGAACCTGCTTAGTGCAGCTACGCAGCCGGCAAGACGTCGCACATCCTTGATGCGCTTGGGTGCTTCTATCTGCTCAATGGCTTTGATCTTGTCGGGATTGGCTTCAATTCCTTGCTGAGATACAAAGAACCCGAGAAGCTTGCCGGATGGAACGCCAAACACACACTTCTTAGGGTTGAGCTTCAAGTTGATCTTGCACAGATTGGCAAATGTTTCTTCTAAATCTTGAATGAGGGTTGATTTGTCCTTGGTTTTGACCACTATATCATCAATATAAGCTTCCACATTTCTGTGCAACTGAGGCTCAAAACCAATCTGGACTACTCTTGCAAATGTTGAACCAGCACTCTTTAATCCGAAAGGCATACGCAGAAAGCAGTATGTGCCACATGGAGTGATGAATGCGGTTTTCTCCTCATCTTCCTTGGCCATGAAAATCTGATGGTAACTAGAGTAGGCATCAAGAAAAGAGAGTAAATCACAGCTGGCAATGGAGTCCACAATCTGGTCGATCCGTGGCAAAGGGAAAGGATCTTTTGGGCAAGCTTTATTGATATCAGTGTAATCGATACAAAGCCTCCATTTCCCATTTGCTTTGCGCACTACTACTGGATTGGCCAACCATGTTGGATGGAGTACTCCTCTAACCAAGCCTGCCGCTTCTAGCTTCTTTATCTCTTCAGCAATAAACTGTTGCCGCTCCAGAGCTTGCTTCCTGACCTTCTACTTGACGGGCCGCGCATGAGGACAGATGGCAGGGTGGTGCTCAATTACCTCCCTAGGAACACTGGGGATGTCAGATGGTTGCCATGCAAACACATCGACATTCGCTCGTAGGAAGGCAACGAGTGCGCTTTCCTATTTTTTAGCAAGGGTGGCACTTATGGTGACAGCGCCGCCCGTGCCGTCCTCCTTTGCAGACACCTTCTTGGTTGCTGGTGGAGCTATCCTGGACTTCTTGCTCTTGCCGGTAGAACTCTCCCGTATGTCCTCAATGGGTGCGCAGCACTCCGAAGAGGTGCGCTTCCCGGAGTCCTTGTCATAGGTCTTGCTGGTCTTCTTGTCTTTCTTCCCCCATGGGCCTTGCCGGCAAGAGCAGGTGCCTTGGCGGCGGATGTTGCGACTACCTCCCGGTAGAGCTTGTCGGCGCAGATGACTGCGTCCTTCTTGTCGGAGTGGATGGTGATGACACTCATCGGCCCTGGCATCTTGAGTGTGTTATAGGCGTAGTGGGATGCCGCCATAAACTTCGCCAAGGCTGGGTGACCAAGAATCCCATTGTAAGGCAACGGAATTTTGATGACGTCGAAGACAATCTTCTCCGTCTTGTAGTTCAGCTCGCTGCCAAATGTCACCGGCAAAGTGACTTTTCCCTTGGGTTGGCTCCTTCCCGGATTGATCCCTTGAAACGTGCCTGTTTCCTTGAGATCTTCGTCAGGAATCTGTTGCCTCTTGATCATGCCTAGCAAGATCAGGTTCAAGCCGGCCCCACCGTCAACCAACATCTTTGTGACCTTGGTCGCGAGGAATTGTACTTGGCGCTCGATCGTGTGCCTTGTATCTTCATGCACCTTCTTGAGGTATGTTGCTCATGCACTCGCGTCCATGTTGATGCGCTCTTGTAGAGGTAGCAGTAGAATGCCCAATGGGGACAACGGGTCGAAGCCGTAGACGACCTCGAAGGGGAACTTGCCGGTTTTAGAATGTCTTGCTCGATTGTAGGCGTACTCGGCGATGGGCAAACATTCCTCCCACTCCCTTATGTTCTTCTTGATCAACATGCGTAGGAGTGTGGAAAGCGTCCAGTTTGTGACCTCCATTTGGCCGTCGGTTTGTGGATGATATGCTGAAGAGAATAGGAGCTTGATTCTGAGCTTGGCGCAAAGTGTCTTCCAAAAGTAGCGAAGGAACTTGACGTCACGGTCCGATACAATCGTCTTGGGCACTCCATGCAATCGTAATATTTCCCTACAAAGGAGATTTGCAACATGTGAAGCATCGTCGATCTTGTTACATAGAATAAAATGTGCCATCTTTGAGAAACGATCCACAACAAAAAAAACAAATCTTTGCCGTTTTGAGTTTTAGGCAACCCAAGCACAAAATCCATACTAATATCTTCCCATGGGTGATACGGAATAGGGAGTGACATATATAGACCATGGGATTGAGCTTTAGACTTAGCTTTGCAGCATGTAGAGCACCAGTTGGTGTAGCGTGAAACGTTGCGAAACATCTTTGGCCAAAAATAGTTCTTGGAGAGCATGGCAAATGTCTTGTCACGTCCAAAATGCCCCATGAGTCCTCCACCATGAGCTTCTTGCAAAAGCAACAAACGAAGAGAAGACTCGGGTATACAAAGTTTGTTAGCTAGCATAAGATAATCATCCTTCAAATAATATCACTCCCAAGTTTTGTGTGTTAAACATTTGGCATAAGGAATCACAAATGAAACATCATGCGCATACAAGTCTTTAATGTGCTCAAATCCTATAACATTCAACTCAAGTTGAGTAACTAACATGCACTTGCGGGAAAGAGTGTCCGCCACAACATTTTCCTTACCTTTGATGTACTTGATAACATAAGGAAAAGACTCAATGAACTCACTCCATTTGACATGACGCTTATTCAACTTTGTTTGACCCTTAAGGTATTTAAGCGTCTCATGATCTGTATGGATGACAAATTCACGAGGGCGAAGATAGTGTTCCCACACATGCAAGACTCTCACTAAAGCATATAGCTCTTTGTCATAGATGGGATAATTAAGTTGCGCGCCGGAGAGTTTCTCACTAAAGTATGCAATTGGTCGCTTCTCTTGCATTAACACATCACCTATGCCATTACCACTAGTGTTGCAATGCACTTCAAAGGTTTTCTCAAAATTTGGTAATGCAAGTAAAGGAGCATGTGTAAGCAAGTTCTTAAGCTCATGAAATGTGGCATCTTGGGATGGACCCCAAACAAATGGTGCATTCTTTCTACTCAATGCGTGCAATGGTGATGCAATAGTGCTAAAATCCTTCACAAAGCATCGATAAAATCTGGATAAGCCAAGGAAACTACGCACTTGAAGTAAATTGGTTGGTTGTGGCCAAGTTTTAATAGCATCAATTTTAGCTTCATCAACTTGAACACCCTTATAGGAGACTACAAATCCCAAGAAAACAACTTTATCAACACCAAAAGTGCATTTCTCCATGTTAGCGTAAAGTCGCTCGTTTCTAAGAACTTGCAAGACGTCTCTAAGGTGTTTCACATGATCATCAAGAGATTGGCTAAACACAAGAATGTCATCAAAGTATACCACAACACAAATGCCAATATATGCGAAGAACATAGTGCATCACACGCATGAAAGTGCTAGGTGCTTGAGATAATCCCATAGGCATGACTAACCATTCATACAAGCCAAATTTGGTTTTGAAAGCCGTCTTCCATTCATCACCCTCTTGCATTCGAATTTGATAGTAGCCACATTTAAGATCAATTTTGGAGAAAATGGTGGCTCCATTAAGTTCATCTAGGATGTCATCAAGGCGTTGAATGGGATGGCGGTATATAACGGTGATAGCATTAATAGGATGGCAATCGAAACACATACGATAGCTACTGATGAGTCCAATTTACGTGACGTTTTTCCTATATATTTTGTGCCTACAAGGTGGGCTTTGTGGAATTTTACCGCGTTCGTGCACTTCTTTTGGTTGATAATCCCTCAGGTAACGTCTTTTGGAGCAATATTCATTTAACAGAGAAAATCCTCCAAAATGGTAGTGGAATCACGCATTAAAGGTGATAAACACTTTCCATAAAAATCAAGCAAGAAGGCCAAGGAGACAGCCGTCGTTGCGCTCCCAGAGCGAACAATGGTGTTCCATGCGACCACGCGCACTCGCATGCGCGGTCGTATGGCGCGCCGCCGCCTCTGGGGGATCGACTATTTTCACCCCGTCGAAACGAATCGAGGGGAGGACGAACAGAGACTCTAGAAACGCATCCAGAAGGCAGAACCCTAGCCGCCGGAGCCCATCCGGTGTGAGGATCAACCGGGAGAAGAAGGGGATTCCTCTCACCGCGCAAGGAACGGCATCATCATCAACATCTACATCATCACCATCTTCATCATCATCGCCATCCACATCCTTATAATCTGCAACATCAAGAACACTAGTGGATCCTTCGGTGTATCGGTTGAATCATTCGCCCATGTATCTCATTACCATCATCATGATGATTATTGTTCTTATGTGTGAGTAGACCCTCTAGTTCTCGGGGATAAGGATGAACCTTGGTATGTGTAGGATCTGAAACGTTTGTCATGTATATGAGATCCTCTGTTGAATGCTTAGTTCAATAACTTTGTGAATGTTGTGAAGGGGCCCCAGTCAGCATTTGTGCCTATATTGGCCACGAAGTATATCATTGTCTTTGCATAGGTTTAGGATGTGGAGGTAATTCGAGGTGACAGTAAAAGCCTACTGCTCCTAACCTTTACAAATGACCAGGGATTTACGAAGAACCTTAAGTGAGGCCGCGTCCATGGGGAAACCCTTAATTATCATGAGTCGTAACCCACAGGGGGAGATTATGATGGTGGCGTGCGTGGCACGAAGTCGACCACGAGTAGAACGTGTTCTGTAGCCGGCTCCGCCCAGCATAAACGTCAACAGTGGCTCAAGTATCCTTTCCATGCTGTGCTCATGCGTAGTAGTACTAGAAACATACCAATGGGGATTCCGAACTCCCAAAGAACGCCTTTTTAATTCTGTTGTCTCACCGTTATTTACCATCTTTATCTTTCATTTACTTATATGTTATTTAGTTACAAGTCACCATTTCACTCAATCCTTATTTAAATCCGCCCTCACTCTGCTTCAAGTCTACAATTATCTGCAGGCACAAAGTTACATAATTCTCTACAAGAGGCAAAAGCCTAATTCCTGTGCTCCCTGTGGGATCGATACTCTTACTTCAAAAAGGCCACATCTAAACCTTGTGCACTTGTAGGCTATCAGGCTTTTTCTGGCGCCGTTGCCGGGGAGCTGAGCGCTTTTGGGCCTTGCCTTGAGTTTTAAATTATTTTGTGATCTAACTGTTTTTGCAGACAAAGAGCAGCCATGGTCCTTCAAGAACAAGTTTATCAGGTAGGTGCTGAGTTAGTAGCAGGACCGGCTCGAGGAGAGAACTTTATAACGACTGGTCCTGACCTACCTTGTAAAGTATATGAGATAAACCCTCGGTTAATTGATATGATAAGAAAAAAAAAATTCTGAGGTGATGCAACTGAATGTCCTTATGAGCATATTGACAATTTTAATCTTGCATGCGGAACTCATCAGTTACAGGAGTTAACCAATGATGAGATCAAAGCAAAAGTATTTCCCTATTCTCTCCATTGAGTAGCTACAGGATGGCTAAGACACCAAGATATAAATACATTGAGAAGCTGGCCAAAATTATTGGCTGCATTTTCCTCTTATTATTTTCCTCAAGGGAAGCTATATACGATCAGGAGGAAGATAAGCAGTTTTGGACAATGGGAAGGTGAGAAGCTAGTGGATGCATATAAAAGGTATCGTGAAATACTTCTTGTATGCCCTGAACATCATTATCCTGACTTTTTAATAGTCAACTTCTTTTATGGTGGGCTTAATTCACAAAGTAAACAAGCTTTAGATCTTGCCTCTAAAGGTTCCTTTTTGGGAACCGAGATATCAAATGCTTGGAGTTTACTTGACAGGATGAGGTACAATGCTGAGAATTGGTACCTTTGTTCAAAGGAAAAGAGTAAAGTTGCTCCTGTTTATGATAGCATTAAATCTTTCCTTAGAACTTCGAAAGTAAAAGATTTACGTCATGAGCTAAATATTGGAACTGACCCCATGCTGCATGTTTTGAAAGATTTTTCAAAGTTCTTGAACTTGCCAGAGAAGAAGTACTTAAAATTCAGCAGGGAGTCTAAGGCTATTCGCATGGTGGAAGCCATAAAGAAAAAGACTACTCCACCTGAAAGGCGAAAAGAAGCCTATCAAAACCCAAATGGTAAAAAGCTAGAAGGGACACCCCCAGAAAAGGGGAAGAAGAATGTCAAGATGGAACAATGTGGGACTCCACCCTACGTCAACATAATTAAAGAACTTGCTACACCTATACCGGTGGTGAATAAAGAGGTCTATTTGGATAGGGATACCACTTCTTATCTTAAAGGGTGTACCGAAGGTAAAAATGCAGGTAAGAAAATTTTATCATGTTCCTTTGGATGCAAGACATATTTTGGGTTGTGTGACCCCGGTTCACCGGTTAATATTATTCCTTATAGTCTTTATGCTAAAATTTATGGTGAGATTGCTCCTTGCACCCTTGAGCCTACTGACGTTATCATCAAGCTTGCAGATAAAGCCGAAAGGAAACCCTGCGGCATCTTTAAATATGTCAACATAATAATAGGCTCTCTCATTTATCCCATTGACATTTTTGTACTAATGATCTCTGAGGATAAAGATTGTCCTATTGTTTTTGGAACCGCCTTTTTGAATGTTGCAGGAGCCTACATAGAAAAGAAATCTATCTCCATGAAGTGGGGAGATGAGATGATAAAGTTCCCTTTTTCCTATATATTAAGTAAGCTGTATGAAGAGGAAGTTCGGAATAATGAGGAACAGGAACTAAATCAACTAGCTAAAATCCATCTCCAAACACCAGAAGATGAAGTTGAACGGGTATTGGTGGGTCCATGATCCTTATATGAAGATGAAGAAAAAGAGGAGATCGAGATGATAATGGATGCAACACCAATAATATGCCCGCATCTTAATAAAGTTTATGAAGCACTTGAAAGAAAGGGAGATGAGGATTTACTTCCTCCGACTTTAAAACCATTACCCAAAGGGTTGAGGTATGAGTTTATGGATAATACAGAAAGATTCCCTATTATTGTAAATGCTGACCTTTCAGGTCAAGAGAAAGAGAAACTCTTAGTAGTGTTGAGTAAGCATCGAAAGGCTTTGCGCTACTCAATCCAGGATGTAAAAGGGATACACCCTTCTATATATTCTCATGTAATACCTATTGAAGAAGGGGCTAAACCCGTAAATGAGAGCCAACGGAGACTCCACCCGGCATCCAAAAATGTGGTAAGAAAATAAATAATACGTCTCCTTGATGCGGGGGTAATTTACCCTATATCTGATAGCAAATGGGTAAGTCCGGTCCATTGCATTCCTAAGAAAGGAGGAATTTCCTTAGTAACTAAAGAAAACAATGACCTAGTCCCTACTAGGGCTGTTATTGGATATGGAATGTGTGTTGATTTCAGTAAATTAAATAAATATACGAAGAAGGATCACTACCCATTGCCATTTTTAAATGAGATATTGGAGAGATTGGCCAACAACTCTTATTTTTGCTACCTTGATGGATATTCTGGGTTCTCTCAAATACCGATCCGGCCTGAAGATCAAGAAAAGACTACCTTTACCTGCCCGTACGGTACATATGCGTATCGTAGAATGCCATTTAGTCTATGTAATGGACCACCCTCGTTTCAAAAGTGCATATCTAAATTTTTTCCTGATTATATTGAAAAAATTGTTGAAGTGTTCATGGACAGTTTTTCTGTCCAAGGCATGTCTTTTGATAATTGTCTTTATAATCTCACAAAGGTATTGCAGAGATGTGAGGAAATAGGTTTCATGCTAAATTGGGAGAAGAGACATTTCATGGTCACTGAAGGTGTGGTGCTGGGACATAGAGTCTGAGGAAAGAGTATTGAGATAGACCAATATAGAATTGAGGTAATAGAAAATTTACCCTACCCTCAAGATGCGAAAGTTATGCAAACTTTTATGGGACATGCTAGTTTCTATAAAAGATTTATTAAAGATTTGTCTAAAATATATGAACCTCTAACTGACCTGTTGCACAAAGATGTGCCTTATTCTTTTGATAAGATCTGTGTGTAGGCTTATGAGAAATTAAGAGATGCCTTGATCACAGCCCCCATCATCCAACCTCCAAAGTGGGATGAGCCCTTCGCGATCATGTGTGATGCTAGCAATTATGTTGTTGGTTCTGTACTAGGACAGCGGGCTGATAAAAAACTTAATGTGATCTTTTATGCTAGTAGGAGTTTGGATGAAGACCAAGTACACTTGGCAACCACTACAAAAGAATTGCTAGCTATTGTTTTTGCTTGTGATAAATTTCGTCCTTATATTATTATCTCAAAAGTGATAGTCCACACCAATCACCGTGCTTTAACGTTACCTTCTTACAAACAAGGATGCTAAACCCCGGTTGATTAGGTGGATATTACTACTTTAGGAATTTGATTTGCAGATAGTAGACCACAAAGGGGAGGACAACCCAGTAGCAGACCACCTATCATGCATGGAAATAATACCTTATGATCCAGTGCCTATAAATGAATCCTTTCCAGGTGAGAGTTTGGCTATGATTAAAAATATAGAACCTTGGTTTGCAGATTATGCTAACTTTCTTGTAGGAAAGTATATGCCGCCCGACATGAGTTATCATCAAAGGAAAAAGTTCTTCAGTGATCTGAAGTATTATTTCTAGGATGACCCATTTCTCTATTGGCATGGACCCGATGACATGATAAGGCACTGTGTCCCAGAACATGAAATGAATGCTATATTGGAAGGGTGCCATAGTAGCCCTTATGCAGGACACCATGTTAGAGATAGGACCGCCGCCAAGGTGCTCCAATTAGGATTTTACTGGCATACACTCTTCAGAGATGCTCACAGGTTTGTTAAAAATTGTGACATGTGTCAAGGCACAGGTAACATTGGGAGGAGACAAGAAATGCCTATGAACTATAGTATAGTTTGTGAACCTATTGATGTTTGGGGATTGGACTATTTAGGACCTTTTACTGTCTCAGATGGGTACACTCACATTCTTGTGGCTGTAGATTATGTTACAAAATGGGTTGAAGCTCTGCCAACCAAGCATGCAGATGCGGCTATTTCGTTGAAGATGATAAAGGACATCATACTACCCAGGTTTGGAGTTCCTAAAATTCTTATCACTGACAGTGGATCTCATTTTATACAGGGAATATTCGGAAGAGTACTTCATAAGTATGGGGTGAGTCATGGAATAGCATCACCATATCATCCACAAACTAGCGGGTAGGTGGAACTCTCTAACAGGGAAATAAAGACGATACTGCAAAAGACGGTGCAGAAGTCTAGGAAAGATTGGGCATCAAAGCTAAATGAAACACGCTGGGCTTATCACACCACTTACAAGAATCCCATGCGGATGTCACCATACAAAATGGTGTATGGTAAGGCTTGTCATCTACCCCTTGAATTAGAGCATAAAGCTTTCTGGGCAATCAAAAATATAAATCTTAATCTTAAAGAAGCTAGAGAAAAAAGGTTGTTGGATATGCATGCTCTAGATGAACTTCGCAACAGTGCTTACGAGAGTGCCAGGTTGTTCAAAGAAAGGGTTAAAATGTGGCATGATCGTAAGATACTGAAATGAACTTTCACTGCGGGGGACAAGGTCCTCCTATTTAACTCTCGTCTCAAGTTGTTTCCAGGGAAGCTTAGGTCTCGCTGGGAAGGGTCCTATGAGATAAAAGAGGTGTACAATTCTGGAGCTGTTCGTCTTAAAGGAGGGAAGAATGGTCCCTCGATCGTGAATGGACAGCACTTAAGGATATACCTTGCAGATGAGCAAGAAGAGCGGAATATAGAAAAGGTAAGTTTCCTCACGATCGAGCAAGCCGAAGCTCTCCGTAAGGAACAACGAGTATACGTCAACACTCCGGTAAGATAGATGTGAATATCTAGATAAAATTTATATTGTTCTTATAAACTTGTTTAATCTTACATCTCAGAGCTTGGAATTTTCGTCTCTAGTTGGGAGCTTTACCACTAATCTTTCAGGGATGAAAAAATTTCTAAGGAAGAAATTGGCACAACCACCAAAAAAAATCAAAGACGGCGTTCCAAAGGACCATGAGCGCCCGTTTGGGCGGTCACACGAAAAAGAGACGGAGGAGACGTGGGAGTCAGAATCAAAGACGGCGTACCATACGGGCATTGGAGGTCGTTTGGGGGACACTCGGCGAACGCTGTGAAAACAGAATTAAAGACGGTGTTCCTGACGATCGGACACGCCCGTACGAGCGGTCGTTCGGTCCATTCCCTGCGGTAGGTAAAAAAAGGGGAGAAGATATCTAGCAGCAGGCCAAATGACCGGCCATACGAGCGCAAGCGCTTGTATGGAAGGCCGTCGTTGACCCGGTTGGCGTGATTCTTTCCCGATTTCATTTTGATTTCTTTCTAACTAACTTATTATCTCATATCTCGTGATTACCTACAGGATTAGCCTTCATAAAAGGGAGAAAGGGATGCCCATAAACCTAAAACCATCTAATCTCTCATCTTCTTTGCCTCCCATCTCCTCCAAAAAGCTTTTAGTTGCAGGCAACACGCACGATCGCCGCCATGATCTCGTCCACCTGTGCTCGCATCATCCCCTTCCTCAACTTGGACGATGTTGAGCCCTCGGGTTAGGAGGACCTAAGGAAGCTTAGCATCAAGGAAGAACCTCGTGAGGAGAAGAAGGATATGGAGGAGAAGGTCGAGGTGGTGGAAATCGAGGAGGAAGAACCAGCAAAAGAAGGAGATCATGACACTATTCCAGATGGGTATCCCCCTAATCCCTATCAATTCAATATCCATGGATCTATTCCATTATTCCCTCTGGGGCCTCCTCAATCTGAGTGGGGAAGCAACCACCAACCCCAGAGGACATGAAGGAAAAGATTCAGGAGTTGGAGAAAGTTTCCAAGGCTTGTGTTAATGTGATCGGGGATGGGTTTGATTCTTACTGGTTGATGAGCAAGGATTTGGAAGCAAGAGTATATGGTATTTTTCATAAGATCGGGCTTATGATTAATACTCTTAATAACAACACTGCACAACTTGAGTTTTTGACCTAGGTTGTAGAGGATCAGCAAGCCGTGATCGAGGAACTGAAGAACAAGCTTAAGAGCATCTGCGCTGCCCTCCAGGAATTCCAGGAGTGAGAATGAAACACTTTGTGCCTGGATCGCCCCGGCTTGATTGTAAGCTTGGGGGAGATTCATGTGCACTTTGTATCTTTACCCTTTTTGCATTTACATTTCTGTGAGATTAGATAATAAGCTTTATTTTCAATAAGGTTGAACTATCGATTTTCCTCTTGAATAAGGAATGATCCCTTCCAATGAGTTTAAGGATATCTTGATGTGTGAGATCATTACTTTTGTTTGAAGAACGTGCTTTATAGTTGTTGTGATCTAAGTAGTAGTGCATATTTACTTACATGATGATTATAAGTCCCCCACATCTTAGTTGTGTAAATTTTTGAAGGGAGATAAAACAACTATATATGTTAGCTCATTGAAAGGTTTAACTTACTTTAGCGCAAGCAAACAAATTAATCCTCTGCTAAAATACCTTGTAAATGAAGTCTCTCTCAGAATAAGGCTGGCTTACACTTAAAATTTCATTAAGCCTTTATTATCATTCAATGAGGAGAGACTGAACCCTTTGATAAAAACTTTTGATATGCAAAATGAAGATGAAACCACTTGCCCGGTTGAAACAACAATGAACTAGGAAATGAAGTTGTTACTTGTCCTCAGTAAAATTAAAATGACAAGATGTGGATGCCTGGATGATCATTACCAAAGTAAGTATGTGTAACGCCCAATATGCGGTCCTATCCCCAAGGAACTCGGAAGTTGCACTAAGGATAGAAGCGCATATCGAAGATGCTTCGCTAGGTGGATATCATTACAACATACTATGTACTGAATAGATGAGAATACCAGATAAAGGCTTACACTCGCCACAAGCAACAACTTGAATACATCAATACATAGCAATCATCATACAGAAGAGCAGGATCCGACTACGGATGAAATCAAATGATAAAGAATAACGACATCCACCCTGCTAATCCCAGGCTGCCAACCGGGAACCCATCCTATGATCAACGAAGAAGAAGAAGCAGAAGAAGAACTCCAAAAGCAAACATGCATCGCTCTCACTTTAAAGCATCACTTTACCTATACCTGCAACTGTTGTTGTAGTAAACTGTGAGCCACGAGGACTCAGCAATCCCATTACCATGGGTATCAAGACTAGCAAAGCTTAATGGGTATGGAATGGATAAGTGGTGAGGTTGCAACAAGCAATAAGCATTGTATGGTGGCTAACTTACGAGTACAAGAATAAGAAGAGTTACTACGCATAAACGGACGTCAACTAGTAATGATCAAGAAGTGATCCTGAACACCTACTTATGAGTCAAACATAACCCCACCGTGTTCTCTTCCCGAACTCCCTCGAAAAGAGACGATCATGGTTACGCATGCAGTTGGTGTATTTTAATTGAATTTAGTGTCAAGTTCTCTACAACCGGAGGTTATAAAATTCCAAGTCGCCACATAACCGCGGGCATGGCTTTCCGAAAGATTTGACCCTGCAGGGGTGTCCCAACTAGTCCATCACAAACTATCACAAGCCGCGGTGGGAAGACCTCAACCTCGAGATAGCCCGATCAACCTCGAGATAGCCCGAAATATCCTCGGAATCCTGGTGCACAAGACATTTCGATAATGGTAAAACAAAACCAGCAAGACCTCCCGACATGCCGACACCCCGATTGGAGCCGCGTGTATCTCAAAATCAGGCCACGATCGGATGGGACATCCTACGAGTAAAACCAATACCTTGAGTTTCCCCGTGGTGGCCCCGCAATCTACCCGTTTTGGACCAACACTCATGTGGAGCACTGGCCCGGGTTGTTGGTTAATAAACCGCGGGGTCCGAAAAGTCCCTATGCAAGTTTTAGTTGTTATTAAGAAAATGGTAAAACCAATGTTGGGCCTTGCTGGAAGAGTTTTATTCAAAGCGATTTGTCAAGGGGGGCCCATATACCCCGAACATGTTAGGAACGCTCATCAAGGAACATAACACCGGTATTACAGAAACTAGGGCGACATGACTGGAACAAAACACCAAGCAAAAGGCCGAGTCTTCCACACACAACCAAGTATATAGATGCATTAATTAAATAAGAGATATTGTGATATCCCATGATATCCATGTCCCCAACATGGAACAACCTGCAACTGCACTAGCAACTAGCAACACTATAAGAGGGGCTGAGCAAGCGGTAACATAGCCAAACAATGGTTTGCTGGGATGGTGGAAGGTTAGAGGCTGTATCATGGTAATTTGGGAGGCTTCACAAACAAGTGGTAGGTAGCGAGACAAAGAGATAGCATCGAGACAACTAGCAAGAAAAGATAGTAGTGATATCCAAGGTAATGATCATCTTGCATGGAATCCCGCTAGGAAGAAGACCGAATCCATGAAGTAGACGAACAAGCGTAGTCAAACGAATCCTCACTCCGAAACGTAACCGGGAACTATCGGGAAGAAGCACAACCGGAAAGAAGCAAACAACATGGTAAAAAAACAAGCATAATCATGACATGATGCACAACCAAGTATGGTGCATGTCCGGTTTAAGAGGCATGGCATGGCAAAGTGCAGCAATCAAATAATACATATTAAGTGAAGCTCAATATACAACGGGTTGCATATTGACGAAACTTCACAACAATTCTTTAGTTCACTCCTGTTTATGCTACTCATCAATATTAAATGTTGGTTAACATGGCAAGACATGAAGCATAATTAAACTACCTATCTAGGCAATTTAAATGAGCCCGGAAACAACACATAACAATTCTGGAAAATCCCCATACGCAATTTTCGAATTTGGTACTGTTCTGAATAAAACACAATTTTAATGTTGTTAAATAGCAAAATAAAGTGCACCATGTTAATCTACACATTTCTCCACCCCATTTACATATAAAGTTTATTTAATTCGGAGCTACGGTTATTTAGATATTGGCATTTCAAAATAGTGGCAGTTTTGTAAATATGCATGTTCTGGAAAATTGGACAAATTCGTTCCGGGGAAAAAACATGAATCGGGCCAAATCTGGCTAACGGGCCAAACAGGCAGCAAGCGCAATATGCAAAAGAACGCATCGGGCGAAGGATAGCGGAGTGCTCACCACGGCCTTGGGTCGGCTCAGGGCGGGACAGCGCGGTGCGGGAAGCAGCGGAGCGGGACGGCGGGGCGTTTGGATGGCGGGATGAGGCTGTGCTAGGATGAAACTGTCCAGGCGCGGCCGAGGACGGATCGAGCCGGGCTAGGCGGTTCGCCTGAACCGGCTGGTTCGCCTGGGTCTTGGCGGTCCAGGTGGGGCAGGGGGGCAGCTCGTCCTTGCGACAGAGCAGGCGAGGCAGCTGCTCGATGCAGCTTTGCCAGAAGGATGCGACGCGGTGAGGCAATGGCAGGGTCTGTGCGAGGCAGGGGAAGGTGACGACGGGAAGGAACGGATCCGGGCGTGGCTCGCCGGATCTCGCCGGAGACGGGCGAAGACAGCGTCGGGGAAGACCGTGGCGGTGGCTGATACGTCTCCAACGTATCTATAATTTTTGATTGTTCCATGCTATTATAGTATCAATCTTGGATGTTTTGTATGCAATTATATATTATTTTTGGGACTAACCTATTAACCTAGTGCCCAGTGCCAGTTGCTGTTTTCTGCTTGTTTTTTGTTTTTCAGGAAATCAGTACCAAACGAAGTCCAAATGCCACGAAACTTTTTGACAATTTTTTTCTAGACAAAAGAGACCCTGGAAGCTTCGGAAGGATGCTAGAAGCCTCACGATGAGGCCACAAGGCAACAGGGCGCGACCCTAGGGGGGCGCGCCCTGATGCCTTGTGGGCCCCTTGTGGCTCCTTTTGACCTAATTCCACTTCTATAAATTCTCAAATATTCGGAAACCAACAGAGAGCCAGACGATAAAACCCTACCACCGCCGCAAGCCTCTGTTCTTCCGCGATCCCATCTGGAGGCCTTTTCCGGTACTCTGCCGCAGGGGAAATCGATCACGGAAGGCTTCTTCATCAACCTTGCTGCCCTTCCGATGATGTGTGAGTAGTTTACCACAGACCTACAGGTCCATAGCTAGTAGCTAGATGGCTTCTTCTCTCTCTTTGATCTTCAATACCATGTTCTCCTCGATGTTCTTGGAGTTCTATCCGATGTAATCTTCTTTTGTGGTGTGTTTGTTGGGATCCGATGAATTCTGAGTTTATGATCAGATTATTCATGAGAAATATTTGAGTCTTCTCTGAACACTTTTATGCATGATTAATTGTTATATCTTTGTATTTCTCTTCGATCTATCCGTTTGGTTTGGCCAACTAGATTGGTTTATCTTGCAATGGGAGAGGTGCTTTGTGATGAGTTCAATCTTGCAGTGCTCAATCCCAGTGACAGAAAGGGACATGACACGTATTTGTATTGTTGCCATTAAGGATAAAAAGATGGGTTTTAATCATATTGCTTGATTTTACTTTGTCTACATCATGTCATATTGCTTAAGGCGTTACTCTGTTTTATACTTAATACCCTAGATGCATGCTGGATAGCGGTCGATGGGTGGAGTAATAGTAGTAGATGCAGGCAGGAATCGGTCTACTTGTCTCGGACGTGATGCCTATATACATGATCATTGCCATGAAGCCGTCATAATTATTTGCTTTTCTATCAATTGTCCAATAGTAATTTGTTTACCCACCGTATGCTATGTGTTCGAGAGAGAAGCCTCTAGTGAAAACTATGGCCCCCGGGTCTACCTTTACCATATATTAAAATCCAAAAATACCTTGCTGCAATTTATTTACTTTTATTTTTTTTGCAATTTACTTTTTATCTATCACTATCAGAATTAATCCTTGCAAGTAACCGATAAGGGGATTGCCAACCCTCTTATTTGCGTTGGGTGCAAGTGTTTGCTTTTGTGTGTGTAGGTGCTGCTAATGAGGTTTTGTGTGGTTCTCCTACTGGATTGATAACCTTGGTTCTTAACTGGGGGAAATACTTATCTCTACTATACTGCATCATCCTCTCCTCTTCGGGGAAATACCAATGTAGTTTACAAGTAGCAGGAAGAATTTTTGGCGCCGTTGCCGAGGAGACATCACCAAAACTTATCAAGTACCTTCGCATAAAATATCATCCACTTGCATTTATTTTATTTTCCTTTTTATTTGCATTTTCCTCTCGTTTTTATCTCCTCCACTTGTCTAAAAAAATCAAAAATACCAAAAATATTTTCTGTGCTATCTTTGCTTCTGCTGCCATGGGCCTTCTATTTGTGCTAATGATATGCCAAGCTACAAGCTTGGGGATGATAATTCTGTTATGTCCACTACTTATTCCAATGATCATGATTGGGGTGATGATGCTTCTTACGATCTTGAAAATTTATTTGAGCCTCATGATGAATATGTTGTTGATAATAATGTTTGCAATAATATTGAAAGTGGGTTTGGAAGAGTGTCAACTTTAGGTAAAAAGAATCCCACATATTCAGAGAGTGTTCAATCTTACGAAATTTTTGATAAAAGTGGGTTTGGAGAGGTCATGACTTTAGTTGATGTTAATCCCACTATCTTGGAAGATTATAAATTTTTTATGCACGAGGATCATAGAGAGAATATTTTTTATGATAGCTATATTGTTGAGTTTGATTAGGATCCTACATGCAATTCTTATGAGAGAGGAAAATATGGTTGTAGAAATCTTCATGTTACTAAATTGCCTCTCGTTATGTTGAAATTATTAATGCTTCATTCTTCCTATTTGCATATGCTAGGGATTGCTTGTATTGATAATTTGTTTGCTTATAAAATGCCTATGCATAGGAATTATGTTATAATTAAATGTTCTTGGCACATGTTTTATGATGCTCTCTTTGTGTTTCAATTATTATCTTTCATGAGAGCATCATTGAAATCTCAAGCCTATCTTAATGGCTATAAAGAAAGAGCTTGTTGGGAGACAACCCATTAATCTTTTTATTTCTGTTTTGTGTGTTTACACAATTATAGCCTCTGTTATGATTGTGTTTTTATCTTTTAATTAGTGTTTGTTCCAAGTAATGCCTTTGGGATGATTTGGAAGATAGTATAATTGATGCTGTTTGAAAACAGAAACTTTTGAGTCCAGTGCTGGAATTTTGATTTTTTTTCTGGAGTGTCAGAACCATCTAAGTTTTTTACACAATATTGATATATTCATTTCCCACGTTGTCCTAATTTTTCAGAATTTTGGGAGTTACAGAAGTATCAGTTTAATTCAGATCTTTACAGACTGTTCTGTTTTAGACAGATTCTGTTTTTGTTGCATAGTTTGCTTATTTTGATGAATCTATGGATTGTATCGGGGGGTATGAGTCATGGAGTAGTTGGAGTATAGTAGCATTATGCCAATATTAAATATGAATCAATTTACAACAGTACCTAAAGTTTAAGATTTGTTTGTTATACTAACGGATCTTACAAGGTTTCTGTTGAGTTTTGTGTGCTGAAGTTTTCAAGTTTTGGGTGAGACTACGATGGATAAAGGAATAAGGAGCAGCAAGAGCCTAAGCTTGGGGATGCCCAAGGTGCCCCAAGGTAATATTCAAGGAAGACTCAAGTGTATAAGCTTGGGGATGCCCCGGATGGCATCCCCTCTTTCGTCTACCATCTATCGGTAACTCACTTGGAGCTATATTTTTATTCATCACATGATATGTGTTTTACTTGGAGCGTCTTGTGCTATAGTTTGTTTGCTTTTTAGTTTTTCACAATCATATTTTCTGAACACACCTTTTTGAGAGGGACACACATTATTTGTGATTTGTTATAATACTCTATGTGCTTCACTTATATCTTTTGAGCTAGGCAGTTGCTCTAGTGCTTCACTTATATCTTTTAGAGCACGGCGATGGTTATATTTTAAAGAAATAGTTGCACTCTCATGCTTCACCTATATATTTTTGAGAGTCTAGTGATTAGCAATGGTAATATGCACGGGTTATGAATTTCGTCCTAATATGATAGGTATTCAAGAGGGATATAATAAAAACATTCATGTAGATCACTGAATATGATAAGTTTGATTCCTTGCAATAGTTTTGTGATATTAAGATGGTAATATGTGGGAGGTGCTAGTAGATAATTGTGGTTTAGTAAGAATATTGGTGTTAAGGTTTGTGATTCCCGAAGCATGCATGTATGATATTGTAAGTGCATCAAGTGCCCCCTTAGTGGTTTTGGAGTATTGAAGACAAATAGGTTGAGGAACTAATGTGTTTGTGAGTATACATAGGAGGCAGAGTCCCTGAATATTTGGTTTAACACATGGAAGAGGATCCCTAAAAATAGATTTCTTCAACTGAAGAATTTGGTGATGAAATTGGTACGGCCTTTGAAGAAATTGATGTGAAGACATTGAAGCTTGAAGTCTTTGGTTTTCGTAGTTTCTTTTCTTCTTTTTTGAGTCATAGAAAAAACCGTACTGTTAAAGGGGGTCTAGGTGAAACATATTTCACATTTCCAAAGTGATGCTCAAACCTTCTCAAACCTATACACACAAAAGCTGCTTCGAGTGAAGCCTTTGGAAATCTCCAGTACAGCTGACGCATTTGTAGCGATAGTGACGAAGTTCATCTGGTCGTTGACAAATTTGGTCAGGCTGAGGAGTTAGGAGTTCGCCAGCGCGATCTGCCTACGGTGAGGAAATTGAGTGCCCTGACGAAATTGAGTGTTCAATTTTAGACCGTTGCTGCGCCGCGTGCCAGCTGTCGAGTGGATCCTTATCCTGACAACGGTCGAATCAGACAAGGGAATTTATGACAATTCATGTCGGGTTGCCCCTGGCTATAAATAGCCGCCACCCACAACCACTTGTTGGTTGGCTGCTCTGAGAGAACTTGACACTTGTCATTTGAGAGCAACCCATCCTCTGACGACTTTGAGAGAACCCAATTGAGGAAAAACCCAACCAGAGCCTAAGTGATTGAGCATCACTGAAGAGATTGATCTGTGTGATCCGACGCTTGTTACCTTTGAGGACTGTCATTCCTCCAGACGGTTAGGCGTCATGTTCTGAGCACCCAAGAGTAATTGTGGTGTGTCGATGAACAAGTCTGTGAAGGTTTTGGAAGTCTACCTTGAAGATTTACCACGAGTGATTGGGCGAGGTCTAAGTGACCTTAGCTCAAGAGGAATACGGTGAGGACTCAGTTTTCTCTGAGTTGCGACTCAGCCGCCTCAACCAGACGTACAGTTGATACAGCAACTGGAACTGGTCTACCAAATTCCATTGTCTTCACCGAGCCAACCTGGTTTCAAATTCCTCACCCACTCTTACTTTATTTCGCTGCTTAAGAATTTCTGATCTATCCTCTGATGAATTTGAACTGAAGTATTTGATCATGTTATCTTCTATTTCCTCAGTTCATATTCTTCATGCTTGTATGATTGTACGATTGCATGTTCTTCACTCGTATGTATCCTGATCGCATGTACTCTGATTCTGTGATGACTTAGTTTCCCTTGCGTTTCTATTTCTTCACTCTGATCTTCGTCAAATTCATCAGAGTTTGACGAATTTCTAATAATCTCCCATTCACCCCCCCTCTGGGAGATAACCTGCGCTTTTAATTGGTATCAGAGCAAGGTACTCCCTTGTTCTGTGTGATTTTGGTTTAACCACCTGGAGTTTTAGTTATGTCGACTGCAGCTATGATCAAGGTCTCCGCTGCGTACCCCATCTTCGATGGCACATACTATCCCTACTGGAAGGTCATGATGCAAAAGCGTCTCCTTGCCACAAACAACAAATTATGGACTGTCACTGAACTGGGATTGACTGATCTTTGCAAGAGGGCGAATGCTGAGGACATTCGCAGATACACTCAACTCGATGCTCGGGCCAAATATGTCATTTGTTCTCATCTGACCAAGGATGAGTTCACTCGCATCTCCCATATGAGCAATGTGAAGCTCATCTAGGACAGGATCTCCGACGTCTATGAAGGGGCATATAGACGTGATGATCCCTGGCTTGTGGAATTTGTGAATTCCCTCAGATCCCGGGAACCTGATGATACCTCCACTTCGTCTGCAGTTTGTCTCATGGCATGAGGTGCAAAGGTAACCTCATGTGAAGCTTACTTTGAAACTTCCAGTGGTGATGATTCTGAGTGTGAAGCTAAACCAAGCTATAAGAAAGTTGCTAAAATTGCTACTGAGCAACCACTTGCCTTGGAAAAGACTCAAAAACTGCTAGACAAAAGCGATGATCTGTTGAACGATGAAATGGAACGCTCACAGATCTTGACTGATGAAATCAAACGTCTTCAGTCAAAATTTGATGAACTTGAAAGTCGTCATGTGTCCCTCTCAGCTGAACATTAGAAGCTGTCCTATGAATTTCTTCAAAGGAAGCAAGATCTTGAGAAGCTGACAGCGTCTCATGATGATCTTCAAAAAGAAAACGATTCACTCATCGCTCAACAGATCAGTACCGCTCAGGAAGAATTTGTTGCACCATACTTAAAATGCCTTGAACGTGACATTGCTAATTCTTCAGCTAAATGTTCTAATGCTTCTATACTTGCAATTGCTTCAACTACTACAGTGGCCACTAACCCCTCATCTGAGGAAGCCACCTGTGATACTGATGAAAATGCAGGGCTGAAGGAATTGTATGTCACTGGGATATACAAAAGCCTCAAAGGGCATCAAACCCTGTGTGACGTGCTCAAAAAGCAAATTCTTCACAGGAACCCTAGGAAAGAGGGTATTGCCTTTGAGAGAAAGCTCAACGCTGATGGTTCGTATTGGAAGCCTGAGCAGTATCCCAAAACCACATGGGTTGCTGCAAAGGGACCTCCAGTAGATCTATCCTCTTTATCTGGCTATACTTGTGATTCTTCATATTCTTCAGATGAGTCATTTGACTCCAACTGTAAATTGTTCAAGGATCAGAATGGTGAGGTCTTTGCCAGTTTCATTGGTACTAACTGCAGGAACAGTCCACCTGTGAAGAAAATCTAGGTTCCTAAAAGCCTTATGGAAAATCTTCAGGTGAATGTCATCATGACACCACTGATGAAGAAGAAATTTCCCAGGACAAATTCTTCACAGGGATCAAAGTCATCAAATGGACGCAGACCCACTTATGGTCGCACTAATGCCTCTATTTCGCAGGGAAATAAACATAGTATTGATGAATATGAGCATTATTCTTGGAACCATTATGTTCACAAATCTTCGAAGAATTTCTCTGCTTATTCATTCAATTACTATAACCGTCCTGTGAAGAGAAATGCATATTCTTCAATGCCTAAGTTCTCCATTAATGCACTTCGCCACATTGGTTCTCACCCACCCATTCAGATGTGGGTGGTTAAGAAGAAGAACTAATTGTCGGGCCCATGGAACCCGGGGTATCCAGGCCCGTCTGCCTTCGGCCCAGGGCACAACGCCTGGCATGGGACCAGCGGCCCGTCACCACCGAGCATCTCACCAAGACCCCTCATGAGGCCCTAGCCTCCTGAGGCCCCCTCCTCAGGGAGCAGGCGAGCAAGGCTCAGCACCTCCACCAGCGGCCTCGCGAGGTCCCCTCGCGAGGCGACCTCCTGAAGTGGCCTCCCGATGCCCCCTCCCGAGGGCGCACGACACGAAGGCCGTTCGGCGTGCCGCGCGGTCTGGGGCCCATCACGTGGGTGACGCGCGCGGCGACAAGTAGCAGCAGAGGCCGCGCCAGCAGGCACGGATGAAGATGGTTTCCTCTTTCGTGTTAAGGGAGCAGGGCCAGCTATCTACTCTGCAAAGCAACCCCAAAGGTTGCCCGATCGGCGAAGGAAGACCAAGACGACGGGCACGCAGGGCGGAGGTCATCATCGAGCCCACCGGCGCGTCATGGATCATGCTTTGGCAGGCGAAGACCACCTTTAGTTAGGATAGCCTGAGCGTCTGTCCCCTTTCAAAATCGCCAAGTGTGGCAACCCTTCCCGCCTAAGTTTTGAGGGGGAAGAGGACCAAGGCCGATATAAAAGGGCAGTGCTGCCGTTGTAGAGAGAAGGCTCTCCGGCTAGGCCCCCCGAGATTGATTCCTTCATCTCCTACCTTGTACGCAAGAACTCTCTTGCCACTGGTAATCCCAACCACAAGCAGGAGTAGGGTCTTACACCGCAAGGTGGCCCGAACCTGGGTAAACCGCTGAGTCCTCGCCCCGTCCCTCGCTAGCGCGCTCTCGCCGTAGCTTAGCCGTGGTAGGAGACGAAGCGATAGAACGAGCTCACCCCAGTGTTCGAACCTTTGGGTCCCCGGAGCCCGACTTCCGACATTTGGCGCGCTAGGTAGGGGTGTGCTACCGTTCTTCTGCTCCGCCCTCAGCTCCACAAACCCCATGGCCGACGTACGTCGCGAGCGCGCCGAGCGCAGGGCTGGCCGCGTGGCTCAGACAGAGCCGGTGGCCCGCGGCAATCGCCGCCGCCCCGAAGCCGAGGCTGCTGCCGCCACCGACCCGCTGCCCGCGAGCAGCAGGACTCCTCCCTGCACCCCTCCGTGTGGGCGGACGGCCGCACCGCCACGGCCTCCTCTATCGCCCACCATGGGCCGCCGAACCCGCAGGCCGCGCTGCTCATGGCGCGTGAGCTGCTCCGCTACCGTCCGGATGACGCCGGCTACGACGCCTAGCTTGGCCGCATCACCGAGCTCATCAACGTCGCCGGGGACGCTCCGGCGCCTTCTCACTCGCTCCGCCCTCCGCCGTCTCATGCTGGGGACCTGGCACACGGCGCTCCCACGCCGCCTCCTCTGCGCGACGAGCGCGTCGGGCCCCAGCGCAGCGCGCGGGCTCGTGAGCCGTCCCGCGGCGCATCCTCGCCAGACCGAGACGAAGCCAGCTGCCAGATCATCCGCCGCGCGCCCCCCGACGTGCGAGTGCTCCTCGAGCGGTAGCGCCAGCGCCAGGACCAGGCCATTCAGGACGTTGCAGCGGCTGAGCATCAAAACCGCGCCGCCCTCGCTGGCGGCGTCCCCTCGAGCGGCGTGGGCTGCCGTGCCTTCACCCGTGAGCTGCGTCACGTGGTCTGGCCCGCGAAGTTCAAGCCCGAGTTGCCTCCACGCTACGACGGCACCCCCAACCCCACGGAGTTCCTCCAGCTCTACGCGCTGAGCGTCGAGGAGGCGAACGGCGACGACAAGGTCATGGCGAACTGGTTCCCCATGGCCCTCAAGGACGGCCCGCGCTCCTGGCTCATGAACCTCCCCGAGGCTTCCAACTCGTCATGGGCCGAGCTTTGCAACCAGTTCATCGTCAACTTCAGGGGCACAAAGGACCGCTTCCTCACCATCAAGACCTGTGGCGTGTTCGGCAGCGCCCAGACGAGACCCTCCGCAAGTACATCCAGCACTTCAGTTAGGTGCGCAACAAGATCCCGCGCGCCTCCGACGCGGCCGTCATCTCTGCGTTCTCCACCGGCGTCATGGACGTCAAGATGCGCGAGCAGCTCGCCATCAACGGTGAGCTCGACTCCGTGCTCGAGCTGCTCGACCTCGCCGACAAGTGCGCCAAGGCTGAAGAAGTCCGCCTCTTCGTCCACAACGACCCCGACACGGTGCTCGACGCCGCCAAGGCCAAGGGCAAGGACGTCAAGCGCAAGGGTCCGGCTGTGATCGCGGCGGAGCCCGAGCAGAAGCGCGGCCGTGACCGCGACGAGCCCAGGAAGGACGGTCGGCCGCTCTGCGCCTTCCACAATGTGCACTCCCACAACACCGAAGACTGTCAGGAGCTCAAGCTGCTCCGCGCCGAGCGCCAAAGCCGCCGAGATGACCGCAATGGCCGCGGCGCCGGCCGTGGAGGTGGCCGCGGCAGCAACTGTTGGGACAGCCGCAGTGGCAGCGGCAACTTCCGCTAGGGCTGGCGCGACCGGCCTCGTGAGGCCGTCCGACGCGACCAGCCTCGTGAGGCCGTCCGGCACGACCAGCCTCGTGAGGCCGTCAGGCGCGACCAGCCTCATGAGGCCGTCCGGCGCGACCAGCCTCGTGAGGCCGCCCGGCGCGATCAGTCTCGTGAGGTAAACCCGCAGGCCAACGCCGCTCTCCCGCCGCAGCTGCCGCCGCCCCGGAAGAACGACGTCAACCAGCCGGGCGAGGGCGCTGGGGGCTACCAGGAGCCTCATGCGGTTGCCTGCATCCTCGGCGGGGCTCAGGCTCCCGTGTCCTCGTCTACGGAGCTGAGGCGGTCCTTCCTTCAGAGCTTAAGCATGGCTCCCCGCGAGTCCTTGCCTTCGACGAGGCGCGTCAGGATGGCTCGTAGGAGACTAATCTGTTGCTCCTCGAGGAGGGCCGCCGCAAGGCCCTCTTCGCGCCGCGAGGTACCCGCAGGCCCTGCGTCGCTACCTCAGCTGCAACATCCGCCCTCGCACTCTCGAGGTCGGCAACCTCGTCCTACGCAGGACCCTCTCCAGAGAGGGACGCCACAAACTCTCACCCATGTGGGAAGGCCCTTTCAGGGTTGCTCATGTCTCCAGGCCCGGCGTCGTCTGGCTCGGGACGGAGGAAGGAGTTTCAGCATATGACGCGCGGAACGTCCGACCCCTCCGCATGTTCTACCCGTGACCCTCACGCGTACGAACGAAATGGGGCTGTACATGCCCCGGAGACTCTCATTGCGTAAGCCTGATGGGCCCGCGAGAGCTCCAACCCACGCCCAAGTGGAAGCCCCATGCTCCGCGCTGGCGGAACGATCGAGCCGCGATCATGCCCACGCCCAAGTGGAAGCCCCATGCTCCGCACTGGCGGAACAATCAACTGAGGGCGCCCCACGGGTTGCACCAACCTCATCCTGACCCGTGCCGGACACGGCAGCCGCATCTCCTTCTGGTTGTGTAATCAACCTTATTATTTCGTCAGTTCTTTGATGGCGATCCATGCGCGCTCATGGCATCCCTCCTGAGCTTCACGCGAACGGGGGATGGACACGGTGCCTGTGCTCAGGTCAGTCCCAGCAGCGCTGAAAAACCCAAGTGATCGAGCTCTGGCTCGCGGGCCTGCTCCCGTGCACGTCACCTCACCAAGGTCCTTGGTGTCTCATCTTCTCACATGATAGGCACGGTGCCTGTGCTCGGGTCCATCCCTGCAGCGCCGCTAAACCCAAGTGATCGAGCTCTGGCTCGCGGGCCTGCTCCCATGCACGCCACCTCACCAAGGTCCTTGGTGCCTTATCTTCTCGCATGACGCCCATGCGTGGGTCAGCGAGCACGCGCGGCTCCCCCGTCATGAGACCTTACGCCTTGCAATTGTCTCAGGAGCAGGTCACACGGAAGGCCTCGCGAGCGTGCCTCGCGAGGTAACCCGGTGGCAGGATGCCCCCCGAAGCCTCAGGAGGCCTCAGGAGCACGGCTTCTGGAGCCAAGCCCGACAGAGCCACGCCAGCCGGAGGCCTCACGAGCGGAGACCTCGCGAGGCACACCCTACAAGTGGCGGCTCGCCCGACGCCGCCCTCCGAAAAAGCTAAGTATCATAAGTACCTCACGAGATGTTTTCACCGCCCCTCAAGCTCTCCTCTCACCGCTGCCGCACTGAGCGCTGAGTTTCCTTCTTCTGCGCGAGCCGCTTGCACGTCAAAGGGGGGCTTCTTGAGCATCGTGCCTCAGGAGCTCTTACCCCCTCGCAGTGCCCTACACCTCCTGGCCTTGTCCAGGCATCGCGACCGGACATACCACCGACGGCTGTAGCAAGCCCGGGGGCTGGGTCCTGACGACATAGAGCGACAAGGCAAGCAAAGAAAGGGAGATAAGCCTCACGAGGAGGTCTCGTGAGCCGCTCTCATCGTTTTTCGAGCTCTCTCTTTCTTTTTGCGATCTCGCCGAGCGCCCACGTTTTCTCTTTTGCGCGAGCCGCTTGCACGCCAAAGGGGGGCTTCCTGGGCATCGCGCCCCAGGAGCCCTTACTAGCTCCCGTGCCCCTCACCTCCTGGCCTTGTCCAGGCATCGCGACCGGACATACCAGCGACGGCTGTAGGCCCGCTCGGGGGCTAGGTCCTGACGGCGTAGAGCACCAAGGCAAACAAGAAAGAAAAGCGAGGCCTCACGAGAGGACTTCAAGAGGAAATAAGCATGCATTACGTCAAGTCATAAGATACTTAATGCAAAGGACATCTTTTTTCCTCACGCCATCAGGGGCTACGTTGACTTGTTACAGGAATAAAAGGAAGAAGGGTGCCCTCGGCGCCGCCTAGCCTTCAATACGCACAAGGAATCAAGGCGGAACACACGGGTGAGGCAATGATGGCCTCGCGCCGCCCGCGATAGGCTTTGTGTCAGCCTGGGCAGTTGCCGAGGCGTCGCGGGGAAGTGGAGGCGCCTTCCGTGACATCGTGCGCCACGCGTCGCGCCTCGCCGCAGGCGGTTAGGGCCCGCGCCATTTTGCCCCTCAGTAGGCGGGAACGAGCGCGCCGCGGGCCCGGGGTCTACTGTCGGGCCCATGGAACCCGGGGTATCCAGGCCCGTCTGCCTTCGGCCCAGGGCACAACGCCTGGCATGGGCCTAACGGGCCGTCACCACCGAGCATCTCACCAAGACCCCTCATGAGGCCCTGGCCTCCTGAGGCCCCCTCCTCAAGGAGCGGGCGAGCGAGGCTCAGCACCTCCACCAGCGGCCTCGTGAGGTCCCCTCGCGAGGCGACCTCCTGAGGTGGCCTCCCGAGGCCCCCTCCCGAGGGCGCACGAGACGAAGGCCGTTCGGCATGCCGCGCGGTCTGGGGCCCATCACGTGGGTGACGCGCGCGGCGACGAGCAGCAGCAGAGGCCGCGCCAGCAGGCGCGGATGAAGATGGTTTCCTCTTTCGTGTTAAGGGAGCAGGGCCAGCTATCTACTCTCCAAAGCAAGCCCAAAGGTTGCTCGATCGGCGAAGGAAGACCAAGACGACGGGCGCGCAGGGCGGAGGTCATCACCGAGCCCACCGGCGCGTCATGGATCATGCTTTGGCAGGCGAAGACCACCTTTAGTTAGGATAGCCTGAGCGCCTGTCCCCTTTCAAAATCGCCAAGTGTGGCAACCCTTCCCGCCTAAGTTTTGAGGGGGAAGAGGACCAAGGCTGATATAAAAGGGCAGTGCTACCGTTGTAGAGAGGAGGCTCTCTGGCTAGCCCCCCGATATTGATTCCTTCATCTCCTACCTTGTACGCAAGAACTCTCTTGCCCCTGGCAATCCCATCCACAAGCAGGAGTAGGGTCTTACACCGCAAGGTGGCCTGAACCTGGGTAAACCGCTGAGTCCTCACCCCGTCCCTCGCTAGCGCGCTCTCGCCGTAGGCTCACCGTAGCTTAGCCGTGGTAGGAGACGAAGCGGTAGAACGAGCTCACCCCAGTGTTCGAACCTTTGGGTCCCCGGAGCCCAACTTCCGACACTAATCGCTTCTGCAGGGTCAGGTCTTCAGAGAACAAAATGTCTGATGAATTTGCTGAAGACCTGACAAAATGCCTGTTGGGATGCAGGCTAATCACGCTGGAATGAATGTTTCATTTCACACATCCCTTATGCTGCTAGATATTATTCCTTGATGAAATTGTCTGACGAAATTGATCATCATCATATTCTTCACTTTGAAGCATATGAATTTGTAAGTCAGACTAATGCTTCTACAGGATGATACACCTTCAGCCACTGAATGAGTCTTGGACACTGGCTATACGAATCATATGGCTGGAGATAGGAATCTCCTCACTGATGCTCCCCATACTCCGTCTCATTTGAAGCATATCACTTACGCTGACAAAGGAAAAAAGCAAAGTATTGGGTCTAGGTAAGGTTGCCATTTCAAAGAATTGACACATGGAAAAGGTGATGCTTGTCGAGTCCCTTGGATTCAACCTCATGTCTATCTCAATGCTTTGTGATCTGTCATCTTTGGCAAATATAGATGCATTGTGCTGTTGGAATCTGACAAATCCAAAGTCTTCGAAGGCTTTAGGAGAGGTGACTTGTACATTGTAGATTTCTCTACAGGTCCTCAGCCTGCAACATGTCTAATGGCAAAAGCTTCGGAATGCTGGCTATGGCATCGATGTCTTGGACACGCTGGAATGAGGAATTTGAGCACTCTCGTCAAGAAGAAGCATATCATTGGCGTCGAGGGTGTCAAATTCGTCAAGGATCACCTCTGTGGTGCTTGTGAGTCTGGAAAGATGACCAGAGCCAAGCACCTAACGAAGACAATCATGACCACTACTCATCCTTTTGAATTACTTCACATGGATTTGTTTGGTCCTACACATTATGCCACACTAACCAATGCAGCATCTCTCTACGGATTCATCATTGTTGATGACTACTCTCGCTACACCTGGGTGCACATCATTACCTACAAGACTGAAGTTCAAAATGTCTTCAGACGATTCTCCAATTGGGCCATGACGAATTATGGTCTCAAGATCAAGCACATCAGGAGTGACAATGGCACTGAGTTCAAGAACACTAGCCTCGACGACTATCTTGACGAACTTGGTATCACTCATGAGCTCTCTGCTCCCTACACTCCTCAGCAGAATAGGTTCGTGGAGTGCAAGAACAGAACCCTCATTGAGATGGTGTGCACTATGCTTGATGAATACAAGACACCTCGTCACTTTTGGCCTGAGGCAATTGACACTGCATGCCACATCATCAACCGAGTATATCTTCACAAATTCCTCAAGAAGACCTCATATGAGCTCCTCACTGACAAGAAAACCAATGTGAGTTATTTCAAAGTCTTCGGTGCTAAATGTTGGATTAGAGATCCTCATCACAGTTCTAAATTTACACCGAAAGCACATGAAGGTTTTATGCTTGGTTACGGAAAGGACTCGCACACCTACAGAGTCTTCAACTCCTTCCACCACAAGGTTGTTGAAACTGTAGATGTGCAGTTCGATGAAACTAACGGCTCGCAAAGAGAGCACCTGCCTCCTGTGCTAGATGAAATGCCTCCTGAGGAATCTATCATGCTGATGGGCACTGGTGAAATTGTGCCTAGTGAAGAAATAGCTCCTGATGAAGAAGTGGTTGTTCCTCGTCGTGAAGAAAATGAACATCCTGACGAAAATGATGCTGAGGATTCTGCACGGCAACAACAACAACAAGGCCCTCGTCCAGCACACCCACGAGTGGCAAATGAAGTGCAGATTGAGAAGATCCTCGACAACATCAATGCACATGGTCCCCTCACTCGCTCAAGAGCTTCACATTTAGCTAACTTTTTGGGCATTACGCGTTTGTCTCTATTTCAGAGCCCACCAAAGTTGATGAAGCCTTTCTGGAACCTGAATGGATTCAAGCGATGCAAGATGAATTGTGTCAATTCGAGCTCAACAATGTGTGGGAGCTTGTTAAGCGTCCTGATCCACGCAAGCACAATATCATCGGCACTAAGTGGATCTATCGCAACAAACAAGACAAAAATGGCCAAGTGGTGAGGAATAAGGCCCGTCTTGTAGCTCAAGGCTACACACAGGTTGAGGGTATTGATTTCGATGAAACATTTGCACCTGTTGCTAGGTTTGAAGCCATTCATATATTGCTTGCATATGCTAACCATCATGTATCCTCTTATATCAAATGGATGTGAAAAGTGCATTCCTCAATGGTAAGCTTGAGGAAGAAGTATATGTTGCTCAACCACCAGGTTTTGAGGATCCAAAGCATCCTGACAAAGTATTCAGACTCAACAAGGCTCTCTATGGCCTCAAGCAGGCCCCTAGGGCTTGGTATGATACACTGAAGGAATTCCTGAAGAAAAAGGGGTTCAAGCCCGGTTCACTTGACCCTACTCTTTTTACTAAATCTTATGATGGTGAACTGTTCATATGCCAAATATATGTTGATGATATTATCTTTGGTTGCACTAACAAGAAATACAGTGATGAATTTGCTCATATGATGCAAGAAGAATATCAGATGTCTATGATGGGGGAGTTAAAATTCTTCCTCGGGCTTCAAATTCGTCAACAACCCAATGGCATCTTCATATCTCGGGAGAAATATCTCAGAGACTCCCTGAAGAAATTTGGAATGCAAGATTGCAAAGGCCTCAAGATACCAATGCCAACAAATGGACAACTCAACACTGACGAAAATGGTAAAGATTTTGATCAGAAGGTATATCGCTCCATCATTGGTTCGCTGCTTTACCTATGTGCATCTAGGCTAGATATTATGCGTAGCGTTTGCATGTTTGCCCACTTTCAAGCATCATCGAAGGAATCACACCACCAGGCTGTGAAACAAATTCTTCGATATTTGGCTCACACCACAACGCTTGGATTATGGTATCCCAAGGGCTCATCACTTGATCTTGCTGGATATTCCGATTCTGATTATGCTGGTGATCGTGTGGATCGCAAGTCAACGTCAAGCACATGCCATTTTCTCGGACGATCTCTTGTATGTTGGTCCTCGAAGAAGCAGAACTGCGTCTCACTTTCCACTGCCGAGGCTGAGTACATTGCTGCTGGCGCCTGCTGCTCTCAGTTACTATGGATGAAGCAAACCCTCAAGGACTATGGCGTCAACTGTGACAATGAGAGCGCCATCAAGATCGCCCACAACCCAGTGCAACACTCAAGGACGAAGCATATTGAGATTCGTCACCATTTTCTTCATGATCATGTGCTGAAGGGGGACATCGTCATCGACCACGTGAAGACTGAAGACCAGCTTGCAGATATCTTCACAAAGCCCTTGGATGAGAGCAGGTTTTGCATGTTGCGGTGTGAGATAAACATCTTAGAATCTTCGAATGTCCTTTGAAAAGGACACACATCCTAACGCTTATGCATTCTTGATGACTTTTATGCACAACACACGAAGTAACGTTTTTCTTCAATCAATGAAGACTAACCCTCTAAGTGTGAAGAAATTAATGAAGAACTTGATTCTTAGAACCCTACGACAATTGTACGTGGTGTCTGAAATCATCATAGTTCTTATACGGTGGGTAACGCCACCACCTCTTCTTGACATTCTTCAAATTTGAGTTTTTTGTCATTTGCAATTTCGTCAAACTTTTCAAATTCGTCATTTGAGGTTATTCTTCACTACTTGTTGATTATATATGTATATATATTTGAGTTTTTCATGTTCTCAACAGCATCCACATATAGCTATTTTTTCAAACAGTGTTTTTCATCATCTATGTGGATGTGATCGGACCCGCTCCCCTCTGTGCTAAACTGAAACCACTCTGTTCTCAATCTCTTCATATGCGTTCTACTTGACACTGTTCAAAGTCGTCACTATGTCCTTGACAGCTGAAGAAATTGCGAACACATTTTGAAAATATTCTAATCAAGTTTTGGCGGTTGCCACAGTAACTTCATCCCGCACTTCACACGCATGGATAAAGGTGAAAATGCATGTGTGACATGTGTCACTCAGATGCGAAACGCCAGGGGCTTATCTGTCCAAAATCTTCAGACCTCTCAGTTTTTGCCGCGCCTATATAAAGGCTTGACCTCATCAACCCTAACTTATTTCCCTCTCACGCCCTTGTCGCTCTCAAACCCTAGCACCGCCGCTAGAACTCATCGTCGCCGGAGAGGAAGAACTTCACTGCCTCGACTTCTTCGCCGTCGTACTCGCACCGGCCGCGTATTTCTTCACCTCCGCCGCCACCGTAGACGTCTTTCATCGCCAAGTTAGGACACGGAAGATCTGAACTAACGATATCCTTCTACTTGTCATCCAGTTCATCGAGTTCATCCTTGGGGTAATTAAAATTTATTTTTACCGACCAAGTTTGATCTTTTTACTGCCACAAAATCTTCAAGTGTTGTTTTTACCACTCTTCCAAGTCTTCAGCACTTCCTTCTGGCCAGTCTTGAGTATTTTCATCTAAGTTATACTTAACAACTTGATTCCTCCATTGTGCAATTGTTTCAATATGTACAACTCTGGAATCTATGTCAAGAACACTTAGTGAATTGCGTCAAGACGATAAGGGTCAATTTCTTCACCTGGTTTATTTTGAAAAATCTCTGAGAACTCATGTGACTCTTCCCTATTTCCTCGCAACTATACTCTATTCATAGGTACAATGTTTGCAGACGAATCACTAGGTTCTCATAAAATTAATTCATTTGCAACATTGCTTGAGGAAAACCTTCAAATATCTTCAGAGTCCTCACGTGTTCAAAAACCTCAGCTGAAGAAAATGGCTGAAGGCAAAAAGCCTCAGAAGGAAGGCAAGAAGAAAGAGGAACATACAGCTTTTGAGATTCCAGATAATCTGTATGAAGGATATTGCACTCCACATGAAGAAACTCATGGAAAGGAAACCAAGGAGCAGCGCAAAATGTGCATGCAAAAGATAAAGAGAAACTGGACCTATCAGTGGAGAGATTACAATTTCGTCACTTCCAAATACATGAAGGACTTCGCAGTGAAGCCTCCCTGCAAAAGACCACAGTTGGCTCCTGGACAAGTTGCTCATCCAACAAGCATCAGAAGGGGTGAACAATTCCCCAAAGAATGGGCAAAGCAACAAGCTAAATTGCAGAAACAGGCCAAAAAGGCTGTTGAAGAATTCAACAGAGCCACAAAGGCGTCAGCTGAAGAAGATGCCAGTGGCAGTGCAAGTGCTCCAAAGAAAGCCATGCCAAAGAAGCCTACCAACAAGCCCAAGCCGTCTGTCCCAAAGCCCTCAATGGCCCAGCCGGCAGCTTCAAAGGCTTCAGCACCCAAGATTTCAAAATCTTCAGTGCCTCCTCCTGCTTCAAGTTCATCAATGGCTGCAGCAAAAGCTTCAACACTGGTCGTGCTCGCATCTTGCTAGCACACCGAGGGCTTTCCAACAGCCTCAATTGCTGCATCAAGTGCCTTAGCTAGTGGGTAACCATCGTCTTCACTGCCCAAGCTAAAGAAAAATGTCACTACTAGCCGTGGAACTAGGCCAAGTCCCAAGAGCAAGGCCGTCGTGCCTCAGGTTGACGAACATGGGCTGGCTGACGAAGATGAGCTCGCGGAGTTCCTCAGAAGGAACCAAGAGCAAGCTGCTATTGCTAAAAATTCTTCAGTTCCAATGATGCTGGACCCCAAGAAGCTTCTGGACTTCATTGACATCTGGTGCACCAAGCCAGATACGCCTCTTGATGAATTGAATCTACCTCCTGGCCCAAGTCATGTATTATCTGCTTTCATTTTGAATGAGAAACACAAGATTGCTCAAGCCAAGTTAGTGAGGAAACAACAGCTGCAGAAAGAGAAAGAGCTGCGAAAGAACATGCTTTCTATTTCTCCTCAGCAGCTGGTGACTTTGCAGTCTGAAATTCAACAGCTGTCTGAAGAATTTGAACGCTAGTCCAGTCACTATTGTGGGGTGCGTGATAGATTCATCCAAACCACCACCAATGTGGTTAATGAGCACAACAAGCGTGAGGCTGCCAAGTTTGGCATCGTGCCTCCTTCTAGTGAGACTACCAGAGCAACAGAGGTTGCGCCTGAAGAAAATGAAAGGGCAACTGAAGAAGTTGTTCCTGAAGAAACAACCAGGGCGGCTGCATCAGTCGTTCCTGAAGTAATTGAACCATCGAGTTCCTCCGCAGCAGCACCGCCAATGACTTCATCTGTGAAGACTATCACCCTTCCTTCTGCATCAGAAGTGAAGAAGACCAAGGCTGCTGAGAAGGAAGCTAAAAAGAGAAATACTTCAGCCCCTCTTACCATCACTGCATCTATGAAGAAAATGAAGATGACTCCATTGTCTTCTGACGTTCCAATTGATGCTACACCTATTTCATCAGCGCCACCGACTCGTTCAAATGATGATCGACGGATTGTTCCATATGGGGTGGATTATGTAATCCCACAGGCTGATGAGAATGATGCTGAAACCCACCCTGCTGCTACCACAGAGCAAGTGGATGAAGAAATTGAAGTCAAAGAAGATGCTTCGCTTCACCAAGTCCTGTCTCGGAAGCCCTCACAGGTTCCGATGACTGAAGAACATGCCACTGCTTCATCTGGAAGTAGTGAAGAAACTGAAGAGGATGTGGACATTGACGGTGCAACTGCCCCTCCAATCATTGAGGAATTTTGGGAAGCTTACCATCCAAATTCGCCCCTCACCACTCCTCTGACGCAAGTGCCACAGTCACCCGCTGTCACTGAAGAAATTCACACGGGCTCTGAGGAAAGACAACCATCACTCCGAAGCATTCCTGAAGAAATTCCAGCTGCAGCAGCTGATGAAATTGCTCAAGATGAGCCAATGGTTGATGTCGTCAATACATCCCCTCAGCGCGATGACTCAATTCCTTCAGCAGATACCGATACAGTTCCAACTGCCACTGCTGAGGAAATTGCCAAATCACTTGCCGTGATAGATCCGAATGATTCCACTGGGTCCCCACGACCAGTGTTTGATGTACGTAAAAAGATGCACAACCTTCAACCAGTACTTGTGATGCCAAAGATTGGCAGAGCCCTCAGGCGGCCTCAGTTTGATAATGCCAAATTCTTCGAAGAGAAGAACTTCTTCATTGGTGAGTCCCCATATGACTCAACCAAGATTAGGCGCCTGCGCTTCTGGACAAGGACTCAGATGAATTTCTATGCATCACTTTTATTCGACAAGAACAAAGTATTCCCGCATCGCCATATTCCTCACATGGATATGGAGTCATTACCGTGCTTTTGGCCAGTTCTGGTTGTTCTTCATGATGCTGGATTACTCAGCTTCTGCTCTAATGTCTGCGATTGGAATGAAGAACTCATTCTGCAATTCTATGCCACAGTGCATTTCTCTGGAGACGTTGACGACATTGCAACATGGGCTCTGGACTGGATTAGTGAAGACACTCACTACAAAGCACCAATTGAAGAACTTCTTTGAGCTCTCCCAGTTGAACCACCCCATGAAGAAGCAAAGAGAATTTATGAAGAAACTGAGCTGCCCAACCACCTGATGCAAGTGCTTATGAAGCCTCTGGCTGAAGGAGAAGCTCAGAGGGCAACCTTCCTAGTGAAGGATTTGTTGTATGTGCCAAGAACGGTCTATCGCATTCTGTCCAAAACCCTCAGTCCCATTAAAGGTCACAACTCCAATACTGAAGAAGTTGTGGGAATTATGAAGAATCTACTGTTCCACATGATTCATGGTACTCCCATCAACATTCACGATTTCTTCCTAAGGACTTTGGTCACAGTGGCACAGTCTCCGTTTGACTTGAAGCCGTATGCTCCATGGATCATGAGATTCATCAGATCCTGGTCTGCAATTCACTACAAGGCTGATGGTCAAAATCACTTAAGCTATCTGCCTGAAGTTGAAGTTCTTCAGCGCACTCTGTCCACTGTTCCTGGCAAGGGCAAGACGGTAATTGATGAAGGAAGTCGTCCCTTGGATGGACAATTTCGTCAACCTATTTCAAGCTCGAATGCTGATGAATCTGCTAGCCAGGACACTGCAGCAAATGCTTCAAGACGATACTCTGCGCCTGAAGCACCACGTGTCATGACGGACCGTGAGTTGCTCATAAGCTTGCACCAGAAAGTTGACAAGAATCACCGATGGGTTAAGCGTCAGCTTGCTGCTCTACAAGCCAACATGACTGTGATGCATAACGCCGACCGCAAAAACCGCTATTATCTCCACGAGATTTTTGACAGATCATGGGCCATCCTCTCGCACCTCAAAACAGATGAAGAACTTGCGGATATGAATTTTCAAATGAACTTTGACTGGGCAGAACCGCCAAGGAAGAAGTTCAAGAACACTAAAGTTCCTCCTCTTATGCCAAGTTCAGAGTCTTCATCGTGCAAAACTGACGCAAATGAAGTTGTTGAAGACACTGCGGCTGGTCCATCTGCCTCGCGCGACCCCAACAACGCTGGCGCTCCCTCGACTTCACCTTGATGATTTTCTTCAGGGGCGTTAGTCCTCACCTTTATCTCCTTTTGGTCATTTGATGACAAAGGGGGAGAAGTGTGAGTTAGTCTTCAAGTGGGTCATTTATGGGCTATTTTTGCTTAAGTTACAACTCTTGAACTTTATTGGATTTGCTCTTTGATGAGTTGTAACTTAAATAACTGTTGGTCGTCTGACTCTTTTGCTACATTTGTTATGCGTGCTCTGATCTTAACTATATCTGGTCATGCATGCACAATTTCGTCAGACACCAATTTTCATCATGCATTCATGTTCTTCAAATATCTTATGATCATGAATGATTGGATTCCAAGATATAGGGGGAGATCTCCACAACTTCAACCTGCCATGTGCATTTGCAATCCAAAGCAAATTCCTCATATGCACTTCTTCAGGGGGAGTTCCTCAATATTTTGTAATCAATTTCTTCAAACTCTGTACTTACACTTCAATTATTTTTTACTCCCATTGAAAGCCTAACAAATTTGTCATCAATCACCAAAAAGGGGGAGATTGTAAGTGCATCAAGTGCCCCCTTAGTGGTTTTGGAGTATTGAAGACAAATAGGTTGAGGAACTAATGTGTTTGTGAGTATACATAGGAGACAGAGTCCCTGAAGATTTGGTTTAACGCATGGAAGACGACCCCTAAAAATAGATTTCTTCAGGTGAAGAATTTGGTGATGAAATTGGTACGGCCTTTGAATAAATTGATGTGAAGATTTTGAAGCTTGAAGACTTTGGTTTTCATAGTTTATTTTCTTCTTTTTTGAGTCATAGGGAAAACCGTACTGTTAAAGGTGGTCTAGGTGAAACATATTTCACATTTCCAAAGTGAAGCTCAAACCTTCTCAAACCTATACACACAAAAGCCGCTTTGAGTGAAGCCTTTGGAAATCTCCTGTACACCTGACGCATTTGCTAGCGACAGTGACGAAGTTCATCTGGTCACTGATGAATTTGGTTAGGCTGAGGAGTTAGGAGTTCGCCAGTGCGATCTTCCTACCATGAGGAAATTGAGTGCCCTGATGAAATTGAGAGTTCAATTTTAGACCATTGCTGCGCCGCGTGCCAGCTGTCGAGTGGATCCTTATCCTGACAACGGTCGAATCAGACAAGGGCATTTATGACAATTCATGTCGGGTTGCCCCCTGGCTATAAATAGCCGCCCCCCACAACCACTTGTTGGTTGGCTGCTCTGAGAGAACTTGACACTTGTCATTTGAGAGCAACCCATCCTCTGACGACTTTGAGAGAACCCAAGTGAGGAAAAACCCAACCAGAGCCTAAGTGATTGAGCATCACTGAAGAGATTTGTCTGTGTGATCCGACGCTTGTTACCTTTGAGGACTGTCATTCCTCCAGATGGTTAGGCATCATGTTCTGAGCACCCAAGAGTAATTGTGGCGTGCCGGTGAACATGTCTGTGAAGGTTTTGGAAGTCTACCTTGAAGACTTACCACGAGTGATTGGGCGAGGTCTAAGTGACCTTAGCTCAAGAGGAATACGGTGAGGACTAAGTGTTCTCTGAGTTGCGACTCAGCCGCCTCAACCAGACGTACAGTTGATACAGCAACTGGAACTGGTCTACCAAATTCCATTGTCTTCACCGAGCCAACCTGGTTTCAAATTCCTCACCCACTCTTACTTTATTTCGCTGCTGAAGAATTTGTGATCTATCCTCTGACAAATTTGAACTGAAGTATTTGATCATGTTATCTTCTATTTCCTCTGTTCATATTCTTCATGCTTGTATGATTGTATGATTGCATGTTCTTCAATCGTATGTATCCTGATCGCATGTACTCTGATTCTGTGATGACTTAGTTTCCCTTGCATTTCTACTTCTTCACTCTGATCTTCGTCAAATTCATCAGAGTTTGACGAATTTCTAATAATATCCCATTCACCCCCCCTCTGTGAGATAACCTGCATTTTCAGATCTGTCGTTATGCTAAGAAGTTGGAGCATGATTTATTATTGATTGTCTTCCTTTGTGTGGCGGTCGGGGGCGCGCGATGGTTAACTCCTACCAACCTCCCCCTAGGGGCATGCGTATTAGTACTTTGCTTTGAGGGCTAATAAACTTTCGCAATAAGTATGTGAGTTCTTTATGACTAATGTGAGTCCATGGATTATACGCACTCTCACCTTTCCGAAATTTGCTAGCCTCTTAGGTACCGTGCATTGCCCTTTCTCACATCGAGAGTTGGTGCAAATTTCACTGGTGGATCCAAACCCCGTGATATGATACGCTCTATCACACATAAGCCTCCTTATATCTTCCTCAAAACAACCACCATACCTACCTATCATGGCATTTCCATAGCCATTCCGAGATATATTGCCATGCAACTTCCACCGTTCCGTTTTTGTGACACACATCATCATTGTCATATTGCTTTGCACGATCATATAGCTGACATAGTATTTGCGGCTCAGTCACTGTTCATCATTTTTTATACATGTTACGCTAGTATCATTGCACATCCTGGTACACTGCCAGAGGCTTTCATATAGAGTCATATTTGTTCCAGTTTCGAGTTGTAATTTTGAGTTGTAAGTAAATAGAAGTATGATGATCATCATTATTAGAGCATTGTCCCAGTGAGGAAATAAAAAAAAGGAAAAAAAGAGGCAAAAAAAGAGCCCACAAAAAAAAGAAAAAAATTAAAAAAATAAAATGAGAGAAAAATAGAGAAGGGGCAGTGTTCCTATCCTTTTCCATACTTGTGCTTCAAAGTAGCAGCATGTTATTCATATAGAGAGTCTCCTATTTTGTCACTTTCATATACTAGTGGGAATTTTTCATTATAGAACTTGGCTTGTATATTCCGATGACGGGCTTCCTCAAATGCCCGAGGTCTTCATGAGTGAGCAAGTTGGATGCACACCCACTTAGTTTTTCATGTTGAGCTTTCATACACTTATAGCTCGTAGTGCATCCGTTGTATGGCAATCCCTACTCCTCGCATTGACATCAATTGATGGGCATCTCCATAGCCTGTTGATTAGCTGCGTCGATGTGAGACTATCTTCTTCTTTTTGACTTCCCCTTATTAATCTCTACCACCACATTCTATTCCACCCATAGTGCTATATCCATGGCTTGCGCTCATGTATTGCGTGGGGGTTGAAAAAGCTGAAGCACGTTAGAAAGTATGAACCAATTGCTTGGCTAAAACCGGGGTAATGCATGATAAATACTTTATGTTAAGAAGATGGAGCATGACAGTATTATATGATTTTGTAGGGATAACTTTCTTTTGCATTTTTATTTTGAAAGGCATGATTGTTTATTAGTACGCCTGGGTATTGATGTCTTTATATCAAATTATAGACTATTGCTTTTAATCATTCGGATCTTAATATTCATACCGTAAAGAGATTACATGATGAAACATGTTAGGTAGCATTCCACATCAATAATTCTATTTTTATCATTTACCTACTCAAGGACGAGCAGGAATTAAGCTTGGGGATGCTTGATACGTCTCCAACGTATCTATAATTTTTGATTGTTCCATGCTATTATAGTATCAATCTTGGATGTTTTGTATGCAATTATATATCATTTTTTGGGACTAACCTATTAACCTAGTGCCCAGTGCTAGTTGCTGTTTTCTGATTGTTTTTGGTTTTTCAGGAAATCAGTACCAAACGAAGTCCAAATGCCACGAAACTTTTTGACAATTTTTTTGTGGACAAAAGAGACCGTCGAAGCTTCGAGAGGATGCCAGAAGCCTCACGAGGAGGCCACAAGGAAACATGGCGCAACCCTAGGGGGGCGCGCCCAGATGCCTTGTGGGCCCCTCGTGGCTCCTTTTGACCTAATTCCACTTCTATAAATTCTCAAATATTCGGAAACCATCAGAGAGCCAGACGAGAAAACCCTACCGCCACCGCAAGCCTCTGTTCTTCCACGATCCCATCTGGAGGCCTTTTCCGGTACTCTGCCGGAGGGGGAATCAATCACGAAGGGCTTCTTCATCAACCTTGCTGCCCTTCCGATGATGTGTGAGTTGTTTACCATAGACCTACGGGTCCGTAGCTAGTAGTTAGATGGCTTCTTCTCTCTCTTTGATCTTCAATACCATGTTCTCCTCGATGTTCTTGGAGTTCTATCTGATGTAATCTTCTTTTGCGATGTGTTTGTTGGGATCCGATGAATTGTGAGTTTATGATCAGATTATTCATGAGAAATATTTGAGTCTTCTCTGAACTCTTTTATGCATGATTGTGATAGCTTTGTATTTCTCTGTGATCTATCCGTTTGGTTTGGCCAACTAGATTGATTTATCTTGCAATGGGAGAGGTGCTTTGTGATGGGTTCAATCTTGCAGTGCTCAATGCCAGTGACAGAAAGGGACATGACACGTATTTGTATTGTTGCGATTAAGGATAAAAAGATGGGGTTTAATCATATTGCTTGAGTTTACTTTGTCTACATCATGTCATCTTGCTTAAGGTGTTACTATGTTTTATACTTAATACCCTAGATGCATGCTGGATAGCGGTCGATGGGTGGAGTAATAGTAGTAGATGCAGGCAGGAGTCGGTCTACTTGTCTGGGACGTGATTCCTATATACATGATCATTGCCATGAGTCCGTAATAATTATTTGCTTTTCTATCAATTGCCCAACAGTAATTTCTTTACCCACCGTATGCTATGTGTTCGAGAGAGAAGCCTCTAGTGAAAACTATGGCCCCCGGTCTACCTTTACCATATATTAAAATCCAAAAATACCTTGCTGCCATTTATTTACTTTTATTTTATTTTGCAATTTACTTTTTATCTATCACTATCAGAATTAATCCTTGCAAGTAACCGCTAAGGGGATTGACAACCCTCTTATTTGCGTTGGATGCAGGTGTTTGCTTTTGTGTGTGTAGTTGCTGCTAATGAGGTTTTGTGTGGTTCTCCTACTGGATTGATAACCTTGGTTCTTAACTGAGGGAAATACTTATCTCTACTATACTGCATCATCCTCTCCTCTTCGGGGAAATACCAACGCAGTCTACACCTAGCAGCGGCGGATCCCTGCTACGGCAAGCTACAGAGAGAGAGAGATCGTGAGGTGAGGGAGAGAAAATGGAACAGAAGGAAGAGGAGGAAGGGCACGGCGACCTACAAGGCTACGGCAAGCTTCGGTGGCGGCGCACGCCGGCAGGGCCGACGGTGGCAGAGGTGCTGCGCTTGGGGAGGAGCGAGGCTCTGGATCTGGAGCTCCTCTCCAGATCTGGAGCTTGGATGCGGGGGCGACAGCGTACGGGCGGTGGTTTAGCTCGGGCCCAGATGGGCTCGGGCGGGATGGATCTGGGCTCGCGGGCCCAGCGGCTAGGAGGTGGGAGAAGGTGGTGGCTGTGGAGTGGAGGAGGCTGGCGGCGGCATGGATTTCGAGTAGGAGGGTAAGGTTTCCAAAACAGGAGGGATAGGCCTTCTTTATATAGACAGAGAGGCTAGGTTAAGGGGTTTGAGGCCGTTTCGGGGCCCTCCGATCTCGATCGGACGGCTCCGGTCGGAAGGGCCTTAGGTGAGGGGGTAGTGGGCTGTGTAGATGGGTTAGGGTTGAGATGGGAGGGAAGTGAGCGGCCCGGCACAAGTTTTATTTGAAAACCGTCCGACAATTAAACCGGCTATAGTGCCGCTATAGTTTAACGGTTGGGGCATCAAACGACCTCCGAATGCTATGAAACTTGCCACGCGGTCTACCTACAAAATAACAAGACCGCACACCAACTTTCAACCCATTCAGAGAACGTTTTATTCCCACTTAGAAAAACAATTATTCAACGATGCCGCGGGCATGTGCAAGTGTGGTTGGTCTCGAAATGGTCAACGACGGCAACGAGGAGAAACGGCAACTAGGAACGGATGCAAGTTTTTGGAAAATGACGGCAATGGAGTGTCTATGCAATGCACATGATGCAATGATGAATGCAACAAACAAATAATTAACGCGGCTATCACAAAAACATGGAAGGCATCTGGAGCCTCGGTCTCGGGCTATAACAGTATGGGCTATTGTTTGCCACATGTACTGTTGGAAATATGCCCTAGAGGCAATAATAAATTGGTTATTATCATATTTCCTTGTTCATGATGAATGTTTATTATTCATGCTAGAATTGTATTGACCGGAAACTTAAATACATGTGTGAATACACAAACTACACTAGCTCGTTGATCAAAGATGGCTATGGTTTCCTGACCATAGACATGAGTTGTCATTTGATAACGGGATCACATCATTAGGAGAATGATGTGATGGACAAGACCCAACCGTAAGCTTAGCATCAGATAGTTTAGTTTATTTGCTACAGCTTTCTTCATGTCAAGTATCTGTTCCGTGGACCATGAGATCGTGCAACTCCCTGACACCGGAGGAATACTTAGTGTGTATCCAATCGTCACTTCGTAACTGGGTGATCATAAAGGTGCTCTACAGGTATCTCCGAAGGTGTTTGTTGGGTTGGCACGGATCGAGACTAGGGTTTGTCACTCCGTATGATGGAGAGATATCTCTGGGCCCTCTTGATAATGCAACATCATAAAGAGCTTGCAAGCAATGTGGCTAATGAGTTAGCCACGGGATCTTGTATTACGGAACAAGTAAAGAGACTTGCCGGTAACGATATTGAACTAGGTATGGAGATACTGACAATCGAATCTCAGGCAAGTAACATATCGCCAGACAAAGAGAATTGCATACGGGATTAACTGAATCCTCGACATCGTGGTTCAATCGATAAAGATGTTCGTTGGACATGTGGGAATCAATATGGGTATCCAGATACCGCTATTGATTATTGACCGGGGAAGTGTCTCGGTCATCTCTACATGTTCCCAAACCCGTAGGGTCGCACGCTTAACGTTTGATAGTGCTAGGGTAGAAATGAGATATTAACAGTGGAAAGTCCAAAGGTTGTTCGGAGTCCCGGATGGGATCCAGGATATCACGAGGAGCTCCGGAATGGTCCGGAGGTAATGATTCATATATAGGAAGTCCTATTTTGGTCACCGGAAAGATTTCAGGATTTGCCGGTATTGTATCGGGAATGCCGAAAGGGTTCCGGAGGTCCACCGGGGGGGGGGGGTCCTGATACGTCTCCAACGTATCTATAATTTTTGATTGTTCCATGCTATTATAGTATTAATCTTGGATGTTTTATATACACTTACAAGCAATTATATATCATTTCTTGGGATTAACCTATTAACTTAGTGCCCAGTTGTAACACCCCTGAGTAATGAGCCACAATGATCTTCAAATTAATGGTAAGCTAATTACTTTTGCAAAGAATGATCACAGTGGAATCATATTTCATTTCAAATTCCACCACTAAATTCTAATTCAAAATTTCAAATGAAATTTTAAGTTGCTCAAAAATTGCTGCAAAAATGTTCATCAATTAGCAAATATTCCCTAACTAATATTTGTTAAGGAAAACAACATCACATCTGAGCTATGATGGACAGTAGCAATTAAAACAATGCAATTCCAGCATTTTAAAATGCCATTTTATTTGAGGAAAATTCAAATGAATTCAAATGGCCTCCAAACTTTTTGTGGTAGTGCACCATATTTCCTAGTATTTGTTTTGACCAGATTCATAATTTTCCAAAGTCATTTGATGGTAAAAATTAAATGCAAACAGTGGCTGGAAAAAGAAACAGAAAAGGAAAATGGAAAAGGCCCTAAACCGCTACTGTGAGTTGGGCCTATGTGCACAGTGGCACGGCCCAGCCCACCTCTACTTTCTCTCACCTCCCGCCGCCATGTCGCCCGCGCCATGGCCGCCGCGCGCTCCTCCGGCCGCTCCTCGACACCTGCTGCCGCAGGGCTCGGGAGAGGATAAGACCGAGCCTCGTTCCTCGCCCCTGGACGCCTCGCCATTCCCTCTCTCCCTCTCAAGTGCTCGCTCGCCTCTCCTCCTCCTCTCTAGTACATCGCCGTTGCCGTGCCGCTCAGATCCCGTGGCCATCGGCGCCCCCGCACTCGAAGTCATTGTCTAGGAGGTGCGCCGTCCTCCGCTACGCCTTCCCCGACCACCAGTTGGGACCGGGGAGCTCCACGAACTTCTCCGGCCACCACAACTTCTCCGGCGAACTCCGGCGCCCTCGGCAGCTACTAAGCCACTCGCCGGCCTCCTTGAGCCGCACGGTGAGCGACCGCACCGACTACCCCTTCTCTCTCGCTCTGCTGGCCGCTCCGTTGCCGTTCACGTAAAGCCCGAGCTCGGCAGCTCCATTGCCGGCGTTCTGCTCAAAGCAGAGCCGCTCGAGCCGTCACACGTTGTCAGCCGTGATCCGGGTGCTCTGTAGAGCTCGCCGGTGAGCTCCGTTAGTTCATTAGCTCGCCGTAGCCACGCGGCCGTGTTCACCCGAAAGCCAGCGCCGCCAAAACTCGACGCCGGCGTCGTTCCGGTCATCTCCGGCGCCAGCCGAGGTCATCATCATGCGCGCGACGTCGAGCCGCGTCCAACACGCCTAGCCACGGGTCCGGAGACCACCTACAGCCGAATCCCGCCGCGTTTGGAGGTCACCGGCGGCGAGCCGCCGGCCACCGCCGACGTGGCCACCACGTGTGACCCCCCTGGGTCATTGACAGTGGGCCTAGGGGCCCGAGTTGACCGAGTTGACTTGGTCAACTCGGCTGACTGGGCACACAGTGTCGCTGACAGGCGGGCCCCACCGCTAACTAAACCATTTTTATAAATAAAATTAATTAGTTAGCTAATCTGACACTGAACTATGGGGCCCACCTACTAATTAACCTCTGTTAGTTTATTTTAAATCTAATTTAGCTCTCTGACACTCACTTGTGGGACCCAGAGGTCAGGTTTGACGTGGACCCACTGGAGTTGACCACTGATGTCATGCTGACATCATAAGTTACTGTTCTGGATAATGTGAATTTAGTAATTAAATTTAATTCCAGAATTTCAAAAAAAGGTTTAAATCTTTGAAAATTCATAGAAATTCAACATGAAAAGTTTTCAACATGAAAGTTGATCAGAAAAACGAGACGAATCTGAATATGTGGTCAAAATGCTTGACCATCACTCCTAACTATCTGAACATGGAACCTTCCCCTCCGGTTCAGTATACCGAGAACTGCCTAAGACCGGGAAAATATCCCAGATATTTTCCCGCTTCGTCTGCAACGTGTAGACTTGCATTAGGTCACCACCAGCACTGCATTCTGCCATGCCATGCATTGTGTTGCATCTATTTGCTTTTATTTATTGTTTCTTCCCCCTCTTCTCCTCCATTAGACCCCGAGACCAACGCTGCCCCGGAGGACTGCCACATCCCCGACGACCCCTCCTTTGCCGCAGAGCATCCAGGCAAGCAAACCCCCTTGAACATGCCTATATCACCTACTCTTTCTCCCTCTTGCTTGCATTAGAATTGCTACAGTTATTGTTCCGAATACCTAATCTGATGCATAGCCTGTTTTTGTAAACTGCTTGATACCTTACCTGCTATCCTAATGCTTAGTATAGGTTGTTAGTGATCCATCTGTGGCCCCTCTTCCTTGTCCTAGTTGCCCCGCTTTAGTACCAGTGCCCTGATCGATGTGATCGATAGGGCTGAGACCGACTCATCACCGCACACCCCTAAGTTGTACGACTCTACAGAGTTACCAATGAGTGTCGAGGGTGATACCTCTTATCTCACTCCCGATGTTGCCTCTATAGTACAGCTAGTCAATTGTGGGTTACCGAGGGTGATTCCTCTTTCACCACCTCCGACGACGCCTCTGTCGTACAACCCCTCAGGTGTGAACCCATCGAGGGTGATTCCTCCAGGTCCACCTTGATGGATACATTGAGTGGGAATCCAACGAGGGTGATTCCTCGGATTACTTCTTGATGTGATTGGACACACGGTTACCACTTAATTATTTCAGTCACCGAATAAAGTCGGGTCGACCCCGAGGGGTACCAGCGAGTAATATGGAGTCGGGTTGACCGTGAGGGTACCCACGAGAAAATTACGTGGCACGGCCGGGCATTCTTAGCCCTTGACGTAAGTCCAGGAGACGGGGCGACGGGGTCACATGGTCGTGGATCTCTGCTAGTTTCTGCGTGCTCCCAACACACTAATGGGTTAGGATATGTAATCTGAGTAGGCCTCTGGCCTTTTCGCACTAACCACCACGCGGGAATAGTATCGGCACTCGGCGTCGTACGTATCAGCCGAAGTTCTTCAGACGTCAGCGATTGAGCGGCGCGCGCCGGGTTGGACTGGGAATGCCCGCGCTTGTATTAAGGGGACTAGGTCTGCTCCCGGCCGCCCACGCAACATGCAGTAGTGCAAAGGGCGATGGGCCCAAGACCCCTGAGCGCTTAGGTTGTAGACCGGCATGCTGGCCTCTCTGTTGAACCTAGGTAGGGCTACGACGTGTCGATCAACCGTGGCCGGGCATGGACCAAGCAAGTGTGTCCGGCCAGAGTTTATCGAGCGTGTTGGGTAAGATGGTGCACCCCTGCAGGGAAGTATATCTATTCGAATAGCCGTGTCCACGGTAACAGGACGCTCGGAAAATATCCCGATCTTCTATAACTAGAAGTGGTTTGAATATGTTAGCTCCGGGATCGCTTTCTCGCAAGGAGTCGAGGAAGGATCTCTGGGCATGGCTACTTATATTAGTTGCTACTACTATATTTATGTACTAATTTGCACTCTTCTAATGCTGCAAGACGCTGAAGATGCTAGTCTTCGATAGGCTAGGCCTTTCTCTCTATTCTGGCATTTCTGCAGTTCAGTCCACTGATACAACCCTTTTCTTGATACCGATGCATAAATGGAATAGGTCTGATGTAAGTCTTGCGAGTACTTTGGATGAGTACTCACGGTTGCTTTGCTTCCCCTTTTTCCCCTCTACCCGATTGCTGCGACCAGATGATGGAGCCCCAGAGCTAGCTGCGCCAGCCGACGACTACTACTACTACCCCTCTGGTGGAGAGTACTACTACGTGGAGACCGCCGATGACCAGGAGTAGATATGAGGCACCCAGGCAGGGGGCCTGCGCCTTTTGATCTTATGTCGTTGTTTTACCCCGCCTTCTTAAGGCTTATCTATTTTACTTTTATGTCTGTACTCAGATACTAATGCTTCCGCTGATGCTTGTATGACTCAAGCTTATTTATTCGAGCCCTCGAGGCCCCTGGCTTGTAATATAAAGCTTGTATGACTTTTATTTGTGTTTAGAGTTGCGTTGTGATATCTTCAAGTGAGTCCTAAGGCTTGATCATGTGCATTTGTGTGTATGATTGGTGCACGATTAAGTCGGGGGCATCACAAGTTGGTATCAGAGTCGACTGCCTGTAGGAACCCCCCCCCCTTTCCAACTCCTTGGCCGAAGTTGAGTCTAGTCTTTGAAAAACTGTTTTACTAACATGGTTGTGTGGCTTACGGGCCCACATCACCAATGGATGCGTTTAGGATCTTTTATTCCTCTCCTTTACTCCTGGATCTGATCTCTCTTCTATTCGGGTTAAAGATTTTGCGAACTCTAACTCTAGGTTATCGTAACTACTTCCTCCCGGAGAGCCCTTGATTCCAGATGATGGCTTGATACACCAGAAGAATCTGAAGATACTCCTCGTTGTTTCCCGAGACTCTTGTGCCAACTGCTTTTGCAGTTCCCTACCACCAATACATCCCCGTGGATAGCTACCCATCCTCGTCGTTTATACCGTCATTCTCAGTTGCTCTTGTTTTTACAAGATATACCCCGAAATACTCTCCGTTCTTCCGAGAATCCTTTGTGCCTACTGCCTTGCAGCTCCTTTCCGCACCTACGAATAATTCCTCGCACTTACCGGGGATTCGTTCACCCCTAGTTGTTCATGTGTTTCGCAAAATACTTTCCATTGTTAATCAATCTTCTGAAAATCCCCTGTAGACTATTGCTCTTGAAAATTCTTGCATGCTTGCATTATGGTTAATTCCATATGTCTAGTAATCTACATTGCCATCCCTTGTCATTGCCATTTTGAGTCCCTTGATTCAATATGTATGTGAATGCTCGCAATCGTAAACTAATTTTGAGAAATTGTCCTTCTGGCTCAGACGTCATTTTGGGCATGAGTTGGTTCTGGGCCAATCAAGTTGCAATTGGTTGTCCGTATAGTTCTACTCAATTTACTCATCTTTTGATCAGAGTGTCTGCTTCTGCTCCCCCGATTTGAAAATCGTAATTCCTTTGTATTTAAGCGTCGAATTATTCAGATGTTTCTATAATCTGATGCCTTGGCATTCTTTCTCCTTCTGGTTGAGTACCGATACTCACATCAGATCCCTTGAGGACTGCCGAATCCTTTGTTGGATTATTTTCTAATAGTGTCCTTCATATTCAATAACCTTGTGAGTTCTTCCCGTAATGCATAATGCCTTTGGTAAATTGTATCCTGTGTTTTTGTCAACCATGCTGTGCCTCCGAGCTTGCATTATTTACTCCTGAAGTTTGTGGTATATGTTCCTAAGATGCCCCGATGGGTTGAACCTATGCCTTCCCTAATCTGTGTGAACCCGAAAGTTATGCGGGTTATATTCTACTGGCGTTTCGTCAGACAAAGTTTTAACACCACAACTTCTTCGAAAGCGAGAAGTGAATGAAAGGTTATGCATTGAAGAAGTGGGAGAAAACCTTGAACTTTGTGTTCATGCCCATGGAAATGGTGTAGACCATCACAGAAGCTTCTTGCAAAATATTTATTCATTTGTATAATTCTTCCAGTTCCCTTAACTTGATTACATGCAGTAATGGTTCTGACCATGCTAACCTCATTTGATAACTCCATTCCCGTGCCTCATTTATTTTTCAACAAGGTTAAAGCACCTGCCATCCGCAGATCAACGATCTAGGTCAGCTTCTATTCTATTCTACCTTTGAGTATTACCCTCTGGTATCTCGAGGATATCGTACCATTGCACTACATCTTATGAAGCTTTGATAAGGTGATACCTTTCCCCATCATAGTAATTCCACGGGTTCTGGTTTGTTGTCAACCGAGAACACCGATAAGTGAATCAAATCCACCCTATAACACATTGACCTTCTGCTTCCCCATTTCTTCTGCTTGATCATGTTATTGATCAATCACATCTTCCTGAAACCTTTCGATAAAATTGTGTTGTGATCATTGTCAACATCTTTGATTTATTCCAAGTTAAGAATTCAATTTGTAATACTTCCTTTTACCTAAATGGTGATCCACTTGCTATCCTGTCATGGATATCATGCTCTGCTTTCCTTGGAAGAGATATACTCTTGATACTTGTATGTTATCACATTTTCCTTTCCATTGGTCCGTTTAACCTTTCTTGTAATCTAACTTATCTGAGCAGTGATAATTCCCTGCTTTTGTTAACACCCCCATGTACAACTCTGTCAGGAAGACCCTGTTACTATTGTTGATGACATTCCGGTAACACCGGTGGACGAGAAATTTGCCTATTGGTCCGCCTCATTTCAACGAGCAGGAAAATGGTTCCCTTCGTCCCCCGCCCTTGGTACCGACGATGTTGCCGACATAGCTGACAAGCTATCTTCTGACATGCCTTGTTGTCATGACCGTGTAAGATGTCACCGCCCTTCCTACTCTTAATCCACACTCACTGCAATTCCACAGGATCGAAACCTGACTCTCCTGTACAACCTTGATTCCGAAGTATCCTTTGCATCTGGCTTCGTTTGTAAATCACGAGCCACCTTCCGGGAGATGATCTATTCCGTTGCTCTAAACCCATTTCACAATCGAACGATTGCCTATCCCCTTGAAACTTCTTATTGTACCTTCTTACCTTGCTCTCGATGTTTTCTTAAGATTCAATTCGAGAGATACCTTCTGCCAAATTTTCTGAGTTGTCCCCCAGATAATCGACCTTGCAAAGGTCTGTTCTCCCGAAGATACTTCTTACTCCACCTCTTAAATCTCGGGACGAGATTTCTTGAAGTGGAGGAGAATTGTAACACCCCCGTGTAATGAGCCACAGTGATCTTCAAATTAATGCTAAGCTAATTAGTTTTGCAAAGAATGATCACAGTTGAATCATATCTCATTTCAAATTCCACCACTGAATTCTAATTCAAAATTTCAAATGAAATTTGAAGTTGCTCAAAAATTGCTGAAAAAATGTTCATCAATTAGCAAATATTCCCTAACTAATATTTGTTAAGGAAAACAAACATCACATCTGAGCTATGATGGATAGTAGCAATTAAAACAGTGCAATTCCAGCATTTTAAAATGCCATTTTATTTGAGGAAAATTCAAATGAATTCAAATGGCCTCCAAACTTTTTGTGGCAGTGCACCATATTTCCTAGTATTTGTTTTGACCAGATTCATAATTTTGCAAAGTCATTTGATGGAAAAAATTAAATGCAAACAGTGGCTGGAAAAAGAAACAGAAAAGGAAAATGGAAAAGGCCCTAAACCGCAACTGTGAGCTGGGCCTAAGTGCACAATGGCACGGCCCAGCCCACCTCTCCTTTCTCTCACCTCCCGCCGCCGTGTCGCCCGCGCCATGGCCGCCGCGCGCTCCTCCAGCCGCTCCGCGACACCTGCCGCCGCTGGGCTCAGGAGAGGATAAGGCCAAGCCTCGTTCCTCCCCCCCTGGACGCCTCGCCACTCCCTCTCTCCCTCTCCAGCGCTCGCTCGCCTCTCCTCCTCCTCTCTAGTACAACGCCGTCACCGTGCCGCTCAGATCCCGTGGCCATCGGCGCCCCCGCGCATGAAGTCGTTGTCTGGGAGGTGTGTCGTCCTCCGCTACGCATTCCCCGACCACCAGTTGGGACCGGGGAGCTCCACGACGACGGAATCGAGCTCATCCTCATCCACGGCCACCGCAACTTCTTCGGCGAACTCCGGCACCCTCGGCAGCTACTAAGCCACTCGCCGGCCTCCTTGAGCCGCACGGTGAGCGACCGCGCCGACTCCTCCTTCTCTCTCACTCTGCTAGCCGCTCCGTTGCTGTTCCCGTAAAGCCCGAGCTTGGCGGCGCCATTGCCGGAGTTCTTCTCAAAGCAGAGCCGGTCGAGCCGTCACACGTTGTTAGCCGTGATCCGGTTGCTCCGTAGAGCCCGCCGGTGAGCTCCGTTAGTTCGTTAGCTCGCCGTAGCCACGAGGCCGTGTTCACCCGAAAGCCACCACTGCCAAACCTCGACGCCGGCGTCGTTCCGGTCATCTCCGGCGCCAGCCGAGCTCATCATCATGCGCGCGACATCGAGCCGCGTCAAACGCGCCTAGCCAAGGGTCTAGAGACCCCCTACAGCCGAATCTCGCCGCGTTACCGTGCCTCCGCCGCATTTGGAGGTCACCGGCGGTGAGCCGCCGGCCAGCGCCGACGTGGCCGCCACGTGTGACCCCCCTGGGTCACTGAAAGTGGGCCCAGGGGCCCCAGTTGACCGAGTTGACTTGGTCAACTCTGCTGACTGGGCACACAGTGTCGCTGACAGGTGGGCCCCATCGCTAACGAAACCATTTTTATAAATAAAATTAATTAGTTAGCTAATCTGACACTGAACTATGGGGCCCACCTACTAATTAACCTCTGTTAGTTTATTTTAAATCTAATTTAGCTCTCTGACACTGACTTGTGGGACCCAGAGGTCAGGTTTGACCTGGACCCGCTGGAGTTGACCACTGACATCATGCTGACGCCATGCTGACGTCATAAGTTACTGTTCTGGATAATGTGAATTTTGTAATTAAATTTAATTCCAAAATTTCAGAAAAAGGTTTAAATCTTTGAAAATTCGTAGAAATTCAACCGTAGCTCGGATCGAAAAGTTTTCAACATGAAAGTTGATCAAAAAATGACATGAATCCGAATATGTGGTCAAAATGCTTGACCATCACTCCTAACTATCTAAACATGGAACCTTTCCCTCCGGTTCAGTATACCGATAACTGCCTAAGACCGGGAAACTATCCCAGATATTTTACCGCTTCGTCTACAACGTGTAGCCTTGCATTAGGTCACCACCAGCACTGCATTCTGCCATGCCATGCATAGTGTTGCATCTGTTTGCTTTTATTTATTGTTTCTTCCCCCTCTTCTCCTCCGTTAGACCCCAAGACCAACGCTGCCCCGGAGGACTGCCACATCCCCGACGACCCCTCCTTTGCCGCAGAGCTTCCAGGCAAGCAAACCCCCTTGAACATGCCTATATCACCTACTCTTTCTCCCTCTCGTTTGCATTAGAATTGCTACATTTATTGTTCCGAATACCTAATCTGATGCATAGCCTATTTTTGTAAACTGTTTGATACCTTAGCTGCTACCCTAATGCTTAGTATAGGTTGTTAGTGGTCCATCTGTGGCCCCTCTTCCTTGTCCTAGTTGCCCCGCTTTAGTACCAGTGCCCCGATCGATGTGATCGATAGGTCTGAGACCGACTCATCACCGCACACCCCTAAGTTGTACGACTCTACAGAGTTACCAATGAGTGCCGAAGGTGATACCTCTTGTCTCACTCCCGATGTTGCCTCTATAGTACAGCTAGTCGATTGTGGGTTACCGAGGGTGATTCCTCTTTCACCACCTCTGACGACGCCTCTGTCGTACAACCCCTCAGGTGTGAACCCATCGAGGGTGATTCCTCCGGGTCCACCTTGATGGATACATTGAGTGGGAATCCAACGAGGGTGATTCCTCGGATTCCTCCGTGATGTGATTGGACACACGGTTACCACTTAATTATTTCAGTCACCGAATAAAGTCGGGTCGACCCCGAGGGGTACCCGCGAGTAATATGGAGTCGGGTTGACCGTGAGGGTACCCGCGAGATAATTACGTGGAACGGCCGGGCATTATTATCCCTTGCCGTAAGTCCACGAGACGGGGGAATGGGGTCACATGGTCGTGGATCTCTGCTCGTTTCCGCGAGCTCCCAACACACTAATGGGTTAGGATATGTAATTTGAGTAGGCCTCTGGCCTTTTCGCACTAACCACCACGCGGGAATAGTATGGGCACTCAGCGTCGTACGTATCAGTCGAAGTTCTTCAGACGTCAGCGATTGAGCGGCGCGCGCTGGGTTGGACTGGGAACGCCCGCGCTTGTATTAAGGGGGCTAGGTCTGCTCCTGGCCACCCACGCAATGCGCAGGAGTGCAAAGGGCGATGGGCCCAAGATCCCTGAGCGTGTAGGTTGTAGACCGGCGTGCTGGCCTCTCTGTTGAACCTAGGTAGGGCTACGACGTGTCGATCAACTGAGACCGGGCATGGACCAAGCAAGTGTGTCCGGCCAGAGTTTATCAAGCGTGTTGGGTAAGATGGTGCACCCTTGCAGGGAAGTATATCTATTCGAATAGCCGTGTCCATGGTAACAGGACGCTCTGAAAATATCCCGATCTTCTACAACTAGAAGTGGTTTGAATATGTTAGCTCTGGGATCACTTTCTCGCAGGGAGTCGAGGAAGGATCTCTGGGCATGGCTACTTATATTTGTTGCTACTACTATATTTATGTACTAATCTGCACTCTTCTAATACTGCAAGACGCTGAAGATGCTAGTCTTCGATAGGCTAGGCATTTCTCTCTATTCTGGCATTTCTGCAGTTCAGTCCACTGATACAGCCCTTTCCTTGATACCGATGCATAAATGGAATAGGTCTCATGTAAGTCTTGCGAGTACTTTGGATGAGTACACACGGTTGCTTTGCTTCCCCTTTTTCCCCTCTACCCGATTGCTGCGACCAGATGACGGAGCCCCGGAGCCAGCTGCGCCAGCCGACGACTACTACTACTACCCCTCTGGTGGAGAGTACTACTACGTGGAGACCGCCGACGACCAGGAGTAGATAGGAGGCACCCAGGCAGGAGGCCTGCGCCTTTTGATCTTATGTCATTGTTTTGTCCTGCCTTCTTAAGGCTTATTTGTTTTACTTTTATGTCTGTACTCAGATACTAATGCTTCCGTTGATGCTTGTATGATTCAAGCTTATGTATTCGAGCCCTCGAGGCCCATGGCTCGTAATATAAAGCTTGCATGACTTTTATTTGTGTTTAGAGTTGCATTGTGTTATCTTCAAGTGAGTCCTTAGGCTTGATCGTGTGCATTTGCATGTATGATTAGTGCACGATTAAATCGGGGGCGTCACACTAGTGCCCGTTGCTGTTTTTTGCCTGTTTTTGGTTTTTCAGAATATCAGTACCAAACGAAGTCCAAATGCCACGAAACTTTTTGGAGATTTGTTTCTAGACATAAGAGACACTAGAAGCTTTGGGAGAGGGCCAGAAGACAGAGGAGGTGGCCACGAGCCACCAGGGCCCACCTCTGCTCCGTTTGACGTAATTCCACCTCTATAAATACTCTAAAATCGGGAAACCAACAGGGGAGTCCACGAAATACTTTTTCCGCCACCGCAAGTTCCTGTTCTTGAGAGATCCCATCTGGAGGCCTTTTCCGGCACTCTGCCGGAGGGGGATTCGATCATGGAGGGGCTCTACATCAACCTTGCTGCCCTTCCGATGATGCATGAGTAGTTTACCACAGACCTTTGGGTCCATAGTTAGTAGCTAGATGGCTTCTTCTCTCTTTTGATCTTCAATACAATGTTCTCCTCGATGTTCTTGGAGTTCTATCCAATGTAATCACTTTTTGCGGTGTGTTTGTTGGGATCCGATGAATTGTGAGTTTATGATCAGATTATCCATGAATATTATTTGAGTTTTCTCTGAACTCTTTTATGCATGATTGTTATAGCTTCGTATTTCTCTCCGGTCTATTGATTTGGTTTGGCCAACTAGATTGATTTATCTTGCAATGGGAGAGGTGCTTTGTAATGGGTTCAATCTTGCGGTCCTCAATCCCAGTGATAGAAGGGGACATGACACACATGTATCGTTGCTATTAAGGATAAAAAGATGGGGTTTATTCATATTTCTTGAATTTGCTTCTCTACATCATGTCATCTTACTTAAGGCGTTACTCCGTTCTTTATGAACTTAATACTCAAGATGCATGTTGGATAGCGGTCAATGTGTGGAGTAATAGTAGTAGATGCAGGCAGGAGTCGGTCTACTTGTCTCGGATGTGATGCCTATATACATGATCATTCCCTTGGATATCGTCATGATTATTTGCTTTTCTATCAATTTCCCAACAGTAATTTGTTTACCCACCGTATGCTATTTTCAGGAGAGAAGCCTCTAGTGAAACCTATGGCCCCCGGGTCTACTTTTATCATATATTGAAAATCCCCAAAATACCTTGCTGCAATTTTACTTTATTTATTTTATTTTGTATTTTTGTTCGATCTATCTATCTATCACCATAAAATTTAATCTTGCAATTAACCGCCAAGGGATTGACAACCCCTTGTTCGCATTGGGTGCGAGGATTTGTTATTTTGTGTGCAGGTGCTGCTAACGAGTTGTTGCATGATTCTCTTACTGGATTGATAACCTTGGTTTCATAATTGAGGGAAATATTTATCTCTACTGTACTGCATCATCCTCTCCTCTTCGGGGAAAAACCAAAGCAGATCACAAGTAGCAGGAAGAATTTCTGGCGCCCTTGTCTGGGAGACATCATCAACATCTATCAAGTACCTATGCATAAACTTTCATCTCCTTGCATTTATTTTTATTTGCCTTTGCCCCTCGTTTTCATCTCCCCCACTTCTAAAATAATTTTTACAAAAACACAAAAATATTTTGCTTGCTTGCTTGCTTTTATTGCCTTCATGACAACACACAAAAACAGAAGATGAAAGCAAAAATCTATTGATATGGATCCTCATCTACTTGCTAATCTCTTCAAAAGATCCAATTATGATGAACCAATTGCTAGTGAGTTGAGTGCACTTGATTATCTCTATGAGGTTTTGCTTGAAAATCATGAATCTGAAAATTGTGATGAAGTGTTCGGAGAAGAAATATTTAAAGTAATTCATGATAGCTCCTTGATTGAAAAGCATGATTGCACTGATGTTATTATAAATTCTTTTAATGTCAATTGTGCTAATGATATGCAAAATTACAAGCTTGGGGATGACAATTTTGTTGTGTCCACTACTTGGTGCAATGATCACGATTGGGGTGATAATACTTCTTATGATCTTGAAAATTTATTTAAGCCTCATGATGAATATGTTCTTGATAATAATGTTTGCAATAATATTGAAAGTGGGTTTGGAAGAGTGTCAACTTTAGGTAAAAAGAATCCCACATATTCGGAGAGTGTTCAATCTTATGAAACTTTTGATAAATGTGGATTTGGAGAGGTCATGACTTTAGTTGATGTTAATCCCACTATCTTGGAAGATTATAAAACTTTTATGCATGTGGATTGTGAAGAGAATATTTTATATGATAGCTATATTGTTGAATTTGACTATGATCCTACATGTAATTACTATGAGAGAGGAAAATATGGTTGTAGAAACTTTCATGTCACTCAATTACCTCTCTTGAAGTTCAAATTGTTAATGCTTCGTTCTTCTTCCTTGCATATGCTAGATACTTTTTGTCTTGATAATTTATTTGCCTATAAAATGCCTATGCATAGGAAGTATGTTAGACTTAAATATGTTTTTCACATGTTTCATGATGCTCTCTTCGTGTTTAAATTACTATCTTTCATGTGAGCATCATTGAAATCTCAAGCCTATCTTAATGGCTATAAAGAAAGAGCTTGTTGGGAGACATCCCAATAAATTTTTATTCTGTTCTTGTGTGTTTACATAATTTTAGCCTCTGTTATGATTGTGTTTTTATGTTTTAATTAGTGTTTGTGCCAAGTAAAGCCTTTGGGATGACTTGGAAGATAGTATAATTGATGCTGTTTGGAAAACAGAAAGTTTTTCGTCCAGTGCTGGAATTTTAATTCTGTACTGGAGCGTCAGAAAAAATTGAAATTTTTACACAGTATTGGTATATGAATTTCCCACGTTTTCATTATTTTTAAGAATTTTTGGAGTTACAGAAGCATGGCTTTTAAATAGATCTTTACAGCCTGTTCAGTTTTAGACAGATTCTGTTTTTGTTGCATAGTTTGCTTATTTTGATGAATCTATGGATCGTATCGGGGGGTATGAGTCATCAAGAAGTTGGAGTACAGTAGCATTATGCCAATATTAAATATGAATCAATTTACTACAGTACTTAAAGTTAAAGATTTGTATGTTATACTACCGGATCTCACGAAGGTTTTGTGGAGTTTTGTGTGATTGAAGTTTTCAAGTTTTGGGTGAGATCACGATGGATGAAGGAATAAGGAGTGGCAAGAGCCTAAGATTGGGGATTACCAAGGCACCCCAAGGTAATATTCAAGGACTCCCAAGCAACTAAGCTTGGGGATGCCCCGGAAGGCATCCCCTCTTTCTTCTACCAACTATCGGTAATTTTACTTGGAGCTATATTTTTATTCGTCACATATCATGAGTTTTGCTTGGAGCGTCTTGTATTATATGAGTCTTTGCTTTGTTTGCTTTTTAGTTTGTCACAATCATCTTTGCTGGACACACCTATTTGAGAGAGCCACGTTTATCTTGATTTGTTAGAACTCTATGTGCTTCACATATATCTTTTGAGCTAGGAAGTTGCTCTAGTGCTTCACTTAAATCTTTTTTAGCACGGCGGTGGCTATATTTTGAAGAAATATTTGAACTCTCATGCTTCACTTATATTATTTTGAGAGTTGATAAGACTAAATTTTCAAGAAATATTTGCACTCTCATGCTTCACTTATATCATTTTGAGAGTTGATAAGATTAAATTTTGAAGAAATATTTGCACTCTCATGCGTCACTTATATCTTTTTGAGAGTTGATAATAGTAATGGTAATTTGCACAAGATATGAATTTGGTCCCAAAGTGATGAATATTCAAGAGGGATATAATAAAAACTTTATGAAAGATCATTGGATATGATAAGTTTGATTCCTTGCAATAGTTTTGCGATATGAAGATGATAATATGTGAGTCATGTTAGTGAGTAATTGTGATTTATTAAGAATATTGATGTTAAGGTTTGTGATTCCCTATGCATGCACATAAAGTCAATAGTTATGCAAGGAAATTATATCCTACTTATGGTGCATTATTCAGTGTTACTTATGTTCAATGCATGTTTATGACCGTTTTCGCTTTTTGGTTGGTCACTTATCAATCTATTTGCTAGCCTTCATTTGTACTAAGCGGGAATACTGCTTGTGCATCCAAATCCTTAAACCAAAGTTGTGCCAAATGAGTCCACCATACCTACCTATGTGCAGTTTTTCCATGCCGTTCCAAGTAAATTTGCATGTGCCAACTCTAATTTTTCAAAATAATTTTCCGTTTTGTGTGCCCGTACCGCTCATGAAGCGGCATGGGGTGGCCAATATTTTCCATGCTAGGTGTGTTATTCTCACGATGAGTGTTTATTCACTTGTCATTGCACGAGAGAGTGGCAGGTAATAGGGATGCCCAGTCCCGAAATGAAATTTTTTAATATGATGATAATAATAAATTCCTTGGAAAGTGTTGGTATGGAAGGCACCCGTGGATACGGCTAGCCATGGATTGTGAAAGAATGGTGGAAAGGAAATAAACTTTATTTTCTGTTTGGGAACCGCCTATAATGTGTCTAGCATGGAAGATATTGGGAATTCTCGGTCGTTTTCGTTAACAGGAAAAGCATGCCTCTCAAAATAATTTTATCTCTCTAATTTAAACCTTGAGCTCTGGCACCTCTGCAAATCTCTGCTTCCCTCTGCGAAGGGCCTATCTATTTACTTTTATGCAATTTTTATTTTTATTTTGAGTCTCCATCTTCTCTTACAAAGCACCAACTTGAGAGCACTATTGTCATACTTGTGCATTGTGTGTAGCTAATATTGAGTGTGTTTCATGAATGGATCAATGATTGAGCATAATGGGCTAGGGATAACTTTCTTTAGCATTGATATTTTGAAAGACATGGTTGCTTGTTAGTATGCTTGAGTATTTATATCTTCATGTCAAACTATAGACTATTGCTTTGAATCATTAAATTCCAAATGTCCATGCTACAAAAGAAAAGAGTATATGATGAATATGATAGGTAGCATTCCACATCAATAATTCTGTTTTTATCATTTACCTACTCGAGGACGAGCAGGAATTAAGCTTGGGGATGCTTGATACGTCTCCAACGTATCTATAATTTTTGATTGTTCCATGCTATTATAGTATCAATCTTGGATGTTTTATATACACTTACAAGCAATTATATATCATTTTTTGGGACTAACCTATTAACTTAGTGCCCAGTGCCAGTTGCTGTTTTTTGCCTATTTTTGGCTTTTTAGAATAATAGTACCAAACGAAGTCCAAATGCCACGAAACTTTTTTGACATTTTTTTGGACATAAGAGACACTAGAAGCTTCGGGAGAGGGCTAGAAGACAGAGGAGGTGGCCACGAGCCACCAGGGCGCGCCCCAGGGGGGTGGCACGCCCTGGTGCCTCATGGGCCCACCTCTGCTCCGTTTGACCTAATTCCACCTCTATAAATACTCTAAAATCGGGAAACCAACAGGGGAGTCTATGAAATACTTTTTCCGCCGCCGCAAGTTCCTGTTCTCGAGAGATCCCATCTGGAGGCCTTTTCCGGCACTCTGTCGGAGGGGGATTCGATCACGGAGGGGCTCTACATCAACCTTGCTGCACTTCCGATGATGCGTGAGTAGTTTACCACAGACCTTCGGGTCCATAGTTAGTAGCTAGATGGCTTCTTCTCTCTTTTGATCTTCAATACAATGTTCTCCTCGATGTTCTTGGAGTTCTATCCGATGTAATCACTTTTTGCGGTGTGTTTGTTGGGATCTGATGAATTGTGAGTTTATGATCAGATTATCCATGAATATTATTTGAGTTTTCTCTGAACTCTTTTATGCATGATTGTTATAGCTTCGTATTTCTCTCCGGTCTATTGATTTGGTTTGGCCAACTAGATTGATTTATCTTGCAATGGGAGAGGTGCTTTGTAATGGGTTCGATCTTGCGGTCCTCAATCCGAGTGACAGAAGGGGACATGACACATATGTATCGTTGCTATTAAGGATAAAAAGATGGGGTTTATTCATATTTCTTGAATTTGCTTCTCTACATCATGTCATCTTACTTAAGGTGTTACTCCGTTCTTTATGAACTTAATACTCAAGATGCATGCTGGATAGCGGTCGATGTGTGGAGTAATAGTAGTAGATGCAGGCAGGAGTCGGTCTACTTGTCTCGGACGTGATGCCTATATACATGATCATTCCCTTGGATATCGTCATGATTATTTGCTTTTCTATCAATTGCCCAACAGTAATTTGTTTACCCACCGTATGCTATTTTCAGGAGAGAAGCCTCTAGTGAAACCTATGGCCCCCGGGTCTACTTTTATCATATATTGAAAATCCCAAAAATACCTTGCTGCAATTTTACTTTAGTTATTTTATTTTGTATTTTTGTTCAATCTATCTATCCATCACCATACAATTTAATCTTGCAATTAACCGCCAAGGGATTGACAACCCCTTGTTCGCGTTGGGTGCGAGGATTTGTTATTTTGTGTGCAGGTGCTGCTAACGAGTTGTTGTGTGATTCTCCTACTGGATTGATAACCTTGGTTTCATAACTGAGGAAAATACTTATCTCTACTGTACTGCATCATGCTCTCCTCTTCGGGGAAAAACCAACGTAGATCACAAGTAGCAGGTCCCACCTGCCCCGGAGGACCACATGGGCAGCAAAGGGGGCGCACCAGCCCCTGGTGGGCTGGGCGCCACTTCCCCACCTGGGCCCATGCGCCTAGGGTTGGTGGGAACCCTAGATGGGGGCGCCCCCCTTGACTTGGGGGCAAGCCACCCCCTAGGGCCGCCGCCCCCTCCCCCCTTGCCCCTATATATAGTGGGGGGTGGGAGGGCAGCCGTACGCCTCCACCCTTGCCCTCCGTCGCTCCCAACTCCTCCCACCTTTCCTCCGGTATGCGCTTGGCGAAGCCCTGCCGAAATTCCGCTGCCACCACCACCACCACGCCGTCGTGCTGGTTTCGATCTCATCTACCTCCTCCCACTCTCTTGCTGGATCAAGAAGGAGAGGACGCCAGCGAGCTGAACGTGTGCTAATCTCGGAGGTGCCGTCCGTTCGGCACTAGATCGGATTGGATCGCGATTGTATCGTGAAGAGTATGACTACATCAACCGCGTTACGATGCTAATGCTTTCGGTCTACAAGGGTATGTAGACACACTCCCCTCTCGTTGCTATACATCTCCTAGATCAGATCTTGGGTGCTTTGTAGAAATTTTTTTGATTTTCTTGCAACGTTCCCCATCAGTGGCATCATGTGCTAGGTCTATGCGTAGATGTATTTGCACGAGTAGAACACAAAGTAGTTGTGGGCGTTGATGTTCAAATTGCTTACTTCCTTTGTCTTATTTGGATTCGGTGTTATTGTGGGATGAAGCGACTCGGACCAACCTTACTTGTCATCGCACAAGAGACCGGTTCCACTGACTGACATGCAACTTGTATTGCATAAAAGTGGCTTTGCGGGTGTCTGTCTCTCCCACTTTAGTTGAATCTGATTTGACGAGGGCGGTCCTTGTAGAAGGTTAAAAGGCAACTTGTATATCACCGTTGTGGTTTTGCGTAGATAAGAACGGTTCTTATAGTTTGCCCTAGCAGCCACGTAAAAATTGCAACAACAAAGTAGAGGACGTCTAACTTGTTTTTGCAGGGCATGTTGTGATGTGGTATGGCCAAAACATGATGTGATATATGTTGATGTATGAGATGATCATGTTTTGTAATAGGTTCACGACTTGCATGTCGATGAGTACGGCAACCGGCAGGAGCCATAGGGTTGTCTTTAATTTATTGTATGACCGGCGTGTCAATCATTAAACGCCATGTAATTGCTTTACTTTATCGCTGTGCGTTAGCAATAGTTGTAGAAGCAATAGTTGGTGAGACAACCACGTGACGACACGATGATGGAGATCATGCTGTCATGCCGGTGACGATGGAGATCATGCCGGTGCTTTGGAGATGGAGATCAAAAGCACAAGATGATGATGGCCATATCATGTCACATATTGATTGCATGTGATGTTTATCCTTTTATGCATCTTATTTTTCTTAGGACGACGGTAGCATTATACGATGATCCCTTCACTTAATTTCAATATAAAAGTGTTCTCCCTAAGTATGCACCGTTGCGAAGGTTCGTCGTTTCGAAGCACCACGTGATGATCGAGTGTGATAGACTCTACGTTCACATACAATGGGTGTAAGCCAGTTTTACACATGCAGAATTCTTGGGTTAAACTTGACGAGCCTAGCATGTACAGACATGGCCTCGGAGCATGAGAGATCGAAAGGTCGAACATGAGTCATATAGTAGATATGATCAACATGGAGATGTTCACCATTGATGACTGCCCCATCTCACATGATGATCGGACATGGGTCAGTTGATGTGGATCATGTAACAGTTAGACAACTTGAGGGATGTTGATTTAAGTGGGAGTTCTTTAGTAATTTGATTAGAAGAACCAATTATCATGAACTTAGTCTAATTGTCTTTGCAAATTAATGTTGTAGATCAATGGCTCGCGCTGTAGCTCCCCTGAATTTTAATGCGTTCCTTGAGAAAGAAAAGCTGAAAGATGATGGTAGCAACTATGTGGACTGGGTCCGTAATCTGAGGATTATCCTCACTACTGCATAGAAAGTATATGTCCTTGATGCACCGCTAGGTGATCCACCCACTCCCGCAAATCTAGACACTATGAACGTCTGGCAGACAAGGAATGATGACTACACGATAGTTCAGTGTGCCATGCTTTACAGCTTAGAACCGGGGCTCCAAAGACGTTTTGAGCACCACGGAGGATATGAGATGTTCCAGGAGCTGAAATTGGTATTTCAGGCTCATGCCCGGGTTGAGAGGTATGACACCTCTGACAAGTTCTTTAGCTATAAGATGGAGTAGAACAGCTCCGTTAGTGAGCACGTACTCAAAATGTCTGGGTACTATAATCGCTTGAATCAGTTGGGAGTTAATCTTCAGGATGAAGTAGCGATTGACACAGTTCTCCAGTCACTGCCACCGAGCTACAAAGGCTTCGTGATGAACTGTAATATGCAAGGAATGGAGAAAACGATCCCTGAGCTTTTCGCGATGCTAAAGGCCGCAGAAGTAGAAATCAAGAAAGAGCATCAAGTGTTGATGGTCAACAAGACCACCAGTTTCAAGAAGAAAGGCGAGGGAAAGAAAGGGAACTTCAAGAAGAATGGCAAGCCAGTTGCCGCTCCTGTGAAGAAACCCAAGGCTGGACCCAAACCTGAGACTGAGTGCTTCTATTGCAAGGGGAATGGTCACTGGAAGCAGAACTGCCCCAAGTACTTGGCAGATAAGAAGGCTGGCAATGTCAACAAAGGTATATTTGATATACATGTTATTGATGTGTACCCTACTAGTGCTCGTAGTAGCGCCTGGGTATTTGATATTGGTTCGGTTGCTAATATTTATAGCTCGAAATAGGAGCTGCGGAATAAACGGACTCTAGCTAAGGACAAGGTGATGATGCGCGTTGGAAATGGTTCCAAGGTTGATGTGATCGTCGTTGGCACGCTTCCCCTACGTTTACCTTCGGGATTAGTTTTGAACCTGAATAATTGTTATTTGGTGCCTGCGTTAAGCATGAACATTATATCTAGATCTTGTTTATTGCAAGACGGTTATTCATTTAAGTTAGAGAATAATGGTTGTTCTATTTATATGAATAATATCTTTTATGGTCATGCACCCTTGGTGAATTGTTTATTCTTGTTAAATCTCGATCGTAGTGATATATTGTTCATAATATTGATGCCAAAAGATGCAAAGTTAATGATGATAGTACCACATACTTGTGGCACTGCCGCTTAGGTCATATTGGTGTAAAACGCATGAAGAAACTCCATGCTGATGGACTTTTGGAATGTCTTGATTATGAATCATTTGAGACAGGTGAACCATGCCTCATGGGCAAGATGACTAAAACCCCGTTTTCTGGTACAATGGAGCGGGCAAGTGACTTGTTGGAAATAATACATACCTATGTATGCGGTCCAATGAGTGTTGAAGCATGCGGTGGATATCATTATTTTCTTACGTTCATAGATGATTTGAGTAGATGTGGGCATATTTACTTAATGAAACACAAGTCTGAAACATTTGGAAAGTTCAAGGAGTTTCAGAGTGAAGTGGAGAATCATCGTAATAAGAAAATTAAATTTCTATGATCTGATCGTGGAGGTGAATAGTTGAGTTACGAGTTTGGTATGCATTTAAGACAATGTGGAATTGTTTCACAGCTCACGCCACCTGGAACACCACAGCGTAATGGTGTGTTCGAGCGTCGTAATTGTACTCTATTGGATATGGTGCATTCTATGATGTCTCTTACCGATTTGCCACTATCATTTTGGGGTTATGCATTAGAGACAGCCACATTCACTTTAAACAGGGAACTGTCTAAATCTGTTGAGACGACACCGTATGAATTATGGTTTGGCAAGAAACCTAAGCTGTCGTTTCTTAAAGTTTGGGGATGCGATGCTTATGTCAAGAGGCTTCAGCCTGATAAGCTCGAACCCAAAGCGGAGAAGTGCATCTTCATAGGATACCCTAAAGAGACCATTGGGTATACCTTCTATCACAGATCCGAGGGCAAGATTTTTGTTGCTAAGAATGGGTCCTTTCTAGAGAAGGAGTTTCTCTCGAAAGAAGTGAGTGGGAGGAAAGTAGAACTTGACGAGGTAATTGTACCTTCTCTCGAATTGGAAGGTAGCACATCACAGAACGAAGTTCCCGTGATGCCTACACCATCCGGAGAGGAAGCTAATGATGATGACCATGAAACTTCAGATCAAGTTACTACTAAACTTCATAGGTCGACCAGGGTACGTTCCGCACCAGAGTGGTACGGTAATCCCATCCTGGAAGTCATGTTGTTAGACAATGGCGAACCTACGAACTATCAAGAAGCAATGATGAGCCCGGATTACGACAAATGGCTTGAGGCCATGAAATCCGAGATAGGATCCATGTATGAGAACAAAGTATGGACTTTGGTGGACTTTCCCGATGATCGACAAGCCATTGAGAACAAATGGACCTTTAAGAAGTAGACATACGCTGATCGGAATGTCACCGTCTATCAAGCTCAACTTGTCGCAAAGGGTTTTTGACAAATTCAAGGGGTTGACTACGATGAGACCTTCTCACCCATAGCGATGCTTAAATCTGTTAGAATTATGTTAGCAATTGCCGCATTTTATGATTATGAGATCTGGCAGATGGACGTCAAAAAAGCGTTCCTTAACGGGTTACTTAAGGAAGAGTTGTATATGATGCAACCGAAAGGTTTTGTCGATCCTAAGGACGCTAACAAAGTATGCAAGCTCCAGCGATCCATCTATGGACTGGTGCAAGAATCTCGGAGTTGGAATATACGCTTTGATGAGGTGATCAAAGCTTTTAGTTTTACAAACTTATGGAGAAGCTTGTATTTACAAGAAAGTGAGTGGGAGCTTTGTAGCATTTCTAATATTATATGTGGATGACATATTGTTGATTGGAAATGATATAGAATTTCTGGAAAGCATAAAAGGTTATTTGAACAAGAGTTTTTCAATGAAAGTCCTGGGTGAAGCTCCTTACATATTGGGCATCAAGATCTATAGAGATAGATCAAGACGCCTGATAGGACTTTCACAGAGCACATACCTTGACAAGATTTTGAAGAAGTTCAAAATGGACCAGTCAAAGAAGGGGTTCTTGCCTGTGTTGCAAGGTGTGAAGTTGAGTAAGACTCAAAGCCCGACCACGGCAGAAGAAAGAGAAAGGATGAAAGTCATCCCCTATGCCTTAGCCATAGGCTCTATAATGTATGCCATGCTATGTACCAGACCTGATGTGTGCCTTGCCATAAGTCTGGTAGGGAGGTACCAAAGTGATCTAGGAGTAGATCACTAGATAGCGGTCAAGAATATCCTTAAGTACCTGAAGAGGACTAAGGACATATTTCTCGTTTATGGAGGTGACGAAGAGCTCATCGTAAAGGGTTACGTCGATGCTAGTTTCGACACAGATCCGGACGACTCTAAGTCTCAAACTGGATACGTATTTATATTGAATGGTGGAGCAGTCAGTTGGTGCAGTTCCAAGCAAAGTGTCATAGAGGGATCTACATGTGAAGCGGAATATATAGATGCTTCGGAAGCAGCACAAGAAGGAGTTTAGATGAAGGAGTTCATATCTGATCTAGGAGTAATACTAAGTGCATCGGATCCAATGACTATCTTTTTGTGACAACACTGGAGCTATTGCCATTGCCAAGGAGCCCAGGTTTCACAAGAAGACAAAGCACATCAAGCTTCGCTTCAACTCCATTCATAATTACATTAAGGATGGAGACATAGAACTTTGCAAAGTACAGGATCTGAATGTGGCAGACCCGTTGACTAAACCTCTTCCACGAGCAAAACATGATCAGCACCAGGACTCCATGGGTGCTACATTCATTACAATGTAAACTAGATTATTGACTCTAGTGCAAGTGGGAGACTGTTGGAAATATGCCCTAGAGGCAATAATAAATTGGTTATTATCATATTTCCTTGTTCATGATAAATGTTTATTATTCATGCTAGAATTGTATTGATCGGAAACTTAAATACATGTGTAAATACATAAACTACACCGTGTCCCTAGTAAGCCTCTACTAGACTAGCTCGTTGATCAAAGATGGTTATGGTTTCCTGACCATAGACATGAGCTGTCATTTGATAACGGGATCACATCATTAGGAGAATGATGTGATGGACTGTGGCACCCCGGCTCAGAGTCACCGGAGCACCCCGTATTCCAGCCCAGAGATCAAGTCTTCTAGAATACGGCACTGCTTGGCATAGAACAAATCAGCTCTTTATTACAAATAGAAGGATACAAGGGTTTGAGTTATTACAAAGGGTTGCCTCGGCAAAGCTACGCTGGCTACGACAATTCTATGCTAGCAGCAGCTCGAATCCTAGCAGCAGAATTACGGTGTCGAAATGGACTCCACTCCGTAGGGACTCTGGCTAGGGACACGTCCTAGCTCGCGATGCGAACACCTCCACTATGCAAACATGGCAGCACCTGCAAACTGGCATGACACGCCAGGTGAGTACTTTGAATGTACTCGCAAGGTCGCAACAATCAAAAGCATCAAGGCATAACAAGGTCATAGCAATCATGTTTAAATCAGTTTTAACAGCTACTAAAAGGGTGGAAGAAAATATTAACATGTTGTTGCTACATCTATCAATCTTATTATTACTATGGAACCACTTGCCTTAAGCCTCCTGATTAAACCACTTACTCTCGTAACCAATTCATGGTCACCTCAAGAGCTTCTGCTAGTCATTCCCGAGAATCATCCTTAACCTTTACCAGCAATTCTCAACCAGCGGTCACATAACTATACTGAGATGAGTTCTTCCATCATTAACACGTCATTCCCTCATTGGTGTTGATCAAACAGTGTGACTTAGTACGAACTGTGTCCAATATTGTGGACTCGGCTATTCGAATAGATTCTTACACTCTGGAGAGGTTGCGCACTTTACCCACACTATGAAGCTCCTGGTCCCGTACCTCGGTACACTTCCCTTTCCGGGTGGACCGGTGCTGCTTCAACGAAACTTGCCTGACCCATGACTCCTCTACCGTACCACCGACAATCATCCTCCCCTGGAGTCCTGCCCTGGGTGGCCTCTGTGTCACCCCGTGACACCTGCCACCGTTGTGGCCAACAAACTGTCCCAAACGGGGACCTGAGCTCAATAACTAAACCAGGCTCACGAGGTTATCGTTGTCTACCTGATCAGGGCAGCACACACGCATAACCTCCCCTCTTTGGTGGTACCGATAAAAGAGCACTCTGTTAGACCAAGCCAAGGCCGTCCCATTCCGGTAGGTGTGGCTGCACTGGAAAGTTCGGTTCAGTGGCACTTGATCAATGATGAAGGAATTTATCCCCGAGTAACCATAGTCATCACTGACACTCCAATATACAACTGACCCAAGTTACCACAATAACCAGCTAGAAACCCATGGAGCATCATGACAAACTTCTACTATTAATCCCGTATATGCAGTACCGGCGAAATCACAAAGTAATCATAGACGGTAATCTCACAGTCTGACAGTATTATGATATAAATCTAAAAATCTCCTACTAATCCAAAATCTCATCATCATCATGGTAGTAACTTATCCAACATATCCAAGGCATTGCAAGAATTAATCCATTTATAAATAACTCATATATGGCATTAAAACAATTATTTAAACTATGATATTCTAATGCAATTTTGCAAATGAGATTTGTGCCTTGCCTTGCACCAATAGAGTGTGGGAGTACTCCTGGCCTTCACCAAGAACTCAAAACAATCTGAAAAGCATTTTTGAAAACATTTTCAAATACCATATAAAGCATTTTCTTTTGACCAGAAATTCTACACAGTAGAGAAAAATACCAAAATTTTCCAGCAACTAGAGGAGCTTATAAAAAAATGCAAAAAGAATGAACTCATTTGGACTTATGGTTTAAAAGTTATGGATGGTAAAAGTTTAGTCAAAATTCTCGAATTAACAGAAAAACAGAAAAACCCAGGGGAGGCCACGTCGAAGGCGTAAACCGGCCGGGCCCCTTCACTTACATACCGGTTCAGGCGCGCGTGGAGTCGCCGACAGGTGGGGCCCCCTAGCCAGGTTTAAACAGAGAGAGAGGAACAGAAGAACGGCGGCTCACCGGCGACAGTTGCCAGCGATATCGACGGCGGCGAGCTCCGGGGACGGCGGGGATGGATCGAGCAGATGACGGCGAGCACTCCCGTACCCGCAGCTTGTCGGGAGATGGCCGGACGGCGTCGTCCCCTTCGTCTCAGGCGGCTACGCTCTTCGGGGGTCGACGAATCCGGCGACTCCGGCGAGCTCTGGGGCGGAGGAAGGGCTGGGGTTGGTCAATGGATTGCCACGAGCACACTGGTGGTCTCGGATGAAGCTGGGGTGGGCGGAGGCAAGCTGGAGAAGCTGGGGCAGAACGGCGGAGCTCTTCGCCGGAGTTGGCGTAGAAGAGCCTCTCGGCTTGCTCCGGAGCTATTGGGTGGTGATTGAGAGAGGGAGAGAGCGATGGGTGAGGAGGGGTGAGGCCGGGGGGGCTATTTATAGGTGAGTGGAGGGTGGCCAAGCCGGTATCCACCACGGGTGAGCTGGCGCGGCGAGGACGGCGAGCTGGCCGTCGTGGAGCAAGGGAGAGTGCTAGAGAGGTCAGGGGAGTTAAGGCGACGCGATGGCTCAACGGGAGGAAGAGGACAGCCAGCGCGGCCACAGTGCCAGTACTGTGCCGCGCATGGCGGCGCTTGGCCGTGTCGGGCGAGGACGATGCCGGCGACGGGAGGCTTCTAGGCGAGCCAGGTGGACGGCGGGGAAGACGTCGGCACTAAGGGTCACGGCGAAGCGGCATCTACGCGAAGAACTGGCGAGGCCCGAGAGGGTTCAGTGCGCAGAGCGCGAGTTTTGCCTGGCAGACGCGTGGTCACCGCGTGCATGGACGCTTGCGGTGCACTCTGACCCGAACGATCATGTCTACGCGGTAGTCCTCTCAACCTGAGTCCTCTCTGTGCCTTTGGTTGGACAAGAGCTGGTCTGGCCAGCTGGATAGCTTCACTGGAAGTCTCTGGTCAGCAACTTGGGCAGCAAGTTAGGGAGAAATGGCTAAGGTTTTGAGAGAGAGAGTTTGCCATACTGAAATGAAGTAGGAAGGAGCACATGCTGGGAAAAATTCAGATCAAATGGACAAGTGTAGAGCATGGCTGCTTCACAACTGCCCCTTTGACCCAGAAATCTTGCAGAGGATGTTGCACTCACTTGGATGGGCTCCTGGATCTGAAACTTGGTATTTGTAGGTTATTTGAGGATGCCAACATGCTATAAAAATTTCAGTCCAATTGGGTTAGTGTACAGGGTACTTTCTTCACAACACTTCCATTGGACAGAAACTTGGGAGAGTTTTATAGAAAAATTGACTGAATGAAATGGGCCCAAAATTTGTGGAGACTAATATTATGGGTAGGATATTGTCCTGGATTAATTTCAGAATTTTTGAAACAATATAACATATAGTTGCCTCACAAACTGAAATTTTGACCAGAATCAAAGATTGGCTGCTGTGCTCACCATGGGAAGTAAATCTTGAATATTTTCCAATGTTGAGGATATCGCTTATCGTTATCGTCTCGGTCAGCTAGGGATTAGAGATTAATCGAAAATCGGCCGATTAATCGATTTTATCGGTCGACTATTAATCGGATATTTTTTGCAAATCTCAGGTTCCCAACACTAAAATACGCTATATTCAACACCAAAACAATATTGGACAGAAGTGTTACCTTGATTCCTAGCCTTTGAATCCTCGAATAATGACAAACAAAATAAGACAACGGTACATATTGCGTAACAAGGTCCACAAAACACAAATAAACATAGTTTTTGCAAACATAGTGCTATGAATATGGCCGATTTATTCGTAGATTGCCGATAAATCGCTTGTCAGAGCGATAAATCGGTCCAAAAGATAAACGGTGAAGATAAGGCATAATCTTATCGGTCACCCCCCGATTAGCGATAAATCGGAAGATTAATCGCTGAATCGGAAGATTTTTTGAACAGTGATATTTTCACATATCCAAGGTTCACATGGTGCAAAAGATTTATGAGAATTTTCTTGGGATTTTTGAGAGAGCAGAAATATGGGTTGCTTCACAACCTAGAGCTTAAAGGGCTATTCCTTTAATGGAAAAAGGAATATTAAATTGGGATAAAATTGAGATTGAGCAAGAGTGGGAGTGACATGACTTGAGAGAAGCTTTTTTTTGAGAGCCTGAGTCACTTGGGAAAGAGAATCGAAAGGAATTCCCAGGGTTTTAAGTCCATAGAGCCATTCAGAAACCAAGCCAAATTCAAACAAAATATTCAAATGAAAATTGAGAAGAAAAAGCTGAGAAAAACCAGGGTGTCACAATCCTACCCCCCTTAAGATAAATCTCGTCCTCGAGATTTGGTTGCTTAAGAAATGAGTATGAATATTCTGCCTTTAAGGAAAACTGGTTCCCGCTCAGGTATCCTTTTTCTTGGTATACTGCTTTCCCACGGATCTCATAGGACCTGACTCCCTTACTCTGGGGTGGTTTGTTTTTCCGCACCCAAATTCTGACAGGTCTTTCCTCACATATTCCACATTATGTTGACTTCACTATTACCATGTCTGCGGGTTCATTTTCTTGACTGGAATAAGTCACCATCTCATTGGTCCGAAAGCGATGTTTGATGAGCATGTCCTGCTCCCGTTTAATGCTAATAAGGATTATGAACAACTTTCCTTAGTGGACACAACCAAACTGGTTATTGTATCGAGTTACAATGCTGAGAATCGCAATGTTTTTCCAAGTGGGGTCTGACTGCTTGCAAGGTGGCTGAGTCCTTTGAGCTGACGGTTTTGTCTCCATTATGTATTGACAATTTGGTTGCTATTCGTAATATCCAAAGGAATAATACCTTATAGCAATATCTTGACTGGCGGTGGTCCGAGCAAAATACCCTTGCTCATGACCAGGGAGTGCAGGCATAGACATTTGATCTGAAGTTGTTATATAACATTGCAAGTGCCCATGCTGCATCTTCGGTCTTGCTCTTCCTTGTTGTTCTCTTTCCTGATTCTTTGGCCACAGGAATTTGGTCACGTATCCTCAACTTTTCATATGATCAGGGGTGTTCGGGTGCAAAAATTCCGGCAAGCATGCCCTGTCCTTGACCTAGTACAGTCACACTTTATCTGCCAAGCTTTCAACCCCCGAGCTGTAGTGGTATGGCATTGATCCTCTGAACCCCTTACATAAAATCGGCAAATAACCTAGTGGCCGCCAGAACGGTCTTTACAACTCAGATCTGGGCTTTTAGTGGAGTAGTTCAATCATGGCTCAAGACGGCTGGAAAACAGCTCAGAGCATGAGACCATGTTGATAAAAAGAATGTAGCGGCTCCCTAAGACAGCCGAAGAACAGCTCAGAACATAGAGTCACCGCTACCGAAAGAAATTCAACAGCTACCTGAGACGGCCGAGAAACTGCTCAAAACACAAGACAGTTGTTGAAAAGAGAAATATAACACCGGCATCCACCTCGGACGGCCGGAAACAGCTCAGAACACGAGTGTGGTGCCGTTTCCAAAGAAAAGAAGGCAAGGGTTCATTAAGACCATATACCAAATTCATAAGCGCCTTGGTATCTACTGCCCAATTTAGAGTTCCAAGCTTGTGAGTCTTCTTTAATATGCTAATGGGTGTACCGATATTCGTTCACTTCACAACTTATGCAAATGTCAGATCCTTACCTTCCATTAGTAGTCCTGCTCGAACATAGTTGCTTCCGTACGAGTGACTGTCATGACTCAAGCAATACTCCACAATGTATCTAGAAGCATGGGTAGCTGATCATCTGATTTCCAAGGCCGATTTTTGTGTCCTGACTAGCTCATATTTCTGACCGAGCTATTTATAACTTAACCTCTCAATATGCACTACCCATATGCCGTGTACTAACTTAACTTCTCAATATACTTGGGGTGGTACCGTGCTGAAGAAGATTGGATAGCTTGGGTTGGAAGCCATCGGGTAGCGTGTTGAGGAAGACTGGATGGCTTGTGCTCGAAGCTTCTACCGCAATAGCGTGCCGAAGAAGGCGGGGTAGCGTCCTCCGGAAGCTTTCCCTTCTGGTTACTTATCGAGGAAGATTCGATAGCTTATGCTGGAATCTTTCCCACGGTAGCTTACCGAGGAAGACAGGGTATCTTGTGCTGGAAGTTATCCACATATCGTACTGAGGAAGACTCGAAGAGCCTTGCTCCATAAGTTTCTCCGGTGGCGTGTAGAGAACGACTGGATTGCTTACACCCGAAGTTTCTTGCTGTACCATATATATATATATATATATATATATATATATATATATATATATATACATCCTCACAACTCTGCTTGTTGGTTTCCTGCGAAAGAGTTGGCCGACTATCCTTCTTGAATCCCAACTTGTACTGTAGCCATATCACTAATTTTGCGCACGCTGGCCTTCCTTCTAGTTTAACCCTTATTGCTATTTGTATTGCGGATGTAAGCTCGACACTAATAGTCAATTCAGAGTACTGTTTATTCTCAACCCAATGCTCCTTCGAACAATGCGATCCTGAGAATTTCATACTGGTCAACTTAACCTTCAAGGACTTGCAATCCTTATCTCTTCAGGTCCAGCAATTAATGAGCAACTTCCATAGGGAAGGTAGTATGACACCGAGGGACCAAAGAAAAGCAAACAAAGACTATTCAAGGAAAAGCACCAAACTTGCAAAACCCACACTTTATTGCTACTCAGGGTAATTTACAGTACTTGGCACTACCACAACTCATGCAACATGATCCTTGCGAGTACTTAGACACTAGGGTTGGACGGCGGGTTGCTGGAGAGCGACGGAGCTGGCGGAGAGGTTGGCGGAGCTAAAGCCATAGTGAGGGCTCTCCGGGCATGGGTTGCATCTCGGACTAGCTCAGCGATGAGAACGTATTCTGCGACCATGTAACGAGACATGTATGCCATAGCGATATCGTCATCTGAGCGGACAGGAGGAAACCTAATCCGTCTGGGAGTGGTGGACATGGTGGGATAGTACTGGAAGGCACGATTCTCCTGCATCGCGCTTTCCTGATGGCGAATAATAGTGAAGCCTGCCAGAGTGGCAAGCAAGACAGCGCGGTCCGGAGTAGAGGCATAACCACCATGGAGAATGTAGGTGCGCTTCCCCAAAGGTAGGTCGACTGACATGATAACATTGGCATGATACTCATGCACCATTCCCGCAAGCGAGGTCTGGAACACCTGGTACCTTGGCATCTCTCCATTAGGATAGAGCAGACGCCAGACATCCCAAAGCAGGGACGCGAAACTGAGTGGTGCAGGGGCTGAGTTGTAGTCAACTGGAATAGATGCCATCTACAAAATCAACTGATTAGCGAGCCAAATCTATATGCATGCCATGCAACAAGCAAATGCATCAACCAAGTGTAGCACTCAAATGCAACACACAAACAAGCTGGGCTCTAAACTAATGGTTTCTCGCGTCCGGGTTAGCTAGGATGTCCTATAGCCAAACCTGGCTCTAATACCAAACCTTGTGGCACCCCGGCTCAGAGTCACCGGAGCACCCCGTATTCCAGCCAAGAGATCAAGTCTTCTGGAATACGGCACTGCTTGGCATAGAACAAATCAGCTCTTTATTACAAATAGAAGGGTACAAGGGTTTGAGTTATTACAAAGGGTTGCCTCGGCAAAGCTACGCTTGCTATGACAATTCTATGCTAGCAGCAGCTCGAATCCTAGCAGCAAAATTATGGTGTCGAAATGGACTCCACTCCGCAGGGACTCTGGCTAGGGACACGTCCTAGCTCGCGATGCGAACACCTCCACTATGCAAACATGGCAGCACCTGCAAACTGGCATGACACGCGAGGTGAGTACTTTGAATGTACTCACAAGCTCGCAACAATCAAAAGCATCAAGGCATAACAAGGTCATAGCAATCATGTTTAAATCAGATTGAACGGCTACTAAAAGGGTGGAAGAAAATATTAACATGCTGTTGCTACATCTATCAATCTTATTATTACTATGGAACCACTTGCCTTAAGCCTCCTGATTAAACCACTTACTCTCGTAACCAATTCATGGTCACCTCAAGAGCTTCTCCTAGTCATTCCCGAGAATCATCATTAACCTTTACCAGCAATTCTCAACCAGCGGTCACATAACTATACTGAGATGAGTTCTTCCATCATTAACACGTCATTCCCTCATTGGTGTTGATCAAACAGTGTTACATAGTACGAACTGTGTCCAATACCGTGGACTCGGCTATTCGAATAGATTCTTACACTCTGCAGAGGTTGCGCAATTTACCCACACTATGAAGCTCCTGGTCCCATACCTCAGTACACTTCCCTTTCCGGGTGGACCGGTGCTGCTTCAACGAAACTTGCCTAACCTGTGACTCCTCTACCGAACCACCGACAATCATCCTCCCCCGGAGTCCTGCCCTGGGTGGCCTCTGTGTCACCCCGTGACACCTGCCACCGTTGTGGCCAACAAACTGTCCGAAATAGGGATCTGAGCTCAATAACTAATCCAGGCTCACGAGGTTATCGTTGTCTACCTGATCAGGGCAGCACACACGCATAACCTCCCCTCTTTGGTGATACCGATAAAAGAGCACGCTGTTAGACCAAGCCAAGACCATCCCATTCCGGCATGTGTGGCTGCACTGGAAAGTTCGGTTCAGTGGCACTTGATCAACGATGAAGGAATTTATCCCCGAGTAACCATAGTCATCACTGACACTCCAATATACAACTGATCCAAGTTACCACAATAACCAGCTAGAAACCCAAGGAGCATCATGATCAACTTCTACTATTAATCCCGTATATGCAGTGCCAGGAAAATCACGAAGTAATCATAGACGGTAATCTCACAGTCTGACAGTATTGTGATATAAATCTAAAAATCTCCTACTAATCCAAAATCTCATCATCATCATGGCAGTAACTTATCCAACATATCCAAGGCATTGCAAGAATTAATCCATTTATAAATAATTCATATATGGCATTAAAACAATTATTTAAACTATGATATTGTAATGCAATTTTGCAAATGAGAGTTGTGGCTTGCCTTGCACCAACAGAGTGTGGGAGTACTCCTGGCATTCACCAAGAACTCAAAACAGCATGAAAAGCATTTTTGAAAACATTTTCAAATACCATATAAAGCATTTTCTTTTGACCAGAAATTCTACACAGCAGAGAAAAATACCAAATTTTTCCAGCAACTAGAGGAGCTTATAAGAAAAATAATGCAAAAAGAATGAACTCATTTGGACTTATGGTTTAAAAGTTATGGATGGTCAAAGTTCAGTCAAAATTCGGGAATTAACAGAAAAACAGAAAAACCCAGGGGAGGCCATGTCGAAGGCGTAAACCGGCCGGGCGCCTTCGCTTACATACCGGTTCGGGCGCGCGTGGAGTCGCCGACAGGTGGGGCCGCTTTGCCAGGTTTAAACAGAGAGAGAGCGAGAGGAACAGAAGAACGGCGGCTCACCGGCGACGGCTGCCGGCGATATCGACGGCGGCGAGCTCCGGGGACGGTGGGGATGGATCGGGCAGACGACGGCGGGCACTCCCGTACCCGCAGCTTGTCGGGAGATGACCGGACGGTGTCGTCCCCTTCATCTCAGGCGGCTGCGCTCTTCGGGGGTCGACGGATCCGGTGACTCCAGCGAGCTCTGGGGCGGAGGAAGGGCTGGGGTTGGTCAGTGGAGTGCCACGAGCACACTGGTGGTCTCAGACGAAGCTAGGGTGGGCGGAGGCAAGCTGGAGAAGCTGGGGCAGAACGGCGGAGCTCTTCGCCGGAGTTGGGGAAGAAGAGCCTCTTGGCTTGCTCGGGAGCTACTGGGCGGCGATTGAGAGAGGGAGAGAGTGATGGGTGAGGAGGGGCGAGGTCGGGGGGGCTACTTATAGGTGGGCGGAGGGTGGCCGAGCCGGATCCCGCCACGGGTGAGCTGGCGCGGCGAGGACGGCGAGCTGGCCGTCGTGGAGCGAGGGAGAGTGCTAGAGAGGTCAGGGGAGTTAAGGCGACGCGATGGTTCGACGGGAGGAAGAGGACAGCCAGCGCGGCGACAGTGCCAGTACTGTGCCGCGCATGGCGGCGCTTGGCCATGTACGGCGAGGACACTGCCGGCGACGGGAGGGTTCCAGGCGAACCAGGTGGACGGCGAGGAAGACGTCGGCACTAAGGGACACGGCGAAGTGGCATCTATGCGAAGAACCGGCGAGGCCCGAGAGGGCTCAGTGCGCAGAGCGCGAGTTCTGCCTGGCAGACGCGTGGTCACCGCATGCATGGACGCTTGCGGCGTGCTTTGACCCGAACAATCATGTCTACGCGGTAGTCCTCTCAACCTGAGTCCTCTCTGTGCCTTTGGTTTGACAAGAGCTGGTCTGGCCAGCTGGATAGCTTCACTGGAAGTCTCTGGTCAGCAACTTGGGCAGCAAGTTAGGGAGAAATGGCTAAGGTTTTGAGAGAGAGAGAGTTTGCCATACTGAAATGAAGTAGGAAGGAGCACATGCTGGGAAAAATTCAGATCAAATGGACAAGTGTAGAGCATGGTTGCTTCACAACTGCCCCTTTGACCCAGAAATCTTGAAGAGGAGGTTGCACTCACTTGGATGGGCTCCTGGATCTGAAACTTGGTATTTGTGGGTTATTTGAGGATGCCAACATGCCATAAAAATTTCAGTCCAATTGGGTTAGTGTACAAGGTACTTCCTTCACAACACTTCCCATTGGACAGACACTTGGGAGAGTTTTATAGAAAAATTGACTAAATGAAATGGGCCCAAAATTTGTGGAAACTAATAATATGGTAGGAGAATGTCCTGGATTAATTTCAGAATTTTTGAAGCAATATAACATATAGTTGCCTCACAAACTGAAATTTTGACCAGAATCAAAGATTGGCTGCTGTGCTCACCATGGGAAATAAATCTTGAATATTTTCACATATCCAAGGTTCACATGGTGCAAAGGATTTATGAGAATTTTCTTGGGAATTTTGAGAGAGCAGAAATATGGGTTGCTTCACAACCTAGAGCTTAAAGGGCTATTCCTTTAATGGAAAAAGGAATATTAAATTGGGATAAAATTGAGATTGAGCAAGAGTGGGAGTGACATGACTTGAGAGATGTTTTTTTTGAGAGCCTGAGTCACTTGGGAAAGAGAATCGAAAGGAATTCCCAGGGTTTTAAGTCCATAGAGCCATTCAGAAACCAAGCCAAATTCAAACAAAATATTCAAATGAAAATTGAGAAGAAAAAGCTGAGAAAAACCAAGGTGTCACATGGACAAGATCCAACCGTAAGCTTAGCATCAGATCGTTTAGTTTATTTGCTACAGCTTTCTTCATGTCAAGTATCTGTTCCTTAGACCATGAGATCGTGCAACTCCTTGACACCAGAGGAATACCTAGTGTGTATTTGATACGTCTCCAACGTATCTGTAATTTATGAAGTATTCATGCCATGTTTATTATAGTTTTGTATGATTTTGGTGCACTTTTATATGGCTTTTATATGATTTTTATGGACTAACATATTGACCTAGTGCCCAGTGCCAGTTGCTGTTTTCTGCTTGTTTTTAGTTTTCCAGAAAATCCATATCAAATGAAGTGCAAATGCAGCGAAACTTTTTGATGATTTTTTCTGGAAGGAAATAGACCCAGGAAGCTTCGGGGGAGCAGCAGAAGAGCCACAGGGGCCCCACAAGCCACCTGGGCACGACACCCCCCCCAGGCACGCCCTGGTGCCTCTTGGGCCCCTTGTGGCACCTCTTTGCGTGATTCCAACGCTGAAAAATCCTATATATTCAGAAACCCCCGAAAGTTAACCTAGATGAGTTTTTACGCCGCCGCAAGCGTCTATTCCAAAGCGATCTCATCTGGAGCTCCGTTCCGGCACGCTGCCGGAGGGGGGAAATCATCACCGGAGGCCATCTTCATCATCCCGGCGGTCTCCATGACGAGGATGGAGTAGTTCACCCTCGGGGCTGAGGGTATGTACTAGTAGCTATGTGTTTGATCTCTCTCTCTCTCTCGTGTTCTTGATTTGGCATGATCTTGATGTACCACAAGCTTTGTTAATATAGTTGTATCATATGGTGTTTTCCCCCTCTATATCTTGTTGTGATGAATTGAGTTTTTACCTTTGAGGTTTCACAATTATTAGATTAAATACTTTTATGGATTTGTGAACACTTGATGTATGTCTTGCATATGAATACCCGTGGTGATACTGGGGTATTATATTGATTCACTTGATGTATGTTTTGGCACTCAACTCGCGGATTCCCGAGGTGACATTGGGGTAATCTATGCATAGGGGTTGATGCACGTTTTCGTCCTACTTTCTCCAGTAGATATCTTGGGGCATGCTTTGAAGTTCTTTGTGTGGATTGAATATTATGATCTGAAGTTGTTTGATGCATATCGAATAATCAACTCACGGATACTTGTGGTGACATTGGAGTATCTAGGTGACATTGGAGTTGGTTTATGCGTATCATTTGGTGTTATTTTAGTACAAACTCTAGGACTGTTCGTGACACTTATAGGGATGGCTCAATAGATTGATCGGAAAAGATAACTTTGAGCAGGTTTCATACCCTACAACAATTTCTATCTTATGTTCTCCGCTAATAGGAACTTTGTAGTGATTCTTTGTCGCACGTTGAGGGACTGTTATATGATCCAATTATGTTAGCATTGTTGAGAGATTGCACTAGTGAAAGTATGAACCCTAGGCCTTGTTTTCAAGCATTGCAATAGCGTTTGTGCTCCGTTTTACTATTTGTTACCTTGCTTTTTTTATTATTTCAGATTACAAAAACCTATATCTACTATCCATACTACACTTGTATCACCATCTCTTCGCCGAACTAGTGCACCTATACAATTTACCATTGTATTGGGTGTGTTGGGGACACAAGAGATTTCTTGTATTTGATTGCAGGGTTGTTTGAGAGAGACCATCTTCATCCTACGCCTCCCATGGATTGATAAACCTTAGGTCATCCACTTGAAGGAAATTTGCAACTGTCCTACAAAACTCTGCGCTTGGAGGCCCAACACGAGTCTACAAGAATAAAGTTGCGTAGTAGACATCAAGATCTTTTCTGGCACAATTGCCGGGGAGGTGAGTGCTTCAAGGTATATCTTTAGATCTTGCAATTGAATCTTTTAGTTTCTTGTTTTATCACTAGTTTGGTTTATAAAAGAAAACTACAAAAAAAATGGAATTGAGGTTGCCTCATATTATTCATCTTTATAATGTCTTTCTTGAAAATGATGGAGCGGAAAATTGTGCTTAATTGATAGAAGAAGAATTCAATAAAATGTTTGGCATAAAATCTTTGAATGATGAGCATGATTGCAATGTTGTTAGTATGAATTCTATGAATATCCAAAATACTAAAGATGATTGCACTAGTCATGACAAAAATGTTTCTTATAAGCATGTCAATTTTTGTGGAGTGCATAAATTTTGTGAAGACATGCCTTATAGGGATGATAGATTTTGTAAGAAGCATAAATATGATAGAACCAATTTTTTGCTCAAAGTGATAGATAAATTTGCTACGAAATTATGCTCTCTTTATCCCCTTACTTGTGAACTTTGCAATAGGTTGGTCATCTTAGTTTTCAATGCATACTTTTTCACGATCAAATCTTGGCGAAATATTGCAATAACTTGACCACCCTTGAACTTTATAATGAGCTTATTCTATTTTTGGGGTGTGAAGAATTGACACATAAAAATAGTTGTTTTGAAGTATTCATTCTCATGGATGACATTGAAACTAATCTAAAGGAAATCTATACGTTTTGTGTGGTAAATTGCAATGAGAATGCTTATATAGCCAACTATAGAAAAATGGGAAAACAAATAGAATATAAAAGAAATACTAATGGAAGGGTAAAGATTCCCCCTTTCCCTCCAATTTTCTCTCATGATGAAACAGGTAACGAGGAGGAGCTTCCTATCCAACCAATCTCTTCAATAAGAAGCACAGAAGAATTAAATAAACCCACACATAATGTGGTAAAGAAAAAGAAAAGAAGGAAGAGTAGAGGTAAAAAGGTATCTCTCCCAAATAATGTTGCTCCTATTATTGTTGTGCCTCATGAGAATGAATCAAAAATACTTGTGGAAGATGATACACTTGATGATGATATTGCTTCTCTGTCTTATGGCATAATGTCAGAAAGAGCTATTGATGATGATTTTATTATACCTATTACTTGTTGTGATAATTATGATTGGGAAGATAATGATACTTCTTATAATCTTGAGAATCTTTTTGGCACCAACTTAGAAAATTATGATGATAATTATTATACTATTGGTGCTATTCATACTATTAATGATGAAATTGATTATGCTTATGATATGCAAAGCCACAAGCTTGGGGATGCTATGTTTGATGAGAAGAAGTTTGCTTATGTGGAGAGTAATAAAAATTCTATGCTTGTGGATCATGAAAAGAATGCTTTACGTGATAGATATATTGATGAATCCATTCATGATGCTACTGAAAATTATTATGAGAGAGGAACATATGATTCATGATGCTCTCTTTATGTTCCAATTCTTTATTTTTATGTGAGCATCATTAAAATCATCATGCCTAGAAAAAAGGCATTAAAGAAAAGCGCTTGTTGGGAGACAACCCAATATTTGTACCTACTGTTTTTGTGTGTCCACATGATTAAGCTACTGTAGTAATCAAGTTTTACATGTTTTCTTTCAATAATGTGCCAAGTAAAGCCTTTGGGATAGTGTGGATACTTGTTGATTTGATTCTGTACTGGAGCGTGAGAAAATTCTGAATTTTTTATAGAGCATTGGGTTACAAATTGTTTACGTTGTCCTAATTTTTCATAATTTTTGGAGGTACAGAAGTATGGTTTTTAAATCGCTTACTACACGCTGTTCTGCTTTTGACAGATTCTGTTTCCGATGCATAGTTTGCTTGTTTTAGTGTTTCCATAGCTTATATTGAGTAATATAAATTGTGGAAATGATAGAATACAGTAGGCATTATGTGAGAACAATTATGAATCTTGTCTTGACAGTACCTAAGTGGGTGATTTATTTTTATCATACTAACCTATCTAACGAAGTTCCGTTAAGTTTTGTGTGATTGAAGTTTTCAAGTTTTGGGTGAGATATCGATATGAGGAGAATAAGGACCGGCAAGACCCTAAGCTTGGGGATGCCCAAGGGAACCCAAGGTAATATTCAAGGAATACCCAAGGAACTAAGCTTGGGGATGCCCCGGAAGGCATCCCCTCTTTCGTCTTCAACATTATCGGTAACCTCACTTGGAGCTATATTTTTATTCGTCACATAATATGAGTTTTTCTTGGAGTGTCATTTTATTTTGTTGAGATTTTCTTGCTTCTATCAATAATCATGTTTTGTATCTGTTAGTTCAATAAAATGCCAATTATAGCCTTTACCATGCCCAGTTTGCAAGTTTATGTGTTGCTGTTTGAAAACAGAAAGTTTTCTGTTATGTTCAGAATATTCCTGAATAGTCAGAACATGATAAAAATCTGAAATTTTTACACAGCAAGCATGCATAAGTTCTCTGTCACGTGGTAATTTTTCAGAATTTTTGGAGTTAGGGAAGTATGAATTCTTATTCCCCCTTTACAGACTGTTCTGTTTTGGCAGATTTCGGTTATAGTTGCATTGTTTGCATATGTTGCTTGTTTAATGTTTCTATTTGTGGATAGGAGTATTAAATATGCCGAGGCATTTAGTATGCAATTTTCAATTATAATTTTAGTAATTTTCTACAGTAGAGAATGTTAAGGTTTTGAGTTGATTTATACTAACTTATCTCACGAGTTCTTGTTGAGTTTTGTGTGGATGAAGTATTTAAGATTTAGGGAAACCGTGATATGAGAGGAATTAAGGAGACACAAAAGCTCCAGCTTGGGGATGCCCAAGGCATCCCAATATAATATTTCAAGAAGTCTCAAGCATCTAAGCTTGGGGATGCCCCGGTAGGCATCCCACCTTTCTTCATCAACAATTATTGGTTAGTCTTGGTTGAGCCTAAGTTTTTGCTTCTTCACATGAGTTGTGCTATTCTTGGAATGTCATTTTATTTTGTTTTATTTGCTGTTTGAATAAAATACTTAAGATCTGGAATTTTTAAATGAGAGAGAGTCCTCACATAGCTACCTATTTACTTAACTGCTCATTTGGTCTTCACTTATATCTTTTTGGAGTAGTTTGTCATTTACTCTTGTTCTTCACTTATATCCCATGAGTAAATTGTTGAAATGAATTGAATATCATAAATTTGAAATTTATATGCTTCATATGCTTGTCCCATGGGGAGTAGTGACTTCACATACAAGAAGTATAAGTGGTAAAATTTATTGAAAGTTAACAAACATAGCATTGGTCACTTGAACAATTCATGAAACAATTTTGAAGGAAGAGAAATTTTACATATAAATATACTATCTTGGACATCTTCTATGATTGTGAGACCCCATTAATTATTTTCAAGCTTGATCAAGTAGTTGACGTTGGACAAGGAAGAAAACGTAATGAGTTATGTTTGTTTATATTCACATAGAAGTTTTATTGTCATGGATCCTCTAACATGTGGTGCTTTCTTAGGATCTTTTGCTAGCCAAAAATTCGTACTAAGTAGAGATACTACTTGTGCATCCAAAAACCCTTTAACCCAGTTTCTTGCCATGAGTGTCCACCATATCTACCTATGGATTGAATAAGATCCTTCAAGTAAGTTGTCATCGGTGCAAAAAGCAATAAAAATTGCTCCTAAAATATGTATGATCTTTTATTGCAAGGGAAAATAAGCGTTGTACGAACTTGTGATGGTAAAGAAATAAAAGCGACAGACTGCATAATAAAGGTTGTTATCACAAGGGGCAATATAACATGACGTTCCTTTGCATTAAGGGCCTGCATATCCAAAAATAAAAAGCGCATGACAACCTCTGCTTCCCTCTGCGAAGGGCCTATCTTTTAATTTTCTGTATTTACTTTTCTGTAAGAGTCAGTAATGTTCATTCCTATTCCGCTCTATTTATTCTCTAGTGGGCAAGCATCATGTGGTAGGGAATGATTCAGGCACATATATCCAATTGAATATAGGTGATCATGAGTTATTATTGTTGACATTATCCATGAGATAAATAAGTTGGGAGGCAAAACATTAAGCCCCTATCTTCCTATGTGTTTGACTGAAACAGTTTGTTCTAAAAATATACTTTAGTGTCAGCAATCATGGAAGACTAAATGATAGTTGAGTATGTGGAATTTGCTAAATCAAAGCTCTTACATAGACCCTTCCTGAAAATAAGATGAATTGCAATTGTTTGATGACTGAAAACATAGTTTGTTAGTTTTCAAGAAAGTTTATGGTCTATACTTTAACATGTGAATAGCTTGCTACTTGATCATGAGAAGTTTTATGAGATGAGCTACTGTTTATGATATATAATGATGCTAGAAAAAAGTGATTGGAATTATCATTGATCAAACTTATGCACTATGCTAGCATTCACACTTCATAAATTATTTCTTTTTATCATTTACCAACTTGAGGACGAGCAGGAATTAAGCTTGGGGATGCTGATACATCTCCAACGTATCTATAATTTATGAAGTATTCATGCCATGTTTATTATAGTTTTGTATGATTTTGGTGCAATTTTATACGGCTTTCATATGATTTTTATGGACTAACATATTGACCTAGTGCCCAGTGCCAGTTGTTGTTTTCTGCTTGTTTTTAGTTTTCCAGAAAATCCATATCAAATGAAGTCCAAATGTAGCAAAACTTTTTGACGATTTTTTCTGGAAGGAAACAGACCCAGGAAGCTTCGGAGGAGCATCAGAAGAGCCACAAGGGCCCCACAAGCCACCTGGGTGCGCCACACCCCCCCAGGTGCGCCCTGGTGCCCCGTGGGCCCCCTGTGGCCCCTTTTTGCATGATTCCAATGCTGAAAAATCCTATATATTCAGAAACCCATGAAAGTTAACCTAGAAGAGTTTTTACGCCACCGCAAGCCTCTGTTCCGAAGCGATCTCATCTGGAGCTCTGTTCCGGCACCCTGTCGAAGGGGGGAAATCATCACCGGAGGCCATCTTCATCATCCCGGCGGTCTCCATGACGAGGAGGGAGTAGTTCACCCTCGGGGCTGAGGGTATGTACTAGTAGCTATGTGTTTGATCTCGCTCTCTCTCGTGTTCTTGATTTGGCACGATCTTGATGTACCGCGAGCTTTGTTAATATAGTTGGATCATATGGTGTTTTTCCCCTCTCTATCTTGTTGTGATGAATTGAGTTTTTACCTTTGAGGTTTCACTATTATCAGATTGAATACTTTTATGGATTTGAGAACACTTGATGTATGTCTTGCATATGAATACCCGTGGTCACAATGGGTATTATATTGATTCACTTGATGTATGTTTTGGCACTCAACTCACGGATTCCCGAGGTGACATTGGGGTAATCTATGCATAGGGGTTGATGCACGTTTTCGTCCTACTTTCTCCAGTAGATATCTTGGGGCACGCTTTGAAGTTTTTTGTGTGGATTGAATATTATGATCTGAAGTTGTTTGATGCATATCGAATAATCAACTCACGGATACTTGTGGTGACATTGGAGTATCTAGGTGACATTGGAGTTGGTTTATGCGTATCATATGGTGTTATTTTAGTACGAACTCTAGGACTGTTCGTGACACTTATAGTGATGGCTCAATAGATTGATCGGAAAGGATAACTTTGAGGTGGTTTCATACCCTACAACAATTTCTATCTTATGTTCTCCGCTAATAGGAACTTTGTGGTGATTCTTTGTCGCACGTTGAGGGATTTTTATATGATCCAATTATGTTAGCATTGTTGAGAGATTGCACTAGTGAAAGTATGAACCCTAGGCCTTGTTTTCAAGCATTGCAATAGCGTTTGTGCTCCGTTTTACTATTTGTTACCTTGCTGTTTTTATTATTTCAGATTACAAAAACCTATATCTACTATCCATACTACACTTGTATCACCATCTCTTCGCCGAACTAGTGCACCTATACAATTTACCATTGTATTGGGTGTGTTGGGGACACAAGAGATTTCTTGTATATGATTGCAGGGTTGTTTGAGAGAGACCATCTTCATCCTACTCCTCCCATGGATTGATAAACCTTAGGTCATCCACTTGAAGGAAATTTGCTACTGTCCTACAAAACTCTGCGCTTGGAGGCCCAACACGAGTCTACAAGAATAAAGTTGTGTAGTAGACATCAAGATCTTTTCTGGCACCGTTGCCGGGGAGGTGAGTGCTTCAAGGTATATCTTTAGATCTTCCAATTGAATCTTTTAGTTTCTTGTTTTATCACTAGTTTGGTTTATAAAAGAAAACTACAAAAAAATGAAATTGAGGTTGCCTCATATTATTCATCTTTATAATGTCCTTCTTGAAAATGATGGAGCGGAAAATTGTGCTTAATTGATAGAAGAAGAATTCAATAAAATGTTTGGCATAAAATCTTTGAATGATGAGCATGATTGCAATGTTGTTAGTATGATTTCTATGAATATCCAAAATACTAAAGATGATTGCACTAGTCATGACAAAAAAAATTCTTATAAGCATGTCAATTTTTGTGGAGTGCATAAATTTTGTGAAGACATGCCTTATAGGGATGATAGATTTTGTAAGAAGCATAAATATGATAGAACCAATTTTTTGCTCAAAGTGATAGATAAATTTGCTACGAAATATGCTCTCTTTATCCCCTTACTTGTGAACTTTGCAATAGGTTGGTCATCTTAGTTTTCAATGCATACTTTTTCACGATCAAATCTTGGCAAAATATTGCAATAACTTGACCACCCTTGAACTTTATAATGAGCTTATTCTATTTTTGGGGTGTGAAGAATTGACACATAAAAATAGTTGTTTTGAAGTATTCATTCTCATGGATGACATTGAAACTAATCTAAAGGAAATCTATACCTTTTGTGTGGTAAATTGCAATGAGAATGCTTATATAGCCAACTATAGAAAAATGGGAAAACAAATAGAATATAAAAGAAATACTAATGGAAGGGTAAAGATTCCCCCTTTCCCTCCAATTTTCTCTCATGATGAAACAGGTAACGAGGAGGAGCTTCCTATCCAACCAATCTCTTCAATAAGAAGCACAGAAGAATTAAATAAACCCACACATAATGTGGTAAAGAAAAAGAAAAGAAGGAAGAGTAGAGGTAAAAAGGTATCTCTCCCAAATAATGTTGCTCCTATTATTGTTGTGCCTCATGAGAATGAATCAAAAATACTTGTGGAAGATGATACACTTGATGATGATATTGCTTCTCTGTCTTATGGCATAATGTCAGAAGGAGCTATTGATGATGATTTTATTATACCTATTACTTGTTGTGATAATTATGATTGGGAAGATAATGATACTTCTTATAATCTTGAGAATCTTTTTGGCACCAACTTAGAAAATTATGATGATAATTATTATACTATTGGTGCTATTCATACTATTAATGATGAAATTGATTATGCTTATGATATGCAAAGCCACAAGCTTGGGGATGCTATGTTTGATGAGAAGAAGTTTGCTTATGTGGAGAGTAATAAAAATTCTATGCTTGTGGATCATGAAAAGAATGCTTTACGTGATAGATATATTGATGAATCCATTCATGATGCTACTGAAAATTATTATGAGAGAGGAACATATGATTCATGATGCTCTCTTTATGTTCCAATTCTTTATTTTTATGTGAGCATCGTTAAAATCATCATGCCTAGAAAAAAGGCATTAAAGAAAAGCGCTTGTTGGGAGACAATCCAATATTTGTACCTACTGTTTTTGTGTGTCCACATGATTAAGCTACTGTAGTAATCAAGTTTTACATGTTTTCTTTCAATAACGTGCCAAGTAAAGCCTTTGGGATAGTGTGGATACTTGTTGATTCGATTCTGTACTGGAGCGTGAGAAAATTCTGAATTTTTTATAGAGCATTGGGTTACAAATTGTTTACGTTGTCCTAATTTTTCATAATTTTTGGAGGTACAGAAGCATGGTTTTTAAATCGCTTACTACACACTCTTCTCCTTTTGACAGATTCTGTTTTCGATGCATAGTTTGCTTGTTTTAGTGTTTCCATAGCTTATATTGAGTAATATAAATTGTGGAAATGATAGAATACAGTAGGCATTATGTGAGAACAATTATGATACACTTGATGATGATATTGCTTCTTTGTCTTATGGTATAATGTCAGAAGGAGCTATTGATGATGATTTTATTATACCTATTACTTGTTGTGATAAATATGATTGGGAAGATAATGATACTTCTTATAATCTTGAGAATCTTTTTGGCACTCTTTGAAGTTCTTTGTGTGTATTGAATATTATGATCTGAAGTTGTTTGATGCATATCGAATAATCAACTCACGGATACTTGTGGTGACATTGGAGTATCTAGGTGACATTAGAGTTGGTTGATGCGTATCCTATGGTGTTATTTTAGTACGGACTCTAGGGCTGTTCGCGACACTTATAGGGCTGTTCGTGACACTTATAGGGATGGCTCAATAGATTGACCGAAAAGGATAACTTTGAGGTGGTTTCGTACCCTATAACAATTTCTATCTTATATTCTCCGCTAATAGGAACTTTGGAGTGATTCTTTGTCGCACGTTGAGGGATTGTTATATGATCCAATTATGTTAGCATTGTTGAGAGATTGCACTAGTGAAAGTATGAACCCTAGGCCTTGTTTTCAAGCATTTCAATACCGTTTGTGCTCCGTTTTACTATTTGTTACCTTGATGTTTTTATATTTTCAGATTACGAAAACCTATATCTATTGTCCATACTACACTTGTATAACCATCTCTTTGCCGAACTAGTGCACCTATACAATTTACCATTGTATTGGGTGTGTTGGGGACACAAGAGATTTCTTGTATTTGATTACAGGATTGTTTGAGAGAGACCATCTTCGTCCTATGCCTCCCACGGATTGATCAACCTTAGGTCATCCACTTGAGGGAAATTTGCTACTGTCCTACAAAACTCTGCGCTTGGAGGACAAACACAAGTCTACAAGAATAAAGTTGCATAGTAAACATCAGTATCCAAACATCACTTCGTAACTGGGTGATCATAAAGGTGCTCTACAGGTATCTCCGAAGGTGTTTGTTGGGTTGGAACGGATCTAGACTGGGATTTGTCACTCCGTATGACGGAGAGATATCTCTGGGCCCTCTCGGTAATACAACATTGTTAAGAGCTTACAAGCAATGTGGCTAATGAGTTAGCCACGGGATCTTATATTATGGAACGAGTAAAGAGACTTGCCAGTAACGAGATTGAACTAGGTATGGAGATACCGACGATCTAATCTCGGGCAAGTAACATATCGCCGGACAAAGGGAATTGCATACGGGATTAACTGAATCCTCGACATCGTGGTTCAACCGATAAAGATCTTTGTTGGACATGTGGGAATCAATATGGGTATCCAGATCCCTCTATTGATTATTGACCGGAGAAGTGTCTCGGTCATGTCTACATGTTCCCGAACCCGTAGGGTCGCACGCTTAACGTTCGATAGTGCTAGGGTAGTAATGAGATATTAATAGTGGAAAGTCCGAAGGTTGTTCGGAGTACCGAATGGGATCCAGGATATCACGAGGAGCTCTAGAATGGTCTGGAGGTAAAGATTCATATATAGGAAGTCCTATTTTGGTCACCGGAAAGATTTCAGGATTTGCCGGTATTGTATCGGGAATGCCGAAAGGGTTCCGGAGGTCCACCGGGGGGGTCCCACCTGCCCCGGAGGGCCACATGGGCAGCAAAGGGGATGCACCAGCCCCTGGTGGGCTGGGCGCCACTTCCCCACCTGGGCCCATGCGCCTAGGGTTGGTGGGAACCCTAGATGGGGGCGCCCCCCTTGACTTGGGGGGCAAGCCACCCCCCTTGGGCCGCCGCCCCCTCCTTGGAGGAGGGGCTAGGACCGGTGCCCCCTTCCCCCTTGCCCCTATATATAGAGGGGGGTGGGAGGGCAGCCGAACGCCTCCACCCTTGCCCTCCGTCGCTCCCAACTCCTCCCACCTTTCCTCCGGTACGCGCTTGGTGAAGCCCTGCCAGAATTCCGCTGCCACCACCTCCCACACACCGTCGTGCTGGTTCCGGTCTCATCTACCTCCTCCCCCTCTCTTGCTGGATCAAGAAGGAGTGGACTGCTACTTGTGAGCTGCGTTGGTAATTCCCTGAAGAGGAAGGGACATGCAGTACAATAGAGATAAGTATTTCCCTCAGTTATGAAACCAAGGTTATCAATCCAGTAGGAGAATCACGCAACACCTCGTTAGCAGCACCTGCACACCAAATAACAAATCCTTGCACCCAACGCAAACAATGGGTTGTCAATCCCTCGGCGGTTAATTGCAAGATTCAATTGTATGTGATAGATAGATAGATTGAACTAAAATATAAAATAAAATAGATAAAGAAAAAGAAAAAGTGCAACCGGTTATTTTTAGGGTTTTTAATATATGATTTAGATAGACCCGGGGGCCATAGTTTTCACTAGAGGCTTCTCTAAAAAAAATAGCATACGGTGGGTAAACAAATTACTGTTGGGCAATTGATAGAAAAGCAAATAATCATGATGATATCCAAGGCAATGATCATGTATATAGGCATCATGTCTGAGACAAGTAGACCGACTCCTGCCTGCATCTACTACTATTACTCCACACATCGACCGCTATCCAGCATGCATCTAGTGTATTAAGTCCATTAAGAACGGAGTAACGCCTTAAGCAAGATGACATGATGTAGACAAAGTAAACTCACGCATGAATAAACCCCATCTTTTTACCCTTAATAGCAACAATACATACGTGTCATGTCCCTTTCTGTCACTGGGATTGAGCACCGCAAGATCGAACCCATTACAAAGCACCTCTTCCCATGGCAAGATAAATCAATCTAGTTGGCCAAACCAAATCAATAGATCAGAGAAGAAATACGAAGCTATAATAATCATGCATAAAAGAGTTCAGAGAAGACTCAAATAATATTCATGGATAATCTGATCATAAACTCACAATTCATCGGATCCCAACAAACACACCGCAAAAAGTGATTACATTGGATAGAACTCCAAGAATATCGAGGAGAACATTGTATTGAAGATCAAAAAGAGAGAAGAAGCCATCTAGATACTAACTATGGACCCGAAGGTCTGTGGTAAACTACTCACGCATCATCGGAAGGGCAGCAAGGTTGATGTAGAGCCCCTCCGTGATCGATTCCCCCTCCGGCGGAGTACCGGAAAAGGCCTCCAGATGGGATCTCTCAAGCACAGAAGCTTGCGGCGGTGGAAAAAGTATTTCGTGGGCTCCTCTGTTGGTTTTCCGATTTTAGAGAATTTATAGTGGTGGAATTAGGTCAAATAGAGCTGTGTGGGCCCCACAAGCCACCAGGGCGCGCCACCCGCTGGGGCGCGCCCTGGTGCCTCGTGGGCCACTGCTACATCTTCTGGCCCTCTCCCGAAGCTTTCAGTACTTGTTATGTCCAGAAAAAATTCTCCAAAAAGTATCGTGGCATATGGACTTCGTTTGGTATTGATATTCTGGAAAACCAAAAACAGGCAAAAAACAACAACTGGCACTAGGCACTAAGTTAATAGGTTAGTCCCAAAAAATGATATATAATTGCTGTAAATGTATATAAAAACATCCAAGATTGATAATATAATAGCATGGAACAATAAAAAATTATAGATACGTTGGAGACGTATCAACATCCCCAAGCTTAATTCCTGCTCGTCCTCGAGTAGGTAAATGATAAAAATAGAATTTTTGATGTGGAATGGTACCTATCATATTCATCATATATTCTTTTCTTTTATAACATGGACATTTGGACTTGAATGATTCAAAGCAATAGTCTATAATTTGACATGAAGATATAAATACTCAAGCATACTAACAGGCAACCATGTCTTTCAAAATATTAACGCTAAAGAAAGTTATCCCTAGTCCATTATGCTCAATCATTAACCCATTCATGAAACACACTCAATATTAGCTACACACAATGCACAAGTATGACAAAGGTGCTCTCTAGTTGGTGCTTTGTAAGAGAAGATGAAGACTCAAAATAAAAATAAAAATTGCATAAAAGTAAATAGATAGGCCCTTCGCAGAGGGAAGCGGAGATTTGCAAATGTGCCAGAGCTCAAAGCTTAAATTAGAGAGATGAAATTATTTTGAGAGGCATGCTTTTCCTGTCAACGAAAACTACCGAGAATTCCCAATATCTTCCATGCTAGACACATCATAGGTGGTTCCCAAACAGAAAGTAAAGTTTATTTCCTTTCCACCATTCTTTCACAATCCATGGCTAGCCGTATCCACGGGTGCCCTCCATACCAACACTTTCCAAGGAATTTTGTTGTTATTAATTTTGATTTCATTGTGGCACTGGCATCCCTATTGCCAGCCACTCTCTCGTGCAATGACAAGTGAATAAACACTCATCGTGAGAATAACACACCTAGCATGGAAAATATTGGCCACCCCCTGCCGCTTCATGAGCGGTACGGGCACACAAAACGGAAAAATTATTTTGAAAATTAGAGTTGGCACATGCAAATTTACTTGGAACGGCATGGAAACACCGCATATAGGTAGGTATGGTGGACTCATTTGGCACAATTTGGATTTAAGGAGTTTGGATGCACAAGCAGTATTCCCGCTTAGTACAAATGAAGGCTAGCAAATAGATTGAGAAGCGACCAACGAAAAAGCGAAAATGGTCATAAACATGCATTGAACATAACTAACATTGAATAATGCACCATAAGTAGGATGTAATTTCTTTGCATAACTATTGACTTAGTGTGCATGCATAGGGAATCACAAACCTTAACACTAATATTCTTACTAAATCACAATTACTCACTAACATGACTCACATATTATCATCTCCATATCGCAAAACTATTGCAAGGAATCACACTTATCATATCCAATGATCTATATGAAATTTTTTATTATATCCCTCTTGAAAATTCATCACTTTGGGACCAAATTCATATCTCGTGCAAATTACCATTACTATTATCCACTCTCAAAAAGATATAAGTGAAGCATGAGAGTGCAAATATTTCTTCAAAATTTTAATATTATCAACTCTCAAAATAATATAAGTGAAGAATGAGAGTTCAAATATTTCTTCAAAATATAGCCACCGCCGTGCTCAAAAAGATTTAAGTGAAGCACTAGAGCAACTGCCTAGCTCAAAAAATTTAAGTGAAGCACATAGAGTATTCTAACAAATCATGATGAACGTGTGGCTCTCTCAAATAGGTGTGTCCAGCAAAGATGATTGTGAAAAACTAAAAAAAACAAAGCAAAGACTCATATAATACATGACGCTCCAAGCAAAACACATATCATGTGATGAATAAAAATATAGCTCCAAGTAAAATTACCGATGGTTGGTCGAAGAAAGAGGGGATGCCTTCCGGTGCATCCCCAAGCTTAGACGCTTGAGTCTTCCTTGAATATTACCTTGGGGTGCCTCGGGCATCCCCAAGCTTAGGCTCTTGCCACTCCTTATTCCTTCATCCATCGTGATCTCACCCAAAAGTTGAAAACTTCAATCACACAAAACTCAACAAAACCTTCATGAGATCCGTTAGTATAACAAAACAAATCACTACTTTAAGTACTGTTGCAAACCCATTCATATTTTATTTTTGCATTATACCTACTGTATTCTAACTTCTCCATGGCTTATACCCCCCGATACAATCCATAGTTTCATCAAAACAAGCAAGCAACGCATCAAAAACAGAATCTGTCAAAAACAGAATAGTCTGTAGAGGTATATTTAAAAGCTATACTTCTGTATCTTCAAAACTTCTGAAAAATCAGGAAAACGTGGGAAATTCATATACCAATACTGTGTAAAAATTTCAGATTTTTCTGACACTCCAGTACAGAACCAAAATTCCAGCACTGGACGCAAAACGTTCTGTTTTCCAAACAGCATCAATTATACTATCTTCCAAATCATCCCAAAGGTTTTACTTGGCACAAACACTAATTAAAAACAAAAAAACACAATCATAACAGGAGCATAAATATGAAAACACACAATAATTTATTTTATTCATTGGGTTGTCTCCCAACAAGCTCTTTCTTTATAGCCATTAAGATAGGCTTGAGATTTAAATGATGCTCACATGAAACATAAAAGTTGAAACACAAAGAGAGCATTATAATTCATGTGATAAACACATTTAAGTCTAACATACTTCCTATGCATAGGCATTTTATAAGAGGACAAATTATCAAGACAAGAATAACCTAGCATATGCAAGGAAGGAGAAAGAAACAGTAGCAATCTCAACATGAAGAGAGGTAATTTAGTAACATGAAAATTTTTACAACCATATTTTACTCTCTCATAATAATTACATGTAGGATCATATTCAAACTCAACAATATAGCTATCATATAAAATATTCTCTTAATGATCCTCATGCATAAATTTTTTATACTCTTCCAAAATAGTGGGATTGACATCAACTAAAGTCATGACTTCTCCAAACCCACATTGATCAAAGATTTCATAAGATTGAACACAGTCCAAATATGTGGGATTATTTTTACCTAAAGTTGACACTCTTCCAAACCCACTTTCAATATTATTGCAAACATTATTATCAATAACATATTCATCACGAGGATAAAATAAATTTTCAAGATCATAAGAAGCATTATCACCCCAATCATGATCATTGCAATAAGTAGTGGATATGACAAAATTATCATCCCCAAGCTTGTAGTTTTGCATATAATTAGCATAATTGAAATTAATAGAATTTATAGTAATGTCATTGCAATCATGCTTTTCAATCAAGGAGCTATCATGAATCACTTTATAAATTTCTTCTTCTAACACTTAATCATAATTTTCAGATTCATGATTTCCAAGCAAAACTTCACACAGAAAATCAAGAGCACTCAAATCACTAGCAATTGGTTCATTATAATTGGATCTTTTGAAAAGATTAGCAAGTGGATGAGGATCCATAGTGGTCTTAAATTTTTGCTTTTACTTTCTGTTCTTGTGTGTTTTCATAAAGGCAATAAAAGCAAGCAATCAGGCAAAAGAAATATTTTTGTGTTTTTGTAAAAACTGTTTAGAAGTGGGGGAGATGAAAACGAGAGGCAAAGGCAAATAAAATAAATGCAAGGAGATGTAAGTTTTATGCGTAGGTACTTCATAGATGTTGATGATGTCTCCCCGGCAACGGTGCCAGAAATTCTTCCTGCTACTTGTGAGCTGCGTTGGTAATTCCCTGAAGAGGAAGGGAGATGCAATACAGTAGAGATAAGTATTTCCCTTAGTTATGAAACCAAGGTTATCAATCCAGTAGGAGAATCACGCAACACCTCGTTAGCAGCACCTCCACACAAAACAACAAATCCTTGCACCCAACGCAAACAAGGGGTTGTCAATCCCTCGGCGGTTAATTGCAAGATTAAATTGTATGTGATAGATAGATAGATTGAACTAAAATATAAAATAAAATAGATAAAGAAAAAGTGCAGCAAGGTATTTTTAGGGTTTTTAATATATGATTTGGATAGACCCGGGGGCCATAGTTTTCACTAGATTCTTCTCTCAAGAAAATAGCATACGGTGGCTAAACAAATTACTGTTGGGCAATTGATAGAAAAGCAAATAATCAAGACGATATCCAAGGCAATGATCATGTATATAGGCATCACGTCCGAGACAAGTAGACCGACTCCTGCCTGCATCTACTACTATTACTCCACACATCGACCGCTATCCAGCATGCATCTAGTGTATTAAGTCCATTAAGAATGGAGCAACGCCTTAAGCAAGATGACATGATGTAGACAAAGTAAAATCACACATGAATAAACCCCATATTTTTACCCTTAATAGCAATGATACCTACGTGTCATGTCCCTTTCTGTCACTGGGATTGAGCACCGCAAGATCGAACCCATTACAAAACACCTCTTCCCATGGCAAGATAAATCAATCTAGTTGGCCAAACCAAATCAATAGATCGGAGAAGAAATACGAAGCTATAATAATCATGCATAAAAGAGTTCAGAGAAGACTCAAATAATATTCATAGATAATCTGATCATAAACTCACAATTCATCGGATCCCAACAAACACACCGCAAAAAGTGATTACATCGGATAGAACTCCAAGAACATCGAGGAGAACATTGTATTGAAGATCAAAAAGAGAGAAGAAGCCATCTAGCTACTAATTATGGACCCGAAGGTCTGTGGTAAACTACTCATGCATCATCGGAAGGGCAGCAAGGTTGATGTAGAGCCCCTCCGTGATCGATTCCCCCTCCGGCGGAGTACCGGAAAAGGCCTCCAAATGGGATCTCTCAAGAACAGAAGCTTGGGGCGGCGGAAAAAGTATTTCTTGGACTCCTCTGTTGGTTTCCCAATTTTAGAGAATTTATAGTGGTGGAATTAGGTCAAACGGAGCTGTGTGGGCCCCATAAGCCACCATGGCGTGCCACCCCACCTGGGGCGCGCCCTGGTGCCTCATGGGCCACTGCCCCATCTTCTGGCCCTCTCCCGAAGCTTCCAGTACTTGTTATGTTCAGAAAAAAATCTCCAAAAAGTTTCGTGGCATTTGGACTTCGTTTGGTACTGATATTCTGGAAAACAAAAAACAGGCAAAAAACAGCAACTGGCACTGGGCACTAAGTTAATAGGTTAGTCCCAAAAAATGATATATAATTGCTGTAAATGTATATAAAAACATCCAAGATTGATAATATAATTGGATGGAACTATCAAAAATTATAGATACGTTGGAGACATATCAAGGACGCCATTGAGCTGAACGTGTGCTAATCTCGGATGTGCCGTCTGTTCGGCACTAGATCGGATTGGATCGCGTTTGGATCGTGAAGAGTACGACTACATCAACCGCGTTATGATGCTAACACTTTCAGTCTACAAGGGTATGTAGACAAACTCCCCTCTCATTGCTATACATCTCCTAGATTAGATCTTGGGTGTTTCGTATTAATTTTTTTGATTTTCATGCAACGTTCCCCATCATATACGCGTCAACAAACGTTCCTCTTGGGAGTAATGGACTCATACCTTTTGATATCCGTATCTTATAAACACAAGGGTGACCTCATTCTTTACAAGCCACGGTACTTGCTCGGGGACGAGCAAGACTTAAGCTTGGGGGAGTTGATGAGTCCAATTTACATGACATTTTTCCTATATATTTTGTGCCTACAAGGTGGGCTTTGTGGAATTTTACTGCGTTCGCGCACTTCTTTTTGTTGATAATCCCTCAGGTAACGTCTTTTGGGGAAATATTCATTTAACGGATAAAATCCTCCAAAATGGTAGTGGAATCACGCATTAAAGGTGATAAACACTTTCCATAAAACAAATCAAGCAAGAAGGCCAAGGAGACAGCCGTCGTCACGCTCCCAAAGCGAACGACGGCGTTCCATGCGACCGCGCGCACTCGCATAAGCGGTCGTATGTCGCGCCGCCGCCTCTAGGGGACTGACTATTTTCACCCCGTCGAAGTGGATCGAGGGGAGGACGAACAGAGACTCCAGAAATGCATCCAGAAGGCAGAACCCTAGCCGTCGGAGCCCATCCGGAGGGAGGATCAACTGGGAGAAGAAGGGGATTCCTCTCACCGCGCGAGGAACGGCATCATCATCAACATCTACATCATCACCATCTTCATCATCATCGTCATCCATATCCTTATCATCTCCAACATCAAGAACCCTAGTGGATCCTTCGGTGTATCGGTTGAATCATTCGCCCATGTATCTCATTACCATCATCATGATGATTGTTGTTCTTATGTGTGAGTAGACCCTCTAGTTCTCGGGGATAAGGATGAACCTTGGTATGTGCAGGATCTGAAATGTTTGTCATAGATATGAGATCCTCTGTTGAATGCTTAGGTTAGTAACTTCGTGAATGTTGTGAAGGGGCCCCACTCAGCATTTGTGCCTATATTGGCCACGAAGTATATCACTGTCTTTGCATAGGTTTAGGATGTGGAGGTAATTCGAGGTGACAGTAAAAGCCTACTGCTCCTAACCTTTACAAATGACCAGGGATTTACGGAGAACCCTTAGTGAGGCCGCGTCCACGGGGAAACCCTTAATTATCATGATTCGTAACCCACAAGGAGAGACTATGATGGTGGCGTGCGTGGCACGAAGTCTACCACGAGTAGAACGTGTTCTGTACCCGGCTCTGACCAGCATAAACGTCAACAGCGGCTCAAGTATCCTTTCCATGCTATGCTCATGCATAGTAGTACTAGAAACATACCAATGGGGATTCTGGACTCCCTGAGAACGCCTTTTTAATTCTGTTGTCTCACCGTTATTTACCATCTATATGTTTTATTTACTTTTATGTTATTTAGTTACAAGTCACCATTTCACTCAATCCTTATCTAAATCCGCCCTCACTCTGCTTGAAGTTTACCATTATCTGTAGGCACAAAGTTACATAATTCTCTATAAGAGGCAAAAGCCTGATTCCTTTGCTCCCTGTGGGATCGATACTCTTACTTCGAAAAGGCTACAACTTAACCTTATGCACTTGCAGGCTATCAGCTACCATCTTTCTTAGGCACAAGAATAACCAGAACGACACATGGACTTAAGCTCTCGCGTACATACCCATTCGCCATGAGATGTTGCACTTGCCTTTGGATCTCTTTGGTCTCATCGGGGTTGACGCGGTAAGGTTCCCTGTTCGGTAAAGGTGTGCCAGGGATGAGGTCGATGCGGTGTTCAATTCCATGAAGTGGAGGAAATCCGGGAGGTAGCTCATCGGGAAAAACGTCCGTGAATTCCTGCAATAGATGAGACAATACTAAAGGTAGATGTTGTGAAGTATTAGTCTTCACCGCTTCATCTTTGCACACAAGCACAAAGTGAATAACACTCGATGGGCTCTTAGTCACATCCCTTATGTCTCTTTTGGTGGCTAAAAGCACTAAATCTTTCTTGTCGCTCATCGTGGAGTCACTCATTTTTGGCTTGTGGCGCTCACTCTCTTTTGGGCAGTTCACTCGCTCACTAGTCTCTCCACGATGGGTTGAAGCTTGCTTGTCGGCGATGACTTGACTTGGCGACATTGGTCGAAGCATGTACTCCTTGCCCTTCATCTTGAAGCTATAGTGATTGGTCCGTCCGTTGTGGATGATGCCGCGGTCGAATTGCCAAGGTCTCCCAAGGAGGAGATGGCACACGGACATGTGAACCACATCACACTCAAGGTGTCTTCATATGCGCCAATCTTGAAGGACACTTGAACGGTGTGCTCCACTTGAATGGTGCCGGAGTTGCTTAACCATTGGACCTTGTAGGGGCGAGGGTGCTTCTTCTTGAGCAATTGTAGCTTGGAACATAGATCTTCACTTGCCAAATTGTGGCAACTTCCATCGTCGATGATGACCTTGACGGAACGTCCTAGAATACCCGCTTTGGTATGGAAGATGTGGCAACATTGGTCTTCATCTTGTTGTTGTTGAAGTGTCAAGATCTTGGAGACAACGAGAGCGGGGCTCGGGTCATTGTCACAAAAGACTTGAGCGACTTCATCTTCATTCACTTGCCGGTGCATGGCCACGTGCTCAAGGGCTTCCATTTCTTCTTCGCTCATGGAGTCATAGGTGCTGTCATCATTGGCGATCATGGTGCACCTTGTGGGGCACTCAAATGACTTGTGGCCTCGGCCTTTGCAAGTAAAGCATTGGATGGCACTTGTCTTGGTTGTAGTATCCGGTGTAGGAGTCGATGACGAAGGATTTGGCTTGGATGTACTTGTAGTAGGATGACTCAAAGATGTCAAAGGTTGCTTGGAGCTTGACTTGTCACCGGTACTTGGTGTAGCTCGAGTCATTGGAGAAGGTTTCATAGTCGTTGAAGCTTGAGTGTATGAACCGTAGGTCTTGGAATAGTACTTGGAGTACTTGTAGTCCTCTTGTACTCGTCGCTCCGCTTTGGTTGCTTGATGCACTAGCTCGAGCAGGTTGGAGTACGGTTGGAAGTCCGCAATTTTCTTGATTCGATGGTTGAGGCCATTCAAGAAACGCGCCATAGTTTGTTCATCATCTTCCTTGATGTTAGCTCGTATCATTGCAATTTCCATCTCTTGGTAGTATTCTTCAACCGACTTGGTTCCTTGCTTGAGGAGTTGTAGCTTCTTGAAGAGGTCGCGGCTATAGTGTGTAGGCACAAAACGACCTCGCATGACATCCTTCATTTGAGTCCAAGTCGTGATGGGTCGCTCACCTTTCTCTTCGCGTCGTTCGATCACTTGCTCCCACCAAATGAGAACATAGTCTTGGAACTCTAGAGATGCCATGGCGATCTTCTTTTCCTCTTCATAATTGTGAAGACGGAATATCTTGTCGACCTTCAATGCCCATGAAAGGTAGTCTTCGGTATCATTGCTACCTGAGAATTTAGGCATGTTGAAGTTGAGTTTGCCATAGTGCTCCTTATTGCGTTGTTGGCGATGGCGATGACGCTCTTGCCGTGGAGGTGGGTCTTCTAGCTCTTTGACCTCGTGATCTTCTTGATTGACTTGGCAGTGAGGGCATGGGATACATGCACGGTTCCTCATTTTTTGGCGCTCCTCAAGGCATGTGGCTTCATCTTGTCTCTCTCGTTGGAGGGCCTCTTCTTGTTCACGCACACGGCGGTTGCGCTTGTTGACAGCTCGAGTTGCTTCGCGTAGGGCACATTGAGCTTCAAGTGCTTGTTCCGCACGCCGTTGTTGTTCGCGTTGTAGAGCGTCGCCATCTTGGTTTTCATGACGTTGGCGTTGTGGAACTTGCTTGTGGTCCAGGGCGCCTTGTGCTTGATGGTGTTGTCATTCACGTTCTCGAAGGCTGTCTTGCAAACCATTGTCATGGAATGGGTTTTGTGGAGCTTGATGGTCTTCATGGTCTTGGTAACGATGTGATCGTGCTCGAGGGAGACTTGCATTCGAAGACGTGTACCAAGAGTGTCGGCTCGAGTGGCTTCGTCTAGATCTTGAAGTAGACGAAGTGGAGGAAGCGCGGTTGACCATCATGGTGCGGAACTCTTCCATTTGAGATGATAGCTTGTCATCAAGGGTTTGTCGGAACTCGGTGGCGAGTTGTTCGATGCATTCACCCAAAGCTTTGCTTTCTTGATGTAAGGCTCATTGGACACCAAAGAGGTGAGCCTTGGTGACATAGTCATTCGGTGCATCTTGCTCGTCGAAGAGTGGGTTGGCAGAAGTGCTCGGCCTATCCATGATTCTCAAGCAAATGTTAGTGGAAGAAGGAAACGAACTAGACCAATGTACCTTATCCAATGTTGAAGATGGATCAATGATCACCCAATATGGTATTATGGAAGTAGTGCAATTGGTACCGAATCGTGCAATCTCACACCTACACAAGTAAAGCTTTTGGAGTAGCTTGGTGAGGATAATGGCACAAAATTTCTGCAATCGTTAGCAAGATATCAATAATGTTGAAAGAGATTCACAAATTCACAAGTGAGACAAGTAGACCAATAGCAATGAGTGGCACACGGAAGCACACACACGAATAGATAAGTGAGGTCGTGCAACCAAGGAATGAGCACAAAATGTGGAATCCACGGAAAATGCTCGTGTTGCATAACTCTAGAAAGACGTAGCGCGATTGCTCAATAGGCCAATAAGAAACTTGTGCACAACCTATGAGAGACAAAATGTATCGACTTTCTTTCTCAATTATGCTATATATGTATGATTCCCGGTGAACTCGTTCATGATGATCCAAGATGATACGATATAATATGCAATGTGGCGATGCTATGGCTATTGCTTACAAGCTTACATTGGTGCACCGGCCTACTATACAAACGGTTTTTACCCTCTTTCCATGACAGAGTTTTAAATCGTCGCCTTGCATGTGTGTGCGATAGGGGGGTCCTGCCCACACGACCTAGAAATCGTCGGCGATAGGGAGCGCTGATGCAGACGCGTTGCCAAATGTAATCGTATGCGATGCAGGAACATATCACACACACTATATTCTGAGACACGTGTGGGATTGGTGATCAATCGCCCACATTTCTCATGAGTCAAACGTTTCTAATTGCGCAGGGAAACCAAACGGTGTTTCACATTGGACCGTTTGCGAAATAGTACCTAAGGCACACGGGCCATCATAGAAACTGTGCGCGATATGTGACCCATCACACACGAGTATTATATGGCAATCGTCTGCCAAGCATGACATCATCGCACACGTTTCCTGAACAATTTACGAGTGGGATTGCATTTTGCATTGGGCACAGTTTCATCTGAGCTCTCATGGGCGATAATGTGCTATCACAAACGGTTCATGAGCCCCTACGCACATGTAGAATTGCTGCAAATCATCTGCGATTTGTTGTGTATCACCGACGGTTGCGCTTTGAGTGATGTGTGCTTTCTGTTCTGGATCACACACCCTCATTTAGTCAAACCGTGTGCACATCAATGGCCAGGTTAAAGCAAAAATATCGCATTTGAATTGCCTTGAAAAAAGCAAATTCGCCACAATATGCAATTGAACAAATAGTGTCCACAGGAAGAACATTCATCGGAATTCGGAACAATATGCAATTGAACAAATGCTAGCTAAATTCCACTGATTTATCAACAAATGCAGTACATAATCATAGTGTATGAAATACCAAGACCTCATCACATGGAAAACAATGCATCCATGCGTATATGTTTAGCGGCTAACTCGTGTTGAATGTTTACTCATTGTTTCAGGAACAACCATGCTAAAATCTTCATTATGACCAGTGGGCTTGATGTAGTGATTCAGGAAGAAGTTGCTGATAAATCTCCTAACCTCCAGCAATTCACCAGCGGGGAAAGGTTCAGGGGTCATCGGTTCAAAGATGAGCTGCAGGATTTTTAGATCAGAATGTGCCATACGAGTGGAGTAGAAGATATTAATTAAGATACAGACTTACTGGTACTAAATTGTGAGCATCTTCACAAGAGTTAGTAGATTTGCAGATGGAGATCATGTGTCTACAGACATAGTATCCACAAAGGTTGGTCCCTGCTTGTTGCTGAGGACACTGAATTTTTTTGTAAAGAATTAGTCATGTATTTTCCCTGTTAGGAGCAACCTAACCGGTGTAAGATGTTTATTTGTTTTTCTTTGGACAGAAATAGAAAGAGGTTTATTTAGAAACTTGAACATTAGACTAGTGTAAGAGAAGGTATTTGCAAACTTTTGGATACATTTTCCGAAAATAACGGATTTCGGTGTCTTACCGGAGAAACGATCTCATGCTGCAGAGGTAATGCACTATTGAACTGGTTCCCTCGTTTATTTATGCACGATGCCAACACACTACAAATGAAGATTAATTTCCACATACTCAGTACTTGAACCAGATATGAATGCAAATTTCAACATCATAGAATTCAATACCTATCCATGAATTGCTGAAGATGCGTCAGATCCTGAGGCTTTATTGACTCTCTGAGAGAATCCAGGTAGTAAACTTTGTTCCGGTTCGGAACAATGACTACCAAGATCCAGTGAATGCTACAGATTAAGAAAACCATGAACTTACCAACTATGATGAAATGTGAAAGACGATCAATGTATGCGTGGTTGTTTATTTGACTTACCCTTCATGATATGGCCAGAGAAAGAGTTCTGCATGGGGCGTGAAACACAAGATACTGGCGACCTTGCCAATGGCCCACTCCCGATTATCTGTGCTACCATGTAATAATGTGCCATTTGCTACTTGAGGATCTATGAAATGCGCTCTCCCCTTTTTTCTTTGCGTGATCAATACCCTGAGAGGAATACAATACAGTTAGCTTTTTTTCGTTTACATCCTTGTATGGAGAAGTTGATCAGAGTTTGTGAAGTACTTACAACATCAAGCATTTAACAAGAGTGATAGCGAGCACATTGAAGTTGAAGAAGAGATGAAAGTCCTCGAATTCCACACTGATGGATCCTTGATCGTGATGGAAATGATCACTGTCGTAGTGGACTAGCAGAACATTATGACCTTCTGACATTTCATCCATGCAATATTTATGTAACTTGCGGCAACTGGAACTGCACTCCTCTAAGAAGTCGTCAACAAGAAATGGCTGGCCATGGACGTACTTGCGTGCTACAAGTACGTCTGCTTTATTTTTAGCAAGTATCCTTTTGACTTCTTCATCGGGCAAGCTGTCAGAACCAGTATAACTCTTCGATTCGAACAACTTGCTGGTAATTTGGTTCTGGGCGATGAGTGCTTTTAGTAAGAGGCTATCGTTCGCATTCCTTCTCGGTCTCAGGGGCCGCTTCCTCGCGGCTGCGGTCATGCCCGCTTTCCTCTTGGTTCTTGAAGCACTTCTGGTGCAAGGTCAGGATGGTTGATAGACGGACTGCTAAGCTGGTGGTGAACATACGATGGACTGCTGAGCAGACCATTTAGCTACGCTAGACTGCTGAGCTGGCGGTGCTGCTGTGACGGACTGCTGAGCTGTAGGAGCAGAGGCATCGGACTGCTGACCAGGTGGTGAAGCTATGTCGGGCTTCTGCGTAGGTGGTGCCACGCGTTGGTTTTCTGAGGAGGCTATGCCAACGTGTTGGTTTGCTGCGCAGGCAGTGCCGATGCATCGGTATGCTGATCACGCGGCTGCGAACCAACGGATTGATGAGCAGGCAGTTCCGGACCTTCTGACTACTTAGCAGTCCGTTCCACCGGGTTGGTCTGCTGAGCATGCGGTGCCGCTGTGTCTCCCCCTGCTGCTTCAGTGGCCGGCATCTGAACCGGTGGTGTGTCTTTAGCAATTGTCGGCCTTGCAACTGGCTGCTCAGGGGCGGACAATGACATGGCCTGTACGGCACGAAGTTGGGCGGGCTGATCAGAGGTTGATGCATTTGCCGTCGGATTATGACTATTAGGTTCCTCGGGAGAAGCACACGAGAGCTACCGTGGAAAGGAGAGAGTCACCAGTTGAAGGGCGACATTGATTGCTCTAGGCGAGGCTTGAGGGATCTCATCTATGAAGTCTATTTCCTTTCATGGCCATTGGATATGATATAATAGTGTTTCTTCCAAGGTCCTCTGCTCATCACAGTCCCCTAGGACATTCTTCAGGGCAAATTTACTGAATCCAGGCTTTACTTCAGTCACGTAGCACTTCACACAACCCAGCTTCAATGGCACATTGTCCAACAAGAGGCCCCCTTCCGAGTGGGGGGGGGGCAAAACCCAGGCTGTTGCACATTTTAACGTACCTTCATAATGTGTAAGCATGCCCCTCAGTCAGTCAGTCATTCCAGATAGATCAAATATAGCATCATCATGCGCAGCTGTAGTCTCAGTGTCGCTGGGGTCAGCTGATGCACAACTACTCTTATGCGGTGTTGTCGCACAATAAGCAGCATCGTCCATGCCCGCCTCCCCTCCCGTCTACTGTCTATCTCTCAGTGTTGCAATCTTCTGCATCATCATTGACTCCTCAATTTCCTTTCGAACTGTCGGATACATGTCCATCCTCAACATTTCATACAATTCATTCTTCTTCTGTTCACTCCTCGCTTTTTTCATGGCGAGCCTCTCTTCTTAGCTGAGTGTGAAAGCCCTCTTGTGTGGGACATTGACACCTATACCCCTTGCACGGCCGGGGGGCTCTTTTGTTGCCAGAGCATCGGATAGAATGTCACATGGCCCTAAGTTCCTGTAGAACCTTCCAAGGTTTCTGGTGGAAGCCTTTAACATCATGATATACAGTTCTTCGTCATGTGAGTTTTCAAAGTATGCACGTGCCCGCAAGTAGTCTCTAGCGCGTTCGCCCCTGATTTCACTAAAGGTCAGTTTCCCACCCGCAGCTACTGCTTCTTTGTCCTCCTGGTCCCATATTGGTTTCATGCCGTAGTATCCTGCCACACCCATATAGTGGGGGTGTGTGTTCCTCTTCTGAAGTTCCGATTCCTTGGCACTCTTCTCGGTAAACTCTGTAGTTGCCCTGACCCTTTTGAATTCTGCACAGTCTGCCTTTGTAATTTGGGGGTATGCAGGGATTGGGTCCTTGCCTTCACTCAAGTACTTCTTGTACAACACGTGCTTCCAGTTTCTCCAAGCATCCCTGGCCTTCTTCAGTGCAGCGTGTTCCACCTGCATTCTCCACTGCTCTGGAACGTTGAAGTGATCCATGTCTCTCGAACTATCCTGTGCTGAGTTTCTGTGTCAGTCTTCCGAAACCCCGGCAGATTAATGTTGAGCCTTGCCCTGCCAACAAATCCACACACACTCCTGACACTACAAAAAAAAGACACATCCGTGACATTATGGCCCGAACGAAAACTTTTTGTGTCATGGTTGTGACGGTTCTATGACGATAATTGTGACAAAAACACATATCATCATAGATGTGGTGGGCTCCAACTTCTATGACAAAACATTATGACAGAAAATGGGATTTTCGTCCTGGGCGGGTCAGAGACACACCCTCATGACATTCTTTGGGCCGTCCATGACGTAAAAAATCGTGGTAGAAGTCAGGGCGAGGAAAATTTTGGGAGTTTCCCGGTTATGGTGGGCACTCGATGGGTGGTCGGGGCCGAGCGATGCACTATGGTTTGCACGTTTCTCTCCTACGCGTGTGTGTGCGAGGCATTCGCATACTGAACCCGACCGATCGGCGTAGTAGCTATGTACTGAACACGAGCGATCGATCCCACTACGCACTGAAGCCAATCGATCCCTTCGCTGCTAACTGAACCCGAGCGATCCCTTGGCTGCTAACTGAACCCGAACGATCCCTTCGCTGCTAACTTAACCCTAGCGATCCCTTCACTGCTAACTGAACCCGAGCGATCCCTTCGCTGCTAATTGAACCCGATCGATCCTTCTCGCTGCTTACTGAAGCCAATCGAGCCCCCGTGCGAGACGTAGCCAGCCGGTGTTGGGTTGCGTCTCGATGAACAGTGCCCGTTACTGTCGTGTGCACGATACATGTAGAACGAGTCGAGACTTGCATCGATCGAGCCGGTTGCTTGGCTATGGATGAACAGTTCATGTTGCTGCCGCCCGCTCATACGCCCCACCCCAGTCGGTGGGTTGGCTGTGGATGAACAGTACCCTGGTGGTGTGAAGGTGGTTGGCGCTGGATGAACAGGACCCCGAGGAGGCCACCACACCCCAGCCGGTTGGGGGTGGATGAACAGGACCCCGTGGAGGCTGGATGAACAGTAGCTGGTGGAGGCTGGAGGAAGTCGACGGTGGATGAACAGTAGCTGGTGGAGGCTGGAGGAGGTCGACCGTGGATGAATAGTAGCCCATGGAGTCCTGTTTTGCTCTACGCCACACCCTCCCGATGAACAGGATCCCTGTTACAACCGTAGGCAGTTGGGGAGAAATCTGTTTCCTCCGTTATGCGGTACGCCAAAGCCCTCCCAATCAATATGACCCCGTTTCGACCGTAGGCGCTCGAACAAAAGTCCGTTTCCTCCGTTTTGTGGTACGCCAGAGCCCCAGTCGATGAACAGGACCCCATTTCAACTGTAGGCGGTCGAATAGAAGGTTGTTTCCTCTGTTTTGCGGTATGCCAGACCCCGAGTCAATGAACAGGACCCCATTTCGGCTGTTCCGTCCAAGCCGGTTGGCTATCGATGAACACGATGCGTTCCGACACAATCGGTTGGCTCCCGATGAGCACGATGCTGTTTCCTCCGTTCCGACCCAGCCGGTTGGCTGCCGATGAATAGGAGGCCGTTGCTACCGTCTGTTGCCTCTCTCCATGTACAAGAGCCCTGGCCGTACGTATGCGCGAGTACGAGTTCGAGACCCTGCCCGTATATGTACATACGTGGCCGTATTTTTTGCTGTGTGGCTGTACGTACATATACCCGATTTAGACGGGGCTGCCTGAACTGCTACATCAGGGGCTCTACTACGACACGTGGCGCTCCTTACACGCCCACGGTTCATTGTTGCAGGGAGACCAATCGACCAGTATGTACGTACACGTTCGCGACCAGACAGACAACACTATGTACGCTTCGACCGGGTGGGTCCCAGCTGTCAGGGAGGATAAGGAGGCACTTCCTTGCGTGCGAAGACATAGCAGGTGTGTCCCAGCTGTAAGGGGGGAATCATTTTTTTGCGCGTAATAAGGAGGCACTTCCTTGCGTGCGAAGATGTAGCTGGTGGGTCCAGCTATCAGCCTCGCCGTGTACAGTCCTCTTCCGATGGCTGCCATTCATTGACCACGTTGACTACGCCGCGTCAAGAGCACCTAGGCGATGGACGATGGCGAGGCCTAGGAAGGGAACGACGCGGAGCCGGGGAAGACGCGACAGTGGATGCCCGCGCGGAGGGGAGTACGAGGGTTGACTCGTTCGGCTGCGGTGTGAGGCTGCCATCGCCAGAGAATAACAGGGGATGTGGGTGAGTACAGGGAAGGCCTGGCCAGCGGTGGAAGTAGGGTAGGACGGTGAGGCCTGCGCGGCAGCACAGCCGGCCACGGGAGGCAGGAGCAGGCGGTCCCGCCGGCGCTGGTTTGGGCGGCTGGAGCAAGAAGATCAGAGATTGAAGAAGCAGCACGACCGTTGGATTAACATCCAATGGTTACCGCTGCTACAATCGTTTGTTGACTAAGTTGACAAAGCCCTGCGTACGCATCAACTTAGTAGGCCCACAAGTCAGCCTCCAAATCCGGTGGGTCCCAGTTGTCATTGGGAGGAATCTTTTTTTCGCGTAATAAGGAGGCACTTCGTTCCGTGCGAAGATATAGCTGGTGGGTCCTAGCTGTCAGGGGGAGGAATCATTTATTTTTCGCGTAATAAGGAGGTACTTCCTTGCGTGCGAAGATGTAGCTGGTGGGTCCTGGATGTCAGGGGGGACGAGTTATTTTTTTGCGCGTAATAAGGCGGCACTTCCTTGCGTGCGAAGATGTAGCTGGTGGGTCCAAGCTATCGGGAGTGGAATCATTTTTCTTGCGCGTGATAAGGAGGCACTTCGTGGCGTGCGACCATGGACCTCGTGGGTCCCAGTTGTCCGCCTCTCCATGTACAGTCCTCTTCCGATGGCTGTCGTTCATTGACCACATTGACGACGTCGTGCCGAGAGCACCAAGGCGGTGGATGATGGCTAGGCTAAGGGTGGGAATGACCCGGAGCCGGGGAAGACTCGGCAGTGGACGCCCATGGGGAGGGGAATACGGGGGTTTACTGGTTCGGCTGTGGCGTGAGGCTGCCATCGCCGGAGAATAACAGAAGGTGTGGGTGAGTACAAGTATGACCTGGCCACAGGTGGGAGTAGGGTGGGGCGGTGAGGCCTACGTGGTAGCATAGCCGGCCACGGGAGGCAGAAGCAGGCGCTCCCTCCGGCGATGATTTTGGGCTTTTGGCCGCTGGAGCAACAAGATCAGAGATTGAAGAAGCAGGATGGCCGTCGGATGTCAATCCAATGGCTACAGTTGTCAGAATAGTTTGTTGGCTTTTCTTTTTGACCATTAAATCGTTTTGTTGACTAAATGGACAATGCCTTGCGCAGGCTTCGTCCTCGTGGGCCAACATTTTTTTTGAGAACTCCTCGGCGTTGGCCAACAAAGTCAGCTTTGAAAGCTCTTGCGGACATGCAGCCCATTTATTTAGTTTTTACAACCCATTTGATTTTGTTATCCAATACATTGATTTCCTGGGCTGGGTGAAAAAAATAATAGCCTATTTACTATTTCTGAGAATTTACAGCCCATTTGATTATTTATTCGAATACACCTATTTACCGGGATGGGTAAAAAAAATATTGCGGACATGCAGCCCATTTATTCTATCTGTTAGTTTACAACCCATTTGCTTTTAGTAGAAATAGACCCATTTTCTAGGATGGGTGAAAAAGCATGTTGGTCTGGACAGAGCATTTCCTATTAAAAATTAATTCTGAGCCAGGAATTTTATTGAAAAACTTTAAGTTGGGCTTGGCATTATTGTATAAAAATAGAACTAAGTTGTGCATTTTTTTATAAAAAAACATAGGTTGGGTTGCGCTTATTTTAGTTCAAAAGAAAACCTGGGCTGGCACGCATCTTTCGGCCCAGGTGCATTGCTGATGCTCAACGGACAAGGCCTGTGTAGTACAGTACAACTTTACGTACGTACTCCCACATTCAACGACGCCTGAAATGGCCCAAACAAGGCTTGTGTACATTTTTTTAAGGTCACTGAACTCAAATTTTAAGTTGAGAAAAAATGTAGAGTCCAGTGAAACCTAATTAAAAGCTGTCACGAGCGAAGAAATAATGCAGCGGGGCCCACTTGTTAGAGGGAGAGAGAGAGAGAAACTGATTGGTCGATGCTCGTGCATACATCTTTCAGCCATATGCATTGCTGATGCTCGGTACAAACTTATATAGTTGACACAATCATATACAACATCATAGCACATTGAGCTTGCATACAAAAATTTCACGCTGGCGGCACAATAGGGGTGGAAGCAGTGGATCACTATGGGTAGGGCTACCTTGAAACCAACACACTCGTACATCACCGTTCACCGTCTTGATCAATGACGTGGAAATATCTTGAATGTTGTGCAAAGAAAATAGACAGACAAACATAATAAGTTCTGCTAGCACATTAAGTTGACGTAGACCCATTCTGAAAAAAATTAGGTAAAAAATAGAACAGGTCACTTCTTCGACATGCACGAAGACTAGATATAGGTACATACCTAACGTGGTCCGTGGCGGCCTTGGTGGCGATGAATAGTACAACCCCAGTTCCTGCACCGGTATCTCAACACCAATCACCTTTGGTATGGTGGACGGCTTCTTCATCCATGCTATAACCATCAGAGCCCAGCTGTCTGGAGGAACAAACATACTTACACTACAAAAAAACACTTTCGTGATGATACGTCTTTGTCATAGTAGGTCAAGTTTTCTGTCATGCATGTACATCCGTGACAATTTTATGACAGAACCAAGATAGTCATACCTGTGTTGTCGTAGAAGTGTTCCATGACAATACTGAAATTATCACCACGGAAGTGTCCACTTCCATGACGATAAATGTCATGTCATGGAAGTGTTTTCATCAAGGGTAACCGACACATGGCATCCACCATAACAGGTCGCCGTTAAGCTATCGGGTTCCGGTTTGGATCCGATAACCCGTTAGCAGTCCTGACTGTCAGAATCGGGGCTCCGGGGACCCAAAGGCTCGAACACTAGAGGCTAGCTAGTTCCTACCTCTCCAAGGGTGACCACGGCGAGGCTACGGCGAGAGCAAATGAGCGTAGGGCATGACAGGGGACACGACGGTTACCCAGGTTTGGGCCACCTTGTGGTGTAAAACCCTACTCCTGCTTGTGTTGGGATTGCTGTGGGCAAGAGAGTGTTCTCGCGTACAAGGTAGGAGATGAAAAGAATCTATCCCCTACAATGGCAGCACTGCCCCCCTTTTATAGCCGACTCGGTCCTCTTCCCCTAAAAATCTAGGTAGGAAGGGTAGCCACAATTGGCGGGTTTTGAAAGGGGACAGGCGCTAAGGCTATCCTGACTAAAGCATGATCCATGATGCGCCGGTGGGCTCGGTGATGACCTCCACCCTGCGCGCCTTGCTGTCTCGGTCTTCTTTCACCAAACGGGTAGTCCTTGGGACTTGCTTTGGAGGAGGGCAGCTGGTGCTACCCCTTTAGTACGAAAGAGGAAAGCCTCTTTGTCCGCACCCGCTGGCGTGGCCTCTGTCGCTGTTCGTCGCCAAGCGCGTCACCCACGTGATGGGCATAGGACCGCGCGGCTGAGATCAGGCTCGGGTGGCTTCGGGCGGCCGCCTCGGGGGGCCGCCTCGCGAGGCTTTCTGCCGCTACTGCGACTAAATCTTGTAGGTTTGCTCCTTGAGGAGGGGCCCTCATGAGGCTGGCGCCTCGCGAGGTGTCTTCGCTTCGCGGCGCCCGCAGTTGGGCCGCGTCTTGGGCCTTCACCAAGCATCGCCTCCTGGGCCGCAGGCAGACGGGTCGTGGTACCCTAGTTCCCAATGGCCCAACAGTAGCCTCTGGGCCCTTGGCGCGCATGTTCCCGCCCGTTGTGAGCGAAACGGCACAGGCCCTAACAGACTGCGGGGCCTAGGTTTGACGCGTGGCGCACGATGGGACATGGGACGCCCCCACTTCCCCCACTATGCCTCGGTAACCGCATGCGCCTGCCATAAAGCCTGCCCACACGGGGCGCAGGGCTATCTTTGCTTTCCTTCTGCTTTCGCCTCTAGTGCCTGGTCTCTCGTGCTCCCTTCCCTAAGCACTGATCCTTTCTCTCTCGCCCTCCAAGCTCCACCGCGTAGCAATGACGCCCGCCGGCAAGAAAGGCAAGGTGGCAGCCGCGGCGTCGAGCGTGCCTGCCGTGGAGCCAGCTCTGCAGCGCTCCATCATCGCCAACCGGGAGGGCCTGGACAAGGTGATCTCAATGATCGCTAGCGACTAGAACAAGAATGGGCGACGAAGATCTGGCAGGGCAAGCACGCACGGCGCGACCTGAAGGTGACGACCTTCCCCTTCTTCATCCACAACGTCTACGCCGGCCTGGTGCCACCATTTTCGGATTTCTTCAACGCCGTCCTCTCCCATTACGAGATCCAAGCTCTCCATCTCCAACCCAACTCCATCTTCCTCCTCGCCATCTTCTCCTTTTACTGTGAGGCCTTCGTGGGCATAATGCCCTCGGTGGCGCTGTTCCGCCACTTCTTCAACCTGTGGATATCCGCGGCAAATCATCGCTCCGCGTGTGCCTCGTTCCTCGCCGTCAAAGCGACGGAGAACGACCTCATCAGCCTGAAGATCCCAAAGAAGATGGAAGGCTATAGGCAGCGCTGGATCTACATGGATGCGCGCCACCGCAACCAGCTGCTGATGGAACCGACGGCCCCCGCCGTGAAGAGCTCAGGGTGGGAGTGCGACAAGCTCACCGACCCGAGGCTAGCGCCTGTCTGGGAGTGGCTGGCCGACCACAACGCGGGGCGCCTCACGGGGGCGATGGTTGTCAAGCAGTACCTATAGCGGCACATAGCGCCACTCTAGATGCGCTCGCGCCCAATGTGGATGATCACCGGCATGAAGGACCCCATGCGGTTGAGCGTTGCCAGTCTGAAGCCGGCGGTGGTGGACGGAATCATGCAGATCTTGCTCGGCAGCACCGCGGCAGACCCGCCCGCGGACGCGCTCCCGCTGTACCGCTACGAGGAGACCAAGAAGCTGGTTGCAGAGATGCTGATCTTCGATGAGTGGGGCCTTGTGCCGGAGGGCCATGAGGGCCCTCGCGAGAACCCATTCGTGGTGGTTCCTGGCTTGGGGGAACTGGACAACACCGAGGCTTCGGGGGGGGGGGGGGCGGCGGCGGTCCCGCCTCGCGGACCCGCCGCCAACTCATCTGCGACCTCAAGGACGACGACGACGATGATGATGACGATGATGCTTGGTTCAGGGTTGAGCCCTCCTGACCTGCTGATGCGGGGGGCGAAGGGAGCAGCAACGCGAGGGCTGGCGAGCCATGCGTGGAGGAGATTGATGCCGGCAGCGGGGGCACCGAGCCCCCTGCGAAGAAGACTGGCGCGGGTGGTGGGGCTACCGAACCCCCCACCGAGAAGGACGACGCCAAGGATAGGGCCGCCGAGCCTCGGGAGGAGGCCTCGGGAGGGGGCCTCGCGAGGGCGACAGCGAAGACCGCCCGCCGTCAGTCCTGAAGAAGAGGAAGTGGGTTGCCAATGACGAGTAAGTGCCTACCTTACACCCCTTACCTTTTGCGTTTGCCTCGCGGCTCGGGGTTGAGCCCTCGCCTTGTGCAGGGCATCCACAAAGAAGAAGAAGAAGATGAAGAAGACCCCTGGCTCGAAGGGGGCCCCGACGCCTGCCGCAGGCGCCGAGGAGCATGCAGAGGCCACCCGCCACCCCGATGCTGAAGCGGAGTGCGCGGAGGTGGAGAAGGAGCAAGCGGTCCCTTTGGAGCCGCACGCGGACGCGGCTCCTGAAGCCGAGGACATCGAGCCTTGCGAGGCGGCCTCTGGGGGCGACGCTGCGGCTCCCGAGGTGCCCGCTGCGGAGGCAGACACAGTGATGAAGGTGGCAGAGGGGCCAACTCCTCCGCCGGGCGCCGCAGAGGCCGGAGCTGCTTCGGGAGATGCCCAGCATACGCCGGTGCGGGAGGCCCCGGCCATAGGCGCGGCGAGCCCACGGGGTGGCCCGCCGCGGCAAGAGGAGGAGGCTCCGGCGAATCCCCCGCTCTTGACGAACGATGTCGGGCCTTCCCAGGCCGTGGTAGCGGAGGGCGGCGAGGAGTCGGACCCTGCTTGGGCCCTGACGCTCGGGTGCAGCCGCACCCTGCTCAAGCACGGGGTCCCGTGGAGTGCGAGGGGAGCTCTGTGCCAGCTCGAGGCAGGGTTCCAAGAGGCGGAGGGGCGGCTTGCCGAGGAGCGCCTGCGCCTTGCTGAGGGGTAGTGCTGACTCGACGTCGCTGTCAAGCTGGGCCGGCGCCAGGATGAGATCGTGCGGGAGAAGCGCAAGAAGGCCGCCGCCGAGGCTAAGGAGGTCCTTGATAGCGCCCTCCGGGAGGCCGACGCAGCCGACAAGCGCCGCGAGGAGGCGGAGGCCCGCACAAGGGCGCTTCGGGAGTAGCACGCCATGCAGGAGCTGCTGCTCCAGACGTGGGAGAGCGCCATCACCGCCCGTGAAGAGGAGCTCGCGGACTGTGATGCGGACCTCGCAACCTGCGAACGGGAGCTCGCGCGGACGACGACCGAGCAAGCCGCAGAGCATGAGCGCCTGGAGACGTTGGACCGCCAGGTGGGCACCGCCCAGGACGCCTATAACAAGCGCATGGAGAAGGCTAACACCCAGATGGAGGCCAAGGAGAAGAAGGCCTAGGAGGACGCCAATGCAAAGATAGAGAAGAACCGCCTGGCACTCGCGCAGAGCACAACAAGAAGATGAAGGCCCAGGAGGACCGCTTCAAGAAGAAGCGCGAGGAGCTCCAGAAGGAGATCGAGGGCCTCAGGGAAATCCTGACGGAGGCGGAGAACTGGCAGAAGACCGCGCTGCAGGCCAAGGCCGACACTGAGGCGGAGCTAGCCTCCCTCCAGCAGTCGGTGAGCGGTGTCTCAAATGTCGTCGAGCAGGCGAGGCTGGAGGCGGACCGGGCGTGGGGGCGACAGCACGAGTGCGCCAAGATGTTTCACTCCCTGCAGATTCGGGCCCGCGGCGCCCTGGCGACCATCTGCAAGGAGAGGCTCGAGGGCCCCCGCGAGACCCACGACGCCAGCTACCTCGACTTCTTCACCAAGCTCATGGAGCGGCTCGAGGCGGGAGCCAAGAGAGTGAACGGCATCATTGAAGATGAATGCCGCGACCTCCTCTTCCAGGCGGCGACGCGCATCTTCAGTCATCTCCTCCACGTCGACCCCAACTTCGACTTTGATAGGGTGATAGCCCCTGTGCCCGAGGAGCTCCGTGACGGCCTCGGGAAGGTGGTGGAGGACCACGTGGACGCCCTGCTTGCGAAGTTCTCCCATGGTGGCAGCGAGAACTCCAGCGGGGTCGAGGGCAATGATGGCGAAGGTGATGATGGCGATGATGACGACGCCGCAACCTCCTAGGTCCTTTTCCTTGGTTTACCTGTATCACATCGGCGTGGCCCCGTGGGGGCGTAAAAATGATGTCATTTGTTTAAGTACTTTATGGTTTGCTGCAATGTATGTTTCCTCGTGAGGTCCTCTCGTGAGGCCTATTTTCCTTTTGTTGCTTGCCTTGGTGCTCTATGTCGTCAGGACCCAGCCCCCGAGCGGGCTACAGCTGTCGCTGGTATGTCAGGTCACGTTGCCTGGACAAGGCCAGGAGGTGTAGGGCACTGAGAGGCGGTAAGGGCTCCTGAGGTGCGACGCTCAGGGAGCCCCCCTTTCACATGCAAGCAGCTTTGCGTGGAGGAGGAAACATCAGCACTCAGCAAGGTTGCGGGGAGAGGAGAGCTCGAGAGGCGTCGAGAGCGGCTTGTGAGGTGTTTTTGTACTTAGCTTTTTTGCGAGTGTCGCTTGGCGTGTTGTGGCCGTGGAGTGCGCCTCACGAGGCTCTTGCCCACGAGGCCTCCCGCTAGCACTTGGTGGAGACAGCCGCAGCAGGTGGGCTCGCGAGACAACACTCGCGAGGCTTCCTGAAGGTTTGCAAGGGCGTCTTGTCATGAGTTACCTCGCGAGGCAGCGCTCGCGAGGCCTTCTGCGTGCTTTGTTCCCGTGACAACTGCATACCGTGATTTTCACGAACAGGGGAGCGGTGCACGCTTGCTAGCTTGATCGTGGGCGTCACGTGAGGAGATGAGACACCAAGGACCTTGGTGAGGTGGCGTGCACGGGAGTAGGCCCGCGAGCCAGAGCACGACCACTTGGGTTTTGCAGCGCTGCTGGGACTGACCCGAGCACAGGCACCGTGTCCAGCGCCCGCTTGTGTGATGCGCGGGAGAAGGGTTGCGAGCATGCATAGTTCCTGAGGCAGGCCACTTACCAAACACATAAGATATCTTATGAAATAAAGCATTACTGCAGCATAATAATAAGTTCATTACACAACCAAAAAGAGATGCAGCTGCCGTGTTCGGCACGGGTCAGCTTGAGGTTAGTGCAGCCCGTGGGGCGCCCTCCGTTTCACATCAAAAAGAGAAGAGGCTGCCGTGTCCGGCACGGGTCAGCGTGAGGTTGGTGCAGCCCGTGGGGTGCCCTCAGCTCGATTGTTCCGCCAACGCTGAGCTTGGGGCTTCCACTAGGCGTGGGACGTTCCGCCAGCGTGGAGCATGGGGCTTCCACTGAGACGTGGGCGGGAGCTCTCGCGGGCCCAGCAGGCGAATGCAATGAGAGCCTCCGGAGCGTGTATAGCTCCACTTCGTTCGTATGCATGAGGGTCACGGGTAGAACTTGCAGAGGTATTGAATGTTCCATGTGTTGGGCACAGGAACTTCGTCCTCTGTCTCCAGCCGGGCGGCGCCGGGCCTGGAGACATGAGCAGCCCTGAAAGGGCCTTCCCACATGGGTGAGAGCTTGTGGAGTCCTTCTCTGGAGAGGATCCTTCTCAGGACAAGATCGCCGATTTCGAGGATGTGTGAGCGTATGTTGCGGCTATGATAGAGAAGCAAAGCCTGCTGGTATCTTGCGGCACGCAGGGCGGCCTGGCGACGGGCATCCTTGAGGAGCAGCAGGTCGGCCTCTCGCGAGCCGTCCTGATGAGCCTCATCGAAGGCGAGGGCTCACGGAGAGTCGTGCTTGAGCTCAGAAGGGAGGACTGCTTCAGCTCCGTAGACGAGGAAGAAGGGAGTCTCGCCGGTAGGCTTGGTTGCTGTCGTGCGGATCGACCACAGCACAGATTGTAGCTTGTCAAGCCAGCCCTTGCCGCAGGCTTCGAGCTTTTTCTTGAAGCTTCTTGTCTTGAGGCCCTTGAGGACTTCGGCGTTGGCACGCTCGGCCTGGCCATTGCTTCATGGGTGCGCCACAGAGGCATAGCAGATCTGCGTGCCGAGGCTGGTGCAGTATGACTTGAAGAGGCTGCTTGTGAATTGGGAGCCATTGTCAGTGATGATGTGGTTGGGGATGCCAAAGCGGCTCACGAGGCCCTTGATGAACTTGACAGCAGAGCCTGCCGGGATGGTGCGCATGGGCTCGACCTCCGCCCACTTGGTGAACTTGTCGATGGTGACATAGAGGTAGCGGTAGCCGCCAGCTGCGTGAGGGAAGGGTCCCAAGATATCCAGCCCCCAGACCGCGAAGGGCCACGAGAGAGGAATCATCTGGCGGTCTTGTGCCGGGTGGTGGATTTGCTTGGCGTGGAATTGACAAGCTTCACGGGATTGGACCAGCTCAGTGGCGTCGTGGAGCGTGGTGGGCCAGTAGAAGCCGCTGCGGAAGACCTTGCCGGTGAGGGTGCGTGATGAGGAGTAGTGACCACAGTCTCCTCCATGGACGTCGGCGAGCAGCTCGCGACCTTGTTCTTCAGAGATGCACCGCAGAGAGACGCCATTGGGGCGCCTGCAGTATAGCTCGCCGTCCTTCAAGCAGTAAGCGGTGGCCTGGCGAGCCACATGCTCTGCCTCTGAGTCCTTCTCCGGGAGGGTGCCGTGAAGCAAGTAGGCCTTGAAATCAGTGGCCCAGCTGTCCTCTTGAGGCTCCAGTGCCAACAGCAGGCGGGTGCCTGAGGCTAGGCCGCAGTCTGGCGCGCCCGTGGGTGGTGCGGGTGGGAGATCTTCGTGAAGCAGCGTGGCGTTCACGGCAGGTGGTGTAGCTAATGGCTTCAGGATCCTTTCCTCGAAAGACGCCGGGGCTTTGAGGCTCGTGGCGAGATGCTTGCTTGGCGATGTCGTCGGCTTCCTTGTTGCTGCCGCGGGGGATGTGCTGGAGCTCCAGGCCAAGGAAACGCTTCACGAGCTTGCATACCTCTTCCAGATAAGCGGCCATGTGCTCGTCTTTCGGCTTGTAGCTCTTGTTGGAGAAGTTGACGAGGAGCTGCGAATCGCCCTTGATGGTGAGGCGCTTGATGCCGGGAGCGAAAGCAGCCTTGAGGCCGGCGATGAGGCCTTCGTACTCCGTGATGTGGTTGGAGACCTTGTCATCGCGCTTGAAGCAGAGTTGGACAGCGTTGTAGAGCTTGTCTCCTGCTGGCGAGGTGAGCATGATGCCAGGCCCCGTGCCCTGCCGGGAGAAGGCGCCGTCGAAGTGCATAGTCCAGCCGCCAGGCACCTCGTCCCCAGGTAAGAGGGATTCGCCCTCATGAGGCTCCTCCTGGGGCGGATCCGTCCATTCCGCTACGAAGTCAGCCAGGGCTGCACCCTTGATCACCCTCGTGCTGCAGAATTCCAGCTCGAAGGCCTGCAACTCGATGTTCCACTCGGCGACGCGGCCAGCGGCGTTGGGGCTGCGCAGGACTTGCTCCAGGGGGTAAGATGAGATCACCTTGATGGGATGGCCCTGGAAGTAGTGGCACAGCTTCCTGGAGGCGACGAGGAGCGTGAGGAGGAGCTTCTGCTGCATGCGGTAGTGCTCGCGCGCATCCCGCAGCACCGCGCTGACGAAGTACACTGGGTGCTCGACGAGGCGAGTAGTTGTCACGGCAGCTTGGTCTTCGGGGGGCCCGAGAGGCTCATGAGGCTCGGGAGGCGGCTCGCTAGGCGCCTCGTTGGAGGCCTCCTGAGGAGGGCCCTCGACAGGTGGAGGCACGGCCTCGGGAGGCGACGCGCCAAGGGCCTCCTGAGGCAAGATCTCAGCAGGTGATGGCGCGACCTTGGGTGGCGCCGGCACGGCAGGCTTCTTCTGTGCGCAAACGCGCTCTTCTCGAACTGCCACCAGGGCTGCGCTGGTCATCTGGGAGTGGTTGCCAAGTACAGGAGTAGGGGCTTATGAGAGCGTGGCGCGACCAAGATGGGCGCGCTCGTGAGGTACTTCTTGAGGTCTTCGAAGGCAGCGTCAGCCTCGGGAGTCCACTTGAAGGGGTCGGATCTCTTCATGAGCTTGAAGAATGGCAGGGCTCGCTCGCTGAACTTGGAGATGAATCGCCCAAGCGAGGCCATGAATTCCGCCAGGTGCTGCATCTCCTTGAGGTTCTAGGAGGGACATATCTTCTCGATGGCCTTGATCTTCTCAGGATTGGCCTCGATGCCGCGGTGGGAGACCAGGAAGCCAAGCAGCTTGCCGAAGGGGACTCCGAAGATGCATTTGTCTGGGTTGAGCCTGAGGTTGACTTTGCACAGATTGTCGAACGTCTCCTTGAGGTCCTCGAGGAGGGATCAGGCCTCGCGAGTCTTGACAATAATGTCGTCGATGTAGGCCTCAGCATTTCTCCCCGTCTGGGGCCCCAAGACGATGCGCATCAGCCTCTGGAAGGTGGCTCCGGCGCTCCTAAGGCCGAAGGGCATGCAGATGTAGCAAAATATGCCACAGGGGGTGATGAAGGCCGTTTTCTCCATGTCTTCGGTTGCCATCTTGATCTGGTGGTAGCCTGAGAAGGCATCTAGGAAGCATAGCAACTCGCACTCGGCGGTGGAGTCCACGATCTGGTCGATGCGGGGCAGCGGGAAGGGATCTTGAGGACAGAACTTGGTGAGGCTCGTGAAGTCGACGCACATTCGCTCTTTGCCGGACTTCTTGGGCACCACGACTGGGTTGGCGAGCCATTCGGGATGGCGCACCTCACGGATGACTCCAGCTTCTTGGAGCTTCTGAACTTCCTTGACGATGAAATCTTGCTTCTCTGGCGCCTGGTGCCGTGCCTTCTGTTTCATGCGGTGTGCGCTGGGGCACAACGCTAAGTGGTGCTCGATCACCTCCCTCGGCACACCGGACAAATCAGATGCCATCCAGGCGAACACATCTGAATTTTCCCGAAGGAAGGTGAAGAGCGCGTCTTCCTATGCCGGGGAGAGGCCGGTGCTGATGGTGAAGGCAGGGCCTGAGCATCTGCCGTCCACCGACACTTTCTTCGTCTCGGCATAGTCCTAAGAGAACAGCTACTTCTTTTTCGCGGGTGCGGCCTCATGAGGCTCGACAATGTCTTCGTCGGCAGGGTAGGCAATGGCGGCAGCCTTGTAGGCGCTCTCGAGGGAGCGGACTGTGTCCTTCTCGTCACAGCAGACGGTGATGATGCCGCTGCAATCCGGCATCTTGAGGACGTTGTAGACGTGGTGGGTCGCCGCCATGAACTTGGCGAGTGCCGGGTAACCAAGGATGGCATTGTATGGCAGGCCGATGTGCGCCACGTCGAAGTCGATGAGTTCAGTGTGGTAGTTCTTGTGGGTGCCAAAGGTGACGGGAAAGCGCACTTGCCCTAGCGGAATGGTGGAACCATCAGTCTCTCTGGAGAAGGGCCTTGTTGGCATCAGCTGCTCGTAGGGCACTTGGAGCTGCTCGAAGGTCTCGATGGAGATCACGTTGAGGCCGGCACCTCCGTCGATGAGCGTCTTGGTGACGGCGACGTTGTTGATGGTGGGTGTGCACAGCATGGGGACCATGCCCACAGTGCTTGAAGACTTGGGGTGATCGTTGGAGTCGAAGGTGTTTGCATACTGCGACCACTTGAGGGGCCGTGTAGCCTCAGGCCTCGGGAGGGCGGCGTTCACCTCGTGAGAGAACAGCTTTAAGTGGCGGTTGGACGCGGGAGCCTGGGCCCCGCCAAGGATGCAAGCCACTCCGCGAGGCTCCTGGTCGCCGCCTGCGCCCACGTCAGGCTGGTTACCGTCATTCCTTCGGGGTGGCGGCGGCAGCGGTGGGAGAGTGGCGTTGGCCTGAGGGTTGGCCTCACGAGGCTTGTCGCGCCAGGAGGCCTCGCGAGGCTGGTCACGCCAGCCCTACCGGAAGTTGCCGTTGCCATTGCAGTCTCCCCAACGGCTGCCATTGCGGCCGCCTCCACGGCCGGTGTCAAATCACAGGGCCCCACCTTTGCCGCAGTAAGTTGCTCGGACGAAGCAACCATCATTTAACTATTCATTGAATCCGCTCGTACTCCAATATTTCCACGGTAAGTTGCTCGGACCAAGCAACCATCACTTCACCTTTCCTATAGTAAGTACCTCCTTTCTATTCTAGAAACCACCACACGCGAATATTGGACGGTAGCAGCACAGCATGAATATGGGTTTATGGGGTTCAATTCAAAAATCGAAACCAACCAATGAACTACTAGATGGTGAGCGTTTGGAGTAGTACGTATCAACGCATGCATGCATGTGGAGTACAATGACCAATAACATTTACATGCATTGGTTAGTTTTCTGTTAATCCTTGCACGCAACAATATAATGCGCTTTGAAATCTAAACATGTGATTGTGACCAGTAAAATTTAGACTGACAAAATGGTATAGTAATACAAAAATTTGGAGATTAAGCTCTATAAACCAGATGTGAGTGATATACTATAGGAGGACGGTTGACGGGATTAGTAGAAAATGAAGCGCCTTTTTAGCGGGGATTTGCATCAATCTATGAAGGTGCAAAACCAAGTGTTACTACTACACCAAACAAGTTCAAAACAAGAAACTAGACTCACTCACGGCACGCCTGTCGCATTTGGTCCGTCGGTCAAAGCGGTTCCTCTTGGCATATCATTTTTTAGAATGCTCTTGGAATATCACTAACATGTGGGAGGGAGTGGGAGCAACCGACCTCAATTGGCGGCGAAATTGCCAACCCGCCGCACTTTGAGAGAGAAGAGGAGCTAGAAGCGATACGGGCTGGTGGAGCTGGGTGTCGCACGGAGGCTGAGAATATGGTGATAGCATGAGGTGGGCCATGTATGATGTAACTACACTGGGCTGCCATGTTTCGGACTCCTCTAGTCTAGTACTCCACCGCGCGGTTCCTGGCTCCTTCTCCATCGTCGAAAATCATTCTTCTTCCTTTTGCCGACATGTGGGACATCCAGCATCCAGGTCCATGTGTCATGCAGGAATATGCAGATAAGTAGTGTAAGTGAGACTCACCAACGGTCACCAACATAGGTGGAGTACATGCACGAATCACCCGCAAAAAAAAGGAGTACGTGCACGAAGAGAAGAGGTGCACGCACCAACACACGTACTCTTTGCCTCTTTCCCTAACACACACGCACGGGTACACGGTGGAGCTCATTTCTGTATGAAGAGGCAGCTTATGTGATAATTTGACGCGTGTAGTAGTTGTTCACTTAAGTGAAGGGTCGGGAACCACGCGTGAATGAATCAAAGTTCGACCATGACGCAGTGGCGCATTATTTGTAAATAATTTTTTTTCTTCAATGGCACATACACAATTTTTTTTTCAATGGCACATGAATCGTGCACGTACAGTGACGGAGCACGGGATGGTAGCCATGCACATGGTCGGCCCTTTTTGGAGACTACTAGTACAGAAATTCGGACAAAATTTATATGCGGACTAAAAAGGACCGGAGGAAGTAGTACTTTGATGTGTCCCGTCAACTCGCAGAACGAGGAGAAGCTTGCTTACTACACCCTCTCCCTCGCCCACGTGCGCTCGGTGGCTCACAGGACGAGGAGAAGCTTTTGCTTACTACGCGGTGGACGTGCAACAGTTCATTCGGTGTCAGATTGCCATAACTATATACTCCTATTACTTGTACAACAGTAGTACTACTAGTAGTAGTACCATCATCATTGTTCGACTTCCGGAAGAGGCGAAGAGCCAAGTGCAAGGTCAGTTATAGCCAAAGCTGCGCCACCTTTTAGAAATCTCACAAAGCGTGTCGGAGCCCATGCAAATGCCACACAAGTAGCACGTACACATTTACTAGTAAGTTCTAAGGGACATATGCCAACATGCCACACAAGTTCATACCCCATTCCTGTATTAAAAGTTGTGCACTACTCTACATAGATTAACAACGCTCCCATAATTTTGTGCACGACTACTCCACTTAAACGTTATTGATGGACTCCATGTACACCACCTGGTTCTAGTCCCAGGCGTTCTTCATAGAAGGCACGATCCATGGTGGCGGGCAACAGGAACCATGGTCGCAGCTTTCTAGTGTGGTTCCACACGATGGAGATTCATCCTAGCTGAAGCGGCATAAATCAGGAGTCCGGACCAATCCCAAGCCCGCTTCTGAGGTTCTGACCGCCCTGGCCCACCAAAAACCCCGCCCCCTCCCGCGCGCGCTTCCCGCCCGGCGCCAGCTGCTCGCATTCACGCCGCTGTAGAGCGCGCCGCTCCATATTGAGGGCGGCTCAGGGCGGACCCAGTGCGAGTGAGAGGTCGCGTTCGCCATTGAAGTGGTGCGCCGTCCGAGGGCGCCGCCCGCTGCATGTCCAGCTGAACGCGCCTCGTCGCCGCATTCAAACAACTCCATTAAACCCGCGTGGAAGCTGAGAAACCTAGTACATCCACACGTCTGTTCAGGAGCGGGCCAGCATTAAACGCAACGCCGGCCAAGCTCCTCCTTCCACCATTTTCTCCACTCTTTTGATGGCATCCGACGAGCAGGAAGAGCAGTTCTCCGGCATAAAAGCCGGCTGGGTGGCCCACCTAGCCCGGCAGTTACGAGCGATGTAGCTCACTGCTCCACCTCCCTCGCCTAGCCTGACGTAGCCAGTTGCCACCCCCAGCCAGCACGCGGTTCAGCAACACAACGCTCCAGGCCAGCTGGAGGAGGACTGGCGAGTTGCTCCAAGCCCGCACGGCGCCTCCAGTGCCTGCGACAGCGCCATCCGCCGTCGACGCGCGCGTAGCCGCGTCATGCAGGCAGAGAAAGAAGCCGGTTGCGCGGATGTCGATGAGGTGGCGGCCAGCACGTCCGCGCCCGCCGCCATCATCGAGGAGAAGTAGAACACGGGAGGCCACCGCCGCTTGTATCCCATGAAGGCCACCGCCGAGGCGACGCCGGCGTACACAGCCGGTGTCTTGCATGGTTCTTCTTCAGCGCAGACCATCATCGACCCCGCATGGCCTCCACGGAAGCGGAGGCACCCCCTTCCCCTCCGGCTGAAGCATTAGCCGGGGGTTCCACTCCGATGAGCGGTGGAGAAGCGAGCTGCCCTTTGCACTGAAGCATATACCTCCGGGGCTCCCGGCAGTCCGGTGATCGGGCTGCCGGACATGAGGAAGACAAAAGGAGCCGCTGGCGACCATTTAGATTAGGTATTAATTATACCTCTAGAGCCGGACTAGCACCGCTTAGTTGATTTAAATGTAATGATATCCATCATGTTTATATGAAAATCCGTCATGTTTATATGAAATACGGCCGTGTTTGCCCGAATTTCGTCTTGTTGGTTCGAACTGTTGTCAAAATGTATGCAGCTACGGTTGGATGGCGTCCTCCCGCATCCGTGACCGCTCTCACGCACACGTGCGCACACACACACACTCGCTCGCGACTCTTTGTACACACCATCTCTGTCTAGGTCAGTGTCTCATTGTCTCTGACAGAGAGAGACACACACACAGACGCACACACACGAAGAGAAGAAGCGCACGCACTCACTCGATCGTTCCCTCACGCACACGCGTGGGTACACGGTGGAGCGCATTTGCACACGAAGAGGCAGCTATGATAATTTGACCCATCTAGTTGTCCACTGAATGTAGGGTCTGGGACCACATGTGAGCCATACAAAGTGCGACCTGAACGCGGTGGCGCGGTCATTGATCGAGTTTTTTTACTGGTACGTTAGATGAAAAGATGGCTCCGCGCGTATTCAATTTAAAATGATTGCTACAGAGAGGAAAAAAATTACTCCACTATATATGTAGGCTGGAGCTTCGGGACTTGCTTGCGAGGGTTGCTCTCTTCTTATCACTCTCTCACCCTCTCCAGATCTAAACAAGACAATGGTGTCCACTCTCTCTGTTTCTCTCTCTTCTCACCGGTGGTCACAGATCCGGCCGGATCCCTTTCGCTGGGTAGGGTACGAGGTGCAACGTTGACACGGTCGCCGTTGGCGAAGGTGGAAGCCGACGCGCGCCGTTTTCTCTGACCTGGCGCCGGCGTGGGGTGGTCCTCCGCACCCTTGCTCGCTGCCGTCATGTTGGCAGATCCCGCCGCCTGCCTCGCTACATCCCACCGACCGGAGGTATAACTTCTTTTAGAACCGGCCTTCTTCTAATGGGCCAGCTCCACACGTCGCTGCATCCTTTTTTCCCATCAAGTTTGGTTTGCTCCCCACGTCGCTGCATCCTGCATGTGGATATTCTTCAGTCCAAAGCTCACCATGTATCTAGATAGCCGCATCAGCTTGTCAAACGCTCGAACACCCCCTAAATTTTTACTATTAGAGAAAAAAAGGTAATGCATGAAGATAAATAGATGGCCTGGTTGAATGTGGAAAAAAAATTGGGTGGGCGGGGTAGCAAAGACTGGTTAACGAACTGATCTCTTTGTTGAAAAGGGCAATAAAGTGGGGTGGGGGAGAAGGGTGGGGGGAAGTACTAGTATTAAGATTCTATCCTAACTGGTCTCTTGGTCGAAGAAGGAAAGAAAGTGAGGGGGTTCTGGGTGGACACCGCAACCGAGAAGGAGCACGGCTAGATTTCCTGTGGTCACGCAGGAAAAGGTCACTGACGAGATCACGAGAACAAAAATGGCACAAATCCAGACATTCAGCTTGCATGTTTGCCACTCTCGGCAACCACCTCTGCCTCACCACTTTATGCCTCGGTGGAGATAAAACATGCTTGTGCCTCACCTGTCCCTATGCCCTTACTGCAGCTGTTAATCTAATATCTGGTAAAATGAAACAATGCCACTATTAATGTGGTGTCACTGTTAAGTAATGCTGCTGTCAATCTATTGCCATTGATAAACTGAAGCAATGCCACCACCGTTTTATGAAATGCTTCTGTCTTGCTTTATTTCCCATCAAGATTGCTTTGGGGTGTTACACTTAAATCTCATGCCGGTAACATAGCTTCATCTCAGTGGAACTGCAGAAATTTAATTGCACATTTGGTTGACACGACGATGTATTTCTCCTCTCCGTATCACCCTTTGTTAGAACGATCGTTCCTGTTAACCATGCACGTAACTACTAATCATGTGCTACTGTCATTACAGAGTTATAATGCAATTGTTGTGCATGTTAATCTAAGCCCCCGTTAATCTAGTGCCCGTGATGATCTGATGTGATGGAACTTTTTAGTTAATGGCACTTTTTCATACTGTCAATGTAATGCCATTAATAACATAGGAGATGCTGCTATTAATCATATGCCACAGCAAAAAATGATACTGCTTAAATCACCCTATCACATATTTCTGCAAATAGGGTTGTCTATCTCCATGTGGTTTCTATTTGTGCAAACACAAGCACAAACCACAATTTTAGTAGAACCGCACAAAATTAGATGGCTGCATCTACCTGCTGTCAGCTAACCTCATGGTGCTTGAGGTATTCCTACATTCGTAACTAGGTAGAATGACCAACGCAAGATGAAATAAGCTTATTCTTACGTTGACTTGCTGATCGCAGTGTAGAACGAGCCTGTCATGTGTGGAGGAGTGAACAAGCAGTGTAGCCGCCCCGTCAATGCAAGATAAAAGACACCGAGTCATAGATGGCATGGCCGGTGAGTAAGGGTCGTGCAAACAGCGGTGCATAATTTTAGTGGAACTGCACAATAAAGATATTGGGGTGAGTTGGAAAAAATTTCTACAGCCAGACGGAAGGAATTGCACTGATTGATTGGATCGAATTTCCTCCATGGCATGAGATGACACCCCAAGGTGGAAATCAACTAACCACTTATAAAATTATGGATAATCTTCCTCACGCAGGTCAGTACCCCTTTGTCTAGATGATCGTGTTTTGTCATGCCGAGCTATTGATATGTGCTGCTGTTTTGCAACACTGTTTAAGTACAGCTATTGTTTCCTATCTTTTCACATTCAGGACAATGAAGATGATTTCAGTGGAACTGCACAAACTGGTCTGATGTTGAGTGATCTCTATTGCCTGCTCTGTTTTGTAGGATAGAAAGTATGTCTAGAGGGGGGTGATTAGACTACTTGACCAAATAAAAACCTAACCTTTTCCCAATTTTAGTTGTGGGTAGATTTTAGCAAGAACACAAGTCAAGCATCACCCTACACATGCAATTCTAAGAGTATAGCAGTGGAAAGTAAACAATTGCATATGTAAGTAAAGGAAGGGATCGGAGATTTCAAACGCAATGAAGACACGGTGGTTTTGTCAAGGTTCCGATAGGTGGTGCTATCGTACGTCTACGTTGATGGAGACTTCAACCCACGAAGGGTAACGGTTGCGCGAGTCCACGAAGGGCTCCACCCACAAAGGGTCCACGAAGAAGCAACCTTGTCTATTCCACCATGGCTTACGTCCATGAAGGACTAGCCTCACTCGGGGTAGATCTTCACGAAGTAAGCGATCTCCTTGCCCTTACAAACTCCTTGGTTCAACTCCACATCATGTCGGAGGCTCCCAAGTAACACCTAACCAATCTAGGAGACACCACTCTCCAAAAGGTAATAGACGGTGTGTTGTTGACGAACTCCTTGCTCTTGTGCTTCAAATGATAGTCTTCCCAACACTCAAACAACTCCTCACAGATTTGGCTATGGTGGAAGAAGGATTTGAGTGGAAAGCAACTTGGGAAAGGCTAGAAATCAAGGTTCAAATGGTAGGAATGGAATCTCTTGATCTCAACACATGAGTAGGTGGTTCTCTCTCAGAAAATGTATGGTGGAAGTGTAGGCACATTCTGATTGCTCTTCTCTCTGAGAAGGAGGTGGTGGAAGGGTATATATAGCCTCCACACAAAATCCAACTGTTACACACTTTTGACCCAACTCGGTGGTACCGAAACCATAATCTCGGTAGCACCGAACTGTGTTAAAGATATGAACGTTAGGAATCTCGGTGGGACCGATAAGAACAACTCGGATGGACCGAAGTGCAATGGCTAGGGCAGACCTCATCTCGGTGGCACTGATTGCATCAACTCGATAGGACTGAAGTGACGCAATAAGGCAACAGAGAGTTGGCAAGCCATCTCGGTGAGACCGAGATCCATATCGGTGGATCCGATTTGTTAGGGTTTTGGCAGTAGCTAAGTCTAGGTGAACTAGGTGGCTCCGGATAGGAAATTTCGGTGGGGCCGAGTTGGAATGTGGGTTTTGGACATATTTGGATAGAGAGAGTGGTTGAGGGATTAGGAGTACTGTCACTAAGCACTTGAGCAAAAAGACCATTAAGCAACACCTCATCCCCTTTTAATAGTATTGGCTTTCCTATGGACTCAATGTGATCTTGGATCACTAAACCAAAAATGTAGAGTCTTGATCTTTTGCCAATCCTTGTCCTTAGCATTTTGAGGGGTCCACATCTCTAGTCCATGCCATGCCAATCATTGAACATCCTGAAATCTTTAACTTGAATGGACATTAGTTCAATGAGATATATGTTGTTATGAATTACCAAAACCACCAAGGGAGCAAATGTGCTTTCAATCTCCCCCTTTTTGGTAATTGATGACAACATATAGATCAAAGCTCCGACAAATGATTAAATGAATGAAATACATCGTCGCTTTGAGAAGTATGTGATAAGCAAGAGCTCCCCCTAAATTTGTGTATTATTTAAAAATTTGCGTTTGAATGCAAATGCACAATCGATTAGGCTCATGGGTCACTCTTCCATGTCACATACATCTTGGTGGAGCATGCAAAATGATATGAGTGGAATAGTAGGCACGCATCACCAACACAAGTGAATGATCATACAGGATAATGATAAAGATAAGCATTGATCATCACAAGAAGCATAGTATGATCAATCACATGAAGTAGCTCACAATCATAGTACTCACAGACATAGTATCAAGCACACACATCAAACAAAGTACCAAACAAAATAGTAGCAAAAGAACTCGAGAGAAATCCAATGGGCAAAGCAAAGCAAAACTCTCTCTCTCGAAGCTAAGATCTATACAAATTCTCCCCCTTTGGCAACAAGTACCAAAAAGATCGAATAGGTATAGGACTAATGCGGCTCTCTAAGCACGATCCTCGGAAGCTCCTGAAGGCGATCTCCTGCTGGCAGCTCTAGTGTGCGTAGATGGCGTCGAAAGAAGAGCATCCGCGAAGGCTTCTACAGATGTCTGCTGGACTGGTGGAGTGGAGACCGGAGGTGGCACTGTAGCAGCAGCAGCAGCAGGTGCAGAGACTGTGGTCCTCGGATCCACAACTGGCACTGCAGCAGATCTGGCTGCTCTGGGCACAGTCTGAAATCTCTCGGTGGTAGGTCTGTCATCTCCACTATCATCAGAAGGGGCTGTCCTGATAGCATCAACATCGCTCTTCAGCTTCTCCACTATAGTCTGGATCTCAGTGACCTTGACATCTAGATCATGAAACTTTGTCTCGATTATCCGCTCTAAGCTAGCCTGGTTCTGGGTGAGGTTGGCCAGACTTCGCTCAATCCTCAGGGTGGCTTCTAGCAGATATGTCATTTGGTCAGATTTAGACTTGAGATTTGCAACTGTAGCATTGGGAGTTGTTGCCTCCTTGGTTGCTTTGGCTTCTTTGGCTTCTCGAATCTTCTGTTGGGCTTGAGCATAAGTGGGATGCGAAGGATCCATCAAGGTAACATTATCCTCAAACTCTGGACGCAGTGCAGATGCTCACGATCAAGAAGATAAGTGTTGGTTCCAACCTTGGAATTGATCAACATCTGGATGTGTGGAGCATATCCGCACAATCTCTTCTGATCAGCTGCAGTCCTCTTGATAGTTTCCACAATCAAACTCATCACCTTCAATTTCTGAGGTGTGTCAAACAAATGCAGCAAGTTGATGGAGTGGCCACGTATCATCTTATCATCGCCTGCCTTGGGTAAAAGAGTATACCGCAAGATAGTGTTAGTGGTGGCCAGTCATGGCAGCAGATGCTTCACTGATCCAAGCTTATATGTCTCGATGTCCTTCTGGGTATTGCTGTGTACATGTTGGACATGGAGTTGTGATCCATCTTGAGCTTGGCACAGATATCATAGTCATCATCCTCTTCCTTGGGAGCACTAAGAAGACTTGCCCACTCAGAGATGGTTGACTGGTACCTGATACCCCCAGTCATCCACACAATTCGGCCATCTGGATAGAAATGAGCTGTAGAGTAGAATTGCATGACCATTTCATCATTCCACTTCGTCAACTTCTGTCCAACAAAGTCATCAACACCTGCAATCCTGAAGCTCTCATGAACATGGGGGAAATAATCCTCATTTTCATCAATGTATTCCCAATCCACCCATCTCATGTCACTAACAATGGGCTTCTTATACAACAGAACAGTTTCATAAAAGTCTTGTTGTTCTCGTGTGTGAAAGCGATAGTCACATGCTGTTTTCCTCCTTGCAGCATAAGGATCTGACAGTCTCCACTGACGCAGTCCTTTGTCTTTCCTTAGCATCATATTTTCTACAACTGGGTGTGCATCATCATGGTCTGGAATCTTGGGTTTCAATTTCCTGAGCACTAGTGGCTCTTCATCAACATTTGCCTCAGGCACTGGGGCCTTGTTCTTCTCAGCAGCAGAAATATTCCTTGTAGACCTCTTGGGTGCATTAGCTACTGGCTCCTCCTCCTCCTCTGAATCATTCCTCATGGAGGGCCTTCCAATCACCTGAGCAGTAGTCTCCCTAGCTCTCTTCTTGTTTGCTCCTGCAGCTGGTTCTGTGTCACTTGGCTCTTCAAGTGTGAATTGGATTGTTTGCCTAGGAACTTTCCTCACAGCAGTTCTCTCTTTGGCAGAAGTAGGCTTGGTGCTATACTCCTTAGCAAGCACGACTCTTTTCGTCTTTGTTGCTGCTTCACTAGCAACAAAATCTTCATCCTCACTGTCTGAGGTTCTCTTCTTCCTTGTTCTAGTGGCAGCCTTAGGAAGATCTGGAGAGCTCCTCTCTCCCTCATAGAAACTTTCTGCAGGACTTGATCCTTCACTGAGTTCTGCATGCTGCTCTGACCTATTCTGGCTGTCGCTGTCATCTGACATCTTGCTGAGCTGACCCTGTGAATAGATGGGTATGGGCAGAGTAGATGAGTCATCACAAAAAGCAGAAGTTTTTCATAAAAATTGAGTTCAACTCTTAGTTTCAAGTTTTCACAGAAGGCATTTCGGATGGACCGAGTTGATCATCTTGGTGATAGCGAAGCACTCTATAGAAACCTTGCACTCCATTTCGGTCAGACCGAGATGGGTTTTGGTGTCTCCGAGATGCTAGGGTTTCACTGAGACTTTACTTTTGGTCTCACCGATTCCTACAACTCGGTGGCACCGAGACGTACTAGTGTTATGGCCTGAGGCCAAATTGGTGGGACCGAAAATTTCTAATTGGTCGGTCCGAGATGCGTTCGGCGGAAACTTAAACCTAAAAATTTCGCTCGAATCTAATCTACGGAATTCTTCTGGTGGAATAAGCATTGCAATCTATGGCAAGAATAATGGCAATCCTATCGTGCATTGAATCGGAAAATGGAGCACGAGAGGGATCGAATCTCACCCTAACTCGGTGGAGATTCTCTACGGCGGCAACGGTGGGGCAGATTGCCATTGACGGCGACGGAATCCGGCGGCGAGGGCGCGCTGGAGACGACGACGAAGTCCGGAGACGAGGGCGACGGCAGCAACGGGGTGCGGGAGCGAAAGAGTCGAGAAATTTCAACCGTTCAAGCCCGCGCGATATATATACCCGTACGCTATCGGTGGCTCCGTGTTGGACAACTCGGTGGCACCGATATGTGTAACTGCACGCAGATTAGCACATCTGTGGCTCTGAAGTGGTTCAACTCGGTGGCACCGAGATGGAAAACCTAGATCAATCTAAGTGATTTCGGTTAGACCGAGTTTGAGTGAATTGGTTCGGCCGAAATCAGATAGAAGGTTTTGGAGGTTCAGCCCTTTCAGATCGGTGGCTCCGAGTGCTCCTCACCCGGAGGGTCCGAAAATGGCTTGTTCAATTTTTGTGATGCAGCAAGAATAGAATTTGAGACAAGAAAGCATAGATAGCTAGAGAAGGTACTTAGGAATTCTTGTACATCCACTTGGCCAGAAAAACCAAGACAATCAAAGCAACAAATGGATGTCCTCGAATGATGAAAACATGCAAACCAACATGCTCACACAATAAGATAGCATGCAAATGAAATATGTGTCAAACATGCACAACCAATTCTAGCATCTATCAAGCAATGGCGATGACTAGGTCATCTATATATGAGTATATTGACTTAGGAGCCAAATGAGAACATTTGATCATAGGTCATACTCAACGTTTAAGCACAAGTGGGGTTGCCACTTTTACATAAATCATTGATGTGTTCACACCATTAGAGTTGCTTTAGCTCAATTGTTTAGAGCAAAGCTCCCCCTAGATGTGATATCCCCCCTAAGAGGGATGAACTAACCTTGGGTTTTGTCGATGATGACTTCATGTAGATGTTGAAGATGTGGATGCTCAATGTTGATGTAGACCATCAAGAGTTGGGAGCAATCCTTTGGAGTTTTGTGCTTTCAATACCTACATGGGTTAGTCCCACACAAGGAACATACAAGGATATACATAGACATAGAGTGAAATACACATAGGATGATGTCCATGAATGCATTGAATACCTTGTCCCTTGCCTTACCAACAAGAGGGTTTGTGACTCCATGAACTAGTGCAAAATGTGGAAGTTGGTTGCACAAGTCCTTGCCATAAAGAATATGAGTGAAGGTTGTTGGCGGAGTCACCCTCAAGAACTCTCTAGTTCTTCTTCTTTTGGACCCACATCAACTTGATGGGAATCCTTGGAGTTGTAGTAGCACTTGATGAAGTAGAACTTGATGAAGTCTTGGGAACCCACTTGACCATGGCTTGAGGAGCTTCTTCAAATGAATCAATCTCTTCTTGAAGCTTGTCCTTGCCTTTTAGCTTGTGGTCTTGTGGTAGAAGATCTTCTTGAGCTTGTGTTCCCTTGAAGGAAGTAGGATCATACTTCTCTTGTTGAGGAACAAACTTCGTCTTGGGGTATTGATCTTCTTCCCACTCAACTCCATTGGCATTGAACTTTCGTTCAAAACCAACACCTTAGTTCTTCCGGTGCCTTCCTTGCTTGCGTACAATTTCCTCAAATTGCTTACTCCCGGCAAGACTCTTGTAGGCACCTTTTTCTATAATTCCTTTCAATAGCTTATTTTCTTGCTCAAGTGTAACTTGGCTAAGAGAATCATTAGTGGAATCAATAGAACTACTAGAAGCACCAACATTGGATTTAGCATTGTCATTGTTACTACTAGAGGTAGAACCCTTTTTACCCTTGTTGCTAGTTTGCTTAGGTTTAACTTGTGGCATAAAGGTAGACAAGAGTAAATGTTTGGCAAGATATGAAGAACTCTTCTTTCGAAGATCGTCATTGATAGCTTTAAGAAACTCATGCTCTTGCTCTAAATTTAGCTTCTCGAAGCGTAGCTTCTCATGAGTTCTTAGAAGTTCTCTATGATCCTCTTGAGTTGTTTCATGAGCTAACTTAAGAGCATTTAGTTCTTTAGTTAGACGCTCAATCTCCTTCATAGCATTGTCACTCATTTCCTCTTGACTATCATGATTACTAACATTTTCATTATAGCTCACATCACTATCCTTATCAACAAGTAAATCATCATCACCAAGCAAATCATCTTCATCACTATTGAAATCAAGATACTCGGGGTGTGATACCTTGGGGCCTTTTGCCATGAAGCATCTTCCAATTCCTTTATTTGATGAATCAAATAAATCATGGGAGTTGGATGTCACAAGAGCAAGTCCGGCAACACCTTCATCTTGACTATAGTCGGAGTTGGAGTGATAACTTCTCTCGGAGTGGTTGTCAGAGTCGGAGCCGGAAACCCATTCACCAACATGAGCTTCATGTCTTCTTCTTGTGTAGATCTTGGATGACTTGTCCTTCCTCTCCGAATCCTTGCTTCTTCGAGAGTGTCTTCGTTCATAACGATCATCTCTACTCCTTCTCTCCTTATGAGGTGATTCATCTCTTCTATGTCTTCCTCTTCGTGATTCATCTCTTTTCTTGTAGGGAGCTGTACACTCATTGGAGTAGTGTCCGGGCTTTCCACAATTGTAGCAATTACGGTCACGACTTGATGATCTTCTCTCATAGTGTCTTGAGCTAGAGCTTCTTTCTTTCCCTTTGTTCTTGTAGAACTTGTTGAACCTTTTCACCATTAGGCTTATCTCTTCATTGGATACTAGCTTGTCACTTGGAGTTGTTGGAGCATCGGTTGAGGCTTTGTAAGCACCACTTGATTTGTTGTGTAGCTCCTCTTTGTCCTTGAGTGACATTTCATGAGCAACAATCCTTCCAATGACTTTCGTGGGCTTGAGATCTTTGTAATTTGGCATCATTTGAATCAATGTGCAAACAGTATCATATTTTCCATCCAAAGCTCTAAGTATCTTCTTGATGATGAATTTGGCGGTCATCTCTTCACTTCCTAAGCCGGCAATCTCATTTGTGATGAGAGCAAGCCTAGAGTACATCTCAGCAACTCCTTCACCATCCTTCATCTTGAACTTGTCAAGTTGACTTTGAAGCACATCCAACTTAGATTCCTTGACGGACTCGGTACCCTCATGCATATCAACCAAAGTATCCCAAATTTCCTTTGCATTCTCGAGGCGGCTAATTTTGTTGAATTTGTCGGGACACAAACCATTGAATAGAATGTCACAAGCTTGAGCATTGTATTGCAACATCTTCAATTCTTCCGGGGTTGCTTCACGATCCGGTTCCTTGCCATCCTCAAAGAACTCACCTTGCAAGCCAACACGAACAACAACCCAAAAGGCGGGGTTATGACCAAGAATATGCATTTTCATCTTATGTTTCCAACTAGCAAAGTTTGTACCATCAAAATATGGACCTCTATGGTGATAGTTACCCTCACTAGATGCCATACTCTCCTAGGTTGTGAAACCAAGGCTATGATCACCAAGGCAATGGAAATCAAGGCTTACGGAGACCAAAGCTCTGATACCACTTGTAGGATCAAAAGTATGTCTAGAGGGGGGTGATTAGACTAATTGACCAAATAAAAACCTACCCTTTCCCCAATTTTAGTTGTGGGCAGATTTTAGCAAGAACACAAGTCAAGCATCACCCTATGCAATTCTAAGAGTATAGCCGCGGAAAGTAATCAATTGCATATGTAAGTAAAGGAGGGGATCGGAGATTTCAAACGCAATGAAGCCACGGTGGTTTTTGGCGTGGTTCTGATAGGTGGTGTTATCGTACGTCCACGTTGATCGAGACTTCAACCCACGAAGGGTAATGGCTGCGCGAGTCCACGGAGGGCTCCACCCACAAAGGGTCCACGAAGAAGCAACCTTGTCTATTCCACCATGGCTTACGTCCACGAAGGACTAGCCTCACTTGGGGTAGATCTTCACGAAGTAGGCGATCTCCTTGCCCTTACAAACTCCTTGGTTCAACTCCACATCATGTCGGAGGCTCCCAAGTAAGACCTAACCAATCTAGGAGACACCACTCTCCAAAAGGTAATAGACGGTGTGTTGTTGATGAACTCCTTGCTCTTGTGCTTCAAATGATAGTCTTCCCAACACTCAAACAACTCCTCACAGATTTGGCTATGGTGGAAGAAGGATTTGAGTGGAAAGCAACTTGGGAAAGGCTAGAAATCAAGGTTCAAATGGTAGGAATGTAATCTCTTGATCTCAACACATGAGTAGGTGGTTCTCTCTCAGAAAATGTGTGGTGGAAGTGTAGGCAAGTTCTAATTGCTCTTCTCTCTGAGAAGGAGGTGGTGGAGGGGTATATATAGCCTCCACACAAAATCCAACCATTACACACTTTTGACCCAACTCGGTGGCACCGAAACCATAATCTCGGTAGCACCGAACTGTGTAAAAGATATGAATGTTAGGAATCTCGGTGGAACCGATTGGAACAACTCGGATGGACCGAAGTGCAATGGCTAGGGCAAACCTCATCTCGGTGGCAACGATTGCATCAACTCGGTAGGACCGAAGTGAAGCAATAAGGCAACAGAGAGTTGGGAAGCCATCTCGGTGAGACCGAGATCCATATCGGTGGATCCGATTTGTTAGGGTTTTGGCAGTGGCTAAGTCTAGGTGAACTAGGTGGCTCCGGATAGGAAATTTCGGTGGGGCCGAGTTGGAGTGTGGGTTTTGGACATATTTGGATAGAGAGAGTGGTTGAGGTATTAGGAGTACTATCACTAAGCACTTGAGCAAAAAGACCATTAAGTAACACCTCATCCCCTTTTAATAGTATTGGCTTTCCTATGGACTCAATGTGATCTTGGATCACTAAACCAAAAATGTAGAGTCTTGATCTTTTGCCAATCCTTGTCCTTAGCATTTTGAGGGGTCCACATCTCTATTCCATGCCATGCCAATCATTGAACATCCTGAAATCTTTAACTTGAATGGACATTAGTTCAATGAGATATATGTTGTTATGAATTACCAAAACCACCAAGGGAGCAAATGTGCTTTCATGTTTGCTGCAATGTGTCAGCGTTAATTGCAAGATGAGCCAGCGAGCTAGCTGTGGAGTTGACAACATGCTCAAAGTGCACTCAACATTGAGATCAAAGAAGCATGCCAAGGAAATTAATGCGTAGGGAGGCCCTTTACTCAAAGAAGCATCGATAATTTTTTCTTGATTTCTACCCCTTCTCACATCTTTGTCTTGGTTATAGTCTGGTGAATCATTGAGATGCACAAACATGCTGAACTTATATATGTGCTTGTGAATGTTAGCTAGTATGCATACTATATCTTGTGAAGCTTAGTTTAATGTGAATGTTGACTAGCGTGTGAACATTTAGAATATATATTGTGGGCCTGTTATTTTACGCCTCATTTGTGCCGCGCTTCGACCAGTGTGAGTGTGTGCATGCATTACCACACCCTCTAATTTGGTGGATGCCAAGCAGGCCCGAGGAGGAGCCATAAGATTTTTTCAAGTTGAAAAAGGTTACCGAGCAGGACTGCAGGTGCCATAAGCTGGAGTGCGTCTTTTTTTGTGAATGGGCCATAAGCTGGAGAGCTGGAGAGTGTCTCTAATGGGCTGTCTCTAGTGTTAAGACCGACCAGTACAAGAGACAATCCATCTTAAAGCCCATATGTTTGTAGGAAAAGCCCATATTACTTGAAGAGGGGCGCTCCCAAAAAACCCCTTCTTCCTCCTCGCTACCACTTCACTATTCACTGCAGCTCGCTCCTACAGAAAACCTCCGCTCCCCTTCTTCCTCACCTCACTCCTACAGAAAACCCCCGCTCCCCTTCTTCCTCACTCCTACAGAAAACCCCTGCTCGCCTTCTTCCTCACTCCTACAGAAAACCCCAGCCCCCCTTAACTAGGCTCGTCTTTTGCTACTCTGCTCAAACCCATGAGCTCGACGTGGTGCCCGCAAGGAAAATGGAGTCGTCTGGCCCCATTGTTAAGAAGATGAGGCTCCTGCCAGCGGCAACACCGGTTGTAGTTCCCGCACCCAGCAGCACGGGGAGAAGCGGCGAGCCTCCCCCCTGGATGTGAGGAACCCGAAGAATCTTGGGCAGACAGCATCATCGATCTCCTGGACGCCATCCTTGGGGAAATCATCTCGCTTCTCCCCACCAAGGATTGCTGCCGCACCCAAGTCCTCGCATCTCGGTGGTGCCCTCTATGGAGCGCCACGCCTCTGTCACGCCCAATATGTGATCCTATTCTCGAGGAACTCGGAGGCCCCACCAAGAGTAGAAATCGCATATTCGAGACACTTGCAAGGTGGATATCATTACATCGTACCACATACATAATAGATGGGGATACAGACAAATACAGACAATCATCACATGAATACATCAATACATAACAAACATCATACAGAAGGGCAGCATCCGACTACGGATGAAATCAAACGAAAAGAAGAACGACATCCACCTTGCTAGCCCAGGCAGCCGACCAGGAACCTATCCCCAGATCGACGAAGAAGAAGAAGCAGAAGAAGAACTCCAAAGCAAACAAGCATCGCTCTCACGTCAAGACATCGCATTACCTGTACCTGCAACTGTTGTTGAAGTAATCTGTGAGCCATGAGGACTCAGCAATCCCATGACCATGGGTAGCAAGACTATCAAAGCTTAAATGGGTATGGAAGGGTAAGGTGGTGAGGTTGCAGCAAGCACTAATCATTATATGGTGGCTAACTTACGAGTACAAGAATAAGAAGAGCATCTACGCAAAACGGTCGCAAACTACAAATGATCACTAAGTGATCCTGAGCACCTACTTACGAGTCAAACATAACCCCACCGTGTTCTCTTCTCGAACTTCCTCGAAAAGAAACTATCACGGTTACACACGCGGTTGGTGTATTTTAATTAGGATTTAGTGTCAAGTTTTCTACAACCAGAGGTTATAAATACCCAAGCGCCACATAACCGCGGGCACGGCTTCGCGTAAGATTTAACCCTGCAGGGGTGTTCCAACCTGGCCCATCATAAGCCTACACAAGCTGCGGTGGAAATACCTCAACCTCGAGATAGCCCAAAGTATCCTCGGAATCCCGGTGCACAAGACATTTCGACAATGGTAACACAATTCCAGCAAGACCTCCCGCCGTGCTGACACCCTGATAGTAGCTGCCCGTATCTCGTCTCAGGCCACGACCGGATGGGACAAGCTACGAGTTAAACCAGAACCTCGAGTTTCCTCGTGGTGGCCCCGCAGGCTGCCCGGTTCGGACCAACACCATTGGCACTGGCCCACCTGTATTATGTTGAATTAAGAATCCTCGGGTTCATGACGCCCTATGCAAAATTAATTATTTCATTCAGTATTGTTATGTTGGCAAATGTTAAAACCAAAGTTGGGCCTTGCTGGAAGCGGTTATTCAAAGCGAACTGTCAAGAGGGCCCCATTCCCCTGAGCATGTTAGGAACGCTAAACATGGATCATAACACCAGCATTACGGAAACTAGGGTGGCTTGAGTGGAACAAAACACTAGAAAAAAGGCCGAGCCTTCCACCCAATACCAAGTATATAAATGCATTAATTAAATAAGAGATATTGTGATATCCCATGATATCCATGTCCCAACATGGAACAACCTGCAACTACACCTGCAACTAGAAACGCTATAAGAAAGGGGCTGAGCAAGCGGTAACATAGCCAAACAACGGTTTGCAGGGTAAGGGTGGTTAGAGGCTGTATCATGGCATATGGGAGGCTGACATATATGTGGTAGGAAGCGCGACATAGCGATAACAACGAGACAACTAGCAAGCAAAGATAGTAAAGATATCTAAGGTCATGATCATCTTGCCTGAAATCCCGCTCGGAAGAAGATCGAGTCCATGAAGAAGACGAACCAATCATAGTCGAACGAATCCTCACAATCGCATCGAAAGCAGAACTATCGAGAAGAAGCACAACCGGAAAGAAGCAAACAACATGGTAAACACACAAGAATAAACATGGCATGATGCACAATCCAAATATGATGCTTGACAAGGTTAAATGTTGTTAAACATGGCAAGAGATGAAGCATAAGCAATCCATACAACTAGGCAAGTTTAAATGAGGCCGGAATCACAAATAACAATTCCGGAAAATCCCCATATGCAAATTTCGAAATTGGTACTGATCTGAATTAAACACAATGCTAAAGTTATTAAACAGCAATTTAAGGTGCACCATGATGATCTACACGTTTTTCTAGTCAAGTTACATATGTAGATTATTTAATTTGGAGCTACGGTCTAGAAGATATGAGCTAAACAAGTTTAGCATGGCATATGGTACAAAATGCATGGACACATCAACAACACACTCTCAAATCAAGGATGCAACATGACAATATGAAGCTACACATAATTCTAAGCAAGTTTCATATAGGACATGTTCAAAACGAGGCAACGGTTCAACAATTACAAGCAACACAAGTTTTGATAACAATCTGCCCAAAACAACATGGCACTTTGCCAACATCAAAACAGCAAGTTACAGTAACATGATGGGCACAAACTTGATATGCACTTTAAATAGACATGATATACTCCAATTTATCTTAAAGGTTCAGGTTCATAGGCATCAAGGTTAAGTCAATATGATCCATGCAAAATGCAAAGTTCTGCTAAACAGGGCATATTCATGAGCAGAGTTAATATGATGACATGTTGGAGGCATGAAATAAATATGCTACAATGCTAGAACATGGCACCAAATGGTACATCATGGTAGTACATAGCATGGGGCTCAAAACATACAACATGGGCATAATCGTAGGAGCAACATATTAATTACTATGATTTTTGCAAAATGGAACATTCTGTTACAGGTGGACAGATTTAACATGATGGCAACTTGAGAGTAACAAAGAGACATCCTACAGCAATATTACATGGCAACCAAGGGCATGGCATCAAAGTAGACATCACATACACCAAATCTCATGAAGGAACCATATGCATATGAGCTCTAGATTAGTGGCAACCATCAAGCAAAGTTGGCAAGTTATAACACAGACAGTTTTACTCAGAACAGCAACATTAACTAGGCATGTTTACAAGCTCATGGCACTCACATCAAGGCATATCATGGCATGAAATAAATACTAGCAGCAAGAAGACATGAAAATGCTCCAAAGTCATGTTGACAAGTTGCTTATATGGTGCATGTATTAAATCACACAAAAATGACAAAGTGACAAATATTAATAGTTTCTGCAGTAACATCAGGATGCACTTTTGCAACAGAGATAATGATATGTAGATGAGTTCTACCATGAATGCAAATGCTACCATCATGTAGAGCACGAAGAGTAGATCATTTTACATATATAAATCATCATCATAGGACAAACATGCACAAAGTTTCAAGCAGTCAAACATGCATAAATGATGCTGAAATAACAGGGATGTAGTGGATCTTGGACCTCGGGAAAAGTGGACGAAGCGGTTCTGCGGATTGGGGAGTCCCGTTTGGATCGAGGGACGACACGATCTAGATGAGGAAGCGGACGTCGGGGTGCCGGGACGAATCGAAGCGGGACGACGACGTGCAGGGGATCCGATTGGTTGGCGGGACCGGGCGATCCCAGGACGAGGAGGTCCCGCGCGGGGCAGAGGAGGAGCCGGCAGGGGCGCGGCCATGGCGAGGCGGCGGCGCACGCGAGGCGGCGGGGACGACGCGGAGGAGGCGAATCCGGGCTCGGCTCGGCCGGATCCGAGGCGGGGCTGGTGGCGACGGCGAGGTCCGGCGAGGCCGGGGTCGGGCGGCAGCCGGACGGCAAGGGGGGCCGAGGCGCGGGGTTTGAGGCGCACGCGGGGAACTCCGACGACGGCGGCGGCCTTCGGCGGCGGGGCAGCGAGGCAGGGGCCGGCGGCGGCCGGACGGCAAGGGGGGCCGAGGCGACGGGGCGGCGTGGCTGCAGGCTCTCGGGAGCTCGTTCCCCCTCGGGCGAGCAGCGGCTGCGGGAGACGGCGCGCGCTCGGGCCTAGATGGGCTCGGGCGGGCTCAGATCTGGGCCGCGGCGGGCCTAGCGGCGGGGAGGCGGCTGGGGGTGACGTGGCGGCGCGGGAAAGGCCGCGGGCGGCGGCTGGGTGGCGCAGGTGGCGGCTGCCCGCTCGGGCGGCGCCAAGTGGCAGCGGGGAGCTGGTTGGATGCAGATTTCAAGGAGGTGAGAGGTGGAAGGCTAGGGTTTCGCCCAAAAATGGAAGGGGAGGCTGGCTATTTATAGACAGGGGCTAGAGGAGGGGTTTTGGGCTGTTTCGGAGCCCTCCGATCGCGATCCGACGGTTCCGGTCGGAGGGTGGTCTAGGCTAGGCCAGGTGGGCTGTGTAGAGTGGTTGGGCTGAGATGAGAGGGAAGTGCATAGAGGCCCGGCACAGCGTTTCAGAACACCGAAACGTCCGACGATTTATCCAGCTATTGTGCTGCTATAGTTATCCGTTGGGGCACCAAACGACCTCCGAATAGGACGAAATTTGGCAGGTGGTCTACTTCCAATATAGTGAGACCGCACGACAACTTTCACTCCATTCCGAGAACATTTTTATCCCACTTATAAAATAATATTTCGGAGGTGCCGCGGGCGCGTGCGAGTGTGTCGGGTCTCGAAACGGACAATGGAAGGAACGGGGAGAATCCGGCAACTACGAACGGATGCAAGTTTTTGAAAAACATGCGGATGAAATGCACATGATGACATGGCAAAGTGCAACACGCGAGCAAATGACATGGCAATGACGACGAATAAATGGAAGACATCTGGAGCATCGGTCTCGGGGCGTCACAACTCTCCTCCACTAACAGAAGATCTCGACCCGAGATCTTAGGAAGGAAACAAAAGATTGAAGAGGAAGATGAAAACAAAGTTGCTTCTTGGACAAACGAGTGAAACCAACAATCCTCGAAGGTGTTGAACAATTTGGAAGAAAGAATACCACGGAGATGAATGAAGTCGAGAGCACTTCCGATAGAAAAAGAGGAACAAGGAACACCATGAGAAACTTGTAGGTAGCAAAGACATGAAAAGAACACAAGGACGAGATAGAATTTTGAAACAACTCAGGTTTAAATGAGATAGACAACAAATGAGAAGGAAAGAATTTGGCAGCACTCCGGTAAGAAAGAGAAGGAAAACTTGATAAGATGAAAAGACCTTGAAAAGAGAACACCACACTCTGGTTAAATAGATAAGCAAGGAAAGAACATGGTCTTGGCGAAACGAGATAATGGGTCGAAGAGAGCAACATCATCATACCTCCGGACGAAAGAATAGAAGCTAAATCATTGGAAAGAAAAGAAAAGGGAAAAGAATAGACAACTTCCACCATAAGTGAATTTGAGAAGCATCGTTACAATGACGGATTGAATGGAGTTGTTGGAAATTCAACAACTAAAAGATTAATATTGTAGTGGACTTATAGAAACATCTCAAAATTATGAGGTGACAACCGGCCACTAATGGAAACAATTGATCGCTCGATCCGAAAGAAAAGATGCGAAACAACATCTCCCAAGACAATGAAGGATTACTTGCACTTCGAAATGCAAGAAGAAGAATACTTGAGCTCCAATAAGAAACTTGACGAACTTCAAGAATGAATTAAATCCATAACACAACATCATGAAGAAACTCTCGAAGAACTCCGGATAGCTAGCAAGATGATTGAAACGAAATGAAAGTTGAAAAGTACAAGATGAAGACTTGCAGTGATTATAATGGAGCTTCGCGATGAGATAACCGAGAAAACTTGGAACTCCGGAAATGAAAGATGAACAGCTAGAACCGAGAATTTATTCATCAAGAACAAACTCCGGAAGAAGGAATTAAATCACCTCCATGAAACAAGAATAAGAATTATGATATGTCTATCCTTCATCAAATTAAATTGATGAAAAGCAATGGATTTGCATACTACTTATTCTTCTTGAAAAGATTAAAGAGAGATATAGCGCCAACTTGACGAAGTCTTCGAGGAAACACCAGTACGATTTTGGAAAGAACAAATGAATTGATACGATAACAAAGGAAGAGGAATGTTGAACGAACCACCGTAAGGATTTGAAAATGGACGAAGAAAATAGAACGAATTGTCGTGAAGAATTACAAAGCGAACGAGGATACTTGAGGGAAATTAGATAAAGAGAATGAAGCAATCGCGAGCTGACTAAAGAATACTTGAACGATGCACCGGAAGAATTTGAGAACGAGAGATGGACGTTGGGAACGAAGAAATCTCTTGAAATGATGACCTCCGGAGAATCGAAAATGAAAAGAACTCATGAAATGCTCCAGATGGGTATGAAAAGAATTTCTCACGATCGAAAACAATTGTGAGGATGGCATGAAGCTAGAACCATGAATCTTCAAGAGAACGGAGGAGAGAAATTCTTCTTCGGTCTTCAAATGCTCCGGAATAATGAAGAATAGAAGGTTGATCCAAAGATGAAAAGAATTAGAAAGCGATCTTGGAGAAGACATTTGACTGGTGGAATCCATTCTTACGTCAAACTTTGAAAGAATTTTAGAATAACTCCGGGAAAATTAGAAGAGTCAGGTAAGATCCTGGGAAAAGACCTGTGGGTTATGGGCCCACTCAAAAGAAACACCGTTGGAACAATTGCTTGAAATAGAGACTACACCGGTTGAATTAAATGACTTGAATGAAATAGCAACCTCAAAATAGAACGAACGGATCTTGAATGGAAACACGAATCTTCTGAGATATCTTCAGCACTCCGGAGAAGAACTAGAGAGAGGTGAATATCCACGAGATTCTTGGAAAAGAACTTCCAACATGGGAAAATATTTGAATCAATGAAAGGGAAATTATCAACACCGAAAGCTTGAGTTAAATCCATCGGAGAAGAAAACAAGAACGAAGAATGATGAACTTGTAGCTCCTGAGTATCTTCATGAGAATCAACGGAGAAGAACATGAAGGAAAAGAATGAAGAGACTTCACATGAATAAAATGGATACTTGATTTGATAATTTTGACTCCGTAAAGAAAAAGGGTGGGAGGGTGGGGAAAAAAATAAAGACAACTTCGGATGGATGAAACGAACACCGTTGAGAAAACTGAGAATTGATCGTGCAAACATTGAAATGATCGGATCAACTTGAAGAGAAGCACGTTGGATGGAGAAGAATTAACAAGACAATCTCGATGATCCCATAGAAATATGATAACACCGCTTAGGAAAGGTATGGAATCAACACTTGACTTCGAAGCAACTCAAATACCACAACAAAAAACAACACAAGGATTTGGCTTGTAGAATAAGCCGGAACAAACATATGATAGACCCCATATCATATCAATCGTCTGTTGGAAAAGATATTCTAGGTAATACTTGAATTCCCACCTAAGAACTCCTGAAACTTCTTCGTTATAAGATCAGGTTACGGATATAGGAACCTACTCAGGACACAACAACAATAATATCTGAATCAGCTGCAACCAATCCGCAACCTTCACACACGACCAAGAAACTTCACAAATTCGTCTACCTTAGACCTTCAAAAACACAACGATACTAGTCATAGTGGATCATCCGAGCTATCTCCTCCAGTACTGAGGAAAAGTCATGGCACTATTTGCCACCACAAAAATTATAGAAGCGTTTCGATGTCGGCGTCGTCTGGTATTCAGGAACCGAAACGATAGCGAGTGTGAAAAAACCCCTTGGAGCTCAACTCCCCGGGTCCAATCCATATGGTCAGGAGGCACCAAGAACAGAGTCACGTCACACCGATATCGCAACCATTCCAACAATACCCGCGTGATCCTAAAAATTTTTGAGTGAGAAGAGATAGTAGAATCAAAACACCTACGTCACAAATCCTCACCAGAGCGACGAAGGGGATAAGGAGTAAAAAGAATTCCTACTCTCCGATATATAACTAGGACTCAAAATAGTTTTTCTTCTATACTCGCCAACGGTTCGATCAATCAAGGGGGATCCTACGGTCGGTCGAGGCTCTGATACCAACTTGTCACACCCAATATGCGATCCTATTCTCGAGGAACTCGGAGGCCCCATCAGGAGTAGAAAACGCATATTGGAGACACTTGCAAGGTGGATATCATTACATCGTACCACATACATAATAGATGGGGATACAGACAAATACATACAATCATCACATGAATACATCAATACATAACAAACATCATATAGAAGGGCAGCATCCGACTACGGATGAAATCAAATGAAAAGAAGAACGACATCCACCCTGCTAGCCCAGGCTGCCGACCAGGAACCTATCCCCAAATCGACGAAGAAGAAGAAGCAGAAGAAGAACTCCTAAGCAAACAAGCATCGCTCTCACGTCAAGACATCGCATTACCTGTACCTGCAACTGTTGTTGAAGTAATCTGTGAGCCACGAGGACTCAGCAATCCCATAACCATGGGTAGCAAGACTATCAAAGCTTAAATGGGTATGGAAGGGTAAGGTGGTGAGGTTGCAGCAAGCACTAATCATTATATGGTGGCTAACTTACGAGTACAAGAATAAGAAGAGCATCTACGCAAAATGGTCGCAAACTACTAATGATCACTAAGTGATCCTAAACACCTACTTACGAGTCAAACATAACCCCACCGTGTTCTCTTCTCGAACTTCCTCAAAAAGAAATGATCACGGTTACGCACGCGGTTGGTGTATTTTAATTAGGATTTAGTGTCAAGTTTTCTACAACCGGAGGTTATAAATACCCAAGCGCCACATAACCGCGGGCACGGCTTCGCGTAAGATTTAACCTTGCAGGGGTGTTCCAACCTGGCCCATCATAAGCCTACACATGCTGCGGTGGAAATACCTCATCCTCGAGATAGCCCAAAGTATCCTCGGAATCCCGGTGCACAAGACATTTCGACAATGGTAACACAATTCCAGCAAGACCTCCCGACGTGCCGACACCCTGATAGTAGCCGCGCGTATCTCGTCTCAGGCCACGACCGGATGGGACAAGCTACGAGTTAAACCAGAACCTTTAGTTTCCTCGTGGTGGCCCCGCAAGCTGCCCGGTTCGGACCAACACCATCGACACTGGCCCACCTGTATTATGTTGAATTAAGAATCCTCGGGTTCATGACGCCCTATGCAAAATTAATTATTTCATTTAGTATTGTTATGTTGGCAAATGTTAAAACCAAAGTTGGGCCTTGCTGGAAGCGGTTATTCAAAGCGAACTGTCAAGAGGGTCCCATTCCCCTGAGCATGTTAGGAATGCTAAACATGGATCATAACACCAGCATTACGGAAACTAGGGTGGCTTGAGTGGAACAAAACACTAGGCAAAAGGCCGAGCCTTCCACCCAATAGCAAGTATATAGATGCATTAATTAACTAAGAGATATTGTGATATCCCATGATATCCATGTCCCAACATGGAACAACCTGCAACTAGCAACGCTATAAGAAAGGGGCTGAGCAAGCGGTAACATAGCCAAACAACGGTTTGCTGGGTAAGGGTGGTTAGAGGCCGTATCATGGCATATGGGAGGCTGACATATATGTGGTAGGAAGCGCGACATAGCGATAGCAACAAGACAACTAGCAAGCAAAGATAGTAAAGATATCCAAGGTCATGATCATCTTGCCTGAAATCCCGCTCGGAAGAAGATCGAGTCCATGAAGAAGACGAACCAATCATAGTCGAACGAATCCTCACAATCGCATCGAAAGCAGAACTATCGAGAAGAAGCACAACCGGAAAGAAGCAAACAACATGGTAAACACACAAGCATAAACACGGCATGATGCACAATCCAAATATGATGCATGACAAGGTTAAATGTTGTTAAACATGTCAAGAGATTAAGCATAAGCAATCCATACAACTAGGCAAGTTTCAATGAGGCCGGAATCACAAATAACAATTCCGGAAAATCCCCATAAGCAAATTTCGAAATTGGTACTGATCTGAATTAAACACAATGTTAAAGTTGTTAAACCGCAAGTTAAGGTGCACCATGATGATCTACATGTTTTTCTAGTCAAGTTACATATGTAGATCATTTAATTCGGAGCTACGGTCTAGAAGATATGAGCTAAACAAGTTTAACATGGCATATGGTACAAAATGCATGGTAACATCAACAACACACTCTCAAATCAAGTATGTAACATGACAATATGAAGCTACACACAATTCTAAGCAAGTTTCATATAGGACATGATCAAAACGGGGCAACAGTTCAACAATTACAAGCAACACAAGTTTTGATAACAATCTGCCCAAAACAGCAACATGGCACTTTGCCAACATCAAAACAGCAAGCTACAATAATATGATGGGCACAAACTTGATAGGCACTTCAAATAGACATGATATACTCCAATTTATCTTAAAGTTTCAGGTTCATAGGCATCAAGGTTAAGTCAATATGATCCATGCAAAATTCAAAGTTCTGCTAAACAGGGCATATTCATGAGCAGAGTTAATATGATGACATGTTGGAGGCATGAAATAAATATGCTACAGTGCTAGAACATGGCATCAAATGTTACATCATGGTAGTACATAGCATGGGGCTCAAAACATACAACATGGGCATAATCATAGGAGCAACTGATTAATTACTACGATTTTTGCAAAATGGAATATTCTGTTACAGGTGGACAGATTTATCATGATGGCAACTTGAGAGTAACAAAGAGACATGCTACAGCAATATTACATGGCAACCAAGGGCATGGCATCAAAGTAGACATCACATACACCAAATCTCATGAAGGAACCATATGCATATGCGCTCTAGATTAGTGGCAACCATCAAGCAAAGTTGGCAAGTTATAACACAGACAGTTTTACTCAGAACAGCAACATTAACTAGGCATGTTTACAAGCTCATGGCACTCACATCAAGGCATATCATGGCATGAAATAAATACTAGCAGCAAGAAGACATGAAAATGCTCCAAAGTCATGTTGACAAGTTGCTTATATGGTGCATGTATTAAATCACACAAAAATGACAAAGTGACAAATATTAACAGTTTCTGCAGTAACATCAGGATGCACTTTTGCAACAGAGATAATGATATGTAGATGAGTTCTACCATGAATGCAAATGCTACCATCATGTAGAGCACGGAGAGTAGATCATTTTACATATATAAATCATCATCATAGGACAAACATGCACAAAGTTACAAGCAGTCAAACATGCATAAATGATGCTGAAATAACAGGGACGTAGTGGATCTTGGACCTCGGGAAAAGTGGACGAAGCGGTTCCGCGGATCGGGGAGTCCCGTTTGGATCGAGGGACGACACGATCTAGACGAGGAAGCGGGCGTCGGGGTGCCGGGACGAATTGAAGCGGGACGACGACGTGCAGGGGATCCGATTGATTGGCGGGACCGGGCTATCCCGGGACGAGGAGGTCCCGCGCGGGGCAGAGGAGGAGCCAGCAGGGGCGCGGCCATGGTGAGGCGGCGGCGCACGCGAGGCGGCGGGGACGACGCGGAGGAGGCGAATCCGGGCTCGGCTCGGCCGGATCCGAGGCGGGGCTGGCGGCGACGGCGATGTCCGGCGAGGCCGGGGTCGGGCGGCAGCCGGTCGGCAAGGGGGGCCGAGGCGCGGGGTTGGAGGCGCACGCGGGGAACTCCGGCGACGGCGGCGGCCTTCGGCGGCGGGGCAGCGAGGCAGGGGCCGGCGGCGGCCGGACGGCATGGGGGGCCGAGGCGACGGGGCGGCGCGGCTGTGGGCTCTCGGGAGCTCGTTCCCCCTCGGGGGGGCAGCGTCTACGGGAGACGGCGCGCGCTCAGGAACAGATGGGCTCGGGCGGGCTCAGATCTAGGCCGCGGTGGGCCTAGCGGCGGGGAGGCGGCTGGGGGCGACGTGGCGGCGCGGGAAAGGCCGCGGGCGGCGGCTGGGTAGCGCAGGTGGCGGCTGCTCGCTCTGGCGGCGCCAAGTGGCGGCGGGGAGCTGGTTGGATGCGGATTTCGAGGAGGTGAGAGGTGGAAGGCTAGGGTTTCGCCCAAAAATGGAAGGGGAGGCTGGCTATTTATAGACAGGGGCTAGAGGAGGGGTTTTGGGGTGTTTCGGAGCCCTCCGATCGCGATCCAACGGTTCCGGTCGGAGGGGGGTCTAGGCTGGGCCAGGTGGGCTGTGTAGAGTGGTTGGGCTGAGATGAGAGGGAAGTGCTTAGAGGCCCGGCACAACGTTTCACAACACCAAAACATCCGACGATTTATCCGGCTATAGTGCCGCTATAGTTATCCGTTGGGGCACCAAATGACCTCCGAATGGGACGAAATTTGGCAGGCGGTCTACTTACAATATAATGAGACCGCACGCCAACTTTCACTCCATTTCGAGAACATTTTTATCCCACTTATAAAATAATATTTCGGAGGTGCCGCGGGCGCGTGCGAGTGTGTCGGGTCTCGAAACGGACAACGGAAGGAACGGGGAGAATCCGGCAACTACGAAGGGATGCAAGTTTTTAAAAAACATGTGGATGAAATGCACATGATGACATGGCAAAGTGCAACACACAAGCGAATGACATGGCAACGACGACGAATAAATGGAAGACATCTGGAGCATCGGTCTAGGGGCGTCACAGCCTCTTAACCTCGACTGTCATGGCCTATCTATGTTCAATGATTTTGAACTCCCCGGAGCCATCATCTCCTCCCACCAGGGCTCCGTTCAACGCCTCTGCATCCCGGCATGCTACTTGTGCATGCCCTGCACGGTGGACACCTGGCTAAAATCCCTTGAATTCAAAAAACTCCAGCTGCTTGAGTTGTACTATTCCCACATAAATCACATACCACATTCTGAACGCCATGTACTTGTGCCCTCAGCACCGATGTCCATCTCGTGGTTTTCCTCCTCTCTCCACACTGCCACCTTCGCACTGTGCAAACTACCAGATAATCTGGTACAAAAGCTTTGACTCCCACTTCTCAAAAAACTTTCACTTGTGGTGGTTCATATATCGGAGGCCTCACTGCACAGCATCATCCAATCCAGTTGCCCTGCCCTGGAGTGCTTAGTGCTTCTTTTGATAGTTAAAATCGGTTGTCTCCGAATAAAGTCGCCTAACCTTGTAAGAATTGGAATTTCTATTGATGTAGGGGAGCTCATCATCGAAGATGCCCCATCACTTCAAAGGTTGATCCTTGATTCTTGTTATTCACCTTCGCAAATAACTATCATCTCTGCGCCTAAACTGGAGACCTTGGGTGTAATTCATGATCTCTGTGATCATCTCAAGATGGTGTTTGGCTCCACAGTTATCCAGGTATTGTATATTATTATCTACACTTTTGTAATCATAAGTGGCATTTTTCATTTGTGCGCATAGGTTTTATATCATCTTGGAGTGCACTTTTTATATCATCTTCCAGTTGCCCTGTCCATGGATAGCATATCAGTGGTGCTGGATTCTGTCAAGATCTTATATATCAGTATGAATACTTTTGATCTGAACAAGATTATTGGCTTGTTGCGAGGCTTTCCATGTCTGGAGAAGTTGTATACAAAGATGATGATTTCATGCACATTGGAAGCCCATATATAGTGTACAAGAATTAACCGTTCAGTTGTTGCTCTTTCGACATACTCTTTTTTTAGACCTTAACTGTTTTCAATCTTCATGTCTATTTTGGCAGCAGGACGGGGTCCAAAAGGTATAACCAATCGGTGGCATCGTAAGCACCAGGATTTTCTCAGTTCTCATGACATTCGTTTGAAGACAATAACGCTGGAAGGATATGTAGCCACCCATGCAAACACTAGATTTGTCACATTCTTCCTGCTGAATGCGAGGGCACTATTGTCCATCAGGCTTAAATTTATTAACAACAATGTTTTGACGGATGGATATGTCGAAGAGCAAAAAAAGGAGTTTCAGGTGGACAAATGGGCTTCTAAACCTGCCAGTCTTCTTTTTACATCATCTTGTGGTCATATTCCATTAAATTTTATGACCCGGGATGTTCATTTTATTGATCCGACCGATTGTCGGGACCCCGACCCTAAGTCACACCGATCTAGCATGTAACACATCACATCACTTTGCGGCCTCACGCACGGTATTCCCATGGCTGCAGCCTTACCTTGGCTGGGACCGTTTGCGCCTTTTAGCTCACTTATATGATTGAGTCGCTAGCATCCATATGACAAAGAACCCGGGCCGACATGACTAGTCATAAACCAAGGTGGCACAAACTTACAGGAACAGGCATACATGACCCAGCAATGCACGTGTCGGTCATCAACGTATGAACCCAAGTCGTAGCAAGCTACAAGGAATTAAAGGAACACCGCGTGACATTTCCCCGTAGGGACAGACACAGGAGCAAAGAAGGACACATGCCGGTCAATCCATGTGTTCCGGATGGAAGCACTTGGAGGCATTTCCCCATAAGGAACGCTACCAAGAATAAACAACTACGTATCGGATCCCACACATAACAAAGCATTTCAATAACATACACACAATATGCTCGATATGTGTAGATACAACATGGCATCACAACATAACTCTACGACTCAAAGTATTTCCTTAAGAGGCTCCAAGGAGACATACATAGCCTGATATTACAACCATGGGTCTCATGACCCAACATACAAAGTCATACAAGGAACAAGCAGAAGCATAAACCTGTCTGAGTACAGACAGCTGAAAAGGAAGTAGGCTAGGAAGCCTGTCTATCTACAAGACTCTCCATAGGAACCAGACCTCTGTCTGGGATTCCCAAGCTAGTCAATCAACATCGAACTCATCATTGAAACCACTAGTGAGACTAACATCTCCTCTGCAAAACATAAATTAAGCAACCGTGAGTACAAAGGTACTCAGCAAGAATTACATCAGAACTATTTAGATATGCATCAGTATCAAGAAGGGTGTTGTGGGGTTTAACTTCAGCAAGCCAGCTTTGACTCAGTGGCTATCCTATACCACGACTACCAGTAATTGCTTTGAGGTAAGAGAGCGCACATGAGTCCACTAATCACCACAACAATACACCACTATGGATTCTCCCCCGTCTCCCTATGAGAAGGCCATCCATAGCACTCATGCTTATCTTGCGCATTTTAGGGTATCCACTTAAGGTTATCTATGAACCATATAAGTCTCCAAGTAGTCCATATCCGAGGACGCGGCTATTTGAATAGATCATTAACCTGCAGGGGTGTACTACTTCACACACGCTCTCACCACTTACCACCATATACACGTCATGTATCTTGGCAACCTTCAAGCGGAATCCTGGCGAGGGTGTTGGCCACAACCTGACTAACCACGCAAGACTCTATTCCAGGTTTATCGCCTATCTGAGGCTGAACCCGCAAGAGAAGTCCGGCCAAAGTTTCCATTACGGCCCCAAACGATGTGCGCAGGGTTCCCAAGCCCACCTCGCCGGATGGAACTGCACTTGGTACACCATGCCACGGTGCCTAGTCTGGCCCAAGCCCACCGGTACTGGGGTGCCACTTGGTAGACAAATAGCACGACCTACAAACACCAGAAACTAGTTGCAACTCCTAGACAGAGATCGAGGCAATTAATAAGTTGAGAGAGCTTGATTACCGGAGCCCAATGTGTGGTAGTAACTGTCTTGGATAACAAACACAGGATTCAGTTCTTAAGGACGGCCTCAATGAGACAACCCACCATGTACTCCTACATGGCCTCTCATCACTACCTTTACCAACTCGTGTTCACACACTTAGCTCTCAACAGTAGAAAATGATCACAACCATTCCAAGTCAGCCCAGATGAATCAGACCTGACACAACTCTAAGCAATAGCAGGCATCGCATGGATGAAGTCACAACATGGCTCAAGCAACTCCTAATCATGCTAGAAAGGTTTAGCTATTTACCGTGACAATGACAGGTCATGCAGAGGAATGGGTTCAACTACTGCAACAAGTAACAGTTGAATCGTTGTGGTCCTAATGCAATAAAGGAGAGCAGGAGCGATAGAGTGGGATTGTATCGAAATGAGCAAGGGGGTTTGCTTGCCTGGAATATCAACACGGTAGCACTGTTCTCCAGATAGATACCCGGTGCCACTCGCAGGAGCAGGACCAATAGAGAAGGACAGTACCGGAGAGGCAATCAATACACATCAAATGCAACAATATGATGCATGATCATGGCATGAAGATATGATGTGGTTTGAGCTAATGCATCTAGCATTCAATTTGGATGAAGTCCATTTGAACCAAGATTCAAATGCAACTTCAAAGTAAAGCATTTAAAATGCCCTTATTTGAACTTGACCTAATCAGCAGGTATAAGTTGCTTAAACATGCATGACAATGTTACAAATGGATTCTTTGGATTTTTCTGATAATTTTTCATATATAAATTATTTCATTCCGAGCTACGGTTGAATTTCTATGAATTTTTGAAGTTTAGGTTATTTTCTCGAATTTCCAAATATTTCTAAAATAGAAATAATCCAGAAATGGTTTATTGCGTTAGCACTGCGTCACGCTTGCGTCAACAAGTCAACAGCGCTGACCAGAGTCAAACCTGACGTGTGGGTCCCAGATGTCAGCTGCACAGTAATTAAACAGAGTTTAATTAGCCTAACTAATTAATTAGCCGAGTTAATTAAGCAACAGGGCCCACATGTCAGTGACCCTGGGAGATAGTTAGCAGCGTGGTTAGGCCCTAATGGCCAGTTACGTCGGCGGTTAGCCGCCGGTGACCTCTGGCCACGGCGGAAACACACCGGGAGGCCACGGGAGTAGTGCAGGAAGGCACCAGGAGGTAGCCCGTGCTCCCGCGCATCCCGCAAAGGTAGCAGTAGGTCGCGGAGTGCCCCGAGTCGATGACGATGAGCACTTGGGTGGTGGCCGGAGCTCGGACAACGGCGGAGACGGCGTTGCTGCGTGCAAACTAGGCATATGTCGGCTCCCACGGTGTCTACGGGAGCTCACGAGGTCATTTGACACGGAGTACTGGCCGGTAAGTCACCGGAGTGACGCCGGCGTTGAGCTCAGGCGGCGGCGGGTTTCGGCCATGACGGCGCTAGCGCTAGAGGATGAGCGGGGCGACGGGGCTAGGGGCAAAACGAAGAGGAGCTCACGAGGATCACGAAGAGCTGCTCGGCGGGCTCGGGGAAGCGTTGGAGACGACGAACGGCCGATGGCGATCTCGGGGAAGAGACGGCGGGGTCGAGCTCAATGGCAACGTTTCCAGGCATTCGGCGATGCGTGGCTCTGCGAGGAGGCATAGGGCACTGTGGCGGAGCTCGTGGACAAGATGGGGAGGCGAGGGGAGCACGGTGGTCGCGGGGTTCACGGAAGTGAGCTCGCGGGCGCTTCGGCCATGGCGAGGAGCAAGCGAAGGAGCGAGGGAGAGGGCGAGTTAGTGGGTCAGCTCGATCGGGATGGCTCTGGGGAGCTCATCCACCTCGAGGACGTGGCGCTGGGCAAGCAGGAGGTGGCTAAGCGCGTGCGTGCGCGCCGCGGGCACACGCTCTGCCTACTGGCCCGAGGAGGAAGACGACAGAGGAGAGCTTGTGGGCTGGGCCGCCAGCAACAGCAATAGGCCAACAGTGCCAGGTTAGTATCCTTTTCTATTTTCCTTTCTGTTTTCTACTTTTTTGTTTGTTTTTTATTCAGTAAAAATACTAAACCAATTTATTTGCTTCTGATAAATTTTGTGTGGACTAGATGGATTATTCCAGAGCACCTCACAAATTTTCAGAATTATTGGAGCTAGTAAAAATATATATGGCATTTAATAACCCCAACTCAAATACTTATTGCATTAATTCAAAACCCAATTATGTCCTGGAAAAATGTGCACCATTTTTGGTTTAGGTTTTCACCTTGTGCCATAAATCATGAACATTTTTGAAGGGCATTTTGGGTTCATTGAAAAATATTTTAGGTTGAACCTATTTGAATTGTTTTGGTGCTAGGGTTTCATCAATCCCCATTTCAAATTTAAATGAAATTTAAACATGATGCAAACATAATTAGCTAGCCTAAGTGCATACCAGACTAGGGATGTGACAACTCGCCCCCACTCAAAAGAATCTCGTCCCGAGATTCAGGAGTCGGCGGAAAGAGAGTGGGGTACTCAAGTCAAAGATGATCCTCTCATTCCCAAGTAGCTTCTCTCTCAAAATGATGAGACCACTGAACTTTGAGAAACCTAATGTTCCGACGTCGAGTGACACACTTTGCTTGATCAAGAATATGAACAGGGTACTCTCGATATGTGAGGTTATCTTGGAGATCAAGCGTTTCGTGGTCCACACCGCGGATGGGATCCGAGAAGCAACACCTGAGTTGAGAGACGTGGAAGACATCATGGACTCGGGAAAGATGTCGGGGTAGTTCCAACTAGTAGGAAACCTCTCCTCATTTAGCAAGAATGCGAAAAGGACCAATGTAACGAGGAGCCAACTTGCCCTTGATACCGAAACGATGGGTACCCTTCAAAGGGGTGACCCGAAGGTACGTTTTCTCGTCAACCTCATAAGTTACTTCCTTATGATGACGGTCATACTGGCTCTTCTGATGAGACTGGGCTGTCTTCAGATTCTCACGAATAGTGCGAACTTGCTCTTCTGTCTCCTGGATCATATCCGGTCCAAAGAATTGTCTTTCACTGGTTTCCGACCAGTTCAAAGGTGTTCGACATCTTCGTCCATATAAAATCTCGAAGGGTGCTTTCTGAAGACTGGATTGGTAGCTATTATTATAAGCAGACTCGGCGAAAGGAAGGTACTTCTCCCAATCCATACCGAATGAGATAACACAAGCTCTAAGCATGTGTTCGAGAATCTGGTTGACCCTTTCCACCTGACCAATCGACTGAGGGTGGAAAGCGGTACTGAAGGAAAGATGGGTTCCCATGGCATTCTGGAAACTCTCCCAAAATCGGGATGTGAAAAGACTACCACGGTCAGAGTTGACCGTGGTAGTGGAACACCATGAAGTGACACTATTCGAGAAATATATAAGTCAGCGAGCTGACTAGCAGTGATACTCTCTCGAACAGGAAGGAAGTGAGCCACTTTTGAAAGACGATCAATGACTATGAAGATAGCATTATTCCCTTTCTTGGTCCTGGGAAAACCGGTGATGAAGTCCATACCAACTTTGTCCCATTTCCACTCAGGAATAGCTGAAGGCTAAAGGGTGCCAGCAGGCCTCTGATGCTCTTCCTTAATGCGACGACAAATGTCATAGTTAGCAATGAACTCAGCAATTTCTCTCTTCATCCTAGTCCACCAGAACCTCTGGCGTAGGTCCTGATACATCTTAGTACTACCGAGATGAATCGTGAGAGGAGATTCATGAGCCTCCTTAAGGATCAACTGCCGAAGATGTTGCTTCTTAGGAACCACCAAACGGTTCTCAAAGAAAACAAAACCTCGATCATCTATAGAGAAACTACCAGCAACTCCCTTCTCAATGTTTCTCTTGATCCGGGAAATTCCCATATCCTGCTTCTGGGCTTCTATGATCTGATCCTCAAGAGTATGTTTCGCCACCAAGGTAGAAAGGAATCCTTGAGTAGCAATGTGAAGGTTAAGCTTATAGAATTCCTCATGGAGAGGTGGTTGACCTTGTAATAACATGAGATTGTTACAATAGGACTTACGACTTAACGCATCGGCCATGACATTGGCCTTGCCTGGGGTGTAAGATATTCCTAAGTCGTAATCCGTAATCAACTCTAACCAACATCTTGGCTTGCGATTCAAATCCATTTGGGTGAAGATATACTTGAGACTATGGTGATCAGTGTAAATCTCGCAACAGTTACCAAGAAGGTAATGTCGCCATGTCTTAAGTGCATAGACTACGGCTGCAAGCTCTAGATCATGTGTAGGATAATTATCCTCATGTGGATGCAACTGTCGAGATGCATAGGCAATCACATGGCGATCCTGCATAAGAATGCAACCTAGTCCCTGTCGCGAGGCGTCGCAATAGATAACGAAGTCCTTAGAGAAGTTCGGTGGCACAAGTATGGGAGCAGAAGTCAGGCGTCTTTTCGGTTCCTGAAAACTGTGCTCACACTGTGGGGACCACTCAAATTTTTTATCTTTCTTGAGGAGTTTAGTAAGAGGCTTCGCAACTTTGGAGAAGTTCTCAACGAAGCGGCGACAATAGCTCACTAGACCGAGAAAACTCCTAACTTGCTTAACCGATTCAGGTGGAGTCCAATCAAGGACGGCCTGAACTCTCTCGGGATTGACAGCAATGCCCTTACCAGAGATCACGTGGCCTAGATAGGTCACTTATGGCAACCAAAATTCACACTTGGAGGACTTGGCATAAAGGCGGTGCTCTCTGAGTTTTTCTAACACAAGTCTGAGATGCTCAGCATGTTCTTCCTCGTTCTTCGAGTAAATAAGAATATCATCGAGGTAAACCATGATGAACTTATCTAAGTACTCCATGAAGATCGAGTTCATCAAGCGAGAGAATGTGGCTGGTGCATTGGTTAGACCGAAGGACATGACGGTGTACTCATACTGGCCATAACGAGTGACAAAAGCCGTCTTAGGAATGTTCCCATTTCTAATCTTGATTTGGTGGTAGCCTAACCTCAAATCCATATTAGAAAAGACTGAGGATCCAGTGAGCTGATCATACAGGTCGTTGATCCTGGGGAGCAGATACTTGTTCTTTATCATGACCAAATTAACGGGACGATAATCTACAACCATCCGATCCGTACCATCCTTCTTCTTAACGAAGAGGACGGGACAAGCCCAAGGAGAAGAACTAGGACGGATGAAACCCTTTTGCAAGGACTCATCAAGCTGCTTCTTAAGCTCAGCTAGCTCTAAGGGTGCCATCTTATAGGGTCTCCTAGAAATTGGGGCGGTTCCTGGGATGAGATCTATGACAAACTCTACATCTCTGTCAGGTGGAATGCCTGGCAGTTCCTCTGGAAAGACATCTGGAAAGTCACGGACTACCGGAATATCTTCAAGGTCTGGGAGAGGGCTGGAATTAAGTGAATAGAGTTGACGCTTTGCAACTCTAGTGGAGACAGTGACTATCTCGCCAGATGGGTGTGTAAGCTGAACAAACCTAGTGTAACAGTCAATCTTGGCATGATGAGATGTCATCCAGTGCATACCCAAGATGATGTTTATATCTGTAGACTTGAGGGCTATAAGTGATGCAAGGAATACAAGTCTGTCAACAAGTATTTCATTACCATGGCTTACACTAGAAGTTTGCCATTTGGATCCAGGAGTTTGAATGACTAGTGGAGAGGGCATATCACAAAATGACATGTCGTGCAAGCGGGCATAGCTTTTGGAAATGAAGGAGTGAGATGCTCCAGTATCGAACAAAACCGATGCTGGATGGCAATTGACAAGGAGCGTACCAAGAATGACATCAGGATCATCTTGAGCTTCATTAGTTGAGATGTGATGCACATGTCCACGTTCGGTGGTAGCTGTCTTGGCACGGAACATCTTGCCTGATGGCTTACCCCGACCAACAGACCTTCCAGACTGGGGTGGAGCAGTAGTGGTCTGAGTGCAATTACGAGCAATGTGGCCTGGCTCTCCGCACTTGTAACAAATCGTGGAAGTAGGATGTGGACCCGCATTGATAGGTGGTCCACCAATAGGCCTGGGTAGTACATACTGCTGAACCAGGCGATGCGCCACATAAGATGGCCTCGGTGCATATCCGGGTGGAAGAGCTGTGTTCGGAACCCAAATCCGGCACTTTTGAGAGCTAGAGCCGGAGGAAGAAGCCAAGTCACGGGTGTGCTTACGAGACTCCTCGTAAGTGAGCTGAGCTGTCTCCGCATTAATGGCCTTGTTCACAAGAGCCTAGAAAGTTCCGTAACTATGTAAGTGAAGATCACAGCGCAACTTAGGGTTGAGACCCTTCCGGAACCTAGCCTGCTTCTTAGTGTCCGTGGACACCTCCTCTGTGGCATAGCGGGCAAGGTTCCCAAACTCTCTACTGTAAGCATCAACATCCATCTTGCCCTGGGTGAAATTACAGAACTCTTCCCTCTTACAGTGAATGACACACTGAGGGATGTGGTGCTCACGAAAGGCCTTTGTGAAATCTCTCCAGGTAGGAATCTGTCCAGCTGGAAGCATAGTCTCATAGTTCTCCCACCACAGACTGGCAGGACCCTCTAGGTGATATGTAGCATAGGTGACCTTGTCACCTTCAGCCACGTTCGCGGAACACAGCTTATGAGTGATGCTATGGCGCCAATCATTTGCATCGAGCAGCTCAAAGGAATGATGGAAGGTGGGTGGGTGCAAGCTGATGAAGTCATGGATGGTCACTGACTCATTGGGCCGAAAGGCTGTGTTCTGCTCAATCCGAGCCAACAAGCGGTTAACCTGACGCTTGTTCCTCTCAACCTCTAACATGAACTCTGCCAACGAAGGCTGGTCGGGAGGATCCTCTTCCCTACCACCTCCGTGGTTCCAACTAGCAGAACCTCAGGTAACTGGCGACATCCTGAGGAAGAAAACCATGGGAAACAAGGGTGGAATCAGCTTCAACATAAGGATGCAGAATGTAATGCAAAAGCATTAGAATCTCTCGAATCCCTAGGACAATTTGGGCAGCATAACGGCAGTAAAATGCCCAAAATGAGACATCCTACAAAAGATGGGGTAGAACCACCTCCACAACATCACTCAAGGTTCTGTGATAGTACTAATCAAATACACAGGAAGTACTCGAAAACTGGAATATGAATCTGATCAGCCATTCTTATAAGTCTATAGAATAGTAACTCGTGATCCTGATAGATAGATGAGAAAACCTAGTTTCTTAACCCCATAGAAAAGAAGAGGGTGACTCAGAATCAGAGGAACACGGGATAAGGAGTAAAAGAGCCTTATGATCCCTTTCACAATCAATTCCCCAATATAACTAAAGCATTTCTAGACTCGACTTCGACCAGTTTGGATTCGTAATCGTACAGTCCGTCAGGCTCTGATACCAAAGCTGTCAAGACCCCAATCCTAAGTCACACCGATCTTGCATGTAACACATCACATCACTTTGCGGCCTCACGCATGGTATTCCCACGGCTGCAACCTTACCTTGGCTGGGACCGTTTGCGCCTTTTGGCTCACGTATATGATTGAGTCGCTAGCATCCATATAACAAAGAACCCGGGCCGACAAGACTAGTCGTAAACCAAGGTGGCACAAACTTACACGGACAGGCATACATGACCCAGCAATGCACGTGTCAGTCATCAACGTATGAACCCAAGTCGTAGCAAGCTACAAGTACTTAAAGGAACACAGCGTGACATTTCCCCGTAGGGACAGACACAGGAGCAAAGAAGGACACATGCCGGTCAATCCATGTGTTCCGGATGGAAGCACTAGGAGGCATTTCCCCATAAGGAAGGCTACGAAGAATAAACAACTAGGTGTCGGATCCCACACATACCAAAGCATTTCAATAACATACACACAATATGCTCGATATGTGTAGATACAACATGGCATCACAACATAACTCTACGACTCAAAGTATTTCCTTAAGATCCTCCAAGGAGCCATACATAGCCTGATATTACAACCATGGGTCTCATGACCCAACATACAAAGTCATACAAGCAACAAGCGGAAGCACAAACCTTCTGAGTACAGATGGCTAAAAAGAAAGTAGGCTAGGAAGCCTGTCTATCTACAAGACTCTCCATAGGAACCAGACCTCTGTCTGGGATTCCCAAGCTAGTCGATCAACATCGAACTCATCATTGAAACCACTAGTGAGACTAACGTCTCCTCTGCAAAACATAAATAAAGTAACCGTGAGTACAAAGGTACTTAGCAAGACTTACATCAGAACTGACTACATATGCATCAGTATCAAGAAGGGTGTTGTGGGGTTTAACTACAGCAAGCCAGCTTTGACTCAGTGGCTATCCTATACCACGACTACCAGTAATTGCTTTGAGGTAAGAGAGCGCACACGAGTCCACTAATCACCACAACAATACACCACTATGGATTCTCCACCGTCTCCCTACAAGAAGGCCATCCATAGCACTCACGTTTATCTTGCGCATTTTAGGGTGTCCACTTAAGGTTATCTATGAACCATATAAGTCTCCAAGTAGTCCATATCCGAGGACGCGGATATTCGAATAGATCATTAACCCTGTAGGGGTGTACTTCTTCACACACGCTCTCATCACTTACCACCATATACACGTCATGTATCTCGACAACCTTCAAGCGGAAGCCTGGCGAGGGTGTCGGCCACAACCTGACTAACCACGCAAGACTCTAGTCCAGGTTTATCGCCTATCTTAGGCTGAACATGAAAGGGAAGTCCGGCCGAAGTTTCCATTACGGCCCCAAACGATGTGCGCAGGGTTCCCAAGCCCTCCTCGCCGGATGGAACTGCGCTTGGTACACCATGCCACGATGCCTAGTCTAGCCCAAGCCCACCGATACCGGGGTGCCACTTGGTAGACAAATAGCACGACCTACAAACACCAGAAACTAGTTGCAACTCCTGGACAGAGATCGAGGCGATTAATAAGTCGAGAGAGCTTGATTACCGAAGCCCAATGTGTGGTAGTAATTGTCTTGGATAACAAACACAGGACTCAGTTCTTAAGGACGGCCTCAATGAGACAACCCACCATGTACTCCTACATTGCCTCTCATCGCTACCTTTACCAAATCGTGTTCACACACTTAGCTCTCAACAGTAGGACATGATCACAACCATTCCATTTCATCCCAGATGAATCAGACCTGACACAACTCTAAGCAATAGCAGGCATGGCATGGATGAAGTCACAACATGGGTGAAGCAACTCCTAATCATGCTAGGAAGGTTTAGCTATTAACTGTGACAATGACAGGTCATGCAGAGGAATGGGTTCAACTACTACAACAAGTAACAGTTGAATCGTTGTTGTCCTAATGCAATAAAAGAGACCAGGAGTGATAGAGTGGGATTGTATCGAAATGACCAAGGGGGTTTGCTTGCCTGGAATATCAACACGGTAGCACAGCTCTCCAGATAGATACCCGGTGCCACTCGCAGGAGCAGGACCAATCGCGAAGGATAGTACCGGAGAGGCAATCAATACACATCAAATGCAACAATATGATGCATGATCATGGCATGAAGATATGATGTGGTTTGAGCTAATGCATCTAGCATTCAATTTGGATGAAGTCCATTTGAACCAAGATTCAAATGCAACTTCAAAGTTAAGCATTTAAAAAGCCCTTATTTGAATTTGACCTGATCAGCAGGTATAAGTTGTTTAAACATGCATGACAATGTTACAAATGAATTCTTTGGATTTTTCTGATAATTTTTCATATATAAATTATTTCATTCCGAGCTACGGTTGAATTTCTATGAAATTTTGAAGTTTAGGTTATTTTCTGGAATTTCCAAATATTTCTAAAATAGAAATAATCCAGAAATGGTTTATTGCATTAGCACCGCGTCACGCTTGCGTCAGCAAGTCAACAACGCTGACCAGAGTCAAACATGACGTGTGGGTCCCAGATGTCAGCTGCACAGTAATTAAACAGAGTTTAATTAGCCTAACTAATTAATTAGCCGAGTTAATTAAGCAACAGGGCCCACATGTCAGTGACCCTGGGAGTTAGTTAGTAGCGTGGTTAGGCCCAAATGGCCGGTTACGCTGGTGGTTAGCCGCCGGTGACCTTTGGCCACGGTGGAAACACACCGGGAGGCCACGGGAGCGGTGGAGGAAGGCACCAGGAGGTAGCCGTGCTCCCGCGCATCCAGTAGAGGCAGCAGCAGGCCGCGGAGTGTGCGGAGTCGACAACGGTGAGCACTTGGGCGGCGGCCGGAGCTCGGACAACGGCGGAGATGGCGTTGCAGCATGAAACTAGGCATATGTCGGCTCCCATGGTGTCTACGGGAGCTCACGAGGTCATTTGACACGGAGTACTGGCCGGTAAGTCACCGGAGTGACGCCGGCGTTGAGCTCAGGCGGCGGCGGGTTTCGGCCACGACAGCGCTAGCGCTAGAGGACGAGCGGGGTGACGGGGCTAGGGGCGAAACGAAGAGGAGCTCATGAGGATCACGAAGAGCTGCTCGGCGGGCTCGGGGAAGCGTTGGAGACGACGAACGGCCGGTGGCGATCTCGGGGCAGAGACGGCAGGGTCGAGCTCGATGGCGACGTTTCCAGGCGTCCAGCGATGCGTGGCTCTTCTAGGAGGCGTAGGGCGCTTTGGCGGAGCTCGTGGACAAGATGGGGAGGCGAGGGGACCACGGTGGTCGCGGGGTTCACAGAAGTGAGCTCGCGGGCGCTTCGGCCATGGCGAGGAGCGAGCGAAGGAGTGAGGAAGAGGGCGAGTGAGCGGGTCAGCTCGATCGGGATGGCTCTGGGGAGCTCATCCACTTCGAGGACGTGGCGCGGGGCAAGCAGGAGGTGGCCGAGCGCGTGCGTGCACGCTGCGGGCACATGCTCTGCCTATTGGCCCGAGGAGGAAGACGATAGAGGAGCGCTGGTGGGCTGGGCCGCCAGCAACAGCAACAGGCCAACAGTGCTAGGTTAGTATCCTTTTCTATTTTCCTTTCTGTTTTCTATTTTTCTGTCTGTTTTTGATATAGTAAAAATACTAAACCAATTGATTTGCTTCTGATAAATTTTGTGTGGACGAGATGGATTATTCCAGAGCCCCTCACAAATTTTCAGAATTATTGGAGCTAGTAAAACTATATATGGCATTTAATAACCCCAACTCAAATACTTATTGCATTAATTCAAAACCCAATTATGTCCTGGAAAAATGTGCACCATTTTTGGTTTATTTTTTCACCTTGTGCCATAAATCATGAACATTTTTGCAGGGCATGTTGGGTTCATTGAAAAATATTTTAGGTTGAACCTATTTGAATTGTTTTGGTGCTAGGGTTTCATCAATCCCCATTTCAAATTTAAATGAAATTTAAACATGATGCAAACATAACTAGCTAGCTTAAGTGCATACCAGACTAGGGTTGTGACACCGATCCATTTGATTGTGACTGCTAAAAACACTGCTGCAGTTAGATGTTGTTGCCCTTTTCAATCTGGGTTTAGTCTAAACCTGATGAACAATTAACCCTCGTGCGTTTGTACAGTTTGTAAGCTGGAGTTAGATGTTATTGCCCTTTTCAACTCGTCTGTGGCTGTCATATTTTCTTTGAAACAAGGCAAATGGCTCGTCATTTATTTAATTAAGAGAGAAATACTGTAACAAATCCCAAGCATGGGAAATAACATCACTCTCGCCGCCTCCTTGAGCTCATTCTGCATTACAGAACCCAAGTGCTTAGCGCCCGCCAGCAACCACAAACTTATTTTGAGTTCGCACACCAAATGGGCTATAATTCCTAATAAGAAAGGTAGCATCGCCGTAATAGATTTGGATTCTGACATTTGGGACCCACAAGGAAAAAGCCTATCCAAGGTGGTGTCGACTTAGTCAACAAACGATTCTGCCTACCAGCCGTTGGATTGACATCCAACATCTGTCATGTTTCTTCTATCTCTTGTCTTTTTCCTCCAGACGCCCAAACGAAACCACGCCATCGGTCCCGCCTGCTCCCGCCTCCCACGGCTGGTTGCGCCTCCGCCCATGCATTGCCGCCCCACCATACCCTCAAACGTTGGCCAGTCCATGCCTCCACTCCCCCACACGTCCTGTTATTCTCCGATGACGTCAGCCCCAACCCGCACCCGCACCCGAACCAGTCAACCCTCGTACTCCCCTCTGCCTGCGAGTCTGCGACTACACAGTCGCATCTTCCATGGCTCCTGTTTGTTCCTGTCCGAGGCCTCGCCGTCATCCTCCGCCTTGGTTCGCTTGCCGCGGCGCCGCCGTCTGGCGTTGTCAACATGGTCAACAACCGAGAGGAATCAGGAGATGACTGTACGTGGAGAGGATGACAGTAGTGACCCACGAGGGTCATTGCAGTATGCAAGCAAGTGCCTCCTTATTACAAGCCAAAAAAATGCTTCCTCCTAATGGTTTGACATCTGGGTCCCACGCCATTGTCAACCTAGTCAATAAGCGAGAGAATTGCCCAATGAGCGGTTGACACCAGGCGACCCAGCAACTCGCGCAGTTGTTTTTTTGTTTTTGAGACGGAGCAGGGTATCAACTGGGCTGTGCGGGGGCTGTAGCCCGTCTAGCCCAGACTTTTATTTTCTGTTTACCACATGACCAGCCTAGTTGTTTTTTTCTCTTTCTAAAAATGGCTAGCCCAGTTCTATTGTTTTTTGCAGAATACCCAACCGAGGCATACTTGCTTTTCTTAGCCCTGCCGGGCTGCAAATCTTTCAAGACGAGGAGGGATGTATTCGGGGCTTGCCCAAAAAATGGACTATAGGTAGTAAGAAATGGGCTATAAATTTTAAAAACAACACAGCAAACCGGCAATTAGTTTGAAATTATGTTTTTTTAGGATTGCGATATTTTAAATTTCATTGATTATTTGCGGTGAAAATTTCGTAGGATTTTAAATAAATATAATTTTATTTGTCCAATTAGTTTGAATCTGACTCGAAATTTCGGGATTAAAAACAGTTCGGACCCCACCGAAATATGCAAAAATTGGTTGAATTTTTTAACCGTGGCTAGAATATGGGCTGTAATGCTAACAAAAAGAACATGGGCGTCAAAAAAAGCCTTAAGAATTAGCAAATGGGTTGTAAATTATTTAAAAAAATGGCAAATGGTCTGTATGCTATTTGCCACAGATTTGGAGGCTGACTTGTGGGCCTACTATGTTGACGCGTACGCAGGGCTTTGTGAACTTAGTCAACAAACGATTCTAGTGGCAGTGACCGTTGGATAACATCCAACGGTCGTGCTGCTTCTTTAATCTATGATCTTCTTGCTCCAGCCGCCCAAACCAGCGCCGGCGGAACCGCCTGCTCTCGCCTCCCATGGCCGGCTGTGCTGCCGCGTAGGCCTCACCGCCCCTTCCGACTCCCACCGCTGGCCAGGCCATCCCTCTACTCACCCACACCTCCTATTATTCTCCGGCGACATAGGCCTCACACCGCAGCCAAACCAATCAACCCTCGTACTCCCCTCAGCATGGGCATCCACTTTTGTGGCTTCGCCAGCTCCGAGTCATTCCCTTCCTGGGCCTCGCCGTCGTCCACCGCGTTGGTTCTCTCGGCGTGGCGTGGTCAACGTGGTCAAAAAACAATAGCCATCGGAAGTGGGATGTACGTGGAGAGGCTGACAAGAGGGACCCACATGGTCCATGGCCACACGCAAGCAAGTGCCTCTTTATTACGCGAAAAAAAAGATTCCTCCCCCTGACCGCTGGGATCCACCAGCTATAGCTTCGCACGGAAGGAAGTGCCTCATTATTACGTGGAAAAAAAACATTTCTCCCCATGACAACTGGGACCCACTGGATTTGGCGGCTGACTTGTGGGGCTACTAAGTTGATGAGTACGCAAGGCTTTGTCAACTAAGTCAACAAACAATTCTAGCAGCAGTGACTGTTGGATATTAATCCAACGGCCGTGCTGCTTCTTCAATCTCTGATCTTCTTACTCCAGCCACCCAAACAAGCGCCGGCGGGACCGCTTGCTCCTGCCTCCCGTGGCTGGCTGTGCTGCCGCGCAGGCGTCACCACCCCACCCTACTCCCATCGTTGGCCAGGCCTTCCTTCTACTCACCCACATCCCCTGTTATTCTCCGGCGACAGCAGCCTCAGACCGCAGCCAAACCAGTCAACCCTCGTACTCCCCTCGGCGTGGGCATCCACTGTCACGTCTTCCCCGGCTCCACGTCATTCCCTTCCTAGGCCTCCCCATCATCCACCGCCTTGGTGCTCTCGGCGCGGCATAGTTAACGTGGTGAATGAACGACAGCCATCGGAAGAGGACTGTACGCGGTGAGGCTGACAGCTAGACCCACCAGTTACATCTTCGCATGCAAGGAAGTGCCTCCTTATTACGCGCAAAAAAAATGATTCCTCCCCCTGACAACTGGGACCCACCTGCTATATCTTCGCATGCAAGGAAGTGCCTCCGTATCCTCCCTGACAGCTGGGACCCACCCGGTCGAACCGTGCGTAGCGTTGTCTGTCTGGTCGCGAACGTGTACGTACATACTGGTCGATCGGTCTCTCTACAACGATGGACTGTGGGCATGTAAGGAGCGGCATGTGTCGTAGTAGAGCCCCCGACATAGCAGTTCAGGCAGCCCCGTCTAAATCTTGTACACGTATGTACAGCCATGCTGCAAAAAATACGGGCACGTACGTACATACGGGCGGGGTCTCGAACGCGTACTCGCGCATACGTATGGCCAGGGCTCGTGTACATGGAGAGGCAACGGATGGCAGCAACGGCGTCGTGTTCATCGGCAGCCAACCGGCTGGGTCGGAATGGAGGAAACTGCGTCGTGTTCATCAGGAGCCAAGCGACAGGGTTGGAACGCGTCCTGTTCATCGGGAGCCAACCGGCTTGGACGGAGCAGTCGAAACGGGGTCATGTTCATGGACTTGGGGTCTGGCGAACCGCAAAACGGAGGAAACTTGATGCGGAGCATCCTACGGACATCACCATGTCAAGAGTCCGTTCGGCAAGTGACACGCGCGACATCTACTTCACATACATAAAGATGAATCATCTCCTTTACACGTGTTCACTTGACCCCTTCGAGGATGGTATACTACTTGACACTCCTCTCATGTGCATGCATATGTATTGTCGGAGCTTCACGGATGAAGAGGAGGAGTACAAGCGCCAAGGAGCAACTACACCACCCGTGAGGGAAGCATGGAATCGGAGACGGAACAAGACGGAGCTGCTGCAACTACAGGACCCGGACATCCGGCCCGAGCCCCGGACATCCGGCCCCGGCAGCTCGGACATCCGGCCTACGGCCCGGACTTCCGGCGCCTCCGCTACAGAGAAGCTCCACACCTTCTGGCACCCGAAGAGTAACAGCGACCGGACATCCGGCGCGACCCCGGACATCCGGCGTCACGCCACCGCCCGGACATCCGGCCTCCTTCCTCTGAAATCCGACAGAGACGTATCCAGAGAGCAACAGAAGTTCTGCCACTCCAAGCCGGACATCCGGCCGCTACCCCGGACATCTGGCTCGTCCTGAAGCCCCGGACATCCGGCCCCCAGCCCGGATGTCCGGCACCTGTGCGTGCCTAACCGGGCCAGAGGCCCATGTATCTCTCATCCCACCTCCCACTTCGTGGCTAGACTATAAATAGACACCCCCCTCCTCATTTCTACGGTTAGCAAAGTATTGGCTCATCTAGTTGAGCCTAGCTCCTACCACTACTCTTCTTGAGAGAGAGAGAGAGTGACCTCTCCCATGGAGATCAAGACCTCCATGTGAGCATGTGAGAAGATCCCTTAGTGGATTCAAGACCGCATCTCCTTCGTAGGATTTGGGATGAACTCTATCTTGTACCGATTTCCCTTTGTTGTTCTTATACCTTGTGGATCCATGTGTTTGTTAGTCTAGTGGATATGTGATTGGACTTGTTCTTGAGTGTTTCCTCTTGTGATTTATCCTCGTTCTTCCCGTGTTCTTCGTGTTCTTCGTTGGATCGCCCTCCAATTCATGAAAGATTGTCAATTAGGGTTCCACCCTACATCATCTTGGTATCATGAGCCACGTTGATCACGAATTTGGAGTCCTACCCCCCTCTTTCTAGCCTAATTTTGTTTGTTCTTGCCCAATTTCGAAAATCCCCATCAAAAATAGCCTCACCAAAATTTTTGCATTTTGTTGGTTCTAGTGAGATTTTGTTGTGATTGATCCACGATTTTGTTGTTTGGCAAGTCGATCTAGCTTCCTCACCACGAAATCCATTCAAAAATTTCTTTTCCCCCATCAATTTTGACCCCCAAATCATCAATTTCTGCCCCAAATCGAGTTTCGAAGTCCAAATCCCGATCTGGAATCGTCGGGCTGGACATCCGGGCCACCGGCCGGACATCTGGGCCATCGGGCCGGACATCCGGGTCCCCGGCCGGACATCCGGCTCCTGGAGCACAAAATCGCGCAAGTTTCTGGACATACAGCCCCGGATTTCCGGCCTCACCCCCGGATGTCCGGCCCCTGGGAATTTCAGCCTTCCGTGTTTCACCGTTTTGACCCTAACTAATTCATCCGGAGTCCGATTTTGACGTTCTTTAGCTCGTTTTGTAGCTATTGACATCCCCCATCCCACAAAAATACTACCACCATCATTTCACTCCATCAAAGTTTTGAAAATTTGGCAAGTTTGCCTAGGCCCTCCACCATAACTTCCGCTATACCACCATAGCCTTCCACAACCTAACCCATTTTGATCCCCATTGCATTTGTGGTTGCTTGAGTTGTGATTCAAGTCTCCTAAGGTGTTTTGGCTACTTAGGGACGGTTAATTCTTCATCAACCACCAACTCCACTTCCGCTTTGACGACTCCGAAACCACCACCGCTTTCCGCTACCACCATTTGAGATTTTGAGTTATGGTTTTCCGTTTCCTAAGGTGTTTCGGCTAATTAGGAACGGTTCTACATCGCCACTCATCATTGCCACGGACTCCACATCGACATTGTCCACTTCATCCTCATCCGTCCTTGCTTACAAACGAGAACCCACCGACGGTAACTTCGACGACATCATTATACATTTCCTTGTCATTGCATTGATCACCTTGAGCCTATTGCGTCACTTACCCATCGAACTAGCGAGTTGAGAATTGTTAGGCCACGCTCATTGTGCACCTTAGTGATACGCTTACGCCGCATAGCTACATTTAGCGTGCAATCATCTTGCTATCATCATTGTGCCATAAGTCTCTCCCGTGCATATCTTACATACTTGTCTCATATCATACTTGGCTCGAGAATCAAGCATTTTTGCAAATCATCCAAAAAAAGAGCAAAAGCTTTTAAGCAAAAGAGGAGATACAAAAGAGCTTGTAAGCAATAGAAATAGCATTGAGCCATCTTGCATAGTACATACTCTTGGAGCATACATACATAGCATACTTGGGATTGAAGACGGCACGGTTACTCGCTTAGGTTGGTGCACAAGCGTATCTAGCCCATTTGAGCAATCGAGCTATTGTCTCTCTAGTATCCATGCAACCAGAGCTTTTTACGAGGTAACACATTTTTTGCTCATTCCTTGGTTGCCCGTATCCCACTTATCTATCCGTGTGTGTGTTTCCTTGTGCCACTATAGCTATTGATCTATTTGCTTTACATTGGAATTTTGTGGATCTTCCTCAACATTTTCGATATCATTGACTAACACTTCCTTGAATTTTGTGCCACTTGTCCTAACCAAGCCACTCGATAAGCTTTACTTTGTAGGTGTGAGCGAACAAGTCCGGTATCAATTCCACTATTCTCTCACTTCACATTGAGTGACATGGGATACATCCTCAACTTTGGGAATAGGTAGCTTGGTATTGTTTATCTCATTTCCTACTCACCTTTGGTCGAGTCTTGTGATGGATAGGCAAAGCACATCTCCTTCGGTCTACAACAACAACAACGAGTTTGATGCTATGAAGAACCACTTGGACGCCAAGATGGATGCTCAAATGGAGGAGGTAAAAGCCCTCATCAAGACCGGCAAGAGGTCTTCCTCATCTTCGAGAAGACGCTCAAGTGCACATGCTTCCGAGCTACCATCTCCGGCAAGATCACATCGGCATCGACAAAATGAACGACAACACCGTGAAGGTCAAGAGCTCAACACCGACCACCGCTCTACGACTTCACCATCTACCTTGGCATCTCCGCCAAGCGACTTCAAGGCATCTTCGCCTTTGGACATGCGACATCTTCGCCGACAAGCACCTCAAGATTACACTCAAGAGAAGCTCCCCAAGCTCAGGTCCGCAACTTCCACGAGCTACTACGACTTCGACATCGACCATGCGATGCCTTTCTATGGGACTCAAGACCCCGAGGAGTATCTCGAGTGGGAGCACAAATGGACGACTACCTCAAGCTACATCAAGTCCCCTCCGAAGATCAAGTGAAGTGCGCCACAAGTAACTTCCACGACTACGCGTTGACATGGTGGCTTCACACACCTTCGAAGAGCTTCAACATGAGTTGGCCCAAGACGAAGAAAGCGATGCGGCGAGAATTTGTGCCTTTCGCCTACATGGAACATCTTCAATGCCAATTGGAGAACACCATACAAGGATCCAAGTCCCTCGACGAGTACTTCAACGAGATGAAGAAAGCCTTGCGACGAGCTGGCGTGGACGACCCCATTTGGATGAAGTTCTACTTCATGATGGGATTGAACAACGACATCTCCAAGACTATCTTCCTCAACAACTACGAGTCCCTCGACGACATCTACTTTGGTGCTCTCAAGGCGGAACAAGAACACATGAAGGCCAAGGTTTCTCTACCCCAAGCACACTTCGTGAAGACCAAGCTCCAAGACGGCGAGCAAGAGGATAGTACCACCACGATGTCCAAGCCCAACGAGCTTCAAGACGATGCTCCCAAGTTCGATTTCACCACCATCCCTCTTTGTGGCATTGATGATGCCAAGTATACCATGACTCATTTTGAAGACGGAGCGGCGACGACTACGACTACGGAGCCTCTCAAGGAACAAGATTTGGAGGCGAGCGACAAGGTGGCGCGCAAGGATGATGCTTCCATCTTTGGAGGCGAGAGTGATGATGTGCCATCTTCGGCCTTCATCCACGGCGACGGCGATGATGACTTGAGTGACTTATGCCACCATATTGAGAGTGAGAGCGAGTTCACCACTAGCCCCATATATGCTGAGTTGCCCCAATTCCCATGTGAGGAGAGCCACAACCCCCACTACTTGAGTGAGATGAGTGACTCCACCATATGTGAGTTTGAGTGCACCTATTTTGAGGGAGTGAGTGAGCCACAATATAGAGAGAGTGAGGAAGTTGATAGGTCATGTGAGGCCATTTTGAACTCTAACAACTTACCCCCTACCTCTATTGTGTCTTCTCATTTGATGCTAGGTCCCATATATGATGACGCGCCGACCCTCGACGACTTCGTCCCTCTTATGGACAAGACGATGGCCATTGTAGAATATGATGCACCCCCACATGGTTCCATCACGATGAAGATGACCACAATTTGGTCTTTGCCACCTCACCTACACCACATGAGTGGAATGACGAAGGTAACATAGGTGAAGGTGATGCTCTTGTCCCACTAGTGGACATTGATTGCTTGCATGATGTTGATCCTCCTATTGACATGCTTCTTGCTAGTATGCTTTCCCCATGCGATGATTTACCCATTTATGATGAGTTTGATAATTTCCATGTGGATTCTATTACTTGTGATGCCATGTTGCATAGGATTTCTTGTGATAATTCTATCGGTCACATCATGTTTGACAATCCGCTTTACTTGTCATATGCTATGCATGAGATCAACCATATCGCATCTTTGCAATCTCATCGTAGTAACTTTGCATATACCATTAAAATAAACCCAATTTGCACATATGGCATAGATGACAAGCCCTTGGTTATTGGCATTTGTTTTTCTTGTGATGATATTGATGTGCTTCCTTTGCATCATTGTTCATATATGCCATGCCATGACCACCTAGCTTCGGATATGCATTGTTTTGGATGTTGTCCATTTTCTCCATATGATGTTTCCGCTATTGCTCATGAGGAGACCCCCATAGTTTCCTCATACATGTTAGGAGATTTTGATCACTCCCACCCATTGCATGATCCTCATAATTATGTGCACAATATGATCCCCATGAATAACAATGCTATTGTTGTGCCATATACTTGCATGCTCAATTTGTATCCCCATCGTGTTATACATAACAACTATTCTTTCATGATGGATGACATGTTCATATACCATGCCTCAAATTTCTTTGAGCATTGCTTGTTTTGTGCTGACTCTCACGTGCACATACACATCATGATGGATGATGTGTACATTTACCACGCACACACTTTCTTTCGCTTGTGTCTTTCTTGTGTAGGTCATCACACTTACTCGTCAACCTCGCAAGCGCACGAGTTGACGAAACGAGCTCTAGAGAGCAATGAAGTTGTGCGCCAACATGGAGTGCTTACCCTCCACCCACCCTCTACGCGACGAGCCTTTGCGCATTTCTTCTACATGGCCCTCACATGGTTATGGGTTATTGTCCATTACATATTCTATGCCCATATTGCCATGTTCACTTTGCATGATATGCTCATTTCCATTTGGATGACATGCTTTGGTGACCCATGCTTTGCATTACACATGATCCATGATTCTACCACTTGTATGTGTATTTGCATGCTTGGTGGAGATATCCCTTGTTATTGCCATGTTTGCTTTGTACCCCATGCCTATGATGATACTTTGATGTTGCTTTGTGTTCGTGCTTACGATATGTCATGTGCATTGCCTATATCTATTATTTGCTCACATGACATGATTGCCATGATTTCCTCTAGTGTGTTGCATCTTTGCTCCACTAGTTTGCACGGCACGATTACTATGATTGCTTGCCTTGTTGCATCACCGATGATTCATACTTGCTCATTTCAAGCGGGTGATGGCATCCATTCACATGCTTTGCACATGATTGATATTGCTTCTTGTCATATATCTCCATATGTTGCATCTCTCATGCTAGATGATTTGCCATGTCTTGAGGGCAACAATGGTTTTAGTCTTGCTAATGAGATTGCCCCCATAGCTTTCTCCCATATTATTGGAGCTTTTGACATCTTTCATGTGAAGCATGCTTGTCTTACCTCTTTGCACCATATGCATAGTGCCATGAACATTAAGATTGTTGCATCATATTATTCATGCACTTTTGCTACTAATGGTTATGTGCAAGAGACGAGAACCATCATGATGGATGATGTGTTTATCTACCATGTACATGCATTCTTTGTTTTGTTGTGTGCATGTGTAGGATCCTTCGACATCGTGTCAACTTCAACTTCCCGTGAGTTGACCATTCGAGCTCTTGAGAGCGAGCCACTTTCGACCGACGTGCTTATACAACGCATTTTCTACCACTTCGACTTTGTGAAGGACGCACAAGGACACGCTTTTGAGGTGATATCCTTCTCTTTTGAGAATCCCAACACCATGAGCATGAATATTGTGGATCATACTTCATGTGTTGCTTGCACCATGACACATTACACACATGCTAGAGATATTGTTTTGACTTGTCATTGCCACATTGCCATGCCTCATGACATATATGCCTTGTGTGTTGCATCGAACATGATTACCCCATGCTATTCCCATGTGTTTGAATGCAATAATGTCATTTCTTCACATATGCCATGTCACATTGATTGCTACATGCTTGACTTGATTGCCTCACACATGATGAACAATTGCTCTTTCTATTGTGTTGAGTGCCACACTATCCTCACTACACCATGTGCACATTATGCTTGGTTTGTCTTGCACTTGACCCCTGTGTTTAGATACTTCATTTTATTTGGTGTTGTGAACGATTCATATGCCTACCATCGACCATTTATTGAGTGCTTTGTGCATGCTTGCTATGACCTCGAGGAAGAAGCTTGTTATCTTGTCACACATATTCGCATCTCTACCTCCCATTTGCATGCTTGTTTCCATGATGATCTTGATTGTGCTCAATTTATGTGCTTACATGCCATGTCTCATTCCTTTGTCACACCTTATGATATGCATGACGACGACACTTGTTGGGTGAATCACCGCTTGAATGCTTGGTTTTGCACTAACGATAACCACATTTGTTTTTCCAAGTGTTTGTTGTCTTTGCTCCTTTTCAAGGAATCACAAGACGGTGCGACATTGGAGAGTGCCCATTTCGAGCTTCAAGATGAAGAGTGCTTGGTGATCGTCCACTTCTACATGGCGACGACATCTCTTTCCCATGGTGATTTGGTTTTCGATCGGAGGACGGATCTTTTCCAAGGGGGAGGGGATGATGCGGAGCATCCTACGGACATCACCATGTCAAGAGTCCATTCGGCAAGTGACACGCGCGACATCTACTTCACATACATAAAGGTGAATCATCTCCTTTACATGTGGTCACTTGACCCCTTCGAGGATGGTATACTACTTGACACTCCTCTCGTGTGATTGCATATGTATTGTCGGAGCTTCACGGATGACGAGGAGGAGTACAAGCGCCAAGGAGCAACTACACCACCCGCGAGGGAGGCATGGAAGCGGATACGGAAGAAGACGGAGCTGCTGCAGCTATGGGACCCGGACATCCGGCCCCGGCAGCCCAGACATCCGGCCTACGGCCCGGACATCCAGCGCTTCCACTAAAGAGAAGGTCCACACCTTCTGGCACCCGAAGAGCAACAGCGACCCCGGACATCCGGCATCACGCCACCGCCCGGACATCCGGTCTCCTTCCCCGGAAATCCGGCAGAGACGTATCCAGAGAGCAACAGAAGTTCTGCCACTCCAAGCCGGACATTCGGCCGCTACCCCGGACATCCGGCTCGTCCCGAAGCACCGGACATCCGGCCCCCAGCCCGGACGTCCGGCACCTGTGCGTGCCTAACCGGGCCAGTGGCCCATGTATCTCTCATCCCACCTCCCACTTCGTGGCTAGACTATAAATAGACACCCCCTCCTCATTTGTAGGGTTAGCAAAGTATTAGCTCATCTAGTTGAGCCTAGCTCCTACCACTACTCCTCTTGAGAGAGAGAGAGTGACCTCTCCCATGGAGATCAAGACCTCCATGTGAGCACGTGAGAAGATCCCCTAGTGGATTCAAGACCTCATCTCCTTCGTAGGATTTGGGATGAACTCTATCTTGTACCGATTTCCCTTTGTTGTTCTTGTACCTTGTGGATCCATGTGTTTGTTAGTCTAGTGGATGTGTGATTGGACTTGTACTTGAGTGTTTCCTCTTGTGATTTCTCCTCGTTCTTCCCCGTGTTCTTCGTAGGATCGCCCTCCAATTCATGAAAGATCGTCAATTAGGTTTCCACCCTACATCAAAACTACCTTCTGTTCGACCGCCTACGGTAAAAACGCGGTCCTGTTCATCGACTGGGGGTCTGGTGTGCCGCAAAACAGATGAAACGGACTTCTGTTCAACCGCCTACGGTCGAAACGGGGTCTTGTTGATCGGGAGCGGTGTCGCGTACCGTTAAATGGAGGAAACAGACTTCTCTTCGAGCGCCTACGGTCAAAACGGGGTCCTGTTCATCGAGAGGGGTGTGGCATACCGCAAAACGGGACTCCACGGGCTACTGTTCATCCACCGTTGACTTCCTCCAGCCTCCACCGGCTACGGTTCATCCAGCCTCCACGGGGTCCTGTTCATCCACCCTCCACCGGCTACTGTTCATCCAGCCTCCACGGGGTCCTGTTCATCCACCCCCAACCGGCTGGGGTATGGCATACCACGGCATGGCTTCCTCGGGGTCCTGTTCATCCAGCGCCAACCGCCTACACGGCCGAGGTCCTATTCATCTAACCCCCACCGGCTGGGGTGGGGCGTACGAGCGGGCGGCAGTAACAATAACTGTTCATCCACAGCCAACCAACCGGCTCGATCGATGCGTCTCGACTCGTGTCTACGTGTATCGCGCGCATGGCAGCAACGGGCACTGTTCATCAAGAGGCAACCCAATACCGGCTGGCTACCTCTCGCACGGGGGCTCGATCGGCTTCAGTAAGCAGTGACAAGAGATCGATCAGGTTCAGTTAGCAGCGAAGGGATCGCTCGGGTTCAGTTAGCAGCGAAGAGATCGATCGGCTTCATTTAGTAGTGAAGGGATCGCTCGGGTTCAGTTAGCAGCGAAAGGGATCGATCGGGTTCAGTTCGTAGTGCGAGGGATCGATCGCTCGTGTTCAGTACGTAGTGCGAGGGTCGATCGCTCGGGTTCAGTAAGCGAATGCCTCGCATCGGGTTCTGTTAGCGAGCGCCTCGCACACACGCACGCGTACAAGAGAAATGCGCAAACTACACTGCATCGCTCTGCCCCGACCACCCGCCGTAACCGGGAACTCCCCGAAATTTTCCTCGCCCTAAGTTCTACCACGATTTTTTACATCATGGACGGCCCAAAGAATGTCATGCGGGTGCGTCTCTGGCCCGCCAAGCCCATTTTCTGTCATACTTTTTTGTCATAGAAGTAGGAGGCCACCACATCTATGATGATACATGTTTTTGTCACAATTATTGTCATAGAAGTGTCACAACCATGACAGAAAAAGTTTGCATTCGGGCCATAATGTCACGGATGTGTCTTTTTTTTTGTAGTGTTAAGAGCTCACCTCCTAGGTCGTTGATAAGCTCATTCATGGACTCGGTGTTCCAAGCCCGTCAAGGCATGCCGTGGAAGGTAAGCTTTTTAAAAAACTCAAGCTCAGAGGGCACCGAGCCCCATCCTGGGTGCCACCGATCGAAGCTCACCAGCGCGCCATCGCAGAACAAACTCCGGGAAGATTAGAACACATGACTACAGTCGAAAGTTGTCTGGAACCTGAAGAAAAACTGAGCCGGTGGCGGACAGACTTCGACGAGCAAGTCACTTATTTGGATGCCGTGCGCAATAGCTTTGACCAGGTCATCCGACGAGACGGGAGGCCGGTCGCCGTTGATGGTTACCATCAGCACTTTGCTGGCAAACTGGTCATCAAGCGCCGCCATGCCACTGTTGAGCGACAGTACGCAGCGCCCGAAGGCAGGACGGACCTTAGGATCTCCGGCTGGGAGATCCTCGTTGACCGGCGACATGATAGTGTGCTTGAGTACAGGGAGTAGAGGAGGCGGATTTGGGGGAACTGGGGTAAGAATCGATATTCCAGTGGTGGGGGAGCGGCGGGGGATTCGGGATGAAAAGGTAGCATGAATTTCGAACACGCGCCAGTACGCTCTTGCCTCGCAAGCGCACGAAAACACCGGTGGCGCCCACATGTCAGACTAATATTTTTTTATTTTATTTGAGCGCCCGGCATCAGAGTTCATAATTGGCCTGTTTGGCATTACGTTACTACTCAGCCCATATTCAACGACACCTCACATGGCCCAAATAAGTGTACATCATTGAAGAGTCACTGAGCTCAAATTATAACTTGAAAAAAGGATATATATAAACTGAACATTGGAGAATGGTCATGCCCCCATTTAGCACATCAGCGGTTTGAAACAAAAAATAGTTTGAAACAACGATATATACAACATGCAAACACTGACTAGTGTCTACTACTGACATAAAGAGCGAGACATGAAAGTTCACAAGTCTTGCTAAACCACCAAAATGCACCCATCTGAAGCGCTCAGACTCTCATGATCCAGACACATCCAGACACAAATCACAAAGTTCTAAACAGAGCAAACTAGTACATAGTAAGAGTGACATAGACAAGGATGACCAAATTACAATGAGTCTGCATAACAAAAGAGAACATCACCCATCCAGAACAAGCAACTAAGACAACAAGTCATTCAAAGAGGGATGATCTAGCGCCATAATAATTTGCAGCTCCCCTTCAGCCACCAGTGACTCGTATACACCAGGACTCTACCCTTTCAATGCAACAGCCCCATTACCTACGAACCTCATGGCTTGAACCACATCACTGCCTTTTGGTGTTGAGACATCCAAGGATCAAAGTTAATCCAGATGCCTTTCTCATTCTCACCTTATTTTGGCTGCTGATCCCGTAGACCGGTTCACCGTGTACACACAGTTTCCCCTAGCAAACAGAGCCTCTCTGCCATCAGGATCCTTGAAGGTGATCTCCTGGTTAATCGGATAATTGAGTCCGAGAAATAGAGAGTGTGAACCAAGGCTGTTTACCCTCCTCCAACTCAAAAATCCCGAAGGCCTCAACAAGCTGGTATCCTGCTCATAGACGTAACAGCCATTCTCCGGATACTCATGTATTTCACGCTTCTTGTACACAGTAGGGTTTTTGCAATATAAACTTGCTGGCTGATGCATGCGAATGATCATCAGTCTTTCTCCTTCGTTTGATCGAGCGAGGAACCAGTTGTGCTTCCCTGTTTTTGGCAAAGGTGGTGTGATTACAAAGGGCAGGAGCTGTATGGACACTACAACATATCAAAAAGGAGACAAAAAGGACAGACATTGTTAATGTAAGATCAGCATTGTTCAGAGTATGAGTAGGATAATTTAAGAAACAACATTAATCTGTCCCTGTTGGAACTGAGAGGAAAATAGAGGGAAATGTATACTGGGGTCAAAAATATAGTAGTACCATGCATGGTTATGGTTATACTCATGTTATCTCGCGGTCGATTCTTTAGAGGAAACTAATATAGCCATGCATGTTATGTAGTCATGTTCTGTTCTCACAAATAAATTCTTCAGAGGAAACTAACACACCATGCATTGTTATGTTCAGTGTGCAAAAATTTTGTGAGGATAATATTCTAGCCATTGATTGCTGAAGGGCGAATATAGGCATGTAGACATGGTAAGCATGACAGGATTTAACGACTTCCAAGTATAGAGTTTTCCGTATGCACTTTTACTTCCCTACTAATGTATGGTTAGATGAAACCAACAGTGTTATGCATGTTTCTAAGTCATGAAAATGAGGAAACTAACATGGCTATTGATACACACTCATATTTAGTAGCATAAAGATTACTATAAAGTTAGGAGAATATCCATATCTTCCTAACCGTTTGATTTATCAAGGGTACAAATTGGCTGTATAGACATGGTCACAATCACATGATTTAACTACTTCCAAATATAGAGATTACCATTTGGACTTCCAAATCTCCCTATTTTATTTCCTGATTTATGGCGCCTCTAATACATTGCCATAGTTCTACACTTCTACTCAAATTCTGCTGTAACTGGGATATGCCAATCATCACAAAAGTTCAAACAATGTCATGGCGTTATCATTAAAATCAGACGAAAACAACTTACAGGAGGTGTCCCAGCAATACGTGGTGCCATCTGCATTGTCGATCACGTACATGATGCCATTGTGTTCAATAGCATCACAGAACTATGGATCATCATCGATGCAGCTCTTCGAGGGGAGTAGTTTCCACCTACAGTCGGCACCGCTGCAAAGATAGGCGACTCTGTGGTTGAACAAGGCAATTAGCTTGAAGTTTGTGTAATTCCCATATGCTGTGGGCACTTGGCATATTACAACCTTCAGCAAAACAAGGTCTGTCCAGCTGACTTGGTAATCTACAGGAAGTGGGCCGCGACGGCAAATCCCTATATGATCCAAGGGAGGAAGGATAATCTCATAGGAGGTGTGGACGTTCACGAGCAACCACTTGTTACGGTATTCTCTGGTGGCAGCCATCCAATGGGAGTTCATGCCGACCCAGTACATACCTGGCAAGAAGTTTCGGGTGATGGTGGTCGGATCGAAGTCGAGGGGCATGATGTGCGCCATCGTATCATGGTGAGCACGCCATCCCACAACATCAGATACCAGCAAGTAGGGTGTCTTGAAAATCTCAGGCCTTGCTTCGACGATGGCCGTGTGCAGGTCCCTTAAGCATGCAACCAGCCGCACGGCGCTGGACATATCCATACGCGAACAACAGAGGTGGAGGATGTCCCTAGGGAGATCGCTCCAGCCGCGGCTCATACGGATGTTGTGCAGTTCGGGTTCAGCCATGGTGGATTTGGAAGGTGGGTTTTTTTTGGGGCTTGATTTATGGGGGATAAGGCTCTCGGTGCTGGAGCGGCTAGCGAGTAGAAAAGTTGTACTGGGGGAGGCAAGCAAGGTGAGGGTATGCGGGGGCACTGTGAGATGAAAAAGTGTGACCTCAGGATCTCCGGTGAGATGGACATGGAGTTGGAGACGGAGTGGTGCTAGGGGAGAGGGAGACGAGGCGAGGCATGCATGCTATACAGCGGCGGTGACAGTGACTGTACAGGGTGAGGCTGACTTTGGTAACCCGAACACGCCGCCTGGACTAATGTCACCTCGGGCGCAGGATCTTATCACTTCATTGTGAGGACCGGATGAATAATATTTTGACCAACAAGTACTACACCTGTACTACCACTAGTACTAGTAACATGCCTCTGGGTTCGCTACATCCTCCAGGTTGTGCTAGCATGCCTCTGGGTTCACTTCTCATCCTCCAGGTAGCATCCATATTGCGAGCAGACCAAAATTCTTGTGCATGTGGAAGCGCAAAGAAGCCTTTTTTTCTTTTTGGAGGATAACCGCATATTCCTTAACCAGAAAAGGTTACACACATAGCACACACTCAGAATCGTCGAGAAACCACCAGAAGAAGGCTTGGGATCTCAAACTCTGTGCCATGTTCTCTGATAACGCACATGAACTGTCTATTGTCCTCCCAAAAAAATGTCTCGGGAATTAGAGCAAAGTGTAACGGGAAATGCCAAACTGATACGTGTACGTGGAGTAGAACAACAGTATGGGAAGAAAAAAACTAAAACAAAATGGTTAGCTCTACGGGTATTCGAATGCAGAAGTTGTGTGTCGTAGGCACGCGCCAATATCCATCCGAACTGGCACCTACTCGCATAGGCTTTTCGTTTTGCAGGCCGGTCTACCTACCCGTGTAATCAACTGCATGCATGCCACTTCTCCATTAATTCTCCACCGGGAACCGATTTTCCTCGGCTTCTTCACCTCTCCTTCATTTGCATTCAAACCCCACTGGATTCACACTGTTTTAACCTCTTCACATACCTCCGAAACCCCTTTAAATAATCATCTTCTTCCACTCTGTTTAACCACCAACTTCTTCCACTCTGTTTAGCCACATAATCCTAATACTCCAAACCATAGCCCTCCGGTCCGGCGGTTCCAAATGGAGAAAGAGATCCGTATGCAGGTTTTTAGCGTCAAACATGTGATCAGTGAAGGCTCATTGAGGATAGCCGCCACCGTCACCGACCACGCAAGGGTTGTTCAGGAGTGGATCAACAATTTATCCAACTCCCTCGAAAATGTGGAGATGAAGATCGTTGGTCTCGATGCAGAGTACACCATGCGTGTCACTGGGGAGATTCAACGTGCAGCCGTCCTTCAGCTGTGCCTTAGAGATGAAGTTTTGGTGTATCACATCATGCACGCGCCCTCCATACCAGGTGAGCTCCACAATTTCTTATCTTGGGAGGACATATTCTTCTATGGAGCAGCCATCGAAGGGGACAAAAAAAAGCTGGCACCGTACAACCTTCATGTGAAAAAGACCGCCGACCTACAATCCAAAATTCCTGTAGAGGGTTGTAACAAACAAACACCATCCTTATTTGACATAGCAAATTATGTACTTGGGACAAAGCTTGACAAGGGCGACGAGACACTGGAATTAAGGTCGTTTGGATGGGAGATTTATCCATTGACCTATGAGCGGATAAAGTATACAGCCCTCGATGCCCGTGTGAGTTTTAAGATAGCTGCAAGGTCGAAGGAGCTTGTAGTGAAGCTGTCCCCCACAGAAAATGAGAAGAAGAAGAAGAAGAAGAAGAAGAAGAAGAAGTAGCAGCAGCAGCAGGGCACTATAGATGGATGAACTATTTCCTCTCTTGTTCGTAAAAAAATATATTTCCTCTCTGTATATATGGATAGATGAACTATTTCGCTGGTGTGCATGTCTTTCGAACAAATGTAGTAGTGTAGGTCCCTTTGAATATAATGAAGTATTTATCCGCCTAGTTTTCTATCCTACTCCTTGCAATGATCAGCATGCAATGCATGTGTCAGACGACATGACAGCTTGTCCATGGACGCTGAACTACGGCGACCATCAAGTTTACACCACTGCCACACGCGATTCCCACGACGCCGCTCGAACCCACGACACCACGTTCCCCGACGTGCGCCTCACCCCCTCATGGACCCACCGCGCGCGCCGAGAGCTGCACCCCACCGTGCTCGTCTACCACACCTTTAAATGCTACCTTGATACAAGATTCTGAGCCATTGGATCGTGGATCGAGTGGCCAGCATCGGTCAGTGCGAGTTTTGCAGAAAACTCCCAAACATTTTTGAAATGGCGCTTTAGTCCACATCCTGAGATGTTGTCCATTGGATCACAGACCTAATGGCCCTGGTGCATCCATATCACGGTAGCATATAAGGTCTTGTAGCACCATATATTTTCCCACTCGTGCCAAACTCGAGATTTGCTTCTTATTTTTTCTAACATTTTGTAACGTGGCACGACATCCGGTGCACCTAAGCCTCTGAAAAAATATTGGAGTGCACTCTAAAGATCTTTATATGCTCGAGAGCAACTGTGCACATGGATAGTATCTTCTATTCCTAAATATCTATACAATGCATTATCTATTTTCTTTCCTAGCCATGTAACCATGCCACATAAGCTAGGCATGCATGCAATCCATAAATTGCAATATATTGCATTACTCTCTAGCATGCAATGCTGCCACATCATCTATTCATGCCTGTTAGTCATAGGTTGTTTTTTTGCATTAGTCTTAATCCTTCACATTTTGTTAGAAATGACATTCTTTTTAAGTAGCCGTATGAGTAATCCAAATATTCATGTTCCATACAACTAAACTCCGAAGGTCCGCCGGAGCCGAGGTAGAGGATGTAGGACGGGCGCACTGGAGGAGTTGTCATAGGAGGAGAGCTCGAAGGATAATCTTGCACGTCGGCCGCCACTTGCATATCGGCGCAGGACTCCTCGAGCGCCCACTGGAGCTCGCGCTCCCCCTTGGCGCGGCGGAGTCACGGGATTTTCCTGAACCACGATGGCCACCATGCAGTACTCCTCGTCGCCGGGGGCTGCTCGCGTCCCAACTCCTGGGGTACTGTCTGGAGCACGCGCTCATCCACCGCGTGAGTGGCGAGGATGCTACGCTTGCGGCCGTGCTGTTGGAGAACACGCTCGTGCGCTTGAGTGGCGAGGATGCGATGTTCGCGGGCATGCTGTCGGAGCAAGCGCTCATCCATGTCGAGAGTGGCGAGGATGCGATGCTCGCAGGCATGCTGCTGGAGAACGCGCTCGTCCACCTTGTGAGTGGCGAGGACGCGATGAACCTCCTCGTGACCAACCAGAGCGTGCTGCTGGAGCACGCGCTCCCCCTCGTGGCCGACGAGGGCAAGCCGCTGGATCACATTGTCGTCCGCGTGGGCGCATTGCCAGTGAGGGCACGCTACTCGCGGCCGTCGAGGGCATGCTCCACCTCGGCAACGTCGAAGACTCCGTTGTCTTCCCAGGCCGCGGCGCCGTCCACTTCGGCAACGGCTGCGTGCTCCGATGGGTGTTGTATCCATATGGGAGCTTGGAGCTACAGTACCAATGGGGGCGGGGGTTGACCTTTTCGTGGTTACACTTACACATCGTCTGACCGAGAAAAATAGATTCTCAAGTAGCACAATATGTTGGAAGTGGAACGTGTCGGGGGTTGGTTAGTAGGGGCAGTACAATAAACATCACATGTACACCATATTTTGAGAAGGGTTTATTTGTGTGAATTGGGTCAGTGTGGATGTACGAGTAGTACTACATCCATATCATTGACATGCATGCATGCAACAAACATTTGTGTGGAAGATTTCACCCTATGTTCATATATTATGTTTGAGAGTGGATTCGACTTTTGTAATTGGAGCTCATTTTTCCAAGAGAGAATCAAGAGAAGTGTGGTCCTTTGCTTGATTCCAGTTTAGACTATCCATGTCTTATTGCGAGAGATAGCTAGATATAGAGAGAATATTTGTGTCACAAAGACGCGCGGGGGGGGGGGGGGGAGGTGGTAGCGAGACCTAAAGAGAGAGCGGCATGCAGAGGTGTCCGAAAGGGAGGAAGAGGGTGTGTGCATGTGCGTGAGAGAAAGAGAGGGTGAGGGGGGTGCGTGTAACGTCAACCTGTTACAGGATATAGACATAGAGGGGATCGACAAGGTTACAGGGTGGGGATATTGGGCGAGCGATAGTCTGTGTGCGGTGAAGGGACACACAGACATCGTCTGTTTCGTGTGTGAGAGCTAGATAGAGGTCGTCATCATAGCTCGCCGGGGGGGTAAGGTTATGTGTGGGAGAGAGAGAGGGAGATAGTAGAGATTGAGAGCAATGCTTGTGTGTCACACGGAGACCTAACTACATAGACAGGGGCCGCGAAAAGGCAAGAATGGCGGTGTGCCTATTTTTTTGATGGGATGGGAGAGAGACAAATAGACATGGATCGTGTGGAGAGGTGTGTGTGTTCCGAGGGAGAGGGAGGCATGGACCTAGATACTGAGATGGGTGTTCATGTGTATGTTTTAGAGAAGGAATTGTCTAGCTGGTAGCCATGTGATGGCGACCCAATCTTTCGATGAGAGTGGGAATAACTATTGATTTTGTGGATTTTGACATTGACGATCCAACTATATCATACGCGATGATACGAATCGACAATCGCTAATTAAACCAATCTCCCATAGTCACTGATCTTGCCGTATGCACGATCAACCTGAATAACGAGATCGAGTTCCTGCAAGGAACTGAAGAACCAACAAGAACTAAGATAATGCAATCTAAATTTCTAATATGAATTAATTAAGGATAATGGTGGGGTTCCTAATAGAGGATTTGAACAAGGCGGTAGTCCTACACATCTCGCAGATGCAAATTGTAGCGAAGCCAAATAACGTCTACAAAAAAACGTGAGTTTTAATATAGAAAAAAGGTAGCTATATATCTATATCTATAGAATATAGTACTAGATTTTTTATTTCTATATCGATATCTATACTACTCTTTCCATTTTTATTTACTCCGCATATAGCTTTCACTGTAGTCAAACTTTATAAACCTTAACCAAGTTCGTTGAAAACAATGTGAACATTTACAGTAACTAATTTATATGATGTGAAAATATATGCAATGATGAATCAAATGATATATATTTTGTGGTGTATAGGTTAATATATTTTTCTACAAGCTTGCTGAAAGTAAAGAAAGTTTGACTTTAGAGAAACATAATATGCCGTATTATGTATTATATATTATATATTCATTATTTTTATGTAGTCAATGCATGCATTTGCACGTATAGGATATAAACCGTTGATTGATGTTGATCCAATGATCCAGGTGGCTGGGATTCGGATCTACTATAATCTAATTGTACCCAGACACATTCTTCTTGAACCAGCAGCGTGATAGTGTGATCGATCCACACAAGAAGCTCGCAACAAGACCTCCAGATGTGCCACGTGGCTTCATGGGTGCCCCCCACATCTTATTATTCGTAATACATTGACTGAGAGAAGAGAGAAATCACATGAAACAATATCTTGTCCCAATTTTGTTCCTACGAAGCTGCGCCGTGCACGTACCGGAGTACTAGTACTCTAGTAGTATAACTTTAGTACAGTAGCACTAGTTGTATAGTGGTAGTAGTACAAACTAGTACGGACTGCTTCTACTCTATCGGCATGACTCCCATCTGACACCAAATTTCTTGGCGTCCGTGCTACAGCACTCTTCCCCTCCTCATTTCTTTCTTCCAATTCAAACTCAGCCGACGCGTGGCAGGAGGGGTGGGGGTGTGTCGATAGTCGGTTTACTAAACTACGGTCCCACATGACAATGAAAATGCAAGGCAACATGCCTCCCTAGCTATGCGGCGTGCCGGACCGACCGTGGAGTACTCCCGAGTCCCGACCGTGTGGACGTGCGACTCGAACGCGGCAGGCTTTTCATTTTAAAACTATATAGTATGAAAATACATTTCATGGTGCTTCTGATCATCTGGATTTCACATTGTGAATGTTGATATTTTTTAATATAAAGTTAGTCAAACTTTACAAAGCTTGCCTTTGACGAAACTTTATATGCAGACTAAAAAGAAACTGAGGGAGTATAAATTGTAACATTATTTTTTTGAAATATAAATTGTAACATTTGGTTCTGGTCCTTTGCGCGATCGATAGATAGAAATGACGATTGAAAACACTAGGGCGGGGCTTTTCCCACGCGGTAAGCGGGGGAGTTAGCCAGATTGGCGCATCGTCGGTTTCCCCACATGCGGTCCCACATGTTAGTGATACTATATGCCTAGCCAATGCGCGTTGACCGGCGGGCCGGAATGACAGTGTGGGATGTGACGTGAACGGGACAGGCTTGCTGTACGCGTTCTAGTTTCTCATTTTGAACTTACGAACGGGACAGGCGTGCTGCTGGAGTAGTTTTGAATTTATAAGTTCGGTCGTAGTTTTGAATTTACGATTAGTTCGGTAGGTTGGGTCAAGCATCGTACGTAAATTACAAAGTTGGTGCAAAAGGTAAGCAAAACGTCTGTCCTGGTTTGTTGGTCCCCTTTGTGCCATATTTTAACCATAGATTTAACAAACAAAAAATAATACTTGTCACCAAAAAATATATCGTTGGATTCGTACTTGAACATAGTTTCCAATGATATTATTTTTTGTGACATGCATTAACACATTGTTAGTTAAATCTAAAGTCAAAATTTGGCACAAACACACGAAGGAGACCAATAAACCAGGACTGAGGTACTACTAGTTACTGTGATGCATATTATTGATGCCAAATGTGAGCAAAGGGATCACACATGTCTTTATCGACTGGAATGAGAATGCGATACTCCTCCTCCTCAACGACTGGAGTACAATAAGAATTAAGGCCACGACGACACGATCGCAGTGGTGGTTACAGGAGACAAGAAGAAAGATGCATCCATCAATGACCTCCTCCTCCTCGACTCAGTGCACCGGGCCACCGACCGGTGGCTGAGGAGCATCGACTTTTGTGGCGAGGTCAAGGTGCTTCTGAACAAAGGCGTCCAAGGCTTCTAGTCGGTTGACGAAGGCCAACGTCGTAGCATCCTCACTAGCCTTGTAGAGGCCTATGTACACGACTTGCTCGTACACGTGAATGTATAGGTCCATGAATGCTTGCAAGGCGAGGCGCCTCGCGGTGAGCGCGACCTCGAGGTGGACATTCTTCATCGCGTCGGCTGGCAGTCGCAGGGCCACTAGTGCTTGAAAGAGGTTCTCACCATGGAGGCCGTTTGGGGTGGTAGGCAACACGGAGCCTGGGCGCGCGGGCTGGAGGAGTACGGCGATGTCGTCTGTGAGCTTCTTGACGATGGTGAACTTGTTGATTGTGTCGACGATCATCTTGTCCAACTAAGAGTTGTAGCTGGCGTCGAAGCAGGCTATTAACTAGCCGGTCCAAAGCACCGGTGCGAGATGATCCACGGTGCCATGTAGCAGGCCGGCATCTCGGATCATCTGGCACAGCCATAGGTCGCTCGCGCGCATGGCCGCCATGGGTCTGGCTTCTAGACACTTGGTTTGGGAATTGGAGTGAGCACTGTTGCGCTTAGTGTAGGTGCGTAGGTGCGTATGATCTGGTTGATGCATTGGAGTGGAGGGGCGCCTTTATATGAGTGCAAACTTCATCGCATTCACATCATGCTACCTCCATTCCGCTTCTCCCATTAATTACTTCCCTCAGCATGCTAATTGAAGGAGGATGCATCATTGGCCATTCAACATTTCAAGAAACGCTACCCTCTCCCTCGTCTGCATTCAAACCGTATCGGGAACTGTCCTGGTTTACTAGTTTACCCTCCGTTTCTCAAAAAAAAAAGTACTAGTAGAGAGTGGTGCGCCGGCCGAGGGCACCTCCCGCTGCACGCCTGGCTGAACACGCCTCCTCGCCGCATTCAAACGCCTCCATTAAACCCGCGTGGAAGCTTAGAAACCTACTCCTACCACACATCCGTTCATGAGCGGGCCGGCATTAAATGCAATGCCGGCCGAGCTCCTCCCGTCCGCCCTCTATTTTAACGGAGGCCAGATGACGGGCAAGAATCGCACCCCTGCGCCGCTCCCCCATCTCCTCCTTCACCATTTTCTCCACTCTTCCGATGGCTTCCGAGGAGCAGTTCTTCAGCATACAAGCCGGCTGGGTGGCCTGCCGAGCCCACCGGATACGAGCGAGGCAGCTCGCTGCTCCACCTCCCTCGCCTAGCCCGACGGAGCCAGTTGCCGCCCCAAGCCGGCACGTGGTTCAGCAACTCGCTGCTCCAGGCCAGCTCGATGAGGAGTGGCGAGTTGCTCCACGTCGGCACGGGCGTCGTCGCTCCCGTGTCTGCGACTGCGCCTCCCGTGCCTGCGGCCGTGCCATGCAGGCAGAGACAGAAGCCGGGTGCGTGGAGAGCGACGAATCGGTGGCCAGCGTACCCGCGTCCGCCACCAACATCGAGGAGAAGTAGAACACAAGAGGCCGCCGCCGCTTGGGTTCCATGAAGGCCACCGCTGTGGCGACGACGGCGTACACAGCCGGTGTCTTGCCCAGTTCTTCTCTTGCGAGGACCTTTGTCGACCCCACAAGTGTCTTGATCGGGCTGCCGGACATGAGGAAGACAAAGGGATCCGCAGGCGACCATTTAGAATAGGTATTAATTATACCTCCAGAGCCGGGCTAGCACTGCCTAGTTGATGTAAATGTAATGAAATCCATCATGTTTATATGAGAATCCGGCTTTTTTATATGAAATCAGTCATGTTTATATGAAATCCGGCCGTGTTTGCATGAATTTCGTCTGGTTGGTTTGAGTTGTTGTCAAAATGTATGCGGCTAGCGTTGGATGTCGTCATGTTCACGAACAGATGCAGGAGGAAATTTGCTGGTTGCCGTTGGAGATGCCCTTATGCTGGACATTATAGTCACATCAAATCCATGTTAGTTAATTTCATGTATGATTCTAAAAAACAAATAGTTAATTGCATGTACAGTACATGAACTTGCATGGTGGGTACAGATTCATATAAAAAGTAAAAAATGAAACAAATCAATCCTTAAAAAATTAGTGCAGTGATTCGGTGCCCAGGCTCATTGGCACCCAGTTAAGAAATAATCCAAAAAAAATTCAAACAAATTCAAAATTTCCCAATTTTTTTTTGCATGGTAGATAATTTGTTGCGTGAAGTCCGCTCCAATTTTCAGAGCATTTGGACATGTGAGTAGCTCTCAGCAAAAAAAAGACAAATTGGGTCAGAACAGTACATGAACAGTAAGCTTTTTTACAGACCCCAAATTTGTCTTTTTTGCCAAGAGCTACTTAGATGTCCAAATGAACTGAAAATTGAAGTGGACCTCACGCACCTAATTATCTACCATGAAAAAAATTTGGAATTGTTTTCATTTTGATAGTATTTGTTTTCATTTTTTTCTTCAGCAAGGGTGCAGATGAGCCTGGGCTCAGAAATGAATATTCTAATCCTTAAACTTGTATTCTAAGTACTCTCTATTAAATTTGCCTACGTTGCAAGGTGCCCGCTCTCATTTTATCTATGGGTTCCACTGTCAGTAAGGTAGAGAAAAGAAGTATATATAAAAACATATAAGAAACTAAAGTTTTCGACAGGATTCGAACTCAGGACAACGCGTTTCGAACATCGGGCGCTAACCACTCCACCTGATGTTCTTCCTCGAACAAGCAGGAGATATCTGCCTTTGTATATAGTTACTGTGATAATTGGTTTAAAGTGATATATATTATGTCTGCCCCAAAGGATCTCAAATTCATTAATAACAAAGAAAAGAGTTGTCCGGTTAATTAATAGAAAACCAGGCGAAAACCATCACATCAGGCCCATAAAAACAAGGCACAATGGGCGAGCTGGCTACACACACAAGAACACACACATGTTGTCAAAGAGAAAAGCATCATCGAGGCTGCAATTCGGCGTCATCATCATTACACCTCTGCACGCACAACTCCGACCGCACCATCAACGACCACCAGGAAATCTACATATCTAAAGGGGCTACGGAGAGAAAGACGTATCGAGAGTGTGTGTGCGAGGCACAGAGACACAAATAGCGAGAGTGTGTTTGTTTGAGAGAGAAGCCAATAGATAGATTAAGATCAATATTGAGGTGTCACCCTGCTCCTGTCTTTGTTGGGAGGGGGCGGGAGGGCGAGAGAAAGGCGTATCGAGAGTGTGCGTGTGCTAGGCACAGAGACACAACTAGCGAGTGTGTGTGTGTCTGACAGAGAAGCCAGTAGATAGATTAAGATCAAGATCGAGGTGTCACCCTGGTCCTGCTAGTGTTGGGAGGGGGGAGGGTGCCAGAGACACTTAGAGAGAGAGAGAGAGAGAGAGAGAGAGAGAGAGTTTGTGTGTTACAGGTCTATATTAGGGGATAGGTAGATAGCATGTGTGCGAGGCATGCCTAAAACATCAGGGAGATAAACAAGCGGGTGTGCATGCAAATGCCCGAAATAAATGAAGAGAGAAACAATGTGTGTGTGTGAGCGAACTCTTCTCGAAATCTCAAAACAAAAGGTGCTCAACTGGAATCCCATTGTATGGATTCATATGGTTCCGGGGACTCGAGTTAACCTTAATTAGGGATATCTGTGCGAGACATAGTTATACTTTGAGACATGAGTGGCGGTGGGTGGGCGGAATTAAACGGGTGGGAGTGTTCGACAGAGAGTGTGTGTGTGTTTTTGTGTGAGAGACTTGTAGGACAAGGTAGAAAGACGACTTCTAACCTTGACGGAAGTAGAGAAATAGACGGAGCGCGCGTGTGTAATTGAGATGCCCAGGGAGAAGGGAGATTTGTATGTGTGTGTGACAGATTGCACAATTCATTCACGTATCACTATCTAACGGTCGAGGACGTTCCTCGCTTGAACATAATCAATATCTACTTCGTATCGTGGCCGAAGATACAATATCGATTCAACGCTATAAAGATTGGACACTCACATATCGCATAAGTTATACTTTTTTTTCAAATAGCCTTTTTCAATCGTGCATGCCAAAGTTATAGTGATATTTCTTCAAACAACCACTGTAGTTATCATGTACATGCACCATTGTTAGTGTTGCATTCAAATTCATTAGTTTTGGATGATTTAAGGTTCTATTATGAAGAAATATACATAATATTCATATATTAATTCAATGGGTTGTGCAATTTATGAAATGGATGCCAAGTAATCATATGAGGTAACACTTTTAAGTAGCGGACTATAATATACATTTCTTTTGCGCATCTATATTATCCATTTGTTACTATACAATATAATTGAAATTAACACGATCAATGCATTGTGCTTAAAATAAGTAACCAATGGCACAAAATTACAAATTTACACGAGAAATACATAGGCTGAGCGTTTGCTCCATTTTTTATGAACGCGCCTTAGTTACACCCGTACGATTGGCCACGCCCGTGTGATCGTAACAAGTTATTGATGCATCATCCGGGTTATTTTCTTTTTTTCTGGGCTCGACTTCATACGAGTTATTGCTGACGTGTGCGCCGTGTATACAGTCGCACGTCACCGGCTTCCCGCTGGCACTGTCCAAAATTAGTTGAAACTGGATACGAATGATCCCGCAGGCGGCAAAATCTCCCGCCGACTTCTAAAATTTCCGCGACCTAGTCCGGATCATGCGAAATTCCCCTTTTGTCCTTGGTGCAAGGAGAACAACATGGCCCTCATTTACATAATAGGTCGGGGTTGCTTTGGTAAGTTCCGGTCCCCCCCCACCACAGGGAACCCCCATTTCCTCTCCCCACCCGCAAAAACAACTACTCCACAGCACCAGAGCATCTTACAGCACGCCGTCCGTACTTCATCGGCGATTCTACCCCCTTCCCTCATGAAACCCTAGACTGCTCAGCCACCGGCGTACCAGAGCCTATTCTCTGCCGGCGTCATCCACCTCGCCGGATCTGCTTCTGAGGCCGCATCTACCCCTCCCACCTCCCCTAGAAACCGTAGATTGCTCATCCACCACTGTACCATAGCCCATTCAGTGTCGGCCTTGTCCACCGCGCTGAATCTGCTTCGCCAGTGCTCTCGTCAACCGCAGCGCATCTATAGAGGCTCCTTCCTACATCGCACCAGAGCCGCTTCGTCCACACCCCCGGAGCCGCCCCATCGACGCCCCCGTCGACGGCCTCAGATCCGCTTTGTCGAAACCGTCCTCAACCCTACCGGAGCCGCTTCGCTGACACCATCATCAACCCAACCGGAGCCGCTTCACCGACACCCAAGTCCACGGCCTCAGATCCGCATCGTCCACACGACCGTCCACCCTATCGGAGCAGCTTCCCGATGCCCTTGTCCACGGCCGCAGATCCGCATCGTCGACACCATCCTCAGCCCTACCACCGGAGCAACTTCACTGACGCCCTCGTCCACGGCCGCAGATCCGCATCATCGACATCATCCTCAACCCTACCACCGAAGAAGCTTCACCGATGCCCTCGTCCACGGTCCTAGATCTCCTTACTAGACCTCGACAGCCACCGCAGCGTCATCACCATTGACATTTCTAACTTGGTTCCCACCATCTGGCATGATGCCAAGCACCCGCCGCGACCTAAATACTTGTCACCTTTAAACCCATCCAGCATCACCTGCCAGATGTACTTCAAATATACTAATAGGTTGCTGTTACATGTTATGGAGCTGGCAAGAGCCGCAAGGACGATGTTTCTTCTGGATCTAACACCTTGGCCAACCAAACTCTTGGACTGAAGCATTGCTATGATATTGTAAGTGCGTCTCTCTCTTGTATTGTTGTGTGCCTGCCAGCGTGCTTTGCTAGGATTTTCGACCAGTAATCCCTTTGTGTAGCCAATGATTACCACTACTGGCTGCTAAATTAGAGATATAGATGTCATACATTACACAAAGTCATAGGTGGCATGAAGGAATGCCAGTGCACTAAATTAGGCTCCCTTAGAGTGCCTGCAAGTCCAGTACACAGAGTCATGGCTAGTTTATGCGACGCACACAATCGTTAATTGGTGGTTTAATTATGTGCAAGGGATATGCAATGTATTATCATGTAGAGATGTCTCAAATTAGCTGTGTCAACTTGCAGATGGGGTGCTGCAATGAAAAGTACAAGATTTCTTAGTACAAGATGTATGGTGCATTTTCATGGAACATCGCAAAAAAATGAGGGGCAGCGGTGAGCCTATACAGCGTGGTATGGTAAGTCACTCCATTGCAATCATCGTGATGTTATTTCTTTGGCATTGTTGTTGGCCAGGGTTCTTAGGGCCAGTTATTTTGAGTTATCCTATGAAAATAAGCTCCTGTGAATATAAGCTCGAGATAATAAGCCAACCAGTTCTTTTCATTGCCTGCTTTTTAAGCTTATCTGTTGTATGATCAGTGAAAAGTCTATTGCATTATATTTTGTCATTTTGCTGCCCATATGAAAATAAATTTGACTTACAAACATCACGAATTGAACCCATCGCAGTAACTAATATGATAGGAAAACAGACCATCATTATTTGTTCAAAATGCAAATACAAAGATACCATCTACTTGGCACAATCTACTTTGGTCAATGTCTTCTAAACAGTGGATAATTGCCTAAATTTATATGATTAATCATTATCTAGCAAAATTCCATGGTCCAAGTGGCTAGTTTTTATCATATAGCAGCACCACCTGAAAGCATCATATAGCAGCAGCAGCAGCTCATAGCAATTCATCATATAGCAGCAGCAGCTCATAGCAATTCATCATATAGCAGCAGCAACAGCTCATAGCAATTCATCATATAGTAGCAGCAGCTACAACTCATAGCAATTCATCATATAGCAGCAGGAATAGCAGCTCATAGCAATTCATCATATAGCAGCAGCAGCTGATAGCAATTCATCATATAGCAGCAGCAGCAGCTCATAGCAATTCATCATATAGCAACAGCAGCAGTAGCAGCTCATAGCAATTCATCATATAGCAGCAATAGCAGCAGTAGCTCACAGCAATTCATCATATAGCAGCAGCAGCAGTAGCTCACAGCAATTCATCATATAGCAGCAGCAGCAGCTCATAGCAATTCATCATATAGCATATCAGAATGAAAATTTAGCAAAAAATCAGAGGAGATCCTCTCCATGTTGGATGAGCTCATCCCGCAATAGCACCTCATGGCCATGGCCTAGGAGGAGGGGAGGGGGAATGAGGGGCCTTCTGCCGGAGTGGGGCGTCGGCCATAGTTGGGCGGCGGCTGCCGGAGTGGAGCGTTGGACGGACCATAGTGGAGCAGCTGCTGGGGACCAGCAGAGTGAGGGGCAGCGCCAGAGGGAGGAGCTGCCGGGGAGATGGAGCCCTACCCGCAAGCCATGGAACCTCGCTGGATAGAGCATCATCGAGGAGCAGGGCAGATGGGACCGATCGTGGTGGCTTGTAGGAGGAACTCTAGCACTGCAGGCAGGGGATCGAGGCAGAGGGAAAGGGGAGAGGAGATGCGGGCGGGCAGGGGAACAAATGCTTGCATGTTTGTTTTTACTTGGGGGTCGGGTGTGACGCGAGCCTGAGCAGTGGCATTTTCAGTGTAATATTGGCAAACAACAGAGTCATTTCGCTATACCCCTTCAATTTTAAGTGAGCTTCTACGGGAAGCAACCCCTCCCCAAGCTTTTTCTCATTGTGAAGGAATGGGTGGTGGAAATAAGTTCAGCCCAAGCCCATAACTCAAAAACGAGTTCTTTAGAGCTTTTATGGCTTGTTTTGACAATAAGCTCTCAAAAGGTGGAAAAGAACTGGTCTTAACCTGCAATTCAATTGTGCGTGCAATGATGAATCACTCCTGCCTGCTATAGAGTAGATTTAGGCATCATACATGGCATAACCTAATACATGTGCATCTCATTATAGAATATGAAACATGCAATGTTTATGCTAGTTCGTACGTTGCACATGATGTTTAAATGCCTCCTAAATCTGGTCAGTCAAGTGAAGGTCTTTAAGCCTCCTTCTATGGTTGTTTTCTTGATATGTAATTCAGTGTTGTGCAAGATTTGCTCACACATGTGTTCAATTGCTTGTTTGTATCAGCCAACCATACCAGAACTATTTGCTTTGATTACTTGATGTTCATGACCTAACAGAGCTTGTCAATGATTTAAACACTAATGGCTGCTGTAGTGGGGGCTTGTATAACTCATAGGTGACATAAAGGTTTGTCTGTACACTAAACTAGGCTCCCCAAGCGTATGTGGAGGTCCAGTTCATGAAGGTACGCCTTGTTTATACATAGCGCACACATACTAAATGCTCATTTGAGTGTGTGCTAGATATGTGGCATGTTTCATTATGTGGTGTCATTTTGTTATAAACTCATGCTTTGGTGTTGCCCAAAGACTGGAAAGTATGCATATTTATCTTCCATGTAAGGAGACCTGTAGCTAGTTTGTGTCACCTTGCAGAGGGGGTGCAACGAAGCAAAGATTCAGGATTTCCAAGTACAAGATGTTAGGAAGGAGCCTTTCAAGAGAAGGTGGAGCAGCGCTGAGCCTGTACAACCAGTTATGGTAAGTCACTGTATTACATTTACCAGGACATCCTATTTATCTGACATTGTGCTTGCATAGGGTTCTTCACCTGTAACCCAGTCATTGGGCCATTGATTAATACTCCCTTCGCTCACTATTACAAGATAAGATGTTCTAACTTTTTCCTAAATCAGATGTATGTAAACACATTTTAATGTGTCTGTTCACTCATTTCAGTATGGATGTAGTCTACATTTAAATATCTAAAACATCTTATATTAGTGAACAAAGTGAGAAACTCCTTCCTGCTATGGTAGAGTTCTCGATGTCATAAATGTCATAACCAAATGCATGTTCACATCATTAGCCTCCCTATCATTACTAGGATCTTGAGTACATACTAGTCGAGATACTTCATAGGGGGCAAACAATGTTACATTACTTGTTCCATTATATAGAAGATACATCAGTTGATTCAAATGTAGCCAGGCCAAGGATGTTATTGAGGCGTGCATGTATGCATGCTCCCAACACAATAGTTCAATTGCTTGTTTGCTTCAGACAAAATTGCTCTTTTCAATTGCTTTATTTGTCCTTAGTTAATTAGATGCCCAAACAATGCTGCCTCATGTAGGGTACTTGTATAACTATTAGTTGACATAATTAAATGCCTTACCATTTCATTACTCTGGCGAAGTGTGCCTGAAGCTTTGAAGTCCATTAACCAACTATTACTGCATGAGGCTCACAATCTAGTTTATATGAGGCTAATGATTGCATAGTTTTGCTTGCTGTAGTAGGTTTGTATGAATCCCTCTGCAGTTCATTATGCTCCCTAAGACTCTTTTGAAACATGGCACACAATGTTCCAGCTAGTTAATACGAGCTATACAATGGCTAACTGCTTGCTTACTTATACGCTAGATATATCTAATGTTCAGTAGCTGCACTTGGTTTAAATTTGTAACCTGTCTGTGTTTTGGATTTGGCCCCAACATCATGCTCCTTTGGTGAGCTAAGAGAGATTTCTGTATGCGGCCTGCACAGACTACCATCTTTATACTTTTTAAAATATCACCTGCTTATGCTTCATGACGTGTGCATTATTGTTAGTCCTGTTTTGCCATGTACAAGATAGTCTGTCTTGCTCGCTTCACTGTTGTAGCAATATTTTTGCTGTAGTCATGTGTACTTACAGAAACATTTCAGGATAAAGTGACATCAACACGAAGCTCTCAGAGCAGTGCGGCATGGCCATTACCAAATAATTATGGATTGGAATTGGAATGTGCTGATGTTCTAGAGCATCAACTAGAGGCGGCAAGATAGCGTGCATATGAGTCTCAAGATTTAATCAACATGTTGAGATTGGAGGTGCAGACAAAAGATGCAACAGTCAAAAAAATGAAACAAGAGACTGAGGAAACCACAAAGAAAGTGGAGATTTTGTAGAATGAAATTTGTGCTATCTGAATCAGGCCAATTCTATTTTCTGAAGAGATTATAGTTCAAATGGTAAGTTCTGTTGATGCGCGTCCATGATCTATGAGCTGTATGTGCCCAGTGTATGTAATTTGCTGTTTGTTTATGCTTTATTATCACTGTTGGCAAACTATGATGCCCAGTGGATGTAATCTGCTGTAATTTCTTTATTGTATAGTGTAGGATTATTCTTCGTGTCTATGACTTAAATCTCTTTATTGTATCGTGTAGTTTTTTTTAGGGGATTGTAGAGTAGGATAGTTCTATGTTATTATATATGCTATCATTGAAACGGGGTCCAACAGGCCCAATCTACGTGGGCCCATAATTGCTCGAATGGTCCAATCTATGAGGCCTATTACAATCATTGGCCGTCCCGTGGCAAAAATGGATTTAGGGCTCGAATGTGGGCCCATCGTAACGTGGGCTCTTACCAGGCCGTTAATAGGCCGAATGCTTGATAGGCCCGCTATAATGGAAATGAGCCCACGGGCCACTAGCAAGCCGAAATGATCATCAGTTGAGTCTTGGCCCATTTCCATGTCGGGCCGTTAACAGGCCGAAAGCCAATCGGGCCATAAGTTGGCCCATATACAGAACGGGCCTTTAACAGGCCAAAAGTCATGTCAGGCTGGAATTGGGCCATGGAGAACATGGGCCGCTAAGAGGCCGAAAGTTAGGTCGGAATGTAACACTACTAGGGAAAACCCTAGCAGTAGCGCAGGTTTATGGCCTAGCAGTAGCACGGGTACACGCGCTACTGCTACGGCACTGCAGCTAACGTTTAGCAGTAGCGTTGGTTGGGAAGCGCTACTACTAACCTAGGTAGCAGTAGCGCTGGTCTGACCAGCGCTACTGCTACACCTACCTAGCAGTAGCGTGTGTCCAACCAGCGCTACTGCTACAATTTCGTGTATTTTTATTTTCTTCTGAGTATTTGCGCTGTATTTGTACAGGTTTTATACAGTAATCTCATCATATGATTTTATGATCATGATGAATTATTATATCGGTGGGTGAAATAAACGCGGATTAGATTCAAGTGGATGGATCCAAAGTGACCATGTTGGATTAGTAGGACGTGCGACGACGTCCTACAAATCCAACATGGTCACTTTGGATCCATCCACTTGAATCTAATCCACGTTTCTTTCACCCAATGATATAATAACTCATCATGATCATAATAACAACTCATCATCATCATAATATATAACTCATCATCATCAGAGTCATGACAACTCATCATCAAAACAACTCCTCGTGATCATCATCTATGAGTCATATAACAACTCATCATTCTAGCTAACACATTGTAGCACATATAACTCATCATGATCATAATAACTAATCATCATCATCATAGTCATATCAACACTAGCTAATTGTTCTTACTACCTAGGACCTAGTCCTCTCTCCTAGGTAAAATAGCATAAAATAGGTAAACCGGTCCATCTCCAAAATGGAGAATGGAGATCCACCTGTCGCCAACTTCTGGCTTGCGCACACGCATGTTGTCTTCAATCGGTTGTGTGCGCGCCTTCATTACTTTGCTCCAATCTTTGATATTGAGCCTTCCATCTTTCAAAGAAATAGAGTATGCACTTTGGTAAGCCGTCGGTGGAAACGGTCCTAAGCTAACCATGTGCATACTCCCTTCGGTAAGCATCATGTGAGGCACAACCTCGCTAGGGAGCTTCTGTTGAACAATATAGTAACATATATAGTTAGCAATGTAGTTTACTTAAGAAGAATGTATGCAACGAAGTTACCATCATTAACAAAATCATACCAAGTTTTTCGCAATGAGGTTACCATCAAGCAACTGATGGACTAGTGGCACGTATCCAGTATAATTTGGGCTGATAAACTGATTGGTCTTAAAATTCTCAACATCATCTATAAATGAGACAAGATATCCTTTCTCCTCACAATTAAGCTCGGAGCCATAACTGTAGTACGTCATGTCCACAGCTTTCCGAGTATTTTTTGAAGATAAGAAATAAGCTGATAATTATAAATAAACAAGTTTAGTAGCGATGAACACCAAATATTTTTAAATAAAAAATATAAATTACTTAACAAATTAGTTTCACAAACTCACATTTAGACAAAATAGGAGGCATATCCACATCGACCCAAATGTTGATATTATCTTCAATATCTTCATCTTCGGGATGAATATCAAAAGTTATTTGCATATTCTCCTCAAATCCATAGGCCTTGCAGAAAGCTTCCCAATTAGAGCAGCCAAAATGAGAGTGATTAAGCGCATTGTAGAGCTTAACCCGAAAAGCATAACCGTGTTTAGTCCTGAGGTGAGCCCTCCTCATCTCCATATTCTCAAGGTCATGGAAACCGAGCTTCTGCAAGACAAACGGTCTTGCATGGCACGGGATGTACTAGTCGAATTGAAAAAAAACGGAAATTACACTTTGAAGCAAAGAATCATAAGTCATGATTAATTAAGATGAAATACTTGTCGTTGCATACTGTACAAACATCGAAGGTCTCTTCCAACTTCACGATGAAGAACCTACCATTTTGCAGGTGAGGCTCCCTGTCGCACAAACCCCGGTCATCGCAGCAGTAGTCGCACTCCGGGATCTTATCATCGTCGGACATTTCCTGTGTTCAAAATTCAAAGATTATAAATCGACGACAACTAAAAGGAACTCAACACACAGATCATCATTATTCAACCCGAAATGTCATTTAATTCTCTTTCCGGCAAATCCAGGGTACTCGATATTTCCTATATATTCTAGCACAAGTCATGCTAAAATTCACGGAAAAATCCGGCATGACCTTCACTAAAATAGGACATATCGAGCGCCTGAAATTTGCCGGAACGGAAATGAATCAACACTCCGGCAAAACATAGGCCACTCGGATTTTCCTTGCGATACAAAGATGTCCATACACATACAAAGATGTTTAAACTTGAAATTCTATCCGGATCAATTATCATTTAAAAAAAACTAGCTTCACATTGTCACAGCTACTCATCTACTACTACTACATCTATAACCCGAACATTTCATTTGGATAAGAAGCATAACTAAATACCCTAGTTCTTCAAGAAAGTAGGTCTCTCTCTCTCTCTCTAAATTTGGCAATGTGAGATTGACATAACTAAATACCCTAGTTCTACTCTATTCAACTTCGAGGAGAAGAGAAGGAGGAGGAGGACTTTTAGCTCACCGACTCGGGTGTAGAGGAAGTAAAGGTAGCTCCGACGACGATCACTCCACAGCGAGACGCGACACTACAAAGCCTGCATATTCCACCTCAAAATTTTAGATCATCAAATCTCATATAGCATTCTTTGATGACAAAGTGATAATGACATAAAAATAATTAAATTGTCAAATACATTTCTATATTGAAAAAGAAAATTACTAAAAATTTCTATACCTAAATTTTCTTACTAAATTTTTTTATTACTAATTTGATACCAAAAAATTTCTGAAATAGCATTCCAATACATTTCTATTAGTAAAACTTTTTTATATTCAAAAAATCTATTCACTAGTTTTCTATTCTATTCAAAAGACCATTCTACGTACCTATCTACATTCTACAAGAAAATTCTACCTATCTATTCTATTCAAAAAACCTCCATTCTACCTATATTTTCTATTTTATTCTATTCAAAATACCTACATTCTTTTCATATAACTTATATGTTCTATTTTATTCAAAAAAACATAGATGGGGGAGGGAAGAAGGGAGAAGGGAGGAAAGGGAGGAGGGAGGGAGGGAGGCAGGAGGGAGGAAGGGAGGGAGGGAGGCAGGAGGGAGAAGGGAGGCGGGAGGGAGGCGAGAGGGAGGAGGGAGGAGTGAGGAGGGCAGTGGGAGGAGGGAGGAAGGCGGCCGGAGGAGGAGGGAGGGACGCAGATACCTCAGTGGCGACAGTTGTGGCGGGCGACGGCGGGCAGCGGCGGCGGCAGAGAGAGCGAGAGTGTGAGGGGGATAGTGAGGGAGAGAGGAAACGACGGGGTGGATAAGGTGCGCATAGTAGTAGCGCGGGTAAGGGACCCACGCTGCTACTACTCACAATACCTGTAGCACGGTCCTGGAGCCGGCGCTACTGCTAGGCTGTGCCTGGGAGCCGGGCCTGTGTATAAACAGTACTAGCGCCTGTACAGAAGACAGCGCTACTGCTACTTCCTTAGTAGTAGCGCGTATTTGTGGGCCGGCGCTTCTACTATAGCCTGGCCTGGGGGACATGGTGGGGCCCATCTAGCAGCAGTGCCTGAAAGAAAACCCGCACTACAGCTATAAGTGTAGCAGTAGCGTCGGTTCCTGACACGCGCTGCTGCTAAATACCAGTAGCGCCTTGTCTCTAGCCCGTGCTACTGCTAAGATTCTACCTATAAGCTTTCTCCTAGTAGTGTAAATGGCCCAACTACGGTGTGGGCTATTACCAGGCCGAAAGATACACCGGGCTGGAAGCTGGCCCAAATCGCTAATGGACTGCTAAAAGGCCGAAATACGTACTGCCAGGAATTTGGCCCATGCCTATAATGGGCCTCTAACGGGCGGAAAGACGTGCATCCTGGAAATTGGCCCATCTCTATAATGGGCCTCTAACAGGCCGAAAGAACCTCGGCCAGCAAATGAGGCCAAAGACATACCGGGTTGTTAACGGGCTGGAACAGACGATGGGCCGCAATGGTGTCAAATCGTTAATGGGCATTGATGGGTCGAATTGGCAGATCTCGTATGGGCCATTTTTTAAATGGGCCAGACGAAAGTAGGCCGTAAATGGGCCGGCCCGCTTATTTTGACTGGGCTCGCCTTTTTAACCTAAATGGGCCACTGTTGGGCCGTGCCACGTGTCGACATATCATAGGCATCTCTCGTCCAATGAATGAATGACATTTGTCGCAACGCCGAGCTGACATGTGGATCCGCCGGCGAATTAGAAATTTACACGTGGAAAATCGCCATTGGTGAGGGCTGCTAACGGGTTATCGGATCCAAACCCGCACCCGATAGCTTAACGGCGACCCATTACAGTGGATGCCACGTGTCGGTTACCCTTGACAAAAACACTTCCATGACGCGACATTTATCATCATGGAAGCGGACACTTCCATGATGATAATTTCAGTATTATCATGGAACACTTCTACGACAACACAGGTATGACTATCTTGATTCTGTCATAAAATCATCACGGATGTACATGCATGACAGAAAACGTGACCTACTGTGACAAAGACGTATCATCACGGAAGTGTTTTTTTTGTAGTGTGAACCTCGTGCGTGCTTTATCTAGTTTAGTTGGAGCCCAAGACTTTAAATCGATGTCGGTTACTTCATATAGACCTTTAGGATGGTGTGTGGGCTTTCTTGGAGCGTTCTTCCGTGTCCTAACCGGAAGGGTGATTGCGGCAGCTCTAACCCATTCCAGATTACTTGATTCCTGATCATCTGCTGGAGACCGAGGGTTGTCGGACTCAGATGAAGATACATCGCCTGAAGCATGAGTGATGTCGCTGCTACTCTGCATCTACAGAGAACACATGCGAAATTCTAAAAAGGGGGATAAGCATAAAGCTAACAACTTGGTAGCAAGCTGTCTAGACATGTCATGTAATAATTTGGAAAATCTACGGCTAATTTGTTCATTTTGTGTGACTCGGGCGCCCACGATCTGTAATCGACAATAACTAATTGGAACACATACAGCTTATATGTACTAGTTAGGAAGGTAGATAATGAACATATGTATGCTCTCCGTTATTTTATAGCCAATTTGGGAACATACAGAACCAAATAGGAAGAGGGATCACGAGGAAATAGGCCTCAGCGCGATGGAGAGCAGTAGCTGACAGGTTTTTGTGCAAACCCGGCAGGAGAGGCGAGGGTTACATGATTAATATGCTCGAGGGCTTCTGGCGAGCACATGAAGACGACGAGGCACGAACAGCGACGTGTTGGGAATGGCAGTGAAGGTAGGGTTGACGCCGAAGAGCGGGCACACGGTTGGGTTGAGCACACCGGCGCCGGAAAGGGTTCTAGTGTGGATCTGTGGGAGGGGGAGCTGGCGATGGAGTTTTGGTAGAATATGCGGACTGTTGAGTGAAACGGGGGCGGGCGGTGGGGGGGTGTTGGCGGCTTCGGTGAAAAAAGGGCGTCGGTCGCGGTGCGGAAAGGCCTATGCAAACGGAAGCCTCTACGAGCCCGTGTGCACAAACTACATAATTTCGCTTGAAATGAAGACGTGGTAATTTTGAAATGAAGAGGTGAGTTCAACATTTCAGCTCGAATTTTTTTCCACGGTACGCAATCACCATCATACCCTAGGTTTGATTTTCTGGCGCATTTCAGGTCTCGTTTGCTACATTTAAGCCATTTTTTGCATTTACCATTCATTTAGTGCATATAAATCAAATCCCAACCGCAACTACATGTGGGTGTTGGCAAAGCAGGTCTACAAAATCATTTGTGTGTCACTTTGTGTGTTTTTATTCATTGTCCAAGGAATGGGAAGAATTTTCAAACATTTCGGATGCGAGATGCGGCCACCGGCGTAGGTCGTTTTGGTATTTTAATTACAGGAAATGCAGATGGAGTCCAAAAATCACGAAAATCGGTGTGTCACCATGGCGTGCTCTCAAGACCCCGTGGAATTTTTTTGGTAAAGTTTGGCACAAGTTTGGATGATCGCTCCTTGGAAACCGGAGCATCTCACAAGAAGGATCATAGTTTCCAAAAGGAGACGTGGCAATTCCAACTCCAGTCGCCGGTGACTTCATCGTTTCACCTCCAATTTTTTTCCACAGTACGCAATCGCTATTATACCCTAGGTTTGATTTTCTTGCGCATTTCGGGGCTCCTTTGCTATATTTAAGCATTTTTTTGCATTTACCCGACATTTAGTGCATATAAATCAAATCCCAACTGTAACTGCATGTGGTGACGAAAGGGGACAGGATTGCTGTTCAACCTGGGTGCATCCAATGGTGCAGACGTACGATCCGTGGGGTTTGGGTTCTGGCCAATCAGAACGCACGACTCACATCACGCGTAGTAGGGTTCATAGGCCACGGTTTGGTAGACACACGTCTTTCGTGAATGAACCGTGTGCTATTGGAAAACATTTACATCAAGGAGCAGCATAATTTCTTTTGAAATGAAGACGTGGTAATTTTGAAATGACGACGTGAGTTCAACGTTTCGGCTCAATTTTTTTTCCATGGTACGCAACCACCATCATACCCTAGGTTTGATTAGCCATTTTTTGCATTTACCATGCATTTAGTGCATATAAATCAAAACCCTACTACAACTACATGTGGGTGTTAGCAAAGAAGGTGTAAAAATCATTTCTGTGTCGCTTTGCTAGTTTTCATTCATTGTCCGATAAACGGGAAGAATTTTCCAACATTTCGGCCGCGAGATGCGGCCACCGGCGTAGGTCTTGTTGGTAATTTAATTATAGGAAATGTGGATGGACTTCAAAAATCACGAAAATCGGTGTGCCACCGTGGCGCGAACTAAAGACCCAGTGGAAAAAATTTGGTAAAGTTTGGCACAAGTTACGATGATCGCTCCTTACAAACCGGAGCATCTCACAAGAAGGATCATATATGGTTACCAATAGGAGACATGGCAATTCGGAATCCAATCGTCGGTGACTTCATCATTTCGCCTCCAAATTTTTTCCATGGTACACAATCACCACTACACCCCAGTATTGATTTTCTGGCGCATTTCGGGTCTCGTTTGCTATATTTAAGCCATTTTTTGCATTTATCGTGCATTTTGTGCATATAAATCAAATCCCAACCGCAACTACATGTGGGTGTTGGCAAAGTAGGTCTACAAAATCATTTGTGTGTCACTTTGCGTGTTTTCATTCATTGTCCAAGGAATGGGAAGAATTTTCAAACATTTTGGATGCGAGATGCGGCCACCGGCGTAGGTCTTGTTGGTACTTTAATTACATGAAATGCAGTTGGAGTCCGAAAATCACGAAAATCGGTGTGTCACTATGGCGTGCTCTCAAGACCCCATGGAATTTTTTTTGTAAAGTTTGGCACAAGTTTGGATGATCGCTCCTTGGAAACCGGAGCATCTCACAAGAAGGACCATAGTTTCCAAAAGGAGACGTGGCAGTTCGAACTCCAGTCCCGGGTGACTTCATCGTTTCGCCTCCTATTTTTTTCCACAGTACGCAATCACTATTATACCCTAGGTTTGATTTTCTGGTGCATTTCGGGGCTCCTTTGCTATATTTAAGCATTTTTTGCATTTACCAGGCATTTAGTGCATATAAATCAAATCCCAACTGCAACTGCATGTGGTGATGAAAGGGAAGAGGATTGCCATTTGATCTGGGTGCATCCAACAGTGCAGACGTACAATCCGTTGGCTTTGGGTTCTGGCCAATCAGAACGCACGACTCACATCGCGCGTAGTAGGGGTCATCGGCCACGGTTTGGTAGACACACGGCTTTCGTGAATGAACCGTGTGCTATTTGCAAACCAGATTGCATATGTTCTGTTCATACATACTAGAGTGAGATCAATTGAGTGTGATAGCTCTAGGGTATATAATCATAAATAGTTCAAACTCATTGCCTGTGCTGACAACATATCAAGGTCAACATATTAATCATTCTTAGATCAACAGAAGGTCGGGCATAACTCAAAATTCAGTACATGCGACAGTTCTAATTGAACGAATTAAGTTGCAGAATTGACATAATAAATAGGTTGACCCCGAATGAACTTAGGATTTCTAATGATTTTAAGCCTCTCTTTATGTTTGGTGCGTGATCCCTTGGCTGGCAACTCAGCAAACACATCGTACTCGTCCTCATCAGCAACACTCTCGATGCCCAGTACCCTTCTCTTCCCACACATCACTACATGGCAGTTATTATGCAAGGGGTCTTTCACATAGAAAATCTGGGTTGCATCGCTGGCAAGAATGAATGGGTCCTTGTGATATGCCATCTTTGTCATGTTAACACAGGTCTTCCTGTATTCATCAACCTTTACCTGACTAAGAGGGACCCATTTGCACCTGAATAATGCCACCTTAACTTCCACATAGTTAAGCTCCCAAATCTCTTCGATGGTTCCATAGTATACCCTTTTATCAGCTTCATCTACAGTTATGCATTCTATGCGAATAGAGCTGTTCTGATATGAGGTCTTCTTATCACGTTCCTCAATGTAGAACGTGTAGCCATTTATGTCATACGCTTGGTACCTCAATACCGTAGGTGATGGCTTTTGTGCCAACCACGTTGCAATGTCATCCATGGATCTGCGTGACAAATGATCCTTCAGCCATTTGACGTAGTACTTATTGTGCGCCTTCATCACGACATCTAATGGATGCATCATTAGTAAGAAGCTTCGTCGTATCTCCGCCAAGTGTTCTTCACCATAAGCGTCGAGAACTGGGCTGTTAAGCAGTACCGTCAAATGGGCTTGATCGTTCTCATCTCCGGGTGTAGCGTGTGGCGTGCCAGCAAGGACCGGCTTACTGGCCAGCCTTCCCTCGTGGCAAGCGAGGGGCAAACCTATAGGTCTTTGTTTCATGTATTCGGTGCAAAACTCAGCCACCTCATCCGCGGTATAACCTTGTAGGATGCTTGCCTCTGGATGTCATAGGTTCCAACAATAGCGCTTCAATATTCCCATGTACCGCTCGAAGGGATACATGTTGCGAAGAAACACAGGACCACAGTACGTTATCTCGTCGACAAGGTGCACAGTGAGATGGACCATGACATCAAAGAATGACGGTGGGAAAAACGTCTCTAGGTTGGACAATATTCTTGCAATATCCTCTTGCATATAATCCAGCTCTTCATGATCTACCACTTTCTGCCATAGTTTGTTGAAGAAATCATAGAGATCAATGAGTGTGTTTCTTATGTCTGTGTCCATCAAATTCCTGATGGCCACTGGGAGGATGTGTGTCAACATTACGTGGCAATCATGTGACTTCATGTGTGCCAACTTCATTTTACTTGAGTTCACATCCACGAGACTTCTGATGTTTGCGGAGTAGGAAGAGGGTGTCTTAATTGACAACAAGTACTCATAGAACTCTTTTGCTTCTTTTGGAGTGAAATTGTAACTCTAGCGAACGTGGAGGAATTTGTCATCATCTTCTGCTTCATTCATGCGTTTTGGTTGATCACCAAGCATATCGAGTCATGCACCATCACCATCCTTTGTTTTACCTTTAATCTTGAGCAGAGTACCAAGGATGCTTTCACATATGTTCTTGTCTACATGCATGACATTGATGCAGTGACGCCCACTTAGAATATTCCAGTAAGGTAATTCCCAGAACACTGATTTCTTCTTAAACACCTGCAACTTGGGTGTTTGTTTCGACGATGAACCGTGTCCCTTGCCAAGCACAACTTCAATTTGCTTAGCCATGCAGTGGACCTCCTTCCCAGAATAAGGTCTTGGGCCCAAACCTACCTCTGCCGTATCATCAAATTCAGCTTTCATCTTTCGGTATGGGTGATCTTTCCGTAAGAACCTACCATGACGCAAATACACGGTTTGTGCGAGTTGGGAAGAAATCTACTCGCTGTCCTATCCATGCATGTGACACATCCTACATCTCCCCTTGTTTCCTGCCCCGACGTGTTGCCTAATGTTGGCATATCTTGAATGGTGTGAAGAAGCAACGCATGGACATCGAAAAACTCCTTTTTGTAAGCATCATAACATTTTACACCAGTCCCTTTTTCCCACAATGTCAGCAGTTCTTCTACTAGTAGCTGAAAGTAAATGTCGATGTCATTTCCAGGTTGCTTCGGGCCTTGAATAATCATTGACATCATGATGTATTTTTTTCATACACAACCGTGGAGCAAGGTTATATATGCACAGAAGCACCGGCCATGTGCTGCATTTGGTGCTCATATTGCCAAATGGATTCATCCCGTCAGTACAATCCCCGAGCCATATACTTCTAGGATCCTTGGCAAAGTCTTCATACTTTTCCTCGATTGACTCCCACTGAGCCCCATCTTTCGGGTGCCTCAAATATTTATCCGCAATTCGCTCATCATGATGCCACCGCAACCTCTTCGCCTCTCTAGGGTTTGCAAACAAACTCTTCAACCTTCGAATTAAAGGAAAGTACCTAACAACCTTGAATGGGATTCCTGTCTTGATCTGGTCGTCCAATTTGTACTTGTCCTTTGCTCTCCTGCGCTTGTATCGTTGATGCTTGCATATGCGACATGCACGCAAATCTTTGTACTGACCGCGGTACAACATACAATCATTCACACAAGCATGTATCTTCTGGACTTCAAGTTCCAATGGGCAAACAACTTTCTTCGCTTCGTTTGTGCTTTTGGGGAGCACATTATCTTCTGGAAGAATGTCTTTGAAAAGACCTAACAACTCTGTGAAGACCTTGTTTGATAGACCGTTTTCTGCTTTAAATCTGAGAAGCACCAGTGTGGCACTCAACTTGGAATATTTCCTTTTGCAACCTGGATACAAATCTTTCTCGGAGTCTGCATCAATGGTTGGCAGATCCTTGTACCCAACCATATCTTTATTTGGGCCCTGGAAATCTGCAATCATAGCAGCAAAATTTGGCATACCATCAAGGTCGTCGTCTTCGTCGCCATCGTCCAGTGGGGTTTTCCGCTTGTCTCTGTTCCGTTGGTAGCTCTACGTCTGAGCCCTGAGGTTAGATTCAACATCCATGTGACTCTAATCGGGGGTTGGCATCTTGCCGCCCTAGTTACCTTCATCCATGACCGGCTCTTCACCGTGTCTAGTCCAACATGTATATCCATCCATGAATCCCCGCTTGACTAAGTGGAATTCGACGTCTGTAACTTTATATGACTCTGTATTGGTACAATCCTTGCATGGACACAGGATGTAATAGTCGTTACGGACTCTCTTCTTTGTCCTTTCAGCCAAAGTGATGAACTCCGTCATGCCACTCGCAAACTTTGAGCTTCTCCGATGCTTCATCCATTCAGATCGTTCCATGTGCACCACACGTGGGGTAATTCAAAAAAGCATTAATAAATGGATTAATTGATGCCCAAAGATGCATGCATAAATCACAAGATTTTATTTTCATAATTTATGGAGGGCGCTCCATATTGTTATCCAGCCGTGCGATGACACAAATTAATGACCAGTCAATTTACACGCAGAGTGCAGTATACTACCCTTATGAATTGAATACCTTAATTATGCCACTCAACGAAAAGAATACCTTAACTAATTAGCCGTGCGGCGACCTCCACCCAGCAGACAAAGAAGCGCGATGCTGTGGCACGCTGAGACAGCAGGGTCGAGGAGCAAAGCTTAGTGGGGCATCCACCTGAAGTTTGAGCTCCACTATCCCGCCTTCGATCACCCGGGATGTGCTCCAATCACGCCGCCGCCGACCTCGAGGATTGAGATCCTCCTATTTCCCACTGCCGACCGAGGATTGACCTCCTATCACGCAGCCACCGTTGACCGACCGAGGATTGACCTCCTATCCGGTAGCTGCTGCCTCAGCCGCCACCCCCATCTCTATCTGTAGAGCGGCTATTTTTATTTTTTGACGGGTATCCACAAAGCGGCTGTTTACAGTATTAACTCCATTATTGCATCCCCATATGTACTGGGTAGTACATAACATACGGTTATGTCACGGGAACCATGTCTCACGCACATTGTCTTCTCACACGGTTTGGTGTGGAAATCGTGTGTGAAGTTGTAATATCGAACAGAAACGATATGTACAAACCGTGTGCCATATGCAACAGAGTGCGATAAGTAGTTCTCGGCCGTTATCAGATCCCCATAGTTTCCCCCATTTCCCCCAAATCCCTAGATAGCCCCCAAATTCCCTCGTGTGGCACTGACATTGGGGGAATGCGGATGAGTGGTTCTGATGGTTTCGGTGCGACTGCTCCGGCTCGTATCGCTGCTCTCGGTAGCGCAATGGGCGGCGTCGCCACGACGGCGGTCACCGCCGAGTGCTTGCCTAAGGTCATCAGAAGGCCGGTGTACTACGGATCTGAATCATCTTGTCAGGTTCCAATCAATCCCGATCTTTTTTAGCATGTCCAAAGTAGCTCCCTGCTCAATCCGTCCTGAATGACCCCCGCTCCCCCCACCCAGGAAAGCGATCAACCGTCGGATCCGGAGTATGACTCCAAACTCCCACAACATGAGTTCGACTCGGAGTTTTGTGCCAGCGAGAAGTACCAAAAGCTGAGTTGTGCGCACGGACGCACTCTCGCTCGACGTGTATGCACGGAGGGATTTGACATTGGCTGACGGTTTCTCAGTTGCCCCTTAGAGGTTAGTGCTAAGTTCATCATTTAAGTTGAGTTAACGCCCCGCCCATCCTGAATATTTAACATTGGCAGGGATATGAGGCTTGTGCCTTTGTTAACTGGTTGGATGATGAATGGCATGGCAGGGCTCAGAGTGTAATCACCAAGCTCGTAGAAGATAACGTAAAGCTGAAGAAGAAACTGACTGATCTGGAGTGTACAAGCACTATGATGAAGCAAGAAAGACTCAATCACAGGCAATAGATGAAAGCAAGAGACAGGAAGGAACTAGCATGTGTAGTTGTAGTTGTCGCATTAGCCATCTTCTATGCGCTATTTGCAATGATGATTAGGGGCTTTGTTTGATTATTACTGGCTACGTCAATAAGCAGGGCCCATCTATTGCTTGACAACTGTCCTATGAAAACTGCTTATTTCACATTTGGACGCTCCAACCTGTGTGTGTAATTATCACATTTAGAACTGTGCAACCGCGGGAATTTGGAGCGACTGGGTACTAATAATTATGGTTGATTATATCAGGATTCTAACCGCCTGCCAAGGCACCAATATAATCCGTCAATCCCCCACTTCAATTGCCATTCCTCTTTTCTTCATACCCCACTCCAGTCTCCACCGGCTTCATCGTCCCGGCCGGCCGTGCTACACACTTACACACACTCTGCAATCTCGCTTTCTCTCGCTTTGTATACGTACCGCAGCCATGTCGAGCGACAGCGAGGACGACAGTTCCGCCAGCAGTCTGGCGCCCAATGATAGGTCAACCTTGGAATCATCCCGCTCGTCTTCCATGAGTCCAGCGTCGAGCCCTAACCTCGATTTTATCCGGATCATGGAAGGGACACCGCCGCCCGAGTCGTTGAGCGATGACCAGACGGACAAGGAGCCGTCGGAGGACGAAGAAGATGACGACAATGATGATGATGAGGAGGAATGTTCGAACGACGAGGACGATGACGAGGACATCAACGACGATGATGGCGGCGGCGATGAAAAGCCAACGTTCAGCGGCAAGAAGCGTCCTCGCCAAGACAATGTCGTGGAGCCATCCAACAACAACAAGAAGAAGAAGGACTAAATTAAGCAGACTGTATATCTCTGTTGCCGTTCGCTCATATTAATTCGTTATCTCTGTGTCCCCCGTCAATCTCATCGCAGACGGTCAGGAATATGTACTCGATAGAGATCTTTTACATTATCGCCCACAGTTGGTTTCTTGAGTTGTGTGCCCTGTCGAGCACACAATTCACAACAAAAAATCGTATGCGATGTCTATAATTATTGCACACAATTCTGATTACCGACCTGTTTGCCGGATATCACACACATCTTGTTACGCCGAATCATTTCTGTACTTCTGGATCATGGCAAATGGTTCATCCGAGTGAACTGTATGACGTATATCGCACACACCTCGATCTGCCTGACCGTTTCTGTTGTTCTGGCTCATCGCAAACAGTTTGTATGGATGAACTGTACGCCACGTATCGCACACACGTCTCTAATCTGACTCGTGCTTGATGTCTCCGCCATGGCACACAGTTTGTCTTATTGGTGACGGTTTTATTACGACACCATTTGCGATTCATGCATCGCACACAGTTTGGTCACGGGGTCTGTGATTCATGTGTCACGTTAGCAGTCGCCTGTAGTAGTGTTATTGTTTATCTTTTCTCTTTGCTTAAAAGTTTTCCTCTCTTTTGATGTTGTCCTTGGCCACTTATGCGAAATGCTTTTACCAAGATAGCAATTATGTATATGCGAGAACAATTGATGACACAATAGATGATACGATGATATATGCACGCTATGATAGCTATGCAGAACGTGTATCACTAAAGTGCACAAGTAGCGTTGCCCGGCAATATTCAAATGGCGAATCTCGTAGGAAAGTGACGCAAAAGATGGTCTCTGGGTTAACAATGCAATGGCAAGGTAGTGGACTAAGATGTCCTCGAGGTTACCATCCTTGCTTACGGTTGTGGTGTCAAAATGATGAAGTGGTCATTGTCGATGTCGAGTCTGTGGCGAAGATGAGTGGTGGTGATGTCGATGACGAACTTTCCCTAAGTAGCCGAAACACGTTAGGAAATGGAAACCGCAAACTCAACTTCTCAAATGGCAAACATCATAAAATTGCGGTTGGTTGCGGAAAGCGGTGGTGGTTTGTGGAAGGAATGGCGGAAAAACGATCAAAATCGACAAAATTGTGAAGTGGTGGAGTAGTTTGCTGCCAGGGGCCGGATGTCTGGGATGTCGCCCCGGGGCCGGATGTCCGGGGTCACGGGCCGGATGTCCGGGGCACTGGATCCACGGATGAACTTGGGGAAAAACTTGGGGAAGACAAAATTTAGCGCGTAAATTGGGGGATTTTGTGGATGGAATTGGTGGAGAGGATGGGGAAAAGCTAGATCCACCTGAAACACGTTGAATCCATGGATCAAAATCAACAAAACATCATCAAACCAACAAATCAAAAAAAAAATTGGTATGGCTATTTTTGTGGGGGATTTTTGAAATTGGACTAAACAAACAAAATTGGGGCTAGAAGGTGGAGGGGAAGAACTCCAAAGTGTGAATCAATGTGGCTCTGATCCAAGATTATGTAGGGTGGAACCCTATGATGATGATCTTATCACAGTTGAAGGGGGAGAAGGGCAAATTGAGAGAAGAACACAAGAAGAAACACTCAACTGACACAAATCCAATCACACATGCACTAAGTCCACATACACATAGAGGATATACAAGATCCAAAGTCAACACAAGAGGATACAAAGAGTAGCTAGTTCATCCCAATCCTTAAAGGAGTTGAGGTATTGAATCCTAGGAGGATGTTCCCACACGGGGGTCTTGAATCCTAAGGAGGATCTTCTCACATGCTCACATGGAGGTCTTGGTCTCCATGGGAGAGGTAGGGGATGAGCAAAGCTCTATCTCAATGAGCTATCACAATGCTAACCCTAGAAGGTGGAGGAGGAGGTCTATTTATAGTGCTAGTACAAGTTGGGGCAAATTGGAGGGATACATGGCCCTTGGCCCGTTCTCTGCGCACAGGCAGGTGCCGGATGCTCGGGCTAGGGGCCGGATGTCTGGCGGCTCACGAGGAGCCGGATGTCCAGCGGGTTGGCCGGATGTCTGGGCCGGGATGGCCTGGTGTCTGTCCAGCTTCGGTTGCCTCGGGCCGGATTTCCGGGCGGGGGCCGGATGTCCGGGTCCTGGGACTTGTCGGCTGCTGATCTGGCTCTGTTGGTGAAGTCTCCAGGGGCCAGATGTCAGGGCCATGGGCCGGATGTCCGGCTGCTGTAGCAAGGCAGCGGCTCCTCTTGTCGTGCTCCTTCATCCGTGTACTTGGGGACTTGTCCGTGATTCCGAGTGTCTCCGAGAGGGTCTTCTTGGTACCTAAGCACACATAGCATTCCGGATTGAGGTAGTAGCAATGTCTCACGTGGGTCATACGGAATGTCATTAAGGAGAGATGTCACCTCGGTATCGATAGCTCTGGCAAGTGCTCGTGTCATTGGTCCACTTGGCACTTGGGGAGACGAAGGTGGGTCAATGGGGATGACCGTGGGATGCTCCGCATAACTACCGTTGCTCGGGAGTGAATGTTGGGCAGCCTGTATCATAAGGCAAGGCTCCACCATCTCCTGGTGCAGGCATGGCCACTACCGGTCCAGCGCGAGCGTCTGATTGCCGGCGAGCTTCCCGGCACCGCTCAATGCACATGTGGGCGTCCTCCCCTTGCCGGTCTAGCAGAACTTGGCATTGGTCTTGCTGGCTTCTCGGATTAGAAGAGGCCTTGGATACCTCATCCTCAGCGGCAACATGCTGGCTCAGACGCGTTGGGCCTTGTGGTGACTACACTGTTGCCGCTGCTCCGCCGGTCCGCCCTTCAGCTCCTCGTGCTGGCTCAGCTCGCCGATGTGAAGATTCTCCTTGCTTCGCTCCATCATTGTTTGCGAAGCTGAGTAGGCTCTGGATAGTGGCATGCCACTCATCCATCTGATGGAAAAGCGGAGGGAAGTTCAGTAGCAGCTGAGCTTGTGTCATTGCTTCCACCGGTGTGTGCGCCATGACTGGCGTCGAGGTACAGGACGGCTCATGACTCCTGGCCGGGCCAGGAGGAGCTCTGCCCTGTGCCTGCGATGGAGTCTAATGATCCTCAGAAGGACGACGCTTCGGGTGCTCGGGGACATCTCTGGTGCGGTGGTCGGAGTCGTGCTCGCGACGATGTCCCGAGCCATCGCCGTCGCGGCGTGCAGGATCACGCACTTGCTGCGACGGGCATGGCATGTGTTCACAATGCGATGGGTCACGCTTGTCTCGCGATGTCCTTAGCACATGCTCGGGACGCAGCGGGTCTTGTCCGTCCTATGATCGCCTTGGCGCATGCTCCTCCAGGCCATCCTTGGACGTTGCCTTGTCGACCAGGCTCGCCGCACTCTTCTCGCCGACCTTGCCGGTGTGGTGAGACATTAGGCCGCCTCCGTCTCCATCGTCCACAGGCAGTTTGAGACCGTGCCTTAGACGTCGATGCGGCAGCGGTGCCTTTGCCCGTCATGGACACCATGGATGATGAAGATGCTGCTGAAGGGGTAGATGCAAATTCGCATGTGCGATGCCCTACCTAGTGCGCCAAAGATGTCGACGTACGACAATCTATGGAGCCAGACACAGGCTCCTTCCCAGGCTCGGTGATGGGCGTCGCAGCACACAAAGAGCAGCACAAACCAACAATCAGCACACTAGGAATTTCCCCAGGTTCGGGCCACACGGATGCATAGAACCCTACTCCTGCTTTGGTGGATTAAGTGCATAAAAAGGGGCTCTGTTGTACAAGCGTGCAACTCTTGCCGGCAGGGTGCCCGTGAGTGCTATCAGTTAACAGGAGACGAATCCTTCACAATGATGCCATGGGCCTCCTTTTATAGATGAAAGGGGCTACCACAGTGGCATAATACTAATTACATGTTGATAATGACTACAGTGCTATCATACCTAACACTGACGGCATAGGACAAACGCATTTCATGCGCTGTTAGGTGTCACGCTACGCCGGATGCCGGCAAGGAGTCCTGTCCCGTCCGCACCACTTGGCCCATCTACCACTTATTATCTTGACACGTACTTGGGCGGCTGTCAATAAAGGTAATTCTTGTTTGGTGGACTGCTACGTAGCCTGATAGCTTCTATCTACCTGCTTGTGCGCCCGCCATCTGTCAGTAGGTTGTTGATGTAGAGCGGTGGCGGGGAGCTTGGCTTGCCGGTCTTGGGCTTGTCGGCGACGTGGAAGGCTATTTGCCGAGAAGGTTTGCTTCCGGGCAACCCCTGCCTTGATCTTGAGATGATCTTCTCGATGACCAGCCTCGAGGTCTTCTTCACGGCATTATTCACCATGACTTGTGTGTCTTGGGATGGATCTACCTTCTGCCATTTCCTTCCCGGCATGGAGGCTGCAACTTGCCGGTGTGTAGTCAGGGGTATGAGCACCCAATGTTCATTACACCGACACTTAGACTCTCGTAATTGCGATGATACGAGTAATGGCAGATCATCTGTGTTATATCTACCCAGTACTGGGGATAAGTCACAACACTATTTGCCGCAATGAAAAGTATTGAAGCGATTTCGAAAATCCTCGTCCTCAGATACTAAGGAACTGAAGATGGCAAATGTGACAGGAAAACCTTGGATCTCAACTCCCCGTGGTAAAGCCTAAGCAGACGGGAGGCACCAAGAACAGAATTTTGTCATACCGATATCGTAGAGATTCCAAAATACCCGCGTGATCCTAAAAAAATTTGAAGGGGAAGAGTAGTAGAATCAATACACATGCGTCACAATTTCTCACCAGAGTGACGATGGGGATAAGGAGTAAAAAGAATTCCTACTCTCCGATATATCTAGACTCAGAAAATAATTTTTCTTCTACACTCTACAACGGCCAAGTTACGATCAAGCAAGGGGGCTCCTATGGTCGGTACGGCTCTGATACCAACTTGTAGCGCCCAACATGCGGCTCTAGCCCGATCAAGAGGTGAAATCTTGATAAGGATAGAAACGCATGTTGAGTTGCATAGCAAGGTGGAAATCATTACAAAATACCATCAACTGAATGGAAGAGAATACCTGACATAGTTGGCTTACACTTGCCACAAGCTACATCATGAATATCTCAATACATCAATACCTAGCAATCATCATACAGAAGAGCAGGTCTGACTACGGATGAAATCAAACAAAATAAGAACGACATCCACCCTGCTAATCCCAGGCTGCCAACCAGGAACCCATCCTATGATCGTCGAAGAAGAAGAACTCCAAATAGAACAAGCATCACTCTCACGTCAAAGCATCGCTTTACCTGTACCTGCACCAGTTGTTATAGTAATCTATGAGCCTTTATGGGACTCAGCAATCTCATTACCATGGGTATCAAAACTAGCAAAGCTTAATGGGTGAGGAATGGTTAAGTGGTGAGGTTGCAGCAAGCACTAAGCATTGTGTGTGGCTAACTTATGAGTACAAGAATAAGAAGAGTAAACTACGCATAATTGGGCGCAAACTAGTATGACCAAGAAGTGATCCTGAACACCTACTTACGAGTCATTCAGAACCCCACCATGTTCTCTTCCCGGTCTCCCTCGGAAAGAGATGAACACGGTTACTCACACATTTTGTGTATTTTAGTTAGATTTAGTGTCAAGTTCTCAACAACCTGTAGCAACCCGACCCGGTAAGGATCAGAGTCTCTGTGCTTACCGTGCTAGTCCATGGATCGACTTGCTAGCACACACATTACTCAATGAAATAACAGAAATAACACACATCTTTATTACAACGATAGTCTAGGAGTAATACAATTTATTACAAAGATATGGCATAAGGCCAAATAAAGCAAATACTGCGGAAGCATCGTAGTAAATGAGTCCATCAACTCCACAAGCAAAAGCTGAGTGTAGAACATCGACCTGTCGCACCTTAATCCTCGTCGGATAAATCTGCAACATGATAGGTTGCAGGCGTGTAGGTCAGTACATGGAATGTACTGGCAAGTCACATCATAAGAGTATAATGAACCTACTTGTACATGCAATTTGGCTGGTGGAAAGCTCTAAGTTTAATTTTGCATAAAGCTGATTTTCCTTATTATAAAAGAAATTATTCTACCACTACAAATAGCATATGATTGAGATGGTTCTCCCAACTCAATCTATTCCCAAAGTTCATTTAAACCCAATTGATTAAATTAAGGGTGATGAGATCCCTCGACATTTCCACTACTAAAAGCTCAAGTTGTCCGTAACTGGGGACACGGCTAATCGATTAGGTTGACACTCTGCAGAGATTTGCGCACTTTTCCCCACAGGACTCGGCCACCTCCTTAATCGGAAGATCGTGACATAGTCCTTCGTAAGTATTTCCCCTTAACCCATAGGCCGGTACACCTACATATTCTACATCTTCTAGCCTATCCCGGAAAGAGGTCACACTAACTACTTGACTAAGCCAGAGCCCATAATGGCTTGTGGCTGCACACGTAAGCTTCTAGACATGAAAACACGTTTGATCCCTTTGAGCCTGAGCGGACGGACCACAAGTGTGCACTCCCATGGACTCCCCATGAATGCTCCCACTGTACTTCGCCACCATTCAAACCAATTCCACCCAGCTAGTTCATTAAAAGTCTTGTTCCTGATTACTACTTTGTCACTCATGTCTCACCATGAAAACACTTCCCAATCCTCGTCTACTTTGGCGAGGCAATATAATCTTACACGGTGGTGACAAAGGTTGTATAGTTCACACCAACCTCAAATGAACTACTGGGTGTAAGCATAGCCATCCGACATAAATTCCTACCATGAAATCCTACCGCAAAGGACTAAGTGCATATAAAAACATAGGAATATAAAAGTATGGTCAAGATGTAAACTTGCCTTGATACTGGTGGTTCAACTCTAGAGAATGATAATACTCGTCTTCGCACTTCGGTCAATCTATCGCAAATGTAAATAAATGCTCATAGGCAATCATTCAAAGAATCAAGATAACATCCACAATGAAAAGACTCGGAAAACCCAAATAAAAAAATCCGACACACTTAACTATCATGAAAATTTTCTGAGTGTAAACCAAACTACGAAATAGAGTTCAAAGTTGTGATGTGAACTAAAGTTTATACATGGCATAGGAGTAACTTATCATGGACAGATCCTAATTCTGTGGAAATTACCATGATAAAGCCTCAACTCATAGGATTTGACTAGGGTTCCAAGTTGCAAAAAGAATTAATTCAAACGGATCTACGGTTTAGGAGATATGGCTAAATAGAGTTTGAATTTGAATCTGAATAAATTCAAATTTGAAATTAGCAACAATTTGCAAAGATGGGTTCACTGGATAAAGCTATTTGAGATGAAAATTTTGCTGCTGGTTTCATCTAATTTGGATCTCCGAGCGCAAAACTACGGCTATATGAAATTCAGGGGCTAATCTGTGATAAAAACTACCGCAACTAGGTCCCTGGCCACGTGGCGCACTGTGAAAGGCTGAAAAGTGTCCGCTACGAGTCTAAAACAGTGGACGGCCAGCAATTAAATAAAATGCTATGCGGCGGCTAATTAAAAGAAAAATCGATCGGTTGTTTAAATAAAACTGCGGTTAACTGCGTACCGATTCATAAATAATAATAAAAACCTAATCTAATCTAGGCCGTCTACACTAGATCGAACGGGCGAGATTGGCCAGGGCTTACAGGGGGCAGTGACAACGATGAAGATGACAGCGCGGCAGCTCAGCGTCGGATGGGGCGGCTTCTCCGGCGGTCCTAGGCGTCGGGGAACGAGAAGGGTGTTGGGGCCGGATTTTCGGGACACAATATCCCAAAAATTAACCCCTCGTGTCATCACCAGCCCCAGGATTACTGTTACTGGTGGACACGTCCTTGTTACAGATTACCAAGCAATTACAAGAATTGGATACAAGACCATAAAGGTATAATGATACAACAATGATTTCTGGTGACGGGTGACGGAAGCGACTCGTGGTTCTCCAACGCCGATGGGGTTCCATTCCCACAGGAACAGCTGGCCCGGATAATTCCTACCCTGCGTGGCTGCTATCCTAGGCTCTGCATGGACGTCGTTGTGGTACTCCTCATTGAAATCCTGACCTGGCCAATTAAATAGCCAGGGACAAGCCAGTGAGTACGTTTGAATGTACTCGCAAGCAGTATGAACAAAAAGATATACCGAATGCATATGCTCATGATGGACTAAATTATATGCATATGCTGAATGAAATTAAAGCATGGCCTAATAAATGTTAATATGGTGCGGATGAATAAATATAACATGTTAGTAATGAACCAAGAAAATAAATGGAACATCGGGCGCTGGACCGCCCGAGGAATTCCACGAAAAATGCCAAACGGGTGTCTGAAGGCGACGCCTGAAGAGGTCTTGAAAAGAAATGCCAAACAGGTGTCTAAAAGCAACGCCTCGAGAGGGCTTGAAAAGAAATGCCAAACGGGTGTCTAAATGCGACGCCTCGAGAGGTCTTGAAAAGAAATGCCAAACAGGTGTCTAAATGCGACGCCTCGAGAGGTCTTGAAAAGAAATGAATATCTCAGGTAGTCTAGCCATCCCAAGAGATATTCAAAAAAAATAAAAATGAGTGTCTCGGGTAGTCTAGCCATCCCAAGAGACACTCAGAAAGAAAATAGAAATGAATATCTCAGGTAGTCTAGCCACCCCAAGAGATATTCAAAAAAAATAAAAATGAGTGTCTCGGGTAGTCTAGCCATCCCAAGAGATACTCAAGGTTTCACATAAGACGAAGACGTTAGTCCACAATAATATCAATAATATTCATAATAGCATCCGTAGTGACAATAATTATCCTACAAAATGAACCACGCTCAATTTTAGTTATTTCCTCCGAAGACCGACACTAAGACCGACACTTGACCAACCCAGACTGTAGTCCTTAACCGCGGACACGGCTATTCGAATAGGTTTAACTCTACAGAGGGTGTACTCTTTACCCACAAGTAAAGGATTTCTTTAGCCAGCACCGAGACGCTGACTAATTCCCATTACGGTCTTTGGGTTGAAAACACACCTGACCAGCACACACTAGATTAACTTTCTTGATGCCAAGAATCACCCAAAGCATCGTTCAAGATAAACTTTAAGACGGGGAGACTACAATCTCAAATAGCATGGGATCACAATCTTATATATAACGTGCGCAAAGATCAGGGGCGCTACCCCTCTCGACTTCAACCGAATACACCCATGCCCCCTGACCAAGTGACATGCCTACCAGTGATCAATGGTATCTTTCACTATGGCCTCCCTGTACGGTGTGTGCGGAAAAGGGGTTAACAACTTACTGAACCATACCCTACCTGCGGCAGGGAGATTTGGTAGCACGGATCAAGTTTGGGGGTTACCGGAACAAGTCTTGATCTACGGTCGACTCAGGAGGCTTATGTATTTCCTGTAGTGGTTAGCACAATAAAGTGTTCTTTCAACAGTAACACCAAAACAGGGCCACAGCCCTTGCATGTCCCAACATGCATAACCAACAAGGCATGATCACGCTCCAACATGATCACCCTTATGCCAGTAACGGTATTTCTCTTATACCTGCTCCTGCAAGTTAGTCATGACAACCACACGTTGCACGGTACGAGGAAACATGCCAACACTACATGCATGCAAATTTTATTTGAATTCAACATATGCATGATTCAATTATTATTGCAAACATTTAACCATGCAATCACCATATCAAGTGTTCAAGATGCTTGCCTTGAGTATGCAGAAGTGTTGGGTGCACTCCAAAAGTTTTGAAAATTCTCTTCCCTCCATTTTTCCTATATTCAAAATATTGAAATTACCACATAATTTGAAAACAGAACAACAAAATTGTTTGGACATTTTTGAAATAAATACTAAAATAAACTAGATGAAAAATTAGGAATTTCAGAAAAAGAATCAAGTTATATGGTGTTCATCTGATTATCCTAGGAATTTCCTAAGCTGAAATAAATGACTAAATGGACAATTTAATTGATCCAACAAAAACTAAGCTTAGGAAAAATGTTCACCCTATCTAGTTTAATAGAGCATGAATTTTATGAGTATGTAGAAATTTGAATCATCAAATTTGGTCTTGAAATGGCTGCTGTAAGATTATTTGAAAACTGCTGGAAAAGAAAAAGGAGAAAAGGCAGAAGCGCGCCCTGAGCGCGATTTAGCCACTGGGCCAGAGGCAGTCGCTCGGCCGCGCGGGAGGCTAATGACGTCGATGGCGTATTCCTGGATTTACGCTTTCCTCGCTCGAAAACGGCTTTGGGGAAAACTGTTTCCACTTACTGGCGGCCCGGCGCGGCGCTGGTCACTGACAGTGGGCCCCACTTGGCCCACTGGTCAGGTTTGACCGGTCCACTAGCGCCCTTCTCCTTCTCTTCCCTTCGGCCAAATGGAGGGAGCACTTCGGTGGGGCTCACCGGCGAACGGCGGCGCCGTTAGGGGAGCTGAGGCTACCGTTGTGACCAGGAGATCATGGCGGTCGTCCCGGTACTAGCCATGGTCGGAGAGAGGAACGGAGTCGCCGGCGGTGGGCTAACCCAATAAACTCCGGCGGAATCTCGAGGAGGACTTCCGTCTACGGGCCACCCCCGGGAAAATTGATCACGCAGAAGGGTCCATGGGAGCTCCAGAGAGCTATTGGTGAAGAGTACGGAGTGGGAGAGGCTCCGGTTGCGCCGGATTTAACGAGGCAGTGGCGGCGGCCGTAGTTGCCGGAGAGGAGGAATACTGCCATTCCCGGCCGTGTAACTGCTCGGGGAAGTGCCTAGGGGAGGGAAAGATCATCTGGTGTAGCGAGGCGTGCTCGGGGAGACTTAAATATGCGGGGGCGATGCGGTTCCGTGGCTTCTAGAAGATAACCACGGCGGCGATCGCCATTATCACGGTGGTTGAGGCCGGTGAGTAGGTGAGGTGGTCGGCAGGGTTAGGTGAGGGTGGTGGCTGTAACACCCTGGTTTTCGCTCCCTGTTTTTTTCCATTCGCGGGATTTGGCTCCCGTCTTTTTTCCGATGTTATTGGATTTTCTCTTGCCTTTGGGTATATGAAGATGGTCATATAGCCTTGCCTTTCCCATCCAACCAGAGACTCTCTCCAGACCAACCTTGCCACCCAAGATATTTTTCTCAGTATTTTGCCGCCGAAACCCTACTTTCCGAGTTTCCGGAAGGGAAACCCTAATTCCTTTCGTTACAAAGGAACCCCAATTTCCTTTGATCTATTGCCTCCCAAACCTTTTCCAGAGACTCTCCTACATCTATTAACCCTGGATACGCAAAAATATTGCCAAGTCATTTGCAATATTTTTCATTTAAAATTAATTCCTTTTTCTGCTGTTTAAAGGAATTAAATCCAGGGAAATATCTATCCATCTCCAAAGCTCATGAAAACTTGTGGAGATATTCTTTGTGATCATATTGAGCTCCCATAAAAATATTGGCTATAATTAAATAGGGGAAATTGCATTTTCCTATTTAAAGCCAATATTGCAATTTGGGCACTTTCCAAAGGAACTACTATTTTGGTAGCCAGGAAAAATCCCAAATAATTTGTGGAGCTTCTCTTATCCATATATTCGCCATTTCCATCAAGAACCCAAGCTCCATAGTTCAACTTTTGAGCACATAATCCAATTCTTTTTTCTGTATTTATTTTGAGGTTGTGAAGCAACTATATTTTATATTGCTTAAAAAATCTTGAAATTAATCCAGGACCTCACATTCCCTATATGATGTGAGTATGCAAAAATTAACATCATTTTATCTAGCCATTTTCTCCCAAAAATTCCATCTAGTTTCTGTCCAGGTCTAAGCTCTGTGAAGGAAGTACCACTTTGGCATTTCCAAATGAGCTGAAATTTTTCCAGTATCTCCATATATCCAAATCATCACCCTACACAAAAATTCAGCTCAGTTCACCAAGCCAGTTGAGCAAAACATCAAAATCCATTTTTTGGACCAGATTTGGCATTGTAAAGGAAGTGCATTCAAACTTGGTCCAATTCACCCCAAATTTCTCCAGCAGGTGCTCCATCTTATCTCATGTCCCTGTGACAACCTTGCCAGATCATTGGCACCTCTGTTTGCCCCAGCATCCGGTCCAAATTTCTGACCAGAAACTACCTCAACTCAAATCAATCAACCTCATGTCTCCACTTCCATCCAAACCCTCACAGGTCACTTCACTGACATTTGATGCATCTAGTAGACAAAGTTCCAAGACCATCCGGTGCCCTGGACACGCGGAACCCGTGGTGACCACGCAGTGGCCATGCCAAACAGGCGCTCTGCGCACTGTCCTCGTCGGGTAGCTCACTCCAGCCAGCTCCGGCGTGTCCCGACGTGTCTAGTGGCTTCGCGGAGTCAACCTACCCCTCTCCCGCACCTTCTCCCCTCTAGTTTCTTCCTCCCCACGCCACGGCGAGTCCCGCCACCGTACTGTCACCCCGTGATCCGCCGTCGTCTTCCTCTCCCCTTGGCCTCTTCCTCGCCGCTGTGTCACGTTGTGCTTCCCCGCGTCAGGTCGGCACCACCCGGAGCTTGCCACCTCATCGGAAGCGCCAGGACGGCGATAGGCTTGCCACGGCAGCCGAGCTTATCCGGTGGTCACAGACGGCTATAAATAGCCGCGACCCGGAGCCTCCCCAGCCATCCCCGAGCTCATCAGTCACTCCCTCTCCCTCCTAGCATCCTCTCTAGCTCCTTAGCCGAGCTCGAAGAGCTCCTGTGCCCGCCCACTGCCGCCATGACCGTCGCCGTCCTAGGCCTAAATTCGGGCAAGCCCGAGCCCTATTCCCCTCATTCCACTACCAGTGAAGCCCACGAGGTCCGGCGACCCTCCTCTGCTCTTTGGCCCCTCCTCCGGTGCACCGGGGCGCTGTGCCCACCTCCACCCGAGGCCGCCGTCCGCCGCAGCCGAGGTGCTGCCCGGGTCAGAGCTCCCCAGCGTCCAACTCTTGCACTGCTGGATGCGCCTCTCCGCGAGGAGCTCATCCAAAGCCGGAGTATCGCCGGAGGTGCCCCGTGTCCCCGGCAATCGCCGTCGGGGGCGCGCCTCTCCTCGGCCGGGCACACGGGCGCGAGGTTCAAGACGCCCTGCTCGAGCTACTGGCGGGCCCCGCTGTAAGTGAGAGAGAGCCCGGGCCCGGCGACTTAAGTGGAGGCGTACTCCGGTCTGTTGCGCTTTCAGTGCACTGAAGGCGTACTTCTCTGCGGCTTGTGGTCAGAGTGCGCTTTCACTTACTAAAAGTGTATTTTTCAGAATGCGCTTTCAGCCCAGCCCCGCCGGCCGAAGTGGTTATTTTGTGAATGTTCGCTGGTTAGGAGCAGAAACGAACAGTTTTCTGTTTATTTCCTGCCTAACGAACGAACGGCCGTTTCTCTTCAACCGTAACTCCGATTCAGGTGAATCCAAAGCCCACTTTCTCAGTTCGTCGATCCCGTTCCGATGCCATCACTTTCACCATGATTACACTTTCTGAAAATGCCCATTTTGCCCCTGCGCTCTATCCAGCCCCTCCGAGAGAGAATCCTTTCCGGCGAATTCTTCCGCGAGGTGATCGCACTTTTCCCGGAGTATTCCTTCAAACCCAGGCAAGCCGACCATCTGATATATGCCCTGAAGCATTGCTCTGTGTTATTCTTGCGTGTTTAATTAATGATTATGCCAGTGTTAGAAATAGTTAAACTCCTGCTAGTTTGACTTTGCTATTTACATTACTTGCTCATGCTCATCATATTGTCGCACTAGTGACTCGTAGAGGACAATGTGGAGATAGGTTGTTATGTTTTCATAGTTGTTACATCATGCTTTGCTACTGTTATTGCGATAATAACGAATGTGATATAATGACAACAACCTCCTCCGTCGGCTGGATCGAGTCATAGTGCCACCGAACCGAGCTCATCAAGTGCAACCAAATTTGCCGGTATGGGACGGCCCTGACTTAGTCTATTGTCTTGCCTATTGTCGGTACCACCAAAATAGGGAGGATTATGCGTGCGTGCTACCCTGGCCCGGTAGGCGGCGATAATCCTGTGAGCCCAGTTTGGTTTATGTGCACAGGTCCCCGTTTGGGACAGTTTTGTTTGGCCACGACGGTGGCAGGTGTCACGGGGTGACACAGGGCCACCCAGGACATGACCCTGGGAGGGTATGATTGTCGGTGGGACCATAAGAGTGCCAGGCAATAGACAAGTCTTGTTGGAGCAACACCGGTCCACCCGAATGGGAACATGTATTAAGTACGACGCCGAGAACTCCATGGTGTGGGTAAAGTGCGCAACCTCTGCAGAGTGTAAATCTATTCGAATTGCCGTGGTCATGGGACACAGTTCGTACTAGGTCACACTATTTGGTCTGTGTCGAGTCTGGAGGAACAAACCATATGATGTTAATAATGAACCAGAGTAAGGTATGATTTGTCAGCCTTGCAGTACAGATGCATGGACATCAGATGATGTCAGAGGTATGATTGCTAGCCATGTGATGGCTATGAGATGAGCGGTTGGATGACCGCAAAGTTTAGATCGGACTTGGATCGTCAGAATACTCGGAGTATGAATTATTTACTTGATATGCTTTACCTTACTGTATCTACTCCAATCGTTATTATGATAGATAATCCTGCTATGACATCATGATTAATGCTTCTACATGATTAATCTTGCTAGATAACCCTGCCGTAGCATGATAGTTAATACTGTTAAGATAACAAGTGCATGCTTCAATGCCATGGATTGCTTTGCTTGGTGTATATGTTGGTTTGGTTTGCTTGCGAGTACATTCAAATGTACTCAGCGGCCTTCAATGTGGCGAGGTTCACCTAAGGATCCGATGTTCGCTAGCGAGGAGCCGGAGTGTTCGTGGGCTAGAAGAGTAACCCAGTCAGATCCCTGTGGATTGGAGCCGCACCAGGACCATGCTGCCTTAGATAGAGCTTTTCCGCTGCCATCACCCTTGTAAATATCATGTAAGACTTATATATCCATTAATAGAAATGCATGTGTTCATGATACTTGTTGTAAAAGCGCATGCCAGAGTGATTTCCTGGGCTGGTATGTGCAGTGACCGTCTGGCTACAGTGGTATTCAGGCGGGGCGCCACAACAGATGGTATCAGAGCCAGGCTGACTGTAGGTTACCCTAGCCAGACTTCGTTGCCCCTTGATCAGTAGAAAGCCCAGGTGGATTTCAGCCATCTTTGCCAAACCGGCACGGCTACTATCGATCATATGGCAACCCCATAGGCCTTTGGCTCCATCAGACCTCAACTCTCGTGGTCTTTGTCTTCGGGAGGAAATGCTCGCACCAGGCAATGACCCGTGAGCCCTTAACCCCTAGGTAAACCAGATATCCTCACCTTGCTTGCTAACCATGGCATTTCTCTTCTCAAGTCCAGTTTCCTTTGGGAAACGCTTACAAATTCCATCTTTTCCCTGACAACCCTAGGATCGTTGACTAAGCCACTTTGGCTATGGTCGTGCGTCGAGTTTGATGTTCCCTAAGGAAGTAGTAGGAGCTTGACCCCAAATGCTACCAGGAGCATTGTGTGGTTTCGCTTCTAAATCCTTGGAGGTACATCTAGTGCGCTATATTAGTTATACTAGTGAATCCTCGGCCACATGTGTGAGGTCCGCAAAATTTGAGTTTTATTTGCCTTTTGGTTTTTCGCGGTTCCTGTTTCCTTTCTCGATTACGTTCTGTCGCTCCGACTAGATCCATCCGCAAGAGCCGCCTAAGAAGACCAGAGCACAACTTGGATAATACCCAATAATCCAAATTCAGTAGGCGTCAAGTCAAGCCAACTGCCCGATATTCAGAATATTTTCACCGGATCTGTCAAGAATGAAGAATGTGTCAGAAGCAGACTCTGAGTGCAACCGACAAGGCCAGACTATACCTAAGGGAAATTTGCCGCAGAGTTGATCACACCAAAGGAACGGTCAGATGAGCTATCGGGGATGGACACCAGCAAGAGCAAATTATTCGGTCCTCCATACAAGGATTATTTTGGTTAGTACGGTGAACCTTGAGTTTTTTTCCCAATGGACTCAAGAATCATTTATTATCCACAGAAGACATATTTCAAAGATGTGAATGTGCCAAGAGCAACAACAAAACTCTGGTAGGTTGATACAAATTTCAAAGCATATTTTGGAATTTATCAGTGCATATACAAATTTCTGGGCATGGGAACAAGGTTTGCGAGGAATATGGATAAGTTCACGGTTCCCCAGAATCAATGAGAATTTCACATGCTTGGAAGCTCAGCTGAACCGAATGAAATTATCCGTCAACTGCTCACTACTGGCAACACTTGGTTTGAATGCAAGGGGTATTCTGAATTAATTAACGACATGAAGGCTGCGTCAGTTGTGCAACCTTTACAGCAACAATGAGCGGACTAGCAGAAGGACAAGCGGTGTACTTGACCAACAGGATATCTTCAGACAAGGTATGGCCTATACCAAATTTTGGCTCCGCCATGGGTAAATTCCGGATATCTCAGAAGGAAGCCAGAACCGGCCACAGGACCGACTGCATATCACAGTAAAAGGGCTTCTGGTATAAGCAACCCAGCCTTCCTCCGCAAGCTATCAGAAAGAGCTTACGACGCAAGACTCCCAACCTTCCTCGCTACACCACTTGGTGGGAAAATCTTCCAGGGTACGGCACTCCCATCTTCCTTAGCCTGCTACCGCGGAAAGCTTCCAGCATAAGGCACCTGACCTTCCACAGCAAGCCACATGAGGAAAAGCTTCTGAGGTACGATACCCAGCCTTCTTCAGCACGTTACCCTGGCAGAAGCTTCGAGTGCAAGGAATTCAGCCTTCTTCAGCATGCCATCGTGCCCGCAACAATCTTGTCAGAAGCACGAACTAGTCCAGACACACGTCCGCCTCAGAACTCGGTGGTTATAAAAAGATTTATCCTACTTTGCATATGTTGTGAGCATGCAGTCCAGGGGATCAGTTCATGCGAGCCACTCGTACACGGGAATGACTGTGCTCAAGAGAAACGTCGGCCCCATACTTCCAAGAAGGATATGAACGCAGCAATCCCTATGTGATATGCAAGAGTAAGTTATAATATGGCCAAGAAGCCGTGTTGGCAAGTCATGACAGGTATACAAGAAGGAACCCTCAAGAACAAAGAAGTTACGGATGCACAACCTCCGTGACGGTCATTAAAAAAAAGCTTCATGGATAAGGTGATATTATCAATCCTTGTCAGACTCTTGCATATACGGCCACAATAATGCAGCCAGCATGTTCTGCTCATCATGAATCTAGGCCATCAACCAAGATAAGAAGCTATGCTCCGAAAGATACACCGGATGATAGCCATACTATGACAGCTCAGTGGTCCTAGCAAGGACCACAGAGGCTATATATGGCAGAGCCACCTCAGAGATTACTGTCTATGATTACTTTGTGATCATGCCCGACATTTCAGTTGGGAATCATCTGAGGACGAAGTCAGAATGCAAGAGACAGGAGGAAACACCTTGCACGAAACCCACAGTCAGACTGAGCATTCTGACAAGATAGAAAGAAAGCCACCCCTAGTCACTCGAAACTATATGAGCAAATGAGCCCGGTACCCAGGAAAGATGTCTCACCTTGGCAGTCAGTGTATGAAGTATCGCAATGAAACCCGAAGCAACTGGCTCCAAGTCATGGAAACCAAACTATTTGATGATACTTTGAGCTATCCCACCAAGCAACAAACTATCTGGAAAAAAGGGTTTGCCTGACAGGAAAGAGAAGGATTCAATGCAGCCGTCTGAAAAAAACAGCACCCGAGCCATCAAAAGAGGCGGTAAAAAGGTCAGTAAACAAATGAAGACAAGATAGCTGATGGATCCAAGTCGCACACAGGTAAGTCCCCTTCACCGGGAGGTAAGCCCGAAAATCTCGAGGACGAGATTTTCTTAAGGGGGGTAGGTTTGTAACACCCTGGTTTTCGCTCCCTATTTTTTTTTCCTTCGCGGGATTTCTCTCCCGTCTTTTTTTCGATGTTATTGGATTTTCTCTTGCCTTTGGGTATATGAAGATGGTCATATAGCCTTGCCTTTCCCATCCAACCAGAGACTCTCTCCAGACCAACCTTGCCACCCAAGATATTTTTCTCAGTATTTTTCCGCCGAAACCCTACCTTCCGAGTTGTCGGAAGGGAAACCCTAATTCCTTTCGTTACAAAGGAACCCCAATTTCCTTTGATCTATTGCCTCCCAAACCTTTTCCAAAGACTCTCCTACATCTATTAACCCTGGATATGCAAAAATATTGCCAAGTCATTTGCAATATTTTTCATTTAAAATTAATTCCTTTTTCTGCTGCTTAAAGGAATTAAATCCAGGAAAATATCTATCCATCTCCAAAGCTCATGAAAACTTGTGGAGATATTATTTGTGATCATATTGAGCTCCCATAAAAATATTGGCTATAATTAAATAAGGGAAATTGCATTTTCCTATTTAAAGCCAATATTGCAATTTGGGCACTTTCCAAAGGCACTACTATTTTGGTAGCCAGGAAAAATCCCAAATAATTTTTGGAGCTTCTCTTATCCCTATAATCACCATTTCCATCAAGAACCCAAGGTCCATAGTTCAACTTTTGAGCACATCATCCAATTCTTGTTTCTGGATTTATTTTGAGGTTGTGAAGCAACTATATTTTATATTGCTTCAAAAATCTTGAAATTAATCCAGGACCTCACGTTCCCTATATGATGTGAGTATGCAAAAAGTCACATCATTTTATCTAGCCATTTTCTCCCAAAAATTCCATCTAGTTTCTGTCCAGATCTAAGCTCTGTGAAGGAAGTACCACTTTGGCATTTCCAAATGAGCTGAAATTTTTCCAGTATCTCCATATATCCAAATCATCACCCTACACAAAAATTCAGCTCATTTCACCAAGCCAGTTGAGCACAACATCAAAATCCATTTTCTGGACCAGATTTGGCATTGTAAAGGAAGTGCATTCAAACTTGGTCCAATTTACTACAAATTTCTCCAGCAGGTGCTCCTTCTTATCTCATGTCCCTGTGACAACCTTGCCAGCTCATTGGCACCTCTGTTTGAGCCCAGCATCCTGTCCAAATTTCTGACCAAAACCTACCTCAACTCAAATCAGTCAACATCATGTCTCCACTTCCATCCAAACCCTCACAGGTCAACTCACTGACATTTGATGCATCTAGTCGACAAAGTTCCAGGACCATCCGGTGCCCTGGACACGCGGAACCCGTGGTGACCACGCAGTGGCCACGCCAAACAGGCGCTCTGCGCACTATCCTCGTCAGGTAGCTCACTCCGGCCAGCTCCGGCGTGTCCCGACGTGTCTAGTGGCTTCGTGGAGTCCACCTACCCCTCTCCCGCACCTTCTCCTCTCCAGTTTCTTCCTCCCCACACCAGGGTAAGTCCCGCCACCGTACTGTCGCCCCATGATCCGCCGTCATCTTCCTCTCCCCTTGGCCTCTTCCTCGCCGTTGTGTCACGTCGTGCTGCCCCGCGTCTGGTCTGTACCACCCGGAGCTTGTCACCTCGCCGGAAGCGCCAGGATGGCGATAGGCTTGCCACGGCAGCCGATCTTATCTGGTGGTCGCGGACGGCTACAAATAGCCGCGGCCCGGAGCCTCCCCAGCCATCCCCGAGCTCATCAGTCACTCCCTCTCCCTCCTGGCATCCTTTCTAGCTCCTTAGCCGAGCTGGAAGAGCTCCGGTGCCCGCCCACTGCCGCCATGACTGTCGCCGTCCTAGGCCTAAATTCAGGCAAGCCCGAGCCCTTTTCCCCCTCATTCCACCACCAGTGAAGCCCACGAGGTCCGGCGACCCTCCTCTGCTCTTCGGCCCCTCCTACGACGCACCGGGGCGCCGTGCCCACCTCCACCCGAGGCCGCCGTCCGCCGCAGCCGAGGTGCTGCCCGGGTCAGAGCTCCCCAGCGTCCAACTCTTGCACTGCTGGATGCGCCTCTCCGCGAGGAGCTCATCCATAGCCGGAGTATCGCCGGAGGTGCCCCATGGCCCCGGCAATCGCCGTCGGGGGTGCGCCTCTACTCGGCCGGGCACACGGGCGCGAGGTTGAAGACGCCCTGCTCGAGCTACAGGCAGGCCCCGCTGTAAGTGAGAGAGAGCCCGGGCCCGGTGACTTAAGTGGAGGCGTACTCCGGTCTGTTGCGCTTTTAGTGCACTAAAGGCGTACTTCTCTGCGGCTTGTGGTCAGAGTGCCCTTTCACTTACTAAAAGCGATTTTTTCAGAATGCACTTTGAGCCCAGCCCCGCCGGCCAAAGTGGTTATTTTGTGAACGTTCGCTGGTTAGGAGCAGAAACGAACAGTTTTCTGTTTATTTCCTGCCTAACGAACGAACGGCCGTTTCTCTTCAACCGTAACTCCGATTCAGGTGAATCCAAAGCCCACTTTCTCAGTTCGTTGATCCCGTTCCGATGCCATCACTTTCACCATGGTTCCACTTTCTGAAAATGCACATTTTGCCCCTGCCCTCTATCCAGCCCCTCCGAGAGAGAATCGTTTCCGGCGAATTCTTCCACGAGGTGATCGCACTTCTCCCGGAGTATTCCTTCACACCCAGGCAAGCCGACCATCTGATATATGCCCAGAAGCATTGCTCTGTGTTATTCTTGCGTGTTTAATTAATGATTATGCCAGTGTTAGAAATAGTTAAACTCCTGCTAGTTTGACTTTGCTATTTACATTACTTGCTCATGCTCATCATATTGTCGCACTAGTGACTCGTAGAGGACAATGTGGAGATAGGTTGTTATGTTTTCATAGTTGTTACATCATGCTTTGCTACTGTTATTGTGATAATAACGAATGTGATATAATGACAACAACCTCCTCCGTTGGCTGGATCGAGTCATAGTGCCACCGAACCGAGCTCATCAAGTGCAACCACATTTGCCGGTATGGGACGGCCCTGACTTAGTCTATTGTCTTGCCTATTGTCGGTACCACCAAAATAGGGAGGATTATGCGTGCGTGCTACCCTGGCCCGGTAGGCGGCGATAATCCTGTGAGCCCAGTTTGGTTTATGTGCACAGGTCCCCGTTTGGGACAGTTTTGTTTGGCCACGACGGTGGCAGGTGTCACGGGGTGACACAGGGCCACCCAGGACATGACCCTGGGAGGGTATGATTGTCGGTGGGACCATAAGAGTGCCAGGCAATAGACAAGTCTTGTTGGAGCAACACCGGTCCACCCGAATGGGAACATGTATTAAGTACGACGCCGAGAACTCCATGGTGTGGGTAAAGTGCGCAACCTCTGCAGAGTGTAATTCTATTCGAATTGCCATGGTCATGGGACACAGTTCGTACTAGGTCACACTATTTGGTCTGTGTCGAGTCTGGAGGAACAAACCATATGATGTTAATAATGAACCAGAGTAAGGTATGATTTGTCAGCCTTGCAGTACAGATGCATGGACATCAGATGAGGTCAGAGGTATGATTGCTAGCCATGTGATGGCTATGAGATGAGCAGTTCGATGACCGCAAAGTTTGGATCGGACTTGGATCGTGAGAATACTCGGAGTATGAATTATTTACTTGATATGCTTTACCTTACTGTATCTACTCCAATCGTTATTATGATAGATAATCCTGCTATGACATCATGATTAATGCTGCTACATGATTAATCTTGCTAGATAACCCTGCCGTAGCATGATAGTTAATGCTGTTAAGATCACAAGTGCATGCTTGAATGCCATGGATTGCTTTGCTTGGTGTATATGTTGGTTTGGTTTGCTTGCGAGTACATTCAAAAGTACTCAGCGGCCTTCAATGTGGCCAGGTTCACCTAAGGATCCGATGTTCGCTAGCGAGGAGCCGGAGTGTTCGCGGGCTAGAAGAGTAACCCAGTCAGATCCCTATGGATTGGAGCCGCACCAGGACCATGCTGCCTTAGATAGAGCTTTTCCGCTACCATCACCCTTGTAAATATCATGTAAGACTTATATATCCATTAATAGAAATGCCTATGTTCATGATACTTGTTGTAAAAGCGCATGCCAGAGTGATTTCCTGGGCTGGTATGTGCGGTGACCGTCTGGCTACAGTGGTATTCAGGCGGGGTGCCACAGTGGCAGCCGCAGATAAGCTCGGGCGAGCTAGTAGGCTAGGAGGGCGCCGGGTGGCTTGGACGGTGTGTGACAGCGACGTGCGGCGGTCGGTGGCGACGCTGGCCGGCGTGGACTGCGCTAGGGGACGAGGGGGAAGTGTCGGCAGGGTTGGTGGGTTTATGGCGACGCCGTCTGGGTAGCTGCGGGGGTTGGGGAGGCAGCAGGGAGGCCACGCGGGGGTGGTGCCGACGCCTGCAACGCGGGCGCTCTGGCCACGCTCTGTGCATGCCCTCGAGGTGCTCGATGAAATGTCAGATGGGTCTAGGGTGATCTAAGTGAGCTGATTTTTGGTAGAGTGATGCTCCTGGGAGTGCTAGAGGTTGTGGACAAGCTGGTTTGGGGATAGGATTTAGTTCCTAGTGCAATGCAAAAAAGGTGCCCAATTTGTGCCATGCTCACCAGGTGTCTAATGAAATGCCAAGGCAATTTAGGAACTTTTGTTGACTATAGAAATTGGCAGGATGATGGTTCTTTGAATTATTGATAAGGTGGCATAGTTGGATGAACCAGAGGAGAAACTTGAAAGTGCAAGTTTTACCAGAATTCAGTTCTGGATAGAAACTTGGAGGATTTATTTGGAGGTCTTCCAAGATGAAAATGGATCTGATATTCTGGACTTAAGAGTTTTGTTGGATGTACTATAAGTGGGAAAAATTTCAGAATTTTTGGAGCAAGAAAAATTAAGGTTGCAATTATAACCTAGGAATGGGACAGAATTGAAAAGAGGATGTTGTACTCAAAGTTTTCAAATGACCAAGTTGGTTTTTTGCATAAAAGTGATCTATAGGCATCACATGACCCCTCATAATTTTTGTGGAATTTTAGGAGAATTATTTAAAAAGGTCTTAGTGCAGCAGAAGCATTTCAGAGATTGAAAATGCTATTGGAAGAATTATTTTAGGGCAAATTTTATTATGAAAACTAGTCATCAACCTGTGCACCCGCACGGGCTAGAATGTTCTCTATTTTATCATTGTTGACCGATCAAACATATTTTGTGATTGAAGACATGAGAAATGTACATATAAAAACTATGTATTTTTAGTCCACCTACTCCAAAGAAGTTTTATTAATGCAAACTATGGCATTTCACACATATTAAGATGCTCTAAATTATGAAAACGTAATATAAACCTTATTTATATTATCTTAATATTCTGTGTCCAAATGTTCTAAATGAATTTGTAGGTTTTAAATATCTTTCTTTTACTTTGGAGATAAAATTAGAAAGAAAATAGCTACAATCAACAATTTTACCCATTTGGGGTATTTGGGTACCTAGTTGACTTTAATTATACTAAAATTCTTCATGTGAAACCAAATAGTGGAATTACTACATGCATCACACAATATAGGTCCGCAGTTTCTGCTATCCAACCAAGAAAAAGAAGTAGGTTGTCTACCAAGGCCATGCCTTGTACATTCAGTTTGGTTCTCAAGTCTGGTATCTTCCATAACAAATATAAAAAAATCATCCCTAAAACATACCAATAAGTAGGACCAATGTAATGGAAATAATGCAACCAAAATGTATATGAAAACTTGACGTAATAGGTTGAAAATGAGTGAATATTTTTCTTGGTATCAATAGTACTTTTCAAATACATTATACATTTGAGGGAATATCTATGAACAATGAATAGAAAATCCTCATAAAGACGGTACTGAAGATCATATATCATCCAGCTTTGGTGCAACGGACATGGAGTAAAAAGAGAAAAGTGCAACAGTGAATAAGTAAATATGCTTGCACATATGGACGTGTATATATGTGTTGTTCATATGAGGTATGATGTCCCAGGAGAGGAACAAAAATGCAACGAAGTCGAAAATTGTTGTTGTTAGGACCTTACCTGCCAATTGAAAAAAAGGTAATGCTAACTTATTATGGGATCATCATCAAGTGCATGCACACTGTTGTTCAAATTGCTAAAGAGTAACTAATTTATAGTGGAATGGCTCAAAGAGTACCTTAATTATATAGCGACAACTTGTAGGCGCTTATTTCCTTGTAGTGTATTTCATGAGTATAGGCTCATATTACTGAAAAATATAGTACATCAAATGTTAATCCTTGTATCTAGTTTTGATAACCACAATACCAATATCCTTTTTAGTTGAAAAAGGCAATCTTCTAATATTGAAATATTAGTCATGATCTTTTTTAAAGGATACATCGAGATACCATGTTACCACAAAGCAGTGAAAAAGATAATACAATTGTGCTTTATTTGGTCTGAAAGTGCATATGAATATTGAATAGAATTTATATTGGCCACTATACTGAGATAACAATACATCAGCTCCCAACTTTAATAAGTACGTATATTATTTTTGGAAAGCAAGGGAAAGCATCTAACTTACCGCCAAATAGTGGTTGAAGTATTCATCATTTGGTACTAAAAACACCTTGCTGATGCTATAGTCGTACATAATAATCATATCTGACTAACAGAATTTGAAGATCAGCTTTTCTTTCAGAAGGGAAAAGAAGCAGCAATCTGCAAAATATAAATCAATAAGTACCATTAAAAAGAAATAATTCTGCTCAGTTTCCAAACCAACGTGGCAATACATAAGGAACCATATACATACCCTGGCTGCAGCATGTGCGCACTGCAAGCCATGTAGACTAAGTTAAGATGTACATACAATAGTAAAAGTATATTTATGCTTCATCTGTTCAAATTACACGTGAGATCATTATCAGATGAAGAAATTCCACAAAGCGGCATCTATTTTTTAGAAAGGGGCCAACCCCGAGGACAGGAACCGAGTTGCGTGCATGACTGGACAATGGAGGACTTGATTACTTCCATCATGTCACCCAATCCGGCATCTATTATTGGGATTGGATTTCACTTGGGATTGGTTTTGCCTATAGAGAGAAGGATAGAGGGGTGTACAGGAAGCTGGCTACCGTCCACATACATGAGGTATTGGCATCGGCAAGTTGTCCACGGATAGCGGCCGTCAACAAACAGGAAGACGCGGCGGCAGAGACACGACAGTGGAGATCAGCTCGCCGCCCACATATCAGCATACGTGATTAGGAGGCCAGGAGACGGGGGCCGAGGCCGAGGGTTGCTAGAGAAATTTTTCGTGAGGCCCCTAGGGAGATTTCTTTCGGCAGCTAGCGATGGGAGAATCTGTACGTGGGATAGATGACCAGGACTCCTTGAGGCACTTGATCTGACGGCTGTAGGTGTCTAATTTACAGATCTGACGGACAATTTAATACGTTTTCTAGGATTAACATGGAGGCTTGATTGGTGCATCCAATTAGTAAATATAAGATATTTCCTATTGTGATTTAAAATATAAATGAATTGATCTAAGAAAACTACAAAAGCCAATAATATTTTTTTCAAAATTTTCTATATGGAGGGAAGAATTTTGGAAAACAGAAAACAGAAAATACTCTAAAATTAATAAAAGACCTATTATAATTCAAAATTTTATTTCTGGCCAAATTTTACTTAATAAAAATATGATTAAATTTTTGGGGTGTTACAAACTCTACCCCCCTTAAGAAAATCTCGTCCTCGAGATTTGTTAAGGTGGTCATTAAAATTAAACCCACCTTTTCGAGGAGATTTTTCTAAGCTAATAATCTAAATAACCTAATTAGGCACAGTTGATGTGGGGCTACTGAAAATTGGTGCAGCTACAGTGAGGTACTGGTGTTGTGTTACTACTGTTACGACAAATTCAAAAAAAGTAAAATTTCTAATTCCAAATTTTGCTTGCTCTCTCCGGCTGACAGGTGGACCCAGGGCCCACTGTCAGTCTCTTCTTCTTCCTCTGGCTGTTCTTCTTCCTCTCTCTCTCTCGCGTGCTCTCCAACACTTTCTCCACCCGCGGCGTTTAGCACGTAGGGCATCTAGACCGTACCGAGGTAGTGCGCGGCATGCTTGTCGCCGGCAGCGTGCACTCATCTCGCGGGCCAGCACCCTATCGGCACTGCTCGCGGATTCACCTCCGAACACCGGCGATCGAGCGACGAGCAGTGCTGGTGGACTTCGCTCACCGTGCACCATGCTCAAGCTATAAAAATGACCGCGGTTTTTCTTCCTTCTGCCTCACACCTCGCCTCACTTCTTCTTCTTCTTGTCCTTCTCCTTCTGGTTGCAGGAGCTCGAGGCGAGGCATCAATGGAGGATGTGGGTTCGGAGCTGATCACGATTCACCTGGTTGGTTTGCTGGCGGCGTTGGTTGGCTTCTCGCTGCTGCTATGTGCGATGATCCTCGATGATCGCCGTGATGCCGCGGCTCGGGTACTGGCTCTCTGAGGCGGCAGTGATCATGGGGATTAGGTAACAGTGTTGGGTACGAGTGAGTGCTAATGTGTTCTGCAGCAGGCTCCGTAGAATTAAAAACCCACGAGTTTTTCTTCAGAAAAACTATGGTGTGGTGAGAGTGATCTAGTAGTGGTTAATTTGGTGCTAAGTGTGTGTGTGTGTGTGTGTGTGGTTTCTGCACTTAGTGCAGGTGGTAGAATCAGTGTGACTGTGAGCCGGATGCTGTGGCTGCAGGCGAAATAAACTTATGTGAGAAAAATCTTGTGATAATGGCCCTTAAGAAATTTTTCTCCCCTAAGGACGGATGAACCAGATGCAAATCACCACAATCAAATATTCCTAGACAAACTGCAATTATTTTAATGCATTCCTAATGTATGCCCTAAAATACATCGCAAAGATTGCATCAAGTAAACAGGTGCTAGATACAGTAACAACCGTACTTATGATCGTCTATGGTTCTAAGGTAAGATCTACGGGGTCTTGCGGAAGGGTTCCTGGTGCTGGAGCACATTCTTCTTCTTCTTCTTCCAGAGGAAGTGGAGGAAGCAGACGAAGAACGCGTCCCTCCTGAGTTGGCAGAGGTGGTCCGCCAATGGTGATCCGGGGATTCAGAACAGCAAGAAAATGGAGATACTCCATTAGTTACTGAGTGAAACGCTCCTGGGCCATCACATACTGAATGAGATAGACCAGAGCTGGATCTCTTTCTATACGTTCACAGCGGAACGTAGCTTGGTTCAAATCCGCTGGTGGGATTTGCACAACTGCCTAGTATTTTGAGCAATCAGAGGTGATCCTCATCTTGTACAACTCATACTGGGGTGGGTGGATGGAACCAAGGGTATTGCGGGTAAAATCCCACAAAATCTTAACAAAACTAAAAGGGCTTGCATCTAGGGTCCTCAGATAGACTCCGGAGTGCCACATGGAGGGATGAATGGGAAAAGGCAGTGCTCAAGGTTGATGGTTGCTGGCGTTGGATATGGAAGTGGCCTCTTATAGAGTGCCTGGGTTAGGGAACATGAGGCGGCGCCAGTACCACTTGTGTATTGGCTCCGTCATAGGGTTGTCTGAGTCAAAATCTCAGACCTCGATCCCAACAAGGAATGTGACATATTACTGTGCGTGTCGGTTAGGGTTCGGTAGTCACGTCTAGAATTTACTCTGCCACCACATGCCAATAATTTACGCTAGATCACGCATACTACTATTGGCACACAAGTAATTTACAAACTTACTATGCCATATAACGGCTACAACAAAAATACAAGGCAACAGGACCGCTAAGGCTCTACAACAATTCTGGTGGACTCAGTCCACCTCATTGACATCTAGCCGGGCGTGTCTTGTGGATGTCGAGGGCTCTCCGTGTGCTTCGGTGTCAGAGTTGACCGAGGTCAGATGGGTAGCTACAGGTCTGGGGTAGCGGTGATGCCCTTCGCGGGGTGTGGAGGTTACCGTCCCGTTGGAGTAGGCCTCCAAGAGATGATGGAGTTCCCCTAGGGAGGCGAAGGCATTGCCTGGGTAGATAACCGGGGCGGATCTTGGGGGCTCAACTGGCCTCCCAAGCAGTACTATCAGGGCGTCGGCGGCGGGTGCAGCTTCACTCCTCACCGGGGTCAGGAGAGCGAGCATCCTGCGGGTCACAATCAGATCAAGGGTGACCTGATCAAATAGTGCCTCTTGCACTCTCAGGTAGCGCACCAGATGCACCAGGGCAAGATCTGTCTCATGGTCTCCGTTGGCGACTTTGGTCGGGCTACCATAGCCTTCACGACTAAGGTAGTAGTAGAAAGGGCAGATGTTAACCCTCGGCGACAAATGTCGGAGGTTAACTACAGCCTCTCGGGCTGCAAGTTGGATGGCTTGGGGCTCGTCGGAGGTCGTCCTCCCGGTGAACCGGTAGGGGCGTTCTGGTGGAGTGCCCCTCCCATAGATGTGCACCGTGGCCCAGAAGTGGTGGATGGCATCACTCGTGTGCTCTTGGTACACGACATACTCCGGGGGCTCTTCTCTGCCAAAAGCATGGCGGGTGAGATTGGCGAGGATGACTACAAAGTCTCCAAGCTCGACTGCGGTGGTCTCGTTGCAAACGATGGGGCCAGGCATCTTGGTGGTTGGATTTTGAACTGAGAGTGAGGCTGTGATGTGCTGGGTTGGGGCAAGGCTACCTTTATAGGCCAGCAGAGTCTTCCATCGCATGCTTGTGGATGGGACAACTCAGGTCTCGGCCACAGGCACACGGCCTATGGGCAGGGCTGATAGGTTGGGCACCGACTGTCAAAAGATGTCGGCTGGCCACTGTGTAGGCTTATCGGAGGAGATGGGCTTGGCTGCGGATAGGAAAAGATTTGGACGGTGTGGAAACCTAAGGATAATGACCATGCTAAGATAGGATTAGCCAGTGGTCAGCCTGGCTCTGATACCAAGGTTGTCGGGGCCGGATTTCCGGGACACAATATCCCAGAAATTAACCCCTCGTGTCGTCACCAGCCCCAGGATTACTGTTACTGGTGGACACGTCCTTGTTACAGATTACCAAGCAATTACAAGAATAGGATACAAGACCATAAAGGTATAATGATACAACAATGATTTCTGGTGACGGGTGACGAAAGCGACTCGTGGTTCTCCAATGCCGATGGGGTTCCATTCCCATAGGAACAGCTGACCCGGATAATTCCTATCCCGCGTGGCTGCTATCCTAGGCTCCGCACGGACGTCGTTGTGGTACTCCTCCTTGAAATCCTGACCTGGCCAATTAAATAGCCAGGGACAATCCAGTGAGTACGTTTGAATGTACTCGCAAGCAATATGAACAAAAGATATACCGAATGCATATGCTCATGATGGACTAAATTATATGCATATGCTGACCGAAATTAAAGCATGGCCTGATAAATGTTAATACGGTGCGGATGAATAAATATAACATGTTTGTAATGAACCAAGAAAATAAATGGAACATCGGGCGCTGGACCGCCCGAGGAATTCCAGGAAAAATGCCAAACGGGTGTCTGAAGGCGACGCCTCGAGAGGTCTTGAAAAGAAATGCCAAACGGGTGTCTAAAAGCGACGCCTCGAGAGGTCCTGAAAAGAAATGCCAAACGGGTGTCTAAATGCGACGCCTCGAGAGGTCTTGAAAAGAAATGCCAAACAGGTGTCTAAATGCGACGCCTCGAGAGGTCTTGAAAAGAAATGAATATCTCAGGTAGTCTAGCCATCCCAAGAGATATTCAAAAAAAATAAAAATGAGTGTCTCAAGTAGTCTAGCCATCCCAAGAGACACTTAGAAAGAAAATAGAAATGAATATCTCAGGTAGTCTAGCCACCCCAAGAGATATTCGAAAAAATAAAAATGAGTGTCTCAGGTAGTCTAGCCATCCCAAGATATACTCAAGGTTGCACATAAGAGGAAGAGGTTAGTCCACATTAATATCAATAATATTCATAATAGCATCGGTAGTGACAATAATTATCCTGCAAAATAAACCATGCTCAAGTTTAGTTATTTCCTCCGAAGACCGACACTAAGATCGACACTTGACCAACCCAGACTGTAGTCCTTAACCGCGGACACGGCTATTCGAATAGGTTTAACTCTGCAGAGGGTGTACTCTTTACCCACAAGTAAAGGATTTCTCTAGCCAGCACCGAGACGCTGACTAATTCCCATTACGGTCTTTGGGTTGAAAACACACCTGACCAGCACACACCAGATTAACTTTCCTGATGCCCGGAATCACCCAAAGCATCATTCAAGATAAACTCTAAGACGGGGATACTACAATCTCGAATAGCATGGGAGCACAATCTTATATATAACGTGCGCAAAGACCAGGGGAGCTACCCCTCTCGGCTTCAACCGAATACACCCATGCCCCCTGACCAAGTGACATGCCTACCAGTGATCAATGGTATCTTTCACTATGGCCTCTCTGTACGGTGTGTGCGAAAAAGGGGTTAACAACTTACTGAACCATACCCTACCTGTGGTAGGGACATGTGGTAGCACAGATCAAGTTTGGGGGTTACCGGAACAAGACTCGATCTACGGTCGACTCAGGAGGCTTATGTATTTCCTGCAGTGGTTAGCACAATAAAGTGTTCTTTCAACAGTAACACCAAAACAGGGCGACAGCCCTTGCATGTCCCAACATGCATAACCAACAAGGCATGATCACGCTCCGACGTGATCACCCTTCTGCCGGTAACGGTATTTCTCTTATACCTGCTCCTGCAAGTTAGTCATGACAAGCACACGTTGCACGTTATGAGGAAACATGCCAACACTACATGCATGCAAATTTTATTTGAATTCAACATATGCATGATTCAATCATTCTTGCAAACATTTAACCATTTAATCACCATATCAAGTGTTCAAGATGCTTGCCTTGAGTATGCCGAAGTGTTGGGTGCACTCCAAAAGTTTTGAAAATTCTCTTCCCTCCATTTTTCCAATTTTCAAAATATTGAAATTACCACATAATTTGAAAACAGTACAAAAAAGTTGTTTGGAAATTTTTGAAATAAATACTAAAATAAACTAGATGAAAAATTAGGAATTTCAGAAAAAGAATCAAATTATATGGTGTTCATATGATTATCCTAGGAATTTCCTAAGCTGAAATAAATGACTAAATGGACTATTTAATTGATCCAACAAAAACTAAGCTTAGGAAAAATGTTCACCCTATCTAGTTTAATAGAGCATGAATTTTATGAGTATGTAGAAATTTGAATCATCAAATTTGGTCTTGAAATGGCTGCTGTAAGATTATTTGAAAACTGCTGGAAAAGAAAAAGGAGAAAAGGCAGAAGCGCGCCCTAAGCGCGATTTAGCCACTGGGCCAGGCACAGTCGCTCGGCCGCGCGGGAGGCTGATGACGTCGATGGCATATTCCTGGGTTTACGCTTTCCTCACACGAAAATGGCTTTGGGGAAAACTGTATCCAGTTACTAGCGGCTCGGCGCGGCGCTGGTCACTGATAGTGGGCCCCACTTGGCCCACTGGTCAGGTTTGACCGGTCCACTGGCGCCCTTCTCCTTCTCCTCCCTTCGGCCGAATGGAGGCGGCACTCCGGTGGGGCTCGCCGGCAAACGGCGACGCCGTTCGCGGAGCTGAGGCCACCGTTGTGACCAGGAGATCACGGCAGTCCTCCCGGTACTCGCCATGGTCGGAGAGAGGAACGGAGTCGTCGGCGGTGGGTTAACCCAAAAGACTCCAGCGGAAGCTCAAGGAGGACTTCCGTCTACGGGCCACCCCCGGCAAAATTGATCACGCGGAAGGGTCCATGGGAGCTCCAGAGAGCTATTGGTGAAGAGTACGGACTAGGGGAGGCTCCGGTTGTGCCGGATTTAACAAGGCAGTGGCGGCGGCCGTAGTTGCCGGAGAGGAGGAAGACGGCCATTCCCGGCCGTGTAGCTGCTCGGGGAAGTGCCTAGGGGAGGGGAAGATCATCTGGTGTAGCGAGGCGTGCTCGGGGAGACTTAAATAGGCGGGGGCGACGCGGTTCAATGGCTTCCAGAGGATAACCACGGCGGCGATCGCCATTATCATGGTGGTTGAGGCCGGTGAGTAGGTGAGGTAGCCGGCAGGGTTAGGTGAGTGCGGTGGCAGCTTCAGATAAGCTCGGGCGAGCTGGTAGGCTAGGAGGGCGCCGGGTGACTTGGACGGCGTGTGACAGCGACGTGCGGCGGTCGGTGGCGGCGCTGGCCGGCATGGACTGCGCTAGGGGACGAGGGGGAAGTGTCGGCGGGGTCGGTGGGTTTATGGCGACGCCATCTGGGTAGCCGCGGGGGTCGGGGAGGCAGCAGGGAGGCCACACAGGGTGGTGCCGACGCCTGCAACGCGGGCGCTCTGGCAACGTCTGTGCATGCCCTCGAGGTGCTCGATGAAATGTCAGATGGGTCTTGGGTGATCTAAGTGAGCTGATTTTTGGTAGAGTGATGCTCCTGGGAGTGCTAGAGGCTGTGGACAAGCTGGTTTGGGGATAGGATTTAGTGCCCAGTGCGATGCAAAAAGGTGCCCAATTTCTGCCATGCTCACCAGGTGTCTGATGAAATGCCAAGGCAATTTAGGAACTTTTGTTGACTATAGAAATTGGCAGGATGATGCTTCTTTGAATGATTGATAAGGTGGCTTAGTTGGATGAACTAGAGGAGAAACTTGAAAATGCAAGTTTTACCAGAATTCAGTTCTGGACAGAAACTTGGAGGATTTATTTGGAGGTCTTCCAAGATGAAAATGGATCTTATATTCTGGACTTAAGAGTTTTGTTGGATGTACTATAAGTGGGAAAAATTTCAGAATTTTTGGCGCAAGAAAAATTGAGGTTGCAGTTATAACCTAGGAATGGGACAGAATTGAAAAGAGGATGTTGTACTCAAAATTTTCAAATGACCAAATTGGGTTTTTGCATAAAAGTGATCTATAGGCATCACATGACCCCTCATAATTTTTGTGGAATTTTAGGAGAATTATTTAAAAAGGTCTTAGTGCAACAGAAGCATTTCAGAGATTGAAAATGCTATTGGAAGAATTATTTTAGGGCAAATTTTATTATGAAAATATTTCCTATTGTGATTTAAACTATAAATGAATTGATCTAAGAAAACTACCAAAGCCAATAATATTTTTTTCAAAATTTTCTATATGGAGGAAAGAATTTTGGAAAACAGAAAATAGAAAATACTCTAAAATTAATAAAAGACCTATTATATTTCAAAATTTTATTTCTGGCCAATTTTTACTTAATAAAAATATGATTAAATTTTTGGGGTGTTACAACGGGGAGGTGCGGCGTGTCGAGGTGGTCCGGACGATAGTGATGGCGGTCCTCGAGGCGTCGGATTCGTGCGAGGCGAAGGCGGCGGAGCATCGGTGCTCCGGTGGCTCGGGCGTCGGTGGTGGCGTCGTTCTGGCATGAACTAGGACAAAACGAGATGTCAAAGAGATGCGCATGGAGTAGGGGAGTTGATTGACGAAGAAATGGAGGACGGGGTGGCTTACGGCCGACGAAATTCTCCAGCGGGTGAACTTCGGCCTGCGAGATGCAAACAACGAGGGCGACGACTGTGAGCGGCGTGGGACGAAGCGAAGTGGCAAGATCGAACGAGGGAGTCCTGGGGTTTATATAGGCGAGGTCAGGGCCACGGGGAGCTGCGGATAAGCTCTATCTGAGAGCTTCGCCCGGCGGTTGCGGGCGTGCGCGCGGCAAGCTCATCCCGAGCGGTGCGGTGGGAGGTTGGGGACGGCCTGGGGCCAGGCCCACTGGTCAGTGGCAGCGGCGGGAGGGAGAGAGAGGTGAGGGGCGCGTGCTGGTCGTGGGCTGAATGTCCGGCTTGGCCGGCTAGTGCGCTCTTGGGCCGAACTCAGTTTCGGTCCAGGCCGTGTGTTTTTTTAAATAATTTATTTACAAAAAGTGTTTGGAGGACAAAATCACATCCAAATGGATTTATAAAAATACTGTAATAATTTCTAAAATCATTAATGATAATATAGAGCACGGTGAACATTTTTTTCTACTCAAATAATTTTGAAAATATTTATTTTATGCAACAAAGTTAAGTCTGGTCTTGAAAATAATTTCCAAATAAACTTCAATAAACCCAAATAATATTCTATTACTTTTCCCCAACTCTTTTATATTTGAGGAAGTCATTTTATCCTCTCTCTTTTATTTTTTTTGAGTGAAAAAATGTTTGAATATTCCAAAAAAAACTCCAATATGCAATAAAACATGATATGCATAAATGATTCTATTAACATCCAAATTTAATAAAAATTGGGATGTTACAAACCTACCCCGCTTAAAATGAATCTCGCCCTCGAGATTCGGGTTGGCCAGCAAAAAGGTGTGAATGGTCCTGCCTGAGATCTTCCTCTCGTTCCCAAGTAGCCTCCTCCTCAGTGTGGTGACTCCACTGAACCTTGTAGAACTTGATGATCTTGGTACGAGGGATTCTCTCTGCAGTCTCAAGAATCATAATAGGCTTCTCCTCATAAGTCAGATCACTCTCCAACTGAATTGGTTCCAGTGGCACTGTATCTCTCAAAGGAATATTTGCCATCTCTGCATGACACTTCTTCAGCTGGGAAACATGAAACACATCATGAACTCCTGACAAAGCCTCTGTTAATTCCAACTTGTATGCAACCTCTCCTCTGTGTTCCAGAACTCTTTATGGCCCCACAAATCATGGTGCTAACTTTCCTTTGACTCCAAATCTCTTAATACCTCGAAGTGGAGACACTCGAAGATATGCTCTATCTCCCACTTCATATATCACTTCCTTGCGTTTAGCATCAGCATGACTCTTCTATCTGGACTGAGCTATCTTAAGTCTATCACGAATCAACTTGACCTTCTCCTCAGAATCTCTTATCAAATCTGGTCCACACAATTTGCGATCTCCAACTCCATCCCACATCAAAGGTGCCCTGCACTTCCTCCCATACAATGCCTCGACAGGGGCCATCTGCAAACTGGCTTGATAGATCTTGTTGTACGAGAACTCTGCATAAAGTAAATTATCATCCCACCTAGACCCATAGTCTAGCACACAGGCTCTCAACATGTCCTCCATAATCTGATTGGCTTTCTCTGTCTGCCCATCGGTCTGTGGAGGGAAGGCTGTACTGAACTCTAGCCTGGTACCCAAAGTTTCGTGTAACTGATGCCAAAACTTTGAGGTAAACTGTGTTCCTCTATCTGATACGATTGTCCTTGGAACTCCATGCAGACATACGATCCTGGTCATATATATCTTTGCTAGCTTAGCACTTGTATAGGTCGTTTTCACTAGAATGAAGTGAGCAACCTTGGTCAAATGATCAACTATTACCCAGATGGAATCATAACCTGAACGGGTCCTGGGTAATCCCGTGATAAATTCCATACCAAGCTTATCCCATTTCCAATCAGGTATCAGCAATGGCTGAAGTAAACCTGCTGGTTTCTGATGCTCTGCCTTTACTCTTTGACATACATCACACATCACTACATACTCAGCAATTTCCCTCTTCATACCGGTCCACCAAAAACTATCCTTCAAGTCCAAATACACCTTGGTGTTTCCTAGGTGTATCGAGTATGGTGAGTCATGAGCCTCCTGAAGGATCAACTTCCTGATCTCTGGATCATTGGGTACACAAATACGCTGCTCAAACCATATGGTTCCATGCTCATCCTCATGGAATCCTTCTGCTTTCCCTTTGCTCATTCTTTCCTTTATCTCAGCAATACCTTTGTCCAACTTATGGGTTTCTCTGATTCTTCCCAACAAGGTGGACTGAACCTCGAGTGTGGCAACATAACCACTTGGAATTATTTCCAACGAAAGGTCTCTAAGCTCGTCACATAACTCCTTAGGTAATCCTCCTGTTGTGAGGGTGTTGACATAACTCTTACGGCTCAAAGCATCCACCACTACATTGGCTTTTCCTGGATGATAATGCACACTCATGTCATAATCCTTTATAAGTTCCAACCATCTCCTTTGCCTGAGGTTCAACTCCTTCTGCATGAAGATATACTTCAAACTCTTGTGACATGGCTTATCTTAGGCTTGATGATTCGTGTGAACCTTCTTGATTGAAATTGAATTGGTGTGATTTGGAGTTTTACTGCTATCATGTGCATATGGGTAGTGTTTTCCCTTAGGCCTAATTATCTTTATATCTCATCTATGCTAACACAATTTGATAGCCTTACCCGTTTCCTGAGGTTGAACCCGCGAGTGTTCTCAAGCAGCATGGAGCCGATCATTGCAGACGACTGGCTTCGCAAGATAGGAATGGAGCTGGCCACAGCAAGATGCAATGACACAGAGAAGGTGAGGTTTGCCACTCACCAGCTGGATGGACCGGCAGCTTCATGGTGGGAGAACTACACCGCCTGTAACATCCCAATTTTTATTAAATTCGGATGTTAATAGAATCATTTATGCATATCATGTTTTATTGCATATTGGGATTTTTTTGGAATATTCAAATATTTTTACTCAAGAAAAATAAAATAGAGAGGATAAAATGACATCCTCAAATATAAAATAGTTGGGGAAAAGTATTGGAATATTATTTGGGTTTATTGAAGTTTATATTGAACTTATTTTCAAGGCCAGAATTAACTTTGTTGCATAACATAAATATTTTCAAAATTATTTGAGCAGAAAAAAAATTCACCGTGCTCTATATTATCATTAATGATTTTAGAAATTATTATGGTATTTTTATAAATCCGTTTGGGTGTGATTTTGTCGTCAAAACACTTTCTGTAAACAAATTATTAAAAAACACACAGCCTGGACCGAAACTGAGTTCGGCCCAGGAGCGCACTAGCCGGCCCAGCTGGACATTTAGCCCGCGACCACTGCGCGCCCCTCACCTATCTCTCCCTCCCGCCGCTGCCACTGACCAGTGGGGCCCAGCCCAAGGCCGTCCCCAACCTCCCTTCGCGCCGCTCGGGATTAGCTCGCCGCGCGCGCGCCCTCAACTGTCGGGCGAAGCTCACGGATAGAGATTATCCGCAGCTCCCCGCGCCCCTGACCTCGCCTATATAAACCCCAGGACTCCCTCGTTCGATCTCACCACTTCACTTTGTCCCACGCCGCTCACAATATTCGCCCTCGCCGTTTGCATATCGCCGGCTGATACGTCTCCAACGTATCTATAATTTTTTATTGTTCCATGCTATTATAGTATCAATCTTGGATGTTTTCTATGCAATTATATATAATTTTTTGGGGCTAACCTATTAACCTAGTGCCCAGTGCCAGTTGCTGTTTTTTGCTTGTTTTTGGCTTTTTAGAAAATCAATACCAAACGGAGTACAAATGAAGAAAAAACTTTGGATTAATTTTTTCTGGACCAAGAGAGACCCTAGAAGGTTCGGGAGAAGACCAGAGGAGTCACGAGGGAGCGACAAGCTCAGGAGGCGCGCCCGGGGGGTAGGCGCGCCCCCGCAGGCTTGTGGGCCCCTCTTGGCACATCTTGACCTAACTCCAAGCCTATAAATTCTCAAATATTCCTAATATACCAGAAGGCCACACGAAATAACTTTTTTGCTGGCGCAAGCTTCTGTTCTTCCCTAATCCCATCTGGAGGCCTTCTCCGGTACTCTGCCAGAGGGGGAATCGATCATGGGGGGCTTATACATCAACCTTGTTGCCGTTCCGTTGATGTGTGAGTAGTTTACCACAGACCTACGGATCCATAGCTAGTAGCTAGATGGCTTCTTCTCTCTCTCTTTGATCTTCAATACCATGTTCTCCTCGATCTTCTTGGAGTTCTATCCGATGTAATCTTCTTTTGCGGTGTGTTTGTTGGGATCTGATGAATTGTAGGTTTATGATCAGATTATTCATAAGAAATATTTGAGTCTTTTCTAAACTTATTTATGCATGATTGTTATAGCTTTGTATTTCTCTATGATCTATCCGTTTGGTTTGGCCAACTAGATTGATTTATCTTGCAATGGGAGAGGTGTTTTGTAATGGGCTCAACCTTGCGGTGCTGTATCCCAGTGACAAAGTAGGGGACAAGACATGTATTTGTATTGTTGCCATTAAGGATAAAACGATGGGGTTTATTCATATTGCTTGAGTTTACTTTGTCTACATCATGTCATCTTGCTTAAGGCGTTACTCTATTTTCATTAACTTAATACCCTAGATGCATGCTGGATAGCGGTCGATAGCTGGAGTAATAGTAGATGCAGGAAGGAGTCAGTCTACTTGTGTTGGACATGATGCCTATATACATGATCATTGCCATGAATCCGTCATAACTATGCGCTTTTCTATCAATTGCCCAACAGTAATTTGTTTACCCACCGTATGCTATGTGTTCAAGAGCGAAGCCTCTATTGAAAACTATGGCCCCCGGGTCATTTATCCATCATATATAAAATCCAAAAATACCTTGTTGCAATTTTATTTCCTTTATTTTGTGTTTCAATTTATTTATCTATCTATCACTATCAGAATTAATCCTTGCAAGTAACCACCAAGGGGATTGACAACCCTCTTGTTCGCGTTGGGTGCAAGTATTTGCTTTTGTGTGTGTAGGTGCTGCTAACGAGGTTCTGTGTGGTTCTCCTACTGGATTGATAACCTTTGTTCTTAACTGAGGGAAATACTTATCTCTACTGTACTGCATCATCCTCTCCTCTTCGAGGAAATCCCAACGCATCTCACAAGTAGCAGGAAGAAATTCTGGCACCGCTGCCGGGGAGACATCACCAAAACCTATCAAGTACATTCGCATAAAATATCATCTACTTGCTCTTATTTTCATTTGCCTTTTTATGTTTTCATCTCCCCCACTTCTCATAAAAATTACAAAAACACAAAACTATTTTATTTGCTTGTTTGCTAGTTTGCTTGCTTTGCTTGAAATTGCTATCATGTCTGAGTCCGAAAAAGTTATTGTAGGAAATGCTAGTGAGGATAGTACTAATGAATCTCTTGAGGAAAATTTTAAATCTTTCAATGTTAATCATGACCCTCTTGAGAATGAAGCTCCATCCAATTTTAAAACTAAAGTTTATCATGTGGGTAGCAGGAATATTATTGGTAAAAGTGTCGTTCAAGAATTCTTCAACTGTGCGGGAGTCATACCTATAATTAAAGAATCTATTCTTGACAAAATGAATTGCTATGTTCATGCATTGCTATGCTGGTGGTTAAGTTAGAACGAAATTTTTTGCACATTCACCCCGCGTTACAAAAAATATTCTATGAACTTCCCAATATCCATAATCCTAGAATTAAAAAGATTGCTACAATCATCCTTATGCATGAATTTGATTATATCATTAGAGAAGCTAGGGTGATCTTTTATATCCATAAAATAGATTTTGAGCGTCCTCCAATAGAAGAGATTCTTCATGATAAAGACACTATACGTAGGATGGAATCTAAGGATTATTTTGCTTACGGAGTAAACATTTGGAGAAGAGTTCCCTATGCTGAAGTAATTAAAACTTTGTACCACAACGCTTGTGATAAATTTGAATGAATTACTAAGGGAATTGATGAGGGGTTTAGTGAAGAATGGTTTGAAGGTACGGCTCGAGATCCTATTGATGATGAGATACATGTTTTATATGAAGATCTTTATGGTGATGATTCTGAGTTTGAAGTTATGAATGTTAAAGTCACCGAACAAAGTCCCTTCAAGTATTTAAGTTCCCCTACTAGAAAATAAGAACATGAAAGTAGATAATTAATGAGAAAAGTTTTGGAAGATTTGATTAAAAAGGATTTGGGGATGAAGGATGATAACACTTGAAACAATGCATTATGCCTAGCTAGGGGCATAAAACAATAGCGCTTGTTGGGAGGCAACCCAATATTTATCTGTATTGCAATTTTTTATTTTTTTTGTGTCACACAATTTTAGCTCCTATTATGATTGTGTTTTTATCTTTTAATTAGTGTTTGTGCCAAGTAATGCCTTTGGGATGATTTGGATGATAGTATAATTGATGCTGTTTGAAAACAGAATTTTTTTAGTCTAGTGCTAGATTTTTTGGTTCTGTACTGGAGCATGATAAAATTCTGAATTTTCTACACACTGTTGGTATATGAACTGTTTACCTTGTCCTAATTTTCAGAATTTTGGGAGTTACAGAACTAAAGCTTTTAAATAGATCTTTACAGACTGTTCTGTTTTAGAGAGATTCTGTTTTTGTTGCATAGTTTGCTTATTTTGATGAATCTATGGATTGTATCGGGGGGGTATAAGTCATGGAGAAGTTGGAGTACAATAGCATTATGCAAATATGAAATATAAATCAATTTATAATAGTACCTAAAGTTTAAGATTTATTTGTTATACTAACGGATCTCACGAGGTTTCTGTTGAGTTTTGTGTGCTGAAGTTTTCAAGTTTTGGGTGAGACCACGATGGATGAAGGAATAAGGAGCGGCAAGACCCTAATCTTGGGGATTCCCAAGGAACCCCAAGGTAATATTCAAGGAAGACCCAAGCATCTAAACTTGGGGATGCCCTGGATGTCATCCCTCTTTCGTCTACAATCTATCGGTATATCACTTGGAGCTATATTTTTATTCATCACATGATATGTGTTTTACTTGGAGCGTATTGTGCCATAGTTTTCTTTTCGTTGTTTTCTTTTTAGTTTGCCACAATCATCTTTGCTGAACACACGTTTTTGAGAGGGACACACATTTATCGTGATTTGTTAGAATACTCTATGTGCTTCACTTATATCTTTTGAGCTAGGCAGTTGCTCTAGTGCTTCACTTATATCTTTTAGAGCACGGTGGTGATTATATTTTGAAGAAATAGTTGCACTCTCATGCTTCACTTATATCTTTTTGAGAGTCTAATAAATAGTAATGGCAATTTGCATGGGTTATAAGATTGGTCCATAAAGGATAGGTATTCAAGAGGGATATAATAAACACTTTCACGTAGATCACTAAATATGAAGTGTGTGGTTAATTTTATTAATGTCATAATATGAAAGGATATTGGTTCATGATCATTGGTTAGTAGAAATATCAGTATTAAAGTTTGTTATGACTACTCATCTAAGTATTGGTCGTGGCATGGTGAGGAAGTTCGAGCATTTATAGGTCTGAAATGAAATCCTTGAGTGCTGTTACAATTGGAGGCGCGCGATGGTTAACTCCTACCCACCTCCCTCCTAGGGGCATGCGGTTAGTGCTTTCCTTCGAGGGCTCATAGACTTTTGCAATAAGTATGTGAGTTCTTTATGACTAATGTGAGTCCATGGATTATACGCGCTCCTATCTTTCCAAAATTTGCTAGCCTCTTCGGTACTGTGCCTTGCCCTTTCTCACCTCGAGAGTCGGTGCAAACTTTGCCGGTGCATCCAAACCCCGTGATATGATACGCTCTTTCACACATAAGCCTCTTTATATCTTCCTCAAAACAGCCACCATACCTACCTATTATGGCATTTACATAGCCATTCCGAGATATATTGCCATGCAACTTCCACCGTTCTTTTTATATGACACACATCATCATTGTCATATTGCTTTGCATGATCATATAGCTGACATAGTATTTGTGGCTCAGCCACCGTTCATCATTCTTATACATGTTACACTAGATCATTACACATCCTGGTACACTGCCAGAGGCATTCATATAGAGTCATATTGTTCTAATATCGAGTTGTAATATTAAGTTGTAAGTAAATAAAAGTGTGATGATCATAATTATTAGAGCATTGTCCCAGTGAGGAAAGGATGATGGAGACTGTGATTCCCCCACAAGTCGGGATGAGGCTCTGGACGAAAAAATATAAAAAAAGAGGCCAAAAAGAGCCCAGCAAAAAAATGAGAGAAAAAGAGAGAAGTAGCAATGTTACTATCCTTTTCCACACTTGTGCTTCAGAGTAGCACCATGTTTTTCATATATAGAGTCTCCTGAGTTGTCACTTTCATATACTGGTGGGAATTTTTTATTATAGAACTTGGCTTGTATATTCCGATGATGGGCTTCCTCAAATGCCCGAGGTCTTCATGAGCAAGCAAGTTGGATGCACACCCACTTAGTTTTCAGTTTGAGCTTGCATACACTTATAGCTCTTAGTGCATCCGTTGCAAGGCAATCCCTACTCCTCGCATTGATATCGATTGATGGGCATCTCCATAGCCCGTTGATCCGCCGAGTTTATGCGAGACTTTCTTCTTCTCCTTTCCATTATTTGATCCCTATCACCGCATTCTATTTCACCTAGTGCTATGTCCATGGCTCACGCTCATGTATTGCGTCAGAGTTGAAAATGCAGAAGCGCGTTAGAAGTACGATCCAATTGCCTGGTTTAACACCAGGGTGCTCATGATTTATATATTTGCGGTGAAGATAGAGTCATGTCATTGCCAATATGAGAAAATGAGTAGGGATAACACTTGTTAAGGATTCTATATTTTGAAAGTTTAATGATTATGCTTCTTATGTTCATGGATATTATTATGTTGATATTGTTAATTCATCGCTTCACAATTTATATGCCGTAAAAGAGATTACATGATAGACATGTTAGGTAGCATTCCACATCAAAAATTCTGTTTTTATCATTTACCTACTCGAGGACGAGCAGGAATTAAGCTTCGGGATGCTTGATACGTCTCCAATGTATCTATAATTTTTTATTGTTCCATGCTATTATAGTATCAATCTTGGATGTTTTATATGAAATTATGTGCAATTATATATCATTTTTTGGGACTAACCTATTAACCTAGTGCCCAGTGCGAGTTGCTGTTTTTGCTTGTTTTTGGCTTTTCAGAAAATCAATATCAAACGGAGTCCAAACGAAGAAAAAACTTAGGATTAATTTTTTCTGGACCAAGAGAGATCCTAGAAGGTTCGGGAGAAGACCAGAGGAGTCATGAGGGAACGACAAGCTCGGGAGGCATGCCCGGGGGGTAGGCGCACCCCCCCAGGCTTGTGGGCCCCTCGTGGCACATCTTGACCTAATTCCAAGCCTATAAATTCTCAAATATTCCCAATATACCAGAGAGCCACATGAAATAACTTTTCTGTCGCCGCAAGCTTTTGTTCTTCCGTGATCCCATCTGAAGGCCTTTTCCGGTACTCTGCCAGAGGGGGAATCGATCACGGAGGGCTTCTACATCAACCTTGCTGCCCTTCCGATGATGTGTCAGTAGTTTACCACAGACCTACGGGTCCATAGCTAGTAGCTAGATGGCTTCTTCTCTCTCTTTGATCTTCAGTACCATGTTCACCTCGATCTTCTTGGAGTTCTATCCGATGTAATCTTCTTTTGCGGTGTGTTTGTTGGGATCTGATGAATTGTGGGTTTATGATCAGATTATTCATGAGAAATATTTTAGTCTTTTACTAGTGCAGAAAATCCTAGCTATGGCGTGCCAAAAATGGCCTTGCTGGCATGGACACACGACGCCACCAATATGACGCCATTGTTAAGAAATAGTGGTGGCGTTGGCCACCACATCAGCAGTATTGTATGTGTCGCTGGCGTGCCACGTGGGCAACGCCACCACTATAATCACTCACCTGCGACGTGCAATGTACTTTGCATGCCACGAACGTTTCATGCAGCCAAAAAAATATTTTTCCCCAGCATATAACATTTAGCATTTCACATTAAAACTAAGCACATATAAAACATTACACACTAGATCGAACAATACCAGCTAATAGAACAATACAAGTTAATAATAAGTGACGATCTCACAAACAGAGTACTAGCTATAGGTAGCTACTTAAACGACAATCCTCACAAACATGAGCAAATTAACATAGTTAATAAGGAGCTGATTTCACATCGATGACCCGGCCACTCCATACTTTTAAAGGAGGTCGATGACGATCATCATCCTCAAGTCATGGCGTGCGGTGTTCCTGATAGTGACTAAGACGGCCTGCCCAACCCGAAGATTCTTGCCAGCAAGAAAGTTGCTCCACCCAGCCGCGCTGAAGATAGTGCGACCGTCTGTGTTACTGCGTAAGCACAGGTGGTGATGGAGCCCCTTGTGGTAAGGCGTAGTCCAACAATGCCTACTTCATCCGGCTCGATGCCACAGCTCACACATAGCCTCTTAGGTAATTTCTGAAAAAAACAAATACAATAAATGAGCATGTCACATTACTACACTATAAGCATATCATCACATTTATACACTAAGCATATCACATTACTACACTATAAGCATATTATCACATTAATTACTACACTAAGCATATATATCCTCAAATTCTAGCTACACTAAGCATATCATCACATTACTACACTAATCATATCATCACATTACTACACTATAAGCATATATATCACATTACTAAAGCCTATCACATTAATTACTACAGTAAGCACATCACAAGATACTACACAAAGCAATCCATGGAACTAATATAGTATCATCAAATTACTACACACTAAGTAACATACCATGAGATGGCGGTTAACATTCGTCCGTGTCAGGCGGGTCATGAATGGCATCCCGACGTAGGCATCACGTGGCAGAAGTTTTTCCCAGAGGCTGTCTGTTTCATCCTCGCTCAGCCTAAATCTTTGGGCATAGAGGGCTTCATCAAGTGGGTCCTCATCTTCTTCCTTCGAGTTGAGATAGATAACAGCCAGCCTTGGAGTTTTTCTTCTGAAGGAGAAGCTGATCAATTCAACCCAGTGAGATGCATGCGGGCGATGAAACGATCCCATTCATCTCCTCCAATCTGGGTTATCTTCCGTCCCTTCTGGACCTCCATAGTGTAGGGCCCCCAGGAGCATCAAAGATCACAGTGTCTCCGGTAATGAGCTCATTGAACTCCAATCTCGCATTGCAAGGGACGATTTGTGTAAGAAAAACCAAAACACACACACAATGCATTAGTGGAAAGAACAACAAAAACAAAACAAAAAACTGTTAGAAGGTTCATATAATGTGTTACCGCTGCAGGAACAAAACACGGCTGGAAGTAGATGCTGAACAGCATGCCAGTTGCAAGGCTGATTGCGCACCTTGACTTGCACACTCGACGTGGTGGTGGTTGCGCCATTCTACACAAAACATATTCAAAACTAAGTATATAATCTAGACTATTGAACCAACACTAAGTATAATCGGTTTCTACACTAGTAAATCAATTTCTACTAAACATAATCGGATACTACGGTGCTAAATATAATTCTACACTAGTAATTGTATACACAAGTAAACAAAATCCACGGAGGGAGACACAAATAAACAAATTCTACACTACCAAATTAAGTTGAACTTGAATCATTAATATTCTAGACACTAAAAAAATTTCTACTCAAAATGCACTATTAAAATCGGATTTTACATCGGATTATCACTAAAATTTCTACACAAAGCAATCCATGGAACTAATCAACATTGGATTCTACTTCACACAAAGCAATCCATCATATGTACTACAATTTCTACACAAAGCAATCCTAAATCAACTTATACATATACGAATCCCATATGCTTCGATTCCGCGCGGACGGAAAGAGGTACGAGTGGAGAGGAGGGAGATGCGATGGGAGGGGAAGGAGAGGTTTGAACCTTTGCTTCCTGCCGGCAGGGCGGCGAGGGGCGGCGACGGGGCGGCGGCGGCTGGTCGAGGGGGGGAGTGGGCACTAGTCGGTGAAATGAGAGAGGCCGGGCGGCGACTTAGGTCTTTTACTAGGACGTGCAGCTGACTCAGGTGGGCCATTGCTGGCGTGGGCCAGAAATGCAACGCCATAGATAATAACAGCCCAAATTAAAAAAGACTAAGATTAATGAAAGACTTATAGCATAATTAAAGACTCAAAATTAGAACTGGTAGTAAAGAAATAAAAGTCCCAAAATGATAAAAACACTAATAATAATGATCAAAAATATAATATAAAATGTTCATTATTTTTTGACTTAAAATACTTGATAAAGTCAAAAAATTATTTCGGGCGTAACATAACTTGGAACGCCAGCACTAATAAATTAACTATGGCGTGCATAGAATTCCAACGACACCACTATCTTCCAAACGGTGAGTGCAGGTGGGCCAACATATTTGTGATGTGTCCAGAAATAACCACGCCAGCACTAACCGTGTACAGCTGGCGTACCAATTTGGCCAACGCCAGCAGTATTTTAAAAATTAGTGCTGGCGTTGATGAAAAATGGCGCGCCACCTACGAAAGTTGTGGCTAGCCATTTTTCCACTAGTATTTTCTGAACATATTTATGCATGATTGTTATAACTTTGTATTTCTCTCCGATCTATCCATTTGGTTTGGCCAACTAGATTGATTTATCTTGCAATGGGAGAGGTGCTTGTAATGGGTTCAATCTTGCGGTGCTCTATCCCAGTGACAAAGTAGGGGACAAGACACGTATTTGTATTGTTGCCATTAAGGATAAAACAATGGGGTTTATTCATATTGCTTGAGTTTACTTTGTCTAGATCATGTCATCTTCCTTAAGGTGTTACTCTGTTTTCATTAACTTAATACCCTAGATGCATGCTGGATAGCGGTCGATGGGTGGAGTAATAATAGTAGATGCAAGCAGGAGTCGGTCTACTTGTCTCGAACGTGATGCCTACATACATGATCATTGCCATGAATCCGTCATAACTATGCGCTTTTCTATCAATTGCCCAACAGTAATTTGTTTACCCACCGTATGCTATGTGTTCGAGAGAGAAGCCTCTAGTGAAAACTATGGCCCCCGAGTCATTTATCCATCATATATAAAATCCAAAAATACCTTTCTGTAATTTTATTTCCTTTATTTTGTTTTGCAATTTATTTATCTATCTATCACTATCAGAATTAATCCTTGCAAGTAACCAACAAGGGGATTGACAACCCTCTTGTTCGCGTTGGGTGAAAGTATTTCCTTTTGTGTGTGTAGGTGCTGCTAACGAGGTTCTGTGTGGTTCTCCTACTCGATTGATAACCTTGGTTCTTAACTAAGGGCAATACTTGTCTATACTGTATTGCATCATCCCCTCCTCTTCGAGGAAATCCCAACGCAGCTCACAAGTAGCACCGGCCGAAGTTCACCCACCGAAGAATTTTGTCGGCTGTAAGCCACCCCGTCCTCCATTTCTTCGTTACTCGACACCCCTACTCCGCGCGCATCTCTTTGACATCTTGTTTTGTCCTAGTTCGCGCCGGAACGACACCACTACCGATGCCCGAGCCGCCGGAGCACCGAAGCTCCACCGCCTTCGCCTCCCTCGACTCCGACGCCCGGACGACTGCCATCACCATCGTCCGGACCGCCTCGACATGCCATACCTCCTCGTCTCCTTTCCCGACGCCTAGGACCACAGGAGACGCCGCCCCGTCCGACGTCAAGCAGCCACACCGTCGTCTTCATCATCGTCGCCGCCCCCTATAAGCCCCGGCCAATCTCGCCCGTTCTATCTAGCGTAGACAGTCTAGATTAGATTAGGTTTATTTTTTATTATTTACGAATCGGTACGCGGTTAACCGCAGTGTTATTTAAACAACCGATTGATTTTTCTTTTAATTAGCCACCGTGTAGCATTTTATTTAATTGCGGTCGTTCTCCATTTTAGACTCGCGGCGGACACTTTCAGCCTTTCACAGTGTGCCACGTGGCCAGGGACCTAGTTGCAGTAGTTCTTATCATAGATTAGCCCCTGAATTTCATATAGCCGTAGTTTTGTGCTCGTAGATCCAAATTAGATGAAACCAGCGACAAAATTTCGTCTCGAATAGCTTTATCCAGTGAACCCATATTTGCAAACTTTTGCTAATTTCAAATTTGAATTTATTTAGATTCAAATTCAAACTCTATTTGGCCATATCTCCTAAACCGTAGATCCATTTGAATTAATTATTTTTGCACCTTGGAACCCCTGTCAAATCATATGACTTGAGACTTTATCATGGTAATTTTCACGCAATTAGGATCTGTCCATGATAAAGTGACTCCTATGCCATGTATAAACTTTAGTTCACATCACAACTTTGAACTCTATTTCGCACTTTGACTTGCACTTAGAAAAATTTCATGATAGTTAAGTGTGTTGGATTTTTTATTTGGATTTTCTGAGTCTTTTCATTGTGCATGTTATTTTGATTCTTTGAATGATTTCTTATGAGCCTTTATTTACTTTTGCGATAGATTGTCTGGAGTGCGAAGCCGAGTATTATCATTCTCTAGAGTTGAACCACTAGTATCAAGGCAAGTTTACATCTTGACCATACTTTTATTTTCCTACATTTTTTATATGCACTTAGTCCTTAGTGGTAGGATTGCATGGTAGGAATTTATGTCGGATGGCTATGCTTACACCTAGTAGTTCATTTGAGGTAGGTGTGAATATACAACCTTTGTCGCCACCGTGTAAGATTATATTGCCTCACCAAAGTAGACGAGGATTGGGAAGTGTTTTCATGGTGAGACATGAGTGACAAAGTAGTAATCAGGACCAGACTTCTAATGAACTACCTGGGCGGAATTGGTTTGAATGATGGTGAAGTACAGTGGGAGCATTCATTGGGAATCCATGGGAGTACACACTAGTGGTCCGTCCGCTCAGGCTCAAAGAGATCAAATGTGTTTTCTTGTCTAGAAGCTTACGTGTGCAGCCACAAGCCATTATGGGCTCTGGCTTAGGCAAGTAGTTAGTGTGATCTCTTTCCGAGATAGGCTAGCAGATGTAGAATATGTAGGTGTACCGACCTATCCATGGGTTAAGGGGAAATGTATTCAAAAGACTATATCTCGATCTTCCAATCAAGGAGGTGGTCGAGTCTTGTGGGGAAAAGTGCGCAAACCTCTACAGAGTGTCAACCTAATCGATTAGCTATGTCCCCGGTTATGGACAGCTTGATCTTTTAGTAGTGGAAATGTCGGGAGATCTCATCACCCTTAATTTAATCAATTGGCTTTAAATAAACTTTGGGAATAGATTGAGTTGGGGGAACCATCTCAATCATATGCTATTTGTAGTGGTTGAATAATTTCTTTTATAATAGGGAAAAATCAGCTTTATGCAAAATTAAACGTAGAGCTTTCCACCAGCCAAATTGCATGTACAAGTAGCTTCATTATACTCTTATGATGTGACTTGCCAGTACATTCCATGTACTGACCTACACGGCTGCAACCTATCATGTTGCAGATTTATCCGACGAGGATTAAGGTGTGATAGGTCGATGTTCTACACTCAGCTTTTGCTCGTGGAGTGGATGGACTCATTTACTCCGATGCTTCTACAATATTTGCTTTATTTGGCCTTATGCCATATCTTTGTAATAAATTGTATTACTCCTGGACTATCGATGTAATAAAGATGTGTGTTATTTCTGTTATTTCGTCGAGTATTGTGTATGCTAGCAAGTCGATCCAAGGACTAGCACGGTAAGCACAAAGACTCCGATCCTTACCGGGTTGGGTCGCTACACAACCAGATATTATAAATTTCCAAGTCACCACATAACCACGGGCACGACTTTCCGAAAGATTTAACCCTGCAAGGGTGCTCCAACTCGTCCATCATATATTACTACAAGCTGCGTTGAAAAACCTCAACCTCGGGATAGCCCGAAGTATCCTCGGAATCCCAGTGCACAAGACATTCGACAAAGGTAAAACAAATCCAGCAAGACCTCCCGGCATGTCGACGATCCCAATAGGAGCTGCGCGTATCTCGTTCTCAAGACACGACCGGATGGGACAAGCTACGAGTAAAACCAGACCTTGAGTTTCCCCGTGGTGGCCCGCAGGCTGCCCGTTTCGGACCAGCACCATCAATACTGGCCCACCTGTATTATGTGGAATTAAGAATCTGCGGGGATGAGACCCCCTATGCTTTAATTAATTATTAGTATTATTATGTTGGGAAAAATTTAAAACCAATGTTGGGCCTTGCTGGAAGAGTTTTATTCAAAGATAAATTATCCAGGGGGGCCGATAAACCATTTAAAACGACCCGACCCAAATGGATCGGAGTCTCTGTGCTTGCTGTGCTATCCCTGGATCAGTAGCTAGCACACACATTACTCGATGAAATAGCAGAAAAACTCACAAAGTAACATAAATACTATTACCTTATAGCTCACACAGCAGAAATGACAAAGATTGTGGAGTCCCAACACCAACGGCAAAGTTAACTGTAGACATCGTAACACTATCTCGTACCTTAACTCGTCGTCTATAAATTCTGCAACCTGATAAGTGATACGTCTCCAACGTATCTATAATTTTTTATTGTTCCATGCTATTATAGTATCAATCTTGGATGTTTTATATGCAATTAAATATCATTTTTTGGGACTAACCAATTAACCTAGTGCCCAGTGTCAGTTGTTGTTTTTTTGCCTATTTTTGGCTTTTCAGAAAATCAATATCAAACGGAGTCCAAACGGAGAAAAAACTTTGGATTAATTTTTTCTGGACCAGAAAGGACCCTCGAAGGTTCGGGAGAAGACCAGAAGAGCCACGAGGGAGCGACAAGCTTGGAGGGCGCACCCTAGGGGGGTAGGCGCGTCCCCCAGGCTTGTGGGTCCCTCGTGGCACCTCTTGACCTAATTGCGTTGCTATAAGTTCTCAAATATTCCCCACATACCGAAGAGCAACCTAGAAAACTTTTCCGCCGCCGCAAGCCTCCGTTCTTCCGCGATCCCATCTGGAGGCCTTCTCCGGTAATCTGCCGGAGGGGGAATCGATCACGGAGGGCTTCTACATCAACCTTGCTGCCCTTCCAATGATGTGTGAGTAGTTTACCACAGACCTATGGGTCCATAGCTAGTAGCTAGATGGCTTCTTCTCTCTCTTTGATCTTCAATACAATGTTCTCCTCGATCTCCTTGGAGTTCTATTCGATGTAATCTTCTTTTGCGGTGTGTTTGTTGGGATCCGATGAATTGTGGGTTTATGATTAGATTATTCATGAGAAATATTTGAGTCTTTTCTGAACTTATTTATGCATGATTGTTATATCTTTGTATTTCTCTCCGATCTATCCGTTTGGTTTGGCCAACTAGATTGATTTATCTTGCAATGGAGAGGTGCTTTGTGGTGGGTTCAATCTTACGATGTTCTATATCCCAGTGACAGAAAGGGATAAGACACGTATTTGTATTGTTTCCATTAAGGATAAAAATATGTGGTTTAATCATATTGCTCGAGTTTACTTTATCTACATCATGTCATCTTGCTTAAGGCGTTACTTTGTTTTCATTAACTTAATACCCTAGATGCATGCTAGATAGTGGTCGATGGGTGGAGTAATAGTAGTAGATGCAGGCAGGAGTCGGTCTTCTTGTCTCGGATGTGATGCCTATATACATGATCATTGCCTTCAATATCATCATAACTATGCGCTTTTCTATCAATTGCCCAACAGTAATTTGTCTACCCACTGTATGCTATGCGTTCGAGAGAGAAGCCTCTAGTGAAAACTATGGAACCGGGTCTACTTTTATCATATAATAAAATCCAAAAATACCTTGCTGCAATTTTATTTCCTTTCTTTTGTTTTGCAATTTTCTTTCCTATCTATCACTATCATAATTAATCCTTGCAAGTAAGCGCCAAGGGGATTGACAACCCTCTTGTTTGCGTTGGGTGCAAGTATTTGCTTTTGTGTGTGTAGGTGCTGCTAACGAGGTTCTGTGTGGTTCTCCTACTGGATTGATAACCTTGGTTCTTAACTGAGGGAAATACTTATCTCTACTATACTGCATCATCCTCTCCTCTTCGGGGAAATCCCAACGCAGTTCACAAGTAGCAGGAAGAATTTCCGGCGCCGTTGCCGGGGAGACATCATCAAAACCTATCAAGTACCTTCGCATAAACTATCATCTACCTGCTCTTATTTTCATTTGCCTTTTTATTTGCATTTGCCTCTCGTTTTCATCTCCCCCACTTCTAAAACAATTTTACAAAAAACACAAAAATATTTTTGTTTGCTTGTTTGCTAGTTTGCTTGCTTGAAACTGCTACCATGTGTGAGTTTGTTATTGAAACAGGTGAGGATGGTAAAATCCCTAAGATAGAAATTCCCCCAAATTTGGATAGTAAATTTTTTGTGATGGGAAATGGGAATATCATAGGAAAAAGTGTCATCCAAGAATTCTTTACTTCTACAGGAACTTTGGTTTGCAATGACATTCCCATTCTTAAAAGAACCAATAGTTACTCCAAAGCTATTTCTGCACTTGTTCTTAAACTTGAAAGAAGATTTGTATGAACTCATCCTACGTTGCAAAGATTGTTCTACGAGTTACCCATTATAAATAACCCTAAGGCTAAAAAGATAGCCACTCTTATCCGTACGAATGAATTTGATTACATAGTTCGAGAAGCTAGAGAAATCTTTGATTTTTATAATATGAGTCATGAACACCCTGTGATAGATGAAATTTTATATGATGAAGATTATATGATGAGATATGTATTTGGTGATGATCATGCTTATGATGAAAATACTAAAAAGGAAGTCCCTCCTTTACATATTATCCAACAAGTTTTCAATGGTATTAATCAAAAATATTCTTGGATCGTAAAAGGGAATCAACAAGGATTTGATGAAAGTTACCTTAATAATGATAAAATATTGATTGATGATGTGTTTCCCATTGTTTTTGAAAAGCCTCTTGATGGGCACACACCCCAAGATCAAAAACTAAAATGACAATACTTGAAACTATGCATTATGTCTAGCTAGGGTCATAAAACAATAGCGCTTCTTGGGAGGCAACCCAATATGTACCATAAATTTTTGCTTTTTATTTCTGTTTTGTGTGTTTACACAATTGTAGCCTCTGTTATGATTGTGATTTTTATCTTTTAATTAGTGTTTGTGCCAAGTAATGCCTTCGGGATGATTTGGATGATAGTATGATTGATGCTGTTTGAAAACAGAACTTTTTGAGTCCAGTGCTAGATTTTGGGTTCTGTACTGGAGCATGATAAAATTCTGAATGTTTTACATAGTATTGGTATATGAATTGTTCATGTTTTCCATATTTTTCAGAATTTGTGGAGTTACAGAAGTATGGCTTTTAAATATATCTTTACAGACTGTTCTGTTTTAGACAGATTTTGTTTTTGTTGCATAGTTTGCTTATTTTGATGAATCTATGGATCGTATCGGGGGGTATGAGCCATGAAGAAGTTGGATTACAGTAGCATTATGCCAATATTAAATATGAATCAATTTATAACAGTACCTAAAGTTTAAGATTTATTTGTTATACTAACGGATCTCACGAGGTTTCTGTTGAGTTTTGTGTGCTGAAGTTTTCAAGTTTTGGGTGAGACCATGATGGATGAAGGAATAAGGAGCAGCAAGAGCCTAAGCTTGGGGATGCTCAAGTTCCCCCAATGTAATATTCAAGGAAGACTCAAGTGTCTAAGCTTGGGGATGCCCCGGATGGCATCCCCTCTTTCGTCTACAATCTATCGGTATATCACTTGGAGCTATATTTTTATTCATCACATGATATGTATTTTACTTGGAGCGTCTTGTGTTATAGTTTTCTTGCTTTTGTTTGCTATTTAGTTTGCCACAATCATCTTTGCTGAACACACCTTTTTGAGAGGGACACACATTATTCGTGATTTGTTAGAATACTCTATGTGCTTCACTTATATCTTTTGAGCTAGGCAGTTGCTCTAGTGCTTCACTTATATCTTTTAGAGCACGATGGTGGTTATATTTTAAAGAAATAGTAGCACTCTCATGCTTCACTTATATCTTTTTGAGAGTCTAATAATTAGCAATGGTAATATGCACGGGTTATGAATTTGGTCCTAATATGATAAGTATTCAAGAGGGATATAAGAAAAACTTTCATGTAGATCACTGAATATGATAAGTTTGATTCCTTGCAATAGTTTTGAGATATTAAGATGGTAATATGTGAGAGGTACTAGTGAATGATTGTGGTTTAGTAAGAATATTGGTGTTAAGGTTTGTGATTCCCGAAGCATGCACATATAGTCCTTAGTGTGATGAAGTTGGAGCATGATTTATTATTGATTGTCTACCTCTGCGTGAAGGTCGAGGGCGCGCGATGGTTAACTCCTACCAACCTCCCCCTAGGGGCATGCGTAGTAGTACTTTGCTTCGAGGACTAATAGACTTTTGCAATAAGTATGTGAGTTCTTTATGACTAATGTGAGTCCATGGATTATACGCACTCTCACCCTTCCGCCATTTGCTAGCCTCTTCGGTACCATGCATTGCCCTTTCTCACCTCAAGAGTCAGTGCAAACTTCGCTGGTGCATCCAAACCCCGTGATATGATACGCTCTATCACACATAAGCCTCTTTATATCTTCCTCAAAACAGCCACCATACCTACCTATTATGGCATTTCCATAGCCATTCTGAGATATATTGCCATTCAACTTCCACCGTTCTTTTTATATGACACACATCATCATTGTCACATTTTTTGCATGATCATATAACTGACATAGTATTCGTGGCTCAGCCACCGATCATCATTTTCATACATGTTACGCTAGTATCATTGCACATCCTGGTACACTGCCAGAGGCATTCATATAGAGTCATATTTGTTCTAGTATCGAGTTGTAATATTGAGTTGTAAGTAAATAAAAGTGTGATGATCATCGTTATTAGAGCATTGTACCAATGAGGAAAGGATGAAGGAGACTGTGATTTGCCCACAAGTCGGGATGAGGCTCCGGACGAAAAAAAAAGTGGACAAAAAGAGCCCAACAAAAAAATATAAAAAAAAAATAAATGAGAGAAAAAGAGAGAAGGGGCAATGTTACTATCCTTTTCCACACTTGTGCTTCAGAGTAGCACCATGTTTTTCATATAGAGAGTCTCCTATGTTGTCACTTTCATATACTAGTGGGAATTTTTCATTATAGAACTTGGCTTGTATATTCCGATGATGGGCTTCCTCAAATGCCCGAGGTCTTCATGAGCAAGCAAGTTGGATGCACACCCACTTAGTTTTATTTTGAGCTTTCATACACTTATAGCTCTTAGTGCGTCCGTTGCATGGCAATCCCTACTCCTCGCATTGACATCAATTGATGGGCATCTCCATTGCCCATTGATTAGCCTCGTCGATGTGAGACTATCTTCCTTTTTGACTTCCCCTTATTAATCTCTATCATCATTCTATTCCACCCATAGTACTATGTCCATGGCTCGCGCTCATGTATTGCGTGAGGGTTGAAAAAACTGAAGCGCGTTAAAAAGTATGAACCAATTGCTTGGCTGACATCAGGGTAGTGCATGATTAATACTTTGTGTTAGGAGGACTAAGCATGACGGGCTATATGATTTTGTAGGGATAGCATTCTTTAGCATTTTTATTTTGAAAGGCATGATTGTTTGTTGGTATGCCTGAGTATTGATGTCTTTATATCAAACTATAGACTATTGCTTTGAATCACTCGGTTCTTAATATTCATACCGTAAAAGAAAGGATTACATGATGAACATGTTAGGTAGCATTCCACATCAAAAATTCTATTTTTATCATTTGCCTACTCGAGGATGAGCAGGAATTAAGCTTGGGGATGCTTGATATGTCTCCAACGTATCTATAATTTTTTATTGTACCATACTATTATAGTGTAACGCCCAATATGCGGTCCTATCCCCAAGGAACTCGTAAGTCCCACCTAAGGATAGAAGCGCATATCGGAGACACTTCGCAAGGTGGATATCATTACAACATACCATGTACTGAATAGATGAGAATAGCAGATAAAGGCTTACACTCGCCACAAGCTACAGCATGAATACATCAATACATCAATACATAGCAATCATCAAACAGAAGAGCAGGATCCGACTACGGATGAAATCAAACGAAAAAGAAGAACGACATCCACCCTGCTAGTCCCAGGCTGCCAACTGGGAACCCATCCTATGAACGACGAAGAAAAAGAAGCAAAAGAAGAACTCCAAATAGAACAAGCGTCGCTCTCACGTCAAATCATTGCTTTACCTGTACCTACAACTGTTGTTGTAGTAAATTGTGAGCCACGAGGACTCAGCAATCCCATTACCATGGGCATCAAGACTAGCAAAGCTTAATGGGAATGGAATAGATAAGTGGTGAGGTTGCAGCAAGCTCTAAGCATTGTATGGTGGCCAACCTACGATTACAAGAATAAGAAGAGTAAACTACGCATAAACGGTCGCAATCTAGTATATGATCAAGAAGTGATCCTGAACACCTACTTACGAGTCAAACATAACCCCACCATGTTCTCTTCCGGAACTCTGATACGTCCATTTTGCATCATGTTTTCCTACTGTTATTTGTAAAGTTTTTAATAAATATAACACTTTTTGGAGCAATTCTAATTCCTTTTCTCTCTTAATATGCAAGATTTACACAAGGAGGGAGATTGCCGACGGCTGGAATTCTGGACCTGAAAAAGCTATGTCAGAGATACCTATTCTGCACATCTCCAAATGAGCTGAAATTTCACAGAGATTTATTTTGGAATAAATAAAAAATATTGGAAGAAAGAAGTACTAGAGGGGGCCACCTAGGTGCCCACGAGGCACCAGGGCGCACCACCCCCCCCCCCCCCAGGCGCGCCTTGGTGGCTTGTGGGCCCCCTGGCCAGCCTCCGGTGCCCATTTTCTGGTATATAAGCCCATTTGCCCTAAAAAATAAGGAGAAGACTTTTGGGACGGTGCACCGCCGTCTCGAGGCGGAACTTGGGCAGGAGCACTTTTGCTGTCCGGTGGAGCGATTCCGCCGGGGATACTTCCCTCCGGGAGGGGGAAATCGGAGCCATCTACATCACCAACGATCCTCTCATCATGGGAGGACCAATCTTCATCAACATCTTCAACAGCACCATCTCATCTCAAACCCTAGTTCATCTCTTGTATTCAATCTTTGTCTCAAAACCTCAGATTGGTACCTGTGGGTTGCTAGTAGTGTTGATTACATCTTGTAGTTGATGCTAGTTGGTTTATTTGGTGGAAGATTATATGTTCAGATACAATATGCTATTCAATATGCCTCTGATCTTGGACATGAATATGATTTGTGAGTAGTTACTTTTTTTCTTGAGGACATGGGAGAAGTCTTGTCATAAGTAATCATGTGAATTTGGCATTCGTTCGATATTTTGATGATATGTATGTTGTTGATTCTCTTAGTGGTGTCATGTGAACGTCGACTACATGACACTTCACCATCTTTGGGCCTAAGGTAATGCATTGTGGAGTAGTAATTAGATGATGGGTTGCTAGAGTGACAGAAGCTTAAACCCTAGTTTATGCGCTATTCCGTAAGGGGCTGATTTGGATCCATATGTTTAATGCTATGGTTAGATTTATCTTAATTCTTCTTTCGTAGTTGCGGATGCTTGCGAGAGGGGTTAATCATAAGTGGCAGGCTTGTTCAAGTAAGAACAGCACCCAAGCACCGGTCCACCCACATATCAAATTATCAAAGTAGCGAACGTGAATCAAACAAACATGACGAAAGTGACTAGATGAAATTCCCATGTGTCCTCGAGAACGCTTTGCTTATTATAAGAGATCGTTCCAGCTTTTCCTCTGCTACAAAAAGGATTGGGTCACCTTGCTGCACTCTTTTTTACTATTGCTACTTGTCACTTGTTACAAATTATCTTGCTATCGAACTACTCGTTACCGATAATTTCAGTGCTTGCAGAAAATACCTTGCTGAAAACCGCTTGTCATTTCCATCTGCTCCTCGTTGGGTTGGACACTCTTACTTATCGAAAGGACTTCGATTGATCCCCTATACTTTTGGGTCATCAAGACTCTTTTCTAGCGCCATTGCCGGGGAGTGAAGCGCCTTTGGTGAGTGGAATTTGGTAAGGAAACATTTATATTACGTGCTGAAATTTACTGTTACTTGTCACTATGGAAAGTAATCCTTTGAGGGGTTTGTTCGGGGTATCTTCACCTCGACCGGAAGCACAAATAGTTGCTCCTCAACCTAATGCACCTACTGAAAATATTTATTATGAGATTCCTTTGGGTATGATAGAGAAACTGCTAGCTAATCCATATTCAGGAGATGGAACGGTACATCCTGATATGCACTTGATCTATGTGGATGAAATTTGTGGATTGTTTAAGCTTGCAGGTTTATCCGGAGATGGAGTTAAGAAGAAAGTATTCCCTTTATCTTTGGAGGGAAAGGCATTGACATGGTATAGGCTATGTGATGATACTGATACATGGGACTGGAACCGATTGAAACTGGAATTCCACCAGAAATTTTATCGTATGCATTTGGTTCATCGTGATCGGAATTATATATATAATTTTTGGCCTCGTGAAGGAGAAAGCATCGCTCAAGCTTGGGGGAGGCTTAAGTACATGATGTACACATGCCCCAATAATGAGCTCTCAAGAGAAATTATCTTACAGAATTTTTATGCTCGGCTCTCTCATGATAATCAAACCATGCTCGATTCTTCTTCGACTGGCTCCTTTATGAAGAAAACTATTGAATTCAGATGGGACCTTCTGGAAAGAATTAAATGCAACTCTGAAGATTGGGAACTCGACAAAGGTAATGAGTCAGGTACAATACTTGAGTTCGATTGTGTTAAATCTTTTATGGCTATCGATGCTTTTCATAAGTTTAGCACTAAATATGGACTTCACTCTGAGATAGTAGCTTCCTTTTGTGAATCATTTGCTACTCATGTTGATCTCCCTAAGGAGAAGTGGTTAAAATATCATCCCCCTGTTAAAGAAAAGTTTGAGGAACCCATTAGTGTTAAAGAAGAAACAATTGTTTACCATGTTGATCCAGTTGTGCCTACTGCTTATATTGAGAAACCACATTTTCCTGTTAGGATTAAGGAACATGCTAAAGTTTCAACTGTGGTTAACAAAAGTAATATTAGAGCACCTAGACCCTCTGAACAAATTAAAGTTGAACCTAATGTTGCTATGGTTAAAGATCTCTTGGTCGATAATATAGATGGGCATGTTATTTACTTCTGTGATGAAGCAGCTAGAATTGCTAAACCAGATACTAAAGATAAAAACAGACCTGTAGTAGACATGCCTGTTGTCTCTGTTAAAATAGGAGATCATTGTTATCATGGCTTATGTGATTTGGGTGCTAGTGCGAGTGCTATTCTGTTTACCTTATATCAAGAAATTATGAATGACATTGCACCTATTGAAATAGAGGATATTGATGTTACTATTAAGCTTGCAAACAGAGACACCATTACACCGCTTGGGATCGTTAGAGATGTTGAAGTATTGTGTGGAAAAATAAAATACCCTACTGATTTTCTAGTCCTCGGTTCTCCACAAGATAATTTTTGTCCCATTATATTTGGTAGACCTTTCTTGAACACTGTTAATGCCAAGATTGATTGCGCTAAAGAAACTGTTAGTGTTAATTTTGGTGGTATGTCTCATGAGTTTAATTTCTCCAAGTTTCGTAGACAACCTCATGATAAAGAATTGCCTAGTAAAGATGAAATTATTGGTCTTGCTTCTATTGCCGTACCTCCTACTGATTCGTTAGAACAATATTTGCTAGACCATGAAAACGATATGGATATGAATGAAAGAAATGAAATAGATAAGATGTTCTTAACCACCTATCCTTAAACACAATTTGCCTGTTGAAACTCTTGGAGGTCCTCCTCCACCTAAGGGCGACCCTGTATTTGAATTGAAACAATTGCCTGATACATTGAAATATGCTTATCTAGATGAAAAGAAGATATATCCTATTATTATTAGTGCTAACCTTTCAGAGCATGAAGAAAAGAGATTACTAAAAACTCTGAGGAAACACCACGCTGCTATTGGATATACTCTTGATGATCTTAAGGGCATTAGTCCCACTCTATGTCAGCACAAAATTAATATGGAGCCTAATGCTAAACCAGTTGTCGACCACCAACGATGACTAAATCCTAAAATGAAAGAGGTGGTAAGAACCGAAATATTAAAGCTTCTGGAAGCAGGTATAATCTATCCCATAGCTGATAGTAGATGGGTAAGTCCCGTTCGTTGTGTCCCTAAGAAGGGAGGTATTACCGTTGTTCCTAATGATAAAAATGAACTCATTCCACAAAGAATTGTAACTGGTTATAGGATGGTAATTGATTTTAGAAAATTAAACAAAGCCACTAGAAAAGATCATTACCCCTTACCTTTTATTGATCAAATGTTAGAAAGATTGTCCAAGCATCCACACTTTTGCTTTCTTGATGGATATTCCGGTTTCTCTCAAATACCTGTATCACCTATAGATCAAGAGAAAACCACCTTTACTTGTCCTTTTGGAAATTAGGCTTATAGATGTATGCCTTTTGGTTTATGCAATGCACCTGCTACTTTTCAAAGATGTATGACTGCTATATTCTCTGACTTTTGTGAAAAGATTGTTGAGGTTTTCATGGATGATTTCTCCGTTTACGGAACTTCTTTTCATGATTGCTTAAGCAACCTTGATCGAGTTTTGCAGAGATGTGAAGAAACTAATCTTGTCTTGAATTGGGAGAAGTGCCACTTTATGGTGAATGAAGGTATTGTCTTGGGGCATAAAATTTCTGAAAGAGGTATTGAAGTTGATAAAGCTAAGGTTGATGCTATTGAGAAAATGCCATGTCCTAAAGATATTAAAGGTATAAGAAGTTTCCTTGGTCATGCTGGTTTATATAGGAGGTTTATTAAAGACTTCTCTAAAATTTCTAGACCTCTTACCAATCTCTTGCAAAATGATGTTCCATTTGTTTTTGATGATGATTGTGTAGAAGCCTTTGAAACACTTAAGAAAGCCTTAACCATTGCACCTATTTGTCAACCACCTGATTGGAACTTGCCTTTTGAAATTATGTGTGATGCTAGTGATTATGTTGTTGGTGTTGTTCTAGGATAGAGAGTTGATAAGAAATTAAATGTTATCCATTATGCTAGTAAACTCTTGACAGTGCCCAAAGAAATTATGCTACTACTGAGAAAGAATTTCTAGCAGTTGTGTTTGCATGTGATAAATTCAGATCTTACATAGTTGATTCTAAAGTAACTATTCACACCGATCATGCTGCTATTAAATATCTGATGGAAAAAAAGATACTAAACCTAGACTCATTAAGTGGGTTCTACTGCTACAAGAATTTGACTTGCATATTATTGATAGAAAGGGAGCTGAGAATCCCGTAGCAGATAATTTGTCTAGAATGGAAAATGTTCTTGATGACCCACTACCAATTAATGATGATTTTCCTGATGAACAATTAGCTGTCATAAATGCTTCTCGTAATACTCCTTGGTATGCGGACTATGCTAATTATATTGTTGCTAAATTTATACCACCTAGTTTCACATACCAACAGAAGAAAAAGTTCTTCTATGATTTAAGAGATTACTTCTGGGATGACCCACATCTTTATAAAGAAGGAGTAGATGGTATTATTAGATGTTGTATACCTGAGCATGAACAGGAATAAATCCTACGGAAGTGTCATTCCGAGGCTTACGGAGGACACCATGCGGGAGACAGAACTGCACATGAAGTACTACAATCTGGATTTTATTGGCCTACTCTTTTCAAGGATGCTCATAAGTTTGTCTTATCTTGTGATGAATGTCAAAGAATTGGTAGTATTGGTAGACGTCAGGAAATGCCTATGAATTATTCACTTGCTATTGAACCATTTGATGTTTGTGGATTTGATTATATGGGACCTTTTCCTAAATCCAATGGGTATACTAATATTTTAGTTGCTGTTGATTACGTTACTAAGTGGGTAGAAGCTATTCCAACTAGTAGTGCTGATCATGACACTTCTATTAAAATGCTTAAAGAAGTTATTTTCCCGAGGTTCGGAGTCCCTCCATATTTAATGACTGATGGTGGTTCACATTTTATTCATGGTGCATTTCGTAAATTGCTTGCTAAATATGATGTCAACCATAGAATTGCATCTCCCTATCACCTTCAATCTAGTGGTCAAGTAGAATGGAGAAATAGAGAAATAAAATTAATTTTGCAAAAGACCGTCAATAGATATAGAAAGAATTGGTCTAAGAAACTTGACGATGCATTATGGGCTTATAGAACTGCTTATAAAAATCCTATGGGTATGTCTCCTTATAAAATGGTTTATGGAAAAGCATGTCATTTACCTGTTAAGTTAGAACATAAAGCATATTGGGCAATTAAAGAACTCAATTATGATTTTAAACTTGCCGGTGAAAAGAGGTTATTTGATATTGGCTCATTAGATGAATGGAGAACCCAAGCTTATGAAAATGCCAAATTGTTTAAAGAAAAAGTTAAAAGATGGCATGATAGAAGAATTCAAAAACGGGAATTCAAAGTGGGTGAGCAAGTTCTATTGTACAATTCTCGTTTGAGATTCTTTGCAGGAAAACTTCTCTCTAAATGGGAAGGACCGTATATCATCAAAGAAGTTTATCGCTCCGGAGCCATGAAAATAAACAACTCCGAAGGCACTAATCCGAGAGTGGTGAATGGGCAAAGAATTAAGCATTATATTTCAGGTACTCCCATTAATGTTGAAACTAATATTATTGAAACAATTACACCGGAGGAATACATAAGAGAGACCTTCCAGAACAGTCCAGAACCCTGAAAAGGAAGAGGTATGTGATACAGTAAGTAAACCGACTCCAAAAATTCCATAAAAATACTTTCTGTCAGTTTTGGAATATTAGAAAAAATACAAAAATAAGAAACAGCCGAGGGGACCCACAAGGTGCACACGAGGCACCAGGGCGCACCACCCCCCCCCCCCCCCCCCCCGACGCGCCCTGTTTTCTTCTGTATTACTTGTTTTGCAAGATAAAAATTCTTTATATATACTCCCAAACATTTTGAACACCGTATCGTAGAAATCTCCTCTGTTCTTGTTTCGTGCTATTTTTCTGACAGATCTAGATCGCTATGGCTCCACCAAGCTCTTCCAAGGACAAGTTCTACGAGAAGGTCATCAACCCCTACCTACCGGAGGTGATGAAACACCCTCAAGCCATTGAGATGCGTGAGGGGGTGCTTCACATCCAGGATGTTCAAGGACCCAAGAAGACCTGGAGCGTGGAGTCCAGGCTCAAAGCGGTGGAGCAGGAGATCTTCAAGTGCCAAGGGATGGTGGAACGTGGACTCATCGCCAACCACTCCATGATCACAAAATTCACCCGTGATCACAAGGTGCATGGCCGATCAATGGGGGACATCATCTTCAAGCTCAATGAACGAATCGACTATCTCCAAGGCCAAATCTATGATCTTCAAAACCAAAATTATGAGTTTGAGGCAAGATTCAAAGGTATGAGTTTAGCTGCAAGTTTCAGGACTCCAGAGACTCGTTCATCTTTTTATGATGGGGAACCTATGCCATGGAAGCCGGAGGACAAGCCCACCACTTCATCACCACCACCATCACCGAAGAAGGAAACTTGAGTACATGGGTATGGGCACTCCCCTAGGCTTGTGCCAAGCTTGGGGGAGGTGCCCCGATATTGTATCACCATCACTTTTATTATCTTTACCTATTTTTAGTTCAATCCTTAGTGATTTTGTGATTTAGTTGAATAAAAGTTTAGTATGATCTATTTTTGAGTCCTAGTTTTGTGATCTATCTATCTATGTAATTGAGTGGGAGCTATATAATAAAGTGTAGTTTGAGTTGTTGCTTCTTTACTTTTATGTTTCAGTCCTAGCAATGAAAATAATGAAAAAGATCATATGCTAATCTTATGGAAAGTAATGACATTACATAAAGAAAAGTATAAGTGCTAAAATTTATTGAAAGTTAACAAACATAGCATTGGTCAATGATGCAATTCATGAAAAAATTAATAGGGAAGAGAAGATTCACACGCAAATATACTATCTTGGACATCTTTTATGATTTTGAGCCCCCATTAAGTATTTTATGTCAAATTGTTGACGTTGGACAAGGAATACAACGTAATGAATTGTGTTTGCTTATATTCAAATAGAAGCTATATTGTTGTAGATCCTTCAACATGTGGTGCTTGTTCAATATCTTTGCTAGCCAAAAATCCGCACCAAGTAGAGATACTACTTGTGCATCCAAAACCCTTAAACCCAGTTTCATGTCATGAGAGTCCACTATATCTACCTATGGGTTGAATAAGATCCTTCAAGTAAGTTGTCATCGGTGCAAAAAGCAATAAAAATTGCCTCTAAATGTGTATGAACTTTTATTGTAAGGGAAAATAAGCTTTGTACGAACTTGTGATGGTAAAGAAATAAAAGCGACGGACTGCATAATAAAGGTTGCTATCACAAGGGGCAATATAAAGCGGCGTTCCTTTGCATTAAGAGCTTGTGCATCCAACAACAAAAAGCGCATGACAACCTCTGCTTCCCTCTGCGAAGGGCCTATCTTTTACTTTTATGTATTTACTTTTTATGCAAGAGTCAATAGTGTTCTCCTCTATTCCTTTTTATTTTTCTCTTTTGCAAGCATCATGTGGCGGGGAAAGATTTAGGCACATATATCCAGTTGGATATGAGTGATCATGAGTTATTATTGTTGACATCACCCTTGAGCTGAATAAGTTGGGAGGGGAAATTATAAGCCCCTATCTTTCTATGTGTCTGGCTGAAACTTTTTGCTCCATATATATGTCGTGAGTGTTAGCAATCATAGAAGATTATATGATGGTTGAGTATGTGGACTTGCTAAAAAGCTCCTACATGAGACCCTTCCTGAAAATATGATGAATTGCAATTGCATTGTTGACTGAGAACATAGTTTGTTAGTTTTCAAGAAAGTTTATGCCTTATACTTTGTTGTTGTGATGAATTGTTACTTGCTCATGAGAGGTTTTATGATAAGGAATATTGCTGTTATAATAATGATCATGATGCTACTATGTCCGTATTTTGTTTTTATTGACACCTCTCTCTGTAAACATGTGGACATGATTATCGATATTGGCTTTCACTTGAGGACAAGCGAGGTCTAAGCTTGGGGGAGTTCATACGTCCATTTTACATCATGTTTTCCGACTGTTAATTATAGTGTTTTTAATCAATATAACACATTGTGGAGCAATTCTAATGCCTTTTCTCTCTTAATATGCAAGATTTACATAAGGAGGGAGATTGCCGGCAGCTGGAATTCTGGACCTGAAAAAGCTATGTCAGAGATACCTATTCTGCACATCTCCAAATGAGCCGAAATTTCATAGAGATTTATTTTGGAATAAATAAAAAATATTGGAAGAAAGAAGTACCAGAGGGGGCCACCTAGGTGCCCACGAGGCACCAGGGCACGCCACCTCCCAGGCGTTCCTTGGTGGCTTGTGGGGCCCCTGGCCAGCCTCCGGTGCCCATTTTCTGTTATATAAGCCCATTTGCCCTAAAAAATAAGGAGAAGACTTTTGGGACGGTGCGCCACCATCTCGAGGCGGAACTTGGGCAGGAGCACTTTTGCTCTCCGGTGGAGCGATTCCACCGGGGATACTTCCCTCCGGGAGGGGGAAATCGGAGCCATCGACATCACCAATGATCCTCTCATCATCGGAGGACCAATCTTCATCAACATCTTCAACAGCACCATCTCATCTCAAACCCTAGTTCATCTCTTGTATTCAATCTTTATCTCAAAACCTCAGATTGGTACCTGTGGGTTGCTAGTAGTGTTGATTAAATCTTGTAGTTGATGCTAGTTGGTTCATTTGGTGGAAGATTATATGTTCAGATCCAATATGCTATTCAGTATCCCTCTGATCTTGAACATGAATATGATTTGTGAGTAGTTACTTTTGTTCTTGAGGCCATGGGGGAAGTCTTGTCATAAGTAATCATGTGAATTTGGCATTCGTTCGATATTTTGATGATATGTATGTTGTTGATTCTCTTAGTGGTGTCATGTGAACGTCGACTACATGACACTTCACCATCTTTGGGCCTAAGGGAATGCATTGTAGAGTAGTAATTAGATGATGGGTTGCTAGAGTGATAGAAGATTAAACCCTAGTTTATGTGCTATTCCGTAAGGGGCTAATTTGGATCCATATGTTTAATGCTATGGTTAGATTTATCTTAATTCTTCTTTCATAGTTGTGGATGCCTGCGAGAGGGTTCCATAAGTGGGAGGCTTGTTCAAGTAAGAACAGCACCCAAGCACCAGTCCACCCACATATCAAATTATCAAAATAGCGAACGCGAATCAAACAAACATGATGAAAGTGACTAGATGAAATTTCCATGCGTCCTCGAGAACGCTTTGCTTATTATAAGAGATCGTTCCGGCTTGTCCTTTGCTACAAAAAGTATTGGGACACCTTGCTGCACTCTTTTCTACTATTTCTACTTGTCACTTGTTACAAATTATCTTGGTATCAAACAACTTATTACCGATAATTTCAGTGCTTGCAGAAAATACCTTGCAGAAAACCGCTTGTCATTTCCTTCTGCTCCCCGTTGGGTTCGACACTCTTACTTATCGAAAGGACTACGATTGATCCCCTATACTCGTGGGTCATCAAACTCCCTCGAAAAGAGACGATCTCAGTTACGCACGCGGTTAGTATATTTTAATTAAGTTTAGTGTCAAGTTCTCTACAACCGGAGGTTATAAATTTCCAAGTCACCACATAACCGCGGGCACGGCTTTCCGAAAGATATAACCTTGCAAGGGTGCTCCAAGTAGTCCATTATAAATTGCCACACGTATTCGATGGAACATCCTCACACCATGATAACACGATGCTTATGTCGGAAGTAGGGCTCTGGGGACCCAAATGTTCGAATAGTGGGGTGAGCTTTTTCCTGTCGGGCCCATGGAACCCGGGGTATCCTGGCCCGTCTGCCTTTGGCCCAGGGCGCAACGCCTGGCACGGGCCCAGCAGGCCGTCACCACCGAGCATCTCACCAAGACCCCTCATGACGCCCTGGGAGTGGCGAGTAATCCTCAGCACCACCATCAACGGCCTCGCGAGGCCCTCTCACGAGGCGGCTTCCCGAAGGGACCTCGCGAGGCGGCTTCTGGAGGTGGCCTCCCGAGGCCCCCTCCCGCAGGCGTCGAGACGAAGGCCATTCGGCGTGCTGCGCGGTCTGGAGCCCATCACATGGGTGACGCGCGCGGCGACGAGCAGCAGCAGAGGCCACGCCAGCAGGCACGGATGAAGATGGTTTCCTCTTTCGTGTTAAAGGAGCATGGCCAGCTATCTACTCTCCAAAGCAACCCCAAAGGTTTCCCGATCGGCACAGGAAGACCAAGATGACGGGTGCGCAGCGCGGAGGTCATCACCGAGCCCACCGGCGCGTCATGGATCATGCTTTGGCAGGCGAAGACCACCTTGAGTCAGGATAGCCTGAGCACCTGTCCCCTTTCAAAATCGCCAAGTGTGGCAACCCTTCCTGCCTATGTTTTGAGGGGGAAGAGGACCAAGGCCGATATAAAAGGGGCAGAGCTGCCATTGTAGAGGGAGATCTGATCGTTCCTGGTTCCCGTCATCCCCAACCTTGTACTCTCTCTCACCAGAGCAATCCCAACCAAGCAGGAGTAGGGTCTTACACTGCAAGGTGGCTCGAACCTGGGTAAACCGCTGAGTCCTCGCCCCGTCCCTCACGAGCGCGCTCTCGCCGTAGCCTCGTCGTAGCCTCGCCGTAGCTTAGCCGTGGTAGGAGACGAAGCGGAAGAACGAGCTCACCCCAGCGTTCGAACCTTTGGGTCCCCGGAGCCCGACTTCCGACATTTGGCGCGCCAGGTAGGGGTGTGCTACCGTTCTTCTGCTCCGCCCTCAGCTCCACCAACCCCATGGCCGACGCACGCCACGAGCGCGCCAAGCACAGGGCTGGCCATGTGGCTCAGACAGAGCCGGTGGCCCACGGCAATCGCCGCCGCCCCGAAGCCGAAGCTGCTCCCGCCACCGACCCCGCTGCCCGCGAGCAGCAGGACTCCTCCCTGCACCCCTCCGTGCGGGCGGACAGCCGCACCGCCACGGCCTCCTCCCTCGCCAACCGTGGGCCGCCGAACCCGCAGGCTGCGCTGCTAATGGCGCGTGAGCTGCTCCGCTACCGTCCGGATGACGCCGGCTACGACGCCTGGCTTGGCCGCATCACCGAGCTCGTCAACGTCGCCGGGGACGCTCCGGCGCCTTCTCACTCGCTCCGCCCTCCGCCCTCCGCCGTCTCGTGCTGGGGACCTGGCGCACGGCACTCCTCCGCCGCCTCCTCTGCGCGACGAGCGCGCCGGGCCCCAGCACAGCGTGCGGGCTCATGAGCCGTCCCATGGCACGTCCTAGCCAGACCAAGACGAAGCCAGCTGCCAGATCATCCGCCGCGCGCCCCCCGATGCGCGAGTGCTCCTCGAGCGGCAGCGCCAGCGAGAGGACCAGGCCGTTCAGGACGTTGCAGCGGCCGGGCCTCAAAACCGCGCCGCCCTCGCTGGCGGCATCCCATCCAGCGGCGTGGGCTGCCGTGCCTTCACCGATGAGCTGCGTCGCGTGGTCTGGCCCGCGAAGTTCAAGCCTAAGCTGCCGCCACGCTACGACGGCACCCCCAACCCCACGGAGTTCCTCCAGCTCTACGCGCTGAGCGTCGAGGCGGCGAACGGCGACGACAAGGCCATGGCGAACTGGTTCCCCATGGCCCTCAAGGACGGCCCGCGCTCCTAGCTCATGAACCTCCCCGAGGCTTCCATCTCGTCGTGGGCCGAGCTCTGCAGCCAGTTCATCGCCAACTTTAAGGGCACACAGGACCGCTCCCTCACCATCAACGACCTGCGGCGTGTTCGGCAGCGCCCAGACAAGAACCTACGCAAGTACATCCAGCGCTTCAGTCAGGTGCGCAACAAGATCCCGCGCACCTCCGACGCGGCCGTCATCTCTGCGTTCTCCACCAGCGTCACAGACGTCAAGATGCACAAGAAGCTCGCCTTCAACGGTGAGCTCGACTCCGTGCTCGAGCTGCTCGACTTCGCCGACAAGTGCGCCAAGGCTGAAGAAGGCCGCCTCTTCGTCCACAACGACCCCGACGCGGCGCTCGATGCCGCCAAGGCCAAGAGAAAGGACGTCAAGCGCAAGGGCCCTGTCGTGCTTGCGGCGGAGCCCGAGCAGAAGCACGGCCGCGACCTCGACGAGCCCAGAAAGGACAACCGGCCACTCCGCGCCTTTCACAACGTCCGCTCTCACAGCACCGAAGACTGTCAGGAGCTCAAGCTGCTCCGCGACGAGCGCCAGAGCCGCTGGGATGACCGCAACGGCCACAGCGCCGACCGCGGAGGTGGCCGCAGCGGCAACCGCTGGGACAGCCGCAACGGTAATGGCAGCTACCGCCAGGGCTGGAGCGACCAGCCTCGTGAGGCCGTCTGGCGCGACCAGCCTCGTGAGGCGAATCCTCAGGCCAATGCCGCTCTCCCGCCGCTGCCGCCGCCACCCCGGAGGGAGGACGCCAACCAGCCTGACGAGGGCACTGGGGGCTACCAGGAGCCTCGTGCGGTCGCCTGCATCCTTGGCGGGTCCCAAGCCCCCACATCCATCCGCCACTTCAAGAAACTCTCTTGCGAGGTGTACGCCGCCCTCCCGAGGCCTGAGGTCGCGCGACCCCTCAAGTGGTCGCAGTACGCCATCACCTTCGACTCAAAGGACCACCCCAAGTCCACAGCCTCTGCAGGCGCGCTCCCCATGCTGTGCACTCCCACCATCAACAACGTCGCAGTCACCAAGACCCTCATCAACGGGGGTGCCGGCCTCAACGTACTCTCCATCGAGACCTTCGAGACGCTCCAGGTGCCCTACGACCAGCTGATGCCGACGAGGCCCTTCTCCGGAGTGACCGATGGCTCCACCATCCCGCTGGGGCAAGTGCGCCTCCCCGTCACCTTCGGCACCCGCAAGAACTACCACACCGAGCTCATCGACTTCGACGTGGCGCACATCGGCCTGCCTTACAACGCCATCTTGGGCTACCCGGCTCTCACCAAGATCATGGCGGCCACCCATCATGCCTACAACGTCCTCAAGATGCCCGGCTGCAGCGGCATCATCACCGTCGCCTGCGACAAAAAGGACGCGGCCAGCACCCTCGAGCGCGCCTACAAGGCTGCCGCTGTCGCGCACCCGGCCGACGAGGACGCGGCCGAGCCTTCCGAGGCCGCGCCAGAGAAGAAGAGGCAGCTGTTCACTCAGGACCGCGCCGAGACGAAGAAGGTGTCGGTGGACAGCAGCGGCTCCGGCCCTGCCTTCACCATCGGCACAGGCCTCCCTCCTGCATAGGAAAGCGCGCTCGTCGCCTTCCTTCGGGCAAACTCGGATGTTTTTGCCTGGAAAGCATCCGACTTGTCCGGTGTGCCGAGGGAGGTGATTGAGCACCACTTAGCGGTGTACCCCAATACACGCCCAGTCAAGCAAAAAGCACGGCGCCAGGCGCCAGAGAAGCAAGAGTTCATCGTCAAGGAAATCCATAAGCTCTAGGAAGCCGAAGTCGTTCGTGAGGTGCGCCATCCCGAATGGCTCGCCAACCCAGTCGTCGTCCCCAAGAAGGGTGGCAGGGAGCGCATGTGCGTCGACTTCACCAGCCTCAACCTGTTCTGCCCGTATGACCCCTTCCAGCTGTCGCGAGATGGCCAGGGCGTTGGCCCCACCTCCGGTAGCACGCGCATGCCCTTCGGGCTGGGGAATGCCGGCGCCTCTTTCCAGAGGCTGCCCTTCGCGCCAGGGCCTCGCGAGCCCCCTGGCTCCGGAGGAGCGGACTCCCTTGGCACGCCTCACCAAGCGGTCTGACGTTTCTACAACGCGGTTCTGCCAGGTGCGCCCGGCGCGTCGCCTCGCGCGGCCCTCACTCCTGCTTGCCGTGCCTCCCGCGCCTCCAGAGCGTCGCTCCCGGAACCCTTCTGCCAAGGTGATTTTGTTTAAATGCGCCTGAGGGCGCCCCACGGGCTGCACCAACCTCGAGCTGATCCGTGCCAGACGCGGCAGCCTAGCCCCTATCCTTTTGGTTGTGTAGCGAATTTATCTGATTTTACCTTGATGAGTTATGTTACCTACTTAATTGCCTGTTAAGTTCGATGCCGACCGGAGAGCGCCACACGCTAGCGACCCCTCCCCTGACTGTAACACCCTGGATTTTGCCTTTTCCTTTTATTTGGATTGGATTTGGATTTATTGAATATTTGGATTTGCATTTGAGGTTTTCTGTCATTTCATTTGGACTTACCACTTGGATTTATTTTTGATTTTCTTCCAAGTGGATTCTTCCATTCTTAAACCCTCCCTAGACCTCATCCATCTCATAATAATGCCATTAGGGATTTTTATTTAATGGCATTATACCCTTTTTTTCTCTGAAAATGCCTCTTTTCTCACTAAGCTCTTAAGTAACCCCTATTTTTATTGCCCCAAAAATCCAAAGAAAATTCCCAAATATTCTTTGGGTCATGCCTCACCTTCCTATGCAAAAATATCCCATGGTCATTTGGAAAATTTCAGCCCAGGAAAATATTTTTGCTTCTGGACAGAAAAGTCACTTTGTGAGGCAACTATATTATTCCTTGATCTTTTTAATCTGAAATTTTTACCACTTAATGACCTTCCTAAGTGATGCTTAAACGCCTAAAATCAGCCCAAACCACCCAGCCGTTTGTCCCCAGCATTTGCAGCAAGTTTCTGTCTAGAAACTTTTCAGCTAGCTCTTGTCACCTCCATTGCACCATTTGGCAAGCCCAACGCATTTCTAGGCAAAGCTTTGAGAGGACAACACCGTAGACATGGTGTGGCAGCGTCGAAAGCCACCCCCGTGCCAGTACACGCGGTGACCGCGCGTGCGCAAGGTGTTCGACGGGTCTCTCGCCGCGCTCTGCACGTCGGGTCCTCTCGGCCGCCGTCCATCCAACCTCCTCGCACCACCGCAGCCTGTCCAATCCACTCAGCGCACACCCATTCATCCCCCCAGCTCCTCTCTGACCTCCTCCGTCGCCGGTAGCCCGCACGCCGGAAGCCGCCACGGCGCTAGCGGTCGGCACAGTGGCTTGCACGCGCGCTCTGTTCCTCCTTAGTGCGCCTGCGCCCGCGTGCGCGTGCAAGCACTATGCTTGGCTTCTCCCGCATCGTCCCCTAGCTCGCCTGAGCTCCAGCCGCCCCCAGGTCGCCCTCCCGCACAGCTCCGGCGACGCCCGAAACCTCCTCGCCTCTCCCTATAAATAGAGCTTCCCTCTGCTCGTTCTAGCCATCCCAACCCACCTCACCTCTCTCAAATCGACCTCCTACAGCTGCTGGCAACGCCGGGAAGGCCTCTGACCTTCGAACTTCGCCGGTGACCGCCGTGGATCCCCCTGCTCCTAGCACTCATCCTAGCCCACCTCAGCTCGAACCACTGCCACCACTGAGACCGCATCAACCTCCTGAGCATGACGGTACCAAGGGCTCACTGGATTGTCGCCGGAATCGTCAACTCTGATCAGCTCCGCCGCCGCCGTCTCTTGAGAGGATCGCCGCGACGCCGTCCGACCACCCCTGTCTGTGTTTCGGGTACGTACATGACCGTCTCGACGAGCTGAACCCATTCTCCTCCTCTCCGGTGATCGCCGACGTCTCCTCACCGGAGAAACGTCGACGACAGCGCCGCCGCCCTCTGTTTCTCTCTCTCTCTCTCTGTTTAACCCTGACACCACGGCCCCACCTGTCATTCTCTCTCCCTCACCCGAACCGGTACGTAAGTGGAGACGTATTCTTCGAATACGCCTTCGACGTGGCCTGTTCTGGTTTGTCTTTTAAATAGAAATTTTGACCAGAAACTATCCAACTTTGACCAGCTATAACTTTTAATCTATAAGCCCGAATGAGATGATTCTTTTTGCTACTGGTTTGTAAAATTCCAAAGTTTCTGTATGCAAAATTTCAGAATTTTTCTTGCTGTTGAGAATTTCTGGTGCAATAAACAGTGTTATGTGACATTTTCTTTTTGCATTTAATTTAATTTCAGAAGAACCTAGTTGTGTTGGTGAAGACCAGGAGTACTGTGACACTCCTCTGAACCAAGGCAAGCCACAACATTCATATGCAAGGATGGCATTGCAATGACTTGGTTTAATTGAATTAAATTCATCCTTTAATCAGTATTTAAAATAATTTGCTATATAAATCTTGTTGCATAAACTTTGTTCTGTTATGCTGATAATTTGTGCAGTAGGTTACATGCTTTCTTGCTAGTATGCAGTAGGTATCAAGGCATATACTCATATGACAACATGATGCATTTGTTATTCATGACCGTGACCCGTGCACCCATTCATTCACTACAGCTCGAATCATTTTCTTTTCAAGTTAAACTTGACAATAATCCAACTTGAACATGCTGTTGATCGAGTCATGGTGCCACCGAATCGAGCTCACCAGTGCAACCACACTTGCCTGGATGGGGAGGCCCTAATGAGGTCTATTGTCATGCCTCTCGCCGGTGCCTCCTACGAGGGAAGGTTGTGCTCTGGCGCTACCCTGGCCCGGTAGGCAGTCATAACCTTGAGGACCCAAGTTTTGATGGTACCGAGGTCCCCATTTGGGACAGTTTTGATGTTTGGCCACGACGGTGGCAGCCACAGAGGTGGCAGATGTCACATGTTGACATCAGGGTCACCCATGACATAGCCCAAAGGGGAGTGTGTCGGAGTGACCGGGAGAGTGTCATGCAATAGATTGGTTTTGTCGGAATGTCGTTGGTCCACCCGAATGGGAGCACGAGGCCATGAATTCCGTAGTGTGGGTACAGTGTACTAACCTCTGCAGAGTGTATAATCTATCGATAGCCGCGTCCTCGGATATGGACACAGGTCGTAGTAGGTCACACCGTGGGTCAACAGAAATAATTAACTTGCACACTAAGATTCACAAGACGGCACATGCAGAAATGGTGATCGAGGATCACTATGAAAGGTATGAAGGTGATCCAGTAAGGATCACGTTGGTAAGTTATGAACGGTGGTTATGCGGTAACCCCGAGATGGTAAGTTGGTCCCGAAGACCATGGCAAGGTTTCGCGCACATCTCATGTTGAGTAGCATCATGCTCATGCATTAAATCTGTTAAATGCCTTGTTATTGTTTGCCGTACTTGTTTTGTTTGCTGTGAGCTTGCGAGTACATTCAAAGTACTCACCTGGCTTATCATGCCAGATGCAGGAGAAGCCGTGCAAGGAGTTGACGTTGAGCAGTTTGTCGGGATCTAGGCCGCGTCCCAGCAGTGTCCCTGTGGAATGGAGTTCCGCTACCCCGTCATTCCACTGCCGCGTAGTAGTTCCCTTATCATCGAGGCCCCTGCCATGTCTACTAAATAATGTACATAAGTGCAGCCGCACCGTGTGTGCCGCTTGGCCTCGCTCATCATGTAAGATGTAAACCTATGTTTCCGCTAAGAGATCAATAAAGCAGTTGTTTTCTGTACCAAGTTGTTGTGTATTGCTAGAAGACTTGATCTCTGGGCTGGCAATGCAAGGTAAATCGGTTGCTCTGAGCCGGGGTGCCACACTGACCGATTCCGTGAGCGGGGGCTAGGCACGGTGCCTGTGCTCGGGTCCATCCCTGAAGTGCCGCCAAATCCAAGCGACTGAGCTCTGGCTCGCGGGCATGCTCCCGTGCACGCCACCTCAACAAGGTCCTTGGTGCCTTATCTCCTCACGCAATGGCCACGGGCGAGTTAGCGAGCGCGTGCCGCTCCCCCCATCGTGAATCTGTTGACATGCAGTCCCCCAGGAGGCATGCTGCGCAAGGACCTCGCGGGCGGGCTCTCGCGAGCCGGCGTCGCGAGGCGAAGACACTTCAAATGCAGAGCCTCGTGAGCATGCCTCGCGAGCTGTGTGAGCTCGTCACAAGCTGTGGCTCGCCCGACACCGCTCTCCGCCCAAAGCTAAGTGTGACTGCCTCGCGAGGCGCCCTTACCATCACTCAAGCTCTCTCCCCTCGTGATCCCGTTGAGTGCAGCATTTTTTCTTCTGCGTAAGCTGCTTGCACGCTGAAGGGGGGCTCCCTGAGCATCGCGCCTCAGGAGCCCTCACTAGCTCCCAGTGCCCCTCACCTCCTGGCCTTGTCCCGGCATCGCGACCGGACATACCAGCGACGGCTGAGGCCCGCTCGGAGGCTGGGTCCAAATGGCGTAGAGCGCTGAGGCGAGCAAAGAAAAAAGACCAGCCTCATGAGAGAACTTTGGGAGAGAATGCATACATCCCCATGTCACAAAAGCATAAAGTTAAACATAGAAGATACTATTTTCACGCCCCCGCGGGGCTACATCAGTTCAATGCAGGGAAATGAAAAGAAAGAAAGGGCCTAGCCGAGGCGCCGTCACCCTCAAGACTCCAGTGCAGGGCGCCGCGCGCGTCCCCAAAAAGGCGCTGCAGGCAAGTGCGGCTCCGTCACCGTACGCGCAGTGCCCGCCGCCAGGGGTTCCGGAGTCGTCGCCGCGCGCGCCTAGTCGGAGTCCTCGTCCTCGCTCTTGACACGGGGGGAGTCATCACCGCTTCCGCCCCCGCCGGAGGGGGCAGCACCGCCGGAGGAGCCATCCTCGCTGGAGGAGCCGCTGTAGCTGTCCTCGCTCTCCGCGCAGCACTCCAGGCGGCTACCGGAGAGACCGAAGATCTTCACAAAGAGCGTGGCGGCCCCGTCGTACTTGAACTGGAGGACGTGCCCCCGCTTCAGGCCGCGGGAGAGGGCGAACGACTTCCACCCCTGCCTCAGGAACATGAAACCCGAGGGGGTGAGCTCCGTCGCCACCTAGGAGGGGCCGTTGCAGCAGCCGTCGGCCTGCACCCACAGGCCCAAGGGCGCGAGGTCCGCCATCGCCACCGCGAAAGAGTCCGGGAGCCGGAGCCATGTGCAGGGGCTGCGGTGCATGTTCACAATGAACTCTTGCGCCGCCTCCAGCGAGTGGCTCCCCGCCTGGGACGGAAGCGCGGCCGCTCCGCCTCGGCCCCGCGCGCCTCGCCCTCCGCGCCCACGAGCGTGCTCCTTCCACGATTGCTGGGCCCGGCGCCGGCGGCCGTCAGGGAGCGCCCGCGTTCCCGGGGCGGAATCTGTGGTGCAGCAGCAGGAGTACGGCCGCGCCCTCTCCCCCTCGCCATCTCTTCGACAGCTCTAGCAAGAAGACGGAGGAAGCTGAGGAAGGAGAAGATGGGTGGAGGACTCCGGCTCTCCCCTCTCTCTCTTTATACTCGGCGCAGAACTTCCCACCCACTCCGCCTTCTTCGGCGTCGGAAGTTGGGGAGACGGCTAGTATGAAGGAAGGCAATGATGGCCTCGCGCCGCCCGCGCCAGGATTTATGTCAGCACGGCAGTTTCCGAGCCGTCGTGGGGAAGTGGGGGCGTCGCCCGTCACATTGTGCGCCACGCGTCGTGCCTGGCTGCAGGCGGTTAGGGCCTGCGCCGTTTCGCACCTCGATAGGCGGGAACGTGCGCGTCGTGGGCCCGGGGACTACTTTCGGGCCCATGGAACCCGGGGTATCCAGGCCCGTCTGCCTTTGGCCCAGGGCGCAACGCCTGGCACGGGCCCAGCAGGCCGTCACCACCGAGCATGTCACCAAGACCCCTCATGAGGCCCTGGCCTCCTAAGGCCCCCTCCTCAGGGAGTGGCGAGTAATCCTCAGCACCACCATCAACGGCCTCGTGAGGCCCTCTCACAAGGCGGCTTCCCGAAGTGACCTCGCGAGGCGGCTTCCCGAGGTGGCCTCCCGAGGCTCCCTCCCGCAGGCATCGAGACGAAGGCCGTTCGGCGTGCTGCGTGGTCTGGAGCCCATCACGTGGGTGACGCGCGCGGCGACGAGCAGCAGCAGAGGCCGCGCCAGCAGGCGCGGATGAAGATGGTTTCCTCTTTCGTGTTAAAGGAGCATGGCCAGCTATCTACTCTCCAAAGCAACCCCAAAGGTTGCCCGATCGGCAAAGGAAGACCAAGACGATGGGCGCGCAGGGCGGAGGTCATCACCAAGCCCACCGGCGCGTCATGGATCATGCTTTGGCAGGCGAAGACCACCTTTAGTCAGGATAGCCTGAGCGCCTGTCCCCTTTCAAAATCGCCAAGTGTGGCAACCCTTCCCGCCTAAGTTTTGAGGGGGAAGAGGACCAAGGCCAATATAAAAGGGGCAGAACTGCCATTGTAGAGGGAGATCTGATCGTTCCTGGTTCCCGTCATCCCCAACCGTGTACTCTCTGTCACCAGAGCAATCCCAACCAAGCAGGAGTAGGGTCTTACACCGCAAGGTGGCCCGAACCTGGGTAAACCGCTGAGTCCTCGCCCCGTCCCTCGTGAGCGCGCTATCGCCGTAGCCTCGCCGTAGCTTAGCCGTGGTAGGAGACGAAGCGGTAGAACGAGCTCACCCCGGTGTTCGAACCTTTGGGTCCCCGGAGCCCGACTTCCGACAATTCCTACCGCCTCGTTCCCTACCACGGCTGAGCTATGGTGAAACTACGGCGGGAGCACGCTAGCAGGGGCAAGTAACGGACTCAGTGGTTTACCCAGGTTCAAGCCACCTTGCGGTGTAAAACCCTACTCCTGCTTGGTTGGGATTGCTCTGGTGTGAGAGAGAGTACAAGGTTGGGGATGATGGGAACAAGAGCCGATCAGATCGCCGGGTCCCCTCCTACTACGGCAGCTCTGCCCATTTATACCTGCCTTGGTCCTCTACCCCCTCAAAACTTAGGCGGGAAGGGTTGCCACACTTGGCGGGTTTTGAAAGGAGACAGGCGCTCAGGCTATCCTGACTAAAGGCGGTCTTCGCCTGCAAAAGCATGATGCTTGACGTGCCGGTGGGCTCGGTGATGACCTCCGCCCTGCGCGCCCGCCGTCTTGGTCTTCTTTCGTCGATCGGGCAACTTTTGGGGTTGCTTTGGGAAGTGGACTGCTGGCATGGCTCCCTTAGCACAAATGGGGAAGCCCTCTTCATCCGCGCCTGCTGGCACGGCCCCTGTCACCCTTCGTATCTGCGCGCGTCACCCACGTGATGGGCACGAGATCGCGCGACTGGACCGAATAGGCCTCATCTTGAGCGCCTTCAGGAGGAAGCCTCGGGAGGCCACCTCAGGAGGCTGCCTCGCGAGAGGGCCTCGCGAGGCTGCTGTTGAAGATACCGAGCCTTGCTCGCCGCTCCCTGAGGAGGGGTCCTCAGGAGGCCAGGGCCTCATGAGGTGTCTTGGTGAAATGCTTGGTGGTGACGGCCTGCTGGGCCCATGCTAGGCGTTGTGCCCTGGGCCAAAGGCAGACGGGCCTAGATACCCAGGTTCCACGGGCCCGACAGTAGCCCCTGGGCCCGCAGCGCGCATGTTCCCGCCTACTAGGGGGCGAACGGCGCGGGCCCTAACCGCCCGCAGGCCAGGCGCGACGCGTGGCGCACGATGTGATGGGGGGCGCCCCATTTCCCCCACGACGCCTCGGTAACCGCTCGCACTGACATAAAGCCTGCCGCGGGCGACGCGAGGCCATCATTGCCTTCCTCAGCGCCTCCCGTCTTCTCACGCCTTCCTTCCTGCGCATAGCTCCTCGCGACCCCATCTCCGAGCTCTACCTCCTTCCCCTTCCTCCCTCCGCATCTTCTCCGCACAGATGGCGCCCGCCGGCAAGAGGGGAAAGGCAGTGGCCCCGTCCCCAAGTGCGCCCGCCATTGGGGCGGCGCTACAGCGCTCCTCCATCGTCGATGGGGAGGGCCTGCACCGGGTGCTCCCGCTGGTGGCCGGCGACACGAACAAGAATCAGGCGACCCAAATCTAGCCAGTGTCACACGCACAGCGCGACCTGGGGGCGACGACCTACCCCTTCTTCCTCCACAGCGTTTATGCCGGGTTAGTGCCGCCATTCTCGGACTTTTTCTACGCCATTCTCTCCCACTATCAGATTCATGCCCTCCATCTTCAGCCCAACTCCATCCTCCTCCTGGCCATGTTTGCCTTTTATTGCGAGGCCTTCATGGGCGTGATGCCTTCAGTGGCGCTCTTCCACCACTTCTTCTGCCTGCGGATGACCGCGGGAGACCAGCACTCCGGATGTGCGTCGTTCCTTGCCATTAAGGGGATGGAAAACATCATCATCAACTTGAGGGTCGCAAAGAAGGTGGAGGGCTATCGGCAGCGCTGGGTCTTCATGGACGCACGCCAGACCAGCCCGCTCCTGATGATCCTGACGGACCCGGCTGAGAAGAACTCCCGGTGGGGGAGCGAGAAGCTCGCTGACCCGAGGATGGAGCCTGTCTCGGAGTGGATGGCTACGCACCAGGCCGCGAAGCTATCGGGGGCATCGGTCGTCAGGGAGTACCTTCGGCGACGCATAGTGCCGCTCCAGCAGCACTCGCGCCCCGTGTGGGAGTACACCGGCACGGGCGACGCCATGAGGCTGCACCCTAGTAGCCTGAAGCAAGAAGTGCTGGACGGGGCCCTGGCGAACCTTCTTAACACCCCTACCGAGGGCCCGCCTGAGGATGCACTCCCACTATTCCGCTATGAGGAGATGGCGGAGCTGGTCAAGGAGATGCCTCTCTTTGACCACTGGGGCCTCGTGCCAAAGGGCCACGTCGGGCCCCGCGAGAACCCTCTCGTGGTGGAGCTGGACTCAGGGGGCAGCAGTGGCGAGGAGGACTCAGAAGAGGCCACGGAGGAGGACACCGACCGGGCGCCACCACGCACTCGCCGTCAGCTCCTCTACGAATTTGAGGATGACGCCGCTGACAGCGCGCCTCCTACGGCGGAGGGGGCTCCCAGCCGGGGGGCGGCCGAGCTCCCAGCGCCTGAGGCTCGTCAAGGGGCTGACACTTCCCAGGGCCTCGAGGCAGGCGGCGACGCGTCCGGGTCCACTGCGGCCCACTCCGGGGGCCCGAGCGGCGGAACCGGGGCGATGCTTGACGATGGCAGCGATGACCTTTCCCTCGTGGAGAGGAAAAGGAAGTGGTCCGCCGGCGACGAGTAAGTCCCCCTAGCTCCCCCAGCGTTTTATGCTTTTGCTCTGTGCCCGGGCTCGGAATTGAGCCACCGTTTGCGCAGGAGGCCCACCGGGGACCGAATGAAGAAGAAGAGGATGACGACAAACACGAAGGCGACCCCTAGCCCGCAGGAGGCATCAGTACCTGCTGCGGGTGTTGGGGGCGTGGAGAGGCCGCCCGCCGCTCTGACGCTGAGACGGAGCATGCGGAAGACAAGAGGGAGCCAGTCGTTCCCCCTGAGCCGCATGCGGGCGCGTCTCGTGAGCCCGAGACGCAGGAGCCTCGGGATGCAGCCCTAGGAGGTGGGGACAAGCCCCCCTCGGACCCCGCCGCGAGGGGAGGAGCAGCGACGAGGGAGGCCGAAGCGTCCACTCCCCCACCAGAGGCCTCCCTTAGCACGGGGGAAGGAATCGTGGGACGCGCCATCGCAGGTGTAGTGAGCCCCCACAGCGCGCCGCCGCAGCCGAACGTGCGGAAGGGCCCGCCGAACCCACTGCTCCTGGCAAGCGGCGCCGGGTCCTCCCTGACCGCGGCAACCGAGAACGTCAGGGGGCCTGACCCGGACTGGCCCCTGGCACTCATGGGCGGCCGTGCCCTGCTCAGGCCTAAAGCCTTGCGCGACGACAAGGCCACGCTCGCTCGGCTATGGACAGACTTCCAGGATGCGGAGGCGCGCCTCGCCAAGGAGCGCCTGAAGCTTGCTGACGGGTGGCGCCGGCTTAGCGTCGCCGTCGAAACGGCTCAGCGCTAGAATGAAAGCGCTCACGCACAGGGCGAGAGGGACACTACTGAAGCGGAGGAGGTCCGTGCGAGTGCTCTCCGGGAGGCCGAAGCGGCTATCATGCGCCGCGAGGAGGCGGAGGCCCGCCTGAAGGAGCTCCAGGACCAACATGCCGTGCAAGCGCAGTCATTCCTTGCGCGGGAAGACACCCTCGCCACTCAAGAGAGGGAGCCTACGGCCTGCAAGGCGGGCCTCAAGACTCGCACAGAAGACCTTGAAAAGGTGTCGACTGAGCAGGCCACTGAGCGGGAGTGCCTGGAGACGCTGGGGCGCCAGCTGGCCGACGCCTAGGATGCCCACACGAAGCTCATCAGCGAGGCCGACGCCCTGCTGGAGGCTAAGGAGAAGAAGGCCCAGGAGGACGCCGATGCGAAGATAGCGGAGGCACGCCTGGCGCTTGCCGAGGAGCATGGTAAGGCACTAAAGCAGCAGAAAGACAACTTCGAGACGGAGCGTGAGCGATTCCAGCAGGAAATCACTCGTCACAAGGAGGCACTTGCTGAAGCGGAGACTCGCCATGAAGCCGCACCGCAGGCGGGTTCCAGCGCCGAGGCCGAGCTGTCCTCCCTTCGTCTTTAGGTGGGGGGTGCCGCCAGCGCCGCCGAGCAAGATGGAGGCGAGGCGGACCAGGAACGGGAGCGGCAGCGCAAACGCGTCAAGGTGCTCCACTCCCTTGAGCTCCGAGCCCGCGACGCCCTGAACTCCATCTGCTAGGGGAGGCTTGAAGCCCTCCGCGAGTCCCGCGACACCGACTACGTTGACTTCTCCACCAAGCTCGTGGAGCAGCTCGAGGATGGGGCCAAGAAGGTGGACGACATCTTGGAGGAGGAGTGTCGCGGCCTCTTCTCTTAGGCGGCGACCCGCGTCTTCAGCCACCTCCTTCACGCCGATCCCAACTTCGATTTCGACAAGGTGATAGCCCCCATCCCCGAGGAGCTCCGCCACGGCCTCGCGAAGGTGGTAGAAGGCCACATGGATGCGCTGCTTGGGAAGTACTCCTATGACAGTGGCGGGAGCTCCGATGGCGATGATGGCGACAGCGGCGACGATGATGGTGCATGCTCCTAGGGTCCCTTTCTCCTTCGCTATCCTGCACTAGATCGATGTGGCCCTGTGGGGGTGTGAAGACGATGCCTTTGTGTTTAAGTACTTCATGGTTTGCTGTAATGAATGCTCGTGCCCTCGTGGAGCTTTCTCTTGAGGCCCATTTTGCTCTTCTTGCTTGCCTTGATGCTCTACGTCGTCAGGACCCAGCCCCCGAGTAGGCCACAGCCGTCGCTGGTATGTTAGGTCGCGATGCCTGGACAAGGCCAGGAGGTGAGGGGCACCAGGAGCTAGTGAGGGCTCCCGAGGCACGATGCTCATGGAGCCCCCCTTTGACGTGCAAGCGGCTTGCACCAAGAGAAACGCTGGCGCTCGTGAGGTCGCTAGAGGGGAAAACTTCAGGAGACGGCGAGGGCGGCTAGTGAGGCAGGAAACTTAGCTCTGTGCAGGGTAGTGTGCGGTAGGCCATCACTTGTATCCCTCGCGAGGGTTCCGCTCGCGAGATCTCCTGCTGAGACGACCGCCATGGGCTAGCCCCCGAGGCAGGGCCCGCGGGGCTTCCTGGGGCCCTGAGGGGTCCACCTCATGAGGCATCCTCGTGAGGCCCTTCAGGGGATCTGCTCCTAAGATAACTGCGTGTAGAATACTAAATGACAGGGGAGCAGCGTACGCTCGCCGATTCGCCCATGGTCATTACACGAGGAGACAAGACACCAAGGACCTTGGTGGGGTGGCGTGCATGGGAGCAGACCCGCGAGCCAGAGCCCGGTTGCTTGGGTTTTTCAGCGCTGCTGGGACTAACCCGAGCATAGGCACCATGTCCAGCCCCCGCTCGCGTGAGGCTCATGAGGGACGTCATGAGCGCGCGAGGCTCGTGAGGCAAAGACAAAACGAAACGCCATGCAAAGAAACCAAGCTTTACTAAAGCAAAATAGCAATCCATTACATAATCAAAACAAGATGCGGCTGCCGTGTCCGGCATGGTCAGCTTGAGGTTGGTGCAACCCGTGGGGCGCCCTCAGTTACACATCAAAACGAGAAAAAGGGTGCTGCCGTGTCCGGCACGGGTCAGCTTGAGGTTGGTGCAGCCCGTGGGGCGCCCTCAGTTGATTGTTCCGCCAGCGCGAAGCATGGGGCTTCCACCGGGGTGTTGGTATGATCGCGGGTCGATCGTTCCGCCAGCGCGGAGCATGGGGCTCTCGCGGTCCCATCAGGCGAATGCAATGAGAGACTCCGGGGCGTGTACAGCCCCATTACATTCGTACGCGTGCGGGTCACGGGTAGAACTTGCGGAGGTGTTGGATGTTCCAGGCGTTAGGCACAGGAACTCCGTCCTCTGTCTCCAGCCGGGCTGAGCCGGGCCTGGAGACATGAGTAACCCTGAAAGGGCCTTCCCACATAGGTGAGAGTTTGTGGAGCCCCTCTCTGGAGAGGATCCTGCGCAGGACGAGGTCGCCGACGTCGAGAGTGCGAGGGTGGATGTTGCGGCTGTGGTAGCGACGCAAGGCCTACTGGTACCTCACGGCACGAAGAGTGGCCTGACGGCAGCCCTCCTTGAGGAGCAGCAGATCGGTCTCCCGCGAGCCATCCTGACGTGCCTCGTCGAAGGCAAGGACTCGCCGAGAACCGTGCTTAAGCTCCAATGGAAGGACCGCCTCAGCTCCATAGACGAGGAAGAAGGGGGTCTCACCGGTGGGCTTGCTCACCATCGTGCAGATGGACCACAGCACGGACTGCAGCTCATCGAGCCAGCCTTTGTCGTAGGCCTCGAGCTTCTTCTTGAAGCTCCTCGTTTTGAGGCCCTTGAGGACCTCGGCGTTGGCACACTCGGCCTGGCCGTTGCTTCGCGGGTGCGGCACCGAGGCGTAGCAGATCTGTGTGCCGAGGCAGGCGCAGTAGGACCTAAAGAGGCCGCTTGTGACCTGGGAGCCATTGTCGGTGATGATGCGGTTGGGAACTCCAAAGCGGCTCATGAGGCCCTTAATGAACTTGACGGCAGAGCCTACCGTGTCGGAAGTCGGGCTCCGGGGACCCAAAGGTTTGAACACTGGGGTGAGCTCGTTCTACCGCTTTGTCTCCTACCACGACTAAGCTACGGCAAGGCTACGGCGAGGCTACGGCGAGAGCTCGCTCGCGATGGACGGGGCCAAGACTCAACGGTTTACCCAGGTTCGGGCCACCTTGCGGTGTAAGACCCTACTCCTGCTTGGTTGGGATTGCTCTGGTGAGAGAGAGTACAAGGTTGGGGATGACGGGAACCAGGAACGATCAGATCTCCTCTACAATGGCAGCTCTGCCCTTTTATATCGGCCTTGGTCCTCTTCCCCCTCAAAATTTGGCGGGAAGGGTTGCCACACTTGTCGATTTTGAAAGGGGACAGGCGCTCAGGCTATCCTGACTAAAGGTGGTCTTCGCCTGCCAAAGCATGATCCATGACGCGCCGGTGGGCTCGGTGATGACCTCCGCCCTGCACGCCCATCGTCTTGGTCTTCCTTCGCCGATCGGGCAACCTTTGGGGTTGCTTTGGGGAGTAGATAGCTAGCCCTGCTCCCTTAACACGAAAGAGGAAACCATCTTCATCCGTGCCTGCTGGCGCGGCCCCTGCTGCTGCTCGTCGCCGCGCGCGTCACCCACGTGATGGGCTCCAGACCACGCAGCACGCCGAACGGCCTTCGTCCCGAGCGCCTGCGGGAGGGGGCCTCGGGAGGCCACCTCGGGAAGCCACCTCGCGAGGTCACTTCGGGAAGCCGCCTCGTGAGAGGGCCTCGCGAGGCCGTTGATGGTGGTGCTGAGGATTACTCGCCACTTCCTGTGGAGGGGGGCTCAGGAGGCCAGGGCCTCATGAGGGGTCTTGGTGAGATGCTCGGTGGTGACGGCCTGTTGGGCCCATGCCAGGCATTGCGCCCTGGGCCAAAGGCAGACGGGCCTAGATACCCCGGGTTCCATGGGCCCGACAGTAGCCCCCGGGCCCACGGCGCGCACGTTCCCGCCTATCGAGGGGCGAAACGGCGCGGGCCCTAACCGTCTGTGGCCAGGCACAATGTGACTGGCGACGCCCCCACTTCCCCACGACGCCTCGGAAACTGCCGCGCTGACATAAATCCTGGCGCGGGTGGCGTGAGGCCATCATTGCCTTCCTTCATACTAGCCATCTCCCCAACTCCCGACGCCGAAGAAGGCGGAGTGGGTGGGAAGTTCCGCGCCGAGTATAAAGATAGAGAGGGGAGAGCCGGAGTCCTCCACCCATCTTCTCCTTCCTCAGCTTCCTCCGTCTTCTTGCTAGAGCTGCCGAAGAGATGGCGAGAGGGAGAGGGCGCGGCCGTACTCCTGCTGGTGCACCCCAGATTCCGCCCCGGGGACGCGGGCGCTCCCCGACGGCCGCCGGCGCCGGGCCCAGCAATCGTGGAAGGAGCGCCGCTCGTGGGCGCGGAGGGCGAGGCGCGCGGGGCCCAGGCGGGGAGCCACTCGGCGGAGGTGGCGCATGAGTTCATTGTGAACATGCACCGCAGCCTCTGCACCTGGCTCCGGCTCCCGTACTCTTTCACGGCGGCGATGGCGGACCGCGTGCCCTTGGGCCTGTGGGAGCAGGCCGACGGCTGCTGCAACGGCCCCTCCTGGGTGGCGACGGAGCTCACCCCCTCGGGCTTCATGTTCCTGAGGCAGGGGTGGAAGTCGTTCGCCCTCGCACACGGCCTGAAGCGGGGGCACGTCCTCCAGTTCAAGTACGATGGGGCCGCCACGCTCTTTGTGAAGATCTTCGGGCTCTCCGGTAGCTGCCTGGAGTGCTGCGCCGAGAGCGAGGACAGCTACAGCGGCTCCTCCAGCGAGGACGGCTCCTCCGGCGGTGCTGCCCCCTCCGGCGGGGGCGGAAGCGGCGATGACTCCCCCCGCGTCAAGAGCGAGGACGAGGACACCAACTAGGCGCGCGCGGCGACGACTCCGGAACCCCTGGCGGCGGGCACTGCGCGTACGGTGACAGAGCCGCACTTGCCTGCAGCGCCTTCTTGGTGACGCGCGCGGCGCCCTACACTGGAGTCTTGAGGGCGACGGCGCCTCGCCTAGGCCCTTTCTTTCTTTTCATTTCTCTGCATTGAACCGATGTAGCCCCGCGGGGACGTGAAAACAGCTCGCGAGGCATGCTCACCAGGCTCGGCGTTTGAAGTGTCTTTGCCTCGCGAGGCCGGCTCGCGAGAGCCCGCCCACGAGGTCCTCGCGCAGCTCGCCTCCTGGGGGACTACATGTCAAAAGATTCACGATGGGTGGAGAAGCACGCGCTCGCTAACTCGCTCGTGGCCGTTGCGTGAGGAGATAAGGCACCAAGGACCTTGGTGAGGTGGCGTGCATAGGAGCAGGCCCGCGAGCCAGAAGCTCAGTCGCTTGGATTTGGCGGCACTGCAGGGACGGACCCGAGGACAGGCACCGTGTCTAGCCCCCACTCACGGAATCGGTCAGGGGAGGGGTCGCGAGCGTGTGGCGCTCTCCGGTCGGCATCTAACTTAACAGGCAATTAAGTAGGTAACATAACTCATCAAGGTAAAATGAGCAAAATTCGCTACACAACCAAAAGGATAGGGGCTAGGCTGCCGCGTCCGGCATGGATCACCTCGAGGTTGGTGCAGCCCGTGGGGCGCCCTCATCCGCATTTAAACAAAATCACCTTGGCAGAAGGGTTCCGGGAGCGAGGCTCTGGAGGCGCGGGAGGCGCGACAAGGAGGAGTGAGGGCCGCGCGAGGCGACGCGCCGGGGGCACCTGACAGACCGCGCTGTAGTGACGTCAGACCGCTTGGCGAGGCGCACCAAGGGAGTCCGCTCCTCCGAAGCCAGGGGGCTCGCGAGGCCCTGGCGCGAAGGGTGGTAGCCTCTGGAAAGAGGCGCCGGCGTTCCCCAGCCCGAAGGGCATGCGCGTGCTGCCGGAGGCGAGGCCAATGCCCTGGCCATCTCGCGGCAGCCGGAAGGGGTCATACAGGCAGAACTGGTTGAGGCTGGTGAAGTCGACGCACATGCGCTCCCTGCCGCCCTTCTTGGGGACGACGACTGGGTTGGCGAGCCATTCGGGATGGCGCACCTCACGAACGACTCCGGCTTCGTGGAGCTTCTGGACTTCCTTGAGGATGAACTCTTACTTCTCTAGCGCCTGGCGCCGTGCTTTCAGCTTGACCGGGCATGCATTGGGGCACACCGCTAAGTGGTGCTCGATCACCTCCCTCGGCACACCGGACAAGTCGGATGCTTTCCAAGCGAAAACATCCGAGTTTGCCCAGAGGAAGGCGACGAGCGCGCTTTCCTATGCAGGAGGGAGGCCTGTGCCGATGGTGAAGGCAGGGCCGGAGCCGCTGCCGTCCACCGACACCTTCTTCGTCTCGGCGCGGTCCTGAGAGAACAGCTGCCTCTTCTTCGCTGGCGCGGCCTCGGAAGGCTCGGCCGCGTCCTCGTCGGCCGGGTGCGCGACAGCGGCAGCCTTGTAAGCGCGCTCGAGGGTGCTGGCCGCGTCCTTTTCGTCGCAGGCGACGGTGATGATGCCGCTGCAGCCGGTCATCTTGAGGACGTTGTAGGCGTGATGGGTGGCCGCCATGAACTTGGTGAGAGTCGGGTAGCCCAAGATGGCGTTGTAAGGTAGGCCGATGTGCGCCACGTCGAAGTCGATCAGCTCGGTGTGGTAGTTCTTGTGGGTGCCGAAGGTGACGGGGAGGCGCACTTGCCCCAGCGGGATGGTGGAGCCATCGGTCACTCCGGAGAAGGGCCTGGTTGGCATCAGCTGGTCGTAGGGCACCTAGAGCGTCTCGAAGGTCTCGATGGAGAGTACGTTGAGGCCGGCACCCCCGTCGATGAGGGTCTTGGTGACCGCGACGTTGCTGATGGTGGGAGTGCACAGCATGGGGAGCGCGCCTGCAGAGGCCGTGGACTTGGGTTGGTCCTTGGAGTCGAAGGTGATGGCGTACTACGACCACTTGAGGGGCCGCGCGACCTCATGCCTCGAGAGGGCGGCGTACACCTCGCGTGAGAGTTGCTTGAAGTGCAGGATGGATGCGGGGGCTTGGGACCCCCCCAAGGATGCAGGCGACGCGCGAGGCTCCTGGTAGCCCCCAGCGCCCTCGTCAGGCCGGTTGGCGTCGTACCTCTGGGGTGGCGGCGGCAACGGTGGGAGAGCGGAATTGGCCTGAGGATTCGCCTCACGAGGCTGGTCGCGCCAGCCCTGGCGGTAGCTGCCATTACCATTGCGGCTGTCCCAGCGGTTGCCACTGCGGCCACCTCCGCGGCCGGGGCCGCGGCCGTTGCGGTCGTCCCGGCAGATCTGGTGCTCGTCGCGGAGCAACTTGAGCTCCTGACAGTCTTCGGTGTTGTGGGAGCGGATGTTGTGAAAAGCGCAGTGTGGCCGGTTGTCCTTTCTGGGCTCATCGAGGTCACGGCCGCGCTTCTGCTCGGGCTCCGCCGCAAGCACGGCAAGGCCCTTGCGCTTGACGTCCTTGCTCTTGGCCTCGGCGTCGAGCGCCGCGTCGGGGTCGATGTGGACGAAGAGGCGGCCTTCTTCAGCCTTGGCGCACTTGTCAGCGAGGTCGAGCAGCTCGAGCACGGAGTCGAGCTCACCGTTGATGGCGAGCTTCTCGCGCATCTTGACGTCTGTGACGCCGGTGGAGAACGCAGAGATGACGGCCGCGTCGGAGGCGCGCGGGATCTTGTTGTGCACCTGACTAAAGCGCTGGATGTACTTGCGGAGGGTCTCGTCTGGGCGCTGCCGAACACACCGCAGGTCGTTGATGGTGAGGGAGCGGTCCTGTGTGCCCTTGAAGTTGGCGATGAACTGGCTGCAGAGCTCGGCCCACGACGAGATGGAAGCCTCGGGGAGGTTCATGAGCCAGGAGCGCGGGCCGTCCTTGAGGGCCATGGGAAACCAGTTCGCCATGACCTTGTCATCGCCGTTCGCCGCCTCGACGCTCAGCGCGTACATCTGGAGGAACTCCGTGGGGTTGGGGGTGCCATCGTAGCGTGAAGGCAGCTCAGGCTTGAACTTCGCGGGCCAGACCACGCGACGCAGCTCACGGGTGAAGGAACGGCAGCCCACGCCGCTGGAGGGGACGCCACCAGCGAGGGCGGCGCGGTTTTGATGCCCGGCCGCTACAATGTCCTGAACGGCCTGGTCCTGGCGCTGGCGCTGCCGCTCGAGGAGCACTCGCGCGTCGGGGGGCGTGCGGCGGATGATCTGGCAGCTGGCTTCATCTCGGTCTGGCGAGGACGCGCCGCGGGACGGCTCACGAGCCCGCGCGCTGCGCTGGGGCCCGGCGCGCTCGTCGCGCAGAGGAGGCGGCGAGGGAGCGCCGTGCGCCAGGTCCCCAGCACGAGACGGCGGAGGGCGGAGCGAGTGAGAAGGCGCCGGACCGTCCCCGGCGACGTTGACGAGCTCGGTGATGCGGCCAATCTAGGCGTCGTAGTCGGCGTCATCCGGACTTTAGTGGAGCAGCTCACGCGCCATGAGCAGCGCGGCCTGCGGGTTCGGCGGCCCACGGTGGGCGAGGGAGGAGGCCGTGGCGGTGCGGCCGTCCGCCCGCACGGAGGGGTGCTGGGAGGAGTCCTACTGCTCGCGGGCATCGGGTTCGGTGGCGGCAATAGCCTCGGCTTCGAGGCGGCGGCGATTGCCGCGGACCACCGGCTCTGTCTGAGCCACGCGGCCAGCCCTGCGCTCAGCGCGCTCGCTACGTGCGTCGGCCATGGGGTTGGTGGAGCTGAGGGCGGAGCAGAAGAACGGTAGCACACCCCTACCTGGCATGCAAAATGTCAGAAGTCGGGCTCCGGGGACCCAAAGGTTCGAACACTGGGGTGAGCTCGTTCTACCGCTTCGTCTCCTACCACGGCTAAGCTACGGCGAGGCTACGCCGAGGCTACGGCGAGAGCGCGCTTGCGAGGGACGGGGCGAGGACTCAGCCGTTTACCCAGGTTCGGACCACCTTGCGGTGTAAGACCCGACTCCTGCTTGGTTGGGATTGCTCTGTTGAGAGAGAGTACAAGGTTGGGGATGACGGGAACCAGAACGATCAGATCTCCTCTACAATGGCAGCTCTGCCCTTTTATATCGGCCTTGGTCCTCTTCCCCCTCAAAACTTAGGTGGGAACGGTTGCCACACTTGGCGATTTTGAAAGGGGACAGGCGCTCAGGCTACCCTGACTAAAGGTGGTCTTCACCTGCCAAAGCATGATCCATGACGCGTCGGTGGGCTCGGTGATGACCTCCGCCCTGCGCGCCCGTCGTCTTGGTCTTCCTTCGCCGATCGGGCAACCTTTGGGGTTGCTTTGGAGAGTAGATAGCTGGCCCTACTCCCTTAACACGAAAGAGGAAACCATCTTCATCCGTACTTGCTAGCGCGGCCCCTGCTGCTGCTCGTCGCCGCGCGCGTCACCCACGTGATGGGCTCCAGACCGCGCAGCATGCCGAACGGCCTTCGTCCCGAGCGCCTGCGGGAGGGGGCCTCGGGAAGCCGCCTCGCGAGGTCACTTCGGTAAGCCGCCTCATGAGAGAGCCTCGCGAGGCCGTTGATGGTGGTGCTGAGGATTACTCGCCACTTCCTGTGGACGGGGCCTCAGGAGGCCAGGGCCTCATGAGGGGTCTTGGTGAGATGCACGGTGGTGACGGCCTGCTGGGCCCACGCCAGGCGTTGCGCCCTGGGCCAAAGGCAGACGGGCCTGGATACCCCGGGTTCTATGGGCCCGACATGCCGGGATGGTGCGTACAGGCTCGACCTCTGCCCACTTGGTGAACTTGTCGATGGCGACATAGAGGTAGCGGTATCCGCCAGCCGCACGAGGGAAGGGCCCCAGGATATCCAGCCGCCAGACCGCGAAGGGCCATGACAGGGGAATCGTCTGGAGGCCCTGCACCGGCTGGTGGATCTGCTTGGCGTGGAACTGGCAGGCCTCGCAAGCTTGGACCAGCGCGGTGGCATCATTCAACAAAGTGGGCCAGTAAAAGCCGCTGCGGAACGCCTTGCCGACGAGGGTACGTGATGAGGAGTGGTGGCCACAGTCTCCTCCATGGATGTCGGCGAGCAACTCGCGCCCTTGCTCTTCCGAGATGCACCTTAGCGAGACGCCATTGGGGCGCCTGCGCTACTGCTCGCCACCTTGTAAGCAGTAAGCAGTGGCCTGCCGGGCCACGCGCTCTGCCTCTGAGTCCTTCTCCGGGAGGGTGCCGTGAAGCAAGTAGGCCTTGAACTCCGCGGCCCAGCTGTCTGCTTGAGGCTCCAGCGCGAACAGCAGACGGGCTCCTGAGGTTGGGCCGCAGTCTGGGGCACTCGTAGGTGGTGCGGGCGGCAGTTCTTCGCGAAGGAGCACGGCGCTCGTGGCGAGGGGTGCAGCTGATGGCTTGAGGAGCCTTTCCTCAAAAACACCGGGGCTCTAAGGCTCGCAGCGGGATGCTCGTTTGGCGATATCGTCGGCCTCCAGGCCAAGAAAATGCTTCTCAAGTTTACGTACCTCTTCTAGGTAGGTGGCCATGTGCTCGTCCTTGGGCTTGTAGCTTTTGTTGGAGAAGTTGACGAGAAGCTGCGAATCGCCCTTGATGGTCAGACGCTTGATGCCCAGAGCGAACGCGGCCTTGAGGCCGGCAATGAGGCCCTCATATTCGGCGATGTTGTTGGAAACCTTGTCGGTGTACTTGAAGCAGAGCTGCACATCGTAATAGAGTATGTCTCCTGTCGGCGAGGTGAGCATGACTCCAGCCCCCGTGCCCTGCCGGGAGAACGCGCCATCAAAGTGCATGGTCCAGCCGCCGGGCGCCTCGTCCCCCGGCAGTGGGGATTGGGCCTCGCGAGCCTCCTCCTTGTACGTGTCCGTCCACTCTGCCACGAAGTCGGCCAGAGCCGTGTCTTTGATAACTCTGGTGGTGGAGAACTCCAACTGGAAGGCTTGCTGCTTGATGTTCCATTCGGCAACGCGACCAGCGGCGTTGGGGCTGCGTAGAACTTGCTCCAAGGGGTAGGAAGAGATGACCTTGATGGGGTGACCCTGAAAGTAGTGGTGCAGCTTCCTGGAGGCGACGAGGAGCGCGAGTAGAAGCTTCTGCTGCATGGGGTAGCGCTCGCGCGCATCTCTTAGCACGGTGCTGATGAAGTACACGGGGTGCTCGACGAGGCTCGTAGTTGCGGTGGCAGCTTGCTCTTCAGGTGGCTCGCGAGACTTGACAGGCTCGGGAAGCTCACTAGGCTCGCGAGGCTGGGGAGGCTCACGAGGCTCGGGAGGCTCGGAGGGCTCGGGAGGTGCAGAGGTCTACTCCTTAGTGTAGACGCGCTCCTCTCGCACCGCTACAAGCACCGCACTAGCCATCTGAGGGGTGACCGCTAGGTACAGGAGCAGGGGCTCGCGAGAGCGTGGCGCGACCATGATGGGTGGGCTCGTGAGGTACCTCTTGAGGTCTTCAAAGGCGGCGTCTGCCTCAGGAGTCCACTTGAAAGTGCCGGACCTCTTCAAGAGCTTGAAGAAGGGCAAGGCTCGCTCGCCAAACTTGGAGATGAAGCTTCCCAGGGAGGACATAAATCCTGCCAAGCGCTGCATTTCCTTGAGGGTCCGGGGAGGACGCATTTTCTTGATGGCCTTGATCTTCTCAGGGTTGGCCTCGATGCCACGGTGTGAGACCAGGAAGCCGAGGAGTTTGCCGGAGGGGACGCCAAAGACGCATTTCTCGGGGTTGAGCTTGAGGTTGACCTTGCGCAAGTTGGCGAATGTCTCCTCGAGGTCCGCGATGAGGGATCCTGCCTCGCGGGACTTGACCATGATGTCGTCGACGTAGGCCTCCGCGTTCCTCCCCATCTGAGGCCCCAGCGTGATCCGCATCAGCTGCTAGAAGGTTGCACCCGCGCTCCTCAAGCCGAAGGGCATGCAGACGTAGCAGTATATGCCGCAGGGGGTGATGAAGGCCGTCCTTTCCACGTCTTCAGCCGCCATCTTGATCTGGTGGTATCCTGAGAAGGCATCTAGGAAGCATAGCAAATCGCACCTGGCAGTGGAGTCCACGATCTGGTCGATGCGGGGCAGCGGGAATGGATCTTGAGGGTAGAACTTGTTGAGGCTGGTGAAGTCGACGCACATACGCTCCTTGCCGCCTTTCTTGGGGACGACGACTGGGTTTGCAAGCCATTCGGGATGGCGCACCTCTCGGACGACTCCAGCTTCTTGGAGCTTCTGAACTTCCTTGATGATGAAATCTTACTTCTTTGGCGCCTGGCGCCGTGCTTTTTGCTTGACGGGGAGTGCATTGGGGCACACCGCTAAGTGGTGCTCGATCACCTCCCTCGGCACACCGGACAAGTCGGATGCTTTCCAGGCGAAAACATCCGAGTTTGTCCGAAGGAAGGTGACGAGCACACTTTCCTATGCAGGAGGAAGGCCTGTGCCGATGGTGAAGGCAGGGCCGGAGCCGCCATCATCCACCGACACCTTTTTCATCTCGGCAGGGTCCTGAGAGAACAGCGGCTTATTCTTTGCGGGCACGGCCTCAGGAGGTTCGGCCGTGTCCTCGTCGGCCAGGTGCGCGACCACGGCGGCCTTGTAGGCACACTCGAGTGTGCTGGCCGCATCCTTCTCATCACAAGTGACGGTGATGATGCCGCTGCAGCCGGGCATCTTGAGGACGTTGTAGGCGTGATGGGTGGCCGCCATGAACTTGGTGAGAGCCGGGTTGCCCAAGATGGCATTGTACGGCAGGCCGGTGTGCGCCACGTCGAAGTCGATGAGCTCGGTGTGGTAGTTCTTGCGGGTGCTAAAGGTGACGGGGAGGTGCACTGGCCCAGTGGGATGGTGGAGCCATCGGTCACTGCGGAGAAGGGCCTGGTCGGCATCAGCTGGTCGTAGGGCACTTGGAGCGTCTCGAAGGTTTCGATGGAGATCACGTTGAGGCCGGCGCCCCCGTCGATGAGGGTCTTGGTGACCGCAATGTTGCTGATGGTGGGAGTGCACAGCATGGGGAGCGCGCCTGCGGAGGCCGCGGACTTGGGGTGGTCCTTGGAGTCGAAGGTAATGGCGTACTATGACCACTTGAGGGGCCGCGCGGCTTCAGGCCTCGGGAGGGCAGCATACACCTCGCGAGAGAATTGCTTGAAGTGGCGGATGGACGCGGGGGCCTGAAACCCACCAAGGATGCAGGCGACTGCGCAAGGCTCCTGGTAGCCCCCAGCGCCCTCATTAGGATGGTTGACGTCGTTCCTCCGGGGTGGCGGCGGCAGCGGCGGAAGAGCGGCATTGGCCTGGGGGTTCGCCTCATGAGGCTGGTCGCGCCAGCCTTGGCGGAAGTTGTCGTTGCCGTTACGGTCGTCCCAGCGGTTGCCGCCGCGGCCACCTCCGCGGCCGGCGCTGTGGCCATTGCGATCATCTCGGCGGCCCTGGCGCTCGTCGCGGAGCAGCTTGAGCTCCTGACAGTCTTCGGTGCTGTGGGAGCGCACGTTGTGGTAGGCGCAGAGCGGCCGGCCGTCCTTCCTAGGCTCATCGTGGTCACGGCCACACTTCTGCTCGGGCTCCGCCATGAGCACGGCCAGGCCCTTGCGCTTGACGTCCTTGTTCTTGGTCTTGGCAGCCTTGAGCGCCGTGTCAGGGTCGTTGTGGACGAAGAGGCGGCCTTCCTCAGCCTTGGCGCACTTGTCGGCGAGGTCGAACAGTTCAATCACTGAGTCCAGCTCGTCGTTGACTGCGAGCTTCTCATGCATCTTGACGTCCGTGACGCCGGTGGTGAACGCAGATATGATGGCTGTGTCAGAGGCGCGCGGTATCTTGTTGCGCACTTGGCTGAAGCGCTGGATGTACTTGAGGAGGGTCTCGCCTGGGCGCTGCCGCACGTGCCGCAGGTCGTTGATGGTGAGGGAGCGGTCCTACGTGCCCTTGAAGTTGGCGACGAGCAGGCTGCAGAGCTCGTCCCATGATGAGATGGACGCCTCGGGGAGGTTCATGAACCAGGAGCGCGGGCCGTCCTTGAGGGCCATGGGGAACCAGTTCGCCATGACCTTGTCGTCGCCGTTCGCCGCCTCGACGCTCAACGCGTAGAGCTGAAGGAACTCCACAGGGTTGGGGGTGCCATCGTAGCGCGGAGGCAGCTCAGGCTTGAACTTCGTGGGCCACACCATGCGACGCAGCTCGCAGGTGAAGGCACGGCAGCCCACGCCGATTGAAGGTACGCCACCGGCGAGAGCAGCGTGGTTCTGGCGGCCAGCCGCCGCAACCTCTTGGACGGCCTAGTCCTGGCGCTGGCGCTGGCGCTCGAGGAGCACTCGCACATCGGGGGGCACGCATCGGATGATCTGCCAGCTGGCCTCGTAACGGGCTGGCGGGGACGCGCCGCGGGACGACTCGCGCGCCCGCTCGTTGCGCTGGGGCCCGCCGTGCTCGTCACGCAGGGGAGGCGGCGGAGGAGCGCCGTGCGCTAGGTCCCCAGCGCGAGAAGGCGGAGGACGGAGCGAGTGGGAAGGCGCTGGAGCATCCCCGGTGGCGTTGACGAGCTCGGTGATGCGACCAAGCTAGGCCTCGTAGCCGGCGTCAGCTGGACGGTAGCGGAGCAGCTCGCACGCCATGAGTAGCGCGGCCTACGCGTTCGGCGGCCCACGATGGGCAAGGGAGGAAGAGGCCGTGGCGGTGTGGCCGTTCGCCTGCACGGAGGGGTGCAGGGAGGAGTCCTGCTGCTCACGAGCAGCGGGGTCACTGGCGGCAGCAGCCTCGACAGGGCGGCGGCGGTTGCCGCGGGCCATAGGCTCCGTCTGAGCCACGCGGCGGGCCCTGCGCTCGGCACGCTCGCGGCGGGCGTCGGCCATGAAGCTGATGGAGCGGAGGAACAGTAGCGCACCCCTACCTGGCATGCCAAAATGTCGGAAGTAGGGCTACGGGGACCCAAAGGTTCGAACACTGGGGTGAGCTTGTTCCTACCGCCTCGTTCCCTACCACGGCTGAGCTACGGCGAAACTACGGCGGGAGCGTGCTAGCGGGGGCAAGCCACGGACTCAGCGGTTTACCCAGGTTCGGGCCACCTTGCGGTGTAAAGCCCTACTCCTACTTGGTAGGGAATGCTCTGGTGTGAGAGAGAGTACAAGGTTGGGGATGATGGGAACAAGAGCCGATCAGATCGCCGGATCCCCTCCTAATACCGCAGCTCTGCCCCTTTATACCTGCCTTGGTCCTCTTCCCCCTCAAAACTTAGGCGGGAAGGGTTGCCACACTTGGCGGGTTTTGAAAGGGGACAGTCGCTCAGGCTATCCTGACTAAAGGTGGTCTTCGCCTGCAAAAGCATGATCCATGACGCGCCGGTGGGTTCGGTGATGACCTCCGCCCTGCGCGCCCGCCGTCTTGGTGTTCTTTCGTCGATCGGGCAACCTTTGGGGTTGCTTTGGGAAGTGGACTGCTCGCATGGCTCCCTTAGCACAAATGGGGAAGCCCTCTTGATCCGCGCCTGCTGGCATGGCCCCTGTCGCCGTTCGTCGCTGCGCGCGTCACCCATGTGATGGGCACGAGACCGCGCGACTGGACCGAATAGCCCTTGTCTTGAGCGCCTTCGGGAGGAAACCTCGGGAGGCCACCTCGGGAGGCCACCTCGCGAGAGGGCCTCGCGAGGCTGCTGTTGAAGATGTCGAGCCTTGCTCGCCGCTCCCTGAGGAGGGGTCCTCAAGAGGCCAGGGCCTCATGAGGGGTCTTGGTGAAATGCTTGGTGGTGACGTCCTGCTGGGCCCACGCAAGGTGCTGCTCCCTGGGCCAAAGGCAGACGGGCCTGGATACCCTGGGTTCCATGGGCCCGACAGCTTACGATAAGGAATCCCGGTGGACAAGCCACTCGTAAAAGGTAAAACTAAACCAGAGAGACCCCCCGGCGTGTCGACAATCCCGATAGGAGCCGCGTATCTCGTTCTCAGGACACAGCCGTCTATGCGAAGTGGACGATAGCCAAAAGACCGCGAGTTGCCCCGAGGCGACACCGCCGACTGCTAGGTAGGTGGACCAACGGTTGTGTTTTGCCGCTGGCGCGAGTTATGTTGGAATTAAAAGAGTCCCCGAGGTGGCGACCCTCTATGCATTAATTATTAGGTTCATATTGGCAAATGTTAAAACCAATGTTGGGCCTCTCTGGAAAAGCTTCAACCTAAAATGAATGATCAGGGGGTTCCCATATGCCCCACATGTGTTAGAAGCGCTCATCAAGGAACATAACACCAGTATTACGGAAACTAGGGTGGCATCAGTGGAACAAAACACCAGTCAAAAGGCCAAGCCTTCCACACACAACCAAGTATATAGATGCATTAATTAAATAAGAGATATTATGATATCCCATGATATCCATGTCCCAACATGGAACAACTTGCAACTAGCAACGCTATAAGAGGGGCTGAGCAAAGCGGTAACATAGCCAAACAACGGTTTGTTGGGTAAGGGTGGTTAGAGGCTGTATCATGGCATATGGGAGGCTGACATATATGTGGTAGGAAGCGCGACATAGCGATAGCAAAGAGACAACTAGCAAGCAAAGATAGTAGAGATATCCATGGTAATTGTCATCTTGCCTGGAATCCCGCTCGGAAGAAGACTGAATCCATGAAGAAGACGAACACGCATAGTCGAACGAATCCTCACAATCGCAACATGACTGGAGCTATCGAGCAGAAGCACAACCGAAAAAAAGCAAACAACATGGTAAACACACAAGCATAAACATGGCATGATGCACAACCAAGTATGATGCATGTCCGGTTAAATGAGGCATGGCATGGCAAGATGCAACAACCAAATACTACACATTAAGTTAAGCTCAATATGCAACGAGTTGCATAATGACGAAACTCCACAACAATTATTTAGTTTAATCCCGTTTATGCTACTCATCAATATTAAATGTTGTTAAACATGGCAAGAGATGAAGCATAGTCAATCTACCTATCTAGGCAATTTAAATGAGGCCGGAAACAACACAAAACAATTCTGGAAAATCCGCATATGTAAATTTCGAATTTGTTACTGTTCTGCCCTAAACCATATTTTATTGTTGTTAAACATTCAAAGTAAGTGCACCATGTTAATCTACACATTTTTCTACCCCATTTACATATAAAGTTCATTTAATTCGGAGCTACGGTTATTTTGTTGTGAAAAAACCATTTTAGCATGTCATTTATGCAAATTAATGCAAACAGCAATTTTAAACTTTTTTAACATGGATGAAAGTTGGATATTGAGAAACTACATGAAATTCTAAGCATTTTACATATATAGATCCTTTAAATCCGATGCTGCCTATGACTAGTGGGCCCTGGCGCTGATGTGGGGGAGAGAGTGTGTGCAGCGTGTGTGAGAATGACCAGCGGGGCCAAGGTGTCAGGTCACAACAACAAAATTAAACTCCAAGTGAAAAATTGGGATGCGTGGGACTCAAACCAAGGACCTCCTGGCTGCAACCGAGTGAGCTAACCAGCTTGGCTAGCGGAGTGTTCGTGAACAAATAGCTCCCAGGTTCTTTTGACACATGAAAGACCAGGAGCGAGCTTTGTCATGGCCGCATGGTGGCAATCGCCGACGACGGCAAGCAAACAAGATGGCTTCTGCCGCAGCAGAGGAGCCGGCGGGGGTGCGGAATTGGCATGTGAGCGCGGGAGCAAGCGGCTGTTGCTCGCCGGTGTCTCGTGTGTGCGTGTGCTCAGGCACGAGCAAAAAAGAGGAGGTGCTGACGCTGGGAATAGAGAGCGGCGGAGGAGCTCGTCGGATCTGTTCCGGCGACCAAACGCTACGGCAGAGGCACACAAAAAAATCGCAACATAAACCTGCACTTCCGCATGTCTCGCACAGCACCAAGCGATGATGGAGGCATCCAAGGGCGAAGCCAGGATTTAGACATAGGGGGCGAGACAATAGCGAAGGCGAGAAATATTTTGAGTCTGACAAACTACGGTAGTGTTTATCACTCGCAACCGGGGCAGGTCTAGCTATAAGTTGTAGCATTGAACAACTGAAGTTTGTAATTGAACTACTCCAAAATACGGCATAAAGTACATTGCTAAACATTGACCAATCATAAAATACTAAAGTTGTAGTGTTTTATCATATGGATGTTGTCGGCCCAGTGGAAACCAGGGTACCACGGCCTGTCTGCCTCTGGCCCGGAGGACAACGCTTGGGTCGGCCCATGAGGGTGGCCCTGCCTCGGCCGCTCCGGAGGAAGCCGCCTCGCGAGGGGTGAGCCTCGCAAGGCCCCTCGCCGCCAGGCCAGACCCTACCGGGGCCGCCAAGCACCGGGTTGCCTCGCGAGGTCCCCCTCGCGAGTCCTTCTCATGAAGCAGATCTTATAGCGCCAGCCGCAGGGCTCCGCGCCTAGCACATGGGTGACTTCCCACTATCAGGATAAGGACAGCGGGGCATGACCAAGCCCAGCTTCCATTCTGGTGATAAGGGAGCAGTGTCATCTGCCACCCACAAAGCAAGTCCCAAAGCGTTTCCTCTTTCGTGAAAGAAGATCAGGACGGATCGGCACGCCAGGACGGAGGTCATCGCCAAGCCAACCAGCACATCATGAAGACTACTTTATCAGGCGGAGACCGCCTTTAGTCAGGATAGACCTACGCGCATGTCCCCCTTTGAATTGCAGCCCTGTGGCCACCCTTTCCCGCTCATATTTTCGGGGAAGAGGACCAAGGCACTACAAAAGGGGCAGGGCCGCTTCCATGTAAGTGGATCGATTCATCCTCCCCCACTCCTCGTGTACCTCAAGCCACAAGCTCTCCATCACAGAGCAATCCAACACATGCAGGAGTAGGGTATTACACCGCGCGGTGGCCCGAACCTGGGTAGCTCACGCGTCCCCTTCGTGTCCAGTGAGAGCCAGTGAGCCTGTCGTGATCCCGCCATAGTTGCCGTCGTGTCGTAGGTCGCCAAGCAAAGTCCCCCAGAGTTCGAATCCTAAGTTCTTGGAGAAGTTTCTTGGACGCAGATCCTAGAAGCCGACATTTGGCGCGCCAAGTAGGGGGACTTGCCGTCTTCGCGCCTTCGACCTCGACGCCAGCATCGACATGGACGACGCTGCCGCTCGCAAGGAATGCGCTGCCACCGAGCCTGTTGGGGAGCGCATGGCCTCCTTCGCCCACCCGTCGGTGAACTAGCAGGCGCACGGCCGCTCCGCCACCACCTCCTCGCTTGTGCGTCACGATTCTCCTGCTCCGCACGCCGTGCTGCTCATGACACAGGAGCTGCTATGCTACCGTCCCACCGAGGACGGCTACGACGCCTGGCTTGGGCGCATCACCGAGCTCGTCGACGCCGCGCGCGATGGCCAGGTGCCCTCTCGCTCCTTGCCTGCTCCGCCATCCCGCGCCGACCGGGCCGGGCGCGACGCGCGTCGTCCACCTCCTCCGGACCACGACGTGACCGAGCGCTGCCCAGCAGCACGCGCCCCGGAGCCGTCCCGCGGCTCGCTCGCGTTGGACGGCGGCGGCGACAGCTGCCAGATCGTCCACCGCACGCCCCCGGACGCGCGTGTGGCCCTCGAGAAGGCGCGCAACCGCCAGGAACGCGTCCTCCACGACGTCACCATGGTGGGGCGCCAGAACCGCGTCCTCCACGACGTCGCCATGGCGGGGCACCAGAACCGCGCGGCCCTCGACGGTGGCGCCGTCACCAACGGGGGTTACCTAGCCCTCGCCCCCGAGCTACGACGCGTGGTGTGGCCCGACAAGTTCAAGCCAGAGCTCCATCAGCGCTACGATGGCAGCGCCAACCCCACGGAGTTCTTCATGCTCTACACCATCAGCATTCAGGCCGCGAGGGGGGACGACCGGGTCATGGCGAACTGGTTCCCCATGGCCCTCAAGGACGTTGCGCGCTCATGGCTCATGAACCTCCCCGAGGCGTCCATCTCTTCGTGGGAGGACCTGTGCAAGCAGTTCGTCGCCAACTTCAAGGGCACGAGCGACCGTTCCCTCATGCTCAACGACCTGCGGAACGTGCGCCAGTGCCCTGGTGAGCCCCTCCGCAAGTTCATCCCGCGCTTCAGCCAGGTGCACCTGTCGGCCCAGTTGGAACCAGGGTACCACGGCCTGTCTGCCTCTGGCCCAGAGGACCGCGCTCGGCGGCCGGCCCATGAGAGTGGCCCTACCGCGGCCGCCCCGGAGGAAGCCGCCTCGTGAGGGGCGAGCTTCGCAAGGCCCCTCGCCGCCAGGCCGGACCCTGCCGAGGCCGCCAAGCGCAAGGATGCCTCGTGAGGCCCCCTTCGCGAGGCCTCCTCACGAGGCAGGTCGTACGGCGCCCGCCGCAGGGCTCCGCGCCCAGCACATGGGTGACGTCCCGCTGTCAGGACAAGGACGGCGGGGCGTGACCAAGCCCAGCTTCCATTTTGGTGATAAGGGAGCAGTGGCATCTGCCTCCCCCAAAGCAAGCCCCAAGACATTTCCTCTTTGGTGATAGAAGATCAGGATGGATCAGCGAGCCAGGACGAAGGTCATCGCGCGCACACAAGGAGCTACTTTAGTAGGTGGAGACCGCCTTTAGTCAGGATAAGCCTGTGCTCTTGTCCCCCTTTTGAATTGCCACCCCGTGGCAACCCTTTCCCGCTCATATTTTCGGGGAAGAGGACCAAGGCACTACAAAAGGGGCAGGGCTGCTTCCATGTAAGGGGATCGATCGACTCATTCTCCCCCACACCTCTTGTACCTCGAGCACAAGCTCTCCATCACAGAGCAATCCAACACAGGTACGAGTAGGGTATTACACCGCACGGTGGCCTGAACCTGGGTAGCTCGCACGTCTCCTTCGTGTCCGGTGAGAGCCAGTGAGCCCGTCGTGATCCCTCCGTAGTTGCCGTCGGGTCATAGGTTGCCTAGCAAAGTCCCCCAGAGTTTGAATCCTAAGTTCTTGGAGAAGTTTCTTGGATGCAGATCCTAGACTCCAACATTTGGCGCACCAGGTAGGTGGGCATGCGGTCTTCGCCCCTTCGACCTCGATGCCAGCATCGACATGGACGCCGCCGCCGCTCACGGGGAACGCGCTGCGCGCCGCGCCACCGTCAGGGTCCCCGCGGCACCCGCCGCCCGCGGTGCCCCTGGGCGGCGCCCTCGAGCCGCCACCGAGCCCATTGGGGAGCGGGTGGCCTCCTCTGCCCACCCGTCGGTGCACGAGCAGGCACACAGCCCCTCCGCCGCCATCTCCTCACTCGCGCGTCGCGATCCCCACGCTTCGCGCACCGCGCTGCTCATGGCACAGGAGCCGCTGCGCTACCGCCCCACCAAGGACACCTACGACGCCTGGCTTGGGCGCATCACCGAGCTCGTCCATGCCGCGCGTGATGGCAAAGAGTCCTCCCGCTCCCTGCCTACCCCGCCCTCCCGCGCGGACCGGGCCGGGCACGACGCGCCTCCTCCTCCTCCAGACCACGACGTGGCCGAGCGCGCGCCCCGGAGCCGTCACGCGGCTCGCTCGCGCCGGGCGGCGACGGCAACAGCTGCCAGATCGTCCACCGCGCGCCCCCGGACGCGCGCGTGGCCCTTGAGAGAGCGCGCAACCGCCAGGACCGTGTCCTCCATGACGTCGCCATGGCTGGGCGTCAGAACCACGCAGCCCTCGACGGTGGAGTCGTCACCAATGGGGGCTACCTGGCCCTCGCCCCCATGCTACGTCGCGTGGTGTGGCCCGACAAGTTCAAGCCACAGCTCCCCCAGCACTACGACGGTACCGCAAACCCCACGGAGTTCCTCCTCCTCTACACCATCAGCATCCAGGCCGCGAGGGGGGACGATCGGGTCATGGCGAACTGGTTCCCCATGGCCCTCAAGGACACTGCATGCTCATGGCTCATGAACCTCCCTGAGGCATCCATCTCTTCATGGGAGGACCTGTGCAAGCAGTTTCTAGCCAACTTCAAGGGCACGAGCGACCGCGCCCTCACGATCAACGACCTGCGGAATGTGCGCCAGTGCCGTGGCGAGCCCCTTGTAAGTTCATCCAGCGCTTTAGCCAGGTGCGCCACAAGATCCCGAAGGCCTCCGACGCCGCGATCGTCTCCGCCTTCACCAGTGGCGTCACGGACATGAAGATGCGTGAGAAGCTCTCAGTCAGGGATGAGCATGACTCCGCAGCAGAGCTGTTCATCCTCGCCGACCGCTGCGCCAAGGCCGAGGAGGGACGCCTCTTCCTCCACAACGACGCTGACGCTGAGCCCGACGCGGCGAAGCCCAAGGCCAAGGACACCAAGCGCAAGGGCCCAGCCGTGCTCGCGGCAGAGCCGGACTACAAGCGCGGCCGCGACCGCGGCGAGGCCAAGAAGGACGGCCGCCCTTTCTGCGCGTACCACAACATGAACTCCCACAGCACAGAGGACTGCCACAACCTCAAGCTGCTTCGCGAGGGCCGCACCGAGAGCCGTGGCAGCCGCAAGGAGCGTGGCAAGGGCCGCGGGGGCGGTAGCAGAGGCGGGCGCTGGGGCGGCAACCACAACAACGGCGCCGGCGACAAAACCGTCAGGCCTGGAAGAACCAGCCGCGGCAAGCTGACCCTCAGACCGACGCCGTCCCAGTACGCGTCAACGACCCCCCTCCCACTGAGAACACTGGCGGCAACCAAGAGCCCCGCAGGGTGGCCTACATCCTCGGCGGGGCCCAGGCCCTCCGTCCAACCGCTACTTCAAGAAGTTCTCTCGGGAGGTGAACGCGGCCCTCCCAGCCCTCGACTCCACCGGCCGCCTCAAGTGGTCTGAGTTCCCCATCGCCTTCGACGCCAATGACCACCCCGTGTCCATGAAGGCCGTGGGCGTCATCCCCCTGCTGTGTACACCTACCATCAGCAACGTGGCCATCACCAAGACCCTCATCAATGGTGGAGCAGGCCTCAACATACTCTCCGTCGAGACCTTTGAGACGCTGCAAGTGCCCTACGAGCGCCTGATGCCCACCAGGCCCTTCTCGGGCATCACCGATGGCTCCACTATTCCCCTGGGGCAGGTGCGCCTTCCCGTCACCTTCGGCACCCGCAAGAACTACTGCACAGAGTTCATCGTCTTCGATGTGGCTCACATCGGCCTGCCCTACAACGCCATCTTGGGCTACCCGGCGCTCACCAAGTTCATGGCCGCAACCCACCACGCCTACGGCCTCGTCAAAATTCCCGGCTGCCGCGCTACCCTCACCGTTCGCTGCGACGAGAAGGATGCACTGCAGGCCCTCGAGCACTCCTACAAGACCGCCTCCGTCGCATACCCGGCCGATGAGGACGTGCCTGGGCCTGCCGAGGAGAAGCCCGCGAGGAAGAAGAAGCCCCTGCTCTCTCTAGCGCGGGCCGAACCTAAGAAGGCGTCGCCGGATGGGGGAGATGCAAGCCTCTCCCTCGCCGTCAGCGGCAGGCCCTCCCTCAAATAGGAAGGCGCGCTCGTCACCTCCCTCCGGGCAAACCCTGATGCATTGGCTTGGACAGCGTCAGGCGTGCCTGGCCTACCGAGGGAGGTGGTCGAGCACCATTCAACCGCATGCCGGAGCGCGCGGCCCATCAAGCGTGAGGAATATCGTCAAGCACCCAAGAAGTAGGAAGTCGTCACCCAAGAAGTAATCCAGCCCAAGGAGGCCGAAACCGCCCATGAAGCTCCCCACCCCAGGTGGATCACCGGCATCACCCCCGTCGCCAGGCGGTGCAGCAGCACGCGTATGTGCGTCGAGTTCATCGCCCTCAACCAGGCTCGCCCCGCGGGCCCCTTCCCTCCTCCGCGCATTGCCGCGGGCTCGCCATGACTCGTGCGTATGCCGTTCGGCCTGGAGGCCGCTAGGGCCACCTTCGCGAGGCTGATGCGCATGAGCCTGGAGTCCCACATCGCAAGGAATACAGAGGAGGTTAACACTCGCCCACCGGCCCACCGCGGCCCCACTCATGACGGCGGCGGGTGTTGCGGTACCAAACACATGGAACGCCCGCCATCACCGTGAGTTCTATCTGTGCCCCACGGATACGAGCGACATGGAGTTGTACATGCTCCAGGGCTCTCTCTACCCACGCTGCCGCCGGCATGTGAGAGCTCCTTCCCACTCTCGTGGAAGCTCCATGCTCAGCGCTGGCGGATGCCCCATGCTCCGCGCTGGTGGCCTCTGGCTCGCGGGCCTGCTCCCGTGTACGTCACCTCACCAGGTCCTTGGTGCTCTCGCCTCCTCGCATAACACCCACAGGTGACCTCGCGAGCGCACCCTGCTGCGCTACTTGCAAAAACTTGGCAGTTTCCCTGGTACAGGACATCGAAGGCCTCAAGAGCCCTCCCCCCTCAGGAGGCCTCGTGGCGGGTCCTACGGGCGGAGGGCCTCACAAGTGACCGCGCCTCACGGGCCGTGCCCTGCGAAGGACTCGCCCCAAGCCGCACGCCTCAAAGGAGCTAAGTCTAAAGCGCCCCTCGGGTCCTTTCCCTCTTGTTTCCCTCTCGTGGCCTCCTGATTTCCTTGGCATAAGCCGCCTGCGCGTCAAGGAGGGGACCCTGAGCATCACGCCTCAGGGACTCCTACTAGCCCTAAGAGCCCTACACCCTCTGGCCTTGCCGAGCGCACGCTCTGGGCATCCCAACGACGGTGTAGCCTACCTCGGGGGCTGGGTCCCAGCGACACAGGGCACAAAGGCAATGTAAAAGGGAAATAAAGGCCTCGGGAGGAAAACGAAAACACGCGGATCATTAAGTACTTAACAACAAAAAGTGCCGTACAAATGTCTTCACGCCCCCTCGGGGCTGCATCCACTCTCTTACATGAAGGTGAGCGCAAGGCCTCAGGCAGCGGAGCCACCGTCTGCGTCGTCGACTACTGGATTGCCGTCATCACCGGACCCTTCCCTGACGGGCGCGAAATGCTCCAGCAGGCTCGCCACATGGTCTTCCACCACCCTCGCAAGCTTGCCTTGGAGCTCCTCGGGAACCGGAGACAGCACCTGGTCGAAGTTGAAGCTGCCATCAATGCGCAGCAGGTTGCTGAAGACGCGGGTCGACGCCTGGTGCAGGAGGTCGCGACACTCAGCGTCGTGGATCTCGTCCCACAGGGTGGAGCTCGCCTCCAGCCGCTGCATGAGCCTTGTGAAGAAGGCCAGGTAACTGGCGTCGCCGGTCTCCAGGGGATCCTCCACCCTCTCGACTGAGAAAGCAGCCACGGCGCTGCGAGCACGCCCCATGAGCTCGGGGAACATCTTGGAGCGCTGGAGCTGCTCCCGCCGCCCTCGGGCGGCCTCGTCGCGGGCCCGCTGCGCCTCGTCGCTAACCTCGCCCACCTGAGCCTGGAGGTCTTCTAGATCACGGCGAGTCGTGGCGTGCAGCTCCGCCGCGCTCTGCCTCTCGGCTTCCGACGCCGCGAACTGCCACTTGAGCTTGGCAATTTTGGCGTCGAGTTCGCCGTGCCTCTTCGTGATGTGGTCCTCCTGCTTCTTCAGGTTGTTGGAGTAAGTGTTCGCCAGGGCCTTTGCCTTCCGCGCGACCTCCTCCTGGCCCCGCTTGTCGATCTCGGCCCTGTACCTCGCGGCTCTTTCTTCAAGCGTGGTGTTGGCTTTCGCAAGGCGTTCTTGGTAGGTGGCCTCGCCGGCCGCCACCATACGGTCCAGATGCTCCAAGCGCTCTCGCTCCCTCTCCTGCTCGATGGTGGTCCGCAGGAGTTCGCGCTCCGGATCTCCATGTCCATCTCCAGGACCGCCGCCATGCTCTCGCACCGGGTGACCGCCTCCTCGTGGGAGGCTACCCGGGCCTCATGGGCCGCGACGCGCCCCTGCTCCAGGTGGAGGTTCTCCTCCTCGGCCACGAGATCGGCCTCTAGGGAGCTGAGGGCCGACCGGGCGTGGCGGAGAGTCCCGATCCGTGATAGGATGCTGCGGCCCACCAGGGCCAGGGTCACGGGCGCGTCCGGCCCTTCCGTCTCCGCCCCCGTGGCTCTGGGGGCTCGGGGGCTGCTGCGCCATCGGATCCGCCCAGGCCTCCGCCTGAGGGGGCCTCATTGCCCTCCAGGCAGCCAGGATCCTCCTCGACCTCCGCCTCGGCTTCCGCCCATGCCGGCCGCTCGGCCGCGTGGGTAGGACTGGGCGCGGCCGCCTCCGGCTCGTGGCGCCCTGGTGATCGCTCGACGCTCGCGGTGGCCGCCGTGTCGGCGCCTACCTCCCCCTCGGGGCGGGCCCCTTCCGGAGGCACCCTTTCTCTGGCAGGAGGGAAGGCCTCCTCGGGAGGCTGGGCAGATCCCGCAAACCCCTCCTCCATAGCTCCGTCATGCTTCGCGGGGATCGTTGGGGGTGCCGGTGCGCCAACCACCCCCAACTCCTGCTGAGCCCCGGCGGGCTCTCCGGCATCCTCGTCCCGAACACCCTCCTTCTTCTTCTTCGGAGGGGAGCCCCTACTGCATAACTAGGGATCGAGCCGAGCCGTGCAAGCTGAGGCGGTGGGCATAAGGAACGCGCTAGGCAGGGGGACTTACTCGTCTCTGGGAACCCATCGCCGCTTCCTTAGCTTCCCTCCAGGGCGGCTGCCGCTTCCGCCCCCTCAGGACTCTTTGGGGCCCCCTCCTGAGGCCCCGCCATGGGGCCCGTCTAGGCCCCCTCCCGAGGCTTTGGCGGGCGGGATCGCCCCGCCAGCCGCGGGGTTCTCCGCGCCAAGGGCTTCCTCCATCGAGGACGCAGACCGCTGGGGCTCGACTCGGGGCCCCCCGGCGTCACTGCTGCCGCTGCTGCCGGTTCCTGCCATCGACAGGCGGCGAGTCGGCTCGGAAGCCGCCGCCTCACTCCAGGCGTCGGCCGCAGCCGCCACCTTGCTGTCGCCTTCGCCTTCGGGAAGCGGCAGCACCTGGATCAGGTTGTCGCGGTGTCCCACATGACCCGGGGGCACAAGCCCCCACTGGTCAAACAGCGGCATGCCGGCCCGCACATCCTCCCGGTTTCCGAAGCAGTAAATTGGAGCCGCGCTTGGCGGCAGGAACGGCGTCGCCGCGGCGAGGAGAACATTCGCTAGCCCCTCCACCACCTCCGGGGCAAGGTGATCGGAACTCAGCCTCATGGGGTCCCCCAGGCCTGAGTGGGTCCACACCGGGTGAGGGTGCCCCTGGAGGGGGGCAATGCGGTTGCGCACGAACTCCTTGTCGACCATGCTCATAGTGAGCCCGCCGTCTTGGAGCACTCGCATCCTTGCCATGACTGGCCCCAGCGCGGCCTTGGTCAGCTTGGTGGGCCCCCACCCGGAGCACGGCACCGCTGGTGCCTCTGGGATCTCGAGCAAGGGGTTGTACTAGCGCGCGTCCATGTAGACCCAGCGCTCCCTGAAGCCTTCCACCTCGTCGGGGATCTGCATGTCAATGATGTGCGAGTGCATGCCCGCGACCATCTGGAATGACACGCAGCCCTAGCGCTGGTCCGCCTCCATCAGTCGGAGGCAAAAAAAATCCGGAGGAAGGCCACGGATGGCAGCACCCCCAGAAAGGCCTCGCAGTGGTAGGCAAAGACGGAGAAAAGAAGGACCGAGCTCGGGTGCAGGTGCAGCGCATGAACCTGGTAGTGGCTGAGCATGGTGTTGAAGTAGTCAGAGAAGGGAGGCACCAGCCCGGCGAAGACGGAGTGGAGGAAGAATGGGAAGGTCGTACCCCCTCGCTGCGCCGCGGGGCATGACGCTGGCCAGATCTTCGTCGCCCCGTTCCCCTTGTGGGCGCTGGCCGTCATCAGCCGCACCTTGTCTAGGCCCTCCTCGTTGAGGATCACAGATTTCAGCAGCGTGGGCCCCAGCCCCGACGGGACCGACGCCCCCAGCTCGGTGGTTTTCTTCTTCCCTTTCCTGCCAGGGGCCATGGCGGCGGAGAGATTGGAAGTTGGGGGAGGAGCAACGGAGAAGCTGCTCGCGTGAGACGAGGGGCAAGACGGGGACGAGGAGCAATGACGTGCCTGCGCCCCACGCGAGCAAGCTTTATCGCCAAGACGGCGGTTACCGAGGCGTCATGGGGAGTGGGGGCGACCCACCCCGCGAAAGCCACCACGCGTCGCCTCTGGGCCCGGCAGCTCGATGGGCCCCGTGCCGTTTCGTCCCTAACCAGGCCGAACATGTGCGCCGCGGGCCCGGGGGCTACTGTCGGCCCAGTGGGAACCAGGGTACCATGGCCCGTCTGCCTCTGGCCCAGAGGACCGTGCTCGGCGGCCGACCCATGAGAGTGGCCCTGCCGCGGCCGCCCCAGAGGAAGCCGCCTCGCGAGGGGCGAGCTTCGCGAGGCCCCTCGCCGCCAGGCCGGACCCTGCCGAGGCCGCCAAGCGCCAGGATGCCTCACGAGGCCCCCTCCGTGAGGCATCCTCACGAGGCAGGTCGTACGGCGCCCGCCGTAGGGCTCCGCGCCCAGCACATGGGTGACGTCCCGCTGTCAGGATAAGGATGGCGGGGCGTGACCAAGCCCAGCTTCCATTCTGGTGATAAGGGAGCAGTGGCATCTGCCTCCCCCAAAGCAAGCCCCAAGACTTTTCCTCTTTGGTGATAGAAGATCAGGACGGATCAGCGTGCCAGGACGGAGGTCATCGCCAAGCCCACCAGCGCATCACACGGAGCTACTTTAGCAGGCGGAGACCGCCTTTAGTCAGGATAAGCCTGCGCTCTTGTCCCCCTTTTGAATTGCCGCCCTATGGTAACCCTTTCCCGCTCATATTTTCGGGGAAGAGGACCAAGGCACTACAAAAGGGGCAGGGCTGCTTCCATGTAAGGGGATCGATCGACTCATTCTCCCCCACACCTCTTGTACCTCGAGCACAAGCTCTCCATCACAGAGCAATCCAACACAGGCAGGAGTAGGGTATTACAACGCACGGTGGCCCGAACCTGGGTAGCTCGCGCATCTCGTTCGTGTCCGGTGAGAGCCAGTGAGCCCGTCGTGATCCCGCCGTAGTTGTCGTCGGGTCGTAGGTTACCTAGCAAAGTCCCCCAAAGTTCGAATCCTAAGTTCTTGGAGAAGTTTCTTGGACGCAAATCCTAGACTCCGACATCCGAGAAGGCCTCAACGTGATCTCCATCGAGACCTTCGAGACGCTCCAAGTGCCCTACGAGCGCCTGATGCCCACCAGGCCCTTCTCGTGCGACACCGATGGCTCAACTGTCCCCCTGGGGCAGGTGCGCCTTCCCGTCACCTTCGGCACCCGCAAGAACCACCGTACGGAGTTCATCGTCTTCGATGTGGCTCACATCGGCCTGCCTTACAACGCCATCTTGGGCTACCCGGCGCTCACCAAGTTCATGGCCATGACCCACCACACCTACGGCCTCGTCAAAATGCTCGGCTGCAGCGGTACCCTCACCATCCGCTGCGACGAGAAGGATGCGCTGCACAGCCTCGAGCACGCCTACAAGACTGCCTCCGTCGTGTACCCGGCCGATGAGGACGTGCCTGGGCCGGCTGAGGAGACACTCGTGACGAAGAAGCCCCTGCTTCCTTAGGAGCGGGTCGTGTCCAAGAAGGCGTCGCTGGATGGGGGCGAAGCAGGCCCCTCCCTCGCCGCCAGCGGTAGGCCCTCCCCTAAATAGGAAGGCGCGCTCGTCACCTTCCTCCGGGCAAGCCCTGATGCGTTAGCTTGGACAGCATCAGGCGCGCCCGGCCTACCAAGGGAGGTGATCGAGCATCACTCAGCCACATGCTGGAGCGCGTGGCCCGTCAAGCAGAAGGAACGGCGTCAGGTACCCGAGAAGCAGGAAGTCACCACCCAGGAAGTCAACAAGCCCCAGGATGCTGGAATCGCCCGTGAAGCCCCCCACCCCAAGTGGATCGCCGGCCTCACCCCCATCGCGAGGCCGCGCAGTAGCGCGCGCATATGCGTCGACTTCATCGCCCTCAACCAGGCTTGTCCCGCAGGCCCCTTCCCTCCTCCGCGCATCGCCGCGGGCTCGCCTTGGCTCATGCGTATGCCGTTTGGCCTCGAGGGTGCCGGAACCACCTTCGCGAGGCTGATTCGCATGAGCCTCGAGTCCCACATCGCAAGGAATACGGAGGTGGTTAACACCCACCCACCGGCCCACCGCGGCCCCACTCGTGACGGAGGCGGGTGTTCCGGTACCAAACACATGGAACACCCGCCATCACCGTAAGTTCTATCCGTGCCCCACGGATACGAGCGACATGGAGTTGTACACGCTCCAGGGCTCTCTCTACCCACGCTGCCTCCGGCACGTGAGAGCTCCTTCCCACTCTCGTGGAAGCCCCATGCTCCGCGCTGGCGGATGCCCCATGCTCAGCGCTGGCGGCCTACTTGAGGGGCCCTCGGCCATCACATCCTCAAGCTGACCCGTCTCGAACACGGCAGCATGTATCTTTCTGTTATGTAATGAACCTGCTTCTTGCTTCGGTAAAGCTTATTTCCTCCAAAACCCCGTGTGCTTGCAGCCGCGGGGCGCGCGCTCATGATCTCACCCGTGCCTGTAACGCGAGCGGGGGCTGGGCACGGTGTCTGTGCTTGGGTCAGTCCTAGCAGCACTAAGAAACCCAAGCGACTGAGCTCTGGCTCGCGGACCTGCTCCCGTGTACGTCACCTCACCAGGTCCTTGGTGCTCTTGTCTTCTCGCGTAACACCCACAGGCGACCTCACGAGCGCGCCCTGCTGCACTACTTGCGAAAACTTGGCAGTTTCCCTGGTGCAGGATATCGAAGGCCTCAGGAGCCCCCCCGGGAGGCCTCGTGAGCGGGGCCCTATGGGCGGAAGGCCTCACGAGGGATTGCGCCTCACGAGCCGCACCCTGCGAAGGACTCGCCCCAAGTTACACGCCTCAAAGGAGCTAAGTCTAAAGCACCCCTCGGGTCTTTTCCCTCTCGTTTCTGTCTCGTGGCATCCTGATGTCCTTGGCACGAGCCGCCTGCGCGCCAAGGGGGGACCCTGAGCATCACGCCTCAGGGACTCCTACGAGCCCTAAGAGCCCTACACCCTCTGGCCTTGCCGAGCGCACGCTCTGGGCATACCAGCGACGGTTGTTGCCCGCCTCGGGGGCTGGGTCCCAGCGACACAGGGCACGAAGGCAATGTAAAAAGGAAATAAGGGCCTCGGGAGGAAAACGAAAACACACGAATCATTAAGTACTTACAGCAAAAGTACCATGCAAATGTTTTCACACCCCCACGGGGCCACGTCTACCCTATTACAGCAACAGGTCAAGGAGAATTTAGGCGCGTGAGGCGCCGCCGTCGCCGCTCCCGCCGTTGTCGCGAGGGGGCTCGCCACAGCCGCCGCTGATCTCAGGCTCGAAGTCATATAGCCCGACGAAGCCGGCCACGCACTCCGTCACAGCCTCCTCGAGGGGTTCGCGGACCTCCACCAGGACAGGGGTCACCACCCGCCCGAAGTCAAAGCGATCGTCGAGGCGGAGAAGGTGGCTGAAGAGCCGCATTGTCGCCTGGGTCAGCAGGTCGTGGCATGCTTCCTCGATGGTGGCGTCCGTATCTAGCAGCTGCTTCTTGAGGTCATCGACCTCGGCCTGGAGCTCGTCCCGCCTGGCCGCGAGGCTCCTCTGCTCGTCGAGAGCGGCCTGGGCGGCCGCCAGCTCACACCTTCGCCAGTAGGCGCTCCCGCTCTGCCTCCTGCGCGGACGTGGATGCCGCGAGCTCGTGTTCCTGGGTCTTGGCGTTCGCCTCGAGGGTAGCGACCGCCTCCTGGCACCTCAGGATCTCCTCCTCGCGCTTCGGGAGCTCAGGTTCGCGGGATGCGAGCCGGCCGTCGTGGGCCTCCGCGGGCTCCTCCCGCATCTTGAGCGGGCTCTCACGCGAGGCAGCCAGCTCCTGGAGTGTCTTCTCATAGGCATCTGCCTCCTCCCGCTACCGCTTGGCCTCCTGAGCATCTTCGAGGGCCTTCACGAGGGACGCCTTATCCTCTTTGGCGAGCTGCTCGCGCTGCGCCTGCGCCCTCCTCGTCCCGCTGGCGGTCAAGCTTCGCCGCCTCCCGAAGCTGGCTCCACCCCTCCACCAGCTTCCTCCGCTCCTCCTCGCAGAGCTCCGCCTCCTTCCTGAGCTCACCTTCGAGGGCCTCGAGGGCCGCCTTGACGCTGTTGACAGCCCCGCTCCAGGGCGTGGTACCGCTCTCCCCTAGCACCAAGGTGCGACTCGCCCGGGCCTCCTCATCGCCTGCTGGCGTCGGCGGACAGGAGGGCACGACCTTGAGCCCCTTCGGCAGCCCTGCGCCGTCGCCCCCGGCAAGGGTCGTGCGAGGGGCCCAGGATGGCCACCTCCGGCGCCGGTGGCGTCGCCCCACGCTATGGCGCCGCCCTGAACACTTTGAGGTCTGGGCACCCGGGCCCGGAGATGGCTCCCGCGAGGGCTGCAGTGGCCTCCGCCGTAGCAGGTGTGGTGCACTGGCGAGGGGTCGGTGCTTCACCCCCCTTCCCCACCATCTCGACACCAGCGACGGGGGCAGCCTCGGGAGTCGCCAGCGCGGTCTCCTCACCACCTCCCACCGGGGGCGCCGGCGCGGCAGGCGAGGCGGTGTTCAGAGGAGGGAAGGGCCCCTCGACCTCGGCCTTCCTCCTCTTGGTCTTCTCCTTCTCCTCTGCGGCCGACTCGAGGCTCCTGCGCAGGCAAAAACTCATCAAGGCCGCAGCAGCCAGGAAGCTGGGACTGATAGGAGGGGGCGGAGGAACTTACTTGTCCTTGGGGTTCCAACGCCTCTTCTTCCGCTCCCTGATGGCACCACTGCTGTCGCTGCCTCTATCACGCAGCACACCTGGGCGGCCTCCCGAGGGCGCGGCGCGAGTCTCGTCGGGGTCGGCGGCCACGGTGGTCCCCTCCTCCTGCTTCTCGCGGGGCTCGTCGATCTCTACGACATCATCTCCTCCCTCCCTCACCGGCATAGGCCTGGCCGGCACAATGCGAAACGCATCCCCATCATCACCCAGCCGAAGCCAACGACGCACCGACAGAGATGGAGGGGGTGGCGGAGACGATTCCTCACTGCTCTCCTTCCCGGAGTCAGAGGCCTCGTGGTCGCCCGAGGAGGACCCCATCTCCGAAGAATCCTCGAGAAGCTCCTCGGGCTCCTCGAGATCCGTCCGGACCAGCCCCCACTAGTCGAACTGGGGCATCGTCGCGACCAGCTTAGCCTTGTTGGACCAACGGTGCACCGGGCGCGTGTCGTAAGGCATCTCCTCTTCCTTCCCTGGAAATAAAACTTCCCAAGCGTCGGCCAATGCTTCGGCCGGGAGGGACTCCTGCGCCAGCCGGATCCGGTCTTCGGCGCCGGTGATCTCCACACCGGGTGCAAGCGCTTGTGCGAGGGCGCGATGCGGCCGCGGAGGAATTCGTTGGCGATCATGCCCACCGTGAGCCCGGCCTCACGCAGCTCCGCCAGCCTCGCCAGGATCGGCCACAGGGCAGCACCGCTGAGCTTCTTGTGCTCCCAGCGGGGGATCTTTTCAGCCGGCTCGATGGGGACCTCTAGGAGAGGACTAGCCTGTAGGGCATCAACGTAAACCTAGCGCGACCTGAAGTTCTCCACCTTCTTCAAGATCTTCATGTCGATGAAGACCTTGCGCATCTCGTTGTTGATGCAGAAGGAGGCACCTCCGAAGCGGTGGTTTCCCGAGGAGAAAACCCACAGGCTGTAAAAGGTTCGGAAGAGCGCCACGGACGGCATCACCCCCAGGAAGGCCTCGCAGAGGTACGCGAAGAGAGCAAGGATGAGGATGGAGTTGGGGTAAAGATGGAGAAGACAAAGCTCGTAGTGCTCGAGAATGGTGAGGAGGAAGTCGGAGAAGGGCGGCACCAGCCCGACGAAGAGCGAGTGGAAGAAGACGGGGACCACCGTGGGTCCGAGCTCGCGTCATGGGTTCGAGCCTGGGCAGATCTTGGTAGCGCCTCCCTCGAAGTGCGTGGAGGCCAACAGGGGGGTGAGCCTTGGCTAGCCCGTTCTCGTTGATGGTGTCCGGCAGCAGGGCCGGACCGAGCTCCGCCGCTGGGGAGCTCTTGCTGGAGGAGGCCTCGGCGGTCGCGGGTTTCTTGCCTGGGGCCATTGCGGTGTTGATTGGAAGTTGGAGGAGAAGGAACAGAGGAGCTGCTCGCACGAGATGAAGGGCGAGATGGAGAAGGGAAGCAATGATGTGCCTGCGCCCCGTGCGGGCAGGCTTTCTCGCCAGGACGGTGGTTACCGAGGCGTCGTGGGGAGTGGGGGCGACCCACCCCTTGAAAGCCGACACGCGTCACCTCTGGGCCCGGCAGCTCAGTGGACCCCACGTCGTTTCCTCCCTAACAGGCGGAACGTGCGTGCCGCGGGCCCGGGGGCTACTGTCGGCCCAGTGGAAACCAGGGTACCACGGCCCGTCTGCCTCGGGCCCGGAGGACAACGCTTGGGTCGGCCCATGAGGGTGGCCCTGCCTCGGCCGCCCCAGAGGAAGCTGCCTCGCGAGGCCCCTCGCTGCCAGGCCAGATCCTGCCGGGGCCGCCAAGCACCGGGTTGCCTCGTGAGCCCCCCCTCGCGAGGCCTTCTCATGAAGCAGATCATACGGCGCCAGCCGTAGGGCTCCACGCCCAGCACATGGGTGACGTCCCGCTGTCAGGATAAGGACAGCGGGGTGTGACCAAGCCCAGCTTCCATTCTGGTGATAAGGGAGCAGTGTCATCTGCCTCCCCCAAAGCAAGTCCGAAAGCGTTTCCCCTTTGGTGAAAGAAGATCAGGACGGATCAGCGCACCAGGACGGAGGTCATCGCCAAGCCCACCAGCACGTCATGAAGACTACTTTATCACGCGGAGACCGCCTTTAGTCAGGATAGACCTACGCGCATGTCCCCCTTTGAATTGCCGACCTATGGCCACCCTTTCCCGCTCATTTTTTCGGGGAAGAGGACCAAGGCACTACAAAAGGGGCAGGGCTGCTTCCATATAAGGGGATCGATTCGTCCTCCCCCACTCCTCATGTACCTCGAGCCACAAGCTCTCGATCACAAAGCAATCCAACACAGGCAGGAGTAGGGTATTACACCGCACGGTGGCCCGAACCTGGGTAGCTCGCGCATCCCCTTCGTGTCCGGTGAGAGCCAGTGAGCCCGTTGTGATCCTGCCGTAGTTACAATCGTGTCGTAGGTCTCCAAGCAAAGTCCCCCAGAGTTCGAATCCTAAGTTCTTGGAGAAGTTTCTTGGACGCAGATCCTAGAAGCCGACAAATGTTTAAGATGAACATGACCAATCATTGTATAACTAAATAGCAGGATTTAGATTTCATTCATATAGTTTTGAATGGAAAATCAATCACTGCTTGGGACAACACTTACATTTACCTGATATCTACCAACGCAAACATACTTAAACATATAGAATCAATATGTGTTGTGTTAGAAAAAACTGACCAGTGTTGCCAGAAAACATACTCAAATCCAGTCCCGGCTCGTTCCATCTGCTCATCATAACGGATGATCGTTGTTTCTGCAAATTGCAGGCATGTGGGATGCGGCAACCATCGCTGGTTAACGTCGCTCGACGAAGCATCGTAGGGTAAAGGGTTCGCGCTTCGGAAATATTGTGCACGTCTATGCCCTAGTGTGGCGACGATGGCCGATGGCAATGCTTGGTTAAGTGCGGCGGCGGTGGCGGGCAGAGATTAGTTGGAGCTTCATTAGGTCAAAGGGCACGGGATGGAAACAAACGCCCAGGATGTAGATGCGTGTATTACAGATGGTCTTCGATCGATCGGTGATTGGGTTGGTGCGTCCAATTCACTTACGTGAAAACCAATGCCATTTGTTTTGGGCTTGGGCCAGCCAGCAATATCTGGACGCAAGAATAAAGGCATTTACCTTTGCTAATGGCCGGGTACTAAGTAACAATTACAAAGTCGATTAGTGCTACCCCCCCTTAAAAATCCATGGGGGTGGCCGATCCATAGGGAGGGTCTGACCCCCGCTCGCCCCCCTACTGGCTTCGCCCCTAGAGGCATCACCAGCGTTGAGGAAACAAAGGCGGCAAGGCAATGCTTGAACTCGAAGAAACACATGTCAAACGGAGCGTATCTCGGCTGGACGGACCCTACGCAACGATGGGAACCTACTGCGGCAGGCTCGCAACGAAACAAGGTCCGACGGAGCCGAGCTCGGGCTCCTGTGTGAAACGGTGATGGAGGACGCAAGCGAAGGGGAAAAGGGGCTGGGGAGGTCCGAGTGCTCACCACGAACACACATGTGTGATCGGACGGTCGAGACGTGGACGGAGTCGACCGGAGGCGCCGAAGACAGGAAGTAGCCGACGTCGGGGAAGAAGACCCTCATGGCCCCCGCGTTAGCTCCCGGCGTGAAGTAGAGGACGCCAGGGAAGGAGAGGGACTTGGCGAATCTCCTGAACAAGGTGTAGGCTTCTGGATACATCGAGGAGCACGCCGGTGATGACTCTGTGCTCCTGGACGCTATCGGGACAGGAAGAGGCGATGGGTATGGTGGAGCTACTCACCTGGCGGCGGCGGCGGCGGCGGCGGATGGGAGAGGGAAAGAGGAGGCTAGGGAAAACCCTAGGGCGATGCGGGGTGGTTTTATAGGAGGGCTGGAAGGTGTGGATGGTGCGGTTGCGCCTCGGTGGCCATGTGCGCCGAGGTGAAGCTGAATTTACTATGAGAGAGAGATCATGAGGAGGAAGAAAAAGGTGAGGGGGAGAGAGGCTGACAGCGGGCCCGGGAGCTTGCCTTTGAGGGAATTACCAGAGGAAGAGAGAGGTTGGAGGCTAGGTGGGCTACGGCGCTGGAATGAACAGGTAAGTTTGCTGGGCCTCCTCTCTCGCATTTCTTTTCATCCAATTTCCTCAAGCAGAAATCAAGAGAGAAAAGCTCAGTGAGATTGGAGAGGGGTGTGGAAGAGATAAGAATATCCCTGGAATCCTTGGTTTATGCAATATTTGAATAATTTGCTCTGGCAATTTTTAAAGGTAGAAAAATAATCCAAGTTTGAATTAAATTCAAACTTGAGCCATTTTTGAACCCAACCAAATCAGCTCCAAATGAGCTGAAATCTGACAGAGAGGTTAAAGGCAAGGTGAAGGATTTATAGGAAAAGAATGAAAAAAATTCTGGAGTAGAAAATTTTCACTTGACATAAAGGCCAAATTTGGAAGAAAGGAAGAAGTGAAATGGTTTTGCACTTGGAGAAAGGTCTTGATGAAATGATGAAGATGCAAACACCCATGGAGGAGGAGGGGAAGATGGAGAGCACGCAAACAATATGCAAACAACAAGGATGACACAATGCAATATAATCAAGATGCACATGATGCGTGATGCAAAAATAAAATAAAACAAACATCACAAGCATGCAAGCATGAACATATCACAATAATAATGGAGGGCTCGGTCTTGGGCTGTCACAACACTCCCCCACTTACAAGAGATCACGACCCGAGATCATAGAATGAGAAGAGGAAGAGAAAAGAGCAAGAGGAAGATGTAAAACTAAGTTGCTTCTTTGACAAACGAGTGAAACCAACGAACCTTGAGAGGTTGCAAAGTCATGAAGAATAGCACAAGGACAAGAAAGAATTTGGATAGCACTCCGGTTGAAAAAGAGAAGCAAGGCTTGATAAGATGAAAAGAACTTGAAAAGAGGACACAACACACCGGTAAAATGGATAAGCAAGGAAAGAACATGATCTTGGCGAAACGAGATGATGGGTCGAAGAGAGCAACATCACAATGCCTCCAGAACGAAAGAATAGAAGCTAGATCGTTGGAAAGAAAAGAACGGAGAAATAAATGACAACTTCTACCACAATTGAGTTTGAAAAGCATCCTTACAAAGAAGGATTGAACGGAGTTGTTTGAAAATCAACAACTTAAAAAATAAGCTTGTTGTGGGCTTATGGAAAACATCTCAAAACTTGAGGTGAAATTCTGCCACTAACGGAAAGAATTGATTTCTTTTGAGCAACATAGAGATGAAAAAACTTCTTTCACCGAATGGATTTAAGAGAGAACTTGGATCACCACAATAGCAACAATCCTTAGGATAGGTTTTAGGTGAAATCTATACCAAGATAACTCCAACAAGGAAAATGATCGGTTGATAAGATTTGAACGAAGAGAAAAAATGATGGGTTTAAATATCTCATTCCTGACAACTTGTGAAACATGTACCACGAAGGGAATTTATCAAGAATGACATAACACCACCTCAAAAGACAAGGTAGAAAGGATTTGCACTTCGGAATGCAATATGAAGAATGCTTGAGCTCATCGAAGAACACTTCAAGAATGAATTAAATCCTTGATGAACCTCCATGAAGAACTCTGGTAAACAAAAGGATGATAGAAACGAAGGTTGAAAAGAACAAGATGAAGTCTTGCAATGATTTAGATGGAGCTTTGTGACGAGATAATGAGAAAACTTGGAACTCCGGAAAAGAAAAGATGAACAGCTAGAACCGAGAATTTAATATCATGAACGAGCTCCGGAAGAAGGAATTAAATCATCTTGGTGAAATAAGAATAAGACTTATGTCATGCTTACCCTTCATCAACTTAAATTGATGACAAGCAACGGATTGGCATACCACTTATTCCTCTTGAAAAAGATTGAAGAGAGATATAGTGCAAACTTGGGAAGGTCTTCAAGGAACCACCGGATTAAAAAGACCGAATGAATAATTTGATGTGATAACAAAGGAAGAGGAATCTTGAATGAACCACCGTAAGAATTTGAAAACGAACGAAGAAAAGAGAACGAATCGCTGGGGAGAATTAGAAAATGAATCAAGATACTTGAGGGAATTTAGATACAATAGAACGAAGTGATCATGAGCTGACTAGAGGATGCTTCAACGATGCACCGAACGAATTTGAGAACGGGAGATGAACGGTGAGAGTGAATAAATCTTCTGAAATGATGGCCTTTGGAGAATTGAAAATGGAAAGAACTCATGAAATGCTCTGGATAGGTATGAAAAGAATTTCTCACGATTGGAAATGATTTAACAGGATAACATCAAGCTTGAACCATGAATATTCAAGAGAATGGATATGATTTACGAGAGACTCTTCTTCAGTCTTCAAATGCTGAGAATGACGACGAGAACCACCATGAAGAATTTGTGAGATACTCCGGAATAATGAAGAATAGAAATGTTGAGCCACAGATGAAAAGAATTTGAAAGCGATCTTGGCGAAGGCATATGACTGATGGGATCCATTCTTATGTCACACTTAGAAAAGATTTGAGAAAAAAAATCTCTAGAAAATTAGAAGAGTCAGGTCAGATCCTGGGAGAAACCTGCGGGTTATGGGCCCACTCAAAAGAAACACCGTTGGAAATGCTTGCTTGAAAAGAGGTAATGCACCGGAAGGATTTAAATGGCTTCAATGAAATAACAACCTTGAAACAGAACGAACAGATCTTGAATGGAAAGATGAATCTTCTGAGATCATATCTTCTGCACCGAAAAAAGAATAGAGAGAGGTGAATAAACAAGAGAGGCTTGGGTAAGAAATCCCAACATGAGAAGGCATTTGAACAAAAGAAAATGATGTGATGAATACCGAGAGTTTGAATTTAGTACACCAGAGAAGAAAATGAGAACGAAGAATGATGAACTTGTAGCTCCTGAGCATCTTCATGAGAAATCACCGGCTAAGAACATTGAGGAAAAGAATGGAGAGACTTCGCATGAATATAATGGATACATGATTTGAGAATTTTGACTCCACAAAGAAAAAGGGTGGGAAGGTGGGGAAAATAAAGACAACTTGGGATGGGTGAAGCGAACGCTGTTGAGAAAACTGAGAATTGATCTTGCAAACGTTGAAATGATCGGATCAACTTGAAGATGAGCACACCGATTGAAAAAGAATTGACATAAAATTCTTGAACTATTAAAGGATTAGCACTCCCATAAAAATACGAGAACGCCGTTTAGGAAGGATATGGAATCAAAACTTGACTTCAAAGCAACTCGAATACCACATTCAAAAACAAAACAAAGGATTTGGCTTGCAGAATAAGCCGGAACAAACATATGATAGAGATTTCGTCCGAAATTTTTGTGGTGGGGTCCACACGGGCTTGATCTTACAGTGTCCATCCATACAAGGTAGTGTACGAGACTACAAAGCGTCCCCGAATTGTAGCGAAGCTACAAGGATTCCTTAAGACACAACGAGCACCGCTGTAAAAACGACCATGAGCAGGCGGACCACTAGATGTCGAACCCCAATCTCATATCATGCATCTGTCAGAAAGATATCCTAGGTAACTACTTGAATTCCCACCTAAGAACTCCCGAATCTTCTTGGTTATGCGATCAGGTTGAGGGTCCAGGAACCTACTCATATCAAACAACAACCTAATCAGCTGCACCTGCATCTGCAACCCTTAACACACAACCAAGAAACTTCGCAAATTCGTCTACCTCAGACCTTCGAAAAAACATCCGCTATGCTAGCCGTGGAAGTCCTCCCAAACTATCTCCCCAGTACTGGGTGACGTCGGGGTTATCTCACCACAAACAAGATAGAAGCGTCTTTCGATGTCGGCATCCTCTGGTATTCAGGAACTGGAATGATAGCGAATGTGACAAGAACCCCTTGGAGCCCAACTCCCCGGATCCAATCCATATGGTTAGGAGGCACCAAGAATAGAATTTTGTCACACCAATATCGCAACGATTCCGAAAATACCCGCGTGATCCTAAAAAAAATTGAGTGAGAAGAGTAGTAGAATCAAAACACCTATGTCACAATTCCTCACCAGAGCGACGAAGGGGATAAGGAGTAAAAAGAATTCCTACTCTCTGATATATAACTAGACTCAAAATAGTTTTCTTCTAGACTCGTCAACGGTTCGATCAATCAAGGGGGCTCCTGCGGTCGGTAGAGGCTCTGATACCAACTTGTAATGCCCAATATGCGGTCCTATCCCCAAGGAACTCGAAAGTCCCACCTAAGGATAGAAGCGCATATCGGAGACGCTTCGCAAGGTGGATATCATTACAACATACCATGTACTGAATAGATGAGAATACCAGATAAAGGCTTACACTCGCCACAAGCTACAGCATGAATACATCAATACATCAATACATAGCAATCATCAAACAGAAGAGCAGGATCCGACTACCGATGAAATCAAACAAAAAAGAAGAACGACATCCACCCTGCTAGTCCCAGGCTGCCAACCGGGAACCCATCCTATGAACGACGAAGAAGAAGAAGCAGAAGAAGAACTCCAAATAGAACAAGCATCGCTCTCACGTCAAATAATCGCTTTACCTGTACCTGGAACTAAGATTCTAGTAAACTATGAGCCACGAGGACTCAGCAATCCCATTACCATGGGTATCAAGACTAGCAAAGCTTAATGGGAATGGAATGGATAAGTGGTGAGGTTGCAGCAAGCACTAAGCATTGTATGGTGGCCAACCTACGATTACAAGAATAAGAAGAGTAAACTACGCATAAACGGTCGCAATCTAGTATATGATCAAGAAGTGATCCTGAACACCTACTTACGAGTCAAACATAACCCCACCGTGTACTCTTCTGGAACTCCCTCGCAAAGAGACGATCACGGTTACGCACGCGGTTGGTGTATTTTAATTAAGTTTAGTGTCAAGTTCTCTACAACCGGAGGTTATAAATTTCCAAGTCGCCACATAACCGCGGGCACGGCTGTCCCAAAGATATAACCCTGCAGGGGTGCCCCAAGTAGTCCTTTATAAATTACCACACGCATCCGATGGAACATCCTCACACCATGATAACACGATGCTTACGATAAGGAATCCCGGTGGACAAGCCACTCGTAAAAGGTAAAACTAAACCAGAGAGACCTCCCAGCATGTTGACGATCCCGATAGGAGCCGCGTATCTCGTTCTCAGGACACAACCGTCTATGCTAAGTGGACGATAGCCAAAAGACCTCGAGTTACCCCGAGGCGGCACCGCCGACTGCTAGGTAGGTGGACCAACGGTTGTGTTTTGCCGCTGGCCCGAGTTATGTTGGAATTAAAAGAGTCCCCGAGGTGGCGACCATCTATGCATTAATTATTAGGTTCATGTTGGCAAATGTTAAAACCAATGTTGGGCCTCTCTGGAAAAGCTTCAACCTAAAAGGAATGATCAGGGGGGTTCCCATATGCCCCACATGTGTTAGAAGTGCTCATCAAGGAACATAACACCGGTATTACGGAAACTAGGGTGGCATGAGTGGAACAAAACACCAGGCAAAAGGCCGAGCCTTCCACACACAACCAAGTATATAGATGCATTACTTAAATAAGAGATATTATGATATCCCATGATATCCAAGTCCCAACATGGAAGAACCTGCAACTGCACCTGCAACTAGCAACGCTATAAGAGGGATTGAGCAAAGCGGTAACATAGCCAAACAACGGTTTGCTGGGTAAGGGTGGTTAGAGGTTGTATCATGGCATATGGGAGGCTGACATATATGTGGTAGGAAGTGCGACATAGCGATAGCAACGAGACAACTAGCAAGCAAAGATAGTAGAGATATCCAAGGTAATTGTCATCTTGCCTGGAATCCCGCTCGGAAGAAGACCGAATCCATGAAGAAGACGAACACGCGTAGTCGAACGAATCCTCACAATCGCAACATAACCGGAGCTATCAAGAAGAAGCACAACCAGAAAGAAGCAAACAACATGGTAAACACACAAGCATAAACATGGCATGATGCACAACCAAGTATGATGCATGTCTGGTTAAATGAGGCATGGCATGGCAAGATGCAACAACCAAATACTTCACATTAAGTGAAGCTCAATATGCAACGAGTTGCATATTGATGAAACTCCACAACAATTATTTAGTTCAATCTCGTTTATGCTACTCATCAATATTAAATGTTGTTAAACATGGCAAGAGATGAAGCATAGTCAATCTACCTATCTAGGCAATCTAAATGAGGCCGGAAACAACACAAAACAATTCCGGAAAATCCCTATATGTAAATTTCGAATTTGGTACTGTTCTGCCCTAAACCATATTTTATTGTTGTTAAACATTCAAAGTAAGTGTACCATGTTAATCTACACATTTTTCTACCCCATTTACATATAAAGTTCATTTAATTCGGAGCTACGGTTGTTTAGTTGTGAAAAAAACATTTCAACATGTCATTTATGCAAATTAATGCAAACAGCAATTTTAAACTTTTTTAACATGGATGAAAGTTGGATATTGAGAAACTACATGAAATTCTAAGCATTTTACATATATAGATCCTTTAAATCCGATGCTGCCTATGACTAGTGGGCCCTGGCGCTGATGTGGTGGAGAGAGTGTGTGCAACGTGTGTGAGAATGACCAACAGGGCCAAGGTGTCTGGTCACAACAACAAAATTAAACTCCAAGTGAAAAATTGGGATGCGTGGGACTCGAACCCAGGACCTCCTGGCTGCAACCGAGAGAGCTGACCAGCTCGGCTAGCGGAGTGTTCGTGAACAAATAGCTCCCAGGTTCTTTTGACACATGAAAGACCAGGAGCAAGCTTTGCCATGGCCGCACGGTGGCAATCACCGACGATGACAAGCAAAGGCGATGGCTTCTGCCGCAGCAGAGTGCTGGCGGGGGTGCGGAATTGGTGTGTGAGCGCGGGAGCGAGCGGCTGCTGCTCGCCGGTGTCGCGTGTGTGCGTGTGCTCGGGCATGAGCAAAACAGAGGAGGTGCCGACGCTGGGCACAGAGAGCGGCGGAGGAGCTCGTCGGAGCTGTTCCGGCGACCAAATGCTATGGCAGAGGCGCACAAACAAATCACAATAGAAACCTGCACTTCCGCATGTCTCACACTGCACCAAGCGACGATGGAGGCATCGCCGGCATTGAGGAAATAGAGGCGGCAAGGCCATGCTTGAACTCGAAGAAACACAGGTCAAACGGCACGTATCTCAGCTGGACGGACCCTACGCGATGAGGGCAACCTAGTGCGGCAGGCTCGCAACGAAACAAAAGTCGGACTCCTCGCCGGCGACGAGGTCCGACGGAGCCGAGCTCGGGCGCCCGTGTGAAACTGTGATGGAGTACGCAAGCGAAGGGAAAAAGGGGCTGGGGAGGTCCGAGTGCTCACCACGAACACGCATGTGTGATCGGATAGTGGAGACATGGACGGAGTCGACCGGAGGCGCCGAAGATAGGAAGTAGCCGACGTCGGGGAAGAATACCCTCGTGGCACACGCGTTAGCTCCCAACGTGAAGTAGAGGACGTCGGGAAAGGAGAGGGACTTGGCGAATCTCCTGAACAAGGTGTAGGCTTCTGGATACATCGGGGAGCACGCCGGTGATGACTCCGTGCTCCTGGACGCGATCAGGACAGGAAGAGGCAACGGCTATGGTGGAGCTACTCACCTGGCGGCGGCGGTGGCGGATGGGAGAGGGAAAGAGGAGGCTAGGGAAAACCCTAGGGCGATGCGGGGTGGTTTTATAGGAGGGCTGGAAGGTGTGGATGGTGCGGTTATGCCTCGGTGGCCGTGTGCGCCGAGGTGAAGCTGAATTTACTATGAGAGAGAGATCGTGAGGAGGAAGAAAAAGGTGAGGGGGAGAGAGGCTGACAGCTCACCCGGGAGCTTGCCTTTGAGGGAATTACTAGAGGAAGAGAGAGGCTGGAGGCTAGGTGGGTTGCGGCGCTGGAATGAACAGGTAAGTTTGCTGGGCCTCCTCTCTCGCATTTCTTTTCATCCAATTTCCTCAAGCAGAAATCAAGAGAGAAAAGCTCAGTGAGATTGGAGAGGGGTGTGGAAGAGATAAGAATATCCCTAGAATCCTTGGTTTATGCAATATTTGAATAATTTGCTCTGGCAATTTTTAAAGGTAGAAAAATAATCCAAGTTTGAATGAAATTCAAATTCAAACTTGAGCCATTTTTGAACCTAACCAAATCAACTCCAAATGAGCTGAAATCTGACAGAGAGGTTAAAGGCAAGGTGAAGGATTTATAGGAAAAGAATGAACATTTTTCTAGAGTAGAAAAATGTCACTTGACATAAAGGCCAAATTTGGAAGAAAGGAAGAAGTGAAATGGTTTTGCACTTGGAGAAAGGTCTTGATGAAATGATGAAGATGCAAACACCCATGGAGGAGGAGGGGAAGATGGAGAGCACACAAACAATATGCAAACAACAAGGACGACACAATGCAATATAATCAAGATGCACATGATGCATGATGCAAAAATAAAATAAAACAAACATCACAAGCATGCCTGAGTATTGATGTATTTATATGAAACTATAGACAATTGCCTTGAATCACCCGGTTCTTGATATTCATACCGTAAAAGAAAGGATTACATGATGAACATGTTAGGTAGCATTCCACATCAAAAAATCTGTTTTTATCATTTGCCTACTCGAGGACGAGCAGGAATTAAGCTTGGGGATGCTTGATACGTCTCCAACGTATCTATAATTTTTGATTGTACCATGCTATTATAGTATCAATCTTGGATGTTTTATATGCAATTATATATCATTGTTTGGGACTAACCTATTAACCTAGTGCCCAGTGCTAGTTGCTGTTTTTTTGCCTGTTTTTGGATTTTCAGAAAATCAATATCAAATGGAGTCCAAATGGAGAAAAAACTTTGGATTAATTTTTTCTGGACCAGAAGGGACCCTCGAAGGTTCGGGAGAAGACCAGAAGAGCCACGAGGAAGCGACAAGCTCGGAGGGCGCGCCCAGGGGGGTAGGCGCGCCCCCAGGCTTGTGGGCCCCTCGTGGCACCTCTTGACCTAATTCTGCCACTATAAATTCTCAAATATTCCCCATATACCGAAGAGCAACCTAGAAAAACTTTTCCGCCGCCGCAAGCCTCTGTTCTTCGGCGATCCCATCTGGAGGCCTTCTCTGGTAATCTGCCGGAGGGGGAATCGATCACGGAGGGCTTCTACATCAACTTTGTTGCCCTTCCGATGATGTGTGAGTAGTTTACCATAGACCTACGGGTCCATAGCTAGTAGCTAGATGGCTTCTTGTCTCTCTTTGATCTTCAATACAATGTTCTCCTCGATCTCCTTGGAGTTCTATTCGATGTAATCTTCTTTTGTGGTGTGTTTGTTGGGATCCGATGAATTGTGGGTTTATGATCAGATTATTCATGAGAAATATTTTAGTCTTTTCTGAACTTATTTATGCATGATTGTTATAGCTTTGTATTTCTCTCTGATCTATCCGTTTGGTTTGGCCAGCTAGATTGATTTATCTTGCAATGGGAGAGGTGCTTTGTGATGGGTTAAATCTTGCGGTGTTGTATATCCCAGTGACAGAAAGGGACAAGACACGTATTTATATTGTTGCCATTAAGGATAAAAAGATGGGGTTTGATCATATTGCTTGAGTTTACTTTGTCTACATCATGTCATATTGCTTAAGGCGTTACTCTGTTTTCATTAACTTAATACCCTAGATGCATGCTGGATAGAGGTCGATGGGTGTAGTAATAGTAGTAGATGCAGGCAGGAGTCGGTCTACTTGTCTCAGACGTGATACCTATATACATGATCATCGCCTTGAATATCGTCATAACTATGCGCTTTTCTATCAATTGCCCAACAGTAATTTGTTTACCCACTGTATGCTATGCGTTCGAGAGACAAGCCTCTAGTGAAAACTATGGCCCCCGGGTCTACTTTTATCATATATTAAAATCCAAAAATACCTTGTTGCAACTTTATTTCCTTTCTTTTGTTTTGAATTTACTTTTCTATCTATCACTATCAGAATTAATCCTTGCAAGTAACCGCCACGGGGATTGACAACCCTCTTGTTTGCGTTGGGTGCAAGTATTTGCTTTTGTGTGTGTAGGTGCTGCTAACGAGGTTCTGTGTGGTTCTCCTACTAGATTGATAACATTGGTTCTTAACTGAGGGAAATACATATCTCTACCATACTGCATCTTCCTCTCCTCTTCACGGAAATCCCAACGCAGTTCACAACTAGCAATAAGTTGCAGTCATGTAGGTCAGTACGCGTCGTTGTCTTCGTCCCGCCGCCCGTGGTAAGCCCTAGCCATCTCCCTCCTTTCGATCTAGGTTTAACGATGTAGATTAGATCGAGTTAAATTTTTTAAGGCCAAACCGGTTTTCTTTAAGTTTCGGCCGTCCTCTAGTTAAGCACCGCAGCGGACACCCGCCTGCCGTCCGATCGAGATCTAACCATCTAGGTTAGATCTTTTTTTATTTTGCTCATCGAACCATTTTATGTTAGCCTAGGGACACCTGTTGCTTAACTCCATAGCAAAACAGCCAACAGCCAACAACAGCGCGCCACATGGCACCTCTGCCACGATCGGCCGATATTTAGTACTTTCAGATTTCATATTCTATTCAAAATTTTCTTTTAGCTTCTCTTTAGATCTATAACTCCAAATTTGGTGATTCTTTTTCCTACTGGTTCGTATTGATCCCCTCTATCCAGAAGACTCATCTAAAAATATTTTGAAACTTAAAATTTTGAATTTAATCAGATTCAAATTTAAACTTCGTTAGGCCATAATTTGAATCTATAACTCCGTTTTACTTGATTCTTTTTGCAAATTGAAGCTCTTGAAATCTACTTTCTGTCAAAATCAAAATCACCTAATTTTACTACTGTTAAAAATATGTTTCTATCCAGAAACTTTATTTGATTCTTTTTGGAGTTTCATAATTTTTTATTTGGTTTCTTTTTGAATCTTTGAGTGATTGTTTATGTGTCATTATAATTGATTACGATAGATTGCTCAGACTGTGACAAGTAGAATTATCAGGATTATGACTGCGACGAATCTTCACCAACAGTACAGGCAAGTTGCATCTTGATCATCCTCCTTTATAACTATGTTTTCTATGCATTTAGTCCTTTTGATGTAGGATTGCATGAGTAGGACTATGAATATGGCTATGCAATATACACCCAGTAGTATATTGAGTTAGGTCTGAGCCTTTACTCCAATGTCGCCAACGTTGTAGAATTTTTGCTATGCTAAAGTAGATGGGGGGGAGAGATTCATTATGAGGTATGAGAGGCAATGTAGTAAATAAGACCAAGTAAATGATAACAACTATTATATATTAATGAATCCTCTAGGTGGAATGGTTTGGGGCACCCTGGAGTAACTAGTGGATTTGCCCGAGTGACTTGGAGATGGCTAGTGATCACTATAGAATGCCACCCAGGCTCAAAGAGATTTACCAGTTTTTCATGACCAGAAGCTTATGTGCGCAACCACAAGCTATTATGGGCTCTGGCTTAGCTGAGTAGGTTGTGTGGCCTCTTTTCGGGTAGGCTAGCAGATGTAGTTATATATGTAGGTGTACCGGCCTATCCATGGTTAAGGGGAAACACTTCTGAAAGACTATGTCTCGATCTTCCAGTTCTCAAACACCAAGCAGTGCTAGGACTACAAAGAAGGTGATCGAGTCTTGTGGGGAAAAGTGCGCAAACCTCTACAGAGTGTAAAACTAATCGATTAGCCGTGTCCCCGGTTACGGACAATTAGAGCATCTAGAAGTGGGATATTGAGTGATCTCATCACATTTAAATTAAATTAATGGATTTATACGACGAATAAGTGATGCGTTGTAGGGTTACGATGTCTACACTCAACGTTGCCGTTGGTGTAGATGGGACTCCATTGTTATTTTTGCTGTGTGAAAAGTAATAGTATTTATGTTACTTTATAACATGTGATTTTTCTCCTATTTCATCGAGTACTATGTGTGCTAGCTACTGATCCAGGGATAGCATAGAAGCATAGGAGACTTGGATCCTTATCGGAACTGGGTCGTTACACCACCAAATGTGTTAGGAGTGCTCATCAAGGAACATAACACCGGTATTACGGAAACTAGGATGGCAAGAGTGGAACAAAACACCAAGCAAAAAGGCCGAGCCTTCCACCCTTTACCAAGTATATAGATGCATTAATTAAATAAGAGATATTGTGATATCCCATGATATCCATGCCCCAACATGGAATAACCTGCACTGCACCTGCAACTAACAATGCTATAAGAGGGGTTGAGCAAGGCGGTAACATAGCCAATTAACGGTTTGCTAGGATGGTGTAGGTCAGAGGCTTTATCATGGCAATTTGGGAGGCTTGCAAACAAGTGGTAGGTAGCAAGACCAAATGATAGCAACGAGACAACTAGCAAGCAAACATAATAGTGATATCCAAGGTAATGATCATCTTGCCTGGAATCCCGCTTGGAAGAAGATCGAATCCGTGAAGTAATCGAACAAGCGTAGTCGAACAAATCCTCACAACTCCAGAATGTAACCGGGACGCTAACGAGAGAAGCAAACCGGAAAGAACAAACGACACGGTAAACAAACAAGCATAAACATGGCACAATGCACAATCAAGTATGATGCATCTCAAGTTTTAAAGATGCACGGCATGGCAAGATGCAACAACCAAATACTACATATTAAGTGAAGCTCAATATGCAATGAGTTGCATATTGACGCAACTCCATAACAATTATTTAGTTCACTCATGTTTATGCACATGACAATGCTAATTGTTGTTAAACATGGCAAGAGGTGAAGCATAAGTAAACTACCTATCTAGGCAATTTAAATGAGGCCGGAAGCAACATATAACAATTTCATAAATTTCCCATATGTAATTTTTGAAATTGGTACTATTCTGCCTAGAACACAATTTTAGATTTATTAAACAGCAAATTAAAGTGCACCATGTTATTCTACACGTTTTTCTAGACCATTTACATATATTATTTATTTAGTTATGAAATAAACCATTTTGGCATGTTATTTATGCAAAATAATGCAAAAAACAATTTAAATATTTTTAACATGAGTGAGAGCTGCATATTATGAATCTACATGAAATTCTACCCAAGTTACATATATGACATGTTTTATTTTGATGCATGAATATTTATTATTAGCAAGTTAAAACAGGGGCATTTCTATGATTATGCAATGCACTGGAAAAAACACTAAAACCACAGGCAGAAAAAAACATACATGGGCCCGAAGCATCACACTGCAACGGCCCAGGAGTGGATCAGGCCCAAGTGGTCATGTGTGTGTGTATGACAGGTGGGTCCCAAGAGGTCCCACGTGTCAATGAGGCAACGGAGGCAAAAATGGGGCTTTATTTCCACTTGCCCCTGAATAGGATTCGAACCCAGGTCTCCCTGGTATGAGCGAGAGGGATGAGCCACTGGGCTGGCTTGGTATGACTAATAGAGAAAGGCTAGGTGGCCTTATGAGGCGCTAGGAAGCCGACAGGTGGGTCCCACTTGTCAGCGAGACGCAACGACGGCACAGGTGTGAGGCGAAACGGTACGGTCTGATCTAATCGTGGCCGCAAAGTGCACATCCAATGGCTGAGAGATGCTCACGTCAAGAAACAAAGCAAAAATAGGGGGCTTGGCCGGTGGCAACCAAACTCACGCGGAACACTTGCCGGAGTTGCACTCCGATGTGCTCTAGATGCGTGCGTGCGTGCGTTGGGGTCATGGAATAGACGTGCACCCCCGACGACCATCCATGTCGCCAAACACCGACGAGGATGACGCCAGCAACATGGCGGAGGAGGGCAGCACTCGGGCAGAGCTCGAAGCCGAGGCTACGGCTGTGCAACCAAAGAACTAGGGCCATAGATCGACACTATGGGTGCGAACGTGTGCAACGGTGAACCAAAAACGAACCAGAGGTCGTCGGAGCGAGGCCGGCGACATGGATCAGGTGAAGGAGCTCTCGGGCTCGTGAGCAAACATGCATATGGGTATGAATCGAGCGCGCCAACTAGGGGGGAAAGGTGTGCGGTGTTACCAGGAGCACGGGTGTGTGCTCCGCTCGTCGGTAGGTTGATGAAGCTCGCCGGAATCGACGAAGATGCAGCGGCGGCCATAGGTGAAGAAGAGGAAGGCGACGACGGAACTTGGCATCCCGCGGTGAGGTAGGGGAAGTAGACGAAGTAGTCGACAAGGAGGGACTTGCCGGACATTCTCGGAGAGGCTGGGAAGGAAGATGATCACGGAGATGCCATGGTCGTGCTCTCGGGCCCCGTCGGGTTCCTCCTGGATCTCGATCCAGGCGGCGGCTAGGGTTTTCGTTGGAAAGGGGGAAGGAACAGGGGTGGTTCGGTGTGTGGCTGGCAAGAGAGGGGGGCGAGATAAGGACGGGGGCAAGCGGGGCGAGCTCGCGTGCTCTCGACCGCGGGGTCCCCATGGCGAGGGCTGGAGCTGGACGAAAAGGTGGGTCCACGGGGGTGTAGCGGGGTCGCTGATGAGCGGGGCCGGCCTCGCCACTTAGGCGTACGGGCGAGGGGGTAAATGGGGGTGTGGGTGAGAAAAGTGCGCGCGGGCTGGTGGGCTGCGGGCAGGGTTAGGTGGTCTGCGGCGCTGGCTGGGCTGGCGCTGGGCTCTCTATGCCCCCAAATTATTTTCCTTTTTCATTTTCCAGAACAGAAAATACTTGGGGAAATGAATAGAAGGGTAGAAAGGGAATTTGAGATAGAGAGATATTTTCCTAGGCTCGGGAAAATATCTGGGACTTAATAAAAATGCTTAGGGCATTTTTGGAAGCTGAAATCTGAGACAAGTTTGAATTTTGAATCCCAACCAAATGAACTCTGATTGGGCTAAATTTTGGAGGAGTGGTACTTGGCATGGTTTAGGTGATTTAGAAAAATAGTGGACATTTATTTGGAGCAGAAAGAATGCCACTTGCAATAATAGGAAGAAACAGGAAGAGATTGAAAGCTTGGCTTGGATAAATAAACTTGGTAGAACCAAGTTGAATCTTGGGCAGAAGAAAAAGGGAAGGGAAAAAGAAAACACACAAGCCCACATCGGACAGCACGATGTCAGCGTACGACAATCTATGGGGCCATCACCCCTTCTACGTTCGGCTATGGGACCGCTGCACACGAAGAGCAGCAACAACCGCAGAACACACAAGTGTTTACCCAGGTTCGGGCCGCTATGAAGCGTAAAACCCTACTCCTGCTTTGCTGGATTGATGGATGTTTAGGAACCCTGTGATTACAAAGAGTGCAACCTTGCCGATAAGGAGCTCGGGAGGCGTGGCTAAGCAACTGTAAACTAGCAGGGGTCCGACCTTTGTAAAGGTTGCCTTGGCCCTCCTTTTATAGGTGAAAGGGGTAACCACAATGGAAAAATGGTAATTACATGATGAAATGATAGCAACAGCGATATCATACCTAACACAGATGGATTAGGGCAAATGCATTAAATGCACCATTAGGTGTCACGCCGAGACAAATACCGGCAAGGGAGCGCCGCTCCACCTGTACCATCAGCCCAGCTACCATTTATTATCATGACACATCCTTGGACGGGTGTCAATAAAGTCATCCTTCGAGTGGTGGATCGCCATGTGTCCCGACAGGCCTCACCTAACCACATGCGCGCTCGCCAACTGTCGGCAAGAGCCTGATAGGTAGGAGCAGCGAAGTGGTGGAGGGAGCTTGCCGACTTAAGGCTTGTCGGTCTTGAGCTTGCCGGCCTGGAGCTTGCCAGCAGCGTGCAAGACACCTTTTCAGGAACTGGATCTTGATCTCCAGTACTTCTTGATCACCTGCCTCGAGGTTTTATTCATGGTATTATCTACCATGTTTTGTGCTCTTCTTGTAGTGGATTCATCTTCCGCCAAGCCCTTCCCGGCGATTAGGCTGCAACTGTCTGTGCGTAGTCAGGGGTATGAACAGCCCATGTTCACTACACCGACAGGAGGCCCCCAGCCTAAGCCGGACATGCTCTCGAAGCGTTGTTTGGGCTAGGCCCACTAAACCCATAGACGCATGCGTGGTAGGAAATTACTGTCGATATGATTGCTCTTCACTGCCCGCCCATGATAGCTTACCTTTGCATTAAATGCGGAGTCATGGGAGTGGTGGAACGAAACGACAAACGGAGGTGTGCGCTGAATAAGTGCAGCCACGTTGAGTGGTAAAGAGCCATCACCCGCGCCTTCCGCCATAAAAGGGAATCTACTAGTGCGGTGCTCAATTTACCCCCTTCATCGTCTTCCTCCTCCATTGCCGTTGTCGCATTCTTCTTCCTCGCGCTGACGCAGACTCCAATGCTGCCCCGCCCTCATCTTTCCACTAGATCCCCTTATTCTTAGCCACCATGCCTCTGAAGCCCATGGCCAGCGCGGAGGCGGAGAAGAAGAAAGAGGCCGTAGCGGCAATGCGGCGGGAGAACATCGTCTTTGCCCCGCCGCTGAAGGTTGAAGACCTTACGAACAAATACTCGTACATGTGGGGGAGGAAGACCAAGGACCACGAGGCCATGGAGGAGCTGCCTGCAACCTACCCCGCCACAGACGATACGTATCCATTCTTTACTGCTTATCTGTACTGCGGGTTGGTCCCCCCCTTTTCGGATTTCTTCGATAAAGTGATGTGATCATATGGGTTTTGCCTTTTGGATTTTTCTCCAAACGCGGTCACATGTATGTCCGTCTTCGCCCACCTTTGTGAAAATTTTGTGGGGATAGTACCCAACGTCTCCTTATTCCGCCACTTCTACATGCCTCGGGTCGAAGGAGATGCTCTTTCTGGTAGCGTGACCTAGATCTCAAGGACCAGAGCAAAGAAGGAGTACCTTGATGACAAACTCCATAAGAAGTGGTTTGAATGGAGAGGCGAGTGGTGCTGGATCAAGCAGGAGAACTTCCATGACTATTGTGTCCCCCGGACTAAGAAGATCGAGCGAGATCCCCACTGGTCAGATCTTGGGCCCCACAACGGCAAGCTTAAAATTGCTCTGGAACGGATTCTGAGCCTGAAAGCTGTCTGCTTGACCATAGAGATGGTTGGAACTGATTTCCTTTGGCGTTGGATAGCTCCACTGCAGATGAGGGGCCGGCGAGCTTGGGAGTATAAGAATGCTGCCGACATGATGCGGCTGTATCCTAGACTAACAACTTGACGATGATAGAGCACAACTAGCTCATCTGCAAGCTCTTCAACAAGGGCTGGGACCGCACCTTGCCGGAGATGGTGATTCCTCTCTGCAACAACACTGCCAGGGAATCCATCTTGGCGATGATGCCGGCATGCAATGCCCAAGGCATCAAGAGTAACTGGCAACAGCCTGCCAAAACTGTGAACGAATGGTTCGACAACATGGCAGAAATGCCTAGCAGGAAGGAGGATGATTTGATTCATCCAACCAAAAATCATGAACTGGAGCTTATTGTCGAAATGGCGGAAGCCGCAAGACTTGTCGGAGGTTCTCGTGCAGCCGATAGCGACCCCAAAAAAGAGGGTGATGCCGGAGAATAGAAAGCAAAGGAGCAAGAAGTAGAAGAGCATCCCCCTACTCCTCTGGTTGCCAGAAGAGCGGCTGCGGCACCAAAGATTTCCATGAAACCTACCGACAAGAAACGAAAGCAGGCTGGAAGCCACCGGTGCGGAATCAAGCAGTGTAGCTCCTCGACAACCAGCTTCTCGGCAATAGGCTTCTTGGCCACAAGCTTCCCAGCACCAACCAAGCTGAGAAGAACGAGAGAGATCCCCACTGGTCAGATCTTGGGCCCCATGACGGCAAGCTCAAAATTGCTTTGGAATAGATTCTAAGCCTGAAAGATGCCAGCTTGACCATAGAGATGGCTGGAGCCGATTTCCTCTGGCGCCGGATAGCTCCACTGCAGATGAGGGGCCGGCGAGCTTGGGAGTATAAGAATGCTGCTGACACGATGCGGCTGTATCCTGGACTGCCCAACAACTTGACGGTGATAGAGCACAACTGGCTCATCTGCAAGCTCTTCAACAAGGGTTGCGACCGCACCTTGCCGGAGATGGTGATTCCTCTCTGCAACAACACCGCCAGGGATTCCATCTTGGCGATGATGCCAGCATGCAATGCCCAAGGCGTCCAGAGTAACTGACAACAGCCTGCCGAAACCGTTGTGAACGAATGGTTTGACAACTTGGCGGAAACGCCCTGCAAAAGGAGGATGATTTTATTCATCCTACCAAAAAGCATGAACTGGAGCTTATTCCAAAATGGCAGAAGCTGCAAGACTTGCAGGAGGTTCTCATGCAGCTGACAACGACCCCGAAGAAGAGGGCGACACAGGAGATGAGGAAGCAGAGGAGCAAGAAGTAGAAGAGCAGCCGCCTGCTCCTCTGGTTGCCAGAAGACCAGCTGTGGCACCAAAGATTTCCAAGAAACCTGCCGACAAGAAACGGAAGCAGGATGGAAGCCTCGCCGGTGCAGAATCAAGCACTGCCGCTCCTCGACAACCAACTTCTCGGCAACAGATTTCTCAGCCACAAGCTTTCCGGGGCCAGCCTTCCCGGCAACAAACTCCCCGGCAACAAGTTCCACCAGTTGCAAAAGAGGAGGAGGTAGTTGAAGTACAACCCCCGCCAGTCTCGGAACATGCCGAGGCACCCCCTTCTTCTGCACGCATCTCTATCCCAGGCAGCCAAGCTTACTGGGACATGTCTCATCTTGACAAAGAGGAAGAAGAGGAGTAAGCTCCCGGCTTTCCTTCCATACTTCTCTATCTTTCTTGGTTTGTTGCCGTAATTAATTTGACGGCTTGTTATCTTGGTCTTGCAGGGACGAAACACCTCTAGCGCATCGGTCCCGGAAGAGGGCGAGGATCGCTGAGACAGGCTAGCCAACCACAGGAGTTGGGCAAAGCTCTGCCACTCCTGAAGTGGTTGTGATCAGCCCCTAGCGAAAGGAGACTGATCATACACCGACGGCAAGTACCACCACTGACGCCAACAAGGAGATGGAAGGTGGTCGCCGCGAAGAGGAGCACCAAGAAGCGGACCCCTTGGCTACACCTTCAACATCAATCCCTCCGGAGAGCGGCTCACCGAAAAGGATTATCATAGATTAACTTGTCCACATTGAGGACACACCGGCAACGGATGTTGCCAGCAGCCGAGCGACGACAACTGATGTTGCCGGCGGGGAAACTAAGCCCCCTCAACAAGAACAACCAGGTAATCAACTTTCCACAAGTGCTTCTCCATTTTTCGTCAGCATTGTTTTCTTTCATCTTGATCTCTTGATTTTGAAGTTGAACTTCTTCTGCCTTTTTCCCCTTTCACAGAGTTGACCTCTCCGGATGATGGAGAACTTACAGATGATGTGGAGATGATTGCCAGAAATGCTATGGAGGAAGCCGCCACGATTGCCACGGAGGAAGTTGCAAAGAGTGCTAAAGAGGAAACCGCCAATGTGGCCACTGACGCAGCCACGAAGACCACTAATCCTGCCAGCACTACTTCTGTTCCCGAGGCGGCAAGCACATGCGTGGACATAGAAATGGAAGTTGGCGACACTGCGCCGGCCACTGATGACCACCCTGTTGCACCTGAAGCTCCTCCCACAAGCGAGTCCTTACGGCTCTCAAGCCCGCAGAGGAGAGAAGATATTCCCAGCACATCTGGTGCCGGAAAGGATACCGCTTAAGATGTGGACGATGAGCTCGTCTTTCCTCCCTGCTGGACCACTGAAGAAGAGCGGGACTGTGATGATGACGCCCCTGATTATTATTTCTTGCAATCAATGGAAAGAGGCTTCAAGGAAGTCCAGAAGCGCTTCAGCAAGTGATGGGACAGACTTGACCGCCGTGCCAAGAAATTGGACACGGCAGAGCAAGAATTCTTGCAGAGGATGGATGAGACGCAAGCCTGGTACGCCGAGAGTGTGCAGGATAACAAGAACCGGCAACTCTAGCTAGCCGCGGAGAAAGAGGCCTTCATCATGGAGAAGGTTGCGGCCGAGATGGCTCAAGCTGAGGCCGCCAAAAAGGCTGAGGCGACTGCCAGTGAGCTAACTCAGCGCAAAGTCAATATTGACTCTCATGAAGAAGAGCTTGCCGCCAGGGAAGAGACTCTTGCTACTGCTCTCGGTGCTAAAGATGAAGAAATCCAGGCCCTTCTGACCAAACGCACCGAAGAGTTGGAGCAGAAACACAAAGAGGTCCTCCAAGCTCAAGCTACTGAACATGCCGGAAAGCTCAAGGAGGCTCTTGATACCTTCAATGCTACATATACCGCTAAGGTGACCTTGGAAACCAAGGTGAAAGACCTTGAAATAGCTCTTCCACCAAAGACAAGGAGATCAGTGCTCTCAAAGATTCAGCACAGAAGAGTGCTCACACCTTGGCGGAGCTCCAATCTTCGCTGTCATCCAAGATCAGTGAGCTCAAGACCGCTAGAGACGCCAAGACTGACCTGCAAAGCAAACTTTCCAGTCTGGAGAGCACTCTCGAGGCTGCCAATACCAATTCTAGACTCTTGACGGTAGATCTGGAAGAAGCCAAGCACCTACAGAAAACCGCCGAGCAGACTTTGGAACAACTGGAGAAAGCTACCATAGATTGGACCGCCAAGCTTGTCAACATCGCACAACATCTCAGCAAATAGTTGGCAGTGATGAACATGGGATCTTGGAGCTTCAACTTGGACCCTAATCATGCTACGAGCGCCACTTTGACTCTATTCTTCGAAGGACTCCTTTTGGCTCTGTAGACCTATCACCAGAGCCATGCAAAGAAGTTTGCCGAAGAAGTGAAGATTCTGGTGCGCAATGTAATCTTGAGGATGTTCTCCAAGGTTGTACACCACAACCCCGGCATCAAGCTCTCCAAGGTCTTCACAAAGCTTCCGGAGAACCCTGAGCACGAGGCAACTCGGCAAGCTGTGACTGAAATCACCGACAAGGCCACAGAGAGGGAGGGCCGTATAGAAGGCTCCCTTTGGAATTGAGATTCTTCCCTCTCTTCTGCAGTCGAAGTGGCACATGTAAAGACAAATTTATCTTTAATTAGGCATGTCTTGTTACATGTATGATATAACTTGGTGTTTGAATGAATGTATGCTTCCTCCTTGTATTATTTTGCCCTTGTGCTTTTAGTACCCTACGCTTGTCGGAAAAACTTCCCGACGCGCACACTCTAGCTGGCCAGTGCCTGAGGAACAGGTCCTTAGCAGCTTGCCAGAAGTGCCACTTCCTGGTGTGTTACCTTCCCTATTTTAGTGCAGCTGCCTTTGTTGTTGAGTGGACTCGAAACAACCAGTAGCGCAACTAATTTTGAAAAGGCTCCTTCGCGTGCAGGTTTTTCATAAAAAATGAAAATCTTTCAAGGATAAAAAGCAGTATGTCAAGGAAAATTGTTTCAAAGTTTTTGCAATTTAGCTTTCTTTGCCGTTCTTCTTGCACTTTATGATTATTTGAACGTCATTGGTGTACTACACCATTACTCCCCCCCCCCCCCGGAAACTTGTACGCGGAGGAGCTTTTCTGCTCTTAAGAAAAAGAGAAGAAAAAGGAAACGGGCAGAACCCTTGATGGCGTGTTAATCATCTCATACAAGGAATGCACATGGAACACAACATTTGCATCTAACATACATAACACGAATGTATATAGACAAAGTTGCCAAATACTTAGCTTTATTTCACTACGCACGGGTTCTGTGCCCGACTCTGTACAAAGGATTATATGCCTTGGCGTGCAACTTGAACAAAAGAAGTTGCCGGTAAGCCTGGCAATTGTGCCTTAATGGGTAGAACTAGCGAAGATGCTCAATATTCCATGAGTTTTGCACCGGGATGCCATCTTCGGTCTCTAGCCGGACTGATCCAGGCCTAGTGACTTAAACTACCTGATAAGGGCTTGATCCCTTCGCGGACTGAATCCGACGGAGAACAAGGTCGCCTTCCTCAAGCTTCCGGGCATGCACTTTGCGACTATGGTAGCGGCGCAAAGCTTGCTGGTAACGTGTAGCACGCATAGCAGCCCAGGAATGGTGCTCCTCCAAGAGCATGGCATCATTATGCCTTCTCTGTTCCTGATCTTCTTCTTTGAAACCTTGGACTCGAGGAGATCCGTATGTGAGTTCTGTGGGGAGCACCGCTTCTGCACCATAAACAAGGGAGAAGGACGTCTGGCTTGTTGCTCATCTTGGTGTCGTCTTGAGTGACCAAAGAACGGCAGGCAACTCTTCAACCCAACGTCTTCCACACTAGTGCAGCCTATCAAAGGTTTTGGTCTTGAGACCTCACATCACTTCAACGTTTTCCCTCTCAACTTGTCCATTGCTTCTCGGATGAGCAACAGATGCAAAGCATATCTTGCTACCAAATTCTTGGCAGTACTGCATGAAGGTGCGACTCATGAACTGGGTGCCATTGTCGGTAATGATCCTGCTAGGGACACCAAAACGAGCAACCAATCCTTTGAAGAACTTGACGGCTGACTACGCTGTCACCTTCCTTACCGGCTCTACCTCGGGCCACTTTGTGAACTTGCCGATTGCGATGTACAAGAACTCAAAGCCCTGGTTGCATGAGGGAAAGGGCCGAGGATGTCCAGCCCCAAGACCACGAAGGGCAAGAGAGGGGAATGGTTTGGAGAGCTTGAGCTGGTTGGTGAATGTCTTTTGCATGGAACCGGCATGCCTCGCATGAAATTACCAATGCAGTTGTGTCTTGGAGGGCTGTCGGTCAATAGAATCCTTGTCGAAAGGCCTTGCCGACAAGTGCACGTGACCCAATGTGAGATCCACACATTCCTCCATGTATCTGTGCCAGCAGCTCTTGTCCATCTTCCCGGGAAATGCACTTCAATTTCACCCCATTTAGCCTCTTTCTGTATAGAATGTTGTCAACAAACTAGTACATACTTGACTGTCGGGCTAGTTTTTCAGCTTCTTCTTGATTATCAGGAAGTTCACTTGTTTGAAGGTATTGAACAATTTGCTGCACCCATGTCAGAGCTTGCGGCTCGACGACAAGGACCAATGGTTGTTCTTTTTCTACCAAAGCGCTTGTCTCAACGGCAAGGACCTCTGGTCCCGCCGGAGCCTGCTGCTCACCGGCAATAGTTGACTTGTTGGCGGCATCGGCCCTTCCAGTGTCTGCTGGAAGCTCTGCCGAAAAGGAATTGCTGGCGCCAATCTTTCGCCTCTTTGTTGGCCGTGTTGATGGTGTTACTGAAGGTTTAGTGAGTTGTTACACAAAAGTTCTAAAAGTGCATTTGCTCCCTTGGTGGTTTTGGTAATTCATTACAACATATATCTCATTGAACTAATAAACATTCAAGTGAAAGATTTCAGGAAGTTCAATGATTGGCATGGCAAGGACTAGGGAATGTGGACCCCTCAAAATGCTAAGGACATGGATTGGCAAAAGCTCAAGACTCTACATTTTTGGTTTAGTGATCCAAGATCACATTGAGTCCATAGGAAAGCCAATACTATTAAAAGGGGATGAGGTATTTTTGATGAGGTTGTTGCTCAAGTGCTTAGTGATATTGCTCCAAAACCCTCAGTCACTTTCTCTATCCATATCTATCCAAAACCCTAAAAGCCAACTCAGTCCCACCGAATACATCCTTCCCGGACCCACCGAGTTCATTCAGACAGAGCCACAGCCTAAACCCTAACAAATCGGATCGACCGATATGGATCTCGGTCCCACCGAGATGGGTGACCATCTCTCTATTGCCTTGTTGCAATTATTCCGGTCCCACCGAAATTGCACTCGGTGCCACCGAGATGGAGTGACCAAGTTTCTGTTGCCAAGTTGCATTATTTCGGTCGCACCGAGATTATGCAATCGGTGCCACCGAGACTGGGTCAGCCCTTACCATTGCACTTTGGTTGCTCCGAGATGTTCCCATTTGGTCCCACCGAAAACCCCAATGTTCATATCTTTTGCACGGGTCAGTCTCACCGAGAATTTCAATCGGTGTCACCGAGTCTGGTCAAAAGTGTGTAACGGTTGGATTTTGTGTGGAGGCTATATATACCCCTCCACCACCCTCTTACCAAGTAAGAAAGCCATCAGAACGTGCCTACATTTCCACCATACATTTTCTGATAGAGAACCATCTAATCATGTGTTGAGATCAAGATATTCCAATCCTACCATTTGAACCTTGATTTCTAGCCTTCCCAAAGTTGCTTTCCACTCAAATCTTTGTTCCACCAATTCCTAATCTGTGAGGAAGTTCTTGAGTGCTGGGGAGACTATCATTTGAAGCACAAGAGCAAGGAGTTCATCATCAACACACCGTCTATTACCTGTTGGACAGTGGTGTCTCCTAGATTGGTTAGGTGTCACTTGGGAGCCTCCAAGATCATGCGGAGTTCAACCAAGGAGTTTGTAAGGGCAAGGAGATCGCCTACTTCATGAAGATCTACCCCGAGTGAGGCTAGTCCTTCGTGGATGTAAGCCATGGTGGAATAGACAAGGTTGCTTCTTCATGGACCCTTTGTGGGTGGAGCCCTCCGTGGACTCGCGCTGTCGTTACCCTTCGTGGGTTGAAGTCTCCATCAATGTGGACGTACGATAGCACCACCTATCGGAACCACGTCAAAAATCAACGTGTCTTCATTGCGTTTGAAATCTCCAAACCCCTCCTTTACTTACATGTGCAATTGTTTACTTTCAGCTGCTACACTCTTAGAATTGCATGTGTAGGGTGTTACTTGACTTGGTATATTTGCTAAAATCTGCCCACAACTAAAATTGGGAAAATGATAGATTTTTATTTGGTCAAGTAGTCTAATCACCCCCCTCTAGACATACTTTCGATCCTACAAGTGGTATTAGAGCTTTGGTCACCATTGCATTGGTTTCACAACCAAGGAGAATATGGCGTCTAGTGAGGGTAACTATCACCATAGAGGTCCATATTTTGATGGTACAAACTTTGCTAGTTGGAAACATAAGATGAAAATGCATATTCTTGGTCATAACACCGCCGTTTCGACTGTTGTTCGTGTTGGCTTGCAATGTGAATTCTTTGAGGATGGTAAGGAACCGGATCGTGAAGCAACCGCGGAAGAATTGAATATGTTGCAATACAATGCTCAAGCTTGCGACATTCTCTTCAACGGTTTGTGCCCTGAGGAGTTCAACAAGATCAGCTGCCTCGAGAATGCAAAGGAAATTTGGGATACTTTGGTTGATATGCATGAGGGTACTGAGTCCGTCAAGGAATCTAAGTTGGATGTGCTTCAAAGTCAACTTGACAAGTTCAAGATGAAGGATGGTGAAGGAGTCGCTGAAATGTACTCTAGGCTTGCTCTCATCACAAATGAGATTGCCAGCTTAGGAAGTGAAGAGATGACCGACAAGTTCATCATCAAGAAGATCCTTAGAGCTTTGGATGGAAAATATGATACCGGATGCAATCCAAATGATGCCAAATTACAAAGATCTCAAGGCCACGAAAGTCATTGGAAGGATTGTTGCTCATGAGATGTCTCTCAAGGACAAAGAGGAGCTACACAACAAATCAAGTGGTGCTTACAAAGCCTCAACCGATGCTCCCACAACTTCAAGCGACAAGCTAGTATCCAATGAAGAGATAAGCCTAATGGTGAAAAGGTTCAACAAGTTTACAAGAACAAAGGAAAAGAAAGAAGCTCTAGCACAAGACACTATGAGAGAAGATCATCAAGTCATGACCGAAATTGCTACAATTGTGGAAGACCCGAACACTATTCCAATGAGTGTACGACACCTCACAAGAAAAGAGACAAATCACCAAGAGGAAGACATAGAAGAGATGAATCACCTCAAAAGGAGAGAAGGAGTAGACATGATCGTTATGAACGAAGATCCTCTCAAAGAAGCAAGGATTCGGAAAGGAAGGACAAGTCATCCAAGAGCTACACAATAAGAAGACATCAAGCTCATGTTGGTGAATGGATTTCTGGCTCCGACTCCGACAACCACTCCGAGAGAAGCTATCACTCCAACTCCGACTATAGTCAAGATGAAGGTGTTGCCAAACTTGCTCTTGTGTCATCCAACTCCTATGATCTATTTGATTCACCAAACGAAGGAATTGGAAGATGCTTCATGGAAAATGGCCCCAAGGTATCACACCCCGAATACTTTGACTTCAATAGTGATGAGGATGATTTACTTGTTGATTAGGCTAGTGATGTGAGCTACAATGAAAATGCTAGTAATCATGATAGTCAAGAGGAAACAAATGACAATGCTATGAAGGAGATTGAGTGTCTAACTAAAGAACTAAATGCTCTTAAGTTAGCTCATGAAACAACTCAAGAGGATCATAGAGAACTTCTAAGAACTCATGAGAAGCTATGCTTCGAGAAGCTAAATTTAGAGCAAGATCATGAGTTTCTTAAAGCTATCAATGATGATCTTCGAAAGAAGAGTTCTTCATATCTTGCCAAACATGTACTCTTGTCTACCTTTATGCCACAAGTTAAATCTAAGCAAACTAGTAACAAGGGTAAAAAGGGTTCTACCTCTAGTAGTAACAATAACAATGTTAAATCCAATGTTGTTGCTTCTAGTAGTTCTATTGATTCCACTAATGATTCTCTTAGCCAAGTTACACTTGAGCAAGAAAACAATCTATTGAAAGGAATTATAGAGAAAGGTGTCTACAAGAGCCTTGCCGGGAGTAAGCAATTTGAGGAAATTGTGCGCAAGCAAGGAAGGCACCAAAAGAACCAAGGTGTTGGTTTTGAACGAAAGTTCAATGCCAATGGAGTTGAGTGGGAAGAAGATCAGTACCCCAAGACGAAGTTTGTTCCTCAACAAGAGAAGTATGATCCTACTTCCTTCAAGGGAACACAAGCTCAGGATGATCTTCCACCACAAGACCACAAGCTAAAAGGCAAGGACAAGCTTCAAGAGGAGATTGACTTATTTGAAGAAGCACCTCAAGCCTTGGTCAAGCGGGTTCCCAAGACTTCATCAAGTTCTACTTCATCAAGTGGTACTACAACTCCAAGGATTCCCATCAAGTTGATATGTGGGTCCCAAAGAAGAAGAACTAGAGAGTTCTTGAGGGTGACTCCGCTAGCAAACTTCACTCACATTCATTTATGGGAAGAACTTGTGCAACCAACTTCAACATCTTGCACTAGCTCATGGAGTCACAAACCCTCTTGTTGGTAAGACAAGGGACAAGGTATTCAATGCATTCATGGACATCAACATATGTGTATTTCACTCTATGTCTATGGATACCTTTGTGTGTTCCTTGTGTGGGACTAACCCATGTAGGTATTGAAAGTGCACAACTCCAAGGATTGCTCCCAACTCTTGATGGTCTACATCAACTTTGAGCATCCATATCTTCAACATCTACATGAAGTCATCATCGACAAAACCCAAGGTTAGTTCATCCCTCCTTGGGGGATATCACATCTAGAGGGAGCTTTGCTCTAAGACTTGAGCTAAAGCAACTCTAATGGTGTGAACACATTAATGCTTTATGTAAAAGTGGTAAGCCCACTTGTTCTTAAATGATGAGTATGACCTATGATCAAATGTTCTCATTTGGCTCCTAAGTCAATATACTCATATATAGATGACTATGTCATCGCCCATTGCTTGATAGATGCTAGAATTGGTTGTGCATGTTTGACACGTATTTCTTTTGCTATCTTATTGTGTGAGCATGTTGCAATGCATATTTTTCTCATTCGAGGACATCCATTTGTTGTTTTGCTTGTCTTGGTTTTTCTGGCCAAGTGGATGTACAAGAATGCCTAAGCACCTTCTCTAGCTATCTATTCTTTCTTGTCTCAAATTCTATTCTTGCCATATCACAAAATTTGAACAAGTCGTTTTTGGACCCTCCGGGTGAGGCACACTCGGAGTCACCGATCTGAAAGGGCTGAACTCCAAAACCTTCAAATATGTTTCGGTGTGACTAATCCATATCCATTCGGACTCAGCGAAATTATTTGATTGATCTGAGTTTTTGATCTCGGTGTAACCGATTCGGACCAGCTTGGCGTCACCGATTTGCTGTAACCACTCGTAGTTACATGTCTCGGTGCCACCGATTTGCTCCACATGGTGCCACCGACAGCAGCTGGGTATATAATCCCGCGGGCCCGTATGGTTGAAATTTTCTCAAACGGTTCGTTCCCGCACCCCCTCTGCTGTCGTCGCCCTGTCTCCGGACTTCGCCGTTGCGTCCAGCGCGCCCTTGCCGTTGGATTCCGCCGCCATCAACGGATTTTCTTCCCTCCGTTGCCGCCGTAGGGGATTTGCGCCAATTAGGGTAAAATCCTGCCCCCTCGTGCTTCTACTTTCTGATTCTATGCACTAGGGATTCGCCATGTTTCTTGCTATGTATGAAAGCTTCCTGTCCACAAGATTAATTCCATAGAATAGAATCGAGCAAAAAATTTAGGGTTAAGTTTCCGCAGAATGAATCTTAGACCCACCGATTTGAAATTTTCGGCGTCACCGATTTGGTTTAGGCCATTGCACTAGTACGTCTCGGTGCCACCGAGTTGTACTAATCGGTGAAACCGAAAAGCAGTTTCTGTGAAACCCTAGCATCTCGGCAAGACCGAACCCCATCTCGGTCTGACCGAAGTGGTGTGCCAAGTCTCTGTCTCATGCTTCGGCTTCACCGAAATGTTTAACTCGGTTGATCCGATATTCATTCTGTGAAAACTTGAAACTGAAGTTTGAACTCAAATTTTTCAAAAATCAGCTGCATTTTGTGATGACTCTTCCTCTCTGCCTATACCTATTCTCTTCACATGTCTGTTTGCAAGATGTCAGAGGCGAGTGATAGTCAGAACAGGTCTGAACAGGAAGCAGAGCTAAGTGTAGGGTCAAGTCCTGAGGAGAGTTACTATGAAGGAGAAAGGAGCTCTCCTGAACTGCCCAAAGCTTCTACTAGATCCAGAAAGAAGAGGAATTCTGATGATGATGATGAGGACTTTGTAGCTGAGGAAGCTACCTCCAAAAAGAAGAAGCCAACAGTTGTTGCCAAGGAATATGGCACAAGAAAAGAAAGAGGAGTTACTAGAAAGATGTTAGAATCATCTGCAGCCAAGAAAGGAATGAAACTCACTCTTGAGGAGCCAAGTGGCTCAAAAGCAAAAGTTGAAGGCAAGAAAAGAGGAAGGAAACAGACTGCCCATGTGATCTTCAAACCAACCTCCATGAGGAGAGATGATGCTACTAATGAAGAGGAAGAACCCGCAAATCCACCTCCATCAAACCAACAAAAGCTTATGGCAAGTGCAATTCAATCCAGCACCTCCTCCAAGACAAAGAAAGCTACAACCACAAGACCTAAGAGGACTACAAGAGATGTTTTTGCAAAAGAAAAGAACAAGGCCCCAGTGCCTGAAGCTAATGATGATGATGATGTGCAAGTGCTGAAGAAGCTAAGACCCAGACTTCTTGATCATAATGATGATCATCCTATTGCTGAAAATATGAAGGAAAGGAAAGACAAAGGTATCTGGAAATGGAGAGAAGCTGATCCCTATGCTCAGAGGAGAAAGACAGCAGTTGATAGCAGATTCCACACCAGAGAACAACAAGATTTTTATGAGACTGTGCTATTGGACAAGAAACCCATTGCCTGTGACATGAAGTGGATAGATTGGAAATTCATTGACAAGTATGAATACAAGTTTCCACATGTGCATGAAGGCTTCAGACTATGTGGAGTTGATGCATTCATTGGGCAGAAGTTGACCTCATGGAACGATGAGATGATTATGCAGTTCTACTCCACTGCCCATTTCTATCCGGATGGCAAGATTGTCTGGATGACAGAGGGAGTGAGATATTCTTCCACTATAGATGAGTGGGCTGCTATGTTGAAGGTTCCAAAGGAGGAAAGTGGAGACATAGATGTCTATGCCAAGCCCAAGGATGATCACAACTCAATGAGGAACATGTACAACCCCATTCCAGAAGCAGATCAAGAGACTCATAAGCTTGGATCTATCAAGCACCTTCTTCCTGGACTAGTAACGTCCAATACCATTCTCAGGCATACCTTGATGCCCAAGTCTGGTGGTGAGAGGATGATTCGCGGACACTCCATCAACTTGCTGCACTTGATTGATAACCCTCAGAGATTCAAAGTGATGGACTTAATTGTGGAGACAATTAAGCGTGCTGCTGCTGACCAGAAGAGATCTTGTGGATTTGCCCCCCACATTCAGATGTTGATCAATGCCAAGTTTGGCACAGGGACTTATCTGCTTGATCGCGAGCACCTTCCTTTGAGGCCAGAGTTCCAGGACAATGTAGTGGTGATGGACTCTTCACACCCTACATCTGTTGAAGCCCAGGAGAGGATAGCCACAGCTGCTGCAGCCAAAGATAAGGAGGGATCTGGACCAAGTTCTTCTACTGCTCATCTGAAGACCAAGACCGATCAGTTGACCTATCTGCTTGAAGCAAGCCAAAGGATTGAACGGAGCCTGGCCAGCATCATGAAATCTCAGGAGAGCCTAGAGCGGATTGTTGAATCCAAGATTTATGCTCTTGATGTGAAGCTCACAGAGGTTCAGACCACAGTAGAGACTCTATAGGCTGACGTGGAGAAAGCTAAGCGAGATGCAGAGGACAGCGAGGACTTCACCACCTAGAGCTATCGGAGATCAAGCCCAGAGCGACGCATAGCTCTATACATATTTGATATTTTTGGTACTCGTTGCCAAAGGGGGAGAAGTTGTATAGATCATTAGGGCTTCGAGAGAGAGAGTGCTTTGCTCTTTTGTTTTGTTGAGTTTTTCTGCTACATTTGGTTTGTGTTCTTTCGTCCGTGATACTATGTTTGTTATGCGTGTGAGATACTACGTTTGATGTGTGTTTGATCATACGATGCTTCATGCTATGCATTTTGCTTATCTATCCGTATCATTATCTCTGTATGATCATTCACATATGTCTTTGGTGATGAGTGCTTATATTCCATTCATATCATTTTGTGCGCTCCACCAAGATGTATGTGGCATGGAAGAGTAACCCATGATCATAATCGATTGTGAATTTGCATTCAAACTCAAAATCTAAATGATGCACAAATTTAGGGGGAGCTCTTGCTTACGACATACTTCTCAAAGCGATGATACTATTCATTGATTATATTCTCTATCGAAGCTTTGATCTATATGTTGTCATCAATTACCAAAAAGGGGGAGATTGAAAGTGCATTTGCTCCCTTGGTGGTTTTGGTAATTCATTACAACATATATCTCATTGAACTAATAAAAATTCAAGTGAAAGATTTCAGGAAGTTCAGTGATTGGCATGGCAAGGACTAGGGAATGTGGACCCCTCAAAATGCTAAGGACATGGATTGGCAAAAGCTCAAGACTCTACATTTTTGGTTTAGTGATCCAAGATCACATTGAGTCCATAGGAAAGCCAATACTATTAAAAGGGGATGAGGTATTGTTGATGAGGTTGTTGCTCAAGAGATTAGTGATATTGCTCCAAAACCCTCAGCCACTTTCTCTATCCATATCTGTCCAAAACCCTAAAAGCCAACTCGGTCCCACCAAATACATCCTTCCCGGACCCACCGAGTTCATTAAGACAGAGCCACAGCCAAAACCCTAACAAATCAGATCCACCGATATGGATCTCGGTCCCACCGAGATGGGTGACCATCTCTCTGTTGCCTTGTTGCAATTATTCCGGTCCCACCGAAATTGCACTCGGTGCCACCGAGATGGAGTGACCAAGTTTCTGTTGCCAAGTTGCATCATTTCGGTCCCACCGAGATTATGCAATCGGTGCCACCGAGACTGGGTCTAGCCCTTACCATTGCACTTTGGTTGCTCCAAGATGTTCCCATTCGGTCACACCGAAAACCCCAACGTTCATATCTTTTGCATGGGTCGGTCTCATCGAGAATTTCAGTAGGTGTCACCGAGTCTGGTCAAAAGTGTGTAATGGTTGGATTTTGTGTGGAGGTTATATATACCCCTCCACCACCCTCTTACCAAGTAAGAGAGCCATCAGAACGTGCCTACATTTCCACCATACATTTTCTGAGAGAGAACCACCTACCCATGTGTTGAGATCAAGATATTCCAATCCCACCATTTGAACCTTCATTTCTAGCCTTCCCAAAGTTGCTTTCCACTCAAATCTTTCTTCCAACAATTCCAAATCTGTGAGGAAGTTCTTGAGTGTTGGGGAGACTATCATTTGAAGCACAAGAGCAAGGAGTTCATCATCAACACACCGTCTATTACCTTTTGGAGAGTGGTGTCTCCTAGATTGGTTAGGTGTCACTTGGGAGCCTCCAAGATCATGTGGAGTTGAACCAAGGAGTTTCTAAGGGCAAGGAGATCGCCTACTTCATGAAGATCTACCCCGAGTGAGGCTAGTCCTTCGTGGACATAAGCCATGTTGGAATAGCCAAGGTTTCTTCTTCGTGGACCCTTCGTGGGTGGAGCCCTCCGTGGACTCACGCAGCCGTTACCCTTCGTGGGTTGAAGTCTCCATCAACGTGGACGTACGATAGCACCACCTATCGAAACCATGCCAAAAATCATCGTGTCTTCATTGCGTTTGAAATCTCCGAACCCCTCCTTTACTTACATGTGCAATTGTTTACTTTCTGCTGCTACACTCTTAGAATTGCATGTGTAGGGTGTTACTTGACTTGGTATATTTGCTAAAATCTGCCCACAACTAAAATTGGGAAAAGGATAGATTTTTATTTGGTCAAGTAGTCTAATCACCCCCACTCTAGACATACTTTCGATCCTACAAGTTCCCGGTTGCACAGGCAATCTTTTGGCGGCACGCTTTGATAGGTCATCGGCAAACTGATGATATCCTGAATATGCATCAAGGAAAGAGAGGAGATCACAGCCGGCAGTGGAGTCAACAATCTGGTCAACCATGTTGGATGAAGCACTCCCCTGACCAGACCTGCAGCTTCTAGTTTTTGGATTTCTTGGGCTATGAACTCTTGGCGTTCCAAAGCTTGCTTCCTGACCTTCTGCTTGACGGGTTTCACATTGGGGCAGATAGCAAGGTGGTGCTCAATCACTTCCCTGGGAACACCAGGGATGTCAGATGCTTGCCATGCAAACACATCGACATTCGCCCACAGGAATGTGACGAGCGCGCTTTCCCATTTGATGTTAAGGGTGGCACTTATAGTGAAAGTGCCAGTCCCATCCTCCTTCGCAGGAATCTGCTTAGTTGCAGGTGCAGCTTTGGCACCCTTCTTGCTCTTGCCGGCAGAGGTTTCAGCTTCCTTAACGGGCTTGTTGCACTCTGCCGTGCGCTTCCCGGAGGTCTTGCCGGTTTCATCAGATTTCTTCTGTGTCTGCCCCCCGGGAACCTTGTCGGCAGGAGCAAGTGCCTTGCTGACAGATGCTGCAACTGCTTCCCAGTACAACTTATGGGCACAGATCACTGCATCCTTTTTTGTCGGAGTGAACTGTGATCAACTCCATGGGCCCTAGCATCTTCACAGTGTTGTAGGCATAGTGAGATGCCGCACTGAATTTGGCCAGGGCGGGGCGACCAAGTATTCCGTTGTAGGGCAGTGATAACTTGATGATGTCAAAGACTATCTTCTCGGTTCTGTAGTTCAGTTAATTACCAAAGGTGACTAGCAGAGTAATCTGTCCCTTGGGTTTGGTCCTTCCTGGGTTCACTCCTTGAAACGTTCCCGTTTCTTGGACGTCCTCATTAGGAATTTGCATCTTCTTGATCAATACAGGAGAGATCAAGTTCAGACCAGCACCACTGTCAACCAACATCTTTGAAACCCTAATGTTGCGAATTGTTGGTGAAACCAACAATGGCAAGCAACCAACACCAGTCGTGCGATCTGGGTGGTCCTCGGTATCAAAGATGATAGGTGTGTCAGACCACTTCAAAGGTTTCCTTGCTTCGGCTGCCGGTTCCGCTGCATTGATCTCTCGGGCCCTCTGCTTGAACTGCCGATGAGAGGAGTGCAAAGATGCACCTCCGTCAATGCAGATAGATTCCACCGTGTTCTGGAACTCGTTTTCAGACTCTTCGTCGTCATCGTCTTGCTCTTCTTCAGCTTCTTTCTTGTCTCGGCCACGAGCGGGCCTCTCTTTCTGCTTCCTGGCCTTGCCATGGCAGCCCCCACGGGCGCCACGATTCTTCTTGCCGGAGCCAACAGCACAGTCTTGGCCTTTCTCCTTGGCGCGTTTCTCGTATTCTTGCTTCTGCTTCTCAGCTAGATGCTCTACTTGGTGGCATTCTTGGAGATCATGGACTGTGGTATGATGAATCTTGTAGTATGGGTCGTCAGGCTTCTCTCCAGCAGCCACATGACCACAGGTAAAGGCGGCAATGTCCTTGCCGGCATCCTCGGTCTTGGGCTTCTTGCCGGTAGAGCCTTCGACTGCCATCACGGCTTTGCCTTTGCGCTGGCGGTTACGGTTTCGGCCCTTCTTCTTTGGAGTGGACACCTCATCATCGTCAGAGTCAGCAACGACGGTAGCTGCATCCTCTCCGGGAAGTCACCTCCCTTCCTCAGCATGTGCACACTTATCAGCAAGAGCGTACAGCTCGGCGATGTCTTTCACCAGCTTGATATTCATTTTCTCACGCATCATGCGGTTGCGCACATTTGTTGTGAAAGGCGGTAACCACCGCAGTGGGATGCAAGTGCACCCTGCTGAACCTCTGGATGTACTTGCGAAGGGGCTCATCGGGCCTTTGTGGAAGTACATGCAGATCGTTGGGCATTCCAGGAGGCTTATGGGCACCCTGGAACGCACCGACAAACTGATGACACAGATCTGCCCAAGATGAGATTGACCCCTTCGGAAAATTCATCAACCAAGATCTCACATTAGGCTTAAGCGCTAACGGAAACCAGTTGGTGAGCACTTTCTCGTCTCCACCACCGGCAGCCTGAATGGCCACAGTTGAGACACTAAGAAACTCCGATGTGTTGACCTTGCCATCATACTTGTCGGGTATGTCTGGCTTGAAACCGTGGGAGGACGGCCAACGAACTTGCCAGAGCTCATGGGTGAATGTTGGACAGCCCGTGTCGTAAGGCAGGGCTGCAACATACCGAGATGCCGACAAAGTTAGCTCCCGTCCTGCGCGCGCGTCGGATTGTCGGCGGGCCTCTCGGCGCCGCTCTATCCTCACGCGAGCGTCTTCTCCTTATCAGCCTTGCAAGACTCGACGCTGTTCTTGCTGGCTTCGTGGATCAGATGAGGCCATGCACACCTCATCTTGATCATCGGTGCGCCGATCTTGACATGGCATGCCCTGGGGAGACTACACCGTTGGTGCCCCCGTTGGCGCTAGTCCTCTGGCTCGCTCTTCGGCTCCTCGCGCTGTCTCTGTCTGCTGTCGCCGTGAAGGCTCCCCTTAATGGGAACTACCATTGTCGGCGAGCGTGAGAAGGCTTTGGTTGGTGGCACGCCACTCATCCATCTGGTGAGCTGCAGGAGGAAAGTTGAGCAGTAGCTGGGCTTGCGACATTACTTTTGCTGAGGTGCGCACAATATGTGGCGCCGATGCGTGGGACAGCTCATGACTCCTGTCTGGGCCAGGAGGAGCTCTGCCCCGTTCTTCATGTAACACCCCAAGAGTGCTCCTTCCATATTTGTACTTCCCAACTGTGTCATATATGAAATTGTCATGATGATCTTGCTGGATGGGTTCTTCTCATGTTTTGTTTTTGCCTTTCTTTTCTCTTTGCATTTCATTTTCATATTATTTGTCATGTGCTTGCATCATCATATTCATTTATGTTGTTCATGAGCATTGCACCCATTGTTGTTGTGTTCATCATGTGTGCATGAGGTGTGTCATCATCTTCTTCTTGCCTCACCCAACTCTTGGGTTTCACCCATGCAACCTATTCTTCCATCACCTCTCTCTCAAATCCCCTCCTTCTCCCAATTTAATTCTTGATGCAATATTTCTATCCCAAATTAATGTTCACCATATTTCTAAATTCTCTAGTCCATGTCCTAAACCTCTCTGCCAAATTTCAGCAATTTTGGAATTGATTTGGTTGGGTTCAAAAATGGTGTAAGTTTGAATTTAATTCAAACTTGAATTATTTTTCTTCCTCTAAAAATGTCCAAACCAATTTATTCAAATACTACATAATTTGTAGATTCCAGGGATATTTTTATATCTCTCTCACCTCACTCCAAAACTCCTGTGCTTTTCTCTTTGTTTTTCTATTTGAAGAAATAGAAAAGAGAAGCAGCAGCAGAGTCCATCAGCAGCAACCCAGCAAGGCCCAGCAAGCTTCACGCGCGCGCGGCCCAGCTCCACCCCGCGCGCCCCTCCTTTTTCTTTTCTCACTCGCGCGACTGCCTACCCCCGCTAGCCCACCACCACGTGTGCCGTCTGGCCCCGCCTGGCAGCCTCGGGCTACAGTACCCCCGCACCCATCTTTTTGTCAAGCTCACGCGCGCGCCATGGGGACCGCGAGCCCGAGAGCACGCGAGCTTGCCCCGGTGGCCCTAGCCCCCTATATATCCCCTCTCTGTGTCCCTCGCCTCGCTAGGGTTCCCCTCTGCCTCCCGCCGCCGCCGCCAGGCGACTTATCCACCAGATCCGCCGCCCTCTTCGTGCCCCGAACGCATCTGTGAGCACGGCCATGGCGCCGCCGTGACCATCGTCCACCTCCGCCTCGCCATCTGTGTCCTCTTCTTCCCTGACGTCGACTACTTACCCTCCGTCCTCTACAGTCCGCGGGACGCCAAGTTCGCCGTCGTCCGCATCGCCTCCGTCCGCTTCGGGCGCCGCTCGTCCCCGGCCGTATTCGTCGCCGCCCGTCTTCCCCGAGCCCGAGCAACTACACCGCCGTGTTCGTGGTGAGCAGCCGCGTCTCCCCGACCTCTTTTCCCTCTAGATTGCGCCCCCGTCCGCGTTTGCCTTGCATGCCCGAGCTCGTCGCCATCGGGCCTCGTCTCCGGCGAGTGCCCCGACCACCTTAGGCTTCGCGCGCATGTCCTCCGTGCTCGCCATAGTGCGTAGGTTCTGTTCTGCCGCTTCGCAGTAGCCGCCGTGCCCCGTAGCGGGTGGCACGAGCTCGTCGCCGCCGCCTCTGTACCTCGTCGCCTCCGTCGACGTCCGGCTACGTGAGTCACATGCGGGTGTGCGGGATTCTCCCGCGCATCGCGCGCACCCCTCCGCCGCGCCTTAGGTCACCGGAGAGCAACTCCGGCGAGTGCTCCGCCGTGCTCCGTCGCCGCCGATGGCCTCCCCTATTTCTCCTCTGTCACCGCACGCGCCACACGCGGGTCCCCCTTGTCATGCACACAACGCGAGCAGCCCCACCTGTCATGCACACACACACGCACGTCCTACCACGTGGGGCCTGGCCCCACTGGTCAGTGACAGTGGCTGGGTACCCCCTGGGTACACGTAGCCGTCGCCCGTTTTGTTTTATTCCCATTTTGCAATATTCCCATTTTAGCAGGTTTCCGAATCGGGCGCTTTCCATTTCTGGCATACTTCTGATTCGGTGCATTCCGTTTCCGGCAAGTTCCCGATCTGGCGCTTTCCAAATCGGGCATATGCCAAATCTGGCATATAACTTATTTAAACTTCTGTCCTATATGTTTTTGTGGCATTTTGAGCATTTTTCATGTAGGAGCATATGAGTGTAATATATGATTTTGGGGTAGAAAAATCCAACTAATCCAGTGGTGGCATTAGATTTATCTTTTGAGCAAGTTTGCACACATGTCATTTTTGCATAATGTGCCATTTTGTTATTTTTGCGTGTTTTAATGCAAATGTCATATGAGCATGTTGTCAACATGAGTTTGGAGCATTTTCATGCCATCTTGCTGCTAGTATTTATTTCATGCCATGATATGCCATGATAGGAGTGCAACAAGCTTGCAAACATGATTAGTCATTGTTACTGTTTTGCACTTGTAGAAATCTGCTAAGTCAAATCTGTCTGTTATATAAACTTGCCATGTTGCTTTGATGCTACCATCTAATCCATAGCTATTCTGAGCACGATCAGTAAACATGTTTTGTTTTATGTTGTTAGTATTTTCATTCCATGCCAATTGTTGCCATGTTAAACTCCTGTAGCATATATAAATGTTGCTCTGAATATGCCTAGTCAAGGTAGCAGTTTTCTATCAACATTATGTTGCCATGTTGTGAGCTCATTTCTGATGAATCCATGCTTCATATGAATTTGTGCCAATGGAATGAAATGATCTATGCCATGTGTACAGTAGCTGCATGCCAATTTCTTGCATTTTAGAGTACTGTAGCTTGCTGTTTTGATGTGCATAAGATGCCATGTTGCTGTTAATTTCAGTTTTGCATTGCATATTGTGTTGCTCCCCATTTGAGTTTCGTGCATCCGTTCCTCGTGATCTTTATATCGGTTTCAATCGAAATCTTCCATTCTTTCCAAAGGCATACTTGGGTTGCCAAGATTTTGCCCATATCCATCTTTGGCTTCATCGTTCACATCTCGTTATCATTTCTATCGCCCCGGTAGCACCGTTCCTTCATTCATGTCATACTCGTTGTTTTACCATGTCTTGCATGCATCATTTTGCTTCATATATGCCATGATTGTTTGTTTATTTCGGTGCTTGTTCTTTCTTTTGGGTAGTTCCAGCAGACGAGTCCGAGTTCGAGGAACCGGTTGAGAACGTGTTCGAGGAGCAGTCTTACTATCCTACCGAAGAGACTTCAGACAAGATGATCATTACCCTTGATAATACTACTATCTTTGCTTGCTAGTTGTCTCGTTGCTATCGCTGTGTCACGTTTCCTACCACATACATGTCAGCCTCTCATGTGCCATGATACAGCCTCTAACCACCCTACCCAGCAAACCGTTGTTTGGCTATGTTACCGCTTTGCTCAGCCCCTATTATAGCGTTGCTAGTTACAGGTGCAGTGCAGGTTGTTCCATGTTGGGACATGGATATGTTGGGATATCACAATATCTCTTATTTAATTAATGCATCTATATACTTGGTTGTGTGTGGAAGGCTCGGCCTTTTGCGTATTATTTTGTTCCACTCATGCCACCTTAGTTTCCGTAATACCGGTGTTATGATCCTTGATTAGCGTTCCTAACATGCTCAGGGGAATGGGACCCTCTTGATAGTTCGCTTTGAATAACTGCTTCCAGCAAGGCCCAACATTGGTTTTACCATTTGCCTAATAACAACTAAAATTTGCATATGGAGTAATTAACCCGAGGATTTTTAATCAACAACCCGAGCCAGTGCTCCTCATGAGTGTTGGTCCAAACTAGAGCCCCTTGCAGCACCACCACGAGGAAACTCGAGGTTTTGGTTTTAGTTGTACGGACTGCTCATCCATTGTGTCCTGAGAACGAGATACGCGCAGCTCCTATCGGGGTATCGACACACCGGGAGGTCTTGCTGGACTTGTGTTACCATTGTCGAAATGTCTTGTGCACCGGGATTCCGAGGATACTTCGGGATATCTCGAGGTTGAGGTATTTCCACCGCAGCTTGTGTTGGTCTATGATGGACCAGGTTGGAACACCCCTGTAGGGTTAAATCTTACGCGAAGCCGTGCCCGCGGTTATGTGGCGACTTGGATATTTTTAACCTCCGGTTGTAGAGAACTTGACACTAATTCTAATAAAATACACCAACTATGTGCATAACCATGATGGTCTCTTTTCGAGTAAGTTCGGGAAGAGAACACGGTGGGGTTATGTTTGAACCGTAAGTAGGTGTTCAGGATCACTTCTTGATCATATTAAACTTGCGACCGTTATGCGTAGTATGCTCATCTTTATTCTTGTACTCGTAAGTTAGCCACTTAAACATGCTTAGTGCTTGCTGCAACCTCACCACATTTACCCCTTCCTTACCCATCAGCTCAAATAGGTTTGTTACCTTGGGTGATGAGATTGCTGAGTCCCTGTGGCTCACAGATTACTATAAACTCCAGCTGCAGGTACGCTTGAGACAGCCACAGGTGAGCCCGAGATGCTCCACTGGGAGTATGACGATGAGCGTGGACGTATGTACGTCACGATGCCAGACGATCAGTAGTGGGCCCTAGTCAGTTGATCTGGGGATAATAGCAGGGTGGTGTTTTCTCGTTTGATTTCGTCCGTAGTCGGACCCTGTCTTTCATTTGGATGATTGTATGATGATTATGATATATTTATGCTGTAGCATGTGGCGAGTGTAAGCCTTTAACTAGTATTCTCACCTGTTCATTCGGTTGTATGTATTGGAGAATCACCTTGCTATGCGTCCCAAAATGAGGTTCTGTCACGATCTTGAGTTCATCACGAGATTGCAATAGAGCTTCATATTGGGCGTTACACTTCAGTAGGAACTGCATGGCCACCAGCGGTGCGGGATGGCTCATGACTCTTGGTTGAGCCAAGAGGAGATCTGTTCCACTCCGGTTGTGGAACTTGCTGACCATCAGGCGATGGATGTTCGGAAACATGCTCACGGCCACGGCCGAAGCTATCCACATCGCGGTGTGGCGGATCTTGGACTTGTTGTGACTGGCGCGGTGTAGACTCACGCCACGTTGGGTCACACTCATCGCATGACATCCTCGGCGCGTGTTCGGGACGCTGCGAGTCTTGTCCACCTTGTGAACGCCACGGCGCATCCTTCATCGTGGCGCCTTGAGATGCCGCCTTCCCCTTCCTGTTGAGACTCGCCATGCTCTTCTCACCATCGGTGTGGTGACCGGGGTCACCTAAACGACGAGGAAGTTAACCGCCTCCACCCCCGCCTCCGTCTCTGGTGCGGGAATGTGAAGCTTCGCCGCCTCCACCTCCATCTCATGTGGGCGCGTGCGACGGCGCCTTGGAGGTTGACGGAGCGGCAGCGCCCTTGGCCTTCTTGGGCGCCATCATCGGTGGTGATGAAGAAGATGATGTTGTTCGCGACGCGGCTGATGCAGGTTCGCGTGCGCAGAGCCCTGGCCTGGCGCACCAAAGATGTCGGCGAACGACAATCTATGGGGCCATCACCCCTTCTACCTTCAGCTATGGGCGCGTGGCACACGAAGAGCAGCAACAACCGCAGAACACACATGTGTTTACCTAGGTTCGGGCCGCTGTGAAGCGTAAAACCCTACTCCTGCATTCGTGGATTGATGGATGTTTAGGAACCCTATGCTTACAAGAGCGCAACCTTGCCGGCAAGGAACTCGGGAGGCGCGGCTAAGCTACTGTAAACTAGCAGGGGTTCGACCTTTGTAAAGGTTGCCTTGGCCCTCCTTTTATAGGTGAAAAGGGTAACCACAATGACAAAATGGTAATTACATCATGAAATCATAGCAACAGTGCTATCATACCTAACACAGATGGATTAGGACAAATGCATTAAATGCATCGTTAGGTGTCACGCCGAGACAAATACCGGCAAGGGAGCGCCACTCCACCTGTACCGTCAACCCAGCTACCATTTATTATCGTGACACATACTTGGATGGGTGTCAATAAAATCATCCTTCGAGCGGTGGATCGCTATGTGTCTCGACAGGCTTCACCTAAGCATATGCGCGCTCGCCACCTATCGGCAAGAGCCTGACAGGTAGGAGCAGCGAAGCGGTGGAGGGAGCTTGTTGGCTTAAGGCTTGTCGGTCTTGAGCTTGCCGGCCTGGATCTTGTCGGCGGCGTGCAAGACACCTTTTCAGGAACTGGATCTTGATCTCCAATACTTGTTGATCACCTGCCTCGAGGTCTTCTTCATGGTATTATCTACCATGTTTTGTGCTTTTCTTGTAGTGGATTCATCTTCCGCCAAGCCCTTCCCGGTGAGGAGGCTGCAACTGTTTGTGCGTAGTCAGGGGTATGAATAGCCCATGTTCACTACACCCGTCGGGCCCATGGAACCCGGGGTATCCAGGCCCGTCTGCCTTCGGCCCAGGGCGCAACGCCTGGCATGGGCCTGCTGGCCGTCACCACCAAGCACCTCACCAAGACCCCTCATGAGGCCCTGGCCTCCTGAGGCTTCCTCCTCAGGGAGTAGCGAGTAATCCTCAGCACCACCATCAATGGCCTCGTGAGGCCCTCTCACGAGGCGGCTTCCCGAAGTGACCTCGCGAGGCGACTCCCCGAAACGGCCTCGCAAGGCGGCTTTCCGAGGTGGCCTCACGAGGCCCCCTCCCGCAGGCGACGAGACGAAGGCCGTTCGGTGTGCCGCGCGGTCCGGAGCCCATCACGTGGGCGACGCGCGCGGCGACGAGCAGCAGCAGAGGCCACGCCAGCAGGCACGGATGCAGATGGTTTCCTCTTTCGTGTTAAGGGAGCAGGGCCAGCTATCTACTCTTCAAAGCAACCCCAAAGGTTGCCCGATCGGTGAAGGAAGACCAAGACGACGGGCGCGTAGGGCGGAGGTCATCACCGAGCCCACCGGCGCGTCATGGATCATGCTTTGGCAGGCGAAGACCACCTTTAGTCAGGATAGCCTGAGCGCCTGTCCCCTTTCAAAATCGCCAAGTGTGGCAACCCTTCCCGCCTAAGTTTCCAGGGGGAAGAGGACCAAGGCCGATATAAAAGGGGCAGTGCTGCCACCGTAGAGAAAGGGGATCCGATCGTCTTCAACCTTGTACGCGAGAACTCTCTTGCCCACAATAATCCCAACCACAAGCAGGAGTAGGGTCTTACACCGCAAGGTGGCCCGAACCTGGGTAAACCGCTGAGTCCCCGTTCCATCCCTCGCTAGCGCGCTCTCGCCGTAGCCTCGCCGCCGCTTAGCCGTGCTAGGAGACGAAGTTGTAGAACGAGCTCACCCAAGTGTTCGAACCTTTGGGTCCCCGGAGCCCGACTTCCGACATTTGGCGCGCCAGGTAGGGGTGTGCTACCGTTCCTTTGCTCCCCCCGCAGCTCCACCAACCCCATGGCCGATGCACGTCGCGAGCGCGCCGAGCGCAGGGCTGGCCGCGTGGCTCAGACAGTGCCGGTGGCCCGCGGCAATCGCCGCCGCCCCAAAGCTGAGGCTGCTGCCGCCACCGACCCCGCTGCGCGCGAGCAGCAGGACTCCTCCCTGCACCCCTCCATGCGGGCGGAAGACCACACCGCCACGGCCTCCTCCCTCGCCTGCCGTGGGCCGCCGGACCCGCAGGCCACACTGCTCATGGCGCGTGAGCTGCTCCGCTACCGTCCGGATGACGCCGGCGACGACGCCTGGTTTGGCCGCATCACCGAGCTCGTCAACGTCGTCGGGGACGCTCCGGTGCCTTCTCACTCGCTCCGCCCCCCGCCGTCTCATGCTGGGGACCTGGCGCACGGTGCTCCCCCGCCGCCTCCTCTGCGCGACGAGCGTGCTGGGCCCCAGCGCAGCGCGCGGGCTCGTGAGCCGTCCCGCGGCACGTCCTCGCCAGAGCGAGACGAACCCAGCTGCCAGATCATCCGCCGCGCGCCCCCCGACGCGCGATTGCTCCTCGAGCGGCAGCGCCAGCGCCAGGACCAGGCCGTTCACGATGTTGCAGCGGCCGGGCGTCAAAACCACGCCGCCCTCGCTGGCGGCGTCCCCTCGAGCGGTGTGGGCTGCCGTGCCTTCACCCGCGAGCTGCGTCGCGTGGTCTGGCCCGCGAAGTTCAAGCCTGAGTTGCCTCCACGCTACGACGGCACCCCCAACCCCACGGAGTTCCTCCAGCTCTACGCGCTGAGCGTCGAGGCGGCGAACGGCGACGACAAGGTCATGGCGAACTGGTTCCCCATGGCCCTCAAGGACTGCCCGCGCTCCTGGCTCATGAACCTCCCCGAGGCTTCCATCTCGTCGTGGGCCGAGCTCTGCAGCCAGTTCATCGCCAACTTCAAGGGCACACAGGACCGCTCCCTCACCATCAACGACCTACGGCGTGTTCGGCAGCGCCCAGATGAGACCCTCCGCAAGTACATCCAGCGCTTCAGTCAGGTGCGCAACAAGATCCCATGCGCCTCCGACGCGGCCATCATCTCTGCATTCTCCACCGGCGTTACGGATCTCAAGATGCGCGAGAAGCTCGCCATCAACGGTGAGCTCGACTCCGTGCTCGACAAGTGCACCAAGGCTGAAGAGGGCCGCCTCTTCGTCCACAACGACCCCGACGCGGCGCTCGACGCCGCCAAGGCCAAGAGCAAGGACGTCAAGCGCAAGGGCCATGCCGTGCTTGTGGCGGAGCCCGAGCAGAAGCGCGGCCGCGACCTCGACGAGCCCAAAAAGGACAACCGGCCACTCTGCGCTTTTCACAACGTCCGCTCCCACAGCACCGAAGACTGTCATGAGCTCAAGCTGCTCCGCGACGAGCGCCAGAGCCGCCGTGAAGACCACAACGGCCGCGGCGCCGGCCGCGGAGGTGGCCGCAACGGCAACCCCTGGGACAGCCGCAACGGTAATGGCGGCTACCGCCAGGGCTAGCGCGACCAGCCTCGTGAGGCCGACTGGCGCGATCAGCCTCGTGAGGCGAATCCTCAGGCCAATGCCGCTCTCCCGCCGCTGCCACTGCCACCCCGGAGGAACGACGCCAACCGGCCTGACGAGGGCGCTGGGGGCTACCTGGAGCCTCGCGCGGTTGCCTGCATCCTTGGCGGGTCCCAAGCCCCCGCATCCATCCGCCACTTCAAGCAGCTCTCTCACGAGGTGTACGTCGCCCTCCCGAGGCCTGAGGTCGCGCGGCCCCTCAAGTGGTCGCAGTACGCCATCACCTTCGACTCCAAGGACCACCCCAAGTCCACGGCCTCTGCAGGCGCGCTCCCCATGCTGAGCACTCCCACCATCAGCAACGTCGCGGTCACCAAGACCCTCATCGACGGGGGTGCCGGCCTCAACGTACTCTCCATCGAGACCTTCGAGACGCTCCAGGTGCCCTACGACCAGCTGATGCCGACAAGGCCCTTCTCCGGAGTGACCGATGGCTCCACCATCCCGCTGGGGCAAGTGCGCCTCCCCGTCACCGTCGGCACCCGCAAGAACTACCACACCGAGCTCATCGACTTCGACGTGGCGCGCATCGGCCTGCCTTACAACGCCATTTTGGGCTACCCCGCTCTCACCAAGTTCATGGCGGCCACCCATCACGCCTACAACGTCCTCAAGATGCCCGGCTGCAGCGGCATCATCACCGTCGCCTGTGACGAAAAGGACGCGGCCAGCACCCTCGAGCGTGCCTATAAGGCTGCCGCTGTCGCGCACCCGGCCGACGAGGACGCGGCCGAGCCTTCCGAGGCCGCGCCAGCGAAGAAGAAGCAGTTGTTCTCTCAGGACCGCGCCGAGACGAAGAAGGTGTCGGTGGACGGCAGCGGCTCCGGCCCTGCCTTCACCATCGGCACAGGCCTCCCTCCTGCATAGGAAAGCGCGCTCGTCGCCTTCCTTCAGGCAAACTTGGGTGTTTTCGCCTGGAAAGCATCCGACTTGTCCGGTGTGCCGAGGGAGGTGATCGAGCACCACTTAGCGGTATGCCCCAATGCACGCCCGGTCAAGCTGAAAGCACGGCGCCAGGCGCCGGAGAAGCAAGAGTTCGTCGTCAATGAAGTTCAGAAGCTCCAAGAAGCCGGAGTCGTTCGTGAGGTGCGCCATTCCGAATGGCTTGCCAACCCAGTCGTCGTCCCCAAGAAGGGCGGCAAGGAGCGCATGTGCGTCGACTTCACCAGCCTCAACAAGTCCTGCCCTCAAGATCTCTTCCGGCTGCCTCGGATTGGCCAAGGCGTTGGCCCCTCCGTCGGCGGCATGCGCATGCCTTTCGGGCTGAAGAACGCCGGCACCTCTTTCCAGAGGCTGGCGCTCTTCGCGCCAGAGGCTCGTGAGCCTCGTGCTCCTCACGAGCCCCCAGGGCCTCGTGAGCCCCCCGGCCCCGGAGGAGCGGACTCCCTTGGCGCGCTCCGCCAAGCGGTCTGACGTCACTACAACGCGGTCCTGCCAGGGGCGCTCGATGAGTCGCCCTGCGCGGCACTCTTATTCTTGCCGTGCCTCCCGCGCCTCGCTCCCGGAACCCTTCTACCAAGGTGATGTTGTTTAAACGCGGCTGAGGGCGCCCCACGCGCTGCACTAACCTCAAACTGATCCGTGCCGGACACGGCAGCCTAGCCCCTACCCTTTTTGTTGTGTAACGAATTTTGTTAATTTTACCTTGATGAGCTATGTTACCTGCTTAATCGCCCGTCAAATTCATTGCCGACCGGAGAGCGCCGCATGCTCGCGACCCCTCCCCTGGCGGATTCCGTGAGCGGGGGCTAGGCACGGTGTCTGTGCTCGGGTTCGTCCCTGCAGTACTGTCAAATCCAAGCGACTGAGCTCTGGCTCGCGGGCCAGCTCTCGTGTATGCCACCTCACCAAGGTCCTTCGTGCCTTATCTCCTCACTCAACGGCCACGGGCGAGTTGGCGAGCGCGTGCCGCTCCCCCCATCGCAAATTTCTCGACATGCAGCCCCTCAGGAGTCGAGCTGCGTTAGGACCTCGCGGACGGTCTCTCACGAGCCGGCCTCGCAAGGCGAAGACACTTCGGACGCCGAGCCTCGTGCGCACGTCTCGCGAGTGCGCCCCATGGGCGCGGCTCGGGAGCGGAAAGGGCTGGCTCGGCGAGTGGCATTTCTGGCTGTGGTCCGTCCGCACGACGGCAAGCAAGCCTACTAGCGAGACGTTTTTCTTCCTCGTCTACGGTGCTGAAGCGGTCACCCTGTAGGAGCTTAAGCACGGCTCCCCGCGAATCCTTGCCTTCGACGAGGCGCGTCAGGATGGCTCGCGGGAGATCGATCTGCTGCTCCTCGAGGAGGGCCGCCGTCGGGCCGCCCTTCGTGCCACGAGGTACCAGCAGGCCTCGCGTCGCTACCACAGCCGCAACGTCCGCCCTCGTAATCTCGAGGTCGGCGACCTCGTCCTGCGCAGGATCCCCTCCCGAGTGGGGCTTCACAAAACTCTCACCCATGTGGGAAGGACCCTTCCGGGTCACTCATGTCTCCAGGCCCGGCTCAGCCCGGCTGGAGATGGAGGACGGAGTTCCTGCGCCTAACGCCTGGAACATCCAACACCTCCGCAAGTTCTACCCGTGACCCTCACGCGTACGATTGAAATGGGGCTGTACACGCCCCGGATCCTCTCATTGCGTTCGCCTGATGGGCTCGCGAGAGCTCCCGCCCACGCCCAAGTGGAAGCCCCATGCTCCGCGCTGGCGGAACGATCGACCCGCGATCATACCCACACCCTGTGGAAGCTCCATGCTCCGCGCTGGCGGAACGATCGACCCGCGATCATACCCACACCCTGTGGAAGCCCCATGCTCCGCGCTGGCGAAACAATCGACCCGCGATCATACCCACACCCTGTGGAATCCCCATGCTCCGCGCTGGCGGAACAATCAACTGAGGGCGCCCCACGGGTTGCACCAACCTCAAGCTGACCCGTGCCGGACACGGCAGCCGCATCTTTATTTGGTTATGTAATGGGTTACTATCTGCTTCAGCAAAGCTTCCATTTCCTTATATGGCGTTTCGTTTTGCCCTTACCTCACGAGCCTCGCGCGCCCACGAGTTCCCTCATGAGCCTCACGCGAGTGGGGGCTGGACACGGTGCCTGCGCTCGGGTCAGTCCCAGCAGCACTGAAGAACCCAAGCAACCGGGCACTGGCTCGCGGGCCTGCCCCCGTGCACGCCACCCCACCAAGGTCCTTGGTATCATGTCTCCTCGCGTGATACCCATGAGCGAATCGGCGAGCGCGCGCTATCGTTAAGTACTCTGCATGCAGTTATCTCAGGGGCAGGTCCCTTGAAAGATCTCGCGAGGTAGCCCCCTCGGGACCTCAGGAAGCCAGCAGGCCCCGCCTCGGGAGATTGCGCGAGCAGAACCTTCACGACTCGTCATACCAGCAGCGATTACGGCCCGCTTGGGGGCTAGGTCCTAACAACGCAGAGCGCCAGGACGAGCAGAAAGAGCAAAACGAGCTGCGAGGGCACGGGCATTCGATACAGTCAGGAGCAAAGTACTTAAAATACTAAAGCATTGTCCTCACGCCCCCACGGGGTCACAATCAGCTATGCACAGGATATGGGGAAGGACGTAAGAAGACATGCCGCCATCACCGCCGCTGCCACCGTCATCGTCACCCCCCTCGACTCCGCTCGAGCTCTTGCCAGGAGCGAAGTGCTCGTGCAGGGCGTCCACGTGGTCCTCCACCACCTTCCCAACGGTGTCGCGGACCTCCTCGGGGCCGGGAGCTATCACCTTGCCGAAGTCAAAGTTGGGGTCGGCATCCAGAAGATGGCTGAAGATGCGCGTCGCGGCCTGGGTAAGGAGGTCGCGGCTCTCCTCCTCGATGATTCCACCTACCTTCTTGGTGCCCACCTCGAGCCGCTCCACGAGCTTGGTGAAGAAGTCGAGGTAGCTGCCGTCGTGGGTCTCGAGGGGGCTGCTGACGTCCTCCTTGCAAATGGAGCCCAAGGCGTGGCGGGCCCGGAGCTCAAGGGCGCGGAACATCTTAGAGCGCTGAACTTGCCGCACCCGCGCTTGGACCGCCTCGTCCCGCGCCTGCTCCACGACCGCAGCGACACCCCCCACCTGCTGCCGGAGGGAGGACAGCTCGGCCTTGGCGTCGGCCTGGGCCTTCTACGCGGTCTTCCGCCGCCTTTCAGCTTCGGCTAGCATCTCCTTGAGGCCCGTGATCTCGTGCTGGAACTCCTCGCGCTTGGCCTTGAAGCAGTCCTCCTGCCGCTTTAGTTTCTTGCTGTTCTCAGTGGCAAGCGCTTCGCGGCTCTGCGCAACCCTCCTGTCGGCGTCCTCCTGGATCTTCTCCGCCTTGGCCGCCAAATTGGCGTTGGCCTTGTCTAAGCGCTCGGCGTAGGAATTTTGGGCACCGGACACCTCTCGCTCCAACGTCTCCAGCCACTCGCGCTCCAAGTCATGCGCGGATGCCGACCGCGCGAGCTCCCGCTCACGGATGTCAAGGTATGCCTCGCGGGCCGCCAGCCCCTCTTCGAGGACAGAGATGGCGTCTCTTCGTGCCTGGAGCTGTCGCTCCAGCAAGGCGTTCTGGTCCTGGAGTTCCTTCCCGCGGGCCTCCGCCGCCTCGCGCCGCCTGTCGGCCTCGTCGGCCTCCCTGACGGCTTTCTCAAAGATCTCCTTCGCATCCTGGGCAGCCTTCTCGCGGTTCTCTCGTGCGGTGTCGTCCTGACGGTGGCTCAGTTTGATGGCCACATCAAGCTCGCGCCACCTCTCCATGAGGCGCTGCCGCTCCTCGATGATGCGTGCCTCCTCCACCCGGAGGTCCGCTTCCAGCTGGTCAAGGGCAGCCCTGGCGCCTTGCAGGGCCCCCCGCTTGAGCACGGCGCTGCTACTCACAAGCTGCAGGGCCCAGCCAGTGTGCGCCCCAGCGCCGCCTTCTCGCGGGGGCCCGGCGCCGCCGGTCAGGAGCAGGGAGCTCATGGGGGGGCCCTCTTCATTCCGCCGTGGCGACGCACCCTGCGGGCTCGGTGGCCCCCCGGAAGAGGCCCCACGTGCTGGCAAGTCCTGCCGGCCCCTCGCGACGCCACCACCTCCAGTGGTGCCGGGTGGGAGAACCGGTGTCTCCGCCCCTGTCGCCGCCACGTCCACCCTGGCAGTTGGCGCCCCGGGAACCGCGGAGCTGCCTCCTGACGTTGCCTCCTGAGGCTCATCTTCTTGGGACCCCCGCGCCGCGTTCGTCTGTGACTCAGGAGGGGCCTCCTGCCCCTTTGCCCTCGCGAGGCCTACCTCGATGTGGAGGCTGTTGGCACCCTCTTCACGCCCCCCGACCCTGGTAACCGGCGGTGAAGCCCCCGCCAGGCCGGGAGACCTCTCCTCCTTCTTCCTCTTCTTGCTCGAGGAGGCCCTGAAAAAGAGGAGAGAAACAAGGGCTCAGACGCGCGCAATGCGCCGGGCACAGGAGAAGGGAGGCCGAGCACTTACTGGTCCCTGGCAAACCATCTCCTCTTCCTCAGCGGCCACAGAGGAATGTCGCCGTCACCTTCTTGGGGCCCCTTCTTGTGACCGGCCCCCCTCGTGGGAGGGCCGCGGGGTCCGCCCTCGCCACCGCTTCCGCCGCTCTGCAGCTTCGCAGCTGCCGCACGGGGGCTTCCCGCGCCCTCCGCCTGGCCAGGCGTGGCAGCCGAGGCCTCAGGCGGGGTGACGTCATCATCGCCTTCAAGCCCGCGGACGAGTCGGCTGCGGGTCTGCCGAACCGGGCCGCCTCCGCCTTCCGCGGTACCCGACGAGGCCCCGGCGTCGCCGCAGCCGCCTGACCCCGGGACCACCAAAAAGGGGTTGTCCCGGGGATCTTCGGGGCCCTCTGGAAGTGGTCCCCACCGGTCGAAGTGTGGCATCGAGCCGGCTAGCGCCTCCATGTTCTTGTAGCGATACAAGGGAAGCCCGTCCATGGGCAGCTCACTCGCCTCCTCGCCGATCAGAGCATGGAGCATCCCGCTCAGCACATCCGGCAACAAGCCGTCCACGCTCAGCCGCATCGGGTCCAGCGGGCCAGTGAAAGCCCACATCGGGCGTGAGTGTCGCTGGAGGGGAGCTATGCGGCGCCGGAGGAACTCCCTCACGACCGTGACCACCGTCACTTTCGCGGCCCTCAGCTCGGCCAACCTCTTCCATACCCGTGCCAGCCTCGGGTCCGTGAGCCTTTCGTGCCCCCACCCGGATCTTCTCGCCGCTGGGGACACGGGCAGTTGCAGCAGGGGGCTGTATTGGGTTGCATCCACGTACACCCATTGCCGCCTGAAGCCCTCAACCTCCTTGGTAAGCCTCATGTCGATGCCGTCGCCCGCTGCTTCGTCGGCGATGCGAAATGAGACGCACCCGGAACATTGGTTCGCCGCGGTCAGCCGCAGGCTGAAGAAGTGGCGGAAGAGCACCACTGAGGGTGTCACGCCCAGGAAGGCCTCGCATAAAAAGGCAAAGGCGGAAAGGAGAAGGACGGAGTTCGGCTCGAGATGCAGCGCATGGACTTGGTAGTGGGAGAGGACGGCATTGAAGAAATCGGAGAATGGAGGAAGCAGGCCCGCGAAGAGCGCGGGAAGGAAGAAGACGACAGAGGTGGCATCAAGGTCGGCGGTCGGGTGCGAAGCCGGCCAGATGCGAGTGGCTCCCCACTCGTTGGAGGCAGTTGCGATAATTGGGAGCACCTTGCTGAGCCCCTCAGTGTTGACAATCGTGGGCCTACCCAGAGCAGGCTCCGGCGCCACCTCCGCAACCTCCGTGTCCGCCGCCTCTTCCTCCCTGCCCGGGGGCGACATGGCGGCGCAGCAAGGGTTTAGGGCGACGGAGTTTTGGGAGAGGAAGAAGGAGCTGTGCACTGGAAGGAAGTCGCAAGAGGATGGGACGTAAGAAGAAGGCAATGATGGCCTCGCGCCGCCCGCGCCAGGATTTATGTCAGCGCGGCAGTTCCCGAGGCGCCGTGGGAGAAGTGGGGGCGTCGCCCGTCACATCGTGTGCCACGTGTCGTGTCTGGCCGCAGGCGGCTAGTTCCCGCGCCATTTGGCCCCTCGGTAGGCAGGAACGTGCGCGCCGCGGGCCCAGGGGCTACTGTCGGGCCCATGGAACCCGGGGTATCCAGGCCCGTCTGCCTTCGGCCCAGGGCGCAACGCCTGGCATGGGCCCAGCAGGCCGTCACCACCAAGCACCTCACCAAGACCCCTTATGAGGCCCTGGCTTCCTGAGGCTTCCTCCTCAGGGAGTAGCGAGTAATCCTCAGGACCACCATCAACGGCCTCGCGAGGCCCTCTCACGAGGCGGCTTCCCGAAGTGACCTCGCGAGGCAGCTCCCCGAAACGGCCTCGCGAGGCGGCTTTCTGAGGTGGCCTCCTGAGGCCCCCTCCCGCAGGCGACGAGACGAAGGCCGTTCGGCGTGCCGCGCGGTCCGGAGTCCATCACGTGGGTGACGCGCGCGGCGACGAGCAGCAGCAGAGGCCGCGCCAGCAGGCGTGGATGCAGATGGTTTCCTCTTTCGTGTTAAGGGAGCAGGGCCAGCTATCTACTCTTCAAAGCAACCCCAAAGATTACCCGATCGGCGAAGGAAGACCAAGACGACGGGCGCGCAGGGCGGAGGTCATCACCGAGCCCACCGGCGCGTCATGGATCATGCTTTGGCAGGCGAAGACCACCTTTAGTCAGGATAGCCTGAGCGCATGTCCCCTTTCAAAATCGCCAAGTGTGGCAACCCTTCCCGCCTAAGTTTCCAGGGGGAAGAGGACCAAGGCCGATATAAAAGGGGCAGTGCTGCCACCGTAGAGAAAGGGGATCTGATCGTCTTCAACCTTGTACGCGAGTACTCTCTTGCCCACAATAATCCCAACCACAAGCAGGAGTAGGGTCTTACACCGCAAGGTGGCCCGAACCTGGGTAAACCGCTGAGTCCCCGTTCCATCCCTCGCTAGCGCGCTCTCGCCGTAGCCTCGCCGCCGCTTAGCCGTGGTAGGAGACGAAGTAGTAGAACGAGCTCACCCCAGTGTTCGAACCTTTGGGTCCCCGGAGCCCGACTTCCGACAACACCGACACACAATATGGGCATGATGGATGCAATGCATGAAGCAACACAAAGTGATCACAAGCATTATGTTATGATGCAAAATGCAAAACAATGATCATGAGGCAACAAGTAATAAGACAACATAGGATCAACTCATGACACAGATAGGTTGATGGTTACAAAATATAGAGCATTACACTTGGGCTGTTACACCTCTTCTGCATACTCATCCTCCTGCACCATCTGCTCGTCTGCGGCCGGAGCAAGCTTTGACAACCAATCCTCGTCCTCCTCCTCATCCTCCTCCACCATTTTCTCGTCGTCTGGCGCAGGCCTTTCAACAGTCCTCAGAAACTCCTCCACGTTATCAGGCATAAGTATGTCTAGAGACATACCAGGGGGAGGCTGCACGTAGATCACCCCTGGAATACTAGCGAGCTCTAGTTTGACCTTAGGATCCGGCGGGCCACGTCGAGACCGGTATGAATACCAGCGAGCTCGTTGTTAAGGATCCGGTGACTCCATTACCTCACGCATCGCCCAGACGAAAACCCCGATACAAGTCACCGCCTTGACTCGATCTGGAATCATCCACCGGATCTCATCCATCCTCGCATCTATCAACAATTGCAACGCATGCTGTGCTAGAGCTTTGGTGGTTGGAAACCAGGAGGAGATCTCCTTGCACTTCTCTAGTAAGACAGTATAACTGGTGCAGAGCATCTGCAACAGCGTCGTCATTGCCGACGTCGGCTGTGGAATTGGAGGGTGGGGAGGGGGAGTTGTAGGTGGGCTGCTCGGGCTGCGGGGGGATGCGAAATGAGAGAGAGATATTCCATCCCCCCCCCCTTTTTTAGAAAAATGTCCCAGCCGTCCACTAGCCGGTCCCACCTGTCAGCATTTCAATGGTCCCACACGTTAGTACCGGGCGAAGTAACGTTAACGACTTTGACCCGACGACAAGGCACCGTTTGGCCTTTTGTGAGGTGGAGGTGAGTAGACGAGGGGGGGAAAGTGAGCAATGTTAGATGGGCGGGGCAAAAATGAGCACAACTAAGGAAGGAGGGGCACAAAAATAGAAATCCCTTAAATATACTACAAAATAATTGAGCTACAAAGTATTATCACTAATCAAATACTAGCCTAGTGGTAATATGAACTCCACATGAGGCCCATGACAAGGGTTCAAATCCCATGGGTAGCACATATTTTTTCTGAACTAAAACATGGCATGTGGTGTCTACTTTTTAAGTAGAATAGTTTCAACATAAACATAATTTTGTTTTTCAACGAAATGTACATGTAGTGCTATTGAACAAACTAAAGAAGAATTGAGCTACAAAGTACTATCACCAATCAAACACTAGTCGGCGGTAAACCTCTTCTTTTAACTTCACCGGCGGTAAACCTCTTAGCATAACGTCTACGGAAGCGAAAGCTCATGGGTTCAAATAGCATGACTCATTTTTTTTCTATTTATATTTCCTTCACTAAATCGTTCAAGATTATTGGTGACAGTGAAAATTTTCTGTGACACTAAAAATCATACCAAAAAATGAACTTGCCTAGTGACGGCAAAAACCGTCGCCTAAATTTTTCCAAAACATCACCAAAGTTGCCGTAGAGAGCCAAGCCGGGGCAAAATCAGCTAGTGACGGTGGCCGTCACAGAAAATGATTTTAGGCGACCTTTCCTATTTCATCACCAGGTTTTTTTCACTGAATAGAGTAGATTTTGTAGTGTATGTACTAAAAATGGATAGGCATCGCATATTCACATTGTCGGTGTATAAAAACATAGGTGTTTCCATACCCTGACATATGCACAGACAGTAGCAGCCTTCCCGACGGCAAGAGCTTGTCAGTGGATAGCTCCTATCAAGACTCAAGACTTGGTTAATAGAACCATGAAGAAGACCTCCAGGCAGGTCATCGAGAAGTACTAAAGAAGTATTGAAGGTCAAGACTACACTTGCCGGCAAGCTACACACCGGCAAGAGAAGGCCCGGCAAGCTCCGTGCTGGCAAGCTCCGTGCCGGCAAGCTCCCTTTGTCTTTCCACCGCTCCACCTCAGCGACCAGCTAGTCGCTTATCAATAGGTGTGGAGCGGGAAGGCAGTTAGGTGAGACTTGTTAGGGCACGTGTCAGCATGCCGCCTGGAGATCAACTTTAATGACACCCGTCCCTGGATCATGTCAAGATAATAGAAGGTAGCTGGGCGAGCGGTGCAGGATCCTTGCGGAGCTTGTCCCCAGCATGACACCTAATAGCGCATTAATTGCTTTTGTCCTATCCCGTCAGGGTTAGGTATGATAGCACTATAGCCACTATTTACCCTCTGTAATTACCATTTTACCACTATTGTGACCCCTTTTGTCTATAAAAGGAGGCCCATGGCAACCTTAACAAGGGTCGACACTTTGCACAATTACACTTAGTAGCTGCACTCCCGCGCACCTTGCCGGCAAGCTGCGCTCACTTGTAACTTGTGCTTCCACCAATATACACTAAAGCAGGAGTAGGGTTTTACGCCTCGCGGCGGCCCGAACCTAGGTAAAACTTGCTTGTGTGTTTGCATTGCTGGATCTGCTCTTTGCATACGTCTGATTCCCACAGTCAAACCGTGGCTAATAGGTTGGGCACCGACTGTCAAAAGATGTCGGCTGGCCACTGTGCAGGCTATCGGATGTGATGGGCGTGGCTACGGACAGGAAAGGTTTTAGATGGTGTGGAAATCAAGGGATAGCGACCAGGATAAGATAAGATTAGCCAATGGTCAGCCTGGGCTCTGATACCATGGTTGTCGGGGCCGGATTTCTCAGACACAATATCCCAGAAATTAACCCCTCGTGTCGTCACCAGCCCCAGGATTGTTCTTTGTTGGTGGACACTTCCTTGAATACAGATTTCCAAGTGGTTACAAGAATTGGGTACAAGACCATAAAGGTCTAATGATACAACCATGATTTCTAATGACGGGTGACGGAAGCGACTCGTGGTTCTCCATCTCTGGTGGGGCTCCGTTCTCATAGGAACAGCTAACCTGGATAACTCCTATCCCGTGTGGCTGCTATCTCTAATTCCTAGGTTGCGGGGTGTGCCTTTGTAGTGCTCTTCTCCTAATCGTGATCTGGCCAAGACAATAGCCAGGGACAAGCCAGTGAGTACGTTTGAATGTACTCGCAAACATCATGAACAAAAGATATACCGAATGCAATAGAGAACATATGATCATGATGAACTAAATTATATGCATATGCTGACTGATATTAAAGCATGGCATGATAAATATCGATACGGTGTAGATGGCTAAGTATATCACTCTAGTAAATAACCCAAGAAAATAGAATGGAACTTCAGGCGTTGGACAGCCCGAAGATTCCCAGAAAAATGCCAAATGGGTGTCTGAATGCGACGCCTTGAGAGGTCTTGAAAAGAAATGCCAAACGGGTGTCTGAAAGCAACGCCTCGAGAGGTCTTGAAGAGAAATGAGTATCCAGGTGGAGTAACCATCCCAAGAGACACTCAGAAAAGAAAATAGAAATGAGTATCCAGGTGGATTAACCATCCCAAGAGATACTCAGAAAAAAAATAGAAATGAGTACCCAGGTGGATTAACCATCCCAAGAGATACTCAGAAAAAATAGAAATGAGTACCCAGGTGGATTAACCATTCCAAGAGATATTCAAAAAAAATAGAAATGAGTACCCAGGTGGATTAACCATCCCAAGAGATACTTAGAAAAAATAGAAATGAGTACCCAGGTGGATTAACCATCCCAAGAGATACTCAGAAAAAATAGAAATGAGTACCCAGGTGGATTAACCATCCCAAGAGATACCCAGAGTTGCACATAGAAGAAAAAGGTTAGTCCACAATAATATTCATGTTAACAATAATATTCATGTTGGCATCAGTAGTGACAATGGTTATCCTGCAAAAATGAATCATGCTCAATTTTAATAATTTCCTCCGAAGACTGACACTAAGACCGACACTTGACCAACCCAAACTGTAGTCCTTAACCGCGGATACGGCTATTCGAATAGGTTTTAAAAACTCTGCAGAGGGTGTACTCTTTACCTACAAGTAAAGGATTTCTTTAGTCAACACCGAGACGCTGACTAATTCCCATGGGATGAAAACACACCATCTTAACCGTTCTGATGCCCGGAATCACCCAAGGTATCATTCCGGAAAAAACTCTAAGACGGGGAGATCACCATCTCGAATAGCATGGGATCACAATTTATAACACACAGATTACAAGGGATGCCCCCCTCTCGGCCCAGCCGGATACACCGATGCCCCCTGACCAAGTGACATGCCTACCAGAGGCCTCTGGTATCTTTCACCATGGCCTCTCTATACGGTGTGTGCAATGAAAGGGGTTAACAACTTACTGAACCGTACCCTACCTGTGGCAGGGACAAGTGGCAGCACGAAACAAGTATGGGGGTTACCGGAACAAGACTCGATCTACGGTCAACTCAAGAGGTTTAAGTTTTCCTGGAGTGGTTAGCACAATATATTTCCTTGGTAGTACCCAACAGGATCACCACCTGGCATGTCCCAACATGCCCTCACTGATCATTCTCGTCACAACGAGATTTCAGTCTCACGGTCACTTTTCTCGTGACTGATTCTTTCCTGCAGATTAGTTCGGACCAACATAGGCATAGGTGACATGTGAAAATAACCATACTCACTCATACTTTATGTTTAAATGAAGATAAAATATTATCAAGGGATCATGCATGTATAACTAGCAATATGCAAATTTTATTTGGATTCAACATATTCATGAATCAATTATTCTTGCAAACAATCAACCATGCATTCACCATATCAAGTGTTCAAGATGCTTGCCTTGAGCATGCAGAAAGATTGGGTGCACTCCAAAACTTTGAAAATTTTATCTTCCCTCCATTTTCCTATTTTCAAAATATTGAAATTACCACATAAACTTGAAACAGTACAAAAAAATTATTTGGAAAATTTTAAAATAAATACTAAAATAAACTAGAGGAAAAATAAAGAATTCCAGAAAAAGAATTAATTAATTTGGAGTTCAGGTGATTTTCCTAGGGAATTTCTGCGCTGAAATAAATGAAGAAATGGACTATTTAATAGATCCAACAGAAACAAAGCTTAGAAAAAATGTTCACCCTAGCTGGATTAATAGAGAATGGTTTAAGAGATCCTTGGAAATTGAAACCAACTCATCTAGAACTCAAATGGTTGGTCTATGAATTTTCAAGGTTGATCTATATATGAAAGAAACCAGATTTGCTAATTGCCTGTACACGAAACCCTACCGGAAAAATGTGAAAGCTACTTCAATGGGTAGAGCATGAATTTAGGAGTATGCAGAAATTTGAATCATCAAATTTGGTTTTGAAATGATTGTTGTAGGATTATTTGAAACATGCTGGAAAAGAAAAAGAGAAAAGGCATCAACCTGATGGGCTGGATCTGGCAAGCAGAAGCGCGCCCTGGGCGAGGTTTAGCCGCATGGCGCCACTGGGCCAGGCCCAGTCGCTCGGCCATATGGGAGGGCTGCCGACGTCGAAGGCGTATTCACACCTTATACATTTTCCCCGCGCGAAAACGGCCTCGGGGAAGCCCGTCTCCACTTAACAGCGCACGCGTGACCTCCAGTCACTGACGGTGGGTCCCGCAGGCCCACCGGTCAGGTTTGACTGGTCGCCCGCGCCTTCCCTCCCACGGCAAACCAGAGGAGGCGGCTACCGACGGCGATTGCCTGCGAACGGCGACGAAACTTGGAGAGCTAAGCCCACCAACGTGCTTAGGTGGTCCGTGCGGTCCCTCCGGTACTCGACATATTCGGGGAGAGGGATGGAGTCACTGGCGGCGAGGTTCTCCCGAGAACTCCGGCGGGACCAAATCGGGGCTTTTGCCCATGGCGTATCTCTGGTGGAATTGGCGAGCGGAATGGATCAGCGGGTGCTCCCGGAGGCTAGTGGTGAAAAAAATGGGGAGGGGGAGGCACTAGAGAGGTGGGAATCATCTGGACAGTGGCAGCGGATGCCTTGGTCGGAAAGGGAGGAGACGACCGTTCCAGGTCATTCCGCTGCTCGGGGAGGTGCCTAGGGGAGGGAGGGATGATCTGGTGCAGCGAGGCGAGCTCGGGGAGGCTTTATAGGCGGGGAAGGGTCGGTTTCCGTGGCTTCACGAAGAAGGCACGACGGCGGGCGGCCATTAACGGCGCCGTTGAGGTGGTTGGGGTAGGTGGCCATGGTCGGCGTGACCGTTATGCGGTCGGCGAGTTGCGGATTAGGTCTGGCCGTTGGCAATTAAGGCGAGGCGGCTCTGTCAGAGATGTGGCAGGGTGGGACTCGTCAGGCGGCGCTATGGCCGGTGAGAGGTAGCACTAGAGGCCAAGGCGAGGCATGTTTGGGCGGCTGGGCGGTCGGGAGGACCTCTCTGGCGATCAAGATGAGCAGGGGAAGGCGGCAGGGGGAGGCAGAGCTTGGGCGCTGGCGGGTGCAGCACGGGTGCTCTGGACACGTCTAGAGCACGCACACAGTGTGCTCGACCGAATGCTAGGTCATGCTAGGGAGCTCTGATGCTAGTGCCACTATCCAAAGTTATGATCTAGGGTATGGTAGAGCTAATGGACATGGTGGTTTGGTCATATGCTCAAGTGCCCATTGCATGTTCATAAGCTTGCAGATTTCTGCCATGCACATGAGCTGCTTGATGAAATGCTAGGGCCACCTAGGGATCTTTTCTAGGGTTGGAATTTGGCAGGATGATGTCTCCTTGTATGATAGTGATGATGGTGAAGTTAGTTTGGCAAAAAGAAGAACTTGCTAGTGCAAATTTGGAAGAATTTCAGTTCTGGACTAGATTTTGAGGGAATTATTTGGAGGTCTTCCAAGATGCAAATGGAGTTGATCTTTTGGACTTAAGGGTTTGGTTGGAAGGACTATAATGTGGAAAAAATTCAGAATTGTTTGACGAAGGAAAATTAGGGTTGCAGTTCAATGTTCAAATTGAACCAGAATTGAAAAATGGAAGTTGTGCTCCAAATTTTCAAATGACCATGATGGGTTTTTGCATAAAAGTAATCTATAGGCTTCACATGACCCCTCATAATTTTTTTGGAATTTTAGGAGAATTATTTAAAATAGTTATAATGCAATAGGAGCATTTCAAAGCTTGAGAATGCTATTAAAAGAATTATTTTGGGCAAATTTTATTATGAAAATATTTCCTACTGTTATCTAAAGTATAAATGAAATGATTTAAGAAAACTACCAAAGCCCATAATATTTTACAAAATTTCTATATGGGGGGAAGAATTTTGGAAAACAGAAAAGACTCTGACTTTATTAAAAGACCTAATATAAATCAAAATTTTATTTCTGGCCAAATTTTACTTAATAAGAATATGGTTAACTTTTTGGGGTGTTACAGCTCTTCACTGCCCAAATGTCTCTGAACTATTTTAGGCGAACGACCCCAATCTACCGTTACTTTCCACCTCTCCCACGTTCTACATTTAATGCGCATCGTGGGCGTGCAGTAAAAGCGATGATTATGGCAGTTATCCTCTGCCACGTGTGTCTATGCATTGTTTTGGGCCTATCCCAAATACGCCTCACATACGTGTGTGGCCCAGGCCTGGGGGCTCCTGTCGGTGTATAAAAACATAGGTGTTTCCATACCCTGACTTATGCACAGACAGTAGCGGCCTTCCTGATGGCAAGGGCTTGTCGGAGGATAGCTCCTATCAAGACTCAAGGCTTGGTTAACAGAACCATGAAGAAGACCTCCAAACAGGTCATCGAGAAGTACTAAAGAAGTACTAAAGATCAAGACTACACTTGCCGGCAAGCTACACACCGGCAAGAGAAGGCCCGGCAAGCTCCCTTTGTCTTTCCACTGCTCCACCTCAGCGACCAACTAGTCGCTTATCAATAGGTGTCAAGCGGGCAGGCAGTTAGGTGAGACTTGTCGGGGCACATGTCAGCACGCCGCCTGAAGATCAACTTTAATGACAACCGTCCTTGGATCGTGTCAATATAACAGAAGGTAGCTGGGTGAGGGGTGCAGGATCCTTGCCAGAGCTCGTCCCCAGCGTGACACCTAACGGCGCATTAATTGCTTTTGTCCTATCCTGTCAGGGTTAGGTATGATAGCACTGTAGCCACTATTTACCCTCTGTAATTACCATTTTGCCACTATGGTGACCCCTTTTGTCTATAAAAGGAGGCCCATGGCAACCTTAACAAGGGTCGACACTTTGCACAATTACACTTAGTAGCTGCACTTCCCACGCACCTTGCTGGCAAGCTGCGCTCACTTGTAACTTGTGCTTCCACCAATATAAATGAAAGCAGGAGTAGGGTTTTACGCCTCGCGGCGGCCCAAACCTGGGTAAAACTTGCTTGTGTGTTTGCATTGCTGGATCCGCTCTTTGCATACGTCTGATTCCCATAGTTGAACCATAAAGGGATCTCCTTGATCCCAAAGATTGTCGTACGCACGACACACATATATGATGTGTAAACTAAGCAAATGGCAGTGAAACAAAGTAGAAGCAATGCAAAGCATCATTTGCAAGATATGTGCGACCAATATAACCTTGCCAAGGTAGAGCAAGCACCTTGATGGGTGAATAAGATAGGGCATCTGCCTCTGACTCCTCCACTAGAGAGCTACATTGACTTAGGTCTCCATCTAGCTCAGAGTCATTGTTAGGATCATATTCTGAATACGAATCTGTAGGTGGGGAGCATTTGGGTTCCATTGCATCCAGACTGGATATCAATCCCTTGATGCCAAGTTTCACAGCCATTGCATTGTTCCACATTATTCTTCTGATGCGCGCATTCTCATAATCATTATGATGATATTCAGTTTCTAAGATTCATGAAAACACAAATAGTAGTGAGATTATCTTTGGAATGCACTGCAGATTCTACTCCAATTGTGTCTCCCTATAAACCCCCGCGTATAGGAAGTTCATCCCCCAACCATGATGACCAGAGCGCACACAGAAATACAAACCTCTCATGTCTCTCTATAAGGGGTGGAGATGCATTTCAAAACTGAAGTAGGAACATTAGCAGATAATTAAATGTGTGTTTATTTAATAAATATCAGTTGCATATCAAATTCGTATTTGAACAAATAAACTTCGGAATTATGAGTGGCGTGTTATTAGCTTGAAGCATGGAGTGCTGCTAGTGCAACACAAAACACCTAGGCAGATCATAGTGTACGTAAAAGGTGGAAACCCCAAGCATCACGAGTAAAATCAGGAAAGTGTGCCTGGCTAGAAAGCTTTTGGACCCCCTACAGGACAGCTCTCTTAACTGAAGGTGCACTACTATTACTATCAGTCTAGTCTCTGAAAGGCCACTAAGCTCCCAGCATTTCCTAGATATTACGGCTGACCAACTCCAAGTGTTGAATTCATCTATCAGAAGCAGAATAAAAGACATGTCGACTACAAATGTCTCTACTCTTCCCGAAAAGGAACATACTATACTTATTAAAGAAGAACAGAAGAGGAACATGTTGAAGAAGAACAGAAGAGCAAGCAGATTGTGGATATTACACGTCTTTTAATACAATGTATGTCGCCCACCCATGATGAACCAGAGCGCATGGAGAAATACAATTCCCTTCTGTCTCTCTCTATGTGATGCACATTGTGACCAATTAAATGTGTTTGTTTAACTAATATCATATTCGTATTTGAACAACACAGCTTTGGAATTATGAGTGGCATGTTTTTAGCTTGAAGGGTGGAGAACTGCTAGTGCAACACAAAACACCTAGGCAGATCGTAGTGTACGTAAAAGGTGGAACCCCAAGCATCACGAGTAAAATTGAGAAAGTGCGCCTGGCTAGAAAATATGGGGTTGTGTTGCCGCTGCTGCTCGGAAGCCTTTCGATCCTCTATAGGACAGCTCTCAGCAACCGTAGGCGCACTACTGTTACTATCATTCTAGTCTCTCCAAGGCCACTCTGCTCCCAGCATTTCCTGGATACTAAGGAAGAACAACTCGACCTGACCTGTCGACCACAAATGTATCTTCTCCTCTTCCCAACAAGAAACATACTGTACTTATTAAAGAGGAAGAGAAGAGGAACATGTTAAAGAAGAGCAGAAGAGCAAGCAGATTGTTGATATTAACAAGTTTTTCTATACAATGTCTGTTCCCCACCCATGATGAACCAAAGCGCACAGAGAAATACTATTCATTCATGTCTCTCTATATGCAGCTCACATGCATTTCGAAACTAAAGTAGGAACATTTAGCTGACCAATTAAACATGTCTCTGTTTTACTAATATCCGCATCATATCATATTCGTATTTGAACAACTAAGGTTGTGTAGCTTGATGGGTGGAGCAGTGCTATTACGACACGAAGCACGTAGGCTGATCGTAGTGATCATAAAAGGGGGAAACCCTAAGCATGGTGAGTATAGTGTTAACCGTCGCATGGCAGATTTGAAGCTGCAAACCGCACAAAGGCTACTTAGCAACCGATGTTTGCTTTCAACTAACAACTAAGATTTGGTATGGACAACAAATTACAGTAAACAAGTGACGATCTAATTTCCGGGTGAGATCAATAAATTAAGCAGATATGAAAGAGTACCACCTCTCTTGCGACGCCGTGTAGGCCTCATGATGTAGTAGAGGAGACCTTTTCACACTTGGAGGTGGGGAAAGAGGAAAATCACAAGAACAACAAGAACACAAAGGGGAAATCTCTCAACAAACCCAATTACACATCCACTAGAATAGCATACACATAAGATCCACAAGGTACATGAACAATCAAGGGAAAATAGCACAAGGGTAAAGTTCTTCCCAAATCCAAGAGGAGATGAGGTCTTGATGATCTAGAGAGATCCTTCTCCCTTAGGAGGTCTTGATGATCCTATGATGGGGATCCTTCTCCCTTGAGAGGACTTGATCCGCAAGACGGAGGTACAAGGAGAAAAGCTCTCTCTAGTAGTCTCAAATACTTTGCTAACCCTAACAAATGGCCTAAACACGAGATATATAGGTGGCTGGAGGTGAGGGACGAGTGGAGGGGCAAAATAGGAAGTACATAGCCAGCTTGCTGGGAGCGCCGTGCGCACGGGCTAAGTAGGCCCCATGCGCACGGGGGTCCCATGGGCACGGTACACCCCCGTGCGCACGGGGTAGCTACAGCGGCGAGGCCCGTGCGCATGGGGTCTGGGGGCCCATGCGCACGGAGTGTGTGCAATCACTTCCAGTAGCATTCTGGAGGACCCGTGGGCACGGGGTCGGGGAGGCCCGTGCGCATGGGGTCGCCTGGGAGGTGTTGTCTTCTTTGTGTTGGCAGCCTCCATCTTCTTTATGGCCTTGGCGTCGTTCCTCTTGGCCTTGACGTTGTTCCTTAGCTCCTTGGTGGGGGTTGTCCTCGTTCCTGATGACACACAACATTCCATGGTGAGGTAGCATCCAAGTTCCATCCATATCCATATGAAACTCGTAGAGGAGTGAGTTGACCTCATTTTTTATGGCACGTGCATGAGATCTTGTCATAGGTCCACTTAGTGCTTGATGAGTCGGTGTGGTGTCCATGGGGATGACCGAAGGATGCTCCGCATCATGCCACCCCCCTTGGGAAAGATCCATCCTTGGATCGATAACTTCATCACCATGGTAGGGAGATAGATCCCTGACGTTGAATGTGTCGCTCACGTTGTACTTGTCGCGTGGGATGTCGATCTTTTAGGCATTGTCGTTGTAGCATGCTAGCACCTTGAATGGTCCATTGGCGCGAGGTAGAAGCTTTGACTTGTGCTCGTTGGGGAAATGGTCTTTGCGAAGGTGTAGCCACACGAGATCTTCGGGATTGAACACCTTGGGGTGCTTGTTTGCATTGAGCTTGGTGGTGAGGTGTTGTACTTGTCGTTCGATCGTGTGCCTTGTATCTTCATGCAACTTCTTGATGTAAGTTGCTCTTGCGCTTGCGTCCAAGTTCACTCGCTCTTGTAGTGGTAGCGGTAGGATGTCTAATGGCGACAAAGGGTTGAAGCCATAGACCACCTCGAAGGGGGATTTGCCAGTAGTAGAGTGTCGTGCTCGATTGTAGGCGTACTCGGCTATTGGCAAGCATTCTTCCCACTCCGTGATGTTTTCTTGATGAACACACGGAGTAGTGTAGATAGTGTCTGGTTGGTGACTTCCGTTTGGCCGTCATTTTGTGGGTGATAGGCCAAAGTGAAGAGTAGCTTGATTCTGAGCTTGGCACATAGTGTCTTCCAAAAGTAGCTTAGGAACTTAACGTTGCGGTCCGATACAATCGTCTTGGACATTCCATGAAGTCGCACGATTTCCCTACAAAAGAGATTTGCAACATGTGAAACATCGTCGATCTTGTTCCATGGAATAAAATGTGCCATCTTAGAGAAACGGTCCACAACGACAAATACGGAATCTTTTCCATTTTTAGTTCTAGGCAATCCAAGCACAAAATCCATACTAATATCTTCTCATTGGTGATACAGAATGGGAAGTGGCATATGTAGACCATGAGATTGAGCTTGAGACTTACCTTTGCAGCATGTTGAGCACCGGTTGGTGTAGCGTGCAACGTCGCGAAACATCTTGGGCCAATAGTACTTGTTGGAGAGCGTCGCAATAGTCTTGTCGCGGCCTAAATGTCCCATAAGTCCACCGCCATGAGCCTCTTGCAAAAGCAACAAATGAAGAGAAGACTCGGGAATACAAAGTTTGTTAGCCCGCATAAGATAGCCATCCTTGAGATAATATCGCTCCCAATAAGTGTTAGCTTGACATTTGGCATAAGGAGTCGCAAAGGAAGGATCATGCTCATAGAAATCTTTAATGTGCTCAAAGCCAATAACATTCAATTCAAGTTGAGTAACTAACATGCATTTGCGAGAAAGAGCATCCACCACAACATTTTCCTTACCCTTGATATATTTGATGATATAAGGAAGGGACTCAATAAATTCACTCCATTTGGCATGCCTTTTATTCAACTTGGTTTGACCTTTAAGGTACTTAAGCGTCTCATGATCGGTATGTATGACGAATTCACGTGGTCAAAGATAATGCTCCCAAGCATGCAAGACTCTCACCAAAGCATATAACTCTTTATCATAGATGGGATAGTTAAGTTGAGCACCGGAAAGTTTTTCACTAAAGTATGCAATGGGTCGCTTTTCTTGCATCAAAGCGCCACCTATGCCATTACCGCTAGCGTCACAATGCACTTCAAATGTTTTCTCAAAGTTTGGCAATGCAAGAATTGGAGCATGTGTAAGCAAAGTTTTAAGTTCATGAAATGCGGTATCTTGGGAAGGTCCCCAAATAAAAGGTGCATTCTTCTTACTCAAAGCATGTAATGGTGAAGCAACAGTGCTAAAATCCTTAACAAAGCGACGATAAAATAGGGCTAGGCCAAGGAAACTACGCACTTGTTGTAAGTTGGTTGGTTGTGCCAAAGTTTTAATAGCGTCAATTTTAGACTCATCAACTTCAACACCCTTAGAAGAGACTACGAAGCCCAAGAAAACAAGCTTATCAACACCAAAAGTGCAGTTGTCCATGTTCGCATAAAGTTGCTCGTTTCTAAGAACTTGCAAGACATCTTGAAGATGTATGACATGCTCATCAAGAGATTGACTAAAAACAAGGATATCATCAAATTAGACCACAGCACAAATGCCAATGTATTTCCGGAGGACCTAATGCATGACACACATGAAAGTGCTAGGCGCTTGAGATAATCCCATCGGCATGACTAACCATTCATATAGACCAAATTTTGTTTTAAAAGATGTGGTAATAGCCACTTTTAAGATCAATTTTTGGTAATAGCCACTTTTAAGATCAATTTTTGAGAAAATAGTGGCACCGCTAAGTTCATCTAGCATGTCATCAAGGCGTGGAATGGGGTGACGATACCGAACAGTGATAGCATTAATTGGACGACAATCGGAGCACATGCGGTAACTACCATCTTTCTTAGGCACAAGAATAACCAGAACGGCACATCAGCATAAGCTCTCGCGTACATACCCATTCTCGGGGAGATGTTGCACTAGCCTTTGAATCTCTTTGGTCTCATCGGGGTTGACGCAGTAAAGTGCCTTGTTCGGGAGAGGTGCGTCGGGGATGAGGATGATGCGAGGCTTAATTCTGCGCAAAGGAGCTAGACTCGGAGGTAACTCATCGGGAAACACGTCCGCAAACTCCTGCAAAAGATGAGACAAAACCAAAGGTAGATGTTGTGAAGTATTTGTCCGCACCGCTGCATCTTTACACACAAGTACAAAGTGAAGAACGCTTGATGGGCTCACACTCACATCCCTCAAATCTCTTTTGGTGGCTAGGAGAACTAAGTTTTTCTTGTCGCTCATCATGGAGTCACTCGATTTTATCTTGTGGCGCTCACTCTCTTTGTGGTGGTTCACTCTCTCACTAGTCTCTCCACGATGGCTCGATGCTTTCTTGTCGGCGATGACTTGACCTGGCGACATGGGTCAAAGCACGTACTCCTTGCCCTTCATCTTGAAGCTATAGTGGTTGGTTCGTCCATTGTGGATAAAACCGTGGTCTAATTGCCAAGGTCGTCCTAGTAGGAGATGGCACACGGACATAGGAACCACATCGCACTCCAAGGTGTCTTTGAATGCGCCGATCTTGAAGGGCACTTGGACGGTGTGCTCCACTTGGATGGTGTCAGAGTCGCTTAGCCATTGGACCTTGTAGGGGCGAGGGTGCTTATTCTTGACCAATTTTAGCTTGGAGCATAATTCTTCACCTGCCAAGTTGTGGCAACTTCCACCGTCGATGATCACCTTGACGGAATGTCCTTGAATGCCCACTTTGGTATGGAAGATGTGGCAATGTTGGTCTTTGTCTTGTTGTTGTTGAAGTGTCAAGATCTTGGAGACAACAAGAGTGGGGCTCGGATCATTGTCGCAAAAGATTTGTGCATCTTCATCTTCATTCACTTGGCGATGCATGGCCACATGCTTGAATGCTTCCATTTCTTCTTCGCTCATGGAGTCATAGGTGCCGACATCATTGGCAATCATGGTGCGCTGAGTGGGGCAATAAAATGTCTTGTGTCCATGGCCCTTGCAAGTGAAACATTGAATTGAACTTGTCTTGGCGGTAGCATCCGTTGGAGTTGATGAGGAAGTTCTTGGCTTATAGTTGCTCAAAGGAGGACGACTCAAAGATGTCGTAACTTGTTTGGAACTTGACTTGTCACCGGGGCTTGGTGATGCTCGAGTAGTAGGCGAAGGTTCCGTAGAGGTGGAAGCTTGAGTGTAGGAGCCGTAGTTCTTGGAAGAGTACTTGGAGTACTTGAAGTCATCTTGCACTTGTTGCTCCGCCTTGGTCGCTTGGTGCACTAGCTCGAGGAGGTTGGAGTACGGTTGGAAATCGGCGATCTCTTGATGGGGTGGTTGAGACCATTCAAGAAGCTTGACATGGTTTGCTCATCATCTTCCTTGATATTGACTCGTATCATGGCAACTTCCATTTCTTGGTAGTATTCTTCAACCGACTTTGTGCCTTGCTTGAGGAGTTGGAACTTCTTGAAGAGATCACGGCTATAGTGGGTAGGCACAAAATGAGCTCTCATGGTGTCCTTCATTTGGTTCCAAGTCGTGATGGGTGGTTCACCTTTCTTCCTTCGCCGCTCGATCACTTGCTCCCACCAAATGAGGACATAGTCTTGAAACTCGAGGGAGGCCATGGCGATCTTCTTTTCCTCGTCATAATTTTGAAGATGGAATATCTTGTTGACCTTCAATGCCCACGAGAGATATTCTTCAGGGTTGTTGTTTTCAGAAAACTTTGGCATGTTGAACTTGAGCTTGCCAAAGCGGTGTTCTTCATCATAGTGACGATGGTGATGTCACTCTTGTCTTGGAGGTGGGTCTTCAACTTCTTGCTCCTCATGATTGGCTTGACATTGAGGGTGAGGGATTCTTGCCCGGTTCCTCCTTTCGTGGCGCTCCTCAAGGCGAGCGGCTTCATCTTGTTGCTCGTGCCGGAGTGCTTCCTCTTGCTCACATACTCGCCAGTTGTTCTCTTTGACAGCGCAGTTTGCTTGTCGAAGAGCACGTTGTGCTTCAAGTGCTTGTTCCACACGGCGTTGTTGTTCTTGCGGTAGTACATCGCCGTCTTGGTCTGCTTAGCATTGGCGTGGTCGAGCTTGTCCTTGGTCCATGGCGTCTTGGTCTTGGCGCCGATGTCGTTCATGCTCTCGAAGGCGGTCTTGCAACCCATTGCCATGGAATGGATTTTGTGGAGCTTGATGACCATCATGATCGTCGCGACAATGAGAACATGATCACAGAAGACTTGTGTGGGAAGAAGAATCCAAAGAGTGTCGACTCGAGTGGCGGTGTCTTGAAGATGAAGTTGTGGAAGAAGCGCGGTTGACCATCAATTCACAAAAAATTTCCATTTGAGATGATAGCTTGGCGTCAAGGTAGTCCCGGGTCCTTGCTTTCGTTTGGCGCAAGTTGGTGGCGAGTTGCTCGATGCGATCACCCAAAGCTTCACTTTCTTGATGTAGAGCTCATTGGACGCCGAAGAGATGACCTTTGGTGACATAGTCGTTCGTTTCATCTTGCTCCTCGAAGAGCGGGTTTGAAGTGCTTGGCCTAGACATCATGGTCAAGTAGATGTGAGTAGGAAATGAGAGAACAATACCAAAGTTTCCTTTTCCCAAGATTGAGGATGTATCGAGTATCTCTCAATGTAATGCAATAATAGTAGAATTGGTACCGGGTTTGTTTCTCACACCTAAAGAAGTAAAGGCTTATCGAGGAGCTTGGTTAGGATGAGTGGCACAAAATTCAAGCAAGTGTTAGTCAAGATAGCGATAATGTTGAAGAGATTCACAAATTGCAAGTAAAACAAATAGATCAACCGGGGGATGTCACTTGGAACACACGCGAAAGATAAGCGGGATCCGCGCAACCAAGGAATGAGCACAAAATGTGTTACCACGGAAAACGCTCGTGTTGCATGGATATTAGAGAGACAATAGCTTGATTGCTCAATGGGCTAGATACGCTTGTGCACCAACCTATTTGAGTAACGTGTCGTCTTCAATCCCAAGTATGCTATGTATGTATGACCCAAAATGATGTATGATGCAAAAATGGCTCAATGTTATTGCTTACAAGCTCTTTGTTTCTCCTCTTTTGCTTAAAAGCTTTTTCTCTTTTTTTACTATGCCAAAATACTTGATGCGCGAGCCAAGATATATCAGACAATTAAGTAAGATATGCACGGGAGGGACTTATGGCACAATGATGATAGCAAGATGATTGCACGTTAAATGTAGCTATGCGGAGTAAGCATATCACTAAGGTGCACAATGAGTGTGGCCCGACAATTCTCAACTCGCTAGTCTCGATAGGTAAGTGACGCGAATAGGCTCAAGGCTATCAATGCAATGGCAAGGGAATGTACAAAGATGTCGTCGAGGTTACCATCCTTGCTTACGGTTGGTATGAAGATGAAGTGGTCATAGTCGATATCGAGTTCGTGGCGATGATGTGGAGGATGTCAAACCATCCCTAATTAGCCGACACACCTTAGGAAACGGAAACCGCAACTCAAAATCTCAAACAAAAAGGGTGGTAACGGAAGTGTGGTATTGCGGAAGACGAGTGGTGGGGGAAAATTGTGGAAAACTAGAAAATGAAAGTGGTGGTGAAAGTGTACTGTGATGAGCCCGTGCGCACGGGGTAAGTGAGGCCCGTGTGCACGGGGTCCCGTGGGCACGGGGTATCAGGGGCCTGTGCGCACGGGGTGTTCTGCCAACGCAAGAACACGCCTAAATCTGTGGTAAATCGAAAAAATTCAGGGAAATTTGAGGGTGGGATGGGTGGAGGATGGAGGGTAGGGTCCGATCCACTTGCCAAACCACAAATTCGTGCACCAAATCAACAAAATCTCACAAGATCTAACAAATTGCAAAAAAAATTGTAGGGCTATTTTGTGGGGATTTTCGAATTTGGACAAGAACACACAAAATTGGGGCTAGAAAGTGGAGAGGGAGAACTCCAAGGTGTGAATCAACCTTGCTTTGATCCAAGATGATGTAGGGTGGAACCCTAAGCGGAGATCTTTTCACACTTGGAGGTGGGGAAAGAGGAAAAATCACAAGAACAACAAGAACACAAAGGGGAAATCTCTCAACAAACCCAATTACACATCCACTAGAATAGCATACACATAAGATCCACAAGGTACATGAACAATCAAGGGAAAATAGCACAAGGGTAAAGTTCTTCCCAAATCAAAGAGGAGATGAGGTCTTGATGATCTAGAGAGATCCTTCTCCCTTAGGAGGTCTTGATAATCCTATGATGGGGATCCTGCTCCCTTGAGGGGTCTTGATCCCCAAGATGGAGGTACAAGGACCAAAGCTCTCTCCAGTAGTCTCAAATACTTTGCTAACCCTAACAAATGGCCTAAACACGATATATATATAGGTGGCTGGAGGTGAGGGACGAGTGGAGGGGCAAAACAGGAAGTACATAGCCAGCTCGCTAGGAAGGCCGTGCGCACGGGCTAAGTAGGCCCCGTGCGCACGGGGGTCCCATGGGCGGTACACGCCCGTGCGCACGGGGTAGCTACAGCAGCGAGGTCCGTGCGCATGGGGTCTGGGGGATCGTGCGCACAGGGTGTGTGCAATCACTTCCAGCAGCATTTTGGAGGACCCGTGGGCACGGGGTCGCCTAGGAGTTGTTATCTTCTTTGTGTTGGCAGCCTCCGTCTTCCTTGTGGCCTTGGCTTCATTCCTCTTGGCCTTGACAATGTACCTTAGCTCATTGGTGGGGGTTGTCCTCTCTCCTCATGACACACAACATTCCATGGTGAGGTAGCATCCAAGTTCCATCCATATCCATATGAAACTCGTAGAGGAGTGAGTTCACCTCGTTTTTTATGGCACGTGCGTGAGATCTTGTCATAGGTCCACTTGGTGCTTGATGAGTCGGTGTGGTGTCCATGGGGATGACCGAAGGATGCTCCTCATCACCTCTGCTGATATGTTGAGGGTGCTCGGCGGCGTGGAAGCAGATCTAGGATGGCGGACAGCGGCATCGGGGGATAAGTCCTGTTGCGGTGGACGAGACGGTCGTAGGAGCGGCCCCGGCAAGGTGGACGACGGTGCGGATGAAGCGAGAGGAAGCGATGCCAGGATCCTGGTCTGGCACCGTGGATGAGAGACATCGATCTCTTGAAGTGGATGACGGGGTCGAGGTAGCAGCTCCGGCATGGTGGAGGATGGGGTGGCGGATGGAGGAGGTTGGCCAGGGTGGAGAGGATGTTTTGGCGCCGATGGTGTATGAATGGAAATGGGGGGGGGGGTAGGGGGAACCATGTCTTTGGGACGCGCTTGTCTGGAATGTGGGGAAGTTATGGACTTAGCCCCCATTCAAAAAAATTGGACATCAGAGCGATATTTGTTGGTGGGGGATAGGACGGTAATCTCGCATCTCCTGAATATTTGCGGAGAGCGATTTCGGCCGAGGAGAGGGTGTTTTGGCACCCACGGTTGGCGCCCACGGTGTATGAACGGGGCTGACAGGCGGTCATGTCATGTATGAGTGAAGTTACAAACCTGCCCCTATTTTAAAATATTTGCCGAGATCAATTTTGGCCGAGGAGAGTTTGTTTTGGCGCCCACCAAGTATGAATGGGGAAATGGAGGGAGAGAGACAGGTCTTTGGGACGAGCTTGGATCAAATGTGTTTTGGCACCCACGTTTGGCGCCCACCGTGTACGGATGGGGTGAGAGGCGGTCGTGTCACGTCTGAGTGAAGTTACAAACCTACCCCTATTGAGTCCACTGGAAATCTGGCCGATAGGTTGTGCGTGTCAGGGGTAGACAATAATTTCCATCTCCCAAACACTGGTTTCGGGCAGCCGACGAGGAAGTGGGTGTTCTGCCGCTTTGTTCAAATTTTGGGAGAATAAGCATTCAAGTTTACCCTGGCAACTAAATTCGAAACCATTTTGTATCCGAATACGAATCTTTATACATCATTCTATGTTTTCTTATAATATATCTTCAAAAGCACAACAAAGATTTATTCCACCTTTATATATGAATATGATTTAGAATTGTCATCGAATTCAGAAGGTTGAATCCAGTTTAAGGTGAATTTGAATATTTGAAACCACATTTATGTTCACGCAGCATATAGTGTACTTCCATTTAGATATGAATTTCAGAAGCCAAGCATTGTCTCGAATTGAAAATACTGAGTATACCAACCAATAATATAGAAAACTAACAGACATATGACCACATATAGAGTATATGGATCAATAATATCAACTAACATACATAAGCCAGGCCGTTGTACTATTTTTGGCTAGTAGAGAATCTTTTTTTTAGCAAAGCTAGTTGAGCATCTTAGCCCTTTCATATGTGTGCCACTTAAGGCCCATTTGTACTACTAGGTATATTTGCTGACAAAATGCAGCATTCAACCCAATCGGCATATTTATAAGTCTAGCGTAGCAAACAAAATGAAATGTCTTCACCTCAACAAAATGAAATGTCTCGTACAGTCTTATCAATTATTACAAACTTGTGCTCAGAAGAAAAAAAAAACTACAGACAAAAAAAAATTATTACATGATCTCTAAAACGAATGGTTCCAATCTATTACATGAACAAACAACACAAAGGTCATTCAACCATGGAAAAAAACATTTCACCTATGATTTAGGAAGTTGGATTTGAATTTGTTTTTATTCGCCAAGTGCTTAACAATGTCGTTAGTCTTAGCTTGATTCGTTCTGAATTACACCAAATATTTATTGGTTTTCATGAGTACTGCTTGTGATTGTGCTGTTTGCTTCCTCAAGATGTCAACTTCATCTCGAAGTGCAGAAGCACACTCTCTTTCTACTGATAGGTCAGCCTCTAGAGCATCAGCAGTTGGCAATTCATGATGCACCATTGGGTCGGTACCACTGCTCTGGGATGATCCTACATCCATGGGGACCTCGCTCTTTGATCCTGGGGTAACCTGTTTTGCCATTAGAGTTCCGATTGGATTCGGAAAAGTTGAAGTTAGTAAAACATCACAACCGGAAGTTAGAACAGCAACCCAGTAAAACAAACATGGAATGAAAGAGTTTCGATTGGATGCTGAAAAGTAGAAGTTGTTAACATGATTAGAGCAACCAGTTGCAGCAGCAAAGTAGTTAAACAAACAAGTTTTCCAAAAGGGACCTGTTGTGCCATTGGAGTTTCTCTTGGATCCTGAAAACTCGAGTAGTCAATAACTTGATTAGAGCAACAAGTTATAGCAGCAAACCTTTTACACAAATAAGTTTTTGAAAATGTACCTGTTGTGCCATTAGAGTTTCGATTGGATCCTGAGAAGTTGAAGTTAGTAACATGATTAGAGCAGCAAGTTACAGCAGCAAACCAGTTAAACAAAGAAGTTTTTCAAAACATACCTGTTGTGCCATCGGAGTTTTGATTGGATCTTGAAAACTTGAAAGTTAGCAAGCATAAATAAAGTGTTGCAACGGCAAGAAGAAACAACATCAAACTAGTAAAACTAACAAGTTTTGGCAACGTATTTAATTACACATGAACTAGTAAACTAACAAGTTTTTGGCAATGTATTAAACTAAAAAGTCGGTAGAGTTTACCAGCAACACAGACATCTCTAAATTCCATGGTTGTAAGCAAAATGATTCTTACACATATATATAAGTTAAAAAGATGGTGTCCCTCATATAAACCTGACAGTTATCTCTCAATGAACATGCAAACATTACTAGTACTAGAAGTCATAGAAACTAACCAGTTAAACAAACAAGGTATCAAAAGGTAAATTACACATGAATTTTTTTAAACCTAGAAGTAGATATGACCAGCTATCTACGTGCTTAAGTAGCTATTTAAGTTCAGACAAACAGGTAATTCTATAAACAGTAAGTAAGAAACACATAGATAGATGCAATCTATAATAGGATTAACAAGCTATTGCATTATGTAATCAGTACCAAACTAAACTAAACCAAGCAAGGTAATTGAAGCATTTTTTAATTAGTGGCTAACTAAAATTCTGAGAAGCAGGTAACTGAACTTACGTTAGATCTTTGTACAGGCACACTCAACTTCTTTTGCACTTACGAGGTTCTACGAAGGAGCCCATGGCATCACTTGCTTGGATACGCGGTCCCAGTACTCCTTTCTTCCCACACTGCATTTTGGTAAGTTGAATGGTTAATCTAATAAGATGGTGCGACCTTGATATATTATATGAGGACAGGTTGTCAGACTAGTTGTAGCAATACACATCAAACTGGCTTTTACTGTATATTTCATGCGATTATATTTGGCATATAGAGATCTAAGCAATTTACAATAGGATGAAAAGACTGGCATCCTTCTCATCATTAGACATCTCAGTTCATAGAAACAAGCAATTCAACCATTATGTGGGTAAATCAAAAGTGCCACTAGAATACATTTCACTACCCCGATCATACACGCAAATCATACACGCAAGCCATTATGAATTAAATGAAATGCATGGACTTACGCTAGCTGGTTGTATAGGCTCATTACAACTCTGCTTGCACTTGGGATGTTCCATGAAGAAGTCCATGTTACCACTTGCTTGGATGTGCAGGCCATGTGCTCCTTCCTTCCCCCTCTGCATTTTTGGCGAATGGTTGATCTTATGAGAGGGATCGACCTTGCTGTTGTACCGAAGGACATGTGCTTACAAGGTTATACGAGTGTGCAGCATGTGTACTAGATCCCGTAGCGTAGTCATGCTTTGCTAGAAATGGTTTTCTTGTTTTAGATGATAGCTCCAGAAGAAATAAGAGTTAAAGTCAGAGATGCATAGGTGTATAAGCTAAGAGAGTAGTAAAAGGATATCCAAACATCATCGGAACAGTGCACAGCACTGTGATCTGTGGATACCTAGCTCGGGCCGGCATTTGGGCATCCTTGGCTAGAGTGCGGGTCACTTCAGAGCTGTTGAGGGTGATGCACTTCCGTTGGCTGACCGCCTACTGAAGCAGATATTGAGTGGCGGCGGAGCGTTGTGATGCGGTGGACGAGGCCGTTGGTAAAGCACCAGCGGGGGGTGGAGGTGCGACGATGTGCTCGGTGAACTAGGCCCGATGAGGTGGAAGACGGTGCCAGTGAAGCAGACTTGATGTAGTGTAAGTTGGTGTCTGTGAAGCACGTTAGCTAAGGCAGCCGACGTTCTCAGTGGACCACATGGTGCGGTGGACGACGACGTAGATGAGGCAGCTCCGGTATAGTGGTGAAGCGTGCTACTTGTGAGCTGCGTTGGGATATTCCCCGAAGAGGAAGGGTGAAGCAGTACAGTAGAGATAAGTATTTCCCTCAATGAGAACCAAGGTTTATTGAACCAATAGGAGAATCACGCAAACCCTCGTGAACAGCACCTGCACACACAAAAGTAAATACTTGCACCCAACGCGGGCAAGAGGGTATTCAATCCCCATGAACTCGTTACTTGCAAGGATCAAATCTTGTATAGGCAAATATATAAATTGCAAAACAAAAGAAAAGTAAATAAATTGCAGCAAGGTATTTTTGGTTTTAGTAATATTCTTAAAGTAGATCCAGGGGCCATAGTTTTCACTAGAGGCTTCTCTCTCGAACGCATAGCATACGGTGGGTAAACAAATTACTGTTGGGCAATTGATAGAAAAGTGCATAGTTATGACGTATTCATGGCAATGATCACATATATAGGCATCATGTCCATGACAAGTAGACCGACTCCTGCCTGCATCTACTACTATTACTCCACCAATCGACCACTATCCAACATGCATCTATGGTATTAAGTTCATGACAAACAGAGTAACGCCTTAAGCAAGATGACATGATGTAGACAAAGTAAACTCAATCAATATGAGTAAATCCCATCGTTTTATCCTTAGTAGCAACAATACTATACGTACCCCGTCCCCTTCTAATGTAGGGTACGGGCCAAAGTACCCCGATTTGTCCTGATGTTCATGAATTGGAGGGGCTACGCGGAGGAACACGAAGAACAAGAGGGGGAAATCACAAGAGGAAACACACAAGAACAAATCCAATCACACATCCACTAGACTAACAAACACACAAGATCCACAAGGTACATGAACAATCAAGGGAAAGATACAAGGTAGAGTTCATCCAAAATCCAAGAGAATATGAGGTCTTGATGATCTAGATAGATCGTTCTCCCTTAGGAGGTCTTGATGATCTAGTGAGATCCTTCTCCCTCAAGAGGAATCCCACAAGGGGAGGTACATGAGCTAAGCTCCAATGTGTAGTTCTAATCTTAGCTAACCCTAGAATGGAGGAGGGGAAGGTCTATTTATAGTACAAGCCACGAAGGGGTAAGTGGGAGAGAGATACATGGGCCTTGGGCCCTGTCCATGCACGCAGGCAGGCGCCGGATGTCCGACCTCTCGTGAGGCGCCGGATGTTCGGGCATGGCCGGATGTCCGGCCCGACAATGGCCAAACTTCTGGTGGCCTCGGGCATCCTTCGCCGGATGTCTGGCCCGTCTGCATAGCGCCGGATGTCTGGGGCGTGGCCGGATGTCCGGCCGCTGATACAGCGTGGCCGTTTGCTGGTGCAGCTCCTTCAGCTATACAGGCGCCGGATGTCCGGCCTTGGCCCGGATGTCCGGCCACTGTAGCTTCAGCAGCTTCATCTTCTTCCGTCGTCGCTTCCACTCTTCCTTCGCGGATGGTGTAGGTGTTCCTTGGCGCTTGCACTCCTCCTCTTCATCCGTGAAGCTCCGACAATACCTATGCATGCACATGGGAGAAGTGTCAAGTAGTATACCATCCTCGAAGGGATCAAGTGCACACGTGTAAAGGAGATGATTCACCTTTGTGTATGTGAAGTAGATGTCGCATGTGTCACTTGCCAAACAGACTCTTGACATGGTGATGTCTGTAGGATGCTCCGCATCATCCCCTCCCCCTTGGGAAAGATCCGTCCTCAGATCGAAATCCAAATCACCATGGGAAAGAGATGGCATCACCGTGTAGAATTGGACGATCACCAAGTACTCATCATCTTGAAGCTCGAAATGGGCACTCTACAATGTCGCATCGTCGTGTGATTCCTTCAAAAGGAGCAAAGACAACAAACACTTGGAAAAACAAATGTGGCTAGCGTTAGTGCAAAACCAATCATTCAAGAGGTGATTCATGCAGCAAGTGTCGTCATCATGCATATCATGTGGTGTGAAAAAGGATAGTGGCATGTCATGTAGGCATGTCAATTGAGCACAATCAAAGGCATCATGCGCAAAGACAAGAAGCAATAGCAAATGTGAGGTAGTGTATTTAATGTGCATGAATAAGCATCTACCTCAGGGTCATAGCAAACATACATAAAGCGCACAACAAATGGTCTATGGTAGGCATATGAATCATTCACAACACCAAATAAAATGAAGTGTCTAAACACATGGGTCAAGTGCAAGACAATCCAAGCATAACGTGCATATGGTGTAGTGAACATAGTGTGGCACTCAACACAATAGAAAGAGCAATTGTTCATCATGTGTGAGGCAATCAAGTCAAGCGTGTAGCAATTAATGTGACATGGCATATGTGAAGAAATGACATTGTTGCAATCAAACACATAGGAATAGCTTGGGATAATCATGTTTGATGCAACACACAAGGCATATATATCATGAGGCATGGTAATGTGGCAATGACAAGTCAAAACAAGATCGCTAGCATGTGTGCAATGTGTCATGGTGCAAGCAACACATGAAGTATGATCCACAATATTCATGCTCATGGTTTGGGGGTTCTCGAAAGAGAAGGATATCACCTCGAAAGCATGTCCTTGTGCGTCCTTCACAATGCCGAAGTAGTAGCAAATGCGTTGTAGAAGCGCGTCGGTCGAAAGTGGCTCGCTCTCAAGAGCTCGAATGGTCAACTCACGTGAAGTGGAAGTTGACACGGGGTCAAACGATCCTTCACATGCACACAACAAAGCAAAGAATGTATGTGCATGGTAGATAAACACATCATCCATCATGATGGTTCTCTTCTCTTGCACATAACCATTAGAAGCAAAAGTGCATGAATAATATGATGCAACAATGGTGATATTCATGACACTAGGCATATGGTGCAAATAAGGAAGACAAGCATGCTTCACATGAAATATGTCAAAAACTCCAATAATATGGGAGAAAGCTATGGTGGAAATCTCATTAGCAAGACTAAAATCATTGTTACACTCAATACATGGCAAATCATCTAGCATGAGAGAGGCAACATATGGAGATATATGAAAACATTCAATATCAATCATGTGCAAAGCATGGCAATAGGTGCTATCAACCGCATGAAACGAGCAAGTATGAATCATCGGTGATGCAACAAGGTAAGCAATCATAGTAATCATGTCGTGCAAACTAGTGGAGCGAAGATGCAACACACTAGAGGAAATCATGGCAATCATGTCATGTGAGCAAATAATAGGCATAGACAATGTGCATGACATATGGCAAGCACGAAAAGAAAGCATGATCAAAGTATCATCATAGGCATTGGGCACAAATGAAACATGGCGATAACAAGTAATATCTCCACCAAGCTTGCAAATACACATACAAGTACTAGAATCAAGGATCATGTCTAATGCAAAGCATGGGTCACCAAAGCATGTCATCCAAGTGGAAATGAGCATATCATGCAAAGTGAACATGGCAAGATGGGCATAGAATATGTAATGGATAATAACCCATAACCATGTGAGGGCCATGTAGAAGAAATGTGCAAAGGCTCGTTGCATAGAGGGTGGGTGGAGGGTAAGCACTCCATGTTGGTGCACATCTTCATTGCTCTCTGGAGCTTGTTTCGTCAATTCGTGCGCTTGGGAGGTTGACGAGTAAGTGTGATGACCTACACAAGAAAGACACAAACGAAAGAAAGTGTGTGTGTGTGTGTGTGGTAAATGTACACATCATCCATCATGATGTGTATGTGCACGTGAGAGTTAGCACAAAACAAGCAATGCTCAAAGAAATTTGTTGCATGGTATAAGAACATGTCATCCATCATGGAGGAATAGTTGTTATGTATAACACAATGGGGACACAAATTGAGCATGCACGTATATGGCACATCAATATCATTTTTATTCATGGGGAGCATATTGTGCACATAATTATTGGGATCATGCAATGGATGGGAGTGATAAAAATCTTCTAAAATGTATGAGGAAACTATGGGGGTCTCCTCATAAGCAATAGCGGAAACATCAAATGGACAAAACGAACAACATCCAAAACAATGCATGTTCGAAGCTAGGTGGTCATGGCATGGCATATGTGAACAATTGCGCAAATGGTGTAAAGGAAGCATAGCAATATCATCACAAGAAAAACAAATGCCAATAACCATGGGCTTGTCATCTATGCCATATGTGCAAATTGGGTTCATTTTAATGGTATATGCATAGTTACTACGATGAGATTGCAAAGACGCGATATGGTTGATCTCATACATAGCATATGACAAGTCAAGTGGATTGTCGAACATGATGTGACCAAGAGAATTCACACAAGAAATCCTATGCAACATGGCATCACAACTAATAGACTCCACATGGCAATCATCAAACTCATCATAAATGGGTAAATCATCGCATGGGGAAATCATACTAGCATGAAGTGTGTCAATAGGAGGATCGACATCATGCAAGCAATCAATGTCCACTAGTGGGACAAGAGCATCACCTTCACCTATGTTACCTTTGTCATTCCATTCATGCGGTGTAGGTGAGGTGGCAAAGACCAAATTGTGGTCATCTTCATCGTGATGGAACCATGTGGGGGGTGCATCATATTCCACCATGGCCATCGTCTTGTCCATAGGAAGGACGAAGTCGTCGAGAATCGGCGCATCATCATATATGGGACCTAGCACCAAATGAGAAGACACAATAGGGGTAGAGGTTAAGTCATTAGAAATCGAAATGACCTCACATTACCTATCAACTATCTCACTCTCTCTATGTGGTGTCTAACTCACTCCCTCAAAATAGGTGCACTCAAACTCACATATGATGGAGTCACTCATCTCACTCAAGTGGTGGGGGTTGTGGCTCTCCTCACACGGGAATTGGGGCATCTCATCATATGTGGGTCTAGTGCTGAACTCACTCTCACTCTCAATATGGTGGCTCATGTCTCTCAACTCATCTCCAAACGCCGCCGTGGTCGAAGGGAAAATCTCGTGCTCAACCATCTCATCACCGTCACCGTGGATGAAGGCCGAAGATGGCACATCATCATTCGCCTCCATGACCAAAGGGAAAATCCCATTCTCGATCATCTCACTCTCGCCTCCAAAGATGGAAGCATCATCCTTGCTCGCCACCTTGTCGCTCGCCTCCAAAGCTTGGTCCTTGATTGGCTCTGTAGTCGTAGTCATCACTGTGCCGTCTTCAAAAAGAGTCGTGGTAGACTCGGCATCGTCAATGCCACAAAGAGGGATGGCAGTGAAGTCGAACTTGGGAGTGTCGTCTTGGAGCTCATCGGGCTTGGACATCGTGGTGGTACTATCCTCATGCTCGTTTTCGTGGAGCTTGGTCGTCGCGAAGTGTGCTTGGGGTCGAGTAGCCTTGGTCTTCTTGAGTTCTTTTTCCGCCTTGAGAGCACCAATGTAGAGGTCGTAGAGAGTCTCGTAGTTGTCGGTGAAGATAGTCTTGGAGATGTCGTTGTTCAATCCCATCATGAAGTGGAACTTCATCCAAATGTGGTCGTCCACACCGGCTCGTTGCAAGGCTTTCTTCATATCCATGAAGTACTCATCGAGGGACTTGGATCCTTGGATGGTGTTCTCCAATTAGCGTTGAAGATGTTTCGTGTAGGTGGAAGGCACAAATTCTCGCCGCATCGCTTTCTTCGTCTTGGGCCAACTCATGTTGAAGCTCTTCAAAGGTGTGTGAAACCACCATGTCGACGCGTAGTCGTGGAAGTTCCGTGTGGCGCACTTCAATTGATCTTCGGAGGGGACTTGATGTAGATTGAGGTAGTCATCTATCTTGCACTCCCACTTGAGGTACTCTTCGGGGTCGTGACTCCCATAGAAAGGAATCTCATGGTCGATGTCGAAGTCGTAGTAGCTCGTGGAAGTCGCGGACTTGAGCTTGAGGCGCTTCTCTTGAGCCTAATCTTGAGGTGCTTATCGGCAAAGATGCCGCATATCCAAAGGCAAAGATGCCTTGATGTCGCTTGGCGAAGATGCCAAGGTAGGTGGTGAAGTCGTAGAGCGGTGGTTGGTGTTGAGCTCATGACCTTCACGTTCTTGTCGGTGATGGTGTCGTTGCTGATGTGATCTTGCCGGAGATGGTAGCTCGGAAGGATGTACACTTGAGCGTCTTCTTGAAGATGAGGAAGACCTCTTGCAGGTCTTGATGAGGGCTTTGAGCTCCTCCATTTGAGCATCCATCTTGGCGTCCAAGTGGTTCCTCATGTCATCAAACTCATCGTTGTTGTTGTAGACCGAAGTAGATGTGCTTTGCCTATCCATCACAAGATTCGAGTAAAGGTGAGTAGGAAATGAGATAAACAATACCAAGATACCTTTTCCCAAAGTTGAGGATGTATCCCGTGTCACTCAATGTGAATTGAGAGAATAGTGGATTTGGTACCGGACTTGTTCACTCACACCTACAAAAGTAAAGCTTATCAAGTGGCTTGGTTAGGACAAGTGACACAAAATTCAAGCAAATTGAAGTCCAAGATATGTAAATGTTGAAATCAATCCAAAGGACTCAAAATGCAAAGCAAGTGATCAATAATGTAGAGGAGGGCAATAAAGAAACACACGCGGTGGGATAATGAGGCTTGTGCAACTATAGAAATGAGCAATACAAAATTGCCTAACGAAGACTAAGATCGTGTTGCACAAACACAAGGAGAGACGCTAGCTTGATTGCACTTTGGGCATGATTCACCACTTGGCAGCAATCCTATTCATGCAAGAAAAACGTTTCCTATTCCATGTATCCTCATGCACAAGTATCTCTTTCTATGCTCCACTCTTTGCTTATAAGCTTTTGATCTTTTTCTTACTTAAAAGATTTTTTCTCCCTTTTTTTTCTCTTCCTTTCCACTATTCTTATTGAGCTTCAACCAAATACATGAGACAAGTATCACAAGATATGCACGGGAGCAAGCAATTGCACTATATGATATATCAAATGATGCAACACTATGATATCGTATCACTATGGTGCTCAAGTTTTCGCAAAGCCCGGCAATACTCGGATAGCTAATCTCGATAGGTAAGGAGGTAATCACAAAGATGGTGGGGCTAACAATGTGTAATGGCAAGGAAGGAAAGATTATGACGGAATGGATACCTTCGTCACACTTAACCTTTCACGAAGTCGGGGGTAACCGGCCTTGCTTCCGGTTGAAGTTGGTATCAAAGGATGGATGGTCGTCGTCGGTTGCGATTGTCGGTGGTTGATGTAGTCGATGGCACGATACAAGTGTCTGGTGGTCGATGAAGAAGGAACCATCCCTAAGTATCCACCTTAGGAGACTCAAATCATAGCTCAAGCAACCACAAACGCAATGGGAACCAAAATGGGTTAGGTTGCGGAAGTTTTGGGTGGTATTGCGGAAGTTATGGTGGAGGGCCTAGGCAAACTTGCCAAATTTTCAAAATATTTATGGGGTCAAATGGTGGTGGAACTAATTTTTTGTGATGGGGGGTGTCAATAGCTACAAAACGAGCTAAATAACATCAAAATCGGACTCCGGATGAATTAGTTATGGCCGAAATGGTGAAACACAAGTGGCTGAAATCTACAAGGGCCGGATGTCTGGGGGTAGGCCAGATTTCCGGGCATTGTTTCCAGAACCGATGCCTGTTTTGGCGCTCCAGGATGTAACACCCTGGTTTTCGCCCCTTGTTTTTTTTCCTTCACGGGATTTGACTCCCGTCTTTTTTTCGGTGTTACTGGATTTTCTCTCGCCCTTGGGTATATGAAGATGGTTATTTAGTCTTGCCTTTCCTATCGAACTAGAGACTCTCTCCAACCCAACCTTACCCTCCAAGATATATTCTCAAGATTTTGTCGCCGAAACCCTACTCTCCGATCTACCGGAAGGGAAACCCTAATTTCTTCCGTTACAAAGGAACCCCAATTTCCCTCGATCTGCTGCCTCCCAAACTTTTTCCAAAGACTCTCCTACATCTATCAACCCTGGATATGCAAAAATATTGCCAAGTCATTTGCAACATTTTCATTTAAAATTAATTCCTTTTTCTGATGTTTAAAGGAATTAAATCCAGGAAAATATCTATCCATCTCCAAAGTTCATGAAAACTTGTGGAGATATTCTTTGTGACCTCTTCCTCCTCGTGCCGTCGCATCCGCCTGGACTGTGTCAGGTCGGCAACGCCGTGACACCAGCAAGGCTACAGCCACGTCGCCCGCAACCTCCAGAACCCCGGCCAGCTCACCGGGCGGCCAAGCTTATCACCTCTCCTCATTGGGCTATAAATAGACGTTCCCCGGCCCTCCCGAGCTCACCCCACTCCCCTCTCCCTCCCAGCTCCCTCTCATAGCTCGATGGAGCGAGTCCCAGTGCCCAATCGCGCTGCCATGACCGCCATAGCCGGCACTGTCCCCGCTCGAATTAGAGCCAACCGGAGCTCCTCCCTCCTCTCTATCTTCACCGGTGGAGTCCTTCAGCCACGGCGAACCCCTGCCCGAGCCACTTCTCACCCCATCACCGCCGTAGCAGCCGCCCCAACTGCGCTCGACGCCGGTTGCCGCCATGGCCGATGGAGCGCTTTATCTCGGCTTCCCCGAGGTCTGTGTTCCAGCGGAGTGGATGCGGCTTGGCCTCCCGAGCTCGCCGATAGGTCGAGCCTCGCGAGAGGTGGCCGTAGTCGTCAGGGATCACCATCGGGCTCCTCTGCTCTCTCGGCCAGACGAGCTGGCGCGGGAGGAAGAAGAAGGCTGGCCAGGCGGGCCCCACCTCCTCGCGGACCCCACCCGTCAGCCACCCATAGCTAGCCAGCTGGATAAGTGGAGACGCCCTCCCGTGAAGCCGCCTCCCCGCAATGAAAACGTATTCCCCCAAATACGTTTTCGTTTATTCAGCCGGCGGCTGAACTGGCTACTTTATGAACGTTCACTCGTTAAGGACGAAAACGGACAGAAATCTGTTTGTTTTCTGCCTAATGAACGAACGGCCATTTCTCCGCGACCGTAACTCCGATTCAGGTGATTCCAAAGCCCACGTTCTCTGTTCGTCGAGCCCGTTCCGATGACATCACTTTCACCATGTTGACACATTCTGAAAATGCCCATTTTTCCCCTGCCCTATATTCAGCCCCTCCGAGAGGGAATCCTTTCCGGCGAATTTTTCCGCGAGGTGATCGCACTTCTCTCGGGTGAATCCGTCGACCCCCAGGCAAGCCGACCATCTGATATATGCCCTAAACCATTGCTCTGTGTTATTCTTGCATGTTTAATTAATGAATATGCCTGTGTTGAAATAATTAAACTCCTGCTAGGTTGAACTTGTTATTTACATTACCTGCTAATGCTCATCATATTATCGCACTAGTGACTCGTAGATGACCCTATGGAGATAGGTTGTTATGTTTTCATGCATTACTGTTGTTATTGCTATGATAAAAGAATGTGACTTAATAATGACAACCTCCTCCGTCGGCTGGATCGAGTCATAGTGCCACTGAACCGAGCTCGTCAAGTGCAACCACACTTGCCTGGATGGGGAGGCCCTAGCTTGGTCTATTGTCTTGCCTCTTATCCGTACCACCAAAGAGGGAAGGTTATGCGTGCGCGCTACCCTGGCCCGGTAGGTGGCGATAACCTTATGAGCCCAGTTGTTTGTTTGCGCGCGGTCCCCGTTTGGGACAGTTTAGTTTGGCCACGACGGTGGCAGGTTTCACGGGGTGACACAAGGGCCACCCAGGACATGGCCCTGGGAGGGTATGATTGTCGGTGGGACCGTAAGAGTGCCGGGCAATAGACAAGTTTTGTTGGAGCAGCACCGGTCCACCCGAATGGGAGCACGAGGCCAGGAGCTCCATAGTGTGGGTAAAGTGTGCAACCTCTGCAGAGTGTAAATCTATTCGAATAGCCGCGTCCTCGGTCATGGGACACAGTTCGTACTAGGTCACACTATTTGGTCTGTGTTGAGTCTGGAGGAACAAACCATATGATGTTAATAATGCACCAGAGAAAGGTATGATTTGTCAGATTTATGGTACAGATGCAGGGACATCGGATGATGTCAGGTATATGGCATGTTAGCCAAGCGATTGCTATGAGATGAGTGGTCAGATGACCGCATGACTTGGATTTGATTTGGATCGAGTTTGGATTGGATCCTAAGATTATTCGGAGTATGGATTAAATTACTTGATATACTTTATCTTCGTCATACTGCAGTTACTTTGATAGTTTCCATGCTAGATAATACTGTTAGGACATGATCTGTAAAAATGATGTTAGATAATCCTGCTATGACATGATGATTAATGCTGCTGGATAATTAATCTTGCTAGATAATCCTGCCATAACATGATAGTTAATACTGTTAAGATAACAAGTGCATGCTTGAATGCCATGGATTGCTTTGCTTGGTGTATATGTTGGTTTGGTTTGCTTGCGAGTACATTCAAAAGTACTCAGTAGCCTTCAATGTGGCCAGGTTCACCTAAGGATTCGACGCCCTCTAGCGAGGAGCCGGATTGTTCGCGGGCTAGAAGAATAACCCAGTCAGATCCCTGTGGATTGGAGCCGCACCAAGACCATGCTGCCTTAGATAGAGCTTTTTCCGCCGCCATCTCCCTTGTAAAATGTCATGTAAGACTTATATATCCATAAATAGAAATGTCTGTGTTCATGATACTTGTTGTAAAAGCGCATGCCAGAGTGATTTCCTGGGCTGGTGTGTGCGGCGACCGTCTAGCTACAGTGGTAATCAGGCGGGGCGCCACAACGGATGGTATCAGAGCCAGGCTGACTGTAGGTTACCCTAGCTGGATTTCATTGCCTCTTGATCAGTAGAAAGCCCAGATGGATTTCAGCCATCTTTGCAGAACAGGCACGGCTACTATTGATCATAAGGCAACCCCATAGGTTTTGGCTCCATCAGACCCCAACTCTCATGGCCTTTGCCTCCGGTGGGAGATGTCTGCACCAGGCAACGACCCATGAGCCCTGAACCCCTAGGTAAACCAGATATCCCCACCTTGCTTGCTAACCATGGCATTTCTCTCCTCAAATCTAGTTTACTTTGGGGAAACCCTTATAAATTCCATCTCTTCCCGACGACCCCAGGATCGTTGACTGAGCCACTTTGGCTATGGTCGTGCGTCGAGTTTGATGTTCCCTAAGGAAGTAGTAGGAGCTTGACACCAATCTCTACCAGGAGCATTGTGTGGTTTTTTGCTTTTAAGTCCTTAGAGGTGCATCGAGTGCGCTATACTAGTTATACTAGTGAATCTTCGGCCACATGTGTATGATCCGCAAAATTTGAGCTTTAGTTGCTTTTTGGTTTTCGCGATTTTGCTTCTTTTGTCGATTCCGTTCTGCCGCACCGACTGGATCCATCTGCAAGTACTGCCAAACAAGACCAACACACAACCCGGATAATACCCAATAATCCAAATAAGTAAGAGTCAAGCCAAGTCAACTGCCTGATATTCAAAATAGCAACCCCAGAGCAACCAAGTGAAGAATGGGTCAGAAGTAGAATCCGTGTGCAACAGTCAAGGCCAGAATATACCTAAGAGAGTTTGCCGCAGAATAGATTACACCTAAGGATCAAATGATTCCGTCCTCGACACAAGGATTATTTCAGCCACTGGGGTGAACCTTGAGTCTTTTTCAACGGACCCAAGAATTATTTATTACCCACAGAAGACATATTTCGAGAATGTGGAGGTGCCGAGAGCCACAACAACACTCTGGTATGTGGATACACATTTCAAAACATATTTTGGAATTTACCGGTGCATATACAAAATTTTCTGGGCACTATGAATAAGATTTGCGAGACATATGGATAAGTCCACGGCTATCCGGAATCAATGAGAATTCCAAATACCCGGAAGCTCAGCCAAACCGAATGGAATTATTTGCCAACTGCTTACTACCGGCAACATCTGGTATCCCGGATTAACTATCAACATGAAGTCTGCATCGGTCGTGCAACCTTTACAGCAACAATGATCAGATCAGTAGAAGGACAAGCAGTGTGCATGACCAACGGAATATCTTCAGACAAGATATGGCCTATACCAAGTTTTGGCTCCGCTATGGGTAAATTTTGAATACTTCGGAAGGAAGCCAGAATCGGCCATAGGTCCGACTGCATATCACGGTGCAAGGCCTTTGGTACAAGGAACCCAACCTTCCTCCGCAAGCTACCAGAAGGAGCTTCTAACGCAAGACTCCCAATCTTCCTTAGCAAGCTATCGTGAAAAGCTTCCGGCATAAGGCACTCAACTTTCCGTAGTAAGTCACATGAGGGAAAGCTTCCAAGGTACGATACCCAGCCTTCTTCAGCACACCACCTTGGCAGAAGCTTCGGGCTTAAGGAAGTCAGCCTTCTTCAACACGCCATCATGCCCACGATAGTTTTGTCAGAAGCCCGAACTAGTCCGGACACACGACCGCCACAGAGCTCAATTGATTATGAAAGGATTTATCCTACCTCTGCATATGTTGTGAGCATGCAGTCCAGTGGATCAGTTCATGCGAGCCACTCGTACACGGGAATGACTGTGTTTAGAGAAACATTGGCCCCATACTTCAAGAAAGGATATGTACACAGCAGCCCCTATGAGATATGCAAGAGTAAATTGTGTGTACAAGCCCAACAAGCTAGGTTATGACCAAGGAGCCATGTTGGCAGGTCACGACAGGTCCATCAAAGGAATTCTCAAGAACAAAGAAGTTGTGGACAAATAGTCTCCGTGACGATCAGTAAAATAAAGCTTCATGGATAAGGTGATATTGCCAATCCTTGTCGGACTCTTGCATATACGGCCACAACAATGCAGCCAGCATGTCATACTCATCGAGAATATGGGCCATCAACCAAGATAAAAGGCTATGCTCCAAAAGATGCACTGAATGACAGCCACACTATGTTTAGCTCAGAGGTTTTAACAGGGATTACCGAGGATGTACACAAGCAATACCATGCACCAAGAAGGATGTCTTGCCCATGAGAGTCAGTGCGCGAAGTATCGCAATAAAACCCGAAGCAGCTACTTCCAGGCCTTGGAAACCAAGCTATTTGTCGATACTCCGAGCTACCCACCAACCCCAGGCAACAAGCTACCAGCAAAAGGGTCTGCCTGACAGGAAAGAGAAGGATTCAATGCAGTCGTTCGAGAAGGCAACACCTGACCCATCAGAAGAGGCAGTCAAAAGGCCAGTGAGCCAATGAAGACAAGACAGCTGATGGATCCAAGTCACACACAGGTATGTCCCCCTTAGCCGGGAGGTAAGCCCGGAAATCTCGAGGACGAGATTTTCTTAAGGGGGGTAGGTTTGTAACACCCTGGTTTTCGCCCCTTGTTTTTTTTTCCTTCGCGGGATTTGACTCCCGTCTTTTTTCGGTGTTACTGGATTTTCTCTCGCTCTTGGGTATATGAAGATGGTTATTTAGTCTTGCCTTTCCTATCCAACTAGAGACTCTCTCCAACCCAACCTTACCCTCCAAGATATATTCTCAAGATTTTGTCGCCGAAACCCTGCTCTCCGATCTACCGGAAGGGAAACCCTAATTTCTTCCGTTACAAAGGAACCCCAATTTCCCTCGATCTACTGCCTCCCAAACTTTTTCCAGAGACTCTCCTACATCTATCAATCCTGGATATGCAAAAATATTGCCAAGTCATTTGCAATATTTTCATTTAAAATTAATTCCTTTTTCTGCTGTTTAAAGGAATTAAATCCAGGAAAATATCTATCCATCTCCAAAGTTCATGAAAACTTGTGGAGATATTCTTTGTGATCATATTGAGCTCCAATAAAAATATTGGCCATAATTAAATAAGGGAAATTGTATTTTCCTATTTAAAGCCAATATTGCATTTTGGGCACTTTCCAAAGGAGCTGCTATTTTGGTAGCCAGGAAAAATCCCAAATAATTTGTGGAGCTTCTCCTATCCATACCTTCACCATTTCCATCAAGATCCCAAGTTCCATAGTTCAAATTTTGAGTGCATCATCCAATTCTTTTCTCTGGACCTATTTTGAGATTGTGAAGCAACTATATTTTATATTCCTTCAAAATTCTTCAAAGTAATCCAGGACCTCACATTCCTTATAGGATGTGAGCATGCAAAAATTCACATCATTTTATATAGCCAATTTCTCTCAAAAATTCCATCTAGTTTCTGTCCAGATTGCATCTCTGTGAAGGAAGTACCTTCATAGATGATCAGATTGAGCTGAAATTTTTCCAGATATCTCTCATGACCAAATAATCACCTTACACAAAAATTCAGCTTATATCATCAAGTCATTTGAGCACAACATCAAAACCTAGCCTCTGGACCAAATTCTGCATTACAAAGGAAGTGCATGCAAACAAGGACCAAATGACTTGAAATTTTTCCAGCATCTACTCCTTCCTACCCCATATTATTTTGACAACATTTCAATCTCACTTGATAAGTCATTTCACCTCAGCTTGGTCCCCAAGTTTCTGCCCAGAAGTTGTTCTAGATCCCCTCAACCACTCTAGAGCCATCCTGGTCCATCCAGTGTTCGACCTCATCTATTTGAGCAGTGAGGGAGCTGTTTGACAAAATTGGACAGGCAGGAGAGTGCCAGAGCTTGTAGTGCGCGTGGTGACCACGCGGCAACCGTGCAGAAACGGCGCTCTGGGTGCTGTCCTCGTCGGCCAGCTCGCTCCGGCCAGCCTCCGCTCGTCCGGGCATTTTCCACGGCTCCGCACCATCCACGTAGCCCCTCTCCTGCAACTTCCCGTTGCTCTTCCTTCCTCCTCGCGCCACGGCGGCCACCGACGCGGCACTGTACTCCCCGTGATCCGCCGTCGTCTTCATCTACCCTAGCCACTTCCTCCTCTTGTCGTCGCATCCGCCTGGACTATGTCAGGTCGGCAACGCCGCGACACCAGCAAGGCTCCAGCCACGTCGCCCGCAACCTCCAGAACCTCGGCCAGCTCACCGGGCGGCTGAGCTTATCACCTCTCCTCGCCGGGCTATAAATAGACGTTCCCCGGCCCTCCCGAGCTCACCCCACTCCCCTCTCCCTCCCAGCTCCCTCTCATAGCTCGATGGAGCGAGTCCCAGTGCCCAATCGCGCTGCCATGACCGCCATAGCCGCCACTGTCCTCGCTCCAATTAGAGCCAACCGGAGCTCCTCCCTCCTCTCTATCTTCACCGGTGGAGTCCCTCAGCCACGGCGAAGCCCTGCCCGAGCCCCTTCTCACCCCATCACCGTCGTAGCAGCCGGCCCAACTGCGCCCGACGCCGGTTGCCGCCATGGCCGATGGAGCGCTTTATCTCGGCTTCCCCGAGGTCCGTGTTCCAGCGGAGTGGATGCGGCTTGGCCTCCCGAGCTCGCCGGTAGGTCGAGCCTCACGAGAGGTGGCCGCAGTCGTCGGGGATCGCCGTCGGGCTCCTCTGCTCTCTCGTCCAGACGCGCAGGCGTGGGAGGAAGAAGAAGGCTGGCCAGGCGGGGCCCACCTCCCCACGGACCCCACCCGTCAGCCACCCATAGCCAACCAGCTGGATAAGTGGAGACGCCCTCCCGTGAAGCCGTCTCCCCGCAATGAAAATGTATTCCCCAAAATACGTTTTCGTTTATTCAGCCGGCGGCCGAACTGGCTACTTTATGAACGTTCACTCGTTAAGGACAAAAACGGACAGAAATTTGTTTGTTTTCTGCCTAACGAACGAACGGCCATTTCTCCGCGATCGTAACTCTGATTCAGGTGATTCCAAAGCCCACGTTCTCTGTTCGTCGAGCCCGTTCTGATGAAATCACTTTCACCATGTTGACACATTCTAAAAATGCCCATTTTGCCCCTGCCCTATATTCAGCCCCTCCGAGAGGGAATCCTTTCCGGCGAATTTTTCCGCGAGGTGATCGCACTTCTCTCCGGTGAATCCGTCGACCCCCAGGCAAGTCGACCATCTGATATATGCCCTAAAGCATTGCTCTGGGTTATTCTTGAGTGTTTAATTAATGAATATGCCTGTGTTAGAAATAATTAAACTCCTGATAGGTTGAACTTGTTATTTACATTACCTGCTAATACTCATCATATTATCGCACTAGTGACTCGTAGATGACCCTATGGAGATAGGTTGTTATGTTTTCATGCATTACTGTTGTTATTGCAATGATAAAAGAATGTGACTTAATAATGACAACCTCCTCCGTCGGCTGGATCGAGTCATAGTGCCACCGAACCGAGCTCGTCAAGTGCAACCACACTTGCCTGGATGGGGAGGCCCTAGCTTGGTCTATTGTCTTGCCTCTTATCGGTACCACCAAAGAGGGAAGGTTATGCATGCGCGCTACCCTGGACCGGTAGGCGGCGATAACCTTATGAGCCTAGTTGTTTGTTTGCGCGCGGTCTCCGTTTGGGACAGTTTAGTTTGGCCACGACGGTGGAAGGTTTCACGGGGTGACACAGGGGCCACCCAGGACATGACCCTGGGAGGGTATGATTGTCGGTGGGACCGTAAGAGTGCCGGGCAATAGACAAGTTTGGTTGGAGCAGCACCGGTCCACCCGAATGGGAGCACGAGGCCAGGAGCTCCATAGTGTGGGTAAAGTGCGCAACCTCTGCAGAGTGTAAATCTATTCGAATAGCCGCGTCCTCGGTCATGGGACACAGTGCGTACTAGGTCACACTATTTGGTCTGTGTCGAGTCTGGAGGAACAAACCATATGATGTTAATAATGCACCAGAGAAAGGTATGATTTGTCAGATTTATGGTACAGATGCAGGGACATCGGATGATGTCAGGTATATGGGATGTTAGCCAAGCGATGGCTATGAGATGAGTGGTCGGATGACCACATGACTTGGATTTGATTAGGATCGAGTTTGGATTGGATCCTAAGATTATTCGGAGTATGGATTAAATTACTTGATATACTTTATCTTCGTCATACTGCAGTTACTTTGATAGTTTCCATGCTAGATAATACTGTTAGGACATGATCCGTAAAAATGATGTTAGATAATCCTGCTATGACAAGATGATTAATGCTACTGGATAATTAATCTTGCTAGATAATCCTGCCATAACATGATAGTTAATATTGTTAAGATAACAAGTGCATGCTTGAATGCCATGGATTGCTTTGCTTGGTGTATATGTTGGTTTGGTTTGCTTGCGAGTACATTCAAAAGTACTCAGCGGCCTTCAATGTGGCCAGGTTCACCTAAGGATTCGACGCCCTCTAGCGAGGAGCCGTAGTGTTCGCGGGCTAGAAGAGTAACCCAGTCAGATCCCTGTGGATTGGAGCCGCACCAAGACCATGCTGCCTTAGATAGAGCTTTTTCCGCCGCCATCTCCCTTGTAAAATATCATGTAAGACTTATATATCCATAAATAGAAATGTCTGTGTTCATGATACTTGTTGTAAAAGCGCATGCCAGAGTGATTTCCTGGGCTGGTGTGTGCGGCGACCGTCTGGCTACAGTGGTAATCAGGCGGGGCGCCACACAGGAGCCGGATGTCTGGCCGGGGGGGCGGATGTCTGGCCCGACAAATTCCAGATCACGATTTTGAACTCGAAAACTCGATTTGGGCTGGAATTTTGGGATTTCAAAGGCGAAATTGAAGGGGAAAAAGATGAAATTAAGGCTAGGAAATGCAAGAGGAGGTAGATCCACTTGCCAAGCACAAGATCCACAGATCAAAATAAACAAAAACTCACAAAAATCATCAAAATGCAAGAAAATTTTTGGGGCTCTTTTTGGTGGGGATTTTCAAATTGGGACGAAAACAAACAAAATTAGGCTAGAACATGGGGGTGTAGGGATCCAAATCCATGTAAGATGATGTAGGGTATAGGCCAAAGTACCCCGATTTGTCCCGATGTTCATGAATTGGAGGGGCTACGCGGAGGAACGCGTAGAACACGAAGAACAAGAGGGGGAAATCACAAGAGGAAACACACAAGAACAAGTCCAATCACACATCCACTAGACTAACAAACACACAAGATCCACAAGGTACAGGAACAATCAAGGGAAAGATACAAGGTAGAGTTCATCCCAAATCCTAGAGGAGATGAGGTCTTAATGATCTAGATAGATCCTTCTCCCTTAGGAGGTCTTGATGATCTAGTGAGATCCTTCTCCCTCAAGAGGAATCCCACAAGGGGTGGTACATGAGCTAAGATCCAATGTGTAGTTCTAATCTTAGCTAACCCTAGAATGGAGGAGGGGAAGGTCTATTTATAGTACAAGCCACGAAGGGGTAAGTGGGAGAGAGATACATGGGCCTCGGGCCCTATCCATGCGCGCAGGCAGGCGCCGGATGTCCGGTAGGGGGCCGGATGTCCGGCCTCTCGTGAGGCGCCGGATGTCCGGGGCGTGGCCGGATGTCCGGCCCGACGGTGGCCAAACTTTAGGTGGCCTCGGGTGTCCTTCGCCGGATATCCTACAGGTGGCCGGATGTCCGGCCCGTCCATGTAGCGCCGGATGTCCGGGGTGTCGCCGGATGTCCGGCCACTAATGCAGCATGGCCGTTTGCTGGTGCAGCTCCTTCAGCTGTACAGACGCCGGATGTTAGGCCTTGGCCCGGATGTTCGACCACTGTAGCTTCAGCAGCTCCGTCTTCTTCCGTCATCGCTTCCACGCTTCCTTCGCGGATGGTGTAGGTGTTCCTTGGCGCTTGCACTCCTCCTCTTCATCCGTGAAGCTCCGACAATACCTATGCATGCACATGGGAGAAGTGTCAAGTAGTATACCATCCTCGAAGGGGTCAAGTGAGCACGTGTAAAGGAGATGATTCACCTTTGTGTATGCGAAGTAGATGTCATACGTGTCACTTGCCAAATGGACTCTTGACATGGTGATGTTCGTAGGATGCTCCGCATCACCTTCTATCACAGGGTGGAGACACCGCAAGATTGAACCTACTACAAAGCACCTCTCCCGCTGAAGATAAATCAATCTTGTTGGCCAAACCAAATGCATAGATCGGAGAGAAATACAAAGCTATAACAATCATGCATAATAAAGTTCAGAAAAGATTCAATTACTTTCAATGAATAATCTGATCATAAACCCACAATTCATCGGATCGCAACAAACACACCGCAAAAGAAGATTACATCGGATAGAACTCCAAGAAGATCGAGGAGAACATTGTATTGAAGATCAAAGAGAGAGAAGAAGTCATCTAGCTACTAGCTATGGACCCATAGGTCTGTGGTGAACTGCTCACACATCATCGGAAGGGCAGCAAGGTTGATGTAGAAGCCCTCCGTGATCGATTCCCCATCCGGCAGAGTACCGGAAAAGTCCTCCAGATGGGATCATGGAAGAACAGAAGATTGCAGCGGTAGAAAATTTATATCATCCTGCTCTCTGTTGGTTTGGGAATATATGTGAATTTATAGGCTTGGAATTAGGTCAAACGGAGCTGCGTGGGGCCCACAAGCTCAGGGGGCGCGCCTACCCCCCAAGGGCGCACCATGTGAGCTTATGGCTCTCACGTATCTCGTATGGTCTCCTCCTGAAGCTTCTAGGGTCCCTTCTGGTCCAGAAAAAATTAATCTAAAGATTTTTTTTCCGTTTGGACTTCGTTTGATATTGATTTTCTGAAAATCCAAAAACAAGCAAAAGTCAGGAACTGGCACTGGGCATTGGGTTAATAGGTTAGTCCCAAAAAATGATATAAAATAGCATATAAATGCATATAAAACATCCAAGATTGATAATATAATAGCATGAAACAATCAAAAATTATAGATGCGTCGGAGACGTATCAGTATCCCCAAGCTTAATTGCTACTCGTTCTCAAGTAGGTAAATGATAAAAATAGAATTTTTGATGTTGAATGCTACCTAACATGTGTATCATGTAATCTCTTTAGGGTATAAATATCGAGAAACGATAAAGTAACAACATCAACATAATAATATCCAGGAATATAAGAAGCATAATCATTAAAATTTCAAAATATACAATACTTAACGAATGTTATCCCCACTCACTTTATCATGTTAGCATGGCATGACTCCGCCTTCACCGCATTAATATAAATCATGAGCACCCCGGTGTTAAACCAGGCAATTGGATCATACTTCTAACACGCTTCAACATTTTCAACTTTACGCAATACATGAGCATGATCCATGGATATAGCACTATAGGTGGAATAGAATGTAGTCGTAGAGATCAATAAGGGAGGTCAAAAAGGAAGAAAGTCTTGCATCAACTCGGCAGATCAACGGACTATGGAGATGTCCATCAATCGATATCAATGCTAGGAGTAGGGATTGCCATGCAATGGATGCACTAAGAGCTATAAGTGTATGAAAGCTCAACTGAAACTAAGTGGGTGTGCATCCAACTTTCTTGCTCATGAAGACCTCCGGCATTTGAGGAAGCCCGTCATCGGAATATACAAGCCAAGTTCTATAATGAAAAATTCCGACTAGTAATATGAAAGTGACAACATAGGAGACTCTCTATATGAAGATCATGGTGCTACTCTGAAGCACAAGTGTGGAAAAAGGATAGTAACATTGCCCCTTCTCTCTTTATCTCTTTTTTTCTTTGTTAGGCTCTTTTTTTTCTTTTTTTCTTTTTCGTCCAGAGTCTCATCCTGACTTGTGGGGGAATCATGGTCTCCATCATCCTTTCCTCACCGGGACAATGCTCTAATAATGATGATCATCACACATTTATTTACTTACAACTCGATATTACAACTCAATAAAACTAGAACAATATGACTCTATATGAATGGCTCTGGTAGTGTACCAGGATGTGCAATGATCTAGCGTTAAATGTATAATAATGATGAATGGTGGTTGTGCCACAAATATCATGTCAGCTTTATATGATCATGCAAAACAATATGATGATGAACACACAAGTTATGTGACGGAATGGTGGAAGTTGCATGGCAATATATCTCGGAATGGCTATGGAAATGCCATAATAGGTAGGTATGGTGGCTGTTTTGAGGAGGATATAAGGAGGCTTATGTGTGATAGAGCATATCATATCACGGGGTTTGGATGCACCGGCGTAGTTTGCACCAACTCTCGAGGTTAGAAAGGGCAATGCACGGTACCGAAGAGGCTAGCAAATTGCGGAAGGGTAGGAGTGCATATAATCCATGGACTCACATTAGTCATAAAGAACTCACATACTTATTGTAAAGCCTATTAGCCCTCGAAGCAAAGTACTACTCGCATGCCCCTAGAGAGGAGGTTGGTAGGAGTTAACCATCGCGCACCCCCGATTATAACAGCACTCAAGGATTTCATTTCAGACATAAAGATGCTCAAACCTCCCCACCATGCCATGACCAACACTTAGATGAGAAGTTAATAACAAGATTTAATACCGATATTTCTACTAACCAATGATCATGAACCAATATCCTTTCATATTACGACATCAATATCATTAAACCATATGTTTCATATTTAGTGATCTACATGAAAGTTTTTATTATATTCCCCTTGAATACCTATGCTTTTTGGACTAGTCTTATAACATGTGCAAATTTCCATTACTATTTATTAGACTCTCAAAAAGATTTAAGTGAAGCATGAGAGTTGTCGTGCGTACGACAATCTATGGGATCAAGGAGATCCCTTTGCGGTTCGGCTGTGGGAATCAACGTACACAAATAGCAGTTTTAGCAATGCAAGAACACACAAGTGATTTTACCTAGGTTCGGGCCACCGTGAGGTGTAAAACCCTACTCCTACTTTGATTGGATTATTTGTGGAAGCACAAGTACAAGAGAGCACAGCTTGCCGGCAAGGTGCGTCAGAAGTGTAGCTACGTAATGAACTTGTGCAAAGTGTCGACCTTTTTTAAGGTAGCCATGGGCCTCCTTTTATAGACAGAAGGGTTAACCACAGTGGCAAAATGGTAATTACAGAAGGTATGTAGTGGCTACAGTGCTATCATACCTAACCCTGACGGGATAGGACAAAAGCCATTAATGTGCCGTTAGGTGTCATACTGGGGACAAGCTCCGGCAAGGATTCTGCACCACTCGCCCAGCTACCTCCTATTATCTTGACACGATCCAGGGATAGGTGTCATTAAAGCTTGATCTTCAGGCGGCGTGCTGACACGTGCCCCAACAAGCCTCACCTAACTGCCTGCCTGCTCGACACCTATTGACGAGCAACTAGCTGGTCACTGAGGTGGAGCAGTGGAGCGGCAGAAGGGAGCTTGCCGGCACGGAGCTTGCCGGGCCTACCCTTGCCAGTGTGTAACTTGCCGGAAAGTGTAATCTTGATCTTTAGTAATGTCTTAGTACTTCTCGATGACCTGCCTTGAGGTCTTCTTCATGGTCTTGTTAACCAAGTCTTGCATCTTGACATGAGCTATCCCCCGGCAGGCCCTTGCCGTCGGGAAGGCTACTACTGTTTGTGCATAACTCAGGGTATGGAAACACTCATGTTTTTATACACCGACAGGAGCCCCCGGGCCTAGGCCACACAAGTATGCCGAGCGTTGTTGGGCTAGGCCCAAAATAGTGCACAGACACACGTGGCAGGGAATAACCATTGTAATCATCATCTTTACTGCATGCCCACGACGCGCATTAACTGCAGAACGTGGGAGAGGTGGAGCGAAATGGTAAAATTGGGGTAGTGCGCCTGAAAAAGCGCTGACACGTCAGACAGTGAAGAGCCAGCCCCCGCGCCTTCCTCATATAAAGAGCATCTGCAGGGGCATTGCTCATCCACTTCCTTCGTCTCCAATCTCGCTGCCGCCCTCGTCTTCTTCCTTGCGCAGAAGCGGAGCCCATCACCATCGGCGCACTACGCCTCCACCTATCCACTGTCTCATCCTCTTGGTGCCGCCATGGCACCCAAGAGAGCCACCAAACCAGCAAACTCGGAGGTGAAGAAGGCCGCCAAGCCCGTCGATCCAGAGGCGGAGAGGAGGAGGGGGCATAGCAAAACGGCGCAGGGAGAACGTCGTCTTCCATCCACTGGCGCTGCACAAGAGCAACCTGACTGATAGGTACGCTTACATATGGGGAAAGGAATCCAAGGACCACAGTGCGTCCCATGTTCTTCCTGGTGACCTCAAGCCCTCCGCAGACAAATTTCCCTTCTTCTGCGCTTACTTCTATTGCAGGCTTGTTCCCCCATTTTCCGATTTCTTTTCTGAGCTCATGTGGACTTACGGATTCCGGCTTCTGGATTTCACTCCGAACGCCATGACTTGCATGTCCGTATTCGCCCACATGTGCAAAAATTTTGTTGGTGTCTTCCCCAATGTCGCACTCTTCCGCCACTTCTTCATTCCTCACATCGAAGGAGATGCACACTCTGGTAGCATTACTCTGATTCCCCGGCAAGGCAGCAAGCAAACCTATCTTGACGGCCAGTTGCATTTGAAGTGGGATGAGTGGCGGGCGGAGTGGTGCTAGATTAAGGAGAAGGATTTCCCAGAGTTTTGCGCGCCCTGGACAAAGAGAGTCCAGCGCGGCAAGGATTGGAGCAACGTCAGTGCCTGCAATGGCAAGTTCACCCTCGCGCTGGACCACATCATCCGCCTCAGGGCTGCAGGCCTCACCATTGAGATGGAAGGCGCTGATTTCCTCCGCCGCCGCATTGCTCCCCTGCAGAAGAGAGAGGGATGCGCTTGGAAGTACAAGAACGCTGCAGACGCCATGCGACTGCATGCTGGGCTGGGCAATAACTTGACGGTGTTGCAACACACCAGTCTCTGCCACCAGCTTTTCCGCACCTCCAGCAAGTTCCACTTGCTGGCCAAGGTGGTTCCTCTGAACATCAACTCCGCCAAAGACTCGATCCTGGCGATGATGCCATCCTGCAACGCCCAAGGAGTTGTGGGCAGTAGGCAAGAGCCCACTGCCGAAGACGTGGAGGCATGGCTTAACGACCTAGTGGAGGAGCCCACTAGGGAAGAAAAAGACTTGATCCACAACACCACCGAGGAGGAGCTGGCGTACATAGCCAGCAGAGCGGTGGAAGCGGGGATGACAGCGGCTGTCGGTGGGTCTCGATCCGCGGTAGCCGATGATGAAGAAGTTGGCGAAGAAGAACTTGCTGAAGAGCAGCAAGATGAGCCGGTCGGAGAACAGGGTGATGAAGCTGCCGGAGAATAGGAAGACAAGGAGGAGCCCCTGGTCGTTCCTGTTCCGAAGAAGAAACGCCGAGTCCTCAAGAAAGCTGCCAGCCAGGAGCCAGTGCACCCCTCATTGTCAGGCGACGAGCCTACCGACAAGGAGATGGCCGCTAGGGTTACCCGGCAATAAGGTGCTCACTGGCAAGCTTCTCAACAGCAAGAGACTAGATGCACGTCTTCAAGACGGCAAGCTGCACCTCCTATCGGTGAAGCGGGGTCTTCTCAGCCAAAGGCCTCTTCGTTCGCCAAGCGTGCTAGAGCACCTCCTCCGCCCCCAACTTCTGAAGCTAGGAACGAGGACGTCTAGGACCTCTCCGCCCTCAGCGATCGAGAGGAGGATGAGGAGTAAGTGCATCTAACTTCCTTCATTGACTTTGATTTCTTGTAATTATTGAACTGACTTGATTGTTTTGCTCTTGTAGAGACAAGGAAACATTGGCGCAGAGGCGCTCAAAGAGGCTGAGGACCGCTGAAGAAGGAGAACCAGTGGCAAACACTAGGCGAACCACGGCATCTGCAGATGTTGTGGTCGTCAGCCCCCAGTCCAGCCCCCAGCGTGAGGCCACTACCCATTATCCCTTGGCGGGCGTTAGTGTTGACACCGTCGTCCCTAACACCGACAAGGACGCAGAAGCAGAACACAAGGAAGTTGATCCTTCAACTATGCCTTTGACGTCCACTACCCCGGAGAGCAGCTCGCCGGCAAGGACTTCCACTGAAGAGCCTACCCGTGCTGATGACATGCCGGCAAGTGAAGCTGCCGGCGGCCACACGATGCCAACAAACGTTGCCAGAGAAGGAACTGTTCCTTCTCAACAGACAGATCAAGGTAATCCTTTTTCCGTTAAGCACTTCTCTTCCGTTGTCGGTTTTTGACTTGTTTTCTCTTTTTGTCTTCTTGAACTTCATTTCAAATTTGGATTTGGTTTTTCTTCTCTCCATCTCCACAAATCCACCTCAATCTGAAGACATGGACCCTGAAGTCGATGTCAAGGGGATCACAAAGAACACGGCAGACGAGGCTGCCAAGGTTGCCGCCAAGGAGGCCGCCGATGCTGCCGCTGAAGAGGCCACCAGAGTTTTCATTGATAAAGCTGCCAAGGCTACTGCAGAGGAAACCAATAGACGATCTGCGGAGGAGGCCGCCAAGGTGGCTTTAGATGAAACCGCCAAGGCCACTGGTGACACTTCCATCTCAGGAGCGCCAAGCGCTGGCGCGGACGTGGATATGGGAGTGTCGTGGGAAAACAACGATCTATGGGATTGAGAGGATCCATTTGCAGTTCGGCTATGGGATCGGTGTGCTGCGAAGAGCAGGGCTAATAGATGTAAGAACAAGCAACGATTTATCCAGGTTCGGGCCACTGTGAGCATAAAACCCTACTCCTGCCTTGGTGGTTTGATTACAAGGAGCGCAGCTGGCCGGCAAGGTGCGCGGGAAGTGCAGCTACAACGCGTAATTGAACTAGGTGTCAACCGTTCTAACTGTAGCCGTGGGCCTCCTTTTATAGGCTAAGGGGTTACCACAATGGCTGATACGGTCATTACAGGGAGTGAACAGTACTTGCACCATCACCAAGTCTATCTCCTAACGGGGTAGGACAAGCGCATTAAATGCACCGTTAGGTGCTACGCCGGGGAGGCGAGGCTTTAACAAAAAGATCTATACCACCTGCCCAGCCGGCCTCCTGTTATCTTGACACGACCCAGGGATGGGTGTCATTAAAGTTAACCCTTGTGTGGCATGCTGACACGTGCCTTGGCCAACTACGGTTGACTGCCTGCCCGCTCGAAACCTATCATACGTGCTTGATACGTCTCCAACGTATCTATAATTTTTGATTGTTCCATGCTATTATAGTATCAATCTTCGATGTTTTATATGCAATTATATGCCATTATATATCATTTTTTGGGACTAACCTATTAACCAGTGCCCAGTGCCAGTTCTTGTTTTCTGCCTGTTTTTGCCTTTTCAGAAAATCATTATCAAAAAGAGTCCAAACAAGAAAAAAACTTTGGATTAATTTTTTCTGGACCAGAAAAGACCCACGAAGCTTCGGGAGAAGACCAGAAGAACCACGAGGAGGCGACAAGCCTGGAGGGCGCGCCCAGGGGGGTAGGCGCGCCCCCCAGGCTTGTGGGCTCCTCGTAGCCCCTCCTGACCTAATTCCAGCGCTATAAATTCCCAAATATTCCCAATATACCAGAGAGACAGAAGAGAAAACCTTTCCGCTGCCGCAAGCCTCAGTTCTTCCGCGATCCCATCTGGAGGCCTTTTCCGGTACTCTGCCGGAGGGGGAATCGATCACGGAGGGCTTCTTCATCAATCTTGCTGCCCTTCCGATCATGTGTGAGTAGTTTACCACAGACCTATGGGTCCATAGCTAGTAGCTAGATGGCTTCTTCTCTCTCTTTGATATTCAATACCATGTTCTCCTCGATGTTCTTGGAGTTCTATCCGATGCAATCTTCTTTTGCGGTGTGTTTGTTGCGATCCGATGAATTGTGAGTTTATGATCAGATTCTTCATGAGAAATATTTGAGTCTTCTCTGAACTCTTTTATGCATGATTATTATAGCTTTCTATTTCTCTCCGATCTATCGATTTGGTTTGGCCTACTAGATCGATTTATCTTGCAATGGGAGAGGTGCCTTGTGATGGGTTCAATCTTGCAGTGCTCAATCCCAGTCACAGAAGGGGACATGACACGTATTTGTATTGTTGCCATTAAGGATAAAAAGATGGGGTTTAATCATATTGCTTGAGTTTACTTTGTCTACATCATGTCATCTTGCTTAAGGCGTTACTCTGTTTCATACTTAATACCCTAGATGCATGCTAGATAGCGGTCGATGGGTGGAGTAATAGTAGTAGATGCAGGCAGGAGTCGGTCTACTTGTCTCATACGTGATGCCTATATACATGATCATTGCCATGAATCTGTCATAATTATTTGCTTTTCTATCAATTTCCCAATAGTAATTTGTTTACCCACCGTATGCTATGTGTTCGAGAGAGAAGCCTCTAGTGAAAACTATGGCCCCCGGGTCTACTTTATCATATATAAAAAACCTAAACATACCTTGCTGCAATTTATTTACTTTTATTTTGTTTAGTATTTTATTTTATCTATCTATCACTATCAGAGTTAATCCTTGCAAATACTCGCTAAGAGGATTGACAACCCTCTTATTTGCGTTGGGTGCAAGTGTTTGCTTTTGTGTGTGCAGGTGCGCTTAACGGGATTTTGCTTGGTTCTCCTACTGGATTGATAACCTTGGTTCTTAACTGAGGGAAATACTTATCTCTACTATACTGCAGCATCCTCTCCTCTTCGGGGAAATACCAACGCAGTCTACAAGTAGCAGGAAGAATTTCTGGCGCCGTTGCCGGGGAGACATCATCAAAATTACCAAGTACCTTTGCACAAACTATCATCCACTTGCATTTATTTTATTCGCCCTTTTATTTGCATTTGCCTCTCATTTTCATCTCCCCCAGTTCTAATTTTTTTACAAAAACACAAAAATATTTTATTTGCTTGCTTGCTTGCTTTTATTGCCTTCATGTCAAACACACAAGAACAGAAAATAAAACAAAATTTTAAGACACTACGGATCACCTTAAAGTTTTCTACTTGGATCATCTTCGATCCATTTGTGCTCGTGCTGAAACCCTAACTAGTTTAGTTGAGGGAAAATCATTAGATGAGCATGCTCATTTTGTGCGTCACCATTTGTCTTAAAAAGGGAGACTCTTATGGAATCAAATAAATTGTTTGCTATGCTATGCTTGGAAACTATGTGAAATTCATGATTTTACTTGTTGCTCTGAGAACCCTAAAAAAAACACCTTCCCTACCTATGTGAGTTTAATGATAATGAAATCTTATCTTCTTATGCCAAGGGTGTTTATAGCTACTATGATATCGAACAAATTGAAGAATTTGTTGCTTTTAAGGGTGCCCATGAAGTTGCTTCTTTGACTGAAAAGTATGATATTACTCTCTACAAATCTAAAAAATTTGCCATACTTAAATATTGTGATGAAAACTATGCTTCCAACACCTATGTTAGTGAATTCATTGGGAGAATGTCTTCTGCTTTGGAAGAGAATAATGATATGCATGAATTTATAGATAATTGTGATTCTGTTGATCTACTTGAAATATCCCTTTTTGATGAAGTTGATGCTTGCTATGCTTGTGGCCAGGATGTCAATTTTAATTATGCTTATGAAGATGAACTTGCTATAGTTCCTTATGTTAAAAATGAAATCATTGCTATTGCACCCACACTTGATAGCTCCTTGAATGAAAAACATGGTTGCAATAATGTTATTATAAATTCTCTTAGTGTTAATTGTGCTAACGATACACAAAGCTACAAGCTTGAAGATGATAATTTTGTCATGTCCACTACTTATTGCAATGATGATGATTGGGGTGATAATGCTTCTTATGATCTGGAAAATTTATTTAAGCCTCATGATGAATATGTTATTGATAATAATGTTTGCAATACTACTAAAAGTGGGTTTAGAAGAGCGTCAACTTTAGGTAATAATGATCCCACTACTTTGGAGAATTATCAATCTCATGAACTTTTGGATAAGAGTGGGTTTGGAGAGGTCATGACTTTAGTTGATGTTAATCCCACTATCTTGGAAGATTATAAAAAATTTATGCATGTGGATCATAGAGAGAATATTGTTTATGATAGCTATATTGTTGAGTTTGATTATGATCCTACATGTTATTATTATGAGAGAGGAAAATATGGTTGTAGAAATCTTCATGTTACTAAATTGCCTCTCGTTGTGTTGAAATTATTAATGCTTCATTCCTCCTATTTGCATATGCTAGATATTGCTTGTCTTGATAATTTGTTTTCCTATAAAATGCCTATACATAGGAAGTATGTCAGACTTAAATGTGTTTTTCACATGTTTTATGATGCTCTCTTCGTGTTTCAATTCTTATCTTTCATGAGAGCATCATTGAAATCTCAAGCCTATCTTAATGGCTATAAAGAAAGACCTTGTTGGGAGACAACCCAATAAACTTTTTATTTATGTTCTTGTGTGTTTACACAATTATAGACTCTGTTATGATTGTGTTTTTATCTTTTAATTAGTGTTTGTGCCAAGTAATGCCTTTGGGATGATGTTGATGATAGTATAATTGATGCTGTTTGGAAAACAGAAAGTTTTGTGTCCAGTGCTGGAATTTTAATTCTGTACTGGAGCGTCAGAAAAATCTGAAATTTTTATACAGTATTGGTATATGAATTTTTTACGTTTTCCTAATTTTGTAGAATTTTTGGTGTTACAGAAGTATGGCTTGTAAATAGATCTTTACATACTGTTCTGTTTCAGACAGATTCTGTTTTTGTTGCATAGTTTGCTTATTTTGATGAATCTATGGATCGTATCGGGGGGTATGAGACATGGAGAAGTTGGAGTACACTAGCATTATGCCAATATTAAATATGAATCAATTTACAACAGTACCTAAAATTTAAGATTTGTTTGTTATACTAACGGATATCACGAGGTTTCTGTTGAGTTTTGTGTGCTGAAGTTTCAAGTTTTGGGTGAGGCTACGATGGATAAAGGAATAAGGAGCGGCAAGAGCCTAAGATTGGGGATGCCTAAGGCACCCCAAGGTAATATTCAAGGAAGACTCTAGCGTCTAAGCTTGGGGATACCCCGGAAGGCATCCCCTCTTTCGTCTACAATCTATCAGTAACTCACTTGGAGCTATATTTTTATTCATCACATGATATTTGTTTTACTTGGAGCGTCTTGTGATATAGTTTGTTTGCTTTTGTTTGCTTTTTAGTTTATCACAATCTTCTTTGCTGAACACACCTTTTTGAGAGGGATACACATTATTCGTGATTTGTTAGAATACTCTATGTGCTTCACTTATATCTTTTGAGCTAGGCAGTTGCTCTAGTGCTTCACTTATATCTTTTAGAGCAAGGCGGTGGTTATATTTTAAAGAAATAGTTGCACTCTCATGCTTCACTTATACCTTTTTGAGAGTCTAATGATTAGCAATGGTAATATGCACGGGTTATGAATTTGGTCCTGATATGATAGGTATTCAAGAGGGATATTATAAAAACTTTCATGTAGATCACTGAATATGATAAGTTTGATTCCTTGCAATAGTTTTGCGATATTAAGATGGTAATATGCGGGAGGTGCTAGTAGATAATTGTGGTTTAGTAAGAATATTGGTGTTAAGGTTTGTGATTCCCGAAGCATGCACGTATGATCTGTTGTTACGCTAAGAAGTTGGAGCATGATTTATTCTTCATTGTCTACCTTATGAGTGGCGGTCGGGGATGAGCGATGGTCTTTTCCTACCAATCTATACCACTAGGGGCATGCATAGTAGTACTTTGCTTCGAGGGCTAATAAACTTTCGCAATAATTATGTGAGTTCTTTATGACTAATGTGAGTCCATGGATTATACGCACTCTCACCTTTCCGCAATTTGCTAGCCTCTTCGGTACCGTGCTTTGCCCTTTCTCACATCGAGAGTTGGCGCAAACTTCGCCGGTGCATCCAAACCCCATGATATGATATGCTCTATCACACATAAGCCTCCTTATATCTTTCTCAAAACAGCCACCATACCTACCTATCATGGCATTTCCATAGCCACTCCGAGATATATTTCCATGCAACTTCTACCATTCCGTTTTATGACACACATCATCATTGTCATATTGCTTTGCATGATCATATAGCTGACATAGTATTTGTGGCTCAGCCACCATTCATCATTTTTTATACATGTTAAGCTAGCATCATTGCACATCCTGGTACACTGCCAGAGGCATTCATATAGAGTCATATTGTTCTAGTATCGAGTTGTAATATTGAGGTGTAAGTAAATAAAAGTGTGATGATCATCATTATTAGAGCATTGTCCCAGTTAGGAAATAATGGTGGAGACTAATGAGTCCTCGAAAAAGTGGGGATGAGGTCCATGAGACTGTTCTAAAAAAAAGAGGCCAAAAAGAGCCCACGAAAAAAAAATGAGAGAAAAAGAGAGAAGGGGCAATGTTACTATCCTTATTCCACATTTGTGCTTTAGAGTAGCACCATGTTTTCATATAGAGAGTCTCCTATTTTATCACTTTCATATACTAGTGGGAATTTTTCATTATAGAACTTGGCTTGTATATTCCGATGATGGGGTTCCTCAAATGCCCGAGGTCTTCATGAGCAAGCAAGTTGGATGCACACCCACTTAGTTTTCATGTTGAGCTTCCATACACTTATAGCTCTTAGTGCATCCATTTCATGGAAATCCCTACTCCTCGCATTGACATCAATTGATGGGCATCTCTATAGCCCGTTGATTAGCCTCGTCGATGTGAGACTAGCTTCTTATTTTTGACTTCCCCTTATCAATCTATACAGCCACATTCTATTCCACCCATAGTGCTATATCCATGGCTTGCGCTCATGTATTGCATGGGGGTTGAAAAAGCTGAAGTGCGTTAAAAAGTATGAACCAATTGCTAGGCTTGTCATCGGGGTAGTGCATGATAAATATTTTGTGTTAAGAAGATGGAGCATGACAGGATTATATGATTTTGTAGGGATAACGTTCTTTAGCATTTTTATTTTGAAAGACATGATTGTTTATTAGTATGCCTGAGTACTAATGTCTTTATATCAAATTATAGACTATTGCTTTGAATCATTCGGATCTTATTATTCATACCATAAGAGAGAGATTACATGATGAAACATGGTAGGTAGCATTCCACATCAAAAATTCTGTTTTTATCATTTACCTACTCGAGGACGAGCAGGAATTAAGCTTGGGGATGCTTGATACGTCTCCAACGTATCTATAATTTTTGATTGTTCCATGATATTATAGTATCAATATTGGATGTTTTATATGCAATTATATGCCATTATATATCATTTTTTGGGACTAACCTATTAACCCAGTGCCCAGTGTCAGTTGTTGTTTTCTGCTTGTTTTTGCCTTTTCAAAAAATCATTATCAAAAAGAGTCCAAACAAGAAAAAAAACTTTGGATTAATTTTTTCTGGACCAGAAGAGACCAACGAAGCTTCGGGAGAAGACCAGAAGAGCCACGAGGAGGCGACAAGCCTGGAGGGTGCGCCCAGGGGGTAGGCGCGCCCCCCGGGCTTGTGGACCCCTCGTAGCCCCTCCTGACCTAATTCCAGCACTACAAATTCCCAAATATTCCCAATATACCAGAAAGACAAAAGAGAAAACCTTTCCGCCGCCGCAAGCCTCTGTTCATCTGTGATCCCATCTGGAGGCCTTTTCCGATACTCTGCCGGAGGGGGAATTGATCACGGAGGGCTTCTTCATCAACCTTGCTGCCCTTCCGATGATGTGTGAGTAGTTTACTACAGATCTACGGGTCCATAGCTAGTATCTAGATGGCTTCTTCTCTCTCTTAAATCTTCAATACCATGTTCTCCTCGATGTTCTTGGAGTTCTATCCGATGTAATCTTCTTTTGCGGTGTGTTTGTTGGGATCCGATGAATAGTGAGTTTACGATCAGATTATTCTTGAGAAATATTTGAGTCTTCTCTGAACTCTTTTATGCATGATTATTATAGCTTTGTATTTCTCTCCGATCAATCGATTTGGTTTGTCCTACTAGACTGATTTATCTTGCAATGGGAGAGGTGCCTTGTGATGGGTTCAATCTTGCGATGATCAATCCCAGTGACAAAAGGGGACATGACACATATTTGTATTGTTGCCATTAAGGATAAAAAGATGGGGTTTAATCATATTGCTTGAGTTTACTTTGTCTACATCATGTCATCTTGCTTAAGGCGTTACTCTGTTTCATACTTAATACCTTAGATGCATGCTGGATAGCGGTTGATGGGTGGAGTAATAGTAGTAGATGCACGCAGGAGTCGGTCTACTTGTCTCGGATGTGATGCCTATATACATGATCACTGCCATGAATCCATCATAATTATTTGCTTTTCTATCAATTGCCCAACAGTAATTTGTTTACCCACCGTATGCTATGTGTTCGAGAGAAAAGCCTCTAGTGAAAACTATGGCCCCCGGGTCTACTTTATCATATATAAAAAACCTAAAAATACCTTGCTGCAATTTATTTACTTTTATTTTATTTAGTATTTTAGTTTTTCTATCTATCACTATCAGAATTAATCCTTGCAAATAACCGCTAAGAGGATTGACAACCCTCTTATTTGCGTTGGGTGCAAGTGTTTGCTTTTGTGTGTGCAGTTGCGCTTAACGGGATTTTGCTTGGTTCTCCTACTGGATTGATAACCTTGGTTCTTAACTGGGGGAAATTCTTATCTCTACTATACTGCATCATCCTCTCCTCTTCGGGGAAATACCAACGTAGTCTACAAGTAGCAGTGCTTATCTAGCCGATGATGTGGTGGAGCGCTAACGCGACAGACAGAGCCCGCTAGCACGAAGCTTGTCGGGCCTTCGCTTGCTGGCAAGGAGCTTGCCAGCAACCAGAGTCTTGGTCTTCACCTTGCCAGCACGAAGCCTGCCAACAAGGGTAATCTTGATCTTCAGTACTAGAATAGTACTTCTCGATGACCTGCCTAGAGGTCTTCTTCATGGTCTTGTATCTTGACGGAAGCAATCCTCCGGCAAGCCCTTGCCATCAGGAAGGCTACCACTGCCTGTGCACAAGTCAGGGTACGAAGGCACCCATGTTTTAGTACACCGACAAGAGCCCCCGGGCCTGGGCCGTACACGCATGCAAGGCATCGTTGGGCTAGGCCCAAATAGTGCACAGGCACGCGTGGCAGAGGATAACTGCTATAATCTTCTCTTTTACCATGACCCCCATGACGCGCATTAAATGTAGACATGGGAGAGGTGGAACAAAACGGTCGTGGGAGGTAGTGCGCCTGAAAAGCGCAGCCACGTAGGACAGTAAAGTGCCAGCCCCCGTGCCTTCCCCATAAAAAGGAAACCGCGAGGGGCGCTGCTCATTCACCTCCTTCTCCCAATCTAGCCATCCACCATTGTCTTCTTCCTTGCGCAAAAGTAGAGCGCCTCTTCTTCCACCGCAGCACCGCGCCCCCGCCTGCCTCCAAATCCACCCTCCCCAAGGCAACCATGGCTCCCAAGAAGAACCAAAACAAACCAGAGAAGGCGGTCGACCCCAACACAGAGGCGAAGAAGTTGGAGTTGGCAGTGGCGCAGAGAGACAATGTCGTCTTCAATCCGGTGCTGGATCAGAGTGATTTGGTGAATCGGTACTCGATCATGTGGGGGAAGGTGACAACCGCCCACACCGTGCCAGAAGTCCTTCCCGGCTTCATCGACAAGTACCCTTTCTTCACCGCCTATTTCTACTACGACCTTGTCCCGCCTTTCTCTGAATTCTTCGTAGAAATCATGTACACCTACAAGTTCCATCTCCTAGACTTTACCCCCAACGCCATGACTTGTATGGTCGTCTTTGCGCACATGTGCAAAAATTTCGTTGGGGTATTGCCCAGTGTAGCCCTCTTCCGCCATTATTTTACTCCACGCATCGAAGTAGATACCCTCTCTGGCGGCATCACTTGGATCCCCATGGACAGGGATGTCTATCTTCTGGGGCTGCTCCATTGGAAGTGGAATGAGTGGTGCGGAGAATGGTGTTGGATCAAGGACGCTGATTTCCTAGATTTCTGCAAGCCCAGAATGACAAAGGTGGTGCGCGACAATGACGGGAGCTCTTTCGACGCCGATGACAAGAAGCTCACAATCGCCATGACACGCATCCTCCATCTCAAGGCTGCCGGCCTCACCATTGAAATGGTGGGGGCTAACTTCCTTCGCTGTCGCATCGCTCCCCTTCAGAATAAGGGCAGGCCCACCTGGGACTACAAGAATGCGGCAGATATCATGCGGGTGCGGACTGGACTGCACGTCAATCTGACGGTGCTGCAGCACAGGGTCCTTTGCGAGTAGCTCTTCTGCGCCACCGACAACTTCAAGCTGCCGGCAAGCATGGTGCCCTTGTGCAACAACTCTGCCAAAGACTCCATCATTGCAATGATGCCGGCTTGCATCGCCCATGGCGTCGAAGCGCTTTGGCAGGAGCTGCTCGAAGATGCAGTGAGGATGTGGTTTGGCACACTGGTGGAGAGGCCTGTCAGGGAGGAGAAAGACCTCATCCGTGACATCACCCCTGAAGAGTTGGCGCATATCGCCAACAGGGCGGCAGAAGCGAGAATGGCTGAAGGCGCTAGCGGCTCTGGGTCTGCGGCAACCGATGTTGATGAGGGGTCCGAGGATGACACGGCAGAGGAGCCGCCAGAAGGACTTGCCGAAGAGCAAGAGGAGCCTGCCGGGGAGCAGGGTGAAGAGACTGCCAAAGAGAAAGTGCATAGGGAGCCCCCTGCTCCCGCCGTTCCGGCAAGGAAGCCTCGCGTCCTCCGGAAAGCTGTCGCTGGAGAGCCAGTCCATGGAGCATCTTCAGGCGATGAAGTAGCCGACAAGGAGGCGGCCGACAAGGCCACCGGACGGCAAGGATCTCGACGTCAAGCCCCTCAACAGCAACGAGTGCGGCGTGCCTCTACGAGGAAAACAGCCGCACTGGCCGCCGGAGGAGGTGAGTCTTCTCAACTTGCCGCATCTACGGAAACCAAACAAGCCAGGACTTCTAACCTGCCTCCCTCCTCCGGCACTAGACCTGAGAGCTTATATGATCTCTCCATCCTGAGCGACGAGGAGGAGGAAGAAGAGTATGTGTCTCCATCCACTTTCATTATTTCTTGATTTCTTCTTACTGTTGCTAATCTGACTTGCCCCGCCTTGCCTTGATTTGACAGCGATGGGGAGACCTTGGCACAAAGGATGGAAAAGAGGACGAGGACTGCAGTAGAGGAAGAACTGGAGACAAGCATGGCGCCGGGCGATGACGTCGTAGATACCAGCCCTCGGTGCAGCCCCCAGTGTGAGGCCACTATTCACTTTCCTTTGGCAAGTGTTGGTGTTGAGATATTCACCGCTGACATCGGCACAGGAGCAGGAGAAGAACGCCACGAGGAGGAACGCCCAGAGGCAAATCCAACTAGGATGTCTCCGTCAACCGCTGCCCGGCAAGCGGCTCTCCGGCAAGGACCTCCACAAACGAGCCCATTCACGCTGACGAAGTGCTGGCAACCGACGCCATCGGCAACCAGGCGATGACAACCGAGGTTGTCGGAGAGGAAACTATTCCCCCTCAACAGTCTCAGTCCGGTAAGCCTTCTGCCGTCAAGCACTTTTCTCTTTTTAATCCTCTTTTTTGTTTTCTTGAACTTGATGTGAGTCCTGATTTTCTCTCTTCTCCATTCTTTCAGATCCGCCTCCATCTGATGAAATGGACATCGACTCCACCATCAAGGAGATCGCGAGGGACGCGCCGACGAGGCCAGCAACATTGCTGTTGATGAGGCCGTCGGGAGGACTGATGAGGGGGCCGCCAAGGCCGCTCACGAAGAGGCCGCCAAGGATACCGCCGAAGAGGGCGGCAACAAGAGTGTCGAGGCCATTGAAGACATCCCTGTCTCAGGAGTGCCAAGCACTGACTTGGCCATGAGGGCGATCCTGACCGGCAAGGTAGTCACGGACGACCACCCTTCGACATCTAAAGAGCCTTTCTCAAGCAGATACCTGAAGGTTGGCGACAACTTGTTTGTCAGCCTCCCTGGGACGTCAAGCATTGGGGCGCCCACGGAAGGAGAAGTCTTGGATGATGAGATCATCGCCGCTAATGGGCTTGAAGTCGTCGATGAGTCTCATGCCAACACCAACGAGACTAAAGAACAGTATCTCCTTAAGGCCATGGGTTTGAATTTTCAGAAGCTTCAGGCATGCTACCTCAACAGTACCGAGAGCTTGGATTCCAGGGCTGCCGTCCTTGACAAGGAGGAGGAGGAGTTCAAGAAGCGTGTGGAGGAAACGCAGATCTAGTATGCGGAATGCCTCCAGGATCTCTAAGAATAGCACACCCAGCTCACCAAGGCCAAGGAACAGTTTGTCTTTGAAAAGGCTAAAGTCGACAAGGCACATGAGGAGGCTGTGCAGAGGATAGCGGCAACCGAGGCAGGATTGAACGAGCGCAAGGTTGGCCTTAACTCTCATGAAGAAGAGCTTGCCGCTCATGAAGCAGAGCTTGCCACTATGCTTCGCGGCAAAGATAATGAGATACAAGCCCTCATTTCGCAGCAGACCCAGGAGCTGGAGCGCAAACACAAAGAGGCCATCGAAGCTCAAGCTACAGAGCATGCCAGCAAGATCAAGGAGGCCATCGAAGCTGCCGCAGCCGCAGAGGCCGCCAAGATCGAGCTAGAAGGCAAGGTGCGAGCGCTCGAAGCAGATATCGCCGCCAACGGCAAGGAGATCTTGGTGCTCAAAGCAGATGCAGAGAACGCAACTCACACCTTGGCGGAGCTGCAAACTTTAGTATCCGCCAAGAACCAAGAGCTCACCAAGGCCAATGACATGATTGAAGATCACAAGATGAAGCTGGCCGCCTTGGAGAAGTCTCTTGATGAAGCCAAAAAGCGTGAGAAGATCTAGACGAAGGACCTCCAAGATGAGAAGACCGGCTTGAAAGTGCCGTGAACTCCTTCAACAAGCTCAAAGGCGCCTACAAGCTTTGGACTGATCGCCTTGTGGTTGCCGCGAAGAACCTTTCTGCACAGTTGTCTGCCATGGGCTTGCCGGAATACCACTACTCCATCGCCGAAGGGGACACCGCCAGCGCCAGGCTCACTCTCTTCTTCGAAAGTTTGGTTGAAGCGTTGGAGAAGAATCACGAGGCTCGAGATGCATACCTTGCCAGCGAATCCCAAAAGCTTTGCAGGGATGTCCTCTTCAAGGTGCTCGTCAAAGTGGCGTACCGGAACCCAAGCGTTGATCTCACCAAAGTCTTCGTCAGTCTGCCGAGTGGAGCCAACACCAGGATCGCTGAAGAGCTCGTCGCGCCCATTGCCAACAGGGTTGGCAAAATCCCCAGGACAGAGGATGGGGTCACAAACTACACTTGTAGTCACACCTTGCCACGTGTAAGATCATGTAAAAGAGAGATTCATCTTAAGTTAGATCTGCACTATGGCATTGATGTAATATGACTTCTGTTTTGAATGGATGTATGCACGCTATTCCTCTTGTCTTATCCTGTCTTTGCATGATTTTCTATACCCTACGCTTGCCGGAATCTTGCCGGTGCGCGCACTCTTGACGCGAGCGCTTGAGGAACGGGTCCATAGCAGCTTGCCGGAAGCGCCGCTGCCGGCAAGGTTACACTTGACGATCACAACACAGCCACTTAAGTTGTTGAGCGGACTCGAAACAAAGTAAGAGAGTAGTTGATCACGACAAGGTTCCTTAGCGTGCAGGTTTCTCATACAAAGGCCAAAATTGTTCAAGGAGAAATTGCAACTACAACAAAGAATTTATTTCAAAGTTTTTCAACTTAGTTTTTTCTTAAATGTACTTCTTGTCGTAGAATGATATCTTGAACGTCACTTGGTATCCATACCGTCACTCCCCACAGAAAACTTGCACGCGAGGAACCCTTCTGTCCTTTGAGAAAACGAAAGAAGAGAAACTAGGAGGCTGGAACCTTGACGATTCATTAATCATCCTATGCAAGGTAGAATGTAACACAACACTACCTGCAACACATAAATAAATATGTACTTTGACAAAGAGTTGTGAAACACTTAACTTTTATTCAGTGTGCACGGGATCTGCGCCCGGCTCTGTACAAAGGATTACATGCCTTGCCGGCAAAATTGTACAAAAGAGGTCGCCGGGCAGCCCGGCAAACGCGCCTAACAGGTAAAACTTGTGAAGATGCTCAATATTCCATGAGTTGAGCACCGGAGTGCCATCTTCGATCTCTAGGCGGACTGCGCGAGGCCTAGTGACTCGTACCACCCGGTAAGGGCCTTCCCACTTTGGCGTCAACTTGTTTTGACCCTTCGTGGACTAAATCCGATGAAGAACAAGGTCACCTTCCTCAAGGTTCCTGGCGTTCACTTTGCGGCTATGGTAGCGGCGCAAAGCTTGCTGGTACCGTGCAGCACGGACAGTAGCCCAGAAACAATCTTCCTCAAGGAGCGTGGCATCATCTTGCCGTAGCTCATCTTGATCCTCCTCATCGAAGGCCAAAACTCGAGGTGACCCGTATCTGAGTTCCATGGGGAGCACCGCTTCTGCACCATATACAAGGGAGAAGGGTGTCTGGCCAGTGGCTCGACTTGGTGTCGTTCTGATTGACCAAAGAACCGCCAGCAACTCTTCCACCCAGCACCTTCCACACTTGTGCAGCCTGTCGAAAGTTCTGGTCCTGAGACCACGTAGCACTTCTGCATTTGCCCTCTCTACTTGTCCATTGCTCCTTGGGTGAGCAACAGATGCGTAGCAGATCTTGTTTCCAAGTTCTTGGCAATATGCTATGAAGGCGCGGCTCGTGAATTGGGTGCTATTGTCGGTGATGATCCTGTTGGGTACACCAAAACGAGCAACCAATCCTTTGAGGAACTTCATGGCTGACTGTGCCGTCACCTTTCTCACTGGCTCTACCTCAGGCCACTTTGTAAACTTGTCGATTGCAACGTACAAGAATTCAAAGCCCCCGGTAGCACGGGGGAAGGGGCCGACAATGTCGAGCCCCCAGACCAAGAAAGGCCAGGAGAGAGGGATGGTTTGGAGGGCTTGAGCTGGCTGGTGGATGTCCTTGGAGTGGAATTGGCATGCTTCGCACCTGATGACCACCACCAAGGCATCTTGAAGGGCTGTCGGCAAGTAGAATCCTTGACGGAACGCCTTGCCGACAAGCGCGCGTGACCCAATGTGAGAGCCACACATCCCTTCATGCATCTCTTCCAACAGCCTTTGTCCATCCTCCCGGCAGATGCAATTCAATTTCACCCCGTTTGGTCTTTTCTTGTACAAAATGTTGTCAACAAATTTGTACATCCTTGATTGACGGATTACTCTTTCTGCGTCTTCTTGCTCATCGGGAAGATCTCATGTTTGAAGGTATTGGACAATTTGCAATGCCCATGCCGGAGCCTGTGGCTCGATGACAAGGACTAAAGGTACTTCTTCCTCTGCGGGAGCGCTTGCCTCGACGGCAAGAATCTGGCTTGCCGGAAGCTGCGGCTCACCGGCCAAGGGGGTCTTGTCGGTGGTATCTACTTTCTTGGCGGGCGCTGGCAGCTCTGCTAGAAAGTAACCACCAACATCTCGCTTTCTTTTCTTTGCCAGCCTTGATGGTGTAACGGATGGCTGAGTCAAATGGAGCACAAAAGTCCCTGGTTCCACAGGCAGCTTTTGGGCGGCACGCTTCGACAAGTCATCGGCAATATCATTCTAGGCACGGGGAACATGCTCTGCTTGTAGACCGTCAAAGTGCTCTTCCAATTTCCTCACCTCATCAACGTACGCCTCCATCAAGGAGCTCTGGTAATCCTTATTGACCTGCCTCACCACAAGCTGTGAGTCGCCTCTGATAATCAACTTCCGAATACCAAGGTCGATTGCAATGCGCAGGCCGGCAAGCAATCCCTTGTACTCAGTAGTGTTGTTGGTGGCCTGCTCCCTGGGAAAGTGCATCTGAAGCACGTACTTGAGGTGCTCTCCGGTGGGTGCTATAAGCAGCACACCGGCACTGGCGCCTTTCAGCGTGAAAGCACCATCAAAGTACATGATCCAATCATCAACAGTTTCCTTGCCGGGGAGAGAGGTCTCTGGGATTTCTTCGTCTGGCGTTGGGGTCCATTCTGCAATGAATTCTGCCAAAGCCCTGCTCTGAATTGTTGAGGTACTCTCAAACTTCAAATCAAAGCTTGACAGCTCCAATGCCCACTCCACAATCCTGCCGGTAGCTTCTGGATTTCTTAGAATTCATTGCAAAGGAAAGCGAGTGACGGCGGTGACTTGGTGTGCTTGAAAGTAGTGGTGCAGCTTCCTTGAGGCCATGAGAAGGCCAAAGAGCAACTTCTGCACACCAGAATACCTTGACCTAGCCCCTTGCAGGAGGGAGCTGACAAAGTAGATTGGGCACTGCACCATCTTCTTCTTCTGCACAACTTGCTGATCTAGCTCACTTGCTTGCACAATCTCTGGCTTGTCGGCACTTGACCTTGCCGAGAAGATTCTGGCTTGTCGGGTCGTGGCTCTGCGGCTGCTGCCTCCTCTTCATCTACCTCTCTTTCAGCCACAAGTGCAGCACTAACCACTTGATTCGTTGCCGCTAAGTATAGCAGCAACGTCTATTGTGGCCTAGGCGCAACTAGGACTGGCGGAGAGGACAGGTGCTCCTTCAAATCTTGGAGCGCGACCTCCGCTTCCGGAGCCCAGTTCACTGGGCCTGCCTTTTTCAATATTTTGAAAAATGGCAAGGCGCGCTCTGCCGATTTGGAGATGAACCTGCTGAGAGCGGCAACATAGCCGGCAAGACGCCTGACGTCCTTGACGCGTCTTGGTGCTTCAATCTGCTCAATTGCTTTGATCTTGTCGGGGTTGGCTTCAATCCCTCTCTGAGATACAAAGAAAACAAGAAGCTTGCCGGACGGAACACCAAACACGCACTTCTCGGGGTTGAGCTTCAAATTGAGTTTGCGCAAGTTTGCAAATGTTTCTTCCAAATCTTGGATCAGTGTTGACTTGTCTTTGGTTTTAACCACAATATCATCCATGTAGGCTTCCACATTTCTATGCAGCTATGGCTCAAAACTGATCTGAGCTGCTCTGGCAAAGGTTGCCCCGGCACTCTTCAACCCGAAGGGCATACGTAAAAAGCAATACGTGCCACATGGGGTGATGAACGCCGTTTTCTCCTCATCTTCCTTGGCCATAAAAATCTGATGATAACCAGAATAGGCGTCAAGAAAAGAGAGTAACTCACAGCCAGCAGTGGAGTCCACAATCTGGTCGATGCATAGCAAAGGGAAAGGATCCTTTGGACAAGCTTTATTTATATCAGTGAAGTCTATACAAAGCCTCCACTTCCCATTCGCCTTGCACACCACCACTAGATTGGCTAACCACGTGGGGTGTAGCACTCCTCTGACCAGGCCTGCCGCTTCCAACTTCTTGATCTCTTCGGCAATAAACTCTTGCCGCTCCAAGGCATGCTTTCTGACCTTCTGCTTGATGGGTCTCGCATGAGGGCAGACAGCAAGGTGGTGCTCAATTACCTCCCTAGGAACACTGGGGATGTCAGATGCTTGCCAAGCAAACACATCGACATTCGCCCATAGGAAGGCAACAAGCGCGCTTTCCTATTTGTCATTGAGAGTGGCACTTATGGAAAAAGTGCCACTCGCCCCATCTTCCCCCGTAGAAACTTGCTTGGTCGCCGGTGCAGAAGCCTTGGCTTTCTTGCTCTTGCCGGTAGAGCTCTTTGGTATGTCCTCAACAGGCATGCTACACTCTAAAGTGCGCTTCCCGGAGACCTTATCAGAGGTCTTGCCAGTCTTCTTCTTCTTTCCTCCCCCGGGAGCTTTGCTGGCAGGAGCATGTACCTCCACGGCAGATGCTGCCACTGCCTCCCGGTAGAGCTTGTTGGCGCAGATGATTGCGTCCTTCTGGTTGGATTTGATGCTGAGAATGCCCATCGGCCCTGGCATCTTGATGACATTGTACGCGTAGTGCAATGCAGCCATGAACTTTGCCAGCGCTGGGCGGCCTAGAATCCCATTGTACGGCAGCGGCATCTTGACGACGTCGAAGACAATCTTCTCCGTCCGATAATTGAGCTCGCTGTCGAACGTGACCGGCAATGTGACTTGGCCCTTTGGCTTGTTCCTCCCCGGACTGATCCCTTGGAAAATGCCTGTTTCCTCGAGATCCTTGTCGGGGATCTACAGCCTCTTGATCACATCGGGAGAGATCAAGTTCAAGCTGGCCCCACTATCAACCAGCAACTTTGTCACCTTGAGGTTGCGGATTGTTGGCGAAACCAACAATGGCAAACACCCAACCGCGGTGGTGTGATCAGGGTGATCCTCGGCATCAAAGATGATGGGCGCGTGCGACCACTTGAGTGGCTTATGTGCTTCCATCACCGGCTCCACGGCATTCACCTCGCGGACCCACTGCATCAGTCGCCGGTGTGAGGAGTGCAAAGATGCACCTCCGTCAACACACATGGCATCCATTACATTCTGGAACTCCTTGTCGGGCCCATCTTCGTCCTCATCATCATCTTCTTTTTGGCCATGAGCGGCCTTCTCTTTTGGCTTCTTGGCCTTGCCGCGGCGGCCCCCTCGGCCACCACGGTTTTGCTTGCCGGACCCACCGGCACCATCTTGGCCCTTCACCTTGTCGTGCTTCTCGTACCCGGCTTTCTGCTTCTCGGCAAGCTGCTCCACTTGCCGGGACTCCTGGAGATCGTGGCCCTTGGTATAGTGGATCTTGCAGTACTGCCCACCGGTCTTGCCGCCCTTGTCGCCTGCCACAGCCTCCCGGCAGTCAGCGCATCCGGCAACCTCCTTGTCGAGGCTATCTGCCTTGGGCTTCTTGGCGGTGTTGGCATCACCGGGGCTTTCGACTGCCATCACTAACTTGCCTTTGCGCTTTCTGTTGCGCTTCCTGCCTTTCTTCTGTGGGGTTGATGCGTCATCTGTGTTGTCGTCCTCAGAGTCGACTTCGGCGCTAGCATCTTCCCCGGGGAGTCGCCTCCCCTCTTCAGCACATGCACACTTATCCGCCAAACGTACAGCTCGTTGATGGTTCTGACCTTCTCGATGTTCATCTCAGATCGCATTCTGTGGTTGCGCACATTCGTGTGGAACGCGGCACACACAGCTGCAGGATGAACATCGGGGATGTTGTGGTGCACACGGCTGAACCTTTGTATATACTTGCGGAGGGGCTCCCCATCTCTTTGGGGTATCACGTGCAGATCGCTAGCTTGACCAGGGAGCTTGTGGCCACCCTAGTAAGCACCAACGAAGCAATGACACAGATCCAACCAAGAAGAAATGGAGCCCTCTGGCAAGTTCATCAACCACGATCTGACGTTGGGCTTGAGCGCCAACGGAAAGTAGTTGGCCAGTATCTTGTCGTCCCGCCCCTGGCAGCTTGCACCGCAATGGTGTAGATGCCAAGGAACTCTGATGGACTGAGCGTGTCATCGTATCTGTCGGGCAGCTCTGGCTTGAAGGCACGGGTGGACGGCCAGCAAACCTGCCGCAGCTCATGAGTAAACGCTAGGCAGCCTACCTCATAAGGTAAACAACCAGGGTACCCTGGCACAGGCATGTCTGCCGACGTGCCTCCCGGCGCCGCTCGATCTTCGTACGGGCGTCCTCGATGCGCCGTTCGTGGAGCACTTGGCGCTAGTCTTGGCAGCCCCGCGGATCCGACGATGCCATGGACATCGCGTCCTGGTCATCCGATCGGTGAGCTTGCCGCCGCTGTGGTTGTTGACGCGGAGGCGACTGCACCGTTGGCGCACCGTCTCCGGCACGGCAGCCAGTTGGTCATGCTGGCACTGTGGGTGGTCATCTGGAGGGTCCCACCTCCTGTGTTTTGCCAGGATCTGCAAAACTGATGAGACTCGTGACAGTGCCCCTCCATTCGTCCATCTTATCAGGAGCTGGCGGGAAGTTCAAAAGCATTTGAACCCGCGCCATGGCTTCTACCGCCATGGTTGGCATGGCGGGAAGCACAGAACGAGACGGCGTTCGACTTCTGACAGAGTCAGGAGGAACTCCGTCACGCACCTGCTGCCGCGGCGCATGCTCACCAACGGGTTGGCATGGTGGTGGTGGTGCCTGAACATCATGAGGACGATGCTCAGGGCCGGCTTGACGCCGTCTAGGACCACCAGCACCGCGGGGAAGCGTGGCGCGCCCATCTTGCGATGGTCGCGGCACACGTCCCACCGCAACATTGTTGGACATCGCCGCTCCATCCTTGGACATCGTGGCGGCTGGGTCCTGGCTTGCACCATTCCGGACCGTATTGCTATGGTGACTGCGCTCACCAGAACGTCATTGGAGTTGACCGTCTGCGCCATCTCTGGTGTGGTGATTGCGATCGCCGGAACGGTGAGGATGCTGGACACCCGCACCGCCGGTGCCTCCTGTCCCGGCAGTCCCAGCCGTAGCGCCCGCATCGGCTGCGCCGCCTGCGCTGCCTGCGGACGCCTGGGAAGGCCGCTTGGAGGTGGTGGGAGCCGTCGTGACTCTGCTCTTCTTCTTCGGCGCCATCGACGAAGGTGATGGGGCTGAAACTCACACTACGAACACTGATTCGTAACACACGACCCCCTGCCTGGCGCGCCAACGATGTCGTGGGAAAACGACGATCTATGGGATCGAGAGGATCCCTTTGCGGTTCGGCTATGGGATCGGTGTGCTATGAAGAGCAGGGCTAATAGATGTAAGAACAAGCAACGATTTATCCAGGTTCGGGCCGCTGTGAGCGTAAAACCCTACTCCTGCCTTGGTGGTTTGATTGTGTATGAGCTCAAGCTTACAAGGAGCACAGCTTGCCGGCAAGGTGTGCGGGAAGTGTAGCTACAACGCGTAATTGAACTATGTGTTGACCATTCTAACTGTAGCCGTGGGCCTCCTTTTATAGGCTAAGGGGTTACCACAATGGCTAATACGGTCATTACAGGGAGTGAACAGTACTTGCACCGTCACCAAGTCTATCTCCTAACGGGGTAGGATAAGCACATTAAATGCACCGTTAGGTGCTACGCCGGGGAGGCGAGGCTTCGACAAAAAGATTTGTACCACCTGCCCAGCCAGCCTCCTGTTATCATGACATGACCCAGGGACGGGTGTCATTAAAGTTAACCCTTGCGTGGCATGCTGACACGTGCCTTGGCCAGCTACGGTTTACTGCCTGCCCGCTCGACACCTATCATACGTGCTTATCTAGCCGATGATGAGGTGGAGCGGTAACGGGATAGACAGAGCCCGCTGGCACGGAGCTTGCCGGGCCTTCGCTTGCCGGCAAGGAGCTTGCCGGCAAACAGAGTCTTGGTCTTCACCTTGCCAGCACGAAGCTTGCCGGCAAGGGTAATCTTGATCTTCAATACTAGAATAGTACTTCTCGATGACCTGCCTGGAGGTCTTCTTCATGGTCTTGTATCTTGATGGAAGCAATCCTCCGGCAATCCCTTGCCGTCAGGAAGGCTACCACTGCCTGTGCACAAGTCAGCGTACGAAGGCACCCATGTTTTAGTACACTGACAGGGAGCGGCTGACAACACCGTGCCGGCAGCTAGCAACCAAGCATCCACATCCGACACCCCTCTAACCAAAAACTTTCTGATGTTCCTGGAGCCGCAGCCAAACCCCGAAGCCCCCAGCTCGTCTGGCGCCAGAGCTCTTGAGACTGTGGAAGATGAAGTTGTCGTCCCCATGTCACGAAGCACAGAAGATGTGTGCACCGTCAATGACGACGTTGAAGATCTCGGCTTCCTCCAGGCCATGGGCGATGGCTTCAAGGCCATCCAAGAGTGTTATAGCAAGCGCTGGGACAAGCTCAAGACCCGGCAAACCATCAGGGATATGGCAGAAGAGAGGTTGAAGGAGAAGATCGAAGGAGCAAAACATGTGGTATGAGGACCGGTGCCAAGCTATCCAGCGCCGGGAAATCGAACTTGCCGCCGCCAAGGAAGCATTCGTCTTGGAGAGGGACGTAGCTAATTTGGCCAAGGAGGAAGCCGACAAGACCGTTGCGGCAAGGGACGCAGAGTTGACTGAATGCAAGATTGCTCTCGACTCTCACGAGGAGGATCTTGCCGCCAAGGATGCAGACCTTGCTGCCTGAGAAACTGCTCTTGCCGCGAAACTCAAGGCTAAAGATGATGAAATCTAGATCCTCCTTGCGCAGCGGACTCAAGAGCTAGAAAGGACCCACAAGGAGGTCATTGAAAATCAGGCTCAAGATCACGTCGGCAAGCTCAAGGAAGCCGTCGATGCTGCCCCTGCTGCAGAAGCCGCCAAGGCAGACCTAGACGTCAAAGTAAAAAAGCTCGAGGAAGATCTTGCTACCAACAAGAGAGAGATCCTGGCCCTCCAAGAATCAGCGCAGAAAGCACCTCACACTTTGGGAGAGCTGCAAACGTAGCTGTCATCCAACAGCCAAGAACTTAGCAAAGCTCCTGACGTCGAGGCAGATCTGAAGCTGAAGGTCTCCACCTTGGAAAAGAATCTTGAAGCCGCCAAGGCCAGAGAGAAGATCTTGGCAGAAGAGCTTGAGAAAGAGCGAGGCTTGCTAGTGCACGCCGAGGAGAAGCTCAACCAGCTGAAAAGATCTCTTTCCCTCTGGACCGGCAGGCTCACTGACATCGCCGAGCGCCTCACTGTGCAGCTTGCCGCCATGGATATGAAGAGCTAGGGCTTCTCCGTCGAGAAGAACGAAGCCACAAGTGTCAGGCTGACATTGTTCTTCGAAGGGCTCATCGACGCACCTAAGGCACATCACAAGAATCGTGCTTCTTCATTCGCCAATGAGTCTCGTAAGCTTGCCCGCGACGTGCTCTTCAAAGTGCTCGTCAAACTTGTGCACCGCAATCCCGGCATTGATCCCTCCAAGGCCTTCACGAGTTTGCCAGAGGGGACTAACACTAGCGCCACCGAAGAACTTGTGACTTCAATCGCCGACAGGGTTGGCAGGGTCTCCAGGACACAGGGCCAGCTTAAGAACTAATCCTATCGCCACTCCTTGCTGCAAGTGCAATCATGTAAAAGACAATTTATCTTAAGTTAGATCTGCAATGTGCTCTTGATGTAATATAATTTGTGTGTAGATGAATGTATGTCACTTTCCTTATATGATTCTACCCTTGTATGTTTTTTTTCTATACCCTACGCTTGCCGAAAACTTGCCGGTGCACACACCCTTGCCGTTAGCGCTTGAGGAACGGATCCTTAGCAGCTTGCCGGAGGTGCCGCTTCCCGGCAAGATAACACTTATCGGTCTTGACGCAGCTTACTTATATTGTTAAGCGGACTCGAAACAGAAATAAGAGCACGACAAATCCCGACAAGGTTCCTTCGCGTGCAGGTTTCTCATACAAAGACGAAAATCGTTCGAGGAAAAGCAACTACAACAAAGAAATTTTGTTTCAGAGTTTTGCAACTTAGCTTTCTTTGTTGTACTTCTTGTCGTAAATGATATTTTAAACGTCATTCGGTATCCATACCATCACTCCCCCAGGAAACTTGCACGCGAGGAATGCTTCTGTCTTTTGAGAAAAAGAAAGAAGAGAAAAGAGGAGGCTGGAACCTTGACGGTTCGTTAATCATTTCATACAAGGCAAAATGTAACACAACAACACATGCAATATACATAAATATGTACTTTGACAAAAAGTTGTGAAACACTTAGCTTTATTCAACTATGCACGGGGTCTGCGCCCGGCTCTGTACAAAGGTTTACATGCCTTGCCAGCCTACTTGTACAAAAGAGGTTGTCGGGCAGCCCGGCAACCGCGCCTTATGGGTAGAACTTGCGAAGATGCTCAATATTCCATGAGTTAAGCACCGGAGTGCCATCTTCGGTCTCTAGACGGACCACGCCAAGTCTAGTGACTCGCATTACCCGATAAGGGCCTTCCCACTTTGGCGTCAACTTGTTTTTCCCCTTTGCGGACTAGATCCGACGAAGAACAAGGTTGCCTTCCTCAAGGTTCCTGGCATAAATTTTATGGCTATGGTAGTGGTGCAAAGCTTGCTGGTATCGTGCAGCACGGACAGCAGCCCGGAAACGATCTTCCTCAAGGAGCGTGGCATCATCTTGCCACAGCTCTTCTTGATCCTCTTCATCAAAGGCCAAGACTCGAGGTGACCCGTATCTTAGTTCCATGAGGAGCACCGCTTCTGCACCATATACAAGGGAGAAGGGCGTCTGGCTGGTGGCTCGATTTGGTTTCATTCTGAGTGGCCAAAGAACCGCCGGCAACTCTTCCACCCAGCATCTTCCACACTTGTGCAGCTTGTCAAAAGTTCTGGTCTTGAGACCACGCAGCACTTCTGCATTTGCCCTTTCTGCCTGTCCATTGCTTCTCGAGTGAACAACGGAAGCATAGTAGATCTTGCTTCCAAGGTCTTGGCAGTATGTCATGAAGGCGCGACTCATGAATTGGGTGCCGTTGTCGATGATGATCCTGTTTGGAACGCCAAAACGGGCCACCAATCCTTTGAGGAACTTGATAGCTGACTTTTCTATCACCTTTCTCACTGGCTCTACCTCGGGCCACTTTGTAAACTTGTCGATTGCAACGTACAAGAATTCAAAGCCCCCGGTAGCACGGGGAAAAGGGCCGAGGATGTCGAGCCCCCAGACCGAGAAGGGCCAGGAAAGAGGGATGGTTTGAAGAGCTTGAGCTGGCTGGTGTATATCCTTGGCGTGGAACTGACATGCTTCACATCTAGTCACCACCGCCAAGGCGTCTTGAAGGGTTGTCGGCCAATAGAATCCTTCCTGGAATGCCTTGCCGATGAGCGCGCTATGAGAGCCACACATCCCTTCATGTATCTCTGCCAACAGCTTATGTCCATCTTCCCGACAAATGCACTTCAATTTCACCCCATTTGGTCTCTTTTTGTACAAAGTGTTGTCAACAAATTGGTACATACTTGATTGACGAGCTACTCTTTCAGCGTCTTGTTGCTCTTCAGGAAGTTCCCCTGTTTGTAGGAACTGGACGATTGGCTGCGCCCATGCCGGAGCTTGCGGCTCAATGACAAGGACTAAAAGCAATTCCTCTCCTACGAGAGCGCTTTTCTTGGCGGCTACTAGTAGCTCTGCCGAAAAGTACGCACCAGTGTTCATTTTTCTTTTCTTTGTTTCCTTCGTTGATGGCGTAACAGATGGTTGATTCAGTTGTAGCACAAAAGTTCCCAGTTCCACAGGAGATCTCTTGGCAGCAAGCTTTGACAGTTCGTCTGCAATATCATTTTGAGCATGGGGGATGTGCTCCATTTGCAAACCATCAAAGTGATCTTCCAACTTCCTCACCTCATCGACGTATGCTTCCATCAACGGGCTCTAATAATCTTTGTTGATTTGCTTCACCACAAGCTGCGAGTCACCTCTGATAATCAACTTTCTAATACCAAGGTCGATTGCAATGCGCAGACCGTCAAGCAATCCTTCATACTCAGCAGTATTATTGGTGGCCTGCTCCCTGGGAAAGTGCATTTGAACCAAATATTTGAGATGCTCTCCTATGGGCGTGACAAGCAACACGTCAGCACCAGCGCCTTTCAGCGTGAAAGCACCGTCAAAATACATGATCCACTCATCGACAGTTTCTTTGCCGGGGAGAGAGGTCTCTTGTACTTCTTCCTCTGGCGTTGGTGTCCATTCTGCAATGAATTCTGCCAAAGCTCTGCTCTGAATCGTTGATGTGCTTTCAAACTTCAAGTCAAAGCTTGACAGCTCCAATGCCCACTCAACTATCCTGCCGGTGGCTTCTGGATTTCTCATAATACGTTGCAAAGGAAAGCGAGTGACGATAGTGATTTGATGTGCTTGAAAGTAGTGGCGCAGCTTCCTTCAGGCCATAAGGAGACCAAAGAGCAATTTTTGCACACCAGAATACCTTGATCAAGCCCCATGTAGAAGAGAGCTGACAAAGTAAACTAGGCGCTGCACAATCTTCTTCTTCTGCACAACTTGTTGATCTGGTTCATTTGCTTGCACAATTTCAGACATATCGGTACCTGACCCTACCGGAGAAGATTCTGGCTTGTCGGTCTATGGCTCTACAGTTGCTGCCTCTTCGTCTTCAGCTTCTCTCTCAGCCACAAGTGCAGCACTTACCACTTGATTGGTTACCGCCAAATACAGCAGCAACGGCTCTTGTGGTTTAGGCGCAACTAAGACTGGCAGAGAAGACAGGTACCCCTTTAAATCTTGGAGCACGGCCTCCGCTTCCGGTGTCCATCTCATTGGACCTGCCTTTTTCAAGATTTTGAAAAATGGCAAGGCGCGCTCGGCTGACTTGGAGATAAACCTGCTCAATGCGGCAACACAACCAGCAAGACGCTTAACGTCCTTGACGCTCTTCGGTGCTTCAATCTGCTCAATCGCTTTGATCTTGTTAGGATTGGCTTCAATTCCTCTCTGAGATACAAAGTACCTGAGAAGCTTGCCGGATGGAACACCGAACACACACTTCTCGGGATTGAGCTTCAAGTTGATCTTGCGCAAACTTGCAAATGTTTCTTCTAGATCTTGTATGAGTGTTGACTTGTCCTTGGTTTTGACCACAATATCATCCATATAGGCTTCCACATTTCTGTGCAATTGAGACTCAAAACCAATTTGGACTGCCCTAGCAAATGTTGCTCCAGCACTCTTCAATCCGAAAGGCATACGTATGAAGCAATACGTGCCACATGGAGTGATAAATGATGTTTTCTCCTCATCTTCCTTGGCCATAAAAATCTGATGATAACCAGAGTAGGCGTCAAGAAAAGAGAGTAAATCACAGCCGGCAGTAGAGTCCATAATTTGATCAATCCGTAGCAAAGGAAAAGGGTCTTTTGGACAAGCTTTATTTAAACCAGTGAAATCGATACAAAGCCTCCATTTTCCATTTGCTTTCCAGATGACCACAGGGTTAGCTAACCAGGTTGGATGAAGCACACCTCTAACTAGACCCGCTGCTTCTAACTTCTGAATTTCTTGGGCAATAAACTCTTACCGCTCCAAGGCTTGCTTTCTGACCTTCTGCTTGACGGGCTTCGCATGGGGACAGACGGCAAGGTGGTGCTCAATTACTTCCCTGGGAACACCGGGGATGTCAGATGCTTGCCAAGCAAACACATCGACATTCGCCCGCAGGAAAGCAACGAGCATGCTTTCCTATTTGTCATTAAGGGTGGCACTTAAGGTGAAAGTGCCTCCCGTCCCATCCTCCTTCGTTGAAACTTGCTTTGTGGCAGGTGAAGTGGCCTTGGCTTTCTTGCTCTTGCCAGCAGAGCTCTCTGGCTCCTCAATGGACGTGCTACACTTTTCAGTGCGCTTTCCGGGGGCCTTGCCGGAGGTCTTACCGGTCTTCTTCTTAATTCCTCCCCCGGGAGCTTTGTCCGCAGGAGCAAGTGCATCTTCGGCAGATGCTGCCACTGCCTCCTGGTAGAGCTTGTCGGCGCAGATGATTGCGTTCTTCTGATCTGACTTGATGGTAAGCACGCCCATCGGCCCTGGCATCTTGAGAGTGTTGTAGGCGTAGTGTGACGCTGCCATGAACTTCGCCAGTGCTGGGCGGCCAAGAATCCCATTATACAGCAGTGGCATTTTGACGACATCGAAGATGATCTTCTCTGTCATGTAGTTTAGTTCACTGCCAAACATCACCAGCAAGGTAATTTGGCCCTTAGGTTTGCTCCTTCCCTGATTGATCCCTTGAAAGGTGCCTATCTCTTTCAGATCTCCATCGGGAATTTGCAGCCTCTTGATCACATCTGGTGAAATCAAATTCAGGCCAGCCCCATCGTCAACCAACATCTTGGTGACCTTGAGGTTGCGAATTGTTGGTGACACCAACAACGGCAAGCACCCGACCACAGTTGTGCGATCAGGGTGATCCTCAGCGTCAAAGATGATGGGCGTGTGAGACCACTTTAGTGGCTTTTGTGACTCCATTGCCGGCTCCATCGCATTGACATCTCTGATCCACTGCTTCGGTTGGTGGTGTGAGGAGTGCAAAGATGCACCATCGTCAACACACATGGTGTCAACTGCGTTCTGGAATTCTTGTTCGGACTTGTCTTCATCCTCATCACTACCATCCTCGTCTTCCTTCTTGTCTCGGCCTCGAGCAGGCTTCTCCTTCTGCTGCTTGGCCTTGCCGCGGCGGTCTCCGCGACCACCCCTTCTTGCCGAATCCCTCGGCACCGTCCTTGGCCTTCTCCTTGTCACGCTTTTCATACTCTTGCTTCTGCTTCTCGGCAAGCTGTTCAACTTGCCGGCACTCCTGGAGGCCGTGGCCTATAGTGCGGTGGATCTTGCAGTATGGGCCGTCATTCTTCTCACCGGCAGCCACCTCATGGCCGCAGGTACAGACGGTAACCTCCTTGCTGCTGCCCTCAGCCTTGGGCTTCTTGTCGAGATTCCTTGACCCCTCAACTGCTAAAACAGCTTTTCCTTTGCGCTTATGGCCCTTCTTCTTCGGAGTGGATGCATCATCGTCTTCAGAGTTGACTGCCGCACCTGCATCCTCTCCGGGGAGTCGCCTCCCTTCTTCAGCACGCGCACATTTATCAGCCAGAGCGTAGAGCTCGGCGATATCCCTGACCTTGTTTATGGCCATCTCTTCCCACATTCTGTGATTGTGCACGTTCATGTGGAACGAGGCGATCATAGCGGTAGGGTGTACATCGGGGATGTTGTGCTGTACGCGGCTAAACCTCTGGATATACTTGCGGAGGGGCTCTCCACTTGCAAGGATCAAATCTTGTATAGGCAAATATATAAATTACAAAACAAAAGAAAAGTAAATAAAATGCAGCAAGGTATTTTTGGTTTTAGTAATATTCTTAAAGTAGACCCGGGGGCCATAGTTTTCACTAGAGGTTTCTCTCTCAAACGCATAGCATACGGTGGGTAAACAAATTACTGTTGGGCAATTGATAGAAAAGCGCATAGTTATGACGTATTCATGGCAATGATCACATATATAGGCATCATGTCCATGACAAGTAAACCGACTCCTGCCTACATCTACTACTATTACTCCACCAATCGACCGCTATCCAGCATGCATCTATGGTATTAAGTTCATGACAAACAGGTAACACCTTAAGCAAGATGACATGATGTAGACAAAGTAAACTCAATCAATACGAATAAACCCCATTGTTTTATCCTTAGTAGCAACAATACTATACGTACCCCGTCCCCTTCTGTCACTGGGTGGAGACACCGTAAGATTGAACCTACTAGAAAGCACCTCTCCCGCTGAAGATAAATCAATCTAGTTGGCCAAACCAAACGGATAGATCGGAGAGAAATACAAAGCTATAATAATCATGCACAATAAAGTTCAGAAAAGACTCAATTACTTTCAATGAATAATCTGGTCATAAACCCACAATTCATCGGATCCCGACAAACACACCGTAAAAGAAAATTACATCGGATAGAACTCCAAGAAGATCGAGGAGAATATTGTATTGAAGATCAAATAGAGAGAGAAGAAGCCATCTAGCTACTAGCTATGGACCCGTAGGTCTGTGGTGAACTACTCACACATCATCGGAAGGGCAGCAAGGTTGATGTAGAAACCCTCCGTGATTGATTCCCCCTCTGGCAGATTCCCCAAAAAGGCCTCCAGATGGGATCGCGGAAGAACAAAAGCTTGCGGTGGCAGAAAAGTTATATCATCTGGCTCTCTATTGGTTTGGGAATATATGTGAATTTATAGGCTTGGAATTAGGTCAAATAGAGCTGTGTGGGGCCCACGAGCTTAGGGGGCGCGCCTACCCCCTGGGCACGCCCCTCAAGCTTGTGGCTCTCTCGTATCTCGTCTGGCCTCCTCCCGAAGCTTCTAGGGTCCCTTGTGATCCAGAAAAAATTAATCTAAAGATTTTTTTCCCATTTGGACTTCGTTTGATATTGATTTTCTGAAAAGCCAAAAACAAGCAAAAAACAGGAACTGGCACTGGGCACTGGGTTAATAGGTTAGTCCCAAAAAATGATATAAAATAGCATATAAATGCATATAAAGAATACAAGATTGATAATATAATAACATGAAACAATCAAAAATTATAGATACGTCGGAGACGTATCACCCAGCCCATCAATGCCACGGGGATGGGCGCTGGTGCAAGGGCTGGGACGGGAGCTGGAATGGGCGCGGGGACAGACGCGGCGACTTCCTGCACGGCCATGTCAAACTCGTCCGAAAGCTCCTTATGTTCTTATGACTGTGGCTCGGGGTCTTCCTCAGGAAACTGGAAGACTAGGGGTGGCCCATCGTGATGTGCCATGGCGTACGTTGAGGTCAGGCTAATTGGAGGCAGCCGACAGGAGAATCGGAGAGGCGGAGAGAAGATTGTAGCGAGAACGGGGAGTGCGGCGGTGATTTAAACGGTGGCTCGGGCGTCATTAAAAGTGGGCAGTTGGGATGAAGGTGGGCGGCGGAGGGAGATCAAAGGGCTCGCCTCCAGGTGAGCCTACGCAGCGGCCTGCTCGCATGCCTCCCGTCAACTCACACGCTTGCTCGGACGGCACCTGCCTATGAGAAGCGGGACTCATGGCGGCACGTTGGTCTAACACCCACGGTTTGAATAGTGAAACCGTTTGCGTTAACATGACAGCTCTTTGTTCCAAAATACCTTGGTTGTTCATGTGTCCAGCTTTTCATAAGCAGCTTGTCTCAAATTGGACAAAAAAATTACCACAACCTATTTGTGCCATATCACGAGAACATGCCCAGTTTCATGAATTTCGTGTGAGTTTTGGATTTTCTGGAATTTAAAAACCAGGATTCAAAACAATATCATTAGATGCATCATGAAATAAATTTTCATGTGATACATCTTTAGTGTTGTCGATGTTCATATTTTTAAGATAAAATTTGGTTAAACATTGCTTAGTTAGACTTCAAACAAAATTTATATGCGGAGTAAAAAGATACTCCCTCCATACCGGTGCATTAGGCATATTACAAAAATCAGATAATTCGAAAACACTTACAGGCGTGATACATTAACTCCTATGATGAGTCATATTTTTACACTCATTCATCCTTTGTTTAAACAGAGATATTTCATTAAAACCGAGATATTCGCTCTAATATTGCTACTAATGACTAATGAATGCAAAGGGTTCCACAAATCCTCTCTTTGATGTTTTTCCACAGGAAATGGGCTAAAAAGGGAAGAAATCACGTGTGAACATGGAAAGGAGTGGAAAAGGAGACAGAAGAAATCAGGAGGAGGTGCACCAGAGAAAACAGCACAAAAGATGGTGTTCCATACGACCACGAGCGCTCATATGAGCTGGTCGTATGGCGTGGATTCTGAGGCTCCTCGTCCAGCTGAACAACTTTTATAAAGGGGACCATGCCAAAATATCAACAGAACGTCCACGAGCGAAGCTAAAATAGAGCCATCTTCATCTCCTCTCATCAACCCTAGCCACCGCCATTTCTATCTCCATAGCCACCATCACCACCATAGTTCATCTTCCTCTAGTTCATACTTGTAATCGTGCATCGCACAAGGCAACCATTGTCAGACATGTTATCAATCAATTGATCTTCAAGATGTGTTCTTCAGTGTGTTCTTCATGCGATCTGATCTCCATGTGTGAGTAGTTCGGTAAGGTATGGGTTGAGGCATAGGCCTTGCAACCATCTGTATTTGTTGTGGGGGTCAATGGAAGTGCTTTGAATTAACGTCTCGTATGTGTGAAATAAAATTGTTTCATAGATGTCTCTTGTCTCGTCCATGTTCTTCATCCCTGCAGGTACCCAGTATCATGGACAGGGAGCCACGGAGAGGCTAAGGGCAGGGAGAACATGAAGTGTTATTCTGAACACCAGTGACAAAAGGGTTTAGTACGGTAACATGGATCCAATCCTTGGGGGTTCATGAGCTGTAGTCATTAAACACCCAAAGCTCTTGTCTGATTATTGTAATCATAATTATTAAGGCAACCCCATGCGACGGATAGGGCCTTCGGTTGGACAACTGATTCTTGATGCGGGACTCGCGCCGGCCAAGATATTATTTGGACACATCCACCACTTCGGTTCGTAACAAGCACATCTCGATGGGTGACTCCAACACACAAATTAAGATCATATTTGGTCCCAACGCAAATACATGGTTGTAAGCATTAAGACCTCATATGCGTACCTATTTTTATTATAAGTGTTTTATCACAATTAGCTTGATTGATCCGGTCAAAAGCTATAATTATTTCTTTGACAGAAGCTTGCTAGAGACCATCGCTTCAAGGAACCTTCCTCTCATAGGTTCGATAACCCAAGGTCACCTCTTTGGGGAAATAGGTGTGGTGTACTTTCTGTTATGTTACCGGATCACTAAAAAGGAAGTATCAAGCCTTTTCTGGCACCGTTGCCGAGGAGGAGTTTAGTGTTCCTAGTCTTTGTGTTTTAAGTTTTTGTTAAAGTTTAGTTTCAGTTTTTGTTTTAGTTTAAGTTTTATTTTTGTTGCAAGTCTTGTCAATTGAAAAAACCCAAAAAGATTACCATGGCTTGTAATCTTGGAAGTTTTGCTACTCCCAGTAATAACTTCATGCGTGAACCCATAGCACCACCTGAAGTTGCAGCCGCTGAGCATGAGATCAAACCGAACTTAGTTTCCATGGTTCAACAAGACCAATTTGGAGACTTTGCTTCTAAAGATGTCGGTATGCACTTGCATAATTTCACTGAATTATGCCACATGACACGCATAAAAGATTATGACCCAGATGCTTTGAAGTTGCGTCTATTTCCTTTCTCTCTGAGAGGAAAAGCGAAAGAATGGCTTGTAGCTTTACCTAGAGGCAATATAACTTCTTAGGCTGATTGTTGCAGCAAATTTTTACCTAAGATTTGTCCACCTGCAAAAATTATGCAACTTCGTTCTCAGATTACAGGTTTCAAGCAGGAAGAACGTGAGCCACTAGTGCTTGAGTGGGATAGAATGAAAGAAGCCATAAGGAATTGTCCTAACCATGGAATGGAGGAATGGTTAATCCTTCATATGTTTTATAATGGTTTAAATCAGATGTCAAAAACTATGCTTGATACAGCTGCAGGAGGAACAATCATGGGAAAGCCCATAGATGATGTCAAGAAACTACTTGATGATATGCAAGAGAACCATGCTCGATGGCATGTTGAAAGAGCTACCACCAAAAGAGTGAATGCAATTGAAGAAAATAATGCAAAGTTGACATCCAAGCTTGATGAACTCTTCTCCATCATGAAAGGTAAAGAAGAGGTAAACATGAATGCCATCACTAATGAAGAAGTTAGTGATGTGAATTTTATTGCTCCCAATAGCTATAATCCCAACTGGAAAGTAATGGGTATGCTCCTAGACTTCCTTATCCTAATAATAATGGAGCATCAAATATTTTAATGGAGCTAGTAGTAGCAATAGAAATAGTCTGGAAGATACTTTGAAAAGTTTTATTGCTAGTCAAACTGAGCAGAATGAAAACTTCAAAAATGTTTTGAAGAATCATGATAACTTACTCAGTCAGTTGACCAGTAAGATTGTTGGATTAACAAATGATGTACAGATGCTTGAGGGAAGATCCAATAATATGGAAGCACAAGTGGCTAAAATTGCAAAGAGAAAAACATTGATCCTAGCTAAGTTCGCAGGTAAACCAGAACCTAACCCGGTTGAAGATGTTAAGATGGTAAGAAGCAACGAAGAGAAGACCGAAGAACTGGATACAAGCCATGTACCAGAGTATAATTACACCATTGCCAAATTTGTAAAGATGATATCAATGAAGTACCTACTACCGAGGTATCTAATAACGAGGCATATAATGTCTTTGTTGGTCAAGTTGCAGCCAAGGTACGTGAGTTAGACGATGAAAGAAAGAAACTTTACAGTAAGTTATTAGCTAAGCAAGAAGATGCTTTTGAGCCTACTATTGAGATTGAAATTGGTTTAAATAAGATCAATGCTTTATGTGATCTAGGGGCTCGTGTTTCCACTATCCCTAAGTCTATTTATGATAGTCTCGGTCTAGGTCCTTATGCTACTACTGAGATTAGATTGAATATGGCTAATTCTACTTTTACTCAGGCAGTAGGAATTAAGCATGGAGTGATAGTTCAAATAAATGATTGCCCTGTCATGATTGATCTTGTGAAAGTTGATATGCCTGAAGATCCTATTGCTCCAATTATTCTCGGTAGACCTTTTCTAAGGACTATCAAAACTATGATAAATGTGTTTGAGGGAAATGTTAGATTTGACTTACCTACTAAAGATCCTTTTGTGAGACATTTCCCCAAGAAAAATAAAATGAAGACCCACACCGGAGAAGGCGTTGTTGTGAATGCCAGAAGCTACGGTCTCGGTGTGTTTGCACCACCTTGATCACCACTACGATCGAGCTAACCCACCGAAAACAAGCGCTTCATGGGAGGCAACCCACGCGAATAAAGTAGGCAAGTAAGTTTTTATTTTTGTTTCAATAAATAGAGTGATTGAAGTTCTAGATAAAGAAGTTGAGTTTGGAAGAGTTGTTCTAATGAAGGCTTTGCTATGTGCAAATTAAATTATATGTTGTATTGATGTTCGGATGCCTGGAAATATGCCAATGTATTGTGTTGGAACTAACCCCAAGATACGTCTCCAACGTATCTATAATATTTGATTGTTCCATGCTGTTATATTATCAATCTTGGATGTTTTTATATTCATTTACAGCAATTATATATCATTTTTGGAGACTAACCTATTAACTTAGTGCCCAGTGCCAGTTGCTGTTTTTTGCCCTGTTTTTGTTTTACAGAAAATCAATACCAAACGAAGTCCAAATACCACGAAACTTTTTGGAGATTTTTTATTGGACAAGATAAACACTAGAAGCTTCAGGAGAGGGCCAGAAGACCCAGGAGGTGGCCACGAGCCACCAGGGCGCGCCTGGGGGGGCAGGCGCGCCCTGGTGCCTCGTGGGCCCCCCTTTGCTCCGTTTGACCTAATTCCAGCACTATAAATTCAGAAAAAATCGGAAACCCTTAGGGGAGTCCACGAAATATTTTTTCCGCCGCCGCAAGTTTCTGTTCCAGAGAGATCCCATCTGGAGGCCTTCTCCGGTACTCCGCCGGAGGAGGAATCGATCACGGAGGGGCTCTACATCAACCTTACTGCCCTTCCGATGATGCGTGAGTAGTTTACCATAGACCTTCGGGTCCATAGTTAGTAACTAGATGGCTTCTTCTCTCTTTTTGATCTTCAATACAATGTTCTCCTCGATGTTCTTGGAGTTCTATCCGATGTAATCACTTTTTGCGGTGTGTTTGTTGGGATCCGATGAATTGTGAGTTTATGATCAGATTATCCATGAAATTATTTGAGTTTTTGCTGCACTCTTTTATGCATGATTATTATAGCCTCGTATTTCTTCTCCGATCTATTGATTTGGTTTGGCCAACTAGATTGATTTATCTTGCCATGGGAAGAGGTGCTTTGTAGTGGGTTCGATCTTGCGGTGCTCAATCCCAGTGATAGAAAGGGACATGACACGTATGTATCGTTGCTACTAAGGGTAAAAAGATGGGGTTTACTCATACGTGAGTTTATCTTGTCTACATCATGTCATCGTTTTTAAGGCATTACTCCGTTCTCTATGGACTTAATACATTAGATGCATGCTGGATAGCGGTCGATGTGTGGAGTAATAGTAGTAGATGCAGGCAGGAGTCGGTCTACTAATCTTGGACGTGATGCCTATGTACATGATCATTGCCTTAGATATCGTCATGATTATTTGCTTTTCTATCAATTGCCCAACAGTAATTTGTCTACCCACCGTATGCTATTTTCTCGAGAGAAGCCTCTAGTGAAAACTATGGCCCCCGGGTCTATCTAAATCATATTACTAAAACCCTAAAAATATTGCTGCCATTTTCTTTTATTTATTTTATTTTGTATTTTTATTTCAATCTATCTATCTATCACATACAATTTAATCTTTCAATTACCCGCCGAGGGATTGACAACCCCTCGTTTGCGTTGGGTGCAAGGATTTGTTGTTTGTGTGCAGGTGCTGCTAACGAGGTGTTGTGTGATTCTCCTACTGGTTCGATAACCTTGGTTTCATAACTGAGGGAAATACTTATCTCTACTATGCTGCATCATCCCTTCCTCTTCGGGGAAATACCAACGCAAGCTACAAGTAGCAGGAAGAATTTCTGGCGCCGTTGGCGGGGAGACATCATCAACATCTATCAAGTACCTTTGCATAAACTCTCATCTCCTTGCATTTACTTTATTTGCCATTTGCCTCTCGTTTTCATCTCCCCCACTTCTAAAACATTTTTACAAAAACAGAAAAATATTTTCCGTTTGCCTTTTCCTTGTTTGCTTGTTGTTTGCTTGCTCGTTTTATCGCTATGGCTAGTTCTTCGCTCGTTACTGTTACCCCTGAAAATGAAGTACTTAATTTTAAACAAAGGGGAGGAGAGAATTTAAAAGATGCTTGGTATAGGATTTGCGATGCTCATAATAGATCAACTCGTAAGCAATCTTCCACTATTCTTCTTCGCAATTTTTATGTGGGAATTACTACTTGGTATAGATTTGTGCTTGATACTATTACAGGAGGGAATTTCTTGATGTGTCCCTCTACGGATGCTTTTAATGCTATGGGAAATTTAGTGGGATCGCCACCTATCACTATTAATGAAACAACTTTGACTTTGGAACATGCTATGCAAAGGTTAGAGGCTATTGAAAGTAAAATGTCTACTATTGAACACCTTGAGAATTTGGATTAAAAAATTCATAATCATATCACTCAATTTGGCTCTAAGGTAGGAATCGCATTGAAAACCTTAAAATAAAAGGAACTGGTAGTTAATGAAAGAATAGAACAAAGTCCCGCTAGAATAGATAAGATAGAAGAAATTATTATCAATTTGGGGTTGGCTTTTTCCTCCGTTAAGAATATTGATAAAACTCCTCCCAATAAAAATTGCAAGTTCGTTTATGTTCCTAAAACCAATGGTGCTACTTCCAGTAAGGGAAATGAGGATCTTAAAATGATTAGCGTGCATCCCAATTTCATTGATATAATCAAGGAACCTATTCACAAAAGTAAAATTCTTGATTTTGTGCCTAGAAGTGTGATGGTGAGAAACACCTATGTTAAATCTATTAGAAAAAATGGATGTGTGATTGAGGAGTTGGAAACCAAAGATGACAATACTTGAAACTATGCATTATGCCTAGCTAGGGGCATAAAACAATAGCGCTTGTTGGGAGGCAACCCAATGAATAAAATAAATTTGTATGTTATTGTGTGTTTTCACAATTATGCTACTGGTATGATTGTGTTTTTGTGTTTTTAATTAGTGTTTGTGCCAAGTAAAGCCTTTAGGATGATTTGGAAGATAGTATAATTGATGATGTGTGGAAAACAGAAAGTTTTGCGTCCAGTGCCCGAATTTTGTTTCTGTACTGGAGAATCAGAAAAATATAAAAAAATTACACAGTATTGATATATGAATTTCCCACGTTGTCCTAATTTTTCAGAATTTTTGGAGTTACAGAAGTATGGATTTTAAATAGATTGCTATAGACTGTTCTGTTTTTGACAGATTCTGTTTTTAATGCACTACTTGCTTGTTTTGATGAATCTATGGATTGTATCGGGGGTATAAGCCATGTTGAAGTTAGAGTACAGTAGGTATAATGCAAAAATAAAATATGAATGGGTTTGCAACAGTACTTAAAGTAGTGATTTATTTTGTTATACTAACGGATCTCACGAAGGTTTTGTTGAGTTTTGTGTGATTGAAGTTTTCAAGTTTTGGGTGAGATCACGATGGATGAAGGAATAAGGAGTAGTAAGAGCCTAAGCTTGGGGATGCCCATGGCACCCCAAGGTAATATTCAAGGAAGACTCAAGCGTCTAAGCTTGGGGATGCCCCAGAAGGCATCCCCTCTTTCTTCTACCAACCATCGGTAATTTTACTTAGAGCTATATTTTTATTCGTCACTTGATATGTGTTTTGCTTGGAGCGTCTTGTATTATATTAGTCTTTGCTTTGTTTGCTTTTTAGTTTGTCACAATCATCTTTGCTGAACACACCTGTCTTAAGAGAGCCACACGTTAATCATAATTTGTTAGAATACTCAATGTGCTTCACTTAAATTTTTTTGAGCTAGGCAGTTGCTCTAGTGCTTCACTTAAATCTTTTTGAGCACGGTGGTGGCTATATTTTGAAGAAATTAACTCTCATGCTTCACTTATATTATTTTGAGAGTTGATTAAAATTTTGAAGAAATAAATTATCATGCTTCACTTATATTATTTTGGGAATTGACAAGATTAAAATTTTGAAGAAATGAATTCTCATGCTTCACTTATATTATTTTGAGAATTGATAAGATTGAAATTTTGAAGAAATATTTGCACTCTCATGCTTCACTTAAATCTTTTTGAGAGTTGATGATAGTAACGGTAGTTTGCACAAGATATGAATTTGGTCCCAAAGTGATGAATATTCAAGAGGGATATAATAAAAACTTTCATATAGATCATTGGATATGATAAGTGTGATTCCTTGAAATAGTTTTGCGATAGGGAAATGATAATATGTGAGTCATGTTAGTGAGTAATTGTGATTTAGTAAGAATATTAGTGTTAAGGTTTGTGATTCCCTATGCATGCACATCAAGTCAATAGTTATGCAAAGAAATTATATCCTACTTATGGTGCATTATTCGGTGTTAGTTGTGTTCAATGCATGTTTATGACCGTTTTTGTTTTTTGGTTGGTTGCTTCTCAATCTTTTGCTAGCCTTCATTTGTACTAAGCGGAAATAATGCTTGTGCATCAAAAATCCTTAAACCCAAGCCAAGTTGTGCCAAATGAGTCCACTATACCTACCTATATGCGGTATTTCAATGTCGTTCCAAGTAAATTTGCGTGTGCCAACTCTAATTTTCAAAATAATTTTTCCGTTTTGTGTGCCCGTACCGCTCATGAAGCGGCAGGGGGTGGCCATTATTTTCCATGCTAGGTGTGTTATTCTCATGATGAGTGTTTATTCACTTGTCATTGCACGAGAGAATGGTTGGTAATAGGGATGCCCAGTCCCACAATGAAATCAAAATTAATAACAACAAAATTCCTTGGAAAGTGTTGGTATGGAGGGCACCCGTGGATACGGCTAGCCATGGATTGTGAAAGAATGGTGGAAAGGAAATAAACTTTACTTTCTATTTGGGAACCACCTATGATGTGTCTAGCATGGAAAATATTGGGAATTCTCGGTCGTTTTCGTTGACAGGAAAAGCATGCCTCTCAAAATATTTTTATCTCTTTAATTTCAGCCTTGAGCTCTGGCACATTTGACAAATCTCTGCTTCCCTCTGCGAAGGGCCTATCTATTTACTTTTATGCAATTCTTATTTTTTTGAGTCTCCATCTTCTCCATCTTCTATTGTCATACTTGTGCATTGGATGTAGCTAATATTTGAGTGTGTTTCATGAATGGATCGATGATTGAGCATAATGGGCTAGGGATAACTTTCTTTAGCGTTGATATTGTGAAAGACATGGTTGCTTGTTAGCATGCTTGAGTATTTATATCTTCATGTCAAACTATAGACTATTGCTTTGAATCATTCAAGTCCAATGTCCATGCTATAAAAGAAAATAATATGTGATGAATATGATAGGCAGCATTCCACATCAAAAATTCTGTTTTTATCATTTCCTACTCGAGGACGAGCAGGAATTAAGCTTGGGGATGCTGATACGTCTCCAACGTATCTATAATTTTTGAATGTTCCATGCTGTTATATTATCAATCTTGGATGTTTTTATTCATTTACAGCAATTATATATCATTTTTGGAGACTAACCTATTAACTTAGTGCCCAGTGCCAGTTGCTGTTTTCTGCCCTGTTTTTGTTTTACAGAAAATCAATACCAAACGAAGTCCAAATGCCACGAATCTTTTTGGAGATATTTTATTTGACAAGATAAACACTAGAAGCTTCGGGAGAGGGCCAGAAGACCCAGGAGGTGGCCACGAGCCACCAGGGCGCGCCTGGGGGGGCAGGCGCGCCCTGGTGCCTCGTGGGCCCCCCTTTGCTCCGTTTGACCTAATTCCAGCACTATAAATTCAGAAAAAAATCAGAAACCCTTAGGGGAGTCCACGAAATACTTTTTCCACCGCCGCAAGTTTCTGTTCCAGAGAGATCCCATCTGGAGGCCTTCTCCGGTACTCCGCCGGAGGGGGAATCGATCACGGAGGGGCTCTACATCAACCTTGCTGCCCTTCCGATGATGCGTGAGTAGTTTACCACAGACCTTCGGGTCCATAGTTAGTAGCTAGATGGCTTCTTCTCTCTTTTTGATCTTCAATACAATGTTCTCCTCGATGTTCTTGGAGTTCTATCCGATGTAATCACTTTTTGCGGTGTGTTTGTTGGGATCCGATGAATTGTGAGTTTATGATCAGATTATCCATGAAATTATTTGAGTCTTTGCTACACTCTTTTATGCATGATTATTATAGCCTCGTATTTCTTCTCTGATCTATTGATTTGGTTTGGCCAGCTAGATTGATTTATCTTGCCATGGGAAGAGGTGCTTTGTACTGGGTTCGATCTTGCGGTGCTCAATCCCGGTGACAGAAAGGGACATGACACGTATGTATCGTTGCTACTAAGGGTAAAAAGATGGGGTTTATTCATACATGAGTTTATCTTGTCTACATCATGTCATCGTTCTTAAGGCACTACTCCGTTCTCTATGGACTTAATACACTAGATGCATGCTGGATAGCGGTCGATGTGTGGAGTAATAGTAGTAGATGCAGGCAGGAGTCGGTCTACTAATCTTGGACGTGATGCCTATATACATGATCATTGCCTTGGATATCGTCATGATTATTTGCTTTTCTATCAATTGCCCAACAGTAATTTGTCTACCCACCGTATGCTATTTTCTCGAGAGAAGCCTCTAGTGAAAACTATGGCCCCCGGGTCTATCTAAATCATATTACTAAAACCCTAAAAGTATTGCTGCCATTTTATTTTATTTATTTTATTTTGTATTTTTATTTCAATCTATCTATCTATCACATATAATTTAATCTTTCAATTGCCCGCCGAGGGATTGACAACCCCTCGTTTGCGTTGGGTGCAAGGATTTGTTGTTTGTGTGCAGGTGCTGCTAACGAGGTGTTGTGTGATTCTCCTACTGGTTCGATAACCTTGGTTTCATAACTGAGGGAAATACTTATCTCTACTATGCTGCATCATCCCTTCCTCTTCGGGGAAATACCAACGCAAGCTACAAGTAGCACCCCACAGGAAAATGAGGAAAAGGAGAAGTTTCAGAAGAAACAGATCAAAAGACGGCCTTTCAGGTAACCACAGCGGTCGTTTGGGCGGTCGCATGACTTCCTGGCAGTTCTAGCACAAAACAACCAGAGGCAATAGAGCAAACGTCGGCGTTCCATAGGGGCGCAAGTGCTCGTATGGGCGGTCATTTGAAATCTTCGCAGAAACGAGAAGGAGTCCAGAGCATTTGATGGCGTTTCATACAGGCGCCCGCGTCCGTATAAGTGGTCGTATGACATCCTTGACCAGAAGAAGAAAATATCAAAACATTCGATGGCGTTCCATACGGGCACTGCCGGTCGGTTTAGCGGTTGTATGAGGTATGCACAGGCGCAGGTAAGCTATCAGGCTGAACGACGACCTTTTATACAAGCGCTTCCGCATGTATGGCCGGTCATATGGAGCCCTGGCGGCCACAAAGAGCCCGAGGAATGAGGTAAATCGCCCCCATCTCTCTCTTTTTGTAACATCCCCAGTGTCATTGCTACAGTAACCTCCCCATAATGTGCCATGTCATCATGATCATCATAATTAAAATGCAATTAAAGAAATAATCCAACTTCAATTCAAATTTAAAATGTAAGTCAAATAAAAACTTCTTCATTTAATTAAACAAAATAGTTCATGTTATTGCAAATAATCCCAAAGCAATTATAAAATAAAATCAACATTATTAAAATTCCCAAATTGACCCTAGCAACTAAAACGGTACCAAAACAGTAGCATTTAATCCATTTTCAATTAAACAAAATTTAGATGAAATTGCCTTGCCTCCAAACCTTTTTATGGCAATACCTAATAATGCATAGTAATTATATGTCGTGGTTACACATTTTGTAAAAGTCATTTGGTGGCCTAACAATATGCAAAACGGAAGAGAATTAAAAAGGCAGAAAAAGAAAAGAGAAAATGGAAAAGATGCACTGTGCACTCGGCCCAGTTTCCCCTACAGTGAGGCCCAGCCCGCCAGGCGAGGCCTTTCCCTAACCTCGCGCGCTCGCGTGCGCCCGACGACCAGCTCGCCGTCGCAGTCGCGCCCGCTCACCGACCGCGTCGCTACAGGGCCCCCTGGGGAATAAGGACGCCACCGCGGACGCCCTAGCCGCCCCCGAGATCTTTCCCCCCTCCCCTCTCGCTCGCTCGTCCTCTCTCTCTCACGCCTGAGAGCTCACTCCGCCGTCACCGTCGATCCCGCGTCCTCCGTCATCCCCGCGCAGCGCCGTCGTGCCGTAGCTCACCGCCGTCGACCGCTACACCGCTCGGTGCCAGCCATTGGCGTCGGGAGCCACCGAAGCGTCCTCCCCGAGCTCTTCTTCCTCCTTCGAATCGCGGGCGATCGTCGACGAATCCGGCCGCCTCGCGCCTCCCCGAGCCCACTTGAGCACATCTGCAGGTCCCGGTGAGCAACCGCGTCCAACCTCTCTCTCCCCGGCCTCTCCCCGTAGTCGTAGCCGCCGCTGCCACCGCCACCCGAACGCGCCTCCGCTCTGAAGCTCGCCGCCGTCACTGTAGGCGTTGTCATGCTCCCCGAGCACGGGAGCGTGCTCAGGGCAGCCCGCTGAGGCTGCCCGTGCCACTAGCTCCTCTCCCCGTAGCCTCTAGTGCCGAGCCCGCACTTGGTCGAACTCCGGCGCCGCCGCGGTCGATGTCGCCGTCGTTAAGGGCCTCCCCGAGACCAACCGGTAGCACCACGCGACGCGCCTCGCTCCCCTCTTTCGAACGCCGTCTCGCGCGCGCAAAATTATGGTCGGAGCGCGAATTCCGGCGAAGCCCGAGCCGCGCCGCCGCGGAAATGGCCACCGGCGACTAGCCGCCGGCGTGCTGACGTGGCCAGTCAACGGGGGTCGTTAATGACGCCCGTGTGAGACTGACTGGTGGGCCCCGCTCGCTAATTAACTCGGGTTAGTTTAAACACTAATTAAATTTAACTGTGCAGTCACTGACATGGGGTCCCACCGCTTAACTAATGTTTAATTAATTAAACTAAACCGGATTAACCCCACTGTCTATGACAGGTGGGGCCAGCCACTGTTTCAGTGGATAAGCATGGCTGAGTCAGCTGCTGACTCAGCCAGCAGGCCCCACATGACAGCCTCTGTGAGCTGGCCGCTGACTAGACCGTTGACCCAGTCAACCTGGCCCACTAGTCAGCCTCTCTGGTACACTTCTGTGTACACAGAGCTGGGTGCATTTAGCATTTTAATATTTAATATTTTCGAAATATAATTAATCTAGAAATTCAATAAAACTTTGAAAAATCATATAAAATAAACCGTAACTCGGATGAAAATAATTTATATATGAAAAATGATCAGAAAAATATGAAGAATCCGAATATGTGGTCAAAATGCTTGACCATCACTCCTATCTAGATGAACATGGGACTTTTTGCCCGTATTCGATAAATGAATAGTGCATAACCTTAATAAAATAATTTCAGATAAATTCCTTAATATCTAAAACAAATAGATAGGCATTATATCACCTCTGCATATCATTTAGGCATGTCATGCATCGCTGTTGCATTGTTGCCATCAATTTATTGTTTCTTCCCCCTCCTTCTCTCCCGATAGATGCCGAGACCGCCGCAGACGCAGCTGAGTACGACTACGCTCCAGACGAGCAGCCTTCCGACGACCAGCCCCTCTCAGCAGAGCTTCCAGGCAAGCAAAACCCCCTTGATCATCCAGATATCGCCCACTCCTTCTCTCTTATGCTTGCATTAGAATTGCTTCTGTTGTTATTCCGATAGCTCCTATTCTGATGCATAGCCTGATTTCGTCGCCTGCTATTGATACATTACCTGCTACCCTATGATGCTTAGATAGGTATGCTATGTTCATCTGTGGCCCTTCACCCTTGTCCGTTTGCCATGCTTGTTATCGGGTCGTGATCACTCCGGGTGATGATCACGGAAATGTTTATATATTGCAATACTTAAACTGTTAAAGTCGGGCTGGCCCCAAGGGTGCCCGCGAGAGAATAACATTAAAGACGGGTCGGCTCCAAGAGCACCCGCGCGTCTTGTATTACCAAGTCAGAGCGACAGGAACCCTGTTCGTCTCTGCGAGTTACTAAATACGCCTAACGGATTTGGGTATTTGATCTGAGTGGGTCGTTGGCCCTATACGCACTACCACCACGTGGGATAATGGTTATGGGACCCTCTACGTCGTATGTATCAGCTGAAAGTTCTTCAGACGTCACAGCTCAGAGATGCGGGTTGATTGCTGGGGTGGGCTGGTTACGTCACTGGTGTATTCAGTGTCGCGCCTGGGCCTCGGCCAGTCTCGCAACGTGCAGGAGTGCAAAGGGCGATGGCCCAAGACCCCTTCGCACTTAGGATTTAGACCGGCGTGCTGACCTCTCTGCTGAGCCTAGGTAGGACTGCGTCGTGTCGATCTCCCGAGGCCAGGCATTACCCAGCAAGTGTGTCCGACCAGATGTGATCGAGCGTGTTGGGTAACAGTAGTGCACCCCTGCAGGGAAGTTAACTATTCGAATAGTCGTGTCCACGGTAACAGGACGCTCGGAGTTGTATCCTGATCTGCTACAACTACAAATGGATACTGAAACAATAGTAAACTGATACTACTGCTCTTGGGATCACTTTCTCGCAGGGTAGTCGAGGAAGGATCTCAAGGCATTACTAAATATAACTGCTATTATATGTTGCTATACTCCACTCTCTTCTGATGCTGCAAGATTGCTTCAAGATGCTAGTCTTCGATAGGCTAGGCTTCTCCCCCTCTGTTCTGGCATTTCTGTAGTTTAGTCCAAAGATATAGACCCATTTCTTTGATACCGATGCATAATTAGTATAGTTCTGATGTCAGTCTTGCGAGTACTTTGGATGAGTACTCACGGTTGCTTTGCTACTTCTTTTTTTCCCCATACCCGCTTGATGTAATCAGTCGATGGAGCTCTGGAGCCAGACGCCACCACAGGAGACTACTACCAGGAGAGCCCCGGAGGCACGTACTACTGGGTTGAGCCAGCTGACTAGTAGTAGTTCGGAGGCCCTAGGCTGGAGGCCTTCGCCTTTTCGATCGGTGTCGCTGTTTGTGCTAGCCTTCTTAAGGCAAACTTGGCTAACTATGTATGTACCCAGATATTATTGTTTGTATGACTTATGTACTCGGGTCCTCGTGACCCCTGGTTTGTAATATGAAGATTTATGTTTAAATTTGAGTTTAGAATTGTGTTGTGATATCTTCCCGTGAGTCTCTGATCTCGATCGTGCATGTTTGCGTGTATGATTAGTGCACGGTCAAGCAGGGGCGTCACAAGTTGGTATCAGAGCCGACTGCCTGTAGGAAGCCCCCTTCTAATTCCTTGGTCGAAGTTGAGTCTAGTCTTTGAAAAACTATATTTTACTAACATGGCTGTGTGGCTTACGGGCCCACGTCGCCAATGGGTGGTATTAGGATCTTTTATTCCTCTTCTTTACTCTGGAATTCTGATCTCTCTTCTATTCGGGTTAAAGATTTTACTAACTCTAACTCTAGGTTCTCGTACCTCCTACCTCCCGGAGAGCCCCTCATACAGATGACCTCTTGATTCGCCTGAAGACTCCGAAGATATTCCCCGATGTTTTTCCGAGACCCTTGTGCCCCCTGCTGATGCAATTCCCTACTACCGATAAATCCTTTTGGATAACTACCTACACTTGTCGTTCATACATTCTTTCCAAGTTGCTCCTGTTATTACAAGATACCCTGAAATACTCTCCGATATTTCAAGAATTCCTGGAACCTACTGCCTTGCAGTTCCTTTCCGCATGATTACACCTACGGATAGTTCCTCACACTTACCGGGGATCCGTTCATCCCCAGTTGTTCATGTGTTTCCCAAAATAATTTGAAATACTATCTGATCTCCCCAGAGTCCTCTGCAACCTATTGCTTTGAAAAGTCTTGCCTGTCTGCATGATGGTTAATTCCATATGTCTAGTAATCTTCGTTGACATCCCTTGTCATTGATATTTTGAGCCTAATGATTCAATGTGTCTGCAAAGACTCGCAATCATCAAATGATCTGTAGAAATTATCCTTTCGGCTCAGACGTCATTCCGACATGAGCTGGTTCTCGGTAAATCAAACCTTGATTGATTGTCCATCTAATTCTATTCAACTTACTCCTCTTTTGACCAGAGCGTCTGCTTCTGATCCCTCGATTTGGAAATCATAATTCCTTTGTAATTAAGCTTCGAATTATTTAGTTATTTCTATAATCCGATGCTTTTACCTTCTTTCTTCTTCCGGTTGAGTACCGATGCTCACCTCAGCTTCGTTGTGGACCGCCAGACCCTTTGCTGGATTATTATCCGACAGTGTCCTTCATATTCAATAACCTTGTGAGTTCTTCCCCTGATATATAATGCCTTTGGTGAATTGTATCCTCTGCTTTGTCGTCTGTACTCTACTTTCGAGCTTGTATCCGTCGCTTCTATAAGTGCGATGTATAGCTTCCAAAACTCCTCTGATGAGCTGTATCTATGTTTCTGTCATCTATGTGAACCCGGGAACTTTTACGGGTCATACTCTACTGGTGTTACACCAGATAAAATTTCAACACTACAACTTCATCGAAAGCGAGAAGTGAATGAAAGGTTATGCGTTGAAGAAGTGGGAGTCGACCTTGAACTCTGTGTTCATGCCCATGGAAACAATGTAGACCGTTACGGAAGCTTCTTGCAACATATTTATTCATTTGTATAACTTTTCCGGTATCATTAAATTTGATCCATTGCTGTTATGGTTCCGACCATGCTATCCTTATTAGATATATCTGAAAGGAATCCATTCCTGTGCCTCGTCTATTTATCGACAAGGTTAAAGCACCTACCATCCGCAGATCAACGATCTAGTTCAGCTTCTATTTTGTTCTACCTTCGAGTATTACCATATGGTATCTCGAGGATATCGTACCATTGCACTACATCTTATGAAGCTTTGATAAGGTGATACCTTTCCCCATCATAGTAATTCCACGGGTTCTGGTTTGTTGTCAACCGAGAACACAGATAAGTGAATCTAATCCACCCTATAACACATTGACCTTCCGCTTCCCCTTTTTTCTGCTTGATCATGTTATTGATCAATTACATCTTCCTGAAACCTTTCGATAAATTGTGTTGTGATCATTGTTAACATCTTTGACTTATCCCAAGTTATGAATTTAATTCGTAATACTTCCTTCTACCTAAATGGTGCTCCACTTGCTGTCCTATCATGGATATCAAGCTCTGTTTTTCCTTGGGAAGGATATACACCTAATACTTGTGTATAATCACATTTTCCTTTCCATTGGTCTGTTTAATCCGATAATCACATTTTCCTTTCCATTGGTTTGTTTAACCCTTCTTGTCATCTATATGATCTGAGCAGTGATAATTCCCTGCTTGTGACAACACCCCTGGTGTACAATTCTGTCAGTAAGACCTTGTTACTATTATTGATGACATTCCGGTAACCGCCAGTGGACGAGAACTTTGCCTAATGGTCCGCCTCGCATTGCGAGCAGGAAAATGGTTCTCTTTGTCCCCCGCCCTTGGTACCGACGTTGTCGCCAACATAGCTGACAAATTATCCTGTAACATACCTTGCTATCGTGACCCTACAAGATGTCACCGCCCTTCCTACTCTTAATCCACCCTTACCACAGTTCCACAGGACCAAAACCTGACTCTCCTGTGCACCCCCTGTTTCCAAAGTTATTCCTCATGCTTGGCTTCGTTTGTATTTCACGAGCCATCTTCCCTAACATGTCCTATCCGGTATCAGACGCAATATCTAATCTCGTTGCTCTGAACCCCTTTTACTTCTGATTAGGCATCGAACGATTGCCTACCCATTGAAACTTTTCTACCTACCTATGTTACTCTCGATGAATTCCCTAAGTTCTAAAACTCGAGAGACATCTATGTGTTTCATTCATGAGATAACCCCAGTTGATTTCCCCTTGTGAAACCCCATCGCTGCCAAGTTACCCCTTATCCTTTTCGTAAGTACGATGAAGATCTGGAAGGGAGAACGACAACCTCATCACGAAGCAATGGTGCAGAGAAATGAAGACTTCAAATATAATGGATCAAACTCTTCGAGAAGTGCAACGAAGATCGGGACGACTCATTAGAATTTTGTAACCAAACTTTTCCCCCTTACTCCACCTCTTAAATCTCGGGACGAGATTTCTTGTAGTGGAGGAGATTTGTAACATCCCCGGTGTCATTGCTACAGTAACCTCCCCCTAATGTGCCATGTCATCATGATCATCATAATTAAAATGCAATTAAAGAAATAATCCAACTTCAATTCAAATTTAAAATGTAAGTCAAATAAAAACTTCTTCAATTAATTAAACAAAATAGTTCATGTTATTGCAAATAATCCCAAAGCAATTATAAAAATAAAATCAACATTATTAAAATTCCCAAATTGACCCTAGCAACTAAAACGGTACCAAAACAGTAGCATTTAATCCATTTTCAATTAAACAAAATTTAGATGAAATTGCCTTGCCTCCAAACCTTTTTATGGCAGTACCTAATAATGCATAGTAATTATTTGTCGAGGTTACACATTTTGTAAAAGTCATTTGGTGGCCTAACAATTTGCAAAACGGAAGAGAATTTAAAAGGCAGAAAAAGAAAAGAGAAAATGGAAAAGATGCACTGTGCACTCGGCCCAGTTTCCCCTACAGTGCGGCCCAGCCCGCCAGGCGAGGCCTTTCCCTAACCTCACGCGCTCGCGCGCGCCCGACGACCGGCTCGCCGCCGCAGCCACGCCCGCTCACCGACCGCGTCGCTACAGGGCCCCCTGGGGGATAAGGACGCCACCGCGGACGCCCTAGCTGCCCCCGAGATCTTTTCCCCCCTCCCTTCTCACTCGCTCGTCCTCTCTCTCTCGCGCGCCCGAGAGCTCACTCCGCCGTCGCCGTCGATCCTGCATCCTCCGTCGTCCCCGCGCAGCGCCGTCGTGCCGTAGCTCGCCGCCGTCGACCGCTACGCCGCTCGGTGCTAGCCATTGGCGTCGGGAGCCACCGCAGCGTCCTCCCCGAGCTCTTCTTCCTCCTTCGGATTGTCGGCGATCGTCGATGAATCCGGCCGCCTCGTGCCTCCCCGAGCCCACTTGAGCACATCTGCAGGTCCCGGTGAGCAGCTGCGTCCAACCTCTCTCTCCTCGGCCTCTCCCCGTAGCCGTAGCCGCCGCTGCCATCGCCGCCCGAACGCGCCTCCGCTGCGAAGCTCGCCGCCGTCACTGTAGGCGTTGTCATGCTCGCCCGAGCACGGGAGCGTGCTCAGGGCAGCCCGCTGAGGCCGCCCGTGCTGCTAGCTCCTCTCCCCGTAGCCTCTTGCGCCGAGCCCGCACTTGGTCGAACTCTGGCGCCGCCGCGGTCGACGCCTCCGTCATTTAGGGCCTCCCCGAGACCAACCGGTAGCACCACGCGACGCGCCTCGCTCCCCTCTTTCAAACGCCATCTCGCGCGCGCAAAATGATGGCCGGAGCGCGAATTCCGGCAAAGCCCGAGCCGCGCCGCCGCGGAAATGGCCACCAGCGACTAGCCGCCGGCGTGCTGACGTGGCCAGTCAACGGGGGTCGCTAATGACGCCCGTGTGAGACTGACTGGTGGGCCCCGCTCGCTAATTAACTCGGGTTAGTTTAAACACTAATTAAATTTAACTGTGCAGTCACTGACATGGGGTCCCACCGCTTAACTAATGTTTAATTAATTAAACTAAACCGGATTAACCCCACTGTCTATGACAGGTGGGGCCAGCCACTGTTTCAGTGGATAAGCCTGGCTGAGTCAGCTGCTGACTCAGGCAGCAGGCCCCACATGACAGCCTCTGTGAGCTGGCCGCTGACTGGTCTGTTGACCCAGTCAACCTGGCCCACTGGTCAGCCTCTCTGGTACACTTCTATGTACACAGAGCTGGGTGCATTTAGCATTTTAATATTTAATATTTTCGAAATATAATTAATCCAGAAATTCAATAAAACTTTGAAAAATCATATAAAATAAATCGTAACTCGGATGAAAATAATTTATATATGAAAAATGATCAGAAAAATATGAAGAATCCGAATATGTGGTCAAAATGCTTGACCATCACTCCTATCTAGATGAACATGGGACTTTTTGCCCGTATTCGATAAATGAATAGTGCATAACCTTAATAATATAATTCCAGATAAATTCCTAAATTATCTAAAACAAATAGATAGGCATTATATCACCTCTGCATATCATTTAGGCATGTCATGCATCTTTGTTGCATTGTTGTCGTGAATTTATTGTTTCTTCCCCCTCCTTCTCTCCCGATAGACGCCGAGACCGCCGCAAACGCAATTGAGTACGACTACGCTCCAGACGAGCAGCCTTCCAACGACCAGCCCCTCTCAGCAGAGCTTCCAGGCAAGCAAAACCCCCTTGATCATCCAGATATCGCCCACTCCTTCTCTCTTATGCTTGCATTAGAATTGCTTCTGTTGTTATTCCGATAGCTCCTATTCTGATGCATAGCCTGATTTCATCGCCTGCTATTGATACATTACCTGCTACCCTATGATGCTTAGATAGGTATGCTATGTTCATCTGTGGCCCTTCACCCTTGTCCGTTTGCCATGCTTGTTATCGGGTCGTGATCACTCCGGGTGATGATCACGGAAATGTTTATATATTGCAATACTTAAACTGTTAAAGTCGGGCTGGCCCCAAGGGTGCCCGCGAGAGAATAACATTAAAGACGGGTCGGCTCCAAGAGCACCCGCGCGTCTTGTATTACCAAGTCAGAGCGACAGGAACCCTGTTCGTCTCTCTGAGTTACTAAATACGCCTAACGGATTTGGGTATTTGATCTGAGTGGGTCGTTGGCCCTATACGCACTACCACCACGTGGGATAATGGTTATGGGACCCTCTACATCATATGTATCAGCCAAAAGTTCTTCAGACGTCACAGCTCAGAGATGCGGGCTGATTGATGGGGTGGGCTGGTTACGTCAGTGGTGTATTCAGTGTCGCGCCTGGGCCCTGGCCAGTCTCGCAACGTGTAGGAGTGCAAAGGGCGATGGCCCAAGACCCCTTCGCACTTAGGATTTAGACCGGCGTGCTGACCTCTCTGCTGAGCCTAGGTAGGACTACGTCGTGTCGATCTCCCGAGGCCGGGCATTACCCAGCAAGTGTGTCCGGCCAGATGTGATCGAGCGTGTTGGGTAACAGTAGTGCACCCCTGCAGGGAAGTTAACTATTCGAATAGCCGTGTCCACGGTAACAGGACGCTCGAAGTTGTATCCTGATCTGCTACAACTACAAATGGATACTGAAACAATATTAAACTGATACTACTGCTCTTGGGATCACTTTCTCGCAGGGTAGTCGAGGAAGGATCTCAGGGTATTACTAAATATAATTGCTATTATATGTTGCTATACTCTACTCTCTTCTGATGCTGCAAGATTGCTTCAAGATGCTAGTCTTCGATAAGCTAGTCTTCTCCCCCTCTGTTCTGGCATTTCTGCGGTTTAGTCCAAAGATATAGCCCCATTCCTTTGATACCGATGCATAATTAGTATAGTTCTGATGTCAGTCTTGCGAGTACTTTGGATGAGTACTCACGGTTGCTTTGCTACTTCTTTTTTCCCCATGCCCGCTTGATGTAATCAGTCGATGGAGCTCCGGAGCCATACGCCACCACAGGAGACTACTACCAGGAGAGCCCCGGTGGCACGTACTACTGGGTTGAGGTAGCCGACTAGGAGCAGTTCGGAGGCCCTAGGCAGGAGGCCTTCGCCTTTTCGATCAGTGTCGCTGTTTGTGCTAGCCTTCTTAAGGCAAACTTGGCTAACTATGTCTGTACCCAGATATTATTGTTTGTATGACTTATGTACTCGGGTCCTCGTGACCCCTGGTTTGTAATATGAAGATTTATGTTTAAATTTGAGTTTAGAGTTGTGTTGTGATATCTTCCCGTGAGTCTCTGATCACGATCGTGCACGTTTGCGTGTATGATTAGTGCACGGTCGAGCAGGGGCGTCACACTTTTCTTCTTCTTCTTCTTCTTCCTCCAAACCTCTCCAAACCCTAGCAAAACTTTGCTCGATCTCCCTACTTGTTCAATTTCAGTTCAAATCCTTCCATGTGATCGATCTACGATACGTTTCTCCTCCGACCCCCAACTTATTTTTTGCGAATCCATGTTCTACATGCGTAGCATTGCCATGTCTAGGAAATGCATATTTTTTTATCCAAATTTGAGTTTGGCTTGGATTCGTTGATGTTTTTAGAGGAGTATGATATTGTTACTACCGTAGGACCAATATTGTTTAATTGTATTGGACTAAAAAATTGTTTTCTAGATGTCTATGAGGAGGTCCACTCATGTACGCGGTGCTTCGAGTTCATCCACTGCACAACCACAACATGTTTTCACTCAGGGGATCGTCTTCACCAACCATGAAGCAAGGAAGAAATTTCAGAAGCTTAGTGCAAGGAAGATCAAAGCAACCAAGTGGGCTTGCGAGTCAACACTCGCTAAGCTAGGTATTACAAATGATTTCAATTTGCTTTGTGATAATGCCGGGTTGCACCATTTTGTTTATCAGGGATGTGAGACATATGAACGCATGACACTTGAGTTTCTTAGTACTCTCTCGCATAATGCTGGTGTCGGTGTCAAAACCGGCAGATCTCGGGTAGGGGGGCCCGAGCTGTGAGATCGGATCGATGGTTAACAGGAGACGAGGGACATGAAGATTTACCCCGGTTCGGACCCTCTCTGAGGAGGTAAAACCCTACGTCCTGCTCTTGTTTATATTGTGGATGTATCAAGTTACAGAGTTGATCTACCTCAAGATCGTAAATTGTGGTCTAAACCTAGGGGATGATGTGTGTGTATGCCTCTACGGACTAAACCCTCTTGTTTATATAGGCACCAGGGGTATCTAGGATTACATATGGTCGGTTATCATCTAGGGATTACATGTCGAATCTCATATTCTTGGGGTACATGCCAAGTCTTCGGTGAGGCCCGATATGTTGGTTCTTCAAGTTGGAAGCTTCTGGAGTCCTTGCTCTTTGACGGGCCTTGAGTCTGGCCCATGGACTAGATCGACTAGGACGGGACCCCCTAGTCCAGGACACCGTCGGTAGCCCCCAAACTTGTCTTCAAAGCCGAGGATGGCAACCTTCTTCGGATAAATGTCTTCGGCGTGAGAGTCTTCGGCTTAGCAAGGAAGTTCCTTACCACACCTCGAGCCAAGCATCTGCCTGAGGCTCGCTAATCCCCCATTGGAAGACGTCATCCATCTAAATAGGAGACAAGGCCAGCCGACCATGTGCCACCAAAATGTATCTTCGTCCATCCGAAGTGCACGGCTTGCTTAGTCCCGAAGACTAACAGTGCGAACGAGTTCGGCGATCAATTACTAACAACTTTACCGAAATGTCATGACCCATGACATCATGCACATCAGTTATTACTTATTCGAATCGCGGTTCTAGGTAAACCTCTCATTGGCACATCTCATCAAAGTAGAGATCGTGCCCCGCATTTTAGGGGATATCATCAATCAGTTGTTTCACCCCACGCGGCCACAACGGCATAATCGTCCAAAACGTGGCGATTTTCATGATGCGACGGAGGGACGCTTCGTCTTTTTACTGGCTTATAAAGAGCAGGGGGCGACAACCCTCCTTCCCACGCTCTCCTACTGCTCCAGCGCCCAAACCCTCGAAGCTTTCGCACCCTCAATCCCCTTTCCAAGCCTAAAGCCTTCTCTAGTCCTCCGCATCCCGCAACAATGGCCGATGCGGATCTGAAGGGAAGGTGGGTGGCCTCCAAGGTCACCGACACCACCATCGAGGAGCTCTGAACGGCGGGGTACATCCCCGCCGACGCCGTCTGCAGGGCCCCTGAGCCGGGCCAGCGCGTCCCCACCCCCAAGCATGGGGAGCGGGTCATCTTCATCCCTCACCTCATCTGAGGTCTGGGATTCCCCCTGCACCCCTTCGTGCGGGGGATTCTTTTCTTCTACGGGCTAGATTTCCACAATCTAGCCCCAAATTCCATTTTACATCTTACCACCTTCATCATCATCTGCGAGGCGTTCCTACGCGTGGAACCCCACTTCGGCCTATGGCTGAAGACGTTCTGCGTGAAGCCGAAGAGCGGCGGCGCTGAGTTCACCGAATGCGGGGGTGCCATGATCAGCAAACTCCAGAAGCCGGAATGGCTGGAAGGCACCTTCATTGAGGCCGTGAAGCTTTGGCAGCGCGAGTGGTTCTACATCACTGAGCTGCTTGCCGCAGGCCAGACCGAGGTCCCTGCCTTCACAGGAACACCGCCGAGGAAACTGGTGTCCTGGCAGAAGCAGGGCCTGGAGTGGGGCAGCCCGGAAGAAGTCGCCTCTCTCTCCAGGAGAGGATCCGGGTTCTGCAAAAGAAGTTCAAGTTAACGGATGTGGTGGACGTGATGCTCCATCACCGCATCCTTCCACTCCAGCTTCGGGCCACCACCATGTGGCTCTACAAGCCCGAGGATGCACTAACAGTGCGGAATTTCTTCCGCACTACCCTAGACAGAATGTGGACGACTCTCTTTAAGCCGTCCCAAAACTTGTTTCCTGAGGCCGGGCGCGACAGCGGCTACAATGCCGCCCATGCCTCGTCCGAGGTATCAATCATTCGTATATTTAGTAAGATTCTTTTCATTGTATTTGTCTGAATTTTTCTCCACTGTTATCAGAAGTGGGTGCCTAGAGCGGCGCTCATCAAGTGCTCGGCGCCGCTCCCCGAATACAACCGGACCCCCGAGCTGCAGGCCCTCTTGGCCGCAATACCCCCAAAGGCTCCCGCAAAGGCGAAGAAGGAGCCGGGGAAGAAGAGGGGGGGTCTTTGGATCCGAGAACCCTCAGACGCCAAGTCTGAGGAAGTCCAAGCTCTCTCCTCTAACGAGGAGGAAAAAGCGGGAGGAGATGAGGGGGAGGTGAGCGCTTCTTCCCCGAAGAGGAAAAGGGCGACGTCCGAGGACGCTACGGGGGACGACGCCCCTCGAATGCGAAAGCGCCTTATAAAGGCCGTCGACACCGCCCCCAGCAAGGCCCCTTCCACAGCCAAGGTCGTCCCCCACGAATCGGAGGACGGCCTTATCAGGCCGCGCAGGGAGAGACCCCAACCGAGGAGGTACACAATTTATACTTCATTTCCTTGTATGTTGTACGTGCTCTAATCCTTCCCTCTGTAGATCTAATTTGGTCGATTGCCCCTTTATAGCCCATAGCGTTCCCGTCTTAGCAACAAGGAGTCGTCGAGCGGGCTTCCTCCACCCAGCGCCTCGGAGGAGCATCCCCCCTCCCCTGCTGCCCACGACAGGCTGGGGGAGGTGACCTCACAGTCAGCCCCATCCGTACTTACCACGGGGGGCGGTGCCCATGCCTCCATGGCCGAGGCCGAGGGCCTCCAAAGGTGAGCCGGGGAAGACCTCCTCCCCTAAGGGAGGGGAAGAGATGGGACGGCCGACAACTTCGGCTCCAGTCGATCCAGAGCTACCTCGGCAGCCGACCACAACGGCGGTTCCTCCCTCCACAAAGAGGACCGAGGTGGCCCGTCTGAAAGAACATGTGGTGCCCCCATGTTTGGTTTTGGTAATTGATGACAATCTCTATGGACTAATGGTTGCCATGAGTTATATTGAAGGGTTTGTCCATAGGCATTTCTTGAAGTCCATTTGTTGGTTTCAAGGAGATTATGTGATGACCAAGGTGCTATTCGAGGATTTATCCAAAGATTGGTCATGTGAGAGTTGAGCCTATTGCAAGCATGTCTTGAAGAAGAAGATTGTGTGAACATTCATGTTTACCTTCAAGACATCATCTTTATGATGAGAAGACATGATACAAGGTTGATCAGGACCAAGTCAAAGAGTGAATCAAGTTGATCAACACACAAAGCGTAGAAGATGTACCGAGAGGGATCAAGTGATCCCATGGTATGGTAAGCATTGTCCATTATGCTTTGTGTACTAACCCATTGTCTACGTGAGAGTTCTATGTGGGGTTAGGTATGTTTCCATGGGCATGCATCAAAAGGAAGATATCATACAACCCATGAAGGATGACATCAAGTGGTGATCATCATCAAGGTTGCGGTTTGCAAGTTCAAGTGGAGCATCACGAAGAGATCACATGCTTGAAGCTTGCCATCCATTGTGGTGGCAATGGACTTGTGAAGATGTGCCGAAGAGTGGCTCACCCATAGTGGAGTATGGGGGAGCAATCTACTAGTCTTCATCGAGCCGGCGCAATCAAGAAAGGTGGTCCAACTTGAGGAGGTCAAGATCGTCATCATCTAGCTCAAGTGGACTATGCGCAAGGCAAAGGTTCGGCCTTGATAGGTTTTCCATTTTACCGGTCTCATCATGGTAGTTGGGAGACCGGGTTATAGTATCGATAGTCGTACTATCAAGGGGGGCTCTCGGATGAGTAGCTTGATCATATCATTCGTAGAGAGCTCAAACCATTGCATCCTTGCATCATCTTTCTTGGTTCTTGTTTCGTGTTTCTCTTTGTGAGTCTTTGATCTTTTGGTCACCTTCATGACAATCTCAAGTTCATCGAGAACGGATTTCGTTTGCTTCTTGTATGTTCTCGATGTTGGGGTTTATGCCGGATCATCACTAATAGAGGTTTCATATCTCTATATCATAGGCATATCTCTACTGCCACTTCTTACTATATCCAATCGTTGTTGGATAGTACTCGTTGTCGTCTATCCAACAAGCTTGAGTTTGCTCAATTCGGAGCTCATTTGCAGAAGTTGTGCCAGTTCAGGTTTTATTGTATCCTCTGTTCTCTGTGGCAGTGTTTTTGTTTGTACCGTGCGGTTGTACCGCTTGACCGGTTGTTCCGGCCCAGCACCGCTCCACTACCAGACTCCCTTCTATATTGGAGCTGTGGCAAGGCGGTGGTGGCCCGGTAGTTCCCGGACGGCTAAGGCGAACCGGTACTACCGGTGTCTGGACCGGTTGTACCGCTCCGGACTTAGCCACCACAGGAGCGCTGGTCTGGCGGTTGCACCGGCAAAACCACCGCCCCAACCACCGCTATGGGGTGAACCCCTTCTGTATGAGAGGCGGTTGTTGGGCGGTGCCGCGGTGGTGGAGCGGTAGTTCCTGGTTGGCTCCGGCCGACTGGTACTAACGGTGGCTCCACCGGTTGTACCGCCTGGGGCACTTCTGCAGTGTGAACCCGTGAATACCGGTTGTACCGGTGGTTCAAGCGGTTGTACCGCTGCAGTGCAAAAACGGATGTAACGGTTGGATTCTGGATGTCCTATAAAAGGGGGGTCTTCTTCCCCATTGAACCTAATCCCTTTAGCTCGTGTTTGCCCCCCATTGTTGACCTTCTTCGAGCTTGCTATCTCTCAATCCCTCCAATGATTCTTGCTAGTTCTTGAGGGAAAAGAGAGAGGAGATCTAGATCTACGTTTTCACCAATCACTTTCTCCTCTATGTGAGGGGAACCCCTTGGATCTAGATCTTGGAGTTCTTGGTGTTCTCCGTGTTCTTCCTCTCATATTCCTCCATAGCTTTTGTTGCTTTGGTGGGATTTGAGAGTGAGGGACTTGACCACTTCGTGTGTTCTTGCCATTGCATTAGTTGCATCGGTTTGAGTTCTCCACGGTGATACGTGGTGGTGAAAAGTTGAGAAGCTTTTTACTCTTGGGTGCTTGGTACCCTAGAGCTTGTTCCTCTTGGGTGCTTGGGCGCCCTAGACGGTTGGTGGTGCCTCAGAGCTCAATCATTGTGGTGTAAAGCTCCGGGCAAGCGTCGGGGTCTCCAATTAGGTTGTGGAGATCGCCCCGAGCAATTTGACGGGTACCGGTGACCGCCCCCAAGGGTTCCCAAAGTGTACGGGTTCGGTGACCACCCCCAAGGGTTGCCATTTGTACGGGTTCGGTGACCGCCCTCAAGGGTCCCTTAGTGGAATCACGGCATCTTGCATTGTGCGAGGGCGTGAGGAGATTACGGTGGCCCTAGTGGCTTCTTGGGGAGCATTGTGCCTCCGCACCGCTCCAAATGGAGATTAGCATCCGCAAGGGTGTGAACTTCGGGATACATCGTCGTCTCCGCGTGCCTCGGTTATCTCTTACCCGAGCCCTTTACTTATGCACTTTACTTTGTGATAGCCATAGTGTTTCATGTTATATATCTTGCTATCACTTAGTTGTTTATCTTGCTTAACATAAGTTGTTGGTGCACCTAGGTGAGCCTAGTTGTTGTAGGTTTTGTGCTTGACAAATTAAACGCTAGGTTTATTCCGCATTTGTTCAAGCCTAAACCATAATTATTTTAAAGCGCCTATTCACCCCCCCCCCCTCTAGGCGACATCCACGATCTTTCACCGTCCATCCCCACCCGCTGGAGGGCAGGTGTCCATGGGATGGACCGAAGAGATGGAGGCGTCCCTGACGGGCTCCGCCATCGTTGCTGAACACCGCGTCCTTCTGGGCGTGGCGTTGAAGAATTACCGGTCCGTAGAGGTCGGTATAAGGGAGGCCTTCAAGGGCCTCTATGAAGGCTTTGAGGTAATCTTTAATCATGCTTTGAAATTACGTCAATGCGTAGAACTATTAGCAATAGATATGTCCAATAGTCTTTATAAGATAAGTAAAATGCAATTTGTCCGAAGACGTTTACTATTGTAAGTACTTATTACAAGTGTATAACCACAGTAGCCCCCAAGCCCCGAGTTAGATTCGATAATCTTGCTCGGGGATTATAGGGAAAGAAAAAAGGTAGTTTAATAAAGCGAATAGATAGTAGCCCTCGAGACCCTGGTCGGATGCACAAAGCCGATCAGGGGATCGATTCGTCCGAGGAAGCTAACAATGCCATTTGCAGGTTTCGGCCTCGGTTGCAGTGTCCACCTCGAAAGAGTTGGAAGAACTGAACCATAAGCTCGACCGGTCCGAGAAGGACATGGATCTGCTTAAGAAGCAGATGGAGCAATCCCAAGGTAAGCAAAAATTTTAGTACCATAATATTGTACTTCGGGTGTTGATGTGGCTTGTTTGAGATCTAAGTCTTAGTCAATGTGTTCATAACTTCCACTTCGGAGCTTGAGGCGCCCTGGTCCGAGTTGAAAAGAGCTCGGCAGGAAACCGATCAGCAGAAGGCTGCGGCGAAGCAGGCCAGCGACGCGTTGGCCAAAGAAAAAGAGGCCGGTGCGAAGCATGTGGCCCGGGTCATGGAGGTCGAAGGCGACCTGGAGGGGTTGTACAAGCAGCACGACGCCCTTCAGGAAGAGAAGAACAAGCTAGCCTCCGAGCTCAAAACAGTGAGCTCAGCCTGCAAGGAGGCCACGACCCAGGCTAGGGCGGATCGCGAAGTGCTTCAACAAGTGAAACAGATTGCCGTTGGTAAGCCATACCTACTTCGCTGCGTTTTTGGTGACCGCCAGTTTGCCTATCTTACACAAGTCTGGCGTTCTTCAGAAGCCTTCAGGGACCTGCCGCGGAGCGCTTTGGACGCCGGCTCCTACTTCGCCGCCCGTCCCGAGGAGTCCACGGAGAAAAACTTCTGGGCTCAATTCTAGGCGCCAGAGCATCTGCTTCTTCTGAACAATCAGCTGAAGCAGCTGGCCGAGCTGTTTCGGACATCACGGCCAGTGATGGAAGATCTCTGCATCAATCTCTAGCCGCAGGAGCCGATGCCGACCAGCTTTTTCGGCTTGGTGCAGAGGCTGCGGAATGCGAGCCCCCAGGTCGAGAACTGGAAGCGCTTAGCTTGCCTAGAAGGCGCGGAGTGGGCATATGCATCAACGATGGCGCACTATCCGAAGATAAAGCCGCTCGAGATCGCGTAGGGCCTCCAGAAGGGAAGAGGTGGACGCCCGAGCAGTTTTTTTCTGAGGTCTGAGAAGGTGCGCGGGTGACCGAGGCGCAATGCTCGAAGTCCGAGCTCCGGTTCTGAAAGGTCCCTTTGTATGTTGTGGATAATTTTGTAAAAAAACAAGTATTATTTATGCTGGTTAGTCGCTTATATCCGACGTGTTATTTTTCATTCATGTGCGACCGTTTTTATATTGAAAGTGGCCAATCATCGGCTTCTACCCCCTTTGTACATACTACACGGGGTGTTCCTTAAAATGCGTAAACCCTTAGCCGACGTCTTAGCTCCCTTAGGCGGTTGCGTATTTAGGGAACGAGGCAATCAGACCATAGTGGCTTTATAACTTTCACTTAGTCATAGGAGTTCAAATTGTGGGGCAGTTGACCTAGCCCCCGGTGTAGTGGTGATCGGACACGCCGAAGTGCACCAATCATAACACCTCGGTTCATATAACAAGAAACCTTCGTTTATCACGCCATAACCACTAACGGTTTATAGTTTGACACTGTGTTTGGATAGCCGACCAGTTTACGCTTATCGTGACAGTCGATTTTTGGCTTTCTCCATTGAGGCGCTTAACCAGGCCGAACTGGAAGCACAATCGCAGTGGTGCTCCCTTTGCACTCCTAGCTGAACATAGCGGAACGTAGGAGGCAAGCACAGGAGCTGGGCAACCCAATCATTGACCAAAATCACGATTCGAAACTAATGCATATAATGTAATACATAGATATCGGACTTAAACATAGGCTCGATTTCATATACGAGCCCCCGGTCGAAAGCCGGACTCATCTGTATATTTCTAACGGTATCCATAATGCTACAAGGCAAAAACAGAAAAAATGACATGTAATTTTGTGTGGAGACTCAAAAAAGGTCTGTTCTTTCATTCATAAGGACTAGCCATAGATGTCGAGCTGATATAAGGAGGAACCTTACAAGATATAGAGAGTATGTAAAAAGAAAAGAAGGAGAGGTATTTGGTACAGCGCTTTAAAAAGCGGGGACTGTTCCCCGTGCCTTCCCTGCCGCATGTCTGCGCCTCCATGCTGTTGAACAGCTATCCCTTGTCTAACCCAAGGCTTGGTGAATACTGTCGGCTACTCCGCCTTGACTATGTTGAACGCATCCGAGAAGCGGGGCCCTTGACGAGGCTGGCGTCAAAGTGTGGCTGCTTGACGTTGCCAAGATGTATTTCCTGGTTGGCCTTTATATTGCCGAATAGATAACCAGGTTGTGGGTGCTTAAGTGTTCTGAGATAGCACACCCCCTTTCTTTAATTTATGCTCCTCGGTCTCCCATGGAATTTTAAGTGCAAAATTATGTACCCGAGGTACGTAGTCTGCTACCAGGAGAGGGGAACCGAGGAGCGCGCATCCCTATTTGGGATTGATGCGAGTCTGGCCAGGGGCCGAGGTGACGGTACGTACGTGCTTTGAGGAACTTAATAGAGCCTACCGAGTTGTACGTCGGGCAGCTTCCTCGGCCGCCTGGAAATCAGTCGCGAAGGCCGCTCTCTGCTCCTCCGTACGGAGGGAGGTCTCTGTGTTGCCGTTAATGGTAATGACGTCATGGGGCCCCAGCATCTTGAGCTTCAGGTAAGCGTAGTGCGGCACCGCGTTAAAGCGGGCAAATACAGTACGGCCGAGCAACGCATGGTAGCCGCTGCGGAAGGGGACGATGTCAAAGATCGAGTCCTCACTTCGGAAGTTCTTGGGCGAGCCGAAGACTACTTCCAGCGTTACGGTGCCGGTGCATTGAGCCTCCACGTCGGGTATGACACCCTTGAATGTGGTGCTGCTGGGTTTGATTCATGATGAATCGATGCCCATTTTCCTGACCGTGTCGGCGTAGATCAGGTTCAGACTGCTTCCGCCGTCCATAAGGACGCGGGCTAGGTGGAATCCATCGACAATGGGGTCCAGAACTAGGGCCGCCGACCCACCATGACGGATACTGGTCGGGTGGTCCTTTTTATCAAAAGTGATCGGGTAAGCCGACCACGGGCTGTACTTCGGGGCTACAGGCTCTATGGCGTAGACATCCCGGAGTGCTCGTTTCCTTTCCTTCTTAGGGATATGCGTGACATAGATCATGTTCATGTTTTTTACGTCAGAAGGAAACTGCTTTTGACCGCCACTGCTTGGCCTGCGAGGTTCATCCTCATCGTCGCTCCGGGACTGGCTCCTGCTTGGTTCCTTGGCAATTGCTTTGTCAGCCTGCTTGAACACCCAACAATTGCGATTGGTGTGGTTGGCGGGCTTATCCGAGGTGCCATGAATTTGGCAAGACCTGTCCAATATTCTGTCTAGGGCGCTTGGGCCGTCTTTGTTCCCTTTAAAGGGCTTTTTCCTGGGTCCGGCCCGTGAGCCGCTAAACCCAGCTTTGAGTGTTGGGTCCTCGATATCGCTGCCACCATTCTTATGTCGGCGCTTGTTTCTATTGCGCCTGGATTTGCCGTTCCCGTCGCGTGCCTCCGAGGTGCCGGGGTCGCTTCGGTGGGAACTGCGGGCAAGCCAGCTGTCCTCGCCCGTGCAAAAGCGAGTCATTAGGGAGGTAAGAGCCGCCATGGTTCTCGGCTTCTTACCCGAGCTGTCGGGCGAGCCATTCATCTCAGATGTTGTGCTTGAATGCGGCGATAGCCTCAGCGTCGGGGTAGTTGACGATCTGGTTCTTTTTAGTTAAGAACCGATTCCAGAATTTCCGAGCTGATTCGCCCTCCTGTTGGACGACATGGCTGAGGTCGTTGGCATCCGGGGGTCAAACGTAGGTGCCCTGGAAGTTTGCCCTAAAGGCCTCCTCAAGTTCTTCCCAGCTTCCGATAGAATTGCTGGGGAGGTTGTGGAGCCAGTGCCTTGCCGGTCCTTTAAGTTTAAGCGGCAGGTATTTTATGGCATGGAGATCATCACCTCGGGCCATGTGAATGTGGAGAAGAAAATCTTCGATCCAGACAGCCGGGTCAGTCATTCCGTCGTATTGGTCGATGTTAATGGGTTTAAACCCCTCTGGTAACTGATGTTCCACGACCTCGTCTGTAAAACAGACCGGGTGTGTGGGTCCTCGGAAATGAGCCACATCTGGTCGCGTGTTTAGCTGTTGCCCTAGCCCGCGTTTGCTCCCGAGCTCCGTCGTGCCTGTCTAACCAGGCGTCGTAGCCTTCTAAGCCAGCGGGCGTGCGATCCCTTGAGCCACATATGGATCAGGGAGGGGCTTTATTGGCCTGTATCTTGTCGCGCAAATCATAAGGGTCATTGAATCTGACCGCACTCTTGCCGTGAGGGCGGGTTTTTGCAGGGGGTTCAGTGTTTGCCCCTGATGGCCGGTCTCGCCCTCTAGGGGGGCGGTCAGCCTGGCCTGCATGGCCGTGCATGAACAGCTCATCGTCCGCTGCCTCGCCATCAAAGTCGGGTAATAGCCGCCGTTTCAGGAATGATTTGGTGGCCGTACGTCGGGTCTCGAGCTCTGCTTCGGCTGCGAGGACCTTTACCCATTTGTCATTGAGCGCGTTTTCATGAGTGTACAGCTCTTGCTGCTTCCTCTTCATGCTTCGCGCAGTTGCGATTAACCGCTGCTGGAACCGTGCCTGCTCGGATGGGCTTATGGGTACCACGAAGTCCTCGGGTCCGAGGCTAAGATCGTCCTCGGATTCGGGCAGGTAATCTCTGTCCGACCAGTCGTTGAAAGTGCCCATGTCCTCGAGATCATCCTCCGCAGGTGCCTCGACGGGCTCATTCCTTTGGGCAGGCGAGGCTTGATTGTCCTCATCTGCGTTTTCAGCGGTGTCAGGGGCAGCGTCATTATCGGCGTCGCCTGTGGTGTTGGTCGTACTTCTGCTTCCGTTGCTTCCCTTTGATCGCCTCTTCGAGCGATGACGCTTAGGGTACTCCTTAGGTTTATCCTGAGGGCTATCTTTGGGAGTGTCGACCATGTAGACGTCATAGGTAGACATTGCCGCCCAATCCCCTGTACGCGGTTCGACAGATAGATTTGGTCTGTTATCACCACAGACATCATCATCCATGTCAGTGGCTTCATCGGAGCCGTAGTCAAGCGCATCGGTCAAGTCTTCGACCGTGGCGACTAAGTGGGTGGTGGGTGGGACGAAAATTTCCCGATCGTCGGCTTTACATCCAATCTGATCGTAGACCACGGATGAGATCGCCAGGTTTTGGATTCGGTCCAGCACCTCATTTATTTGCGAAAGCTCCTTCGTGCTCAGGACCTGACTGTAGGTCGAACCGATCTAAAGTAGCTTGTTCGGGCTGCCTGACGCAGCGCTGTCATCCTGCTCGTTCAGGGTTGACACCTGGTCAGCGAGAGAAGAGGTCTCGTCGGTCATCAGCGCTGAGGATGTTACTGCCGGGCCCATCGGCGAGCTTGGCACGAGGTTAGTGCCTCGGATGCAGCGGTTGGGCCGGGCGCGGCGACCACTGGATCTATCTCTGGGATCAACTCTGCTGAAAGGTAGGACCCGAGGATCACATCGGGAGCCAATTCTGGGGTCGCGACGTCGGAGGGATTCTGAGGCTAATCCGAGGTCAATCCCGAAAGGACCAGGTCACCTCGGGCGTCCGCGATGTATTCCAGGCTCCCGAACTTGATGGTTCGACCTAGGGGGAAGTTCTCGACCCGGCCTAGGTGGCCAATCGGATCGGCATGCAGCACGATCCTGCCGAAGGCAAAAAGCTGACCGGGGACGAAGATGTCACTGCAACCAATGCTACTATCAAACTACAAATGAGCCATCAATCGAAAATGATCACACAGCGAGCTCTCAATGAAAGCACCAATGTCGGTGTCAAAACCGGCAGATCTCTGGTAGGGGGGGCCCGAGCTGTGAGATCGGATCGATGGTTAATAGGAGATGAGGGACACGAAGATTTACCCAGGTTTGGGCCCTCTCTGAGGAGGTAAAACCCTACGTCCTGCTCTTGTTTATATTGTGGATGTATCAAGGTACAGAGTTGATCTACCTCGAGATCGTAAGTTGTGGTCTAAACCTAGGGGATGATGTGTGTGTATGCCTCTACGGACTAAACCCTCTGGTTTATATAGGCACCAGGGGTATCTAGGGTTACATATGGTCAGTTATCATCTAGGGATTACATGTTGAATCTCATATTCTTGGGGTACATGCCAAGTCTTCGGTGAGGCCCGATATGTTAGTTCTTCAAGTTGGAAGCTTCCAGAGTCCTTGCTCTTTGACGGGCCTTGAGTCCTGCCCATGGACTAGATCGACTAGGCCGGGACCCCCTAGTCTAGGACACCGTCAGCTGGGCTCATGCCAAATGCACATTAGGAGGAGTGGATTACTTTCCATCTCTTGCACCAAGACTTCAACATCACTCTCAATGAGTGGTGTAATCACTTTGGCTTCCCCAACAACGATGATGATCTTCGATATCTTTATGTAATCACTCATAAGCAATCCACCACTATTCTTCTTCGCAATTTTTATGTGGTTGTTACTACTTGGTATAGATTTGTGCTAGACACTATTACCGGAGGGAATTTTTTGAGTAGTCACCCTTGGGATGCTTTCAATGCTATGGGAAATTTAGTGGGATGACAACCTATTATTATTAATGAAACAACATTGACTTAGGAACATGTTATGCGAAGGTTAGAAGCTATTGGAAATAAAATGCCTATTATTGAACATATTGAGAATCTAGACAAAAGGGTCCACAAACAAGTCACTCAATTTGGCTCAAAGGTAGGAACCACATTAAAAATGTTAAAGGAGAAGGAACCAATAATTAATGAAATAGTGGAACAAAGCCCTGCTAGAATAGATAAATTGGAAGAAATTATTAATAATTTGGGTTCAGCTTTTTCTTTCGTAAAAACTATTGAGAGGACTCCTCCAAATAAGAATTCCAAGTTTATGTATGTTCCTAAAAATAAAGGTGCTTCATCTAGTAAGGGAAACAAAGATATTAAAATGATTAGTGTGCACCCCAACTTCATTGATATGATGAAGGAACCTATTACTAAAAACAAATTCCTCAACTTTGTTCCTAGGAGTGCGATTATTAAAAATATGCATGCCAATCCTCCTAGGAAACATGGATGTATAATTGAGGAGTTGGAAACAAAGGATGACAATACTTGAAAGAATGCATTATGCCTAGCTAGGGACATAAAACAATAGCGCTTTTTGGGAGGCAACCCAATATTTATCTTTATTGCAATATTTATTTTCTTGAGTCACACAATTATTGCTACTGTAATGATTGTGTTTTTATCTTTTAATTAGTGTTTGTGCTAAGTAATGCCTTTGGGATGATTTGAATGGTAGTATAACTGATGCTGTTTGAAAACAGAAACTTCGCCGGTGCATCCAAACCCCGTGATATGATACGCTCTATACTACTTGTGATCTGCGTTGGGATTTTCCCCGAAGAGGTAGGGTGAAGTAGTACAGTAGATATAAGTATTTCCCTCAGTGAGAACCAAGGTTTATCGAACCAAAAGGAGAACCACGCAAATCCTAATGAACAGCACCTGCACACACAAAAGCAAATACTTGCACCCAACACGGGCAAGAGGGTTGTCAATCCCCTTGAACTCGTTACTTGCAAGGATCAAATCTTGTATAGGTAGATAGATAAATTGCAAACCAAAATAAAAGTAAATAAATTGCAGCAAGCTATTTTTGGTTTCTATAATATGATTAAAGTAGACTCGGGGGCCATAGTTTTCACTAGAGGCTTCTCTCTCGAACACATAGCATATGGTGGGTGTGAACAAATTACTGTTGGGCAATTTGATAGAAAAGCGCATAGTTATGATGTATTCATCGCAACGATCATGTATATAGGCATCACGTCCGTGACAAGTAGACCGACTCCTGCCTGCATCTACTACTATTACTCCACCAATCGACAGCTATCCAGCATGCATCTATGGTATTAAGTTCATGACAAACAGAGTGACACCTTAAGCAAGATGACATGATGTAGACAAAGTAAACTCAAGCAATATGATTAAACCCCATCGTTTTACCCTTAATAGCAGCAATACAATACGTGCCTCGCTACCCCTTCTGTCACTGGGCGAGGACACCGCAAGATTGAACCCATTACAAAGCACCTCTCCTCCTGAAGATAAATCAATCTAGTTGGCCAAACCAAACAGATAGATCGAAGAGAAATACAAAGCTATAACAATCATGCATAATAAATTTCAGAAAAGACTCAATTACTTTCAATGAATAATCTGATCATAAACCAACAATTCATCGGATCCCAACAAACACACCGCAAAAGAAGATAACATCGGATAGAACTCAAAAAAGATCGAGGAGAACATTGTATTGAAGATCAAAGCGAGAGAAGAAGCCATCTAGGTACTAGCTATGGACCCGTAGGTCTGTGGTGAACTACTCACACATCATCGGAAGGGCAGCAAGGTTGATGTAGAGGCCCTCCGTGATCGATTCCCCCTCCGGTAGAGTACCGGAAAAGGCCTCCAGATGGGATCGCGGAAGAACAGAAGCTTGCGGCGGTAGAAAGTTATTTTGGGTGGCTCTCTGTTGGTTTGGGAATATTTTTGAATTTATAGAGGTGAAATTAGGTCAAACGGAGCTACGTGGGGCCCACGAGCTCAGGGGGCGCGCCCTGTGAGCTTGTGGCTCTCTCGTAGCTCTTCTCGCCTCCTCCCAAACCTTATAGGGTTCCTTCTAGTCCAGAAAAAAAATCATTTTAAAGGTTTTATTCTATTTGGACTTTGTTTGGTATTGATTTTCTGAAAAGCTAAAAACAAGCAAAAAAACAAAAACTGGCACTGGGAACTTGGTTAATAGGTTAGTCCCAAAAAATGATATAAATAGTATAAAAATGCATATAAAGTATCCAAGATTGATAATATAATAGCATGAAACAATCAAAAATTATAGATACGTTGGAGACGTATCAGCATCCCCAATCTTAATTCCTGCTCGTCCTCGAGTAGGTAAATGATAAAAACAGAATTTTTAATGTTGAATGCTACCTAACATGTGTATCATGTAATCTCTTTACGGTATAAATATTAAGAAACAATGAAGTAACAACATCAACATAATAATATCCATGAATATAAGAAGCATAGTCATTAAACTTTCAAAATATACGATCCTTGAAGAATGTTATCCCTACTCATTTTATCATGTTAGCATGACATGACTCCGCCTTCACCGCATAAATATAAATCATGAGCACCCCGGTGTTAAACCAGGCAATTGGATTGTACTTCTAACGTGCTTCAGCATTTTCAACCTCACACAATACATGAGCGTGAGCCATGGATATAGCACTATAGGTGAAATAGAATGCAATGGTAGAGATCAATAAGGGAAGTCAAAAGGAAGAAAGTCTCGCATCAACTCGGCGGATCAATGGGCTATGGAGATGCCCATCAATCGATATCAATGCGAGGAGTAGGGATTGCCATGCAACGGATGCACTAAGAGCTATAAGTGTATGAAAGCTCAACGGAAACTAAGTGGGTGTGCATCCAACTTGCTTGCTCATGAAGACCTCGGTCATTTGAGGAAGCTCATCATCGGAATATACAAGCCAAGTTCTATAATGAAAAATTCCCACCAGTATATGAAAGTGATAACTCAGAAGACTCTCTATATGAAGAACATGGTGCTACTCTGAAGCACAAGTGTGGAAAAAGGATAGTAACATTGCCCCTTCTCTCTTTATCTCTCTTTTTTTCTTTTTTTCTTTTTCTTTTTTCTTTTCTCTCTTTTTTTCAATTTTTCTTCTCTTTTTTATTTATTTTTATTTTTTGTCCGGAGTCTCATCCCGACTTGTGGGGGAATCATAGTCTCTATCATCCTTTCCTCACTGGGACAATGCTCTAATAATGATGATCATCACACTTTTATTTACTTACAACTCGATAACTGAAACAATATGACTCTATATGAATGCCTCTGGAAGTGTACCAGGATGTGCAATGATCTAGCGTAACATGTATGATAATGATGAACGGTGGTTGCGCCACAAATGTCATGTCACCTCTATATGATCATGCAAAGCAATATGATGATGAACACACAAGTCATGTGACGGAATGGTGGAAGTTGCATGACAATATATCTCAGAATGGCTATGGAAATGCCATAATAGGTAGGTATGGTGGCTGTTTTGAGGAAGATATAAGGAGGCTTATGTGTGATAGAGCGTATCATATCACGGGGTTTGGATGCACCGGCGAAGTTTGCACCAACTCTCGAGGTGAGAAAGGGCAATGCATGGTACCAAAGAGGCTAGCAAATTGCGGAAAGGTAGGAGTGCGTATAATCCATGGACTCACATTAGTCATAAAGAACTCACATACTTATTGTGAAAGTTTATTAGCCCTTGAAGCAAAGTACTACTCGCATGCCCCTAGGGAGGAGGTTGGTAGGAGTTAACCATCGCGCGCATCCGATTATAACAGCACTCAAGGATTTCATTTCAGACATAAAAATGCTCAAACCTCCCCACCATGCCATGACCAACACTTAGATGAGAAGTTAATAACAAGCTTTAATACTGAGATTTCTACTAACCAATGATCATAAACCAATATCCTTTCATATTACGACATCAATATTATTAAATCATACATTTCTTATTTAGTGATCTACATGCAAGTTTTTATTATATCCCTTTGAATACCTATCCTTTTTGGACTAGTCTTATAACACATGCATATTGCCATTACTATTTATTAGACTCTCAAAAAGATTTAAGTGAAGCATGAGAGTGCAATTATTTCTATAAAATGTAACCACCGCCATGCTCTAAAAGATATAAGTGAAGCACTAGAGCAACTGCCTAGCTCAAAAGATATAAGTGAAGCACATAGAGTATTCTAACAAATCACGATAAATGGGTGTCCCTCTCATAAAGTGTGTCTAGCAAAAAATGATTTTGGCAAACTAAAAAGCAAACAAAAGAAAACTATGTCACAAGATGCTCCAAGTAAAACTCATATCATGTGATGAATAAAAGCGTAGCTCCAAGTAAGTTATCGATAGATTGTAGACGAAATAGGGGATGCCATCCAGGGCATCCCCAAGCATAGAAGATTGGGTCTTCCTTGAATATTACCTTGGGGTGCCTTATGCATCCCCAAGCTTAGGGTCTTGCCGCTCCTTATTCCTTCATCCATCGTAATCTCACCCAAAACTTGAAAACTTCAGCACACAAAACTCAACAGAAACCTCGTGAGATCTGTTAGTATAATAAATCAATCGTCCACTTTAGGCACTGTTATAAACTCATTCATAATTGTTATTGCATAATACCTACTATATTCTAACTTCTCCACGACTTATACCCCCCGATATAATCCATAGTTTCATTAAAACAAGAACACTATGCAATAAAAACAGAATCTGTCTAAACAGAACAGTACGCAATGATAGAATATTTATCCATACTTATGTAACTCCAAAAATTCTGAAAAATTAGGATAACGCAAACAATTTGTATTAAAATACTGTGTAAAAGTTTCAGATTTTTTTGACGTTCCAGTAATAAATTAAAAATCAACTACTGGGCAAAAAACTTTCTGTTTTCAAACAACATCAATTATACTATTATTCAAATCATCCCAAAGGCATTACTTGGCACAAACACTAATTAAAGATAAAAACACAATCATTACAGTAGCAATAATTATGTGACCACACAAAAACAGAAAATATTGGGTTGTCTCCCAACAAGCTCTTTCTTTATAGCCATTAAGATAGGCTTTGGGATATTAATGATGCTCACATAAAAGACAAGAATTGAAGCACAAAGAGAGCATCATATAGCATGCAATTAACACATTTAAGTCTAACATACTTCCTATGAATAGGAATTTTGTAGAAAAATAAATTATCAAGACAAGCAATATCTAGCATATGCAAATAGGAAGAATGAAGCATTAATAATTTCAGCACACAAAGAGAGGTAATTTAGTGACATGAAAGTTTCTACAACCATATTTTCCTCTCTCATAATAATTACATGTAGGATCATAATAAAATTCAACACTATATTTATCATATAAAATACTATCTTCATGATCCACATGCATAAATGTTTTATAATCTTCCAAGATAGTGGGATTAACATCAACTAAAGTCATGACCTCTCCAAACCCACTTTTATCAAAAATCTCATAAGATTGAACACTCTCTGAATATGTGGGATTCTTTTTACCTAAAGTTGACACTCTTCCAAACCCACTTTCAATATTATTGCAAACATTATTATCAATAACATATTCATCATGCGGCTTAAATAAATTTTCAAGATCACAAGAAGCATTATCACCCCAATCATGATCATTGCAATAAGTAGTGGACATGACAAAATTATCATCCCCAAGCTTGTAGCTTTGCATATCATTAGCAAAATTGACATTAATAGAATTTATAATAACATCATTACAATCATGCTTTTCATTCAAGGAGCTATCATGAATCACTTTATAAATTTCTTCTTTTAAAACTTCATCATTTTCAGATTCACGATATTCAAGCAAAACTTCATAAAGATAATCAAGTGCACTCAACTCACTAGCAATTGGTTCATCATAATTGGATTGTTTGAAAAGATTAGCAAGTGGATGAGGATCCATATCAATAATTTTTAGCAAGCGAAGATGCAAACAAATAGAAGGCACGTGGCAGCACAAAGAAAGGTAGCACACAAAATATTTTTGGTATTTTTGATATTTTTTTTTAGAGAAGTGGAGGGAGATGAAAAAGAGAGGCAAATAAAAGTAGAGCAAGTAGATGATAGTTTCAGTGAAGGTACTTGTAGTGATTTGATGATGTCTCCCCGGCAACGGCGCCAGAAATTCTTTCTGCTACTTGTGAGCTGCGTTGGGATTTTCCCCGAAGAGGAACGGTGAAGCAGTACAATAGAGATAAGTATTTCCCTCAATGAGAACCAAGGTTTATCGAACCAAAAGGAGAACCACACAAATCCTAGTGAATAGCACCTGCACACACACAAAAACAAATACTTGCACCCAACGCGGGCAAGAGGGTTATCAGTCCCCTTGAACTCGTTACTTGCAAGGATCAAATCTTGTATAGGTAGATAGATAAATTACAAAACAAAATAAAAGTAAATAAATTGCAGCACGGTATTTTTGTTTTTTATAATATGATTAAAGTAGACCCGGGGGCCATAGTTTTCACTAGAGGCTTCTCTCTCGAACACATAGCATACGGCGGGTAAACAAATTACTGCTGGACAATTGACAGAAAAGCGCATAGTTATGACGTATTCATGGCAATGATCATGTATATAGGCATCACGTCCGTGACAAGTAGACCGACTCCTGTCTGCATCTACTACTATTACTCTACCAATCGACCGCTATCCAGCATGCATCTATGGTATTAAGTTCATGACAAACAGAGTAACGCCTTAAGCAAGATGACGTGATGTAGACAAAGTAAACTCAAGCAATATGATTAAACCACGTCGTTTTACCCTTAATAGCAACAATACAATACGTGCCTCGCTACCCCTTCTGTCACTGGGTGAGGACACCGCAAGATTGAACCCATTACAAAGCACCTCTCCCGCTAAAGATAAATCAATCTTGTTGGCCAAACCAAACGGATAGATTGGAGAGAAATACAAAGCTATAACAAGCATACATAATAACGTTCAGAAAAGACTCGAAATTCATCAGATCCCAACAAACACACCGCAAAAGAAGATAACATCGGATAGAACTCCAAGAAGATCGAGGAGAACATTGTATTGAAGATCAAAGAGAGAAGAAGCCATCTAGGTACTAGCTATGGACCCATAGGTCTATGGTGAACTACTCACACATCATCGGAAGGGAAGCAAGGTTGACGTAGAGACCCTCCGTGATCAATTCCCCCTCCGACAGAGTACCGGAAAAGGCCTCCAGATGGGATCACAGAAGAACAGAAGCTTGTGGCGGCGGAAAAGTTATTTCAGGTGGCTATATGTTGGTTTGGGAATATTTGTGAATTTATAGAGGTGGAATTAGGTCAAACGGAGCTACGTGGGCCCCATGAGCTCAGGGGCGCGCCTACCCCCCTAGGGCGCGCCCTGTGAGCTCGTGGCTCTCTCGTAGCTCTTCTGGCCTCCTCCCGAACCTTGTAGGGTCCTTTCTGATCCAGAAAAAAACATTTTAAAGGTTTTATTCCATTTGGACTTCGTTTGGTATTGATTTTCTGAAAATCCAAAAACAAGCAAAAGACAGGAACTAGCACTGGGCACTGGGTTAATAGGTTAGTCCCAAAAATGATATAAAATAGCATAAAAATGCATATAAAGTATCCAAGATTGATAATATAATAGCATGAAACAATAAAAAATTATAGATATGTTGGAGACGTATCACTCTATCACACATAAGCCTCCTTATATCTTCCTCAAAATAGCCACCATACCTACCTATTATGGCATTTCCACAGCCATTCTGAGATATATTGCCATGCAACTTCCATTGTTCCCTCTTATGACATGTGTGTTCATCATCATATTGCTTTGCATTATCATATAGAGCTGACATGATATTTGTGGCAAAGCCACTGTTCATCATTGTTATACATGTTACGCCAGATCATTGCACGTCCTGGTACACTGCCAGAGGCATTCATATAGAGTCATCATGTATCAGTTTATCGAGTTCTAATGTCGAGTTGTAAGTAAATAAAAGTGTGATGATCATCATTATTAAAGCATTATCCCAGTGAGGAAAAGAATGATGGAAACTGATGAGTCCTCCAAAATGAGGGGATGAGGTCCATGAGATTGTTCTAAAAAAATGAGAGAAAAAGAGAAAAGGGGCAATGCTACTATCCTCTTACCACACTTGTGCTTCAAAGTAGCACCATGTTCTTCATATAGAGAGTCTCCTGAGATATCACTTTCATATATTAGTGGGAATTTTTCATTATAGAACTTGGCTTGTATATTCCAATGACGGGCTTCCTCAAATGCCCGAGGTCTTCATGAACAAGCAAGTTGGATGCACACCCACTTAGTTTCCACTGAGCTTTCATAACTTATAGCTCTTAGTGCATCCGTTGCATGGCAATCCCTACTCCTCGCATTGATATCGATTGATGGGCTTCTCCATTGCCTATTGATCCGCCGAGTTGATGTGAGCCTTTCTTCCTTTTTGACTTCTCCTATATACCTTTACCACTGCATTCTATTCCACCTATAGTGCTAATGTCCATGTCTCACGCTCATGTATCGAGTGGAGTTGAAAATGCTAAAGCGCGTTAAAAAGTATGATCCAATTGCCTGGTTTGACACCGGGGTGCTCATGATTTATATTTATGCGGTGAAGACGGAGTCATGCCATGCTTACATAATCCAATGAGTAGGGATAACATTCGTTGAGCATCATATATTTTGAAAATTTAATGATTATGTTCTTGTATTCATGGTTATTACTATGTTGATATTAATTACTTCATCGTTTCTCAATATTTACACCATAAGAGAGATTACATGATAAACATGCTAGGTAGCATTCAACATCAAAAATTCTGTTTTTTATCATTTACCTACTCGAGTACGAGCAGGAATTAAGCTTGGGGATGCTGATACGTCTCCAACATATCTATAATTTTTTATTGTTTCATGCTATTATATTATCAATCTTGGATACTTTATATGCTCTATATGTAATTTTATATCATTTTTGGGAACTAACCTATTAACTCAGTGCCCAGTGCTAGTTGCTGGGTTTTTTTGTGCCTATTTTTGGTTTTTTAGGAAATTAGTACCAAACGAAGTCGAAACGGAATAAAACTTTACGATGATTTTTTCTGGACCAGAAGGGACCCTAGAAGGATCGGGAGGAGGCCAGAAGCCCTACGGGAGAGCCACGAGCTCACCTGGCGCGCCTCAGGGGGGCGCGCCACCTGAGCTCGTGGGTCCCACGCAACTCCGTTTGACCTAATTCCACTTCTATAAATTCCCATAAATCCCAAAACCAACAGAGAGCCACCCAAAATAACTTTTCCGCCGCCACAAGCTTTTGTTCTTCCGTGATCCCATCTGGAGGTCTTTTTTGGTGATCTGCCAGAGGGGGAATCGATCACGGAGGGGTTCTACATCAAGCTTGCTGCCCTTCCAATGATGTGTGAGTAGTTTACCACAGACCTACGTGTCCATAGCTAGTAGCTAGATGGCTTCTTCTCTCTCTTTGATCTTCAATACAAAGTTCTCCATGATCTCCATGGAGTTCTATCCGATGTAATCTTCTTTTGCGGTGTGTTTATTGGGATCCGATGAATTGTGGGTTTATGATCAGATTATTCATTGAAAGTAATTGAGTCTTTTCTGAACTTTAATATGCATGGTTGTTATAGCTTTGTATTTCTCTCTATCAATCCGTTTGGTTTGGCCAACTAGATTGATTTATCTTCAGCGGGAGAGTTGCTTTGTAATGGGTTCAATCTTGCGATGTCCTCACTCGGTGACAGTAGGGGTAGCGAGGCACATATTTGTATTGTTGCCATTAAGAGTAAAACGATGGGGTTTATTCATATTGCTTGAGTTTATTCTGTCTACATCATGTCATCTTGCTTAAAGTGTTACTCTGTTTGTTATGAACTTAATACCATAGATGCATGCTGGATAGCAGTCGATTGGTGGAGTAATAGTAGTAGATGCAGGCAGGAGTCGGCCTACTTGTCACAGACGTGATGCCTATATACATGATCATTGCCATGAATAACATCATAACTATGCGCTTTTTTATCAATTGCCCAACAGTAATTCGTTTACCCACAGTATGCTATGTTTCGAGAGAGAAGCCTCTAGTGAAAACTATGGCCCCCGGGTCTACTTTTATTATATTAGAAAACCCTAAATTACTTTGCTGCAATTATTTACTTTTCAATTTATATATCTATCACTATCAGATTTAATCCTTGCAAGTAACGAGTTCAAGGGGATTGACAACCCTCTTGCCCGCGTTGGGTGCAAGTATTTGCTCTCTTGTGTGTAGGTACTGCTTGACTAGGATTTGCTTGGTTCTCCTATTGGTTCGATAACCTTGGTTCTCACTGAGGGAAATACTATCCGCTACTATATTGCTTCACCCTTCCTCTTCGAGGAAAATCCCAACGCAGCTCACAAGTAGCACTACGTCACGGGGATGTTGGAACATGTCAATGAGAAAGAAGAACAAACCGGTAACGAGGTGACCGGTATAGTGAGCATGTGTATGACTCAAGAGGATACCTATACATCTCACCTCGGATTTTGTAAAGTATCGTGAAGCAAAGGGAACATCACATGATAACGAAAGGGTCACTCGAATGTCATTCGTGTAATCATAGGGATCGATATGGACGTCCACGGTTTCGCTATCGGTCATTGAACGAAGGGGTTTCGTTCATGTCTATGTTTTACCGAACCTACGGGTCACAAGCTTAAGGTAATCATGATCATCTGAGTGTAAGTAGGACGAGAGTATCAAGGATTTATTTGTGGAATTGCTTGATTAATATTCGAAATAGTTTTGAGAGGAACCGGAAGCGTTTCGGGGTCACCGGAAGGGTTTCAGAGTTTATCGGGCAATACCGGGTATTAGCGATAAATAATATATAGGTGGAAAATGTTTCCAGGGATGTTAAATTAATAATAAAAGGCTCTAGTAATTGTTAGGAGGCTTTTGTATTTAATTTAATATCAACAGGCCTTAAAAGGCTAAGTGGTGGAAGGTGAATTGGGCCACAAGGGCCCAATAGGGGTGGCGCCTCCCTCTACATGGAAAGGAGGGAGGGGAGGCCGAATTGGAGGAGGAATCCCCCTCCTCTTGGCCGGCCATGGAGGGAGGATTCCTTTCCTCCTTGTGGCGCCCCTCCCTCTCCCCTCCATCCTATATATACTAGAGGTTTTGGCACTTTTGTACACACAAGTTTTGGAGCCTCCTCTAGTCCATCTAGTTCTAGTTCTAATTGATCCTAGTTGATCCAATTAGAGCTAGACCTAGTTCCTCTAATCCTCATAATTAGAAGCCCAGTGTGGTTCTAATCTCCTCCCTCTAATTCTCCGGCGATGATTAGCTCTGGACGGCGAAGTGCTGCCAGATCGTGAAGACCGTACGGTTGCAACCAAGTAGAGAGGCCATGCTTTTGGTCTTCCGTTCGTGGGATCATTCGAGGGCAGTTTGCGGGATCGTCATCAACGGTTCGAGGGGCTCCAAGTACGATCTACACCGACTCGTCTACTTCCGCTGTACTCCGAAGTCGGTAATGATCGTGATCCAAACCGTTTATGCATCTTCATATTGTTCCTGGGTGTTCGTAGGGCGACTTTTTTTTTGTTTTCTACTACATTTCCCAACAATCTGAACATCAACGCCCACAACCAATTTGTGTTCTACTTGTGCAGAACATCTACGCATAGACCTAGCTCTGATACCACTGATGGGGAACGTTGCATGGAAAACAATTTTTTTCATACGAAACACCCAAGATCTATTCTATGGAGATGCTAGCAACGAGAGGGGAGTGTGTCTACATACCCTTGTAGACCGAAAGCGTTAACGATCTAGAGATCATGGTTGGCGTAGTCGTACTCCTTCGCGATCCAATCCGATCCGAGCACCGAACGAACGGCACCTCCGAGATGTGCACACGTACGGCTCGGTGACGTCTCCACATTCTTGATCTAGCAAGGGAGGGTGGAGAGGTAGATGGGATCTAGGCCAGCACGACGGTGTGATGGTGGTGGTGGCAGCGGAACACCGACAGGCATTCGCCAAGTGCTACGCGGAGGAGGAGGAGTAACGGGAGGGAGAGGTGCCCAGGAGTGGAAGGGTAGCTGCCCCCTGCGCCTCCCCACCTTTATATAGGCGTGGAGGGGGCTGCTGGCTTGCCCTCCAAGCCCCTAGGGTCATTGGCCAAGGGGGAGGAAGGAAATCCCTCCTTTCCTTCCCCATCGATCGCTATCCCTCTTTTTTAGGGATCTTGATCTTATCCCTTTTAGGGGGCTCTTGGTGCGCCTAGACCAGGGGTGTGGTGCCTTGCCCCACTACCCACGTACATGTGGGTCCCCCATGTAGGTGGGCCCCACTCCGAAACCTTCTAGAACCTTCCCGGTACAATACCGAAAATCCCGAACATTTTCCGGAACCCTGAATATGACTTCCCATATATAAATCGTTACCTCCAGACCATTCTGGAGCTCCTCGTGATGTCCCGGATCCCATCCGGGACTCCAAACAATATTCGGTCTTGTCATTATTAATATCCCAATACTACCCTAGCGTTACCGAACGTTAAGTGTGTGACCCTACGGGTTCGAGAATCATGCAGACATGACCGCGACACCTCTCCGATCAATAATCAATAGCGGGACCTGGATGCCCATATTGATTCCCACATATTCAACGAAGATTTGAACCACGACGTCGAGGATTCAGGTAATCCCGTATACAATTCCCTTTGTCCGGCGATATGTTACTTGCCCGAGATTCGATCGCCGGTATCTCCATACCTAGTTCAATCTCGTTACCGGCAAGTCTCTTTACTCGTTCTGTAATACAAGATTGCAGTGACTAAACTCATTAGTCACATGCTTGCAAGCTATTCACGATCTTGTATTACCGAGAGGGCCCAGAGATATCTCTCCGTCACATGGAGCGACAAATCCCAGTCTCGATCCATGCAACCCAACAAACACTTTCCGAGATACCTGTAGAGCACCTTTATAATCACCCAGTTATGAAGTGATGTTTGATAACCCACAAAGTATTCTTCCGGCATTCGGGAGTGGCATGACCACATGGTCTAAGGAACAGATACTTGACATTAGGAAAGCTATCGCAAATTGAACTTAGTGACACGATCAGATGCTAAGCTTACGGTTGGGTTTGTCCATCACATCATTCTCCTAATGATGTGATCCCGTTATCAAATGACAACTCATGTCCATGGTTAGGAAATCTTAACCATCTTTGATCAACGAGCTAGTCTAGTAGAGGCTCACTAGGGACACTGTATTGTTTATGTATCCACACATGTATTTAAGTTTCCGGTCAATACAATTATAGCATGGATAATAAACATTTATCATGAAGAAGAAAATATGATAATGACGTCTTTATTATTGCCTCTAGGGCATATTTGCAACAGCCCGGCCCGCGCAATCCATGGGGCGATGATGTGGTCTTGGCGATGTCAAACTCCTGGTCGGCTAACCGAGGTAGCGATGCGACGTGGTTGACGTCAGCCCGACAACGCGTCGACGTGGCTAGTGCAGGTTGGCATCCGTGGAGCGACAAGGTCGGACCGGTTTGACACTGGCGTGGCGGTGAAGAGTACCTCGGAAAAAAACTCAAAATTTGCAGGCACGTGTTTGAAATCAAAACACAACACCCTACAAAAAAATCATCCATAAAGGACGTTCGATAGCCCGTTCATGAAAAAAGATGAACCCGGGTTGGATTTGTTTTCGCGCAGAAAACAGATTCATAAATTGACGCACTCCTCGGGCTCCCCCCTCGGAGTTTGCACTGTCGGACCGTCCTCAAATTTTGAGGGGTTGTTGACATAGCAATTCCACAACATATGAACGGATGGATCTTCCAAAGGAGGCCCGAGCTGACCGCTGGACTATTCCTCCCAAACTTGCGCGGATTTCCGCCCAGATCTGACACGACCTCGGTATATCGGCGATTGTCAGAGATTCCATCGTCGGAAGCGATGAAATTTTATAGGGTCGTTGTAGACTCAATTCCGCACAATTTCATCGAAGGAATCATCAAAACGATGCTCGAGGATGCGGGGACAACCAAAAGGAATCCGCTATCCAGAAAATTCTACATGGTCGCGCGGAGGCAATGTTGACGTTGAGCCCCCAAGCTCCATGTCCAAAAATTTCCATGATCTCAGAACCGATCGGAACCTTATTGCATCGCGGCGACTACGTAGCAGGACCTATATAGGCCGCCAATGATGGAGTCAAATCCAGCCGATCTCGGGTAGAGGGTCCCGAACTAGTAGCCTTGATGCGATGGTACATGATTTTACCCAGGTTCGGTCTCTCTCGAAGAGATAATACCATGCGTCCTACTTGTGTTTATTTTATTGGAGTATAGTATAGTGTACATGTGTCTACCACGAGATTGTTGTGTAAGATCGTAATGATCTATCGACTAGCCTAGCCTTGGTTTATACAATGCACCGGAGGCCGAGGATAACAGGAGTCCTAGTCGGCTACGTCGGTGGAGAGGAATCCTTCACGGATTAGGAGTCCTTGTTTCTTGTCTTGTACGACAAGGCTTCTGGAATCTTCCTTGTATGCGTTAAGGGCCGCTCCATATGGCCCGTTAATAAACCACCACGGGGTCCTCGGCCCGGCCATCCTGGCGGGGAGATGTCATGGGAAGTAACTCCTAGTTCAGGACACCATCAGCCGGGGACGACATGTTCGCTCATGGTCGCGAATTGCTGAGAGAGGGAGAGAGAGAAAAGGAAGAGAGAGTGAGGGAAATGGGATGAGAGTGAGGGCGTCGAAGGAGTAAATGTGATGTCATTCGCTGAGAGTTCGGCATGAACAAACGGGTGGTTGTGGATGGCTTGAAAAGTTTCACTGCTTTAGGGCATCTCCAACGGCGACCCGCAAATTTCCTCCCGCATCTGTCCGCGGACAGGGGGGACCAGTCCGCAGACACGAATGTGGGAGGCTGCCATCCAACCGTAGCCGTAAATGTCCGTCTCCATTAAATTCTAATCGCCAAATAACTATGTGATTCCCTTTTAAAAAACTGTGATTAGTAGCTTTTTGTTTGGTGGAAGGCTATTAATTCATGTGCCAGTGTAGTTTCCGTCAAAGCTAGCCTTCTTGGCAAGAAGTAATAAAGAAAATTAATAGAAAACTAATCACCTTGCCAAATACTAATCATATGGCAAGAAATAACCTTCCGCCAAATGCCCAAATATATTGCAAAGCTTCCGCCAAATGCCCAAATACTAATCACCTTGCCAAATGCTAATCACATGACAAGAAGTAACCTTCCGCCAAATGCCCAAATATATTTGCAAAGCTTCCGCCAAATGCCCAAATACTAATCACCTTGCCAAATGCTAATCATATGACAAGAGTAACCTTCTGCCAAATGTCTAAATATATTTGCAAAGCTTCCGCCAAATGCCCAAATACTAATCACGATCCGACTTTTAACATGCTAGCCTTCCGCCAATTAACAACAACAGTCAGCGGCCTTTCGCCATCCGGACGAAGAGGTGGGGTACGTGGTGCCTTTTGGTTGATCAGACGAATGTCTGGACTCCTGCAAAACTCTCCACGTTTGTCTCCGTTTTGCTGGAGAAAATACGTCCGGACCGTGCCGCGGACCGATCCAGGACGTGGGAGGTTTGAGGGTTGGCGTTGGAGATGCCTTAAGATCAGTGGATTTGATCCTACGGGGACGTTCGGTGCGAAACCTAAAAAAATCTGACGTACCGCTAAAAAAAATTAAAAAATCTGACGTTCCCATGGTAGCATTTCCTTTTTTTATCCAGTCTTGCCGCCCGTTTCCCCGGTTTCCGCTCCGGTCGATCCGCTGTCTCTTCCGGAGAAACCCTAAACCCTGTAACCCTCGCCGCCGGCGATCGCTGGTCCCCTGCGTCGGCCGCCATGTTCGGGACCCCCAACTCTCCCTCCCTCTTCGGGACGCCCTCTTCTACGCCCTCTTTCGGAACTCCCTCCACTACCCCTGCCTTCGGCACCCCTTCCTCCACGCCGGCATTTGGCGCGCCATCGTCCACCCCGGCCTTCGGAGTCCCTTCATCCACCCCAGCCTTCGGCGCGCCCTCCTCTACGCCGGCGTTTTGGACGCCCACTTCGAACCCGACGTTTGGCACGCCATCGTCGACCCCGGCGTTCGGAGCGCCGCCGTCGTCATCGCCGTCATCCTTTGGGTTCCAGCAGCAGGTGACTCCGTCCCCTTCGCCTTTTGGTTTCGGCGGCGGGGCTGGCGGGCAGATTACCACCCAGATGGCCCCAGTTGCGCCGCTGCCGCTCTCGCCCTCCGACCGCGACATTCAGGTCCGCAACCCTAGTAGAAATGTTGGCCCCTTTTTAATGGTTTGAGGAAGGAACGGTTCGAAAACTTGGTATTTTTAAGTTCTTATAGGCTATGGTGGATGCGTACAAGGAGGACCCAGGCAACCCTCGCTATGCTTTTAGGGTAAGATTCTCCTAGCAACTTTGGTGTTTGTGTTGCAAAGATTCTGGTTAATGTGACTTGTTTGATGCTTTTCTGTCTGTTTTGATGGCAGCATCTGTTGTTTAGCGTGACAGATCTTTCACAAAGGGTGAAGCCTGTAGCAGCATCTGATGTGCGTAGTTGGATAAATTAGTTCAATCCATGTTTTTGCTGTTCGTGGTGCTGTTCCTGGATATCATGACATGATCGTGTTAATTGTGGTCTTGTGGGTGTAGATCATGTGGGCAGAGGCGATGGGTAAGCTTGAGTGCATGGATAGTGCGGACAGGGAGAGGCTATGGCCTCAACTTGTGCAGGGGTTTAAAGATCTCTCCTGCCGGCTTAAGGTATACTAGCAACCATTATTGAAACTAGACACCTTTCATTGGACGTGACGAATTGTCTTCTGTGACAAAGTACTGATTTTTACAGCCTCAATATGTAGGCATACTTTCGCAAACAAGTATGATAGCTGTAAAAAGTTGACCAAAAATGCTTATTTATGAACTTTCTAACTCAGCTTCGTTCAATATGTACTTGGAAATGTAGATGATAAATAACATAGTGCTCAATACAGGAGAGGATGTCAATATTATTACTCTCATTGTTGGTAACATTAGTTTTTTTCCTAGCATACCATTTTACCTTGACGAGCGATTACATGCCACACTTGGATGACACATCAAAATGGTTTTATGGTGTTGATTTGGTTTTTATGAAACGTCAAATATTTAAAGCAACACAGGTTTGTGGCGGAATAACTCCACTTTGCCCCTATAGAGTGTACAACACAAGTCTTGAAGGAACTACTTCAAAGTGTTGCTGTAGATATCGCTCAAGAGGCAAATATAGGCCAATGTGGTAGCAGAAGTTCAGTCCAGAACTCTTAGAACATAAGATCTAGTCCAAGATCTGATACGAGGCAAGCCGTAGGGCTGGCCGATCTTCACGATTGGAGTTGGATTCATGGATGAACAGTTGAACACAAAGAACAAGAGGAAACACACACAAGGCAAAAATGCACTACCAAGTACACACTCATAGCACAAAGTCAATACATGATGTGCAACTTAGATCCAACAAGCAAGCAATGGTAAGAGGTGGAGGTCTTGAGAGATAGTTCTTCGTCAACCCAAAGAGAGGAGGGCTTGGCTTGTAATCATTGGGAATTCTTCTCCCAAATGGAGGTCTTGATCCCCTCAGGGGAAGGTAGATTGAGCAAACCTCTCTCAAGTTCTTAGTCTATACTTTGCTAACCTTTCAGCTTGTTTGCGACCAAAGGAACTCTATGATCTTCTGGAATATTCATGACCTTAAAGAAAGTATCCACTTTATATAGTCAATCAAGGCACCCTTCAATATCAACACTGCATTAAAAGTAGGGATCTCAACTTTCACCTTATATCTTTCTCTTGCATATGTAGGGTTGGGTACTCTAGGATATGCATAGAGATCAGGTTCTTCAAGGCATTAGCAAAAGCTGGCCTTCTTGAAGTACGCTAAACTGCACGGTGTTGTGGTACTCTTGCTCCAAGATTACCCCCCATCTTCGTCGTCGAACATCTTCTTCCTCTTGTAATGAATCTTCTTTTGTTGTGGCATCTTAGAGTCCAGTTGTCTATCAAGCTTAATCTAGAAGTATCCAGTGTGTGTGTGTGTGTGCTTGTGCTGGTAAAAGAATCTGTTTGTGGGAAGAGTCCAGTTATCTCCTAGATGAAAGTTGTCTCTTAGATGGACCCATCTAGAAGTAGGTGTGTTGAAGTACTTAAAGGGTCCATATAAGGATGTATCCCCATTGTGAGGGAAGCAATGAATATCTAGTTTCTACCTATGCTTCTCTTCTACCTTAGTAATTCTCCAATCTTTCCCCACTACCCTTCTACTGTACGACGGCGCCTACATGCCGACGAACCTCTTCTCCTCCGAGTATACCACCCTACAACCTCAGTGCCAGAGCCCATGGTTGACGATGTGCCTGAAAGAAAGATCAATTCTAATGATGAAGTCTTGACAGCGCATCGCTGAGCGACAAATTCACCAAGGAGTTTGCATCGCTGAATCTGCGAGTCAAGGCACTGGAGGAGAGGTCAGGTGTGCCGGGAGGAGGCGATGGCATCTTGTAGCGCTCTCCATCCTTAACCTTCCTGAACGGCAACAGAGCAGCAGATTTGGCCGCCAACCTAGTGACAACAACCACACAAAAGCCCACAATCTTGGCACAACACCAAGTGCCATGCTCCCAGACATCATCGCACCGGATGCAAGGCTTACGGACAGTGCCTCCCAGTTCACAGCCATGATTTTTGTTTCCACTGCAACAAATGCCACCTAGGCCCCCCAAGTCTGGTGTCCCGCATGTTCCTCCATCGGTGGTTCATGTTGCTAACACCGCGGGAGTGCCTCGATACGACAAACTGGATTTTCTAACATTTAGTGGCGAGGATGACCCGCTGGTTTGGTTGAACCGGTGTGAGCTATTTTTAGGGGCAAAGCATCAAAGAAGGCTACAAGCTATGGCTAGCAGCTTATCACTTGATAGGAGCAGTGCATGAATGGTATATCCAACTCGAGCGTGATGAAGAAACCCCGTCTTGGACTCGCTTCAAGGAGCGGTGTCAACTACGGTTTGGTCCTCCTATTCGGACCAATCCACTAGGAGAACTTGCGCGCTTCAAACAGATGGGATCTGTTGCAAAATACATAGAGAGGTTTCAAGCACTACTTTGTCGTGTTCCCCCTCTTAGTGCCGCAGCAGGTTCAACTTTTCACGTCTAGGTTTATTGATCTACTACGAGTCGATGTGGAACTTCATAACCCTTCTGGCCTACAAGTGGCAGCCTAGCATGTGCGTATGAACAACGAGCAACCATCATAGCTACGGCCTCCAATGATAAGTCATCCATGCCTATCGAACAATAACAAGGTATGGAATGCTAAAGCTCCTTTGGGGAAGAACACACGCCCGCCGATTGCCAAGTGCAGAGCTGGCAGAAAGAAGGGAAAACAGATTGTGTTTCAAACTGCGATGAAAAATTCTCAAGAGGCCGTCGTCGCCAACGCCTTTTTTACCTTGAAGTAAATGATGGCGATGACGAGGAAGATCCGCCATGAACTACAGCTAGAGGACAAGTTGTATCTGCAAGGGGGGAGTAATGTTGTGTCATCTTAAGAGTCCAGTTGTCTATCAAGCTTAGTCTAGAAAAATCCAGGGTGTGTGTGTATCCTGGTAGAAGAATCTGTTTGTGGGAAGACTCTAGTTATCTCCTAGATGAACCCAACCTAGTCTAGAAGTATCTAGGGTGTATGTGTCCTAGTAGAAGACTCTATCTGTGGGTAGTCTAGTTGTCTCTTAGATGGATCCAGCCTAGTCTAGAAGTATCCAGGGTGTGTTGAAGTACCTAAAGGGTGTATATAAGATGTACCCCCCTTGTAAGGAGGCAAGCAATGAAATACCTAGTTCCTACCTATGCTTCTGTTCTACCCCTCTAATTCTCCAATCTTTCCCCACTACCCTTCTACTTTACCACGACGCCTACACGGCGACGACCCTTGCGTTCTCTGAGTATCCCACCCTGCAACCTCCGTAGCCGACGTCGGCTACAACATTTTCATTGGCAACATGTGGAACATCCTTTCTTATCATCTCAACTAGCTGATCAAATCTCCGCTAAGATCCTCATGTAGTGTTTTAGTGTGTTGTTGTTACGCTGCATCCATCCTCTTCTCCCGTTGCTCCATCACTTGCTACAACTCACTCTCAAAGAGGACACCGAGAACTACTATTGATCAACAAGGCTCTGGTATCACCTGAAGTAGCACAAGGTTGTGGAGGAACAACTCCACCTTGCTGCTGCAGAGTGTACAACACTATTGGTGAAGGAACTACTTCAACATGCCGAGCTGAATATCGCTCGACGCAAATATTGGCTGATATGGCAGCATGAGTTCAGTTCAAAACTAAGAACACAAGATCTAGTCCATTATATTATATAAAAACACCAAGCTGAAGTAGGTAGCGGGTGTTACAAACTAAGCTTCTTGTATTGAACGAGGCCAACAAACAGTACATATACCCAAGAGGGAAATAAGCAAAGAAGTCTCTATGCAATATGGCAACTACACACAAAACACAACCCTGTTCTAACACCCTCCCCAACCCCCCCCCCCCCCCCCCCCCCCCTCTAACTCAAGGGGGATCTTGGACACCGAGTTTGGACAGGAAGAAACTGTGTTGTGACCATGTCTGACCTTCCGTCAGAAGAGCAGCAAGCTGAAGCTTCGAGGGCACATATTTTAGGGCCACCATCCTCTCTTGCACCTGAGAACGCATGTAGGAGGCATCAACACAGACGTGCTTGGTGAGCTCATGCTTCACAGGATCACGGGTAATGCGGGTAATGCTGTAATGCTGAGCGCCCCAGTGTTATCAAAGAGCAAAGGGGTCGGTGCAGCAGTGGAAACACCAAAGTCCTGAAGAAGCCAACGTAGCCAAGTGATCTCTGCATTCACGGACGCCATAACTCGCAGCTCAGCCTCAACATTGGAGCGAGATACACCAGTCTGCTTCTTGATAGAGAGAGGAGCCAAGAAAAACACAATAGGTTTGAGAGAGAGAGCGGCGATCATTGTGGCCCAGATCGCATCACAGTAGGTCTAAAGCTAAAGAGAGCTAGAGCAAGGGAAGGATAAGCAGAGTCACAGTCCAACGAAGATAACGAAGAACAAGAAGATGACCGTAGTGAAGTTGAGTGGGAGCATAGACAAACTGACTCATAATGTGCACAACATAAGAAATGTGAAGATGAGTGATGCCTAGATAGACAAGGCTCCCAACAAGATGATGGTAGTGAGCGGGATCCGCAAGGGGTTCACCCTCACTAGGACGAAGATGAAGACCAAACTCCATAGGAGTGTCAACCGTGCACTGATCAGTGAGGCGGGGGAAGAAATGATCTCAAGTCCTAGAAAGTAGCGAAGAGAACCCAAATCAGGCATCAAGAATTGCTCATGGAGGCGTTTCTTCACAAAATCAATGAATTGGTGGTCATCCCCTGTGATAATCATGTCATCAACACAGAGTAGCAAAAGAGTGCGAGCATGAGAAGTGTGAATAAACAAAGTAGGATCATGAGCACTAGCAGAGAATCCAGTTCTTGTGATGACGGCGGAGAAACGCTGAAACAGGCACGAGGAGCTTGTTTCAGCCCGTAAAGAGAGCACCAAAGGCAACAAACAGTGCCATTGGAGAGAGTATATCCAGGAGGCGGCTGCATATAGATCACTTCCCGTAGCACACCTTTTAGGAATGCATTCTTGACATCCAATTGAGAGATGGACCACTGCCGAACAACTGCAACAGTCAAAAGAGTGCGAACAGTGGTCATGTGAGCAACATGAGCAAAAGGTCTCATCATAGTCATGACCATACTCCTGCTGAAAAGCCACATATAACAAGACAAGCTTTGTAGTGCTCAAGAGAACCATCTGAACTTGTCTTAACCTTGTAGACCCTTTGCAAGTGATGGGTCTAATGCCTGTAGGCAGTGGTACAAGGTCCCAAGTGCCTCACCGCAGCCGCCTCACGATACGACTCAACAATAGTGGTAGCAGCACCAACATAGGAGGCTGGAGAGTGTGGCAATCACTCAGATTATACCGAGGAGCAAGGGGGAGTAGGTGACCCTGAAGGAACGGGACCCAACGAGGAAGGAGTGGAAGTGGAAAGTGGTGCATCAGAGGGAGAAGGGTGTTGAGCACGACGGGAGTAGACGAAAAGGAGCGAGAGTGAATGACTCAACCCGGGTAGGAGTCAGGAACAGAAACCTCATCCTGTGTAAGCTGAAGCTCATGAGCAGACGAAGGAATAGTCTTTTTGGTGGCAGTAGAAGAATGACGAGGGTAGAAGGGGCGAGACTCATCAAAAGTGACATCTTTGGAGATCCTCAGTCTCCGAGCAATAGGGTTTAATAGCGGTAACCCTTGTGCTCTAAATTGTAGCCAAGGAAAACACATTCAGCAGATTGAGCAGTCAATTTGGTGTGTTCGTGAGGGTGGAGAAGAACAAAACAGGCACACCCAAAAAGGCGTAGAGCACTACAATTAGCTGGGCCATCACCTAGATGATCAACTGGTATCCCCTTGAGAGCAGAAGACTGAATATTAATGATATAAACAACATTAGAGACAGCTTCAGCGAGTCGGCACGTCCTGAACCCGGGTGCATATGAACCCGCTTTTCAAAAATGTATTCTAAACGCGTTTTGAAATGTCAAAAAAATTATAACAAAATTCCGCGCATACATGTTCGCAAAAATATGTCCGCGGCACAAAGTTTTGTGAAAAGTCTTTTTATTTTGTCTTCGCAAAAAAGACAAATTTTAGTGCTTCTAAATAGTGTTTCACGACACAATGTTTTGTCTTTTTTGCACAGGCCACAAAAAAAGTTGTTTTTCTGTGAAACTTTCTTCACACACATAGAATATGCAGATGTCCGCGTGCACTTCTCCCAGAATTTTTTGGCATTTCGAAATTTGTTTTTCAAAGTGGATTCATATGTACCCGGGTTCATCCATGCACTTCCCCAGCTTCAGCCCCAAAGTGTGGGGGAACAACAGAAGATAGTCTCAAGGATGTGGCGATGTTTGCGTTCAGCCACCCCATTTCGAGCATGGGCACCTGGATAGGAATACCGAGGAAGGGTGCTCTGTTCAGCAAGAAAACCACGAAGCGCACGAGATAGGTACTCGCCAGCCGAATCCGTGCGAAAAACTCGAACGGAGGGATCATACTGAATGCGAACCATGGTAGCGAAAGACTTGTAAATTTGAAGCACTTGACTACGAGATGACATAAAGTAGATCCAAGTGTGGCGAGAAAATCATCGATGAAGATTATATAATATTTGTGAATCCCTTTCGAAACAAAGGGGGGAGGACCCCATACATCAGAGTGAACAAGTTGAAAATGTCGCTGACAAACAAAATTACTAGAGGGATAGGGGAGCTGTATCTGCTTGCCAAGCTTAAACCCGTACAATTTAGCGAACTATCAGCGGAGATAGACCCAGAACCCCACTCCTAACCAAAGAAGACAAGCAAGAGCCACAAATGTGACCCTGTCGATGATGCCACTGAGCAAAGGATTTGGTGGTGGTGGCAGCTGAAGCAAAAGGGGTGGTTATGTCCAACTGGCTAGAGGACGCAGCAGAAGGAAGGCGCAACCAGTCGAGCTCCCAAAGGCGTGGAGAGTTGTACCACAGGGGATCGATCCCAACCAGAGTACGGGAGGACGCAGCAGAAGGAAGGCGCAACCAGTCGAGCTCCCAAAGGCGTGGAGAGTCTTACCACCAGGGATCGATCCCAACCTGAGTCCCCGTACGATGATCTTGAACACGTCAAGAGTCAGAATCCTGAATACCATGACAACCCAAGTTAGTAAAGTTGACCAACATTTGCATAGTCATTTAGGAACATAAGAAACAACAGGGAATGAAAAGAAGACGCGAAAAGAATCTCTCATGTTGCAAGAGGAAGAGAAGTGCCATCCTCAGTCTGAACGGGAAGTGGAGAAGGCACAAAGTTGACCACACAAAGGTGATGTATGTGTGGTGTCATGTGGAAGGAGGCCCCAAAATCAAGAATCCAGGGCAAAGATGTACCCGACGAAGAGTGTGGTGGTGGACCAGACGTTTGACCAGCAGATCCTGAGGATGGTGCAGAAGCAGCAAGGCGGCGCAGCAAGGTGAGCATCTCCTGGTGAACCTTCTCAAGGGAGCCCTCACGAGAATCAGAGGAGCCTCCTGAGTCCTTGTGAGGACGGCCACCACAGCGACCCTGTCTCTTCCTCTTAATGCACTCCATGATCATGTGACCATCCTGCTTCCAGTAGGTGCTGAAGGCTCTGTTGGAGGCTGCTGCCACCGGTGTAGGAGAAAGCACACCTTGCAGCGGTGGTGAAGTGCGGGCAGCCAGGACTGCTGAAGAGGACGGCAACAAGCCCGTGCTGCGTAGATGCAGCTCCTCAGAGCGCACCTCAGCAAGGTCCTCCATAGTAGAGAGCCGAGGATGGCATGCCAACAGCGGAGCACGACTCTGCTCGAACTCCGGTCGGAGGCAAGTGGGGAAGTCGTAGAGGTGACAAACCTCCAGCTTAGCTTGTTGCCGCACACAACACAGATGTGTGCGTCAAACATCAGCTCCTAGAGAGTCCAATTGGCGCCACACCGCCGACATCTCCTTGTAGAAGTCATCCACAGTAGCATCTCCTTGTTTTAGTAGTTGCTCTTGACGAACAACAAAGAGATACATGGCATCCCCCGTAGATTTGTAGCGACGCGAAGGCGCTCCCACATCTGATACACAGTGATAAGGGCCACCACATCCATGGTGAGATCGACATCCATGCTGTTCACCAAGATGAGGCTCGAGCATCATCATTTGTCCATTGCTTGTACATGTGGAGTTGATTCTGGTACTCTTCAGTGGCCTCCTTAAAGGCATCGAGCACCTCACGTTGCTTGGTATTATCCGCATCAACATGGAAGACCACCTCAGCCGGAGGAGTGGGTAGCAGAGGACAGGGCAGAACACCTGTGAGGCGCTCCCAGACCAGCTGGCCCCTCATGCGCTTCATGTGCTGCACCCAGTCCCTGTAGTTCTGTCTGTCGAAGATAACAGGACATCAGGGGACTGGGACAGCTCCGGTGGTGGTGGAGGGTGCCATTCTAGCAGGTCTTGAAACAGCTGTGACCTGGACCGGCAAGGGCTTGATGACGACAAGTAGAGGTTAAGGCGGCTGGCAGCGCCGGCCGGGAAGGAGGGTGCCAGGGCCTAGAATGGCAGCGACCTGGCCAGAGGCATCCTTGGCCTAGAAGGAAGAGGGGATAAGCTCGATGGAGAGAGGGATTGTGGTGGCGACCAGAGGCGGCGGTTGGGTACCTAACCCTAACAAGGCCAACAGCCAGTTACATATACACAAGAGGGAAATAAGTGAAGAAGTTCCTATACAATATGGTAACTACACACACAGCACAACCCTGTTCTAACAGTGGGTACATTGGTTGGATACAAACTAGAGGTGAGGACCTCTATTTATAGGTCTTTGGGAAGCCTTCACATCTCAACTTCTACTTATATAGCTAGAAGACTCTAGAACATTACTTAAGGTTCAACTTCTACTCATAGCTAGAAGACTCTCATTATCCTCATATGATAGGAAAACAAATACAACAACACCTCTCCAACCACACGAATGCTTGGAGGATGCGGTGTCCTCTAATCAGGATTGACATCACACACGTGCCCTCTAGAGGCTTCATTGTAATTTTCTTTTTCTTCAGGCATGTGACTTTGTGTGATGTGGTTGTAACTCTGTGGGCTTTTGCCCACTCCCATATATAATATATTAGGAGGGACGTTTACGAAACAACAACAACAACCTATGACTTAAGGATCAGCTTATCTAAAATGGATTAGAAGTGTGTAGAATAATTCAAAATTGATTTGACTTCTGATTTTCTTTATTGTTCTTCATCAGTATGGTTGCTTTTCGTACTTGTTTTTTTTGATGAATTTTACAATTTATTTGATGCAACATTAGTGTTCATCAACTATCAATACAGCAATATCCAAAGGTGTGGACTTCACAGTAGGTTTACAATTTGTGAATAATTAAATTCTGCAAAATTACAAAAGCTTACTTAAGTCTGTAAAATTGTAGTTTTTTCCGTCTTGTATACCAAAATACGAAATGTAGAGTGAAGAGTATCTGAAATGGAACTCAAAAAAAGAACGAATTCCATTTATTTTGATGTTATCCATCTCTGTGGTACCCTCCTTGCTCTATGAAGAGCTTACAGCGTGAGTAGAATACTCAGCATGGGATGCATCTTCCACATTTTGCATGTATACGTATTTTGAGAACCTTTCTGGGCATTCGTTTATCAAATTTGAATGTCATTTATGGTAACGTCAGAATTGAATAACGACGCCTTTATTGTGTACAAAGTATAGTAGGTATGCATATTATTATAGCATGTGCTTTAAAAGATGGAACATAGCGCATTTGCTTCTCCGATGGATGACATGCTCACATACTGATCTTTGTAAAAGGAATTACAAACTACATTAAATCACACTTATTTGTAAGTGCATGACCTATATCCTTGCAAAATTTCAAAAGTAAACTTAATCCTGCTGAATTTCTGCTTACCTTAGTTGCTTACTGCCCCACGTCGTATGTTTCCTGTTCCTTCCTCATATAGGGTCCATTTGGTTGGAGGGATAAAGAGGGATGTGTTTCGATCATCCAAGTTTTCGACTCTCATACACCCGTTTGGTTATGAGTACTGGGTGGATGAACCTGCCAGGCTGAGGGAATATTACCTCCAACCAAAATGTCCCGTCTGAACAATTTGTAATATTATTTACCTAACAGCAGTAGTTGAACAATTTGTTGGTTGTCTTGATTGTTTGCTGTACTTAAGGCCAGTTCTGTTTTCTTAGCAGTCATAACGCAGCTATTACTTGTACGCCCTCCATTTTTATATACAAGGCCACTTTGTTTTCGACTTATAATTTTGGTCAAGAAAATATGGGTTGTATGTCATAACAAATATATTATCGGAAAGTCTTTCAAATGTGCATCGAATGGCATATTTTTTATGGCATATAACTCACATTTTGTTGATACTCTCATTTTGTTGATAAAATTAACGGTCAAAGTTAGACATAAAAAATATGAAGTGGCCTTGTATTAGTAGATGGAGGGAGTATGTTTTTTCTAGTACGTATCCAGGGCTCCAGGCATACAAGGAAATGTCCTCATGCAACTCAGACAGATGTAATGTGTGGGTTACAGTGTGGTCATTCATGTTTTGCTCTTGGGATTCTACCCCCGCAAAATTTATGTCTCTTTTTTCCCTGTGTTCAAAACGAAAAAAGTTAGCAAGATCTGTTTACTAAGCCCTTTTTCCTTCTGTGCAGCTCCAAGATGAAGTTCTTGTTTCAGATACTGAAAGATTGAGCATGACCCACTCCAATGTTAAGAAGGTATAATCATATCATGGCATTTTCATTTATTTGTCAAGGAATCAATATCTTGCATAAAAAAAGACTCAATTGTAGCTGCAAAGACATTTCCAAGCTGACACATATCTCTGGATCCAACGGTTGAAGCATCAAGAGCTTGTTATTGAGAGGCGCCTCCTAAGGGTGATATTTCTTCTCCTTTTTTCATAACTAAAAATGTGCATAGGAAATGCAAATTCATTATTCATGTCTATGTATCTGACCGTCATTATTCATGTCTATGTATCTGACCGTTATATATTTTTTGAACTCCTGATAAAGATCATGAGAATAGTGGAGGCGTTGGAAAACCGGGGTTTCCGTGTTCCGTTAATGAAAGAGGAAGCCGATTTATATGAAAGATTGGTTGCTATAATAAAGCAGGTTAGTTTTCTTTTTCCTGTCTATTAGTTCTGCATTTGGTTGATTATGGATTTTGATTATTTGAATCTTCTTTAAACAGATAAAAGGAACCGGCGGTGATCTGTCGAAGAGAGCTTATAATCTTCTTTCAACCTCACGTCTTCTTGCAAGCGCCGGCTGCGCTAGTGGTCCCATCTATATTCCGAGTTCAACCAAAGTCGATAAGCAGAATGTTACCGAGCTTCTTGAGGTAAGAGCGGGTTTTAATCCTTGTCTGTCCATTTTTATGGCCTGGTGTTCTGTCAAGTTGAAAATTTTTAACTGCACAAAACAGGCATTGCAACAGCAGACCGAAGCAGTTGCGAAGTTAGGCAATGTATTAAAAAGGGATACCAGGGACGTGGAAATTGTACTTTCAGAAGACACGGATATGGCCGAAGACAGTTCCGGGAGAAGGGCATTTAAGATGTAAAACTGAAGCATGGTCTCCATTTTAGGTACCTATAAGCAGAGGGAGATCCGTCTTATCATCAACGGTCGGAGCCTCCAGTCGATGGGATTGTGTTGTTTGGAGTCTAGATGAACTTTGGTCTTAACTGTTTCGTCGTCAAGCCAAAATGTGAAATCAATTTGAGCATCTGTCTTGAAATAACCATGCCCCTCGGATAGTTGAGAGAATTCCTTATTTGGCGCTTTCTTGAATTTACTTTCCTATTCAGCCCAAAATAAGAATTTCTTCCCTATTTGACACTTTTAAGTGTAAATTTTCTTCCCATGTGACACTTTCGTCCATTTTATTTTGACAAGTGAGGTGTCAGGAAGATCATTTTGCCCATATACTGTACTACTCTGTAGTGTCAAAAATGCTCTTATATTATGGGACGAAGGGAGTATAACGCTAAAAGAACAGAGCGCTGGTTTGACTGAACCGGTTTACTGTCTCTTCGAGCCTTGGGTTGGACTCTTCGAGAAGGGCCACTACGTTGGGCTGCTGGCATGCTGCTCTTGTTGTGCCGCTGATGGGGCGATGACATCTTACCTGTGACGCTGTCGCGTTGTGGAGCCCTGGTTGCGTGGGACTCTCTGGGAAAGACAATTACTCCTCAATTCATGAATAAGTGTATATATAGAATTTTAGAACAGATTATAGAGTGAAATAAAAAAATGCATTAGAAATGTGCAAGCCATCATCTCTCGTCTCTTTAATTACTCCACCTCCAATGAGCTAACTGCATGTAGAAAGTGAGTAGATCATGTGTTAAATGTTATTGGTCTTGATTTTCGTGTGATCAGAGAGTAGTATTTTTTCTACTTTAAAGTGCATTGGAAAAATAGAAGTACACTCTTTTATGGATAAATTTTGAATGCCAAACGTACACTTATGTCGTGGACTGAGGAAGTTGTGACACCCTGGTTTTTGCAACTTTTTCTTTTCTAAATCTTTTTCAAAATGTTTTATTTGCATTTGGTTTTTCTGTCAACTCTTTTGGACTTAACACTTGGAAATGTTTTTGATTTTCTTCCAAGCGAGATCTATCACCCAAGATCATCTCAGAACCTTATATTTCATCTTCCCTCCCAACTCATAATTTTCCCTCATTATTAAATATTCCTTTTCTCTCTAAATACTCATCTTTCTCTCTCTGTTATGAAGCAAATTTCACTTCTGCTTCATAATAAATCACCAAATTATTCCCCATGATCCCTAACAATATGCCTCACCTCAATATCCAAAAATTTGCCCTGGTCCAATTCATTTATTTTGTTGGAGAAACTATTTTTGCTTCTGGTCAGAAATGGCACTTTGTGAAGCAACTATATTTTTCCAGTATCCATTTGAGCTGAAATTTTTACCACTTAGGCACCCTCCTAGGTGATGCTTATCCACCAAATTTCAGGCAAAAAATCCCTGCCAAACGAGCACAACATCCAGATCAAGTTTCTGTCCAGAAACTTTGCAGCAAGCTCACGTCTCCTCCTATGCATCTTTAATCGAACCAAGACCACAGAGAGGCTCAGTGGTGAAGGGACTACACGCTAGACAAGGTGCGAACGGCCAGAACGCGCCGCGCGTGCAAGTGCACGCGGTGACCGCGCGGCAAGCTGGTGCCTGGCGTGTAGCCGACGTGCTCTGGGCGTCGGGCCCCTCTCTGCCGCCGCCCAAACGCCGTGCTCGCGCCACCGCAGCTCGCCATCGCCACGCCCTTGCTCCCCTGCATCCACGTAGTCCCCTCCAAGCTCCTCCCGACGCCGGCAAGCAGCTCGCCGGAAGCGGACACGGTGCGCCCGTGCGGGAACAGTGGCCTGTAGTGCGCTGCCTGCCCCATATAGTGCGGCCGCAGCCTTGCCCGCGTGCTATCACTCCTCCACTACTCCTCCTAGTCACCTCACCGCCCTTGCCCGAGCCGCAGGCGCCGTCAGAGCTCCGGCAGCTTCTCCACGGCGGCGACCGAAGCCCGTCATCTCCATCCGCTATAAATTAGCCCCTCCCGAGCTGCTCTCTCCATCCACACCTCCTCCACTGGCCACAAATAGACTGTAGCCAAGCGGGGGAAGGCCAGGAGGGCCTCCTGCCCCGGATCCTCGTTGGAGTTCCGCCGCGGATCCCCACGGCCATCACTCACTTCTGGTCCTCCTCTGCGTCCGCAACCTCTTCTAGCAAGTCCATCTCGAGCTCCTAAGCGCGCCTGGGTGGTTAGTTGGTCGGATTGGCGCCGGGAACTCCGACTCCGACGAGCTCCGCCGCCTGCCGTCTTTGGAGACGAAGCCCGCCTCGCTGTCCGTCCAGCTCCGGCAGAGCTGCGGGTACGTGCAGGTTCCTCTTGACGCCCTGGACCCATTCCATCCATCGTCGGCGACCGCCGTGGCCTCCTCGCCGGAGAACCACCGCCGGCAGCGCCGCTCTCCTCTGTTCCCTCTCTCTCTATTAAACCTGACAGCGGGACCCACCTGTCAGCCTCTCTTCTCCCTCCCGAACCGTTTTCTGGTGGAGGCGCCCGTGAAGAATACGCCTTCGACGTGGCCCTCTCTGGAAATTTGATTTAATTCAATTAAATCCAGGTTTTGACCAGAACTTTGACCACCTCTCATTTCTAAACCATAAGTCCAAATGAGTTGAAACTTTTTGCTATAGTTTTGTATTGAGCTATTCTTGCTGTTGGTAAAATTTGAGAATTTTCCTTGCTGTCTAGAATTTTTGGCAGCAGCAAATGCTTTATGTGACATTCCTTTTTGTTATTTATATTATTTTCAGAAGAAAATAACTTTGTGGAAGAAGACCAAGAGTATTGTGACACTCCTCTGGACTGAGGCAAGCCACATCATCCACTTGCATGATGGCATTGCAATTGCCATGGTTCCCACTTGAATATTTGAATAATTGTAGATCATTTAATCTTTTTGAAAATACTTTGAATATGCTTGTGAATCCATGTTCATCACTATGCCATGCTCATATGCATCCAGTAGGTTAAATGATTTATGGTTTCATTGCATCACCCATCCATGCTAGTGTTGATATCATGCTCATATGCATCGTTATTTCATCAAGTTATTTTTGCTATGGCTCAGATCATCATCATTCAAGTTAAACTTGCTAATAATTGAACTTGAACAAATCTGTTGATCGAGTCATAGTGCCACCGAATCGAGCTCACCAGTGCAGTCACATTTGCCTGGATGGGAGGCCCTAATTCGGTCTATTGTCATGCCTCTAACCGGTACCTCTAACGAGGGAAGGTTATATGTGCATGCTACCCTGGCCCGGTAGGCGGCTATAACCTTGTGAGCCCAAGTTTTATGGTACCAAGGTCCCCGTTTGGGACAGTGTAGTTTGGCCACGACGGTGGCAGGTTGTCACGCGGTGACATCGGGGACACCCATGGCATGACCCAGATGGGTGTATGTCGGAGGGGCCGAAAGAGTGTCATGCAATAGATTGGTTTTGTTGGAACATCACTGGTCCACCCGAATGGGAATATGTACTAAAGTACGAGGCCAGGAGTTCCATGGTGTGGGTACAGTGCGCTACCTCTGCTGAGTGTAAAATCTATTCGAATAGCCGCGTCCTCAGATATGGACACAGTTCGTAGTAGGTCACACTATGGGTCAACAATAATAATAAAATTGTGCATTAAAGAACCCTGATCTCATACTTTGAGAAGTTGGTTGATCTTTATGTGGTCATGCGATGATCACGGTTGTGAGAAAGATCAATCCTCCGAGGTGGTTATGCGATAACCACTGACATGAGTAAGTTGGTCCATGAGACCTTAAACGTCGACCCACTCTCATGATAGTCGTAGTAGCATCATGTTCATCACCATGCTTTTAACCTGTAAATGCCATGCTATTGTTTGTCATGATTGCTTTGGTTGCGGTGAGCTTGCGAGTACATTCAAAGTACTCACCTGGCGTGTCATGCCAGATGCAGGAGAAGGTGTGCATGGAGTTAATGCTGACCCGTACTCCGCGCTCTAGGATGTGTCCCAGCAGTGTCCCTTTGGGATGGAGTCCCACTACCCCGTTGTTCCGCTGCCATGTCATTTCGCCAACTAGTATCGAGGCCCGAGTTCTTGGGATGTAGATTTGGTGAAACAAACGTTATGGACAATTGACGCTCAAAGGGTGCTCGCAGTCCCCCTCTCGATGCATAATATGTCGGATTTCATTGCTTGGAGTTATACAAAAAATGGCCTTTTCACTGTACGATCAACTTATTTGGAGGAATGGAACAAGCAACATGGGACAAAATTGCAACATACTAATGGTATGGGAAGAACCAATGTTAATCCTATTTGGTGTAAGATTTGGAAATTATCTTGTCCGGCGAAGATAAATTTTTTCATCTGGCGTACCTTGCATGGAACCCTCCCGTGCCGTGCTACGCTTGCTAATAGGCACATGAAAGTATCGCCCACTTGCCCATCATGCTCCAATGGGGCAGAAGATACAAAAAACATTTTATTCTTGTGTCGTAAGGCAAAATAGGTATGGGGCAAGTTAGGATTGCATGAGGTGATCAATAAAGCCTGTGCTGTTGATCGTGCGGGAGAGGCGGTTTTGGAATTTTTACTGCTTATGCCAGAACAAGACTTAGCGATAATGGGTTCTCAAAAAGCAAGTGAACTGATCGCTGTTACAGCTTGGTATTTATGGTGGGATAGACACAAACTGGTTCATGAAGGAAAGGTTCAAGATGCACACCAAACTTCCATGGGTGCCCGGGCTATAACGGCTAACTATGTTAATGCACACTCCCCTAAGGCAACTAATAAAACAGGGGGGTGGAGCAGACCTCCTATGGGTTTTGTTAAACTTAATGTTGACGCCTCTTTTGACCATGATTTACTTAGGGGCATAGCTGGGGCTATTCTCAGAGATGATAATGGAAGATTCATCGTTGGTGGAAACTGGAGGATTGATTGGTGTGCTGATGTATTAACAGCAGAAGCTTTGGCTCTAAGGTTCGGCCCGTTCCTTGCACAAAAGGCAGGTTGCAATCGTCTTGTCATTAACTCTGACAATATGGAGGTGATTGAAATAATGAAGAATGGAGGACATTCGGCGGGACCGACGGCAGCAGTGTTTGATGACTGCTATTTTATAGCTTGTGATTTTCCACTTGTTAGGTTCGAACATTGTAATAGGGAAGCAAATAAGGTGGCTCATGAACTTGCTAGGCTAGCGAAATTTTCAATCACTAAGGACTGGTTTGAGGAGCCTATGAGGGACATTGTACGTTACTGATTGACGATGTAACTATTATTTCTAATCAATAAAGTAAATGTTTATTAAAAAAAACTAGTATCGAGGCCCTTGAGATGTCTTCTAAATAATGTACATAGTGTAGCCGCACTGAATGTGCCGCTTGGCCTCGCTCTCTTATGTAACCGCCAAACCTTTGTACCTGTAAGATATTAATAAAGCGGTTGTTTCTGTTGCAAGTTGTTGTGTGTTGCCAGAAGACTTGATCTCTGGGTTGGCAGCACAAGGTAAACCGGTTGCTCTCAGCCGGGGTGCCACAGAAGTATATGGTGCTGTTGCTCTTGCTGTGCCGACACAGAGGTGGCTGATGGGGCGATGACAACCTCGCTTGCGACGCTGTCTCATTGCTGACGAGGATGGCCGAGTAGCCGGGAGCACTCGTTGTGCTCTTGTGGGTTTGCCTAGTCGCTTGTCTCGTCAGAGTTCCTTGTCGCTTTGGACTCTGGCTTTGGGAATGACTGTTGCGTAGAGCTGTCCAAATCCTGACGCGCGAGTAATTGTCATGCCGTGTTTTGTGGGCACTTTGTAAAAGTTTATTTCTCTTTATTTAATCGATGAGGCAAATCTTATGCCTTTGTTTCGAAGAAAAAAAAATCATGTCGCGTGTGTGCCACTAGGCCGCGTACGCATAGGCGGCGGCCTTTTTCATGCGTGTGCCAGCGGTCGTGGTCGTGCTCGAGGGTCTAAGCATGTTATTTTAGCTGTAGTAGATCATATAGGAACATGAGGATTATGCCGGAACAACAACTGTCACTTTACCTGGGTTGGTCCGCAGTCTATACGCAATCGGCTGCTAGCAATCACACAACAAAGATCTCAACTCAACATATTTAGTCATATAACTCAGGCGGGCTCGATCGTACAACAGTTTGATGCAATGCAACTGAGTGCACATGTCGCTCGAACATTGTGTTTCTGAGCCAAAGTGTCAGCACCTGGCGGGGTATGATAAACTTCCGTGCTCACAAAACACAAACACATTCTTGTGTAAGAAAGACCGCCCGCGGGTTAACAACTAATAGGTATCTGGAAAATTTTAGAGTATCCATTAAAGTTCTTTATGACCAAGCATAGGTCTTCAAGTAGTCCTTAACCATGGACACAACTATTCGAATAGGTTTCAACCCTGCAGGGGTGTACTGCTACACACATGTCTCATCAGTTACTACCTTGGGATGGCACCCTTCAAGCGAGTGCCATCAAGGATGCTACCATGCCACTTCACTCACGCACCGACTCTAGTCCAGGGTATCACTCACAGGGGTTACTGCCGTAATGGCGAGTCCGGTCGGTTCTGCAAAACAGGCCCAAGTGTTGTGTGTAGGGAGTCCCAAGCCCACCTCGCCGGATGGTACTTTGCTTGGTAAGCCTAGCCACGGTGCCGGTTGTCCCAAGGCCACCCCGTCGGGTGGTACTTTGCTTGGTAACTTGTCGCACATCCTATAAGCACCTCAAACTACTTGTGAATCCTAGATAGAGACCGGGGAAGCTAATAGGCCGAGAGGGGTCAGTGAGCCCAATGCGTGGTCGTACTCTCTATCTTTCGATTACATACTCAAGAACTCAGGTTCTCAGTGCGGGATTAATGAGACAAACCACCATGTTCTCCTACACGGCCTCTCATCATCACATTTAGTCCAATTCACGCTTATACCCATCTCATCAATCACTGTCATGATCACTACTACTTTCGATTCATCGCCCATGATGGATCGATACTTGCACAACTCTAAGCATTTCAAGGCATGACAAGGATTTAGGGCCACATGATGATATCAGTAACTCTTAATCATGCTAGGATCATGGTAAGCTTTATACTGTGACAAGGATAGGCCATGCAAAGGAATGAGTTCAACTAGCGAAAACATGTGACAGTTGAATCAGCAATCATGCTAATGCATTGAAATGAGAGCAAGAGTGAGATTAGAATTGTATCGACATGATCATCGAGGGGGGGGGGGGAGGGTTGCTTGCCTGGCAATTCTGAAGATAGTTCTGCTCATCATGAGTGTCATCGAACTCTACGTCGGATCACCTTCTACCGATAAGAAGCAAACACTAACAAAGAAAGGAAACAACATTCAATTCATGGCAATGCACACCCAAATGTATGTCATGACATGTTCAAACACGCATGAACATGACAGAAAAAAATTTAGTGGATTTTTCTATTCATTTTTCATATATAACTTTTCTTCGTCTGAGTTATGGATAAATTTCTATGAATTTCCAAAGTTTGGAGTATTTTCTGAAATAATAAATTATTTCTGATTTGTTTAAAATTCATCATATACTTTTGTTACACAGGGTTAGGCTAACCTTAGTATATGACAGGTGTGATGACCCACAAGTATAGGGGATCAATCGTAGTCCTTTCGATAAGTAAGAGTGTCGAACCCAACGAGGAGCAGAAAGAAATAATAAGCGGTTTTCAGCAAGGTATTCTCTGCAAGTACTGAAATTGTAGGTAACAGATAGTTTGGTAGCAAGATAATTCGTAACAAGTAACAAGTAACAAGTATAATAAAGTGCAGCAAGGTGGCCCAATCCTTTTTGTAGCAAAGGACAAGCCGGAACGAACTCATATAATAAGCAAAGCATTCTCGAGGACACATGGGAATTTCATCTAGTCACTTTCATCATGTTTGTTTGATTCGCGTTCGCTACTTTGATAAATTGATATGTGGGTGGACCGGTGCTTGGGTGCTGTTCTTACTTGAACAAGCCTCCCACTTATGATTACCCCCTCTCGCAAGCATCCGCAACTATGAAAGAAGAATTAAGATAAATCTAACCATAGCATGAAACATATGGATCCAAATCAGCCCCTTACGGAATAGAGCATAAACTAGGGTTTAAGCTTCTGTCACTCTAGCAACCCATCATCTAATTACTACTCCACAATGCCTTCCCTTAGGCCCAAAGATGGTGAAGTGTCATGTAGTCGACGTTCACACAACACCACTAAAGGAGGCACAACATACATATCATCAAAATATCAAACAAATACCAAATTCACATGATTACTTATGACAAGACTTCTCCCATGTCCTCAAGAACAAAAGTAACTACTCACAAATCATATTCATGTTCAAGATCAGAGGGGCATTGAATAGCATTAAGGATCTGAACATATAATCTTCCACCAAATAAACCAACTAGCATCAACTACAAGATGTAATCAACACTACTAGCAACCCACATGTACCAATCTGAGGTTTTGAGACAAAGATTGAATACAAGAGATGAACTAGGGTTTGAGATGAGATGGTGCCGGTGAAGATGTTGATGAAGATTGGTCCTCCCACGATGAGAGGATCGTTGGTGATGTCGATGGCTTCGATTTCCCCCTCCCGGAGGGAAGTATCCCCGGCGGAATCGCTCCGTCGGAGAGCAAAATAGCTCCTGCCCAGGTTCCGCCTCGAGACGGCGGCGCTTCGTCCCAAAAGTCTTCTTCTGATTTTTCTAGGGCAAATGGCTTCATATAGCAGAAGGAGGGGGCCGGAGGCCTACCAGGGGCCCCACAAGCTCGGGGCGCGCGTCCCCCAGGCTTGTGGCTTCCTGGTGGGCCCCCTTCTGTTGATTCTTTCGCCAGTATTTTTTATATATTCCAAAACAATTCTCCGTAAATTTTCAGGTCATTTGGAGTTGTACAGAATAGCTATCTCTGTTTCACCCCTTTTCGGTCCAGAATTCCAGCTACCGGCAATCTCCCTCTGCATGTGAATCTTGCAAAATAAGAGAGAAAATGCATAAGAATTGTACCATGAAGTGAAATAATGATTAAAAACATATTAATTAACAGTAGGAAATCATGATGCAAATTGGACGTATCAACTCCCCCAAGCTTAGACCTCGCTTGTCCTCAAGCGAAAGCCGAAATCAATAATCATGACCACATGTTTAGAGAGAGAGAGGCATCGATAAAAATAAAATACAGACATGGAGCATCATGATCTTTATTATAACAGCAATATATCATCATAGAACTTCTCATGAAAAAGTGACAATTCATCCACAAGTTAAAGTATGAACCATAGACCAAATTGAAAACTAACAAACTATGATCTCAGTCACTGAAGCAATTGCAATTCATCATATTATCAGAAAGAGTCTATGCAAGAGCTTTGTTTAGCAAGTTCACATACTCAACTATCATTTAGTCTTCTATGATTGCTGACACTCACGACATACTTATGGAGCAAAAGTTTCAGTCGGACACATAGAAAGATAGGGGCTTATAATTTCGCCTCCCAACGTATTTACCTCAAGGGTAATGTCAACAATAATAACTCATGATCACCTACATCCAACTGGATATATATGCTTGGATCAATCCCCACCACATGATGCTTGCCAAGAGAGAAAATAAAAATGGAATAGGGGAGAATACTATTGACTCTTGGATGAAAGTAAATACATAAAGTAAAAGATAGGCCCTTCGCAGAGGGAAGCAGAGGTTGTCATGCGCTTTTTGTTTTTGGATGTGCAAGCTCTTAATGTAAAGGAACGTCACTTTATATTTCCCCTTGTGATAGCGACCTTTATTATTTAGTCTGTCGCTTTTATTTCTCCACCATCACAAGATCGTACAAAGCTTATTTTCCCTTACAATAAAAGTTCATACTATTTAGGAGCAATTTTTATTGCTTTGCACCGATGACAACTTACTTGAAGGATCTTATTCAATCCATAGGTAGATATAATGGACTCTCATGGCATGAAACTGGGTTTAAGGATTTTTGGATGCATAAGTAGATCTCTACTTAGTGCGGAATTTTGGCTAGCAAAAGATAGGGGGCAAGCACCACATGTTAGAGGATCCAAAACAATATAACTTCTATATGAATATAAGCAAACATAACTCATTACGTTGTCTTCCTTGTCCAACGTCGACTATTTGGCATAGAATATTTAATGGGGGCTCACAATCATAAAAGATGTCCAAGATAGTGTATTTATATGTGAGACCTCTCTTCCTTTATTACTTTTTCATGAATTAGAACAATGACCAATGCTATGTTTGTCAACTTCCAACAAGTTTTATGAATTATACTTCTTTTATGTGAAGTCATCACTCCCCATAGGATTAGCATATGATCTTATTTTTTCTTTATTTATTTCTAGGATTGGATCAACAAAAGCAAAACACTCAACTCAACTATTCTTTATTTTATAACTTTCACACATGATTACATAGATAGATAGATCACAAAGCAAGCACTCGAAACTAAATCATACTAAACTTTATTCTCCTAAATCACGAAATAACTAAGGATCAAACTAAGATAGATAATGATGATAAAAAGTGATGGTGATACGATACGAGGGCACCTCCCCCAAGCTTGGCACAAGCCAAGGGTGGTGCCCATACCCGTGTACTCAAATTTCCTTCTTTGGTGATGGTGGTGATGAAGTGATGGGCTTGTCCTTCCACTTGAGAATACAAATTTCTTATTTTAATTTGTCATTCTCTCTTTCGAGATCCCAAATTTTGCGACGTAGTTTATCCGAATCTTCGTGCACATGATGAAAAGGAGTGAATTGAACTTTAGGAACCTTCACCGTGTTGGGTAAGCTGGACCTCCTGAATTCAATGTGCATATCTCCTGGTTGAGGCAGTGGAGGATCCTCGTCCTCCTCACTGGAATGACCTTGCTTTCCCTCAAATCAGCATCTTCCTCTTCATCAGTTGTCCAATCGTAGGGATCAGTGTCCCCATAGACTCTAGGGTTCGCAACAAGTTGAGAAACATAGCTTTCCCCTTCCGAATCCTGAGATGACATGGTGCTTGACCTCGAGAATCTGACAGAAAACAGCACGAAACAAGAACAGAGGAGAAACTTGTGATGCGGTGGTCAAAACACCCGTGAGTATATATAATGAATTTTTCCCGTGCAGAACAAGTAATATGGAAGAAAAACGGAGTCGGGAAAGTCCACGAGGGAGCCACAAGCCTGGTAGGCGCGCCCTGGGGGTAGGGCGCCCCCCAGGCTTGTCGCCTCCTCATGCACTTTTCGGACTGTTTATTATTTTCCTAATTTTTTATATATTCCAAAACGGACAAAAAGTACTTTTATGGATGTTTTGGAGTCGGTTTACTTACCGTACCACGTACCTACTCCTTTTCAGGATTCTGGAGCGTTCCGGAAGGTTTCTTCTATGTGCTCTTCCGGTGTCATTGTTTGAATAATATTAGTTTCAACATTAATGGGAGTACCTGAGATATAATGTTTAATTCTTTGCCCATTAACCACTCTCGGATTATTGCCTTCAGAGTTGTTTATTTTGATGGCTCCGGAGCGATAAACTTCTTCGATGATATACGGTCCTTCCCATTTAGAGAGAAGTTTTCCTGCAAAAAATCTTAAACGAGAATTGTATAATAGAGCATGATCACCTACTTTGAATTCCCGTTTTTGAATTCTCTTATCATGCCATCTTTTAACTTTTTCTTTAAACAACTTGGCATTTTCATAAGCTTGGGTTCTCCATTCATCTAAAGAACTAATATCAAATAACATCTTTTCACCGGCAAGTTTAAAATCATAGTTAAGTTCTTTAATTGACCAATATGCTTTATGTTCTAACTCAAGAGGTAAATGACATGCTTTTCCATAAACCATTTTATATGGAGACATATCCATAGGATTTTTATAAGCAGTTCTGTAGGCCCATAATGCATCATCAAGTTTCTTAGACTAATTCTTTCTAGATCTATTAACGGTCTTTTGCAAAATTAATTTTATTTCTCTATTAGTTAATTCAACTTGACCACTAGACTGAGGATGATAAGGAGATGCAATTCTATGATTAACAACATATTTAGCAAGCAGTTTACGGAAAGCACCATGAATAAAATGTGAACCACCATCAGTCATTAAATATCTAGGGACTCCAAACCTCGGGAATATAACTTCTTTAAGCATTTTAATAGAAGTGTTATGATCAGCACTACTAGTTGGAATAGCTTCTACCCACATAGCAACGTAATCAATAGCAACTAGAATATGAGTATATCCATTGGATTTAGGAAAAGGTCCCATATAATCAAAACCCCAAACATCAAATGGTTCAATAACAAGTGAATAATTCATAGGCATTTCTTGGCGTCTACCAACATTACCAATTCTTTGACATTCATCACAAGAGAGGACAAACTTATGTGCATCTTTGAAAAGAGTAGGCCAATAAAAACCAGATTGTAGTACCTTGTGTGCAGTTCTGTCTCCCGCATGGTGTCCTCCATATGCCTCGGAGTGACACTTTCGTAGGATTTGTTCCTGTTCATGCTCAGGTACACAACGTCTAATAATACCATCTACTTTTTCTTTATATAAGTGTGGGTCATCCCAAAAGTAATGTCTTTAATCAAAGAAAAACTTTTTCTTTTGTTGGTATGTGAAACTAGGTGGTATATATTTAGCAACAATGTAATTAGCATAATCTGCATACCAAGGAGCGTTATGAGAAGCATTTATGACAGCTAATTGTTCATCAGGAAAATCATCATTAATAGGAAGTGGGTTATCAAGAACATTTTCCATTCTAGACAAATTATCAGCTACGGGATTCTTAGCTCCCTTTCTATCAACAATATGGAAATCAAATTCTTGTAGCAAAAGAACCCACCTAATAAATCTAGGTTTAGCATCATTCTTTTCCATAAGATATGTAATAGCAGCATGATCGGTATGAATAGTAACCTTAGAATCAACAATGTAAGATCTGAATTTAGCACATGCAAACACAACTGCTAAAAATTCTTTCTCAGTAGTAGCATAATTTCTTTGAGCATTGTCTAGAGTTTTACTAGCATAATGAATAACATTCAATTTCTTATCAACTCTTTGTCCTAGAATAGCACCAACAGCATAATCACTAGCATCACACATAATTTCAAAGGGTAAGTTCCAATCAGGTGGTTAAGGCTTTCTTAAGTATTTCAAAGGCTTCTACACAATCATCATCAAAAACAAATGGAACATCTTTTTGCAAAAGATTAGTAAGAGGCCTAGAAATTTTAGAGAAGTCTTTTATAAACCTTCTATAGAAACCAACATGACCAAGGAAACTTCTTATACCTTTGATATCTTTAGGAGATGGCATTCTCTCAATAGCATCAACTTTAGCTTTATCAACTTCAATACCTCTTTCAGAAATTTTATGCCCAAGGACTATACCTTCATTCAACATAAAGTGGCACTTCTCCCAATTCAAGACATGATTAGTTTCTTCACATCTCTGCAAAACTCGATCAAGGTTGCTCAAGCAATCATCAAAAGAAGTTTCGTAAACGGAGAAATCATCCATGAAAACCTCAACAATCTTTTCACAAAAGTCAGAGAATATTGTAGTCATACATCTTTGAAAGGTAGCAGGTGCATTACATAAACCAAAAGGCATACGACGATAAGCATAAGTTCCAAAAGGACAAGTAAAGGTGGTTTTCTCTTGATCTTCAGGTGAAACAGGTATTTGAGAGAAACCAGAATAACCATCTAGGAAGCAAAAGTGTGTATGCTTTGACAATCTTTCTAACATTTGATCAATAAAAGGCAAGGGGTAATGATCTTTCCTAGTAGCTTTATTCAATTTCCTGAAATCAATTACCATCCTATAACCAGTTACAATTCTTTGTGGAATAAGTTCATTTTTATCATTGGGAACAACGGTAATACCTCCTTTCTTAGGAACACAATGAACAGGACTTACCCATCTACTATCAGCTATGGGATAAATTATACCTGCCTCAAGAAGCTTCAATATTTTAGTTCTTACCACATCCTTCATTTTAGGATTCAACCTTCTTTGATGATCAACAACGGGTTTAGCGTCTGGCACCATATGAATTTTATGCTGACATAAAGTGGGACTAATGCCCTTAAGATCATCAAGAGTATATCCAATAGCAGCACGGTGCTTCTTCAGAGTTTTAAGTAATCTCTTTTCTTCATGCTCTGAAAGGTTAGCACTAATAATAACAGGATATATCTTCTTTTCATCAAGATAAGCATACTTAAGCTTATCAGATAATTTCTTTAATTCGAACACAGGATCACCCTTGGGTGGTAGAGGATTTCCCAAGGTTTCAACAGGCAAATTATGTTTAAGGATAGGGGCTTGTTTAAAGAACAGCTCATCCATTTCATTTCTTTCATTCATATTCATATCATTCTCATGGTCTAGCAAATATTGTTCTAAAGGATCAGTGGGAGGCACAGCAATAGAAGCAAGACCTATAATTTCATCTTTATTGGGTAATTCTTTATCATGAGGTTGTCTACTAAACTTAGAGAAATTAAATTCATGAGATATATCACCAAACCTAACTCTAACCTTCTCTTTAACACAATCAATTTCGGCATTAACAGTATTCAAGAAAGGTCTACCGAATATAATGGGACAAAAATTATCTTGTTGTGAACCAAGCACAAGGAAATCAGTAGGGTATTTGATTTGACCACACAAGACTTCAACATCTCTAACAATCCCAAGTGGTGTAATAGTATCTCTGTTTGCAAGCTTAATAGTAACATCAATATCTTTAATCTCAACAGGTGCAATATCATTCATTACTTCTTGATATAAAGAAAATGGAATAGCACTCACACTAGCACCCATATCACATAAGCCATGATAGCAATGATCTCCAATCTTAACAAAAACAACATGCATGCCAACTACATGCTTATTCTTATCTAGTATATCTCATTCATTTCTAACAGGTTTAGCAATTCTAGCAGCCTCATCACAGAAGTAAATAACATGCCCATCAATATCATCAACCAAAAGATCTTTAACCATTGCAATATTAGGTTCAACTTTAATTTGTTCAGAAGGTCTAGGTGTTCTTATATTACTTTTGTTAACCAAAGTTGAAGCTTTAGCATGTTCCTTAATCCTAACAGGGAAAGGAGGTTTCTCAATATAAGCAGTAGGCACAACTGGATCAATATTGTAAACAATTGTTTCTTCTTTAACACTAACATGTTCTTCATTTAGTTCGATAGGTGGATGATATTTAAACCATTTCTCCTTAGGGAGATCAATATGAGCAGCAAAAGATTCACAAAAGGTAGCTACTATCTCAGAGTCAAGTCCATATTTAGTACTAAACTTATGAAAAGCATCAGTTTCCATAAAAGATTTAATACAATCAAACTCAAGATTTATACCTGACTCTTTACCTTTGTCGATTTCCCAATCTTCAGAGTTACATTTAATTCTTTTCAGAAGATCCCATCTGAATTCAATAGTTCTCTTCATAAAGGAACCAGCAGAAGAAGTATCGAGCATGGATTGATCATTATGAGAAAGCCGAGCATAAAAGTTTTGAATAATTATTTTTCTTGAGAGCTCATGATTGGGGCATGTGTGCAACATATACTTAAGCCTCCCCAAAGCTTGAGCGATACTTTCTCCTTCACGAGGCCAAAAATTATATATATAATTCCGATCACGATGAACCAAATGCATAGGATAAAATTTCTGGTGAAATTCTAGCTTCAACCGGTTCCAATCCCATGTTTCAGTATCATCACATAGTCTATACCATGTTCCGATCAACCGGTTCCGATCACGATGAACCAAATGCATAGCCTATACCATGTCAATGCCTTTCCCTCCAAATATAAAGGGAATACTTTATTCTTAACTCCATCTCCGGATAGACCTGCAAGCTTAAACTCCACAAATTTCATCCACATATATCAAGTGCATATCAGGATGCACCGTTCCATCTCCTGCATAAGGATTAGCTAGCAGTTTCCCTACCATACCCAAAGGAATTTCATAATAAATATTTTCAGTAGGTTCAATAGGTTCAGGAGCAACTCTCAATGCTTCCGGTCGAGGTGAAGATACCCCGAACAAGCCCCTCAAAGGATTACTTTCCGTAGTGACAAGTGACAATAAATTTCAGCACGTAATATAAATGTTTCCTTACCAAATTCCACTCACCAAAGGCGCTTCACTCCCCGGCAACGGCACCAGAAAAGAGTCTTGATGACCCACAAGTATAGGGGATCAATCATAGTCCTTTCGATAAGTAAGAGTGTAGAACCCAACGAGGAGCAGAAGGAAATAACAAGCGGTTTTCAGCAAGGTATTCTCTGCAAGTACTGAAATTGTAGGTAACAGATAGTTTGGTAGCAAGATAATTCGTAACAAGTAACAAGTAACAAGTATAATAAAGTGCAGCAAGGTGGCCCAATCCTTTTTGTAGCAAAGGACAAGCCGGAACAAACTCGTATAATAAGCAAAGCGTTCTCGAGGACACATGGGAATTTCATCTAGTCACTTTCATCATGTTTGTTTGATTCGCGTTCGCTACTTTGATAATTTGATATTTGGGTAGACCGGTGCTTGGGTGCTGTTCTTACTTGAACAAGCCTCCCACTTATGATTACCCCCTCTCGCAAGCATCCGCAATTACGAAAGAAGAATTAAGATAAATCTAACCATAGCATGAAACATATGGATCCAAATCAGCCCCTTACGGAATAGCACATAAACTAGGGTTTAAGCTTCTGTCACTCTAGCAACCCATCATATAATTACTACTCCACAATGCCTTCCCTTAGGCCCAAGGATGGTGAAGTGTCATGTAGTCGACGTTCACATGACACCACTAAAGGAAGCACAACATACATATCATCAAAATATCGTACGAATACCAAATTCACATGATTACTTATGACAAGACTTCTCCCATGTCCTCAAGAACAAAAGTAACTACTCACAAATCATATTCATGTTCAAGATCAGAGGGGCATTGAATAGCATTAAGGATCTGAACATATAATCTTCCACCAAATAAACCAACTAGCATCAACTACAAGATGTAATCAACACTACTAGCAACCCACAGGTACCAATCTGAGGTTTTGAGACAAAGATTGAATACAAGAGATGAATTAGGATTTGAGATGAGATGGTGCTGGTGAAGATGTTGATGAAGATTGGTCCTCCCATGATGAGAGGATCATTGGTGATGTCGATGGCTTCGATTTCCCCTTCTTGGAGGGAAGTATCCCCGGCGGAATCGCTCCGCCGGAGAGAAAAATAGCTCCTGCCCAGGTTCCGCCTCGAGACGGCGGCGCTTCGTCCTGAAAGTCTTCTTTTGATTTTTTCTAGGGAAAATGGCTTCATATAGCAGAAGGAGGGGGCCGAAGGCCTACCAGGGGCCCCACAAGCTCGGGGGGCGCGCCCAGGGGGGTAGGGCACACCCCCTAAGCTTGTGGCTTCCTGGTGGGCCCCCTTCTGTTGATTCTTTTGCCAGTATTTTTTATATATTCCAAAATAATTCTCCATAAATTTTCAGGTCATTTGGAGTTGTACAGAATAGCTATCTCTGTTTCACCCCTTTTCGGTCCAGAATTCCAGCTGCCGGCAATCTCCCTCTTCATGTGAATCTTGCGAAATACGAGAGAAAAGGCATAAGAATTGTACCATGAAGTGAAATGATGATTAAAAACATATTAATTAACAGTAGGAAATCATGATGCAAATTGGACGTATCAAGGTGCAGCTAGTCAAAGGTGGCGTGAGCGAAGTCAAAATGACACGTGGAGCCACAGTCATTTGCACTAAACTAAACAAAGGGTTAACTAGTGCTAATTAAAAAAATAGAGCCCACACAGCAGTGTCATTGGGGTTAAGCTGACATGGAGCACTAACTAATCTGGCCACGTCAGCAGCTAACCGCCGGCGTAACCAAGATGCGGCGGCGTCGACCGTCCGGCCATTTCTGGCAACAACTGGAAGCGCGGGTTGGTTCTGCGGGAAGCTGGCGCTCGCGTGCATCGTATGGTGGTCGCGGGGTTGCCGTAGGTGATCGACAGCGAAGGCGGTGACAAGCTGAGTGACCGACGAAGCACGTATTGCTCGGGCGCGAGGTTGTGGTGCACTGGAAGGCTGGCTAAAGGGCGCTACAGCTTCCTGGGAGATCACTTAGAACGTCGGCATGCTCGGATGCGACTGGTGCAAGATTAAACAACGACGATGACAAGCACGTTGACGGGGAGCTCACGGCCATGGTGAGGAGCACGGCTAGTGGACGAGAGCGAGAAGGGGGACATGGGGGAAATGGAGGGTGGCTCATGGCAAGTCATACGAGCAGGTCAGCGAGCTCGGGGAGGTCTTGGCGGCATTGAATTGGTCGATGGCGGCGCTCGGTGCAGAGGAAGAAGACGACGCTGATTGCAATGAAGCAGGGTGTCCGGAGTCATGTGCGTTGGCGTGGAGATGATTAGGGGCGCGGTGGAGCTTCCAGACAAGGTGGCACTGCTTCTCGGTGTCTGTGGCCATGGGAATGAAGCTGGGTGGCCGGTGGGTGGTCTCGGTTGGCTCGGGGACGAGTGCTGGGCAGTGGGAGAGCGATCATAGAGAGATAGGGGAAAGTGAGAGGGGATCGGGGTGTCTCCCAAGCGAGCGGATTAGGACGGGCGCGTGCACAACGAGGCAAGCAGGAGGTGGCGTGGCTCAGCTGTGCTGCTACCATGCAGCTGCTCGAGGAAGACGACGACAGGGGAGGCTGCGTTGGGTTCGGCCGAAACCTTTGCACAGGTAAGGCCCAGGTAAGCTCTCTTCTCTCTTATTTGTTTTCTATTTACTTTGAGATCTAACTACAAATTCAAAAAGAGGTAGCTTTGGTATGTTCATTCCATCTCTTTCTCACACCTTCTCGAGTGCTTTTATGGATAGGGACGACACATCTCATTTGGTCTATGTCCACAACGATGAGTCTGATGCCATGAAGGACCACTTGGACGCCAAGATGGACGCTCAAATGGAGAAGTTCAAAGCCCTCATCAACACTGGCAAGAGGTCTTCATCATCTTCGAGAAGACACTGAAGTGCACATGCTTCCGAGCTACCATCTCCGACAAGGTCACATCGGCATCGACACCAACACCGACAAGATCGTGAAGTTCAGGAGCTCGACACCAACTCCGCTCGATGACTTCACCACCACCCTTGGCATCTTTGCCAAGCGACTTCAAGGCACCTTCTCCTTTGGACGTGCGACATCTTCACCGACAAGAACCTCAAGCATATGAACAAGACAAGTTTCCCAAGCTCAAGTCCGCCAATTCCACGAGCTACTACAACTTCGACACCGACCATGAGATTCCTTTCTATGGGACTCAAGACCCCAAAGAGTATCTCGAGTGGGAGCACGACATGGACACCTATCTCAAGCTACTTCAAGCCCCCTCCGAAGATCAAGTGAAGTGCGCCATAAGAAACTTCCACGACTACGCGTCGACATGGTGGCTTCACACACCTTCGAAGAACTTCCACATGAGTTGGCCCAAGACAAAGACGACTATGCGGCGAGAGTTTGTACCTTCCACCTAGATAGAGCATATTCGATTACAATTGGAGAACACCATACAAGGATCCAAGTCCCTCGACTAGTACTTCATGGAGATGAAGGAAGTCTTGCGATGAGCCGGTGTGGACAACCCATTTGGATGAAGTGCTGCTTGCTCCCGCAGGAGTGGTTGGGATTACCCAAGTGTAAGGGTGATGTAGCCTAGCAACAAGTATTTCCCTCAGTTAGAGAACCAAGGTTATACATCCAGTAGGAGTCACCTAGCAAAACAAAGTGAGCGGCACCTACACACAAAACACAAAACATGCTTGTCCCCCACACGACAAGAGGGTTGTCAAGCCCCTTGGCTTGCTAGTTACAAGATTAAACACAAGTAATAAAGATAGTTGGTAGCAAAGTAAAACGATAAAAGTAGTAATTTTGATGAATAATTTAGTACTAGAAAATAGACCCAAGGGGCATAGGTTCACTAGTAACATCTGTCTCGAACAAGCAAGTGGCATGGTGAACAAATTACAGTTGGGCATCGATTAAATTGCAGTATTTATATTTATGACTGTGATCATTCATGGTATAATCTCATATAGGTATTACGCCCATGATAAGTAGACCATTAATCCAATTGCATCTACTACTAATGCTCGACTCAAAGATCGCTATCCAGCATGCATCCCAAAGTATTAAGTTTACAAGAAACAGAGCATTGCAATAAGCATGATGACATAATATAGACAGTAAAACATCAATCAATATGATGAGACACCGTCATTTTATCCTTAGTGGAAACAATAGAATACGTGATGTAGGGTAAAACCCTAGGTGGTCCGATGTTCATGAATTGGAGGTGGATTCGAAGAGGAACATGAAGGACACAAGGGGAAAAATGATGGAAATCACAAGGGGAAACACTCTAATGGACAAGATTGCTACTTGTGAGCTGCGTTGGCATTTTCCTCGAAGAGGAGGGGAGATGCAGTACAGTAGAGATAAGTATTTCCCTTAGTGAGAACCAAGGTTTATCGAACCAATAGGAGAATCACGCAAACCCTCGTGAACAGCACCTGCACACACAAAAGCAAATACTTGCACCCAACGCGGGCAAGAGGGTTGTCAATCCCCTTGAACTTGTTAATTGCAAGGATTAAATCTTGTAAAGGCAAAAGTATAAATTGTAAAATAAAAGAAAAGGAAATAAATTGCAGCAAAGGTTTTTAGGTTTTCATTTTATATTTAAGATAGACCCGGGTGCCATAGTTTTCACTAGAGGCTTCTCTCTCGAACACATAGCAAACGGTGGGTAAACAAATTACTGTTGGGCAATTGATAGAAAAGCGCATAGTTATGACGTTATTCACGGCAATGATCATGTATATAGGCATCACGTCTAAGACAAGTAGACCGACTCCTGCCTGCATCTACTACTATTACTCCACCAATCGACCGCTATCCAGCATGCATCTATGGTATTAAGTTCATAACAAACAGAGTAACACTTTATGCAAGATGACATGATGTAGACAAAGTAAACTCAATCAATATGAATAAACCCCATCATTTTATCCTTAATGGCAAAAATACAAATACGTGTCTTGTCCCTTACTTTGTCACTGGGATATAGAGCACCACATGATTGAACCCATTATAAAGCACCTCTCCCGCTGAAGATAAATTAATCTAGTTGGACAAACCAAACAGATAGATCGGAGAGAAGTACAAAGCTATAACAATCATGCATAATAAAGTTCAGAAAAGACTCAATTACTTTCAATGAATAATCTGATCATAAACCCACAATTCATCATCCCAACAAACAGACCGCAAAAGAAGATTACATCGGATAGAACTCCAAGAAGATCGAGGAGAACATGGTATTGAAGATCAAAGAGAGTGAAGAAGCCATCTACTCCCTCCATTCCTAAATATAAGACCTTTTAGAGATTTCACTATAGACTACATATAGAGCAAAATGAGTGAATCTACACTCTAAAGTATGTCTATATACATCCGTATGTAGTCCATAGTGGAATCTCTAAAAGGTCTTATATTTAGGAACGGAGGGAGTAGCTACTAGCTATGGACCCGTAGGTCTGTGGTGAACTACTCACACATCATCGGAAGGGCGGCAAGGTTGATGTAGAAGCCCTCCGTGATCGATTCCCCCTCCGGCAGATTACTGAAAAAGGCCTCCAGATGGGATCGCGGAAGAACAAAGGCTTGCGGTAGCGGAAAAGTTATATCATCTTGCGTTCTGTTGGTTTGGGAATATATGGGAATTTATAGGCCTAGAATTAGGTCAAACGGAGCTGCGTGGGGCCCACATGCTCATGGGGCGCGCCTACCCCCTGGGGCGTGCCCCTCAAGCTTGTGGCTCTCTCGTATCTTGTCTGGTCCCCTCCCGAAACTTCTAGGGTCCCTTCTGGTCCAGAAAAAAATAATCTAAAGTTTTTTTTTCTGTTTGGACTTTATTTGATATTGATTTTCTGAAAAGCCAAAAACAAGCAAAAAACAGGAACTGGCACTGGGCACTGGGTTAATAGGTTAGTCCCCAAAAATGATATAAAATAGCATATAATTGCATATAAAGCATCCAAGATTGATAATATAATAGCATGAAACAATAAAAAATTATAGATACGTTGGAGACGTATCAGCATCCCCAAGCTTAATTACTGCTCGTCCTCAAGTAGGTAAATGATAAAAACAGAATTTTTGATGTTGAATGCTACCTAACATGTGTATCATGTAATCTCTTTACGGTATAAATATTGAGAAACGATAAAGTAACAATATCAACATAATAATATCCATGAATTTAAGAAGCATAATCATTAAACTTTCAAAATATACGATCCTTAACGAATGTTATCCCCACTCATTTTATCATGTTAGCATGGCATGACTCCGCCTTCACCGCATAAATATATATCATGAGCACCCCGGTGTTAAACCAGACAATTGGATCGTACTTCTAACGCGCTTCAGCATTTTCAACTTCACGCAATACATGAGCGTGAGCCATGGATATAGCACTATAGTTGGAATAGTTTGCGGTGGTAGGGATCTATAGGAGAAGTCAAAAAGGAAGAAAGTATCGCATCAACTCGGCGGATCAATGGACTATGGAGATGTCCATCAATTGATATCAATGCGAGGAGTAGGGGTTGCCATGCAACAGATGCACTAAGAGCTATAAGTGTATGAAAGCTCAACTGAAACTAAGTGGGTGTGCATCCAACTTGCTTGCTCATGAAGACCTCGGGCATTTGAGGAAGCCCGTCATCGGAGTATACAAGCCAAGTTCTATAACGAAAAATTCCCACTAGTATATGAAAGTGACAAAATAGGAGACTCTCTATATGAAGAACATGGTGCTACTCTGAAGCACAAGTGTGGAAAAGGATAGCAACATTGCCCCTTCTCTCTTTATCTCTCATTTTTTTCTCTTTTTTTGTTGGGCTCTTTTTGGCCTCTTTTTTTTTCTTTTTTCTTTTTCTTTTTCGTCCGGAGTCTCATCCTGACTTGTGGGGGAATCATAGTCTCCATCATCCTTTCCACACTGGGACAATGCTGTAATAATGATGATCATCACACTTTTATTTACTTACAACTCGATATTACAACTTGATAAAAGCTACATAGAATGACTCTATATGAATGCCTCTGGCAGTGTACCAGGATGTGCAATGATCTAGTGTAACATTTATGATAATGATGAACGGTGGCTGTGCCACAAATATCATGTCAGATCTATATGATCATGCAAAGCAATATGACAATAAACACAAGTCATATGATGGAATGGTGGAAGTTGCATGTCAATATATCTCGGAATGGCTATGGAAATGCCATAATAGGTAGGTATGGTGGCTGTTTTGAGGAAGATATAAGAAGGCTTATGTGTGATAGAGCATATCATATCACGGAATTTGGATGCACCGGCAAAGTTTGCACCAACTCTCGAGGTGAGATCAGGCAATGCACGGTACCGAAGAGGCTAGCAAATTGCGGGAGGGTGAGAGTGCGTATAATCCATGGACTCACATTAGTCATAAAGAACTCACATACTTATTGTAAAGCCTATTATCCCTCGAAGCAAAGAACTACTCGCATGCCCCTAGGGAGGAGGTTGGTAGGAGTTAACCATCGCGCACCCCCGATTATAACAGCACTCAAGGATTTCATTTCAGACATAAAAATGCTCAAACCTCCCCACCATGCCATGACCAACACTTAGATGAGAAGTTAATAACAAACTTTAATACCAATATTTCTACTAACCAATGATCATGAACCAATATCCTTTCATATTACGACATCAATATCATTAAACCATACGTTTCATATTTAGTGATCTACATGAAAGTTTTTATTATATCCCCCTTGAATACTTATCCTTTTTGGACTAGTCTTATAACACGTGCAAATTGCCATTACTATTTATTAGACTCTAAAAAAGATTTAAGTGAAGCAAGAGAGTGCAATTATTTCTACAAAATATAACCACCGCCGTGCTCTAAAAGATATAAGTGAAGCACTAAAGCAACTGCCTAGCTCAAAAGATATAAGTGAAGCTCATAGAGTATTCTAACAAATCATGATAAATGTGTGTCCCTCTCAAATAGGTGTGTCCAACAAGCAATGATTGTGGCAAACTAAAAAGCAAACAAAGAAAATAAAACTATGGCACAAGACGCTCCAAGTAAAACTCATATCATGTGAAGAATAAAAATATAGCTCCAAGTAAGTTACCGATAGATTATAGACGAGAGAGGGGATGCCATCTGGGGCATCCCCAAGCTTAGACGCTTGGGTATTCCTTGAATATTACCTTGGGGGGCATCCCCAATCCTAGGGTCTTGCTGCTCCTTATTCCTTCATCCATCGTAATCTCACTGTCGGGGGCATGACCCCCGGGTAGGCCCTAGACGGCGAAACGACACTTCAAACTTTGCCAGGGAAGCGCCGCCTGGTGACCTGGCAACTCGGCCGGCTCGCCACCCGGCGTCCCGTCCGGCTCGCCGCCTGGAGACCTGGCAACCCGGCCGGCTCACCACCCGGCGTCCCGTCCGGCTCGCCACCCGGCGTCCCGTCCGACGCGTCGCCTGGCGACCTGGCAACCCGACCGGCTCGCCACCCGGCGTCCCGTCCGGCGCGCCGCCTGGCGACCTGGCAACCCGGCCGGCTCGCCACCCGGCGTCCCATCCGGCTCGCCACCCGGCGTCCCGTCCGGCTCGCCACCCAGCGTCCCGTCCGGCTCGTCGCCTGGCGACCTGGCAACCCGGCCGGCTCGCCACCCGGCGTCCCGTCCGGCTGGCCACCTGGCAACCCATCCGGGTAGAGCCATCCGGGTGGAGCCATCCGAGTAGAGCCATCCGGGTGGAGCCGTCCGGGTGGAGCCGTCCGGGTAGAGCCATCCAGGTGGAGCCGTCGGGTAGAGCCGTCCGGGTGGAGCCCGTCCGGCTGGAATCCGGCGAAGTCAACCACAACGTCCCGTCGGACTGCGCGGACGAGACGGCCATGCTCTACAGTAGAGCACTGTAGATAAGCGGCTGCCACTGTATACGGACAGCCGGCACTATTCACGCATCTGGTGTCCCCCCAACAGTGTAGTTAGGCCATGTGGGCCCCTCTTGTCCCCTGGGCACCCCTTTATAAGGTGACCCAGGGAGCCCATTTTCTCTCAGGCTCACACTCCCTCTCGTTCTACACACACACAACCACGCATGAGGCAGAGAAGAGGAGCACTCCCAGCCTCCCTCTTCCTCCTCTAAATACAGCTCCAGGAGCGACTCTGTACAACCATATACACCACATATATTCCAGACATGCAGGAGTAGGGGTGTTACCTCCACGCGAGGGCCTCGAACCTGGGTAAACCACCGTGTCCAGTTACCCAAACCCGTCCCGGATCTCCACTGCAGCCTTGCCCTCACCTCAAGCCATCCCATGGCATCTGCTGTGATCCCGCACCCCACGCGAGAATACCACGACACTCACCCAAAACTTGAAAACTTCAGCACACAAAACTCAACAGAAACTTCATGAGATCCGTTAGTATAATAAATCAATCATCCACTTTAGGCACTGTTATAAACTCATTCATAATTGTTCTTGCATAATACCTACTGTATTCTAACTCTTCCATGACTTATACCCCCCACCCCGATATAATCCACAGTTTCATTAAAACAAGCACACTATGCAATAAATACAGAATCTGTCTAAAACAGAATAGTACATAATGATAGAATATTATCTATAGTTATGTAAATCCAAAAATTCTGAAACATTAGGACAACGTAAAAAATTTGTATCCCAATACTATGTAAAAATTTCAGATTTTTCTGATATTCCAGCAATAAATTAAAAATCAACTACTGGGCGCAAAACTTTCTGTTTTCAAACAGCATCAATTATACTATCATCCCAAAGGCATTACTTGGCACAAACACTAATTAAAAGATAAAAGCACAATCATAACAGTAGCTGTAATTGTGCAGACACACAAAACAGAAAATAAGAACAAAAATTTAAGATACATATTGGGTTGCCTCCCAACAAGCGCTATTGTTTTATGCCCCTAGCTAGGCATAATGCATAGTTTCAAGTTTTGTAATAGAAGTAAGGGAGATCAGCCATGTTCATCTCATACTCCCTTCTTTCAGCAGCAAGCTTCCTAAGAGGTAAGCAAAAATAATCAAAAGGGCTAAATTTAATAGGGTAATGATCAATAAGATCAAGTTTAGGAGGAGGAGGTTCCTCCTTTGGCCCTTTGTAAGTGATAACTATCTCTTCATTGTACATGTTTCTTTGAATATATTCCTTTAGCCTTTTCTCAAGAACACACCCCAATCCATTATTTTGTATAGCAAAATTATCAATTTGTTCGGAAATTTTATAAAGTAAAACGAATGGGGGAGTTTTTTTTCCCCTAAGATTCCCGTTGTAAGCAGCATAGTCCGGAGATTGTAATCTCCTTATTTCCTCTTGGTTGTAAAGAATTTATTCTATAGGAGGACACCCACTATTTATATTGTAATAAGCAAATATTTCTCGTGCCTCCTTCATGATATGGCCAAATTCATAAGCTAGGAATATAGTAGCTACACGTTTAGCAAAAGGATCGTGAATATTTGAAAACTCTAGAAGGATCCTTTGTATAGCAGGATGCATGTGCACAAATTGTATTTCAAATTCAACTATAAGCAACAATATGGCATCCGCAAGACTAGAAGTTTTATTGAGAATTGATCCTCCTAACATAGGTAACGTGCCAGCACAAGTAAAGATATCCTGAATAACACCTTTTCCAATAATATTACCACTACCTATACAGAGTTTTTTTAGTATGCATGATAGTGGGTTCTTCTTTATCAGGATCATCATTGGCAAGATTATCTAACTTTTCTTTAGCAACTTCATCAAAACTTCTTTTAATATTCTCATTTTCCATAAGTAAAGCTTGATGATCAATAGGTTCCGCACTAGTGGCAGGAACATCACTAACTTTTTCAAACTCAGACATGATAGGAATCAAGCAAATGAACAAACAAAAATATTTTTGTGTTTTTTGTTTTTTAGAGAAGTGGGGGAGATGAAAAAGAGAGGCAAATAAAAATTAGAGCAAGTAGATGATAGTTTGAGTGAAGGTACTTTATAGGATTTGATGATGTCTCCCCGGCAACGACGCCAGAAATTCTTCCTGCTACTTGTGAGCTGCGTTGGGATTTTCCCCAAAGAGGAGGGGAGATGCAGTACAGTAGAGATAAGTATTTCCCTCAGTGAGAACCAAGGTTTATCGAACCAATAGGAAAATCACACAAACCCTCGTGAACAGCACCTGCACACACAAAAGCAAAACTTGCACCCAACGCGGGCAAGAGGGTTGTCAATCCCCTTGAACTCGTTAATTGCAAGGATTAAATCTTGTAAAGGCAAAAGTATAAATTGTAAAATAAAAGAAAAGAACATAAATTGCAGCAAAGGTTTTTGCGTTTTCATTTTATATTTAAGAGAGACCCGGGGGCCATAGTTTTCACTAGAGGCTTCTCTCTCGAACACATAGCAAACGGTGGGTAAACAAATTATTGTTGGACAATTGATAGAAAAGCGCATAGTTATGATGTTATTCATGGCAATGATCATGTATATAGGCATCACGTCCGAGACAAGTAGACCGACTCCTGCCTGCATCTACTACTATTACTCCACCAATCGACCGCTCTCCAGCATGCATCTATGGTATTAAGTTCATAACAAACAAAGTAACACTTTAAGCAAGATGACATGATGTAGACAAAGTAAACTTAATCAATATGAATAAACTCCATCGTTTTATCCTTAATCGCAACAATACAAATACGTGTCTTGTCCCCTACTTTGTCACTGGGATATAGAGCACTGCAAGATTGAACCCATTACAAAGCACCTCTCCCGCTGAAGATAAATCAATCTAGTTGGCCAAACCAAACGGATAGATCAGAGAGAAATACAAAGCTATAACAATCATGCCTAATAAAGTTCAGAAAAGACTCAATTACTTTCAATGAATAATCTGATCATAAACTCCACCTATGTTGTCTCAACATAGCCGGTCCCAAGCCCGAGTAAAGGAGGAGGGTTGTGATAGGCTTGGCTAGCCAACGTAAAATCTCAGCCACTCTTATGGAGATGAAACCCAAAAGATTTTCGTTGGGGCGTAACCCTCTCAGCGACGCACCACATCGGAACCTGGGTGTGGTGTCAAATGGGCAAGGACCGGGCCGTCACCCCCCAGGTGGCGCACCGTATCTTGATCTGGATACGGTGGCAAGTGAGCAAGGATCGGGTCGTCGCATCCTTAGTGGCGCACTACATCGACGCCCGAATGTAGTGGAAAATGAGCAAGGGTCTTCGTATTTGACTCGACGAGTGTGAAGGGTAAAGAAGCTAGCCGAGCCTAGGAGGATTCGCTTAGGTAGCTGGAACGTAGGGTCTCTGACAGGGAAGCTTCGAGAGCTAGTTGATGCAACGGTGAGGAGAGGTGTTGATATCCTTTGCGTCCAAGAAACCAAATGGAGGGGACAGAAGGCGAAGGAGGTGGAGGATACCGGCTTCAAGCTGTGGTACACGGGGATAGCTGCAAACAGAAATGGCGTAGGCATCTTGATCAATAAGAGCCTCAAGTATGGAGTGGTAGACGTCAAGAGACGTGGGGACTGGATTATCCTGGTCAAGCTGGTAGTTGGGGACTTAGTTCTAAATGTTATCAGCACGTATGCCTTGCAATTAGGCCACAATGAGAACACCAAGAGGGAGTTCTGGGAAGGCCTGGAGGACATGGTTAGGAGCGTACCGATTGGCGAGAAGCTCTTCATAGGAGGAGACCTCAATGGCCACGTGGGTACATCTAACACAGGTTTTGAAGGGGTGCATGGGGGCTTTGGCTATGGCATCAGGAATCAAGAAGGAGAAGATGTCTTAAGCTTTGCTCTAGCCTACGACATGATCGTAGCTTACACCCTCTTTAAAAAGAGAATCACATCTAGTGACTTTTAGTAGTGGTCAACACTCTAGCGAGATTGATTTCATCCTCTCGAGAAGAGAGGATAGGCATGCATGCCTAGATTGTAAGGTGATAACTGGAGAGAGTGTTGTCCCTCAGCATAAGCTGGTGGTTGCTGACTTCCGCTTCTGGATTCGTGTCCAGCGGAATAAGCGTGCCAAAGTCGCTAGAACGAAGTGGTGGAAGCTCAAGGGGGAGGTAGCTCAGGCATTCAAGGAGAGGGTCATTAAGGAGGGCCCTTGGGAGGAAGGAGGGGATGCGGACAGTGTGTGGATGAAGATGGCGACTTGCATTCGTAAGGTGGCCTCGGAGGAGTTTGGAGTGTCTAGGGGAATGAGAAGCGAAGCTAAGGATTCCTGGTGGTGGAATGATGATGTCCAAAAGGTTATTAAGGAGAAGAAAGATTGTTTCAGACGCCTATACCTGGATAGGAGTGCAGACAACATGGAGAAGTACAAGATGGCGAAGAAGGCCGCAAAGCGAGCTGTCAGTGAAGCAAGGGGTCGGGCATATGAGGACCTCTACCAGAGGTTAGGCACGAAGGAAGGCGAAAGGGACATCTATACGATGACCAAGATCCGAGAGATGAAGACGAGGGATGTTGGCCAAGTCGAATGCATCAAGGACGGAACAGACCAACTCCTGGTGAAGGATGAGAAGATTAAGCATAGATGGCAGGAGTACTTTGACAAGTTGTTCAATGTGGAGAATGAGAGTTCAACCATTGAACTGGACGACTCCTTTGAGGATACCAGCAGGCATTTTGTGCGGCGAATCCAGGAGTTTGAGGTCAAGGAGGCTTTAAAAAGGATAAAAGAAGGCAAGGCGATGGGCCCTGATTGTATCCCCATTGAGGTGTGGAAAGGCCTCGGGGACATAGCGATAGTATGGCTAACCAAGCTTTTCAACCTCGTTTTTCGGGCAAACAAGATGCCAGAAGAATGGAGACGGAGTATATTAGTACCAATCTTCAAGAACAAGGGGGATGTTCAGAGTTGTACTAATTACCGTGGAATTAAGCTGATGAGCCATACAATGAAGCTATGGGAGAGAGTCATTGAGCACCACTTAAGAAGAATGACAAGCGTGACCAAAAATTAGTTTGGTTTCATGCCTGGGAGGTCGACCATGGAAGCCATTTTCTTCGTACGATAACTTATGGAGAGATACATGGAGCAAAAGAAGGACCTGCATATGGTGTTCATTGACTTGGAGAAGGCCTATGATAAGATACCGCGGAATGTCATGTGGTGGGCCTTGGAGAAACACAAAGTCCCAGCAAAGTACATTACCCTGATCAAGGACATGTACAATAATGTTGTGACACATGTTCGAACAAGTGATATCGACACTGATGACTTCCCGATTAAGATAGGACTACATCAAGGGTCTGCTTTGAGCCCTTATCTTTTTGCTTTGGTGATGGATGAGGTCACAAGGGATATACAAGGAGATATCCCATGGTGTATGCTCTTTGCGGATGATGTGGTGTGTGACACCCTAGTTTTTGGCACCTTTTTCTTTTCAAAACTTTTCTGGTTTTATTTGCAATTTGGTTGGTTTTTGAATCTTTTCAGTTGACTTTGGACTTGGGAAACTTTTGAACTTCTCTCTCAGTGATCCAAAGCCCTCAACATCTTGCCAAAATCTTGTCACACACCTTCTGGATCAAATTCCAAATTCTCATTTCTTTCCAAATAATTCATTTTCTTCTTTGGGAAAATCTGTCTTCACTATGGGTTGTGAAGCAACCTATAGTTCTGATGATCAGAAAAATCCCAAATTAATACCACACTTTATTGTCATCGTCTACTCCCATAATCTTCAAAAACATTTCATGGTCCAGTATAAAAATTTGTCCAGAAAATTCCATTTATCTTCTGGACAACACTGGCCCTTTGTGAAGCAACCCACATTTTCTTAACTCAGAAAACTCTCAAATAATTCCCTGAGATACTAGGGAACCTATCTTGCCACAATATCCAAAAATATCATCTTGTCCAGTATAAATTTTCAGCAGAAATATTCTGCAAAGTTTCTACTTATTTCCAACCTCTGTGAAGGAAGTGCTAGCTCAAGGTGTCCATTTGAGTTGAAATTTTTATGACACCTTGGCATTGCCAAATAATCCCCACCCACCAAATCTTTGCTCCAGAAGATCAACCATGTGAGTGCAACATCCTCACTAAGTTTCTGGACTAGTACAACAGTTGTACATGAACTACACTCAAACTTTGATGAAAATCTCTCAAGTTTTGCCAGCTTATAGTCCTTCCAATGTAGATCACTCCAGACATCTCCATTGACTTCATCTCCAGCTCATCTCTTTTCCAGAACCTCACCAAGTTTCTGACAGCAAACTGCTGATGAAGCTACACTTCGACTCAGTGAGTCTCTGGGCGATCTAGTGGCACGAGAAGACTCTAGGGTGCAACGTCGACACACCAGACATGGCCTGGCAGGCTGGCTCACACCGCGTGTGCCTGTGCACGCGGTGACCGCGTGGCCAGCCCTGCCAAAACCGCGCTCTGGGCGCCGGCAGGCATGGGTCTCATCAGAGGCCGACTACCGCATCGCCGTACCGTGTCCTCTCGCGTCGACAAGCTCTCCTCCGTCCACCTGGCCGCCCTAGACCTTTCCCCTCGCCGGAATCGCTCCCGCCGGCCGCCACCGCACGCGGTCACTGTGGCGCCCGTGCTGGCACTGTGGCCCCGCTGGCCGTCTTCTTCCCCGCGTGCTGCCAGCGAGCGCATTAACTCCTCCTGCCTTCTTCCATTGCGTCGCCGCGCCGTGCCAGCCAGCGCGACGTCCTCGCTCCGGCGACGTGGCCGCGGCGTGCCCGAGTCCAGAAGCTCCGCCCCCTCCTATAAATAGGCCTCCCCGGCCTCTCTTCGCTCCTCACCCCACTCCCTCCGCCTCCTATAGACCACCAAAGCACCGAGCCATGGCCGAGAGGCCCTCTGGCCTCGCCGCTCGCCGTCATTCCGCCGCCGATCCCCACTCTGCCATAGCCCGATTCACTCCACCCCAGCCCTGACCAAGTACATATTCGAGCTCACCGCACCGCCACGACCCTGCGCGATCTGTTGCCTAGCCGGAGCTCTGCCGGATTCGCCGTCGCCGACGACCCCCGAACCAGCCGCCGTAGCAGAGGAAGAGAGCGACGCCGTCAAGCTGTCTCCGGAGACGCCACTGGTACAGGCAGGACCGCCGTCGAGTGGCCGATCCATCTCCGCCATCTCCCGAGCTCGCCGCCGTCGCTAACTCCGGCTATCGCCGTCGGTGAGCCGCCCGTTTACTATTCCCCTCTTTTTCTTTTTAAATATGACAGCTAGGCCCCACCCGTCAGTGATCCAGCCGCGTCCGAATCGGTATATAAGTGGAAGCGTATTCGGGAAATACGCTTTCGACGTGGCCTTTCTAGAGAATTTAGAATTTCTGTTAAATTCCATATTTGACCAGTAACTTTGACCACCCATAACTTTTTATCCACAAGTCCAAATCAATTGATTCTTTTTGCATTGGTTTTGTCTTGAGCCCCTATGTTTTCTGGTAATTTTTGGTATTTTTCTCACATGTACAGAATTTTTAGTGAACAGAAATGTGTTATGTGACATTTTCTTTTGCTATTTTATAATATTTTTAGAAGGAAATCATTTTGATTTTGAGGACCAGGAGTTTGTGGACAACCCAACAGAGCAAGGCAAGCCACATCATCCATTACATGAAGCATTGCAATAGTGTTGGTTATTTAATTGAATTATTTGCATTATTTAAATATGTGGTAATTCATAGTAAATTATATTGTTGCAAAACTACTGTCATAGTAATTTTATTCATGTTGAACAACCCTGCTGGTTATGTAAGTGTGGTTAGAGCCCCAGTGCGGCAGCACACCCTTTTCCAGTCATCGAACCACCTGGGCACGACTGACAGTTCTTTCAGTGTATCGGCAATCAGCTGAGGCGGCGCCTTGGTGTTCTTGGCGGCCATTATGCAACGGCAAACTCCTATGTACAGTTGTTCTACCAGGGTGTAGACCGCCTTCAACTTCACCACAGGTTGCTGCACCAGAGTTTGATTTTTCCGACCTGTAAACACAAGTATACACCCTCAGTCAAGCCGGCTTGGCGTATTTAAGCCGGAGCTATTAGGGGTTTGGCGGGGCTTCGGCCTCTTCCGCTCGCGCAGCTTGGGCGGCTCTGGCAGCTTCAGTCTCTTGCAAGGTGTTCCTCACAATGACCAAAGACTAATTGGCCTCAACAGCGGATTCTTCAGCCTCTTTGCGCAATTTCTTATCCTTCATTGCTTCCTTTCGGAAGAAGGAAACCTGGGTCTCCGCTTGATCTAGCATTTCCTGCAGGGTAGACTGTTATACAAAATATACGTATGACCCGGGTCGCCCTAAAGGACAACCCGGCACATGGGGGCTACACGTTTTCGAGCTTCAAATAAAACAACAAGGCAAGTTCCATGCAGCTGCAGGCACTCTACATGGCACTTGGGGGCTAATGCATCAATTGATCTATCCTGCTCAGTTCTCAAGACCCGCCCGTCATGAATGACAAGCCGGCCTTTGGGGTCGTCGGGTGAAGTTCTACTTACAAGTCAAATTTTGAAGTCTCGGGTCATCATTCTATAATGACCCGGCCCTTGGGGGCTACATATATATATATGGTACAGAACAAAGGATGCAAATTACCTCATACTTCCGCTTCAAAGACGTTATCTTGGCGATCTCTGTGTCCCGGCTTTCAGACAGCCGGGTCAGCACAGCCCGATGCAGGGTACTGGAATCTTGGTCTTCAAATGTAGAAAACTCCAGAGCCGTCTTCCCCTTGTCCTTCAGGGCCGGCTCAGGCTTGGCCGGAACTTTGGTAAGAGCGGTGGAGGATTCTGGTGCAACAGTTTGCCGCTCACTCGTCACCACTACTTCTTCTTTAGCCGGCGCCTCGGGCTGCGGGGCGGGTTGGTCTTCAATTACATTTTCCCTCTCCTGAGCAGGAGGGGATGCGCGAGCCGGGTTTGTTGTGTCCTGGGGCGGCGGGTTGTTTTGGATTGCCGGCTCGTCCTGGGTGGCCAAGGTGGTCTCTCTCTCTCCTTGGGGGCCTGGTTGAATGACCGGGTCAGATGACCCGGCAGGTGCTTTCTTCTTGATAGCCTTGGCACTGTACAAGAAACAAAGGAGTTATTCGTTTGAAGGGGAGAAGAATAAGGAACTGCTATATGTCACAAGAGTATTTGCTTACCCAAGGTTGATGTTGAAAGCCGGCGCCTGCGTAGCGCTTGACTCACCCGAGGAGTGGGACGTCTGATATGCCGAGTCATTTAAATGTAAGGGCTCCTTAAAACAGCTAGCTAGAGGAAAAGAGGAAGTTGGACTAAGAAGCACCTCAGCTCGCGCCTTACGGGATGGCAGCTCGTAGGGAAGCCCGCCACTTAACTCGCCTTCACTGCTCCGGGTCTTCCTTTTGGAGGTCTCGGCTTGACGAGTTTTCTTCAAAACAAATTTGGGATCCAAATGAGCATCTTGGTGGGAGAAAGGGACCTTACAGACGGCAACCCGGGGCTGCCTTCGAACCTTGCGGATCACAGCCTGGGTTTTCTTCCGAATAGGTCTTGGAGAGTCAGAATCAGAGGAGATCAAGGTTACCTCTGGCTCATTGGTGTGGCTAATTTCGGCTTCATCCTGAAGAGAAGGGGCATCAGCAAGTTGAATAAAAAGACGACCAAGCGAGTCAAGTTCTACCTCAGCCTCATTTTTGGCAGCTGGCTCATCCGCATCGGCCAGCTCATCTTGCTGCTCCGCTAGGGGGGGCCGGCTTGTCGAGGTTTCTTCCTCTTCCAAAACTTGTCGTCTGCTTGCATTTGTGACAAGTCGGCAGTTAAGAATGAGATGAAGAAGGCGGGTTAAGAACAGAATAAGAAGGTGCAAGCGCTTACTGAAGGCACAGGATTGGTCAAGCAGAAGGGTGCTAGCCCGGTTTTGTTGCATTTCTCTTGGGGCTCTCCCAATAGTCTCTTGGTGGTCTTGTTGATGTCACTCACAGATAAATTAACTTGGCTAAAGCGTTGAACGTCAGCCGGCTCACCCGTATAATTGCACATCAAGTCGCCCCTCCAGCTAAGGGGCTGGATTCGCCAGCTTATCCAGCACCAGGTCAGATCGATCCCGGTAAGACCGTTGGCAACTAAGGCCCTTATCTTGGAGTAAATAGGGGCAATTTGCTTACGCTCTTCTGCTGACGGCCAACCCGGAAAGGCAACCGTGGCGTTGAGCCGGTCCAGTCTATAACCCGGCAGGGGGTTTTCATCCCGAGGAGCAGTGTTTTTGCAATAAAACCAAGTTTTGTTCCAACCCTTGTGGTGACTCGCCAGCTTGGCCTCAGGAAAGGGGGTGTTTCTCCGCCTCTGAATGGAAACACCACCAAGTTCTATGCTAGGGCCATCGGTGAACTCAGTCTGATGGTTGATGTAGAAGAACTCTCGAAAGAGAAGGACAGTTGGCTCTATTTGGAGATACACTTCGCAGAAGACTTGAAATTGGCATAGATTGGTGATTGAGTTGGGGCCAAGATCCTGCGGTCGAAGGTCGAAAAAATTAAGGACGTCACGGAAGAATTTTGACCCAGGCGGCCGAAACCCCTTCTGAAGATGATCTGCGAAGACCATCACTTCGTCCTGCTTAGGCTGGGGGGAGCTCTCTTCGTCAGGCGCCCGCCAGTTGATTGTTGCTTGAGACGGCAAGAGGCCTTGCCCAATGAGCTCGTTCAGCATCAGGGTTGAGACCTGGGATCTAACCCAGTTGCAGGACTTGTCGGTCTTGGGAGCCATGACGATTTCCGATTTCGACTGCAAGGGTAATAAGCCGGCGTGTTAAGCTCAGAAGGGATAAGCCGTCAGAAGGTATAACCCGGCAAAATGATGAAATGACCATGATGGTTAAACTCATGACTCAAATTTGTGCAAGCTATGGACATCAGTGATAAGCCGGTGAAGCTATGAGCCGGCGCCAGCATTTCAGTAGTGTTTGGATATTTGCTAAGTGTTGAGCTAGCGGTAACAAGAATCGTACGGAGCGGCTATTTTTCTGGATCTTGAAACACTTCGAAAAAGGAATTTTAAAGACCTAGAATGTGGTTGGAGGCGGGAGCCCTACTGTCAATGGGGGTCCGTGGAAGGTAGTGCAGAGATCTAAAACGGGAAAAAAGGCATCACCATGGCAATTAAAGTATTCATTCCAGTTATTTAGGTGGATCAAGATCTAATGAGAGAGAAGGGATAAACACTAACGAACTAAGACGAACTGCGCCGAAGAATGAAGAACTACAGATCTGGAGGAAGAGAGATTTGAGTGTACCTATGTGCGGCGGATGTGGTCGGAGTGTTCCGTTTGAGCTCCGGCGGCGATTGGGCGGCGAAGAGGTCGTAGCTGAGGTGGTCGGAGAGCTCGAGATGAGCGGTGGCGCTTCGGTTGCATAGGAGCGAGAGCGAGGAAGAAGAAGGGTAAAAAATGACAGAGGAGGTGAGGTGGCCTCTTTATAGGCATAGTAGAAAATTAAAACGGCAGGGGCGGAACCCCAGGCGGCGCAGTAATTTTTGGCTGCGGGCTCCTCGATTTTCGTGCCTAACAAGATGATACATACCCACTCAAAGATTCGATATGATGTCATCCCGGATTTTGCGGAAGTGGATTGTGATGTCATGAGGGAAAAAGAGCTGAAAATGCTAAGTCTGAATCTGAAGGGGTGGCCCATCGATCCACTTAACCCGGCAAATTGAGCCGGTCAAGGATAGTGTTCTAAAAAGACCGGCTTGGGAAGCACTTGGAGAGTATATTACTGATGTTTTGCTCTTTTAGGAAAGTTTAACATGAATAAATTCAAGTCAAACTGAGGGCTAATGTTGGGGATGTTTACCAGCATGTAGACCCGGCAGGGTGTTAACCCGGCCATGGAGCAGGCTCAGCGGGTCAACTCATGGCAGGGTCGAAGGGCTCTTGGCGGGCCGGCTTAACGAGGCCTGGTGATTACAGGCCGGCTTAGGCAATGGGCCGGCTCACAGAGATGATGAGTGGCACGAAGGCCGTCTTGGAGGACAAGTAGAAAAGAGTAGGAGACGGGTCAAAGGACGATCCGGACTCTCATGTAATCTAGGGTTCCACCTGTATATATAAAGGGGAGCACCTATGTGAAAAATACTAAGTTGCAATCTCCTCGAGAGCTAGGTTAGCGAATCCGCATCCTTGTAATCGAGATCCACATCAATATAATCAAGCAGGACGTAGGCTTTTACCTTGACCGTGAGGGGCCGAACCTGGGTAACCCGGCGTCTTCTCGTTCCCGATCAACCCCGTTAAGCTTCCACACACGTGCGATGGCCTCCTCTCTAAGTCCTTTCACAAGGGCATCTGTCGTGTCAAAACCACGACACATGGGCTTGTTATCTATGCCATATGTGCAAATTGGGTTTATTTTAATGGCATATGCATAGTTACTACGATGAGATTGCAAATGTGACAAATGGGTGATCTCATGCATAGCATATGACAAGTCAAGTGGATTGTCAAACATGATGTGACCAAGAGAATTAGCACAAGAAATCCTATGCAATATGACATCACAATTAATAGACTCCACATGGCAATCATCAAACTCATCATAAATGGGTAAATCATCGCATGGGGAAATCATACTAGCATGAGACATGGCAATAGGGAGATCATCATCATGCAAGCAATCAATGTCCACTAGTGGAACAAGAGCATCACCTTCACCTATGTTACCTTTATCATTCCACTCATGTGGTGTAGGTGAGGAGGTAAGGACCAACTCGTGGTCATCTTCATCGTGATGGAACCATGTGGGGGTGCATCGCATTCCACCATGGCCATCGTCTTGTCCAGAGGAAGGACATAGTCGTCGAGGATCGAGGCATCATCGTATATGGGACCTAGCACCAAATGAGAAGACACAATAGAGGTAGAGGTTGAGTTATTAGAAATCGAAATGGCCTCACATGACCTATCAACTACCTCACTTTCTCTATGTGGTGGTGGCTCACTCACTCCCTCAAGGTAGGTGCACTCAATGTCACATATGGTGGAGTCACTCAAATCACTCAAGTGGTGGTGGTGGTGGCTCTCCTCACATGGGAATTGGGGCATCTCATCATATATGGGGCTAGTGGTGAAGTCACTCTCACTCTCAATATGGATGAACAAGTCGCTCAACTCATCATCACTCGCCTCCATGACCGAAGGGAAAATCCCATGCTCGATCATCTCACTCTCGCCTCCAAAGATGGAAGCATCATCCTTGATCACCACCATGTCACTCGCCTCCAAATCTTGGTCCTTGAGTTGCTTCGTAATCGTACTCGTCGCCGCGCCGTCTTCAAAAATAGTCATGGTGGACTCGGCATCGTCAATGGCATAAAGAGGGATGGCGGTGAGGTCGAACTTGGGAGCGTCGTCTTGGAGCTCGTTGGGCTTGGACATCTTGGTAGTACTGGCCTCATGCTCGTCGTCTTGGAGCATGGTCGTCGCGAAGTGTGCTCGGAATCGAGGAGACTTAGCCTTCGTGAGTTCTCTTTCCACCTTGAGAGCACCAAAGTAGATGTCGTCGAGGGACTCGTAGTTGTTGGTGAAGAGAGTCTTGGCGATGTTGTTGTTCAATCCCATCGTGAAGTGGAACTTCATCCAAACGGGGTCGTCCACACCGGCTCATCGCAAGGCTTTCTTCATCTTCTTGAAGTACTCATCGAGGGACTTGGATCCTTGTATTGTGTTCTCCAATTGGCGTTGAAGATGTTCCGTGTAGGCGGAAGGCACAAACTCTCGCCGCATCGCTTTCTTTGTCTTGGGCCAACTCATGTCGAAGTTCTTCGAAGGTGTGCGAAGCCACCATGTCGACGTGTAGTCATGGAAGGTACTTGTGGCGCACTTCACTTGATCTTAGGAGGGGACTTGATGTAGCTTGAGGTAGCCGTCCATCTTGCGCTCCCACTCGAGGTACTCTTCGGGGTCATGAGTCCCAAAGAATGGAATCTCATCGTCATCGGCGAAGTTGAAGTAGCCCGTGGAAGTAGTGGACTTGAGCTCGTGGTTTAGGCGAAGATGCCGTACATCCAAAGGCGAAGATGCCTTGAAGTCACTTGGCGAAGATGCCAACGTAGTTGATGAAGCTGTAGTGTCGAGGTCGATGTCGCTGTTCTAAGGCCCGTGCGCACGGGGGTGCAGGAGGCCGGTCATAGTCCCGTGGGCATGGGGGTGGCAGAGATGCCAACTCGTGTCCAGAATGTTGCTCTTGATGACCTGGAGCTTCATGGTCTTGTCGGTGTTGGTGCCGGTGTGTACTTGCCGGAGATGGTAGCTCGGGAGGCTTTGCACTTGAGCATCTTCTCGAAGATGATGAAGACCTCTTGCCGGTGTTGATGAGGACCTTGAGCTCCTCCATGTGCTTGTCCATCTTAGCATCGATGAAGTTCTTCTTGGCATCGAACTCGTCGTTGTGGTTGTAGACCGAAGGAGATGTGCCGTCCTTATCCATAGAAGCACTCGAGAAGGTGTGAGAACGAGATGGTATAAACATACCAAAGTTACCTCTTTCCGTAGTTGTATATGGATCTCAAAGACCACAATGTATGCAAGGAAAAGAGTGCACTTGGTGAAAAACCTTGTCCAATCCTCACAACCTACACAAATGGCTTATAGTGGAGCTCGGTGGGGTTAGTGGCACAAATTCATGCAAAGTGAAGTCCTAGATATTGTAAATGTTGAAATCAATCCAACGGACTCAAAATGCAGAGCAAGTGATCACAAATATAGAGGAGGGCAATAAAGAAACACACACGGTGGGATAATGGGCTTGTGCAACTATAGGGATGAGCAACACAAAATTGCCTAACGAAGACTACGCTCATGTTGCAGAAACACACGGAGAGACGCTAGCTTAATTGCACACTTGGGCACGATTCACCACTTGGCACCAACCAATATGTATGCAAGCAAAATGTTTCCTATTCCATGTATCCTCATGCACAAGTATCTCTTTTCATGCTCAACTCTTTGCTTATAAGCTTATGATCTTTCTTTCTCTTGATTAAAAGTTTTGTTGTTGTTGCTCTTCTCTTCTTTTCCACTGCTTATTGAGTCTCAACCAAACACATGAGATAAGTATCACAAGATATGCATGGGAGCAAGCAATTGCACTATATGATGTATCCAATGATGCAACGATATGATATCGTATCACTATGATGCACAAGTTTTCACGAAGCCCGACAATACTCGGATAGCTAGTCTCAATAGGTATGAAGGTATTTGCAAAGATCGTGGGGCTATCAAGATGCAATGGCAAGGAAGGAAAAGTTTATGATGGAATGGATACCTTCGTCACACTTAACCTTTCACGTAGTCGGGGGTAATCGGCCTTGCTTCCGGTTGAAGATGGTCTCAAAGGATGGATGGCCGTCGTCGATGCGGAAGCTCGTGGTGGATGTAGTCGATGGAGCGATACACGTATTCTGGTGGTTGATGATTTAGTAACCTTCCCTAAGTAGCGGAAACACCTTAGGAGACTCAAATCACAACTCAAACAACCACAAATGCAATGGGAACCAAAATGGGTTAGGTTGCAGAAGTTTGATGGAGGGCCTATGCAAAGATGACAAAATGAACAAAATTTGATGGAGTCAAATGATGGTAAAACCAAGATGAGCAGCTCGGGCACGTCGATAGCTTTCCAACGAGCGAAAGAACACCCAAATTGGAGTTCGGGAGTGGGACATATGGCCGAAACGGTGAAGCGGTGGCGGCTGGTCTGGGAGGGTCATGCGCACGGGGGTTTAGGGCCGTGGGCATGGGGTCCCATGCGCACAGTACATAGGCCATGGGCACGGGGTGTCCAGAGACGTATCGGGGGCCCGTGGGCATAGGGTTGGCGAAAAAAACGCGATTTCAATTCCAAAATCGAAGGGGATAAAGAAAAATTAGGCGAAGGGGATGCAATAGGGAGTGGATCTACTTGCTAAACACCAAATCCATGGATTGAAACCAACAAAAATGCACTAGGAACAACAAATCACAAAAAATTTGGTATGACTCTTTTTGTGGGAAATTTTTGAATTAGGTCAAAAAAAATTCGAACTAAGGCAAGAAAGAGGGGGATTTGGGGCTCCAAATTCGTGTCAACCTTGCTCTGATCCAAGATGATGTAGGGAAAAACCCGAGGTGGCCCGATCTTCACAAATTGGAGGTGGATTCGAAGAGGAACACGAAGAACACGAGGGAAAAAATGATGGAAATCACAAGGGGAAACACTCTAATGGACAAGATCCACACCAAGTACTCCTCAAATCACAAGCAATACATGGGATGCATCAAGATCCAAGAACAACAAGGGAAATAAAGATACAAGGTAGTTCATCCAAATCTCTAGGAGAGATAGGTCTTGAATTCCATGTAGGAATCTTCCCATGAAGGGATCTTGTACTCACATGGAGTCTTCTCTCTCAAGAGGAATACCACAAGGGGAGATACATGAGCTAAGCTCTAATGTCTAGATATATTCTTAGCTATCCCTAAATGGAGGAGGAGGAGTATATATAGGTCCAAAGCATGAAGGGGTAAGGAGGGGCGAAATGGGAATACATGGGCAAAGCCCAATAGCTGCACATAGGCAGCCCCGTGTGCACGGAGTAAGTGGAGCCCGTGCACACGGGGTATCCAGCGACCTGACAACTTAGCCTGTGTGCATGGGCTTGGACCATGGGCACGGGGTCTGGAGGCCCGTGCGCACGGGGTGTGCAATTCACTTCCAGTAGCCTTTCGGGGGTCCCGTGGGCACAAGGTCGGGGAGGCCCGTGCGCACGGGGTCGCCTGGGAGGTGTTGTCTTCTTTGTGTTGGCGACCTCCATCTTCCTTGTGGCCTTGGCGTCCTTCCTCTTGGATGATGTAGTCGTTCTCTTCAGCATGAACTCCTCCTCGCCATGTGTGGAACTCCGATGACATCTATGCATGCACACGGGAGGAGTGTCAAGTAGTATACCATCCTTGAAGGGGTGAAGTGAACACGTGTAAAGGAGATGATTCACCTTGATGTATGTGACGTAGGTGTGGCACGTGTCACTTGCCAAACAGATTCTTGACATGGTGATGTCCGTAGGATGCTCCGCATCAATACGTGTCTTGGCCCTTATTGTGACCGGGTTAGAGCACTGCAAGATTGGACCCACTAAAAAGCACCACTCCCTCTGAAGAAAAACCCATCAAACTTGGCTAGAGAAGATAGATAGATCGGAGAGCATGCTAAGCTATTTAATTATACAACAAGAAAACCTCAAAAGATTAATTGTATTCAATGAGAAATCTGATCATAAAGTGACAATAAATCATATCCCAACAAACACACCACCGATTACATTGAATTGATCCCAATCATGTGAGGAGCTCACGAGAACTTGGTATTGAAGATCCAAGAGAGAGAGAGAGAGAGAGTCATCTTGCTACTACTATAGACCTTAAGGTCCAAAGGGAACTAGTCAGACATGGTTACGGAGGTAGCAAGGTTGATGAAGAAGCCTCCGACAATGGTTTCCCCCTCGAGCAGAGCACTGGACAAGCCTCTAGATTGGATCTTCACAAAACAGGAACTTGCGGCGGCGGCAAAATTCTTCTAAAAATATGGTGAAGGGTTTTGGTATTTAAGGATTTATGGCGGTGGAATGGAAGAAAGGTGGTGCAGGTGGGCCCCACACAGCCTGGCGGCGCGCTTAGGCCCCTGGCCGCGCCAGGTGGCCGTGTGGTTCCCATGTGGCTCATCGCAATCTCCCCGAAAGCTTTGTGTGTCCTTCACACCCCCAAAAAAATCATATAAAATCGGCAAACTATTTTTACCTTCGTAGATATTGATTTGCTATAAAATCAAAAACATGCAGAAAACATGAACTGGCACTAGGCACTAGATTAATAGGTTAGTCCGAAAATAATAATATAAAGTGCTATAAAAATATTTAAAAGTGATAATATAATAGCATGAAACAATAAAAAATTATAGATATGTTTGAGACATATGAGCATCCTCAAGCTTAATCCCTGCTCGTCCTCAAATAAGTAGATGATAAAATAAAGATAAGTTTTGATGTTGAATGCTACTTATAATCTTGATCAAGTGATGTAATTGGGTATGAACTTAGGATAAAAGTGATTCATGGCAATGGTCTATTAATTGAGATCGAGTCAATGATACATGAGCATGCAAATAAACAATCATTGCATTTCAAGAATAAAGATGTTAAACATCACGTTTCCGTACTTAAGATTAGTCAGGTGTATCATGGAGAGCATAGCAAGCTAAGTCTTCCTAGTGTACAAACAATCAAACCGTGAGCTGACCCAGGTGCATGAGCAGACACAAAAGCTACGCTCACCTTGAACCAAATGTTAACCCCCAACGCAATACTTGAGCTCGAGTTGAGACACTTTAGCACTTTAGATGACAAGTAGAGTGGTGATAGAGATTCGAAGAAGTAGAAGAAAGTCTCACACTAATGCAGTAGACTGTTAGGCAATGGGGAGGCCTTTCAGTCGATATTAACGCGAGGAGTAGTGATTGCCATGCAACGGACGCATTAGAGCTATGAATGTACGAAAGCTCTACAAATGGACTAAAATGGGGTGTGCATCCAACTAGCTTCCTCATGAAGACCTCAAGCATTTGAGGAAGCTCGTCGTCGGAATATACAATCCAAGTTCTATAATGTAAAAATCCCCACTAGTATGACAATGATAAATATGAAAACTCTCTATATGATGAACATGATGCTACTTTGAAGCATAATTTACTCCTATAAAGGATGCTGGAGTACCCGCCTCCCTGGGCTCCTCGCGGCCGAGAGCGCCTCTTGGCCGTCCATTGGCCGCTGGCTTGCCGTGGGAGCCACTTGAGAGCGCTCTGGGCCGTCCGATCTGCCTGGACGGCTCGGACCCGGGCGACCCGACTGGAGGATGCATGATGGGTGGACCGCTGGGTACGCCTGGGGCCACCGTCATTGTGCGGCTCCGGGGGCATGCGGGATGTCCCTCTCATGCGGGGGGCAACCCAGCTGGGTAGTCCATGACGGGTGGATGTGGATCTCGCCTGGGTGGCTTGTGGCGGAGCCTCTCGGGGCAGCTCCGCGCTGCCCGTCCTGCCCGGACGGCTAGTGTCCGGGCGACCTGGCTGGGGTCCATGACGGGTGGACCCCTAGTGCGCCCGGGTTCATGTCTCTAACCTTGCTCCCTCTCTGTTTATTTGTTAGGTCCTTCGAGCTCTTCTTGTCGTTGCTTGGCGGCTATATTGTTGCTTGAGGTGAGTCCATTCTTTTTTTGTCCGCAGAGATGGTGAATGCATTCTTTTATCCTCTGTTTTGCTTCGTGCTTTTCATGTGGCCTAATTTTTCTTCTTCGATACATACGATAGGTACCGTGGAGTTGAGTTGCTGGAAATTGCCGGCTTCGCAGCGTGCGCCTAGCACCGCGTGATTTATTTTCTTGTTGAGGCTTCTTGGGCTTATTTGTTAGGTCCTTCGAGCTCTTCTTGTCGTTGCTTGGCGGCTATATTGTTGCTTGAGGTGAGTCCAAGGCGGGTGGGCGCGCCCCTGGGCTTGTGGGCCCACAGAGGGTCTTCTATGGTATCTTTTTCTTCCAGTATTTTTCTATATTCCAAAAAAAATCTCCGTAAATTTTTAGGTCATTTGGAGCTCTGGAGAATAGCTATCTCCGCTGTAGCTTTTTCAGGCTCAGAATTTCAGCTGCCGGCAATCTCCCTCTTGTGATATAACTTGCAATTTAAGCGAGAGAAGGCATTAGAATTGCACATAAAGTGGAATATAACTCTAAAACATTATCAGTAACAGTAGGAAAACATGATGCAAAATGGACGTATCAACTCCCCCAAGCTTAGACTCTGCTTGCCCACAAGCGAATACCGAACTCAATAAGCATGACCACAAGTTTAGAGAGATAGGTGTCGATAAAAAGAAAATATGGACATGGCAGCATCATACTTATAAGCATCATTATGATAGCAATTATTCATTCATAAAGCTTCCAATGATCAAGTAATAATCTATCCACAAGCCAAGGTATAGACAATAAACTCTTTTGAAAACCAACAAACTGTGTTTTCAGTCATTCAAGCAATTACAATTCATCATACTTTCTGGGAGAGTCTATGTAAGAGCTTTTGATTTGGCAAAATTCACATGCTCAACTATCATATAGTCTTCTAATGATTGCTGGTACTCAAAGCATATTTTCAGAGCAAACATGTTTCCATCGAACACAAAGGAAGATGGGGGTTTAATAGGTTACCACCCAACTTACTTACCACAGGGATAATTGTCAACAATAATAACGCATGATTATATATATTCAACTGGATATATGTGCCTGGATCTTTCCCCACCACATGTTGCTTTCCAAGTGGAGAATAATTAAGGTTGGAATAGAGGATATTTTGGCTCCTGCATAAAAGTAAAACTCGAATAATAAAAGGTAGGCCCTTCGCAGAGGGAAGCAGAGTTTGTCATGCGCTTTTGATTTTTGGATGTGCAAACACTTAATGAAAAGGAACATCACTTTATATTACCCCTTACGATGGCGACCTTTATTGAGCAGTGTGTCGCTGTTATTTCTTCTCCATCATAAGATCGTACAATGCTTATTTTCCCTTCCAATAAAATATCATACATATTTAAGAGCAATTTTTATTGCTTGCACCGATGACAACTTACTTGAAGGATCTTGTTTAATCCATAGGTAGATATGGTGGACTCTCATGGAGAGAAACTGGGTTCAAGGGTGTTTGGATGCACTATCTCTACTTAGTGCAGAATTTTTGGCTAGCAAAAGATTATATGCAAGCATCACATGTTGGAGGATCCATGATAATATAATTTATATGCAAATATACATAAACATAACTCATTATGTTGTCTTCCTTGTTCAATACCAACAATTTGATCTAGTTTGAAAATAATTAATGGGTGTTCACAATCATAAAAGATGTCCAAGATAGTGTATTTGCATGTGAAATCTCTCTCCCTTATTTATTCTTTCATGAATTGTTTGAATGACCAATGCTATGTTTGTTAACTTCCAACAAATTTTATTACCTACACCCCTTTATGTGAAGTCAATACTTCCCATGGGATAGGCATATTAAATTTATTATTGCAAAGATTGATGCAAGAAAGTTAAGTAAAAATAAAGATACTCATACTACTCTTTATTATATAAACTCTCACACATAGTTACATAAATAACACTGGCATGAAACAAACACTGAAAACTATTTCATACTAATACTTTTTCTAGATCACGAAATAACTAGAGATCGAACTAAGATAGATAATAATGGTAAAAAGCGATGGTGATACTATACTGGGGCACCTCCCCCAAGCTTGGAAGAAGCCAAGGGTGGTGCCCATACCCGAGTACTCAAGTTTCCTTCTTCGGTGTTGGTGGTGATGAAGTGGTAGGCTTGTCCTCCTTGGCTGAAAGTGAGGTCATCTTGTCAATAATGTTGCGAAGAGCATGATTCTGCTCTTCGAATATAATAGCCTCTTGTGTAAGTGACCCATTTTGACCACACATTGCATCAACGGCCTTCAATGCTTCTATGCATGAAGGAGAGAGATCATGATATGGCGTTGGAAGTGTATTTTCCTACACATGACAAGAAGAATTATTCTGAACATTAACAACTCCAACCAAGATGGGAAAGATTGACCCCTCAGGCTCGCTCTCTTCCATAGCCTCTGGAGAGGCCTGAAGAATGGCCCCTTTTCTCTTTTGTTCTTGCTTCGGGTTCCCTTCGTGTTCTCCTCACAATCGGGAGTGTCTTCCTCACCCGATGACCACTCGTAGTAAACCTCACTATAAGGACGTTTACTTGGAGTTGGTCAAACGATGCGATGCTTGGTATGAAGCGCCCGCGGAGCTATGACAAACTTGATCTCAAAACCTTGGCAGAAAATAGCTCGAAATGAAAACAGGAGAAAAACTTGCGATACAAAGGTCAGAACACCAAGATATATATATATATATATATATATATATATATATATATATATATAATTAATTAATTTTTTATCTTGCAGGACAAATAAACATGAAGAATATGGAGTCGGGAAAGTGCACGAGGGGCCCACAAGCTCAGGTGGCGCGCCTAGGGGGTAGAGCGCACCCCTAGACTTGTGGCCTCCTCGTGGACTCTCTCGGCTTTTTCTTATTTTACTAATATTTTAAATATTCTAAAACTGACAGAAAGTATTTTTATGGAATTGTCAGAGTCGGTTTACTTACCGTACTAAGTACGTATTCCTTTTTCAGGATTTTGGACTGCTCCAGAAGGTTTCTTTTATTTAGTCTTCTGGTGTAATTACTTGAATAACGTAGGAATCAATGTTAATGGGTGTACCTGCAATATAATGTTTGAGTCTTTGCGCATTAACCACCTACGGTTTATTTCCCTCGGCGTTATTGATATTGATAGCTCCAGAATGATAAAATTCTTCAACGATATAGGGGACTTCCCAGTTGGAGAGAAGTTTGCCTGCAAAATGTCTAAAACAAGAATTGTACAAAAGAACTTTGTCACCATTAATAAATTACCATTTCTGAATTATTTTATCATGTCATCATTCAACCTTTTCTTTAAACAACTTGGCATTTTCATAAGCTTGTGTTCTCACATCTAGAGAACTCATATCTAATAACCTGTTTTCACCAGCAAGCTTAAAATCATAATTAATTTCTTTAATTTCCCAATAAGATATATGTTCTAACTCAAGAGGTAAATGACAAGATTTTCCCTAAACCATTTTATACGGAGACATACCCATAGGATTCTTATAAGCAGTTCTGTATGCCCGCAATGCATCATGAAGTTTCATAGACCAATTCTTTTTAGATCTATTAACAGTCTTTTGCAAAATTAGTTTTATTTCTCTATTACTCAATTCTACTTTCCCACTAGACTGAGGATGATAAGGTGATGCTACTCTATGGTTTACACCATATTTAGCTAAAACTTTCCTGAAAGCACCATGAATAAAATGTGAACCACCATCAGTCATTAGGTATCTAGGGACTCCAAACCTCGGAAAAATAACCTCCTTAAGAATTTTAATAGAAGTCCTATGATCAACACTATTAGATGGAATAACTTCCACCCACTTAGTGACATAATCGACAACAACTAAAATATGAGTGTAGCCATGCGAGGAAGGAAAAGGTCCCATGTAATCAAAACCCCACACATCAAATGGTTAAATAACAAGTGAATAATTCATAGGCATTTCCTGGCGTCTACTTGTCGTGGTTTTGACACGGCAGATGCCCTTGTGAAAGGACTTGGAGATGAGGCCATCGCACAAGCGTGGAAGCTTAACGGGGTTGATCGGGAACGAGAAGACACAGAGTTACCCAGGTTCGGCCCCTCACGGTGGAGGTAAAGCCTACGTCCAGCTTGATTATATTGCTGTGGATCTCGATTACAACGATGCGGATTCGCTAACCTAGCTCTCGAGGAGATTGTAACTTAGTCTTTCTACCCAGGGGCTCCCCTTTATATATACACAGGTTGAGGCCCTGGGTTTACAACAGAGTCCGGGTCGCGGTCCAACCTGTGCCCTAGACTGTGTCCTACTTATCTTACCTCCCAAGTAAGGGAGTTTCCTTTGTCTCTTCCGCGAGCCGGCCCGCTGGGCCTTGAGCTTCATAATCTTTACGACCCACACAGCTGGTCTGATGATGATGACCCGCCATGGGATGCCGGGTCATTCCTAGCCGGGTCATACCGTGGGGTATATCCCCAACATTAGCCCCCAGATTGACTTGGATTTATCCATGTTAATCTTCATATTGGAATTAAGTTTGGGTCATCTTTTAATAAGCCAGAAACTCTCTCTTGCCTCTTTAGCTTATCTTTTGGCCGGGTCATTGCATACCGCTGGCTTGTGACACCTTTATACCTGACATTTATTATTTCCTTTTGCCATGACATCACCTTCCTGAATTTATGGAGTTTGAATATGATGTCATAGCGAATTTTTTGAGTATATCTGTTTGGCCCAAAAATCGAGGCGCTTTTTTACCCAAGATTTACTGCGCTGCCTCTGTTTTCGCACGTACCGCTCCACCTTCTTACCATTTTTTAAATACACACGAGGGGATTTCGGGATTCATTTTACCGTTCCTACCTCCTCCCTTTGTTTTCTTCCTTGCGCCCGCGGCTTCTCGTGACCGGAGCACCACCGCGTCTCCTCGAGCTCTGTGGCCACCTCAACCGCGACCTCAACGCTGCTCCAGTCGCCACCGGAGCTCACCAAGAACGCTCCAGCCACATCTGCCGTGCTCAGGTATGCCAAGTCTCTTCCCTTTAGATCTGTAGCGCCCCATTCTTCTATGTAGTTCATCGTAGTTCGTCAGTGTTCATCTCCCCCTCTCATTAGTAGATCCAGATTCACCTAAATGACCTGAATAGGTACTTTAGTTATTGCGGCAATGCCATTTTTCCCATCTAGATCCCCTGTATTGCTTTCAACAGACCCCCATTGACAAACGGGCTCTCGTATTCACCCATGTTTAGGTCTTTAAGCTTTCCTTTTCGAAGTATTTTTTAGATCTGTAAAAGTAGCTGCTCCATTGGATTCTTGTTTGTAGCTAGCTCAACACTTAGCAAAGAATCAAAAATGCCACTACACAACCAACGCCGGCTCATTGATATTGGCCGGTTTATTCGCAATCATGGCCGCCTCATTATTGTGCTAGCTTGTAACTTAAGCAACCCGGCCACTTGCCGCCCATGCATATATCATGCCAGCTCATCCTTATTACCTTTACTTCGCAGCTTTAACCTTTAGGCGACTCATCATGGCTAAGACTGACAAAGCCGTCAACTGGGTTAGATCCCACGTCTCAACTCTCATGTTGAACGAACTCGCTGGGCAAGGCCTCTTGCCGGCTCAAGAAATAATTAGTTGGCGGGCGCCTGATGAAGAGAGTTCCCCCAGCCTAAACAAGAAGAAGTGGTCGTCTTTGTAGATCATATTCAGAGGGGTTTTCGTCCGCCCGGGTCGAAATTCTTTCGTGACATTCTCAACTTTTTCGACCTCCGGCCACAGGATCTTGGTCCAAAATCAATCACAAATCTCTGCCAGTTTCAAGTTTTCTGTGAGGTATACCTCCAGACAGAGCCAACTGTCCCTCTCTTCCGGGAATTCTTCTACATCAACCATCAGACCGAGTTCACCGATGGTCCTAGTATAGAACTTGGTGGAATTTCTGTTCAAAGGCAAAAAAACAGTCCCTTTCCTGCAGCCAAGCTGGCGAGTCATCCCAAGGGCTGGAACAAGACTTGGTTTTATTGCAAAAATACTGCTCCTCAAGGAAAAAAACCCCTACCGGGTTACCGACTGGACCAGCTCAACGCCACAATTGCCTTTCCGGGTTGGCCGCCAGAAGAGGAGCGGAAGCAAGTTGCCCCTATTTATTCCAAGTTAAGGGCTTTGACTGCTAATGGTCTCACCAGGATCGACCTGACTCGGTGTGGGATAAGCTGGAGAATCCAGCCCCTTTGTCGGGACCCCGATCCTAAGTCACACCGGTCTAGCATGTAACACATCATATCACTTTGCGACCTCACGCACGGTAACCCACGGCTGCCGTCTTTACCTGGGCCAGGACCATTTGCCTCTTTTGGCTCACGTATATGATTGTGTTGCTAGCATCCATGTGACAGAGAACCCGGGCGGACATGACTAGTCGTAAACCAAGGTGGCACAAACTTACAGGGACAGGCATACATGACCCAGCAATGCACGTGTCGGTCAGCAGCGAGTGTAACCGAGTCATAGCAAGCTACAAGGACTCCAGTAAAACACTGTGTGACATTTCCCCGTAGGGACAGACACATGAGCAAAGAAGGACACATGCCGGTCAATCCATGAGTTCCAGATGGAAGCACTAGGAGGCATTTCCCCATAAAGAAGGCTACCAAGAATAAACAACTAGGTGTCGGATCCCACACATACCAAAGCATTTCAATAACATACACACCATATGCTCGATATGTGTAGATACAACATGGCATCACAACATAACTCTATGACTCAAAGTATTTCTTTAGGAGGCTCCGAGGAGCCATACATAGCATGATATTACAACCATGGGTCTCATGACCCAACATACAAAGTCATACAAGCAACAAGCGGAAGCATAAACCTGTCTGAGTATAGACAGCTGAAAAGAAAGTAGGCTAGAAAGCTTGTCTATCTACAAGACCCTCCATAGGAGCCAGACCTCTGTCTGGGATTCCCAAGCTAATCGGTCAACGTCGAACTCATCGCAGAAAACACTAGCGAGACTGAAGTCTTCTCTGCAAAACATAATTTAGGCAAACGTGAGTACAATTGTACTCAGCAAGACTTACATCAGAACTAACTACATATGCATCAGTATCAACAAGGGGGTTGTGGAGTTTAACTGCAGAAAGCCAGCTTTGACTCAGTGGCTATCCTGAACTACGACTACCAGTATTTTCCTTGAGGTGAGAAAGTGCACACGGGTTCACATATTCACCATAAAAATACACCACTATGGATCCGCTCCCGTCTCCCTACGAGAAGGCCATCGATAGCACTCACGCTTTTCTTGCGCATTTCAGAGTATCCATTCCAACTTGTCTATGAACAATGTAAGCTTCCAAGTAGTCCATATCCGCGGACGCGGCTATTCGAATAGATCATCTTACCCTGCAGGGGTGTACTTCTTCACACCTGTTTCCACCACTTAGCGCCTGCACATGACATGTGCTCAGCAGACTTCAAGCAAAAGCCGGCGTGGGTGTAGACCACGACCTGACTAACCACACAAGTCTCTAGTCCAGGTTTATCGCCTATTTGAGTCCACTCCGCAAGGAAGTCCGGCCGAAGTTTCCAGTATGGCCCCGAACGATGAGTGCAGGGTTCCCAAGAGCACCATTCGGGTGTCACTTGGTACACCGTGCCTCAGTGTCTCTACCGCAACATAGCCCACCCCTAGGGTCAGCGCTACGCACGGCCACCAACACATATCGTACAAACACCAGAAACTAGTTGCAACTCCTGGACAGAGATCAAGGCGATTAATAAGTCGAGCGGGGTCATTTTTCAGGGCCCAATGTGTGGTAGTAACTGGCTTGGATCACAAACATGGAACTCAGTTCCTGAGGACGGCCCCAATGAGACAACCCACCATGTACTCCTACATGGCCTCTCATCGCTACCTTTACCAAATCATGTTCACACACTTAGTTCTCACCTAGTAGGACATGTTCACCATCATTCCAATTCATCCTAGACGAATCAGACCTGACACAACTCTAAGCATAGCAGGTGTCGTGGTATTCTTGCGGGGGGTGCGCGATCACGGCAGATGCCATGAGATGGCTTGAGGTGAGGGAAAGGCTGCCATGGAGATCCGGGACGGGTTTGGGCAACTTGACACGGCGGTTTACCCAGGTTCGGGGCCCTCGCGTGGAGGTAACACCCCTACTCCTGCATGTCTGGAATATATGCGGTGTATATGGTTGTACAGAGTCACTCCTGGAGCTGTATTTAGAGGAGGAAGAAGGAGGCTAGGAGCGCTCCTCTTCTCTGCCTCATGTGTGAGCGTGTGTGAACGAGAGAACGAGAGGGAGTGGCGTGAGTGGCTTTGAGCCAGCCTCCCGAGCATGAGCTCCCTGGATCACCTTATAAAGGGGTGCCCAGGGGACAAGAGGGGCCCACCTAGCCCAACTACATTGTTGGGGGACACCAGACGTGTGAACAGTGCCGGCTGTCCGTCTACAGTGCCAGCCGCTCATCTACAGTGCTCTACCCAGACGGCTCCACCCGGATGGGCTCCAGCCAGACGGCTCCACCCGGATGGCCAGGTTCCGGCCTTCACCCGGACAGCCTCTACCCGGATGGCCAGGTTCAGCCTCTACCCAGACAACATCTACCCGGATGGCCAGGTCCGGGTGGCCAGCCGGACAGGTCGCCAGGTCGCCAGGTGGCGAGCCGGACGGGACGCCGGGTGGTGAGCCGGCCGGGTCGCCAGGTCGCCAGGCGGCGAGCCGGACGGGACACCGGGTGGCGAGCTGGCCGGGTCGCCAGGTCGCCAGGCGGCGAGCTGGACGGGACGCCGGGTGGCGAGCTGGCCGGGTCGCCAGGGGACGCTTCCCTGGCAAAGTTTTGAAGTGTCGTTTCGCCGTCTTGGGCCTACCCGGGGGTCATCCCCCCGACAGTAGCCTCCGAGCCTCCGGGCGACTTGGAAAGTCGGGCGGAGGGTTTTTGCGGGCGTTGATGTAGCAGATGTCGTCGATGATAGCCGGCTGCGGGCTGCAGTCGACGCGGCCTGCTTCCAGTGGGGGCACGCCAGCGCACCCACTGGGTGTAGCCTCCGAGCCTCCGGGCGAGTCGAAGAGTCGGGCGCAGGGTTTCCGCAGTTGTCGTGGCAGATGTCGTTGATGACAGCCGGCTGCGGGCCGTAGCTGGCACGGCTAGCTTCCAGTGGGGGCACGCCAGCGCTCCCACTGGCTATAGCCTCCGAGCCTCCAGGCGACTCGAAGAGTCGGGCGGAGGGTCTCTGCAGATGTTGGAGCAGACGGTGGCGTCGAGGATGCCGGTGGCAGCCGGCGGCGGGCCTGCACCCGGTGTGGCGTTTTCCCAGCGCGGCGCGCCGGCGCACCCACTGGGTGTAGCCTCTGAGCCTCCGGGCGAGGAGGAGGGTTCCCCACGGAAATGATCGTGCGAAAGACCAAGTTAGTCAGTGCAGATATATCAAATATTTAGCTTTGGCAGTGCAAGTTTTATGCAGAGGGTGCCAACTCGGTTTCGTCCGAGCCCCATTCAGTCTTTTTCGTGTCCCCTCCGCCCTTTGGCTTTTGCTCTTGCCAGCCGGACAGCCGGGAGCCGGTCTGTAGCTGAGGTGAAGAGTGGGCCGCGGAGTGGAGCGTACAGTACTCGGACTCTGGGAGCAGATTTGACCGAGCAGATACTCATAAAGTAAACAACCGGGTCGCCCAGGCCGTTTTCTCCCCGGACGTCTTTCGCGTGGGCTGACCTCCAGCTTTTGCTCTTGCTAGCCGGACAGCCGCGGTGCGGTCTGTAGCTGAGACGAAGAGTGGGCCTTTGGTACCGTACACGCTACTAAGCTGTCTGCGGGGAAAACGAATGGGGCCAAACGACAAGCCTCCGGGCCAAGACTAGCTGGCGCCGGGGTGAACAGCAAAGCAGCTGAAGAAATGCAGCGACAAACCCCGAGGGTCGCTCGGGGTTATCCGTCTGTGTGCACGGTGGAAAGGTATGCGAATGGGGAGCTCACATTGCTTTTGGCGCAGACGAGGCGGAGATCCGGCAGGCGGCCCGAGCCTCCGAGCGGTCGAGGGGCGCCCCAGCCGATCGGGCCTGACCGGCCGGGCGTCGAGGCGAACAGGCGGCAGGGCCAGCTACCCAGCCGGCCTGGCGCAGCCGGGCAGGCGTCGAAGCGGGCGCAGCCAGCGTCGAGGTGGACGGGCCGGCTCCGCAGCCGGCTTGCCGCAGCCGGCCAGGCACAGCTAGCGGGCCCTCTTTTCCTTTTTCTATCCGGCACCGAATTCTCTTTTTTTTTATCCGGCACCGAATTCTCCCTTTTTTTAGCCGGCCCTCTGCTTCTTTTCTTCAGCCGGCTCTGGACAGCCGGACGCACACTTCTTCTTTTTTTGAGCCGGCCCTTGACTTTTCTTCTGTTTCCACGTGGGGCAGCCGATCTACGAGGGCGTGGGGACCGCAGCCGGCGCGGGTGCGCAGAGCCGTCCGCTGGCGGGGAACTCCCACGCGCGAGCCGGCAGGCGGCCAGGCCAGGACAGGGACGCAGTCGGCGCGGGCGGCAGGCCGAAGCCAGCAGGCGGCCGGGCCGGGACGGGACCGCAGCCGGCGCGCGGACGCGGCGAGCGGGACAGGCACATGGCGGCGCAGTCGGCGCGGGCGCGCGGGTGCCGGAGCCGGCGCGCGGGAGGCGGGAGGCAGGCGGAGCCGGCGCGGCGGGCGCGGGAGCCGGCCAGCGTGGGCGCGGCAGGGCTGGCGGGCGCGCGGGACAGGAGCCGCAGCTGGCGGAGCGAGGCGCGACCGGCGCGGCGGGGAGGAGGCCGAGCGGAGGGCGAGCGGGAGCCGGCCAGTGCGGCGCAGTCAGCTGGGCGAGGCGGCGAGCGGAGGTGCACGGGCGCGGGTCGCGAGGCACGGCCGGCCGCGGAGCGGGCGGAGCCGGCACGCGCGCGGACGAGGAGTAGCGCAGCGGGGGCGACTGGTCGTGGCCGGGGCAGGGCGGAGCGGCGTGGGAAGGCGAGGGCGACGGAGCTGCAAGAGGAGCGACTGGAGATGGGGAGGACCACCGAGCAAGGGGTGCTGGCTGCGCGCGCATAGTGGAGGCGGCCGGAGCAGAGGAGGCGCGGCGCGCGGGAACATGCGCGTGAGGGGGCGGCCAGCTGGCCCAAGGCCATCTTGCGAGCGGCGGCGCGGCTGTAGGGCCAGTGGCGGCTAGAGGTGCGGCCATGGTGGCCCGCAGCAGACGGAGAGGCGAGCTGGGCAGCAGCTCGTTGTGGGGGCGGCTTGGGAAACTGGGAGCGGCGCTGACGAGCTAGGCGGTGGTGGTGGAGCTCGGGCGAGGCCAGCGGCTCGAGGCGAGAGGAGCAAATGAGCGGCCGCGACGCGACAGGAGAAGAGGTCGCGCAGCTGCAGGCGGAGCAGCACGCGGAGGAACGCGGTAGGCCGGAGCGAGGCGGCGTGGTGGAGAGCGGATGCGCGGTTGCAGAGGGAGCAGCGCGCGGAGATCCGCGAGCTTGCCGCCCCGGGATGGTGGCGATGTCGCGGTACTGGCGACGAAGAGAGTCCTGCCCGGACCGCGATTCCAGCAGCAGCGAGCACCACAGTGGGCGCCAACTGTCGTGGTATTCTCGCGGGGGGTGTGTTGGGGATATTTACCAAGACCCGGCAGGGTGTTAACCCGGCCGTAAGGAAAGCTTGGCGGGTCAACTCACTGCGGGGCTAAGGACTCTGTGTGGGCCGGCTTAATGGGGCCTGACAAGTATGGGCCGGCTTAAGCAGTGGGCCGGCTCACGAGAAGGAGAATAACGAAGACGACCATCGTGGAGAACAAGTAGAAGGATCACGGGACGACCCGGACTCTCATGTAAACTAGGGTTCCACCTGTATATATAAAGGGTAGCACCTACACGAAAAGACTTAAGTTGCAATCTCCTCGAAGCTAGGTTAGCGAATCCGCATCCTTGTAATCGAGATCCACAACAATATAGACAAGCAGGACGTAGGCTTTTACCTCCACCGTGAGGGGCCGAACCTGGGTAACCCGGTGTCTTCTCGTTCCCGTTCAACCCCGCTAAGCTTCCACGTTCGTGCGATGGCTTCATCTCTAAGTCCTTTTACCAGGACATCTGTCGTGACAAAACCACGACAGTTGGCGCCCACCGTGGGGCTCATGCACGGTGGAGTTGAGTTCTTAGCGGGATCCCTTCCAGGGTTCGGGAGGTATGCGGTTGGCATGATGACCAAGAGTCGCCGCGGGAAGTTCTACATCGACGATTCATACTGGGGCCCCGACGCCTATTCAATTGAGTACGTGTACCGGATCCCCTTGGGCAAAATTCACACCTTCATCGGCGTGGTCGGCGAGCCGGCCGCCGGGTTGGAGAACATCGCTGGCGTCGAGTTGGCACGCTGCGCGGGTCAGCGCCCGGCGAGACCCGGCCCTGGTCAAGCCGGCCCAGATCACGTCTTCGTAGGCTTCACCCAAGGGGTGGCCCTGTCGGAGAACTCCCTGTCTCAGGACGACACATTGGTCCAATCTGACGGCGAGTCCTCGATGCGGGAAACTGAGTCAATCCTTCCGCTACATGACGGAGGGCTGGCGCACACCGACGTCTTCCCAGAGAGCCCTGATTTGCCTCGCTTCGTGGCGGTGTACATGGCGGGTAGGCAAGATCCAGCGCGAGACCCGGCCAATCCGACGACGGGATAGAACAACCTCCTGGCCGGCTCAGGAGGAGCCGGCGCCTCGGCCTCCGGCTCTTAGAAGAGCTGGGTTCAAGCACTCGCGGACTTGATGACTACGTTGGCGACCTTGTTGGCCGAGCCGGTCACCGCGGAGAACGCAGCGGTGCGCAACACGGAGATCACGAAGTGTCGCGAGGAGATGGCCAAGATCCAAGAGGACATCAACACAGAGAACGCCCGCATGATACAGGAGCAGGCACAGATCGCCGCGGAGAGGCAGCGCCTTGACGAGGAAACATAGTACCTGAGCCGCCGGCAGGCTGAGTCAGAGCTTGTTCACCGGAGGCGTCGTCAGAGCCGGCTTTCGGCTAATCTCGAGCCGACTCAGCTGTTCACTACGCCGCCGGCTCCGACGAATCCGGGGGCTGGAGTTATCCCCCCGAGAGAGCCACCGCTACAGCGGCCTATTCAGCAGCGAGAGCCGGCCTGACTTCGTACACCAGATCAGCAGCAACAGCCGCTATCTCACCGGTTCCAAACCCCAATTGGACACTACTCCAACCCGGTTGATAACGTGCTGGCAGCAACCCACAACTTGGCTGCCATTCCCATAGCGGGGGACGACCCAATTCAGACAGAGGCCAGGAACGCCATTGCAATGCTCAAGACGGCAGTGGTGCAGCAAGCCAACTACTCGCATAGCCAGCATCGACTTCACTCAACCCCTCATCAGAGCCGCTCCAGGAGTCAGCGCCCTGAGTCGCCTGCGGTCTCCAGCAGCGTGCCCAGCCGGAGGGCCGCCCAACCGCTGGCAGAGCAGCAGCAGCCCAGGATCCCGCAGGACGTGGTAGACGCAGCTCGGATTCTGCGAGCGTGGGAAGAAGAAAACGCGCGCGCAGGGAACAACCCGCCGGTGCACGTTAGCAAGCCGGCGCGCGTTAACCCGTCGCCAAATGCTAACCCGCCTGAAGCGCATCGTTCGCCCGAGGTAGCTCGGCTTGACGGTCGGCCTGAGAGTGCTTCGAGCCGCCTGGTCGGGACTCCCTGCTTGGTGCCAGCACTGCGAGAGGCGCGCATACCCTCAGATTTCAAGGGGCCTCGCAAGGTTCCTAACTACACAGCAAATTTAGAGCCTACGGAGTGGGTCGAGAGCTATGAGCTGGCAATGGACTTGTTGGGCGCAAGCAAGTCAGTCCTGGCGCGTTACCTACCGCTGATGTTGGAGGGCCCTGCACGCACCTGGATGAAAAACTTACCGGCAAATTCTATCAACACCTGGCAGGAGCTGAAGGAGCGTTTCGTCAAGAACTTCCAGGGAACCTGCAAGAGGCCAACCACAATTGTTGATCTTGAGCGTTGTGTCCAGCGCGAGGACGAGTCGGCGCACCATTGGGCTCGCCGGGTTGCAGAAGTTATGCACAGTTCCGATAGTATCTCGGCGGCTCAGGCAGTGCTTGTTCTGGAACGAACATGTAAGTTCCAGCCACTGGTCCAGAAGCTTGGGCGGCTCAAGCGAAAGGTCCAGGACATGGGAGACCTCATGGATGTCTTAACCCGGTACGCGGAGTCGGATAACACCAAGGATCCGCTGTCAGACGAGGAGAAATCCGACAAGGGAAAGAAGGCTGGCGGTAAGGCTCAACAGCAGAACAACGGCAACGGTCAGAGCAACAACGGTGGAAAGCGCAAGGGTTACGATGGTAACTCTGATTTGGTGGCGAACACAAACGCGGAAAACAAAGGTCAGCGTCAGAATGACGGTTCCAGGAAGCAGCCCTCCAGCAATCGCCCTCTCACTTACGAAGAAGTCCTCAAAGCTCCTTGTCCGAAACACAGTTATAATGGTAAACCGTCCACTCATTCCTGGGAAAATTGCTATGTGATGCAAGAGTTCGCCAAGCGTGTCTTCCAGAATCATCATCATGGTGGAGGCAATAGCGGACAACCCGCCAACCCAGGACCCGGGTTCTCAGGAGCCTGCTTGCAGGGACCCTTCGTCGGGCCCAGCTTCCAGGGGAACGGTGGCCAAGGTGGCGGGTTCCAGGGGGCTGGAAATCCGGGAGGTGGCAACCAGAGAAACAACCAGGGAAATCAGCACCAGTCTGGTGCGGCAGGATTCCAGAGTAACCCAAAGCAGTTAAACACCGGGCAATATCATGTTTTCACCACCAGTACTTGCAAGCGGGATCAGAAGGTGCAGCGAAGAGCCGCCCATGAGGTTGAGCCGGCGGTTCCCTACTACCTCAACTGGTCGGAGCAACCGGTCACCTGGAGCAGAGCGGACCATCCGGTCCTACTTGACCACCCTGGCCACTTAGCTTTGGTGGTTGCACCACAAGTTGGCGGTTATACCCTGACTAAGGTGCTCATGGATGGGGGCAGCAGCATCAACATCCTGTATTATGACACGTTCCGGCGGATGAATCTATCTGATAAGCAGCTAACTCGGTCTTCTACAGTCTTTCACGACATTGTTCCTGGCAAGTCAGCATATCCCATGGGCAGAATCTCCCTTGAGGTGGCCTTTGGCTCAGAGGATAACTGGCGTTCTGAGTTTCTGTCCTTCGAGGTGGTTAAGCTTAAGAGCCCGTACCACGCTTTGTTTGGCCGGCCGGCTTATGCGCGGTTCATGACAAGGCCATGTTACGTCTACCTGAAGATGAAGATGCCAGGACCGAGGGGAACCATTACAGTGGAGGGCAACCGGAAGATTGCACTTGAGTGTGAGGAAGGAGACGCAGCTTACGCTGAGACGGTTTGCGCTGCAGAGGAGTTGCGATATTATAAGGACAATGTTGACCCGTCCGACAGGACATCCCTGAAGAAGCCCACCACGGAGTCTGACCCCCTGCTCAAGTTTAAGTCGGCCAGAGACACGAAGCAGGTTGATTTTACCTCGGGTAATTCTTCTGAGCAGTTCACCATCGGGGCAAATATGGATCCCAAATAGGAAAGCGCGCTCATTGAGTTCATCCGTGAGAATTGGGACATGTTTGCATGGAAACCTTCTGACATGCCAGGTGTACCGAGGGAACTCGCTGAGCACTCCCTTAATGTGGATCCCAAGTTTAAACCAGTTCGCCAGTATCTCCGTCGCTTCAATGAGGAAAGGCAGAAAGCTATTGGTGAAGAAGTGGCTCGGCTCCTAGCTGCCGGGTTCATCGTCGAAGTCTTCCGTCCTGAATGGTTGGCTAACCCACTTGTTCTGAAGAAAAACGGGACTTGGCGGATGTGTGTTGATTACACAAACCTGAATAAGGCTTGTCCTAGTGACCCCTTTCCCTTGCCCCGTATTGACCAGATCATCGATGCTATGGCTGGTTGTGAGAGTTTATGTTTCTTGGATGCTTACTGTGGTTATCATCAGATCAAGCTGAAGCCGGAAGACCAGGCAAAGACGGCTTTCATCACACCTTTTGGGGCCTTCTGTTATACAACCATGTCATTTGGTCTGAAGAGCGCCTAGGCGACTTATCAGCGCTGTGTCCAGAACTGTTTCCAAAATCAGATTGGGCGAAATGTTCATGCTTATGTGGATGACATTGTGGTTAAATCTCGGAAGAAAGAAACTCTATTGGAAGATCTCAAGGAAACATTTGACAATCTTTGTGTCTACAAGATGAAGCTTAACCCAGAGAAGTGTGTTTTTGGTGTCCCTGCAGGAAAGCTTCTGGGGTTCCTTGTCTCTGAGCGAGGCACTGAAGCTAACCCGGAGAAAATCAAGGCGATAACAACCCTGGTGCGCGATCACGGCAGACACCATGAGATGGCTTGAGGTGAGGGCAAGGCTGCCATGGAGATCCGGGACGGGTTTGGGCAACTGGACACGGCGGTTTACCCAGGTTCGGGGCCCTCGCGTGGAGGTAACACCCCTACTCTTGCATGTCTGGAATATATGCGGTGTACATGGTTGTACAGAGTCGCTCCTGGAGCTGCATTTAGAGGAGGAAGAAGGAGGCTAGGAGCGCTCCTCTTCTCTGCCTCATGTGTGAGCGTGTGTGAACGAGAGAACGAGAGGGAGTGGCGTGAGTGGCTTTGAGCCAGCCTCCCGAGCATGAGCTCCCTGGGTCACCTTATAAAGGGGTGCCCAGGGGACAAGAGGGGCCCACCTAGCCCAACTACACTGTTGGTGGACACCAGACGTGTGAACAGTGCCGGCTATCCGTCTACAGTGCCAGCCGCTCATCTACAGTGCTCTACTGTAGAGCATGGCCGTCTCGTCCACACAGTCCGACGGGACGTTGTGGTTGACTTCGCCGGATTCTAGCCAGACGGGCTCCACCCGGACGGCTCCACCCGGACGGGCTCCACCCGGACGGCTCCACCCGGACGGCCAGGTTCCGGCCTTCACCCGGACGGCTTAACCCGGACAGCCTCTACCCGGATGGCCAGGTTCAGCCTCTACCCGGACAGCCTCTACCCGGATGGCCAGGTCCGGGTGGCCAGCCGGACGGGTCGCCAGCATGCCAGCCGGATGGGTCGCCAGGTCGCCAGGTGGCAAGTCGGACGGGACGCCGGGTGGCGAGCCGGCCGGGTCGCCAGGTCGCCAGGCGGCGAGCCGGACGGGACGCCGGGTGGCGAGCCGGATGGGACGCCGGGTGGCGAGCCGGCCGGGTCGCCAGGTCGCCAGGTCGCCAGGGGACGCTTCCCTAGCAAAGTTTTGAAGTGTCGTTTCGCCGTGTTGGGCCAACCCGGGGGTCATCCCCCCCACAGCAGGCATAACAAGCAAGCATGAATGAGTAGGCACATCATGGCTCAAACAACTCCTACTCATGCTAATGGGTTTCAACTATTTACTGTGGCAAAGACAGGTCATGCTGAGGAATGGGTTCAGCTACCGCAACATGTAACAGTTGAATCATTGTTGTCCTAATGCAGTAAAAGAGAGCAAGAGCGTGAGAGTGGGATTGTATCAGAATGCTCAATGGGGGTTTGCTTGCCTGGCACTTCTGAAGATAGTACTGCTCTTCATCAGTGTCAACGATCAAAATGTCGAAACCGTCTTCTACCGAGAGGAAACAACATCGGCAAACAGGAAAGGAATACAATCAATGCAATGCAACAATATGATGCATGATCATGACATGGCAATATGCTGTGGATTGTGCTAATGCAACTAGCAACAATTTAAATGAAGTTGGTTTGAACACAAGGTTCAAATTCAAACTCATACAAGACATTTCAAATGCCATTTATTCAAATTGTCAAGTACAACAACTTTAAGTTGTTCAAACATGCATGAAAATGCCATAAACAGATTCTTCATATTTTTCTGATAATTTTTCATATATAAATTATTTTCATCTGAGTTACGGTTGAATTTCTATGAATTTTAGAAGTTTTACTAATTTTCTGGAATTTCCTGGTTTAATTTAAATCCCAGAAAAGGGTTTATTGCATCATGGTGATGTCAGCACTACGTCAGCGGTCAACAGGGTTGACCCAGATCAAACCTGACCAGTGGGGCCCACTGGTCAGTGACTGGCTAGTTAACAGGGTTAATTAGGACTAAATTAATCCTAATCCTAAATTAATTAGGGCCTGGGCCCACATGTCAGGGTCAAACCTCCGGTCAACCAGGTCAAACCCGCCGGCATTTTGCCACCGGCGAGGGCCGAAACCACGGGGTGGCTCGGAAATCGCCTACGGTGGTGTGTTCGATGCGCGGGCGGGCTCTACGAGCAGCTGGCGTCACGGCGTGTCGGCTGGTGGCGTCGGCCGGGTCTGGGGTGGCCGGAGTCGGCAGCCACGAGCTCAAAGGCGGCGGCCGGAGTTCGGGCATTTTCGGGTTAGCTGCTGCGGCGAGCTAGCGAGCGAGGCCGTGGGCTAGGGAGGCAGTACGCGACGCGGCAAGTGCGTTGGACCGCACGGGGTGAGCAAATGGTCACCGAGGCATCGCCGGCGAGGAGCTCAGGCGGCGGCGTGCTACGGCCATAAACGAAACGGTAGTTACGGAGAGCTATAGGCCACGAGGCTAGGGGGAAACGGTGGAGGAACTCACTGGGGGTTCGAAGAGCAGCTCGGTGGGATCGGGGAGGCGTCGGAGACGGCGAATCGACCGGCGAGGACCGGCGAGCAGATGCGGCGGTGACGAGTTCTAAGACGATGTTTCCAGGCGTCTGGTGATGCGTGGCTCGGCGAGGAGGTGTAGGGCGGTGTGGCGGAGCTCGTGGACTAGCTGGCTTGGCGTGGGGAGGTCGGTGGCCGTGGTGGTGCTCGTCGGCGTTCTCGGGCGCTCGCGGCGGTCACGGGAGAGAGAGACATGGAGGGGATGAGGACGAGCGAGCGATCGAGGAGGGTCTAGGGAGAGTGCGTGGCGCCCTTGGGTGCCTCCAGCGGCGAGCAGGTAAGCAGGAGGTGGCCGGCACGCGGCGACCACGCGCCTCGCGTCCTTCTGGCGCGAGGTAGGTGATGACTGGCACTGTGGGCTAGATGGGCTGCACAGTGCTGGGCCAGGTTAGTCTATCTCTCTCTCTGCTTTTCTTATTTATTTCTGTTTTCTAATATTGCAACTCTGTGTTGATTTAAATAAAATACCAAAACATTTTCAAAACTCCTGAAAATAATTGTGGCACATGTTGCTATATTTCCAACAGCCCTCAACTATTATCAGAATTATTTGAGCATTTTGCAATATTTATAACATTTAAATGCCCAAACTCAAATAACTTATGAATTAATTCAAAAATCCAGAATGACCTAGAAGAATGTAGACCATTTTGGGCAGAGGTTTCCAACCAATTCAAAAATGATGAATTTTTCTGAAGGGCATTTTGGGTTCATTGAAAAATATTTTAAGTTGAACCTAATTGAAAAACATTTGGTGCTAGGGTTTAATCATCCCCATTTCAAATTAAATGAGATTTAACATGATGCATGGATGATTATGCAATGACAAGCAATGACTAAGCTAGGGCTGTGACAACTCACCCCCACTAAACAAGAATCTCGTCCCGAGATTCAAGACGTGAGGTGAGAGGGAGGGAGGTCACGGAACTGACACAGTCTTCATGATCCATTTGCCCTCCTCGAAGATGCGGATTCATTGCATCATGTTGATCTTGACATCTTTGCCTTCGAGAGCTTCACCCAAAACGACGACGACGGGAAAAAACTCTACAGGAATCGATCTTCTCGGAGATCGAGCAACTCAAGATCAACTCATGGAGTGAGACATAATAACATCTCTCGAGCTGAGACACAAAACACACATCAGGGATGATGGAAGAGAGCAGATGACGAAGGTTTAGTTTGGTAGGCAACAATTCCACGCTTAGGTAAGATGGTGCACGGTTTCAACGTAGCGAGGAGTTAATTGCCATGATTCCATGACGGGGCACCCCAAGGAAGGTGGCTCGTAGAATTATTACCTTAAGTGGCAAAAAGAATTACTTTTGATACACAGATCATTGAAATTCTCTATACCAGCCTAAGGCAATTCACAATAATCATTTGAAGGAGTTCGAACGAATGGCATACTCAGACTAGAATGGATGATGTGGACTACCTTGTTGAAGACAACGCAATTGATGATTTTTGCTTATCATCGGAAATGGATGGAACCCATGGTAAGCTCACTTTTGAAGATGATCCTGAACAACAATTACTGAGAAGGCCAGCCCATGGGAAAATGGCTCAACGGCGGGTGCAAGCTGGGAACAAAATGTAAATACTGGAAATGATTCTAGTAACTGGGGAGGAGGCTCAACAGCAGAGAATGATTCCACTATTTGAATGTCTATAGAATAATCGAAAAAACTGAGGGCGCATCCCAATTAATGCCGACGATAAAACCTAGTGCCTGAGCGTGCTCTCAAGAACTTGAGCATTTCCATATTCATCAGAGTTTTACCAGCAACTATGCCAAGGATCTTGGTAACACTTCACACTACCATGATGAATAACGATGGAGGATGTAGATGCAAAGGGAGACAACACTTTCTCAGATTTCACCTTAGCGAAGCCAAGGCAACAAAATTTGGATGATCGAAGGAGAGACATTTAGCACTTCGCTTCTAATGTTCTCCTTGATGTACTAGCATAACCCAACTATATATACTGTTTGGTATCTAGAACATCAAGTAAAGGTTGGACTTCGGAAACACAAAGGATCCATAAGGAATAACTTCTAGAATAAGTCCGAAATTCCCATTGGGAATGGCCAAATTGCTTAGTCAAGACACTACAATAATAGTTTTTCCGGCTAGGTGCATCCACTTTACCGAAACCTACATCATAGTTCTTGGGAGAATTTCCAACCATCATATCTGCCTGAGATTCAGATCCGGTTGGTGTCAGGATATTCCAGACTCATCATATCTGAAAAAGAAAGTTTGGAACACAAATCGATGAGATGACATTGCGAGATTCTCGGGAAATGAACTATGACAGCAACTCCAAAACATGAGTTGGATTGCAAGATGCATGTGAACACACTGTCCACGACAATCATGACCACATAGAAGTCTTACAACAAAACACTATCGATTTCTAGTTGGAACCATCATTGAGGATAATGGAGTCTTGTGCACGAACTAGTATTAGCACAACAAACTCCTTTTCCTTGAACAAATCAATCAGTGGCTTGGTGTGCTACGGAATGCATATGGACTGAAGATGATCAGTCTATCAGACCATAGAATACTTCGCACATGCATGACTAACTTGGGATGATTCCAAAGGAAGCAAAAAAAACCTTTCTCGAATTCACGGCGGCAACTTACATCAAATACACGTGAATTAGAGGAAATCACTTCTTTCACCAAAACATATACCTCATGAACCAGGAGGTAACGCTTACAAAAGTTTCCAACACTAGCTTTATCGTTCAACATGAATCATGGAGAGGATAAAGATGTTGCCGATGGGCTCAACAACAACTCATCTAGGTTTCCATGAAGATGGAATTCCACAACTATGTGATCAAACTGATAGCATTGGTCAGACCAAAAGATATAATGGTGGATGCTCGAGAAAACAACCATGAGTAAAACAACATTACGAATATCGTTGGTTCTGATTTTGATTTGACGATAGCCCATACTCAAATCAAAGATTGAATAGGACAATAGATCCAACAACTGATCATGAGGGTCAATCGAAGAAGATATCATCTTTATTCAACACACACACAAACACAAGATATCCCTTTGGAGTGGACTAAGTTGGACAAGCTTTTATCTTCCAACTCTCCAAGTTGTTGTTTAGCTTAACCAACTAGCTCAAGGGTATCCAACACAGATCCTTGGAGAAGGGGTGGTTTATAGGAAAACCAACTTGATCACGAGCTCAACATAACGGTCAGGGGACAACCTGGTAATACTTCCGAGAAGATATTCGAAAAATCACAAACCACCGATATGTTATAATCTCAAGAACAATCTTGCTTTTCAGGGCAAGACGATATGATCAAAAGAGTGAGGGATTGGCACAATCCTAACTCGTTGATCGAAGAGTGCACCAGGGGATAATGGACTAGGTAGCACGATCAATCGTAGTATGGTGATTCAGTAACCATCACACTAAGAATGAAATTATTGTCCATTAACTACCGAGCAACGGAGTTGCTAGGAGTATTGATTTCACACATCATGGTTCACTTGTCGGCATTCCGGTTACAATAACACGGAAACCGAGGAATGGATAATGATGGCGAGAAGTATCACGGTATCAAGGGTTCATAGGAGGTTGTGCAATTCCCATGACGTTCTTGACATAAAGATGGTAATACTTCAAGGTAGAATAGAACAAAAGCTCGATTGCCATTTTGATCTATGGGATACAACTGCTCTGACCCAATCCTCGAAATGGATAAGGTACTGGAGTTTGTTTCTCCTAGACATTCCGAAATAGAATGGCTTGACGGACCACAAGAATAATAAGCATCCATAACACGAATGCAAGACATACTCTTGACTATCAATTAATAGACAAAGATCGAAACACAGTGAAGAGGGACAACTCAAAGAAACACATGATTTTCTGAGTTGTGGATGCATAGGTTAGCATGTCGAACAAGGCTCAACATATTTCTTCCGGATAACCCATGCAGAAAGATAGGATTGGCAGAGTCACAATTATAGAATGGAGAACTCATCAAGAGCACTCTTGTGGTGACCTTTTAGTTCAAAAGAACTTCTACCATAGGATGGTTCATCGCATTGGAAGAATGATATACCACGGACCTCGAAGACTAGAGCAAGGGTTTCTGATATCCTAAAGGAACGATCAAACACTATAAAAATGAAGTAGGTAGAATGAATCTTGGGTTCAAAACCCCGAGAGAGAATACCTACTAACTAAATAACATCATGAGATGCTTTCGAGAATGATGGCCAGGATTATCACACTGGTGACATAATTCAAAGCTAGAGTAATGGGTGGTTCTCTAAGATATCCTAATTTCCTTGCAACTTCAGCATATATGTTGAGGCAACGGCGTACCTCAACACAATGATTAGTGTGGTTAATTAGTCTGGCCCAATAGACATCGGGAATGGGGAGAAAAGAGGTTGCAAATGCATCAAATTATTTAGAAACCTGGGACAACTCGGACAGCATAACGGTTGTACGGGCATGAAAAATGAGACAACATACAAGACAACTGACAACATAACAACTGAATTATTATGGAAACACCGATCCGAGAAGGCAACACCTTTCCTATAAGTCTCCAACAGTAACTCGTCATCCTGATATATAGATGAGAAAGCCTAGTTTCTTAACCCCATAGAAAAGATGAGGGTGACTCAGAATCAGAAGGACATAGGATAAGGAGTAAAAAGAGCCTTACGTCCCATTCCACAATCAATTCCCTTATATAACTAAAGCATTCCTAGACTCGACTTCGACCAGTTTGGTTTGGTAATCCTACAGGCAGTCAGGCTCTGATACCAAAGCTGTCGGGACCCCGATCCTAAGTCACACCGGTCTAGCATGTAACACATCATATCACTTTGCGGCCTCACGCACGGTAACCCACGGTTACCGTCTTTACCTGGGCCGGGACCGTTTGCATCTTTTGGCTCACGTATATGATTGTGTCGCTAGCATCCATGTGACAGAGAACCCGGGCCGACATGACTAGTCGTAAACCAAGGTGGCACAAACTTACAGGGACAGGCATACATGACCCAGCAATGCACGTGTCGGTCAGGAGCGAGTGTAACCAAGTCGTAGCAAGCTACAAGGACTCCAGTAAAACACCGCGTGACATTTCCCCGTAGGGACAGACACATGAGCTAAGAAGGACACATGCCGGTCAATCCATGTGTTCCGGATGGAAGCACTAGGAGGCATTTCCCCATACAGAAGGCTACCAAGAATAAACAACTAGGTGTCGGATCCCACACATACCAAAGCATTTCAATAACATACACACAATATGCTCGATATGTGTAGATACAACATGGCATCACAACATAACTCTACGACTCAAAGTATTTCTTTAGGAGTCTTCGAGGAGCCATACATAGCATGATATTACAACCATGGGTCTCATGACCCAACATACAAAGTCATACAAGCAACAAGCGGAAGCATAAACCTGTCTGAGTACAGACAGCTGAAAAGAAAGTAGGCTAGAAAGCCCGTCTATCTACAAGACCCTCCATAGGAGCCAGACCTCTGTCTGGGATTCCCAAGCTAGTCGGTCAACGTCGAACTCATCACAGAAAACACTAGCGAGACTGAAGTCTTCTCTACAAAACATAATTTAGGCAAACATGAGTACAATTGTACTCAGCAAGACTTACATCAGAACTAACTACATATGCATCAGTATCAACAAGGGGGTTGTGGAGTTTAAGTGCAGAAAGCCAGCTTTGACTCAGTGGCTATCCTGAACTACGACTACCAGTATTTTCCTTGAGGTGAGAAAGCGCACACGAGTCCACATATTCACCATAACAATACACCACTATGGATCCGCTCTCGTCTCCCTACGAGAAGGCCATCCATAGCACTCACGCTTATCTTGTGCATTTTAGAGTATCCATTCCAACTTGTCTATGAACAATGTAAGCTTCCAAGTAGTCCATATCCGCGGACGCGGCTATTCGAATAGATCATATTACCCTGCAGGGGTGTACTTCTTCACACATGTTTCCACCACTTAGCGCCTGCACACGACATGTGCTCGGCAGACTTCAAGCGAAAGACGGCGTGGGTGTAGACCACGACCTGACTAACCACACAAGTCTCTAGTCCAGGTTTATCGCCTATATGAGTCCACTCCGCAAGGAAGTCCGGCCGAAGTTTCCAGTACGGCCCCAAACGATGAGTGCAGGGTTCCCAAGTGCACCATTCGGGTGTCACTTGGTACACCGTGCCTCGGTGTCTCTACCGCAACATAGCCCACCCCTAGGGTCAGTGCTACGCACGGCCACCAACACATATCCTACAAACACCAGAAATTAGTTGCGACTCCTGGACAGAGATCAAGGCGATTAATAAGTCGAGCGGGGTCATATTTCAGGGCCCAATGTGTGGTAGTAGCTGGCTTGGATCACAAACACAGAACTCAGTTCCTGAGGATTGTCCCAATGAGACAACCCACCATGCACTCCTACATGGCCTCTCATCGCTACCTTTACCAAATCGTGTTCACACACTTAGCTCTCACCCAGTAGGACATGTTCACCACCATTCCAATTCATCCCTGACGAATTAGACCTGACACAACTCTAAGCATAGCAGGCATAACAAGGAAGGATGAATGAGTAGGAACATCATGGCTCAAACAACTCCTACTCATGCTAATGGGTTTCAACTATTTACTGTGGCAAAGACAGGTCATGCAGAGGAATGGGTTCAACTACCGCAACATGTAACAGTTGAATCTTTGTTGTCCTAATGCAGTAAAAGAGAGCAAGAGCGAGAGAGTGGGATTGTATCAGAATGCTCAATGGGGGTTTGCTTGCCTAGCACTTCTGAAGATAGTACTGCTCTTCATCAGTGTTAACGATCAAAACGTCGAAACCGTCTTCTACCGTGAGGGAACAACACCGGCAAACAGGAAAGGAATACAATCAATGCAATGCAACAATATGATGCATGATCATGACATGGCAATATGCTGTGGATTGTGCTAATGCAACTAGCAACAATTTAAATGAAGTTGGTTTGAACACAAGGTTCAAATTCAAACTCCATACAAGACATTTCAAATGCCATTTATTCAAATTGTCAAGTACAGCAACTTCAAGTTGTTCAAACATGCATGAAAATGCCATAAACATATTCTTCATGTTTTTCTGATAATTTTTCATATATAAATTATTTTCATCTGAGTTACGGTTGAATTTCTATGAATTTTAGAAGTTTTACTAATTTTATGGAATTTCCTGGTTTAATTTAAATCCCAGAAAAGGGTTTATTGCGTCATGGTGATGTCAGCACTACGGCAGCGGTCAACAGGGTTGACCTAGGTCAAACCTGACCAGTGGGGCCCACTGGTCAGTGACTGGCTAGTTAACAGGGTTAATTAGCACTAAATTAATCCTAATCCTAAATTAGTTAGGGCCTGGGCCCACATGTCAGGGTCAAACCTCCGGTCAACCGGGTCAAACCCGCCGGTCAACCGGGTCAAACCCACCGGCATTTAGCCGCCGACGAGGGCCGAAACTACGGGGTGGCTCAGAAATCGTCTACGGTGGTGCGTTCGATGTGCGGGTGGGCTCTACGGGCAGCTGGCGTCACGGCACGTCGGCTGGTGGCGTCGGCCGGGCCTGGGGTGGCCGAAGTCGACGACCATGAGCTCAAAGGCGGTGGCCAGAGTTCGGGCGTTTTCGGGTTAGCTGTTGCGGCGAGCTAGCGAGCGAGGCCGTGGGCTAGGGAGGCAGTACGCGACGCGGCGAGTGCGTAGGACCACACGGGGTGACCAAATGGTCCCCGAGGCGTCGCCGGCGAGGAGCTCAGGCGGCAGCGTGCTACGGCCATCAACGAAACGGTGGTTACAGTGAGCTATAGGCCACGAGTCTAGGGGGAAACAGCGGAGGAGCTCACTGGGGGTTCGAAGAGCAGCTCGGTGGGATCGGGGAGGCGTCGGAGACGGCGAATCGACCGGCGAGGTCCGGCAAGCAGATGCGGCGGTGACGAGCTTGAAGACGACGTTTCCAGGCATCTGGCGATGTGTGGCTCGGTGAGGAGGTGTAGGGCGGTGTGGCGGAGCTCGTGGACAAGCTGGCTTGGCGTGGGGAGGTCGGTGGCCGCGGTGGTGCTCGTCGGCGTTCTCGGGTGCTCGTGGCGGTCGCGGGAGAGAGAGAGAGAGACAAAGAGGGGATGAGGATGAGCGAGCGATCGAGGAGGGTCGAGGGAGAGTGCGTGGTGCCCTTGGGTGCCTCCAGCGGCGAGCAGGTAAGCAGGAGGTGGCCGGCGCGCCGCGACCACGCGCCTCGCGTCCTTCTGGCGCGTGGTAGGTGATGACTGGCACTGTGGACCAGATGGGCTGTACAGTGCTGGGCCAGGTTAGTCTCTCTCTCTCTCTCTCTGCTTTTCTTATTTATTTCTGTTTTCTAATATTGCAACTCTGTGTTGATTTAAATAAAATACCAAAACATGTTCAAAACTCCTGAAAATAATTGTGGCACATGTTGCAATATTTCCAACAGCCCTCAACTATTATCAGAATTATTTGAGCATTTTGTAATATTTATAACATTTAAATGCCCAAACTCAAATAACTTATGAATTAATTCAAAAATCTAGAATGACCTAGAAAAATGTAGACCAATTTTGGTAGAGGTTTCCAACCAATTCAAAAATGATGAACTTTTCTGAAGGGCATTTTGGGTTCATTGAAAAATATTTTAAGTTGAACCTAATTGAAAAACATTTGGTGCTAGGGTTTAATCATCCCCATTTTAAATTAAATGAGATTTAACATGATGCATGGATGATTATGCAATGACAAGCAATGACTAAGCTAGGGCTGTGACACCCTTAGCGAGAGGGGCGACTTGATGTGCAACTATTCTGGTGAGACGGCTGACGCGCAACGGTTCGGCCAAGTTAATTTGTCTGTGGGTGAAATCAACAAAGCCACCAAGAAATTGCTGGGAGAGCCCCAAGAAAAATGCAACAAAATTGGGCTAGCTCCCTTCTGCTTGACCAACCCTGTGCCTCCAGTAAGTACTTGCTCCTTTCTTATTCTGTTCTTGACTTATTTTTCATCTCAATCTTATTTGCCGACTTATCATAAATGCAGGCAGACGCCAGGTTTTGGAAAAAGAAGAAACCTCGACAACCTGCCCCCGTTCCAATGGAGCAAGAGGATGAGCCGGTCGATGCTGATGAGGCGGCTGCAGAAAATGAGGCTGAGGTAGAGCTCGACTCGCTTGGTCGTCTTTTTATTCAACTTGCTGACACCCCTTCTTCTCAGGATGACACCGAGACCAGTCAAGCCGGCAATGTTGAGGTGCCTCAAAGCCCAACTTCATCTCTCCCACAAGCCGGTCTTATCAGGCAACCCCTTAATCCTTCTGCCTTGAATTATCAGGAGACGTCGCCCTCCTCTAGAGAATTAACCACCTCCCAGCTCCCGCCTTTGATCATTAAGCCTGGGTAATCATTTGGCAATTTATACTTTATCACAGTAATTATTCCTTCAACCTGAATATGCTCACATGATTGCAGGGCCAAGGCCATCCATAAGAAAAAGGTGGGCGAGTCATCTTCCTCTGATGCAATCCCGGAGTCTCAAGACCCGCCAATTGTGACTCCTGAGGTCCAAGTTGAACCCGCGAGAGAGGATAACCCGGACCAAAGGGTTGAGCCTGTTCATCCTGATGAGCCGGTGATGGAAGCAAGCATCCTTGAAGAACAACACCACATGGATGACCCGGCGCAGAATGCCGATCTGCCAAGCCCTGCTCAAGCCGCCAGTCCTATGGAGATGGAAAATATCATTTCTTCTCACACACTGGGTGACGCGGAAGCGAATATCACAGGAGAGGCCTTTAAAGCTCCAGAAATGTCAAATACTCTGGCCAAAATCACAGCGAAGGATGAGCCGTCATTTTTGACGTTGGCCAAGGATGAGCCGTTAACTTTAGTGTGAGGGAAAATGAAGTTGGAACTTCCAAATGTTGAAAAGCTGAGTGTGGAAGAACTCCACCAAAATTACTTGACCCGGCTGTCTGAAAACCGGGATGTTGAAGCTAGCATGATCAACATGCTTAAAAGAAAATATGAGGTAATGACATACCCCTCTTTCCTTAGTATTTGTACATACTTATCTAGCCCCCAAGTCTTGAGCATATGAAGATATGATTGTGCTGAAGACTTGCTTAAAAACCATCTTATCACATTGTAGCCCCCGAGGGCTGGCTCAGTAAAGTATACTGAGCTGGGACTTTAGTAAAATAGTGGAAAATTGAAATGTGATACCGTAGCCCCCAAGGGCCGGGTCGTTATTAAAAGAAACGAGCCGGTTCTTCAATATATCCATCATAATCAATGTGTTGTAGAAAAAGTGACCTGTAGCCCCCAAGGGCCGGCTCATCTCTATGAGAGAGACGAGTCTTCCATTGTATAGGAGTGAGAAGTGACTTGCATTAGCCCCCAAGTGCCATGTAGGGTGCTTGCAGCTGCTTGGGACTTGATTATATAACAACTTTTGCATGTTGTAGCCCCCAAGGTCCAGGTCGTCTGCCTGTGGCGACTTGGGACTTTACAGAATATGCTCTGACATATAATAAATATGCAGGAAATGCTGGATGAAGCTGAGTCATCTGTGGCCGGCTTACAAAAGAGTTAAGGCTGGAAAGAGAGCTCCAGAAAAAAGCTGAAAACTTAGCTGCAAATCGCCAGAAATCCATAGACCAGGCCACGGGTCTGTTGCAGAAAGCCCAGACCGATTTTGAAAATGAAAAGGCCGGCTTGCAAAAGCTTGTGGAAGAGGTCAAAGGCCAACTGGAGCCGGTTATACATGAGCTGAACACGCTAAAGCGTCACATAACCAACATGACAGTCGCCATCTTTGGTAAGTAAATGACAAGTCAAAACCCGAATTGAGTAATGGCCGGCTTATGCACATATGTTCCCCCTTGTGCAGGTAGGAGAAATGACAATGCTGTCTAACTGCCACTTGTGAAGTTGAAGGCGATATATACATATATTGAGCAGTTGTATACTGGTGGTATGTGGCAGTGAAGGACGCCGGATCGCCCCCTATGAAGATCAGAGACATGCTTGATGACTTATCAACTATTCCGGAAAGGATCCAAGAGAGGTTGAAGTCGGCGGCTCATGCGGGGACCGGTATGGTTCTTGCACAAGCGAAAGCGTTTCTCCCTGAGATGGATCCGACTGAGATGGTTGGCGGCTTTCCTCAATACAATGTTGCTGGCAGCGAATTTTCGCAAGAAGACTTTGTGCGATGTGTGAAAGACACCCGAGTGGCAGCGACTCAAATGGTAGAGGAGCTGGACTTGTCAAAATATCAAGCCGGCTACTCGAAGGAGAATAAGCGCATCAGCACGCCAAAATACAAACCAGTCGTGCTTACTCCTCCACGCAGTAAGCAAACCTTCGCTCCTGATGTTGACCCGTCTGGTATTATCACCGCCGACTCAATTTTCCAGAAATTGTCTACTATTCAGTGGATACCAAGGGACCGCCAGACCGAGGACGAGCAAGCACGGGCTGACCCGGCAACAACTGGTGCTGGGGAACAGCAAGACGTCAACCCAGGTGCAAGCGCCGGCTTGAACGAGTAGCCCTTATGTTATAAGAACTTTGTTTATTCATAACCCAAGTGGGGCTTGTAATAGTAGTAGTAAGATACTTGCTCATCTGCTGTGCCGTCATGCACTTGATACTCTGGAGATACTTTTGTGATAAAAATTTGACGTGGTGCGGTGTTTCGCTAACCCGCCAATTATCCTTAAACTTGGAGTACTCTGCTGCTTGCAACAATGAGCCGTCATGATAACCTGGGTCATATATTCATGCCTCGGAGACTCTTGGTTGTCATGATAAACTTGATCAGAATAACCCGGTGTGTTGTTGACCCGGCGACTCTTGGTCGATATAAGTGCAATCTTGATCCAGGAACAAAAGATTTTGTAAAACAGAATAAAAGTCAAAGACAAATAACGATAAGTATTAAGCCATCTTTCGCGGCTCGACAAAAAGACTCTTGGTCGATATAAGCTCAATCCATAGCTTGGATTGATGCATGTCGTGATTAGTAACCTTGTTACTATTTGTAATGAACCAGGAAAATCATAAGGTAACTACCATGTATGAATGCATGCATGTATGCAGATGAGATGATTGCAAAATAGAGAACATAACTGCAACAAGCTGGTTTTTGTAAAACACAACTTAAAAGGCCGGCTTATAAAGCTCAAGTCTGAATTGCTTTCATGAAGCTGGCACTTTGGCCTGTTGGTTTATCCTCGCTTTCTGAAAGCCGGCTCTCACGCAACCAATCGAACGTTTTAACTCTGATGAATTCAGGGTCACCTATGTGATTGACTCATCAGACGTACGCCGGGTCGCCTTTAAGGAGTAGCATCCTACTAACAGGAAGGTTTAACCAACTTGTGGTATCTCGCCGGGTTAAAGGGTTTTGTAAGCTAAACTCAATGAGTTGGAAGCCCCCAAATAACGAAGGATCAATAATAAAAGACTCCACACACAATTTTGAGGCAAAACGATAAACTCTCTTATACAGAGCTGCCGGTCTTTATTTCATTGATCAGGAAATATGTATATACATGATGGAAGGTATGTACAAAGGTGTGACCCAGTCGATGACTTAGGTGCAGTATGGCCGGAGCTGGGCAATGTTCCAGGGCCGGCTTGTCTCCTCCTTGGAGGTTCGTGACTTGTCTGCCTCACGTATGTCAATCAGGTAATATGACCCGTTGTTGAGATTCTTGCTGACCACAAAGGGCCCTTCCCAAGGTGGTGAAAGCTTATGCGTGCATGTCTGGTCTTGTATCAGACGGAGCACTAAGTCACCTTCCTGAAAAGTGCGGCTTCGAACTCTACGGCTGTGATAGCGACGTAGGTCTTGTTGATAAATTGCTGATCTAGACGCGGCAAGTTCGCGTTCTTCTTCCAGGGCATCAAGAGCGTCTTGTTGAGCTTGCTCATTATCAGATTTCACACAAGCCGCCACTCGAGGGGAATCATGACGAATATCGCTTGGAAGCACAGCTTCTGCACCATAGACCAGGAAAAACGGCGTATAGCCTGTTGACCTGTTGGGAGTAGTCTGTATGCTCCAAAGCACCGCTGGTTATTCTTCTTCCCAGCAACCCAGCATGTGCTACAAAGGCACCACGAGCCGGGGTTTGATACCACGCAACAACTCCTGATTGGCTCTCTCTGCCTGCCCATTGGACTGAGGATGCGCAACCGATGTTAAATCAAGCCGGATATGCTCCTGTTGATAGAACTGCTTCATGACTCCCTTAGAAAGATTGGTGCCATTGTCTGTGATGGTACTGTGCGGATAGCCAAAATGAAATATCAGCTTTTTTAGAAATTTGACGGCTGTAGCAGCATCACAACGGCTGACTGGTTCTGCTTCCACCCACTTGGTAAATTTATCCACAGCCACTAATAGGTGCGTATGCTTGTTCTTAGAACGCTTGAAGGGCCCAACCATGTCAAGCCCCCAGACTGCAAAAGGCCAGGTTATTGGTATCATCCTTAATTCTTGAGCTGGCACATGAGCCTGGCGAGCATATTTCTGGCAGCCATCACACTTGCGTATAATGTCCTCTGCGTCAGCATGAGCTGTGAGCCAGTAAAAACCGTGCCGGAAAGCTTTCGCTACCAGTGACCTTCAGCCGGCATGGTGACCACAGTCACCAGAATGAATCTCATTGAGAATTGCGCGGCCTTCTTCAGGCGAAACACAACGCTGAAAAACACCAGTGACGCTTCGTCGGTGCAACTCACCATTGACGATAGTCATAGACTTGGATCGCCTGATGATCTGTCGAGGAAGGATTTCCTCCGTTGGAAGTTCTCCCCGGCTTAGATAAGCCAAGTAGGGGACTGTCCAATCAGGTATAGCATGGACAACATCTACTAGAGCTGCCTCCGGGTCAGGAATAGCCAAGTCCTCCTCTGTTGGTAACTTGATAGATGGGTTGTGCAACACGTCCAGGAAGACATTGGGTGGCACTGGCTTGCGCTGAGAACCCAAGCGAGAGAGTGCGTCTACTGCCTTGTTCTGCCAGCGATCAATGTGATCAACTTGATAACCTTTGAAGTGTCCAGCAATGTTGGTGACCGCATGCCGATAAGCCGCCATAAGCGGATCCTTGGAGTCCCATGTACCAGAAACCTGTTGGGCCACCAAGTCAGAGTCACCCAAACACCTGGCCCGGCTCAGGTTCATCTCCTTGGCCATCCGAAGTCCATGAAGCAAAGCCTCATATTCTGCTGCATTGTTAGTACAGGGGAACATAAGTCTTAAAACATAACAGAACTTATCTCCTCGTGGGGAAGTGATCACAACTCCAGCCCCCGAGCCTTCAAGCTGCCTTGAGCCGTCAAAGTGTATGGACCAGTATGTTGTGTCGGGCTTCTCTTCGGGAGCCTGTAACTCTGTCCAATCATTAATGAAATCCACCAATGCCTGAGATTTGATTACTGTGCGGGGCACATATTTAAGAGGCCGCGGACCGAGCACGATAGCCCACTTGGCAACCCGGCCTGTGGCCTCCCGGTTCTGGATTATATCCCTAAGAGGTGCTGAGCTGACCACAGTGATTGGATGTTCGTGGAAGTAATGCTTCAGCTTGCGGCTAGCCATAAATACTCCATAGACCGGCTTCTGCCAATGCGGACATCTCTGCTTGGACTCGGTTAACACTTCACTGATATAATATACAGGGTGCTGAACTGGATACTCTTTGCCGTCCTCCTTGCGCTCCATGACGACTGCCACACTAACGGCCTTGTTGCTGGCAGCAATATATAACAACATTGGTTCCTTCTCACGAGGGGCAGCAAGGACCGGCGGCTCAGACAACTGCTTCTTGAGGGCCTCAAAAGCCTGATCTACGACATCACTCCAGACAAAGTTATCCGACTTCTTAAGCAACTGATACAATGGAATTGCTCTCTCTCCGAGCCGGCTTATGAACCGGCTCAGCGCCGCAACCCGCCCAGCTAGCTTCTGCATGGCATTTAGATTAGCTAGCTTAGCCAGGGTCGTGATTGTTTTAATTTTTTCCGGGTTAGCTTCAATGCCATGCTCGGAAACAAGAAATCCCAGAAGCTTTCCTGCGGGGACACCAAAAACACACTTCTCCGGGTTAAGATTCATCTGGTAGACACGGAGATTGTCAAATGTTTCCTTGAGATCCTCCAACAGGGTTTCCTTCTTTCGAGACTTAATCACAATATTGTCCACATAAGCATGAACGTTGCGCCCGATCTGTTTGTGAAAGCAGCTCTGGACACAACGCTGGTAAGTCGCCTGTGCACACTTCAGACCAAATGGCATGGTTGTATAACAGAAAGCCCCAAAGGGTGTGATGAAAGCCGTCTTTTCCTGGTCCTCCAGCTTCATTTTGATCTGATGATAATCGGAGTACGCATCCAGGAAGCACAAACACTCACAACCCGCCGTAGCATCGATGATCTAGTCAATACGGGGCAAGGCAAAGGGGTCACTAGGACAAGCCTTATTTAGATCGGTGTAATCAACGCACATCCACCAAGTCTCGTTTTTCTTCAGAACAAGCACTGGGTTGGACAGCCATTCAGGATGGAAGACTTCAACGATGAACCCGGCAGCTAGGAGCCGGGCCACTTCTTCACCAATAGCTTTCCGCCTTTCCTCATTAAAGCGACGGAGATACTGGTGAACTGGTTTAAATTTGGGATCCACATTGAGGGAGTGCTCAGCGAGTTCTCTCGGTACACCTGGCATGTCAGAAGGTTTCCATGCAAAGATGTCCCGGTTCTCACGGATGAACTCGATGAGCGCGCTTTCCTATTTGGGATCCATGTTTGCCCCGATGGTGAACTGCTCCGAAGAATTGCCCGGGGTGAAATCAACTTGTTTTGTGTCTCTGGCCGACTTAAACTTGAGCAAAGGGTCTGACTCCGTCGTGGGCTTCTTTAGGGAGGTCCTATCAGATGGGTCAACGTTGTCTTTATAATATCGCAATTCTTCTGCATCGCAAGCCATCTCGGCGTATGCTGCATCTCCTTCCTCACACTCCAGTGCAATTTTCCGATTACCTTCAACTGTGATGGTTCCTCTCGGTCCTGGCATCTTCATCTTTAGGTAAACATAGCACGGCTGTGCCATGAATCGCGCATAAGCCGGTTGGCCGAATAAAGCATGGTATGGGCTCTTATGCTTAACCACCTCAAAGGACAGAAACTCAGAACGCTAGTTATCCTCCGAGCCGAAGGCCACCTCGAGTGATATTCTTCCCATGGGATAAGCTGACTTGCCAGGAATGATACCGTGAAAGACTGTAGAGGAAGGGGTCAGCTGTTTATCGGATAGATTCATCCGTCTGAATGTGTCATAGTACAGAATATTGATGCTGCTGCCTCCATCCATGAGTACTTTTGTTAATGTGTAACCGCCAACTTGAGGTGCCACTACCAACGCCAAGTGGCCCGGGTGATCGAGGAGGACTGGATGATCCGCCCTGCTACAGGTAACCGGCTGCTCGGACCAGTTGAGATAATAAGGTGTTGCCGGCTCAACCGTGTGGGCGGCTCGTCATTGCACCTTCCGATCCCGTTTGCAGGTGCTGTTGGTGAAAACATGATACTGTCCACTGTTTAACTGTTTTGGGTTACTCTGAAACCAAGCCGCACCGGCTTGGTGCTAATTTCCCTGGTTCCGCTGATTGCCGCCTCCAGTATGACCAGCCCCCTGAAACTCGCTGCTCTGGCTACTATTCCCGCGGAAACCAGGACCTCTGAAGGGCCCTTGCAAGCCGGCTCCCGAGAAGCCGGGTCCCTGGTTGCTGGGTTGTCTGTCGCCACCGCCCCTGTTATGATGGTTCTGGAAGACCCGTTTGGAAAATTCTTGCATGATATAGCAATTTTCCCAGGAGTGGCTGGACGGCTTACCATTATAACTATGTTCCGGACATGGAGCCTTGAGAGCTTCCTCGTAGCTGAGAGGGCGATAACTAGAGGACTGCCTCCTAGAACCATCGTTCTGACACTGATTTTTGTTCCCTGTATTTGTGTTCGCCACCAGATCGGAGCTACCATCATAACCCTTGCATTTACCGCCGTTGTTGTTCTGCCCATTACTGTTGTTCTACCGGTGGCCCTTGCCACCGCCTTTCTTATCCTTACCGGCTTTCTCCTCATCAAACGGTGGGTCTTTAGTATTGTCAGACTCCGCGTACCGGGTTAAGACATCCATCAGATCACCCATGTCCTGGGTTTTTCTCTTGAGTCGCCCTAGTTTCTGGACCAGTGGCTGAAACTTGGACGTTCATTCCAGAACAAGCACCGCCCGAGCCGCCGAGATACTGTTAGAACTGTGTATAACCATTGCAACCCAGCGAGCCCAATGGTGTGCCGACTCATCCTCCCGCTGAACGCAACGCTCCAGATCAACAATTGTGGTTGGCCTTTTGTAGGTTCCCTGAAAATTCTTGATAAAGCGCTCCTTCAGTTCCTGCCATGTGTTGATAGAATTCACCAGTAGGTTTTTCATCCAGGTGCGAGTGGGGCCTTCCAACATGAGAGGCAGATAACGTGCACACACTACCTTACTTGTGCCTAATAAGTCCATTGCCAGTTCGTAACTCTTGATCCACTCGGTGGGCTCCAGATTCGATGTGTAATTAGGAACCTTGCGATGACCTTTGAAATCTGGGGGTATGCGCACTTCTCGCAGCGCTGGTACCAAATAAGGAGTTCTGATTATGCGACTCGATAAGCCCCCAAGTTGGCCGGCTGTCTGGGTTGCGTTGGGCGGGATGGGCATTATTGGCGGGTTGACGTGCGCCGGCGGGTTGTGCCCTACACGCGCGTTTTCTTCCTCCCACGCTCGTAGAGCCCGAGCGGCGTCCACAATGTCTTTTGCATTCGGGATTCTAGGTTGATGTTGATCTGCCAGTGGTGGGGCGGCTCTTCTGCGATGTGCGCTGCTGGAAACTGCCGGTAACTCTGGACACTGGCTTCTGGTACGGCTCTGGTGAGGGGTTGAGTGAAGACGGTGCTGGCTATGCGAGTAGTTGGCCTGCTGCACTACTGCCGTCTTAAGCATCGCAATAGCGTTCCTTGCCTCCGTTTGAATCGGACCGCCCCCCTCGATCGGAATTGCCGCCAAGTTGTGGGTTGCTGCCAGCACGTTATCGACTGGGTTGGAGTAGTGTCCAATTGGGGTCTGGAACCAGCGAGACGGCGTCTGCTGTTGCTGATTTGGCGTGCGATGCTGGGCCGGCTCCCTGATAACCCACAAGTATAGGGGATCAATTGTAGCTTTTTCGATAAATAAGAGTGTCGAACCCAACAAGGAGCTAAAGGTAGAATTAATATTCCCTTCAAGTTCTATCGACCACCGATACAACTCTACGCGCACTTAACGTTTGCTTTACCTAGAACAAGTATGAAACTATTTTGTAGGTGATAGGATAGGTTTGCAAGAATAAAACTAGAAGTACTTTGCGAGAATAAAACTACAAGTAATTTGCAAGATAATAAAAGTTAGTTGTTTAGTAGAAAGCTTTTGTAACACAAGAGAATGATTTGTCCCTAGGCAATCGATAACTAGACCGGTAATCATTGTTGCAATTTTATATGAGGGAGAGGCATGAGCTAACATACTTTCCGCACTTGGATCATATGCACTTATGATTGGAACTCTAGCAAGCATCCGCAACTACCAAAGATCATTAAGGTAAAACCCAACCATAGCATTAAGTATCAAGTCCCCTTTACTCCCATACGCACCAACCCCCTTACTCGGGTGTAAGCTTCTGTCACTCTAGCCGCCCACTATAAGAGAATTATGAACGTATTGCAAACCCTACAGCGGGAATCCCTCACGCTTGCGCGACACAGAGGGCACCATAGGACAGCACCAAAATAAAACATACAACTCAAACCAATCACGATCATCAATCAACCCATCGGACAAAACGGATCTACTCAAACATCATAGGATGGTCACAAATCATTGGATAATAATATGTAGCATTAAGCACCATGTTTAAGTAGAGATTACAGTGGGTAGAAGAGGTGTTACACCACTGCATAGAGGGGGAGAGAGTTGGTGGTGACGGTGGCGAAGTTGTTGGTGTAGATCGCCATCATGATGTTTCCCCCGACGGCGCTCCGGCTCCACCGGATGAGAGGGGGAGAGAGCCCCCTCCTTCTTCTTCTTGATTGGACTCCCTCCTAGATGGGAGGAGAGTTCCCCCTCTGGTCCATGGCTGTCATGGCGGTGGAGGGGCAGGAGCCCCTCCGAGATTGGATCTCTCTCTCTGTTCTCTTCTGTTTCGCGTTCCCGTTTTCTGGCCTTTCACCGTTTCTTAAATTCTCGGAGATCCGTAACTTCGATTGCGCTGAAATTTTAACATGATTTTTTTCCGGATATTAGCTTCCTTGCGCCCAAAGAAGAGCACCAACCGACCTACGAGGGCCTCACGAGGCACCACGGCGCGCCGGGCCCCCCCCAGCGCGCCCTGGTGCCTCGTGGGGCCCACGAGGACGGCCTTGCGTTGATTCCATCTCCCAAAAATCAAATATATTCCAAAATAATTGTCCGTAAAATTTTATTTCATTTGGACTTCGTTTGATATGGATTTTCTGTGAAACAAAAAACAAGTAGAAAACAGGAACATGCACTGGCCACTGGATCAATATGTTAGTCCTAAAAATAATATAAAATGTTGCCAAAAGTATGTGGAAATTATAGGATATTGGCATGAAACAATCAAAAATTATAGATACGACGGAGACGTATCAGCATCCCCAAGCTTAATTCCTACTCGTCCTCGAGTTGGTAAATGATAAAAAAGATAATTTTTGATGTGGAATGCCACCTAGCATAATCTTGATCATATAGTTTAATCATGGCATGAATATTAAGACACGAGTGATTCAAAGCAATAGTCTATAATTTGATATAAAGATATCAATACTCAAGCATACTAACAAACAACCATGTCTTTCAAAATATTAACGCTAAAGAAAGTTATCCCTAGCCCATTATGCTCAGTCATTGATCCATTCATGAAACACACTCAACATTAACCACACCCAATGCACAAGTATGACAATAGTGCTCTCCAGTTGGTGCTTTATAAGAGAAGAGGGAGACTCAATAAAAATAAAAATGCATAAAAGTAAAATAGATAGGCCCTTCGCAGAGGGAAGCATAGATTTGCAGAGGTGCCAGAGCTCAAAGCTGAAATTAAAGAGATAAAATTATTTTGAGAGGCATGCTTTTCCTGTCAACGAAAACGACTGAGAATTCCCAATATTTTCATGCTAGACACATCATAGGCGGTTCCCAAACAGAAAGTAAAGTTTATTTCCTTTCCACCATTCTTTCACAATCCATGGCTAGCCGTATCCACGGGTGCCCTCCATACCAACACTTTCCAAGGAATTTTGTTGTTATTAATTTTTGATTTCATTGTGGGACTGGGCATCCCTATTACCAGCCACTCTCTCGTGCAATGACAAGTGAATAAACACTCATCATGAGAATAACACACGTAGCATGGAAAATATTGGCCACCCCCTGCCGCTTCATGAGCGGTACGGGCACACAAAATGGAAAATTATTTTGAAAATTAGAGTTGGCACATGCAAATTTACTTGGAACGGCATGGAAATACCGCATATAGGTAGGTATGGTGGACTCATTTGGCACGACTTGGGTTTAAGGAGTTTGGATGCACAAGCAATATTCCCGCTTTGTACAAATGAGGGCTAGCAAATAGATTGAGAAGCAACCAACCAGAAAATGAAAACGGTCATAAGCATGCATTGAGAATAACTAACACTGAATAATGCACCATAAGTAGGATATAACTTCGTTGCATAACTATTGACTTTACCTGCATGCATAGGGAATCACAAACCTTAACACCAATATTCTTACTAAATCACAATTACTCACTAGCATAACTCACATATTATCGTCTCCATATCGCAAAACTATTTCAAGGAATCAAACATATCATATTCAGTGATCTACAAGGTTTATGTAGGATTTTCTGACAAACCATGTGAATGACCAATTCCTGTTCACTCTCGAAATAGATATAAGTGAAGCAAGAGAGTTTAATTCTTTCTACAAAAGACCATGCTCTAACAAATATAAGTGAAGCAAAAGAGCATTCTACAAATAACAGTTTTCTATATGAAGAGAAATAGGCATCCAAACTTCAAATGATATAAGTGAAGCACATGAAGCATTCTATAAAGCCATACTCAAAATATATAAGTGAAGTGCAAAGAGCATTCTATAAATCAACCAAGAACTATCTCATACCAGCATGGTGCATAAAATAAAAGGGAAAAATAAGCACAAAAGACACTCCAAGAATTTATGCATATCATGCGAACAAAACAAAAACCGAGACATACCGATAATTGTTGAATAAAGATGGGATACCTTCCGGGGCATCCCCAAGCTTAGATGCTTGAGTCTCCTTGAATATTTACTTGGGGTGCCTTGGGCATCCCCAAGCTTGAGCTCTTGCCTCTCCTCATTCTTCTCATATCAATACCTCCTCGATCTTTGAACACTTCATTCACACAAAACTTAACAAAACCTTCGTGAGATCCGTTAGTATAATAAAGCAAATCACTACTTTAATTACTATTTCAAACCCATTCATATTTTATTTTTTCATTATACCTACTGTATTCTAACTTCTCCATGGCTTATACCTTCCGATACAATCCATAGTTTCATCAAAACAAGCAAAATAATGCATCAAAAACAGAATCTGTCAAAAACAGAATAGTCTGTAGTAATCTGAACATTGACCATACTTCTGTAACTCTAAAAATTCTGAAAAATTAGGAAAAAATAAAAAATTTGCATAGCAGTACTGTGTAAAAATTTCAGAATTTTTTCACGTTCCAGTAAAAAATGTTAATTCACGCACTACAGCAAAATTTTCTGTTTTTGCACCGCACATACCAAACAAGCAATTTAAACGTCCTAACGGTAAATCTTGGCACATTATTTTTATAATACAATGGATTTTTACAAGGGGATAATTATTTTTGTTGAAAAGTTTCTGTAATTCAAGATTTGCAAAGTTTCCATGGGCATGAACAAAGTTCAAGGAGCCCCCCCACTTCAACGGTGCTCGTCTTTCTTACTTTCACTTTCCTTTTTGAAAAGTTTTATGTTCCCCTCTATATTTTTGTGTTTTTAAACTTTTTAAAAGCACACAACAGAATAAAATTACTCTCTAAAACTTCCAGGTTGTCTCCCTGGCAGCGCTTTCTTTAAAGCTATTAAGCTAGGCATAAAGTGCTCAAGTAATCGATCCACTCGGATCCCAAGGTATATCAAAGCCAATTTTAATTAACAATGATTTGTATTTTAGTAGTGAGCACAAAGCAACATATATCATGCAATGACAAAGTCTAACTTTCTTCCTATGCATCGGCATGTCATAAAAGAACAATTCATGCACATCAAGTAAAGGCCAATGCATAGTATAAACAGTTTCTTGCAATTTTATCGTATTGGAAACATAGAGAGGCGGAGATGTAGTTCCTCTCTCATAATAATTGCAAGTAGGAGCAGCAAGCACATGCATATTATATTCATCAAAATCATCATGTGTAATAGTAAAAGGCAACCCATCAATGTAATCCTTAATAAGCGCAAACTTCTCCGATATAGTGTAGTTGGGAGAATTCAAAAATATAATAGGACTATCATGTGTGGGTGCAATAGCAACAATTTCATTCTTAACATAAGGAACTATAGCAAGTTCATCTCCATTTGCATAATTCATATTGGCATCATGGCCACAAGCATAGCAAGCATCAATTTCATCAAAAAGGGATATTTCAAACGAATCAAAGGGATCATAGCAATTATCATAGCATTCATCCTTCAGTAAACACGAAGGGAAATTAAAAAATGTATGAGATAAAGAGTTACTCTCATCAGAAGGTGGGCACGGGTGATCAATCCGCTCTTCCTCCTTTTGTTCTTCGCTCTCCTCCTCAATTTTTTCATCTAATGAGCTCACAGTGTCATCAATTTCTTCTTCCATAGGAGCCTGCAAAATATTAGTCTGTTCTTGGACAGCGGAGGTGTCCTCAATATATTCTTAAACATAAGCATTAGAAGCATAGTTTTCATAGCAATATTTAAGTATGGCAAATTTTTCATATTTGTAAAGAGTAGCATCACACTTTTCAATCAAAGAAGCAATTTCATATGCACCCTTAAAAGCAACAAATTCTTCTATTTGTTCAATATCATAGTAATTATAATCTCCTTTGGCATAGGAAGATAAAACTCCATTATCACTAAACTCACATTGATAGGGAAGGTGTTTCTTAGGGTCTTCAGAACAACAAGTAAAATCATGTATTTCGCATAAATTCCAAGCATAGCAATGCAAAGTATTAATATGATGCCATAAAAGTTTCCCTTTTTGAGAAAAGCGGTGTCGCACAAAATAAGCATGCTCATTTAATGATTTTCCCTCAACTAAGCTAGTTGGGTTTTTAGCACGAGCACATAGGGATCGAAGATGATCCAAGTAGAAAGCTTCAGCAGTATAATAGATTTTGGGTGGTTCTTCAACCATTGGTTTAGTAGGTACAACTAATTTTTTTGGTATTTTGCATTTCCTACCCATAACTAAAGATCCAAAACAAGAGCACAAAATAAAATTTACTCAGTGATAAAACAAACAAGCAAACACGAGAATATCAACCCCATGCTATTGCTCCCTGGCAACGGCGCCAGAAAAAGGTCTTGATAATCCACAAGTATAGGGGATCAATTGTAGCTTTTTCGATAAATAAGAGTGTCAAACCCAATGAGGAGCTAAAGGTAGAATTAATATTCCCTTCAAGTTCTATCGACCACCGATACAACTCTACGTGCACTTAACGTTCGCTTTACCTAGAACAAGTATGAAACTATTTTGTAGGTGATAGGATAGGTTTGCAAGAATAAAACTAGAAGTACTTTGCGAGAATAAAACTATGAGTAATTTGCAAGATAATAAAAGTTAGTTGTTTAGTAGAAAGCTTTTGTAACACAAGAGAATGATTTGTCCCTAGGCAATCGATAACTAGACCGGTAATCATTGTTGCAATTTTATATGAGGGAGAGGCATGAGCTAACATACTTTCCGTACTTGGATCATATGCACTTATGATTGGAACTCTAGCAAGCATCCGCAACTACCAAAGATCATTAAGGTAAAACCCAACCATAGCATTAAGTATCAAGTCCCCTTTACTCCCATACGCAACAACCCCCTTACTCGGGTGTAAGCTTCTGTCACTCTATCCACCCACTATAAGAGAATTATGAACGTATTGCAAACCCTACAGCGGGAATCCCTCACGCTTGCGCAACATGGAGGGCACCATAGGACAGCACCAAAATAAAACATACAACTCAAACCAATCACGATCATCAATCAACCCATAGGACAAAACGGATCTTCTCAAACATCATAGGATGGCCACAAATCATTGGATAATAATATGTAGCATTAAGCACCATGTTTAAGTAGAGATTACAGCGGGTAGAAGAGGTGTTACACCGCTGCATAAAGGGGGAGATAGTTGGTGGTGACGGTGGCGAAGTTGTTGGTGTAGATCACCATCACAATGTTTCCCCCGGTGGCGCTCCGGCGCCACCGGAAGAGAGGGGGAGAGAGCCCCCCTCCTTCTTCTTCTTGCTTGGCCTCCCTCCTAGATGGGAGGAGAGTTCCCCCTCTGGTCCATGGCTGCCATGGCGGCGGAGGGGCAGGAGCCCCTCCGAGATTGGATCTCTCTCTCTGTTCTCTTCTGTTTCGCGTTCCTGTTTTCTAGCCTTTCACTGTTTCTTAAATTCCTGGAGATCCGTAACTCCGATTGTGCTGAAATTTTAAAACGATTTTTTTTACGGATATTAACTTCCTTGCGCCCGAAGAAGAGCACCAACCGACCTTCGAGGGCCTCACGAGGCACCACGGCACGCCAGGCCCCCCTGGCGTGCCCTGGTGCCTCGTGGGGCCCATGAGCACCGCCTTGCGTTGATTCCACCTCCCAAAAATCACATATATTCCAAAATAATTCTCCGTAAAATTTTATTGCATTTGGACTTCGTTTGATATGGATTTTCTGTGAAACAAAAAACAAGCAGAAAACAGGAACTGGCACTGGGCACTGGATCAATATGTTAGTCCCAAAAATAATATAAAATCTTGTCAAAAGTATGTGAAAATTTAAGGATATTGGCATGAAACAATAAAAAATTATAGATACGACGGAGACGTATCACTCCCTCTGCTGAACCGGCTGCTGCAGAGGCGGTTCTCCTAGGGGAACAACTCCAGCCCCCGGGTTCGCCGGAGCCGGCGGTGTGGTGAACAGCTGAGTCGGCTCAAGATCAACCGGAAGCCGGCTTTGATGATGCCTCCGGTGGACAAGTTCTGATTTGGCCTGTCGGCAGCTTAAGTAATGCACCTCTTCGTCCAGGCGTTGCCTCTCCTCGGCAAGCCGGGCCTGCGTCTGAGCCATGCGTGTGTTCTCCGCGTTGATGTCCTCCTGGATCTTGGCCATCTGCTCGCGACACTTCATGATCTCCGTGTTGTGTGCCGTTGCGTTCTCCATGGTAACCGGCTTAGCCAACAGGCCTGTCAGCATATTCATCAAGTTCACGAGCGCCTACACCCCGGTTCTCTGAGAGCCGGCGACCGACGCGTCGGCTCCTCCTGAGCCGGCGATGGTGAGGTTCTGCCCGGCCGCGGGATCCACCGGGTCACGCACCGGATCCTGCCTACCCGCCATGTATACAGCCGCAAAACGAGGCAGCTCAAGGACTTCTGGAAAGATGTCGGTGTGTCTGAGCCTTCCATCATGCAGAGGACGGATCGACTTGGTTTCTCCCGTCGAGGATTCGCCGTCAGATTGGATAAGTGTATCGTCTCCAGACAGGGAGTTCTCTGACAAGGCCACCCCTTGGGTGAACCCTACGAAGACATGGTTCTGGCCGGCTTGAGGCGTGCCGGGTCTTGCCTGGCTCGGACTAACGCGGCGGGCCGACTCGACATCGGCGATGTTCTGCAACCCGGCAGCTGACTCGCCGACCACGCCGATGAAAGTGTGGATCTTGCCAAAGGGGACCCGGTACCCGTACTCAATTGAGTCGGCGTCGGGGCCCCAGTATGAGTCGTCGATGTAGAACTTCCCACGGCGGCTTTTCGTCATCATGCCAACCGCGTACTTCCTGAACCCTGGGAGAGATCCTGCTAAGAACTCAACTCCACCGTGCATAGGCCCCACGGTGGGCACCAACTGTCGTGGTTTTAACACGGCAGATGCCCTTGTGAAAGGACTTGGAGATGAGGCCATCGCACAAGCGTGGAAGCTAAACGGGGTTGATCAGGAACGAGAAGACACGGAGTTACCCAGGTTCGGCCCCTCACGGTGGAGGTAAAGCCTACGTCCTGCTTGATTATATTGCTGTGGATCTCGATCACAAGGATGCGGATTCGCTAACCTAGCTCTCGAGGAGATTGCAACTTAGTCTTTCTACCCAGGGGCTCCCCTTTATATATACACAGGTTGAGGCCCTGGGTTTACAACAGAGTCCGGGTCGCGGTCCAACCCGTGCCCTAGACTGCGTCCTACTTATCTTACCTCCCAAGTAAGGGAGTTTCCTTTGTCTCTGCCGTGAGCCGGCCAGCTCCACGAGCCGCCCGCTGGGCCTTGAGCTTCATAATCTTTATGGCCCACACAGCTGGTCTGATGATGATGACCTGCCATGGGATGCCGGGTCATTCCTAGCCGGGTCATACCGTGGGGTATATCCCCAACACTACTGATATTCCCAACTCTTTGACATTCATTACAAGAAAGGACAAACTTGCGTGCATCTTTGAAGAGAATAGGCCAATAAAAACCAGATTGCAATACCTTGTGTGCAGTTCGGTCTCCCGCATGGAGTCCTCCGTATGCACCGAAGTGGCACTTCCTCAAGATTTGTTCCTGTTCATGCTCAGGTATACGACGTCTAATAATACCATCTACTCCTTTCTATAAATGCGGGTCATCCAAATGTAATGTCTCAAGTCAAAGAAGAACTTTTTTTTGTTGATAGGTGTAATTGGGTGGTATATATTTAGCAACAATGTAATTAGCATAACCAGCATACCAAGAGTTATCACGAGAAGAAGAAGCATTTATAACAGCTAATTGCTCATTAGGAAAACTATCATTAACAGGTACTGGGTCATCAAGAATATTTTCTAGACAAATTATCTGCAATAGGATTATCAGCTCCCTTTCTATCTACAATATGCAAATCAAACTCTTGTAATAAAAGGACCCACCTAATCAACCTAGGCTTAGCATCTTTCTTATCCATAAGATATTTAATAGTAGCATGATCTGTGATGAGTGATATTTTTACACTCCTCTACCTTTTGTTTAAAACGAGATATTTCATTAAAATCGAGAAATTCGCTCCGATATTGCCACTAATGACTAATGAATGCATATTATTCCACAAATCCTCTCTTCATTGTGTTTCTACAGGAAATGGGATAAATATGGATGAAATCAAGTGAGAACATGGAAAGGAGGATGGGAGAAGATAAAATAAATCAGGAGGAGGCGCACTAGAAGAAACAACACCAAAGATGGTGTTTCATACGACTGCGACCGCTCGCATGAGCGGCCGTATGGCATGGGACTAAGGCCTCTCGTTGTGGCGCCCCGCCTGATTACCACTGTAGCCAGACGGTCGCCGCACACACCAGCCCAGGAAATCACTCTGGCATGCGCGTTTACAACAAGTATCATGAGCATAGGCATTTCTATTAATGGATATAAAGGTCTTACATGATATTTTACAAGGGTGATGGCAGCGGAAAAGCTCTATCTAAGGCAGCATGGTCTTGGTGCGGCTCCACTCCATAGGGATCTGACTGGGTTACTCTTCTAGCTCGCGAACACTCTGGCTCCTCGCTAGTGGACGTCGGATCCTTAGGTGAACCTGGCCACATTGAAGGCCGCTGAATACTTTTGAATGTACTCGCAAGCAAACCAAACCAACATATACACCAAGCAAAGCAATTCATGGCATTCAAGCATGCACTTGTTATCTTAACAGTATTAACTATCATGTTAGAGCAGGATCATCTAGCAAGATTAATCATCTAGCAGCATTAATCATCATGTCATAGCATGATTATCTAGCATGATAACTATCGGAGTAAATACAGTAAGGTAAAGCATATCAAGTAAATAATCCATACTCCGAATATTCTCATGATCCAAATCCGATCCAAACTTTGCGGTCATTCGACCGCTCATCTCATAGCCATCGCATGGCTAACATTCATATCCCTGACATCATCTGATGTCCATGCATCTGCACTACAAGTCTGACAAACCTTACCATTCTCTGGTTTAGTCTTAGCAATAACATTATATAGTTTGTTCCTCCAGACTCAACACAGACCAAATAGTGTGACCTAGTACGAACTGTGTCCCACGACCGAGGACGCGGCTATTCGAATAGATTTACACTCTACAGAGGTTGCGCACTTTACCCACACTATGGAGCTCCTGGCCTCATGCTCCCATTCGGGTGGACCGGTGCTGCTCCAACAAAACTTGTCTATTGTCCGGCACTCTTACGGTCCCACCGACAATCATACCCCGTCCGGGTCAAGTCCTGGGTGGCCCCTGTGTCACTCCTGACACCTGCCACTGTCGTGGCCAAACAAAACTATCCCAAACTGGGACGCCGGCAAATAACTCAACTTGGCTCACAAGGTTATCGCCGCCCACCGGGCCAGGGTAGCACGCACGCATAACCTTCCCTCTTTGGTGGTACCGATAAGAGGCAAGACAATAGACCAAGTTAGGGCCTCCCCATAAAGGAAGATGTGGCTGCACTGATAAGCTCGATTTGGTGGCACTATGACTCGATCCAGCCGACGGAGGAGGTTGTCATCATTAAGTCACATTCTTTATCATTGCAATAATAGTAACCATGCATGATGTAACAACTATGGAAACATAACAACCTATCTCCATGTTGTCACCTACGAGTCACTAGTGCGATAATATGATAAGCATTAGCAGGTAATGTAAATAGCAAGTTCAAACTAGCAGGAGTTCCATTATTTCTAACACAGGCATATTAATTAAACAGGCAAGAATAACACAGAGCAATGCTTTAGATCATATATCAGATGGTCGGCTTGCCTGGGGGTCGTTGAATTCACCGGAGAGAAGTGCGATCACCTCACGAAAAATTCACCGGAGAAGATTCCCTCTCGAAGGGGCTGAATATATTGGGCTGAAATTTGGTGGAGAGAGGTGATTTTGGTGTATGGAGATACTGGTAAAATTTCAGCTCATTTGGACATACCTAAATGGTACTTCCTTCACAGAGCTTGAATCTGGACAGGAATCAAATGGAATTTTTGGGAGAAAATGGTTAGATAAAATGATATGAATTTTTGTATGCTCACATATTATAGGGAATGTGAGGTCCTGGATTAATTTCAAGCATTTTGACGCAATATAAAATATAGTTGCTTCACAAACTCAAAATAGGTCCAGAAACAAGAATTGGATGATGTGCTCAAAATTTGAACCATGGAACTTGAGATCTTGATGGAAATAGTGAATATATGGATAGGAGAAGCTCTACAAATTATTTGGGATTTTTCCTGGCTACCAAAATGGTAGTTCCTTTGGAAAGTGCCCAAGATGCAATATTGGCTTTAAATAGGAAAATGCCATTTCCTTTATTTAATTATGGCCAATATTTTTATGGGAGCTCAATATGGTCACAAAGAATATCTCCACAAGTTTTCATGAACTTTGGCGATGCATAGATATTTTCCTGGATTTAATTCCTTTAAACAGCAGACAAAGGAATTAATTTTAAATGAAAAATATTGCAAATGACTTGGCAATATTTTTATATATCCAGGGTTTATAGATATGGGATGACCACTGGGAAAAGTTTGGGAGGCAACAGATCAAAGGAAATTTGGCTTCCTTTGTAACGGGAGGAATTAGGGTTTCCCTTTCGGTAACTCAGATGGTAGGGTTTCGGTGGCCAAATCCTGAGATCATATTTTGATGGCAAGGTTGAACTGGGGAGAATCCCTGGTCAGATAAGAAGGGCAAGGCTAAATGACCATCTTCTTATACCCAAGATCGACAGAAAACCCGATAACATCGAAAAAAAGACGGGAGTCAAATCCCGCGAAGGAAAAAAACAAGGAGCGAAAACCAGGGTGTTACACTCATCCACCTGAACAAGTTTTGTAAAGGGGTCGAGGCTGAAATGTCAACAGAATATCCGCGAGAAGAACCAGAACAGAGTCATCCTCATCCATCCCATCAACCCTAGCCGCCGCCATTTCCATCACCACCATAGTTCTTCTTCCACTAGATCATACTTCTAATGTATCACACACGTCATCTAACAGCCCAAGAGTGATGCTTCCCATTTTGTAACCTCAACCAACCTTGTCATGATGTTTTCCATGATTGCACACTATCTTTTGCATCATCATTGTTGTTTTTGCATTTTCTTTTCACTTTGTTGTTTGATGGTCTTCATGTATGTTGCAATGTGCATTGCACCCATCATATGTTGTTATGATTGCTTCATGTTCATTTGTGTGTGTCTAACCTCCAACCTTGCCATTTATCTCTCAAACCAATGAGGATCACCCTTGCATGATCATCATCATCATCTTCTTCTTCTTTGAAGAGAATAGGCCAATAAAAACTAGATTGCAATACCTTGTGTGCAGTTCGGTCTCCCGCATGGTGTCCTCCGTATGCACTGAAGTGGCACTTCCTCAAGTTTTGCTCCTGTTCATGCTCAGGTATACGACGTCTAATAATACCATCTACTCCTTTGTATAAATGCGGGTCATCCAAATGTAATGTCTCAAGTCAAAGAATTTTTTTTCTTTTGTTGATAGGTGTAATTCGGTGGTATATATTCAGCAACAATGTAATTAGCATAACCAGCATACCAAGGGTTATCACAAGAAGAAGAATCATTTATAACAGCTAATTGCTCATCAGGAAAACTATCATTAAGAGGTACTGGGTCATCAAGAATATTTTCTAGACAAATTATCTGCAATAGGATTATCAGCTCCCTTTCTATCTACAATATGCAAATCAAACTCTTGTAATAAAAGGACCCACCTAATCAACCTAGGCTTATCATCTTTCTTATCCATAAGATATTTAATAGCAGCATGATCTGTGATGAGTGATATTTTTACACTCCTCTACCTTTTGTTTAAACCGAGATATTTCATTAAAACCGAGAAATTCGCTTTGATATTGCCACTAAGGACTAATGAATGCATATTGTTCCACAAATCCTCTCTTCATTGTGTTTCTACAGGAAATGGGCTAAATATGGATGAAATCAAGTGAGAACATGGAAAGGAGGAAGGGAGAAGATAAAAGAAATCAGGAGGAGGCGCACTAGAAGAAACAATGCCAAAGATGGTGTTTCATGCGACCGCGACCGCTCGCATGAGCGGTCGTATGGCATGGGACTGAGGCCTCTCGTCCACCTGAACAAGTTTTGTAAAGGGGTCGAGGCTGAAATGTCAACAGAATATCCATGAGAAGAACCAGAACAGAGTCATCGTCATCCATCCCATCAACCCTAGCCGCCGCCATTTCCATCTCCATAGCCACCATCACCACCATAGTTCTTCTTCCACTAGATCATACTTCTAATGTATCACACACATCATCTAACAGCCCAAGAGTGATGCTTCCCATTTTGTAACCTCAACCAACCTTGTCATGATGTTTTCCATGATTGCACAATATATGTTGCAATGTGCATTTTATTTTATCATTGTTGTTTTTGCATTTTCTTTTCACTTTGTTGTTTGATGGTCTTCATGTATGTTGCAATGTGCATTGCACCCATCATATGTTGTTGTGATTGCTTCATGTGCATTTGTGTGTGTCTAACCTCCCACCTTGCCATTTCGCTCTCAAACCAATGAAGATCACCCATGCATGATCATCGTCATCTTCTTCTTCTTCTTTGAAGAGAATAGGCCAATAAAAATTAGATTGCAATACCTTGTGTGCAGTTCGGTCTCCCACATGGTGTCCTCCGTATGCACCGAAGTGGCACTTCCTCATGTTTTGCTCCTGTTCATGCTCAGGTATACGACGTCTAATAATACCATCTACTCCTTTATATAAATGCGGGTCATCCAAATGTAATGTCTCAAGTCAAAGAAGAACTTTTTCTTTTGTTGATAGGTGTAATTGGGTGGTATATATTTAGCAACAATGTAATTAGCATAACCAGCATACCAAGGGTTATCACGAGAAGAAGAAGCACTTATAACAGCTAATTGCTCATCAGGAAAACTATCATTAATAGGTACAGGGTCATCAAGAATATTTTCTAGACAAATTATCTGCAATAGGATTATCAGCTCCCTTTCTATCTACAATATGCAAATCAAACTCTTGTAATAAAAGGACCCACCTAATCAACCTAGGCTGAGCATCTTTCTTATCCATAAGATATTTAATAGCAACATGATCTGTGATGAGTGATATTTTTACACTCCTCTACCTTTTGTTTAAACTGAGATATTTCATTAAAACTGAGAAATTCGCTCCGATATTGCCACTAATGACTAGTGAATGCATATTATTCCACAAATCCTCTCTTCATTGTGTTTCTACAGGAAATGGGCTAAATATGGATGAAATCAAGTGAGAACATGGAAAGGAAAAAGGGAGAAGATAGAAGAAATCAGGAGGAGGCGCACCAGAAGAAACAACACCAAAGATGGTGTTTCATGCGACCGTGACCGCTCGCATGAGTGGTCGTATGGCATGGGACTGTGGCCTCTCGTCCACCTGAATAAGTTTTGTAAAGGTGTCAAGGCCGAAATGTCAACAGAATATCTGCGAGAAGAACGAGAATAGAGTCATCCTCATCCATCTCCATCAACCCTAGCTGCCGCCACTTCCATCTATTCCTTGTTGCCCAAGTTAGGAAGCTTCATTCTTCTGGGCCTTCTCCTTGATTCGGCCCATAAGGTATCTGAGAGCCGGCCTCCTGCCGGGTCTCACTTGAGCCTCCAGCCCATCTTTGTTTATCTTCTGGTTGACCTGTCAACAGGATGACCCACTTTGCCTCAAGGCTCAGGGCCGGGTCATGCTCTTGCCGGGTCTCAACCGCGGGGAATATCCCCAATAGGAGGAGATAGCTCGGATGATCCACTAGGTCTAGTATCATTGTGTTTTTGAAGGTCTGAGGTACACGAGTTTCCAAGGTTTCTTGGTTATGTGTTGAATGCAGTCGGAACATTGGAGCATAGGTATCATGTTAGGAATTTTCTGAAGTTTTGCTCCATGTAGCCGTGGGACCAGATTGCATAACCAAGAAATTTTGGGAGTTCTTAGGTGGGAATTCAAGTAGTTAACCAGGATATCTTTCCGACAGATGCATGATATGAGATTGGGGTTCGACATCTAGTGGTTCGCTTGTCACGGTCATTTTTACAGTGGGTCTCATTGTGTCTTAAGGAGTCCTTGTGGCTTTGCTACGATTCAAGGCCGCTTCGTAGTCACTGTATGATCGAGCCCATGGGGCCTCACCATGAAAATATCGGACGAAACCTCTGACATGGATTTGCTTCCGGCTTAATTTGCAAGCCCAATCCTTTGTTTTGCTCTAGCATGGGTATTCGAGTTGCTTCGAAGCCAAGTGTTAATCCATACCTTTACTAAGTGGTGTTCTCATATTTCTATGGGAGTGCTAATCCTTCTTGATCATCGAGATTGTAATGTTAATTCTCTTCCATCCGGCGTTCTTCTCTTCAAGTTAATCCGATCCTTTCAACATTTGCAAGATCAATTCCCAGTTTTTTCAATGGCGTTCGTTTCACCCGTCCCAAGTTGTTTTCTTTTCCCACCCTCCCACCCTTTTTTCTTCATGGAGTTAGAGATCTCAAATCAAGTATCCATTTTATTCATGTGAAGTCTCTCCATGTTCTTAGCCGGTGATTTCTCATGAAGATGCTCAGGAGCTACAAGTTCATCATTCTTCGTTCTTGTTTTCTTCTCCGATGGTCAAAATTCAAGCTTCGGTGTGGATCATACCCCTTTCGTTGATTCAAATATTTTATGTTGGAAATTCTTACCCAAGCCTCTCTTGTTTATTCACCTCTCTCTTTTCTTTTCCGGTGCGAAGAAATTATCTCAGAAGATTCATGTTTCCATTCAAGATCCAGTCGAGCTATTTCGAGGTTGTTATTTCATTCAATCCATTTAAATCTTCCCGGTGCATTATCTCTTTCTAACAAATCGTCTCAACGACGTTTCATTTTCAGTGGGTCCATAATCCACAGGTCTTTTCCCAGGATCTTATTGGGCTTCCTAAATCTTTTTCTGGTAATTTCTCGACATCAAATATTTGTTCAAGGCATCTTTTCATCTTGGTTTCTTAATTTTCAGCTATTGCTTTCTTCAAGTTCTTGTGCCAAGATCTCCTCAACTCTATCGTAATCCATTCTTACGTCAAACTTCTGGATATCCAATGGATTCCATCAGTCAATTGCCTTCTCCAAGATCACTTTCAAATTCTTTTCATCGTTGGCTAAGTTTTCTATTCTTCATTATTCCGGAGTGTCTCTACAATTTTGGTGGTGTTCCTCGTCGTCATTCTCAGCGTTCAAAATCAAAGAAGAGTTTCTCTTAAATCTTGGTCCGTTCTCTCGAAGATTTGTGGTTTCAAGCTTGATGCTAGCATCTTAAATCTTTTCTCATCATGAGAAGTTCTTTCATGCCCATCCAAAGCATTTCATGAGTTCGTTGCATTTTCATACCCATCCGAAGCATTTCAAGAGTGTTTTCGTTTTGATTCTCCGGCGGCCATCATTTTAAAAGAATTCTTCATTCTCAACTTCATCTCTCGTTCTCCAAATTCTACCGGTGCATCGTTCAAGCATTCTCTAGTCAGCCAGTGATCGCTTCATTCTCTTGTATCTAAATTCCCTCAAGTATCTTTGTTCATTTTCTAATTCTTCCCGGCGATTCATTCTTTTCTTCATTCATTTCCAAATTCTTACGATGGTTCATTCAAGATTCCTCTCCTTTTGTTATCATATCAATCCATTTATTCCTTCCAAAACCCTACCGGTGGTTCATTGAAGATTTTCCAAGTTTTGCGCTATATCACTCCTCAATCCTTTCGCAACGGGAATAAGTAGTATGCCAAATCCATTGCTTGTCATCAATGCAATTGATGGAGGATAGACATACAATAATTCTTATTCTTGTTTTCCTCGAGGTGATTAATTCCTTCTTTCGAAGCTTGTTCATGATGAAGAAATTCTCGGTTCTAAGTCGTTCATCTTTTTCTTTTCCGGAGTTCCAAGTTTTCTCGGTTATCTCGTCACAATGCTCCATCTAAATCATTGCAAGGCTTCATCTTGTTATTTTCAACTTTCCTTTTGTTTCGATCATCTTGTTATTTATCTGGAGTTCTTCGAGAGCTTCTTCATGGTGGTTCATTAAGGATTTAATTCATTCTCGAAGTGTTCTTCGTGTTGCATTTCATTGTGCAATTCATTCTCCCTTATCTTTTGAAGTGGAATTTTACATCTCTTCATTCCTCTCAACTAATAAATCATTCGGTAGTGGCAGAAGTTGACCTCAAATTATTGAGATTTTTTTTCATAAGTCCATGACAAGCATATCTTTTGGATTGATTGATTCATTCAACAAATCCATTCAAGACTTCTTCGCAAGGTTGCTTTTTCAAGTTTATCCTCGTGGTAGAAGATGTTGCTCCCTTCTCCGTTCTTTGCATTCCATTCTTTCATTTGTTCCGGAGGCTTTGTTTGGTTACTATCTTCGAAATATCATTCCATCTTGTCGAGTTCACGTTCTTTGCTTCTCCAATTAACTGGAGTTTTGTCCAAATTCTTTCTTATTCCTTGTGTCATCCGTTAACACTTTGCAACCCTATAAGGTTCTTTGGTTTCACTCTTTTGTTAAGAAGCAACTTAGTTATACCTCTTCCTCTTCCTCTTCCTCTTCTCATTCCTAGATCTTAGGGTGAGATCCTTTTGTAGTGAGGGAGAGTTGTAACAACCCAAGAGTGATGCTTCCCATTTTGTAACATCAACCAACCTTGTCATGATGTTTTCCATGATTGCATAATATATGTTGCATCATCATTGTTTTTTTGCATTTTCTTTTCACTTTGTTATTTGATGGTCTTCATGTGTGTTGCAATGTGCATTGCAACCATCATATGTTGTTGTGATTGCTTCATGTGCATTTGTGTGTGTCCAACCTCCCACCTTTCCATTTCTCTCTCAAACCAATGAGGATCACCCATTGCATGATCATCATCATCTTCTTCTTCTTCTTTTCAATTTTATCCATGTGGGTATAATTCTGTCCCAATTTAATGTCCACTATTTTCCTGTATTCTGTAAAACCTTATCAAATGCATCTCCTCCAATTTTCAACCATTTTGAAGATGTTCTGGACAAATTCAAAAATAGATCTAGTTTGAATTAAATTCTAACTTGAATTATTTTTCTGTCTTTAAATAATGTCAGTCCATTTTATTCAAATACTACATTCTTCCAGGAATCCAGGGATAATGTTATATCTCCCACACACCTTCCCAGTCTCTCTGTGCATTTCACTCTCTAATTTCTGTCTGAACAAATTAAGAAAAAGAAGAAAACAAAGTCAGGGATGAACTACCTGTGCGCAGGCCACCTCACCTGACCTCCTCAGCCAGCCCAGCCGACCAGAGGGCAGCCTAGCCGAGCAGAGGGTAGCCCAGCCAGCCCACGTGCACGGGAGCGTCGTCCTCCTTCTGTACGGCGTGCATCCAGGAGGTACATGTCAACGCGCCGGTCGATTTGATGGCCGTCCGGTGACCTAGAACCCTATAAAACCTGTCCTAGACCTAGCTCTAGTTCCCCTCGACCTATTCCCCTCCTCTTCTGTCCTCGCCGCCGCCCAGGTAAGCCACCTCACAGCCGCGTCCGCCATGGCCCGAGCGAGCTCGTGCTCGGGATAGCCTCCCGTGCCTCCTCTCCTTCGTCTGCGGCCACGCGAAGCTCCGGATCATCGGCTACAACCTCCTTCGCCTCGTCACCGCCTCGGATTAGCACCTCCCCGACCTCTTCGTCCTCTTCTTCACGGACCAGAAGACCGGCAAGTTCCGAGCATCGTCGTGCCATCTCCGTCGCATCTCCGGCCACACCTCCATGTCCTTTGGATGCTAGGTGAGCAGCCGCACCTCCCCGTCGTGGGAAAACGACAATCTATGGGATTGAGAGGACCCCTTTGTGGTTCGGAAGTGGGATCAAAATACTACAAAGAGCAGGGCTAGTAGATATGAGCACAAGCAGCGATTTATCCAGGTTCGGGCCGCTGTGAGCATAAAACCCTACTCATGTTCTGGTGGTTTGATTGTATGTGAGCCCAAAGGTTACAAAGAGCACAGCTTGCCGGCAAGGTGCGCGGGAAGTGCAGCTACAACATGTAGTTGAGCTAAGAGTCGACCGTTCTAAGTGTAGCCGTGGGCCTCCTTTTATTGGCCAAGGGGTTACCACAGTGGCTAATACGGTCATTTACAGGGTATGAATAGTGACTTGCAGGGTCACCACGTCTATCTTCAGACGGGGTAGGACAAGCGCATTAAATGCACCGTTAGGTGCTACGTCGGGGAGGTGAGGCTTTGGGCAAAAGATCTGTACCACCGGTCCTGGTGCCCTCCTGTAATCTTGACACGTCCCGGGGACGGGTGTCATTAAAGTTAATCTCTGCGTGGCATGCCGACACATGCCCTGGCCAGCTAGGTTGACTGCCTGCCCACTCGACACCTATCATGCGTGCTTATCTAGCTGATGGTGAGGTGGAGTGGTAACGGGACAAAACAAGCCTGCTGGCGCGGAGCTTGCCGGGCCTTTGCTTGCCGGCAACCAGAGTCTTGGTATCTACCTTGCCGGAACGAAGCTAGCCGGCAAGGGCAATGTTGATGTTCAGTACTAGAATAGTACTTCTCAATGACCTGCCTTGAGGTCTCCTTCACGGTCTTGTTTAATCTGAGTCTTGGGTCACAGCGATCCTCCGGCAAGCCCTTGCCATCAGGAAGGCTACAACTGCATGTGCACAAGTCAGGGTACGAGGGCACCCATGCTTTAGTACACCGACAGGAGCCCCTGGGCCTGGGCCACACGCGCATGCGAGGCATCGTTGGGCTAGGCCCGAACAGTGCACAGGCACGCATGGCAGAGGATAACTGTCGTAATCTTCTCTTTTACCAGGACCCCACGACGCGCATTAAATGCGGGCATGGGAGAGGTGGAATGGAACGAGCGCGGGGAGGTAGTGCGCCTGAAAAGCGCAGCCACGTAGGACGGTAAAGAGCCAGCTACTGCGCCTTCCCCATAAAAAGGAATTCGCGAAGGGGGCTGCTCATTTACCACCCTTCTCCCAATCTTGCCATCCCCGCCATCTTCGTCTTCTTCCTTGCGCAAGAGCAGAGAGCGCCCTTTGCTTCCGCCGCCGCGCCGCGCCCCCGCGTGCTCCCACATCCTCCCTCCCCAGCGCAGCCATGGCTCCCAAGAGGAACCGAAACAAGCCAGGAAAGGTGATCGCCCCCGAGGCAGATACGAGGGAGGAGGAGCTGGCAGCGGTGCGGAGAGACAGTGTCGTCTTCAAGCCGGTGTTGGATCAGAGCGACTTGGTGAGTCGGTACTCAATCATGTGGGGGAAGGGGACGACCGCCCACACCGCGCCAGAGGTCCTTCCCGGCTCCATCAGTCCTGGACTAGACAAGTACCCCTTCTTTGCTGCATATTTTTACTGTGGGCTCGTTCCTCCCTTCTCTTAGTTCTTCGTAGAAATGATGTATACCTACGAGTTTCGCCTTCTAGACTTCATCCCCAATGCCATGACTTGTATGGCCGTCTTCGCGCATATGTGCGAAAACTTTGTTGGGGTAATGCCTAGTGTAGCTCTCTTCCGCCACTACTTCACTCCATGCATCGAAGCAGATGTCCTTTCCGGCTGCAGCACTTGGATCCCCCAGGGACGAGAACACCTACCTTCCGGGGCTGCCCTATCAGCAGTGGAGCGAGTGGCGTGGGGAATGTTGTTGGATCAAGGAAAAAGATTTCCCGGAGTTCTGCCAGCCCAGGACGACAAGGGTGGAGCACGGCACGGATTGGAGCTCTTTAGCTGCTGACGACAAGAAGCTCACAATAGCCACAATGCGCATCCTCCGCCTCAAAGCTGCCGGCCTCATCGCTAAAATGGTAGGGGCTGACTTCCTTCACCGCCGCATTGCTCCTCTCCAGAACAAGGGCAAGCCCGCTTGGGACTACAAGAACACATCAGATATCATGCGGGTCCGGACTGGACTTCACGCCAATCTGACAGTGCTGCAGCACAGGGCCCTTTGCGAGCACCTCTTCCGCCCCAGTGGCAACTTCAAGCTGCCGGCAAGGGTGGTGCCTTTATGCAATAGCTCCGCCAAGGATTCTATCATCGCGGTGATGCCATCCTGCAATGCCCATGGCGTTGAAGCGCTTTGGCAGGAGCCGCCCGAAGACGCAGTGCAAGAGTGGTTCGACACCCTGGTGGAGAGGCCTGTCAGAGAGGATAAAGATCTCTTCCGCGATACCATACCCAAAAAATTGGAGCATATCACTAACAGGGCGGTTGAGGCCAGAATGGCTGGAGGCGTCAGCGGTTCTGGGTCCATGGCAGCCAATGTCGATGAGGAATCTGGTGACAGAATGGCAAGGGAACCGCCGGAGGAACTTGCCGAAGAGCAGGAAGAACCTACCGGGGAATGGTGCGGGGAGACTATTGCAGAACAAGTACCCGAAGAATCCCCCGATCCTCCCGTTCCGGCAAGGAGAACTCATGTCCTTCGAAGAGCTGCCTCCGGAGAGCCAGTCCGCGGCATACCCTCAGGTGAGGATGTTGCCGGCGAGGAGGTAACCGGCGAGGTTGCCGAACGGGAAGGAACTCAATGCCAAGCCCCTCAACAGCAGCGAACACGGCATACCTCTATGAGGAGTACAGCCGTGCCGGCTGCCGGAGCGGGCGGGTCGTCTCGTCCTGCCACGCCGACGGCAACTAAGCGGGCAAGGACTTCTACCCCGCCGCCTTCTTCCATCACCAGGCCTGACAGCTTGTATGATCTCTCCATCTTTAGCGATGAGGAGGAGGAAGAAGAGTATGCATCTCCAATTTTCTTTGTTAACTCTTAATTTCTTGCTTGTGTTAATCTGACTTGCCTCATCTTGCCTTGACTTGACAGCGACAGGGAGACCTTGGTGTAGAGGATGGCCAAGAGGACGAGGACCGCGGCAGAGGATGAGCCGGCGACAAGCATGACGCCAGACAATGAGGTCGTGGATATCAGCCCGGACAGTAGCCCCCAGCGTGAGGCCACTACCCAATTTCCTTTGGAAAGCGCTGGTGTCGAAATATTTGCTGCTAACATCGGCACGGGAGCAGGAGAAGAACACCGCGAGGAGGAGCGCCCGGAGGCAGATCCAACTGGGGCGTTTCCGTCAGCCGCTGCTCCGGCAAGCGGCTCTCCGGCAAGGGCCTCCACAGACGAGCCCGTTCGCACTGATGAAGTGCCGGCAACCGAGGCCACCGGCAACCCGCCGACGACAACTGAGGTTGTCGGAGAGGAGACTGTCCCCCCTCAAAGGTCTCAGTCCGGTAAGCCTCCTGCCGTCGAGTATCTCTCTTAATCTTCTTTTTTGTTTTCTTGAACTTGATATGAGTCTTGATTTTCTCTCTTCTCTATCCTTTCAGATCTTCCTTCATCTGACGAAATGGACATCGATTCCACCATTGAGTTGATCGCGAGGGACGCTGCCGATGAGGCCAGCAACATTGCTGCCAGTGAGGCCATCGCGGGGACTGATGAGGAGGCCGCCAAGGCAGCTCACGAAGAGGCCGCCAAGGACGCTGCTGAGGAGGGCGGCAACAATAGTGCTGAGGCCACTGGAGACATCTCTGTCCCAGGAGCGCCAAGCACTGACTCGGCCATGAGGGCGATCCTGACCGGCAAGGCAGCCACGGACGACCACCCTTCGACACCCGAAGAGCCCTTCTCGAGCAAGTATCTGAAGGTTGGCGATGACTTGTTCGTCAGCCTTCCTGGGACGTCAAGCATCGGGGCGCCCGTGGAAGGAGAAGCCTTGGACGACGAGATCATTACCGCTGCTGGGGTTGAGGTCGTCGACGAACCGCACACCAACAGCAGCAAGACCAAAGAATAGCAGCTTCTCAAGGCTATGAGAATGAACTTCCAAAAGATTCAAGCATGCCACCTGAGCCGCACCGAAAGGATGGATTCCATGGCTGCCGTCCTTGACAAGGCGGAGGAGGAGTTCAAGAAGCGGGTGGAGGAAACACAGATCTGGTATGCAGAATGCCTCCAGGACCTTCAAGAATAGTACACCCAACTCGCCAAGGCCAAGGAGGAATTTGTCTTGGAAAAGGCCAAGGCCAACAAGGCACATGAGGAGGCTACGCAGAGGGTGGCGGCAACGGAAGCAGGGTTGAATGAGCGCAAGGTTGGCCTTGACGCTTATGGAGAAGAGCTTGCCGTTCGTGAAGCGGAGCTTGCCGCCACGCTTCGCGGCAAGGATAATGAGATCCAGGCCTTTGTCTCACAACAAACCCAAGAGCTGGAGCGCAAGCACAAGAAGGCCATCGAGGCTCAAGCTATAGAGCATGCCAAAAGGATCAAGGAGCCCGTCGATGCTGCTGAAGCCGCAAAGGTTGCCAAGACCGAGTTGGAAGGAAAGGTGTGAGCGCTTGAGGCAAAGATCGCTGCCAATGGCAAGGAGATCTTGGCGCTCAAAGCAGAGGCAGAGAAGGCAACTCACACCTTAGCGGAGCTGCAAACTTCAATGTCCGCCAAGGGCCAAGAGCTCAGCAAGGCCAACGATACCATCGAGGATCACAAAATGAAGCTGACTGCCCTGGAGAAGTCTCTTGCTGAAGCCAGGAAGCACGAGAAGATCTTGACGAAGGACCTCCAAGATGAGAAGGCCTTGGTCGCGAGCACCGCCATGACATTCAACGAGCTCAAGGGTGCCTACAAGCTTTGGACCGACTGCCTCGTGGCTGCCGCGGAGGAGATTTCTACACGGCTGTCCACCATGGGTTTGCCAGAATACCACTACTGCACCGCCGAAGGGGACACCACTAGCGCTAGGCTCACTATCTTCTTTGACGGCTTGATCGAGGAGCTGGAGAAGGATCACGGGGCTCGAGCTGCATACCTTGCCAGCGAGTCCTGCAAGCTTTGCCGGGACGTCCTATTCAAGGTACTCGTCAAAGTGGTGTACCAGAACCCAGGCATTGATCTCTCCAAGGTTTTCGCCAGTCTGCCGCGGGGAGCCGACACCAAGACCGCCGAAGAGCTTGTCACGCCCATTGCCTACAGGGTTGGCCTGATTCCCAGGACAGAGGGTGGAGTTACCCACTAATCTTGTAGCCATATCTTGTCATGCGCATGATCATGTAAAAGACAGATTTATCTTAAATTAGATCTGCACTGCATTTTGGTGTTATATAACTTGTGTTTTGGATGGATGTATGCATGCTACTCTCCTTATTCTATTCTGTCTTTGCATGATTTTTGTACCCTACGCTTGCCAGAAACTTGCCGGTGCGCGCACTCTTGCCGCGAGCGCTTGAGGAGCAAGTCCTTAGCAGCCTGCCGGAAGTGCCGCTGCCGGCAAGGTCATGCTTGACGATCACAACGCAGCTACTTAGGTTGCCAAGTGGACTCGAAACAAAGTAAGAGCGGAGTTGATCACGACAAGGTTCCTTAGCGTGCAGGTTTCTCATACAAAGGCCAAAATCGTTCAAGGACAAATTGCAACTACAAGAAAGAATTTATTCCAAAGTTTCTCAACTTAGCTTTTTCTTTGCTGTGCTTCTTGCGGTAGGATGATATCTTGAACGTCATTTGATATCCATACCATCACTCCCCCTAGGAAACTTGCACGCGAGGAACGCTTCTGTCCTTTGAGAAAAAGAAAGAAGAGAAAAGAGGAGGCTGGAACCTTGATGGTTCGTTAATCATCCTATGCAAGGGAAAATGTAACACAATGCCGCCTGCAACACATAAACAAATATGTACTTGCACAAAGAATTGTGAAACACTTATCTTTATTAATGTGCACGGGATCTGCGCCCGGCTCTGTACAAAGGTTTACATGCCTTTCCAGCAAACTTGTACAAAAGAGGTTGCCGGGCAGCCCGGCAACCGTGCCTTACTAGTAAAACTTGCGAAGATGCTCAATATTCCATGAGTTGAGCACCGGAGTGTCATCTTCAGTCTCTAGGCGGACTGCGCCGGGCCTAGTGACTCGTACCACCCGGTAAGGACCCTCCCACTTTGGCGTCAACTTGTTTTGACCCTTCGTGGACTGAATCTGATGAATAACAAGGTCGCTTTCCTCAAGGTTCCTGGCGTTCACTTTGCGGCTATGGTAGCAGCGCAAATCCTGCTGGTACCGTGCAGCACGGACATCAGCCCGGAAATGATCTTCCTCAAGGAGCATGGCATTATCTTGCCACAGCTCATCTTAATCCTCCTCACCGAAGGCCAAGACTCGAGGTGACCCGTATTTGCGTTCTGTGGGGAGCACCGCTTCTGCACCATAAACAAGGGAAAAGGGTGTCTGGCCAGTGGCTCGACTTGGTGTTGTCCTGATCGACCAAAGAACCGTCGGCAACTCTTCCACCCAGCGCCTTCCACACTTGTGCAGCCTGTCGAAAGTTCTGGTCTTGAGACCATGCAGCACTTAAGCATTTTCCCTCTCTACTTGTCCATTGCTCCTTGGGTGAGCAACAGACGTGTAGCAAATCTTATTTCCAGGCTCTTGGCAATATGCTGTGAAGGCGCGGCTCATGAATTGGGTGCCGTTGTCAGTGATGATCCTATTGGGGACACCAAAACGAGCAACCAATCCTTTGAGGAACTTGATGGCTGACTGTGCCGTCACCTTCCACACAGGCTCCACCTCAGGTCACTTTGTAAACTTGTCGATTGCAACGTACAAGAATTCAAAGCCCCCGGTAGCACGGGGGAAGGGGTCGACGATGTTGAGCCCCCAGACCGAGAAAGGCCAGGAGAGAGGGATGGTTTGGAGGGCTTGAGCTGGCTGGTGGATGTCCTTGGAGTGGAACTGGCATGCTTCACATCTGATGACCACCGCCAAGGTTTCTTGAAGGGCTGTCGGCCAATTGAATCCTTGATGGAACGCCTTGCTGACAAGCGCGCGTGACCCAATATGAGAGCCACACATCCCTTCATGCATCTCTTCCAACAACCTCTGTCCATCTTCCCGGCAGATGCACTTCAATTTCACCCCATTTGGTCTCTTTCTGTATAGAATGCTGTCAACAAACTTGTACATCCTTGATTGATGGGCTACTCTTTCTGCATCCTCTTGCTCATCGGGAAGACCTCCTGTCTAAAGGAACTGGACAATTGGCTGCGCCCATGCCAGAGCTTGTGGCTCGACGACAAGGACTAAAGGTACTTCTTCCTCTGCGGGAGCGCTTGCTTTGATGACAAGGATCTGGCTTGCCGGAAACTGTGACTCACCAACCAGGGGTATCTTGTCGGCGGTATCCACTTCCTTGGCGGCTTCCGGCAGCTCTGCTGGAAAGTAACCATCAACATCTTGTTTTCTCTTCTTCGTCAGCCTTATCCCAGCAAACCATTGTTTGGCTATGTTACCACTTTGCTCAGCCCCTCTTATAGCGTTGCTAGTTGTAGGTTGTTCCATGTTGGGACATGGATATCATGGGATATCACAATATCTCTTATTTAATTAATGCATCTATATACTTGGTAAAGGGTGGAAGGCTCTACCTTTTGCTTGGTGTTTTGTTCCACACTTGCCGCCCTAGTTTCTGTAATACCGGTGTTATGTTCCATGATGAGCGCTCCTACCATGTGTGGGGTTTTATGGGGACCCCCTTGACCATTCATTTTAGGATAAAACTCCTCCAGCAAGGCCCAACATTGGTTTTACAATTTGCCAACATAATAATCCTGATAATTAAATTAAAGCATAGGTCGTCATGAACCCGCGGATTCTTAATTCCATATAAGCAGGTGGGCCAGTGCTGATAGTGCTGGTCCAAAATGGCAGTAGCCGGGGCCACCAACGGGTGTGCCAGCCGGAAACTTAGCTGATCCGATCATGACTTGAGACGAGATACACGCGGCTCCTATCAGGGTGTCGGCACGTCGGGAGGTCTTGCTGGTTTAGTTTTACCTTCGATGAGTGGCTTGTCAACCGAGATTCCTTATAGGCATCGTGTTATCATGGTGTGAAGTTTTCCATCGGATGCATGTGGTAATTTGTGATGGACTACTTGGAGCACCCTTGCAGGGTTAAATCATTCGGAAAGCCATGCCCGCGGTTATGTGGCGACTTGGAAATTTATAACCTTCGGTTGTAGAAAACTTGACACTACATTCAATTAAAATACACCAACCACATGCGTTACCGTGATCGTCTCTTTTCGAGGGTGTTCGGGAAGAGAACACAGTGGGGTTATGTATGACTCGTAAGTAGGTGTTCAGGATCACTTCTTGATCATACTAGTATTGCGCCCGATATTGCGTAGTTTACTCTTCTTATTCTTGTATTCGTAAGTTAGCCACATACAATGCTTAGTGCTTGCGGCAACCTCACCACTTAACCATTCCATAACCATTAAGCTTTGCTAGTTTTGATACCCATGGTAATGAGATTGCCGAGTCCCCATGGCTCACAGATTACTACAACAACAGGTGCAGGTACAGGTAAAGCGATGATTTGATGTGAGAGCGATGCTTGTTCTATTTGGAGTTGTTCTTCTGCTTCTTCTTCTTCGTCGATCATAGGATGTGTTCCTGGTTAGCAAACTGGGACTAGTAGGGTGGATGTCATTCTTATTTCGTTTGATTTCATCCGTAGTCGGATCCTGCTCTTCTGTATGATGATTGCTATGTATTGATGTATTGCTGTATTCATGCTGTAGCTTGTGGCGAGTGTAAGCCTTTATTTGGTATTCTCATCTATTCAGTACATGGTATGTTGTAATGATGTCCACCTTGCGAAGCATCTCCGATATGCGCTTCTATCCTTAGTAGGACTTCTGAGTTCCTTGAGGATAGGACCGCATATTGGGCTTTACACGACATCCATTGTAAGACATATTATCAATCAATCTACCTTCATGATGTGTTCTATGATGTGTTCTTCATGTGATATGATCTCCATGTGTGAGTTGTTCGGTAAGGTATGGGTTGAGGCAAGATCCTTTCTACCCTCTGTATTTGTTGTGGGGATGAAGGGAAGGGCTTTGAATTAACGTCCCGTATGTGTGAAATAAAATTGTTCCGTAGATGTCTCTTGTCTCGTCTGCATTCTCAATCCCTACAGGTACCCAGGATCATGGAGAGCAAGCCACAGAGAGGCTAAGGGCAGGGAGACTGTGAAGTGTTATTCTGAACACCAGTGACAGAAAGGTTTAATATGGTAACATGGATCCTATCTCTAGGGATTCAAGAGGTGTAGTCATTAAACGCCCAAAGCTCTTGTCTGATTATTGCAATCTTAATTATCGAGGCAACCCCGCAAGACGGATAGGGCCTTCGGTTGGACAACCGACTCTTGATGCAGGACGCGTGCCGGTCAAGACGTAATCTGGACACATCCCCCAATTCAGTTTGTAACAAGCACATCTCGATGGGTGACTTCCAGTGCACAAATTAAGATCATATTTGGTCCCAACACAAATATATGGTTGTAAGCATTAAGACCTCATACCCATGCCTATTTTTATTATAAGTGTTCCCCTTCAGTTTGTTTGATTTTGATCCAGCCAAAAGCTGGAATTGTTCTTTAACAAAAGCTTGCTTGAGACCCTAGCTTCAAGGGGGCCTTCCTCCCGTGGGTTCAATAACTTAGGGTCACCTCTGGGAAATAGGTTAGAATCCTTTTTGCTCCCTTTCCGGATCACAAAGGAAGTAATCAAGCATTTTTCTAGCGCCGTTGAAGGGGAGAAGTTGAGTGTTCCTAGTGTTTATTTTGAGTTTTTGTTAAAGTTATAGTTTCAGTTTTTGTTTAAGTTTTAGTTTTAATTTTTGTTGCAAGTCTTGTTAGTTGAATAACCCCAAAAAGATTGCCATGGCTCATAATCTTGGAAGTTTTGCTACTCCTAGCAATAACTTTATGCATGAACCCATAGCACAACTTGATGTTGCTGAATAAATCCAAACCTAGTCTCCATGGTTCAACAAGACCAATTTGGAGGCTCTGCTTCTAAAGATGCCGGTATGCACTTGCATAATTTTACTGAATTGTGCAACATGACATGCATTAGAGATTATGACCCTAACGCTTTGAAATTGCGTCTATTTCCTTTCTCTTTGAGAGGAAAAGCAAAAGAATGTCTTCTAGCTTTACCTAGAGGCAGTATAACTTCATGGGCCGATTGTTGCAGCAAATATTTATCTAACTTTTGTACACCTACAAAAATTATGCAATTTCGTTCTCAGATTACAGGTTTCAAGTAGGAAGATCATGAGCCACTAGCGCTTGCGTGAGATCGAATGAAAGAAGCCACACGGAATTGTCCTAACCATGGAATGGAGGAATGGTTACTCCTTCATATGTTTTATAATGGTTTAAATCCTATGTCAAAACCTATGCTTGATACAGCTGTAGGAGGAACAATCAGGGGAAAGCCCATAGATGATGTCAAGAAGCTACTTGACGATATGCAAGAAAACCATGCCCAGTGGCATGTTGAAAGAAGTACCACCAAAAGAGTGAATGCAATTGAAAAAAGTAGTACGGAGTTGACAGCCAAGCTTGATGAACTCATCTCCGTCATCAAAGGTAAAGAAGAGGTAAACGTGAATGCCATCACTAATGAAGAAATTAATGATGTGAATTTCATTGCTCGCAATAGCTACAATCCCAACTGGAAAAATAATGGGTATGCTCCAAGATTGCCTTATCCTAATACTAGTGGAGGACCTAATAACTTAATGGAGCCAACAATATCAATATAAATACTCTTGATGACACTCTGAAATTTTTTATTGCCAGTCAAACAGAGCAGAATGATAACTTCAAAAATATTTTGAAGAACCATGATAACTTACTGGTTAGTTGACGGGTAAGATTGTAGGACTAACAAATGATGTGCCGATGCTAGATGGATGATCCAAGAATATGGAAGCACAAGTGGCTAATGCAGAGAGCCAAACATTGATCCTAGCTAAGTTTGCAGGTAAACTAGAATCTAACCTGGTTGAAGATATTAAGATGATGAGAAGCAATGAAGAGAAGGCAGAAGAGCTTGAGAAAAGCCATGTGCCAGAATATACCTACACCATCGCAGACTTCGTCAAAATGATTGCAATGAAGCACCCACTACCTGAGGTATCTAATGATGAGGCATATAATGTCTTTGTAGATCACGTTGCAGCCAAGGTGCGTGAACAAGATGATGAAAGAAAGATGCTGTACAGTAAGTTACCAGCTAAGCAAGAAAATTCTTTTGAGCCTACTATAGAGATTGAGATTGGTTTGAAAAGTTCAATGCTTTATGTGATCTAGGTGCTAGTGTTTCCACTTTCCCTAAATCTGTTATGATAGTCTCAATCTAGGTCCTTATGCTACTACTGAGATAAGATTGAATATGGCTAATTCTACTTTTAGCATGGAGTTATAGTTCAAATAAATGATTGCCCTGTCATGATTGATCTTGTGATAGTTGATATGCCTGAAGATCCAATTGCTCCTATAATTCTCGGTAGACCTTTTCTAAGGACTATCAAAGCTGTGATAAATGTGTTTGACTTACCTGCTAAAGATCCTTTTGTGAGACATTTCCCCAGGAAAAAGAAATTGAAGACCTACACCGGAGAGAACATTGTTGTCAATGCTAGAAGCTATGGTCTCGGTGTGTTTGAACCTACATGATCTTCACTACGGTTGAGCTAACCGACTGAAAACAAGCGCTTCGTGGGGGGCAACCCACACAAATAAAGTAGAAAAGTAAGTTTTGTATTCGTTTCAATAAAAATAGTGCTAAAGTTCTAATTAAAGAAGTTGAGTCTGGAAGAGTCGTTCTAATGAAAGCTTTGTTATGTGCAAAACTGATTATGTGTTGTATTGATATTTGAATGCCTGGATATATGCCTATGTATTGTGTTGGAACTAACCCCGCGGGAATTTGAAGAAAAAGAGAAGTTCCAAAAGAAACAGAACAAAATATGGCCCAACATGCGATCACCAAGGTCATATGGGTGGTTGTATGAATCACTGGCGATTCTAGCAGGAAACAACAAGAGGCAACCGAGCGTTCGACGGTGTTTCATTCGAGCGCGACCGCTCATATACGCGGTCGTATGAACTCTTTGAAGAAACAGAGAAAGTGTCCAGAGCGTTTGACGACGCTTCATGCGAGCACTCCCGCTCGCATAAGTGGTCGTATGACACCCTCGACCAGAAGAGTAAGAAGAACAGAGTGAACAATGGTGCTCCATAAGGTTGCTGCCGGTCGTATCGACGGTCATATGAGGTATGCACAGAAACAATTGCGCTAATAGAGTGAACGACGGCCTTCCATACGAGTACTCCCGCTTGCATGGCCGGTCGTATGGATCTCTGGTGGCCACGAAGAGCCCGAGGAAGAAGGTATTTCGCCCCCATCTCTTTCCTTTCTTCTTCTTCTTGCTCCAAACCTCTCCAAACCCTTGCACAACTTCACCCGATCTCCCTACTCATTTGATTTTAGTTCAAATCCTTCTGTTTGATCGATCTATGATACGTTTCTCCTATGATCCCCAACTTATTTTTCGTGAATCCATGTTCTACATGCCTAGCATTGCCATGTCTAGGTTATGCATATTTTTGATCTAAATTTTGAGTTTGTATTTGTTGATGTTTTTAGAGGAGTATGAGGTTATGACTATCGTAGGATCAATATTGTTTCATTGTATTGGATTGAAAAATTATTTTGTAGATGTTCCCGAGGAGGTCCACTCGCGTTCGTCGTGATGCATCGAGTTCATCCACGAATGCCGCACAACAACAACAAGTTTTCACTCACGGAATCATATTCACCAACCATGAAGCAAGGAAGAAATACCAGAAGCTTCATGCAAGGAAGATCAAAGCAAGCAAATGGGGTTGCGAGCCAACACTCACCAAGCTAGGTATTACTAATGATTTCAATTTGCTTTTGTGATAATGCCGGGTTGCATCATTTTTTTTATCAGGGATGTGAGACATATGAATGCTTGACGGTTGAGTTTCTTATCACTCTCTCGCATAATGTTGGGCTTATGCCAAATGGATATGAGGAAGAGCGGATCACTTTCCGTCTCTTGGACCTAGACTTCGACATCACTCTCAATGAGTGGTGTGCTCACTTTGGCTTCCCCAACAGCCATGATGACATCCGCTATGTTTATGAATTCACTAACCCACACCCGAGGCAATCCTTCTATCAGATGAGTCACCATGGCTCTAGACAAAGAGCCAGTTGCATTGAGAGTCCTGCTATACATTATTTCTATTATATTATCACTAACTCGTTGCAGGCACGATGAGAAGTTTCTAAGGTGAATGATGAGAAAATGATAATTCTCGAGAAGCAGCAAACCTTGACGTCGGTTATTCGCCCAACTTAGGGGCAATACTTTTGCTACACCTCGCACATCAAGCAAATCATGCACTAGGAGATATTGTGTGTGGAGGAGTGATCACCATGTTGGCCAACTCCCTTGGCCTCAACTACAATCACCTTCGCCCCATTGTCGGCAACAACCTTGTCAATATTCGTGTTCTTACTAGCACTAGATTGGTAGAATTTAGCCGTGGTTGTCATTGCATCAAAATTCCTGGAGTGGCATACTTGTTGCCTACTCCTATGCCTAACCATTTCTCCATCGAACATGGGAAATGGCATTATGTTCCACAGGAAGGAGATGCAACTTTTAACCAAGAAGGCCCACAACCTGAACAAGTAGATGAAGAATAACTCGCCACCGATGAAGAGGAGGAGCAGCCCCAAGAGCAGCCACAACAACAAGCCTACACCACCTCCAAAGACCTCTACAGTCTCCAGGGTTCCATCAATGATATGAGCAGCCTTGCTGAGTCCCTTTGAGGCACGTCTGTCTACATGAATAGCAGCTTCTCCAACTGGAGCCAAGGATGGGCTCCTGACCAACCGCCACAATGATCCCACCAGTTTGGGCTTGCAAAAGCTTAAGCTTGGGGGAGCTCACTGCCACATCAACATCAAGATGTGGAGGTATTATTTGAATAAATTGTAATGAGGTTGTACTTCTGCTTGTTGAGCTTCACAACACTCGTGTTGGTCTATCCCAACACTTTGCTATTATTTGCTTTTGTTTTTCTTTTTGCCATTGTGATTTTTTTCTTTTGCAAGTTAGTTTTCAAAAACCCAGAAAACCAAAAATAGAACAAGCTTCGCTTTGTTCTTTTGTTTTTGCCCCTTGGAGTTTGTTTGCATTCTTGTTTATATTTCAGAGGAGTTGATCTACACTGGGCAACGAGGAATGCAAGCATAAGGAAGAGAAGTGTGTAAATTCATGACCGTGAAGGTATGTCCTATGACTCCCGTCTTTTGCACTTGAAATACTTAGAGTAGATGTAGTAGTATGTGATGTATGCAAGAGGGAGTAAGTCTTGACAATTAAAACAAAGGTTTTATTCTAGTAGCTGAAATAATTTTGTAGCCTTTGTTCTGTTTAATCTAGATAACCGAGACTTGTCGTGGGACTGTTTTTAAAAGAAATTGATCAAAACTAAGAATAACCAGGCACAAGAGAAAGTCTTCAAAGACTTGTGTGTTGAGAAAAATTGTAGAGAAGATGATGTTAGAAATGCTCAACCCCATATTGTTAATTTTAATAGACTTGATAGCACTTGTGGATAAAATTTTCTAGAGGAACTTAGTTGAAGGGTGAACGAGATTATGCCAAAAATCTGTGTTGTATCTCTAACATGGTGCTTCAGCTTCTCACTGGTGCCATGGCCCCACTGCTATATGCACGTGTACATGCTTATGTGTGGCTTCATCACCTTTCTTGATGTTATGCTGAGAACTCCGCTGGCCAATGAACGATCCACCAGAGTTTCGGCTCGGATTTCGTCTATGAGTTGGTTACCATACATAGTGGCAACACTACAATTGAATATTATTCAGCTTTCTCTTAAATGTGTGTGTATGTGATAAATAATAAATACTGAGAACTGATCGCAAGAGCTCGAAAGAGACATATATCAAGATCCATAGTTCCCAAAATTAAGCCACAACGAAACTCTATGCATGATCACTTATTTGGCATAATCCCTTCATGTGATAACCGAAGTTTCAACAAACAATGATTGAAATCAAGTGCTTGAGAGGCTTGAGGATGAGACATTCGTGGGTATGTTTATGAGCACTCTAGTATCGTGTTTATCTGTACATGCCTTTCACTCCCTAAAGTATGTTTTAATGGCTCTATCAAAAGAAAAACTCTTCCGTGCATTCCTGGCAAGCAAGTTTAACTAGAGGAAACGTAATTGAGTGTCGCAAAGTTGTTTTATCTTGTAGATCAAAAACTTTGGGTTGATTATCTTTGCTTCACTAACACTTGCATAATAACCATGCCACCGCTACAACTATGCTAAGTTTTCAGGTCAAGAAGCGGAGGGCTATCTAGGCGTACCGATCGTAAGTGAACCAAAACCTTCTCGTTATTTCGGTTTAAACAACTGAGTTCCTTATGATTCGGATTTCTCTCTATGTTACTCGAGGACGATCAAGTTTAAGCTTGGGGGAGTTGATGAGTGATATTTTTACACTCCTCTACCCTTTGTTTAAACTAAGATATTTCATTAAAGCCGAGATATTCGCCCTAGTATTGCCACTAATGACTAATGAATGCATAGGATTCCACAAATCCTCTCTTTATTGTGTTTCTACAGGAAATGGGCTAAATATGGACGAAATCAAGTGAGAACATGGGATGGAGTAAAGGAGAAGATATAAGAAATTAGGTGGAGGCGCACCAGAAGAAACAACACCAAAGATGGCGTTTCATGCGACCGCGACCGCTAGCATGAGCAGTCGTATGGCGTGGAAACCGAGGCCTCTCGTCCACCTGAACACCTTTTATCAAGGGGTCGAGGCCGAAATGTCAACAGAACATCCGCGAGAAGACCATGTCATGGCGTACGACGATCTATGGGATCAAGACGATCCCTTTGTGGTTCGACTGTGGGAATCGACATGTACAAAGAGTAGGATCGGTAGATGCAAGAACACACAATGATTTATCCAGGTTCGGGCCGCCTTGAGGCGTAAAACCCTACTCCTGCTTTGGTGGTTTGATTGTGTTTGATCTCAACGTACAAAGGAGCACAACTTTTTCGGCAAGGTGCGCGGGAAGTGCAGCAACTACACGTAATTGAGCTAAGGGTCGACCCCTCTACCAGTAGCTGTGGGCCTCCTTTTATAGGCCAAGGGGTTACCATAGTGGCTAAGATGGTAATTACAGGGTATGGACAGTGATTGCACTATTAGCATGCCTATCTCTAACGAGGTAGGACAAAAGCATTAAATGCACCGTTCGGTGCTACACTGGGGAGGTGAGTTCCGGCAAAGGTTCTGCACCGCTCGTCCAGCTGCCCTTCTGTTATCTTGACACGACCCATGGACAGGTGTCATTAAAGCTAATCTTTGGGTGGCGTGCTGACACGTGCCCTGACAAGCTATGCCTGGCTGCCTGCCCACTCGTCACCTATCAATGCGTGCTTATCTGGTTGACGATGACGTGGAGCGGCAATGAGACAAAAAGAGCCTGCCGGCACGGAGCTTTGCCGGGCCTTCGCCTTGCCGGTGCGGAACTTGCCAGCAAGGGTAATCTTGATCTTCAGTACCACACTGGTACTTCTCGACCACCTGCCTCGAAGTCTTCTCCATGGTCTTGTCAACCTAGTCTCGAGCCTTGACGGAAGCAATCCTCTGGCAAGCCCTTGCCGTCGGGGAGGCTGCAACTGTCTGTGCATAAGTCAGGGTATGATAACACCCATGTTTTCATACACCGACAGGATCCCCTGGGCCTGGGCCACACGCGCCTACGAGGCGTCATTGTGCTAGGCCCAAACAGATGCACAGACACACGTGGTGCAGAATTACTGCCGCAATCTTCGCTTTTACGATTTACCCATGACACGTGTTGAATGCGGGTTGTGGGAGAGGAGGAACGAAACGGCGAGTGGGGGAGTGCGCCTGCAAAAGTGCATCCACGTCAGGCAGTAAAGAGCCAGCCCCTCGCGCCTTCCCCATAAAAAAGGTACTCGCGAAGGGGCACTGCTCATCTACTCCCCTTCTTCACCAATCTAGCAGCCGCTTGTGCACAGCCCCGCCCAGCCACCACTAAGCCTCCCCCTCAGAGCTCGCCATGGTGCCAAAGAGAGCCGCGAAGCCCATCGATTTGGCGGCGGAGGAGATGAAAGCCGCTAAAGCAGCACATCGGTGGGTTAACGTCATTTTTCTGCCGGCGCTCATAGAGGACGACCTAATGAGGAAGTACTTGTACGTGTACGCGAGGAAGACGAAGGACCACGAGGCCACAGTGGTGCTCCCAGGATCCCTTCCTCCCGTGAACGACCAATACCACTTCTTTGCCGAGTAGTTTTATTACGGGTTGTGCCCGCCCTTCTCTGATTTCTTCGTAGAGGTGATGAACACCTTCGGGTTTAGATTGCTAGATTTCACACCCAATGCGGTCACCTGCTTGTCGATCTTCGTGCATTTGTGTGAAAACTTTGTGGGAATAGCCCCAAGTGTTGCCCTGTTCCGGCACTTCTTCATTCCTAGGGTCGAGGACGACGCCCTTTCCGGAAGTGTCACTTGGATTCCAAGGGGAAATCTGAAGAAGCACTACTTGGACGGCAAGCTACACATCAAGTGGAACGAGTGGCGGGCCGATTGGTGTTGGATCAAGCAGCAGGACTTCCCGGCATTCTGTCACCTCAGAATCAAGAAGATTGAGAAAGCCACCAACTGGAGCAACGTCGACCCCAACGACGCCAAGCTTGGAGTGGCACTGTTCCGAATCCTAGCCCTCAAGGAGGCCGCCTTGACGATTGAGATGGTGGGAGCGGATTTCACTCGCTGTCGGATCGCCCCGCTGTAGCACAGAGGAGGCCGGAAAGCGTGGGATTACAAGAACCCCGCCGATACAATGCGTATGCATCCAGGCCTCAACGACAACCTGACGGTAATGGAGCATTACTGGCTCACTTGTCAGCTCTTCAACAGGGGCTACAACTTCCATCTGCCGGCAAAGGTGATCCCACTTTGCAACAATACCGCCAAGGCTTCCATCTTAGAAATGATGCCGGACTATGACGCCAAGACAGTTCTGAGCACATGGAAGGTACCCAGCAAGAAGGAAGTGGAGAGCTTGTTTGCCGGCCTAGTGGAGAAAGCTATCAAAGTCGAAGATGATATGATTCATCCGACAAAGGACGACGAGGAGCAGTTCCTTGTCGCAAGAGCTAAGGAGCTCAAGAAGGTAGCTCGTTCCCGGGCGGCTAAGGGCGCCGGCAGTGGGGGATGCACCGAAGGCCAAGTGGAAGAGCAGGCCACAGCTCCGGGAACTAGCGGAGGGGACCACACCCAAGAGCATGCCGAAGAGCATGTGGGCGAGGAGGACCAAACTAAGGAATCTGAGGAAGAAGAAGAGCAGCCTGAGGAATCTTCAGATGAAGAGGAAGAGGAGGAAGCACCTCGCCCTCCTCCTACCAAAGTGAAGGCTGCCATCGCCAAGAAGCCTGCCCAAAAGAAGGCAGCGCACACCGAGCCGACAAGTAAGGAACTTGTCGGCGTCAAGGCAGCAGCTACAGCTTCCCGGGCTCAACCATGTCGGCGCCAGCCTCCTCGCGGAGCCGCTTCCCGGCAACCAACTTCACCAACAGCAGAGAGCGAGGGTGTCGCTGTCAAAACCGGCAGACCTCGGGGTAGGGGGTCCCGAGCTGTGGATCTCGGATCGGTGGTAACAAGGACAAGGGAGACGATGTTTACCCAGGTTAGGGCCCTCTTGATGGAGGTAGAACCCTACGTCCTGCTTCTGTTTATATTGATGGAGATGTATCGAATACAGAGCTGATCTACCTCGAGATCGTAAAATGTGTCTAACTCTAGGGCTAGGTGTGTAATGTTGCATTGTTGTCCCCTCTACAGGCTAAACCCTATGGATTATATACACGCCAGGGAGGGTATCTAGGGTTACAAAGTCGGTATCTAAGAGTATGGCGGCAAGAGAGATCTTGGAGTACACGTCAAGTCTTCGGTGGAGGCAGTCTCGATCACGCTTCCTGTGTATGGCCTCCGGAGTCCATCTTGATCACAAACGGGGGCCCATCGGCCCAACCGAGGAGACAAGCTGGCTAGGTTAGCACCCCTAATCCAGGACACCGTCAGTAGCCCCTGAACTGGTCCTCGATGCCGAAGTTGACGCCCTTTGATCTTCAACTCCAGAGTCCTGGCTCGATAGACAAGTTCCCGTGCTTTATCCTCCGACCAAACTTGAAGTCCTCGACCAACCCTTAAACTTCTGTTGGGGCCCAATTTCGGACTTTGAGAATCATGTCATCTAGGGAATCGGGCCCCTTTATGGAAAAAACGTCGAAGCATCAGCCCCCTCTGTCTTTATTTAACAAACGAGCAGCCTTTGCTAGCGGCAATACGCCTCTCGACCGCAACCACAGCAAAAAAAATCCCTCCCCATCCTAGCCCAAGCTCAAGAGCCCGAACAATGGCAAGTGGTAAAGGATCGTCCAGGCGCCCTCATGGCCCTGACAGAGGGGACTGGGGGAGCTGCTCCGTCGCGCGCCTTCAATTAGAGCGCCTGGCGACACAAGGTTACCTGTCGGATGCAGATCTGGCCCCCACCCGTCCCGGAGTAACGTCCATCGACGGTCAAGCCCACGCCGAGAATTACCCTTCGCCACGAGGAGACGAGCGGGTATGCTTCGTGCCTTTCCTCCTCCGTGGCTTAGGGTTTCCAATCCACCCTTTCCTCCACGGCTTGCTGGAGTTTTACGGGCTGCAGCTACATCATCTCTCCCCGAATTCGATATTGCACATCGCGGGGTTTGTTGCGCTCTGCGAGCTACACCTCGGCCGTCAGGCGCACTTCGGATTATGCCGAAAGTATTTCTATATCGTGCCCCGCTCCTCGGCCGACAAGCTATTCAAGGTTGGAGGAGCCGAAGTCTGCCGGATCGACAAGACTGGTTATCCAGCGGGGACACCTCGGGAGGATGCCGATTACTGGCCTTTCGAGTGGTTCTACATTAACGATGTCCCACTGTACGAGCCAGTCCGGCCAGGACTCCCGTCCTTCTCATTGGATCCATCGAGGAAACATTACAGTTGGAGGCCGCAGAGCTTGGCGCAAGAGGAAAACGAAGCCGTGACTAGTCTAGCGGCAAAGGTGAAGCTACTGTCAAGCGCTGGGCTCACCATGATTGATGTGATGGCGGTAGCCCTAGGCCGAAGAGTCCAACCACTCTGGCAACGTCAGCACTTATTGTGCGAGTATAATGGGTCCAACGATGCCTCCCGATCCATGAAGGGAGCTTTTATGGACCAAATGACCCTCGGGGCCGTGCTGGCCAGCTTATACCAAGGGTCCGTGGGGGAGTTTGCCAAGCGCCAGTTCCAAGATAGGCTGTCATAGAACAACCCTGCTGACATAGTAAGTTCCTCTTCCGAACTCTCCTATTTACCTCGGGATCTTTAACATTAATCCGCTATACATCGGCCCTTAAACAGAGGTGGAGGCATTTTCTTGAAGGCGTAAGCAGTCCGGCCCATGAGCCGGAGCTGCATTGCCGCACAGAAGACCCCCTTTACAACAAGGATAAAGACCTGGCCCTTATTTATGAAGGGAGGAAATTCTTCCTGGAGAGCCTTCACGGCTCCACGGTAGCTATCATTCCTGACGCGCCGGGGACGAGGCCAGCCTCATTGGTAACACTCCCTTCCTCTAAATGAAAGAGAGCCCCTCGTCCTCTAGCCCCCAGTCATCTGACTTCTCCTCCAAAGGGGCGGCACTCCCAACGCCTACGCAGAGAAGCGGCTTCACTGGGAAGGTCTCCACCAGAAGTACAAGAAGCTCAAACCGAGGTCACGGGGGCAGGAGAAAGTGCCCCCTCAACCACCAGGTAATACTTTGATCTATGCTGCTGCAAAGACACCTCGGATTTTAACCTTCCCGATCATTTGCAGGCAGCCTTCTTCCACAATGGCGAATGTGAGGGCCGAGGGAACCAGAGCCCCGCCCGAGGAAACAGATGCCCGAAATCCCGCGGGAGTTGACCCCGGAGCCCCTCAGCCCGAGGACTCGGCGACGTCGGCTACTCCGTTCGAGATTCAATGCGCCGAGAATTATCGTCGGCAAAAAGCTTCTCTGAATAATCCGGCTTTCTCGGACAGGGAGTTCAGTGCCCTCAGCGCGGTGGATGCATACCTCGAGGCGACCCGAGGTGCCTTTGACGAATCGCTGGACGTCTTGTCACGGGGGCTACGGGTAGGTTTTTTTTGCGTATGTGTTTAAAGACAAATATGACTACCAAGTACGGTAGTAGCCCCTAAGGCTTGGTACGAGCCCCTGGGGTCGAATCAAGACTTGAATACTTAACCAGCAATCATTGTCATGAACAGGAAGCTCGCTTGAAGAACGAGCAGTTGACCTCGGCGTTGGCCCAAACAAAGGTGCTGCTTGACACAGCCTTGTCTGAGGTTGAACATGTGAAGAAATTCACCAGAGAGGCACATGGTAAGTGCTTTGTGCTTGAATTGGTTAATGCCAATGAAAATAGAGTTGACGCCAGAATCTCTTGTAGCAGCGGAAGCCCTAGGCCATCTTGAAAGAGACCTGAACCAGGCCCGCAAAGATCTGGCATATGCAGAAGCGCAACGTCAGGCAAATCAACACGTGGTTACTCAAAGAGTGGACAGTGTGAATGTGCTTAGGGCTGAGAACACCCACCAGGCCCAGGAGATTGAGAGCTTGAAAGCTCGTCTCGCTGTTGCAGAAGCAAAGAATCGGCGAACGGACGACATGATTTATGGTAAGTTATAAATCTCGAGGGATACTTGTCATGTAATTTGTCCGAGGTGATTTGTCATGCGAATGTTGTTATGTTTGGCGGCTTCATTGTCTAGCCTTCCTCCGGAATCTCGGGGTCCGATGTCCGAAGACATGGTCATTCGTCTATCCGAGGTGCACGAAAGGGCACGGAAATCGATGAAAGATGTGCACCAGGCTTTATGGCCTGAGGTGGTGCCGATTCCCGAGGACATGGCCGTGCTATCCGAACAGCTTAAGAGAGCTCGGCGCCGGATCCAGGCTTGGAAAGTATTAGCTTGCTGAGAAGGTGTGAGAGAGCCAGGGCCATGGTGAAGACCCACTACACCGGTCTGAAGACGACGGAATTAGCAAAGGTGGGACCCATGGGACCTGACAGGAAGGAAATCCCCGCTAGCCAGGCATATAATAGTGTAATGCCTACGGCGCGATTCTCACAAAAGGATTGCGCATTAGACACCCTAATAGACGGGCTATACCATGCGTGAAAACTTTGTATGACTTTATGTACCGAAGTATTCTATGTCAGTTTTTTCAGTCCATTTATCCAAACTCTGTCAGCCAGCCTTCGTCTTCCGCCTCCTCGGATAAACTCCGAGGAGTGTCCCATACTACTAGCCAAGGTCATCGGACCAGGTGCTTCAGGCGACAAGGCAATCGGGCTGCGCGGCTCGAAAGACAAGAGGGTAACAGAAAGTTATGTTATATTACTATTTAACATAAGAAACATCTTCCGAGGAAAATAGTTCTTCCAATAGTTCCTTTCCTCAGGTCACTGTGTTGAACACGTTTGTCCGAAGACGGATGACCTCGGGGGCAAAGCCCCTGGTCGGGGTTTGAAAAGACCCCTGCCACATTAGTCCTATGTCATGGCCGACTGATTCGCATTGTAAGAATGCTAGCTTTCGGCTTTGTCCGTCTGAGGTACTACACCGGTTGACCCAGGAGTAACAATCACAGCGATGCTCCCTTTGCCCCCTAGCCGAAATATCGGGAACGTAAGGGGCAAGCACAGGAGCCGGGCAACCCAGCTTGGCCAAATCTTAAAGCGAATCGATGCATATGGTGGCTCAAAAGACGATAGTACATAAGAGGTGGAATAGCTCTTGTTTTGAAAATAACATGCTATATTGTCCTCGGGGTCATTGAATAACATTCCAAGGTGGGAAATAAATAATGAGTAAAAAATTAAGTCAAAGAAAATGTACAAGTTATTTACACGGACCGTGTTCGTAGTGTCAAGCGTAGAAGCGTCGGAGTAGCGCCGCGTTCCAGGGGTGGGGCTCTAATCGGCCATCCTCCGGATCTCGGATTCGATATGCTCCTCCGATGAGAACTTGGTCAATGACGAACGTTCCGTCACATCTAGGGGAGAGTTTGTGCTTTTGTTTCTCGGGGCGTAGCCTCATTACGAGATCCCCGACGTTGAATTCTTTAGCACGAACTTCTCTTCCATGGTAGCGCCGGGCCTGCTACTGATAAATAGCTGACCTTGCCCATGCGACGTTGCGCTCTTCTTCAAGAGCGTCTAGGGCATCTTGCCGATCAAGCTCGGCATCTAGCTCCTCATACATGCACACCCAAGATGCGTCGTGTATGATATCGCAGGGATGGACCACCTCGGCGCCGTATACCATAAAAAATGGGGTGTATCCTGTGGACCTGTTTGGTGTTGTACGCAGGCCCCATAATATGGAATCAAGTTTCTCGACCCATTTGCAGTCAGATTTTTTAAGGGAGCGAACTAATCTTGGCTTAATGCCGCTAAGGATTTGCCCATTGGCTCGCTCCACCTGCCCATTAGACTGTGGGTGGTAGACGGACGCGTAGTCGAGCTTAATGCCCATTTTTTTACACCATGCCTTAACCTCTTTGGCTGTGAAGTTAGTTTCGTTGTCTATAATCATAGTATGGGGGACACCGTAACGATGTACTCCCCCCGAGATAAATCCGATTACCTGGACAGCTTCGGCCAAGGTGACTGGCTTTACTTCAATCCATTTGGTAAATTTTGTCTAGCATGATTAGGAGGTATTTATTTTTGTTTGATCCACCCTTGAGTGGCCCGACCATACCGAGCCCCCAGACTGCGAAAGGCCAAGTAATGGGGATGGTGTGAAGGGCCCCGGGGGGCAAGTGGCTCTGCTTGGCGAATACCTGGCAGCCTGGGCAACGTTGTACTAATGCCGAGGCGTCGGCACCTGCAGTTGGCCAGTAAAAACCGGCTCAAAAAGCCTTGCAGACCAAAGTCCGAGCAGCGGCGTGATGTCCGCTCATGCCGGAGTGTATCTCCCGAAGTAGGAGTTTTCCTTCTTCCTCGGATATGCATCTCTGGAGGACGCCCGTGGTGCTCATTTCATAAAGTTCCCCTTCATGAACCTTGTAGGCTTTAGACTGCCTTACAATCCGGCGGGAGTCGACTTGGTTATCGGGGAGCTCTTTTCGGAGCAGGTACGCGAGGAGCGGCTCGGTCTATGGTGTGATGACTGCCATTACTTCATGTGCTGAGGCAGTCTGTGTCGGGGCCGGATTTCCGGGACATGATATCCTAGAAATTAACCCCTCGTGTCATCACCAGTCCAGGATTACTGTTACTGGTGGACATGTCCTTGTTACAGATTACCAAGCAGTTACAAGAATTGGATACAAGACCATGAAGGTCTAATGATACAACAATGATTTCTAGAGAGGGTGACGGAAGCGACTCGTGGTTCTCCAATCGTCGATGCGACTCCATTCCCACAGGAACGGCTGACCAGGATAAATCCTATCCCGCGTGGTTGCTATCCTAGGCTCCGCATGGACGTCGTGGTAATACTCCTTGTCGAAATCCTGACCTGGCCAATTAAATAGCCAGGGACAAGCCTGTGAGTACATTTGAATGTACTCGCAAAAATAATGAACAAAAGATATACCGAATGCATATGATCATTATGGGTTAAATTATATGCATATGCTGAATGAAATTAAAGCATGGCATGATGAATATTAGCATGGGCAGAAGTATGAGTAAATAAAATGTTAGTGAGAAATCAAGAAAGTTAAAAGTGGGTAATCGGGCGAGACAGGACCGCCCGAGAATCCAAGAGAAATGCCAAATGGGTGTCTAAAAGAGAATCGGACGAGACAGGACCGCCCGAGAACTCAAGCGACGCCACGAGAGATCTTGAAAAGAAATGCCAAACGGGTGTCTAAAAGAGAATCGGGCGAGACAGGACCGCCCGAGAACTCAAGCGATGCCACGAGAGGTCTTGAAAAGAAATGCCAAATGGGTGTCTAAAAGAGAATCGGGCGAGACAGGACCGCCCGAGAACTCAAGCGACGCCACGAGAGGTCTTGAAAATAAATGCCAAACGGGTGTCTAAAAGAGAATCGGGCGAGACAGGACCGCCCGAGAACTCAAGCGACACCACGAGAGGTCTTGAAAAGAAATACCAACGGGTGTCTAAAAGAGAATCGGGCGAGACAGGACAGCCCGAGAACTCAAGCAACGCCACGAGAGGTCTTCAAAAGAAATAAAACCGAGTGTCCGGGGTAGTCCAGCCAGCCCCTGAGACACTCAGGAAATAAAATAAGAGAAACGGGTTAGTCCGCAATAATATTCATATCATCAATAATATTCATGAAAATATCGGTAGTGGCAATAATCATTCTGCAAAATAATTCTTGCTCAATTTAATTATTTCCTCTGGAGACCGACACTAAGACCGAGACTTGACCAACCCAGACTGTAGTCCTTAACCGCGGACACGGCTATTCCAAAAGGTATACTCTGCAGAGGGTGTACTCTTTACCCACAAGTAAAGGATTTCTTTAGCCAGCACCGAGATGCTGACTAATTCCCATTACGGTCTTTGGGTTGAAACACACCTGACCAGCACACACCAGATTACCCTTCCTGATGCCAGGAATCACCCAAGGCATCGTTCAAGATAAACTCTAAGATGGGGAGACTACAATCTCGAATAGCATGGGATCGCAATCTCATATATAACGTGCACACAGATCAGGTGCGCTACCCCTCTCGGCTTCAATCAAATACACCCATGCCCCCTGACCAAGTGACATGCCTACCAGTGGCCTCTGGTATCTTTCACTATGGCCTCTCTGTACAGTGTGTGCGGGAAAGGGGTTAACAACTTACTGGACCATACCCTACCTGCGACAGGGACATGTGGTAGCACGGAACAAGTTTGGGGGTTACCGGAACAAGACTCGATCTACGGTCGACTCAGGAGGTTAAGTTTTCCTGCAGTGGCTAGCACAATAAAGTGTTCTTTCAATAGTAACACCAAAACAGGCCACAGCCCATGCATGTCCCTACATGCATAACCAACAAGGCATGATCATGCTCCAACGTGATCACCCTTCTGCCGGTAATGGTATTTCCCCTTATACCTGCTCCTGCAAGTTAGTCATGACAAGCACGTTGCACGGTACGAGGAAACATGCCCACACTACATGCATGCAATTTTTTTTTGAATTCAACATAAGCACGATTCAATTATTTCTTGCAAACATTTAACCATGCAATCACCATATCAAGTGTTCAAGATGCTTGCCTTGGTCATGCAGAAATATTGGGTGCACTCCAAAAGTTTTGAAAATTTTATCTTCCCTCCATTTCCCTATTTTCAAAATATCGCAATTACCACATAAAGCCAAAACAGTGCTAAAAAGTTGTTTGGAAAATTTTGAAATAAATACTAAAATAAACTAGATGAAAAATGAGGAATTTCAGAAAAAGAATCAAATTATTTGGAGTTCATATGATTTACTTAGAGAATTTCTAAGTTGAAATCAATAACTAGATGAATTGTTTAATAGATCCAACCAAAACTATGATTAGGAAAAATGTTCATGCTAGCCATATTAATAGAGCATGATTTTAGAAGTATTTAGAAATTTGAATCGTCAGATTTGGTATAGAAATGACTACTGTGGAATGATTTAAAATCCTCTGGAAGAGAAAAAGAGAAAAGTGTAGACGTGCGCCCTGAGCGAAGTATAGCCGTAAAGCGCCACTGGGCCGGGCCCAGTCGTTCGGCTGCGCGGGAGGCTGGCGACGTCGAACGCGTACTTATGGGAATACGCCTTCCTTGCACAGAAATGACTCCGAGGAGAACCCGTATCCACTTATCCGCGCGGCGCGGGTCACGGTTCACTGGCAGTGGGCCCCTCCTGGCCCACTAGTCAGGTTTGACCAGTCGCCCGCGTTGTCTTTCCATGGCAGAACAGGGGCGGCGCTCTGGCGATCGTCCCCGGCGAACGGTGGCACCGTTCGGAGAGCTGAGGCCACTGTCGTGTTCAGGAGGTCGAGGCGGTCCTTCTGGTGCCCGTCACGGCAGTTGGGATCGATGGAGTCACCGGTGGCGAGGTTCTCGGCGGACGGCGGCGTCGGGCAAGATGGGGTTCTCGCCTACGGCGGCTCCCGAGAGCAATTGAGAGGAGGGTTGGGTTCGTGGGGTCTAGGGTGAGCTAGTGGTGGAAAGAGTGGAGAGGGGGAGGCCGTGGCTGGCTCGGAATCATCCGAGAGGTGGCGGCGGCAGAAGGTGCCGGAGACGAGGGAGACGGCCATTCCCGGCCGGGTGGTTGCTCGAGGTGGTGCTTAGGGAAGGGGGAGATCATCCCGTGCAGTACTACGAGCTCAGGGAGGCTTATATTGGCGGGGAGAAGCCGGTGCCGTGGCTTCCCGAAGAAGGCACGAAGGTGGGCGGCCATTGATGGCGCCGTTGAGGCCGGTGAGAGGGCGGTGGGGTCGGCGGAGATAGGTGAGGGTAGTAGGGGTCGGTGGGGTAGTGGATGAGCTCGGGTCGTTGCATTTAAGCGATGCAGAGACGTGGCGAGGAGAGACTCGTTGGGCGGCGACGAACGGCGGCGGTGGATGGTGGTGGACGGCGCTAGCGGCCAAGGGGGAGTGTCGGCAGGGCTCAGTGTGGTCGAGGTTATCTAGTGGAAGACTAGGATGAGCGAGGGCAGCAGCTAAGGCACGGCAGGAGCTCGATGCCAGTGGAGCAAAACGCATGCTCTGGACATGCTCTGTGCACACGTACAACATGCTCGATGAACTGCCAGGGCCACCTAGGAAGCTCCTCTGACTAAGAAACTTGACAGGGTTGGGTCTTTCTGAGTGCTATAGATGGTGGACATGATAGTTTGGCCAAATGACCAAGTGTGCAATGTAGATTAGGAAGAGGCAAAATTTCTGTCATGCCCACAGGGTGTTTGACAAAACGCAAGGGCTATCTAGAAGACTTTGTTGGAAGTGAGATTTGGCAGGATGGTGTCTCTTTAGATGATAAAGATGATGGTGGAGTTGTTTTGTGAAAAGGAGAAACTTGCTAGTGCAAGTTTGGAAGAATTTCTGTTCTGGACAGAAACTTGGGGTTTTTATTTGGTGAACTCAAATGAGGTAATTGGAGCTGGTCTTCTGGAATTAAGGGTTTCTTAGGAAGGACTAGAGGTGGGAATAATTGCAGAATTTTTGGAGCAATAAAAATTGAGGTTGTAGTTCAAAGCTGAATCTGGACCAGAAAAGAAAAGAGGATGTTTTGCTCAAATTTTTTAAAAGACTAGGATGGGTTTTTGCATAAAAGTTATCTATAGGCATCACATGACTCCTCATAATTTTTGTAGAATTTTTAAAGAATTATTTAAAATAGTTGTAGTGTAACAGAAGCATCCGATAAAATTGAGAATGCTATAAAAATGATTATCTTGGGCAAAACTTTATTATGAAAATAATTCCTACTGTTATTAAAATATAAATGAAATGATTTAAGAAAACTACCAAAGCCCACAATATTATTTGCAAAATTTTATATATGGAGGGAAGAATTTTAGAAAACAGAAAACAGAAAAGGTCTTAAAATTAATAAAAGACCTAATATAATTCAAAATTTTATTTCTGGCCAAATTTTATTTAATAAAAATATGGTTAAATTTTTGTGGTGTTAGAAACTCTACCCCCCTTAAGAAAAATCTCGTCCTCTAGATTTGTTAAGGGCGGAAGAATTAAATGCATATCACAACAAACAATATTATGCAGAATGCAAACATAGCGATGCACTTATGACATACGCCCTAAAATACATCACAAAAATTGCATCACGAAAATAAGTGCTGGATGTAGCAGCAACCATGCTCATAACCGTCTTCGTTTCGAAGGTAAGATCTACGGGGTCTTGCGGAAGGGTTCTGGGTCCTAGAGCACATTCTTCTTCTTCCGGAGGGAGTGGAGGAAGTGGAGGAAGCAGACGAAGAACGCGTCCCTCTTGGGTTGGCAGAGGGAGTCCGCCAATGGCGATCCGGGGATTCAGAACGGCAAGATAGTGGAGATACTCCAGTAATTGCTGGGTGAAACGCTCCTGGGCCATCACATACTGAATGAGATAGACCAGGGCTAGATCGCTCTCTATACGTTCACAGCGGAACGTAGCTTCTGCTCGAAAAGCTGCGCGGCTCGGGAAATAGTAGTATTCCCTTGCACTGGCACAGGGTACCGGAAATCGAAGGCGGGTAACTACTTCGTAAGCAGCAGACTCAATGGCCATGCCTGAGGTCGGCATGGATCTCCCGATGAAGACAACATACGGAGGGCCTTGGTTCAAATTTGCTGGTGGGATGTGCACAACTGCCTAGTATTTCGAGCAATCAGAGGTGATCCTCATCTTGTACAGCTCATACTGGGGTGGGTGGATGGAACCAAGGGTGTTGCAGGTAAAATCCCACAAAATCCTAACAAAACTACCAGGGCTTGCATCGGGGGTTCTCAGGTAGACTCTGGGGTGAGACATGGATGGGTGGATGGGAAAAAGCAGTGCTCGAGGTGATGATGGCTGGTGTGGTTTGCAGATATGGCCTCTTATAGAGTGCCTGGGTGAGGAAATATGAAGCAGCGCCAGTACGACTTGTGCACCGGTTCCGGCGCAGGGCTGTCTGGTCAAAAACTCAGACCTCGATCCCAACAAGGAATGTGACGTATTACTGTGTGTGTCGGTTAGGGGGGGTTCAGCAGTCACGTCCAGAATTTACTTAGTCACCACACGTCAACAATTTATGACAGGGCACTCATACTACCATTGGCACACAAGTGGCCGTACAACCGCTACTATGAAAATACAGGGTAACAGGGCCACTAAGGCTCTACAACAATACTGGTGGACTCAGTCCACCTCATCGACATCTAGTCGGGCGCGTCTTGTAGATGTCGAGGCCTCTCCGTGAGCTTCAGTGTCAGAGTTGACCGGGGTCGGATGGGAGCTATAGGGCTGGGGTAGCGGTGGTGCCCCTTCGCGAGGTGTCGAGGTCACCGTCCCGTTGGAGTGGGTCTCCAAGAGACGACGGAGTTCCTCGGGGGAGGCGAAGGCACTGCCCGGGTAGATAACAGGGGCGGAACTTGGGGGCTCCACAGGCCTCCCAAGCAGCACTATCGGGGTGTCAGTGGCGGGTGCAGCTTCACTTCTCACCGGGGTCAGGAGAGCGAGCGTCCTGCGGGTCGCAATCAGATCAAGGGTGACCTGATCGAATAGTGCCTCTTGCGCTCTCAGGTAGCGCACCAGATGCACCAGGGCAGGATCTGACTCATGGTCTCCGTTGGCAACCTGGGTCGGGCTACCATAGCCTTCACGGCTAGGGTAGTAGTAGAAGGGGCGGATGTTAACTCTCGGCGACAGATGCCGGAGTTGAACGACAACCTCTAGAGCTGCAAGCTGGATGGCTTGGGGCTCGTCGGAGGTCGTCCTCCCGGTGAACCGGTAGGGGCGTTCCGATGTCGTGCCCCTCCCGTAGATGTGCACTGTGGCCCAGAAGTGGCGGATGGCATCACTCGTGTGCTCCTGGTACACAACATACTCAGGCGACTCTTCGATGCCGAAAGCACGACGGGTGAGATTGGCGAGGACGGCTACAAAGTTACCAAGCTCAGCTGCGGTAGTCTCGTGGTGAACGATGGGGCCAGGCATCTTGGTGGTTGGATATAGAACTGAGAGTGAGGCTGTGATGTGCTGAGTTGGGGCAAGGCTTCCTTTATAAGCCAGCAGAGTCTTCCATCGCACGCTTGTGGATGGGACAACTCAGGTGCCGGCCACAGGCACACGGCCTATGGGCAGGACTGATAGGTTGGGCACCGACTGCCAAAAAGGTGTCGGCTGGCTACTGTGCAGACTTACCGGATGAGATGGGCTTGACTATGGATCAAGAAAGATGTGGATTGTGTGGAAACCTAGGGATATTGACCAGGCTAAGATAGGATTAGCCAATGGTTAGCCTGGCTCTGATACCAAGGCTGCCGGGGCCGGATTTCCGGGACATGATATCCCAGAAATTAACCCCTCGTGTCGTCACCAGCCCAGGATTACTGTTACTGGTGGACATGTCCTTGTTATAGATTACCAAGCAATTACAAGAATTGGATACAAGACCATAAAGGTCTAATGATACAACAATGATTTCTAGTGAGGGTGACGGAAGCGACTCGTGGTTCTCCAATCGTCGATGGGACTCCATTCCCACAGGAACGGCTGACCAGGATAAATCCTATCCCGCGTGGCTGCTATCCTAGGCTCCGCATGGACGTCGTGGTAATACTCCTTGTCGAAATCCTGACCTGGCCAATTAAATAGCCAGGGACAAGCCTGTGAGTACGTTTGAATGTACTCGCAAACATAATGAACAAAAGATATACCGAATGCATATGATCATTATGGGTTAAATTATATGCATATGCTGAATGAAATTAAAGCATGGCATGATGAATATTAGCATGGGCAGAAGTATGAGTAAATAAAATGTTAGTGACAAACCAAGAAAGTTAAAAGTGGGTAATCAGGCGAGACAGGACCGCCCGAGAATCCAAGAGAAATGCCAAAAGGGTGTCTAAAAGAGAATCGGGCATGTAGGACCGCCCGAGAACTCAAGCGACGCCACGAGAGGTCTTGAAAAGAAATGCCAAACGAGTGTCTAAAAGAGAATCGGGCGAGACAGGACCGCCCAAGAACTCAAGCGACGCCACGAGAGGTCTTGAAAAGAAATGCCAAACGGGTGTCTAAAAGAGAATCGGGCAAGACAGGACCGCCCGAGAACTCAAGTGATGCCACGAGAGGTCTTGAAAAGAAATGCCAAACGGGTGTCTAAAAGAGAATCGGGCGAGACAGGACCGCCCAAGAACTCAAGCGACGCCACGAGAGGTCTTGAAAAGAAATGCCAACGGGTGTCTAAAAGAGAATCGGGCGAGACAGGACCGCCCGAGAAGTCAAGCGATGCCACGAGAGGTCTTCAAAAGAAATAAAACCGAGTGTCCGGGGTAGTCCAACCAGCCCCTGAAACACTCAGGAAATAAAATAAGAGAAACCGGTTAGTCCACAATAATATTCATATCATCAATAATATTCATGATAATATCGGTAGTGGCAATAATCATTCTGCGAAATAATTCATGCTCAATTTAATTATTTCCTCCGGAGACCGACACTAAGACCGACACTTGACCAACCCAGACTGTAATCCTTAACCGCGGACATGGCTATTCGAATAGGTATACTCTGCAGAGGGTGTACTCTTTACCCACAAGTAAAGGATTTCTTTAGCCAGCACCGAGATGCTGACTAATTCCCATTACGGTCTTTGGGTTGAAACACACCTGACCAGCACCCACCAGATTACCCTTCCTGATGCCAGGAATCACCCAAGGCATCGTTCAAGATAAACTCTAAGACGGGGAGACTACAATCTCGAATAGCATGGGATCGCAATCTCATATATAACGTGCGCAAAGATCAGGGGTGCTACCCCTCTCGGCTTCAACCGAATACACCCATGCCCCCTGACCAAGTGATATGCCTACCAGTGGCCTCTGGTATCTTTCACTATGGCCTCTCTGTATGGTGTGTGCGGGAAAGGGGTTAACAACTTAGTGGACCATACCCTACCTGCGGCAGGGACATGTGGTAGCACGGATCAAGTTTGGGGGTTACCGGAACAAGACTCGATCTACGGTCGACTCAGGAGGTTATGTTTTCCTGCAGTGGTTAGCACAATAAAGTGTTCTTTCAATAGTAACACCAAAACAGGGCCACAACCCTTGCATGTCCCCACATGCATAACCAACAAGGCATGATCATGCTCCAACGTGATCACCCTTCTGCCGGTAACGGTATTTCCCCTTATACCTGCTCCTGCAAGTTAGTCATGACAAGTACACGTTGCACGGTACGAGGAAACATGCCCACACTACATGCATGCATTTTTTTTTGAATTCAACATAAGCATGATTCAATTATTTCTTGCAAACATTTAACCATGCAATCACCATATCAAGTGTTCAAGATACTTGCCTTGGTCATGCAAAAATATTGGGTGCACTCCAAAAGTTTTGAAAATTTTATCTCCCTCCATTTCCCTATTTTCAAAATATTGCAATTACCACATAAAGCCAAAACAGTGCTAAAAAGTTGTTTGGAATTTTTTTAAATAAATACTAAAATAAACTAGATGAAAAATGAGGAATTTCAGAAAAAGAATCAAATTATTTGGAGTTCATATGATTTACTTTGAGAATTTCTAAGTTGAAATCAATAACTAGATGAACTCTTTAATTGATATAACCAAAACTATGATTAGGAAAAATGTTCACCCTAGCCATATTAATAGAGCATGATTTTAGAAGTATTTAGAAATTTGAATCGTCAGATTTGGTATAGAAATGACTACTGTGGAATGATTTAAAATCCTCTGGAAGAGAAAAAGAGAAAAGTGTAGACGTGCGCCCTGAGCGAAGTATAGCCGTAAAGCGCCACTGGGCCGGGCCCAGTCATTCGGCTACTCGTGAGGCTGCCGACGTCGAACGCGTACTTATGGGAATATGCCTTCCTTGCGCGGAAACGGCTCCGAGGAGAACCCGTATCCACTTATCCGCGCGGTGCGGGTCACGGTTCACTGACAGTGGGCCCCGCCTGGCCCACTGGTCAGGTTTGACCAGTCACCCGCGTCGTCTTTCCGCGGCAGAACAGGGGCGGCGCTCCAGCGATCGTCCCCGGCGAACGGCGGCACCGTTCGGAGAGCTGAGGCCACTGTCGTGTTCAGGAGGTCGAGGCGGTCCTTCTGGTGCCCGTCACGGCAGCTGGGATCGACAGAGTCACCGGCGGCAAGGGTCTCGGTGGACGGCGGCGTCGGGCAGGATGGGGTTCTCGCCTACGGCGGCTCCCGGGAGCAATTGAGAGGAGGGTTGGGTTCGTGGGGTCGAGGGTGAGTTAGTGGTGGAGAGAGTGTTGAGGGGAAGGCCGTGGCTGGCTCGGAATCATCCGAGAGGTGGCGGCGGCAGAAGCTGCCGGAGACGAGGGAGACGGCCATTCCCGGCCGGGTGGTTGCTCGAGGAGGTGCTTAGGGAAGGGGGAGATCATCCCGTGCAGTACTACGAGCTCGGGGAGGCTTATATAGGCGGGGAGAAGGCGGTGCCGTGGCTTCCCGAAGAAGGCACGACGGCGGGCGGCCATTGATGGCGCCGTTGAGGCCGGTGAGAGGGCGTTGGGGTCGGCGGAGATAGGTGAGGGCAGTAGGGGTCGGTATGGTAGTGGATGAGCTCTGGTCGTTGCATTTAAGCGATGCAGAGACATGGCGAGGAGAGACTCGTCGGGCGGCGACGAACGGCGGCGGTGGAGGGTGGTGGACGGCGCTAGCGGCCAAGGGGGTGTGTCGGCAGGGCTCAGCGTGGTCGAGGTGATCTAGTGGAAGACTAGGATGAGCGAGGGCAGCAGCTGAGGCACGGCAGGAGCTCGATACCAGCGGAGCAAAACGCGTGCTCTGGACATGCTCTATGCACACGCACATCGTGCTCGATGAAATGCCAGGGCCACCTAGGAAGCTCCTCTGACTAAGAAACTTGACAGGGTTGGGTCTTTCTGAGTGCTACAGATGGTGGACATGATAGTTTGGCCAAATGACCAAGTGTGCAATGTAGATTAGGAAGAGGCAAAATTTCTGTCATGCCCACAGGGTGTTTGACAAAATGCAAGGGGTATCTAGAAGACTTTGTTGGAAGTGAGATTTGGCAAGATGGTGTCTCTTTAGATGATAAAGATGATGGTGGAGTTGTTTTGTGAAAAGGAGAAACTTGCTAGTGCAAGTTTGGAAGAATTTCTGTTCTGGACAGAAACTTGGGGTTTTTATATGGTGAACTGAAATGAGGTAATTGGAGCTGGTCTTCTAGAATTAAGGGTTTCTTAGGAAGGACTAGAGGTGCGAATAATTGCAGAATTTTTGGAGCAATAAAAATTGAGGTTGTAGTTCAAAGCTGAATCTGGACCAGAAAAGAAAAGAGGATGTTTTGCTGAAATTTTTTAAAAGACCAGGATGGGTTTTTGCATAAAAGTTATCTATAGGAATCACATGACTCCTCATAATTTTTGTGGAATTTTTAAAGAATTATTTAAAATAGTTGTAGTGTAACAGAAGCATCCGATAAAATTGAGAATGCTATAAAAATGATTATCTTGGGCAAAAATTTATTATGAAAATAATTCCTACTGTTATTAAAATATAAATGGAATGATTTGAGAAAACTACCAAAGCCGACAATATTATTTCCAAAATTTTATATATGGAGTGAAGAATTTTAGAAAACAGAAAACAGAAAAGGTCTTAAAATTAATAAATGACCTAATATAATTCAAAATTTTATTTCTGGCCAAATTTTATTTAATAAAAATATGGTTAATTTTTTGGGGTGTTACAGTCTGCTGGACCATTGAGAGGCCTACGATACCCTCGTCGTCTTCGGGCGGGGCCTGTTGCCCGAAGTCGATTGAATCCGACGTTCCTTTGCCGTCTTGCCACACTACGAATGGCTTAAAAAGCCATTTGAGGAAGGTGTTTTCTGGGACTTTGTCCCGTTTTGCACCCAATCGGGTGAGCACATCTGCGGCCTGGTTGCTATCTCGGGGTATGTGCTGAAACTCCAGCCCCTCGAACCTGGCCAAGATTTTTATGACGGCATTTCGGTAAGCCGTCATCTTTGGGTCTTTGGCATCAAACTCGCCATTGATTTGTGAGATGGCGAGGTTGGAATCACCTCGGACCTCCTGGCATTTGACACCCATGGAGACTGCTATCCGGAGTCTGTGTAGGAGGGCTTCGTATTCAGCCGCATTGTTGGAGTCCGTGTACATGATTTGTAGCACGTATCTAATGTTATCTCCCATGGGAGACATGAGCACCATGCCAGCCCCTAGGCCGGCAAGCATTTTGGAGCCATCGAAATACATTGTCCAATGCGAGTAAGTACTGTACTCACGGGGGAGCTCGGCTTCGGTCCATTCGGCTACGAAGTCCGCCAACATCTGGGATTTAATGGCCCGGCATGGTTTGTAGATGATTTCAAAAGGTAGGAGCTCTATAGCCCATTTGGCGATGCGCCCTATAGCATCTCTATTATTTATTATGTCACTTAACGGGACGTCGGATGCCACGGTCACCGAACACTCTTGAAAATAGTGCCAAAGTTTTCGTGACGCCATGAAGACCGCGTAAGCTATCTTTTGATAATGAGGGTAGCATGTCTTGCATGGGGTTAAGACCTCGGATACGTAATATACAGGCCTCTAGACCTGGAATTTGTGACATTCCATATCTCGTTCGACCACGAGGACTGCGCTAACCACCTGGTTTGTGGCCGAGATGTATAGTATCATCGGTTCACACACGCCTGGCGCTGCCAGGATGGGATTGGTGGTGAGGTGGGCCTTGATGTCTTCCAGGGCCGCCGTGGCTTCCTTGGTCCATTCAAATGTTTTGGTCTGCTTTAACAGCTTGTATAAGGGTAAGGCTTTTTCTCTGAGCCGGGATATGAAGCGGCTCAAGGCTGCTATGCAGCCTGCCAGTTTTTGTACGTGCTTGAGCTCTGTTGGAATCTCCAAATGATCCAAGGCTCGAATTTTAGCCGGATTGGCTTCAATTCCTCGGCTGGATACAATAAAGCCGAGGAGTTTGCCAGCTGGGACTCCAAAAACGCATTTCTCCGGATTAAGTTTTATTTGAAATTCCCGCAGGCTGGCAAATGTATCTCGAAGGTTGTCTACCAACTGGTCGACGTGTTTAGTTTTGACAACTACATCGTCTACATAGGCCTCGATGGTCTTTCCGATGTGTTTTTCCAGGCACGTTTGAATCATACGCTGGTACGTGGCGCCAGCGTTCTTTAGTCCGAAAGGCATCATGTTGAAGCAGAATGGCCCGTAGGGCATGATGAATGTCGTTGCTGCCTGGTCAGATTCCTTCATTTTATTTGATGATATCCTGAGTAGGCGTCCAGGAAGCACAGCGCGTCATGGCCCGTAGTGGCGTCCATGATTTGGTCAATACGGGGTAAGGGGAAGGGGTCTTTGGGGCAAGCTTTGTTGAGGTCTTTGAAATCGACACATAAATGCCAGAACCTGTCCTTCTTTGGTACCATGACCAAATTGGCTAGCCAGTCAGGGTGTTTTATATCTCTAATGAATCCTGCTTCCAACAGCTTTGCTAGCTCCTCACCCATTGCTTGACGATTGGGCTCGGAGAAACGCCGAAGTGTTTGCTTGACAGGCTTATAGCCTTTCAGTATATTCAAGCTATGCTCTGCAAGCCTACGGGGTACCCCTGGCATGTCGGAGGGGTGCCAGGCGAATATATCCCAGTTTTCCTCAAGGAAAATACATAGGGCCTCAGCGATCTCGGGGTCGAGGTTAGCCCCTATGGGCGCCGTTTTGGCAGGGTCCGTTGGGTGAACCTGGAATTTGACTATTTCGTCGACCGATTTGAAAGAAGTAGATTTTGATCTTTTGTCGAGAACGACATCGTCCCGGCCGACTTCGGCGCGTAGCGCGGTCAGCTCCTCGGCCGCGAAGGCTTCGGCCAGAGTCTCTAGGGCGAGGGACGCCATTTTGTTCTCAGCTTTAAGTGCCCTGTCGGGATCGCTCGAGATGGTAATGATCGCTTTCGGGCCCGGCATCTTGAGCTTCATGTAGCCGTAGTGCGGTACTGCTTGAAATCTTGAAAAGGCGTCCCGTCCGAGGATGGCGTGGTATCCGCTCTTGAAAGGCATGATGTGGAACGTAATCTCCTCGGAGCGATAATTATCCGGAGTCCCAAAGACTACATCCAGGGTTATCTTTCCGCTGCAGCATACCTCTCGTCCGGGGACTATTCCTTTGAAGGTGGTGGTGCTCTGTTCTATGCGCGATTTATCGATGTGCATTTGGTCTAGAGTGTCTTCGTATATAAGATTTAGGCTGCTGCCTCCATCCATAAGGACCTTATGGAGGCGGCAGTGGTCCACAATGGGGTTGAGGACTAGCGTGGCAGGACACCTGTCTAGGGCCGACTTCGGCTGATCATCGTGGTTGAAAGTGATCGGCGTGTGTATCCACACGCCCCGAGGTGGTACTTGCCGGACAGAATTAATTTCCCGCAGGGTGCATTTGCGCTGGTTTTTAGACGTAAAGGTCTCATAAATCATTAGGACCTCGTCTTCTTCCGAGCTCTGTTCAAGGTGGCTGGAGGTACCCGCCAAGAGGGCGGGTCCCCCTTTAGCCACTTATCTCAACACCCAACAGTCGCGAAGGCTGTGTGTTGGGGATATAACCCCACGGCATGACCCGCCCGGTCAGGGCCGGGTTATCCAGTGACACCCAGGAGAGTAGCAGCGACGATCAAGACGTCAAGGCCCGTCAGGGCGACTCATAAAGTGAGCCGGCTCATAGCCCAGCACTTGAAGTGGCGGCTTAAAGGATAAAGGACGCAGCATTCCAAGATCAGGAGGCCCATACGGCGACTCATAAAGCAGGCCGGTTTAGGGCCCAATACTGGAGGCGGCGGCTCATCCAAGGACATGATATTGTTTTCCTTTCTTGAGGAGGATGATGAATAGGAAATAGATGAGATCACGGGTCTTGTTATGACCCGAACTCTGTTGTAAACCCAGGGCCTCGACCTGTATATAAAGGCGAGTCCCTAAGGCAGAAAGGACTAAGTTACAAGCTCTTGAGTACTAGGTTAGCCAAGTCGCACCCTTGTAATCGAGATCATCATCAATACAACCAAAGCAGGACGTAGGCTATTACCTCCACCGTGAGGGGCCGAACCTGGGTAAACCCTTGTCTCTCGATTCCGATCAACCCCGTTCGAGTTACCACCTAGCTGCGATGGCCTCACGACTAAGTCCTTTCACGAGGACATCTGCTGTGACAAAACCACGACAGTTGGCGCCCACCGTGGGGCCACGCACGGTGGTTTGTGTTCTTGGAGGGATCTTTCTCAGGGATCGAGAAGCTCGCGATTGGCCGGATTCAGATTTTGATTGATCCAATTTTCATCAACAACGGTGGCAACCCGCCGTATCAACACCCGGCTCACAACGCCACAACAATTCATCAGGTCATTCTGAAAATACATCTGCTCAGCTGCCCATCCGTGCCGGCTCACAAACATCGCGGCCGACTCGCTCGCCCCCGCCGACTCACAACGCCGCGGCCAACTCGCGCGGCCCGCCGGTTTGCAATACCGCGGCCGACTCGCACATTCATCCAACAAAAATACCAGGTGCTATTCGCCCTATCTGTTTTTCAGTATATGTTAATTCATCCGAGAACAATTACTCTGCCCTGTAATATTTTTACGCAGGACAATTATTCATCACAAAAGTGGCGTTATGCCGCTGTTACGGAGCATGCACCAGCATCATTTTACACTGGCGTTCGTTCGTGCCGCGCTGCTCGACGGACACGCATATAAGCCGCCGCTTCCGCGATCCAGTCTACATCAACGCGCCAGGCGACTCCCTCGTCCGCACCGGCCTCCAACACCGCGGCCAACTCACGCGCCCGCGCTGGCTTATAACGCTGTGGCCGACTCACGCGCTCGCGCAAGCTTACAGCGCCGCGGCCAACTTATGTGTCCGCGGTTTCCAATGCCGCGGTCGACTCCCATATCTTCATCAACACACCAGGGCCGTGCCTGCTCGCCTGAACTGCCCAACGGACGCGCGCAAGCCGCCTCCCCCGCGGTCTGGGCTACAGCAACACACCAGGGCCACGCCCGCCCGTACGAGCAGCTTAACGGACGCGTGTAGGTCGCCATCCCTACAGCCTGGTCTACCCCAACAAGCTGGAGCAAAAAAATATATATCTATTATCAGCCTCCGAGGGCATACAACGAGCATGGTGAAGATCATCAACTCGCCACATACCTCTGGCTTCAATACATTTCATCTTTCGGCTGTCAACTCTACGCCGGCTTATGCCACAGCCAAGTATGATGAATCTCAAGCCGACTCCTCAAGTCGTCTTAAGACTCGAGGGCTACGCAGACATGACTCGGCAGATTTGGCCGGCTTCACAAATTCAAGAACCCCGGGTCATTGCAGGGAAGACAACCCGAACCTGGGGCTGCTGCCTTATTGGTGAAAAATTAAAGGTTGCCAAAGAGAACTAGCTGCCACGATGCGCAGTTCAAACATAGGTATCCTGCCTTATTGGCGAAAAGTAAGGTTACCAAAGAAGACTAGTCGCCATGATGCATAGTCTAAACATGGGTATCCTGCTCAATTTCGATCATTGGTCACTTGGGGGCTTCCAACTCACCGAGTTTAGCTATATCACCCTCTTGACTCGGCAAATAATGCCACACTATCTTGGTTAAACCTGCCTGTCTGCTTGATGCTACTCCGATTAGGTGACCCGGTGTACTCTTGAAAAATCAATCATCTCTATGACCCTGAACTTATCTTGGTTAAAACATCGGATGTCACATGAGAACCGGCTTACAGAGAGCGAGGACAAACCATGGGCTATCACGCCAGCTTCATTGAAGCAAGACTCGAGCCTCGAAAACCGGTCTATATTTTCGTGCTTCGAGCCGTCTAAACATCGGTATTGTCAGGGGAATTATCCGCAGTCAAGACCCAACCTGCTACAGGGCCTGGCCTCAAGGATGACCCGGCCTGCTCAATAATGATCAAAGGAATGCCGGCTTATCTGGACCCCAGATGTTTTGCAGTAGTAGTATTGTGTCCTGTATATCCTATGCTGAGCTTTTCCATGATCATATGGTTACTTGGGGGCTTCCAACTCATCGAGTTTAGCTTACAAAACCCTTTTAACCCGGCGAAATGCCAAACTATACTTGGTTAAACCTGCCTGTTAGCAAGATGCTACTCCCGAAAAAGCGACCCGGCGTATGCCTGATGAGTCAATCACAAAGGTGACCCTGAATTCATCAGGGTTAAAATGCTCGATTGGTTGCGTGAGAGCCGTCTTTCAGAGACATAGGACATACCAAAAGAGGCCAATAAGCCTGCTTACACAGGAAGCGAAACCAAGACTCGAGCCTTGAAAGCCGGTCTTATGCCATGCCTCGAAAGCCGGCGTTTTTATACTCTGTTATCATACACATACATTATCATACATTGCATCATCATACATTGCATCATCATACAATGCATCATTTATGCATATCTATATTTGTTTATGTCGCAGGAGCCGATCTTCAAACCGGGTTACATTGTGACTCCACAGGAACAAATGAATCTTTGATAGCCGAAATGGCTGGATCTTCATCATGGTTTATCATAACCAATATTAAATGATTGAGATATCAATTCTTCTAAATTCCCGGGTTACAAATCCAGCCAGGTCACATATAATACCTGGTCATTTAAATTGACCGGGTTTTGGGTTATTCAACATGTGCTTTGTATAAGACTACAGCACTTATGGATTTTTTCACACATATTTGCCGGTTTGCACTGCAAACACGGCTAAGGATATCTTTCATCGCAAAAGCATCATCAGTTCACAGGCAAAATATTGAAGTGCTTGATGGTATTGGCGGACTATGCAGTTTCACACTCAAAAACTATTACAGGCCACGACTGGGCTATTGTCTATCAAGTTTTTCAAAGCAAATTCAAGCTTGCAGAGTGATTGAGGATTGAGACCCAGTAGCTGGATCTGCCCGATTAACATTGGTTTGTTCTCCTTCTGCGTCAATTGCCGCCGGGTTGTCACTTTCCGGGTCACCAGGATTTATTTGGCGAGTTGATAATACAAAAGAGTATACTATGCGGACAGGCAACCCGGTTCTTGGAGGCTACAGTGGATCTGAGTTTATTCTACAGTGGAAGGAATAGTCCCGAGTCGCCGCAGGCACACGACCCGACACTTGGGGGCTACATTATTCAAAATCAAAGATTACATTCAGTATGAAGTCCCGAGTCGCCGCAGGCACATGACCCGACACTTGGGGGCTACATTATTCAAGCTTCTGAAGTCCCGAGTCGCCACAGGCGCGCAACCCGGCACTTGGGGGCTACATCAGTCAATTTTGATCTACAAAACATCAAGTCCCATGTAGCTGTGAACACTCAACATGGCACTTGGGGGCTAATGCAAGTCGCTTTCCAAATCATTAAATTATCAGAAGACCCGGCTGTCTCAAGGAGATGAGCCGGCCCTTGGGGGCTACAGGTTGTTTTCTATTTAAGTGTCGATTCAAGGAAGAACCGTCTCATAATTTTCATAATGACCTGGCCTTTGGGGGCTATAGGTCGCTCTTTATTCAAGTATGGATTCAAGGAAGTACCGGCTCATCATTTTCACAATGACCCGGTCCTTAGGGGCTACAGTCCGTTTTCCATCATTTTCTAAGTCCCAGCCCAGTACTATCTTTCTGAGCCGGCCCTTGGGGGCTACACTATTTACAGCTATACATCTACAACATTGAAGATTAAGTTCAAGTCCCAGGTTGCTGCAGGCAAGACAACCCGGTACTTGGGGGCTACACTGGCTGAAGTTTTATAAGCACACGACAATTAAAAGTCCCAGGTTGCTGCATGCAAGACAACCCGGCACTTGGGGGCTACACCGTTCAGTTGTTTCAACAGATCATCAGGTCCAAATTGAAGACCCGGCGCATCACATAATGATGAGCCGGCCCTTGGGGGCTACACATGTGAAATACAAAACATTCAGTTTATGACTGGCGACTCAGATGAACAACCTGGATTTCTCCGAAGTTGCATTGAAGCAAGTCTTAAGCTATCACTACGTTTCCCTCTTAAGACTTGGGGGCTACAGATAATATGGATATAAGGGAGGTACACCTTCAAGTCCTCCAAGCTATTCATAGAAAGGCCTGGAAAGCCGACGCAACAATATTTACAAAGGCAAGCACCAATTCATCACAAGGTGATAAACTCGGAGCTTGGGGGTTACAGATGATATATATATTGGAGTTGAAAGAAAATTCAGACCCGGTGTCAACAACAATCATGACCCGGTATCATCAATTTTTATAACCCGGCAACTTCGACAATCGCAACTCGACAAGCTCTACATCCTCAAGCCAGCTGAACATAAGATGAATATCTTAAATCCAATATTTTTGTCAAGCCGGAGTATTCAAAGCCAGTTCAACATCAGAAGCATATCTTAAGCCCAATATTTTTGTCAAGTCAGAGCATTGGAAGCCGACTCAAATGGATTATTTTTTCCCCAATATTTTTCTGCATGAAACCAGCAAGTTGATTTTGAAGCTGGCCCATTGATATAAATAAGAGACCCGGACTTTCCAGGAAGGTTTCCATTGAATAACCTGGCAAAGATTGACTCGGACGGGTGTTTCCACGGAAGGAAATGACAAGGACTGAAGAATGAACAGATACCGGCTCAGAAGAACCCTTGACCCAGTGCACAACCTGTCAAATTTTTTCTTGTTTTATTTTTCAGGATAAAGTTTAACATGGATAAATCCAAATTAAACTGGGGGCTAATGTTGGGGATATAACCCCACGGCATGACCCGCCCGTTCAGGGCCGGGTTATCCAGTGACACCCAGGAGAGTAGCAGCGACGATCAAGACGTCAAGGCCCGTCAGGGCGACTCATAAAGTGAGCCGGCTCATAGCCCAGAACTTGAAGTGGCGGCTTAAAGGATAAAGGATGCAGCATTCAAAGATCAGGAGGCCCATACGGCGACTCATAAAGCAGGCCGGTTTAGGGCACAATACTGGAGGCAGCGGCTCATCCAAGGATGTGATATTGTTTTCCTTTCTTGAGGAGGACGATGAATAGGAAATAGATGAGATCACGGGTCTTGTTACGACCCGGACTCTGTTGTAAACCCAGGGCCTCGACCTGTATATAAAGGCGAGTCCCTAAGGCAGAAAGGACTAAGTTACAAGCTCTCGAGTACTAGGTTAGCCAAGTCGCACCCTTGTAATCGAGATCATCATCAATACAACCAAAGCAGGACGTAGGCTATTACCTCCACCGTGAGGGGCCGAACCTGGGTAAACCCTTGTCTCTCGATTCCGATCAACCCTGTTCGAGTTACCACCTAGCTGCGATGGCCTCACGACTAAGTCCTTTCACGAGGACATCTGCCGTGACAAAACCACGACATTGTGTGTCGGCCAGGAGTTAATCAACACGGCGTGGATCAGGCATGGTTTATACAGAAAGCCATCCAGAGTTGTTCCGGGGTGACCGGAGGTTTTCTTCTTCTTCCGGGTCGATCGCCCGGGATGTCCCGTTTGCGATTTTTGCACTGAAGTGCCGATCGGTCGCGTTCCAGGTGGTCCTCATAGATCGAGTCCGTGTTTTCCCCGGTCGGCCAGGCGTCCTCGATTGCACAAAATTGTGCTACTAGGTTGGTCAATTCAGGGAGTGTTTGAACGCAACGACGATCAAGGGCGTTCGAGACGCCTTTATCCTTGCATCCGCGCTCAAAAGCGGTAATTATATCAGAGTCTTGGTAATCCAGTATCTTTTTCTTAATGGACAAGAATCTGGCCTAGTATAGCCTGATCGGTTCGTCGGGGAGCTGTCGTACGTAGGCCAAATCCCAGATGTCAGGTGAGCTAGAGTTATCAGGGCGATATTCTATATGGGAGGTGAGCGGATGAGTCCTGATCTCTAAAAACTGCGAACTAAAGACCCTGTTATTCTCAGTTGACGTCGGATCCGTGGTTATCGGATTAGCCGAATTGATCTGAAGGTCGGCCTCCGGTAGGTCACTGTCTGACCCGCTCTCCAAGAAGTATCTCAACCCCTCGTCCCTGGGGGAATTCCCCGTTGGAACCAAAGAAGGGTCATGGTTCGCCTCCACTTTACGTGCAGGCATCTCTGTGGCCGAAGTTTCGAACATGGAGACGTGCTCCATAGGCTTGGGGCCATTGACCGGCGATCCCATCGATCCTTTTGGCGATCGCACAGTGGAACTCTCAATGAAAGCACCAGTGTCGGTGTCAAAACCGGTAGACCTCGGGGTAGGGGGTCCCGAGCTGTGGATCTCGGATCGGTGGTAACAAGGACAAGGGAGACAATGTTTACCCAGGTTCGGGCCCTCTTGATGGAGGTAAAACCCTACGTCCTACTTCTGTTTATATTGATGGAGATGTATCGAATACAGAGCTGATCTACTTCGAGATCGTAATGTGTGTCTAACTCTAGGGCTAGGTGAGTAATGTTGGGTTGATGTCCCCTCTATAGGCTAAACCCTATGGCTTATATACAAGCCAGGGAGGGTATCTAGGGTTACAAAGTCGGTATCTAAGAGTAAGGCGGCAAGAGAGATCTTGGAGTACACGTCAAGTCTTCGGTGGAGGCAGTCTCGATCACGCTTCCTGTGTACGGCCTCCGGAGTCCATCTTGATCACATACGGGGGCCCATCGGCCCAACCAAGGAGACGGGCTGGCTAGGTTAGCACCCCCTAATCCAGGACACCGTCAGCGGGTGCGTCACAGCCTCTGGCTTCGTCAAGAGCCAAGCGGGCTAGGAAGACGCCGCCACCACCTACACCCTTCGGCATGGATGACACGGTGCACTGGGACCTGTCTGTCCTTAGTGATCGTGAAGAGGAGGAAGAGTAAGTCTATCTTCTTCATCCATCATTCTTACAATTATCTTGATGCTGTTGTTGAACTAATCATCTTGACTATTTCGAGCTTGCAAGGATGAGGTGCCCTTGGCGGAAAGGCAAAGGAAGAAGCCCAGAACCGCCGAAGAGGGTGAGACGGCAATAGGCACAGACCAAGGTATCACCTTGTTTGAGGTTGTCGGCTCGAGCCCCCAGCATGAGGCTCACGTCCAATTCCTATTGGCGAGCACCGTCATCGAGTCTTCTGCAATGGAGACCGACAAGGAAACGGGAAGCGGCTAGCCAGAAGGAGAGCGCCAAGGAACGGATCCCTTGACGGCACCCTCAACCTCTGAACCATCGCCAAGACCTTCACCGGCAAGGAGCAGGCCCCCTCCAGAGGAGCACCAAAAAGAGCTCGCCCGCATCGAGGCCCCTCTGGCAACTAACATTGCCGGAGACCGAGCGACAGCGACCGAGGTTGCTGGAGGAAGAACGGTGTCCCCTCCACATGCTCATCAAGGTAAGTTCCTTTCCAGATGTAATCTTATCCTTGTCAATCTTTCTTCTTTGTTTTCTTGAACTTGTCTTGAAATTTTGATTTCATCTTGCTCTTCGCTTCTTTCCTGTCTTGTAGAACCAACCACTCCGGAAGAAAGGGAGGTCTCTCTGAAGGAGATTGGGAAGAGCGCCGCCGATGAGGCCACCAGGATTTCTGCCGATGAGGCCGCTGTGTCTGCCGCCGAGGAGGCCAGGAAAACTCCTGAAGAGCCTGACAAACCCTCCGGCAACACATCTGAGCCTGTCATAACAGATGCTGAGATGGGAGAGGCTGGCAGCGACAAGCCAAGCACTGACGTCCATCCCAGCGCACCCGAGGCGCAAGCTCTGGCGGGTCCTATCAATCAACAGCAGGAATCCAGAGCCCCCAGCTCATCTGGTGCCAGGGAACCTACTTTTGATGATACAATCGCGGAAATCTTGTCGCCTTTCTCTAGCAGCATCACGGTACTAGACATCTTCGATGACGGCTCTGCAGATCTTGCCTTCTTGAAGATGATGGCTGCTGGCTTCAAGGACGTGCAAGATCGGTACGGCAAGCGCTGGGAGAAGCTCCACACGCAGCAACAAGTCATGGAGCTAGCTGAACAGAAGCTGAAAGAGAAGGCAGAAGAGATCCGCCGGTGGTACAATGAGAAGTCCCACAACATCAGGAGGCAGGATGAATGACTTGCCGCTGCTAAGGAAAAAGCTGCGGCCTTGGATGGTAGGTTGGCGGAGCGTGAAACGCAACTCGTCGTCAAGGAGAAAGACCTTGCCGCCCGAGAAGAAGCACTTGCCGCCAAGCTCCACGGCAAGGATGAAGAAATCCAGACCCTGCTCGAGCAGCAAACCAATGAGCTAGAAGAAAACCATAAGAAGGCCCTCGAGACTCAAGCTCGGGTTCATGCTGACAAGCTCCTGGAGGCCGTCAAGGCTGCAGAAACCGCCGAGGCCGCCAAGGTGGAGTTGTAATCTAAGGTGACAAAGCTTGAAGAAGACCTTGCCAGCAACAGGAAGGAGCTCTTGACTCTCCAAGAGTCAGCGCAGAAGGTAGCTCATACCTTGGGTGATCTGCAGACGTAGCTATCTACCAAGAGTCAAGAACTTAGCCAAGCTGCCGATGCCAAGGAAGATCTGAAGCAGAAACTGTCCACGTTGGAAGAGTATCTTGAAGGCGCCATGGCCAAGGAGAAAATCTTTACCACTGATCTTGAGAAGGAGAAAGCTGCATTTGCCAAGGCTGAGAATTCCTTTGACATGCTGATGGGCAGCTTGCAACTATGGAACAACCATCTCATAGAAGCTGCAGAGAAGCTCAGCTCCCAGCTTGCCGTCATGGGCCTAGAGGGATATAGCTATTCCCCCAACGACCAAGAAGCGACAAGCGCCAGTTTAACTCTCTTTTTCGAGGGCCTTATCAAGGCATTGGGGAAGTATCAGGAAGAGTGGTCTACTTCCTTCGCCAAGGAGTCCCGCAAGCTTGCTCGAGATATACTTTACAAAGTACTCATCAAGCTTGTGTATCGTAGCCAAGGCGTCGACCTCTCCGGCGCATTCACAAGCTTGCCGAAGAACGCCGACATCACAGCTGCTGTTGGGGATGCTTACCAGCATATAGACCTGGCAGGGTGATAACCCGGCCGTGGAGTAGGCTCAGTGGGTCAGCTCACTGCGGGGTTGAAGGCCTCTTGGTGGGCCGGCTTAACGAGGCCTAGCGAGGACATGCCGGCTTAGGCAATGGGCCGACTCACGAGGATGATGAGTGGCACGAAGGCCGTCTTGGAGAGCAAGTAGGAAAGAGTAGGAGACGGGTCAAAGGATGACCCAGACTTTCATGTAATCTAGGGTTCCACCTGTATATATAAAGGGGAGCACCTATACGAAAAATACTAAGTTGCAATCTCATCGAAAGCTAGGTTAGCGAATCCGCATCCTTGTAATCGAGAACTACAGCAATATAATCAAGCAGGACGTAGGCTTTTACCTCCACCCTGAGGGGCCGAACCTAGGTAACCCGGCATCTTCTCATTCCTGATTAACCCTGCTAAGCTTCCGCACTTGTGTGATGGCTTCATCTCTAAGTCCTTTCACAAGGGCATCCGCCGTGTCAAAACCACGACAGCCGCCGACAAGATTGTCACTCCAATAGCTGACAGGGTTGGCCAAGTTTCCAGGACTCAAGGTGGGGTCACCCATTAATCTTGTCGTCACACCTCGCCACGAACGCGATCTTGTACAAGACAAATTCATCTTAAGTTAGATCTGCACTGCGTTTTGACATAATATGTTTTGTGTACTTTGAATGAATGTATGTTATTCCCTTTATGATTTGGTCCTTGTATGTTTTTCTCCCTACGCTTGACGAAAACTTGCCGGTGTGCACATACTCATGGCTAGCGCTTGAGGACGGATCCTTAGCAGCTTGCCGGAGGTGCCGCCTTCCGGCAAGATACACTTATCGGTTTTGACGCGACTAGCTTACACTGTTTAGCAGACTCGAAACAAAAATAAGAGCGCGAGCAATCTCGACAAGGTTCCTTCGCGTGTAGGTTTTTCACACAAAGACATGAATCATTCAAGGGAAAGCAATTATTACAAAGAATTTTATTTCAAAGTTTTGCAACTTAGCTTTTCTTTGCTGTACTTCTCGTTGTAAATGATATCTTGAACGTCATTTGGTATCCATATACCGTCACTCCCGCCGGGAAACTTGCACGCGAGGAACATTTCATTCCTTTAAGAAAAAGAAAGAAGAGAATTACACACGGGGTCTGCGCCCGGCTCTGTACAAAGGATTACATGCCTTGCCGACAAGCTTGTACAAAAGAGGTTGCCAGGTAGCCCAGCAACCGCGCCTCATGGGTAGAACTTGCGAAGATGCTCAATGTTCCATGAGTTGAGCACAGGGGTGCCACCTTCAGTCTCTAGGCTGACTGTGCCGGGCCTAGTGACTCGTACTACCCGGTAAGGGCCTTCCCACTTCGGCGTCAACTTGTTTTTCCCCTTCGTGGACTGAATCCGATGAAGAACAAGGTCGCCTTCCTCAAGGTTCCTGGCGTTAACTTTGCGGCTATGGTAGCGGCGCAAAGCTTGCTTGTACCATGCAGCATGGACAGCAGCCCGGAAATGGTCCTCCTCAAGGAGCATGTTATCATCTTGCCGTAGCTCTTCTTGATCCTCCTCATCAAAGGCCAAAACTCGAAGTGACCCGTATCTGAGTTCTGTGGGGAGCACCGCTTCTGCATCATATACAAGGGAAAAGGGCGTCTAGCCGGTGGCTCGACTTGGTGTCGTTCTGAGTGGCCAAAGCCAGCATCTTCCGCACTTATGCAATTTGTCAAAAGTTCTGGTCCTGAGACCAGGCATCACTTCTGCATTTGCCCTCTCCACCTGTCCATTGCTCCTCGGGTGCGCAACGCAAGCGTAGCAGATCTTGTTTCCAAGTTATTGACAGTATGTTGTGAAGGTGCGGCTCGTGAACTGGGTGCCGTTGTCGGTGATGATCCTATTGGGTATGCCGAAACGAGCAAACAATCCTTTGAGGAACTTGATAGCTGACTGTGCCGCCACCTTTTTTACTGGCTCTACCTCAGGCCACTTTGTAAACTTGTCGATTGCAACATATAAGATTCAAAGCCCCCGGTAGCATGGGGGAAGGGGCCAACAATGTCGAGCCCCTAGACCGAGAAAGGCCAGGAAAGAGGGATGGTTTGAAGAGCTTGAGCTGGCTGGTGTATGTCCTTGGCATGGAACTGGCATGCTTCGCATCTGGTGACCACCGCCAAGGCATCTTGAAGGGCTTTCGGCCAGTAGAATCCTTGACGGAACGCCTTGCCAACGAGCGCGCATGACCCAATCTGAGAGCCAAACATTCATTCATGTACAAAGTGTCGTCAACAAATTGGTACATTCAATTTGTAGACCGTTAAAGTGCTCTTCCAACTTCCTCACTTCATCAACATAAGCCTCCATCAAGGGACTCTGGTAATCTTTATTAATCTGCCTCACCACAAGCTACGAGTCGCCTCTGATAATCATCTTTTGAATACCAAGATCGATTGCAATGTGTAGGCCGGCAAGCAATCCCTCGTACTCAGGAGTGTTGTTGGTGGCTTGCTCCCTAGGAAAATGCATCTGGACTACGTACTTGAGATGCTCTCCGGTGGGTGCGATAAGCAGCACACCGGCACCGACACCTTTCAGCGTGAAAGCACCGTTAAAGTACATGATCCAATTATCAACAGTTTCCTTGCCGGGGAGAGAGGTCTCTTGTACTTCTTCGTCTTGTGTCAGGGTCCATTCTGCAATGAATTCTGCCAAAGCTCTTCTCTGAATTGTTGAGCTACTCTCAAACTTCAAGTCAAAGCTTGACAGCTCCAACGCCCACTCCACAATCCTGCCGGTGGCTTTTGGATTTCTCAGAATATGTTGCAAAGGAAAGCGAGTGATGACGGTGACTTGGTTTGCTTGAAAGTAGTGTCGCAGTTTCCTTGAGGCCATGAGAAGGCCAAAGAGCAATTTCTGCACACCAGAATACCTTGATCTAGCCCTCTGCATGAGAGAGCTAACAAAGTAGACTGGGCGCTGCACCATCTTATTCTTCTGCACAACTTGTTGATCTGGCTCATTTGCTTGCACAATCTCGAGCTTGTTAGCACCTGACCTTGCCAGAGAAGATTCTGGCTTGTCGGTCTGTGGCTCTGCGGTTGCTGCCTCTTCTTCATCTGCCTCTCTTTCAGCCACAAGCGCAACACTAACCACTTGATTCATTGCCGCTAAGTATAGCAGCAATGGCTCTTGTGGCCTAGGTGCGACTAAGACTGGCGGAGAGGACAGGTACTCCTTCAAATCTTGGAGCGCGGCCTCCACTTCCGGAGCTCACTACACTAGACCTGCCTTTTTCAAAATTTTGAAAAATGACAAGGCGTGCTCTGCGGATTTGGAGATGAACCTGCGAAGTGCGGCAACGCAACCGGCAAGACGCCTGACGTCCTTGACGTGGTTTGGTGCTTCGATTTGCTCAATTGCTTTGATCTTGTCGGGATTGGCTTCAATTCCCCTCTGTGATACAAAGAACCCGAGAAGCTTGCCGGACGGAAGGCCGAACACACACTTCTCGGGGTTGAGCTTCAAGTTGAGTTTGTGCAAGTTTGTAAATGTTTCTTCCAAATCTTGGATCAGTGTTGACTTGTCCTTGGTTTTGACCACGATATCATCCATGTAGGCTTCCACATTTCTATGCAATTGGGCTTCAAAACCAATCTGAACTACTCTGGCAAATGTTGCCCCGGCACTCTTCAATCTGAAGGGCATGCGTATAAAGCAATACATGCCACATGGAGTGATGAACGCCGTTTTCTCCTCATCTTCCTTGGCCATAAAAATCTGATGATAACCAGAATAGGCGTCAAGAAAAGTGAGTAGTTCGTAGCCGGCAGTGGAGTCCACAATCTGGTCGATGTGTGGCAAAGGAAAAGGGTCTTTTGGACAAGCTTTATTTATATCGGTGAAGTCAATACAAAGCCTCCATTTTCCATTCGCCTTACGCACCACAATCAGATTGGCTAACCACGTGGGGTGTAGCACTCCTCTGACCAGGCCTGCCGCTTCTAGCTTCTTGATTTCTTCGTTAATAAACTCTTGCCACTCCAAGGCTTGCTTTCTGACCTTCTGCTTGACGGGTCTTACATGAGGACAGATGGCAAGGTGGTGCTTAATCACCTCCCTGGGAATGCCGGGGATGTCAGATGCTTGCCAAGCAAACACACCGACATTCGCCCGCAGGAAGGTAACAAGCGTGCTTTGCTATTTGTCACTGAGAGTGGCACTTATGGTGTAAGTGCCACTCGTCCCATCCTCCCTTGCAGAAACTTGCTTGGTCGCTGGTGCAGAGGCCTTGGCTTTCTTGCTCTTGCCGGTAGAGCTCTCTGGTATGTCCTCAACAGGTGTGCCGCACTCTGCAGTGCGCTTCCCGGAGTCCTTATTAGAGGTCTTGCCTGTCTTCTTCTCCTTTCCTCCCCTGGGAGCTTTGCCGGCAGGAGCATGTACCTCCTCAGCAGATGCTGCCACCGCCTCCCGGTAGATCTTGTCGGCGCAAATGATTTCATATTTCTTGTTGGACTTGATGGTGAGAACGCCCATTGGCCTTGGCATCTTGATGACGTTGTAAGCACAGTGCGACACAGCCATGAACTTTGCCAGCGTCAGGCGGCCTAGAATTCCATTATATGGCAGCGGCATCTTGACGACGTGAAAGACAATCTTTTCCATCATGTAGTTGAGCTCGCTTCCAAACATGATCGGCAATGTCACCTGGCCCTTCGGCTTGTTCCTCCCCGGACTGATTCCTTGGAATGTGCCTGTCTCCTCGAGATCCTTGTCGGGGATTTGCAACCTCTTGATCACATCAGGGGAGATCAAGTTCAAGCCGGCCCCACCGTCAACCAGCATCTTTGTCACATTGAGGTTGCGGACTGTTGGTGAAACCAACAACGGCAAGCACCCGACCGCAGTGGTGCGGTCAGGGTGATCCTCGGCGTCAAAGACGATGGGTGCGTGCGACCACTTGAGTGGCTTTTGTGCTTCCATTGCCGACTCTGCTGCATTCACCTCGCGGACCCATTGCTTAAATTTTTTTTGACCATGAAGACTGCAGGGCTTACACCCCAAAACATATTATTAAAAATAATAAAGAATACAAAGGAGAGTATGTACAAGTTCCTCCAGAAGAGGGAACTAAAAGAAACAGAAAAAAGAAACACAAAGAAAAATATGTGTACAATCTATGGAGACAAAAAATCTATCCATCTGAGAAGAGCATCCTTGTATCTGCTTTTTATTCTATGGGTGAGAAGGGTGATGTCATGGACAGACCCACTTCTCCACTATCCAAACGATGGCCGGATGTGTCTGAAAGCTTTATCATTTCTAACCTTCCAAATATTCCACCATGCTAAGAATACCACCTCCGCAAAGAAAGGTTTATTAAACTCATTTCTTGCCCCATAGGCAATTGCCACCATGTCATCACTGCTGGGCCAAGTAATCTGCAAATAATTCCAAACTCTAACACTAAAATTGAACTGAATGAAGAGATGATTCCTATCCTCCAAGGCAGAGGTTGGGCACAACACACATTGTGGGCCATCTTCAATTCTCCAGTGTCTGCGCTGAATCATATCCTTGGTGTTACCCTGTCCATAATGACCAACCAGGCAAACATTATGATTTACATGGTGCAACAACATTTCCATACCCAGTTCAACATAGGATTTGCACCAATTGGCTAGTGTATGAAGTTGTAATACTTCTTTGTTGTATAGTCTGAGGTTTGCCATGTCTCCAGAACCATTGATCATGAGACAATGGATCAAAGTTCAACTTTCCTAGCATATCAGATAGTTGCTTAAGCTCAAGAAATGCCCTCTCAGAAAGAGGAAGGGTAAACAACTCATAAATATTGTCGCAGTCCATGACCTCCTTAACAAAAATGGCTTTATCTGAACAGAAAGAATGTAACCTAGGGAATCTTGCCTGTAGTGGGGTGCAGTCATTATTGATCTCCCAATGGTCAGACCAGAATAATACAGTATCTCCAGAATTCACCTTGACCATAGTGACTGGCCTAAATTTGTCCATGAGCTTTGAGACATCTCTCCACTAGAAAGAACCACATAGAGTGGTATCATGTGGAATTCTACCAAAGTAGTAGGAGTTCCAGATTAAGTGCACCTAGGGAACATCAGCCCTGTTGTAGAACTTGTTGAGATGCTTCATGAGCAGAGCATCATTTTGAAGGCCCAGATTTAATATTCCCAAGCAGCCAAAGAGTGACCCTTATCATGCCCATATTTTCTCCAAAGGCAATGTCTTTGTATTCTTTCTAGCTTCTTGAGAATACTAGGGGGAATGGACACACTGCGGAGGAAATATACTAGGGGGAATGGTCATCGAGAACGTTTTCCATCCAAGACAAATTATCTGCTACAGGATTTTTAGCTCCTTTTCTATCAAAAATATGCAAATCAAACTCTTGTAATAAAAGAACCCACCTAATCAGTCTAGGCTTAGCATCTTTCTTTTCCATAAGATATTTAATAGCAGCATGATCAGTGTGAATAGTAACTTTAGAATCAACAATATAAGGTCTGAATTTATCACAGGCAAACACAACTGCCAAAAATTCCTTTTCAGTAGTAGCATAATTTCTTTGAGCACTATCCAAGGTCTTACTAGCATAATGAATAACATTTTATTTCTTATCAACTCTTTGACCTAACACAGCACCAATGGCATAATCACTAGCATCGCACATAATTTCAAAAGGTAGGTTCCAATCAGGTGGTTGGACAACAGGTGAAGTTATTAAGGCATTCTTAAGTATTTCAAAGGCTTCTACACAATTCTCATCGAAAACAAATGGAACATCTTTTTGTAAGAGATTAGTGAGAGGCCTAGAAGTTTTAGAGAATCTTTAATAAACCTTCTAAAAAAACCAGGATGACCAAGGAAGCTTCTTATACCTTTAATATCTTTAGGGCATGGCATTTTCTCAATTGCATCAACTTTAGCTTTATCTACCTCAATATGTCTTTCTGAAATTTGATTGCCAAGGACTATACCTTCATTTACCATAAAGTGGCACTTCTCCCAGTTCAAGACAAGATTAGTTTCTTCACATCTCTGCCAAACTTGATCAAGGTTGCTTAAGCAATCATCAAAAGAAGTTCCATAAACAGAGAAATCATCCATGAAAACCTCAACAATCTTTTCAAAAAAATCAGAGAATATAGCAGTCATGCTTCTTTGAAAAGTAGTGGGTGCATTACATAAACCAAAAGGCATACATCTATAAGCATAAGTTCCAAAAGGACAAGTAAAGGTAGTTTTCTCTTGATCTTCTTGTGATACAGGTATTTGAGAAAAACCAGAATAACCATCAAGAAAACAGAAGTATGTATGCTTAGACAATCTCTCTAACATTTGATCAATGAAAGGTAAAGGATAATGATCTTTTCTAGTAGCCTTATTTAATTTCCTAAAATCAATTACCACCCTATAACCAGTTACAATTCTTTGTGGGATAAGCTCATTTTTATCATTAGGAACGACGGTAATACCTCCTTTCTTAGGAACACAATGAACAGGACTCACCCATCTACTATCAGCTATGGGATAAATGATACCTGCTTCCAAAAGCTTTAATATTTTAGTTCTTACTACATTCTTCATTTTGGGATTCAAGCGGCGTTGATGATCAATGACTGGTTTAGCATCAAGTTCCATATTAATCTTATGTTGACATAGAGTGGGACTAATGCCCTTAAGATCATCAAGAGTATATCCAATTGTAGCACGATGCTTCCTCAAAGTTTTAAGTAATCTCTTTTCTTTGTGCACTGAAAGGTTAGCATTGATAATAAACGGGTATATCTTCTTTTCATCAAGATAAGCATATTTGAGTGTATCAGGAAATTTCTTTAATTGGAACACATGATCACTCTTAGGTGGGAGAGGATCTCCCAAAGTTTCAACAGGCAAGTTATGCTTAAGGATAGGTGATTCTTTAAAGAATATCTCATCTATTTCATTTCTTTCATTCATGTGCATATCATTTTGATGGTCTAGAAAATATTGTTCTAATGGATCAGTAGGAGGTACAACAATAGAAGCCAGACCAATAATTTCATCCTTACTAGGCAATTCTTTATCATATGGTTGCTTACTAAACTTGGAGAAGTTAAATTCATGAGATACATCACCAAACTTAACTCTAACCTTTTCCCTAACACAATCTATTTCAGCATTAACAGTATTAAGGAACGGTCTACCAAATATAATCGGATAGAAATTATGTTGTAGTGATCCAAGTACTAAGAAATCAGTAGGGTATTTCACCTTACCACATAAGACTTCAACATCTCTAACAATCCCAAGTGGTGAAATAGTATCTTTGTTTGCGAGCTTAATAGTAACATCAATGTCTTCCATCTCGACAGGAGCAATATCATTCATAACTTCTTGATATAAAGAGAACGGAATGGCACTTACACTAGCACCCATGTCACATAAACCATGATAGCGGTGATCTCCAATTTTAACAGAAACAGCAGGCATGCCCACTACAGGCTTATTCTTATCTAATATATCTTGTTCAGTTCTGGAAGGTTTAGCAATTCTAACAGCTTCAGAACAAAAGTAAATAACATGCCCATCAATATTATTAGCTAATAGATCTTTAGTCATTGCAATATTAGGTTCCACTTTAATTTGTTCAAATGGTTTAGGTGCTCTAATATTACTTTTGTGGACCACAGTTGTAGCCTTGGCATGTTCCTTAATCCTAGCAGGGAAGGGAGGTTTCTCAATGTAAGCAGTAGGTACAACTGGATCAACATTATAAATAATTGTTTCAGTTTTAGCTATAACAGGTTCTTTACAAATTTCTTCAACAGGTGGATAAAATTTAAACCACTTTTCTTTAGGGAGATCAACATGAGCAGCAAAAGATTCACAGAAAGTAGCTACTATCTCAGAGTCAAGTCCATATTTTGCACTAAACTTATGAAAAGCGTCAGTTTCCATAAAAGATTTAACACAATCAAATTTGAGATTTATACCTGACTCATTACCTTTGTCGATTTCCCAACCTTCAGATTTACGTTTCATCCTCTCCAGAAGATCCCATTTGAATTCAATAGTTTTCTTCATAAAGGAACCAGTAGAAGAAGTATCAAGCATTGATCGATCACTATGAGAAAGCCGAGCATAAAAGTTTTGTATAATCATCTCTCTTGAGAGCTCATGATTGGGGCATGTGTGCATCATATATTTAAGCCTCCCCCAAGCTTGAGCGATACTTTCTCCTTCATGAGGCCAAAAATTATATATATATAATTATGATCGTGATGAACTAGATGCATAGGATAAAATTTCTGGTGGAATTCCAGCTTCAATCGGTTCCAATCCCATGATCCAGCATCATCTAGTAGCCTATACCAAGATAATGCCTTTTCCCTCGAAGATAAGGGAAATACCTTCTTATTAACTCTATCCTCAGACAAACCAGCAAGCTTAAACAATCCACAAATTTCATCTATATAGATCAAGTGCATATCAGTATGTATAGTTCCATCTCCAAGATAAGGTTTAGCAAGTAGTTCTTCCATAATATCTGAAGGAATTTCATAGCAAATATTTTCAGTAGCTTCAGTAGGTTGAGGAGCGGCTCTTACCATTTCTGGTCGAGGTGACGATACCCCGAACAAGCCCTCAAAGGATTACTTTCCATAGTAACAAGTAACAAAAAAATTCAGCACGTAAGAAAAATGTTTCCTGACCAAATTCCACTTACCAAAGGCGCTTCACTCCCCGGCAACGGTGCCAGAAAAGAGTCTTGATGACCCACAAGTATAGGGGATCAATCGTAGTCCTTTCGATAAGTAAGAGTGTCGAACCCAATGAGGAGTAGAAGGAAATGACAAGTTGTTTTCAGCAAGGTATTCTCTGCAAGTGCTATAAACAGTAGTAACCGATAGTTTTGTAGCAAGTTGATTCGTAACATGTAACAAGTGACAATAGTAAAAAAGTGCAGCAAGGTGGCCCAATCCTTTTTATAGAAAAGGACAAGCCGGAAAGTTCTCTTATAGTAAGCAAATCGTTCTCGAGGACACATGGGAATTCTTGTCTAGTCACGTTCATCATGTTTACTTGATTCGCGTTCACTACTTTGATAATTTGATATGTGGGTGGACCGGTGCTAGGGTGCTATTCTTACTTGAACAAGCAACCCTCTTATGATTACCCCCTCTCGCAAGCATCCACAACTATGAAAGAAGAATTAAGATAAATCAAACCATAGCATGAAACATATGGATCCAAATCAGCCCCTTACGGAATAACACATAAACTAGGGTTTAAGTTTCTGTCACTCTCGCAACCCATCATGTACTTATTACTCCCTAATGTCTTCCCCTAGGCCCAAATATGGTGAAGTGTCATGTAGTCGACGTTCAAATGACACCACTAGAGGTATGACAACATACATATCATTAAAATATTGAATGAATGCCAACTTCACATGATTACTTATAACAAGACTTCTCCCATGTCCTCAAGAACAAAAGTAACTACTCACAAATCATGTTCATGTTCAAGATCATAGGGGTATTGAATATGCTTAAGGATCTGAACATATAATCTTCCACCAAATAAACCAACTAGCATCAACTACAAGATGTAATCAACACTACTAGCAACCCACAGGTACCAATCTAAGGTTTCGAGACAAAGATCGAATACAAGAGATGAACTAGGGTTTGAGATGAGATGGTGCTAGTGAAGATGTCGATGAAGATTGGTCCTCCCACGATGAGAGGAACGTTGGTGATGCCGATGGCTTTGATTTCCCCCTCCCGGAGGGAAGTATCCCTGGCGGAATCGCTCCGCCGGAGAGCAAAAGTGCTCCTGCCCAGGATCTGCCCCGAGACGACTGCGCTTTGTCCCAAAAGTATTCTTCTGATTTTTTTCTAGGGCAAATGGCTTCATATAGGAGAACATGGGCCACAGAGGCCTGTTGGTGGAGCCACGAGCTCACATGGCGCGCCCTAGGGGGGGCGCCACTTGAGCTCGTGACTCACTGGTGGGCCCCCTCCTGAAGATTCTTGTTCCAATATTTTTTATTAATTCCCAAATAATTCTCTGTAAGTTTTCAGGTCATTTGGAGCTCTGAGAATATCTATCTCTGTTGTTGCCTTTTCAGGTCCAGAATTCCAGCTGCCGGCAATCTCCCTCTTCATGTGAAACTTGCTAAATAAGAGAGAAAAGGCATTAGGATTGCTTCATAAAGTGAAATAAAGACCAAAAAATTATAAATATTAGTAGGAAAACATGATGCAAAATGGACGTATCAACGCCGCGTGTGGAGCTACGGCCATATCTCCCAGCTCATCCAGAGAGATTGGGGTTGGACAGTCTGGGCGTTCGTCGATTCGGACGAGGCGGGCCACTTTCCTCGGTCGGGCTTTTGCCACCTGGGAGGAAGTCTCCTTGGAGCTGGAGTGGGCCAAGAGGGCAGTTCAGGAAGTCCCTAGTCTCGGCCAAGTTCTTCGTTGTGAACTAGCCTTCTTCCAGCAGAGGGCGGACGCCGAGCTTCATCTTGTAGCCCTTTGAACCATCACCGAGGCTATGCCAGAGGAAGCAGAAGAAATGGGAGGGCACCTCCGCCCTCTGCCTTCCAGGCACATCCTGAGATGGGCAGAGTGCATGACGGAGTCTACTGACCCGTTAATGGTGGTGAGGTGGGGCTGCATCAAGGACGCTCGCTCGAGGATTCCGGGAACAAACAATCTTGTTCCGGGTCTCGGCCCTTCTACTGTGCTTAAACTTGGGTGGTAGGAAGTTTGTAGATGAGTGCTGCAGAGTTTGTGCTATATGTATTAGCTTTCTTTTGGGAAGGAACTTTTGAAAGCCGATGAAACACTTCTATTATTGTGATTGTGGAACTTTGCGGCTTATCCTTGTTAGGTTACACAGTGGTAGGGGCGGCCACAAAGACATTCACCTTTGGCGTTTCCTAGTGGATGGGGTGTCTAGATCAGCTTTTCAATTGCCGGGCTTGAGCTCAATCGAGTCCACTGCCGTCCTTGACGTATTTTTCCTCTTCTTCCTGACCAGCCCTCCACTACTTCCATGGTCGGGGAAGAAAAAGAACCATACGCCCGTCCTCCCACTCACTTTTTTTTGACAAGGACGGGGCTTTTTCCATCAGCATGCAGCGGAACTGCTCTGGTATGGGGAAAGACACATACATTGGTCATTCCTTGATCCTCCCAACCTGTCCTCCTGCCCAGTTCTGATGGTCAGGGGAAAAAGGGATCAGTGCGCATGCCCTCCTACTTGTGTTTCAAAGAATAGGCCCCCCCGCCAGCATGCAGCAGACTGATCCTAGTTGGAAGGGACCCACACGTTGGTCCATAAGAGCATCCCGTCAGTTTGTAGTGGACTGCTCTTGGTTGAGGAGGGCTCAAACATGTAGCCGGCAGGGGCCCCGCCTTTAGTTTGCAGCAGACTGCTCCTGGTCAGCGGTGCCCGTTGCCTTGGGGGTGGTGTTAAGGGTCCCCTTGTCAGGGCCACCCTTTTGCCAAGGTTTTGGTGATAGTGTGGGATCCCTCGCCAGAGATGCCCACTTGCCAAAGTGAGGTGATAAAAGCCTCCCCGTCAGTTTGCAGCGGACTGCTCCTGGTTGGAGCGTGCCTTTATACCTAATTCACTGATCGAATCTTCCTCCCGTCAGTATGCAACGGACTGCTCCTGGTTGGGAGGGTGACGCCGCTTCCTGGGTCTTCTGGTTCCTTTCCCCCCGGTCTTCTAGATCTGCTTTATTTGACAAAATGATCTGAAGTATACATTAGATTCTTCTGACGGTGGCAATGATGAGGCTTCTGGAGGCTTTCCTTTGTCTTCATTCAAGCGGCATCGTCGGAGTAGCTGAGGGAGGTGATGGGCTCCTGTACCGGGGGTACCTGACATAAAGGAGTCCGACCATGGTCCAAAGAAGGGGCCCACCAGGCCCAGGAGTAGGAGGAAGCCCTAAAGAGGCGAAGACGATATGTGTGCTCCTCAAGTTGGAGGGCGGCGGCAGAATCTACCTTGTCAACCCCCCGTGTAAACCCTAGACCTCCCCTATCTATATAAAGGGGGGTCTAGGTCTTCATTCATCATCCAATCTAAGATCCAACACTTGGTAGACATCTCGTACACCATTGTAATCCTCTACATGAGGTATCCCCCACCATGAATAACAAGAAGAAGTAGGATGTAGGGTATTACTCTTCGGAGGCCTGAACCTAGGTAAACTGTGCCTGTAGACTCCATTCTGCTAATTCCGATCTTGTCATGAACCCTACCGAGGGATCTGACGGTATTTTGCTCCGTCAGTTCGTGCACCAGGCACGGGCGATGCTGATCGGTGATCGAACCTGGTGCGGAGAAATGGAAAAAGGCGGCGATCTCCCGCCAGGCCATTGCCTCGTGTTCGGCTCCTTTGAGCTGGTCACTGACAGATCACGGCGATTCCTAGACATCTTGCCGTCACACCTTGCTACTTGTGAGCTGCGTTGGGATTTTCCCCGAAGAGGAAGGGAGAAGCAATATAGTAGCGAATAGTATTTCCCTCAGTAGAGAACCAAGGTTATCGAACCAATAGGAGATTCACACAGACAAAGGTCGACAGTACCGATAGACATACAAACGAAATACTTGCACCCAACGTGGGCAAGAGGGTTGTCAATCCCCTTGTACTCGTTAAATGCAAGGATTAATTCTGATAGTGATAGATATATAAATTGCAAAGGGAAATAAAAGTAAATAAATTGCAGCAAGTAAATTATGGTTTTAGTAAATATGGTTAATGGACCCGGGGGCCATAGTTTTCACTAGAGGCATCTCTCTCAAGAACATAGCATACAGTGGGTAAACGAATTACTATTGGGAAACTGGTAGAAAAGCGCATAGTTATGATGTTATTCATGACATGATCAGTACATAGGTATTACGTCCATGACAAGTAGACCAACATGATTCTGCATCTACTACTATTACTCCACCCCTCGACCGCTATCCAGCATGCATGTTAAGGTATTTAGTTCATAACAAATAGAGTAATGCTTGAAGCATGATGACATAATGTAGACAAAGTAAGAGCAATCAATATGATCGAACCCCGTCGTTTTACCCTTAGTAGCAACAATACAAATATGTGCCTCGCTACTCCTCCTGTCATAGAGTGAGGACACCGCAAGATTGAACCTACTACTATGCACCACTTGCATTGAAGATCTAATAATCAACTTGGCCAAAGAAAACTCAGATCGGAAAGCATTACCTAGCTATAACAATCACACATAATAAAAGTTCAGAATATAACACAATTACTTTCAACGAACATTCTGATCATAAACCCACAATTCATCGGATCCCAACAAACACACCATAAAAGAAGATTACATCGAATAGAACTCCGAGGAGAACGTTGTATTGAAGATCAAAGAGGGAGAGAAAGCCATCTATCTAATCACTATGGACCAATAGGTCATGTGGGAACTACTCACACATTATCAGAGGTGGAGCAAGATTGATGTAGAAGCCCTCCGAGATCGATTCCCCCTCCGGCAGATTACCGGCGGAGGCCTCCAGATGGGATCGCAGAAGAACAGAGGCTTGCGGTGGCGGAATAATTGTTTCGGGTCTCGCTCTGCGGGTTTTGGAATATTTGGGAATTTATAGCGCTGGAATTAGGTCAGATGGAGCCACAAGGGGCCCACAAGACATCAGGGCGCGCCCGGTTGTCTTGCTTCTGGTCCTCCCTCAAAGCTTCTAGGGTCCCTCCTGGTCCAGAAAAAATCATCAAAAAGTTTTGTAGCGTTTGGACTCCATTTGCTAGGGATTTTCTGTAAAACCAAAAACAAGCAGAAAACAACAACTGGCACTGGGTTCATAGGTTAGTTCCAAAAAATGATATAAAATGATGTATAAAGCATATAAGATTGGTAATATAATAGCATGGAACAATCAAAAATTATAGATACGTTGGAGAGGTATCAGCATCCCCAAGCTTAATTCCTGCTCGTCCTCGAGTAGGTGAACGATAAAAACAGAATTTTTGATGTTGAATGCTACCTAACATGTTTATCATGTAATCTTCTCATGGTATGAATAGTAAGATACGAATGATTCAGGGAAATAGTCTATCATTTGAAATAAAGACATCAATACTCAGACATACTAGCAAACAATCATGCCCTTTCAAAGTAAAGAATGCTAAAGAACGTTATCCCTATGAAAGCACATTTTCTCCCTTGATGGTTTTGGTAATTTATGCCAACATACACGTTGTTGGACTAATGCTTCTATCTAGTGAATTTCAAACAAGTTCAACAATGGCATGGCAAGGACAAGGAGTTCTGGAACCCTTCAAAATGCTAAGGACATACATTGGCAAAAGCTCAAGAATCTTCATTTTTGGTTTAGTGATCCAAGATCACATTGAGTCCATAGGAAAGCCAATACTATTAAAAGGGGATGAGGTTTTGATAATGATCTGTTTGCTCAAGTGCTTAATAATATTGCTCCAAAATCCTCAGCCACTTTCTCTATCCAAACTTGTCCTATTTTCCCAAAGTCAAACTCGGTCCCACCGAATCCTATCCTTCTGGATCCACCGAGTTCATGAGGACTGTGCCACAAGCCAAACCCTAACAAGTCGGATCCACCGATATGGATCTCGGTCCCACCGAGATGGCCTTGCCAACTCTCTGTCATCAGTTGCAATTATTTCTGTCCAACCGAGTTTTGCAATCGGTCCCACTGAGATGGCTTGCCAACTTTCTGTTGCCTTGTTGCAATTATTTCGGTCTTACCGAGATGTTGCAATCGGTGCCACCAAAATGAGGATTGCCCTACCATCGCACATCGGTCGCTCCGAGTTGTTTCCATTCGGTCCCACTGAAACTTCAAAAGTTCACATCTTTTGCACAGGTCGGTCTCACCGAGAATTCCAATCGGTGCCACCGAGTTTGGTCAAAAGTGTGTAACGGTTGGATTTCGTGTGGAGCCTATATATACCCCTCCACCACCCTCTTACCAAGTAAGAGATCCATCATAACGTGCCTACATTTCCACCATACATTTTCTGAGATAGAACCACCTACTCATGTGTTGAGATCAAGATATTCCAATCCTACCATTTGAACCTTGATTTCTAGCCTTTCCCAAGTTGCTTTCCACTCAAATTCTTCTTCCACCAAATCCAAATCTGTGACAGAGTGTTTGAGTGTGGGGGAGACTATCACTTGAAGCACAAGAGCAAGGAGTTCATCATCAACACACTGTCTATTACCTTTTGGAGAGTGGTGTCTCCTAGATTGGTTAGGTGTCACTTGGGAGCCTCCAAGATCATGTGGAGTTGAACCAAGGAGTTTGTAAGGGCAAGGAGATCACCTACTTTGTGAAGATCTACCCCGAGTGAGGCTAGTCCTTTGTGGATGGAAGCCATGTTGGAATAGGCAAGGTTGCTTCTTTGTGGACCCTTTGTGGGTGGAGCCCTCCGTGGACTCGCGCAACCGTTACCCTGCGTGGGTTGAAGCCTCCATCAACGAGGACGTACGATAGCACCACCTATCGGAACCACGCCAAAAATCATCGTGTCTTCATTGCGTTTGATCTTCCATACTCTACCCCTTTACTTTCCATACACTTGCATGTTCTACTATTTCCGCTACTCAATCTCTAGATATGCATGTGTAGGAAGTCTTGGTGATATCTTAACTTGTGCCAAAATCTTCTTAAATTTCAAGTGAACTAAAAACTGCACCTTTGTTTGGTTAAGGGTCTATTCACCCCCCTCTAGACCTATCTCCTCGAACGTATAATTGCTATTAGAGCTTTGGTCTCCATTGCTTTGGTTTAATCACCATTGGAGGGAGATGGATGTGTCTACTTTGGGGAGTCTTAGACGTAGAGTGCCTATTCTCAATGGGGAGTATTATCACTTTTGTAAGGATGAAATGCTTGATATCTTTGGTGAATTTAACTTGAGCAAATACATTCATAATCCTTATGTGCCTCCCATTGATCCCTTGCATCCCACTCATGAAGAGGAAATTGACATGCTTCGTAATCTTAGAACTATCAATCTTATCATTAGAGGATTACCTAAAATTGTGCTCGGTTGTATGCAAAACTTTGAGTGTGCGTATACTTTATGGAATGACTTGGAAAAGTGATATCCCGACTATTATTTAAAGAATCTTGATGAGATTCTTCATAAGACTATTACTTTTCACAAGAGGAATCCTAGTGATCCTAACTTTGATGATTGCTTCTTTGAGCTTCATGATCTTATGCGTGGTAAGGGAGATGTTAGAACTATTAGTAACATTATCACGGAAGACATTATAATTCATAAACTTGAACATTGTCATGATCATGAAACTAATGAATTCATTGCCCTAGGTGATGATCACATACATGTTGATGATGATGATGTTGAGCATGGCTATTATGACGAGACGAGGAATTTGATATTGAATATGAGAAGACCATGAGGAATCTTAGTCTTATGGCAAATCTTCGAGATTACATGGCCAGAGGAAAATAGTGGATTTCTGGATAGTGGATGTACCGATCACATGACCGGAGATAGAGACATGTTTCGTGAGCTTGCAAAAAATGATGGTCCACGCAAGTATGTGACTTTTGGAGACAACTCCAAGGATAAGGTACTTGGCCTTGGTAAGGTGGCCATATCCAATGATAGCTCCACACAAAATGTTATGCTTGTTGAATCCCTTGGTTAGAATCTTCTTTCCGTATCTAGACTAGCCGACTTTGGTTTCAATGTTCTATTTACTAAAGTAGATTGCCAAGTGTTTCGTCGAGATAATCATAATATGGTCTTTACCGGCATTTGTAGAGGTGATCTATACATTGTTGATTTCACTAAAAGAGCCCAACCTCGTACATGTTTAATTGCTAAATCTTCTAAAGGTTGGTTATGGCATAGGATACTTGGACATGTTGGCATGCGTAATCTTGATAAACTTGTTAAAGGAGATCATATTCTTGGTATGAAAGATGTTATTTGACAAAGATCGACTTTGTAGTGCTTGCCAACCAGGAAAACAAGTTGGAGGAAGCCATCCCGTGAAGAACATTATGCCCACGAGGAGACCACTCGAGCTGCTTCATATGGATCTCTTCGGTCCTAACTCCTATAAAAGTCTTGGTGGTAACTCCTTCGGTTTGGTCATTGTTGATGATTTTTCCAGATTTATGTGGGTGTTCTTTGTAACACCCCTGTGTAGTGAGCAACAGTGATCCCTAATGTTAATGCTAAGTCAAGTTGATTTGCAATGCATGATCATAGTGGATTCTTATCTCATTTCAAATTCCATCTTTGAATTCAATTCAAATCATAAGTGAAATTTGAAGTTGCTCAAAAATTGCTGGAAAATAGTTTATGTTGTAGCAAATATTCCAAACCAAATTCTTCTTCAGGAAAACAACATCACCTATTTGCTAAAATGGGCTAGAGCATTTAAAACAGTGCAAAAACAGCAATTTAAATGCCATTTCAATTATGAAAAATTCAAATGAATTCAATTGGCCTCCAAACTTTTTGTGGCAGAGCAGAAAATTGCATTGTATTTATGTGGCTGATTTCCACATTTTACAAAAGTGATTTGGCAGCTCATTTTATTTGCAAATCTCTCTATAAAAACAAAAATAGAAAAGAAATAAGGAAAAAGGGAAAAAAGCTACTGTGGACTGGGCCTAAGTCCACAGTGCGGCCCAGCCCACCTCGCACCATCTCCCTCCTCTCTCTCTCTGCGCGTGTCGGCTCGCCCGTGGACGTACGCGCGCGCTCCGGTGAAACGCCGACACGGCGACGCCACAGGACGGCGAGGGGATAAGGGCGACTCCCCTCAGCCTCCCCGTCGTCCCTATCCACTCGCCCCCTCCTCTCTCGCCGTCTCTCGCTCGTTCTCTGCCAGAACCAAACCCCGCCGTCACCGCGCTGCCTCGCCACCGCGGCCACCGACCTCACCTCGCCTCGCCACCGTGCCCATCATCTCCGCCGTCGTCGACTAACTCCTCCCCGACCACGAGCGCTAGCCGGGGAGCACCGCATCGCCGCCCCACCTCGTCTTCTTCCTCCTCGGGCCGCCGGCGAACTTCTTCAAATCCGGCGCCGTCTGCTGCTCCTAAACCTCGCAACGGCCACCGTGAGCCACTCGGTGAGCTCCCGCATAGATCCCTTCTCTCCTCTGCCTCTCTACGCACCCGTAGCCGCTGATCCCGTCGAGGCCGTACCCATCGCCGCCGTGAGTTCTTCGCCGTGGCCAGCGCAGGACGAGCTCGCTTTCGAGCTCATAGGCGAGCTCCTGGAGCTCGTAGGAGCTCAACGCCGTCGCCCATTCGCCTTCCCGAGCTCCCTAGCGCCGAACCCGTGCATGCCTGATTCCGGCTGCCACCTCCGCCGCTCGCTGTCGACATTTTCGGCCGTCTCCGGCAACGCCACCGCCACCAAACGACGCGCCGTCGTGCGCTCGTTCTAACACACCAAACTGCGCGCCGAATGGCCCCCTGTGGACCAAATCCGACGCGCGCCCGTGCGCCTCTGCCGTGAAACGAGGCCGCTGACCTGGCCTGACACATGGGCACCCCTGGGTCACTGACCAGTGGGCCCAGTGGCCCAGCTGACCGAGTTGACTTGGTCAACTCTGCTGACTAGGCAGCACCTGACACTGACATGTGGCCCCTGTACTTAATTAACCTAATTTGATTTTAAAATTAATCTAATAGCTAATTAGGCACAGACAGATGGGGCCCACCCTCTAATTAGTCTCTGATTAGTCTAATTAACCTCTGTTTAGTCTCTGTGTCAATGACATGTTGGACCCAGCTGTCAGGTTTGACCTGGAATAGCTGGGGTTAACTGCTGACATCATGCTGGCTCAATGCTGACGTAGTAAATCTTTTTCTGTTATTTTCAAATTTAAGTTAATTCTAGGATTTTCAAAAAATGTTTAAAACTTTGAAAAATCGTAGCTCGGATCGAAAAGTTTTCTACATGAAAGTTGATCAGAAAAACGAGACGAATCCAAATGTGCCCTCCATGTAGCTGTCATATGCTCATAACACTGCAAACATCAAACCTTCCCCTCCGGTTCATCTGTCTGACAGATGCCTAAAGCTGGGAAAATATCCCAGATATTTTCCCGCTCTGCCTGTAACGTGTAGTGCTGCATTAGGTCACCCCCAGCTCTGCATTTTGCCATGACATGCATTGTGTTGCATTTGTTTGCTTTTATTTATTGTTTCTTCCCCCTCTTCTTATCCGGTAGACACCGAGACCGACGCTGCCCCTGAGGACTGCTAGATCCCCGACGACCCCTCTTTTGCCACAGAGCTTCCAGGCAAGCAATCCCCCCTTGAACATGCCGATATTGCCTATTCTTTCTCCCTCATGCTTGCATTAGAATTGCTACAGTTGTTGTTTCTGAAATACCTATTCTGATGCATAGCCTATTTTTGTAACTGCTATTGATACCATTCTTGTTATCCTATATGCTTAGTGTAGGTTGGTTAGTAAACCATCTGTGGCCCCTTATCCTTGTTATAGTTGCCCCGCTTTAGTACTGGTGCCCCGATCATTGTGATCGATGAGCTGAGACCCGCACATCACCACACACCCCTTTAGTTGCACTACTCTGCAGAGCTACCTTCAAGTGCCGAGGGTGATACCTCTTATCTCACTCCTGATGTTGCCTATGTAGTATAGCTAGTCGGTTGTGGTTACCGAGGCTGATTCCTCTTTCACCACCTCCGATGCAGCCTCTGTCGTGCAACCCCTCAAGTGTGAATCCATCGAGGGTGATTCCTCCGGATTCACCTTGAAGGAAACATCTAGTGGATTCCAACAAGGGTGATTCCTCAGATTTCTCCTTGATGTTTAGGACACACGGATACCATGTATTTATTTCAGTCCCCGGTTAAAGTTGGGTCGGCCCCGAGGGGTACCCGCGAGAGATGTGATGACGGGTTGACCATGAGGGTACCCGTGTGATAATTACGAGGCATGGCTGGGCAGGCAGATTGCCTCAGGAGAGGGAGGAGAGGAATTGGGCCTAGCCCTAGCCACAAGTCCTCGAGACGGGGTGACGGGACCACAGATCGTGGATCGCTGATTGTCACCGCGAGCTCCCAACACACTAATGGGTTAGGATATGTAATCTGAGTAGTCCTCTGGCCTTATCGCACTAACCACCACGCGGGAATAGTATGGGCACTCGGCGTCGTATGTATCAGCCGAAGTTCTTCAGACGTCAGTGAGTGAGCGGTGCGCCCCCGGGTGGACCGCGAAAGCCTGCGTGTGTATACAGGGGCTAGGTCTGGTCCCGGCCGCCCACGCAACGCGCAGGAGTGCAAAGGGCAATGGGCCCAAGACCCCTGAGCGCTTAGGATGTAGACCGGCGTGCTAGCCTCTCTGTTGAACCTAGGTAGGGCTACGACGTGTCGATCAGCCGAGGCCGGGCATGGACCAAACAAGTGTGTCCGGCCAGAGTTAATCGAGCGTGTTGGGTAAGTTGGTGCACCCCTGCAGGGAAGTATATCCATTCGAATAGCCATGTCCACGGTAACAGGACGCTCGGAAAGTATCCCAATCTACTACAACTAGAACTGGATACATGTAAATTAAGAATATGTTAGCTCCGGGATTGCTTTCTCGCAGGGAGTCTAGGAAGGATCTCTGGGCATAGATACTATTATACTTGCTGCTACTACTATATTTATGTACTAATGTACACTCTTCTAATGCTGCAAGACGCTGAAGATGCTAGTCTTCAATAGACTAGGCCTTTCCCCTATTCTGGCATTTCTGCTGTCTAGTCCACTGATACAACCCTTCTTTGATACCAATGCATAAGTATAATAGTTCTGATGTAAGTCATGCGAGTACTTTGGATGAGTACTCATTGTTGCTTTGCTTCCCCTTTTTCCCCATACCCATTTGTTGCGACTAGATGACGGAGCCCCGGAGCCAGCTGCCCCTGTCGACGACTACTACTACCCCACTGGTGGAGCCTGCTACTACATGGAGACCACCGACGACCAGGAGTAGATAGGAGGCACCCAGGCAGGAGGCTTGCGCCTTTCGATCCAGTGTCGTTATTTTGCTTAGCCTTCTTAAGGCTGACTTGTTTAACTTTATGTCTGTACTCAGTTATCTAATGCTTTCGCTGATGCTTGTATGACTCAAGCTTATGTATTCGAGCCCTCGAGGCCCCTGGCTTGTAATATAAAGCTTGTATGACTTTTATTTGTGTTTAGAGTTGTGTTGTGATATCTTCCCGTGAGTCCTTAGGCTTGATTGTGTGCGTTTGCATGTATGTTAGTGCACGATTAAGTCGGGGGCATCACAAGTTGGTATCGGAGCCGACTGCCTATAGGAACCCCCCCTCTTTCCAACTCCTTGGCCGAAGTTGAGTCTAGTCTTTGCAAAACTGTTTTACTAACATGGCTGTGTGGCTTACAGGCCCACGTTTCCAATGCGTGGTATTAGGATCTTTTATTCCTCTTCTTTACTCTGGGTCTCTGATCTCTCTTCCTTTCGGGTTAAATTTTTTGCTAACTCTAACATTTGGTTCTCGTGTTCACATTCAACCGGAGAGCTAGATTATCTGCAAACATTTCTTTCCAATGCTATCATATCCTTCTCACACTGTCGTTTGACATCTTTCACTCCAAGTTTCAGATGCGTCCCGCAAGACAGCTCGTACGCCACACTATGGCTGTTGACGCGACTGGGTTCCCTGCTATCTTGGTCGATCTCTTGACCAGGCTAGGATATCGCTGGTACCCTGAGTACACTGTTTACAAGGATTACCGCGAGTTCAACCAGGAGCAGTACCACGCTATGGTTCACATCTTTGATCGGCAGAACAACTCCATCACTGAGTTGCACACCTTCCATGGTGTTGGAGTGACTGTTGACATGGCCGTCCATGATGCTGCCTATACTGCTATTGCCCATCTCCGTGGAGAGCACAGTCGCTTGGAGGAAACTGCTTTCAGATATATCCCTTATGCCCCCGCTGGGGATGAGAGTGGATACTACACTGCTGTCTATACTCCTTACGTGCGATGTCGTTATGACCCGCAGGTTTTGGTTTAGTACACTGAGGCTCTGGATCGCACTGCTCGAGCTCTTGCTGTCGAGTTGTACGCCACTCATGCTCATCTTTACAAGGCTCTGACACAGTTGCTGCCAGCAGTCAGTGCGCGGATTCATCCAGAGTATATCCTTTACCCGCGCAGGACGGAGATGCCATCAGGTCTTGAGTGGCCTGCTGTTGGAGGTTGTACTCCTCCACGTGGTCCTCTTCTTCCAGTTCGGGACCAGGTTCTGCACCAGAGTGTTCACGGAGCGCAGGATCCTTATATCAAGGGTACCCTGCATCGTCACCTGTAGCTGCCTGGCTTCAAAGGTTTTCTCCGACGTTGATGTAGCTATCGCTATGTCCCATTGTTGTATCCCTCCACCGCATGCCTGCGTGTCGCCTAGTTGTCTAGCTTTCCTTTTCGGTGTTGTAACGCTGGCTTGTAACCGAATCTATGTATGGATCTGTATGTCATGTTTGACTATGTTGATGTATCTATTGCACTTCCTTTTGTTGTGCGTATTACTTCATGAATGATTCAATACAACTGCAATGCTCGTTGCTAAACTACCCCCTGTTGAATTTTAGCAGGATGGTTAGACCCTCAGGTCGTGGCAGTGGTGCCAACAATCCACCACCGCCCGACTATATGGCTGCAATGATGCAACAATTTGACACACACCGCCAGTTCATGCAAGGGCTTATGGACCAGTTTCCTCGCCCCAATGCCAACCAGCAGCCAGCTTCAATAACCTTGCAAGAGTTTGTGCATCTCAATCCAACCATCTTCCGCAACTCAGTTCAGCCGCTAGACGCTGATGATTGGCTCCGTGATATCACATATGAGATGGAGTCAGCCAATGTGGCCCCTGCCAGCTATGTCACTTTCGCATCCTACTTCCTGAAGGGACCCACAGCTCAATGGTGGGACAGTCACAGGCATACCCTAGCTGCTGGAACAATCATCACCTGGGTGGAATTCCAGGCTGCTTTCCGTGCCCGTTACATTCCACAAGGAGTTATGGACCATAAGAAGCGCGAGTTCCGCAACCTTACACAGGGCAACAAGACTGTGGAGGTTTATCAGCGGGAATTTCTTAAACTATATCGCTATGCTGAAGAGGACATTGCTACTGATGATCGCAGACAGGAGAAGTTCCATGAAGGGCTCAACCCAGATATCAAGCTTGCACTCCTAGTCCAAGACTTTGCCGAGTTCGCCACCTTGGTGAACAAGGCCATTCTGGTTGAGACTGGTCTGAAGGATCACAAGGACGCTCAGAAGCGCACCCGTGAAGTGGGCTCATCTTCGGGCTCGTCTTCCCAGAAGCGCCGCATATGGATCCCTCACAGCATGTACCGTCCAACTGCACCTGCTCCAAGGCCGTCCTATGCTGCATCTTGTCTGCCTCCTCCACCACCGAGGCAGCCAAGACCTCAAGCTGCACCGTTTCGAGCTCCTGCTCCCCGTCCCAATGACGGGTTGTGCTTCACTTGTGGTTGTCCAGGTCACTGCGCCAGAGAATGTCCTCAGAATCAGAATCAGTTGGCACTTCCATCTGCTGGCCGTGGTCATGGCCGTGGTAATAATCAGCCACAACAGCAATGCCAGGCCTTCTTATGGTCGTGGTCAGGCTTATCATGTCAACATGAATGAGGATCAAGACCAACCAGCTACTGTGATGGGTACACTTCCTGTTAATTCAGCACCAGCTTCTGTTTTATTTGATTCAGGAGCATCGCATTCTTTCATATCAGAAAATTTTGCACGCATGCATGACATTAAATGTGAAGAGCTGCATCAATCGTTAGTGGTTAACACTCCCGCAGGCCAATGCTGAACTTCCTTGTTCAGTCCCAATGTCACCATTGAGATTGAAGGATTGGACTTCCATGCCTTTCCCATTATTCTGAAGTCTTCCAAGGTTGACCTCATTCTGGGAATGGATTTGTTGAAGGCTCACTCCACCTTAATCAATTGTGCCACTAAAGCCGTCTAGATTCTGCATCCCTCGGATGAGATAGTAAACTACCATGCTCATCTCGTTCAAAATGCCGAGGCTCAAATTTATGCCCTGAATGCGTTGAACGCTTCTCCTCTTGAGGGGATCAAAAACGTTCCAGTCGTTCGCGACTTTCAAGATGTCTTTTCGGAAGAACATCCAGGAGTACCCCCTATTAGAGCTGTCGAGTTTGTCATCGACCTAAAACCAGGCACCACTCCTATTTCGGAGCATCCTTACAAGATGCCGCCGCATGAGATTCTTGAGCTTAAGGAGGAAATCAACAAGTCTCTTCGTAAAGGATTCATTCGCCCAAGTTCCTCTGCCTGGGGAGCACCTTCTCTCTTTGTCAAGAGGAAAGATGGTACGAACCGGTTGGTCCAAGATTACCGACCTATCAACCAGGCAACCATTCAGAACAAATATCCGCTTCCCCGGATCAACGATCTGTATGACCAGCTTGCTAGATCCTCGGTATTCTCTAAACTCGACTTGAGGTTGGGTTATCATCAGATCCGAGTCCGCGAAGAGGATATTCCCAAGACTGCCTTCGTTAGTCGCTATGGTTCATACGAGTATACTGTCATGTCATTCGGCTTAACCAATGCTCCAGCAACATTCTCCCGCCTGACGAATTATATCTTCATGGATTACCTCGACAAATTCATCGTGGTTTATTCGGATGATATTCTGGTATATTCCAAGAATAAGGAAGAACATGATGAACACCTTCGTCTTGTTCTCGAAAAGCTTCGAGAACATCAGCTGTATGCCAAGTATTCCAAGTGTGAATTCTGGTTATCCGAAGTGACCTACCTTGGTCATGTGATTTCGAAGGATGGCATTGCTGTTAACCCCGAGCGAGTTCAGGCTATTCTTGACTGGCCTCCCCTGAAGAATGTCAAGCAAGTTAGAAGTTTTCTCGGACTCGCCAGCAATTGCCGCCGTTTTGTCGAGAACTTCTCAAAGATTGCCAAGCCTCTGACTAATCTGCTTCACAAAGGCGTTAAGTTTGAGTGGATAGATAAATGTCAGGAAAGTTTCCAAACTCTCAAGGACAGGATGACTTCTGCACCAGTGCTTGCTCCTCGGATTCTCGCAAGGACTTCGTGATTTATTGCAACGCCTCTCGTCAAGGTTTAGGTTGTGTCCTGATGCAAGAACGAAGAGTGATTGCTTATGCCTCACGACAGTTGCGTCCTCATGAAGAGAATTGTCCAGTGCATGATCTTGAACTTGATGCAGTGATATATGCATTGAAGCTGTGGCGACATTACCTTCTTGGTAATCGATGTGAAATATACACGGATCATCAAAGCCTGAAGTATTTGTTTACTCAGCCAGATCTCAATCTCCACCAACAGCGATGGTTGGAAGCAATTACAGACTATGACTACGGTATTTCTTATACCCCTGGCAAAGCTAATGTGATGGCCGATGCCTTGAGCCGCAAGTCCTATTGTAACAACCTCATGGTTCAACGAGCTCAACTCCTTCTTTATGAGGAACTTCGTAAGTTGAACCTTCATATCGTTCCACAGGGTTCTCTTAATACCCTTGTTTTACAGCCAGACCTTGAAAAAGATGTTAAGTCTGCGCAATCAAAAGATGCTGAAGTTGATCAGATGAAAAGAGATCTTGACCTTGAAAAGTCCAGAGATTTCTTGCTTGCTGAAGATGGAACCTTATACTTCAGAGACCGCATTGTGGTACCTCGGTTCGAGCTTATGACCGACAAAGTTATGAAGGAGGCACATGATACACCACTGTCTATTCATCCGGGTAGTACCAAAATGTATCGTGATCTCCGTCAAAGGTACTGGTGGTCTAAAATGAAGCAGGACATTGCACGCTATGTTGCCGAATGTGACGTTTGCCGTTGCGTTAAGGCAGAACATCAAAAGCCTGCTGGAATTCTGCAACCGCTCCCTATCCCTGAGTGGAAGTGGGATAAGGTTCAAATGGATCTTATTACTGGCCTTCCCAAGTCGCAAAAGGGTCATGATGCTATTCTTGTCGTCATCGATCAACTCTCCAAAGTTGCACATTTTCTGCCAGTCAAGGAAACGATCACTGCTAGTCAGCTAGCAGATTTATATATCTCCAGAATTGTATCACTCCACGATATTCCAAAGGAGTTTAGTTCAGACCGTGGCAGCATCTTCACCTCTAAGTTCTGGGCAAGTTTCCAAGAAGCTATGGGAACTCATATAACCTGGAGCTCTGCTTATCACCCCCAGTCCCAAGGCCAAGTTGAACGAGTGAATCAAGTGCTTGAAGATATGCTGCGTGCTTGTGTCATCTCATTTGGCAAGAAGTGGGAGGAATCTCTCCCGTATGCCAAATTCTCATACAATAACAGCTATCAAGCTAGCTTGAAGATGGCCCCCTTCGAGGTACTATATGGACGTAAGTGTCGAACCCCTCTGAATTGGTCCGAAACTGGGGAATGGCCGCTCATTGGTCCGGATATTATCCAACACGCTAAAGAGCAAGTCTGTATTATCCGAGAAAATCTCAAGGCGGCCCAGTCTTGCCAGAAGAGCAATTATGATCGTAAACACTGGGGATCGATCTATCAACCTGGTGAGCAAGCTTATCTGCATGTCACTCCTATGAAGGTCACTCACAGCTTCGGAATCAAGGGCAAGTTAGCTCCTCGCTACATTGGTACCTTCCGCATTCTCGCCAGACGTGGACATGTGGCTTATAAATTGGAATTGCCGCCGCAATTCTCTCACATCCACAATGTCTTCCATGTGTCACAACTTCGCCGTTGCTTCAAGGAATCTCCGCACCGAGCAGTGGATCATGAATTGCTCGAATTGCAAGATGACCTATCTTACAAATAGCATCCGATCCGGATCCTGGATCAAGCTAAACGTCGGACCCGTCAGAAGACAACCAAGTTCCTTAAAGTGCAGTGGTCGAATCATACAGAAGATGAAGCCACATGGGAACACGAGGATCGTCTTCGGGAAAAATACCCCGATCTTTTCGCTTCTACCTCCTGAATTCTAGGGACGAGAATATCTTTTAGAGGAGGCAAATTGTAACACCCCTGTGTAATGAGCAACAGTGATCCCTAATGTTAATGCTAAGTCAAGTTGATTTGCAATGCATGATCACAGTGGATTCTTATCTCATTTCAAATTCCATCTTTGAATTCAATTCAAATCATAAGTGAAATTTGAAGTTGCTCAAAAATTGCTGGAAAATAGTTCATGTTGTAGCAAATATTCCAAAACAAATTCTTGTTCAGGAAAACAACATCACCTATTTGCTAAAATGGACTAGAGCATTTAAAAAAGTACAAAAACAGCAATTTAAATGACATTTCAATTATGAAAAATTCAAATGAATTCAATTGGCCTCCAAACTTTTTGTGGCAGAGGAGAAAATTGCATTGTATTTATGTGGCTGATTTCCACATTTTACAAAAGTGATTTGGCAGCTCATTTTATTTGCAAATCTCTCTGTAAAAAGAAAAACAGAAAAGAAATAAGGAAAAAGGGAAAAAGCTACTGTGGACTGGCCCTAAGTCCACAGTGCGGCCCAGCCCACCTCGCACCGTCTCCCTCCTCTCTCTCTCTGCGCGTGTCGGCTCGCCCGTGGACGCGCGCGCGCGCTCCGGTGAAACGCCGACACGGCGACGCCACAGGACGGCGAGGGAATAAGGGCGACTCCCCTCGGCCTCCCCGTCGTCCCTATCCACTCGCCCCCTCCTCTCTCGCCCTCTCTCACTCATTCTCCGCCACAACCAAACGCCGCCGTCGCCGCGCTGCCTCGCCACCGCGGCCACCGACCTCGCCTCGCCCCGCCACCGTGCCCATCGTCTCCACCATCATCGACTACCTCATCCCCGACCATGAGCGCTAGCAGGGGAGCACCGCATCGCTGCCCCGCCTCATCTTCTTCTTCCTCGGGCCGCTGGCGAACTTCTTCAAATCCGGCGCCGTCTGCTGCTCCTAAACCTCGCAACGGCCACCGTGAGCCACTCGGTGAGCTCCCGCATGGATCCCCTCTCTCCTCTGACTCTTTACGCGCCCGTAGCCACTGATCCCGTCGAGGCCGTACGCATCGCCGCTGTGAACTCGTCGCCGTGGCCAGCGCAGGCCAAGCTCGCTTTCGAGCTCGTAGGCGAGCTCCTGGAGCCCGTAGGAGCTCAATGCCGTCGCCCATTTGCCTTCCCGAGCTCCCTAGCGCCGAACCCGTGCATGCCCGATTCCGGCCGCCGCCTCCTCCTCTCACCGTCGACGTTTCCGGCCATCTCCGGCGACGCCACCGCCACCAAATGACGCACCGTCGTGCGCTCGTTCTAACGCGCCAAACCGTGCGCCGAATGGACCCCTGTGGACAAAATCCAATGCGCGCCCGTGCGCCTCCGCCGTGAAACAAGGCCGCCGGCGTTTAAACGCCGGCGCCGCTGACCTGGCCTGACACATGGGCACCCCTGTGTCACTGACCAGTGGGCCCAAGGGCCCAGTTGACTGAGTTGACTTGGTCAACTCTGCTGACTGGGCAGCACCTGACGCTGACATGTGGGCCCCCATACTTAATTAACCTAATTTGATTTTAAAATTAATCTAATAGCTAATTAGGCACTGACAGATGGGGCCCACCCCCTTTAGTCTCTGATTAATTTAATTAACCTCAGTTTAGTCTGTGTGTCAATGACATGAGGGACCCAGCTGTCAGGTTTGACCTGGAACAGCTGGGGTTGACTGCTGACGTCATGCTGGCTCAATGCTGACGAAGTAAATCTTTTTCTGTTATTTTTGAATTTAAGTTAATTCCAGGATTTTCAGAAAATGTTTAAAACTTTGAAAAATCGTAGAAAATAAACCGTAGCTCGGATCGAATAGTTTTCTACATGAAAGTTGATCAGAAAAACGAGACGAATCCGAATATGCCCTCCATGTAGCTGTCATATGCTCATAACACTACAAACATGGAACCTTCCCCTCTGGTTCATATGTCTGACAGATGCCTAAAGCCGGGAAAATATCCCCAGATATTTTCCCGCTCTGCCTGTAACGTGTAGTGCTGCATTAGGTCACGCCCAGCTCTGCATTTTGCCATGACATGCATTGTATTGCATTTGTTTGCTTTTATTTATTGTTTCTTCCCCCTTTTCTTATCCGGTAAACCCCGAGACCGACACTGCCCCTGAGGACTGCTACATCCCCGACGACCCCTCTTTTGCCGCAGAGCTTCCAGGCAAGCAACCCCCCCTTGAACATGCCTATGTCGCCTATTCTTTCTCCCTCATGCTTGCATTAGAATTGCTACTGTTGTTGTTTCTGAAATACCTATTCTGATGCTTAGCCTATTTTTGTAACTGCTGTTGATACCATTCTTGTTATCCTATATGCTTAGTGTAGGTTGGTTAGTAAACCATCTGTGGCCCCTCATCCTTGTTCTAGTTGCCCCGCTTTAGTACTGGTGCCCCGATCATTGTGATCGATGAGCTGAGACCCGCACATCACCACACACCCCTTTAGTTGCACTACTCTGCAGAGCTACCTTCGAGTGCCAAGGGTGATACCTCTTATCTCACTCCTGATGTTGCCTCTGTAGTATAGCTAGTCGGTTGTGGTTACTGAGGGTGATTCCTCTTTCACCACCTCCGATGCAGCCTCTGTCGTGCAACCCCTCAAGTGTGAATCCATCGAGGGTGATTCCTCCGGGTTCACCTTGAAGGAAACATCAAGTGGATTCCAACGAGGGTGATTCCTTGGATTCCTCCTTGATGTTTTGGACACACGGATACCATATATTTATTTCAGTCCCCGGTTAAAATCGGGTCGGCCCCGAGGGGTTCCCGTGAGAGATGTGATGACGGGTTGACCACGAGGGTACCCGTGTGATAATTACGAGGCACGGCTGGGAAGGTAGATTGCCTCAGGAGAGGGAGGAGAGGAATTGGGCCTGGCCCTTGCCGCAAGTCCTCGAGACGGGGCGACGGGACCACAGATCGTGGATCGCTGATTGTCACCGCGAGCTCCCAACACACTAATGGGTTAGGATATGTAATCTGAGTAGGCCTCTGGCCTTATCGCACTAACCACCATGCGAGAATAGTATGGGCACTCGACATCATATGTATCAGCCGAAGGTCTTCAGACGTCAGCGAATGAGCGGCGCACGCCCGGGTGGACCGCGAAAGCTTGCGTGTGTATACAGGGGCTAGGTCTGGTCCCGGCCGCCCACGCAACGCGCAGGAGTGCAAAGGGCGATGGGCCCAAGACCCCTAAGCGTTTAGGATGTAGACCGGTGTGCTAGCCTCTCTGTTGAACCTAGGTAGGGCTACGACGTGTTGATCAGTCAAGGCCGGGCATGGACCAAACAAGTGTGTCCGGCCAGAGTTAATTGAGCGTGTTGGGTAAGTTGGTGGACCCCTGCAGGGAAGTATATCTATTCGAATAGCCATGTCCACGGTAACAGGATGCTCGGAAAGTATCCCGATCTACTACAACTAGAACTGGATACATGTCAATTAATAATATGTTAGCTCCGGGATTGCTTTCTCGCAGGGAGTCAAGGAAAGATCTCTGGGCATAGCTACTATTATACTTGCTGCTACTACTATATTTATGTACTAATCTACACTCTTCTAATGCTGCAAGACGCTGAAGATGCTAGTCTTCGATTGACTAGGCATTTCCCCTATTCTGGCATTTCTGCTGTCTAGTCCACAGATACAGCCCTTCTTTGATACCGATGCATAAGTAGAATAGTTCTGATGTAAGTCTTGCGAGTACTTTGGATGAGTACTCACGGTTGCTTTGCTTCCCCTTTTTCCCCTTACCCGTTTGTTGCGACCAGATGACGGAGCCCCGGAGCCAGCTGCCCCTGTCGACGACTACTACTACCCCACTGGTGGAGCCTACTACTACGTGGAGACCACCGACGACCAGGAGTAGATAGGAGTCACCCTGGTAGGAGGCCTGCGCCTTTCGATCTAGTGTCGTTATTTTGCTTAGCCTTCTTAAGGCTGACTTGTTTAACTTTATGTCTGTACTCAGATATCTAATGCTTCCACTGATGCTTGTATGACTCAAGCTTATGTATTCGAGCCCTCGAGGCCCCTGGCTTGTAATATAAAGCTTGTATGACTTTTATTTGTGTTTAGAGTTGTGTTGTGATATGTTCCCGTGAGTCCTTAGGCTTGATCGTGTGCGTTTGCGTGTATGATTAGTGCACGATTAAGTCGGGGGCGTCACATTCTTTCTCGATGACAAATCGCAGGTACAAAAGATCTTCAAGAACTTCACAAGGAAGGCCCAAAATCAATTTGAAGTGAAGATTAAGAAGGCTCAGAGTGACAACAGAACGGATTTCAAGAATGCCAATGTGGATACCTTTCTTGATGAGGAGGGCATTTCACACGAGTTCTCGGCTACGTACACACCTCAACAAAATGGAGTTGTTGAGAGGAAGAACCGGACTCTTATTGGGATGGCAAGGACAATGCTTGATGAATACTAGACGCCAAAACACTTTTGGGTGGAAGCGGTTGACACAGCTTGTCATGCTACAAATCGACTCTATCTTCACAAGCTTCTTGGTAAAATGGCGTATGAACTACTCACCATTGAAGAGACGGTAGATGTGAAGTTTGATGACACTAACGGCTCGCAAGTTGAGCAATTGCCAATTGATGTAGGAGATCAAGAATCATCGGAAGCAATCCAAGACTTGTCCATTGGAAAGATTCGACCCGTGGAAGTGAAGGAGAGTAATTCGTCAATTCAAGTGGAAGCTCCAACTTCACGTCAAGGTGAACAACAAGTTGACATGAAGGCATCCACAAGTGGAACACGTCAAGATGAAGGGAATGAGGAAGTGCAACAAGATGATACACCTCAACCTCCTTCTCCACCTCCACAAGTGAACAACGACAACAACGAAGAAGAATAAGATGATGTTGAGGAAGCCTCACCACAACCCAAGCAAAAGCTACCTCGAGTTAGAGCAAGAATTGACAAGAATCATCCCGTCGAACAAATACTTGGAGATATCCAATCTGGGAGAATCACTCGCTCTAAATCTAGCTTAGCTAACTTTTGTGAGCATTACTCATTCATCTCTAGTGTTGAAACCTTGAAGGTAGAAGATGTTGGGGAACGTTGCATGGGAAACAAAAATTTTCCTACGCACACATAAGATCTATCCATGGTGATGAGCATCTACGAGAGGGAGAGTGAATCTACATACCCTTGTAGATCGCTAAGCGGAAGCGTTAATAAACGCGGTTGATGTAGTCGAACGTCTTCGCGATACAAATCGCCGAGCGTCCCGCGATCCAATCACGATCCTTCCGATCAAGTGCCGAACGGACGGCACCTCCGCGTTCAACACACGTACGGCTTGATGACGCCTTCACCTCCTCGATCCAGCGAGCGATGATGAAGTAGTGGTTGAGTTCCAGCAGCACGACGGCGTGGTGATGGTGGTGAGGAACAATCTCTGCAGGGCTTCGCCAAGCACTACGGAGATTATGACGGAGGAACTAGAGGGTTAGGGTTGCCGCACACGGCTTGGGGAAATCTTGATGTGTCCCGTGTGCTAGCCCTGCCCCTCTATTTATATGTTGAGCCTTGGGGTCTAAACTTGGAGTAAAAGCCTCCTCCGGGTCGGTTTTGCCCGCACAAGGTCGGTTTGGCCCGCAGGAAAAGAGTCCAACTCGGATCCCTGCCGAACCGTGCACAGCCGCGCACAAGTGGTAGTACCGCTTCACACAAGCGGTAGTACCGCTTGGGCGGTAGTACCGCTTCACACAAGCGGTAGTACCGCTCCGGCGGTAGTACCGCTTCACCAAGCGGTAGTACCGCTTACGCGGCAGCAAAACTACTTTTGCACTTTCCAATACTTTGTGGGCTTTATCCCTTTGGCTCATATAAAGTGTTGCTGCACCCGAACACTTCGGTAAACATCCGGAATCCCTTCCGGTGAACTCCGGAACCCTTCCAGAGATCAAAACACTATTATCACATATATCAATCTTTACCTCCGGACTATTCCGGAGATCCTCGTCATGTCCGGGATCTTATCCGGGACTCCGAACAACTTTCGGTCACCAACATAATAACTCAATTATACTAATCGTCACCAAACGTTAAGTGTGTAGACCCTGCGGGTTCGAGAACTATGTAGACATGACCGAGACACCTCTACGGCCAATAACCAATAGCGGGACCTGGATGCCCATATTGGCTCCTACATATTCTACGAAGATCTTTATCGGTCGAACCTCTATGTCAAGGATTCAGTTAATCCCGTATGCTGTTCCCTTTGTTCTTCGGTATGTTACTTGCCCGAGATTCGATCGTCGGTATCACTATACCTAGTTCAATCTCGTTACCGGCAAGTCTCTTTACTCGTTCCGTAATACAAGATCCTGTGGCTAACTCTTTAGTCACTTTGCTTGCAAGGCTCAATGTGATGTTGTATTACCGAGTGGGCCCTGAGATACCTCTCCGTCATACGGAGTAACAAATCCCAGTCTTGATCCATGCCAACCCAACAGACACCCTCGGAGATACCTGTAGAGCACCTTTATAGTCACCCAGTTACGTTGCGACGTTTGATACACACAAGGTATTCCTCCGGTGTCAGTGAGTTGCATGATCTCATGGTCAAAGGAACAGATACTTGACATGCAGAAAACAATAGCAATAAACTGACACGATCAAATGCTATGTTTACAGTTTGGGTCTTGTCCATCACATCATTCTCCTAATGATGTGATCCCGTTATCAAATGACATCTCATGTCAATGGCTAGGAAACCTTAACCATCTTTGATCAACGAGCTAGTCAACTAGAGGCTTACTAGGGACACAGTGTTGTCTATGTACCCACACATGTATTTGAGTTTCCAATCAATACAATTATAGCATGGATAATAAACGATTATCATTAACAAGGAAATATAATAATAACCAATTTATTATTGCCTCTAGGGCATATTTCCAACAGTCTCCCACTTGCACTAGAGTCAATAATCTAGTTCACATCACTATGTGATTTACATTGTAATGAATCGAACACCCATGCAGTTCTGGTGTTGTTCATGTTTAGCCCTTGGAAGAGGTTTAGTCATCGGATCTGCAACATTTAGATCCGTGTGTACTTTGCAAATATTTATGTCGTCCTCCTTGATGTAATCGCGGATGGAATTGAAACGTCGCTTTATGTGTCTGGTCCTCTTGTGAAATCTTGGTTCCTTGGCTAGAGCAATGGCACCAGTATTATCACAAAACAGAGTCATTGGGTTAAGTGCACTAGGCACTACTCCAAGATCTGTCATGAACTCCTTCATCCAGACACCTTCCTTCGCCGCCTCCGAGGCAGCGATGTACTCCGCTTCGCATGTAGAATCTGCTACCACGCTTTGCTTGGAACTGCACCAGCTAACCGCACCCCCATTAAGAATAAATACGTATCCGGTTTGCGACTTAGAGTCATCCGGATCAGTGTCAAAGCTTGCATCGACGTAACCCTTTACGACGAGCTCTTGATCACCTCCATAAACGAGAAACATGTCCTTAGTCCTTTTCAGGTACTTCAGGATATTCTTGACCGCCGTCCAGTGTTCCATTCCTGGATCACTTTGAAACCTTCCGACCATACTTATGGCAAGGCTGACATCGGGTCTTGTGCACAGCATTGCATACATGATAGAGCCTATGGCCGAAGCATAGGGGATGACACTCATCTTTTCTCTATCTTCTGCAGTCACTGGGCATTGAGTCTTACTCAACTTCACACCTTGCAAAACAGGCAAGAACCCCTTCTTGGACTGATCCATTTTGAACTTCTTCAAAATCTTATCAAGGTATGTGCTTTGTGAAAGTCCTATTAAGCGTCTTGATCTATCTCTATAGATCTTGATGCCTAATATGAAAGCAGCTTCTCCTAGGTCCTTCATTGAAAAACTCTTGTTCAAATATTCCTTTACGCTTTCCAGCATTTCTATATTGTTTCCAATCAGCAATATGTCATCCACATATAATATTAGAAACGCTATAGAGCTCCCACTCACTTTCTTGTAAATACAAGCTTCTCCGTAAACTTGTATAAACTCGAACGCTTTGATCACATCATCAAAACGAAGATTCCAACTCCGAGATGCTTGCACCAGTCCATAAATGGATCGCTGGAGTTTGCAAACTTTGTCAGCATTCTCTGGATCGACAAAACCTTCTGGTTGCATCATATACAACTCTTCCTTAAGGTAACCGTTAAGGAACGCTGTTTTGACATCCATCTGCCAAATTTCATAATCGAAAAAGGCAGCTATTGCTAACATGATTCTGACGGACTTAAGCATCGCTACGGGTGAGAAGGTCTCATCGTAGTCAACTCCTTGAACTTGTGAAAAACCCTTTGCCACAAGTCGAGCTTTATAGACGGTGACATTACCGTCCGCGTCCGTCTTCCTCTTAAAGATCCATTTGTTCTGAATGGCCTTACGCCCTTCAGGTAATACTTCCAAAGTCCATACTTTGTTTTCATACATGGATCCCATCTCGGATTTCATGGCCTCTAACCACTTCTCGGAATCCGGGCCCATCATCGCTTCTCCATAGCTCGTAGGTTCATCGTTGTTTAACAACATGACCTCTAAGACAGGGTTGCCGTACCACTCAGGAGTAGTACGCGTCCTTGTCGACCTACGAGGTTCGATAGCAACTTGATCCAAAGCTTCATGATCATCATCATTAACTTCCTCTTCAGCTAATGTAGGCTCCACAGAAACAACTTTCTGCGCTGCGCTACTCTCAGGTTGAAGTAAAGGTTCAATAACCTCATCAAGTTCTATCTTCCTCCCACTCAATTCTTTCGAGAGAAACTCTTTCTCAAGAAATGTTCCGTTTTTAGCGACAAACACTTTGCCTTCGGATCTGAGATAGAAGGTATACCCAACTGTCTCTTTTGGGTATCCTATGAAGACGCATTTCTCCGCTTTGGGTTCCAGCTTTTCAGGCTGAAGCTTTTTGACATAAGCATCACATCCCCAAACTTTAAGAAACGACAGCTTTGGCTTCTTGCCAAACCAAAGTTCATATGGCGTCGTCTCAACGGATTTCGATGGTGCCCTATTTAAAGTGAATGCAGCTGTCTCTAATGCATAACCCCAAAACGATAGTGGCAAATCGGCAAGAGACATCATAGATCGCACCATATCTAATAAGGTTCGATTACGACGTTCGGACACACCATTACGCTGTGGTGTTCCAGGCGGTGTCAATTGTGAAACAATTCCACACTGTCTTAAGTGACTGCCAAACTCATAACTCAGATATTCTCCTCCTCGATCAGATCGTAGGAATTTAATCTTCTTGTTACGATGATTCTCAACTTCACTCTGAAATTGTTTGAACTTTTCAAATGTTTCAGACTTGTGTTTCATTAAGTAAATATACCCATATCTACTTAAGTCATCAGTGAAGGTGAGAAAGTAACGATAACCACCGCGCGCCTCAATACTCATTGGACCGCACACATCAGTATGTATGATTTCCAATAAGTCACTTGCCCGTTCCATTATTCCAGAGAACGGCGTTTTAGTCATCTTGCCCATGAGGCATGGCTCACATGTGTCAAGTGATTCAAAATCAAGTGACTCCAAAAGTCCATCAGCATGGAGCTTCCTCATGTGTTTTACGCCAATATGACCTAAACGGCAGTGCCACAAGAAAGTGGTATTATCATTATCAATTCTACATCTTTTGGCATCAATGTTATGAACATGTGTATTATTACTATCGAGATTCAATAAGAATAAACCCCTCACATTGGGTGCATGACCATAAAAGATATTACTCATATAAATAGAACAACCATTATTCTCTGATTTAAATGAGTAACCGTCTCGCAATAAACAAGATCCAGATATAATGTTCATGCTTAACGCAGGCACCAAATAACACTTATTTAGGTTCATCACTAATCCCGACGGTAATCGAAGAGCGAGCGTGCCGACGGCGATCACATCAACCTTGGAACCATTTCCCACGCGCATCGTCACTTCGTCCTTTGCCAGCCTCCGTCTATTCCGCAATTCCTGTTTTGAGTTGCAAATATGAGCAACCGCACCGGTATCAAATACCCAGGCACTACAACGAGAGTTGGTAAGGTACACATCAATAACATGTATATCATATATACCTTGTTTGTTGTTGGCCGCCTTCTTGTCAGCCAAATACTTGGGGCAATTCCGCTTCCAGTGTCCAGTTCCCTTGCAATGAAAACACACAGTTTCTGGTTTGGGTCCAGCCTTGGGTTTCTTCACGAGAGGAGCAACTGCTTTGCCACTCTGCTTGGAGTTACCCTTCTTACCCTTGCCATTTTTCTTGAAACTAGTGGTTTTATTGACCATCAACACTTGATGCTCCTTCTGAATTTCAGACTCAGCGGCTTTCAGCATCGCAAACAGCTCGGCGACTGACTTGTTCATCCCGTGCATGTTATAGTTCAACACGAAGCTCTTGTAGCTAGGTGGCAATGATTGAAGAACTCTGTCAGTGATAGCCTCTGGCGGAAGGGGCATCCCTAACTCAGCCAGACGGGTGGAGTACCCAGACATTCTGAGCACGTGATCACTGATAGACCCGTTCTCCTCCATCTTGCAAGCATAGAACTTATCGGAGATCTCATATCTCTCGATCCGGGCATTCTTCTGAAAGATAAACTTCAACTCCTGGAACATCTCATATGCTCCATGACGTTCAAAACGTCTTTGAAGTCCCGGTTCTAAGCCATACAACATTGCACATTGAACTATTGAGTAATCATCAGAACGAGCCTGCCAGGCGTTCACAACGTCTAGAGACTCAACTGGAGCGGGTGGATCACCAAGCGGTGCATCAAGGACATAAGCCTTCTGGGAAGCCGTAAGGATAATCCTTAGATTACGGGCCCAGTCCACAAAGTTACTTCCATCATCTTTCAACTTAGCTTTCTCTAGGAACGCATTAAAATTCAGGGGTGCTACTGCGCGAGCCATGATCTACAACATAAATATAGCAAAGACAACTTAGACTATTGTTCTAGATAATGAGTTTAGTTAATCATATTACTTAAAAACTCCCACTCAAATTGACATCCCTCCGATCATTCGAGTGTTACATGATCCAAATCCACCAACTCAAGTCCGATCATCACGTGAGTTGAGGTGGTTTCAATGGTGAACATCTTCATGTTGATCATATCTACTATATGACTCATGTTCGACCTTTCGGTCTCTTGTGTTCCGAGGCCATGTCTGTACATGCTAGGCTCGTCAAGTTTAACCCGAGTGTTCCGCACGTGCAACATGGCTTGCACCCGTTGTATGCGAACGTAGAGTCTATCACACCCGATCATCACGGCGTGTCTCGAAACGACGAACTTTCGCAACGGTGCACACTTGGGGAGAACACAATTTATCTTGAAATTTAAGTGAGGGATCACCTTATAATGCTACCGTCGTCCTAAGCAAAATAAGATGCATAAAAGGATTAACATCACATGCAAATCATAAGTGACATGATATGGCCATGAACTTGTGCTTTTGATCTCCATCTCCAAAGCACCGGCATGATCTCCATCGTCACCGGCATGACACCATGATCTCCATCATCTTGATCTCCATCAACGTGTCGCCATAAGGTTGTCGCGCCGACTGTTGCTTCCACGACTATAGCTAACGTTTAGCGATAAAGTAAAGCATTACATAGCGCTTAATGATTGACACGCAGGTCATACAATAATTAAAGACAACTCTATGGCTCCTGCCAGTTGCCATATTCATCGACATGCAAGTCGTGATATTCTATACAACACATGATCATCTCATACATCACATATATCTCATCATGTAATTGGCCATATCACATCACAACATACCCTGCAAAAACAAGTTAGACGTCCTCTAATTGTTGTTGCAAATTTTACGTGGCTGCTATGGGTTTGCAAGAACCGTTCTTACCTACGCAAAACCACAACGTGGTGTAGTGATTGCTTTTTGATCTTCTAAAAGAACCCTCTTCATTGAAATCGATTCAACTAAAGTGAGAGAGACAGACACCCGCTAGCCATCTTTATGCAACGAAGTTACATGTTAGTTGAAGGAACCTGTCTCGCGTAAGTGTACGCGTAATGTCGGTCCGGGCCGCTTCATCTCACAGTACCGCCGAATCAAATATCAACTAGTAACGGCAAGCAATATGTATACACCCACGCCCACAACTCGTTTGTGTTCTACTCGAGATCTCATCTGCGCATAGACCTAGCTCTGATACCACTGTTGGGGAACGTTGCATGGGAAACAAAAATTTTCCTACGCACACATAAGATCTATCCATGGTGATGAGCATCTACGAGAGGGAGAGTGAATCTACATACCCTTGTAGATCGCTAAGCGGAAGCGTTAATAAACGCGGTTGATGTAGTCGAACGTCTTCGCGATACAAATCGCCGAGCGTCCCGCGATCCAATCACGATCCTTCCGATCTAGTGCCGAACGGACGGCACCTCCGCGTTCAACACACGTACGGCTTGATGACGCCTTCACCTCCTCGATCCAGCGAGCGATGATGAAGTAGTGGTTGAGTTCCAGCAGCACGACGGCGTGGTGATGGTGGTGAGGAACAATCTCTGCAGGGCTTCGCCAAGCACTACGGAGATTATGACGGAGGAACTAGAGGGTTAGGGTTGCCGCACACGGCTTGGGGAAATCTTGATGTGTCCCGTGTGCTAGCCCTGCCCCTCTATTTATATGTTGAGCCTTGGGGTCTAAACTTGGAGTAAAAGCCTCCTCCGGGTCGGTTTTGCCCGCACAAGGTCGGTTTGGCCCGCAGGAAAAGAGTCCAACTCGGATCCCTGCCGAACCGTGCACAGCCGCGCACAAGCGGTAGTACCGCTTCACACAAGCGGTAGTACCGCTTGGGCGGTAGTACCGCTTCACACAAGCGGTAGTACCGCTCCGGCGGTAGTACCGCTTCACCAAGCGGTAGTACCGCTTACGCGGCAGCAAAACTACTTTTGCACTTTCCAATACTTTGTGGGCTTTATCCCTTTGGCTCATATAAAGTGTTGCTGCACCCGAACACTTCGGTAAACATCCGGAATCCCTTCCGGTGAACTCCGGAACCCTTCCAGAGATCAAAACACTATTATCACATATATCAATCTTTACCTCCGGACTATTCCGGAGATCCTCGTCATGTCCGGGATCTTATCCGGGACTCCGAACAACTTTCGGTCACCAACATAATAACTCAATTATACTAATCGTCACCAAACGTTAAGTGTGTAGACCCTGCGGGTTCGAGAACTATGTAGACATGACCGAGACACCTCTACGGCCAATAACCAATAGCGGGACCTGGATGCCCATATTGGCTCCTACATATTCTACGAAGATCTTTATCGGTCGAACCTCTATGTCAAGGATTCAGTTAATCCCGTATGCTGTTCCCTTTGTTCTTCGGTATGTTACTTGCCCGAGATTCGATCGTCGGTATCACTATACCTAGTTCAATCTCGTTACCGGCAAGTCTCTTTACTCGTTCCGTAATACAAGATCCTGTGGCTAACTCTTTAGTCACTTTGCTTGCAAGGCTCAATGTGATGTTGTATTACCGAGTGGGCCCTGAGATACCTCTCCGTCATACGGAGTAACAAATCCCAGTCTTGATCCATGCCAACCCAACAGACACCCTCGGAGATACCTGTAGAGCACCTTTATAGTCACCCAGTTACGTTGCGACGTTTGATACACACAAGGTATTCCTCCGGTGTCAGTGAGTTGCATGATCTCATGGTCAAAGGAACAGATACTTGACATGCAGAAAACAATAGCAATAAACTGACACGATCAAATGCTATGTTTACAGTTTGGGTCTTGTCCATCACATCATTCTCCTAATGATGTGATCCCGTTATCAAATGACATCTCATGTCAATGGCTAGGAAACCTTAACCATCTTTGATCAACGAGCTAGTCAACTAGAGGCTTACTAGGGACACAGTGTTGTCTATGTACCCACACATGTATTTGAGTTTCCAATCAATACAATTATAGCATGGATAATAAACGATTATCATTAACAAGGAAATATAATAATAACCAATTTATTATTGCCTCTAGGGCATATTTCCAACAGAAGAAGCTCTCGCTGATCCCGATTGGGTAAATGCAATGCATGAGGAGCTACACAACTTTGAGAGGAATCAAGGTTGGACGTTGGTTGAGAAGCCTAAAGATGAGCAAAACATTATTGGAACAAAATGGGTGTTTCGGAATAAGCAAGATGAAGATGGACAAGTTGTACGCAACAAGGCTCGTCTCGTAGCACAAGGTTACACACAAGTCGAAGGTATGGACTATGGTGAGACCTATGCTCCTGTTGCTAGACTTGAGTCCATTCGCATTTTACTTGCTTATGCCAATCACCATGATATCACTCTTTACCAAATGGATATTAAAAGTGCTTTCTTAAATGGTGAAATTGAGGAGGAAGTGTATGTTAAACAACCTCCCGGATTTGTTAATCCCAAGAAACCTAATCATGTTTACAAACTTCGTAAAGCTCTTTATGGTCTTAAACAAGCCCCTGGAGCTTGATACCAATGCTTGACTAAGTTCCTTCTTGAAAAAGATTTCGAAATTGGGAAAATTGATTCAACTTCTTAACTAAGAGGATTAATGGAGAACTATTTGTATGCCAAATTTATGTTGATGACATTATCTTTGGATCTACTAACTCCTCTTTCAGTGAAAAGTTTGGAAGGTTGATGTCAGAAAAGTATGAGATGTCTATGATGTGTGAACTCAAATTATTTCTTGGCTTGCAAATCAAGCAAACTAAGGAGGGTACCTTTGTTTCTCAAACAAAGTATACCAAGGACTTGTTCAAGAAGTTCAACATGCAAAAAAGTAAAGGTATGAAAACTCCAATGCCCACGAGTGGACATCTTGATTTGACAAAAGATGGCAAACCGGTTGATCAAAAGGTGTATCGATCCATGATTGGTTCATTGCTATATCTATGTGCCTCCCGTCCCGACATTATGCTAAGTGTGTGCATGTGTGCACGATACCAAGCAGCACCAAAAGAGTGTCACCTTAAGGCTGTGAAAAGAATCATGAGATACTTGATACATACACCAAACTTTGGCATCTGGTATCCCAAAGGATCTTCTTTTGATCTTGTTGGCTATTTCGATTCGGACTATGCCGGAGACAAGGTTGATAGAAAATCCACTTTGGGTACATATCAATTTCTTGGTAGATCTCTTGTGTCTTGGTCCTCCAAGAAACAAAACTCGGTATCTTTGTCTACTACCGAAGCAGAATACATTGCCGCGGGATCGTGTTGCGCTCAATTACTATGGATGACGCAAACTCTTAAAGACTATGGTGTACATAAGAGACATGCGCCATTACTATGTGACAATGAGAGTGCTATTAAGATTGCACACAATCCCGTGCAACAATCTCGAACTAAGCATATTGAGGTTTGTCACCATTTCATTCGAGATCATGTTGAGAAAGGTGACATTGACCTTAAACATGTTCGTACCGACAAGCAATTGGCGGATATCTTCACCAAACCTCTTAATGAGAAGGTATTTTGCCACTTGAGGACTGAGTTGAACATCATTGATGCTTCAAACTTGAACTAGAGACTCTCTTGGATGCATACGAGAGCATGAACATTCTTGACTAATCCATGATACTTCCATGATCATATTATATCTTGGACATTTTGCTCCCTTGTATTGCATCTAACCTTTTTTAGGTACTTTGACAAGCTACATGTCACACAAGATTGCATCTCACTCTTATTATGAGAAATCTTGTATGGACCAAGTATCAACAATCCTTGGTGGAACAAGGAACAAGACAACTCAAACATATCCTTTGACAACATTTGAGTCTACACTTCTATCTTGTCATTTTGGATACACATGTTGTTCCTTGCAAATCTAACCCATGTAGGAAGATGAACCACAAAAGATAGGATTGCTCCCAACTTCAACTCATGAGCATCCACTTCAAGTTCAACTACATGATGGAAATCACCACCAAATCCCAATGTAAGTTCTCACATCTTAGAGAAGCTTTACTCAAAGACATGAGCCAAAGCAACCCAACAAGATGTGAATACATTGAAATGCTTAAAGAAAAAATGGTAACCCCATTTTGAGCTTAACGATGAGTATGACCTATGATCAAGTGTTCTCACTTGACTCCTACGTCAATATACTCTAACATAGGTGACCTAGTCGCCAACCCCTCTAGATGAAGTTCTCTAGTGTTTCTTTTGTGTTCCACTTCTTGCTAGAGTGTTTCTATTTAAAAAAAACTTCATCTAGATGTTTCTTTGTTTCTATGTCTCTTTTCTTTCAGTGTTCTCTTCTCTTAGCTAGTTTAGTAGTTAATTCATTGCAAATCTTTGTGTGGATTCCTTTGCCTAGTGAGCTGACTTGACAAATTTTTCCAATTGCACCAGACTCGGTCACACCGAATTGATTCAACTCGGAGTCACTGATTTTGCTGCTCTAAGGAATTTTTTATCAAATATTTTCTGAGTTTTTCTGCTCCAGCGCCACTCAATGATTCTTACCCTCCACTTGCATCTGGAACTACTCAATGGCTAGATGTATTTCTCAAGGACTACACCTACTTGACCAATAACCTTGAAGTAGCCCTTCATGGAAATTGATGTCAAAGGGGGAGAGAGATCTACATCAAAGCTTATCACCACAAGCTCTTCTTTATAAAAAGGGAAGAGAGAGATGCACCTTACAAGTGGAGAGAATGTTACATGTTTCTAAGAGGGGAGAAACATGATCTCAGTGTTTTTAGTTGGTTTAGTTTTCTCACCCAACCTGCTCCCAATATCCAATGTCAGATTCAGGGGGAGAGGAAGTTCTTTAAGGGGAGACAACTATTTTCTTTTGGGGACATGTCTGCCTCTAACAGAAGTATTCACTTAGTGATACTCTCTTCTACATGTCATCCCAATCTTGGTTTCTTGTTGATCTTGTGTCTTTTCTTGAAGAAATTATCTTGTGTTATCTAACCCTGTTTTCTCAAGTGTATTTCTTCAGGTACTTGATCAAGAACTTCAAGGTAAGTATATGCATCACACTCATGTACATGATGACTGCTTGCTTTTGCACATATTGTTTGCAAGAAGATAATCATGAACATGTGGGTACTTCAATTTTAGTTTGTTGCTTTGATGCATGTAGCCAAGATACATGTTAGATGTGTATTTCCTTCACTTTGTGCCTCTGCTTTCCATGAACTATCATCATTTACTATATGCACATCTTTAGAGGGAGCTCATACATGTTACATGTTTTCTTCAAAGCTTTCATATAATCTTCAATTACATCTTTATTTGAAACTTTGATGTATGTTGTCATCAATTACCAAAAAGGGGGAGATTGAAAGCACATTTGCTCCCTTGGTGGTTTTGATAATTTATGCCAACATACATGTTGTTGGACTAATGCTTCTATCTAGTGAATTTCAAACAAGTTCAACAATGGCATGGCAAGGACAAGGAGTTGTGGAACCCTTTAAAATGCTAAGGACATACATTGGCAAAAGCTCAAGACTCTTCATTTTTGGTTTAGTGATCCAAGATGACATTGAGTCCATAGGAAAGCCAATACTATTAAAAGGGGGTGAGGTTTTGATAATGATCTATTTGCTCAAGTGCTTAGTAATATTGCTCCAAAATCCTCAGCCACTTTCGCTATCTAAACTTGTCCTATTTTCCCAAAGTCAAATTCGGTCCCACCGAATCCTATCCTTCCGTATCCACCGAGTTCATGAGGACGGTGCCACAAGCCAAACCCTAACAAGTCAGATCCACCGATATGGATCTCGGTCCCACCGAGATGGCCTTGCCAACTCTCTGTCATCAGTTGCAATTATTTCTGTCCAACCGAGTTTTGCAATCGGTGCCACTGAGATGGCTTGCCAACTTTCTGTTCCCTTGTTGCAATTATTTTGGTCTTACCGAGATGTTGCAATCGGTGCCACCGAAATGAGGATTGCCCTGCCATTGCACATCGGTTGCTCCGAGTTGTTTCCATTCGGTCCCACCGAAACTTCAAAAGTTCACATCTTTTGCACAGGTCGGTCTCACCGAGAATTCCAGTCGGTGCCACCGAGTTTGGTCAAAAGTATGTCACGGTTGGATTTCGTGTGGAGGCTATATATACCCCTCCACCACCCTCTTACCAAGTAAGAGAGCCATCAGAACGTGCCTACATTTCCACCATACATTTTCTGAGAAAGAACCACCTACTCATGTGTTGAGATCAAGATATTCCAATCCTACCATTTGAACCTTGATTTCTAGCCTTTCCAAAGTTGCTTTCCACTCAAATTCTTCTTCCACCAAATCCAAATCTGTGAGAGAGTGTTTGAGTGTTGGGGAGACTATCACTTGAAGCACAAGAGCAAGGATTTCATCATCAACACTCCGTCTATTACCTTTTGGAGAGTGGGGTCTCCTAGATTGGTTAGGTGTCACTTGGGAGCCTCCAAGATCATGTGGAGTTGAACCAAGGAGTTTGTAAGGGCAAGGAGATCGCCTACTTCATGAAGATCTACCCCGGGTGAGGCTAGTCCTTTGTGGACGGAAGCCATGGTGGAATAGGCAAGGTTGCTTCTTCGTGGACCCTTTGTGGGTGGAGCCCTCCGTGGACTTGCACAACCGTTACCCTCCGTGGGTTGAAGCCTCCATCAACGTGGACATACGATAGCACCACCTATCGGAACCACGCCAAAAATCATCGTGTCTTCATTGCATTTGATCTTCCGTACTCTACCTCTTTACTTTCCATACACTTGCATGTTCTACTATTTCCGCTGCTCAATCTCTAGATATGCATGTGTAGGAAGTCTTGGTGATATCTTAACTTGTGCCAAAATCTGCTTAAATTGCAAGTGAACTAAAAACTGCACCTTTGGTTGGTTAAGGGTCTATTCACCCCCCTCTAGACCTATCTCCCCGACCCCACACCCTACAAAATCATATAGCTTAGCATGCTTAGTCTTCCTCACATGAAATATTAATCATGAACTACCCTGATGACAAGCCGAGTAATCAAATCATACTTTTTCTCGCTTAAGCTTTTTCAACTTTCATGCAATACTTGAGCGTGAATCGAGGACTTGTCACTTTGGATGGCAAAGAGAATGATGATGGGGGTTCATAAGGGAAGACAAAAATAGAGAAAGTCTCACATCAATGCGGCTGATCATTAGGCAATGGAGAGGCCTTACAATCGATGTCAATTCAAGGAGTAGGGATTGCCATGCATTGGATGCACTAGAGCTATAAGTGTATGAAAGCTCGCTACGGAAACTAAGTGGGTGTCCATCCAACTTGCTTGCTCATGAAGACCTCGGGCATTTGAGGAAGCCCGTCATCAGAATATGCAAGCCAAGTTCTATAATGTAAAAATTCCCACTAGTATATGAAAGTGATAAATCATGGAGACTCTCTATATGAAGAACATGGTGCTACTTTGAAGGACAAGTGTGGTAAAAGGATAGTAGCATTGCCCCTTCTCTCTTTTTCTCTCATTTTTCCTTTTTCTTTTCTTTTTTTTCATCTTTTTTAGAACAATCTCATGGACCTCATCCCCACATTTTCGAGGACTCATCAGTCTCCATCATTCTTTACCTAACTGGGACAATGCTCTAATAATGATGATCATCACACTTTTATTTACTTACAACTCGATAAAACTGAAAAAGAATACGACTCTATATGAATGCCTCTGGCAGTGTACCAGGATGTGCAATGATCTAGCGTAACATATATAACAATGATGAACGGTGGCTTTGCCACAAATATCATGTCAGCTCTATGATCATGCAAAGCAATATGACGATGAACACACAAGTCATGTATATGATGATGGTGGAAGTTGCATCGCAATATATCTCGGAATGGCTATGGAAATGCCATGATAGGTAGGTATGGTGGCTATTTTGAGGAAGGATATATGAGGCTTATATGTGACAGAGAGTATCATATCACGGGGGTTGGATGCACTGGCGAAGTTTGCACCAACTCTCGAGGTGAGAAAGGGCAAAGCACGGTACCGAAGAGGCTAGCAAAATATGGATAGGTGGAAGTGCTTCAGTCCAAGAACATCACATTAGTCATAAAGAACTCAAGTACTTATTGCTAAAGTTTATTAGCCCTCGAAGCAAAGCATGACTTTTCATACCCCTATGGGGATAGATTGGGAGGAAAAGACCATCGCTCGTCCCCAACCGCCTCTCATAAGGTAGACAATCAATAATAAATCATGCTCCAACTTCATCGCAAATCTAAAGACTATACATGCATGTAAGTATGCTGTCGCTGGGCCGGCCCACCCGCACCACCGCCACTTAAAAAAACGGAGGGAGGGGGCCAAGCCACTGATGAGCCGGGCCCACCTGCAGGGTTGTGTTGTAGGGTGGAGACCCTAGGTGAAGATCTTTTCACACTTGGAGTGTAAGAGGGATGAACTCACAAGAACACAAGAGAGAAATCACTCAAACAAACCCAAATCACACATCCACTAGAGTAGCATACATCGATCCACAAGCACACATTGACAATCAAAGGAAAGTAGCACAAAGCTAAGGTTCTTCCCACTCCAAAGGAGGTGTGGTCTTGATGATCCTATGATGGGGATCCTTCCCTAGAAGGGGTCTTGAATCCACAAGGGGATCTTCTCTCTAGGAGGTCTTGATCTCCAAGAGGAGTGGTAGATGAGCAAAGCCCTCTATGAATATCTCAATACACTTTGCTAACCCTAACAAATGTCCTAGGTACGGAATATATAGTAGGTGGGAGGTAAGGGATGAAGTGGGGCGAAAACAAGGCAAAGGCAGCCACCTCGCTGGGTGGCCCGTGCGCACGGGGTAAGTGAGGCCCATGCGCACGGGGGTCCTGTGGGCACGGTACAAGCCCGTGCGCACGGGGTGCTACAGCGGGGAGGCCCATGCGCACGGGGTCTGATAAGCCCGTGGACACGGGGTCTTGCGCAGGCATGCCAGTTGGTTGGCCATTTCCCGTGGACACGGGGTCTCTTGGGCCCGTGCGCACGGGGTCTTCAGGGAGGTGCAGGTTTTGTGCAGATTTGCTCCTCCGACGTCCTCGTGGCCTTGGCTTGGTTCCTCTTGGCCTTGGTGATTATCCTTAGCCTCTCGGTGGTCAACTCCATCGTTCCTAATGATGCACAACATTCATTTGTGAGGTAGCATCCAAGTTCCATCCATATCCAAGTGTAAGACATAAAGGAGTGAGTTCACCTCGTTCTCGATGGCACGTGCGCGAGCTCTTGTCATAGGTCCACTTGGTGCTTGGTGAGGTGGTGAAGTATCCATGGGGATGATCGAAGGATGCTCCGCATCATCTCCCCCCCTTGGGAAAGATCCGCCCTCGGATCAATATCTTCATCACCATGGTAGGGGGATAGATCCTTGACGTTGAAGGTGTCACTCACGTTGTACTTGTCTCGCGGGAGGTCAATCTTGTATGCATTGTCGTTGATGCGTGATAGCACCTTGAATGGCCCATCGGCACGAGGTAGAAGCATGGACTTGCGTTCGTTGGGGAAGCGATCCTTGTGAAGGTGTAGCCACACGAGATCACCGGGGTTTAATATCATTGGATGCTTGGTTGCGTTGAGCTTGTTGGTGAGTCGTTGTACTTGGCGTTCTATCGTGAGCCTTGTGTATTCATGCACCTTCTTGATATATGTTGCTCTTGCGCTTGCGTCCAAGTTCGCGCGCTCTTGTATTCCATTCTCCATGAGATGTTGGACTTGCCGTTGTATTTCTTTCGTCTCGTTGGGGTTGACGCGGTATGGTGCCTTGTTCGGTAGGGGTGCGCCGGGGATGAGGTCGATGCGGTGTTCGATTCCACGTAGAGGAGGTAGTCCGGGAGGTAGCTCATCGGGAAACACGTCCTTGTATTCCTGCAAGAGATGAGACAACACTAGAGGAAGATGTTGTGAAGTATTAGTCCGCTCAGCTTCACCTTTGCATAAAAGCACAAAGTGAACAACACTAGATGGGCTCTCACTCACATCCATCAAATCTCTTTTGGTGGCTAGTAGAACTAAGTTTTTCTTTTCGCTCATCGTGGAGTCACTCAACTTTGGCTTGTGGCGCTCACTCTCTTTGTGGTGGTTCACTCTCTCACTAGTCTCTCCACGATGGCTCGATGCTTGATTGTCGGCGACGACTTGACTTGGAGACATTGGTCGGAGAACGAATTCCTTGCCCTTCATATTGAAGCTATAGTAGTTGGTCCGTCCGTTGTGGATGACGCCGCGATCGAATTGCCCAGGTCGCCCAAGTAAGAGGTGGCATACGGACATGGGAACCACATCACACTTCAAGGTATCTTCGTAGGCGCCAATCTTGAAGGATACTTGGACGGTGTGTTCCACTTGGATTGTGCCGGAGTCGCTAAGCCATTGGACCTTGTAGGGGCGAGGGTGCTTCTTCTTGACCAATTGTAGCTTGGAGCATAATTCTTCACTTGCCAAATTGTGGCAACTTCAGCCGTCAATGATGACCTTGACGGAACGTCCTTGGATGCCTGCTTTGGTATGGAAGATGTGGCAACGTTGGTCCTCGTCTTGATGTTGTTGAAGTGTCAAGACCTTGGAGACAACAAGAGCGGGACTCGCATCATTGTCGCAATAGATGTGTGCATCTTCGTCTTCATTCACTTGCCGGTGCATAGCCACATGCTCGAGGGCTTCCATTTCATCTTCGCTCATGGAGTCGTAGGTGCCGTTGTCGTTGAGGATCATTGTGCGTCGAGTTGGACACTCGAAAGACTTGTGCCTCGGCCCTTGCAAGTGAAACACTTGATGTCACTTGTCTTGTTGGCATCCGTAAGAGGTGTCGATGACGAAGGCTTTTGCTTGGAGTAGCTTGTAGTAGTAGGAAGACGAGTCGAAGATGTCGAAGGTTGCTTGGAGCTTGTCTTGTCGCCGGTACTTGAGGTAGCTCGAGTCGTGGAAGGAGTTGTCGTAGTCGTTGAAGCTTGAGTGTATGAATCGTAGGTCTTGGACGAGTACTTGGAGTACTTGTAGTCGTCTTGCACTTGTCGCTCCGCCTTGGTTGCTTGGTGCACTAGCTCGAGGAGGTTGGAGTACGGTTGGAAATCCGCTATTTTCTTGATGGGATAGTTGAGGCCATTCAAGAAACACGCCATAGTTTGTTCATCATCTTCCGTGACATTGGCTCGTATCATGGAAACTTCCATTTCTTGATAGTATTCTTCAACCGACTTGGTTCCTTGCTTGAGGAGTTGGAGTTTCTTGAAGAGGTCGCGGTCGTAATGTGTAGGCACAAAACGAGCTCTCATGACATCTTTCATTTGAGCCCAAGTCGCGATGGGTGGCTCGCCCTTTTCTTGACGCCTTGCGATCACTTGCTCCCACCAAATGAGAACATAGTCTTGGAACTCTAGAGATGCCATGGCGATCTTCTTTTCTTTGTCGAAGTTGTGAAGGCTAAATATCTTGTCGACCTTCAATGCCCATGAGAGATATTCTTCGGGATCATTGCCGCCGTGGAACTTGGGCATGGTGAACTTGAGTTTGCCGAAACGTTGTTCCTCATCTTGTCATCGTTGGTGTGGTCGAACTTGCCGTGGTGGTGGATCGTGATCCTCATGCGCCGCTCGATTTGCTTGGCGCGGTGGTCTTGGAGGTGGAATCCGAGCTCGATTTCGTCTTTCTTGGCGCTCCTCAAGGTGAGCTTCTTCGTCTTGTTGTTCATGTCGTAGCGCTTCTTCTTGTTCACGCACACGACGGTTGCGCTCGTTCACGGCATGAGTTGCTTCTCGGAGAGCACGTTGCACTTCAAGTGCTTGTTCTTCTCGGCGTTGTAGTTCTTGCCGAAGGGCGTCGCCGTCTTGGTCATTTTGTCTTGAATGTGATGCTACTTGGTCTTGGCGCGCTTGACGTTCTCGTGCTCGAAGTCGGTCTTGTAACCCATTGCCATGGAATGGATTTTGTGAAGCTTGATGATCATCATGATTGTGGCGCCGATGAGAACGTGCTCGAGATGGACTTGAGCGTGAAGAAGAATCCGAAGAGTGTCGACTTGAGTGATGCCGTCTTGAAGATGAAGTCGTGGAAGTGGCGCGGTTGGCCATGATGTCCCGCAATTCCTCCATTTGAGATGAAAGCTTGGCGTTGAAGTAGTCCCTTGTTCGTGTTTCGGAGTGGCGCAAGTCGGTGGCGAGTTGCTCGATGCAATCTCCCAAAGCTTCACTTTCTTGGTGTAGCGCTCGTTGGATGCCAAAGAGATGACCCTTGGTGACGTAGTCGTGCATCTCCTCTTGCTCTTCAAAGAGCGGGTTCGCCGATGTAGTTGGCCTATCCATCATAGTCAAGTGGTGGTGAGTAGGAAATGAGAGAACAATACCAAAGTTACCTTTTCTGATGATTGAGGATGTATCAAGTATCACTCTATGTAATGCAACAATAGTAGAATTGGTACTGGGTTTGTTTCTCACACCTACAAAGTAAGGCTTATGGAGTAGCTTGGTTAGGATGAGTGGCACAAAATTCAAGCAAGTGTTAGTCAAGATATCGAAAATGTTGAGAAGATTCACAAATTGCAAGTAAGACAAATAGATCAACACCCTAGGAGAACACTTGGAAACACACACACGAAGATGAATGGGATCCGCACAACCAAGGAATGAGCTGAAAATGTGGAACCACGGAAAATGCTCTTGTTGCACGGATACTAGAGAGACACTAGCTCGATTGCTCAATTGGGCTAGATACGCTTGTGCACCAACCTAAGAGAGTAACATGTTTGTCTTCAATCCCAAGTATGATATGTATGTCCTATATGATCTACTATGCAAAAAGGCTCAATGCTATTGCTTACAAGCTCTTTGTTTCTTCTCTTTTGCTTAAAAGCTTTTTCAGTTTTTTTTGACTATGCCAAAATGCTTGATGCTAGAGCCGATATCTAAGACAAGTAAGTAAGATATGCACGGGAGAGACCTATGGAACGATGATGATAGCAAGATGAATGCATGCTAAATGTAGCTATGGGAGTAGGCATATCACTATGGTGCACAATTACGTGGCCCGGCAATTCTCAACTTGCTAGTCTCGAAGGGTAGGTGACGCAAAATGGCTCAAGGCTATCAATGCAATGGCAAGGGTTAAGTACAAGATGTCGTCGAGGTTACCGTCGGGGTTCTCGTTTGTAAGCAAGGATGGATGATGATGAAGTGGACAATGTCGATGTCGAGTCCGGGGCGATGATGAAATTGCGGTGATGATGATGTAGAACCGCCCCTAAGTAGCCGAAACACCTTAGGACACGGCAACCGCAAGTCAAAATCTCAATGAAACACGTGTGTTAGCGCGAAAGAGGAAAGTGTTGTCAAAGTGTGGTAGAACTGGACTAAAACAGAAAGTGGACAAAACTCCCTGGTGAGGCCGTGCGCAAGGGGTAAGTTGGGCCCGTGTGCACGGGGCTCCGTGTGCACGGGGTATCGGGGGCCCGTGAGCACGGGGTCGGCTGCTGCGCAAGAACAACTCTAGATCCGTGGCAAAAATCGCAAAATTCATGGAAAAGGTGTGGTGGGGAAGGTTAGGGATGGTGGAAAGGGGTAGATCCAGTTGCCAAACAAGAAATTCGTGGACCAAAACAACAAAATCTCACAAGATCCAACAAACGCAAAAAAAACTTGGGATGGCTATTTTTGTGGGGATTTTCGAAATTGGGACAAAACAAAGCAAAATCAGGCTAGAAAATGGGGGTAGGGACTCCAAGATGTGAATCAACATGGCTCATGATACCATGATGTTGTAGGGTGGAAACCCTAGGTGAAGATCTTTTCACACTTGGAGTGTAAGAGGGATGAACTCACAAGAACACAAGAGAGAAATCACTCAAACAAACCCAAATCACACATCCACTAGAGTAGCATACATAGATCCTCAAGCACACATAGACAATCAAAGGAAAGTAGCACAAAGGTAAGGTTCTTCCCACTCCAAAGGAGGTGAGGTCTTGATGATCCTATGATGGGGATCCTTCCCTAGAAGGGGTCTTGAATCCACAAGGGGATCTTCTCTCTAGGAGGTCTTGATCTCCAAGAGGAGTGGTAGATGAGCAAAGCCCTCTATGAATATCTCAATACACTTTGCTAACCCTAAAAAATGTCCTAGGTACGGAATATATAGTAGGTGGGAGGTAAGGGACGAAGTGGGGCAAAAACAAGGCAAAGACAGCCACCTCGCTGGGTGGCCCATGCACACGGGGTAAGTGAGGCCCGTGCGCACGGGGGTCCCATGGGCACGGGGTGCTGCAGCGGGGAGGCCCGTGCGCACGGGGTCTGATAAGCCCGTGGACACGGGGTCTTGCGCAGGCATGCCAGTAGGTTGGCCATTTCCCGTGGACACGGGGTCTCTTGGGCCCGTGCGCACGGGGTCTTCAGGGAGGTGCAGGTTTTGTGCAGATTTGCTCCTCCGACGTCCTCGTGGCCTTGGCTTGGTTCCTCTTGGCCTTGGTGATTATCCTTAGCCTCTCGGTGGTCAACTCCATCGTTCCTAATGATGCACAACATTCCTTTGTGAGGTAGCATCCAAGTTCCATCCATATCCAAGTGTAAGACATAAAGGAGTGAGTTCACCTCGTTCTCGATGGCACGTGCGCGAGCTCTTGTCATAGGTCCACTTGGTGCTTGGTGAGGTGGTGAAGTATCCATGGGGATGATCGAAGGATGCTCCGCATCAGGTTGTCTCCCTCCTCCCGCGCGTGCTTGCCCGAGGAGAGGAGCGGCTCTCGACGGTGATTGCCGGAGCCACAAACCGTCCCCGGTGACGCTCGGCCTAGGGACGGGTTCCCCGCGAAGAGGCGCATCCAGCGGCATAAGACTCAGACGCCGAGGAGCTCGAACTCGAGCAGGGCATGAGCAGAGGCGGACGGCGGCTAGGGCGTTGATGGGTATGGCGCTCCGGTGAGCGGGGAGGCCGGGCGAGGGTGCGGAGGTGGCTTACGGTGGGCGGGGACTTCGGTGGTGGGGTTGGATGGAGTCGGGGAAGGCCGAGGACGCCCGAATTTGAGAGGACGATGGCGGTGGCCATGGCGCCTGTGGCGAAGCAGAAGAGCTCCTTGAGCTCGGGGAAGATGTGGGGCGGGGTGCTAGGAGAGAGGGAGGGTCGACGGTGAGCTCGAGGGGTCCGGGGAACGGCTATTTATAGCCCGGCGAGGAGAGGTGATAAGCTCGATCGCCCGGTGAGCTGGCCGGAGTTCTGGAGCCTGCGGGCAACGTGGCTGGCCGGTTCCCGGCGTCGGTGAGCGGCCGACCTGACGAGAGGCAGAGAGAGGCGACAGCTCAGGAGGAAGGAGCCAACGGGAGAGGAAAGCGATGACTGTCACGGGCAGACAGTACGGTGGCGGGACTCGCCGTGGCGCGACGAGAGGGAAGGAGGAGGGGAAGAAGGGTCGAGAGAGGAGACGTGGGTGCTGCGGGGCCGCTGGACATGCTCACACAAGCGGAGGCCGGCCGGAGGCGACTGCACGAAGCAGACGGAGCGCAGAGCGCGCGCTTCTGCCTGCCGTCCGCGTGGTCACCACGCCAAAACGCTCTCTGGCGCACGCCTTGACCCAAAACTTTGTCTCATGTGTGACTCAGAGGTCAAATAGATGCTACGGGCGGCTGGAATCCACTGGAAGGCTGAGCGGGGGAAAATTTGACCAGAAAATGTTTCTGATCAGAAACTTGGATGGACTTTTCTGGAAAAATAAATGAAGGAGAGGGGCTGAATCTTTGTCATATTGAACTGTGGTAGGAAGGACTAGATGATTGCCAAATTTGAAGCCACTTGGACCTCATTTGCATATACTTCCCTTGCAATGCAATTTTTGGTCCAGAAACTAAACTTGGAAGCTGTGCTCACATGGCTTGATGAAATGAGCTGAACTTTTGTATAGGGTGATTATTTGGTCATGAGAGATAGCTGGAAAAATTTCAACTCAATTGGAAATGCCAAAGTGGTACTTCCTTCACAAAGCTTTCTTGTGGACAGAAACTCGATGGAATTTTTGAGGGAAATTTCAACTCAATTGGAAATGCCAAAGTGGTACTTCCCTTTTTAACTGTCTTCTTCTGATGCCTCAGGTGCTGTCTTTTCACACAGCTACCTTGAATCCTTCTCTTTCCTGGCAGGCAAACCCTCTCTCCTGTTAGTTTGTAGCCTGAGGTTGGTTGGTAGCGAGTAGTATCAACAGAATAGCTCATTTTCAAGGCTTGGAGCTAGCTGCTTCGGGTTTTATTGCGATACTTCGTACAGTGACTCCCATGGGCAAGACATCCTTCTTGGTGCATGGTATTGCATGCATACATCCTCGGTAATCCCTGTTAACGCCTCTGAGCTAAACATAGTGTGGCTGTCATTCAGTGCATCTTTTGGGGCATAGTCTTTTATCCTTGCTGATGGCCCATATTCATGACGAGTATGACATGCTGGCTGCATTGTTGTGGCCGTATATGCAAGAGTCCGACAGGATTGGCAATATCACCTTGTCTGTGAAGCTTTACTTCATTGACCGTTGCGGAGGGTGTGTATCCGAAACTTCTTTCTGTCATATGACCGTTTCTCTCTTAGCCATCCCATGGCTAACATCTCATATTCCTGACATCATCCGATGTCCATACATCTGTACTGCAAGTCTGATAAAATCATACCTTTCTCTGGATCATTATTAACATCATATGGTTTGTTCCTCAAGACTCGACACGGACCAAATTGTGTGACCTAGTACGAACTGTGTCCCATGACCGAGGACGCGGCTATTCGAATAGAGTTACACTCTGCAGAGGTTGCACACTTTACCCACACTATGGAGCTCCTGGCCTCGTACTCCCATTCGGGTGGACCGGTGCTGCTCCAATGAAACTTGCCTAACCCGTGACTCCTCCATCATACCACCGACAATCATCCTCCCCCGGAGTCCTGCCTTGGGTGGCCCCTGTGTCACCCCGTGACACCTGCCACCGTCGTGGCCAACTAAACTGTCCCAAACGGGGACCGCGCGCAAACAAACAACTGGGCTCACAAGGTTATCGCCGTCTACCTGATCAGGGCAGCACGCACACATAACCTTCCCTCTGTGGTGGTACCGATAAAGGAGCACGCTGCTAGACCAAGCCAAGGCCGTCCCATACCGGCAAGTGTGGCTGCACTGGAAAGTTCGGTTCAGTGGCACTATGACTCGATCCAGCTGACGGAGGAGGTTGTCATTATATCATATTCTTAATCATTGCAACAATAACGATAATCCAAGATGTAAACTAGTATATCAACATAACAACCTATCCCCACATTGTCATCTACGAGTCACTAGTGCGATAATATGATGAGCATTAGCAAGTAATGTAAATAGCAAATTCGAACTAGCAGGAGTTTAATTATTTCTAACACAGGCATATTCATTAATTAAACACGCAAGAACAACACAGAGCAATGCTTTAGGGCATATATCAGATGGTCGGCTTGCCTGGGGGTCGACGGATTCACCGGAGAGAAGTGCGAGCACCTCGCGGAAAATTTCACCGGAGAAGATTCCCTCTCGAAGGGGCTGAATATAGGGCAGGGGTAAAATGGGTATTTTCAGAAAGTGTAAACATGGTGGAGGTGGCTGGAAATTGGCTAGATAAAACGATGTGAATTTTTGCATGATCACATCATATAGGGAATGTGAGGTCCTGGATTAATTTCAAGAATTTTGAAGCAATATAAAATATAGTTGCTTCACAACCTCAAAATAAATCCAGAAACAAGAATTGGATGACGTGCTCAAAAGTTGAACTATGGAACTTGGGAGCTTGATGGAAATGGTGAAGATATGGATAGGAGAAGCTCCACAAATTATTTGGGATTTTTCCTGGCTACCAAAATGGTAGCTCCTTTGGAAAGTGCCCAAATTGCAATATTGGCTTTAAATAGGAAAATGCAATTTCCCTTATTTAATTATTGCCAATATTTTTATGGGAGCTCAATATGATCACAAAGAATATCTCCACAAGTTTTTATGAACTTTGGAGATGGATAGATATTTTCCTGGATTTAATTACTTTAACTGGCAGAAAAAGGAATTAATTTTAAATGAAAAATATTGCAAATGGCTTGGCAATATTTTTGCATATCCAGGGTTTATAGATGTGGGATGATCACTGGGAAAAGTTTGGGAGGCAATAGATCAAATGAAATTGGGGTTCCTTTGTAACGGAAGGAATTAGGGTTTCCCTTCCGGTAACTAGGAAGGTAGGGTTTTGGCGGCAGAATCCAGAGAATATATTTTGGGTGGCAAGGTTGGACTGGAGAGAATCTCTGGTTGGATAGGGAAGGCAAGGCTAAATGACCATATTCATATACCCAAGAGCGATAGAGAATCCGATAACATTGAAAAAAGACGGGAGTCAAATCCTGCGAAGGAAAATAATCGAGGAGCGAAAATCAGGGGGTTACACCGGGCCGGCAGCATACGTGCAAGTGCCAGGATACCCTGGGTGCTTACCTTACGAGGTGGGCTGCCCAGCGTTTACTCATGAGTTGCGGCAGGTTTGCTATCCGTCCGCCTACCCCTTCAAGCCAGAGCTGTCCGACAGATACGATGGCACGCCCAGTCCAGCAGAGTTCCTTGGCATCTACACCATCGCGGTGCAGGCTGCCGGGGGGCGCGATGACAAGCTTTTGGCCAACTACTTTCCGTTGGCGCTCAAGCCCAACGTCAGATCATGGTTGATGAACTTGCCGGAGGGCTCCATTTCTTCTTGGTCGGATCTATGCCATCAATTCGTGGGTGCCTACCAGGGTGGCCACAAGCTCCCTTGTCAGGAGAGCGATTTGCATGTGATCCCCCAGAGAGATGGTGAGACCCTTCGCAAGTATATACAGAGGTTCAACCATGTGCACCACAACATCCCCGATGTTCATCCCGCAGCTGTTTGCATCGCATTCCACACGAATGTGCGCAACCGCAGAATGCGGTCTGAGATGAATATCGTGCAGGTTAGAACCATCAACGAGTTGTACGCCTTGGCAGACAAGTGTGCACGTGCTGAGGAAGGGAGGCGACTCCCTGGGGAAGATGCTGGCACCGAAGTCGCCTCCGAGGATGACGACGCAAATGACACATCGACCCCGCAGAAGAAGAGCCGGAAGCGTAACAGAAAGCACAAAGGCAAGACAGTGATGGCAGTCGAGAGCCCAAGTGACGCCAACACCGCCAAGAAGACCAAGGCAGAAAGCCCTGGCAAGGAGGTTGCCGGATGCGCTGACTGTCGGGAGGCTGCGGCAGGCGACAAGGGCGGCAAGACCGGTGGGCTGTACTACAAGATCCACCGTACCAAGGCCACAATCTCCAGGAGTGCCGGCAAGTGGAGCAGCTTGCCGACAAGTAGAAGCAAGAATACGAGAAGCGCGACAAGGAGAAGGGCCAGGATGGTGCCGGTGGATCCAACAAGCAGAACCGTGGTGGCCGTGGGGGCCGCCGCGGCAAGGCCAAGCAGCCAAAAGAGAAGGCCGCTCAAGGCCAGAATGATGATGATGAGGACGAAGATGGGTCTGAGAATGAGTTCCAGAACACAGTGGAAGCCATGTGTGTTGACGGAGGCGCATCTTTGCACTCCTTGCACCAGCAAATGAAGCAGTGGGTCCGCGAGGTGAATACCACGGAGCCCATGATGGGAGCGTAGAACCCACTCAAGTGGTAGTGCGCGCCCATCGCCTTTGACGCCGAGGATCACCCGGATCGCACCACTGCGGTCGAGTGTATGCCATTATTGGTTTCGCCAACAATCCAGAACCTCAAGGTGACAAAGATGTTGGTTGACGGTGCGACCGGCTTGAACTTGATCTCTCCCGACGTGATCAAGAGGCTGCAGATCCCCGACAAGGATCTTGAGGAGACCGGCACGTTCCAAGGGATCAGTCTAGGGAGGAACAAGCCGAAGGGCCAGATCACGCTGCCGGTCACATTTGGCAGTGACCTCAACTACCGGACGGAGAAGATCGTCTTCGATGTCATCAAGATACCCCTGCCATACAATGAGATTCTGGGCCGTCCGGCGCTGACCAAATTCATGGCTGTGTCGCACTTCGCCTACAATATCATCAAGATGCCAAGGCCGATGGGTGTCCTCAAGTCCAACCAGGGAAATGCAATCATCTGCGCCGACAAGCTCTACCGGGAGACAGTGGCAGCACCTGCCGTCAAGGCACCTGCTCTTGCCGGCAAAGCTCCCGGGGGAGGAAAGAAGAAGAAGAAGTCCGGCAAGACATCTGATATGGACTCCGGGAAGCGCACTTTAGAGTGCACCACGCCTGTTGAGGACATACCAGAGAGCTCTATTGGCAAGAGCAAGAAAGCCAAGGCCTCTGCGCCGGCGACCAAGCAAGTTTCTGCAAGGGAAGATGGGACGAGTGGCACTTTTTCTGTAAGTGCCACTCTTAGTGACAAATAGGAAAGCGAGCTCGTTGCCTTCCTACGGGCGAATGTCGATGTGTTTGCTTGGCAAGCATCTGACATCCCCGGTGTTCCTAGGGAGGTAATTGAGCACCAACTTGCTGTCTGCCCTCATGCGAGACCCGTCAAGTAGAAGGTCAAGAAGCAAGCCTTGGAGCGGCAAGAGTTCATTGCCGAGGAAATCAAGAAGTTGGAAGCAGCAGGTCTAGTCAGAGGAGTGCTACACCCTATGTGGTTAGCCAATCCAGTCGTAGTGCGCAAGGCGAATGGGAAGTGGAGGCTTTGTATAGACTTCACTGATATAAATAAAGCCTGTCCAAAGGACCCTTTCCCTTTGCCGCGCATCGACCAGATTGTAGACTCTACTGCCGGCTGTGAGTTACTCTCTTTCCTTGACGCCTATTCTGGTTATCATTAGATCTTCATGGCCAAGGAAGATGAGGAGAAAACCGCATTCATCACTCCATGTGGCAGATACTACTTTTTGCATATGCCTTTCGGATTGAAGAGTGCCAGGGCTACCTTTGCCAGAGCAGTTCAGATCGGTTTTGAGCCACAGCTGCACAGGAATGTGGAAGCCTATATGGATGACATTGTGGTCAAAACCAGAGACAAGTCAACACTGATCCAAGATTTGGAAGAGACATTGGCAAACTTGTGCAAGCTCAACTTGAAGCTCAACCCCGAGAAGTGTGTGTTCGGTGTTTCATCCGGCAAGCTTCTTGGGTTATTTGTGTCTTAGAGAGGGATCGAATCCAACCCCAAGAAGATCAAAGCAATTGAGCAGATCGAAGCACCAAGACGCGTCAAGGATGTCAGGTGCCTTGCCGGCTACGTTGCCGCCCTCAGCAGGTTCATCTCCAAATCAGCAGAGCGCGCCTTGCCATTTTTCAAGATATTGAAAAAGGCAGGTCCAGTGAGCTGGACTCCAGAAGCGGAGGCCGCGCTCCACTGGTCGGCTTTGTATATATTGCCTTGTATGTTTATTTTGACTCCTGTGCGGCCGTTTTAAACTGAAAGTTACCAGTCATCAGCTTTAACCCCCTAGCAGATATTGCATGGGGTGTTTTTCCTTGACAACTTAACCCTTAGCCGACGTCTCGGTGCCCGGAGGAGGTTGTGTGTAAGGAAAACAAGGCAATCGGACTATGCGGCTTTAGTGCTTTCACTTAGCCATAGGAGCTTGACTGCAGGAGCTAGTGACTAGCCCCCAATGTGTGATATTCGGACGTACCGAGGTTGATGCCATTATCACTTGATTCCAGTGACAGCGAGCCCTTCGTTTGACGCGGAATATCCTCCATCGATTTTTAGTTTAACACTTGTCATCGGATCGCCGACCAGTTCTTGCTTAGTTTGACAGTCAGTTTTCAGCTTTCTCCACTGAGGTACTTAACCAGCCGAGCTAGAAGTACAATCGCAGTGGTTCTCCATTTACCCTCCTAGCCGAACAATGTGGAACGTAAGAGGGCAAACACAGGAGCCGGGCAACCCAACTATTGACCAAAGACATAATTCAGAACTGATTCATATAATGCAATATCCAAGACGCTGAGCACATGTAATGAATTTGAGTGCCGGAATGATGCCTGGGCAAGATTTATGGTCGAGCCCCCGGTCTATTAGACGGTCACATCCAAAAAAAAAGAATGTATCATGATAGTTTACTTTGGCTTATAAGTGGAAAGGAATACACAACACAAATGACTGCGGTTTGACCAGAGGAGAATGGTCTTTATTTCCTTTGAATTCGTGATGTCCAACCGTACTATCCGAACTACCGAAGCAACTTTTATAGATACTTAAAAAAACATATTAGAGGAAAGGTTTACACAGGGCCTCCATAAGTGGTTTGACGTCCCTACTATGCCCCGCTGCACGTCTGCGCCTTTGCTCGTTATGAAGCTTCCGTAGGTAACGTGCGATTTAAGTCGCCGCTTGTATGCAAGACAGAAGTGATAGTATTCGACAGATGAGCCCATGAGAAAGGGTTTTGAGAAGTCGCCGACGGGTATCAGCTTGACGCTGATCAGGCCCTGGATGGTGCCTGTTGTTGATGTTGATCCAAGAACATCATTGGTCATGACTCGGTCGAATCGAGCGCTTGACCCTTGTAACGTTTGCCCCCACAGATGCCCACAGAATTTTAAGCACGAAATTATGTACCCGAGGTACGTATTTCATGGTTAGGAAGGCCATACTGTGGGGCGTGTATCCCTATTTAGGGTGAGCACGGGAGTGCTCCGGGACTGAGGCCGTAGCTCGGGCGCGTTTCCGTGCATCCAGCGCCTTGATGGTAGACTGGGCTTTCGACGCTTCTTTGGCGGCCTGGACTTCGGCTGCCAGAGCCACTGTGTGTTCCTCGGTTCGGAGTGAGCGCTCGGTGTTACCGTTAACGGTAATGACACCCTTGGGTCCTGGCATCTTAAGCTTCAGATATGAGTTGTGCAGGACGACATTAAAGCGAGCGAACGCTGTTCGGCCGAGGAGTGCGTGGTAACTGCTGCGGATAGGAACAATGTCGAAGATTAAATCTTCACTACGGAAGTTGTCGGGCGATCCGAAGACTACTTCCAAGGTGACGGTTCCCGAGCAACATGCCTCGACGCCTGGGATTACACCTTTAAAGGTAGTGTTACTGGGTTTGATCCTTGACGGATTGATTCCCATCTTCCTCACTGTATCTGAATAAATCAGATTGAGGCTGCTGCCTCCGTCCATAAGGACTCTAGTGAGGTGGTATCCATCCACGATGGGGACGAGCACCAGCGCCGCCGTTCCTCCATGATGGATACTGGTCGGATGGTCTCTCCAGTCGAAGGTGATCGGACAAGTTGACCAGGGTTGTATTTCGGGGCCACCGGCTCTACGGCGTACACATCTCGAAGTGCACGCTTCCGCTCCTTCTTGGGTATATGCGTGACATAAATCATGTTCATGGTTTTTACCTCGGGAGGGAACTGCTTTTGGCCTCCATTGTTCGGCCTGCGAGGTTCGTCGTCGTCCTCGCTGTGGGGGCCCTTGCCCGATTCCTCGGTTGTAAGCTTGCCGGCCTGCTTGATTACTCAACAGTTACGGTTGGTGTGGTTGGCGGGCTTGTTCGAGGTACCGTGGATCTGGCAGGGCCTATCCAGGATTTTGTCCAGCACGGTTGGGCCGTCTCGGTTCCCTTTAGAGGGCTTCTTCCGCGGTCCTGATTTCGAGTTGCTGAACCCGGCGTTTAATGCTGCGTCATCGGCTTCACTGCCAATGTTTGTGTGCTGGCACTTGTTATTCTTGTTGCGCTGGGGTTTCCCGTTCCCGTCCCGGACCTCTGAGGTGCCGGGGTCATCGGGGTGGTTGCTTCTACGAGCTAACCAACTGTCTTCACCCACGCAAAAGCGGGTCATTAGGGAGGTGAGGGCCGACATTGTTCTCGGCTTATCTTGGCCGAGCTGGCAAGTGAGCCATTCGCCCCGAATGCTGTGCTTGAATGCGGCGATTGCCTCAGCATTCGGACAATCAACAATCTGGTTCTTCTTAGTCAAGAACCGATTCCAAAATTGCCGAGCTGACTCCCCGGGCTATTGAACAATGTGGCTGAAGTCGTCGACATCCGGGGGCCGAACATAGGTGCCTTGAAAGTTGGATCGGAAGGCGTCCTCGAGGTCTTCCTAGCTCCCAATGGAGTTTTCAGGTAGGCTGTTCAACCAGTGCCTTGCCGGTCCTTTAAGTTTTAATGGCAAATATTTAATGGCGTTGAGGTCATCTCCTTGGGCCATATGAATGTGGAGAAGGAAATCTTCGATCCACACAGCTGGGTCAGTTGTCCCATTGTACTGTTCTATGTTTATGGGTTTAAACCCCTCGGGGAACTGATGCTGCATCACCTCATCTGTGAAACACATTGGGTGTGCGGTGCCCCTGACCCAGGCCATGTCATGCCGGAGATCGGTTATCATCCGAGCACGATGCTGCTCCCGGGCTCTATCATTCCTATCGCACCAAGTGTGGTATCCGTCCCGTCCAGCGGGCGTGTGTCCTCTGGACCCGTAAATGGATCTTGTCTGTGCCACTCTGGCATTTAAGTTGTGCCGCAGATCATATGGATCATCTGGTTGTACTGGCTCCTTGCCCGCCCAGCGAGGGAGCATAGGAGGGTGTTCGGCTTCTCCAGTCGTCCTGTCCCGTCCTTGAGGGGGGTGGTTGGGCTGGTTTGCCTGAGTTCGTCTGGGGGGGGGACGGGCTCGAAGGCCTCTTCATCAAATGATGGAAGTAGACGCCACCATGGGTAGATTTTGTTTTGATCATGATGCTGATTGTTGAAGCCCTCTTCAGCCGCTAGGACCAACGTCCACCTATCATTAAGGGTATCCTATTCAGTTTTTAGCTGCTGCTGCTTCTTCTTCAGGCTTCAGGCGGTGGCTATGAGTTGCCACTTGAACTTTTCCTGATCCAGAGGGTCCTCGGGGATGATGAAATCCTCGGGTTCGAGGCTGTCCTCCTCTTCGGAAGGAGGGAGGTAGTTGCTGTCCTCGGAATCATTGAGGTCCTCGGGGTTACACCAGTCCTCATGCCCTTCAGAAGCATCGCGGTGTTGTTCGAGGGTGGTGTTGTCGCCTAGCTCGGCCATGTTGTCCGGAGTATCATCATCTCTGGTGCCGTTTGTGTCTGTATTCATGTTGCTTTCCCTACCCTTTCCCCGTCCCTTGGATCGCTTTCGTTAGCATCGGCGTTTGGGTTGCTCCTCGCCGGGATCGTCGCCATCCTTTCTGGGGGTGTCGACCATGTAAACGTCATAGGTAGAGGTGGCGGTCCACCTTCCCGTGTTGGGAGCGGCAGGGGAGGGAGCAGTATAGGACGTGACGTCGATATCCTCGTCCATGTCATCAGCCTCCTCGGAGGCGTAGTCCAGCATGTCGGTTAAGTCGTCGATAGTGGCTACTAAGTGGGTGGTGGGTGGGACGTAAAATTCCCCGTGGTTGGCCTCAAGTCTGATCTGATCATAGACCGAGGACGGGCCATCCGCGATACTCATCATCTGGATCCGATCTAATGTCTCATTTAACAGCGAGAGGTCTGCCGGATTCATCCTCTGACGTCTTTCGGAGTTAACCTCTGGGATGCCTGCATCGGGGGCGGGTTCAGCTAAGGCTGACCCCTGGTCCTCGGACACTGAGATCGGATCCGAGCTCAAAGCTAGATCCGAGATAAAGGCCGACCCGGAGATGGGATCGGGGAGAAGATCTGAAGTCGAGGCCTCGGGATTACTGGGCCCTCAGGTAAAGCTGAGAACCCAGTAAAGATCAGATCGCCCCGAGAGTGGGCGACGTACTCCAGGTTACCGAACCTGATTTCCTGCTCACGGGCGAAACTGTTGATCTGGTCAAGGCGACCAGTCGGGTTGGCATGTAGAACAATGCTGCCAAATGCGAAGAGCTGGCCGGGAACGAAGACGTCCCCGGTGCGGATGCCGTCGCCGATGACTAAGCGAGCCATTGATCCTTTGATGATCCTACAGCGGAGCTCTCAATGAAAGCACAAATGTCGGTACTAAAACTGGCGGATCTCGGGTAGGGGGCCCCGAACTGTGGATCTTGGAGTTAATGGGTAACAGTGAACGTAGAGACAGCGCTTACCCAGGTTCGGGCCCTCTTGAGGAGGTAAAACCCTACGTCCTGCTTGGTTGTATTGATATGTTGGTATGACAATTACAGAGTTGATCTACCTCAAGATCAGATGAACTAAACCCTAGGTGGGTAGGATAATAATGGTTCTCGCCTCTACGGACTAAACCCTCTTGTTTATATAGACACCAGGGGTACCTAGGGTTACATATGGTCGGTTGCCACCAGGGGATAAACATGCCAGCCACGCTAAGCTTGACTTGGAGGAGACGCCAAGTCTTTGGAGGTTTCCTTCTGGAGCTCGGGGTCGCCTACAGTCCGGCCTTCCTTCGACACATTAAGAGCGGCCCATCAATAGGTCCCACGAGAGACAGGCCAGCGGCTCGAGGACTCCTTAGTCCAGGACACCCTCAGCAGCAACAAAGAGGCAGACAACATCGCCAAGCGAGCATCTCGCCGCAAGCCGCAGAACCCCGGCGTCTTCGAAGAAAGGCTCCTGAGTCCATCAGCTGCACCGGCTGCTGTGATTGCCACGACGCCTCATGAGGTGCTCCCTCCCGCACCACCCACAGGCGTGCCTGACTGTGGCCCATCTTCGGGCGCTCACTTGCTTCTCGCGCTGGAGCCTCAAGCGGATAGCTGGTCGTGGAGTTCAAGGCCTACGTGCAAAGCGGCACTCTCCCGGTGAAGGACTCAGAGGGGGAGCGTGTGGCTCGCCAGGCCACCGCCTACTGCTTGAAGGATGGCGAACTCTACCACAGGTGCCCCAATGGCATCGCGCTGCTCTGCATCTCTGAAGAACAAGGTCGTGAACTACTTGGCGACATCCACGGTGGAGACTTTGGCCTCCACTCTTCATCGTGCACCCTAGCCGGCAAGGTGTTCCGCAGTGACTTCTATTTGCCCACAGCGCTTCAAGGCGCAACCGAGCTCATTCAATCCTACGAAGCTTGCCAGTTCCACGCCAAGAAATCCACCAGCCGACGCAAGGCCTCCAGACGATCCCACTCTCATGGACCTTCATGGTCTGGGGGCTGGACATCTTGGGCCCCTTCCCTCATGCGGCAGGCGGCTACCGCTACCTCTACGTCGACAAGTTCACCAAGTGGGCGGAAGTCAAGCCTGTCCGCACCATCCCAGCAGCCTCAGCCATCAAGTTCATCAAGCGCCTCGTGGCATCCCCAACCGCTTCATCACTGACAATGGCTCGCAGCTCACCAGCGGCATCTCCAAGTCATACTGCGCTAGCCTTGGCACGCAGATGTGCTACGCCTCTGTGGTGCACCCGTGAAGCAACGGCCAGGCCGAACGCGCCAACGCTGAAGTCCTCAAGGGCCTCAAGACATGAAGCTTCAAGAAAAAGCTTGACGCCTGCGGCAAAGGCTGGCTTGACGAGCTCTAGTCTGTGCTATGGTCAATCCACACAACAACAACCAAGCCCACTGGCGAGACCCCCTTCTTCCTCGTTTGCGGAGCCAAAGCAGTCCTCCTTTCTGAGCTCAAGCATGGCTCTCCGCGAGTCCTCGCCTTCAATGAAGCTCATCAGGATGGCTCACGAGAAGCTGACCTGCTGCTCCTTGAGGAAGCCCGTCGCTAGGCCGCTCTACTCACTAACCGATACCAGCAGGCTTTGCGTCGCTATCACAGCCGCAACATACGCCCCTACGAAGGATCCTCTTCCGAGAAGGACTCCACAAGATCTCACCCATGTGGGAAGGCCCATTCAGGGTTGCTCATGTCTCCCGGCCTGGCGCCGCTCGGCTGCAGACGGAGGAGGGTGTTCTTGTGCCCAACACATGGAACATCCAACACCTCCGCAAGTTCTGCCCGTGACCTCACACATACGAATGAAATGGAGCTGTACACGCTCCAGAGTCTCTCTTTACGCTAGGCTGATGGGCCCACGAGAGCTCCCTCCCACAACCCAGTGGAAGCCCCATGCTCAGCGCTGGTGGATCGATCGAATTGAGGGCGCCGCCTGGCCGCACCATCCTCAAGCTGTCTCATGTCCGTCAGAGCAGCCTCTTCTCTTTTGGATGTGAAGCTGAGGGTGCCACGTGGCTACACCAACCTCAAGCTGACCCGTGCCAGACAAGGCAGCCTCATCTTTTTGGTTGTGTAATGAACCTTATTATTATGCTGCAGTAAAGCTTTATTTTCCAGGTATTATATGTGTTTGGTAAGTTGTTTGCTTCAGGAGTCGTGCATGCTCGCGACCTCCCTCCTGCGCATCACGCGAGCGGGGGCTGCACACGATGTGCCTGTGCTCGGGTCAGTCCCAGTAGCACCGCAAAACCCAAGTGACTGAGCTCTGGCTCGCGGGCCTGCTCCCATGCACGTCACCTCACCAAGGTCATTGGTGCCTTGTCTCCTCGCGTGACGCCCACGAGCAAGCTAGCAAGCGTGCACTGCTCCTCCTTTTGTGAAACTTGTCAGTATGCAGGCATCACAGGAACAAGGCACACAGAAGGCCTCGCGAGCGCTGGCTCGCGAGGTAACCCACCTCAAGCCGCCTCCTGACAAAGCCTATAGGAGGCCTCGCGAGCACTGCCTCGCGAGGTGGCCTGCGGCAGCTATCTCACCAAGTGCTAACGGAGGCCTCACAAACAAGAGCCTCACGAGGCGCACTCTGTAGCCACGACACGGCAAGTGATGCGCTCCGCGAAAAAGCTAAGTCTAAAATGCCTCATGAGCTACCCTCAGCACCCTTCAAGCTCTCCTCTTCCCGCAACCTCACTGAGTGTTGAAGTTCTCTCCTTTGCGCAAGCCGCTTGCATGTCAAAGGGGGGCTTCCTGAGCATCGCGCCTCAGGAGCCCTTACCACCTCTCAGAGCCCTACACCCTCTAGCCTTGCCTAGGCACGCATCCTAGCATACCAGCGACGGTCGTAGCCCGCTCGGGGGCTGGGTCCTGATGACGTAGAGCACCAAGGCACGCAAGAAGTGGAAAACAAGCCTCGTGAGAGGGTCTCACGAGGAACACAAATTACAGCAAACCATTAAGTACTTAAACGCAAAAGTCATTGTTTTCACGCCCCCACGGGGCTGCATCGATCTGATATAGGCAAATAAAGGAGAAAATTCCTAAGAGGACGCGCCGACACCATCTCCACTGTCGTCGCCTTCGTCGTCATTGCCTTCGCCTTCTTCGACACCGCCGGAGCTCTCGCTGCTGCCGTGGGAGAACTTCACTAATAGGGCGTCCACGTGGTCCTCCACTACCTTCCCGAGGCCATCGCGAAGCTCCTCGGGGACAAGGGCCATCAACCTGTCGAAGTCAAAGTTGGCATCGGCGTGGAGGAGATGGCTGAAGATGCGCATCACCGCCTAGCTGAGGAGGTCACGGCACTCATCTTCGATGATGCTGTTCACCCGCTTGGCCCCCACCTCGAGCCGCTCCACAAGCTTTGTGAAGAAGTCGAGGTAGCTGGCGTCGTGGGTCTCAAGGGGCCCCCCGAGCCTCTCCTGGCAGATGGTGGTCAGGGCGCTACGGGCCCGGAGCTGGAGGGAATGGAACATCCTGGCGCACTCGTGCTGCCGGCCCCGCGCCCGATCCGCCTCCAGCCTGGCCTGCTCGATGATGTTGGTGACGCTGCCCACTTGCTGCTGGAGGGAGGCTAGTTCCTCCTCCGCGGCAGCCTTGGCCTTGAGCGCAGCCTCCTGTCGGCTCTCCACCTCCGTCAGCACCTCCTTGAGGCTGCTGATCTCCTGTTGGAGATCCTCACACTTCTTCTTGAAGCGGTCCTCCTGAGCCTGCAGTTTCTTGCTGTGGTCGGTGGCTATCGCCTGGCGGCTCCTTTTGACCCGCGCGTCGGCATCCGCCTGGATCTTCTTCTCCTTGACCTCCAGCACGGCGTTGGTCCTCTCCATGCGCTGGTTTTAGGATGCCTGGGCGGCGGCCACCTCGCGATCCAGTGTCTCCAGGCGCTCACGCTCCGTGGCCTATTCGGCTGTCGTCCTCGCGAGCTCCCGCTCGCGGATCACGAGATCAACCTCGCGGCCGGCAAGATCTTTGGTGCGCCTGTCGAGCTCGCTCTCCCGCACCTGGAGCAACCGCGCTTGGGTCGCGTGCTGCTCCTTAAGCATCTTCGTGCGAGCCACCGCCTCCTCGCAGCGCCGGTCGGCCACGTCGGCCTCTCGCACGGCGCTCTCGAAGATCTCCTTCGCCTCGGAGGCAGTCCTCTCGCACTTCTCCCGCGCGGCCTCATCCTGGCGCCAGCCCAGCTTTACGGCGACGTCAAATTGCTGCCACCCTTTAGCCAGGTGCAGGCGCTCCCCGGCGAGGTGCGTCTCCTTCGCCTGGAGTTCCACCTCGAGCTAGCCCAGAGCCGCCCTGGCGTTTCGCAGAACCCCACGCTTGAGCAGGGTGCGACTATTCACAAGCGCCAGGGCCCAGTCCAGGTCCGGCTCCTCGCCGCCCTCCACCATCACAGCCTGAGAAGGCCCGGTGTCGTTCGTCAGGAGCGGGGGGCCCGCCGGAGTCTCCTCCTCCTCTTGCTGCGCCGGCACGCTCCGCGGGCTCGTCGCGCCCATGGCGGGTGCCTCACGCGCCGGCGAGCATCGGGGGCTTGCCAAGGCGCCTCCGGCGTCTGCAGCCTCCGTTGCAGGGATGGAGCTCGGCGGGGGAGTTGGCACCTCCACCTCCTCATTGCTGCGTCCTCTCCTGCAGCGGGCGCCTCGGGAGGCACGGCCCCTCCTCCGGAGGAGGCCTCCCGAAGCTCATCTCCCCTGGCAGGCTCATCTCCCCTGGCCTCTAGAGCCGCGTGGGCGTACGGCTCTAGAGGGGCCACCTACTCCTCCTCCACCTCCGTGCGCCCCGTTTCGGCTTCAGGGTGTTGGGTGGCCTCTGCGCGCCCTTCGGCGCCGGCGGTAGGTGTCGGGGTCCCCTTCGAGCCAGGGGTCTTTGGCTTCTTCTTCGTGGGCATCCTGCGCGCGCGAGGGCTCAGCCCCAAATCTCGGGAGGATGAAAGGTAAGCACAAGGGAAAGAGAGTAAGGCGTGGTGACTTACTCATCGTTCGGGACCCACTTCCTCTTCTTCAGTGTCGGCAGCGGCCGGCTGCCGCTGCCGCTCTCGCGAGGTTTCCTCACGCTGCCTCCGGGAGGCGCGGCACGAGGCTCGGTAACCCCGTCCTTGGCATCGTCCTTCTCAGCGGGGGGCCTAGTGGTCCCGCCTCCCGCGCCAGTCTCCTCCTCGGCGGGCTGGGTAGCCCCGCCGCTGGCGTCGATCTCCTCAACGCGCAGCTCGTTAGCCGACGCGCTGGTGCTCCCTTCGCCTCCCGCGCCAACAGGCTGGGAAGGCACAACCCTGAATCGGGCGTCGTCGTCGTCATCATCATCCTCGAGGTCGCAGATGAGTTGGCGGCCTCGCGGGGCTGGCCGGCCATCGCTCTCCTCCGTGGGGCTTGCCGAGGCCTCGGCATCGCCGCGATCTCCTGAGCCAGGGACCACTACAAATGGGTTCTCGTGAGGCCCCTCAAAGCCCTCCGGCAATATGCCCCACTGGTCAAAGATGGGCATCTCATCGACCTGCTCATCCTTGTTCTGGTAGCGGTACAGCGGGAGGGCATCCCGGGGCGGGTCCTTTGCGCCTCCGCTGACCAGGATCTGCATGATCTCCTCCAGCGTCTCGGCCGGCAGGTTGTCGATGCTCAGCCTCATGGGGTCATCCTGGGCGGTGATCTTCCACACCGGGTGTGAGCGCCTCTGGAGCGGCGCGATGCGGTGCTGCAAGAACTCCTTCACCACCATGGGCCCCGTGAGCCCACCTTCCTTCAGCTCGGCCAGCCGCCCCCACAAGGGTGCCAGCCTTGGGTCGGTGAGCTTCTCGTGCTCCCAGCCGGAGCTCTTCGCGGCGGGATTCATCGGGATCATCAGCAGCGGGCTATGCTAGCGCACGTCCACATAGATCCAGCACTACCTATAGCCCTCCACCTTCCTTGAGATCTTCAGGTTCATGGAGTCCTCCTCCGTCCCCTTGACGCTGAGGAACGAGGCGCACACCGAGCGGTGGTTCACCGCGGTCAGTCGCAGGCTGAAGAAGTGGCAGAAGAGTACCACCGAAGGCATCACACCCACGAAGGCCTCGCAGAAGAAGGCGAAGGTGGAGAGGAGGAAGACGGAGTTCAGCTGGTGGTGGAGCACGTGGATCTGGTAGTGGGTCAGGATGGCGATGAAGAAGTCTGAGAACGGCGGCACCAAGCCAGTGTAGACGCTGTGGACGAAGAGGGAGAAGGTCTTCGCTATCAGATCGCGCAAAAGGCATGAGCCCGGCCAGATCGATGTCGCCTTCCACTCATTGGAGGCGGCAGCGGTCATCAGCATAACCTTCTCCAACCCTTCCTGGTTGGTGATGATGGAGCACGCCAGGGCCGGCTCCAATGCCGGCACGGTCGGGGCTGCGGCCGTCGTCTTGCCCCTCTTGCCAGCGGGCGCCATTGTTACACGGTGGAGCTTGATGGGCGAGAGGAGGAAGACGTAGTGCGCAAGGAAGGAGATGAGAGGTGTCAGGCGCTAGGAGGCGGGGAGTAAGGCAATGATGGCCATGCGCCCCGCGCGGGTCTGCTTTATGGCAGCGCGAGCAGTTACAGAGACGTAGTGGAGGAAGTGGGGGCGTCCCATGTCCCATCGTCTGCCACGCGTCGAGCCTAGTCCCCGCAGTCTGTCAGGGCCCACGCCGTTTCGCTCCCAATAGGCGGGAACGTGCATGCCACAGGCCCGGGGGCTACAGTCGGGCCAGTGGGAACCGGGGTACCATGGCCCGTCTGCCTGCGGACCAAGGGAGCAATGCCTGGTGAAGGCCCAAGAGGCGGCCTAGTAGTGGGCGCCGCGAAGCAAAACACCTCGTGAGGCGCCGGCCTCACGAGGACCCCTCCGGAAGGGACAAGCTACCAAGACTCAGCAGCAGCAGGAGGCCTCGTGAGGCCCCCTCGCAAGGCGGCCTCCCGAGGCCACCCGAGCCTGGTGTCAGCCACACAGCCCAGTGCTCACCACATGGGTGACGCGCTTGGCGACAAGCAGCGGCAGGAGCCGTATTAGCAGGCGTGGGCAGAGAGGGTTTCCTCTTTGGTGCTAAAGGAGCAGCACCAGCTGCCCACCTCCAAAGCAAGTCCGAAAGACTGCCCGTTTGGTGAAAGAAGACCAGGACAGCAAGGCGCGCAGGGCGGAGGTCACCCCCGAGACCACCAGCGCGTCATGGATAAGATCAGGATAAGCCTGGGCGCCTGTCCCCCTTCAAATTGTCGTTGTGTGTGGCTACCTTCCCGCCAACATTTTTGGGGGAAGAGGACCAAGGCAGCTATAAAAGGGGCAGTGCTGCCACCGTAGAGGGAGATCAATTCCTTTTGTCTTCAACCTTGTATGTGAGAACACACTTGCAGATCATAATCCCAAACACAAAGCAGGAGTAGGGTTTTACACCGCGAGGTGGCCCGAACCAAGGAGCTGCTGTGTCCCCTGTCATGCCCTGTGCTCAGCGTGCTCTCGCCGTAGCCTCGCCGTGGTCACTGTCTAGCAGATAGGAATGAGCGTGCCCCCAGAGGTCGAAGCAGGGTCCCCGAAGCCCGGATTTCGACAAACGCAGAGGACTGGAGAGGGCTTTAGGCTTGGAAAGGCAATCGAGGGTGCGAGAGCTTGGAGGGTTTGGGCGCTGGAGCGACAGGAGAGCGTGGGAAGATGGATTCACCACCCCCTACTCTTTATAAGTCAGAAAAAGGCAAAGCGTCCCTCAGTAGTGCCGTAAAAATCGCCACGTTTTGGCCTATTATGCCGTTATGGCCGCGTGGGGTGAAACAATTGATTGATGATATCCCCTAGAATGCGGGGCATAATCCCTGTTTTGATGAGATATGCCAATGAGAGGGTTACCTCGAACCGCGATTCGAATAAGTAATAAATGATGTGCATGATGTCATGAGTCATGACGCTTCAGTAAAGTTGTCAATAATTGACCGCCAAACACATTTGCGCTGCTAGTCTTTGGGACTAAGTAAGCCGTGCACCTCGGATGGGCGAAGATACATTGTAAGCGACACATGGTCGGCTGGCCTCATCTCCTATTTGGATGGGAAGTGTCTTTCAATTGGGGATTTACGAGCCTCGGGCAATTTCTTAACTTAGGGCTTGAACTTGCCTGCTAAGCCGAAGAACTCTTATGCCGAAGACATTTATCTGAAGATGGTGGCCATCCACGGCTTTGAAGACAAGTTCGGGGGCTATTGACGGTGTCCTAGATTAGGGGGTCCTGGGCTAGTTGATCTAGTCCATGGGACGGACTCAAGGCCCGTCAAAGAGCAGGGACTCCGGAAGCTTCCAACTTGAAGAACCGACACATCGGGTCTCACCGAAGACTTGGCGTGTACCCCAAGGATGCAAGATTCGGCATGTATCCCTTTGATTGTAACCGACCATGTGTAACTCTAGATACCCCTGGTGCTTATATAAACCAGAGGGTTTAGTCCGTAGAGGCATAGAAACTCACATCATCCCCTAGGTTTAGACCACATCTTATGATCTCAAGGTAGATCAATTCTGTACCTTGATACCTCCATAATATAAACAAGAGCAGGACGTAGGGTTTTACCTCCTTAGAAAGGGCCTGAACCTGGGTAAATCTTCATGTCCCTCGTCTCCTATTACCCGTCGATATGATCTCACAGCTTGGGCCCCCCTACCCGAGATCTACTTATCGGTTTTGGCGCAGCTAACTTATACTGCTGGGTGAACTCGAAACAGAAATAAGAGCATGACCGTCCCCGACAAGGTTCCTTCGCGTGCAGGTTTTTCACACAAAGAATAAAAATCGTTCAAGGAAAAGCAATTACAACAAAGAAATTTAATTTCAAAGTTTTGCAACTTAGCTTTCTTTGTTGTACTTCTTGTCGTGAATGACATCTTGAACGTCATTTGGTATCCATACCATCACTCCCCATGGGAAACTTGCATGCGAGGAACGCTTCGTCCTTTGACAAGAAGAAAGAAGAGAAAAGAGGAGGTGGGAACCTTGACGGTTCATTAATCATCTCATACAAGTGTCCTGGGAAACGACTATCTATGGGACTGAACGGGTCCCTTTGCGATTCGGCTCAGGGGACATGCATGGGACAAAGAGCAGATCTTTAGTAAGTGCAAGAACACGTGGGGGATTTATCCAGGTTCGGGCCGCTATGAGCATAAAACCCTACTCCTGTTCTATGGTTGATCATGTATGAACTCTGACTACAGGGAGCGCAGTTTTCCGGCAAGGTGCATGGGAAAATGCAGCTACGACATATAATTGAGCTGGGTGTCGACCGTTCGACTTGTAGCCATGGGCCTCCTTTTATAGGCCAAGGGGTTACCACAATGGCTATAGTCATTACAGAGTATGAACAGTGACTTGCACCATCATCATGTCTATCTTCCTACGGGGTAAGACAAATGCATTTAATGCACCGTTAGGTGCTACATTGGGGAGGCGAGGCCTTGGGTAAAAGATCTGTACCACCGGTCCTGGTGCCCTTCTGTAGTTTCGACATGTCCCAGGGATGGGTGTCATTAAAGTTAATCTTGACGTGGCGTGCTAACACGTGCCTGGGCTGGCTATGTTGACTGCCTGCCCGCTTGACACCTAGCATATGAACCTATCTGGTCGATGGTGAGGTGAAACACTAAAAGGACAGAACAAGCCTACTGGCACGGAGCTTGCCGGGCCTTGCTTGCCGGCAAGGGAGCTTACCGACAACCATAACCTTGGTCTCCACCTTGCAGGGACGGAGCTTGCCGGCAAGGGCAACGTTGATCTCCTGTACGAGAATAGTACTTCTCAATGACCTGCCTTGAGGTCTTCTTCACGGTCTTGGTGTTGAGTCTTGAGTTGTAGTTATCCTCTGTCAAGCCCTTGCCGGACGGGAGGCTACAACCGCCTGTGCACAAGTCTAGGTACGAGGGCACCCATGTCTTAGAACACCGATAGGAGCCCCTGGGCCTGGGCCACACGTGCATGCGAGGAGTCGTTGGGCTAGGCCCAAACAGTGCACAGGCGGCGCGTGGCAGAGGATAACTGTTGTAATCTTCTCTTTTACCGCACCCACCCATGATGCGCATTAAATGCGGGCGTGGGAGAGGTGGAACGGAACTACGGCGGGAGGTGGTGCGCCTGAAAAGCGTGGCCACGAAGGACGGAAAATAGCCAGCCCCCGCGCCTTCCCCATAAAAAAGGAAACCACGAGGGGCGCTGCTCATTTACCCCCTTCTTCCCAATCTAGCCAGTTCGCCGCCGTCTTCAACCTCGTGTTAGAGCGCCTTTTTCTTCCACCACCGCAACGCGTCCCCTGTCGGCTTCTGAATCCGTCCACCTTGCACAGCCATGGCGCCTAAGAGGAGTCGGAATAGACTGGGGAAGGCGGCTGACCTAGATGTGGAGGCGGGGGAAACGGAGTGGCGGCACTGCGGAGGGGCAACATCGTCCTCAAGCCGGTGCTAGAGGAGCATGACCTGGTGGAGCGTTATGCGATCATGTGGGGGGAGGATACTAAAGCCCACTCCGTGCCTGAGGTTCTTCCCGGCTCCGTTCGGCCCAGTGATGACAAGTACCCCTTGTTCGCCGCTTACTTCTATTGCGGGCTCGTCCCTCCTTTCTCTGAGTTTTTCTGTGAGATCATGTACACATACGGGTTCCACCTCTTAGATTTCACACCGAATGCCATGACCTGTCTGGCCATTTTCACGCATTTCTGCGAAAACTTTGTTGGAGTAATGCCCAGCGCAGCTCTGTTCTGCCACTATTTCATCCTCCGCATTGAGGCGGACACTCTCATCGGCTGTATTGCTTGGATTCTTAGGGACGGGGACGCTTATCCCCCTGGGCTATTTGATCGGGAATGGAGCGAATGGTGCGGAGAGTGGTGCTAGATCAAGGATGACATGTTCCCTGACTTCTGCAAGCTTAGAACGAAGAAGGCGAGACATGTCGAGAGCTGGGACCACTTTGACCACAAGGATGCCCAGCTCGACATCACCACGACCCACATTCTCCGCCTTAGGGACGCTGGCCTCACCATCGAGATGGTGGGGGCCGACTTCCTTCGTCGCTGTATTGCTCCTCTTCAGAATAGAGGAAGGCCTGCTTGGGATTACCAGAATGCGGCCAACATTATGCGGGTGAACACAGGGCTTCATACCAACCTGACGGTGATGCAGCACGCGGCTCTTTGCGGCATGCTCTTCTGTGCTGGCGGTAAGTTTAACTGGCCAGCGGGCGTGGTGCCGCTGTGCAACAACTCCGCCAAGGATGCCATCATCGCCATGATGCCATCTTGCAACGCCCAAGGTGTCGAGGGGAGTTGGCAAGCACCACCCGAAGACGCGGTAAGAAGATGGTTTGATACGTTGGTGCAGAAGCCTATCCCAGAGGAGAAGGACTTCTACCGTGACACCTCTTAGGTGGAGCTGGAGTATATTGCCAGGAGAGCAGCGGAGGCAAAGTTGGCTAGGGATGCTAGCGGCTCCGGCTTTGTGGCATCCAATGCTGAGGAGGGGAATGAGGAAAGGCTGGCAAGCAAGTCGCCGGAAGAGTCTGCCGGGAGGCAAGAGCAATTTGCCGGAGGTCAGAGTAAAGAGGCTGCTGAGCAGCAGGCGCTCAATGAGCCCCTTGCTCCAGCAAGGAGGACTCGTGTCCTCCGGAGAGCCGCTTCTGGGGAGCCGGTTCGCTCTTCGCCCTCAGGTGAGGAAGTTGCCGGTGAGGAGGCGACCGGTGAGGTTGCCGGGCAACGAGGGACTCAACGCCAAACCCCTCAACAGTAGCGAACGCAGCGTACATCTTCGAAGAGTACAGCCGTGCCGCGGGCTGGAGCGGTCGGGTCATCTCGTCCTGCTGCGCCTGTGGCAACTAAACGGGCCATGACTTCTTCCCCGCCGCCTTCCTCCAGCAGCAGGCCTGAAGGAGGAAGAGGAGTATATATCCTCAATTTCCTTCATTCAATTCTTGATTTCTTGCCTACGTTAATCTGACTTCCTTCGCCTTGCCTTGGTTGACAGTAACAGGGAAACTGTGGCGCATAGGATGGCCAAGAGGCCGAGGACCAGAGCAGAAGAGGAGCCGACAACAAGCATGGCGCCAGATGACGACGTCTCGGAAGCCAGCCCCCAGCGCAGCCCTCAGCATGAGGCCACTATTCACTTTCCTTTGGCGAGCATGGGTGTTGAGATGTTCACTGCTGATATTGGCACGGGAGCAGGAGAAGAGCGTCTCAAGAAGGAACGCCCGGAAGCCGATCCAACTGGGACATCTCCATCAACCGCTCCCCCGGCAAGCGGTTCTCCGGCAAGGATCTCCACAGACGAGGCCGTTCGTACTGATGAGGTGCCAGCAACCGTGGCCGCCGGCAACCAGTTGACGACAGCCGAAGTTGCCGGGGAGGAGATTATGCCCCCTCAACAGCCTCAGTCTGGTACGTCTTCTACTGTCGAGTAGCTTTTTCTTTTGACCTTCTCTTTCTTTTTTTTGTTTTCTTGAACTTGAACCAAGTCTTGATTTCCTCTCCTCCCCATCCTTTCAGATTTCCCTTTATCTAACGATATGGACGTCAATTCCACCATTGAGGAGATCGCGAAGGATGCCACCAACGAAGCCAGCAACATTGCCGCTAATGAGGCCATCAGGATGACTAATGAGGAGACTGCCAAGGTCGCTCACGAAGAGGCCACCGCGGGTGCCGCCAAGGAAGGCGGTAATCAGAACGTCAAGGCCACTGAAGATATTCCTGTCTCAGGAGCGCCAAGCGCTAACTTGGCTAGGAGGGCGATCTTGGTCGGCAAGGCGGTTGCCGACGACCGCCCCTCAACATCTGAAGAACCCTTCTCAAGCAGATACTTGAAGATTGGCGACAACCTATTCGTCAACCTTCCTGGGACGTCAAGCATCGGGGTGCCTATGGAGGGAGAGATCTTGGACGGCGAGGTCCTTGCTGCTGCCGGGCTTGAGGTCATTGATGAGATGCCTGCCAACATCAACAAGACCAAGGAGCAGCAACTCCTCAAAGCCATGAGCGAGAACTTCTGGAAACTCCAGGCATGCCACCGCGACCGCACGGATAACTTGGACTCCAGGGCGGCCGTCCTTGACAAGGCGGAGGATGATTTCAAGAGACGCGTGGAAGAAACGCAGATTTGGTATGCAGAATGCCTCCAAGACCTTTATGAACATCAAACTCAACTCGCCAAGGCCCAGGAGAAGTTCATTCTGGAGAAAGCTGATGCCGAGAAGGCACAGGAGGAGGCTGCACGGAGGATAGTAGTGGAGGAGGCAAGGTTGAATGAGCGCAGGGTCGGCCTTGACACTCATGAGGAAGAGCTTGCCGGGCATGAAGCCGGGCTTTCTGCTATGCTTCGTGGCAAGGACAACGAGATCCAAGCTCTCATTGCCCAACAAACCCAGGAACTAAGGAAGCAGCACGAAGAGGCTATCAAGGCTCAAGCCGCAGAGCATGCCGGCAAGATCATGGAGGCCATCGATGCTGCCGGAGCTGCAGAGGTTGCCAAGATCGAACTAGAAAACAAAGTGAGGGCACTCGAAGCAAACCTTGCTGCCAACAGCCAAGAGATCTCGGCGCTCAAAGCAAACACGGAGAAGGCAGTCCACACCTTGGCGGGGCTGCAAACTTCGGTATCCAGCAAGAACCAAGAGCTCGCCAAGGCCAAAGATACAATCAAAGACCACAAGTTGATGCTAAACACCTTAGGGCAGTCTCTTTCCGAGGCCGAAAAGCGTCAGAAGACCTTGGCAAAGGAACTTCAAGACAAGAAGTCAAAGCTTGCAAGTGCTGCGACTTCCTTCAACAAGCTCAAGGATGCCTACAGGCTTTGGGCCGACCGGCTTGTGGTTGCCGTGGAGAGTATTTCTGTCAATCTACGCTCCTTGGGCTTGTCGGAATACCACTACTCCACCGCCAAAGGGGACACCACCAGTGCCAGGTTTGCCTTCTTCTTCGAAGGCTTGGGTGAGGTGCTGAAGAAACACCACGAGGCTCGAGCTCCATACCTTGCCAACGAGTCCCGCAGGCTTTGTCGGGATGTCCTCTTCAAGATGCTCAGAAAAGTGGTGTACCGAAACCCAAGCATTGACCTTTCCAAAGTCTTCGTAAGCCTGCCCAAGGGAGCCGACACCATGGCTATCGATGAGCTCATCACGCCCATCGTCGATAGGGTCAGCCAAATCCCCAGGAAAGAGGGCGGGGTCAAGAGCTAGGCTTCGCCTCCTTAGTTTGCCGCGTGTAAGGTTATGCAAAAGACATCTTTATCTTAAATCATACTACACTTGGCCTTGATGTATTATAACTTATGCTTAAGATGGATGTATGTGCGCTGTTCTCCTTATTCCATTCTATCTTGAGTGCTTGAGGAGCAAGTCCTCAGCAGCACCCCTGTTTATCTTAAACCCTACGCTTGCCGGAAACTTGCCGGTGCGCACACCCCTGCCGTGAGCGCTTGAGGAGCAAGTCCTCAGCAGCTTGCCGGAAGTGCTGCTACCGGCAAGGTCACGCTTGATGGTCACAACGTGGCCGCTTAGGTTGCTGAGGGGACTCGAAGCAAAGTAAGAGCGCAATCGATCACGACAAGGTTCCTTAGCATGCAAGTTTCTCATACAAAGGCCAAAATCATTCAACGAGAGTCGCAACTACAACAAAGAATTTATTTCAAAGTTTTGCAACTTAGCTCGTTCCTTGTTGTACTCCTCACCGTAGGGCGATGTCTTGAACGCGTGTACTCCTTGCCGTAGGGCGATATCTTGAATGCGTCCTTTGGTATACATACCATCACTCCCCCCGGGAAACTTGTACGCGAGGAACCCTTCTTTCCTTTAAGAAAAAGAAAGAAAAGAAAAGAGGAGGTTGGGACCTCGGCGGTTCGTTAATCACCTTATGCAAGGGAAAATGTAACACAAGACAGCCCGCAACACATAAATATATATGTACTTGACAAAGAATTGTGAAACATCTAACTTTTATTTATTATGCACGGGATATGCGCCCGGCTTTGTACAAAGGATTACATGCCTTGACGGCAAACTTGTACAAAAGAGGTTGCCGGGCAGCCTAGCAACCACGCCTTACGGGTAAAACTTACGAAGATGCTCAATATTTCATGAGTTTAGCACCGGAGTGCCATCTTCGGTCTCTAGGTGGACTATGCCGGGACTAGTGACTCGTATTACCCGGTAAGGGCCTTCCCACTTCGCCATCAACTTATTTTTTTACCCTTCGTGGATCGAATCCGACGAGGAACAATGTCGCCTTTCTCAAGGTCCCTGGCTTTCATTTTGTGGCTAAAGTAGAGGCGCAAAGCTTGCTGGCACCGTGCAGGCATGGGCAGCAGCCTGGGAACGATCCTCCTCAAGGAGCGTGGCATCGTCATGCCGCAGCTCATCTTGGTCCTCCTCATTGAAGGCCAAGACTCGAGGTGACCCGTATATGAGTTTCGTGGGGAGTATTACTTCTGCACCAAGGCTTGCTTCCTGACCTTCTGCTTGACGGGTCTCGCATGAGGGCAGGCAGCAAGGTGGTGCTCAGTTGCCCTCCTAAGAACTTCGGGGATGTCAGGTGCTTGCCGGGCAAGCACACTGGCAGTCACCCGTAGGAAGGCAACGAGCTCGACTCCCTATTTGTCGCCGAGAGTGGCACTTTCAGAAAAAGTGCCACTCATCCCATCCCCCTTCGTAGAAACTTCTTTGGTTATGGACGAGGAAGCCTTGGCTCTCTTGCTCTTGCTGGTAGAGCTCTCTGGTGTGTCCTCGACAGGCATGCTGCACTCTAAAGTGCGCTTCCCAGAGTCCTTCACAGAGGTCTTGCTGGTCTTCTTCTTCTTTCCTTCCCCGGGAGTTTTGATGGCAGGGGCGAGTGCCTCAATGGTAGCCGCTGCCGCTGCCTCCTGGTAGAGCTTGTCGGTGCAGATGATTGTGTCATTGTGGTTTGACTTGATTGTGAGGACCCCCATCGGCCCCGGCATCTTGATGACGTTGTACGCATTGTGCGATGCGGCCATAAACTTTGCCAGGGCTGGACGGCCCAGAATCCCATTGTACGGCAGCGGCATCTTGACGACGTCGAAGGTAATCTTCTCCATCCAATAGTTGAGCTCGCTGCCGAACGTGACCGGCAACGTGACTTGGCCCTTCGGCTTGTTCCTCCCCAAACAGATCCCTTGGAAACTGCCTGTCTCCTCGAGATCCTTGTCGGGGATCTACAGCCTCTTGATCACATCTGGGGAGATCAAGTTCAAGCTAGCCCCACCATCAACCAGCATCTTCGTCACCTTGAGGTTGCGAATTGTTGGTGAAACCAACAACGGCAAACACCCGACCGCAGTGGTGCGATCAGGGTGGTCCTCGGCATCAAAGACGATGGGCGAGTGTGACCACTTGAGTGGCTTCTGTGCCTCCATCACTGGCAGCACTGCATTGACTTCGTGGATCCACTACTTTAGTTGCCGGTGTGAGGAGTGCAAAGATGCTCCTCCGTCAACACACATGGCATCCACCGCACTTTGGAACTCCTTGCTGGACCCGCTTCCATCCTCATCACTATCATCCTCTTTTTGCTGGCCCTGAGCAGCCTTCTCTTTTGGCTGCTTGGCCTTCCCATGGCACCCTCCACGGCTACCATGGTCTTGCTTGCCGGACCCACCAGCACCATCTTGGCCCTTCTCCTTGTCACGCTTCTCATACTCTTGCTTCTGTGTTTCGGCAAGTTGCTCTACTTGCCGGCATTGTTGGAGATCGTGGCCCTTGGTGCGGTGGCTCTTACAGTACGGCCCGCCGGGCTTGCCGGCCTTCTCGCCTGCCGCAGCTTCCTGGCAAGCATCGCACCCACCAACCTCCTTGCCGGGGATGTCTGCCTCTTGGTGGCGTTGGTGTCGCCGGAGCTCTCGACGGCTAGTATAGTCTTATTCTTGCGCTTTCTGTTGCGCTTCCTGTTCTTCTTATGTGGGGTTGATGCGTCGTCGTCCTCGAAATCTACGTCTGCACCCGCGTCTTCCCCGGCGAGTCGCCTCCCTTCCTCAGCACGTGCACACCTATCCGCCAAGGCGTACAGATCGTTGATAGTCTTGACCTGGTCGACATTCATCTCTGACCGCATCCTGCGGTTGCGCACATTCGTGTGGAACGCGGCAACAACAGCTGCGGGATGGATGTATGGAATGTTGTGGTGCACATGGCTGAACCGTTGTATGTACTTGCAGAGGTTCTCTCCATCTCTTTGGGGGATCACCTGCAAATCGCTGGGCTGACCTGGGAGCTTGTGGCCACCCTGGTAAGCGTCAACGAAATGATGGCACAGATCCGCCCAAGAAGAGATGGAGCCCTCAGGCAGGTTCATTGTCGGGACCCCGATCCTAAGTCACACCGATCTAGCATAAGACACGTCATATCACTTTGTGGCCTCACACATGGTAACCCACGGCTGCCGCCTTTACCTTGGCCGAGACCGTTTGCGTCTTTTGGCTCACGTATATGATTGTGATGGTAGCATCCATATGACAGAGAACCCGGGTCGACATGACTAGTCATAAACCAAGGTGGCACATATGTACAGGGACAGGCATACGTAACCCAGCAATGCATGTGTCGGTCATCAGCGTGTGCAACCGAGTCGTAGCAGGCTACAAGGACTCCAGTAAAACACCGTGTGACATTTCCCCGTAGGGACAGACACAGGAGCAAAGAATGATACATGCCAGTCAATCCATGTGTTCCGAAGCAGTAGCGAACTACCAGGGCTCAGTGGAAGCACTAGGAGGCATTTCCCTGTATGGAAGGCTACCAAAGCAGATAACTAGGTGTCGAATCCCACACATACCAATGCATTTCAAACATACACACAATATGCACGATATGTGTAGATACAACATGGCATCACAACATAACTCTACGACTCAAATTATTTATTTAAGAGGCTCCGAGGAGCCATACATAGCATGATATTACAATCATGGGTCTCATGACCCAACATACAAATCATACAAGCAATGGAAGCATAACATGTCTGAGTACAGACAACTATAAAAGGAAAAGGCTAAGAAGCCTGACTATCTACAAGACCCTCCATTGGAACCAGACCTCTATCTAGGATTCCCAAGCTACTCGCGTCGAACTTCGCATAGAAGTCACTAGTGAGACTAAGGTCTCCTCTGCAAAAACATAAATTAAGCAACCGTGAGTACAAAGGTACTCAGCAAGACTTACATCAGAACTAACTACTTATGCATCGCTATCAATAAAGGGGGTGGTGGAGTTTAACTGCAGCAAGCCAGCTTTGACTCAGTGGCTATCCTGTACTATGACTAACAGTAATTTCTTTGAGGTGAGAAAGCGCTCACGAGTCCACATATTCACCATATCAATACACCACTATGGATCCTCTCCCGTCTCCGTACGAGAAGGCCATCCATAGCACTCACGCTGATCTTGCGCATTTTAGAGTATCCACTTCAAGTTATCTATGAACCATAAAAGTCTCCAAGTAGTCCATATCTGCGGACGCGGCTATTTGAATAGATCATATTACCCTGCAGGGGTGTACTTCTTCACACACGCTCTCACCACTTACCACCATATACACGTCATCTATCTCGGCAACCTTCAAGCGGAAACCTGGCGACGGTGTCGGCCACAACCTGACTAACCATGCAAGACTCTAGTCCAGTTTTCAGTATGGCCCAAAACAAATGTGTGCAGGGTTCCCAAGTCCACCTCGACGGATGGTACTGTGCTTGGTACACCGGGCCACGGTGCCTAGTCTGTCCCAAGCCCACTTGTACCGAGTGCCACTTGGTAGACTACTAACACAACCTACAAACGCTAGAAACTAGTTGCAACTCCTGGACAGAGATCAAGGTGATTAATAAGCCGAGAGGGGTCGAGTTACCGGAACCCAATGTGTGGTAGTAACTTGTCTTGGATAACATACACAGAACTCAGTTCCTAAGAACAGTCTCAATGAGACAACCCACCATGTACTCCTACATGGCCTCTCATCGCTACCTTTACCAAATCATGTTCACACATTTAGCTCTCACACAGCAGGACATGAACACAACCATTCCAATTCATCGCCCAGCTGAATCAGACCCGACACGACTCTAAGCATAGCTCGCATAACAAGCAAGCATGGATGAGTAGTCACAACATGGCTCAAGCAAATCCTACTCATGCTAGTAGGTTTCAGCTATTTACTGTGACAAAGACAGGTCATGCAGAGGAATGGTTTCAACTACTACAACATGTAACAGTTGAATCATTGTTGTCCTAATGCAATAAAAGAGACCAAGAGCGAGAGAGTGGGATTGTATCAGAATGCTCAATGGGGGTTTGCTTGCCTGGCACTTTTGAAGATAGTTCTGTTCTTCATCGGTGTCAACGATCACAACATCGGAATCGTCTGCTACCGAGAGGGAACAAACACCGACAAACAAGAAGGAACACAATCAATGCATTGCAACAAACATGATGTATGATCATGATATGGCAACATGCTGTTGATTGAGCTAATGCCACTACCATCCATATTCAATGAAGTTGGTTTGAACCAAAGGTTCAAATTCAAACTCCATATGTGATTAATTAAATGACATTTAATTGATTTACCCTAAATAGTGGAGTTAAGTTGTTCAAACATGCATGAAAATGCCATAAACAGATTCTTCATCCTTTTTTGATAATTTTTCATATATAAATTATTTTCATCTGAGTTATAGAATATTTTCTATGATTTTTCAAAGTTTTAAACAATTTCTCAAATTTTTAGATTTATTTCTAAATAAGAAATCCAGCTAATTGCATTATGACATTAGCATGGTGTCACACTAGCTTCAGCAGTCAACTAATCTGTCCAGGGTCAAACCTGACCAGTGGGGCTCACTGGTCAGTGACCCATTTAGTTAACAGGGGGTTATTTATTCTAACTAAAACCTTTTCCAGCTAATTAATCTAACAGGGCCCACTTTCTGTGTCTCAGTGCTAATCTAATTGGTAGTTAGTGCCTAATTAACTAGGCCATGTCAGCACAAACGACGATTAGTCGCCGGCAAGCTCTATTCACGGCGGAGGAGCACCGAATCGACGCTACAGGCATCGGTTCGATGCGCCGTTTGGCTCTTCGGCAAGCTGGAGCTCATGCGCATCCAGGGGTGGTGGTAGCTGGCGCTAGGGTGGGCTGTAGCGGCAGCGGCGATGAGCGGAGCGGCGGCCGGAGTTCGGCTTTGACTGGCACGGTGAAGCAGGGCACGGGGAGGCCGGCCAAATTGCTCTACGGGCTCCTAGGAACACGGTGAGTAAGATGACGCGCTCGAATGCGAGCAGCAACAGCTGTGGCTGCGACGGTGACATGGCCGGCGGCAGGAGCTCTCGGGCGCATTGGCTAGCAGGGGTTAGAGGAGGGGATCGACGACGGGGTTAGGGGGAAAATGAGTGGGAGCTCACAGCGCATCCGATGGTGTCGTCGGCGAGGTCGGGGACGGTCGGGTTGCTGTGAATCGACGGAATCGAGCGCCGGTGCCAAAGCTTGAAGACGATGGCAGGGACAGTGATGCGGTGCTTCCCCGGTTCCGATCTTCGACGTGTAGACATGGACGAGCCTCGCGGATCGACTGGACACGGCGGAGAGGTGAGGCGTGCATGGTGGACACGAGGACAGCGAGGGGTGGCGTTCGGGGTGCGAGAGAGAGCGAGACAGAGGAGGGGAACGAGGGCGAGAGTGAGAGGGTTGGGCTCGGGGACGTGCGTGGCATCCTTAGCCGGCTCTAGACGGTCGGCAGGAAGCAGGAGGTGGCCAGGCGCGTGTGCACGCGCGGTGAGCACGCGCTCTGCCTACTAGCCTGAGGAGGAAGACGACAGGGGTGGAGAAGGTGGGCTGGGCCGGCTTCTCTCTTGGGCCAGGTAAGCCAAGTGAGGGTTTCTCTTTCCTTTTTCATTATTTGCTTTGGTTTTTTATTTGTTTCAATCTGTTTCGGTTTGTTGCAAGGACCAAACCATTTTTCAACCTTCTGTAAATTTATGTGTGAGATCAATGGACTTAACCAAAGCCACATACAAAGTTTCAGAATTATTGGAACTATAAAACTATTTATATGCTTTTATAGCTCCAATTCAAATATCTAGTGGGTTAATTCAAAGCCCATTTATGTCCTGGAAAAATGTAGATTATTTATGGTGGAGCTTTTCATCACTTCCCATAAATCATGAACATTTTCTAAGGACATTTTGGGTTCATTGAAAAATGTTTTAAGTTAAACCTATTTAAATTCCATTTGGTGCTAGGGTTTGGACATCCCCATTTCAACTTTAATTGAAAATTAATCATGATGCATGGATGCTTTAATGCAACTATTTACAATCAATTCTAGGGTTGTGGCAACTCACCCCCACTAAACAAGAATCTCGTCCCGAGATTCAAGACGTAGGGTAAGAGGAAGGGGGACACGGAACTGACGCAGTCTTCATGATCCAAGTTGCAATTCTTGAGGATGTTGATTCATTGCATCGTCTTGATCTTGACGTCTTTGCTTTCGAGATCTTCATCCCAAACACGATGACAAAAGAACGAAAAACTCTACAGAAATCAATCTTCACGAAGATCGAGCAACTCACGATCAACTCATGGAGTGAGACGTAGGAACGTCCCTTGAGCTGAGACACAAAACACACCTCGGGAGCGATGGAAAGAAGTAGATGATGAAGGTTCAATTTGGTAGGCAATAATTCCATGCTTAAGAAGATGGTGGATGGGTTCCAATGTAGCGAGGAGTTAATTGCCTTAATACCATAATAGGGCACCTTAGAGGAGGTGACTCGTTGAATTATCTCCTAAGTCAGGCAAAAGAATTACTTTTGATACAGAGATCATTGAAACTCTTGTACCAGACTGAGGCAAACTCACAACTGATCATTGAAGGAGTTCGAAAGAAATGGCATACTCAGAATGAAATGGAAACTATGGTTATAGGACAACTCGGCAATCGGAAGGCACATTCCAATTGATACCGAGGATATAACCTAGTATCTGAGCGTGCTGTCAAGAACTTGAGCATTTCCATATTCATCATGGTTTTACCAACATCTATGCCGAAGATCTTGGTGACACCTTGTACTACCATGATGAATAATGGTGGAGGATGCAGATGCAAAAGAAGACAACACTTTCTCAGATTTCACCTTAGCAATGCTAAGGAAACAAAATCTGGATGATCGACCAAGAGACATTTAACAGACCGCTTCTAATGTTCTTCTTGATGTACTAGCGTAACATGAGTATATGTACTGTTTGGTATCTAGAACATCAAGTAAAGGTCGGACTTCAGAAACGCAAAATCCATAAGGAATAAATTCTAGAATAAGTCTTACGAAATCCTCATGGAGAAGGTGGTCAAATTGCTCAATCAACATACTACAATAATAGATATTTCGGCTAGGTGTGTCGGCCAAAACATCAACCTTGCCGGAACCTACATCATAGATCTTGGAAAAGTTCCAACCATCATATCTGCCTGAGATTCAGATCTGGTTGGTAACAGGATACTTCAGACTCAGCATGTTTGAAAGAAAGTTTGCAACACAAATCGTCGAGATGACGTTGCGAGATTCTCAGGAAATGAACTACGGCAGAAACTCCAAAAGAGGAACTAGATTGCAAGATGCACGTGAACACACTGTCCAAGACAAGCGTGACCACATAGAAGTTTTACAACAAATCACTACCGAGTTCTGGTTGGGAATCATCATCGAGGATAACAAAGTCCTAGCATAAGTCATGATTCTTAAGAAGGAACTTCTTCTCCTTGAACAAGTCAATCAGTGGCTTGGTGTGCTAGGGATTACATATGGAATGGAGGTTGCAAATCTATCAAACCATAGAATACTTCGCACGTGCATGATTGACTTGGGATGATTCCAGAGGAAGCAAAAAAAAGTTTTCTCTAATTCACGGCGGCAACTTGCATCAAATGCACATGAACTTAGAGGAAATCACTTCTTACATCAAGACATCTACTTCATGAGCTGGCACAAAGATGATGCTTACAAAAGTTTCCAACACTAGCTTGATGTTCATCAAAATCATGGAGAAGATAAGGATGTTGCTGATGGGCTCAACAACAATTCATCAAAATTTCCATGAAGATGGAATTCCACAATTAGGTGAACAAGGTGATAGCATTGGTCAGACCAAAAGATAAAATGATGTATGCTCGAGGAACAACCACGAGTAAGACAACATTAGGAAAAGCATTGGTTTTGATTTTGATTTGACGATAGCCCACACTCAAATTCAAAAGTTTGGATAAGACAATAGATCCAACAACTGATCACGAAGAACAATTGATGAAGATATCATATTTCATCAACACACACACAAAAGATATCCCTTTGGATGAACTAAGTCAGATAAAGCTTTTATCTTCCAACTCTCCAAGCTATTGTTTAGCTTAACCAACTAGTTTAGGGTCACTACTACAGGAATGCCCAGCAGTGGCGGGTGCAAAAAGCCCAGTAGTGGCGGGCCATGCTCTTAGGGCCGCCCTCCACTGACCTCCTGCACTGCTATTATGGCATCAGTGGCGGGCGCCCACTCGCCACTGATGACAGTGCTGTGGTGGCGGGCTGAATTTATGGCCCGCCACAACTAAAATCTCTGCCCGCCACTATTGTATGTATTAACAGTGGCAGGCACCTTTGCCGCTCGCCACTGGTAGCGATGTCGGCATATAGAGAAATTGCTGCCGCGGCAGCATTTGTTGCTGCCGTGGCAGCATTTTAATGGCGCTGAAGCAGTATTTTGCACTCCATCATCCCATTGCATTCAAACAATCATATTACAATGGTGTTACAATAATTAAGATTATTAATGAAGCAAACATACAATATAAGAAGTGTAGGGCAACAAATAAACATGTAAAATACTCAACTCATAAAATGAACAACGAATCAAGATGTTTTGAAGCACTGTATTGCTCGCAATCGATTACCGCAATATGTATTCGACTCGGTGAAGTCGTTCTTCATCTTGCTCTAGCTGGAAGTGAAACTTCCCATCCTCATATACAACCTCTTTGTTGATGATTCTGGCCAACACCTTTTGGAGGCGGCCATGCTCTGTTAATAGTTCCCCTATGTCCATGTCCCTATCCATCTCTTCGGACCACTTGATGATATGGCTATGATTACGCAAATATTTGCTTTTCTTCAAAAAGTCATCCATGATATCCATGGCACAGTATCTAGACCTATGAGAGGTTTCCACATTTTGTTCTTGATAGCAACAAGCGCTAGTGAAGAACTTGAATTCTGAATGTTCTGTTATAGTCTCTCTAACATTCTTACACTTGGCGAGTGCATCATTTAGAACCTTCTTCAATCTGGTCCATTGCTTTTGAGGGTGTCTCTTCGAATCGAAGAAGTAAGCCAAGCCCTCGTAGGCAATAGTGCGATTATGATCCAATGTCGGTTGTTGCACAAACAATTGAAGAAATTAGCATTGATGAGATCAAACCAGAAGGCCATTTATATATTTCAAAATAAATTAGTGAACGTTAACGACTTACTTGTCGTAGTATGGCACTAGAAAGGTGTCCGCATGTGGATGCTTGACAATAAATAACGGGAACAGGTAGTCCGAGATGACCTCCTGGCCTTCTGTGGTTTCTAGGTTGTGGTAGTGCATGTAAAAAGGATCAGGTAAGGACACTTTACCATGCGGGAGTAGGGGATCTGTATCTCGATGAAGTACCCCGAGCCTCATTAACTCTGAGGAGACTGTGCTGACAGAGAAGATATTTGCATGGATGACCTCATTAAAGGCCAGATCAATTCTGTCTGCAGGAGACTCTTGTTCAAAACTATAACCTTCTATCACCTTGGCCATGTATCCATGTTGACCCTTTTTTATTTATCTACCACATGGGCATGTAGAATTTGAAGATCAATCGAGAGGGTCTCCAACATAGAGTCCGATAGAAGCGGTTCCCCGGGCTTATACATGTTCATTTTCTGCCCTTCAGGGATGACAACAGGCATAGGTGGTTTGTCTGCGGATGGTCCGCAACTGTCACGTGCATTCTTCTCCCCTGAATGCGGATTATCTGGCACTACATCTCCGGTGCTGGCATATCCTTGGGGAATCTCCTCTATATCATTCATTGGCCACTTAAGCAGGTGGCTCTGGGTCACTTGACATAACATAGTGATCCCGTCTTCAGGGGGGTGAGGCAACGACCAAGATTCGAAGCCCGTCAGTACCTCCTACACCTACACCCTCGTCATGCCAAGTGGCAGGACAACCCCGTGCATCATTCTGCTACCATCGGTAAATGGGATGATTTGACCCTTGGCAACCCTTGTCTTCACCCCGTCCACGTTGGCTTGCAGCCAACATGGAATAAAGGGGGATGCACATGGCTGATGGGTGATGATAGGTGTATGCTATTGGGTAGGACTTGCCGCGTCGTGCGAAAACATTTCTGCAACCTTTTCTCGACTGCTGCATCTACTACTGCATCTAACTTAGTTTTGCTTATGTACTTCCTTCTTTATTTTTTTAGTTCTTTGGTTTCAGGGTAGGTGTCGTCCCACAACATCGTACCCCCACCCAATGCACGCCCAGTCTTGGGCTTCCTGTTAACCCCAAAACCCATGTTCACGGCCTGGGTAAGAGGGTCATCATACCTATAGCCGTGGGGAGATTCATGAGGACCCGGTCCAAATTCCTACTTTATTTTTGTCTACAAAAAATACATGTATTTTGGTAAACAATTAGTATGGTACGTAATAAATAAGTTGTGGGGACTAAATTATTAGTGGTGATTGAAGTTACCAAGTTCTCCTCCATCGAGCGAAGTTCCTACATCGGGAGGACCAACTCCTTACTGTCCTGGTCTTGCACTGCACGGGCCCTGAGAAAACGAAAGTCCCGAGCACGATCTTGATGTTCCCAGAATGGAGGCTGTTTACCCATGGCTATAAACTCCGCGGCCTCCTTCTCCCACTGGGGTTCTGCAGCTTTGTAACCACCAGGGCCCAGATGGTGGTTACCTGGCAGATTTTTCCGTAAATTACGGAAATGATCACTTATCTGCTTGCTTGACTCACTACCAGAGGATTCACAAAACTTCGTCCATTCTTTGAGATCCATAGTTTGATTGAGCCGCTTAACGGTCTCGAAGTCCTTACCAACTAGATTGCAACGGGCACTACTCTTCTAGTCCCTTAACATCTTTGGCCATTTTGACATGGCATAATCTTCGGCTAACTTCTTGACATCAGGTGGAAATTCATAACTACGGTTTAACGCCAGTAGTAAATTCTCCTTGTGTCCGAACAAATCCTTGCTACCGATCAGGACGGTTTTTTGCAAGATGCAACCTAGCATTTTGCTATACCTTTTTGCTGCGTCCTCTGGGTGACGGGCTCGCCACTCGGGCCAACTGTGGTGATTGCAATTATACCTTCGTGAAGCTTGTTTGGATCCCTTGCCTTTCGGTTGCTCTTCTTTGTGGCGGCCGTGCTGGATGAAGTCCCGTCAGTGTGGCTCGTGTCCCCTGCCCCGGTGGTTAGTTCTACCTGTTGGTCGTTGCCCATCTCGACTTCAGGGATGGCCGAATCATCCACGTCAGGGGCACTCATCTCGACGTCAGGGTTGGTGTACTAAGGTACCTTCTGAGATGACGTTCCGGCGCCGGGATCCATTTTTCCAACTGCAATATTGTAACAAAAAGTTATGACTAAACATAGAAAGAGATGGCGACTGAAAAATTCGGCATGACCTTTTCTAAAAGTAGGGCATATTGAGTACCAGAAATTTGACGAAACGGAAACGAATCAACGTTTCGTCAAAACATTGGCACTCATATTAAGTCCTACAAATCAAACACAACCATCTGATTCTACAACAAATGACACCACCCCATCCACGTGTTTGAACAGGTACATCCAAGAACATCTAAGATCTAAATCCTTTGTGTGGCATTTCATCGAACACATTACAATCGTCTATAATAGTGGAGCATATAGATGTGAAATGTAGTGAAATTATACCTTGACAAAGATGTGAATCAGAAATTTGCGACGCTGATGACAGTGTTGACGAGACGGCCAGGTTCGTTGCGACGGCCGCGAGGTTGTCAAGGTGCCGGCCCACGGGATCCCGCGGGGAAAAAACTACAGCTGCGGTGGCGGCAGAGTACGAGCACCGGCGACGGCTGCGGCGGCGGCGTGCGGACCGGACGGCGCGATAGTAGAGAGAGGTGCGCGGCGATGGACCGGAGAGCGCGAGAGTAGAGAGAGGTGCGTGGCGGCCGGCGGTGGTTGCGGTGGACGAGCGCGCGACAGGTAGGAGAGAACAGGGGAACGGATTAGGTAAGTTTCAAAACTATGCGCGGGGGGGGGGGGGGCAGGGCGGGGCGGCGGGTGGGCGCGTGTTTTTGGTTAACACACGGCGGGCAGCACGTGGCACCCGCCACTGCAAAAACTACCAACGGCGGGCTGGCAGGGCCACCCGCCAGCCCAAAGCCTACGTACGTAAAATATGTCTTTCACAAATATTTGTTATGTAAAAATACGGCAGCGCATTTTTCAGTTTTTAAACATATACGCCATCAGAAGCCCCGTGCTACAAATTGACAACTTTTGGAGTTGGTTTGCTATTTTTGCGGCATTAACTGAATTTTCGGCAAGTAAAAAAGGGAAAACAAACTTTGGCCGTGCTAACGAGGTTGGAAATGTTTGAAACTTTCCATGGAGTCTTCATTGAACACCTGTAGGGTCTGATAAAAAATTAGAGATCGTTACGACCAAAACCTGATGCACATCGTGTGCAAACAGGACACTCCCCTGCCAAGTGTATAAGGGTTTCAAAACGGCCACCTCACACACAGAACTCAGTTTTTAAACATATTTTGGACTTGAAAATTTTTCCATGTGTAATATACGCCATCAGAAGGCCCGTGCTAGAAATTGACAACTTTGGAGTTGGTTTGCTATTTTCACGGCATTAACTAAATTTTTGGCAAGTATAAAAGGCAAAACAAACTTTGGCCGTGCTAACGAGGTTGGAAATGTTTGAAACTTTCCATGGCATCTTCATTGAACACCTGTAGGGTCTGATAAAAATTAGAGATTGTTTCAACCAAAACCTGATGCACATCGTCTGCAAACAGGACCCTCCCCCGCCAAGTGTATAAGGGTTTTGAAATGGCCACCTCACACACAGAACTCAGTTTTTAAACATATTTTGGACTTGAAATTTTTTCCATGTGTAATATACGCCTTCAGAACCCCCATGCTACAAATTGACAACTTTTGGAGTTGGTTTGCTATTTTCGCGGCATTAACTGAATTTTTGGCAAGTAAAAAAGGCAAAACAAACTTTGGCCGTGCTAACGAGGTTGGAAATGTTTGAAACTTTCCATGGCGTCTTCATTGAACACCTGTAGGGTCTGATAAAAATTAGAGATCGTTACGACCAAAACCTGATGCACATCGTGTGCAAACAGGACACTCCCCCGCCAAGTGTATAAGGTTTTCTAAACGGCCACCTCACACACAGAACTCAATTTTTAAACATATTTTGGACTTGAAATATTTTCCATGTGTAATATACTCCATCAGAAGCCCCGTGCTACAAATTGACAACTTTCGGAGTTGGTTTGCTATTTTCGTGGCATTAACTAAATTTTCGGCAAGTAAAAAAGGCAAAACAAACTTTGGCCGTGCTAACGAGGTTGGAAATGTTTGAAATTTTCCATGGCGTCTTCAATGAACACCTGTAGGGTCTGATAAAAATTAGAGATCGTTATGACCAAAACCTGATACACATCGTGTGCAAACAGGACACTCCCCCGCCAAGTGTATAAGGGTTTCGAAACGGCCACCTCACACACAGAACTCTGTTTTTAAATATATTTTGGACTTGAAATTTTTTCCATGTGTAATATACGCCATCAGAAGCCCCGTGCTACAAATTGACAAATTTTGGAGTTGGTTTGCTATTTTCGCGGCATTAACTGAATTTCAGGCAAGCAAAAAAGGCAATAAAGGTCTGTGGCGGGCAGTAGAGGATGCACGCCGGTGCTGACTCCTTGATATTTTCACTGGCGGGTGGTAGGAGTAGCCCGCCACTGCAAAGTGACGTGGACAGCAACCCCACGCGGGAAAATATTCTGTGGCAGCCAAAAATTTCCGCCGCCACAGTTATGTAAACTACCACCGGCGGGCGTGGTAGAGGACCCGCCACGGCTATGTTCTGCTAAAATTGGGCATCTGGCAATGACAACTACTGGCGGATGCTAGCCAGCGCTCGCCACTGCTTCATCTACTACCTGTGGCGGGCAACTGCTAGGGCCCGTCACAGCTGAGTTATGGAAGCAAGCCTCGTCCGGGAGATGGTAGCTGTGGCGGTGTTTGAATTTGACCGCCACAGTTACGCTATTAGCTGTGGCGGTCACTGTTTGTTACCCGCCGCTGCTAATTTTTAAAAGTATCTGTAGCGGGTGATCTAGGCCGCCCGCCACTCACTGGGGTTCACCTATAAGCCCTTTCCCAGTAGTGGGTATCCAACACAGATTCTTGGAGAAAGGGTGGCTTATAGGAAAACCACCTTGATCACAAACTCAACATAACGGTCAGGGGGCAACCTGGAAATACTTCCGAGAAGATATTCAGAAAATCACGAACCACCGATATGTTATTAAGCTCGAGAACAATCTTGCTTTTCAGGGCAAGACGATATGATCAGAAGAGCGAGGGATTGGCACAATCCTAACTCATTGATCGAAAAGTGCACCAGGGAAAATGGACTAGGTAGCACGATGAATCTTAGAATGATGATTATAACCAACACGCTAAGAATGAAATTTATCGCCCATTAACTACCAAGCAACGAAGTTGCTATGAGTATTGATTTCACGCATCACAATTCATTTGTCGGCATCCCGGTTACAACCAACACGGAGACCAAGAAATAAATGATAATGGCGAGAAGTATCACTGAATCAAGAATCCATAAGATGATGTGCACTTCCTATGATATTTGTGGCACCCCGATCTGCATGGAGCAGGGGGCCTTTGCACGTCAGCCCAGGATAACCCCTGACGCACGACAGGTCCATGGTACAGCATGCCAAGCACAACATATATTTCATTTACATGAAATAGAATATTACATCGCGGATGAGTACAAGGGTTTGCATAGCTCTAAGGCTATCTAAATGGCGGCGGAAGTCTTGGTTTAGCAGCACGTCGTCTCTGGCTGGACTCCACAACTCATAGGACTGGCGAGGTTACGGTCTAGCACGACAAGTCTTCTCCTGCAATCTGGCCATGTGCAAGGCCAGGTGAGTACTTTGAATGTACTCGCAAGACAACCAAATACATAGCATCCAAACAAGCAGATGACAAAGCAAGTCGTATGCTCATACATAGATTTATCTCATGATGACAACTTAAACATGGCATGGTATTAAAATGAACATGGATCAAACATGGCAACTCATAGCATGGCATGATATTATCATAAAACATGGATCAACAAGGTTTTAACATATCATGGCATATCATGGAATAACAAGGCATATCATGGCATGGCATAGTTGTATCTACAAGACATGCACGATACTATGCTGGAAAGTAAATTACCATTACCTCCCGTGGTGAGTTAAATCAATATGTTGTTCATTTACCAGTTTCACTGCCACTGCCCCTCTGGGCTAGCTGATGACTCACCGAGATCTCATTTCATGATCATGTCCGAAACAACTCCGTGACTTCTTGCGACTATCTCATAGTCCAAGTCACCACATTTACTTTATAGCACATTCTTTAACAGGTTTATTATATTAGGTTTATCCTCCATGTCGACACAGACCAGATAGTGTGACCTAGTACGAACTGTGTCCATGACCGAGGACGCGGCTATCGATAGATTATACACTCTGCAGAGGTTAGTACACTGTACCCACACCACGGAATTCATGGCGTCGTGCTCCCATTCGGGTGGACCAACGACATTCCGACAAAACCAATCTATTGCATGACACTCTCCCGGCCACTCCCGACAAACTCCCCTTTGGGCTATGTCCTGGGTTGCCCCTGATGTCAACTTGTGACATCCGCCACCTTTGTGGCTGCCACCGTCGTGGCCAAACCGAACAAACCGTCCCAAACGGGGACAACCGCGCGCAAACAACTCGGGCACTCAAGGCTTATGGCCGCCCACCGGGCCAGGGTAGCGCGTGCACATAACCTTCCCTAGTTGGAGGCACCGGCGAGAGGCATGACAATAGACTGAATTAGGGCCCCCCATAAGGCAAGTGTGGCTGCAATGGTGAGCTCGATTCGGCGGCACTATGACACGATCCAGCCGATGGAGGTGGTTGTTTTTATTAAGACATGTTCTTGTCAACTCCATCATTTAATCGCGTCATCAAGATTATAAGCATGAATATCATGAATGCATTAATAAACATGTTTACCAAACTTATGAAGTGCAGAGCATATATGACATATGAAACATAGCAGTAACATGATACCGATATAGTATGATAGGATCACCATAGCATTGACAAACATGGTATGATATACAAATATAGTAATGACATGATATTACCAATAAAAACATTATTGCTAACATGGCAAAAGCTAGTATGAAATCTGGTCATAGCATGATATGGCAAGCAATACATATACCACATTTGTAGACAGAAACATCATATGAATATACTGCAGCTACACATGCACAGGGTTCAAGCAAAGTCAACATGCAAGTCTGGTGCTCATGATAAGAGGTTGGCTTGCCTCGGGGTGGACGAATACTCCGGGTGGAAGTGCAACGATCCATTGGAAACGAGTCGCCGGAAACAGTGCTCTTGGGAGAGGCCTGGATTCGAAGAAGGGCAAAGATGGTATTTTCAATGTGTGACCACATTATGAAAATGGCATCATCGGAACGGGCTCGACGAACTGAAAACGTGGGCGTTGGATTCACCTCAATCGGAGTTACGGTTGCAAAGTTACGGTCGTTCGTTCGTTAGGCTGAAAACAGACAAAAATCTGTCCGTTTCTGGCCTTAACGGGCGAACGCCCGCAAAGTAACCGTTTCGACGGCGGCAGGGCTGAAAGCGTATTTTACAGAGTACGCTTCCGCACGGAGAAAATGCATTTCCGGCCGAACAGACAGCAGAATACATTTTCTTCAAGAGAAAATGTATCACGCAAAATGCGCTTTCACTTATCCCGGTCAAAGGGGTCGCCTGGTCAGCGCTGAGAGGCTGACGTGCGGAGCCCACCTTGACTTCTCTTCTCCTCCTCCCTGTCTTCTTCTCCAACGCGACTGGAGGCAGAGGATGGGCTTCGGCCGCCGGCGTAGCGGGCGCCTGGCGCCGCGGGAGAGCCGGCCGGCGAGCCGAGGAGTTCAGGCGCTCCTCGCCGCACCCATGGATGGCCTCGGGACCGGCTGAGGCTGCCCACAGCACCGGGGCCGCTGCTCGGGCGCCATGTCCAAGATGCAGCAGGGGAAGGGCGGCGCCGGCGGGGTTCCCTGGAGGGAATGGAGGGCGGCGGCGACTCCGCGGCTCCAGGGGGACTCGAGGGCGCCGAGAAGAGGGAGGGGAAGGGCTACTGGCCGGAGTTGGCCGAGTGGAACGGCGGCGGCCGTTTTCGGCAATGGAGGAGCAGGGGAGCTCCGAGCTCAGGGAGGGGCTGTGGGGAGCGAGAGGGACTCGAACACGTGCTAAATACTCGCGGGGGGAGGCTTGGGAAGGGAGGGGGACTATGGCTACGTGGTGCAGGACGTGGCGGCACTCCGGCGACGGACGCGGCGCCGTCACTCGCGGCCACGAGCTACGGGACGAGGGGAATCGGGGCAAAGGCGACGCGGGTGAGTGCGTGGCGCGCCGTGGCTCGTTGGGCGACCGCGTGGTCCTCCCATTGGGGTCCAGAGACACAGTGCACGCGGTTTGCAGGCAACGCACGCGCTCTACCCGTGGTCACCGCTTGCGCACAGTGCTCCCACGTGCACTGGCCGGCCCAAGTGTGTCTGGTGAGTTACTCACTCCCCCAGAAGCAGTTCTAAGCAAAGAGACGATTCCCATGGCCCACGATGTGACTGAAGCATGTCCAAAGCCTAAACCACAACAAGGTGTTTGATAGAGATATTAGGCAGTGCACAGCTCCATTAGGCCTGGGATTTGGGTGAGGATAATCATCTACTAAGGTGATCATTGTGCCAGAATCTCAGCTCCAAAAGAGAGGGCTAGCTGATACTCCCTTTGCAAAGTACCCAACTGACCAGAAATGCAAATGAGGGTGCTGGGGAAAAATGGCTAGATGAAAATGGCCCAAATTTTGTGGAGACCAATTATTTGAGCATATGAAGGCACTGTAAAAGTTTCATACCATTTGGATAAATAAAAATGGTACTTCCTTCACAATGCTTCCCACTGGTCAGAAACTTTGAGAATTTGCTGAGGAAAATTGACTGGGCAAATAGAGCTGAATTTTGGCATGAGGCAATAATTTAGATATGAAAGAGTGCTCAAAAATTTTGAGGGCAATCCAGCAAATATAATTAGCACGTCCTTCACACAGGTGGAATCTGAACAGAAACTTAAGAAAATCATAGAAAAAGATTGGATAGATGAATTGAGCCAATTTTTGGTTTGCAGTAGTAATATATCAATATGAACTACCCTGCACAATTTCAGCTCAATTGTATCAAGGAATCAAGCACTTCCTTCACAAAGTTTCACACAAGGCAGAAACTTGCATTGGAACATGTGCTCAAATTTTAAACTATGGAACATGGGGTTTGGATGGAAATGGTGAAGATATATCCAGGAAAAGCTCCACAAATTATTTGGGCAGTTTCCTGGCTACCAAAATGGTAGTTCCTTTAGAAAGTGGCAGAGAGGCAATATTGACCTTGTCAAGGAAAAAGGGAATTTTCCTTATTTAAATTTGGCCAATATTTTTACCAGAGCTTGGGATAGTCACAAAGATCATCTCCACAAATTTTCATGAATTTTAGAGATGTCTAACTATCCTTTTGGATTTAATTCCTCTGAAAGGCAGGAAAAGAAATTAATCCCAGATGAAAAATATTGCATATGACTTGGCAATATTTTTGCACATCCAGGGTTTATAAATGTAGGAAGACCTCTGGGAATTTTTGGAGGATCAATAGAGCATGGGAAATGATGGTTCCTTTGTAATCACAAAGGCAGAATCTCAAATTCCAAATATTGGAATTAGGGTCCTAGGTGATGCAGATAGGTCTTGGCCAGCATCAAAGACATGGGCAAGGTTCTGGAAGGTTGAAAATTGCCTGGATTCATCAGATCATCTAGCAAACTCCGGAGAATGATTTTGAAAAAGAAAGCTCAGAAAAGAATAACAACACAAAAATTGATAACCCAATTTTTGGGGTGTTACAATATTCTTGACATGAAAGAGGGTAATACTCCAAGGTACAACAGAACAAAAGTTGGATTGGCATTTTGATCTGTGGAATACAACTGCTTTGACGCAATCCTAGATATGGATGAGGTACTGGAGTTTGTTTCTCCTAGAAATTCTGAAATAGAATAGCTTGATGGACCATAAGAATATTAGGCATCGATGAACACGAAAGCATGACATACTCTTGACTATCAATTGATCGACAATGGTCGAAATACAATTGAAGGGGGACAACAGAAAGGAACACATGATTTTCTGAGTTGTGGATGTATGGATTAGCATGTCGAACAAGTTCAACAAATTTCTTCCGGATAACGCATGCAGGAAGGTAGGATTGGCAGAGTCGCGAATATGGAATGGAGAACTCTTTAGGAGCACTCTTATTGTGATCTTTTGGTTCAAAAGAACCTCTGGCATATTGGTTCATGGTATTGGAAGAATGATAAACCACGAATATTGAAGGCTATCACAAAGGTTACTAATATCCTAAAGGAACAAGCAAACACTATCACCAGGAATAACCAGATCGAATCTTGGGTCCAGAACCCAGGAATAGAATACCTACTAACTAAATGGCATCATGAGATTCTGTCGAGAATGATGGCCAAAATTATCACACTGGGGATACAACACAAAGGCTGAATCTTAGGTTGGTTCACTTAACATACACATGGTTTCCTATTAACTTCAATAGATATGTTAAGGTTATGGAATACCACAACGCAACAAGTAGTGTGTCTAGTCTGGCCAAAAAGACATTGAATCAGGAAGAAATGAATTGCAAATGCATCAGACTATTTAGAAACCTTGTATAACTCGGACAACATAACGGGTGTACGGGCATGAAAAAGGAGACAACCTGCATGACAACTGACAACATAATACATAATTCTTATGGAAACATAGATCCGAGAAGATGGCAACTTTCCTATAAGTCTGCAAAATAGTAACTCGTCATCCTGATAGATAGATGAGAAAGCCTAGTTTCTTAATCCCTGTAGAAAAGAAGAGGATGACTCAGAATAAGAAGGATACAAGGATAAGGAGTAAAAAGAATCTTACGTTCCCTTCCACAGTCAATTCCCTTATATAACTTAAGAATTTCTAGACTCGACTTCGACCAGTTTGGCTAGGTAATCCTACAGGCAGTCAGGCTCTGATACCAAAGCTGTCGGGACCCCGATCCTAAGTCACACCGATCTAGCATAAGACACATCATATCACTTTGCGGCCTCACGCACGGTAACCCACGGCTGCCGCCTTTACCTTGGCCAGGACCGTTTGCGTCTTTTGGCTCACGTATATGATTGTGATGATAGCATCCATATGACAGAGAACCTGGGTCGACATGACTAGTCATAAACCAAGGTGGCACAAATGTACAGGGACAGACATACGTAACCCAGCAATGCACGTGTCGGTCATCAGCGTGTGCAACAGAGTCGTAGCAAGCTACAAGGACTCTAGTAAAACACCGCGTGACATTTCCCCGTAGGGACAGACACAAGAGCAAAGAAGGATACATGTCGGTCAATCCATGTGTTTCGGAGCAGTAGCGAACTATCAGGGCTCAGTGGAAGCACTAGGAGGCATTTCCTTGTATGGAAGGCTACCAAAGCAGATAACTAGGTGTCAAATCCCACACATACCAATGCATTTCAAACATACACACAATATGCACGATATGTGTAGATACAACATGGCATCACAACATAACTCTACGACTCAAATTATTTATTTAAGAGGCTCCAAGGAGCCATACATAGCATGATATTACAATCATGGGTCTCATGACCCAACATACAAATCATACAAGCAATGGAAGCATAACATGTCTGAGTACATACAACGACAAAAGGAAAAGGCTGAGAATCCTGACTATCTACAAGAGCCTCCATAGGAACCAGACATCTGTCTGGGATTCCCAAGCTAGTCGGTCAATGTCGAACTTCGCATAGAAGTCACTAGTGAGACTAAGGTCTCCTCCGCAAAAACATAAATTAAGCAACCGTGAGTACAAAGGTACTCAACAAGACTTACATCAGATTGATCCTTAGGCTTGCTCCTTCCCGGATTGATCCCCAGGAACGTGCCTATTTCCTCCAGATCCTCGTCGGGAATTTGTGGCCTCTTGATCACATCTGGTGAGATCAAGTTCAAGCCCGCCCCATCGTCAACCAACATTTTGGTGACCTTGAGGTTGCGGATTGTTGGTGAAACCAACAACGGCAAACACCTTACCGCAGTTGTGCGATCAGGGTGATCCTCAGCGTAAAAAATGATGGGCGTGTGTGACCCCTTGTGTGGCTTCTGCGCTTCTATTGCCGGCTCCACTGCATTGACTTCGCGGACCCACTGTTTGAGCTATCGGTGTGAGGAGTGCAAAGATGCGCCTCCATTAACACACATGGCGTCTACCACATTCTGGAACTCATTTTTGGACTCATCTTCGTCCTCATCATCACCATCTTCATCCTCTTTCTTTTCTCAGCCTCTAGCAGGCTTCTCTTTCTGCTGCTTGGCCTTGCTGCCGCGGCCTCTGCGACCACCACGGTTCTTCTTGCCGGATCCACTGGCACCTTCATTGGCCTTCTCCTTGTCGCGCTTTGTCATACTCTTGCTTCTGCTTCTCGGCAAGCTGTTCAACTTGCCGGCGCTCCTAGAGGTCGTGGCCAGTGGTACAGTGGATCTTGCAGTATGGGCCATCAGGTTTCTCACCGGCAGCCGCCTCATGGCCACAGGTGCAGACGGCAACCTCCTTGCCGCTGCTCTCAGCCTTGGGATTCTTGCCGGGATTCCCTGATCCCTCCACTGCTAATATGGCATTGATTTTGCGCTTGCGATTGTGCTTCCGGCCCTTCTTCTTCAGGGTGGATGCATCATCGTCTTCATAATCAACTTCAGTGCCAGCATCCTCCTCGGGAAGTCGCCTCCCCTCCTCAGCACGTGCACACTTGTCCGCCAAGGCATGCAGCTCGTTGATGGTTCTCACCTTCTCAATGTTCATCTCAGCCCGCATTCTGCAATTGCGCACATTCATGTGGAATGTGGCAATGACAGCCGCGGGATGAACATCGGTGATATTGCCGTGCACACGGCCGAATCTCTGGATGTATTTGCGAAGGGGCTCGCCATCTCTCTATGGAAGTACGTGCAGGTTGCTGGGCTGACAAGGAAGCTTGTGGCCTATGGTGTATGCGCCAACGAACTGATGGCACAGATCCGACCAAAAAGAGATAGAGCCCTCCAGCAGGTTCATCAGCTAATGAAAAGTAATTGGCGAGAACCTTCTCGTCTCTACCATCAGTACCCTGAACAGCTATGGTGTAGATTTCGAGGAACTCAGCTGGGTTAAGCTTGCCGTCGTACTTGTCTGGCAATTCGGGCTTGAAGGCACGAGAGGACAGCCAGCGAACTTGCCATAGCTCACGGGTGAACGATGGGAAGCCTACCTCGTAAGGTAAGCACCTAGGGTACCCTGGCGCTAGCTCATTCACTACTGGTCTGTTGCGGTCATCGGATTCACAACGTGCTTCCCGACGCCGCTCGATGGTCGTACGGGCATCCTTGACTCGCCGGTCTTGCAGCACTTGGCATTGATCTTGCCGGGCCTGTGGATCGGACGATGCCATGGACGCTTCATCCAGCATGTTGGATCGGCGAGTTTGCCGATGCTGTGGTTGTTGATGCGGAGGTGACTGCACCGTTGGTGCAGCATCTCCGGCTCGGCCTCCAGCTGGTCCTGCCGGTGCCGTGGGTGGTCGTTGTGAAGGTCCCGCCTGCTGCATTTTTCCGAGATTAGCAAAACTGATGAGGCTCTGGATGGTTGCCCTCCACTCCTCCATCTTGTCAAGCGTTGGCGGGAAGTTCAATAACATCTGGGCCCGCACCATGGCCTCTGCTGCCATGGTTGGCTTGAACCTGCCGCCGCGGCATATGCTCGCCAGCGGGCTGACACGGTGGTGGTGGTGCCGGAGCATCATGAGGACGATGCTCAGCGTTGTTCTGTCGTGGTCCAGAGCCGCCTGCGTCACGAGGGAGCGTGTCGCGCCCATCCTGCGATGGTCGTGGTACTCGTCCTGCCATGGCGTTCTTGGACGTCGCCGCGCCGTCCTTGGGTGTCATGACTCCACCGTCGTGGCTCAACGCGCTTCGGACAACCTCACCGGTATGATGTCTGCGGTCACCGGATCATCGTGGAAGTTGGCCGCCTCCGCCATCTCCAGTGTGATGGCTAGGATCGTCATCATGACGGGGAAGCTGACTGCCTCCACCGCCTCCGTCCGTGCCACCCGTGCCGCCTGCGCCACCCGTGGACGTCTGCGACGGTAGGTTGGACATGGAAGGAGCTATTGCGGCCGCGCTCTTCTTCTTGGTCGCCATCGAAGATGATGATGAAGAAACAGATGCTCACACTGCTGAAACAGGTTCACAACACGCGATCCCCTACATGACACGCCAAAGATGTCGCGCGTACGACAATCTTTGGAATCAAGATGATCTCTTTGCGGTTCGGCTGTGGGAATCAATGTGCACAAAGAGCAGTTTTAGCAATGCAAGAACACACAGCAAGTTTACCTAGGTTCGGGCCACCGTGAGCTATAAACCCTACTCGTGCTTTGATGGTATTATGTGTGGAACACAAGTACAAGAGAGCGTAGCTTGCTGGCATGGTGCACGGGAAGTTCAGCTACGTAATGGACTTGTGCAAAGTGTCGACCTTTGTTAAGGTAGCCATGGGCCTCTTTTTATAGGATAAGGGGTCACCACAATGGCAAAACAGTAATTAAATGGTGTAGATAGTGGCTACAGTGCTATCATACCTAACCAGACGGGTTAGGACAATAGCATTCAATGCGCCGTTAGGTATCATGCTGGGGACGAGCTCCGGCAAGGATCCTGCAACGCTCGCCCAGCTACCTTTTATTATCTTGACGCGCCTCCAGGACGGGTGTAGTTAAAGTTGATCTTCAGGTGCCGTGCTGACACGTGCCCTGACAAGCTTCACCTAACTGCCTGCCCGCTCGACACCTATTGACAAGCAACTAGCTGGTCGCTGAGGTGGAGCCGTGGACTAGCAGAAGGAGCTTGCCGGCACGGAGCTTGTCGGGCCCTCTCTTGTCGGTGCTTGGCTTGCCGGCAAGTATAGTCTTGATCTTCAGTACTTCTTTAGTACATCTCGATGACCTGCCTCAAGGTCTTCTTTATGGTTTTATTAACTAAGTCTTGAGTCTTGATAGAAGCAATCCTCCGGCATGCCCTTGCCGTCGGGAAGGTTGCAACTGTCTGTGCATAAGTTAGGTTATGGAAACACCCATGTTTTTATACACCAACACAGATGTGCGTGCGCAATCACGTCCTTGTCTACTAAAAGCGCAGGTTATCACCCAGAGGGGGGTGAATGGGAGATTATTAGAAATTCGTCAAACTCTGATGAATTTGATGAAGATCAGAGTGAAGAAATAGAAACGCAAGGGAAACTAAGTCATCACAGAATCAGAGTACATGCGATCAGGATACATACGAGTGAAGAACATGCAATCATACAATCATACAAGCATGAAGAATATGAACTGAGGAAATAGAAGATAACATGATCAAATACTTCAGTTCAAATTCGTCAGAGGATAGATCACTAATTCTTCGGCAGCGAAATAAAGTAAGAGTGGGTGAGGAATTTGAAACCAGGTTGGCTCGGTGAAGACAATGGAATTTGGTAGACCAGTTCCAGTTGCTGTATCAACTGTATGTATGGTTGAGGCGGTTGAGTCGCAACTCAAAGAACACTTAGTCCTCACCGTATTCCTCTTGAGCTTAGGTCACTTAGACCTCGCCCAAGCACTTGTGGTAAGTCTTCAAGGTAGACATCCAAAACCTTCACAGACTTGTTCACTGGCACGCCACAATTACTCTTGGGTGCTCAGAACATGACGCCTAACCGTCTGGAAGAATGACAGTCCTCAAAGGTCACAAGCATCGGATCACACAGATCAATCTCTTCAGTGATGCTCAATCACTTAGGCTCTGGTTGGGTTTTTCCTCACTTGGGTTCTCTCAAAGTCGTCAGAGGATGGGTTGCTCTCAAATGACAAGTGTCAAGTTCTCTCGGAGCAGCCAACCAACAAGTGGTTGTGGGGGGCGGCTATTTATAGCCAGGGGGCAACCCGACATGAATTGTCATAAATGCCCTTGTCTGATTCGACCGTTGTCAGGATAAGGATCCACTCGACAGCAGGCACGCGGCGCAGCAACGGTCTAAAATTGAACTCTCAATTTCGTCAGGGCACTCAATTTCCTCACGGTAGGCAGATCGCACTGGCGAACTCCTAACTCCTCAGCCTGACCAAATTCGTCAGCGACCAGATGAACTTCGTCACTGTCGCTAGCAAATGCGTCAGCTATACTGGTGATAGAGGCGAAGGTGTCCCGTATTTCGATGAGATGGTGGCTATCGTTTTCGATGGAGCAGACTTTGACGATCCGACTACAAACGTGCGAGGACGTCGCGCCTTAGCAATCGCTAAACCAACTCCGAGAGGTTATTGACCATGCCGGAGCACGATCAACCTGACCACGAGGGTCTATTTCCTGCGAGCAAACGAAGAACAAGCAAGAAACTGAGATTGCAATCTGGATATTGCGAATATAAGAGGAAAGCTTTATTAATCAAGTGGGGTTCTGTGACTTCTTGGTCTCGTCGTTGAACACAAACGAAGTACGCGAAGTTGCAGCTATGGCGAACTTTTAATCTAAACAAAACCCAAGGTCTAAACGACGCCCTAAGGGCTGTATATATGGGGGAGTGGGGGGAATTTTGTGACCCCTTGGAGGAGGGGTCCGAAATCAACCCTAACTCTGTTTCCCCACACATACGGACTCTAAAAACAGCCTATACTGATGTATTTCGAAATTACATGGGCCTGGCCCAAAAATAAGGTGACACAGCACCTATAATAGCCTCTGGACGAAATTTATGAAGTGACATCTTGTACATTTCGTCCAAGATTATGGTGGCTTCAAAGTCCTGAAATCATCACTTGAAACACCATTGAGGTCTCCCGTGCGCACACCTTCCCCTCCATGCTTGATCCCGCTCCAACGGCCATCCCTCTTGTCCATGCTAGGCCCTTCATTTGTAAGCAAAACAAAAGTATCTAATTTAGGCAGCATCATATGTTCATGAACATTAGAAGGGTTTCCAAGAAACAAAAGTACCTGGTAATTTAATTGGCGTGCGCGAGCTCTAGTAATTGGTCCCATGTATGTAACAGCAGGGGCTGTGGGTGTAACTGTGGTAGTGATGTCCTCATCATCCTCCCCTTCTTGAATTGAAGTCGTCCTCGACGGAAGCTCATATTCCTCACCCAAATAAGGCTTCAAATCTGCAATGTTAAAAGTGGGACTAACCCTAAAATCTGGAGGCAGCTCAAGTTTATATGCATTATCATTTATTTTCTCTAACACCTTAAAAGGACCATCAGCACGTGGCATTAGTTTTGACTTGCGCAAATCAGGAAACCTATCCTTACGCAAATGTAACCAAACAAGATCTCCAGGTGCAAAGACAACACGTTTTCTACCCTTATCTCCAGCAAGTTTATATTTAGCATTCATATGCTCAATGTTTTCCTTAGTTAACTCATGCATTTTTAAGATCAATTCAGCACATTGTTTAGCATCAAAATTAACCTTCTCCGAAGATGGAAGAGGCAACAAATCAATAGGTGCACGAGGTAGGAAACCATACACAACTTCAAAAGGGCACATCTTAGTAGTAGAATGCAGCGAACGATTATAAGCAAATTCAATATGAGGTAAGCATTCTTCCCACATTTTTAGATTAGTCTTTAAAATAGCCCTAAGCATAGTAGACAATGTTCTATTGACTACTTCAGTTTGTCCATCAGTTTGGGGGTGACATGTAGTACTAAAAAGCAATTTCGTCCCCAACTTAGCCCATAAACATCTCCAAAAGTGGCTAAGAAATTTAGTAGCACGATCTGAAACAATTGTATTTGGCACACCATGCAAGCGAATAATTTCACGAAAGAACAAATCAGCAACATTTGCAGCATCATCACTTTTATGACATGGTATAAAGTGTGCCATTTTCGAAAATCTATCCACGACAACAAATATGCTATCCCTCCCCTTCTTTGTTCGAGGTAAACCTAAAACAAAGCCCATAGATATATCTTCTCAAGGAACAGTAGGTACAGGCAAAGGCATATATAAACCATGAGGATTGAGTCGTGACTTAGCTTTTTGACATGTAGTGCAGCGAGCAACAAAACGCTCAACATCCCGTCTCATCTTTGGCCAAAAGAAATGTGTAGCAAGTACGTCCTCCGTCTTCTTCACGCCAAAGTGTCCCATTAATCCTCCTCCATGCGCCTCCTGCAACAACAAAAGACGAACGGAGCTAGCTGGAATGCATAGCTTGTTAGCACGGAACACAAATCCATCATTAATGAAGAACTTGTTCCATGTTCTTCCTTCTTTACAATTCTGCATTACATCTTTAAATTCAGCATCATGCACATATTGATCTTTGATGGTCTTCAAACCAAATATTTTAAAGTCAAGTTGAGAAAGCATAGTATATCGACGAGACAATGCATCAACAATAACATTTTCTTTACCCTTCTTGTGTTTAATGACATAAGGGAAAGTCTCAATGAATTCAACCCATTTAGCATGTCTACGATTCAGGTTTGCTTGACTTTTAATATGTTTCAAAGATTCATGATCAGAATGTATAACAAATTCTTTGGGCCATAAATAATGTTGCCATGTTTCTAAAGTCCGAACAAGAGCATATAATCCTTTATCATAAGTAGAATAGTTCAGACTAGGCCCACTCAATTTTTCAGAAAAGTATGCAACAGGTTTACCATCTTGTAATAACACACCTCCTAATCCAATTCCACTAGCATCACATTCAAGCTCAAAAGTCTTATTAAAATCAGGAAGTTGGAGTAAAGGAGCATGTGTCAACTTATCTTTCAATACCGTGAAGGCCTCTTCCTGTGCAGAAACCAGCGAGGCCAAGAAAACTCCTCACTTATGTGACCGTTTTGGGCTGTGCCAACTCTCAATAGCTTCAATCTTGGCTTTATCAACTTCAATTCCCTGTGGAGTAACAACATAGCCAAGAAAAGATACTCGGTCGGTTCAAAAGGTGCACTTCCCAAGGTTACCAAACAAACGTGCATGTAAATGTTCCAAATGTTCCTCCAAAGATCTGCTATAAATCAGTATATCATCAAAATAGACTACCACAAATCGTCCATTGAAAGCACGTAAAACTTCATTCATTAATCTCATGAAAGTACTAGGTGCATTAGTTAACCCAAAAGGCATGACTAACCACTCATATAAGCCAAACTTAGTTTTAAATGCTGTTTTCCATTCATCTCCCAATTTCATACGAATTTGATGGTATCCACTACGCAAATCAACTTTGGAGAAAATTGTAGAGCCACTTAATTCATAAAGCATATCATCTAGCCTAGGAATAGGATGACGATATCGAATAGTAATATTATTAATGCCTCTACAATCAACACACATACGCGATGTACCATCCTTTTTTGGCACTAGTATAATAGGAACAGCACAAGGACTAAGAGATTCACGTATATAACCTTTGTCGAGCAGCTCATGTACTTGACGCATAATTTCCTTCGTCTCCTCTGGATTGGTACGGTATGGCGCACGGTTGGGCAGTGATGCACCGGGAATTAAGTCAATCTGATGCTCAATCCCTCGAATAGGTGGTAATCCCGGTGGCACGTCATGTGGAAAAACATTAGCGAACTCCTGTAAAATGTTAGTGACAGCAGGAGGCAAAGAGGGTGGCATGTCCTCGAATGAAAATAATGCCTCTTTGCACACAAAAGCATAGCAAACAGATTTGCTAAAATCTAGATCATCAATATCAGATTTGGTGGCAAGCAAACATCCACGTTTCAATTTAATTTCAGAAGCAACATGAGATGATGGTTTGTTATTAGGCTTCATTTGGTGCTCAAATTCTTTTGCCACAATCTGATTTTCACTCTTGTTCTGCTCCTGCTTTGCTTTACTAGCTCTATTCACGTCGTCTTTCAAAATGTGTTCAGGAGTCATAGGAAGCAACGTAATATGTTTATCCTTATGAACAAGAGTATACTGATTGTTTCTACCATGGTGTACAGATTTTTTATCGAATTGCCATGGTCTACCAAGTAATAAGGAACATGCTTGCATGGGTACGACATCACAATCAACATAATCAGCATATGTAGCTATACTAAAATGCACACGAACAGTACGTGTTACCTGAACTTTCCCGCTGTTGTTGAACCATAGTATGTAGTAAGGATGTGGATGTGGTCTTGTGGTGAGAGACAGCTTCTCCACCATCTCCATGCTAGCCAAGTTGTTGCAACTCCCTCCATCTATGATGACGCGCACAGAACATTCCTTCACAACTCCCTTCGTATGGAACAAATTGTGCCTCTGATTTTGCTCAGCCTGTGTTACCTGCACACTCAAAACACGTTGAGCAACTAAACTTTCATACCTGTCAGCGTCTTCAGCAGCCATGTATTGTGTCTCTTGTTCAGAATCATGTCCAACCTGGTCTTCACTAGCAATAAGAGCCAAAGTCTCCTCATCATAGTCACTAGCGGACTCATACCCACCATCCTCAGTAACAATCATCACACGCGGAGACGGACATTTGCTCACATAGTGACCTCCACCCTTGCAACGATGACATATAACATCATGTGTTTGCCCTGTTGATGCCATGGATGAAGAAGAGCTCTGTGCTGTACCAGAAGGTGTGTTCTTGGCGGATGGTTGTGGTGGTGCCTGTTTTCTTGTATCCCGGTTGGAGTTGGCGAAGGAAGTAGGCGGTATTGCAGCAGGACGTGTGGAAGTAGACGATGTACGCGGTATCCATGATGAAGATCGACCTGTAGAAAAGTTAGTTCGCGCCAATGCCTGTCGATCCTGCACTTCACGTTCAGCTTTGCAAGCAAGATGGAATAAACGAGTGATATTGTTATACTCCTTATACTCTAAGATGGTTTGAATTTCTCTGTTTAAGCCACCCATAAAACGTGCAAGCATAGCTTCATTATCCTCAACAATACCACATCTAAGCATGCCAGTTTGTAATTCTTGGTAATATTCTTCTACAGAATGTTTTCCTTGTCTTAAACGCTGCAATTTTTGAAGTAATTCACGTTGATAATATGGTGGAACCCAACGAGTACGCATAGCATTTTTCAGAGCAGCCCAAGTAGTTGGAATATTATCATGATATACTCTACAATGTTCAGACCACCAAACACAAGCAAAACTAGTGAAAGCACAAACAGCAGCAGCAACACGTCTACCCTCAGGATATTGTAAGCATGTAAAACGTTGTTCAGTTTCTAACTCCCAAGTAAGATAGACATCAGGAATGTATCTACCCTCAAATGGCGGAATATTCAATTTCAGTTTAGGGATATGGTCATTATCTCATACCTGAGGAGGTGGAGCAGCCCTACCGTTGCGATCATATGCATGTGGACGACCTGGTGGTGGTGGTGCTGGTGGTTGCACATAGTTCTGATTTTGAGCAACCTCATCCTCATAATCATCCTCGTAACCATCGTTCTCGTCAACAGCAGCAGCAGGAGCCACAGAAGCATCACCAGCAGTTGCAGCAGCACCAGAATGTTGGCTGGCCTCAAGGGGAACACGCTGCGCTCGTCCTACTGGAGCGGGGCGACGTGGAGGTGGTCGTTGTTGGTGTTGCAACGGTGCAGCAGGGGCAGCAGGTGGTGGTGGTTGACGCGCGAGTAGCTCATCGAACTTGGCGTCCAACTTGGTGTCAATTGTCTTCTCAATGTCATCTATCCTCTCCAGAGCCTTACCAAAACTGCTCATCACATCATGTACCTGTTCACCCAACATTTGTTGAAACTTATCATGTAGTTCCTTCTGCGTCATGTTCTCCCAGTCGATCTGGTCGGCTTGTGATCCTGTCATGGTTAGCAGCAATAGAAACACACAAGAATATGTCCTACAGACTACTAATATGAAGTGGTGTGGTGGAAAGTCACAAATCCGTCAAGCGAATCACAAATTCTTACCCGTTCTTACCAAGCAGCAGGTGGTGATCGGCAACCGTTGTAGTCAAAAACGCCTCAAAGCGTGGATAGAGCGATTGCCAGGTGGTGTCAAACGCACGATGTAGAGAATATGTCGAGCTGGGAAGGCTTAATATATGGTAGCAAAAAGGTCAGCAACAATCAATTCAGAGATGCAAAGGTGAATAAACGCTCAACGACGGTACTGTGCTGGTCCTAGGCTAGACCGTACTAGAGACGCGAGCCTAGAACATCAACAAAATCACGGCGTGGCACGTCAACAAGGGAAAAGCACACTCTGAATTTTTTTTTGCTCTTTTTTTTCAGCGAAAAATCGCTATAATGGCGAGTGTCTCAAAACTCTTCCCGAGGTCTAAAAACAGGATAGACACGAAATTTTTTTTAATTTTTTTTCGGCTGTCCGGACCAAAAATTGGAAACTGCTCAAAAAAAACTTTATATAATGGCGACTACCTCCAAACGCCCGGAAACTCCTAAAAATAGGATAGCCAGAAAATTTTTTGACAGTTGCGTTTTTGGAAAATTTTGGGCCTAAACGGAGGGTGGTTTCTAGACTTTTTTTTTCCGAAACCTAATCCGGCAAGGGAAAACGAATCTGACTACAAAAGGATCTCGGAAGCAAACCTAATATGAAAAGGACTAGGATTGGTGGTGGTATATGGACTAGGATTGGAGGTATAGGTAAGGCAGCAGCGATGTATATGATGTGGTGGTGTATATGACAGCGAGGAAGATGGTGCGGTGGGGGTATATGGTAGCGATGAAGATGGTATGGCGGCGGCATGACAACTTGTGAACAGAACTCGAAACTCTAAAGGACTAGACGCTAAGACCAGCAACTTGACACGATGATGCAACCGCAAATTCAACAAAGCAAAACACCGAACAGAAAATTGCAACAGGCTCAGATTGGTTCGAATATGATGAACTAACCCTAATTTTTTTGTGTGGTTTTTTCGTGGACTGTAGGTATGAAGAACAGATGCAATCTAGACTACGAAAACAGGTAAAATCTCACCGAGCAACCTGGATATCTGATACCACTTGATAGAGGTGAAGGTGTCCCGTCTTTGATGGTGGCTATCGTTTTCGATGGAGCAGACTTTGACGATCCGACTACGAACGTGCGAGGACGTCGCGCCTTAGCAATCGCTAAACCAACTCCGAGAGGTTATTGACCACGCCGGAGCACGATCAACCTGACCACGAGGGTCTATTTCCTGCGAGCAAACGAAGAACAAGCAAGAAACTGAGATTGCAATCTGGATATTGCGAATATAAGAGGAAAGCTTTATTAATCAAGTGGGGTTCTGTGACGTCTTGGTCTGGTCGTTGAACACAAACGAAGTACGCGTAGTTGCAGCTATGGCGAACTTTTAATCTAAACAAAACCCAAGGTCTAAACGACGCCCTAAGGGCTGTATATATGGGGGAGTGGGGGGAATTTCGTGACCCCTTGGAGGAGGGGTCCGAAATCAACCCTAACTCTGTTTCCCCACACATACGGACTCTAAAAACAGCCTATACTGATGTATTTCGAAATTACATGGGCCTGGCCCAAAAATAAGGTGACACAGCACCTATAATAGCCTCTGGATGAAATTTGTGAAGTGACATCTTGTACATTTCCTCCAAGATTATGGTGTCTTCAAAGTCCTGAAATCATCACTTGAAACACCATTGAGGTCTCCCGTGCACACACCTTCCGCTCCATGCTTGATCCCGCTCCAACGGCCATCCCTCTTGTCCATGCTAGGCCCTTCATTTGTAAGCAAAACAAAAGTATCTAATTTAGGCAACATCATATGTTCATGAACATTAGAAGGGTTTCCAAGAAATGAAAGTACCTGGTAATTTAATTGGCGTGCGCGAGCTCTAGTAATTGGTCCCATGTATGTAACAGCAGGGGCTGTGGGTGTAACTATGGTAGTGATGTCCTCTTCATCTGGAGATTTCCAAAGGCTTCACTCGAAGCGGCTTTTGTGTGTATAGGTTTGAGAAGGTTTGAGCATCACTTTGGAAATGGAAATATGTTTCACCTAGACCCCCTTTAACAGTACGGTTTTTCCTATGACTCAAAAAAGAAAAAAAGAAACTACGAAAACCAAAGTCTTCAAGCTTCAAAGTCTTCACATCAATTTCTTCAAAGGTCGTACCAATTTCATCACCAAATTCTTAACTTGAAGAAATCTATTTTTAGGGGTCGTCTTCCATGTGTTAAACCAAATCTTCAGGGACTCTGTCTCCTGTGTATACTCACAAACACATTAGTTCCTCAACCTATTTGTCTTGAATACTCCAAAACCACTAAGGGGGCACTTGATGCACTTACATCTACCACTACTGCCTGGCCACAAGGCCTTGCGAGCGTTTCGCCGGGTTTGTCAACAGCCCTGAATACAGGTTCGCTACGGTGGACACCACCAACGATGTAAAGGTGCTCAAGAATTCAGGCATCACCAGCCAGAATCTTGTTGACATCCAGGGCCAATACAGGATTTGGGGCAGGAAGAAGCATGAGAAGGACTCACTGGGTCACCTCGTCGAGGCCATCATCGAACCCTACTACAGAGACATGAAGGCTAAGTGTGATAGGGACAGGCTTGCCTAGCACTTAGCCTGGATGGAGAAGCTGGACGAAGATCACGTCGTGTACGTGGCCAAGGAGGCGTACACGAGCTACGAGATGTATAGATGGATCGTTGACATGAGGAAGTGCCTCCTTCCCCAAGACGGCGAGGGATCCAGCCTGAAGGAGAGCAATGGCAAGTGTCACAACAAGAAGTAGATGATTTGATGATCATTTCTCCTAGTTTATTATGCACGTAATTGTTTACTAATATGTGCAAATGTTATCTGTAGTTAGTTATGTAATTGGATGTTTATTTTGGTTATGCAATCAAGTTCTTATAAGTATATATGTTGTTGTTCTGTAGACAGAGCATAGATGTTGTGCGGACAGAGCAAATCACATCACACACGGACTAAACTATGTAACCCGTCGGTGATGATTTCATCAATCGCTGACAATTGTATACCAGCAAGCATTTGCCCACAACACACACACAACTTATTAGCAAGAATCGTCTATGTTATTATTGGTCTTCCCACACAATTCTGATTACTAACCTATTTACCGGGTATCACACACATTTTGTTAAGCTGAATCGTATGTGTTTATTTTGGCTTATCGCAAACAGTTCATCCGAGTGACGTGTATGCCATCTATCGCACAGACCTTCATCTGGCTAACAGTTTATGTTGTTTTGACTCATCGCAAACAGTTCATACAAGTGACATGTATGTCGTCTATCGCACACACCTTCATCCGGCTGACCGTTTGTGTTCTTATGGATCATCGCAAACAGTTCATCTGAGTGACCTGTATGCCGTCTATCGCACACACCTTGATCTGGCTGACCGTTTCTGTTGTTTTGGCTCAACGCAAACAGTTCATATGGATCAACTGTATGCCACGATTCGCACATGCAGCTCTAATTTGAATCATATTTGATGGATCCACCATTGCACACATTTGTTTTATTGGTGACGGTTTTATTACCATACCGTTTGTGATTCATGCATCGCACATAGTTTGGTCATCTCTGATACACGTGTCGCATTAGGACCTTCCTGCAGTAGTGTACGGCAAGCGCAACAACGCCGTGAGGAACAAGCACTTGAAGCACAACGAGCCCTTTGCGAAGCCACTCACGCCGTCCAAGACCACAATCGACGCGTGCGCGAGGAAGAAGAAGCACTCCGGCAAGAGCGACAAGATGAAGCCGCGCATCTTCAGAAGTGCCAAGAAAGGAGGAACCAAGCAAGAATCCCTCGTCTTCAATGTCAAGACAATCATGAGGAGCAAGAAGTTGAAGACCCACCTCCAAGACAAGAGCGACATCGCCATCGGTACCAACACAATGAGGAGCAACGCTACGGCAAGCTCAACTTCACCATGCCCAAGTTCTCCGGAAGCACCGATCCCGAATATTATCTCTCATGGGCATTGAAGGTCGAGAAGATATTCCGTCTTCACAATTATGAAGTGGAAAAGAAGATCGCTATGGCCTCCCTCGAGTTACAAGACTATGTCCTCATTTGGTGGGAGCAAGTGATTGAGCGACGAAGGGAGAAAGGCGAGCCATCCACTTGTACAGGGAGCTGCTATATAAACGGTTTTTACCCCCTTCCCGCGACAGAGTTTTAAACCGTCGCCTTGTCTGTGTGTGCAATAGGGGGGGTCCTTGCCACATGACCCAAAAACCGTCGGCGATATGGCCTCCGGTCACACACGCGGGGCAAAAAGAGCTCGTGTGCGATCTGGCGAGCCATCGCAGACAATTATACTGGCCCAATCATTTCCGTTCGTATGTACATCCCACCCAGTGAATCCCAGACAAACGTTTCCATTCGTATGTACATCCCACAAAGTGAATCCCAGACAAACGTTTCCGTTCGTATGTACATCCCACATAGTGAATCCCAGACAAACGTTTCCGTTCATATGTACATCGCACACAATTTTTTCCATTCGTGTGTGATTGGGGGAGATAACACAGACGCTTTCATAGGACAAACCATGGGAGATCGTCTTGCCATCCCACACAGTAATTATGGAACAAACGTTTGCGTTGTTCAAGTATATCACACACGATTCGATGAAGAAAATTGTATGCCATTGGGCTATCCATCACACACCCTTTTACTAAAATCCATGACCCATTTAGCAGGTTTATTAGTTTACTATTAATACATCCAGTATTAAGCAAATTCCAATTTCATATCAGGCACACAAATATATTTTAACATCACTATACGATAGCTACGAGAATACAGCACAGCATAGCATATAGCTAGTTCACCTTCATAAGCACAAAGTATGTTGAGCATAATATTAGAAGAATATATTCATTTCCCTAATCGACTGATGCATGATCAGCCAAATTAGTGTTCTCCACCTCTGCTTTCAGTTCAGTAAAAACCTGTTTTGCACTAACCAACTGGGAAAGTGCCTCCTCCTTCGCAAACACCATCTTAGCAAAGTCTAATTTAAAAAATCTGAGCTCATTCTCCATCTTCCTGTTTTTTTCCAGTACCTTGAAATATTCTTTAGGGTTGACAACATTTTCTCTAATCCTATCTCTATTCTCTTCCTCCAACATGCTCCAGAGCTTTGCTAGGCACATCTTCAAAGACGGTGGCCACTCTTGATCAACCCACTCCAGGTAACAACATTTCTGTTCATCCTATAATATTTAAAACTACATCAGTTACATTTGTAGGGAAAATGGGTTTCTAGCAACATAGAAAATCACCAGATACATATTTTAGAAAAAAGTGAAGAAACATGTTTATTATGACATATCTTCTCAAAAAGTTCAATGTGCAAATGAATTAATTGCTACTGAGACAACAACCAAATTTAGGAACATCACAAGCTATAATTAAGCTCTTAGTTAGGTACTATAATAACAAATTAACCATTTTATGAGGAAGCTAAATATAACTGCAACAGCACGGCGATAGTGTTTCAATGACATCAAATTAATACTAACAGGTATGTACACGCACAAATTTAATAACATAGAACTAATACCAATAAAGGCCCTCCACTGTCTAGGCCAATACCGGCGTCAAATCAACTGTTGCTACATTTGGCACCGATGCCCTGCACTGCTGAGTCGTTGTCAGAGGAAAAATTCAGGGAACCAGAGCACCTAGTTGCTCTGATGCCCAGTTCCTTCGTACCATAAAGTATTAGTATTTTACTGCTTGGCTGCTCGGATGTGTGGAGCAAAGTTGGGTGCACAAACTGCTGAAGCGGTGCCAAATAATTTTCTCAGGGCTCCGCTGATGAGATGGCAACATTTTTAGATACTAGGTAGAAACTTTGACAGTGTCTTAATCACATCCATATTAACATAGCACAGTGACAAGGTCTGAATCATATCTAACGAATGATTTGTAACAATGAAAGTGGGGCTAACCTTCTCTGCACATACCAGAAACTTCCTCCCACTGTCCATAGATTCAAAAGCCACTAACTTCACGCACGGAGATTGATGGTGACAACGAGCAGGCAGATCTTGAGCTACCCCGCTCCATTCCTTGCAAGTGATGGTCCTTGGGAGCTACAGGAGGAACAAATGGCTCAAATCGGCTTCCAGGTTAAAATCCTTTATTACTAATCAGAAACCTAAGCCTAGGGTGGGAGAGAGAGAGGAGAGAGGCATTCTCGGCTGGTGACATAGTTGTCGTTAGAGGCGGAACCGCTGGAGAGGTCAAAGAAGACCATGGCGTCCGCGGCTGTCGGATGCGAGACGGCGAGAGCGAGGAAAGCAAGCGAGGAAGCGGCTATAGCTTGGGAAGGAAGGAAGGAGTAAATAGGTGAAATGTGGCTCGTGGTCGGGGAGAAAAGTGGGTGGGGAGGGGGGAAGAGTTAGATATTTTGGCGGTAGGCAAAAAATTTCGAAAGGTTGGCGGGGGGGGGGGGAACTTGGCATGCACTGTCATCAGACACCATTCACTTTGAACAAATGTGTGCATCGCAAACGATTCTTCTGGTTTACGCGCATGTGATGAGTTTGAGCACTCGAATTTTGGTGGAAATTTCCCTAGGTACAGTGCTCATCCATGTCATTGCATATTTAACATCACTTGCTAATTTCGGGGGTACACAGAAGAGCTTACAGCACACGAACCATACTTACTGAATCAAGCAATTTTAGTATTAAACAGAGCCAGTTGACGTAAACATTGCTCTAACAAAAGATCAACATTATAAACAAAGGCTAAGTACGCATAATTTAAACAAAGCCGCTGACACGCCGCCGCCCTATGCCTTGCCGGTCTAAGATGAGATGTCGATGACTTGTCCTAGCGACATGCCGCCGCTGGTGGACTTTGCGTTCCCCAGGCTGAAGTCGACCGCGTCGTCATCCTCGTCCTCGTCCTTAGCGCCGCCCCCAAGGTTGTAGTACTCGTAGTAGTGGCGGCACCAGAGCTCACATTGGTACTCCACCGCCGATTCCTTGACGGATAGGCGGCTCTCTATCTCCTCCTTAGCCACGCGCAACTCCTCCTCCCGACGCTCCTCGATCTTCGCCGCCTCCTGCATCTCCAGCTCCCGCTCTGCGATCTCATGAGGAAGCAGGGGCTCCATGGCCTCCGCCGCCGCATTGTCAACAAGCATCAAAACTGCCTTTTTGGATGTGGGGTGCATGCTGGATTCCGAGGAGGCCTGGAATATTTTGGCATGGGCGTCCTTGACCTGGGCGTGGATGGCCTCGACCCGGACCAGGGCGACCTCCGCGGCAGGAACGGCTGCTCGAGCGCTCTCGGCGTTTGTAGCCACTGTCGCAGTAGCTGTTGTAGCCGTCTTGGCTGCTGCAGCTGCCCTGTCGGCTCCCGCAGACGCCCTCTCGGCGGATGCGTCCGTGCTCTTGGCGTAGGCGGCCGCGCTCTCGACTGAGGCGGAACCTCTCGGGGAGGACCCGGCGACCGTACGGGCCCTCACGAAGCGTGTCCACGGTGTCATTCTTTGCAAGAAGGGGATGGGGAATGGGTATCAGGGACTCGAGGATTTGGGGGTGAACGGCGCTTGAGCAGACGAATCTGGTGAAGCTTACGGAGTAAGACATAAAAACACAGGTGAATTTTCATCGCAAACGGTTCCTATAACCAACTGTGTGCGATGTAGTCCATTTTTTAATTACCTGCGACAGACTAATTTGGAGTACACTAGCAATGGATGGTGATGGAAATTGTTCGAATTTTTTTGTACCATTAACATGCACTGATACAACTGTCATGTTAAAATTTGGAATTTCTGAGGGTTCATCTGACCTTTTTAAGACATTAAGTGAGTTCCTAGCCATATAATGGTCGTAATTCAAATTCAAACTACATGTACATGCAATAGCAAACCATCATGTATTGGAAAATCATATTTGTCTCCTTGTGTGCAAGTTAATGCCATGTGCAGTAAATTGGAAGGAACTTTCAAACATATTGGTGTCACGGCTTGGACACAAACATTGAGAACCATGGTTTTAAATTCCAAAAAATTCAAAAATGATCAGAAATACATGAAACCTTCCTTGATGTCATGTCATGGCACCAGGATGCAGTGGTAAAAGAATTGGCCACTTTGACGAAAGTTGTAACACACACCTCTCACAAATCGGAGCATCTCACGAGAAGACACGTGGTTCCGAGAGGGAACAGTATGCATGTTTGACGATGAACCGGCGCTCGCTTCCTCGTATGACCCTAAATTTATTTTTACCGTTAACATGCACTAATACAACGAAGAAGCTAAATTTTGGAAATTTTCAGGGTTCATTTGACCTTTTTAAGACATTAAGTGAGTTTCTAGCCATATATAATGGCCGTAATTCAAATTTGAACTGCATGTACATGCAACGGCAGACCATCGTGGGTTGGAAAATCATATTTGTGTCATTGTGTGTGAGTTAATTCCCTGTGCAGTAAATTGGAAGGAATTTTCAAACATATTGGTGTCACGGCTTGGACACATACAAACAGTGAGAACCATGGCTTTTAAATTCCAAAAAAATCAAAAATGATAAGAAATACATGAAACCTTGCTTGATGTCATGAAATGGCACCAAGATGCTGTGGTAAAAGAATTGGCCACTTTGACGAATGTTTTGGCACACACCTCTCACAAATAGGAGCATGTCACGAGAAGACACGTGGTTTCGAGAGGGAACAATGCATGTTTGATGACGAACCGGCGCTCGCTTCCTCGTATGACCCTGAATTTTTTTCTACTGTTAACATGCACTAATGCAATGGTCATGTTAAATATTTGAAATTTTTGGTGTTCATTTGACCTTTTTAAGACATTAAGTGAGTTTCTAGCCATTTAATGGCCGTAATTCAAATTTGAACTGCATGTACATGCAAAGACAAACCATGATGGGTTGGAAAATCATATATGTGTCCTTGTGTGTGAGTTAATGCCCTGTGCAGTAAATTGGAAGGAATTTTCAAACATATTGGTGTCAAGACTTGGACACAAACAGTGAGAACAATGGCTTTTAAATTCCAAAATATTCAAAAATGATCAGAAATACATGAAACCTTGCTTGATGTCATGAAATGGCACCAAGATGCTGTGGTAAAATAATTGGCCACTTTGATGAAAGTTTTGGCACACAGCTCTCACAAATCGGAGCATCTCACGGGAAGACACATGGTTCCGAGAGGGAACAATGCATGTTTGACGAACCGGTGCTCGCTTCCTCGTATGACCCTGAATTTTTTTCTACCGTTAACATGCACTAATGCAACAGTCATGTTAATTTTTTGAAATTTTCGGTGTTCATTTGACCTTTTTAAGACATTAAGTGAGTTTCTAGCCATATAATAGCCGAAATTCAAATTTGAGCTGCATGTACATGCAACGGCAAACCATCATGGGTTGGAAAATCATATTTGTGTCCTTGTGTGTGAGTTAATGCCCTGTGCAGTAAATTGGAAGGAATTTTCAAACATATTGGTGTCAAGGCTTGGACACAAACCGTGAGAACCATGGCTTTTAAATTCCAAAAAATTCAAAAATGATCAGAAATACATGAAACCTTGCTTGATCTCATGAAATGGTACCAAGATGCCATGGTAAAAAACTGGCATGTTTGTTGAAAGTTTTGGCACACACCTCACACAAATCGGAGCATCTCACGGGAAGACTCATGGTTCCGAGAGGAAAGAATATGTATGTTTGATGATGAACCGACAGTCGCTTCCTCTTATGGCTTGGCATTTTTTTCTACCGTTAACATGCACGAATACAACTTTCATGTTAAAATTTGGAAATTTTCAGGGGTTATTTGTCATTTTTAAGACATTAAGTGAGTTTCTATCCATTCAATGGCCGTAATTCAAATTTGAACTACATGTACATGCAACAAAATATCATCATGGGTTGGAAAAATTATTTATGTAATACATTTTCCAACAATATCATAGTAACACAGAATAAGTATTCATGCAAATCATTTGGAAAGAAAATGTAAATATCTGGCAAGACAACTGAGCCCACATGATTGGCACTCTGTTTCGCGCCGCGAGGTTTGGAAGTTGAGTGGTGCGGGTTATTAATCAGACGCGGTTCAGTCCTGGGAACCGTCAGCGATTTATTTCACACATGGATTTTGCTGCGGGAATCGTGTGTAATTCAAGCTATAATACTCGTAAATTCCGGCCACCGGCGCTTCTACTGCTCCCGTCGATCTAGATTCCGGCCGCCAATAAATAGTACCCCGCTCACGTCGTCCCGCCTGCATTCTCATCTACATTCTATCCTCGCTCGCCCCCCTCTCTCTCACAAAACTCTGCCATGGGACCGACGATTTGCCCACCCGTCAAGGAGGAGGCGTCGCTGTCGGGCCCATGGAACCCAGGGTACCTTAGCCCGTCTGCCCACGGCCCAGAGCGCAACACTTGGCGGTGGCCCAATGAGTGGCCCACCGACGGGCACCTCCAGCAAGACCCCTCATGAGGCCCGGCCTCCTGAGGACCCCTCCCCCGGAAGCGGGCGAGCAAGACTTAGCCATTTCAAGAGCCTCGCAAGGCCATCTCGCGAGGCGGCCTGCCGAGGTTGCCTCCCAAGGCACCCTCCCGAAGGTATGCAAGACGAGTCTTGTGCCCATCACGTGGGTGACGCGCGCGGCGACGAACGGCGACAGAGGCCGCGCCAGCAGGCGCGGATGGAGAGGATTTCCCCTTTTGTGCTAAGAGAGCAAGGCCAGTAGTCCATTTCCCAAAGCAACCTCCAAAGGTTGCCTGATCGGTGAAAGAAGACCAAGATGGTGGACGCGCAGGGCGGAGGTCACCACCGAGCCCACCGGCGCGTCATGGATAAGCGCTTTGCCGGCGAAGACCATTTTTTGTCAGGATAGACTGCTCCCCTGTCCCCCTCCAAAATTGCCGTTGTGTGGCAACCCTTCCTGCCAATGTTTTCGGGGGATGAGGACCAAGGCAAGTATAAAAGGAGGGCAGGGTGCCGCTGTAGAGAGGACCTGAAGAAGAAGAGAGATCGATCCCACCTTGTATGCATGTACTCACCGGAGCAGTTCCAACCAAGCAGGAGTAGGGTTTTACACCGCAAGGTGGCCCGAACCTGGGTAAACCACCGTGTCTCTGGCCCGCTTTTGCCAGCGCGCTCTCGCCGTAGCTTCGCCGTAGCTTAGCTGGGGAAGGGGGCGAGGTGGTAGGAACGAGCTCACCCCAGTGCTCGAACCTTTGGGTCCCCGGAGCCCGACTTCCGACATTTGGCGCGCCAGGTAGGGGTGCGCTACCGTTCGTCCACTCCGTCCTCCGCTCCACCAGCATCGTGGCCGACACTCGCCGCAAGCGCGCCGAGCGCAGGGAGGGTCGCGTCGCCTAGACGGAGCCGGTGGGCCACGGAAACCGCCGCTGCGTCGAGGCCGCTGCCGCCACCGATCCTGCCGCCCACGAGCAGCAGGACTCCTCCCTGCACCCCTCCATGTAGCCAGACGGCTGCACCACCACTACGTCCTCCTTCCTCGCCCGCCGTGGGCCGCCGAACGCGCAGGACACGCTGCTCATGGCGCGTGAGCTGCTGCGCTACCGTCCAGCTGACACCGGCTATGACGCCTGGCTTGGACGCATCACCGAGCTCATCAACACCGCCAGGGATGCTCCGGCGCCGACCCACTCGCTCCGCCCTCCGCCGTCTCGCACTGGGGACGTAGCACATGGTGCTCCCCTGCCTCCTCCTCTGCGTGACGAACCCGTCGGGCACCAGCGCAACGCGCGGGCTCGTGAACCATCCCGCGGCGTGTCCTCTCCGGTCCGAGATGAGGCCAGCTGCCAGATCATCCGCCAAGCATCGCCTGATGCGCGTGTGCTCCTCGAGTAGCAGCGCCGGCGCCAAGACCGGACCGTCCAGGAGGTCGCGGTGGCTGGGCATCAGAACCGCGCCGCCCTCGCCGGTGGGGTTCCCTCAAGCGGCGTGGGCTATCGCGCCTTCAATCGCGAGCTGCGTCGGGTGGTGTGGCCCGTGAAGTTCAAGCCGGACCTGCCTCCACGCTATGACGGCACCCCCAACCCCGCAGAGTTCATTCAGCTCTAGGCGTTGAACATCGAGGCGGCGAACGGCGACGACAAGGTCATGGCGAACTTGTTCCCCATGGCCCTCAAGGACGGCCTGCGCTCATGGCTCATGAACCTCCCCGAGGCGTCCATCTCATCGTGGGGCGAGCTCTGCGACCAGTTCATCGCCAACTTCAAGGGCATGCACGACTGCTCCCTCACAATCAACAACCTGCGCCATGTGCGGCAACGCCCAGACGAGACCCTCCGCAAGTACTTCCAGCGCTTCAGCCAGGTGCGCAACAAGATTCCGCGCGCCTCAGACGCGGCCATCATCTCCGCGTTCTCCACGGGCATCGCGGACGTCAAGATGCGCGAGAAGCTCGCCAAGGCTGAAGGAGGTCGCCTCTTCATCCACAACGACCCCGACGCAGTGCCCGACACGGCCAAGGCCAAGACCAAGGAAGTCAAGTGCAAGGGCTCCGCCGTGCTTGCGGCGGAGCCCGAGCAGAAGCGCGTCCGTGACCGTGATGAGCCCAAAAGAGACGACCGCCCTCTCTGCGTCTACAACAACTCGCACTCCCACAACTGCGCAGGGCGGAGGTCACCACCGAGCCCACCGGCGAGTCATGGATCATGCTTTTGCAAGCGAAGACCGCCTTTAGTCAGGATAGACTGAGCGCCTGTCCCCTTTCAAAACCAGCCAAGTGTGGCAACCTTCCCGCCTAAATTTTGGGGGAAGAGGACCAGGGCGGCTATAAAAGGGGCAGAGCTGCCATTGTAGAGGGGATCGATTCCTTCATCTCCTACCTTGTATGCGAGAACAACTCCTTGCCCATAGCAATCCTAACCACAAGCAAGAGTAGGGTTTTACACCGCAAGGTGGCCTGAACTTGGGTAACCGTCGTGTCCCCTGTCGTGCTCCTGCGTAGTGCTCTCGCCGTAGCCTCGTCGTGGTCACCTTTGGTCGGAAAGAGCTAGCGTGCCCCCAGGGTTCGAACCTCTAGGTCCCCGGAGCCCAGGCTCCGACTTTTGGCATGCCAGGTAGGGGGCCGCTCCGGTTCTTTCCACCTCCTCGCCGCCATGGCCGACGCTCGCCGCGAGCGTTACGCGCGCCGAGCTGCTAGGGTGGCCCAGACGGAGCCTGTCGCCCACAACGACCGTCGATGCCGCACCGCCGGCACTGCTACCGACCCTACTGCGAGGGAGCAGCAAGCCTCTTCCCTCCACCCATCCATGCAGGCAGATGGCCACACAGCCACATCCTTGTCGCTCGCTCGCCGCAACGTGCCGGCCCCGCAGGCCGCGCTGCTCATGGCGCGCGAGCTCCTGCGCTACCGCCCCACCGACGCCGGCTACGACGCCTAGGTCGGCCGCATCACTGAGCTCGTCAATGCCGTAGGCGACGCCCCGGTGCCCTCTCACTCGCTCCGTCCTCCGCCGTCTCGCGCCGGGGACATGGCGCATGACGTGCCTCCTCCGCACGGCGAGGGCGCCCGGTGCCACCATGACGTGCGGGCGCATGAGCACTCCCGCGGCGCATCTTCACCGGACCATGGCGACCCCAGCTGCCAGATCATCCCGCGCGCGCCCTCCGCAAGCAATAGCACCAGCACCAAGACAGGACAATCCAAGAAGTCGCGGCCGCCGGCCGTCAGTATCATGTCGCCCTCGCAGGCGGGGTCCCCTCCAGCTGCGTGGGCAGCCATGCCTTCACCCGCAAGCTGCGTCGCGTTGTGTGGCCCACCAAGTTCAAACCAGATCTCTCTCAGCGCTACGACGGCACCCCCACCCCGTGGAGTTCCTGCAGCTCTATGCCCTGAGCATCGAGGCAGCGAACGGTGATGACAAGGTCATGGCGAACTGGTTTCCATTGGCCCTCAAGCATGGCCCGCGCTCTTGGCTCATGAACCTCGCCGAGGCGTCCATCTCTTCGTGGGGCGAGCTCTGCTGGCAATTCGTCGCCAAGTTCAAGGGCACGCACGAGTGCTCCCTCATGCTCAACGACCTGCGCGCCATGCACCAGCGCCCCGACGAGACCCTCCGCAAGTACATCCAGCGCTTCAGCCAAGTTTGCAACAAGATCCCGCGCGCCTCCGAGGCCGCCATCGTCTCCGCGTTCTCCAATGGCATTACGGACGTCCGGATGCGCGAGAAGCTCTCCATCAACGATGAGCTCGACTCTGTGTTGGAGCTGTTCGACCTCGCCAACAAATGTGCCAAGCCTGAGGAAGGCCGCCTCTTCATCCACAATGACCCCGACGCGGCGCCGGACGCCGCCAAAGCCAAGAGCAAGGACGTCAAGTGCAAGGGCCCTGCCGTGGTTGCGACAGAACCCGAGCAGAAGCGCGGCCGTGAACGTGACGAGCCCAAAAGAGATAACCGCCCTCTCTGCGCCTACCACAACTCGCACTCCCACAGCACTGAGGACTGCCACGAGCTCAAGCTACTTCGCGACGAGCGCCTTGGCCGCCGCAGCGACCACAACGACCGCGGCACTGGCCGTGGAGGTGGCCGTAACGACGGCCGCTGGGGAGACTGCAATGGCAATGGCAACTACTGCCAGGGCTGGCGCGACCAGCCTCGTGAGGCCAACCCTCAGGCCAATGCTGCCCTTCCACCACTGCCGCCGCCGCCACGACAGAATGATGGAAACCAGCCCGACCAAGACGCCGGGGGCTATCAAGAACCTCGTGGAGTGGCCTGCATCCTAGGCGGAGCTTAGGCTCCCGTATCCAACCGCCACTTCAAGCTGTTCTCTCGCGAGGTGAACGCTGTCCTCCCGAGGCCTGAAGCTTCTCGCCCCCTCAAGTGGTCGAGTACCCAATCACCTTCGACTCTAACGATTACCCCAAGTCTTCAAGCACTGCTGGCACGGTCCTCATGCTGTGCACCCCCACCATCAGCAATGTTGCCGTCACCAAGACACTCATCGACGGAGGCACCGGCCTCAATGTGATCTCCATCGAGACCTTCGAGCAGCTCCAAGTGCCTTACGACCAGCTGATGCCAACCAGGCCCTTCTCCGGAGTGACCGATGGCTCCACCGTTCCTCTGGGCCAAGTGCGTCTCCCCGTCACCTTCAGCACCCGCAAGAACTACAATACTGAGCTCATCGACTTCGACGTGGCGCACATCGTCCTATCATACAACGCCATCTTGGGCTACCCAGCTCTCGCCAAGTTCATGTTGGCAACTCAACACGCCTACAACATCCTCAAGATGGGGGCTGCAGCGGCATCATCACCGTCTGCTGCGATGAGAAGGACGCGGTCCGTTCCCTCGAGAGCGCCTACAAGGCCGCCGCCACCGCCTACCCTGCCGATGAGGATGCCGCCGAGCCTCATGAGACCGCGCCCGTGAAGAAGAAGCAGCTGTTCTCTCAGGACCACGCCAAGACAAAGAAGGTGTCGGTGGATGGCAGCGGCTCAGGCCCTGCCTTCACCATCGGCACTGGCCTCTCTCCCGCATAGGAAGACGTGCTCGTCACCTTCCTTTGGGCAAATCCAGACATCTTTGCATGGACGGCATATGATTTGTCCGGTGTGCCACTTAGCGGTGTACCTCAACGCACGCCCCGTGAAACAGAAGGCATGGCACCAGGTGCCAGAGAAGCAAGATTTCATCGTCAAGGAAGTTCAGAAGCTCCAAGAAGCTAGAGTCATCCGTGAGATGCACCACCCTGAGTGGCTCACCAACCCCGTCGTGGTACCCAAGAAGTGCAGCAAGGAGCGCATGTGCGTCGACTTCACGAGCCTCAACAAGTTCTGCCCACAAGACCCTTTCCGCTGCCCCGCATCGACCAGATCGTGGACTCCACCACCGGGTGCGAGTTGCTATGCTTCCTAGATGCCTTCTCAGGCTACCACCAGATCAAGATGGCGGCCGAAGACGTGGATCCGGAGCGCCGGAGCCACCTTCCAGAGGCTGATGTGTATCACCTTGGGGCCCCAAATGGTAAGAAACACCGAGGCTTACATCGATGACATCGTCGTCAAGACCTGCGAGGCCCGGTCCCTCATTGCGGACCTCCAGGAGTCGTTCGACAACCTGCGCAAGGTCAACCTCAAGCTCAACCTAGACAAGTGCGTCTTCGGAGTCCCCTCCAGCAAGCTGCTTGGCTTCCTGGGCTCCCACCGTGGCATCGAGGCCAACCCCGAGAAGATCAAGGCCATTGAGAAGATGCACCCTCCCCAGAGCCTCAAGGAGATGCAGCGCCTGGCGGGATGCATGGCCTCCCTTGGGCATTTCATCTCCAAGTTCGGCGAGCGAGCCCTGCCGTTCTTCAAGCTCATGAAGAGATCCGGCCCCTTCAAGTGGACTCCCGAGGCCGACGCTACCTTCGAAGACCTCAAGAGGTACCTCACGAGCCCGCCCATCATGGTCGCGCCACTCTCTCGTGAGCCCTTGCTCCTATACTTGGTGGCCACTCCCCAGACGGCCAGCACGGCCCTGGTGGCAGTTCGAGAAGAGCGCGTCTGCGCACAGAAGAAGCTCGCTGTGCCGGCACCTCGCGAGGTCACGACGTCGCTTACTGAGATCCTACCTCAAGAGGCCCTTGGTGCGTCACCTGCCGAGGCCGCGCCATCGCCTGCCGAGGCCTTGCCTCAGGAGGCCTCCAGTGAGCCACCTCGCGAGCCACCTCCCGAGCTTCCTGAGCCTCATGAGCCCCTCGGCCCCCCCGAAGACCAAGCTGCTGCAACAACTACCCGCCTCGTCGATCACCCCGTGTACTTCGTTAGTACGGTGCTGCGAGACGCGCGCCAGCATTACCCCTTGCAGCAGAAGCTCCTCCTTGCACTCCTCGTCGCCTCCAGGAAGCTACGCCACTACTTCCAAGGCCATGCCATCAAGGTGATCTCGTCCTACCCCCTGGAGCAGGTCCTGCGTAGCCCCAACGCCGCCGGCCGCGTCGCCGACTAGAACATCGAGCTGTAGGCCTTTGAGCTGGAGTTCTGCACCACAAGGGTGATCAAGGCCGCAGCCCTGGCCGACTTCGTAGCAGAATGGACGGACCCACCCTTGGAGGAGCCTCGTGAGGCTGAATCCCTCTTGCCTAGGGACGAAGCGCCTAGTGGATGGTCCATGCACTTTGATGGCGCCTTCTCCCGACAGGGCGCGGGGGCTGGCGTCGTCCTCACCTCGCCAACGAGAGACAAGCTCTACTATGCCATCCACCTCTACTTCAAGTGCGACGATAAGGTCTCCAACAACATCGCAGAGTACGAGGGCCTCATCGCTGGCCTGAAGGCTGCCTCTGCCCTGGGCATCAAGCGCCTCACCATCAAGGGTGATTCACAGCTCCTTGTCAACTTCTCCAACAAAAGCTACAAGCCCAAGGACGAGCACATCGCCACCTACTTAGAAGAGGTACGTAAACTTGTGAAGCGTTTCCTTGGCCTGGAGCTACAGCACGTTCCTCGCGGCGGCAACAAGGAGGCCGACGACATCGCCAAGCGAGCCTCGAAGTCCCGGCATCTTCAAGGAGAGGCTCCTCAGTCCATCAGCTGCAACACCTGCCGCGGGCGCCACGCTGCTCCACGAAGAACTCCCACCCGCACCGCCTACGGGCGCGCCAGACTGCGGCCCAGCCTCAGAATCCCGCCAGCTGCTGGCGCTGGAGCCTCAAGCAGACAGCTGGGCCACGGAGTTCAAGGCCTACTTGCTTCACAGCACCCTCCCGGAGAAGGACTCAGAAGAAGAGCACGTGGCCCGGCAGGCCACCGCTTACTGCTTGCAAGACGGCGAGCTGTACCGCAGGTGCCCCAATGGCGACTCGCTGCGGTGCATTTTTGAAGAACAAGGGCGCGAGCTGCTCGCCGACATCCATGGTGGAGTCTGCGGCCACCACTCCTCGTCGCGCACCCTTGCCGGCAAGGTGTTCCGCAGTGGCTTCTACTGGCCCACCGCGCTCCACAACACCACCGAGCTGGTCCAATCCTACGAAGCTAGTCAATTCTACGCCAAGCAAATCCACCTGCCGGCGCAAGGCCTCTAGACGATTCCCCTCTCATGGCTCTTCGTGGTCTGGGGGCTGGATATCTTGGGACCTTTCCCTCGCTCAGCTGGCGGCTACCGCTACCTCTACATCACCGTCGACAAGTTCACCAAATGGGCGGAGGTCGAGCCCGTGCGCACCATCCCGGCAGGCTCTGCCATCAAGTTCATCAAGGGCCTCGTGAGCTGCTTCATCGTCCCCAACCGCATTATCACTGATAACGGCCCCCAGTTCACAAGCGGCCTCTTCAAGTCATACTGCGCCAGCCTCGGCATGCAGATCTGCTATGCCTATGTGGCGCACCCTCTAAGCAATGGCCAGGCTGAGCGTGCGAACGCCGAGGTCCTCAAGGGCCTCAAGACGAGAAGCTTCAAGAAAAAGCTTAAAGCCTGCGGCAAAGGCTAGCTTGACGAGCTGCAGTCTGTGCTGTGGTCCATCTGCACAACGGCAACCAAGCCTACTGGCGAGACTCCCTTCTTCCTCGTCTACGGAGCCGAAGCAGTCCTCCCGTCTGAGCTCCGGCATGGCTCCCCATGAGTCCTTGCCTTCGACAAAGCTCGTCAAGACGCCTCGCGAGAGGCTGACCTGATACTCCTCGAAGAAGCCCGTCGCCAGGCCATGCTCCACGCCGCCAGATACCAGCAGGCTTTGCGTCGCTATCATAGCCGCAACATACGCCCATGCACCCTCGAAGTCGGCGATCTCGTCCTGAGAAGGATCCTCTCCAGAGAGGGACTCCACAAGCTCTCACCCATGTGGGAAGGCCCTTTCAGGGTTGCTCATGTCTCCAGGCCCGGCGCTACCTGGCTGGAGACGGAGGACGGAGTTCTTGTGCCTAACGCCTGGAACATCCAACACCTCCGCAAGTACTACCCGTGACCCTCACGCGTATGAACGAAGTGGGGCTGTACATGCCCCGGAGCCTCTCATTGCGTTCGCCAGATGGGCCCGCGAGAGCTCCCGCCTACGTCTCAGTGGAAGCCCCATGCTCCGCGCTGGCGGAACGATCGAACCGCGATCATGCGCACGCCTAGTGGAAGCCCCATGCTCCGCGCTGCCGAAACAATCACTTGAAGGCGCCCCACGGGTTGCACCAACCTCATGCTGATCCATGCCGAACATGGCAATCATATCTCTTTTTGGTTGTGTAATGAACTGTGACACCCCGATTTTTGGCCCTTTGTTTTTCTTTTGGATTTCTTCGAATTTTTATTTGTTGTTCCTTTTCTGTGGCTTTGTGGTCTTGAAAGATGGGAAGATCATCTCTTCTTCCTCTCCCATTTGGCTTGTCACTCTCAAATCCATCCCAAGGCCATGGCATTTCCACCCTAGCTCAACCCCAATATTTATTTCTTGGGAATATTCTTTTTTTCTATTAAAGGAATAACCCTGTTTCCTCTAGGTTGTGAAGCAACCTATATTTCTGTCTTTCCTAAAATTCCCACAAAATTCTCAAAATTCCTTTGGGCCATATGGACCTTGGATATGTAAAAAAATTCAATATTCCATGCTCATGGTGAGCACACCATCCAATCTTTGTTTCTGGTCATAATTTCAGTTTGTGAAGCAACTATATTTTATATGGCTTCATAAATTCTCAAGTTTTACTAGGACATTCTCCGACCTATAAAACCTCCCTCCGCCAAATTTGGGCTCATTTTATTTATCCAATTTCTCTCTATAATTTCCCCAAGTTTCTCTCCAGAGGAAAGCATTGTGAAGGAAGTACCATTTTTATTTATCCAAATGGTATGAAATTATTACAGTGCCTTCATCTGCCCAAATCATCATCCTACACCAAATTTCAGCTCAATCCAATCATCCATGTGAGTACAGCTTCAAGATCTAGATTCTGGACCAGATATGCAGTTGTGAAGCAAAAATGATAAATCTTGGTCCAAATCTTTTCATATTTCACAGGACTGTAGTCCTTCCTACCCTAAACCCCTGTGACATCTTTCTTGGCCCATTGGTCAAGTCATTTGACCACATCTTCATACCCAAGTTTGCTACAGCAAATTTTAGATGATCCCTCCCATCAGCACAAAGTTGCTTTCTTCGAGCTATCACCTCAGGGAGGTCCCATTTGGGAAGGACTACGCGGTAGACATCTTTTGGCAGTCCCTCGTGCCATCTCCTCGCCATGCCACATGGCGACCACGTGGTCTGGCCTGCAAAACGTGTGCTCTGCTCGCTTGGCCGCGCCCCGAGTGTCGTTTTGCTTCGACCTCATTCTTCCCAGCCGTTCCCGTGCGCCCCAGCATGTCCGGCGCTCCGTGGCAGCCATACGCCCTCTCCAGTGCCCTCTCCCCCTCCTCTTTCCTCCCCGGCGCACCACGGCGACCCTGCCGGCGGCACTGTTCGCCCAAGTGGCCGACCGGACTTCGCTCTTCCCGCGTCTGCCCTCCTCTGGCACTCCACTAGCTCCCTCTCGTCGCCATCAACCTCTCCTCGCAAGCACACGAGTATGCGGTCGCGTCAGAGCGGCACCCACCCGTCTGCGGCCGCATCCGGGCACGGCATCTTCACCGCGGCTATATAAGCCACCCTCGGGCCTCTCCGAGCACGCCAGCCTCCTCTACTGCCTCCTAGAAACCTATCTGCCCTCTCAATTGAGCTCGAGAGGCCCTCCTTGCTTGCCATGACCACCATGGCCGCCGCTGCCCTCCGCTCAAATTCGGGCACCTTGACCTCTCCCTCTCCACCTTACCATCACAGGAGCCCTCCCTAGTCATCGTGAGGCCGCTCCCCTCGCTCCATTTTGTTCCGGAACGACAGTGGCGTCGACTGCATCTTCACCGCCACCGACCGCCATGGGAGTCGAAGCCCCACTCACCTCCGCTATCTCCGGCGACCGTGTGATAGCCCAGTTGACGTGGCTCCCTTCCTCGTGCACGCCAGTAGGCTGGGCATCGCAAACGGTGGCCGGAGCTGCCGGCAATCGCCATCGGGGTCAGCCCCTCCCCTCAGCCAGGCTCTTCGCAGGAGGAAGAAGAAGGAAGCCAGGAGGAGAGAGAGAGTCAACGCGGGACCCACACGTCAGCGACCGAAGTCTCGGGCCCACCAGTTTAAGTGGAGGAGCCTTTCCTGGAATACATTTCCCCTTTCTGAAAACGTATTCTGCCGCAGCTTTGGCGCAAAGTACGCTTTCCAGCAGCGAAGGCGTATTCCCAGTAATACGCTTTTTGTTTTTCAGCCGCCAGCTGAAACGGTTAGTTTGCGGACGTTCGCTGGTTAAGAGCAGAAACGAACGGTTTTCTGTTTCTTTTCTGCCTAACGAACGAACGGCCGTATTTTCGCAACCGTAACTCCAATTCAGTTGATTCCGAAGCCCATGTTCTGTATTCATCGAGCCCATTCCGTTGGTATGATTTTCACTATGTTGTTACACTCTGAAAATGACAATTTTGCCCTTGCCCTCTAATCAGCTCCGCCGGGAGAGAAACTTTTCCGGCAAAATTTTCCGCGAGCTTCTCGCACTTCTTCCCGATGAATCCTTCATCCCCAGGCAAGCCACAATAGCCACTTGCATGATGGCCTTGCAGTAGCCATGGTTTCCACTTGAATATTTAAATAATTGTTTGCTCATTTAATGATTTTGTTAATGCTTCGAATATGCTTGTGAATCCATGTCCATGCTTATGCTATGTTCTTGTGCATATATGATTATTCTCCATTGGTAGTGTTATTGTGATTATTATCATGCTTTATTCTTGTAATCATTTCCAATGCTAGTGATGATGATATGCTCACATGAGTAGTTATGGTTTGTTATGCAAATATTTGTGATATTCATGATCACCTTTATACCATGCTCATGTGCACCCCGTAGACTAAATGATTTATTGTTGTTGATGTTTTGATAAATGGTTATATTGCCCATCCATGTTTATGTTGGTATCATGCTCATATGCATTGTCATGTTATTTTATTGTGACTCAGCTCATCACCATTCAAGTTGAACATGACATTAATTGAACTTGAACAAATCTGTTGGCTGAGTCATGGTGCCACCGAATCAAGCTCACCAGTGCAACCACAATTGCTTGGATGGGGAGACCCTAATTCGGTCTATTGTCATGCCTCTCGCCGGTACCTCCAACTAGGGAAGGTTATGTGCGCGCGCTACCCTGATCAGGTAGGTGGACATAATCTTGTGTGCCCGAGTTGTATGGATCCAGAGTCCCCGTTTGGGACAGTTTTTATTTTGGCCACAACGATGGCAGCCACGAGGTGCCAGGATGTCACAAGTTGACATCGGGGCCACCCATGACATAGCCCAAAGGGGAGTTTGTCAGAGTGGCCGGGAGAGTGTCATGCAATAGATTGGTTTTGTTGGAATGTCGTTGGTCCACCCGAATGGGAGCACGAGGCCATGAGTTCCGGGGTGTGGGTACAGTGTACTAACCTCTGCAGAGTTTATAATCTATCGATAGCCGCGTCCTCGGTCATGGATATAGTTCGTAGTATGTCACACTATGAGTCAACAGTAATATTAACATGAATAATAAACAACCCCAGTTCCATGAGGAAAGAAGTTGGTTGATCTTTATGTGGTCATGCGATGATCACAGGAAAAGGTCAAGCTCCTAGTGGTCATGTGATGATCACGATGGTATTGTTGATACCGAGCTTGGTTGATCCTGAGTTGATCATGTGATGTTCACGATGGTAAGTTTGAGACTTATGGTGGTTACGAGATAACCTCTGAGAAGAGTAAGTTGGTCCAAGGGACCTTAAACATCGACCCCCTCTCATGCTAGTGCTAGTATCATCATGTTCATATCATGAGTAACATGTACATGCCATGCTCACTCTCATGTTGATTCTTGTAGTATCATGATCATCATTGATATTTAACCTGTAATTGCCATCGACCCCCTCTCAGGTGAGGCCATGAATGATTGCTTGTCGAGGATCTCGAGTTTGCGCTCTAGGACGTGTCCCAGCCAGAGTCCCTGTGGAGTGGAGTCCATCACCATTGTCATTGTTCCGCTGCTAGAAGCTATTCTGCAACGAGATGTTCTGTTGCTAGCATAGAGCTACCTTAGCAGGCGTAGTGTCACCGTGCCTTTGTAACCTTTGTATCTTCAGAACCCTTGTACCCCTATTATTTGTAATAAAGAGCTCATTTGTTCTATGCCAAGCAGTGCCGTATTCCAGAAGACTGGATCTCTGGGCTGGTATACGGGGTGTTCCGGTTCCTCAGAGCCGGGGTGCCACATGAACTTATTACTATGTTTCAGTAAAGCCCCTTTTCCTAAGATATCTTACGTGTTGCTAAGTTGCTTGCCTCAGGAGCTGTGCACGCTCGTGACCTTCCTCCTACGCATATTGCGAGCGGGGGCTGGACACGGTGCCTGTGCTCGGGCCAGTCCCAGCAGCGCTGCAAAAACCCAAGTGATCGAGCTCTGGCTTGCGGGCCTGCTCCCATGCACGCCACCTCACCAAGGTCCTTGGTGTCTCGTCTTCTCGCATGATACCCACGAGCAAGCTAGCAAGCGTGCACCGCTCCCCCCCCCCCCGCTTTATGAAATCAATGAAAATTTATCACAGGAACAAGGCGGTCAAGGCCTCGCGAGCGCTGCCTCGTGAGGCAACTCACGACAAGACGCCTTCGTAAACAACCAGGAAGCCTTGCGAGCCAACCTACGGCAACCATCTCCACCAAGTGCTAGCGGGAGGCCTCACGAGTAGGAGCCTCGTGAGGCGTGCCCCGCAGCCACGACACGGCAATCGACGCTCGCAATAACTAAGTACCAAAATACCTCACGAGCCATTCACAGCGCCTCTTCAGTCTCCTCTACCCATGACCTCGCTGAGTGCGGATGTTCTCTCCTCCGTGCAAGCCGCTTGCACGTCAAAGGACGACTCCCTGAGCATCGCGCCTTAGGAGTCCTTACTGCCTCTCAGTGCCCTACACCTCCTGGCCTTGTCCAGGAAATGCGACCTGACATACCAGCGATGGCTGTAGCCTGCTCGGGGGCTGGGTCCTGACGACATAGAGCACGAAGGCAAACAAGGAAAGAGAAATAGGCCTCGCGAGAGAGCCTCATGAGGAAACATGCATCACGACTAATCATAAGTACTTAAAACAAAAGGCATTGTTTTTACACCCCCACGGGGCCACATCAATCTGGCACAGGTAAAAGGGAGGATCTAGGAGGTCACGGCGTCGCCGTCGTCTTTGTCATCTCCTTTGCCGTCGTCGCCCACGACTCCGCTGGAGCTGTTGCTGCTGCCGTGGGAGAAATTCACGATCAGAGCGTCCATGTGGTCCTCCACCACCTTCCCAAGGTTGTCGCGGAGCTCTTCGGGCACGGGGGCTATCACCCCGTCAAACTCGAAGCCTGGAAGAGGAGGTCGCGGCACTCGTCCTCGATGATGCCGCTCACCCTCTTCGCTCCAACCTCGAGCCGCTCCACGAGCTTGGTGAAGAAGTCGAGGTAGCTGGCGTCGTGGGTCTCGCGAGGGCCCTCAAGCCTCTCCTTCCAGATGACGGCTAGAGCACCGCGGGCCTGAAGCTCGAGGGAGCGGAACATCTTTGTGCACTCGTGCTACCGCCCCCGCGCCCGGTCCACCTCCAGCCTCGCCTGATCGACGACGTTGGAGACGTCGCCCACCTACTTCTAAAGGGAGGCCAACTCCACCTCGATGTCGGCCTTGGCCTACAGCGCGGTCTTCCGCCGGTTCTCCGCCTCCATCAGGAGCTCCTTGAGGGCCTCGATCTCCTTCTAAAGCCTCTTGTGCTTCTTCGTGAAGCGGTCCTCCTGGAACTTCAGCTTCTTGCTGTGATCAGCAGCAAGTGCCAGGCGGTTCCTCTCGATCTTCGCGTCAGCATCTTCCTAGAGCTTCTTCTCCTTGGCCTCCAACTTGGTGGTGGCGGCCTCCATGTGCTTGGTGTAGGCATCTTGGGCGGCAGCCACCTGGCATTCAAGTGTCTCCAGGCGCTCGCGCTCCGTGGCCTGCTCGGTAGTCGTCCGCATGAGCTCCCGCTCACGGATCGCAAGGTCCACATCCTGGGCCACGAGCTCCTTCTCACGGGAAGCGACAGCCTTCTCCCCCACCTGGAATAGCTCGACCTGCGCGGCGTGCTGCTCCCGCAGCACCATCGTGCGGGCCTCCGCCTCCTCGCGACGCTTCTCGGCCATGCCTGCCTCCCGGAGGGCACTCTCGAAGACCTTCTTCGCCTCGGCGGCGGACTTCTCGTGCTTCTCCTGTGCGACCTTGTCCTGGCGATGGCCCAGCTTGACCGCGACATCGAGCCGGCGCCACCCCTCGGCAAGGCACAAATGCTTCTCGGCGAGGCACCCCTCGGCCTCCTGGAACTTTGCCTTGAGCTGGCTCAGAGCTCCCCTTGCGGTCCGCAGGACCCCGCGCCTGAGTAAGGTGCGGTTGCGCACCAGCGTTAGGGCCCAGGCAGGGTCTGACTCTTCGCCGCCCTCTACCGTCATGGCCTGGGAAGGCCCGGCGTCATCCGTCAGCAGTGGGCGATTCGCCGGCGCCTCCTCCTCTTGCTGTGGTGGTGCGACCCGCGGGCTCATCGCGCCGGCGTTGGGGGCCCCATGCTCCAGCGTGTGCTGGGGGCTTCCCGAGAGGCCCCCAATGTCTGCAGTGCTCGGCGGAGGGGTCAACGCCCACGCCTTCCCCATCTCCGCATCCGCCTCCACGGCGGGCGCCTCGGGAGCCATGACGCCGCCTCCGGAGGCCGTCTCCCGAGGCTCGGCGCCCCCAGCCTCAGGAGCTGTGTCCACCTACGGCTTCGGAGGGACCGGTTGCTCCTTCTCCACCTTCACGCGCTCCGTTTTGGCATCGGAGCGGCGGGTGGCCTCTTCTCTTCCCTCGACGCTCGCGGCAGGCATCGGGGCCCCCTCCGATATAGGGGTCTTCTTCATCGTCTTTTTCCTCTTCTTCTCCCTCTTCGTGGATGCCCTGCGCCAAGCTGAGGCTCAGCCCCAAGCTGCGGGGCAAATGCAAAAGGGAATAAGTAAGAGAGGCACTTACTCGTCATTGGCGATCCACTTCCTCTTCTTCAGGGCCGATGGCGGGCGGTCCTCACTGTCGCTCTCGCGAGGCCTCCTCTTGAGACCTGCTCCTGAAGTGCCCTTCTGAGGCCTGCCGGCCTCGCCCTCGGCGTCGTCCTTCTCGGCAGGAGGCTCAGTTGTTCCTCCGCTCACAACAACATCCTCCGCGGGGGGGGGGGGGGGGGGGGGGGGGCACGGAGCCCCCGCCACTGGCATCCATCTTCTCCATGCGCGGCTCGCCTACCGTTGCACCGGGGCACCCTTCGCCGCCCCCCTCAGTAGGACGAGAGGGCACGACCCTGAACCGGGAGTCGTCGTCGTCGTCATCATCATCCTCGAGGTCGTGGATGAGTTGGCAACGGGTCCGCGTGGCGGGGCCGCCGTCGCTCCCCTTCGCGTCGCCGCCCGAGGCGTCGGAGTCGTCCAGGTCCCCCAAGCCGGGGACCACCACGATCAGGTTTTTGCGAGGCCCCTCATGGCCCTCCGGCATGAGGCCCCACTCATCGAAGACTGGCATCTCCGCGACCAGCTCCTTGGTCCCCTTGTAGCGGTACAGCGGGAGAGCGTCTTCGGGCGGGTCTCCCGCGGTGCTGCCGAGCATGATGTGCATGATTCCGTCCACCATGCTCGACTTCAGGCTGGCGATGCTCAGCTGCATGAGATCCCTCGAGCCAGTGATCTTCCACACAAGGCGCGAGCGCAGCTGGAGTGGCGCAATGCGCCGCTGCAGGAACTCCTTGACAACCATCACCCCTGTGAGGCGCGCCGCCTTGTGGTCCGTCAGCCGCTCCCAGATGGGCGCCAGCCTCGGGTTGGTGAGCTTCTCGTGCTTCCACCCCGAGCTCTTCACGGCAGGGGTCGTCGACTCCATCAGCAGCTGGTTGCGCGCGCGCGTCCATGTAGATCCAACACTTCCGGTAGCCTTCCACCTTCTTTGGGATCTTCAGGCTAATGATGTCATTCTCCATCACCTTGACGGCGAGGAACGAGGCGCACGAGGAGCGGTGGTTCACTGCGAAAATCCGCAGGCTGAAGAAGTGGCACAAGAGCGCCACTGAGTGCATCACGCCCACGAAGGCCTTGCAGTAGAAGGCGAAGATGGCGAGGAGGAAGATGGAGTTGGGCTGGAGATGGAGAGCTTGGATCTGGTAGTGGGTGAGGATGGCATTGACGAAGTCCAAGAATGGCGGCACCAAGCCGGCAAAGACGCTGTGGACGAAGAAGGGGAACGTCGTCACCTCCAGATCGCGCCGCGCGCATGCCCCTGGCCAGATCTTCGTCGCCCCATTCTTGTTCTGGTCGCCGGCGACCATCGAGAGCACATTGTCCAGGCCCTCTCGGTTCACGATGATGGAGGGCAGCAGAGCTAGCTCCACAACCGGCGCGCTCGGCACGGTGGCCGCCGCCTTACCTTTCTTGCCGCCGGGCACCATTGCTGCGAGGTGAAGCTTGGGAAGTGAAAGAGGAAGGAGCAGCGCTCGGGGAAGGAGACGCGAGAGATCAGGCGCTGGAGGAGAGAGAAGAGGGAAGCAATGATGGCCTGCGCCCCACGCGGGTAGGCTTTATGGCAGGAACGGGCGATTACCGAGGCGTAGTGGGGAAGTGGGGACGTCCCATGTCCCGTCGTGCACCACGCATCGAGCCTGGGCCTCACAATCTGTCAGGGCCCACGGCGTTTCGCTCCCAACGGGCGGGAACATGCGCACCACAGGCCTGGGGGCTACTGTCGGGCCATTGGGAACCAGGGTACCCCGGCCCGCCTGCCTGCGGCCCAGGGAACGACGCCTGGTGAAGGCCCAAGACGTGGCCCATCCGAGGGCGCCGCGAAGCGAAGACATCTCCTGAGGCGCCGGCCTCCTGAGGACCCCTCCTCGAGACACGACCCGCCAGCACTTAGCTGCGGCAGTGGCAGGAGCCTCGTGAGGCCCTCTCGCGAGGTTGCCTCACGAGGCGCCCTCCCGAGCCGGGCTCCCGAGGCCATCTTGCCTGACATCGGCTGCGCGGTCCCGTGCCCACCACGTGGGTGACTCACCTAGCGACGAAGGGCGGCAGAGGCCGCGCCAGTGGGCGCGGATAAGGAAGCTTTCCTCTTTGGTGCTAAGGGGGCAGCCCCAGCTGCCCACCTCTAAAGCGAGTCCCAAGGACTGCCTGTTTGGTGATAGAAGACCAAGACAGCAAGGCGCGCAGAGCGGAGGTCACCTCCGAGCCCACCAGCGCGTCATGGATCATGATTTTGCATGCGAAGACCGCCTTTAATCAGGATAGACTAAGCACCTGTCCCCTTTCAAAACCCGCCAAGTGTGGCAACCCTTCCCGCCTAAATTTTGGGGGAAGAGGACCATGGCGGCTATAAAAGGGGCAGAGCTGCCATTGTAGAGGGGATCGATTCCTTCATCTCCTATCTTGTACGCGAGAACACCCCCTTGCCCATAGCAATCCTAACCACAAGCAGGAGTAGGGTTTTACACCGCAAGGTGGCCCGAACCTGGGTAACCGTCGTGTCCCCTGTCGTGCTCCCGCGTAGTGCTCTCGCCGTAGCCCCGCCGTGGTCACCTTTGGTTGGAAAGAGCTAGCGCGCCCCCAGGGTTCGAACCTCTAGTTCCCCGGAGCCCAGGCTCCGACTAGCTCATACCCTAGGGGAGTTGCAGACGCAGCTGACATCCAAAAGCCAATATCATAGTAAAGCTGCCAAAGCAATAGAAGATCTAAAAGCTAAACTTGCCACTTTGGAGAAAGATCTTGAATCCGCCAAGGAAAAAGAGATAATCTTGATAGAAAAGCTTGAATCAGAAGAGACCTTGCGAGCAGATGCTGAAAACAAGTTCACCCAGCTGCAAGAAGTTCTCTACCTCTGGACCAATAGGCTCGTCAGTATTGCTGAACGCATAACAACTCAACTTGCTATCATGGATATGAAGAGTTGGAGTTTTATAGTCAACGGCAAGGAGGCTGCCAGCGCCAAGCTGACCAAATTCTTCGATGGTGTTATTGATGCCTTGAAAACTTATCATGAAGAAAGGGCTGCTTCATTAGCCGATGAATCCCGGAAATTTGGTCATGACATCCTTTACAAGGTGCTCGCCAAGGTCGTATATTGCAATCCTGACGTTGATCTCTCTGGGGCCTTCAAAAGCTTGCCGCAGAACACTGACATCACAGCTATCGACAAGATCGTTGCTCCAATAGCTGATAGAGTCCTTCAGGTTCACAGGCATCAAGGCGATCCTTAGAATTAGCCTTGTCATTGTATTTGTCACCAGTGCTATCATCTGAAAGACAAGTTTAATCTAAAGTTAGATCTGCACTATATTTGTGATATAATGCAACTTATGCTAATGGAATGGATGTATGCTATTTTCCATGTTTTATCTTGTCTTTGCATGATTTTTTATACCCTACACTTACTGGAGGCTTGCCGGTGTGCACGCTCTTGCCGCGAGTGCTTGAGGAATGGATCCTTAGCAGCCTGCCGGAAGTGCCGCTGCTGGCAAGTTTACCTTTAACGATCTCAATGCGGCTACTTAAGTTGTTGAGCGGACTCGAAACAAAGTAAGAGTGCAACTGATCACGACAAGGTTCCTTAGCATGCAGGTTTCTCATACAAAGGCAAGAATCATTCAAGGAAGATTGCAACTACAACAAAGAATTTGTTTTAAAGTTTTTCAACTTAGCTTTTTCTTTGCTGTACTTCTTGTTGTAAAATGATCACTTGGACGTCATTTGGTGGTATCCACACCATCACTCCCCCTAGGAAACTTGCATGCGAGGGAACCTTCTGTCCTTTGAGAAAAATAAAGAAGAGAAAGAGGAGGTTGGAGACCTTGATGGCTCGTTAATCATTTCATACAAGGCGAAGTGTGACACAGCATCACATGTAATCATACAGAAGTAAAAATGTTCTTTAACAAAGAGTTGTGAAACACTTAGCTTTATTTCACTTATGCACAGTGTCTGCGCCTGGCTTTGTACAAAGGGTTACATGTCTTGCTGACAAGGCTCGTACAAAAGGTGTTGCCGGGGGGCCCGACAACTGCGCTTTATTGGTAGAACTTGCGAAGATGCTCAATGTTCCATGAGTTTTGCACTGGAGTGCCATCTTCGGTCTCCAGACGGACTGCGCCAGGTTTGGTGACTCGCACTACCTGATAAGGGCCTTCCCACTTTGGCGTCAACTTGTTTGATCTCTTGGCAGACTGAATGCGCCGAAGAACAAGATCGCCTTCCTCAAGGCTCCGGGCATGAACTTCGCGGCTATGGTAGCGGTGCAAAGCTTGCTGGTAGCGTGCAGCTCGCATAGCAGCCCGAAGACGATCTTCCTCAAGGAGCATGGAATCATCTTGCCACAACTGCTCTTGCTCTGCTTCATCATAAGCAAGCACTCAAGGTGACCCGTATATGAGTTTCGTGGGGAGCACCGCCTCTGCACCATTGACTAGGGAGAAAGGTGTTTGGCTGGTGGCTCCATTTGGTGTCATCCTGAGTGACCAAAAAACTACCAGCAACTCATCAATCCAGTGCCTTCCGCACCCGTGCAGCTTGTCGAAACTTCTTGTCTTAAGGCCACGCAGCACTTTAGCATTTGCCCTCTCCGCTTGGCCGTTGCTTCTCGGGTGAGCGACAGACACAAAGCAGATCTTGCTTCCAAGGTCTTGGATGTACTGCATGAAGGCGCGGCTCGTGAACTTTGTGCCGTTGTCTGTGATGATCCTGTTGGGAACACAAAAATGGCAAACTAATCCTTTGAAGAACTTGACGGCTGACTATGCTATCACCTTCCTCACTGGCTCTACCTCAGGCCACTTTGTGAACTAGTCGATTGCGACGTACAAGAACTCCAAGCCCTCGGTAGCATAGGGAAAGGGGCCCAAAATATCGAGCCCCCGGACCGAGAAGGGCCAGGAGAGAGGGATCGTTTGAAGGGCTTGAGCTGGCTGATGTATATTCTTGGAATGGAACTGACACGCTTCACACTTGGTTACTAGCGCAGTTGCATCCTGGAGAGTAGTGGGTCAATAGAAGCCTTGACGGAAAGCTTTGCCGACAAGAGTCCTTGATACTATGTGAGAACCACATATGCCTCCATGTATCTCTACCAACAGCTTTAGTCCATCTTCCCGGCAAATGCATTTCAATTTCACCCCATTTGGCCTTTTTCTGTACAAGATGTTGTCCACAAACTGGTACATACTTGACTGACGGGCTACTTTTTCAGCTTCTTCTTGATCATCGGGAAGTTCTCCTATTTGAAGGAAGTGGACGATCTGCTATGCCCAGGCCGGAGCCTGTGGCTGGACGACAAGGACTAAAGGCATCTCTTCAGCTGTAGGAGTGCTTGCCTCGACGGCAAGAACTTGGGGTTCTGCCTGAGGCCGCTGCTCACTGGCAAGCGCAGTGTTTTCTCCGGCAACTTCCTTGTCGGCGGCTTCTGGGAGCTCTGCCGGGAAATACTTGCCGGTGTTCAACTTTCTTCTTTTGCTTGAACGCGTTGATGGTGTCACAGAGGGTTGAGTCAAATGGTGCACAAAAGTTCCTACTTCCACAAGTAGCTTTTGGGCGGCACGTTTTGATAGATCATCAGCAATGCTGTTTTTCGCATGAGGGATGTGCTCTGTTTGTAATCCGTTAAAGTGCTCTTCCAACTTTCTCGCTTCTTCCTCATACGCTTCCATCAATGGGCTCTGGTAATCTTTATTGACTTGTTTTACAACAAGCTGTGAGTCGCCACGGATAATCAACTTTCTGATTCCAAGGTCCACTGCGATCCTAAGACCGGCAAGAAATCCTTCATACTCAGCAGTGTTGTTTGTAGCTTTCTCCCTGGGAAAGTGCATCTGTATCACATATTTGAGGTGCTCTCCAGTGGGTGCAACAAGCAGCACTCTGGCACCGGCGCCTTGCAACGAGAAGGCACCGTCAAAATACATGATCCATTCTTTAGCTGTTTCCTTGCCGGGGAGAGAAGTCTCTTGAATTTTGTCGTCTTGCGTTGGCGTCCATTCTACAATGAAATCCGCCAAGGCTCTGCTCTGAATGGTTGAAGTGCTTTCAAACTTAAGTGCAAAGCTTGACAATTCCAATGCCTACTCCACTATCCTGCCGGTGGCATCTGGATTTCTCAAGATACGCTGCAACGGAAAGCGAGTAACGACAGTGATATCATGTGCTTGAAAGTAATGGCGCAGCTTCCTCGAGGCTATGAGAAGGCCGAAAAGCAGTTTTTGCACAACACAGTACCTTGATCTAGCCCCATGCAAAAGGGAACTAACAAAGTAAACTGGGCGCTGCACCATTTTCTTCTTCGACACCACTTGCTGGTTTGCTTCGCTTGCTTGCACTGATTCTGACTTGTCGGCACCAGATTCTGCCGGAGAAGATTCTGACTTGTTGGGCTTGCAACTGCTGCTTCTTCATCGTCAGCTTCCCTCTCCGCCACAAATGCAGCACTCACCACTTGATTTGTTGTCGCCAAGTACAGCAGCAACGGCTCTTGTGGCTTAGGCGCAACTAGTGTTGGTGGAGAGGAGAGATACTTCTTCAAATCTTGCAGCGTGGTCTCCGCTTCCGGAGTCCATTTCATTGGACCTGCCTTTTTCAAAATCTTGAAAAACGGCAAGGTGCGCTTAGCAGATTTGGAGATGAACCTGCTCAATGCAGCTACGCAGCCGGCAAGACATCGCACATCCTTGACGCGCTTTGGTACTTCTATCTGCTCAATAGCTTTGATCTTGTCGGGATTGGCTTCAATTCCTTGCTGAGATACAAAGAACCCGAGAAGCTTGCTGGATGGGACGCCAAACACACACTTCTCGGGATTGATGAATGCGGTTTTCTCCTCATCCTCCTTGGCCATGAAAATCGGATGATAAACAGAATAGGCATCAAGAAAGGAAAGTAAATCACACCCGGCTGTGGAGTCAATAATTTGGTTGATGCATGGCAAAGGGAAAGGATCTTTTGGACAAGCTTTATTGATATCAGTATAGTCGATACAGAGCCTCCATTTCCCATTTGCTTTGTGCACAACAACTGGATTGGCCAACCATGTTGGATGAAGTACTCCTCTAACCGAACCAGCCGCTTCTATCTTTTTGATTTCTTCAGCAATGAATTGTTGCCGTTCCAGAGCTTGTTTCCTAACCTTCTGCTTGATGGGCCACGCGTGAGGGCAGACGGCAAGGTGGTGCTCAATTACCTCCCTGTGAACACCGGGGATGTCAGATGGTTGCCATGCAAACACATTGACATTCGCCCGTAGGAAGGCAATGAGCGCGCTTTCCTATTTGCTGCCAAGGGTGTCACTGATGGTAAATGTACCGCCCGTGCCGTCCTCCTTCGCTGACACCTTCTTGATCTCTGGTGGAGTAGCTCTGGATTCCTTGCCTTTGCCGGTAGAGCTCTCCGGCATGTCATCGACGGGTGCGCAACACTCCGAGGAGGTGCGCTTCCCGGATGCCTTGTCGGAGGTCTTGCCGGTTTTCTTGCTCTTCTCAGCTTTTCCGGTAGGAGCAGGTGCCTTGGTGGCAGATGCTGTGATAGCTTCCCTGTAAAGCTTATCGACACAGATGACTGCGTCTTTCTTGTCGGAGTTGATAGTGATGACACCCATCAGCCTGGGCATCTTGAGCGTGTTGTAGGCATAATGTGATGCTGCCATAAACTTCACCAGAGCTGGGTGGCCAAGAATTCCATTGTATGGCAGAGGAATCTTAACAATGTCGAAGACAATCTTCTCCGTCCTATAATTCAACTCATCGCCAAATGTCAACGGCAGAGTAATTTTTCCCTTGGGCTGGCTCCTTCCCAGATTGACCCCTTGAAACGTCCCCGTTTGCTTGAGATCTTCATCAGGAATCTATAACCTCTTAATGACATCTAGTGAAATCAAATTCAGGCCGGCTCCACCGTCAACCGGCATTTTCGTGACTTTGAGGTTGTGGATCGTTGGTGAAACCAACAATGGCAAACACCCGACCGCAGTTGTGCGATTAGGGTGATCCTCAGCATTGAAAATGATGGGTGTGTGGGACCACTTGAGTGGTTTCTGAGCACCTACTGTCGGTTCTACCGCATTGACCTCACGTGCCCACTGCTTGAGTTGGCGGTGAGAGGAGTGCAAAGATGCGCCTCCGTCAATGCACATGGCTTCAGTTGCTTTCTGGAACTCATGCTCACTGGACTCATCTTCATCCTCGTCATCATCATCATCCTCCTCCTTCTTCTCGTGGCCTCGAGCAGGCTTCCCCTTCTGCTATTTGGCCTTGCCGTGGTGGCCTCCTCGACCACCACGACCCTTTTTGCCGGACCCCCTAGCACCGTCTTGGCCATTTTCCTTGTCGCGCTTTTCATACTCAGCTTTCTACTTTTCGACAAGTTGATCAGCCTGCCTGCACTCCTGGAGATCATGGCCCTTGGCGCGGTGAATCTTGCAATATGGCCCATCGGTCTTGCCAGCTTTCTCGCCTGCCGCAGCCTCCAGACAATCAGCATACCCGGTAGCTTCCTTACCGGAGCTCTCCATCTTGGCCTTCTTGGAGGCGGTAGTGTTTCCGGAGTCTTGCCTTTGCGCTTCCTGTTGCGCTTTTGGCCTTTTTTCTTTGGGGTGATGGCGTCGTCGTCTTCGGAGTCAACTTCGGCACTAGCATCCTCCCCAAGAAGTCTCCTCCCCTTTTCAGCATGTGCACACTTGTCAGCCAATGCATAAAGCTCATTGATGGTCTTGACTTTCCGGATGTTCATGTCACAGCCCTAGAATAATGCTTGTAATTAGTTACATTAGTGAGCATCATTCATCATGTTTAAATTCAAGGAAATTTGAATTGGGGATGACCAAACCCTAGCACCAAAGTAATTCAAATAGGTTCAACTTAAAATATTTTTCAATGAACCCAAAAAGCCCTTAAAAATGTTCATGATGTATGGGAAAAGGTGAAATCCTCTACCAAAATTATGCACATTTTTCTAGGACATTCCTGGTCATTGAATTAACCCATAATGTATTTGAATTGGGGCTATTAAATGCTATAAAAATATTCATTGCTCCAATAATTCTGGAAAATGTTGTGAGGCTTTGGAATAGTCCATATTGCATCCACAAATAATTTCAGAAGCAACTAAATTGATTTGGTCAAGAAATCAAATAAAAACAAAATGCAGAAAATAGAAAATAGAGAAGAGAGAGAGAGAGAGTTACCTGGCCGAGCTCCTGTAGCAGCCCAGCCCACCAGGGGCAAGGTTGTCTTCAACCTTGCGCCAGTAGGACGCCGAGTGTGTGCTCGCTGCGCCCGCGCTCTCCGAGCGCCACCTCCTGCCTGCTAGTCCATCTGGACGAAGGAACGAGCCCCCTGAGCTGTCTGGATCGAGCCTCCTCCTCGCTCACTCTCTCCCTTGACTTCTCCTTTCGTTTCTGTGCTCACCCGAGAGGAACTGAGCGCGCCGACGTGAACCACGGCAGCCACCGCCTCCCCCTCGCCCCCTCGAGCCGTCCACGAGCTCCGCCACTTTGTCCTCGTCCTCCTCGTCGAGCGACACAACGCCGAGAGCACCGCAACGCCTCCATGCCGCCGTCTTCAACCTCCGGCCACCGAGATCGCCACCATCGTTCTAGCCGCACCGGACCTTCCCCGAGCCCACTGAGCAGCTCATCGTGACCGCTGTGAGCTCCTGCTCCTAACCCCTCTCCTCCCTGCGTGAATTTCATCCCCTAGCCGCATAAACCACCAGAGCCGAGAGCTCCTCGACGCTGGCCATGTCGCCGCCGTCGTTGCAGCCGCTGGAGCTTATGCCCGAGCGCGTCATCGTGCTAGGAACACTTCCAGGAGCCGGGCACACCCACCTGCTCCTCCTCCCATACACCCTAGCACCGAACCCGACCTCGCCCGAACTCCAGCCGCCGCATTTGCCATCGATGTCGTCGCCTCGCTCCACCCCAGCTCCAGCCACAGCCACCGTTTGACGCGCCGCAATGCGGTCGCCCCAACAAGCCTAACCCCGCCTCCTCTCGTCGCCGGAATCACCGGGACGAGCGACGCCGCCGCGTCTGTGTGTCACCGGCGGTTAGCCGTCTATGTGGCACCATCATTAGTGGCTAATGACACCACTAATTACCCCCCCAGTGACACTGACAGCGGGCCGCAGCCGCTGCTAATCCGTTGGTTTAGTTTAAGTTAAACTCTATTTAGGCACTGTGTCACCGACATGTGAGCCCCACTGGTCAGGTCTGACCTGGCTGACTCAGTTGACTAGCTGACGCAAGCATGATGTAGTGCGGATGTCATAAAACCTTTTCTGGTTTTTATCATATCAGAAATGATTTATAAATTCCAAAAACTTAGCTAAACTTAAAAAATCCATAGTAATTCAACCGTAACTCCAAATGAAATAATTTATATATGAAAAATTATCAAAAAAATATGAAGAATCTGTCTATGGTATTTCATGCATGTTTGAACAACTTAAGGTTTCTGTATATGACAATTTGAATAAATGGCATTTGAAATGTCTTATGTGAAGTTTGAATTTGAACCCCTGGTTCAAACCAACTTCATTTAAATTGTTGCTGGTTGCATTAGCCCAAATCACAGCATATTGCCATGTCATGATCATGCATCATATTATTGCATTGCATTGATTGTGTTCCTTCTTTGTTTGTCGGTGTTGTTCCTTCTCGGTAGCCGATGTTTCCGACGTAGTAACCGTTGACACTAATGAAGTGCAGTATCATCTTCAGAAGTGCCAGGCAAGCAAACCCCCATTGAGCATTCCGATACAATCCCACTCTCTCGCTCTTGCTCTCTTTTATTGCATTAGGACAACAATGATTCAACTATTACATGTTGCAGTAGTTGAACCCATTCCTCTGCATGACCTGTCTTTGCCACAGTAAATAGTTGAAACCTCTTAGCATGAGTAGGAACTATTTGAGCCATCTTGTGACTACTCATCCATGCTTGCTTATTATGCTAGCTATGCTTAGAGTCGTGTCGGGTCTGATTCATCTGGGCGATGAATTGGAATGGTTGTGTTCATGTCCTACTGTGTGAGAGCTAAGTGTGTGAACATGATTTGGTAAAGGTAGAGATGAGAGGCCATGTAGGAGTACATGGTGGGTTGTCTCACTGAGACCGTCCTTAAGAACTGAGTTCTGTGTATATTATCCAAGACTAGCTACTACCACACATTGGGTTCCGGTAACTCGACCCCTCTCGGCTTATTAATCACCTCAATCTCTGTCCAGGAGTTGCAACTAGTTTCTAGTGTTTGTAGGTTGTGTTAGTAGTCTACCAAGTGGCACCCGGTACAAGTGGGCTTGGGACAGACTAGACACCATGGCCCGGTGTACCAAGCACAGTACCACCCATCGAGGTGGATTTGGGAACCCTGCACACATCATTTGGAGCCGTAATGGAATCTTCAGTCGGACTTCCCTTGCGGGTTCAGCCTCAGATAGGCGATAAACCTAGACTAGAGTCTTGCGTGGTTAGTTAGGTTGTGGCCGACACCCTCGCCAGGCTTCCGCTTGAAGGTTGCCGAGATACATGACGTATATATGGTGGTAAGTGGTGAGAGTGTGTGTGAAGAAGTGCACCCCTGCAGGGTAAGATGATCTATTCAAATAGCGGCGCCCTCGGATATGGACTACTTGGAGAATTATATGGTTCATAGACAAGTTGAAATGGATACTCTAAAATGCGCAAGATAAGTGTGAGTGCTATGGATGGCCTTCTCGTAGGGAGACGGGAGAGGATCCATAGTGGAGTATCTATATGGTGAATATATGGACTCGTGTGCGCTCTCTCATCCCAAAGAAATACTGGTAGTCGTAGTATAGGTTAGCTACTGACTCAAAGCTGGCTTGCTGCAGTTAAACCCCACAACCCCCTTCTTTGATACCTGATGCATATGTAGTTAGTTCTGATGTAAGTCTTGCTGAGTACCTTTGTACTCACGGTTGCTTATTTATGTTTTTGCAGAGGAGACGTCAGTCTCACTACTAGTTCTACGTGAAGTTTGACGTTGACCGAGTAGCTTGGGAATCCCAGACAGAGGTCTGGTTCCTATGGAGGGTCTTGTAGATAGTCAGGCTTCTCAGCCTTTTTCTTTTGTATTTGCCTATACTCAGACATGTTATGCCTCCCTTTCTTGTATGACTTTGTATGCTGGGTCATGGGACCCATGTTTGTAATATCATGTTATGTATGGCTCTTCGGAGCCTCTTAAATAAATACTTTGAGTCCTAGAGTTATGTTGTGATGCCATATTGTATCTACACATATCGTGCATATTATGTGTATATTTAAAATGCATTGGTATGTGTGGCATTCGACACCTAGTTATCTGCTTTGGCAGCCTTCCTTACAGGGAAACGCCTCCTAGTGCTTCCACTGAGCCTAGTAGTTCACTACTGCTCCGGAACACATGGATTGACCGGCATGTATCCTTCTTTGCTCTTGTGTCTGTCCCTACGGGGAAATGTCACGTGGTGTTTTACTGGAGTCCTTGTAGCTTGCTACGACTCGGTTGCACACGCTGATGACCGACACGTGCATTGCTGGGTTACGTATGCCTGTCCCTGTACGTTTGTGCCACCTTGGTTTATGACTAGTCATGTCGACCCGGGTTCTCTATCATATGGATGCTAGCATCACAATCATATACGTGAGCCAAAAGACGCAAACAGTCCCGGCCAAGGTAAAGGAGGCAGCCGTGGGTTACCGTGCGTGAGGCCGCAAAGTGATATGATGTGTCTTATGCTAGATCAGTGTGACTTAGGATCGGGGTCCCAATAGCTCATTGCCTCTTGCATCCTATGATTGCACACATTCATGTGAAAAGCAGCAATCACGGCAGCGGGGTGAACATCGGGAATGTTGTGGTGCACACGACTGAATCTCTGTATATACTTCCATAAAGACTCGCCATCTCTTTGTAGGATTACGTGCAGATCACTGGGCTGACCAGGAAGCTTGTGGCCTCCGGTGTAAGCACCAATAAACTCATTGCACAAATCGGACCATGAAGAAACGGAGCCTTCCGGCAAGTTCATCAACCAAGATCTCACATTGGGTTTGAGTACCAATGGGAAATAGTTGGCGAGAACTTTCTCATCCTGTCCTCTGGCAGCTTGTACGGCGATCGTATAGATGCCCAAGAACTCTGTCGGATTGAGCTTGCCGTCGTATTTCTCCGGCAACTCTGGCTTGAAGGCCCAGGTTGACGGCCAGCGGACTTGCCACAGCTCACGAGTGTAGGCTGGGCATCCAACCTCATAAGGTAGATACCCGCCAACCTCGGGCGCAGGCTCATCAATTACTGGGCCGTTGCGTGCGTCCAATTGACGGCGCGCCTCCCGACGCTGTTCAATGGTGGTGCGGGCATCTTCTACCTGCCTGTCACGTAGCACTTGATGTTGGTCTTGTTGCGCCCGCGGATCCGACGAGGCCATCGATGCTTTCTCGGGCTCAACGGGTCAGCAAGTCTGCTGTTGATGTTGATGTTGTTGCCGTGGAGGTGACTGCACCATTGGCGCAGCAGCTCCGGCACGGCCACCAGCTGGAGTTGCCGGTGCCGTCAGCAGACGCTGTGAAGGTCCTGCCTGTTGTGACCTGCTGGCTTCAACAAACCCAATGGGGCTCTGGATGGTGGCTCTCCACTCATCCATCTTGTTAGCCGCTAGAGGAAAATTCAACAGCATCTGCGCCCGTGCCATGGCCTCCGTCGCCGTAGTTGGCATGGCCGGGAGCGAAGCACAGGACGTCGCTCGACTTCTGGCAGAGCCGGAAGGAGCTTTATCCCATGCTTGTTGCCGCGGCGCATGTTCGCCAGCGTGCTCACGCAGTGGTGATGGTGCCTGAAGATCTTGCGGCTGATCTATAGGCGTCTTGCCATGTGGTCGTCGTCCGAAACGACCAGCGGCGTGCGGAATCACATCACGCCCATCTTGCGATGGTCGCGGTGTGCATCCCGACGTAGCATCCTTGGATGCCACAGCAGCTGGATATTGGCTCGCGCCAGTCCGGACGGTGTTGCTCCGGTGACTATGCTCGCCAGAGCACTGAGGAAGCGGGAGTTGGCCATCCGCGCCACCTCCGCCATTGTGGTTTCGATCGCCAGAGCGGCGAGGAAGATGAGTGCCCGCGTTGTGCGCTCCGCCTGCTCCACCCGCGCTGGCTGCGCCGCCTGCGCCCCCTGCACTGGTTGCGCCTCCCGCACCGCCCGCACCGGCTGCACCACCTGTGTCGCCTGTAGGCGCCTGCAATGGAAGCTTGGATGTCGATGGAGCTGCTGCGGTTGCGCCCTTCTTTTTAGGCGCCATCGTAGACGATTGATGCGGAGCATCCTACGGACATCACCATGCCAAGAGTTCCATTGCTAAGAGACACGCCCAACTTCTACTTCAAGTATACTAAGGTGAATTCCATCCTTAATGCGTGTCTTCTTGGTTCCCTTGAGGATGATATACTACATGACCGTCCTACCGTGTGCATGTATAGGTTTGAGCCCAATGATGATTGTGCCATGGAGGAGGTCATCCACAAGCGAGCGCCTACATCATCCATGAGAGAAGCTTGGAAGCAGAGAAGGAACCGTCAAGAAGAAGGATGGGAAGGCCACGAGGAAGATGGAGGCTGCCAACATGAAGAAGGCAGGACGTTCCAGGAGACCCCGTGCCCACGGGCCTTCACTGTTGTAGCACCCCATGCGCACGGGCGTGTTCCGTGCCCATGGGACCCCCGTGTGCACGGGGCCTACTTAGCCTGTGCGCACGGCCCCTCCCAGCGAGCTGGCTGTGTGTTGTCTGTTTTGCCCTCCACTTCGTCCCTTTCCTCCCTTCACCTATATATACTATGCCTAGACCATTTGTTAGGGATAGCAAAGGATATGATATGATCTTGAGAGAGCTTTCCTCATCTACCCTCTCCCATGGAGATCAAGACCTCCTAGGAGAAGATCCCTAGTGGATATCAAGACCCCATCTTGGGAAGGATCTATCTAGATCATCAAGACCTCATTTCCTCTTGGATTTGGGATGAACTATACCTTGTATCTTTCCTTTGTTGTCCTTGTACCTTGTGGATCTTATGTGTTGCTAGTCTAGTGGATGTGTGATTGGACTTGTTCTTGAGTGTTTCTCTTGTGATTTCCCCTCTTGTTCTTCGTGTTCTTCGCGTTCCTCTTCGTAGCCTCCTCCAATTCATGAACATTGGGACAAATCGGGGCACTTTGGCCCGTGCCCTACAACATTCTTGGAACAGACCATAGGTTGTCATGAATTTGGAGCCCCAATCCCCCACTTTCTTGCTTTAGTTTGAATTTTTCTTGCCAATTTCGAAAATTCCCCACAAAAAGAGTCATACCAATTTTTTTTGTGATTTGTTGTTCCTAGTGCGTTTTTGTTGGATTCAATCCATGGATCTGGTGTTTAGCAAGTAGATCCACATTCTATTGCGTCCCCATAGCCTAATTTTTCTTTTCCCCCTTCGAATTTGGAGTTGAAATCTCGATATTTCCGCCACCCCCGTGACCACGGGCCCCCGATACGTCTCTGGACACCCCGTGCCCATGGCACTTGTACTGTGCGCACGGGACCCCGTGCCCACGGACCTATACCCCCCGTGCGCACGACCCCCCCCCAGATTAGCCGCCACCGCTTCACCATTTTGACCATATCTCCCACTTCCGAACACCGATTTGGGTGTTCTTTGGCTCGTTGAAAAGCTAGCGATGTGCCCGAGCTGCTTATATTGGTTTTACCATCATTTGACTCCATAAAATTTTGTGCATTTTGCCATCTTTGCATAGGCCATCCACCATAACTTTCGCACAACCACCATAGACTTCCGCAACCTAACCCATTTTGGTTCCTATTGCATTTGTGGTTGTTTGAGTTGCGATTTGAGTCTCCTATGGTGTTTCGGCTACTTAGGGATGGTTACATCTTCATCACCACCGATGACTTGTATCGGTCCATCGACTACATCCACCACGACATTCCGCATCGACGACGACCACCCATCCTTTGAGACCATCTTCAACCGGAAGCAAGGCCGGTTACCCTCGACTTCGTGAAAGGTTAAGTGTGATGAAGGTATCCATTCCATCATAAACTTTTCCTTCCTTGCCATTACATCTTGATAGCCCCACCATCTTTGTGAATACCTTCATACCTATTGAAACTAGCATTCCGAGTATTGCCGGGCTTCGCGAAAACTTGAGCACCATAGTGATACGATATCATATTGTTGCATAATTTGATATATCATATAGTGCAATTGTTTGCTCCCGTGCATATCTTGTGATACATATCTCATGTGTTTGGTTCAGGCTCAAAAAGACTAGTGGAAAGGAAGAGAAGATAAAAAAAGCTTTTAAGCAAGAAAGAAAAGATCATAAGCTTATAAGCAAAAGAGTGTTGAGCATGAAAAGAGATACTTGTGCATGAGGATATATGGAATAGGAAACTTGTTGCTTGCATACATATAGGTTGGTGCCAAGTGGTGAATCGTGCCCAAACGTGCAATCAAGCTAGCGTCTCTCCTAGTGTTTGTGCAACATGAGCTTAGTCTTCGTTAAGCAATTTTGTATTGCTCATCCCTATAGTTGCACAAGCCCCATTATCCCACCGTGTGTGTTTCTTTATTTCCCTCCTCTATATTTGTGATCACTTGCTTTGCATTTTGAGTCCTTTGGATTGATTTCAATATTTACATATCTTGGACTTCAATTTGCATGAATTTGTGCCACTTGTCCTAACCAAGCCACTCGATAAGCTTTACTTTGTAGGTGTGAGTGAACAAGTCCGGTACCAATTCCACTATTCTTTCATTTCACATTGAGTGAAACGGGATATAGTCTCAACTTTGGGAAAAGGTAGCTTGGTATTGTTTATCTCATTTCCTACTCAACTTTGCTCGAGTCTTGTGATGGATAGGCGAAGCACATCATCTCCGGTCTACAACCACGATGACGAGTTCGATGCCATGAAGAACTTCATCGACGCCAAGATGGACAAGTACATGGAGGAGCTCAAGGTTCTCATCAACACTGGCAAGCGGTCTTCATCATCTTCGAGAAGATGCTCAAGTGCAAAGACTCCCGAGCTACCATCTTCGGCAAGGACACAACGACATCGACACCGACAAGACCAGGACGCTCAAGTTCATCAAGGGCGTACCCCAAGAATGGAAGAGCAGCCTTCCGAGAGCATATTGGCTTCTCTGCCAACCCCATGCACATGGGCCAGCAACCCCCGTGCACACGGGACCCTGTGCACACGGCCTCCTACACCCCCGTGCGCACGGGCCATACAGAACAGCAACATCGACTCTGACTCTACGGCTTCATCAACTACGTTGGCATCCTCGCCAAGTGACTTCAAGGCATCTTCGCCTTTGGAGGTATGGCATCTTCGCCTACTCCACGAGCTCAAGCCCACTACGTCCACGGGCTACTTCGACTTCACCAACAACTACAAGTCTACTCGACCCAGAGCATACTTCGCTACGACCACGCTCCAAGATGGCAAGAGTGACATGATCGAGCATGGGATTTTCCCTTCGGTCATGGAGGTGAGTGATGATGTTCCATCTTTGGCCTTCATCCACGGCGACGACGACGAGATGGTTGAGCATGGGATTTTCCCTTTGACCAAGGAGGCGTATGGTGATGAGTTGAGCGACTTGGGCCACCATATTGAGAGTGAGAGTGACTTCACCACTGGCCCCATATATGATGAGATGCCCCAATTCCCATGTGAGGAGAGCCACCACCACCACCACTTGAGTGATTTGAGTGACTCCACCATATGTGACATTGAGTGCACCTATTTTGAGGGAGTGCGTGAGCCACCACATACAGAGAGTGAGGTAGTTGATACGGCACGTGAGGCCATTTTGATTTCTATCGACTTACCCTCTACCTCTATTGTGTCTTCTCATTTGGTGCTAGGTCCCATATACGATGACGCCCCGATCCTCGACGACTCCATCCTTCCTTTGGACAAGACAATGGCCATGGTGGAATGTGATGCACCCCCCACATGGTTCCATCACGATGATCATGACCACGAGTTGGTTCGTGCCACCTCACATACACCACATGAGTGGAATGACAAAGGTAACATAGGTGAAGGTGATGCTCTTGTCCCACTAGTGTACATTTCTTGCTTGCATGATGTCGATCCTCCTATTAACACGCTTCATGCTAGTGCGACCCCCCCCCCCCCATGCAATGATTTACCCATTTATGATGAGTATGATGATTGCCATGTGGAGTCTATTAGTTGTGATGCCATGTTGCATAGGATTTATTGTGCTAATTCTCTCGGTCACATCATGTTTGCAACCCCTCTTGACTTGTCATATGCTATGCATGAGATCACCCATATGTCATATTTGCAATCTCTTCATAGTGACTATGCATATGCCATTAAAATAAACCCAATTTGCACATATGGAATAGATGACAAGCCCATGGTTATTGGCATTTGCTTTTCTTGTTATGATATTGATATGCTCCCTTTGCAAAATTTGTGCATTTCATCTCATATGCCATGCCATGACCACCTAGCTTTGGACATGCATTGTTTGCCATGTTGTCAATTTTCTCCATATTATGCTTCCGCTATTGCTCATGAGGAGACCCCCATAGTTTCCTCATACATGTTAGGAGATTTTGATCCATTCGATGAATTGCATGATCCCAATAATTGTGTGCACAATATGCTCCCCATGAATGATTATGATATTGATGTGCCATATACTTACATGATAAATTTGTGTCCCCATCGTGTTATACATAACAACTATTCTTTCATGATGGATGACATATTTCTCTACCGTGCCTCAAATTTCTTTGAGCGATGCTTATCTTGTGCTAATTCTCACGTGCACATACACATCATGATGGATGATGTGTACATTTACCACGCACACACTTTGTTTTGTTTGTCCCCATGTTGTGTAGGTAGATATGCTTCCTCGTCAACCTCGCAAGCGCAAGAGTTGACGAAACACGCTCTAGAGAGAAATGATGATTTGGGATCCCGTGGATTGTCTTTCCCACCGCTCCCATCGCGCAATGACTTCGCGCATTTCTTATACATGGCCCTCACATGGTTATGGGTTATTGTCCTTTATATATCCTTTGCCCATATTGCCATGTTCACTTTGCATGATATGTTCATTTCCATTTGGATGACATGCTTTGGTGACCCATGCTTTGCATTACACGTGATCCATGATTCTACTACTTGTATGTGTGTTTGCATGCTTGGTGGAGATATCACTTGTTATTGCCATGTTTGCTATGTACCCCATGTCTATGATGATACTTTGATCTTGCCTTGTATTCGTGCTTATGCTATGTCATGCGCATTTGTTATGCCTATTATTTGCTCACATGACATGATTGCCATGATTTCCTCTAGTGTGTTGCATCTTTGCTCCACTAGTTTGTACGACATGATTATTATGATTGCTTTCCTTGTTGCATCACCGATGATGAATACTCGCTCGTTTCATGTGGTTGATGGCATCCATTCACATGCTTTGCACATGATTGATATTGCTTCTTGTCATATATCTCCATATGTTGCCTCTCTCATGCTAGATTATTTGCCATGTATTGAGTGCAACAATGATTTTAGTCTTGCTAATGAGATTGCCCCCATAGCTTTCTCCCATATTATTGGAGTTTTTGACATCTTTCATGTGAAAATGGCTTGTCTTCCTTCTTTGCACCATATGCCTAGTGCCACGAATATATCCATTGTTGCATCATATTATTCATGCACTTTTGCTTATAATGGTTATGTGCAAGGGAAGAGAACCATCATGATGGATGATGTGTCTGTCTACCATGCACATACGTTGTTGGCTTTGTTGTGTGCATGTGTAGTATCGTTCGACTCTGTGTCAACTTCCACTTCACGTGAGTTAACCATTCAACCTCTTGGGAGCGAGCCACTTTCGACCGACGTGTCGCTCATGTTGTACTTGTCGCTTGGGATGTCGATCTTGTATGCATTGTTGTTGTAGCGTGCTAGAACCTTGAATGGTCCATCAGCTCGAGGAAGTAGTTTGGACTTGCGCTGATGAAGAAAACGCTCTTTGTGGAGGTGTAGCCACACAAGATCTCCGGGGTTGAACACCATGGGTGCTTGTTCATGTTGACCTTGGTCGCGAGTCGTTGTACTTGGTGCTCGATCGTGTGCCTTGTATCTTCATGCATCTTCTTGAGGTATCTCGTTCTTGCGCTTGCATCCATGTTGATGCGCTCTTGGAGTGGTAGCGGTAGAATGTCCAATGGAGACAACGGGTTGAAGCCGTAGACGACCTCGATGGGGGACTTGCCGGTGGTAGAGTGTGGTGCTCGATTGTAGGCGTACTCGGCGATGGGCAAACATTCCTCCCACTCCCTTATGTTCTTCTTGATCAATACGCGGAGGAGTGTTGAAAGTGTCCGGTTGGTGACCTCCGTTTGGCTGTCGGTTTGTAGATGATATGCCGACGAGAATAGTAGCTTGATTCCGAGCTTGGCGTAAAGTGTCTTCCAAAAGTAGCTAAGGAACTTGATGTCGCAGTCTGATACAATCGTCTTGGGCACTCCATGCAATCGCAAGATTTCCCTACAAAAGATATTTGCAACATGTGAAGCATCGTCGATCTTGATACATGGAATAAAATGTGCCATCTTAGAGAAACGGTCCACAACAACAAATACCGAATCTTTGCCGTTTTGAGTTCGAGGCAAACCAAGCACAAAATCCATACTAATATCTTCCCATGGTTGATATGGAATAGGAAGTGGCATATATAGACCATGAGATTGAGCTTTGGACTTAGCTTTGTGGCATGTAGAGCACCAGTTGGTGTAGCGTGAGACGTCGTGGAATATCTTTGGCCAAAAATAGTTCTTGGAGAGCATGGCGAATGTCTTGTCGCATCTGAAATGTCCCATGAGTCCTCCATCATGAGCCTCTTGCAAAAGCAACAAACGAAGAGAAGACTCGGGGATACAAAGTTTGTTAGCTCGCATAAGATAATCATCCTTCAAATAGTATCGCTCCCAAGTTTTGTGTGTTAGGCATTTGGCATATGGAATCGCAAATGAAACATCATGAGCATACAAGTCTTTAATGTGCTCAAATCCTATAACATTCAACTCAATTTGAGTAACCAACATGCATTTGCGGGAAAGAGCGTCCGCCACAACATTTTCCTTACCTTTGATGTACTTGATAACATAAGAAAAAGACTCGATGAACTCACTCCATTTGGCATGATGCTTATTCAATTTTGTTTGACCCTTAAGGTATTTAAGCGTTTCATGATCCATATGGATGACAAATTCATGGGGGTGAAGATAATGTTCCCACACATGCAAGACTCTCACTAAAGCATATACCTCTTTGTCATAAATGGGATAGTTAAGTTGCGCGCCGGAGAGTTTCTCACTAAAATATGCAATTGGGCGCTTCTCTTGCATTAACACACCACCTATGCCATTACCACTAGCGTCACAATGCACTTCAAAGGTTTTATCAAAGTTGGGTAAGGCCAGTAATGGAGCATGTGTAAGCAAGTTCTTAAGCTCATGAAATGCGGCATCTTGGGATGGACCCCAAACAAATGGTGCATTCTTCTTACTCAATGCGTGCAATGGTGATGCAATAGTGCTAAAATCCTTCACAAAGCGTCGATAAAACCCGGCTAAGCCAAGGAAGCTACGCACTTGAAGCAAATTGGTTGGTTGTGGCCAAGTTTTAATAGCATCACTTTTTGCTTCATCAACTTGAACACCCTTAGAGGAGACTACAAAGCCCAAGAAAACAAGATTGTCAACACCAAAATTGCATTTTTCCATGTTAGCATACAGTCGCTCGTTTCTAAGAACTTGCAATACGTCCCTAAGATGTATGACATGATCTTCAAGAGATTGGCTAAACACAAGAATGTCATCAAAGTATACCACAACACAAATGCCAATATATTTGCGAAGAACATAATGCGTCACACGCATAAAAGTGCTAGGTGCTTGAGATAAGCCCATAGGCATGACTAACCATTCATATAAGCCAAATTTGGTTTTGAAAGCCATTTTCCATTCATCACCCTCTTGCATGCGAATTTGATAGTAGCCACTTTTAAGATCAATTTTTGAGAAAATGGTGGCTCCACTAAGTTCATCAAGCATGTGATCAAGGCGTGGAATGGGATGGTGATATCTAATGGTGATGGCATTAATGGGACGGGAATTCGAACACATGCGATAGCTACCATCTTTCTTAGGCACAAGAATAACCAGAATGGCACGTGGACTCAAGCTCTCACGTACATACCCGTTTTCCATGAGATGTTGCACTTGCCTTTGGATCTCTTTGGTTTCGTCGGGGTTGATGCAGTATGGTGCCTTGTTCGGTAAGGTGCGCCGGGGATGAGGTGGATGCGGTGTTCGATTCCGCGAAGTGGAGGAAGTCCGGGAGGTAGCTCATCGGGAAAAACGTCCGTGAATTCCTGCAATAGATGAGACAATACCAAAGGTAGATGTTGTGAAGTATTAGTCCGCACTGCTTCATCTTTGCACACAAGCACAACGTGAAGAATACTCGATGGGCTCTCACTCAGATCCCTCATGTCTCTTTTGGTGGCTAAAAGCACTAAACCTTTCTTGTCATTCATTGTGGAGTCGCTCATTTTTGGCTTGTGGTGCTCACTCTCTTTATGGTGGTTCGCTCTCTTACTAGTATATCCACGATGAGTTAAAGCTTGCTTGTCGGCGATGACTTGACTTGGCGACATGGGTCGAAGCACGAAATCCTTGCCCTTCATCTTGAAGCTATAGTGATTGGTCCGTCCATTGTAGATGACTCCACGGTCGAAATTGCCTAGGTCTTGAGGAGATGGCACACGGACATGGGAACCACATCACACTCCAAGGTGTCTTCGTATGCGCCAATCTTGAAGGACACTTGAACGGTGTGCTCCACTTGAATGGTGCCGGAGTCGCTTAACCATTGGACTTTGTATGGGCGAGGGTGCTTGATGCGGAGCATCCTACGGACATCACCATGTCAAGAGTCCATTCGGCAAGTGACACGTGCGACATCTACTTCACATACATAAAGGTGAATCATCTCCTTTACACGTGTTCACTTGACCCCTTCGAGGATGGTAAACTACTTGACACTTCTCCCGTGTGCATGCATAGGTATTGTCGGAGCTTCATGGATGACGAGGAGGAGTGGAAGCGCCAAGGAACAACTACACCATCCGCGAGGGAAGCATGGAAGCAAAGACGGAAGAAGATGGAGCTGCTGAAGCTACAGCGGCCAGACATCCGGGCCAAGGGCCGGACATCCGGCGCCACGGTAGCCATGAGGAAACTGCCCAACAAACGACCAAAAGCATCAGCGGTCGGACATCTGGCGCGACCCCGGACATCTGGCGCTGTGGCATCCCGGCTCAGAGTCACCGGAGCAACCCGTATTCCAGCCCAGAGATCAAGTCTTCTGGAATACGACACTGCTTGGCATAGAACAAATCAGCTCTTTATTACTAATAAATGAAGTACAAGGGTTTGAGATATTACAAAGGGTTGCTTCGGCAAAACTACGCTTGCTATAATAACTCTATGCTAGCAGCGGCTCGAATGCTAGTAGCAGAATCACGACGTCAAAATGGACTCCACTCCACTGGGACTCTGGCTGGGACACATCCTAGCTCGCAACACGAACACCTCCACTATGCAAACATGGCAGCACTTGCAAACTGGCATGACACGCCAGGTGAGTACTTTGAATGTACTCGCAAGCTCGCAACAAACAAAAGCATCAAGGCATAACAATGTCATAGCAGTCGTGATTAAATCAGATCTAACTGCTACAAAAAGGGTGGAAGAAAATAATAACATGCTATTGCTACAAACATCAACTTGTTGCCACTACAGTACCACTTTGCCCTGAGCCACATGATTAAACCACTTACTCTCGTGACCAACTCATGGTCACCTTGAAAACAACTGACGATCATCCCTGAGATCATCCTCAACATTTACCAGTGGTCCTCAACAATCAATCACCTGACTATGCTGAGACGAGTTCTTCCATCATTAACATGTCATTCCCTCATTGGTGTTGATCAAACAGTGTGACTTAGTACGAACTGTGTCCAATACCGTGGACTCGGCTATTCAAATAGATCCTTACACTCTTTAGAGGTTGCCCACTTTACCCACACTATGGAGCTCCTGGTCCCGTACCTCGGTACACTTCCCTTTCCGGGTGGACCGGTGCTGCTCCAACGAAACTTGCCTAACCTGTGACTCCTCCACCGTACCACCGACAATCATCCTCTCCCGGAGTCCTGCCCTGGGTGGCCCCTATGTCACTCTTGACACCTGCCACCGTCATGGCCAACAAACTGTCCCAAACGGGGACCTGAGCTCAAAAACCAAACCGGGCTCACAAGGTTATCATCGTCTACCTGATCAGGGTAGCACGCACGCATAACCTCCCCTCTTTGGTGGTACTGATAAAGGAGCACGCTGTTAGCGCAAGCAAAGGCTGTCCCATTTCGGCAGATGTGGCTGCACTGGAAAGTTCGGTTCAGTGGCACTTGATCAACGATGAAGGAATTTATCCCAAAGTAATCATAGTCATCACTGACATTCCGATGTACAAGTGATCCAAGTTATCACAAAAACCAACTAGAAATCCAATGAGCATCATGATCAACTGCTACCACTGATCCCATAAATGCAATACCGGCGGAATCAAAATAATCATAGACGGTAATCTCACAGTCCGACAGCATTACCACATAAATCCGGAAATCTGCTAGTATCCTATAATCCCATCATCATCATAACAGTAACTTATCCAAGATCTTCAAAGTAGTACATGAATTAATCCATTCATAAATAATTCATATTTGGCATTAAAATAATTATTTAAACTATGATATTGCAATGCAATTATACAAATGAGCATTGTGGCTTGCCTTGCACCACTAGAGTGTGGGAGTACTCCTGGCCTTCACCAACCACTCAAAACAATCTGAAAAGCATTTTCAAATACCACATAAAGCATTTTCTTTTGACCAGAAATTCTAGACAACAGAGAAAAATACCAAATTTTTATAGCAGAAAGAGGAGCTCATAAGAAAAATAATGCAAAAAGAATGAACTCATTTGGACTTATGGTTTAAGAGTTAGAGTTGGTCAAAGTTCAGTCAAAGTTTCTGGAATTATTTGAATTAAACAGAAAATCAGAAAAACTTCAGACGGCCACGTCGAAGACGTAAACTAGCTGGGCGTTTCCACTAACGTACCGATTCGGAAGCGAAAGAGTCACTGACGGGTGGGGCCCGCACGCTAGGTTTAAACAGAGAAGAGAGGGAACAGAGGGCGGCGGGACTCACCGGCGACTTTCACCGGCGTAGAGGCTGCGGCGGAGCTGGGCAAGGGTGGGAATGGATAGGGCGGACGCCGGTGAGCATGCTCGTACTCGTATCTCATCGGGAGATGGCCGGACGGTGTCGCCCCCATCGTCTCAGGCGGCGGCGAGCTTCGGGTGGCGATCGATCCGGCGACTCCGGCGAGCTATCGGGCAGAGGAAGGGCTGGGGATGGTCAGTGGAGCTTCACGAGCTCACTGGTGGTCTCGGCTGGGGCTGGGGTGGGCGGAGGCGAGCGGACGGAGCTGGGGTAGAGTGGCGGAGCTCTTCGCCGGAGACTGAGAAGGAGGGCTCTCTGGCCTGCCCTGGCGCTGCTAGTGGCGATTGAGAGGGAGAGGAGCGGAGTGGTGCAGCGAGACGAGGCCGGGGAGGGCCTTTTATAGGTGAACGAGGGGTGGCCGAGCCGGATCCCTCCACGGTTGAGCTGGCCGTCACGGCGTGGGCTGAAGTGACGAGAGGGGCGGGAGAAGTCAATGCGACGGCGACGGCTCGAGGCAGAAGACGCCAGCCAGCTAGGCCACAGTGCCCGTACGGTGCACAGCGGCGGAGCTTGGCCGTGTCTGCCGGCGAGCTTCGCCGGAGGGGGGAGAGTTCCATACGGGCCAGCTGGACGGCAGCGGCGATGTCGGCACGTTTGGACATGGAGAGGCATCGCGAGGGGGCTAGAGCAGTCGCGTCCGACGCGGTCGACGTGCAGAGCACGGTTTTGGCCTGGCCAGACGCGTGGTCACCGCGTGCACTGGCGCACGCGGTGCGCTCTGGCCTGCCCGGTCGTGTCCATGCGATAGTCCCTCCTTCCAGAGGCCTCCCGGTGCAGCTGGTTTGACAAGAGGTGGCTAGGACAGCTGGATAGCTTCCATGAAAGTTTCTGGACAGAAACTTGTGCAGCAAGCTAAGGAAAAATGGTTAGCGCTTTGGGAGTAAAAGTTTACCATACTGAAATGTAGTAGGAAGGTGCACATGCTGGGAAAAATTCAGACCAAATGGATCAGTGTAGAGCATGGTTGCTTCACAATTGCCTCTCTGGTCCAGAAATCTTGCAGAGGATGTTGCACTCACTAGGATGGGTTCCTGGAGTTGAAACTTGGTATTGGTGGGTATTTTGGGAATGCCAACATGCTATAAAAATTTCAGTCCAATTGGGTTAGTGTACAGGGTACTTCCTTCACAACACTTCCCACTGGACAGAAATTTGGAGGAATTTTATAGAAAAATTGGCTGAATGAAATGAGCCGAAAATTTGTGGGGACTAATAATATGGGTAGGAGAATGTCCTGGATTAATTTCAGATTTTTTAAAGCAGTATAAAATATAGTTGCCTCACAAACTGAAATTATGACCAGAATCAAAGATTGGATGTTGTGTTCACCATGAGGAGTAACTCTTGAATATTTTCACATATCCAAGGTTCACATGGTCCAAAGGATTTGTGAGAATTTTCTTGGAATTTTTGGAAGAACAGAAATATAGGTTGCTTCACAACCTAGAGCTCAAAGGTTATTCCTTTAATGGAAAAAGGAATATTAGGTTGGAATAAAATTGAGATTGAGCAAGGATAGAAATGACATGACTTGAGAGAAGCTTTTGAGGGCCTGAGTCACTTGGGAAAGAAAATCAAGAAAATATTCCCAATTTTTAAGTCCATAGAGCCATTCAGAAACAAATCTAAGCCAAATTCCAAATAAAATTTTAAATTAAATTTTGAAGAGAAAGGCTGGGAAAAACCAAGGTGTCACAAACCTACCCCCCTTAAGATAAATCTCGTCCTCGAGATTTGGTTTCTCAGGGAACCAGTATGAATATTCTGCCTTTAAAGAAAACCAGTTCCAACTTGGGTATCCTTTTTCTTGATATAATGTTTTCTCACGAATCTCATAGGACCTGACTTTCTTACTTTGGGGTGGTTTGCTTTTCCGCACCCACATTCTGACAGATCTTTCCTCGCATATCCAACATTATGCTGACTTCATTATTACCATGTCTACTGGTTCATCCAGCATATTTTCCTGATTGGAGTAAGTCACCCTCCCATCAGTCCGGGAGTGATGTTTGATGAGCATGTCCTGCCCCCATTTGGTACCCGTAAGGATTATGAACAACTTTCTTTAGTGGACACAACCAAACTGGTTATTGTATCGAGTTATAATGCTGAGGATCACAATGTTTTTCCTGGTGGGGTCTGACTGCTTGCAGGGTGGCTGAATCCTCTGAGCTGATTGTTTTGTCTCCCTTCTGTATTGACGATTTGGCTGATATTCGTCATCTCCAAAGGAGTAATACCTTATAGCAATACCTTGACTAACGGTGGTCCTGGCAGAATAACCTTGCTCATGACAGGGGAGCGCACGCATAGGCATTTGATCCGAAGTTGTTGTGTAGCATTGCAAGTGCCCATTCTGTCGATATAAGTCTTGCGATGCCTGATATGAAATCCTTCAATACAGAGCAAAGCGGACCACTTGGTGGTGTATTCATGATAATTGATCAGCCCATCTTAGGTATTCGTATCATGTTGTTTCCGTAAAATCATCACACCTACATCTTCAGTCTTGCTCTTCTTTATTGTTCTCTTTCTTGATTCCTGTGCTGCAGAAATTGATCACGTATCCTCAACTCTTCATATGACCATGGGTGTTATCAGGTGCAAAATTCTGGCAAGCATCCCTAGTCCTCAACCAAGTGTAGTCACATTTATCTGACAAGCTTTTCATCTCACAAGCTGTAGTGATAAGGCATTGGTCCTCCAAACTTCTTGCATGAAATCGGCAAATAAACTAGTGGCCACCAGAACGGTCTTTACAACTCAGATCTGGGACTTTTACTGGAGTAATTCAATCATGGCTCAAGACGGCTGGAAAACAGCTCAGAGCATGAGACCATGTTGACAAAGGAATGTAGCGACTCCCTAAGACCGCCGAAGAACAGCTCAGAACATAGAGTCACCGCTACCAAAAGAAACTCAACAGCTACCTGAGACGGCCAAAAAACAGCTCAGAACACAAGACAGTTGTTGAAAAGAGAAATATAATGCCGGCATCCACCCCAAACGGCCGAAAAAAACAGCTTAGTACACGGGTGTGGTGTCGTCTCCAAGGAAAAGCAAGCAAGGGTTCATCGGAACCATATACCAAGTTCATAAGTACCTTGGTATCCACTGCCAAAATTGTTGTTCCAAATTGTCCTACTTCATAGCTTGTGAGTCCTCCCAACATGCTGATGGGTATACCAGTGTTCGTTCACTTGCATAACTTATGTAGGTGTTGGATCCTTACCTTCCTTTGGTAGTCTGGCTTAAACATAGTTGCTTTCGTACGAGTGACTATCATTACCCGGGCAACATTCCACCATGTATATAGAAGCATGTATAGCTAAACATCTGATTTCCAAGGCCGACTTTTGTGTCCTGATTAGCTCATATTTCTGACCGAAAAACTTATAACTTAGCTTCTCGAGATGCACTGCCAACACACCGTGTACTAACTTATACCAATGCTGCCAACTACTTGTAGTACCATGCTGAAAAAGATTGGATAGCTGGTGTTGGAAGCCATCGGGTATCGTGCTGAAGAAGACTGAATAGCTTGTGCTCGAAACTTCTGCCGGAATAGCGTGCTGAAGAAGGCTAGGTAGCGTTCCCCAGAAGCTTTCCCTCCTGGTTACTTGTCGAGGAAGACTATGTACCTTATGCTGGAAACTTTCCCATGGTAGCTTACCGAGGAAGACAGGGTATCTTGTGCTGGAAGCCATCCACATATCGTACTGAGGAAGACTCGAAGAGCCTTGCCCCATAAGTTTCTCCGGTGGCGTCCAGAGGACGACTGGATTGCTTATACCAGAAGTTTCTTGTTGTGCTATGCTGCTATGTATACATCCTCGTAACTCCGCTTGTTTGTTACCTGCGGAAGAGTTGGCCGACTATCCTTCTTGAATCCCAACTTGTACTGTAACCATATCACTGGTCTTGCACACACTGGTCTTCCTGCTTGCTTAAACATTACTACTAATTGCATCGCTGATGTAAACTTGACACCATTAGTCAATTCAGAATACTATTCTCTTTCAACCAAATGTTTCCTCAAGCACTGTGATCCTGACAATTTCTTACTGCCCAACTTAACCTCCAAGTACTTGCAATCCTCATTATCTCTTCGTGTTCGCTAGTTGATGAGCAACTTCCATAGAGAAGGTAGTATGACACCGAAGAACCAAAGAAGAGCAAATGAAGACTGCTCAAGGAAATGCACCAAACTTGCAAAAACCACACTTTATTGCTACCCAGGGTAATTTACAACACTTGGCACTACCACAACTCATGCAACATGAACCTCGTGGATACTTAGGCACTAGGGTTGGATGGCAGGTTGCTGGAGAGCGAAGGAGCTGGCGGAGAGGTTGACGGAACTAAAGCCATACCAAGGGCTCTCCGGGCACGAGTTGCATCTCGAACTAGCTTAGTGATGAGGACGTACTCTGCGACCATGTAACGAGACATGTATGCCACAGCGACATCGTCATCTGAGCGGACAGGAGGAAATCTAATCCGTCTGGGAGTGGTGGACATGGTGGGATAGTACTGGAAGGCACGATTTTCCTGCATCACGTTTTCCTGATGGCTAATAATAGTGAGGCCTGCCAGAGCGGCAAGTTGGACAGCGCGATCCGGGGTAGAGGCATAACCACCATGGAGACTATAGGTACGCTTCCCCAAAGGTAGGTCGACTGACAGAATGAAATTGGCATGATACTCAAGCACCAGTCCCGCAAGCGAGGTCTGGAACACTTGGTACCTTGGCATCTCTCCACTGGGATAGAGAAGATGCCAGACATCCCAAAGCAGGGATGCGAAGCTGAGTGGTGCAGGGGCTGAGTTATAGTCAACAGGAACGGATGCCATCTACAAAATCAACTGATTAGTGAGCCAAATCTATATGCATGCCATGCCACAAACAAATGCATCAACCAAGTGTAGCAACTCAGATGCAACACACAAGCAGGCTAGGCTCTAAACTAACAGTTTCTAACGTCCGGGTTAGCTAGGGTGTCCTATAGCCAAACCTGGCTCTGATACCAAACCTTGTGGCACCTCGGCTCAGAGTCACCGGAGCAACCCGTATTCCAGCCCAGAGATCAAGTCTTCTGGAATACGGCACTGCTTGGCATAGAACAAATCAACTCTTTATTACTAATAAATGAAGTACAAGGGTTTGAGATATTACAAAGGGTTGCTTCGGCAAAACTACGCTTGCTATAATAACTCTATGCTAGCAGTGGCTCTAATCCTAGCAGCAGAATCACGGCGTCAAAATGGACTCCACTCCACAGGGACTCTGGCTGGGACACATCCTAGCTCACAACACGAACACCTCCACTATGCAAACATGGCAGCACCTGCAAACTGGCATGACACGCCAGGTTAGTACTTTGAATGTACTCGCAAGCTCGCAACAAACAAAAGCATCAAGGCATAACAATGTCATAGCAGTCATGATTAAATCAGATCTAACTGCTACAAAAAGGGTGGAAGAAAATAATAACATTCTATTGCTACAAACATGAACTTGTTGCCACTACAGTACCACTTTGCCCTGAGCCACATGATTAAACCACTTACTCTCGTGACCAACTCATGGTCACCTTGAAAACTACTAACGATCATCCCTGAGATCATCCTCAACATTTACCAGTGGTCCTCAACAATCAATCACCTGACTATGCTGAGACGAGTTCTTCCATTATTAACACGTCATTCCCTCATTGGTGTTGATCAGACAGTGTGACTTAGTACGAACTGTGTCCAATACCGTGGACTCAGCTGTTCGCATAGATTCTTACACTCTGTAGAGGTTGCACACTTTACCCACACTATGGAGCTCCTGGTCCCGTACCTCGGTACACTTCCCTTTCCGAGTGGACCGGTGCTGCTCCAACGAAACTTGCCTAACCCGTGACTCCTCCACCGTACCACCGACAATCATCCTCCCCCGGAGTCCCGCCATGGGTGGCCCCTGTGTCACTCTTACACCTGCCACCGTCATGGCCAACAAACTGTCCCAAACGGGGACCTGAGCTCAAAAACCAAACCGGGCTCACAAGGTTATCATCGTCTACCTGATCAGGGTAGCACGCACGCATAACCTCCCCTCTTTGGTGGTACTGATAAAGGAGCACGCTGTTAGCGCAAGCCAAGGCTATCCCATTCCGGCAGATGTGGCTGCACTGGAAAGTTCGGTTCAGTGGCACTTGATCAACGATGAAGGAATTTATCCCAAAGAAATCATAGTCATCACTGACATTCTGATGTACAAGTGATCCAAGTTATCACAAAAACCAACTAGAAATCCAATGAGCATCATGATCAACTGCTACTACTGATCCCATAAATGCAATACCGACGGAATCAAAATAATCATAGACGGTAATCTCATAGTCCGACAGCATTACCAGATAAATCCGGAAATCTGCTACTATCCTATAATACCATCATCATCATAACAGTAACTTATCCAAGATCTTCAAAGTTTTACATGAATTAATCCATTCATAAATAATTCATATTTGGCATTAAAATAAGTATTTAAACTATGATATTGCAATGCAATTATGCAAATGAGAGTTGTGGCTTGCCTTGCACCACTAGAGTGTGGGAGTACTCCTGGTCTTCACCAACCACTCAAAACAATCTGAAAAGCATTTTTGAAAGCATTTTCAAATACCACATAAAGCATTTTCTTTTGACCATAAATTCTAGACAGCAGAGAAAAATACCAAATTTTTACAGAAGAAAGAGGAGTTCATAAGAAAAATAATGCAAAAAAAATGAACTCATTTGAACTTATGGTTTAAGAGTTAGAGCTGGTCAAAGTTCAGTCAAAGTTTCTGGAATTATTTGAATTAAATAGAAAATCGGAAAAACCTCAGACGGCCACGTCAAAGACGTAATCCGGCTGGGCGTTTCCACTAACGTACCGATTCGGAAGCAAAAGAGTCGCTGACGGGTGGGGCCCGTGCGCTAGGTTTAAACAGAGAAGAGAGGGAACAGAGGGCGGTGGGACTCACCGGCGACGTTCACCGGCGTAGAGGCTGTGGTGGAGCTGGGTAATGGTGGGGATGCATCGGGCGGACACCGGCGAGCATGCCCGTACCCGTATCTCGTTGGGAGATGGCCGGATGGCGTCACCCCCTTCGTCTCAGGCGGCGGCGAGCTTCGGGTGGTGATCGATCCGGCGACTCCAGCAAGTTCTCTGACAGAGGAAGGGCTAGGGATGGTCAGTGGAGCTTCACGAGCTCACTGGTGGCCTTTGCTGGGGCTGGTGCGGGCGGAGGTGAGCGGATGGAGCTGGGGCAGAGTGGCGGAGCTCTTCACCAGAAACGGAGTAGGAGGGCTCTCCGGCCTGCCCTGGCACTGCTAGTGGCGATTGAGAGGGAGAGGAGTGGTGTGGTGCAGCGAGACGAGGTTGGGAAGGGCCTTTTATAGGTGAACGAGGGGTGGCCGAGCCGGATCCCGCCACGGTTGAGCTGGCCGGGCGAGGACGGCGAGCTGGCCGTCGCGGCGTGGGCTGAAGTGATGGGAGGGGTGGGAGAAGTCAATGCGACGGCGACGGCTCGAGGCAGAAGATGCCAGCCAGCTAGGCCATAGTGCCCGTACGGTGCACAGCGGCGGAGCTTGGCCATGTCTGCCGGTGAGCTTCGCCGGAGGGGGAGAGAGTTCCAGACGGGCCAGGTGGACGGCGGCGACGACGTCGGCACGTTTGGACAAGGAGAGGCATCGCGAGGGGGCTGGAGCAGTCGCGTCCGATGCGGTCGACGTGCAGAGCACGGTTTTTGCCTGGCCAGACGCATGGTTACCGCGTGAACTGGCGCACGCGGTGCGCTCTGGCCTACCCGGTCGTGTCCATGCGATAGTACCTCCTTCCAAAGGCCTCCCGGTGCAGCTGGTTTGACAAGAGGTGGCTAGGACAGCTGGATAGCTTCCATGAAAGTTTCTGGACAGAAACTTGTGCAGCAAGCTAAGGAAAAATGGTTAGGGCTTTGGGAGTGAAAGTTTGCCATACTGAAATGCAGTAGGAAGGTGCACATGCTGGGAAAAATTCAGACCAAATGGATCAGTGTAGAGCATGGTTGCTTCACAACTGCCTCTCTGGTCCAGAAATCTTGCAGAGGATGTTGCACTCACTAGGATGGGTTCCTGGAGTTGAAACTTGGTATTGGTGGGTAATTTGGGAATGCCAACATGCTATAAAAATTTCAGTCCAATTGGGTTAGTGTAGAGGGTACTTCCTTCACAACAGTTCCCACTGGACAGAAATTTGGAGGAATTTTATAGAAAAATTGGCTAAATGAAATGAGCCCAAAATTTGTGGGGACTAATAATATGGGTAGGAGTATGTCCTGGATTAATTTCAGAATTTTTGAAGCAGAATAAAATATAGTTGCGTCACAAACTGAAATTATGACCAGAATCAAAGATTGGATGCTGTGCTCACCATGGGGAATAACTCTTGAATATTTTTCACATATCCAAGGTTCACATGGTCCAAAGGATTTGTGAGAATTTTCTTGGAATTTTTGGAAGAATAGAAATATAGGTTGCTTCACAACCTCGAGCTCAAAGGTTATTCCTTTTATGGAAAAAGGAATATTAGGTTGGAATAAAATTGAGATTGAGCAAGGATAGAAATGACATGACTTGAGAGAAGCTTTTGAGGGCCTGAGTCACTTGGGAAAGAAAATCAAGAAGATATTCCCAAGTTTTAAGTCCATAGAGCCATTCAGAAATAAATCCAAGCCAAATTCCAAATAAAATTTTCAATTAAATTTTGAAGAGAAAGGCTGGGAAAAACCAGGGTGTCACAGACCTCAGCAACGCCCGGACATCCAGCCTTCCCCCAGAACTCCGGCACCACATGTACAGCAGCGAAGGACAACTCTAGGCCAGACATCCGGCCCGTGCCCCGGACATCCGGCATCTCACGATCGGCCAGACATCCGGCCCCTAGCCGGACATCCGGCGCCGCCTGCGTGCGTGGACAGGGCCCGAGGCCCATGTATCTCTCTTCCCCCCTCCCACTCCGTGGCTAGATTATAAATACCTCTTCCCCTCCCCATTCTAGGGTTAGCTAAGAATAGATCTAGACATTACAGCTTAGCTCATGTATCTCCCTTTGTGGGATTCGTCTTGAGAGAGAGAAGATCCCTAGTGGATGCAAGACCTCCTAAGGGAGAAGGATCTACCTAGATCATCAAGACCTCATCTCGTCTTGGATTTGGGATGAACTCTACCATGTATCTTTCCCTTTGTTGTTCTTGTACCTTGTGGATGCATGTGTTTGTTAGTCTAGTGGATGTGTGATTGGACTTGTTCTTGAGTGTTTCTCTTGTGATTTCCCCATGTTCTTCCTGTTCTTCGTAGGATCGCCCTCCAATTCATGAAAGATCGTCAATTAGGGTTCCACCCTACATCATCTTGGTATCATGAGCCATGTTGATCATGAATTTGGTGTCCTACCCCCAGCTTTCTAGCCTAATTTTGTTTGTTCTTGCCCAATTTCGAAAATCCCCACCAAAAATAGACTCACCAATTTTTTTGCATTTTGTTGGTTCTTGTGAGATTTTGTTGTGTTTGATCCGTGATTTTGATGTTTGGCATGTGGATCTAGCTTCCCCACCATGAAATCCATCCACAAATTTTCATTTCCCCATCAATTTTGACCCCAAAATCATCTAAATCCGCCACAAATCGAGTTTCGAAGTCCAAATCCCGATCTGGAATCACCGGACTGGACATCTGGGCCACCGGCCGGACATCCGGGCCATCGGGCCGGACATCCGGGTCCCCGGCCGGACATCTGGCACCTGGAGCAGAAAAACTGACGCAATTTTATGGACAGACAGCCCCAGAAATCTGGGCTCCCCCCGGACATCCGACCACTAGAGTTTCAGCCTCCCGTGTTTCACCGTTTTGACCACAACTTCCACATCCGGAGTCCAATTTTGACGTTCTTTAGCTCGTTGGATAGCTATTGACATCCCCCATCCACAAAAATACGACCACCGTCATTTGACTCCATCAAATTTTGTGCATTTTGGCATCTTTGCCTAGGGCCTCCACGATATCATTCGCATTACCACCTTCGACTTCCACAACCTAATCCATTTTGATCCCCATTGCATTTGTTGTTGTTTGAGTTGTTATTTGTGTCTCCTAAGGTGTTTTGGATACTTAGGGATGGTTGCTTCTTCATCAACCACCACCTTAACTTCTCCATAACCTTGCCCACCATACCCTTCCACCACCTTAACCAAATTTTGACCGATTTTGTTTGAGATTTTGAGTTCGCGGTTTCCGTTTCCTAAGGTGTTTCGGCTAATTAGGAATGGTTCAACTTCGACAACACCGCCACTCATCATCGCCACGGACTCGTCATCGACAACGACAACTTCACACATTGACACCACGACCGTAAGCAAGGACGGTAATTTCGACGACATCATTGTACATTTCCTTGCAATTACATTGATCACCTTGAGCCTATTGCGTCACTTACCTATCGAGACTAGCGAGTTGAGAATTGCCGGGCCACGCTCATTGTGCACCTTAGTGATACACATATGCCGCATAGCTACATTTAGCGTGCAATCATCTTGCTATCATCATTGTGCCATAAGTCTTTCCCGTGCATATCTTACATACTTGTCTCATATCTTGGCTCGAGCATCAAGCATTGTGGCAAGCATAAAAAAAAGAGGAACAAGCTTTTAAGCAAAAGAGGAGATATAAAAGAGCTTGTAAGCAATAGAAATAGCATTGAGCCATCTTGCATAGTATATCATATTGGATCATACATACATAACATACTTGGGATTGAAGACAGCACGTTTTACGCGCTTAGGTTGGTGCACAAGCGTATCTAGCCCATTTGAGCAATCGAGCTATTGTCTCTCTAGTATCCGTGCAACATGAGCTTTTTCCGTGGTAACACATTTTTGTGCTCATTCCTTGGTTGCGCGGATCCCATCTATCTATTCATGTGTGTGTTTCTTGTGCCACCATAGCTATTGATCTATTTTCTTTACATTGCAATTTTGTGAATCTTCCTCAACATTTTCGATATCTTGGACTAACACTTGCTTGAATTTTGTGCCACTTGTCCTAACCAAGCCACTCGATAAGCTTTACTTTGTAGGTGTGAGTGAACAAGTCCGGTACCAATTCCACTATTCTCTCAATTCACATTGAGTGACGCGGGATACATCCTCAACTTTGGGAAAAGGTATCTTGGTATTGTTTATCTCATTTCCTACTCACCTTTGCTCGAGTCTTGTAATGGATAGGCAAAGCACATCTACTTCGGTCTACAACCACAATGACGAGTTTGATGCCATGTAGAACCACTTGGATGCCAAGATGGATGCTCAAATGGAGGAGCTCAAATCCCTCATCAAGACCAGCAAGAGGTCTTCCTCATCTTCGAGAAGACGCTTAAGTGCACATGCTTCCGAGCTACCATCTCTGGCAAGGTCACATGGGCATCGACACCATCACCGACTACAACATGAAGGTCAAGAGCTCAACACCAACCACCGCTCTACGACTTCACCATCTACCTTGGCATCTTCGCCAGGCGACTTCAAGGCATCTTCGCCTTTGGACATGCGGCATCTTCGCCGACAAGCACCTCAAGATTACACTCAAGAGAAGCTCCCCAAGCTCAAGTCCGTGACTTCCACGAGCTACTTCGACCTCAACACCGACCACGAGACTCCTTTCTACGGGACTCAAGACCCCAAGGTGTATCTCGAGTGGGAGCACAAGATGGACAACTACCTCAAGCTACATAAAGTCCCATCCAAAGATCAAGTGAAGTGCGCCACAAGTGACTTCCATGACTACGCATCGACATGGTGGCTTCACACACCTTCGATGAGCTTCAACATGAGTTGGCCCACGACGAAGAAAGCGATGCGGCGAGAGTTTTTGCCTACCACCTACACGGAACATCTTCTTCGCCAATTGGAGAACACCATAGAAGGATCCATGTCCCTCGACGAGTACTTCATGGAGATGAAGAAAGCCTTGCGATGAGCCGGTGTGAACGACCCTATTTGGGTGAAGTTCTACTTCATGATGGGATTGAACAACGACATCTCCAAGACTATCTTCCTCAACAACTACGAGTCACTCGACGACATCTACTTTGGAGCTCTCAAGGCAGAACAAGAACACATGAAGGCCAAGTCTTCTCCACCCCAAGCACACTTCATGAAGACCAAGCTCCACGAAAACGAGCATGAGGATAGTACCACCACGATGTCCAAGCCCGACGAGCTCCAAGACGATGCTCCCAAGTTCGACTTCACTGCTATACCTCTTTGTAGCATTGACGATGCTGATTCTACCACGACTCTTTTTGAAGATGGCACGGCGACGACTATGACTATGGAGCCAATCAATGACCAAGCTTTGGAGGCGAGCGACAAGGTGGTGAGCAAGGATGATGCTCCCATCTTTGGAGGCGAGAGTGAGATGATCGAGCATGGGATTTTCCCTTCGGTCATGGAGGCGAGTGATGATGTGCCATCTTCGGCCTTCATCCACGGCGACGGTGACGAGATGGTTGAGCACGGGATTTTCCCTTCGACCACGGCGTCGTATGATGAAGACTTGAGCGACATGAGCACCCATATTGAGAGTGAGAGCGAGTTCACCACTAGCGAGATGCCCCAATTCCCATGTGAGGAGAGCCACAACCCCCACCACTTGAGTGAGATGAGTGACTCCACCATATGTAAGTTTGAGTGCACCTATTTTGAGGGAGTGAGTGAGCCACCACATAGAGAGAGTGAGATAGTTGATAGGTCATGTGAGGACATTTTGAACTCTAACAACTTGACCTCTACCTCTATTGTGTCTTCTCATTTGGTGCTAGGTCTCATATATGATGACGCGCCGATCCTCGACGAATTCATCCCTCCTATGGACATGACGATGGCGATGGTGGAATATGATGCACCCCACACATGGTTCCATCAAGATAAAGATGATGACCACGACTTGGTCTTTACCACCTCACCTACACCACATGTGTGGAATGACAAAGGTAACATAGGTGAAGGTGATGAGCTAGTCCCACTAGTGGACATTGATTGCTTACATGATGTTGATCCTCCTATTGACACGCTTCATGCTAGTATGATTTCCCCATGGGATGATTTACCCATTTATGATGAGTTTCATGATTTCCATGTGAAGTCTATTAGTTGTGATGCCATGTTACATAGGTTTTCTTGTGTGAATTCTCTTGGTCACATCATGTTTGACAATCCGCTTGACTTGTCATATGCTATGCATGAGATCAACCATATGTCATATTTGCAATCTCATCGTAGTAACTATACATATGCCATCAAAATGAACCCAATTTGCACATATGGCATAGATGACAAGCCCATGGTTATTGGCATTTGTTTTTCTTGTGATTATATTGCTATGCTTCCTTTACATCATTTGCGCAATTGTTCACATATGCCATGCCATGACCACCATGCTTCGGATATGCATTATTTGCCATGTTGTCAATTTTCTCCATATGATGTTTCGGCTATTGCTCATGAGAAGACCCCCATAGTTTCCTCACACATGTTAGGAGATTTTGACTGATCCCATCCATTGCATGATCCCAATGATTTTGTGCACCATATGCATCCCATGAATAAAACTGCTATTGATGTGCCATATACTTGCATGCTCAATTTGTGTCCCCATCGTGTAATACATAACAACTATTCTTTCATGATGGATGACATGTTTCTATACCATGCCTCAAATTTCTTTGAGCATTGCTTGTTTTGTGCTAACTCTAACATGCACATACACATCATGATGGATGATGTGTACATTTACCACGCACACACTTTCTTTCGTTTGTGTCTTTCTTGTGTAGGTCATCACACTTACTCGTCAACCTCGCAAGCGCACGGGTTGACGAAACGAGCTCCAGAGAGCAATGAAGATGTGGGCTACCATGGAGTGCTTACCCTCCACCCGCCCTCTACGCGACGTGCCTTCGCGCAATTCTTCTACATGGCCCTCACATGGTTATGGGTCATTGTCCATTACATATTCTATGCCCATTTTGCCATCTTCACTTTGCATGATATGCTCATTTTCTTTTGGCTGACATGCTTTGGTGACCGATGCTTTCCATTACACATGATCCAGGATTCTAGTACTTGTATGTGTATTTGCATGCTTGGTGGAGATATCACTTGCTATTGCAATGTTTGCTTTGTACCCCATGCCTATGATGATACTTTGATATTGCTTTGTGTTCGTGCTTGCGATATGTCATGTGCATTGCCTATATCTATTATTTTCTCACATCACATGATTGCCATGATTTCCTCTAGTATGTTGCATCTTCGCACTACTAGTTTGCACGACATGATTACTATGATTGCTTGCCTTGTTGCATCACCGATAACTCATACTTGCTCATTTCATGCGGTTGATAGCACCCATTCCCATGCGTTGCACATGATTGATATTGCTTCTTGTCATTTGTCTCCATATGTTGCCTCTCTCATGCTAGATGATTTGCCATGTATCGAGTGCAACAATGCTTTTAGTCTTGCTAATGAGATTGCCCCCATAACTTTCTCCCATATTATTGGAGTTTGTGACATAATTCATGTGACACATGCTTGTGTTCCTTCTTTGCACCATATGCCTAGTGCCATGAACATAAAGATTGTTGCATCATATTATTCATGCACTTTTGCTTCTAATGGTTATGTGCAAGAGAAGAGAACCATCATGATGGATGATGTTTTTATCTACCATGCACATACGTTCTTTGCTTTGTTTTGTGCATGTGTAGGATCGTTCGACCCCGTGTCAACTTCCACTTCACGTGAGTTGACCATTCGAGCTCTTGAGAGCGAGCCACTTTTGGCCAATGCGCTTCTACAACGAATTTGCTACCACTTCGGCATTGTGAAGGACGCACAAGGACATGCTTTCGAGGTGATATCCTTCTCTTTCGAGAACCCCAAAACCAGGAGCATGAATATTGTGGATCATACTTCATGTGTTGCTTGCACCATGACACAATGCACACATGCTAGAGATCTTGTTATGACTTGTCATTGCCACATTGCCATGCCTCATGATATATATGCCTTGTGTGTTGCGTCGAACATGATTATCCCATGCTATTCCCATATGTTTGATTGCAACAATGTCATTTCTTCACATATGCCATGTCCCATTGATTGCTACATTCTTGACTTGATCGCCTCACACATGATGAACAATTGCTCTTTCTATTGTGTTGAGTGCCACACTATCTTCACTACACCATATGCATATTATGCTTGGATTGTCTTGCACTTTGGATTGCCCCATGTGTTTAGACATCTCATCTTTGGTGTTGTGAATGAGTCATATGCCTACCATAGACCATTTGTTGAGCGCTTGATGCATACTCGCTATGACCTTGAGGAAGATGCTTGTTTCCTTGTAACATATATTAGCATCTCTACCTCTCATTTGCATGCTTGTTTCCATGATGACCTTGATTATGCTCAATTTATGTGCTTACATGCCATATCACAATCCTTTGTCACATCATATGCTATTCATGACGACGACACTTGTTGGGTGAATCACCACTTGAATGCTTGGTTTTGCTCTAACGCTAACCACATTTGTTTTTCCAAGTGTTTGTTGTTCTTGCTTCTTTTGAAGGAATCACAAGACGGTGCGACATTGGAGAGTGCCCATTTCGAGCTTCAAGATGAGGAATGCTTGGTGATCGTCCACTTCTACACGGCGACGCCATCTCTTTCCCATGGTGATTTGGTTTTCGATCTGAGGACGGATCTTTTCCAAGGGGGAGGGGATGATGCGGAGCATCCTACGGACATCACCATGTCAAGAGTCCGTTCGGCAAGTGACACGTGCGACATCTACTTCACATACATAAAGGTGAATCATCTCCTTTACACGTGTTCACTTGACCCCTTCGAGGATGGTATACTACTTGACACTTCTCCCGTGTGCATGCATAAGTATTGTCCGAGCTTCACGGATGACGAGGAGGAGTGCAAGCGCCAAGGAACAACTACACCATCCGCGAGGGAAGCATGGAAGAGGAGATGGAAGAAGACGGAGCTGCTAAAGCTACAGCGGCCGGAAATCCAGGCCAAGGGCCGGACATCCGGCGCCAGGGCAGCCATGAGGAAACTGCCCAGCAGATGACCAAAAGCATCAGCGGCCGGACATCCAGCGCGACCCCAGACATCCAGCGCCTCTGCAATGCCCAGACATCCGGCCATCCCCCGGAAATCCGGCGCCACATGTACAACAGCGGAGGCCAACTCCAGGCCGGATATCCGGCCTGTGCCCCGAACATCCGGCGTCTAGCGAACAGCCGGACATCCGGCCCCTTGCCGGACATCCGGCGCCACCTGCGCGCGTGGACAGGACCCGAGGCCCATGTATCTCTCTTTCCCCTCCCACTCCGTGGATAGACTATAAATACCTCTTCCCCTCCTCATTCTAGGGTTAGCTAAGAATAGATCTAGACATTAGAGCTTAGCTCATGTATCTCCCTTTGTGGGATTCTGTCGGGCCCATGGAACCCGGGGTATCCAGGCCCGTCTGCCGTTAGCCCAGGGTGCAACGCCAGGCGTTGGCCCAGCAGGCCGTCATCATCAAGCATCTCACCAAGACCCCTCATGAGGCCTTGGCCTCCTGAGGACCCCTCCTCAAGGAGCGGCGAACAAGACTCAGCATCTTCACCAGCAGCCTCACGAGGCCCTCTCGCGAGGCGGCCTCCCGAGGCTCCCTCCCGAAGGCGCTCCAGACAAGGGCTGCTCGGCTCGGCCGCGCGGTCCCGTGCCCATCACGTGGGTGACGTGCGCGGCGACGAGCGGCGACAGAGGCCGTGCCAGCAGGTGCGGATGAAGAGGGTTTCCCCTTTTGTGTTAAGGGAGCAAGGCCAGCAGTCCACTTCCCAAAGCAACCCCAAAGGTTGCCCGATCGGCGAAAGAAGACCAAGACGGCGGGTGCGCGGGGCGGAGGTCATCATCGAGCCCACCGGCGCGTCATGGATCATGCTTTTGCAGGCGAAGAACGCCTTTAGTCAGGATAGCCTGAGCGCCTATCCCCCTTCAAAACCCACCAAGTGTGGCAACCCTTCCCGCCTAAGTTTTGAGGGGGAAGAGGACCAAGGCAGGTATAAAGGGATAGTGCTACCATCGTGGTAGGGGGATCCGATTCGGTCGACTCCTTCTTCTCCTACCTTGTACGCGAGAACACTCTCTTTCTCACTACAATCAAAACCAAGCAGGAGTAGGGTTTTACACCGCAAGGTGGCCCGAACCTTTGTAAACCACTGAGTCCATGGTCCGCACCTGGCTAGCGCGCTCCCGCCGTAGATTCACCGTAGCTTAGCTGTGGTAGGGGACAAAAAGGTAGGAACAAGCTCACCCCAGTGTTCGAACCTTTGGGTCCCCGGAGCCCAACTTTCGACAGATTCCTCTTGAGAGAAAGAAGATCCCTAGTGGATGCAAGACCTCCGAAGGGAGAAGGATCTACCTAGATCATTAAGACCTCATCTCCTCTTGGATTTGGGATGAACTCTACCATGTATCTTTCCCTTTGTTGTTCTTGTACCTTGTGGATCCATGTGTTTGTTAGTCTAGTGGATGTGTGATTGGACTTGTTCTTGAGTGTTTCTCTGGTGATTTCCCCGTGTTCTTCATGTTCTTCGTAGGATCGCCCTCCAATTCGTGAAAGATCATCAATTAGGGTTCCACCCTACATCAGTGCTTCTTCTTGAGCAATTGTATCTTGGAACATAGCTCTTCGCTTGCCAAGCTGTGGCAACTTCCGCCGTCGATGATGAGCTTGACAGAACGTCCTTGAATACCGCTTTGGTATGGAAGATGTGGCAACGTTGGTACTCATCTTGTTGTTGTTGAAGTGTCAACATCTTGGAGACAACAAGAGCGAGGCTCGAATCATTGTCACAAAAGACTCGATCGTCTTCATCTTCATTCACTTGTCGGTGCATGGCAACATGCTCAAGTGCTTCCATTTCTTCTTTGCTCATAGATTCGTAGGTGCCGTCATCATTGGCCATCATGGTGCGCCGTGTGGGGCACTCAAATGACTTGTGGCCTCGGCCCTTGCAAGTGAAGCATTTGATCGCACTTGTCTTGGTGGTATCATCCATTGGAGGAGTTGATGATGAAGTTTGTGGCTTGGATGTACTTGTAGTAAGACGACTCAAAGATGTCGTAGGTTGCTTGTAGCTTGACTTGTCACCGGTACTTGGTGTAGCTCGAGTCATAGCAGGAGGTGTCATAGTCGTTGAAGCTTGAGTGTATGAACCATAGGTCTTGGAAGAGTACTTGGAGTACTTGTCGTCCTCTTGCACTTGTCGCTCCGCTTTTGGTGGCTTGGTGCACTAGCTCGAGGAGGTTGGAGTAAGGTTCGAAATCTGCAATTTTTTTGATTGGATGGTTGAGACCATTCAAGAATCATGCCATAGTTTGTTCATTATCTTCCTTCACGTTGGCTCGTATCATGGCAATTTCCATCTCTTGGTATTATTCTTCAACCGACTTGGTGCCTTGCTTGAGGAGTTGTAACTTCTTGAAGAGATCGCGGCTATAGTGTGTAGGCACAAAATGAGCTCTCATGACATCCTTCATTTGAGTCCAAGTCGTGATAGGTGGGTCGCCTTTATCTTGGCGTCGTTCGATCACTTGCTCCCACCAAATGAGAACATAGTCTTGGAAATCAAGCGATGCCATGGCTACGTTCTCTTCCTCGGCATAGTGGTGTAGATGGAATATCTTGTCCACCTTTAAGGCCCATGAGAGGTAGTGTTCGGGATCGGTGCTTCCGGAGAACTTTGGCATGTTGAACTTGAGCTTGCCATAGCGTTGTTCGTCATGATGCCGATGTTGTCGTCGCTCTTGTCTTGGAGGTGGGTCTTCATCCTCGTTCTCCTCTTGCTCTACACGGTTGGCTTAACATTGGGGACGAGATATTCTTGCCCGGTTCCTCCTTTCTTGATTTTCTTCATGGTGTCCGGCTTCTTCTTGGTGACGTGTCTCTTCTTCTTCACGCACATGACGGTTGTTTTCATCGAGGGCACAAGTGGCTTCTCGAAGAGCATGTTGTGCTTCAAGTGCTTGTTCCGCATGACATTGTTGCTCTTGCCAAAGTGGATCACCGTCTTGTGTTCCTTGTTGTTGATGTTGTGGAACTTGCTCTTGGTGCATGGCGTCTTAAGCTTGATGGCGTGGTCATTCTCGCTCTCGAAGGCAGTCTTGCAACCCATTGCGATGTAATGGATTTTGTGAAGCTTGATGGTTGTCTCAAAGATGACAACGAGCTTGTGGGAGACTTGCATCGGATGATGAATCCGAAGAATGACGCTGTGACCGGGTTCTCCTTGACAAGGACGAAGTGGAGGAAGCGCGGTCAATCATCATGACACAAAATTGTTCCATTTGTGTAGTAAGCTTGGCTTCGAAGTAGTCTCTTGTTCGCGTTTCGAAGTATCACAAGTCGGTGGCGAGTTGTTCGATGTGGTCACCCAAAGTTTCATTCTCCTGATGCAATGCTCGTTGTACCCCAAAGAGATGGCTCTTGGATACGTAGTCGTTTGATGCGTCGTGCTCATCAAAGAGAGGATTTGAAGATGTGCTCAGCCTATCCATCATGATCAAGTAGAGGTCAGTAGGAAATGAGAGAACAAAACCAAGTTACCTTTTCCGAAGATTGATGATGTATCGAGTATCACTCAATGTATTGCTATGATAGTAGAATTGGTACCGAGTTTGTTTCTCACACCTACACAAGTAAAGCTTATATGGAGTAGTTTGGTTAGGATATGGTGGCACAAAATTTCTGCAATTGCTAGCAAGATATCAATAATGTTGAGAAAGATTCACAAGTTCGCAAGTGAAACAAGTAGACCAATAGCAATGAGTGGCACATGGAATACACATGCACAGATAGATAAATGAGGTCATGCAACCAAGGAATGAGCTCAAAATGTGGAATCCATGGAAAATGCTCGTGTTGCACAACACTAGAGAGATGCTAGAACGATTGCTCAATAGGCGGATACGAACTTGTGCACAACCTATTAGAGACAAAACGTATCGACTTTCAATCTCAATTATGCTAGGTATGTATGATTCCTGGTGAACTTGTCACGATGATCCAAGATGATCAAATATGATATGCAATGTGGCGATGCTATGGATATTGCTTACAAGCTTGTTGTTTCTCTTTCTCTCTTTGCTTAAAAGCTTCTCTTTCTTTTGATATTTTCCTTGCCCACTTATGCGAAATGCTCTTACGAAGATAGCAATGATGTATATGCGGGAACAATTGTTGACACAAGAGATGATACGATGATATATGCATGCTATGATAGCTATGCGGAACGTGTATCATGAAAGTGCACAAGTAGCGTTGCTCGGCAATACTCAAATGGCTAGTCTCATAGGAAAGTGACGCAAAAGAGGGCCTTGGGGTTAACAATGAAAATGGCAAGGAAATGAACAAGTTGTCGTCGATGTTACCGTCCTTTCTTACGGTGGTGGTGTCACAACGATGAAGTGGTCGTTGTCAATGTCGAGTCCGTGGCGAAGATGAGCGGTGGTGATGTCGATGACGAACCATCCCTAAGTAGCCGAAACACGTTAGGAAACAGAAACCACGAACTCAAATTCTAAAGTGGCAAAACTCGTGGTGATTGTGGAAGTTGGTGGTGGAGTTGCACTATTGTGGTATGGGTTGGTGGAAGTATGTGGGCAAAACAAGAAAAAAATGGTCAAAATTGCGAAGTGGTGGAGTGATGGCTGAAGGGCGCCGGATGTCCGGGCTTGCGGGCCGGATGTCCGGGGACACGGGCCGGATGTCCGGGCTTGCGGGCCGGATGTCCGGGGACACGGGCCGGATGTCCGGGGCGGCGATCCGTGGATGAACTTGAAGAACAAGTGGTGGAAAAGAAAAATTGGGGCAAAATTTGAGGAATTTCGTGGATGGAATTGTTGGAGATGGTGGGGAAAAGCTAGATCCACTCGAAACACAGCAAATCCATGGATCAAAATCAACAAAACTTCATGAAACCAACAAATCACTAAAATTTTGGTATGGCTATTTTTGTGGGGAATTTTTGAAATTGGGCAAAACCAACAAAATTGGTGCTAGAAGTGGAGGGGAAGAAGTCCAAAGTGTGAATCAACGTGGCTCTTATCCAAGATGAGGTAGTGTGGAACCCTATGGTGATGATCTTTTCATACTTGGTGGGGGAAAAGGGAAGAACAAGCAAGAACAATAGGAGAAATCACTCAAACAAACCCAAATCACACATCCACTAGGATAGCATACATGAGATCCACAAGTATACAAGAACAATCGAAGGAAACAAGCACAAAGGTAAAGTTCTAATCACTCCAAAGGATGTGAGGTCTTGATGATCTAGAGGAGATCCTTCTCCCTTAGGAGGTCTTGATGATCCTATGATGGGGATCCTACTCCCTAGAGAGGTCTTGATTCCCCAAGAGGAGATGCAAGGAGAAAAGCTCACTCAAATGTCTCAATATACTTTGCTAACCCTAGCTAGGAGGAGGGGGAGGTGTTTATATAGGATTCCATGATATTGGAGGGGAGAAAAGAGGTTACATGGGCCTCAGGCCCGGCTGTGCACTCCTAGGTGCAGGATGTCTGGGCTGGGGGGCGGATGTCCGGCTTGGCCTCGCTCCAGGTGCTGATGCTTCTGGCCAAAAATCCAGGAGGAGGCCGGATGTCCGGGCTGGTAGGACCAGATGTCTGAGGTGCCGGTCAGATGTCTGGCTCCTGTAGAGGTTCCCTCGTGGCCTTGGGGTTGTTGCTGCTGCCTTCAGGCGCCGGATGTCCGGCTGCTAGAGTATGTCAGCGGTCTCCTTCGTCGCTCTTCTTCTTCCACGTACTTGAGGACTTGGTCTTCATTCCGAGCATTCTTGAGGTGGTCTTCTTGGTACCTAAGCACACATAGCATTCCGTATTGAGGTAGTAGCCATGTCTCACGTGGGTCATACGGAATGTCATTAAGGAGAGATGTCACCTCGGTCTCGATAGCCCTTGTGCGTGCTCATGTCATTCGTCCACTCAACACTTGGGGAGACAAAGGTAGGTCCATGGGGATGACCGTAGGATGCTCCGCATCAGTAATGTGCACAAGAAAATTAGGATGAATTCCACGTCTACATCTGAAAATTAGGATGAACTGTGTGCGATGAATCAGCTAGCTAGAAATCTCAAAAAAAAAGCTACCCGCCTTGAGTGATGCCAAAATTGGTGGTTCCGCGGCTTTTCCTTATTATCGTACACAATTATTATGTTTGGACCATGTGTGATCTTGGTTGCTCCCGCCCTGCTTCAATTCCTTTACCCAAATTTTAGTAGCCGCGGTATTTCAACTGCCGCCCTCACTCCTCCACCACCGACCTTATAATAAAATTTTTAGTACCCGAGGCATTTCAACCATCGCCCTCCGTCGTCCACTACCATCTCCACGCACCATTACTAAATTTTTTACTAGCTGTGGCATATCCTCAAACACCACCCCGCCCCCCTCCACAGTTCACACACACCCACCCCTCCCCCCCCCCCGGCTAGAAGCATAGCTCCTCGCCACCGCCGCCGCCGCTGCCAACCTCTACCGGTCTGCCCGTGCCTCCTAGCTTATGTAAGTTCAGGTTACCCACTGATCCCCATACCCTCGCCGCCCTGAGCTTTTAGATGAGGCCTGCGGTGTCCCTTCCCCCCAGATCCCCATCCCCTACTCCAGATAATCGCAGCCTAAGCCCGACCAGATATCCCAGGGAGCCCGAGGAGCGTACGGCCAAAAAGCGGTCTATGATGGCCTCTCTACCGGACGATGGCGAGGAGCCGCCGTTCGTGCCGACCTGTCAATCCTGGAGGAACACCTCACCATGGAAGCCCGGGAGGACGTTGACTATGTTGCCATGCCGAAGGCTTCAACGCTGCGGGCTCACGTATTCCTGTATCTCAGGACAGCCGGCTACGACATCAAGCTCGTCGACAGCGACGGCTTCATGCGGGCCATGCCACAGGTTAAGTGGTCCATCCCCAACACCTCTGGTTCAACCGTCGTCAGTCTCTATGAAGGCCCCGCCGCTGATCTCCTCCACCTCGCTGTCAAGGATTTGCAATCCTTGTACGTCATCGAGCCCATTTTATCATTTCTAAAGGACAGGTTCTACGGTGGTGGCTTGGGATCCTCAGCTGCCAAGTCAGATCTCATCGACCACGACCACGAGAAGGGCACTCACTACAGATCTTCCAAGGTGAAACAACCTATCTGCGACATCAGGGGGCACACCCTGGGCTGTGCTCTTCCAAGTGGAAGGAGCCCATCCATGACAAGTGAGGCAATATCCTACCAGCAAATCATACTTTTTCTAGCTAGCCAACTCGTACCCATTGATGTAGTAGCTTTTTCCATGCGATGTTTTAACTGTGCCGTGTTTAATTATTTAAGTTATGCAAAAACGTAATGTTCAATAGGGCTATCTGATGTTTAAGTATGAATTGTCCAGTTCAATTTCATGAATGGCTATATTTGGTAGTTTATAGTGAGTACATGCCTAGTTTATCTGTATTTGCTTGTTAGGTTGATTGAAGTGAGCCTTTGTCCAGTTTTCAATGGCTTTGTTTGGTTGTTATAGTGAGCATATATGCCTTGTTTATTTCAGTTATTCACCATATGATGTTCATTATGTGCAAGTCTGAATTCTGCAGTTCGATTTCATCAATACCAGTTTGAACGGCTATATTTTGTTCCTGTTATGACTGGTGTCGTTAACACATGACCTTTATTTCAATTTTACACATTTATCCAGCGTGATGTTTAAACATGAGCTACGTTCTATTCATTTTCAACAATACCAGTTTGAATTACAATATTTGGTCAATATTAAGCCTGTTGTAGTTAACATTCCCTTCCATTTTAATCTACTTTAACAGCATGCTGAAACCAACACATTCAAGCTATCATTTGGAGATGATGTTGATTACCATGGCTATATTTGGTTGATGTTAAGCATGTTGTACTTATCATGCCTTTCCATGTACTTACACAGGACAACAACTGGAGTGGCCGATGTTTTCAACCAAGGTTAGTTTCATCCCTCGGCTTATACTCCCTCCGTTCCATAATGTAGTGCATACAGATCCACGCCTGGACACTTTTTAGCTTCTAATATTGACTTGTTGCTTGTTGGTACATATGTCCTCGGCAAAGATCCATGCCTCGACCATTTTTGCGTATGGGGCAATGTGATATTCATGAACCAGCATCAAGTGAGGAAACTGATAAGGATTGTTAGCAAAAAGATACGAATGATGGCAAGCAAACTATTTGTTTACGCTCTATCCAACACAACAGTGAGCTATAGGATGGTAATTACGAACTCTGTAGCCTTCTCCTTTTACTACCCATAATGAGTTGTTACACAACAATATCTGAATCTTTTTTGTTTGCAGTGGTTCCCAAAGCAGTTTACTCAAGATTACCTCACAAAGTACATGATTGGTGGACATGCAATGAAGGTTAAACTATTTCATCGAGACTACAATGAGCATCGAGAAGTCCTAATGAAGACAGTGAAGGATGGGCGGGCGGCCATCACAAGGGGTTGGCCTAGAGTCATGCGCGCATTAGGCATGGTGGAGGGCACAATATAGGCATTCCGCTTCACCTTCTCCAGCAACCACAATGTCTTTCGCCTCTCTCTTTATCGTCTTTAGTACAATTGTGGTTCATAATTCTTTACTTGGTGCTTCTGTAGTTCTTCAGTATATGTACCTCTGCATCGAATTATGCATTCGTTCTTGAACCTATACTTGTAATAAACATGATTCGTTATGAAATAAGTGATTGATTACTTTCAAATTCAAATTATATGAATTTTAAATGCAAGGATTCAATTTTCTGGTGTATAAAAACATGGGTGTCTTCATACCCTGACTTATGCGAAAACAGTTGCAGCCTTCCCGATGGCAAGGGCTTGCCGAAGGATTGCTTCCATCAAAGATTCAAGACTTGGTTGATCAAACCGTAAAGAAGACCTCGAGGCAGGTCATCGAGAAGTACTAAGTTAGTACTAAAGATCAAGACTACACTTGTCAGCAAGCTACACACCAACAAGGCGAGGCACCGACAAGCTCTGTGCCGGCAAGCCTCCTTTACCTCACCACCGCTCCACCTCATCTATCAGCTAGTCACTTATCGATAGGTGTCGAGCAGGCAGGTGGTTTGGTGAGGCTTGTCGGGGCACGTGTCAGCACGCCGCCTGAACATCAACTTTAATGACACCCGTCCTGATGGCGTGTCAAGATAATAGAAGGTAGCTGGGCGAGCGGTGCAGGATCCTTGCCGAAGCTCGTCCCCAGCGTGACACCTAACGGTGCATTTAGTGCCTTTGTCCTAATCCAGCAAAGTTAGGTATGATAGCACTGTTGCTGTCATTTCACGTTGTATTTACTATTTTACCACTGTGGTAACCCCTTAACCTATAAAAGGAGGCCCATGGGTACCCGTAGAAGGGTCGACACTTTGCTTAATTACGCGTTGTAGCTGCACTTCCCGTGCACCTTGTCGGCAAGCTGCACTCCTTTGTAACTTGAGCTCATACACAATCAATCCACCAAAGCAGTAGTAGGGTTTTACACCTCACGGCAGCCCGAACCTGGGTAAATCTGTTGTGTGTTCTTGCATTGTTGAACCTGCTCTTTGTGCACGTCGATTCCCACAGCCGAACCACAAAGGGATCATCTCGATCCCATAGATTGTCATACATGCGACATCTTTGGCGCGCATGTCGGTGTACTAAAGCATGGGTGCCCTCGTACCCTGACTTATGCACAGGTAGTTGTAGCCTTCCTGGCGGCAAGGGCTTGTCAGAGGGTTGCTGTGACTCAAGACTCAGATTAAACAAGACCGTGAAGAAGACCTCAAGGCAGGTCATCGAGAAGTACTATTCTAGTATTGAAGATCAAGATTGCCCTTGTCGGCTAGCTTCGTACCGGCAAGGTGAAGACCAAGACTCTGGTTGCCGGCAAGCAATAGCTCGGCAAGCTCCGCGCCGGCAAGCTTGTTCTGTCCCGTTACCGCTCCACCTCATCATCGGCTGGATAAGCACGCATGATAGGCATCGAGTGGGCAGGCAGTCAATGCAACTGGCCAAGGCACGTGTCAGCATGCCACGCTAGGATTAACTTTAATGACACCTGTCCCTGGGACGTGTCAAGATTACAGGTGGGCGCCAGGACCGGTGGTAAAGATCTTTTGCCCTAGGCCTCAACTGCCCGACGTAGCACCTAATGGTGCATTTAATGCGCTTGTCCTACCCCGTCTGGAGATAGACGTGGTGATGGTGCAAGTCACTATTCATACCCTGTAAATGACCATATTAGCCACTGTGGTAACCCCTTGGCCTATAAAAGGAGGTCCACGGCTACACTTAGAATAGTGGACTCTTAACTCAACTACACGCTGTAGCTGCACTTCCCGCACACCTTGCCGGCAAGCTGCGCTCTTTGTAACCTTTGAGCTCATACACAATCAAACCAACAGAACAGGAGTAGGGTTTTACGCTCACAGCGGCCCGAACCTGGATAAATCGTTGCTTGTGCTCATATCAACTAGCCCTGCTCTTTGTAGTATTTTGATCCCACTTCCGAACCGCAAAGGGATCCTCTCGATCCCATAGATCGTCATTTTCCCACGACATCTTTGGCATGCCAGGCAGGGGCTCTTATATTACGAATCAGTGTTCATAGTTTGAGTACCGGCTCCATCACCTTCATCGATGGCGCCGAAGAAGAAGACCAGAGCCACGACAGCTCCCACAACCTCCAAGCGGCCTTCCCAGGCGTCCGGAGACGGCGCAAGCGGCGCAGTTTGTGCGGGCGCTACGGTTGAGACGGCCGCGGCAGGAGGCGCCGGCGGTGCGGGTGTCCAGCACCCCTACCGTTCCGGCGATCGCAGTCAGGACAGTGGAGATGGCGCAGACGGCCAACTCCGACAACCCGCTGGTGAGCATGATCATCCCAGTATTACAATTCAGACCAGTGTGAACCAGGACCCTGCCACCGCGACGTCCAAGGATGGGGCAGCGACGTCCAACAACGCTGCGGCGGGACGTGTGCAGCGACCATCGCAAGATGGGCGCGCCATGCTTCCCCGCGGCGCTGGCGATCCTGGATGGTGTCAAGCCGGCCCTAAGCATCGTCCTCACGATGCTCAGGTTCCACCACCACCATGCCAACCCATTGGTGAACATGCGCTGTGGCAGCAGGTACGCGACGAGCTCCCTCCTAGCCCTGCCAGGAGTCGAACGCCGTCCTGTTCCATCTTCCCCGCCATGCCAACCACGGCGGCAAAGGCCATGGCGTGAGTTCAAATGCTTTTGAACTTCCCGCTAGCCCCAGACAAAATGGAAGAATGGTGGGCCACCATTCAGAGCCTCATCAGTTTTGTCGATCTCGGCAGGACACAGGATGTGGGCCCCTCCAGACGACCACCCACAGTGCCGGCAGGACCATCTGGCTGCCGTGCCGGAGACGGTGTTGTCGGGCCCATGGAACCCGGGGTATCCAGGCCCGTCTGCCTTTGGCCCAGGGCGCAATGCCTGGCATGAGCCCAGCAAGCTGTCACCACCGAGCATCTCACCAAGACCCCTCATGAGGCCCTGGCCTCCTGAGGCCCCCTCCTCAGGGAGTGGCGAGTAATACTCAGCACCACCATCAACGGCCTCGCGAGGCCCCCTCGCGAGGCAGCTTCCCGAGGTGGCCTCCGGAGGCCCCCTCCCGCAGGCGACGAGACGAAGGCTGTTCGGCGTGCCGCGCGGTCCGGAGCCCAACACGTGGGTGACGCGCGCGACGATGAGCAGCAGCAGAGGCCGCGCCAGCAGGCGCGGATGAAGATGGTTTTCTCTTTCGTGTTAAGGGAGCAGGGCCAGCTATCTACTCTCCAAAGCAACCCCAAAGGTTGCCCGATCGGCGAAGGAAGACCAAGATGACGGGCGCGCAGGGCGGAGGTCATCACCGAGCCCACCGGCACGTCATGGATCATGCTTTGGCAGGCAAAGACCACCTTTAGTCAGTATAGCCTGAGCGCCTGTCCCCCTTCAAAATCGCCAAGTGTGGCAACACTTCCCGCCTAAGCTTTGAGGGGGAAGAGGACCAAGGCTGATATAAAGGATAGTGCTGCCATAGTAGGGGGGGGCTGGGAGATCGACCCTTGTTCTCATCATCCCCAACCTTTTACTCTCTCCAGCACAAAAGCAATACCAACCAAGCAGGAGTAGGGTCTTACACCGCAAGGTGGCCCGAACCTGGGTAAAACCGCTGAGTGCCCGTTCCATCCCTCGCTAGCGCGCTCTCGCCGTAGCCTCGCCGCCGCTTAGCCATGGTAGGAGACGAAGTAGTAGAACGAGCTCACCCTAGTGTTCGAACCTTTGGGTCCCCGGAGCCCGACTTCCGACAGTTGGCACGCCAGGTAGGGGTGTGCTACCATTCTTCTGCTCCGCCCTCAGCTCCACCAACCCCATGGCCGACGCACGTCGCGAGCGCGCCGAGCGCAGGGCTGGCCGAGTGGCTCAGGCAGAGCCGGTGGCCCGCGGCAATCGCCGCCGCCCCGAAGCCGAAGTTGCTGCCGCCATCGACCCCGCTGCCCGCGAGCAGCAGAACTCCTCCCTGCACCCCTCCGTGCGGGCGGACGGCCGCACCGCCATGGCCTTCTCCCTCGCCAACCGTGGGCCGCCGGACCCGCAGGCCGCGCTGCTCATGGCACGTGAGCTGCTCCGCTACCGTCCGGATGATGCCGGCTATGACGCCTGGCTTGGCCGCATCACCGAGCTTGTCAACGTCGCCGGGGACACTCCGGCGCCTTCTCACTCACTCCGCCCTCCGCCGTCCCGTGTTGGGGACCTGGCGCACGGCGCTCCCCCGCCGCCTCCTCTACGCGACGAGCGCGCCGGGCCCCAGCGCAGCGCGCGGGCTCGTGAGCCGTCCCGTGGCGCGTCCTCACCAGACCGAGACGAGCCCAGCTGCCAGATAATCCGCCGCGCGCCCCCCGACGCATGGGTGCTCCTCGAGCGCCAGCGCCAGCGCTAGGACCAGGCCGTTCTGGATGTCACGGTGGCTGGGCACCAAACCGTGTCGCCCTTGCTGGCGGCATCCCCTCGAGCGGTGTGGGCTGCCGTGCCTTCACCCGCGAGCTGCGTCGCGTGGTCTGGCCCGCGAAGTTCAAGCCTGAGCTGACTCCACGCTACGACGGCACCCCCAACCCCATGGAATTCCTCTAGCTCTATGCGCTGAGCGTCGAGGCGGCGAACGGCGATGACAAGGTCATGGCGAACTGGTTCCCCATGGCCCTCAAGGACGGCCCGCGCTCCTTGCTCATGAACCTCCCCGAGGCTTCCATTTCGTCGTGGGCCAAGCTCTGCAGCCAGTTCATCGCCAACTTCAAGGGCACGTAGGACCGCTCCCTCTCCGTCAACGACCTGCGGCGTGTTCGGCAGCGCCCGGACGAGACCCTCCGCAAGTACATCCAGCGCTTCAGTCAGGTGCGCAAGAAGATCCCGCTCTCCTCTGACGCGGCCGTCATCTCTGCATTCTCCACGGGCGTCACAGACGTCAAGATGCGCGAGAAGCTCGCCATCAACGGTGAGCTCGACTCCATGCTCGAGCTGCTCGACCTCGCCGACAAGTGCGCCAAGGCTGAAGAAGCCCGCCTCTTCGTCCACAACGACCCCGACGCGGCGCTCGACGCCGCCAAGGCCAAGAGCAAGGACGTCAAACGCAAGGGCCCTGCCGTGATTGCGGCGGAGCCCGAGCAGAAGCGTGGCCGCGACCTCGACGAGCCCAGGAAGGACAACCGGCCACTCTGCGCCTTTCACAACGTCCGCTCCCATTGCACCGAAGACTGTCAGGAGCTCAAGCTGTTTCGCGACGAGCGCCAGAGCCGCCGTGATGACCGCAACGGCCGCGGCGCCGGCCGTGGAGGTGGCCGCAGCGGCAACCGCTGGGACAGCCGCAACGGTAATGGCGGCTACCGCCAGGGCTAGCGCGACCAGCCTGGTGAGGCCGACTGGCGCAACCAGCCTCGTGAGGCGAATCCTCAGGCCAATGCCGCTCTCCCGGCGCTGCCGCCGCCCGGAGGAACGACGTCAACCGGTCTGACGAGGGCGCTGGGGGCTACGAGGAGCCTCGCGCGGTCGCCTGCATCCTTGGCGGGTCCCAAGCCCCCGCGTCCATCCGCCACTGCAAACAACTCTCCCGCGAGGTGTATGCCGCCCTCCCGAGGCCTGAGGTCGCGCGGCCCCTCAAGTGGTCGCAGTACGCCATCACCTTTGACTCCAAGGACCACCCCAAGTCCACGGCCTCTGCAGGCGCGCTCCCCATGCTGTGCACTCCCACCATCAGCAACGTCGCGGTCACCAGGACCCTCATCAACGGGGGTGCCGGCCTCAACGTACTTTCCATCGAGACCTTCGAGACGCTCCAGGTGCCCTACGACCAGCTGATGCCGACCAGGCCCTTCTCCGAAGTGACCGATGGCTCCACCATCCCGCTGGGGCAGGTGCGCCTCCCCGTCACCTTCGGCACTCGCAAGAACTACCACACCGAGCTCATCGACTTCGACGTGGCACACATCGGCCTGCCTTACAACACCATTTTGGGCTACCCCGCTCTCACCAAGTTCATGGCGGACACCCATCACGCCTACAATGTCCTCCAGATGCTCGGCTGCAGCGGCATCAACACCGTCACATGCGACGAAAAGGACGCTGCCAGCACCCTCGAGCGTGCCTACAAGGCTGCCGCTGTCACGCACCCGGCCGACGAGGACGCGGCCGAGCCTTCCGAGGCAACGCCAACAAAGAAGAAGCAGCTGTTCTCTTAGGACCGCGCCGAGACGAAGAAGGTGTCGGTGGACGGCAGCGGCTCCGGCCTTGCCTTCACCATCGGCACAGGCCTCCCTCCTGCATAGGAAAGCGCGCTCATCGCCTTCCTTTGGGAAAACTCGGATGTTTTCGCCTGGAAAGCATCCGACTTGTCCGGTGTGCCGAGGGAGGTGATCGAGCACCACTTAGCGGTGTGCCCCAATGCACGCCCAGTCAAGCAGAAAGCACGGCGCCAGGTGCCAGAGAAGCAAGAGTTCATCGTCAAGGAAGTCCAGAAGTTCAGAAGCCGGAGTCGTAAGTGAGGTGCACCATCCCGAATGGCTCGCCAACCCAGTCGTCGTCCCCAAGAAGGGCGGCAAGGAGCGCATGTGCGTCGACTTCACCAGCCTCAACCAGCTCTGCCCGCATGACCCCTTTCAGCTGCCGCGAGATGGCCAGGGCGTTGGCCCCACCGTCGGCGGCATGCGCATGCCTTTCGGGTTGAGGAACGCCGGCGCCTCTTTCCAGAGGCTGGCGCTCTTCGCGCCAGAGCTTCGTGAGCCTCCTGCTCCTCGCGAGCCTCCAGGGCCTTGTGAGCCCCCTGGCTCCGGAGGAGCGGACTCCCTTGGCGCGCTCCGCCAAGCGGTCTGACGTCACTACAGCGCGGTTCTGCCAGGTGCGCCCGGCGCATCGCCTCACGCGGCCCTCACTCCTTCTCGCCGTGCCTCTCAAGCTTCGCTCCTAGAACCCTATTCTTTTGGTTGTGTAACGAATTTTGCTAATTCTATCTTGATAAGTTATGTTACCTGCTCAATCGCCTGTTAAGTTCGGTGCCGACCGGAGAGCGCCACGCGCGCGCGAGCTTTCCCCTGGCCGACTCCGTGAGTGGGGGCTAGGCACGGTGCCTGTGCTCGGGTCCGTCCCTGCAGTGCCGTCAAATCCAAGCGACTGAGCTCTGGCTCGCGGGCCTGCTCCCGTGCACGTCACACACCAAGGTCCTCGGTGCCTTACCTCCTCACGCGACGGCCGCGGGCGGGTTAGCGAGTGCGTGCCGCTCCCCCTATCGTGAGAACTGTCGACATGCAGCCCCTTAGGAGACGAGCTGTGCAGGGATCTCGCGAGTGGCCTCTCGCGAGCCGGCCTCGTGAGGTGGAGACTCTTCGGACGCCGAGCCTCGTGCGCGCGTCTCGCGAGCGTGCCCCGTGGTCGCGGCTTAGGAGCGGCAAGGGCTGGCTCGAAGAGTGGCGGTTCGTGCTGTGGTCCGTCCACACGGCGGCAAGCAAGGCTACTGGCGAGACGCCCTTCTCCCTCGTCTACGGCGCTGAGGCGGTCCTCCCATTGGAGCTTAAGCGCGGTTCCCCACGAGTCCTTGCCTTCGATGAGGCGCGTCAGGATGGCTCGCGGGAGACCGATCTGCTGCTCCTCGAGGAGGGCCACCGTCAGGCCACCCCTCGTGACGCAAGGTACCAGCAGGTCTTGCGTCACTACCACAGCTGCAGCATCCGCCCTCGCACTCTTGAGGTCGGCGGCCTCGTCCTGCGCAGGATCCTCTCCAGAGAGGGACTTCACAAGCTCTCACCTATGTGGGAAGGCCCTTTCAGGGTTACTCATGTCTCCAGGCCCGGCTCAGCCCGGCTGGAGACGGAGGATGGAGTTCCTGTGCCTAACGCCTGGAACATCCAACACCTCTGCAAGTTCTACCCGTGACCCTCACGTGTACGAACGAAACGGGGCTGTACACGCCCCGGAGCCTCTCATTGTGTTCGCCTGATGGGCCCGCGAGAGCTCCCGCCCATGCCCAAGTGGAAGCCCCATCCTCCGCGCTGGCGGACGATCGACCCGCGATCATACCCACAACCCTGTGGAAGCCCCATGCTCCGCGCTGGTGGAACAATCAACTGAGGGCGCCCCATGGGCTGCACCAACCTCAAGCTGACCCGTGCCGGACACGGCAGCACTCTTTTCCTCATTTTGGTGCGCAATTGAGGGCGCCCAACAGGTTGCACCAACCTCAAGCTGACCCGTGCCGGACACGGCAGCCGCATCTTTATTTGGTTATGTAATGGGTTGCTCTCTTGCTTCAGTAAAGTTTCCATTTCTAGCGTTTCGTTTTCCCTTTGCCTCACGAGCCTCGTGCGCTCACGACTTCCCTCATGAGCCTCACGCAAGTGGGGGCTGGACATGGTGCCTGCGCTCGGGTCAGTCCTAGCGGCACTTGAGAACCCAAGCAACCGGGCTCTGGCTCGCGGGCCTGCCCCCGTGCACGCCACCCCACCAAGGTCCTTGGTGTCCTATCTCCTCGCGTAATACCCATGAGCGAATCGACGAGCGCGCGCTGTCATTAAGTACTCTGCGTGCAGTTATCTCAGGAGCAGGTCCCCTGAAAGATCTCGCGAGGTAGCCCCCTCAGGACCTCAGGAAGCCTGCAGGCCCCGCCTCGGGAGATCGCGCGAGCAGAACACTCATGACTCGTCATACCGGCAGCGATTATGGCCCGCTCGGGGGCTAGGTCCTAACAACGCAGAGCGTCGTGACGAGCAGAAAGAGCAAAACGAGCTACGAGGGCACGGGCATTCGATACAGTCAGGAGCAAAGTACTTAAAATGCTAAAGCATTGTCCTCACGCCCCCATGGGGTCACAATCAGCTATTCGCAGGATATGGGGAAGGACCTAAGAAGACATGTCGCCATCACCGCCGCTGCCACCGTCATCGTCAACCTCCTCGACTCCGCTCAAGCTCTCGCCAGGAGCGAAGTGCTCATGCAGGGCGTCCACGTGGTCCTCCACCGCCTTCCCAAGGATGTCGCGGACCTCCTCGGGGACGGGAGCTATCACCTTGCCGAAGTCAAAGTTGGGGTCGGTGTCCAGAAGATGGCTGAAGATGCGCGTCGCGGCCTGGGTGAGGAGGTCGCGGCTCTCCTCCTCGATGATTCCGCCTACCTTCTGGGCGCCCACCTCGAGCCGCTCCACGAGCTTGGTGAAGAAGTCGAGGTAGCTGCCGTCGTGGGTCTCAAGGGGGCTGCTGACGTTCTCCTTGCAAATGGAGCCCAAGGCGCGGCAGGCCCGGAGCTCGAGGGCGCGGAACATCTTAGAGCGCTGGAGTTGCCGCACCCGCGCTTGGGCCGCCTCGTCCCGTGCCTGCTCCACGATCGCAGTGACACCCCCCACCTGCTGCCGGAGGGAGGACAGCTCAGCCTCGGTGTCGGCCTGGGCCTTCAGAGCGGTCTTCCGCCGCCTTTCAGCTTCGGCTAGCATCTCCTTGAGGCCCGCGATCTTGTGCTGGAACTCCTCGCGCTTGGCCTTGAAGCAGTCCTCCTGCCGCTTCAGTTTCTTGCTGTTCTCGTTGGCGAACGCTACGCGGCTCTGCAGAACCCTCCTGTCGGCGTCCTCCTGGATCTTCTCCGCCTTGGCCGCCAAACTGGCATTGGCCTTGTCTAGGCGCTCGGCGTAGGAATTTTGGGTAGCAGACACCTCTCGCTCCAACGTCTCCAGCCGCTCGCGCTCCAAGTCCTGCGCGGACGCCGACCGCGCGAGCTCCCGCTCACGGATGTCAAGGTCCACCTCGCGGGCCACCATCCCCTCTTCGAGGACAGAGATGGCGTCTCTTCGTGCCTGGAGTTGTCGCTCCAGCAAGGTGTTCTGGTCCTGCAGCTCCTTCCCGCGGGCCTCCGCCGCCTCGCGCCGCCTGTCGGCCTCGTCGGCCTCCCTGACGGCGTTCTCGAAGATTTCCTTCGCGTCCTAGGCGGCTTTCTCGTGCTTCTCCCGCGCCGCGTCGTCTTGACGGCGGCCCAGTTTAATGGCCACATCAAGCTGGCGCCACCCCTCCGCGAGGCACTGGCGCTCCTCGATGATGCGTGCCTCCTCCGCCCGGAGGTCCGCTTCCAGCTGGTCGAGGGCAGCCCTGGAGCCTTGCAGGGCCCCGCGCTTGAGCACAGCGCTGCTACTCACAAGCTGCAGGGCCCAGCCAGTGTGCGCCCCAGCGCCGCCCTCTCGCGGGGGCCTGGCGCCGCCGGTCAGGAGTGAGGAGCTCGCGGAGGCCCCCTCTTCGTTCCGCCGTGGCGGCGCACCCCGCGGGCTCGGTGGCCCCCCGGAAGAGGCCCCATGTGCTGCCAAGTCTTGCCGGTCCCCCGCGACGCCACCACCTCCGGTGGTGCCGGGCGGGAGAACCGGCGTCCCCGCCTCTATCGCCGCCATGTCCACCCTGGCAGTTGGTGCCCCCGGAATAGTGTAGCCGCCTCCTGACGATGCCTCCTGAGGCCCACCTTCTTGGGACCCCCGCGCCGCGTTCGTCTATGACTCAGGAGGGGCCTCCTGCCCCTTTGCCCTCGCAAGGCCTGCCTCAATGTCGAAGCTGTTGGCGCCCTCTTCACGCCACCCGACCCTGGCAACCGGCGGTGAAGCCACCGCCAGGCCGGGGGACCTCTCCTCCTTCTTCCTCTTCTTGCTCGAGGAGGTCCTGAAAAAGAGGAGAGAAACAAGGGCTCAGGCGCGCGCAACGCGCTGGGCACAGGAGAAGGGAGGCCGAGCACTTACTGGTCCTGGCAAACCATCTCCTCTTCCTCAGCGACCACGGAGGAATGCCGTCGTCGCCTTCTTGGGGCCCCTTCTCGTGACCGGCCCCCCTCGTGGGAGGGCCGCAGGGTCCGCCCTCGCCACCGCTTCCGGAGCTCTGCAGCTTCGCAGCTGCCGCACGGGGGCTTCCTGCGCCCTCCGCCTGGCCAGGCACGGCGGCCGAGGCCTCAGGCGGGGTGACGTCATCATCATCTTCAAACCCGCGGACGAGTCGGCAGCGGGTCTGCCGAACCGGGCCGCCTCCGCCTTCCGCGGCGCCCGTCGAGGCCCCAGCGTCGCCGCGGCCGCCTGAACCCGGGACCACCAAAAAGGGGTTGTCCCGGGGCCCTTCGAGGCCCTCTGGGACTGGTCCCCACCGGTCGAAGCGTGGCATCGAGCCGGCTAGCGCCTCCTTGTTCTTGTAGCGATACAAGGGAAGCCCGTCCACGGGCGGCTCACTCGCCTCCTCGCCGGTCAGGGCATGGAGCATCCCATTCAGCACCTCTGGCAGCAAGCCGTCCGCGCTCAACCGCATCGGGTCCGCCGGGCCAGTGAAAGCCCACATCGGGCGTGAGTGTCGCTGGAGGGGAGTTATGCAGCGCCGGAGGAACTCCATCACTACCATGACCACCGTCACTTTCGCGGCCCTCAGCTCGGCCAACCTCTTCCATACCCGTGCCAGCCTCGGGTCCGTGAGCCTTCCCTGCCCCCACACGGAACTTCTCGCCGCCGGGGACGTGGGCAGTTACAGCAGGGGGTTGTATTGGGCAGCGTCCACGTACACCCATTGCCGCCTGAAGCCCTCAACCTCCTTGGTAAGCCTCATGTCGATGCCGTCGCCCGCTGCTTTGTCGGCGATGCGGAATGAGACGCACCCGGAACATTGGTTCGCCGCGGTCAGCCGCAGGCTGAAGAAGTGCCGGAAGAGCGCCACTGAGGGCGTCACGCCCAGGAAGGCCTCGCATAAAAAGGCAAAGGCGGAAAGGAGAAGGACGGAGTTCGGCTCGAGATGCAGCGCATGGACTTGGTAGTGGGAGAGGACGGCGTTGAAGAAATCGGAGAATGGAGGAAGCAGGCTCGCGAAGAGCACGGGAAGGAAGAGGACGGCAGAGGTGGCACCGAGGTCGGCGGTCGGGCGCGAAGCCGGCCAGATGCGAGTGGCTCCCCACTCGTTGGAAGCAGCTGCGGTCATTGGGAGCACCTTGCTGAGCCCCTCGATGTTGACAATTGTGGGCCTACTCAGAGCTGGCTCCGGCGCCACCTCCGCAACCTCCATGTCCGCCGCCTCTTCCTCCCTGCCCGGGGGCGACATGGCGGCGCAGCGAGGGTTTAGGGCGACGGAGTTTTGGGAGAGGAAGAAGGAGCCGTGCACGGGAAGGAAGTCGCAACGGGATGGGATGTAAGAAGGAAGGCAATGATGGTCTCGCGTCGCCCGCGGCGGACCTTATGACAGCGTGGGCGGTTACTGAGGCGTCGTGGGAGAAGTGGGGGCGTCGCCTGTCACATCGTGCGCTACGCATCGCGCCTGGCCGCACGCGGTTAGGGCCCGCGCCGTTTTGCCCCCCCCCCCCCCGATGCGCGGGAACGTGTGCGCCGCGGGCCCGGGGGCTACTGTCGGGCCCATGGAACCCGGGGTATCTAGGCCCGTCTGCCTTTGGCCCAGGGCGCAACGCCTGGCATGAGCCCAGCAGGCTGTCACCACTGAGCATCTCACCAAGACCTCTCATGAGGCCCTGGCCTCCTGAGGCCCCCTTCTCAGGGAGTGGCGAGTAATACTCAGCACCACCATCAACGGCCTCGCGAGGCCCCCTCACGAGGCGGCTTCCCGAGGTGGCCTCCCGAGGCCCCCTCCCGCAGGCGACGAGACGAAGGCTGTTCGGCGTGTCGCGCGGTCCGGAGCCCACCATGTGGGTGACGCGCGCGGCGACGAGCAGCAGCAGAGGCCGCGCCAGCAGGCGCGGATGAAAATGGTTTCCTCTTTCGTGTTAAGGTAGCAGGGCCAGCTATCTACTCTCCAAAGCAACCACAAATGTTGCCCGATCGGCGAAGGAAGACCAAGACAACGGGCGTGCAGGGCGGAGGTCGTCACCGAGCCCACCGGCGCGTCATGGATCATGCTTTGTCAGGCGAAGACCACCTTTAGTCAGGATAGCCTGAGCGCCTGTCCCCTTTCAAAATCGCCAAGTGTGGCAACCCTTCCCGCCTAAGCTTTGAGGGGGAAGAGGACCAAGGCTGATATAAAGGACAGTGCTGCCATTGTAGAGGGGGCTGGGAGATCGACCCTTGTTCTCATCATCCTCAACCTTGTACTCTCTCCAGCACAAAAGCAATACCAACCAAGCAGGAGTAGGGTCTTACACCACAAGGTGGCCCGAACCTGGGTAAAACCGCTGAGTCCCCGTTCCATCCCTCGCTTGCGCGCTCTCGTCGTAGCCTCGCCGCCGCTTAGCCGTGGTAGGAGACGAAGTAGTAGAACAAGCTCACCCCAGTGTTCGAACCTTTGGGTCCCTAGAGCCCGACTTCCGACAGGTGCACCAATGGTGCAGTCGCCTCCATGCCAACAACCACAGCGGCGGAAAGCTCGCCGATCGGATGATCAGGACACTATGTCCATGGCATCGTCGGATCCGTGGTGCCGCCTAGACTAGCGCCAAGTGCTCAACGAACGGCACAAAGAGGACGCCCGTACGAAGATTGAACGGTACCAGTAAGCACGCCGTCTATCAGACGACCGTGCCGGGCCGGCAGCATATGTGCCAGTGCCAGGGTATCCTGGGTGCCTACCTTACGAGGTGGGCTGCCCAACGTTTACTAGTGAGCTGCGATAAGTTTGCTGGCCGTCCGCCCGCCCCTTCAAACCTGAGCTGCCCGACAAGTACGATGGCACGCTCAGTCCAACAGAGTTCCTCGGCATCTACACATCGCGGTGCAGGCTGTTGGGTGGCGCGACGACAAGCTTTTAGCCAACTACTTCCCATTGGCGCTTCGGCCCAACGTCAGGTCGTGGTTGATGAACTTGCCCAAGGGCTCCATTTCTTCTTGGGAAGATCTATACCATCCCCCAGAGAGCTCCCTGGTTAGGAGAGCGATTTGCATGCGATCCCCCAGAGAGATGGTGAAACCCTCCACAAGTACATATAGAGGTTCAGCCGTGTGTACCACAACATCCCCGATGTTCATCCCGTAGCTGTTTGCACCGCATTCCACACGAATGTGCGCAACCGCAGAATGCGGTCTGAGATGAATATTGTGAAGGTCAGAACCATCAACGAGTTGTACGCCTTGGCGGAAAAGTGTGCACATGCTGAGGAAGGCGGGCGACTCCCTGGGGAAGATGCTTGCGCCGAAGTCGACTCCGAAGACGACGTTGCAGATTATGCATCGACCCCACAGAAGAAGAGCCGGAAGCGTAATCGGAAGCGCAAAGGCAAGACAGTGATGGCAGTCGAGAGCCCCGGTGACGCCAACGCCGCCAAGAAGTCTAAGGTAGAAAGACCCGGCAAGGACGTTGCCAAGTGTGCTGACTGCCACGAGGCTGCTGCAGGCGACAAGAGCGGAAAGACCAGTGGGCCGTACTGCAAGATCTGCCATACCAAGGGCCACGATCTCCAGGAGTGCCGGCAAGTGGAGCAGCTTGCCGAGAAGCAGAAGCAAGGGTACGAGAAGCGCGACAAGGAGAAAGGCCAGGATGGTGCCGGTGGATCCGGCAAGCAGAACCGTGGTGGCCGAGGGGGCCGCCGCAGCAAGGCCAAGCAGCCGAAAGAGAAGGTTGCACAAGACCAATATGATGGTGATGAGGACGAAGATGAGTCCGACAAAGAGTTCCAGAACGCAGTGGATGCCATGTGTGTTGACAGAGGCGCGTCTTTGCACTCCTCGCGCCGGCAACTGAAGCAGTGGATCCGCGAGGTGAATGCCGTGGAGCCCATGATGGGAGCGCAGAAGCCACTCAAGTGGTCACACACGCCCATCGTCTTTGATGCCGTGGACCACTTTGATCGCACCACTGCGGTCAGGTGTTTGCCATTGTTGGTTGTGCCCACAATCCACAACCTCTGGGTGATGAAGATGTTGGTCGACGGTGGGGCCGGTTTGAACTTGATCTCTCCCGACATGGTCAAGAGGCTGCAGATCCCCAACAAGGATCTTGAGGAGACTGGCACGTTCCAAGGGATCAGTCTAGGGAGGAACAAGCCGAAGGGCCAGATCATGCTGCCGGTCACATTCGGCAGCGACCTCAACTACAGGACAGAGAAGATCTTCTTCGACGTTGTCAAGATGCCCTTGCCCTACAATGGCATTCTGTGCCGTCCGGCGCTGGCCAAGTTCATGGCCACGTCGCACTTCGCCTACAATGTCATCAAGATGCCAGGGCCGATGGGGGTCACCATCAAGTCGAACCACAAGGACGCAATGATTTGCATCGACAAGCTCTACCAGGAGGTAGTGGCGGCATCTGCTGATAAGGCACCTGCTCCTGCCGGCAAAGCTCCCAGGGGAGGAAAGAAGAAGAAGAAGTCCGGCAAGAACCCTGATACGGACTCCGGGATGCACACTTTAGAGTGCAGCATGCCCGTCGAGGACATACCAGAGAGCTCTACCGGCAAGAGCAAGAAAGCCAAGGCCTCCGCGCCGGCGACCAAGCAAGTTTCTGCGAGAGAGGACGGGACGAGTGGCACTTTTTCTGTAAGTGCCATTCTCGATGACAAATAGGAAAGCGAGCTCGTTGCCTTCCTACGGGCGAATGTCGATGTGTTTTCTTGGCAAGCATCTGACATCCCCGGCGTTCGTAGGGAGGTAATTGAGCACCACCATGCTGTCTGCCCTCATGCGAGACCCGTCAAGCAGAAGGTCAGGAAGCCAGCTTTGGAGCGGCAACAATTCATTGCCGAAGAGATCAAGAAGTTGGAAGCACCAAGTCTAGTCAGAGGAGTGCTACACCCTACGTGGTTAGCCAATCCAGTCATAGTGCGTGTCGGGCCTGTTTTCAGAATATATCACAGAATAGCATCAAGTCAAACCAGCCCCAAGATCAGAACAACTGGTGGACTCTCTTGATATAGATAACCAGTACATACATAATATTACACAGGGTTGAGCCAGAGTGCTCAACATTTATTACAAACTTGTCAATATATGACGGTGGCGGAATATGACAGTGGTGTGGTGATATTACAATACTGATACAATAAAGTAAAGCCAAGCATCAGTGTGAGGCTTGACTATTTTATTTGTGAAGCGGAAGCACTGCGGATGATACACATGGTAGACTCCAAGACCACAAGTTGACTGACTGGGAACACCTCTAAACGTCGGGCTCGCTAGTGCACTCTTCCTCCACAAGATCGTCTTCTTCCGAGTCAGGCCAAATTAACAAGCCAGGGACAAGCCTGTGAGTTTGTTGGAATGTACTCACAAACATTATGAACAAAAGATATACCGAATGCATATGTTCATGATGGACTAAATTATATGCATATGCAGACTGAAATTAAAGCGTGGTATGATAAATATTAGCACCGTGTGGAGAATAAATATATTATTTTAGTAATAACCAAGAAAATAAAATGGAACGTCGGGCGTTCAACCGCCCGAGGAATTCCAAGAAAAATGTCAAATGGGTGTCTGAAAGCGATGCCTCGAGAGGTCTTGAAAAGAAATGAGTATCCAGGTGGACAAGCTATCCCAAAAGATACTCAGAAAAGTAGAAATGAGTACCCAGGTGGACTAGCCATCGCAGGACATACTCAGAAAAATGAGTATCCAGGTGACTAGCCATCCCAAGAGATACTCAGAAAAAAATAGAAATGAGTATCCAGGTGGACTAGCCATCCCAAGAGATACTCAGAAAAAAATAGAAATGAGTATCCAGGTGGACTAGCCATCCCAAGAGATACCCATGGTTGCACATAGAAGAAAAGGTTAGTCCACAATAATATTCATGATAACAATAATATTCATGCTGGCATCAGTAGTGACAATAGTAATCCTGCAAAAATGAATCATGCTCAATTTTAATTATTTCCTCCGAAGACCGACACCGGGACCGACACTTGACCCTTCCCAGCTAACGTCCTTGACCGTGGACATGGCTATTCGAATAGGTATAACTCTGCAGAGGGTGTACTCTTTACCCACGTGTATAGGATTTCTTTAGTCAACACCGAGACGCTGACTAATTCCTGTTACGGTCTTTGGGTTGAAAACACACCTGACCAACACACACCAGATTAACTCTCCGGATGCCAGGAATCACCCAAAGCATCATTCAAGAAAAACTCTAAGCCGGGGAGACCATTGTCTCGAATAGCATGGGATCACTATTTATAACACGCGGATTACAAGGGGTGCCCCCCCGCTCGGCCCAGCCAGATACACCCATGCCCCCTGACCCGATGACTGGCACTAGTCCATGGCCATGGAACCCTCATCATGGCCCCTCTATGTGGTGTGCACTCAGAAAGGGGTTAGCAACTTACTAAGCCGTACTCCCCTCGTGGGAAGACAAGTGGCAGCACAAAATTTTAGCTAGGCATGACGGAACAAGACTCGATGTAGGTCGAGTCAAGAGGTGTTACTATTATGACTGGCATGCTTCACATGCCACAGTGACACCATCGTGTCATGATGTGACCCGTGCCCACCGGCACGACAAAGGCAGGAGGTACACCCCCTGACTCCTCACAATTTCTTCCAAGTTAGCAAGACCCTTGTATGCATGAAATGCACAAAATGATATGACCATGCATGCACTTGCTATCCACTACATATCCGATGATGTTTCGAACTTATGTAGCCATGCATGCAAACACCATATCCCAAGTTCAAAAATGCTTGCCTTGATCAAAGTTGGCAGAAGGTGATCCCTCGAAATTTTTGGCAAAGTTTCCCTCCTCGTTTTCTATAAAATGAAAATTCAAATTCAAATCAAAATTTTGTAACAGTACAAAAAGTTGGCTCAAAATATTTTTTAATAAATACTAAAAAAACTAGAGTGAAAAAGAAAATTCTCAGAAAAAGAATCAATTGAAAATGATTTGTGGTTAAAATGTTATAAAGGTTTTAAAACCAGGGACCTCTTTGTAAATAAAATAACTGCTACCGGGTCCCTGCTGTAAAAACAGAAAGCGCCCCGGGCAGAAATACGTCTTCCAGTGCAGAAAACGTAAAGAGGCAGAGGACGCTTTCAAGATAACAGAAAAGGAAGAAAAGACTTACGGGTGGGGTCCACCCGTCAGGTTTGAATTTCAAACGCGCCTCGCGGGCGAGAACAGAGAGGATGCAGCGGTCACCGGCGGCGATCGCCAGCGTTTCAGGAGGCGGCGATGATATGAGCGTGCTCAGGGCGTCCTTCTGTGTCGGTGGGTGGTGGAGTTGGTCGCCGGCGAGCAACACAGCAACGGCGGGGTCAACTCCAGCGGATGGCGGCGTCGGGTGGTGATGGATCTCATCGGGGAGGGCTTAGGTGATCAAATTGACGCGCAGAATGGATGTGTGGGTGTACGAGAGGGTTACTGACAAATTTTGAGGGATGGAGGTGGATGGACGGTGACGTGGGGTTCGCGGGGACAGTGGCGGATCGGGCGGCCGGAGTCGGGGAAGCAGACCTCCCCGAGGTCGTCCGACACCTCTGGGTGTCGATTGGGAGTGGGTGGAGGCAGTGTGAGCACTGAATAGAGCTCGAGGGCTCCTTTTATAGGTGAGACAGAGGTGGCCGAAGCGAGGTGGATCGCGGCGGAGTAATTCTGGCTGGCGAGATAGGTTTGGGCGGCGAGCATGGTCGGTCGGTGATCAGTGAGGTCGGTGGAGGTCTCTAGAAGTACCAGCGCGACGCCCGCAAGCTCTATCCTCTCATCTCAACGTGGGGCCCTCATACGGCCATGGCGGCGGCGAGTGACTCCGTCGACTGACAGGCGGGGCTGGGCGGCTTGGACGGTGCATGGGAGTGGACGAGATACCGCCGCGTGGAGAGGAGGTAGGAGAGGGAGCAGTAGAGAGAGTGATGGCGGCTAGTGGCCGTGCTGATCCTCTCGACCACCGCGGCCAAGGGTAGCGGCCGTTGCACCGGCCTGCTCCTGTTCTGTTGGCGGCGAGACGCTGGCGAGGGGATCCCGTGGCGATGTGTTGATGGCAAGCAGAGGTGCGGATGAGGGAGAGGTGGAGTGAAGTGCACCGCACGGCATCGATTCCCTCCTCTCTGAACTTTAACTGTATTTTCTGAATTTTTCGACAGTGAGCTATAGTGCACATGAGGTCTATGATGAAATGCTAGATGGCCCTAGGCATTTTTGGAATTTTTGAGAATTTTTGTGGTGAGGTACTGATGTATAACAGAGAGGCTGGCAAAATTTCAGAATTTTTGGAGTAATTAAAATTAGGTTTTGAGCAGGGAGTTTGAATCTATAAAAAAATTGAACTGTGGAACAGAATGTTTTTGGTGAAATGGAGTGTGGGTACTATCAAGTAGTTGGGATAATTTTTGTGTGTGCAGAAGAGCTAGGAAAATATAGTTCCTTTGTAAATCAAAGGAACTAGGAATAAATGAAAATTAAATTTTTGAATTTGCTAAATATGACAAAAATATTTTTGTGGAAAGGAGAAGTGTTGGGTACTGTCCTAGGGTGTGAGAATGACTTAGATGATAATTTTAGAGTGGCAGAATAATTTTTGTGAGAATTTTCTAAGTGTTTGAAAAGAATGAAAAGAACCATTTCATTGAAATAATTTATTTATTAAAAAAATTCTAAAAGAAAATATATTTTTGATCCTTCAAGAATATTTACTCAAATAAGAAACCATCAAATCAGAACCATTTTTAAAAAAAAATTGAAACCCAAATGAAAACTTAAAAATGGCTTTCAAAACAAAAGAAGAAGAAATAGAGCCATAGTGATTCAAATCATTTTTATTTTTAAAGAAAAGATTTGAAAATCAAAAGAAAATATTTTTGGGGTGTTACAACACCTACCCCCCTTAAGAAAAATCTTGTCCCTGAGATTTCAGCTGTCCCTCAAATAGGTACGGGTACTCAGTCCTTAGGTGATCCTCTCTTTCCCATGTTGCCTCTTCTACGGTGTGATTACTCCACTGGACCTTGTAAAATTTTATCACACTCCGATGGGTTCTCCGTTCTGACTCTTCCAAAAAAATTATGGGACGTTCCTTATATGTAAGGTCTGGTTGGATATCCAGGTCCTGATGTTGGACTTGTTTGTCCGGATTACTGACACATCTCCTCAGCTGTGACACGTGAAACACATCAGGAACATCAGACAATTCTGCTGGTAGCTCCAGTTGGTACGCAACCTTGCCTCTCCTTGTAATTATTCTGAATGGTCCAATAAATCGCGGTGCCAGTTTTCCTTTAACTTTAAATCTTTGTAGTCCTCTCATTGGGGATACCCTGAGATACACATATTCGTCGGGTTCAAAACTGATCTGACGGTGTTTCTAGTCATAATAGCTCTTCTGACGGCTCTGAGCTGCTTTTAGTCTATCTCAGATAAGTTTTACTTTTGTTGAGAACTTCTGGGCCGAAGATTCGGCTATCTCCGGTTTCAGACCAATTGACTGGGGTATGACACCTTCGTCCGTATAGGGCTTCGAAAGGTGACATCTTTAGACTGGCTTGATAACTGTTGTTATATGAAAATTCCGCATATGGCAAACTATCCTCCCAGCTGACTCCATAGGTAAGGACTCAAGCTCTCAGCATGTCCTCCAATATCTGATTTATCCGTTCAGTCTGCCCTCCTGCCTGTGGGTGATATGCTCTACTGAATACCAGTTGAGTCCCTAAGGCTTGCTGCAAGTGATCCCAAAACCTAGAAACAAACTGAGTGCCTCTATCAGAGACTATGGTCTTGGGTACTCCGTGTAAGCAAACAATTCGGGAGAGGTATAACTTAGCAAGCTTCTGTGTGGAATATGTTGTTTTTACCGGGATGAAGTGTGACACCTTGGTTAATAAATCTGTGATAACCCAGATAGCATCATTCCCGTGTCATGACCTTGGTAACCCGATGATAAAATCCATCCCTATCTCATCACATTTCCATTCAGGCACTCTAAGTGGCTATAACAATCCCGCGAGTCTCTGGTGTTCTGCATTTATACGCTGACAAGAGTCACAACGTGCCACATATACGGCTCTATCCCTTTTCATCCCGTGCCACCAAAATTTGTCCTGAAGATCCTTGTACATCTTGGTTCCCCCTGGGTGAATGGAGTATGGAGTGGTATGGGCTTCTGCCAAAATCTGTTGCTTTAGTTCTTCCTTATTGGGTACGCATAATCTTTTCACATACCATAGGATTCCTTGGGTGTCAATGATAAATTCGGATACCTTGCCTGAATTTACTTTCCATTTAATTCCCTCGATACTGGGGTGCCCTTTCTGGGTTTCTTTGATCTGGTCCTCCAATGTTGGTTTTACTTCTAGGCGGGCAATGGTTCCTTCTGTGACTAGAACCATGTTAAGTTTGGAAAATTCTCGGTTGAACTCATGTTGTGAGAATTGCACACTATCATTGTTGGTGCATGGATTTCGACTGAGGTGAAGCGTTCAATGCATTCAGTGCATAAATCTGACATTCGGCACTTTGAACAACATGAGCATGGTAATTTACTAGCTCATCTGATGGGTGCAGGAGGTGTACGACTTTGGTGGCACAATTGATCAAGGCAGTGTGAGCCTTCAACCAATCCATTCCCAATATGAGGTCAATCTTGGAGGACTTCAGAATAATGGGAAATGCGCGGAATTCCAACCCTTCAATTTCAATAATGACATCGGGGCTGAACATAGAGGTTTGTCATTGGCCCGCGGGAGTGTTTACCGCTAACGGATGGTGCAATTTTTCATAAGTAAAGCCATGCATGAATGCAAACTCTTCTGATATGAAAGAATGCGATGTTCCAGAATCAAATAAAACAGATGCCGGTACTGAATTAACAAGAAGAGTACCCATCACAGTCTCTGGTTGATCCTGAGCTTCAGTCATGTTGACATGATATGCCTGCCCACGACCATATAAAGGTCTGGCATTATAGTTGCGAGGCTGATTAATACCACGACCATTTCCACGGCCAGCAGGAGGAAGCATAAGCTGATTCTGACTCTGAGAGCAATCTCTGGCGCGGTGACCTGGATGGCCACACTTGAAGCAGAGTCCATTGTCAGGACGTGGAGCAGGAGCTCGAGGCATTGGAGCTAGAGGCCTGAACTGTCTTGGCGGTGGAGGAGGCATACGCGGTGCAACATAGGATGGCCTCTGAACAGGTACAGCTGGACGGTACATGCTTTGAGGGATCCAAATGTGGTGCTTCGGGGAAGACGAGCCCGAAGATGAGCCCGCTTCACGGGTGCGCTTCTGAGATTCCTTGTGTTCCCTCTGGGCGGTCTCCATCTGGATAGCACTATTCACCAAGGTGGCGAAATCGGGGAAGCTTTGAACAGCGAGAGCAAGCTTGAGGTCTGGGTGAAGTCCGTCACGGAACTTTTCCTGTCTGCGGGCATTAGTGACAATATCTTCCTCAGCATAGCGAGATAGCTCCAGAAATTCCCGCTGATAAGCTTCCACAGACTTAGTGCCATGTGTGAGATTGCGGAACTCACGCTTCTTCCGGTCCATAACTCCTTGGGGAATATATTGGGCACGGAAAGCAGCTTTGAATTCCATCCAGGTGATAATGGTTCCAGCAGGTAGGGTTTGCCTATGAGTGTCCCACCATTGTGTTGCGGGTCCCGTCAGAAAGTAGGAGGCGAAAGTGACATAGTTGGCAGGGGCCACATCCGCAGACTCCATCTCAAATGCAATATCGCGGAGCCAATCATCAGCATCTAGCGGCTGAACTGAGTTGCGATAGATAGCTGGGTTCATACGCGTAAACTCTGGCAAAGTGATTGAAGCTGGCTGCTGGTTGGCATTGGGACGTGGAAACTGATCCATCAGCCCTTGCATAAACTGACGGTGCACTTCAAACTGTTGCATCATGGCTGCCATATAGTCGGGCGGTGGTGGATTGTTGGCACCACGGCCACGACCTGTGGGTCTAACCATCCTGCTAAAATTTCAACAGGGGGGTAATTTAGCAACGAGCATTTGCACTTGTATGGATTCATTCATGAAGTAACATGCACAACAAAAAGAAATGCAATAGATACAACAACATAGTCAACATGACATACAGATCCATACATAGATTTGGTTACACGCGGATAGCATAACGGCGTAAAATTAAAGAAAAAGACATACTAGGCGGCGCGCAGGCACGCGGTGGAGGGATACAACAACGAGACATAGCAAAGGCTACACCAACGTCGGAGAAAACTTTTGGAGCGAGGAATCTGCAAGGAACAACGCAAGGTGTCCTCGATAAAAGGATCCTGCGGTCCGTGGCATTGTGCAGCAGAACCTGGCCCTCATCTTGAAGAAAGGGGGGATAATTCAGAACTCCGGGTGGATGTGATCACGAGAACCTAATGTTAGAGTTAGCAAAACTTTAACCCGAATAGGAGAGAGAGCAGAGTCCCAGAGTATAGGTGAGGAATAAAAGATCCTCATACCACCCATTGGCGACGTGGGCCCGTAAGCCACACAGCCATGTTAGTAAAATCATTTTACAAGTACTAGACTCAACTTCGGCCAAGGAGTTCGAAAGGGGGGGTTCCTACAGGTAGTCGGCCCTAATACCAACTTGTGACGCCCTCGACTTAATCGTGTACTAATCATACACGCAAGTGTACACGATCAAGCCTAAGGACTCACTTGAAGATATCACAACACAACTCTAAACACAAATAAAATAATTCAAGCTTTATATCACAAGCCAGGGGCCTCGAGGGCTCGAATACATAAGCTCGATGTCATACAAGCATCAGCGGAAGCATTAGGTATCTGATTACAGACACAAAGTTAAATAGAGAGGCCTTTAAGAAGACGGGGCAAAATAAAACACAGATCGAAAGGCGTAGGACTCCTGCCTGGGTGCCTCCTAACTACTCCTGGTCGTCGGAGGGATCCTCATAGTAGTAGTCTGCAGAGGGGTAGTAGTAGTATCCGCCAGGGGTGTAGTAGTGGTAGTCATCGCCGGCTGGCGCAGCTGGCTCCTGGGCTCCGTCATCTGGTCTCATCAATCGGGTATGGGGAAAAAGGAAGCAGAGCAACCGTGAGTACTCATCCAAAGTACTCAGCAAGACTGACATCAGATCTATTCTAATTATGCAACATTATCAAAGGGAGGCTGTATATGTGGACTGATATGCAGAATTGCCAGAATAGAAGGGAAAGCCTAGCCTATTGAAGACTAGCATCTTCAGGGGTCTTGCAGCATTAGAAGAGTACAGATTAGTACATAAATATAGTAGTAGCATCAAGTACAAGTAACCACGCCTAGAGATCCTTCCTCGACTCCCTGCGAGAAAACGATCCCGGAGCCAATATATTCAACCCATTTCTAGTTGTAGAAGATCGGGATATTCTCCGAGCGTCCTGTTACCGTGGACACGGCTATTCGAATAGATATACTTCCCTGCAGGGGTGCACCAACTTACCCAACACGCTCGATGACTCTGGCCGGACACACTTGCTCAGTCGATGCCCGGCCTCGGACTATCGACACGTCGCAGCCCTACCTAGGTTCAACACAGAGGCCAGCACGCCGGTCTACATCCTAAGTGCGAAGGGGTCTTGGGTGCATCACCCTTTGCACTCCTGCGCGTTGCGTGGGCGGCCGGGAGCAGACCTAGCCCCCTTAATACAAGCACGGGCGTTCCAAGTCCAACCCGGCGCGCGCCGCTCAATCGCTGACATCTAAAGAACTTCGGCTGATACCACGACGCCGAGTACCCATATTATTCCCACGTGCTGGTTAGCGCAAAAAGGCCAGAGGCCTACTCAGATTACATATCCTAACCCTTAGTGCATTAGGAACGCGCGGTAAAGATCGGTTGCTCCACCCTCTGTGGTCCCGTCGTCCCGTCTCGAGGACTTGTGGCAAGGGCTAGGCCCACGGTCCGCCTGCCCAGCCACGCCTCTTAATTAACTCGCGGGTACCCTCTCGGTCAACCCGACTTCCCATCTCTCGCGGGTACCCCTCGGGGCCGACCCGTCTTTATCAAGTATCGACAGTAATAAAATGCAAGTAACCGTGTGTGCAAAACATCAAGCAGGAATCCGAGGAATCACCCTCGTTGGATTCCCACTAGATGTAACCGACAAGGTGGACCCGGAGGAATCACCCTCGATGGTATTCACACTTGCGGGGTTACCGACAAAGCTTCATCAGAGGTAGGGAAGAGGAATCACCCTCGATATCCCACAACCGAAGAGCTGTACTACAGAGGCAACATCAGGAGTGAGATAAGAGGTATCACCCTCGGCACTCGATGTTAGCTCTACAAAGTCGAGCAACTTAGGGGTGTGTGGTGATATACTGGTCTCAGCCCGACGATCACATCGATTGGGACACAGGTACTACAGCGGGGCAACTACAGCAAGGAAGAGGGGCCACAGATGGTTCACTACCATCCAACCTATTCTAAGCATTTTGGATATCAGGCAGGTATCAATAACAGTTACAAGGACAGGCTATGCATCAGAATAGGATAAAACAATGGCAGTAGCAATTCTAATGCAAGAAGGAGGGAGAGAGAATAGGTGATATAGGCATGCGTCAAGGGGGGGTTGCTTGCCTGGAAGCTCTGCGGCAAAGGAGGGCTCGTCCGTGGGGTCGTCTGTCTCCTGAGCTTCGTCGGTCTCGGGGGCTACCGGAGAAGAAGAGGGGGAAGAAACAATAAATAAAGGCAAATAATGCAACACAGATGCATGACATGGTGGTATGCAGTGTTAGTGGTGACCTAATGTATTGCTACAAGTCGCAGACGAATCGGGAAAATATCTGGGATATTTTACCGGCGTTTAGGCTGACTTCGGTATATCGAACCGGAGGGGACGGATCCATGTTTGCATAGTTGTGGGCATGTGACAGATAAACGGTGGGCGTATTCGGAATCGTCATATTTTTCTGATCATTTTTCATATATAAATTATTTTAATCCAAGTTACGGTTTAAAAGATATGATTTTCTAAAGTTTTTATTAATTTTTGGAATTATTTAAATTATTTAAATTAACATTCTCCGAAACAGTGTTTGCTGACGTCAGTATGACGTAGTGCTCGCGTCAGCAGTCAACAGGGACGCTGACCAGGTCAAATCTGACAAGTGGGACCCACCTGTCAGCCACTGTGTCTAATCCAGAGAGTTAATTTAACTAAAACAGATTAATTAGTAAGTGGGCCCTATCAGTCAGTGAGTGATTAACTAATTAACTTAATTTACTTTTTAATCAACAATTTTAGTTATTATTTTAAAACGTTGCCTGTCAGTGAGCCGCGGTGCCCAGTCAGCGGCACTGACCAAGTCAACTGGGCCCGCGGGGCCCGCGGGTCAGAGGCACAGGCGGTGGGGCCCAGCGGTCACGTCGGCGACGGCCGCCGGAGCTCTCCGGCGAGCTCGCGCGACGGCGAGCAACTCCGGCGAGCCCGGATTTCCACCACAGGGCACCATTTCGGGCGATTCCGGCGGCGTTCGAACGAGTGGAGCAGCGCGCGTCGATCTAGCCTACTGGCGCGAGGCGGGGCGGCCGGAATCGAGCACTATGACGGCGACGGCGGACGGCGGTTTCGGGTGAGCTACGGGCAGGCGGCTACGGCGCGCTTTCGAGCCCGCATTCGGTTGCTTCCGAACGAGTGCGATGCACCGCGTCGATCTAAGCTACTAGCGCGGGCTGCGGTGGTCGGAAGCGATGGCAATGGCGAGCTCAGGCGGCGGACAGAACATGGCACGGCGGCGAGCTCACTACGGCGAAATACGCGGCGCGAGGAGAGAAATGGAGGGAGGGAGGAGCTCACCAAGCGGCTAAGGAAAGCCCTCGACGGCTTAGGAGCGCAGACGGAGACCGGGGACGACGGGGATCGCCGGCGATAGTGAGATGATGCCGAGCTCGATCCCGTCCGTGCAGGCCTTCCCGAGCCCGATGGCGAGGCGCAGACGAAGGAGTCGAGCGAGGCGGAGCAGATGAGCACGTCGGAGCGATGATCGGGAGGCGGTGGCCGCACTAAATCACGGCCATGGCGGCGGCGACTTCGGGTGACGTGGGAGACCGGGAGAGAGAGGGCGAATGGGAGCGAGTGGGGGCAGCTAGGGTTCGGGGAAGAGAGGGGAGCGATCTTATCCGGCGCAGGGGGGCTCGGTGTCGACCGGGCGAGCAGGGGGGCGCGGCGAGTGCGGCGACGACGACAACGCGCGCGCGCAAGCAGGGAGCTAGGAGACGACCTAGTCGGGCTGGGCCGGCTGACTTAGGCCCAGCAGCGCAGGCCGTTTCTTTTTCTTCTTTCTCTTCTCTGTTTTTCTTTTTCTTTTTCTATTTTACAAAATGTATGGATCACATTCGACTTTAGTAAAATAGGTGATCTAGCCCAATATTCACAGTGCATTTTTGCCTACCACCAGAAATTGGTTTGGTGAAGATAGGATTTGATTTGAATTTTATTTAAATAAAAATGGATTAAATGTGGCTGTATTGGTTCTGTTTTAGGATGAAATTGTCATTTAACTAATTATATAAATGTTGATTATATTTTTATAAATGCCTCTGGATTATTTGCAATATTTTGAACAATTTAGTTTTCAAATTTGAACAACTTTTATTTTCACTTTCAATTTGAATTTAAATTTGAATTGGAATTTGAAATGAGATAATTATCCAACATGATTATCATTGCAAATCTCAGATGACCTGGCAGTAATAAGTTGGATCACTGTAGCTCATTACATAGGGGTGTTACAATTCTCCTCCTCTAAAAGAAATTCTCGTCCCGAGAATTCAGGAGGTAGAAGGAAAGAGGTCGGGGTATTCCTCCCGAAGACGATCCTCGCATTCCCAAGTGGCTTCATCTTCAGTATGATTCAACCACTGCACTTTTAGGAACTTGGTAGTCTTCTGGCGAGTTCGACGTTCAGCTTGATCGAGAATGCGGATCGGATGCTCCTTATAAGATAGGTCATCTTGCAAATCAAGCATCTCATGATCCACTGCTCGGTGCGGAGATTCCTTGAAGCAACGGGGAAGTTGCGACACATGGAAGACATCGTGGATGTGAGAGAATAGCGGCGACAACTCCAATTTATATGCCACATGTCCACGTCTGGCGAGCATGCGGAAGGGGCCAATGTAGCGAGGAGCTAACTTGCCCTTGATTCCGAAACGGTGAGTGCCCTTCATAGGAGTGACACGCAGGTAAGCTTGATCACCAGGTTGATATGTCAATCCCCATCGTTTGCGATCATAGTTGCTCTTCTGGCGGTCCTGGGCCGCCTTGAGGTTTTCGCGAACAACACGGACATGTTCTTCGGCGTGTTGGATAATATCCGGACCAATGAGCGGTCGTTCCCCAGTTTCTGACCAATTCAGAGGGGTTCGACACTTACGTCCATATAACACTTCGAAGGGGGCCATTTTCAAACTTGCTTGATAGCTGTTGTTGGAAGAGAATTCGGCATACGGGAGAGATTCTTCCCACTTTCTTGCGAAATGATATAACACAAGCACGCATCATATCTTCAAGCACTTGATTCACCCGTTCGACTTGGCCTTGTGACTGGGGGTGATAAGTTGTACTCGAAGTAATATGAGTTCCCATAGCTTGTTGGAAACTATTCCAGAAGTGTGAGGTGAAGAGGCTGCCACGGTCCGAACTGATCTCCTTCGGAATACCATGGAGTGATACAATCCTGGAGATACATAACTCTGCTAACTGACTAGCAGTGATCGTCTCCTTGACTGGCAGAAAGTGTGCAACTTTGGATAGTTGGTCGACGAGGACAAGAATAGCATCGTGACCCTTCTGTGACCTGGGAAGGCCAGTAATAAGATCCATTTGAACCTTATCCCATTTCCATAAAGGAATAGGGAGCGGTTGTAGAATTCCAGCAGGCTTCTGATGTTCTGCTTTAACGTGACGGCAAACGTCACATTCAGCAACATATCGAGCAATATCCTGCTTCATTCTAGACCACCAGTACCTTTGTCGGAGATCACGATACATCTTGGTGCTACCCGGATGAATAGACAGTGGTGTATCATGTGCCTCCTTCATGACCTTGTCAGTCATCAATTCAAACCGAGGTACCACAATGCGGTCTTTAAAATACAAGGTTCCATCTTCAGCAAGCGAGAAATCCCTGTACTTTTCAAGGTGAAGATCCCTTTTCATGAGATCAACTTCAGCATCTTTAGCTTGCGCATGCTTAACAGCATTCAGAAGATCTGGCTGTATAACAAGGGTATTAAGAGAACCCTGTGGAACAATGCAGAGGTTCAGCTGGCGCAATTCTTCATACAGATGAGGTTGAGCTCGTTGAACCATGAGGTTGTTACAATAGGACTTGCGTCTCAAGGCATCTGCCATAACATTAGCCTTGCCAGGAGTATATGAAATACCACAGTTATAGTCCGTAATTGTTTCCAACCATCGCTGTTGGCGGAGATTGAGATCCGGTTGAGTAAATAAATACTTCAGACTTTGATGATCAGTATATATCTCACATCGGTTACCAAGGAGGTAATGTCGCCACAGCTTCAATGCATAAATCACTGTAGCAAGTTCAAGATCATGCACTGGGTAATTCTCTTCGTGAGGACGCAACTTTCGCGAGGCATAAGAAATTACTCTACGCTCTTGCATTAGGACACAGCCTAATCCTTGACGAGAGGCGTCACAATAAATCACGAAATCCTTGCGAGAATCCGGAGGAGCAAGCACTGGAGCAGAGGTGAGCTTGTCCTTGAGGGTTTGAAAGCTTTCCTGACATTTATCTGTCCACTCAAAATTAACGCCTTTGTGAAGCAGATTAGTCAGTGGCTTGGCAATCTTTGAGAAGTTCTCGACAAAGCGATGACAATAACTTGCGAGGCCGAGAAAACTTCTAACTTGCTTGACATTCTTCGGGGGAGTCCAGTCAAGAATAGCCTGAACTCATTCTGGGTTAACAGCGATTCCATCCTTGGAAATCACATGGCCAAGGTAGGTTACTTCAGATAACCAGAATTCACACTTGGAATACTTGGCATATAACTGATGCTCACGAAGCTTTTCCAGAACCAGACGAAGATGTTCAGCATGTTCTTCCTTATTCTTGGAGAATACCAGAATATCATCCAGATAAACCACGACGAATTTGTCGAGGTAATCCATGAAGATATAATTCATCAGGCGGGAGAACGTTGCTGGTGCATTTGTTAAGCCGAAAGAAATGACAGTGTACTCATAAGAGCCATAGCGAGTAACAAAGGCTGTCTTGGGAATATCCTGTTCACAGACACGGATCTGATGATAACCCAACCTCAAGTCGAGTTTAGAGAACACTGATGATCCAGCCAGTTGGTCATATAGGTCATTGATCCGAGGAAGCGGATACTTGTTCTGAATGGTGGCTTGGTTGATAGGCCGGTAATCTTGGACCAATCGGTTAGTACCACCTTTCTTCTTGACAAAGAGAGAAGGTGCTCCCCAGGCAGAGGAACTTGGACGGATGAAACCCTTTTGAAGTGATTTGTCGAGTTCCTCCTTAAGCTCGAGAAGTTCATGCGGAGGCATCTTATAGGGACGCTTCGCAATAGGAGTTGTGCCTGGTTTAAGGTCGATGACAAACTCGACAGCCCTAACAGGGGGTACTCCTGGAAGTTCTTCCGGAAAGACATCCTGGAAGTCACGAACGACTGGAATGTTTTCGATCCCCTCTAGAGGTGAAGCGCTCAATGCATTCAGTGCTTAAATCTGAGATTCAGCACTTTGAACAACATGAGCATGGTAATTTACTAGCTCATCTGATGGGTGCAGGAGGTGTATGACTTTGGTGGCACAATTGATCAAGGCAGTGTGAGCCTTCAACCAATCCATTCCCAATATGAGGTCAATCTTGGAGGACTTCAGAATAATGGGAAATGCGCGGAATTCCAACCCTTCAATTTCAATAATGACATCGGGGCTGAACATAGAGGTTTGGCATTGGCCCGCGGGAGTGTTTACCGCTAACGGATGGTGCAATTTTTCATAAGTAAAGCCATACATGAATGCAAACTCTTCTGATATGAAAGAATGCGATGCTCTAGAATCAAATAAAACAGATGCAGGTACTGAATTAACAAGAAGAGTACCCATCACAGTCTCTGGTTGATCCTGAGCTTCAGCCATGTTGACATGATATGCCTGCCCACGACCATATGAAGGTCTGGCATTATAGTTGCGAGGCTGATTAATACCACGACCATTTCCACGGCCAGCAGGAGGAAGCATAAGCTGATTCTGACTCTGAGAGCAATCTCTGGCGCGGTGACCTGGATGGCCACACTTGAAGCAGAGTCCATTGTCAGGACGTGGAGCAGGAGCTCGAGGCATTGGAGCTAGAGGCCTGAACTGTCTTGGCGGTGGAGGAGGCATACGCGGTGCAACATAGGATGGCCTCTGAATAGGTACAGCTGGACGGTACATGCTTTGAGGGATCCAAATGCGGCGCTTCTGGGAAGATGAGCCCGCTTCACGGGTGCGCTTCTGAGATTCCTTGTGTTCCCTCTGGGCGGTCTCCATCTGGATAGCACTATTCACCAAGGTGGCGAAATCGGGGAAGCTTTGAACAGCGAGAGAAAGCTTGAGGTCTGGGTGAAGTCCGTCACGGAACTTTTCCTGTCTGCGGGCGTCAGTGACAATATCTTCCTCAGCATAGCGAGATAGCTCCAGAAATTCCCGCTGATAAGCTTCCAAAGACTTAGTGCCCTGTGTGAGATTGCGGAACTCACGCTTCTTCCAGTCCATAACTCCTTGCGGAATATATCGAGCACGGAAAGCAGCTTTGAATTCCATCCAGGTGATAATGGTTCCAGCAGGTAGGGTTTGCCTGTGAGTGTCCCACCGTTGTGCTGCGGGTCCCTTCAGAAAGTAGGAGGCGAAAGTGACATAGTTGGCAGGGGCCACATCCGCAGAGTCCATCTCAAATGCAATATTGCGGAGCCAATCATCAGCATCTAGCGGCTGAACTGAGTTGCGATAGATAGCTGGGTTCATATGCACAAACTCTAGCAAAGTGATTGAAGCTGGCTGCTGGTTGGCATTGGGGCGTGGAAACTGATCCATCAGCCCTTGCATAAACTGACGGTGCACTTCAAACTATTGCATCATGGCTGCCATATAGTCAGGCGGTGGTGGATTGTTGGCACCACGGCCACGACATGTGGGTCTAACCATCCTGCTAAAATTTCAACAGGGGGGTAATTTAGCAACGAGCATTTGCACTTGTATGGATTCATTCATGAAGTAACATGCACAACAAAAAGAAGTGCAATTGATACAACAACATAGTCAACATGACATACAGATCCATACATAGATTCGGTTACATGCGGACAGCATAACGGCGTAAAATTATAGAAAAAGACCTACTAGGCGGCGCGCAGGCACGCGCTGGAGGGATACAACAACGAGACATAGCAAAGGCTACACCAACGTCGGAGAAAACTTTTGGAGCGAGGAATCTGCAAGGAACAACGCAGGGTGTCCTCGATAAAAGGATCCTGCGGTCTGTGGCATTGTGCATCAGAACCTGGCCCTCATCTTGAAGAAAGGGGGGATAATTCAGAACTCCGGGTGGATGTGATCACGAGAACCTAATGTTAGAGTTAGCAAAACTTTAACCCGGATAGGAGAGAGAGCAGAGTCCCAGAGTATAGGTGAGGAATAAAAGATCCTAATACCACCCATTGGCGACGTGGGCCCATAAGCCACACAGCCATGTTAGTAAAATCATTTTACAAGTACTAGACTCAACTTCGGCCAAGGAGTTCAAAAGGGGGGCGGGGTTCCTATAGGCAGTCGGCTCTGATACCAACTTCTGACGCCCCCGACTTAATCGTGTACTAATCATACACGCAAGTGTACACGATCAAGCCTAAGGACTCACTTGAAGATATCACAACACAACTCTAAACACAAATAAAATAATTCAAGCTTTATATTACAAGCCAGGGGCCTCGAGGGCTCGAATACATAAGCTCGATGTCATACAAGCATCAGCGGAAGCATCAGGTATCTGATTACAGACACAAAGTTAAACAGATAGGCCTTTAAGAAGGCGTGGCAAAATAAAACACAGATCGAAAGGCGCAGGCCTCCTGCCTGGGTGCCTCCTGACTACTCCTGGTCGTCGGAGGGCTCCTCGTAGTAGTATTCTGCAGAGGGGTAGTAGTAGTATCCTCGAGGGGTGTAGTAGTGGTAGTCATCGCCGGCTGGCGCAGCTGGCTCCTGGGCTCCGTCATCTGGTCTCATCAATCGGGTATGGGGAAAAAGGAAGTAGAGCAACCGTGAGTACTCATCCAAAGTACTCAGCAAGACTGACATCAGATCTATTCTAATTATGCAACATTATCAAAGGGAGGCTGTATATGTGGACTGATATGCAGAATTGCCAGAATAGAAGGGAAAGCCTAGCCTATCGAAGACTAGCATCTTCAGGGGTCTTGCAGCATTAGAAGAGTACAGATTAGTACATAAATATAGTAGTAGCATCAAGTACAAGTAACCATGCCCAGAGATCCTTCCTCGACTCCCTGCGAGAAAACGATCCCGGAGCCAATATATTCAACCCATTTCTAGTTGTAGAAGATCGGGATATTCTCCGAGTGTCCTGTTACCGTGGACAATGCTATTCGAATAGATATACTTCCCTGCAGGGGTGCACCAACTTACCCAACACGCTCGATGACTCTGGCCGGACACACTTGCTCAGTCGATGCCCGGCCTCGGACTATCGACACGTCGCAGCCCTACCTAGGTTCAACAGAGAGGCCAGCACGCCGGTCTACATCCTAAGTGCGAAGGGGTCTTGGGCCCATCAACCTTTGCACTCCTGCGCGTTGCGTGGGCGGCCGGGAGCAGACCTAGCCCCCTTAATACAAGCGCGGGCGTTCCCAGTCCAACCCGGCGCGCGCCGCTCAATCGCTGACATCTGAAGAACTTTGGCTGATACCATGACGCCGAGTACCCATATTATTCCCACGTGCTGGTTAGCACGAAAAGGCCAGAGGCCTACTCAGATTACATATCCTAACCCTTAGTGCATTATTAGCGCGCGGTAACGATCGGTTGCTCCACCCTCTGTGGTCCCATCGTCCCGTCTCGAGGACTTGTGGCAAGGGCCAGGCCCACGGTCCGCCTGCCCGGCCACGCCTCGTAATTAACTCGCGGGTACCCTCTCGGTCAACCTGACTTCCCATCTCTCGTGGGTACCCCTTGGGGCCGACCCGTCTTTATCAAGTATCGACAGTAATAAAATGCAAGTAACCGTGTGTCCAAAACATCAAGCAGGAATCCGAGGAATCACCCTCGTTGGATTCCCACTAGATGTAACCGACAAGGTGGACCCGGAGGAATCACCCTCGATGGTATTCACACTTGCGGGGTTACCGACAAAGCTTCATCAGAGGTGGAGAAGAGGAATCACCCTCGATATCCCACAACCGACTAGTTGTACTACAGAGGCAACATCAGGAGTGAGATAAGAGGTATCACCCTCGGCACTCGATGTTAGCTCTGCAGAGTCGAGCAACTTAGGGGTGTGTGGTGATATACTGGTCTCAGCCCGACGATCACATCGATCGGGACACAGGTACTACAGCGGGGCAACTACAGCAAGGAAGAGGGGCCACAGATGGTTCACTACCATCCAACCTATTCTAAGCATTTTGGATATCAGGCAGGTATCAATAACAGTTACAAGGACATGCTATGCATCAGAATAGGATAAAACAATAGCAGTAGCAATTCTAATGCAACCAGGAGGGAGAGAGAATAGGTGATATAGGCATGCGTCAAGGGGGGGTTGCTTGCCTGGAAGCTCTGCGGCAAAGGAGGGGTCATCCGTGGGGTCGTCTATCTCCTGAGTTGCGTCGGTCTCGAGGGCTACCGGAGAAGAAGAGGGGGGAGAAACAATAAATAATGGCAAATAATGCAACACATATGCATGACATGGTGGTATGCAGTGTTAGTGGTGACCTAATGCATTGCTACAAGTCGCAGACGAATCGGGAAAATATCTGGGATATTTTCCCAGCGTTTAGGCTGACTTCGGTATATCGAAACGGAGGGGACGGATCCATGCTTTCATAGTTGTGGGCATGTGACAGATAAACGGAGGGCGTACTCGGAATCATCATATTTTTCTGATCGTTTTTCATATATAAATTATTTTAATCCGAGTTACGGTTTAAAAGATATGATTTTCTAAAGTTTTTATTAATTTCTGGAATTATTTAAATTATTTAAATTAACATTATCCGAAACAGTGTTTGCTGACGTCAGTATGACATAGTGCTGGCGTCAGCAGTCAACAGGGAAGCTGACCAGGTCAAATCTGACAGGTGGGACCCACCTGTCAGCCACTGTGTCTAATCCAGAGAGTTAATTTAACTAAAACTGATTAATTAGTAAGTGGGCCCTATCAGTCAGTGAGTGATTAACTAATTAACTTAATTAACTTTTTAATCAACAATTTTATTTATTATTTTAAAACGTTTAAAATGGCGGGGCCCGCCTGTCAGTTGGCCGCGGTGCCCAGTCAGCGGCGCTGACTAGGTCAACTGGGCCCGCGGGGCCCGCGGGTCAGCGGCACAGGCGAAGGGGCCCAGCGGCCACGTCGGCAACGGCCGCCGGAGCTCTCCGGCGAGCAACTCCGGCAAGCCCTGATTTCCACCACAGGGCACCATTTCGGGCGATTCCGGCGGCGTTCGAACGAGTGGAGTAGCGCGCGTCGATCTAGCCTAGCGGCGCGAGGCGGGGCGGCCGGAATCGAGCACTATGACGGCGACGGCGGACGGCGGTTTCGGGTGAGCTACGGGCAGGCGGCTACGGCGCGCTTTCGCGCCCACATTCGGTTGCTTCCGAACGAGTGCGATGCACCGTGTCGATCTAAGCTACTAGCGCGGGCTGCGCTGGTCGGAAGCGACGGCAATGGCAAGCTCGGGCGGCGGACAGAACATGGCCCGGCAGCGAGCTCACTACGGAGAAATACGTGGCGCGAGGAGAGAAATGGAGGGAGGGAGGAGCTCACCAAGCGGCTAAGGAAAGCCCTCGACGGCTTACGAGCGCAGACGGAGGCCGGGGACGACGGGGATCGCCGGCGACAGTGAGATGATGCCGAGCTCGATCCCGTCCGTGCGGGCCTTCCCGAGCTCGATGGCGAGGCACAGACGAAGGAGTCAAGCGAGGCGGAGCAGATGAGGACGTCGGAGCGATGATCGGGAGGCGGTGGCCGCACTAAATCACGGCCATGGCGGCAGCGACTTCGGGTGACGTGGGAGACCGGGAGAGAGAGGGCGAATGGGAGCGAGTGGGGGCAGCTAGGGTTCGGGGAAGAGAGGGGAGCGATCTTATCCGGCGCAGGGGGATTCGGTGTCGACCGGGCAAGTAGGGGGGGGGGGGCGCGGCGAGTGCGATGACGACGACAGCGCGCGCGCGCGAGCAGGGAGCTAGGAGACGACCTAGTCGGGCTGGGCCGGCTGACTTAGGCCCAGCAGCGCAGGCCGTTTTCTTTTTCTTCTTTCTCTTCTCTGTGTTTCTTTTTCTTTTTTTGTTTTACAAATTGTATGGCTCACATTCGACTTTAGTAAAATAGGTGATCTAGCCCAATATTCACAGTGCATTTTTGCCTACCACCAGAAATTGGTTTGGTGAAGATAGGATTTGATTTGAATTTTATTTAAATAAAAATGGATTAAATGTGGCTGTATTGGTTCTGTTTTAGGATGAAATGGTCATTTAACTAATTAAATAAATGTTGATTATATTTTTATAAATGCCTCTGGATTATTTGCAATATATTGAACAATTTAGTTTTCAAATTTGAACAACTTTTATTTTCACTTTCAATATGAATTTACATTTGAATTGGAATTTGAAATGAGATAATTATCCAACATGATTATCATTGCAAATCTCAGATGACCTGGCAGTAATAAGTTGGATCACTGTAGCTCATTACATAGCGGTGTTACAGTGGAGGTGGACGGACGACGACGTGGGGTTCGCGGGGACAGTGGTGTATCGGGCGGCCGGAGTCGGGGAAGAAGACCTCCCCATGGTCGTCCGACTCCTCTGGGTGTCGATTGGGAGTGGGTGGAGGCGATGTGAGCACTGAACGGAGCTCGGGGGCTCCTTTTATAGGCGAGACGGAGGTGGCCAAAGCGAGGCGGATTGCGGCGGAGTAATTCCGGCTGGCGAGGTAGGTTTGGGCGGCGAGCGTGGTCGGTGGGTGATCAGTGAGGTCGGTGGAGTTATCTCAAATTACCAGCGTGACGCCCGCGAGCTCTGTCCTGTCATCTCGACGCGGGGCTCTTGTACGGCCATGGCGGCGACGAGTGACTCCGGCGACTGACAGGCGGGGCTGGCGGCTTGGACGGTGCGTGTGAGTGGAGGAGATAGCGTCGCGTGGAAAGGAGGTAGGAGAGGGAGCAGTAGAGATAGTGATGGCGGCTGGTGGCCGTGCTGATCCTCTCGGCCGCCGCGGCCGAGGGCAGCGGTCATTGCACCGGCCTGCTCCTGTTCTGTCGGCGGCGAGACGCTGGCAAGGGGGTCCCGTCGCGATGTATTGATGGCAAGCAGAGGTGCAGATGAGGGAGAGGTGGAGTGAAGTTAACTGCACGGCATCGATTCCCTCCTCTCTGAACATTCTCTGTATTTTCTGAATTTTTCGACAGTGAGCTGCAGTGCACATGACGTGTATGATGAAATGCTAGATGGCCCTAGGCATTCTTGGATTTTTTGAGAATTTTTGTGGTGAGGTACTAATGCATAACAGAGAGGTTGGCAAAATTACAGAATTTTTGGAGTAATTAAAATTATGTTTTGAGCATGGAATTTGAATCTGGTCCAAATTTCAATTGAATGAAATTTGAAAATTTTGAACTGTGGAACAGAATGTTTTTGGTGAAATGGAGTGTCGGTACTGTCAAGTAGTTGGGATTATTTTTGTGGGTGCAGAAGAGCTAGGAAAAATATAGTTCCTTTGTAAATCAAAGGCAAAGGAACTAGGAATAAATGAAAATTAAATTTTTGAATTTGCTAAATATGATAAAAATATTTTTGTGGAGAGGAGAAGTGTTGGGTACTATCCTAGGGTGTGAGGATGACTTGGATGATAATTTTAGAGTGGCAGAATAATTTTTGTGATAATTTTCTAAGTGTTTGAAAAGAATGAAAAGAACCATTTCATTGAAAGAATTTATTTATTCAAAAACTTTTCTAAAAGAAAATATATTTTTGATCCTTCAAGAATATTTACTCAAATAAGAAACCATCAAATCAGAACCATTTAAAAAAAATTGAAACCCAAATGAAAACTTAAAAATGGCTTTCAAAACAAAAGAAGAAGAAATAGAGCCATAGTGATTCAAATCATTTTTCTTTTTAAAGAAAAGATTTGAATATCAAAAGAAAATATTTTTGCGGTGTTACCGTGCGCAAGGCGAACGGGAAGTGGAGGCTTTGTATAGACTTCACCGATATAAATAAAGCCTATCCAAAGGACCCTTTCCCTTTGCGCGCATCGACCAGATTGTAGACTCCACTGCCGGCTGTGATTTACTCTCTTTCCTTGACGCCTATTCTAGTTATCATCAGATCTTTATGGCCAAGGAAGATGAGGAGAAAACCGCATTCATCACTCTATGTGGCACATACTGCTTCTTGCATATGCCTTTCGGATTGAAGAGTGCCGGGGCAACCTTTGCCAGAGCAGTCCAGACCAGAGACTAGTCAACCCTGATTCAGGATTTGGAAGAAACATTTGCGAACTTGCGCAAGCTCAACTTGAAGCTCAACCCCGAGATGTGTGTGTTCGGTGTTCCATCCGGCAAGCTTCTTGGGTTCTTTGTGTCTGAGAGAGGGATTGAAGCCAACCCCGACAAGATCAAAGCAATTGAGCAGATTGAAGCACCGAGACGCATCAAGGATGTCAGGCGTCTTGCCGGCTGCGTTGCCACCCTCAGCAGGTTCATCTCCAAATCAGCAGAGCACGCCTTGTCGTTTTTCAAGAAATTGAAAAAGGCAGGTCCAGTAAACTGGACTCCGGAAGCGGAGGCCGCGCTCCATGATTTGAAGGTGTACCTGTCTTCTCCGCCAGTCCTAGTTGCGCCTAGGCCACAAGAGACGTGCTGCTATACATAGCGGCAACGAATCAAGTGGTTAGTGTTGCACTTGTGCCTGAAAGAGAGGCAGATGAGGAGGAGGTAGCTGCTGCAGAGCCACGACCCGACGAGCCAGAATCTTCTCCAGCAAGGTCCGGTGCCGACAAGCCAGAGATTGTGCAAGCCAATAAACCAGACCAGCAAGTTGTGAAGAAGAACAAGATGGTGCAGCACCTAGTTTACTTTGTCAGCTCTGTCGGGGGGATGACCCCCGGGTAGGCAAGCGAACCCGGAGCCCCTTTTCAAAAACATAGGGGCAACCCGTGCCCCTTCCCGCCGGCTGGCGAACCGACCGGCTTCTCAGCGATATACCGGCTTCTCAGCGATAGTCGGCTAGGCCTGGCCCCGCGCCGAGTCCGGCTGGCCACTAGCCAGCTGGCGATAGGTCGGCGGCCGTCCCATCGCGTCCGGCGACAAGATAGCCCCCCACGAGGGGAGAACATGGCTACAGTGCAATCCGTCTTGGGAGGGTGCGCCGGCAAAGCTGCCAACCCTGTTGACGCGACGGCCGGTGTCAGCACCAACGCGCCAGTGCAGCCCCCCGCGAGGCCGCCTACTCCGGCACGCCTCTACAGAGCGCGCACGCGCCGTCTACTCCTGCGCGCCTCGGCAGGAGCGCGCACGCGCCAACCACTCATGTACGCCTGTGCAGAAGCGCGCACGCACCGTCCACTCCGTGACGCTCGAAGCGACGGGCCACAGTCTCGCGCCGCCCTCGGGCGCCGCAGCCGGCGGGTCCCAGCAGCCGGCGGGCCCACTGCCGGCTCCAGACGCCAACGCCCGGGTCCCGGCGCGTGCAGTTTACCCATTGTACCCCGGGGAGCCGGCCTATAAGACCCTCCGGGAGGCCTCCATGCAGCGGGGTTCGCATTCGGTTCGCTCTGAGTTGGCTACTTAGTTCATTCCTTCTTCCCCGACACACACACACACACACAGGAGAGGCTGAACGGAGACCTAGCTCCTTGTGCCTCCTCCGCTCAAACAGCTCCAGGAGCACCATTGTAACCATTGTGGCCTCTGAGCCTATCAACCCACTCGGCAGGACTAGGGGTGTAACCTCTCCGGAGGGCTCCGACCCTGGGTACGTCTTGTGTCTCCCGCATGCATGTGCCAACCTCGCTTCCGGAACCCACCGGCGTCCTCACGCAGCCCCCCACTTTTAGCCATCTCATGGCATCTGCCGTGATTTCACCACGACAGTTGGCGCCCACCGTGGGGCTGCTCGCGGAGTCGACCGGAGTCAAGTTCCGGACGAGGCCCTTCACCAGCTCCGGCGAGCGCATCGTGCATGGTTTGGTCCGTGCGCCTAGCACAGCCAGCCCGGCCAACTGTGGCGCTGTATCAGACGCAAACGCCGCCTGCCCCGCAGGCTGCTTCATCGTCCCTTTCAGCGCGCTGCGCGTCTTCGTCGCGCTCGTCCCCGACGTGTTTCCCAGCAAGGTACACAGCTTCGCCGACTCCCCCGTCCCCGTTGGCTGCGCCGTCTCCGACGACGTCGCCGCCCTCTGCGTTCGTGCGGAGGTGCTGACTATCGGCACCAGTTCCAGCTCCCCGCGCGCCAAGGAGAAGGCTGCCGCGGCCGTCGCTGTTGCGGCTGCGGTCCCTCATTGCCGGGCCGACCCGCTCCACGAGACGATTCGAAGCCTACGGGCCCCCATCACGCCCGACGCCGACACGGCTGTAGCGGCGGCTCAGCTCAACGAGGACCGTGAGCATTTGCTGATCGAGGCCACGGAGCTCGCGGCAACGCGGCGCCGGCTGGAGTCCGACCAGCGAGAATACGACAGCACCCACGGCTTCACACCGGTCGCCACTGAGCCCAGCCGGGTTGCGGAGGTGCGAATCCGTGGGGGTGCAATCGGCCGCGCGCTAGGCGCAAGCCAGCCCGTCTACGACACCCCCGTCAAGAACATGCGCGCGGCGCAGGCGGCCATGGCGGATCTCGAGTTCCTGGAGGGCGAGGAGCTGGTGCAGCAGCAGCAGTGCATCCGCAACCTCATCACCGCGGCGAACGAGCAGCAGCAGCATTTCGACCCGGCCCAGCCATCCACCTCCACCTCAGGCAAAACCAGAAACCCGGAGAGGGCTCTTCAGGACACGCAGCAGGCGTCCTCCCCCGCCGGCAGTGCCAGCCGCTCTGGCCGGCACAGAGCGAGTCGAAGCCGGCAGGACCGCGCCACGACGGCTGGCGACGGCGTTGCCAACGAGCCAGCCGGCAATGACCGGGTGCGGCAGCCGGAAGTTCCTCCCCCGCAGCCTCGATGGCCCCGGCCGGTTTCCGCCGGCGTGGTGCCACGCGGCCCCGTCGCAAGCCGGCTGGGCCCCCGTGAGCCCTATGACGAATCCGACGCCCGCCACCGCATCGACCGGCTAGCGCGATCCACGCTTCTCGAGGAGGAAAGCTCTGTCGGCCCGGCGTGCTTTGGCCCCCGCATTCGCGAGGAGCCCTTCCCCAAAGGCTTCTCGCTGCCCCGCGACTCCCGCAAGTACAGCGGCGTCTCCAGGACGGAGGACTGGCTAACCGACTACACCACGGCCGTCGGCATCGCCGGCGGCAACCGGCGCGTGGCGGTTCGCTACGTTCCCCTCATGCTGCTCGGCTCGGCCCGGACATGGCTTAACAGCCTGGGGGCCGGCAGCGTCAATTCCTGGCTGGACTTCGAAGATGCATTCCTGCGCAACTTCACCAGCATGTACACGCATCCTGGTCGGCCTCATCAGCTCTCCATGTGCGTTCAGAACCCGGGCGAGCCCCTCCGCGACTTCCTCACGCAGCCCCCCACTTTTAGCCATCTCATGGCATCTGCCGTGATTTCACCACGACAGTTGGCGCCCACCGTGGACCGAGCTGCGCAACTCCTGCGAAGGCGTCCACGAGGTGCAAGCCATCCAGTACTTCGTCGACGGGTGCCAAGACGACACCCTGCTCAAGCACCGCCTGATGTGCAACGAGCCGGACACCCTGGCGGAGCTCATGGCGGTGGCGGACAAGTACGCCACGGCCGACTCCGCGATGCGTGTGAAGATCACAGTCGACGTGGATGGCAAGCCGGTCCCGGTCCAGCCGGCCGCCTCGAAGCCGGCTGGCGAGACCAGCCAGCGCCGGCAAGACAACAACAGCAACAAGTGGAAGGCCGAGCAGCCGGCTCCTCGCTACAGCAACCAGCAACTGGCCGCCGTGGCGGAGGAGCAGCCGGCTCCTCGCTACAGCAACCAGCAACTGGCCGCCGTGGCGGAGGAGCAGCCGGCCGAGCAGGGTGGCGCCAAGCAAAAGTGCACCAGCAAGACGGCCTAGCAGCCCAAGCTGTCTTTCGAGCAGATGCTCGACGCCCCCTGCAAGAACCATAGCGGCGCGACACCGTCGACGCACACGCTCCGGCAGTGCAGCTTCACCCAGCGCCTGTTGAAGGGCAACCTTCCACCTCTGCGGCCACCCGGAGCCGGCCCGCAGCAGTCGCCGCTTCTGCCTCCCCCGCCGCCTCCAGCAGCCGGCGCCCTCGCCAACGACCCCTATCCGCAGCAGGACGCGGCCTATGTCGTCTTCACCAGCGAAGGCGACGACAAGCACAGCAAGCGCAGGTACCAGCACGAGGTGAACGCCGTCGTCCCCCCGGTGCCCCAGTACATGCACTGGTCCGACCGTCCTGTCAGCTGGACCCGGGAGGACCACCCGGCCGTGATGCCCACGCCGGGTGGCTACGCGCTCGTCCTAGACCCTACCTTCGTCGCTGAGAAACGCACCTGCCACTTTTCGCGGGTGCTGATCGACGGCGGCAGCAACATCAACATCCCCTACCGCGACACCAGGATCAAGCTCGGCATCGAGGAGGGCGAGCCGAAGCCCACCCAGACGGTGTTCCACGGCATCGTTCCCGGCGCTTCGTGCTCCCCCATCGGCCGGGTGCGGCTGGACGTGCTATTCGGCACGAGCGCCCACTTCCGCCGCGAGCCGATCTGGTTCGAGGTGGTCAACCTCGCAAGCCCCTATCACGCGCTTTTGGGCCGGCCCGCCATGGCCAAGTTCATGGCGGTCCCCCACTACGCCTACCTCAAAATGAAGCTGCCGGGTCCCAAGGGCATCATCACCATCACCGGCGACTACAAGAAGTCCCTGGAGTGCGCCAAAGCTGGCTCCAAGCTGGCCGAGTCGCTGGTCATCGCCGAGGAGAGGCGCCAGCTCGACCGCCTTGTCGCGCTGGCTGGCGAGCAGCTGGCCGATGAGGGGTCCTTCCAGCCGGCCAAGGGCACGAGGAAGGTTTCGCTCGACCCATCCAACCCCGCCTCCAGCGAGTACGTCGTCGTGGGCTCCGGCCTCGACAGCAAATAGGAAGGCGAGCTCGTCGACTTCCTCCGTGAGAATCGGGATATCTTCGCATGGTCGCCTAAAGACATGCCGGGTGTTCCGAGGAAGTTCGCCGAGCACAAACTCCACGTCCGGCCGGATGCCAAGCCGGTCTGGCAGCCGCTACGCCGCTTCTCCGAGGAGAAGCGAAGAACCATTGGCGCGGAGATCGCCCGGCTGCTCAGAGCCGGGTTCATCATGGAAGTGTTCCACCCGGAGTGGCTGGCCAACCCGGTCCTCGTCCTGAAGAAGAACGGCACTTGGCGCATGTGCATCGACTACACCAGCCTGAACAAGGCCTGTGCCAAGTACCCGTTTGCCCTACCCCGGATCGACCAAGTCATCGACTCCACAGCAGGCTGCGATCTCCTGTCCTTCCTGGAGACTTACTCCGGCTACCACCAGATCAAGCTGGACCCGGCGGATGCCCTCAAGACGTCCTTCATCACCCCCTTCGGGGCATATTGCTACGTCACCATGTTGTTCGGCTTGAAGAACGCCGGCGCCACCTTCCAACGCTGCATGCAGAAGTGCCTCCTGCCCCAGATCGGCTGGAATGTGCACGTCTACGTCGACGACATCGTGGTGAAGACCAAGCAGCACCTCACCCTCCTCGAGGATCTCAGGGAGACGTTTGCAAACCTGCGCCAGTACCAGATCAAGCTCAACCCGGAGAAATGCGTCTTCGGCGTGCCGGCTGGCCAGCTCCTTGGTTTCCTTGTCTCGGAGCGCGGCATCGAGGCCAACCCAGAGAAGATCAAGGCCATCGACCGCATGCGCAAGCCGGCCTGGCTACGCGATGTCCAAAAGATCACCGACTGCTTGGCCTCTCTCAGCCGGTTCTTCAGCGGGCTGGGGGAGAGGGCCCTGCCCCTATATCAGCTGATGAAGAAGACGACGCCGTTCGAGTGGTCCGACCAAGCGGACAAAGCTTTCCGCGACCTCAAGCGCATGCTCTCCACCACACCCGTCTTGGCCGCGCCGGCTGAGAAGGAGCCGCTCCTGATGTACATCGCGGCAACCACCCGCGTGATCAGCGTGGTGCTGGTGGTGGAGCGCCCCGAGGAAGGCAAGGCACAGCCGGTCCAGCGCCCTGTGTACTACCTAAGCGAGGTCCTCTCCACCTCCAAGCAGAACTACCCGCACTACCAGAAGATGTGCTACGGCATCTACCTGGCCGCCAAGAAGCTCCGACAGTACTTCCAAGAGCACGCCATCACCGTGGTAAGCACGGCCCCCATCGGCGAGATCATGGGCTGCCGGGATGCCTCTGGCCGGATCGCCAAATGGGCCATCGAGCTCGCCGGCCACACCATCCTCTACGAGCCTCGCACCGCCATCAAATCGCAGGCGTTGGCCGACTTCCTCGTCGATTGGGCAGAGACCCGGTACTTGCCACCGGCTCCCAACGCGACACACTGGCGCATGCACTTCGATGGCTCAAAGATGTCGTCCGGCTTGGGAGCCGGCATCGTGCTCTCCTCCCCCAAGGGCGACCGGCTGCGCTACGCGCTGCAAATCCACTTCGCCGCCTCCAACAATGTCGCCGAGTACGAAGCCGTCGTCCACGGCCTCTGGCTGGCCAAAGAAATCGGCATCCGGCGCATCCTCTCCTTCGGCGACTCCGATCTGGTGGTCCGGCAATCCTCTGGCGAGTGGGACGCCAGAGACTCCAACATGGCCAGCTACCGCAACCTGGTCCAGCAGATGACCGGCAGTTTCGACGGCTGCGAGTTCCTCCACGTCCCCCGCAACGAGAACGAGGCGGCCGATACTCTAGCCAAGCTCGGCTCCAGCCGGCAAGCAATCCCAACCGGCGTCTCCCTCGAGCACCTGCGCAAGCCGTCCATCAAGCCGTCTCTGGATTCGGAGTCCATCTTCGTCCCAGCCGACCCAACAACCTTTCGTCCGGCCCCGGGGGCTGCCGGCTCCGGCTTGGGGGCTGCCGGCACCGGCTCGGGGACTACCGGCTTCGGCTCGCCGCCTCTCGACACGGCCGAACCCGCGCAAGTGGCCGTCTTCATGGTGCTGGAGGCGTCGTCTTGGGCCCAGCCGATCCTCGCCTTCCTGGCCAACGGCGAGCTCCCGGCGGACGAGGTCGAGGCTCGGCAGGTGCAGCGCCGGGCTTCCGCCTACAGCATCATCAACCGTGAGCTCGTCAAGCGCAGCACAACCGGCGTCTTCCAGCGGTGCGTCGAGACGGCCAGGGGCCTCGAGATCTTGCTCGATATCCATCAGGGCGAGTGCGGGCACCACGCCGCCTCCCGATCCCTGGTGGCCAAAGCATTCCGCCACGGCTTGTACTGGCCGACTGCGCTGAAGGACGCCGAGGAGCTGGTTCTCAAGTGCAAAGGCTGCCAGCGCTTCAAGGCCCAGAGCCACCAGTCGGCTTCGGCGCTCCAAACCATCCCCATTGCGTGGCCCTTTGCTGTCTGTGGCCTCGACATGGTGGGACCCTTCAAAACCGCTCGGGGCGGCATGACACACCTGCTGGTGGATGTCAACAAATTCACCAAGTGGATCGAGGCGAGACCGATCAAGAAACTCGACGGCCCCACGGCCGTCAAGTTCATCACCGACATCGCTGTCCGCTATGGCGTCCCCAACAGCATCATCACCGACAACGGCACCAACTTCGCCAAAGGCACGCTAGCACGCTAGTGCTCCCTCTCTGGCATCCGGCTTGACCTGGCCTCCGTCGCGCACCCTTAGTCCAACGGCCAGGCGGAGCGGGCGAACGGCCTCATCTTGGCCGGCATCAAGCCGCGACTCGTCGAGCCACTCGTGCGCTCACCCGGCAGCTAGATCGACGAGCTGCCGGCCGTCCTAGGGAGTATCCGGACAACCCCCAACCGCTCAACCGGCTTCACTCCATTCTTCCTCGTCTACGGGGCCGAGGCAATCATCCCCACGGATCTCGAGTTCGACTCACCTCGGGTCACCCTGTACACGAAAGTGGAGGCCGCGGCAGCATGCAAAGACGGCGTCGATCTGCTCGAAGAGGCACGCCTGCTGGCCCTCAGCCGGTCGGCCATTTATCAATAGAGCCTGCGCCACTACCACAGCAAGAAGATCAAGCCCCTCGCTTTCCGCGAGGCCGACCTCGTGCTCCGGCTGATCCAGCGAACAGCCGGCCAGCACAAGCTGTCCTCAGCAAGGCCTTGAGCAACAACGCGTACTACCTCATCGACGCGTAGAAGCGAAGCAAGCGCAAGAGAGACGCCTCTGGTGAAGAGATGGAACGCCCCTGGAACGCGGAGCTCCTCCGTCCGTTTTACAGTTGAACCATGTATGTATGTATCACTACCCCTTTTGGAAATTATTGAAAGTAGCAGGTCCCCTGAACGACACTCGGGGGCTACCTTTTCATCTCTACCAAGTTTTTGCGCACTTTACCGCATTCGCCTCCCTCCCACCGGGTCGGCACGGCCGGCTCGGGGGCTCGCTGGCTAGCCCGCGCCGAGTTCTCCTCAAACCCGATCAGTAACGTGTGTACCGCCGAAGCCCTCTCTGCCATAAGCCACAGACCGGCTCCCGGCTGTTCAAGGCTGGCAAGAGCCAAAGGCTGCAAGCATCCGCATGCGAAAAAAACGGCTAAGTACGAACAACCGGCTCGGTTAACCCGGCTCCTCTCACTTCATGCTCTGCCGCACTGACCGGCTGCAGCCAGCCGGCCCAGTGGGTGTTTCGCTTGCGCTCAAATCCTAAGGCCCAAGTACTAGGCGCTCTCTTCTGAGTCCGGCTCCCCGTCCCAGCTACAGACCGGCTCCCGGCTGTCCGGCTAGCGGGGAGAAGGATGAAGGCGGAAGCAAACAGGAAAACGGCTAAGGGAAAAGAACAAAAGCAAAACTGCCACACGGCAGGCGCAAGCACACAAGAGACAAATATGCATTCATATATACAGCAAGGCCCGCGGCCAATAAGTTCATTACATTAAACTTACACCCCCCAGTGGGTGGACCTGCCGGCTAACAAAAGTTTCAAGTTCAAAAGAAACAGGAAAAATAAAAAACCCTAAGCTGCGGCTTCATCGGCATCGCTCGGCGCCGGGTTCTCTGTGGTGGCGGTGTCGTCCAGGTCGCCGGCGTTGTTGTCCACGTCGGCGATCGTCTCGGCCGAACTGCCCTCTGGGTCCTCGAGCTCCAGGCCGAAGTCATCGGCGGGAAGCTCCGCGCCGTTCGGCGCCCGCTCCGGCACGAAGTCGCCGTACGGGGCGAACGAAGCAACGTTGCTAGCCCGCACGGCGATCGCCGTCGCCCGCTCCGCCAAGTCCGCCTCCGCCCCAGCCCTCCGAGCACGCAGTTGGTCAAGGCGGATGGTGGGATACCAAGACAGCACGACCCCGAGCACCATGTTTGCGCCGGCTCGAGCTGCGGAGGCCCTCCACGCATTAAGTCGCGCCGCGCCGGCCTCCAGCCAGCGCGCCAGCCGGCTCATGCTGCTCGGCGCCACCGCACCCGGCCAGAGGGCGGCCACCATCGACAAGCCGGCTTCGAACAGCCGGTTCATCTGGCACTCCACCGCATTCCAGGCGAGCCTTCGCGGCCACGGTGATCTCCGCCACCGACCAGGCGGCGTACTCCTCGATGGCGGCCCCCGCCTCAGTCTGCTCCTGCCGGTGGGCATTCACCGCCGCCTCGGCCGACCCTTGGGTCTCGGGGAAGAACCCTGGAAGAGAGGGGAAAGAAGACTGACCAAGACGCCAGAAGACGGAAAACAGAAAGAAGCAAAAGACGCAAGCGGAAACACTTACGCGTGAGGAGCTCGTCCATGTAGAGCGCCTCTTGCAGCGCCTCCCGCTCCCCCGTCGCCAGCGCGTTGGCGCTGCGGTCGCGGTCCGCCTTGAGCTGGCTGATCTCCTCGGCGGCCTTCTTCGCCGCCTCCTCCTGCTACGCCGCCGCTTGACGGCGCTCCTCAGCAAGCCGGTCCAGCTCGGCCTTATGGGCGGCGGCGGCTTCGTCTCTCTCGCGGATGGCCCGGGCCGCCTCCCCCTGCAGTCGGTCGCGCTCCGCGGTCGCCTGGTCACGAAGCTGGCCGGCTTCCGCCAGCTGGAGTCGGAGCGCCTCCATCTCCGCCGGGTCAACTGCGGCGGCTGCGCATTCGGACCCGGATTCCGGTCAGAAGCCGGACAAGAAAGCAAAACAAGAAGCCAAGAAGATCCGACCTAGCTACTGCGCAAACCGGCCCGAATCTCGGGGGCTACACCCAGTGGGAGCGCTGGCGCGCCCCCACAGGAAGAACGCAAGAGAGAAGTTCGAAGAGTACCTTGGGCCTGGCGAAGTTCCCCCTCCTTGGCCGCCAGCTGGTCCCTGGCCGCGCGGTACCGGCCCAGGAGGCGGTTGTACGCCGCCACTCGCTGGTCGTAGATGGACTGCAAAGAAGACAAAGTCAAAACATGGACGCCTGAGAAGGCCCGACCCGCCTGCTACGCAGCCGGCCCAGGCCTCAGGGGCTACACCCAGCGGGTGCGCTGACACGCCCCCACTGGAAAGCGACCCAGCCAGTCGAAAAGAGCAAAAACAAAACAAAAAGCAAGAAGGCACGAAAAGCAAAATAACTCACCGCGAAGGTCTGCTCCAACTGGCGTAGCCGGCCGCTCTCCGCCTGGGCGAAGCTTTGCCCCTGGCTGTGGTGGTTGGCAATCTGCAGCCGCAGAGAGTCCACCGCCGCGTCCAGCTCGCTCCGGGGGGCGCCGATAATCGCCTCACTGGAGCTCGCCGCCCAGGTCCGCTGCGGCTGAACGGCAGACCCGGCGCTGGTTCCGCTGCTGGCCGGCCTCGATTTGAGGCTAAGCCCCGCGGCCCGCGGCTCCGTCGTCACCAGGGCGCGCGAGCTCCCCGGGGCGGTCTCCGTCCTTGGCGGCGGCACTCCTCCTCCGCTCGGCGCGGCCTCCGGCTCGCGGTCTCCTCCGTCTCCGCCTCTGGCTCCGTCGGCCGGATCTACAGCCGGCGGCGCCTCCCGGTCGGCCGTCGGGTCGGCCTCCGGCTCGCGGTCGACGGATTCGCCGCCACCAGCGGCTTCCTCGGCGGCCGCACGGGCATCCGCCTCCGCCCGGCGGGCCGGATCATGCACCGTCTTGGAGCGATGCTCCGCGACCGGCGATGGCGGCGGCGACGATGCCGTCCACTCCGGCCACGCGGTCTCCTCCGCGACCCGCGGCCGCCTCGCCACGACCTCGGCCACGGCGACGCTCCACGCCTTGGCCGACGCCGCGGCCATCTCCTTCTCGGCCTCGGCTCGGGCCCTCCAGGCGTCCCGCTGGGCGTCCTCCAAGGCGGAGCCGGCTTGGCGGGCCGCGAGCACCTCTTTGGGGGTCTCCCCCGCCTCGCTCTCCCGCGTGCCGCTTCGGCCCCGTCGCCGGTCGGCCTCCTCCGCAGCCGCCGCTGCCGTGGCAGCTTCCGCCAGCTCGAGCGCGCTCCTGGACGGCGCACGAGAGAGATGAAGAAGAAGAAAAGAAAAGAAAGAGCGGCAACAGCGGCGAGCAAAGCAGCGACTCCAACTGCAAAAAAGAAACTGACAATATGGCCACGGGAACCGGTCGCGTCGGACCCGCCGGCGCACCTTCTTGGCGGACCTCTTCAGGGTGCCCGTCTGCGCCGCAGCCGGCCGCTTCGCGGCCGGCCGCGCCTCGACCGGCTGCTTCCCGTGCGGCCGGCTTGGGCCTGCCGGCTCCCAAGTCGCCCTGCTCTGCCGCCCCCTGGGGGCGGCCCCGTCGCCCGCCTCCGCGCCCTGAGGAGCTACATCGCCGGTCCCGTCCTCGTCATCTTCATCGTCATCCGGCCAGTCCCGCAAAACATCCGAGATCAGAGACCTACCGGCTTGAGCGGAGCCGCCGGCGTCCGCGTCCACAAGATGCTGCCCGCCGCCTTCGGCTCCCGCGTTGCCGGCCTCCTCGTCCTCCGGGTCCGACTCGTCTCGGTCCGGCTGCAGAACCATCGGACTCGGGCCGTCATTCACCAGCTGGCTCGGGAAGCGATGCAGCCGTCCCAGGGCGTCAGGGCGCATGAGGAGGGCGGACGCGGCGAAGAACAAGGACCAGAGACTTACCGCTGGTGCCGGGGCATCCCGGCTGTACGGCTCCTTGCCGAACCGCCACTCCTTCACCTGGAGCCCAGCGGCGGAGACGTCGTTGACGCGCACGGCGATCTCCTCGGCCGTCAGCTCCTTCGTCGACAGCCGGCAGGGGTCACGCCGGCCGCTCATATCGCAGATCCGATGCGGCCGCCTCTGCAGCGGCAGCACCCGGCGACCGATGAAGGCGGCGATGAGGTCCACGACGGTGAGCCCCTCGCGGTCCGTCATCTCCTTGATCCGGCTGCAGATCCCCAAGATCTCTGCTGAAGGGCTCTTCGGGTTATGCCCCCAGTTCAGCTTCTCAGCCGGGGGCGCATCGACGAATGGAGGGAGGTTGATCCGGTCGTTGGCCGGGTTCGCGTTCTTCACATAGAAGAAAGATTTCTGCCACTTTTTGGCGGACTCCTCGAGCGGCATCTTCGGGAAAGGGCCCGCCGTCCGGGTCACCGCCACGGCCGCCCCGCACTCGGCCATGACGCCGGCTGCCGCTCCTTGCTGCTTGAGGTAGAACAGCCGACAGCACAGCACCACGTACGGGAGGATGCCGACGTAGCCCTCGCACAGCATCGCGAAGCCGGCGAGCTGCAAGATGGCGTTCGGCCCCAGGTGGTGCGGCTGGAGGCCGAAGAAGGTGAGGAAGCGCCTGAAGAAGACCTCGCCGGAAGCCCGGGCCCGCGGAGGAAGTGGGTGTAGAACACCACCACCTCGCCACTCCGCGGTTCCTGCGCCGTCTCCTCGCCGGGCGCGCGCGCCTCCACCTCCGCCGCCGGCGGCAGCCGCCTCGTACGGCGAAGATACTCGATATCGTCATCGGTGACCACCGACCCCTCCCATTGGCCCTTCGGCGGTGCCATTGGCGAATGCGGGAGAAGCACGAGCGAGGAAGGGAGAAAGCAGCGGTGGAGCGAGGAGGCAACGGCCGCGCGAGTCACGGCGCGGTGCGGTGGCGTGCGGCGGCGGTGTGCGCAAGAAGGAAGGTAGGGAGGCAGAGACGAAGCAACTGGCAGGGGCAGAGGAGCGAATGCCTCGGCCTCTCCCCCTCCCTTCCCATTTAAAGACCACGGTCGAACGTGGGGGAGTGGGATCGATTGCGCCCACGATCCCCACTCCCCCGCAATACACGGGCGCGTTAAAGCCACGCCTTAACTGCCTCGAGAACTCCAACAGGCGCTGGCGGCCGCAGTAAATCCTGCGTGCGGGCCGCGGCTCGGTAGGACCCAACCCACCACGACGTCTCGTCGCGCGCGTGGCCTGACAGGCCTCTTCAGCCGCCAGGCTGCACGTGGCAAGAATTGTTCTGGCGACCGGCGCGCTCCCCCGTACCGGCGGGACCAGACGGCCGAGCCGTTCAGACTCCAGCAAAGATCAAGTACCTCGACCCAGCTCTCGGAAGCCGGCGAACGGCGACCTCGAGCCGGCACTACCTCGTCACGCAACCGCACTCCTTCGGGGGGGATAAGCTGCAAAGCCTCTCCCGCTTGGAGCCGGCGAGCCTTCACAGCTTCGGGGACTACTGTCGGGGGGATGACCCCCGGGTAGGCAAGCGAACCCGGAGCCCCTTTTCAAAAACATCGGGGCAGCCCGTGCCCCTCCCCGCCGGCTGGTGAACCGACCGGCTTCTCAGCGATAGCCGGCTAGGCCCGGCCCCGGGCCGGGTCCGGCTGGCCGCTATCCGGCTGGCGATAGGTCGGCGGCCGTCCCATCCCGTCCGGCGACAAGACAGCCCCCCACGAGGGGAGAACATGGCTACAGTACAATCCGTCTCGGGAGGGCGCGCCGGCAAAGCTGCCAACCCTGTTGACGCGACGGCCGGTGTCAGCACCAATGCGTCGGTGCAGCCCCCCGCGAGGCCGCCTACTCCGGCACGCCTCTACAGAGCGCGCACGCGCTATCCACTCCTGCGCGCCTCGGCAGGAGCGCGCACGCGCCGACCACTCCTGTACGCCTCTGCAGAAGCGCGCACGCACCGTCCACTCCAGGACGCTCGAAGCAACGGGCCACAGTGTCGCGCCGCCCTCGGGCGCCGCAGCCGGCGGGCCCACTGCCGGCTCCAGACGCCGACGCCCGGGTCCCGGCGCGTGCAGTTTACCCATTGTACCCCGGGGAGCCGACCTATAAGACCCCCCGGGAGGCCTCCATGCAGCGGGGTTTGCATTCGGTTCGCTCTGAGTTGGCTACTTAGTTCATTCCTTCTTCCCCGACACACACACACACACAGGAGAGGCTGAACGGAGACCTAGCTCCTTCTGCCTCCTCCGCTCAAACAGCTCCAGGAGCACCATTGTAACCATTGTGGCCTCTGAGCCTATCAACCCACTCGGCAGGACTAGGGGTGTTACCTCTCTGGAGGGCCCCGAACCTGGGTACGTCTTGTGTCTCCCGCATGCGCGTGCCAACCTCGCTTCCGGAACCCACCGGCGTCCTCACGCAGCCCCCCACTTTTAGCCATCTCATGGCATCTGCCGTGATTTCACCATGACAAGCTCCCTCCTGCAAGGGGCTAGGTCAAGGTACTCTGGTGTGCAGAAGTTGCTCTTTGGCCTTCTCATGGGCTCAAGGAAGCTGCGCCATTATTTTCAAGCACACCCAGTCACCGTCGTCACTCGCTTTCCGTTGCAACGCATCTTGAGAAATCTAGAAGAAACCAGTAGGATGGTGGAGTGGGCATTGGAGTTGTCAAGCTTTGATTTGAAGTTTGAGAGTACCTCAACAATTCAGAGCAGAGCCTTGGTGGAATTCATTGCAGAATGGACCCCAACGCCATACGAAGAAGTTCCAGAGACCTCACTCCCCGGCAAGGAAGCTGTTGATGACTGGATCAAGTACTTTGACGGTGCTTTTATGCTGAAAGGTGCCGGTGCCGGCATGCTGCTTATAGCACCCGCCGGAGAGCACCTCAAGTACGTGCTTCAGATGCACTTTCCCCTGGGGCAGGCAAGCAACAACACTACAGAGTACGAAGGATTGCTTGCCGGTCCGCGCATTGCAATCGACCTTGGTATTTGGAAGCTGATTATCAGAGGCGACTCGCAGCTAGTGGTGAGGCAGGTCAACAAGGATTACCAGAGCCCTTTGATGGAGGCGTACGTCGATGAGGTGAGAAAGTTGGAAGAGCACTTTGACGGTCTACAAGCAGAGCACGTTCCCCGTGCCCAGAATTGGATTACCGATGACCTGTCAAAGCTTGCCGCCCAAAAGATGCCTGTGGAACCAGGAACTTTTGTGCTCCATCTGACTCAGCCATCTGTTACACCATCAAGGCTGGCAAAGAAGACAAAACAAGATGTTGGTGGTTACTTTCCGGTAGAGCTGATGGCAGCTGCCAAGAAAGTGAATACCGCTTACAAGATACTCTTGGCCGGTGAGCCGCAGTTTCTGGCAAGCCAGATCCTTGCCGTCGAAGCAAGCACTCCCGCAGAGGAAGAAGTGCCTTTAGTCCTTGTCATTGAGCCACAAGCTCCGGCATGGGCGCAGTCAATTGTCCAGTACCTTTAGACAAGAGATCTTCCCGATGAACAAGAGGACGCAGAAAGAGTAGCCCGTCAATCAAGGATGTACAAGTTTGTTGACAACATTCTGTACAGAAAGAGACCAAATGGGGTGAAATTGAAGTGTATCTGCCGGGTAGATGGACAGAGGTTGTTGGAAGAGATGCATGAAGGGACGTGTGGCTCTCATATTGGGTCGTGCGCGCTTGTCGGTAAGGCGTTCCATCAAGGATTCTACTGGCGGTGGTCATCAGATGCGAAGCATGCCAGTTCCACTCCAAGGACATACACCAGCCAGCTCAAGCCCTCCAAACCATCCCTCTCTCCTGGACTTTCTTAGTCTGGGGGCTCGACATCGTCGGCCCCTTCCCCCGTGCTACCAGGGGCTTTGAATTCTTGTACGTTGCAATCGACAAGTTTACAAAGTGGCCTGAGGTGGAGCCAATGAGGAAGGTGACGGCACAGTCAGCCATCAAGTTCCTCAAAGGATTGGTTGCTTGTTTTGGTGTCCCCAACAGGATCATCACCAACAACGGCACCCAATTCACGAGTCGCGCCTTCACAACATATTTCCAAGAACATGGAAATAAGATTTGCTACGCGTCTGTTGCTCACCCAAGGAGCAATGGACAAGTAGAAAGGGCAAATGCAGAAGTGCTGCGTGGTCTCAAGACCAGAACTTTCAACATGTTGCACAGGTGTGGAAGGCGCTGGGTGGAAGAGTTGCTGGCAGTTCTTTGGTCGATCAGAATGACGCCAAGTCAGGCCACTGGCCAGACACCCTTCTCCCTTGTTTATGGTGCAGAAGCGGTGCTCCCCACAGAACTCAAATACGGGTCACCTCGAGTCTTGGCCTTCGATGAGGAAGATCAAGATGTGCTGCGGCAAGATGATGCCATGCTCCTTGAGGAAGATCATTTTCGGGCTGCTGTCGGTGCTGCACGGTATCAGCAAGCTTTGCGCCGCTACCATAGCTGCAAAGTGAATGCCAGGAACCTTGAGGAAGGCGACCTTGTTCTTCATCGGATTCAGTCCACGAAGGGTCAAAACAAGTTGACGCCAAAGTGGGAGGGCCCTTACCGGGTGGTACGAGTCACTAGGCCTGATGCAATCTGCCTAGAGACCAAAGATGGCACTCCGGTGCTCAACTCATGGAATATTGAGCATCTTCGCAAGTTTTACCCATAAGGCGCGGTTGTCAGGCTGCCCAACAACCTCTTTTGTACAAGTTTGCCGGAAAGGCATGTAAACCTTTGTACAGAGCCAGGCGCAGATCCTGTGCACATAAATAAAGCTAAGTGTTTCACAACTCTTTGTCAAAGTACATATTTGTTTATGTGTTGTAGGCAGCCTTGTGTTACATTTTCCCTTGCATAGGATGATTAACGAACCGTCAAGGTACCAGCCTCCTCTTTTCTCTTCTTTCTTTTTTCTTAAAGGACAGAAGGGTTCCTCGCGTGCAAGTTTCCCAGGCGGAGTGATGGTATGGATACCAAATGACGTTCAAGATATCGTCCCGCGGCAAGAAGCACAGCAAAGAAAAAGCTAAGTTGCAGAACTTTGAAGTAAATTCTTTGTTGTAGTTGCAACTTCTCCTTGAACGATTTATGCCTTTGTATGAGAAACCTGCACGCTAAGGAACCTTGTCGTGATCAGCTGCGCCCTTACTTTGTTTTGAGTCCGCTCAACAACTTAAGTGGCTACGTTGTGATCGTCAAGTGTATCCTTGCCGGCAGCGGCACTTCCGGCAAGCTGCTAAGGACCCATTCCTCAAGCGCTTGCGGCAAGAGTGCGCGCACCGGCAAGTTTCCGGCAAGCGTAGGGTACAAAAATCATGCAAAGACAGAATAAGACAAGAGAGATAGCATGCATACATCCATCCAAAACACAAGTTATATTAGATCAAAGCCAAGTGCAGTTCTAACTTAAGATAATATGTCTTTTAAATGAACTACACTTGCAACAAGAAACAGCGAAGGGGGCTAATCCTTGTGACCACCCTCAGTCCTCGGGACTTGATGAATCTTGCTAATCAGGGAAGCGATGGCTTCTTCAGTAGCTATGGTGTCTGTCCCTAGCAGGAAGCTCTTGAAGGCCTTGGAGACGTCAACCCCAGGGTTTCGGCAGATAATCTTGATGAGCATCTTGGAGACGACGTCGCTGCAGAATTTGCGAGACTCACTGGCAAAGTTGGTGGACCTCTTTTTTGTGATGCTTCTTCAATATCTTGAGGAGTCCTTCAAAAAGGGGGTGAGGCTGGCACTAGTAGAGTCATGCTCGCCGATGGTGAAGCTATGGTTCTCCTTGTCCATGATGGTCACCTGTGCAGCAAGGCGCTCGGCAACATCGACAAGGTGACCAGTCCATAGATCCAGGGCCTTCTTGTGCTCATCAAAAGTAGTTCCAGCATCGGCATGCGCAGCTTTCTCCTTTTCCCAGCTTACAAGCAGCTCCCTCTCCTTTTCCCGACCAACCTCCAAATCCTTCTCCAGGGTCGCGAGCTTTGACTTGAGGTCAGCAATGGAGTTGTTGGCGGTCGAGAGCTCTTGGTTTTTGGCGGCGAGGTCCTCCTCAAGCTTCGGCACCCTGGACTCCAACCCTACCCTAGGGGCCTCAGCAATCTCTGCGGCCTTGACGGCTTCCAGGAGCTTTGCGGCGTGAGCCTGAGCTTGAGTATCGATGGCCTGTTTGTGGCCCTCCTCTAGCTCTTGGGTCCGCTGCACAAGTAGAGTCTAGATATCCTTGTCCTTGCCACGTAGCTTGGCGGCAAGTGCTTCCTCCCGGGCGGCAAGGTCTTTTTCCTTGACGATGAGCTGCGCTTCATGCTCCGTCAACTTGCCATCCAGGGTCGCTGCCTCTTCCTTGGCAGCGTCAAGCTTCTCTTCCTGCCTCTAGAGGATATGGAATTTTGTATTATACCATTGGCGGATCTCTTCCGCCTTCTCCTTCAGCTTCCATTCAGCCAGCTCCACGGCTTGCTGCTGTGTGTGCAATCTGTCCCAGCGCTGGCCGTAGCAGTCTTTCACATCCTTGAAGCCGTTGGCCATCGCCATCAACAATGCAAGGTCCGTGGCACCACCATCGGAGCCATCTGGTACTGTGACGCTGCTGGAGAAGGGCGCCAAGATCTCCGTGATGGCTTCGTCAAAAGTAGGCTCCCCGGCACCAGATGTGCTAGGGGCTTCAGATCCCTGCTGCTGATCGGTTGGCCCTAAAGGCCCCGTCAGAGCCTGTGCATCAGCCGCACTAGGGAGGACGGGGCTTGGCCTGCCACTACCAGCCTCTCCCATCTCAACGTCTTTGATGGCAGGCCCAGATGTGCTGCCAGAGAGCTGGACAGGTTCTTCAGGAACTTTCCTAGCCTCCTCACCGGCAGACGCGGCAGCCTCCGTGGTGGAAATCCTGGCTGCTTCATCAGCGGCGCTCTTCGGGATTTCCTCTACAGATACTTCCCTCTCTTCCGGAGGGGTTAGTTCTGCAGAATGAAGAAGAAGTGGAGAAAGGAGAAATTCAAGATTCAGATCAAGTTCAAGAAAACAAAAAAGAAAGATTGGCAAGGGATCCAGTGCGTTTGGGAAGAAAGTTACCTTGACGAACACGTGGAGTGTTGGGGATATTTCCCAGCATGTAGACCCAACAGGATGATAACCCGGTCGTAGAGCAGACTCAGTGGGTCATCTCACTGCGGGGCCAAAGGATACTTGGTGGGCCGGCTTGATGGAGGCCTAGCGGGAAAGGCCGGCTCAGGCTGTGGGCCGGCTCAAGAAGAAGATGCTTGGCTTCAGGGTTGCCTTGGAGATCAAGCAGACTTAGAGTAGGAGACGGGTCAGGTTTACGACCCGGACTCTCATGTAAATCTAGGGTTCCACCTGTATATATAAAGGGGAGCAACTAGGCGAAAAAGACTAAGTTGCAATCCCTCGAAAGCTAGGTTAGCGAATCCGCATCCTTGTAATCGAGATCCACAACAATATAATCAAGCAGGACGTAGGCTTTTACCTCCACTGTGAGGGGCCGAACCTGGGTAACTCCATGTCTTCTCGTTCCCGATCAACCCCGTTAAGCTTCCACACTTGTGCGATGGCCTCATCTCCAAGTCCTTTCACAAGGGCATCTGCCGTGTCAAAACCATGACATTTGGCACCCACCGTGGGGCCTACGCATGGTGGAGTTGAGTTCTTAGCAGGATCTCTCCCAGTGTTCGGGAAGTACGCGGTTGGCTCAATGACGAAGAGCCGCCGCGGGAAGTTCTACATCCACGATTCATAATGGGGCCCCGACGCCGACTCAATTGAGTACGGGTATCGGGTTCCCTTTGGCAAGATCAATACCTTCATCAGCCTGGTTGGTGAGTCGGCCGCCGGGTTGGAGGACGGCGCCAGCATCGAGTCAGCGCACCGCGCTCTGAGCCAAGCACGACCCGGCCCGCTGCAAGCCGGCCAGAAGCATGTCTTCGTGGGGTTCACCCAAGGGGTGGCCTTATCGGAGAACTCCCTGTCTGGAGACGATACGCTCGTCCAATCTGATGGCGAACCCTCGATGGGGGGAGGCTCGGACACACCGATGACGTCCTTGAGCCGCCTCGTTTTGCGGCGGTGTACATGGTGGGTAGACAAGATCCAACCCGTGATCCAGTCGATCCGACGGCTAGACAGAACATCACCCTGGCCGGCTCAGGAGGGGCCGGTGCGTCAGCCACCGGCTCTCAGACAACCGGGGTGCAGGCGCTCGCGGACTTGATGAATACACTGACAGCCCTGTTGGCCGAGCCGGTTACTGTGGAAAATGCAATGGCACACAACACGAAGATCACGAAGTGTCGTGAGCAGATGGCCAAGATCCAAGAGGACATCAATGTGGAGAACACACGCACGGCACAGGCGTAGGCCCGGCTTACCGAGGAGAGGCAGTGCCTAGATGAGGAGGCGCATTACATGAGCCGCTGATAGGCCGAGTCAGAACTCGTCCACTGGAGGTGTCATCAAAGCCGGCTTCCGGCTAATCTCGAGCCGACTCAGCTATTCACCACACCGCCGGCTCCGACGAACCCGGGGGCTGGAGTTGTCCCCCCGGGAGGACCGCCTTTGTAGCAGCCGGTTCAGCAGAGGGAGCCTGCCCAGCAGCGTACACCAGATCAGCAGCAACAGCCGTCGTCTCATAGGTTCCAGACCCCAATTGGACACTATTCCAACCCGGCCGATAACGTGCTGGCAACAACCCACAACTTGGTGGCTATTCCGATCGAGGGGGACGGTTCGATTCAGGCGGAGGCCAGGAACGCTATTGCGATGCTCAAGACAACAGTAGTGCAGCAGGCCAACTACTCTCATAGCTAGCATCGGCTTCACTCAACTCCTCACCAGAGCCGTACCAGGAGCTAGCGTCCAGAGTTGCCGGTGGTTTCTAGCAGCGCACACCGCAGAAGAGCCGCCCAACCACTACTGGATCAACACCAACCCAGAATCCCGAATGAACAGGACATTGTGGACGCCGCTCGGGCTCTCCGAGCGTTGTAGGAAAATGCGCGTGTGGTGTATAACCCGCCGGCGAACGTCAACCCGCCGACAGCACACGACCCACCCACCGCAACCCAGACAGCTGGCCGGCTTGGGGGCTTGTCGAGCTGCATGATCGGAACTCCTTGTTTAGTACCAGCGCTGCGAGAAGCGTGCATACCCCCAGATTTCAAAGGTCCTCGCAAGGTTCCTAATTACACGGCGAATCTGGAACCCACCGAGTGGATCAAGAGTTACAAGCTGGCAATGGACTTATTGGGCGCAAGTGAGGCAGTGTGTGCGCGTTACCTGCCTCTCATGTTGGAAGGCCCCGCTCGCACTTGGTTGAAAAACTTACCAGTCAATTCTATCAATACTTGGCAGGAATTGAAGGAGCACTTCATCAAGAATTTTTAGGGAACCTGTAAAAGGCCAACCACCATTGTTGATCTAGAACGTTGCGTTCAGCGCGAGGATGAGTCAGCGCACCATTGGGCTCACCGGGTTGCAGAGGTTATACACAGTTCCGACAGCATCTCGGCTGCACAGGCGGTGCTAGTTCTGGAACGAACATGCAAATTTCAGCCGCTGGTCCAGAAACTAGGGCGGCTCAAGAGAAAGGCCCAGGATATGGGTGATCTCATGGATGTCTTAACCAGGTATGCGGAGTCTAACAATACTAAAGATCCGTTGTCTGACGAGGAAAAAACCGGTAAAGACAAGAAAGGCGGTGGCAAGGGCCACCAGCAAAACAATGGTAATGGGCAGAGCAACAATGGCGGTAAACGCAAGGGTTATGAAGGCAGCTCCGATCTGGTGGCTAACACAAATACAGGTAACAAAGCTTAGTGTCTGAACGATGGTTCTAGGTGGCAGTCCTCTGGTAATCACCCTCTCAGCTTTGAGGAAGCTCTCAAGGGTCCATGTCCAAAACATAGTTACAATGGTAAGCCGTCCGGCCACTCCTGGGAAAATTGCTACATCATGCAAGAGTTCTCCAGACGGGTCTCCCAGAACCATCATAACGGGGGTGGCAACGGCGGGTAACCCGGCAACCAGGGACCCGGCTTCTCTGGAGCCGGCTCACAAGGGCCCTTCGCAGGACCCAGGTTCCAAGGGAACAATGGCCAAAGCGGCGGGTTTCAGGGGGCTGGTAATACTGGAGGCGGCAATCAGCGGAACAACCAGGGAATTTAGCACCAAGCTGGTGTGACGGGGTTTCAATGTAACCCGAAACAGTTAAATAGTGGGCAGTATCATGTTTTCACCACCAGCACCTGCAAACGGGATCGGAAGGTGCAACGACGAGCCGCCCACACGGTTGAACCGGCATCACTTATTATCTCAATTGGTCCAAACAACCGGTTACCTGGAGCAGGGTGGATCATCCAGTCCTCCTCGATCACCCCGGCCATTTGGCTTTGGTGGTGGCACCACAAGTTGGCGGATATACATTGACAAAAGTGCTCATGGACGGAGGCAGCAGCATCAATATTCTGTACTATGACATGTTCAGGCGGATGAATCTGTCTGATAAGCAGTTGACTCCGTCCTCTACAGTTTTTCATGGCATCATTCCTGGCAAGTCAGCCTATCCCATGGGAAGAATCTCCCTAGAGGTGGCCTTTGGCTCAGAGGATAACTGGCATTCTGAATTTCTGTCCTTTGAGGTGGTTAAGCTTAAAAGCCCATACCATGCTTTATTCGGCCGGCCGGCTTATGCGCAGTACCGAGAGGAACCATCATGGTTGAAGGCAATCGGAAAATTGCACTCGGGTGCACTGAAGCAGATGCAGCATACACCGAGACGGCTTGCGCTGTAGAAGAATTACGGTATTATAAGGACAACGTTGACCTGTCCGACAGGACCTCCCTGAAGAAGCCCACGATGGAGTCAGACCCTTTGCTCAAGTTTAAGTCGGCCAGAGACACAAAGCAAGTTGATTTCACCCCGGGAAATTCTTCTGAGCAGTTCACCATAGGGGCAAACATGGATCCTAAATAGGAAAGCGTGCTCAACGAGTTCATCCGTGAGAACCAAGACATCTTTGCATGGAAACCTTCTGACATGCCAGGTGTACCGAGAGAACTCGCTCAGCACTCCCTTAATGTGGACCCCAAGTTTAAGCCAGTTCGCCAGTATCTCCGTCGCTTTAATGAAGAAAGGCGGAAAGCTATTGGCGAAGAAGTGGCCCGGCTCCTAGCTGCCGGGTTCATTGTTGAAGTCTTCCATCCTGAGTGGCTAGCCAAGCCGGTAATTGTTCTGAAGAAAAACGGGACTTGGCGGATGTGTGTTGATTACATAGACCTAAATAATGCTTGTCCTAGTGACCCCTTTGCCTTACCACGTATTGACCAGATCATTGATGATACGGCGGGTTATGAGTGTTTATGCTTCCTAGATGCTTACTCTAGTTATCATCAGATCAAAATGAAGCGGGAAGACCAGGAAAAGACGGCTTTCATCACACCCTTTGGGGCTTTCTGTTATACAACCGTGCCATTTGGTCTGAAGTGTGCACAGGCGACTTACCAGCGTTGTGTCCAAAGCTGTTTTCACAAGTAGATCGGGTGGAGCATTCTGCTTATGTTGACGATATTGTGGTTAAGTCTCGGAAGAAAGAAACCCTATTGGAGGATCTCAATGAAACATTTGACAATCTCCGTGTCTACCAGATGAAGCTTAACCCAGAGAAGTGTGTTTTTGGTGTCCCTTCATGAAAGCAACTGGGATTTCTTGTTTCCGAGCGTGGCATTGAAGCTAACCCAGAAAAGATCAAAGCAATCACGACCCTGGCTAAGCTGGCTGGGCAGGTTGCGGCACTGAGCCAGTTCATAAGCCGGCTCGGAGAGAAGGCAATTCCATTGTATCAATTGCTTAGGAAGTTGGATAACTTCCTCTGGAGTAATGCTGCAGATCAGGCTTTTGAGGCCCTCAAGAAGCAGTTGCCTGAGCCGCCGGTCCTTGCTGCCCCTCGTGAGAAGGAACCAATGTTGTTATATATTGCTGCCAATAACAAGGCTGTAAGCGTGGCACTCGTCGTAGAGCGCAAGGAGGACAGCAAGGAATATCTAGTTCAGCACCCTGTGTATTATATCAGTGAAGTGTTAACTGAGTCCAAGCAGCGATATCCGTATTGGCAGAAGCTTGTCTACGGAGTGTTTATGGCTAGTCGCAAGCTGAAGCATTACTTCCACGAACATCCAATCACTGTGGTCAGCACAACACCTCTTGGGGACATAATCCAGAACCAGGAGGCCACAGGCAGGGTTGCTAAGTGGGCCATCGAGCTCGGTCCGCATCATCTCAAATATGTGCCCTGCACATCAATCAAATCTCAAGCGTTGGTGGATTTCATTAATGATAGGACAGAGTTATAGGCTCCCGGAGAGAAGCCCAACACAACATATTGGTCCATACACTTTGACGGCTCAAGGCAGCTCGAAGGCTCGGGGGCTGGAGTTGTGATCACTTCCCCACGAGGAGATAAGTTCCGTTATGTTTTAAGACTTATGTTCCCCTGTACTAACAATGTAGCAGAATATGAGGCATTGCTTCATGGGCTTCGGATGGCCAAATAGATGAACCTGAGCCGGGTCAGGTGTTTGGGCGACTCAGATTTGGTGGCCCAACAGGTTTCAGGTACATGGGATTCTAAGGACCCCCTTATGGCGGCTTATCAGCACGCGGTCACCAATATTGCTGGACACTTCAAGGGTTATCAAGTTGATCACATTGATCGCCGACAGAATGAAGCAGCAGATGCACTTTCTCGCTAGGGTTCTCAGCGCAAGCCGGTGCCACCCAATGTCTTTCTGGACGTTTTGCATAACCCGTCTGTCAAGCTGCCAACTGAGCAAGACTTGGCTGTTCCGGACCCAGAGGCAGCTCTAGTGGCTGTGGTCCACGCTATACCTAATTGAACAGTCCCCTACTTGGCTTATCTAAGCCGGGGAGAACTTCCAACAGAGGAAATCCTTGCTCGACAGATCATCAGAGGATCTAAGTCAATGACTATCATCAATGGCGAGTTGCATTGGCACAGCGTCACTGGTGTTTTTTAGCGTTGTGTTTCACCATAGGAAGGCCGCATCATCCTCAATGAGATTCACTCTGGCAATTGTGGTCACCACGCCGGCTTACGATCACTTGTGGCGAAGGCTTTTCGGCATGGGTTTTACTGGCTCACACGTCACGCCGATGCAGAAGATATTGTGCGCAAATGTGATGGGTGCCAGAAATATGCTCGCCAGGCTCATGTGCCAGCTCAAGAATTGAGGATGATCCCGATAACTTGGCCTTTTGCAGTCTGGGGGCTTGACATGGTTGGACCCTTCAAACGTTCTAAGAACAAGCATACACACCTATTGGTGGTTGTGCATAAATTTACCAAGTGGGTGGTAGCAGAGCCGGTCAGCTATTGCGACGCTGCTACAGCCGCCAAGTTTCTGAAAAAGTTGATATTTCGATTTGGCTATCCATAGAGTATCATCACAGACAATGGAACCAATCTTTCCAAAGGAGTCATGAAACAGTTCTGTCAACAGGAGCACATCCGGCTTGATCTAGCATCGGTTGCGCATCCTCAGTCCAACGGGCAGGCGGAAAGAGCCAATCAGGAATTACTGTGTGGTATCAAACCCCGGCTCATGGTGCCTTTACAGCGCACGCCGGGTTGCTGGGAAGAAGAGTTACGTGCGGTGCTTTGGAGCATACGGACTACTCCCAATAGGTCAACAGGCTATATGCCGTTTTTCCTGGTCTATGGTGCAGAAGCTGTACTTCCAAGCGATATTCGTCATGACTCCCCTCGAGTGGCGGCTTATGTGGAATCTGATAATGAACAAGCTCGACAAGACGCTCTCGATGCCCTGGAAGAAGAATGTGAACTTGCCGCATCCAGATCAGCAATTTATCAACATGACCTATGTCGCTATCATAGCCGTAGAGTTCGAAGCCATACTTTTCAGGAAGGTGACTTAGTGCTCCATCTGATACAAGACCAGACAGGCATGCATAAGCTTTCACCACCTTGGGAAGGGCCCTTTGTGGTTAGCAAGAATCTCAACAACAGGTCATATTACCTGGTCGACATATGTGAGACAGATAAATCACGAACCTCTGAAGATGAGACAAGCCGGCCTGGAACATTGCTCAACTCCGGCCATACTACACCTAATTCATCGACTGGGTCATATCTTTGTACATACCTTCTATCGTGTATATACCTATTTTTGATCTAATAAAATAAACACCGGCAGCTCTGTATAAGAGAGTCTTTGTTATTTTGCATCAAAGTTGTGTCTTGGCTCTTTATTTGTTGATCTTGGTTATTTGGGGGCTTCCAACTCAATTGAGTTTAGCTTACAAAACCCTTTAACCTGGTGAAATGCCACAAGTTGGTTAAACCTGCCTATTAGCAAGATGCTACTCCAAAAAAAAAGGTGACCCGGCGTACGCCTGATGAGTCAATCACAAAGGTGACCCTGAATTCATCAGAGTTAAAACACTCGATTGGTCGCGTGAGAGCCGGCTTTCAGAAAGCAAGGATAAACCAACAGACCAACGTGCCAGCTTCATGAAAGCAATTCCGACTTGAGCTTTATAAGCCGGTCTTTCAAGTTTTGTTTTCTTTTCTGCATTCATCTCATCTCTGCATACATGCATACATTCATACATAGCATCTACCTTAGTCAAATTTGATATTCTTGATTCATTACAAATAGTAACAAAGTAACTAGTTATTTATATGATTTCATCAATCAAAATTATTATTATATGCAATTGTTATTGTTTCAGCAAAATCACTCTCATTGCAAAAACCGGCTCTCGAGGCCCAAAAGAGGATTCACAATAGCAAGGCATCCACAAAAGTATTTGTACAGGCAACAGCAGCATAGTACATGATGGCACTGGCATCAGCAACAAGTGTTTGACGCTAAGCTATTACAAGTCGCCCATCGGGCTGCAGGCAAAAATGTTATTCCTCCCAAGTTCCACTACAATCAAAGAAGAGCCGGTATGTGCCAGATTGAGGACACAGGATGATCAAGGAGCGCTTTGACCCGGCTCTTCGTGGTTGTCGTCATCCTCTGCCCCTTCCTGGCTTGTGGACTCGCCGATCAACCACTGAATGGAGCGCAATGCTTCAAACATCGCGTCGGCGGAAATCACGGAAGAAGGATCAACTTCAGGGGGAAAAGATTTCTTACGCGCGCGAGTAAGAGCCACCGGATGAAAGTTTGGTGGCTCAATTTGCTCATTATCTTCTGTATAATTGGCTTGGTACTTGGACAAGTCCGCCTCTTCGGCGATGGCTGTGGCGGCAACCCGGGTTTCTTTTAGGCACCGTCTGAAGTCCTTCTCAGTAAATGGGGTGTCATCTACATTGAACTTCGGATACCTGCCCACAATCTGAGCCGGATCCAGTTCTGGCACATAGGCTTTGGCACGAGCAAAAACTGTCAGAGCACCAGTGTGACAAGCCGCCTTCTTCAATTCTTCAACCCACTTGGGCACAACCGATAGTTCCTTCAACATGTCAGCAATCAACTGTGGTGGTGTCTTAGTATTTTTTGCGGCCATTACGCAATGAGAGCCACCTATGTACAGCTGCTCCACAAAGGTATAAACCGCCTTCAATTACACCAGTGGTTGCTGAACAAGGGTTTGGTTCTTGCGGCCTTCAAACATAAGTACGCGCGATCAGTAAAGCCGGCTTAGCATCTTAAGTTGGTATAATTGACTCATGGCAGCCTTGTTACTTACCGAAAATGGCCTTGCACATGGCTGTGATATGGCCCTTTAGCGTGGCTAGCTCTTGAGTTACCGGCTCAAGTTTGGCTTCGGCCTCTTCAGCACGCGCAGCTAGGGCGACTCTTTCTGCTTCAGTTTCTTGGAAGGTGCTCCTCACAATGACCAGAGACTTGGTGGCTTCTGCAGATGATGCTTCAGCCTCTTTACGCAATTTTTTCTCCTTCCTTGCTTCCTTCTGGAAGAAGGAAGCCTCCTCCTCCACTTGATTCAGCATATCCTGCAAGGCAGTTTCAGTTATACATCATATAAGCATGTCCCGAGCCACCCTTCCGGTTGACCCGGCATATGGGGGCTACATGTTTTAGCACTTTCCAAAAATAGCAACTTCCATGCAGATGCAGGCATTCCGCATGGCACTTGGGGGCTAATGCATAATTTGATATGTCTTACTACATATGGAGACCAGCCCGTCATAATATGACGACCCGGCCTTTTTGGTGCCACCGTTTGAGGTTAGGCATGCAAGGAAATATTTTAAAGTCCCGGGTCATCATTCTATAATGACCCGGCCCTTGGGGACTACATATATATATGCTTCATGATAGAAGGCGCAAGTTACCTTGTATTTCCGCTTCAATGAAGATATCATTGCAATTTCTATGTCCCGGCTTTCAGATAGCTGGGTCAGCACAGCTTGGTGCAGGGTATTGGCATCTTGATCTTCAAAGGCGGGGAAGTCAAGAGCCGCCTTCCCCTTGTTCTTCGGGGGCGGCTCAGCCCTGGCCGGAACCTTGGTGAGAGCAGTAGAGGCTTCTGGTGGAGCAGTTTGCCGTTCACTCATCACTACTACTTCCTCTTGAGCCGGTGCCGCGGGCTGCTGTTCAGGTTGATCTTCAGTTAAATTTTCCTTCTCCTGAACAACAGGAGAGGAGGCATGAGCCGGGCTCACTGTAAAGTCTTGAGGCGGCAGGCTGTTTTGGAACACCGGCTCGTCCTGGGTGACCAAGGTGGCCTCCGTTTCTTCCTGAGGGCCTGTTTGAATGATCGGGTCAGATGACCCAGCGGTGGTTTTCTTCTTAATGGCCTTGGCGCTGTACAAGGAACAAGGAGTAATTCATTTAAAGGATGAAGAGAAGCCATTATATGACACAGGAATGATTAAATTACTTACCCACGGTTGATATTGAAAGCCGGCGCCTGAGTAACACTTGATTCATCCGAAGAGGGGGACGTCTGATAGGCCGAGTCATTTAAATGTAAGGGTTCCTTGAAATGACCGGCTAGAGGAAAAGAGGGAGTTGGACTAAGAAGCAACTCTGTCCGCACTCTACGGGATGGCGGCTCATTTGGAAGCCCGCCACTCAACTCTCCTTCACTACTTCAGGTCTTCCTTTTGGACGTTCCGGCGTGCTGCGTTTTCTTCAAAAGAAATTGGGAATCCAAGTGAGCATCTTGATGTGAAAAAGGGACATTACGGATGGTAACCCGGGGTTTTCTTCGGATTTTGCGGACTATAGCCCGGGTATTCTTTCGAACAGGTATTGGGGAGTCAGAATCTGAGGAGATCAAAGTTACCTCTGGCTCGATGGTGTGGCTAATTTCAGCTTCTTCCTGTGAAGAGTCGGCATCAGCAAGTGGATTAAAAAGGCAGCCAAGGGAGTCAAGTTCTACCTCATTGTCTTCATCATCTTCTGGGTCCTCTTCGTCGTCATCTCGAGGAGGAGTAGGGTCTTGAACCTCAACCCGCCACTAGTCATTGTTCTCCTGTATCATGATGGATTAATGAAACAATAACAAGGATAACATAGTATTGAAAAAATGAAAGGTGGCAGAGGCGGCTTACCTTAGGAGCCGGGTTGTTGGCGTAGAATGGGGCGAGCCCCACAGTCTTAATGTCGTCCTTTGTTTCACCAAGAAGCTTCTTGGCAAATTTTAGGATGTCCTTCTCCTTGAGGTTAACTCGGCTGAACCGAAGTGGGTCTTCGTGATGGCCAGTGTAGGTGTGCATGAGCCGGGTCCTAGAGCTGAGTGGCTGAATTCGCCACTCGACCCAAGTCTGGGTCAAATCGACACCGGTGAGGCCGTGAGCAATCAATGCATTCATCTTCGGATATAGAGGTTCCAGATTCTCCCTCTCTTCCCTAGAAGCAAGACCCGGGAAGGCTGCATTGATGGCAAGCCGATTTGCTCGGTAACCCGGCAGTGGGTGTTGCCCTTCAGGGGAGGTGTCCTTGTAGTAAAACTAGGTTCTGTGCCACCCTTTGGGGTGGCTAGCCAGCTTGGCATTGGGGAAGACTATGTTTTTCCTTCGTTGGATAGAAATTCCACCAAGTTTAATACTCGGGCCATCCTTGTGCTCCACTTGGCGGTTCAGGTAGAAGAATTCCCGGAACAAGCTAATGGATGGCTTGAGCTGTAGATACACTTCACAGAATACTTGGAGTTGGCACAAGTTGAAGATGGAATTGGGGGCCAGGTCTTGAGGCCTGATGTTGAAGAAATGCAACACGTCCCGGAAAAATTTAGAGCCAGGAGGACGGAAGCCCCTTGAAACATGATCAGCAAATATGACGATCTCATTCTGGCCTGGTTGGGGTGGATCTCTTCTTCAGGAGCTCACCATGAAATTTCTTCCTTAGCCAGCAGCAACGCGGAATCCACCAGGGCTTGCAGACTAAGTTCAGACATGCTGGACTTGGCCCAGTTGACGATCTTGGGCTTGGGAGGCATTGTTTCAGCTGCTATGAAGAAGAGAAGATGTCATAAGCCGGCAAAATGTGAGCTTTTTGATTTAATATAAATGAAATATACGTGCCGGGGATTGAGATATTTGGCCTGGTTTCGAGAGGGGATGCAAATGAAATCCGGGTCAAGATTACTAATGAAGATAAGCCGGAAATTACATGGCATGGATTTTCACAAGTGTTGAGCATGGTTTGGACTACGAGTCCGCAAACAAGATTCAATTGGATAAGGAGATTCTACGGATCTGAAAATGGATAAAATGAAAAGGGAAAAGCTAGGTATGTTCCTCGCGTTATGAGAAGAAGGGCAATGGGGTCTGTCTAGAGCAGTACAACAAATCTACCAATAAGGAAAATGCTGCGGAGCGGTTGTTTGAACTAAAAACGTAAGGGACCAAAAGCATTTTGGATCTATAGTAGCTGTGGCGAAGAATACGGAAGAACAGTGATAAACTAATAGCAATGGCGGAGAAGAAGCTCATAGATCTGGGGGCCGAACTTGAGGTCTTCAAGGTGCGGTGGATGCGGCCGCGCGATGTTGAATGGCTCCGGCGACGATGGGGAGGCGTGATGGGTGCTAGCTCCGGCGGCGATGAGCTCGAACGGGCACGATGGCGTTGCAGAGAAGATGAAGACGAGGAGCAGTAAAAGAGAATGGGAAGGGCACTGGTTTATTTATAGGCACGGCGGGCCCGAAGCGGTGCGCGCGAAATCCCAGGCGGCGCAGTGAAGAGTGGCTAAAAGAGCTCCTCGATTTTTGCGCCTAACGAGGCAATACAAATCTATTCAAGATTCCCTATGACGTCATCCCGGATTTGTGGAGGTGGAGTATGACATCATGAGGGAAAAGAGATGAAAAAGTGCCAAGTCTGAAGACGGAAAAGAAGACCCGCTGTTTGCTTAACCCGGGAAATCATGCCTGATAAGGATGGTGCTCCAAAAAGCCGGCTTGCGAAGAAGTTTGTGGGTTTACTTCCCTGTTGATGGTTTGTTTGGTTTTTCAGGATGGAGTTTAACATGAATGAATTCAAGTCAAACTGAGGGCTAATGTTGGGGATATTTCCCAGCATGTAGACCCGGCAGGATGATAACCCGGCCGTAGAGCAGACTCAGCGGGTCATCTCACTACGGGGCTAAAGGATACTTGGTGGGCCGGCTTGATGGAGGCCTAGCGGGAAAGGCCGGCTCAGGCTGTGGGCCGGCTCAAGAAGAAGATGCTTGGCTTCAGGGTTGCCTTGGAGATCAAGTAGACTTAGAGTAGGAGATGGGTCAGGTTTACGACCCGGACTCTCATGTAAATCTAGGGTTCCACCTGTATATATAAAGGGGAGCACCTAGGCGAAAAAGACTAAGTTGCAATCCCTGAAAAGCTAGGTTAGCAAATCCGCATCGTTGTAATCGAGATCCACAACAATATAATCAAGCAGGACGCAGGCTTTTACCTCCAATGTGAGGGGCCGAACCTGGATAACTCCGTGTCTTCTCGTTCCCGATCAACCCCGTTAAGCTTCCACACTTGTGCGATGGCCTCATCTCCAAGTCCTTTCACAAGGGCATCTGCCGTGTCAAAACCACGACATGGAGGGGATGCCGTTCTTCCTCCGGTAACTTCAGTTGCCGGTGCTTGGTCTCCGGCAACATCGGTTGCCGGAGGGGCCTCTGCGCGGATGAGCCCTTCTTGGGGCTCCACTGGAGGAGGGCTGCTCCTTGCCGGTGAAGGTCTTGGCGACGGCCTGGGAGTCGAGGGCGCCATCAACGGGTCTACCCCTTGGCGCTCTCCTTCTGATGGCTGCTTTCCAACCCCTTATCGGTCTCCATTACGGAGGACTCGATGGTAGTGCTCGTTAGTGGAAACTACACGTGAAGCTCATGCTGGGGGCTCTAGCTAGCAACCTCAGATGAACTCGCACCTTGACCGGTGCCGGTTGCTGTCTCGCCCTCTTCAGTGGTCCGGGGCTTCTTCTTGTGCCTCTCTGCCAGTGGCATTTCGTTCCTGCAAGACCAGAACAAGTAAAGAGATTAGTTCGACAATAGAGTTTGGACGATTACAAGAAAAATATACGGAGATGGAGGTGCTTAATCTTCGTGTCCCCCATCCCTGCAATCGTAGGTGATGGCGGTGAACCCCTGGGATGCTTCAGGGGAGCTGAGGGCTGTGAAACACCCGCCTCCTCCACAGTTGGCGGGATGGGTCGGCGAGGGGCTGCAGCACTGGAAGGCTATTGCCGAGAAGGCTGTGCTCGGGAAGCCGCGGCTGATACCTTGACGGCGGTGAGCTCTTGGCTTGTCGGCTCAGTATGCGATGCCTTCTTTCGAGCGGGCTTCTTGGCGAGGGCCATCTTCACCTTGGTGGGAGGAGCGTGAGGTGGCTCTTCTTCCTCTTCCTCCTCCTCTTAGTCCGAAGACCCCTCGGGCTGCTCCTTCTCTTCGTCCCCCTCCTCAAACTCCTTAGCCTGCTCTTCCTCTCCAGCATGCTCTTCGGCATGCTCTTGCAAGCGGCCTCCTCCGCTAGTTCCCGGAGCTGTGGCCTGCTCTCCAGCCTGGCTTCTTGTACCGTCTCCACTGCCGGTGCCCTTGGCCGCCCGGGAACGAGTTGTCTTCACTCCTTTGAGCTCCTTAGCTCCCAAGGCCAGGAACTCTTCCCGATCATCATTCGTCGGGTGCATCATGTCATCCACTAGGCCGGCAAACCAGCTGTCCACATTTTCCTTGCTGGGTTCCTCCCATGTGCTCAGAACTGTCCTGGCATCACAGTCTGGCATCATCGCCAAGATGGAAGCCTTGGCGGTATTGTTGCACAAGGGGATTAAATTCACCAGCAGGTCGAAGATGCAACCCCTGTTGAAGAGCAGGCAAATGAGTCGGTAGTGCCCCATTATCGTCAAGTTGTTATCAGAGCCTGGATGCAGACGCATTGTGTCGGCAGGGCCTTGGTAGTTCCACGCCCGCCGGGCTCCTCTGTGCTGCAGCGGGGCGATCCAACGGTGAGTGAAGTCCGCCCCCACCATCTCGATCGTCAGGCCAGCCCCCTTGAGAGCGAGGATTCGGCGTAGCGCTGATACGTCTCCAACATATCTATAATTTTTTATTGTTCCATGCTGTTATATTATGAATCTTGGATGTTTTTATATACATTTACAGCAATTATATATCATTTTTGGAGACTAACCTATTAACCTAGTGCCCAGTGCCAGTTGCTGTTTTCTGCCTTGTTTTTGTTTTACAGAAAATCAATACCAAACGAAGTCCTAATGCCACGAAACTTTTTGGAGATTTTTTCTGGACAAGATAAACACTAGAAGCTTCGGGAGAGGGCCAGAAGACCCAGGAGGTGGCCACGAGCCACCAGGGCGCCCCTGGGGGGTAGGCGCACCATGGTGCCTCGTGGGCCCCCCTTTGCTCCATTTGACCTAATTCCACCAGTATAAATTTAGGGAAAATTAGAAACCCTCAGGGGAGTCCACGAAATACTTTTTCCGCCGCCGCAAGCTTCTGTTCCAGAGAGATCCCATCTGGAGTCCTTCTCCGGTAATCTGTCGGAGGGGGAATCGATCACGGAGGGGCCCTACATCAACCTTGCTGCCCTTCCGATGATGCATGAGTAGTTTACCACAGACCTTCGGGTCCATAGTTAGTAGCTAGATGGCTTCTTCTCTCTTTTTGATCTTCAATACAATGTTACCTCAATGTTCTTGGAGTTCTATCCGATGTAATCACTTTCTGCGGTGTGTTTGTTGGGATCCGATGAATTGTGGGTTTATGATCAGATTATCCATGAATATATTTTAGTCTTCTCTGATCTCTTTATGCATGATTATTATAGCCTCGTATTTCTTCTCCGATCTATTGATTTGGTTTGGCCAACTAGATTGATTTATCTTGCCATGGGAAGAGGTGCTTTGTAGTGGGTTCGATCTTGCGGTGCTCAACCCCAGTAATACAAAGGGAGATGACACATATGTATCATTGCTACTAAGGGTAAAAAGATGGGGTTTATTCATACATGAGTTTATCTTGTCTACATCATGTCATCGTTCTTAAGGCATTACTCCATTCTCAATGGACTTAATACACTAGATGCATGCTGGACAGCGGTCGATGTGTGGAGTAATAGTAGTAGATGCAGGTAGGAGGTGGTCCACTTATCTTGGACGTGATGCCTATATACATGATCATTGCCTTGGATATCATCATGATTATTCGCTTTTCTATCAATTGCCCAACAGTAATTTGTCTACCCACCGTATGCTATTTTCTCGAGAGAAGCCTCTAGTGAAAACTATGGCCCTCGGGTCCATCTAAATCATATTACTAAAACCCTAAAAATATTGCTGCCATTTTCTTTTCTTTTTTTTTATTTTTGTTTCAATCTATCTATCTATCACATACAATTTAATCTTGCAATTAACCGCCGAGGGATTGACAACCCCTCATTTGCGTTGGGTGCAAGGATTTGTTGTTTGTGTGCAGGTACTGCTAACGAGGTGTTGCTTGGTTCTCCTACTGGATTGATAACCTTGGTTTCATAACTAAGGGAAATACTTACCTCTGTTGTGCTGCATCATCCCTTCCTCTTCGAGGATAAAACCAATGCAAGCTACAAGTAGCAAGCGCCACTCCCAGTTTGGCGTCGCTGGGGTCGACATTGTTCCAACTGTCAGGCTTCTCAATCCTCTCGGTCCTGAGGTGGCAAAAGGCTGGAAAATCCTGCTGCTTGATCCAGCACCAGTTGGCCCGCCACTCATCCCATTCGGTGTGCAGCTTGCCGTCCAAGTAGTACCTCTTCGAGTTTCCCCTTGGGGCCTAGGCGACACTGCCAGAAATGGTGCCCTCCTTGACCCTGGGGATGAAGAAATGCCGGAACAGAGCAACATTTGGTGCTATTCCTGCAAAGTTCTCGCACAGGTGCACGAAGGTTGCCAGAAAGATGACCGCGTTGGGGGTGAAATCCAGCAGTCTGAATCCGAAAGTGTTCATCACCTCAACTAAGAAATCAAAGAAAGGCGGGCACAAACTGCAGTAGAAGTACCCAGCGAAGAAGTGAAATCGATCGTCAGCAGGAGGGAGGGATCCTGGGAGCACTGATGTGGCCTCATGATCCTGCGTCTTGCTCGCATACACTTGCGCGTAATCCTTCGTCAGGTCACCTTCTATAAGCACCGGCGGGAAAACGGCGTGAGTCCGCCGCTGTGCAGCCTTGGCGGCTTTCTTCTCATCGGCTGCCGAACTCGGGGCCTTTTCGGCTCTCTTCGGTGCCATGGCGAGATTTCTGGGGGAGAGCTGCGTTGCGCGGCAGCGGAAGTGGAGGGCATGCTCTACTCTTGCGTGAGGAGGAAGACGAAGACGACGGCGATGGCAAGATTGGGAGAAGGGGGGTAAATGAGCAGTGCCCTTCGCGGATTCTTTTTATGGGGAAGGCGCGAGGGCTAGCTCTTTACCGTCCTACGTGGCTGCGCTTTTCAGGCGCACTACCTCCCCGCGCCCGTTCCATTCCACCTCTCCCACGCCCGCACTTAATGCGCGTCATGGGGGCGTGGTAAAAGAGAAGATTACGACAGTTATCCTCTGCCACGCGTGCATGTGCACTGTTTAGGCCTAGCCCAACGACGTCTCGCATGCGCGTGTGGCCCAGGCCCAGGGGCTCCTGTCGGTGTACTAAAGCATGGGTGCCCTTGTACCCTGACTTATGCACAGGCAGTTGTAGCCTTCCTGACGGCAAGAGCTTGCCGGAGGGTTGCTGTGACTCAAGACTCAGATTAAACAAGACCATGAAGAAGACCTCAAGGCAGGTCATCGAGAAGTACTATTCTAGTACTGAAGATCAAGATTGCCCTTGCCGGTAAGCTTCGTACCGGCAAGGTGAAGACCAAGACTCTGGTTGCCGGCAAGCAACGGCCCGGCAAGCTCCGTGACGGCAAGCTCATTCTGACCCATTACCGCTCCACCTCATCATCGGCTGGATAAGCACGCATGATAGGTGTCGAGCAGGAAGGCACACAATGCAGCTGGCCAAGGCACGTGTCAGCATGCCATGCTAGGATTAACTTTAATGGCACCCGTCCCTAGGACGTGTCAAGATTACAGGAGGGCGCCAGGACCGGTGGTACAGATCTTTTGCCCAAGGCCTCGCCTCCCTGACGTAGCACCTAACGGTGCATTTAATGCACTTGTCCTACCCCGTCTGGAGATAGACATGGTGATGGTGCAAGTCACTATTCATACCCTTTAAATGACCATATTAGCCACTATGGAAACCCCTTAGCCTATAAAAGGAGGCCCACGGCTACACTTAGAACGGTGGACTCTTAGCTCAACTACACGATGTAGCTGCACTTCCCGCGCACCTTGCCGGCAAGCTGCGCTGTTTGTAACCTTTGAGCTCATACACAATCAAACCACCAGAACAGGAGTAGGGTTTTACGCTCACAGCCGCCCGAACCTGGATAAATCATTGCTTGTGCTCATATCTACTAGCCCTGCTCTTTGTAGTATTTTGATCCCACTTCCGAACTGCAAAGGGATCCTCTCGATCCCATAGATCATTATTTTCCCATGACAGCGCCAGGTAGGGGATCGCGTGATGCGAACCAGTTTTAGCAGTGTGAGCGCTAGTTTCTTCATCATCATCTTCGATGGCGCCCAAAATGAAGGGTGCGGCCGTGACAGCTCCTTCCATGTCCAAGCTACCGTCCTAGGCATCCGCGGGTGGCGCAGGCAGCATGGGTGGCGCGGATGGAGGCGGCGGAGGCAGTCAGCTTCCTCGTCATGATGGCGATCCTAGCCATCACACTGGAGATGGCGGAGGCGGCTGACTTCCACAATGCTCTGGTGAGCATAGCCACCACAGCAATACAGTCCGGAGCGGCGCGAGTAAAGACCCAGTCATCGCGACGTCCAAGGATGGAGTGGCGACATCCAAGAATGCTGCGGCGGGACGTACACCCCGACCATCGCAAGATGGGCGCAACACGCTCCCTCGCGGTGTCGTCAGCTCCGGACGACATCACAACAACGCCGAGGATCGTCCTCATGATGCTCCGGCACCACCACCACGTCAGCCCATTGGTCAGCAAACGCTGCGGCAGCAGATTCGAGACGGAGTTCCTTCTGGTTCTGCCAGGAGTCGAGCAACGTCCCGTTCCTCGCTCCCGGCCATGCCAACTACGGCAGCAGAGGCCATGGCGCGGGCCCAGATGCTCCTGAACTTCCCGCCAACGCCTGATGATACGTCTCCAACGTATCTATAATTTTTGATTGTTCCATGCTGTTATATTATCAATATTGGATGTTTTTATATACATTTATATATCATTTTTTGGGACTAACCTATTAACTTAGTGCCCACTACCAGTTGCTGTTTTCTGCCTGTTTTTGATTTTACAGAAAATCAATACCAAACGAAGTCCAAATGCCACGAAACTTTTTCGAGATTTTTTTCTGGACAAGATAAACACTAGAAGCTTCGGGAGAAGACCAGACACCAGAGGAGGTGGCCACAAGCCACCAGGGCGCGCCTGGGGGGGGCAGGCGCGCCCTGGTGCCTCGTGGGCCCACCTCAGCTCCGTTTGACCTAATTCCACCACTATAAATTCCCAAAAATCGGGAAACCAACAGTGGGAGTCCATGCAATACTTTTTCCGCCGCCGCAAGTTTCTGTTCTCGAGAGATCCCATCAGGAGGCCTTATCCGGTACTCCGCTGGAGGGGGAATCGATCACGGAGGGGCTCTACATCAACCTTGCTGCCCTTCCGATGATGCGTGAGTAGTTTACCACAGACATTCGGGTCCATAGTTAGTAGCTAGATGGCTTCTTCTCTCTTTTTGATCTTCAATACAATGTTCTCCTCGATGTTCTTGGAGTTCTATCCGATGTAATCACTTTTTGCGGTGTGTTTGTTGGGATCCGATGAATTGTGAGTTTATGATCAGATTATCCATGAGTATTATTTGAGTATTCTCTGATCTCTTTTATGCATGATTATTATAGCTTCGTATTTCTTCTCCGATCTATTGATTTGGTTTGGCCAACTAGATTGATTTATCTTGCTATGGGAAGAGGTGCTTTGTAATGGGTTCGATCTTGTGGTGCTCAATCCCAGTGACAGAAAGGGACATGACACGTATGTATCATTGTTATTAAGGGTAAAAATATGGGGTTTATTCATACGTGAGTTTATCTTGTCTACATCATGTCATCGTTCTTAAGGCGTTACTCCATTCTTTATGGACTTAATACACTAGATGCATGCTGGATAGCGGTCGATGTGTGGAGTAATAGTAGTAGATGCAGCCTGGAGTCGGTCTACTTGTCTCGGACGTGATGCCTATATACATGATCATTTCCTTGGATATCGTCATGATTATTTACTTTTCTATCAATTTCCCAACAGTAATTTGTCTACCCACCGTATGCTATTTTCTCGAGAGAAGCCTCTAGTGAAAACTATGGCCCCCGGGTCTATCTTTATCAAATTACTAAAACCCTAAAAATATTGCTGCACTTTTTCTTTATTTATTTTATTTTGCATTTTTGTTTCAATCTATCTATCTATCACATACAATTTGATCTTGCAATTAACCGCAGAGGGATTGACAACCCCTCGTTTGCGTTGGGTGCAAGGATTTGTTGTTTGTGTGCAGGTACTGCTAACGAGGTGTTGCGTGGTTCTCCTACTGGATTGATAACCTTGGTTTCATAACTGAGGGAAATACTTACCTCTGCTGTGCTGCATCATCCCTTCCTCTTCGGGGATAATACCAACGCAAGCTACAAGTAGCAGGAAGAATTTCTGGCGCCGTTGCCGGGGAGACATCATCAACATCTATCAAGTACCTTTGCAAAAACTCTCATCTCTTTGCATTTACTTTATTTGCCTCTCGTTTTCATCTCCCCCACTTCTAAATTTTTTTATCAAAAACACAAAAAAAATTCTTTTGCTTGTTTGCTTGCTTTTATTGCCTTTATGAAAACACACAAGAACAGAAAGTAAAAGGAAAAATTTAAGGCCACTATGGATCCTCATCCACTTGCTAATCTTTTCAAAAGATCCAATTATAATAAACCAATTGCTAGTGATTTGAGTGCTCTTGATTTTCTGTATGAAGTTTTGCTTGAAAATCATGAATCTGAAAATTGCGATGAAGTGTTAGAAGAAAAAAATTATAAAGTGATTCATGATAGCTCCTTGATTGAAAAGCATGATTGCAATGATGTTACTATAAATTCTATTAATGTCAATTATGCTAATGATATGCAAAACTACAAGCTTGGGGATGATAATTTTGTCATATCCACTACTTATTGCAATGATCATGATTGGGGTGATAATGCTTCTTATGATCTTGAAAATTTATTTAATCCTCATGATGAATATGTTATTAATAATAATGTTTGCAATAATATTGATAGTGGGTTTAGAAGAGTGTCAACCTTAGGTAAAAATAATCCCACATATTTGGAGTGTGTTCAATCTTATGAAATCTTTGATAAATGTGGGTTTGGAGAGGTCATGACTTCAGTTGATGCCAATCCCACTATTTTGGAAGAGTATAAAAAATATATGCATGTGGATCATGAAGAGAGTATTGTTTATGATAGCTATATTGTTGAATTTGAGTATGATCCTACATGTAATTATTATGAGAGAGGAAAATATGGTTGTAGAAATTTTCATATTACTAAATTACCTCTCGTTATGTTGAGATCGTCAATGTTTTATTCTTCTCCCTTGCATATGCTAGATATTTCTTGTCTTGATAATTCGTTTGCTTATAAAATTCCTATGCATAGGAAGTATGTTAGACTTAAATGTGTTTTTCATATACTTCATGATGCCCTCTTTGTGTTTCTATTATTATCTCTCATGAGAGCATCATTGAAATCTCATGCCTATCTTAATGGCTATAAAGAAAGAGCTTGTTGGGAAACAACCCAATGAATAAAATAAATTATTGAGTGTTTTAATATTTATGCTACTGTGATGATTGTGTTTTTATGTTTTTAACTAGTGTTTGTGCCAAGTAAAGCCTTTGGGATGATTTGGAAGATAGTATAAGTGATGCTGTTTGGAAAACAGAAAGTTTTGCGTCCAGTACTGGAATTTTGTTTCTGTACTAGAGCGTCATAAAAATCTGAAATTTTTACAAAGTATTGGTATATGAATTGCCCACGTTTTCCTAATTTTTCATAATTTTTGGAGGTACAGAAGTATGACTTTTAAATAGATTGCTACAGACTGTTCTGTTTTTGACAGATTCTGTTTTTGATGCACTACTTGCTTGTTTTGATGAATCTATGGATTGTATCGGGGGGTATAAGCCATGGTGAAGTTAGAGTACAGTAGGTATAATGCAAAAATAAAATATGAATGGGTTTGCAACTGTACTTAAAGTAGTGATTTATTTTGTTATACTAACGGATCTCACGAAGGTTTTGTTGAGTTTTGTGTGATTGAAGTTTTCAAGTTTTGGGTGAGATCACGATGGATGAAGGAATAACGAGTGGCAAGAGTCTAAGCTTGGGGATGCCCGAGGCACCCCAAGGTAATATTCAAGGAAGACTCAAGCATCTAAGCTTGGGGATGCCCTGGAAGGCATCCCCTCTTTCTTCTACCAACCATCGGTAATTTTACTTGGAGCTATATTTTTATTCGTCACATGATATCAGTTTTGCTTGGAGCGTCTTGTATTATATGAGTCTTTGCTTTATTTTCTTTTTAGTTTGTCACAATCATCTTTACTGAACACACCTATTTTTACAGAGCCACACGTTTATCATCATTTGTTAGAATACTCTATGTGCTTCACTTAAATGTTTTGAGCTAGGCAGTTGCTCTAGTGCTTCACTTAAATCTTTTTGAGCACGGTGGTGGCTATATTTTGAAGAAATAAACTCTCATGCTTCACTTATATTATTTTGAGATTTGATTGAAATTTTGAAGAAATAAACTCTCATGCTTCACTTATATTATTTTGAGAGTTGATAAGATTGAAATTTTGAAGAAATATTTGCACTCTCATGCTTCACTTAAATCTTTTTGAGCGTTTATAATAGTAACGGTAATTTGCACAAGATATGAATTTGGTCCCAAAGTGATGAATATTCAAGAGGGATATAATAAAAACTTTCATATACATCGTTGGATATGATAAGTGTGATTCCTTGCCATAGTTTTGCGATATGGAAATGATAATATGTGAGTCATGTTAGTGAGTAATTGTGATTTAGTAAGAATATTAGTGTTAAGATTTGTGATTCCCTATGCATGCACGCTAAGTCAATAGTAATGCAATGAAATTATATCCTACTTATGGTGCATTATTCGGTGTTAGTTATGTTCAATGCATGTTTATGACCGTTTTCGTTTTTCGGTTGGTTGCTTCTCAATCTATTTGCCAGCCTTCATTTGTACTAAGCGGAAATACTGCTTGTGCATCCAAAATCCTTAAACCCAAGTTGTGCCAAATGAATCCACCATATCTACCTATACGCGGTATTTCAATGCTGTTCCAAGTAAATTTGCATGTGCCAACTCTAATTTTCAAAATAATTTTCCTTTTCGTGTGCCCGTACCGCTCATGAAGCGGCAGGGGGTGGCCATTTTTTCCATGCTAGGTGTGTTATTCTCACGATGAGTGTTTATTCACTTGTCATTGCACGAGAGAGTGGTTGGTAATAGGGATGCCCAGTCCCACAATGAAATCAAAAATAATAACAACAAAATTCCTTGGAAAGTGTTGGTTTGGAGGGCACCCGTGGATACGGCTAGCCATGGATTGTGAAAGAAATGGTGGAAAGGAAATAAACTTTACTTTCTGTTTGGGAACCGCCTATGATGTGTCTAGCATGGAAAATATTGGGAATTCTCGGTCGTTTTCATTGACAGGAAAAGCATGCCTCTCAAAATATTTTATATCTTTAATTTCAGCTTTGAGCTCTGGCACATTTGACAAATCTCTGCTTCCCTCTGCGAAGGGCCTATCTATTTACTTTTATGCAATTTTTATTTTTATTTTGAGTCTCCATCTTCTCTTACAAAAGCACTAACTAGAGAGCACTATTGTCATACTTGTGAATTGGATGTAGCTAATATTTGAGTGTGTTTCATGAATGGATCAATGATTGAGCATAATGGGCTAGGGATAACTTTCTTTAGCGTTGATATTTTAAAAGACATGGTTGCTTGTTAGCATGCTTGAGTATTTATATCTTCATGTCAAACTATAGACTACTGCTATGAATCATTCAAGTCTAATGTCCATTCTATAAAAGAAAAGAATATATGATGAATATGATAGGCAGCATTCCACATCAAAAATTCTGTTTTTATCATTTACCTACTCGAGGACGAGCAGGAATTAAGCTTGGGGATGCTGATACGTCTCCAACGTATCTATAATTTTTTATTGTTCCATGCTGTTATATTATCAATCTTGGATGTTTTTATATACATTTAAAACAATTATATATCATTTTTTGGGACTAACCTATTAACTTAGTGCACAGTGCCAGTTGTTGTTTTCTGCCTGTTTTTGGTTTTACAGAAAATCAATACCAAACGAAGTCCAAATGCCACGAAACTTTTTGGAGATTTTTTTCTGGACAATATAAACACTAGAAGCTTCGGGAGAAGACCAGACGCCAGAGGAGGTGGCCACGAGCCACCAGGGCGCGCCTGGGGGGGCAGGCGCGCCCTAGTGCCTCGTGGGCCCACCTCAGCTCTGTTTGACCTAATTCCACCACTATAAATTCCCAAAAATCGGGAAACCAACAGGGGGAGTCCACAAAATAATTTTTCCGCTGCTGCAAGTTTCTGTTCTCGAGAGATCCCATCTAGAGGCCTTCTCCGGTACTCCGCCGGAGGGGGAATCGATCACGGAGGGGCTCTACATCAACCTTGCTGCCCTTCCGATGATGCGTGAGTAGTTTACCACAGACCTTCGGGTCCATAGTTAGTAGCTAGATGGCTTCTTCTCTCTTTTTGATATTCAATACAATGTTCTCCTCGCTGTTCTTCGAGTTCTATCCGATGTAATCACTTTTTGCGATGTGTTTGTTGGGATCCGATGAATTGTGAGTTTATGATCAGATTATCCATGAATATTATTTCAGTCTTCTCTGATCTCTTTTATGCATGATTATTATAGCTTCATATTTCTTCTCCGATCTATTGATTTGGTTTGCCCAACTAGATTGATTTATCTTGCCATGCGAAGAGGTGCTTTGTAATGGGTTCAATCTTGCGGTGCTCAATCCCAGTGACAGAAAGGGACATGATAGGTATATATCGTTGCTATTAAGGGTAAAAAGATGGGGTTTATTCATACGTGAGTTTATCTTGTCTACATCATGTCATCGTTCTTAAGGCGTTACTCCGTTCTTTATGGACTTAATACACTAGATGCATGCTGGATAGCGGTCGATGTGTGGAGTAATAGTAGTAGATGCAGGCAGGAGTCGGTCTACTTGTCTCGGACATGATGCCTATATACATGATCATTTCCTTGGATATCGTCATGATTATTTGCTTTTCTATCAATTGCCCAACAATAATTTGTCTACCCACCGTATGCTATTTTCTCGAGAGAAGCCTCTAGTGAAAACTATTGCCCCCGGGTCTATCTTTATCAAATTACTAAAACCCTAAAAATATTGCTGCACTTTTCTTTATTTATTTTATTTTGTATTTTTGTTTCAATCTATCTATCTATCACATACAATTTGATCTTGCAATTAACCGCAGAGGCATTGACAACCCCTCGTTTGCGTTGGGTGCAAGGATTTGTTGTTTGTGTGCAGGTACTGCTAACGAGGTGTTGCGTGGTTCTCCTACTGGATTGATAACCTTGGTTTCATAACTGAGGGAAATACTTACCTGTGTTGTGCTGCATCATCCCTTCCTCTTCGGGGATAATACCAACGCATGCTACAAGTAGCACCTGACAAGATGGACGAATGGATGGCAACCATCCAGAGTCTTATCAGTTTTGCCGACCCTAGCAAGGCACAGCAGGCGGGACCTTCACAGCGGCCACCCACCGTGCCGGCAGGACCAGCTGGAGGCCGAGCCGGAGACGCTGCGCCAACGGTGCAGTCACCTCCGCGTCAACAACCACAGCACCGGCAAGCTCGCCGATCTGATGAGCCCGACGAAGTGTCGATGGCGTCATCGGATCCGCAGGGCCGGCAAGACCAACGCCAAGTACAACGAGACCGGCGAGTAGAGGATGCCCGCACGACCATCGAGCGACGCAGGGAAGCGCGTCGTCAATTTGACGACCGCAATGGACCGCTAGTGAACAAGCCAGTGCCAGGGTACCCTGGGTGCTTACCTTACGAGGTAGGCTGCCCAACGTTCACTCGTGAGTTGCGGCAAGTTCATTGGTCGTCCTCCCGTGCCTGCAAGCCAGAGTTGTCGGACAAGTACGACGGCAAGCTTAACCCATCTGAGTTCCCTGGGATCTACACCATAGCTGTTCAGGCTGCTGGTGGTAGAGACGAGAAGATTCTCGCCAATTACATTTTGTTGGCGCTTAAACCCAACATGAGGTCTTGGCTGATGAACCTGTTGAAGGGCTCCATCTCTTCTTGGTTGGATTTATGTCATCACTTCATTTGTGCATACCCTGGAGGCCACAAGCTTCCTGGTCAGCCCACCGACCTGCACGTAATTCCAAAGAGAGACGGTGAGCCCATTCGCAAATACATCCAATGATTCAGCCGTGTGCACCACAATATTCCTGATGTTCATCCCGCGGCTGTCATTGCTGCATTCCACACGAATGTGCGCAATCGCAGAATGCGAGCTGAGATGAACATCGAGAAGGTAAAGACCATCAACGAGATGTATGCCTTGGCAGACAAGTGCCCATGTGCTAAGGAGGGGAGGCGACTTCCCAGGGAGGATGTTGGCGCTGAAGTTGACTCTAAAGATGACGATGCATCCATCCTGAAGAATAAGGGCCGAAAGCGCAATCGCAAGCGCAAAGGCAAAGCAGTGATGGCCGTTGAGGGATCTAATACTCCCGGCAAGAAAGCCAAGACTGAAGGTGCCGTCAAGGAGACTGCCGTGTGTACCTGCGGTCATGAGGCTGCAGCCGGTGACAAGTCCGGCAAGACGAGTAGGCCGTACTGCAAGATCCACCGCACCAAGGGCCATGACCTCCAAGGGTGCCGGCATGTGGAGCAACTTGCCAAAAAACAGAAACAAGAATACGAGAAGCGCGACAAGGAGAAGGGCCAGGATGGTGCCGGTGGTTCTGGCAAGAATAACCACGGTGGCCGCAGAGGTCACCGTGGCAAAAGCAAACAGCAGAAAGAGAAACCAGCTAGAGGCCGTGACAAGAAAGAAGGAGAAGATGATGATGATGAGGCCAAGGAAGACGAGTCTGATGAACAAGAGTTCCAGAAGGCTGTTGATGCCGTGTGCATTGATGGAGGTGCATCTTTGCACTCCTCTCACCGGCAGCTCAAGCAATGGGCCCGTGAGGTAAATGCAGCGGAACCGGCAAGGGAGGCCCAGAAACCACTCATGTGGTGTCACACGCCTGTCATTTTTGATGCCGAGGACCACCCTGATCGCATAACTGCATTCGGGTGTTTGCCGTTGTTGGTTTCACCGACAATCCGCAACCTCAAGGTAACAAAAATGTTGGTTGACGGTGGGGCCAGCTTAAATTTGATCTCGCCTGACGTGATCAAGAGGCTACAAATCCCCAAAGAGGATCTCAAGGAGACAGGCACCTTTCAAGGCGTCAACCCGGGGAGGACCAAGTCGAAGGGCCAAATTACCTTGCCGGTGACATTTGGCAGTGAGTTGAACTACCGGACGGAGAAAATCATCTTCGACGTCGTCAAGATTCCATTGCACAATAATGGAATTCTTGGTCGCCCAGCTTTGGCAAAATTTATGGCGGCGTCCCATTAGGCCTACAACACATTGAAGATGCCGGGGCCGATGAGCGTCATCACAATCCACTTTGACAAGAAGGATGCAGTTATCTGCATTGACAAGCTCTACCGGGAGGCGGCAGCATCTGCCGACAAGGCACTTGCTCCAGCCGTCAAAGCTCCCAGGGGAGGAAAGAAGAAGAAGACCGGCAAGACCTCTGGCAAGTCCTCCGGGAAGCGCACTATAGAGTGCAGCAAGCTTGTTGAGGACGAACCAGAGAGCTCTGCTGGTAAGAGCAAGAAGACCAAAGCTGCAGCACCTGCAACGAAACATGTCTCTGTGAAGGATGATGGCACGGGAGGCACTTTCACCATAAGGGCCACCCTCAGCAGCAAATAGGAAAGCGTGCTCATCACTTTCCTGCGATCGAATGTCGATGTGTTTGCATGGCAACCACCTGACATTCCCGGTGTTCCTAGGGAAGTGATTGAGCACCACCTTGCCGTTTGCCCCAATGCGAGACCCGTCAAGCAGAAGGTTAGAAAGCAAGCTTTGGAGCGCCAAGAATTTATCGCCCAAGAAATCTAGAAACTTGAAGTTGCCGGCCTGGTTAGAGGAGTGCTGCATCCAGCTTGGTTGGCTAATCCTGTTGTAGTTCGCAAGTCAAATGGAAAATGGAGACTTTGTATTGATTTCACTGATATCAACAAAGCTTGTCCAAAGATTCTTTTCCTTTGCCACAGATTGACCAGATTGTGGACTCCACTGCTGGCTGTGATCTACTCTCTTTCCTTGATGCATACTCTAGTTATCATCAGATCTTCATGGCCAAGGAAGACGAGGAGAAAACCACATTCATAACTCCATGTGGCACATACTGCTTTGTGCGTATGCCTTTCGGACTAAAGAGTGCCGGGGCAACTTTTGCAAGAGCTGTGCAAATTGGTTTTGGGCCGCAGGTACACAGAAATGTGGAAGCCTATATGGATGATATAGTGGTCAAAACCAAGCATGCAGAAACACTCATTCAAGACTTAGAAGAAACATTTGCAAATTTGCGCAAGATCAATCTGAAGCTCAACCCCGAGAAGTGCGTGTTTGGCGTCCCATCCGGCAAACTTCTCGGGTTCTTTGTATGTCAACATGGAATTGAAGCCAATCCCGACAAGATCAAAGCCATTGAGTAGATAGAAGCACCGAAGCGCATCAAAGATGTGAGGCGTCTTGCTGGATGTGTTCACGCCTTAAGCAGGTTCATTTCCACGTCAGCTGAGCACGCCTTGCCATTTTTCAAAATCTTGAAAAAGGCAGGTCCTATGAAATGGACCCCGGAAGCGGAGGCCGCACTCCAAGACTTGAAGAAATACCTCTCTTCTCCACCAGTCCTAGTTGCTCCTTAACCAAAAGAGATGTTGCTGCTGTATCTAGCGGCAACCAATCAAGTGGTCAGTGCTGCACTAGTGGCAGAAAGGGAAGTTGATGATGAGGAGGCAGCAGCCGCAGAGCCAGAGGCCGACAAGCCGGAATCTTCTCCAGCAAGGTCAGCGGCCGACAAGACAGATCAAGCATAAGCAAATGAAGCAAATCAATAGATTGTGCCGAAGAAGAGAATGGTGCAGCGACCAGTTTATTTTGTCAGCTCTCTCTTGCAAGGAGCTAGGTCAAGATATTCTAGTGTGCAGAAATTGCTTTTTGGTCTTCTCATGGCCTCAAGAAAGCTACGCCACTACTTCCAAGCACACCAAGTTACCGTCGTCACTCGCTTTCCGTTGCAGCACATCTTAAGAAATCTAGAGGCCACCGGTAGGATAGTGGAGTGGGCGTTGGAATTGCCAAGTTTTGATTTGAAGTTTGAAAGCACTTCAACAATTTAGAGTAGAGCCTTCATAGAATTCATTACTGAATGGACACCAATGCAAGATGAAGAGAAACCAGAGACATCCCTCCCCAGCAAGGAAACCATGGAAGAATGGATCACGTACATTAACGGTGCTTTCATGCTACAAGGCGCCGGTGTTGGAATGTTGCTTGTCGCACCCACCGGAGAGCATCTCAAGTATGTGGTTCAGATGCATTTCCCCAGGGAGAAGGCCACCAACAACACTGCTGAGTATGAAGGATTGCTTGCCGGACTCCGCATTGCAATCAATCTTGGTATCAGAAAATTGATTATCAAAGGTGACTCCCAGCTTGTTGTGAGGCAAGTCAATAAACATTATCAGAGCCCATTGATGGAAGCATACGTCGATGAAGTGAGAAAGTTGGAAGAGGACTTTGATGGTCCCCAACTTGAACACATCCCCCGTGCTCAAAATGAAGTTCCTGACCACCTGTCAAAGCTTGCCACAGAAAGGATCCCTGTGGAACGAGGAACTTTCGTGCTACAGCTGACTCAGCCATCTGTCACACCGTCAACGAGGCCGACGAAGAGATGAAAATCAAATTCTGGTGGCTACTTTCCAACAGAGCTACCAATAGCCGCCGACAAGGTTGACACCGCCAACAAGACCTCTCTTGCTGGTGAGCGGCAATCTCCGGAGAGCCAAGCTCTTTCCGTTGAGATATGCGCTCCCGTGGAGGAAGAACAACCATTGCTCCTTGTCGTCGAGCCTCAGGCTCCGGCATGGGAATAGCTGATTTTCCATTACCTTCAGACAGGTTAACTTCCCGACAACCAAGAAGAAGCTGAAAGAGTAGCACGGCAGTCGAGTATGTACCAGTTTGTTGACAGCATTCTGCACAGAAATAGGTCAAATGGTGTGAAATTGAAGTGCATATCCCGGGAAGATGGACAAGCGATGCTGGCAGAGATACATGGAGGCGTATGTGGCTCCCACATTGGGTCACGTGCTCTTGTCGGGAAGGCATTCCGGCAAGGTTTTTATTGGCCCACCGCCCTCCAGCATGCAACTACACTAGTAACCAAGTGTGAAGCGTGTCAGTTCTATTCCAAGAATATACATTAACTAGCTCAAGCTCTTCAGACAATTCCTCTCTCATGGCCTTTTGCGGTCTGGGGGCTGGACATTCTCGGCCCATTACCTCGTGCAATGGGGGGATTTTAGTTCTTGACATGGCAATCAACAAATTCACAAAGTGGCCTGAGGTGGAGCCAGTAAGGAATTTCACAGCACAGTCAGCCGTCAAGTTTTTCAAGGGTTTGGTTTGCCGTTTTGGTGTGCCTAACAGGATCATTATCGATAACGGCACCCAATTCACCAGTTGCACCTTCACAGCATATTGCCAAGAACTTGGAAGCAAGATATGCTACGCCTCCATTGCTCACCCGAGAAGCAATGGACAGGCGGAGAGAGCAAATGCTGAAGTGTTGAGTGGGCTCAAAACAAGAACATTTGACAGGCTTCACAAGAGCAGAAGATGCTGGGTAGATGAGTTGTCGGCAGTTCTTTGGCCACTCAGGATGACACCAAATCAAGCTACCAGCAAGACGCCCTTCTCCCTTGTGTATGGTGCAGAAGCGGTGCTCCCCATAGAACTCAGGTACAGATCTCCTCAAGTACAAGCTTTTGACGAAGCCGATCAAGAAGAAGCGAGGCATGACGATGCTATGCTCCCTGAGGAGGATCGTTTTTGGGCTGCCATGCATGTTGGTCGATACCAGCAAGCTTTGCGCCGCTACCATAGCCGCAAAGTGCACCCCCGTCAACTTGAGGAAGGTGACCTTGTCCTTCGCTGGATCCAGTCTGGCAAGGGTTCAAACAAGTTGACGCCAAAGTGCGAAGGCCCTTATCGGGTAGTTCAAGTTACCAGACCAGCCTCAGTCCATCTGGCAACCTAAGATGGCACTCGCTTGCAAAACTCATGGAATATTGAGCATCTTCGTAAGTTCTACCCATGAGGCGCAGTTGCCGGGCCTCCCGGCAACCCTTTTTGTACAAGTTGGCCAACATGGCATGTAATCCTTTATACAAAGCCGGGCGAAGACCCCGTGCGTAGTTGAATAAAAGCTAAGTGCTTCACAACCTTTTGTCAAAGTACATATTTATTTATGTATATTGCATGCGTTGTTGTGTTACATTTTTTGCCTTCTGTGAAATGATTGACGAACCGTCAAGGTTCCAACCTCCTCTTTTCTCTTCTTTCTTTTTCTCAAAGGACAGAAGTGTTCCTCGCATGCAAATTTCCCCAGGGGGAGTGATGTTATGGATACCAAATGACGTTCAAGATATCTTTTATGACAAGAAGTACATTAAAGAAAAGCTAAGTTGGAAAACTTTGAAACAATTTTTTTTTGTTGTATTTGCTTTTCCTTGAACGATTTACGTCTTTGTATGAAAAACCTGCATGGGAAGGAACCTTGTTGGAATTGTTCGCGCTCTTATTCCCATTTCGAGTCCGCTCAACAATATAAGTAGGCTGCGTCAAAACTGATAAGTGTCATCTTGTCGGAAAGCGGCACCCCCGTCAAGCTGCTAAGGATCCGTTCCTCAAGCGCTAGCGGCAAGGTTGTGCGCACCGGCAAGTTTTCGGCAAGCGTAGGGCACAAAACATACAAAGACAGAATCGAATAAGAGAAACAGCATACATTCATTCAAGCACAAGTTATATTACATCAATCACACACTGCAGATCTAACATAAGATAAATTTGTCTTTTACATGATCACGCCTTCGTCAAGAAATAGCGGCAAGACTAGTTCGTGAGCCCGCCTTGCGTCCTGGAGACTTGGCCGACCCTGTCGGCGATCGAAGCGACAAGTGCTTCGGCGGCGCTGGTGTCTGTTCCTTTTGGCAAGCTCGCGAAGGTCTTCGAGATGTCGATGCTGGGGTTGCGGTGCACCTCCTTGACGAGTACTTTGAAGAGCACGTCACGGGCAAGTTTGCGAGAATCATTGGCGAATGAAGCAGCACGCTCCTGGCAATGAACCTTGAGTGCATCGATGAGTCCTTCGAAGAACAGTGTCAATTTGGCACTCTTGGCTTCATTCTTGTTGACGGAGAAGCCCCAGCTCTTCATATCCATGGCGCCAAGCTGTACCGTGAGGCATTCAGCGATGTCAGTGAGCACGCTGGTCCAAAGGGAAAGGGAGCTCTTCAATTGATTAAATTTCTCCTCGGCGCTCATTAGCAAGCCTTGCTCCTTTTTGAGCTCTTCCACCAAGATCTTTTCCTTGGTCTTGGCGTCTTCAAGATTTTTCTCCAAGGTGGCGAGCTTCAACTTCAGATCTTCTTTGGCATCGGTAGCTTTGCTGAGCTCCTAGTTCTTGGATGATAGCTGCATCTGCAGCTCCCCCAGGGTGTGAGCTTCCTTCTGCGCTGCTTCTTGGAGGGCCAGGATCTCCTTGTTGCTGCCGGCAAGATCTTCCTCTAGCTTTTTCAACTTGGCCTCCAAATCTGCTTTGGCGGTGGTAGCAGCGGCGGCAGCGTCAACAGCTTCCTTGAGCTTGCCGGCGTGATCTTGAGCTTGGTTTTCAATGATTTCCTTGTGGGTCTTCTCTAGCTCTTGAGTCCATTGCTTAAGGAGGGCCTGTATTTCTTCATCCTTGGCTTTAAGCTTGGCGACAAGGGCAGCTTCTCGGGCGGCAAGATCTGCTTCCTTGGAGGCAAGATCCTCCTCGTGAGAGTCGAGGGCAATCTTGCGTTCAGTCAGCTCAGCGTTCTTTGCCGCGGCGGACTTGTCGGCTTCCTCCTTTGCCAAATAAGCTTCAGCCTTCTCCAAGGCAAATGCTTCCTTGGCAGCGGCAAGCTCAATTTTCCGGCGCTGGATATCTTGGCACTGGTCTTCATACCACATATACGCTCCTTCGATCTTCTCCTTCAGCTTTTCCTCCGCCATGTCCACGACGGTTTGCCGAGTCTTGAGCTTGTCCCAGCGCTTGCTGTAACGCTCTTGGACGGCCTTGAAGTCGACGCCCATGGCTTGGCGGAAGGCGAGGTCTTCAACATCATCGTTGGCAGAGCGCACATCTTCAATGCTGCGCGACATGGGAACGACAATTTTGTCTTCCACAGCTTCAAGATCTCTAGCGCCTGACGAGCTGGGGGCTTCGGGATTCGGCTGCGGCTCAAGGAACATCAAAAAGTTCCTTGTTGGAGGTGTTGAACATCAAAAAGTAGATGGAGAAAGTTAGAAGCACTTACTCCTCATCCTTCTCGCGGTCGCTGAGGGCAGAGAAATCCCAGACAGGCTCATTCCCAACATCAGAAGTTCGGGCAGAGGAGGTGTTCTAGCACTCTTGGCGGACAAAGGAGTTGCAGTCTTTGAAGACCCTGTCTCTCCGGCAGGAGGTGCAGCTTGCCGTCTCGAAGAAGTGTGCCTAGTCTCTTGCTATTGAGAAGCTTGCCTGCGAGCGCTGTTGGCGATATTCCCCATGCTTAAGACCCGTCGTGAGGGTGACCCGGCCCTGAGCCTTGGGGCTCTATGAGTCACCTCATTGACGGGACATGATGGAGGCGATTCAAGATGGGCCCGAAGCCCAGAGTGAGACCCGGCAGGCGGCTGGCTCTCCACAAGCCTTGTGGACCGGCTCAAGAAGAAGGCCCAAAAGGAGTAATCTTACCAACTTAAAGAGCAAGATAAGATCAAGAGTTAGAGTAGGTTACGGGTCATGCGTACGACCCGGAATCACCTGTAAACCTAGGGACTCAACCTATTATATAAAGAGGAGTTCCTAGGACCAAAAGACTAAGTTGCAATCTCTCGAGAGTTAGGTTAGCGAATCCACACCCTTGTAATCGACATCCACAGCAATATCAATCAAGCAGGAGTAGGCTTTTTCCTCCACCGTGAGGGGCCGAACCTGGGTAAATCCGCGTCTCTCATTTTAGATTAACCCCTTTCAAGCTTCCACCTAGTTGCGATGGCCTCATGATGTAGGGTGGAACCCTAGATGACGATCTTTTCACACTTAGGAGGGGGAAAAGGAGCAAATCCAAGAAGAACACAAGAAGAACACTCAAATAGGCAAGATCCAATCACACATGCACTAGATCCACATACACATAGTACGGGTACAAGATCCAAAACCAACAAAGGAGGATACACGGTAGCTAGTTCGTCCCGATCCGCGAAGGAGTCGAGGTCTTGAATCCGGAGAGGATCTTCTCACATGGGTCTCATGGAGGTCTTGGTCTCCATGGGAGAGGTATGGATGAGCGAAGCTCTATCTCAATGAGCCAACTACTTTGCTAACCCTAGATGGAGGAGGGGGAGGTCTTTATATAGTGCTAGTACAAGTTGGGACGGTTAGAGGGGTACATGGGCCCTTGGCCCGTACTCTGCGCACAGGCAGGTGCCGAATGTCCGGGCTGGGGGCCGGATGTCTGGCGGCTCACGAAGAGCCGGATGTCCGGCGGGTCGGCCGGATGTCCGGGCTGTGTTGACCGTTTTGCTTCTGCTTTCTATAGGGAGGTGCCGGATTTCCAGTGTCACGCCCAATATGCGATCCTATTCTCAAGGGACTCGAAAATCCCACTAAGGATAGAAGCGCATATCGAAGACGCTTGCAAGGTGGATATCATTACATCGTACCATGAACATAATAGATGGGGATACAGACAAATACATACAATAATCTCATGAATACTTCAATACATAGCAAACACCATACAGAAGAGCAAAATCCGACTACCGATGAAACACAAACGAAAAACAAGAACGACATCCACCCTGCTAGCCCAGGCTGCCGACCCGGAACCTATCCCTTGATCTACGAAGAAGAAGAACTCCAAAAGCAAACATGCATTGCTCTCACGTCAAAGCGCCACTTTACCTGTACCTGCAACTGTTGTTGTAGTAATCTGTGAGCCACGAGGACTCAACAATCCCGTAACCATGGGTAACAAGACTATCAAAGCTTAATGGGTGTGGAAGGGTAAGGTGGTGAGGTTGCAGCAAGCACTAAGCATTGTATGGTGGCTAACTTACGAGTACAAGAATAAGAAGAGTAAACTACGCATAACGGTCGCAAGCTAATAATGATCAATAAGTGATCCTGAACACCTACTTACGAGTCAAACATAACCCCACCGTGTTCTCTTCTCGAACTTCCTCAAAAAGAGACGATCACGGTTACGCACGCGATTGGTGTATTTTAATTGAAATCAGTTTCAAGTTCTCTACAACTGGAGGTTATAAATATCCAAGTCGCCACATAACCGTGGGCACGGCTTCGCGTAAGATTTAACCCTGCAGGGGTGTTCCAACCTGGTCCATCACAAACCAACACAAGCTGCGGTGGAAATACCTCAACCTCGAGATAGCCCGAAGTATCCTCGGAATCCCGGTGCACAAGACATTTCGACAATGGTAACGCAATTCCAGCAAGACCTCCCGGCGTGCCGACACCCCGATAGTAGCCGCGCGTATCTCGTCTCAGGCCACGACCGGATGGGACAAGCTATGAGTAAAACCAGATCCTCAAGTTTCCACGTGGTGGCCCCGCAGGCCGCCCGATTCGGACCAACACCATCGGCACTGGCCCACCTGTATTATGTTGAATTAAGAAGGTAGCGCTAACTCCCTATGCAAATTTAATTATTCAATTCAGTATTATTATGTTGGCAAATGTTAAAACCAATGTTGGGCCTTGCTGGAAGCGGTTATTCAAAGCGAACTGTCAATAGGGTCCCATTCCCCTGAGCATGTTAGGAACGCTAATCAAGGATCATAACACCGGTATTACGGAAACTAGGGCGGCATGAGTTGAACAAAACACTAGGCAAAAGGCCGAGCCTTCCACCCAACACCAAGTATATAGATGAATTAATTAAATAAGAGATATTGTGATATCCCATGGTATCCATGTCCCAACATGGAACAACCTGCAACTGCACTTGCAACTAGCAACGCTATAAGAAAGGGCTGAGCAAAGCGGTAACATAGCCAAACAACGGTTTGCTGGGTAAGGGTAGTTAGAGCCTGTGTCATGGCATATGGGAGGCTGACATATATGTGGTAGGAAGCGCGACATAGCGATAGCAACGAGACAACTAGCAAGCAAAGATAGTAAAGATATCCAAGGTCATGATCATCTTGCCTGAAATCCCGCTAGGAAGAAGATCGAATCCATGAAGAAGACGAACACGCGTTCTCGAAAGAACCCTCACACTTCGCAACATAACCGGGACTATCGAGAAGAAGCACAACCGGAAAGAAACAAACAACATGGTAAACACACAAGCATAAACATGGCATGATGCACAACCAAGTATGATGCATGTCAAGTTTAAGGATGCATGGCATGGCAAAGTACAACAATTCAAATACTACACATTAAGTGAAGCTCAATATGCAACGAAACTTCACAACAATTATTTAGTTCACTCCCGTTTATGCTACTCAACAAGATTAAATGTTGTTAATCATGGCAAGAGGTGAAGCATAGTTAATCTACCTATCTAGGCAATTTAAATGAGGCCGGAAACAACACATAACAATTCCGGAAAATCCCCATATGCAAATTTCGAATTTGGTACTGTTCTGCCTAAAACACAATTTTAAAGTTGTTTAACAGCAAAAGTAAGTGCACCATGATAATCTACACATTTTTCTACCCCATTTACATATAAAGTTTATTTAATTCGGAGCTACGGTTATTTAGTTATGAAATAAACCATTTTAGCATGTCATTTATGCAAATTAGTGCAAACAACAATTTTAAACATTTTGGCATGGATTAAAGTTGGAAATTGTGAAACTACATGAAATTCTAAGCATTTTACATATATAGATCGTTTTAATCCGATGCACGGTTTGTGAGTTATTAAAAGCATGAAGTGAGGGGTTTTTCTGTAAAACTGGAATTCCCTGGATAATTAGACAAATTCGTGCAGAACAGAAAAAAAAACATCACGGGCTGAATCTGATCTACCGGGCTGCACAGAGACTAAGCGCAATATAGCAATACTGCGCACTAGGCGGAGGATAGGGTGGCGGGTTGCTCACAGTGGCAGGCTGGGCCCGGGTAAGGCGGACTGGGCCGATCAACGCGGAGAAGGGCCGGCTGGGCTGCGGCTGCTGGTGGGGGTTTGAGGGCGACGTGGCGCAGCGTGGTTGGAGGGGAGCGGCGGCGCTGGTGGTGGCTCGGCCAGCGGCTGGGCGCCAAGTGGCGGCGGTGGCTGGCTGGATGGCGGCGCTGGGTTGGAGGGGCGCGGAAAACGAGGGAGAGGGCTGGGTTTCCAGAAATGGAGGGGTTTGGCCTGCTTAAATAGGCAGGGGTTAGGGTTTGAGGGATTTCAGGGGGGGGTTCGGAGCCCTCCGATCGCGATCCGACGGTCCGAAATGGAGGGGGTTAGCTAGGCTGGGCTAGGTGGGCTGTGTGGGAGGGTGTGGGCTGAGAAGAGAGGGAAGGATGGCAGCTCGGCATGGTTTTCGGAACACCGAAAACGTCCGACGTTTATCCGGCTATAGTGCCGCTATAGTTATCCGTTGGGGCATCAAATGACCTCCAAATGGAACGAAATTTGGCAGGCAGTCTACCTACAATATAATAAGACTGCACGCCAACTTTCAACCCATTCTGAGAACATTTTTATCCCACTTGTAAAATAATATTCTGGAGATGCGGCGGGCGCGTGCGAGTGTGTCAGGTCTCGAAACGGACAACGGAAAGAACGGGGAGAAGCCAGCAACTACGAACGGATGCAAGTTTTATGAAAACATGCGGATAAAATGCACATGATGACATGACGAAGTACAACAAGCAAACGAATCACATGGCACCGACGGAAAATAAATGGAAGGAATCTGGAGCATCGGTCTCGGGGCGTCACAACTCTTCCCCACTAACACAAGATCTCGACCCGAGATCTTAGGAAGGAACCGGAAGATTGAAGAGGAAGAGGAAAAAGGAAGAGGTAAAATAAAGTTGCTTCTTTGACAAACGAGTGAAACCAAAGAACCTTGAGAGGTTGCAAAGAGTTGAAGAATGGCTTGAGGAACAAGCAAGAATTCGAAACCACTCTGGTTGAAACGAGATAGATAAAGAATGAGAACAAAAAGAATTTGGGCAGCACTCAGGTAGAAAAGAGAAGGAAAAACTTGATAAGATGAAAAGAACTTGAAAAGAGAACATAACACTCCGATAAAATGGATAAGCAAGGACAGAACATGATCTTGGCGAAACGAGATAATGGGTTGAAGAGAGAAACACCACAATGCCTCCGGAACGAAAGAATAGAAGCTAGATCGTTGGAACGAAAAGAACGGAGAAGAAAATGACAACTTCTCCCACAATTGAATTTGAAAAGCACACTTACAAAGAAGGATTGAACGGACTTGTTGAAAAAAATCAACGACGAAAAGAATAAGCTTGTTGTGGGCTTATGGAAAACATCTCAAAATTATGAGGTGCCAACCAGCCACTAATGGAAACAATTGATTGCTTGAGATCTCAAAGAGATGAAAACCTCTTTCATCGAGAAGAGAAGGAGAAACTTGGATCATTGATAAGCACCACAATAGCACAAATCCTTAGGATAGGCTTTATGTGAAATCTATGCCAAGATAATTCCAACGAAGAGATTGCTGGGTTGAAAAGATCTCCTGGGCGAAGAGAAAATGATGGGTTTAACATATCTCATTTCTGACAACTTGTGAATCATGAACCACGAAGGGAAATTGTCAAAAATGACATAGCACCATCTCAAAAGACAAGGTAGAAAGGATTTGCACATCGGAATGGAAGATGGAGAATGTTGAACTCCCTAATTAAAACATGTGTTCAACACCATGTATCTTTAGGAATATAGCTTGGCGGATATTGACTTCGAGAGAGAATCAAGACTTGATATAATGCAAGGGAGAAAGAATTTTGAAGAACACTTCGAGAATGAATTAAATCCTTAACGAACCACCATGAAGAACCTCTTGGACGAACTCCGGAAACGAAAGGATGCTAGAACAGAAGTGAAGGTTGAAAAGATTAAGATTTGAAGCTTTGCAATGATTTGGATGCAGCTTCGTGACGAGATAATGAGAAAACTTGGAACTCCGGACAAGAAAATATGAACAACTTAGAAACGAGAATTTGATATCAAGAACGAACTCCGGAAGAAGGAACTAAATCATCTCCATGAACAAGAATAAGAATTATGATATGCATATCCTTCATCAATTTAAATTGAAGAAAAACAATGGATTTGCATACTACTTATTCCTCTTGAAAAAGACTGAAGAGAGATATAACGCAAACTTGGGAAAGTCTTCAACGAACCACCGGTACAATTTTGAAAGAATGAATGAATTGATACGATGACAACTGAAGAGGAATCTTGAACGAACCACCGTAAGAATTGAGAACGAACGAAGAAAAGAAAATGAATCGCCGGGAAGAATTAGAAAACGAACGAGGATACTTGAGGGAATTTAGATACAAGAGAACGAAGAGATCACGCGCTTATTAGAGAATACTTGAACGATGCACCAGAAGAATTTGAGAATGAGAGATGAGCGATGAGAATGAATAATTCTTCTGAATGACGGCCTCCGGAGAATCAAAAATGGAAAGAACTCCAGAAATGCTCCGGATGGGTATGAAAAGAATTTCTCACAATCGAAAACAATTGTGAGGATGGCAAGAAGCTAGAACCACGAATCTTCAAGAGCACGGATGAGAGAAATTCTTCTTTGGTCTTCCAATGCTGAGAATGACCACGAGAACCACCATGAAGAATTTATGAGATACTCCGGAATAATGACGAATAGAAAGGTTGAGCCAAATTTGAAAAGAATTAGGAAGCGATCTTGGAGACGACATTTGACCGATGAGAATTTATTCTTACGTCAAACTTTGAATGAATTTGAGAATAACTCCGGGAAAAATTAGAAGAGTCAGGTAAGATCCTGGGAAAAGACCTGTGGGTTAGGGGCCACTCAAAAGAAACACCATTGGAAAAGATTGCTTGAAAGAGAGAAAATGCACCGGAAAGATTTAAATGGATTGGATGAGGTAACAACCTCGAACTAGCTCGAACGGATCTTTAATGGAAACATGAATCTTCTGAGACAATTTCTGCACTCCGGATATGAATAGAGAGAGGTGAATAAACAAGAGAGGCTTGGGCAAGAATTTCCAACATGGGAAAATATTTGAATCAATGAAAGGGAAAAGATCAACACCGAAAGCTTGAATTAAATCCACCGGAGAAGAAACGAGAACGAAGAATGATGAACTTGTAGCTCCTGAGCATCTTCACGAGAAATCACCGGCTAAGAACATTGAAGAAAAAGAATGGACAGATTTCACATGAATAAAATGGATACTTGATTTGAGAATTTTGACTCTGTGAAGAAAAAGGGATGGGCAGGTGGGAAAAGAAAACAACTTGGGACGGTTGAAACGAACGCATGTTGAAAAAAACCGAGGATTGATCTTGCAAATGAGGAAAAGGAATGAATTATCTTGGAAAGAATTGCCATGACAATTCCGATTGATCAAGAAGGATTAGCATTCGCATCGAAATATGAGAACACCGCTTGGGAAAGGTATGGAATCCACACTTGACTTCGAAGCAACTCGAATAGCACAACAGAAAAAAAAACAAAGGATTTGGCTTGGAGAATAAGCCGGGACAAACATATGATAGAGATTTTGTCCGAAATTTTTGTGGTGGGGCCCACACGGGCTCGATAGTATAGCGACCATCACGTACAAGGCAGTGTACATGACTTACGAAGCGTCCCCGAACCGTAGCAAAGCTACAAGGGCTCTTTAAGACACAACTTGACCCACTATAAAAACGACCGTGAGCAGGCGGACCACTAGATGTCAAACCCCAATCTCGTATCATGCATCTGTCGGAAAGATATCCTAGGTGACTTCCAGAATTCCCACCTAAGAAGTCCCAAAACTTCTTGGTCATGCGATCAGGTTGCGGGTCCAGGAACCAACTCAGCAATCAACAACCTAATCAGCTGCAACTGCATCCGCAACCCTTAACACACAACCGAGAAACTTCGCAAATTCGTCTACCTCAGACCTTCGAAAACACAGCGATACTAGTCATGATGGATCATCCGAGCTATCTCCTCCAGTACTGGGGAAAAGTCACGACACTATTTGCCACCACAAAAAGTATAGAAGCATTTCGATGTCGGCGTCCTCTGGTATTCGGGAACTGAAACGATAGCAACTGTGACAAGAACACCTTGGAGCTCAACTCCCCGGGTCCAATCCATACGGTCAGGAGGCACCAAGACAGAATTCCCGTCACAACGATATCATAAAGATTCCAAAATACCCGCGTGATCCTAAAAAAATTTGAGTGAGAAGAGTAGTAGAATCAAAACACCTACGTCACAATTCCTCACCAGAGCGACGAAGGGGATAAGGAGTAAAAAGAATTCCTACTCTCCGATATATAACTAGACTCAAAATAGTTTTTCTTCTAGACTCGCCAACGGTTCGATCAATCAAGGGGGCTCCTATGGTCGGTCGAGGCTCTGATACCAACTTGTCACGCCCAATATGCGATCCTATTCTCAAGGGACTCGAAAATCCCACTAAGGATAGAAGCGCATATCGAAGACGCTTGCAAGGTGGATATCATTACATCGTACCATGAACATAATAGATGGGGATACAGACAAATACATACAATTATCTCATGAATACTTCAATACATAGCAAACACCATACAGAAGAGGAGAATCCGACTACGGATGAAACACAAACGAAAAACAAGAACTACATCCACCCTGCTAGCCCAGGCTGCCGACCCGGAACCTATCCCTTGATCGACGAAGAAGAAGAACTCCAAAAGCAAACATGAATCGCGCTCACGTCAAAGCGCCACTTTACCTGTACCTGCAACTGTTGTTGTAGTAATCTGTGAGCCACGAGGACTCAGCAATCCCATAACCATGGGTAACAAGACTATCAAAGCTTAATGGGTGTGGAAGGGTAAGGTGGTGAGGTTGCAGCAAGCATTAAGCATTGTATGGTGGCTAACTTACGAGTACATGAATAAGAAGAGTAAACTACGCATAATGGTCGCAAGCTAATAATGATCAATAAGTGGTCCTGAACACCTACTTATGAGTCAAACATAACCCCACCGTGTTCTCTTCTCGAACTTCCTCGAAAAGAGACGATCACGGTTACGCACGCGGTTGGTGTATTTTAATTGAATTCAGTTTCAAGTTCTCTACAACCGGAGGTTATAAATATCCAAGTCGCCACATAACCGCGGGCACGGCTTCGCGTAACATTTAACCCTGCAGGGGTGTTCCAACCTGGTCCATCACAAACCAACACAAGCTGCGGTGGAAATACCTCAACCTCGAGATAGCCCAAGTATCCTCGGAATCCTGGTGCACAAGACATTTCGACAATGATAACGCAATTCTAGCAAGACCTCAAGGCGTGCCGACACCCCGATAGTAGCCGTGCGTATCTCGTCTCGGGCCACGACCGGATGGGAGAAGCTACGAGTAAAACCAGATCCTCGAGTTCGGACCAACACCATCAGCACTGGCCCACCTGTATTATGTTGAATTAAGAATCCTAGGGTAGCGCTAACTCCCTATGCAAATTTAATTATTCAATTCAGTATTATTATGTTGGCAAATGTTAAACCCAATGTTGGGCCTTGCTGGAAGCGGTTATTCAAATCGAACTGTCAAGAGGGTCCCCTTCCCCTGAGCATGTTAGGAACGCTAATCAAGGATCATAACACCGGTATTACGGAAACTAGGGCGGCATGAGTGGAACAAAACACTAGGCAAAAGGCCGAGCCTTCCACCCAACACCAAGTATATAGATGCATTAATTAAATAAGAGATATTGTGATATCCCATGGTATCCATGTCCCAACATGGAACAACCTGCAACTGCACTTGCAACTAGCAACGCTATAAGAAAGGGCTGAGCAAAGCGGTAACATAACCAAACAATGGTTTGCTGGGTAAGGGTGGTTAGAGGCTGTGTCATGGCATATGGGAGGCTGACATATATGTGGTAGGAAGCGCAACATAGCGATAGCAACGAGACAACTAGCAAGCAAAGATAGTAAAGATATCCAAGGTCATGATCGTCTTGCCTGAAATCCCGCTAGGAAGAAGATCGAATCCATGAATAAGACGAACACGCGTAGTCGAAAGAACCCTCACACTTCGCAACATAACCGGGACTATCGAGAAGAAGCACAACCGGAAAGAAATAAACAACATGGTAAACACACAAGCATAAACATGGCATGATGCACAACCAAGTATGATGCATGTCAAGTTTAAGGATGCATGGCATGGCAAAGTGCAACAATTCAAATACTACACATTAAGTGAAGCTCAATATGCAACGAAACTTCACAATAATTATTTAGTTCACTCCCGTTTATGCTACTCAACAAGATTAAATGTTGTTAATCATGGCAAGAGGTGAGGCATAGTTAATCTACCTATCTAGGCAATTTAAATGAGGCCGGAAACAACACATAACAATCCCCATATGCAAATTTTGAATTTGGAACTGTTCTGCCTAAAACACAATTTTAAAGTTGTTTAACAGCAAAAGTAAGTGCACCATGATAATCTACACATTTTTCTGCACCATTTACATAACTATAATCACTGGTGCTGCGACGTGCTATACAGACGGTTTTTACCACCTTTCCGCGATAGAGTTTTAAATCGTCGCCTTGCCTGTGTGTGTGATAGGGGGGGTCCTTCCCACACGACCCAGAAACCGTCGATGATAGGGAGCACGCAAGCATACGTTTCGTAGAACTAAGTGTATGCGATGCCCGCATCTTTCCCGAACACTCCTTCCTTGCTACTCGTGTGTGCTCGCATTACCATCGCACTCGGTATTCTGTGGTGCAATGTTTACATTGCTCGCCCCATCACAAACAGTTGATGATTGTAAAGCATGTATGATAAGGATACTATCACACACATTTACCTTTCCTACACCGTATGTGATTCGATGTAAGAGCACTTACAGTTTGTAAGGGAACGCGACAGAAAACAAAAAAAATTGGTACAGCGAGCACGCCCAGGATCACTATGGAGATGCATACAAGGTTTGGATCTGATCGCTACCGACTCGTAGCGCAGCGGAAGTAGAGTCGATGTAGATCATCGGTGCAGATCCCCGTAGCTAGGATTTACAACCTCCCAACCGCGAGGATGTACTCCCTCGTCAGCCCCTCGGATAGCCCTCCGGGAGGCGGTCAGACAGTCCCCCGGATGGTGTAACGGAAAGCCCTTCGGGAGGCACTCACAGAAACTCGGACAGTCACTCGAACAGCCCTTCGGGAGGCACTCTCGAACAGCCCCTCGGGCAAAAAGATCGAACCTACGACCTCTCTACGGGGTTGCACACATACGGTGTCATCTATCCGGCAGGGCTTCACCGTGCAGAACTAGTTCCCACCGGAACCCAGACAGCCTTTCGGCTCTACGAAAACTATTTCGTGGGGAGGGAGAGAGAAGCCAGATCATTGCATGGCACTTGTATGTGAGATTGAGTGAGTGTGGAGAGCACCTCTCCACCTCTATATATAGGAAATCCCAAGGGGTAGGGTGGCATTCCAAAAACCCAAAATGCCCATGAATGGAGTCCTTCACAAGGGCATAAAGGGGAAGCCAAGGGGCAAGTGGGGCCTCATGGAGGAGCCCCTCATGTGGCCGGCCACCCCTCTTGTGGCCCCCCCAAAGGGGTTCCCATCCATCCATGTCATCCCCTAGATCTTTTGAGCAAAGCCCAAAAAGGTGGCTTTACAAAAAGTAAACATAAAGTGATTTTCAGTATTCACATAAACATTTTTCCGCGACCGTTAAATCCAAAAATATTTCTGTAGGTCTTAGAACATTTCTAGTACCCACTAAAATAATTTTGGACGTGTTCCGAAACAATTCCGGATTAGTGATTTTCATCCGCGAAAAGCAACCAAAGCGGTTTCGGCAGCTCCGGAACATTTCCCGGTTTTTTCTCCGGAAAAATCCCAGAAGTTCCCAGAACAATTCTGGCACCCTCCAAGAATTTCCAGGCGTGTGCCGAAACCAATTTGACTTAATGGTATACCCCGAAACAACTTTTCAGTTTTACCGAAACTCTTCCGGTGTTCTCTCTCCAGAACTCTTCCGTTGTCTCCGAAACTTTTCCGGTGACTTTCTCTCAGACTCCTTGTCTAGTATTCAGCAGATAGATGACCCTTAAGCGTGTGACCCTATAGGTTCGGTGAAGTATAGACATGACCGGAACACTTTCCGATCAATGATCAACATCGGAGCCGTGGACACCCATATTGACCCCTATACCCACACGAATAAATATTCGAGTGAACCTCCAGTTGCCGTGTGCTATTCCTGTTGCTTCACGATATGTTACAAATACCCAAGGTGAGATTTATCGGCATCCCCGTGGATCAACACTTGTCCACAATGCCAGTTACCTCGTTACCAGTTTTGTTCTCTTTTCTCGTTCCCGTGTTCCGGCATCCCTGTGATCAAATCACAATGTGTCTGGCCAGACGATGATGGATACCGTAACACCGAGAGGGCCCAAAGAATATCTCTCCATCGTCGGAGGAGCAAATCCCAATCTTGAGCTATCAAGTCCCTTGTCATACTTTTCCATGAACCCGTAAGCCGCCGTAATAGCCACCCATTTACGGATGACGTTTAACAAACCCCAAAGTTCATGAAGTAAGCATGAAGAAACTCGACACTCTCATGGTCTAAGGAATTATGCAAACGTTAACTTTCTCTGTGTTATTAACCATTAACTTGTGATGAATGTATCTCATAGCATAACATCAATCGGGTCGATTCAACACAAGTGTTCTCCTAACATTGTGCCCTCAAAGTTGCTGGCATAGTCATGCCCATGATCAGGAAAACAGAACCATCATGCAACACTTGAGCTAGTCTTAGAGGCCAGACTAGGAATACATTTTACCGTTTATTATTCCACACATGCATATGAGTTTCCCTCCGAGCCTCGTGGTTATTGTAGACTCGAGAACCATAGCAGTTATAGCACGGAATATAAACCTAATTAGGAACATGGAGATAAATAATAACATTTATTATTGCCTCTAGGGCATATCTCCTACAGACTCCCACTTGCACTAGAGTCAATAATCTAGTCAATGCTAAAGCACTTTACACCTATGGCATACCGGTGTAAAATATGCTTCGCTTGTGGTATAGTCTGATGTCCAAAGGATCTGACAACTTCAGTTCCGTGTGTATCTTTGCATGTCCTCGCGTTTTCACGCTTTCACAAAATTCATATTTTGTGTGGACTTGGCTTTGTATATATGTGAATCACTGGTCAAACCTTGATTCCTCAGACTGAGTAAACTGCTTTGTGTTGGATAGAGCGTAGACTGCTCTGGGAACCACTGTAAATGCATGTCCACCAATCATGTACTTTGTGAGGTAATCTTTAGTAAACTGCTCTGGGAACCACTGTAAATGAAAAATATTCAGACATTGTTGTCTAACAACTCATTATGGGCAGTAAAAAGAGAAGACTACGGAGTTCGTAGTTACCATCCTACAGCTCACTGTTGTGTTGGATAGAGCGTAGACAAATAATTTAATTGCCAAAATTTGTATCTTTTAGCTAATAATTCTTATCAGTTTCCTCACTTGATGCTGGTTCATGAATATCTCATTGCCCCCATACGCAAAAAGGGTCGAGGCATGGATCTTTGCCTAGGACATATGTACCTACAAGCAACAAGTCAATATTAGAAGCTAAAAAGTGTCCAGGTGTGGATCTGTATGCACTACATTATGGAACGGAGGCAGTATAAGCCGAGGGATGAAACTAACCTCGGTGGAAAATGCTGGCCACTCCCGTTGTTGTCCTGCGTAAGTACATGGAAAGGCATGATAAGTACTACAGGCTTAACATCAACCAAATATAGCCATGGTAAACAACAACATCTCCAAATGATAGCTTGAATGTCTTGGTTTCAGCATGCTGTTAAAGCAGATAAAAAATGTAAGGGAATGTTAACTACAACAGGTTTAACAGGGACCAAATATTGTAATTCAAACTGGTACTATTGAAAATGAATAGAACGTAGATCATGCTTAAACATCACACTACATAAATGTGTAAAACTGAAATAAAGGGCATGTGTTAACTTCACCAGGCATAACAAGAACCAAATATAGTCATTCAAACTGGTATTGATGAAATCGAACTGCACAGTTCATACTTGCACATAATGAACATCACATTGTGAATAACTGAAACAAACAAGGCATATATGCTCACTATAACAACCTAATATAGCCATTGAAAACTGGTCAGAGGCTCACTACAACTAACCTAACAAGCAAATACAGATAAACAAGGCATCTGCTTGAAAACTGGACAAAGGCTCACTGCAACCAACCTAACAAGCAAATACAGATAAACAAGGCATCTGCTTGAAAACTGGACAAATGCTCACTGCAACCAACCTAACAACCAAATACAGATAAACAAGGCATCTGCTAGAAAACTGGGCAAATGCTCACTGCAACCAACCTAACAACCAAATACAGATAAACAAGGCATCTACTCACTATAAACAACCAAATATAGCCATTCGTGAAATTGAAGTGGACAATTCATACTTAAACATCAGATAGCCCTAATGAACATTACATTTTTTGCATAACTGAAATAATTGAACACGGCACGGTTAAAACATCGCATGGCAAAAGCTACTACACAATGGGTACGAGTTGGCTAGCTAGAAAAAGTAAGATTTTCTTATAGGATATTGCCTCACTTGTCATGGACGGGATCCTTCCACTTGGAAGAGCACAGACCCAGGGTGTGCTCCCTGATGTCGCGGATGGGCTGTTTCACCATGGAAGAGCCGTAGTGGGTGCCCTTCGTGTGGTCGTGGTCGATGAGATCTGACTTGGCAGCTGAGGATCCCAAGCCACCGCCATAGAACGTGTCCTTTAGAAATGACAAAATGGGCTCGATGGCGTACATGGATCGCAAATCCATGACCGCAAGGTGGAGGAGATCAGCGGCTGGTCCTTCGAAGAGATTGACGGCGGCTGAACCAGAGGTGTTGGGGATGGACCACTTAACATGTGACATGGCCCGCGTGAAGCCTTCGCTGTCGACGAGCTTGATGTCGTAGTCGGCTGTCCTGAGATACAGTAATAAGTGAGCCTACTGATGTCAAGCCTTCGGCATGGCAACGTAGTCAACGTCCTCGCCGTCTTCCGCGGCGAGGTGTTCCTCCGGGATCGACAGGTCGGCACGAACGGCGGCCACCTCGCCATCGTCCGGCGGAGAGGCCATGATAGACCTCCTTTTGGCCCTACGCTCCTCGGGCTCCCCGGGATATGTGGTCGGGCTTAGGCTGCGACTCTCTGTAGTAGGGGATGGGGATCTCGAGGGGGGGGACACCGCAGGCCTCATCTAAAAACTCAGGGCGGCGAGGGTATGGGAATCGATGGGTAACCTGAACTTATCTAAGCTAGGAGGCACGGGCAGACCGGCAGGGGTTGGTGGCGGCGGCAGCTTCAGCGGTGGCGGCGAGCTAGGGTTCGAGCAGGAGGGTGTGTAGACTGTGGAGGGGGGCAGGGTTAGAGCGGGGTGGTGTTTAAGGATATGCCGTGGCTACTGAAAATTTTAGTAATGGTAGGTGGATATGGTGGTGGACGAGGGAGGGCGACGGTTCAAATGCCTCAGCTACTGGAATTTTACTATAAGGTCGGTGGTGGAAGAGTGAGGGCGACGGTTGAAATACCACGGCAACTAAAATTTGGGTAAAGGAATTGAAGCAGGGCGGGAGCAACCAAGATCGCACATGGTCCAAATATAATAATTGTGTATGATAATAAGGAAAAGCCGCGGAACCACCAATTTTTGCATCAATCAAGGCGGGTAGCTTTTTTTGAGATTTCTAGCTAGCTGGTTTATCGCACACGGTTCGTCCTAATTTTCAGACGCAGACGTGGAATTCATCCTAAATATCCTGTACACATTACCCCTTCACCCTTGCTGGCGCTTGCAAAGTCGTGGCGATTTTACAGGGCACGAGCTAAGCACACGGTTAAGCCAGTGCACCCATGTCCGTTGCGCGTACGTTCGCAGGCAGTTTTTCATCCGAGTCATCTGCTATTTTATATACCACCATTTGGCAAACAAAAAACACAAGAGAGGGTTAGAACACAACCACACTAGCATGTGTCCCAAATATATATGTATGAAAAGGGTGGTGTGTGATGTTCAAATTCCCAATGCACAACTTTGACGTGCGGGCTCACGAGTGGGCGCGTCGTCGAAGATCAGGTGAGAGGGGCCAGAAGACAACAGCCACCTGGAAGTGGCCAAATATATGTAGGAATAAAGGGTGTGATGTTTAAATACACAATGGAGAACTTTGATGTGGCACCTCCCTCGCAAACCGGAAAGCCTCCTTGGATATCTATAATGACATGTTAATTAAGGTCGTAGCTAGGGTGCCTGCCCCACCCCCACTTCGTGTCAGCGGGACGCATGCACGTACTCATACTTTGGTCGGACATGCATGTCACCATGACCTACCATAAGACGGACCAAGTGAATCTATCTTGGTCAAACAACCACTGTTGTTGTCGGTCAAAAAGGGATATGATAGACCGCTCAGGCCCATAGATTGGACCATCATCATGAACCGCACGAGAGGGGCCACAAAACCAGCACCACCTACATGGGGCCCAAATTGATGTACGTTGGAAGGGTTGATGTGTTTCAAATACCCAATAATGTAGAATTTTGATGTGGCGCCTACCTCACGAAACGGACAACCCCCATAAAAGCTAGGTAGTAATTAAGGACGACGTACGTAGGGTGTCGATCCAACCCACCAATTCGAGCTCGTGGGAGGGAATCCTGAGAACGCATGAGCGAGAACTTTGCTTGGACATGTCACCATGATCCGCGGTAACACAAACCAGGAGGAATCCAATCATGGCCAAACCCCCTTGTTGTCGGCCAAAGGGATGATATATATAGACCAGGCCCACAGATAGGCGTGTCGTTGAAAACCGCACATGGGAGACGGGGTCGATCAGAAGGCCCTATACCCTGCATGCGGCCCAAATATATGTATGGGTGGTGTGTGATGTGTTCAAATCCCCAATGCACAACTTCGATGGGGCACCAGCTGTATAAAACCGAACACTGTACCCCAGGAAGCCAGGGTCAAGACGTACGATGCCGGTTCCCCAACTTCGAGCCAGCAGGAGGGAATCCAACACATGTTCCCAAACTTAATTTGGTCTGACATGCCACCATGACCTATAGCAAGAGGAACCCGTCATGGTCAAACCTGTCTCGTATGTTGTGGGTCAAAGGATAGAACATGCGAGCCCATAGATCACAAATGTTGTGGGTCAAAGGATAGAATGTGCGGGCCCACAGATCTCGATCATTCTTCGATTTTTCAAAACAACAAATAACAAAAAGCATCATTCTCCAAATTTTCAAAACAAGGATCTCAAGGTTTATTTAATCGACATGACATGTCACTACAAACACATTTAGATGCTAAATGTCTAAAACTTCCAACCCGGTCACCCATCCTTAGACTGCTCCAGCCCCAGCACGCTTAACTTGTGCGTTCTATTCGACTAGGCCAGCAGATGGGAAGCTGCCCCTTGCTGATAAGAGTTGCCTCCTCGCGTTTAAGGCATTTACCGATGGTCACCGTGTGGGACCTACTCCTTACTATCACACACGTTTGTGCTTTTAGAAACTGTGTGCAATCTTTACATACAGGACCACTTCCATTCAAACTTACATTATTATTTTACTTAAAACTAGCAGGAAGAAGCAAAAGCTTTGCCTTTTCATTAATTAAGAACAAGATAGTTGCCTAGTTAATTGCGGAAAACCGGGCGAAAACCGCCTAAACCTACGGGAACTCTTGGATGAGCATGAATTGGTGTAGATGTTGTAGGGTAGAACCCTAAGTGAAGATCTTTTCACACTTGGAGGGGGAAAAGGGATGAACTCACAAAAACACAAGAGGCAAATCACTCAAACAAACCCAAATCACACATCCACTAGAGTAGCATACATGAGATCCACATGAATACATGAACAATCCAAGGAAAAGTAGCACAAAGTTAAGGTTCTTCCCACTCCAAAGGAGATGAGGTCTTGATGATAGTCTTCTCCAAAAGGAGGTCTTGATATCCCTTGGGATCATCTCCTAGGAGGTCTTGATCTCCAAGAGGAGTGGTAGATGAGCAAAGCCCTCTAAAATATCTCAATACACTTTGCTAACCCTAACAAATGGTCTATCCACGGATTATATAGGAGAAGGGAGGTAGGGGACGAAGTGGGGGCAAAACAGGAACAAAGTCAGCCACCTCGCTAGGAGGGCCGTGCGCACGGGGTAAGTGAGGCCCGTGCGCATGGGGGTCCCGTGGGCCCGGTACACGCCGGTGCGCACGGGGTGCTACAACGGCGAGGCCCGTGCGCACGGGGTCCGGGGGCCCGTGGGCACGGGGTGTGCGCAGACACTTCCAGTAGCCATCTGGGAGGCCCGTGGGCACGGGGTCTGGGGGGCCCGTGCGCACGGGGTTGCCTGGGAGGTGTTGTCCAGATTTGGATTTTCTCCTCCGTCTTCCTCGTGGCCTTGGCGTGGTTCCCTTTGGACTTGGCAATGGTCCTTAGGTTCTTGGCGGTAGTCTCCTTCATACCTAATGACACACAATGTCTCCTTGTGAGGTAGCATCCAAGTTCCATCCATATCCATATGAAAGTCGTAAAGGAGTGAGTTCACCTCGTTCTCGATGGCACGTGCACGAGCTCTAGTGATAGGTCCACTTGGTGCTTGATGAGTTGTTGTGGTATCCATGGGGGTGATCAAAGGATGCTCCACATCATCTCCCCCCCCCTTGGGAAAGATCCGCCCTCGGATCAATATATTCATCACCATGGTAGGGGGATAGATCCTTGACGTTGAAGGTGTCACTCACATTGTACTTGTCTCGCGGGATGTCGATCTTGTATGCATTGTCGTTGATGCGTGCTAGCACCTTGAATGGCCCATCGGCGTGAGGTAGAAGCTTTGACTTGCGTTCATTGGGGAAGCATTCCTTGCGAAGGTGTAGCCACATGAGATCTCTGGGGTTGAACACCATGGGGTGCTTGTTTGCGTTGAGCTTGTTGGCGAGGCGTTGTACTTGGCGTTCGATCATGAGCCTTGTGTCTTCATGCACCTTCTTGATGTACGTTGCTCTTGCGCTTGCGTCCAAGTTCGCTCGCTCTTGAAGTGGAAGCGGTAGGATGTCCAATGGCGACAAAGGGTTGAAGCCATAGACCACTTCGAAGGGAGACTTGCCCATAGTAGCGTGGCGTGCTCGATTGTAGGCGTACTCGGCGATCGGTAGACATTCCTCCCATTCCGTGAGGTTCTTCTTGATCAACACGCGAAGTAGTGTTGATAGCGTCCGGTTGGTGACTTCCGTTTGACCGTCGGTTTGTGGGTGATAGGCCGACGTGAAGAGGAGCTTGATTCCGAGCTTGCCGCATAGTGTCTTCCAAAAGTAGCTTAGGAACTTGACGTCGCGGTCCGATACAATCGTCTTGGGCATTCCATGAAGGCGCAATATTTCCCTACAAAACAAATTTGCAACATGTGAAGCATCGTCGTTCTTGTGACATGGAATAAAATGTGCCATTTTTGAGAAACGGTTAACAACTACAAATATCGAGTCTTTTCCATTTTTAGTTCTAGGGAAGCCAAGCACAAAATCCATACTAATGTCTTCCCATGGATGATATGGTATAGGAAGTGGCATATGTAAACCATGAGATTGAGCTTGTGACTTAGCTTTGCGACATGTAGAGCATCGATTGGTGTAGTGTGCGACATCACGAAACATCTTGGGCTAAAAGTCTTGTCATGACCGAAATGTCCCATAAGTCCACCACCGTGAGCCTCTTGTAAAAGCAACAAACGAAGAGAAGACTTAAGAACACAAAGTTTGTTAGCACGCATAAGGTATCCATCCTTGATATAATATTGCTCCCAATAAGTGTTAGCAAGACATTTGACATAAGGAGTTGCAAAAGAATCATCATGCTCATATAAATCTTTAATGTGCTCAAAGCCAAAAACATTCAATTCAAGTTGAGTAACTATCATGCACTTGCGTGAAAGAGCGCCCGCTACAACATTTTCCTTTCCCTTGATATATTTGATAATGTAAGGGAAGGACTCAATAAATTCACTCCATTTAGCATGCCTTTTATTCAATTTTGTTTGACCTTTAAGGTACTTGAGCATTTCATGGTCGGTATGGATGACAAATTCACGAGGTTGGAGATAATGCTCCCAAACATGCAAGACTCTCACCAAAGCATATAACTCTTTGTCATAGATGGGATAGTTTAGTTGAGCACCGGAAAGCTTTTCACTAAAATATGCAATGGGTCACTTTTCTTGCATTAAAACACCACCTATGTCATTACCACTAGCGTCACAATGCACTTCAAAAGTTTTCTCAAAGTTTGGCAAGGCAAGAATTGGAGCATGTGTAAGCAAATTCTTAAGCTCATGAAATGCGGTATCTTGGGAAGGTCCCCAAACAAAAGGTGCGTTCTTCTTACTCAAAGCATGTAATGGTGAAGCAATAGTGATAAAGTCCTTAACAAAGCGACGATAGAATCCGGCTAGATCAAGGAAGCTACGCACTTGTTGCAAGTTGGTTGGTTGTGGCCAAGTTTTAATAGCGTCAATTTTAGATTCATCAACTTCAACACCCTTAGAAAAGACAACAAAGCCCAAGAAAACAATCTTATCAACACCAAAAGTGCATTTTTCCATGTTAGCATAAAGTCTCTCGTCTCTAAGAACTTGCAATACGTCTCTAAGGTGTTTGACATGATCTTCAAGAATGTCATCAAAATAGACCACAACGCAAATGCCAATGAGTTTGCGAAGAACATAATGCATGACACCCATAAAAGTGCTAGGTGCTTGAGATAAACCCATAGGCATGACTAACCATTCATACAAGCCAAATTTGGTTTTGAAAGCCGTTTTCCATTCATCACCTTCTTGCATGCGTATTTGATAGTAACCACTTTTAAGATCAATTTTTGAGAAAATGGAGGCTCCACTAAGTTCATCAAGCATGTCATCAAGGCGTGGAATTGGATGGCAATATCAAACGGTGATAGCATTTATGGGACGGCAATCGGAACACATGCGATAGGTACCATCTTTCTTAGGCACAAGAATTACCGGAACGGCACATGGACTCAAGCTCTCGCGTACATACCCATTCTCCATGAGATGTTGGACTTGCCATTGGATTTCTTTGGTCTCGTTGGGGTTGACGCGGTATGGTGCCTTGTTCGGTAGATGTGCGCCGGGGATGAGATCATTACGGTGTTCGATTCCGCGTAGAGAAGGTAGTCCGGGAGGTAGCTCATCGGGAAACACGTCCTTGTATTCCTGCAAGAGATGAGACAACACTAGAGGAAGATGTTGTGAAGTATTAGTCCGCTCAACTTCACCTTTGCATAAAAGCACAAAGTGAAGAACACTTGATGGGCTCTCACTCACATCCCTCAAATCTCTCTTGGTGGCTAAAAGAACTAGATCTCTTTTGTCGCTCATCATGGAGTCGCTCATTTTTGGCTTGTGGCGCTCACTCTCTTTTTGGTGGTTCACTCGCTCACTTGTCTCTCCACGATGGGTAGATGCTTGCTTATCGGCGATGACCTGACTTGGTGACATTAGTCGAAGAACGAACTCCTTGCCCTTCATCTTGAAGCTATAGTGGTTGGTCCGTCCATTGTGGATGACGCCGCGGTCGAATTGCCAAGGTCTCCCGAGAAGTAGATGGCACACGGACATAGGAACCACATCGCACTCCAATGTGTCTTTGTAGGCACCGATCTTGAAGGATACTTGGACGGTGTGCTCCACTTGAATGGTGCCGGAGTCGCTAAGCCATTGGACCTTGTAGGGGCGAGGGTGCTTCTTCTTGACCAATTGTAGCTTGCAGCATAATTCTTCACTTGCCAAATTGTGGCAACTTCCGCCGTCGATGATGACCTTGACGGAACGTCCTTGGATACCCGCTTTGGTATGGAAGATGTGGCAACGTTGGTCCTCGTCTTGATGTTGTTGAAGTGTCAAGACCTTGGAGACAACAAGAGCAGGGCTCGCATCGTTATCGCAAAAGATTTGTGCATCCTCATCTTCATTCACTCGTCGGTGCATAGCCACATGCTCGAGGGCTTCCATTACATCTTTGCTCATGGAGTCGTAGGTGCCATCGTCGTTGAGAATCATTGTTCGTCGAGTTGGGCACTCGAAAGACTTGTGGCCTCGGCCCTTGCATGTGAAACACTTGATGTCACTTGTCTTGTTGGCATCCGTAGGAGGTGTCAATGACGAAGGATTTTGCTTGGAGTTGCTTGTAGTAGGAGTAAGACAACTCGAAGATGTCGAAGGTTGCTTGGAGCTTGACTTGTCGCCGGTACTTGGTGTAGCTCGAGTCATGGAAGGAGTGGTCGTAGTCGTTGAAGCTTGATTGTATGAACTGCAGATCTTGGAAGAGTACTTGGAGTACTTGTAGTCTTCTTGCACTTGTCGCTCCGCCTTGGTCGCTTGGTGCACTAGCTCGAGGAGGTTGGAGTACGGTTGGAAGTCTGCTATTTTCTTGATGGGATGGTTGAGGCCATTCAAGAAACGTGCCATAGTTTGTTCATCATCTTCCTTGACATTGGCTCGTATCATGGAAACTTCCATTTCTTGATAGTATTCTTCAACCGACTTGGTGCCTTGCTTGAGGAGTTGGAGTTTCTTGAAGAGGTCACGGTTGTAATGTGTAGGCACAAAACGAGCTCTCATGACATCCATCATTTGATTCCAACTCGCGATGGGTGGCTCGCCCTTCTCTTGACGCCTTGCGATCACTTGCTCCCACCAAATGAGAACATAGTCTTGGAACTCTAGAGATACCATGGTGATCTTCTTTTCTTCATCGTAGTTGTGAAGGCAAAATATCTTGTCGACCTTCAATGCCCATGAGAGATATTCTTCGGGATCGTTGCCGTCGTGGAACTTGGGCATGGTGAACTTGAGCTTGCCGAAACATTGTTCCTCATCATGTTGTCGATGGTGAGGTCGATCTTGCCGTGCTAGTGGATCGTCATCCTCATGCTCCGCTCGATTTGCTTGGCGCGGTGGTCTTGGAGGTGGAATCCAAGCTCGATTCCTCCTTTCTTGGCGCTCCTCGAGGTGAGCTTCATCGTCTCGTTGTTCATGGAATAGCGCTTCTTCTTGTATATGACAGTTGCGGTCGTGGACGGCTTGGGTTGCTTCGCGGAGAGCACGTTGCACTTCAAGTGTTTTCTCTTCTCAGCATTGTTGTTCTTGCCGGAGGGCGTCGCCGTCTTGGTCATCTTGCCTTGGACGTGGGCAAGCTTGACCTTGTTATTGCCGCGCTTGTCATTCTCGTGCTCGAAGTCGGTCTTGTAACCCATTACCATGAAATGGATTTTGTGGAGCTTGATGATCGTCATGATTGTTGTGCCGATGAGAACGTGCTCGAGATGGACTTGAGCGTGAAGAAGAATCCGAAGAGTGTCTACTTGAATGACGCCGTCTTGAAGATGAAGTCATGGAAGTGGCGCGGTTGGCCATCATGTCGCGTAATTCCTCCATTTGAGATGAAAGCTTGGTGTCGAAGTAGTCCCTTGTTCGTGTTTCGGAGTGGCGCAAGTCGGTGGCGAGTTGCTCGATGCGAGCTCCCAAAGCTTCACTTTCTTGGTGTAGCGCTCGTTGGACGCTGAAGAGATGACCCTTGGTGACGTAGTCGTGCGTCTCATCTTTCTCTTCAAAGAGCGGGTTCGCCAATGTACTTGGCCTATCCATCATAGTCAAGAGGTGGTGAGTAGGAAATGAGAGAACAATACCAAAGTTACCTTTTCCAAAGATTGAGGAGGTATCAAGTATCACTCAATGTAGTGCAACAATAGTAGAATTGGTACCGGGTTTGTTTCTCACACCTACAAAGTAAGGCTTATGGAGTAGCTTGGTTAGGATGAGTGGAACAAAATTCAAACAAGTGGTAGTCAAGATATCGAAAATGTTGAGAAGATTCACAAATTGCAAGTAAGACAAATGGATCAACACCCTAGTAGAACACTTGGAAACACACACACACGAAGATGAATGGAATCCGCGCAACCAAGGAATGAGCTCAAAATGTGGAACCACGGAAAATGCTCTTGTTGCACGGATACTAGAGAGACACTAGCTCGATTGCTCAAATGGGCTAGATACGCTTGTGCACCAACCTATGAGAGAAAACGTGCTTGCCTTCAATCCCCAAGTATGATATGTATGTATGGTCCAATATGATGTACTATGCAAAAAGGCTCAATGCTATTGCGTACAAGCTCTTTGTTTCTTCTCTTTTGCTTAAAAGCTTTTTCTTTTCTCTCTTTTTTTTAAAAAATGATGCCAAAATGCTTGATGCGAGAGCCAATATCTAAGACAAGTAAGTAAGATATGCACGGTAGAGACTTATGGCACGATGATGATAGCACGATAAATGCACGCTAAATGTAGCTATGCAGAGTAAGCATATCACTAAGGTGCACAAAGAGCGTGGCCTGGCAATTCTCAACTCGCTAGTCTCGATGGGTAAGTGACGCAAAATGGCTCAAGGCTATCAATGCAATGGCAAGGGATAAATACAAGATGTCATCGAGGTTACCGTCCTTGCTTACGGTTGGTATGAAAATGAAGTGGTCGATGTCGAAGTCGAGGTCGGGGCGATGATGAATGGCGGTGATGGTGATGTAGAACCGTCCCTAAGTAGCCGAAACACCTTAGGAAACGGCAACCGCAACTCAAAATCTCAAACAAATACGTGTGTTAGTGCGGAAGACGAAAGTGGTGCAAATGGGTGGTAAAACTGGACTAAAACAGGAAGTGAGACCCTCTCTGGTGAGGCCGTGCGCACGGGGTAAGTTGTGGCCGTGTGCACGGGGCTCCGTGGGCACGGGGTATCGGGGCCCCGTGCGCACGGGGTGTTCCGCCTGCGCAAGAACAGCCCCAAATCCGTGGCTAAAATCAAAAATACGGAAGAATTTGTTGGTGGGGAAGGTTGGGGATGGTGGGTAGGGGTAGATCCAGTTTCCAAACAAGAAATTCGTGCACCAAATCAACAAAATCTCACAAGATCCAACAAATGCAAAAAAAATTGGTAGGGCTATTTTTGGTAGGGATTTTCGAAATTGGGACAAAACAAAGCAAAATCGGGCTAGAAAGTGGGGGTAGGGACTCCAAGATGTGAATCAACCTTGCTCATGATACCAAGATGTTGTAGGGTAGAACCCTAAGTGAAGATCTTTTCACACTTGGAGGGGGAAAAGGGATGAACTCACAAAATCACAAGAGGCAAATCACTCAAACAAACCCAAATCACACATCCACTAGAGTAGCATACATGAGATCCACATGCATACATGAACAATCCAAGGAAAAGTAGCACAAAGGTAAGGTTCTTCCCACTCCAAAGGTGATGAGGTCTTGATGATAGTCTTCTCCAAAAGGAGGTCTTGATATCCCTTGGGATCTTCTCCTAGGAGGTCTTGATCTCCAAGAGGAGTGGTAGATGAGCAAAGCCCTCTAAAATATCTCAATACACTTTGCTAACCCTAACAAATGGTCTATTCACGGATTATATAGGAGAAGGGAGGTAGGGGACGAAGTGGGGGCAAAACAGGAACAAAGTCAGCCACCTCGCTGGGAGGGCCGTGCGCACGGGGTAAGTGAGGCCCGTGCACACGGGGGTCCCGTGGGCACGGTACACGCCCGTGTGCACGGGGTGCTACAGCGGCGAGGCCCGTGCGCACGGGGTCCGGGGGCCCGTGGGCACAGGGTGTGCACAGACACTTCTAGTAGCCCTCTGGGAGGCCCGTGGGCACAGGGTCTGGGGGGGCCCGTGCGCACGGGGTTGCCTGGGAGGTGCTGTCCAGATTTGGATTTTCTCCTCCGTCTTCCTCGTGGCCTTGGCGTGGTTCCCTTTGGACTTGGCGATGGTCCTTAGCTTCTTGGCGGTAGTCTCCTTCATACCTAATGACACACAATGTCTCCTTGTGAGGTAGCATCCAAGTTCCATCCATATCCATATGACAGTCATCAAGGAGTGAGTTCACCTTGTTCTCGATGGCACGTGTGCGAGCTCTAGTCATAGGTCCACTTGGTGCTTGATGAGTTGTTCTGGTATCCATGGGGATGATCGAAGGATGCTCTGCATCAACAGGCCTTCGTCCACGCGTCTGATACGCTCGCGGAACTGCTGTACCGCAATATGGATCTCCGCCCAGGATATTTCATGGGCGACGGTCGATTCCAAGCCGCGATGAGCATTTTGCTCTGCTTCATCGTTGGCGGCACCTTGGGTGGCCGAGGACGTCAAAAAGCCAATCGACCAGCCCATTGGTGTCGTGGCGGCAGATTCTGGTAGTGCGTACGCCGTCCGGTGCAATTATGGCGCTAAGGGCGGCTGCCCATTCCTGGCAGGGAATCGGGATGCTTACCGGCCTTGGAAATGGCCTCTCGAGTGGTTGAGTCAATAGGATGCTGACACCACTCCGCTCAGATGGTGCGGCGCACCGCACCTGATGCGCGGCGGCGTTCTCCTGCTCTTGCGCGGCAGCGCTTTCCCACTCTTGCTCTGCTCTGCTCCTTGGGCGGCGACGAACACATGTGTAGACATTGGCCCGCTCAAGCACTAGGGTGCGATGATACATCTCACGCTCAGTGGCGTGCTGCCTCTTTTGCTCGGCGGCGCACGGCCGTTCTGGCTCTCCAGCCTGCTCTGACTCCTTCTCCTCGTCGAGGAGGTTGATGACGGCGGTGGCGCTTCGCCGGATTGGAATGCTTGGAATGGGATACTGCGGTATGGCCGGTGTGTCGCCGCCAAGCCTTCTATGCCCACTGACACTGGCAGCGGGAAACCGATGGGAGGAGTGGTGGGAAACCGATTGGGGGGGGGTGGCGGGAAACCGATTGGGGGAGTGGCGGGAAACGGTAGCGTGTTTGGATATATAACACCTTTAATATGGAAAACTTGGTAAAGAAGGAAGCGCGAGCTAGCACGACGCGTGTGCACAGTGCTTACCCACGGGTGCCAGACGGCTGAGCAGAACTGCTTTAAATTATTCAGGGTTCGTTTGGCCTTTCTTATACTCCCTCCATTCCATAATGTAGTGCGCCCACGCTTCCCGAGATTTATGTTTGACCATAAATTTAACTAACATGGACGACTGCGGCGGGAGCAAAAATTATACCATTGAATTCGTATTCGAAAGGAGTTTTCAATGGTATAATTTTTGCTCCCGCCGTAATCGCTCACATTAGTTAAATTTATGGTCAAACTTAAATCTCGGAAAGCGCGGGCGCACTACATAAAGGAATGGAGGGAGTACATTATAATTGATTTTTCTAGGCATTTAATGTGCAAAATTCAAATTTGAACTACAAATACATGCTCCAGTGCACCAAAATGGGTTGAAAAATCATATATGTGTCCTTGGGTGCATGTTTAGGTCCCATGCAAGAAATGGGGATGAATTAGAAACATCTCGGCGTCCTGGCTCGGCGTCAAACATTGAAAAACTTGGTTTTTAAATCCCCATAAATCACAAACTCGCCTGAAATTCATGAAACTTGGCATCGTGTCATGACATGGCACATATATGCCGTGGTAAATTTTTTACCCAATTTGGGGCAAGTTTTGGTACAAGGTTCGTTCGGATGTTTTTATACATTAATTGAGTTTTCCAGGCATTTCATGTGCATAATTCAAATTTGAACTACAAGCACATGCTCCAATGCACCAAAATGGGTGGAAAAATCATTTCTATGACCTCAGGTGCATGTTTAGCTCCCATGCAAGAAATGGGCATGAATTACAAACATCTTCACGTCGTGGCTCGGACACAAACATTGAAAAACTTGGTTTTTAAATCGCCGAAAATCACAAAATCACCTTAAATTCATGAAACTTGGCATCGTATCATGACATGGCACATATATGCCGTGGTAAAATTTTTGCCCAAAATGGGGCAAGTTTTGGTACAAGCCTCTTACAAAGCGAAACTTCTCACAAACAAGACTCGTGGTTCCGATAGGGAACGTGTCACCCTTGTGGGCGATACGACATTCACTGCCTCTTCTCACCTTGGAATTTTTTCTAGAGGCAACATAGACCAATAGGAGTGTCGTCCTGATATATGGAATTATTTAGGGTTTCGTTTGGACATTTTTATACATTAATTGAGTTTTCTAGGCATTTCATGCGCATAATTCAAATTTGAACTACAAGCACATGCTCCAATGCACCAAAATGGGTGGAAAAATCATTTTTGTGACCTCGGCTACATGTTTAGGTCCCATGCAAGAAATGGGTATGAATTACAAATATCTTGGCATCGTGGCTCGGCCGCAAACATTGAAAAACTTGGTTTTTAAATCCCCGTAAATCACAAACTCGCCTGAAATTCACGAAACTTGGCATCGTGTCATGACATGGCACATTTATGCCGTGGTAAAAAAAATTCCCAATTCGGGGCAAGTTTTGGTACAAGTGTCGGTGCAAAAACCGGCAGACCTCGGGGTAGGGGTCCCGAGCTACGGATCTCGGATCGATGGTAACAGAGACAAAAGGAGACGATGTTTTACCCAGGTTCGGGCCCTCTTGATGGAGGTAAAACCCTACTTCCTGCTTCTGTTTATATTAATGGAGATGTATCGAGTACAGAGTTGATCTACCTCGAGATCGTAATATGTGTCTAACTACTATAGCTAGGTGTTCGATGTTGCACTAATGTCCCCTATGGGCTAAACCCTATGGCTTATATACATGCCAGGGAGGGTATCTAGGGTTACAAAGTTGGTATCTTGGAATAAGGCGGTTGGAATAATCTCGAAGTGTACGTCAAGTCTTCGGTAGAGGCAGTCTTGATCACGTCTCCCATGTGCGACTTCCGGAGTCCATCTTGATCACGTACGGGGGCACATCGGCCCATCCGAGGAGACGGGCCGGCTAGGTTGGCACCCCCTAATCCGGGACACCGTCAGTAGCCCCCGAACTGGTCTTCTACGCCGCGGACGACTTTGAACCATTACTTCAGATCCGGAGTCTCCGGTTTGACAGACGAGTTCCACCTTATATTTTGAATTCTGTTAATAGAGCATCGACATCCGTGGTCCAACCAAGCTTGTACCGTATCCGAGGTAAGCAAGTATCTTAGCCTCGAAGGCTTGCTGTGCCGGTATGAACAATCTAATCTGGCTTGACAGCTTTATCGGAGAGGCCCGCCCCACGACATGTTGAGCAGTTTACTGCCTCCCCTCAAATCGCGTTTTGAGGCGGCTCCTTTACTGGCACGTCCCGTCGAGGCAGAGATCGTGCCCGCTTTCATAGGGATATCACCAACATTTCATTTCCCCATATGTTTCAATGGCATCTTTGATAATAATCATGAATTTATCGGCGCAGCAAAGGGGGCTCTTGGCCTTTCACAGGCTTATAAAAGCAACGGGGAGAACAGCGCGATAGCCTACGCTCCCATTCCTCCCTTGTTGCCACTTCGTCTAGCTCCAACGCCCAGATCCAGCCCTTACGCCTTTCTCGTACGCAAGCTCGATTTCCCCATCAGCCATGGCCGATACCCTTCAGGGGCAGTGGGGCGGCTCCACCGTGACGGCGGTGACCATCGCCGAGCTGCGTGACGCGGGGTATCTAGCCCCTGCCACCGCCACCCGCGCTCCTGAGGCCGACAAGCTGGTACCCGCTCCCAACGCCGGGGAGCGGGTGGTCTTTGTCCCCCACCTCATCCGAGGCTTGGGGTTCCCGCTGCACCCTTTCGTGCGCGGGATCATGTTTTACTACGGGTTATATTTCCATCACCTAGCCCCCAACTCCATTCTCCACCTCGCCGCTTTCATAACAGTCTGCGAGGCCTTCCTCCGCTGTGAGCCACACTTCGGCCTATGGCTGAAGCTCTTCAGGATTAAACCGAAGTCAAGCAGCTCCGAACTTGCGGAGTGCGGAGGGGCAATGATCAGCAAGAACCAGGGGGGGCACCTGGTTCAAGGGCACCTTCATCGAAACGGTGAAGGAGTGGCAAAAGGAATGGTTCTATATCACCGAACCCCTTGCCGCTAGTCAAACCGAGGTCCCGGCCTTCTCGGCCGGGCCTCCCAAGAAACTCAAGTCTTGGAAGGAAAAGGGCGTCGCCTGGGGGAAGCCCGAAGAGGTAGAGACCCTAGTCAAGAGGATCGTGTGGTGGACCACCACGGGGAAGGCTGAGCTAGCCGATGTCATCAACGTCATGCTCAACCGCCGCATCCTTCCTCTCCAACTTCGGGCCACCCTGATGTGGGCACAGAAGCCTGAGGACATGGACACCTTCAACACCTTCTTCCGCTCCACCTTGGCCACTATGTGGACAAAGCTCATGAAACTGGCCAAGGACAAGATTCCCAAGGAGGGAGAGGACTGCGGCCTCGAACACGGCTATGAGGCCCCCCCGGTGAGTGGTTCCGTCCTTCAATCTTTCATTCTTTGCTTACTGCTCCGAGGAGTAAATTCTTTATTTGAGCCATCGTGTTTTGACATTTTGCAGAAGTGGTCGGCATGGGTAAAGGGGGTACAATGCCCAGCCCCATTGCCGGAACAACCCCAAACTCCCCTGCTCTCGGCACTTCTGACCGAGGAGCCACATGTGGTGACTTCCAAAGGGACGAAGACCCAAACGGGGAAGTCTAGTGCTCGGACCCGGGGGACTTCGGTCACCCGATCAGAGGAGACCCACACCTCCGCCGCTCAAGACGGCGGCGCCGAGGAGGGCGAGGAGGAGATCCCCCCCCCCCTCCGAAGGGGAAGACGTCGGTGTCAGAAGACGCTGACGTGGGCATGCCGCCCAAGGGCCAAAAGCGGCTGAGGCGAGCCTCATCCTAGGCCGCCAACAAGTCGTCGGAGAGAGCCGAGCTCTCCGGTGACTCAGAGGAAGACCCCCTCAAAACGGGGAGGAAGAAGCTGGCGCCTCGAGGGTAAGCCCTTATCCTTGTCTCCCTTGCTTGAGTCATTGTTTCATCAAAGGAAATTTTCACAGAAGCAACTTTTCATACACAGACCGCCGAAGGTGATCCCCAGCGGTTCCTCGGACGGGTTGCCGTCCGCCAGCGGGACTCCGGAGCCCGCTGCTTCTCCCCCGATGCAAGTCGGTCTGGGGGAGGCAACATCGACCCTGGCCCCCGAGGTCAACACGGCGGGGGCCGACGATGCGGCGGTCATGGCCGAGATTGAAACCTCGGCCCAACAAGACCAGGGGACGAAGCGCCCGGAGGTCATCGAAGAATGGCTGGGCCAGATATCGGCCCAGCAGGAGTCTACCTCGGCACCGCCGTCACAGACAGGGGCTCGGCGGGTGGATCCATCCGAGGTCATCCCTCAGCCCCAGCCTGCTGTCCGAGGACGGACCGGCGCGGGGTGGGCCGAGGAGGTGGAGGAGGCCCTAAAGGGCTGCTCCCTTAAGGAGGAGCACCGCGCCTTGATAGGCACGGCGCTGGAAGGCTACCAGTCTGCAGAGGCCGGCCTGCACGAGGTCTTCAAAAACCTTGTAGCAGGTTTCGACGTACGTCTTCTGCGCATTCGGTTTGCTTTGTCTTTATGAAATTTGTCCGAGGACATAAAAATGTAGCCTACTAAGTGGCGTAATGAGTGAGTAGCCCCCGAGCCCGAAGTCGGTTTCAAGAAACCGGCATCGGGGTCGCTTGAGTAAGTAAGAGCCTGTTGAGTAGCCCACAGGCACTACCCGAAGTGGCAGTCCTGGAGCCTGTGGATGGTCGAGGCCATTTTTCCTTTAACAAGGAGTTTGTTTTATGACAGGTGTCGACCTTAGTACCGGACTCCGTCTCCGAAGAGGTGGCGGAGATGAACCGGAGACTTGAGCGATCTCAAGGTAAGCAAGGTTAAACTTGCATTGTATGTTGTATGTTGAAAGGAAACAACTAAGACATAAAAATGTTGACAGCGGAATTGGAGACGCTCAAGGCTGAGCTTAAAAGTGCTCGGAAGGAAGTGCGGCAGTAGAAAGCAGCTGCCGCCATAACCGAGAAGGCGCGGGCCGCCGAGAAGGTGGCCGGGGAGAAGCACCAGGCGCGGGTGCTGGAGGTCGAGGAGACCCTGAAGGGCGTGTTTGAAGCACGTGACAAGCTTCAGGAGGAGGGGCGGCGTACGAAAGAGGAGCTCGAGAAGCTTCAACGTGCCCACTCCGAACTCAACACCTCGGCTCGTGCGGATCGCGAGGTGCTCCAGCAAGTGGAGCAAATCGCCTCGGGTAAGATATTTTTGTTGCAGTGTGCGTTTGGCAGCAGAGGGTGTGTCGAGCTCACCCAGTTATGGCATTCCGTAGAGGTCTTCGAGGATCTCCCGCAAAGTGCGGAGGATGCGGTGGCCTATTTCGGCCAGCTGGCGGGTCATGAGGCGGAGAAAGCCTTCTGGGGTCAATTCCCAGGGTCCCCATCCGTGCAGCTGCTAAATCATCGAGTGAAGCAGATGGTCGAGCTGTTTTGCATGACGAGGCCAGCACTCCAGGATCTCTGCGTTGCTCTATAGCCGGCCGAAGCCATGCCGAGGAGTCTCTTCGGCCTAACGGCTTGTCTTCGAGATGCCGTGCCCTGCGTTGATCGCTAGAAGAAGTCCGCGTGCTTCGAAGGGGCCCGGAGGGCATACGCTTGCGTGAAGACTCACTTCCGCAAAGTTGATGCGGAGACTTGTGCTGCTGGCCCCCTATCGATAAGCCGCGGACCGCCGAGCAGTTCTTCACCGAGGTGGAGGCAGGAGCTCGGACCACCGAGGCCATGTGCCCTAAGGACACCCTGTATTTTTAGGTACTCCGGAATGCCGGGGTGTATGATGTAAAAACTTTATCGTTTGAAATGAAAATGGTTTGAAGTTCCATATGTGTTTATTTAATAATTCGATTATTCCTCTGATATGACTTTTTAAAATGAGAGTGGCCAGTCGTCGGCTTCAGCCCCAGTGTAGGTCATACAAAGGGTGTTCCCTAAGCCATACTTGACCCTTAGCCGACGTCTCGGTACCCATGGGCGGTCGATGACTTAGAGGAACTAGGCAATCGGACCATAGTGGCTTGATGTCTTTCACTTAGCCATAGGAGTTTGACTGTGGGGGTGATGACCAGCCCCCGGTGTGGGAAGTGTTCGGCCTATTTGGCCGAGGTTGAGGCTAGAGCACACTTCGGCTAAAAGATAAAAGCCCTTCGTTTAACACGGGTGATCTCTATGATCACATCGCTTGACGCGGTCTCCGAATGGCAGACCAGTTTACGCTTACCTAGATAGTCAGTTTTCGGCTTTCTCTACTGAGGCACCACGCCAATTGACCTGGCGGCGCAATCGCAGTGGTTCTCCCGTTACGCCCTTAGCCGGATTAATCGGAAACGTAAGGGGTACACATAGGAGCCGGGCAACCCAACTATTGACCAAAATCTAGGTTCGAAACTGATGCATATAAGGCCAAGATCCGAGACGCCGAACACATCGGACTTTTATGATACAGATGCATCTTTTTTAGAAAACTTCATCGTTCCAGAGCTATGCTGATAAAGAAATACAATAGGGACCTTGAAAGGGCACGGTTTCTTTATTTCATAGTATCAATCATGTACATGCCCTGTGGACGAGAGTAATGGAAAGAATACAATGTAGACGGTAAAGAAGGAGGAGGAAAAACAGGTCAGATAATTACTAACGGATTTTAGAGGATCCGGACCGAAGCCTGCCGCACGTCTGTGTTCCCGAACTGTTAACCGGATCGTCATGATTGAAGACGAAGAATTTGCGAAGGTTGATGCCCTTCTGGCCCTTTATACACTCTAAGTGTTTGATTGACCGAGCTCCTTGAGTGGAGGTGTGGCCAAAGTCACTCTGTGGTTAAGGCCACCTAGACGTATGCATATTTTGGCTGCTTCTTTTACAGATACCTGCCTGTGCTGGGGCTCTAAGCCTCGCCATTGCATGGTTAACCCGCGCATGATGCTTCAGAATTGTTTTGGCTCCTCGGCGTCCCAGGGGATCTTGAGTGCGAAATTATGCACTCTAGGGACGTAGTGCCCACAAAGAGGGCACTCGAGGAGCCCACACCCCTATATCGGGTGCGGGGGTAACTGGCCAAGGTCGATTTGTGCAGCCTTGACGCGCTTCAAAGAGCGGGCAGCGCGTTTACTACTGCGGGCTGCCTCCTCGGACGCTTGAACCTCGGCTGCGAAAGCCGTTGTCTGTTCCTCTGTCCGGAGTGAGCGTTCTGTGTTACCATTTATAGTGATAACGCCCTTGGGTCCCAGCATTTTGAGCTTGAGATAGGCATAATGCGGAACTGCGTTAAAGCGGGCGAAGGCTGTGCGCCCTAGGAGCGCATGGTACCCACTCCGGAAGGGTACGATGTCGAAGATTAACTCCTCGCTTCTGAAGTTCTCGGGCGAACCAAAGACTACCTCTAGGGTTATTGTTCCCGTACAACGGGCTTCGACGCCCGGGATGACACCTTTAAAGGTGGTAGAGCTCGGCTTGATTCGAGATGAGTCGATGCCCATCTTCCGAACTGTATCCTCGTAAATGAGGTTAAGGCTGCTTCCCCCATCCATTAGGACGCGTGTTAGATGATAACCATCAACAATGGGGTCCAGGACGAGAGCCGCCGTTCTGCCATGCCTGATGCTGGTCGGATGGTCATGCTTATCGAAAGTGATCGGGTAAGCCGACCACGGGTTATACTTCGGGGCGACTGGCTCCAGCGCGTATACGTCCCGAAGTGCACGTTTCCGCTCCCTCTTGGGGATGTGGGTGACGTAGATCATATTGACCTCTGTTACCTCGTTTGGAAACTTCTTCTGCCCTCCATTAGTGGGCTGGCGAGGTTCATCCTCGTCGTCGCTGCGGTGTTGGGTTTTATTTTGCCCCTCTGCCGCTATCTTCCCGGCTTGCTTAAACACCCAGCAATTCCTGTTAGTGTGGGTTGCTGGCTTTTCCTGGGTACCGTGAATCCCACATGGGCGGTCCAGGAGTCTGTCGAGCTGGCTAGGTCCGTCTTTGTTCCCTTTATAGGGTTTTCTTTTCTGCCCGGATTTAGGTCCGGTGAATCCTGCGTTGACCGCGGCGTCTTCAGTGTCGCTTCCGCCATTTTTATACCTGCGCTTATTTTTATTGCGCTTTGGTTTTCCATTGGCGTTGCGAATTTCCGAGGTGCCTGCCTCGCCATTGTGGGTACTTCGGGCAAGCCAGCTATATTCTCCCGCGCAAAAGCGAGTCATTAGTGAGGTCAGGGCTGCCATAGTTCTCGGTTTATCCTGTCCGAGCTGTCGGGCCAACCATTCATCTCGGATATTGTTTTTGAAAGCGGCGATGGCTTCGGCTTCGGAGCAGTCTATAATCTGGTTCTTCTTAGTGAGGAACCTGTTCCAGAACTTGCGGGCTGATTCGCCTGGCTGCTGGGTGACACGGCTGAGGTCGTCAGCGTCCGGAGGTCGGACATATGTACCTTGGAAGTTTGCTCGAAAGGCGTCTTCTAGGGCCTCCCAGCTGCCGATAGAATGAGGAGGTAGGCTGTTAAGCCAGTGTCTTGCCGGCCCCTTTAGTTTGAGCGGCAGATATTTAATGGCATGGAGATCATCTCCATTGGTCATGTGTATATGCAGGAGGAAATCCTCGATCCAAACTGCTGGGTCCGTGGTACCATCATATGACTCTATATTGATGGGTTTGAACCCTTCCGGGAACTGATGTTCCATTACCCTGTCTGTAAAGCAGATCGGGTGAGCCGGACCTCGGGACCGAGGAGGGTCTCGTCGGGTCTCGGGAGAGAGCCGTTTGTAAGCTTGATCTCGGGCGTGGCCGTTCCTGTCCATCCAGGCATCGTAGCCGTTGGGCCCTGCGGGCGCACGTCCCCTTGATCCATAGATGGACCGAGGAGGAGCCCTATTTTCTTCAATGCGACGTCAAGCATCGCGAGGATCCAGGTGGTCCGCGGGGTCTTTACCATGACGGCGTGGAGGTGGCCTATCGCCTTGGTCTTCTCGTCTTGGCCTGTCCCGGCCTCTAGGGGGCCGATCGAGGTCATCAGCGAGCTCTTCGTCGAACTCTGGTAGTAAGCGCCTGCGTGGGTAGGACTTCGGCGCGCTATGGCGTCGGTTTTCCATATCTTGCTCGACAGAGAGCACTTCAACCCACTTTTCATTTAGCGCATCGGTATTTTCCTGCAGCTGCTGCTGCTTGCGTTTTAAACTCCGGGCTATCACAACGAGGCATCGCCGGAATCGTTCTTGTTCGAAAGGGTCTTCAGGGACGATATAGTCTTCGGTGCCGAGGCTCTCATCCTCCTCGGACTCCGGCATGTAATTGTCGTCGGCCCCTTCGAATAGGTTATTGGGGTCGGAGTCCCCGAGATGTAGGTCTGGTGTGTCGTCCTTTGCGGGGGAGGCTTGAATGTCCTCCTCACGGTCATTGGCATCACCATCCTCCGCGTCATTGTTATTGGTTGTCACGTCGTTGCCACTGGGTTCTCCGTTATTTCCCCGTCGGCGTCTTCGTCGGCGTCTTGAAGGGGACTTGGGGGTATCCACCATGTAGACATCGTAGGTGGATGTGGCCGTCCACCTGCCCGTGTTAACTGGGGTTAAGGTGTCCTCAAGGGGGCCATCAGCATCTTCCTCCATGTCGGAAGGTTCGCCGTAGTCCAACACGTCGGTTAAATCGTCGACCGTGGTGACTAGGTTGGTGGTAGGTGGGGTATAAATTTCCCTGTAGTCGGCTTTAAGTCCGATCTGATTATAAACCGAAGTCTGGCCGTCCGAGATGGACATGCTCCGGATTCGGTCGAGCATCTCGTCGAGCTGAGATAGCTCTTCAGGATCCATGGATGCGTCGTAGGCAGGGCTGATTTGAAGCGGCCCCGGTGTGTAACCGGACGTGTTTCCGGTTCGAGGGGAATCCGAGCATGGATCCGGGTTCCGCACCGAGATCGACTCTGGCGCTGGCGTAATTTCAGAAGTGGGTGCCGGATCTATCTCCGGACCGATAATCGGGGGGATACTGGCCGGAGCGGCGGCGTCCGGAGCCTCAAGGGGCACCGTGACGGAGTTCGGTTCCGGAGTCGAGCCTCCAGAACCGGCCGAGCTTTCGATCCGGCCGGGAGTCCATCCTGATAAGACGAGCTCGCCACGGGAGTCCGCAGTGTACTCGAGGCCGCCAAAGGTCACAATCCGACCAGGGGCGTAGTTCTCGACAGAGGTCAGATGACCCATCGAGTCGGCGCGAAATACCATGCTACCGAAGACGAAAAGTTGTCCTGGGGCGTAGACGTCCCCACAGCCATTGATGCAGTTGATCTGTAGATGAGCCATCAATCCTTCTGGCGATCACGCAGCGGAACTCTCAATGAAAGCACCAGTGTCGGTGTAAAAACCAGCAGACCTCGGGGTAGGGGGTCCCGAGCTGCGGATCTCGGATCGATGGTAACAGAGACAAAAGGAGACGATGTTTTACCCAGGTTCGGGCCCTCTTGATGGAGGTAAAACCCTACGTCCTACTTCTGTTTATATTAATGGAGATGTATCGAGGACAGAGTTGATCTACCTCGAGATCGTAATATGTGTCTAACTACTATAGCTAGGTGTTCGATGTTGCGCTAATGTCCCCTATGGGCTAAACCCTATGGCTTATATACACGCCAGGGAGGGTATCTAGGGTTACAAAGTTGGTATCTTGGAATAAGGCGGTTGGAATAATCTCAAAGTGTACGTCAAGTCTTCGGTAGAGGCAGTCTTGATCACGTCTCCCATGTGCGACTTCCGGAGTCCATCTTGATCACGTACGGGGGCACATCGGCCCATCCGAGGAGACGGGCCGGCTAGGTTGGCACCCCCTAATCCGGGACACCGTCAACAAGCCTCTTACAAACCGGAGCTTCTCACAAAGAAGCCTTGTGGTTCCGATAGGGAACGTGTCACCCTTGTGGGCGAAACGACATTCGCTGCCTCTTCTCACCTTGGAATTTTTTTCTAGAGGCAACATAGACCAATAGGAGTGTCATGCTGAAATATAGAATTATTCGGGGTTCATTGGACTTTTTTATACATTAATTGACTTTTCTAGGCATTTCATGTGCATAATTCAAATTTGAACTACAAGCACATGCTCCAATGCACCCAAATGGGCGCAAAATCATTTTTGTGACCTCAGGTGCATGTTTAGGTCCCATGCAAGAAATGGGCATGAATTACAAACATCTCGGCGTCGTGGCTCAGCCACAAACATTGAGAAACTTGGTTTTTAAATCCCCGTAAATCACAAACTCGCCTGAAATTCATGAAACCTGGCATCGTGTCATGAGATGGCACAAATATGCCGTGGTAAATTCTTTGTCCAATTTGAGACAAGGCGCACACATTAACAGCCAACTTATGCATTTTGGAACAAATAGCTATCACGTTATTATCGCAAACGGTTATATTATTTGAACCATGGGCGTTCGTACAACCATTGACGTGTCCCCACGCGTCCCACTATTTATTGGAATGGAGGTGTCGTGCGGGACAGGACGAGTGCGAGAAGTCCGTCGCGCAGGTCGACGTGACGCGTGCGAGCAGTCCGCCGCGCAGGCTCGACCGGACGCCCGCGAGCAGTCCGCCGCGCAGGCTCGACGGGACACGTGCAGGCTCACTGGGAAGCGAGCCCATTGACTTCCCCCCCCCCACCACCCGCCTCGCTCCCAACTTCTCCATTAATGGCGGCCGAGCCGCTGTTTAACATGCGGTTAATGCACCTGGACGGAGGAAGTTTGCTTGTGATCCCATGGCCCCGCTCAACGTTAGCATTGTTTTGTTCGTGCCTCACTGAGAGCGCACCTTTTAGCCTGTGTTCGACTCATATACATGACAGTACCTACGAACGAAATAATACGACGAAATTTTTACAATGGCAACGGATATTAATTGTCTTACGTACATATCCAGGATAATTTGAAATGCCACATGCAGCAACGCCCGAAAGACACAGGGGCAAGGGAAGGAAGACGCAGAGAACGATCTGGGTCGATGCTCTCTACTTCTTGATGGGTTGCTGGGCGCGGTGTTCCTCCAATTCCTTGTTCATCGCCTCCATGACCTTCATCTGCTCTCGCCTCTCCCCCGCCATCTTCTGCAATGCGTCCATGGCGTCGTATTTCTCCTAGAGAGCGTCGATGCTCTGCTTCACTTCCGCACGACTACGCCTGGCAGCAGCCACGGATTACTCCACCGGCTGATAATTGTCGATGCGGAGCTTCGCCACGTCATCCATCAGTTTATTGATGATGGGTTTCAGCATCTGCACCAAGGTAGTGCTCCTCTCGTGCAGCTTCTCCTAGCGGGCGCTCCGCTCCCTCTGCTTCTGGAGCTCATCGAAGACCTTCGCATTGTGATCCGTAAGTTGCAGGATGAGGCCGGTCGCCTTGTCAACTGAGGCATTGCTATCCTCCAGCAGCTTCACCAAGCAGGTGTTTGCCTCCATCTGCCCATTGAGCTCAGCGCACTCATCTAGTTCACCTCCGCGGCGAATGCGCTTGTGAGAGCCCTCGCCTTTCCGCGAGAGATCATTCGAGGCCTCCACGGTGCCGCCGGACATCTCTACTGCGGCTAACGTGTTGCGGCGGGACCTCTCTTTTGCTTCCGCGGCCTTGGTCTTTGCTCCATGGTTATATGTCCACCCAGAACTTCCCCCACCGGCCATGACAGAAGCAAGGTATGACTAACAGGAAAGACCTGTTTGTGTTGGTGGTGAGGAGAGGAATGTGCAGTAATTTTCTAGTGGGTAGTTTATATAGCCTACTAGTAAACAGCTGCTAAGTGGGAACACGTTTAGGTTTCATGGGTGTGAATAGACTTTCAATTAATTATAGCATGGTAATTTGGAATTTTACAGGAAACAAGCTCAAAATTTATTGATGGTCTTGGTTTCGAAGCCCGAAACATCATCGTGTCCGATGGATGGGCCATCGCGCCTCCCATGGGTGCCAGACAGTTGACCAGAACTGCTATACGCAGGTGGTTGCTCGCCGGCGGGCAGCCACGGCGAGCTCTGATCGACGTTGAGGCGGCCGTGGTGTGCTCTGCTCGTGTCCCTCCGCACGCGCTCTTTCAGCGGTTGGGACCTGCGTACGATCACGTTTTGGGCGCCGTATGCATGCGGTTGCATCCGCGCACGTTGCCACGATGCAGTTAATACGTGCGGCACGATGCAGTTACGCGCTGCAACAACTGCCATCCGGACGTGCCGATACTCCAGGTCATTTGGCCTCCACATTTATTCCCGCGGCCACTATAACCTTAGTCTCTTCAACCTTTCGATTGCGCCCCACGACACAACAAGCACACCCACGACGACACATAGAGAGAGGATATCTAGCGGTGCTCCAATGGAGATCCGCATGCATCGTGTGGACACCCACGTGAGGGGGAAGGACCTCTCGGTGGTGTACACCATTGACCCGGCCGTGGTTCAGGACTCCATCAACACCATGGACCAGTTGCTTTCTGAGGATGACAAGTACAAAGTGGTCGGCTTTGACCTCCAGTACACTACCGGTCGTCCCGAGGTTGATCAGAAGGTTGCCGTCGCCCAATTGTGCTTGGGCCATCACGTCCTCGTCTACCACTATTGCCTGGCCACAAGGCCTTGCGAGCGTTTCGCCAGGTTTTTCAATAGCCCCAACTACAAATTCGCTATGGTGGACACCGTCGACGATGTAAAAGCACTCGAGATTTTGCGCTTGGCCTGCCAGAAGCTTGTCGACATCCGTGGCCATTACAGGGTCTGGGGCAGCACGAAGAAGGACTCCCTGGTTGAACTCGCCACGGCCATCATCGACCCCTACTACAAAAACATGAAGGATGGTGCCAAGAAAAATCCTGCAGCCTGGCACGGTGCCTGGATGCGGAGACTGGATGAAGCTCACCTCAAGTTTGTAGCCAAGAACGTGTACACATGCTACGAGATGCACAGGTGGATCGTCGACATGAGGGAGTGCCTCCTTCCTGGAATTGGCGAGGGATCGAGCCACCAGTAGAGCGGCGGCGGCAAGCGTAACAAGAAGAAGTAGATGATGATTAGATATGATCGTTTATCCTAGTTTATTATGAATGTAATTGTTTAGATTGGTGTGTGCAAATGTTATGTGTGTAGTCAGTTATGTAATTGGATGTTTAATTTGGTTATGCAATCATGTCCTTAGAAGTATATATGTTGTTGTTCTGTAGACAGAGCATAGATGTTGTGCGGACAGAGCAAATCACATCGCCCATGGGATAAACTAGGGAACCCGTCGGTGATGATTTCATCAATAGCTGACAATTGTATACCAGCAAGCGTTCGCCCACAACACAGACGACTTATTAGCAGGAATCGTCTGTGTTGTTATCCGTCTTCCCACACATTTCTGATTACTGACATGTTTGCCGCGTATCACACACATCTTGTTAAGTTCAACCGTTTCTATTGTTTTGTCTCAACACAAACAGTTCATCGAGTGAACTGTCTGCCGTATATCGCACACACCTTGATCTGGCTGACCGTTTCTGTTGTGTTGGCTAATCACAAATAGTTCATCCGAGTGACCTGTATGCCGTATATCGCACACACACCTTGATCTGGCTGACCGTTTCTGTTGTGTTGGCTAATCACAAACAGTTCATCCGAGTGAACTGTTTGCCGTCTATCGCACACACCTTGATCTTGCTGACCGTTTCTGTTGTTCTGGCTCATCGCAAAAAGTTGGTATGGATCAACTGTATGCCATGCATCGCTCACGCAACTCTAATCTGAATCATTCTTGATGTCTCCGCCATCGCACACAGTTCATCTTATTGGTGACGGTTTTATTACGATACCATTTGCGATTCATGCATCGCATACAGTTTGGTCGAAGGGTCTCTGATTGATGTGTCGCGTTAGCAGCATCCTGCAGTAGTGAATGCAAACTACACATAGGAAGGCAAAACAAGTATAACTTCAAAACTTTCAACACATAGAGAGGAAACTTGATATTATTGAGATATCTATAAGCATATGTTCCTCTCTCATAATAATTTTCAGTAGCATCATGAACAAATTCAACAATATAACTATCACATAAAACATTCTTTTCATGATACACAAGCATACAATTTTTATTACTCCCCACATAAGAAAATTTAGTCTCATCAATAGTAGTGGGAGCAAACTCAACAAAATAACTACCATGTGATACTTGATTGACATAACCAAAATGAACATTAAAATCATGATGACAAGCTTCATGGTTATCATCACTCTTTATATCATACATGTCATCACCATAATCATCATAGATAGCAACCTTGTTGTCATAGTCAATTGAAACCTCTTCCAAAGTAGTGGATTCATCACTAAATAAAGTCATGACCTCTCCAAATCCACTTTCATAATTTTTACAATAAGATTCAACACCCTTCAAAACAATGGGATCATTACTACATAGAGTTGACACTCTTCCAGACCCACTTTCATCATTGTAATCATCATAAATAGGAGGCATGCTATCATCATAATAAATTTGCTCATCAAAACTTGGGGGACTAAAAATATCATCTTCATCAAATATAGCATCCCCAAGCTTGTAGCTTTGTATATCATTAGCATCATGGATATTCATAGAAAGCATACTAACAACATTGCAATCATGCTCATCATTCAAAGGATTCACATTAAACATTTTATTAAATTCTTCCTCTAACAATTGAGCACATATATCGGAATCCATATTCTCAAGAAAGACATCATATAGGTAAAGCATTTGATGCAACTTCAATTCCATTTTTTTGTAGTTTTCTTTTATAAACCAAACTAGTGATAAAACAAGAAACTAAAAGATTTAATTGCAAGATCTAAAGACATACCTTCAAGCACTCACCTCCCCGGCAATGGCGCCAGAAAAGAGCTTGATGTCTACTATGCAACTTTATTTCTTGTAGACTCTGTTGGGCCTCGAAGCGCAGAGTTTTGCAGGACAGAAGCAAATTTCCCTCAAGTGGATGACCTAAGGTTTATCAATCCGTGGGAGGTATAGGATGAATATGGTCTCTCTCAAACAACCCTGCAATCAAATACAAGAAATCTCTTGTGTCCCCAACACACCTAATACAATGGTAAATTGTATAGATGCACTAGTTCGGCGAAGAGATGGTGATACAAGTGTTGTATGGATAGTAGATATAGGTTTTTGTAATCTGAAATAATAAAAACAGCAAGGTAGCAAGCGATAAAAGTGAGCACAAATAGGATTGCAATGCTTGGAAACAAGGCCTAGGGTTCATACTTTCACTAGTGCAATCTCTCAACAGTGCTAACATAATTGAATCATATAACAATCCCTCAATGTGCGACAAAGAATCACTCCAAAGTTCCTAGCAAATGGAGAACATAAGAAGAAATTGTTGTAGGTAGCAAAACCACTTCAAATTTATCCTTTCCGATCAATCTATTGAGCCATCCCTATAAGTGTCACAAATATCCCTAGAGTTCGTACTAAAATAACACCATATGATATGCATCAATCAACTCTAATGTCACCTAGATACTCCAATGTCACCACAAGTATCCGTGAGTCAATTATTCGATATGCATCAAACAATTTCAGATTCATAATATTCAATCCAACACAAAGAACTTCAAAGAGTACCCCAAAGTTTCTATCGGAGAAAGTAGGACGAAAACGTGCATCAACCCCTATGCCTAGATTACCCCAATGTCACCTCGGGAATCCGCAAGTTGATTACCAAAAAATACATCAAGTGACTCAATAGAATACCCCATTGTCACCACGGGTATCCACATGCAAGACATACATCAAGTGTTCTCAAATCCAAAATATTCAATCCGATAACAATGAAACCTCAAAGGGAAAGACTCAATTCATCACAACAAGATAGAGAGGGAAGAACACCATTTGATCCAACTATATTAAAAAAGCTCACGGTACATCAAGATCATGCTAAATCAAGAACATGAGAGAGAGGGAGATCAAACACATAGCTACTGGTACATACCCTCAGCCCCGAGGGTGAACTACTCCCTCCTCGTCATGGAGACCGCCGGGATGATGAAGATGGCCTACGGTGATGATTTCCCCCTCTGGCAGGGTGCTGGAAAAGAGCTCTGGATGAGATAGCTTTGGAATAGAGGCTTGCGGCGGTGGCATGGGAGTTCTAGGTTTCTTTCTAGGGGTTTCTAGATTTATAGGATTTTTCGGCGTTGGAATCACGCCAATCGGTGTTACGTGGGACCCACAAACTCAGTCGCCCCTCCCTACCCCCAAGGCGCATGGGGTGAGCTTGTCACTGCCTCGTGGGTCTTCTAATCCTTCCTCAAAGCTTCGGGGGCCTCTTTTGGTCCATAAAAAATCACCATAAATTTTCAGCCCAATCCGAGAACTTTTATTTCTGCACAAAAATAACACCACGGTAGTTCTGCTGAAAATAGCGTCAGTCCGGGTTAGTTTCATTCAAATCATATAAAAGTGCACCCAGAACCATATAAAATTGTTGTAAACATGGCATGAATACTTCATAAATTATAGATACGTTGGAGACGTATCAAAGGTTTGCACGAGTTTGCCCAACCTATATAGTTCAGTTGCAAGTTCGACCAAAGTCTCTATATGTAGAGGCTTTCGTATCGGTCGTAGTAGGAAATCCTGGAACTACTTCGAGTGTTTTCTTTTCTTTGACCTGATCACGAAGATTCTGTAATCTTGCCGAGTTGCACTGTCCTCCCACTCACTCTTTTGCAGAAACATTTTCTTCAAAATTTCCGCACTCTATGGCAAAACACTTTGCCCCGGTGTAGAGATAGAGGAATACCCAATCATTTGGGATAACCTACAAAGTAGCACTTATTTCAACAAATTTGATGGCGCTCTTTTAAGTGTAAGAGCCACAGTCCCTAAAGCATCACACTAAAAGTATATTGGCGAAATAATCAATGTCATCTTTGATCTCACCATGTCATACATAGCTTGATTACATCTACTTAAAACACTCTACTCTTAGCAGTGTTCTAGGAGGTGCAAGCTATAAAATACTTTTCATAGCTCATCAGACATCCGCTAAACTTGTAACTCAAATATTCCTTTCTGCAATCTAATTGAAAAAACATAATTTTCTTGTTACAATAAATTCTACTTTATTCTGAAAACCTTTCAAAAGATCCAGATATATGCCTCAATAAGTAAATATAAATATCTACTTGAGTCAACCTTGAAGATAGATAAATCCACTACTTGCAACAGCACTTATTGGACTACACACATCAATCTGCATGTTCCTGTTTTTTTGCTCGTTCTTTATGGCCTGTGAATTGTATTTTAGTTTACTTCACTAATTGGATGAAAGTTGCAAGTGTCAGATGATACATAATCAGATGACTTCAAAATCCATCACTATGAAATTTCTCCATGCTGGTTTCTCCAATGTGACTAAATGCAGTGCCACGCAGATGTGGTATTCTTTTAGTCTTGCGACATTTAGCGTCAGTGTTATGGATGTTCAATTTTATCATCAATATTCATAACATACATCTTATTCACAATAGGAGTATGGCCTTTTGTTCATAACATCGAAACAACTATTGTTCTCTCATGAACAACCTCCTTGCAACTCCTATGCAATAGGCTAGAGTGTACAAAACTCTAAAAAATGAATTACGACAATAAATATAGAGGAAATATACTTATGGGAAATACTATAACTTTTACAAGGTTTCCATCAAATATTTTAACCTCATTATTTGTTGGTCATTTAGGCCGTTGTAGTTTCTTGCAACGATTCGCATCAACATGCAATCGAGTCGATATCCTTGTGATCAACTTTTAATCACAATATGAAAGAATTAATGATCAACAAATTGATCATATTCCCAAGAACTACACTTTACTTGACCAACAATCTCTACATCATATAACTTGTATGACATTCATACCCGAGTTGGACATTCCAGTCTTTCTTTTCTTTCTACCTTTTACTTCTTATAGTTTTACTTCCAATATTTCTCTTACTCACAGAAAAAGCATCCAACTTTAAGAGTGGAGTGAGCTTCGAACTTCCCTAGGCGTGTAAGTCTCATTACATCCTTCGTATTTGTTCTTTCTCTTTAAGTTCTCACCATCAACACATGACTGGTGTTCTTTCAGATCATATGCGTTTTAGTCTTAAACATAGTTGAACACTTCACTAGAACTTGCAAACAAAACACTTCTTTAGATATCACATATCTTTTAACCTTTGTTTGTTTCTGAAAACAATTTCACATAACTATCCCAAACATTTTGAAGTTCGGGTTTCTCGAAAGCAAGCAGACCGTAATGTAATTCTAGCCTTTTGGATAGAAGGACGTGAGTCTCATCATCCATAGTATCAGCAAGAGAGTATTGTAAGCATGCAGTAGGACAAAATCCTTCTTGGCACTTTTAGAGGACGATCCTCTCAATCATAAAGATTCAACCAGATAAATAATAGATAATCAATTTCAACAACAAAGGTGGAACGGTGAGCCATAATTCTACAACTATAATGCAAACTACACATAGACACCGTTCATAATTAATTTGCACTAGTGCTTAAACTTAATTAATACATAATTGTGCTCCCACTCAAATCAATATCTCTCATAATTGATTTTAAGTGATTCAAGACCCTGATCTCATTCACAGCCATTGATGTGTACATCATTGCTGATGTGAATTTTGACCAGTAGGCAATCTTTTGCCGATCATATCTCCATATGACTCTTGTTCATCTTTCGGTGCTTCGTTCTCTGAGCTCAGAACGATTCTGCCAGAACTTCAAGACAACTGAGTGTTATCTGCTTGCTCGGTTTGACCTCGCCCGCCTTACACTTCAGGATCCGTTTGCACTCATGTGGACATGACGCACTCCGAAAAGCCACATGTTATAGATGGTTGCAACACTGGGAAGAGCACCTTTTATCTTGATATTTACTGTGAGAGATCACCCTAATAATTGACTACTACACAATCAAAGGGTGCAAACAACAAGGATAAACATCTCCGGCAATAAATAATAGCATGATATGGTATAGCCCTGGGCGCCAGGAAGTCTTCATGATTTTCTTGAATCTTCATTCGGAACATCGCCGTGGCGGTAGAAAAATCGTTGTCGTGGCAGCCGTTTCAAAAACGCTGCCGTGGCAGTAATTTCAGAAAACGTTGCCGCGGCGACCGTTTAAAAAATGTTGTCGTGGCACCAATTTCAGATAACGCTGTCATGGCACGAAAAATTTCAGCACCTCCTCCTACGCCTGGTACACGTTCTTCACGTCGAGGTCCTCCGTGTACACTTGCCACCATCACCTGTAACCTGTAGGCTATCTCTATATCTTTTATATTAAGGTGGCAATCTCGTGGATCCAGCCATCATGCCGTGACGTGCAGGCCACTTAATGTTACAACATATAACCATCTCATACATAAACTCATTATCATGACACTAGTGCAGCGACCTGCTATACAAACGGTTTTTACCCCCTTTCAGCGACAGAGTTTTAAACCGTCGATGTCGGTGTACTAAAGCATGGGTGCCCTCGCACCCTGACTTGTGCACAGGCAGTTGGAGCCTTCCTAATGGCAAGGGATTGACGAAGGATAACTATGACTCAAGACTTAGATTAAACAAGACCGTGAAGAAGACCTCAAGGCAGGTTATCGAGAAGTACTATTCTAGTACTGAAGATCAACATTGCCCTTGCCGGCAAGCTTCGTTCCGGCAAGGTAGATACCAAGACTTTGGTTGCCGGCAAGCTCCTTGCTGGCAAGCAAAGGCCCGGCAAGCTCTGCGCCAGCAAGCTTGTTCTGTCACGTTACCGCTCCACCCCATCATCGGCTAGATAAGCACGCATGATAGGTGTCGAGCGGGCAGGCAGTCAACATAGCTGGCCAGGGCACGTGTCGGCATGCCACGCAGAGATTAACTTTAATGACACCCGTCCCTAGGACGTGTCAAGATTACAGGAGGGCGCCAGGACCGGTGGTACAGATCTTTTGCCCAAAGCCTCGCCTCCCCGACGTAGCACCTTACGGTGCATTTAATGCACTTGTCCTACCCCGTCTGGAAATGACGTGGTGACGGTGCAAGTCACTATTCATACCCTCTAAATGACCATATTAGCCACTATGGTAACCCATTGGCCTATAAAAGGAGGCCCACGGCTACAGTTAGAACGGTCGACTCTTAGTTCAATTACATGGTGTAGCTGCACTTCCCGCGCATCTTGCCGGCAAGCTGCGCTCTTTGTAACCTTTGAGCTCATACACAATCAAACCACTAGAATAGGAGTAGGGTTTTACGCTCTTAGTGTGCCGTCATACTTGTCGGGCAGCTCAGGTTTGAAGGGGCGGGCGGACGGCCAGCAAACTTGCTGCAGCTCACGAGTAAACGCTGGGCAGCCCACCCCGTAAGGTAAGCACCCAGGGTACCCTTCAAACCTGAGCTGCCCGACAAGTTCCTTGGCATCTACACCATCGTGGTGCAGGCTGCCAGGGGGCGCGACGACAAGCTGTTGGCCAACTACTTTCCGTTGGCGCTCAAGCCCAACGTCAGATCGTGGTTGATGATCTTGCCGGAGGGCTCCATTTCTTCTTGGTCGGATCTATGTCATCAATTCATGGGTGCCTACCAGGGTGGCCACAAGCTCCCTGGTCAGAAGAGTGATTTGCATGTAATCCCCTAGAGAGATGGCGAGACCCTCCGCAAGTACATATAGAGGTTCAGCCGTGTGCACCACAACATTCCCGATGTTCATCCCGCAGCTGTTTGCACCGCATTCCACACGAATGTGCGCAACTACAGAATGTGGTCTGAGATGAATATCATGAAGGTTAGGACCATCAACGAGTTGTACGCCTTGGCGGACAAGTGTGCATGTGCTGAGGAAGGGAGGCGACTCCCTGGGGAAGATGCTGGCGCCGAAGTCGACTCCGAAGACAACGACGCAGATGACGCATTGACCCCGCAGAAGAAGAGCCGGAAGAGCAATCAGAAGCGCAAAGGCAAGTCAGTGATGGCAGTTGAGAGCCCCGGTGATGCCAATGCCGCCAAGAAGTCCAAGGCAGAAAGCCCGGCAAGGAGGTTGCTGGATGCGCTGACTGCCGGGAGGCTGCGGCAGGCGACAAGAGCGGCAAAACCGGTGGGCCATACTGCAAGATCCACCGTACCAAGGGCCACGATCTCCCGGAGTGCCGGCAAGTGGAGCAGCTTGCCGAGAAGCAGAAGCAAGAGTACGAGAAGCGCAACTGGGAGAAGGGCCAGGATGGTGCCGGTGGGTCCGGCAAGCAGAACCGTGGTGGCCGGGGGGCACCACGGCAAGGCCAAGCAGCCGAAAGAGAAGGCTGCTCAGGGCCAGAATGATGATGATTAGGACGAGGATGAGTCCGACAAGGAGTTCCAGAACACAGTGGATGCCATGTGTGTTGATGGAGGCGCATCTTTGCACTCCTCGCACCGGCAACTGAAGCAATGGATCCGCGAGGTGAATGCCGCGGAGCCCGTGATGGGAGCGCAGAAGCCACTCAAGTGGTCGCACACGCCCATCGTCTTTGACGCCGAGGATTACCCTGATCGCACTACTGCGGTTGGGTGTTTGTTGTTGTTGGTTTCGCCAACAATCCACAACCTCAGGGTGACGAAGAATTGGTTGACGGTGGGGCCGGCTTGAACTTGATCTCTCCCAATGTGATCAAGAGGCTGCAGATCCCCGACAAGGATCTTGAGGAGACCGGCACGTTCCAAGGGATCAGTCCAGGAAGGAACAAGCCGAAGGGCCAGATCACGCTACCGGTCATTCGGTAGCGACCTCAACTACCGGACGGAGAAGATCGTCTTCGACGTCGTCAAGATGCCCCTGCCATACAATGGCATTCTGGGCCGTCCAGCGCTGGCCAAGTTCATGGCCGTGTCGCACTTCGCCTACAATGTCATCAAGATGCCAGGGCCGATGGGGGTCCTCACCATCAAGTCGAACCACAAGGACGCAATCATCTGCACCAACAAGCTCTACCGGGAGGCAGTGGCAGCATCTGTCGACAAGGCACCTGCTCCTGCCGGCAAAGCTCCCGGGGGAGGAAAGAAGAAGAAGAAGAAGTCTGGCAAGACCCCTGATATGGACTCCGGGAAGTGCACTCTAGAGTGCAGCACGCCCGTCAAGGACATACTAGAGAGCTCTACCGGCAAGAGCAAGAAAGCCAAGGCATCTGCGCCGGCGACCAAGCAAGTTTCCGCTAGGGAAGATGGGACGAGTGGCACTTTTTCTGCAAGTGCCACTCTCAGTGACAAATAGGAAAGCGAGCTCGTTACCTTCCTACGGGCGAATGTCGATGTGTTTGCTTGGCAAGCATCTGACATTACCGGTGTTCCTAGGGAGATAATTGAGCACCACCTTGCTGTCTGCCCTCATGCGAGACCCGTCAAGCAGAAGGTCAGGAAGCAAGCCTTGGAGCGACAAGAGTTCATTGCCGAGGAAATCAAGAAGTTGGAAGCAGCAGGTCTAGTCAGAGGAGTGCTACACCCTATGTGGTTAGCCAATCCGGTCGTAGTGCACAAGGCGAATGGGAAGTGGAGGCTTTGTATAGACTTCACTGATATAAATAAAGCCTGTCCAAAGGACCCTTTCCCTTTGCCACGCATCGACCAGATTATAGACTCCACTGCCGGCTGTGATTTACTATCTTTCTTTGATGCCTATTCTGGTTATCATCAGATCTTTATGGCCAAGGAAGATGAGGAGAAAACCGCATTCATCACTCCATGTGGCACATACTGCTTTTTGCGTATGCCTTTCGGATTGAAGAGTGCCGGGACAACCTTTGCCAGAGCAGTTCAGATCAGTTTTGACCACAGCTGCACAGAAATGTGGAAGCCTACATGGATGATATTGTGGTCAAGACCAGAGACAAGTCAACCCTAATCCAGGATTTGGAAGAGACGTTTGCGAACTTGCGCAAGCTCAACTTGAAGCTCAACCCCGAGAAGTGTGTGTTCGATGTTCCATCCGGCAAGCTTCTTGGGTTCTTTGTGTCTCGGAGAGGGATTGAAGCCAACCCCGACAAGATCAAAGCAATTGAGCAGATTGAAGCACCGAGACGCGTCAAGGATGTCAGGCGTCTTGTCGGCTGTGTTGCCGCCCTCACCAGGTTCATCTCCTAATCGGCAGAGCGCGCCTTGCCATTTTTCTAGATATTGAAAAAGGCAGGTCTAGTGAACTGGACTCCGGAAGCGGAGGCCGCGCTCTAAGATTTGAAGGGGTACTTGTCCTCTCCGCCAGTCCTAGTTGCGCCTAGGCCGCAAGAGATGTTGCTGCTATACTTAGCGGCAACGAATCAAGTGGTTAGTGCTGCACTTGTGGCTGAAAGAGAGGCAGATGAGGAGGAGGTAGCAGCCACAGAACCACGACCCGACGAGCCGCAATCTTCTCCGGCAAGGTCAGGTGCCGAAAAGCCAGAGATTGTGCAAGCCAGCAAGCCAGATCAACAAGTTGTGAAGAAGAAGATGGTGCAGCGCCCAGTCTACTTTGTCAGCTCCCTCCTGCAAGGGGCTAGGTCAAGGTACTCTGGTGTGCAGAAGCTGCTCTTTGGCCTTCTCATGGGCTCAAGGAAGCTGCGCCATTATTTTCAAGCACACCCAGTCACCGTCGTCACTCGCTTTCCTTTGCAACGCATCTTGAGAAATCCAGAAGCAACCAGCTGTTGGAAATATGCCCTAGAGGCAATAATAAATTGGTTATTATTATATTTCCTTGTTCATGATAATCGTTTATTATCCATGCTATAATTGTATTGATTGGAAACTCAAATACATGTGTGGGTACATAGACAACACTGTGTCCCTAGTAAGCCTCTAGTTGACTAGCTCGTTGATCAAAAGATGGTGAAGGTTTCCTAGCCATGGACATGAGATGTCATTTGATAACGGGATCACATCATTAGGAGAATGATGTGATGGACAAGACCCAAACTGTAAACGTAGCATATGATCGTGTCAGTTTATTGCTATTGTTTTCTGCATGTCAAGTATCTGTTCCTTTGACCATGAGATCATGCAACTCACTGACACTGGAGGAATACCTTGTGTGTATCAAACGTCGCAACGTAACTGGGTGACTATAAAGATGTTCTACAGGTATCTCCGAGGGTGTCTGTTGAATTGGCATGGATCAAGACTGGGATTTGTTACTCCGTGTGACGGAGAGGTATCTCAGGGCCCACTCGGTAATACAACATCACTATAAGCCTTGCAAGCAATGTGACTAAAGTGTTAGCCACGGGATCTTGTATTACGGAATGAGTAAAGAGACTTGCCGGTAACGAGATTGAACTAGGTATAGAGATACCGACGATCGAATCTCGGGCAAGTAACATACCGATAAACAAAGGGAACATCATACGGGATTAACTGAATCCTTGACATAGAGGTTCAACCGATAAAGATCTTCGTAGAATATGTAGGAGCCAATATTGGCATCCAGGTCCCGCTATTGGTTATTGACCGTAGAGGTGTCTCGGTCATGTCTACATAGTTCTCGAACCCGCAGGGTCTACACACTTAACGTTTGGTGACGATATAAGTATAGTTGAGTTGTTATGTTGGTGACCGAAAGTTGTTCGGAGTCCCGGATGAGATCCCGGACATGACGAGGAGCTCTGGAATAGTCCGGAGGTAAAGACTGATATATGGGATAATAGTGTTTGGTCTCCGGAAGGGTTCCGGAATTCACCGGAAGGAGTTTCGGATGTTTCCCGAAATGTTCGGGTACGAGAACACTTTATTTTGGCCAAGGGGTAAAGCCCACGAGGCTTTAGGAAGGTGCAAAAGGAAGTTTTGCGGAGGCCAAGGGCCAGACGCCAGGGACCCTGGCGTCTGGGGCCAGACGCCGAGGACCCTGGCGTCTGGTCCTGGAGTCCGAGCAGGACTCTTGCCTTGCGGGCCAAACCGACTTTGAGGAGGCTCTTTCTCCAAGTTTCGACCCCAGGGCTCAACATATAAATAGAGGGGCAGGGCTAGCACCCGGAACACATCAAGATTTCCCCAAGCCGTGTGCGGCAACCCTAACCCTCTAGTTCCTCCGTCATAATCTCCGTAGCGCTTGGCGAAGCCCTGCAGAGATTGTTCCTCACCACCATCACCACGCCGTCGTGCTGCCGGAACTCATCTACTACTTCACCATCGCTCGCTGGATCGAGGAGGTGAAGGCGTCATCAAGCCGTACGTGTGTTGAACGCGGAGGTGCCATCCGTTCGGCACTAGTTCGTGATCGGTTTGAGGGACGACTTGCGATTTGGATCGCGGAGACGTTCGACTACATCAACCGCGTTTCTTAACGCTTCCGCTTAGCGATCTACAAGGGTATGTAGATTCACTCTCCCTCTCGTAGATGCTCATCACCATGGATAGATCTTGCGTGTGCGTAGGAAATTTTTTGTTTCCCATGCAACGTTCCCCAACAGTGGTATCAGAGCTAGGTCTATGCGTAGATGAGATCTCGAGTAGAACACAAACGAGTTGTGGGCGTTGGTGTATACATATTGCTTGTCGTTACTAGTTGATACTTGATTCGGCGGTATTGTGAGATGAAGCGGCCCGGACCGACATTACGCGTACCCTTACGCGAGACAGGTTCCATCAACTGACATGTAAGTTCGTTGCATAAAGATGGCTAGCGGGTGTCTGTCTCTCTCACTTTAGTTGAATCAATTTCAATGAAGAGGGTTCTTTTAGAAGATCAAAAAGCAATCACTACACCACGTTGTGGTTTTGCGTAGGTAAGAACGGTTCTTGCAAACCCGTAGCAGCCACGTAAAATTTGCAACAACAATTAGAGGACGTCTAACTTGTTTTTGCAGGGTATGTTGTGATGTGATATGACCAATTACATGATGAGATATATGTGATGTATGAGATGATCATGTGTTGTATAGAATATCACGACTTGCATGTCGATGAGTACGGCAACTGGCAGGAGCCATAGAGTTGTCTTTAATTATTGTATGACATGCGTGTCAATCATTAAGCGCTATGTAATGCTTTACTTTATCGCTAAACGTTAGCAATAGTCGTGGAAGCAACAGTCGGCGCGACAACCTCATGGCGACACGTTGATGGAGATCGAGATGATGGAGATCATGGTGTCATGCCGGTGACGATGGAGATCATGGCGGTGCTTTGGAGATGGAGATCAAAAGCACGAGTTCATGGCCATATCATGTCACTTATGATTTGCATGTGATGTTAATCCTTTTATGCATCTTATTTTGCTTAGGACGACGGTAGCATTATAAGGTGATCCCTCACTTAAATTTCAAGATAAATTGTGTTCTCCCCGAGTGTGCACCGTTGCGAAAGTTCGTCGTTTCGAGACACGCCGTGATGATCGGGTGTGATAGACTCTACGTTCACATACAACGGGTGTAAGCCATGTTGCACGTGCGGAACACTCGGGTTAAACTTGACGAGCCTAGCATGTATAGACATGGCCTCGGAACACAAGAGACCGAAAGGTCGAACATGAGTCATATAGTAGATATGATCAACATGAAGATGTTCACCATTGAAACCACCTCAACTCACGTGATGATCGGACTTGAGTTGGTGGATTTGGATCATGTTACGCTCGAATGACCGGAGGGATGTCAATTTGAGTGGGAGTTTTTTAAGTAATATGATTAACTAAACTCATTATCTAGAACAATAGTCTAAGTTGTCTTTGCTATATTTATGTTGTAGATCATGGCTCGCGCAGTAGCACCCCTGAATTTTAATGCATTCCTAGAGAAAGCTAAGTTGAAAGATGATGGAAGTAACTTTGTGGACTGGGCCCGTAATCTAAGGATTATCCTTACGGCTTCCCAGAAGGCTTATGTCCTTGATGCACCGCTTGGTGATCCACCCGCTCCAGTTGAGTCTCTAGACGTTGTGAACGCCTGGCAGGCTCGTTCTGAAGATTACTCAATAGTTCAATGTGCAATATTGTATGGCTTAGAACCGGGACTTCAAAGACGTTTTGAACGTCATGGAGCATATGAGATGTTCCAGGAGTTGAAGTTTATCTTTCAGAAGAATGCCCGGATTGAGAGATATGAGATCTTCGATAAGTTCTATGCTTGCAAGATGGAGGAGAACGGGTCTATCAGTGATCACGTACTCAGAATGTCTGGGTACTCCACCCGTCTGGCTGAATTGGGGATGCCCCTTCCGCCAGAGGCTATCACTGACAGAGTTCTTCAATCATTGCCACCTAGCTACAAGAGCTTCGTGTTGAACTATAACATGCACGGGATGAACAAGTCAGTCGCCGAGCTGTTTGCGATGTTGAAAGCCGCTGAGTCTGAAATTCAGAAGGAGCATCAAGTGTTGATGGTCAATAAAACCACTAGTTTCAATAAAAATGGCAAGGGTAAGAAGGGTAACTCCAAGAAGAGTGGCAAAGCAGTTGCTCCTCTCGTGAAGAAACCCAAGGCTGGACCCAAACCAGAAACTGTGTGTTTTCATTGCAAGGGAACAGGACACTGGAAGCGGAACTGCCCCAAGTATTTGGCTGACAAGAAGGCGGCCAACAACAAACAAGGTATATATGATATACATGTTATTGATGTGTACCTTACCAACTCTCGTTGTAGTGCCTGGGTATTTGATACCGGTGCGGTTGCTCATATTTGCAACTCAAAACAGGAACTGCGGAATAGACGGAGGCTGGCAAAGGACGAAGTGACGATGCGCGTGGGAAATGGTTCCAAGGTTGATGTGATCGCCGTCGGCACGCTCGCTCTTCGATTACCATCGGGATTAGTGATGAACCTGAATAATTGTTATTTAGTGCCTGCGTTAAGCATGAACATTATATCTGGATCTTGTTTATTGCGAGACGGTTACTCATTTAAATCAGAGAATAATGGTTGTTCTATTTATATGAGTAATATCTTTTATGGTCATGCACCCAATGTAAGGGGTTTATTCTTATTGAATCTCGATAGTAATGATACACATGTTCATAACATTGATGCCAAAAGATGTAGGATTGATAATGATAATACCACTTTCTTGTGGCACTGCCGTTTAGGTCATATTGGCGTAAAACGCATGAGGAAGCTCCATGCTGATGGACTTTTGGAGTCACTTGATTTTGAATCACTTGACACATGTGAGCCATGCCTCATGGGCAAGATGACTAAAACGCCGTCTCTGGAACAATGGAACGGGCAAGTGACTTATTGGAAATCATACATACTGATGTGTGCGGTCCGATGAGCATTGAGGCGCGCGGTGGTTATCGTTACTTTCTCACCTTCACTGATGACTTAAGTAGATATGGGTATATTTACTTAATGAAACACAAGTCTGAAACGTTTGAAAAGTTCAAACAATTTCAGAGTGAAGTTGAGAATCATCGTAGCAAGAAGATTAAATTCCTACGATCTGATCGAGGAGGAGAATATCTGAGTTATGAGTTTAGCAGTCACTTAAGACAATGTGGAATTGTTTCACAACTAACACCGCCTGGAACACCACAGCGTAATGGTGTGTCCGAACGTCGTAATCGAACCTTATTGGATATGGTGCGATCTATGATGTCTCTTGCCGATTTGCCACTATCGTTTTGGGGTTATGCATTAGAGACAGCTGCATTCACTTTAAATAGGGCACCATCGAAATCCGTTGAGACGACGCCATATGAACTTTGGTTTGGCAAGAAGCCAAAGCTGTCGTTTCTTAAAGTTTGGGGATGTGATGCTTATGTCAAAAAAGCTTCAGCCTGAAAAGCTGGAACCCAAAGCGGAGAAATGCGTCTTCATAGGATACCCAAAAGAGACAGTTGGGTATACCTTCTACCTCAGATCCGAAGGCAAAGTGTTTGTCGCTAAAAACGGAACGTTTCTTGAGAAAGAGTTTCTCTCGAAAGAATTGAGTGGGAGGAAGATAGAACTTGATGAGGTTGTTGAACCTTTACTTCAACCTGAGAGTAGCGCAGCACAGAAAGATGTTTCTGTAGAGCCTACATCAGCTGAAGAGGAAGTTAATGATGATGATCATGAAGCTTTGGATCAAGTTGCTATCGAACCTCGTAGGTCGACAAGGACGCGTACTGCTCCTGAGTGGTACGGCAACCCTGTCTTAGAAGTCATGTTGTTGGACAACGATGAACCTACGAGCTATGGAGAAGCGATGATGGGCCCGGATTCCGAGAAGTGGTTAGAGGCCATGAAATCCGAGATGGGATCCATGTATGAAAACAAAGTGTGGACTTTGGAAGTATTACCTGAAGGGCGTAAGGCCATTCAGAACAAATGGATCTTTAAGAGGAAGACGGACGCGGACGGTAATGTCACCGTCTATAAAGCTCGACTTGTGGCAAAGGGTTTTTCACAAGTTCAAGGAGTTGACTACGATGAGACCTTCTCACCCGTAGCGATGCTTAAGTCCGTCAGAATCATGTTAGCAATAGCTGCCTTTTTCGATTATGAAATTTGGCAGATGGATGTCAAAACAGCGTTCCTTAACGGTTTCCTTAAGGAAGAGTTGTATATGATGCAACCAGAAGGTTTTGTCGATCCAGAGAATGCTGACAAAGTTTGCAAACTCCAGCGATCCATTTATGGACTGGTGCAAGCATCTCGGAGTTGGAATCTTCGCTTTGATGAGGTGATCAAAGCGTTCGAGTTTATACAAGTTTACAGAGAAGCTTGTATTTACAAGAAAGTGAGTGGGAGCTCTATAGCGTTTCTAATATTATATGTGGATGACATATTACTGATTGGAAACAATATAGAAATGTTGGAAAGCGTGAAGGAATATTTGAACAAGAGTTTTTCAATGAAGGACCTAGGAGAAGCTGCTTTCATATTAGGCATCAAGATCTATAGAGATAGATCACGACGCTTGATAGGACTTTCACAAAGCACATACCTTGACAAAGTTTTGAAGAAGTTCAAAATGGATCAGTCCAAGAAGGGGTTCTTGCCTGTATTGCAAGGTGTGAAGTTGAGTAAGACTCAATGCCCAGTGACTGCAGAAGATAGAGAAAAGATGAGTGTCATCCCCTATGCTTCAGCCATAGGCTCTATCATGTATGCAATGCTGTGCACAAGACCCGATGTCAGCCTTGCCATAAGTATGGTCGGAAGGTTTCAAAGTGATCCAGGAATGGAACACTGGACGGCGGTCAAGAATATCCTGAAGTACCTGAAAAGGACTAAGGACATGTTTCTCGTTTATGGAGATGATCAAGAGCTCGTCGTAAAGGGTTACGTCGATGCAAGCTTTGACACTGATCCGGATGACTCTAAGTCACAAACCGGATACGTATTTATTCTTAATGGGGGTGCGGTTAGCTGGTGCAGTTCCAAGCAGAGTGTGGTAGCTGATTCTACATGCGAAGCGGAGTACATCGCTGCCTCGGAGGCGGCAAAGGAAGGTGTCTGGATGAAGGAGTTCATGACAGATCTTGGAGTAGTGCCTAGTGCGCTTAACCCAATGACTCTGTTTTGTGATAACACTGGTGCCATTGCTCTAGCCAAGGAACCAAGATTTCACAAGAGGACCAGACACATAAAGCGACGCTTCAATTCCATCCGCGATTACATCAAGGAGGACGACATAAATATTTGCAAAGTACACACGGATCTGAATGTTGCAGATCCGATGACTAAACCTCTTCCAAGGGCTAAACATGAACAACACCAGAACTGTATGGGTGTTCGATTCATTACAATGTAAATCACATAGTGATGTGAACTAGATTATTGACTCTAGTGCAAGTGGGAGACTGTTGGAAATATGCCCTAGAGGCAATAATAAATTGGTTATTATTATATTTCCTTGTTCATGATAATCGTTTATTATCCATGCTATAATTGTATTGATTGGAAACTCAAATACATGTGTGGGTACATAGACAACACTGTGTCCCTAGTAAGCCTCTAGTTGACTAGCTCGTTGATCAAAAGATGGTGAAGGTTTCCTAGCCATGGACATGAGATGTCATTTGATAACGGGATCACATCATTAGGAGAATGATGTGATGGACAAGACCCAAACTGTAAACGTAGCATATGATCGTGTCAGTTTATTGCTATTGTTTTCTGCATGTCAAGTATCTGTTCCTTTGACCATGAGATCATGCAACTCACTGACACCGGAGGAATACCTTGTGTGTATCAAACGTCGCAACGTAACTGGGTGACTATAAAGATGCTCTACAGGTATCTCCGAGGGTGTCTGTTGAATTGGCATGGATCAAGACTGGGATTTGTTACTCCGTGTGACGGAGAGGTATCTCAGGGCCCACTCGGTAATACAACATCACTATAAGCCTTGCAAACAATGTGACTAAAGTGTTAGCCACGGGATCTTGTATTACGGAACGAGTAAAGAGACTTGCCGGTAACGAGATTGAACTAGGTATAGAGATACCGACGATCGAATCTCGGGCAAGTAACATACCGATAAACAAAGGGAACATCATACGGGATTAACTGAATCCTTGACATAGAGGTTCAACCGATAAAGATCTTCGTAGAATATGTAGGAGCCAATATTGGCATCCAGGTCCCGCTATTGGTTATTGACCGTAGAGGTGTCTCGGTCATGTCTACATAGTTCTCGAACCCGCAGGGTCTACACACTTAGCGTTTGGTGACGATATAAGTATAGTTGAGTTGTTATGTTGGTGACCGAAAGTTGTTCGGAGTCCCGGATGAGATCCCGGACATGACGAGGAGCTCTGGAATAGTCCGGAGGTAAAGATTGATATATGGGATAATAGTGTTTGGTCTCCGGAAGGGTTCCGGAATTCACCGGAAGGAGTTTCGGATGTTTCCCGAAATGTTCGGGTACGAGAACACTTTATTTTGGCCAAGGGGTAAAGCCCACGAGGCTTTAGGAAGGTGCAAAAGGAAGTTTTGCGGAGGCCAGGGGCCAGACGCCAGGGACCCTGGCGTCTGGGGCCAGACGCCGAGGACCCTGGCGTCTGGTCCTGGAGTCCGAGCAGGACTCTTGCCTTGCGGGCCAAACCGACTTTGAGGAGGCGCTTTCTCCAAGTTTCGACCCCAGGGCTCAACATATAAATAGAGGGGCAGGGCTAGCACCCGGAACACATCAAGATTTCCCCAAGCCGTGTGCGGCAACCCTAACCCTCTAGTTCCTCCGTCATAATCTCCGTAGCGCTTGGCGAAGCCCTGCAGAGATTGTTCCTCACCACCATCACCACGCCGTCGTGCTGCCGGAACTCATCTACAACTTCACCATCGCTCGCTGGATCGAGGAGGTGAAGGCGTCATCAAGCCGTACGTGTGTTGAACGCGGAGGTGCCATCCGTTCGGCACTAGTTCGTGATCGGTTTGAGGGACGACTTGCGATTTGGATCGCGGAGACGTTCGACTACATCAACCGCGTTTCTTAACGCTTCCGCTTAGCGATCTACAAGGGTATGTAGATTCACTCTCCCTCTCGTAGATGCTCATCACCATGGATAGATCTTGCGTGTGCGTAGGAAAAATTTTGTTTCCCATGCAACGTTCCCCAACACCAGCAAGATTGTGGAGTGGGCATTGGAGTTGTCAAGCTTTGATTTGAAGTTTGAGAGTACCTCAACAATTCAGAGCAGAGCCTTGGCGGAATTCAGTGCAGAATGGACCCCAACGCCAGACCAAGAAGTTCCAAAGACCTCTCTCCCTGGCAAGGAAACTGTTGACGATTGGATCATGTACTTTGACGGTGCTTTCACGCTGAAAGGCGCCGGTGCCGGCGTGCTGCTTATAGCACCCATCGGAGAGCACCTCAAGTACGTGCTTCAGATGCACTTTCCCAGGGAGTAGGCGACCAACAACACTCCTGAGTACGAAGGATTGCTTGCCCGTCTGTGCATTGCAATCGACCTTGGTATTCGGAAGCTGATTATCAGAGGCGACTCGCAGCTAGTGGTGAGGCAGGTCAACAAGGATTACCAGAGCCCTTTGATGGAGGCATGCATTGATGAAGTGAGAAAGTTGGAAGAGCACTTTGACGGTCTGCAAGTAGAGCACGTTCCCCGTGTCCAGAATTGGATTGTCGACGACCTGTCAAAGCTTGCCGCCCAAAAGACACCTGTGGAACCAAGAAGTTTTGTGCTCCATCTGACTCAGCCATCCGTTACGCCATCAAGGCTGGTGAAGAAGAGAAAGCAAGATGTTGGTGGTTACTTTCCGGCAGAGTTGCCGGCAGCCGCCAAGAAAGTTAATACCGCTGACAAGATACCCTTTGCCGGTGAGCCGCAGTTTCCGGCATGCCAGATCCTTGCCGTCGAAGGAAGCGCTCCCACAGAGGAAGAAGTGCCTTTAGTCCTTGTCGTCGAGCCACAAGCTCCGGCATGGGCGCAGCCAATTGTCCAGTACCTTCAGATAGGAGATCTTCCCGATGAACAAGAGGACGCAGAAAGAGTAGCCCGTCAATCAAGGATGTATAAGTTTGTTGACAACATTCTGTACAGAAAGAGACCAAATGGGGTGAGATTGAAGTGTATCTGCCAGGACGATGGACAGAGGCTATTGGAAGAGATGTATGAAGGGATGTGTGGCTCTCACATTGGGTCACGCGCGCTTGTCGGCAAGGCATTCCAGCAAGGATTCTACTGGCCGACAGCCCTTCAAGACGCCTTGGAGGTGGTCATCAGATGCGAAGCATGCCAGTTCCACTCCAAGGACATCCACCAGCCAGCTCAAGCCCTCCAAACCATCCCTCTCTCCTGGCCTTTCTTAGTCTGGGGGCTCGACATCATTGGCCCCTTCCCCCGTACTACCGGGGGCTTTGAATTCTTGTACGTTGCAATCGACAAGTGCCTGAGGTAGAGCCAGTGAGGAAGGTGACGGCACAGTCAGCCATCAAGTTCCTCAAAGGATTGGTTGCTCATTTTGGTGTCCCCAACAGGATCATCACCGACAATGGCACCCAATTCATGAGCCGCGCCATCATAGCATATTGCCAAGAACTTGGAAATAAGATTTGCTACGCGTCTGTTGCTCACCCAAGGAGCAATGGGCAAGTAGAGAGGGCAAATGCAGAAGTGATGCGTGGTCTCAAGACCAGAACTTTTGACAGGCTGCACAAGTGTGGAAGGCGCTGGGTGGAAGAGTTGCCAGCGGTTATTTGGTCGATCAGAACGACGCCAAGTTGAGCCATTGGCCAGACACCGTTCTCCCTTGTTCATGGTGCAGAAGCGGTGCTCCCCACGGAACTCAGATACAGGTCACCTCGAGTCTTGGCCTTCGATGAGGAGGATCAAGATGAGCTACAGCAAGATGATGCCACGCTCCTTGAGGAAGATCGTTTTTGGGCTGCCGTCCATGCTGCAAGGTATCAGCAAGCTTTGCACCGCTACCATAGCCACAAAGTGAACGCCAGGAACCTTGAGGAAGGCGACCTTGTTCTTCGTCAGATTCAGTCCATGAAGGGTCAAAACAAGTTGACGCCAAAGTGGGAGGGCCCTTACCGGGTGGTACGAGTCACTAGGCCCGGCGCAGTCCGCCTAGAGACCGAAGATGGCACTCCAGTGCCCAACTCATGGAATATTGAGCATCTTCGCAAGTTTTACCCATAAGGCGTGGTTGCCGGGCTGCCCGGCAACCTCTTTTGTACAAGTTTGCCAGAAAGGCATGTAAACCTTTGTACAGAGCCGGGCACAGATCTCGTGCACATAAATAAAGATAAGTGTTTCACAATTCTTTGTCCAAGTACATATTTCTTTATGTGTTGCAGGCGGCCTTGTGTTACATTTTCCCTTGCATAGGATGATTAACGAACCATCAAGGTTCCAGCCTCCTCTTTTCTCTTCTTTTTTTTCCTCAAAGGACAGAAGGGTTCCCCGTGTGCAAGTTTCCTGGGGGGAGTGATGGTATGGATACCAAATGACGTTCAAGATATCGTCCTACGGCAAGAAGCACAACAAAGAAAAAGCTAAGTTGAGAAACTTTGAAATAAATTCTTTGTTGTAGTTACAATTTCTCCTTGAACAATTTTGGGCTTTGTATGAGAAACCTGCCCGCTAAGGAACCTTGTCCTGATCAGCTATGCCCTTACTTTGTTTCGAGTCTGCTCAACAACTTAAGTGGTTACGTTGTGATCAAGTGTATCCTTGCCGGCAGCGGCACTTTTGGCAAGCTGCTAAGGACCCGTTCCTCAAGAGCTCGCGGCAAGAGTGCGTGCATCGGCAAGTTTCCAGCAAGTGTAGGGTACAAAAATCATGCAAAGACAGAATAAGACAAGAGGAATAGCATGCATACATCCATTCAGAACACAAGTTATATTACATCGAAGCCAAGTGCAATTCTAACTTAAGATAATCTGTCTTTTACATGAACTACACCTGCAACAAGAAACAGCGAAGGGGGCTAATCCTTGCGATCACCCTCAGTCCTCGAGACTTGATGAATCTTGCTGATGAGGGGAGCGACGGTTTCTTCGGCTGTTGTGGTGTCTGTCCCCGGCGGCAAGCTCTTGAAGGCCTTGGAGACGTCAATTCCAGGGTTCCGGCAGATAATCTTGATAAGCATCTTGGAGATGACGTCGCTACAAAATTTGCGAGATTCACTGGCAAAGTTGGCGGACCTCTTTTCATGATGCTTCTTCAATATCTCGAGGAGTCCTTCGAAGAAGTGGGTGAGGCTAGCGCTTGTGGAATCATGCTCGCGACGGTGAAGCTATGGTTCTCCTTGTCCATGATGGTCACTTGAGCAGCGAGGCACTCGGCGACATCGACAAGGCGACCAGTCCACAGATCCAGGGCTTTCTTGTGCTCGTTGAAAGTATTTGCAACATCGGCATGCGCAGCTTTCTCCTTTTCCCAGCTTACTAGCAGCTCCCTCTCCTTTTCCCTGCCAACCTCCAGATCCTTCTCCAGAGTCGCGAGCCTTGACTTGAGGTCAGCAATGGAGTTGTTGGCGGTCGACAGCTCTTGGGTTTTGGCAGCGAGGTCCTCTTCAAGCTTCGGTACCCTGGAATTCAACTCTACCTTGGCGGCCTCAGCGACCTCTGTGGCCATGACGGCTTCCAGGAGTTTGGTGGCGTGAGCCTGAGCTTGAGTCTCGATGGCCTGTTTGTGGCCCTCCTCTAGCTCTTGGGTCCGCTGCATGAGCAGAGTTTGGATCTCCTCATCCTTGCCGCGCAGCTTGGCGGCAAGTGCTTCCTCTCGGGCGGCAAGTTCTTTTTCCTTGACGAAGAGCTGCGCTTCGCACTCCGTCAACTTGCCGTCCAGGGTCGCTGTCTCCTCCTTGGCAACGTCAAGCTTCTCTTCCTGCCACTTGAGGATGTGGAATTTGCCATTATACCATTGACGAATTCAGCCAGCTCCGCGGCTTGCTGCTGTGCGTGCAGTCTGTCCCAGCGCTTGCCGTAGGGGTCTTGCACATCCTTGAAGCAGTTGGCCATCATCGTCAAGAACGCAAGGTCCGTGGCACCATCATTGGAGCCGTCTGGGACTCTGACACTACTGGAGAAGGGCGCCAAGATCTCCGCAATGGCATCATCAAAAGTGGGCTCCCCAACACCAGATGAGTTGGGGGCTTCCGATTCCTGCTACTGACGAACAGGCTCCAAAGGGCCGATCAGGGCCCGCGCCTCGGATGCACTGGAATGGAGCTCAGTGTTTGGCTGTCGGTGCCAACCTCTCCCATCTCAGCGTCTTTGATGGCAGGCCCGGATGTGCTGCCGGAGAGCTGGGCAGGTTCACTGGGAACTTTCCTGGCCTCCTTAGAGGTGGACACGGTGGCTTCCGTGGCGGAAATCCTGGCGGTCCCATCAGCGGCGCTCTTCGTGATTTCCTCCACAGATGCTTCCCTCTCTTCTAGAGGGGTTGGTTCTGCCGGATGGAGAAGAAGTGGAGAAAGGAGAAATTCAAGATTCAGATCAAGTTCAAGAAAACAAAAAAGAAGGATTGACAAGGGATCCAGTGCATTTGGAAAGAAGATTACCTTGATTAACACGTGGAGGGGATGCTGTTCTTCCTCCGGCAACTTCAGTTGCCGACGCTTGGTCCCCGGCAACATCGGTTGCCGGAGGGGCCTCCGCACGGATGAGCCCTTCTTGGGGCTCCTCTGGAGGAGGGCTGCTGCTTGCCGGTGAAGGTCTTGGCGACGGCCTGGGAGTCGAGGGCGCCGTCAAAGGGTCTACCCCATTGCGCTCTCCTTCCGGCTGGCTTCTTTCCAACCCCTTGTCGGTCTCCATTGCGGAAGACTCAATGGTAGTGCTCGCCAGCGGAAACTGCATGTGAACCTCACGCGGGGGGTTCGAGACGACAACCTCAGATGAGTTCGACAACAGAGTTTGGACGATTACAAGAAAAATGCATGGAGATGGAGGTGCTTACTCTTCGTCCTCGTCAGGGTCACTAAGGACCGACAGATCATAGAGAACTGTGTCCCCGATCCCTGCAATTGTAGGTGATGGAGGTGAACTCCTGGCACGTTTCAGGGGAGCTGGGGGCTGCGAAACGCCCGCCTCCTCCACGGTTGGCGGGATGGGTCGACGAGGGGCAGCAGCGCGGGAAGGCTGTTGCCGGGAAGGCTGTGCCCGGGAGGTTGCGGCTGCTACCTTGATGGCGGCAAGCTCCTGGCTTGGCGACTCGGTATGTGCTGCCCTCTTTCGAGCAGGCTTCTTGGCGACGGTCATCTTCACCTTGGCAAGAGGAAGGCGAGGTGGCTCTTCTTCCTCTTCCCCTTCGTCCGAAGACCCCTCGGGCTGCTCCTCCTCTTCTTCCCCTCCTCAGACTCCTTGATCTGCTCTTCCTCTCCAGCATGCTCTTCGGCATGCTCTTGCGAGCGGCCTCCTCCGCTAGTTCCCGGAGCTATGGCCTGCTCTCCGGCCTGGCTTCCGGTACCGTCTCCGTTGCCGGTTCCCTTGGCCACCTGGGAATGAGTTGTCTTCACTCTCTTGAGCTCCTTGGCCCTTACTGCAAGAAACTCTTCCCGGTCATCCTTCGTCGGGTGCATCATGTCATCCTCGGCTCCAATGGCCTTCTCCACCAGGCCGGCAAACCAGCTGTCCACATTTTCCTTGCTGGGTTCCTCCCATGTGCTCAGAACCGTCCTGGCATCACAGTCTGGCATCATCGCCAAGATGGAAGCCTTGGCGGTATTGTTGCACAAGGGGATTACCTTCGCCGGCAGATTGAAGATGCAACCCCTGTTGAAGAGCTAGCAAATGAGCCGGTAGTGCCCCATTACCATCAAGTTGTTGCCAGAGCCTGGATGCAGACGCATTGTGTCGGCGGGGCCCTGGCAGTCCCACGCTCGTCGGCCTCCTCTGTGCTGCAGCGGGGCGATCCGGCGGCGAGTGAAGTCCACCCCCACCATCTCGATCGTCAGGCCGGCCCCCTTGAGAGCGAGGATTCGGCGTAGCGCCACTCCCAGTTTGGCGTCGCTGGGGTCGACATTGTTCTAGCTATCGGGCTTCTCAATCCTCTCAGTCCTGAGGTGGCAAAAGGCTGGAAAATCCTGCTGCATGATCCAGCACCAGTCGGCCCGCCACTCGTCCCATTTGGTGTGCAGCTTGTCGTCCATGTACTACCTCTTCGAGTTTCCCCTTGGGACCCAGGCGACACTACCAGAAAGGGTGCCCTCCTCGACTCGAGGGATGAAGAAATGCCAGAACAAAGCAACATTTGGGGCTATTCCCACAAAGTTCTCGCACAGGTGCGCGAAGGTTGCCAGACAGGTGACCGCGTTGGGGGTGAAATCGAGCAGTCTGAATCCGAAAGTGTTCATCACCTCAACAAAGAAATCAGAGAAAGGCGGGCACATACCGCAGTAGAAGTACCCGGCGAAGAAGTGAAATCGATCGTCAACAGGAGGGAGGGATCCTGGGAGCACTGCTGTGGCCTCATAATCCTGCGTCTTGCTCGCATACACGTGCGCGTAATCCTTTGTCAGGTCATCTTATGTAAGCACCGGCAGGAAAACGGCGTGAGCCCACCGCTGTGCAGCCTTGGCGGCTTTCTTCTCATCCGCTGCCGAACTCGGGGCCTTTCCGGCTCTCTTCGGCGCCATGGCGAGATTTGTGGGGGAGAGCTGCGCTGCGCGGCGGCGGAAGCGGAGGGTGTGCTCTGCTCTGGCGCAAGGAAGAAGATGAAGACGGCGGTGATGGCGAGATTGGGAGAAGGGGGGTAAATGAGCAGCACCCTTCGCGGATTCCTTTTTATGGGGAAGGCGCGGGGGCTAGCTATTTAGCGTTCTACGTGGCTGCACTTTTCAGGCGCACTACCTTCCCGCGCCCGTTCCATTCCACCTCTCCCACGCCCGCATTTAATGCGCGTCGTGGGGGTGTGGTAAAAGAGAAGATTACGATAGTTATCCTCGGCCACGCGTGCCTGTGCACTGTTCGGGCCTAGCCCAACGACACCTCGCATGCGCGTGAGGCCCAGGGGCTCATATCGGTGTACTAAAGCATGGGTGCCCTCATACCCTGACTTCTGCACAGGCAGTTGTAGCCTTCCTAACGGCAAGGGCTTGACGAAGGATAACTATGACTCAAGACTTAGATTAAACAAGACCGTGAAGAAGACCTCAAGGCAGGTCATCGAGAAGTACTATCTAGTACTGAAGATCAACATTGCCCTTGCCGGCAAGCGTCATTCCGGCAAGGTAGGTACCAAGACTCTGGTTGCCGGCAAGCAAAGGCCCAGCAAGCTCCGCGCCAGCAGGCTTGTTATGTCCCGTTACCGCTCCACCTCATCATCAGCTAGATAAGCATGCATGATAGGTGTCGAGCGGGCAGGCAGTCAACATAGCTGGCCAGGGCACGTGTCGGCATGCCACGCAGAGATTAACTTTAATGACACCTGTCCCTGGGACGTGTCAAGATTACAGGAGGGCACCAGGACCAGTGGTACAGATCCTTTGCCCAAAGCCTTGCCTCCCCGACGTCGCACCTTACGGTGCATTTAATGCGCTTGTCCTACCCCATCTGGAGATAGACATGGTGACGGTGCAAGTCACTATTCATACCCTGTAAATGACCGTGTTAGCCACTGTGGTAACCCCTTGGCCTATAAAAGGAGGCCCACGGCTACAGTTAGAACGGTCAACTCTTAGTTCAATTACACGTTGTAGCTGCACTTCCCACACACCTTGCCGGCAAGCTGCGCTCTTTGTAACCTTTGAGCTCATACACAATCAAACCACCAGAACAGGAGTAGGGTTTTACGCTCTCAGCGGCCCGAACCTGGATAAATCGTTGTTTGTGCTCATATCTACTAGCCTTGCTCTTTGTACTATATTGATCCCACAGCCGAACCGCAAAGGGATCCTCTCGATCCCATAGATCGTCGTTTTCCCACGACAGTCGCCTTGCATGTGTGTGCGATAGGGGGGTCCTTTCCACACGACCCAGAAACCGTCCGCGATAGGGTCTCCGGTCACACACGCGGGGTTAAAAGAGCTCGCGTGCGATCGGGCGAGACATCGCGGACAATTATACTGGCCTAATCGTTTCCGTTCGTATGTACATCCCACACAGTGAATCCAAGACAAACATTTCTGTTCATATATACATCCCACACAGTGAATCCCAGACAAACGTTTCCATTCGTATATGCATCCCACACAGTTTTCTGCATCACATCGTCTGTGATAGCGTTGCCATTGCAGACGATAGTAATAATTTTATCGTTTGTGTTATTGAATGCATCACGCATGGTGTCTAGAAGAAAGTGTGTGGCATAGGCTATCCATCACACACACTTTTTATGTGGAAAACGTTTGTGCAAGGTGGCCTAACACAAACAGTTGTCCAGAGGAAGTCGTGTGTGATTGTTCATTGATCCAACACATTTACTTCCTAGAAACTGTGTGGGTTGTCTGAGATCATCGCCCACGGTGTTGTCTCAATAACCGTTTGCACTAGAAAAGCCCAATAAGCAGGATAATTGGCCTATTATTATTAATCCATTTTTTAATCAAATTTACATTTCATATTAAACACTCAATATATTTCATTTTCGTATTACAGAACCAGGATTTCATAATTGAAATACATCAGAGTACAACACCATATAGCTTCAGCACTCACTCACACCATATAGGCATATAGCTAGCTACCCCATTACACAACAGCACCAAGTTTCACATGCAACATCTAAAACCTTTGGAAATTAGCATAATAGACGGTAGATAGACAGATGAATCTCATCTGGAAAACTGCTGAAGCGGAAGGCGAATATTGAGCTTTCAATGATGTTGAAGGTCCTTGCAACTTTAGGCCAGTGCCTGTGGATGATTGACCACCCATCCTTCATCCTCTTGAGGAAGACTTCAATATTGTACCGTGGGTGTTGTATGAACACCTTCCTCACCTCTTGACCATACAGGTGGTTTGAGAGGTAATCATCTGTGAACTGCTTTGGAAAGGCCTGAAAATAAAGATATGCATAAATATCTTCTCTGAATTTTGAAATGGCGCAAAGGAATAAAAAAAAGGTACTCCCTCCGGTCCTTTTTACTCCGCGTATTAGATTTGTATCAAGTCAAACTTTGTAAAGTTTCACCAAATTTATTTTAAAAAATATCAACATCCACGATACCAAATATGTATACTATAAAATTGTATTTCATAATGCATTTAAAAATAATTATTTGGCAGTTTGAATGTTGATACTTTTTTCTATAACTTTGGTCAAAGTAGAGATACTTTGACTTCGGACAAAACTTATATGCAGACTAAAAAGGACCGGAGGGAGTATAAGAGTTAGTACCATCCTGTAGTTCACTGATGTCTTCTTCATTGTGCAGACAAAGATCTTGTTGTTTTTCGTCGCTAGTTTCTTTATCCTAACAGTCTTTCTGAGTTTCTTGACTTGACTGACATTCATGGACATCTCATTTCCCCATATGCAAAATGGGTCGAACAGTGGGTCAAAACCTCTGACAGCAGGACCTATATGTGCAAGACCAAATTGTTAAAAACCTAAATACTAGAATGGTTCCTGCAATTGCACAATAATGTGCTATTAGACAAAGGACCATGCATGTGCGAACCTCGATGGTAAACCTCAGTGCCTCCCATTGTTTCCCTGCAACACATATAAGGTAGTTATTGATCAGGTTAAGTGAGGGTTGGCATACTATCAGTAAAATATGTTGATGAAAAATAAACACATTGCAGATTCAGCAGAATAATTTGAGCCACATGGAAAAGCCATTTATCCAAACCAAGCATGCTTAAGAACTAGGAAATATAGCAATTGTATATGTTTCTCAAGTATTTAGTACAGCCAAATTCGATTTATTTCTCACATGCATAACAATACAAAATTGTACCCACGACAATTGAACATCGCATTGCAGAATTGAACCAAACAGTTAACTAAGCACCACAACAAATGAACCAAGCAGTTAACTGAGCACTACATTGCACAATAGAACATACTAGAATATCAGACAGTTAACCAAACCTAGTATGCTTAACAACTTGGAAATATAGCAATTGTATTTGTTTCTCATGTATTTTGTACAGAGAAATTCAATTTATTTCTCACATGCAAGAGAATACAAAATTGCACCCACAAGAGTCGAGCATCACATTGCAGAATTGAACCAAACAGTTAACTGAACATGACAACAAATTAACCAAACAGTTAACTGAGCACCACATTGCACAATATATAGAACATATATACTAGAGGATCAGATTGCATAGTAACAGTACATAGGACAATTCACTAGAATTTGTAAAGTAAAGGCAGGAGCAGCACATGCAACAAGTAAACTGAACATGCTTAACCGGCGTAGCTAGCTAGTTGAACATAGGTCCTTGTAGTGAGCTAAAAAGACAAGCTACTCCTCATCGTCAGAGATATCGATGATGATGGGCTCCTTAGACTTGGAAGAGGGCGAGGCCTCCACATCGTGGGTGCCCTCCTCGTAGTGGTGAGTTGCCTGAGCCGCTCCGGGCACCAACCTGCTGGCTCTGGAGTTGAGGTAAGCACGGGCACGCTGAGAAAACAACTCGTAGTCTTCGTCGAAGGCACCGACGGTGGCCTCGAGAAAACGCCACGAACTGTCATTTAAAGCAGCCAACCGTGTGGCGGCATTCGCGCGCGAGGCGTCGACGGTGGCCTCGATGGTGAGTTGCTCCTCCAAGATCAGGGGGTCGACACGCATGGCAGCCATCACGACCACATCCGCGCGTGCGGCCGTGATTTGCTTCTCCGCTGCCAAATGCTCCTTGAGCTCCTGGCTATACTGCGTGCACCATGGCTTAGGGCGGTGCTTATTTGGAGGATGGGTCGGTGATTTGGGTGGAAGGTGTCGCGCCGGCGGTCGGGGCATGTGGGATGGGGGTCGGGTGTGGATTACCTGACTAGATCGACGAGGCCGAGCAGCAGGAAGGAGCATCGCCGGTGAGGCAGCGGCGCTGCAAGCAAGCAGTGAAGGTTTGAACTTGGAATGGAAGGCGGAAACAGGGGAAATGTGGCTTTTGGTAAGGAGGAGGGGGGCATGGGAGGTAGATATTTCCGAGGATGCCAAAATTTTTTGCTCCGTGCAGCGAAAAACTGGCGCGCAAAGTGTCATCAGACACGGTGCCTTATTCAGCACTGTGTACGATGTCTAAACATCACAAACGATTCATATGGCTTACCCCGTGTGTGATGAGTTTGAATGTGCAAATTTTGGTTCGAATTTCCCTGGTTACAGTGGTCGTCCACGTGATTGCATAATTTGGGTACACAAAAGAGCCTACAGCACACCCACACTTCTTAATCAAGCAAGTTCAGCAATTAAACAGAGCTTAGCTGACCTAAACATTACTCTAACAAAAGACCAGCACTCTAAACAAAGACTACTACTCTGCCTGGTGCTCGTCGATCTTTGTCGCCTCCTGCATGTCCAGCTCGCGCCCGACGATCTCCTGGGGAAGGGGCTCCATGGCATCCATCGCACCATACTCGGCAAGCATCTCGCCATCCGCGTCCGCCATCTCTTTGGAAAAGGCCGCCACGAGCTGGGCGTGGGCGGCCACGGTCTGGGCTTGGACGGGCTCCATCACGGCAAGGTATGCCGTGAATGAACGGACGGCTGCTCGAACGCTCTCGATGATTGCCAACTCTTCGGCCGTGGATTGCCGACCGTTGTCGGAGAAGCTTCGTGCGATTTGTGCGGTGACCGCCAGGAGCTGGGCGTGGGCGGCCTCAACATGGGCGTGGGCGGCCTCCATCAGGGCTAAGCCGGCTGCCGCAGAACGGACAGCTGCTGTCCCGCTCTCGCCATTTGCTATCCCCGTCGCAGATGTTGCTGCCACCATCTGAGATGCAGTAGTGGCCGTTTCGGCTGCCGCAGCCACCCAGTCGCAGATTGCGGCCGCGCTCAAGTAGGTTGTGAGCACGCTCATGGTGGCTGCGGCATCGCTCTCTCCAGAGTGGGCTGCCGAAGTTGCCCTGACGACGCGGGTCCATGTCCCCATCTTTGACCGGCGACAATTGAATAGTGAAATGATATTTGGGGAGCTAGTTTGCTTGACGCGCCAAATGTGGAGTGTAGCCGACGAACCTTCTCGCGTAAGCCATATATGACGGTGCTCGAAGATATTTTGTATTGCATTTCACACGGTTGGTGATAATAAACTGTGTGTGATGTACTTGATTTTTCATCTTGATTTGAAATACGGAATGGGGTAACAGCGGCAAAGGACGGTGTTTGAATTGCTAGAACATTTATCTGCAGTGAACATACAACTATAGGAGTGTCGTGTTAAAATTTGGAATTATTCGGGGTTCGTTTGGACATTTTTATACATTAACTGAGTTTTCTAGGCATTTTATGTGCATAATTCAAATTTGAACTACAGGCACATGCTCCGGTGCACCAAAATGGGTTGAAAAATCATATATATGTCCTTGGGTGCATTCTTAGGTCCCATGCAAGAAATGGGAATGAATTTCAAACACCTCGGCATCGTGGCTCCACTGCAAACGTTGAGATACTTGGTTTTGAAATTCTAGTAAATCCAAAACTCGTCTGAAATTCATGAAACTTTGCATGCTATCATGGAATGGCACCAACATACTGTGGTAAAAAAATTGTCCCATTTGGGGCAGGTTTTGGTATAAGCTTCTCACAAACCAGAGCTTCCCACAAGAAACCTCATTGTTCTGGTAGGGAACATGTCACCTTTGTGGACGAAACAACATTCGTTGCCTCTTCTTGCCTTCAAATTTTTTCTAGAGGCAACATGGACCAATAGGAGTGTCTTGTTAAAATTTGGAATTATTCGGGGTTCGTTTGGACATTTTTATACATTAACTGAGTTTTCTAGGCATTATATGTGCATAATTCAAAATTGAACTACAGGCACATGCTCCAGTGCACCAAAATGGGTTGAAAAATCATATGTGTGTCCTTGGGTGCATGCTTAGGTCCCATGCAAGAAATGGGGATGAATTTCAAACACCTCGGCATCGTGGCTCCACCGCAAACGTTGAGATACTTGGTTTTGAAATTCTAGTAAATCCAAAACTCGTCTGAAATTCATGAAACTTGGCATGCTATCATGGAATGGCACCAACATGGTGTGGTAAATTTTTGTCCCATTTGGGGCAGGTTTTGGTATAAGCTTCTCACAAACCATAGCCTCTCACAAGAAGCCTCATGATTCCGGTAGGGAACATATGTCACCTTTGTGGACGAAACGACAGTCGTTGCCTCTTCCCGCCTTGATTTTTTTTTCTAGATGCAACATCGACCAATAGGAGTGTCGTGTTAAAATTTGGAATTATTCGGGGTTCGTTTGGACATTTTTATACATTAACTGAGTTTTCTAGGCATTTTATATGCATAATTCAAATTTGAACTACAGGCACATGCTCCGGTGCACCAAAATGGGTTGAAAAATCATATGTGTGTCCTTGGGTGAATGCTTAGGTCCCATGGAAGAAATGGGAATGAATTTCAAACACCTCGGCATCGTGGCTCCACCGCAAACGTTGAGATACTTGGTTTTGAATTTCTAGTAAATCCAAAACTCGTCTGAAATTCATGAAACTTGGCATGTTATCATGGAATGGCACCAACATGCAGTGGTAAAAAATTTGTCCCATTTGGGGCAGGTTTTCGTATAACCTTCTCACAAACCATAGCTTCTCACAAGAAGCCTCATGGTTCCGGTAGGGAACGTGTGTCACCTTTGTGGACGAAACAACAATCGTTGCCTCTTTCCGCCTTGATTTTTTTTCTAGATGCAACATAGACCAATAGGAGTGTAGTGTTAAAATTTTGAATTATTCGGGGTTCGTTTGGACATTTTTATAGATTAACTGATTTTTCTAGGCATTTTATGTGCATAATTCAAATTTGAACTATAGGTACATGCTCCGGTGCACCAAAATGGGTTGAAAAATCATATGTGTGTCCTTGGGTGCATGCTTAGGTCCCATGCAAGAAATGGGAATAAATTTCAAACACCTCAGCATCGTGGCTCGGCCGCAAACGTTGAGATACTTGGTTTTGAAATTCTAGTAAATCCAAAACTCGTCTGAAATTCATGAAACTTGGCATGCTATCATGAAGTGGCTCCAACATGCCGTGGTAAATTTTTTGTCCCATTTGGGGCAGGTTTTGGTATAAGCTTCTCACAAGAAGCCTCGTGGTTCCGGTAGGGAACGTGTCACCTTTGTGGACGAAATGACATTCGTTGCCTCCTCTTGCCTTGATTTTTTTGTAGAGGCAACATAGACCAATTGGAGTGTCATGTTATATTTTGGAATTATTCGGGGTTCGTTTGGACATTTTATACATTAACTAAGTTTTCTGGGCATTTTATGTGCATAATTCAAATTTGAACTACATGCACATGCTCCGGTGCACCAAAATAGGTTGAAAAATCATATATGTGTCCTTGGCTGCATGTTTAGGTCCCATGCAAGAAATAGGAATGAATTTCGAACACCTAGGCTTCGTGGCTCGGTCGCAAACATTGAGAAACTTGGTTTTTAAATTCCTCTAAATCCTAAACTCATCTGAAATTCATGAGACTTGGCATGGTGTCATGAAATGGCGCCAACATGCTGTGGTAAAAAAATTGTCCAATATGACAGAGGGCGCACACACTAATAGCCACAGCCAACATAGCCATTTTGGAACAAATAGCTATCACGTTATCATCACAAACGGTTGTGCAGTATTATTTAAATCGTGGGCGTTCTACTGACCATTTACGTGCCACCACGCGTCCCACTTTTTTATTGGCAACGAGGTGCCGTGCGGGCAGCTGTTTGAGTAGACGGGAGGCGTGCGAGCGAAGTCTGTGGCGCAGGCTGACCGGGAGGCGTGCGACCAGTCCTGCGCTGCGCAGGCTGACCGGGAGGCGTGCGACCAGTCCTCCGCTGCGCAGGCTCGCTGGGAGGCGTGCGAGCAGTACGCTGCGTAGGCTCACCGGGAGGCGTGCGAGCAGTACGCTGCGCAGGCTCACCAGGAAGCGAGCCCTTTGACCTCCATCACCGCCCGCCTCGCTCTCAACCTCTCCATTAATGGCGCCCGAGCCGCTATTTAATAGGCAGCCTTATTGGTCTCTCTTCGCCTCCCATTCCCCTCTCACCCGAATCCTATTTTCCAGAGCTCCACCTACGCCATGGCGCAAAAGGATCATCTGCCACTAGTCTTCCAGTTTGGTGAAGTCGACTCTGAGCCAGAGGAGATAGAAAATAAGGAGGAATGGGACCTCAGGGACATGGCCCTGAACGAGCTGGCCGCGGCGGATGCTGCCCCCGCGCCCATCCCAGCTCCCATCCTTGCACCCGCACCAGCGACCATCCCCGTGGCATTGACGGGCTGGTCGCCGAGCACCATCGCAACGCTGGAAGCCGCGGGCGTCAGCGAGGTCCCCGCGGACCCGCGCGAGCTCGTGTACGTGCCAGCGCCAGCGCCCCCACCTATGCTTGTGCGCGCCCCAGCACCCACCGCGGCGCCGGTCCCCGTGCGCTTGCCTGCACCAGCCACGCCCGTGCCCGTGCGCGCGCCTGCACCCCCCCCCCCTCAGCGTCATGGGACGCCGCCATCGACCGCTACCTCACAGCGCCGCGAGTCACCGTCCCCCCGCCCCCCGCCCGTCGATCGCGCGACGAACGGCTCTTGGATTTGCAAGTCCAAAACATTCTGGGATGGCTTGAAGACTTGAACAACGGCGTCCCGGAGGATGACAACGCCGGCGCAGCATGCTGTTGCTGCCGTTGCCGCCGCTGCCACCGCAATTAGTTTTTTAGGTTAATATTGTATCTCGATCGTATGAATGTAAAATCATAGTGTCACTAAATGAAATCTATGGTTTTGATCAACTTAGTGTTTTTTCTCTGAATGTATAGACTTATCAAAGTAAAAAAACATCAATGTTTTTCTCTGAATAAAACACTCATCGCAAACGTTTCAGACTGAACACCCATATGCAAAGCGAGAGCTGGGTTCCTTCACAGCTAAGCCAAGGGAAAATGTGGCGCGCAGGTTTTGTGCATCTCTTCATCGCAAACGTTTCAGAATGAACACCCGCATGCAAAGCGAGAGCTGGGTTCCTTCGAAGCGAAGCCAGGGGAAAATGTGGCATGCAGGTTTTGTGCATCTCTTCATCGCAAACGATTTTGCATGATGACCCGTGTGCAACAACGTACAAACAATGTGGTAAGATTTGCATCTGTCATATTAGGTATATTTGCCATTTGTCAAATTGGAAAAATTGGCATTTGCCAATCTAGTAACATTGCCATTTGTCAACCTTGTAACACTGCCATTTGTGATTCTCAGAAAAAAAAACATTGCCATTTGTCAAATTTTGCAGCTAAAAATCACTAGTACTATAATTTTTGCAAATGAAATTCAGTAAGCATAGATTTCATTCATAGATTAAGCAGTCGTTCTTTATACAAACAGTTCAACTCGACAGCCGAACCGAATAAACTTTTACCCAATTGTTGCCAACCACATACTGAAATAGCTAGTTCAACTATATATACTAGCTAATTTTAAGTACGTAGTACAGTTCAACCATATCTATAGTCATATGAATTGAACAAAATAGCCCCTAAATACTATTACTATGGAGGGGCTTTGTATAACTTCCAGTAACCTCTCCTCTGCCGAGCGTGCTCAGTAAGAGGCCGAGGAGGAGGAGCCTACCGATGAGCTGGAGAAGTGGAATCCGGCGCCTGCCGCTGCTGCACCTTTAGCGACGCCTAGCTTGAACGCCCTCTGCCGCTCCAGACGATCCCTCTCGAAGCAGCGGGACTCCTCGTATATCTCCACATTCCGCGCCACTGCGAGGGCTTCTGCTGCGGCCACGGTGGCGGTAAGACACTTTGCATGCTCGACCAGGCGCTCCTCCTCCTCCCACAAGAACTCGATGTAGCGCGCGGCAAGGTCGATGATGCTCGTGCGGGCCTCCACATCCCGCCTTCGGGCCGTGGTGGTGGAGCGGGTGATGACCCCAGCGGTCGACGGTGGGGTGGCGGCCACGGCGACCGACGGTGGGGTGGCGGCCACCTCCCACCTTCGGGCCGCGGTGGCAGAGCGAGTGATGGCCACGGCGGCCAACGGTGGGGTGGCGGCCACGACGGCCACCATCCGCCTTCGGGCCGGGGTGGCGGAGCGGGCAATGGCCCTGGCGGCCGACGGTGGTGTGGCGTCCACGGCGGCCGACGGTGGTGTCGCAGCAATGGTGGCCCGCAACAGCTGCCGTCGGGTAGCGGCGGCGGAGAATGTGGCGGGTGTTGTGCGCACACCCAACAGGGACGCCATGGGCAGTACACGCCGCCGGGGACTACGCCGCCGCCGCGGTGTAGCCTCGTAGCTGGAGCTGTCCTCAGATGACGGTGGAGTGGCTGAGCAACGACGACGGACTGGTGCCATTGGCTATGGCAGGAGAAGCAGACGAGATAAGCTACGGGGAGGGAGGGGAAAATGCGATGCCGACTCGCCGGCCGCGACTGTTTATATAGTAGGCCAGTAAGCACTGGGGTTTTGGGGGATTTCGCCGAGTCGGGCGGGAAGCGTGCGCGGCTGTGCGCGGGAACCTGCACGGTTGCGCGGGAACGGGCTCATCGACGATTCATTGGCGCCTCTTCGAGCTAACGTTTGGCCAAAAGAACGCATGTGCGGTGCTCAAGCTTGCGCTCGAAGCCTTCTGCGACAGCGCGGTGACAAGATGTGCGAGAGGAGGACGAAATGACACATACACATACGGTTAATAAAAAACAAACGTTTGCGATTTAATTACCTAGCACACGGCCGCTTTCTACGCAGCATCGCGAACGATTGTTCACCCACTGTGTGATGTGGATCGCGACGTAGTTTCACATCACGCCGCCGGCTCGCAACTGCCGGCCGGCTTGTAGACGGCCATTCCCTGCGTGTTCAACTGCTCTATGCGTGTGGTTGCTCGTGGTTGAGGCGGTTGCAGCGCGCTCTGCTCACGTCCCGCCGCGTCCCTCCGCGCGCGCTGCCAGGCCGGCGCACGATCATGTACGTTCGGGGTGCCATATGCATGCGGTTGCGCCGAACGTGGCGCCACGACGCAGTTACGTGCAGCAAAAACTGCCTAGCGGACGTGCCGAGAATCCCGGCCGCCCGGCCCTCATTTATTCCTATGGCCATTTACCTTCATCTCTCGCGCCCCACGACACAATAAGCACACCCACGATGACACATATAGAGAGGATATCCAGCGGCTCTAATGGCGCTCCGAGCGGCTGACGACAACAACGGGCGGCAGTTCACCACGCCTCACGTAGTGGACACCCACGTGAGGGGGAAGGACCTCTCGGTAGTGTACACCAATGAGCTGGTCTCGGTGGAGAGCTCCATCCACACTATGGAGCAGTTGCTTGCTGAGGACAAGTACCAAGTGGTCGGCTTCGACCTCGAGTTCACTGGGGGTCGTGCCGGGTATGATCAGAAGGTTGCCATCGCCTAGTTGTGCGTGCACCATCACGTCCTCGTCTACCACTACAACCTGGCCACAAGGCCTTGCGAGCGTTTCGCCAGGTTTATCAACAGCCCCGACTACAGGTTCGCTACGGTGGACACCTTCAACAATCTAAAGGTGCTCGAGACTACGGGCTTGACCTGCCAGAAGCTTGTCGACATCCAATGCCAGTACAGGGTCTGGGGCAGAAAGAAGGGGAAGGACTCCCTGGTTGACCTCGCCGTGGCCATCATCGACCCCTACTACAGAGACATGAAGGATGAGTGCAACAAGAACAAGGATGCCTGGCATGAGGCCTGGGTGCGGAGACTGGATGAAGAACACGTCAAGTATGCGGCCAAGGACGCGTACACAAGCTACGAGATGTACAGGCGGATCGTTGACATGAGGAAGTGCCTTCGTCCTGCCCCAGGCGAGGGATCGAGCCACAGAGTAGTGGCGGCCGCGTCACAAGAAGTAGATGATTACATGATCGTTTCTCCTAGTTTAGAATGCATGTAATTGTTTATTGAGGTGTGTGCGAATGTTTTGTATAGTGACCTATGTAATTGGATGTTTAATTTGGTTATATATGTTGTTCTTCTGTAGACAGAGCAAATTACATCGCAGACGGACTAAACTAGGGAACCCGTCGGTGATGATTTCATCAATCGCTGACAATTGTATACCAGCAAGCGTTTGCCCACAACACACACGGCTTATTAGCAGGAATCGTCTGTGTTGTTATCGGTCTTCCCACACATTTCTGATTACTAACCTGTTTGCCGCGTATCACACACATCTTGTTAAGTTGAACCGTTTCTGTTGTTTTGGCTCATCACAAACAATTCATCCGAGTGAACTGTATGCCGTCTATCGCACACATCTTGATCTACCTGACCGTTTCTATTATGTTGGGTAATTGCAAACAGTTCATCCGAGTGAACTGTATGCCGTGTATCGCACACACCTCGATTTGGCTGACCGTGTTTGTTGTTCTGGCTTATCGCAAACAGTTCGTATGGATCAACTGTATGCCACGTATTGCACACGCGTCTCTAATCTGAATCGTGCTTGATGTCTCTGCCATCGCACACAGTTCGTCTTACTGGTGATGGTTTTATTATGACACCGTTTGCGATTCATGCATCGCACACAGTTTGGTCGCGGGGTCTCTGATTCATGTGTCGCGTTAGCGGTCGCCTGCAGTAGTGTGACGAAGGCTATACCATATCATATGCAAACCTTCAAAACCAAGTTAGACGTCCTCTAATCGGTCTGGCAAATTTTAATTACGTGGCTTCTAGAGTTTCTTGATAACACTAGCTACCTACGTACAAAATCAAGGCGATAATTCTTGTTGCTAGATTAACTTTCGGGGTGTGTGAGGGAAGTGACTTAATTAAAAATCTCTAGCCCCACACTAAACTTCGTCAAATACGCATGACCCCCTAGAAGATCGTTCATCTTCATCGCCCTCTTGTGTACACAACGGTTCACTATTCTTGACTATGATGAAGCCCAAAGAACTGTTAGCAGATCGTCGACAGCCAGAGTCGATCGATTGTCAGAACTTTGTACAAAGCTACATCATGTCGTCAATGAACTTAACCGAAGCAACACTCGAGGGAAGCATAGCAAGAACATCAAACCCGCACATCCACATGTGATCTAGATCGAAACCTGCATCTACTCATAGAACCGCTCATGATGCCACTGTTGGGAAACGTAGTAGAAAACAAAAAAACGCCCTACGAACACCCAGGAACAATATGAAGATGCATAAACATTTGGATCACGATCGTCACCGACACCAGAGTGCAACGAAAGTAGATGAGTCGGTGTAGATCGTACTTGGAGTCCCTCGAACCATTGATGATGATCCCGTGAACCGCCCTCGAATGATCCCTCAAACGGAAGATCGAAAGCGCGGCCTCTCTACATGGTTGCAAGCATACAGTCTTCATGATCCGGCAGCGCTTCATCGTCCAGAGCTAATCATTGCCGGCGAATTAGAGGGAGGAGATTAGAACCACACTGGGCTTCTAATTATGAGGATTAGAGGAACTAGGTCTAGCTCTAATTGGATCAACTAGGATCAACTAGAACTAGATGGACTAGAGGAGGCTCCAAAACTTGTGTGTACAAAAGTGCCAAACCCTCTCTAGTATATATAGGTTGGAGGGGAGAGGGAGGGGCGCCACAAGGAGGGAAGGAATCCTCCCTCCTTGGCTGCCCAAGAGGAGGGGGATTCCTCCTCCAATTCGGCCTCCCCTCTCCCCTTTCCATGGAGAGGGATGCGCCACCCCTATTGGGCCCTTGTGGCCCAATTCACCTTCCACCACTTGGCTTTTTAAGGCCCGTTGATATTAAATTAAATATAAAAGTCTCCTAACAATTACTAGAGCCTTTTATTATTAATTTAACATCCCCGAAAACATTTTCCACCTATATATTATTTATCGGTAATACCCGGTATTGCCTGATAAACTCCGAAGCCCTTCCGGTGACCGCGAAACGCTTCCGGTTCCTCTCGAAACTATTTCGAATATTAATGAAACAATTCCAAAAATAAATCCTCGATACTCTCATCCTACTAACACTCAGTAGATCGTGATTACCTTAAGCTTGTGACCCCGTAGGTTCGGTAAAACATAGACATGAACGAAACCCCTTCGTTCAATGATCGATAGCGGAACCGTGGACGTCCATATCGATCCCTATGATTGCACGAATGACATACGAGTGAACCTTTGGTTATCATGTGATGTTCCCTTTGCTTCACGATACTTTACAAAACCCGAGGTGAGATGTATAGGTATCCTCTTGAGTAATACACATGCTCACTATACCAGTCTCCTCGTTACCGGTTTTGTTCTTCTTTCTCGTTGACATGTTCTGGCATCCCCGTGACGTAGTCACCTATGTCTGGCCAGACGATGATGGATGCCGTCACACCGAGAAGGTCCTAAGAATATCTCTCCATCAATGGAGGAGCAAATCCCACTCTCGAGCTATTGAGTCTCTTGTCAAACTTTCCGATGAACCTGTAAGTTGTCGTTATGATCACAAAGTTATAGATGACGTTTGAGCAACCCTAATGCTCAATCATACAGTAAGAAGTGACTGTGATGATCTCATGGTCCAAGGAACTAAAACACATGTTAACACTCCGTGTTATAACAATTGATATCATCTCAAAGTATAACAAACAAGTTTGGGTCGATTCAATATGATCTTTCTTCTAACGTCATAGTCTCAAAGTTGTTTTAGGACTGTCATTACACTTAACGATATCCTAAGATTCGAAAAACATGATCACAAACAACACTTTAGCTAGTCTTAGAGGCTAGACTAGGAATCTTATTTTGCCGTTTATCATTCCACACGTGCGTATGAGTTTTCCACTAAATCACATATTCCAGGATCATAGCAGTTATAGCATAGAATATAAACTCTTAATTATGAACATGAAAAATAGAATAATACAATATTATTGCCTCTAGGGCATATTTCCAACATAAACGCCATGTGCACTACCTGGTTCCAACGTAGCGACCGCGGAACTGCGTCCCTTGGCCGGGGCGCTATCCAGGCCATCTCGGTGAACTCTGGCAGCTAGCCGATCTTCACCAACTATTCCAGATGAGACCGAGAAACGGAGGAGCATTTCCAGTTGCGATTGGGAAGGCATGGCAGGGGCTGCGATTGCGCACCCAATGGATCTTCCCGGCCAGGAACCTCCCTGGAAAACGCAGAAGGAGCGGCCATCCGCCTCTCAAAAGATGGGTTCCTCAAGTCTGACAATGGTGGGTGGAATTTTTTTGAGGAAGAAGAGCGGATGGCCCGAGCGCCGCCCCTGCTCCCGTATTTAATGGGAGGGGCGCTTGATCTTACCCATGACAGCAACGACGCCTGAAGCATAAGTGGTGGGCTGATTCACAATGGTTCGGGGCCGCCCGACAGGGAAACTGGGCCCAAGCCGGCCAAGAGCGACCTCGCCCCGGCAACAGGGCGATGACGACGTGATGAAGACGAGGGAGCACGTGTTGCAGCCAGAGAGCTCCAGAAGGAAAGGAGGGTTACACTCACTGGAAAGGGAGCCCGACGAAGATCTTGGAGCTAAAAGCCTGTGACCTCCACCGCGCTCGGGGGCTACTGACGGGGCCATGACCCGGGGGTGGCTAACCAAACTGGGCCAAGTGAAGACATGTGTCAGCGACCAGGGCCCAAATAGCCAGAGGAACCGACCTTACCATGACCTGCTCTCCAAGGCAAGGGCGGCGGCGTCCTAGATCGCGTTGGTCATCCTGTAAACCCTAGACCTCCCTGCCTATATAAAGGGAGGTCAGGGAACCCTCTAGATCATCGAATCTTAGATCAACAAATTCTCGGTAGCAAACTCATATGCCATTGTAATCCTCTACATGAGGTATCCCTCCACCATATAACATGAAGAAGCAGGACGTAGGGTATTACTCTTCGGAGGCCCAAACCTGGGTAACCTGTGTGTGCAGTCTCCGTCCTGGTACTTTCGACTTCGTCATGAACCCTACCAAGGGATCTGACGGTATTTCACTCCGTCAGAGGGCGCCACTTATGCTATTGGGCCCAATAACTCTCCACCACTAGGCCTTTTAGTATTTTCTTTGGCCGTTGATATTAAATTAATTCTAGAAGCCTCCTAATCAATATTAGAACCTTTTATCATTTATTTAACGTCTCCGGAAACATTTTCCACCTATATATCAATTCCCGGTCTCTCAAAACTATTTCTAATATTCTCGAAACTATTATGTGAATATTCCATCATAACTCTTACTCCACTAACACTCAACAGATCGTGATTCCCTTAAGCGTGTGACCCTGTAGGTTCGGTAAAACATAGACATGAACGAAACTCCCTTTCGTTCAATGATTAATAGCGGAACCGTGGACATCCATATTGATCCCTATGAATATACGAATGATATTCGAGTGAACCTTTGGTTATCATAAGCTATTCCCTTTGCTTCGCGATACTTTACAAAACCTGAGGTGAGATATATCGGTATCCTCTTGAGTCATTCTCATGCTCACTATACCGGTCCCCTCGTTACCGGTTTTGTTCTTTTTTTTCGTTGACATGTTCCGGCATCCCTGTGACCTAGTCACCTGTGTCTGGCTAGACTATGATGGATGTTGTCACACCGAGAGGGCCCTAAGAATATCTCTCCATCATCGGCGGAGCAAATTCCACTCTTGAGCTACCTAGCCCCTTGTCATACTTTCTGACGAACCTGAAGTTGTCGTTATAATCACCGTGTTATAGATGACGTTTGAGCAACTCCAAAGTTCATCGTCCAGTATGAAGTGACTACGATACTCTCATGGTCTAAGGAACTAAAGCATAACTCTCTGTGTTATATCAATAGACTTGTGACGATTGCATCTCAAAGTATAACAAACAAGTTGGGTCAATTCAATATGATCGTTCTTCTAACATCATACCCTCAAAATTTGTTTTGGGATTATCGTTACACTTAATGAAATCCCAAGATCCAGAAAACATGATCAATATACAACACTTGAGCTAGTTCTAGAGGCAAGACTAGGAATCAGGTTTTACCGTTTATCATTCCACACATGCTTATGAGTTTTCCTCCGAATCACATATTCCAGAATCATAGCAGTTATAGCATAGAATATAAACTCTTAATTATAAACGTGGAAATAAATAATACAATATTATTGCCTCTAGGGCATATTTCCAACATATGCCGCCCCCAAACTTTTTCTGGGACGGGCCGTTTTGCGGGACCTGCGCGGAACGATTTTTTGCCCCGGTAACTTAGAATGACAGTTATTATAGGGGCCGGGGCACTGGATTTAGATGCTCTTAGAGCATCTATAGCCGGACTCCCCAAATTGACCGGGCGGACAAAGGACCACTGACCGAACAGGAAAGAGAAGAAAAAAGTTGACCCAACCGGACCCCTCAAAGCCTCCTCAAATGCCCGGGCTGTCCACAGTCTTCATATTGCCCTCATATGAGATGAGTATGAGGAATGCCCGGGTGTGTTCGGTCAGTGATCCTGCGTCCGCCACATAGGATTTGTCCCACCACGGAGCATCTTTTTTCTTTCTTTATTATTTCTTTTCTTTCTCTCTCCTTCTCCACCAATCACATGCATGTGGCCGAACGTATAGGGAAAAAAGTGAGGGACATGACTGCGTGGACGGGTAAATAGGGAGTCAAAACAGACAGGCCCAGAAAACTAACCGGGCGCGTCCGTGGACGTTTGAGGGGTCAAATTTGCCCAGTCCGGCTGTAGATGCCCTTACCCTCGCAAAAAAGGAAAAGACATTTAGGCCCCGTTCGATATACATGAATTTTGCAGGAACTTTTGGAGGAAGGATTTCCGTAGGAATTTCTACTCGTAGTGCGTTCCTTTCAGAGGCATCTGGGTCGTCTGTTCCACCGAAAAGTCACACAAACCTATACTTTTCACAGGAAATCTAGGCTCCGTTCGGTTCAGCGGCAGAAAAAAAATGAAGGAATAAATAACTGCATAAGTATAGAGTTGAGTGGGAAAAGCAAACCTATGGGGCCTTTTGGCATGTTCGGTTTGCAGGAAAATGCACCATTGGAGTACGAAGGTGAGATGGACGTTCTCAATACTGATTATAATTTTTTATTGTTTTGAAAAGTGATGACCTCTCACAACTCTCATGCAGCTGCATTGTTTATTCGTCTGCACCACCCTAGAGCCAGCGCTTAGCCTCGGGCCTCCGCGAGAACATGAGGTTCTACTGGATTTTAGATTTCCTGTGAAAAGTACAGGGTTGTGTGACTTTCCGGTGGAACGAACGACCGAGATTCCTCTGAAACGAACGCACGACGTGTAGAAATTCCAATGGAAACCCTTCCTCCAAAAGTTCATGCAAAATTCCTGTATACCGAATGGGGCCCTAAAATCCAGTAGAACCTCATGTTCTCGCGGAGGCCTTAGGCTAAGCGCACCCTCTAAGGGTGGTGCAGCCGAATAAACAATGCAACTACATGAGAGTTGTGAGAGATCATCACTTTTCATCAAAACAATAAAAATGTAGTACTCCAATGGGGTCTTTTCCTTGCAAGGCTAAAAGGCCCCGTATGTTTGCTCTTCCCGCTCAACTCTATACCTATGCCGTTATTTATTCCTTCGTTTTTCTGCCTGAGCCTTAGATGCTCTTACCTTCTCATGAAAGGAAAAGACACAAGGAGCATGTTTGGTTCTTGTCCTGGTTGCCGCGCGCCTGGCCTGGTACTTGCCTGGAAGCTGCCGGGACATTGTTTGGTTGATGTCCTGAGAAGCTCCCTGGTCCAGGCCAGACTTCCAGTCGCAGGCGACAAAAACTAGCGCATGAGCGTACGCCACTGCAGCATGTGACTAATGCCATGATTAGCTCCATCCAGGCCAGGCTTCTTGTTCCAGGCGACCAAAAACAAGCGCCTGGCCGCCTGCCTGGGCATTAATTTCACGATTAGCAAAGGGAAAGGACGGACTTCCTATATAGCTGGGCCATATCACGCACAACTTCCCATGCTATTTACAGTCGGCTACAGGTCACCAACCAAACACCTCAATCTGAGGCCTCATTTGGTTTGGAGGATTTTCATAGGAAAAACATAGGAACAAGGATTCCCGAGGAAAATATCTTATAGATGCATTCGGTTTGTAATAAATGAGGAATTTCATAGAAATACTATTTATTTCCTGTGTTTTTGGAGGAATCTATACATCCACTTAAAGCTCATTTTGCGCGTAGAAACGAGGCAAGACAATTCCTTAGGATGACAAGTGCCATCCTATCAAATTCCTATACTATTCCTAATTCCTACGTTTTGGTTTTCTCCAAACTCAATGAGCCCTGATACTTGCCTGGCCACGCAAAAATCGTAAGAACTAGAAGGGCACGCGCGCTTTGCCGCGCCGTTTATTCTCTCTCACTTTTTTCTTGTAGAAACCCAACACCTGGATAGGGATTATGCTTTTTTCCCCAAGACCTTGTACAAAAAGGAGAAAAATGGACACTTCTTATCATACCACCCACTGCTAATCATCTGCATATCGATTATGAAGCGAACTAATATTAAGTATATTTAACATCGAAGAAACAAAAGAAAATTTGCATGAAGATTACACACATAAGAGCCTTTCTGCAAATTACTCCATGCGTGTAATAGGCATTGTGCATCCATAACAATCAAGGATGAAAATAGCACACATAAAAGACAACATAAACTTTTCAGGTAGCATGCTGGACTTGCTTACTCCACCAAAATGCATAACTGATATCATCTATAATTAAGCTCATCTTGATTGAAAGCGTTGGATGATCTTCTCATCCAAGCTTGCATCAACGGCATAATGAAAGAACTGTAGTTTTACTAAGGATGCCTTTAGGCCAAGTTTTTTTCCTACGCCAAACATCATATAACTCCCATCAATATAATTCTCGATAGCCCAACAACATGCGGATTCTAGTACAATAGTAAAACGGAAACATACTATACAACTGGGAAGCAGAATAGGTGACTGAATAGTTCTGCACAACTAAGAAAGAATCAAAATGAAAAATGATATCCACAGAAATTTAAACCATCCAACTTCCCTTTATCCTATGCAGAATGATATGAACTATTCACACTTTGTGTGGAACTGTGGATGCATTTTATGCAGTTTACATTTGAGGAGAACACCAGAACTCTACAAATGTAGACACTTGTTTTTGAAATTTTGAACACTAAACATGCAGTGTATAACCATCTACACGAAGGGTTTCATTGCTGGTAAAAATATTATCCCAAATGATAAAATAAAATCACATTAATAAAGAATAGTATAGTTTCGTAAAACATAACAAATTAGTCAGTTATATGGTCGTCTGCTATACCAACTGGACCATGTTCGTTAACTCTCAAGATATCATCCAGTGGTGTGCAGAAAAATGTTTCGTTTCCGCATGAATAGCACCACGACTACAGAGTATACAGCTAATCTTTTTCACTACCTCTCCTAAAAAATAGAGACACAACACATTAACAATTCACGACAATTGCAGCGGTGGATAGTCATTTTCATACTTTGCATGACAGTACACAAAACTCGATCTATGTGTTCTGTTAGAAATACGAAGAAGAACCAAAAGGTACAGATTGTCCTTTAAGTGAAATAACTTCTTTTGGTTCATTATGGTCTATTACAATGACGACATAGGAGACCTAATTATACAACATATATGGTAATTGTAAGAAAATGCACAGAACACTGAAAGCATAGGTCACCAACATTTTTCATGGATATAAACCTATGGTGCTTCTTCAGTTCAGAACTAAATACCATCATCCATACATACATGGAAGAGATATAAAACAACATCTATCTCAAAAGAAAGGAAAAGAAAGGAAAAGGAACATCGGCAGTGTTTTAATCAGGTATACTCTATCGTTGTACTGCATATACCTTTGACAGTGTGAAAGAGGACTTCAGATTTATTTATTTTGCGACAAAACCGCACCTGCTAGTTTTATCCCGTCAAGTCTTTTGGCAAAACACAAGGTTCTCTCCTTAATTATGAATGCCCTTTTCTTGGTCTATCTCCTTTCTAGACCAGCAAGTCCTAAAAAAACACAAAATTACTAAGTTGAATGACATGCTAGCTAGCAAAATGACCACAATAGCCAGCAATATTAATCAGGTATACTCTATCATTGTACTGCATATACCTTTGACAGTGTGAAAAAGGGACTTCAGATTTTTTGTGTGACAAAATCGCACCTGCTAGTTTTATCCCTTCCAAGTCTTTTGGCAAACCACAAGGTTCTCTCCTTAATGATGAATGCCCTCTTCTTGATCGATCTCCTTTCTAGATCAGTCCTACAGAGACACAGAACTACTAAGTTGGATGACATGCTAGCTAGCAAAATGACCACAAAAGCCATCAATGTGAGTGAAGTGATAAAAGTCGCACTGAAGAACATGGGGGCTTGACTATATATAATTAGATAGCCAGTATAAACTAACTCTATGGTGTAATTTTGTGTTGCTACAACATCACTGTACATGCCAAAATCATATAGCATAAATCTCAGGAAGCAATTCCAATGGATGAAATGGATCATGAAAAAGGAGAATTTGTTTTAACAAACTAACTCTCTAAGGTGCAACTTTTTTAGAAGTACATTTATTTTCATTGCTAAATTAGTACATCATCTTTGTTTTACACGGACCTTACATAATTGACAATATCATCCAATATGAGGGCCTTACGTGATCTACATAAATTGATGCACATATTTTTAGCCCTAGTTACCCTATACAAAACAAGGCAATTAACACAATTAACATGTAGTCAATATTTAACAGTAATGAACTAACCTAAACCTTGCCACAACAAGGGTACATGGCCTGAAACATCTTCGCCCTTGTACTGATCGTCTCCATCTTTTCCTGGAGAAAATAAAATGCTAGAACAGATAAGGAAAAGAAGAGGCCAAAAGAAACAAGCTAAGCTAGCGACACAAAAAATCAAGAAAAATATAGCAACGATCATCAATACACTTCTGGAAGGTTGTAGCTTCTACTACTAAAACTGCCCCTTACCCCCAAAACTCAATGTCACACAAAGGATATTCAAGTATGATTCATTAAAAAAATTTGATTAGTTCATTTATTGGTGAATGGAATTTATCATATTAGCATACAACCCCGCTCGACCAGAAAACTTCCTTTGTAGGTAGCTCGGAAGCTATAAAGACCAGGCACATCCACACACGGCTCACCGTCGCTACCATGAACGGCAGGAGCAGCCGCAACCACCCGAACCTCAGTACCACCACCATGACTGAAAGAACCAGGCACATCGACCTACCCCAAGCCCCACCACCATGACTGGAAGAAGCACATCGAGCTACCCCTAGCCCCACCACCACGGGACACATCAAGACAACCATCCAACAATGATCCATCCAAAGAGGACTACTATACAGAACAACACGGTCAGCACACAACAACGCACCAAATTAACCAAAACAAAGAAGGAACTGCAAGATGAAGGAAAAGGAACGCACCAATCCAAACGGAGACTGCCATAGTAGCCGAAACAGGAAGAAGACCGAGACAGACGGTACAGCGACGGCGGCAACGCCCTCCACCCGCAGTAGGAATACCGAGCCGTCCGCACCGCCCCACAGAAATCTCACCCACCGACCACCTCACCCCTGCCCAAATCAAAATCCCCTTTGACCAGAGTTGCAATGGACGGCGCAAGGGACACGCACGCTGCGGAGAAGGCGGGGCGAGGAGAAGGCGACATGGAGCTAGTGGCGGCAGGAGGAGCAGTGGGACGAACCGGAGGCAACGGCGGCGTTCAATCCTAGGGTTTGCCGGGGCGAGAGCTCGAATGGTTCGTTGGGAAGAGATAGGACCGAAGGTTGCTTGAGTCGGATCTCGATGGGGGCGGCGGCAAGGTGGTGCGACGGTGGAGAAGATTGCCGGTGACGGCCAGAGCTGGGGGAGCCGCGGACGGAGGAATCTTCTGGTGGAGACTTAGGCAGGAAGAAACATGAGGGAAAAGAGAGGGAGAGTGAATGGATTGGTGTGGTGCCGGTGCGGGGGGTTTGCTTCGGGTTCCAACTCTGGCCGTCGGGCCCCATAAGGGAAATCGATTGGGAAGACTTGGTCAAAATCGATGCCATGACCAAATCCATTACGTGGATTGCTCCTGGGCGTTTTTACCCCAGGGAGCTTAGTGAATTAAGGGATTTCAGGCTAGTTCCAGGCAGGAAGTTCAGGTCTCCAACCAAACTGACCCAAGGTCCGCAACCAGTTGGTACGACCCAAGACGCATATTCAGTGGGAGGAGACGTTCCGTCGACGACGAGGTGCCTACGGTGACTTCGTAAATTTCAAGATGATATGCTGGCTCAGTCTCTCGGAGGTGCTCATAGGGGTAGGGTGTGCGTGTGTGCGTTCATAGGGGTGAGTGTATGCGCGTGTATCTGAGCGCTTGCGTCTGTACTGTGTTAAAAAAAAAAACGCATATTCAGTTATTCACCATAGATCTGAGTCGCGCCGCTGCACCTTTCTGCCTCGACGCCGGTGACTCACGTACTGGCGGCGCCGTGACGCTCGAAAGTTTAGCGAACTCCACACATCCAAACAGACGTTGATCCATCGACCCGAACCAAGTAACAACACCGAGAGCTCGGCGAGATGATGTCACCGAAGCCCTCTGCCTCCGCTGCCGCCGAAGGCGGCAGGATTGCCTCAACCTCTCACTCCGCGCTGACGGCGAGGTGAGTTTTTGGCTTCACCCCTACCCCATTTTCTCAATCTGCTCAAACCTGATTCAGCAAAACACGAGATCTCGCAGCTGGATTTGCGTTTATGCGTAGTTATATTTTTATTAATAGCTTAACCAGGTTCGCGAGGCGAAATTTGGTTGGAAGAGGCTATCAGTGGTTAATTTGCGATGGATTTTGTTCCCCGTTTGTTTTGCTAGCTTCAGTCTGCGCTATTCATTATGTATCTCCTTATGTTATGTGATACTAGCGAGTTTACTAGATCCAGCTTGTGCTTACGCGTGCTACCTCTCGCGTGCTCGGGATTAGGATTTGGAATGGGACTATTTTTCTGCAGCCGACCGTGTAGGCTGCTATGGATCCTGTAGAGAGTTGAGGCAAATCGAACAATCTGACCAGTACATACACTTACCATATGCTTTTAGCTGCTGTGGTATACAAAAATATGGTGGTTTGTATGTATGCTCACCTTCCCTTTTTACTGATTGCTTCTCCTTTCTTCATCAAATTTATATGTACTGTTGCTTTTGGTGCTTGGATTAGTTGCTATGAGAATAGATGGAGTTCACACATCATCATGGCAAAATTTTGAAATCTTGTAGTAGTTACACGGCAAATTTAGGAAAAAAATGATTCACAACACATGGCAATTTTGTGTAAACTGAATGGAATGATCACATGGTAAATTCTATCCCCATGGAATTTCTACGTAGATAGCATGGCAAATTTATCATATTTAACGTTTTTGTGGCAAATCCATAAGTTTTGCCATGTCTTCAGAGAACAAAAATCCGTAATAATTTTGCCATACTTTTTGTCAAAATAAACAAAATTTGGCACGTCTACAATTTTTTGTCATGTCAACTTTAGTTTTTCATGAAATGCGATGTTCAAATTCATACACCATCATGGTAAATTTTGTGTAACATCCGATGGCAAAATCTTTTCTTCAAGATAGCATGGCAAAAAGTTTCATTTGTCGATCATGGCAATTTTCTTTTCTTTGCAACATGGCAAAAAATTGCTTTTTACGGGACCATGGCAATTTAAGTTCATGGAGCATGGCAAATGTAGTTTTATGGATCACGGGAATTTTACTTTTTATGACCATGGCAAATTTCTTTCTTTTTTTGTAACATGGAAAAATTTCTTCTCTATGGAACCATGGAAAATCTAGTCTATATATCATGGCAAAATTAGTTTATGGACCAGGAAAATCTTAGTTCATGGACCATGGGTCCATGGCAAAATACATTTTCTTGATCATGGCAATTTTACTTCATGGACCATGGCAAATTTCTTTGTTTATGCAAAATGGCAAAATTTCTTTTCTATGGGACCATGGCAAATTTAGTCTATTTATATGGCAAATTCAATTTATGGATCATGGCAATCTTTTTTTTGTGCACCATGGCAAATACAGTTTTAGAGACCATGTCACATTTTTCGAATGATGGCAAGTTTACGGCAGCATGGCAATTATATTAATTAGCCCATGGTAGTTTTTGTAGGTAAAATGGCAATTTCATTATGTAGACCATGGCAAATTATTTTGATTTGGCCTGGTATTTTTTTACTTATAGACCATGATAGTTTGATTGTATGTATCGTGGCAAATTTATTATTTATTTATACTATGACAATTTTATTAATTAGAAGTTGGCAATTTCTTTTTTTTGCAACATGGCAAATTTTCTATTCTATGGAATCATGGCAAATTTAGTCTATATAGCAAGTGTATGGACCATGACAATCTTAGTTCATGGACCATGGCATATACACTTTATGGACCATGGTAATTTTATGTTTCGCATGGAAAATAATTTTTATGTTTTCAACCATGACATAATTGTTGTTTGGACTGAGGTAATATTGTAATTTACACCATGGGAAATTTATATTTTTGACAATGGAAAAATTATTATTTTAACCATGGCAAATTTATTGTTTAGACCATTACAAATTTAGTTTTGTACACGAGAAGGAAATTGTTTATCGCATACACCATAATAAATTCTGTTTTTGTAAATTATTTTTGAAACACGGAAATTCGTTGAATAAAGCATGGTAATTTAATTTTTTGTATACCATGGCAATTTACATGAATATCACATGCCAAATTTCTTTTGATAAATTTTTATTTTGTTTTTCTATTCAAAATCAGGTTCATTTTTTCAGGTTTAAGGCTTGATAGTAGTCATCAGGTAATTTGGGGCCTTTTGTATGCCCTTTTTTTGTTTTCGATTAATGTTGACGTTGGGTTCGGAGGAGGCCCATTTAAAAAGGCCCTTAGTGTTGTTGGGGTCGCGCTCAGGGGTTCTTCCAATTAACGGAATCGTTCGATGGATTGATTCCCCCTTAGCGAACGTTTTGTTCGGGTTGGGGGTCCCCAGATCGAAAGCCAGTTCGTTATCGGGGTCCAACTTCTATGGGTCTGACCAAATATATTGACGGTGCTATGGCCCAGGGGTGCCTCAAGCCACCGGAAGTCGGGCCATCAGGCCGGCCCGAGGCCCCATAGCTCGCTACACGCCCCGACCATGAACCCGGCCTGTGGGTCCTCTAGAAGGAAGGAACCGACATGCTTGGCATGCAAGATAAGAAGACCGGATCTCCAGGACTCTCCAAACCGCCCTAGCCGACTAGGATTTAAACCTAGGCCTCGACACCTTTATAGGCCGAGGCCGAGCTAGTCATTAGGGTACCTTATCATCATCCCTCGGTACCTATGATCTTAGAGATCACCATTGTACACCCGATTACATCAATACAATAAGAGTAGTAGGGTTTTATTTCCAGAGAGAGGGCCCGAACTTGGGTAAACTGCCTCCTGTTTCCCCTCTGGGCTTTTCGGCTAGTCGCATCACCCTATCGAGGGGTCTGCCCGAGTCTACACCGTCAGTGGTGCGCCAGGAACGGGTCGTGCAGGTCGGAACAGAGATCCAGATGGGATCCACATCAATCGCGATGTCTTCGCTCTAGGGCAGATCTTTGATTTTGGGGTGATGAACCTCACCACCAACTCAGCGGGGTAGATCGAACCCAGCGACACCTATGTTCCTGGCCAGATTCTCTTCTTTGGGAATCTGGAATTCGTCGCCGACGCGCGCGATGAGCTTTGCCTCTGCAATTCGGCACCTTGTCGGATTCCGGAGCTGGAGCTGATCTTCAACAACCCACCCACCTCCCACTTTGTTGCCATCGTGGAGTCGCTCCACGACGTCCTCGAAGAGCGCGAGGAGGAACGTGACGACAACTGCCCGGAAGCCATCTCGGTACGCCCTCGACTGTGGGAGCCGATCACCTGCTACATGGTTGACAACATCGCCAAACCCTCGGGCTCCCCCGCTGATGCCATCGCCGTCGACCTCGATGAAGAAGCAATGGCAAACCTCAACATGCCGGTGACAGGAACCAACGAGAACTCCAAAAAGGCGGAGGCCAACCGGAAAAAGATGCATCTCCTTCACCGGCGCCTACAGCGGCAACGCAACCGCCTCCTAGATCATCAGACCAAAATTTTGTCCTCCATGGAGCTGGTCCGAAACCTGGCTGCGTGACATCCGAGGATGCGGCGGAGCTCGTAGTTCGAGGCCGGAATGCGCGCACTTCCATCAATGGAGCCACGCGCGCCGATTCGACAGTTTTCCACACACAACACGCAACCTCCTGGTCGCAACCGCGCGCTAGATGACATCGAGCTCCCGGAAGGTCATCCAGACTGGGAAAAGTTCAAAGAAATCAAGAAGACCCAGACGGTGGTGCAGGAGCAGGGCTACGGCAGATCACGCAGCAAGGTGGCCACCACTAACGTGCAGACGTCGGCTAGCCGCACGCTGGCTCGCTCGGGCAGCCGCCAGTTCGCCATCCTCGGGGCGACCCAGCCGGCTCGCTCTGGTAGCCGCCAACTCGCTAACCCTGGGACGGTTCTACCACCCCGATACCCCTACCGGCTAGTGCCGCCTCCCCATAAGACTGAGGTCCAAATGCAGCTATGGCTCCGCCGCGAGGCATGGCTACCTGTCCATGGCACATACCAGTGGCTGGCAAGCCAGTATGAGCTCGAGAGCTGCATCCAAGAGGATGGTGAGTCAATTCGACACTACATCGCCCGACGGCTCAAAAAGAACATCTCCAAGTGGCTGGGGCGGAAGCCATTGCAACCTTTCGGAATGGTTGCACCGATGAGCTGCTCACACAAGTAGGCCGGTCTACTGTCAGAACCATGAACGACTCGATGAGCATCGCCAAAGAATTTGCTTCTGGCGACGAGGCTTGGCAAGCCAAGCACACATTGAGGAAATTCGCTACTCCCGCGGTGACCCTGACACCTCTGGCATCGACGATGAGTATTGTCGTTCACGGCGCAACAACAATAACAGAAACAAAGAGCGCAAGAACAAGGAGCCCGACGTTGACCTAGTCAACGCCGAATTTGGTGCCCAGCGCCAAGGCGGGGGACAAGGCCCGACGAAGCGGCAGTGGCAACCAAGAGGCAAGGGGCGAGGCCCATCCTATGTCGAGATCATGAATAGCCCGTGCCACTACCATACCCCCAAGAACGAGCCACATGCCACACACACCAACGGAGAGTGCATCATGCACAAAAAGCAGGCTGAGGAGATAGACAATGGCGGCGGCAACGACCACGAGGATCGCCATGATCCGCCCCTCAGCGCTCGAGGCGGCTGTGGCGGTGGTGCTAAAGGCGGTGCTGGTGGTGGAGTCGGCGCAACAACCCACAATAAACCCTTTCCTGTGGAAGTCCGCAATGTCCAGATGATCTTCCGTAGCGTAGAGTCAAAGAGACAACCGAAAGTTGCAAGCCGTGAGGTCTACGCGGAGACGCCGGCTGTCATGCAATACCTGGACTTCTCCTAACACGTATGAGGAAACTATGGGGATTTCCTCGTGTAATGGTATAAGCATTATTGCAAGCAAGACAATGGAGTTTTAAATTGTTCATCATTTTTGGTGCAATACAAGGAGATATTTGACAAAATTCGAAACAATGCGTGTCCAAATCTAGGTGGTCATGACATGGATGTTCACAAGTCATGCAAATACCATTAACCAAAGGCTTGTCATCTATGCCAAACTCACAAATGAGATTGAATTTTATGGGATATGCATAGTTACTATGATGAGATTGCAAAGATGTGAATTTGGAAATCTCATCCATAGCATATGACAAAGCAATAGGATTATCAAACATGATGTGACCTAAAGAACTTCCGAAAGATATCCTTTGCAACATAGCATCACATCTAATAGAATCCACATGAACATCATCATACTCATCATAAATGGGTAATAAATCATCACACGAGGAACTCAAACTAGCATGAGGCATGGAGCGAGATCATCATGCAATCAATCAATGCCATGGTAGTTTACTGGGGAGACAATAGCATCACCATCACCTATATTGTTACCTTTGGAGGTCCACTCATGTGATGCTGTGGTGGAAAGGACCATCTTGTGGTCATCTTCATCATCTTGATGGAACCAAGGGGGGGGGGGGGTCATCTTCTTCCATCATGGCCATCGTCGTATCCATAGGAGGGACGCAATTGTCGAGTATCGGGTCGTCGTCGTCCATGAGACCTTGCACCTAGTGGCACAACATGAGTAGAGATTAAGTTGTTAGAAATGGAAATGGCTCACATGACTTATCAACTACCTTACTCCCTCTATGTGGTGGCTCACTCCCTCAAGGTAGGTGCACTCAAAGTCACATATGGTGGAGTCACACATCTCACTCATGTGGTGGTGGTGGCTTTCCTCACATGGAAATTGGGGCATCTCATCATATATATAGGGCTAGTGATGAACACTCTCGCTCTCTCAAAGTGAATGCACCCAATCTCTCATATGGTGGAATGACTCTCATCCTCACATGGGATTTGGTTCATCTCGTAGAACTTAGAGCTTGGAGTAGCATCGGTGCACACATCTCCATAGTCATCATACGCCGCCGTGGTTGAAGGGAAATTCCCATGCTCAACCATCTCGTCATTGTCGCCATAGATGAAGGCCATATGACCAGGCTCATCATCATCCGCGCCTCCATGACCGAACGGAATATCCCATGCTCGTCCATCTCACATGTGGTGACTCCGAAGATGGAGTGGTCACCCTTGCTTGTAGTTGGCAGCCTTGATGTTGGCGACATAGCTACCTCTTTTCGATGATGGTGGTGTGATCTTGAAGATTGTAGCTTGGATGCATCTGCACTTGAAAGCCGTCCTGAAGATGGTCTTGAAGAAGAAGCCGACTTGCGGTTATGGATTAATTCTGCAAGTTTGTCCATCTTGGCGTTTGGGCGGTCCATCATGGCGTCGAAGTTGTCATTGTAGGTGTAGACCGAAGGATATGTGGTTTCCCTATCCGTAGTAGCACTTGAGCAAGGTGTGAATAGAGAAGGGGAAGGATAATACTAAAGTTACCTCTTTCCGATGTTAGTGAAGGATCAAGTGATCTCGCAATTGGCAATGCGAAGTGAATAACTTGGTAATGAACCTTGTCCAATGTCACACCTACATAAAAGTGCTTATAGTGGAGTTGGGTAGGGATTAGAGGCACGAAATCAAGCAATTTGAAGTCCAAGATAAAGTTGGAAGAAAACCACAATGAAATCAAAATGCTATGCAAGTGTTCACAAAAGGATGGATATGCAGGCAAAAAGGAAAAGCACACGTGGAGATAAATGGGGCTAGTGCAACTATAGGGATGAGCAACACAAAATTGCCTAATGAAGATTAAGCTCGTGTTACACAAGCACGAGAGACGCTAGCTTGGTTGCACGATAGGGCAAGATTCGCATTCTGGCACCAACCAACGTATGCAAGCGTAGCGTTTCCTATTCCAAGTATCCTTCTGTATAAGTATCTTTTGCTCAAAATGATCTTGCGTATAAAGCTTTTGTGACTCTTACTCTTGCTTTCTCCTTATTGTATCTCTCTTTTTTTGAACATTTTCTTCCTTTGACCATTTTCCTTGAGCCTTGACCAAATACGCAAGACAAGTATCACAATATGATGCACACACCAAACTATAACACGATATGACGCGTAAACAATACTAAGGTGCTCAAGTTCACGAGGCCCGACAATCGCAATACGTTGAAAGGTAATCGCAAAGAATGGTAGGGCTCACAAGGGTAATGGCAAGGAAGGTAAAGTTTGGGGGACGGAATGGTATACCTTGTCGACACCTTTACCTTGACAAAATCGGAGGGTACCGGACTTGCTCCCGGTGTCGGTGTCAAAAGGATGGATGGTCGATGTCGTTGGCGAGCTTGGTGGTTGATGTAGTCGATGGAGAGGTACTTGTCGTTGTCGTAGAGCTCGAAGTCCGAAGCCAGCAAAGAGGCCCAACTTCCAAGTGTTGTGGACAATGGCCTTGGCGAAGATGCCCAAGTCGCCAAAGGTTTGACCAAGCAAATGATGTGGAAACCTATATGGGAGCCTTGGGCATGTCGATAGCTTCAAAACGAGCCCAAGAACACTCAAATGGAGTCCGGATGTGGAAGTTATGGACAAAACAAGAAATCAGTCGAGGCACTGTTTCCAGCGGGCGGACGTCCGAGAAGGAAGGCGGATGTTTGACCTTAAGGCCCGGACGTCCGGTTGACCAAATCCATATCACGATTTGGGGCCGGAAATGGGGGCGAAGGAATGGAAACGGTGCCGCCTACTGTGGTGCTGGCCCCTTGTAGGCCCCAAGGCGAACCGAAACAACGCCTCTGACGCCGTGACATGTGGCTATCAAATCTTGTTGTATCCCCGCTATGCATAGGAATCGAGGCATCTCCGTTAATAACGGCGGTACCCGAGGCGTCACTGTCCGGTCGTGTCACTCTGATCGATGGGACATGACCTAGGTGGGCCACGTGCGCTTCGCACTCTCTGCTTTGACCGCTGATCAATGAGCCTAACCAGCTGGGTGTTTCAGGCGTGGTCCCAATCCAGTGCCTACATCATCAAAATTCAAAGTGCCCTGCGGGATCAGTCCGTGGAATTCGGCTTCGCGAGGAACGACGCTGCGTGGGCCGAACGTCTACTTCAACAACTCAAGAGCGAAGGCCGACAACTGCATGTCGGGAAAAGCCGGCCTTGGGATCCCTTGTGGGCCTCAGAACCCGGCGGAGCACGCTACACATTGCCCCAAGGGCAAGTCGGGGCGGAACCCATTTTAGGGGAGCTTCATGAACCGGGCAAGACTTCGACGCGCTACCGGAAGACGACGCATTCAGCTTTGCATCAACACGGAAGTGGCCAAATCCATGGACTCAATTTAGGGCCTACTGACTGTGCTACGGCCAAGGGGTGCCTCAAGCCACCGGAAGTCGGCTCGTCTGGTCAGCCCGAGGCCCCTTAGATCGCTACACAGTCTCGGCCATCAACCCAGCCTGTGGGTCCTCTAGAAGGAAGGAACCGGCATCCTTGCGTGCAAGACAAGAAGATCGGATCTCCAGGACTCTCCAAACCACCCTAGCCGACTAGGATTCGTGCAACCCTAGGCCTCGACACCCTTTATAAGCCTAGGCCGGGCTAGTCATTAGGGTACCTTATCATCATCCCTTGGTATACCTATGATCTTAGAGATCGCCATTGTACACCCCATTCCATCAATACAACAAGATCAGGAGTAGGGTTTTACCTCTAGAGAGGGTTCAAACCTGGGTAAATTGCCTCCTGTTTCCCCTATGGGCTTTTCGGCTAGTCGCGGCACCCTATCGAGGGGTCTGCCGGATTCTACACGGACATATATATAAAAATATGCTAATATCTAAAACATCAAATGGATATAGTATAAAACATATCTTATGGGGAAACTAGTGAACCTAATTTGGTGTTGTAGATGTTAATATATTTTTCTATAAATTTGGTCAAACTTAAAAGAAGTTTTGACTTAGGACAAAGCTAGATCTTCAAACAATCTGGATGGGAGGGAGTAGCATATATTATTTGTTACACGATGAGCCTCCTTTCCTCAGTGTTAGGAGATTGTCCTTGCGAGTACATGAGCTTTGATACTAAATATTTTATGAAGCGTGATAGGATAAGGCCCTAAGGCTAGTGGTAGTGACTGCAGCACGGTGAGGGAAAGGATATTTGGAACAAATTGGGTTAGGGTAGGCCCAACAATCCAACTATGTAGCAAATTGACCATCTTAGCTCTAATTTGCTTAATATGCCCGAGAACGACAACAACAACAAAGCCTTTTAGTCTGAAACAAGTTGGGGTAGGCTAAAATTGAAACCCATAAGATATCGAAACCAAGTCCTGGTTCTGGCACGTGGATAACTAACTTCCACACACCCTTGTCCATAGCTAAATCTTTGGTGATATTCATGTCCTTCGGATATCTTTTTACGGACTCCTCCCATGTCAAGTTTGGTCTACCCCGACCTCTCTTGATATTATCAGCACGCCTTATCCACCCGCTATGCACTGGCACTTCTGGAGGCATGTTGTATATGCCAAAACCATCTCAGACGATGTTGGACAACCTTCTCTTCAACCGGTGCTACCCCAACTCTATCACGTATATCATCATTCCGGACCCGATCCTTTCTTTTGTAGCCACATCCATCTCAACATGCGCATCTTTGCTGCATCTAGCTATTGGACATGTCACCTTTTAGTTGGCCAACATGAAGCGCCATATAATATTGCAGGTCGAATCGCCGTCCTATAGAACTTGCCTTTTAGCTTTTGTGGCACTCTATCATAGAGAACGCTAGAAGCTTGGCGCCTCTTCATCCATCCAGCTTTGACCCGATGACTCACATCTTCATCGATATCACCATCCTTCTGCAACATTGACCCCAAATATCATAAGTTGTCCTTCTGACGTACCACCTGCCCATCCAGGCTAACCTCCTCTTTCTTGTGCCTATTAGTACTGAAATCACACCTCATGTACTCAACTTTAGTTCTACTAAGCCTAAAACCTTTTGATTCTAAAGTCTGTCTTCACAGCTCTTAACTTTCAATTAACCCCCGTCCGACTATTATCAACTAGCACCACATCATCCGCAAAGAGCATACACCATGGAATATCTCCTTGTATATCCCTTGTGACCTCATCCATCACCAAAGCAAAAAGATAAGGGCTCAAAGTTGACCCTTGGTGCAGTCCTATTTTAATTGGAAAGTCAAAAGTGCCGCCATCACTTGTTCGAACACTTGTCACAACATTATCGTACAGGTCCTTGATGAGGGTAACATACTTTGTTGGGACTTTATGTTTCTCCAAGGCCCACCACATGACATTCTGTGGTATCTTGTCGTAGGCCTCCTCCAAGTCAATGAACACCATATGCAAGTCCTTCTTTTGCTCCTTGTATCTCTCCATAAGTTGTTGTACCAAGAAAATGGCTTCCATATTGACCTCCCAGGCATGAAACCAAACTGATTTTTGGTCACACTTGTCATTCTTCTTCAGCGATGCTCAATGACTCTCCCAAAGCTTCATTGTTTGGCTCATCAGTTTAATTTCATGGTAACTAGTACAACTTTCAACATTTCCCTTGTTCTTGAAGATTGGTACTAATATACTCAGCCTCCATTCTTCGGGCACCTTAGCCATACTATCACTATGTCTCGAAGGCCTCTCCACACCTCAATGGGGATACGATCAGGGCCCATTGCCTTGTCTCCTTTCATCCCTTTTAAAGCCTCCCTGATCTAGGGCTCCTGGATTCGTCACACAAAATGTTTGTTCGTATCATCAAAGGAGTCGTCCAGCTCAATGGTAGAGCTCTCATTCTCTCCATTGAACAACTTGTCAAAGTACTCTCGCCATCTATGCTTGATCTCCTCGTCCTTCAGCAGAAGCTGACCTGTTCCGTCCTTGATGCATTTGACTTGCTGACATCCCTCGTTTTCCTCTCTTGGATCTTGGTCATCTTATAGATGTCCCTTTCGCCTCCGTGTTTAAACGCTGGTAGAGGTCCTCATACACCCGACCCCTTGCTTCACTCACAGCTCGCTTTGCAGTCTTCTTCGCCACCTTGTACTTCTCTACGTTGTCTGCACTCCTATCCAGGTGTAGGTGTCTGAAATAGTCTTTCTTCTCCTTAATAGCCTTCTGGACAACGTTCCACCACCGGATATCTTTAGCTTCGCTTCTACTACCCCTGGTCACCCCAAACTCCTTTGAAACTACCTTTTGAATGTAAGTCGCCATCTTCATCCACACATTGTTTGCATCACCTCCTTCCTCCCAAAGGCCCTCCTTAATAACCCTCTCCTTGAAAGCCTGAGCTGCCTCCCCATTGAGCTTCCACCACTTCATTCTAGCGACTTTGGCACGCTTATCCCGCTGGACAAGAATCCAAAAGCGGAAGTCAACCACCACAAGTTAATGTCTAGGGACAACACTCTTCAAGTATCACCTTATAACCTAGGCAAGCACACGTGTCTTCTCTTCTCGAGAGGACGAAATCAATTTGGCTAGAGTGTTGTCCACTACTAAAAGTCACTAGATAGGATTCTCTCTTTCTAAAGAGAGTGTTAGCTATGATCATGTTGTAGGCTAAAGCGAAGCTTAAGACTTCCTCTCCTTGATTCGTGCTGCCATATCCAAAGCCCCCATTCACCCTTTCAAAACCTGTGTTACATGTACCCACGTGGCCATCGAAGTCTCCTCCTATGAAGAGCTTCTCGCCAATAGGTACACTCCTAACCATGTCCTCGAGGCCTTCCCAGAACTCCCTCTTGGTGCTCTCTCACCGTGCCCTACTTGCGGGCCGTACGCACTGGTAACATTGAGAACTAAGTCCCTGACAACCAGGATAATCTGGTCCCCTTGCCTCTTGACGTCTACCACTCCATACTTGAGGCTCTTCTTGATCAAGATGCCTATTTCATTTCTGCTTGTAGTTGTCCCCGTGTACCACAACTTCGGTATCCTCTTTGGTTCCTTGGAGGCATAGGATATCAACACCTCTCCTCACTGTTGCATCCTCTAACACCTGTAACTTACCCGTCAGGGACCCCATTTTCCAGCTACCTATGCGGATCCTACTAGGCTCGGCTAGCTTCCATACCCTTCGCACTCGTCGAATCAAATGCGAAGGCCCTTGCTTATTTTTCACTACGCCCGGGTGTCGATGTAGCGTGCCACTAGCAACGATCTGATCCTTGCTCACTTATTATCGTATCCAGATCAAGATATGACGCGCCACCAAGGGGGTGACGGCCCGACCCTTGCCCCTTTAACACCACACCGGGGTTTCGATATGGTGCTAAGAGGGTTATGCCTCAACGTTGTTCTTCTGGGTTTCATCTCCATAATAGTGGCCGAGTTTTGACGTTGGCTCGCCAAGCCTATCACAACCCTCCTTTACCTGGGCTTGGGACCGCCTACGTTGAGACAACATAGGCGGAGTTGCTAAATATGCTTGAGAGAAAGGCTATATATTTAATCAAGGATAAACTACTGAACCGTGGGCGTATTCTAGGCAATTAATGGGATATCAAATACAAACTAGTTTTGTTATTCCTCTAAATGGCCATAACATCTTTATCTTGTTATCTGAATATTGGGCGCTTCTTATAAACTACCAAATATTATTCAATAGTTCGAGAGAGCAAGATGCACACTCGACATAGAGTTGTTTCTACCATTTCAGACTTTTTATGCTTAAATTCCCTAGCTATTGTGCCCATATAATAGTTTACTCTAGCTTAGCATCTATATGGTACTCCCTCTGCTCCATACTGTAGTGCGTATAGATTTTTTTGAAAAGCCAAACTTTGCAAACTTTGACCAAATTTATAGAGATAACTATTTATATCTACAATACCAAATATATAAAATATGAAACTACATCTTATGATGAATCTAACGATATATGTTTGGCATTCTAGACAAATGCTTTTCTCCACAAACTTGGTCAAAGTTTGTAAGGTTTGACTTTCCAAAAAATCTATATGCACTACATTATGGAACGGAGGGAGTATTTGATTGACCAAACAATCATGATTGGTTGTTCTTTTGCAGGTCAACACCATTGCAAGTAATTAATATTTTGGGAAACTTCGTTAGAATTTGGTCTGTGTATTCGTTGTATAGCCACCTGTCCAGTACTGGGGATTCAATAGTTGGCTTTATCTTCAGTTGCCTTGTACCAGCTTCTGTCATCTTCTTAATCTTACAGAAGCCTTGGAAAGGTCGGCCTTTGCCCAACTCACAGGTTTGTGTACATATTCTTTTATTTGGGATTATATCATATGAGAACATATCTACAATTACAACCCATGTATGTGTTATTGGATTCCCGAATAATATGAGTATTGGATGGTAAAGAGATGGACACGGTGGTGAGTGGTCAACCTCTACCTCTAGGGTGGCTTGATCTTCATTAATTGGAGGAGGATGGATGAACGCGAAGAACATGAAGGATAAACACGACGAATAAGAGGATAACTAGTATAGCTTCCTTGGCATAACACCCAACAAACAACACGCACAAAATATGCAAGAGATTGGAAGGGTGATACTGGGCAAAATGTAGGGGTGGGCCTGATCTTCACAAATTGGAGACGGATGTGAGGAAAGCACAAGCTAACAAGGGCAAAACACTGAACAAGGAAAATATTCACACCCAGACTACCTTCTCTTAACCTCTGTTTTCGAGTCGTTCGACTAGTCGCGACTAGTCGACGACTAGTCTATGAGTCGCTGCTCCAGGTTCGACTCGGCCTCTCGACTCGACTCATGGCATGAGTCGAGCGACTCGAGCGACTAGTCTAGACTAGTCACGACTAGTCGATCATTCTGGGTCGAGCGACTCAAATTGGGCCCAACAGTTATTTCTTCTGTTTACAAGTATGGGCCGGCCCATCTCCCTGGAAACCTAGATCGATCATCCCTCCACCCCCTCCCTTCGATCCAACCCTCTCCAGCCGCCACCCCTGGTTCTCCTCCTCTGTTCTGCTCCTCCCCTTCTCTGTTCTGCTCCTCCCCTCCTCTGGTGTGCTCCTCCCCTCCTCCCCTGCTACTGTTGTTCTCCTCCCCTCCCCTGGTTGCTGCTGCTGCTGTTGTGCTCCTCCCCTCCTCCCCTGGTTGATGTGGCTGCTGGTGTGCTCCTCCTTTGCTGCTGCTGCTGCTGTCTCCCCTGGCTGCTGCTGCTGCTGCTGGTAAGTACTATCTCCCCTGGCTATTGCTGCTGTTGTTCACTTGGGCTCCTCCCCTGGCTACTGCTGCTGCTGCTTAGGGTGTGATTTGGTGAAAAAACAACTTATTAGAGTCTCTTCTATGTTCTGTCACAGATTCACAGCAAGCACCATGTCCTCCCAGCCAGAGATATCCCAGGTTGTTGCTGTTGTTCACTTGGGCTCCTCCCCTGGCTACTGCTGCTGCTGCTTAACTCACGTCGACTCGTCGACATGTCGACTCATCGACCATGAGTCTAGACTAGTCTAGACTAGTCTAGAGTCGCCCCCCCCGAGCGACCCGTCGACTCGAAAACGTTGCTCTTAACCAAAAGTTAACATAGGAGGTACATAATGATCCAAACACCACAAACAAAATGGGAAACCAAAAGATAGTTCATCTCAATGAGGTCTTGTATTCCTAGAGTAACCTTCTCCACAATGAAGGTCTTGAAGTCCAATGGAGTCTTCTCCACAAGAGTGAGGCCTTGAACTCACTTGGGAGGATCCCCTTGGGGAGATAGATGAGCAAAGCTCTTTAGGTTTGTGTTCCAAACTTTGCTAGACCTAGAGTGGAGGTGGGGATGGAGTATTTAAATGGTGCGAAAAAGGGAAAGATACATGGGCCTAGCCCGACCATTTCACGCAGGCAAGCCCAGAGGCCCAGTGGTGGCGGGGTAGTCCCATGGTATCCAGAAGCAGTGCCGTTTGCTAGGGATTTGGGGTTCCTTCTTCTCCTTCGACTCCTCGCTCCTCCATGATCAATGCCATCACACCTAGGATTCCAGATTGAGGTAGTAGCCATGTCTCATACAAATGCATAGGGAGCTCAAAGAGGAGAGAAGTCACCTCAGTTTGTATGTCGTGTGTCCACTTGGACTGGAGGTGAGTCCGTGGTGTTGCCCGTGGGACGCTCCGCATCATCTCCTCCCCCCCCTGGGGAAGATCCGTCCTTGGATCAAGATCGTCAGCACCATGAAAGGGGGCAAGGTCGGTGATGTTGAATTTATTGCTCATCGAGTATTCGCCCAAAGGTAGGTCGATTATATTCATTGTTTTGATATGTTGGAGGACCTCGGAGGGACCATCGGCATGAGAAAGTAGCTTGGCCTTGCTTTCTTACGGGAAACAATCCTTGTGAGGATGCACCCAAACAAGGTCGTTTGAGTGGAAAATCATCGGCTTCTTGTTGGTGTTGATCTTGTCAGCGTGGCGTTGGACTTGGCGCTCAATGGTGAGCCTTGTTTCCTCGTGCACCGTCTTCATGAACATGACACATGTACGTCCATGTTAGTTTGTATTGTGGAGGTAGTGGAAGAATGTCCAACCACGGTTGAGGGTCATAGACAACTTTGAACGGGGACTTGGGGGTTGTCGAGTTTTGAGCACGGTTACAGGCCAACTCCGCACTGGGTAAGCTTTCCTCCCATTAGCGCAAATTCTTCTTTATTAGCAGTCAAAGGAGGGTGGACAAAGTTTGATCGACCACCTCTGTTTGGTTGTCCGTTTGTGAATGGTAGGTGAACGGGAAGAGGACCTTGATGCTGAGCTTGGCACATAATGTCTTCCAAAAGTAGCTAAGGAACTTGACGTCGGGGCTGTTGACGATGGACTTGAACCCCAGGTAATCGAAAAAACCCCCCTTGTCTAGTAGCTCTTTGCATTGATGCTGTATCTCCTTTGTTTCGTCAAGGTTGAGGCAGTATAGTGGATGGTTCAGAAGCGGAGCATCGGGAATGAAGTCAACCCGTCGCCCGATGGTGTCTCTGATGGGAAAACACCTGCGAATTCCTGCAAAACATGTGACATGAAACTAGGAAGAGCATGTGAGGTGTTAGATAATGTGACCTCATCCTTGTACACAAGAACATAGTGAGGCATCGATGGGTTCTCACTCACTTCCCTCAAATCGAATTTTGTGGCTAAGAGAACCATGTCCTCAGTAGCACTCAACATGGAGACACTCATTTTGGGCTTGTGGTGGTCACTCTCTTGTGGGTGGCTCGCTTTCTTACTTGACTCTCCAATAGCATGATCCTTGGACGACCTTGCCTAAGATTGAGTGTTGTCGGTAGTGACTTGTTTTGGAGACATGGGGCGGAGGACATATTTCGTGCCCTTCCTTTTGAAGCTATAGTGATTGGTGCTACCATTGTGAATAACACCACAGTCAAATTGCTATGGGCGTCCCAAGAGAAGGTGACAAACCGTCAGGGGCACCACATCACACTCCACTTTGTCCTTATAGGCGTCGATCTTGAAATATACTTCCACGGTGTGCTCAACCTTGATGGCGCCATTGTTGAAGCCATTGGACCTTGTACGACCGAGGGTGACGCCTGTACTTGAGGTGCAACTTGGAGCAAAGTCCCTCACTTGCCAAGTTACGACAACTTTCGCAATCAATGATTACTTTGATATCCATTTATTCCTGCTTTTGTGTGAAAGTGGTTGCATCATTGGTTGAAATCATCATGTTGATGGGTCAGGATCTTTGATACAGCAAGAGCGGGGCTCGGATGAATGTCGTGAAACACTCAGTCGTCTTCTTGGTTGACTTGTTGGTGTCTAGCAATATTTTGCAAATCTTCTGGTTCTCCTTCACTCATTGATATTCTCCATTTTCATCGATCACCATAGTCTGCTTGGTGGGGGCACTCAAACTACTTGTGGCTACGACCTTTGCATGTGAAGCATTCGATGTTGCTTGTTTTGTCGGTAGAGTCCCTTGGAGGATTAGCACTTTGGGGGGGGGGGGGGGGGGGGTTTGGTTGGGCTTATTTTTGGCTTTTGCACTTTGGCTTAGAAGCCAAAAAGCACCTATTTATGGGCTTTTGGCTTTGGCTTATGACATAATAAGCCCAACCGAACACCTTGGTGTGGTACGGAGCTTGTAGGAGCTTGTAGGTGTCGACTTGATGTAGTCGTTGGTGCCTTGGAGCTTGAAGGGACACCACTTGGAGGTGTATGCCCATGGGTTTGGCACCACACTTGAAGTTTCTTGAGGATTAGAGGTGAAGTTCCTTGAAGTGAAGGTGGAGAACTTGGAGTATTTGATATCTTCTTGGACTTGTCTCTCCGCCTTCGTTGCTTGGTGGACTAACTCAAGCAAGTTGTTGTATGGTTGGAAGTCCGCGATCCTCTTGATGGGATGATTGAGTCCATCAAGAAAACAAGCCATCGTTTGTTCATTGGACTCGACATTGGCACAGATCATCACGGTTTCCATCATTTGACGGTCTTGGACCCTTGCTTGAGCACTTGGAGCTTCTTGAATACTCCCTCCGTTCCTTTATATAAGGTGTATTTGTTTTTTCAAAAGTCAAGCAAGTGCATGTTTGACCGAGTTTTTAGAAAAATATATCAATATCCACAATACGAAAGTTGTATCATTTGATCCATCATGAAAAGTGGTTTCATATTTTATCTATTAGGTATTGCAGATGTTGTTATGTTATTATATAATCTTGGTCAAACATTCAAATGGTTGACTTGCACGAAAATCAATACACCTTATATTCTGGAGAGAGAATTCCTTATTTGGCCCTTCCTTAAAATTTGCTTCCCTTTTTGGCCCAAAACTAAAATTTCTTCCCTTTTTGACACTTAAACTTCATTTTGTTCCCTCAATGACATTTCCGTCTATTCTTGCCACTCATGGTGTTAAGTGTGAGGTAAAAAGACCATTTTGCCCCTACTGCACTATGTGACTGTCCCGGATATGTAAGTAAAAAAGAAATCAGTTCACAATTTTTTAAAAAGATGTTCACTGATGTTTTGCATATATATGTTTTAATATTTTTCCTTAGCTAAACTGATCTGTGCGTACAAAAGCCGTAGAAATCATCTGCAGAACATGTATTATCATATCTATATCATCATTACAACATTGGTTAGTTTATAACGTTCCAAAGTATATTACACATACTACTAACTCTTCTAGCTAACACACGTTTAAAACTAGTACAGTACGCATAATATCCAAACAAGTACACAACATTGAGTAGTACACTGCGTGCACCGGCAGCTATACACCACGTGCACGGCAGGCAGACGTGGGCGAAGAGAATGCTTACTGCCGATCACGAGCAGCCGGACACCACGCACACGGCCCGGTAGTTGGGAACGACAACAGCCAACCACGCGCGCAGCTGGAGGCCAGGCGCTCGCCGGACTGAGGCAGTAGTCGCCGCTGGTCGTCCGGTTCTGGCAACTACTACCTCTGCCTCCTCTCTCGCATAGCAAGTTGTATGCATCGCAAAAAAAGTTTTTCCGATTTATTTTTCTGTCGTCGAGTTTACGTACGAGAGTTTCCGCCGAGAAAGCCGTGCGATTCCATCAATAGAAAATAGCTAATCGATCCAGTTGAAGCTAGCGCAGGCGTTCACTTGTACGTGTACGTGCGTGTGCTACTGCTAGGTTGCTAGGAAATTAATCAAGCTCGGCTTACAAGAATCAATCAAGCTGTCTGTGTGTTTGTTTAAGGCCAACTTTGCACGTATGCATACCAGCTTTTGGTGGATTTATTCTGTCGATCTAAAACCAACACCGAAGCTGAGGAACCCTCATCCTCCGCCCTGCTAGCAGCAGCAACAGCATTGACTCGGGGTGGGGAACCGGGAGAGAAGTTGGGCCATAGCGTTTTCTTTCTTTTTACCAGTGAGCTAAAGCAGGGTAAAAAAGACTTTTTAGGTTGCACTTGACGGTGTTATTGGCCAAAACTAACGGAAATGTCATTGAGGGAACAAAATGAAGTTTGGATGTCAAAAAGGGAAGAAATTTTTTGTTAGGGCCAAAAAGGAAAGCAGATTTTAAGAAAGGGTCAAATAAGGAATTCTCTCTATTCTGGAACGGAGGGAGTAGATCACAAGCATGGTGCGTGGGTATGAATCTCGCTTGCATGACTTGCTTCATTGCATCCCAACTGTCAATGGGCTAAACAACGATACATCCATTAACACTGCCAAAACTCGCTCAAAACAAAAATTGCTCAAAATTAGGTATGGTTATTTTCATGGGGAATTTCAAAATGGGAAGAACAAACACAAAATTAGGCTAGAAAGGTGAGGGGCTCCAAAATCATGGCAACCTTGTTCATGATACCAAATGATATGGGGCAAGCCGTTAGGGTGGCCCTATCTTCACGATTGTACGGCTTGCCTGATCTTCACGATTGTACGGCTTGCCCGATCTTCACGATTGTAGGTGGTTGATAGTGAACACGAAGAACAAGGGGTAAATGAAGGGAAACACACTCAAGGATAAGGTTCACAACCAAATACCACTCAATCACAAGGTCAATACAAGGGAACCTCAAGATCCAACAAGAAAGAAAGGAAAGGAAATAACACATGGATAGTTCATCCCCAAATCTCTATGAGAGATGGAGGGCTTGAGAGACAGCCTTCCCCAACTTCAAAGAAAGAGGAGTTCTTGATTTCCCCTGGGAATCTTCTCCAATGGAGTCTTCTTCACAAGGGAGGCCTTGGTCTCCTTGAGGAGAGGGTAGATTGGGCAAAGCTCTCTCAAGTTCTTAGTGTATACTTTCCTAACCCTAGATATGAGGAGTACGGATTATATAGTCTAGGCGCGAAGAGGTAAGTGGGTGGGGAAAGTTACATGGGCCCATGGGCCGTGGCCTTTCTCACTACACGTAGGCAGGTCGAAAGTTCCGGGGTGGATGTCCGGAAGTTCTCAGGCGGATGGTCCGAAGTTCCGAGATTTCTATGGCTTGCAGCTGGGTGCAGAAGGTCCGGGTTGAAGTTCCAAGGCGATAGGTCCGGAAGTTTCAGACTGGCGAGCGTTAGCGTATGGTCTTCCCCTAAAGTTTTGGGGTGGATGGTCTAGAAATTCCGGGGTTCCAGCTTGTACATTCCGGCAATGCCTTGTCCACTTCTTCTCAAGCGCCTTGCTCCATGGTGTGGTTCTTCCTCGATGCTTCTTGGGCGTCATTGTCGTTGTACTCCCTCCGGTCCTTTTTACTCTGCATATTAGGTTTGTCTGAAGTCAAACTCTTCAATGTTTGACCAAGTTTACACAAAAAATTATTAACATTCACATAACAACACCAATATCATTAGATTCATCTTGGAATATATTTTCATATTATATTTATTAGGTATTATAGATGTTAATTTTTTCTAATATAAATTTGGTCAAACTTAGCATAGTTTGACTTCAAACAAATTTAATACGCGAAGTAAAAAGGACCGGAGGGAGTACCTAAGCGCACAGAGTTCTGGATTGAGGTAGTAACCTTGTCTTATTCAAATGCATAGGGAGCTCATAGAGGAGTGAAGTCACTTCAGTTTGGATGGCGCGCACGTGCTCGATTCATAGGTCCACTTGGGCTTGTCGGTGAGTCCATGGGATGCTCCGCATCACAAATGGTGAGGGGTAAGCTCTAGGGTGGCTCGATCTTCATAGGAGGGAAGAACACGAGGAACACGGGGATGATCACGAGGAACAAGAGGGTAGCTAGCGTAGCCTTCCCGACATAACACCCAGCCAACAACATGCACAAGTATGCAAGAGATTGGAAGGGGAAACCCAAGGCAACAAACTCTTGCGTCGGTCTTTCCCAACTAGACGGAACGAGCATGTTTTCTCACAAACACAAGGGAAAGCAAGAGCATAGCTGGAGTGATACGGGCAAACCGCAGGGGTGGCCCAATCTTCACGAATTGGAGGTGGATTTGAGGATGAACACAGAGAAAATATGGGGAATCACTAGCAATCAGAATAGGGGAACAAGGGAAAGATACTCAAGCCAGCGTACGCATCTCACATCCACGAATCAATACAAGAGGTGCACTTGGATCCAATGTCCAAAGTAAAAGAAGTAACAAAGAAAGATAGTTCATCCCCAATCCTAAGATATGAAGGTCTTGATATTCCAAGAGGAATCTTCTCCACTTGGTGGTCTACTCCTTGGAGTCTTCACCTCGCAAGGTGGCCTTAGTTCTCCATGGAGGAGCCTCTCCTCAAGGGAGATCTCACAAAGTGGGTAAGTCAACAAAGCTCTTGTCTATTCTTATCTTTGCTAACCATAGAGAGGTGGGGATGGGGCATATATACTCTCCCACAAAGGGGTAAGCGGGGAAAGGAGAAATACATGGGCGGTGGACCAAAACCTGCGCGCATACAATTGCCCGGAGGCTCTGGCCGCTAGGTCGAGCATGAGTCCATGTGGCGTGGTCGGTCGGTGGGGTCGCTGCTCCAGGGCCTGAATGTTCTGGGTGATTGCCCGGAGGCTCCGACTGCTTGGTGAAGGCGTGCAGCCTGGAGGCTCCGGGTCTCTTGCCCTCTTCGTGCGCTTCTTCCTCCGCTTCCATATCTCACGGATGGTGTAGAAGGTCTCCTGGTGTTCTCGGCTACGACCCGGAGGCTCTGGGCCATTCTGGTCGTAGGCTCTGGCTGACTGGCTGAGCCACTTTGCCCTCTTTGTGCGCTTCTTCCTCTTCTTCCATGCTTCTCTCACGGATGGTGTAGACGCTCTCTTGTGCAAGACCTCTTCCTGTTGGACGTACGTCGTTCGGCTCAAACTTAAAGGTGCAAAGGGGACGTGTGTCAAGTAGTATACCATCCTCGAAAATAGTGGATAGACAGATTCACTTTATCCGTATGATGCGCTTGTCTCTTGATGATGGGCACTTTCCATGGCGATGTCAGTAGGATGCCCCAAACCATGGAGATTCCCCCCCTATCCGAGGATACTGAGGTACTCCACGAAGCCTTCACCTGGAGCGATGGCCTTGTTCTCCATGAGGAGCCATCACCTCGAGGGTGGCCTTGGACATATTCTCACGCACAAAGGACAAGATTTACCTTTGTATGTGTGATGCGCTTGTCCCTTGAGGATGAGCACTTGCCATGGTGATGTCCGTAGGATGCCCCACATCATGGATATTCTTCCCCCATCCACGGATATGGAGGTAGTCCGTTGAGTCTTCACCTATAGAGGTGACCTTGTCCTCCATGAGGAGCCATCACCACTGTTGGAGATACAACACGCAATCGAACACGATGAAGAACGAAAACAAGCAGGGGACACGAGATTTAACGTGGAAAACCCCTCCAACACGAAGGGGAAGAAACCACGGGCGCCAGCCAGCAAATCTTCACTATATCGGGGGAGGTTACAAACGCCGGGGATTTACAACTGATCAACTCATCCCGTGCGGCGGCTTACAAAGGATATATATAAGACAGGTGACCTAGGTCAATACTGATCCGTACCGCGGGGGGCTCCACCCCCCCGCACCCCCCAGGCGTCCCTGTCGGGGGCGGCCCACATGGGCCTCGCTCCGCTCGCTCGTCAGAAGTTAGCCTTTCTCTTTATACTAGAATTTGGATCATAACATAACAAACTCCACCTTGAGACAAAAATCCATCTTGTAGCATGAATGAGAACCTCCTCCCTGAACAACAAAGAAAACACTTACGCGCGCCAAACAGCCGCTAGGGCTAATGTGTTATACCAACTAAGTCTGGGCAAAGCTCAAACTTAGCAACAGGAACTGGCTTTGTCAACATATCAGCAGGATTATCATGAGTACTAATCTTGCATACCTTTAGTTTACCTTGCTCAATAATGTCTCAAACATAATGGTATTTGACATCAATGTGCTTTGTTCTCTCATGAAACATTTGATCCTTAGTGAGGTATATGGCACTCTGACTGTCACAAAACAGATTAATGCAAGAATTATCTCCACAAAGCTTAGCATACAAACCTTTCAGCCAAACTGATTCTTTACATGCTTCTGCAATAGCCATGTATTTTGCTTCAGTGGTAGATTGGGCAACTACTGGCTGCAATGTTGCCCTCCAACTCACGGCACAACCACCAACAGTGAACACATAACCTGTAAGGGACCTCCTCTTGTCCAAATCGCTGGAAGCAAAATCTGAATCCACATAGCCAGCTAGTCCCTCACCAGTCCTGCCGAATTTCAAACAAGCATTGGAAGTGCCACGAAGGTACCTGAAAATCCACTGAACAGCCTTCCAATGTTCTGTACCAGGGTTAGCCATGTATCTACTAACCAAACTCATCGCAAATGACAAATCAGGCCTAGAACACACCATGGCATACATTAAGAACCGACAGCACTAGAATATGGAACTCTTGACATATACTCAAAATCTTCATCCGTACTAGGACATTGAGAAGATGATAATTTGAAATGAGGAGCAATGGGGGTGCTTACTGACTTAGCATCATGCATGTTAAAATGATGAAGAACTTTCTTAATGTAACTTTGCTGACTAAGAAATAACAAACCAGAATTTCTGTCCCTGGTAATCTCCATACCTAGAATTTTCTTAGCAGCACCAAGATCCTTCATCTCAAACTCACTACTTAACTGTGCCTTTAAAGCGGTGATCTCTTTCTTGCCCTTGGCAGCAATCAACATATCATCAACATATAACAGCAAGTATATAGGTGATCCATCAACAAATTTAATGTAAACACAACTATCATATGCAGACCTCTTAAATCCATGTGCTATCATAAATGAATCAAACCTTTTATACCACTGTCTCGGAGACTGTTTCAAACCATATAGGGACCTCTTTAACTTGCAAACAAATTTCTCCTTACCAGGCACTATGAAACCTTCTGGTTGGTCCATGTAAATCTCCTCCTCCAGTTCTCCATGCAGAAAAGCAGTCTTGACATCTAACTGCTCAAGCTCAAGATCATGCATAGCAACAGTACCGAAAAATGCACGAATGGAACTATGCTTCACAACTGGAGAGAACACATCATTATAATCAATACCTGGTATCTGACTGAAACCCTTTGCCACTAACCTTGCCTTAAACCTCGCGGGCTCACTAGGAGACAAACTCTCCTTTCTTTTGAAGATCCATTTGCAGCGAACGGTCTTCTTTTGTTTAGGCAAGCGCACAACATCCCATGTGCCATTTTTCTCAAGTGACTGCATCTCTTCCTGCATGGCAGCAATCCACTTCTCGCGGTCACCGGAAACAACTGCTTCAGTGTATGTGGATGGCTCATGGATGTTCTCAACCTGTTCTGCACAACTGAAAGCATAATGAACAATGTCACACTCTTCAATTAGACGTTTAGTTTTCTTAACGATTCTCTTTCTCCTGCCATCTACAAGAGACTGAATTTGTCGCTGCAAAACAGGGGCTGAGTGCTGCACAACATCATCATCGTGAACCTCTGTATCTGGAGCATCATCAACATTATCATCAACCTGTGCATCTGGAGCAACATCAACATTATCAGCAATTACATTTTCCTCCTCATCAACGTGCTCCACCTGCACAGTAACTCGTTGTGGCTCTACATCAAAAGTATCTGTCGACAAATCATCATGATACATAACAGATTCATTGAAAACAACACTCCTGCTCACGAAAACCTTATTAGTTTCAGGATTCCATAACCTGTATCCTTTTACTCCTGAACCGTAACCAACAAACACACACTTAATAGCTCTAGGCTCAAGTTTTCCATTATCAACGTGTGCATATGCAGTGCAACTAAAAACTCTCAACTGCGAATAATCAGCTGGTGTACCAGACCATACCTCAATGGGAGTTTTCTTATTAAGTGGAATGGATGGTGACCTGTTAATGAGGTAGCAGGCGGTGGAGGCGGCTTCAGCCCAAAAACGTTTGCCCATGCGAGCATTGGACAACATGCAGCGAGCTCTGGAGATGATGGTTCTGTTCATGCGCTCAGCCACATCATTCTGTTGAGGAGTGTACGGGACGGTGTGGTGCCTCACGATGCCCAAGTTTCTGCAATAACTGTTAAAAGCTTTTGAACAAAATTCCATACCATTGTCAGTACGTAGTATTTTTACCTTCCTCTCAGTTTGCCTTTCTACCATAACTTTCCATTCCTTAAAGGCATCAAACACATCATATTTATTTTTCAGAAAATAAGGCCACACTTTTCTGGAGTAATCATCAATAATTGTAAGCATATAACGAGCACCAGCAAGCGAGGGTTTACGGGAAGGTCCCCACAAATCAGCATGTACGTAATCTAATATACCTTCTGTGGTATGAACAGCAACATTGAACTTTACCCTCTTGTGCTTACCAAAAATGCAGTGCTCACAAAACTCCAAATCACTTACATTGCAGCCATCCAGAAGTTCCCTCTTGGTCAATTCTGCCATGCCAAGTTTACTCATATGCCCAAGGCGCATATTCCAAATATTAGTTCTACTAGATTTATCAGAAGTAACAACAGCAGCAATAGTACCAGTAATAGTTCTTCCTCTAAGAACATATAACTTAGCAGAATTCATGTCACCTACCATATAAACGAGAGAACCTTTTGTTACCTTCAAAACTCCACCTGAACCGGAGTGCTTGTACCCTTTGATGTCAAGAGTACTCAGCGAGATGAGGTTTCTGGCCATGTCTGGTATGTGTCTCACATCTGTCAACGTGCGTATCATGCCATCATGCATCTTGATTTGAACAGAACCAATGCCCACAATCTCACGTGGGTTGTCATCTCCCATACGCACAACATCTCCACTCTGCACAAACTCATAAGTACTGAACCAATCTCTGTTACAGCATACATGAAACGAACAGGCAGAATCAAGTATCCATTCATCATGACATGAAACACAACCAGCAAAAACAACTAAAGCATCATCTGAATCAGACTTATTACCAGATGTAACATTGACCTTACCATCACCATCGGATTTGTTCTTAGGTTTCCACGTACCGTTCCTCTTCTCCTTATTTTCCAACTTCCAACAGTCATCAATGAGGTGACCCTCTTTCTTACAATACTTGCAGAAATCTTTCTTCCCAGATCCTCTGGACTTCGAACGACCTCTGCCGTTCTTGCTTTTATCTCTATTGTTGTTGTACTTTTTCTGCTCAGGCCTGCCTCGTACCTGCAAAGCTTCTCCCTTGGAGGACGATTCATCAGATTGCAACATATCTTTCATCTTTTCCTTCTGTTGAAGGGCCTCATATACTTCAGCAACCGTTAGTTCATCACGGCTATATAATATGGTATCTCGAAAATTAGAAAAGGAACTAGGCAGAGAGCATAAAAGCAGAAGACCTAAATCTTCATCATCATACTTTACGTCCATAGACTGTAAGTCAGAAACGATCTCCTTAAAGACCGATAAGTGATTCAGCACCGAACCACCTTCTTGCAACTAGTGCGTGAACAACTTCATCTTCATGTGCATCTTACTGGTCAGATCCTTGGACATGCAGATCGACTCCAGTTTGAGCCAGAGGGCTGCTGCAGATTTCTCCTCCAGCACTTCTTGCAAAATATTGTTAGATAAATGAAGATGAATCAAAGACAAAGCCTTACGATCTCTGCTCTTCTCATCCTCGGTCCACGCCTTCGGTTCTTTTCCACCGAAGCCATCTAGCGCCTCGTCCAGATCGGGATGTGCCAGCACAACCCGTATCTTCACTTGCCACAAGGAAAACCTCGTGTCGTAGTCCAGCAGCGGAAGATCGAACTTCATCGATGCCATGTCGTCGAAACCCTAGACAGAAACAAGGCTCTGATGCCACTTGTTAGAGATATAACACGCAATCGAACACGATGAAGAACGAAAACAAGCAGGGGACACGAGATTTAACGTGGAAAACCCCTCCAACACGAAGGGGAAAAAACCACGGGCGCCAGCCAGCAAATCTTCACTATATCGGGGGAGGTTACAAACGCCGGGGATTTACAACTGATCAACTCATCCCGTGCGGCGGCTTACAAAGGATATATATAAGACAGGTGACCTAGGTCAATACTGATCCGTACCGCGGGGGGTTTCGCCCCCCCGCACCCTCCCAGGCGTCCCTGTCGGGGGCGGCGCTTCGGCCCAAGCCTCCCGGCGACGGGCCTCACTCGTCAGAAGTTAGCCTTTCTCTTTATACTTGAATTTGGATCATAACATAACAACCACGAGGCTTGGGCATTTTCTCTACAAGGTAGAGGTTTTGAACTCCATGGGAGTCTTCTCCCATGGGGAGGTCTTGTTCCCACAAAGGAAGGGTAAAGGAGTTTAGCTCTCTTCAATCTTTAGTCTATGCTTAGCTAACCCTAGAGAAGAGGTGGGAGAGGAGTTTATATAGTTCGTCCCATGAAGGGTTAAGTTGGGGGCAAAAAGGGGAAAGGTATACATGGGCATTTTGCCTCTCACTACGCATAGGCAGGCGGGCCCAAAGATCCAGGGGCTTGGAATTCTGAGGGGATACCCCGGAGATCTGGGGTGTCCAGAGACGTGGCTGGCAAGTGCCTTCTTCTTGGTGACCGTCTATGCTTCTGGATCCTCGCCTGCCAGTCCTCCACAGTTCTGCCTTCTATTCCATGCTTCCCTCTTGGACAGTGTGGTAACTCTCATGTGCATGACTTCCTCCTTGCTACACTGTGACGTTTGGCTCCAACCTAAATCTGCACAAGGTGGGAGTGTCAAATAGTATGCCATCATCGAGAGAACCAAGTAGACAAGTGTAGAAGAGAAGATGCACCTTTGTAATCATGGTACGTGTGTCATTTGGTGATGAAGCTCTTGACATGTTTATGCCCATGATTCCCGCAGTATGACAGGGTCTGTTGGCTGCCGACACATTTGCGAAACAGAACCTTGTAATTTACAAAAAATCAACCCACACTAGTGTAAGTGTACTATTCTTATTGTCCGAGAATATGGTAGGCCCTATATGAGTTGTAGCACTAGATATGTTGTCTGCTGCGATTCCTGTATTTTATTTAGTATTTCTTTTTGCATGGTGTATTTCAGATCGTTCCTACAGTTGTCAATGGCGGAGTTCTGGCATTATACTTCGTGTTGTGGGCTAAAGGACTCCTTGCTTGCAGACCACTAGTGTAAGTGTACTATTCTTTGAGCACAATTATATGTGTTGTATAATGTAAGGGCGACTCTTGTCTACTCACCGAATTTCCCCACCTATTTCTTTCTGCGCTCCAGTCCACTAACCAAATTTCTCTCTAAATTTCACTCACCTACATTCATTTGATTTCTGTATCTACTATTATGCAAACCATACTTTGAGCCAAGGGCTTTTTGGTCAAACTAGAAAATGAAATGATTTTTTTCTAGAGAACAGAGGGGGGGGGGGGGGGGGGGGGGCAGGAAGACCCCTGCCCCAACTACACCAAACACACACGCCACACCCACACCCCCTGAAGAAACTAGAAAAGAAATGCCACACAAACAGAAACACACGACTGGCACGCCCAGGGGTGGACCAAGAGTCCGTGGTGAGCGACCTAAAGAGCAAGCTTACGGAGTCCCCGGGCACCAGCCGAACACCACAGCGCACTCTCATTTTTCACCGCCTGTAAAACCAAGAAGACACACGGGTTAGCTCCATTAAACACACAATCATTCCTATGCTTCCAAATCTCCCAAGCGCCTAAGATGATGAGAGAATTAAGCCCTTTCTGGAATTCCTTAGGGACTTCTCTGCTAGCACTAAACCACCAGTTCGATAAGCGAACTGCAGTAAGCTGGGGCGCAAGGGCAGCCAAGCCAAGCCTACGGAGAATTGACGTCCAAACCTGCCGAGCCAAAACGCACGACACAAGGATGTGTTGGATTGACTCTTCCGCCTGATCACAAAGAGGGCAGGCCGCAGGGTGCGGCAGTCCTCTCCTGGCAAGGCGATCAGCGGTCCAGCAATGGTTAAAAAACTTACAACGCAAAGGAGCCCAGCTTTTCCAAACACTTTTCCAAGGCGCAAAGGAAAGCCCCATCAATGGCTTTAAACACCCGTTTTGGCAGATCCAAAGCAATCACAAGGTAGATGGGAACAGAGGTGAGCACCATAAGAACAGTAATGAGATGACCAGCACGGTTCATGAGGGATGCTTTCCAGCCTGGGAGACTATTTGCCACCTTGTCAATAAGTGGGAGTAGCTCAGCCTTAGAGGGCTTCCGAATAGCAAGTGGAAGGCCAAGGTAGGTGCAAGGAAACTTTTTGATTTCACATGGCAATGTGCTGGAAATAATTTCCAAGTCCTCATCCTTGCACTGAATTTTGATTTCACAAGCCCTAGCTAACACTAATTTGATTACAATCTTGCTACCAAGGATACCCCCTAGTCGAAAGTTGTTTCTACTACAAGTCTGATACCAATTGTTTTTTTTTTTTGTTTTTTTTTTGCGGGAAGTCTTATACCAATTATTAGAACTACTAGGTTCTCTCGCCAGGATTCTCTCACTGTTTTTGTCACACATGCACATAGGGAACTAGTATGAGGCTCATTATTACAAACAGGCCGACTATGCCACCATTTGCTGACTTGCTAAGCTAAGACAGCTCAGTGCAAGCTTTTACGGCTGTCTAGGTCCTACTGCTGTCTATCTACAGCTAAGTCAAATCTGACTTCCCTTACTGCTGATAGCTCCTATAGTGCTAGCTAAAGAGTATGGATGCATGTCTATAGTGCTAGATGCTGCTCCTTGCCTGTCTAGGTCCTACTGCTGTCTATCTACAGCTCAAAGTCAAATCAGACTTCCCTTACTGCTGATAGCTACTATAGTGCTAGCTGAAGAGTATGGATGCATGTCTATAGTGCTAGCTGCTGCTCCTTGTCGACGTGCAAGCCTGATGCATAGCTAGCTAATTTTGCATGCCCATTATACAACATCCACATAGCTAATCATGACAAGAATAATACTAACAGATCCGACATATTGTAAACCTTGCCAGATGGGCAGCTGAGGACAAAAGTTGGCATGATTGCATCTGGAGGAGTTTGCACTTAAACTTCCCTATGAATTAATCCATTTCCAGACATTTTAATCTTGTGATCGGGATTTTATCAAAAACTGAAACACCATGCAAGTATTTTGCGTCGCTTTTACCATGCAAATATTAATATTAATACAAGTGCTTTGCCAGTTGTTTTACCTAAGCTGCATTTTTTTTGCTTATTGAGCCTAGTACTCTGCTGGCGGAGTACGCAGGTGCACTTCTTGGAGTTCTCTCTGCTGCTTTATATGGAAGGAAAGTTAATATATGGAAAAAGGTTAGTCGATAGCATTTTAATATAATTCAGTTTTGCTGTTTTTGTTTGTGTTGTGTTTCGTTACTGATCATATGTTGTGCATAACTAAGGGGTTGTTTGGATACCGAGATTATAGAGAATCAGATTTCCTTAAACGTAAGGGGAGCCTTGGCGCAGTGGTAACAGGTTCAAGTCTTGGAAACAGCCTCTTGCAAAAATGTAGGGAAAGGCTGCGCACAATAGGCCCAAAGTGGTCGGACCCTTCCCCAGACCCTGCGCAAGCGGGAGTTACATGCACCGGGCTGCCCTTTTAGATTTCCTTAAACGCAATTTCTGTCATACCACCTAAAAACTTGTTTGGCTTATCTAACTAAATTGTGGATATGTATAACTAGGTTTTACAAAGGCCCCAAATCCCAGCTTTGGAAAAACGACTAATAGACGTTTTTCTATAAACCGGTTTTGTGAACGGCGCATGATCAATGTCCTCATGCATCATGGTGAGCTCAGCCCGAGTGACAAAAGCTCGACGGAGTCACTGCTGTCGATCTCAGTCAAGCACTAGAAGCAGGTTGTGGTGCTTAGCGCATGGTGGACATGAACTCAGGCCGCATTGTTGCCGTCGCCGTCCCGTCCTCCAGCTCCACCTTGTACGTCGTCGCCTCGTCAGCGTGGCCTCTTGTTCTCGCCGTCATGGCACCGGCGAACAAAGCGAGGGTGGGCAGGATGAGAGATAGTGCAGCATGACCGCCCCGGCAGCCACGACGATCCAGGATGAGACAGAGCAACGTGATCGTCCCGATAGCCATGATGATAACCGCGACTCGGAGAGCCGTGTTTACTTGCACCGGAGAAACGACGCCGCTGGCAGTGGATAGAGAAAGCTGGTTGAACACCGCACTCATCCAAAGCAGGAGGTTTCCAGCAAGGCACTGTTATGTGCCATCGAGCGAGCAGCGGCACAAGAGCCAAGATGGCATGTGCTGTGCATGGAGCGTCATGAGCTCGAGCCACAGCACCCAGTATGCACGGATTGCTTTTTCCCATAGAAACAAATAACTCCATAATCGTCTTTCTCTTCTATTTTTCATCCAAACAAGGAATTACACATCCCTACCTTAACAGAAAAACTAACCAAAACTGACTTTCCTAAAAATCCTCCAAATGCCTGTTTTCTAAAATCTTATCTCTAATTCTGTGTATCCAAACAACCACTAAGTCACCAAGCATCTGATAGTAATCCCTGGTTGGATTAATTACTACTTCCTCCGTCCCAAATTACTTGTCTTAAATTTGTCTAGATACAGATGTATGCAACACTAAAACGTGTCTAGATACATCCATATCTAGACAAATCTGAGACAAGTAATTCGGGACGGAGGTAATACATACATGACACTTGACTTAGATCATTGTCTAATGACTACTATTGTTATTCATATGGAGGAGGTTACTTTTATGCAACATGACACTGTTATCTGTCTGGCAAATAAGTCGTAAATGCTGATAAGCACAAACAAATACCACATCTGTCATCTTTTGTTCATGCTTTGGTTGAAAGTTATGTTAGCACAAACCTACATATAACTGTGCATGCATGTGTGCATGGACATTCACAGGATCGTAAACTTGTCTTTTCTTGGCCTCCTGTGTGAAATATCACTTTTGCAGTTATAATTAGATTACTGGATATGGATATCTGGCCACACAAGGATCGGGTCCGGAATTATGATATACGCGATAGAGTTGGGGTAGCACCAATTGAAGAGAAGCTTGCCCAACATCGTCTGAGATAGTTTTGGCATATACAACGCAGGCCTCCAGAAGCGCCAGTGCATAGGAAGGAAAAGCATGCTGATAATGTGATGAGGAACAACAAAGAGAAGTAAAATAGAAGGAAAAATCATAAGTGACTATTTCTAGATACTTCTACTCCAGTCTAGTATTTCTTTAATTCATTAGCCTTAGCTATGTTTTCTAGAGTCTTCTAGCTATGAGTAGTATGCTAAATCTGAAGTAATTTTTCTGTAGTGTTCTATGTATAAGTAGAAGTTGAGGTGTGAAGGTTTCCCAAAGCCTATAAATAGAGGTCTTCACCTCTAATTTGTAAGCAAACTATGTACGCCCACTACCTATAATAGCACTTGGTGTTCTTATCTAAAATCTTGGAGTAGATCTTGCCCTCTAGGAGTTCTGGATTGAACTCCCGTTGCCATATTGGCCAAAATTCACCTCTAGAACGCTATCTAGCACAACACATTGAAGTAGTTCCTTCAACTCTAGTGCTTTGCACTTTGTAGCAGCAAGGTACAGTTGCTCCTCCACAACCTTGTGTTGCTTCAGGTGGTACCAGAGCTCCGTTGATCCAAAGTAGTTCTTGGTGTCCTCTTTGAGAGTGAGCTGCAAGCAATGAAGCAACTGGAGAATAGGATGGATGTTGCAGAACAACAGATCAAAGCACTGCGTGAAGATCTTACCCGGAGATTGGATCAGTTGGTTGAGATGATAAGAAATTGTGTTCCCCCTGCAGCCAATGAAAAAAATTCATCAAAGGATGAAGAAGATGTTAAACAGGGAGCAAGACTACCACAATAACGTGCAGTTCACCGTATTTTAAGAAGGCCAATTTATGTTGAAGCTTCTCAAGGTGAAGAATATGATGATGCCCTTGAAGAACCGATCTCTATGCATATCGGAGAGTACCCAACTCTACATATGCAAGGGATATTTACAAGGTAAAAGCTGAGATCCCAACTTTTAATGGGAATGTTGATATTGAATGGTGCCTTGATTGGTTATATGAAGTGGAGACTTTCTTTGAGTTCATGGAGATTCCGGAAGATCGTAGAGTTCCTTTGGTCGCGTGCAAACTGAAGGGAGGAGCCGGTGCATGGTGGCATCATCTTCAAGAAGAACGCATGCTGAGAGAACCTCATGTGAGAAGTTGGCGGCAAATGAAGAGTATTTTGAAATGATGATTTTTGCCCATTGATTATGACCAGATCCTATTTATCCAATTTTAAAATTGTGCTCAAGGAAATAGGATTGTTTTAGATTACGTGGTGGAGTTTCTAAGGCTACAAGTGAGGTGATACCTTATCGAAACTGAAGATCAACAGGTTGCAAGGTACATCCATGGTCTCAATGATTCTATTCAAGATCGATTGATGATGCAACAAATCTGGTCCATTGATCAAGCACAAGATCTAGTCTTAAAGGCCGAGAGGTTTGTGAGGACAAGAAAGACAACCAAGACTCCATATCCTCATACTAAAGGCTTGTCTAGGAGTCACACTAATAGAGTGGAAGAGGGACACCTATCCAGCGGTGAAGGCAAATTAGAGGCAAGGCTAAGGCAAATGAAGGCCCAAAATGCTATAAATGTGAAGTGGGACATATATCCGGCGGTTGCCCATTGAGGAAATTTGTTGACACAACTATCCATGATGGTGAAGACGATGTGGAAGAATACAAATCTAAGGATATGGAGAAACAAGAGGTTTGTTAAGAAGAAGGTGCAGAGTTGGTATGCGTGATTTAGCGTCTCCTATGTTTCACACCACAACCTGGCGACAAACAACGGAAGAAAATGTTTGAGAGCAAATGCACGGTGAATGGCAAGGCATGCAAATTAGTGATTGATAGTTGCAGCTACGAGAATCTTATCTCCTAGAATTTGATGAACCATTTAAAGCTTGAAACTCATGATCATCCAAATCCCTACACTATTGGGTGGATCAAGAAAGGAGTGAATACGAGGATCACCAAACCAATGCAACCTGTCACTTTTTTTGGGCAAGTATTATCGCTCAAATGTGTTATGTGATGTGGTTGATATGGATGCCAACCATGTTTTTGAGAGACCTTGGCAATTTGATGTGGATACTACACATAAGGGGAAGGAAAAATCTTACTCTTTCATTTGGAACAAGAAAAAGATCATTACTCTCCTAACGAAACTAATGGTAATACCTCTAAGGAGGAGAGGAAAAGTATGTTAACTATCTCCCACACCTCTAATGAGTTTATGAAAAACTTGAAGGAGCTAGATTTGTGTGCTGCACTTGTTGTAAAAGGAGAAGGCACCCGACTGTTTAAATTCCAGCTAAGGTATGTGGCTTATTAGCTGAATATCATAACATACTTGGAGAGCCACAAGGCCTACCATCGATGAGATGAATTCAACATAGAATTGATTTAATTCTGGGAGCAAGTCTTCCTAATCTTACACACTACCGAATGAGCCCAAAAGAGCATGAAATATTAAAGGAGAAAGCAGAGGAATTGATGCAAAAGGGGCACATTCGAGACAGCATTAGCCCATGTGTTGTACCAGCCCTGCTCACTGTCGGTGTACTAAGACATGGGTGCCCTCGTACCCTGACTTGTGCACAGGCAGTTGTAGCCTTCCTGACAGCAAGGGCTTGCCGGAGGGTTATTGTGACTCAAGACTTAATGAACAAGACCGTGAAGAAGACCTTTAGGCAGGTCATCGAGAAGTACTATTATAGTACTGAAGATCAAGATTGCCCGTGCCGGCAAGGTGAAGACCAAGACTCTGGTTGCCGGCAAACTCCTTGCCGGCAAGCGAAGACCCGGCAAGCTCCGTGCCGGCAGGCTCGTTCTGTCCCGTTACCGCTCCACCTCATCATCGGCTAGATAAGCACGTATGATAGGTGTCGAGCGGGCAAGCAGTCAACATAGCTGGCCAAGGCACGTGTCAGCATGCCACGCAAAGATTAACTTTAATGACACCCGTCCCTGGGACGTGTCAAGATAACAGGAGGGCGGCAGGACCGGTGGTGCAGATCTTTTTACCCAAAGCCTCGCCTCCCCGACGTAGCACCTAACGGTGCATTTAATGCGCTTGTCCTACCCCGTTAGGAGATAGACTTGGTGACGGTGCATGTACTGTTCACTTCCCTGTAATGACCGTATTAGCCATTGTGGTAACCCCTTGGCCTATAAAAGGAGGCCCACGGCTACAGTTAGAACGGTCGACTCCTAGTTCAATTACACGTTGTAGCTGCACTTCCTGCGCACCTTGCCGGCAAGCTGCGCTCCTTGTAACCTTGAGCTCATACACAATCAAACCGCAAGAACAGGAGTAGGGTTTTACGCTCACAGCGGCCCGAATCTGGATAAATCGTTGCTTGTTCTCACATCTATTAGCCCTGCTCTTTGTAGTACATTGATCCCACAGCCGAACCGCAAAGGGATCCTCTCGATCCCATAGATCGTCGTTTTCCCACGACATCTTTGGCGCGCCAGGCAGGGGGTCTTGTATTACGAATCAGTGTTCGTAGCGTGAGTACCGGCCCCATCACCTTCGTCGATGGCGCCGAAGAAGAAGACCGGAGCCACGACGGCTCCCACCACCTCCAAGCGGCCTTCCCAGGCGTCCGCAGGCGGCACGGCCGGCGCGGGCGCTACGGCTGGGACGGCCGGGGCAAGAGGCGCCGGCGGTGCGGGTGTCCAGCATCCCTACCGTTCCGGCGATCGCAGTCAGCACACCGGAGATGACGCAGTCGGCCAACTCCAACAACGTTCTGGTGAGCACAATCATCGCAACAATACAGTTCGGACCGTTGCAAGTCAGGACCCCGCCGCCGCGACGTCCAAGGACGGAGCGGCGACGTCCAACAATGCTGCGGCGGGACGTGTGCCGCGACCATCGCAAGATGGGCACGCCGCGCTTCCCTGCGGTGCTGGTGGCCCTGGACGGCGTCAAGCCGGCCCTGAGCATCGTCCCCACGATGCTCAGGCACCACCACCACGCCAACCCATTGGTGAGCATGCGCTGCGGCAACAGGTACGCGACGAGCTTCCTGCTGGCCCTGCCAGGAGTCGAACGCCGTCCCGTTCCGTGTTCCCCGCCATGCCAACCACGGCGGCAGTAGCCATGGCGCGGGTTCAAATGCTTTTGAACTTCCCGCCAGCTCCTGACAAGATGGAAGAATGGAGGGCCACCATCCAGAGTCATCAGTTTTGCCGATCCCGACAAAATGCAGGATGTGGGCCCCTCCAGACGTCCACCCACAGTGCTGGCAGGACCAACTGGCTGCCGTGCCGGAGACGATGCACCAACGGTGCAGTCGCCTCCACGTCAACAACCACAGCGGCGGCAAACTCGCCGATCGGATGACCAGGACGCTATGTCCATGCCATCGTCGGATCCGCGGGGCCACCAAGATCAGCGCCAAGTGCTCCACGGATGGCGCGACGAGGACGCCCGTACGAAGATCGAGCGGCGCCGGGAAGCACGCCGTCAGTCAGACGACCGTGCCGGGCCGGTAGCATACACGCCAGTGCCAGGGTACCCTGGATGTTTACCTTACGAGGTAGGCTGCCCAGCGTTTACTCGTGAGCTGCTGCAGGTTTGCTGGCCGTCCAGCCGTGCCTTCAAGCCAGAGCTACCCGACAGATATGACGGCACGCTCAGTCCAGCAGAGTTCCTTAGCATCTACACCATCGCGGTGCAGGCTGCCGGGGGGCGCGACGACAAGATTTTGGCCAACTACTTTCCGTTGGCGCTCAAGCCCAACGTCAGATCGTGGTTGATGAACTTGCCCGGGGGCTCCATTTTTTCTTGGTCGGATCTATGCCATCAATTTGTGGGTGCCTACCAGGGTGGCCACAAGCTCCTTGGTCAGGAGAGCGATTTGCATGTGATCCCCCAGAGAGACGGCGAGCCCCTCCGCAAGTATATACAAAGGTTCAGCCGTGTGCACCACAACATCCCCGATGTTCATCCCGCAGCTGTTTGCACCGCATTCCACACGAATGTGCGGAACCGCAGAATGCGGTCTGAGATGAATATCGTGAAGGTTAGGACCATCAACGAGCTATACGCCTTGGCGGACAAATGTGCACGTGCTGAGGAAGGGAGACGACTCCCTAGGGAAGATGCTGGCGCCGAAGTCGACTCCGAGGACGATGACGCAGATGACGCATCGACCCCGCAGAAGAAGAGCCGCAAGCGCAACAGGAAGCGCAAAGGCAAGTCAGTGATGGCAGTCGAGAGCCCCGGTGACGCCAACGCCGCCAAGAAGTCCAAGGCAGAAGGCCCCGGCAAGGAGGTTGCCGGATGCGCTGACTGCCGGGAGGCTGCGGCAGGCGACAAGGGCGGCAAGACCGGTGGGCCGTACTGCAAGATCCATCGTACCAAGGGCCACGATCTCCAGGAGTGCTGGCAAGTGGAGCAACTTGCCGAGAAGTAGAAGCAAGAGTACGAGAAGCGCGACAAGGAGAAGGGCCAGGTGGATCCGACAAGCAGAACCGTGGTGGCCGAGGGGGCCGCCGCGGCAAGGCCAAGCAGCTAAAAGAGAAGGCTGCTCAAGGCCAGAATGATGATGATGAGGACGAAGATGGGTCCGAGAATGAGTTCCAGAACGCAGTGGAAGCCTTGTGTGTTGACGGAGGTGCATCTTTGCACTCCTCGCACCGGCAACTGAAGCAATGGGTCCGCGGGGTGAATGCCGGGGAGCCCATGATGGGAGCACAGAAGCCACTCAAGTGGTCGCACACGCCCATCGTCTTTGACGCCGAGGATCACCCTGATCGCACCACTGCGGTCAGGTGTTTGCCGTTGTTGGTTTCGCCAACAATCCGCAACCTCAAGGTGACAAAGATGTTGGTTGACGGTGGGCCGGCTTGAACTTGATCTCTCCTGACATGATCAAGAGGCTACAGATCCCCGACAAGGATCTTGAGGAGACAGGCACGTTCCAAGGGATCAGTCCAGGGAGGAACAAGCCGAAGGGCCAGATTACGCCGCCGGTCACATTCGGCAGAGACCTCAACTACCGGACGGAGAAGATTGTCTTCTACGTCGTCAAGATGCCGCTGCCATACAATGGAATCCTGGGCCGTCAGGTGCTGGCCAAGTTCATGGCTGCGTCGCACTTTGCCTACAATGTCATCAAGATGCCGGGTCCGATGGGCGTCCTCACCATCAAGTCCAACCAGAAGGACGCAATCATCTGCGCCGACAAGCTCTACCGGGAGGCAGTGGCAGCACCTGCCGTCAAGGCACCTGTTCCTGCCGGCAAAGCTCCCGGGGAGGAAAGAAGAAGTCCGGCAAGACCTCTGATACGGACTCCGGGAAGCGCACTTTGGAGTGCAGCACGCCTGTTGAGGACGTACCAGAGAGCTCTACCGGCAAGAGCAAGAAAGCCAAGGCCTCTGCGCCGGCGACCAAGCAAGTTTTTGCAAGAGAGGATGGGACGAGTGGCACTTTTTCTGTAAGTGCCACTCTCAATGACAAATAGGAAAGCGAGCTCGTTGCCTTCCTACGGGCGAATGTCGATGTGTTTGCTTGGCAAGCATCTGACATTCCCGGCGTTCCTAGGGAGGTAATTGAGTACCACCTTGCTGTCTGCCCTCATGCGAGACCCGTCAAGCAGAAGGTCAGGAAGCAAGCCTTGGAGCGGCAAGAGTTCATTGCCGAAGAGATCAAGAAGTTGGAAGCAGCAGGCCTGGTCAGAGGAGTGCTACACCCTATGTGGTTAGCCAATGTAGTCGTAGTGCGCAAGGCGAATGGGAAGTGGAGGCTTTGTATAGACTTCACTGATATAAATAAAGCCTGTCCAAAGGACCCTTTCCCTTTGCCGCGCATCGACCAGATTGTAGACTCTACTGCCGGCTGTGAGTTACTCTCTTTCCTTGACGCCTATTCTGGTTATCATTAGATCTTCATGGCCAAGGAAGATGAGGAGAAAACCGCATGTACGTAATCTAATATACCTTCTGTGGTATGAACAGCAACATTGAACTTTACCCTCTTGTGCTTACCAAAAATGCAGTGCTCACAAAACTCCAAATCACTTACATTGCAGCCATCCAGAAGTTCCCTCTTGGTCAATTCTGCCATGCCAAGTTTACTCATATGCCCAAGGCGCATATTCCAAATATTAGTTCTACTAGATTTATCAGAAGTAACAACAGCAGCAATAGTACCAGTAATAGTTCTTCCTCTAAGAACATATAACTTAGCAGAATTCATGTCACCTACCATATAAACGAGAGAACCTTTTGTTACCTTCAAAACTCCACCTGAACCGGAGTGCTTGTACCCTTTGATGTCAAGAGTACTCAGCGAGATGAGGTTTCTGGCCATGTCTGGTATGTGTCTCACATCTGTCAACGTGCGTATCATGCCATCATGCATCTTGATTTGAACAGAACCAATGCCCACAATCTCACGTGGGTTGTCATCTCCCATACGCACAACATCTCCACTCTGCACAAACTCATAAGTACTGAACCAATCTCTGTTACAGCATACATGAAACGAACAGGCAGAATCAAGTATCCATTCATCATGACATGAAACACAACCAGCAAAAACAACTAAAGCATCATCTGAATCAGACTTATTACCAGATGTAACATTGACCTTACCATCACCATCGGATTTGTTCTTAGGTTTCCACGTACCGTTCCTCTTCTCCTTATTTTCCAACTTCCAACAGTCATCAATGAGGTGACCCTCTTTCTTACAATACTTGCAGAAATCTTTCTTCCCAGATCCTCTGGACTTCGAACGACCTCTGCCGTTCTTGCTTTTATCTCTATTGTTGTTGTACTTTTTCTGCTCAGGCCTGCCTCGTACCTGCAAAGCTTCTCCCTTGGAGGACGATTCATCAGATTGCAACATATCTTTCATCTTTTCCTTCTGTTGAAGGGCCTCATATACTTCAGCAACCGTTAGTTCATCACGGCTATATAATATGGTATCTCGAAAATTAGAAAAGGAACTAGGCAGAGAGCATAAAAGCAGAAGACCTAAATCTTCATCATCATACTTTACGTCCATAGACTGTAAGTCAGAAACGATCTCCTTAAAGACCGATAAGTGATTCAGCACCGAACCACCTTCTTGCAACTAGTGCGTGAACAACTTCATCTTCATGTGCATCTTACTGGTCAGATCCTTGGACATGCAGATCGACTCCAGTTTGAGCCAGAGGGCTGCTGCAGATTTCTCCTCCAGCACTTCTTGCAAAATATTGTTAGATAAATGAAGATGAATCAAAGACAAAGCCTTACGATCTCTGCTCTTCTCATCCTCGGTCCACGCCTTCGGTTCTTTTCCACCGAAGCCATCTAGCGCCTCGTCCAGATCGGGATGTGCCAGCACAACCCGTATCTTCACTTGCCACAAGGAAAACCTCGTGTCGTAGTCCAGCAGCGGAAGATCGAACTTCATCGATGCCATGTCGTCGAAACCCTAGACAGAAACAAGGCTCTGATGCCACTTGTTAGAGATATAACACGCAATCGAACACGATGAAGAACGAAAACAAGCAGGGGACACGAGATTTAACGTGGAAAACCCCTCCAACACGAAGGGGAAAAAACCACGGGCGCCAGCCAGCAAATCTTCACTATATCGGGGGAGGTTACAAACGCCGGGGATTTACAACTGATCAACTCATCCCGTGCGGCGGCTTACAAAGGATATATATAAGACAGGTGACCTAGGTCAATACTGATCCGTACCGCGGGGGGTTTCGCCCCCCCGCACCCTCCCAGGCGTCCCTGTCGGGGGCGGCGCTTCGGCCCAAGCCTCCCGGCGACGGGCCTCACTCGTCAGAAGTTAGCCTTTCTCTTTATACTTGAATTTGGATCATAACATAACAACCACGAGGCTTGGGCATTTTCTCTACAAGGTAGAGGTTTTGAACTCCATGGGAGTCTTCTCCCATGGGGAGGTCTTGTTCCCACAAAGGAAGGGTAAAGGAGTTTAGCTCTCTTCAATCTTTAGTCTATGCTTAGCTAACCCTAGAGAAGAGGTGGGAGAGGAGTTTATATAGTTCGTCCCATGAAGGGTTAAGTTGGGGGCAAAAAGGGGAAAGGTATACATGGGCATTTTGCCTCTCACTACGCATAGGCAGGCGGGCCCAAAGATCCAGGGGCTTGGAATTCTGAGGGGATACCCCGGAGATCTGGGGTGTCCAGAGACGTGGCTGGCAAGTGCCTTCTTCTTGGTGACCGTCTATGCTTCTGGATCCTCGCCTGCCAGTCCTCCACAGTTCTGCCTTCTATTCCATGCTTCCCTCTTGGACAGTGTGGTAACTCTCATGTGCATGACTTCCTCCTTGCTACACTGTGACGTTTGGCTCCAACCTAAATCTGCACAAGGTGGGAGTGTCAAATAGTATGCCATCATCGAGAGAACCAAGTAGACAAGTGTAGAAGAGAAGATGCACCTTTGTAATCATGGTACGTGTGTCATTTGGTGATGAAGCTCTTGACATGTTTATGCCCATGATTCCCGCAGTATGACAGGGTCTGTTGGCTGCCGACACATTTGCGAAACAGAACCTTGTAATTTACAAAAAATCAACCCACACTAGTGTAAGTGTACTATTCTTATTGTCCGAGAATATGGTAGGCCCTATATGAGTTGTAGCACTAGATATGTTGTCTGCTGCGATTCCTGTATTTTATTTAGTATTTCTTTTTGCATGGTGTATTTCAGATCGTTCCTACAGTTGTCAATGGCGGAGTTCTGGCATTATACTTCGTGTTGTGGGCTAAAGGACTCCTTGCTTGCAGACCACTAGTGTAAGTGTACTATTCTTTGAGCACAATTATATGTGTTGTATAATGTAAGGGCGACTCTTGTCTACTCACCGAATTTCCCCACCTATTTCTTTCTGCGCTCCAGTCCACTAACCAAATTTCTCTCTAAATTTCACTCACCTACATTCATTTGATTTCTGTATCTACTATTATGCAAACCATACTTTGAGCCAAGGGCTTTTTGGTCAAACTAGAAAATGAAATGATTTTTTTCTAGAGAACAGAGGGGGGGGGGGGGGGGGGGGGGCAGGAAGACCCCTGCCCCAACTACACCAAACACACACGCCACACCCACACCCCCTGAAGAAACTAGAAAAGAAATGCCACACAAACAGAAACACACGACTGGCACGCCCAGGGGTGGACCAAGAGTCCGTGGTGAGCGACCTAAAGAGCAAGCTTACGGAGTCCCCGGGCACCAGCCGAACACCACAGCGCACTCTCATTTTTCACCGCCTGTAAAACCAAGAAGACACACGGGTTAGCTCCATTAAACACACAATCATTCCTATGCTTCCAAATCTCCCAAGCGCCTAAGATGATGAGAGAATTAAGCCCTTTCTGGAATTCCTTAGGGACTTCTCTGCTAGCACTAAACCACCAGTTCGATAAGCGAACTGCAGTAAGCTGGGGCGCAAGGGCAGCCAAGCCAAGCCTACGGAGAATTGACGTCCAAACCTGCCGAGCCAAAACGCACGACACAAGGATGTGTTGGATTGACTCTTCCGCCTGATCACAAAGAGGGCAGGCCGCAGGGTGCGGCAGTCCTCTCCTGGCAAGGCGATCAGCGGTCCAGCAATGGTTAAAAAACTTACAACGCAAAGGAGCCCAGCTTTTCCAAACACTTTTCCAAGGCGCAAAGGAAAGCCCCATCAATGGCTTTAAACACCCGTTTTGGCAGATCCAAAGCAATCACAAGGTAGATGGGAACAGAGGTGAGCACCATAAGAACAGTAATGAGATGACCAGCACGGTTCATGAGGGATGCTTTCCAGCCTGGGAGACTATTTGCCACCTTGTCAATAAGTGGGAGTAGCTCAGCCTTAGAGGGCTTCCGAATAGCAAGTGGAAGGCCAAGGTAGGTGCAAGGAAACTTTTTGATTTCACATGGCAATGTGCTGGAAATAATTTCCAAGTCCTCATCCTTGCACTGAATTTTGATTTCACAAGCCCTAGCTAACACTAATTTGATTACAATCTTGCTACCAAGGATACCCCCTAGTCGAAAGTTGTTTCTACTACAAGTCTGATACCAATTGTTTTTTTTTTTTGTTTTTTTTTTGCGGGAAGTCTTATACCAATTATTAGAACTACTAGGTTCTCTCGCCAGGATTCTCTCACTGTTTTTGTCACACATGCACATAGGGAACTAGTATGAGGCTCATTATTACAAACAGGCCGACTATGCCACCATTTGCTGACTTGCTAAGCTAAGACAGCTCAGTGCAAGCTTTTACGGCTGTCTAGGTCCTACTGCTGTCTATCTACAGCTAAGTCAAATCTGACTTCCCTTACTGCTGATAGCTCCTATAGTGCTAGCTAAAGAGTATGGATGCATGTCTATAGTGCTAGATGCTGCTCCTTGCCTGTCTAGGTCCTACTGCTGTCTATCTACAGCTCAAAGTCAAATCAGACTTCCCTTACTGCTGATAGCTACTATAGTGCTAGCTGAAGAGTATGGATGCATGTCTATAGTGCTAGCTGCTGCTCCTTGTCGACGTGCAAGCCTGATGCATAGCTAGCTAATTTTGCATGCCCATTATACAACATCCACATAGCTAATCATGACAAGAATAATACTAACAGATCCGACATATTGTAAACCTTGCCAGATGGGCAGCTGAGGACAAAAGTTGGCATGATTGCATCTGGAGGAGTTTGCACTTAAACTTCCCTATGAATTAATCCATTTCCAGACATTTTAATCTTGTGATCGGGATTTTATCAAAAACTGAAACACCATGCAAGTATTTTGCGTCGCTTTTACCATGCAAATATTAATATTAATACAAGTGCTTTGCCAGTTGTTTTACCTAAGCTGCATTTTTTTTGCTTATTGAGCCTAGTACTCTGCTGGCGGAGTACGCAGGTGCACTTCTTGGAGTTCTCTCTGCTGCTTTATATGGAAGGAAAGTTAATATATGGAAAAAGGTTAGTCGATAGCATTTTAATATAATTCAGTTTTGCTGTTTTTGTTTGTGTTGTGTTTCGTTACTGATCATATGTTGTGCATAACTAAGGGGTTGTTTGGATACCGAGATTATAGAGAATCAGATTTCCTTAAACGTAAGGGGAGCCTTGGCGCAGTGGTAACAGGTTCAAGTCTTGGAAACAGCCTCTTGCAAAAATGTAGGGAAAGGCTGCGCACAATAGGCCCAAAGTGGTCGGACCCTTCCCCAGACCCTGCGCAAGCGGGAGTTACATGCACCGGGCTGCCCTTTTAGATTTCCTTAAACGCAATTTCTGTCATACCACCTAAAAACTTGTTTGGCTTATCTAACTAAATTGTGGATATGTATAACTAGGTTTTACAAAGGCCCCAAATCCCAGCTTTGGAAAAACGACTAATAGACGTTTTTCTATAAACCGGTTTTGTGAACGGCGCATGATCAATGTCCTCATGCATCATGGTGAGCTCAGCCCGAGTGACAAAAGCTCGACGGAGTCACTGCTGTCGATCTCAGTCAAGCACTAGAAGCAGGTTGTGGTGCTTAGCGCATGGTGGACATGAACTCAGGCCGCATTGTTGCCGTCGCCGTCCCGTCCTCCAGCTCCACCTTGTACGTCGTCGCCTCGTCAGCGTGGCCTCTTGTTCTCGCCGTCATGGCACCGGCGAACAAAGCGAGGGTGGGCAGGATGAGAGATAGTGCAGCATGACCGCCCCGGCAGCCACGACGATCCAGGATGAGACAGAGCAACGTGATCGTCCCGATAGCCATGATGATAACCGCGACTCGGAGAGCCGTGTTTACTTGCACCGGAGAAACGACGCCGCTGGCAGTGGATAGAGAAAGCTGGTTGAACACCGCACTCATCCAAAGCAGGAGGTTTCCAGCAAGGCACTGTTATGTGCCATCGAGCGAGCAGCGGCACAAGAGCCAAGATGGCATGTGCTGTGCATGGAGCGTCATGAGCTCGAGCCACAGCACCCAGTATGCACGGATTGCTTTTTCCCATAGAAACAAATAACTCCATAATCGTCTTTCTCTTCTATTTTTCATCCAAACAAGGAATTACACATCCCTACCTTAACAGAAAAACTAACCAAAACTGACTTTCCTAAAAATCCTCCAAATGCCTGTTTTCTAAAATCTTATCTCTAATTCTGTGTATCCAAACAACCACTAAGTCACCAAGCATCTGATAGTAATCCCTGGTTGGATTAATTACTACTTCCTCCGTCCCAAATTACTTGTCTTAAATTTGTCTAGATACAGATGTATGCAACACTAAAACGTGTCTAGATACATCCATATCTAGACAAATCTGAGACAAGTAATTCGGGACGGAGGTAATACATACATGACACTTGACTTAGATCATTGTCTAATGACTACTATTGTTATTCATATGGAGGAGGTTACTTTTATGCAACATGACACTGTTATCTGTCTGGCAAATAAGTCGTAAATGCTGATAAGCACAAACAAATACCACATCTGTCATCTTTTGTTCATGCTTTGGTTGAAAGTTATGTTAGCACAAACCTACATATAACTGTGCATGCATGTGTGCATGGACATTCACAGGATCGTAAACTTGTCTTTTCTTGGCCTCCTGTGTGAAATATCACTTTTGCAGTTATAATTAGATTACTGGATATGGATATCTGGCCACACAAGGATCGGGTCCGGAATTATGATATACGCGATAGAGTTGGGGTAGCACCAATTGAAGAGAAGCTTGCCCAACATCGTCTGAGATAGTTTTGGCATATACAACGCAGGCCTCCAGAAGCGCCAGTGCATAGGAAGGAAAAGCATGCTGATAATGTGATGAGGAACAACAAAGAGAAGTAAAATAGAAGGAAAAATCATAAGTGACTATTTCTAGATACTTCTACTCCAGTCTAGTATTTCTTTAATTCATTAGCCTTAGCTATGTTTTCTAGAGTCTTCTAGCTATGAGTAGTATGCTAAATCTGAAGTAATTTTTCTGTAGTGTTCTATGTATAAGTAGAAGTTGAGGTGTGAAGGTTTCCCAAAGCCTATAAATAGAGGTCTTCACCTCTAATTTGTAAGCAAACTATGTACGCCCACTACCTATAATAGCACTTGGTGTTCTTATCTAAAATCTTGGAGTAGATCTTGCCCTCTAGGAGTTCTGGATTGAACTCCCGTTGCCATATTGGCCAAAATTCACCTCTAGAACGCTATCTAGCACAACACATTGAAGTAGTTCCTTCAACTCTAGTGCTTTGCACTTTGTAGCAGCAAGGTACAGTTGCTCCTCCACAACCTTGTGTTGCTTCAGGTGGTACCAGAGCTCCGTTGATCCAAAGTAGTTCTTGGTGTCCTCTTTGAGAGTGAGCTGCAAGCAATGAAGCAACTGGAGAATAGGATGGATGTTGCAGAACAACAGATCAAAGCACTGCGTGAAGATCTTACCCGGAGATTGGATCAGTTGGTTGAGATGATAAGAAATTGTGTTCCCCCTGCAGCCAATGAAAAAAATTCATCAAAGGATGAAGAAGATGTTAAACAGGGAGCAAGACTACCACAATAACGTGCAGTTCACCGTATTTTAAGAAGGCCAATTTATGTTGAAGCTTCTCAAGGTGAAGAATATGATGATGCCCTTGAAGAACCGATCTCTATGCATATCGGAGAGTACCCAACTCTACATATGCAAGGGATATTTACAAGGTAAAAGCTGAGATCCCAACTTTTAATGGGAATGTTGATATTGAATGGTGCCTTGATTGGTTATATGAAGTGGAGACTTTCTTTGAGTTCATGGAGATTCCGGAAGATCGTAGAGTTCCTTTGGTCGCGTGCAAACTGAAGGGAGGAGCCGGTGCATGGTGGCATCATCTTCAAGAAGAACGCATGCTGAGAGAACCTCATGTGAGAAGTTGGCGGCAAATGAAGAGTATTTTGAAATGATGATTTTTGCCCATTGATTATGACCAGATCCTATTTATCCAATTTTAAAATTGTGCTCAAGGAAATAGGATTGTTTTAGATTACGTGGTGGAGTTTCTAAGGCTACAAGTGAGGTGATACCTTATCGAAACTGAAGATCAACAGGTTGCAAGGTACATCCATGGTCTCAATGATTCTATTCAAGATCGATTGATGATGCAACAAATCTGGTCCATTGATCAAGCACAAGATCTAGTCTTAAAGGCCGAGAGGTTTGTGAGGACAAGAAAGACAACCAAGACTCCATATCCTCATACTAAAGGCTTGTCTAGGAGTCACACTAATAGAGTGGAAGAGGGACACCTATCCAGCGGTGAAGGCAAATTAGAGGCAAGGCTAAGGCAAATGAAGGCCCAAAATGCTATAAATGTGAAGTGGGACATATATCCGGCGGTTGCCCATTGAGGAAATTTGTTGACACAACTATCCATGATGGTGAAGACGATGTGGAAGAATACAAATCTAAGGATATGGAGAAACAAGAGGTTTGTTAAGAAGAAGGTGCAGAGTTGGTATGCGTGATTTAGCGTCTCCTATGTTTCACACCACAACCTGGCGACAAACAACGGAAGAAAATGTTTGAGAGCAAATGCACGGTGAATGGCAAGGCATGCAAATTAGTGATTGATAGTTGCAGCTACGAGAATCTTATCTCCTAGAATTTGATGAACCATTTAAAGCTTGAAACTCATGATCATCCAAATCCCTACACTATTGGGTGGATCAAGAAAGGAGTGAATACGAGGATCACCAAACCAATGCAACCTGTCACTTTTTTTGGGCAAGTATTATCGCTCAAATGTGTTATGTGATGTGGTTGATATGGATGCCAACCATGTTTTTGAGAGACCTTGGCAATTTGATGTGGATACTACACATAAGGGGAAGGAAAAATCTTACTCTTTCATTTGGAACAAGAAAAAGATCATTACTCTCCTAACGAAACTAATGGTAATACCTCTAAGGAGGAGAGGAAAAGTATGTTAACTATCTCCCACACCTCTAATGAGTTTATGAAAAACTTGAAGGAGCTAGATTTGTGTGCTGCACTTGTTGTAAAAGGAGAAGGCACCCGACTGTTTAAATTCCAGCTAAGGTATGTGGCTTATTAGCTGAATATCATAACATACTTGGAGAGCCACAAGGCCTACCATCGATGAGATGAATTCAACATAGAATTGATTTAATTCTGGGAGCAAGTCTTCCTAATCTTACACACTACCGAATGAGCCCAAAAGAGCATGAAATATTAAAGGAGAAAGCAGAGGAATTGATGCAAAAGGGGCACATTCGAGACAGCATTAGCCCATGTGTTGTACCAGCCCTGCTCACTGTCGGTGTACTAAGACATGGGTGCCCTCGTACCCTGACTTGTGCACAGGCAGTTGTAGCCTTCCTGACAGCAAGGGCTTGCCGGAGGGTTATTGTGACTCAAGACTTAATGAACAAGACCGTGAAGAAGACCTTTAGGCAGGTCATCGAGAAGTACTATTATAGTACTGAAGATCAAGATTGCCCGTGCCGGCAAGGTGAAGACCAAGACTCTGGTTGCCGGCAAACTCCTTGCCGGCAAGCGAAGACCCGGCAAGCTCCGTGCCGGCAGGCTCGTTCTGTCCCGTTACCGCTCCACCTCATCATCGGCTAGATAAGCACGTATGATAGGTGTCGAGCGGGCAAGCAGTCAACATAGCTGGCCAAGGCACGTGTCAGCATGCCACGCAAAGATTAACTTTAATGACACCCGTCCCTGGGACGTGTCAAGATAACAGGAGGGCGGCAGGACCGGTGGTGCAGATCTTTTTACCCAAAGCCTCGCCTCCCCGACGTAGCACCTAACGGTGCATTTAATGCGCTTGTCCTACCCCGTTAGGAGATAGACTTGGTGACGGTGCATGTACTGTTCACTTCCCTGTAATGACCGTATTAGCCATTGTGGTAACCCCTTGGCCTATAAAAGGAGGCCCACGGCTACAGTTAGAACGGTCGACTCCTAGTTCAATTACACGTTGTAGCTGCACTTCCTGCGCACCTTGCCGGCAAGCTGCGCTCCTTGTAACCTTGAGCTCATACACAATCAAACCGCAAGAACAGGAGTAGGGTTTTACGCTCACAGCGGCCCGAATCTGGATAAATCGTTGCTTGTTCTCACATCTATTAGCCCTGCTCTTTGTAGTACATTGATCCCACAGCCGAACCGCAAAGGGATCCTCTCGATCCCATAGATCGTCGTTTTCCCACGACATCTTTGGCGCGCCAGGCAGGGGGTCTTGTATTACGAATCAGTGTTCGTAGCGTGAGTACCGGCCCCATCACCTTCGTCGATGGCGCCGAAGAAGAAGACCGGAGCCACGACGGCTCCCACCACCTCCAAGCGGCCTTCCCAGGCGTCCGCAGGCGGCACGGCCGGCGCGGGCGCTACGGCTGGGACGGCCGGGGCAAGAGGCGCCGGCGGTGCGGGTGTCCAGCATCCCTACCGTTCCGGCGATCGCAGTCAGCACACCGGAGATGACGCAGTCGGCCAACTCCAACAACGTTCTGGTGAGCACAATCATCGCAACAATACAGTTCGGACCGTTGCAAGTCAGGACCCCGCCGCCGCGACGTCCAAGGACGGAGCGGCGACGTCCAACAATGCTGCGGCGGGACGTGTGCCGCGACCATCGCAAGATGGGCACGCCGCGCTTCCCTGCGGTGCTGGTGGCCCTGGACGGCGTCAAGCCGGCCCTGAGCATCGTCCCCACGATGCTCAGGCACCACCACCACGCCAACCCATTGGTGAGCATGCGCTGCGGCAACAGGTACGCGACGAGCTTCCTGCTGGCCCTGCCAGGAGTCGAACGCCGTCCCGTTCCGTGTTCCCCGCCATGCCAACCACGGCGGCAGTAGCCATGGCGCGGGTTCAAATGCTTTTGAACTTCCCGCCAGCTCCTGACAAGATGGAAGAATGGAGGGCCACCATCCAGAGTCATCAGTTTTGCCGATCCCGACAAAATGCAGGATGTGGGCCCCTCCAGACGTCCACCCACAGTGCTGGCAGGACCAACTGGCTGCCGTGCCGGAGACGATGCACCAACGGTGCAGTCGCCTCCACGTCAACAACCACAGCGGCGGCAAACTCGCCGATCGGATGACCAGGACGCTATGTCCATGCCATCGTCGGATCCGCGGGGCCACCAAGATCAGCGCCAAGTGCTCCACGGATGGCGCGACGAGGACGCCCGTACGAAGATCGAGCGGCGCCGGGAAGCACGCCGTCAGTCAGACGACCGTGCCGGGCCGGTAGCATACACGCCAGTGCCAGGGTACCCTGGATGTTTACCTTACGAGGTAGGCTGCCCAGCGTTTACTCGTGAGCTGCTGCAGGTTTGCTGGCCGTCCAGCCGTGCCTTCAAGCCAGAGCTACCCGACAGATATGACGGCACGCTCAGTCCAGCAGAGTTCCTTAGCATCTACACCATCGCGGTGCAGGCTGCCGGGGGGCGCGACGACAAGATTTTGGCCAACTACTTTCCGTTGGCGCTCAAGCCCAACGTCAGATCGTGGTTGATGAACTTGCCCGGGGGCTCCATTTTTTCTTGGTCGGATCTATGCCATCAATTTGTGGGTGCCTACCAGGGTGGCCACAAGCTCCTTGGTCAGGAGAGCGATTTGCATGTGATCCCCCAGAGAGACGGCGAGCCCCTCCGCAAGTATATACAAAGGTTCAGCCGTGTGCACCACAACATCCCCGATGTTCATCCCGCAGCTGTTTGCACCGCATTCCACACGAATGTGCGGAACCGCAGAATGCGGTCTGAGATGAATATCGTGAAGGTTAGGACCATCAACGAGCTATACGCCTTGGCGGACAAATGTGCACGTGCTGAGGAAGGGAGACGACTCCCTAGGGAAGATGCTGGCGCCGAAGTCGACTCCGAGGACGATGACGCAGATGACGCATCGACCCCGCAGAAGAAGAGCCGCAAGCGCAACAGGAAGCGCAAAGGCAAGTCAGTGATGGCAGTCGAGAGCCCCGGTGACGCCAACGCCGCCAAGAAGTCCAAGGCAGAAGGCCCCGGCAAGGAGGTTGCCGGATGCGCTGACTGCCGGGAGGCTGCGGCAGGCGACAAGGGCGGCAAGACCGGTGGGCCGTACTGCAAGATCCATCGTACCAAGGGCCACGATCTCCAGGAGTGCTGGCAAGTGGAGCAACTTGCCGAGAAGTAGAAGCAAGAGTACGAGAAGCGCGACAAGGAGAAGGGCCAGGTGGATCCGACAAGCAGAACCGTGGTGGCCGAGGGGGCCGCCGCGGCAAGGCCAAGCAGCTAAAAGAGAAGGCTGCTCAAGGCCAGAATGATGATGATGAGGACGAAGATGGGTCCGAGAATGAGTTCCAGAACGCAGTGGAAGCCTTGTGTGTTGACGGAGGTGCATCTTTGCACTCCTCGCACCGGCAACTGAAGCAATGGGTCCGCGGGGTGAATGCCGGGGAGCCCATGATGGGAGCACAGAAGCCACTCAAGTGGTCGCACACGCCCATCGTCTTTGACGCCGAGGATCACCCTGATCGCACCACTGCGGTCAGGTGTTTGCCGTTGTTGGTTTCGCCAACAATCCGCAACCTCAAGGTGACAAAGATGTTGGTTGACGGTGGGCCGGCTTGAACTTGATCTCTCCTGACATGATCAAGAGGCTACAGATCCCCGACAAGGATCTTGAGGAGACAGGCACGTTCCAAGGGATCAGTCCAGGGAGGAACAAGCCGAAGGGCCAGATTACGCCGCCGGTCACATTCGGCAGAGACCTCAACTACCGGACGGAGAAGATTGTCTTCTACGTCGTCAAGATGCCGCTGCCATACAATGGAATCCTGGGCCGTCAGGTGCTGGCCAAGTTCATGGCTGCGTCGCACTTTGCCTACAATGTCATCAAGATGCCGGGTCCGATGGGCGTCCTCACCATCAAGTCCAACCAGAAGGACGCAATCATCTGCGCCGACAAGCTCTACCGGGAGGCAGTGGCAGCACCTGCCGTCAAGGCACCTGTTCCTGCCGGCAAAGCTCCCGGGGAGGAAAGAAGAAGTCCGGCAAGACCTCTGATACGGACTCCGGGAAGCGCACTTTGGAGTGCAGCACGCCTGTTGAGGACGTACCAGAGAGCTCTACCGGCAAGAGCAAGAAAGCCAAGGCCTCTGCGCCGGCGACCAAGCAAGTTTTTGCAAGAGAGGATGGGACGAGTGGCACTTTTTCTGTAAGTGCCACTCTCAATGACAAATAGGAAAGCGAGCTCGTTGCCTTCCTACGGGCGAATGTCGATGTGTTTGCTTGGCAAGCATCTGACATTCCCGGCGTTCCTAGGGAGGTAATTGAGTACCACCTTGCTGTCTGCCCTCATGCGAGACCCGTCAAGCAGAAGGTCAGGAAGCAAGCCTTGGAGCGGCAAGAGTTCATTGCCGAAGAGATCAAGAAGTTGGAAGCAGCAGGCCTGGTCAGAGGAGTGCTACACCCTATGTGGTTAGCCAATGTAGTCGTAGTGCGCAAGGCGAATGGGAAGTGGAGGCTTTGTATAGACTTCACTGATATAAATAAAGCCTGTCAAAGGACCCTTTCCCTTTGTCGCGCATCGACCTGATTGTCGACTCCACTGCCAGCTGTGAGTTACTCTCTTTTCTTGACGCCTATTCTGGTTATCATCAGATCTTTATGGCCAAGGAAGATGAGGAGAAGACCGCATTCATCACTCCATGTGACACATACTGCTTTTTGCGTATGCCTTTCGGATTGAAGAGTGCCGGGGCAACATTTGCCAGAGCAGTTCAGATCTGTTTTGAGCCACAGGCGCACAGAAATGTGGAAGCCTACATGGATGACGTTGTGGTCAAAACCAGAGACAAGTCAACACTGATCCAAGATTTGAAAGAAACATTTGCAAACTTGCACAAACTCAACTTGAAGCTCAACCCCGAGAAGTGTGTGTTCGGTGTTCCGTCCGGCAAGCCTCTTGGGTTCTTTGTATCTCAGAGAGGGATTGAAGCCAACCCCGACAAGATCAAAGCAATTGAGCAGATTGAAGCACCAAGACGCGTCAAGGACGTCAGGCGTCTTGCCGGCTGCGTTGCCGCCCTCAGCAGGTTCATCTCCTAATCGGCAGAGCGCGCCTTGCCGTTTTTCAAGATATTGAAAAAGGCAGGTCCAGTGAACTGGACTCCAGAAGCGGAGGCCGCACTCCAAAATTTGAAGGAGTACCTGTCTTCTCCACCAGTCCTAGTTGCGCCTAGGCCGCAAGAGACGTTGCTGCTATATATAGCGGCAACGAATCAAGTGGTTAGTGCTGCACTTGTGGCTGAAAGAGAGGCAGATGAAGAGGAGGTAGCAGCCGCAGAGCCACGACCCGACAAGCCAGAATCTTCTCCGGCAAGGTCAGGTGCCGACAAGCCAGAGATTGTGCAAGCAAGTGAGCCAGATCAGCAAGTTGTGAAGAAGAAGATGGTGCAGCGCCCAGTCTACTTTGTCAGCTCCCTCCTGCAAGGGGCTAGATCAAGGTATTCTGGTGTGCAGAAGTTGCTCTTTGGCCTTCTCATGGGCTCAAGGAAGCTGCGCCACTACTTTCAAGCACACCCAGTCACCGTCGTCACTTGCTTTCCTTTGCAACGAATTCTGAGAAATTCAGAAGCAACCGGCAGGATTGTGGAGTGGGCATTGGAGCTGTCAAGCTTTGATTTGAAGTTTGAGAGTACCTCAACAATTCAGAGCAGAGCCTTGGCGGAATTCATTGCAGAATGGACCCCAACGCTAGACGAAGAAATTCTGGAGACCTCTCTCCCCGGCAAGGAAACTGTTGACAATTGGATCATGTACTTTGACGGGGCTTTCACGCTGAAAGGCGCCGGTGCCGGCGTCCTGCTTATAGCACCCACCGGAGAGCACCTCAAGAACGTGCTTTAGATGCATTTTCCCAGGGAGCAGGCCACCAACAACACTGCTGAGTACGAGGGATTGCTTTCCAGCCTGCGCATTGCAATCGACCTTGGTATTCGAAAGTTGATTATCAGAGGCGACTCGCAGCTTGTGGTAAGGCAGGTCAACAAGGATTACCAGAGCCCTTTGATGGAGGCATACGTTGATGAGGTGAGGAAGTTGGAAGAGCACTTTGACGGTCTGCAAGTGGAGCACGTTCCCCGTACCCAGAATTGGATTGCCGACGACCTGTCAAAGCTTGCCGCCCAAAAGATGCCTGTGGAACCAGGAACTTTTGTGCTCCATCTGACTCAGCCATCCGTTACACCATCAAGGTTGGCGAAGAAGAGAAAGCAAGACGTTGGTGGTTACTTTCCGGCAGAGCTGCCGGCAGCTGCCAAGAAAGTAGAGACCACCGACAAGACACCCTTGGCCGGTGAGCCGCAGCTTCCGGCAAGCCAGGTCCTTGCCGTCGAAGCAAGCGCTCCCGTAGAGGAAGAAGTGCCTTTAGTCCTTGTCGTCGAGCCACAAGCTCCGGCATGGGCATAGCCAATTGTCCAGTATCTTCAAACAAGAGATCTTCCCGATGAGCAAGAAGACGCAGAAAGAGTAGCCCGTCAATCAAGGATGTACAAATTTGTTGACAACATTTTGTACAGGAAAAGACCAAATGGGGTGAAATTGAAGTGCATCTGTCGGGAAGATGGACAGAGGCTGTTGGAAGAGATGCATGAAGGGATGTGTGGCTCTCATATTGGGTCGCGCGCACTTGTCGGCAAGGCGTTTCGTTAAGGATTCTACTGGCCGACAGCCCTTCAAGACGCCTTGGCGGTGGTCATCAGGTGCGAAGCATGCCAGTTCCACTCCAAGGACATCCACCAGCCAGCTCAAGCCCTCCAAACCATCCCTCTTTCCTGGCCTTTCTCGGTCAGGGGGCTCGACATCGTCGACCCCTTCCCCCGTGCTACAAGGGGCTTTGAATTCTTATACGTTGCAATTGACAAGTTTACAAAGTGGCCTGAGGTAGAGCCAGTAAGGAAGGTGACGGCACAGTCAGCCATCAAGTTCCTCAAAGCATTGGTTGCTCGTTTTGGTGTACCCAACAAGATCATCACCGACAACGGCACCCAATTCACGAGCCGCGCCTTCACAGCATATTGCCAAGAACTTGGAAACAAGATCTGCTACGCCTCTGTTGCTCACCCAAGGAGCAATGGACACGTATAGAGGGCAAATGCAGAAGTGCTGCGTGGTCTCAAGACCAGAACTTTCGACAGGCTGCACAAGTGTGGAAGGCGCTGGGTGGAAGAGTTGCTGGCGGTTCTTTGGTCAATCAGAACGACACCAAGTTGAGCCACTGGCCAGACACCCTTCTCCCTTGTTTATGGTGCAGAAGCGGTGCTCCCCACAGAACTCAGATACGGGTCACCTCGAGTCTTGGCCTTCGATGAGGAGGATCAAGATGAGCTGCGACAAGATGATGCCACGCTCCTTGAGGAAGATCGTTTCCGGGCTGCTGTCCATGCTGCACGGTACCAGCAAGCTTTGCGCCGCGACCATAGCCGCAAAGTGAACACCAGGAACCTTGAGGAAGGCGACCTTGTTCTTTGTCGGATTCAGTCCACGAAGGGTCAAAACAAGTTGACGCCGAAGTGGGAAGGCCCTTACCGGGTGATACGAGTCACTAGGCCTGGCGCAGTCCTCCTAGTGACCGAAGATGGCACTCCGGTACTCAACTCATGAAATACTGAGCATCTTCGCAAGTTTTACCCGTAAGGCGCGGTTGCCGGGCTGCCCGGCAACCTCTTTTGTACAAGTTTGCCGGCAAGGCATGTAAACCTTTGTACAAAGCCGGGCGCAGATCCCGTGCACAATGAAATAAAGCTAAGTGTTTCACAACTCTTTGTCGAAGTACATATTTATTTATATGTTGTAGGCAGCCTTGTGTTACATTTTCCCTTGCATAGGATGATTAACGAACCGTCAAGGTTCCAGCCTCCTCTTTTCTCTTCTTTCTTTTTCTCAAAGGACAGAAGGGTTCCTCGCGTGCAAATTTCTCGAGGGGAGTGACGGTATGGATACCAAGTGACGTTCAAGATATCGTTCTACGACAAGAAGTACAGCAAAGAAAAAGCTAAGTTGAAAAACTTTGAAATAAATTCTTTGTTGTAGTTGCAATTTCTCCTTGAACGATTTTGGCATTTGTATGAGAAACCTGCACGCTAAGGAACCTTGTCGTGATCAGCTACGCCCTTACTTTGTTTCGAGTCTGCTCAACAACTTAAGTGGCTGCGTAGTGATCGTCAAGTGTATCCTTGCCGGCAGCGTCACTTCCGGCAAGCTGCTAAGGACCCGTTCCTCAAGCGCTCGCGGCAAGAGTGCGTGCACCGGAAAGTTTCCGACAAGCGTAGGGTACAAAAATCATGCAAAAACAGAATAAAACAAGAGGAATAGCATGCATACATCCATTCAAAACACAAGTTATATTACATCAATGCCATAGTGTAGATCTAACTTAAGATGAATCTGTCTTTTACAAGATCGCATTCACGGCAAGATGTGGCAACAAAATTAGTGGGTAATTCCACCCTCTGTCCTGGGGATCTGGCCAACCCTATCGGCGATGGGCATGACGAGCTCTTCGGCGATCCTGGTGTCGGCTCCCCTCGGCAGGCAGACGAAGGCTTTGGTGAGACCAATGCCTGGGTTCTGGTACGCCACCTTGGCGACTACCTTGAAGAGGACATCCAGGCAAAGCTTGCGGAATTCGCTGGCAAGGTATGTGTGGCTCGAGCCCCGTGATGCTTCTCTAGCGCCTCGATCAAGCTTTCGAAGAAGAGAGTGAGCCTGGGGCTGGCGGTGTCCCCTTCGGCGATGGAGTAGTGGTATTCCGGCAAGCCCATGGCGGATAGCTGCGCAGAAAGGTTCTCCGTGGCAACCACAAGACGGTCAATCCAAAGCTTGTAGGCGCCCTTGAGCTCATTGAAAGTGTTGGCGGTGCTCGCGACCAAGGCCTTCTTGTCTTGGAGGTCCTTCGTCAAGATCTTCTCATGCTTTCTGGCTTCATCGAGAGACTTCTCCAAGGCGGTTAGTTTCATCTTGTGATCCTCGATAGTATCGTTGGCCTTGGTGAGCTCTTGGCTCTTGGCGGACATTGAAGTTTGCAGCTCTGCCAAGGTGTGAGTTGCCTTCTCTGCATCTGCTTTGAGCGCCAAGATCTCCCTGCCGTTGGCTGCGATATCTGCTTCGAGCGCTCGCACCTTGCCTTCTAGCTCGATCTTGCCGGCCTCTGCGGCTTCGGCAGCATCGACGGCCTCCTTGATCTTGCTGGCATGCTCTGTAGCTTGAGCTTCGATGGCTTCTTTGTGCTTGCATTCCAGCTCCTGGGTTTGCTGTGAGACGAGGGCCTGGATCTCATTATCCTTGCCGCGAAGCGTAGCGGCAAGCTCCGCTTCACGAGCGGCAAGCTCTTCATAAGCGTCAAGGCCAACCTTGCGCTCATTCAGCCCTGTCTCCGTTGCCGCTATCCTCTGCGCAGCTTCTTCATGTGCCTTGTCGGCCTCAGCCTTCTCCAAGACAAATTGCTCCTTGGCCTTGGCGAGCTGGGTGTGCTGTTCTTGGAGGTCCTGGAGGCATTCTGCATACCAGATTTGCGTTTCCTCCACACGCTTCTTGAACTCCTCCTCCACCTTGTCAAGGACGGCAGCTCTGGAATCCAAGCTCTCGGTACGGCTGAGGTAGCATGCCTGAAGCTTCTGAAAGTTCACACCCATGGCCTTGAGGAGCTGGTGTTCTTTGGTCTTGCTGGTGTTGGCATGCGGCTCATCGACGACCTCGAGCCCAGCAGTGGCGATGATCTCATCATCCAAGATTTATCCTTCTATGGGCGCCCCGATGCTTGACATCCCAGGGAGGCTGACGAACAAGTTGTCGCCAACCTTCGGATATCTGCTTGAGAAGGGCTCTTCAGATGCCGAAGGATGGTCGTCCGCGGCCGCCTTGCCAGTCAGAATCGCCCTCATGGCCGAGTCAGCACTTGGCGCTCCTGGGACAGAGATGTCTCCAGTGGCCTCGGCACTATTGTTGCCGCCCTCCTCAGCAGCGTCCTTGGCGGCTTCTTCGTGAGCGGCCTTGACGGCTTCCTCGTCGGCCCCCGTGACGGCCTCATCAACAGCAATGCTGCTGGCTTCATTGGCAGTGTCCCTCGCGACCCCCTCGGTGGTGGAGTCAATGTCCATTTCATCAGATGGAGGCGGATCTGAAAGAATGGAGAAGACAGGAAGTCAAGATTCAGATCAAGTTCAAGAAAACAAAAAGGAAGATTGAGAGAGAAAAGTACTCAACGGCAGAAGGCTTACCGGACTGAGACTGTTGAGGGGGGACAGTTTCCTCTCCGACAACCTTGGTTGTCGTCGCCTGATTGCTGGTAGCTTCAGTTGCCGGCACGTCATCAGCGCGAACATGCTCGTCTGTGGAGGTCCTTGCCGGAGAGCCGCTTGCCGGAGCAGCGGTTGACGGAGACGCCCCAGTTGGATCTGCCTCCAGGCGTTCCTCCTCGTGGTGCTCTACTCCTGCTCCCGTGCTGATGTTAGCGGTAAATATCTCGACACCAACGCTGGCCAGGAAATTGAATAGTGGCCTCACGCTAGGGGCTGCGCCGAGGGCTGGTATCCACGACGTCGTCGCCTGGCGCCGTGCTTGTTGCCGGCTCATCCTTTGCCGCGGTCCTCGCCCTCTTGGCCATCCTCTGCGCCAAGGTCTCCCCGTCACTGTCAAGTCAAGGCAATGCGAGGCAAGTCAGGTCAACACGAATAAAGAATCGAGAATTGACGTAGGAGAACGAAGATACATACTCTTCTTCCCCCTCCTCGTCGCTAAGGATGGGGAGGTCATATAAACTCTTGGGCCTGGTGCTGGAGGAGGGGGGCGGAGTAGAAGTTCTGGCACGCTTGGTTGTCGCGGGCATGGCAAGTCGAGAAGACCCGCCTCCTCCGGCAGCTAGTACGGTGGTTTTCCTCGTAGAGGTACGCCGCACTTGCTGCTGTTGAGGGGCTTGGTGTCGAGATCCTTGCCGCCCGGTGGCCTTGCCGGCTGCCTCCTTGTCGCCTGCTTCGTCGCCTGAAGGGGCTCCACGGACTGGCTCTCCGGAGACAGCCCTCCGGAGGACGCGAGGCCTCCTTGCCGGAACGGCGGGAGCAGGGGGCTCCCTTTGCACCTGCCCTTCGGTGGTCTCCTCGCCTTGCTCCCCGGCAGGCCCCTCTTGCTCTCCGGCAAGTCCTCCAACGGCTCTTCTGCCGTTTCATCATCGGACTCCTCATTAGCGTCGGCTGCCGCAGACCCAGAACCGCTGGCGCCTTCAGCCATCCTCGCCTCTACCGCCCTGTTGGCGATATGCGCCAACTCTTCGGGGGTGGTGTCGCGGATGAGGTCTTTCTCCTCCTTGACGGGCCTCTCCACCAGGGTGTCTAACCACTCCTGTACCGCGTCTTCGGGCGGCTCCTGCCAAAGCGCTTCAACGCCATGGGCATTGCAGGCCGGCATCATCGCAATGATAGAATCCTTGGCGGAGTTGTTGCACAAGGGCACCACGCTTGCCGGCAGCTTGAAGTTGCCGGAGGTGCGGAAGAGCTGCTCGCAGAGGACCTGGTGCTGCAGCACCGTCAAGTTGGCGTGCAGTCCGGTCCGCACCCGCATGATGTCTGCCGTGTTCTTGTAGTCCCAAGCGGGCCTGCCTTTGTTCTGAAGGGGAGCAATGCGGCGGCGAAGGAAGTTAGCCCCCACCATTTCAATGGTAAGGCCGGCAGCTTTGAGGCGGAGGATGCGTGTTGTGGCGATCGTGAGCTTCTTGTCGTCGGCGGCAACGGAGCTCCAATCCGCGCCGCGCTCCACCCCTGTCGTCCTGGGCTGGCAGAAGGCCGGGAAGTCTCTTTCCTTAATCCAACACCATTCTCCGCGCCACTCGTTCCATTTCCGGTGGAGCAGCCCCGGAAGATAGGCGTTCCTGTCCCTGGGGATCCAAGTGATGCCACCGGAGAGGGCATCTGCTTCGATGCGTGGGGTAAAGTAGTGGCGGAAGAGGGCTACACTGGGCATTACCCCAACGAAGTTTTCGCACATGTGCGCGAAAACGGCCATACAAGTCATGGCGTTGGGGGTGAAGTCTAGGAGGCGAAACCCGTAGGTATACATGATCTCTATGAAGAATTCAGAGAAAGGGGGGACGAGCCCACAGTAAAAATACGCGGCGAAGAAGGGGTACTTGTCTGGACCAGGCTTGATGGAGCCGGGAAGAACCTCTGGCGCGGTGTGGGCAGTCGTTTCCTTCCCCCACATGATCGAGTAACGACTCACCAAATCGCTCTGATCCAGCACCGGCTTGAAGGTGACGTTGTCTCTCCACGCCGCTGCCAGCTCCTCCTTCCTCGCCTCTGCTTCCGGATCGACCGCCTTCTCCAGTTTGTTTTGGTTCCTCTTGGGAGCCATGGCTGCTCTGGGGAGGGTGGATTTGGGGGCAGGCGGGGGCACGGTGCGGCAGCGGCGGCGGAAGCAAAGGGCGCACTCTGCTCTTGCGCGATGAAGAAGACGGCGGCGATGGCGAGATTGGGAGAAGGGGGGTAAATGAGCAGCGCCCCTCGCGAATTCCTTTTTATGGGGAAGGCGTGGGGGCTGGCTCTTTACCGTCCTACGTGGCTGCCCTTTTCAGGCGCACTACCTCCCGTGGCCGTTCCATTCCGCCTCTCTGCCTGCATTTAATGCGCGTCGTGGGGGGCGTGGTAAAAGAGAAGATTATGACAGTTATCCTCTGCCACGCGTGCCTGTGCACTGTTTGGGCCCAGCCCAACGACGCCTCGCATGCATGTGTGGCCCAGGCCTAGGGGCTCCTGTCGGTGTACTAAGACATGGGTGCCCTCGTACCCTGACTTGTGCACAAGCAGTTGTAGCCTTCCTGACGGCAAGGGCTTGCCGAAGGGTTACTGTGACTCAAGACTTAATGAACAAGATCGTGAAGAAGACCTCTAGGCAGGTCATCGAGAAGTACTATTCTAGTACTGAAGATCAAGATTGCCCTTGCCGGCAAGCTTCGTGCCGGCAAGGTGAATACCAAGACTTTGGTTGCCGGCAAACACCTTACCGGCAAGCGAAGACCCGGCAAGCTCCGCGCCGGCAGGCTCGTTCTGTCCCGTTACCGCTCTACCTCATCATCGGCTAGATAAGCACGTATGATAGGTGTCGAGCGGGCAGGCAGTCAACATAGCTGGCCAAGGCACGTGTCAGCATGCCACGCAAAGATTAACTTTAATGACACCCGTCCCTGAGACGTGTCAAGGTAACAGGAGGACGGCAGGACCGGTGGTGCAGATCTTTTTACCCAAAGCCTCGCCTCCATATCCTCATACTAAAGGCTTGTCTAGGAGTCACACTAATAGAGTGGAAGAGGGACACCTATCCAGCGGTGAAGGCAAATTAGAGGCAAGGCTAAGGCAAATGAAGGCCCAAAATGCTATAAATGTGAAGTGGGACATATATCCGGCGGTTGCCCATTGAGGAAATTTGTTGACACAACTATCCATGATGGTGAAGACGATGTGGAAGAATACAAATCTAAGGATATGGAGAAACAAGAGGTTTGTTAAGAAGAAGGTGCAGAGTTGGTATGCGTGATTTAGCGTCTCCTATGTTTCACACCACAACCTGGCGACAAACAACGGAAGAAAATGTTTGAGAGCAAATGCACGGTGAATGGCAAGGCATGCAAATTAGTGATTGATAGTTGCAGCTACGAGAATCTTATCTCCTAGAATTTGATGAACCATTTAAAGCTTGAAACTCATGATCATCCAAATCCCTACACTATTGGGTGGATCAAGAAAGGAGTGAATACGAGGATCACCAAACCAATGCAACCTGTCACTTTTTTTGGGCAAGTATTATCGCTCAAATGTGTTATGTGATGTGGTTGATATGGATGCCAACCATGTTTTTGAGAGACCTTGGCAATTTGATGTGGATACTACACATAAGGGGAAGGAAAAATCTTACTCTTTCATTTGGAACAAGAAAAAGATCATTACTCTCCTAACGAAACTAATGGTAATACCTCTAAGGAGGAGAGGAAAAGTATGTTAACTATCTCCCACACCTCTAATGAGTTTATGAAAAACTTGAAGGAGCTAGATTTGTGTGCTGCACTTGTTGTAAAAGGAGAAGGCACCCGACTGTTTAAATTCCAGCTAAGGTATGTGGCTTATTAGCTGAATATCATAACATACTTGGAGAGCCACAAGGCCTACCATCGATGAGATGAATTCAACATAGAATTGATTTAATTCTGGGAGCAAGTCTTCCTAATCTTACACACTACCGAATGAGCCCAAAAGAGCATGAAATATTAAAGGAGAAAGCAGAGGAATTGATGCAAAAGGGGCACATTCGAGACAGCATTAGCCCATGTGTTGTACCAGCCCTGCTCACTGTCGGTGTACTAAGACATGGGTGCCCTCGTACCCTGACTTGTGCACAGGCAGTTGTAGCCTTCCTGACAGCAAGGGCTTGCCGGAGGGTTATTGTGACTCAAGACTTAATGAACAAGACCGTGAAGAAGACCTTTAGGCAGGTCATCGAGAAGTACTATTATAGTACTGAAGATCAAGATTGCCCGTGCCGGCAAGGTGAAGACCAAGACTCTGGTTGCCGGCAAACTCCTTGCCGGCAAGCGAAGACCCGGCAAGCTCCGTGCCGGCAGGCTCGTTCTGTCCCGTTACCGCTCCACCTCATCATCGGCTAGATAAGCACGTATGATAGGTGTCGAGCGGGCAAGCAGTCAACATAGCTGGCCAAGGCACGTGTCAGCATGCCACGCAAAGATTAACTTTAATGACACCCGTCCCTGGGACGTGTCAAGATAACAGGAGGGCGGCAGGACCGGTGGTGCAGATCTTTTTACCCAAAGCCTCGCCTCCCCGACGTAGCACCTAACGGTGCATTTAATGCGCTTGTCCTACCCCGTTAGGAGATAGACTTGGTGACGGTGCATGTACTGTTCACTTCCCTGTAATGACCGTATTAGCCATTGTGGTAACCCCTTGGCCTATAAAAGGAGGCCCACGGCTACAGTTAGAACGGTCGACTCATAGTTCAATTACACGCTGTAGCTGCACTTCCCACGCACCTTGCCGGCAAGCTACGCTCCTTGTAACCTTGAGCTCATACACAATCAAACCGCAAGAACAGGAGTAGGGTTTTACGCTCACAGCGGCCCAAACCTGGATAAATCGTTGCTTGTTCTCACATCTATTAGCCCTGCTCTTCGTAGTACATTGATCCCACAGCCGAACCGCAAAGGGATCCTCTTGATCCCATAGATCGTCGTTTTCCCACGACACTCACGCCAAAGGAAGATGGATCTTGGTGCATGTGTGTGGACAGTAGAGCCATCAACAAGATCACCATAAGGTACATATTTCCCTATTCCCCGTCTAGATGACATGTTGGATCAGCTTAGTGGAGCAAGAGTGTTCACAAAGCTAGATTTAAGAAGCGGATATCATCAAATTCACATCAGACCCGGGGATGAATGGAAAACAGCCTTCAAGGCAAAGGAAGGGTTGTTTGAATGGCTAGTCATGCCATTTGGACTCTCAAATGCACCAAGTACCTTCATGCACTTGATGAATCGAGTCTTTAGGCCGTTCTTATCCCACTTTGTTGTGATTTATTTTGATGACATCTTAATCTATAGTAAGGATGAGGATGAACACTTTGATCACACTCGGAAGGTGGTAGGAGTACTAAAGGAAAATGGCCTCTACGTCAACTTGAAGAAATGTGTTTTCCTGCAAACACAACTTTTCCTGGGATTTGTCACAACATGTGAGGACATTCGTGTTGATGATTCTAAGGTTGAGGCAATCCGAGAATGGCCAACTCGGAAGACGATTTCCGAGGTAAGAAGTTTTCATGGCCTTGCAACCTTTTATAGGCGATTTGTGAAGAATTGCAGCATTATCATGGCACCAACTACCGAGTGTTTGAAGAAAGGGAAGTTCCAATGGACAAAAGCTGCTGTAGGCATTGGGGCTGTTTTATCTCAAGAAAGGAAGGCCGTTGCTTTCTTCAGTGAGAAGTTAAGTGAAGCAAGGCAAAAATGGAGTACTTACCAGCAAGAATTGTATGCCGTTTTCAGAGCTTTAAAAACTTGGGAAGTCTATTTGCTGCCTAAAGAGTTCATCGTTTACACTGACCATCAATCCTTGAAGCATTTTAGAAATCAAAAGTACGTTGATCATATGCTAGCAAGATGTGCAGCATATCGGAGATGTTTAAGTTTAACTATCTCATTGTGCATAAATCTGGAGCAAACAATCGAGTAGCCGATACTTTGAGTCGTCGTGCATGTCTCTTGACTTCTTTTGAGGCTGAACTTCCATGCATGGATCAAATAAAGGAGTTGTATGAGGATGATGAAGACTTTGGCCATCTTTGGGTAAAGCACGTTAGGGGCCAACCATTAGGTGATGACTATTTGGTGCAAGATGGCTACCTCTTCAAAAATGATTGTTTGTGCATCCCAAGAAGTTGTCTACTTGACAAACTGATTAGAGAGCTTCATTCAAGTGATCTCAGTGGCCATGTTGGACGTGACAAGACTGTCGCTAACCTGGAAGCTCGTTGCTTTTGCCCACAACTAAAGAGAGATGCTGGAAAGTTTGTTCAGCGGTGCCCCATATTTCAAACCTGCAAAGGCCAGGTCCAGAATACAGGATTATACATGCCTTTGCCTGTTCCTGTTGCTCCATGGGAGGGCATCTCTATGGATTTCGTGCTGGGTTTGCCAAGAATAAGATGAGGGAGTGATGTTGTGTTTGTAGTCGTGGATGGATTCTCTAAAATGGCTCATTTCATTTCATGTCGCAAGACAACTGATGCTTATCATGTGGCAAACCTATTCTTTCGCGAAGTGGTCAGACTTCATGGTGTTCCAAGGTCCATCATCTTAGACCGTGATAGCAAGTTTCTTGCTGCATTTTGGCTCACTTTGTGGAAGCAATTCAACACTGGATTAAAATTTTCTAGCACTGCTCATCCACAAACAGAAGTCCTGAACAAAATTTTGGGTAATCTGATTCGTTGCATTTTTGGAGAAAGAAAGGGACAATGGGATTTGGCTTTATCTCTTGCAGAGTTCTCCTACAATAACTCCAAGCATAGATCTGTTAAGCTTCATCCGCTAGCCAATGCAACCCAAAGTCCGGACTGATGGAAAGGGCTATGCAATCCACAGATACACTTCAACAAGGAGCCATTTTTTCATTGTCTACACTAAAGTTCCAACAATGTGGTGGACCTGCTGAAGGTACCATCAAGGGAAAACTCAAAATCAGCATTGTCCTTTGTTGATAATTGCACCGAGTTATTTGAAGAAATTAGTGGTGTTTTGGTAGCACAAAATTAGAAATATAAACATCTTGTTGACTGCAAAAGGAGGCTGAAATCATTCCAAGTTGGTGATAAGGTGATGGTCTACCTCCGAAAAGAAGGACCGCCTTTAGGTATTAAAGGGAAGCTTAGGCAGCGAAGGTATGGGCCCTTCTCTATTATGAGGAAGATATATGATAATCCTTATGTGATAGATCTTCCAAGCGGTTCCGGACTTGACTCTCTACCACCCCGAAGAAGCGCTCTATGAAGATAACTCTGAGGTGACCAGGGGAGAATGATGAGGAACAATAGAGAAGTAAAAAAAAAATCAGAAGTGACTACTTTTGGATACTTCTACTCCAGTCTAGTATTTCTTTATTTTCTTAGCTTTGGCTACTGTTTTCTATAGTCTTATAGCTATGAGTAGTATGCTAAATCTTAAGTTATGTTTTCTGTAGTGTTCTAGGTATAAGTAGAAGTTGAGGTGTGAAGGCTTCCCAAAGCTTATAAATAGAGGTCTTCTATGTACGCCCATTACCTATAATAGAGCTTGGTGTTCTTATCTAAGATCTTGGAGTAGATCTTGTGCTCTAGGAATTCTGGATTGAACTCCTGCTGCCATATTGGCCTGCATTTGCCTCTAGAGCGATATCTAGCGCAGCATGTAGAAGTAGTTCCTTCAACTCTAGTGTTGCACACTTTGTAGCAACAAGGTGGAGTTGCTCCTCCACAACCTTGTGCTGCTTCATAATGTTAAGAGAGGTTAGGGTAGACCAAACTTGATATGGGAGGAGTCCGTAAGGAGAGACCTGAAGGACTGCAAGATCACCAAAGAACTAGCCATGGACAGTGGTGCATGGAAGTTAGCTATCCACGTGCCAGAACCATGACTAGGTTTCGAGATCTTATGGGTTTCACCCAACTTGTTTGGGACTGAAAGGCTTTGTTGTTGTGTTGGTTGTTGTTGTGTAATTAGATTACTGGATGAATAACAACTGTTGAATACCTTCTCTGAATTTGCTAAAACATGTATGTTTCCCTGGCTTTGTAGATTGGAGGGCTCGCTGCTATGCTGCTAGCATACTATCTGTTATCAAATGGTTGGGCTACAAGAACAAATTCACCGCTATGTATCCTGTTGGAATAATCTTATCTGAAATCAGAGTCTGCAAGAGTGTACATTTTTTCCAAGTTCAAACCTTCTCCCAGGTTTAGCACAGTAGGTATTTCTGATATATAATAGACTCCTGCAAATGGTGTTGGAATCCTTGACTTCATACAGATAGCTTTGGAAGTGAACCACTGGAGAAGGCTACAGAATCTACCGGGATGAAGGAAATGGTTCTGCCAATTACTGCTGGAATTTTATCAGCTTTGAGGAGAGTATTGGCTCGGCGAGTCTCTCTCAAGGTACTCTAAATTACAGTAACCTTCTATCATGAATGATTAATACCTTCCATTTATCTTCTTTACTTTATGCTTACACAAGCTTTGTATGAATTGTGCCATCATTTTATTCCTCTGCAGAATCAACTCAAAAGGCGACTTCATGCGATAACTGTTGCTTCTGCTACATGTTTTCTTTTTCCATTTGCAATGTGGGATACAATTCTAGTGAGTGCACATTGGTTATGCTCATACTTCCTATGGTTCCATACTTTTTCATTTGATGTGTAGCAAGAGCTATTTTGTTGATGGCAGGGTTCAACATCTGACAGCATAGTTAAAATGCAACTTCCAAGCTGGGCATATTTGAGTACTGTTTTGTTCGGAATGGTGCTTATATTCTATGTTGATAATGTTGCTGAGGAAAGGTAAGTCTTTTCTCAAAAAAAAAAGGGAAGCTAATTTTGATTTGAAACTTCATTTAATATCTGTACAAATTCTTCCGTGAGTTGTCTTACTGTTTCGTATTCAGCATACATACTTATTGTATTGATTTTAATCGTGTATATCAACCCGACAAAGTAGATTATTGACTACTTGTTATCCCTTGAATATCTTCATGAGTAACCCATATAAAAGTAGCATTCACTAGTACAGAAACACGTATAGATGTAGCCAATTAGTGGCGCCGGGTCAAGACGGCACGCCGCTGGTAGCGTCCGAGAAAAAGGGAGTGCCACTGGGATAGCACGCCGCTGGTATTGCCCCAAATATCAACGGCGTGCAGGAAAGATCGAATGCCACTGGGACCTACATGTCAACTGGAGCGGTGGAAAGATGACATCAGATTTGTTAGTGGCGTCAAGCGCTACTAGTAGATAAGCCATTAGTGGCGTGCTTGCCCAACGTTCAGTCCCAGCGCCACTAATAACCACTTACCAGTGGCGTCCGGGTTGCGCGCCACTAATGACGTTTTTTGAATGCCGCTAGTAGGCTTTCTTCAACTTCTACTACTAGTGATTTCCTTTTCGTGGATGCTTTGTGTTGTTTCTGGCATTTGTGTTTTTTAAGCATAAGAGATGCATACCTAGTATTTAGGTAAGTTCTATTTGCTTCATCATCTAATATTTACTTGATTGTTATTCACTGTCTAGCAGCTTGCATCTGGTCTTCTCTTCTCCAAGGCACTTAGTGGTTTCAACAGGTTGCATCATTATTTTGGAGATATTGTACAAAATGGATTTCTCCCTTTCTGGCTTGCTGCTTTGTTCCGTGATTTTGGGATTTGGTGAGTTTTGAGGTCTCATCTTTTTCTTGTCCATTATTACTGAACTCTACATTTGCTTTCAGAACTATACTATGCAAACTATACCTCATTAACTGCAATTTAGAATAGTCAATTCTTTAACTGCAATTTAGTCACCAAAATGTTATGATGTCTTCATTCTTCTATTTTATTTAGTGCGATAAAAAAATGTTGTCCATTTGTAGGTATTTTGGAAGCAACCTCCTTGGACCGATCAAAAAAAAGGCCATTGGAGGCACATGAACCGTCAAATGGGTCACTTCACAATCAGTTGTGGATTTCAGAACTTCCAATGTAGAATGAGAGAAAGCCTTTATTTACATGTCTGCAAATTTATGTTAATCTAGTCATACAACGAGACCTGAGGGGTTTGAACCTTAAATTTTTTGAACTACCATCAACTTGTATATATTAATTTCGGGCGCAATTCGACAAGTCTTGAATGTTACAGAGAACTGCCTTTATTTGCATGTGTTGCAAATGTATGCTAATCTAGTCATTCGGCCTGAGACACGAGGGGTTTGATCAGTGTGAAAATTTTCAACTAGCATCTTGTCATATGTTGATTTCGATCAGGGGAAAACAGTTAGAGAAGTTTTGACTTAACAGTCTAACAGAGGCAGTGTTCTCCTAAGAGCATCCCAATAGGTACCCTGTAATAGGGCCTAACCGCTTTTTACATCACCAGAGGGTAAAAATAGTGCTCCAATAGGTGCCCTATATGCAAAAAAATTACACAAAATTTACAACAACACCAAAAAAAAATTTAGCACCAAGTGTTGCACCGATGGAGCAAAACAAATTCAGTTGTGCGCGAGTCGCCAATTGTCGCGTTGAATGTTCACACGCCATGTTGTATCCCTATGGACGACCCCTTCGATCCCGTGGCTGCCGACGCCACTCTGACTTTCCACCAAGGCTGCATCACCCTCTCTTGCAGCCATTGACATGGCCCCCTTGCTTGGGATGGTGGATATGTGCCCCACAACCCATCATAGTGACCGGACAACCGGTGCCTCCTGAGCCACCGGACATTCGGTGCCACGAACCCGAGAGCAAAACAATCTTAATTACCGGACTTTTGGTGTGTATCAGTCGTCAGGCGCTTCGCGAGCCACCAGAAACGGGTACCCACCGGACGTCCGGTACTTGCCTGTGCGCTGTCTCTAGAATTTCGGCCCATGTATCCCTCTCTCACCCCTAGACTATAAATACCGTATCCTTTGGACGAATTAGGGTTAGCAAAGCATATATGATGAACTAGAAAGAGCTTTACTCCTTTATCACTCCATTGTAGATCAAGACCTCTTTTGGAGAAGATCCTCCTTTGGATTGAAGACCCCTTAGGGGAAGATCTACCCATGGATTCAAGCCCCCATCTTTGCTAGATATTTGGGAAGTCTACCAACCCTCAAGAGCTCATCTCCTTTTGGATTTGAGAAGAACTACCTAGGCTACTCTCTTTTTCCCTTGTTGATCTTGTACCTTTGCGGATCTCTTGTGTGTTTGCGGATGTGTAATTGGTTCTTGCCTTGAGTGTTCCTCTTGTGTTCTTGAGTGTGTATCTCTCTTGATCCCCTCCAAGTGTGAAAGATAGGGCAACCTAGGGTCCCTACCCTACATCTTGGTATCATGAGCAAGGTTGATCACATAATGGAGTTCTCCCCCTCACCTTTCCAGCCAATTTTTTTTTACTTAATTTTGAAAATTCCCCACTAAAAATAGCCTCACCTAATTTCTTGCAATTTGTTGGTTCATGTGAGATTTTGTTGGATTAGATCCATGTATTTTATGTGTTGTGAGTGGATGTAGCCTTTCGCCCTTTCCCCAGCTTCCCCTAACCTTCCACCACAAAATCCACCCCCACCTCACCCAATTTTTTTCTTTGTGCCACCAAATTCGCGAGATCCTAAATCCCCAAGTTCGCCACGGCCTAGCCACTGAGCATCCGGTGATTTCACCGGACATCCGGTCCACCCCCTTACGTCCGGTCCATTTCGTCCCAAAACTACCAAAACTTTCGCACTTTCACCCGTTTTTCACTTTTGGTTGCTTGAGTTCGCGGTTTACGTTTCCTAATGTGTTTCGGCTACTTATGGAGGGCTACTACATCAACATCACTGCCACTCGCCATCGTCATCGAATTCGTCAACGACAACGATCACTTCACCCTTTGACACCCTAACCGGAAGCAAGGCCGGTTACCTCTCCGACCTCGACGAAGGTATCCATTCCGTCACCATTCACTTTCCCTTGCCATTTCACTTGTTAGCCCCAAGCCTTTTGCGTACCTTATCCATTGAGACTAGCGATTTGAGAATTGTCGGGTCATGTTACTTGTGCACTTTAGTGACACACTATCGTCGCATAGCTAAAATTGTGTGCAACTATCTTGGTACCATCTTGCGTGTCATAAGTTGATCATATATTACTCCTACAAAGGATGGTGGAGTACCCGCCTCCCTAGGCTCCTCTCAGTCGAAGCGAGCATCCTTGTCGTCCATTGTCGGGTGGCTTGCCACGGGAGCCACTCGGGGGTGACGCGAACCGTCCGATCTGCCCGTACGGCTCGCGCCCGGGTAACCTGGCTGGCAGGTCCATGACAGGTGGACCGCTCAGGTCGCCCGGGGCCACCGTCATTGGGCGGCGCCCATCGAGCCCCCTGTCGGTGCTAAAACCGGTGGATCTCGGGTTGGGTGTTCTGAGCTGGTGATCTCGGCACGATGTTAACAGGAAGTAAAGGGACACGGTTTTTACCCAGGTTCGGGCCCTCTCGAAGAGGTAAAACCCTACGTCCTTCTCTTGTTGTATTGCTTGTGGATAGGGTACAAAGTACATGATGATCTACCTCGAGATCGTATGTATGAGCTCTAACCTCTAAGACCTTGAAAAACGTGTCTCGACAGACTAAACCCCTCGGCTTATATAGGCGTCGGGGGTATCTAGGGTTTACACAAGGTCGGTTACAATCTACTCCCACTGTTCCTAAATATAAGTCTTTTTAGAGATTCCAGTATGGACTACATACGGAGCAAAATGAGCGAATCATCACTTGTAACACCCCCATGTATTAGCAACAGTAATCACCATTTTGATAATGCCAAGTTACCATGTTCTACAGTGCTTGATCATCATTTGCATCATATCTCATTTCAGATTCCAATTCAAATTGAAATTCAAATTTAAAGTGAAAATAAAAGTTGTTCCAATTTGGAAACAAAAATGTTCATTAAATAGCAAATAATTCATAGCTAATTATGTTAAGAAAAACAACATCACTAAAATTCACTAGATGACTCTAACATCATCAAACAGTAGCAAAACAGTAGCATTTAATCCCTTCTTATTTAATAAAAATTCAAATGAAATCATTTATTCACCAAACCAATTTCTGGCAGTGTTAAATATTGTCTAGTATTTAAATGGACAACACTCATATTTTACAAAAGTCATTTAGGGGCCTAACTATTTGCAAAACAGAAACTAAAAAGGAAAACAGAGAAAGAAAAGAAAAGAAAAGAAAAGGGCCGCACTATGTGACGCCCCTGCTCGACCATGCACTAATCATACACGCAAACGTGCACGCTCGAGAACAGAGGCTCACGGAAAGAATAGGATAACACAACTCTAAACTCAAATTTAAACAAAAATCATCATATTACAAACCAGGGGGGGTCACGAGGACCCGAATACATAAGTCATACACACAAATAATATCTGGGACAGACATAGTTAGTCAAGTTTTGCCTTAAGAAGGCTAGCACAAACAACGACACTGATCGAAAAGGCGAAGGCCTCCTGCCTAGGGCCTCCGAACTACTCCTGGTCGGCTGGCTCAACCCAGTAGTACGTGCCTCCGGGACTCTCCTGGTAGTAGTCTCCTGTGGTGGCATCTGGCTCCTGGGCTCCATCGACTGATTTCATCAAGTCGGTATGGGGAAAAAGATAGCAAAGCAACCGTGAGTACTCATCCAAAGTACTCGCAAGACTGACATCAGAACTATGCTAGTTATGCATTGTTATCAAAGGAATGGGGCTATATCTTTGGGCTAAACTGCAGAAAATGCTGGAACAGAGGGGGAGAGGCCTAGCCTATCGAAGACTAGCATCTTGAAGTAGTTCTTGCAGCATCAGAAGAGAGTAGAGCAAGATAATATATATCAATCATAGTTTAGTAAAGCCCTGAGATCCTTCCTCGACTACCCTACGAGAAAGTGATCCCGAGAGCAGTAGTATCAGTTTATCAGTGTATCAGTATCCATTTGTAGTTGTAGCGGATCAAGATACAACTCCGAGCGTCCTGTTACTGTGGACACGGCTATTCGAATAGTTAACTTCCCTGCAGGGGTGCACTACTGTTACCCAGCATGCTCGATTACATCTGGCCGGATACACTTGCTGGGTAATACCCGGCCTCGGGTAGTCGACACGACGCAGTCCTACCTAGGCTCAGCAGAGAGGTCAGCATGCCGGTCTAAATCCTAAGCACGAAGGGGTCTTGGGCCATCGCCCTTCGCGCTCCTGCACGTTGCGTGGGTGGTCGGGGCCCAGGCGCGACACTGAATACACCAGTGACGTAACCAGCCCACCCCAACAATCAGCCCGCATCTCTGAGCTGTGACGTCTGAAGAGCTTTCGGCTGATACTACGACGTAGAGGGTCCCATAACCATTATCCCACGTGGTGGTAGTGCGTATAGGGCCAACGACCCACTCAGATCAAATACCCAAATCCATTAAGCATGTTTAGTAACTCGCAGAGACGAACAGGGTTCCTGTCGCTCCGACTTGGAAAAACATATCGCGCGGGTGCTCTTGGAGCCGACCCGTCCTTAGTGTTATTCTCCCGCGGGCACCCTTGGGGCGAGCCCGACTTTAACAGTTTAAAGTATGGCAATGTAAACATTTCCGTGATCATCACCCAGAGTGATCACGGCCCGTTAACAAGCATGGCATACGGACAAGGGTGAGGGGCCATAGATGAATCAACAGCATAGCTAACTAAGCATCATGGGACAGCAGGTAATGTATCAGTAGCAGGTGACAAAGTCAGGCTATGCATCGGAATAGGAGCTATCAGAGTAACACCAGAAGCAATACTAATGCAAGCATAAGGGAGAAAGGAATGGGCGATATCTTATGATCAAGGGGGTTTTGCTTGCCTGGAAGCTCAGCTGAAGGGGTCTGGTCATCGGCGACGTCGTCGTACACTGCAGTGTCGTCGGTAGTCTCGGGGGCTATCGGGAGAGGAGGGGGAAGAAACAATAAATACACGGCAATAATGCAACAACGATGTATGACATGCCTAAATGATATGCAGAGGTTATATATTGCCTATCTAACTGCTTTAGTTAATTTAGGAATTTATCTGGATTTATTTTATTAAAGTTATGCACTATTCATTTATCGAATACGGGCAAAAAGTCCCATGTTCATCTAGATAGGAGTAATGGTCAAGCATTTTGACCACATATTCGGATTCTTCATATTTTTCTGATCATTTTTCATATATAAATTATTTTCATCCGAGTTACGGTTTAATTTATATGATTTTTCAAAGTTTTAATCATTTTCTGGAATTTCTGGAATTATTTAAATCATATTATCCGAAACAGTAAAGGGTGACGTCAGCCTGACGTGGGGTGACCTCAGCGGTCAACTGGGTCGGTGGACTGGTCAATCTGACCAGTGGGTCCCACATGTCATCCACAGTGGCCTGATTAGAGTTAATTTAATCTAAACAGAAACTAATTAGCAGTTGGGCCCGCCCTATCATTGGCTAATTAGACTAATTAATTTATATTTAAATTTGAATTAACTTAATTAGGTGCGGGACCCACATGTCAGTGGCTGGGTCAGCCTAGTCAGCAGTTGACTGGGTCAACCCGGTCAACTGGGGCCCGTGGGGCAGGGGTGCGCCCTGGTCGGCCATGTCGGCGCCGGCGCCGGAATCACGCCGGCGAGCGTCTCGCGCGGCGGCGCGCGTCGGGGTTGGCTCGGGTTTCACGCAGAGGGCGCCATTTCGAGCGCAACCGGGCTCATTCGAACGAGCAGTCGACGGCGAGACGAGCTGTGGTGGCGGCGGAGGCTGAGGTGGCCGGAATCGAGCACGGCGAGCTCATCGGCGGACGGCCGGAGTCGGGCGTGTTCGGGAATGCGGCTGCGGGGTTCTCTTGGGCGCGCGAAGTAGCTAAGCAGGATCTACGCGGCGCGGTGAGGTCGATGGGCACGAGTGCGGGGCCATTTGGTCGCCGGATGATCACCGGCGACGAGCTACGCGGCGGCGAGCTCGGGCACGTCGGGGACGGCGGCTAGGGGGCATTCGAGAGGGGGAGAGGAGATGGGAGAGGTAGAGCAGCTCACGGGGAGCCTGCAGATGTGCAACGGTGGGCTCGGGGAGGGCTCGAGGCGGCGAATCGGGGCGGCGATCACCGGCGTCCATGCGGGGAAGAAGAGCTCGAGGAGGTCGCGGTGGTGGCGCAGCGCTCGTTCCCGTGGGCGGAGAGGAAGTAGAGGAGGTAGGCGGAGCTTCTGGCGAGGTCTCAGCCGACGAGGACGACGGTAGCCACGGCAGCAAGCTCGGACATGGCGACGGCGACGGGTGTCTGCGCGGGGAGGAAAGAAACGGGCGAAAGGGATAGGGAAAAGATCTCGGGCTGGCTAGGGTTGACGCGACAGCGTCCTTATCCACCCCAGGGGTGGCCTGTAGCGACGCGGGCGAGCAGGCGCGGCGGGGACGGCTTGCCGGCGTCGGGCGCGGTTGGGCGCGCGGGCGACCGAGCGAGGAGCAGTAGGAAGGGGAAGGTGGGGCGCGGGCTGGGCCGGTCGGCTGACTTAGGCCCAGCCGCGGTGGGCCTTTTTCTTTTTCTTTTTTTCTTTCTCTGTTTTCTCTTTTTCTTTCTGTTTAGTAAATAGTTTAGCCACAGTTTTAGTTTTGTAAAATATGAGTGTTGCCCATTAAAATACTAGACAATATTTAACACTGCCAGAAATTGGTTTGGTGAACAAATGATTTCATTTAAATTTTAATTAAATATAATGGATCAGTTATTGCTGTCTTGGTACTATTTTGATGATGATAGACTCCTCTAGGTATTTTTAGTGATGTTGTTTTTCTTAACACAATTAGTTATGGATTATTTTCTATTTAATGAACATTTCAGTTTCCAAATTGGAACAACTTTTATTTTCTCTTTAAATTGAAATTCAATTTGAAATGGAATTTGAAATGAGATATGATGATATGATGATCAAGCACTGTTAAGCATGGTGACTTGGCATTATCAAAATGTGATCACTGTTGCTAATACATGGGGGTGTTACAACTCTCCCCCTCTAAAAGAAATTCTCGTCCCGAGAATTAAGAGGTAGGCTGAAAGAGAGTGGGATACTCTTCACGAAGACGATCCTCGCATTCCCAAGTGGCTTCATCTTCAGAATGATTTGACCACTGAACTTTAAGGAACCTGATTGCTTTCTGACGGGTTCGACGTTCAGCTTGATCAAGAATGCGGATCGGATACTCTTGATAAGAAAGATCCTCTTGCAGCTCAAGCATTTCATGATCCACTGCTCGGATAGGATCTTTGAAACAGCGACGAAGTTGCGATACATGAAAAACATCATGAACTTGAGAAAGGTTCGGCGGCAATTCCAATTGATATGCCACTTCTCCTCGACGGGCGAGAATACGGAACGGGCCAATGTAGCGAGGAGCTAACTTGCCTTTGATACCAAAACGGTGAGTGCCCTTCATCGGAGTGACACGAAGGTAAGCTTGTTCGCCAGGTTGATAGACCATACCTGGTGTTTGCGATCATCATTGCTCTTCTGACGAGATTGAGCAGCTTTCAAATGATCACGGACAATGCGGACTTGTTCTTCAGCTTGCTGAATAATGTCTGGACCAACGAGTGATCGTTCCCCAGTTTCTGACCAATTCAGAGGGGTTCGACACTTACGTCCATAGAGAACTTCAAATGGGGCCATCTTTAAACTAGCCTGATAGCTATTGTTGTATGAGAATTCAGCATACGGGAGAGATTCTTCCCATTTCTTACCGAATGAGATGACACAAGCTCGAAGCATATCTTCAAGCACTTGATTAACTCGTTCAACTTGTCCCTGGGACTGGGGGTGAAAAGCGGTGCTGAAGGACATATGAGTTCCCATAGCTTCTTGGAAACTGTTCCAAAATCTTGAGGTAAAGAGGCTGCCACGATCTGAACTGATTTCCAACGGAATACCGTGGAGTGACACAATTTTGGAAACATACAAGTCTGCTAACTGACTAGCAGTGATTGTCTCCTTGACTGGCAGAAAGTGAGCAACCTTTGAGAATCCGTCAATGACGACAAAGATAGCATCATGACCCTTCTGCGATCTGGGAAAACCAGTAATGAAGTCCATTTCGACTTTGTCCCATTTCCATTCAGGAATAGTAAGTGGTTGCAGAAGTCCAGCAGGCCTTTGATGTTCTGCTTTGATGCGCCGGCAAACGTCACACTCAGCAACATAGCGAGCAATGTCTCGCTTCATATCAGGCCACCAGTACCGTTGACGAATGTCTTGGTACATCTTGGTGCTACCAGGGTGAATTGACAAAGGTGTATCATGTGCTTCTTTCATGACATGCGGGGTCAAATCCAGATTGTAATTTCTAGGAACCACTAAGCGATTTTTGAAGAACAAGGTGCCATCATTATCAATAGTGAAGAACGAGGGCCTTCCCCTTTTGAGATCACGCTTAATCTTCTCGACCTCGGAGTCAGCTTTCTAAATATGCTTGATGAGGTCCTCGAGGTCTGGTTCAACAACGAGGGTATTGAGATGACCCTGAGGAACAATGTGAAGGTTCAACTTGCAAAGCTCTTCATATAGAAGGGGTTGTGCTTGCTGAACCATGAGGTTGTTGCAATATGACTTGCAACTCAAAGCATCGGCCATTACATTAGCCTTGCCAGGGGTATAGGAAATATCCATGTCATAATCGGCTATTGTCTCGAGCCATCTTTGTTGACGAAGGTTCAAATCTGGTTGAGTATACAGATACTTCAGAATTTGGTGGTCCGTGTATATCTCGCAACGATTACCGAGAAGGTAATGTCGCCACAGCTTCAAAGCATAGATAACTGCTGCTAACTCAAGATCATGTGTAGGATACTTATCTTCGTGAGGACGCAACTGGCGAGAGCCATAAGCAATCACTTTGCGCTCTTGCATTAGGACACAGCCTAATCCTTGACGGGATGCGTCGCAATATATTACAAAGTCCTTGCGAGAATCAGGGGGGGCTAGCACTGGGGCAGATGTCAACTTGTCCTTAAGTGTCTGAAAACTTTCTTGGCACTTTTCCGTCCACTCAAACTTCTTGCCTTTGTGGAGCAAATGAGTTAGTGGCTTAGTAATCTTGGAGAAGTTCTCGACGAAACGGCGGCAATAGCTAGCAAGACCGAGAAAACTTCTGACTTGCTTGACATTCTTTGGGGGAGTCCAGTCAAGAATAGCATGAACTCGTTCTGGGTTAACAACAATGCCATCCTTGGAAATCACATGACCAAGATAAGTCACCTCAGATAACCAGAATTCACACTTGGAAAACTTGGCATACAGTTGGTGTTCTCGAAGTTTCTCCAATACAAGCTGAAGATGTTCGGCGTGTTCTTCTTCATTTTTGGAAAATATAAGGATATCATCCAAATAAACCACGACGAACTTGTCGAGGTAGTCCATGAAGATATAGTTCATCAATCGAGAGAATGTTGCTGCAGCATTAGTTAATCCGAAGGACATGACGGTGTACTCGTATGATCCATAGCGAGTAACAAAAGCGGTCTTTGGAATATCCTCTTTACGAACTCGGATCTGATGATAACCCAACCTCAAGTCGAGTTTAGAGAACACAGAGGATCCAGCAAGTTGATCATAAAGATCGTTGATCCGGGGAAGTGGATATTTGTTCTGGATTGTTGCTTGGTTAATAGGTCGATAATCTTGGACCAATCAGTTCGTTCCATCCTTCTTCTTAACAAAGAGAGAAGGTGCTCCCCAAGCAGAAGAACTGGGGCGGATGAATCCCTTTTTAAGTGACTTGTCAATTTCCTCCTTAAGCTCAAGGAGTTCATGCGGCGGCATCTTGTATGGGCGTTTAGCAATAGGCGTGGTGCCTGGCTTCAAGTCGATGACGAATTCAACGGCTCTAACAGGGGGTATCCCTGGAAGTTCTTCTGGAAAGACGTCCGGAAAATCGCGAACGACTGGAACGTTCTCAATTCCCTCAAGAGGTGAAGCGTTCAAGGCATTCAGAGCATATATTTGAGCTTCTGCATTCTGGGTCACTCGGGCGGTGTAGTTCACTATCTCATCGGAGGGGTGGAGTAGTTGGACGACTTTAGTGGCACAATTGATTGAAGCAATGTGAGCTTTCAACCAATCCATTCCCAGAATGAGGTCTATATTGGAAGAATTCAAAATGATGGGTGAAACAAGGAATTCCAATCCTTTGATTTCAACAGGGACATTGTGTGCTATCATGGAGGTTTGGCAACGGCCTCCAGGGGTGCGAACAACTATTGGTATGTTCATCTTTTCAAATGCAATGTCATGTAATAATGCAAATGCTTCTGACATGAATGAATGCGATGCTCCTGAATAAAATAAAACAGAAGCGGGTACTGAGTTAATGAGAAGGGTACCCATCACAGTATCAGGTTGCTCCTGAACTTCTTCAATATCGACGTGGTAAGCCTGTCCACGTCCATAAGCAGCAGGCCCAGTATTATAGTTGCGGGTCTGGTTGTTGCCACGGCCATTTCCACGGCCAGCATGAGGCAGTGCCAACTGATTCTGATTCTGACGGGAGTCCTTGGCAAGGTGACCTGGGCGACGACACTTGAAACACAGACCATCTTCAGGACGAAGAGGAGGAGCACGTGGTGGAGCAGCTTGAGCTCTCGGCTGCCTCGGTGGTGGAGGAGGCAGACGGGGTGCAGCATAAGAAGGCCTCAGTGCAGGGGCAGTTGGACGATACATGCTGTTGGGGATCCAGATCTTATGCCTCTGTCCTGAGCTCGAAGATGAGCCAATGTCACGATTGCGCTTGATTGAATCCCTATGCTCCATCTGAGCGGTCTCAACCTGGATAGCCTTGTTCACCAGAGTGGCGAAGTCGGCGAAGTCATGAACAGCAAGTGCAAGCTTGAGGTTTGGGTGGAGTCCATCACGGAATTTCTCCTGTCTGCGAGCATCTATGGCAATGTCTTCTTCAGCATAGCGGGACAAGTTAAGGAATTCCCGCTGATAAGCTTCGACAGTCTTACTGCCCTGATTGAGGTTGCGAAACTCTCTTTTCTTCCGATCCATGATTCCCTGAGGAATGTAAGGAGCACGGAAGGCAGTCTGGAACTCGAGCCAAGTGATGACTGTCCCCTCAGGTAGTGAACGCCTGTGGGTGGACCACCATTGAGCAGCGGGGCCCTTCAAGAAGTAGGACGCGAAGGTGACAAGGTTTTCAGGGGCAACACTGGCAGACTCCATCTCGTTGGCGATCTCGCGAAGCCAGTCGTCAGCATCCAGTGGCTGTTCAGAGTTGCGGTAAACAGTTGGGTTGAGACGTACAAACTCCTGCAGAGTTATTGGGGCAGGTGGCTGGTTCTGAGCATTCTGGTTCTGGTGCGGAAACTGAGCCATGATCCCAACCATGAACTGGCAGTTCAACTCGAATTGCTGCATCATAGCTGCCATATAGTCTGGCGGGGGTGGATCGTTGGCACCACGGCCACGACCACCTGGTCTAACCATCCTGCTAAAATTTAATAGGGGGTAGTTTAGTAAAAACAACTGCAAGTGTTTAGAGACAAACATGATGTAACACGATAATGAACAAGTAGTGCAATAGATACATAACAGTAGTCAATTAAGACATACAGATCCATACACAGAGTCGATTACACGCGGACATCATAAGTTCGCAGAATTAAACAGCTAGACATACTAGGTGGCGCGCAGGCACGCGGTGGAGGGATACAACAACGTGACATAGCGATATGCTACATCAGCGTCGGAGAAAACCACTGAACCTAGGTAACTGCATGTGACGACGCCGGGCACCCTCGAGGTGAGGATCCTGTGCTCCGTGGACACTCTGATGCAGAACCTGGTCCTGAACTGGAAGAAGAGGACCACACGGAGGGGTAAAACCTCCAACAGTAGGCCAGTCAAGACCTGGTGGCATCTCCGTCCTGCGTGGGTAAAGAATGTACTCTGGGTGCATCCATGCACTTACTGCTGGCAGCAACTGTGTCAAAGCGTCGTAAAGACAAGCACGAGTAGCGTGCAACTCGACAGCAAGAGCTCGAGCTGTGCGGTCTAGAGCCTGGGTGTACTGTACCAAAACCTGCGGGTCATAACGACGCGACACGTAAGGCGTACACACAGCAGTGTAGTATCCAGTCTCATCCCCAACAGGAGCATACGGGATGTATCTGAAGGCAGTATGCTCCAAGCGACTGCTGTGCTCCCCACGGAGACGGGCAATAGCAGTATAGGCAGCATCATGGACTGCCATGTCGACAGTCACACCAACACCGTGAAAGGTGTGCAACTCAGTGACGGAGTTGTCCTGCCGATCAAAGATGCAAACCTCAGCATGGTACTGCTCCTGGTTGAACTCGCAGTAATCCTCATAAACAGTGTACTCGGGATACCAGCGATATCCCAGCCTGGTCAGAAGTTCGACCAAAATGGCCGGAAACCCAGTCGCATCAACAGCCATGGTCTGACGGACAAGCTGTTTTGCGGGACGCGGCGGGAACAAACGATCCATCTGAAACAGAGGAAATTCAAGATTGTCAAATGACAATGTGAGAAACATATTATAACTTGGAAGGAAAGGTTAAACAGACCAATGGAAAAGAAAATGTGATTATCAGACTAATCAGATCAATGGGAAGGAATAAGTGCAGATAATCCAGCTCCGGGTGAACGTGATCACGAGAACCTAAAGTCACAGTTAGTAAAATTTTAACCCAAATAGAAGAGAGATCAGAATCCCAGAGTATAGAAGAGGAATAAAAGATCCAAATACCACCCATTGGCGACGTGGACCCGTAAGCCACACAGCCTTGTTAGTAAAATATAGTTTTTCAAAGACTAGACTCAACTTCGACCAAGGAATTGGAAGGGGGCTTCCTACAGGCAGTCGGCTCTGATACCAACTTGTGACGCCCCTGCTCAACCGTGCACTAATCATACACGCAAACATGCACGCTCGAGAACAGAGACTCACGGGAAGAATATCACAACACAACTCTAAACTCAAATTTAATCATAAATCATCATATTACAAACCGGGGGGGGGGACCGAGGACCCGAATACATAAGTCATACACACAAATAATATCTGGGTACAGACATAGTTAGTCAAGTTTTGCCATAAAAAGGCTAGCACAAACAACGACACTGATCGAAAAGGCGAAGGCCTCCTGCCTAGGGCCTCCGAACTACTCCTGGTCGGCTGGCTCAACCCAGTAGTACGTGCCTCCAGGACTCTCCTGGTAGTAGTCTCCTGTGGTGGCATCTGGCTCCTGGGCTCCATCGACTGATTTCATCAAGTGGGTATGGGGAAAAAGATAGCAAAGCAACCGTGAGTACTCATCCAAAGTACTCGCAAGACTGACATCAGAACTATGCTAGTTATGCATTGTTATCAAAGGAATGGGACTATATCTTTGGGCTAAACTGCAGAAAATGCTGGAACAGAGGGGGAGAGGCCTAGCCTATCGAAGACTAGCATCTTGAAGCAGTTCTTGCAGCATCAGAAGAGAGTAGAGCAAGATAATATATATCAATCATAGTTTAGTAAAGCCCTGAGATCCTTCCTTGACTACCCCGCGAGAAAGTGATCCCGAGAGCAGTAGTATCAATTTATCAGTGTATCAGTATCCATTTGTAGTTGTAGCGGATCAAGATACAACTCCGAGCGTCCTGTTACCGTGGACACGGCTATTCGAATAGATAACTTCCCTGCAGGGGTGCACTACTGTTACCCGGCTCGCTCGATTACAACTGGCCGGATACACTTGCTGGGTAATACCCGGCCTCGGGTAATCGACACGACGCAGTCCTACCTAGGCTCAGCAGAGAGGTCAGCACGCCGGTCTAAATCCTAAGCACGAAGGGGTCTTGGGCCATCGCCCTTCGCGCTCCTGCACGTTGCGTGGGTGGTCGGGGCCCAGGCGCGACACTGAATACACCAGTGACGTAACCAGCCCACCCTAACAATCAGCCCGCATCTCTGAGCTATGACGTCTGAATAGCTTTTGGCTGATACTACGACGTAGAGGGTCACATAACCATTATCCCACGTGGTGGTAGTGCGTATAGGGCCAACGACCCACTCAGATCAAATACCCAAATCCGTTAAGCATGTTTAGTAACTCGCAGAGACGAACAGGGTTCCTGTCGCTCCGACTTGGTAAAACATATCGCGCGGGTGCTCTTGGAGCCGACCCGTCCTTAGTGTTATTCTCTCGCGGGCACCCTTGGGGCGAGCCCGACTTTAACAGTTTAAAGTATGGCAATGTAAACATTTCCGTGATCATTACCCAGAGTGATCACGGCCCGTTAACAAGCATGGCATACAGACAAGGGTGAGGGGCCACAAATGAATCAACAGCATAGCTAACAAAGCATCATGGGACAGTAGGTAATGTATCAGTAGCAGGTGACAAAGTCAGGCTATGCATCGGAATAGGAGCTATCGGAGTAACACCAGAAGCAATACTAATGCAAGCATAAGGGAGAAAGGAATGGGCGATATCTTATTATCAAGGGGGGTTTGCTTGCCTGGAAGCTCAGCTGAAGGGGTCTGGTCGTCGACGATGTCGTCGTACACTGCAGTGTCGTCCGCAGTCTCGGGGGCTACCGGGAGAGAAGGAGGGGGAAGAAACAATAAATACACGGCAATAATGCAAGAACGATGTATGACATGCCTAAATGATATGCAGAGGTGATATATTGCCTATCTAACTGCTTTAGTTAATTTAGGAATTTATCTGGATTTATTTTATTAAAGTTATGCACTATTCATTTATCGAATACGGGCAAAAAGTCCCATGTTCATCTAGAGCGTAATGGTCAAGCATTTTGACCACATATTAAGATTCTTCATATTTTTCTGATCATTTTTCATATATAAATTATTTTCCTCCGAGTTACGGTTTAATTTATATGATTTTTCAAAGTTTTAATCATTTTCTGGAATTTCTGGAATTATTTAAATCATATTATCCGAAACAGTAAAGGGTGACGTCAGCCTGACGTGGGGGTGACGTCAGCGGTCAACTGGGTCGGTTGACTGGTCAATCTGACCAGTGGGTCCCACATGTCATCCACAGTGGCCTGATTAGAGTTAATTTAATCTAAACAAAAACTAATTAGCAGGTGGGCCCGCCCTGTCAGTGGCTAATTAGACTAATTAATTTATATTTAAATTTGATTTAACTTAATTAGGTGCGGGATCCACATGTCAGTGGCTGGGTCAGCCCAGTCAGCAGTTGACTGGGTCAACCGGGTCAACTGGGGCCCGTGGGGCCCAGCGTCAGTGGCACAGGGGTGGGCCCTGGTCGGCCACGTCGGCGCCGGCGCCGGAATCACGCCGGCGAGCGTCTCGCGCGGCGGCACGCGTCGGGGGTGGCTCGGGTTTCGCGCACAGGGCGCCATTTCGAGCGCAGCCGGGCTCATTCGAACGAGCAGTCGACGGCGAGGCGAGCTGTGGTGGCGGCGGAGGCTGAGGTGGCCGGAATCGAGCACGGCGAGCTCATCGGCGGACGGCCGGAGTCGGGCGTGTTCAGGAATGTGGCTGCGGGGTTCTCTCGGGCGCGCAAAGTAGCTAAGCAGGATCTACGCGGCGCGGGGGGTTCGCCTTTATATACAGGCCGAGGCCCCAGGCTTACAACAGAGTCCGGGTCATAACATAACCCGTGCCCTAATCTATCTCCTACTCATCATCTTTGGTAAGCCGCCGCCTTAAGTTCTGGACCTCTAAGCCGGTCCGCTTATGAGTCGCCATGGACGGGCATTGGAGTCTTGATAATCGCACCTCTCTTTGGGCCGCCACTGGATAACCCGGCCCTCAACGGGCAGGTCATACCGTGGGGTTATATCCCCAACATTAGCCCCCAGAGTGATGTGGATTCATTCATGTCAATCTTCAGTCTTGTTGTATTTCCGGGTCATATGAATTTGCCGGCTCATGATACCTCTTTTCGTTAGCGTTCCTCGCTCCTTCGTGTCAGGACGTCATCTTCCGGAGTCAACGGTGCTTAAGTGTGACATCACAGCAAATCTGGATGTATATCTGTTGGGCACGAGAATCGAGGCGCCTCTTCACCGAAAATTACTGTGCCTCCTCTGTTTTCGCACCTGCCTTTTCCCCTTATTATCATATTATAAATATCCTTCGAGGGCCGCAGTCTTCTTTTTTTTACTGCTTCGTCTTCTTCCTTGCGCCCAGGCCATCCGTGACCCAAGCTTTCTGCCGCCGTGCGTCCTTGGCATCCCCGACGACGCTGACCGCTTCAACGGCTCCACGCACGCCACCATCGACACTGTCCAGAACCTCGCGAAGCTTCCGCTGCATCCAGGTACGCCCCATTCCTTCCTAGATCTGTAGCGGTTCTTTTATCCATTTACCTAGTTCATCGGAACTCATCTGTTCATCCCATCATTGCTGTTCTGGATCTAGATTCTAATGAACTCGTCCTAGAAATACTCCGATGTTGGCTGTAGTACCATTTCTGCATCTAGGAACTTCAGATCTTCACCAAACACTGCGAATGAATCAAACCATGCTTCCACTGTACAAGTTAGGAATAGTAAATATTTTTCCTTTTCGCGTATTTTGTAGATCCATAATTGTAACTACTTTGTTTGAAATCTGTTCCTGCAACACTTAGCAAAAAATCAGAATCCCCAACTTTAAGATGAGCCGCCGTATAAATCATGACTCGCTCTCCTTAGGAAGCATAGTTGAATCTCAGTTCGGGCGGCTTGTAATTTTAGTGATTGAATAACCATGTTGGCTCGCTTCTTTCCAAGCCGCCATGGTGACTTTAACGATCGTGCAATAACCCGCCATTCATATTTTATCCGCAGCCGTTAACTCTTTAGGCGACTTACCATGGCAAAGACCACAGTCTGCAACTGGGTGAGCTCCCAAGTTTCTCAACTCGTGCTCAATGATTATAAAGAACAAGGTTTTCTGCCTGCTCAAGAGGTGATTGGCTGGCGGGCTCCTGGCGGCGAAACTGTTCCCCAACCCGGCGATGGAGAAGTTGTGGTGTTTACAGACCATCTTCTTAGTGGCTTCTCTCCTCCCGGGTCAAAGTTTTTTCGGTACGCCTTAAATTTCTTCAACCTTCATCCTCAAGACCTTGGTCCAAATTCGATATCCAATCTATGCCAATTTCAAGTCCTCTGTGAGGCATATCTGCAAATGGAAGCCACCGTTCCGCTCTTCAGGGAGTTTTTCTATATCAACCGCCAGACTGAATGTGCTGATGGTCCCAGTCTAGAACTCGGCGGGGTCTCAATCTAGAGGAGAAGAGACGTTGCTTTTCCTTCAGTCACTCTGCCGAGTCATCCAAAAGGATGGAACAAAACCTGGTTCTATTGTAAGAACACAGCTCCTGCGGATGAGAACCCTTTGCCGGGTTACATACCTGACCGTCTTGACTCCACCATTGAACTTCCTGGCTGGGCTCCTCAAGAAGAGCGCGCTCAAGTCGCCCACATATATCCAAAGCTGAGGGCTTTATTAGCCAGTGGTTTGACCGGGGTTGATCTAACCCTGTGCTGGATTACTTGGAGGATTCTTCCCTTAAGTCGCCGGGCGGATTTAATGTGCAATTACTCAGGCAAGTCAAATGATGCGCAAAGGTTCAGTCCCATTGACCTGTCAGCTGACAAAATAAACAAGATTGTGAAGAAACTGCTTGGGGAGTCGCAAGAAAGCTGTAACAAGACGGGGCTAAGACCGTTCTATGCCCTTAACCAGGCTCCTCCCGTAAGCATTCCTTTAATCATTTGTCCAGCTTATCAACTCTTTAAACTTACTTGTTGATCTTGTTTAAAACTGTGCAGGCCGACTCTTCATTCTGGAACAAGAAGAAATAGAAAATACCAGCAACCAAGCCTAGGGCTGCTAAAGCTGCACCGGCTCAGAGGAAGAATAAGCCGGCTATTGAAAGTGAGGCGATCGCTAGAGGTGGGTCACCAGCAGCTGATGATGAGTCAGAGGTAGAACTTGACTCCCTTGGCCGTCTTTTTATTGAACTGGCTAACACCTCGTTTTCTCAGGGCGACGCTGACACTAGCCGGGCTGATGATGTTGATGTAATTTCCATCTCCTCCGACTCAGAAAACATTGTTCCCCAAAGAGCCAGAAAAACCATCCGAAAAGTGCCATTTTCTCATCCACATGCTTATTTAGACCCACAATTTTCTTTAAGGTAATCGCAGCATGCCGGCTCTACACGACGCCAGACTTGAAGTGGTTCTGGAGAACTCCTGACCGGCTTACCTGATGCTTCAACCGCCCGTAAGCGACGCAATGAGGTGCCTCACAGTCCAACCCCATCTCTGCCACGAGCCGGCCTTTTTAAGCATCCTCTTAACTCGTCTGACTCAAATTACCAGGAGTCGCCACCATCATCTGGCGACTCATCTGCTACTCAACTGCCACCCTTGGTCATTAAGCAAGGGTAAGTGCTTCTCAATAAACCATGTTTCGTCATAACCATTATCTCGCTTATTTGAGTCTGCTTATAAATTCAGAGGGCCAAGGCTAAGAAGAGGAAAACTGGCGAGTCATCTTCGACCCCAGAGAACTTTGAATCAGAAGACCCAAACTTGGAGATCCCTGAAGGTCAACACAAAACGACAAAGAATCAGCCTGGTTAAAATGTTGATCCGCCAAAGCAAAACGAGCCGCCAACTACTGAAAAGGTGGATACTCAAGTCGGCATGGCTGACATGATGGAGGATCTTAACCCGCCAAGTCCAACTTGCCCTTCTAGTCCGATGAAGGCGACTGAAGATACGGTCTTAACATCGCCCCAAGTCGATGATGATGTTGGCATCACAGGGGTATCTTTCAAGACTCCAGAGAAGTCGAGCATTCTGACCAAGCTTGTATCAAAAGATGAGCCGGTCGCGCTTGAGAAAGGAAAAGGGAAACTTGAGCTCCCAAACTTTGAAAATCTCAGCGCGGCCGATCTCCATGAGGCGTACGTGACCCGGCTATCTGTAAGCCGGGAAATGGAAGTAAGCCTGGTCAATATGCTGAAGAAGAAATATGAGGTCAGAAAATGTCCCTTCTTTCCATACTGTATCTATCTTGTGTAGCCGCCAAGTCTTAGACATAGGTCAGCATGAATATGTGTAAGACTTTCAGTATAATGTACTTGTTTCGGAACTGTAGCCCCCAAGGGCCAGCTCGCTATGTATATGACAAGCCGGTTCTTTAACATATGACCCTGAAAAGCAACGTGTAGCCCCCAAGGGCTGGCTTGTTATGTATATGACAAGCCGGTTCTTTAATATATGACCCTGAAAAGCAACGTGTAGCCCCCAAGGGCCGGCTTGTTATGTATATGACAAGCCAGTTCTTTAACAATTGTCCTGTAGAAGCAACGTGTAGCCCCCAAGGGCCGACTCATTTTGATAAGATGAGCCGGATCTTCAACAATTGGTCTTTAAAAGTGACGTGTAGCCCCCAAGGGCCGACTCATGTTGATAAGATGAGCCGGATCTGATTCCCCTAGTGATCAACAGACGAGAAAAAATGACCTGCATTAGCCCCCAAGTGCCATGTAGATTGCTAGCAAACTGCTTGGGACTTTCAGTGAGAAATTGTGGCCGGCTCATAGCCCCCATGGCCCGGGTTGTGCAATATTGTTGTCTCAATAGTATATAGCATTCCACTGACAAGATCTGGTTATGACAGGATATGCTCAATGACGCCAAGTCAAAGGTGGCCGGCTTACAAGAACAACTCAAAGCTGAGAAGAAGCTTCGGTTAGACGCCGAGTCATCTGTCGCCACTTTGCAAGAAACTGTATCAACAGCTGCTGAAAACTTGAAATCTATGAAGACCTCACACGAGGAAGAGAAAACAGCGTTGTTGAAACATGCTGAAGAGGCGGAGAACCTACTCAAGCCCATTACTGACGAAGTGAACAACTTGAAGCGCTATATTACCGATATGACCCAGGCCATCTTTGGTAAGTGACCCACCAAGCTGTCAGAAATAACTCGCCTGAAATCTGTGATATTTGTATGTGAATGCTGTAATCAAATGTGTTCAAATATTGCAGGTAGCAGAAGCATCAATTTGCGTCAAGACCCCCGTGTCAAGCTCAAGGCGGTTTACACTTTCTTGGAGCAACTTTATGCAGGGAGCTTGTTCACAATTATGTCGGTGATGGGTCACAAAGAGCCGCCACGGTTCATAAGGGATGTGTTAAAGGAACTTTCAACCATTCCTGGACAAATCGAAGAGTTGAAGAAATCAGCCGCCCGAGCAGGTGCCATGATGTCCTTAAGCCGGGCCAAAGCTTATGTGCCAGATATGGATCCTTCTGAGATGACCGGCGGGTTTCCAGAATTCAACACTGATGGTAGCGAATTCACCGCAGAAGATTACAACTGGTGTGTGAAGGAAACTCGTGTTTTGGCGAGTCAATTGGTTGAAGAGTTGGACTTGAAGAAGTACCAGCCGGCTTACAATGAAGAGAACATGCGGGTCACCCCGCCATCTTACACGCCCATCGACCTTACTCCGGCACGGCGTAAGCATATCTTTGCTCCTGATGTTGACCCGTCAATTATCATGCAAGAGGCTGCCGTCTTTCAAGCCTTGACAACTATCGACTAGGATCTGGACAATCTTCAGATCGGAAGAAGGGTGGAGCCGGAGCAGGATGACCCGGAGGTCGAAACCGCCGAGGAACACCAGGAAGAAGCTAACCCGGCGAACTGATGACCCGAAGGGCACAGAAACTGGTGCCCAGGATTAGATGTTTCCAAAGAACTTTGATATCATGGAGCCTAGCTGTGGCTTTGTAATAGGATAGTTGGAAACACTTTTGCTGAGCGTGCCTTCGTGCACGTGAATAGTTGTCAGTATTTTGGATGAAACAGCTGCATTGGTGTATGTTAACCCGCCCAGTCTCTTTTGAAAGAATCTACGCTTCGTCGAGTAATAGTATGGCGAGTCATATTTGTGTGAACCATCAATAGCTTATCCTTCTCTGCATAACACAGGGTTAGAAAAAACCTGACGCGCTTAATAGCTGTCTGGCTTGTGGTTAGCCCCAGTCGGAAATAAGCTGCTAGGATGTTTGTTGAAGCATGGTTAATAGGCAATCGGTCTTTTGTTTTAAACCGGTTTATTATCCGGCGGCTCATGGCCAAAGAAAACAAAAATAACCCCTGTAAAAAATTGAACAGAAATTGTGAATAGATAACAATGTTAAGTCGGCTTTCGAGGCACGACAATATAGACCGGCTTTTGAGGCGCGAGTCTTGCTTCAATGAAGCTGGCGTGATAGCCCATGGTTTGTCCTCGCTCTCTGTAAGCCGTCTCTCACGTGACATCCGATGTTTTAACCAAGACAAGTGCAGGGTCATAGAGATGATTGACTTGTCAAGAGTACACCGGGTCACCTAATCGGAGTAGCATCAAGCAAACAGGCAGGTTTAACCAAGATAATGTGGCGTCATTTGCCGGGTCAAGAGGGTGAGATAGCTAAACTCGGTGAGTTGGAAGCCCCCAAGTGACCAATGATCAACAACGAAAAGACTCATGCATAATATTTGGGATGAAACGACAGAGGCCCCGAGTTTCGGGGATGCCGGCTTATGTTTATTGATCATAATATATACAAAGGTATGTACAAGAAAACTTGAGCCAGTGGCTCTAAGTATAGTAAGGACGGAGGTGAGCAATATTCCAGGGCCTGCTGGTCTCTTCCTCCGATGTGCGTGACTTGTTGCGTTCACGTATGTCCATCAGGTAATATGAACCGTTGTTGAGATTCTTGCTGACGACAAAAGGCCCTTCCCAGGGAGGGGAAAGCTTGTGCATACCCGCCTGTTCTTGAATCAAACAGAGCACTAAGTCGCCCTCTTGGAAAGTACGGTTGCGAACCCGACGACTGTGATAGCGACGTAGGTCTTGCTGATAGATCGCAGATCGTGCTGCTGCTAAGTCATGTTCCTCTTCCAAGGCATCCAGAGAGTCTTGACGAGCTTGTTCATTGTCTGCTTCGACGTAGGCGGTAACTCTTGGGGAATCATGACGGATATCACTGGGCAAAACAGCTTCTGCACCATAGACCATAAAGAAAGGCGTATAGCCTGTTGATCTATTAGGAGTGGTCCAGATGCTCCAAAGGACAGAAGGGAGTTCTTCGACCCAACAACCTAGCGTGCGCTCAAGTGGGACCATAAGCCTAGGCTTAATGCCTCGCAAAATCTCCTGGTTAGCACGTTCTGCTTGGCCATTGGACTGAGGGTGTGCAACTGATGCAACATCAAGCCGGATATGCTCTTTTTGACAAAACTGCTTCATAGCTCCCTTGGACAAATTTGTGCCATTATCAGTGATGATGCTATGTGGATAACCAAAGCGAAAAATCAACTTTTTCAAGAACTTGACTGCTGTGGCTGCATCACAATTGCTGATTGGCTCGGCTTCAACCCACTTGGTAAATTTGTCAACAGCAACCAAAAGATGGGTCTTTTTGTCTTTGGACGGTTTAAAAGGACCAACCATATCAAGCCCCCATATTGCAAAGGGCCAAGTTATTAGGATCATCCGGAGCTCTTGAGCCAGAACATGAGCCTGGCGAGCAAACTTCTGGAACCATCACACTTTTGTACGATATCCTCAGCATCTGCGTGAGCCGTAAGCCAGTAAAAACCATGCCGAAAAGCTTTTGCCACTAAGGATCTTGAGCCGGCATGATGACCACAATCTCCAGAATGAATCTCATTGAGGATCTCTCGCCCTTCATCAGGAGAAACACAACGCTGGAAAACTCCCGTAATGCTCATCCTATGTAACTCGCCATTGACGATGGACATAGACTTAGAGCGGCGGACGATCTGACGAGCCATGAGTTCATCTTTAGGGAGCTCGCCTCGAGTCAAATAATCCAGATAGGGAACTGTCCAGTCCGGAATAGCGCGAAGAGCCGCCACCAATAGGGCCTCCGGGTCAGGGACAGCGAGGTCTTCCTCGGAAGGCAGCTTGACAGAAGGATTATGGAGTACGTCAAGGAACACATTAGGACGGACCGGCTTACGTTGAGAGCCGAGTCGTGACAATGCATCAGCCGCCTCGTTGAGTCGCCGATCGATGTGATCAACTTGATATCCTTTGAAGTGTCCGGCCACATTGGTCACCTCTTGCCGATAAGCCGCCATAAGCGGGTCCTTGGAATCCCACTTTCCTGAAACTTGCTGAGCGACCAAATCTGAGTCGCCTAAACACCTGACCCGGCTGAGATTCATCTCTTTAGCTATCCGAAGACCATGGAGGAGAGCCTCGTATTCAGCTGCATTGTTAGTACAAGTAAACAGAATCCTCAGGACATAACAAAATTTATCACCGCGAGGGGAAGATATGACCACTCCAGCCCCCGAGTCTTCTAGCTGTCTGGAACCGTCAAAATGTATAGTCCAATACGTATTATCGGGCTTCTCCTCTGGAGTTTGGAGTTCCATCCAATCATTGATGAAATCCACGAGTGCCTGGGATTTGATGGCCGTGCGAGGCACATATTTAAGATGATGTGGGCCAAGCTCAATCGCCCACTTGGCAACCCGGCCTGTAGCTTCCCTGTTCTGGATGATGTCTCCCAAGGGTGCTGAACTGACCACAGTAATGGGGTGCTCCAGAAAATAATGTCTAAGTTTGCGACTAGCCATGAAGACGCCAAACACCAGTTTCTGCCAATGTGGGTACCTCTGCTTGGACTCAGATAGAACTTCAGTGACATAGTAGATTGGCCGCTGCACTGGATATTCTTTCCCTGCCTCTTTCCTCTCGACAACAACTGCAACACTTACTGCTTTGTTATTGGCCGCAATGTACAGGAGCATAGGCTCTTTGGCGATGGGAGCAGCGAGGACAGGCGGCTCAGCCAGCTGCTTCTTAAGGGCTTCAAAGGCAGCATCAGCAGCATCGCTCCAGACAAAGTCGTCAGTCTTTTTCAGCATCTGGTACAGGGGGATAGCCTTCTCACCAAGGCAGCTTATGAACCGGCTTAGAGCCGCAATATGACCCGCCATGCGTTGAACGTCATTGATATTCTCCGGTTTCGCAAGCGATGTTATTGCCTTAATCTTGTCTGGGTTGGCTTCGATGCCACGCTCCGAAACTAGGAAACCCAACAACTTGCCTGTGGGAACACCAAAAACACACTTATCCGGGTTAAGCTTCATCTGATAAGTCCGTAGATCAGCGAAAGTTTCCTTGAGATCATCTAGCAAGGTCTCCTTCAATGACTTGACCACGATATCATCCACATAAGCATGAACGTTGCGCCCAATCTGCTTGTAGAAGCAATTCTGGACACACCGCTGATAAGTTGCTCCTGCACTTTTGAGCCCGAAGGGCATAGAGACATAGCAAAAGGCCCCAAAAGGTGTGATGAAAGCCGTCTTCTCCTGATCCTCGACGGCCATCTTTATTTGATGATAGCCCGAGTAAGCATCTAGGAAACACAAACTCTCACAACCCGCCGTGGCATCGATGATCTGATCAATGCGAGGGAGAACAAACGGGTCTTTGGGACAAGCCTTGTTGAGATCTGTGTAGTCAATACACATGCGCCAAGTGCCGTTTTTCTTTAGAACAAGCACTGGATTAGCCAACCACCGAGGGTGAAAAACTTCAACGATGAAACCGGCAGCTAGGAGCCGAGCGACTTCTTCCCCAATAACCTTGCGTCTCTCCTCGTTAAAACGACGGAGGAATTGTCGAACTGGCTTCATTTTCGGGTCCACATTAAGGTGGTGCTCAGCGAGTTCTCTCGGTACACCTGGCATGTCAGAAGGTTTCCACGCGAAGATGTCCCGATTCTCACGGATGAACTCGATGAGCGCGCTTTCCTATTTGGGATCCATACCAGTCCCAATAGTGAACGTCTTGGACGGGTCGCCAGGGACAAAATCAACCTGCTTGGTGTCCTCGGCCGACTTGAACTTGAGTGGCGGGTCAGACTCTGCGGTGGGTTTCTTCAAGGGCGTCATATCGGCCGGGTCAACATTTGCAGTGTAAAGTTTCAACTCTTCCGCAGCGCAAGCCGTCTCGGCATAGGCGGCATCCCCTTCCTTGCACTCAAGGGCGATTTTTCGATCCCCGTTAACTGTGATGGTGCCATTTGGTCCAGGCATCTTGAGTTTGAGGTAGACATAGCAAGGTCGAGCCATAAAGCAAGCGTAAGCCGGCCGCCCGAACAGGGCGTGATACGGGCTCTTGATTTTGACCACCTCAAAGGTCAAAGACTCGCACCTGTAGTTATCATCAGTGCCAAACACGACATCCAGCTTGATCCGTCCGATAGGATGTGCAGACTTTCCGGGAACGATCCCGTGAAACACGGTGGAAGACGACTAGAGCTGTTTTTCAGACAGATTCATCCGACGGAAAGTGTCGTAGTACAAGATGTTTATGCTGCTTCCTCCGTCCATGAGCACCTTTGTGAGTGAATAGCCACCGACTTGAGGCGCCACCACCAAAGCCAAGCAACCTGGACTATCGACCCGGGGAGGGTGGTCCTCTCTGCTCCATGTAATGGGCTGTTCCGACTAACGTAGATATTCCGGGACTGCCGGCTCGATAACACTGACGGCTCGTTTCCGGAGTTTGCTATCTCGCTTGTCAGTATGGGTCGTGAACACGTGATACTGCCCACTATTCAACTGTTTGGGATTGCTCTGAAAACCAGACTGATTGCCCTGTTGTTGATTGCCCTGCTGGTGATTTCCTTGCCCCGGATGCTGATTGCCTCTGTTATTGCCAGAACCCTGGTAACCTGCTCCTGAGCCGCCCGGGCCGTGGTATCCCGGGTTGTGAAAGCCACCGGACGAGCCGGCTCCAGGCTGCCCCGGGTTGCCTCCTCCGCCGCCCTGACGATTCTAAAAGAATTGCTCTCCGAAAGCTTGCATTATGTGACAGTTCTCCCAAGAGTGGGTTGACGGCTTATTAGGGAGGCTATGTTTTGGGCATGGGCCTTTGAGGGCTTCCTCAAAATTACAGGGCTTGTTGCCACTGTAGGATCTTCCCGAATTATTCCCCCTTGGGTGTTTGTAACCAGTGTTGGTATTAGCAACCAAGTCTGATCCTCCGTCCTGATTCTTGTGCTTCCCGCCATTGCCTTGATTACCATGGTTTCCATTGTTCCCTGAATTGTTCTGCTGGTTACCCTTGCCACCATTGTTTTTCTTTCCCTTGCCGGTTTGGTCATCATCTGGGTTAGGATCCTTCGTGGTGTCTGACTCGGCATACCTAGTGAGGACGTCCATGAGCTCGCCCATATCCTGAACCTTCCGCTTAAGCCGGCCAAGCTTGTGCATGAGGGGCTTGAAGTGATAGTTTTTCTCCAGGATCAGTACCGCCTGAGCCGCCGTGATGCTGTCAGAGGCGTGAATAATGTCTGCGACCCAACGCGTCCAGTGATGGGCCGACTCACCCTCACGTTGGATGCAGTGCTGAAGATCGACGATCGTCATCGGGCGCTTGCAGGTTCCCTGGAAGTTCTTGATGAAACGGTCCTTCAACTCCGCCCAGGTGTTAATAGAGTTAGGGGGCAAGTTTTTCAGCCACGTACCAGCCGGCCCCTCCAACATCATCGTCAGGTACTTGGCGCAGACAGCGTCGCTGATATCCAGCATGTCCATGGCTATCTCATAGCTCTCGATCCAAGCGGCCGGCTCAAGGTCAGCCGTGTAATTTGGAACCTTGCGAGGGCCTTTGAAATCTTTGGGCATGCGCTCGTTGCGTAAAGCTGGCACCAAACACGGTATCCCAATGGTCCTGCTACTGGAAGTCAATTGGGTTGTGACAGGCGGCGCTTGACCCGCCCACGTTCGCTGCCTCCGCCGCTCGTTGAGCCCGAGCCGTATTCAACAATCTCCAGGGCGTTAAGGGGCCCAAGGCATGGCGGGTCACGGGGCTGCTCACGATGTCGATGAGCGCTGCTAGAGACGGCTGGTGACTCATCGTAGTGGCTCCTGCTTCGGCTTGGAAGCGGGGTAGAGTGGAGTCGCTGCCGACTGTAGGAGTAGTTTGCCTGCTGGGCAACCACAATTTTTAACATCTCAATGGAATTCTGGGCTTCGATCTCAACCGGTGAGTTTCCCGTGATCGGGAGCGCGGCCAAGTTGGTCGCTGCTGCCACCAAGTTGTCCAAAGGATTGGTGAAGTGACCCGCCGGCGTGAGGAAACGATGCGGAGGCGTCTGAACCGGCGGGAGCCGCTGGGCCGGCTCCTGCGGGCGCTGTTGAGCCGGTTGATGAGGTTGACCCGGTGACGGCTGCCTGCCTCTGCTCGGGGGTACAAACGGTGCTTCCGGGGTGCCTGTCCCAGCCCCCTGAACAGGTGCATCCTGCGGCGTGTTAAACAGACGCATGGGCTCGTAGTTCGGCGGTAGACGGCTCATATGGTGCCTCTGATGAACCGCCTCTGATGCACTCTGACGGAGCCCCATGCGCCAGGCTTCGGCTTTCAGGCGCTCTACCTCGGCCTGGACTTGAGACTGCAACTCCGCCATGCGAGTGTTTTCGGCGTTGATATCTGCCTGTACCTTAGCCATCTGCTCGCGGAGCTTGGTCACCTCCGTGTTGCGTTCCGCCTGGTACTCTGCGGTCACTGGCGTCGCAAGGAGACTCACCAAGGTGGTTGCCAATTCTGTCAAGGCCTGAGCCGGCGGTACGGCTAAGCCGGCCCCTGAGGTACCGGTTCCCGTCGCGGCGCCGGCCACCGTGGAATTAAGGGCCGGGGCCGAGCCTGTCATATAGACAGCAGCACGGGGCAGCGTGTTGAAAGAGTCTTGAGCCGGCTGATCGTCGGACTAGCCCCCAAGACCGCCATCGTAAAGCGGGAGGATCGACTTGGTCTCGCCTACCGAGGACTCGCCATCAGAATAGACGAGGGTATCGCCGCCAGACGCAGAGTTATCTGCGAGGTCCACCCACTGGGTGAAACCGACGAAGACGTGCTTCCGTCCAGCTTGAGCCTGGGCGGGTTGCGCGCGCCGAGCCGGCTCGACGATGTCGGTGCAGATGTCCGGCTCGGGTTCAGATCCGCCGGCTTTGCCGATGAAGACGTGGATTTTGCCGAAGGGGACCCGGTACCCGTACTCGATTGAGTCGGCCTCGGGGCCCCAGCCTGAATCGTCGATGTAGAGCTTGCCGCAGCGACTCTTGGTCATGCGGCCAATCGCGTATCCCTCGATCCCTGCGGGAGTTCTCTTCAAGTACTCAACACCATCGAGCGATAGCCCTACGGTGGGCGCCAACTATCATGGTTTTGTCACGGCAGATGTCCTCGTGAAAGGACTTAGTCGTGAGGCCATCGCAGCTAGGTGGTAACTCGAACGGGGTTGATCGGAATCGAGAGACAAGGGTTTACCCAGGTTCGGCCCCTCGCGATGGAGGTAATAGCCTATGTCCTGCTTGATTGTTATTGATGATGATGATGATGATCTCGATTACAAGGGTGCAACATGGCTAACCTAGTACTCGAGGGCTCGTAACTTGGTCTTTCCGCCTCGGGGGGTTTGCCTTTATATACAGGTCAAGGCCCCAGGCTTACAACAGAGTCTGGGTCATAACATAACCCGTGCCCTAATCTATCTCCTACTCATCATCTTTGGTAAGCCGCCGCCTTAGGTAAGCCGCCGCCTTAAGTTCTGGACCTCTAAGGCGGCCCGCTTATGAGTCGCCATGGACGAGCCTTGGAGTCTTGATAATCGCACCTCTCTTTGGGCTGCCACTGGATAACCTGGCCCTCAACGGGCGGGTCATACCGTGGGGTTATATCCCCAACAGGGAGGGCTCGAGGCGGCGAATCGGGGCGGTGATCACCGGCGTCCGTGCGGGGAAGAAGAGCTCGAGGAGGTTGCGGTGGTGGCACAACGCTCGTTCCCGTGGGCAGAGAGGAAGTAGAGGAGGTAGGCGGAGCTTCTGGCGAGGTCTCAGCCGACGAGGACGACGGTAGCCACGACAGCGAGCTCAGACATGGCGACGGCGACGGGTGTCTGCGCGGGGAGGAAGGAAACGGGCGAAGGGGAGAGGGAAAAGATCTCGGGCTGGCTAGGGTTGACGCGGCAGCGTCCTTATCCACCCCAGAGGTGGCCTGTAGCGACGCGCGCGAGCAGGCGCGGCGGGGACGGCTTGCCGGCGTCGGGCGCGGTCGGGCGCGCGAGCGACCGAGCGAGGAGCAGTAGGAAGGGGAAGGTGGGGCGCGGGCTGGGCCGGTCGGCTGACTTAGGCCCAGCTGCGGTGGGCCTTTTTCTTTTTCTTCTTTTTCTTTCTCTGTTTTCTCTTTTTCTTTCTGTTTAGTAAATAGTTTAGCCACAGTTTTAGTTTTGTAAAATATGAGTGTTGCCCATTAAAATACTAGACAATATTTAACACTGCCAGAAATTGGTTTGGTGAACAAATGATTTCATTTAAATTTTAATTAAATATAATGGTTCAGTTATTGCTGTCTTGGTACTGTTTTGATGATGTTAGACTCCTCTAGGTATTTTTAGTGATGTTGTTTTTCTTAACACAATTAGTGATGGACTATTTGCTATCTAATGAACATTTTAGTTTCCAAATTGGAACAACTTTTATTTTCTCTTTAAATTGAAATTCAATTTGAAATGAGATATGATGCAATGATGATCACGCACTGTTAAGCATGGTGACTTGGCATTATCAAAATGTGATCACTGTTGCTAATACATGGGGGTGTTACAAGTCTCCTCCTCTAAAAGAAATTCTCGTCCCGAGAATTAAGAGGTAGGCTTAACGAGAGTGGGATACTCTTCACGAAGACGATCCTCGCGTTCCCAAGTGGCTTCATCTTCAGAATGATTCGACCACTGAACTTTAAGGAACCTGATTGCTTTCTGACGGGTTCGACGTTCAGCTTGATCAATAATGCGGATCGGATACTCTTGATAAGAAAGATCCTCTTGCAGCTCAAGCATTTCATGATCCACTGCTCGGATAGGATCTTTGAAACAGCGACGAAGTTGCGATACATGGAAAACATCATGAACTTGAGAAAGGTTCGGCGGCAATTCCAATTGATATGCCACTTCTCCTCGACGGGCGAGAATACGGAACGGGCCAATGTAGCGAGGAGCTAACTTGCCTTTGATCCCAAAACAGTGAGTGCCCTTCATCGGAGTGACACGAAGGTAAGCTTGTTCGCCAGGTTGATAGACCATTACCTGGTGTTTGCGATCATAGTTGCTCTTCTGACGAGACTGAGCAGCTTTCAAATGATCACGGACAATGCGGACTTGTTCTTCAGCTTGCTGAATAATGTCCGGACCAACGAGTGACCGTTCCCCAGTTTCCGACCAATTCAGAGGGGTTCGGCACTTACGTCCATAGAAAACTTCAAATGGGGCCATCTTTAAACTAGCCTGATAGCTATTGTTGTATGAGAATTCAGCATACGGGAGAGATTCTTCCCATTTCTTACCGAATGAGATGACACAAGCTCAAAGCATATCTTTAAGCACTTGATTGACTCGTTCAACTTGCCCCTGGGACTGGGGGTGAAAAGCGGTGCTGAAGGACAGATGAGTTCCCATAGCTTCTTGGAAACTGTTCCAAAATCTTGAGGTAAAGAGGCTGCCACGATCTGAACTGATTTCCAACGAAACACCATGGAGTGACACAATTCTAGAAACATACAAGTCTGCTAACTGACTAGCAGTGATTGTCTGCTTGACTGGCATAAAGTGAGCAACCTTTGAGAATCGGTCAATGACGACAAAGATAGCATCATGACCCTTCTGCGATCTGGGAAAACCAGTAATGAAGTCCATTTCGACTTTGTCCCATTTCCATTCAGGAATAGTAAGTGGTTGCAGAAGTCCAGCAGGCCTTTGATGTTCTGCTTTGATGCGACGGTAAACGTCACACTCAGCAACATAGCGAGCAATGTCTCGCTTCATATCAGGCCACCAGTACCATTGACGAATGTCTTGGTACATCTTGGTGCTACCAGGGTGAATTGACAAAGGTGTATCATGTGCTTCTTTCATGACACGCGGGGTCAAATCCAGATTGTCCTTTCTAGGAACCACTAAGCGATTTTTGAAGAACAAGGTGCCATCAGTATCAATAGTGAAGAACGAGGGCCTTCCCCTTTTGAGATCACGCTTAATCTTCTCGACCTCAGAGTCAGCTTTCTGTATATGCTTGATGAGGTCCTCAAGGTCTGGTTCAACAACCAGGGTATTGAGATGACCCTGAGGAACAATGTGAAGGTTCAACTTGCGAAGCTCTTCATATAGAAGGGGTTGTGCTTGCTGAACCATGAGGTTGTTGCAATATGACTTGCGACTCAAAGCATCGGCCATTACATTAGCCTTGCCAGGGGTATAGGAAATATCCATGTCATAATCGGCTATTGTCTCGAGCCATCTTTGTTGTCGAAGGTTCAAATCTGGTTGAGTATACAGATACTTCAGACTTCGGTGGTCCGTGTATATCTCGCAACGATTACCGAGAAGGTAATGTCGCCACAGCTTCAAAGTATAGATAACTGCTGCTAACTCAAGATCATGTGTTGGATACTTATCTTTGTGAGGACGCAACTGGCGAGAGCCATAAGCAATCACTTTGCGCTCTTGCATTAGGACACAGCCTAATCCTTGACGGGATGCGTCGCAATATATTACAAAGTCCTTGCGAGAATCAGGGGGAGCTAGCACTGGGGCAGATGTCAACTTGTCCTTAAGTGTCTGAAAACTTTCGTGGCACTTTTCCGTCCACTCAAACTTCTTGCCTTTGTGGAGCAAATTAGTTAGTGGCTTAGCAATCTTGGAGAAGTTCTCGACGAAACGGCGGCAATAGCTAGCAAGACCGAGAAAACTTCTGACTTGCTTGACATTCTTCGGGGGAGTCCAGTCAAGAATAGCCTGAACTCGTTCTGGGTTAAGAGCAATGTCATCCTTGGAAATCACATGACCAAGATAAGTCACCTCAGATAACCAGAATTCACACTTGGAAAACTTGGCATACAGTTGGTGTTCTCGAAGTTTCTCCAATACAAGCCGAAGATGTTCGGCGTGTTCTTCTTCATTCTTGGAAAATATAAGGATATCATCTAAATAAACCACGATGAACTTGTCGAGGTAGTCCATGAAGATATAGTTCATCAATCAAGAGAATGTTGCTGGAGCATTAGTTAATCCGAAGGACATGACGGTGTACTCGTATGATCCATAGCGAGTAACGAAAGCGGTCTTTGGAATATCCTCTTTACAAACTCGGATCTGATGATAAACCAACCTCAAGTCGAGTTTAGAGAACACAGAGGATCCAGCAAGTTGATCATAAAGATCGTTGATCTGGGGAAGTGGATATTTGTTCTGGATTGTTGCTTGGTTAATAGGTCGATAATCTTGGACCAATCGGTTCGTTCCATCCTTCTTCTTAACAAAGAGAGAAGGTGCTCCCCAAGCAGAAGAACTGGTGCGGATGAAACCCTTTTTAAGTGACTTGTCAATTTCCTCCTTAAGCTCAAGGAGTTCATGCGGCGGCATCTTGTATGGGCGTTTAGCAATAGGAGTGGTGCCTGGTTTCAAGTCGATGACGAATTCAACGGCTCTAACAGGGGGTATCCCTGGAAGTTCTTCTGGAAAGACGTCCGGAAAATCGCGAACGACTGGAACATTCTCAATTCGCTCAAGAGGTGAAGCGTTCAAAGCATTCAGAGCATATATTTGAGCTTCGGCATTCCGGGTCACTCGGGCGGTGTAGTTCACTATCTCATCGGAGGGGTGGTGTAGTTGGATGACTTTAGTGGCACAATTGATTGAAGCAATGTGAGCTTTCAACCAATCCATTCCCAGAATGAGGTCTATATTGGAAGAATTCAAAATGATGGGTGAAACAAAGAATTCCAATCCTTCGATTTCAACAGGGACATTGTGTGCTATCATGGAGGTTTGGCAACGGCCTCCAGGGGTGCGAACAACTATTGGTATGTTCATCTTTTCAAATGCAATGTCATGTAATAATGCAAATGCTTCTGACATGAATGAATGCGATGCTCCTGAATCAAATAAAACAGAAACAGGTACGGAGTTAACGAGAAGGGTACCCATCACAGTATCAGGTTGCTCCTGAACTTCTTCAATATCGACGTGGTAAGCCTGTCCACGTCCATAAGCAGCAGGCCCAGTATTATAGTTGCGGTTCTGGTTGTTGCCACGGCCATTTCCACGGCCAGCATGAGGCAGTGCCAACAAATTCTGATTCTGATGGCAGTCCTTGGCAAGGTGACCTGGGCGGCGACACTTGAAACACAGACCATCTTCAGGACGAAGAGGAGGAGCACGTGGTGGAGCAGCTTGAGCTCTTGGCTGCCTCGGTGGTGGAGGAGGCAGACGGGGTGCATCATAAGAAGGCCTCAGCGCAGGGGCAGTTGGACGATACATGCCGTTGGGGATCCAGATCTTACGCCTCTGTCCTCAGCTCGAAGATGAGCCAATGTCACGATTGCGCTTGATTGAATCCCTATGCTCCATCTGAGCGGTCTCAACCTAGATAGCCTTGTTCACAAGAGTGGCGAAGTCGGCGAAGTCATGAACAGCAAGTGCAAGCTTGAGGTTTGGGTGGAGTCCATCACGGAATTTCTCCTGTCTACGAGCATCTGTGGCAATGTCTTCTTCAGCATAGCGGGACAAGTTAAGGAATTCCCACTGATAAGCTTCGACAGTCTTACTGCCCTGAGTGAGGTTGCGAAACTCTCTTTTCTTCCGGTCCATGATTCCCTGAGGAATGTAACGAGCATGGAAGGCAGTCTGGAACTCGAGCCAAGTGAGGACTGTCCCCTCAGGTAGTGAACGCCTGTGGGTGGACCACCATTAAGCAGCGGGGCCCTTCAAGAAGTAGGACGCGAAGGTACAAGGTTTTCAGGGGCAACACTGGCAGACTCCATCTCGTAGACGATGTCACGAAGCCAGTCATCAGCATCCAGTGGCTGTTCAGAGTTGCGGTAAACAGTTGGGTTGAGACGTACAAACTCCTGCAGAGTTATTGGGGTAGGTGGCTGGTTCTGAGCATTCTTGTTCTGTTGCGGAAACTGAGCCATGATCCCAACCATGAACTGGCGGTTCAGCTCGAATTGCTGCATCATAGCTGCCATATAGTCTGGCGGGGGTGGATCGTTGGCACCATGGCCACGACCACCTGGTCTAACCATCCTGCTAAAATTTAACAGGGGGTAGTTTAGTAAAAACAACTGCAAGTGTTTAGAGACAAACATGATGTAACACGATAATGAACAAGTAGTGCAATAGATACATAACAGTAGTCAATTAAGACATACAGATCCATACACAGGGTCGATTACACGCGGAGAGCATAAGTTTGCAGAATTAAACAGCTAGACATACTAGGCGGCGCGCAGGCACGCGGTGGAGGGATACAACAACGTGACATAGCGATATGCTACATCAGCGTCGGAGAATACCACTGAACCTTGGTAACTGCATGTGACGACGCCGGGCACCCTCGAGGTGAGGATCCTGTGCTCCGTGGACACTCTGATGCAGAACCTGGTCCTGAACTGGAAGAAGAGGACCACGCGGAGGGGTAAAACCTCCAACAGTAGGCCAGTCAAGACCTGGTGGCATCTCCGTCCTGCGTGGGTAAAGAATGTACTCTGGGTGCATCCGTGCACTGACTGCTGGCAGCAACTGTGTCAAAGCGTCGTAAAGACGAGCACGAGTATCGTGCAACTCGACAGCAAGAGCTCGAGCTGTGCGGTCCAGAGCCTAGGTGTACTGTACCAAAACCTGCGGGTCATAACAACACGACACGTAAGGCGTACACACAGCAGTGTAGTATCCAGTCTCATCCCCAACAGGAGCATACGGGATATATCTGAAGGCAGTATGCTCCAAGCGACTGCTGTGCTCCCCACGGAGACGGGCAATAGTAGTATAGGCAGCATCATGGACTGCCATGTCGACAGTCACACCAACACCGTGAAAGGTGTGCAACTCAGTGACGGAGTTGTCCTGCCGATCAAAGATGCAAACCTCAGCATGGTACTGCTCCGGGTTGAACTCGCGGTAATCCTCGTAAACAGTGTACTCGGGATACCAGCGATATCCCAGCCTGGTCAGAAGTTCGCCCAAAATGGCCGGAAACCCAGTCGCATCAACAGCCATGGTCAGATGGACAAGCTGTCTTGCGGGACGCGTCGGGAACAAACGATCCATCTGAAACAGAGGAAATTCGAGATTGTCAAATGACAATGTGAGAAACATATTATAACTTGGAAGGAAAGGTTAAACAGACCAATGGAAAAGAAAATGTGATTATCAGACTAATCATATCAATGGGAAGGAATAAGTGCAGATAATCCAGCTCTCCGAGTGAACGTGATCACGAGAACCTAAAGTCAGAGTTAGTAAAATTTTAACCCGAATAGAAGAGAGATCAGAATCCCAGAGTATAGAAGAGGAATAAAAGATCCTAATACCTCCCATTGGCGACGTGGGCCCGTAAGCCACACAGCCATGTTAGTAAAATATAGTTTTTCAAAGACTAGACTCAACTTCGACCAAGGAATTGGAAGGGGGCTTCCTACAGGCAGTCGGCTCTGATACCAACTTGTGACGCCCCTGCTCGACCGTGCACTAATCATACATGCAAACGTGCACGCTCGAGAACAGAGACTCACGGGAAGAATATCACAACACAACTCTAAACTCAAATTTAAACATAAATCATCATATTACAAACCAGGGGGGTCACGAGGACCCTAATACATAAGTCATACACACAAATAATATCTGGGTACAGACATAGTTAGTCAAGTTTTGCCTTAAGAAGGCTAGCACATACAACGACACTGATCGAAAAGGCGAAGGCCTCCTGCCTAGGGCCTCCAAACTACTCCTGGTCGGCTGGCTCAACCTAGTAGTACGTGCCTTCGGGACTCTCCTGGTAGTAGTCTCCTGTGGTGGCATCTGGCTCCTGGGCTCCATCGACTGATTTCATCAAGTGGGTATGGGGAAAAAGATAGCAAAGCAACCGTGAGTACTCATCCAAAGTACTCGCAAGACTGACATCAGAACTATGCTAGTTATGCATTGTTATCAAAGGAATGGGGCTATATCTTTGGGCTAAACTGCAGAAAATGCTGGAACAGAGGGGGAGAGGCCTAGCCTATCGAAGACTAGCATCTTGAAGCAGTTCTTGCAGCATCAGAAGAGAGTAGAGCAAGATAATATATATCAATTATAGTTTAGTAAAGCCCTGAGATCCTTCCTCGACTACCCTGTGAGAAAGTGATCCCGAGAGCAGTAGTATCAGTTTATCAGTGTATCAGTATCCATTTGTAGTTGTAGCGGATCAAGATACAACTCCGAGCGTCCTGTTACCGTGGACACGACTATTCGAATAGATAACTTCCCTGCAGGGGTGCACTACTGTTACCCAGCACGCTCGATTACATCTGGCCGGATACACTTGCTGGGTAATACCCGGCCTCGGGTAATCGACACGACACAGTCCTACCTAGGCTCAGCAGAGAGGTCAGCACGCCGGTCTAAATCCTAAGCACGAAGGGGTCTTGGGCCATCGCCCTTCGCGCTCCTGCACGTTGCGTGGGTGGTCGGGGCCCAGGCGCGACACTGAATACACCAGTGACATAACCAGCCCACCCCAACAATCAGCCCGCATCTCTGAGCTGTGACGTCTGAAGAGCTCTCGACTGATACTACGATGTAGAGGGTCCCATAACCATTATCCCACGTGGTGGTAGTGCGTATAGGGCCAACGACCCACTCAGATCAAATACCCAAATCCGTTAAGCATGTTTAGTAACTCGCAGAGACGAACAGGGTTCCTGTCGCTCCGACTTGGTAAAACATATCGCGCGGGTGCTCTTGGAGCCGACCCGTCCTTAGTGTTATTCTCTCGCGAGCACCCTTGGGGCCAGCCCGACTTTAACAGTTTAAAGTATGGCAATGTAAACATTTCCGTGATCATCACCCAGAGTGATCACGACCCATTAACAAGCATGGCATACGGACAAGGGTGAGGGGCCACAGATGAATCAACAACATAGCTAACTAAGCATCATGGGACAGCAGGTAATGTATCAGTAGCAGGCGACAAAGTCAGGCTATGCATCGGAATAGGAGCTATCGGAGTAACACCAGAAGCAATACTAATGCAAGCATAAGGGAGAAAGGAATGGGCGATATCTTATGATCAAGGGGGTTTTGCTTGCCTGGAAGCTCAGCTGAAGGGGTCTGGTTGTCGGCGACGTCGTCGTACACTACAGTGTCGTCGGCAGTCTTGGGGGCAATCGGGAGAGAAGGAGGGGGAAGAAACAATAAATACACGGCAATAATGCAACAACGATGTATGACATGCCTAAATGATATGCACAGGTGATATATTGCCTATCTAACTGCTTTAGTTAATTTAGGAATTTATCTGGATTTATTTTATTAAAGTTATGCACTATTCATTTATCGAATACGGGCAAAAAGTCCCATGTTCATCTAGATAGGAGTAATGGTCAAGCATTTTGACCACATATTCGGATTCTTCATATTTTTCTGATCATTTTTCATATATAAATTCTTTTCATCCGAGTTACGGTTTAATTTATATGATTTTTCAAAGTTTTAATCATTTTCTGGAATTTCTGGAATTATTTAAATCATATTATCCGAAACAGTAAAGGGTGACGTCAGCCTGACGTGGGGATGACGTCAGCGGTCAACTGGGTCGGTGGACTGGTCAATCTGACCAGTGGGTCCCACATGTCATCCACAGTGGCCTGATTAGAGTTAATTTAATCTAAACAGAAATTAATTAGCAGGTGGGCCCGCCCTGTCAGTGGCTAATTAGACTAAGTAATTTATATTTAAATTTGAATTAACTTAATTAGGTGTGGGACCCACATGTCAGTGGCTGGGTCAGCCCAGTCAGCAGTTGACTGGGTCAACCCGGTCAACTGGGGCCCGTGGGGCCCAGCGTCAGTGGCACAGGGGTGGGCCCTGGTCGGCCACGTCGGCGCCGGCGCCGGAATCACGCCGGCGAGCGTCTCGCGCGGCGGCGCGTGGCGGGGGTGGCTCTGGTTTCGCGCACAGGGCGCCATTTCGAGCGCAGCCGGGCTCATTCGAACGAGCAGTCGACGGCGAGGCGAGCTGTGGTGGCGGCGGAGGCTGAGGTGGCCGGAATCGAGCACGGCGAGCTCATCGGCGGACGGCCGGAGTCGGGCGTGTTCGGGAATGTGGCTGCGGGGTTCTCTCGGGCGCGCGAAGTAGCTAAGCAGGATCTACGCGGCGCGGTGAGGTCGATGGGCACGAGTGTGGGGCCATTTGGTCGCCGGATGATCACCGGCGACGAGCTACGCGGCGGCGAGCTCGGGCATGTCGGGGACGGCGGCTAGGGGGCATCCGAGAGGGGGAGAGGAGAGGGGAGAGGTAGAGCAGCTCACGGGGAGCTTGCAGATGTGCAACGGTCGGCTTGGGGAGGGCTCGAGGCGGCGAATCGGGACGGCGATCACCGGCGTCCGTGCGGGGAAGAAGAGCTCGAGGAGGTCGCGGTGGTGGCGCAGCGCTCGTTCCCGTGGGCGGAGAGGAAGTAGAGGAGGTAGGCGGAGCTTCTGGCGAGGTCTCAGCCGACGAGAACGACGGTAGCCACGGCAGCGAGCTCGGACATGGCGATGGCGACGGGTGTCTGCGCAGGGAGGAAGGAAACGGGCGAAGGGGAGAGGGAAAAGATCTCGGGCTGGCTTGGGTTGACGCGGCAGCATCCTTATCCACCCCAGGGGTGGCCTGTAGCGACGCGAGCGAGCAGGCGCGGCGGGGACGGCTTGCCGGCGTCGGGCGCGGTCGGGCGCGCGGGCGACCGAGCGAGGAGCAGTAGGAAGGGGAAGGTGGGGCGCGGGCTGGGCCGGTCGGCTGACTTAGGCCCAGCCGCGGTTGGCCTTTTTCTTTTTCTTCTTTTTCTTTCTCTGTTTTCTCTTTTTCTTTCTGTTTAGTAAATAGTTTAGCCACAGTTTTAGTTTTGTGAAATATGAGTGTTGCCCATTAAAATACTAGACAATATTTAACACTACCAGAAATTGGTTTGGTGAACAAATGATTTCATTTAAATTTTAATTAAATATAATGGATCAGTTATTGCTGTCTTGGTACTATTTTGATGATGTTAGACTCCTCTAGGTATTTTTAGTGATGTTGCTTTTCTTAACACAATTAGTAATGGATTATTTGCTATCTAATGAACATTTTAGTTTCCAAATTGGAACAACTTTTATTTTCTCTTTAAATTGTAATTCAATTTGAAATGGAATTTGAAATGAAATATGATGCAATGATGATCAAGCACTGTTAAGCATGGTGACTTGGCATTATCAAAATGTGATCACTGTTGCTAATACATGGGGGTGTTACACACTAACTGGGCCTAAGTCAAACCGTGGCCCAGCCCACCTCACTGCCGCCTCCTTCCTACTGCTCCTCCTCGATCGCTCGCGCGCCCGACCGCGCCCGTCGCCGCCGCCGTCGCAGCCGCGCCCGGCCAGATCCTGCGTCGCTATAGAGCGGCGAGGAGGATAAGGACGCCACCCCAGCAATCCTAGCCAGCCTAAGATCTTTTCCCCCTCTCCTCCTTCGCTCTCTCCCACCTCGCCCGAGAGCTCCTCTCGTCGCCGCCGTCGATCCCGCGGCCACCGTGCCCCGATCGCCGCTCCACCGTGTCCTACGCCGTCACCGTCCTCGACTACTTCGCCTGAGGCCGCCCATTGGAGCTCAGCGCCACCGCATCGTCCTCCCCGAGCTCGTCTGCCCCGCACGGACGCCGGTGAGCTGCTCTACCTCTCCCCTCTCCTCTCCCCCTCTCGGATGACCCGTAGACGCCGCCTCCTTCTTGCCCGAACGCGCCACCGCGGAGCTCGTCGCCGGCGAGTCTCCGGTGACCATTTGGTCACGGGCTCGTGCCCGTTGAGCTCGCCGTGTCGCGTAGGCCCTCCCCAGCCACCCCGTTTGCTCGCTAGCACGCCGCATCACCGTCCCCGTTGCTCACCCGAGAACCTCGCCGCCGGCGTCGTCGTAGCGCTCAACTCCGGCCACCTCGGCCGCTCCGACCACCGCCATTCGACGCGCCTCGGCTCCCCCTTTCGAACGCGCCGCTCCATGCCTCGATCCATGCCCGCAGCGCGAATTCCGACCACCGCCCGTGCGCGCCGCCGCAAAAACGCGCTCGACGGCCGACGTGGCGCTGGCCGGGCCCACCTCTGTGTGGCTGACAACGGGCCCCACTGGCCCCGTTGACTGGGTTGACCAGTCAACGGTGCTGACTAGGCAACCCAGTCTCGCTGACATGCGGGCCCCACCGATTTAATTAAACTAATTCAAATTTAAATTAATCCGTTAATTAGTTTAGTCACTGACATATGGGCCCCACTAGCTAATTAGGTTAATTCGTTAAACTAACCTCTGTTTAATTAAGTGAGTCACTGACCAGTGGGTCCCACTGGTCAGGTTTGACCTGGCTCAGCCGATTTGACCGCTGACGTCACACTGACGTCATGCTGACGTCATCATTCACTGTTTCGGATAATTTGATTTAAATAATTCCAGAAATTCAGTAAAACTTTGAAAAATCATAAAAAAAATAAACCGTAACCCGGATGAAAATAATTTATATATGAAAAATGATCAGAAAAATATGAAGAATCCGAATATGTGGTCAAAATACTTGACCATCACTCCTATCTAGATGAACATGGGACTTTTTGCCCGTATTCGATAGATGAATAGTGCGTAACCTTAATAAAATAAATCCAAATAAATTCCTAAATTAACTAAAGCAGTTAGTTAGGCAATATATCACCTCTGCATATCATTTAGGCATGTCATACATCGTTGTTGCATTGTTGCCGTGAATTTATTGTGTCTTCCCCCTCCTTCTCTCCCGATAGACGCCCAGACCGCCGCCGACGCAGCTGTGTACGACTACGCTCCAGACGAACAGCCTTCAGATGACCATCCCCTCTCAGCAGAGCTTCCAGGCAAGCAAAACCCCCTTGATCATAAGATATCGCCCATTCCTTCTCTCTTATGCTTGCATTAGAATTGCTCCCGTTGTTATTCCCATAGCTCCTATTCTGATGCATAGCCTGTTTTTGTCGCCTGCTGTTTATACCTACCTGTTGTCCCATGATGCTTAGTTCGCTAGGCTACTGATTCATCTGTGGCCCATCACCCTTGTCCGTTTGCCATGCTTGATATCGGGCCGTGATCACTCTGGGTGATGATCAGGGAAATGTTTACATTGCAATACTTAAACTGTTAAAGTCTGGCTGGCCCCAAGGGTGCCCGCGAGAGAATACTACTAAAGACGGGTCGGCTCCAAGAGCACCCGCGCGTCATGTATTACCAAGTCGGAGCGACAGGAACCCTGTTCGTCTCTGCGAGTTACTAAACATGCTTAACGGATTTGGGTATTTGATCTGAGTAGGCCGCTGGCCTTATACGCACTACCACCACGTGGGATGATGGTTTAATGGGGCCCTCTACGTCGTATGTATCAGCCGAAAGTTCTTCAGACGTCACAGCTCAGAGATGCGGGCTGATTGTTGGGGTGAGCTGGTTCTGTCACTGTGTATACAGTGTCGCGCTTGGGCCCCGACCAGTCTCGCAGCGTGCAGGAGTGCGAAGGGCGATGGCCCAAGACCCCTTCGTGCTTAGGATTTAGACCGGCGTGCTGACCTCTCTACTGAGCCTAGGTAGGACTGCGTCGTGTCGATCTCCTGAGGCCGGGCATTACCTAGCAAGGGTGTCTGGCCAGATGTGATCGAGCATGTTGGGTAACAGTAGTGCACCCCTGTAGGGAAGTTATCTATTCGAATAGCCGTGTCCACGGTAACAGGACGCTCGAAGTTGTATCCTGATCTGCTACAACTACAAATGGATACTGATACAATGATAAACTGATACTACTGCTCTCGGGATCACTTTGTCGTAGGGAAGTCGAGAAAGGATCTTAGGGCGCTGCTACTATATAACCACTATTATATGTCACCTGCTCTACTCTCTTCTGATGCTGCCAGATTGCTTCAAGATGCTAGTCTTCGATAGGCTAGGCTTCTCCCCCTCTATTCTGGCATTCTGCAGTTTAGTCCAAAGATATAGCCCCATTCCTTTGATACCGATGCAAAGTCTTGCGAGTATAGTTCTGATGTCAGTCTTGTGAGTACTTTGGATGAGTACTCACGGCTGCTTTGCTATCTTTTTGCCCATACCCACTTGATGAAATCAGACGATGGAGTCCAAGAGCCAGACGCCACCACAGGAGACTACTACCAGGAGAGCCCCGGAGGCACGTACTACTGGGTTGAGCCAGCCGACCAGGAGTAGTTCGGAGGCCCTAGGCAGGAGGCCTTCGCCTTTTCGATCAGTCTCGTTGTTTGTGCTAGCCTTCTTAAGGCAAACTTGACTAACTATGTCTGTACCCAGATATTATTTGTGTGTATGACTTATGTATTCGGGTCCTCGTGACCCCTGGTTTCTAATATGAAGATTTATGTTTAAATTTGAGTTTAGAGTTGTGTTGTGATATCTTCCCGTGAGTCTCTGATCTCGAGCGTGCACGTTTGCGTGTATGATTAGTGCACGGTTGAGCAGGGGCATCACAAGTTGGTATCAGAGCCGACTGCCTGTAGGAAGCCCCCTTCCGATTCCTTGGTCGAAGTTGAGTCTAGTCTTTGAAAAACTATATTTTACTAACATGGCTGTGTGGATTACGGGCCCACGTCGCCAATGGGTGGTATTAGGATCTTTTATTCCTCTACCTTACTCTGGGATTCTACTCTCTCTTCTATTCAGGTTAAAATTTTACTAACTCTGACTCTAGGTTCTCGTGATCACGTCCACCCGGAGCTTTGATTATCTGCAAATTACTTCTTTGAATGCACGATGCAAGAATTCATTCACTGTCATTTGACAATCTTGAGTTTCCTCTGTTTCAGATGGACCGCTTGTTTCTGCCGCGTCCTGCTACGCAGCTTGTACTTCGCGCCCTTGTTTCACCCATCATCTTGAAAACTTCCACCATAGACCTCATTCTGGGAATGGATTGGTTGAAAGCTCACATTGCTTCGATCAATTGTGCCACCAAAGTCGTCCAACTCCTTCACCCCTCTGACGAGATAGTGAACTACACCGCCCGAATTACTCGGAATGCCGAAGCTCAGATATATGCTCTGAATGCTTTGAACGCTTCACCTCTTAAGGGAATTGAGAACGTTCCAGTCGTTCACGATTTTTCAGACGTCTTTCCAGAAGAACTTCCAGGAATACCCCCTATTAGAGCCGTTGAATTTGTCATCGACTTAAAACCGGGCACCACTCCTATTGCTAAGCGCCCATACAAGATGCCGCCGCATGAACTCCTTGAACTGAAGTAGGAAATCGACAAGTCACTTAAAAAGGGTTTCATCCGCCCCGGTTCTTCTGCTTGGGGAGCACCTTCTCTCTTTGTGAAGAAGGATGGGACTAACCGACTAGTCCAGGACTATCGGCCTATTAACCAAGCAAAAATCCAGAACAAATACCCACTTCCCCGGATCAATGATCTTTATGATCAACTTGCTGGATCCTCTGTGTTCTATAAACTCGACTTAAGGTTGGGTTATCATCAGATCCGAGTTCGTAAAGAGGATATTCCGAAGACCGCCTTCGTTACTCGTTATGGATCATACGAGTACACCGTCATGTCCTTTGGATTAACTAATGCGCCAGCAACCTTCTCTCGATTGATGAACTATATCTTCATGGACTACCTCGACAAATTCGTCGTGGTTTATTTGGATGATATCCTTATATTTTCCAAGAATGAAGAAGAACACGCCGAACATCTTCGGCTTGTATTGGAGAAACTTCGAGAACACCAGCTTTATGCCAAGTTTTCCAAGTGTGAATTCTGGTTATCTGAGGTGACTTATCTTGGTCATGTGATTTCCAAAGATGGCATTGCCGTTAACCCAGAACGAGGTCAGGCTATTCTTGACTGGACACCTCCGCAAACTGTTAAGCAAGTCAGAAGTTTTCTCGGTCTTGCTAGCTATTGCCACCGTTTCGTCGAGAACTTCTCCAAGATTGCTAAGCCCCTGACTGAATTGCTCCACAAAGGCAAGAAGTTTGAGTGGACGGAAAAGTGCCAAGAAAGTTTTCAGACCCTTAAAGACAAGTTGACCTCTGCCCCAGTGCTAGCTCCCCCTGATTCCAGCAAGGACTTTGTGATATATTGCGACGCATCCCGTCAAGGATTAGGCTGTGTCCTGATGCAAGAGCGCAAAGTGATTGCTTATGGCTCTCGTCAGTTGCGTCCTCACAAAGATAAGTATCCAACACATGATCTCGAGTTAGCAGCAGTTATCTATGCTCTGAAGCTGTGGCGACATTACCTTCTCGGTAATCGTTGCGAGATATACACGGACCACCAAAGTCTGAAGTATCTGTATACTCAACCAGATTTGAACCTCTGTCAACAAAGATGGCTCGAGACAATAGCCGACTATGACATGGATATTTCTTATACCCCTGGCAAGGCTAATGTAATGGCCGATGCCTTGAGTCGCAAGTCTTATTGCAACAACCTCATGGTTCAGCAAGCACAACCCCTTCTCCACGAAGAGCTTCGCAAGTTGAACCTTCACATTGTTCCTCAGGGTTATCTCAGTACCCTAGTTGTTGAACCAGACCTCGAGTGCAACATCAAGACGAGGCAGAAACATGACTCTGAAGTCGAGAAGATTAAGAAATACCTCTCCAAGGGAAATTCTTCGTTCTTCCATGTTGATGATGATGGTGTCTTGTTCTTCAAAGGCCGCCTAGTGGTCCCCAGAAAGCATAATCTGGACTCTCATTCGGATGTTATGAAAGAAGCACATGATACACCTCTATCAATTCACCCCGGTAGCACCAAGATGTACCAAGACATTCGTCAACGGTACTGGTGGCCTGATATGAAGCACAATATTGCTCGCTATGTGGCTGAGTGTGACATTTGCCGTCGCATCAAAGCAGAACGTCAATGACCTGCTGGACTTCTGCAACCACTTACTATTCCTGAATGGAAATGGGACAAAGTCGAAATGGATTTCATTACTGGTTTTCCCAGATCGCAGAAGGGTCATGATGCTATTTTTGTCGTCATTGACCGATTCTCCAAGGTTGCTCACTTTCTGCCAGTCAAGGAGACAATCACTGCTAGTCAGTTAGCAGACTTGTATGTTTCCAGAATCGTGTCACTCCACGGTGTTCCGTTGGCGATCAGCTCAGACCGTGGCAGCCACTTTACCTCAAGATTCTGGAACAGTTTCCAAGAAGCCATGGGAACTCATCTGTCCTTCAGCACTGCTTTTCAACCCCAGTCCCAAGGACAAGTTGAACGAGTCAATCAAGTACTTGAAGATATGCTTCGAGCTTGTGTCATCTCATTCGGTAAGAAATGGGAGGAATCTCTTCCGTATGCCGAATTCTCTTACAACAATAGCTATCAAGCTAGTCTGAAGATGGCACCATTTGAAGTTCTTTATGGACGTAAGTGCCGGACCCCTCTGAATTGGTCAGAAACTGGGGAACGGACACTCGTTGGACCAGACATTATTCAACAAGCTGAAGAACAAGTCCGCATTGTCCGTGATCATTTGAAAGCTACTCAGTCTCGTTAGAAGAGCAACTATGATCGAAAACACCAGGTAATGGTCTATCAACCTGGCGAACAAGCTTACCTTCGTGTCACTCCGATGAAGGGCACTCACCCCTTCGGGATCAAAGGCAAGTTTGCTCCTCGCTACATTGGCCCGTTCCGTATTCTTGCAAGACGAGGAGAAGTGGCATACCAATTGGAACTACCGCCGAATCTCTCTCAAGTGCATGATGTCTTCCATGTATCGCAACTCCGTCACTGCTTCAAGGATCCTATCCGAGCAGTGGATCATGAAGTGCTTGAGCTGCAAGAGGATCTTTCTTATCAAGAGTATCCGATCCGCATTCTAGATCAAGCCGAACGTCGAACCCGTCAGAAGGCAATCAAGTTCCTTAAGGTTCAGTGGTTAAATCATTCCGAAGATGAAGCCACTTGGGAACGCGAGGATCGTCTTCGTGAAGAGTATCCTGCTCTCTTTCAGCCTACCTCTTAATTCTCGGGACGAGAATTTCTTTTAGAGGAGGAGAGTTGTAACACCCCCATGTATTAGCAAGAGTAATCACCGTTTTGATAATGCCAAGTTACCATGTTCTACAGTGCTTGATCATCATTTGCATCATATCTCATTTCAGATTCCAATTCAAATTGAAATTCAAATTTAAAGTGAAAATAAAAGTTGTTCCAATTTGGGGAAAAATGTTCATTAAATAGCAAATAATTCATAGCTAATTATGTTAAGAAAAACAACATCACTAAAATTCACTAGACTCTAACATCATCAAACAGTAGCAAAACAGTAGCATTTAATCCCTTCTTATTTAATAAAAATTCAAATTAAATCATTTATTCACCAAACCAATTTCCGGCAGTGTTAAATATTTTCTAGTATTTAAATGGACAACACTCATATTTTACAAAAGTCATTTAGGGGCCTAACTATTTGCAAAACGGAAACTAAAAAGGAAAACAGAGAAAGAAAAGAAAAGAAAAGAAAAGGGCTGCACTAACTGGGCCTAAGTCAAACCGCGGCCCAGCCCACCTCGCTGCCGCCTCCTTCCTACTGCTCCTCCTCGGTCGCTCGCGCGCCCGACCGCGCCCGTCGCCACCGCCGTCGCAGCCGCGCCCGGCCAGCTCCTGCGTCGCTATAGAGCGGCGAGGAGGATAAGGACGCCACCCTAGCAACCCTAGCCAGCCTGAGATCTTTTCCCCCTCTCCTCCTTCGCTCTCTCCCACCTCGCCCGAGAGCTCTTCTCGTTGCCGCCGTCGATCCCGCGGCCACCGTGCCCCAATCGCCGCTCCGCCGTGTCCTACGCCGTCACCGTCCTCGACTACTTCGCCTGAGGCCGCCCATTGGAGCTCAGCGCCACCGCATTGTCCTCCCCGAGCTCGTCTTCCCCGCACGGACGCCGGTGATCGCCGCCCCGATTCGCCGCCGTCGAGCCGTCCCCGAGCACACTATGCACACCTGCAGGCTCCCCGTGAGCTGCTCTACCTCTCCCCTCTCCTCTCCCCCTCTCGGATGACCCGTAGACGCCGCCTCCTTCTTGCCCGAACGCGCCACCGCGGAGCTCATCGCCGGCGAATCTCCGGTGACCATTTGGTCACGGGCTCGTGCCCGTTGAGCTCACCGTGTCACGTAGGCCCTCCCTAGCCACCCCGTTTGCTCGCTAGCACACCGCATCGCCGTCCCCGTAGCTCACCCGAGAACCTCGCCGCCGGCGTCGTCGTAGCGCTCAACTCCGGCCACCTCGGCCGCTCCGACCACCGCCATTCAACGCGCCTCGGCTCCCCCTTTCGAACGCGCCGCTCCACGCCTCGATCCATGGCCGGAGCGTGAATTCCGACCACCGCCCGTGCGCACCGCCGCAAAAACGCGCTCGTCGGCGGCTAAACGCCGGCCGGCCGACGTGGCACTGGCCGGGCCCACCTCTGTGTGGCTAACAACGGGCCCCACTAGCCCCGTTGACTGGGTTGACCAGTCAACGGTGCTGACTGGGCAACCCAGTCTCGCTGACATGTGGGCCCCACCGATTTAATTAAATAATTCAAATTTAAATTAATCCGTTAATTAGTTTAGTCATTGACATATGGGCCCCACTAGCTAATTAGGTTAATTAGTTAAACTAACCTCTGTTTAATTAAGTGAGTCACTGACCAGTGGGTCCCACTGGTCAGGTTTGACCTGGCTCAGCCGGTTTGACCGCTGACGTCACACTGACGTCATGCTGACGTCATCATTCACTGTTTCGGATAATTTGATTTAAATAATTCCAGAAATTCAGTAAAACTTTGAAAAAACATAAAAAAAAAATAAACCGTAACTCGGATTAAAATAATTTATATATGAAAAATGATCAGAAAAATATGAAGAATCCGAATATGTGGTCAAAATGCTTGACCATCACTCCTATCTAGATGAACATGGGACTTTTTGCCCGTATTCGATAGATGAATAGTGCGTAACCTTAATAAAATAAATCCAAATAAATTCCTAAATTAACTAAAGCAGTTAGTTAGGCAATATATCACCTCTGCATATAATTTAGGCATGTCATACATCGTTGTTGCATTGTTGCCGTGAATTTATTGTTTCTTCCCCCTCCTTCTCTCCCGATAGACGCCGAGACCGCTCCAGACGAACAGCCTTCAGACGACCAGCCCCTCTTAGCAGAGCTTCCAGGCAAGCAAAACCCCCTTGATCATAAGATATCGCCCATTCCTTCTCTCTTATGCTTGCATTAGAATTGCTCCCGTTGTTATTCCGATAGCTCCTATTCTGATGCATAGCCTGTTTTTGTCGCCTGCTGTTTATACCTACCTATTGTCCCATGATGCTTAGTTAGCTAGGCTAATGATTCATCTGTGGCCCATCACCCTTGTCCATTTGCCATGCTTGATATCGGGCCGTGATCACTCTGGGTGATGATACCGGAAATGTTTACATTGCAATAATTAAACTGTTAAAGTTGGGCTGGCCCCAAGGGTGCCCGCGAGAGAATACTACTAAAGACGGGTCGGCTCCAAGAGCACCCGCGCGTCATGTATTACCAAGTCGGAGCGACAGGAATCCTGTTCGTCTCTGCGAGTTACTAAACATGCTTAACGGATTTGGGTATTTGATCTGAGTAGGCCGCTGGCCTTATACGCACTACCACCACGTGGGATAATGGTTTAATGGGGCCCTCTACGTCGTATGTATCAGCCGAAAGTTCTTCAGACGTCACAGCTCAGAGATGCGGGCTGATTGTTGGGGTGAGCTGGTTAAGTCACTGTGTATACAATGTCGCGCTAGGGCCCCGGCCTGTCTCGCAACGTGCAGGAGTGCGAAGGGCGATGGCCCAAGACCCCTTCGTGCTTAGGATTTAGACCGGCATGCTGACCTCTCTGCTGAGCCTAGGTAGGACTGCGTCGTGTCGATCTCCCGAGGCTGGGCATTACCCAGCAAGTGTGTCCGGCCTGATGTGATCGAGCGTGTTGGGTAACAGTAGTGCACCCCTGCAGGGAAGTTATCTATTCGAATAGCCGTGTCCACGGTAACAGGACGCTCGGAGTTGTATCCTGATCTGCTACAACTACAAATGGATACTGATACAATGATAAACTGATACTACTGCTCTCGGGATCACTTTCTTGTAGGGAAGTCGAGAAAGGATCTCAGGGCGCTGCTACTATATAACCACTATTATATGTTACTGTGTTCTACTCTCTTCTAATGCTGCAAGATTGCTTCAAGATGCTAGTTTTCGATAGGCTAGGCTTCTCCCCCTCTATTCTGGCATTCTGTAGTTTAGTCCAAAGATATAGCCCCATTCCTTTGATACCGATGCATAATTAGTATAGTTCTGATGTCAGTCTTGCGAGTACTTTGGATGAGTAATCACGGTTGCTTTGCTATCTTTTTCCCCATACCCACTTGATGAAATCAGACGATGGAGTCCAGGAGTCAGACTCCACCACAGGAGACTACTACCAGGAGAGCCCCGGAGGCATGTACTACTGGGTTGAGCCAGCCGACCAGGAGTAGTTCGGAGGCCCTAGGCAGGAGGCCTTCGCCTTTTTGATCACTGTCGTTGTTTGTGCTAGCCTTCTTAAGGCAAACTTGACTAACTATGTCTGTACCCAGATATTATTTGTGTGTATGACTTATGTATTCGGGTCCTCATGACCCCTGGTTTGTAATATGAAGATTTATGTTTAAATTTGAGTTTAGAGTTGTGTTGTGATATCTTCCCGTGAGTCTCTGATCTCGAGCGTGCACGTTTGCGTGTATGATTAGTGAACGGTCGAGCAGGGGCGTCACATCACTCTAAAGTTCGTCTATATACATCCGTATGTAGTCCATATTGAAATCTCTAAAAAGACTTATATTTAGGAACGGAGGGAGTAGGGATAAGCATGCAGATTATTCAAATACGCCTTGAAGTGTACGCCAAGTCTTTGGACTCCATCTTGATTACGCCGAGAGCCAGGGCATGCGCGGTCCATTCTTCAGTTATTGGTGGGTCCTCGGCCCGGCCCATGAACGGCAGTCCGACATGGTGTGCACCCCCTAATCCAAGACACCATTAGGAGCCCCTGAACTAGTCTTCAAGCCGAGGACATGGGCTTCTTCCTCGGGACAGCTTCATTATCTTGGTCTTCGGCTTCGTAGGCGAGTTCTATCTTCCACGTTGGCTCCTGAATCCGAGGACATATTTGGCTCCGAGGTCTTGTTGGCATTCTCCTTGATCACAGTCATGTATTTATATAATGACTTGCTCCAGGTTATAAGGGTCATCCTTTAACGAGGCCCTTTTCGGCACAACTTATTTTCTACCTGATCCGAAGTCTCCCATTAGCTTAGCCGCGGTGGCTTGCCACATGGGAGTGGTAGGATGACTGGGTCAAACCCTGAAAACTTTTTTGGTCGAGAACCGAAACGTCACCACTTACGGTAGAGCCGAACCGTCCCATCAATAGTCACTACGAGGCATGTTGCGGCCCAAGGCCGCTCCTATTTGCACGTCTTATCAATAAAGAGATCATGCTCCGGATTTCTAGCGATATCATGAGCGAAAATGCCTTAATCCTTGCGCACGTATACTGCACGATGTATCGAGAACCGGCGATTTTTACTACTCGGCATGGTGACCCTTGGTACTTTACTGACCTATAAAAAGGGAAACGGTAAATTGATTTTACCCACGCTCTCATTCCTCGAACCACCGCCCAGGCCTCTCGAAAGCTCAAGCGCTCCGAGATCTGCTTCGTGCTCCAGTTCCTTCCCTCTTCCTTTCTCCACCACAAGAGATGGCCAGCAAGGGAAAGGGTTCTGCTGCTCCGGCGTCTGAGGCCGCTAGCACGAGGGGGCAGTGGATTCCCTCAAACGTCACCACCGACACCACCATCGAGCTCCAGGCCGATGGGTACCTCCCCGTCACGGCTAAATGTCGATCCCCCATCTCCCACCTCATCCGAGGTCTGGGTTTCCCCTTCATCCTTTCTCTGGAGTCTTGTTTTCTTCTACGGGTTTGATTTTCATGATCTAGCCCCAAACTCTATCCTCCACATAGCCACCTTCATAATTTTCCGTGATGCCTTTCTCTGCATCGAGCCCCACTTTGGGCTAGGGTTGAAGGTGTTCTACATCAAGCCGCATAGTAGTGGCTCCAAACTTGCAGATTGTGGCAGGGCCATGATTAGCAAGCTCCCCAAGGTCATCTGGCTGGAGGGGACGTTCGTGAAGACTGTGAAGCTCTGGCAGCAGGAGTGGTTTTACATCGCCAACCAACAAGAGGGAGTTCCTGCCTTCTCAACGACACCCCTCGAGAGGCTGCACTCCTGGACCAAGAAGAACCTCACCTGGGGAAACCAAAAAGAGGTGGAGGAGCTGCAACGCAAGGTCAAGGTCGTGGTTAGCACGAGCATTGATGACCCACAAGTATAGGGGATCAATCATAGTCCTTTCGATAAGTAAGAGTGTCGAACCCAACGAGGAGCAGAAGGAAATGACAAGCGGTTTTCAGCAAAGTATTTTCTGCAAGCACTGAAATTATTGGTAACGAGTAGTTTGATAGCAAGATAATTTGTAACAAGTGACAAGTAGCAATAGTAACAAAGAGTGCAACAAGGTGGCCCAATCCTTTCTGTAGCAAAGGACAAGCTGGAACGATCTCTTATAATAAGCAAAGCGTTCTCGAGGACACATGGGAATTTCATCTAGTCACTTTCATCTTGTTTGTTTGATTCGCGTTCGCTACTTTGATAATTTGATATGTGGGTGGACCGGTGCTTGGGTGCTGTTCTTACTTGAACAAGCCTCCCACTTATGATTACCCCCTCTCGCAAGCATCCGCAACTATGGATCCAAATCAGCCCCTTACGGAATAGCGCATAAACTAGGGTTTAAGCTTCTGTCACTCTAGCAACCCATCATCTAATTACTACTCCACAATGCATTCCCTTAGGCCCAAAGATGGTGAAGTTTCATGTAGTCGACGTTCACATGACACCACTAAGAGAATCAACAACATACATATCATCAAAATATCGAACGAATACCAAATTCACATGATTACTTATGACAAGACTTCTCCCATGTCCTCAAGAACAAAAGTAACTACTCACAAACCATATTCATGTCCAAGATCAGAGGGGTATTGAATAACATATTGGATATGAACATATAATCTTTCACCAAATAAATCAACTAGCATCAACTATAAGATGTAATCAACACTACTAGCAACCCACAGGTACCAATCTGAGGTTTTGAGACAAAGATTGAATACAAGAGATGAACTAGGGTTTGAGATGAGATGGTGCTGTTGAATATGTTGATGAAGATTGGTCCTCCCACGATGAGAGGATCGTTGGTGATGTCGATGGCTCCGATTTCCCCCTCCCGGAGGGAAGTATCCCCGGCGGAATCGCTCCGCCGGAGAGCAAAAGTGCTCCTGCCCAAGTTCCGCCTCGAGACGGCGGCTCACCGTCCCAAAAGTCTTCTCCTTATTTTTTCTAGGGCAAATGGGCTTAGATACCAGAAAATGGGCACCGGAGGCTGGCCAGGGCCCCCACGAGCCACCAGGGCGTGCCTAGGGGGGGGGGGGTGGCGCGCCCTGGTGCCTCGTGGGCACCTGGGTGGCCCCTCTGGTACTTCTTTCTTCCAGTATTTTTTATTTATTCCAAAATAAATCTCCGTGAAATTTCAGCTCATTTGGAGATGTGCAGAATAGGTATCTCTGACATAGCTTTTTCAGGTCCAGAATTCCAGCTGCCGGCAATCTCCCTCCTTATGTAAATCTTGCATATTAAGAGAGAAGAGGCATTACAATTGCTCCACAAAGTATTATATTGATTAAAAACACTATAAATAACAGTAGTAAAACATGATGCAAAATGGACGTATCAACTCCCCCAAGCTTAGACCTCGCTTGTCCTCAAGCGAAAGCCGATATCGATAATCATGTCCACATGTTTAGAGAGAGAGGTGTCGATAAAAACAAAATACGGACATAGTAGCATCATGATCATTATTATAACAACAATATTCATTATCATAAAACTTCTCATGAGCAAGTAACAATTCATCACAACAACGAAGTATAAGGCATAAACTTTCTTGAAAACTAACAAACTATGTTCTCAGTCAACAATGCAATTGCAATTCATCATATTTTCAGGAAGGGTCTCATGTAGGAGCTTGTTAGCAAGTCCACATACTCAACCATCATTTAGTCTTCTATGATTGCTAACACTCACAACATATATATGGAGCAAAAAGTTTCAGCTAGACACAAAGAAAGATAGGGGCTTATAATTTTGTCTCCCAACTTATTCACCTCAAGGGTGATGTCAACAATAATAACTCATGATCACTCATATCCAACTGGATATATATGCCTAGATCTTTCCCCACCACATGATGCTTGCAAAAGAGAAAAATAAAAAAGAATAGAGGAGGACAATATTGACTCTTGCATAAAAAGTAAATACATAAAAGTAAAATATAGGCCCTTCGCAGAGGGAAGCAGAGGTTGTCATGCGCTTTTTGTTGTTGGATGCACAAGCTCTTAATGCAAAGGATCATCACTTTATATTGCCCCTTGTGATAGCAACCTTTATTATGCAGTCCGTCGCTTTTATTTCTTTACCATCACATGTTCGTACAAAGCTTATTTTCCCTTACAATAAAAGTTCATGCATATTTAGAGGCAATTTTTATTGCTTTTTGCACCGATGACAACTTACTTGAAGGATCTTATTCAATCCATAGGTAGATATAGTGGACTCTCATGACATGAAACTGGGTTCAAGGGTTTTGGATGCACAAGTAGTATCTCTACTTAGTGCGGATTTTTGGCTAGCAAAGATATTGGGCAAGCACCACATGTTGGAGGATCTATGACAATATAACTTCTATGTGAATATAAGCAAACATAATTCATTACGTTGTCTTCCTTGTCCAACATCAACAATTTGACATAAAATACTTAATGGGGGCTCACAATCATAAAAGATGTCCAAGATAGTGTATTTGCATGTGAATCTTCTCTTCCCTTATTAATTTTTTCATGAATTGCATCATTGACTAATGCTATGCTTGTTAACTTCCAATAAATTTTACCACTTATACTTTGGTTTATGTAATGTCATTACTTTCCACAAGATTAGCATATGATCTTTTTCATTATTTTCATTGCTAGGATTTAAACATAAAAGTAAAGAAGCAAAACTCAAACTACTCTTTATTATATAACTCTCAACTCAATTACATAGATAGATAGATCACGAAACTAGCACTCGAAAATAGATCATACTAAACTTTTATTCAACTAGATCATGAAATAATTAAGGATCGAACTAAAAATAGGTAAAGATAATAAAAGTGATGGTGATACGATACCGGTGCACCTCCCCCAAGCTTGGCACAAGCCAAGGGGAGTGCCCATACCCATGTACTCAAGTTTCCTTCTTCGGTGATGGTGGTGGTGATGAAGTGGTGGGCCTGTCCTCCGTCTTCCATGGCATAGGTTTCCCATCATAAAAAGATGAACGAGTCTCCGGAGTCCTGAAACTTGCAGCTAAACTCATACCTTTGAATCTTGCCTCATACTCAAAATTTTGGTTTTGAAGATCATAGATTTGGCCTTGGAGATAGTCGATTCGTTCATTGAGCTTGAAGATGATGTCCCCCATCGATTGGCCATCCACCTTGTGATCGCGGGTGAATTTCGTGATCATGGAGTGGTTGGCGCTGAGTCCACATTCTACCATCCCTTGGCACTTGAAGATCTCCTGCTTCACCGCTTCGAGCCTGGCCTCCACGCTCCCGGTCTTCTTGGGTCCTTGAACATCCCGTATGTGAAGCACCCCCTCACGCATCTCGACGGCTTGAGGGTGTTTCATCACCTCCAGTAGGTAGGGGTTGATGACCTTCTCGTAGAACTTGTCCTTGGAAGAGCTTGGTGGAGCCATAGCGATATAGATCTGTCAGAAAAGTAGCACGAAACAAGAACAGAGGAAATTTCTGCAATACGGTGGTCAAAACATCCAGGAGTATATATAAAGAATTTTTATCTTGCAAAACAAGTATTCCAGGAGAAAACGGAGTCGGGAAGGCTCACGAGGGGCCCACGAGCCACCAAGGCGCGCCTGGGGGGGGGGGGGTGGCGCGCCCTGGTGCCCCGTGTGCACCTCGTGGGTCCCCTCGGCTGTTTCTTATTTTTGTATTTTTTCTAATATTCCAAAACTGGCAGAGAGTATTTTTATGGAATTTTTGGAGTCGGTTTACTTACCGTATCACATACCTCTTCCTTTTCAGGGTTCTGGAGTGTTCTGGAAGGTCTCTCTTATGTATTGCTCTGGTGTAATTGTATCAATAATATTAGTTTCAACATTAATGGGAGTACCTAAAATATAGTGCTTAATTCTTTGCCCATTCACCACTCTCGGATTAGTGGCTTCGGAGTTGTTTATTTTGATGGCTCCGTAGCGATAAACTTCTTCGATGATATACGATCCTTCCCATTTAGAGAGAAGTTTTCCTACAAAGAATCTCAAACGAGAATTGTACAATAGAACATACTCACCCACTTTGAATTCCCGTTTTTGAATTCTTCTATCATGCCATCTTTTAACTTTTTCTTTAAACAATTTGGCATTTTCATAAGCTTGGGTTCTCCATTCATCTAGTGAGCTAATATCAAATAACCTCTTTTCACCGGCAAGTTTAAAATCATAATTGAGTTCTTTAATTGCCCAATATGCTTTATGTTCTAACTCAAGAGGTAAATGACATGCTTTTCCATAAACCATTTTATAAGGAGACATACCCATAGGGTTTTTATAAGCAGTTCTATAAGCCCATAATGCATCGTCAAGTTTCTTAGACCAATTCTTTCTAGATCTATTGACAATTTTTTGCAAAATTAATTTTATTTCTCTATTGCTCAATTCGACTTGACCACTAGATTGAGGGCGATAGGGAGATGCAATTCTATGGTGACATCATATTTAGCAAGCAGTTTACGGAATGCACCATGAATAAAATGTGAACCACCATCAGTCATTAAATATCTAGGGACTCCGAACCTCGGGAAAATAACTTCTTTAAGCATTTTAATAGAAGTGTTATGATCAGCACTACTAGTTGGAATAGCTTCTACCCACTTAGTAACATAATCAACAGCAACTAAAATATGTGTATACCCATTGGATTTAGGAAAAGGTCCCATATAATCAAATCCCCAAACATCAAATGGTTCAATAACAAGTGAATAATTCATAGGCATTTCCTGGCGTCTACCAAAATAACCAATTCTTTGACATTCATCACAAGATAAGACAAACTTACGAGCATCCTTGAAAAGAGTAGGATAATAAAAACCAGATTGTAGTACCTTATGTGCAGTTCTGTCTCCCGCATAGGGTCCTCCGTAAGCCTCGGAATGACACTTCCGTAGGATTTGTTCCAGTTCATGCTCAGGTATACAACGTCTAATAATACCATCTACTCCTTCTTTATAAAGATGTGGGTCATCCCAAAAGTAATGTCTTAAATCAAAGAAGAACTTTTCCTTTTGTTGGTATGTGAAACTAGGTGGTATAAATTTAGCAACAATATAATTAGCATAGTCCGCGTACCAAGGAGTATTACGAGAAGCATTTATGACAACTAATTGTTCATCAGGAAAATCATCATTAATAGGAAGTGGGTCATCAAGGACATTTTCCATTCTAGACAAATTATCTGCTACGGGATTCTCAGCTCCCTTTCTATCAATAATATGCAAGTCAAATTCTTGTAGCAATAGAACCCACCTAATGAGTCTAGGTTTAGCATCTTTCTTTTCCATAAGATATTTAATAGCAGCATGATCGGTGTGAACAGTTACTTTAGAATCAACTATGTAAGATCTGAATTTATCACATGCAAACACAACTGCTAGAAATTCTTTCTCAGTAGTAGCATAATTTCTTTGGGCACTGTCTAGAGTTTTGCTAGCATAATGGATAACATTTAATTTCTTATCAACTCTCTGTCCTAGAATAGTACCAACATCATAATCACTAGCATCACACATAATTTCAAAAGGCAAGTTCCAATCAGGTGGTTGAACAATAGGTGCAGCAGTTAAGGCTTTCTTAAGTGTTTCAAAGGCTTCTACACAATCATCATCATTTTAAACAAATGGAACATCTTTTTGCAAAAGATTAGTAAGAGGCCTAGAAATTTTAGAGAAGTCTTTTATAAACCTTCTATAGAAACCAGCATGACCTAGGAAACTTCTTATACCTTTAATATCTTTAGGGCATAGCATTTTCTCAATAGCATCAACCTTAGCTTTATCAACTTCAATACCTCTTTCAGAAATTTTATGCCCCAAGACAATGCCTTCATTCACCATAAAGTGGCACTTCTCCCAATTCAAGACAAGATTAGTTTCTTCACATCTCTGCAAAACTCGATCAAGGTTGCTTAAGCAATCATCAAAAGAAGTTCCGTAAACGGAAAAATCATCCATGAAAACCTCAACAATCTTTTCACAAAAGTCAGAGAATATAGCAGCCATACATCTTTGAAAGGTGGCAGGTGCATTGCATAAACCAAAAGGCATACGTCTATAAGCATAAGTTCCAAAAGGACAAGTAAAGGTGGTTTTCTCTTGGTCGGCTTGTGATACAGGTATTTGAGAGAAACCAAAATATCCATCTAGGAAACAAAAGTGTGTATGCTTAGACAATCTTTCTAACATTTGATCAATAAAAGGTAAGGGGTAATGATCTTTTCTAGTGGCTTTGTTTAATTTTCTAAAATCAATTACCATCCTATAACCAGTTACAATTCTTTGTGGAATGAGTTCATTTTTATCATTAGGAACAACGGTAATACCTCCTTTCTTAGGGACACAATGAACGGGACTTACCCATCTACTCTCAGCTATGGGATAGATTATACCTGCTTCCAGAAGCTTTAATATTTCGGTTCTTACCACCTCTTTAATCTTAGGATTTAATCATCGTTGGTGGCCGACAACTGGTTTAGCATCAGGCTCCATATTAATTTTGTGCTGACATAGAGTGGGACTAATGCCCTTAAGATCATCAAGAGTATATCCAATAGCAGCTCGATGCTTCCTCAGAGTTTTCAGTAGTCTCTTTTCTTCATGCTCTTTGTCAAGTTCCCAATCTTCAGAGTTGTGTTTAATTATTTCCAGAAGATCCCATCTGAATTCAATAGTTTTCTTCATAAAGGAGGCAGTCAAAGAAGAATCGAGCATGGTTTGATCATCATGAGAAAGCCGAGCATAAAAATTTTGTAAGATAATTTCTCTTGAGAGCTCATGATTGGGGCATGTGTACACAATGTACTTAAACCTCCCCCAATCTTGAGCGATGCTTTATCCTTCACGAGGCCAAAAATTATATATATAATTCCGATCACGATGAACCAAATGCATAGGATAAAATTTCTGGTGGAATTCTAGCTTCAACCGGTTCCAGTCCCATGTATCAGTATCATCACATAGCCAATACCATGTCAATGCCTTTCCCTCCAAAGATAAAGGGAATACTTTCTTCTTAACTCCATCTCTGGATAAACCTGCAAGCTTAAACAATCCACAAATTTCATCCACATAGATCAAGTGCATATCAGAATGTACCGTTCCATCTCCTGCATAAGGATTAGCTAGCAGTTTCTCTATCATACCCGAAGGAATCTCATAATAAATATTTTCAGTAGGTGCATTAGGTTGAGGAGCAACTATTTGTGCTTCCATTCGAGGTGAAGATACCCCGAACAAACCCCTCAAAGGATTACTTTCCATAGTGACAAGTGACAATAAATTTCAGCACGTAATATAAATGTTTCCTTACCAAATTCCACTCACCAAAGGCGCTTCACTCCCCGGCAACGGCGCCAGAAAAGAGTCTTGATTACCCACAAGTATAGGGGATCAATTGTAGTCCTTTCTATAAGTAAGAGTGTCAAACCCAACGAGGAGCAGAAGGAAATGACAAGCGGTTTTCAGCAAGGTATTTTCTGCAAGCACTGAAATTATCGATAACGAGTAGTTTGATAGCAAGATAATTTGTAACAAGTGACAAGTAGCAATAGTAACAAAGAGTGCAGCAAGGTGTCCCAATCCTTTTTGTAGCAAAGGACAAGCCGGAACGATCTCTTATAATAAGCAAAGCGTTCTCGAGGACACATGGGAATTTCATCTAGTCACTTTCATCATGTTTGTTTGATTCACGTTCGCTACTTTGATAATTTGATATGTGGGTGGACCGGTGCTTGGGTGCTGTTCTTACTTGAACAAGCCTCCCACTTATGATTACCCCCTATCGCAAGCATCCTCAACTACGAAAGAAGAATTAAGATAACGCTAACCATAGCATTAAACATATGGTTCCAAATCAGCCCCTTACGGAATAGCGCATAAACTAGGGTTTAAGCTTCTGTCACTCTAGCAACCCATCATCTAATTACTACTCCACAATGCATTCCCTTAGGCCCAAAGATGGTGAAGTGTCATGTAGTCGACGTTCACATGACACCACTAAGAGAATCAACAACATACATATCATCAAAATATCGAACGAATACCAAATTCACATGATTACTTATGACAAGACTTCTCCCATGTCCTCAAGAACAAAAGTAACTACTCACAAACCATATTCATGTCCAAGATTAGAGGGGTATTGAATAGCATATTGGATCTGAACATATAATCTTCCACCAAATAAACCAACTAGCATCAACTATAAGATGTAATCAACACTACTAGCAACTCACTGGTACCAATCTGAGGTTTTGAGACAAAGATTGAATACAAGAGATGAACTAGGGTTTGAGATGAGATGGTGCTGTTGAAGATGTTGATGAAGATTGGTCCTCCCATGATGATAGGATCGTTGGTGATGTCAATGGCTCCGACTTCCCCCTCCCGGAGGGAAGTATCCCCGGCGGAATCGCTCCGCCGGAGAGCAAAAGTGCTCCTGCCCAAGTTCCGCCTCGAGACGGTGGCGCACCGTCCCAAAAGTCTTCTCCTTATTTTTTCTAGGGCAAAAGGGCTTATATACCAGAAAATGGGCACCGGAGGCTGGCCAGGGGCCCCACGAGCCACCAGGGCGCGCCTGCGGGGGGGGGGGGGGGGGGGGGGGGTGGCGCGCCCTGGTGTCTCGTGGGCACCTGGGTGGCCCCCTCTGGTACTTCTTTCTTCCAATATTTTTATTTATTCCAAAATAAATCTCCGTGAAATTTCAGCTCATTTGGAGATGTGCAGAATAGGTATCTCTGACATAGCTTTTTCAGGTCCAGAATTCCAGCTGCCGGCAATCTCCCTCCTTATGTAAATCTTGCATATTAAGAGAGAAAACGCATTAGAATTGCTCCACAAAGTATTATATTGATTAAAAACACTATAAATAACAGTAGTAAAACATGATGCAAAATGGACGTATCAAGCATCACCCTGGTGGACGTGGTCCACATTATGCTTCATCGGCGGATCCTTCCCCTTCAAGTCCGAGCTGCCCCGATGTGGAGACATAAGCTAGAGGATGAGGGGGTGATCCGGAGGTTTTTTTTTTTGAGGAGTTGACCTCGGTGGGATGTGGAAGCTCCTATTCAGGTCCAAGAGCAACACCTTCCCATTCAGGGCAGAGGACATCGGCTTGAGCCGAGCTAACCCCATGGTTAAGGTGACTTTTATTTGCAATTTACTTATTCTTCCACCATTTTCTTCTTACCGAGCGGTCAACTTTATTGCAATTTGTGTAGGTTTGGAGCGAGCATGCTAAGTCCATCAAGTCTCCAGCATCGCTGCCAGAGGATCCGAGGAGTCATGAGCTCGAAAGGCTCTTGACTGAGGACCCTTATGTGGTCCCACCCAAGACGAAGGAGGTGAATAAGGCTAGGGCAAAGAAGGTAAAGAAGACCAGGGCCAAGAAACTGGTCATACGAGAAGATGCCTCGGATGCCCCTTCGGAGAGCCAAAGCTCTCCCTCCGGATCCAGCCCCTATCAGGTGGAGGAAGAAGAGGAGGAGCCCTGCGAGGCCCACTCCTCCCGCGGCGAGAAGTGGTCGACATCCGAAGATGTCGAAGAGGTAATTCCTCCTCGGACATACAAAAACATCTGAGGAAGGCACACACCGCTCCCTCGAGCCAACCAGCACCTGTGGAACTAGCCAGCTCGAGCTCATCCGAGGGTGGCCATCGCCATCAGGAGAACCCAGCTACTGACAGGTGTCTTTCAATACTCATTTATTTGAGCTTTCAAAATGCTTTTGATGTTATGGATTTTACTTCACCCGTCCATTGGTTTTCTATAGCCTGCCACGTGATCGGCCCGATGGGGATGACTTCGATGATGGAGTTCCTCTAGCTTCATTGTCCTGGAGCTCCTCGGAGACAGCTACCGATCCTCCCCCTACCCAAGGCGGGCCGGGGGAGGTCACATCTCACTCCACCCCTCCGGCTCCTAATGCCGGAGGAGGACCCGAAGTCCTCATGGCCAAGGTTAACTCATCGGCCGTGGAGGAGAACACCGAGGACCAGGGGAGAAAGACTCCCTTTGGTCAAGAATAGCTGGTGCCCGGACGCCCAGCATCCTCGGCTCCAATGACTTCAGGGTTGCCGGGCCAACAAAGGACACCCCCTGCTCCATTGACCGGAGACGGGGCAAGGAGGATGACGGCACCCATGCTCGGCCTCGAAGGGGTCGAGTTAGTGGGGCACCAGCGGGAGGTGGAGCGTTGAGCGGCTCCTCCCTCCTACCCGAGCACCATGCCATGCTTGGAACGACTTTCACAAAGTTCCGGTCTGCCGAGGCCGGAATTCTGGAGGTGTTTTGTGACAGCCCGAGACCGACGCTCCAGATGCCTTCCATGTATTTCCAATTTCGCCGTGTGATTTATTTGTTCATTGCATTCATCATCGCATCATTCGCATTGCATCGGCACTCTGTTGCCGTCATTTTTCAAAAACTTGCATCCGTTCCTAGTTGGCGGTTCTCCCCGTTGCCGTCGTTGACCGTTCCGAGTCCATCCACCCTTGCAACCTGGATCTTTGTTTTCTCTCTTGCCTAAGCCAGACTCTCTCTGCACAGTGCACTAATCCACCTCGCATGCACATCCGAAACTTCCCCGAACCCGAACCGACCAGTCATGACCATTGGATCCGGATCAATCCTGAAATGCCCCAAATATCTTCGGTTCTTTGTTTGGATGTTCCTAGCCTATTTATTCCGACTGTTCGATCTTGAGAGGACATCTACTATCTATCCAATCATCCCCTGCCTACTATAAATATCAGTCCAACCCTAGAACATAGGGACCTTGTCCCAACAATCCATCGCGCCGCCACCAACCGCATCTCCATCGGGATCCTCCCGATCCACCCAACCACCCACCCTCCCCTTGTTCCTCGGGAGCCTGTCCCATCGCCACCAGCAGTGCCGCGCAGCCACCCCCAAGGCCGAGCCCCTCGTCCCCTCCTCCGTGCTTCGATCCTTGGATGGATCGGGAGCAGCGCTGCCGCCTTCACCCGCCCGTGGCCGTCTCCAATCCCCGACCTCCTCCTACCCCCACACCTGCACGTCGTGCCGACCGGCAACCAAGACGAACGGGAATTGCCGGAGCTGCCCGTCCCTCTCCTTCTCCCTTTCTTCTTTCTCTTTTGCTCTCTCTCTCCTGTCTCACACATTTGTCTGAACTTCATAAAAATAATCAAGTACACTCAACTCACTAGCAATTGGTTCACCATAATTGGATTGTTTGAAAAGATTAGCAAGTGGATGAGGATCCATAAGTCTATATTTTTATTTTCATTGAGTCACACAATTTTAGCAAGCAACCAAACGAGCAAACAAGCAAACGAAAATATTTTTGTGTTTTTTTGTAAAATTGTTTTAGAAGTGGGGGAGATGAAAATGAGAGGCAAATGCAAATAAAAAGGCAAATGAAAATAAGAGTAAGTAGATGATAGTTTATGCGAAGGTACTTGATAGGTTTTGGTGATGTCTCCCCGGCAACGGCGCCAGAAATTCTTCTTGCTACTTGTGAACTGCGTTGGGATTTCCCCGAAGAGGAGAGGATGATGCAGTACAGTAGAGATAAGTATTTTCCTCGGTTAAGAACCAAGGTTCTCAATCCAGTAGGAGAATCACACAGAACCTCGTTAGCAGCACCTACACACACAAAAGCAAATACTTGCACCCAACGCAAACAAGAGGGTTGTCAATCCCCTTGGCGGTTGCTTGCAAGGATTAATTCAGATAGTGATAGATAGAAAAGTAAATTGCAAAACAAAAGAAAGGAAATAAAATTGCAGCAAGGTATTTTTGGATTTTAATATATGATAAAAGTAGATCCGGGGGCCATAGTTTTCACTAGAGGCTTCTCTCTCGAACGCATAGCATACGGTGGGTAACCAAATTACTGTTAGGCAATTGATAGAAAAGCACATAGTTATGACGGATTCATGGCAATGATCATGTATATAGGCATCACGTCCGGGACAAGTAGACCGACTCCTGCCTGTATCTACTACTATTACTCCACCCATCGACCGCTATCCACCATGCATCTAAGGTATTAAGTTAATGAAAACAGAGTAACTCCTTAAGCAAGATGACATGCTGTAGACAAAGTAAACTCAAGCAATATGATTAAACCCCATCTTTTTATCCTTAATGGGAACAATACAAATATGTGTCTTGTCCCTTTCTGTCACTGGGATATAGAACACCGCAAGATTGAACCCATCACAAAGCACCTCTCCCATTGTAAGATAAATCAATCTAGTTGGCCAAACCAAACGGATAGATCGGAGAGAAATACAAAGCTATAACAATCATGCATAAATAAGTTCAGAAAAGACTCAAATATTTCTCATGAATAATCTGATCATAAACCCACAATTCATCAGATCCCAACAAACACACCGCAAAATAAGATTACATCAAATAGAACTCCAAGGTGATCGAGGAGAACACTGTATTGAAGATCAAAGAGAGAGAAGAAGCCATCTAGCTACTAGCTATGGACCCGTAGGTCTGTGGTAAACTACTCACACATCATCGAAAGGGCAGCAAGGTTGATGTAGAAGCCCTCCGTGATTGATTCCCCCTACGACAGATTACTGGAAAAGGCCTCCAGATGGGATCACGGAAGAACAGAGGCTTGCGGCGGCGGTAAAGTTTTTCTAGGTTGCTCTTCGGTATATGGGGAATATTTGGTAATTTATAGCGCTGCAATTAGGTCAAGAGGTGCCACGAGGGGCCCACAAGCCTGGGGGCGTGCCTACCCCCCTGGGCATGCCCTCCAAGCTTGTCGCTCCCTCGTGACTCTTCTGGTCTTCTCCCGAACCTTCGAGGGTCCCTTCTGGTCCGGAAAAAATTAATCCAAAGTTTTTTCTCTGTTTGATATTGATTTTCTGAAAAGCAAAAAACAGCAACTGGCACTAGGCACTAGGTTAATAGGTTAGTCCCAAAAAATGATATATAATTGCATATAAAACAACCAAGATTGATACTATAATAGCATGGAACAATCAAAAATTATAGATACGTTGGAGACGTATCAGAAGACATATACCGGAGAAGGCATCATTGTGAATGCCAGAAGCTATGGTCTCGGTGCGTTTGCACCACCTTGATCACCACTACGGTCGAGCTAACCGACTAAAAACAAGCGCTACATGGGAGGCAACCCACGCGAAAAAAGTAGACAAGTAAGTTTTAATTTTGTTTCAATAAAAAGAGTGATTGAAGTTGTAGATAAAGAAGTGAGTTTGGAAGAGTTGTTCTAATGAAGGCTTTGCTATGTGCATGTTAAATTACATGTTGTATTAACGTTTGGATGCCTGAAAAGATGCCTATGTATTGTGTTGGAACTAACCCCACAGGAGAACGACGAAAAGAGAAGTTTCAGAAGAAACAGTTCAAAAGATGGCCTTTCAGGCGACCACAGCGGTCGTTTGGGCGGTCGCATGGCCTCCTGGCGGTTCCAGCAGAAAACAACCAGAGGCGACAGGATGAACGATGACATTCCATACGAGTGCACACGCCCGTATGAGCTGTCGTTTGAAACCTTCACAGAAAATAAAGAGAAACCAGAGCATTCGACGGTGTTCCATACGGGCGCCCGCGCCCGTTCGAGCGGTTGTATGTCATCCTCGACCAGAAGAAGAAAATAACCAGAGCGTTCGACGGTGTTCCATACGGGTGCTGCCGCCCGTTTCAGCGGTCGCATGAGCTATGCACAGACACATGTAAGCTATCAGGGTGAACGACGGCCTTTCATACAAGCGCTTGCACTCGTATGGCCGGTCGTATGGACCCCTGGCGGCCACAAAGAGCCCGAGGAAGGAGGTAAATCACCCCCATCTCTCTCCTTTCTTCTTCTTCTTCTTCCTCCAAACCTCTCCAAACCCTAGCAAAATTTTGCCCGATCTCCCTACTCGTTCGATTTCAGTTCAAATCCTTCTCTGTGATTGTTCTAGGTACGTTTCTCCTCCAATCCCCAATTTTTTTTCGCGAATCCACGTTCTACATGATTAGCATTGCCATGTCTAGGAAATGCATATTTTAGATCCAATTTGAGTTTGGCTTGGATTCGTTGATGTTTTTAGAGGAGTATGATGTTGTTACTACCGTAGGATCAATATTGTTTAATTGTATTGGACTGAAAAATTGTTTGGTAGATGTCTACGAGGAGGTCCAGTCATGTACGCGGTGCTTCGAGTTCATCCACCGCACCACCACAACAAGTTTTCACTTAGGGGATCGTCTTCACCAACCGTGAAGCAAGGAAGAAATTTCAGACGCTTAGTACAAGGAAGATCAAAGCAACCAAGTGGGCTTGCGAGTCTACACTCGCTAAGCTAGGTATTAATAATGATTTCAATTTGCTTTGTGATAATGCCGGGTTGAATCATTTTGTTTATCAGGGATATCAGACATTTGAACGCATGACTCTTGAGTTTCTTAGTACTCTCCTGCATAATGTTGGGCTAATGCCAAATGCATATGAGGAAGAGCACACCACTTTCCGTCTCATGGACCAAGATTTCAACATCACTCTCAGTGAGTGGTGTAACCACTTTGGCTTCCCCAACAATGATGATGATCTTTGGTATGTTTATGATTTCACTAACCTGCAGCCGAGGCAATCCTTCTACCAGATGAGTGTCCATGGCTCAAGGCAAAGGGCTAGCTGCATTCAAAGTCCTGCTATACGTTATTTCTATTATGTTAACACTAAATCGTTGTAGGCACGAGAAGTTTCTAAGGTGAATGATGAGAACATGCTAGTTCTCAGGAAAGCAGCAAACCTTGACGTCGGTTATTCCCCCAACCTAGGGGCAATACTTTTGCTACACCTCGCGCATTGATACGTCTCCATCGTATCTACCTTTCCAAACACTTTTGCTCTTGTTTTGGACTCTAGTTTGCATGATTTGAATGAAACTAACCCGGACTGACGTTGTTTTCGGTAGAACTACCATGATGTTGTTTTTGTGCAGAAATAAAAGTTCTCGGAATTGGACGAAACTTTCTGGAGATTTTTTATGGAATATATAAAAAATACTGGCGTAAAAATCTACCGAAGTGGGGCCACCTGTTGCTCACAAGGCAACAGGGTGCGGCCACCCCCTGGGCGCGCCCTGTTACCTTATGGGGCCCATAGGCGGCCGTCTGACTTAATTCCAGCGCTATAAATTCCGTTTCCCTGAGAAAAAAATAAGAGAAGAAGTTTCATCGCGTTTTACGATATGGAGCCGCCGCCACCTCCTGTTCTTCATCGGGAGGGCTGATCTGGATTCTGTTCGGGGCTCCGGAGAGGCGGATTCATCGCCATCGTCATCATCAACCATCCTCTATCACCAATTTCATGATGCTCACCACCGGGTGTGAGTAATTTCTCCGTAGGCTTGCTGGACGGTGATGGGTTCGATGAGATTTGTCATGTAATCGAGTCAATTTGTTAGGGCTTGATCCCTAGTATCCACTATGTCCTGAGATTGATGTTGCTATGACTTTGCTATGCTTAATGCTTGTCACTAGGGCCCAAGTGCCATGATTTCAGATCTGAACCCTCTATGTTTTCATGAATATATTTGAGTTCTTGATCCTATATGCTAGTTGTATGCACTTGTTATTGTTCTGATCCAGAGACCCCATAGTGACAATTGTTTGGGATACTCTCCGGGGATGACTGTAATTCAAGGAGTTCATGTATTCACCATGTGTTAATGCTTTGTTCCGGTTCTCTATTAAAAGGAGGCCTTAATATCCCTTAGTTTCCTTATGGACCCCGCTGCCACGGGAGGGTAGGACAAAAGATGTTATGCAAGTTCTTATTATAATTAAGCATGTATGACTATATACGGAATACATGATGAATGTCATCTAGCATAATTATCCATCACTGATCCAATGTCATGCCCAATATGCGGTCCTATCCTTAAGGAACTTGGAAGTCCCGCCAAGGATAGAAGCGCATATCGGAGATGCTTCGCAAGGTGGATATCATTACAACATACCATGTACTGAATAGATGAGAATACCAGATAAAGGCTTACACTCGCCACAAGCTACAACATGAATACATCAATACATTAATACATCAATACATAGCAATCATCATACAGAAGAGCAGGATCCGACTATGGATGAAATCAAACAAAAAAGAAGAACGACATCCACCCTGCTAATCCCAGGCTGCCAACTAGGAACCCATCCTATGATCGATGAAGAAGAAGAAGAAGAAAAAGAACTCCAAATAGAATAAGCATCGTTCTCACATCAAATCATCTCTTTACCTGTACCTGCACCTGTTGTTGTAGTAATCTATGAGCCACGAGGACTCAGCAATCCCATTACCATGGGTATCAAGACTAGCAAAGCTTAATGGGTATGGAAGGGATAAGTGGTGAGGTTGCAGCAAACACTAAGCATTTGTATGTTGCTAACTTATGAATACAAGAATAAGAAGAGTAATCTACGCATGATCGAATCCATGAAGCTTGAAACGAAAAAGAAGAACGACATCCATCCCGCTTAGAAGAAGATCAAATCCATGAAGTAGTCGAACAAGCGTAGGCGAATGAATCCTCACTCTGAAATGTTACCGGGAACTATCGAGAAGAAGCACAATCGGAAAGAAGCAAACAACATAGTAAATAAGCAAGCTTAAACATGGCATGATGCACAATCAAGTATGATGCATGCCATGGTAATAATCAAATACTACACATTAAGTGAAGCTCAATATGCAACGGCTTGCATATTGACGAAACTCTACATTCAATTATTTAGTTTACTCCCATTTATGTACGTGACAATATTAAATGTTGTTAAACATGGCAAGAGGTGAAGCATAATTAAACTACCTATTTAGGCAATTTAAATGAGGCCGGAAACAACACAAAACAATTTCGGAAAATCCCCATATGCATATTTCGAATTTGGTACTGTTTTGCCTACAACACAATTTTATTGTTGTTCAACATGCAAAGAAAGTGCATCATGTTAATCTACACATTTTTCTAATCAAGTTTCATATATAGTTTATTTAATTCGGAGCTACGGTTATTTAGTTATGAATAAAAGCATTTTAACATGACATTTATGCAAATTAATGCCAACAACAATTTTAAGCATTTCTGTCATGGATGAGAGTTGGATATTGTGAAACTAAATGCAATTCTACCCAAGTTTACATATATGACATGTTTTATTTGGATTTATGGATATTTAGTTATTAGCAATTCAAATCAGTGGCATATCTGTAATTATGCATGTCCTGGAAAAATGCTAAAATCGCAGAGCTGAAAAAAAATAGGAACTGGGCCGAATCTGGAATAATGGGCTGGCACAGAATAGCCATACAACGCTCGAGGCGTATCACAGTGGCAGAGGGAGCGGGCTGGCTTACTCACCTCGTTGGGCTTGGCCCAGGTTGGCGGATCTGGTGGGCTGGGGCGGCTACAGGGGCGTGGAGCGGCTGGGTCAACGAGGATGCGCACCTCGCTCGTTGACAAGGATGGAAGGAGCATGGCGTCGGCGGCTACAGGGGAGAAGTGGGACTTGGCATGGCAGGCGGCGAACTTGGTGCGGGCGAGCACGGATCCGAGGAGGGGAACTCGAGGAGGACCCGTCCTGGCTGTGGGGATGCGTTCTCCGGCGACGAGAGGAGACGAGGCGGATGGGCAGGTGCTTCGGCACCATGGATGTTCCCTGTGGACGAAGAGACAAAGAGCCCTGAGAGAGAGGGAGGAGCAAGGAGAGAAAGGAAGGAAGGAGAAAGCAGGGCAAACGGCGCCGACCTGGCGGTCTGGTCGTGGATGGCGTCGACCTTTGATGAGGTTGCTGTAGGGCCGGAGGGGCAAAGGAGGCCGGTGCCTCTCGAACTATGTGGAGACAAGGAGGTGGGTGCACGAGGTCGAGCTCCAGGAGGTGCTCGGGCACCGCGGAAGGAGTTGGTGGGGCTGGGCGGATGCATCGGGGGTTGGCGAGGCGCAGGTCGCCGGAGGGTGGTTTGACGTGGGACTGGGCTCCTGCTCGAGGGCGGCGACTCCATGCTCCTGTGAGTAACCAGAGAGAAAGAGAGTAGAGAGATCAGAGAGGAGAAGAAGAAGGGACGGAGGAGAAAAAAATGACGGGGAAGAGGAGATGGTGGTGACCCAGCACTGCTGGCTTGGTTGCTCGCCGGCAACGTAGGGGCAGAGGACACGCGGGCAAGGAGCTCCTACTTGCAGATGAGGCAGCTCGGGCGAGGAGACTGGCAGCAAGGTGAGGAACACAGGGAGGCTTGGACGGCTGCTGGATCGAGCGAGGTGGAGGGCGAGGGGATTGAGGAGGGAGATCCGACGCTGGTTGGATGGATGGATTTGGAAGGTCACGGTGGAGGCTGGTTGGTTCGCTGTGATGGGGAACGTGGCACGAAAATCAAAAAATTTCCTATGAAACACCCAAGATCTAATCTAGGAGATGCATAGCAATGAGAGGGGAGTGTGTCTATATACCCTTGTAGACCGAAAGCGTTAGCGTCGTAACGCGGTTGATGTAGTCGTACTCTTCACGTTCCAATCGCAATCCAATCCGATCTAGTGCCGAACGGATGGCACCTCCGAGATTAGAACACGTTCAGCTCAATGGCGTCCTCTCCTTCTTGATCTAGCAAGCGAGGGAGAGGAGGTAGATGAGATCAGAACCAGCACGGTGGTATGGTGGTGGTGGCAGCAGCGGAATTCCGGCAGGGCTTCGCCAAGCGCGTACCGGAGGAGAGGTGGGAGGAGTTGGGAGGAACGGAGGGCAAGGGTGAAGGGGAGCAGCCCCCGCACGCCTCCCCACTATATATAGGGGTGAGGGGGATGGGGCGCCGGCCCTAGCCCCTCCTCCAAGGGAGGGGGCGGCGGCCCTAGGGGGTGAGTTGGACCCCAAGCCAAGGGGGGGGGGGCCCCCATCTAGGGTTCCCCAATCCCTAGGCGCATGGGCCCATGGGGGAAGTGTCGCCCAGCCCACTAGGGGCTGGTGCGCCCCCTTTGCTGTCCATGTGGCCCTTCGGGGCAGGTGGACCCCCCGGTGGACCCCCGGAACCCCTTTGGTGCATCCGGTACAATACCGATATACCTCCGAACTTTTCCGGCAGTCAAAATATGACTTCCCATATAAGAATCTTTACCTCCGGACTATCCTAGAGCTCCTTGTGATATCCCGGAACCCATCCAAGCCTCCGAACAACCTTTGGACTTTCCACTTTTAATATCTCAATACTACCCTAGCGCTATCGAACGTTAAGCGTGCGACCCTACGGGTTCGGGAACATGCAGACTTGACCAAGACACCTCTCCGGTCAATAACCAATAGCGGGACCTGGATGCCCATATTGATTCCTACATATTCAACGAAGATCTTTATTGGTTGAACCATGATGTCAAGTATTCAATTAATACCGTATGCAATTCCCTTTGTCCGGCGATATGTTACTTGCCCGAGATTCTATCGTCGGTATCTCCATACCTAGTTCAATCTCGTTACCGGCAAGTCTCTTTACTCGTTCCGTAATACAAGATGCCGTGACTAACTCATTAGCCACATTGCTTGCAAGCTCTTTACAATGTTGTATTACCGAGAGGGCCCAGAGACATCTCTCCGTCATACGGAGTGACAAATCCCAGTCTGGATCCATGCAACTCAACAGACACCTTCGAAGACACCTGTAGAGCACCTTTATGATCACCCTGTTACGAAGTGACGTTTGATAGCACACAAGGCATTCCTCTGGTATCTAGGAGTGACATGATCTCATGGTCTAAGGAACAGATACTTGACATGAAGAAAGCTGTAGCAAATAACTAAACGATCTGATGCTAAGCTTACGGTTGGGGTCTGTCCATCACATCATTCTCCTAATGATACGATCCCGTTATCAAATGAAAACTCATGTCTATGGTTAGGAAACCTTAACCATTTTTGATTAACGAGCTAGTCTAGTAGAGGCTTACTAGGGACACGGTATTGTTTATGTATTCACACATGTATTTAAGTTTCCGGTCAATACAATTCTAGCATGAATAATAAACATTTATCATGAACGGGAAATATGATAATAACCAATTTATTATTGCCTCTAGGGCATATTTCCAACAGTCTCCCACTTGCACTAGAGTCAATAATCTAGTTTACATCGTAATGAATCTAACACTTGGAGTCCTGGTGCTGATCATGTTTTGCGCGCGGAAGAGGTTTAGTCAACGGGTCTACCACATTCAGATCCGTATGTACTTTGGAAAGTTCTATGTCTCCCTCCTTGATGTAATTACAGATGGAGTTGAAGCGGCATTTGATGTGCTTGGTCTTCTTGTGAAACCTGGGCTCCTTGGCAATGGCAATAGCTCCAGTGTTGTCACAAAAGATAGTCATTGGATTCGATGCACTAGGTATTACTCCCAGATCGGATATGAACTCCTTCATCCAGACTCCTTCTTGCGCTGCTTCCGAAGCAGCTATATATTCCGCTTCACATGTAGATCCGGCTACGACGCTTTGCTTGGAACTGCACCAACTGACTGCTCCATCATTCAATATAAATACGTATCTGGTTTGAGACTTAGAGTCATCCGGATTTGTGTTGAAGCTAGCATCGATGTAACCCTTTACGACGAGCTCTTCGTCACCTCCATAAACGAGAAACATGTCCTTAGTCCTCTTCAGGTACTTAAGGATATTCTTGATCGTTGTCCAGTGATCTACTCCTGGATCACTTTGGTACCTCCCTGCCAAACTTATGGCAAGGCACACATCAGGTCTGGTACACAGCATGGCATACATTATAGAGCCTATGGCTGAGGCATAGGGGATGACTTTCATCCTTTCTCTTTCTTCTGCCGTGGTTGGGCTTTGAGTCTTACTCAACTTCACACCTTGGAACACAGGCAAGAACCCTTTCTTTGACTAGTCCATTTTGAACTTCTTCAAAATCTTGTCAAGGTATGTGCTTTGTGAAAGTCCTATTAGGCGTCTTGATCTATCTCTATATATTCTAATGCCCAATATGTAAGCAGCTTCACCCAGGTCTTTCATTGAAAAACTCTTGTTCAAATAACCTTTTATGCTTTCTAGAAATTCTATATCATTTCCAATCAACAATACATCATCCGCATATAATATTAGAAATGCTATAGAGCTCCCACTCACTTTCTTGTAAATACAAGCTTCTCCGTAAGTTTGTATAAAACCAAGAGCTTTGATCACCTCATCAAAGCGTATATTCCAACTCCGAGATGCTTGCACCAGTCCATAGATGGATCGCTGGAGCTTGCATACTTTGTTAGCATCCTTAGGATCGACAAAACCTTCCGGTTGCATCATACACAACTCTTCCTGAAGAAACCCGTTAAGGAACGCTGTTTTGACGTCCATTTGCCAGATTTCATAATCATAAAATGTGGCAATTGCTAACATAATTCTAACAGACTTAAGCATCGCTACGGGTGAGAAGGTCTCATCGTAGTCAACCCCTTGAATTTGTCGGAAACCCTTTGCGACAAGTCGAGCTTTATAGACGGTGACATTTCCATCAACGTCTGTCTTCTTCTTAAAGATCCATTTATTCTCAATGGCCTACCGATCAGCAAGCAAGTCCACCAAAGTCCATACTTTGTTTTCATACATGGATGCTATCTCGAATTTCATGGCCTCAAGCCATTTGTCAGAATCCGGGTTCATCATTGCTTCTTCATAGTTCGTAGGTTCACCGTTGTCTAACAACATGACTTCCAGGACAGGATTACCGTACCACTCTAGTGCGGAACGTACCCTGGTCGACCTATGAAGTTCAGTAGTAACTTGATCCAAAGTTTCATGATCATCATCATTAGCTTCCTCTCCGGCTGGTGTAGGCATCACGGGAACTTCTTTCTGTGATGTGCTACTTTCCAATTCGGGAGAAGGTACAATTACCTCATCAAGTTCTACTTTCCTCCCACTCACTTCTTTCAAGAGAAACTCCTTCTCTAGAAAGGACCCATTCTTGGAAAGAAAGATTTTGCCCTCGGATTTTTAATAGAAGGTATACCCAATGGTTTCTTCAGGGTATCCTATGAAGATGCACTTCTCTGCTTTGGGTTGAAGCTTATCAGGCTGAAGCCTCTTGACATAAGCGTCGCATCCCCAAACTTTAAGAAATGACAGCTTAGGTTTCTTACCAAACATAATTCATACGATGTCATCTCAACGGATTTAGATGGTGCCCTGTTTAAAGTGAATGCGGCTGTCTCTAATGCATAACCCCAAAATGATAGTGGCAAATCGGTAAGAGACATCATAGAACACACCATATCCAATAGAGTATGATTACGACGTTCGGACACACCATTACGCTGTGGTGTTCCAGGTGGCGTGAGCTATGAAACAATTCCACATTGTCTTAAATGCATACCAAACTCGTAACTCAAATATTCACCTCCACAATCAGATCATAGAAATTTAATTTTCTTATTACGATGATTCTCTACTTCACTTTGAAACTCCTCGAACTTTTCAAATGTTTCAGACTTGTGTTTCATTAAGTAAATATACCCATATCTACTCAAATCATCTGTGAAGGTAAGAAAATAACGATATCCACCGCGTGCTTCAACACTCATCGGACCGCATACATCGGTATGTATTATTTCCAACATGTCACTTGCCCGCTCCATTGTTCCGGAAAACGGGGTTTTAGTCATCTTGCCCATGAGGCATGGTTCACACGTCTCAAATGATTCATAATCAAGAGATTCCAGAAGTCCGTCAGCATGGAGTTTCTTCATGCGCTTTACACCATATGACCTAAGCGGCAGTGCCACAAGTATGTGGTACTATCATCATTAACTTTGCATCTTTTGGCATCGATATTATGAATATGTGTATCACTAAGATCGAGATTCAACAGAAATAAACCATTCACCAAGGGTACATGACCATAAAAGATATTATCCATATAAATAGAACAACCATTATTCTCTGACATAAATGAATAACCGTATCACAATAAACAAGATACAGATATAATGTTCATGCTTAACGCAGGCAGCAAATAACAATTATTTAAGTTCAAAACTAATCCCGAAGGTAAACGTAGAGGGAGCGTGCCGACGGCGATCACATCAACCTTGGAACCATTTCCGACATGCATCGTCACCTCGTCCTTAGCTAGTCTTCGTTTATTCCGCAGCTCCTATTTCGAGTTACAAATATTAGCAACCGAACCATTATCAAATACCCAGGTGCTACTACGATGTAGTGACCTGACCCAAAACTGTCAAGTCTCTATGCTTTCTGTGCCATCCCTGGATCAGTATGCTGGCACACACAGTACTTCGATGAAATACCATAACATCATGATACGTCTCCAACGTATCTATAATTTTCGATTGTTCCATGCTATTATAGTATCAATCTTGGATGTTTTATATGCAATTATATGCCATTATATATCTTTTTTGGGACTAACCTATTAACCCAGTGCCCAGTGCCAGTTGCTGTTTTCTGCTTGTTTTTGCCTTTTTAGAAAATCATTATCAAAAAGTGTCCAAACGAGAAAAAACTTTGGATTAATTTTTTCTGGACCAGAAGAGACCCATGAAGCTTCGGGAGAAGACCAGAAGAGCCACGAGGAGGCGGCAAGCCTAGAGGGCGCGCCTCCTAGGCTTGTGGGCCCCCCGTGGCACCTCTTGACCTAATTCCAATGCTATAAATTGCATATAAAACCCCACGAGTGATTCAAAATAAAAATAAAAATGAGTGTCTCAGGTAGTCTAGCCATCCCAAGAGACACTCAGAAAGAAAATAGAAATGAATATCTCAGGTAGTCTAGCCAGTCCAAGAGATATTCAGAAAAAAATGAGTGTCTCAGGTAGTCTAGCCATCCCAAGAGACACTCAGAAAGAAATATAAATGAGTATCCAGGTGGACTAGCCATCCCATGTGATACTCAGGTTGCACATGGAAGAACAGGGTTAGTCCACAATAATATCCATGATAACAATAATATTTATGGTAGCATCAGCAGTGACAAAAATTATCCTGCAAAAATATATATGCTCAATTTGAATGATTCCTCCGAAGACCGACACTTGACCAACCCAGACTGCAGTCCTTAACCGTGGACACAGCTATTCGAATAGGTTTTAAAACTCTGCAGAGGGTTTACTCTTTACCCACAAGTAAAGGATTTCTTTAGCCAGCACCGAGTTGTTGACTAATTCCAATTACGGCCTTTGGGTTGAAAACACACCTAACCAGCACACACCAGATTAACTTTCCGGATGCCAGGAATCACCCAAAGCATCGTTCAAGAAAAACTCTAAGTCGGGGAGACCATCGTCTCGAATAGCATGGGATCACTATTTATACGCGCGGATTACAAGGGGTGCCCCCCTCTCGGCCCAGCCGGATACACCCATGTCCCCTGACCCGATGACTGGCATTATAACCGGTACCTGGAAACCTTCATCGCGGCCTCTCTATACAGTGTGTGCCGGGAAAGGGGTTAACAACTTACTGAACCATACCCTACCTGTGGTAGGGACAAGTGGCAGCACGAAAAATAGTTATCGGGGTTACCGGAACAAGACTCGATCTACGATCGACTCAGGAGGTTAAGTTTACCCTCCAATGGTTAGCACAATATATTTCCTTGGTAGTACCCAACAGAGTCACCATCTGGCATGTCTCAACATGCCCTCACTGATCACTCTCGTTATAACGAGATTTCAGTCTCACGGTCACTTTTCTCGTGACTGTTTCTTTCCCGCAGATTAGTCCAGACCACATAGGCATATGTGACATGTGAAAATAACCATCCTCACCCATGCTTCTAGTTTAAATGAAGATAAAATATTTTCAAGGGATCATGCATGCATAACCAACAATATGCAAATTTTATTTGAATTCAACATATCCATGATTCAATTTTTCTTGCAACAAACATGATGCGGAGCATCCTTCGATCATCCCCATGGATACTTCACCACCTCACTAGGCACCAAGTGGACCTATGACGAGAGCTCACGCACGTGCCATCGAGAACGAGGTGAACTCACTCCTTTATGACTTACACATAGATATGGATGGAACTTGGATGCTGCCTCACAAAGGAATGTTGTGCATCATTAGGAACGATGGAGTTGACCACCAAGAGGCTAAGGATAATCACCAAGGCCAAGAGGAACCACGCCAAGACCGCACGGAAGACGGAGGCCTACAGCTGGAAGAAGAAGTCCTGCCCAGGCGACCCCGTGCCCATGGGCCTGTTGGATCCCGTGCGCACGGCCTATCCAGAAAGTCTCTGGATACCCCGTGTGCACGGGCCCCCTCGCTGTAGCCTCTGCTACCCCGTGCGCACGGGCGTGTACCGTGCACACGGGACCCCCGTGCGCACGGGCCACCTAGCGTGGTGGCTGACTTTTGCCTGTTTTGCCCTCTCTTCGTCCCCTACCTCCCACCTACTATGTATTCCGTACCCAGGACATTTGTTAGGGTTAGCAAAGTGTATTGAGATATTCATAGAGGGCTTTGCTCATCTACCACTCCTCTTGGAGATCAAGACCTCCTAGAGAGAAGATCCCCTTGTGGATTCAAGACCCCTTCTAGGGAAGGATCCCCATCATAGGATCATCAAGACCTCACCTCCTTTGGAGTGGGAAGAACCTTACCTTTGTGGTACTTTCCGTTGATTGTCTATGTATGCTTGTGTGATTTGGGTTTGTTTGAGTGATTTCTCTCTTGTGTTCTTGTGAGTTCATCCCTCTTACACTCCAAGTGTGAAAAGATCTTCACCTAGGGTCTCCACCCTACAACATCATGGTATCATGAGCCAAGTTGATTCACACCTTGGAGTCCCTACCCCCCACTTTCTAGCCTGATTTTGCTTTGTTTTATCCCAATTTTGAAAATCCCCACAAAAATAGCCATCCCAATTTTTTTTTTGCATTTGTTGGATCTTTTGAGATTTTGTTGTTTTGGTCCACGAATTTCTTGTTTGGCAACTGGATCTACCCTTTTTCCACCTTCCCCCATCTTCCCCACCACCACTTTCCCCGCAATTTTGCACTTTTGCCACGGATTTGGGGCTGTTCTTCAGCAGCCGCCGACCCCGTGCGCACGGGCCCCGATACCCCGTGCACACAGGCCCAACTTACCCCGTGCGCACGGGCTAATAAGGGAGCTGTTCCACTTCTTGTTTTAGTCCAGTTTTACCACACTTTTGAACCATTTTCGTCTCCCGCACTAACACACGTGTTTCTTTGAGATTTTGACTTGCGGTTGCCATGTCCTAAGGTGTTTCGGCTAATTAGGGGCGGTTCTACATCATCATCACCGCAATTTCATCATCGCCCCGGACTCGACATCGACATTGTCCACTTCATCATCATCCGTCCTTGCTTACAAACGAGAACCCCGACGGTAACATCGACGACATCTTCTACTTACCCTTGCCATTGCATTGATAGCCTTGAGCCATTTTGCGTCACTTACCCATCGAGACTAGCAAGTTGAGAATTGCCGGGCCACGTAATTGTGCACCATAGTGATATGCCTACTCCGCATAGCTACATTTAGCGTGCATTTATCTTGCTATCATCATCGTGCCATAAGTCTCTCCCGTGCATATCTTACTTACTTGTATTAGATATCGGCTCTAGCATCAAGCATTTTGGCATAGTAAAAAAACAGAAAAAGACTTTAAGCAAAAGAGAAGAAACAAAGAGCTTGTAAGCAATAGCATTGAGCCTTTTTGCATAGTAGATCATATAGGACATACATATCATACTTGGAATTGAAGACAAGCACGTTACTCTCTTAGGTTGGTGCACAAGCGTATCTAGCCCAATTGAGCAATCGAGCTAGTGTCTCTCTAGTATCCGTGCAACAAGAGCATTTTCCGTGGTTCCACATTTTGAGCTCCTTCCTTGGTTGTGCGGATCCCATTCATCTTCGTGTGTGTGTTTCCAAGTGTTCTCCTAGGGTGTTGATATATTTGTCTTACTTGCAATTTGTGAATCTTCTCAACATTTTCAATATCTTGACTAACACTTGCTTGAATTTTGTGCCACTCATCCTAACCAAGCTACTCCATAAGCCTTACTTTGTAGGTGTGAGAAACAAACCCGGTACCAATTCTACTATTGTTGCATTACATTGAGTGATACTTGATACATCCTCAATCATCGGAAAAGGTAACTTTGGTATTGTTCTCTCATTTCCTACTCACCACCACTTGACTATGATGGATAGGTCAACTACATCGGCGAACCCGCTCTTTGAAGAGCAAGAGGAGACGCACGACTACGTCACCAAGGGTCATCTCTTCGGCGTCGAATGAGCGCTACACCAAGAAAGTGAAGCTTTGGGAGATCGCATCGAGCAACTCGCCACCGACTTGCGCCACTCCGAAACACGAACAAGGGACTACTTTGACGCCAAGCTTTCATCTCAAATGGAGGAATTGCGGGACATCATGGCCAACCGCGCCACTTCCACCACTTCCTCTTCAAGACGGCGTCACTCAAGTCGACACTCTTCGGATTCTTCTTCACGCTCAACTCCATCTCAAGCATGTTCTCATTGGCGCAACAATCATGACGATCATCAAGCTCCACAAAATCCATTCCATGGCAATGGGCTCCAATACCGACTTCGAGCATGAGAACGGCAAGCGCGCCAAGGCCAAGTACCATCACGTTCAAGACAAAATGACCAAGACGGCGACGCCCTCCGGCAAGAGCTACTACGCCGAGAAGAACAAGCACTTGAAGCGCAACGTGCTCTTCGAGAAGCAACTCATGCCGTGAACGAGCGCAACCGTCGTGTGCGTGAACAAGAAGAAGCGCTACGACACGAACAACAAGACGAAGAAGCTCACCTTGAGGAGCGCCAAGAAAGACGAAATTGAGCTCGGATTCCACCTCCAAGACCACCGCGCCAAGCAAATCGAGCGGAGCATGAGGATGACGATCCACCACCACGGCAAGTTCAACCTCACCAACGACGACAAGATGAGGAACAACGTTTCGGCAAACTCAAGTTCACCATGCCCAAGTTCCACGGCGGCAACGATCCCGAAGAATATCTCTCATGGGCATTGAAGGTCGACAAGATATTTCGCCTTCACAACTACGACGAAGAAAAGAAGATCGCCATGGCATCTCTAGAGTTCCAAGACTATGTTCTCATTTGGTGGGAGCAAGTGATCGCAAGGCGTCAAGAAAAGGGCGAGCCACCCATCGCGACTTGGGATCAAATGAAAGATGTCATGAGAGCTCGTTTTGTTCCTACACATTACAACCGCGACCTCTTCAAGAAACTCCAACTCCTCAAGCAAGGAACCAAGTCGGTTGAAGCATACTATCAAGAAATGGAAGTTTCCATGATACGAGCCAATGTCAAGGAAGATGATGAACAAACTATGGCCCGTTTCTTGAATGGCCTCAACTATCCCATCAAGAAAATAGCGGACTTCCAACCGTACTCCAACCTCCTTGAGCTAGTGCACCAAGCAACCAAGGCGGAGCGACAAGTGCAAGACGACTACAAGTACTCCAAGTACTCTTCCAAGACCTACGGTTCATACACTCAAGCTTCAATGACTACGACAAGTCCTTCCACGACTCGAGCTACCTCAAGTACCGGCGACAAGACAAGATCCAAGCAACCTTCGACATCTTCGACTCGTCTTCCTACTACTACAAGCTACTCCAAGCAAAAGCCTTCGTCATCGCCACCTCCTACGGATGCCAACAAGACAAGTGACATCAAGTGTTTCACTTGCAAGGGCCGAGGCCACAAGTCTTTCGAGTGTCCAACTCGACGCACAATGATCCTCAACGATGACGGCACCTACGACTCCATGAGCGAAGATGAAAGGGAAGCCCTCGAGCATGTGGCTATGCACCGACAAGTGAATGAAGACGAAGATGCACAAATCTATTACGACAATGATGCGAGCCCCGCTCTTGTTGTCTCCAAGGTCTTGAAACTTCAACAACATCAAGACGAGGACCAACGTTGCCACATCTTCCACACCAAAGCGGGCATCCAAGGACGTTCCATCAAGGTCATCATCGACGGCAGAAGTTGCCACAATTTGGCAAGTGAAGAATTATGCTCCAAGCTACAATTGGTCAAGAAGAAGCACCCGCGCCCCTACAAGGTCCAATGGCTTAGCGACTCCGGCACAATCCAAGTGGAGCACACCGTCCAAGTATCCTTCAAGATTGGTGCCTATGAAGATACCTTGGAGTGTGACGTGGTTCCCATGTCCGTATGCCACCTCCTACTTGGGCGACCATGGTAATTCGATCGCGGCGTCATCCACAACGGACGGACCAACCACTACAGTTTCAAGATGAAGGGCAAGGAATTCGTTCTCCGACCAATGTCTCCAAGTCAAGTCGTCGCCGACAATCAAGCATCGAGCCATCGTGGAGAGACTAGTGAGAGAGTGAACCACCACAAAGAGAGTGAGCGCCACAAGCCAAAATTGAGTGACTCCACGATGAGTGACAAGAAAAACTTAGTTCTACTAGCCACCAAAAGAGATTTGAGGGATGTGAGTGAGAGCCCATCTAGTGTTGTTCACTTTGTGATTTTACGCAAAGGTGAAGCTGAGCGGACTAATACTTCACAACATCTTCCTCTAGTGTTGTCTCATCTCTTGTAGGAATACAAGGACGTGTTTCCCGATGAGCTACCTCCCGGACTACCTCCTCTATGCGGAATCGAACACCGCATCGACCTCATCCCCGACGCACCCCTACCGAACAAGGCACCATACCGCGTCAACCCCGACGAGACCAAAGAAATCCAATGGCAAGTCCAACATCTCACGGAGAATGGGTATGTACGCGAGAGCTTGAGTCCATGTGCCGTTCCGGTAGTTCTTGTGCCAAAGAAAGACGGTACCTATCGAATGTGTTCCGATTGCCGTCCCATTAATGTTATCACCGTTAGATATAGACATCCAATTCCACGCCTTGATGACATGCTTGATGAACTTAGCGGAGCCACCATTTTCTCAAAAAATGATCTTAAAAGTGGTTACTATCAAATACGCATGCAAGAAGGTGATGAATGGAAAACCACTTTCAAAACCAAATTTGGCTTGTATGAATGGTTAGTCATGCCTATGGGTTTATCGCAAGCACCTAGCACTTTCATGCGTGTGATGCATTATGTTCTTCGCAAATTAATTGGCATTTGTGTTGTGGTCTATTTTGATGACATTCTTGTGTTTAGTGAAACTCTTGAAGATCATGTCAAACACCTTAGAGAAGTATTGCAAGTTCGTAGAGACGAGCGACTTTATGCTAACATGGAAAAAATGCAATTTTGGTGTTGATAAGCTTGTTTTCTTGGGCTTTGTTGTCTCTTCTAAGGGTGTTGAAGTTGATGAGTCTAAAATTGATGCTATTAAAACTTGGCCTCAACCAACCAACTTGCAACAAGTGCGTAGCTTCCTTGGTCTAGCCGGATTTTACTGTCGCTTCGTTAAGGACTTTAGCACTATTGCTTCACCATTACATGCTTTGAGTAAGAAGAACGCTCCTTTTGTTTTGGGACCTTCGCAAGATACCACATTTCATGAGCTTAAGAATTTGCTTACACATGCTCCAATTCTTGCCTTCCCAAACTTTGAGAAAACATTTGAAGTGCATTGTGACACTAGTGGTAATGGCATAGGTGGTGTTTTAATGCGAGAAAAGCGACCCATTGCATATTTTAGTGAAAAGCTTTCCGGTGCACAACTTAATTATCCCATCTATGACAAAGAGTTGTATGCTTTGGTGAGAGTCTTGCATGTTTGGGAGCATTATCTCCGACTTCGTGAATTTGTCATCCATACCGATCATGAAACGCTTAAGTACCTAAGAGGTCAAACAAAATTGAACAAATGACATGCTAAATGGAGTGAATTTATTGAGTCCTTCCCTTACATCTTCAAATATATCAAGGGAAAGGAGAATGTTGTAGCGGACGCTCTTTCACGCAAGTGCATGATAGTTACTCAACTTGAATTGAATGTTATTGGCTTTGAGCACATTAAAGATTTATATGAGCATGATGATTCTTTTGCAACTCCTTATGCCAAATGTCTTGCTAACACTTATTGGGAGCGATATTATATCAAGGATGGATACCTTATGCGCGCTAACAAACTTTGTGTTCCCAAGTCTTCTCTTCGTTTGTTGCTTTTGCAAGAGGCTCACGGCGGTGGACTTATGGGACATTTCGGTCACGACAAGACTTTTGCCACACTCTCCAACAAGTACTATTGGCCCAAGATGTTTCGCGATGTCGCACGCTACACCAACCGGTGCTCCACATGTCGCAAAGTTAAGTCACAAGCTCAATCTCATGGGTTACATATGCCACTTCCTATACCATATCATCCATGGGAAGACTGATGGGAATGTAGCATGAAAATCAAAAAAATTCCTACGCAACAACCAAGATCTAATCTAGGAGATTTATAGCAATGAGCATGGAGTGTGTCTTACGTACCCTCGTAGACCGAAAAGCGTTAGCGTCGTAACGCGGTTGATGTAGTCGTACTCTTCACGATCCAATCACGATCCAATCCGATCTAGCGCCGAACGGACGGCACCTTCGAGATTAGCACACGTTCATCTCAATGGCGTCCTTTCCTTCTTGATCCAGCAAGCGAGGGAGAGGAGGTAGATGAGATCGGGACCAGCATGATGGTGAGGTGGTGGTGGTGGCAGCGGAATTCCGGCAGGGCTTCGCCAAGCGCGTACCGGAGGAGGAGATGGAGCAGCAGGAGGGAGAGGAGGCTAGGGTTATCGATTGTCCAGCCCCCTTGTGCCTCCCACCCTTTATATAGAGGAGAAAACTTGGAGGAGGGGAGTACTATTCACGTGAACAGTAACGTACTTGGCCTCCAAGTCTCTCCCTATTTTCAAGGGATTCGATCTTATCCTCTTATCCCATGTGCATGGGCCAAGTGGGGCTGGGCGCCTGGCCCATGTAGGGCTGGTGCGCCACCCCTTGGTTCAGGTGGGACGTCCTGGACAAGTGGGCCCCACTATGGAACCCTCCGGAATATTCTAGAAGCTTCCTGGTACAATACAGGAAAAAACCGAACTTTTTCCGGAACCCAAAATATGACTTCTCATATATAATTCTTTACCTCCGGACCATTCCGGAGCTCCTCGTGATATCCCGAATCCCATCCGGGACTCCGAACAACCTTCGGACTTTCCACTATTAATATCTCAATACTACCCTAGCGACATCGAACGTTAAGCGTGCGACCCTATGGGTTCGGGAACTATGTAGACATGATCGAGACACCTCTCCGGCCAATAACCAATAGCGGGACCTGGATGCCCATATTGGTTCCTACATATTCCACGAAGATCTTTATCGGTTGAACCACGATGTCAAGGATTCAGTTAATCCCGTATGCAATTCCCTTTGTCCGGCGATATGTTACTTGCCCGAGATTCGATCGTCGGTATCTCCATACCTAGTTCAATCTCGTTACCGGCAAGTCTCTTTACTCGTTCCGTAATACAAGATCCCGTGATTAAACTCATTAGTCACATGAAGCTTCTTGTGATGTTATATTACCGAGAGGGCCCAGAGATATCTCTCCGTCACACGGAGTGACAAATCCCAGTCTCGATCCATGCAACCAAACAGAGACCTTCGGAGATACCTGTAGAGCACCTTTATGATCACCCAGTGACGAAGTGACGTTTGATAGCACACAAGGTATTCCTCCGGTATCCGGGAGTGGCATGATCTCATGGTCTAAGGAACAGATACTTGACATTACGAAAGCTACGGCAAAGTGAACTCAGTGACACGATCATATGCTAAGCTTACGGTTGGGGTCTGTCCATCACATCATTCTCCTAATGATGTGATCTCGTTATCAAATGACAACTCATGTCTATGGTTAGGAAACCATAACCATCTTTGATCAACGAGCTAGTCTAGTAGAGGCTCACTAGGGACACGGTGTTGTTTATGTATTCACACATGTATTTATGTTTCCGGTCAATACAATTCTAGCATGAATAATAAACATTTATCGTGAACGGGAAATATGATAATAACCATTTTATTATTGCCTCTAGGGCATATTTCCAACAAAGACATTAGCATGGATTTTGTGCTTGGCTTGCCTAGAACAAAAAATGGAAAAGACTCGGTTTTTGTAGTTGTTGACCGTTTCTCTAAAATGGCACATTTTATTCCATGTCACAAGAACGACGATGCTTCACATATTGCAAACTTGTTTTGTAGGGAAATCTTGCGACTTCATGGGATGCCCAAGAAGATTGTATCGGACCGCGATGTCAAGTTCCTAAGCTACTTTTGGAAGACACTATGCGGCAAGCTCGGGATCAAGCTCCTCTTCACGTCGGCTTATCACCCACAAACCGATGGTCAAACGGAAGTCACCAACCGGACGCTATCTACACTACTTCGCGTGTTGATCAAGAAGAACCTCACAAAATGGGAAGAATGCCTACTGATCGCCGAGTACGCCTACAATCGAGCAAGACACTCAACCACCGGCAAGTCTCCCTTCGAAGTTGTCTATGGCTTCAACCCTTTGTCGCCATTGGACATCTTGCCGCTACCACTATAAGAGCGAGCGAACTTGGACGCAAGTGCAAGAGAAACATATATCAAGAAGGTGCATGAAGACACAAGGCTCACGATAGAACGCAAAGTACAATGACTCGCCAACAAGCTCAACGCAACCAAGCATCCCATGATATTCAACCCCGGTGATCTCGTGTGGCTACACCTTCGCAAGGATCGCTTCCCCAACGAACGCAAGTCCAAGCTTCTACCTCGTGCCGATGGGCCATTCAAGGTGCTAGCACGCATCAACGATAATGCATACAAGATTGACCTCCCGCGAGACAAGTACGACGTGAGTGACACCTTCAACGTCAAGGATCTATCCCCTACCATGGTGATGAAGATATTGATCCGAGGGCGGATCTTTCCCAAGGGGGGGGGGAGATGATGCGGAGCATCCTTCGATCATCCCCATGGATACTTCACCACTTCACCAAGCACCAAGTGGACCTATGACAAGAGCTCACGCACGTGCCATCGAGAACGAGGTGAACTCACTCCTTTATGACTTACACATAGATATGGATGGAACTTGGATGCTGGCTCACAAAGGAATGTTGTGCATCATTAGGAACGATGGAGTTGACCACCGAGAGGCTAAGGATAATCACCAAGGCCAAGAGGAACCACGCCAAGACCGCACGGAAGACGGAGGCCTACAGCTGGAAGAAGAAGTCCTGCCCAGGCGACCCAGTGCCCACGGGCCTGTTGGACCCCGTGCGCACGGCCTATACAGAAAGTCTCTGGATACCCCGTGCGCACGGGCCCTCCTCACTGTAGCCTCTGCTACCCCGTGCGCACGGGCGTGTACCGTGCACACAGGACCCCCGTGCGCACGGGCCTCACTTACCCCGTGCGCACGGGCCACCCAGCGTGGTGGCTGACTTTTGCCTGTTTTGCCCTCTCTTCATCCCCTACCTCCCACCTACTATATATTCCGTACCCAGGACATTTGTTAGGGTTAGCAAAGTGTATTGAGATATTCATAGAGGGCTTTGCTCATCTACCACTCCTCTTGGAGATCAAGACCTCCTAGAGAGAAGATCCCCTTGTGGATTCAAGACCCCTTCTAGGGAAGGATCCCCATCATAGGATCATCAAGACCTCACCTCCTTTGGAGTGGGAAGAACCTTACCTTTGTGCTACTTTCCCTTGATTGTCTATGTATGCTTGTGGATCTATGTATGCTACTCTAGTGGATGTGTGATTTGGGTTTGTTTGAGTGATTTCTCTCTTGTGTTCTTGTGAGTTCATCCCTCTTACACTCCAAATGTGAAAAGATCTTCACCTAGGGTCTCCACCCTACAACAAAACCACTATGCATTCACCATATCAAGTGTTCAAGATGCTTGCCTTGATCATGCAGAAAGATTGGGTGCACTCCAAAAGTTTTGAAAATTCTCTTCCCTCCATTTTTCCTATTTTCAAAAATATTGCAATTACTACATAATTTGAAAACAGTACAATAAAGTAGTTTGGAAAATTTTGAAATAAAGAGTAAAATAAACTAGATGAAAAATTAGGAATTTCAGAAAAAGATTCAATTTATTTGGAGTTCATATGATTATCCAAGGAATTTCCTAAGCTGAAATAAATGACTAAATGGACTATTTAATTGATCCAACAAAAACTAAGCTTAGGAAAAATGTTCACCCTAGCTGGTTTAATAGAGCATGAATTTATGAGCATGTGGAAATTTGAATCATCAATTTTGGTTTTGAAAAGGCTACTGTAGGATTATTTAAAACCTACTGGAAAAGAAAAATAGAAGAGGCATCACTCTGCTGGGCGGATCCGAAGCGCGCCCTGGGCGCGGTATAGCCGCCTGGCGCCACTGGGCCGGGCCCAGTCGTTCGGCCGCGCGAAAAATATGCCGACGTCAAAGGCGTACTCGCGGAAGTACGCTTTCGCAGCGCGAAGGCGGCTCCAGGGGAGTCCGTCTACACTTACGGACGAGTCAGCGGGCGCTGGCTCACTGACAGTAGGTCCGCCTGGCCCACTGGTCAGGTTTGACCAGTTGCCCACACGCATCTTCTCTCTGGCCGAACGGAGCGCGGGGCTCCGGCGAGGCTCGCCGGCGAACGACGGCACCGTTCGGGGAGCTGAGGCCACCTACACGCTCAGGAGATCGGGGCGGTCATGTGGGTACCCTCCTTGGTCGCCGGAGTGGACGGAGTCGCCGGTGGCGAGGTTCTCCCGAGTACTCCAACGGGACCAAATCGGGTATTTCATCCACGGTGCATCTCCGATGGAATTGGTGAGAGGGATGGAATCTTCGGATCGAGGAGAGTTCGCTGGAGAAGGAATGGAGGAGAGGGAGGCTCTGTAGACGCCGGAATCAACAACAAAGCGACGGCGGCCGTAGTTGCTGGAGAGGAAGGAGGTGACCTTCTCCGATCATTTGGGTGCTTGGGGAGGCTCACAGGAGGAGGAGGAGAGGTGATGATCCACTGGACGAGCTCCGGGGGGGGGGGGCTTTTTATAGCGAAGCGAGGTCGGTTCGCGGGTTCCAGAAAGTGGCCGAGGTGGCGGCAGCCATTAATGGCGGATAGGGTGGTTGGGGGCGGTGAGCGTGGTCGGCGAGGTCGGTGAGGTGGTCGGCGCACTGCGGATGAGCTCCGGCTATTGGGAGTTAAGGCGGGAGGCCCTAGCAGAGACGTGGCCGAGCGGGACTCGTCGGGCGGTGCGTTTGGCCGACGTGGTCGGCGGTGGCCGGCGCTAGCGGACGGGGAAGGATGTTGGCGAGGTTCTAGGGTGGTCTGGTTATCCGTTGGAGGACCAGGACGAGCGAGGGCAGTAGCAGGAGCGTGGCAGCAGCTCGGTGCCGACGCGGTGTAGAACGCGCGCTCTGGACGCGCCCGACACGCTCTGGGCACGCACGAGGAGTGCTCGAAGAAATGCCAATGGCACCTACAGGGACCCAAACGAGCTAAAATTTAGCAGGATGGTGCTTACTAAGATTGCAAGGTTGTTGGACATGCTGGTTTGGCCATAGGATCCAGTGGCACATGGAGTTCAGAAAAGATGCCAAATTTTGTCATGCCCACAATGTGCTTGGTGAAATGCTATGGCTATGTACGAATCTTTGTTGGCTGTGAAAATTATCAGGATGGTGTCTCCTTAGATGATAAAGATGATGGTGTAGTTGGATGGACAAAATGAGAAACTTGCAAGTGCAAGTTTTACCAGAATTCAGTTTTGAACAGAAACTTGGAGGATTTATTTGGTGGTTCTGCAAGATGTAAATGGAGTTGATCTTCTGGACTTAAGGGTTTGGTTGGAAGAACTATAAGTGGGAAAATTTTCAGAATTGTTTGATGAAGGAAAATTAGGGTTGCAGTTATAACCTAGGAATGGGACAAAATTGAAAAGAGGATGCTTTGCTCAAAATTTTCAAAAGACCAAATTGGGTTTTTGCATAAAAGTGATCTATAGGCATCACATGACCCCTCATAATTTTTGTGGAATTTTAGGAGAATTATTTAAAATAGTTGTAGTGCAACAGAAGCATTTAAAGTATTGAAAATGCTATTAAAAGAATTATTTTGGGGCAAATTTTATTATGAAAATAATTCCTACTGCTATTAAATTATAAAAGAAAAGATTTAGGGAAAACTACCAAAACCCATAATATTTTACAAAAATTTCTATATGGAGGGAAGAATTTTGGAAAACAGAAAACAAAAAAATACTCTAAAATAAATAAAAGACCTAATGTAATTCAAAATTTTATTTCTGGCCAAATTTTACTTAATAAAAATATGATTAAACTTTTGGGGTGTTACACTTTCTGTGCCATCCCTGGATTAGTATGCTGGCACACACATTACTTCGATGAAATACCATGACATCACATGTAAAATAAATACCGTAGATCCAGAGTATACCTTATATATCACAACGGAAACAAGCATAAGGGTGTGGAGTCCCATCAACGCCAACGGCAAGTTGAGTGTAGACCGTAACCCTATATCGTAACTCTTACTCGTCGTAGAAATCCTGCAACATGATACGTTCCAACCGTGTAGGTCAGTACATTGAATGTGCCGGCAAGATCACAGATGAAGATAGATGAAAATAACTCTATCTCTATATGCAATATGGCTGTGGTAGCTCTAAGTTATAATTTTGCGAAAAAGCTGATTTTCCCCTACAACAAGGAGTCAAATGCAAATATTACTAACAAAGTTGGTTGTTAATGAGATGGTTCCGCCAACCAATTCTCATATCCCAATTATTAATAAACCCACTCATTATTATTAATTGTGTCGAGAATGGCTGATAGTATCATCTCCGGTGCTCATGTTGTCCGTAACCGGGTACACGGCTAATCGATTAGTTTAACACTCTGCAGAGGTTTGTACACTTTACCCGCAAGATTCGATCCCTCCTTTTAAGTCCTCGCACTTCAGAGTGTTTGAGAATAGGACGATCGAAACATGATCTTTGAAAGAGTTCCCCTGACCATCGTCCGGTGCCCATCCAACCCTACTGTTCGTCTACATCTGCTAGCACTGTCTCGGCCAGAGTCACAACTAAGGTCAACCAAGCCAGAGCCCATACTGACCTGCGGTTTCACACGTAAGCTTTCCGGCCTTGAAGTATCCATCCATCTCTTTGAGCCTGGGTGGCATTCCGTCGGGATGATCAAAGGTAGATACCAGGATTCCCGGGCATAACCATGATAGATATCAGGCTGCTAGATGCATTCCATTCCACCGATAGGTATATTGAGTCCTTGAAGTCTTGAAGTCTTGATCATCATGCAGGTCTTGAATTATTTATCCTCACGACACTCTTGTATCACACATCCAACCCCCGTCTACTAGAGCATAGCAATAATGCAAGATAACGTCCCTTCTCGGGCAATGGTAATAGGGGTATTGGGTTTTTCCTACCGCATGATAATACCTCAAGTTTCAAGCTCAATATAACTACTGGAGGAAATGTTGAAAGTGTCACTAAATGCAATAAAACATAGGTATGAAAATATGGTGAAAGTGAACTTGCCTGGTGTAGTTGATGAAGATAATATCACTCTCAGAAATAACTTGATAGAATTACTCGTCACTCTCCGATGAAAATCTATATAGTCAAGCATTGCATTCACATAAGCAAACATTCTAGCATGCAATTCTAACAATCAAAATTACCACCAATAAATAAAGCAAATAAAGAAAAAAATAATGAAGTCAAGGAAAACCAATTAAAAATCACTTGAAAACTGCAAAAGAAAACTAAAGGAAAAAAATGCTAAGAAAAATATAGGACTTAACTACAATCAACAAAATAATAGTTTTGTCCTAATTACATCTTAACAGCAAGGAAAATACTAAACTAATAAATTAACAGAAAAGAATTTATCAAACAACTAAGCTAAAATAAAGAATTTAACTAAAATTTTTACTAGCAAAAGAAACACTTAAAAAGCTAATTTAGAACTCTATTTATGACCTATACAAACTTTAATACAAAACAAAAGCAAAAACAATATAAATATTTTTCTACTGTTTACTAACATAAACCTAACAAAACTTGTCAAAAGTGACAAAAATAAATAATTAAAAACAAATAAAAACAACAAAGTAAAAGCTAAAACAAAACTATAAGTAAAACAGTACTGTTTTAGCTAAAAACCTAATTTAAAATAAATTAAAAATAAATCACTACATACTACTGTATAAACAAAATAATAAGAAAACAGTAGCAAAAAGAATCAATCAAAAATATATTTTTAAGCTCAAGATATAAGCAAAATAGTGATTTTAACAAATTTCATCAAATTCAAATTTAAACTATTCAAATTTGAAAACTAAGTGCACAAACAGAAGCTTCATAATTTTGTGAACCCAATGCAAAAACAATCACCCAAAAATGATTTAAAACATAAAAGATAATCAAATTCTAAAAACAGAACTATTTCTGTAAATAAAAACAGAAATAGAAAACCAAAATTCCCTACGGGCCGGGCAGGTGCAACGTGGCAAAGCCCTATTGGCCTTGGGTGTGCGCGACAGGAGCTAAGCGGCGGACGGCCGAAGCTTAAAAGAAAATGATTAATGTTTAAATAAAAAAAACACGCGTCTAATCTGGTGCGTCCGTGCTAGATCCTACAGTGGGGATGAAGTCCGGCGCTTACAGTGGCGGGGGAGAACTCCGACAACGGCGGCGGGCACTGTGGTCAACGGCGGCGACATTCCAGAGGGGCTCGAGCTCCGGCGAGTGCACCAGTCAATGCGGACGACGACGGCGAGTTGATGGGTGGTGGTGGCGAGGGCTAGGGGTAGCTAGGTCGTCGGCGGCGAGCTCGGGACGGCGGCGACAGTGGGGAGCGACGGCGAGAAATAGCGGCAGCGGTGGTGTGTGAGAGAGAGGGGTTCGGGGGGGGGAATGAACGCGGGGAGGGTGCTCTTTATAGGGGAGGTGCCGTGGAGGAGGGGCGAGGCCAGAACGGCAAGGGATCGCGGCGGGGATGGGTTGCCGCGGCGGTGCCGAAGAGGGGATGGAAGGTAAGCGCGGGATTTATTCGGTCGGGCGGTGGGGCCACCGTCAGAGAGAGAGAGAGAGGGGCGGGATTCAGATCGGCTGGCCGGATCCTTAGGAATTCGGTCGGCGCGGGGCTGAGCTGGGCCGGCGGGCTAGTGGGCCTAGGCGATCTGTTTCCTAATACATGATTTTTTTCCTATTTTGAATAAACGGAGAGAGAAAAGAAAAGAAAGGAAAAGAAATAAAAATACACTATAGGCATATTATATATAAAAATTTTCAAACGAAGATTTCGTACAACATGAAGTATTTTCCAGAGGAAAATAGAATCTACAGAAATTCAAATAAATGCAAATGCATTCTGTAGCCATTTAAATAATTCAAATTGAATTTTTAAATTCAAATTGAATTTTTAAATATTCAAAATGGCTCCAAAATGATTTTCCCTTATTTTTCCATTGCAGGGAATCATTTAACCCTCATTTCCATATATGTATTATATTGGGGAAAATTATTAGCATAAAAACCTATTTAAGCAATATTCAAATATATCCAAGAATGGCTATTAAATTAAATTCAAATATTTTCCAAACCAGTTGGTGTTGGTTTCATAATTCATTTTCCATATTTATTTCTTAATTTTGAAGGAGTCCTATTTCCTTCTATCTTTATTTATTTTGAAATATATGGAAAAGATTTTCAAACCCATACGGAGAATTTTCAAAAGTGGCTCTAATGCCATTTTGAAAGTGGCCTCTTTTACTTCCTACTCTATTTCAATTTGAAGAAGTCATGTTATCTTCCCTCATGAAAATCCTTGAGTGGCATAAAGTTTCTGGTTTGAAAATATTTTCAAATGGAATTAAAATCTTTTCAAATCCCTTTTCATTTCTGTAAATGGAAGAAGTCATATCATCTTCTCTCTAGGGTTTTGTGATGAAATGAGTTTGAATTCCCTGGGATCAAAATGCAAAGTGAAAGTTTTGGGAAAGTCCTTTTATTCCCTCTCATTAAACTTTCAAAAGTTTCAAATTTCACTCACTTTCAATCAATCAATCAAACAAACAATCAAAGTTATTTAATTAATATAACATTCCAAAATTTAGAATTTTGGGATGTTACATACGAGCACTAGTAAGGTACACATCAAGAACATGTATATCAAATATACCTTTGTTGACGTTGCCAGCCTTCTTATCTGCCAAGTACCTGGGGCAGTTCCGCTTCCAGTGACCATTCCTCTTGCATTAGAAGCACTTAGTCTCGGGTTTGGGTCCAGCCTTGGGTTTCTTCACGGGAGCGGCATAGCTTGCCATTCTTTTTGAAGTTCCCTTTATTTCCCTTGCCGTTCTTCTTGAAACTGGTGGTCTTTTTTACCATCAGCACTTGATGTTCTTTCTTTATTTCTACCTCCGCGGCCTTAAGCATCGCGAAGAGCTCAGAGATCGTCTTTTCCATCCCTTGCATGTTATAGTTCATCACAAAGCTCTTATAGCTCGGTGGCAGTCACTGGAGAACTCTGTCAATCCCTACTTCATCTGGAAGATTAACTCCCAACTGATTCAAGCGGTTGTAGTACCCAGACATTTTGAGTACATGCTCACTAACGGAGTTGTTCTCCACCATCTTATAGCTAAAGAACTTGTCGGAGGTGTCATACCTCTCAACCCGGGCATGAGCCTGAAATACCAATTTCAGCTCCTAGAACATCTCATATGCTCCGTGGTGCTCAAAACGTCTTTGGAGCCCCGGTTCTAAGCCGTATAGCATGGCGCACTGAACTATCGTGTAGTCATCATTTCTTGTCTGCCAGACGTTCATAGTGTCCAGGTTCGCGGGAGCGGGTGGTTCACCTAGCGGTGCATCAAGGACATAAACTTTCTGTGCAGCAGTGAGGATAATCCTCAAATTACGGACCCAGTCCGCATAGTTGCTTCCATCATCTTTCAACTTTTCTTTCTCTAGGAACGCATTAAAATTCAGGGGAGCTACAGTGCGAGTCATTGATCTACAACATTAATTTGCAAAGACAATTAGACTAAGTTCATGATAATTGGTTCTGTTAATCAAATTACTAAAGAACTCCCACTTAAATCAACATCCCTCAAGTTGTCTAAGTGTTACATGATCCACATCAACTGACCCATGTCCGATCATCACGTGAGATGGGGTAGTCATCAATGGTGAACATCTCCATGTTGATCATATCTACTATATGACTCATGTTCGACCTTTTGGTCCTCCGTGTTCCGAGGCCATGTCTGTACATGCTAGGCTCGTCAAGTTTAACCCAAGTATTCTGCATGTGTAAAACTGGCTTACACCCGTTGTATGCGAACGTAGAGTCTATCACACCCGATCATCATGAGGTGCTTCAAAACGACAAACTTTCGCAATGGTGCATACTTAGGGAGAACACTTTTATCTTGAAATTAAGTGAAGGGATCATCTTATAATGCTACTGTCGTCCTAAGCAAAATAAGATGCATAAAAAGATAAACATCACATGCAATCAATATGTGCCATGATATGGCCATCATCATCTTTGTGCCTTTGATCTCCATCTCCAAAGCACCTGTATGATCTCCATCATCACCGGCATGACACCATGATCTCTATCATCATGCCGTCATGTGGTTTTCTCCGCCAACTATTGCTTCTACAACTATTGCTAACGCATAGAGATAAAGTAAAGCAATTACATGTCGTTTAATGATTGACACGCAGGTCATACAATAAATTAAAGACAACCCTATGGGTCCTGCCGGTTGCCATACTCATCGACATGCAAGTCGTGAACCTATTACAAAACACGATCATCTCATACATCAACATATATCACATCATGTTTTGGCCATACCACATCACAACATGCCCTGCAAAAACAAGTTAGACGTCCTCTACTTTGTTGTTGCAAATTTTACGTGGCTGCTATGGGCAACTAGCAAGAACCATTCTTACCTACGCAAAGCCACAACGGTGATATACAAGTTGCCTTTTAACCTTCTACAAGGACCGCCCTTGTCAAATCAGATTCAACTAAAGTGGGAGAGACAGACACCCGCAAAGCCACTTTTATGCAATACAAGTTGCATGTCAGTCAGTGGAACCGGTCTCTTGTGCGAGGACAAGTAAGGTTGGTCTGAGCAGCTTCATCCTACAATACTGCCAAATCCAAATAAGATAAAGGAAGTAAGCAATTCGAACATCAACGCCCACAACTTCTTTATGTTCTACTCATGCATATACATCTATGCATAGACCTAGCTCATGATGCCACTGATGGGGAACGTTGCATGAAAATCAAAAAATTTCCTACGAAACACCCAAGACCTAATCTAGGAGATGCGTAGCAATGAGAGGGGAGTGTGTCTACATACCCTTGTAGACAGAAAGCGTTAGCGTCGTAACGCGGTAGTCGTACTCTTCACGATCCAATCGCAATCCAATCCGATCTAGTGCCGAACGGACGGCACCTCCGAGATTAGCACACGTTCAGCTCGATGGCGTCCTCTTCTTCTTGATCCAACAAGCGAGGGAGAGGAGGTAGATGCGGAACCAGCACGGCGGTATGGTGGTGGTGGCAGCAGCGGAATTCCGGCAGGGCTTCACCAAACGCGTACCGGGGGAGAGGTGGGAGGAGTTGGGAGCGACGGAGGGCAAGGGTTAAGGGGTGCAGCCCCCCGCGCCCCTCCCCACTATATATAGGGGTGAGGGGGAGGGGGCGCCGGCCCTAGCCCCTCCTCCAAGGGAGGGGGCGACGGCTCTAGGGGGTGACTTGCCCCCGAAGCCAAGGAGGGCGCCCCCATCTAGGGTTCCCCCAATCCCTAGGTGCATGGGCCCAAGGGGGGAAGTGGCGCCCAGCCCACTAGGGGCTGGTGCGCCCCCTTTGCTATCCATGTGGACCTCCGGGGCAGGTGGACCCCCCGGGTGGACCCCCGGAACCCCTTCGGTGCATCCGGTACAATACCGATATACCTCTGAACTTTTCCGGCAGTCAAAATATGACTTCCCATATATGAATCTTTACCTCCGGACTATTCGGAGCTCCTCGTGATATCCCGGAACCCATCCGAGACTCCGAACAACCTTCGGACTTTCCACTGTTAATATCTCAATACTACCCTAGCGCTATCGGACATTAAGCGTGCGACCCTACGGGTTTGGGAACATGCAGGCATGACTAAGACACCTCTCCGGTCAATAACCAATAGCGGGACTTGGATGCCCATATTGATTCCTACATATTCAACGAAGATCTTTATCGGTTGAACCATGATGTCGAGGATACAATTAATCCCGTATGCAATTCCCTTTGTCTGGCGATATGTTACTTGCCCGAGATTCGATGTCTCGTTACCGGCAAGTCTCTTTACTCATTCTGTAATACAAGATCCCTTGACTAAGTCATTAGCCACATTGCTTGCAAGCTCTTTACGACGTTGTATTACCGAGAGGGCCCAAAGATATCTCTCCGTCATACAGAGTGACAAATCCCAGTCTCGATCCATGCAACTCAACAGACACCTTAGGAGACACCTGTAGAGCACCTTTATGATCACCCTATTACGAAGTGACGTTTGATAGCACACAAGGCATTCCTCTGGTATCCGGGAGTGATATGATCTCATGGTCTAAGGAACAGATACTTGACATGAAGAAAGCTCTAGCAAATAACTAAATGATCTGATGCTAAGCTTACGGTTGGGGTCTGTCCATCACATCATTCTCCTAATGATGCGATCCCGTTATCAAATGACAACTCATGTATATGGTTAGAAAACCTTAACCATCTTTGATCAACGAGCTAGTCTAGTAGAGGCTTACTGGGGACACAATATTGTTTATGTATTCACATATGTATTTAAGTTTCCGGTCAATACAATTCTAGCATGAATAATAAACATTTATCATGAACGGGAAATATGATAATAACCAATTTATTATTGCCTCTAGGGCATATTTCCAACACGCTGGTGATTCCGAGGGGGAATGAAGAGAGTGGGGCGGTGGCGTGATGACGGGAAAATGGTGGCGTGAAACACGCGTCCACGTCATTGATACAGAATGAATAAATTTAAGCACATACATGCATAAAATGAATGGAAGATCAAACATCGCATGCTCTTTATTTCCAGAACTCTTACATTTACATAAAAATTCTGTTAATTACATCTCCGAAGAGAAAACCCCTGATTAAGAATTCCAACATTTCTATTACATAGGATTACATCACATGCCTATTACAATACGCTAAAAGAGAAATCCTCCTCGCGGTCGACGATGAACTCCTTCTTGGTGAACTTGAAGTTTGGTTTCATGCAAATACCCCTCCATGATTTCATGTGTGATGTTTGGGAATATATTTTCCTAGCATGCAACAATTTGTTTGTATTCAACCTCGTTTATATGCAGAATGAAAGTTGATTTTGGCTAGGCATGGTTTTATCCAAGGTTCGACACATAGGATGTGTGTATATCTTCCCGTGGGGATCTTGTGTGATATATTTGGTTTTGGTAGCATGAATGTATGTGACATGCCAATTTTAATAAGTTTTGCATCATCACATTACTACTATCATCGCGTAGCACTGATGTGGTGCCAGCGTGTAGCATAATGGATTAATGCTTTCTGACATAATCTTGATGCTTTTTATGGTGCATCTGATATGTACCATATTTTGTTGATTTTGACTTCACACAGTATTAAAACTAACTACATGGTGCAATAAGAATATGACACCTATGTGTAGCCTGACCCGACTGAAGTCTGCTTATGACATGGTTTTTTGTTTAAAGCTTATGTGGGTACATGAAACATGTTTTATCATATGTTTTGCATGAATTTTGTATGCATGTATGGATGTGGCATGAATATTTATTAAGTTCTGCCTTACTTGTATTACTACTAACGCCGCGTAGCATTAAGTTAGTGCCCGCGTGTAGCGTAACCAAGTGAAAGTTTATGGAGCAATTTTAATATTGCATGGGTCATATGACATTTATATTTTTTGTTTATATTTGCACCTTACATGGTATTAAAACTCCACGTCACATCATTTTAGTTAGTGCTCGTGTGAAGCATAACCCAAGTAAATTGAGTTTGTGATAGACACATTTTGATGATGCTAATAGTTTAGCCTCTTATAGCATTGGAGCATTTTGTGGCATATTTTTTATGACATTGGCCAAACTATGTGGCCTGAACATTTTATTTGGATTTATCTCGCTTGCATTACTACTACGCTGCGTGGCACTAATATGGTGCCCGCGTGTAGCGTAACCAAGTAAAATTGGTTTATAATATACCATTTTTGATGGTGCTAATAGTTTAGGCTCTTATGGCATTGGAGCATTTATAATATATTTGTATGACCCTCGCCAAAGTTTGTGGCCTTGAATATTTCATTTAGGTTTATCTCACCTGTATTACTACTAACACCGCGTAACACTAATATCGTGTCCGCGTGTAGCGTAACCAAGTAAAGTTGGTTTTTATGATGCAACATGTTTTATAATACATCTTGCATGATTTTGGTCTTTGCGTGTGTAGCATGAACGCATTTTTAATTAGGGTTTGCCTTGCTTGTTTTATCACTAACACCGAGTAGCATTAAGATAATGCCCGTGTGTAGCGTAACCAAGTGAAGGTTTGTTTTCATATATTCTTGTCCGTATTACAACTAGTGTGACACATAATGTTCGTAGCGTAACCGAACAAGAATTTTACTATGAATTCAGTTTAGCACTTTTGTAATTTGGCTCCAACTTAGTCATATCAGTTTTGTTTATGATGACCAAAGCAAGACAATTTTTTATGAGATTTTCATACCTATGACACTCTCTTGATTTGTATCCACGTATAGGGACCGAACCAAGGAACGACATTTACGTTCATCTTGGCTTGTATCGCTAACAGGACCGAACCAAGGAGATCAGTAGGACGAAGCGTATGCAACATGTAAAAGAACAACGCATGCTCCTTGGCTCGTAACGCGATGGCCGAACCTAAGACGAAATTTTGAGGTAGATTAAACATGCACCTTGGTTTGTACCGCAATGCCCGAACCAAGGGCAAGAATGTTGGGGAGATGAAACACGATCTTTGGTTTGTACCGCGATGGCCGAACCAAAGACCAAAGTTTTGTGAGAGGAGGAAGAAGAGAGGTCCCTGGCCTGTCCCGCGATGGCCAAACCAGGGGCTAGGTGAGAGCCATGAATCTCACCTTCTGACCTTCTGCAAGCAAGAAGCCTGCCTCCTTCTTCTCTCTTTTTGTGCTCGTATGTACTGTATGTGTGTGTGATTTAACAGAGGGGAGGAATGAATGAAGAGCCGACCCTAGGGCAGTCAGATCGCCTGGTATTTATAGGGGCGGAGGGAAGCAGTGAAGGGCTGGCTGGACGCGCGCGCCCCACGTTCTGGAGATCGTGCAGATGGTGGGGTTTGTGGGAGCGTGGGTTGCTTCTTTCTCTTTTTCTCTATTTATTTAATCCCTAATTGACTGGCAACTGTGTCTAATGAGCCGATGTGGGCTTAAACAATTTTCATTTCCATCACCATGTGGGCCTGGGGCACTAACCCACTTGCTTATATTTGACTGATGGATTAGCTTATGCATGCACGCAGCCTTGTGAGTGACCCCATTTATGTACGTAGACAAATTTTTTTGAATGGGCTAAGCCTGATATGTTGAAATGGCTAACCAAGTCTTATTTCCTTTGTATGAAAAGATATTCTTTCAATCAAAATTATACGCCAATATTTCCATAATCGTCTGACACATTTTATTTTAAATATGTCGTCACACGAGACATTTTTCCTTTTACATGCGTCGTGTGACATTTCATTAACAGTGCCGGAATAATGTGCACATTTAGTCTGTAATCCAATACTTTGGCAATATCAATGCTGTCTATGACAATTTGAATTTGCGTCAACATTACAATTTTGTCGTCGGCGACTGCGTATGTGTATATGCAAGCTATTTGTCCTCTATAATTTCCATAGCAGCAAAAAATCGATGAGTATTATTTGATTCATCGTATTTCATAATTATCGGCTTTTTCCAATGTCTGCAATATCGACATTCGGCAACATATCATATCATTTTTTTTGTCAGCCCTCGCTTTGAGCGGTTGATTTTATTAAATTTTAAATTATTTCTTTTCACTATGAAGCGGATTTTCGGTGTTTGCATTTATCTAACTTTTGGTACAGTAAATGCACTCTATTTTGTTTTGGTTAAAAACCGTGTCAACAGATGCCCCGTCGAGGTCTGGGTGCAAAGGATTTGCTTTTGCACTTAGAGCTTGAAACTTTTCCTTTTGGAGTGGAGAGATGTATGTGACATCTGTAGTCTAGGTTTGCAAAGTTATATATCATGTCTTAAACTTGATGATTATGGTTTGAGATCATAAAGCATTGGTGCATTTTTTATTTTCATTTTGTTTCTCATTTTTTGTAGCGCAGTTCAGCTTAATACCTGGGAGTTTGCTTCTTGAAGGTTGGATCAAATTTAAGATTTTTCTAAAACATGCTTACAGTTTAGGCTCGTATAGCATTGGAGCATTTTGTATGTGCGTGAAAAATGTTTCACATGATGCTTATAGTTTAGGCTCATAGAGCATTGGAGCATCATATATTTTTATATAAGGCTAGTATTTTATACTCGTACAACCAGAAGTATTCTTTTTGTATGATGCTAGTGGTTTATACTCATACAACTTTGGAATATTATATCTCTTTTTCTTCATATATGGCTACTAGTTTATACTCGTATAGCCTGGGAGTGTTATATAGGAGTGTTATATTTTTTATCACATGTGGCTACTAGTTTATACTCATATAGCATGGGAGTGTTATATTTCTTTTTTTCATCACATGGGGCTACTAGTTTATACTCGTATAGCATAGGAGTGTTATATTTTTATCACATGTGGCTACTAGTTTATACTCATATAGCATGGGAGCGTTATATTTCTTTTTTCATCACATGTGGCTACTAGTTTATACTCGTATAGCCTGGGAGTATAATATTTCTTTTTTTTATATCGCATGTGGCTACTAGTTTATACTTGTATAACCTGGGAGTGTTTTCAACATGGTGTCACTGACTGCACTCATAAGATTTTGGAGCAGCTGTTTTCATCAAAATTTATCAAGATTTTAGTATACATGATACCCGATTTTATAATCATAATATGTTGGGTTACTTAATTTGTCTTTAGATCCGACTAAGTTTATACTCATATAGCCTTGGAGTATTATATTTCTTTAATCAAATGAGGCTACCAGTTTATACTCATATAGCTCGGAGTACCTTTTTTTTATGAGGCTAGCAATTTATACTCGTATAGCCTCAGAGAATATATTTTTCATATGAAGTTGACACATATCATGCTTCTGTAGTCATGTGGCTAGCGAATCATGCTTTGCATAATATCGAAGTATTTTCCATCGATGTGTCTGCATGGTGTCAATAATTTATATTGGAGTATGTTTTTTTTGGGTTCATTTTAGTCGTAACTCTGACTATTTGTAGTCATGGTCATTCAATGGAATGATGTCAATGAGCAACTTTTTTCTCATGGTATCCTATGTCGATGGCTTTCGGAGCCAAGTCCTCAAAAGTGATCGGTCACACCCCTTGTAAGTGCCTGGCCACACTTGGTAGGAGAGTAGCTATTCATAGACATCCATATTGTGCCGGCCTCTATGAATTGTTCTTCACACTGAGGCTTAAAGTTCTTCACCTTGGCCACAAGGCGTGCTATGTCGCCATATATTTAACCTTAGCCCGTCGGGCAGTCATTCTTTTGAATTATATAAAGAGTGAATAGAGAAGACACATAATCTTCTTTGCTCGACGGTTTGTTTTTTATTTCAAAGGTTTGCAGATTCTTCCTCCCTTTTGATGGAAGAAACCATTTAGTTGAGACAACTGCTCCTCAGCGGAGGTCACTCCTCAAGCCTCATAATTTGTTCTGCAGGAGCATTGGCATAACCATATGCACCTGAAGGCCATTGGGTTTGATATCGTTGCACTATAATGCATCCTGAGCATTTCTACACCACACGAAAGATCATGGTATGAGCTCATCAACCACTTTTTCGTTGAGAAATTCGGAAGCACATGCGTTGACATATATATGATTATTTTGGATAAATTTTGAGGGGTTTGCCCCCAGCATTTTAGGATATGGAAAGGTTGGATTTGGCCCCAACCTATTCAGATTTTTTTTGCACTAGATATTGAGGGTGCATTTGCCCGATGTGTCATTGGATATACGCTTCACATGGAGAATCCTTGGATGATGGTGCCCCCTGTCCCAATGCTCTTGATTTATCATCATATTTGAATGGTGCCCTTTTTGTATGTATTAGTCGAATTGACCATATTTATTGACTATTATTGTTTGTTATTTCTCGTGACTCTTTTTTTTTGAAAAGATGGTGCTTTTAGTTTGGTTTGTCGCTAGACTATGAAATGAGAGTAGACTTATTTTTATACAAAGAATATCCATGCTTACACTTTTATCTTATGAAGCATTGGAGAGTTATTTCAGTGATCCGACTTATGTTGATAAGGATTTGGATCATATGTTTGAAATTGATTGCTCTTTGACTTTATACGCTTTCTCCGAATATATTGTTTGATATATTGTTTGTTGGCAAAATATTTCCATTCAAAAGAACAAAGAGCATAATTGATCCTTTTTTTGTATTGGTGGTACTCCCGGGTTGGCTTTTGCGACTTGATTACGAGAGCTTCTGCTTTTTTCAAAAAACACTTTTGAACTTCAGATCAACCATTATGTAGGCTGACGAGATGGTGAATTTTTTTAATGCATACTTGCGCTTCCAGTTTGAGTTAGTGAGGCTACTTTTGGCGAAATGTGATTACTCGTGCACTTTTTGCTGGGGAGAACAGTGTATGCTTGCAGCTTTGGCTCTTTAAGCATTGGAGCCCTTTTAGGCATATGTTTATTTACTTTGATGTTATGTTAGGAGTATTTACTCCTAAATGCACGTGTGTGAACTTCAGTTTTTTGATGAACATCTAATTTCCATTGATTTGTTGCAGCACAGTTTATACTCTTAAGATGTTGGAGTATATTTAAATTTATTTATTTATTCTACATTAGGCTAACAATCTATACTCATGTTGCCTTGAACATCTTACTATATAGTCATGTGTGATTCAGAGTATTTTTTTACGTAGCTCATGTTGTAGGGTTTGATGTATCTTGGCCTCATGGTGCAGTATGCATGTTTATATACGCATTGAGCCTCGAGCTGGATGGTCGCCTCAACTCCACGATGTATTTATTTTTGTTATATATGTAGTAGCCAAATGATTTCAATTGTGAACACTCTCTTCCCCCATTTGTTGCAGGGCGAGATGAACCTTACCCAAGTATTCCTCGATAGAGGTTGTTGCATTGACCATGAACTAGAACCTTTTTTTTATTTCATTCGATGTTTACGGATCCACCCCTTTTATTTGATAAAGGTGATATGTATGCAACGTTTGTAGATGCCTTCAACCTTTAAAGATTTTATGTTTGGCTAGCCTTGGACATCTTTGGATGAGTTTGTCCTTAGTATGTTGGATAAGGTAAGGTCGATTTTGCCCCCAACCTACTGGTAGTGAATCTTGATGCGCTTGAATAAAGCTATATGGGAGTGCTCTAGATGAACTTCCCTTCCGCCTGTCACGGGGTACCCAGAACAAATTTCCATTTCCATGTACTCCATTCTCTCACAAAGTGATGCAAATCTGGAGATGTTTAGATAAAATATTCCTCCGACATATGTGGAGAACATTTCCCCAGAGTCATGGTTAGTTCTATAGGAGATTTTAGGGTCGAACTTGCCCCCTACGCTCTTTTGAATCTCCTCCCATAAACTTGCATATTTGTTTACTTTCAGTGGAGTGCATCTTTTAGGGTTGCTGAAAACTTTTTGAGCATGGTGGTGCTCTTTCAAGACACCACTTCCTTGGCGCTAGTAGCTCCTTTGGGCCCATCATGGAAGTAGCTAACCCATATTCAAGCATATAACTCTTTTCTTCATCAAGCTCTGAATGCATCTGTGTTTATATTACTCATATTTGTGTTTCAGTTTGTTTTGAATTTTATAATATTCCATTTTACTTCGTGATGGGCAACTATGTCATTCTTTATGTTTGACGTCATTGTTGTAACTCTTTTATTCTTAGAAATAAATATGGTTTTTATGTCTTGAGTTGTTTAAGTATGATGTGTATTTCTTTAGTGCACCACACCTTACACTCATCAACATAAATTCACTCATGTAGACCCTAGTTTTTCTTGTAAGGTATTTGAACCATTTTTATTTATTAGTTTCTTTGTACCTATAGTGCCACAGTTTAGACTCGTAAGTCATTGGAGTAATATTTTATGTGCCCCAATTTATACTCGTCAGGGTATCGAGACTCATAAGTTTATTGGAGTAATATTTTTTTGTGCCCCAGTTTATACTCGTAAGGTTTTGGAGTATGTTTGATGATTTTTTTTTGCATCACAGTTTAGACTCGTAAGTTGTTGGAGTATATTTCTTTTTACGCCACATTATACTCATGAGGTGCTGGAGTATGTTTGATGATTATTTTTGTACTTTAGTTTATACTCATTAGGTTATGGAGTAATATTTCTTTTCTGTCACAGTTTAGTCTCCTATGTTTATTGGAGTGATAGATTTATATGTCACAGTTTATACTCGTAAGTTATTGGAGTAATATATATTTTATATCACAGTTTATACTCGTAAGTTTATTGGAGTGAAATTGCTTTTTTTGTATCACACAGTTTAGACTTGTAAACTTTTGGAGTATATTTTACGTATATGACATGGTTTATACTCATGAGTTTTTTGAGTATATTTTCTTTATATGACACAGTTCATACTTATGAGGTTTCGGGGTATGTTCGATGATTTTGTTTTTGCATCACAGTTTAGACTCGTAAGTTATTGGAGTAATATTTTCATAAGGCACAGTTTAGACTCGTAACTTATTGGAGTAATTGATTTTTATGTCGCATTTTTTTTTAAATTAAGTGCACATAATGTAGCAACATTTGTATTGCAGGCATTGATGCAAAATATATGTCTTTTCTATTCAAATTCACTTGTCTTCTACAAGAACAAAATTATGATGATACAAGAACATTTGCTTCCCTGCATCATCATATTAAAATGCACCTAGTGAAATAGGCATAACCATAATATAAAGAAACAATGGTCGTGTACATATTTTTCTTTGATAAAGACTCAACAACCTTTTCTTACATACTTCACTTAGGAACAAACATTTCAACGTGCTCTAAGATAACCGGTTACATATTTCACTCAAGAACAAACATTTCAACGGGTTCTAAGATAACCGGTTATGTTGGAATGTTGCCTATAAACCTTGAAGCTTGCATAGGCATCTAGGCATGCGTATTTGATCTCGTCATGGTCCAAGTTTGACTTCTCCCACTGACTGACAGTAATGCTTTTATCCTTGTTAAGACTTATTTTTGCAACCTTCTTTGCTAGCTTCTCCAATGAAACCAAGTCACCTTGTTTTTGATTATGAACCTCGATACCCAGTCCCTAGACGTCGACAGGTTTTCTGATACCCAAGTTATATAAGTCAAGTTTTTTGATGTCATTGCCAATGGCGGCGCCCGCAAATTTGATTGTGTCATTGTCAAGGAAGCTGCGGAGAAGTGGAGGGATAAAACTCTTGGCATGAGCCTAGTATAGCTGGTAAATTAGGCAATGCTTACCCACACAAAGTTGCAAGACAGCGGCGTGTTGTGGCTTTTGATTAGAGAGAGCAACTTGTTGCTCAAGTGGAAGCTTCTTACGCTCTTTGCGGTGGACATATCTAGTGTATTCACAGTCAAGGCCGACAACACGCCACTTGGCGTGATTAAGATACTTTTTCCAGATGAACCGGATGAAGGGAACAACTGTTGAAGGGTTACTAGTCACCATAGTATGAATTCTTATACCGCCCTTGCTGATATGAAAAAGGCGGTCTGGATGATTGTTGTTCACACTCTTGGGGAATTGGACGCAGACTTTGCCGACCCTAATATGTCGAAGGTTGACATGGTGAACATTTCTTTGCCAAGGTTGATGGCACACCGACTCAAACGAAATCTGACAGGAATCATATGCAACGGGTGTTGATGACGACAAGGGACTTGACAATGTTGATGTTGGGTTCACATGACATATTTCATAGCCATGGGAATTGGAGTACACTTGCTTGCATTCAAGGGGAAACTTGAGAACCGTCTCAGAGCATTCTCCACTGGATTTATCAGCCCGCGAAAGAATAGGCTCTAGAGCATCAACTTGAACTTTATTCTGAACCTCTGATGTCCTTCCATGCAAAAACGATGAGGAGGGCAATGTAATCATGGCATTACCCCCATTCATAGGCTGCTCATAGTGGAGTTTGTCCATTGTCTTCCCTTTTCCCTTTTTGTCTACCCTCATACTTCCCTCAAACTTGAGTGCAGAGCAGACTTCTATTCCTTCGTCATGTTCAGTTGGTGATGCAGTCATAGTACCCAGATGCTGATTTGTTGATGTCGCACATGGACCAACTGGCACATGAAGCCAAATGTCTCCAATGTGGAGTGGCACCGACTACGACACTTGACCTTCCATACCTTCTAATAAAAAAAACTTTATATTAGTTTTCTTTGAGTATATTTTGCGTACACAATGTTTACATACTTCATGTACTTTAGAAATTCATAAGTTGCAATCCTATGTTGGAATTCGAAGATGAGGGGAGAAATATGTCCCATCGGGCGTGCCAGAATCTGATGACGGGAAAATGGGGGCGTGAAACACGCGTCCACGTCATTGATACAGAATGAATAAATTTAGGCACATACATGCATAAAATGAAAGGAAGATCAAACATTGCAGGTACTTTATTTCCAGAACTCTTACATTTACATAAAAATTCTGTTAATTACATCTCCGAAGAGAAAACCCCTGATTAAGAATTCCAACATTTCTATTACATAGGATTACAACACATGCCTATTACAATACGCTACAAGAGAAATCCTCCTCGCGGTCGACGATGAACTCCTTCTTGGTGAACTTGAAGTTTGGTTTCATGCAAATACCCCTCCATGATTTCATGTGTGATGTTTGGGAATATATTTTCCTAGCATGCAACAATTTTTTTGTATTCAACCTCATTTATATGCAGAATGAAAGTTGATTTTGGCTAGGCATGGTTTTATCCTAGGTTCGACACATAGGATGTGTGTATATCTTCCCGTGGGTATCTTGTGCGATATATTTGGTTTTGGTAGCATGAATGTATGTGACATGCCAATTTTAATAAGTTTTGCATCATCACATTACTACTATCATCGCGTAGCACTGATGTGGTGCCCGCGTGTAGCGTAATGGATTAAAGCTTTCTGACATAATCTTGATGCTTTTTATGGTGCATGTGATATGTACCATATTTTGTTGATTTTGACTTCACAGAGTATTAAAACTAACTACATGGTGCAATAATAATATGACACCTATGTGTAGCCTGACCCGACTGAAGTCTGCTTATGACATGGTTTTTTGTTTAAAGCTTATGTGGGCTACATGAAACATGTTTTATCATATGTTTTGCATGAATTTTGTATGCATGTATGGATGGAGCATGAACATTTATTAAGTTCTACCTTACTTGTATTACTACTAACGCCGCATAGCATTAAGTTAGTCCCCGCGTGTAGCGTAACCAAGTGAAGGTTTATGGAGCAATTTTAATATTGCATGGGTCATATGACATTTATTTTTTTGTTTATATTTGCACCTTACATGGTATTAAAACTCCACGTCGCGTCATTTTAGTCGGCGCTCGTGTGAAGCATAACCCAAGTAAAGTGAGTTTGTGATAGACACATTTTGATGATGCTAATAGTTTAGGCTCTTATAGCATTGGAGCATTTTGTGGCATATTTTATATGACATTGGCCAAAATATGTGGCCTAAACATTTTATTTGGATTTATCTCACTTGCATTACTACTACGCCGTGTGGCACTAATATGGTGCCCGCGTGTAGCGTAACCAAGTAAAATTGGTTTATAATGTACCATTTTTTATGGTGCTAATATTTTAGGCTCTTATAGCATTGGAGCATTTATAATATATTTGTATGACCCTCGCCAAAATTGTGGCCTTGAACATTTCATTTAGGTTTATCTCACTTGTATTACTACTAACACCGCGTAACACTAATATCGTGTCTGCGTGTAGCGTAACCAAGTAAAGTTGGTTTTTATGATGCAACATGTTTTATAATACATCTTGCATGATTTGGGTCTTTGCGTGTGTAGCATGAACGCATTTTTAATTAGGGTTTGCCTTGCTTGTATTATCACTAGCACTGAGTAGCATTAAGATAATGCTCGTGTGTAGCGTAACCAAGTGAAGGTTTGTTTTCGTACATTCTTGTCCGTATTACAACTAGCATGACACATAATGTCCGTAGCGTAACCGAACAAGAATTTTACTATGAATTCAGTTTAGCACTTTTGTAATTTGGCTCCAACTTAGTCATATCAGTTTCGTTTATGATGACCAAAGCAAGACAATTGTTTATGAGATTTTCGTACCTATGACACTCTCTTGATTTGTATCCATGTATTGGGACCGAACCAAGGAACAACATTTTTGTTCATCTTGGCTTGTATTGCTTAGGGGACTGAACCAAGGAGATCAATAGGACGAAGCGTATGCAACATGTAAAAGAACAACGCATGCTCCTTGGCTCGTACCGCGATGGCCGAACCTAAGACGAAATTTTGAGGTAGATTAAACATGCACCTTGCTTTGTATCGCAATGCCCGAACCAAGGGCAAGAATTTTGGGGAGATGAAACACGGTTTGTACCGCGATGGCCGAACCAAAGACCAAAGTTTTGGGAGAGGAGGAAGAAGAGAGCTCCCTAGCCTGTACCACGATGGCCAAACTAGGGGCTAGGGGAGAGCCATGAATCTCACCTTCTGACCTTCTGCAAGCAAGTGTAACGACCCGGTTCCGAAAAGGATCCAATTGCATTGGATTCGTATCGAAGAAATCTTTCCGTTCGTACAATTAGTGTTATCTTTTCAATATGTAATTTTTGATCATTGTCAAATTACTCTACTAGTCCACAAACGTGTTGCCACACAGCTTTCTAAGCAGATTCATGCCATATTGAATTACTTGTATCTTTTGATCCGTTATTCCGAATCTACTGATTCTTTTCCTACGTGTTCATAATGACTTCCTACATCCAGTAGCATCATTAGTTTCAACTTCTAAACCTTTATTTGGTTTTCTCGGAGTATTTCATAAGCTTTCTCTATGCTTCTTTATGCTTTCTTTTGCTTGTGAAGTGATTGCTTATGTGTGGTTATGATGGCTTGCTTACGATAGATTGATCGGTGTGTGACGAGTAGAACTATCACGATTATGAGTGCGAAGATTCTTCATCAACAGTACAAGGCAAGTTCACTTTGACCATATTTTCATGCCTATGTTTTATTGCATTTAGTGTCACCTTTCAACATCCCTCCAGTAGTTATATTGAATCTTGTAGTTGGGTAGAAGAATGAGGTAGGAACCCACACCATTGTTACTGAGCCTCGGGAACGTTGTTTATGTTATGCTACGCTATCGTAGACGGGGATTGGTATGAGTGATTCATGAGTGGTGTGAGAAGGAGGACTCTACGTCAATGATGACAACTTCAAGATGGCAACTTCAAGGCCTGCATCTACAAGACCTCAAGACTTCAAGACTCGAGACAAGAATTCAATACACTACTGGGTGGAGGATGGATTGACGGGTATCCTGGAGCAACCAGGGGATTACCCCGGGATGCATGGAGAAGCGCCATGACATCTTGAGGAAAGCTTCACCCAGACTCAAAGAGACGGAAGAATACTTCATGCCCGGAAGCTTACCTGTGCAACCGCAAGTCATTATGGGCTCTGGCTTGGTTGACCTTAGTTGTGACTCTGGCTGGGACGGTGCTAGCAGATGTAGAACTACGGTAGGATTGGATGAGCACCGGACAGTGGTCAGAGGTACTCTTCGGAAGACCATGTTTCGGTCGTCTTGTTCTCAAACACCCTGAAGTGCGAGGACATAAAAAAGAGGGATCAAATCTTGTGGGTAAAGTGCACAACACTCTGCAGAGTTAAAACCTAATCGATTAGCCGTGTCCCCGGTTACGGACAATTTGAGCCTCTGAACTTGGATCTATCTCTGAACTCTCAACACCGGACTGATAATTTAATTGTGGGCAACATTATGATACTTGTGGGCATTGAGACATCGGTTGGCGGAACCATGTCTGAGTAGATAACTCCGTAGTGAAGATTCCTGTTTATTCCTTTGTTGTAGGGGAAAATAAAAACAGCTTTTATGCAAAACAACTCAGACACAGAGCCAATAAGCCATATTGCATATAGTATAGTTTATCATCTATTCTCTTACAGTGATCTTGCTGGTACATTCAATGTACTGACCTACACGGCTGCAACGTATCATGTTGCAGGATTTCTACGACGAGTAAGGGTTACGACATAGGGTTACGGTCTACACTCAACTTGCTGTTGGTGTTGATGGACTCCATGACCTTTGTTGATATTCCGCTGTTTTGATTAAGGTAATAGTATTTACGTTACTTTATACTTGTGATTTTTCTGCTATTTCATCGAGTACTGTGTGTGCTAGCTTACCGATCCAGGGATGGCACCTTAAACACAGAGACTTGGATCCTTTTCGGAACCGGGTCGTTACAAGATGGTATCAGGGCACATGTTGACTGTAGGACGTGACCCTAGAAACTGAAAAGCCCTAGGAAAGGATATCTCTAAAACTTTATTTTCAAAAAGATCCTTACCTCTCACCTTTTCTGAGCTTTATCAAATATTCTCTCTTACCTCAAATAGTTAGACAAATACCCCTTTCCCTTTTGACCACCCGGAAGATCAACTGATAACACTTCGAGGAGGACAAGATATCGGACAACTGATGACCAATTCTGAGTAAAGAGGATTTCCCCAGACATTTGAAGAATGGAGGCTACAAGTATTGAAGGCTTTGAGGACTCGAAGAAATTGAGGACCTTGAAGAAATCCCAATATTATTATGACATTTAGAAGCCCAAACCCCTGATGTATACCCCGTTAGATGCAATGATTTGTGAGCTGTCATTTGTGTGTGTTTTCTGACAGTCACAAATAAAACCTATTTTCATAACTATATTGTTTGTATTGTGTGTATCCCTCTATCCCTCTCTCTTACCTCATCCAAAACCCTTGGACCCAATAGATGAAGAATGAAGATGGACTTGTATTCCCGAGATTTATGACACAACTGGAAGTAGCACACTGGATACAGAACATGGAAGATCGCATGAAGGAGTACGGTATTGAAGGAGAGTATATGGTTCCATACACCCTACGGCACATCACACTAGGTACTGCAACATGGCGAGAGATACATCAAGCTGTACAAGGATGGAATGGAGCAAATGCTTGGGAAGAATTCAAGATGATTCTAATGAGATCCCGTCTTATCCGGAAGCACTGTGATGACCCGAAGAAGAAACCTTGTGCATGCGAGATTTGCGGAGAAATAGGACACACCCAGGAAGAACACTAGGATGGATGTCCTCATTGTGAAGAAAATCACCCAGGGGAAGAATGCCCTAGTGCAGGTGACATGTTTCTTGTGTGAAGGAACTACTCATTTCCCGGCTCAGTGCCAAATTTACCCCAAGGTACAAGAAGTCATCAAGCAACAGAAGGAAGCCCTCAAGGAAAGTTTAGAAGACCCTGTGATGAAGGAAGACGTTGAAGACACAGATGTAGAAGGGCTAAATAACTTTTATTCCAATGCCTGCTATTCATGTGGAGAAGATGGACATTTTTCACAATATTGCATAAAGGAAAGAAAAGAGTATCTGGGAAACTTCCTGACAAAAGAAGTGGAGTTTGATCCACAGGAAATAGAATCTCTGATCAGTAAGAAGAAATCCAGGAAGAAGAAGAGAAAGTATACCAGAAAGAGCCGAATCTCTGCACAGAAGGACCTGAGTTATATCACATGTCTTAAGTGCAAGACCTTAGGTCACTACGCCAATATGTGCCCAGGAAAGGAGCCAAGAACCCAAGGAGCAGGCGCAATCACCAAGATGCCCCTGGACTTGTCTGACGTCATTTGTTTCCACTGTAAGAAAGCAGGGCACTTTGCCAGAAATTGTCCCAATGACGAAGGAGCCTTGTGCTAAATAGTTGAGTCTGTAATGCAGTAAGAGTAGTGGAAACACTCTTATATAGTGGAAGTGTTGAGTTGAGGCATGTAATGGAAATGCAGGAGATTGTAATAATTTGAGAATCAATAAAGTTGGCATGTCATAATCGTGGGTATTGATTTGGATTTTTATGAGTTGTTACTATATAGGCAATGAGTGAAATCATGATGCGTGGAATAAGATTTTGAAGAAACTAGTGTTTTCCATTTTAAGGGTGGTAGAACCCAACACCATTACCCGAATGAAAGAGCTAGTTGTTAGCTACGCCAGACCTTAGAATGGACAAGTCAATGATGAACCCGGGTAATTTTATCGTAGTTTTGCACCAAGAGAAGGAAGGGATACAGTACAATTGGATGGATTTAAGAATGCTAAGAAAGCTGGAGCTAAGTAGTTGAGATTTTGATATTGGTAATAAGTGTAGTAGGAAGCAATTTTATTTTCATAAGTATGATGAGTTGAGTTATGTAATGGAAGTCTCGGAGATTGTAATAATTCATGAATCAATAAAGTTGATATGTCATATGCTGAAAGGCTTTATGAAGTTGTTATGTTGTTAACATTTATCTTGGAACTGATTATGTGGGTAAATATGGATGAAAATTAATTGTTGATGCATAAATTGGGATTTTGATAAAGTACATGGATACAATAGAATATGGTCAATGGATAACCCAGTACATTTTGTTTTAAGGATGACAATACCCTGTAAGATGTTGGGAATTGACTTTGAAGTTTTGTTTGGATGATATGAATGCTTACCCAAGGATTTCTACGACGAGTAAGGGTTACGACATAGGGTTACGGTCTACACTCAACTTGCTGTTGGTGTTGATGGACTCCACGACCTTTGTTGATATTCCTCTGTATGGATTAAGGTAATAGTATTTACGTTACTTTATACATGTGATTTTTCTGCTATTTCATCGAGTACTGTGTGTGCTACCATACCGATCCAGGGATGGCACCTTAAACACAGAGACTTGGATCCTTTTCGGAACCGGGTCGTTACAAGAAGCCTGCCTCCTTCTTCTCTCTTTTTGTGCTCGTATGTACTGTATGTGTGTGTGATTTAACACAGGGGAGGAATGAATGAAGAGCCGACCCTAGGGCAGTCAGATCGCCTGGTATTTATAGGGGCGGAGGGAAGCAGCGAAGGGCTGGCTGGATGCGCGCGCCCCACGTTCTGGAGATCGTGCAGATGGTGATGTTTGTGGGAGCGTGGGTTGCTTCTTTCTCTTTTTCTCTATTTATTTAATCCCTAATTGACTGGCAACTGTGTCTAATGAGCCGTTGTGGGCTTAAACAATTTTCTTTTCCATCACCGTGTGGGCCTGGGGCACTAACCCACTTGCTTATATTTGACTGATGGATTAGCTTATGCATGTACGCAGCCTTGTGAGTGACCCCATTTATGTACGTAGACAATTTTTTTAAGGGGCTAAGCCTGATATGTTGAAATGGCTAACCAAGTCTTATTTCCTTTGTATGAAAGGATATTCTTTCAATCAAAATTATAAGCCAATATTTCCATAATCGTCCGACACATTTTATTTTAAATATGTCGTCACACGAGACATTTTTCCTTTTACATGCGTCGTGTGACATTTCATTAACAGTGCCGGAGTAATGTGCACATTTAGTCTGTAATCCAATACTTGAGCAATATCAATGCTGGCTATGACAATTTGAATTTGCGTCAACATTACAAGTCTGTCGTCGGCGACAGCGTATGTGTATATGCAAGCTATTTGTCCTCTATAATTTCCATAGCAGCAAAAAATCGATGAGTATTATTTTGTAGCGACCCGACCTAATACGGTCAAGTCTCTGTGCTTTCTGTGCCATCCCTAGATCAGTATGCTGGCACACACAGTATTTCGATGAAATACCATAACATCACATGTAAATAAATACCGTAGATCCAGAGTATACCTTATATATGTGACAGCGGAAACGTAGCAATAGGGGTGTGGAGTCCCATCAACGCCAACGGCAAGTTGAGTGTAGACCGTAACCCTATATCGTCTCTTACTCGTCGTAAAAAATATCTGCAACATGATACGTTGCAGGCGTGTAGGTTAGTACATTGAATGTACCGGCAAGTCACAAGAGAGAACTGATAAATAAATCATCTATGCTATATGCAAATATGGCTGGTGGAGCTCAAGGTTATAATTTTGCGAAAAGCTGATTTTTCCTACAACAAAGGAGTCATATGCAAATATCACTACAAAGTTGGTTGTTAATGAGATGGTTCCGCCAACCAATTCTCATATCCCAAACTAAGTGCACCAACAAAAAACTTCAACAAATTCTTGATCTAATGCAAAAAAAAAATCACTCAGAAATACTTTAAAACATAAAAGATATTCAAATTCTAAAAACAGAACTATTTTTGTAAATAAAACAAAAACAGAAAATAAAAAATCCTACCGAACGAACAGGGGGCTACGTGGCGCGTTCTAATTGGTCGAGGGGTGTGCGCGCGCTAAAGCTATGGGCGGATGTCCGCTAACTAATGCGTACCGATTCGAAATAAAAAAAACAGAGAAGATCTAATCCTAGCCGTCGATTTTGAGATGAACGGCGGAGAAGGAACGGCGAGGCTCACCACGGCGGCGTTGGCGTCGGACGTCGTCGACGGGGGCGCTCCGGCGGTCTAGGGCATCGGCGAAGTAGACGAGGAGGTGCAGCGGACGACGGCGAGTTCGGTGGTAGTCGTGGCGACGGCGGAGACGGTCGGAGTCGACGGCGGCGATCTCGGGTGCGACAGCGGTGTCGGATGGTCGATGGCGAGGGCGTTCTGGTGGCGCTGAAGCTCCGGTGAGTGGCTGGGGAGGTGTGGGTGAAGGTGGGGAGCACAATGATGGAGGCGAAAGGGCTCGGGGTGCACCGTAGTGAGGGTGGTGTCGGCAATGGCGCGGGTGCGCCGGCTCCGGCGAGCGATTACGGCGAGAGGAGGGGGTTTGGGATAGGGCTTTTGCGCGGAATCGATCGAGGCGTAGGGTATTTATACCCGAGGTGGCTTGGAGGAGGGGGCGGAGATGGGAAGGAAGGAATTGAGAAGATCCCGTGGGCGGTGGCGGCGGGCTCCGGCGAAGGAAGGAGGAGGAAGAAATGGCAGGTGCGGCATTGCGATCGGGCAGTGGGTCCCAGCAGTCGGTGAGGGAGAGAGAGGGGACAGCGGATCGGGTGGCCGATTCCATTGAAGATTCGGCTCGGGTGCACGCTGCTGGGCCGGCCCGTCTGGTGGGCTCGGGGAGAGAGAGGGAGAGAGAGGGAGAGAGAGAGGGAGTGGGACTCGCTGGGTTTTCTAATAAAAAGATTTTCTCCATTTTTTAAAATAGCAGAGAGAGAAGAGAAAGAAAATAAAATAAAATCTAAATATAATATATACATATTATATATCAAAATGATCAGCAAAATAAATCCTAAAACATGAACTATTTTTCAAGTTCAAATAAAATGCACACAAATTCCTACAAATCAAACAGTGCTACTGTTGCATTTACAATGCAATAAAAATTATTTTAAAATACCGAAATGATTTCAAATTTATTTTCTCCATATTGTTCATTGAAGGGAATCATTTTACCCTTATTTCCATATATTTATATTTAGGAGAAAAATAATTTGAATAAAAACTTCAAAGGGACTTTCAAAATGATTCTTTTAAACTTCCAACTCTATTTCCCATAATTTGAAGAAGTCATTTTATCTTCCCTCAAGAAAATCATTGAGTTGCATAAGGTTTATGAATTTGAAAATATTTCAATTGGAATTTCAAATCATTTTCAAATTCCCTTTTCATTTCTTTAAATGGAAGAAGTCCTTTTATCTTCACTCTAGGGTTTTCTGATGAAATGAATTTGAATTCCTGAGGGTCAAAATGCAAACTGAAAGTTTTGGGAAAGTCATTTCATTCCCTCTCATTACACTTTCAAAAAGTTTCAAAATTCACTCACTTTCAGTCAATCAATCAAACAATCAATCCTATTTATTTATTTATTTAATATAACATTCAAAAATTTAGAATTTTGGGATGTTACATATTTGATTCGTCGTATTTCATAATTATCTTCTTTTTCCAATGTCTGCAATATCGACATTCGCAACATATCATATCATTTTTTTTGTCAGCCCTCGCTTTGAGCGGTTGATTTTATTAATTTTTAAATTATTTCTTTTCACTAAGAAACGGATTTTCGGTGTTTGCATTTATCTAACTTTTGGTACAGTAAATGCACTCTATTTTTTTTGGGTCAAAAACCATGTCAACACGGCACAGAGATGGGACAAGTCCCTAGGTTTTAGGGTGGCTCTGTTTATATAGCAGGTGGACAGAATTTTAGGGGCGTCCGATCGCTATCGGACGGCTTCGGGTCAAAGGGGTAGTCAGCTGAAGAAACTGAAAATATTTGGAGTATTTCGGGGTTGATCTGGACCCACCGGTCACAACTAAGCGGTTCGGGTTCGGGGATGTTTTCGCGCTAGGTTCCGAGGGGTCTGAGAACGGTCAATGAAGTCAAAGCGGTTTGAGGGAGGATGATGAAGACAAAGGAAGAAGCGGAAATGACGAACGGATGCAAGTTTTAAAAAATGGCGACAATGGAGTGCTAAGGCAATCCGAATAATGCCTTGATGAATTCAACAAACAAATAATTAACGTGGCTATCACGAAAAACATGGAAGGCATCTGAAGCATCGGTCTCGGGCTGTCACATCCAATGCCTACACTTTTCACATATTGATCTTTGCTAAGTTACTACCATTGCTGCTGCTGTTACAATCACTACAAAACTACTACTGTTACTGTTTTCGTTACTATTGCTACTGTTACTACTGCTATCAAACTATCATACTACTATGCTACTAAACACTTTGCTGCAGATATTTAGTTCTCCAGGTGTGGTTGAATTGACAACTCAGCTGCTAATACTCATAAATATTCTTTGGCTCCCCTTGTGTTGAATCAATAAATTTGGGTGAAATACTACGCTCAAAGACTGTCGCGATCCCCTATACTTGTGGGTTATCAAGACCTTTTTCTGGCGCCATTGCCGGGGAGCATAGCTCTATTTGTTGAGTCACTTGGGAATTATATCTGTTGATCACTATGAAGAATCTGAAATACGCTAAGACCAAGATCGTACCATCTAAGACGAGGGGAGGTAAGGAACTACCATCACACTCTGCACTTGATTCACCTTCTGTTTTGAGTAGGCTTGCGACACCACCACCTGCTATTCATTATGATATGTCGCAAGTAATTGATGATACTACTTCTGCTATAAATGAAACTTGTGATGATGCTAGTACTCTGGTTGATAATACTGTGCTAGTAGGTGAATTTCTTGATGAACAAATTGCTAAAGCTAAAAAAATTGAGAATGCTGAAACTGATGAAAATTATGATTCACCTATTATGCCTAGCTCTCCTACTAGAGTTGAAATGCCTAAGATACCTGGTGGTTATGTTATAGATGGAGAGACAGCTAGGGAAATTCTTGCTTGTAATGATAGAGATGATGTTAGAAAATTATTGGTTAAGTTAAAAGAAAAGTCTATGATGGAGAGAATGAAATATGATCCCAATTTTGCTACCTCTCCTATCTTTGTTACCGATAAGGATTATGAATTCTCTGTCGATCCTGAGTTAATTACTTTGGTTGAATCAGATCCTTTTCATGGTTATGAAACTAAAACTGTTGTGGCACACCTTACTAAATTGAATGATATAGCCACCCTATTTGCTCACGAGGAAAAAATTCGCTACTATTACATTCTTAAGTTATTTCCTTTTTCATTAAAGGGTGATGCTAAGAAATGGTTTAATACTCTTGCTCCTGGTTGTGTGTGTAGTCCCCATGATATGATATATTACTTCTCTGAAAAATATTTTCTTGCTCATAAGAAACAAGCTGCCTTGCAGGAAATAATTAACATTGTGCAAATTGAAGAAGAGAATCTACCTCAAGCTTGGGGGAGGCTTCTCTAATTACTTAATGCTTTGCCTGATCATCCTCTTAAGAAAAATGAAATACTTGATATCTTTTATAATGGACTAACCGATGCTTCTAGGGACTACCTAGATAGTTGTGCTGGTTGTGTTTTCGGGGAACGAACTGTTGAATAGGCTGAAGAACTATTGAATAATATATTAAAGAATGCCAATGATTGGACACTTCCTGAACCACCGCCTAAACCAACTACAAAGAGGAGAGGTATTCTATTCCTCAGTCCAGAAGTTATGCAAAAAGCCAAGAAATCTATGAAAGAAAAGGGTATTAAATCCAAAGATGTTAAGAATTTACCACCTATTGAAAAAATTCATGGGCTCGACACCCCGACACAGTGTCGTGCGTATGACCATCTATGGGGCCATCTAGCCCCTTTGCGATTCGACTAGGGAGATCGACGAGCACAAAGAGCAGAACCAGCAGAAACGCAAAGAGTTTACCCAGGTTCGGGCCACCCTGAGGTGTAAAACCCTACTCCTGGTTTGATTGTATTGGATGTGTTTGAACACAAAGTACAAGGAGCACTTCCCCGACAAGGTGCAGAAGGAGCAGCTACGCATGCAAGTTGTGTAAAGGATCGATCCCTATAAATGTTGCCCGGCCCTCCTTTTATAGCTCAAGGGGTTACCACAGTGGCAAAACAGTCATTTACATATTGACTAGACAGCAAACAGTGCTATCATACCTAACTCTGCCAGTTTAGGACAAAAACATTTAATGCTTCATTAGGTGTCATGTGGAGGAGGAGCCCCGGCAAGGTTTGTGCACTGCTCGCCCAGCTACCTCATATTATCTTGCAACGCCTCCTGGATGGGTGTCATTAAAGGTAAATCTCCTTCCATCAAGCTCACACGTGCCCCGACAAATCTCACCAAATTGCATGCGTGGTCGACACCTCATCGATTAATGACTAGCTGTCTGATGAGGTGGATTGCTTAACAGCTAGCGAGACCTTGCCGGCACGGAGCTTGCCGGGCCTTCACCTTGCCGGCTCGGCCTTGCCGGCAAAGGTTGTCTTCGGAGTTGAATTTGAAGCTTTGTCTTGATCTTCTCCCCAGCAGCTTCTGCAACTGGGCCTTGAATCTTGATATTGGCAATTCCCGGCAAGGCCTGGCCAGTAGAAAAGCTGCTACCGTCTGTGCATAAGTCAGGGTATAAAATACCCATATTTTATACACCGACGGGAGCCCCCGGTCCTGGGCCATACGCGCGTCCGAAGCGTCGTTGGGCTAGGCCCAAACAATGCACAGACACACAGCGGGAAAACAGTTGCCGCCATTTTAGCCATGATTGTGTTTCTGACGCATGCCTGCTCCGCGCATTAAATGCGGGTTGTGGGAACGTGGACTGTTGCGGTTATTCCGCGGTAGTGCGCCTGTAAAAGCGCTGCTGGGGTAAACAGTGAAGAGCCAGCCCCCTCGTGCCTTCCCCATAAAAAAGGCAACCGCGAGGAGGTGCTGCTCATTCGCCCCTGCTTCCCCCTGCTCCGTCTCCTTCCTTTCGCCAGAGCTTCTTCCACCGCCGCCGCCGATTCGCATCTCAACTCGACCTCCTTCTTCCTCCCTGAGCCCCGATGGCGCCCAAGAAAGCTGACGCAGAGGGGATTGCTCCTTTGCTCAGAGCTCCATTTTTCAAAACTGTTTTGGGGGATTGCTCCTTGGTATGTGACTCCACCATTGCTCCAATTAGTTTTTGCTTTAGTGGATTATATTTTGCATAAGTTGCTGCTATTGGTGCTACTGAAAATGAGCTTGCATGTTGAATTCTTTGAGTTCTAAGTAGTTTGAATGCTTGAGATAGCCTCTAGGCACTTGTATGAGTAGTTGCTATCAATCTTGTGAAGTTTTGTTGACATCATTTTGTGGCCCAAAAATTTCAGAAATTTGTTGCTAGGAAAATGAACTTCTTTCAGAGAGGTTCTTCGAGCCAGAGTCCCAAGGGAGTCATCGAAGGTGCCGCTGATCTTCACCTTCCTCGTAGAGTGGAGGTGCGGCCGTGTGAATGGCCGCACAACGCCTTTATGGACGAAGCCGGGTTCCCCCAGGAGTTTGCACAATTTGTTGCAAATGCCGGGCTGACCAACTTCCTCACAGATGAGTGTGACCAATACCACCTCCTCACAAATTCCTTTGTGCAAAATTTCTATTTCATGCCTAGGCTCGATATTCCCATGGTACGGTTTGATTTGTATGCTGAACATCATGAGATACCACTTGTTGAGTTTTGTGAGATATGCCTGATTCCCTCTGATGGGGGGTTGAGGGAGCCTCGACCTGAGGAGTTCGAGGGCTTCCTTCTCACTTTGACAGTGGGAGAATTTAGGGGCGTGTGGAAGGCCCGAGTTACTAGTTTAAATTTTCCCGCTGTGCACTACTTTGGTTTATTTGTAGGGAAATGTTTGACTGCCGGGGAGGAAGGTTCTACGCTCAGTGCCCCTGACCTCGCCATTTTAGGTCGTGTGCTTTATGGTGATAACACTTTTATCCTAGGAGCTATCATTGCACGCCTCTTGCACACTAACATGACTAGGGGTAAAATTCATGGCGGTATTTATGCTACTCGCCTTGCGAGACGCTTTATCGTTGCTATCCATCATAATGATTATGCGCTGCCTGAGATTTATTTAGACCGCCAGGCCATGATTGATCACCACTTTATTGATGACCCTGAGCCTCCTCACCACACTCGTCATAACTTGGTATTTAGTGAGAGGACTCGTGAGGTTATTTCTTTGCCTGCACCTTCTTTGTTTGACTTTCCTGCCAGGAAAGGATATGCTATCATGCCCAATGACATCATCGCTTACAAGAACGAGTTGGCCACGGCGGAGAACGAGGCCTAGCCTTGGGACGCTCGAGTACCTCCACCTCGCCACTTCCCTACCGGACCTGATGGATTTTACGGATGGCAGTAGACCAAGTTATGCCAAAAGCCTAAGCTTGGGGGAGTACATATTTCCCACCGACATTACATTCATGTTCACACACTCACTCCAGTTGTCGGTGTTCATCCTTTTTCATTGTATGATCCATTTTAGTTTTTATTCTTTCGCCTTCTTTTTTTGTGTTTGAAAAACGTTGAAAATCCAAAAATATTTCTCGCTTCTTTTTGATTTTTTTTTCTCATTAGTAGTTCGTAGTAGTAAAAGAAAAACCCAAAAAGATTTCCCGTGTCTTCTTTTCTTGTTTGTTGGGAGTTCTTCCATGTAAATAGTTTCTCTCGCTTTTCGTTTTTCCTTTGTTAGTTTGCTTTCTTCAGAAAAACTAAAAACTCCAAAAATATTTTAGTGTGTTTCTCTGAATTTCTTTTCTTTTTGTTAAGTCGTCGTAGGGAGAAGACCACGACGAAAATTGTTGAGTGACTCTCATATACTTTGTGGTTGATCTAACGAAGAGCCAATATTACCTTGTCTTCTCCCTTGAATAAATTGTTTGCAGATTCCAGCTTAGTCCACGGCACTCTTGCACTATTATTATTCTCACATCATTCGGTCATGCAAGTGAAAGGCAATAATGACGCTAATTTGATGAAGTGACTGTGGCAAGGAAAAGATGGTGTATGAAATCTTTTGTTTTTGTTTTTGTAAATATGTTTAACTCAGTATCCATGATTCAACATATTATGAGTAAACATGTTTGTGATGACAATTAGAGATTATAGTTGCTCATGCCATGCTTAAGTAGCTAGGAGTGGATAATGATTTATCTTGGATGTCAACATGCATTAAAATGGTTATGATGTAGTATGTTAGTATGGTATCCTCCTCTGAATGTTTCAAGTGGCTTGACTTGGCACATGTTCACACATGTAGTTGATTCAAAACTAATGCATCCTTCACGATATTTATGTTCAGGGTGTTTATATCCTACTCATGCTAGTATTCAATGTTAATTATTCACAATGCATGTTTATGACCGTTGTCGCTCTCTAGTTGGTCGCTTCTCAATCTATTTTCTAGCCTTCGCCTGTACTAAGCAGGAATACTGCTTGTGCATCCACAATCCTTAAACCAAAGTTGTTCTAGATGAGTCTACTATATCTACCTATATGCGGTATTACTCTGCCATTCCAAGTAAATTTGCATGTGCCACCTCTAATCATTCAAATAAATATCTGTTTTGTGTGCCCGAACCGCTCATGGAGCTACAGGGGGCGGTCAATATCTTCCATGCTAAGCGGGTTATTCTCACGATGAGTGTTTATTCACTTGTCATTGCATGAGAGAGGCTGGTAATTGGGATGCCCAGTCCTATAATCAAAATAAAGAAAAATATAATAAAACAAACCCCCCCGGAAATTTGATCATTTGGAGGGCACCCGTGAATTCGGCTAGCCATGGCTTGTGTTTGTATGGTGGAGGGGGAGTAAACTTTACCTTTCCGCTTGGGAACCGCCGATAATGTGTTTAGCGTGGAAGATATTGAAAATCTGCGGTCGTGATGTTGACAGGAAAAGCACACCTCTCAAAATAGTTTTCATCTCTGATTTAAGCTTGGAGCTCTGGCACCTCTACAAATCTCTGCTTCCCTCTGTGAAGGGTCTATCTATTTACTTTCATGTTATTTTACTTTTATTGTTGAGTCATCACCTTCTCATTTTAAGCACGAATCCTAAGAGCACTATTGTCATTTTTATGCATTGAGTATAGTTAATGTTGGGTATACCATGACTGGATCTCTTCTACCCTGAATTACAACGTTTAGTCGCTGCTTGAACTTTGGAGGTGCTCTGCATTTATGTTTTGCGGTTTCAGAAAGGGCTAGCGAGATACCATGTTATCATATTATATCATGATTGTTTTGACAAATTGTTGGCATTGGAGATATGTTATTATTGCTCGCTGGTTGATTATGCCATTGATATGAGTAAATGTAAATTCGAAGTGTTATCATTTGCATGGTTAGTTCATGATCTTTGCTGAAAACTTGGGTGCTATTTAAGCTTATATACGGATACAAGAACAAAAGAGTTTGTAAAAGTTTTTCTTTATCACTTTCAGTTTATCAACTGAATTGCTTGAGGACAAGCAATGAGTTAAGCTTGGGGGAGTTGATACGTCTCTGTCGTATCTACTTTTCCAAACACTTTTGCTCTTGTTTTGGACTCTAATCTGCATGATTTGAATGAAACTAACCCGGACTGACGCTGTTTCAGCAGAACTACCATGGTGTTGTTTTTGTGCAGAAATAAAAGTTCTCGGAATTGGACGAAACTTTCTGGAGATTTTTATGGAATATATAAAAAATACTGGCGCAAAAATCTACCGAAGAGGGGCCACCTGTTGCCCACAAGGCAACAGGGCGCGGCCACCCCCTGGGCGTGCCCTGTTAGCTTATGGGGCCCATAGGCGGCCGTCTGACCTAATTCCAGTGCTATAAATTCCGTTTCCCCAAGAAAAAAATTAGAGAAGAAGTTTCTGTTGGGGAACGTTGCATGGGAAACAAAATTTTTCCTACGCACACGCAAGATCTATCCATGGTGATGAGCATCTACGAGAGGGAGAGTGAATCTACATACCCTTGTAGATCGCTAAGCGGAAGCGTTAATAAACGCGGTTGATGTAGTCGAACGTCTTCGCGATCCAAATCGCCGAGCGTCCCGCGATCCAATCACGATCCTTCCGATCTAGTGCCGAACGGACGGCACCTCCGCGTTCAACACACGTACGGCTTGATGACGCCTTCACCTCCTCGATCCAGCGAGCGATGGTGAAGTAGTGGTTGAGTTCCAGCAGCACGACGGCGTGGTGATGATGGTGAGGAACAATCTCTGCAGGGCTTCGCCAAGCGCTACGGAGATTATGACGGAGGAACTAGAGGGTTAGGGTTGCCGCACACGGCTTGGGGAAATCTTGATGTGTCCCGTGTGCTAGCCCTGCCCCTCTATTTATATGTTGAGCCTTGGGGTCTAAACTTGGAGTAAAAGCCTCCTCCGGGTCGGTTTTGCCCGCACAAGGTCGGTTTGGCCCGCAGGGAAAGAGTCCAACTCGGATCCCTGCCGAACCGTGCACAGCCGCGCACAAGCGGTAGTACCGCTTCACACAAGCGGTAGTACCGCTTGGGCGGTAGTACCGCTTCACACAAGCGGTAGTACCGCTCGGGCGGTAGTACCGCTTCACACAAGCGGTAGTACCGCTCCGGCGGTAGTACCGCTTCACCAAGCTGTAGTACCGCTTACGCGGCAGCAAAACTACTTTTGCACTTTCCAATACCTTGTGGGCTTTATCCCTTTGGCTCATATAAAGTGTTGCTGCACCCGAACACTTCGGTAAACATCCGGAACCCCTTCCGGTGAACTCCGGAACCCTTCCAGAGATCAAAACACTATTATCACATATATCAATCTTTACCTCCGGACTATTCCGGAGATCCTCGTCATGTCCGGGATCTTATCCGGGACTCCGAACAACTTTCGGTCACCAACATAATAACTCAATTATACTAATCGTCACCAAACGTTAAGTGTGTAGACCCTGCGGGTTCGAGAACTATGTAGACATGACCGAGACACCTCTACGGCCAATAACCAATAGCGGGACCTGGATGCCCATATTGGCTCCTACATATTCTACGAAGATCTTTATCGGTCGAACCTCTATGTCAAGGATTCAGTTAATCCCGTATGCTGTTCCCTTTGTTCTTCGGTATGTTACTTGCCCGAGATTCGATCGTCGGTATCACTATACCTAGTTCAATCTCGTTACCGGCAAGTCTCTTTACTCGTTCCGTAATACAAGATCTCGTGGCTAACACTTTAGTCACATTGCTTGCAAGGCTCATTGTGATGTTGTATTACCGAGTGGGCCCTGAGATACCTCTCCGTCATACGGAGTAACAAATCCCAGTCTTGATCCATGCCAACCCAACAGACACCCTCGGAGATACCTGTAGAGCACCTTTATAGTCACCCAGTTACGTTGCGACGTTTGATACACACAAGGTATTCCTCCGGTGTTAGTGAGTTGCATGATCTCATGGTCAAAGGAACAGATACTTGACATGCAGAAAACAATAGCAATAAACTGACACGATCAAATGCTACGTTTACAGTTTGGGTCTTGTCCATCACATCATTCTCCTAATGATGTGATCCCGTTATCAAATGACATCTCATGTCAATGGCTAGGAAACCTTAACCATCTTTGATCAACGAGCTAGTCAACTAGAGGCTTACTAGGGACACAGTGTTGTCTATGTACCCACACATGTATTTGAGTTTCCAATCAATACAATTATAGCATGGATAATAAACGATTATCATTAACAAGGAAATATAATAATAACCAATTTATTATTGCCTCTAGGGCATATTTCCAACAGTCTCCCACTTGCACTAGAGTCAATAATCTAGTTCACATCACTATGTGATTTACATTGTAATGAATCGAACACCCATGCAGTTCTGGTGTTGTTCATGTTTAGCCCTTGGAAGAGGTTTAGTCATCGGATCTGCAACATTTAGATCCGTGTGTACTTTGCAAATATTTATGTCGTCCTCCTTGATGTAATCGCGGATGGAATTGAAACGTCGCTTTATGTGTCTGGTCCTCTTGTGAAATCTTGGTTCCTTGGCTAGAGCAATGGCACCAGTATTATCACAAAACAGAGTCATTGGGTTAAGTGCACTAGGCACTACTCCAAGATCTGTCATGAACTCCTTCATCCAGACACCTTCCTTCGCCGCCTCCGAGGCAGCGATGTACTCCGCTTCGCATGTAGAATCTGCTACCACGCTTTGCTTGGAACTGCACCAGCTAACCGCACCCCCATTAAGAATAAATACGTATCCGGTTTGCGACTTAGAGTCATCCGGATCAGTGTCAAAGCTTGCATCGACGTAACCCTTTACGACGAGCTCTTGATCACCTCCATAAACGAGAAACATGTCCTTAGTCCTTTTCAGGTACTTCAGGATATTCTTGACCGCCGTCCAGTGTTCCATTCCTGGATCACTTTGAAACCTTCCGACCATACTTATGGCAAGGCTGACATCGGGTCTTGTGCACAGCATTGCATACATGATAGAGCCTATGGCCGAAGCATAGGGGATGACACTCATCTTTTCTCTATCTTCTGCAGTCACTGGGCATTGAGTCTTACTCAACTTCACACCTTGCAAAACAGGCAAGAACCCCTTCTTGGACTGATCCATCTTATCAAGGTATGTGCTTTGTGAAAGTCCTATTAAGCGTCTTGATCTATCTCTATAGATCTTGATGCCTAATATGAAAGCAGCTTCTCCTAGGTCCTTCATTGAAAAACTCTTGTTCAAATATTCCTTTACGCTTTCCAGCATTTCTATATTGTTTCCAATCAGCAATATGTCATCCACATATAATATTAGAAACGCTATAGAGCTCCCACTCACTTTCTTGTAAATACAAGCTTCTCCGTAAACTTGTATAAACTCGAACGCTTTGATCACCTCATCAAAACGAAGATTCCAACTCCGAGATGCTTGCACCAGTCCATAAATGGATCGCTGGAGTTTGCAAACTTTGTCAGCATTCTCTGGATCGACAAAACCTTCTGGTTGCATCATATACAACTCTTCCTTAAGGTAACCGTTAAGGAACGCTGTTTTGACATCCATCTGCCAAATTTCATAATCGAAAAAGGCAGCTATTGCTAACATGATTCTGACGGACTTAAGCATCGCTACGGGTGAGAAGGTCTCATCGTAGTCAACTCCTTGAACTTGTGAAAAACCCTTTGCCACAAGTCGAGCTTTATAGACGGTGACATTACCGCCCGCGTCCGTCTTCCTCTTAAAGATCCATTTGTTCTGAATGGCCTTACGCCCTTCAGGTAATACTTCCAAAGTCCATACTTTGTTTTCATACATGGATCCCATCTCGGATTTCATGGCCTCTAACCACTTCTCGGAATCCGGGCCCATCATCGTTTCTCCATAGCTCGTAGGTTCATCGTTGTCTAACAACATGACCTCTAAGACAGGGTTGCCGTACCACTCGGGAGCAGTACGCGTCCTTGTCGACCTACGAGGTTCGATAGCAACTTGATCCAAAGCTTCATGATCATCATCATTAACTTCCTCTTCAGCTAATGTAGGCTCCACAGAAACAACTTTCTGCGCTGCGCTACTCTCAGGTTGAAGTAAAGGTTCAACAACCTCATCAAGTTCTATCTTCCTCCCACTCAATTCTTTCGAGAGAAACTCTTTCTCAAGAAATGTTCCGTTTTTAGCGACAAACACTTTGCCTTCGGATCTGAGGTAGAAGGTATACCCAACTGTCTCTTTTGGGTATCCTATGAAGACGCATTTCTCCGCTTTGGGTTCCAGCTTTTCAGGCTGAAGCTTTTTGACATAAGCATCACATCCCCAAACTTTAAGAAACGACAGCTTTGGCTTCTTGCCAAACCAAAGTTCATATGGCGTCGTCTCAACGGATTTCGATGGTGCCCTATTTAAAGTGAATGCAGCTGTCTCTAATGCATAACCCCAAAACGATAGTGGCAAATCGGCAAGAGACATCATAGATCGCACCATATCCAATAAGGTTCGATTACGACGTTCGGACACACCATTACGCTGTGGTGTTCCAGGCGGTGTTAATTGTGAAACAATTCCACACTGTCTTAAGTGACTGCCAAACTCATAACTCAGATATTCTCCTCCTCGATCAGATCGTAGGAATTTAATCTTCTTGTTACGATGATTCTCAACTTCACTCTGAAATTGTTTGAACTTTTCAAATGTTTCAGACTTGTGTTTCATTAAGTAAATATACCCATATCTACTTAAGTCATCAGTGAAGGTGAGAAAGTAACGATAACCACCGCGCGCCTCAATGCTCATCGGACCGCACACATCAGTATGTATGATTTCCAATAAGTCACTTGCCCGTTCCATTGTTCCAGAGAACGGAGTTTTAGTCATCTTGCCCATGAGGCATGGCTCACATGTGTCAAGTGATTCAAAATCAAGTGACTCCAAAAGTCCATCAGCATGGAGCTTCCTCATGCGTTTTACGCCAATATGACCTAAACGGCAGTGCCACAAGAAAGTGGTATTATCATTATCAATTCTACATCTTTTGGCATCAATGTTATGAACATGTGTATCATTACTATCGAGATTCAATAAGAATAAACCCCTCACATCGGGTGCATGACCATAAAAGATATTACTCATATAAATAGAACAACCATTATTCTCTGATTTAAATGAGTAACCGTCTCGCAATAAACAAGATCCAGATATAATGTTCATGCTTAACGCAGGCACCAAATAACACTTATTTAGGTTCATCACTAATCCCGACGGTAATCGAAGAGCGAGCGTGCCGACGGCGATCACATCAACCTTGGAACCATTTCCCACGCGCATCGTCACTTCGTCCTTTGCCAGCCTCCGTCTATTCCGCAGTTCCTGTTTTGAGTTGCAAATATGAGCAACCGCACCGGTATCAAATACCCAGGCACTACAACGAGAGTTGGTAAGGTACACATCAATAACATGTATATCATATATACCTTGTTTGTTGTTGGCCGCCTTCTTGTCAGCCAAATACTTGGGGCAATTCCGCTTCCAGTGTCCAGTTCCCTTGCAATGAAAACACACAGTTTCTGGTTTGGGTCCAGCCTTGGGTTTCTTCACGAGAGGAGCAACTGCTTTGCCACTCTTCTTGGAGTTACCCTTCTTACCCTTGCCATTTTTCTTGAAACTAGTGGTTTTATTGACCATCAACACTTGATGCTCCTTCTGAATTTCAGACTCAGCGGCTTTCAGCATCGCAAACAGCTCGGCGACTGACTTGTTCATCCCGTGCATGTTATAGTTCAACACGAAGCTCTTGTAGCTAGGTGGCAATGATTGAAGAACTCTGTCAGTGATAGCCTCTGGCGGAAGGGGCATCCCTAACTCAGCCAGACGGGTGGAGTACCCAGACATTCTGAGCACGTGATCACTGATAGACCCGTTCTCCTCCATCTTGCAAGCATAGAACTTATCGGAGATCTCATATCTCTCGATCCGGGCATTCTTCTGAAAGATAAACTTCAACTCCTGGAACATCTCATATGCTCCATGACGTTCAAAACGTCTTTGAAGTCCCGGTTCTAAGCCATACAACATTGCACATTGAACTATTGAGTAATCATCAGAACGAGCCTGCCAGGCGTTCACAACGTCTAGAGACTCAACTAGAGCGGGTGGATCACCAAGCGGTGCATCAAGGACATAAGCCTTCTGGGAAGCCGTAAGGATAATCCTTAGATTACGGGCCCAGTCCACAAAGTTACTTCCATCATCTTTCAACTTAGCTTTCTCTAGGAACGCATTAAAATTCAGGGGTGCTACTGCGCGAGCCATGATCTACAACATAAATATAGCAAAGACAACTTAGACTATTGTTCTTAGATAATGAGTTTAGTTAATCATATTTAAAAAACTCCCACTCAAATTGACATCCCTCCGATCATTCGAGTGTAACATGATCCAAATCCACCAACTCAAGTCCGATCATCACGTGAGTTGAGGTGGTTTCAATGGTGAACATCTTCATGTTGATCATATCTACTATATGACTCATGTTCGACCTTTCGGTCTCTTGTGTTCCGAGGCCATGTCTGTACATGCTAGGCTCGTCAAGTTTAACCCGAGTGTTCCGCACGTGCAACATGGCTTGCACCCGTTGTATGCGAACGTAGAGTCTATCACACCCGATCATCACGGCGTGTCTCGAAACGACGAACTTTCGCAACGGTGCACACTTGGGGAGAACACAATTTATCTTGAAATTTAAGTGAGGGATCACCTTATAATGCTACCGTCGTCCTAAGCAAAATAAGATGCATAAAAGGATTAACATCACATGCAAATCATAAGTGACATGATATGGCCATGAACTTGTGCTTTTGATCTCCATCTCCAAAGCACCGGCATGATCTCCATCGTCACCGGCATGACACCATGATCTCCATCATCTTGATCTCCATCAACGTGTCGCCATAAGGTTGTCGCGCCGGCTGTTGCTTCCACGACTATTGCTAACGTTTAGCGATAAAGTAAAGCATTACATAGCGCTTAATGATTGACACGCAGGTCATACAATAATTAAAGACAACTCTATGGCTCCTGCCAGTTGCCGTATTCATCGACATGCAAGTCGTGATATTCTATACAACACATGATCATCTCATACATCACATATATCTCATCATGTAATTGTCCATATCACATCACAACATACCCTGCAAAAACAAGTTAGACGTCCTCTAATTGTTGTTGCAAATTTTACGTGGCTGCTACGGGTTTGCAAGAACCGTTCTTACCTACGCAAAACCACAACGTGGTGTAGTGATTGCTTTTTGATCTTCTAAAAGAACCCTCTTCATTGAAATCGATTCAACTAAAGTGAGAGAGACAGACACCCGCTAGCCATCTTTATGCAACGAAGTTACATGTTAGTTGAAGGAACCTGTCTCGCGTAAGTGTACGCGTAATGTCGGTCCGGGCCGCTTCATCTCACAGTACCGCCGAATCAAATATCAACTAGTAACGGCAAGCAATATGTATACACCCACGCCCACAACTCGTTTGTGTTCTACTCGAGATCTCATCTACGCATAGACCTGGCTCATGATGCCACTGTTGGGGAACGTTGCATGGGAAACAAAATTTTTCCTACGCACACGCAAGATCTATCCATGGTGATGAGCATCTACGAGAGGGAGAGTGAATCTACATACCCTTGTAGATCGCTAAGCGGAAGCGTTAATAAACGCGGTTGATGTAGTCGAACGTCTTTGCGATCCAAATCGCCGAGCGTCCCGCGATCCAATCACGATCCTTCCGATCTAGTGCCGAACGGACGGCACCTCCGCGTTCAACACACGTACGGCTTGATGACGCCTTCACCTCCTCGATCCAGCGAGCGATGGTGAAGTAGTGGTTGAGTTCCAGCAGCACGACGGCGTGGTGATGATGGTGAGGAACAATCTCTGCAGGGCTTCGCCAAGCGCTACGGAGATTATGACGGAGGAACTAGAGGGTTAGGGTTGCCGCACACGGCTTGGGGAAATCTTGATGTGTCCCGTGTGCTAGCCCTGCCCCTCTATTTATATGTTGAGCCTTGGGGTCTAAACTTGGAGTAAAAGCCTCCTCCGGGTCGGTTTTGCCCGCACAAGGTCGGTTTGGCCCGCAGGGAAAGAGTCCAACTCGGATCCCTGCCGAACCGTGCACAGCCGCGCACAAGCGGTAGTACCGCTTCACACAAGCGGTAGTACCGCTTGGGCGGTAGTACCGCTTCACACAAGCGGTAGTACCGCTCGGGCGGTAGTACCGCTTCACACAAGCGGTAGTACCGCTCCGGCGGTAGTACCGCTTCACCAAGCGGTAGTACCGCTTACGCGGCAGCAAAACTACTTTTGCACTTTCCAATACCTTGTGGGCTTTATCCCTTTGGCTCATATAAAGTGTTGCTGCACCCGAACACTTCGGTAAACATCCGGAACCCCTTCCGGTGAACTCCGGAACCCTTCCAGAGATCAAAACACTATTATCACATATATCAATCTTTACCTCCGGACTATTCCGGAGATCCTCGTCATGTCCGGGATCTTATCCGGGACTCCGAACAACTTTCGGTCACCAACATAATAACTCAATTATACTAATCGTCACCAAACGTTAAGTGTGTAGACCCTGCGGGTTCGAGAACTATGTAGACATGACCGAGACACCTCTACGGCCAATAACCAATAGCGGGACCTGGATGCCCATATTGGCTCCTACATATTCTACGAAGATCTTTATCGGTCGAACCTCTATGTCAAGGATTCAGTTAATCCCGTATGCTGTTCCCTTTGTTCTTCGGTATGTTACTTGCCCGAGATTCGATCGTCGGTATCACTATACCTAGTTCAATCTCGTTACCGGCAAGTCTCTTTACTCGTTCCGTAATACAAGATCTCGTGGCTAACACTTTAGTCACATTGCTTGCAAGGCTCATTGTGATGTTGTATTACCGAGTGGGCCCTGAGATACCTCTCCGTCATACGGAGTAACAAATCCCAGTCTTGATCCATGCCAACCCAACAGACACCCTCGGAGATACCTGTAGAGCACCTTTATAGTCACCCAGTTACGTTGCGACGTTTGATACACACAAGGTATTCCTCCGGTGTTAGTGAGTTGCATGATCTCATGGTCAAAGGAACAGATACTTGACATGCAGAAAACAATAGCAATAAACTGACACGATCAAATGCTACGTTTACAGTTTGGGTCTTGTCCATCACATCATTCTCCTAATGATGTGATCCCGTTATCAAATGACATCTCATGTCAATGGCTAGGAAACCTTAACCATCTTTGATCAACGAGCTAGTCAACTAGAGGCTTACTAGGGACACAGTGTTGTCTATGTACCCACACATGTATTTGAGTTTCCAATCAATACAATTATAGCATGGATAATAAACGATTATCATTAACAAGGAAATATAATAATAACCAATTTATTATTGCCTCTAGGGCATATTTCCAACAGTTTCATCGCGTTTTATGATACGGAGCTGCCGCCACCTCTTGTTCTTCATCGGGAGGGCTGATCTGGAGTCCGTTCGGGGCTCCGGAGATGGGGATTCGTCGCCATCGTCATCATCAACCATCCTCCATCACGAATTTCATGATGCTCACCACCGGGTGTGAGTAATTTCTCCATAGGCTTGCTGAACGGTGATGGGTTGGATGAGATTTGTCATGTAATTGAGTCAATTTGTTAGGGCTTGATCCCTAGTATCCACTATGTTCTGAGATTGATGTTGCTATGACTTTGCTATGCTTAATGCTTGTCACTAGGGTCCGAGTGCCATGATTTTAGATCTGAACCCTCTATGTTTTCATGAATATATTTGAGTTCTTGATCCTATCTGCTAGTTATATGCACTTGTTATGGTTCTGATCCGTAGACCCCATAGTGACAATTGTTTGGGATACTCTCTGGGGCTGACTGTAATTCGAGGAGTTCATGTATTCACCATGTGTCTATGCAAGTTCTTATTATAAGCATGGATGACTATATACGGAATACTTGCCTACATTACATTGATGGATTGGAGCTATTGTGTATCGCTCTAGGTTGTGACTGTTATATGATGAATGTCATCCAGCATAATTATCCATCACTGATCCAATGCCTACGCTTTTCGCATATTGATCTTTGCTAAGTTACTACCGTTGCTGTTGCTATTACAATCACTACAAAACTGCTACTGTTACTATTTCCGTTACTATTGCTACTGTTACTACTGCTATGAAACTATCATACTACTGTGCTACTAAACACTTTGTTGCAGATATTTAGTTCTCTAGGTGTGGTTCAATTGACAACTCAGCTGCTAATACTCATAAATATTCTTTGGCTCCCCTTGTGTCGAATCAATAAATTTGGGTGAAATACTACCCTCGAAGACTGTCGCGATCCCCTATACTTGTGGGTTATCACGCATCAAGCAAATCATGCACAAGGAGATATCGTGTGTGGAGGAGTGATCACCATGTTGGCCAACTCCCTTGGTCTCAACTACAATCACCTTCGCCCCATTGTCGGTAACAACCTTGTTAACCGTCATTGCACCGGAATTCTAGGAGTAGCATACTTATTGCCTACTCCTATGCCTAACCGTTTTTCCATAGAACATGGATAATTGCATTATGTTCCATAGGCAGGAGATGCAGCTTTTGACCAAGAAGGCCCAGAACCTGAACAAGTAGATGAAGAAGAACTCGCCACCGATGAAGAAGAGGAGGAACCCCAAGAGCAGCCACAATATGAAGCCTACACCACCTATGCAGACCTCTACAGTCTCCAAGGCTCTATCAATGATATGAGCAGCCTCACCGAGTCCCTTCGAGGCATGTCTGCCTACATGAATTCAAGCTTCTCCAACTGGAGCCAAGGATGGGCTCCTGACCAACCGCCACAATGATCCCGCCGGTTTGGGCTAGCAAAAGCTTTGGCTTGGGGGAAGTCATCTCCACGTCTACATCAAGATGTGGCGGTATTTGAATAAATTGTAATGAGGTTGTACTTAAGCTCGATGAGCTTCAAAACACTCGTGTTGGTCTGTTCTAACACTTTGCTTTTTATTTTCTTTTGTTTTTCTTTTTGCCTTTGCGATTTTTCCGTTGAAAGTTAGTTTTCAAAAACCCAAAAACCGAAAAATAGAATAAGCTTTGCTTTGTTCTTGTTCTTTTTACCCCTTGGAATTCGTTTGCATTTTTGTTTTCAGAGGAGTTGATCTACGCCGGACAACGAGGAATGCAAGAATAAGGAAGAGAAGCGTGTAAATTCACTACAGTGAAGGTATGTCCTACGACTCCGTCTTTTGCACTTGGAATACTTAGAGTAGATGTAGTAGTAGTATGTGTGATATGTGCAAGAGGGAGTAAGTCTTGATAATTAAAACAAAGGTTTTGTTCTAGTAGCTGAAATAATTTTGTAGCCTTTGTTCTATTTAGTCTAGATAACCAAGACTTGCCGTGGGACTGTTTTTAAATGAAATTATCTTTACTAAGAATAACCATGCACAAGAGAAAGTCTTCAAAGACTTGGGTGTCGAGAAAAATTATAGAGAAGATGCTGTTAGAAATGCTCAACCCCATATGTTAATTTTAATAGACTTGATAACACTTGTGGATTAAATTGTCTAGAGGAACTTAGTTGAAGGGTGAACGAGATTATGCCAAAAATCTGTGTTGTATCTCTTACATGGTGCTTCAGCTTCTTGCTGGTGCCATGGCCCTGCTACTATATGCACGTGTATGTGTGTAAATGTGGCTTGGCCACCTTTCTTGATGTTATACTGAGGACTCCGCTAGCCAATGAACGATCCACCAGAGCTACAGCTCGGATTTCGGCTATGAGTTTGTTACCGTACGTAGTGGCAACACTACAAACGAATATTATTTGGCTTTCTCTTGAATGGGTGTGTATGTGGTAAATAAAGGGGACTGATCAAAAGAGCTCGAAAGAGACATATATCAGAGGTCCATAGTTCCCAAAAATTAAGCCACAACGAAACTCTATGCATGATCACTTATTTGGCATAATCCCTTAACGTGACAACCAAAGTTTCAGCAAACAATGATTGAAATAAAGTGCTTGGGATCCTTGAGGATGAGATAATAGTGGGTATGTTTTTTATCACACTAGCATCATATTTTTCTACATGCCTTCCTCTCCCTAATTTATGTTTTATGGCTCCGTCAAAGAAAAACTCTTCCGTGCATTCCCGACAAGCAATTGTTGTCTAGAATAAATAGAATTGAGTGTTGCAAAGTTGTTTTATCTAATAGATCAAAAACTTTGTGTTGATTATCTTTTCTTCACCGTCACTTGCACAATAACCATGCCACCGCTACATCTACACTAAGTTTTCAGGTCAAGAAGCGGAGGGCTATCTAGGCGTATCAATCATAAGTGAACCAAAACCTTCTCGTTATTTCGGTTTAAACAACTGAGTTCCTTATGATTCGGATTTCTCTCTATGTTTTTCAAGGGCGATTAAGTTTAATCTTGGGGGAGTTGACAATTGATATTTTTACACTCATTCAACCTTTTTTTAAACCGACATATTTCATTAAAACCGAGATATTTGCTCCGATATTGGTACTAATGACTAATGAATGCAAATGATTCCACAAATCCTCTCTTTGATGTGTTTCCACAGGAAATGGGCTAAAAAGGGAAGAAATCATGTGTGAACATGGATAGGAGTGGAAATGGACATAAAAGAAATCATCAGGAGGCGCACCAGCAAAGACAGCACAAAAGACGGCATTCCATACGACCGCGAGTGCTCGTATGAGCAGTCGTATGGCGTGAATTCCGAGGCACCTCGTGCACCTAAACAACTTTTATAAAGGGGACCACGTCAAAATTTCAACAGAACATCCGCGAGCAAAGCCAGAAAAGAGCCATCTTCACCCCCTTTCATCAACCCTAGCCTCCACTATTTCCATCTCCATAGTTGCCATCACCACCATAGTGCTTCCTCTCTAGATCATACTTGTAATCGTGCATCGCACAAGGCATCCATTGTAAGACATATTATCAATCAATCGATCTTGAAGATGTGTTCTTCAATGTGTTCTTCTTGTGATCTGATCTTCAAGTGTGAGTAGTTCGGTAAGGTATGGGTTGAGTCATATGCCTTGCAACCCACTGTATTTGTTGTAGGGATCAATGGAAATGCTTTGAATTAATGTCCCGTATGTGTGAAATAAAAAATTTCTGTAGATGTCTCTTGTCTCGTCCACGATCTTCATCCCTGCAGGTACCCAGAATCATGGAGATCGAGCCACGGAGGCTAAGGGCAAGGAGAACGTGAAGTGTTATTCTGAACTCCAGTGACAGAAGGGTTTAGTATGGTAACACGGATCCAATCCTTGGGGATTCATGAGGTGTAGCCATTAAACGCCCAAAGCTCTTGTCTGATTATTTTAATCTTAATTATTGAGGCAACCCCGCGCGACAGATAGGGCCTGCGGTAGGACAACTGATTCTTGATGTAGGACTCGTGTCGGTCAAGATGTTATTTGGACACATCCCCCACTTCGGTTAGTAAGAAGAACATCTTGATGTGTGACTTCCAGCGCACAAATTAAGAGCATATTTGGTCCCAACGCAAATACATGGTTGTAAGCATTAAGACCTGATACCCATACCTATTTTTATTATAAGTGTTTCATACCAACTAGCTTGATTGATCCGGTCAAAAGCTCGAATTGATCCTTTAACGAAAGCTTGCTAGAGACCATCACTTCAAGGGAGCCTTCCTCTCGTGGGTTCGATAACCCAGGGTCACCTCTGAGGACATAGGTGCGGGATACTTTCTGTTCCTTTACTGGATCACTAAAAGGAGGAATCACAGGTGCAAGCAGAATAATGCCTCTCATAAAAAAAATGAATGATGCCCTAAAGAAATTCGAACGTGCGGTGCTTATGCTAAGAAAGTGAACGTAGGCGCCGGCCGTTGGAGAATAGTACCTGATTCTCGGCGACGTATGGGCATCGTGGTCATACATGAAAGCTAAGTGTCATCGATGGTGCTTGTGTTGTGGTTGAGTTTGGGCCGGCTGTCGCTGTTGGTGAAGCGGCTCCGGTGCTTCGGTTGTGACACTTGTCGACATCCAAGAAAGCTGATCTATGGTAAGTGAACTGTTCTACAATAAAGACGAGAAAAACTAGAGTACAAATTGAAATAACCTGATGAGGCGGCAACGTAAGTAAAGTTGGTACGGTGGAGTTGAATATGGCGTCCGTGGAGCGGGTCCGGTGTAGTGGACGAAGGCGTCGGCGAAGCACATCCGGCATGGTGTACAATGCTTTTGGTGAGGCAGATCTATTACGGTGAACGAGGGCGTCTATGAAGAGCCAGCGATGTGGCGGACGAGGGCGTCTGTGAAGGGCCTACACTGTGGTGGACGAGGGCACCGGTGAAGCAAATCTGGTGCGGTGGACCATGATGGCGGTCAAGGAGATCTGGTGCGGTGGACAAGCCAGTCGCTGAAGCGGCTCCGGTGCAGTGGTGAATTGGTAGTTGGAGGTTCCAAGGTGCGGAAGGTAGATCCGGCAGGGTGTGAGGTGCACCGCTGTGGTGGAGGACTAGATTCGGCGGCTTGGGGGAGAGGGAGGGGGAGGGGGATGCGGGGAGGGGTTCTGGGGAAGGATGTTGGGGGGCAAAAAGGGGAAAACAATGGAGTTACCAAAGCAACCCTTTTTTGTTGATGTGGCAGTGGTAAAGAGGAATATCATAGGGCTAAACTTTCGGGCGCGAGATATTTCGATCTGAGCGGGAAGTTTGAAAGCTTTTGATGGCTGAATTATGTGTTCTGCTCTTATACAACCGACTATAATATCATGGCCGAGTATTTATTTGTTGTGCACGCAAAAAAACATAAAGGTGCAAGTTTTGAAAATGAATGTCTCCAACTCGAAACTTAGATTGTCCATTCAATTCAAATATGGATCATTGAGCTAGTGGAAGCAAATACCATCATATGCTCCAATTCAAATGAAATTTTGAATGTGTTTATCCTAAATATGATGACACAAACAAATATGTATGTGTGTGAATAAAGTGCATGATTATAAGGTTTGAACACGAGAAAATGTGTATATCTCTAGGTTTGATATATGAATTTGAAATCATGCAATCCCGGGTTAAAAAATGTACCCCCATTTAAATGAATTACAGAAGGTAATAATGGAGTTAAATTCAAAATTTTCAATCTTAGGTTAGTAATTCTGGTACTTCAAAGTATACCTCACATGTTCAAAAGTATCGCCATCTCAAAGTCCAAAATATGAAACAAATTGATCAAGCATGACTGCACACACAATTTACCATATATTTCAATTACGTCTATGTCTCTCAGACATACACCCCTCACTCTTTATCTGAAGCACACCACCCCGGCCCCTCTTCCCCCACACAAGCCTTTCTCTCCCCCAGACACAAACCCGTGCACACATTATCCCCTCTCTCTCTTCTAGGTCTGCCCCCCAATATAGGTCTCTATCTCTTTGTCTCTCGAACATGCACACATCTCTTCCCCCACTCTCTAGGTCCCCCAGCATCTCTCTTTCCCAAGAACACACACTCTCTAGCCGTGTATCTTTCCCATACACACAAAACACTGCCCCCCAACGTCTTTCTCCCTAGGTATCTGGCACTCGCACACTCTCCACCATCTCTCTCTCTCTCTGATTGATACGCATCTCACTAACCACCACCCCTACACACAAACACCTTCCCTCTCCTTGTGCACTTCTCTCGTCTTTCCATCTCTCCCACATGCGCACTCAACCCTGCTTCCCTCTATATGTCATGACTCTCTCCATAGCTCTCTAGTTGATCATCGATCTCAAACTCGCACGTTGTTCTCTCCACCATCTATTTAGATCTCTCATGAAGTCTCCCTGATGCACACAATGACTCGCTTTCCTTGCATCTCCCTACATAGGCCACTTTCGCACACCATCGACCTCGTCTCCCTATCTGTCGGGGATATAATTCCATGATATGACCCGACTCATGACGTTAAGTCGCCCTGAGGTTAAGTCATCTCTGGGCTTAAGTCACCCTGAGGATGAGGCCCGGCAGAAGTATGACCCGGCTGCTACAGTGCCAGGGTGAAGTTAACCCAGCCTGCTACAGTGCCAGGGGTAAAAGTTAACCCGGCCTTCTACAGTGCCAGGGGTGAAGTTAACCCGGCTGCTATAGTGCCAGGGGTAAAGTTAACCTGGCCTGCTACAGTGCCAGGGTGAAGTTAACCCGGCCTGCTACAGTGTCAGGGGTGAAGTTAACCCGGCCTGCTACAGTGCCAAGGGTAAAGTTAAACCCGGCCTGCTACAGTGTCAGGGGTGAAGTTAACCCGTCCTGCTACAGTGCAAGGGGTGAAGTTAACCCGGCCTGCTACAGTGACCCGGGCGAGGTTCGTCAAGAAAGAGTCACAATACAAGATGGAGACCCTTTAACTTGGAAGACACGAATGACTTAGAGTAGGACTCCAATCACGGGTATAACCCGAAATCTCATGTAAGCCGCCCCTTCAACTTATATAAGGAGGGGCAGGGCACCCCAAGAGGAACAAGTTTTTAGAGGTCAAGATAGACAGTTACGTCTCAAGACAGACGTTTTGATAGCTCTCGAGATATAGTCAGGGAAACATCACCCTTGTAATCGAAACTATGATCATCAATATCAATCAAGCAGGACGTAGGCTTTTACCTCCACCTGGGTAAAACTCGCGTCTTCTCGATTCCGATCAACCCCGTTCAAGTTACCACCTAGTTGCGATGGCCTCACCACTAAATCCTTTCACGAGGACATCTGCCGTGACAAAACCACGACAGTTGGCGCCCACCGTGGGGCCATGCACGGTGGTGTTGTGTTCTTGGAGGGAGCTCCTCTAGGGATCGAGAAGCTCGCATTTGGCCGGATGAAGAAGACTCAGCACAGAAGGATCTGCATCAGCTTCAAGTTCATCAGTCCAGATTTACAATCTGTGGGATTTAAGTTCGAGAAAAATTAGGGTTGCGGTTTTTGTCTGCCGCCGTCCTGCGATTTATTTGATTGTTTTCAAGTCGCCAAGACCGACAGCCGTCCTGCAATTATACGCCTCAAGGAGACCTTCTGCTACTGTATCTATTGACCGGATCAAAAAGAAAAAAGAAAAAAGAGAGAGAAGTTTCAAAGGCAGCTTTTCCCGTGGGGCATCGTGCGCGTGGTTGATGGGTCAAAATTTCTTCAGCATGGCTAGACAGCTTCGTCAAACGCCGGCGAAAAGCTTGCGTCAAACCTGCCCTCGCGCATGTCGCCCGCGTTTAGCAGAGGACGATTTGGATTCGGCGACTCAGGAGCGTAAAGCAGCAGCATCGATCCGTATTGGAGTTGGATTCGGTCCTGTGTGAGACGCCCGTGTTGAGCAGTCAAACTGAACGATGCACACCAGATTGATCAAAAGCGGCGAGTCAAGAATTTTAAGAAAGCCAAAGTGAAAGCAACTCCCTTGAGAGGCTGTGTGTGGTCAGTTTGCTGTTCGCCCTCGAGACGCAGACCCCGCCGCACCCCGAGTCGCCGGGGGCCTCCCCAACCGCGGCCGCCACCGAGCCGCCTGCCGCCTCTACCGCCACACCTTCAAGCCGCCACAGGCCTCCCCTGCCGCGCCCGAGCAGAGAAGCGCCGCGAGCCGCCGTCACCTCGCCTCGCCTCACCGGTCTGCCCTTTGTTCTGTCTCGCCGGTCCGCCCAAGCCGCCGCCACAAAGAGCCGTTCCCAGTCGCCGTGGCCGTGTTGAGCCTCCCCTGCCGCGCCGAGTCGCTGTCGCCTGCCTTCGCACCGTCGACCCGCCGATGCGCCCTCGCGGCCGTCTCCAACCTCGTCGCCTCCAAGCCGCCTCCATGGGTCTGCCCCTGCCGATGGCCCGCACTCCGCCGCCGTGGCCATGCCGCCGCCGTGGACTCTGCCTCGAGCCCTTGCTGCGTCGAGCCGCCGCCTCTGAGCCACCCTGGCCTCGTGCTGGCTCCGCCGTGGACGCAGCAAGCCTCCCCGGACGAGCGGCTTCGCCTCCGCCTCGAGCTGCCGCCGCGGCCTCACTCGCCGCCTCAGCCGGCTGCCGTCAAGCCGCCCGCCTCTGCTACGGCCGCCTCCGAAAGCCGGTCTCACCACGCGCCGCTTCCGCCGCCACCGCGAGCCGTCACATCGAACCGCGGACTCACCGCCTCGTCGACCTGCCCCGCGCCGCGAGCCGCCCGCCTCCGCCGCCTCGTCTTCGAGCCGCGCGGCCGCCTCCGCTCCGCGGCCTCGGTTACACGCCGCCGTGGCTCACCTCGCCAACCGCGGCCTCACCTCGAGCCGGCCTCGCCTCGAGTCGCCCCGCCTCGCCGCCTCCGCCGCCGTGGCTCGCCTCACCAACCGTGGCCTCACCTCGAGCCGGACTCGCCTCGAGTCGCCCCGCCTCGCCGCCTCCGCCGCCGTGGCTCGCCTCGCCAACCGCGGCCTCACCTCGAGCCGGCCTCGCCTCGAGTCGCCCCGCCCCGCCGCCTCCGCCGCCATGGCTCGCCTCAACGCCCGCGCAAGTCGCCGCCGCTAGTCACTGTCGCCTGCCACCTCTACCGCCTTGCCTCGAGCCGCTCCTGCCGTCTCCGCCGTTGTGCGTCGAGCCGGCCCTGCCGTCTCCGCTGTCGCGCGTCGAGCGGCCTTGCCGTCTTCGCCATCGCGCCTATAAGCTGGCCCCCTCACCAGCAGCCGCGTCAAGCCGCCGCAACCGTGACTCGCCTCACCGGGGGCCTCCCCGAACCGCCTCGCTCTGCTTCCCCGGGGCTTCCTCGAGCCGCCCAAATTGCCGGCTCTGCCCCACCTACTCTGCCGCCGTTGTGGTCTCGCCCGGCCTCCCGAGCCGCCCAATCGCCAGCTCCCCACCACTCTAGCAGCCAGCTCTAGCCGGATGCTAAAAAAAAGTGGAAGGGTCAGCACGACCTGGAGGAGGACGCGGGATGTAGGCACAGACTCGACTCCGCTGCCCTGGTCTGCCCCGCTGGTCCGTTCCGAGCCGCCCAACTCCTGTTATGCTACGGTCGCGCAGCAAGCCGCTTTGCCTCCGCCGGAGAGAGTGGCTAACTCACTGTTGAAATTACTGGAGGGGATGCACAAACGCTATATACGGATCATCTGACATCCGGACGAATCAGGTGAAATCCATCCAGTCGATTTTTATTGATACATTTTTTCTTTCGAGAACAATTACTCTCGCCTGCAATATTTTTATGCAGGACAATTATTCACTGGAAGGGCGATCGTCGTGCCACGGATACAAAGCTCGCGCCAACGTTATCATGCGCCAGCATCCGACCGTGCCGTACTATTCAATGAACGCGTGTGCAAACCGCCGACTATGCGGGTCGGTCTACATCAACACGTGGTCGCTTCATCTGCTCACGCCGCGGCCGATTCATCCGTCCGCACCCGCGGCCGACTCGCCTGTCCGCGCTGACTTACAAGCCGAGGCCGACTCGCGCGTCTGCGCTTACAATGCCACGGGCGACCCACGTTTCCGCGCCGGGTTGCCGGCCGACTACCATATCTACATCAACACACTGGATCCGTGTCCGTCAGAAAAACTGTTCACATGGACGCCACCGCCTACGTGGCCCGGTCTACTCCAACAACTCTGAAGCAAATACAAACATATTATCAGCCTCCGCCTGCAGGCGCACAAGACGCCACCGTTGCGGTTTGGTTAACTTCAACAAACAGCCGGGACAAACCATCGGCCGGATTTCCGACACGACTTATACGGGATCATCTATGACCCACCACGGTCGACCTCAACCCTCCGCGGATTCACATCGCGTTATCAACGCCAAGGACATACAACAAGTGTCACGAAGACCATCAACTTGCCACATGCTTCTGGCTTCAATAAATTTCAGCTATCAGCTGTCAACGATATGCCGGTTTATGTTATGGCCAAGTATGAAGAATCTCAAGCCAACTCCTTGAGTCGACTTAAGACTTGGGAGCTACACAGACATGACTTGCCAGATTTGGTCGGTTTTCACAAATTCAAGAACCCCAGTCATTGCGAGGAAGACAACCCAGACATGGGGGCTGTTGCCTTCTGGCGAAAAATCAGGGTAACCAAAGAAGACTAGTTGCCATGAGGCGCAGTCTCAACATGGGTATCCCGCTCAATTATGCTCACTTGGGGGCTTCCAACTCATCGAGTTCAGCTTTCTCACCCTCTTGAGCCGGCAAATGACGCCACATTATATCATTGGTCACTTGGGGGCTTCCAACTCACCGAGTTCAGCTTTCTCACCCTCTTGACCCGGCAAATGTCGCCACATTATCTTGGTTAAACCTGCCTGTCTGCTTGATGCTACTCCGCTTAGGTGACCCGGTGTACTCTTGACAAGTCAATCATTTTTATGACCCTGAACTTGCCTTGGTTAAAACATCGGTTATGTCACGTGAGAACCGGCTTACAGAGAGCAAGGATAAACCATGGGCTATCATGCTAGCTTCATTGAAGCAAGACTCGAGCCTCGAAAGCCGGTCTTATGTTGTGCCTCGAAAGCCGACGTTTTTTATACTCTATTAACATACGCATACATCATCATACATTGCATCATCATTGCATCATCATACAATGCATCATGTATGCATGAACATATTTGTTTATGTTGCAGGGGCCGGTTTTCAAACCAGGTTACATTGTAACTCTGCAGGAACAAACAAATCTTTAATAGCCAAAATGGTTGGATCTTCATCATGGTTTATCATAACCAGTATTAAATGATTGAGATATCAATTCTCCTATTTTCCCGGGGTACAATTCCAGCCGGGTAACATATAATACCTAGTCATTTAATTGACCGGATTTTTGATTATTCAACATGTGCTTTGTATAAGACTACATCACTTATGGATTTTCTCACACATATTTGCCGGGTTGCACTGCAACCACGGCCAAGGATTTCTTTCATCGCAAAGGCATCACAGAGTGGATCTGAATTTATTTTACAGTGGAAGGAATAGTCCCGAGTCACCGCAGGCAATACGACCCGGCACTTGGGGGCTACATTATTCAAATCAAAGATTACATCAAGTATGAAAGTCCCATGTCACTGCAAGCATGCACCACGGCACTTGGGGGCTAATGCATTTTTACTAGTCTCATTGAAGACCCGGCCCATCACATAATGATAAGCCGGCCCTTGGGGGCTACCAATTGCTCCTGTCAAAAAATTCAAAGTACACAAGCCTTAATAGTGACCCGAAGCTTGGGGGCTACATCATATATGATCTTTTCAAAGGAGTACATGTAAGTTCCAAGTCGCTGCAAGCAAACGACCCGGCACTTGGGGGCTACAACAGTCAGTTGTTTAAATAGATCAAAAGGTCCAAGTTGAAGACCCGGCCCATCATATACTGATGAGCCAGCCCTTGGGGGCTACACATGTGAAGTGCAAAACTTTCAGTTCATGATTGAAGACGCAGACGGATAACCCAGATTTTTCTCCAAAGTTGCAACATTTATATTTAAGCAAGTCTTAAGCTATCACTTTGCTCTACTCTTAAGACTCTGGGGCTACAGGTTATCGCCTCCAAGTTATTCAGACAAGTTAGCTCAACATCATACGGATTTTTTATTCATTTTTTCTTCAAAGTCTGAAGCATTGAAAGTTGGCACAACATCAGACGAATTTTCTTTTTATCAAGCCAATGCATTTGAAGACAATTCAAAATATCATAAGGATTATTTTTCTGCATGGAATCAGCATCAACATATTGACATGGAAGAAACTCAGGAGCTTAGCATGAATAAATCCAAGCTAATCTGGGGGCTAATGTTGGGGATATAATTCCACGATATGACCCGGCTCATGACGTTAAGTCGCCCTGAGGTTAAGTCATCTCTGGGCTTAAGTCACCCTGAGGATGAGGCCCGGCAGAAGTATGACCCGGCTGCTACAGTGCCCGGCCTGCTACAGTGCCAGGGGTAAAAGTTAACCCAGCCTGCTACAGTGCCAGGGGTGAAGTTATCCCGGCTGCTACAGTGCCAGGGGTAAAGTTAACCCAGCCTGCTACAGTACCAGGGGTGAAAGTTAACCCGGCTGCTACAGTGCCAGGGGTGAAGTTAACCCGGCCTGCTACAGTGCCAGGGGTAAAGTTAACCCGGCCTGCTACAATGCCACGGGTGAAGTTAACCTGGCCTGCTACAGTGCCGGGGGTGAAGTTAACCCGGCCTGCTACAGTGCCGGGGGTGAAGTTAACCCTGCCTGCTACAGTGCGAGGTGTGAAGTTAACCCGGCCTGCTACAGTGCCAGGGGTGAAGTTAACCCGGCCTGCTATAGTGACCCGGGTGAGGTTCCGTCAAGAAAGAGTCACAATACAAGATGGAGACCCTTTAACTTGGAAGACACGGATGACTTAGAGTCGGACTCCAATCACGGGTATAACCCGGAATCTCATGTAAGCCGCCCCTTCAACTTATATAAGGAGGGGCAGGGCACCCCAAGAGGAACAAGTTTTTAGAGGTCAAGATAGACAGTTACGTCTCAAGACAGACGTTTTGATAGCTCTCGAGATAGAGTCAGGGAAACATCACCCTTGTAATCGAAACTATGATCATCAATATCAATCAAGCAGGACGTAGGCTTTTACCTCCACCGTGAGGGGCCGAACCTGGGTAAAACTCGCGTCTTCTCGATTCCGATCAACCCCGTTCAAGCTACCACCTAGCTGCGATGGCCTCACCACTAAGTCCTTTCACGAGGACATCTGCCATGACAAAACCACGACACTATCTATAGGCCACTTTCGCACACCATCGACCTTGTCTCCGTATCTATAGGCCACTTTCGCACACCATCGACCCCTCTCCCTCTCTCTCTCCCTCTCCCTCTCCCTCTCCCTCTCCCTCTCCCTCCCTCCCTCTCTCTCTCTCTCTCTGTCTCGCACTCTCTCTCTCTTTCTCTCTCTCTCTCTCGCACCCCTCTCTCACACACACTCGATGTCTCTTCCAAATAGCACGCACCCCCGCCCGCACCCACGCTATCTCGCTACTAGACATGCCTCTCTCTCTTGGACACACATGCCATATCTTTCCCCCTTCCCTACTAGGTTTACATCATCAGTGGTCTCTCTTCACACACGCACTCTCCCTCTCACACACACGTGCACGCACAAACAGACACACACACACACCACCCCATCTATCTGGATCCCTCTTTTAAGACACACACCCTTGTATATTCTCTCCAGCTCCAGGTATATATATACATATATCTATCCCTCTCTCTCTAACTCACATGCACACCAAAATTCTCCGTCTCTCTAAGTCACACATGTCTCCCTATGTCCGCATGTGTATGTCACACACTCACTCTCTGACTATGTCTATCTCTCTCCATGTCACACAACACAAAGCCCCATAGGTCTCTCTCTATCTTCCACACAAACACAAATACACAAAGACTCTCTTATCTCCGCCTTAGTCTCTCCATATCACACACACGCATGATCTCTCGCTCGCACACACGCTCAACCAAGGTTTTCTTGTCGAAAACTTATGATCTATTCATCAACAGTCATGGTAGTACAACGAACACCAGACATGAAAAAAATACATCTACACATTCGTAGACCACATAGCGATGACTACGAGCACTAGAGCAAGCCGAAGGCGCGCCGCTGTCATCACCCCTCCTTACCGGAGACGGGAAAACCTTGTTTTAGATAATTAGTAAGTCATCATGCTAAGGTTCCACATGCTCAGCCGTTGAATAAAACGTAGATCCAAGTTTATAAAAACAAGTATCAATAATATGTTTGTACTTGCATAGTTTTGAGTTTTCCATCAAGATATTACTCACCCATGGTTGACAGTTAGTTTGAATTACGTACAGATACGTACTGCGTAACTAGACGTCCTTATTGACTTCCAAAGCTTAACTTTCACTCCTACTTACAATATGTAGAGTATTTAAGAAAAAACTACCACTTTCCAACCAGCCCTAGCAAGAAATTACTGTACAAAAATTAGCAAAAACATACCAAAATTTTCTTAATCCGTGGCAAAAAACTACTACCAAGTGCCGATTAGGCTTGTTTAAACATGTTTATGATAGGGTTGGCCCACATGTCTATGCTGACGAGGAACCTTAATTCAACACCGTCTGTTTGACCATTGTGTTGACTGTTATGACATGTGGGACCCACATGTAAGCATTAATCCTCTTCTTCCCCCCTCCAAGCATTTTTCCTGAACATTACTTCAAACAGTTCGTATGCGTGGTCGTCGCCGGTGATGGGCGAGCTGGCCGCGGCTCCGCTGGATAGGCCGGCCACCGCGACGCCAGGCAAGCTGGGCGTCGGCTGCCGAGCGAGCAAGCCACCGCGCTTGCCTCCACATGGGGTGCCTGGCTGGCGCAAGCGCGGCTCACGTGCGAGCAAGCCACCGCACTGGCCTTGGCCCGAGTCGGCTGGCTGGCGTTAGCACGGCATGAGCGAGCAAGCCGGCGCGCTACCGTGCGTTCAACAGGTTGTGTGCTAGCTTGGCTAGCTAGCGGCCGCAAGCGCCGCTTTGAGCTAGCCTCCGGGCTGCTGCAAGATGGGCTCCGCACCGCCGACGCTTTTGACCTCGCCTTCTGCCGGCGGCGGTGGCTGCCTGACTTAGCCGAGGATGACGAGGTCGACCGGCCAGAGGTAGGAGGAGACTTGGGGATTTTTTTGAGACTGACATGTAGCTCCCACATGTCATAACGCCTAACTTGCCGGTCAAATAGACGACGTTGACTTAAGGTGCCACATGGGTTTAAACGAGCCTAATCGGCACTTGGTAGTTTTTTGCTATGGATTAAGAAATTTTTGGTGTGTTTTTGCTAATTTTTGTAGAGTGGTGGTTTCTTGGTAGGGCTGGTTGGAAAATGGTAGTTTTTTGTTAAATACTCCAATATGTATAACGAACAATCTACTAGTAACAAATAGCAATACTACGTTGCGTTGTAGTGGTCGCGGGAGTCAAGCTCTCAATGCATGGTTGTGGGTTTGATCCCCGCCCAATGCACGGCGGCCCTTTTTTATATTTTGTTAACCTCGCTGCGAGCAACATTGTGTCTTCGTGCTCGAAAAAAAACTCTGTTAATCCTACCGCCTGCGTGAGAGTGTTTGGTTCTATTCCGCCTACTGGAGCACACTTTTCAAAAAACCCAAAGATAATTGTACACGCACATAAATCATTTCACAATATTTCAGTAGAACTCTAGAAACAAACAAGTCATATTACGGTGTGAATATGGCTCATTTTAGACTAGGGCATAAATTTTGTCCATTAACAAAATCAGTGGTAATCATATTCCTTTTATTTCTCAAGCTGTAATTCAAATATAATTTTCTTTCTTGTGGCATGGTTGAAATATACGTATACATGTTAAGAAAACTTTCTTCGCACACTGGTAGTTTGACTTTTGAAAGTCCGATGCACTTGTCGCACCACAATCTGGGTGCACCGGATAGCTCAGCCACCTGCACGGGTTTTTCCTCACGTATACTTTGCACGCGCCATCATCTCGTGGCTCACGTGCGATCAGGCCGGGAGGTACCATGTGAGAAGGGAGCCGACTTATTATATCACAGCAGCGTTTCTCGCCTACAAGCTCACCCTTTACTTGCCCCCTCGTTTGCCGCTTCCTTAGCTGCCATCTTTAATGGCACCTCCCAATTAAGCCGGAGGAGCCGGGAAAGCCTGGCGCCGCATTGGGAACAGTGCAATATGGCCCTAGACCTAAAGTATGTAGCTTGTGCCATTGCACGCATGGACTTCGCTCCTTATACATTGCACACATGGATTTCGCTCCTTACATTTGATCGGCTCTAAAGTCGCACTACGATCAGCTCTAAACTCTATAAAAAACACCCTCTTTGACGCTATTAGTGTGCACATCACAATCGCTGATGAACAGGCTACTAGTGTGTGCGTAAGAGGAGCGGCTGAGTAGGCCAACTACGCACATGAATAGAGAAGCAAGAAGGTCTGCAGTACACAGGTGTACTTTCCCTGCATTGATAGTACATCGATGGTTCTAGAGAACAGTAGTACCCTCCACTTGCAATTGTAACTCCTTGCATAGGCTTCGACCTATTGGCCCACATGTCAGCCTCCAAAAATGTGGCAGATATTCAACCCATTTTTTTAGAATTTACACTCCATTTGCTGGGCTGGGTGAACAAATAATGTAGCATCTATGCGGCCCATTTAATTTTTTTCTAAGAAATTACAACCCAATTGCACTTTCTCGAAATACACGGATTTGCTGGGCTAGTTGTAAGTACAATGTTGGGTTGGACGGAGCAATGTTATCAAAAAATAAACCGGGGCTGGGCATTTTATTATAAATAAAATTAGATAATGAGCGCATTATTATTACATTGGTCCTTAAATCTTAGCAAGCTTTTGTATGCAATCACCAGGATTTTCGTTGCCTTAGAGTAAAAAAAAGGATTTTCCTTGCCAACTTATTGTTAAACATTTATTTTTATAAGTTAATAAGACGTGGGATATTTTATTTAGGCTAGACGTGGGCGAACTGAGTTGGTTTTAGGGAAAACCATTGGAAGAAAAAAAAGAGATGGTAGGAATAAAAACCAAAATTAAAGGAAGCGGGATCGTCTATAGAAAGGTTAGACGAAGTAAAAGTGAAACAGAACATATTTTATTTTTAATATATATAAGTATCTATTAAATATATGATAATAATAATAATATATAATAACATAAGAATAATATAAACATATCTAATATGTATAGAAGGGAAAACATAAGTTGGACCTGGTATTCTTATTCTTATATAGAAAAATAGAACAGAGCTCTGCGTTTTCTTCAAAAAAAAACATAAGTTCGGCTGCGGATGTTTAAGAAAAAATAAAACCTAGGCTGGTAGGCCCATAGGCCGGTAGATACATGCTAGACCTCAAAAAATAAGTTGAAACCACTGTGTCGGCATGTCATGGGATGTGCATGTTAAAAAACAAAACCTAGGATGGGCAGGCCACAACCCAGCTGATACTTGTTCGCCCTCTGAAAAAATGATACCTCCTAGCTCCTCGAGGACAGTCTTCATTGTAAATTTATCGCGTTTATTGCCTACGTTGACAAACCCGTTGGCCCCAACGTCAGTATACCATTAGGAGGCAGATTTTTTTCCAATGAGGCACTTGCTTGCATACGGATCCCTAAAAAAACTTGCTTGCGTACGGCCATGGACCTGGTGGGTCCCGACTGTCGTCCTCTCCATGTACAGTCCTCTCCAGATTCCTCTTGTTTGTTGACCATATTAACAACGGCAGACGGCGACGCCGCGGCGAGTGCACAAAGGCGGAGGATGACGTCGAGGCCTCGGACGGGAACGAACCGAAGCTGGGGAAGACATGGTAGTGTAGCTGTAGGCCGTGCACCTTCTTTCTGTCGAACATACCACAGTAGCCCAGTGGCTACACCCCCCTCCCCACACATGTTTAGCCCGGGTTCGATTCCCCCTGGTGTAGTGGAAAAATCCCCAATTTTTTTGCATCTGCTATTACGAACATGTGGGTCCCCCCTTGTCATCCACAAACACACCACCTCCAACGCTTGCCAAAATTTTGTCCCGAGTATTCTCTGTTTTTCGCACACTCAACATTGTCTGGGCATTTTGAAAATAGCATATCTTTTTGACTGTGCATCATATGAAGATGTGCTATACATGAATGTTGATCAGCATGATGCTAACTTGTTGTTAGTACCATTTTTGACCATGCATAAAATTTCCAACATGCTGTTATCCCTGTTTGAAAATGGCGTGTTGATATAAATGCTCTCCCTCTGAAACTTGTAGTTTCTTATCTGAAACTGAAACTTGTAGTTTCTTCTCTAAAAATCACATGGTCTGTACTTTTATATGAAACTACATTTTTGAAAGTACTAAAAATAGATCTCTGGAATTCACAAAATACTTCATATGCTCAATACTGCAAAGACCTAAAATTCAAGAGACATTCATATCTGAAAGTACTCAAAATACACAACACAAAACACAATTCACAACCTGTGACACCCTGGTTTTTGGCAACTTTTTCTTTTCGAAATCTTTCTGGCTTTATTTGCAATTTGGTTGGAGTTTGAACCTTTTCAATTGACATTGGACTTATGAATTCCTCTGAGTGATCCAAAGCCCTCAACATCTTGCCAAAATCTTGTCACTCACCCTCTGGATCAATTTCCAATTCTTTATCCTTCCCAAGTATTCATTTTCTTCCATTGGGAAAATCTGTCATCACTATGGGTTACAAAGCAACCAATAGTTCTGGTGATCAGAAAAATCCCAAATTAATCCCACACCTTCTTGTCATCATCTACTACCACAATCTTCAAATACATTTCATGGCCCAGTACAAGATTTTGTCCAGAAAACCCCATTTGCTCTCTGGACAGTACTGGTCATTTGTGAAGAAGCTCATATTTTCCCAACTCAGTAAATTCCCAGAAAATTCCCTGAGATATTAGGAAACCCATCTTTCCACAATATCCAAAAATATCATCTTATCCAGTACAAATTTTCAACACCAATATTCGGCCAAGTTTCTATTCAGTTGGAACCTCTGTGAAGGAAGTACCAGCTAGAGGTATCCAATTGAGCTGAAATTTTTATGGCATCTTCTCCTCACCAAATAACCCTGCCACACCAAAATTCGGCTCCATCAGATCACCCAGATGAGTGCTACAAGCTCCTCTAGGTTTCTGGTTCAATACATCACTTGTACATGAACCATATCCAAATCTTGATGAAACTTTCTCAAACTTGGCCAGCTTGGAGTCCTTCCAAAGCACAACACCCCAGACATCTCCATTGGCTCCATCTCCAGCTCACCTCTACTCTAGATCTCTCTCAAGTTCTCTGTCAGAGACTGTAGCTGAAGCTACACTTCGAACCAGTCTGTATCTAGTCGAACGAGAGGCACAAGTGGACTAAGGGATCGAGGGTCGACGTGCTGGACAAGAAACGCCAGGCTCTCGTGGCCTCTAGACACCAATGCCCGTGGTGAGCACGGCATTGGCATGCCACTGCGCGCGCTCTGCATCGCGCCCGTGTCTGATGCGTCTCGTCCGACTGCCTCGCATCACCGTAGCTTGTCCCCGTGTGCCGACATCCTCCCCTTCCTCCACCTGGCCGCCCTGGATCCATCCCCTCGCCGAAATCGCCCTCGCCGGCCGCCACGCACGCGGGCACTGTGCCGCCCGTGCGGGCACAGTGGCTTTGCGGCGCGTCTTCTTCCTCCACTAGCCGCCGTAGCCGCATTAACTCCTCCTGCTAGCTCCCGTCGCGTCGCCCGCGTTGAGCCAGCCAGCGTGGCGTACCCTCACCAGCGACGTGTCCCAATCCCGCCGCTTCCAGAGAGCTCCTCCCCTGCTATATAAAGGCCTCCCCGTCCTCTCCCGAGCTCCTCACCCCACTCCTCCTACTCCTAATCGCCTCCCAGAGCACCGAGCCACGGCCGAGAGGCCCTCTGGCCTCGCATCTCGCCGGAGCACCACCGCCACCCGAGCTCTGCCTCCTCGCCGATTCGCTCCCTCCCAGCCTCCATTGACTCCACCACCGAGCTCACCGCATGCCACTGACCTCGCGTGAGCTCTCCCCGACTCGAATCGCTGCCGAAACCGCCGTCTCCGACGACACCCGAAACCCGCCGCCACCAGAGAGGAATGGGACGACGTCGTCCGGCCACCGTTCGCCAACCTTTGGGTACGTGCGTGTTCATCTCGAAGTGCTCGATCCACTCCAGTAGTCGCCGGACTCCGCCGCCGTATGTATCGCCGGCGACGATCGCCGGAGAACTGCATCTCTCTATTCCCTCCTCCCCCTTTTAAATCTGACCGCTGGGGCCCGCTCGTTAGTTGCTTACCGAAGCGGTAAGTGGAGGCGCCCGGGCGATTTACGCCTTCGACGTGGCCCCGGTTGATTTTCTGATCTTCTATTTTATTTCCAGAGTTGACCAGAAACTTTGACCCTCCATAACTTTTAAACCATAAGTCCAAATCAATTGATTCTTTTTGCATCTGGTTTGTCTTGAGCTCCTCTATTTTTTGGCAAATTTTGGCATTTTTCCCATGTTCACAGAATTTCTGGTGAACAGAACAGTAATATGTGACATTTTCAATTGCATTTTGAAAATATTTTCAGAGGGAAATACTTTTGGATTTGAAGCCCAGGAGTTTGTGGACAACCCAACAGAGCAAGGCAACCATGTCATCCATTGCGTGAAGCATTTCAATAGTGTTGGTTATTTAATTGAATTATATGCATTATGTTTAATATATGATAATTCATGGTAAATTATTTGGATACCTAGCTACTGCCATGTTAATGTATTCCTGATAAATACCCATACTGGTTAAATGCTTGTCAACACTAAACCTAATCGGTTGATCTAGTGTCACCTGTCTGGACTTATTCGTGCAGCCACATTTGCCGGTATGGAACGGCCTTGACTTGGTCTGGCTTTGTGCTCTTTTATCGGTACCACCAAACTAGGGAGGGTTATGCGTGCGTGCTGCCCTGATCAGGTAGACGATGATAATCCTGTGAGCCAAGTTGAGTTATTTTGCCAGCGTCCCCGTTTGGGACAGTTAGTGGCCACGACGGTGGCAGGTGTCACGGGGTGACACAGGGGCCACCCAAGACATGACCCTGGGAGGGTATGATTGTCGGTGGTACGATAGAGGGGTCACGGGTCAGGCAGGTTTCGTTGGAGCACCACCGGTCCACCCGAATGGGATCACGAGGCCAGGTACTCCATAGTGTGGGTAAAGTGCGCAACCTCTGCAGAGTGTAAGAATCTATTCGAATAGCCGAGTCCACGGTATTGGACAGTCCGTACTAGGCCACTGTATGGTCAACCACCCTAAAGATAATAATGATGGAAGAACTTGTCTTATGGTCGGAAGTGTTCAGTGGATTATGAGAATTCCGAGGGTTGTGGGACAACCCAGATGAGAGTAAGTTGGTAACACACTACTAGGAAAATGCTTATAGGTAGGACATCAGTAGTAGCGCTGGAAATAAGCAAGCGCAGCTGCTAATTAGCAAGAGCGTTGGCCCTGGGCAGCGCTATAAGTAATCATTTATCAGTAGCGCTGGATTCAGAAAGAGCGCTACTACTAGTAAGAGAGACCCAACACTCCCACCGACGCTAGCTGTAGTAGCAGCGCTGTCCAGAAAACAGCGCTACTAATAAGAATTTAGCAGTAGCGCTTTATTTTACAACATCGCTACTGCTAATGGGTCCCTCTTAATAGTAGCGCTTTTCCTTGAAAGCGCTACTACTAAGTACAATAGCAGCAGCGCTTTCTTAGAAACAGTGCTACTGCTAGTTGCGGCTGGTGCCACCTTTCCACCCACCCACTCCCCTCCTCCCCCTTTGCCCTCTCTCCCCCTACTTTCCCCTCTCCCCTCTCTAAGTTAGTTCTCTACCACTGTTGCCCTTCTTCTCTCTTCCTCCTACCTCTCTTCTCTCCCCATTAATGCCCCCTCCACCATAACTCTCCTCCATAAATTGCCTTCTCATCTCTAGCTAGCTCCATAAATGCCCCCCTACCTCATTTATTTGTCTCTCCCTCCATTCCATTAGATATAGATCTAGCTAGCTCATCTCTCTCCCTCTCCATTAGTTACCTAGCTAGCTAGAGTCATCTCTCCTCCCCAACAACTAGCTAGATCTAGCTAGCTATTTAGCCATCCACACTTTCGATCCCTATAGGTAGCGAAAGGCCTCATCCGGTCGATCGGTCTCTCTCGGGAGATAGGTGAGTAAAAAGTTGTTCATTTCAAGAATGGAAATATGTGTGTTTGGGATAATGGAGAGATTTGTGCGAGTGACATGCCCCCGAGTTGCTTATGTTTTGCCGAAATGTCGATTTATTTCCGTTTCGGTGAATTTCGAGCAAACTCGATATGTCCTATTTTTAGGCAAGGTCATGCCAAATTTTTATATGACTTTGCATGCATGCATGCATTTTGTTTATAACCCTTTTCCTTGTTATACCATGCAGTCGGTCATGAAGGTGAGTGGATGGAAGGTGGAGTGATACATGCAATCCGCGGTGATGGACATGTATGCAAATAATCGGACTAGGATTAGATGTCCGTGTACAAGATGCAAAGAAGGAGTCCTTTTGGACCCTTTTGATGGTGGCAGTTTGAAGGCGCACCTGCTGATGTATGGTTTCATGGATGGCTATACTCGGTGGATAAGTGAAGATGATGATGATGAGGACGTCCACATGGCAGGGAATAACGACATGGGGCTAGACGAAGAGATGACCGATCGACACGAAGACGATGGCGCCGGACATGGCGGCGGGGAAGAGTCCGAAAATGACGGCGGCGGAGAAGATTCCGGACACGGCAAAGAAGAGTCCGGACATGGCGGAGAAGAGGCGGCGGTCACGCCGCAGTCTTCGACGCTACTAAGTGCAGTCGTGCAGGACCCTCATGTTCGAGACCTCCTTCGCAAGAGTACGACTAGCGAGAGAGCTGCTTCTAGAGAGGAGGCCAAGCTGGCGCAACTTGAAGTAGACTCGAAGACTCCATTGTATGACGGTTGCGATCCCGAGGTCACCCGCTTGAGTTTCACGCTCGAACTTCTAAAGACGAAGGCCAAAAACAAATGGACAGACAAAATCCTCGATGAGCATTTGAAGTATCTACATAATAAAGTTCTTCCCACGGGGAACCTGTGTCCTACTAGTGTCGAGGAGGCCAAGAAAATCGTTTGCCCTTTTGATTTGCCGCAATTTAGGTACCACACATGCATCAACGATTGCATCATTTATCGGGGGACGGAGCACGCGGAAAAAACCAACTGTCCAGTATGCAATGCTTCTCGATACAAGAAGGAAGGAAAGAAAGCTCCTCAGAAAGTTGTATGGTACTTTCCGATCACTCCCCGTCTGCAGCGGTATTTCGTAGATCCTAAGGAAGCAAAGCTCATGCGCTGGCACGCGGAGAGGAAGAAGCCCGACGATGGAGATGATCCGAAGCTGAGACACCTCGTAGATGGTAGCCAGTGGAGAGCATTCAACGCCGTATATGGATTTGCTGTAGAAGATCCAAGGAACATCATGCTTGGTGCGAGTACCGATGGCACGAATCCGTTTGGAAACCAAAACACCAACCACAGCACATGGCCCGTCTTTGTATGGATGTACAACCTCCCCCCATGGAAGTGCATGAAGACAAAGTACATACACATGAGCATGCTGATTCAAGGGCCGAAACAACCGGGAAATACTATTAACCTGTATCTGGGTCTTCTGAAAGAGGAGCTAGACACGTTACGGAAAACACCTACATGGACATGGGACGCCAGCAAAGGAGAGTATTTTTATATGAGAGCCGCGCTGATGACGACAGTGCACGACTATCTCGGTTACGGGTATGTCTCAGGCCAGGTGTGCCACGGATACTGCGGATGCACGAGGTGCATGGATGATACAACGTCTCAGCAGCTTACGTCAACGAAAGAAGGCGGGTCCGGGAAAATCATGTACATGGGGCATCGTAGATGGCTCGAGAAGGATGACCCGTGGAGAAAGCGTGGAGATCTATTCAATGGTAAGGCTGAGCATCAAGGTCCTCCACGTAAGAGGAAAGGCGCCGAAATCAATGAGCTGTTGAAAAACTGGGAATAGTGCCCCGCGCCGGGAAAGATGAAAAAGGCGCCGGAGCCGCTACTGAAGGTATGGAAAACGAGGTCTGTTTTCTGGGACTTGGAGTACTGGCCCAATCACGACGCGCCTCATTGCCTTGATCAAATGCATATCACGAAGAATGTCCTCGAGAGCTTGCTTGGCACACTGATGAACATGCCGGAGAAGACCAAGGACGGGCCCAAGGCAAGGAAAGACTTGGAAGATTTGGAGATCAGGGAAGATCTCCACATGCCGCCCCGTAAAAAGTCGACGGAGGATACGGAGACGGAGACGGAGGCGGGGGAAAGGGCCGAAAAGTCAACAAGAAGGAGGATAATTATTGCCCCCCTTCTTGCTTCACCTTAAGTACGAAGGAGATAGATCAATTCATCAAGTGCCTTATGGGAATCAAAGTCAGTTCCGGTTACTGTGGGAAGATAAGCAGATTTCTAGACCCCAAGAAGAAAAGGTTCAGCGGGTGAAGTCTCATGACTGTCACGTGATGATGACGCAGATACTCCCGGTTGCCATTAGAGGGATAATGGACAAGCACGTCCGTGACACGCTTACTGGTCTCTGCAACTTCTTCGACGTTATCTCTCGAAAGTCCATAAGTGTGAAGCAGCTCCGAAGGCTAAAGGAAGAGATCGTTGTCATACTATGTGAGCTTGAGATGTACTTCCCGCCCACGTTCTTTGACGTCATGGTGCATCTGTGTGTCCACATCGTGGACGACATCATCGACCTCGGGCCGACATTCCTTCACAGCATGATGCCGTTCGAGAGGATGAATGGGGTCATCAAAGGATTCGTTCGTAAAATGTCCCGTCCCGATGGGAGCATTGTAAAGGGGTATCTGACGCATGAGTGCATCTCCTTTTGCGAGAATTATATAGGCGTCGGAGACCCTGTTGTTGGTTTGCCCGTCAAGAAGCACGATGGGAGGCTCGGAGGAGAAGGTCACAACAACGGCCGGAGGGAATTGCACGTGGACTACTCGAATCGACGGAACGACTTTGACAGGGCTAACTTAGTAGTGCTACAACACCTAGATGTGGTAGATGATTATGTGGCACATCACAAAGAAACCATCGCAAATAAGTACCGTGATAAGGGGATGCTCAAGACGGACGACGAAGTTACTATAGAGCACAACGCCACTTTCTTGCGTTGGATCAAAAAGCAAGTTCTTGCTAATCCCCCGGAAGAGGGCAGTTCGGACGGATTGCTCATACACGCCTTAGCACATGGCCCCGCGCCCAAACTCGCGACCTATCAATCATACGATACCAACAGGTACACGTTCTACACGGACGCCAAAGACATGGACAGTGATTACCAGAACTCCGGAGTGACAATTGAATGTGTGACCGACGCCAACGGCACAACTGAAAGATTCTACGGAAGGGTCGAAGAGATCTGGGAGCTTGACTATGCTCGAATGCACGATGCGACGATGTTCCGTGTCAGATGGGCTAAGGACGTCGTAAGAGAAAACTAGTATTTCACTACCATGTCTATACCCGACGCGAAGAGCGCTACCGTGAACGTTAACGTCATCGCCAAAACTGAGCCATGGGTACACGCTGAGCACGTGACACAATGCTTCTTCCTAACCGACCCGACCAATCCCAGCCTTGTTGTCGTGAGGAGCGGCAAAAGGAGCATCATCGGAATGGATGGAGTCGCCAACGAGGAAGACTACGACCAATACGGCAACCCGATGAGGGAAGATGACGATGACGATGAAGCATACGTGAAAAGAAGAATCAATACTACATTACCTAAGAAAGATCGTACTCCATGGTTTCGGAAAAGTCACAAGGAGGGGCTCAATTATTCGACAACGAACAAGAAAGGGAAGAATCTCAATGTGAAACGTCGTCGACGCAGCTGAGAAACCATCGTTTATATATATGTATCTATTTTGTGTACGCACTTAAGTAACCGTTATCGGTCAAATGATGTATACATCGTATCCCCTTCAATTACCACCACATATGCATGGTTCCGGTGATATTCACGCAGTGTGGGAGGGAGACGCCGTCGTCGGGAGAAAAAAAAACAAAAACAAAAGGGATAATGCAATACAAAAGAAAAAGAAAAGTAAACAGAAAAGAAAAGGAAAATAATAAAAAGAAAAGAAAACTAAAAACTAGAAAAGGAAAATAATAAAAAGAAAAGAAAAATAAAAATTGGAATAGTTAGCAGTAGCACTGGATAGGGAAGCAGCGCTATAGCTAACTTAGCTATAGCGCTAGATCCTAAACCAGCGCTACTGCTATTTGTATTTTATAATTAAAAAAATAAAAATTGGAATAGTTAGCAGTAGCGCTGGACGAGGATCCAGCGCTATAGCTAACTTAGCTATAGCGCTGGTTCCTAGTCCAGCGCTACTGCTATTTTGAGTTAACCACCGCGCGGGCTCAAAATTTTGCCAAGTCCCATCCCCCCACTCTCCCACCTCTCCCCCTCCTCTCTGCTGTCGCGCGCCGCCGTCGCCCCTGCCCGCCGGCCGTCGCCCCTCGACCTGGACCTCGACGCCGGCCCGAGCCACTGCCCGCCCTCGGCCTCGACGCCGGCCCGAGCCCCTACCCGCCGCTCCGACCTCCTCCTCGTCCGCGCCGCCGCCGCTTCGGCCTCCTCGTCCGCGCCGCCGCCACTCCGACCTCCTCCTCGTCAGCGCCGCCGCCGCTCCGACCCCTTCAGGTACTGGCCGACCCCCTGCCCCCCACCTCCCCCTTTCTTTGTCAATTATGTTTTCTTTTTCTTTTTAGAAATGAAACTAGGTTTTCAATTTAGGTTTCAATTAGGTAGGCAGTAGGGATCAATTTTAGGGTTCAATTTAGGAATTTTTATTAGGACAAAATATTTATTAGCAAAGAAAATTTCTAGGGTTCTAGGGTTCATAAGTCAAAAGTTATATAAATTTCTTTAACCGCAACAATTAGGTGATGTTGTTGCTGCTAGGGAAAATTTTGAGTTAACAGAGAGTAGTTAGCAGAGAGTAGTTAGCTAGGGAAAATTAGCTATGGCATTTAGCTATGGCATTTTTAGCTAGGGCATTTAGCTAGGAAAATTAGCTAGGGCATTTTTAGCTAGGGCATTTAGCTAGGAAAATTTGCTAGGGCGTTTAGCTATAAAAAACAGTAGCATTTAGCTAGGGCAATTTGGATGTAGGTACAATTTGGATGAAAAGAGAGAGAGAGAGAGAGAGCAATGTATGAACCCTAGCCTAGCTATGTATGAACCCTAGGAGATGTAGCAGAGAGAGAGAGCAATTTAGTTTAGGGCAATTTAGTTTAGGGCAATTTAGGTATATATAATAGCTATAAATAAAAAACAGTAGCAATTTTTTTAGCTATAAATAAAAAACAGTAGCAAATTATTTGTAGCTAGGAAATAAAGACCACTATATTGCAATGTTTAGTGAGGTCATTTCACTCTATGTACTTGCTTGAATGATATATTTTGCAAATGATATATGTCATTGATGTTATATGATTTTGCAATGTTGGTTGAATGTCGAAGAATATCCGAGTGGCCTATGTTTTGCCGGAATGTTGATTCATTTCCGTTCCGGCAAATTTTAGGCGCTCCATATGTCCACTTTTTAGAAAAGGTCATGCCGAAAATTTCCGTGATTTTCGGCATGACCTGTGCTAGAAACTAGGACATATGGAGTGCCCGGGATTTGCCGGGGGGAATGAATCAACATTCCGACCAAATATAGGCCCCTTTTTTCTCTTCATTATATCTTTTATTTACAATTGTAGAATAGAAAACATGTCTAGCCACGACGAAGCTGGGGGTTCTGCTCGCCTCGACGAAGCTGGGGGTTCTGCTCGCCTCGACGAAGAAGACCCCATCGAGGCAGCAAATCACTATTTCGATTACCTGGATGAACACCAGATGGGGGTGCATGGTCGCGGCAGTGGCACCAACCCCGACACCCACACCGGCACCAGCACTGGCACCGGCACCGACACCACCCCCGAGACCGGCAACGATGCTGTCGTAGCCGGTAAAGCGCCGAAGCAGAAGAGGACACGAAAACCAAACGAGCTCGGCATCGGACAAATTGTGGTCATGGAGATGCACCCCAAAAAATTAGAGCCAACGGCGCCGGAGGAAGCGCGCAAGAAATGGGGCAATCAACTAGGATGCATCCTCAGGGAAACCGCCAACATCAACGACGAGAAGTTGAAGAAGATACCACATATGGAGCAGATGCTCCTAAAGAAGTTGCACAACAAGTTCCAGTTCCCCGGCCGCACAGAAAGCAAAGAACCGTGGGACGACGACGCCATGAAATAAGACCAAAGCTGAGACCAAAGAAGAGTTGCGCGGGGAAGTCCATGCAGCGGTCAATGAAGCGGTGGCTGGCGTCACGGCTAACTTCCAATCTGCAATTATTACCAACTTGATTCCGGCAATTATCGATTGGCATAAGAACAATCCAGAGAAAGGGGCAGAGGACTTTCCCCTTCCCAGCTACGTCGGGAGCAATTCGGTGAACATCACACCACCAGCAGCTGCTGAAGCAACCACAAAAGGTCCCGCTCCTGTTCATAGCAGCCCGACCTCCGTCTCTGGCATGCTCGTCGGGCCTTCGTCTATGGCTGAGCTCGACGCCCTCACGGTAATTACGCCTCATACCCTTTTCACCAGCATGTCTATATAGTCCTCCATTTCAGTTGCCTTTCGGATGTTTGACGTCGCAGACATGTCTTCGTAGGCCAACGATACCCCGTGCACCCTACTGTACGACATCAAGCGCCAGAAGGTGGCCGTGGGAAAGGCAACGATCGTGAAGCCGAAGGACCGCATGTTCCACAACCGAGAGATGCCCGATGGCGTCTTCAAGGTTAACGTGGCCAGTGTCTTAGCGGGCTTTGAGGATTTGCCTCCTCCGGTACCAGTCGATGACGAGGAGACCCCTCAATGGATTGGCGCATGCAAGAGCTGGTTCTTGCCTTGGCCGAAGACTCTTCTTCATGTCGAGGCGCCCAGTATCACACCAACGACAGCTTCTGAAGAAGGTATGAACACCACCCCACCTACCAAATTACCTGCACCTGTCGTGGCGGGTGATAGCGGATGACGCGAGGGAGAGCCTCAATTACTGCCAGATGACGTCGCCCCCGTTGTCGAAGAAGCAAATGCTGATGATGACATGTAGGAGGATGATGATGACCCAGACAAGTATTTCAACACCGCCTATGATGATGGAGGATTGATGGCTCAGGACGACGAAGACTCAGTCTATGAGCGTGGAGATGATGACTTGATGCTGCCTGATTTGCCGGAGCCAGAACGTCCTAAGGCGGAATGCAAAAAGTCTCTCTTCAAGCGATCCTCGCAGGAGACGCCTCCAGATGCCGCCTCTACCCAGCAACCCGAGGGCCGTCCACTGATGAGCCCGACGACACTAGGGGTGGTGGTTAGGGAAGGTATGGTGGGCTCACTACCGCCACCCGCCAAGAAGCAAAGGAGGAGACCGGACAAGAAAGGCCCTAAAGGCGCCAGAGCTGCTTCAAGCAGCCAGCCGGCGCCTCTGAACCCCGTGGTGGTAGACAGAATACCTGTCGAAGGTGTGAAGCGTTTCCATGTCGCCGGCGACCCGATCCTACCTGCGAAAGCGCTAGCGGCCATACAGAACAATGATCTAAGGAGACTCCATGAAGATGTGCTGGCCAAAGAGAAAAGCCTTCTCATCTCGGAAAAACCAGGATACCCGCTTTACGCGGCTCAGGTGCCGGGTGGGAAGTTGTACGTCCAGGGATGGCCCGCGGATAAGTTCATCCAGCGATTTGACTACATCGACGACATGTTCCACATGACCAAGATGGATTTCCAGTTCATCCGCATGTATGCGCTGTATCTCAACTACTTCATCAGGATCGAGAACATAAAATATATCTGCGTCGCGGACCCGTACCATTTGCACGAGAGCTTCTTGGCAGTCTGCAAAGAGCACCGTGACTATGCGAGCAAGTACCTAGGCGGCTTCATGATCGCTAGTAAGGATAAGGAAGCGATTCTCCTGCCTTATCATCCCACGTAAGTCATCCGCGCATATCCTTTTGTAAGTGTTAATCATTCCTTTGCAAGCATGGAGGCTAATTTGTGGTGTACTTAATTTGCGCAGCGGGGGGGGGGGGGGCGCCGTCCTCATCGTTCTGTACCCACAATACTCCCATGCTATGTACTTGGACTCATCGAAGAACATCAAGAAAAAGGATTACACGCACATAAAGAGTGTTCTCGATAGTGCACTGTTAACCTTCAGCATGTCTGGTGGATATATCAAGGTGAAAAAGTACAGGAAGAACGGGCTGGCTTTCGGCCATAAGACCGACTTCTGCTGCATCCAGCAACCGCACGACAGTAAGGCTGATGGATTCTACCTCATGCATCACCTGCTCGAGTACAGAAGGGATAATCAACGCCTTCGCATGTCACCTACTTCCAACGATGTCGAGATTGTTAGCTGGGCCACAAATATAGGAAGGACACCGGATCATTGAATCCGAGCTGACTTTTATCACGTACAGTGTGAACTTTCCCAAGTGATCATGAAGCAGGTCCTCGAACCAACAGGGTTGTTCTACCATGGGCCAGCAATGACGCGAGATGATGTCCGAGCACTGCTAATCGCTCAGCGTCTGGACCTGAAGCCTTTCAAGAAGCTCGGGTGCTTCCTCCCTGACTATGAACATTGGACCGCCGACATGGAGGACTGATTGTCGATGACAATATATGTGTCACTACTGTCTTTCTATCGCAAAACTTTGAATTTATGCACGGCGAAGCTATGTGATGTAATTAAACCGTGGTCCTGAACTAGCGTAGATCACTCTAGTTAATTAGTTTGGGTAGTTGGAACTTCGTTATTTATGTTTACTATATAGATTGCTTGTATTTTGCTAACTCTGTCTCTTCATGTTTCTCAAGTACCTTAAGTTGCATATTATCGATGAATTTATCAACTGACGATGCAGGTGCATAGATCAGAGATGGCGAAGGAGTGCTATGTTGTATTCGTTGGGAAGGTTCCAGGAGTGTACCGCCACTGGCCAGACGCTCAGGCTCAGGTGAACGGGTACTCGGGCGCTAGCCACAGAGGGTTCGACACCAGAGCCGAAGGGGAGAATGCTTACTTGAGGTGGACGCTCAAGCAAGAGAGGGAGCGGAACCGCCGGTGCCTCAAGTACTACATAGTCGTGGTCTTGCTCATGCTGATCGCTCTTCTCTTCTACATCATGGTTTAGATAGAGATGATGAAACTTGTGTGTGTGCCATGACCATGCAGTTGCACTTATTCGAGACATGACATGACTTTTGTGTATCGCTATTTTCGAGATGTGATGATATTTGTGTTGAATGATGATGATGATGGTATGACGAGACTACTTTATGTGTATGATATGATGAGAATATTGTATGTTTATTGTGATCTGATGAAACTACTGTATAGAGCCTGTACAAATACATCACAAATACGTAGAGGGGGGTATGAATCTGTGAAAGTAGGAATACTAGCAGCAGCGCTGGATTAGCATATAGCAGCAGCGCTGGGTTATCAGCAGCGCTGGCCATCCTGCAGCGCTACAGATAGTTATCAGTAGCGCTGGTCAGTGCAGCGCTACTGCTAACTGTACTTAGCAGTAGCACTTCTCTAACCAGCGCTACTACTACAACTTAGCTGTAGCGCGTTAGCAGTAGCGCTGGACCCAGCGCTACTGCTATATGTATTTCCAGCGCTACTAGTAGGCTTTCTCCTAGTAGTGACAGTAAGCACTCAAGTATTTAATATGTTCATTGCCATGCTATTGTTTGCTGCATTGTTTGGTTGCCATGAGCTTGCAAGTACATTCCAAGTACTCACCTGGCGTATCATGCCAGATGCAGGAGAAGCCGAGGACGGAGGTCCCGAAGGTTCGTGCTACGCTAACTAGGCCGTGTCCACAACAGTGTCCCTGTGGATGGAGTTTCCCGCGCTATGTTCCGCTATGCCGTAGTCTACCCAGTAGTATCGAGGCCCTGATATGTTCCATAAATAATGTTGATATTGTCATAGCACGTGCAGTGCTTTTGGCCTCGCTATCAATGTAAATTATGAGCTTGTACTCGAGATATTTCAATAAAGTTCAGTTTAGTTCTGTTCCAAGTTGTTGTGTGTTTCCAGAAGACATGATCTCTGGGTTGGAAACACTGGTAAACCGGTTCTCTGAGCCGGGGTGCCACAATGCTTGGTATCAGAGCCGCACTGACTGTAGGACACCCTAGTTAACCCTGCGCTAGGGCCACGAGTAGTTTAGAGTCTTGGTGTGTCTTGCTTGTTGCATTTGATTGCTGCATTGCATGGCATACATATAGTTTTTATTGTGCTAACTGCTGGTTTGATGAGTGTAGATGGCACCAGTTCCATACCACTACAATCATGAGCCGGCACCGTTCACTTTTCCAGTACTGCTTCGTAACGTCTGGCTTCAACTGTATCCCAACGGCGAAGACCCAGTGTACCAGGTGTTTCGAGAGAAGCTTGCTGGTTCAGTATTCGAGTATCACGCGGAAGCCTTTCTCACTGCGAGTTCAGATATTGGCAGCTACTCCCGTTCTTCCAAGGGCGGAACTGCTTGTACTCCAGAGTTGGCGATCCAGTTTGCTGCGGTGGAGGCTCTCACTGACTTGTGCTTTCACGAGGTCGAGATGCAGACTCATCCAGGTTTCTTTCACTATCCCACCCTGTCGCCTACGACAGGGCGAGTCCTTTTCGCACCTGTTGACCCGGCGAGTGATCGTGCTGCTGGTGTTTTATCTCGTTATCTGAACGCCAGTTACCGTATGATCACCTCTCTAGCCGAGGAGCCGACTTCTGCTCGCGAGGCACTTGCGGCTATTGCGGCAGCACAGTCTCCTCCTCCACCTCCATTTTCACCCATGTACACTCCACCCGTCCCACCTTCCGACACTCCTTCTAGTTCGTTCGGACCGCCAGGCTTTTCGTTTGGTAGTCAACGTGAGACCCCATCAGAGTGGGCCTCGCTTTTTTCTCCTTCAGAGGGAGAACCTTCCCGTCAGCGTCGTCGTGTTTCCTTTGATCCGGAGGCCGAGGTTCACATCCTCAGCTCTGATTCTGAGACAGAGTCAGACGACGAGGAGTCTTCAGTCTACCAGTGTTCGTGCCACCGGCGTCACTAGAGTGGAGGCTTGAGTTTCAGTGCATGCATCATAGCATCCCTGCATATGTCAACTGCCGTATGAGCAGTCTAGTCATGATCATCCCCCTGCTAGCTTGTCATGTATGATGTTGGGTTGCCTTGTATAATTATGTTGCTCTCTTTATTCGCTCTTTTTATTTGGCTTCTTTTCTGGTGTCACATTACCCTGCTTTCCCTTATGGATGTTGCTCATCGATTTGGTATTTTGCAATGGGAACAAATTTAGGATGAAGAGGTGTAGTACTCAAGGCGGCGATGGAACTCCCGTTCGTCGATCCGCCAGACAGGCAGGACAGTCACCAGAAGATTTACCACCTCCACCCCCACAGTCACCAACCACTGATCAGATTATGAGAATGTTTGAAGAGAAAAGAAATCAAGATCTCATGGAATTTCTGAAAAGTATGCAGACTATGGTGGGTCAGAACAACCACAATGGGACACACTCTAAGCTGTCTGATTTTCAGCGGACAAAGCCACCCAGTTTTGGTCAAGCTGTGGATCCTATGGAAGCTGATGACTGGCTGAGGACTATGGAAAAGAAGCTGGACATAGCCCGCTACGATGAGTCAGACAAGGTTCCTTTTGTTACACACTACCTGGAAGGACCAGCAGCCATATGGTGGGACAACAAAAATGTTATGGCCTTCTGGAGAGGATATTTCTTGGGAAAAGTTCAAAGAGGTATTCCGCAAGTATCATATTCCTACTGGCATAATGAAGGTGAAGCAGAGGGAATTTCTGGCTCTTACTCAAGGGAGCATGTCAGTGGGTGAGTATCTGAACAAGTTCAATAATCTGGCACGGTACTCTACCCATGACGTGTCCACCGAAGAAAGGAAGATTGACCGATTCCTAGGAGGGCTGAATCATACCCTCCGTTGTCAGCTCTGTATGCTGGACTTTCCTGACTTCCAAACTCTGGTAAACAAGGCCTTCATAGCTAAAAGAGAGCATAAGTCAGGATATGATGATCGCAAGTGGAAGTTTGAACCCAAGAAGGACAACCATGAGCAGTTTGTGCAGAAGCCACGTATTTGGCAACCAGGGCCATCTGAATACAAGCCTGCCTGGAACAATGGCAACAACAACAACAAGCCTGTCAGCCAGGACAAGACCTTCGGCAAACAGCCAGTGCTGGAGGACTGCCGTCGCAACAACACATGCTTTACTTGTGGCCAGAGCGGGCATTACTCCAAGCAGTGCCCCACCAGAAATGGGAAGCCATCATCCGACTTCAAGCCACAAGTCAACATTGTTGGATGCCGCCCCAATTCGAACTTCTATCGCGGCCAAGTCCATCATATCTCCGTTGAGGAAGCCCGCAAAGCACCAGATGTGGTTCTTGGTATGTTTTCTGTTAACAACATACCTGCAATAATTTTATTTGATTCTGGGGCTTCTCATTCATTTATTTCGCGGAGTTTTGCCCCCTTGCACAAATTTTCCCCTTCTCTTTTGGAAAAAATCATGGTGGTGCAATCCCCTGGCTCAATGCTCAGAACAAATGTGATATACAAGAATCTAGAAATCTTGATACACGATGTAAAGTTTCTAGCTACTCTTGTGGCCATCGAGTCCCCTGGACTGGATATAATACTGGGGATGGATTGGTTGGTACCACATCAAGTGTGTATCAACTGTGCCACCAGGAAAGTGACACTGGTTAACCCGGCAGGCCAAACAGTGCAATTCACTGCTAGCAGAGTGATGTCAAAGAAGGGAATGGCATTCAAAGCCACAACTACAGACATAAGTCTGATTTCTGTAGTCAGTGAATTTCCGGACGTATTTCCAGAAGAGATACCGGGAATGCCACCTGATCGGGAACTAGAGTTTGCTATTGAGGTTGTTCCCGGGACTGCTCCAATATACAAGAAGTACTACCACATGTCTTCCCCAGAGCTGGTGGAATTGAAGAAACAGTTGGATGAATTATTACAGAAAGGGTACATTCGTCCAAGCACTTCACCTTGGGGATCACCCGTGCTGTTTGTCAAAAAGAAGGATGGCAGCCTACGAATGTGCGTAGACTATCGCCAACTGAATGAGGTCACCATCAAAAATAAATATCCGCTCCCCCACATTGATGATTTGTTTGACCAGTTGAACGGAGCCCGGGTATTCTCCAAGATTGACCTTCGAACGGGGTATCATCAGCTAAAAATAAGGAAAGTTGATATCCCCAAGACAGCATTCACCACCAGATACGGTCTGTATGAATTTATAGTCATGTCATTTGGGCTGACAAATGCTCCGGCATACTTCATGAGCATGATGAATAAAGTCTTCATGGACTTCTTGGATAAATTTGTGGTAGTCTTCATCGATGATATTCTCATCTATTCAAGAGATGAAGAGGAGCACACGCAACACCTCCGTACTGTCCTGGAAAGACTAAGGACCCATCGCTTGTATGCCAAATTTAGTAAATGTGAATTTTGGCTAAGAGAGGTGGGATTTCTGGGACATATTCTGTCAGAACAAGGTGTGGCTGTCGACCCCAGCAAAGTGACTGATGTATTAAACTGGAAGACCCCAACCACAGTAACGGAAGTCCGTAGCTTTCTGGGATTGGCAGGCTACTACCGTCACTTCATCGAAGGCTTCTCAAAAATAGCCAAGCCATTGACAGAGCTATTGAAAAAGAACCACAAATTTGCCTGGACGGAAGAATGTGATAGCAGTTTCGTGGAGCTAAAGACGAGGCTAACCACCGCCCCTGTCTTAGTTCTTCCAGACATCCACAAGAGCTTCGACATATATTGTGATGCTTCCAGACGTGGAATCGGCTGCGTTCTAATGCAAGAAGGAAAGGCTGTAGCATATGCATCCAGACAGCTACGACCTCATGAAGAGAACTATCCCACTCATGACTTGGAATTGGCAGCCGTGGTTCATGCGCTGAAGATTTAGAGGCATTATCTCATTGGGCAGCGATGTGAAATATACACGGACCATAAGAGTCTTAAGTATATTTTCACCCAACCTGATCTGAATCTCAGACAGAGAAGATGGCTTGAATTGGTCAAAGACTATGACATTGGAATTAATTATCATCCGGGAAAAGCCAATGTGGTCGCCGATGCCCTCATCAGAAAGCAAGGTACCCTAAATGCACTAATGGAGGGAATGCATCCGAGGCTGCAGGAAGAGTTTGCTAAGCTGAATATGGTGTTATGCGGCCCAACTAGCCCGGATAAAATGGAAATTACTCCAACTCTTATGGAAGAAATTAAGGCAGCTCAGAAATTAGACCAAGAAATACAAGAGATCAGAGAGCGCATTCTGCTAGGAAAGGCCAAATCCTTCCGAATTGATGACCAGGACACTGTATGGTTTGAAAACCGAATATGTGTGCCTGATCAAGACAGCTTGAGACAGCAAATACTCAGAGAGGCACATGAATCTGCATATTCTATCCATCCGGGAGGAACAAAAATGTACCAGGACTTGCGAGAAACCTTTTGGTGGCCAGGAATGCAAAGGGACATAGCATACTATGTTGCATGTTGTGACATCTGCAACAGAGTCAAGGCTGAACATCAGAAACCCGCTGGGCTACTGCAACCTTTACCAGTTCCCCAATGGAAATGGGATGACATATGCATGGACTTCATTGTTGGACTACCCAAGTCCACAAGAGGCCATGATGCTATCTGGGTCATCGTGGACATACTTACAAAAGTGGCTCACTTCCTTTCGGTAAAGACCACTTTCAACGCTTACCAGCTGGCACAGCTCTACATGTCTCGGTAGTCAGCCTTCATGGAGTACCCAAATCTATCACGTCAGATAGAGGCTCCTTGTTTACTTCAGCATTTTGGCTGCGACTGCATCAAGCCCTGGGAACTGTGCTAAAGCATAGTACGGCATATCATCCACAGACAGATGGGCAGACAGAACGTGTGAACCAGATATTGGAAGATATGCTTCGGTCCTGTGCTCTCGCCCATGGACCCAAATGGGAGGATAGTCTACCTTATGCAGAATTCTCCTACAATAACAGTTATCAGTCAAGTCCCAAGATGTCAACGTTTGAAGCTCTGTACGGATGGAAATGCTGCACTCCTTTAAATTGGTCTCAGACAGGAGACAGCCATATCTTCGGCACGGATTTGATGCTCGAGGCTGAGAAACAAGTCAAGGATATCCAGGAGCGCCTTCGAGCAGCCAAGTCCCGTCAAAAGAGCTATTACGACCCGAAGCACCGAGAGGTAACTTTTGAGCCCGGAGAATATGCCTATCTCCGAGTTACCCCCATGAAAGGAATAAAAAGGTTTCACACCCGAGGAAAGCTTGCACCGAGATACATCGGTCCCTTTCCAGTCATGGCTAGAAGAGGCAGAGTGGCTAATCAGTTAGAGTTACCACCAGAGTTGTCTAACGTCCACGACGTCTTCCACATATCACAGTTGAGAAAGTGTATTGCACCTCCGATCAAACAGGCAGATATGAGTGAGCTAGAGCTGACCAAGGATTTGACCTACGAGGAAAGACCTGTCAGAATATTGGATGAGATGGAAAGAACTACCAGGAGTAAGACAATTAAATTTTTCAAGGTATTGTGTGATCATCATACTGAGGAAGAAGCTACCTGGGAAAGAGAGGATTTTCTGAGAACAGCCTATCCACACTTGTTCCTTGAGCAACTGAATCTCGAGGACGAGATTCATTCTAAGGGGGGGTAGGTTTGTGACACCCTGGTTTTTGGCAACTTTTTCTTTTCGAAATCTTTCTGGCTTTATTTGCAATTTGGTTGGATTTTGAACCTTTTCAGTTGACTTTGGACTTATGAATTCCTCTGAGTGATCCAAAGCCCTCACCATCTTGCCAAAATCTTGTCACTCACCCTCTGAATCAATTTCCAATTCTTTATCCTTCCCAAGTATTCATTTTCTTCCATTGGGAAAATCTGTCATCACTACGGGTTACAAAGCAACCTATAGTTCTGGTGATCAGAAAAATCCCAAATTAATCCCACACCTTCTTGTCATCATCTACTACCATAATCTTCAAATACATTTCATGGCCCAGTACAAGATTTTGTCCAGAAAACCCCATTTGCTCTCTGGACAGTACAGGTCATTTGTGAAGAAGCTCATATTTTCCCAACTCAGTAAATTCCCAGAAAATTCCCTGAGATATTAGGGAACCCATCTTTCCACAATATCCAAAAATATCATCTTGTCCAGTACAAATTTTCATCACAAATATTCTGCCAAGTTTCTGTTCAGTTGGAACCTCTGTGAAGGAAGTACCAGCTAGAGGTATCCAATTGAGCTGAAATTTTTATGGCATCTTCTCCTCACCAAATAACCCTGCCACACCAAAATTCAGCTCCATCAGATCACCCAGATGAGTGCTACAAGCTCATCTAGGTTTCTGGTTCAGTACAGCACTTGTACATGAACCATATCCAAATCTTGATGAAACTTTCTCAAACTTGGCCAGCTTGGAGTCCTTCCAAAGCAGAACACCCCAGACATCTCCATTGGCTCCATCTCCAGGTCACCTCTCCTCTAGATCTCTCTCAAGTTCTCTGTCAGAGACTGTAGCAGAAGCTACAATTCGAACCAGTCTGTATCTAGTCGAACCAGAGGCACAAGTGGACTAAGGGATCGAGGGTCGACGTGCTGGACAAGAAACGCCAGGCTCTCGTGGCCTCTAGACACCAATGCCCGTGGTGAGCACGGCATTGGCATGCCACTGCGCGCGCTCTGCATCGCGCCCGTGTCTGATGCGTCGCGTCCGACTGCCTCGCGTCGCCGTAGCTTGTCCCCGTGCGCCGCATCCTCCCCTTCCTCCACCTGGCCGCCCTGGATCCTTCCCCTCGCCGGAATCGCCCTCGCCGGCCGCCACGCACGCGGGCACTATGCCGCCCGTGCGGGCACAGTGGCTTTGCGGCGCGTCTTCTTCCTCCGCTAGCCGCCGTAGCCGCATTAACTCCTCTTGCTAGCTCCCGTCGCGTCGCCCGCGTCGAGCCAGCCAGCGCGGCGTACCCTCACCGGCGACGTGTCCCGATCCCGCTGCTTCCACAGAGCTCCTCCCCCTGCTATATAAAGGCCTCCCCGTCCTCTCCCGAGCTCCTCACCCCACTCCTCCTACTCCTAATCGCCTCCCCGAGCACCGAGCCACGCCCGAGAGGCCCTCTGGCCTCGCATCTCGCCGGAGCACCACCGCCACCCGAGCTCTGCCTCCTCGCCGATTCGCTCCCTCCCAGCCTCCATTGACTCCACCACCGAGCTCACCGCATTCCACTGACCTCGCCTGAGCTCTCCCAGAGTCGAATCGCTGCCGGAACCGCCGTCTCCGACGACACCCGAAACCCGCCGCCGCCAGAGAGGAAGGGGACGACGTCGTCCGGCCACCGTTCACCAACCTACGGGTACGTGCGTGTTCATCTCGAAGCGCTCGATCCACTCCACTAGTCGCTGGACTCCGCCGCCGTCTGTATCGCCGGCGACGATCGCCGGAGCCCCGCATCTCTCTGTTCCCTCCTCCCCCTTTTAAATCTAACCGCTGGGGCCCGCTCGTCAGTGGCTTACTGAAGTTGTAAGTGGAGGCGCCCGGGCGATTTACGCCTTCGACGTGGTCCCGGTTGATTTTCTGATTTTCTATTTTATTTCCAAAGTTGACCAGAAACTTTGACCCTCCATAAGTTTTAAACCATAAGTCCAAATCAATTGATTCTTTTTTGCATCTGGTTTGTCTTGAGCTCCTCTATTTTCTGGCAAATTTTGGCATTTTTCCCATGTTCACAGAATTTATGGTGAATAGAACAGTAATATGTGACATTTTCAATTGCATTTTGAAAATATTTTCAGAGGGAAATACTTTTGGATTTGAAGCCCAGGAGTTTGTGGACAACCCAACAGAGCAAGGCAAGCCATGTCATCCATTGCATGAAGCATTTCAATAGTGTTGGTTATTTAATTGAATTATATGCATTATGTTTAATATATCATAATTCATGGTAAATTATTTGGATGCCTAGCTACTGCCATGTTAATGTATTCCTAATAAATTCCCATACTGGTTAAATGCTTGTCAACACTAAACCTAATCGGTTGATCTAGTGTCACCTGTCCGGACTTATCCGTGCAGCCACATTTGCCGGTATGGGACGGCCTTGACTTGGTCTGGCTTTGTGCTCTTTTATCGGTACCACCAAACTAGGGAGGGTTATGCGTGTGTGCTGCCCTAATCAGGTAGACGATGATAGTCCTGTGATCCCAGTTGAGTTATTTTGCCGGCGTCCCCGTTTGGGACAGTTAGTGGCCACGACGGTGGCAGGTGTCATGGGGTGACACAGGGGCCACCCAGGACATGACCATGGGAGGGTATGATTGTCGGTGGTATGATAGAGGGGTCACGGGTCAGGCAGGTTTCGTTGGAGCACCACCGGTCCACCCGAATGGGATCACGAGGCCAGGTACTCCATAGTGTGGGTAAAGTGCGCAACCTCTGCAGAGTGTAAGAATCTATTCGAATAGCCGAGTCCACGGTATTGGACAGTCCGTACTAGGCCACTATTTGGTCAACCACCCTAAAGATAATAATGATGGAAGAACTTGTCTTATGGTCAGAAGTGCTCAGTGGATTATGAGCATTCCGAGGGTTGTGGGCCAACCCAGATGAGAGTAAGTTGGTAACAGTAAGCACTCAAGTATTTAATATGTTCATTGCCATGCTATTGTTTGCTGCATTGTTTGGTTGCCATGAGCTTGCGAGTACATTCCAAGTACTCACCTGGCGTATCATGCTAGATGCAGGAGATGCCGAGGACGGAGGTCCCGAAGGTTCGTGCTACGCTAACTAGGCCGTGTCCACAGCAGTGTCCCTGTGGATGGAGTTTCCCGCGCTATGTTCCGCTACGCCGTAGTCTACCCAGTAGTATCGAGGCCCTGATATGTTCCATAAATAATGTAGATATTGTCATAGCATGTGCAGTGCTTTTGGCCTCCCTATCGATGTAAATTATGAGCTTGTACTCGAGATATTTCAATAAAGTTCAGTTCTGTTCTGTTCCAAGTTGTTGTGTGTTTCCAGAAGACATGATCACTGGGTTGGAAACACTGGTAAACCGGTTCTCTGAGCCGGGGTGCCACACAACCTGCAAATTCTAATAACCCTAAGCTCCTCTTCTGATTATTCGTCGGTGCCCTCCCCTCCTATTCCTCGGTGGCAGACCGCTGCCCCGTGAGACAAGGTGAATGGCGAGGGAACCTTGGAGAATGGCGGGGAAGCATCGTCACGCCAACTGCTTTCCTCCTCTTGCGGTTGGGTACGGTCGGCGAAGACTCCACCGGCTCGCTTTGCGACGACACCCTCAGAAATGGCACCGTGTGGATGCTCGATCCTTGATCCTCTGGATGCTCGATCTTGGATTGATACTCCCACCCCCTCCGCCTCACGACCGGATTAATTAGGTGAATCTGTCTGCTCCATGGCCCAGAGGAGCAGCTCTATGTACTCCCGCGCGACTCCATCCGGGTGGATCGCTGCCTTTTCACTCTGTTTCAGATATTTGGCGATTTGCATCGCCGTCGCCACTAATTGCCACTGGTTGTCAAACCAAGACTGTATCTCCATCATCCTGGCTAGCTTCACAGGGTCGTCATCTGCAATCATCACGTATCAGTTGTACTCCTCCATCGATCTACTTCTCCATAGCAACTTCACTCGTCGGCGGTGGTTTTGGAATGGAAGTGGAGCGGCGGAAGTTTTGGAATGGAAGAGGAGAGGAGCGACGGTGGTCTTGGAATAAAAGAGGAGCGGCGGGCGGTGGTTTTGGATTGGACGAGAGCGGCGGTGCGCTGTGAGTGGATCCCTCCTAATAACTAAGTTACCCCTCACTTAAGAAGAGACCCCACATAAACTTGAGTACTGACCCCACGTTACCTTGTACTACTTTTGAGTACTTTCTTTCCAGTACTACCTAGTACTACCCATTTATCTTCCATTAGATCGAGACTTACGGAAGGCTTATAAAAATGCCAACTACCCTAAAACTTGTACTCCCTCCGTTTCGTTTTAGTTTGCATATAAATTTTGGTTAAAGTCAAACTTTGTAATGTTCGACTAACTTTATAGGAAAAAAATACCAATATTCACAATATGAAATCAATATTATTAGATGCATCACAAAATTAACTTTCTTATACCATATAACTTTGGTATTGTAGATGTTTGTAGGGTCGAGAAGATAGGTCTAGGGGGGGGGGGTGAATAGACACTTAACCAGCCAAAGGTGCAGTTTTTAGTTTTCTTGAAATTTAGGCTGATTTTAGCACTAGTTAAGATACAACCAATACTTCCTACACGTGCATATCTAGAGATAGAGCAGTGGAAATAGTACAACATGCAATTGTGCGGAAAGTAAAGGTGTAGAGAAGCGAAGATCAAACGCAATGAAGACACGGTGGTTTTTGGCGTGGTTCCGATGGGTGGTACTATCGTACGTCCACGTTACCCACAAAGGGTAACGGCTGCGCGAGTCCATGGAGGGTTCCACCCATGAAGGGTCCACGAAGAAGCAACCTTGTCTATTCCACCGTGGCTAACATCCACGAAGGACTAGCCTCACTTGGGTAGATCTTCATGAAGTAGGCGATCTCCTTGCCCTTACAAACTCCTTGGTTCAACTCCACATGATCTTGGAGGCTCCCAAGTGACAACTAACCAATATAGGAGACACCACTCTCCAAAAGGTAATAGACGGTGTTGTTGATGATGAACTCCTTGCTCTTGTGCTTCAAAATATAGTCTCCCCAACACTCAAACACTCTCTCATAGATTTTGCTATGGTAGGAGAAGGATTTGAGTGGAAAGCAACTTGGGAAAGGCTAGAAATCAAGGTTCAAATGGTTGGATTGGAATCTCTTGATCTCAACACATGAGTAGGTGGTTCTCTCTCAGAAAATGAATGGTGGAAGTGTAAATTCATTCTGATGGCTCTCTTAGAGAGTAGGTGGGGGTGGAAGGGTATAAATAGGCAGCACCAAAAATCCAACCATTACAAGATTTTTAACTCAACTCGGTGACACCAATCAGAAATCTCGGTGAGACCGACCTGTGTAAAAGGCTTGACCGTTAGGCTTTTCGGTGAGACCGAACGGAACGACTCAGTGTGACTGAAGTGCAATGGCTAGGGCAAAACTTCATCCCAGTAATTCCGATCGTTTCAACTCGGTGACTCCGAAGTGAATCGATAGCATTACAGAAACTTGGTCATGCCATCTCGGTGAGACCGAGATCCATGTCGGTTGTACCAAAACGTTAGGGTTTGGCATGTGGCAATGTATGGGGTCATCTCGGTGGGTCCGGATGGGAAGTTTTCGGTGGGATCGAGATGGACTTTTAGGATTTGGACAGATAAGTTTTGGAGAATGTGGTTGAGGGTTTTGGAGCAATATCTTCAAGCACTTGAGCAACAAACTCATCATCAAAACTCATCCCCTTTTAATAGTATTGGATTTCCTATAGGACTCAATGTGATCTTGGATCACTAAACCAAAAACATAGAGTCTTGAAGCTTTGCAAATCCATGTCTTTAGCATTTTGAGGGGGTCCACATCCATCATGTCCTTGCCATGCCACTATTGAACTTTTCTGAAATATACTAGGCAAAAGTGTTAGTCCAACAAGATGTATGTTGACATGAATTACCAAAACACCAAGGGAGCAAATGTGCTTTCAATCTCCCCCTTTTTGGTAATTGATGACAACATACATCAAAGCTTCAAATAAAGATGTAACAAGAAATATATGGAAGCTTAGAGAAATCATGTAATGTGCATATGCTCCCCCTACAAGTATGCAGCTAAATGAGACATACAGTAGGAATGGATTGTAATGTGTTACATGTACCTTGGCTATATGCATCAGAGCAACAGGATGAAAGTGAAAGTACCTTCATGTACATGATTCTCTCTTGCAAATAGTATGTGCAATCAAGCAAGAGATCATCGTGCACATGAGTGTGATGCATATACTTACCTTGAGGTGCTTGATCAAATCCCTGTAGAAATACACTTGAGAAAACAAGGTTAGATAACACAAGATAATTTCTCCAAAGGAAATGGACAGAAGACCAACAAGAATACCAAGATAGGTATGACATGTAAAGAAGAGAGTATCATTAGGTGAATACTTCCTTAAATGCAAACATGTCCCCAAAAGATCAAACGAGAATTTGCAACAAATTTCCAAAGATTTTTCTCCCCTAAAGCTTGACTTGAGCTTCCTCTTCCCCTGAATCTTAGACTTAGATATTGGGAGTGGGTAGGTACCTATGATCATCGGAGGCTCTCATAGGCAGGTTAAATTGGAGGCGGTCCAATTTTAATTAAGTTGAAACAAAACTTGACTAGGGAGTAGAATTAGGACAAAATTGGCTTTATGCAAAATAAAACTTAGAGATTTCCTCTTGATATATCCTTGCATATAGAAAATAGGTCTATTTTAATACCTTGGGTGTGACTTGCCAATACATTCAATGTATTGACCCTTTGTGGCTGCAACGTTTCATGTTGCAGATTTTTCCGACGAAGAGTAAGGTGCGATAGGTCGTTGTTCTGCACTCAGTTTTGCCGTGGAGTTGGATGCACTCATTTAATTTCGATGCTTCCGCAGTTATTTATCTTAGATGGCCTTCAGCCATATTATTGTAATAAATACTCTTTTGAGGATTATCAATGTAATAAAGTGTGTGATTGAACTCTGTTATTTCATCGAGTACTACGTGTTCTAGCTACTGATCCAGGGAATAGCACCATAAGCATAGAGACTTGGATCCTTATCGAAACCGGGTCGTTACAAGATAGTATCAGAGCACACGCTGACTGTCGGACGCGACCCCTAGGAAATGGAAAAGCCATAGGATGAAAGTTATATTTTACAAATTTCCCTATAGATCCGTTTGTAACACCCCCAGATCCTAACCCTGTCATTAAGCTAATTAATTAGTCATGTCATCATGATCGTCCTAAATAAATTGCATTTAGGAAATAATCCAACCTCAAATTCAAAATTCAAATTGCAAGTGAAATTAAAAGTTGCACAAACATGGCTACGAAATAGTTCATGATTTAGCAGATATTCCATAACAATTATTTGTTAAGGAAAACAACATCACTTGTTTGGTCATTTTGAATCTAGCAACCAAAACAGTACTAAATCAGCCCCTTTTAACCCTTTTTCATTTATGTAAAATTCAAACAACTTCAAATAATTTCCAAACTTTTTGTGGCAGTGCCAAATATTGTAAAGTAATTATGTGGCCAAGTGCTACATTTTACAAAAGTGTTTTGATGCTAAAAGAAAAGGCAAAACGCTGACTGGAGTAATAAACTGAAAAGGAAAAAGAAAAGGACCTAAAGAGTACTGTGCCACTGGGCTTTACACTGCCACAGTACGGCCCAGCCCAGAACCGGCCTCCTACAACCTCAGTACAGAGGAGAGGCAGACCATGGCGCTAGCAGTGCGCGCACATCGTCCACGTCGCCGATTGTCGCCGTGTCGAACATCCACGATGCCCTGGCGATGGATAAGAACTCCCGCAACCCAGTAGACAAACCCTAGCCCTCTGGTTCATCCCCCTCGCGCCTCTCTCGTTCGTTTTGAGTTCGCCCGAGCACTTGGCCGCCATGGCCATCGCCGTCGTCGCGGCCACCGGCCTCCCCGTCGCCTGAGATCATGTCCAGGAGCTTCCTCGTCGTCGACTCCGTCACCCCAGTGCATCCGTTTGACCGGAGCTACACTGTGTGCTCGGGATCGAGCTCGTTTTCCTCCACGGCCGTCGCATCTCGCTGTCGAGCTCGACGCATCCGGCCACCCCCGCGCTCTCTAATCACGTCCACGAGCTCCGTGGTGAGCTCCTCTGTCGATCCCCTCCTTTTCCCCTTCGGTTCGTCGCCGTTTGCCGTTGTCCCCGAGCTCCTGTGTACGTGTGCGTGCGTGTTGTTGCTGCCTGCACGCTGTTGCCGCTGCTGTGCTGCCGTCTGCTGCTGCTCCTGGCCGCGCTCGCCGTTGCCCTGCTCCCCTCGCTCGCGTGCGCCCGCGCGCCTCCTCCCCTGCCTACTGCCGCCGCTGCCGCCGTGTGCTGCTTGCTGCGCTGCGCTGCTGCTGCTCATGCTCTGCCGCTGCTTGCTGCTGCTCCTCCTGCTAATTGCTGCTACTGCTGCTGCCTTGCTGCCGCCGCTGCTCGCCGGCGCCGCTGCCCGCCGCCGCCCGTCGCGCGCCGCTGCCAGCCGCCGCCGGCTGCTGCTGCTACTGGCCATGGCCACAGCCATGGCCGAGTGTGAGTGTGTGCGGTGTGTGTGCATGAGTGTGTGCTCTGTGTGTGTGCGTGCGTGTGTGTGTGAGTGGCCGGCTGGACTCTGTCCAGTACGGCCGATCCTAATTCTAATTAGTTAGTACTAATTAGGTTAATTAATGTTTAGTTATATTAATTAGTGTTTAGGTTAATCTTTAGCCTATGACATGTGGACGCACTGTTAGAATAAAAAGGAAATCAAAATTAAAAATATCTAAGACAATGACATGTGGGACCCATCCCAACACTATTCACTTTGACCAGTCAAATTGACTTGGTTAATTCGGATTAATCAAATAAAATAATTTCATAAATTCCTGAATATTGCTAATACTTGAAAAATTAATAGAAAATAAACCGTAAGTCAGATGAAAAAAAATTATATGTGAAAAATGATCAGAAAAATATAACGAATCTGAATATGCCACCCACATACCTGCCACACCCCTCTAACATGTCGAACATGGAACCGTCCCCTCCGGATCAATACCGAAGAAATTGCCCGGAGCCGGGAAAATATTCCCGGATATTTTTCCGCTCCACCTAAAACACTTAGCGCTGCATTAGGTCACCCCTAGCATAGCTTACCAACATGTCATGCATCTGTGTTGCATATGTGTGCTTTATATTTACTATTTCTTCCCCCTCCTTCTCTCCCGATAGACCCCAAGACTGCCGACGACCCTCCTGAGTACAACTACGTCGTCGATGACCAGACCATTTCAGCAGATCTTCCAGGCAAGCAAAACCCCCTTGATCATTCCTATATCGCCTATTCCTTCTCCCTCATGCTTGCATTAGATTTTGCTACTATAATTGTTTGCTCCTATTCTGATGCATAGCCTGCTTTAGTAACCTGATGTTGCTACTTTACCTGTCATCCTAAACTGCTTAGTACAGGTTGGTTAGTGATCCATCATTGACCCCTCACCCTTGTCCCTGTTGCCCCGCTTTGTTACTAGTGCCTCGATCTTCACGATCGATGTGCAGAGACCGTCACATCACCACACAACCCCTTAGTTGTACGACTCTGCAGGGCTACTATCGAGTGCCGAGGGTGATACCTCGTACTGCACTCCTGATGATATCTCTGTAGTATAGCCCATCGGTGGTGATTGCAGAGGGTGATTTCCCGCTCTCCCCTTCCCGATGATGACTCTGTCGAGCAACCCCTCAAGTGGGAACCACCGAGGGTGATTCCTCCTGGTTCTCCTTGACGGATTACATCGAGTGGGAATCCATCGAGGGTGATTCCTCTGATTCCCCTTTGATGTGATGAACACACGGATACCCTACTTTACTACAGTCGCCGGGTAAAGTCGGGTCGACCCCGAGGGGTACCCGCGAGAGTTAAGAAGTCGGGTTGACCGTGAGGGTACCCGCGAGATAATTACGAGGTGCAGCCGGGCAGGCAGAGACCGCCCTAGAGAGGGATGGGCCTGGCCCTTGTTGCACTTCCTCGAGACGGGACGACAGGAGTACTGATCGCCACCGCGAGCTCCTAATAATTCGCTAACGGATTTGGGTATTGATCTGAGTGGGTCGTTGGCCCTATACACACTACCACCACGTAGGATAATGGTTATGGGACCCTCTACGTCGTATGTATCAGCCGAAAGCTCTGTCAGACGTCCAGTTCAGCATTGTGGGCCTGTCGGGCCAGTGCCATCCAGGATGACGTGGTGCTCGTCCCGGCTCGTCGCATAACGACCCGGAGTGCAAAGGGCGATGGGCCCAAGACCCCTGAGCACTTAGGATGTAGACCGGCGGGGACCTCTCTGTTAAGCTCTAGGTAGGGCTGCGGTGTGTCGATCAGCCGAGGCCGGGCATGACCCAGGAAAGTGTGTCCTGCCAGAGTTAATCTAGCGTGTTGGGTAACAATAGTGCACCCCTGCAGGGAAGTTATCTATTCGAATAGCCGTGTCCACAGTAACAGGACGCTCAGTGTTGTATCCCGATCTATTACTACTTGAACTGGATACTTTTAATTAATTGGAAGCTCCGGGATCGCTTTCTCGCATGGAGTCGAGGAAGGATCGCTCGGCTTTGCTACAACATGCTTGTTACTTTAATTATGTACTAATCTGCACTCTTCTTATGCTGCAAGACCGCTGAAGATGCTAGTCTTCGATAGGCTAGGCTTTCTCCCTCAGTTCCAACATTTCTGCAGTATAGTCCACAGATATAGCCCCATTCCTTTGATACCGATGCATACTTAGCATAGTTCTGATGCCAGTCTTGCGAGTAATTTGGATGAGTACTCATGGTTTCTTTGCTCCTCTTTTCCCCCATAACCGATTGCTGCGTTCAGATGACAGATCCCAGGAGCCAGTTGCTGCCGCCCCAGTCGACGACTACTACACCTCTGGAGGAGCCTACTACTACCTGGAGATCCCCGACGACCAGGAGTGGTTTAGGAGGCTCCCAGGCAGGAGGCCTTGCCTCTTTCGATCGTTGTCGTTGTTTGCCCCGCCTGTTCAAGGCCTATCTGTTTTACTTTTATATTTGTACTCAGATATCTGATGCTTTCGCTGACTCTTGTATGCTCAAGCTTATGTATTCGAGCCCTCGAGCTTCCTGGCTTGTAATATAAAGCTTGTATTATTTTATTTTGTGTCTAGAGTTGTGTTGTGATATCTTCAAGTGAGTCCCTAGGCTTGATCATGTGCATTTGCGTGTATGATTAGTGCACGATTAAGTCGGGGGCGTCAGAGGTTGGTATCAGAGCCAACTGCCTGTAGGAAGCCCCCTTTCCAACTCCTTGGCCGAAGTTGAGTCTAGTCTCTGAAAAACTGTTTTACTAACATGGCTGTGTGGCTTACGGGCCCACGTCGCCAACGGATGGGATTAGGATCTTTTATTCCTCTCCGTTACTCTGGAACTCTGATCTCTCTTCTTTTCGGGTTAAAGATTTTTGCTAACTCTAACTTTAGGTTCTTGAGTTCACATCCACCCGGAGAGCTGGATTGTCTGCAATTATTCCTTTCCATTGGTCTGTTTAATCTGATTCACACATTTTCCATTCCATTGGTCTGTTTAACCTTTCTTGTAATCTAGCTTTTATCTAAGCAGTATTGATTCCCTACTTGTGCAAACACCTCGGTGTACCACTCAGTCGGTAACACCATGTTACTATTTTTGTTGGCATTCAGGTAACCGACGGTGGATGAGAACTTTGCCTATTGTTCCGCCTCGTCTTAACGAGCGGGAAAATTGTTCTCTCCGTCCCTCGCCCTTGGTACCGACGTTGTTACCAACATAACTAACAAACTATCCTCTGACGTGCCTTACTATCATGGCCGTGCAAGATGTCACTGCCCTTCCTACTTTTAAACCCACACTAACCATAGTTCCACAGGATCGAAACCTGACTCTCCTGTAAATCCTTGATCCCGAAGATACCCCTTACCCCACCTTTTAAATCTCGGGACGATATTTCTTGTAGTGGGGGAGATTTGTAACACCCCCAGATCCTAACCCTGTCATTAAGCTAATTAATTAGCCATGTCATCATGATCGTCCTAAATAAATTGCATTTAGGAAATAATCCAACCTCAAATTGAAAATTCAAATTGCAAGTGAAATTAAAAGTTGCACAAACATGGCTACGAAATAGGTCATGATTTAGCAGATATTCCATAACAATTATTTGTTAAGGAAAACAACATTGCTTGTTTCGTCATTTTGAATCTAGCAACCAAAACAGTACTAAATCGGCCCCTTTTAACCCTTTTTCATTTATGTAAAATTCAAACAACTTCAAATAATTTCCAAACTTTTTGTGGCAGTGCCAAATATTGTAAAGTAATTATGTGGCCAAGTGCTACATTTTACAAAAGTGTTTTGATGCTAAAAGAAAAGGCAAAACGCTGACTGGAGTAATAAACCGAAAAGGAAAAAGAAAAGGACCTAAAGAGTACTGTGCCACTGGGCTTTACACTGCCACAGTACGGCCCAGCCCACAACCGGCCTCCTACAACCTCAGTACAGAGAAGAGGCAGACCATGGCGCTGGCAGTGCGCGCACGCCGTCCACGTCGCCGATTGTCGCCGTGTCGAACATCCATGATGCCCTGGCGATGGATAAGAACGCCCGCAACCCAGTAGACAAACCCTAGCCCTCTGCTTCATCCCCCTCGCGCCTCTCTCGTTCGTTTTGAGCTCGCCCGAGCACTTGGCCGCCATGGCCATCGCCGTCGTCGCGGCCACCGGCCTCCCCGTCGCCTGAGATCATGTCCAGGAGCTTCCTCGTTGTCGACTCCGTCACCCCCGTGCATCCGTTCGACCGGAGCTACACCGTGTGCTCAGGATCGAGCTCGTTTTCGGCCACGGCCGTGGCATCTCGCCGTCGAGCTCGACGCATCCGGCCACCCCCGCGCTCTCTAATCACGTCCACGAGCTCCGTGGTGAGCTCCTCTGTCGATCCCCTCCTTTTCCCCTTCGGTTCGTCGCCGTTTGCCGTTGTCCCCGAGCTCCTGTGTCCGTGTGCGTGCGTGTTGCTGCTGCCTGCACGCTGTTGCCGCTGCTGCGCTGCCGTCTGCTGCTGCTCCTGGTCGCGCTCGCCGTGCCCTGCTCCCCTCGCTTGCGTGCGCCCATGCGCCTCCTCCCCTGCCTACTGCCGCTGCTGCCCCCGTGTGCTGCTTGCTGCGCTGCGCTGCTGCTGCTCATGCTCTGCCGCTGCTTGCTGCTGCTCCTCCTACTAGTTGCTGCTGCTGCCGCCGCTGCTCGCCGGCGCCGCTGCCCGCCGCCGCCCGTCGCGCGCCGCTGCAAGCCGCCGCCGGCTGCTGCTGCTACTGGCCATGGCCACAGCCATGGCCGAGTGTGAGTGTGTGATGTGTGTGTGCGTGAGTGTGTGCTCTGTGTGTGTGCGTGCGTGTGTGTGTGAGTGGCCGGTTGGACTCTGTCCAGTACGGCCGGCCCTAATTCTAATTAGTTAGTACTATTTAGGTTAATTAATGTTTAGTTATATTAATTAGTGTTTAGGTTAATCTTTAGCCTATGACATGTGGACCCACTGTTAGAATAAAAAGGAAATCAAAATTAAAAATATCTAAGACAATGACATGTGGGACCCATCCCAACACTATTCACTTTGACCAGTCAAATTGACTTGGTCAATTCGGATTAATCAAATATAATAATTTCATAAATTCCTGAATATTGCTAATACTTTGAAAATTAATAGAAAATAAACCGTAAGTCAGATGAAAATAATTTATATATGAAAAATGATCAGAAAAATATAACGAATCTGAATATGCCACCCACATACCTGCCACACCCCTCTAACATGTCGAACATGGAACCGTCCCCTCCGGATCAATACCGAAGAAATTGCTCGGAGCTGGGAAAATATTCCGGGATATTTTTCCGCTCCACCTAAAACACTTAGCGCTGCATTAGGTCACCCCTAGCATAGCTTACAAACATGGCATGCATCTGTGTTGCATATGTGTGCTTTATATTTACTGTTTCTTCCCCCTCCTTCTCTCCCGATAGACCCCGAGACTGTCGACTACCCTCCTGAGTACAACTACGTCGTCGATGACCAGACCATTTCAGCAGAGCTTCCAGGCAAGCAAAACCCCCTTGATCATTCCTATATCGCCTATTCCTTCTCCCTCATGCTTGCATTAGATTTTGCTACTATAATTGTTTGCTCCTATTCTGATGCATAGCCTGCTTTAGTAACCTGCTGTTGCTACTTTACCTATCATCCTAAACTGCTTAGTATAGGTTGGTTAGTGATCCATCAGTGACCCCTCACCCTTGTCCCTGTTGCCCTGCTTTGTAACTAGTGCCTCGATCTTCGTGATCGATGTGCAGAGACCGTCACATCACCGCACAACCCCTTAGTTGTATGAATCTGCAGGGCTACTATCGAGTGCTGAGGGTGATACCTCGTACTGCACTCCTGATGATATCTCTGTAGTATAGCCCAGCGGTGGTGATTGCAGAGGGTGATTTCCCGCTCTCCCCTTCCCGATGATGACTCTGTCGAGCAACCCCTCAAGTGGGAAGCACCGAGGGTGATTCCTCCTGGTTCTCCTTGACGGATTACATCGAGTGGGAATCCATCGAGGGTGATTCCTCGGATTCCCCTTTGATGTGATGAACACACGGATACACAACTTTACTACAGTCCCCGGGTAAAGTCGGGTCGACCCCGAGGGGCACCCGCGAGAGATGAGAAGTCGGGTTGACTGTGAGGGTACCCGCGAGAGATGAGAAGTCGGGTTAACCGTGAGGGTACCCGCGAGATAATTACGAGGCGCAACCGGGCAGGCAGAGACCGCCCTAGAGAGGGATGGGCCTGGCCCTTGTTGCACTTCCTCGAGACGGGACGACAGGAGTACTGATCGTCATCGCGAGCTCCTAATAATTCGCTAACGGATTTGGGTATTGATCTGAGTGGGTCGTTAGCCCTATACGCACTACCACCACGTGGAATAATGTTTATGGTACCCTGTACGTCGTATGTATCAGCCGAAAGCTCTGTCAGACGTCCAGTTCAGCATTGTGGGCCTGTCAGGCCAGTGCCATCCAGGATGAGGTGGTGCTCGTCCCGGCTCGTCGCATAACGACCCAGAGTGCAAAGGGCAATGGGCCCAAGACCCCTGAGCACTTAGGATGTAGACCGGCGGGGACCTCTCTGTTGAGCTCTAGGTAGGGCTGCGGTGTGTCGATCAGCCGAGGCCGGGCATGACCCAGGAAAGTGTGTCCGGCTAGAGTTAATTGAGCGTGTTGGGTAACCGTAGTGCACCCCTGCAGGGAAGTTATCTATTCGAATAGCCGTGTCCACGGTAACAGGACGCTCAGTGTTGTATCCCGATCTATTTCTACTTGAACTGGATACTTTTAATTAATTGGAAGCTCCGGGATCGCTTTCTCGCAGGGAGTCGAGGAAGGATCGCTAGGCTTTGCTAAAACATGCTTGTTACTTTAATTATGTACTAATCTGCACTCTTCTTATGCTGCAAGACCGCTGAAGATGCTAGTCTTTGATAGGCTAGGCTTTCTCCCTCTGTTCCAGCATTTCTACAGTATAGTCCACAGATATAGCCCCATTCCTTTGATACCGATGCATACTTAGCATAGTTCTGATGTCAGTCTTGCGAGTACTTTGGATGAGTACTCACGGTTGCTTTGCTCCTCTTTTCCTCCATACCCGATTGCTGCGTTCAGATGACGGATCCCAGGAGCCAGTTGCTGCCGCCCTAGTCAACGACTACTACACCTCTGGAGGAGCCTACTACTACATGGAGATCCCCAACGACCAGGAGTAGTTTAGGAGGCTCCCAGGCAGGAGGCCTTGCCTCTTTCGATCATTGTCGTTGTTTGCCCCGCCTGTTCAAGGCCTATCTGTTTTACTTTTATATTTGTACTCAGATATCTGATGCTTTCGCTGACGCTTGTATGCTCAAGCTTATGTATTCTAGCCCTCGAGCCCCCTGGCTTGTAATATAAAGCTTGTATTATTTTATTTTGTGTCTAGAGTTGTGTTGTGATATCTTCAAGTGAGTCCCTAGGCTTGATCGTGTGCATTTGCGTGTATGATTAGTGCACGATTAAGTCGGGGGCGTCACACTGTTGGTTCTATTACTCTTCTCTATTCATTTCTACTTCTTCTCTATTTCAACAAAATAGATGTTGACCCCCCATCACCGAGTTTGCTTAGCCCGACGAGACCATGCCCTTTGAAGATGACCCTGACGAAGATGAAGCTGGAGCTGACATTGATTTGAGGAGATTTAGTTTAGACCACCACTACCAAGTTGAGTCTGACTAACGATTTGCGGTAGTATGAAGAGATCATATCTCTTGTGGATATGACCTTACCTGTAGGTTTTGCTTGTGTGGTGTGATTTGTGTGAATTGCTTGATATGGAGTTTTGTTGCTATCATGAGCATATGGGTAGTGTTATCCCTTAGGCCTCATTTATCTCTAAATATCATCTATGCTTACCCATCAGATGCCGCCAAGACGTGACCCTTCCGGAAGTGGCTCAGGAAACAACGGACCCATCATATAACAGTTGCTCCAGACCCAGAACCAGATGTTGCAGCTTCTGATGTAGAACCAGAACAACAACAATAACAACCCACCACCCCAAGTTGATAGCCTTACCCATTTTCTGAGCTTGAACCCACCAGTGTTCTCGAGCAGCACGGAGCCGATCGTCGCAGATGAATGGGTTCGCAAGATAGGAAGGGAGTTGGCCACCGCAGGATGCAATGATGCAGAGAAGGTGAGGTTTGTCGCTCACCAACTCGATGGACCGGCAGCTTCATGGTGGGAGAACTACACCACCACATACCCCATCGCGAATGTGACTTGGGAGCAGTTCCAGCAGGCATTCCATACTGCACATGTTTCAGCTGGAGCTATGAGCCTCAAGAAGGAGTTCCGTAACTTACGCCAGGGAGGTCGTTCAGTGGCAGAGTATGTGGATGAATTCAGCAAGCTTGCCTGTTATGCTCCAGATGATGTGGCCACTGATGCAGCCAAGTAGGAGAAGTTCTTGGAAGGTCTCAATGATGAGCTAGGTGTTCAGCTGACTGTGGCAAGTGTTGACAATTACCAGGAGCTAGTTGATAAGGCAGTAATCCTTGAAAGCAAACAACATCAGATGGAGAGTCGGAAGAGGAAGCACGGACATGACAAGTACAACTCTGGAGCTCGGCAGAAGCCTCGTACTTCATCATCTTCTTCTGGATACGACAAATCTGTAAGGGGCGAGCATAATGGTCATAACCACCATAACCACACTGGCCATCATCACGATGGCAATGGACATAACAACAATGGTGGGAACACCAGGTACTCATCCAACCATTCGACACCCATGAAGGACATGAGCCAGATAAGATGCTTCAATTGCCAGGAGCCAGGACATTTTGCCAGAGATTTCCCAGAGCCAAGGAATGAGAATAGAAAATCTGGAGAGAAGAAGCCCAACCCTTTCAACAGAGGCCATGTGAACCACACCAGAGTGGGAAGAGCGTATAACACCCCAGTCTTCGGTAAGATTCCCATCAAGTCCCAGTATTACGATCATTCTTCGGTATTGGTGCATGATTTTTCATTCATATCAAGGGAGTACGGGTATCAAGCATGGTGCAAGCATGATATTTTGAATATGGATTTTTTGAGTACCCAACCCTAACCTATTGCTAGCAAACTCGAATCTCGTGGACGAGATTCATTTTTAAGGGGGGTAGAATTGTAACATCCCAAATTTTCTAAATTTGGAATGTTACTATAATCATTTAGGCATATCATTGTTTCCATGCATATTTAAAAAAATTTGGAGTTTATAAAATAATTCCAATGAGAGGGAATAAAAGGACTTTCCCAAATATTCATTTGACTCTTATTTTTTTTTCAAATATTCAAAAACTTTATGCAACTCAATGATTCTTTGAGAGAAGATAACATGACTTCTTCAATATGCAAAAAGAGAGAGTTGGGGGTTTATTTGAATCAAGTTGGAAGTGGATCACAAGTTGGTTTCAAAATTCATTTCCATTATTCAAGGAGAGAAGATGAAAGGACTTCTTCAAAAATAGAAATGAAATAATGGAAATTGAATCTGGAATAAAACTTTATTTATTGGATTTATTTCCAAATTTGTTTTGTTGCCAATTTAATAGTCTAGCAAAAATATTATTTTCAAAACTTGCATCCTAGGCCATAGAAAAAAGTTCACAGGGTCCTATATATGCCCATATATTTATGTGCAACTTTCTAGAAATTTTAGATTTATTATGCTATTTTATTTGAGCCTTTCTCTGTCTCTGTATTTTCTAAATAGGAATTTTTTTGTTTTTTATAAAGGAATCCTAGCCACACCAGACCGGCGCTAGCCAACCAGCCCAGCCAGCATTTAGGCCCACGGCCGCTCGCGCGTGCGCGAAATCCCTTCGCGTCGGTCGCCCACACCATTTCCCTCTCTCCCGCGGTCACTTACATGTGGGCCCTGCGTCTTCTTCCTCCTCAAGTCGCAGATGAACTCCGAAATGGCCACGACATCGTCGGCAATTTTCAAATTCGTTTGGGCTGTAACTATAGCTTGACCCCTCGCCCACGCCTAGCCCCTATATATAGCCTTGGCCTCGGTTTTCTTTTTGCTCCAACTCGCCCCGCCGAAAACCCTCCCCACGACCGCATCCACCCCGCCGGAATTTCGAGCTCTACCATAGCGCCAATGCCTTGCCCCACCTCCACTCGCCACTGCTAGCCGACGACGTCGCCACCCTCGGAGGCGTCGCGGAGCGCCGCACCTTCCCGTCCACTCTGCCGAGCCGGAGAACCACCGGAGAGGCCACCCCGATGACCTCCGACGCTGCTGCCGTCTTCTTCCCCATTGCCGATGCCAAACCACCGCGGTAAGCCCCAGCATCTGATGACCCACAAGTATAGGGGATCAATCGTAGTCCTTTCGATAAGTAAGAGTGTCGAACCCAGTGAGGAGCAGAAGGAAATGACAAGCGGTTTTCAGCAAGGTATTTTCTGCAAGCACTAAAATTATCGGTAACGAGTAGTTTCATAGCAAGATAATTTGTGCAGCAAGGTGGCCCAATCCTTTTTATAGCAAAGGACAAGCCGGAACGATCTCTTATAGTAAGTAAAGTGTTCTTGAGGACACATGGGAATTTCATCTAGTCACTTTCATCATGTTGGTTTGATTCGCGTTCGCTACTTTGATAATTTGATATGTGGGTGGACCGGTGCGTGGGTGCTGTTCTTACTTGAACAAGCCTCCCACTTATGATTACCCCCTCTCGCAAGCATCCGCAACTACGAAAGAAGAATTAAGATAACTCTAACCATAGCATTAAACATATGGATCCAAATCAGCCCATTACGGAATAGTGCACAAACTAGGGTTTAACCTTCTGTCACTCTAGCAACCCATCATCTAATTACTACTCCACAATGCATTCCCTTAGGCCCAAAGATGGTGAAGTGTCATGTAGTCGACGTTCACACGACAGCACTAAGAGAATCAACAACATACATATCATCAAAATATCGAACGAATACCAAATTCACATGATTACTTATGACAAGACTTCTCCCATGTTCTCAAGAACAAAAGTAACTACTCACAAATCATGTTCATGTTCAAGATCAGAGAGGTGTTGAATAGAATAATAGATCTGAACATATTATCTTCCACCAAATAAACAAACTAGCATCAACTACAAGATGCAATCAACACTACTAGCAACCCACTAGTACCAATATGAGGTTTTGAGACAAAGATTGAATAAAAGAGATGAACTAGGGTTTGAGATGAGATGGTGCTAGTGAAGATGTTGATGAAGATTAGTCCTCCCACGATAAGAGGATCGCTGGTGATGTCGATGGCGACGATTTCCCCCTCCCGGAGGGAAGTATCCCCAGCAGAATCTCTCCGCCGGAGAGCAAAAGTGCTCCTGCCCAAGTTCCGCCTCGAGATGGCGGCGCACCGTCCCGAAAGTCTTCTCTATATTTTTTCTAAGGAAAATGGACTTATATACCAGAAAATGGGGGCCAAAGGCTGGCCAGGGGCCCCACGAGCCACCAGGGCGCGCCTGGGGGGGGGGGGGTGGCGCGCCCTGGTGCCTCGTGGGCTCCTGGGTGGCCCCCTCTGGTATTTCTTTCTTCCAGTATTTTTTATTTATTCCAAAATAAATCTCCGTAAAATTATAGCTCATTTGGAGATGTGCAGAATAGGTATCTCTGACATAGCTTTTTCAGGTCCAGAATTCCAGCTGCCGGCAATCTCCCTCCTTGTGTAAATCTTGCATATTAAGAGAGAAAAGGCATTAGAATAGCTCCACAAAGTGTTATATTGAATAAAAACACCATAAATAACAGTAGCAAAGCATGATGCAAAATGGACGTATCAACTCCCCCAAGCTTAGACCTCGCTTGTCCTCAAGCGAAAGCCGATATCGATAATCATGTCCACATGTTTAGAGAGAGAGGTGTCAATAAAAACAAAATACAGACATAGTGGCATCATGATCATTATTATAACAACAATATTTATTATCATAAAACTTCTCATGAGCAAGTAACAATTCATCACAACAATGAAGTATAAGGCATAAACTTTCTTGAAAACTAACAAACTATGTTCTCAGTCAACAACGCAATTGCAATTCATCATATTTTTAGGAAGGGTCCCATGTAGGAGCTTTTTAGCAAGTCCACATACTCAACCATCATTTAGTCTTCTATGATTGCTAACACTCACGACATATATATGGAGCAAAAAGTTTCAGCCAGACACATAGAAAGATAGGGGCTTGTGGTTTCGCCTCCCAACTTATTCACCTCAAGGGTGATGTCAACAATAATAACTCATGATCACTCATATCCAACTGGATATATATGCCTAGATCTTTCCCCACCACATGATGCTTGCAAAAGAGAAAAATAAAAAGATATAGAGGAGAACACTATTGACTCTTGCATAAAAAGTAAATACATAAAAGTAAAAGATAGGCCCTTCGCAGAGGGAAGCAGAGGTTGTCATGCGCTTTTTGTTGTTGGATGCACAAGCTCTTAATGCAAAGGAACGTCACTTTGTATTGCCCCTTGTGATAGCAACCTTTATTATGTAGTCTGTCGCTTTTATTTCTTTACTATCACAAGTTCATACAAAGCTTATTTCCCTTACAATAAAAGTTCAGACATATTTAGAGGCATTTTTTATTGCTTTTTGCACCGATGACAACTTACTTGAAGGATCTTATTCAATCCGTAGGTAGATATAGTGGACTCTCATGACATGAAACTAGGTTTAAGGGTTTTGGATGCACAAGTAGTATCTCTACTTGTTGCGGATTTTTGGCTAGCAAAGATATTGGGCAAGCACCACATGTTGGAGGATCTATAACAATATAACTTCTATGTGAATATGAACAAACATAATTCATTACGTTGTCTTCCTTGTCCAACGTCAACAATTTGACATAAAATACTTAATGGGAGCTCACAATCATAAAAGATGTCCAAGATAGGATATTTGCATGTGAATCTTCTCTTCCCTTATTAATTTTTCATGAATTGCATCATTGACTAATGCTATGTTTGTTATACTTCCAATAAATTTGACCACTTATACTTTTCTTTATGTAATGTCATTACTTTCCATAAGATTAGCATATGATCTTTTTCATTATATTCCTTGCTAGAATTGAAACATAAAAGTAAAGAAGCAAAAACTCAAACTACTCTTTATTATATAACTCTCAACTCGATTACATAGATAGATAGATCACGAAGCTAACACTCGAAAATAGATCATACTAAACTTTTATTCAACTAGATCATGAAAGAACTAAGGATCGAACTAAAAATAGGTAAAGATAATAAAAGTGATGGTGATACGATACCGGGGCACCTCCCCCAAGCTTGGCACTAGCCAAGGGGAGTGCCCATACCCATGTACTCAAGTGTCCTTCTTCGGTGATGCTGGTGGTGGGCTTGTCCTCCGGCTTCCATGGCATAGGTTCCCCATCATAAAAATATGAACGAGTCTCCAGAGTCCTGAAACTTGCAGCTAAACTCATACCTTTGAATCTTGCCTCATACTCAAAATTTTGGTTTTGAAGATCATAGATTTGGCCTTGGAGATAGTCGATTCGTTCATTAAGCATGAAGATGATGTCTCCCATCGATTGGCCACCCACCTTGTGATTACGGGTGAATTCCGTGCTCATGGAGTGGTTGGCGCTGAGTCCATGTTCCACCATCCCTTGGCACTTGAAGATCTCCTGCTCCACCGCTTCGAGCCTAGACTCCACGCTCCCGGTCTTCTTGGGTCCTTGAACATCCCGGATGTGAAGGACCCCCTCACGCATCTCGATGGCTTGAGGGTGTTTCATCACCTCTGGTAGGTAGGGGTTGATGACCTTCTCGTAGAACTTGTCCTTGGAAGAGCTTGGTGGAGCCATAGCAATAGATCTTTCAGAAAAATAGCACGAAACAAGAACAGAGGAGATTTCTGTGATACGGTGGTCAAAATGTCCGGGAGTATATATAAAGATTTCTTATCTTGCAAAACAAGTAATCTAGAAGAAAACGGAGTCAGGAAGGCTCACGAGGGGCCCACGAGCCACCAGGGCGCGCCCGGGGGGGGGGGGGGGGGGGGGTGGCGCGCCCTGGTGCCTCGTGGGCACCAGGTGGGTCCCCTTGGCTGTTTCTTATTTTTGTATTTTTTCTAATATTCCAAAACTGACAGAAAATATTTTTATGGAATTTTTGGAGTCGGTTTACTTACCGAATCACATACCTCTTCCTTTTCAGGGTTCTGGAGTGTTCCGGAAGGTCTCCCTTATGTATTCTTCCGGTCTAATTGTTTCAATAATATTAGTTTCAACATTAATGGGAGTACCTGAAATATAGTACTTAATTCTTTGCCCATTCACCACTCTCGGATTAGTGCCTTCGGAGTTGTTTATTTTGATGGGTCCGGAGCGATAAACTTCTTCGATGATATACGGTCCTTCCCATTTAGAGAGAAGTTTTCCTGCAAAGAATCTCAAACGAGAATTGTACAATAGAACTTGCTCACCCACTTTAAATTCCCGTTTTTGAATTCTTCTATCATGCCATCTTTTAACCTTTTCTTTAAACAATTTGGCATTTTCATAAGCTTGGGTTCTCCATTCATCTAACGAGCTAAAATCAAATAACCTCTTTTCACCGGCAAGTTTAAAGTCATAATTGAGTTCTTTAATTGCCCAATATGCTTTATGTTCTAACTCAAGAGGTAAATGACATGCTTTTCCATAAACCATTTTATAAGGAGACATACCCATAGGATTTTTATAAGCAGTTCTATAAGCCCATAATGCATCGTCAAGTTTCTTAGACCAATTATTTCTAGATCTATTGACAATTTTTTGCAAAATTAATTTTATTTCTCTATTGCTCAATTCAACTTGACCACTAGTTTGAGGGTGATAGGGAGATGCAATTCTATGGTTGACATCATATTTAGCAAGCAATTTACGGAATGCACCATGAATAAAATGTGAACCACCATCAGTCATTAAATATCTAGGGACTCCGAACCTTGGGAAAATAACTTCTTTAAGCATTTTAATAGAAGTGTTATGATCAGCTCTACTAGTTGGAATAGCTTCTACCCACTTAGTAACGTAATCAACAGCAATTAAAATATGTGTATACCCATTGGATTTAGGAAAAGGTCCCATATAATCAAATCACCAAACATCAAATGGTTCAATAGCAAGTGAATAATTCATAGGCATTTCCAGACATCTACCAACATTACCAATTCTTTGACATTCATCACAAGATAGGACAAACTTACGAGCATCCTTGAAAAGAGTAGGCCAATAAAAACCAGATTGTAATACCTTGTGTGCAGTTCTGTCTCCCGCATGGTGTCCTCCGTAAGCCTCGGAATGACACTTCCGTAGGATTTGTTCCTGTTCATGCTCAGGTATACAATGTCTAATAATACCATCTACTCCTTCTTTATAAAGATGTGGGTCATCCTAGAACTAATGTCTTAAATCAAAGAAGAACTTTTTCTTTTGGTTGTATGTGAAACTAGGTGGTATAAATTTAGCAACAATATAATTAGCATAGTCCGCATACCATGGAGTATTACGAGAAGCATTTATGACAGCTAATTGTTCATCAGGAAAATCATCATTAATTGGTAGTGGGTCATCAAGAACATTTTCCATTCTAGACAAATTATCTGCTACGGGATTCTCAGCTCCCTTTCTATCAATAATATGCAAGTCAAATTCTTGTAGCAATAAAACCCACCTAATGAGTCTAGGTTTAGCATCTTTCTTTTCCATAAGATATTTAATAGCAGCATGATCGGTGTGAATAGTTACTTTGGAATCAACTATGTAAGATCTGAATTTATCACATGCAAACACAACTGCTAGAAATTCTTTCTCAGTAGTAGCATAATTTCTTTGGGCACTGTCTAGAGTTTTACTAGCATAATGGATAACATTTAATTTCTTATCAACTCTCTGTCCTAGAACAGCACCAACAGCATAATCACTAGCATCACACATAATTTCAAAAGGCAAGTTCCAATCAGGTGGTTGAACAATAGGTGCAGTGGTTAAGGCTTTCTTAAGGGTTTCAAAGGCTTCTAGACAATCATCATCAAAAACAAATGGAACATCTTTTTGCAAAAGATTGGTAAGAGGCCTAGAAATTTTAGAGAAGTCTTTAATAAATCTCCTATAGAAACTAGCATGACCAAGGAAACTTCTTATACCTTTAATATCTTTAGGATATGGCATTTTCTCAATAGCATCAACCTTAGCTTTATCAACTTCAATACCTCTTTCAGAAATTTTATACCCGAAGACAATGCCCTCATTCACCAAAAAGTGGCACTTCTCCCAATTCAAGACAAGATTAGTTGCTTCACATCTCTGCAAAACTCGATCAAGGTTGCTTAAGCAATCATCAAAAGAAGTTCCGTAAACGAAAAAATCATCCATGAACACCTCAACAATCTTTTCACAAAAGTCAAAGAATATAGCAGTCATACATCTTTGAATGGTAGCAGGTGCATTGCATAAACCAAAAGGCATACATCTATATGCATATGTTCCAAAAGGACAAGTAAAGGTGGTTTTCTCTTCATCGGGTTGTGATACGGGTATTTGAGAAAAACCAGAATTACCATCTAGGAAACAAAAGTGTGTATGCTTAGACAATCTTTCTAACATTTGATCAATAAAAGGTAAGGGGTAATGATCTTTTCTAGTAGCTTTGTTTAATTTTCTAAAATCAATTACCATCCTATAACCAGTTACAATTCTTTGTGGAATGAGTTCATTTTTGTCATTAGGAACAACGGTAATACCTCCTTTCTTAGGGACACAATGAACGGGACTTACCCATCTACTATCAGCTATGAGATAGATTATACTTGCTTCCAGAAGTTTTAATATTCCAGTTCTTACCACCTCTTTCATCTTAGGATTTAATCGTCGTTGGTGGTCGACAACTGGTTTAGCATCAGGCTCCATATTAATTTTGTGCTGACATAGACTGGGACTAATGCGCTTAAGATCATCAAGAGTATATCCAATAGCAGCTCGGTGCTTCCTTAGAGTTTTTAGTAATCTCTTTTCTTCATGCGCTGAAAGGTTAGTACTAATAATAACAGGATATATCTTCTTTTCATCAAGATAAGCATATTTCAATGTATCAGGCAATTGCTTCAATTCAAATACAGGATCACCTTTAGGTGGAGGAGGGCCTCCACGAGTTTCAACAGGCAAATTGTGTTTAAGGATAGGTGGTTGATCAAAGAACAACTTATCTATTTCATTTGTTTCATTCATATGCATATCGTTTTCATGGTCTAGCAAGTATTGTTCTAACGGATCAGTAGGAGGTACGGCAATAGAAGCAAGACCAATAATTTCATCTTTACTAGGCAAGATATCATGAGGTTGTCTACGAAACTTGGAGAAATTAAACTCATGAGATATATCACCAAACTTAACTCGAACCTTTTCTTTAACACAATCAATTTCAGCATTAACGGTATTCAAGAAAGGTCTACCAAATATAATGGGACAAAAATTATCTTGTTGTGATCCAAGTACTAAGAAATCAGTAGGGTATTTGATTTTGCCACACAAGACTTCAACATCTCTAACAATCCCAAGTGGTGTAATAGTATCTCTATTCGCAAGCTTAATAGTAACATCAATATCTTCAATCTCAATAGGTGCAATATCATGCATTACTTCTTGATATAAAGAAAATGGAATAGCACTCACACTAGCACCCATATCACACAAACCATGATAGCAATGATCTCCAATCTTAACAGAAATAACAGGCATGCCAACTACGGGCTTGTTCTTGTCTAACATATCTCGTTCATTTCTAACAGGTTTAGCAATTCTAGCAGCCTCATCACAAAAGTAAATAACATGCCCATCTATATTATCGACTAAGAGATCTTTAACCATAGCAACATCAGGTTCAACTTTAATTTGTTCAGAGGGTCTAGGTGCTCTACTATTACTTTTGTTAACCACAGTTGAAACTTTAGCATGTTCCTTAATCCTAACAGGAAAAGGTGGTTTCTCAATATAAGCAGTAGGCATAACTGGATCATCATGGTAAACAATTGTTTCTTCTTTAACACTAACGGGTTCTTCAATCTTTTCTTTAACAGGGGGATGATATTTAAACCACTTCTCCTTAGGGAGATCAACATGAGTAGCAAATGATTCACAAAAGGAAGCTACTATCTCAGAGTCAAGTCCATATTTAGTGCTAAACTTATGAAAAGCATCAGTAGCCATAAAAGATTTAACACAATCGAACTCAAGTATTATACCTAACTCATTACCTTTGTCGAGTTCCCAATCTTCAGAGTTGCGTTTAATTCTTTCCAGAAGATCCCATCTGAATTCAATAGTTTTCTTCATAAAGGAGCCAGTCGAAGAAGAATCGAGCATGGTTTGATTATCATGAGAAAGCCGAGCATAAAAATTCTGTAAGATAATTTCTTTTGAGAGCTCATGATTGGGGCATGTGTACATCATGTACTTAAGCCTCCCCCAAGCTTGAGCGATGCTTTCTCCTTCACGAGGCCAAAAATTATATATATAATTCCGATCACGATGAACCAAATGCATAGGACAATTTTTTTGATGGAATTCCAGTTTCAATTGGTTCCAGTCCCATGTATCAGTATCATCACATAGCCTATACCATATCAATGCCTTTCCCTCCAAAGATAAAGGGAATACTTTCTTCTTAACTCCATCTCCGGATAAACCTGCAAGCTTAAACAATCCACAAATTTCATCCACATAGATCAAGTGCATATCAGGATGTACCGTTCCATCTCCTGCATAAGGATTAGCTAGCAGTTTCTCTATCATACCCGGAGGAATCTCATAATAAATATTTTCAGTAGGTGCAGTAGGTTGAGGAGCAACTATTTGTGTTTCCGTTCGAGGTGAAGATACCCCAAACAAACCCCTCAAAGGATTACTTTCCATAGTGACAAGTGACAGTAAATTTCAGCACGTAATATAAATGTTTCCTTACCAAATTCCACTCACCAAAGGCGCTTCACTCCCTGGCAACGGCGCCAGAAAAGAGTCTTGATGACCCACAAGTATAGGGGATCAATCGTAGTCCTTTCGATAAGTAAGAGTGTCGAACCCAACGAGGAGCAGAAGGAAATGACAAGCGGTTTTCGGCAAGGTATTTTCTGCAAGCACTGAAATTATCGGTAACGAGTAGTTTGATAGCAAGATAATTTGTAACAAGTAACAAGTAGCAATAGTAAAAAAAAGTGCAGAAGGGTGGCCCAATCCTATTTATACCAAAGGACAAGCCAGAACGATCTCTTATAGTAACTAAAGTGTTCTCGAGGACACATGGGAATTTCATCTAGTCACTTTCATCATGTTAGTTTGATTCGCGTTCGCTACTTTGATAATTTGATATGTGGGTGGACCGGTACTTCGGTGTTGTTCTTACTTGAACAAGCCTCCCACTTATGATTACCCCCTCTCGCAAGCATCCGCAACTACGAAAGAAGAATTAAGATAACTCTAACCATAGCATTAAACATATGGATCCAAATCAGCCCCTTACGGAATAGTGCACAAACTAGGGTTTAACCTTCTGTCACTCTAGCAACCCATCATCTAATTACTACTCCACAATGCATTCCCTTAGGCCCAAAGATGGTGAAGTGTCAGGTAGTCGACGTTCACTCGACACCACTAAGAGAATCAACAACATACATATCATCAAAATATCGAACGAATACCAAATTCACATGATTACTTATGACAAGACTTCTCCCATGTCCTCAAGAACAAAAGTAACTACTCACAAATCATGTTCATGTTCAAGATCAGAGAGGTGTTGAATAGCATAATAGATCTGAACATATAATCTTCCACCAAATAAACCAACTAGCATCAACTACAAGATGTAATCAACACTACTAGGAACCCACAGGTACCAATCTGAGGTTTTGAGACAAAGATTGAATAAAAGAGATAAACTAGGGTTTGAGATGAGATGGTGCTAGTGAAGATGTTGATGAATATTAGTCCTCCCATGATGAGAGGATTGCTGGTGATGTTGATCGCGACAATTTCCCCCTCCCAGAGGGAAGTATCCCTGGCAGAATCTCTCCGCCGGAGAGCAAAAGTGCTCCTGCCCAAGTTCCGCCTCAAGACAGCGGCGCACCATCCCGAAAGTCTTCTCTATATTTTTTCTAAGGAAAATGGACTTATATACCAGAAAATGGGGGCCAAAGGCTGGCCAGGGGCCCCACGAGCCACCAGGGCCCTGGTGCCTCGTGGGCTCCTGGGTGGCCCCCTCTGATATTTCTTTCTTTTAGTATTTTTTATTTATTCCAAAATAAATCTCCGTAAAGTTTCAGCTCATTTGGAGATGTGCAGAATAGGTATCTCTAACATAGCTTTTGCAGGTCCAGAATTCCAGCTGCTGGCAATCTCCCTCCTTGTGTAAATCTTGCATATTAAGAGAGAAAAGGCATTAGAATAGCTCCACAAAGTGTTATATTGATTAAAAACACCATAAATAACAGTAGCAAAGCATGATGCAAAATGGACGTATCAGCATCCTCCTCCATCCGTCCGATATTCGACCTATGGGCTAGATTAGATCGCGGTTTTTTTTTCATTTACTCCGAATCGTTTTCTGTTAGATTTCGGCCATCCACCACTTAGAATCGCAGCAAACAGCTTGCAGCCAATGAGATTTTGCCACATGGCACACCTTGCTTCGTCCGCCGCAATCTAACCTTTTCTCTGAAATGATGTTATGGCAGGGGTTTTCAGTTTCTATCCCAATTTTGTTATTTTTATATCTTTAATTCTATAGATCCAAATTAGGTAATTATTTTTCCTACTGATTCATAGTGATGCCCTCTATCCAGTGAAGCCAACCAAAAATATTTTTGAAAACGTTTAGATTTGAATTAGACCAGATCTATGTTTGAACTTGTTTAGGCCATAACTTTCAATCTACAAATCCGTTTTATATGATTCTTTTTGCAAATTGAACCTCATGACATCTACTCTTTGTTGAAACCATAAAAACATAAATTCCCCTCTGTTAAAAATAGGTTTCTGTCGAGAAGCTTGAAGTGGATCTTTTTGGAGTTTTTGCATACTTTTAGTCTTTGCTTTTGTTTTGGAACTTTGATTGCTTATGTATGAGCTATTGTTTGTATACGATAGATTGTTTGGAGTGCGAAGAGTAGAATTGTCAGGATTGTGAGTGCGAAGGACTTCATCAACTTAACATGCAAGTTGCACTTTTGATCATACCAATCCTATGTTTTTACTATGCATGTAGTGCCTTCTATCAACAGAGTCGTATGCATGTGTAGGAGTACTATGCTATGCTGAAACCCATATAGGATAGCCATATGTTTAGCATGATCCTGATAATATTTGCCGCCACATTGGGAATCGTTATATTGTAGTTATTGCTTAGCCTTGCTATGGTACACGTGGATTGGGTACCGTGTGATTCACGAAAGTTGCCAGAGAACTTAAGCAATGACTACATTAACAACTTACAAGTATTGTATTTCCCTGGGGCTTTGCAATGCCAAGTAATCAATCATCTGGGCAAAAAGGTTTGTCGGGACCAGTCGGCAAGTATGTATCCTCCGGCAGGCTCTGCAGTACTTAGGAAAGGTGGGGAATGCCGCCTAGGTTCAAAAGGGTTGGACAAGTTTCAAATCAAGTAACTTACGTGTGCAGCCACAAGGCATTATGGGCTCTGGCGTAGTTGAATAGGTTGTGGCAAACCTTTCCATCATAGGCTAGCAGATGTAGGGGAATTGTAGGTATACCGGCCTATCTATCGGTTAAGGTGACCTATTCGGAAAGACTATGTCTCGATCCTCCTGTTCTCAAACACGAGGTAGTGCGAGGACTATAAAGGAGGTGATCGGGTCTTGTGGTGAAAAGTGCGCAAACCTCTATAGAGTGTAAAACTAATTGATTAGCCGTGTCCCCAGTTACAGACAATTTTGAGCAACTGGACTTGAAACCTCTCCAGATCTTCTCATCTCAAATAATTAATATGTTGTGGGTTTAATTAAACCGTGATCCCCGGGGGATCTCATGGTAACAATTCGGAACCTATGATCCTCAGAGGCTCTCATAGGCGGGTTAAATTGGAGGCGGTCCAATTTTAATTAAGTTGAAACAAAACTTGACTAGGGAGTAGAATTAGGACAAAATTGGCTTTATGCAAAATAACACTTAGAGGTTTCCACTTGATATATCCTTGCATATAGATGATAGGTCTGTTTTAATACCTTGGGTGTGACTTGCCAATACATTCAATGTATTGACCCTTTGTGGCTACAACATTTCATGTTGCAGACTTTTCTAACGAAGAGTAAGGTGCGATAGGTCATTGTTCTGCACTCAGTTTTGCCGTGGAGTTGGATGGACTCATTTACCTTCGATGCTTCCGCAGTTATTTATCTTAGATGGCCTTCAGGCATATTATTGTAATAAATATTCTTTTGAGGATTATCAATGTAATGAAGTGTGTGATTGAACTATGTTATTTAATCGAGTACTGTGTGTGCTAGCTACCGATCCAGGGAATAGCATCGTAAGCACATAGACTTGGATCCTTATCGGAACCGGGTCGTTATAGTAGGGTGAGACAAAATCAGAGCAAACATAAAATATAGTAGTAAATCAACTTAGGATCAAGTACATGTTTCTCCCCTCTTAGAAGCATGTAGGATTCTCTCCTCTTATAAAATGCATCTCTCTCCCTTTAGGATATTCCTTTTGATAAATAAGAGCTTTGAAGTAAGCTTTGATGTGCATCTCTCTCCCCCTTTGACATCAATTTCCAAGAAGGGTTCGGCTTCAAGGTTATTGACCAAGTGGGTGTGGTCCTCAAGAGATACAACTAGCCACAATTTAGTTTCAGATGCAGGCAGAGGGAAAGAATCATTGAGTGGAGCTGGTAAAGAAGTAAAGATAATTTTGACAAAAGGGTCTTTATGTAGAGAAATCGGTGTCTCCGATTTGTATCTTTCGCTGAGTCCGATTGGTTTATCTCAGAGAGATCACATCGGTGTAACCGAGCATGTCCTTTTCGGTTGTACCGATGAACAGATGTATTGTGTAAATGGCACTTCGATGAAGCCGATGTGTTTCAAATCGGAGGAACCGAATTCTAGACAAAGAATTTTTTTGTCAACTCAGCTCACTTGACAATAAGTTCTCACAAGGATTTTCAAGGAATTCAAATAAGATTTGCAATGAATTGACTAGAAGAAAATTTAACTAAGACAAGATAAGAAATGCAAGAAGGAATATAACTAGATGAAGTTCTTTTTTTTTGCAAGGGAGGCAAAGCAACAAGAAACACAGAAAAAAGACTAGAGAAACACTAGAGAACTTCATCTAGAAAGGGGTCGGCGACTAGGTCACCTATGTTAGAGTATATTGACTTAGGAGTCAAGTGAGATCACTTGATCATAGGTCATACTCATCGTTAAGCTCAAAATGGGGTTGCCATTTTTCGTTTAAGCATTTCAATGTATTCACATCTTGTCGAGTTGCTTGGGCTCATGTCTTTGAGTAAAGCTTCTCTAAGATGTGCTTACTTACATTGAGTTTGGTTGTTGTTGACTTTGTCATGTAGTTGAACTTGTTGTGGATGCTCATGATGGAAGTTGGGAGCAATCCTTCTTCTTTTGTAGTTCGTCTTCCTACATGGGTTAGTCTTGCAAGGAACAACATGTATATCCAAAATGACAAGAGTGAAAGTGAATTATCAAATGTTGTCAAAGGATATGTTTAAGTTGTCTTGTTCGTTGAACACAACACATGGGTCTTTGTTACTTAGTTCATGCAAGATTGCTCATGATAAGAGTGGGATGCAATCTTGTGAAATGAAGCTTAACCAAGTACCTACAAGGAGGTTAGTTGCAAAACAAAGGAGCAATGTATCCAAGATGTGATATAATCATCATAAGAGAATCATTAAGGATTAGTTAAGAAAGCTCATGCCCTTGCATGCATACAAGCGAGTTTCTAGTTCATGTTGGAAGCATCAATGATAGTCAACCACTAGTGCAGCAACCTGCTATACAAACAGTTTTTACCCCCTTTCCGCGATAGAGTTTTAAACTGTCGCCTTGCCTATGTGTGCGATAGGGGGGGTCCTTCCCACATGACGCAGAAACCGTCGGCGTAGGTCCTCCGGTCACACACGCGGTGCAAAAAGAGCTCGTGTATGACTGGGCGAGCCATCATATACAATTATACAGGCCCAATCGTTTCCGTTCGTATGTACATCCCACATAGTGAATCCAAGACAAATGTTTCCGTTTGTATATACATCCCACACAGTGAATCACAGACAAATGTTTCCGTTTGTGCGTACATCACACACAATTTTTCGCATCACATCGTCTGTGATAGCATTGCCATTGCAAACGATATTAATAATTTTACCATTTGTGTTATTGAATGCATCACGCACAGTGCCTAGAAGAAACTGTGTGGCATAGGCTGTCCATCACACACACTTCTTATGTGGAAAACGTTTGTGCAAGGTGGCCTAATGCAAATAGTTGTCCGGAGGAAGTCGTGTGTGATTGTTCATTGATCCAACAAGTTCACTTCCTAGAAACTGTGTGGGTTGTCTGAGATCATCGCCCGCGGTGTTGTCTCAATAACCGCTTGCAATAGAAAAACCCAATAAGCAGGCTAATTGGCCTATTATTTTTAATTCATTTAGTAATCAAATTGACATTTCATATTAAGAACACAATATATTTCATTTTCTTATTACGGTACCAGGATTTAATAATTGATATACATCAGAGTACAACATCATATAGCTTCAGCACTCACTTACACCATATAGGCATATAGCTAGCTACCCCATTACACAACAGCACCAAGTTTCACATGCAACATCTAAAACCTTTGGAAATTAGCATCATAGACGGTAGATAGAGAGATGAATCTCATCTGGAAAACTGCTGAAGCAGAAGACGAATATTGAGCCTTCAATGATGTTGAAGGTCCTTGCAACTTTAGGCCAGTGCCTGTGGATGATTGACCTCCCATCCTTCGTCCTCTTGAGGAAGACTTCAATATTGTACCGTGGGTGTTGTATGAACACCTTCCTTGCCTCTTGACCATACAGGTGGTTTGAGAGGTAATCATCTGTGAACTGCTTTGTAAAGGCCTAAAAATAAAGATATGCATAAATATCTTCTCTAAATTTTGAAATGGCGCAAAGGAATAAAAAACAAGGTATAAGAGTTAGTACCATCCTATAGTTCATTGATGTCTTCTTCATTGTGCAGACAAAGATCTTGTTGTTTTTCGTTGCTAGCTTCTTTATCTTAATAATCTTTCTGAGTTCCTTGACTTGAATGATATTCATGGACATCTCATTTCCCCATATGCAAAATGGGTCAAACAGTGAGTCAAAACTTCTGACAGCAGGACCTACATGTGCAAGGCCAAATTGTTAAAAACCTAAATATTAGAATGGTTCCTGCAATTCCACAATAATGTGCTATTAGACAAAGGACCATCCATGTGCAAACCTCGATGGTAAACCTCAGTGCCTCCCATTGTTTCCCTGCAACACATATAAGGTAGTTATTAATCAGGTTAAGTGAGGGTTGGCATACTATCAGTAAAATATGTTGATGAAAAATAAACACATTGCAGATTCAGCAGATTAATTCGAGCCACATTGAAAAGCCATTTATCCAAACAAAGCATGCTTAAGAACTAGGAAATCTAGCAATTGTATATGTTTCTCATGTATTTTGTACAGCCAAATTTGATTTATTTCACACATGCATAACAATACAAAATTGTACCCACAACAATTGAACATCGCATTGCAGAATTGAACAAAACAGTTAACTAAGCACCACAACAAATGAACCAAATAGTTAACTGAGCACCACATTGCACAGTAGAACATACTAGAAGATCAGACAGTTAGCCAAACCAAGCATGCTTAACAACTTGGAAATATAGCAATTGTATTTGTTTCTCATGTATTTTGTACAGCCAAATTCGATTTTTTTTCTCACATGCAAGAGAATACAAAATTGTACCCACAAGAATTGAGTATCACATTGCATAATTGAACCAAATAGTTAACTAAACACCACAAGAAATTAACCAAACAGTTAACTAAGCACCACATTGCACAATATATAGAACATATATACTAGATGATCAGATTGCATACTAACAGTACATAGGACAATTCACTAGAATTTGTAAAGGAAAGGCAGGAGCAGCACATGCAACAGGTAAACCGAACATGCTTAACTAGTGTAGCTAGCTAGCTGAACATAGGTCCTTATAGTGAGCTAAAAAGACAAGCTACTCCTGATCGTCAGAGATATCGATGACGATGGGCTCCTTAGACTTGGAAGAGGGCGAGGCCTCCACATCGTGGGTGCCCTCCTCATAGTGGTGAGTCACCTGAGCCGCTTCGGGTACCAACTTGCTGGCTCTGGAGTTGAAGTAAGCACGGGCACGCTGAGAAAACACCTCGTAGTCTTTCTCGAAGGCACCGACGGTGGCCTCAAGAAAACGCCATGAACTGTCGTTTAAAGCAGCTAACCGTGTGGCCACTGTCGGAAGAAGGGCTCCAGGGACCCTGGTTCAAACACTGGGGGCTGGCTCACTACATCTCTACCAGACAGTGACTGTGGCGAAGCTACGGCGAGCGGAGCATGACGGGAGCGCACACACACACACAAGGCACGACAGGGACACGAGGAGCTACCCAGGTTCGGGCCACCGTGCGGTGTAAACCCTACTACTGCTTGGTTGGGATTGCTGCGAGTATAGCACTGTTGAGTACAAGGTAGAAGAAGGTGAAAATGGTCGACCCCCTTCTAAGGTGGCAGCACTGCCCCTTTTATAGCTGCCTTGGTCCTCTTCCCCCAAAAATATTGGCCGGAAGGGTTGCCACACAACGGCAATTCAAAGGGGGACATGCGCCCAGGCTTATCCTGACAAAAGTGGTCTTCGCCTGCAAAAGGCACCGTCCATGACGCGCTCGTGGGCTTGGTGATGACATCCGCCCTGGTGCGCTTCATCGTCGTGGTCTCCTTGCACCAAAAAGGCAAGCTTTGGGACTTACTTTGTGGGAAGGCAGCTGGCGCTGCCCCTTTATCACCAAAGAGGAAATCCTCCCTGGCTGCACCTGCTGGTATGGCTCCCGTTGATGTCGTCGTCCTACGCGGGCGCGTCACCCACGTGGTGGGCACATGACCGCGCAACCAGTGCCAAGCAGCGCCTCATGCGGCTGGCCTCGGGAGACCACCTCGCGAGGCTGCCTGCCACTGCTGGTGGTCTTCGGTGGGTCTGCCCCTCATGGAGGAGTTCTTCGTGAGGCCAGCACCTTGCGAGGCATCTTGCTTCGCGGTGGCCGTGGCTAGGCCACCTCTTGGGCCTTTGCCGGGCGTTGCTTCCTGGGCCGCAGGCAGATGGCCCGTGGTACCCTGGTTCCCACTGGGCCGACAGTAGCCCCCCGGCCCATGATGCGCACGCTTCCGCCCGTTGGGAACGAAACGGCGCGGGGCCTAAGTAGAGTGTCGGGCCCAGGCAGGGACGCGTGGCGCACGATGGGACATGGGACGCCCCCACTTCCCCCACGACGCCTGGGTAACCACCCGCCCTATCATAAAACTGACCCGCGCGGGGCGCGTCATCATCATTTCTTTCCTCTGCTCCCTCGCCTCCCGTGCGCACTGCTCCTCGCAACCTCCTCCTCCTCTCACTTCCAAAGCTTCCTTGTGCCCATGGCGCCCGCCGGCAAGAAAGGCAAGGCGGCGGCTGTGGCCCCGGCAGCGGCGGATTTGGAGCCGGCCCTGCTGTGATCCACCATCCTCAATGAGGAGGGACTAGATAAGGTACGCCCCATGACCGCCTGTGACCACAATGAGTGGAAGGCCACACGGATCTGCCCGGGCTCACGCCCGGCGTGCGACCTGGAGGCCACCTCTTTCCCCTTCTACATCCACACCATCTTCGCCGGCCTAGTGGCGCCCTTCTTCGACTTCTTCTGCGCCATCCTCACGCATTATCAGATCCATGCTATCGACCTCCAGCCCAACTCCGTCCTCCTCCTCGCCATCTTCACCTACCTCTGCGAGGGGTTCCTGGGCGTGATGCCCTCGGTGGCCCTCTTCCACCACTTCTACAGCTTGCGGCTATCCGCGGCGAACCAGCACTCGGGGTGCACTTCGTTCCGCATCGTCGAAAGGACGGCGGACGATATCATCCCCATGAAGATCATGAAGAAGGTGGAGGGCTTTAGGGCGCGCTGGATCTATATGGACACGCGCCTATTCAGCCCCCTGCTGATGCTGCCGGCAGCCCCCGCCGTGAAGAGCTCCGGATGGGAGCACGCCAAGCTCAACGACGAGAGGTTGGCGCCACTTTGGGAGAGGATGGAGGAGCTGAAGGCCGCGGGGCTCACGGGGGCGATGGTCGCCAAGGAGTTCTTGCGTCGGCGCACCGCTGCCCTCCAGAAGCGCTAACGCCCAGTGTGGTCCATCACCGGCCCCGAGGACCCGATGAGGCTGAGCACCGACAACCTTATAGGGCCGGTGGAGGATGAGGTCATGCAGCTCCTGCTTGGCGACGCCGGGGAGTACCCGCCCAAGGAGGCGCTCCTGGTGTACCGCTATAGCAACCGGGCCGAGGTGGTCGAGGAGATGCCGCGGTTAGACCAGTTGGGCTGATCCCTGTGGGCCACGAGGGGCTTCGCGACAACCCACTGGTGGTGGTGCCCGGCTCGGGAGGCTGCAGCGACGCCGAGGCCTCGGCAAGTGCCGAGGAGGAGAGCGATGGCGTGGCAGCCCCGCGAACCCGCCGCTAGCTGTTCGCCGAGCTCAGCGACGACGACGACCAATTCGTGGTCATGTCCTCTACTACTTGTGAACTGCGTTGGGATTTCCCCGAAGAGGAGAGGATGATGCAGTATAGTAGATGTAAGTATTTCCCTCAGTTAAGAACAAAGGTTGTCAATCCAGTAGGGGAACCACACAGAACCTCATTAGCAGCACCTACACACACAAAAGCAAATACTTACACCCAACGCAAACAAGAGGGTTGTCAATCCCCTTGGCGGTTAGTTGCAAGGATTAATTCTGATAGTGATAGATAGAAAAGTAAATTTCAAAAGAAAAGAAAGGAAACAAAATTGCAGCAAGGTATTTGTGGATTTTAATATATGATAAAAGTAGACCCGGGGGCCATAGTTTTCACTAGAGGCTTCTTTCTCGAACGCATAGCATACGGTGGGTAAACAAATTACTGTTGGGCAATTGATAGAAAAGCGCATTGTTATGACGATATTCAAGGCAATGATCATTCATATAGGCATCACATCCGAGACAAGTAGACCGACTCCTGCCTGCATCTACTACTATTACTCCACCCATCGACCGCTATCCAGCATGCATCTAGGGTATTAAGTTAATGAAAACAGAGTAACGCCTTAAGCAAGATGACATGATGTAGACAAAGTAAACTCAAGCAATGTGATTAAACCCCACCTTTTTATCCTTAATGGCAACAATACAAATACGTGTCTTGTCCCTTTCTGTCACTCGGATATAGAACACCGCAAGATTGAACCCATCACAAAGCACCTCTCCCATTGCAAGATAAATCAATCTAGTTGGCCAAACTAACCGCATAGATCGAAGAGAAATACAAAGCTATAACAATCATGCATAAATAAGTTTAGAAAAGACTCAAATATTTCTCATGAATAATCTGATCATAAACCCACAATTCATCGGATCCCAACAAACACACCGCAAAAGAAGATTAAACCGAAGAGATCGAGGAGAACATTGTATGAAGATCAAAGAGAGAGAAGAAGCCATCTAGCTACTAGCTATGGACCTTTAGGTCTGTGGTAAACTACTCACACATCATCGGAAGGGCAGCAAGGTTGATGTAGAAGCCCTCCGTGATCGATTCCCCTCCGGCAGATTACCGGAGAAGGTCTCCAGATGGGATCGCGGAAGAACAGAGGCTTGCGGTGGAAGAAATGTTTTTTTAGGTTGCTCTTCGGTATATGGGGAATATTTGAGAATTTATAGCGGCGGAATTAGGTCAAGAGGTGCCACGAGGGGCCCACAATCCTGGGGGCGCGCCTACCCCCTAGGGCGCGCCCTCCGAGCTTGTCGCTCCCTCGTGGCTCTTCTGGTCTTCTTCCGAACCTTTGAGGGTCCCTTCTGGTCCAGAAAAAATTAATCCAAAGTTTTTTCTCCATTTGATATTGATTTTCTGAAAAGCCAAAAACAGGCAAAAAACAGCAACTGGCACTGGGTACTAGGTTAATAGGTTAGTCCCAAAAAATGATATATAATTGCATATAAGTGCATATAAAACATCCAAGATTGATACTATAATAGCATGGAACAATCAAAAATTATAGATACGTTGGAGACGTATCACTCTCCTGGCCCACGCGCATGGGAGGTGAAGGAAGCACCAGCGCAGAGGCCGAGGAGCCTCGCACGAAGGAGACCGGCATCGGTGGCGATGCCGCCGAGCCCTTCACGGAGAAGACCGGCACCAGCCCAGTGGAGGAGGACCCTGGTAGGCCCCGCGCCGAGCCCTCCGGAGGGAGCGCGAGCGAGCCTCGAGGGATCGGCAGCGGCAGCCGTCTGCCGCCGCAACTGAGGAAGAGGAGATGGGTCCCCAACAATGAGTGAGTTTCCTTGTCTTGTTCTCTTTACCCTTTTTTATTTTGAGCTTCGTCCCCTACCTCGAGTCTTGTTTTCTGCCTCCTAAGGTCCGGGCTGAGCCCTTGCGTCACGCAGGGAGCCCACGAAGTAGAAGAAGAAGAAAGCCCCATGGCCGAGGAGGGCCTCGGCACCCACCGCAGGCCCCAAGGAGCAGGAGGAATCCTCCCGCCGCCCCGAGGCTGAGACGGGGCGCGTGGAGGTGGAAGAAGAGCACGCGGCACCTCCCGAGCCACACACGATCTTGCCTCCACCAGCTGGGGAGGACAAGCCACAGGTGGAGGCCTCCGGAGGAGGGATCGTGCCTCCGGAGGTGCCTGGCACGGGAGGCGACGCGGCGATGGTGGAGGCTGAAGAGTCGACTCCTCCGGCAAGCTCTACCCCCGCCAAGGAGAACGAGGCCGCGGAATGAGCCAGGGCGAGCCCCCGGCGGTTGCCAGCGCGCGAGGCTCCCGGCGCGGGCGCGACGAGCCCGCGGAGCGCGCCGGCACCGCAGATCGAGGAGGAGGAGACCACGGCGAGCCCGCCACTCTTGGCGGGGACGCAGCTCCCACAGGGAGCGTGGACACGGAGGCCCGGAGTGGGTCTGGCACCGGGCCCTCTTAGACCATGACAGTGGAGGGCGGTTGTAACACCCTGATTTTCGCTCCTCGGTTTTTTTTCCTTCGTGGGATTTGACTCCCGTCTTTTTTCGATGTTATCGGATTCTCTATCGCTCTTGGGTATATGAAGATGGTCATTTAGCCTTGCCTTCCCTATCCAACCAGAGATTCTCTCCAGTCCAACCTTGAAACCCAAAATATATTCTCAGGATTCTGCTGCCAAAACCCTACCTTCCGAGTTACCGGAAGGGAAACCCTAATTCCTTCCGTTACAAAGGAACCCCAATTCCCTTTGATCTATTGCCTCCCAAACTTTTCCCAGTGATCATCCCACATCTATAAACCCTGGTTATGCAAAAATATTGCCAAGTCATTTGCAATATTTTTCATTTAAAATTAATTCCTTTTTCTGCCAGTTAAAGGAATTAAATCCAGGAAAATATCTATCCATCTCCAAAGTTCATGAAAACTTGTGCAGATATTCTTTGTGATCATATTGAGCTCCCATAAAAATATTGGCAATAATTAAATAAGGGAAATTGCATTTTCCTATTTAAAGCCAATATTGCAATTTGGGCACTTTCCAAAGGAGCTACCATTTTGGTAGCCAGGAAAAATCCCAAATAATGTTTGGAGCTTCTCCTATCCATATGTTCACCATTTCCATCAAGATCCCAAGTTCCATAGTTCAACTTTTGAGCACATCATCCAATTCTTGTTTCTGGATTTATTTTGAGGTTGTGAAGGAACTATATTTTATATTGCTTCAAAATTCTTGAAATTAATCCAGGACCTCACATTCCCTATATGACGTGATCATGCAAAAATTCACATCATTTTATCTAGCCAATTTCTCTCAAAAATTCCATCTAGTTTCTGTCCAGCAGAAAGCTTTGTGAAGGAAGTACCACTTTGGCATTTCCAATTGAGCTGAAATTTTTCCAGCTATCTCTCATGACCAAATAATCACCCTATACAAAAGTTCAGCTCATTTCATCAAGCCATGTGAGCACAACTTCCAAGTTTAGTTTCTGGACCAAAAATTGCATTGCAAGGGAAGTATATGCAAATGAGGTTCAGCCCCTCTCCTACCACAGTTCCATATGACAAAGATTCAGCCCCTCTCCTTCATTTATTTTTCCAGAAAAGTCCATCCAAGTTTCTGATCAGAAACATTTTCTGGTCAAATTTCCCCCCTCTCAGCCTTCTAGTGGATTCCAGCCGCCCCTAGCATCTATTTGACCTCTGAGTCACGCATGAGACAAAGTTTTGGGTCAAGGCGTGCGCCAGAGAGCGTTTTGGCGTGGTGACCACGCGGACGACAGGCAGAAGCGCGCGCTCTGCGCTCGGTCTGCTTCGTGCAGTCGCCTTCGGCCGGCCTCCGCTTGTCTGAGCGTGTCCAGCGGCCACGCAGCACCCACGTCTCCTCTCTCGACCCTTCTTCCCCTCCTCCTTCCCTCTCGTCGCGCCACGGCGAGTCCCGCCACCGTACTGTCCGCCCGTGACTGTCATTGCTTTCCTCTCCTGTTGGCTCCTTCCTCCCGAGCTGTCGCCTCTCTCTGCCTCTCGTCAGGTCGGCCGCTCGCCGACGCCGGGAACCGGCCAGCCATGTTGCCCGCTGGCTCCAGAACTCCGGCCAGCTCACCGGGTGGCAGAGCTTATCACCTCTCCTCGCCGGGCTATAAATAGCCGTTCCCCAGACCCCTTGAGCTCACCATCGACCCTCCCTCTCTCCTAGCACCCCGCCCCACGTCTTTCCCGAGCTCGAGGAGCTCTTCTGCTTCGCCACAGCCGCCATGGCCGCTGCCACCGTCCTCTCAAATTCGGGCGTCCTCGGCCTTCCCCGACTCCACCCAACCCCACCACCGAAGTCCCCGCCCGCCGTAAGCCACCTCCGCACCCTCGCCCGGACTCCCCGCTCACCGGAACGCCATGCCCATCAATGCCCGAGCCGCCGTCCGCCTCTGCTCATGCCCTGCTCGAGTTTGAGCTCCTCGGCGTCCGAGTCTTATGCCGCTGGATGCGCCTCTTCGCGGGGAACCCGTTCCTAAGCCGAGCGTCGCCGGGGACAGTCTGTGGCTCCGGCAATCACCGTCGAGAGCCACTCCTCTTCTCGGGTAGGCACGCGTGGGAGGAGGGAGACAACCCTGCAGGCGGGCCCGGCTCGTTAGTGGCTTGGCCCCCTCCCTCCGTTTTTTTAAGTGGCGGTGGTGCGGGTGGGCCGGCCCAGCGACAGCAGCAGCTGCGCGGCTCGGCTGGCGCTCGGGCTCTAGCCACTTTCGGCCCGAGCCGGCCCAGCTGCACAGCAACCCTTTTCATTTTTCCACAGAAAAAAAAACTGTTAGGGGCCCAGTGGTAAATAATTTGCAGAAAGGTCCCTGGCAGAAAAGTTCTTATATCTTTTCATCCGCGACTCCGAATCAGGTGATTCCAAAGCCCACTTTCTCAGTGCGTCGAGCCCGTTCCGATGACATCACTTCCACCATGTTTACACTTTCTGAAAATACCCATTTTCCCCCTGCCCTAAATTCAGCCCCTCCGAGAGGGAATCTTCTCCGGCGAAATTTTCCACGAGGTGCTCACACTTCTCTTCGGTGAATCCGTCGACCCCCTGGCAAGCCGACCATCTGATATATGCCCTAAAGCATTGCTCTGTGTTGTTATTGCGTGTTTAATTAATGAATATGCCTATGTTAGAAATAATTAAACTCCAGCTAGTTCGAATTTGCTATTTACATTACTTGCTAATGCTCATCATATTATCGCACTAGTGACTCGTAGATGACAATATGGGGATAGGTTGTTATGTTGATATACTAGTTTACATCTTGGATTATCGTTATTGTTGCAATGATTAAGAATATGATATATTGACAACCTCCTCCGTCGGCTGGATCGAGTCATAGTGCCACTGAACCGAACTTTCCAGTGCAGCCACACTTGCCGGTATGGGATAGCCTTGGCTTGGTCTAGCAGCGTGCTCCTTTATCGGTACCACCACAGAGGGAAGGTTATGCGTGCGTGCTGCCCTGATCAGGTAGACGACGATAACCTTGTGAGCCCAGTTATTTGTTTGCGCGCGGTCCCCGTTTGGGACAGTTTAGTTGGCCACGACGGTGGCAGGTGTCACGGGGTGAAACAGGGGCCACCTAGGGCAGGACTCCGGGGGAGGATGATTGTCAGTTGTACAATGGAGTCACGGGTTAGGCAAGTTTCGTTGGAGCATCACCGGTCCACCCGAATGGGAGCACGAGGCCAGGAGCTCCATAGTGTGGGTAAAGTGCGCAACCTCTGCAGAGTGTAAATCTATTCGAATAGCCACATCCTCGATCATGGGACACAGTTCGTACTAGGTCACACTATTTGGTCCGTGTCGAGTCTGGAGGAACAAACCATATGATGTTAATAATGATCCAGAGAAAGGTATGATTTTATCAGACTTGCAGTACAGATGCATGGACATCGGATGATGTCAGGAATATGAGATGTTAGCCATGTGATGGCTAAGAGAGAAACGGTCATATGACAGAAAGATTTGGATCGGATTTGGATTCGGATTTGGATTTGGATCGGATTTGGATTGGATCCTAAGATTATTCGGAGTATGGATTAATTACTTGATATGCCGTATCTTCGTCATACTACAGTTACATTGATAGTCAACATGCTAGATAATTCTTGTTATGATATGATATTGCTAAATAACCCTGCTATGACATGATGATTAATGCTGCTAGATGTTTAATCTTCCTAGATAATCCTGCCATAACATAATAGTTAATACTGTTAAGATAACAAGTGCATGCTTGAATGCCATGGATTGCTTTGCTTGGTGTATATGTTGGATTGGTTTGCTTGCGAGTACATTCAAAAGTACTCAGCGGCCTTCAATGTGGCCAGGTTCACCTAAGGATCCGACGTCCAATAGCGAGGGGCCGGAGTGTTCGCGGGCTAGAAGAGTAACCCAGTCAGATCCTTGTGGATTGGAGCCGCACCAAGACCATGCTGCCTTAGATAGAGTTTTTCCGCTGCCATCAGCCTTGTAAAATATCCTGTAAGACTTATATATCCATTAATAGAAATGCCTGTGTTCATGATACTTGTTGTAAAAGCGCATGACAGAGTGATTTCCTGGGCTGGTGTGTGCGGTGACCGTTTGACTACAGTGGTATTCAGGCGGGGTGCCACAGCGGTGCCGAGCCACGCACCAGCTGGGCCCTGCAGCTTGTGAGCAGCAGTGCCATGCTCAAGCACGGAGCCCTGCAGGGCACCAGGGCAGCGCTTGATGCCCTCAAGGTGGACCTCCAGGCGGAGGAGGCGCGTCTTGCCGACAAGCTCATGCGCCTCATGGAGGGGTGGCGATAGCTCGACGTCGCCCTCAAGCTAGGCCGTAGGCAGGAGGCCGCCGCACGGGAGCGGCGCGAGAAGGCCGCACAAGATGCCAAGTAGATCTTTGAGAGTGCTATCAGGAAGGCCGACGAGGCCGACAGGCACCGCGAGGAGGCGGAGGCCCACACGAAGGTGCTCTGGGAGCAGGCCACCGCCCGGGTGCAGGGGCTCCAGGCGCGGGAGGACGCCATCGCAACTCACGATGAGCAGCTCGCATCCTGCGACGGCGAGCTCGCCAAGCGCGAGGAAGCCCTTGCGGCCCGCGAGCCAGATGCTGAGATCCGTGAGCTGGAGCTCATGAGGACGGCGACTGAGCATGACGTGGAGCGAGAGCACCTGGCGACGCTGGACTACCAGGTGGCGGCCGCCCAGTCCTCCTACGACGAGCACCTCACCAAGGCCAACGCCCAGTTGGCCGAGAAGGAGAAGAAGATCCAGGCAGACGCCGATGCCAAGTCCAAGAATGAGCATGAAGCACTCGCCAAGGACTACAGCAAGAAGCTGAAGCTCCAAGAGGATCGCTTCACCAAGAAGCGGGGCGAGCTCAATGAGGAGATCTCCAAACTGAAGAGGCAGGTGACGGAGGTGGGGGCCGCCTGAGAGCAGGCGCTGAAGGCCAAGGTACATGCTGAGGAGGAGCTAGCATCCCTGCAGGCGCAGGTAGGCGGCGTCTCCGTGGTCATCGAGAAAGCCAAGGACGAGGCCTCTCAGGCGCGGGGCGGCAGCATGAGCGCGTGAAGATGTACCGCGTCCTTGCGCAGCGGGCCTGCACCGCTCTCTCCAGCTTCGTTGTCGAGCGGCTTGAGGACCCCCTCAAGGACGATGATGCCGGCTACCTCAACTTCTTCACCAAGCTCGTGGAGAGGCTGGAGGACGGAGCCACGAGGATGAACGGCATCATCGAGGACGAGTGCCGCGACCTCCTGAGCCAGGCGGCAACACGGGTCTTCTCCAACCTCTTTTGCGCCAACGCCTCCTTTGACTTCGACAGGGTGATGAGCCCTGTCCCTCCGGAGCTTCGCGACAGGCTCGAGAAGGAGGTGTGGGAGCATGTGGAGGCCCTGGTCCAGAAGTTCTCCCACTGCAGCGAGAGCTCCGGCAAGGCTGGCGACGGCGACGGCGACGATGACGGTGGCAATAGTGCCTCATCCTCCTAGGTCCTTTTCTTTTTCTTTTGTATTGTCCTATATCACAGTGGATGTAGCCCCGCGGGGGCGTGAAGACATGACCTTTGTGATTAAGTTAAGTACTTAGTGTTTTGCCGCACATTATGCTCCTCGTGAGGCCTGTCTTTCCTTTTTTTGCTTGCTTTTGTGCTCTACATTGTTAGGACCCAGCCCCCGAGTGTGCTACGACCGTCGCTAGTATGTTAGGTCGCATGCCTAGATAAGGCCAGAGGGTGTAGGGCTCCGCAAGGTGGTAAGGGCTCCTGAGGCGCGATGCTCAAGAAGCCCCCCTTTGACGTGCAAGCAGCTTGCGTAAAGGAAAAACACCAGCACCCAGTGAGGTTGCGAGGAAGAGAGATCTTGAGGAGTGCTAAGGAAAGGTCGCGAGGTGTTTGGGCTTAGCTTATCCGCGGAGCGTGAGGCTTGGCGTGCCATGGCTTGCGGGGTGCGCCTCGTGAGGCGCTCACTCGTGAGGCCTCCCGCTGGCACTTGGTGGAGATGGGCGCCACAGGCCGCCTCATGAGGCAGCGCTCGTGAGGCTTCCTGCGGGCTTCTTGACGAGGCGATGCGCCGTGGGTCGCCTCATGAGGCAACGCTCGTGAGGCCTTCCGCAAGTCTTGTTTCTACGACAACCACATATCGACAAGTTTTGCAAGTAGTGTAGTGGCGCGCGCTCGCTAGTTCGCTCATGGGTGTCACGCGAGGAGACGTAGTACCAAGGACCTTGGTGAGGTGACATGCATGGGAGCGGGCCCATGAGCCAGATCTCAGTCGCTTGGGTTTAGCGGTGCTGCTGGAACTGACCCAAGCAGGCACCGTGTCCAGCCCCCGCTCGCGTGATATGCAGGACGGAGATTGTGAGTGTGCACAGCCTCCTGGGGTACATTGCTTACCAAGCACACATAATAGTTAGGAAATAAAAATTTACTGCTGCATAAAATAGGTTCCATTACACAACCAAAAAGATGAGGCTGCCGTGATGGGCACGGGTCAGCTTGAGGATGTAGTGCGAGGCGGCGCCCTCAATTCGTTCAGTCTGCCATGTCTGAGCATGGGGCTTCCACTAGGTTGTGGGCGGGAGCTCTCGCGGCCTCAGCAAGCACCGCAAAGAGAGGCTCTGGAGCGTGTACAGCTCCAGTTAGTTCGTGCCCGTGAGGTCACGGGTAGAACTTGCAGAGGTGTTGGATGTTCCATGTGTTTGGTACCGGAACACCCTCCTCCGTCTCCAGCCGTGCTGCGCCAGGCCGGGAAACATGCACAACCCTGAACGGGCCTTCCCACATGGGCGAGAGCTTGTGGAGTCCTTCCTTGGAGAGGATCCTTCGCAGGACAAGATCGCCAGCTTCAAGGGTGTGGGGGCGTATGTTACGGCTGTGGTAGCGACGCAATGCCTGCTGATACCAGGCGGCGGGGATGGTGGCCTGGCGATGTGCCTCCTCGAGGAGGAGCAGATCAGCCTCCCGCAGGCCATCCTGGTGAGCCTAGTCGAAGGCAAGGACTCACGCAGACACGTGCTTGAGCTCAGTAGGAAGGACTACTTCTGCCCCGTAGACGAGGAAGAAGGGTGTTTCACCGGTAGGCTTGGTCGCTGTTGTGCGGATCGACCATAGCACGGACTGGAGTTTGTCGAGCCAGCCTTTGCCATAGGCGGCGAGCTTTTTCTTGAAGCTTCGTGTCTTGAGGCCCTTGAGGACCTCAGCATTAGCATGCTCGACCTGGCCGTTGCTTCGCAGGTGCGCCACGGAGGCGTAGCAGACCTGCGTGCCAAGGCTGGCACAGTATGACTTGAAGAGGCCGCTGGTGAACTGTGAGCCATTGTCAGTGATGATGTGGTTGGGGACGCCGAAGCGGCACACGAGGCTCTTGATGAACTTGATGGCTGATCCTGCTGGGATGGAGCGGACGGGCTCCACTTCCGCCCACTTGGTGAACTTGTCGATGGCAATGTAGAGGTAGCGGTAGCCACCGACCGCACGTGGAAAAGGGCCCAGAATGTCCAGCCCCCAGACCGCGAAGAGCCAGGAGAGGGGGATGGTCTGGAGCCCTTGCGCTGGCTGGTGGATTTGCTTGGCGTGGAACTGGCAGGCTTTGCAGGATTGGACCAGCTCGGTGGCGTCTTGAAGCGCGGTAGGCCAGTAGAAGCCGCTGCGGAACACCTTGCCGGCGAGGGTGCGCGATGAGGAGTGGTGGCCGCAGTTTCCACCAAGTATATCGGCGAGCAGCTCTCGCCCTTGCTCCTCAGAGATACACTGCAATGCGACGCCATTGGGGCGGCTGCGGTAGAGATCACCATCCCTCAAGCAGTAAGTTGTGGCCTGCCGGGCCACGCGCTCGGCCTCTGAGTCCTTCTCCGGGAGGGTGCCGTCCTGTAGATAAGCCTTGAACTCGCTGGCCCAGCTATCAGCTTGTGGCTCTAGCGCTAGCAGTAGGCGAGCGCCTGAGGGCAAGCCACAGTCTGGCGTGCCTGTGGGTGGTGCGGGCAGGAGTTCTTCATGAGGCTCCATGGTGCTTGTGGCGGGTGGTGCAGCTGATGGCCTCAGGAGCCTTTCCTTGAAGACGCCAGGGCTTTGAGGCTCGCGGCGAGATGCCTGCTTTGCGATGTCGTCTGCTTCCTTGTTGCTGCCGCGAGGGACATGCTGGAGTTCCATGCCGAGGAAGCGCTTCTCGAGCTTGCACACCTCCTCCAGGTAGGCGGCCATGTGCTCGTCTTTGGGCTTGTAGCTCTTGGTGGAGAAGTTGATGAGGAGCTGCGAGTCTCCCTTGATGAGGATGCGCTTGATGCCTAGGGCAAAGGCAGCCTTGAGCCCAGCGATGAGGCCCTCGTACTCAGCGATGTTGTTGGAGACCTTGTCGTCATGCTTGAAGCAGAGCTGTACAGCGTAGTAGAGCTTGTCTCCTGCTGGCAAGGTGAGCACGATGCCAGCCCCCGCACCCTGCCAAGAGAATGCGCCATCGAAGTGCATGGTCTAGCCGCCAGGGGTGTCCTGCCTAGGCAGGAGGGACTCGTCCTCGCGAGGCTCCTCTTGGTGAGGGTTCGTCCATTCCGTCGTAAAATCCTCCAAGACTGCGCCCTTGATCGTCCTTGTGGTGAGGAATTCTAGCTCGAAGGCCTGCAGCTCAATGTTCTATTTGGCGACGTGGCCAGTGGCGTTGGGGCTGTGCAGGACTTGCTCCAGGGGGATAAGGTGTGATCACCTTGATGGGGTGGCACAGGAAGTAGTAGTGCAGCTTCCTGGAGGCGACGAGGAGCACGAAGAGGAGGTTCTGCTGCATGGGGTACCGCTCACGCACATCCCGCAACACCGTGCTGACGAAGTAGACGGGGTGCTCGACGAGGCGTGTAGCCATAGGGTTGTCGGCTTGTTCTCCGGGAGGCTCGGGAGGTGGCTCATCAGGGGCCTCCTAAGGAGGGTCCTTGGCAGGCGAAGGTGCTGCCTCAGGAGGCGCTGGCGCGGCCTCGGCAGGCGCAGGTGCGGCAGGCTTCTTCTTAGCGGGAGCAGGCTCCTCTCGTTCCGCCACAAGGGCCACGCTGGCCGTTTGCAGGGTCGCTGCTACGTATAGGAGCAAGGGCTCGCGAGGGCGCGGTGCAACCATGATGGGAGGGCTTGTCAGGTACTTCTTGAGGTCCTCGAAGCACTAGTACAGCGAGCTGCTACACAAATGGTTTTTACCCCCTTTCAGCGACAGAGTTTTAACCCATCGCCTTGCATGTGTGTGCGATAGGGGGGTCCTTTCCACATGACCTAGAAACCATCTGCGATAGGGCCTCTGGTCACACACGCGGGGCAAAAAGAGCTCGTGTGCGATTGGGTGAGCCATCACAGACAATTATACTGGCCCAAGCGTTTCCATTTGTATGTACATCCCACACAGTGAATCCAAGATAAACGTTTTGGTTCATATATACATCCCACACAATGAATCCCAGACAAACGTTTTCGTTCATATATACAAAAGCACACAGTTTTCCGCATCACATCGTCTGTGACAGCGTTGCCATTGCAGATGATAGTAATAATTTTATTGTTTGTGTGATTGAATGCATCACACACGGTGTCTAGAAGAAACTGTGTGCCATAGCTGTCCATCACACACACTTTTTATGTGGAAAACGTTTGTGCAAGGTGGCCTAACACAAACAGTTGTCCAGAGGAAGTCGTGTGTGATTGTTCATTGATCCAACACGTTTACTTCCTATAAATTGTGTGGGTTGTCTGAGATCATCACCCATGGTGTTGTCTCAATAACCGTTTGCACTAGAAAAACCCAATAAGCAGGCTAATTGGCCTATTATTATTAATCCATTTAGTAATCAAATTTACATTTCATAATAAACACACAATATATTTCATTTTCATATTACGGAACCAGGATTTCATAATTGAAATACATCAGAGTACAACATCGTATAGCTTCAGCACTCACTCAACCATATAGGCATATAGCTAGCTACCCCATTACACAACAGCACCAAGTTTCACATGCAACATCTAAAACCTTTGGAAATTAGCATCATAGATAGTAGATAGACAGATGAATCTCATCTGGAAAACTGCTGAAGTGGAAGGCGAATATTGAGCCTTCAATGATGTTGAATGTCCTTGCAACTTTAGTCCAGTGTCTGTGGATGATTGACCGCCCATCCTTCGTCCTCTTGAGGAAGACTTCAATATTGTACCGTGGGTGTTGTATGAACACCTTCCTCGCCTCTTTACCATACAGGTGGTTTGAGAGGTAATCATCTGTGAAATGCTTTGGAAAGGCCTAAAAACAAAGATATGCATAAATATCTTCTCTGAATTTTGAAATGGTGCAAAGGAATAAAAAAACAAGGTACTCCCTCCGGTCCTTTTTACACCGCGCATTAGATTTGTATCAAGTCAAACTTTGTAAAGTTTCACCAAATTTATTTTAAAAAATATCAACATCCACGATACCAAATATGTAAACTATAAAATTGTATTTCATAATGCATCTAAAAATAATGAATTTGCATTTTGAATGTTGATGCTTTTTTTCTATAACTTTGGTCAAAGTAGAGATACTTTGACTTTGTACAAAACTTATACGCAGGCTAAAAAGGACCGGAGGGAGTATCAGAGTTAGTACCATCCTGTAGTTCACTGATGTCTTCTTCATTGTGCAGACAAAGTTCTCGTCGTTTTTCGTCGCTAGTTTCTTTATCCTCACAATCTTTCTGAGTTTCTTGACTTGACTGATATTCATGGACATCTCATTTCCCCATATGCAAAATGCGTCGAACAGTGGGTCAAAACCTCTGACAGCAGGACCTACATGTGCAAGACCAAATTGTTAAAAACCTAAATACTAGAATGGTTCCAGCAATTGCACAATAATGTGCTATTAAACAAAGGACCATGCATGTGCGAACCTCGATGGTAAACCTCAGTGCCTCCCATTGTTTCCCTGCAACACATCTAAGGTAGTTATTGATCAGGTTAAGTGAGGGTTGGCATACTATCAGTAAAATATGTTGATGAAAAATAAACACATTGCAGATTCAGCAGATTAATTCGAGCCACATGGAAAAGCCATTTATCCAACTAAGCATGCTTCAGAACTAGGAAATATAGCAATTGTATATGTTTCTCATGTATTTAGTACAACCAAATTCGATTTATTTCTCACGTGCAACACAATGCAAAATTGTACCCATGATAATGGAACATCGCATTGCAGAATTGAACCAAATAGTTAACTAAGCACCGCAACAAATGAACCAAACAGTTAACTGAGCACCACATTGCACAAGAGAACATACTACAAGATCAGACAATTAACCAAACCTAGTATGCTTAACAACTTGGAAATATAGCAATTGTATTTGTATCTCATGTATTTGTACAGCCGAATTCGATTATTTCTCACATGCAAGAGAATACAAAATTGCCACCATAAGAATGGAGCATCACATTGCAGAATTGAACTAAACAGTTAACTGAACATGACAAAAAAAATAACCAAATAGTTAACTCAGCACCACATTGCACAATATATAGAACACTTATACTGGAGGATCAGATTGCATAGTAAGAGTACATAGGACAATTCACTAGAATTTGTAAAGGAAAGGCAGGAGCAGCACATGCAATAGGTAAACCGAACATGCTTAACCGGCGTAGATAGCTAGCTGAACATAGGTCCTTGCAGTGAGCTAAAAAGGCAAGCTACTCCTAATTGTCGAAGATATCGATGACGATGGGCTCCTTAGACTTGGAAGAGGACGAGGCGTCCACATCGTGGGTGCCCTCCTCATAGTGGTGAGTCGCCTAAGCTGCTCCGGGCACCAACCTGCTGGCTCTGGAGTTGAGGTAAGCATGGGCACGCTGAGAAAACACCTCATAGTCTTCGTCGAAGGCACTGACGGTGGCCTCGAGAAAACGCCACGAACTGTTGTTTAAAGGAGCCAACCGTGTGGCGGCGTCCGTGCGCGAGGCGTCGACGGTGGCCTCGACGGCGAGGTGCTCCTCCAAGATATGGGGGTCGGCACGCATGGCAGCCATCGCGACCTCATCCGCGCGTGCGGCCGCGATTTGCTTCTCCGCTGCCAGATGCTTCTTGAGCTCCTGGCTATACTGCATGCACCATGGCTTAGGGTGGCGCTTATTTGGAGGATGGGTCGATGATTTGGGTAGAAGGTGTCGCGCCGGCGGTCGGGGCATGTGGGATGTAGAAGGTGGTGGAGGATGGGGGTCGGGTGTGGATTAGCTGACTAGATCGACGAGGCCGAGCAGCAGGAAGGCGCATTGCCGGCGAGGCGGTGGCACTGCAAGCAAGCAGTGAAGGTTTCAACATGGAATGGAAGGCGGAAACAGGGGAAATGTGGCTTTTGGTAAGGAGGAGGGGGCCATGGGAGGTAGACATTTCTGCTGATACCGAATTTTTTTGCTCCGTGCAGCGAAAAACTGGTGCGCGAAGTGTCATTAGACACGGTCCCTTATTCAACACTGTGTATGATATCTGAACATCACAAATGATTCATATGGCTTACCCCGTGTGTGATGAGTTTGAACCTGCAAATTTTGGTTGGAATTTCCCTGGTTACAGTGGTCATCCACGTCATTGCTAGCTGACCTAAACAGAGCTAGCAATACACCCACACTTCTTAATCGAGCAAGTTTAGCAATTAAACAGAGCTAGCTGACCTAAACATTACTCTAACAAAAGACCGGCACTCTAAACAAAGACTACTACTCCCCCTGGCACTCATCGATCTCCGCTGCCTCCCCCATGTCCAGCTCGCGCCCGACGATCTCTTGGGGAAGGGGCTCCATGGCATCCATCGCACCAGACTCAACAAGCATCTCGCCATCCTCGTCCGCCATCTCTTCGGAAAAGGCTGCCATGAGCTGGGCATGGGCGGCCATGGTCTGGGCTTGGACGGGCTCCATCGCGGCAATGTATGCCGCGAACGAAGGAACGGCTGCTCAAATGCTCTCGGCGATTGCCAACTCTTCGGCCGTGGGTTGCCGACCATTGTCGGAGAAGCTTTGTCTGATTTGTGCACTGACCGCCAGGAGCTGGGTGTGGGCGGCCTCGACATGGGCGCGGGCGGCCTCCATCAGGGATAAGGCGGCCGCCGCGGAACGGACAGCTGCTGTCCTGCTCTCGCCATTTGCTATCCCCGTCGCAGATGTTGCTGCCGCCATCTCAGCTGCAGTAGCGACCGTGTTTGCTGCCACAGCCGCCCGGTCGTAGATTGCGGCCGCGCTCAAGCAAGTTGTGAGCATGCTCATGGAGGCTGCGGCCGCGCTCTCGCCGGAGTGGGCCGCCGAAGTTGCCCTCACGACGCGGGTCCACGTCCCCATCTTTGACCGGCGACGATTGAACAGTGAAATGATATTTGGAGGGGCTAGTTTACTTGACGCACCAGCTGTGGACTGTAGCCGACGAACCTTCTCGCGTAAGCCATATATGACGGTGCACCAAGATATTTTGTACTGCATCTCACATGGTTGGTGATAATAAACTGTGTGTGATGTACTTGATTTTTCATTTTGATTTGAAATACGGAATGGGGTCACAGCGGCAAAGGACGGTGTTTGAATTGCTAGAACATTTGTCTGCAGTGAACATAAAACTATACGAGTGTCGTGTTAAAATTTGGAATTCTTCGGGGTTCGTATGCACATTTTTATACATTAACTAAGTTTTCTAGGCATTTTATGTGCATAATTCAAATTTGAACTACATGCACATGCTCTAGTGCACCAAAATGGGTTAAAAAATCATATGTGTGTCCTTGGGCGCATGCTTAGGTCCCATGCAAGAAATGGGAATGAATTTCAAACACCTCGGCATCGTGGCTTGGACGCAAACGCTGAGATACTTGGTTTTGAAATTCTAGTAAATCCAAAACTCGTCTGAAATTCATGAAACTTGGCATGCTATCATGGAATGGCACCAGCATGTTGTGGTAAATTTTTTGTCCCATTTGGGGCAGGTTTTGGTATAAGCTTCTCACAAACCAGAGCGTCTCACAAGAAGCCTCATGGTTCCGGTAGGGAACGTGTCACCTTTGTGGACGAAACGACATTCGTTTCCTCTTCTTGCCTTATTTTTTTTCTAGAGGTAACATAGACCAATAGGAGTGTCGTGTTAAATTTTGGAATTATTCGGGGTTCATTTGGACATTTCTATACATTAACTGAGTATTCTAGGCATTTTATGTGCATAATTCAAATTTGAACTACAGGCAGATGCTCCGGTGCACAAAAATGGGTTGAAAAATCATATATGTATCCTTGGGTGCAGGCTCAGGTCCCATGCAAGAAATGGGAATGCATTTCAGACACGTCGGCATCGTGGCTCCACGGTTTTGAAATTCTAGTAAATCCAAAACTCGTCAGAAATTCATGAAACTTGGCATGCTATCATGGAATGGCACCAACATGTTGTGGTAAAAAAATTGTCCCATTTGGGGCAGGTTTTGGTATAAGCTTCTCACAAACCAGAGCTTCTCACAAGAAGCCTCATGGTTCCGGTGGGGAACGTGTCACCTTTGTGGACGAAACGACATTCATTGCCTCTTCTTGCCTTCATTTTTTTTCTAGAGGCAACATAGACCAACAGGAGTGTCGTGTTAAAATTTGGAATTATTCGGGGTTCGTTTGGACATTTTTATACATTAACTGAGTTTTCTAGGCATTTTATGTGCATAATTCAAATTTGAACTACATACACATGCTCCGGGGCACCAAAATGGGTTAAAAAATCATATGCGTGTCCTTGGGTGCATGCTTAGGTCCCATGCAAGAAATGGGAATGAATTTCAAACACCTCAGCATCGTGGCTCAGCCGCAAACGCTGAGATACTTGGTTTGGAAATTCTAGTAAATGCAAAACTCGTCTGAAATTCATGAAAGTTGGCATGCTATCATGGAATGGCACCAACATGCTGCGGTAAAATTTTTGTCCCATTTGGGGCAGGTTTTGGTATAAGCTTCTCACAAACCAGAGCTTCTCACAAGAAGCCTCATGGTTCCGGTAGGGAATGTGTCACCTTTCCGGTCTAAACGACATTCGTTGCCTCTTCTTGCCTTGATTTTTTTGAGGCGACATAGACCAATAGGAGTGTCGTGTTAAATTTTGGACTTATTTGTGGTTCGTTTGGACATTTTTATACTTTAACTGAGTTTTCTAGGCATTTTATGTGCATAATTCAAATTTGAACTGCATGCACATGCTCCTGTGCACGAAAATGGGTTAAAAAATCATATATGTGTCCTTGGTTGCATGTTTAGGTCCCATGCAAGAAATGGGTATGAATTTCAAACACCTAGGCTCTTCGTGGCTCGGCCGCAAACTTGAGAACTTGGTTTTAAAATTCTAGTAAATCCAAAACTCATCTGAATTTCATGAGACCTGGCATGGTGTCATGGAATGGCACCAACATGCCGTGGTAAAAAAATTGTCCCATTTGGGGCAGGCTTTGGTATAAGCTTCTCACAAACCAGAACTTTTCACAAGAAGCCTCGTGGTTCCGGTAGGGAACGTGTGTCACCTTTGTGGATGAAACGACATTCGTTGCCTGTTCTCGCCTTGATTTTTTTTCTCAAGATGCAACATAGACCAATAGGAGTGTCGTGTTAAAAGTTGGAATTATTCGGGGTTGGTTTGGACATTTTTATATATTAACTAAGTTTTCTAGGCATTTTATGTGCATAATTCAAATTTGAACTGCATACACATGCTCCTGTGCACCGAAATGGGTTGCAAAATCATATATGTGTCCTTGGGTGCATGTTTAGGTCCCATACAAGAAATGGGAATGAATTTCAAACACCCAGGCTTCGTGGCTCGGCCGCAAACATTGAGAAACTTAGTTTTTAAATTCCTATAAATCTAAAACTCCTTTGAAATTCATGAGACTTGGCATGGTGTCATGAAATGGCACCAACATGCTGTGGTAAAAAATTTGTCCAATATGAGAGAAGCCGCACACATTAACAGGCAACAAATGGCTGTCATGTTATCATCACAAACGGTTGTATAGTATTATATCAATTGTGGGCGTTCTACTGACCATTTACGTGCCGTCACGCGTCCCACTTTTTTAATGGCAAGGACGTGCCATCCGGGCAGCTGTTTGAGTAGACGGGAGGCGTGCGAGCGAAGTCCGTGGCGTAGGCTGACCGGGAGGCATGCGACCAGTCCTCCTCTACGTAGGCTCACCGGGAGGCATGCAAGCAGAGCTGCTGTTTAATAAGCGGCCTTACCGATCTCTCTTTGCCTCCCATTCCCCTCTCGCCCGGATCCTATCTTCCAGAGCTCCACCTACTCCGTGGCGCACATGGAGCATCTGCCACTAGTATTCCGGTTTGGTGCAGTCGACTCTGAGCTGGAGGAGATAGAAAATAAGGAGGAATGGGACCTCAGGGACATGGCCCGGAACGAGCTGGCCGCGGCGGATGCTGCTCCCGCGCCCGTCCCAGCTCCCATCCCCGCGCCCGCGCCAGCGACCATCCTCGTGGCATTGACGGGCTGGTCGCCGAGCACCATCACAGAGCTGGAAACCATGGGCGTCAGCGAGGTCCCCACGGACCCACGCGAGCTCGTGTACGTACCAGCGCCAGCGCCCCGCCTGTGCTCATGCGCGCCACAGCACCCACCGCGGCACCGGTCCCCATGCGCTATCCTGCACCAGCCACTCTTGTGCCTGTGCGCGTGCCTGCACCCACCGCACCCCCCTCAGCATCATGGGATGCCGCCGTCGACCGCTACCTCACAGCGCCGAGAGTCGCCGTCCCCCCGCGCCCCGCTCGTCGATCGCACGACTCTTGGATTTGGAAGTCCATAACATTCTGGGATGGCTTGAAGACTTGAACAACGGTGTCCCGGACGATGACAACACCGGCGCAGCACGCCGCCGCCGGAATTAGTTTTTTTGTTTAATATTGTATCCCGATCGTATGAATGTAAAACCACAGTTTCACTAAATGAAATCTATGGTTTTGATCAACTTAATTATTGTTTTTTCTCGGAATGTACATACTTACCAAAGTAAAAAAACATTGATGTCTTTCTCTGAATAAAACACTCATCGCAAAACATTTCAGACTGAACACCCGTATGCAAAGCGAGAGCTGGGTTCCTTCGCAGCTAAGCCAAGGGAAAAATGTGGCGCGTAGGTTTTGTGCATCTCTTCATCGCAAACGTTTGAGACTGAACACCCGTATGCAAAGCGAGAGCTGGGTTCCTTCACAGCTAAGCCAAGGGAAAATGTGGCGTGCAGGTTTTGTGCATCTCTTCATCGCAAACGATTTTGCATGATGACCCGTGTGCAATGATGTACAAACAATGTGGTAAGATTTGCATCTGTCATATTGGGTATATTTGCCATTTGTCAAAATGGAAAATTTGGCATTTGTCAATCTAGAAACATTGCCATTTGTCAATCTAGTAACATTGCCATTTGTCAACCTAGTAACACTGCCATTTGTGATCGTCAGAAAAAAACACTGCCATTTGTCAAATTTTGCAGCTAAAAATCACTAGTACTGTAATTTTTGTAAATGAAATTCAGTAAGCATAGATTTCATTCATAGATTAAGCAGTCGTTCTTTATACAAACAGTTCAACTTGACAGCTGAACCGAACAAACTTTTACCCAATTGTTGCCAACCACGTACTGAAATAGCTAGTTCAACTATATATACTAGCTAAATTTAAGTACGTAGTACAGTTCAACCATATCTATAGTCAGATGAACTGAACAAAATAGCCCCTAAATACTACTACTACGGAGGGGCTTTGTACTACTTCCAGCAGCCTCTCCTCTGCCGAGTGCGCTCAGTAAGAGGCCGAGGAGGAGGAGCCTACCGACGAGCTGGAGAAGCGGAATCCGGCGCCTGCCGCTGCTGCACCTTTAGCGACCCATAGCTCGAACGCCCTCTATCGCTCCAGCTGATCCCTCTTGAAGCGGCGGGACTCCTCGTATATCTCCGCATTCCACGCCACTGCGGCGGCTTCTCCTGCGGCCCCGGCAGTGGTAAGACGCTTGGCATGCTAGACGAGGCGCTCCTCCTCCTACCGCAGGAACTCGATGTAGCGCGCGGCAAGGTCGCTGATTCTCGTGCGGGCCTCCACATCCCGCCTTCAGGCCGCGGTGGCAGAGCGGGTGATGACCCCGGCGGTCGATGGTGGGGTGGCGGCCACGGCGGCCGACGGTGGGGTGGCGGGCACCTCCCGCCTTCGGACCGCGGTGGCGGAGCGGGTGATGGCCACAACGGCCGACGGTGGGGTGGGGGCCACGACAGCCACCACCCGCCTTCGGGCCGTGGTGGCGGAGCGATCGATGGCCCTGGAGGGCTTTAGTGGTGTGGCGGCCACGGCGGCGGACGGTGGGGTGGCGGCTCGGCGTCCAGCAAAAGCTGGCGTCGGGCAGCAGCGACGGAGCGTGTGGCGGGTGTTGTGCGCACACCCAACAGGGACGCCACGGGCAGTACACGCTGCCGGGGACTGCGCCACCGCCACGGTGTAGCCTCCCAGCTGGAGCTGTCCTCAGACGATGGCGGAGTGGCTAAGCGACGACGATGGACCGGTGCCATTGGTGATGGTGGGAGAAGTAGACGAGATAAGCTACGGGGAGGGGGGGGGGGAAATGCGATGCCGACTCGCCGGCCGTGACTGTTTATATAGTAGGCCGGTAAGCACTGGGGTTTTTTGGGATTTCGCCGAGTCGGGTGGGAAGCTTGCACGGTTCCGCGCAAGAAACTATGCGGTAGCGCGGGAATGGGCTCACCAACGATTCATTGGCGCCTCTTCGAGCTAATGTTTGGGCAAAAGAACGCCTGTGCGGTGCTCAAGCTTTCCCTCTAAGCCTTCTGCGGCAGCGCGGTGACAAGACGTGCGAGAGGAGGACGAAATGACACGTACACAAATGGTTAAAAAAATATGTTTGCGATTTAATTACCTAGCACACGGCCGCTCTCTACGCAGTGTCGCGAACGATTGTTCGCCCTCTGTGTGATGTGGAACGCAACGTAGTTTCACATCATGCCACCGGCTCGCAACTGCCGGCCGTCTTGTAGACGGCCATTCCCTGCGTGTTCAACTGCTCTATGCATGTGGTTGCTCGCGGTTGAGGCGGCCGCGGCGCGCTCTGCTCGCGTCACGCCGCGTGCGCTCTGCTCGCGTCCCGCCACACACTCTGCCCGCGTCCCTCCGCACGCGCTACAAGTGTTTCGGGCCGGCGCATGATCACATATGTTCGGGGTGCCTTATGCATGCGGTTATGTAGGACATGGCGCCACGACGCAGTTACGTGCGGCAAAAACTGCCTTGCGGACGTGCCGAGAATCCCGGCTGCCCGGCCCTCATTTATTCCCAAGGCCATTTACCTTCATCTCTTGCGCCCCACGACACAAAAAGCACACCCATGATGGCGCATACAGAGAGGATATCCAGCGGCTCCAATGGCGCTCCCGGCTCCAATTGCGCTCCCAGCGGCTGACAACGACGACGGGCGGCAGTTCAGCACGCCTCACGTAGTGGACACCCACGTGAGGGGGAAGGACCTCTCGGTGGTGTACACCAACGAGCCGGTCTCGGTGGAGAGCTCCATCCACACTATGGAGCAGTTGCTTGCTGAGGATGAGTACCAAGTGGTCGGCTTCGACCTCGAGTTCACTAGCGGTCGTACCGGGTATGATCAGAAGGTTGCCGTTGCCCAGTTGTGCGTGCGCCATCACGTCCTCGTCTACCACTACTCCCTGGCCACAAGGCCTTGCGAGCGTTTTGCCAGGTTTATCAATAGCCCCGACTACAGGTTCGCTATGGTGGACACCATGAACGATCTAAAGGTGCTCGAGACTACGAGCTTGGCCTGCCAGAATCTTGTTGACTTCCAAGGCCAGTACAGGGTCTGGGGCAGAAAGAAGGTGAAGGACTCCCTGGTTGACCTAGCCGTGGCCATCATCGACCCCTACTACAGAGGCATGAAGGATGAGTGCAAAAAAGAACAAGGATGCCTGGCACGAGGCCTGGGTGCGGAGACTGGATGAAGAACACGTCAAGTATGCGGCCAAGGACGTGTACACAAGCAATGATATGTACAGGCGGATAGTTGACATGAGGGAGTGCCTCCATCCTGTGGATCGAGCCACGAGTAGTGGCGGCAGCGTCACAAGAAGTAGATGATTAGATGACCGTTTCTCCTAGTTTAGAATGCATGTAATTCTTTATTGAGGTGTGTGCGAATGTTTTGTATAGTCACATATGTAATTGGATGTTTAATTTGGTTATATATGTTGTTCTTCTTTAGACTGAGCAAATTACATTGCAGATGGACTAAACTAGGGAACCCGTTGGTGATGATTTCATCAATCGCTGACAAATGTATACAAGCAAACGTTTGCCCACAACACACACGGGTTATTAGCAAGAATCGTCTGTGTTGTTATCCGTCTTCCCACACATTTTGGATTACTGACCTGTTTGCCGCGTATCACACACACCTTGTTAAGTTGAACCGTTTTTGTTGTGTTGGGTAATCGCAAATAGTTCATCCGAGTGAACCGCATGCCATGCATCACACACACCTTGATCTGTCTGACTGTTTCTGTTGTGTTGGATAATCACAAATAGTTCATCCGAGTGAACTGTATGCCCTGTATCGCACACACCTCGAACTGGCTGACCGTGTTTGTTGTTCTGTCTTATTGGAAATAGTTCGTATGGACCAACTATATGCCACATATCGCACACGCATCTCTAATCTAAATCGTTTTTGATGTCTCCGGCATCGCAAACAGTTCGTATTATGGGCGACAGTTTTATTACTACACCGTTTGCGATGCATGCAATGCACACAGTTTGGTCGCGGGGTCTCTGATTCATGTGTCGCGTTAGCGGTCGCCTGTAGTAGTGAAGGCCGCGTCATCTTCGGGAGTCCACTTGAAGGGGCCTGATCTCTTCATGAGCTTGAAGAACAGCAGGGCCCTTTCGCCGAACTTGGAGACGAAACGCCCAAGCGAGGCCATGCATCCCGCGAGGCGCTGCATTTCCTTGAGGTTCCGGGGAGGCCGCATCTGCTCGATGGCCTTGATCTTCTCAGGGTTGGCTTCGATGCCACGGTGGGAGACCAGGAAGCCCAGAAGCTTGCTGGAAGGGACTCCGAACACGCACCTGGCAGGGTTGAGCTTGAGGTTGACCTTGCACAGGTTGGCAAAGGTTTCTTCGAGGTCCGTGATGAGGGAGCACGACTTGCAGCTTTTCATGATGATGTCATCGACGTAGGCCTCTGCATTCCTTCCCATCTAGGGCCCCAAGGCGATACGCATCAGCCTCTGGAAGGTAGCTCCCGCGCTCTACAGGCCGAAGGGCATGCAGATGTAATAGTACACTCCGCAGGGGGTGATGAAGGCCGTCCTTTCTTCGTCTTCCTTCGCCATCTTGATCTGGTGGTAGCCTAAGAAGGCATCCAGGAAGCAAAGCAACTCGCACCCAGCGATGGAGTCCACAATCTGGTCAATTCGCGGCAGCGGGAAGGGATCTTGGGGGCAGGCCTTGTTAACGCTGGTGAAGTCGACGCACATCCGCCCCTCGCCGCTGTGCTTGGGGACGACGACAGGGTTGGTGAGCCACTCGGGGTGGCGCACCTCACGGTTGACTCCTTCCTCTTGCAGTTTCTAAACTTCTTGGATGATGAACTCTTGCTTCTTGGGTGCTTGGCGCCGTGCCTTTTGCTTGACAGGGTGCGCGTTGGGGCACACCGCTAAGTGGTGCTCGATCACCTCCCTTGGCACACCGGACAAATCTGATGCTGTCCATGTGAACACATCAGCATTTGCCCGGAGGAAGGCGACGAGCACGCCTTCCTATTTGGGATCGAGGCCGCTGCCGATGATGAAGGCGGGCCTGGAGCCACTGCCACCCACCGACACTTTCTTCGTCTCGGCACGTGCCTGAGAGAACAGCTGCTTCTTCTTTGTGAGTGCGGCCTCGGCAGGCCCGGCGTCGTCCTCATCAGCAGGGTGAGCTATGGCGGGAGCCTTGTAGGCGCGCTCGAGGGAGCGTACTGCATCCTTCTCGTCACAGCGGATGGTGATGGTGTCGCTGCAGCCCGGCATCTTGAGGACGTTGTAGGCGTGGTGGGTCATTGCCATTAACTTGGCGAGCGCGGGGTAGCCCAAGATGGCGTTATAGGGTAGGCCGATGTGCGCCACATCGAACTCGATGAGCTCGGTGTGGTAGTTCTTAAGGGTGCCGAAGATGACAGGAAGGCGCACTTGCCCCAGGGGCAAGGTGGATCCATCGGTCACGCCTGAGAAGGGCCTCGTCGACATCAGACGCTCGTAGGGCATTTGGAGCTTCTTGAAGGTCTCAATGGAGATCATGTTGAGGCCTGCGCCACCGTCGACGAGCGTCTTGGTGACGGCGATGTTGTTGATGGTGGGAGTGCACAGCATGGGGATGGTGCCCACAGCCCTCGTGGACTTGGGGTGGCCACTGGAGTGGAAGGAGATCGCGTACTGTGACCACTTGAGGGGCTAAGAAGCCTCAGGCCCCGGAAGGGCCGCGTTCACCTCGTGAGAGAACTACTTGAAGTGGCGGTTGGATGAGGGGGCCTGGGCCCCACCGAGGATGCATGCCACCTCGCGAGGCTCCTGGTAGCCCCCAGCATTCTCATCAGGGATATTGCCTTTGTTTCTGCCAAGGGGCGGCGGGGTGGCGTTGGCCTGAGGGTTGGCCTGTCGCGGCTGGTTCTGCCAGCCTTGCAAGAAGTTGTTGTTGCCGTTGTTGTTGCGGTCTCCCCAGCGGTTGCCGCTGCGGCCGCCTCCACGGCCAGCGCCGCGATCGTTGCGGTTGCCGCGCCTGTCCTGGCGGTTGTCGTGAAGCAGCTTGAGCTCGTGGCCGTCCTCGGTGCTATGGGAGTGCATGTTGTGGTAGGCGCAGAAGGGGCGGCCATCTTTCTTGGCCTTGTCGCGGTCGTGGCCGCACTTCTGCTCATGCTCCGCCGCAAGCACGGCAGGGCCCTTGCGCTTGGCGTCTTTGCTCTTGGCCTTGGTGGCATCAGGCGCCACGTCTGGGTCGTTGTGGGCGAAGAGGCGACCCTCTTCAGCCTTGGCACACCTGTTGGCGAGGTTGAACAGCTCGACCACGGTGTCGAGCTCGTCGTTGATGGCGAGCTTCTCGCGCATCCTGATGTCTGTGATGCTGGAGGAGAATGCGGAGATGATCGCGGCGTCGATGGCGCGAGGGATCCTGTTGCGCACTTGGCTGAAGTGCTGGATGTACTTGCGGAAGGTCTTGTCAGGCTGCTGGTGCATGGCGTGCAGGTCGTTGAGCATGATAGGGCGCTCGTACGTGCCCTTGAAGTTGGCGACGAACTGCCAGCACAGTTCGGGCCACGAGGACACAGAAGCTTCGGGGAGGTTCATGAGCCACGAGCGCGCGGCGTCCTGGAGGGCCATGGGGAACCAGTTCGCCATGACCTTATCATCACCACCAGCAACCTCGATGCCTAGGGTGTAGAGCTACAGGAACTCCGTGGGGTTGGGGGCACCGTCGTAGCGGGGAGGAAACTCTGACTTGAACTTCGCGGGCCACACCACGCGGCGCAGCTCGCGAGTGAAGGCGAGGCAGCCCCCGCTGCTGGAGGCGACGCCGCCGGTGAGAGCGGCGCGGTTCTGGCACCCAGCCGCCGCGACGTCCTGGATGGTGTGGTCTTGGCACTGGCGTTGCTACTCGAGGATCACGTGCGCGTCGGGCGCCGCGCGCCGGACGATCTGGCAACTCGCGTCATCATGGTCCGGCGAGGACGCGCCGCGAGACGGCTCCTGCGCGCGCGCGCCACGGCGATGTCCCACGCCGTCGCCGAACGGAGGAGGTGGAGGAGGCATGCCATGCTCCGCCTCCACGCCAGGCGGCGACGGAGGTGCGAGAGAACAGGAGGTCGCCGGGGCGTCTCCGGCGGTGTTGACGAGCTCGGTGATGCAGGCGAGCTAGGCGTCTTAGCCGGCCTCGGTGGGGCGGTAGCACAGTAGCTCACGCGCCATGAGCAGCGTGGCCTACATGTCCGGCGGGTTGCGAGCGAGCGAGGATGCCGTGGTGGTGCGAGCAGGTGGCTGCATGGACGGGTGGAGGGAGGAGGCTTGCTCTTCTCCCCCCGCGGGATCGGTGGCGGCGCCGGCACGCCCACGGCAGTTGTCGTTGGTGACGGGCTCGGTGTGAACCATCCTGGCGGTCCTGCGCAGAGCACGCTCACGTCGGGCATCGGCCATGTTGATGTTGAAGGCGTGGAAGCTAGCCCCCTACCTGGCGTGCCAAATGTTCGAACACTGGGGGCGGGCTCACTACCTCTCGGCTAGACAGTGACCGTGGCGAAGCTACGGCGACCGGAGCACGACGGGAGCACACACACACACACAGGGCACGGCAGGAACACGAGGAGCTACCCAGGTTCGGGCCACCATGCGGTGTAAAACCCTACTACTACTTGGTTGGGATTGCTGCGAGTATAGTGCTATTGAGTACAAGGTAGAAGAAGGTGAAAATGGTCGACCCCCTTCTAAGGTGGCAGCACTGCCCCTTTTATAGCTACCTTGGTCCTCTTCCCCCAAAAATATTGGCGGGAAGGGTTGCCACACAACGACAATTCAAAGGGGGACATGCGCCCATGCTTATCCTGACAAAAGTGGTCTTCGCCTGCAAAAGGCACCGTCCATGACGCGCTCGTGGGCTCGGCGATGACATCCGCCCTGGCGCGCTTCGTCGTCGTGGTCTCCTTGCACCAAAAAGGCAAGCTTTGGGACTTGCTTTGTGGGAGGGCAGCTGGCGCTGCCCCTTTATCACCAAAGAGGAAATCCTCCCTGGCTGCACCTGCTGGTACGGCTCCTGTCGCTATCTGCGTCCTGGGCGGGCGCGTCACCCACGTGGTGGGCACGTGCCCGCGCAACCTGCGCCAAGCGTTGCCTCATGCGGGTGGCCTCGGGAGACCACTTCGCAAGGCTGCCTGCCGCTGCTGGTGGTCTTCGGTGGGTCCGCCCCCCATGGAGGGGGTCTTCATGAGGCCAGCGCCTTGCGAGGTGATACGTTTCCGTCGTATCTACTTTTCCCAAACACTTTTGCTCTTGTTTTGGACTCTAATTTGCGTGATTTGAATGAAACTAACCTGGACTGACGCTGTTTTTAGGAGAACTACCATGGTGTTGTTTTTGTGCAGAAATCAAAGTTCTCAGAATTGGACGAAACTTTTTGGAGATTTTTTACGGAATAAATAAAAATTACTGGCACAAGAATCAACAGAAGAGGGGCCACCTGTTGCCCACAAGGCAACAAGGCGCGACCCCCCCTAGGGCGCGCCCTGATGCCTTGTGGGGCCCACAAGCGGCCATCTGACCTAATTCCAACGCTATAAATTCACTTTCCCTGAGAAAAATAATAAGAGAAGAAGTTTCATAACGTTTTACGATACGGAGCCGCCGCCACCTCCTGTTCTTCATTGGGAGGGCTGATCTGGAGTCCGTTCGGGGCTCCAGAGAGGGGGATTCGACGCCGTCGTCATCATCAACCATCCTCCATCACCAATTTCATGATGCTCACCACCGGGTGTGAGTAATTTCTCCGTAGGGTTGATGGACGGTGATGGGTTGGATGAGATTTATCATGTAATCGAGTCAATTTGTTAGGGCTTTGATCCCTAGTATCCACTATGTTCTGAGATTGATGTTGCTATGACTTTGCTATGCTTAATGCTTGTCACTAGTGCCCGAGTGCCATGATTTCAGATCTGAGCCCTTTATGTTTTCATGAATATATTTGTGTTCTTGATCCTAACTTGCAAGTTATATGCACCTATTACGTGTTATGATCCGCATACCCCAAGGTGACAATAATTGGGATTCTTTCTGGTGATTGCCGTAGTTTGAGGAGTTCTTGTATTCCCTAAATGCTAATGCTTTGTTCCGGTTATCTATTAAAAGGAGGCCTTAACATCCCTTAGTTTCCTTAAGGACCCCACTGCCACAGGAGGGTAGGACAAAAGATGTCATGCAAGTTCTTATTATAAGCACGTATGACTATATACAGAATACATGCCTACATTACATTGATGAATTGGAGCTATTGTGTATCACCATAGGTTGTGACTGTTATATGATGGATATCATCCAACATAATTACCATCACCAATCCAATGCCTACGACTTTCTCATATTGGTTTCTGCTAAGTTACTTTGTTGCTACTGCTTTACACTTGCTACAAAACTGCTACTGTTACTGTTGCCATGACTATTGTTACTGTTGCTACTGCTATCAAAACTATCATATTATTGTGCTACTAAATATTCTGCTGCAGATATTTTATCTCCAGCTGTGGTTGAATTGACAACTCAACTGCTAATACTTGCAAGTATTCTTTGGCTCCCCTTGTGTCAAATCAATAAATCTGGGTGAAATACTACCCGCGAAAACTGTTGCGATCCCCTATACTTGTGGGTTATCACGAGGCATCTTGCTTCGCAGCAGCCGTGGCTGGGCCGCCTCTTAGACCTTTGCCAGGCGTTGCTTCCTGGGCCGCAGGCAGACGGCTTGTGGTACCCTGGTTCCCACTGGCCCGATAGTAGCATCCGCGCGTGAGGCGTCGACGATGGCTTCGAAGGCGAGGTGCTCCTCCAAGATCGGGGGTCGGCACACAAGGCAGCCATCGTGACCACATCGGCATGTACGGCTGCGATTTGCTTCTTCGCTGCCAAAAGCTCCATGAGGTACTGGCTATACTGCGTGCACCATGGCTTAGGGCGGCGCTTATTTGGAGGATGGGTCGGTGATTTGGCTGGAAGGTGTCACGCCAGCGGTCGGGGCATGTGGGATGTAGAAGGAGGAGGAGGATGGGAGTCGGGTGTGGAATACCTGACTTGATCAATGAGGCCGAGCAGTAGGAAGGAGTGTCGCCGGCGAGGCGACGGCACTGCAAGCAAGCAGTGAAAGTTTGAACTTGGAATGGAAGGCGGAAACAGGGGAAATGTGGCTTTTGGTAAGCAGGAGGGGGCATGGGAGGTAGATATCTCCGCGGATGCCAAAAAAAATCGCTCCGTGCAGCGAAAAACTAGTGTGCAAAGTGTCATCAGACACGTTCCCTTATTCAGCACTGTGTATGATATCTGAGCATCACAAATGATTCATATGGCTTACCCCATGTGTGATGAGTTTGAACGTGCAAATTATGGTTCGAATTTCCCTGGTTACAGTGGTCATCCACGTCATTGCATAATTTGGGTACACAGACAAAAGAACCTATAGCACACCAACACTTCTTAATCGAGCAAATTCAGCAACTAAATAGAGCTAGCTGACCTAAACATTACTCTAACAAAGGACCGACACTCTAAACAAAGACTACTACTCTGCCTGGGGCTCGTCGATCTCCGCCGCCACCTCCATGTCCAGCTCGCGCCCGACGATCTCCTGGGGAACGGGCTCCATGGCATCCATCGCTCCATACTTAGCAAGCATCTCCGTCATCTCTTTCGAAAAGGCTGCCACGAGCTAGGCGTGGGTGGCCGCGGTCTGGGCTTGGATGGGCTCCATCGCGGCAAGGTATGCCGCGAATGAACGGACGGCTGCTCGAACGCTCTCGGCGATTGCCAACTCTTCGGCCGTGGGTTGCCGACCGTTGTCGGAGAAGCTTCGTGCGATTTGTGTGGTGACCACCAGGAGCTGGGCGTGGGTGGCCTCCATCAGGGCTAAGGCGGCCACCGCGGAATGGACAACTGCTGTGCCGCTCTTAGCATTTGCTATCCCCGTCGCAGATATTGCTGCCGCCATCTGAGCTGCAGCAGCGGCCGTTTTGGCTGCCGCAGTAGCCTGGTCTTAGATTGCGGCCGCGCTCATGCAGGTTGTGAGTATGCTCATGGCGGCTGCGGCCACGCTCTCGCCGGAGTGGGCCACCGAAGTTGCCCTCACGATGCGGGTCCACGTCCCCATCTTTGACCGGAGACGATTGAACAGTCAAATGATATTTGGGGAGCTAGTGTGTTTGACATGCTGGGTGTGTACTGTAGCCGATGAACCATCTCGCGTAAGCCATATATGACGGTGCTCCAAGATATTTTGTACTACATCTCACATGGTTGGTGGTAATAAACTGTGTGTGATGTACTTGATTTTTCGTCTAGATTTGAAATACAGAATGGGGTCACGACATCAAAGGATAGTGTTTGAATTGCTAGAACATTTATCTATAGTGAACATGCAACTATAGCAGTGCCGTCAAATTTGTTGGAATTATTCAGGGTTCGTTTGGACATTTTTATACATTAACTGAGTTTTCTAGGCATTTGAGGTGCATAATTCAAATTTGAACTACAAGCACATGCTCCGGTGCACCAAAATGGGTTGTAAAATCATATATATGTCCATGAGTGCATGCTTAGGTCCCATGCAAGAAGCCTCAACATGCAACTTGGCATGCTATCATGGAATGGCACCAACATGCTGTGGTAAAAATTTTGTCCCATTTGGGGCAGGTTTTGGAATAAGCTTCTCAGAAACCAGAGCTTCTCACAAGAAGCCTCATGGTTCCGGTAGGGAACATGTCACCATTGTGGATGAAACGACATTCGTTGCCTCTTCTCGCCTTGAATTTTTTTCTAGAGGCAACATAGACCAATAGGAGTGTCCTGTTAAAATTTGGAATTATTCGGGTATTGTTTGGACATTTTTATACATGAACTGAGTTTTCTAGGCATTTTATGTGCATAATTAAAATTTGAACTACATGCACATGCTCCAGTGCAGCAAAATGGGGTGAAAATCATATATGTGTCCTTGGGTGCATGCTTAGGTCCCATGCAAGAAATGGCAATGAATTTCAAATACCTCGGCATCGTGGCTCGGCCGCAAACAGTGAGAAACTTGGTTTTGAAATTCTAGTAAATCCAAAACTCATCCACAATTCATGAAACTTGGCATGGTATCATGAAATGGCACCAACATGCTGTGGTAAATTTTTTGTCCCATTTGGGGCAGGTTTTGGCATAAGCTTCTCACAAACCAGAGCTTCTCACAAGAAGCCTCGTGGTTCCGGTAGGGAACGTGTGTCACCTTTGTGGACGAAACGACATTCGTTGCCTCTTCTCGCCTTGATTTTCTTTTCTAGATGCAACATAGACCAATAGGAGTGTCGTGTTAAAATTTGGAATTATTCGTGGTTCGTTTGGACATTTTTATACATTAATTGAGTTTTCTAGGCATTTTATGTGCATAATTCAAATTTGAACTACATGCACATGATCTGGTGCACCAGAATGGGTTGAAAAATCATATATGTGTCCTTGGGTGCATGCTTAGGTCCCATGCAAGAAATGGGAATGAATTTCAAATACCTCGGCATCGTGGCTCGGCCGCAAACATTGAGAAACTTGGTTTTGAAATTCTAGTAAATCTAAAACTCGTCCAAAATTCACGAAACTTGGCATGGTGTCATGAAATGGCACCAACATGCTGTGGTAAATTTTTTGTCCCATTTGGGGCAGGTTTTGGTATAAGCTTCTCACAAACCAGAGCTTCTCACAAGAAGCCTTGTAGTCCCGGTAGGGAACGTGTGCCACCTTTGTGGACGAAACGACATTCGTTGCCTCTTCTCGCCTTGAATTTATTTTCTAGATGCAACATAGACCAATAGGAGTGTCGTGTTAAAAATTGGAATTATTTGGGGTTCGTTTGGACATTTTTATACATTAATTGAGTTTTCTAGGCATTTTATGTGCATAATTCAAATTACTACACGCACATGCTCCGGTGCACCAAAATGGGTTGAAAAATCATATATGTGTCCTTGGGTGCATGTTTAGGTCCCATGCAAGAAATGGGAATGAATTTCAAAAACATCAGCATCGTGGCTCGGCCGCAAACATTGAGAAACTTGGTTTTCAAATTCTAGTAAATCCAAAACTCGTCTGGAATTCATGAAACTTGGCATGGTATCATGAAATGGCACCATAATGCTATGGTAAAAAAATTGTCCCATTTGGGGCAGGTTTTGGTATAAGCTTCTCACAAACCGGAGTTCTCACAAGAAGCTTCGTGGTTCCGGTAGGGCATGTGTGTCACCTTTGTGGATGAAATGACATTCGTTGCATCTTCTCGCCTTGAATTTTTTTCTAGATGCAACACAGACCAATAGGAGTGTCGTGTTAAAATTTGTAATTATTCGGGGTTCGTTTCGACATTTTTATACATTAACTGAGTTTTCTAGGCATTTTATGTGCATAATTCAAATTTGAACTACATGCACATGCTCCGGTGCACCAAAATGGGTTGAAAAATCATATATGTGTCCTTGGGTGCATGTTTAGGTCCCATGTAAGAAATGGGAATGAATTTCAAGCACCTAGGCTTCGTCGCTCGGCCACAAAAATTAAGAAACTTGGTTTTTAAATTCCTGTAAATCCAAAACTCGTCTGAAATTCATGAGACTTGACATGGTATCATGAAATGGCACCAACATGCTGTGGTATTTTTCGTGTCCTATTTGAGAGAAGGCACACAAATTAACAGCCAACACGGGCATTTTGAAACAAATAGCTGCCACGTTATCATCTCAAACGTTTGTATAACTTAAATCGTGGGCGTTCTGCTAACCATTCACGTGACACCATGCATCACACTTTTATTGGCTTGCAGGTGTCGTGCGGGCAGCTGCTCGAGTAGACGGGAGGCGTGCGAGCGCACTCCGCTGCGCAGGCTGACCGGGAAGCATGCGAGCAGTCCTCCGGTATGCAGGCTCACCGGGAAGCATGTGACAAGTACGCTGCACAGGCTCACTGGGAAGCGAGCCCTTTGACCTCCATCGCCGCCCGATTCGCTCCCAACATCTCCATTAATGGCGCTCGAGCCACTGTATAATATAGGCGGCCTTACTCTTTGCCTCCCATTCCCCTCTCACCCGAATCCTATCTCCCATACATCTACCTATGCCATGGCGCACAAGGATCATCTGCCACTAGTCTTCCAGTTTGGTGAAGTCGACTCCGAGCCAGAGGAGATAGAAAATAAGGAGAAATGGGACCTCAGGGACATGGCCATTAACGAGCTGGCCGCGGCGGATGCTGCCCCCGCGCCCGTCCAAGCTCCCAACACCCCGCCCCCGCCAACGACCATCCCCGTGGCATTGATAGGCTGGTCGCCGAGCACCATCGCGGCGCTGGAAGCCACGGGCGTCAGGGAGGTCTCCGGGGACCCGCGCGAGCTCGTGTACATGCCAGCGCCCCCGCCTGTGCTCGTGCACGCCCCTGCACCCACCGTGGCACCGGTCCCCGTGCGCTTGCCAGCACCCGCCGCGCCCGTGCCCATGCGCGGGCCTGCACCTGCCCCGGCGCCAGTCCTCGTGCACTTGGCTACACCCACCGCACCCATGCCCGTGCGTGCGCCTGCACCCGACATGCCCCCCTCAGCGTCATGGGACGCTACGATCGACCGCTACCTCGCTGCGCCGCGAGTCGCCGTCCCCCTGCCCCCCGCCCATCGATCGTGCGATGAACGACTATTGGATTTGCAAGTCCAGAACATTTTGGGCTATCTTGAAGACTTGCACAACAGCATCCCGGAGGACGACAACGTCGGCGCAGCACGCTGCCTCCGCCGCCGCAATTAGTTTTTTTGTTTAATATTGTATCTCGATTGTATGAATGTAAAATCACAGTGTGATTGAATGAAATCTATGGTTCTGATCAACTTAGCATTTTTTCTTTGAATATACAAACTTATCAAAGTAAAAAAAAACATCAATGTTTTTCTCTGAATAAAACACTCATCGCAAACATTTCAGATAGAACACCCGTATGCAAAGCGAGAGCTAGGTTCCTTCGCCGCTAAGCCAAGGGAAAATGTGGCGCGCAGGTTTTGTGCATCTCTTCACTGGTGCAGCGACCTGCAATACAAACAGTTTCTACCCCCTTTCCGCGACAGAGTTTTAAACTGTCGCCTTGCTTGTGTGTGTGATAGGGGGGTCCCTCCCACATGACCCAGAAACCGTCGGGGATAGGGAGTAGGAATGCATACGTTTTCCAGAACTAAGCGTATGCGATGCCCGCATCTATCCCAAACGCGATTCGTCACACAACTGTTTGTGATATATCGAATATCCCAAATGCTCCATCCTTGCTACTCATGTGTGCTGGCATTACCATTGCACACGCTATTGCATGGTGCAAAGTTTACGATGCGCAGCCCATCACAAACAGTTCATGATTGTAAAGCGTGTATGATAAGGAGACTATCACACACATTCACTTCTCCCGAACCGTATGCGATATATAATTAAGAAGATTAGTTAATCATCATACGAGTGTCAGATAGGATTACGAAACGTCGGACTATCTTACCAGTGTCGTACAGGATAACTATCACACAAGCTATTCTGTGGTGCAACGTTTACGATGCGTATGACATCAAAAACAGTTCATGATTGTAAAGCATGTACGATAAGGCGACTATCACAAACATTTAGTTTGCTCGCACCATTTATGATTTGTCTGACATCACACACGCTTTCCAAACGGCAACTGTGTGCATGGTTGCACACGTTTTCTCTCTGTGAACCGTGTCAGATTATGATGTATATCACACACGTTGTGCTTTACAGACCGTGTGCGCCGTAATGACCTGCAGAGCGTATTTTCACCCTAATTTAATCGCTGCTATTTAAAATTATACCGAATTTGAATTTGAAAGTAGGCTATAACTTTATTCATATCCATCAGGTTCAACAACCAATGCATTATTCGATTCACAGGTACATATGTTCAAGAGTTATATCAAAAAAAGAATTACATAAACACCAAATAAAGAATGATGAACCAGGGTTGTATACTTGTACTACTAAAGCTGGTAAAGAAAGAGGCGAAAAACATTCTGGTTGCCGAACAAGGTGAAGCGGAATGCCCATATTGTTCCCTCCTCCATGCAGAAGGCACGCACGACTCTAGTTCAACCCCTTGTGATGGCCGACCACCCATCCTACACTGTCTTCATTAGGACATCTAGATAGTCATTGTGTTCTGGTAGAAATACTTTAACCTTTGCATGCCCACCAATCATGTAGTTTGAGAGGTAATGTTGTGTAAACTGCTTTGGGAACCACTGCAAAGGAAAAAGATTCGGACATTGTCATCTAACACAACTCATTATGGGCAATAAAAAGAAGGCTGCAGAGTTCTTACTTACGATCCTGGAGTTCACTGTTGTCTTGGATAAAGTGTAAACAAATAGTTTAATTGCCATCTTTTGACCCATTTTACTAATAATCTTTATCAGTTTCCTCACTTGATGTTGGTTCATGAATATCTCATTGCCCCATACGCAAAAAGGGTCGAAGCACGGATCTTTACCAATGGCATATGTACCCAAAATCACCAAGTTAATATAAGAAGCTAAACAACAATTGCACAATGATGTAGTACAACACTCCCTCTGTCCCATTATATAAGCTCTTATTACATCCAATATACTCACATATTGGATGAATTAACATCCTATATTATGGGGCGGAGGGAGTTTATTACATTGTTACAAATATCGGCCGATTAACTGCAGTTAACTGCTGTTGTGTTGTTGTTGTTGCTGCTCTTCTATGTATATCTAGACATCATCAGGACATTAAGGTAACACTCTTCCTTGTTGCTATGTAGCCTAGGATTGCATATTTAGACATTCAGTACAATGCATGTTGCTATGTAGCCTCAGATATATTAGATATGGCCCTAGTTAACCTACCGATAAATGGGTTACAGATATATTTAGTTAAATGTCCGATTCGCCGATTAATCCCTTATCAGCCCCAGGCCTCACTGGTACCGTTACGTGCTATACAAACGGTTTTTACCCCCTTTCCACGATGGAGTTTTAAACCGTCACCTTGCCTATGTGTGCGATAGGGGGGGGGTCTTCCCACACGACCCAGAAAACGTTTGCGATAGGGCGACCCGCTGCTGACGGCTTTCGTAAAGTAATCGTATGCGAAGTCGCGGACTATCCCACAAGTTATACATGGGCACTACGTTTGTGATCCGCGACACATCAGAAATGCTATCGCAGATATCCACGTGTGCAAAAGGTGGATATCACAAACATTTATTTCTACCGTTCTGTTTGTGATACGTACACTATCACACACAGTTCAATAATATAAAATGTGTGCGGTGTCTTTACTATCGCCAACGTGTCCATTTTCATCGGTCTCAAATGTGAACTGTCTTCTTTTTATCCAAGAATCGCACACGCACATCATACAGAAATGTGTGTAATACTTATGGCAGTCCCACACGTGTATGAGAATAAACCGTGTGTCCGACCGCTGAGTATCGCACACGTTTTCTGTGAAAGAACCGTGTGTTCTTTATTTTACCATCGCACACGCTATTTTATTTCTAACTGTGTGTACGATATTCTAATACCTGTTGTTTAATTTTATTTTTTCCTGTAATTTATTATTCGAATTGGAAAATTTCAAATTTTGAATACTATGGAATTTAAATATTTCATATTCTCATCACAATGGTTCAAGAACCAATCCATAAATCAAAATCTCAGTGCAATGTGTTCAGTAATTACAGAATTAGGCAGCAGATTAACTATGATGAACAACAATATTTAGAGGCGGTAAAGGTGAAGAGAGAAGTGTAAATCATTTTGGCTGCCGCTAGGGTTGCAGAAGCGGAATGCCCATAATGTACCCTCCTCCATGCCAAAGGTGCGCACAACTTTTGTCCAACCCCTTGTGACAATCGCCCTCCCATCCTTCACCGCCTTCAGGAAGACTTCTAGACCATTATCCTGGTAGTATGAATTATATACTTTAACCTTAGTTGCCTCCACTGTCGGGGCCGGATTTCCGGGACATGATATCCCAGAAATTACCCCTCGTGTCGTCACCAGCCCAGGATTACTGTTACCGGTGGACACGTCCTTGTTACAGATTACCAAGCAATTACAAGAATTGGATACAAGACCATAAAAGTCTAATGATACAACAATGATTTCTAGTGAGGATGACGGAAGCGACTCGTGGTTCTCCAACGTCGATGGGCTCCATTCCCACAGGAATGGCTGACAAGGATAATTCCTATCCCGCGTGGCTGCTATCCTAGGCTCTGCGTGGACATCGTGGTAATACTCCTTGTCGAAATCTTGACCTGGACAATTAAATAGCCAGGGACAAGCCAGTGAGTACGTTGGAATGTACTCGCAAACATAGTGAACAAAAGATATACCGAATGCATATGATCATGATGGGTTAAATGAGATGCATATGTTGGCTGAAATTAAATTATGGCATGATAAATATTAGCATGTGCAGAAGTATGAGTAAATAAAATGTTAGTGACAAACCAAGAAAGTTAAAAGTGGATAATCGGGCGAGACAGGACTGCCCGAGAATCCAAAAGAAAATATAAAGTGGAGAATCGGGCAAGACAAGACCGCCCGAGTATCCAAGAGAAATGCCAAACGGGTGTCTAAAAGAGAATCGGGCGAGACAGGACCGCCCGAGAACTCAAGCGACGCCACGAGAGGTCTTGAAAAGAAATGCCAAACGGGTGTCTAAAAGAGAATCGGGCGAGACAGGACCGCCCGAGGACTCAAGCGACGCCACGAGAGGTCTTGAAAAGAAATGCCAAATGGGTGTCTAAAAGAGAATCGGGCGAGAGAGGACCGCCCGAGGACTCAAGCGACGCCACGAGTGGTCTTGAAAATAAAATCGAGTGTCCGGGGTAGTCCAACCAGCCCCTGAGACACTCAGGAAATAAAATAAGAGAAACGGGTTAGTCCACAATAATATGCATAGTAATAATAATTTATACATGATGGCATTAGGGTGACAGTAATTATCCTGCAAAATAAATCATGCTCAATTTTAATTATTTTCCTCCGGAGACCGACACGAAGACCGACACTTAACCAACCCAGACTGTAGTCCTTAACCGTGGACACGGCTATTTGCATAGGTATAACTTTGTAGAGGGTGTACTCTTTCCCCACAAGTAAAGGATTTCCTTAGCCAGCACCGAGACGCTGACTAATTCCCATTACGGCCTTTGGGTTGAAAACACACCTGACCAGCACACACCAGATTAACTTCCCGGATGCCAAGAATCACCCAAAGCATCGTTCAAGATAAACTCTAAGACGGGGAGACTACAACCTCGAATAGCATGGGATCACTATTAATACGCGCGGATTACAAGGGGTGCCCCCCTCTGGGCCCAGCCGGATACACCCATGCCCCCTGACCCGATGACTGGCATTATAACCGATATCTGGAAACCTTCATCGCGGCCTCTCTGTACGGTGTGTGCAGGGAAAGGGGTTAACAACTTACTGAACCGTACCCTACCTGTGGCAGGAACAAGTGGTAGCACGAAACAAGAATGGGGGTTACCGGAACAAGCCTCGATCTACGGTCGACTCAGGAGGTTTAAGTTTTCCTGTAGTGGTTAGCCCAATAAAGTGTTCTTTCAACAGTAACACCAAAATAAGGCCATAGCCCTTGCATGTCCCAACATGCATAACCAACAAGGCATGATCATGCTCCGACGTGATCACCCTTCTGCCGGTAACGGTATTTCTCTTATACCTGCTCCTGCAAGATAGTCATAAGAAGCACACGATGCACGGTACGAGGAAACATGCCAACACTACATGCATGCAAATTTTTATCTGAATTCAACATATGTATGATTCAATTATTTCTTGCAAACATTAAACCATTAAACCATGCAATCACCATATCAAGTGTTCAATATGCTTGCCTTGAGGTATGCAGAAAGATTGGGTGCACTCCATAATTTTGAAAATTATATCTTCCCTCCATTTCCTATTTTCAAAAATATTTGAAATTACCTCATAAAGCAAAAACAGTACTAAAAAGTTTTTTGGAAAATCTTGCAATAAATACTAAAATAAACTAGAGGAAAAATGAGGAATATCAGAAAAAGAATCAATTGATTTAGAGTTCATCTGATTTTCCTAGGGAATTTCAAAATTGGAATAAATAAGGAAAAGGACTATTTAATAAATCCTGCAGAAACAAAGCTTAGGAAAAATGTTCACCCTAGCTAGATTAATAGAGCATGATTTTAGGAGTATTTAGAAATTTGAATCATCAAATTTTGATTTGCAACGGTTGTTGTGGAAATATTTGAAACTTCTGGAAAAAGAAAAGAGGAAAGGGTAGAAGCGCGCCCTGAGCGATGTATAGCCGTCTCGCGCTACTGGGCCAAGCCCAGTCGTTCGGCTGTGCGGGAGGCGGTCAACATCGAAGGCACACTTATGCGAATACTTCTTCCGCGCGCGAAGCCGGATTGGGGGAAAGCCGTCTCCACATAAAAGGCGGGGCCCACGGCTTGAGTGGCTGACGGGCGGGCCCCACTTGTCGAGTTCGTCCCCGCGCGTGTCTGGACAGGGACAGAGGAGGATTCCGGCGATCCTCGCCGGTGAACGGCGGCACCCCTCAGCGAACCGAGCCCACCGCTGAGTCCAAGAGATCGAGGCGGTTCTACCGGTACTCAACACGGCCAAAGAGGTGGCTAAAATCGTCGCTGGTGAGCTCCCCGGCGGATGGCGGCGTCGGACGAAATGTGGGTTTCGTCTACGGCGGCTCCGGAGCAAAATTGAGAGGAGGGTTGGGTTGGTGGGGTCTAGGGTGATCTGTAGGTGAAGAGAGTGGAGGTGGGGAAGCTCTGGTGGCGTGGGAATGATCGATGAAGTGACGGCGGCCGTGGTTGCCGGAGACGAGGGAGACGGCCAGCTCGGCTTGATTGAGTGCTCGGCGAAGCTCATAAGAGGTAGTAGGAGAGGTGGATGCAGCGAGGCGAGTTCGAGGTCGCTTATATAGGGAGGGAAAGGCAGTGCCGTGGCTTCCAGAGAAAGCCATGGTGGCGGCGGCCATTACTGCGACGGGGAAGTGGTTATGGGCGGCGGCCAGGGTCAGCGAGGCCGGTAGGAGGTCGGTGGGGAGCTGGTGGGCTACGGATAGGCTCGGCCGTTGGCCATTAAGAGAGAGGGGTCTGGGGAGAGACGTGGCAGAGTGGCCGTCGTCGGGCGGCGGTTTGGACGGCGGTGGTCGACGGTGGACGGCGCTAGCGGCCAGCGGAGGGTGTCGGCGAGGTTCTAGGGGGTCGCGGTGATCCAGGAGGAGAGCAGAACGAGTGAGAGGGGCAGCAGAAATAGTGGCAGGAGCTCGATGCTAGCGGTGAAGTACGCGTGCGCCCAGTGCACGCACGCTATGTGCTTGATAGAATGCCATTGAGGTTACAGTGATCCAATTAAGCTGGTATTTGGCAGGGTGATGCTCCTGGAGATCCTAGAGGCGATGGACATGATGGTTTGGCCAAATGACCAAGTGTGCAGTGCATGTCTAAAACCTTGCCAAATTCTGCCATGCACAACACCTGTTTGACAGAATGCTAGGGCTAGCTAGGAAACTTTGTTGGGTGTGAAATTTGGCAGGATGGTGTCACCTTAGATGATAAAGATGATGGTGGAGTTGTTTTGGGAAAAGGAGAAACTTTCTAGTGCAAGTTTGGAAGAATTTCTGTTCTGGACAGAAACTTGGGGGTTTTATTTGGTGAACTAAAAAGAGGTAATTGGAGTTGGTCTTCTGGACTTAAGGGTTTCTTAGGAAGGACTAGAGGTGGGAATAATTGCAGAATTTTTGAAGCAATAAAATTGAGGTTGTAGTTAAAACTCAAGAATGGGACAGAATTGAAAAGAGGAAGTTGTGCTCAAAATTTTCAAAAGACCATGCTGGGTTTTTGCACAAAAGTGATCTATAGGCATCACATGACACTCATAATTTTTGTGGAATTTTTAAAGAATTATTTAAAATGGTTGTAGTGCAACAGAAGCATTTCAAGGATTGAAAATGCTATTAAAATGATTATCTTGGCAAAATTTTATTTTGAAAATATTTCCTATTGTCATTTAAAATATAATTGAATTGATTTAAGACAACTACCAAATCCCACAATATTTTTCAAAAATTTCTAAAAGGAGGGAAGAATTTTGAAAACAGAAAATAGAAAATACTCTAAAATTAATAAAAGACCTATTATAATTCAAAATTTTATTTCTGGCCAAATTTTACTTAATAAAAATATGATTAAATTTTTGGGGTGTTCCAAGCTCTACCCCCCTTAAGAAAATCTCATCCTCGAGATTTGTTAAGGTGGTCATTAAAATTAAACCCACCTCTTCGAGGAAATTTTTTCTGAACTAATTATTTAAATAACCTAATTAGGCATAGTTGTCGTGGGGCTACTGATAATTGGTGCAACTATAGTGAGTACTGGTGCTGTGTTTCTACTGCTAAGACAAATTTGGAAAAAGTATAATTTCTAATTCCAAATTTTGCTTGCCGTACTCCAGTGTACTGTGCTCTCTCTGGCTGATAGGTGGGCCCAGGGCCCACTGTCAGTCGCTTCTTCTCCCTCCCGCTCTCCTTCTCCTCTTTCTCTCGCATGCTCTCCCGCACTTTTCCCACCTGCGGCATATAGCGCGTAGGGCATCTAGGGCCGTACTGCGGTAGTGCGCAGCGTGCTTGTCGCCGGCAGCGTGCACTCACCTCGCGGGCCAGTGCCATGTTGGCACTGCTCGCGGATTTGCCTCCGAACACCGGCGATCGAGCGATGAGTGGCGCTGGTGGACTTCGCTCACCGTGCACCGGGCTCCAGCTATAAAATCGATCACGGTTTTCCTTCCTTCTTCCTCTCGCCTCATTTCACTTCTTCCTCCTCTTCTTCTTCTCCTTCTGTTAGGAAGAGCTCGAGGTGAGGTAGCAATGGAGGACGTGGGTTCGGAGCTGATCACGATCCTCCTGGCTGGCCTGCTGGCGGCGTTGGTCGGCTTCTCGCTGCTACTGTGTGCGATGATCCTCGACGATCGCCGTGATGCCGCTGCTCGAGTGGTGGCTCTCCGAGGCGGCGGTGATCATGAGGAGTAGGTGTCAGTGTCGGGTACGAGTGAGTGTTGTGCGTTCTGCAGCAGGCTTTGTAGGAAATAAAAACCCATGAGTTTTCCTTTGGAAAGATTGTGGTGTGGTGAGAGTGATCCAGTGAGCGAGACGGTTAATTAGATGCTAAGTGTGTGTGTGTGTGTGTGGTTTCTGTACTTAGTGCATGTGGTAGAGCGGATGTGGTTGTGATCCGGATGCCGTGGCTGTACGCGAAGTAAATTCATGTTGGGGAATTTTTGTGTCAGCGGTTATGTGTAGTTCTGAGATACATATACCTACACTATCAAAACCACACGGTTGCAAAAACGGTGCATGCTACACCTCACGTATATACAAGCAGTGCTTCACCCAATGCTACTAGTACAGGACATGCAACTACACAATGCAACAGCATTCCATGGGACTAATCCACATGATTGTTGGGCGGGCTAGGACCTGGGGGAGAGTGGTTCCCTGCTTGGGCATCCACATTTGAGTTGGCTAAGATGGAAACTGAACTCGAGTGGCGGCGATGTTGGTGTGGTTCTGGATGAGACATTCCAGCTCTGGTCCTGGCGGTGTACTCTTTAAGCACTCGACGAGAGTACCCAGAAGAGAGGGACGGGCCATTCCGCTGGTTGTCCCCTGGAATTCTTGAATTACTTCCCGGGACTGCTGACAGAATAACTGATGGTTCTGCACTCCCCCTTACTAGTGGGTGTCGAGCAATGGCTCTCCTCGTACTGGAGAGTTCCCTGGCAACTTGGGTGAGCAGTGACTCTTGTGTGGCCACAAAATGCACCAAGTTTTTCAGGGTAGGGTTTTGCTCATGCTCGGAATTGGCAAAATGCATTCCTCTGTCATAGCTGGATCTAGATGGATAGTAGAAGAATGAGCGATTGCGAGTTCTTGGATCTTGGTGGCAAAGTTGGACAATAGCTTCCCTAGCTGCATACTGGATGGCTTGATATTCACCAGCCATTACTCTTCATGTGAATCGGTAAGAGTGTTCTTGTGCCAAAGCCCTTCCATTAATAGATACTGTGGCCCAAAACTGGGTGAGGCCATTACGATCCCTTGCTTGGTAAACCACATATCGTGGTGATTCTTCCAAACCAAGGGCACGTCGGGTGACGTTAGAGAGTATGCGGACGAAGCCATCAAGCTCCGGCGCGGTGGTCTCGTGGTGGATGAGGGAATGAGGCATCTTGGTGGTTTGGATAAAAGTGAGAATGAAGGCTGTGCTGCGCTGAGTTGAGGCAAGGCTTCCTTTACAAGCCAGCAGAGTCTTCCATCGCACGCTTGCGGATAGGACAACTCGGGTGTCGGTCACAGGCACATGGCCTATGGACCGGCTTCTCGGTTGGGCACCGACTGACAAAAGATGTCGGCTGGTCACTGTGTAGGCTTATCGGATTAGATGGCCTTGGCTACGGACAGGAAAAAATTTGGGTGGTGTGGAAACCTAAGGATAATGACCAGGCTAAGATAGGATGAGCTAGTGGTCAGCCTGGCTCTGATACCAAGGCTGTCGGGGCTAGATTTCCGGGACATGATATCCCAGAAATTAACCCCTCGTGTCGTCACCAGCCTAGGATTACTGTTACCGGTGGACACTTCCTTGTTACAGATTACCAAGCAATTACAAGAATTGGATACAAGACCATAAAGGTCTAATGATACAACAATGATTTCTAGTGAGGATGATGGAAGAGACTCGTGGTTCTCCAACATCGATGGGCTCCATTCCCATAGGAACGGCTGACCAGGATAATTCCTATCCCGCGTGGCAGCTATCCTAGGCACCGCATGGACGTCGTGGTAATACTCCTTGTCGAAATCCTGACCTGGCTAATTAAATAGCCAGGGACAAGCCAGTGAGTACGTTGGAATGTACTCGCAAACATAGTGAACAAAAGATACACCGAATGCATAAGATCATGATGGGTTAAATGAGATGCATATGTTGGCTGAAATTAAATTATGGCATGATAAATATTAGCATGTGCAGAAGTATGAGTAAATAAAATGTTAGTGACAAACCAAGAAAGTTAAAAGTGGATAATCGGGCGAGACAGAACCGCGCGAGAATCCAAAAGAAAATATAAAGTGGAGAATCGGGCGAGACAAGACCGCCCGAGTATCCAAGAGAAATGCCAAACGGGTGTCTAAAAGAGAATCGGGCGAGACTGGACCGTCCGAGAACTCAAGCGACGCCACGGGAGGTCTTGAAAAGAAATGCCAAACAGGTGTCTAAAAGAGAATTGGGCGAGACAGGACCGCCCGAGGACTCAAGCGATGCCACGAGAGGTCTTGAAAAGAAATGTCAAACGGGTGTCAAAAAGAGAATCGGGCGAGACAGGACCGCCCGAGGACTCAAGCGACGCCACGAGAGGTCTTGAAAATAAAATTGAGTGTCCGGGGTAGTCCAGCCAGCCCCTGAGACACTCAGGAAATAAAATAAGAGAAATGGGTTAGTCCACAATAATATGCATAGTAATAATAATACTTATAACAATAGCATTTATGATAACAAAATTTATACATGATGGCATTAGGGTGACAGTAATTATCCTGCAAAATAAATCATGCTCAATTTTAATTATTTTCCTTCGGAGACCGACACTAAGACCGACACTTGACCAACCCAGACTGTAGTCCTTAACCGCGGACACGGCTATTCGAATAGGTATAACTCTGCAGAGGGTGTACTCTTTACCCGCCAGTAAAGGATTTCCTTAGCCAGCACCGAGACACTGACTAATTCCCATTACAGCCTTTGGGTTGAAAACACACCTAACCAGCACACACCAGATTAACTTTCCAGATGCCAGGAATCACCCAAAGCATCATTCAAGATAAACTCTAAGACGGGGAGACTACAATCTCGAATAGCATGGGATCACTATTAATACGCACGGATTACAAGGGGTGCCCCACTCTCGGCCCAGCCGGATACACCCATGCCCCCTGACCCGATGACTGGCATTATAACCGATATCTGGAAACCTTCATTGCGGCCTCTCTATACGGTGTGTGCAGGGAATGGGGTTAACAACTTACTGAACCGTACCCTACCTTCGGCAGGGATAAGTGGTAGCACGAAACAAGTATGGGGGTTACCGGAACAAGACTCGATCTATGGTCGACTCAGGAGGTTTAAGTTTTCCTGTAGTGGTTAGCCCAATAAAGTGTTCTTTAAACAGTAACACCAAAACAAGGCCACAGCCCTTGCATGTCCCAACATGCATAAAGAACAAGGCATGATCATGCTCCGACGTGATCACCCTTCTGCCGGTAACGGTATTTCTCTTATACCTGCTCCTGCAAGATAGTCATAACAAGCACACGATGCACGGTACGAGGAAACATGCCAACACTACATGCATGCAAATTTTTATCTGAATTCAACATATGTATGATTCAATTATTTCTTGCAAACATTAAACCATGCAATCACCATATCAAGTGTTCAAGATGCTTGCCTTGAGTATGCACAAAGATTGGGTGCACTCCATAATTTTCAAAATTATATCTTCCCTCCATTTCCTATTTTCAAAAATATTTGAAATTACCTCATAAAGCAAAAACAGTACTAAAAAGTTGTTTGGAAAATTTTGCAATAAATACTAAAATAAACTAGAGGAAAAATGAGGAATATCAGAAAAAGAATCAATTGATTTAGAGTTCATATGATTTTCCTAGGGAATTTCTAAGCTGGAATAAATAAGGAAAAGGACTATTTAATAAATCATGCAGAAACAGAGCTTAGGAAAAATGTTCACCCTAGCTAGATTAATAGAGCATGATTTTAGGAGTATTTAGAAATTTGAATCATCAAATTTGGATTTGAAACGGTTGCTGTGGAAATATTTGAAACTTGCTAGAAAAAGAAAAGAGGAAAGGGTAGAAGCGCGCCCTGAGCGCTGTATAGCCGTCTGGCGCTACTGGGCCAAGCCCAGTCGTTCGGCTATGCGGGATGCGGTCGACGTCGAAGGCGCACTTATGCGAATACGTCTTCCGCGCGCGAAGCCGGATTGGGGAAAGTCGTCTCCACTTAAACGGTGGGGCCCGCGGCTTGAGTGGCTGACGGGCAGGCCCCACTTGTCGGGTTCGTCTCCCATCTCCCGCGCGCGTCTGGACAGGGACACAGGAGGATTCCGGCGATCCTCGCCGGCGAACGGCGGAACCCCTCAGTGAGCCGAGCCCACCGCTGAGTCCAGGAGATCGAGGCGATTCTACCGGTACTCGACACGGCCAAAGAGGTGGATAAAATCGTCGGCGGCGAGCTCCCCGGCGGATGGCGGCGTCGGACGAAATGGGGGTTTCGTCTATGGCGTTTTCGGAGCAAAATTGAGAGGAGGGTTGGGTTGGTGGGGTCTAGGGTGATCTGTAGGTGAAGAGAGTGGAGGTGGGGAAGCGCTGGTGGCGTGGGAATGATCGATGAAGTGACGGCGGCCGTGGTTGCCGAAGACGAGGGAGACGGCCACCTCGGCTTGATTGAGTGCTCGGGGAAGGTCACAGGAGGTAGTAGGAGAGGTGGATGCAGCGAGGCGAGTTCGAGGTTGCTTATATAGGGAGGGAAAGGCAGTGCCGTGGCTTCCAGAGAAAGCCATGGTGGCGGCGGCCATTACTATACCGGGGAAGTGGTTATGGGCGGCGACCAGGGTCAACGAGGCCGGTAGGAGGTCGGTGGGGAGCTGGTGGCTGCGGATAGGGAGAGACGTGGCAGAGTGGCCGTCGTCAGACGGCGGTTTGGACGGCGGTGGTCGGCGGTGGACGGCGCTAGCGGCTAGGGGAGGGTGTCGGCGAGGTTCTAGGGGGTCGCGGTGATCTAGGGGGAGAGCAGAACGAGCAAGAGGGGCAGCAGAAGGAGCGGCAGGAGCTCGATGCGAGCGATGCAGTACGCGTGCGCCCAGTGCACGCACGCTATGTGCTTGACAGAATGCCATTGAGGTTACAGTGATCCAATTAAGCTGGTATTTGGCAGGGTGATGCTCTTGGAGATCCTAGAGGCGATGGACATGATGTTTTTGCCAAATGACCAAGTGTGCAGTGCATGTCTAAAACCTTGCCAAATTCTGCCATGCACAACACCTGTTTGACAGAATGCTAGGGCTAGCTAGGAAACTTTGTTGGGTGTGAAATTTGGCAGGATGGTGTCTCCTTAGATGATAAAGATGATGGTGGAGTTGTTTTGTGAAAAGGAGAAACTTGCTAGTGCAAGTTTGGAAGAATTTCTGTTCTGGACAGAAACTTGGGGGTTTTATTTGGTGAACTAAAAAGAGGTAATTGGAGTTGGTCTTCTGGACTTAAGGGTTTCTTAGGAAGGACTAGAGGTGGGAATAATTGCAGAATTTTTGAAGCAATAAAAATTGAGGTTGTAGTTAAAACTCAAGAATGGGACAGAATTTAAAAGAGGAAGTTGTGCTCAAAATTTTCAAAAGACCATGCCGATTTTTTGCACAAAAGTGATCTATAGGCATCACATGACTCCTCACAATTTTTGTGGAATTTTTAAAGAATTATTTAAAATGGTTGTAGTGCAAGAGAAGCATTTCATGGATTGAAAATGCTATTAAAATGATTATCTTGGCAAAATTTTATTATGAAAATATTTCCTATTGTTATTTAAAATATAATTGAATTGATTTAAGACAACTACCAAATCCCACAATATTTTTCAAAAATTTCTAAATGCAGGGAAGAATTTTGAAAACAGAAAATAGAAAATGCTCTAAAATTAATAAAAGACCTATTATAATTCAAAATTTTATTTCTGGCCAAATTTTACTGAATAAAAATATGATTAATTTTTTGGGGTGTTACATCCACTCCGGTCATGTAGTTTTCAAGGTAATCATGAGTAAATTGCTTCGGAAAACACTGAAAAGAGAAAACTTTCAGAAATTCATGTCTAATAGAGTAACTCGTTGTGGGCGGGGGGAAAAGGCAACGGATTACTAACCATCCTAAAGTTCACTGTTGTCTTGGATAAAGTGTAAATAAATATTTTAATTCCCATCACCTGTCTCTTCCGCCTAACAATCTTTCTTAGTTTCCACACTTGACACTTGTTCATGAATATCTCATTGCCCCATACGCAAAAGGGGTCGAAGCTTGCATCAGTACCGCTGATATATGTTCCTACAAGCAACCAGTAAATGTTAGAAGCTAAACTTCAATTGCACAAATGATGTAAAAAACTATAAGACATGGCATGCAACTAACCTCGATGGCAAACAACAGCATCGCCCATTGCGGCCATGTGTAAGTACATGGAAAGGCATGTTAACTACATCCACCAAAAATAGCAAATGGTGATAAAACATGAGCATCTCTAGTGATATCTCCATTGCGAAGAGTAGCACGGTAGTAAAGGGACAGATTAAAAAATGGATAGAAATGTTTGCTACAACAGGCTTGACAGCAACCTAAGTCGGGCATTGTAAGTTTCTAGCTGGTATTGGTGAAATTGAACTGGACAGTTCATACCTGAACATGACAGTGTACATTACTGAAATAAACAAGGCATGTGTTAAGTACAGACAACCTATTATAGCCATTGAAACTGGTACTGATGAAATTGAAATTGACAGAGTTAAACATCGCAAGGCAAGTGCTGCTAGAGCAGAGAATGGCCCAGTTGTCTATAAAAAGGTAGGGAAAATAGCTAAGAATGGTTAGGCGTGTTTACTACAATGGGCTTAATACATCAACCATACAAAACATAGGCACTGCAACATGTATTGGTAAAATTGAACTGGACAGTTCCTACTTGGTAAATCCCGAGGGGTAATTTGTGGGGCACTTCATCTGGGCCAGAGCCCGCCCCAAGTCGGCGGCGGCGGAGGCGAGGTGTTCCTCTGGGTTGAAGCATGGATCAGTGCCGCTGACATGTGTACCTACAAGAAGCACGTAAATGCTATAAGCTAAACTGCAATTGCACAAATGATGTAAAATACTACTCCCTCCGTCCCAAAATAAGTGACTCAACCTTGTAGTAACTTTAGTACAAAGTTAGTACAAATTTGAGTCACTTATTTTGGGATGGAGGGAGTATAAGACATTGGGATGGAACTAACCTCGATGGTAAACAACAGCATTTCCCATTGTAGCCCTGTGTGAGTACATGGAAAGGCATGTTAACTACAACAGGGTTAACATCCACCAAAAATAGAAAATGGTAATAAAACTAGAGCATCTCTAGTGATATCTTCATTGCGTAGAGTAGCACGGTAGTAAAGGGATAGATTAAAAAATGGATAGAACTGTTTGCTACAGCAGGCTTGACAGCAACCTAAGTCAGGCATTGTTAGTTTCTAGCTGGTATTGGTGAAATTTAATTGGGCAGTTCATACTTCAACATGACTGTGTACATTACTGAAATAAACAAGGCATTTGTTAAGTACAGACAACCTAATATAGCCATTGAAATTGGTACTGATGAAATTGAAATTGACAGAGTTAAACATCGCAAGGCAAGTGCTGCTAGAGCAGAGAATGGCCCAGTTGTCTATAAAATGGTAGGGAAAATAGCTAAGAATGGTTAGGCGTGTTTACTACAACAGGCTTAATACATCAACCATACAAAACATAGCCCTTGCAACTAGAATTTGTAAAATTGAACGAGACAGTGCGTACTTGTTAAATCCCGAGGGGTAGCTGCTGGGGCACTTCATTTGGGCCAGAGCCCGCACCAAGTCGGCGGCGGCGGAGGTGAGGCGTTCCTCCAGGTCGACATGCACAGCGGCCACCGCGCCATCGACCGCCATCAGCTCCCCGACCTCCCACGTGATATGTGGTTACGGTTACACGGCGATGCTCCACAGTAGGGGGTGGGGATTTGGAGGCATGAGGATGTTTCACAGGCGCCATCTAAGTAATCAGGCCAGGGCGGTGATGGAGATCGGTGGGTTACCTGACTGGATCGACAAGGCTCGGGCAGAACATAGATGTGGTTGAAGCTGTGTTTGTGGCGGCGGCAGTTTGAGCTACCGGGAGGGGTGGAGGGGGGAAGATAGTTTGGAAATGTGATGGGTGGGGATGGGGTGGTAAATTCTGAAATCCCGCGCCTACTGAAAATTTCGCTGCGAAACTTGAAACTTACGCGGGCGATACACACAACGCAGTCGAAGCGTATAATATACTCGTGTGCGAGAAAATAGAAAATTGTCGGATTCCGTATTCAAAAAATCACTCACGGGTGGTTGTGATGGTACGTGTGTGATGTTTTCTAACCGACTTATGGATCATTAACGCACACGGTACGCCATATCAAACATGTGTTTTGTGGTCTCCTAAAAATTAAAATATCTATCAGCATCTAGAGCCGCAGCCTGCAAATTTAAAAATCTCTTTCATTATGGTAGGGCTATCATCAACGTACATGAACGAGGCGAAGTTGACACTCGATGAACAGTCATAAGTTAATGAAAATGCAATCAAGTGTCAACCTGCCTTGCTCACACAACGAGAATTGATCAACCTATGCAACAAGAAAGATGCTTACTGCCTCCCGCCAGCGCTGCTATTTAAGCCGGTCTGCGTCTGCCCCGCGCGGCGAGGAGGGACTAAAAACCAGCTACAGCGAGCTCGTCTCCGACCCGGTTGTGCCAAGGTGAGAGAGGAAGGAGCTCCGGGGTGGATGCGGGTTGGACTGCTATGACTCGGTTGAGTCAACTTTTTTTGACCGGGCACAAATTTGCTCTAAAAAAGTAGTAGTAAGTAGTAGTAGATGCTCATAATTAATTAAACAAACATACGGTCGACACACACACACTAACTACTTCTCACATGCTGGCCAGCCCCAGACGCCGTCGAACTCCTTACCGGCCTTGTCGGCGGCAGCCCACCGTGCTTGAATCTTTGCCCGGCTCTCCTCAGCAGCGCATGCGGCCGCTTCTTTCTTACGGTGGCGGGACTCTCTTTTCTTGAGTGCTTTTTGCCTTTTTCGCTCCTTTTGTGCGGATTTGGCCTCCTCTTGCTCCACCGCCCATTCGGCCATGGCAGCTTCAAAGTTCGCCCATGTAGGTGTGCGGTCGCGGGCGTCGATGAACACAGCGCGGCGGGATGCCATCGCTTCCTTACCACTTAGTGTGCAGTCGTGGGCGGCGACGAACTCGGCGCGCCGGGATGCCATCGCTTCCTTACTAGTTAGTGTGCGGCGCGCTGGCATGGACGGTGATGGTTGGAGGGAGCTCTGGGAGGGAGTGGCCGAACAACCGTACGTAGTGCAGTGGTTTTTTAGAGCATTCGAGATCTGATTGCCTATGAGAACCGTGTGCACTAACCCTATCTTGCATTGCATTCTGATTGGCCGGAAACCCAGCCACGCGGACCGTGCATGTGGACTGTAGGATGCACCGCGATCGAACGGCAATCCACATCCCTTCCATCACACCCGTGTAGCTGTAGCTGGGATTTGACTTATATGCGCTAATTGTCAGGTAAATGCTATAAAGTGCTTAAGTATATCAAACGAGTCCTGAAATGCGCAAAAAATTCAAATCTAGCGGCTGATGGTGCTTGCGCAACGTATAAATAGTTTGAAGGCGAAACGAAAAAGTCATAGTAAATTCAAGTCCTAATTGCCAGTTATCAGTTTTCTAGAGTTGGAAAACCAATAAACGACACGTTTGTGGTTGACTCTTGCCACACATGTCCTTGAAATCACTCCCCATTTCCTCGTAAAAGGCATGCAAATTTACTAAACACCACAAGCATGATTTTCCAAACCATTTTTTCCACTTTTTCATGGACCAATCATGCAAAATTGAATTATGTGCATTAATGCCTAGAAAATGCGCATAATGGCCCAAATATAGTAAATTAGACCGGAAAAGTGCCAAATTTGAACACGGTGCATGATAGGGTCTATGTTGATCGTAGAAAAAAAAACTCAAGGACAAACGACGAAGGAACTTTGGACTCCCCTTCGAACTTGGCGATTTCCCTCTCGAAACCACGAAACTGCCTTTTGTGATGGTTCGGTTTATGAAGAGCGTGTACAACGACATTAGCTGAACCTTCTCAAAAAATTACCACGCTTTTCTAAGGTCATACCATGGCACCATGCCAGGTATCATCTTTTTGAGGCATGTTTTTCAATTTTGTAGAGTCGAAAAACCAATAAACGACACGTTTGTGGTTGACTCTTGCCACACATGTCCTTGAAATCTCTCCCCATTCCTCGTAAAAGGCATGCAAATTTAGTAAAAACCACAAGCATGATTTTCCAAACCATTTTTGTGGACTTTTTCATGGACCGATTGTGTGAAATTGAATTATGTGCATTAATGCCTAGAAAATGCACATAACTACCCAAATATAGTAAATTAGCCCGAAAAAGTGCCAAATTTGAACACGGTGCATTATAGGGTGTATGTTGATCATAGAAAAAAACTCAAGGACAAACGTCGAAGGAACTTTGGATTCGCCTTCAAACTTGGCGATTTCCCTCTTGAAACCACCAAAACTTCCTTTTGGGATGGTTCGGTTTACGAAGAGCGTGTACAACGACATTAGCCGAACCATCTCAAAAAATTACCATGCTTTGTTGAGGTCATACCATGGCACCATGCCCGGTATCATCTTTTTCAGGCATGTTTTTCAATTTTGTAGAGTCAAAAAACCAATAAACGACACGCTTGTGGTTGACTCTTGCGACACATATCATCGAAATCTCTCCCCATTCCCTGGTAAAAGGCATGGAAATTTAGTAATACCAGAAGCTTCATTTTTCATACTGTTATTGTGCACCTTTTCATGCACCTATCGTGCCGATTTGAATTATGTGCATTAATGCCTAGAAAATGCAAACAATGGCCCAAATATGGTAAATGAGCCCGAAAAAGTGCCAAATTTGAACACGGTGCGTTCTAGGGTCTGTGTAGATTGTAGAAAAAAACAAGGGCGGACGACCAAGGAAAATTGAATTCCCTTGAAATCCTGGTGATTTATTATCGCACACGGTTCATTTTCGCTGCTTGTGAAAGCCGTGTGGGCTGACTCTATCGTGCGATGCATTCTGATTGGCCGAAACCCCAGCGACGCGGATCGCGCATGTGGACCGTAGGATGCACCGCAATCGAACGGCAATCCACATCCCTCCCATCACACCCGTGTAGTTGTAGCTAGGATTTGACTTATATGCGCTAATTGTCAGGTAAATGCTATAAAGTGCTTAAGTATATCAAACGAGTCCTGAAATTCGCAAAAAAATCAAATCTAACGGCTGATGGTGCTTGCGCACCGTGTAAATAGTTTGAACGTGAAACGATAAAGTCACAGTAAATTCAAGTCCTAATTGTCATTTATCAATTTTCTAGAGTTGGAAAGCCAATAAACGACACATTTGTGGTTGACTCTTGCCACACATGTCCTTGAAATCTCTCCCCATTCCTCGTAAAAGGCATGCAAATTTAGTAAACACCACAAGCATGATTTTCCAAACCGTTTTTGTGCACTTTTTCATGGACCGATTGTGTGAAATTAAATTATGTGCATTAATGCCTAGAAAATGCACATAACTGCCCAAATATAGTAAATTAGCCCGAAAAAGTGCCGAATTTGAACATAGTGCATTATAGGGTGTATGTCGTTCGTAGAAAAAAAACTAAAGGACAAACGACGAAGGAACTTTGGATTCCCCTTCAAACTTGGTAATTTCCCTCTCGAAACCACCGAAACTTCTTTTTGTGATGGTTCGGTTTACGAAGAGCGTGTACAATGACATTAGCCGAACCCTCTCAAAAAATTACCATGCTTTGTTGAGGTCATACCATGGCACCATGCCAGGTTTCAATTTTGTAGAGTCGAAAAACCAATAAACGACACGTTTGTGGTTGACTCTTGCGACACATATCATCGAAATCTCTCCCCATTCCCATGTAAAAGGCATGGAAATTTAGTAATACCGCAACCTTCATTTTTCATATTGTTATTGTGCACCTTTTCATGCACCTATCGTGCCAATTTGAATTATGTGCATAAATCCCTAGAAAATGCAAATAATGGCCCAAATATGGTAAATGGGCCCGGAAAAGTGCCAAATTTGAACACGGTGCGTTCTAGGGTCTATGTAGATCGTAGAAAAAAAACAAGGGTGGACGTCCAAGGAAAATTGGATTCCCTTGAAATCCTGGTGATTTATTATCACACATGATTCATTTTCACTGCTTATGAAAGCCGTGTGGGCTGACTGTATCCTGCGATGCGTTCTGATTGGCCGGAACCCCAGCCACACGGATCACGCATGTGGACCATAGGATGCACCGCGATCGAATGGAAATCCACATCCCTCCCATCACACCCGTGTCGCTGTAGCTAGGATTTGACTTATATGCGCTAATTGTCAGGTAAATGCTATAAAATGCTTAAGTATATCAAACGAGTCCTAAAATGCGCAAAAAATTCAAATCTCGCGGCTATGGTGCTTGCGCACCGTGTAAATAGTTTGGACGGGAAATGATGAAGTCACCGTAATTCAAGTCCAAATTGCCATTTTATCATTTTGGAAACAGTGATTCTTCTTTTGACATGCTCTCGTTTTCAAGGAGTTATCGTTACAACTTCTGCCAAAATTTGCCATTTTATTTACCACATAATACTAAGGTCATACCATGGCACTAGGGGCACCATGCCAGGTATCATCTTTTTTAGGGTTGTTTTTCATATTGCAAAATGAGATAATATATAGATATGCCAGCCCATACAATTGACATATTTGACATGCATGAACAAATAATCAATCGAGCATATATATGCTCCAATTGGTCCAGTGCCTAGTTCGAGGAGTAATTTAAAACCATTATTAGCTCCCTAATTTTCATTAATATAACAAACCACCATGATCGATCAAGGCTGGGGCAGCCTCGACATCGGTGATCGCCGGTACTGCCTCGGGCGCAGCTCTCACTAGGGTTGTTGCGACTGCCGGCTCTGCGTACATCACCCCGGCGGCCAACAAGACGTTGGCTCTCGCCAGGGCTGCCGTCACTTCCCCCAGGCCTACACCGGCAATGCCCGGCGCTGCGCCCTCCTCCATCTCGAACATAAGTCTGCGCCTCGTGCGGCGGCCGCCACTGCCACAGTTGTCCTTGCGTCGTCGCGGTTCCTGCTCCGCCGCCCGCACCATCCACCGCACTCTGTGCCGACCCCACAGTATCGCCCGCTGGCGATCCCTAGCCGCTTTCAGGACGACCCTGGCTAACCTGGTGGCTTGCTCATACCTCTTTTCCTGCCTCCTCTGGCTGTCGTCGGGAGAGGCGGTTGCATGGTCGTCGACCACAAAGCCGACCATCGCGCCGGTAGCCTCAATTCTGCTATCACCCAACTCCATCCGGTTGTTGGCCGTTGGGGCCGGGTATGCCAATATGTGTGGGTAACAAGCTAGCAAGGGGATCAGTAGTGAGTCGCCGCCGCCGGCTATTGTTGTGGTTATTTATAGCTAGCTAGCAGCTGGCTAGGGGATTGGGGATTTACAATTTACCCCTATGGCTGGCGCTTGCACGGGAAGGCATCGCTGGAGCGCGGGAAGACTAAGTGGAGCACACAATTCCCAACACACAACCGTATGCGGTGTCACGTGTTATCACACACGTGTTAACATAAGGAAACATATGTGTAACTTACAAATCATCACTCACGAGTACTTGCACCACGCATCATGTGCGATGCTCCTACCATCATAAACAACTTGTTTGCATTTTCAAAGGTTTTTGTACACACACATAATCGCACACGAAACATCCAGGTCCATAGGGTGCCTAAGAGAATTCAGATTTTTCCAAGAATTTTAGTCGCACTTTCTTAATTAGCACCAATTGCCCGACTGTCTTTCTCATCATTAAAAGTTTTTCTAGTTTTTAGTTTTTCCCCTACCACGTATGAGCCAACTAACTACCACCAAAATTTAATTATGTTTGCATGCATGCGTGGTGGAAGAGGAAAACGATAAGGAAGTGGGCAGTGATTCCACACTCGCAATTATAATAACCTAATTAATGGGATGTGTTCATTGGCAATTTGGTGCGGTCAATTTTTTCGCCTCGCCCACTCCCTGTTCATCTTGGTTGCGCTCCTCCTTCTTCGCTCTCTATCCTCTCTTTGCTCTCTATCGTCTGTTTCCTCTCACAGTCCCCAAATCTGGCCTTCCGCGCTTGCCTCCCCGCCTCACCCATTGGATTGCGCCATGGATAATCCCCTAGATCCCAACATCCCATGGGCTTCCCTCTCACTGCGGCCCGCGGCACTGCCGCCATTGAGCGAAACCCACGTATCTATCAGAGGGATCCATTGCTCTGGACTCACAAATCGGTGGCACCGGAGGAGATGCCGGGGCTGCGTTGGAGGTGGTGGGTAGCATGGGCAAATCGGATCGAGGAAGCGAGGCATCAATTGTTGACATGTTCGAAGGAGCTGCACATGGCGAGGGACAAGGCGGAGGCGGAAGTCGATCTCAGGGCAGAGATGCTTAGGGATGTCAGCATCTGGCAGCGTCGTGCCGACTTGGAGCTGGCGCTAATGGCAGAGATCATATTCACGGAGTCGACTGCGAAGGAGAGAACGCGCATGCCTGCGGAATGGTATACGAACCCAGTGTGGCTGTTCAGATGGGCGGTAGAAGAAGCCAAATCGCCCAACCTGCTGCAGCGGCGGCGCTGGGCATGCATCCTAGGCGAGGTGACCTGCCCTCCTTCCCCGCCAGATACTGGATGAAGATCACCTCAAGTACGCAGCCATGGACGCGTACACCTGCTACGAGATGTACAGGTGGATCATTGACATGAGGAAGTTCCTCCTTACTATAGACGACGAGCGATCGAGCCACAAGCAGAGCATTGCAGGCAAGCGACACAACAAGAAGTAGTTGATATGATGATCATTTCTCCTAGTTTATTATGCATGTACTTGTTTACTTAGATGTGCAAACGCTATCTGTACTCAGTTATGTAATTGGAAGTTTAATTTGGTTATGCAATCATGTCCTTATAAGTATATATGTTGTTGTTCTGTAGACAGAGAGCGTAGATGTTGTGCAGACTAAGCAAATCACATAGCACACGGATTAAACTACGGAACCCATCGATGATGATTTCATCAATCGCTGACAATTTTTTACCAGCAAGCGTTTGCCCACAACACACACAGGTTATTAGCAGGAATCGTCTGTGTTGTTATCGGTCTTCATACACATTTCTGATTACTGACATGTTTGCCGCATACCACACACATCTTGTTAAGTTGAACCATTTCTGTTGTGTTGGGTAATCGAAAACAGTTCTTCCAAGTGAACCACATGCCGTATATCGCACACACCTTGATCTGCCTCACTGTTTCTGTTGTGTTGGGTAATCACAAACAGTTTGTCCGAGTGAACTATATGTCGTGTATCGCACACACCTCGAGCTGGCTGCCCGTTTCTATTGTGTTGGGTAATCACAAGCAGTTCATCCGAGTGAACTGTATGCCGTGTATCGCACACACCTCGAACTGGCTGCCCATTTCTATTGTTCTGGCTCATCACAAATAGTTCGTATGGGTCAACTGTATGCCACGTATCGCACACGCGTCTCTAATCTGAATCGTTTTTTATGTCTCCGGCATCGCACACAGTTCGTCTTATTGGCGACGATTTTATTACGACACCGTTTGCGATGCATGCATCGCACACAGTTTGGTTGCGGGGTCTCTGATTCATGTGCCGCGTTAGCGGTCGCCTGCAGTAGCGCCTACATGGTACCAGCTACCGATATCCTGAACAGTGAGTATATATAAGCCATGGGATGAAACTAACCTCGATGGAAAACAGCAGTCGTTCCCAATATTGTCCTGTGTAAGTACATCGAAAGGCATGTTAAGCACAACAGGCTAAATATCAACCAAATATATCCATGGTAGACAACATAATCTCCAACCGATAGCTTCAGTGTGCAGGTTTAAGCACACTAGTCCAGCAAAATAAGAAGTGGAAAGGTGTGTTAACTGCAACAGGCCTAACATTTAACAACAAGCAAATATAGTCATTCAAACTGGTATTGTGCAGTTCTAAGTACACTAGTTATTGTTAAATAAAAATTGAAAGGCGTGTTAACTACAACATGCTTAACAGCAACCAAATGTAGTCATTCATAGTGGTATTGTTGAAACTTGTACTGATGAAATTGAACTGCACAGTTCATACTTGCACATATAGAACATCACATTGTGAATAACTAAAATAAACATGGCATACTACGAACAACCAAAGATAGCAATTGAAACTGGACATACGCTAACTACAAACAACGGAACAACCAAAACCGTCAAAACAGGCATATGCTAGCTATAACAGGCTTAACAGCAAGCAAATATAGTCATTCATAGTGGTATTGTTGAAATTGCATAAAACATAGCTTGTGCTTAAACATCAAATTGTATAATTGAACATCAAAATGTGAAAAAGAGGGGGCGTATTACCTACACCAGGCTTAACAGGAAATAAATATGGTCGTTGCACTGGTATTGATGAAATTGTACTGCACAGTAAATAGGAGCATCACATTGTGAATAACTAAAATAAACAATGCATACTGCAAACAACCAAATATAGCAATTAAAACTGTACATATTCTCACTACATAAGGGGTTCAACAAAACAAATCATGGGATCCCCCCTATGAAGAGGCACGGCAAAACAAATCATGGGTTTCCTCACTTGTCACAGATGGACTCCTTCCCATTGGAAGAGCATGGACTCTGGGTGCGCTCCATGTTGTCGTAGATGGGCTCCTTCCCCTTGGAAGAGCACGGCTGTAGGGTGCCCTCCCTGATGTCACAGATGGGCTCTTTCCCCTTGGAAGAGCCGGAGAGGGTGCCCTCCTCGTGGTCGCCGTCGATGAGGTCTGACTTGGCAGCTGAGGATCCCATGCCAGCGTCACAGAACGTGTCCTTCAGAAATGACAAAAGGGGCTCCATGGCAATGAAGGATGGTAAATTGTTGACAACAAGCCAGAGGAGATCAGCGGCAGGGCCATCGATGAAATCGACGGCGGTTGAACCCGAGGGGTTGGGGGTGGGCAACTTAACCTGCGACATAGCCCGCGTCAAGCCGTCACTGTCGACGACCTCGATGTCGTAGCCGGCGTCCGCGACATACCAGAATACTCCAGCCCGCTGATTGAAAGCCTGCGGCCAATCATCGTCATCAGCTTCCTCGGCGGGCACCTCACCGACGTCGGGTGAAGAGGCCGTGATAAACCTCTTTTGGGCCATTCACTCCTCAAGCTCCTCAGGAAGCGTAGCCAGGCTTAGGCTACGACGCTCTGGGGTGGGGGAGGGGTGGGGATCGGGATATGTGCGAAAGGGGGCGTTTCACAGGCGTCATCTAAGAAACTCAGGGCGGCGAGGGTATGTAGATCGGTGGGTAACCTGCACGGGCAGACCGGTAGAGGTTGACGATGGAGGCGGCGCGGTGGCGGCGGCGGCGGTGGCGGCGACCTAGCTAGGGTTTCAAGCGAGGGAGGGGTGGTGTGTGTGTGTGTGAGCAGAGCTTTTGGGGTGTGTGTGTGTGTGTGTGGCAGTGTGGAGGGGGGCCAATGTGGTGTTTGAGGAAATGCCGCGGCTACTAAAAATTTTACTAGGCGGGAGTAAAATGCTGGGGCTACTGAAAATTTGGATCAAGGGATTAAAGCAGAGCGGGAGTAACAAACATCACACACGGTCCAAACATAATAATCGTGTGCTATCAAACAGAAAAACCCTCTAGGCAAGCAGATATTTTTGAGATTGTGAGGGATGCAGGCGGGACTAAAGTGCCGGGGATACTAAAAATTTGGATCAAGGGATTGAAGCAGGGCGGGAGTAACAGACATCGCACATGGTCCAAATATAATAATCGTGTGCTATCAAACAGAAAAACTCTCCAGGCGGGTAGATATTTTTGAGATTGGGAGGGAAGCCTTGTGGAGCCCAATCTACTATGCTGATGTGAGTGACAGCGGCATGGGCGCGGCACACGGGTAGTCTGAGGGAACCGTGTCTGTTGCGTCCCCAGTCGCAGACGGTTGTTGCATCCGACTCGTCTACTGTTTATAAATTTGGCAAAAAAATGCGGGAAAGTGTCAGAATACGAATAAACTTGCATGTGGACCAAATATATGTATGAAAAGGGTGGTTTGATGTTCAAATACCCAATGCACAACTTTGATGTGGCACCTGTCTCACAAAGCGCACATTATTGCTAGTCCGCCACACTCCCCCCCCCCCCCACTTCGTGTCGGCGGGAGGGGAATCCTAGCTATGAACGCATGCCCCCAAATAGCTAGGTCTGACATCTCACCCTACCGTAACACAAAACCTATAGGAGTCCATCATGGTCAAACCCCCCTTTCACTTCCGGTCAAAGGTGGACCGTGTGCGGGCCCACAAATGTGTGCTTGTGGCGCGAGATGGGTGAGACCACATACGAACCACCTGTGGGTGGCCCAAGTATATGTATGAAAAGGGTGTCGTGTGATATTTAAATACCCAATTCACAATTTTGATGTGGCACATGTGCCTCGCAAATTAACCAGACATCCCCGGCCCCATGAAGGTTCAGGAAGTGCGAAGTAGTGCCCCCCCCCCCCACACACACACACACTTTGAGTCAGTGGGAGAGGGCATCTCACCAAGATGTACTATAACACGAACCAAGAAGAATCCACCTTGGTCGTATAACCTCTCTCGTTGTTGGTCAAAGTGATGGATGTCCACTCGGACCCAGAAATGGGCTAGCTTGTCGCCGATAACCACGCGAGGGAGTGCCCGAAGACAACCACTGCGTGCATGTGGCCCAAACATAGGTATGGAAGTGTTGTGTGGTGTTTGAATACCCAATGCACAACTTTGATGTGGCACCGTGCTTTGGAACCGGAAAGTCCCCACACGGAGCGAGGGGTCACGACGCGTAGTATATATGTACGTATGTCACCCCACTTCGAGCCGGTGAGAGGGATTCATGCGTACGCATGCGCTCAAACTTAGGTCTAGAATCTCACCATGATCGACCTACTATACGGTAACACAAACCAAAGAAGAAGAATCCACCTTGGTAACCTCTCTCGTTGTCGGTCGAAGTGATGGACGTCCATGCGGGCCCATGAATATAGAGGCTTGCCACCGATAACCAAGTGAGGGAGAGTGTCCGAAGACAACCACTGCATGCATGTGTCCCAAACATATGTATGGAGGTGCGTGATGCATGCATATGTTTGAATACCCAATGCACAACATTGATGTGGCACATGCGTCGAAAATCCCACAGTCCCCACACAGAGCGAGGTTCATGATGCGTCATGTATATATGCTCCTCCTCCCCCCCACTTCGATCAGGTGGGAGGGATTCATGCATACACAAGACTCAAAGTATATTATGTAATCTCACAGCATGACCTATACCGTAAGACAAACCAAAAATTAATCCCCTCCTAAGTCAAGTTAACCTCTCTCGCTGTCGGTCAAAGTGATGGACCAAGCGGACCCACAGATGGAAGCATCGCCGATAACCGTGTGAGTGAGTGCCAGAGGACAACCGCCATCGCATGCATGTGACCCAAACATATGTATGGAGGTGTGTGGTTGTGATGTTTGAATACCTAATGCACAACTTTGATGTGGCACCTGCCTCGGAAACCATAAAGTCCCCACACGGAGCGAGGTTCATGACGCGTAGTATATGCTGGTCCCCTCCCCGCCTTCGACGCGTACTATATACTCCTCCTGTAACAGAACCCAAAAAGAATCCTCCTTGTTCGTCAAATTAACGTCTCTCGTTGGGTCAAAGTGATGGACGATGACCTCGTGGGCCCACGGAGGGAAGCGTTGCACGCGAGTGAGTGTCCTATAGGACAACCACTGTCTACATGTGGCCCAAAGAGGTGTTTGTGTGATGTTTCAATACCCAATGCACAACTTTGATGTGGTACCTACCTCAGAAACCGAAAAGTGCCCACATGGAGCGAGGTTTATGACGCGTACTATATACTCCTACCGTAGCACAAACCAAAAAGAATCCTCCTTGTTGGTCAAATTAACCTCTCTCGTTGGTCAAAGTGATGGAGGACGACCTCGCGGGCCCATGGATGGAAGCGTCGCACGTGAGAGAGTGTCCTATAGGGTAACCACCACCTGCATGTGGCCCAAATACCCAATGCACAACTTTGATGTGGCACCTGCCTCGGAAAACAAAAAGTCCCCACACGGAGCGAGGTTCATGACGCGTAGTATATGTTGCACCCCCTCTTCGACGCGTACTATATACTCCTACCGTACGTAACACAAACCAAAAAAGAATCATCCTTGTTGGTCAAATTATCCTCTCTCTCGCTGTAGGTCAAAGTGATGGACGACAACCTCGCGGGCCCACAGAGAGCGTCACATGCGAGTGAGTGTCCTAGGACAACCACCGCGTGCATGTGGCCCAAAGAGGTGTTGTGTGATGTTTGAATACCCAATGCACAACTTTGATGTGGCACATGCTTTGCAAACCGGAAATGCACTACACATAGGCTCACGACGCGTAGTCTCCCTCACTTCGAGCCGGTGGCAGGGACTCATGTGTACGCACGCGCTCAAACTTTGATCTGGAATCTCACCATGATCCACACCATAACACAGGACAACATGAATCCACCTTTGGTCAAATGCCTCTCACTGTGGGTGAAAACTGATAACCTTCGCGGGCTAACGAATGGGCACATCGCTGATAACCTCTCTCTGGAGTGTCCGAGGACCACCAATGCATGCACGTGGCCCGAACATGTATTTATGAAAGGGTTGTGTAATGTTTTAAATAACCAATTCATGACTTTGATGTGGCACCTGCCTCACAAAATGGTCAATCCCACACGGAGGCTCACGACTCGTAGTGTACTGCCGGACCCCGCCCCCCCCCCACACACACACCGCACCACCACCGCCACTTCGAGGCATGTCAAACTTTTTCTGCAGTTAACATGTGACCAAAGGAGTGCTGTGTTAAAATTTGAAAAAAAAAATCAGAGATCATTCGGCCATTTTTATACATTAATTGATTTCCTAGGGATTTAATGTGCAAAAATCAAATTTGAGCTACATGCACACATGATATTGCACCAAAATGGATTGGAAAATCATATGTGTGTCCCTGGGTGCATGTTTAGTCCCCATGCAAGAAATTTCAAACATTGAGAATCTTGATTTTTAAAATCCAGTAAATCCAAAACTTAGTTGAAACTCATGAAACTTATCGTGGTGTCATATGGACACCAATTGTATTTTTTTGTCAAATTTGAGACAAGTTTTGATATAATCTTCTTACAAACGGGAGATTATTAATAATTGGCAACCAATATCGCAAACGGATTATTTATTTGAACCGTGGGCATTGGACCAACAATGTACGTGCCATGCTTTGGTTAAGCAATAAAGCGGCATAATTAATCATCAAAAAAGAAAAATAATATATGTGCCGCCATGCGTCCCGTGTGCCATGCAAGCAGGCGTGAGTTGACGGGACGCATGCGAGCAGTCCACCGCGTAGGCAGACCAGGAGGCGTGCGCGTGTTCGCTGCGCAGTGTCACCGGGAGGCGTGCTAGTAGCTGTGTGAAATGACGGTAGCCATGCCAGCAGTCCGCTGCGCAGGCTCACCGGGAGGCAAGCTAGCCCTTTGACCACTGCCCTCGCTCCCACTACTCCATATTAATGGCGCGCCCGAGCCGCTGGTCATAATAGGCGGTCGCACCCCCCGTGCACAGTGGTCACCGCTGTCTGGAGTGTATGAGGATGCCGCCGAAGCGCACCATTGGAGGGAGTGGCGACGCCGGGGCTGGTGAAGCACCCGCGCAACGCGTGAAGCTAGGCACAGAGGTTGCTGTCACCGCCGACGAGGTCTCGCGCAAGCAGCAGCGTGACCTTGACGTCGTCGCCGCCGTCGTGCCTCCCCAGCCGGAGCCGGAGGTCCACAACAACTCCGGCAACGACTCCGACTCCGACGGAAAACCGGTTAGTCATCTATACCCATTTTTGCCACAAATATATCATGTGTTTTCTCTGGTTACTCCTGCCCCCCCTCTCCCCCCTTCATTTTTTTTGGAATAGAAATCCTATGTGTATGTTCTCTCAGTCCATGAAATCAGAGTAAGATTCATTAGATCCGTGTAGTGCATTGAGCGTGATTAATTGTTTGTTCTGTACAAATGATTTTTGCTAATAATCTGACTAGGGTTAGTGTTCATGCTAATAATTCATAGCCAAATCTTGAGAATTGATTTTGAATGTCCAACATATATGTTTGTGCCATTTTATTTCTTCTAGATCTCGAGAATTGATTTTGAATGTCCTATATATATGTTCGTGCCAAAAAAAATCCCCAGATTGGTATGTACACTGATGAGGCTCTGGCCAGTGGCGCAGCCGGTTGTAGATCCTGCACCCGGCAGCGCGGGCAAAAGCGGCCACGGCCCCCTGGATCTGAGGAACCCGTAGAATCTCAGGCGGACCGCATCAGCGATCTCCCGGACGCCATCCTTGGGGAGATCATCTCCCTTCTCCCCACCAAGGATGGCTGCCGCACACATGTCCTCGCATCTCGGTGGCGCCCTCTGTGGCGCGATGCGCCTCTTAATCTTGACTGTCGTCAGCTATCTGTCGTTCATGATTTTGAACTCCACGGAGCCATCATCTCCTCCCACCAGGGATCCGTTCAACGCCTTTGCATCCCGGCATGCTGCCTGCTGCACATACCCTGCACGGTGGACGACTGGCTAACATCCCATGAATTCAAAAATTTCTAGCAGGTTGAGTTCTACCATTACTACGAAAATAGCTTACCACCAACCGCTGTATCTGTGCCCTCACCACTCTTGTCCATCTCATGGTTTTCCTCCTCTCTCCGCACTGCCACCTCGGCCCGGTGCCATCCAGCAGACAATATGGTACAAATGCTTCGACTCCCATTACTAATAAAACTTGCGCTTGTGGTGGTTGATCTGTCGGAGGCCTCACTACATAGCATCATCCACTCCAGCTGCCCAGCCCTGGAGCGCTTGCTGCTTGTTTTTGGAGAAGAAATCCGTATCCGTTGTCTCCAAATAAAGTCGCCTCACCTTGTAAGCATTGGAATTTGTTTTAAAGGACATGAGCTCATCATCGAAGATGCCCCTTGACTTCAAAGGTTGCTCCTTGATGATTGTTATGCACCTTCGCAAATAACTATGGTCTCTACGCCTAAACTGGAGACCTTAGGTGTAATTCGTGATCCGTTTAAAGGTTACAAGATGGTGTTTGGCTCCACACTTATTCAGTTACTGTATATTATCATCAACACTTTTGTAATCATAAGCTGCATTTTTCATTTGTGCACATAAGTTTTATATCATCTTGGAGTACACTTTTGGTACTAATATTATATTCTATGCTCAATGAAGAGTTTGTCCATGGATAGCCTATCAATGGTGCTGGATTCTGTCAAGACCTTACATATTAGTATGTGGTGTTTTGATCTAAACACGATTATTGGCTAGCTGCGATGCTTTCCATGCCCGGAGAATTTGTATATAGAGGTGGTGATTTCACGCACATTGAAAGCCCATATATAATGTACTAGAATTAACTGTTCAGCTGACGCTCTTTCGACATACCCTTTTTTTTAGACATTAACTGTTTTCAATCTTCATGTGTATTTAGGCAATAACACATGGAATAAAAGGTATAACCAATCAGTGGCGTAAGAAGCACAGGGATTTTCTCAGTTCTCATGACATTCGCTTGAGGACAATAACAATGGAAGGATATGCATCCAACCATGCACACACTAGCTTTGTGACATTCTTCCTATTGAATGCGAGGGTACTATTGTCCGTGAGGATTAAGTTTTTTAACAAAAAGTTTCTCACGGATGGACACGTTGAACAGCACAAAAAGAAGTTTCAGGTGGACAAAAGGGCTTCTGAACGTGCTCGGCTTCTATTTACAACAACTTGTCATCATGTACCAGTAAATTTTCTGGCCCAGGATCTTGATTTTATGGATCAGACCAATCCATTTGATTGTGACTGCCAAAATCTTTGGTTGAGTTAGATGCTATTGCCCTGTTCAATCTGGGTTTTTTCTAAACCTGATGAACAATTAATCCTCATGCTTTTGTACCGTTTGTAAGCTAGAGTTAGATGTTCTTGCCCTTTTCAACTCAGCTGTGACTCATATTTTCTTTCAAACAGGGCCAATGGCTTGCTATTTCTTTAATTAAATGCCTAGAAATCATAAATGTGTCCTTGGGTGAATGTTTAGGTCCCATCCAAGAAAGGTGAATGAATTTCAAACATCTGGGCGTCGTGGCGCGGCCGAAAACATTGAGAAACTTGATTTTTAAATTCCTGTAAATCCAAAACTCGCCTGAAAAACATTAAACTTGGCATGGTGTCTTGACATGTTACCAGCACGCTGTGGTAAAAAATTTGTCTGATTTTGGGACAAGTTTTAGTATAAGCTTCTTGCAAACCGGAGCTTCTCTCACCAAGCCTCATGGTTTCGATAGGGAATGTGCACCTTTATGGGCGAAATGACATACACTGCCTCTTCATGCCTTGCTTTTTTTTATAGAGGCAACATAGACCAATACGGGTGCCATGCTAAAATTTGTAATTATTCCGGGTTCATTTGGCCTTTTTTATACATTAATTGAGTTTTCTAGGCATTTAATGTGCACAATTTAAATTTGAACTGCATGAACATGCTCCAGTGCACCAAAATGGGTTGAAAAAAAATCATAAATGTGTCCTGGGGTGAATGTTTACGTCCCATGCAAGAAATGTGAATGAATTTCAAACATCTGGGCATCGTGGCGCGGCCGAAAAGATTGAGAAACTTGGTTTTAAAATTCCTGTAAATCCAAAACTCGCCTGAAAATCATTAAACTTGGCATGGTGTCTTGACATGTCACGAGCATGCTGTGGTAAAAAATTTGTGCAATTTTGGGACAAGTTTGGGTATAACCTTCTTGCAAACCGGAGCTTCTCTCAAGAAGCCTCATGGTTCTGATAGGGAATGTGCACCTTTGTGGGTGAAACGACATACGCTGCCTCTTCATGCCTTAATTTTTTTACAGAGGCAGCATAGACCAATAAGAGTGTCGTGCTAAAATTTGGAATAATTCTGGGTTCGTTTGGCCTTTTTTATAAATTAATTGAGATTTCTAGGCATTTAATGTGCATAATTCAAATTTGAACTACATGCACATGCTCCAGTGCACCAAAATGGGTTGAAAAATCATATATGTGACCTTGGGTGAATGTTTAGGTCCCATGCAAGAAATGAGAATGAATTTGAAACATCTAGGCATCGTGGCTCAGCCGAAAAGTTTGAGAAACTTGGTTTTTAAATTCCTGTAAATCCAAAACTCGCATGCAAATCATGAAACTTGGAATGTTGCCTTGACATGGCACAAACATGCTGTGGTAAATTTTTTGTCCGATTTGCGAAGGTGCACAAATTAACAACCAACAAAGGCATTTTGGAACAAAGAGCTGTCACGTTACAATCGGAAACACAAGTATTATTGAAACTGTGGGTGTTCTACTAACCATCTACGTGTCGCCACGCGTCCATTTATACTGGCTAGGAGGCGCAGTGCGGGGTAGGTATTTGAGTAGATGGGAGGCGTGCGAGCAGACCGCTGCGCAGGCTCACCGGGAGGCGTGGTGCCCGAGCCCCTGTTTTAATGGCGTGGCTAGGTCTCAGTCAACTGAGATTTAAGAGAAAGAAAAGAAAATCAGAAAAGAAAATTTTGCATGGATCTTGATCTAAGATCTCATGGACATAGCATCGACTGAGACTTAGCAAGACTGATATATATGACGACGATGGTAATGGATAATAATAATTGTCTTACATATTTAGGAAGATAATTAAAGATGCCACATGTGGCAACGCCCGAAAGACACAAGGCCAAAAGAAGAAGGAAGATGCAGACAATGATCTGGGTCGCTGCTCTCAACTTCACCTCGATCTACTCCGCCATCTTCGTCATTTCATCCATGTCGCAGGAGTTCTTGCGGCGAGCGGCGATGATCTCTTTCACGTCCTCAATACTTCGCTTGAGAGCATCCATGGATTCCTCCACTAGTCTTTCACGCTCGATGCGGAGCTTAGCATTCTCATCCATAAGTTTCCTAACCATGACATCTGTCTTCTTCAACACGGCAGTTGTCTCCTCGTGCGGCTTCACCCTGCCAGCGATCTTCGCCCTCAGCAGGTCGCGCTCGGTGCAGAGCCTCGCCTTGTCATCCCTTAGTCCCTGGATGACGCTGGTTGCCTTATCCAATGAGGCATTGCTCTCCTCCTACAGCTTCCCCCAGCCGGAGATGTCATCCATTTGCCTATTGAGCATAGCGCGCATGCGCCTGTGAGATCCCTCAACTGCCCGCAAGAGATCTATCCAGGCCGCCGCGGCGCGGCAGGACCTCTCTGCTGCTTCCGCGGCGCGGCGGGACATCTGTGCCGCTTCCGAGGTGCAGCCGGACCACTCTGCTGCTTCGGCGGCGTGGCGGGACCTCAGTGCTGCTTCGGTGGCGCAGTGGGACCTCTGTGCTGCTTCGGCGGCGTGGCGGGACCTATCGGCTGCCATCGCGGCGAGGCGGGACATCTCTGCTGCTTCGCTCGCCGCTCCGTGGTCATTTCTCGACCAAGAACTCCTCCCATGGGCCATGGCAGACGCAAGGAACGACAAAGACTTGTTTGTTTGTTGATGAATAATTGAGGAGGAATGTGCTGTCATTTTCGAGTAGACAGTATTTATAACCTAGTAATAAGCTACTAAGTGGGAAACCCATTTAGGTTTTGATCGGTGTGAACAGGTTTGCAATTAAATATAGCGTGGTAATTTGGAATGTGACGGGAACAAGCTCAAAATTTATTGACGGTTCCGGTTTTTGAAGTGTGGCACGATTCCCAGATGGCGTATCGTGGGCACGCGTTCTCGGATTCGTACGTGGCGTGGGCACCGTAGGATGCACCGCAATCGGCGAAGTCAGCACACGACTTGTTCCATCAACCGTGTGGGCTCATTATTACCATCGCGCACGATTCTTTTAATTAGAATGTGTGCCCGTCTACCGCACACGTGTATATATAAATGCGACTAATTTCTGCACTGTGCCTCTGTGTTGGTAGGTACGAGCTGGTATATGCATCCGCCGGCTTATGGACAGCTATTCCCTACTATGTTCAATTGCTATATGCAATAATTATGCATGTGCTTGCTCGCCGTTGAGGCGCCTGCGGCGCGCTCTGCTCGTGTCCCTCTGCGTGCTCTGCTCTCGCGTCCATCTGCGCGCTCTGCTCGCATCCCTCCGCTCACTCTGCTCGTCGTTGAGGCACTGCGGCGTGCTCGGGTCGCGTCCCTCCGCACGCGCTCTGCTAGCGGTTGGGCCCGGCGCATGATCACGTTGGGGCCCCCATATGCACGCGGTTGCGCCGCACGCATCGCCACGATGCAGTTACGTGCGGCACAATGGAGTTACGCGCTGCAAAAACTGCCATCTGGATGTGCCGATATTCCAGTCCGTCCGGCCTCCCCATTTATTTCCGCAGCCATTATTACCTTAGTCTCTTGAACCTTTTGATCGTGCCCCACAACACAAACAAGCACACCCACGACGGCACATACAGAGAGGATTTTGTCGAAACCGGGGCTCCGGGGACCTAGAGGTTCGAACACTGGGGGCGAGCTAGTTTCTACCAACCAAGGGTGACCACGGCGAGGCTACGGCGAGAGCGCTTGCACGAAGCATGACAGGGGACACGATGGTTACCTAGGTTCGGGCCACCTTGCGGTGTAAAACCCTACTCCTGCTTGTGTTGGGATTGCTGTGGGCAAGAAAGTGTCCTCGCGTACAAGGTAGGAGATGAAGGAATCGATCTCCTCTACAATGGCTGCTCTGTCCCTTTTATAGCCACCCTGGTTCTCTTCCCCTAAAAATCTAGGCGGGAAGGGTTGCCACACTTCGCAGGTTTTGAAAGGGGACAGGCGCTCAGGCTATCCTGACTAAGATCGGTCTTCGCCTGCAAAAGATGATCCATGACGCGCCGGTGGGCTCGATGGTGACCTCCGCCCTGCGCGCCTTGCTGTCTTGGTCTTATTTAACCAAACGGGCAGTCCTTGGGACTTGCTTTGGAGGTGGGCAGCCGGGGCTGCCCCTTTAGCCCCAAAGAGGAAAGCCTCTCTGCCTGCGCCCACTGGCGCAGCCTCTGCCACCGTTCGTCGCCATGCGCGCCACCCACGTGATGGGCACAGGACCGCGCAGCTGACATTAGGTTGGGTGGCTTCGGGCGGCCGCCTCGGGGGGCCACCTCGAGAGGCCGCCTCGCGAGGTTTCCGCTGCTGCTGCGGCTAAGTGTTGGTGGCTCGCGCCTTGAGGAGGGGTCCTCGGGAGGCTGGCGCCTCGCGAGGTGTCTTCGCTTCGCGGCGCCCTTAGGTGGGCCGCGTCTTGGGCCTTCTCCAAGCGTTGTCTCCTAGGCCACAGGCAGACGGGCCATGGTACCCTGGTTCCCAATGGCCTGACTGATATATATCTAGCGCCGCTCCAATGGAGTTCGGCGTGGATCAAGTGGAGACCCACGTAAGGGAGAAGGACCTTTCGGTGGTGTACACCAATGACCCGACCGTGGTGGAGGACACCATCAACACCATGGAGCAGTTGCTTGCTCAGGATGACAAGTACAAAGTGGTCGGCATCGACCTCTAGTACACCGACGGTCGTGCCGGGTATGACCAAAAGGTTGCCATGGCCCAGTTGTGCGTACGCCATCACGTCCTCGTCTACCACTACTCCCTGGCCACAAGGCCTTGCGAGCGTTTCGCCAGGTTTGTCAATAGCCCCGACTACAAGTTCGCTACGGTGGACACCATCAATGATGTAAAAGCGCTCAAGGTTATGGGCTTGGCCTGCAAGAAGCTTGTCGACATCTGTGGCCACTATAGGGTCTGGGGCAGCAAGAAGGAGAACGACTCCCTTGTTGACCTCGCCATGGCCATCATCGACACCTACTACAAAAACATGAAGGAGGATGCCAAGAAAAATCCCGAAGCCTAGCATGGGGCCTGGATGCGGAGACTGGATGAAGCTCACCTCAAGTTCGCAGCCAAGAACGTGTACACATGCTACGAGATGCACAGGCGGATCATTACCATGAGGGAGTGCCTCCTTCCTGTACTCGACGAGGGATCGAGCCACCAGCAGAGCAGTGGCGGCAAGCGTCACAAGAAGAAGTAAATGATGATTAGATGATCATTTATCCTAGTTAATTATGCATGTAATAGTTTACTTTGGTGTGTGCAAATGTCATGTGTGTACTAGCCACCTATGTAATTGGATGTTCAATTTGGTTATGCAATCATGTCCTTATAAGTATATATGTCGTTGTTCTATAGACGGGGCAAATCACAACGCACACGGACCAAACTAGGGAACCCGTCGGTGATGATTTCCTCAATCGCTGACAATTGTATACCAGCAAGCGTTTGCCCACAACACACACAACTTATTAGCAGCAATCGTCTGTGTTATTATCGGTCGTCGCACACATTTATGATTACGGACCTGTTTCCCACGTATCACACACATCTTGTTAAGTTGAACTGTTTTTGTTGTCTTGTCTGATTGCAAATAGTTCATCCGAGTGAAATGTATGCCATCTATCGCACACACCTCGATATGGCTGACCATTTCTGTTGTGTTGGGTAATCGCAAACAGTTCATCCGAGTGAATTGTATGCCGTATATCGCACACACCTCGATTTGGCTGACCGTGTTTGTTGTTCTGGCTCATCGCAAATAGTTCGTATGGATCAACTGTATGCCACGTATCGCACACGCAGCTTGAATCTGAATCATGCTTGATGTCTCCGCCATCGCACACAGTTCATCTTATTGGTGATGGTTTTATTATGACACTGTTTGCGATTCATGCATCGTACACATTTTGGTTGGGGGGTCTCTGATTCATGTGTCACGTTAGCGGTCGCCTGCAGTAGTGCTTCATCCCAAACGATTTTGCATGACGACCTGTGTGCAACGATGTACAAACAATGTGGTAAGATTTGCATCTGTCATATTGGGTATATTGCCATTTGTCAAATTGGAAAAATTGGCATTTGTCAATCTAGTAACATTGCCATTTGTCAACCTTGTAACACTACCATTTGCGATCCTAAAAAAAACACTGCCATTTGTCAAATTTTGCAGCTAAAAATCATTAGTACTATCTAATTTTTGCAAATGAAATTCAGTAAGCATAGATTTCATTCATAGATTAAGCAGTTGTTCTTTATACAAACAGTTCAACTCGACAGCTGAACCGAACAAACATTTACCCAATTTTTTGCCAACCATGTACTGAAATAGCTAGTTCAACTATAAATATTAGCTAATTTTAAGTATGTAGTACAGTTCAACAATATCTATAGTCAGATGAACTGAACAAAATAGCCCCTAAATACTACTACTACGGAGGGGCTTTGTACTACTTCCAGCAGCCTCTCCTCTGCCGAGCTCGCTCGGTAAGAGGTAGAGGAGGACGACCCTGCCGACGAGCTGGAGAAGTGGAATCCGGCACCTGCCACTGCTGCACCTTTAGTGACGCTCAGCTCGAACGCCCTCTGCCGCTCCAGACGACCCCTATCAAAGCGGCGGGACTCCTCGTAGATCTCCGCATTCTGTGCCACTATGGCGGCTTTTGCTGTGGCCACGGCGGCGGTAAGACTGTTTGCGTGCTCGACCAGGTGCTTCTCCTCCTCCCGCAGGAACTCGATGTAGCACGCGGCAAGGTCGCTGACGCACATGCGGGCCTCCACCTCTCGCCTTCGGGATGTGGTGGTGGAGCGGGTGATGACCCCGGCGGTCAACGGTGGGGTGGCGGCCACGGCGGCCGACTGTGGGGTGGCGGCCACCTCCTGCCTTCGGGCCGCGGTGGCGGAGCGGGTGATGGCCACAGCGGCCGATGGTGGGGTGGCGGCCATGACGGTCACCACCCGCCTTCGGGCCGCGCTGGCGGAGCAGGCGATGGCCTTGGCGGACGACGGTGGTGTGGCGGCCACGGCGGCCGACGGTGGGGTGGCGGCATCGTCAGCCGACAATAGCTGCCGTCGGGCAGTGGCGGCGGAGTGTATGGTGGGTGTTGTGCGCACACCCAATAGGGATGCCACGCATAGTACACGCTGCCGGGGACTGCGCCGCTGCTGCGGTGTAGCCTCCCAGCTAGAGCTGTCCTCTGATGATGGCGGAGTGGCTGAGCGACGACAATGGACAGGTGCCATTGGCGGTTGTGGGAGAAGCAGATGAGGTAAGCTACGAGGAGGGAGGGGAAAATGCGATGCTGACTCGCCGGCCGTGACGGTTTATATAGTAGGCCGGTAAGCATTGGGGTTTGGGGGGATTTCACCGAGTCGGGCGGGAAGCTTGCACGGCTGCGCGCGGGAACCTGCACGGTTGCACGGGAACGGGCTAACGTTTGGCCAAAATAACGCATGTGCGGTGCTCAAGCTTGCGCTTGAAGCCTTCTGCGGCAGCGCGGTGACAAGACGTGCGAGAGGAGGACGAAATGACACGTACACATACAGTTAATAAAAAAATGTTTGCGATTTAATTACCTAGCACACGGCCGCTTTGTACGCAGTGTCTTGAACGATTGTTCGCCCACTGTGTGATGTGGAACACGACGTAGTTCCACATCACGCCGCCAGCTCACAACTGCCGGCCGGCTTGTAGACGCCCATTCCCTACGTGTTCAACTGCTCTATGCGTGTGGTTGCTCGCGGTTGAGGCGGCCGCGGCGCGCTCTGCTCGCGACCTGCCGCGCGTGCTCTGCTCGCGTCCCTCCGCGCGCTCTGCCCGCGTCCCTCCATGCGCGCTGCCAGCGTTCCGGACCGACGCACGATCATGTGCGTTTCGGGTCGATGCACGATCATGTATGTTCGGGGTGCCATATGCATGCGGTTGCGCTGGGTGCGGCGCCACGATGCATTTACGTGCGCCACAATGCAGTTACCCGCTGCAAAAACTGCCATGCAGACTTGCCGAGAATCCAGGCCGTTCGGCCCCCATTTATTCCCACGGCCATTTACCTTAATCTCTCGCGCCCCACAACACAATAAGCACACCCACGACGACACATACAGAGAGGATATCTAGCGGGTCCAATGGCGCTCCCAGCGGTTGACGATGACGACGGGCGGCAGTTCACCACGCCTCATGTAGTGGACACCCACGTGAGGGGGAAGGACCTCTCGGTAGTGTACACCAATGAGGCGGTCTCGGTGGAGAGCTCCATCCACACTATGGAGCAGTTGCTTGCTGAGGACAAGTACCAAGTGGTCGGCTTCGACCTCGAGTTCACTGACGGTCGTGCTGGGTATGATCAGAAGGTTGTCGTCGCCCAGTTGTGTGTGCGCCATCACGTCCTCGTCTACCACTACTCCTTGGCCACAAGGCCTTGCGAGCATTTCGCCAGGTTTATCAATAGCCCCGACTACATGTTCGCTACGGTGGACACCTTCAACGATCTAAAGGTGCTCGAGACTACGGGCTTGGCCTTCCAGAAGCTTGTCGACATCCAAGGCCAGTATAGGGTCTAGTGCAGAAAGAAGGAGAAGGACTCCCTGTTTGACCTCGCTGTGGCCATCATCGACCCCTATTACAGAGACATGAAGGATGAGTGCAATAAGAACAAGGATGCCTGGCACGAGGCCTGGGTGCGGAGACTGGATGAAGAACACGTCAAGTATGCGGCCAAGGACACATACACAATCTACGAGATGTACAGGCGGATCGTTGACATGATGAAGTGCCTTTGTCCTGCCCTAGGCGAGGGATCGAGCCACAGAGCAGTGGCGGCAGCATCACAAGAAGTAGATGATTAGATGATCTTTTCTCCTAGTTTAGAATGCATGTAATTGTTAATTGAGGTGTGTGCGAATGTTTTGTATAGTCACTTATGTACTTGGATGTTTAATTTGGTTATATATGTTGTTCTTCTATAGATAGAGCAAATCACATCACAGACGGACTAAACTAGGGAATCGTCTGTGTTGTTAACGGTCTTCCCACACATTTCTAATTACTGACCTGTTTGCCGCGTATCACACACATCTTGTTAAGTTGAACCGTTTCTGTTGTTTTGGCTCATCACAAATAGTTCATTCGAGTGAACTGTATGTCATGTATCGCACACACCTTGATCTGGCTGGCCGTTTCTATTGTGTTAGCTAATCGCAAACAGTTCATCCGAGTAAACTGTATGCCATATATCGCACACACCTTGATCTGGCTGACCGTTTCCGTTGTTCTGGCTTATCGCAAAAAGTTCGTATGGATCAACTGTATGCCACGTATTGCACACACGTCTCTAATCTGAATCGTGCTTGATGTCTCCACCATCGCACATAGTTCGTCTTATTGGTAACGGTTTTATTACGATACCGTTTGCGATTCATGCATCGCACACAGTTTGGTCGAAGGGTCTCTGATTGATGTGTCGCGTTAGCTGCATCCTGCAGTAGTGAACTCACTTCTCAAGTGGCAAAATATCTTCTAGACGTTTAGTGGAGATATCCACCAATTGCTTGTCAGTACAAACATGCTTAAGGTCAATGTCACCATTAGCAACATGATCTCGAATAAAGTGATGACGAACTTCAATATGCTTAGTTCGAGAATGTTGCACGGGATTGTGTGCAATCTTAATAGCACTCTCATTGTCACATAGCAATGGAACATGTGTCACATGTACCCCATAATCTTTGAGAGTTTGTGTCATCCATAACAATTGATCACAAAAAGATCCGGCGGCAATGTATTCCGCTTCAGCGGTAGATAGAGATACCGAATTTTGCTTCTTGGAAGACCAAGACACTAGAGTTCTATCAAGAAATTGACATGTGCCCGAAGTGGATTTTCTATCAACCTTGCCTTCGGCATAGTCCAAATTGGAGTAGCCAACAAGATCGAAAGAGGATCCTTTGGGATACCAAATGCCAAAATTTGGTGTATGTAAAAAGTACCTCACAATTCTTTTCATGACCTTAAGATGGCATTCCTTTGGTGCTGCTTGGTAGCGCGCACACATGCACACACTTAGCATAATGTCGGGACGGGAGGCACATAGATATAATAATGAACCAATCATGGATCAGTAAACCTTTTGATCAACCGGTTTGCCATCCTTAGTCAAGTCAAGATGTCCGCTAGTAGGCATGGGAGTTTTCATAGCTTTGCTTTCTTGCATGTTGAACTTCTTGAATAAGTCTTTGGTATACTTTGTTTGAGAAACAAAGGTACACTCTTTAGTTTGCTTGATTTCCAATCCAAGGAAGAATTTGAGTTCACACATCATAGACATCTCATACTTTTCCGACATCAACCTTCCAAACTTTTCACTAAAAGAAGGATTAGTAGTTCCAAAAATGATATCATCAACATATATTTGGCATATGAATAGTTCTCCATTAACTCTTTTAGTGAACAAGGTTGAATCAATTTTCCCAATTTCGAAACCCTTTTCAAGAAGAAACTTTGTTAGCATTTGTACCAAGATCTAGGGGCTTGCTTGAGACCATAAAGAGCTTTACGAAGTTTATAGATGTGATTTGGTTTCTTGGGATTAATAAAGCCGGGAGGTTGTTTAACATGAACTTCCTCCTCAATTTCACCATTTAAGAAAGCACTTTTAATGTCCATTTGATAAAGGGTGATATCATGGTGATTGGCATAAGCAAGAAGGATGCGAATGGATTCAAGTCTAGCAACAGGGGCCTAGGTCTCACCATAGTCCATGCCTTCAACTTGTGTGTAGCCTTGAGCCACAAGGCGAGCCTTGTTGCATACAACTTGTCCGTCCTCATCTTGCTTGTTCCGAAACACCCATTTAGTTCCGATGACATTTTGCTCATCTTTAGGCTTCTCAACCAACGTCCAAACTTGATTCCTCTCGAAGTTGTGTAGTTCTTCATGCATAGCATTTACCCAATCCGATTCCTTGAGAGCTTCTTCCACCTTCATAGGTTCAATACTAGAGATGAATGAGTAATGCTCACAAAAGTTAGCTAAACGAGATTTAGAGCGAGTGATTCTCCCGGATTTGATGTCGCCAAGAATTTGTTCGACGGGATGGTTCTTGTTAGTTCTTGCTCTAACTCGAGGTAGCTTTTGCTTGTGTTGTGGTGAGGCTTCATCATCATCATCTTCCTCATTCTTGTTATTGCCGTTCTCTTGAGGTGGTGGAGAAGGAGGTTGTGGTGGATCTTCTTGTTGTACTTCCTCATTCTCCTTGTCTTGATGAGAACTGCTTGTGGATGCCTCCATGTCAACTTGTGGATCTCCTTTATGAGAGGTGGGGGCTTGCACTTGAGTAGACGAAGTACTCCCCTTCACCTCCATGGGACAAATCTTGCCAATAGACAAGTCTTGGATTGCTTTCGATGGTTCTTGATCTCCTACATTAATTGGCAATTGCTCGACTTGTGAGCCGTTAGTCTCTTCAAACTTCACATCTACTGTCTCTTCAACTTTTCGAGTGAAGTTGTTGTAGACACAGTAAGTGTGAGAGTTCGATCCGTAACCGAGTAGGAAACCTTCATGTGATTTAGGAGTAAATTTTGAAAGATGATGCTTATCAAGAATGTAACATCTTGAGCCAAATACTCGAAAGTATCCAACTTGTGGCTTGTTACCGGTGAGTAGCTCATACGCCGATTTACCAAGAAGCTTGTGAAGATAAAGTCGATTTGTAGCGTGACAAGCTGTCTCAACCGCTTCTACCCAAAAGTGTTTTGGCGTCTTGTATTCATCTAGCATTGTTCTCGCCATCTCGATAAGTGTCGTGGTATTCTCATGGCAGGTGCCATGGGATGGCTAAAAATGTGGGGCGGCAAGGCTACAGTGGAGATCCGGGACGGGATTGGGCAACTGTACACGATGGTTTACCCAGGTTCGGGGCCTCCGTGGGAGGTAACACCCCTACTCCTGCATGTCTGATGTATATGGAGTGTATATGGTCGTACATGGTTGCTCCTGGAGTTGTTTGGAGGAGGAAGAAGGAGGCGCTGGGCTCTCCACTTCTCCTGTGAGTGTGTGTGAGAATGAGGGAGGGAGTGAGAGTCTGAGTGAGCCTCAGGAAGAGCTCCTCCCTGGTGCACCTTATAAAGGGGTGCCCAGGGGACAAGGGGTTGCCCACATCGCCAACTATACACTATTTGAGGTGACATATGACTTATGAACAGTGTTTGTTGTTCATCAACAGTGCTCCACTGCAGAGCATGGCCGTCTCGTCCGCGCAGGTCCGACGGGACGTTGTGGTTGACTTCAGCCAGCCGGCTGGGTTTCGGCCTCCAGCCAGCCTGCCGGGTTCCGGCCTCAAAACAGCCGGCCGTGTTCCGGCCTCAAGCCAGCCGACCGGGTTCCGGCCTCAAGCCAGCCGGCCAGGTTCCGGCCTCAAGCCAGCCGGCTGTGTTCCGGCCTCAAGCCAACCGGCTGGGTTCCAGCCAGCTAGGGGCCGCTCCCCTAGCAAAGTTTCAAAATGGTGACTTGTTTCCTTGAGCATACCCGGGGGTCGTCCCCCCGATAGTAGCCTCTGAGCCTCCGGGCGACTCGAAGAGTCGGGCGGAGGGTGTTCGCTAGAGTCATTGCAGGATCTATCGATGACAGCCGGCTGCGAGCTGCAGCCGGCATGCTCGCTTCCAGTGGGGGCACGCCAGCACTCCCACTTGGTGTAGCCTCCGAGCCTCCGGGCGACTCGAAGAGTCGGGCGGAGGGTCTTCGCTGTTGTGGTAGCAGGGGTTGTCGATGACAGCCGGCTGCGGGCTTGCAGCCGGCGCGGCTTGCTTCCAGTGGGGGCGCTAGCACACCCACTGGGTGTAGCCTCCGAGCCTCCGGGCGACTCGAAGAGTCGGGCGGAGGGTCCTTGCAGTTTGTTGCAGCAGATGGGCGCGGAGCGCCGCTTGGCGCGGATGCGGAGTCCGCCGGCAGGTGGGCGCGAGGCATCGCCGGGCGTGGAGCGGAGTCCGCCGGTAGTTGGGAGCGAAGCGCCATCGGGCGCGGACGCGGAGTCCGCCAGCAGGTGGGTGCCAGGCGCCGCCGGGCGCGGAGCGGAGTCCGCCGACAGGTGGGCGCGTAACTTTGCTGTCTCTTCAGTGGGGGCGCGCCAGCGCACCCACTAGGGGTAGCCTCCGGGCGACTCGAAGAGTCGGGCGGAGGGTCTTGGCTGTTGATGGAGCAGACGGTGGCGTCGAGGATGCCGGTTGTAGCCGGCGGCGGGCCTACAACCGGCGTGGTGTTTTCCCAGCAGGGCGCACCGGCGCACCCACTGGGTGTAGCCTCCGAGCCTCCGGGCGAGGAGGGGAGTTCCCCACGGAAATGATCGTGCAAAAGACAAAGTTAGCCAGCGCAGATATATCAAATGTTTGGTTTTGGTAGTGCAAGTTTTATGCAGAGGGTTGCGACTCGGTTTCGTCCGAGCCCCCTTCCATCTTTTTCATGTCCCCTCTGCTCTTTGGCTTTTGCTCTTGCCAGCCGGACATTCGGGAGCCGGTCTGTAGCTGAGGCGAAGAGTGGGCCGCAGAGTAGAGTGTACAGTACTCGGACTCTGGGAGTAGATTCGACCGAGCAGATACTCATAAAGGAAACAACCGGGTCACCCAAGCCGTTTTCTCCCCCGGACGTTTTTTGCGTGGGGTGACCTCCAGCTTTTTCTCTCACTAGCCGGACAGCTGGGAGCTGGTCTGTAGCTGAGATGAAGAGTGGGCCTTCGGTACCGTGCACACTACTAAGCCGTCTACGGGGGAGAACGTATCGGGCCAAACGGCCAGCCCCCGGGCCGGGACTAGCTGTCACCGGGGTGAACAGTAAAGCAGCTGGAAAAATGCGGAGATAGCCCCCGAGGGTCGCTCGGGGTTAGCCGTTTTGTGTTCACGGTGCAAAGATATGTGGATGGGGAGCTCACATTGCTTTTGGCGCAGACGGGGCGGAGATGACCTCTGGAAGGCGGCCCGAACCTCCGGGCGGTCGAGGTGCACCCCAGCCGGTCGGGCCCGATCGGCCAGGCGTCGAGCAGGAGGCAGCCGAGCCGGCTCTCCAGCCGGCCCAGTGTCGAACCAGGCGGGCAGGCCAGCCAGCCAGGCGGCGACACGGGCAGGCGGGCACAGCTGTGGGTCTTTTTTTTCTTTTTTCTAACCAGCAGCAACCCTTTTTTTTTTGCTTGCTTAGGCGACCGGCTGCAGCAGCCGGCTGAAGCAGCAGGGAGCCGGTGGGCGCGCAGGCCGGTGGTGGAGCCGGGCGCAGCGCAGCCGGTCGCCGACGGGCGCGGCCCAGCCGGCTGCGACGGTCGGAGCGGGGGTCAGAGGGTGAGGCGCCGCAGGCTGAGCCGGCGTGGAGCGGAGCGGGCGCGTGGGATGGTGCAGGGTGGCGTGGAGCAGAGCGGCGCAGGTGGGGCCAGCGCACCCACTGGCGGTGACGGTGGCCAACCCGGCGAGGCGGCGTGGGGGCGTAGGCCAGGCCGGCTGGGACCTGGCCGGTTGGCGACGGGGCAAGCCGAAGGCGCGCGAGGCACAGCCGGCCGTGGAGCGCTAGGCGGGAGGCCGAGCGCGGGCGGAGCCGGCGGCCGTGGGGACGCGCGGATGGCCGGCCAGAGCAGGGCGAGGCGGGGACGTGGATGCGCAGGCGGCAGATGTGGGACGCGGCGTGGCGGGTGCGCGGCCGCAGAGGCGCTCGCGGGCGGGGCGGGCGAAGCCGGTGACGCGGTGCGGCCGATGCGAGTGGACGACCAGTGGGCGGAGGGGGCGCGACGAGCCGGCGCAGGCACGCGACCGGAGCGGGGACGCGGTGGAGGTGTGTAGTGGGGAGCAGTAGCAGTAGGCAGCCGCACGGTAGCAGGCAGCAGCGAGCAACGGCAGCCGCAAGCAAAGACAGCTGCGGCGGCAGCAGGGGAACTGCGGGCAGTAGGTGGACAGGCGCGCGCAAGCGGCAGCAGTTGCACACGGGCGGTGTCATGGCGAGGAGAGTGCTGGAGACGGAGAAGAGGCAGAGGGTTGGAGCCCGGCTGGGCAGAGGAGGCGCGAGCGAGCAGCACGGTAGCCGGGGTGCGCGGACGTGGGGAGCGGGGCGCAGCCGGAGGCGTCGCAGCAGAGCGGCCGGCCCGCGGGCGCGGGGGCGGAGCGGCGTGGCTCTGGCGGTGGCTCTCGATGGAAGGGCGCGGGAGGTGGCTTTTGGCGCGGAGCTCCGGCGAGCGGGCGGCGGGGACGAGGTGAGGAGGAGGAGCTCGGGCGGAGCGACGGGAACGGGTGGGGGCCCTGGCCACCGGCGGCGATGCAGCACGGGGAGATTTTTTGTGGAGAAGAGCCAGCGCCCGGGGACGGCGGGTAGCTGCAGAAAAGCTTGGCGGGATCATACTCATATCCGGTGTTCTTGGACGCGCTGTCGGCCAACTACGAGGCACCCAAGGACGGCGGCGAGGTAGATGGGAGTTGCTGGAGCGAGCGGTGCGGAGCGGGACAACGCCGCGGAGGAGGAGGCTGCGGGAGACGGGCGCGAGGACGAGGCGGGAGCCGACGACCAGGGAGACGGCCGAGGGCGGAGTAGCGTGCGTGAGGACGGCGAGGCCGGGCACGGGTGGAGCAACGCAGGAGCTGCGACGGGCGGCCGGCGTCGCGGTGGTGGTGACGAAAAAGGTCCCGCCCGGACCGCGATTCAAGCAGCAGCTAGCCCCATGGTGGGCGCCAACTGTCATGGTATTCTCATGGCAGGTGCCATGGGATGGCTAAAAGTGTGGGGCGGCAAGGCTACAGTGGAGATCCGGGACGGGATTGGGCAACTGTACATGGTGGTTTACCTAGGTTTGGGGCCCTCCGTGGGAGGTAACACCCCTACTCCTGCATGTCTGTTGTATATGGAGTGTATATGGTAGTACATGGTTGCTCCTGGAGCTGTTTGGAGGAGGAATAAGGAGGCGCTGGGCTCTCCACTTCTCCTGTGAGTCTGTGTGAGAATGAGGGAGGGAGTGATAGTTTGAGTGAGCCTCAGGAAGAGTTCCTCCCTGGTGCACCTTATAAAGGGGTGCCCAGGGGACAAGGGGTGGCCCACATGGCCAACTATACACTATTTGAGGTGACATATGACGCATGAACAGTGTCTGTTGTTCATCAACAGTGCTCTACTATAGAGCATGGCCGTCTCGTCCGCGTAGGTCCGACGGGACGTTGTGGTTGACTTCCGCTAGCCGGCCGGGTTCCGGCCTCCAGCCAGCCAGCCGGGTTCCGGCCTCCAGCCAGCCGGCCGTGTTCCAGCCTCTAGCCAGTCGGCTGGGTTCCGGCCTATAGCCAGCCAGCCGGGTTCCAGCTAGCCATGGGCCGCTCCCCTGGCAAAGTTTCGAAATGGTTACTTGTCTCCTTAAGCGTACCCGACGGTCATCCCCCCGACAATAAGAGTCATGTTCTTCCTCTCAACAACTCCATTTTGTTGAGGTGTGTACGTAGCCGAGAACTCATGTGAGATGCCTTCTTCATCAAGAAAGGTATCCACATTGGCGTTCTTGAACTCCGTTCCGTTGTCACTCCGAACCTTCTTGATCTTCACTTCAAATTGATTTTGGGCCTTCCTAGCGAAGTTCTTGAAGATCTTTTGTACCTGCGATTTGTCATCGAGAAAGAGCACCCACGTAAATCTGGAAAAATCATCAACTATGACCAAACCGAAAGAGTTACCACCAAGGCTCTTATAAGCATTGGGTCTGAAGAGATCCATAAGAAGTAGTTCGAGTGGTCTCCTTGTAGTCATGATGTTCTTCACGGGATGACTTCCTCCAACTTGTTTTCTTGCTTGGCAAGCACTACAAAGTCTATCCTTGTCAAAGATAACATCTTTTACACCAAGAATATGATCTCCTTTAACAAGTTTATCAAGATTTGTCATGACAACATGTCCTAGCCTTCAATGCCATAACCAACCTTTAAAAGATTTTGCAATAAGACATGTACGAGGTTGGGCTCTTGTAGTGAAATCAACAATGTATAGATCACCTCTACGAATGACGGTAAAGACCATATTATGATTATCTCGACGAAACACTTGGCAATCTACTTCGGTAAATAGAACATTGAAACCAAAGTCGGCTAGTCTAGATACGGAAAGAAGATTGTAACCAAGAGATTCAACAAGCATAACATTTTGAATGGAGCTATCATTGGATATGGCCACCTTACCACGGCCAAGTACCTTACCCTTGGAATTGTCTCCAAAAGTCACATACTTGCGTGGACCATCATTTTTAGCAAGCTCACGAAACATGTCTCTATCTCCGGTCATGTGATCGGTGCATCCACTATCAATAATCCATTCTTTTCCTCCGGCCATGTAATCTTGAAGATTTTCCATGAGACTAAGATTTCTCATAGTCTTCTCATATTCAATTTCAAATTCCTCATCTTCATCATAATAACCATCCTCAACAACGTCATCGTCAGTATGTATGTGATCATCACCTAAGGCAATGGATTCGTTAGTTTCATGATCATGACAATATTCAAGTTTGTGAAGTCTAATGGCTTCCATTATGATGTTGCTTACGGTTCCAAAATCACCTTTAGCACGCATAAGATCACGAAGCTCAAACAAACAATTATCAAAGTTAGGATCACTGGGCTTCATCTTGTGAAAAGCAATGGTCTTATGAAGAATCTCATCAAGATTCTTTAAAGAGTAGTCAGGATACCGCTTCTCCAAGTCATTCCATAGAGTATAAGCACATTCAAAGTGTTGCATACAACCAAGCACAATTCTAGGTAATCCTCTAATAATAAGATTGATGGTTCTAAGATTGCGAAGCATATCAATTTCTTCCTCTAGAGAAGGATGCAAGGGGTCAATAGGAGGCACATATGGACTATGAACATACTTGCTCAAATTAAACTCATCAAAGATATCAAGCATTTCAATTTTCCAAGAGTTATAGTACTCTCCATAAAGAATGGGCACTCTACGTCTTAGACTCCCCAAATTAGACACATCCATCTTCCTCCAATGGTAATTAAACCAAAGCAATGGACACCAAAGCTCTGATACCAATTATAGGGTCGGGAAGATAGGTGTAGAGGGGGGTGAATAGACACTTAACCAGCCAAAGGTGCAGTTTTTAGTTTTCTTGAAATTTAGGCAGATTTTAGCACTAGTTAAGATACAGCCAATACTTCCTACACATGCATATCTAGAGATAGATCAGCGAAAATAGTACAACATGCAATTGTGTGGAAACTAAAGGGGTAGAGAAGAGAAGATCAAACACAATGAAGACATGGCAGTTTTTGGCGTGGTTCCGATAGGTGGTGCTATCGTACGTCCACGTTGATGGAGACTTCAACCCACAAAGGGTAATGGCTGCGTGAGTCCATGGAGGGCTCCACCCATGAAGGGTCCACGAAGAAGCAACCATGTCTATTCCACCATGGGTTACGTCCACGAAGGACTAGCCTCACTCGGGTAGATCTTTATGAAGTAGGCGATCTCCTTGCCCTTACAAACTCCTTGGTTCAACTCCACATGATCTTGGAGGCTCCCAAGTGACACCTAACCAATCTAGGAGACAGCACTCTCCAAAAGGTAATAGACGGTGTTTTTGATGATGAACTCCTTGCTCTTGTGCTTCAAAAGATAGTCTCCCCAACACTCAAACACTCTCTCACATATTTGGTTATGGTAGGAGAAGGATTTGAGTGGAAAGCAACTTGGGGAAGGCTAGAAATCAAGGTTCAAATGGTTGGATTGGAATCTCTTGATCTCAACACATGAGTAGGTGGTTCTCTCTCAGAAAATGAATGGTGAAAGTGTAGATTCGTTCTGATGGCTCTCTTAGAGAGTAGCTTGGGGTGGAAGGGTATTAATAGGCAGCACCAAAATCCCAACTGTTACAAGCTTTTTGACTCAGCTCGGTGACACCAATCAGAAATCTCGGTGAGACCGACCTATGTAAAAGGCTTGACCGTTAGGCTTTTCTATGAGACCTAACGGAACAACTCGGTGTGAACGAAGTGCAATGGCTAGGGCAAAACTTCATCTTGGTAATTCTGATCGTTTCAACTCGGTGACTTCAAAGTGAATCGATAGCATTACAGAAACTTGGTCATGCCATCTCGGTGAGACCGAGATCCAAGTCGATTGTACCAAAACGTTAGGGTTTGGCATGTGGCAATGTATGGGGTCATCTCGGTGGGTCCGGATGGGAAGTTTTCGGTGGGACCGAGATGGACTTTTAGGATTTGGACAGATAGGTTTTGGAGAATGTGGTTGAGCGTTTTGGAGCAATATCTTCAAGCACTTGAGCAACAAACTCATCATCAAAACCTCATCCCCTTTTAATAGTATTGGCTTTCCTATAGGACTCAATGTGATCTTGGATCATTAAACAAAAAACGCAGAGTCTTGAAGCTTTGCCAATCCATGTCTTTAGCATTTTGAGGCGGTCCACATCCATCATGTCCTTGCCATGCCACTGTTGAACTTTTCTGAAATATACTAGGCAAAAGTGTTAGTCCAACAAGATGTATGTTGACATGAATTACCAAAACCACCGAGGGAGCAAATATGCTTTCAATGTTGATATTTTTTGATATAAATTTGGTCAAACTAAAAACTTTGTTTAGTTTGACTTTGACCAAATTTTATATGCAAAGTAAAAAGAAATGGAGGGAGTATTGAAGAGCTTGATAGGGTTGTTGTCCCCGGTATCATCATGTTGTGTTTCACTGCTTCCAGGATTCACAACCAACTCGTAAGATTCCCATAATAAGTACAACAAAGATGCCTATGCATCACAATGATTCACAAATCAGAGCCAATATTAACTTTAACACTAAAACAAAGTTGTGAGAATGTGTACAAGTAAAGAAAAATACAATGATGCTTCTCTCAGAAAAGAGTAATCCCTGGAAAAGTGCCAATATATCCAGCAAACCATAAACCTAATTCATGTAAGTTATTTGATTCAAGGATTTGCTGCAACACTGAAACCAGTCTCGTATACAGGAACACATGTCAAAAACCGGCAGATTAACATGTTCTTCATAAGCGGGTCACCAAGAATTTGTTGAAACATCTGAACATCTGTGTTGTTCCAAGCCACGTTTATGTTAGATGGTGGCACTCACACTCTGCATATGCGGGTTCCATCCGAACATTTGTTCAGTTCCACTAAAATGTAGCTGAATAACCCTGTTTGCACAGATATGAAAAAGCGTGATTACTCTAATAGTGGCACTAGTTGATGAAACAAACACTAATAAAAAGAACCAACTTCATTTTCTTAATGGGAAAAGATTGCGATACAATAGCTTTATTAAAAGAAAATACAACAGTAGCACAATATGACAAAGCACGATCATGTGGATGAAGGATAGGACTGACATGTGTTAGATGACTTTGTGAGATCAAGTTATTCTCCAGGTCCTCGTATCTTGCCATGAAGACAATTCATTGTAAACTATGAACAACTTCAGTGTGGCAGTAGGAGGGGCCTTGAGTCATTCCAATCTCTTTTTTTAGAAGTTCAACTAAAATTATGGCGCCCACCGTGCTACAAGGGAGAGAGGGGCCCTGTGCCGCCTCTATGGTAGGCCTGAAAGACTGGTAAGTGGACTCAATGGTAGGCCTGATAGGTACTGGCAAATCGACTCAATTATCTGGATACACCTTCTAAAAGTGATGAACCTCAGTGTGGCAATAGAAGGAGGGGCCTTGAGTCATTCCAATCTCTATTTTGTGCAGTTCAACTAAAATTAAGCATCCCAGTTTGCAAAAATACTTAAACGTGTCATTACTTTAAGAATGGGACTAATTGATGAAACGAATACTAACAAAGAGAAGCACTTTCATTATCTACATTGGAAATGAAATGATAGCGAGGACAATAGCACTATTTTAACTGTATTATTACTTCATTTTATCAGTGGCACTAGCGGTGCCAAAACATTGCCTCAAATTATTAGTGGCATTAGATTAAGGTGCAAAATAATAACATTATTGCTTTATCATGGCAGTGCTAAAACAGTAGCACAAGATCACTAGCTACATGCAGAGTCAACATGCAGGATCGTTCTGGCGAACGGTAGTACCAAAAAGGAACATACCTCATCATGGGAACCATATCTGCAGTCAACGCCATCGTAGAAGGGTTGACACCAGTCACCAACATGGATGATTCAATTCATGTGACCTTTTTGTGCAGTTCACCTACAATGAAGCAATGTGCACATCATGCAGTTAGCAAGAAGTACTTGGTCCCATGAGCTGGCAGCTTCTTCTTCATTAGTTGCAATAAAATTAAGCAACATCAAGGTTGGTCATCAAGCTCGTGGAATGTGCAACTATAATTTGGATATCCTTTTGCGCAGTTCAACTAAAATCAAGCGTCCATGTTCATTACACAAATATGTGGAAAGTGCCATTGGGGTGACGGTGACGGCTAATCAATACAAAGGCTAATTAACGGTTGGAGGAGATTACCCGCGGAGTTCCACAAGGTGAAATGTATATCTCTATTTGCACAAAAAGGTTGAAAGGAGGGTGAATAAAAAGTGATGAAACATACATCAAATGAAAAGAAGCATCTTCCGTATCTTAATGGCAATCATAGAAGGACAATAGCAATTTCTAAAGCAAAGGCATTGCTTCATATTAGCGGGGGCATTAAGATTAATAATGACAACGGTTAAATATCACATTACTTTAATGGTGCCATTGCTTGATTTTACCAGCTACATTAGATTACCAGCTGCTAAAGAGTTGGTATAAGGGCATGGGACAGTAGGCGGACCAGGACAATTGCATTTCTAATGAAAAGAAGCAACTTACTTATCTTAATGGGAAATATAGCAGGACATTCAAAACAGTGTCATTGCTTCATATTACTTGAGGCATTACATTAAAAACAACATTGGTTAAACGTGTCCTTACTTTAACAGTGGGATTGCTACATTTTGCCAGCGGCATTAGATTAACAACAGCTAAAAATTGCCACAAGGACATGGGACGTGGGCGCACCAGCACCATGTACCTCCATCGATGCATAAAGTGGTGATGCGAAGTTTGTTGCCCCGAGCAACAAACATCCAAACAGGATATCTGGGTTGGTCCCATTTTTGTTCACTATAGCCACCTTTTACTATGTGAGGGCAGCAAATCTAGTGTTCGATATACTCTGTTGACTTGTACGCTAGTCCACACTTTCTTTCCTTTTTCAACCAATAGATCGGTTCTATATATAGTTCGTACTGCGTTTCCCTGTATGTCCCTCTTAGACCAAGAGACCAGTTGGATAGCTAGTCTCTACTACTTTTCACCCCTTTCTTTCCTCTTTCAACCAAGTCCAAGATTCATGCTATAACTCCCCCCCTTTCTTCCTTGTTTGAACCAAGTACTAGATTCGACTGCATGAAGTAGCTTTACCTCTAATAGTAAATATTTAGGTGGCTTTGGAACAGTCGACCAAGCCTATCTATGAGGGGGGCTGTGATAGCCTGCAAGTGCATAGGGTTTAGTTGTAGCCTTTTGGAAGTAAGAGTATCGATCCCACAGGGAGCACAGGAATCAAGCTTTTGCCCCTTGTAGAGAATTATGTAACTTTGTGCCTACAGATAATTGTAGACTTGAAGCAGAGTGAGGGCAGCTTTAAATAATGATTGAGTGAAATGGTAACTTGTAACTGAATAACATAAAAGTAAATGTAAGACAAGGAAGGTAAATAACGATGAAACAACAGAATTAAAAAGGCATTCTCAGGGAGTCCGGAATCCCCATTGGTATGTTTCTAGTACTACTATGCACGAGCATAGCATGGAAAGGATACATGAGCCAATGTTGACGTTTATGCTGGGTGGAGCCGGGTACATAACACGTTGTACTCATGGTAGACTTCGTACCACACACGCCACCATCATAGTCTCCCCCAGTGGGTTACAACTCATGATAATTAAGGGTCTCCCCGTGGACGCGGCCTCACTAAGGGTTCTCCGTGATCCCCGGTCACTTGTAAAGGTTAGGATAAGTAGGCTTTTACTGTCAGCTCGAATTACCTCCACATCCTAAACCTATGCAAAGACAGTGATATACTTCGTGGCCAATATAGGCACAAATGCTGAGTGGGGCCCCTTCACAACATTCACGAAGTTATTAAACTAACCATTCAATAGAGGATCTCATATCCATGGTAAAAATTTCAGATCCTACACATACCCAGGTTCATCCATATCCCCGAGAACTAGGGGTCTATTCACACATAAGAACAACAATCATCATGGCAATGGTAATTGGTGCTACTTGTGATCTGTGTTGGGATTTCCCCGAAGAGGAGAGGATGATGCAGTACAGTAGATAAGTATTTCCCTCAGTTAAGAACCAACGTTATCAATCCAGTAGGAGAACCACATAGAACCTCTTTTGTCAGCCCAGGGAGAACCAGGGTAAGTCTGCCTCTGGCCCGGAGGACAACGCTTGGGCTGGCCCATGAGGGTGGCCCTACCTCGGTCGCTTCGGAGGAAGCCGCCTCGCAAGGGGCAAGCCTCGCGAGGCCCCTCGCCGCCAGGCCAGACCCTGCCGGGGCTGCCAAGCACCGGGTTGCCTCGCGAGGCCTTCTCATGAAGCAGATCGTACGGCGCCAACCGCAGGGCTCCGCGCCCAGCAGATGGGTGACGTCCCGCTGTTAGGATAAGGATAGCGGGGCGTGACCAAGCCCAGCTTCCATTCTGGTGATAAGGGAGCAGTGGCATCTGCCACCCCCAAAGCAAGTCCCAAAGCGTTTCCTCTTTGGTGAAAGAAGATCAGGACGGATCGGCGCGCCAGGACAGAGGTCATCACCAAGCCCACCAGCACATTATGAAGACTACTTTATCGGGCGGAGACCGCCTTTAGTCAGGATAGACCTGCGTGCCTGTCCCCCTTTGAATTGCCGCCCTGTGGCCACCCTTTCCCGCTCATATTTTTGGGGAAGAGGACCAAGGCACTACAAAAGGGGCAGGGCCGCTTCCAGGTAAGGGGATCGATTCATTCTCCTCCACACCTCGTGTACCTCGAGCCACAAGCTCTCCATTATAGAGCAATCCAACATAGGCAGGAGTAGGGTATTACACCACGCGGTGGCCCGAACCTGGGTAGCTCGCGCGTCCCCTTCGTGTTCGGTGAGAGCCAGTGAGCCCGTCGTAATCCCGCCGTAGTTGCCGTCGTGTCGTAGGTCGCCAAGCAAAGTCCCCCAGAGTTCGAATCCTAAGTTCTTGGAGTAGTTTCTTGGACGCAGATCCTAGACTCCGACATTTGGCACGCCAGGTAGGGGGACTTGCCGTCTTCGCGCCTTCGACCTCGACGCCAGCATCGACATGGACGACACCGCTGCTCGCCAAGAACGCGCCGCACACCGAGCCGCCGCCAGGGTCCGCGCGGCACCCACCGTCCGCGGTGCCCCTGGGCGGCGCCCTCACACTGCCACTGAGCCTGTTGGTAAGCGCGTGGCCTCCTCCGCCCACCCGTCGGTGAACGAGCAGGCGCACGACCGCTCCGCCGCCACCTCCTCGCTTGCTCGTCGTGATCCTCCCGCTCCGCACGCCACGCTGCTCATGGCACAGGAGCTGCTGCGCTACCGTCCCACCAAGGACGGCTACGACGCCTGGCTTGGGCGTATCACCGAGCTCGTCAACGCCGCGCGCGATGGCCACGCGCCCTCTCGCTCCTTGCCTGCTTCGCCATCCCGCACCGACCGGGCCGGGCATGACGCGCCTCCTCCACCCCCTCCGGATCATGACGTGGCCGAGCGCCGCCCCGCAGCGCGCGCCCCAGAGCCGTCCCACGGCTCGCTCGCGCCGGACGGCGGCGGCGATAGCTGCCAGGTCGTCCACCGTGCGCCCCCAAATGCGCGCGTGGCCCTCGAGAAGGCGCGCAACCGCGAGGACCGCGTCCTCCACGACGTCGCCATGGCGGGGCGCCAGAATCACGCGGCCCTCGACGGTGGCGCCGTCACCGACGGGGGCTTCCTAGCCCTCGCCCTCAAGCTACGTCGCGTGGTGTGGCCCGACAAGTTCAAGCCAGAGCTCCCTCAGCGCTACGACGGCAGCGCTAACCCCACGGAGGGGGACGACCGGGTCATCAGTAAACTAAAGCAATATTAATAAAACCCATCATTTTATCCTTAATGGCAACAATACAAATACGTGTCTTGTCCCTTTGTATCACTGGGATAGAGCACCGCAAGATTGAACCCATCACAAAGCACCTCTCCCATTGCAAGATAAATCAATCTAGTTGGCCAAACCAAACGGATAGATCGGAGAGAAATACAAAGCTATAACAATCATGCATAAATAAGTTCAGAAAAGACTCAAATATTTCTCATGAATAATCTGATCATAAACCCACAATTCATCGGATTCCAACAAACACACCGCAAAAGAAGATTACATCGAATAGAACTCCAAGAACATCGAGGAGAACATTGTATTGAAGATCAAAGAGAGAGAAGAAGCCATCTAGCTACTAGCTATGGACCCGTAGGTCTGTGGTAAACTACTCACACATCATTGGAAGGGCAACAAGGTTGATTTAGAAGCCCTCCGTGATCGATTCCCCCTCCGACAGAGTACCGGAAAAGGCCTCCAGATGGGATCGCGGAAGAATAGAGGCTTGCGGTGGCGGAAAAGATATTCGAGGTGGCTCTCTCGTATATGGGGAATATTTGAAAATTTATAGGCCTGGAATTAGGTCAACAGGTGCCACAAGGGGCCCACAAGCCTGGGGGGCGCGCCTACCCCCACTGGGCGCGGCTCCCGAGCTTGTCGCTCCCTCGTGGCTCTTCTGGTCTTCTCTCGAACCTTCGAGGGTCCATTCTGGTCCAGAAAAAATTAATCCAAAGTTTTTTCTCCGTTTGGACCCTGTTTGATATTAATTTTCTGAAAAGCCAAAAATAGGCAAAAAAACAGCAACTGGCACTGGGAACTAGGTTAATAGGTTAGTCCCAAAAAATGATATATAATTGCATAATAAACATCCAAGATTGATACTATAATAGCATGGAACAATCAAAAATTATAGATACGTTGGAGACGTATCAATTGGATACAAGGGCGAATGATTCAACCGATACACCGAAGGATCCACTAGGGTTCTTGATGTTGCAGATGATAAGGATGTGGATGATGATGAAGATGAAGATGGTGATGATGTACATGTTGATGATGATGTCGTTTCTTGCGCGGTGAGAAGAATCCCCTTCTTCTCCCGGTTGATCCTCCCTCCAGATGGGCTCCAGCGGCTAGGGTTCTGCCTTGTAGATGCATTTCTGGCATTTCTGTTCGTCCCCTCCCCGATCCGCTTCAACGGGGTGAAACTAGTCGATCTCCTAGAGGCGGCGGCGCACCAAACAACCGCTCATGCGAGCGCGTGCGATCGCATGGAACACCGTAGTTCACTCTGAAAGCACGACGACGGCTGTTTCTTTGGCCTTCTTGCGTGATCTTTTTATAGAAAGTGTTTATCACCTTTAATGCATGATTCAACTGCCATTTCTAAGGATTTCCTCTATTAAATGGATATTGCTCCAAAAGACGTTACCTGAGAGATTATCAACAAAAAGAAGTGCGTGAACATGGTAAAATTCCACAAAGCCCACCTTGTAGGCACAAAATATATAGGAAAAACGTCACGTAAATTGGACACATCAACTCCCCCAAGCTTAAGTCTTGCTCGTCCCTGAGCAAGTACCGTGGCTTCTAAAAAACGAGGTCACCCTTGTGTTTATAAAATATGGATATCAAAAGGTATGAGTCCATTACTCCCGAGAGGAACATTTGTTAACGCGTATATGTGGCAAACAATAGCCCATACTTACTCTGGTAATGATCATGCAGGCATCCACATCTTGTCATTTAATTTTGCTAAGGACAAGTAACAACTTCATATCCTAGTTCATTGTTGTTTCAACCGGGCAAGTTGTTTCTTAATTTTGCTTGTAAAAAGTTTTTATCAAAGGGTTTAGTCTCTCCTCATTGAATCATACTAAAGGCTCAATGAATTTTAAGTGTAAGCCAGCCTTATTCTCAGAGAGACTTCATTTCCCATGGTATTTTAGTAGAGGATCAATTTATTTGCTTGCCTTAAGTAAGTTGAACCTTTCAATGAGCTAGCATATATAGTTGTTTTATCTCCCTTCAAAAATTTACACAACTAAGATGTGGGGGACTTATAATCATTATGTAAGTAAATATGCACCACTACTTAGATCACTACAACTATCAAGCACGTTCTTCAAACAAAAGTATGTGACACCTTGGTTTTTTTCCAGCTTTTCTTCCCGAATTTCATTTCAAAAATTTTATTTGGATTTGGTCTGGTTTTGTTTCTGAATGGCTCTATGGACTTAAAACTTGGGAATTTCTTTTGATTTTCTTTCCCAAGTGACCCAGGCTCTCAAAAACTTCTCTCAAGTCATGTCACTTCCACTCTTGCTTAACCTTGGATATGTGAAAATATTCAAGATTTACTCCTCATGGTGAGCACAGCAGCCAATCCTTGATTCTGGTCAAAATTTCAGTTTGTGAAGCAACTATATTTTGTATTGCTTCAAAAATTCTGAAATTAATCCAGGACATTCTCCTACCCATATTATCAGTCTCCACAAATTTTGGGCCCATTTCATTCAGCCAATTTCTCTATAAAACTCTCCCAAGTTTTTGTCCAGTGGGAAGTGTTGTGAAGGAAGTACCCTGTACACTAATCCAATTGGACTGAAATTTTTATGGCATGTTGGCATCCCCAAATAACCCACAAATACCAAGTTTTAGCTTCAGAAACCCATCCAAGTGAGTGCAACATCCTCTGCAAGATTTCTGGACCAGAGAGGCAGTTGTGAAGCAACCATGCTCTACACTGATCCATTTGGTCTGAATTTTTCCCATCATGTGCTCCTTCCTACTGCATTTCAGTATGGCAAACTCTGACTCCCAAAGCCCTAGCCATTTTACCTCAACTTGCTGCACAAGTTTCTATCCAGACACTTTCCTGGAACCTAGCCAGCTGGCCAGACTAGCTCTTGTCAAACCAACTGCACCAGGAGGCCTCTGGAAGGAGGGACTAGCGCACGGACATGACCGGGCAGGCCAGAGCACCGCGTGCGCCAGTGCACGCGGTGACCACGCGTCTGGCCGAGCCAAAACCGTGCTTTGCATGTCGCCCGCGTCGGACACGCTCGTTCCGGTCACCTCTCGATGCCTCTCCTTGTCCTAGTATGCCGACGTCGTCGCCGCCGTCCACTTGGCCAGCCTGGATTCTTTTACCCCCTTCGGCGAAGGTCGCCGCCGCTCATGGCAAGTGCGCGCACGGGCAACACAGTGGCCGTATGGGGATGAGCTGGCTGGCAGCTTCCCGGCGCGCCGTTGCCTTGCTCTTAACTTCCCTGACCTCTCTCGTCACTTCACCTCGCTCCACGACAGCCAGCTCACCGTCCTCGCCGTGCCAGCTCACCCGTGGCGGGATCTGGCTCGGCCACCCTCCACCCACCTATAAAAGGCCCTCCCGGACTCGTCTCTCCTCACCCATCGCTCTCTCCCTCTCTCAATTGCCACCAGCAGCGCCAGGGCAAGCCGGGGAGCTCTTCTTCAACGTCTCCGGCGAAGAGCTCCGCCACTCTGCCCCAGCTCCGTCCGCTCGCCTCTGTCCACCCCAAGCCCAACCAAGACCATCAGTGAGCTTGTGAAGCTCCACTGACTCGTCCCAGCCCTTTCCTAGCCCGAGTGCTCGCCGGAGTCGTCGGATCCGTCGACCCCCGAAGAGCGCCGCCGCCTGAGATGAAGGGGGCGACGCCGTCCGGCCATCTCCCGATAAGCCGCGGGTACCGGAGTGCTCACCGTCGTCCGCTCGTTCCATCCCCGCCGTCCTCGGAGCTCGCCGCCGTCCTCTGTTCTCTCTCTCTCTCTATTCTAATATGACAGGCGGGCCCCACCTGTCGGCGACTCCACGCGCGCCCGAACCGGTACGTAAGTGGAGGTGCCAGGCCGGTTTACGTCTTCGACGTGGCCTCCCCTGGGTTTTTCTGTTTTTCTGTTTAAATTCATTTTAAATCCAGATTTGACTGAACTTTGACCAGCTATAACTTTTAAACCATAAGTCCAATTGAGTTCATTCTTTTTGCATTATTTCTCTTATGAGCTCCTCTACTTGCTGTAAAAATTTGGGATTTTTCTCTGCTGTCTAGAATTTCTGGTAAAAAGAAAATACTTTATGTGGTATTTGAAAATGCTTTCAAAAATATTTTTCAGATTTGTTCTGCCTAGTTGGTGAAGGCCAGGAGTATTCCCACACTCTGTTGGTACAAGGCAAGCCACAACTCTCATTTGCATAATTGCATTGCAATATCATAGTTTAATTAATTATTTTAATGCCAAATGTGATTTATTTATGAATAGATTAATTCATGTCATGTCTTGGAAATTTTGGATAAGTTTCTGTCTTGATGATGATGAGATTTTGGATTAGTAGGACATTTCCAGTTTATGTCGGAATGCTGTCGGACTGTGAGATTACCGTCTATGATTACTTTGTGAAACCTCCGGCACTGCATATATGGGATCAAGTAGTAGAAATTGATCATGATGCTCATTGGATTTCTAGTGGATTATTGCGATAACTTGGATCACTTGTAAATCGGAGTATCTGAGATGACTATGTTTATTCGGGGATAAAATCCTTCATCGTTGATCAAGTGCCACTGAACTGAACTTTCCAGTGCAGCCACACCTGCCGAAATGGGACGGCCTTGGCTTGGTCTAACAGCGTGCTCTTTTATCGATACCACCAAAGAGGGAAGGTTATGCGTGTGTGCTACCCTGATCAGGTAGACGACGATAACCTTGTGAGCCCGGTTTGGTTTTTGAGCTCAGGTCCCCGTTTGGGACAATTGATTGGCCACGACGGTGGCAGGTGTCACGGGGTGACATAGGGGCCACCCAGGGCAGGACTCTGGGGGAGGATGATTGTCGGTGGTACGGTGGAGGAGTCACGGGTTAGGTAAATTTCGTTGGAGCAACACCGGTCCGCCCGAAAAAGGGAAGTGTACCGAGGTACGGGGCCAGGAGCTTCATAGTGTGGGTAAAGTGCGCAACCTCTGCAGAGTGTAAGAATCTATTCGAATAGCCGCGTACACGGTATTGGACACAGTTCATACTAAGTTACACTGTCTGATCAACACCAATGAAGGAATGATGTGTTAATGATGGAAGAACTCGTCTCAGTATGGTTAGATGACCGATTGTTGAGATCCACTGATATTTGCTGAGGATGATTTTCGGGGATGATTGTCAGAGGTAGCCATGAGTTGGTCATGATAGTGTGTGGTTCACTCATGTGATTAAGGGCAAAGTGATTCGATAATGGTAACAAACTTGATAGAGGTAGCAATAGCATGTTATTTTCTTCCACCCTTTTTTTCGTAGCATTTAAAACCTGAGTTAGTCATGATTGCTATGACATTGTTATGCCTTGATGCTCTTGGTTGTTGCGAGCTTGCGAGTACATTCAAAGTACTCACCTGGCGTGTCATGCCAGTTTGCAGGTGCTGCCATGTTTGCATAGTGGAGGTGTTCGCATTGCAAGCTAGGACGTGTCCCTAGCCAGAGTCCCTGCGGAGTGGAGTCCATTTCGACGCCGTAATTCTGCTGCCAGGATTTGAGCCGCTGCTAGCATAGAATTGTCGTAGCAAGCCTAGCTTTGCTGAGGCAACCCTTTGTAATATCTCAAACCGTTGTACCGAATCTATTTGTAATAAAGAGCTGATTTGTTCTATGCCAAGCAGTGCCGTATTCCAGAAGACTTGATCTCTGGGCTGGAATACGGGGTGCTCCGGTGACTCTGAGCCGGGGTGCCACAAAGTAATGATCTCACACATCAAGATATCCTAAAACTCATTGGAATGGATCATTCCTTATACAAGAGGAAAATCGATAGTTCAATCTTATTGAAAATAAAGCTTATTATCTAATCTGATGGAAAAGTAAATGCAGAAAGGGTAAAGATACAAAGTGCACATGAATATCCCCCAAGCTTACAATCAAGCCGGGGAGATCCAGGCACAAAGCGTTTAATGCTCACTCCTGTATATTTATTAGACTCTCGAAAAGATATAAGTGAAGCATGAGAGTGCAACTATTTCTTTAAAATATAACCACCGCCGTGCTCTAAAAGATATAAGTGAAGCACTAGAGCAATTGCCTAGCTCACAAGATATAAGTGAAGCACATAGAGTATTCTAACAAATCACGATAAATGTGTGTCCCTCTCAAAAAGGTGTGTTCAGCAAAGATGATTGTGACAAACTAAGAAGCAAACAAAAGAAAGTAAACTATAGCACAAGACGCTCCAAGTAAAACATATATCATGTGATGAATAAAAATATAGCTCCAAGTGAGTTACCGATAGATTGTAGATGAAAGAGTGGATGCCATCCGGGGCATCCCCAAGCTTAGACGCTTGAATCTTCCTTGAATATTACCTTGGGGTGCCTTCGGAATCCCCAAGCTTAGGCTTTTGCCGCTCCTTATTCCTTTATCCATCGTAGTCTCACCCAAAACTTGAAAACTTCAGCACACAAAACTCAACAGAAACCTCGTGAGATCCGTTAGTATAACAAATAAATCTTAAAATTTAGGTGCTGTTGTAAATTGATTCATATTTAATATTGGCATAATGATACTGTACTCGAACTTCTCCATGACTCATACCCCCCGATACGATCCATAGATTCATCAAAATAAGCAAACTATGCAACAAAAACAGAATCTGTCTAAAACAGAACAGTCTGTAAGGATCTGAATTAAAGTCATACTTATTTAACTCCAACAATTCTGAAAAATTAGGACAACGTGGGAAATTCATATTCCAATACTTTGTAAAAAAATCAGAAGGTTTTGACTCTCCAGCAAAAAATTAAAATTCCAGAACTGGATGCAAAAGTTTCTGTTTTCAAACAGCATCAATTATACTATCTCCCAAATCATCCCAAAGGCATTACTTGGCACAAACACTAATTAAAAGATAAAAACACAATCATAACTGAGGCTATAATTATGTAAACACACAATAACAGAAAATAAAATGAAAATTTATGTTATTCATTGGGTTGCCTCCCAACAAGCGCTATTGTTTTATGCCCCTAGCTAGGCATAATGCATAGTTTCAAGTGTTGTCATCGTTTGTTTCCTCCTCTCGAGAGGTATGTTTGTCAGGAGTCTTTTCAAAAACAATATGGAACACATCATCAATCAAGATTTTATCATTATTAAGGCAACTTTCCTCATATCCTTGCTGGTTCCCTTTTACGATCCAAGAATATTTCTGATTAATACCATTGAAAACATGTAGGATAATATGTAATGGAGGAACTTCCTTCTTAGTATTCTCATCTAAAGTATGATCATCATGAAACATAAATCTCAACATATAATCTTCATTATATAAAATTTCATCTATCACAGGATGTTCTTGACTCATATTATAAAAATCAAAGATCTCTCTAGCCTCACGAACTATGTAATCAAACTCATTCATAAGGATAAGAGTGGATATGTTTTTAGCTTTAGGGTTGTTTATAACAGGTAACTAATAGAATAATCTTTGCAAAGTGGGATGAGTATGAATAAATCTTCTTTCAAGTTTAAGAACAACGGCAGAAATAGCCTCGGCATAATTATAGATACGTTGGAGACGTATCAGTATTGCATGAGAATATATAGAAGGATGTATCCCTTTTACATCGTGGATTGAGTAGCCCAAAGCCGTTCGATGCTTACTCAGCACTGATAAGAGTTTCTCTTTCTCTTTACGTGAAAGATCAGCATTAACAATAATAGGGAATCTTTCTGTATTATCCATAAACTCATACCTCAACCCTTTGGGTAATGTTTTTAAATTCGGGGGAGGTAAATCCTCATCTCCCTTTCTTTCAAGTGCTTCATAAACTTTATTAAGATGTGAGCATACTATTGGTGTTGCATCCATTATCATCTCGATCTCTTCCTTTTCTTCATCTTCATATAAAGATCCTAGACTCACCAATACCCGTTCAACTTCATCTTCTGGTGTTTGGAGATGGATTTCAGCTAGTTGATTTAATTCCTACTCCTCATTATCCCGAACTTCCTCTTCATATGGCTTACTTAATACAGAGGAAACTGGGAACTTTATCATCTCATCTCGCCACTTCATGGAGGTAGATTTCTTCTTTATATAGGCTCCTGCAACATTCAAAAAGGAGGTTCCAAAAACAATAGGACAATCTTTATCCTCAGAAATCATTAGTACAAAAATATCAATGGGATAAATGAGAGAGCCTATTATTATGTTGACATCTTTAAGGAGGTCACAGGGTTTCCTTTCGGTTTTATCTGCAAGCTTGATGATAACGTCAGTAGGCTCAAGGCTGCAAGGAGCAATCTCATCATAAATTTTAGCATAAAGACTATAAGGAATAATATTAACCAGTGAACCAGGTCACACAACCCAAAATATGTCTTGCATCCAAAGGAACATGATAAAATTTGTTTACCTGCATTTTTACCTTCGGTACACCCTTTAAGATAAGAAGTGGTATCCCTATCCAAATAAACCTCTTTATTCACCACCGGTATAGGTGTAGCAAGTTCTTTAATTATGTTGACGTAGGGTGGAGTCCCACATTGTTCCATCTTGACATTCTTCTTCCCTCATTCTGAGGGTGTCCCTTCTAGCTTTTTACCATTTAGCTTCTGATAGGCTTCTTTTCGCCTTTCAGGCGGAGTAGTGTTTTTCTTTATGGCTTCCACCATGTGAATAGCCTTAGACTCCCTGCTGAATTTTAAGTACTTCTTCTCTGGCAAGTTCAAGAACTTAGAAAAATCTTTCAAAATATGCAGCATGGGGTCAGTTACAATATTTAGCTCACGACGTAAATCTTTTACTTTCGAAGTTCTATGGAAAGATTTAATGCTATCATAAACATGATCAACTTTACTCTTTTCCTTTGAACAAAGGTACCAATTCTCAACATTGTTCCTCATCCTGTCAAGTAAACTCCAAGCATCTGATATCTCGGTTCACAAAAAGGAACCTTTAGAGGCAAGATCTAAAGCTTGTTTACTTTATGAATTAAGCCCAACATAAAAGAAATTGACTATTAAAAAGTCAGGATAATGATGTTCAGGGCATGCAAGAACTATTTCACGATACCTTTTATATGCATCCACTAGCTTCTCACGTTCCCGCTGTCCAAAGCTGCTTATCTTCCTCCTGATCATGTATAGCTTCCCTTGAGGAAAATAATAAGAGGAAAATGTAGCCAATAATTTTGGCCAGCTTCTTAGTGTATTTATATCTTGGCTTCTTAGCCATCCTTCAGTTGCTCCCTGGAGAGAATAGGGAAATACTTTTGCTTTGATCTCGTCATAGGTTAACTCCTGCAACTGAAGAGTTCCGCACGCAAGATTAAAGTTGTCAATATGCTCATAAGGACATTCAGGTGCATCACCTCGGAATATATTTTTTCTTATCATATCAATTAACCGAGGGTTTATCTCATATACTTTACCAGGTACGTCAGGACCAATTGTTATAAAGTTCTCTCGTCGATCCGGTCCTACTACTAACTCAGCACCTACCTGATAAACTTGTTCTTGAAGGACCATGGCTGCTCTTTGTCTGCAAAACCGTTAGATCACAAAATAATTCAAAACTCAAGGCAAGGCCCAAAAACACTCAGCTCCCCGGCAACGGCTCCAGAAAAAGCTTGATAGACTGCAAGTGCACATGGTTTAGTTGTATCCTTTTCGAAGTAAGAGTATCGATCCCACAGGGAGCACAGGAATCAGGCTTTTGCCCCTTGTAGATAATTATGTAACTTTGTGCCTGTAGATAATTGTAGACTTGAAGCAGATTGAGGGCGGATTTAAATAAGGATTGAGTGAAATGGTAACTTGTAACTGAATAACATAAAAGTAAATGTAAGACAAGGAAGGTAAATAACGATGAAACAACAGAATTAAAAAGGCGTTCTCAGGGAGTCCGGAATCCCCATTGGTATGTTTCTAGTACTAGTACGCACGAGCATAGCATGGAAAGGATACATGAGCCACTGTTGACGTTTATGCAGGGCGGAGCCGGGTACAAAACACGTTCTACTCATGGTAGACTTCATGCCACACAAGCCACCATCATAGTCTCCCCCAGTGGGTTACGACTCATGATAATTAAGGGTCTCCCCGTAGACGTGGCCTCACTAAGGGTTCTCCGTGATCCCTGGTCACTTGTAAAGGTTAGGAGCAGTAGGCTTTTACTGTCACCTCGAATTACCTCCACATCCTAAACCTATGCAAAGACAGTGATATACTTAGTGGCCAATATAGGCACAAATGCTGAGTGGGGCCCCTTCACAACATTCACGAAGTTATTAAACTAAGCATTCAACAGAGGATCTCATATCCATAATAAACGTTTCAGATCCTACACATACCAAGGTTCATCCATATCCACGAGAACTAGGGGTCTACTCACACATAAGAACAACAATCATAATGGCAATGGTAATTGGATACATGGGCGAATGATTCAACCGATACACCGAAGGATCCACTAGGGTTCTTGATGTTGCAGATGATAAGGATGTGGATGACGATGAAGATGAAGATGGTGATGATGTAGATGTTGATGATGAAGCCGTTCCTCACGTGGTGAGAAGAATCCCCTTCTTCTCCCGGTTGATCCTCCCTCCGGATGGGCTCCAACGGCTAGGGTTCTTCCTTCTAGATGCGTTTCTGGCATTTCTGTTCATCCCCTCCCCGAACCGCTTTGACTGGGTGAAAGTAGTCGATCTCCCAGAGGCGGCGGTGCGCCAAACGACCGCTCATGCAAGCGCGCGCGGTCGCATGGAACGCCGTCGTTCGTTCTGAAAGCGCGACGACGTCTATTTCTTTGGCCTTCTTGCTTGACCTTTTTATAGAAAGTTTTTATCACCTTTAATGCGTGATTCAACTACCATTTCCAAGGATTTCCTCCATTAAATGGATATTGCTCCAAAAGGCGTTACCTGAGAGATTATCATCAAAAAGAAGTGCGCGAACGCGGTAAAATTCCACAAAGCCCACCTTGTAGGCACAAAATATATAGGAAAAACATCACGTAAATTGGACTCATCAGGCTGAGAAGTAGAAAAGATCCACATGCAGCGACGTGGGGAGCTGGGGTAGTACAGCAAGGCCGGTTTCGAAGGAAGTTATACCTAAGGGTCGTCGGGATGTGGCTGGGTGGGCGGCAGGAGGCCGGAACTACCCACACTACGGCAGCGAGGAAGAATGGGTTGGAGGCCCTCCCTAGCCAGCGCTTTGTGGGAGAGAACGACAAGGCACGCGGATCGGGACACGTCGGTAGTGGGTCAGAGCCGTTGCCAACGATGACCGCGTGAACGTTGCACCTTCTCCCTTCCCCAGCGGAGGGGATCCGGCCGGATCTGTGACCAGCGGTGAGCAGACAAAGAGTGTGGCCACCGCTGTCGTGTTTAGATCTGGAGAGGATGAGACTATGTGAAGAGAGAAACCCTAGCAAGCAAGTGTGGAGGCTCCTGCCTATATAGTGGAGTAGTTTTGTTTTCTCTCCCTAAAACAATCCTTTAAAATTGTGTACATGCCAGGTTGCACTTTGTAGATCACTTCTGGTCCCCGTCCCTCCATTAATTGTACAACCACACGGGTGAAAATATTATAGAACGAACAAGCCCAAACTCTTTTGAATTTAAGATGTCGATGGTACCATTTGAACACATTGCATCCATGGACTAAGTAGTTTGAATTTGAGGTAATGTGTGGCTTTTGCAATTCACGTCTAAATGGAGGCACACCATACATTTTGTTTGATTACCATGTTATACTTATAAAACATGCGCAATTTACATTTTGTATAACTAGCTAGAGATTGAGATGTATTTGTTTCCAACATAAAGTGAAATCAGTTTTTTGAAAATTTGTGATCTTCGCATTTGCAACAAAATGTAAAGGGCCATCAATCTTTGTTCTGCTTTTGAACATAAACTATATAGATCCTTTTTTGAAATTGACTGGCTCTACTATAAATGTTCGCGAGTGGTACAAGGCATCTCTGATAAAAAAAATACATTGAGATTCTGAGACCATCGAACAACCAACTGTAGTCAGAACGAGCCATCGACGCATCGCTGTCGCTGCTATCCTACCGGAGCCCACTTGACCTCGCCGATAACAGCCGAGGAGTCTTCGTGCACGTGCCCCTAAGGAGCAACGTCCCAGAGGCACAGTTATCGTCGTTGATCTGAAGCACCTAATTAATATAACACCAAAATTTGCCACCTGACAAGATACCCTAACCTTACCGCCCCAAGGAGACAACATTAATCTATGCCGGAGCTCCATTGACTATGTCCCAGTGGACAAACTCGACGAGGATCAAAGCTCAAAAGACAAACTTGTAGAAAAAGTATCAATCGATTTCGTCACTGTCCTAACGTAGCCGGCTTGACCTTCTTGATGGCAGCAGAGTAGTCTTCGTGCATGTGCCCTTAATGAGCAGCGCCCTGGAGGAACGCAGTTGTTGTTGTTTAACCCTCACATTGATCCGAAGTACATGACACCAAATCTTGCAACATGAAAAGAAACCTTAACCTCACTGCCCCAATGGAGACGGCAAGAATCTACGCTGGAGTTCCATCGACTATGTCTAGATGAACGAACTCATGGAGGATCGGAGCCCGAAAGAAAAACTCAGAGAAGAAGCGTCGACATCCGCCTGAGTGCTGTGCGTGCGAGGACAAAAAACCCTAGCATAAACTAATAACCGGAGCAGAGGCACCGGGATTCCCCTCCCTGCCACCGCCCGACCGAGCGGTGGGAAGAGGGGAGGGGCGAATCCACGGGCTCACTGGTGAAGTGTGGAGGCTAGAGGTTGCCCTAGCTGCCTAGGGTCGGTGGAGTAGATTTGTATTCATACCAAAAATGGATTCGAATTTTATTGGTACTATATTATACCTGGTGCTCCCACTTTTTTTGAGATTTCTCAACAAAACTACAGCTTGTATGTTACTACGACACACCCTACACGATATGTAGACGACAACCAATCGAGTCGTCTGCTGGACTCTGGTGACATGCATGGATGAACTGATCTCCACTGTCGTGCAGGGATCGTCCAGGTAACGACGTCTGTACAACACTGCTCTAATACTATCGCTCGTCTCTCTCTTCTAGTAACTCATCCGACGTGCAGGGACGGGGGAGTCTGCCTATGGTCGGTTGCTCAATTGCGGTCCCACATGTGAGTGCAAACGCAAGATGACACGCTTTCCGTTCGGTGAGCACCGTGCCCGACCGACCGTGTGGGGGTGCGTCGCGAACGCGATGGGCGTCCTGTATATGTACCACCTTTTTTTAGCTTGCTGGTTTCGCTCCATGGCGCAATCCATCGATACACAACTATATTTAAAAGGCGAGGGCAGGGCTTTTCCCGCGCGGTAGGCGGCGTAGTTTCACATAGTCGGTTTGACAGAGGCGAGGAACATGAAGGAGTAGTGGATTCAACTTACTGCGGGACATTTAAAAAAACTTACTACAGGAAAGGTGGTGCATTCTGATTTGATGGCTTATTACTGCGGGAAAGTTGGGGCTTTGTGATTTGACTGCTCATTATAGTCATTATTACTGTGGCGCTACGACCGAGGTGGGCCTCCACTCCATCATGTACGGGTGCTAAGCATGCCACATATGCAAAAAATATGATGTGGCAAGATAGCAGAAGAGAGAGGAGTTTGGTGATCCCAGGAAGAACCAATGCAAAGCACGCGGACCTATGCAAAACACTTAAATGAGAGAAGTTTACCCAATGCATGAAGGAATTTAGTGGTCAAAGAATTGAACACCTATGCTAAAAAAATTAATACACTTAGAACCCCATCTAAGCACCTATGCATTGGAAGAGGCCTCAGTTCTGCACTCTGATTTGGTGCATGAAACGTTGACCCAGATGTTGGCTGTCCCACATCCAGCATGATCATGTGTTAGGCTGGTCGTAGTGGGAGTATCATATGAAGTATCATGCATGCCAACTAAGCAATTTAGATGAGGTGGCATACAATTAAATGAAGAACGAGAGGATTGAGTATCGTGATATGATATTGTATCATATTAAATGATGTGCTAATACTCTTGTGTCATGCATGGCAATAAATGATGTCATCTATGATACCAACCTATGATACTATGCACTATCAAGGTAGTATAGTATCATATGCATGATACTAGTTTATGATACTCCCCACTATGACCAGCCTTACGTACTATCACTCGTCTCTCTTTTCTATTGTAGTAGTAACTCAGCCGACGCGCGGGGGCGGGGCAGTGTGCCTATGGTCGGTTGCTCAATTGCGGTCCCACATGTGAGTGCAACCGCATAATGACGCGTGTTCCATTCTGTGAGCGGCGTGCCAGACCGACCTTGTGGGTGCGAAGTGAACGCAACGGGCGTGCTATATATGTACCACCTTTTTCTTTAATTTCAGCTTGTTGGTTTTGCTCCATGGCACAATTCATCGATACAAAACTATATTGAAAAGGCGAGGGCGGGGCTTTTCCTGCGCGGTAGGCGGGGCAGTTTTGCCTGGTCGGTTTGACAGACAGGCGAGGAGGATGAGGGAGTAGCGGATTCAACTTACTATGGGAAGGTGGGGCCTTGTGATTTGACGTCTCATTACTGCTGGAAGGTGGGGCCTTGTGATTTGACTGCTCATTATAGTCATTATTACTGCGGCGCTACGACTGAGTTAGTCTCCCGTTCACTTCCACGCTCTAATTTGGTGCATGACATATCGACCCGGATGCTGGCTGTCCCACTTGTCGGCGAAACTAAGTAGAAATGTTTCCGACGACCAAGGAGGAGCAAATAACCACGCGGTAGAGTAGCATCTCCACCCTAGTTTTTTTTTCTTGAATCTTTCCATTGGAGAACAAGTACTACGTAGGAGTGCGAAACACGGCAGCCCAGTGCAATATGGCGATATAAAATGATGTAAAAAACACACCACCGCTTCCTCCTCTACCCATCAGTTTCTTGCCACCAGCAAAAGTGAGAGACCTAGCATCCACAGTTTGATGCTGCCAAATTTGCGTATTAAACGGTATGTGGCATCGGCACCAAATTTTGCATCGGCTCTACAATGTATGTCATTCCAAATATCTTTATAGTTGTTCCCACCACTCAATATAATATGATAAAAATCTGGCCATCTCTCTCCTCACGCAGTGGTTCTTCTCCCGATGCATGCTACGTCCAAGGGCTCATCGACGAACATAGCAGCATCGGTTCCCCCTTTCTTCAATTTAGCACCACCCTCCACAATGGGCCAAACCGATGACAAAAGCTATTTTAGCATTTGTGGCACCACCAATTTGGCATACATTATGGATGCCCTGCCCTCCACTATGTGCTCGGTGCCACATTTCTGCAAAGCGAACCACGTAGACACAGATTTCAATCAAACCTTTTTTAGCACTGGGCACACAACGTAGAAGATTTGGCATCGACTCAGCTTGGGCCCACGTATATGTAAATTAGTAATACATGAGCCCAACTTACCCAATGACCAGCATCTCGGGCTGTTGCTTGGCGTGAGAAAGGATTGGCTCCAGGAATATGGCATCGGAGCAAGTAGATGCCCATAGTTTTTAATTGGCACCGGCTGGGACCCGTAGGGCACGGATGCCAAATGTTCAAAAGCAAATTTTGCACCGGTTTTGGCCTACATAGTGGAGGGCCTTGAACAAGTACAATAGTGGGCAAAAAGCCCGCTTACATGGCATTTTTGTATATGTGGAGGAGAGACAAGCAAAGAGGGTGGGAGTGGGCTCTAAATAGAGAGGGGGGTCGATTGGTGTGTGTCAGAGAACGAGAGGTAGAAGAATTAATCACTGAGTTGTAAAGAATAATGTGAGCATGCGTACATGCCTCCATTGGTGGGGCTTCGCCGAAGAAAAAAACCGAACGCGGGCGGGGCTATAGGGATGGCCGGGGGCTGCGGCAAGACCGCTGGTGGGGAGCGGTTCCGGGGAGGGTAGGGCTGCGAGGCTGCGCAGGAGCATCGCCGGCCGCGTGTGGTGGTTGCAAGCGATTCAGCCGGCGACCAAGGGAAGAAGAAGAAGCTGGAGGAATAAGAAGGGTTGCCCGCCGTACGATCTGCATCCAACGACCAAAAACGATCGATTGACCCAAATTTGAAAATCAGGCAACTGACGTGCAGCCATTCCCATAATATTCAGGATAATTTAAAAGGCCACATGCGGCAACGCCCGAAAGACACAAGGGCAAAAGAAGAAGGAAGACGCAGACAACGATCTGGGTCACTTGTCTCTACTTACTCTCCAACCACCTTCATGAAGGTTTGCTGGGCGTGGAGTTCCTCTATCTCATTCTTTATCGCCTCCACGACCTTCATCTCCTCTCGCCTCTCCTCCGCCATCTTCATCATTGCATCCATGGTGTAGAATTTCTCGAGGCGAGCGTCCATGATCTCTTTCACGTCCGCAAGATGTTGCTTGGCAGCAGCCACGGTTTCGTCCATCAGCAGGTCGCACTCGATGCGGAGCTTCGCCATGTCCTCCCTAAGTTCCACGATGACGGCGGTCGTCTTCTTCATCGACGCACTACTCTTCTCATGTAGCTTCTTCCAGCCGGCGATCTCCTCCTTCAGCAGGTCGCGCTCGTTGCGGAGCTTTGCCTTGTCCTCCGCAAGAACCATGATTTTGCCGGTCGCCTTCTTAACCAAGGCATTGCTCTCCTTCACCAGCTTCACCAAGCCGGCGATCACCTCCTTCTGCTTATTGAGCTCAGCAAGCATGTCGTCGCGGACTAAGGACTTCAGCACTACCAGCTTGGCATGTTCGCCTCCGCGGTAAATGCGCTTCTGAGAGCCCTCGCCTTCCCGTAAGAGATATTTCGAGGCCTCTGCGGCACGGTAGGGCCTCTCAGCTTTTTCTGCGGCCTGTTCGCCTCAGTGGTGAATGCGCTTCTGAGAGCCCTCGCCTGCCTGTGAGAGATCTTTCGAGGCCTCCGTGGCGTGGCGGGGCCTCTCTTTTTTTCCACGGCCTTGGTCGTCACTCCCTGGTTATTTCTTTGACCCAGAACTCTTCCCACGGGCCATGGCAGACGCAAGGAACAACGAAGAAGAAAGACTTGTTTTTTTTATGAGGAGAATGTGCAGTAATTTTCGAGTAGGTAGTTTGTATAACCTACTAATAAGCTGCAAAGTGGGAACACGGTTAGGTTTGATCGGTCTGAACAGGTTTGCAATTAATTATAGCATGGTAATTTGGAATGTGACGGGAAACAAGCTCAAGATTTATTGATGGTTTTGGTTTCGAAGCCCGAAATGGTTCCCAATGAGTTTTTGGAACACAAATTTCAAGTATTGCTCACATGCGGTCGCACATGTCAGTGATGTAACAGGTCATGCATGTCACTGATGTACCAAGCCGATGCGCGTCTCTTCGGTGAGCTAGACCGACCATCTGTTGGTGCAGGGCGATAGGCGTGAGTGTACCGCCTAACTTGTAAAGTGTAACACTTGGTTTGGCTTGTCGACGAGACCGTCTCGGATGCATACGTGGCGGAACCGGACGCCCGCCAACCTCTCATAGCGATAGCGAGAAGCCCGCTGCTGGCTATTTCGATAATCAGTTTGGAAATTTTCAATCGTTCACGTGTGATGTGATATCAACCGTTCATTGATGTTGATCCAATGGTCTAGGTGGCTGGGATTCGTATCTATAGTAACCTAATTGTACCCAGCTGTGTCTACATTCTTCTGGAACCAGCAGCACGTTAGTGTGATCAATCCATACAAGAAGCTCACAACACCACCTCCACATGTGCCACGTGGCCTCAGGGGTGCCCCCCACACCATTTTAATCATAATATATTGACTGGCAAAAATGAGACATCACCCGAAACAAGATCTTGGCCGTATTGTGTGTCCTACGAAGTTGTGTCATCCAATTGGAATTCCAACTTACGTGCTTTGCACATACTGAAGTACTAGGTAGTGCCACATCATCTAAAGCCTTGCTATACACCATCTTCTTATAGAAATGTGCTCCACCGTGTACTTGCGCGTGTGTATGAGGGAAGGAGTGCGTGCATGCACCTCTTCTTGTTCGCACACCTAGTGCGTGTGTCTGAGGGAGACAGAGAGATGGTGTGTGCAATAAATCATGGAGATTCGTGAACTTATGCGCGTGTGTGTGTGTGGGAAATATAGAGGGAATATGTGTCAATGCAATGTGTGTGAAAGAGAGGCCTAGATACATATATGTATGTGCTGGGGGCGATATACGAGAATAGAGGGGGGGTCGTCTGCGCGAGATACCGATAGAGACGGATAGAGGGAAGAACTTTACGAGCGTACAAGCGCTGGGAGGGGAGGCGCTGGAAGATGGTGCTAGACGCCAACTAGACAAAGAATGGGAAGGAGTGTACAAGTGCGAGATCGGTAAAGAGTTGGGGCCGGCGAGAACGTGCGTGCTTGTGCGCGTGTGAGAGACAAAGCGGAAGGCATGGATTATGAGATGGTAGAGGGACAATGCATGTGTTGTAGGAAGTCCTATGTAGAGAGGTAGATCGATCGATGTGTACGTGGGAAAGAAGGGGATACCTTACTAGAGATATATAGATCGATCGGTTTGTGTGGGAAAATAGGTAGAGATCGACCTAGTGCTATATAAAGGGTAATCGATCGGTGCACATATGCATGTGTGAGAGAAAAGGAAGGCCTAGAGTGACGAAGAGAGGGAGAGGTGTGTGTGTGCCGGGGGTGCAGCTATCTAGCTACCTATGAGATGCTGCGAGAGTCCTACTAGTTAGAGAGAGTGTACGAGTGCAAGATTAATAATTAAGAGAGGGGGCGAGAGTGCGCGTGTGCGCGCCCGCCTCAGATTTAGGGTGGGAGGCACGGATGGTGAGAGGGGTGTATCGATCGGTGTGTGTGGGAAAGAGGGAGATGGAGAGACCTAGAGAGATCGTGGGAGATTGACCTAAAGAAAGAGAATATGTGTGCGCGATGGAGAGTATGCCGAGTGGGGAGTGTATGTGACGGTGTCCTGAACTAGGGGGTGCTAACCTAGTCGTCCCATAGTCCTCGGCTAGGCCTGGGGGCCCTCACTCTCCTTCGGATGGACTCCAGAAGCTACACGCCTGGACGTGATCAAGACTGCTCCTACCGAAGACTTGGCGTATACTCCAAGACATCTCCTACCGCCTCCATACGCGTGCCTGGATACCGACCATGTAACCCTAGATGCCCTACCTGGCGTGTATATAAGTCGAAGGGTTTAGCTCGTAGAGGGGACGGAATCACAATTGCCATTCACCTAGCCTTAGGGTTAGATCTCTCCTTACGATCTTGAGGTAGATCAGGCTTGAACTCAATACATCATCATCAATATAATCAAAGCAGGACGTAGGGTATAACCTCTTTGAGAGGGCCCGAACCTGGGTAAATACTGTCTCCTTCATTCCTGTTACCACCGATCCGAGATCCACAGCTCGGGACCCCCTACCCTGAGGTCTGCCGGTTTTACCACCGACACTGGTGCTTTCATTGAGAGTTCCGCTGCGAGATCAACAAAAAGATCGATGGCTCATCTGCAGATCAACTGCGGCAACGGCTATGAGGACATCTTCGTCCCCGGCCAACTCTTCGTATTCGGTAGCATGATCTTTTTCGACAACTCCGCGGGCCGTCTCGCTCCCGTCGAGAATTATGCTCCGGATCATGTCGTGGCTTTCGGAAGCTTGGAGTACACCGCGGATTCCCACGGTCAGCTCTTCCTTTCAGGTTGGACGCAAGGACGGATCGAGGGCTTATCAGACATTGGGGGCTCGACCCCGGAACCGATCTCCCTCGAGGATGTCAGGCCAAGCCCCCTGGCCCCACAGGGTCCTGCGGAGGAATTGATTACCCCCACCTCGGGCGACCTCGTCCCGGCATCAAGCCGCGATGTTGGTCCGGACCCGGTTTCGGATACTACGTCGGGTTCAGAACCGACTCAGGTACCAGATTCGGAATCAACTCTGGCCCCTCATGAGGCTGAGGATGCGTCAAGCGACCCACCAATCGTACTTCGGGTCAGCCCGGTGTATAGCCAGGCCATGAACCCCGAGGAATTATCTCACCTAAACGAGATGCTTGATCGTATCTAGAGATTATCAATCTCGAACGGTCAAACCTCGGTCTATGACAAGATCAGACTTAAAGCCGACGATCGGGAGATTTATGTCCCACCCAACACCCACCTCGTCGCCATGATCGATTATTTAACTGACGTGTTAGACTATGACGAGGCTACCGACATGGATGAAGATGTCGACGGCCCTACAGAAACCACTACGCCGCTAGTCAACACTGGCAAGTGGATGGCAACATCTACCTATGACGTATATATGGTAGATACTCCTAAGAACCCATCAAGACGTCGGCGAAGTTGCGGGAGAGGTGACAATCGGGACCCCAGCGGGCAAGATACCACCACCACCAACATCAACACGGCGGCAGACGATGCCGATAACCCGGGAGAGGATTTTCAAGCCTCCCCAGGGCGGCCACGCAGCCCAGCAGGAATCCCCAAGGACGAGGACCCCAATGACCTCTTTCAAGGGGCTGATGACACTTAGTTACCTCAATCTGAGGAGGATGAGAGCCTGGGCACCGAGGACTTTATAGTCCCCGAGGACCCCTTTGAGCTAGAACGGTTTCGACGACGCATTGTGGCCACCGCCCGAAGCATGAAACGGAATCAGCAACAGCTGCAAGCCAATAAAGACGCACTAAATGACAAATGGGTCAAGATACTCTCGGCCGAACAAGACCTCGAAGAACGGCGCCGTAGCGCGCCTACATCTTACCCGTGCAGGCATTTGCTGCCCGAGTTCGACGAAGAACTAACCGACGGCCTGCTCTTAACACACGGATAGGCTGATGAACCTGGCCGACCCCCTAGAGGGCGCGACAGGCCAGTACGGGAAAATTTCCATACCCAAATGATGACACGCCATCATGGCAAGGATTCCGTTAATCTCTTCGAACCTTACGATGCACGACGCCAGATAGAGGCGAACCGGGCGCCCCCTCGGTCCATCTACGGATCCAGAGGGCACGCACCAACCGGGCTCGACGGCTACGATGCCTGGATGGACAGAAACGGCCGAGCCTGGGACCATGCGTACACACGGATATCCCTCGATGTCCGACGTGAAACTGCTCGGTTCTGAGGTCCCGCCCACCCGATTTTTTTCACAGACAGGGTAATGGAACATCAATTCCCTGACGGGTTTAAACCCATCAACATCGAGTCATATGATGGCACTACTGACCCAGCGGTGTGGATCGAAGATTTCCTTCTCCATATCCACATGGCCAATGGAGACGACCTCCACGCTATCAAATATTTGCCGCTCAAATTAAAGGGGCCGGCGAGGCATTGGTTGAACAGCCTGCCTCCTCATTCCATCGGGAGCTGGGAAGCACTCGAGGACGCCTTTAGGGCAAACTTTCAGGGCACTTATGTCCGACCTCCAGACGCCGACGATCACAACCATGTCATTCAGCAACCTGGCGAGTCGGCAAGAAAATTCTAGAACAGGTTCTTAACTAAAAAGAACCAAATTGTAGACTGCCCCGACGCCGAGGCGATCGCCACCTTCCGGCATAGCATCCGAGATGAATGGCTTGCGCGCCAGCTCAGGCAAGATAAGCCGAGGACCATGGCGGCCCTCACCTCACTTATGACCCGCTTTTGCGCGGGAGAGGATAGTTGTCTGGCCCGTAGCACTCACAACGGCGAGGCAGGCACCTCGGAAGTCCGTGATGCCAATGGTAAGCCTAGGTGTAAGGAGAATAAGCACAGGCATAAAAATGGCGGAAGCGATACCGAGGACGCCGCAGTAAACGCAGGGTTCAACGGACCTAGATCCGGGCAGAAAAAGAAGCCCTTTAAAGGGAACAAAGATGGACCGAGCCAGCTAGATAAGATCCTTGACAGGCCGTGCCAGATCGATGGCACCTTGGACAAACCAGCAACCCACACCAATTGGAACTGCTGGGTCTTCAAGAAGGCCGGAAAGTTGGCGATGGAGGGACAAAATAAAGCCCAACCTCGCAGCGAAGACGAGAACAAACCTTGGCAACACAATAATGGAGGCCAGAAATAGTTTCCTCATGAGGTGAAAGACGTGAACATGATTTACGTCACCCACATCCCTAAAAAGGAGAGGAAATGAGCACTTCGGGACATTTACGCCCTTGAGCCTATTGCCCCGAAGTTCAATCCATGGTCAGCTTACCCGATCACATTCGATAAACATGATCATCCGACTAGCATACGACATGGCGGATCGGCTGCTTTGGTCCTGGATCCGATCGTTGACGGATTCCATCTGACGCGCGTCCTCATGGATGGAGGTAGCAGCCTCAATTTAATCTACGCGGATACGATCAGAAAGATGGGCATAGACTCATCTCAGATCAAGCCCAGCACCACCTCCTTTAAAGGTGCCATACCAGGTGTTGAAGCTCGCTGCACGGGAATAGTGACTCTCGAGGTAGTCTTCGGATCACCCAAGAACTTCCGAAGCAAAGAGTTAATCTTCGACATCATCCCCTTCAGGAGCGGATACCACGCGCTGCTCGGGCGCACCGCATTTTCTCGCTTTAACGTAGTCTCGCATTACGCATACTTAAAGATGAAAATGCCAGGACTCGGTGTTATTACAGTCAATGGTAACACCGAACGCTCCCTCCGAATGGAGGAGCAGACCGCGGACTTTGCAACCGAGGTACAGGCAACCGAGGAGGCAGCTCGCGCAGCTAAACACATGCCCAGCTCATCAAATTGTACACGGGCAGCACAGGCCGACCTCGGTCAGGCATCCGCTCACCCCAAATTGGGGCACGGGCTCCTCGTTCGCCTCCCTCTGGAAGGGCATTACGTCCCTAGGGTGCATAACTTTGCACTAAAAATTCCATGGGCGGCCGAGGAGCCGAAGCAAATGGGACGTCATTGTTGGCTCGACCGAACTGTGACGCACCTCGGACTTGCACACCAGAAGGGTGCTGTAAAAGGCCCAAATGGCAGTGGCATGTCCATATGGCTTAAACCATCCAAGGGGCAGTTGCACACCTTTTTAAAGGACTCGACCGACGAAAGCATCAAGCAAACAAACGGCCGAGGTTGCATGCAACCCATACCCACTTCGCTATGAACGAAGATGAGCTGGTCAACAACACGGAGACGCAGGCGTGCGATAGGGAGGGACTTGGGCTACTAAACCCGATAACATGTCCGCCTTGTTTTTACTCATTTTCTTTTTTTCTTTTCAAATGTATCTTTTGTAAATCTCTTTTGTCGAAGCTCGGTGTGTACGGCTTGTCCACAATAAATAAATAAAGTGCACCCTTTGAGGTCATTACGCATTTCCTTATATCTACTTCCATTAAGCCAAAAGTATAATTTCATGATACAACTGTTGTTTACAATACAAAGGGCTTCACTTTCAAATCTCATGCCCACACTACAAGTCCGAAGTATATATTCGGCGTCCTGGATGTTGCATTATATGCATCAGTTTTGAACCTCGATTTTGGTCAATAGTTGGGTTGCCCGGCTCCTGTGCTTACCCCTTATGTTTCTGATCCATTCGGCTAAGGGCGTAAAGGGAGAACCACTATGATTGCGCTGCCAGCTCCAATGGCAAAGCGCCTCAGTGGAGAAAGCCAAAAACTGACTTTCTTGGTAAGCGTAAATTGGTCGGCCATCCGATGACAGCGTCAAGCAATGTATCATTCGAGATCAACCGTGTTAAACGAATGGCTTTTTATCGAATCAGCAGAAGTGGTGAGCGGCATAAACCCCGGCTATACAGCCGACCACTTCACACACCGGGGGCTCGTCATCTGCCCTCACAGTCAAGTTCCTATGACTAAGTGAAAGTTATAAAACCACTATAGTTTGATTGCCTCGTTTCCATGTCCATGGACCGCCTTCAGGAACCGAGACGTCGGGTAAGGGTCACGATTGCCTAGGAAACACCCTTTGTATACTATACAAAGGGGTTGAAGCCGACGACTGGTCACTTTCAGTTCAATATGGTCACTGTCGTGGTTTTGTCACGGCAGATGTCTTCGTGAGAAGACTAAGTTTTGAGGCCATCGCTGCTAGGTGGAAGCTTGGATGGGGTTGATCGGAAACGAGAAGACGCCGGGTTACCCAGGTTCGGCCCCTCATAGTGGAGGCAAAAGCCTACATCCTGCTTGAAGCTATTGATGGTGGTCGTATCGATTACAAGGGCGCTATTTCGCTACCTCTGTCTCGAGAACTATCAAAACATCTGTCTCGAGACCTATCAAAACATCTATCTCGAGACATGTCTGTCTAAAACCCTCTCCCTTCTGATGATCCAGGGACTCGCTTTATATAATAGCTAAGTCCTTGGGGTTACAAGAGATTCCGGGTTATACCCGTAGTCGGAATCCTACTCTAAGTCCTCTAAGTCCTTCGTGTCTTCCAAGTTTGGGGTCTCCGTCTTGTATTTGGACTCCTTGGTGGAATTTCGTCTAAGTCCAGGTCATGTAGCAGACCGGGTCCTGTAGCAGGCCGGTTCATGCTTGAGGCCAGGTCCTATAGCAGGTAGGGTCATGCTTGAGGCCAGGCCCTGTAGCAGGCCGGGTCATGCTTGAGGCCAGGCCCTGTAGCAGGCCGGGTCATGCTTGAGGCCAGGCCCTCTAGTAGGCCGGGTCATCCTTGAGGCCAGGTCCTGTAGCAGGCCGGGTCATCCTTGAGGCCAGGTCCTGTAGCAGGCCGGGTCATCCTTGAGGCCAGATCCTGTAGCAGGCCGGGTCATGCTTGAGGCCAGGCCCTGTAGCGGGCCGGGTCATCCTTGAGGCCAGGCCCTGTAGCAGGCCGGGTCATCGTTGAGGCCAGGTCCTATAGCAGGCCGGGTCGTCCTTGAGGCCAGGTCCTGTAGCAGGCCGGGTCATCCTTGAGGCCAAGTCGTGTAGCAGGCCGGGTCTTGACCGCGGGTAATGCCTCCGACATTAGCCCCTAGGTTAGCTTGAATACAGCCTTGGCGTGCATTCATGCTAAGCTCCTGAAATAAGAATAATTAGTACATTAAGGGACCGACTCGCTCAGATGACCAGTTTATTCAATGAACTGGCTCCTGGAAAGTTTGGGTCTGTTTGTCATATCAACAGGCCGGCTTCACAATCAACTTGCTGATGTTGGTTCCTCGTAGGAAAATATTGGGAATAAGTACCCATCTGACATCGAGCCGGTTTCTTGTGTTTCGGCTTAAAAATATTGGGAATAAAAATCCGTCCGATGTTGAGCCGGCTTTCACTGCTTCGGCTTAATGAAAATATTTGGGAACAATAACCCATCTGATGTCGAGCCGGCTTTCAGTGCTTCTAGACCTTCTATGAATAACTTGGAAGAAATGAACTATGCAAACCTCCACCAAGAAAATGAAAGCCGGCTCTCTCAAAATTGACAGCTTGAAGGTGTTCTTCTGTTTTTTATCTCCATATACTTGTAGCCCCCAAGCTCTGAGTTTATCAGTTCATGATGACTTGGTGCTTTGCATAAAAATAACATCTTGACTGTGTAGCCCCAAGTATCGGGTTGTCTTGCCTGCAGCAATCTGGGACTTGTAATTGTCTTACACTTGTAAAACTTCAGCCAGCGCAGCCCCCAAGTGCCGGGTTGTCTTGCCTGCAGCAACTTGGGACTTGGACTTTGTCTTGAATGTTGTAGATATATAACTGCAAATAGTGTAGCCCCCAAGGGCCGGCTCATCAGTATGTGATGGGCCGGGTCTTCAATCTGGACTTTATGCGCTGTTTTAAACAATTGAATGCTGTAGCGCCCAAGTGCTGGGTCGCATGCCTGCAGCGACTTGGGAATAGAAAGTTTGTAGATCTTGAACTGAGTAGTGTAGCCCCCAAGTGCCGGGTCGTTTGCCTACAGCGACTCGGGACTTACATGTACTTCTCCTTTGAAAAGAAAAACATCATATGATGTAGCTCCCAAGTGCCGGGTCGCCTGCCTGCAGCGACTTGGGACTAAGTAATATAACCCATCTGTATTTATATAAGACATGCTGAATCAGGTCAGAATTGACTGATGTAACCCCCAAGCTTCGGGTCACTATTGATATACTGGATTGGGGCTTGTGTTTTTGAACTTCTGAATTTTGACAGGAGCAATTGGTAGCCCCCAAGAACCATATGATCATGGAAAAGCTCAGCATAGGATACAGGAGACAATGGTACTACTGCAAAACATCTGGGGTCCAGATAAGCCGGCTTTATTCCATTGATCATAATTGAGTAGGATACCCATGTTTAGACTGTGCATCATGGCAACTAGTCTTCTTTGGTAACCTTTCTTTTCACCAACACAGCAGGATGCCCATGTTTGAACTGTGCATCATGGCAGCTAGTCCTCTTTGGTAATCTTGGCATTTGATGACACAGTATAAATCCAGCAAAGATTTGATGATCGGTGATTTTCGAGGTTGTAGACGACCCTGTAGGAGCCACAAGCCAGTAACCCAGCTGGTGGTTCGAACAGGAAATTTTTGGTCATAAGCTGGATTTTGCTGGATATGCCGGAACCTTTGTCGTAAGCCAGAATTTTATTGAAGGAGCTGAAACCCTTTTGTCGACTCGGAATTTCTCATCGAGTCAGAATTTTCGGCGACTCAGAATTTTTTCGTCGAATCAGAATTTTCGGCGACTCAGAATTTTTCATCGAGTTGGAATTTTTAACATAAGCCGGACTTTTTCCTGAAGAACCAGAACTTTTATGATAAGCCGGACTTGAGCAGGATTTTTCTTGAGCCAGATTTTTCTGAGAGCAGGATTTCTCTTGAGCCAGATTTTTCTTGAGCCAGATTTTTCTTGAGCCAGATATTTCTTGAGCCGGATTTCTCTTGAGCGAGATTTCTCTTGAGCCAGATTTTTCTTGAGCCGGATTTTTCTTGAGCCAGATTTTTCTTGAGCCGGACTTCTCTTTGAGCCAGATTTTTCTTGAGCCGGATTTCTCTTGAGCCGGATTACTCTTGAGCCAGATTTTCCTTGAGCCAGATTTTTCTGAGAGCAGGATTTTTCTTGAGCCGGATTTTTCTCAACCGGCCGACCGCAAATTTTCTCGATCCCTGGGAGAGCTCCCTCCAAGAACACAACACCTTTGTGTGCAGGCCCCACAGTGGGCGCCAACTATCAGGGTTTTATCACGGCAGATGCCCTTGTGAAAGGACTTAGTATTGCTTTGGTTCTCGATTACAAGGATGCGGATTCGCTAACCTAGCTCTCGATGAGACTGCAACTTAGTCTTTTTCGTATCGGTGCTCCCCTTCATATATATAGGCGGAACCCTAGATTACATGAGAGTCTGAGTCGTTCTTTAACTCGTCTCCTACTCTGTCCTACTTGCCCTCCAAGATGGCCTTCATGCCGCTCCCCTTTTCGTAAGCCGGCCTGTTGCCTAAGCCGGCCCATCCTCATTAAGCCTTGTCAGAGCCGGCCCATTGCCTAAGCCGGCCCATCAACAGCCCTGCAGTGAGCTGACCCGCTGAGCCTGCTCTATGGACGGGTTAACACCCTGCCGGGTCTATATGCTGGTAAACATCCCCAACAGTCACACAGGAGTCAAAAAATAAAACACAAAATAATTTGTGGGAACTTAAAGCCACATTCATTTCAAATAAAAGGAAGGTTTTTACATTCCACTACACTTCGGCATTCCAAAGTACTATCTAAAAATACATAGTGTCCTTAGGACACTCGGCCTCGGTGATCCAAGCTCCTTCCATCAGCGGGGCCAGGTACTGCTCCACGGTCCATGTCTTCCCTTCGGGGGGCCCAATGGCCATGACCGCCGCTTCAAGACACGAATAGTGCGTCTTCACTCGGGCATACGCCCGCTGAGCACCTTCCAGGCATGCGGAATGCTTCCAGCACGCCACTTGGGGGACGGCCTCCTGCAGCCGGGCAAAGAACCCAAAGAAGCTGGTCGGCAATGCCTCCGCATGCCAAAGGTTGACGCAGTGGTCTTGGAGCGCCGGCTTCACAATGTGGAAGAGCTCCATCAACTGCTTCATCTGATGATTCAGCAGCTCCGGATGCGAGGGCGTCTGGAATTGTTGCTAGAACGCTCTCTCCGCGGTGTGGCCCTCCCGCGCGCTGTAATAGCGGCTGGCATCCGCCTCACTCCTCGGAAGATCCGCGAAGGCCTCTGTGGATCGCATAGCAGGGTGAGCTCGACGAACTCCTTGCGGCCGAAAACACACTGAAGTAAAAACGGCTTACCAGCAGAGATCTGCTTCACTTGCTGAAGCACTTCGCGGTCCACCCGGGCCTGGGTTTGGACCTCGGCGTGCACCAAGCGTAGCTTCTCGAGCTCCGCGTTCACCACCTTCTCCTTGTTTTGAAGGGCGTCGCGCTCCTGGTACACGCCCTTCAGGATCTTCTCCACCTCCAGGACCCGTGCTTGGTCCTTGTCCCTGGCCACCTTCTTGGTGGCCAGATCGCCCTCGGCCTTAGTGGCCGCAGCCTTCTGCTGCTCGGCTTCTTGCCAAGCTTTCGCCAGCTCGGCCTTAAGCCCCTCAAGCTTGGCCGTAGCAGTTGTCATGTAAAACAGCTCGGCGTTAGAATTCAAAAACTGTAAGAGCACTTTCAAATTAAATTTGATGCCCTAGCAACGTCTTAAAGGTTACCTTGAGACAGCTCGATCTGCTTTCGCATCAGATCGAGGTCCTCCTCAGACCTGTTGAGCTTCCGGCTCATCTTCGCTATCTCCTCGAAGGCGGAGTTCGGAGCCGAGGTCGACACCTGCAAGCATACATTCATGCCTTAGTCCCCGTTTTCGACTTCAATCCCCTGGTCAGTCCTTTTTTGAAGGCCGGCCCGAGTCTTGGGGGCTACTGAATTAGCGCCTAATATTTTCCAAGCTTCGACCCCAAAGCCAGTTTTTCAAAACTAGCTTTGGGCTCGGGGGCTACTGACTGGGTGTGCTCTTACAAGTGCTACGCTACGATATAAGTGAAAAGTCTTCGGACAGAAGCCCGCTTTCACAAGCAATTCTAAGCGTGGAGGTTATTCATAATATAAGTATAAAGAAGCATACCTCAAAACTCTTGATGAGGCCCTTGAAGACCTCACGCATTCCGGGCTCTGCGGGCCGAAAGCCATGCAGCGCCGTGCCGATCAGGGCGTGGTGCTCTTCTGCGATGGAGGAGCCCGTTAAGGCAACCTCCATCTACTCGGCCCATCCCACGGCATCTCGCCCTAGAGCGGGAGGTGGGGGTGGTGCAACCTCTAAACCCACCACCGAGGTGCTGGGCATGAGGGTCTTCGGCTCTGGCGTTGGCGCCGGAGATCGTTCAGGCTAGGCCGACGTCTGGCCCAGCCCTTCCTTGGGGACCTCGGGGACTGCCTCCCCTTGGCCCTGTGCGGCCGAAGTGTCAACTTTGGCCATGATGATCGGTATCTCGGCCCCCGTTGTGTTGACTGGGGGGGCCGGACCGGATGTCACTTCCCCCAGCCCCTTGAGAGCAGGGGGAGTCTTGGCGCACTCGGGCGTCCCGCTGTCCGATGGAGGCAGCCCTCTCGAAGTGTCGCCATTGAGGCGTACCATGGGCGGACTGGCAAAATACCCTTATAAGTCTCATCTGATGAATAGGCTGACGAAGTCCAAATTTGGTTATAACAAATGTACCTTCGGGGCGCCGGCTTCTCCCTCCCTCAGCTCGAGGAGGTCCCTATCTGACTCGTTGGAGAACTTGGCCTTCTCCGGTAGGGTGGGATCGACGGGGGCCTTGCGCGGCCTTTTCGGACCCTTCGACCTCGCCTCCTCCTCGGCGCCCTCGGATGCCGCCCTCTTTCCTTTGAGGGAAGGGTTTCCATCCCCCGTGTCCTCCTCCGCCTCATCCTTGTGGGTGGAGGAGGTGTGGGTCTCCTCGGACTGGGTGACCGAGGTCTCCCGGGCTCAGAGGCCTGCCCTGCCCCTCTGAAAGTGCAACTAATCCCCGGGTGGTTTTGGTAATCAATAAGAACATATACATCATTGATCTAATTCTCATTGCTAGTAAATTTCAGAAAAGATCAATGATTGGCATGGCAAGGACTAATGGATGTGGACCCCTCAAAATACTAAGGACAAGATTGGCATCCTCAAGACTCTTCATTTTCATTTTAGTGATCCAAGATCACATTGAGTCCATAGGAAAGCCAATACTATTAGAAGGGGATGAGGTATTGTTGATGAGGTTGGTTCTCAAAGTGCTCAGTGATATTGCTCCAAAACCCTCAATCACTTTCCCACAACACATCTGTCCAAAACCCTAGTTCATCATTTTGGTCCCACCGATAACATCTACTCTAGACTCACCGAGATGATCACTTCACTGCCACATCCAAAACCCTAACACTTCAGTGTAACCGAAATGGTTCTCGGTCCCACCGAGACGGCTTGATCAAGTTGCTGTAACGATGTCACTTCACTTCAGAATTTCTGAGATGAAATTTTCGGTCTCACCGAAACCTGGTCTTGCCCTAGCCATTGCACTTCGGTCTCACCGAGATGTTTTGATCGGTCCCACCGAAAAGCCTAACGTTCATGTCTTTTACACTAGTCGGTTTCACCGAGATTTTCATGTCGGTGTCACCGAGTTGGGTCAAAGACTTGTAACGGTTGGATTTTAGGTGAAGGCTATTTATACCCCTCCACCACCCTCGTACCATGTAAGAGAGCCATCAGAACGTGCTTACATTTCCACCATATATTTTCTGAGTGAGAACCACCTACTCATGTGTTGAGATCAAGACATTCCAATCCAACCATTTGAACCTTGATTTCCAGCCTTTCCCAAGTTGCTTTCCACTCGAATCTTTCTTCCACCAAATCCAAATCTGTGAGGAAGTGTTTGAGTGTTGGGGAGACTATCATTTGAAGCACAAGAGCAAGGAGTTCATCATCAACACACCATTTGTTACCTTTTGGAGAGTGGTGTCTCCTAGATTGGTTAGGTGTCACTTGGGAGCCTCCAAGATCATGTGGAGTTGAACCAAGGAGTTTGTAAGGGCAAGGAGATCGCCTACTTCATGAAAATCTACCCTGAGTGAGGCTAGTCCTTCGTGGACGGAAGCCATGGTGGAATAGGCAATGTTGCTTCTTCGTGGACCCTTCATGGGTGGAGCCCTCCGTGGACTCACGCAACCGTTACCCTCCATGGGTTGAAGCCTCCATCAACGTAGACGTACGATAGCACCACCAATCAGAACCACGCCAGAAATCATCATGTCTTCATTGCGTTTCAAATCTCCAATCCCCTCCTTTACTTACATGTGCAATGTTTTACTTTCCGCTATGAGACTCTTAGAATTGCATGTGTAGGGTGACTTGACGTGGTGTACTTGCTAAAATCTGCCCACAACTAAAATTGGGAAAAGGATAACTTTTTATTTGGTCAAGTAGTCTAATCACCCCCCTCTAGACATACTTTCGATCCTACAAGTGGTATCAGAGCTTTGGTCTCCATTGCATTGGTTTCACAACTTAGGAGAGTATGGCGTCTAGTAATGGTAATTACCACTGTAGAGCTCCATATTTTGATGGTACAAACTTTGCTAGTTGGAAGCATAAGATGAAAATGCATATTCTTGGTCATAACCCCGCCGTTTGGGCTGTTGTTCGTGTTGGCTTGCAAGGTGAATTCTTTGAGGATGGTAAGGAACCGGATCATGAAACAACCGCAGAAGAATTGAATGTTGCAATACAATGCTCAAGCTTGTGACATTCTCTTCAACGGTTTGTGCCCCGAGGAGTTCAACAAGATCAGCCACCTCGAGAATGCAAAGGAAATTTGGAATACTTTGGTTGATATGCACGTGGGTACCGAGTCCGTCAAGGAATCCAAGTTGGATGTGCTTCAAAGTCAACTTGACAAGTTCAAGATGAAGGATGGTGAAGGAGTCGCTGAAATGTACTCTAGGCTTGCTATCATCACAAATGAGATTGCCGGCTTAGGAAGTGAAGAGATGACCGACAAGTTCATCATCAAGAAGATTCTTAGAGCCTTGGATGGAAAATATGATACCGTGTGCACCTTGATCCAAATGATTCCCAATTACAAAGATCTCAAGCCCACGGAAGTCATTGGAAGGATTGTTGCTCATGAAATGTCACTCAAGGACAAAGAGGAGCTACACAACAAATCAAGTGGTGCTTACAAAGCCTCAACCGATGCTCCCACAACTTCAAGCGACAAGCTAGTATCCAATGAAGAGATAAGCCTAATGGTGAGAAGATTCAATAAGTTTTACAAGAACAAAGGAAAAGAGAGAAGCTCAAGCTCAAGACATTATGAGAAAAGATCATCTAGTCGTGACCGAAATTGCTATAATTGTGGAAGACACTACAAAAAAAAACACTTCCGTGATGATACGTCTTTGTCACAGTAGGTCAAGTTTTCTATCATGCATGTACATCCGTGACAATTTTATGACAGAATCAAGATAGTCATACATGTGCTGTCGTAGAAGTGTTCCATGACAATACTAAAAATATCATCACGGAAGTGTCCACTTCCATGACGAAAAATGTCGCGTCATGGAAGTGTTTTCGTCAAGGGTGACTGACACGTGGCTTCCACCATGACGGGTCGCCGTTAAGCTATCGGGTCCGGTTTTGGATCCGATAACCCGTTAACAGCCCTGACCAATGAGTATTTTCCACATGTAAAATTCTCATTCGCCGAAGGAACCACTTGTCAGCTGGGCGTCGCGACAGATGTCATTCCTCCAATGGACGAGATGGGCCAATGGAAATGTTACACGTGGCATGGCCCAATAGTGGACCATTTAGATTAAAAAGGCCGGCCCGTTTGACTTGGTCAAAAGTTAGCAGGCCGGCCCATGGAAAGCCTGTTAATGGCCTGTTCGCGTACAACCCATTTACGGCCCGGGTACTCACGGCCCGTTATGGCCTTTCGAAATTTGGCCCAGTAGCATCATGTGGGCCGTCCCATATGATTCCAGGCCGTTCTCACTTTCGGCCCATCTATGGCCCATGACGTCTTTCGGCCCATATGAGGCCTTTTGTATCTTTGGGCCCATTGACGGCCCATGGTGATTCTGGCCCGTTATGAACAGTAAAGAGCCTTGAGCCCATTTAAGGGCCCATGATTCAGTTGGGCTGTTTCTAGCCAGTGTTCTTTTTCAGCCTTCTAAGGAACACAAATTCTTGGGCTCATTTCCGTCCCTTGATTAATTACGGTCCGTTACTGGCCCGTTATGCTAATGGGCCAAATTCAGCCCGTGGTTACAATCGGTCCGTTTGTGGTTTGTTAACTCATTGGGCCATTTTTAGCCCGTCATGTTTTCCAGCCCATTAACAACCCGTTATACCTGTCGATAGAATTAAGCATGTGATGACTTTCAGCCTGTTAACGACCCGTTATGCTACGGGCCCTTAAACCGACCGTTCCCAAATTAGCCATTTTATGACCCATATTGCGGTCCAGTTTTAGCCCACGAACAGTACGGCCCATGGATCATACAGCGTGTAGGAGGCCCATGGACCCTACGGCCCGTAGGAGGCCCATGAATCCTAAAGCCCGTAGGAGTCCCATGGATCCTACGGCCCCGTATTTGGCCCATGGTTATTGTGGCCACTAGCAAACCGAAGAAAAAGAATTGTAGTGACTACAAGCAATAAACATGACTATAAGTAAATAAATAAGCAAGCAACTAATGCTAGGCTATTACGGCGATTACATACATTACATCCACTGGGCATCAAAGTTCGCCACCAGTGCAAATAAAGGGAACAACAAAGCAGCATATTACAAACACCGGGCGACTAAGTTGGCCACCAGTGCAAATAAATGCGGCAGCAAAACAATTCCAGAAATGAAACCACTTCAGAAGAGCTCAAGAAATGATATCCTGGGCACCCACCATGCTGGCAAGAAGCTTAGCAAGCTTATTACCTTTCTCTTGTTTGCGCTAAACTCCTCCAACTCTTGCTATGGCACCAGAAAGTGTGCATCTGAATTCTGCAGGGACTTCCTTAGTCCTTCGGCTTCTTGTCGCAGCACAGCTGATCGTTGTCTTTCAACTTATAGTTGAGACTCAAGAAGCCAAACTGATTCAGGCAGCGAGTTCGAAGAGCTTGTGCCAGCGGTAGTGGCCAGTAACTCGAACACTACATCAAGGCAGGACTTTGGGGTTGTCTCACTGTCTTGAAGATAGTTTTTATCAACTTTCTTGGAGACCAACAGGGTTGTCTCACTATCTTGAACCTTGTCTGCATTACTTCCTTTACCATTGCATAATGGGGTACTCTTCTCCAATATTCTGGCAGCATTCTAAAAGAGGAACAAGCAGACGCATCACAGGTTCAACATGTAGTATATGAAACTCATTTTGGTAAACCAGTTCAGTGGTAATGTTGACAAGATAACAACATGAAACAAACATATATTTATGTACTATGGTCACTGTATTGTCTATATCATCCTAGTTTATGTTGCCAAATCAAGATAGAGACGTAGTTCAAATCATATATGTTTAAGACAAAGCGGCATAGACTAAATATAAGTGTGGGAAACTAACAGCACTAACAACACTTGTAATGTGCATGACATGAGAACATAACTGTTTATATAATTGAAACTGAAATGAACATAGAGCAAAGAGTTACAACAGCAAACTAGTTAAAGAAACAGGTTTAAAACATACCTGTTGTGCCATTGAAATTTCAATTGGATCCTTCAAATTTGAAATTAGTTGGTATGAGTAAATGCAGTGATGCAAGAGCAAAGGAGTATGCACCATAGCTACGGAATCTGACCTGAGAACAGTTGTTCTTCGGCTTTAAGCATTGAGTTGGGGTTCGCAGTGCTAGTACTCGTGCTTTGGGCACTGCAGTTGCCTTACTAACTGCTCGTGTATGGGTGCTCTGTGGTGGAGATGGTGCTGTGTCAAGTGGAACGGGGTTACTATCTGCTGGAGTTGGGGTTAAATGGGGTGTAGCTGGTTCTCTGTCCAACTGGGTAGGGGTACAATCTGCGAGAGTCTGGGTTATGTGTGGTGGGGCTGGTTCTTGGGCAAGTACAACCGTGGTTCTATCTGCATCGACGGGTAGCACTGCCTTTTCTGAAGACTGTGTTTTTACTCCCTTAGATACTGCCATTACCCCCTCCAATTCAAATGGCTGATAAACAAGAAAAGTAATGTAATGTACAGACATTGTATGATAGACTGGTGCAATGGATAGTGGGGAATAAAAGAGGGCATGAAATAATTCACATATATGTTGTCTAACCAAATAGGATATCATGACACAATTTCACATATATGATGGCTAACTAAATAGGATATCATGACACAATTTCACATATATGATGGCTAACTAAACAGGATAGAATGACATAATTCAAATATGATGTCTTTATTAAATAGATTGGCATGCCATAATTCACATACATGCTGTCTATGGAAACATGATGGCATGATATAATTAATGGATAGAATGACATAATTCAAAATATGATGACTATGTAAACAGGATGAGATGATATAACTACATGATGTCTTTATTAAATAGGTTGGCATGCCATAATTCCCATACATGCTGTCTATGTAAACATGATGGCATGATATAATTCACATATATGATTTATATACTAAGCAAGTAAGCAAATGGCAATCGCATATATGATGTCTAAACTAAGCAGATGGCATTCAATATTGTGTATATGATGACTAAACTAAGCAATGCAAGACAACATATGCATGATATGAGTAATATAACCCTGCCAAGTTTGAGCATACACCTCAGGGGGAAAATAGGACTGGTCATCTGTCTCTGAATCCTCCTCTGAGGAGCTATTTGTAACCAGCAAGATATCTGCTTCAGCAGGTAGCATTGTCTGCTCTCAAGACCTTGTTTTCACTCCAGATTTTTCCATCACCGATTCAAATGGTTGATGCACAGGAAGAGTAGTTGAATAAACAGACATTGTCGACAAATGGAATACGTAATACAAAAAAAGGATGGCATGATATAATTCACACATATGATGCCTGGCTAAACAGCATGGCATTGCACATAATTCACATATATAATGCCTTTCAACAAGATGGCATTGCATAATTCACATATATGGTAATTAGACAATAAACAGGTGGCATTTACACAAAGCATGTCTAAACTAAGCAAATGACATAGCAATGAAAGACAGCATTTGCATGATATGAGCAATATAACCCTGCCAAGTTAGATCATACACCTTGGGGGGGGGGAATACGACTGGTCCTCTGTCTCTGAATCCTCCTCTGAGGAGCTATCTGTAACCGGCAAGATATGTGCTTCGTCAGATAGCACTGTCTGCTCTGACGACCTTGTTTTCACTCCAGATTTTTCCATCACCGTGTCAAATGGCTGATGCATAGGAAGAGTAGTTGAATGTACTAACATTGTTGCAAATGTAATACGTAATGAAAAAAAGGATGGCAGGATATAATTCACATATATGATGACTGGCTAAACATGATGGAATTGCAAAATTCCCATATATGATGCCTCGCTAAACAAGATGGCATTGCATAATTCACATATATGATATAGAAACTAAACAGATGGCATTCATACAAAACATGTCTAAACTAAGCAGATGACATAGATGATGTGTAAAGTAAGTAATGCAAGGCGCCATATGCATGATATGACCAACATCAGCATGCCAAGTGACAGCAAAGACCTCAGGGGGTAAATAGGAGTGGTTTGCTCCCTCTGAATCCCCCTCTGAACAGTTATCTTCCTCTTGATTACAATCTGGAATGGGGGAAGGGGCGCTGCCATTGCGGCCACCATGGAGCGACGTCTGTATGACATTATATTGCCACACAAGGCTTTTCTCTTTTGCTCTACATGTTCAGTACCATTGTGTACAATAACTGACATGCATAGGAATAAAACATATTGAGATTATGTAAGGAATGCATGCAGAAATCCATAGTGATGGTACCAACCAGTGGATAGACCCAAACCAATGATAGCAGGCAGATAATAGCTTCAGTTAAAAAATACAGGTAATGGCTCCTTTATAGTTTGTTTCCCACCCAACATGAAACACATAGTAGACACCCGAAATTAAGCAGATAGTAGACAGAGATACTATTCATTGGTGCCCCGATTTGTACCCCACAACCATTTAAAAACTCAAGTTTGATTATTAGTTTGGACCTGACTCAGAGTCCAAGAGGTGAACATGACGATAAAGTAACAGGTAATATTAAGCGATGCATAACGTAACCAGACACGAAAGAGTGCAACCTCTCTTGCGGACACGTGTAGTCCTTAAGGTCATCTCCTCAGTTGATGATGGTAATGCAGTGGTGGTGGTTGTCGACAGCGGGGAAGAAGATCTGAGGCGGTGAAAGACGGTCTGGAGGTGGGATCTCTGCTGTGGTGGACGCTTCCGTCGTTGGAGCAGCTCAGCTGGGGCAGACGATGGCGCGGCAGGAGCGGGGCAAACCACACAAAGTTTTCTTTGACACCTATCTGTATCAAAAGTATAATTCTGTAAAGGCTCATTTGACTTGGATGATTCTAACAACGCAGGGATAGGAAATACACAGGAATAGGATAGGAATGCACGTGCAAAACAGAGCATTTGCTAACACAGGATTTCTGTCAATCTGGGTGTTTGGTTCACAGGAATTGGAAGATCACAGAAATGCAAAGAAGCATGGTCATATTAAAGTCAAACCACATGAAAATGTACAGTTATAATGCGATTACACTACTATCACTTAGTCTTGTTCTTCATGAATAGGAATTTGAAAAGGAGGGCCAAGTGGATATTAAAATTCCTACGGTTTTTCTTTGAAAGAGACACTAAAGGAAAAAATCCTACAGTTTTCCCTTGCTCCATTCCTTTGAACCAAATGCATGAATAGTAGTACCATAGGAAACTTTCCAATTCCTATGTCTTTCCTTCACTTTTCCTTTCAACCAGTGGCCATTCTAGTAGGCAGGCTTGAACAGGCAAAAGCCTACACTCCAAAATGTTTTTGTACTACTTCTACTACTATGGACCCAGCCCACTGCCCTACTAGCTCAACTCCCAGGCCCATCTACACATGCACAGATCCAACGTGCAGAAATAAATAATGATGGCTTTCGAGAGAGTCCATCACGGATAGCTAACTTGCCTAGTACCTCACTGCTTGTCATATAGTAGAAACTATTCGTATTTCTCATTACTAAGTGTGCTCAGTGGACAATATAAATTACATGTAGAGTAAAAAAGCGATGCGACAAGTGTACAACCTCTTTGGCGAAGCCATGTCAATCTCAGCATCATTGGGTTGGTCGCTGAGGATGCTGCGGCTGATGTGGCTGTCGGAGGCGAGGAAGAAGATCTTAGGCGTCTGGAGATGCAGCCGAGGGTACTGCTCTGCTGTGATGGACGGTTTTGTCGTTGGACCAGCTCCAGTGAGGTGTACGATGGCGAGGCTAAAGCAGGACAAGAGAGACAACATTAACCTGAAGTGGGATTCTAATAGCATCTCCAATAGATGATGTAAAATACATCACCAAAAAGTCCTAGATTTGAAAGACATCAGCCGCTCGTCTCTGAACTTAACTGTCGAAACTAAATTTAACTGTCGAAACTGAATTTTACTGTCGAAACTGAAATGTACTCTCGAAACTAAATGTTCCTGTCGAAACTGAATTTTACTGTCGAAGCAATGCACTAGTCGTTTTGGCCGCTCGAGCATTAGTGGCAGAGAAGCAGTGATCTAAATCGGCAGCCGCTCCAGCAGGGAACGAACTACCAGAGAGCAGTCGGGGCAGCTGGTCGTGCAGCAGTAGCAGCGCCCGGAGCATCAGCGCATGCGAGAGCTGTAGCAGCAGCAGGAGCGCGAGCGAGTGCCGGAGCTGCTGCTCGTGCAGCAGTAGTGCGAGCAAGAGTAGAGCAGTAGCGCGAGCAAGAGCAAGAGCAGAGCAGTAGCACGAGCGAGAGCCAGAGCAGCAGCAGCACGGCCAGTGACAGCCGAAGCCGCAGCAGCAGCAGCTCCTGCTGATGTGGGCGTCGCCGCCGAGGGAGCAACGCCATGGCGGAGAGACGCTGTGGAGGAAGTGGCCGGTGACGCCGCCGTCGATGGAGCCGCGCCATGGCGGCTCGAGATCGAGCAGCGGCAACACCGTGAGATCAAATAAAGGAGAAAATGCAGCGATTAGTATAGAACATCTTTGGTGGCGCCGACTAGGCCTCAGCTTCATCCGAGGAATCGGTGATGGTGCTGCGGTTCCGATGGTGCAGGTGAAGACGGCGTTGTGGGAATGGAGGTGGCGCGATAGACGAGGCGAACATCGGGGCAGCTCCTTGGAAGTGGAGGACGGGGTGCATGAACCGGCGGGACGACGAGATAGACGATGGATCCTCATCCGGTGCAGTGGATGAGGGACGTCAAGCTATTGCGGCGGACGATGTCGTCGGGGAAGAGGCTCCGACTGGGCGGCGGTCGGGTGGTGGAAGGAGGAGCGGGGGGTTTCGCGGGTTTTGGCGGCCTCGGTGTACGAATGGGGGGCAGAGGTGGTGGGAAGGGGGAACCATGGCTAAGGGACGTGCTTGTTCGAAATGTAGGGTAAGTTACGAAAGTGCCCCTACCCATTTGGACCATGGGATGTCGACGTGGGATTTTCAGCTGAGGGATAGAAGGGGGATTTCGCGTGTCGGGGCGGCGCGATCGATTTCGGAGGAGGAGGGAGTTTTCGTGCGCGTTGAAATTTCGGGATAACAAGGCGCGGGTTGTCGGGGCGGGAGTTTCGCAGCACAAGATACAAAGAGATAGCGTGAAATTTTGGGATAACAAGGCGCGGCTTGAAATTTCGGGAGAACAAGCTTAACGTGTAAAAAAACAAAAACAAAAAACAATTCGCACCACACAAGAGAGAGTCATGTCCCATTTTACTATATGAATTACTACAAATGCCATTCAAAAACAACAATGAACAACTTAAAAATTCAGGAGAACAAGCTTACCGTGTACGGTACCATATCAATTCATACTTTCCTCAACAACAAAAAAACAATTTGTACCGTCTACCGTATGGACTAAAATTGAGTCCATTTTCCATATTTGAGTGGGATTGTTGTCTGGTTAGTTATACCATCATCTAAATATTATCTTCACAACACACGACATGAATATAGTACTAAATTCCCATTTAAATATGAACTACATGTACCATATGATCTCAAATTCAAATATGTTTATCCATTTTATGTTGAATTCAAATCGTAGTACATGTATGCTCTAACTAGATGTTCGGAATCTAAACGATGTTTGATATGTATAATGTGTTTAATACACAACACACACACACAACATTTAGATGTTAGCTGCCAAAGCCACCCATTATCTCCAATTTGAATAGTTCTATCCATGCATGGATGAAATGTGGTCAAACAATGCCTACCAATGGTATATCAAATTCAAATCAATTTGGCCTTGTTCGATGTGTATATAGTATAGCATGCTCGATTCAAAACCACACCAATATTTGAATTCACTTTTATATTGATTATGATCTCACCAAGTCTTTTACACCCACACAGTCGTCTTCTCTTTATCGTTGTACCACTAACTTTCTCTCGTGCATGCATGCACACACACACTCCCACTCGGCATTATCCATCGCACACACACACACAATATCTTTCTTCAGGTCTGTCTACCACGATCTCTCAAGCTAGGTAGAACTCTCCATCGCCCTCTCTTTCCCACACACACACACACCGATCGATATACCCCTCTAGCTACCAGGTCTGCCTACAACACACACATGTACACACAGTCCCTTCCCCCTCTCACCATCCATCCCTCACGCCCTAGCTACGAGGCGCGCAAGCCCACACACATGCACGCGCGCGCGAGCGCGCTCTCGCCCCCTCATCTCTTATTATCGATCTCGCACTCATACATTACCTCTAGTTAACTAGTAGGACTCTCTCAACCACCCACACACACACACCTCCCACTCTTTTTCACTTTGGGCCTTCTTTAATTATCTCTCACCTGCATGCGCACTGATCAATATTCCTCTCTCTATATATAAAGCTAGGTCTTTCCCTGTTTTCCACACAAAGCGATCGATCTATATCTAGTCAGGTCTTGCCCTTTTTCCCACGTACACATCGATCAATCTACCTCTCTAGATAGGACTACCTAGCTACCACACACACATTGTCTATCCATCGTCTCACCTCTCATCAGCATCCATGCCTTCCGCTTCATCTCTCAGATGCGCGCAACCGTGCATGTTCTCGCCCCCTCTTTGAAATATCGATCTCGCACTTGTACACTCCTTTCGAGTCTCTGTCCAGTTGGCCTCTCGCACCATCTCCCAACACCCCCTCTCCCAGTGCTTGTAGGCTCGTAGAGTTCTTCCCTCCATCTGTCACTATCGATATATCGCGCAGCCGACCCCTCCCCTTCCTTCTCGTATATCACCAGCATGCACATACATATATGTATAATACAGGCCTCTCTTTCACAAAAATTGCATCATTGACACATACACCATCTATATTTCCCTCCCCCCTCCCCCACCCACACACAAATTCACGAATCTCCCGTGATTTCTTGCACACACTATCTCTCTCTCTCAGGCACACAGACTTTGTGTACTAAAGAGAAGAGGTGCACGCACGCACTCGTTCCCACATACAAATGTGCGGGTACACGGTGGAGCACATTTGTATAAGAAATGTGCGTGTCTAGAAAGGCTTTAGATGATGTGGCACTAGTACTTCCAGTATGTGCAAAAGCACGTAAGTTAGAATTCCAATGGCACGCTACAAAATGTCCCTCTTTTTTCAGTCAATATATTATGATTAAAATGATGTGGGTGCACCCATGAGGCCACGTGGCACATGGGGGAAGGGTTGTTGCAAGCTTCTTCTGTGGATTGATCACAGTGATGTGTTGCTGGTTCCAGAAGAATGTTGTAGACACAACAGGGTACACACGTGAACGATTGAAAATTTCAAAGCTGGTTATATAGAAAATAGATTCGCAAAAAAAAGATTATATAGAAAATAGCCAGGAGCGGGCTCCTCGCTATCTCTACGAGAGGTTGGCGGGCGTCCGGCTCCGCCACGTACGCATCCGAGAACGCGGGCCCACGTATGCCTCCGACAAGCGTAGTAGTACTGCCCACCGCTTTGACTTTTGCAGTGCCGAGTCGATCCCATTGTAAAAAAAACTACCACGCCTCCCGCGTGACAAAAACACCGCCCTACCCTTTCTTAATCGGGATTTGTATCGACCAATCTCGTCAAGGAGTAGGCGGTAAACTTACAGCCGGTCGCCTTTGCGTCGCACCAACACACGGTCAGTCCGGCCCGCCGCTCACTGAAGGGGCACGCATCGACTTGGTACATCACTGACCTGTGCGACCGCATGTGAGCAAACCGATAGTCTAAGCTCCCCGCCTACCGCCAAAAGCCCGGTCTATCGGGATTTCTAGCAAACCGGCAATTGCGAACGATCGCGTGGCAGTTTCATGTGTAGGGGAGGGGCGTGCTGTGGCAGTAAAAAGAAATGCCATGGCATTTCTTTTTTTAGTGTTGTTTTCGTCCAATAACTTCCACCGTCGGATGCAGATCTTACGGTTATTGGGGCGTTCGCCAGGAATAGTCTCGTAGCGAACTATTGACTGGCCTCTTTTTCACACGCACTGCATTGACACATAAGTATCATCTCTCTCCCTCCTCCCCACGCACACACCTACACTAACAACTCTCTCGGGACTTCTGGCACACACCATCTCTCTATAGGTCGATGTCACACACATACACTTGTATTAGGTTTAGTACGTACACAAAGAGAAGAGGTGCACGCATGCACTCGTCCTCTCTCACACTGTCACACACACGCGCGGGTACTCTTTCCGACACACACCATCTCTCTCTTTTTTGCGGGGACACACCATCTATCATTAGGTCTATGTATACCACGCTCTCTCTCTCCCCCACACACACTGGTGGAGTATGTGCGCGAAGAGAAGATGTGCACGCATGCACTCATTCCCTCGCACACACACGCGAGTACACGGTGGAACGCATTTTTGTATGAAGAGCCACCCCACATGATAATTTGACGCGTGTAGAGTTGTTCACTTAATGGATTGTCAATTAATACAGCGCATGCAAATTGAGTGGCGTGACCGCGTGAGGAAGTACTCAATTTGCATGACATTACTATCATCCACTACGTGCATGCGAGTAGTTAAATCATGGGTTGCTAGTACTACGAGGCAACATCATCAATTTTTTCCTCGGTTACTGTTGGTGGCCTTTGTATTTAAAAATGGACGGAGTGGAGTACTAAGCTCGCCTACTAGGGCTCTCCCACCGCCTACGCTCACCTCCCCGCCTCGACCATCCGATTCCGCCATGGATAATCCCTTACATCCCAACATCCCGCGGGCTTCCCTCTCCCTGTGGCCCGCAGCACTGCCACCGTTGAGCGAAACCCACATGTGTTTCAGAGGGGATCCATTGCTCTGGAACCACAGATCGGTGGCGCCGGAGGACATGTCGGGGCTGCGTTTCAGGTGGTGGGTAGCAAGGGCAAATCGGATCGAGGAAGCATCGCATCGATTGGAGACAAGTTCGAAGGAGCTGCGCCTGGCGAAGCACGTGAGATGCTGAGGGATGTCAGCATCTGGCAGCGTCGCGTTGATTTCGAGCTGCGTCTAATGGCAGAGATCATATTCATGGAGTCGACTGCGAAGGAGAGAACGCGCATGCATGCGGAATGGCATGAGAAGCCGGTGCAACTGTTCAAATGGGCGGTAGGAGAAGCGAAATCGCTCAACCAGCGGCGGCGGCGTTGCTGTGGATGCATCGTAGGCGAGGTGACCTGCCCTCCTTCCCCGCCAGCGATGGACTGACCTGCTCAGTTGCTGCTGCAGTGAACACGTGGCGCCATGGCGGTTCGCAACCGTGACAATCACTCCATCTATGTATTGTATTTCTGTGGAATTACTCCATCTATATGTGTTGTATTTCTATGAAAATAGTTGGTCGTTTGGAAAAAGATGGTCATTGATTTATCATGAGTTTTTGAATGCTTGGTCGTGAGAACTCATCGGGAGGCATTCTAAAACCATCAATAAATTTCGAGCTTGTTTCCCATCACATTCCAAAGTACCATGCTATAATTAATTGCAAACCTATTCACACTGATCAAACCTAAACGTGTTTCCACTTTGCAGCATATTAGTACTAGGTTATAAAAAGGGAAACTGACTACTCGAATATTACTGCACATTCCTCCCCATAAGCCTTTCTTGTTCGTCGTTCCTTGCATCTGCCATGGCTGGTAGGAAGAGCTCTGGGCTGAGAAATAACAAGGGAGCGATGACCAAGGCGGCGGAAAAAAAAGAGAGGGCCCGCTGCGCTGCGGAGGCCTCAAAAGATCTCTCATGGGCTGGAGAGAGCTCTCAGAAGCGCTTTCGCCGCGGAGGCGAACATGCCGAGCGGGCAATGCTGAAGTCGTTAGCCCGCGATGACATGCCCACTTAGCTCAACAAGCAGAAGGAGTTAATCGCCGGCTTGCTGAAGCTGGTGAAGGAGAGCAATGCCTCGGTTGATAAGGCGACCGGCGAAATTGTGGAACTTCGGGAGGACAAAGCAAAGCTCTGCCACGAGGTCGACCTACGGAAGGAGGAGATTGCCGGCTGAGAGAAGCTGCGAGAGAAGAGCAGTGCCTCGGTGAAGATGCTGACCGCCGTCATCGGGGAACTTAGGGATGACATGGCGAAGCTCCGCACCGAGAACGTGGTTGCTGTCAAGCAACATCATGCGGACGTGAAAGAGATCATCCACGCTCGCCTCGAGAAATCTCGCACCATGGAAGCAATGAAGAAGATGGCAGACGAGAGGCAAGAGGAGATGATGGTCGTGGAGGTGATGAAGAAGCAGTTAGAACTCCATGCCCAGCAACCCTTCATGAAGTAGAGAGCAGCACCCAGACCATTGTCTGTGTCTTCCTTCTTTTTTTTGTGTGGGTAATCTTCCGTCTTCTTTTGCCCCTCTGTCTTGTTCTTTTGCTACTATGTCTTTCGGGCGTTTCCGCATGTGTCCTTCTAAATTATCCTGAATAGGTAAGACAATTATTATCCGTTGCCATTGTCATCATATTATTTAGTTTGTACTAGGCTGTGAGGCACAACTAAAACAGTGCTAAAGATGAGCGGTGCCGTGGGATCACAAGCAAACTAGATCATTTTATATCGCCATATCGCACTAGGCTGCCGTGTTTTGCACTCCTCCGCGTCGGGCTAGTACTCCAGTTGAAAACTAGAGTATACCACATGGTTCTTTGCTCCTCCTTAGGTCGTCGGCAACAATTGTACCTCCTTTTGCCGACATGTGGGACAGCCAGCATCCGGGTCGACGTGTCATGCACCAGATTGGAGTGGGGAAAGGAAGGGGAGACTTACCCCTCGCAGTAATAATGACTATAACGAGCAGTCAAATCACAAGGCCCCACCTTCCAGCAATAATGAGCCATCAAATCACAAAGCCCCACCTTTCCCACAGTAAGTTGAATCCGCTACTCCCTCGTCCTCCTCGCCTCTCTATCAAACCGACCAGGCAAAACTTGCCCCGCCCTCGCCTTTTAAATATAGTTTTGTAAGTATCGATGGATTGCGCCATGGAGCAAAACTAACAAGCTCAAATTAAATAAAAAGGTGGGACATATACAGCACGCTCCTCACATTCGCGTCGCACCTACATGGTCAGTCCAGCACGCCGCTCACGGAATGGAACGCGCGTCGGCTGAGTTACTACTAAAGTAGAAAAGAGAGAACAACGATACTAGTACAGTACGTACTTAGTACTACTATACTAGTATATGATGCTGGATGAGGGACAGCCAGCATCTGGATCAATGTTTCATGCACCAAATTATGCATAGTACTAAGTCCTTCTTTGACAACTAAACTCCTTCATGTGTTGCGTAAACTTCTCTCATTTAAGTGTTTTGCATAGGTCTGCGAAGCGCTTCGCATTCATTCTTCCCGGGGTCACCAAACTCCTCTCTCTTCTCTTTACTCCTACCTTGTCACATCAGATTTTTTTTGCATATGTGGCATGCTTAGCACCTGTACACCATGGAGGGGGAGACTCACCCCGGTCGTAGCGCCGCAGTAATAATGACTATAATGAGCAGTCAAATCACAAGGCCCCACCTTTCCATCAGTAACGAGCCATCAAATCACACAGCCCCACCTTTCCAGCAGTAAGTTGAATCCGCTACTCCCTCGTCCTCCTCGCCTCTCTGTCGAACCGACTAGGAGAAACTGCCCTGCCTAACGTGCGGGAAAAGCCCCGCCCTCCACTTTTAAATATAATTTTGTATCGATGGATTGCGCCATGGAGCAAAACAAAAAGAAAACGGTGGTACTACATGTATATAGCACACACATCGCGTTCGCGTTGCACCCCACACGGTCGGTCGGTCTGGCATGCCGCCCATGGAATGGAACGCGAGTCATCTTGCATTTGCACTCACATGTGGGACCGCAATTGAGCAGCCTACCATAGGCACACTCTCCCCCGTCCCTCAGGCCCCGCGCGTCGGCCGAGTTGTACTAGAAGAGAGACACCAGTGATAGTAGTACTAGAGTAGTGTTGTGCACACGTCGTTGCTTGGACGATCCCTGCACGACAGGCGAGATCAATTCGTCCATCCATGTGACCAGAGTCCAGCAGACGGCTGGATTGGCTATCGTGTACATATCGTGAAGGCTGTGTCGTACTAATATACGGCTATAGTTCTGTTGATAAATCTAAAAAAAAGTAGGACCACTAAGTATATTGCAATACCAATAAAATTTGAATCCATTCTCGGTATGAATACAAATCTAGTCCACTCACCCTAGGTGGCTAGGGCAACCTCTCCCCTCCCTGCTTCACCGATGAGCCGGTGGATTCACCCATCCCCTCTTCCCATCGCTCTGTCGACCGGTGGCGGGGAGGGGAATCCTGGTGCCTATGCTCCGGTTATTAGTTTATGTTAGGGGTTTTAGTCCTCACACGCGCAACGCTCAGGCGGACGATGTCGGCGCTTCTTATTCTGAGTCTGTCTTCCGAGCTCCGATCTTCCTTGAGTTCATTCGTCTAGACATAGTCGATGGAACTCTAGCATAGATTCTTGTCGTCCCCTTTGGGGCGGTGAGGTTAAGGTTTCTTGTCATCCGGCGAGATTTGGTGTCATGTGCTTCGGATCAATGCGAGGGTTAAACAATGACAACTGCGTTCCTCTAGGGCGCTGGTTATTAGGGGCACATGCACGAAGACTACTTGGTTGCCATCAAGAAGGTGAAGCCAGCTATGTTAGGACATTGGCGACATCGATTGACACCTTTTCTACTAGTTTGCTCTTTGAGCTTTGATCCTCGTCGAGTTTGTCTATCGGGACGTAATCGATGGAGCACCGGCGTAGATTCATGTTGTCTCCTTGGGGCAGTGAGGTTAGCGTTTCTTGTCATATGGGAGAATTTGGTGTTATATTAATTAGGTGCCTTAGATCAATGATGAAAACTACGCCTCCGGGGCAATGCTCCTTAGGGGCACGTGCACGAAGACTCCTCGACAGTCATTGACAAGGTCAAATCAGCTCCAGTAGGATAGCAGCGACAACGACGCGTGGACGGCTCTTTCTGACTGCAGTTGGTTGTTCGCTGGTCTCGGAATTTGGATGTATTTTTTATCAGGGATGCTATGTACTTGCAAACATTTACAATAGACCCGGTCTCCCACAAAAAAGGTTGCATATAGTTTATGTTCAAAATCAGAACAAAGATTGATGGCTCTTACATTTTTTGCAAATGCTAAGATCATGAATTTTCAGAAATTTGATTTCCCTTTATGTTGGAAACAATACATTTCAAGCTCTAGCTAGCTATTCAAAATGTAAATTGTGCATGTTTTATAAGTATAGTGTGGTAAGCAAACAAAATGTATGTTGTGCCCCCATTTAGATGTGAACTACAAAAGCCACACATTACCTCAAATTCAAACTACTTACTCCATGGATGCAATGTGTTCAAACGGTGCCATCGACATCTCAAATTCAAAAGAGTTCGAGCTTGTTCGTTCTATATTTTCATCCGTGATAATTTGACCTGTGTGGTTGTTCAATTAATGGAGGGCCGAGGACCAGAAGTGAACAATACAAAGTGCGACCTAGCTCGCACGCAATTTTAAATGATTGTTTTTATGGAGAGAAAAAATAGAAAACTACTCCACTATATGTATATAAGCAGGAGCCTCCGCTCCTGCTTGCTAGGGTTGCTCTCTTCACACACTCATCCTCTCCAGATCTAAACACGACAGCGGTGGCCACACTCTCTCTGTGCTCACCACTGGTCACAGATCCGGCCGGATCCCCTCCGCCGGCGAAGGGGTAAAGGTGCAACGTTCACACGGTCCTTGTCGGCGACGGAGCAAACCCACTACCGGCGTGTCCCGATACACGTGCCTCGCCATTCTCTCCCACACAGCGTCGGCTAGGGAGGGCCTTCGACCCAGTCTTCCTGACTGCTGTGGTGTGGGCAGATCCGGCCTCCCACCGCCCACCTAGCCAAATCCCGACGAACCTGAGGTATAACCAATGTTGAGGATATCGCTTATCGTTAGCATCTCGGTCAGCCCAGGATTAGAGATTAATCGGAAATCGGCCGATTAATCGATTTTATCGATCGACTATTAATCGGCCATTTTTTGCCAATCCCAAGTTCCCAACACTAAAATATGCTATATTCAACACCAAAAAAATATTGAACAGAAGTGTTACCTTGATTCCTAGCCTATGAATCCTCATATAATGACACACAAAATAGGACAATAGTACATATGACTTAACAAGGTCCACAAAACACAAATAAACATAATTTTTGCAAAAATAGTGCTAGGAATAGGCTCGATTTATCAGTAGATTCTCGATAAATCGCTTGTCAGAGCGATAAATCGGCCCAAATGATAAACAGTGAAGATAAGGCATAATCTTATCGGTCACCCCAGGAGTAGCGATAAATCGGACGATAAATCGCTGAATCGGAAGATTTTTTGAACAGTGGGTATAACTTCCTTTGAAACCGGCCTTGCTCTACTGCCCCAGGTCCCCATGTCGATGCATGTGAATCTTTTTCTACTTCTCAGCCCCCCTCGTAGATTGGCTCAATCGGCTGTTCCAAAGCCACCTAAATTATTACTATTAGAGGTAAAGCTACTTCATGCAGTCAAATCTATGACTTGGTTCAAAGCGGGAAGAACGGGGGAAAAGTTCTAGCATGACTCTAGGACTTGGTTCAAAGAGGAAAGATTGGGGGGTGGGGGTAGTAGAGACTGGCTACCCAACCGGTCTCTTGGTTGAAAAGGGAAATAAAGGGAAAACAAAGTACAAACTGGTTATAGAACCGATCTACTGGTTGAAAAAGGAAAGAAAGTGGGGACTGGGGGACAAGTCAACAGAGTATTTCTAGCACTAGATTTGCTGCCCTCACGTAGTAAAAGATGGCTATAGTGTACAAAAATGGGACCAACCCAGATATCCTGTTTGGATGTTTGTTTAAATCACCACTTTATGCATCGGTGGAGGTACATGGTGCTGGTGCACCCACTGTCCGATGCCCTTATGGCAATTTTTAGCTGTTGTTAATCTAATGCCGCTAGTAAAATGCAGCAATCTCACTGTTAAACTAAGGACATGTTTAACCAATGTTGTTTTTTAATGTAATGCTCCCAGTAATATGAAGCAATGGCCATGTTTTAATGTCCTGCTATATTTCCCGTTAAGATAAGTAAGTTGCTTCTTTTCGTTACAAATGCAACTGTCCTAGTCTGCCTACTGTAACATGCCCTTATACCAACTCTTAGCACCTGTTAATCTAATGTAGCTGGTAAAATCAAGCAACGGAACCATTAAAGTAATGTCAAATTTAACAGTTGTCATTGTTAATCTTAATGCCCCCGGTAGTACGAAGCAATGCTGTAGCTTTAGAAATTGCTACTGTCCTTCTATGATTGCCATTAAGAAAAGGACGATGCTTCTTTTCATTTGACGTATGTTTCATCACTTGTTATTCACTCGCCTTTCTACCTATTTGTGCAAACAGAGATATACATTTCACCTCGTTGCTATTGCGACCTTTTGGTGAACTGCACAAAACACTTCTTTTTTGGAAAGAGTGTCTTGTGCAGTTCTACTAAAATGTCACACGGGCAACATCTCTTGATTTTAGTGGAACCGCACAAAGGGTGATTGGAGTTCCTAACCTTCTCGTTGAACTCTGTGGTTAATCTCCTCTAACAGTTAATTAGCCTTTGCAAGATTAGCTGTCACCACAATGGCACTTTGCACATATTTGTGTAACGAACATGGACGCTTGATTTTAGATGAACTGCACAAAAGCATATCCAAATTATAGTTGCACATTCCACGAGCTTGACGACCAAGCTTGATGTTGCTCAGTTTTAGTGCAACTAATGAAGAAGCTGCCAGCCCATGGGACCAAGTACTTCTTGCTAACTGCATCATGCAAACATTGCTTCATTTTAGGTGAACTGCACAAAAAGGTCGCATGAATATAATCATCCATGTTGGTGACTGGTGTCAACCCATCTACAATGGCGTTGACTGCAGATATGGTTCCCATGACGAGGTATGTTCCTTTTTGGTACTATCCTTTGCCAGAACGATCCTGCATGTTGACTCTACATGCAGCTAGTGATCTTGCCCGAATGTTTTGGCACTGCCATGAGAAAGCAATAATGTTATGTATTATTTTGCACCTTAATCTAATGCCACTAATAATTTGAGGCAATGTTTTGGCATCGCTAGTGCCACTGATAAAATGAAGTAATAATATAGTAAAAATAGAGCTACTGTCTTTGCTATCATTTCATTTCCAATGTAGATAATGAAAGTGCTTCTCTTTATTAGTATATGTTTCATCAAATAGTCCCATTCTTAAATTATGACACGTTTAAGTATCTATGCAAACAGGGATGCTTAAATTTAGTCGAACTGCACAAAAAAAGTGATTGGAATGATGCAAGGCCCTTCCTGGTTCATCACTTGTATAAGGTGTATCCAGGAGAATTGGGTCGATGTGCCCTATCAGGCCTACCGTTGAGTCCACTCATCGGTCCCTATGACGCCTACCGTCAAGGCGGCGCAGGGCCCCTCTCTCCCTCGTAGCACGGCGGGCACCATAGTTTTAGTTGAATTGCACAAAAAAAAGATTGGAATGACTCAAGTCCCCTCCTACTGCCACACTGAATTTGTTCATAGTTTTCAACAAATTGCCTTCATGGCAAGATACGATGACCTGAAGAATAACTTGATCTCACTAAGTCATCTCACACAGGTCAGTCTTGTCCTTCATCCACATCATTGTGCTTTGTCATACTATGCTACTGTTGTATTTTATTTTAATAAACTTATTGTATCGCAATCTTTTCCCATTAAGAAAATGAAGTTGCTTATATTTATTTTTGTATGTTTCATCAACTAGTGCCACTATTATATTAATCATGCTTTTTCATTATCTGTGCAAATAGGGTTATTTAGCTACATTTTAGTGGAACTGCACAAATGTTTGGATGGAACCCGCATATGCAGAGTGTGAGTGCCACCATCTAAAATAACGTGGCTTCGAATGGGCACAGATGTTCGGATGGTTCCACAAGTTCTTGGCGACCAGCTTATGTAGAACATGTTAATCTGCCTGTGTTTGACATGTGTGCCCATAAACTGGACTGGTTTTAGTTTTGCAGCAAATCCTTGAATCAAATAGCTTACATGAATTAGGTTTATGGTTTGCTAGATATATTGGCACTTCTCCAGGGATTACTCTTTTCTCAGAGAAGCATCAATCGATTTTTCTTTACATGTACACATTCTCACAACTTTGTTTTAGTTTTAAAGTTAATATTGGCTCTGATATGTGAATCAATGAGATGCATAGGCATCTTTGTTGTACTTATTATGGGAATATTATGAGTTGGTTGTGAATCTTGGAAGCTGTGAAACACGGCATGATGATGCAGGAGACAGCAACCCTATCAAGCTCTTCAATACTCCCTCCGTTTCATTTGACTTTGACCAAATTTATATAAAAAAAGATCAACATCTACAATACCAAAGATATATGGTATATGAAAGTTAATTTCGTGATGCATCTAATAGTATTGATTTCATATTGTGAATGTTGGTATTTTTTCCTATCAAGTTAGTCCAACATTACAAAGTTTGACTTCGACCAAATTATATATGCAAACTAAAAAGAAAGTTTTAGGGTGGTAGGCATTTTTGTAAGCCTTCCATTGGTCAGTACTAGGTAACGTGGGGTCAGTACTCAAGTTTATGTGGGGTCACTTCGTAAGTGAGGGGTAAATTAGTTATTAGGATGGATCCACTGACAGCGCGCCGCCGCTCTCGTCCATTCCAAAACCACCGCTCGCTGCTCCTCTTGCATTCCAAGACCACCGCCGCTCCTCTCCTCTTCCATTCCAAAACCGCTACCGCTCCTCTTCCATTCCAAAACCACCGCCGGCGAGTGAAGGTGCTGTGGAGAAGTAGATCGATGGAGGAGTACAACCGATACGTGATGATCGCAGACGACGACCCTGTGAAGCTAGCCAGGATGATGGAGATACAGTCTTGGTTTGACAACCAGCGGAAATTAGCGGCGACGGTTATGGCGATGGCCAAATATCTGAAAAAGAGCGAAAAGGCGGCGATCCACCCGAATGGAGTCGCGCGCGAGACCATAGAGCTGCTCCTCTGGGCCATGGAATAGACAGATTCACCGAATCCGGTCGTGAGGCGATGGTGGAGGGAGTATCGATCCAAGATCGAGCATCCAGAGGATCAAGGATCGAGCATCCACACGGTGCCGTTTGTGAGGATGCCGTGTTAGAGCGAGCCGATGGAGTCTTCGTCGGCCGTACCCAACCGCAAGAGGAGAAAAGTAGTTGGCGCCACGATGCTTCCCCGCCTTTCTCCAAGGCTTCCTCGCCGTTCACCTCGTCACATGGGGCGGCGGTCTACCACCGAGGAATAGGAGGGGAGTGCCCCGACGAATAATCATAGGAGGAGCTTAGGGTTATCAGTATTTGCAGGTTGTGAATTATGTTTTGTGTTGTGTATTTTGGGTACTATCAGATATGAATGTCTTTTGAATTTCAGATCTTTGCAGTATTGAGCATATGAAGTATTTTCTGAATTCTAGAGATCTATTTTTAGTACTTTCAAAAATGTAGTTTCATATAAAAGTGCAGACCATGTGATTTTCAGAGAAGAAACTGCAAGTTTCAGTTTCAGATAAGAAATAGCAAGTTTCAGAGGCAGAGCATTTATATCAACACGCCCTTTTCAAACAGGGATGACAACATGTTCCAAATTTTATTCATGGTTGAAAATGGAACTAACAGCAAGCTAACATCATGCTGATCAACATTCATGTATAGCACATCTTCATATGATGCACAGTCAAAAAGATATGCTATTTTGAAAATGCCCAGGCAATGTTGAGAGTGCGAATAACAGAGAAAACTAGGGGCGAAATTCCGGCTAGTGTTGGAGGTGGTGTGTGTGGATGATAAGGGGAGACTCACATGTCAGTAATAGCAGAGGCAAAAAAATTGGGAATATAGGGGTAATCGATCCCGGGCCGAGCAAGTGCGGGTAAGGGGGTATAGCTACTGGGCTACTGCAGCGTACTCAACACAAAGAAGGCGCGCAAACTACTACTACACTGCCCCGTCTTCCCCGGCTCCAGTTTGTTCCCGTCCTGTACGTGGAGACGCTGACAGTCGGGACCCACAAGGTCCATGGCCCTACGCAAGCAAGTGCCTCATTGGAAAAAAAGCTTCTCTCGGAAATGGATATCCGTTTCTCACAATGTTATACCGACGTTGGGGCCCATGGGTCTGTCATGGTAGTCAATAAACGAGATAATTTTACAACGAAGACTATCATCGGGGAGCTAGCAGGTATAATTTTTTCAGAGGGCGAACAAGTATCAGCTGGGTTGTGGCCTGCCCAGCCTAGGTTTTGTTTTTTAACATGCGCAGGGCGCAACCACGACATGCCGACACAGTGTTTTAAACTTATTGTTTTGAGCTCCAGCATGTATCTACTGGCCCATGGGCCTCCCAGCCTAGGTTTTATTTTGTCTTAAACATCCGCAGCCCAACTTATGTTTTTTTGAAGAAAATGCAGAACTCTGTTCTATTTTTCTATATATAAGAATAAGAATGCCAGGTCCAACTTATGTTTTCCCTTCTAAATATATTATATATATTTAAATTATTTTATGTTATTATATATTATTATTATCATATATCTAATAGATACACATATATATATATATATATATATATAATATCCCACGTCTTATTAACTTATAAAAAATAAATGTTTAACAGAAGTTCGCAAGGAAAATCCTGATTTTTTTGACAACGAAAATCCTGGTGATTGCGTACAAAAGCTTGCTCGGATTTAAGGACCAATGTAATAATAACGCGCTCATTTTTTAGAGCAATAACAAGCTAATTATCTAATTTTATATATAATAAAATGCCTAGCCCTGGTTTATTTTTTGATAACATTGCTCCGTCCAACCCAACATTATATTTACAACAAGCCCAGCAAATTCGTGTATTTCGAGAAAGTGCAAATGGGCTGTGATTTCTAAGAAAAAATTAAATGGACCACATAGATGCTACACTATTTGTTCACCCATGCTAGCAAATGAACTGTAAATTCTAAAAAACATGGGTTCAATATGTGCCACATTTTTGCAGGCTGACATGTGGGCCAATAGGTCGAAGCCCACGCAAGGCGTTGTCAACTTGGTCAACAATGATTCTGACATCCATAGCCATTGGATTTACATCCAACGGCCGGCATGCATCTTCAATCTGTTGTCTTCTTCCTGCAGCGCCGCCAGGAACGCTCGCTCCCACCTCCGGCGGCTAGCGGCTCTGCTTAGCACGCCTCGTTGCGAAGCGCTACCCCACCACCGGCCAGGCCATCCCTCCAACCCTCAACACCTCCTATTATTCTTCGCCAACTGCAGCCCCATGCCACACCAGATCCAGTTAACCCTCATATTCCTCTCCGTCTGTGACTCCACTGCCATGTCTTCCCCATCTCCTGTTCGTTCCTGTCTGGGGCCTCGCCGTCATCCACTGCCTTGGTGCGCTCGGCACGGCGTGGTCAACGTGGTCAACAAACGAGAGTCATCGGAAGAGGACTGTACATGGAGAGGCTGACAGTGGGGACGCACCAGGTCCATGGACGCACATATGCAACTGCCTCCTTATTACGTGAAAAACAATTATTCTTCCCCCTAATAGCTTGGACCCACCAGCTACATCTTCTCACGCAAGGAAGTGCCTCCTTATTACGCGGAAAAAATTGTTTCATCCCCCTGACAGCTAGGATCCAGCAGCTACATCTTCGCACGCAAGGAAGTGCCTCCTTATTACGGGCAAAAAAAATTTATTCCTCCTCCTGACAGCTAGGACCCACCAGCTATATCTTCGCACGTAAGGAGGCTTACATTGTGGGCCAATAGGTCGAAGCCTACAGAAGGCATTGTCAACTTAGTCAACAAATGATTCTGACATCTGTAGTCGTTGGATGTACATCCAACGGCCGGCATGCATCTTCAATCTCTCGTCTAATTCCTCCAGCGCCGGCGGGACCTCCTGCTCCCGCTTCCGGCGGCCAGCAGCGCTGGTTCGCACGCCTCGCTGTGAAGCGCTACACCACCGCCGGCCAGGCCATCCCTCCACCCCCTCCACCCCTCCTGTTATTCTCCGCCGACTGCAGCCCCAGGTCACACCGAACCAGTCAACCCTCGTACGTCATACTCCTCTCCGTCTGCGACTCCACTGCCGCATCTTCCCCATCTCCTGGTCGTTCCTGTCCGGGGCCTCACCGTCGTCCACCACCTTCATGCGCTCGGTGCGGTGTGGTCAACAAACGAGAGTCATCGGAAGAGGACTGTACGTGGAGAGGCTGACGGCTGGGACCCACGAGGTCCATGGTCGCACGCAAGGAAAGTGCCTCCTTATTACGCTGGAAAAAAAGTTTCCTCCCCCTGACAGCTGGGACCCACCACCTACATCTTCGCACGCAAGGAAGTGCCGCCTTATTGCACAAAAGAAAATGATTCCTCCCTATGATAGCTGGGACCCACCAGCTATATCTTCGCATGCAAGGAAGTGCTTCCTTATCCCGTAGACAGCTGGGACCCACCAGGTCAAAGCGTACGTATCGTTATCTGTCTGGTCGCAAGCGTGTATGTACATACTGGTCGATCGGTCTCTCTGCCACGATGAACTGTGGCCGTGTAAGGAGCGGCACGTGTCGTAGTAGAGCCCCCGACGTTGCAGTTCAGATAGCCCCGTCTAAATCGTGTACACGTACATATAGCCACACGGCAAAATATACGGCAACGTACGTACATATACGAGCGGGTCTCGAACGCGTACTCACACAGACGTACGGCTAGGGCTCGTGTACATGGAGAGAGGCAATAGACGGTAGCAACGGCCTCCTGTTCATCGGCAGCCAACCGGCTAGGTCGAAACGGAGGAAACAGCGTCGGGAGCCAAGCGACTGGGTCGGAACACGTCCTGTTCATCGGGAGCCAACCTGCTTGGACGGAACAGCCGAAACGGGGTCCTGTTCATCGACTCGGGGTCTGGCGTACCACAAAACAGAGGAAACGACCTTCTGTTCGATCGCCTAAGGTCGAAACAGGGTCCTGTTCATCGGCTGGGGGTCTGGCATACCGCAAAACGGAGGAAACAGACTTCTGTTCAACCGCCTACGGTCGAAACGGGGTCCTGTTGATTGGGAGGGGTCTGGCGTACTGCAAAACGGAGGAAACAGACTTCTACCCAACCGCCTAAGGTCAAATGGAGTCTTGTTCATCAGGAGGGGTGTGGCGTACCGCAAGACGGGACTCCACGGGGTACTGTTCATCCACCGTCGACTTCCTCCAGCCTCCACCGGCTAATGTTCATCCAGCCTCCACGGGGTCCTGTTCATCCAGCCTCCACCGGCTACTATTCATCCAGCCTCCACGGGGTCCTGTTCATCCACCCCCAACCAGCTGGGGTATGGCGTATCGTGGCACGGCCTCCTCGGGGTCCTGTTCATCCAGCGCCAACCGCCTACACGGCCGGGGTCCTGTTCATCCAACCCCCACCGGCTGGGGTGGGGCATACGAGCGGGCGGCAGCAACGGGAACTGTTCATCCATAGCCAACCAACCGGCTCGATCGATGCAAGTCTCGACTCGTTATACGTGTATCGCGTGCGCGGCAGCAACGGGCACTATTCATCGAGAGGCAACCCAGCACTGGCTGGCTACGTCTTGCACGGGGGCTCGATCACCTTCTGTAAGAAGCAAGAAGGATCGATCGGGTTCAGTTAGCAGTGAAGGGATCGCTCGGGTTCAGTTAACAGCGAAGGGATCGCTCGGGTTCAGTTAGCAGCGAAGGGATCGATCGGGTTCAGTACGTAGTGCGAGGGATCGATCGCTCGTGTTTAGTACGTAGTGCGAGGGTGATCGATCGCTCGGGTTCAGTAAGTGAACGTACGCCTCGCTCGGGTTCAGTAAGTGAACATATGCCTCACTCGGGTTCAGTTAGCGAGCACCTCGCACACACGCGCGCGTACGAGAGAGAAACACGCAATACCACACTGCATCGCTCGGCCCGACCACCCACCGTAACCGGGAACTCCTCGAAAATTTCCTCGCCCTCACTTCTACCATGATTTTTTACGTCATGGACGGCCCAAAGAATGTCATGCGGGTGCGTCTCCAGCCCGCCCAGGACGAAAAGTCCATTTTCTGTCATAATTTTTTCTCATAGAAGTAGGAGCCCACCACATCTATGATGATACGTGTTTTTGTCACAATTATTGTCATAGAAGTGTCACAACCATGACAGAAAAACTTTTCGTTCGGGCCATAATGTCACAGATGTGTCTTTTTTTTGTAGTGAGACCCGAACACTATTCCAATGAGTGTACGGCACCTCCTAGGAAAAGAGACGAATCACCAGGAGGAAGACATAGAAGAGATGAATCACCTCACAAGGAGAGAAGGAGTAGGGATGATCGTTATGAACGAAGATCTTCTCGAAGAAGCAAGGATTCGGAAAGGAAGGATAAGTCATCCAAGAGCTACACTAGAAGAAGACATCAAGCTCATGTTGGTGAATGGATTTCGTGCTCCGACTCTGACAACCACTCCGAGAGAAGCCATCACTCCGACTCTGACTATAGCCAAGATGAAGGTGTTGCCGGACTTGCTCTCGTATCCTCCAACTCCTATGATCTATTTGATTCACCAAATGAAGGAATTGGAAGATGCTTCATGGCAAAAGGCCCCAAGATATCACACCCCGAATACTTTGACTTTAATAGTGATGAAGATGATTTGCTTGGTGAGGATGATTTACTTGTTGATAAGACTAGTGATGTGAGCTATAATGAAAATGCTAGTCATCATGATAGTCAAGAGGAAATGAATGACAATGCTATGAAGGAGATTGAGCGTCTAACTAAATAACTAAACACTCTTAAGTTAGTTCATGAAACAACTCAAGAGGATCATAGAGAGCTCCTAAGATCTCATGAGAAGCTACGCTTCAAGAAGCTAAATTGAGAGCAAGAGCATGAGTTTCTTAAAGCTATCAATTACGATCTTCAAAAGAAGAGTTCTTCATATCTTGCCAAATGTTTACTCTTGTCTACCTTTATGCCACAAGTTAAATCTAAGCAAACTAGTAACAAGGGTAAAAAGGGTTCTACCTCTAGTAGTAACAATAACAATGTTAAATCCAATGTTGTTGCTTCTAGTAGGTTTATTGATTCCACTAATGATTCTCTTAGCCAAGTTACACTTGAGGAAGAAAACAATTTATTGAAAGGAATTATAGAAAAGGGTGTCTACAAGAGTCGTGCCGGAAGTAAGAAATTTGAGGAAATTGTGTGCAAGCAAGCAAGGCACCGGAAGAACCAAGGTATTGGTTTTGAACGGAAGTTCAATGCCAATGGAGTTGAGTGGGAGGAAGATCAATACCCCAAGACGAAGTTTGTTCCTCAACAAGAGAAGTATGATCCTACTTCTTTCAAGGGGACACAAGCTCAAGATGATCTTCCACCTCAAGACCACAAGCTAAAAGGCAAGGACAAGTTTCAAGAAGAGATTGACTCATTTGAAGGACCACCTCAAGCTTTGCTCAAGTGGGTTCCAAAGGCCTCATCAAGTTCTACTTCATCAAGTGCTACTACAACTCCAAGGATTCCCATCAAGTTGATGTGGGTCCCAAAGAAGAAGAACTAGAGAGTTCTTGAGGGTGACTCCGCCAACAAACTTCACCCACATTCATTTATGGCAAGAACTTGTGCAACCAACTTCAACATCTTGCATTAGTTCATGGAGTCACAAACCCTCTTGTTGGTAAGACAAGGGACAAGGTATTCAATGAATTCATGGACATCATATTGTGTGCATTTCACTCTATGTCTATGGATATCTTTGTATGTTCCTTGTGTGGGACTAACCCATGTAGGTATTGAAAGTGCAAAACTCCAAGGATTGCTCCCAACTCTTGATGGTCTACATCAACATTGAGCATCCACATCTACAACATCTACATGAAGTCATCATCGATAAAACCCAAGGTTAGTTCATCCCTCTTTGGGGGGATATCACATCTAGGGGGAGCTTTACTCTAAGACTTGAGTCAAAGCAACTATAATGGTGTGAACACATTAATGCTTTATGTAAAAGTGGTAACCCCACTTGTGCTTAAACGATGGGTATGACCTATGATCAAATGTTCTCATTTGGCTCCTATGTCAATATACTCATATATAGATGACTATGTCATCGCCCATTGCTTGATAGCTACTAGAATTGGTTGTGCATGTTTGACACATATTTCATTTGCTATCTTATTGTGTGAGCATGTTGCTATGCATATTTCTCATTTGAGGACATCCATTTGTAGTTTAATTGATTTGGTTTTATTTGGCCAAGTGGATGTACAAGAATGCCTAAGCACTTTCTCTAGCTATCTATCTCATCTTGTCTCAAATTCTCTTCATGCTATATCAGAAAATTTGAACAAGCTCATTTTCGGACCCTCTGAGAGAGGAGCACTCGGAGCCACCGATCTGATTAGGGTTGACCTCCAAAACCTTCTAAGTGTTTTTCGGACAGACCAATTCACAAGCATCCGGTCTCACCGAAAACACTTGGACTGATCTGACTTCCAATCTCGGAGAGACCGATTTAAAACTCTCGGTGTCACCGAAACGATGTGCTCATAGCATTTACTCACTTCGGTGCCACTGATTGGTTTCGCTCGGTCTCACCGACAGCACACGGGTATATATATGTTCGCGGCTCGTACGCTGAAATTTCTTCAAACGTTACGCTTCCACACCCCGCTGCTGCCGTCGCCCTGGTCTCTGGATCGCCGCCTTGTCTCCAGCGCTCACTCGCCACCAGATTCCGTCGCCGTCAACGGCATTCTTCTCCGTCGTTGCCGCTGTAGAGGATCTCCACCAAGTTAGGGTGAGATTCGACCCCCTCCGTGTTCTAAATTCTGATTCAATGCATGGATGGTTCGCCTAGATCTTGCCACGGATTGAAATTCCTTATCCACTGAAATTCCTAGCATTAGATTGATTTTAAACTTTAGGGCTAGGATTTTTCAAAATTTAGATCGGATTGACCGAATTGAAAGGATCAGATTCATCGATTTGGCCTCTGGCCACTGCACTAAGTACACTTCGGTGCCACCGAGATGTACTGATCGGTGAAACCGAAACTAAAATCTCAATAGAACCCTAGCACTTCGAAGAGACCGAGACACACATCGGTCTGACCGAAACAGTGTGGCCAAGTCTCTGTTGTTGCTTTCGGTGCTACCGAGATTAACAAATCGGTGACTCCGAAATACCTTCTGTGAAAACCTAAAACTAAAGTTTGAATTCAATTTTTTTCAAAAATTGGCTGCATTTTGTGATACTCATCCACTCTGCCTCATCTAAATCTATTCATAGGGTCAGTGTCAGCATGTCGGAGGCAAGTGACAGCCAGAACAGGACTGGGGAAAATGTTGAGCTGAGTGCAAGTTCTAGTCCTGCAGGGAGTTTCTATGAGGGAGAGAGAAGCTCTCCAGATTTGCCAAAGGCAGCCAATAGGGCCAAGAATAAGAAAAATTCAGATGATGGGGATGAAGATTTTGATGCTGAAGGAGTTACTTCAAAAAGGAAGAAACCAACTGTTGTTGCCAAGGAGTATGGCATTAAGAAAGAGAAAGGAGTCACAAGGAAAATTTCTGCCTCTACAGCTGCAAAGAGAGGCACCTCTTTAGAGAATCCAGAAGGATCTCAACAGGCCCCCATTCCGTCAAAGCCCAAGACAGCAGGCAAGAAGAGAGAAAGGAAGCAAACTGCTCATGTGATCTTCAGGCCAACATCCATGAGAAGAGATGATGCCACAGATGAGGAAGAGCAAGCAGCAAATCCACCTCCTCCCAAGTAGCAGAAGCTTATGGGAGATGCTATCAAGACAGCTGCCACTTCCAAGGCTAAGCCTACAGCAGCAAAACCCAAGAGACCCACCAGAGATGTACCTGCTAGTGAGAAGAACAAGGCCCCAGTGCCTGAAAGTGAAGCTGAAGAAGATGATGAAGCCCAAGTGCTCATGAAGCCAAGGCCCAGATTGCCTGAACATAATGATGCTCATCCAATTGCTGAAAATATGAAGAAGAGGAAGGACAAAGGTCTCAGGATATGGAGGCAATCTGACCCCTATTCCATCAGAAGGAGGACTGCTGTGGACTACAGATTTCACACCAGAGAGCAATAGGATTTTTATGAGACGGTCTTGCTTGACAAGAAGCCAGTTGTAAGTGATATGAAGTGGGTGGACTGGAAGTACATTGATGCCAATGAGGATCACTTTCCCCATGTTCATGAGGACTTCAGATCCATTGATCTTGATGAGTTCATTGGGAAGAAGCTGACAAATTAGAATGATGAGATGATCATGCAATTCTATTCTACAGCTCACTTCTACCCCAATGGTAGAATTGTATGGATGACTGAGGGAGTCAAGTACCAGTCCAGTGTGCTTGAGTGGGCCACATTGCTTGGTGTGCCCGAGGCTGATGAAGATGACATTGATGTGTATGCAAAGCCCAAGATGGATCATAACACTATGGCAAACTTGTATACTGAGATTCTAGAGAAGGACAAGGAGAATCACAACCTTGGCTCAGTGTATTATTTGTTGGCAGGACTTGCTACCTCCAACACTATTATGAGGCATACTTTGATGCCCAAGTCAGGAGATGACAGGATGATTCGTGGTCACTCAATCAACATGCTGCATGATATTGACCAACATGAGAAGTTCAAAGTCATGGATCTCATTGTGGAAACCATCAAGAGGACAGCTGCAGATCAGAAGAGGTCTTGTGGATTTGCCCCTCATATTCAGCTGCTTATCAATTCAAAGGGTGCAAACAAGTCTTTTCTGCTAGATCGTGAGCATTTGCCACTTAGGCCTGAGCCTGAGGATAACACAGTGACTATGGATGCATCTCATCCTATCTCGGCTGAAGCACAGGCAAGTGCAGAAGCTGCCAGAACTTCAGGACCAAGTGCTTCATCTATTCCAGTGCCCAAAACAAAGGCCGACCAGATGAACCATCTTCTTTAAGCCACTCAGAGGATTGAGAAGAGTTTAGCTGACTTAGCTGCAAACTAGAAGAGCCTTGAGAGGATTGTTGAGACTAAATTTCATGATCTAGACATTAAGGTCACTGAGATACAGACTACTGTTGAGACATTGAAATCACAGGTGGATGAAGTTAGGAAGGGTACCAGCAATGATGATGAGGAACATCAGGGCACAGGTCTTCCATCGACTACCCAGTTTTAGAGGATGCCCAGATCAGCTGTTGTGCCAGTCGCTTCCAGAGCCACAGTCTCTGGCCCTGCTGCTACTTCCACAGTCCCACCTTCAGTGCCTCTAGTATCTAGACCTTCAGCTCCACAAACTTCAGCGGAGATCTTTGCAGATGCACTTCTCTCCACTCCAACAACATCGACGCACACCGGTGCTACAAGTCAGAGGACTTCATCACCAGGAGCTGTCGGATATCAAGCTTAGAGCGACGATTAGCTCTATACTCATTTGAACTTTTTGGTACTTGTTGCCAAAGGGGGAGAATTTGTATAGATCATTAGGCTTCGAGAGAGAGTGCTTTGCCTTTTTGTTTCGTTTGATTTCTTGAGATACTTGCTTTTTGATTTACTTTGTGTTTGATGCTTGTATAAGATACTACGTTATTTGTGTGCTTGATCATACCGTACTTTAATGCTATGCTTTCTTGGATATCCATTTATATGCTTTTGTATGATCATTCACTTGTTTGTTTGGTGATGAGTGCTAATTACTATGCAATCTTATCATTTTGAGCGCTCCACCAAGATGTATGTGACATGGAAGAGTAACCCATGATCCTAATCGATTGTGCATTTGCATTCAAATGCAAATTTTAAATAATGCACAAATTTAGGGGGAGCTCTTACTTATCACACACTTCTCAAAGCGACGATGTATTTCATTGATTATATCTTTTGTTGAAGCTTTGATCTATATGTTGCCATCAATTACCAAAAAGGGAGAGATTGAAAGTGCAACTAATCCCCGGGTGGTTTTGGTAATCAATAACAACATATACATCATTGATCTAATTCTCATTGCTAGTAAATTTCAGAAAAGATCAATGATTGGCATCGCAAGGACTAATGGATGTGGACCCCTCAAAATACTAAGGACAAGATTGGCATCCTCAAGACTCTTCATTTACATTTTAGTGATCCAAGATCACATTGAGTCCATAGGAAAGCCAATACTATTAAAAGGGGATGAGGTATTGTTGATGAGGTTGTTGCTCAAAGTTCTCAGTGATATTGCTCCAAAACCGTCAATCACTTTCCCACAAACACATCTGTCCAAAACCCTAATTCATCATTTCGGTCCCACCGATAACATCTACTCCGACTCACCGAGATGGTCACTTCACTGCCACAGCCAAAACCCTAACACTTCGGTGTAACCAAAATGGTTCTTGGTCCCACCGAGACGGCTTGACCAAGTTGCTGTAACGATCTCACTTCACTTCAGAATTTCCCATATGAAATTTTCGGTCTCACTGAAACCTGGTCTTGCCCTAGCCATTGCACTTCGGTCTCACCGAGATATTTTGATCGGTCCCACCGAAAAGCCTAACGTTCATGTCTTTTACACTAGTCGGTCTTACCGAGATTTTCATGTCGGTGTCACCGAGTTGGGTCAAAGACTTGTAACGGTTGGATTTTAGGTGAAGGCTATTTATACCCCCTCCACCACCCTCTTACCAAGTAAGAGAGCCATCGGAATGTGCCTACATTTCCACCATACATTTTCTAAGAGAGAACCACCTACTCATGTGTTGAGATCAAGACATTCCAATCCAACCATTTGAAGCTTGATTTCTAGCCTTTCCCAAGTTGCTTTCCACTCAAATCTTTCTTCCACCAAATCCAAATCTGTGAGGAAGTGTTTGAGTGTTGGGGAGACTATCATTTGAAGCACAAGAGCAAGGAGTTCATCATCAACACACCATTTGTTACCTTTTGGAGAGTGGTGTCTCCTAGATTGGTTAGGTGTCAATTGGGAGCCTCCAAGATCATGTGGAGTTGAACCAAGGAGTTTGTAAGGGCAAGGAGATCGCCTACTTCGTGAAGATCTACCCCGAGTGAGGCTAATCCTTTGTGGATGGAAGCCATGGTGGAATAGGCAAGGTTGCTTCTTTGTGGACCCTTCATGGGTGGAGCCCTCCGTGGACTCGTGCAACCGTTACCCTCTGTGGGTTGAAGCCTCCATCAATGTGGACGTACAATAGCACCACCTATCGGAACCATGCCAAAATCATCGTGTCTACATTGCATTTGAAATCTCCAATCCCCTCCTTTACTTACATGTGCAATGTTTTACTTTCCACTGCTACACTCTTAGAATTGCATGTGTAGGGTGTTACTTGACTTGGTATACTTGCTAAAATCTGCCCACAACTAAAATTGGGAAAAGGATAGATTTTTATTTGGTCAACTAGTCTAATCACCCCCCACCCCTCTAGGCATACTTTCGATCCTACACCCTCGGAGGTTTCGACTCCCTGGGGACCACCACGTGCGGCTCCTCGGTTAAGAGGGCCGTGAGTTGGGGAGTCCTCTCCCCCTCGGGCAGCGGCGCTGGGCACAGCATTCGTTGCACCTTGAGGATCCACTTCTACAAATATACAATCGGTCGGTCAGCCAAAGTTAATGAGGTTCAAAGAAACACAGAGTGTAGAGCTCTGTATTGAAAATTACCTCGGGGGCGTCGTGGGCGGCTTCAGAGCCGAGGTCCCTCCCGGTCGGGAACCCGTCCTTGGACGGCTTGAACAGCAGCGTCCACATCCCGGTCGGTGTGGAGCGGAAGAAGTAGTGGATAGGCACCACATTCTCGGGCTTGTACGCCCCACATCGGGGTGACCCGGGATTGGAGGGGTAGGACACGGCGGTGGAGCATGACGTTCACCACATCCGCCAGCTTGAGGTGTTTCTTGTCTGTCCAGAACTCAATCTTCTGGAGCAGCGCCTTCACCTCCACCGGGTTCCACTGATACGTCCATTTTGCATCATGTTTTATTACTATTATTTATAGTATTTTTAATCAATATAATACTTTGTTGAGCAATTCTAATGCCTTTTCTCTCTTAATATGCAAGATTTACATAAGGAGGGAGATTGCCGGCAGCTGGAATTCTGGACCTCAAAAAGCTATGTCAGAGATACCTATTCTGCACATCTCCAAATGAGCTGAAATTTCACAGAGATTGATTTTGGAATAAATAAAAAATATTGGAAGAAAGAACTACCAGAGGGGGCCACCCAGGTGCCCACGAGGCACCAGGGCGCGCCACCCCCCAGGCGCGCCCTGGTGGCTCGCGGGGCCCCTGGCCAGCCTTCGGTGCCCATTTTCTGGTATGTAAGACCATTTGCCCTAAAAAATTAGGAGAAGACTTTTGGGATGGTGCGCCGCCGTCTCAAGGTGGAACTTGGGCAGGAGCACTTTTGCTCTCTGGCGGAGCGATTCTGCCAGGGATACTTCCCTTCGGGAGGGGGAAATCGGAGCCATCGACATCACCAACGATCCTCTCATCGTGGGAGGACCAATCTTCATTAACATCTTCAACAGCACCATCTCATCTCAAACCCTAGTTCATCTTTTGTATTCAATCTTTGTCTCAAAACCTCAGATTGGTACCTGTGGGTTGCTAGTAGTGTTTATTACATCTTGTAGTTGATGCTAGTTGGTTTATTTGGTGGAAGATTATATGTTCAGATCCAATATGCTATTCAATACCCCTCTGATCTTGGACATGAATATGGTTTGTGAGTAGTTACTTTTTTCTTGAGGACATGGGAGAAGTCTTGTCATAAGTAATCATGTGAATTTGGTATTCGTTCGATATTTTGATGATATGTATGTTGTTGATTCTCTTAGTGGTGTCATGTGAACGTCGACTACATGACACTTCACCATCTTTGGGCCTAAGGGAATGCATTGTGGAGTAGTAATTAGATGATGGGTTGCTAGAGTGACAGAAGCTTAAACCCTAGTTTATGCGCTTTTGCGTAAGGGGCTGATTTGGATCCATATGTTTAATGCTATGGTTAGAGTTATCTTAATTCTTCTTTCGTAGTTGCGGATGCTTGCGAGAGGGGGTAATCATAAGTGGGAGGTTTGTTCAAGTAAGAATAGCACCCAAGCACTGGTCCACCCACATATCAAATTATCAAAGTAGCGAACGCGAATCAAACAAACATGATGAAAGTGACTAGATGAAATTCCCATGTGTCCTCGAGAACGCTTTGCTTATTATAAGAGATCATTCCGGCTTGTCCTTTGCTACAAAAAGGATTGGGACACCTTGCTACACTCTTTGTTACTATTGCTACTTGTCACTTGTTAAAAATTATCTTGCTATCAAACTACTCGTTACCGATAATTTCAGTGCCTGCAGGAAATACCTTGCTGAAAACCGCTTGTCATTTCCTTCTGCTCCTCGTTGGGTTCGACACTCTTACTTATCGAAAGGACTACGATTGATCCCCTATACTTGTGGGTTATCATCCCCCAGTCCATGCTCTTCCTCCTCCAGGATGCAAGCTTCTTCGGAGGCCCAGCCGAGAATGCTGGGACCTCGGTCTTGCCAGCAGCGAGTGGCTCGGTGATATAAAACCACTCGCGCTGTCACTCCTTGATAGTCTCTATGAAGGTGCCTTTGAACTAGCCTGCCTTCAAGTTCTTCCTAATCATCGCGCCCTCGCATTCCACGAGCTCAGAGCCGCTGGATCTTGGCTTGATTCCGAAGATCTTCAGCCACAATCCGAAGTGCGGCTCGATGCAGAGGAAGGCCTCACAGACGGTGATGAAGTAGGTGAGGTGAAGGATGGAGTTCGGGGCTAGATGGTGGAAATCTATCCCATAAAAGAACATGATCCCGCGCACGAAAGGGTGCAGCGGGAACCCCAAACCTCTGATGAAGTGGGGGATGAAGACAACCCTCTCCCCAGGATTGGGAGTGGGTACTCGCTGGTTCAGCTCCGGCACGCGAGTGTAGACCTCAGTGGGGATGTACCCCGCGCTGCGTAGCTCCAGGGTGGTGCCCTCCATGACGGAGGAGCTGGCCCAGTGCCCCTTGAGGGTGTTCTCCGCCATTGCGGGGGATGAAGGTGGAGAAGCGCTGAGAGAGCGAGGCGGATTCGGGTTTGGATCTAGGCGCTGGAGTTCAAGAGGCAGCAGGCAGGAAGGAAGGGGAGCGTACTTTTCCTGTCGCTATCCTTTTGCTCTTATATAGGCTAATAAAAAGGCCAAGAGTCCCTCCGGCCGCGTCGTTGAAATCGGCCATTCCCCGTAAAAAGATGTCGTTATGCGCATAGGGAGAAACAAAATCTTAATGATATCCCTTAGAAAACGGGCACGATCTCCGTCTCGATGGGACGTGCCAATAAGAGGATTGCCTCGGGCCGCAATTCGAGTGAGCAGTAACTACTCGCCCTGTCGTGGGTGGTGCTGCTTCGATAAAGTTGTCAGACTAGAAGTACTATTCACACCTACGCGGCAGGCCTTCAAGGCTAAGTAACCCCACGTCTTGGGACGCGGAGCGGGTTCGGTCGGGTCCTGTTCAAGGGACGCCACTCCTTCGAGGAGTGTTCCATGGTGGCTTCGGATGAAGAAAGGTATCAACAGAAAAGGGAGAACTCGTCTGTCGAGCCAAGGACTTCGGATCCGAAGTTGTTAAAATCGAAGAGGTCGTCCTCGGCATAGAAGACTAGTTTAGGGGCTACTGATGGTGTCCTGGAATAGGGGGTGCTAACCTAGTCGACCCATAGTCCTCGGCTAGGCCTGGGGGCCCTCACTCTCCTTCAGATGGATTCCAGAAGCTACACGCCTGGACGTGATCAAGACTGCGTCTACCGAAGACTTGGCGTATACTCCCAGACATCTCCTACCGCCTCCATATGCGTCCCTGGATACCGACCATGTAACCCTAGATGCCCTACCTGGCGTGTATATAAGCCGAAGGGTTTAGCCCGTAGAGGGGACGGAATCACAATTGCCATTCACCTAGCCTTAGGGTTAGATCTCTCCTTACGATCTCGAGGTAGATCAAGCTTGTACTCGATACATCATCATCAATATAATCAAAGCAGGACATAGGGTATTACCTCTTCGAGAGGGCCCGAACCTGGGTAAATACTGTCTCCTTCGTTCCTGTTACCATCGATCCGAGATCCATAGCTCGGGACCCCCTACCGTGAGGTCTGCTGGTTTTACCACCGACAGTATGTGCATGCATGCATGATAGAAAGTTAGTGGTATCTATACATAGAAGAGGAGTGTGTCGAGTCCATGGAACCCAGGGTACCTCTGCCCGTCTGCCCGCGGCCCAGAGCGCAACGCTTGGCGGTGGCCCAATGAGTGGCCCACCAGCGGGCGCCTCAAGCAAGACCCCTCATGAGGCCCCGGCCTCCTGAGAACCCCTCCCCAGGGAGCGGCAAGCAAGACTTAGCCACGACTTCACCGAGAGCCTCGCGAGGCCTTCTTGCAAGGCGGCCTCCCGAGTTTGCCTCCCGAGGCACCCTCACGAAGATATGCAAGACGAGTCCCGTTCGGCTCGGTCGCGCGGTCTCGTGCCCACCACGTGGGTGACGCGCGCGGCGACGAACGGCGACAGAGGCCGCGCCAGCAGGTGCGGATGGAGAGGATTTCCCCTTTTGTGCTAAGGGAGCGAGGCCAGCAGTCCGTTTCCCAAAGCAACCCCCAAAGGTTGCTTGATCGGTGAAAGAAGACCAAGACGATGGACGCGCAGGGCGGAGGTCACCACCGAGCCCACTGGCGCGTCATGGATTATCGCTTTGCAGGCGAAGACCACCTTTTGTCATGATAGACTGTGCCCCTGTACCCCTTCAAAAATGCCGTTGTGAGGCAACCCTTCCCGCCAATGTTTTCGGGGCAAGAGGACCGAGGCAGATATAAAAGGAGGGCAGGGTGCCGCTATAGAGAGGATCCGAGACCGATCCCACCTTCTACCACCTTGTACGCTTGTACTCACCAGAGCAATCACAACCAAGCAGGAGTAGGGTTTTACACCGCAAGGTGGCCTGAACCTGGGTAAACCGCTGTGCCTCCGGCCCGCTCTCGCCAGCGCGCTCTTGCCGTAGCTTCGCCGTAGTTTAGCCGTGGTAGGGGACGAGGTGGTAGGAATGAGCTCACCCCAGTGTTCGAACCTTTAAGTGCCCGGACGACTTTCAACATTTGGTGTGCCAGGTAGGGGTGCGCTACTGTTCTTCTGTTCCGTCTTCCACTCCACCAGCTTCATGGCCGATGCTCGCCGCGAGCGCGCTGAGCGCAGGGTGGGTCGCGTTGCCCAGACAGAGCCGGTGGGCCGCGGCAACTGCCGCCGCATCGAGGCCCCTGCTGCCACCGACCCTGCCGCCCACGAGCAGCAGGACTCCTCCCTGCACCCCTCCGTGTAGGCAGATGGCCGCACCGCCATGACCTCCTCCTCCCTCACCCGCCGTGGGCTGCCGAACGCGCAGGCCGCGCTGCTCATGGAGCGTGAGTTGCTGCGCTACTGTCTAGCTGACACCGGCTACGATGCCTGGCTTGGTCGCATCACCGAGCTCATCAACGCTGCCGGGGATGCTCTGACGCTTTCCCACTCGCTCCGCCCTCTGCCGTCTCACGCTGGGGACGTGGCGCATGGCGCTCCCCCGCCTCCTTCTCTACGTAATGAACCCGTCGGGCACCAACGCAACGCGCGGGCACATGAGCCATCCCGCGGCACGTCCTCTCCGGTTCAAGATGAGGCCAGCTGCCAGATCGTCCTCCGCGCGCCGCCTGATGCACGTGTGCTCCTCGAGCAGTAGCGCCGGCGCCAAGACCAGACCATCCAGGAGGTCGCGGCGGCCGGGCGCCAGAACCACGCCGCCCTCGCCGGCGGTGTTCCCTCGAGTGGCGTGGGCTGCCGCACCTTCACTCGCGAGCTGCGCCAGGTGGTGTGGCCCGTAAAGTTCAAGCCGGACCTGCCTCCACGCTACGATGGCACCCCCAACCCCGCGGAGTTCCTTCAGCTCTATGCACTGAGCATCGAGGAGGCGAACGGTGACGACAAGGTCATGGCGAAATGGTTCCCCATGGCCCTCAAGGACGGCCCGCGCTCTTGGCTCATGAACCTCCCTAAGGCGTCCATCTCATCGTGGGGCGAGCTATGCGACTACTTCATCACCAACTTCAAGGGCACGCACGACCGCTCCCTCACCATCAACGACCTGCGGCACGTGCGGCAATGCCCGGACGAGACCCTCCGCAAGTACATTCGGCGCTTCAGCCAGGTGCGCAACAAGATTCCGCGCGCCTCTGACGCGGCCGTCATCTCCGCATTCTCCACGGGCGTCGCGGACGTCAAGATGCGCGAGAAGCTCACCATCAATGATGAGCTGGACTCGGTGCTTGAGTTGTTCGACCTCGCCGACCAGTACGCCAAGGCTGAAGAAGGTCGCCTCTTCGTCCACAACGACCCCGATGCGGCGCCCGACACCGCTAAGGCCAAGAGCAAGGACGTCAAGCGGAAGGGCCCTGCCGTGCTTGCGGCGGAGCCCGAGCAGAAGCGCGGCCGTGACCGTGACGAGCCCAAAAGGGACGACCACCCTCTCTGCGCCTACCACAACTCGCGGTCCCACAACATTGAAGACTGCCAGGAGCTCAAGCTGCTCCACGACGAGCGCCTGGGCCGCCGAGGCGACCGCAACGACCGTGGCGTCGGTCGTAGAGGTGGCCGCAGCGGCAACCGCTGGGACGGCCGCGGCGGCAACGGCAACTTCCACCAAGGCTGGTGCGACCAGCCTCATGAGGCCGCCTGGCATGACTAGCCTCGTGAGGCCGCCTGGCGTGATCAGCCTCGTGAGGCAAACCCTTAGGCCAACGCCGCTCTTCTGCCGCTGCCGCCGCCACCCCGGAGGAACGACGTCAACCAGCCTGAAGAGGGCGCTGGGGGCTACCAGGAGCCTTGCGCAGTTGCCTGCATCCTTGACGGAGCTCAGGCTCCTGCATCCAACCGCCACTTCAAGCAGTTCTCTCGCGAGGTGAACGCCACCCTCTCGAAGCCAGAAGCCGCACGGCCCCTCAAGTGGTCATAGTACACCATCACCTTCGACTCCAAGGACCACCCCAAGTCCATGACCGCCGTAGGCGCGCTTCCCATGTTGTGCACTCCCACCATCAGCAACGTCGCGGTCACCAAGACCCTCATCGACGGAGGTGCCGGCCTCAACGTGCTCTCAGTCGAGACCTTCGAGCAGCTGCAGGTGCCTTACGTGCAGCTCATGCCGACGAGGCCCTTCTCGGGTGTCATCGATGGCTCCACGGTGCCTCTGGGGCAGGTGCGCCTCCCCGTCACCTTCGGCACCCGCAAGAACTACCACACTGAGCTCATCGACTTCGATGTCGCCCACATCAGCCTACCCTACAACGCCATCTTGGGCTACCCCGCGCTCGCCAAGTTCATGGCGATGTCTCATCACGCCTACAACGTCCTCAAGATGCCTGGCTGCAACGGCGTCATCACCGTCTCCAGCGATGAGAAGGACGCGATCTACTCCCTTGAGCACGCCTACAAGGCCGCCGCAACCACCCATCTAGCTGACGAGGATGCGGTCGAGCCTCCTGAGGCCGCGCTCACGAAGAAGAAGCAGTTGTTCTCTCAGGACCGCACCGAGACGAAGAAGGTGTCGGTTGACGGCAGTGGCTCAGGCCCTGCCTTCACCATCGGCACCGGCCTTGCTCTTGCAAAGGAAAGCGCGCTCGTCACCTTCCTTCAGGCAAACTCGGATGTTTTCGCAAGGAAAGCATCTGACTTGTCCGGTGTACCAAGGGAGGTGATCGAGCACCACCTTGCGGTGTGCCCCAACGCACGCCCCGTCAAGCAAAAAGCGCGGCGCCAGGCGCCCGAAAAGCAAGAGCTCGTCATTCAAGAAGTGCACAAGCTGCAAGAAGCAAGAGTCGTCCATGAGGTGCGCCATCCCGAATGGCTCAACAACCCAGTCGTCGTCCCCAAGAAGGGCGGCAAGGAGTGCATGTGCATCGACTGCACGAGCCTCAACGAGGCCTGCCCTTAGGGGCCCTTTCTGCTGCCGCGCGCCGGCTTGGGCGTGTGTGGCACCCCGGCTCAGAGCAACCGGTTTACCTTGCATTGCCAGCCCAGAGATCAAGTCTTCTCGCAATACACAACAACTTGGTACAGAAAACAACCACTTTATTGATCTCTTAGCGGGAACGTAGGTTTACATCTTACATGATGGGCGAGGCCAAGCGGCACACACGGTGCGGCTGCACTTATGTACATTATTTAGTAGACATCTTTAGGGCCTCGATGATAAGGGAACTACTACGCGACAGCGGAACGACGAGGTAGCGGAACTCCATTTCCACAGGGACACTGCTGGGATGCGGCCAAGATCGCGACAAACTGCTCAACGTCAACTCCTTGCACGGCTTCTCCTGCATCTGGCATGATAAGCCAGGTGAGTACTTTGAATGTACTCGCAAGCTCACAGCAAACAAAACAAGTGCGACAAACAATAACAAGGCATTTAACAGATTTAATGCATGAGCATGATACTACTCAACATGAGATGTGCGTGAAACATTGCCATGGTCCTCGGGACCAACTTACCATCTCCGGGTTACCGCGTAACCACCGTTCATAACTTACCAACGTGATCCTTACTTGAACACATTCATACCTTTCGTAGTGATCCCCGATCACCATTTTCTGTGCCATCTTGTGAATCTTAGTGTGCAACTTAATTATATCTGTTGACCCACGGTGTGACCTACTACGAACTGTGTCCATATCCGAGGACACGGCTATCGATAGATTATACACTCTGCAGAGGTTAGTACACTGTACCCACACCACGAAACTCATGGCCTTGTGCTCCCATTCGGGTGGACCAACGACATTCCGACAAAACCAGTCTATTGCATGACACCCTCCCGGCCACTCCGACAAACTCCCCTTTGGGCTATGTCCTGGGAGACCCTGGTGCCAACATGTGACACCCGCCACCTCTGTGGCTGCCACCATCATGGCCAAACATAAACACTGTCCCAAACGGGGACCTTAGTACCATCAAAACTCGGGTCCTCAAGGTTATGACTGCCTACCGGGCCAGGGTAGCGCCAGAGCACAACCTTCCCTCATAGGAGGCACCGGCGAGAGGCATGAAAATAGACCACATTAGGGCCTCCCCATCCAGGCAAGTGTGGTTGCACTGGTGAGCTCGATTCGGTGGCACCATGACTCGATCAACAACATGTTCAAGTTGGATTATTATCAAGTTTAACTTGAAAAGAAAATGATTCGAGTCATAGTGTATGAATGGATGCACGGGTCACGATCATGAATAACAAATGCATCATGTTGTCATATGAGTATATGCCATGATACCTACTGCACACTAGCAAGAAAGCATGTATCCTACTGCATAACTTATCAACATGACAGAACAAAGTTTATGCAATAAGATTTATATAGCAAATTATTTTAAATAGTGAATAAAGGATGAATTTAATTCAATTAAACCAAGTCATTGCAATGCCATCCTTGCATATGAATGTTGTGGCTTGCCTTGGTTCAGAGAAGTGTCACAGTACTCCTGGCCTTCTCCAACACAACTAGGTTCTTTTGAAATTAAATTAAATGCAAAAAGAAAATATCACATAACACTGTTTATTGCACCAGAAATACTCAATAGCAAGAAAAATTCTGAAAATTGGCATACAGAAACTTTGGAATTTTACAAACCAGTAGCAAAAAGAATCATCTCATTTGGACTTATGGATAAAAAGTTATAGCTGGTCAAAGTTGGATTAGTTCTGGTCAAAGTTTCTGATAAATAGAAAATCTAGCAGCGGCCACGTCGAAGACGTATTCGGAGAATACGCCTCCACTTATACCGGTTCGGCCGAGCGGGTGAGAGGCTGACGGGCGGGGCCCACTGTCAGGGTTAAACAGAAGAGATGGAGGGAACAGAGCCTAGCGGCTCTGTCGCCGGCGTTTCTCCGGCGAGGAGACGTCGGCGATCACCGGAGAGAGGGGGAATGGGACTAGCTCGTCGAGACGGTCACGTACGTACCCGAAGCTCGAGCTGAGGTGGTCGGACGGCGTCGAGGCGATCCTCTCCAGAGACGGCGGTGGCGGAGCTGATCGGGATCGGCGTTTCCAGCGACAATCCGGTGAGCTCTTGGTACCGTCGTGCTCAGGAGGTTGCTACGGTCTCAGGGGTATCAGTGGTTGGAGCTGGGGTGGGTTAGGATGAGTGCTCGGAGAAGAGGTCGCCGGCGAGGTTAGAAGGCCAGAGGCCTTCCCGGCGTTGCCAGCAGCTTCTAGAGCTCGATTTGAGAGGGGAGAGGAGGTTTGGGATGGCTAGAACGATCGGGGTGGAGCTCTATTTATAGGAGGAGGCGAGGTAGTGCTCGGGCTCCGCCGGAGTAGAGCGGCAGGGCGAACTGGGGGCGGTGAGGACTCGGGCAGCGACGCGGGGTGAAGCAGAGGAGCACAGGGCGACGCGGTGCACGCATGCGGCCACAGTGGCGTGCACTACGCGCGAAAAAAGGGCACGCGAGCTCACTGTTCCTGCCGCTAGCTCTAGGCCTCTTCCGGCGAGCTGCATTCCGGCGTCGGGGAGGAGCAGGGAGAGGATTGGGTGGCGCTCGGGGGTTGGCTGCGGCGCTGGGACATGGAGAGGTGTCGCGGGGAGAGTGGTTGGACGGCGGTCGATCGGACCCGACGGACAGAGCGCACAGAGCGCGTGCAATGCACCCTGTCCGCACGCGGTCACCGCGTGCATTGGCATGCAGGTGACTTTCGGCGCTGCCACACCATGTCCATCGTGAAGTCCTCTCAAAGCTTTGCCTAGACATGCGATGGGCTTGCCAAATGGCTCACTGGAGGTGACAAGAGGGAGCTGCAAAGTTTCTGGACAGAAACTTGCTCCAAGCACTGGGGACAAATGGCTGGTTAATTAGAGCTGAAACTAGGCGTTTAAGCATCCCCTAGGAGGGTAATCAAGTCGTAAAAATTTCAGCTAAAAAGGATCAAGGAAAAATATAGTTGCTTCACAATGTGCTCTTTCTGACCAGAAGCAAAAACATTTTCCCTGGCTGAAATTTTCCAAATGACCATGGGATATTTTTGCATAGGAAGGTGAGGCATGATCCAAAGAATATTTGGGAATTTTCTTGGAATTTTCTGAGCCATAAAAATAGGGGTTGCTTCATAGCTCTCTGGGGAAAAAGGCATTTTCAGAGAGAAAAAGCACATAATGCCATTAAATAAAAATATCCAATGGCATTATTTTGAGAGGGATGAGGTCTAGGGAGGGTTTAGGGATGAAACAACCCACTTGGAAGAAAATCAAAAATAAATCCAAGTGGTAAGTCCAAAAGAAATGACAGAAAACCTCAAATGCAAATAATAAATCCAAATAAAAGAAAAAGGCAAAATCCAGGGAGGTACAAACCTCCCCCCCCCCTTAGGATGAATCTCGTCCTCAAGATTCGGTTGCTCAGGAAACAAATATGGGTATGCAGTCCTTAAGTAATCCACTCTTTCCCAGGTGGCTTCATCTTCGGTGTGGTGCTCCCATTGGACTTTATAAAATTTTATAGTCTTGCTGCGGGTGACTCTGTCCATCTCTTCCAGAATTCTCAAGGGTTTCTCCTCGTAGGTTAAATCCTTGGCAAGCTCTAGTTCTGCCATATCCGCCTGCTTTGCGGGTGGTGCGATGCATTTCCGTAGCTGAGACACGTGGAACACATCATGAACCTTGGATAGTTCGGGAGGCAATTCTAACTGATAGGCCACTTTGCCCACTCTGGTCATAACTAGAAACGGACCGATGTATCTTGGTGCAAGCTTTCCCCGAGTATGAAACCTTTTAACTCCTTTCATGGGGGTAACTCGAAGATATGCATATTCGCCTGGTTCGAAACTGATCTGCCTGTGCTTTGAATCATAGTAACTCTTCTGACGAGATTTTGCCACTTGCAGTCTATCTCGAATTTCTTTAACTTGCTTTTCTGCTTCCATCATTAAATCTGTCCCGAAGATTCAGCTATTTCCGGTCTGAGACCAGTTCAGCGGGGTACGACACTTACGTCCATATAGAGCCTCAAAAGGTGACATCTTGAGGCTAGTCTGATAGCCGTTGTTGTAAGTAAACTCAGCGTACGGCAGGCTGTCTTCCCATTTGGGTCCATGTGCAAGGGCGCATGCTCAAAGCATATCTTCCAAGATTTGATTTACCCGCTCTGTCTGCCCATCTGTCTGAGGGTGATAGGCAGTGCTATGCTTCAAAGCGGTTCCCAAGGCTTGATGTAGGCATAGCCAGAATGCCGAGGTAAATAAAGATCCTCGGTCTGAAGTGATAGTCCTTGGTACCCCATGCAGACTGACGATCCTGGATACGTAGAGTTGAGCGAGTTGGTCTACACGGTAGGTTGTCCTTATTGGAATAAAGTGGGCCACCTTGGTGAGCATGTCGACCACGACCCATATGGCATTATTTCCTCGTGGTGTCCTTGGTAGTCCCATGATAAAGTCCATGCAGATATCATCCCATTTCCATTGCGGAACGGGTAAGGGTTGAAGTAGACCGGCGGGTTTCTGGTGTTCAGCCTTCACCTTGTTGCATATCTCACAACAGGCGACGTAATAGGCGATGTCTTTCTTCATACCTTCCCACCAGAATGTTTGCTTCAAGTCTTGATACATTTTGGTGCCTCTAGGATGAATAGAGTATGCGGACTCGTGAGCTTCTTTCAGAATCTTCTGCTTTAATTCTTCGAGGTTTGGTACACAGACTCGATCACGAAATCGGAGTGTACCTTTGTCATCAATGTTGAAATCTGGTGTCTTCCCTTGTCGTGCTTGGGTCATTATCTTGAGTAACATTGGGTCACCAGGTTGAGTCTTTCGGATTTCGTCTTCCAGGGTAGGGGTTACTTCCAAGGTAACCGAGCAGATTGCATCACACAAGATCATATTGAGCTGAGCTATTTCTTCTTGAAGTGTTGGGTGCAGATGCTCGATTAATGAGTTTGTGGTAGCCGGTTTGCGACTGAGGGCATGGGCGACCACATTTGCTTTTCCTGGGTGGTAGTTGATACCAGGTCATAGTCTTTGACCAATTCAAGCCATCTCCGCTGTCGGAGGTTCAAGTCTGGCTGAGTGAATATATATTTGAGACTCTTATGGTCGGTGTAGATTTGGCATCATTTTCTGATGATGTAATGCCTCCAAATCTTTAAAGCGTGAACCACAGCTGCCATTTCTAAGTCATGGGTAGGATAATTCTCCTCATGGGGTCGGAGCTGTCTTGATGCGTAGGCCACTACCTTTCCATCTTGCATAAGTACACACCCAATACCACGCCTGGATGCGTCGCAATAGATGTCGAAGCTCCAGTAGATATCTGGTAGAGTTAATACTAGAGCGGTGGTCAAACGGATCTTGAGTTCATTGAAACTGTTCTCACATGCTTCCGTACATATAAACTTCTGATTCTTCTTGAGTAATTCAGTCATTGGCTTGGCAATCTTTGAGAAGCCTTCAATGAAGCGACGGTAATAACCTGCTAGACCCAAGAAACTCCTGATTTCTGTTACTGAAACCGGTGTCTTGCACTTCAGACTTCGGTGACTTTGCTTTGGTCCACGGCCACTCCTTGAGCGGAAAGAGTATGCCCAAGGAATCCTACTTCCTTAAGCCAAAATTCGCATTTGCTGAACTTGGCGTAGAGTTGATGAGCGCGTAATCGTTCCAACACTGCTCGGAGATGTTGCTTGTGCTCCTCTTCACTTTTGGAATATATGAGGATGTCATCAATGAACACCACTACAAACTTGTCCAAGAAGTCAATGAACACCTTGTTCATCATGTGCATGAAGAATGCAGGAGCGTTGGTCAGCCCAAATGACATGACCGTATACTCGTACAGCCCGTACCGTGTAGTGAATACTGTCTTAGGAATATCTTATTTTCTGATTTTCAGCTGGTGATATCCGGTGCGTAAATCAATCTTGGAGAACACTTGAGCTCCGCTGAGTTGATCGAACAAGTCATCAATCCTGGGCAGCGGGTATTTATTCTTGATTGTGACATCATTGAGAGCACGGTAGTCAACACACATCCGAAGACTGCCGTCTTTCTTGCCCACGAATATCGCAGGTGCACCCCAAGGAGATGAACTGGGGCGGATATATCCTTTTTGGAGCATCTCATCCAATTGCTTCTTCAACTCCACTAGTTCAGACGAAGGCATTCGATAATATTTCTTGTAAATTGGTGCCCTCCCGGGCACAAGTGCGATTGAAAATTCAAGCTCCCGGTCAGGTGGCATGCCCGATAATTCATCTGGAAACACATCTGGGAACTCACAGATCACTGGGACTAGATTCATCTCTATAGTAATGGCAGCATATACCATCCCTTTCTTTGGTATGGCTCGACCAGCATAGAATCGGGCGAACTGGCCTGAGGGATTTATAAGCGTGACTTCTCTTGTTGCGCAGTTGATATAGACATGGTGTCTTGTCAACCAATCCATCCCCAAAATAATATCCAAGGTGGGAGACTCAATGGATACCAGGGATGCGGGGAAGATGACTCCATAGATTGATATTTTCAATCCTCGACATACAATATTTGTCCTGAGCCTGGATCCGGGGGATTGTACCACCATAGCTTTGTCCAAAAGAGTATAGGAAAGGCGATGTTGGGTAACAAAACTCCGCGAAATAAAAGAATGGGAAGCCCCGGAATCGAATAAAATTGTTGCAGGTATGTCATTAACAGGAAACATACCAATGACCACATCGGGGACTTCTGCAACTTCTTCAGCGGAGATATGATGAACTTGCCCTTGAATGTACCTTCGTTTGGGAAATTGCCCCACATAATTGACTTGAGGCTTCAGGTTAGTTTGTGCCTTGCCGTTCTTGGGACACTGCCTAGAGTAATGCCCAGTCTGTCCACATGTGAAACAGGCATTGTTACGCTGACAGTCTTCCTTGTTTGGCTTGGCGATCACAGTCTTGATCTGATTTTCATTCTTGATATTCCCCTGCTGCCAAGTTGGCTTAAACTCGAACTGTGGTTGCTGCCAAGTACGGACTTTCTGAAAGACTTGTCCTTCCTTCTTGGGTTCAAACTTGCGTTTGCGGTCATCATTGGCAGTCTTATGATCATTAACCAGTTTGTGTTCCCTTTCGGCAATGAGTGCCTTGTTTACCAATGTTTGGAAGTCAGGGAAATCCAGCATGTTGAGTGCACATCGAAGGGTAAGGTTGAGTCCTCCGAGGAACCGATCTATCTTCCGTTCTTCAGTGGCCACAACATGAGTGGAGTAACGTGCCAAGTGATTGAACTTGTTTAAATATTCACTTACAGTCGAGTTCCCTTCGGTAAGGGTGAGAAATTCTCGCTGCTTGACTTTCATGATGCCGGCAGGAATATGGTACTTGCAGAATTTATCCTTGAATTTATCCCAAGTAATCTCGTCTCAGCAGGCCACATAACTCTGGCATTATCCCACCATATAGCAGCTGGTCCTTCCAGATAATGAGTGGCGAAGGGTACCTTATCAGCATCTTCAGTGCGAGCAATTTCTAGCTTCTTCTCAATGGTCCTTAACCAATCATCGGCTTCCATCGGGTCCACTGCTTGACTGAAACTTTGCGGTTTGGTTCTCTGAAAATCTGACAGCTTGGATTGATTACCATTCTGATTATTCTGCCCAACCATAGTCTGCATGCCTCTCAGGAATTCCATCAGGTCTTGGTTTCTTTTCTCCTCAAACATCCGCATAATCTTCTCTGTCGTGGGTGCTTGAGGTGGAGGAGGCGATGGCTGATATGGTTCTGGAGAATGTCCAGCCTGCCTGGCGGATCGACGAACTGGAGTATCGTCGCCCCCATGACAGTTACTGCCACACCTTGTCATCCGATATATGTTTCCCAATATGAAGCATCGAGATGAGCAACATCCATTAGGGGAAAACAATCGAAATAGGGAGGTGAAGCAACAAACCCGGAAAAGAAATCGAGAAAAGCCAAAGCGAATAACAGAAAGCAACATACTTAAACAACACATCATCCAGCATACATAGCGGGGCAACAGCATGGATAGTACTACTACATGCATACAACCAAACACTACATCATCCTCGTCTACATGCGACGACCGGGATCGCACTGGCACACTGACGGTCCTGCTGGTGTCTCCTCGGTGTCGGACTCCGAATCGGAACTGATAACGGATACATCTGGAGCAAAGGAAACTCGACGACGCTGACGGGAAGACTCTCCCTCAGGGTCGGGAGCAGGGTGACTCCGCAGCATTGGAGCGGCAGGAGTAGCGAGAAGCATAGCCCACTAGGCTGGGGACTCATGGGGAGTCACTATCGAAGTGCCTGAGTTACTCTGAGAAGGTGTGGGGGTTACTGGAGTGGGTGGAGTTAAGGTAACTGGGGGAACAAGTGATGTGTGGATAAGCAGGGGTGGAGCGAAGGCAGATCGAGCGGCAGCTAGCTCACCTCGAACACGGTCCAGCTCCTGGGCTAGACTGGTGATCAGAAAATATCCCGCCGTTATGTAGCGAGACAGGTGACTGGCTGACCGGTCGCACTCCGGATTAATGTAAGGGAAGCGGATCTGTCCTGACTCATACAGGGATGGATAAAAGTAGAAACCTGGGTGAGTCTGCATGCTGCAAACTGGATCGCCTGGTCGGGTGTAGAAGCAGTCCCGCCCTTGGTGGAGCGAGTGTAAGTGCCCACCATGGTACTGTTGTGCATGACGACCTCCGCATGATACTCGTAAACGCCGTCATCAAGCTGCTCTCGGTACACCTGATAGATGGGGTCATCGCCATCGGGGTAGAGTCGGCGCCACACGTTGCTAAGCAAATGCGGAAAAGTGGAAGGTGCCAGCTCAGGCCGGTACGGATAAGGGACTGGTGCCATCTACACTCACAACATTAGCTGATCAGTATTAGTAGTAAGCTATATGCATGCAATGCAACACCCAAGTGTACAACCAAGTCTCAAACCACTACCTAGGTTAAAACTACCGTTTTCTAACGCGTCGGCTTTCTAGGGCTTCCTACAGTCAACGCGGCTCTGATACCAAGCGTTGTGGCACCCCGGCTCAGAGCAACCTGTTTACCTTGCATTGCCAGCCCAGAGATCAAGTCATCTGGCAATACACAATAACTTGGTACAGAAAACAACCGCTTTATTGATCTCTTAGCGGGAACATAGGTTTACATCTTACATGATGGGCGAGGCCAAGCGGCACACACGGTGCGGCTGCACTTATGTACATTATTTAGTAGACATCTTCACGGCCTCGATGATAAGGGAACTACTATGCGACAGCGGAACGATGAGGTAGCGGAACTCCATTTCCACAGCGACACTGCTGGGACGCGGCCTAGATCGCGACTAACTGCTCAACGTCAACTCCTTGCACGGCTTCTCCTGCATCTGGCATGATAAGCCAGGTGAGTACTTTGAATGTACTCGCAAGCTCACAGCAAACAAAAGAAGTGCGACAAACAATAACAAGGCATTTAACAAATTTAATGCATGAGCATGATACTACTCAACATGAGATGTGCGTTAAACATTGCCATGGTCCTCGGGACCAACTTACCATCTCGGGGTTACCGCGTAACCACCGTTCATAACTAACCAACGTGATCCTTACTTGATCACATTCATACCTTTCGTATTGATCCCCGATCACCATTTTCTGTGCCATCTTGTGAATCTTAGTGTGCAAGTTAATTATATCTGTTGACTCATGGTGTGACCTACTACGAACTGTGTCCATATCCGAGGACGCGGCTATCGATAGATTATACACTCTGCAGAGGTTAGTACACTATACCCACACCACGGAACTCATGGCCTCATGCTCCCATTCGGGTGGACCAACGACATTCCGACAAAACTAGTCTATTGCATGACACCCTCCCGGCCACTCCGACAAACTCCCCTTTGGGCTATGTCCTGGGTGACCCTGGTGCCAACATGTGACACCCGCCACCTCTGTGGCTGCCACCGTCGTGGCCAAACATAAACACTGTCCCAAACGGGGACCTTGGTACCATCAAAACTCGGGTCCTCAAGGTTATGACTACCTACCGGGCCAGGGTAGCGCCAGAGCACAACCTTCCCTCGTAGGAGGCACCGCGAGAGGCATGACAATAGACCGCATTAGGGCCTCCCCATCCAGGCAAGTGTGGTTGCACTGGTGAGCTCGATTCGGTGGCACCATGACTCGACCAACAGCATGTTCAAGTTGGATTATTATCAAGTTTAACTTGAAAATAAAATGATTCGAGTCACAGTGTATGAATGGATGCACGCGTCACGATCATGAATAACAAATGCATCATGTTGTCATATGAGTATATGTCATGATACCTACTGCACACTAGCAAGAAAGCATGTATCCTACTGCATAACTTATCAACATGACAGAACAAAGTTTATGCAATAAGATTTATATAGCAAATTATTTTTAAATGGTGAATAAAGGATGAATTTAATTCAATTAAACCAAGTCATTGCAATGCCATCCTTGCATATGAATGTTGTGGCTTGCCTTGGTTCAGAGAAGTGTCACGGTACTCCTGGCCTTCTCCAACACAACTAGGTTCTTCTGAAATTAAATTAAATGCAAAAAGAAAATGTCACATAACACTATTTATTGCACCAGAAATTCTTAACAGCAAGAAAAATTCTGAAAATTGGCATACAGAAACTTTGGAATTTTACAAACCAGTAGCAAAAAGAATTATCTCATTTGGACTTATGGATAAAAAGTTATAGCTGGTCAAAGTTGGATTAGTTCTGGTCAAAGTTTCTAATAAATAGAAAATCTAGCAGCGGCCACGTCGAAGACGTATTCGGAGAATACGCCTCCACTTATACCGGTTCGGCCGAGCGGGTGAGAGGCTGACGGGCGGGGCCCGCTGTCAGGGTTAAACAGAAGAGAGGGAGGGAACAGAGCCTAGCGGCTCTGTCGCCGGCGTTTCTCCGGCGAGGAGATGTCGGCGATCACCGGAGAGATGGGGAATGGGACTAGCTCATCGAGACGGTCACGTATGTACCCAAAGCTCGAGCTGAGGTGGTCGGACGGCGTCGCAGCGATCCTCTGCAGAGACGGCGGCGGCGGAGCTGATCGGGATCGGCGTTTCCGGCGACAATCCGGCGAGCTCTTGGTACCGTCGTGCTCAGGAGGTTGCTACGGTCTCAGGGGTATCAGTGGTTGGAGCTAGGGTGGGCTTGGATGAGTGCTAAGAGAAGAGGGATCCGCAGCGGTCGCCGGCGAGGTTTGAAGGCCAGAGGCCTTCCCGGCGTTGCCAGCAGCTTCTAGAGCTTGATTTGAGAGGGGAGAGGAGGTTTGGGATGGCTAGAACGATCGGGGAGGAGCTCTATTTATAGGAGGAGGCGAGGCAGTGCTCGGGCTCCGCTGGAGTAGATCGGCAGGGCGAACTGGGGCCGGTGAGGACTAGGGCAGCGACGCGGGGTGAAGCAGAGGAGCACAGGGCGACGCGATGCACGCGTGCGGCCACAGTGGCGCGCACTACACGCGAAAAACGGGCACGCGAGCTCACTGTTCCCGCCGCTAGCTCTCGGCCTCTTCCGGCAAGCTGCATTCCGGCGTCGGGGAGGAGCAGGGAGAGGATTGGGTGGCGCACGGGGGTTGGCTGCGGCGCTGGGACATGGAGAGGTGTCGCGGGGAGAGCGGTTGGACGGCGGCCGATCGGACCCGACGGACAGAGCGCACAGAGCGCGTGCAATGCACCCTGTCCGCACGCGGTCACCGCGTGCATTGGCATGCAGGTGACTTTTGGCGCTGCCACACCATGTCCATTGTGAAGTCCTCTCAAAGCTTTGCCTAGAAATGCGATGGGCTTGCCAAATGGCTCACTGGAGGTGACAAGAGGGAGCTACAAAGTTTCTGGACAGAAACTTGCTCCAAGCACTAGGGACAAATGGCTGGTTAATTAGAGCTGAAATTAGGCGTTTAAGCATCCCCTAGGAGGGTAATCAAGTGGTAAAAATTTCAGCTAAAAAGGATCAAGGAAAAATATAGTTGCTTCACAATGTGCTCTTTCTGACCAGAAGCAAAAACATTTTCCCTGGCTGAAATTTTCCAAATGACCATGGGATATTTTTGCATAGGAAGGTGAGGCATGATCCAAAGAATATTTGGGAATTTGTTGGTGCAATACTTGCCCTCTTGTGTTTTGGAGATTGTTGACAGAAACAGGCATGGACTGATTTGTTTGCTAGTGCACACAGAGAGAAATAGTCCATGCAGTGCCGAAGAGAATGCTGTTTCAGGTGAATAGTTCGAGGAACTTCACCGAAGAGAATGCTGTTTCAGGTGAATAGTTCGAGGAACTTCACCGAGGCTCAACTGCGGGCTACATCCCCGCGGACGCCGCCTGCCGGGCCCCGGAGCATAATCAGCGGATCCCTACTCCCAAGCCAAGGGAGAGGGTCATCTACCTTCCCCACCTCATCCGAGGTCTGGGATTTCCCCTGCACCCCTTCGTGCGCGGGGTTCTCTTCTACTACGGGCTAGATTTCCACCATCTGGCCCCGAATTCCATTCTACACCTCGCGGTGTTCATCACCGTCTACGAGGCCTTCCTCCCCATCGAGCCGCACTTCGGCCTATGGCTGAAAACGTTCAGAATCAATCCAAAGAGAAGCGGCGCTGATCTGGCGGAGTGTGGAGGGGTGATGGTTAGCAAGATCCAGAAGGTCGCCTGGTTCGAAGGTATCTTCGTAGAGACGATCAAGGAGTCGCAACAGGAGTGGTTCCATATCAACAAACCACTCGCAGGCGGCTAGGCCAAAGTTTTATGTGTGAAATTTCTGCATCATTTGTACTAAACTCAGCATTTTAGTGCAACATCCTTGGCACAAGTGAACACATGCTTGTACTGATCAGTGTCAAACCAGATCGATGTGTGGTGGGGAGCTAGTAATCCAGAGTACAGAGTGGAGTTGGTTGCCGAACAAGTTGCCTACTCCTGATTTCTTATGAGGAGCCAGCTATCTAGGAGCGGGGAGTGGAGCTGGGGATTTGATGGAGTGGAGTGGCTCTGAACAGGCTCTAAGTCCTTGCTTCGAAAGTTCTCGGGTGAGCCGAAGACTACTTCCAAACTTATGGTCCCTGTGCAATGTGCCTCCATGCATGGTATCACACCCTTGAAAGTGGTGTTGCTAGGTTTGATTCTTGATGGGTCGATGCCCATCTTACTGATCGTGTCAGCGTAGATAAGGTTTAGGCTACTGCCGCCATCCATGAGGACCCGGATTAAGTGAAACCCATCGATAATTGGATCCAGGACCAAAGCCGCCAGCCCTCCGTGACGGATACTGGTCGGGTGGTCGCGTTTATCCAAGGTGATCGGGCAAGCCGACCACGGATTATACTTCGGGGCTACAGGGTCTAGGTCATAGATGTCCCGAAGTGCTCGTTTCCTTTCCTTCTTTGGGATGTGTGTGATGTAAATCATATTCACATCCTTTACTTCGAAAGGGAATTGCTTTTGGCCTCCATTATTCGGCCTTCGACGTTCATCCTCGTCTTCACTGCAGGACTGGCCCTTGCCCTGGCCTTCGACTGCCACCTTTCTGGCCTGCTTGATGACACAGCAGTTCATGTTAGTGTGGTTGGCTGGTTTTCCGAAGTGCCATGGATTTGGCATGGCCTATCAAGAATTTTGTCGAGGGCGCTAGGGTCGTCCTTGTTCCCTTTACAGGGTTTCCTTTTCTGCCCGGCCTTGGCGTTGCTGATCCCAGCGTTTACCGCTGCGTCCTCGGCATCACTGCTGCTATTTTTGTGCCGCCGCTTGTTTTTGTTGCGCCGAGGCTTGCCATTGCCATCGCAGACCTCCAAGGTGCCGGCTTCACCGCCATGAGAGCTGCGAGCCAGCCAGCTGTCCTCGCCCGCGCAAAAGCGGGTCATTAGAGAGGTAAGGGCTGCCATGGTTCTCGGCTTATCTTGTTCGAGCTGTCACGCTAGCCATTCATCCCGGATACTATGCCGGAAGGCGGCGATCGCTTCTGCATCAGGACAATCTACTATCTGGTTCTTCTTAGTTAAGAACCGATTCCAAAACTTCCTGACTGACTCGCCAGGCTACTGAACGTTGTGACTGAGGTCATCGGCGTCTGGAGGCCAGACGTACGTGCCCTGGAAATTAGCTCGAAAGGCATCTTTGAGTTCTTCCCAGCTTCCAATAGAGTTTTCAGGCAGACTGTTCACCCAGTGTCTTGCTGGGCCTTTGAGCTCCAGCGGTAGGTATTTGATGGCGTGGAGATCGTCTCCTCGGGCCATGTGTATATGGAGAAGGAAATCCTCAATCCACGCCACAGGGTCAGTTGTTCCGTCGTATTGCTCAATATTTACGGGTTTAAATCCCTCTGGAAATTGGTGCTGCATCACATCGTCTATGAAGCACAGCGGGTGTGCGGCTTCCCTAACACGTGCCACGTTGTGGCGAAGATTGGATGACATCCAAGGATGAGTCTACTCTCGAGTCCTGTCATGCCTATCCAACCAGGCCTGATATCTGTCATGTCCAGCAAACGGTTGCCCTGTAGATCCATAGATGGACCTTGTTTGGGCTGCATTTGTGTTTAACCTCCTCCGCGGGTCATATTGGTCCTCAGGCTAGACGGGGTTCGTGCATGTTCAGCGAGGGATCAAAGGTGGGTTGTTGTCCCCTCCAGCCGTCCTATCCCGTCCTCGAGGGGGGCGGTCGGACTGGTTGCCTTTATCCTGCCTTAGTGGAATGCGTTTGGCCGCTTCGTCATCGAACGTCGGAAACAAGTGTCATCACGGGTAGCTATTCTTCGGCTCCGTGTGACATAGCTCGAAGTCCTGCTCAGTAGCTACGATCGCCACCCACTTGTCGTTGAGAGTGTGCTGGTCTGCTTGAAGCTGTTGTTGCTTTTTCTTCATACTCCGGGCGGTGGCGATGAGCCGTCACCGGAACTTTTCTTGCTCGGTGGGGTCTTCGGGGACGATCCAGTCTTTTGGTCCGAGGCTGACATCATCCTCGGATTCGGGGAGATAGTTACTATCTGCCAGGTCCTCGGAGCCATCTGGGTCATCGTTGTCTGTCGCCCCCATGGGTCTATCCCTCTGCTCGGGTGTGGCGTTATTGCCATCACCGAGATCGCCGGTGCTAACCGGATCGGCATCGTCAGTAGCAACATCGGTGTTCGTATTGTTATTGCTTCCCCTGCCTCTGCCCTTTCCTCTGGCCCGCTTTTGGGGACGCTGGCATTTGGTCGGGTCCTCATCGGGCTCCTCCTCAACACCTCTAGGGGTGTCGACCAAGTACACGCCGTAGGTAGCGGTAGCGGCCCACTTTCCCGTGTTGGAAGTGGCCAGTGGGGAAGCAGTACATGACATGCCGTCGATGTCTTCATCCATGTCGTCTGCCTCTTCGGAGGCGTAGTCAAGCACGTCGGTTAAATCTTTGATGGTGGCGACTAGGTGGGTGGTCGGTGGGACATAAATTTCCATGTCATCGGCTTTAAGTCCGATCTGATTGTAAACTGAGGGCGAGATAGCCTGATTCTGGATTCGGTCCAGCATCTCGTTTATCTGTGAAAGATCCTCTGTGCTCATGGCCTGGCCATAGGCCGGGTTAATGTGGAATAAGCTCTGTGGTTTGCTTGATGCAACTTCAGAGTCCTGGCCGACCAAGGTTAACTCCTGGTCGGCCGGTGAAGAGATTGGATCCGAACCTGATGCCGGCTCCGAGTTCAGATTCGACTCGAGGTCAAGATCCGGCGAGATTGTGATCGGGTCTACTCTTAAGATCGCGTCCATCGCAACGATGGTTGGATCGATGCTCGGCGCTGGCTCTGGAAGGAGATCCGCTCTGAGGATTGGGTCAAGGATCGGTTTCGAGGTCGAAGTCACGGCGTCTGAGGAGATCCCAAGCCGATCTGGCATCCAGCCGGAAAGGGAAAGGTCGCCACGGGAGTCGGCGGTATACTCCAAGCTTCCGAACATGATTATCTGGTTTGGGGCAAAGCTTTCGATGCGATCGAGGCGGCCAGCTGAGTTGGCATGCAAGACCATGCTACCGAAGGCAAAGAGCTAGCCGAGGACGAAGATGTCACCGCAGCCGATGTTGCAGTTGATCTGCAGGCAAGCCATCAATCCTTTTTTGATCGAACAGCGGGGCTCTCAATGAAAGCACCAGTGTCGGTACTAAAACCGGCAGACCTCGGGTATGGGGCCCCGAGCTGTAGATCTTGGATCGATGGGTAACAGGAGATGAAGGGGATAGTATTTACCCAGGTTCAGGCCCTCTCGAGGAGGTAAAACCCTACATCCTGTTTTGATTGTATTGATGATGATGTATCGAGTACAGGCTTGATCTACCTCGAGATCGTATGTTGAGTTCTAACCGTAAGGTGAGCAATGATGATTCTCTCCCTACGAGCTAAACCCCTCAGCTTATATAGGCACTCGGGGTATCTAGGGTTACATATGGTCGGTTGTTAGCTGGAGAAACACATGCCAATAGCCGGAGCAATCCTTGGGGTACACGCCAAGTCTTCGGCAGAGTCCATCTTCACCACGCCTAGGTTTGAGGCTTCCGGAGTCCTTCCTTATAAGATCGGTGGGCGATAAACTCGGGCCATGGACGATGGGCCAACTAGGTTGGTACCCCTTAGTCCAGGACACCGTCACTATCCTATTTAGTTAGCCATCATATATGTGAAATTATGTCATGTTTTCCTGTTTGGTTAGACAACATATATGTGAATTACTGCATCTGTCTATCGTACAATGTCTGTACATTCAATTTCTTTTTGTGTTTATTAGCCATTTGAATTGGAGGGGGTGATGGCAGTATCTAAGGGAGTAAAAACATGTTCTTCACAAAATACAGTTCTACCCGTCGATGCAGATAGAACCATGGTTGTACTTGCCCAAGAACCAGCCCCACCACACATAACCCAGACTCTTGCAGATTGTACCCCTACCCCGTTGGATAGAGAACCATCTATACCCCATCTAACCCCAACCCAGGGCCGGTCCTGAGATTTTGGGGGCCCGGGGCGAGATTAAAACTCGGGGCCCTTAAGGTAGACATCATAACAGTAATAACGAATATACATATATACGTCAATCTTATCCAATAATTTCTTCTCGATGCAATAATGTTGCCAAACCATTTAACATCTCTTGCGTCATTGTTGACCTCAGATAGTTCTTCAATAATTTCAACTTTGAAAAGCTTCTTTCAGCCACTACGAATAGTCACAAGCACAGTAAATGAGATGTCATAAGCAATTGAGATATTAGGGTAATAATCAACTTTTGTTGACATGCTCGAAAATCTCCATAGCAGACATTACCGCGTATCTCATATTCTTCAATTCAGAAATAAGATATCAACAAAAAGAACAATTTAACTTGGAAGGTATTCTCAGCTTCTAGTATTTCTTGTTGGCAATCACTTCCGTCAAATTGTTTCTTCCTCGTAGCACGATGTTTTACTAAAAACAATGGCTCTATACTCATTTCAGTTGTAATACCTTTGGCAATTATAAAACTAGCAGAAAACTCCTCATCTTGGTACATCTCAAAATATATACCTTGTATTTTCATCCTTTTCCTTTTATAGTTTTCCGGGTGACAAGATAAGACACAATGCGAAAAAAATTGCATTAATAGTTGAACAGTGCCACCATGCCGGCTATGAACCCAGGGAATCACAATATGATTATATGAATATATGATATACCTCAGACGGTCGAATTGGTGATGGACGGAAAGCAAAGTGGGGATACGACGGGCCCCAGGGAATTGAAATCGGCGGCGAGCGGCTGACGATCTGAAGTAGGACGGAAATTAGGATCAGAAGGAAAGGGAAAAAGAGCATCGAACGCACAGTCACGAACAGAGGAGCGTCGGCGGCCTGGGACTCGCTGCGTCAATGCAAGATGGAATAGGAAGGGATCAATCACTCTTTTTTTCTGAGGGGACTTTCTTTTTATATACGTGATGAAAGAAGGAAGGAAAATCCTCAAAAAAAGGAAGGAATGATCGCTGCCTCCGTGCCCCGCTGACTACGCTGCTGCTTGCGTACGAGCGTATGCCTGCACGCTGCGTGAGGCTCAGTTGGCCAGCCTGATAGGGAGTTTTTATGCTATGGAAATATCAAATACGTTGGGCCATAACCTACGTACATACCTGGGGAGGGGGCCCATGGATTTTGGGGGCCCGGGGCGGCCGCCCCCCCTGCCCCTCCCCAGGGCCGGCCCTGCCCCAACCCCAGCAGATAGTAACCCACTTCCAGTTGATACAACACCATCTCCACCACAGTGCACCCAAACACGAGCTGTTAGTAAGGCAACTGCAGTGCCCAAAGCACGAGGACCACCACAGCGAACTAAAACTCCACACTTAAAGCAGAAGAACAAATGTTCTAAGGTCAGATTCTGTAGCTATGGTGCATACTCCTTTGCTCTTGCATCACTGTATTTACTCATACCAACTAATTTCAAATTTGAAGGATCCAATCGAAACTCCAATGGCGCAACAGGTATGTTTTAAACCTGTTGCTTTAACTGGTTTGCTGTTGTAACTTCTTGCTCTATGTTGATTTCAGTTTCAATTGTATAAACAGTTATCTTCTCATATCATGCACATTACAAGTGTTGTTAGTGTTGTGTAGTTTCCCACACTTATATTCTGTCAATGATGCTTTGTCTTAGACAGATATGATTTGAACTGTGTCTCTATCTTGATTTGGCAACATAAAATAGGATGATATAGACAATACAGTGACCATATGACATAGATATATGTTTGTTTCATGCTGTTATTATGTACTACCTTGCAATAGAAGACATGTTAGTATAATCATGTCCAACTTACTACTGAACTGGTTTACCAAAATGAGTTTCATATACTACATGCTAAACATGTGATGTGTCTGCTTGTTCCTCTTTTAGAATGCTGACAGAATATTGGAGAAGAGTACCCCATTATGCAATGGTAAAGGAAGTAATCCAGATAAGGTTCAAGATAGCGAGAAACCCCGTTGGTCTCCAAGAAAGCTTATAAAAACTATCTTGAAGACAGTGAGACAACCCCAAAGTCCTGTCTTCATGTAGTGTTCGAGTTACTGGCCACTACCGCTGGCACAAGCTCTTTGAACTCGCTGCCTGAATCAGTTCGGCTTCTTGAGTCTCAACAACAAGCTGAAAGAAATCGATCAGATGTGCTGCGATAAGAAGCCAAAGGACTGAGGAAGTCCCTGCAGAATTTAGATGCATAATTTCTGGTGAAACAGCAAGAGTTGGAGGATTTTAGCGCCAAACAAGAGAAAGCTAATAAGCTTGCTAAGGTTGTTGCCAGCATGGTGGGTACCCAGGATAACGTTTCTTGAGCTCTTCTAAAGTGGTTTCAGTTCTGAACTTATTTTGCTGCCGCGTTTATTTGCACTGGTGGCCAACTTAGGCGCCCAGTGTATGTAATATGCTCCTTTGTTGTTCCCTATATTTGCACTGCTGGCGAACTTTGATGCCCAATGGATGTGATCTGTGTAATCACTGTAATAGCCTAGCATTAGTTGCTTGGTAATTTATTTCCTTAATAGTCTTGTTTATTTATTTGCTTGTAGTCACTGCAGTTCTTTCCTTGGTTTGCCAGTGGCCACAATAACCATGGGCCACATACGAACCACTGTAACCATGGGCCTGCTACCTGCCATAGTGACCATGGGCCTCCTACAGGCCGTAGGATCCATGGTCCACATATGGATCATACTATTTGTGGGCCAAAACTGGACCGCAATATGGGCCATAAACGGGCCAAAATCGGAGCCGTCCGTTTATGGGCCTAGACCACGATGGGCCGTTAAGAGACCAGAAGACAGCACATGGTTAATTCTATTGACAGGCATAACGGGTCATTAATGGGTCGAAATACATGACGGGATGAAAACAGTCTAATGGGTTAATGGGCCACAAACGAGCCGATTGTTACCACGGGCTGAATTTGGCCCATTGGCGGAATAGGCCAGTAACAGACAGTCAGTAATCGTTGGCCAGAAATGAGCCCAAGAATTTATGGGCCCTTAGAAGGCCGAAAGATAACACGGGCTAGAAACAGCCCAACTGAATCATGGGCCGTTAATGGGTCCAAAGCAATTTATTGTTCATTACGGGCCAGAATCACCATGGGCCGTTAAAGGGCCCAGAGATACAAAAGGCCACATATGGGCCGAATGACGTCATGGGCCATATATGGGCCGAAAGTGACAACGGGCTGGAATCATATTGGACGGCCCACATGACGCTACTGGGCCGAATTCGGAAAGGCCATAACGGGTTGTGATTACCCGGGCCGTAAATGGGCTATATGCGAGCAGGCCGTTAACAGGCTTTCCATGGGCCGGCCCGCTAACTTTTAATTAAGTCAAACAGGCCGTCCTTTTTAACCTAATGGGCCACTACTGGGGCGTTCCACGTGGTGACGTTTCATTGGCACCTCCCATCCATTGGACGGATGACATCTGTCACAACGCCGAGCTGACACGTGGTTCCGTTGGCGAATGAGAATTTGACACGTGGAAAATCGTCATTGGTCCGGGCTGTTAACGGGTTATCGGAAGCAAACCGGAACCCAATAGCTTAACGGCGACCCATTACGGTGGATGCCACGTGTCGGTTACCCTTGACGAAAACACTTCCATGACGCGCCATTTATCATCATGGAAGTGAACACTTCCGTGATGATAATTTGAGTATTGTCATGGAACACTTCTACGACAGCACAGGTATGACTATCTTGATTTTGTCATAAAATCATCACGGATGTACATGCATGACAGAAAACGTGACCTACTGTGACAAACACGTATCGCGGAAGTGTTTTTTTGTAGTGTTGAGGGCTACTGGGGTGCCCAAGAACATACGATTAGATCGTAAAAAGTTTACCTCTATGTCCTTGGCAAAGATGGCAGCGGCATCCATCAGTCCCATGCAGGCCGCATCAATGTGCTCATTCACCAATCAGGGAGCATCTCGTTGCCGAGCAATAAATGCCCAGTTATTCAGAGAGGTCTTCTTCTCCTGATGGCGCAACATACACTCATACTTGGAAGGAGTCGCGGACATCGTCGAGGAATCCTCCTGGGCCGCGCTTTGCGCGCCCCCATGAGTTGCCTATTGAGGGGGAGCGACAGTTTCTATCACCGGTCCCGTCACTAGAGACATAGGCATGTTGCCTACTACTTGTGAGCTGCGTTGGGATTTTCCCCGAAGAGGAAGGGTGAAGCAATATAGTAGCAGATAGTATTTCCCTCAGTGAGAACCAAGGTTATCAAACCAATAGGAGAACCAAGCAAATCCTAGTCAAGCAGTTGTTGGGATCTATGGTAGGCACATAGGCTGCAATTTAAAATTTTCAATACGCACAGATCAACCAGGAACATGCTACGGGAGATGGATCACGGATCGTTACCACCAGACGCGCAATTCCGTGCAGCGGAAGTAGAGAAGAGGCAGCGCGTCTCTGGAGTCGTCTTCTCCTCGTCGATCTCCCACGTAGCCGATCGGATCCCACGAACAGGTTCGCCGGAGCGGCGCAAGTGCACCGCCTCTAACGGTATCCACGCGTGCAGGAGGAACGTCATGCGGCGGACTGCTAGGTCCGATCACACAACCGGTGGCGAGCGGAGGTGGCTAGTTGCAACACATGCAAAGCCCTAATGACGGCATCGAAGCGATCAACCAAATGAGTGTGTCGCACCTCCACTATATATAGGCATCAGTCGCGGGCTCAACACTTGGGCCTCGCACAGATCCTAAAGCCCACTAGTCTACTCGGTCACGATCCAAGTCCAGCTAGGATCACATCCAACCAGTGTCCTCGGATCCGACCTCATACATTCCTTCCCTTAAGCGCGCGACCCCTTAAGTTCAAGTCGGCTTGGTCGCAGGTCAGATCACATCCGAGTTGCTCGGTTGGTAGTGGCCTCTAGCAAGGCGTGCCAACCACCAAGTAGACAATAAAGCCGGTTGGCGAACCTATACAACATGTCACACTTCTGTTCCCTTTGCCACACGATATATGTTGCCGAGCTCAAGGCGAGTCTATCATCCTTGTGCTAGCCTGACCTCTTTCTCGTTCTAGTGATGCCGACCACAAACCGTATTATCTCATAATCCTTGTCGCATGGCCATGCTTATCTTGGTCGGATCACATGAGGGGCCCAGAGTATATCTCTCCTGATCGGAGGAGCAAATCCCATCTAGCTCGACCATGTCTCGCAGCATGGGTCTGGAAAAGCCCGAAACCCACCTTTATAACAACCCAGTTACGGAGTAGCGTTTGGTTGGCCCAAAGCAGGTCCATCACCATCTCGAGTACATGCGCCAGCTCAGGTATTAGGACATAGAATGTATGTTGTACTAGAGACTCACAGATGACATATCGCTAAATCTCATAGTCAGGTCAGTCCGACTCGGACCTTATCTCGACTCGGATCCGACTATGTCGGGACCCCGATCCTAAGTCACACCGGGCCGGGACTGTTTGCGTCTTTTGGCTCACATATAGCATCACAATCATATACGTGAGCGAAAAGACGCAAACGGTCCCGGCCAAGGTAAAGGTGGCAGCCGTGGGTTACCGTGCGTGAGGCCACAAAGTGATATGATGTGTCTTATGATAGATCGGTGTGACTTAGGATCGGGGTCCCGACAGCTTTGGTATCAGAGCCTGACTGCCTGTAGGATTAGCAAGCCAAACTAGTCGAAGTCGAGTCTAGAAATGCTTTAGTTATATAAGGGAATTGATTGTGGAAGGGAACGTAAGGCTCTTTTTACTCCTTATCCATGTGTCATTCTGATTCTGAGTCACCCTCATCTTTTCTACGGGGTTAAGAAACTAGGCTTTCTCATCTATCTATCAGGATGACGAGTTACTATGCTGGAGACTTATAGGAAACGTGTTGTCTTCTCGGATCGGTGTTTCCATAATAATTCAGTTGTTATGTTGTCAGTTGTCTTGCAGGTTGTCTCATTTTTCATGCCCGTATAGCTGTTATGTTGTCTGAGTTATCCTAGATTTCTAAACAATCTGATGCATTTGCAAATCATTTCTTCCTGTTCCGATGTCATTTGGGCCAGACTAGACACACAAACTGTTGTGTTGAGGTATTCTATTGCCTTAACATATCAGTTGAAGCTAATAGGAAACCATGTTATCTCAGAGAACCACCCAATAGTACAGTCTTTGTTTGGTGAACCCAGTGTGATAATTCTGGCCACCATTCTTGAGAGCATCTCGTGATGTCATTAACTAGTAGGTATTCTATTTCTGGGTTCTTGAACCCATGATTCATTCAATTCATTCATGTTGATTGTGTTTGCTTGTTCCTTTAGGATATTAATAACTTTGTTCTAGTCTTCGAGGTCTGTAGTATTTCATTCTTCCAATACCATGAACCAGCCATGGCAGACGTTCTCCTTGAACGAAAAGATCACAATGAGAGTGCTTCTGATGAGTTCTCCATTCCATACTTGTGACCCTGCCAATCCCACTTTTCAGCATGGGTTATCCGGAAGAAATATGTTGAACTTGTTCGACATGCTAATCTATGCATCCACAACTCATAGAACCATGTGTTCCTTTGAGTTGTCCCTCTTCAGTTGTATTCCGACCATCGTCTACCAATTGATAGTCAAGAGTAATTGTGAATTCATGTTCATCTATGCATGTTATTTTTGTGGTCCATCAAGCCATTCTATTTCAGAATGACTAGGAGAAACAAACTCCAGCACCTCATCCATTTCTTGGATTGGGTCAAAGCAATTGTATTCTGCATGCAGATCAAGAGGCCAATCCAGCTTCTAGTCTATTCTACCTTGGAGTATTACCATCTTTATGTCAAGAATGTCATGGGAATTGCACAACCTCTTATGAATTGTTGATGTAGTGATACTTCTCACCATCATAATTCATTCCTCGGTCCCCGTGTTGTTATAACCGGAATGCCGACAAGTGAGCCATGATGTGTGAAATCAATACTCCTAGCAACCCCATTGTTTGGTAGTTAATGGACGATAATTTCATTCTTAGTGTGTTGATTATTGTATTACCATTCTGAGATTGATTGTGCTACCTAGTCCATCTTTCCTGGTGCACTTTTCGATCGATGAGTTAGAATTGTGCCAATCCCTTGCTCTTTCGATCATATCGTCTTGCCCTGAAAAGCAAGATTGTTCTCGAGTTTAATAACATATCGGTGGTTCATGATTTTCTGGTTATCTTCTCGGAAGTATCACCAGGTTGTCCCCTGACCATTATGTTGAGTTTGTGATCAAGTTGGTTTTCCTCTAAACCACCCCTTCTCCAAGAATCGGTGCTGGATACCCTGAACTAGTTGGTTAAGCTAAACAACAACTTGGAGAGTTCGAAGATAAATGTGTTGCCTGACTTAGTTCATTTCAAAGGGATATCTTTGTGTGTGTGCTGAAGAAAGATGATATATTCATCAATTGATCTTCGTGATCAACTGTTGGATATATTGTCTTATCCCATCTTTTGATTTGAGTGTGGGCTGTCGTCAAATCAAAATCAGAACCAACGATTTTCGTAATGTTGTTTTACTCGTGGATACTTCCTCAAGCCTACACCATTATATATTTTTGGTCTGACCAATGCTATCACCTTTCTCACATAATCATGGAATTCCATCTCCATGGAAATCTTGATGATTTGTTGTTGAGCCTATCAGCATCATTTTATTTCCTCCATGATTTATGTTGGACATTAAGCTAGTGTTGGAAACTTGTGTAAGCATTTTCTTTGTGTCCCGTTCATGAAGCATATGTTTGGATGAAAGAAGTGATTTCCTCTAATTCACGTGTATTTGATGCTAGTTGCCACCGTGGATTCGAGAAAGCTTGTTTTTGCTTCCTCTGGAATCGTCCCAAGTCAGTCATGCATGTGCGAAGTATTCTGTGGTTTGGAGAATTGCAACCTCCATTCCATCTGTATCTCCTAGCACACCAAGCCACCGATTGACTTGTTCAAGGAAAAGAAGTCTATAATGCTAATCCTAGGTCATGCACAAGATTTCGATATCCTCGATGATGGTTCCCAACTAGAACTCAGTAGCGTTTTGTGGTAAGGTTTCCATGTGGTCATGATTGTCTCGGACAGTGTGTTCACATGTATCCTGCAGTCCAACTCATATTTTGGAGTTGTTGCCGTAGTTCATTTCCCGAGAATCTTGCAACGTCGTCTCGCCGATTTGTGTTTCACCCTTTCTATTCAGACATGCTGAGTCTGTAGCATCCTGTCACCAATCAGATCTGAATCTCAGGCAGATATGATGGTTGGAACGTCTCCCAAGAATTATAATATTGGTCTTTCTCAAACGGTGGAGTGATGTTGTGGCTAACACACTTCTCCGGAAGACCTGTTGTTGTAGTATCTTGTTCAGCAAGATTAGCCACTCCCCATGAGGATTTTGTATGGCTTATTTTAGAAGTTGATCCTTATGGATTCTTGTACTTCTGAAGTCTGACCTTTACTTGATGTTCTAGATACCAAACGACACCTGTAGTCAGGTTACGCTAGTACATCAAGGAGAACATTAGAAGCGGAGTGCCAAATGTCTCTCGGTCGATCATCCAGATTTTGTTTCTTTGGCATTGCTAAGGTGAAATCTGAGAAAGTGTTGTCTTTCTTTGCATCCGCATCCTCCATCACTATTCATCATGGTAGTATGAGGTGTTGCCAAGATCTTGGCATAGATGTTGGTAAAACCCCGATGAATATGGAAATGCTCAACTTCTTGAGAGCACGCTTAGACACTAGGTTATATCCTCGGTATCAATTGGAATGTGCCTTCTGTTCGCCGAGTTGTCTTATAACTCTAGTTTCCTTTCTAAAATGAGTATGCCATTTCTTCGAACTCCTTCAAACGATCGTTTTGTGAATTGCCTTAACCTGGTATGAAGAGTTTTAGTGATCTCGAAGTCAAAAGTAATTCTTTTTGCCACTTAAGGGAATAATTCTACGAGTCACCTCCTCTAAGGTGCTCCGTTATGGAATCATGGCAACTTATCTCCTCGCTACCTTGATACATACTCACCATCTACTTAAGCATGGAATTGTTGCCTACCAAATCGAACCGTCGTCGTCTACTTCCTTCCATCACCCCTAAAGTGTGTTTTGTACCTCAGCTCGAGAGATGTTTCAACGTCTCAGTCTATGAGTTGATCCCGAGTTGCTTGATCTTCGTGAAGATCAATTTTAGTAGAGTTTTCCTTTCCTTTCGTCGTCGTGTTTGTATGGAGATCTCGAAGGCAAAAACGTCAAGATCAAGATGATGCAATGATCAACATCCTCAAGAAGTGCAAATTGGATCATGAAGACCGTGCCAGATCCGTGACCTCCTTTCCTCTTACCCTACTCTTGAATCTCGGGACGAGATTCTTGTTTAGTGGGGGTGAGTTGTCACAGCCCTAGAAATTGCTTGTAAATATTTGCATAATCATCCATGCATCATGTCTAAATTTATTTGAAGTTGAAATGGGGATGATCAAAATCCTAGCACTAAATAATTCAAATTGGATCAACTAAAATATTTTTCAATGAACCCAAAATGCCCTTCAGAAAAGTTCATCATTTTTGAATTGGTTGGAAACCTCTGCCAAAAATGGAGCACATTTTTCTAGGTCATCCTGGATTTTTGAATTAAATCATAGTGTATTTGAATTTGGGCATTTAATTGCTATAATTATTTTAAATGCTCAAATAATTCTGAAACTAAATGTGGGATGTTGGAAATAATTCAAAAGGTGCCCAAAATTTAACTCAGGATTTTTAGAAGTGGTTTAGTATTTTTATTAAGTCAAAACAAAGAAAGAAAATAGAAAAACAGAAAAAGAAATGGAAAAAGAAGGAAACTAACCTGGCCCAACTTACCTGCAGCCCATCTGGACAAGCCAGCCCAGCCCACAAGGGGCTGGACTGTCTTCTTCCTCGTGCCAGGCAGGCATGTTGCTGCCTGTCGAGCGCGCACGTCGCATAGCCACCTCCTGCTTCCTCCCCTCGTTCCAATCCCCTCGCCAGGAGACGCCCAGAGACCCCCTCGACCTCTTCTCTCCCTCTCTGGTCCCTCTCCTCGCCCCTAGCGCTCTCCCCGAGATCGTCCGATCCACCCGAGAGCAACCGCCGGCCACCGCTGTTTGTCTCCATGGCCACCGTCGTCTCCTCGACCTTCCGCCATGTCCAGACGCTCCGTAGAGCACCGGTACATCTCCACGCAGACGTACACGTCCAGGGGAACGCCGAGACATCGCCATCGATGCCGTCTTCGTCCTCTGCACCGACGGCCGCCGTCACTCGATTCGTCGCGTCCAGAGCCACCCCGGCCCCGCCGTCTGCACCGGCCGACTCACCGTGAGCCACTGACCCTCTCCCCTCCGTCTTTTTCCTCGCGCATGTTCTGTAGCCACCGTTCTGAAAGCTCCCGAGCTCACCGCCGTCGTCCTCGTCCCTGTCGTCGTGTTAGCATGCCTTGGTCACACCCGAGCGCGTCATTGTCCTCCTGGACTCACCAGGAATCCGTTAAGCCCCTCGGAGAGCTCCCCCGTGTCATGTAGCCCTGCGCCCGCTCGAGCCGTGCTCCGGCCGCCGCGGAAGTCGTCGCCGCCGACTACTCCGGCCACCCCACGACCAGCCACCACCACCATTCGACGCGCACGAGCACCAGCAGCCCAGCGGTGCCTCCAGCGCATCCAGCCGACGCCCGTAGCGCCGTCCCGATGGGACTCCGCTGCGCGGGAAGGTCGTCGGCGGCTAATCGCCGGTTAACCAATGTGGCCGTCATTAGATTAGGTGCTAATTATGTTTAGTTAGAGCCATGAGCCACTGACAGCTGGGCCCCACTGGTTTAATTAATCTACTCACGAAATTAGTTAGACTTAATTTAATTCCAGTGGATCCACAGGTCAGCATTGACTTTGCTGACGTGGCCTTTGACCGGGCCCACCTGTCTATGACCCTAGCCAGCACTGTGACACTGACTAGTGGGACCCACTGGTCAGATTTGACCTGAACCGGCCCCGTTGACTAGATGACATCATCATGATTTAGTGCTGACGCAGTAAATGTTTCTGGAATTAAAATAAATTAGAAAATGATTATGAATTTCAGAAAATGTCCTAAACTTCTAAAAATCATAGAAAATCAACCGTAGCTCAGAATGAAATAAATTATATATGAAAAATTATCAGAAAAATATGAAGAATCTGTTTATGGCATTTTCATGCATGTTTGAACAACTTAAAGCTGCTGCATATGACAACTTGAATAAATGGCATTTGAAATGCCTTATATGGAGTTTGAATTTGAATCTTGTGTTCAAATCAACTTCATTTAAATTGTTGCTAGTTGCATCAACCCAAATCATAGCATGTTGCCATGTCATGATCATGCATCATATTGTTGCATCTCCGTGAATTGAATGGTGCTCCTTGTTTGCCGGTGTTGTTCACCCTCGGTAGACGTTGTTCCGACGTTGAGATCGATGTCACTGATGAAGACACAATGCTATCTTCAGAAGTGCCAGGCAAACAACCCCCTTGAGCATTCCGATACAATCCCACTCTCTCGCTCGTGCTCTCTTTTATTGCGTTAGGACAACAACAATTCAATTATTACTTGTTGCGGTAGCTGAACCCATTCCTCTGCATGACCTGTCTTTGCCACAGTAAATAGTTGAAACCCACTAGCATGAGTAGGAGTTGTTTGAGCCATGATGTGCCTACTCATTCATGCTTGCTTGCTATGCCTGCTATGCTTAGAGTTGTGTCAGGTCTGATTCATCTGGGATGGATTGGGATGGTGGAGAACATGTCCTACTGTTGAGAGCTAAGTGTGTGAACATGATTTGATAAAGGTAGCGATGAGAGGCCATGTAGGAGTACATGGTGGGTTGTCTCATTGGGACCATCCTCAGGAACTGAGTTCTGTGTTTGTGATCCAAGACAGTTACTACCATACATTGGGCTCCGGGCGCTCCAAGCTCTCTCGACTTATTAATCGCCTTGATCTCTGTCCAGGAGTCGCAACTAGTTTCTGGTGTTTGTAGGATATGTGTTGGCGGCCGTGCATAGCGTTGACCTTAGGGGTGGGCTATGATGCGGTAGAGACATCGAGGCACGGTGTACCAAGTGACACCCGAATGGTGCTCTTGGGAACCCTGCACTCATCATTTGGGGCCGTGATAGAAACTTCGGCTGGACTTCCTTTGCGGATACAACCTCAAATAGGCGATAAACCTGGACTAGAGTCTTGTGTGGTTAGTCAGGTCATGGCCGACACCCTCGCCAGGCTTCCGCTTGAAGGTTGCTGAGATACATGACGTGTACATGGTGGTAAGTGGTGAGAGCGTGTGTGAAGAAGTACACCCCAGCAGGGTTAACGATCTATTCGAATAGCCGCGTCCGCGGATATGGACTACTTGGAAGCTTACATTGTTCATAGACAAGTTGAAATGGATACTCTAAAATGCGCAAGATAAGTGTGAGTGCTATGGATGTCCTTCTCGTAGGGAGACGGGAGCGGATCCATAGTGGTGTATTGATATGGTGCATATGTGGACTCGTGTGCGCTTTCTCACCTCAAAAGAAAGTACTTGTAGTCATAGTTCAGGATAGCCACTGAGTCAAAGCTGGCTTGCTGCAGTTAAACTCCACAACCCCCTTGTTGATACTGATGCATATGTAGTTAGTTCTCATGTAAGTCTTGCTGAGTACATTTGCACTCACGTTTGCTTAATTTATGTTTTTGCAGAGGAGACTTCAGTCTCACTTTAGATTCCTACGATGGGTTCGATGTTGACCGATTAGCTTGGGAATCCCAGACAGAGGTCTGGTTCCTTTGGAGGGTCTTGTAGTTAGACAGGCTTTCCAGCCTTCTTCCTTTTCAGCTGTCTGTACTCAGACAGGTTTATGCTTCCGCTTGTTGCTTGTATGACTTTGTATGTTGGGTCATGAGACCCATGTTTGTAATATTATACTATGTATGGCTCCTCGGAGCTTCTTAAAGCAATACTTTGAGTCATAGAGTTATGTTGTGATGCCATGTTGTATCTACGCATATCGAGCATATTGTGTGTATGTTATTGAAATGCTTTGGTATGTGTGGGATTCGACTCCTAGTTGTTTATTCTTGGTAGCCTTCCTTATGGGGAAATGCCTCCTAGTGCTTCCATCCGGAACACATGGATTGACAGGCATGTGTCCTTCTTTGCTCCTGTGTCTGTCCCTACGGGGAAATGTCACGCAGTGTTTACTGGAGTCCTGATAGCTTGCTACATCCCGTTTACACTCGCTGCTGGCCGACACGTGCATTGCTGGGTCATGTATGCCTGTCCCTGTAAGTTTGTGCCACCTTGGTTTATGACTAGTCATGTCGATCCAGGTTCTTTGTCATATGGATGCTAGCATCACAATCATATACGTGAGCAAAAAGACGCAAACAGTCATGGCCAAGGTAAAGGTGGCAGCCATGGGTTACCATGCGTGAGGCCGCAAAGTGATATGATGTGTCTTATGCTAGATCGGTGTGACTTAGGATCGGGGTCCCGACAGACTATGTCGAATCCGACCTGATCCTTCTGAGTCCATATTATCTGGCTAGCATCCAATGCTCCATGGCTAGTGAGACTGAGCCATCCGCCATGTCATATGCTAGTCTAGTCAGCTGCGCGTCCACACAACCCTTTCGACCAGGGACCTTTTAGGACAGTCATCATACAATGCATAGTCCCATAAACAAGTCACGTACTTGTTGATACACATCATTGATAATGTCCAAGGACTATTGATGACCCACAAGTATAGGGGATCAATCGTAGTCCTTTCGATAAGTAAGAGTGTTGAACCCAACGAGGAGCAGAAGGAAATGACAAGCGGTTTTCAGCAAGGTATTTTCTGCAGGCACTGAAATTATCGGTAACGAGTAGTTTGATAGCAAGATAATTTGTAACAAGTGACAAGTAGCAATAGTAACAAAGAGTGCAGCAAGGTGGCCCAATCCTTTTTGTAGCAAAGGACAAGCCGAAACGATCTCTTATAATAAGCAAAGCGTTCTCGAGGACACATGAGAATTTCATCTAGTCACTTTCATCATGTTTGTTTGATTCGCGTTCGCTACTTTGATAATTTGATATGTGGGTGGACCGGTGCTTGGGTGTTATTCTTACTTGAACAAGCCTCCCACTTATGATTAACCCCTCTCGCAAGCATCCGCACCTATGAAAGAAGAATTAAGATAAATCTAACCATAGCATTAAACATATGGATCCAAATCAGCCCCTTACGGAATAGCGCATAAACTAGGGTTTAAGCTTCTGTCACTCTAGCAACCCATCATCTAATTACTACTCCACAATGCATTCCCTTAGGCCCAAAGATGATGAAGTGTCATGTAGTCGACGTTCACATGACACCACTAAGAGAATCAACAACATACATATCATCAAAATATCGAACGAATACCAAATTCACATGATTACTTATGACAAGACTTCTCCCATGTCCTCAAGAACAAAAGTAACTACTCACAAACCATATTCATGTCCAAGATCAGAGGGGTATTGAATAGCATATTGGATCTGAACATATAATCTTCCACCAAATAAACCAACTAGTATCAACTACAAGATGTAATCAACACTACTAGCAACCCACAGGTACCAATCTGAGGTTTTGAGACAAAGATTGAATACAAGAGATGAAATAGGGTTTGAGATGAGATGGTGCTGTTGAATATGTTGATGAAGATTGGTCCTCCCACGATGAGAGGATCATTGGTGATGTCGATGCCTCCGATTTCCCCCTCCCGGAGGGAAGTATCCCCGGCGGAATCGCTCCGCCGTAGAGCAAAAGTGCTCCTACCCAAGTTCCGCCTCGAGACGGCGGCGCACCATCCCAAAAGTCTTCTCCTTATTTTTTCTAGGGCAAATGGGCTTATATACCAAAAAATGGGCACCGGAGGCTGGCCAGGGGCCCCACGAGCCACCAGGGCGCGCCTGGGGCGGGTGGAGCGCCCTGGTGCCTCGTGGTCACCTGGGTGGCCCCCTCTGGTACTTCTTTCTTCCAATATTTTTTATTTATTCCAAAATAAATCTTCGTGAAATTTCAGCTCATTTGGAGATGTGCAGAATAGGTATCTCTGACATAGCTTTTTCAGGTCCAGAATTCTAGCTGCCGGCAATCTCCCTCCTTATGTAAATCTTGCATATTAACAGAGAAAAGGCATTAGAATTGCTCCACAAAGTAATATATTGATTAAAAACACTATAAATAATAGTAGTAAAACATGATGCAAAATGGACATATCAACTCCCCCAAGCTTAGACCTTGCTTGTCCTCAAGCGAAAGCCGATATCGATAATCATGTCCACATGTTTAGAGAGAGAGGTGTCGATAAAAACAAAATACGGACATAGTAGCATCATGATCATTATTATAACAGCAATATTCATAATCATAAAACTTCTCATGAGCAAGTAACAATTCATCACAACAACGAAGTATAAGGCATAAACTTTCTTGAAAACTAACAAACTATGTTCTCAGTCAATAATGCAATTGCAATTCATCATATTTTCACGAAGGGTCTCATGTAGGAGCCTGTTAGCAAGTCCACATACTCAACCATCATTTAGTCTTCTATGATTGCTAACACTCACAACATATATATGGAGCAAAAAGTTTCAGCCAGACACAAACAAAGATAGGGGCTTATAATTTCGCCTCCCAACTTATTCACCTCAAGGGTGATGTCAACAATAATAACTCATGATCACTCATATCCAACTGGATATATATGCCTAGATCTTTCCCCACCACATGATGCTTGCAAAAGAGAAAAATAAAAGGAATAGAGGAGGACAATATTGACTCTTGCACAAAAAGTAAATACATAAAAGTAAAAGATAGGCCCTTCGCAGAGGGAAGCAGAGGTTGTCATGCGCTTTTTGTTGTTGGATGCACAAGCTCTGAATGCAAAGGAACATCACTTTATATTTCCCCTTGTGATAGCAACCTTTATTATGCAGTCCATTGCTTTTATTTCTTTACCATCACAAGTTCGTACAAAGCTTATTTTCCCTTACAATAAAAGTTCATACATATTTAGAGGCAATTTTTATTGCTTTTTGCACCGATGACAACTTACTTGAAGGATCTTATTCAATCCATAGGTAGATATAGTGGACTCTCATGACATGAAACTGGGTTCAAGGGTTTTGGATGCACAAGTAGTATCTCTACTTAGTGCGGATTTTTGGCTAGCAAAGATATTGGGCAAGCACCACATGTTGGAGGATCTATGACAATATAACTTCTATGTGAATATAAGCAAACATAATTCATTACGTTGTCTTCCTTGTCCAACGTCAACAATTTGATATAAAATACTTAATGGGGGCTCACAATCATAAAAGATGTCCAAGATAGTGTATTTGCATGTGAATCTTCTCTTCCCTTATTAATTTTTTCATGAATTGCATCATTGACTAATGCTATGCTTGTTAACTTCCAATAAATTTTACCACTTATACTTTTCTATATGTAATGTCATTACTTTCCATAAGATTAGCATATGATCTTTTTCATTATTTTCATTGCTAGGATTTAAACATAAAAGTATAAGCAAAACTCAAACTACTCTTTATTATATAACTCTCAACTCAATTACATAGATAGATAGATCACGAAGCTTGCACTCGAAAATAGAGCATACTAAACTTTTATTCAACTAGATCATGAAATAACTAAGGATTGAACTAAAAAATAGGTAAAGATAATAAAAGTGATGGTGATACGATACCGGGGCACCTCCCCCAAGCTTGGCACAAGCCAAGGGGAGTGCCCATACCCATGTACTCAAGTTTCCTTCTTCGGTGGTGGTGGTGGTGATGAAGTGGTGGGCTTGTCCTCCGGCTTCCATGGCATAGGTTCCACATCATAAAAATATGAACGAGTCTCCGGAGTCCTGAAACATGCAGCTAAACTCATACCTTTGAATCTTGCCTCATACTCACAATTTTGGTTTTGAAGATCATAGATTTGGCCTTGGAGATAGTCGATTCGTTCATTGAACTTGAAGATGATGTCCCCCATCGATTGGCCATCCACCTTGTGATCGCACGTGAATTCCGTGATCATGGAGTGGTTGGCGCTGAGTCCACGTTCTACCATCCCTTGGCACTTGAAGATCTCCTGCTCCACTGCTTCAAGCCTGGCCTCCACGCTCCCGGTCTTCTTGGGTCCTTGAACATCCCAGATGTGAAGCACCCCCTCACACATCTCGATGGCTTGAGGGTATTTCATCACCTCCGGTATGATGCGGAGCATACTACGGACATCACCATGGCAAGTGACACGTGTCATATCTACTTCACATACATAAAGGTGAATCATCTCCTTTACACGTGTTCACTTGTGCCCTTCGAGGATGGTATACTACTTGACCCCTCTCTCGTATGCATACATAGGTGTGAGCAGAGCTACACATTCTTCGAGGAGGAGTCCAAGCTCAAGAGAACGACTACATCATCCAAGAGGGAAGCTTGGAAGCGGAGGAGGAACCGTCAAGAAGAAGGAAGGGAAGACGGAGGAAGAAATCCTGAAGTGCGCACGGGACCCATAGACCCCGTGCCCATGGGCTACTGCGTAGCTACTGGCTGTAGCACCCCGTGCACACGGGAGTGTACCGTGCACACGGGACCCCCATGCGCACGGGCCCCACTTACCCCGTGCGCACGGGCCACCCTGCGAGGTGGCTGACTTTGCCTGTTTTTGCCCCTCACTTCGTCCCTTACCTCCCACCTACTATATATTCCGTACCTCGGCCATTTGTTAGGGTTAGCAAAGGTTATGATATGATCTAGAGAGTACTTTGCTCATCTACCCTCTCCCATGGAGATCAAGACCTCCTAGGAGAAGATCCCAAGTGGATATCAAGACCCCCTTTGAGGGAAGTATCTATCTAGATCATCAAGAACTCATCTCCTCTTGGATTTGGGATGAACTTTACCATGTATCTTTCCCTTTGTTGTTCTTGTACCTTGTGGATCTTATGTGTTGCTAGTCTAGTGGATGTGTTATTGGACTTGTTCTTGAGTGTTTCTCTTGTGATTTCCCCTTGTATTCTTCGTGCTCTATGTGTTCCTCTTCGTAGCCACCTCCAATTCGTGAACATCGGGACAAATCGGGGCACTTTGGCCCGTGCCCTACATCATCTTGGTATCATGAGCCACGTTGACACGAATTTGGAGCCCTACCCCCCATGTTCTAGCCTTTAGTTCGAATTTTTCTCGCCAATTTTGAAAATTCCCCACAAAAAGAGCCATACCAAATTTTTTGTGATTTGTTGTTCCTAGTGCGTTTTTGTTGATTTTGATCCGTGGATCTGGTGTTTAGCAAGTAGATCCATCTCCTATTGCGTCCCCATAGCCCAATTTTTCTTTTCCCCCTTCGAATTTGGAGTTGAAATCGTGAAATTTCCGCCACCCCCGTGTCCACGAACCCCAGACCCCGTGCGCACGAGCCCCCGCGAAGTTTCTGGACACCCCGTGTCCACGGCCTTGTACCGTGCGCACAGGACCCCATTTTGGTTTCCTTTGCATTTGTGGTTGTTTGAGTTGTGATTTGAGTCTCCTAAGGTGTTTCGGCTACTTAGGGATGGTTACATCTTCATCACCACCGATGAATTGCATCGTTACATCAACTACATCCACCACGACATCCCGCATCGACGACGAGCATCCATCCTTTGAGACCATCTTCAACCGGAAGCAAGGCCGGTTACCCCTGACTTCGTGAAAGGTTAAGTGTGACGTAGGTATCCATTCCGTCATAAACTTTTCCTTCCTTGCCATTTACATCTTGATAGCCCCACCATCTTTGCGAATACCTTCATACCTATTGAGACTTGCTATCCGAGTATTGCCGGGCTTCGCGAAAACTTGTGCACCTTAGTGATACGATATCATATTGTTGCATCATTTGATATATCTTGCTCCCGTGCATATCTTGTGATACTTATCTCATGTTTGTGGTTGAGGCTCATTAAGCAAAGTGGAAAGGAAGAGAAGAGTCAAAAAAAAGCTTTTAAGCAAGAAAAGGAAAGATCAAAAGCTTATAAGCACAAGAGTATTGAGCATGAAAAGACATACTTGTGCATGAGGATACATGGAATAGGAAACGTTTTGCTTGCATACATATAGGTTGGTGCCAAGTGGTGAATCGTGCCCAAACGTGCAATCAAGCTAGCGTCTCTCCTTGTGTTTGTGCAACACGAGCTTAGTCTTCGTTAGGCAATTTTGTATTGCTCATCCCTATAGTTGCACAAGCCCCATTATCCCACCGTGTGTGTTTCTTTATTGCCCTCCCCTATATTTTGTGATCACTTGCTTTTCATTTTGAGTCCTTTGGCTTGATTTCAACATTTACATATTTTGGACTTCAATTTGCATAAATTTGTGCCACTTGTCCTAACCAAGCTACTCGATAAGCTTTACTTTGTAGGTGTGAGTGAACAAGTCCGGTACCAATTCCACTATTCTTTCATTTCACATTGAGTGAAACAAGATACATTCTCAACTTTGGGAAAAGGTAACTTGGTATTGTTTATCTCATTTCCTACTCACCTTTGCTCGAGTCTTGTGATGGATAGGCGAAGCACATCATCTCCGGTCTACAACAACAACGACGAGTTCGGTGCCATGAAGAACTTCATCGACGCCAAGATGGACAAGTACATGGAGGAGTTCAAGATCCTCATCAACACCGGCAAGCGGTCTTCTTCATCTTCGAGAAGACGCTCAAGTGCAAAGACTCCCAAGCTACCATCTCTGGCAAGTACACAACGGCATCGACACCGACAAGACCAGGAAGAGCAACCTTCTGGACGTGAGTTGGCTGCTCTGGCACCCACGTGCACACGGGTCTGCGACCCCCGTGCACACGGGACCCCGTGCACACGGCCTCCTGCACCCCCGTGCACACGGGCCCTACAGAACCGCGACATCGACCCCAAGGCTGCGGCTTCATCCACTACTTTGGCATCTTCGCCAAGTGACTTCAAGGCATCTTCGCCTTCGGATGTACGGCATCTTCGCCTACTCCACGAGCTCAAGTTCGCGACTTCCACGAGCTACTACGACCTCGATACCGACCACGAGCTTCCTTTCTATGGGACTCAAGACCCCGAGGAGTATCTCGAGTGGGAGCGCAAGATGGACGACTACCTCAAGCTACATCAAGTCCCCTCTGAAGATCAAGTGAAGTGCGCCACAAGTACCTTCCACGACTACGCGTCGACGTGGTGGCTTCACACACCTTCGAAGAGCTACACCACGAGTTGGCCCAAGATGAAGAAAGTGATGCGGCGAGAGTTTGTGCCTTCCGCCTACATGGAACATCTTCTTCACCAATTGGAGAATACCATACAAGGATCCAAGTCCCTCGACGAATACTTCAAGGAGATGAAGAAAGCCTTGCGACGAGCCAGTGTGGACGACTACATTTGGATGAAGTTCCACTTCACGATGGGATTGAACAACGACATCGCCAAGACTCTCTTCACCAACAACTACGAGTCCTTCGATGACATGTATTTTGGTGCTCTCCAAGCGGACAAAGAAAACATGAAGGCCAAGTCTACTTGACCCCGAGCACACTTCGCGACGACCACGCTCCTAGACGGCGAGCATGAGGCTAGTACCACCGAGATGTCCAAGCCCGACGAGCTCCAAGACGATGCTTCCAAGGTTGACTTCACGGCCATACCTCTTTGTGGCATTGACGATGCTGAGTCTACCACGACTCTTTTTGAAGACGGCACGGCGACGACTACGACTACGGAGCACCTCAAGGATCAAGATTTGGAGGCGAGCGACAAGGTGGCGAGCAAGGATGATGTTTCCATCTTTGGAGGCGAGAGTGATGATGTGCCATCTTCGTCCTTCATCCACGGCGACGGCGACGATGACTTGAGCGACTTATGCCACCATATTGAGAGTGAGAGTGACTTCAACACTAGCCCCATATATGATGAGATGACCCAATTCCCATGTGAGGAGAGCCACCACCACCACCACTTGAGTGATTTGAGTGACTCCACCATATGTGACATTGAGTGCACCTATTTTGAGGGAGTGAGTGAGCCACCACATAGAGAGAGTGAGGTAGTTGATAGGGCATGTGAGGCCATTTTGATTTCTAACGACTTACCCTCTACCTCTTTTGTGTCTTCTCCTTTGGTGCTAGGTCCTATATATGATGACGTGTCGATCCTCGACGACTTCGTCCTTCCTTTGGACAAGACGATGGCCATCATGGACTATGATACACCCCCCACATGGTCCCATCACGATGATGATGACCACGAGTTGGTCCTTGCCAACTCACCTACACCACATGAGTGGAATGAGAAAGGTAACATAGGTGAAGGTGATGCTCTTGTCCCACTAGTGGACATTCTTGACATTGATTGCTTGCATGATGTCGATCCTCCTATTGACATGCTTGATGCTAGTATGATTCCCCATGCGATGATTTACCCATTTATGATGAGTTTGATGATTGCCATGTGGAGTCTATTAGTTGTGATGCCATGTTGCATAGGATTTTTTGTGCTAATTCTATCGGTCACATCATGTTTGCAACCCCTCTTGATTGTCATATGCTATGAATGAGATCTCCCATATATCATATTTGCAATCTCATCATAGTGACTATGCATATGCCATTAAAATAAACCCAATTTGCACATATGGCATAGATGACAAGCCCATGGTTATTGGCATTTGTTTTTCTTGTGATGATATTGATATGCTCCCTTTGCATCATTGCCATCATATGCCATGCCATGACCACCTAGCTTCGAACATGCATTGTTTTGGATGTTGTTCGTTTTCTCCATATTATGCCCCCGCTATTGCTATTGAGGAGACCCCCATAGTTTCCTCATACATGTTAGGAAATTTTGACCCATCATATGACTTGCATGATTTCCATGATTGTGTGCACCATATGCATCCCATGAATGAAAATGCTTTTGATGTGCCACACACTTGCTATAATTTGCATCCTAATCATGTTATACATAACAACTATTCTTTCATGATGGATGACATATTTCTCTATCGTGCCTCAAATTTATTTGAGCATTGCTTGTTTTGTGCTAACTCTCACGTGCACATACACATCATGATGGATGATGTGTACATTTACCATGCACACACTTTGTTTCGTTTGTCCCCATTTTGTGTAGGTACACATGCTTCCTCGTCGACCTCGCAAACGCAAGAGTTGACGAAACGAGCTCTAGAGAGCAATGATGATTTGGGATTCCGCGGATTGTCACTCCCACCGTTCCCATCGCGCAATGACTTCGCGCATTTCTTCTACATGGCCCTCACATGGTTATGGGTTATTGTCCATTATATATCCTTTGCCCATATTACCATGTTCACTTTGCATGATATGCTCACTCCTATGCCTTTGTCATGCATTTGTGACCCATGCTTTGCATCTCACATGACACTTGATTCTAGTACTTATATGTGTATTTGCATGCTTGGTGGAGATATCACTTGTTATTGCCATGTTTGCTATGTACCCCATGCCTATGATGATACTTTGATCATGTTTCGCTTTCGTGCTTCCGATATGTTATGTGCATTTGTTATGCCTATTATTTGCTCACATGACATGCTTGCCATGATTTACTCTAGTGCGTTGCATCTTCGCTCCACTAGTTTGCACGACATGCTTACTATGATTGATTGCTTTGTTGCTCCACCCATGATTCATACTTGCTCGTTTCATGTGGTTGATGACAACCATTTCCATGTCTTGCACATGATTTCTACTAACTATTGTCCAATTGCTCCATATGTTGCCTCTCTCATGCTAGATGATTTGCTATGTATTGAGTGCAACAATACTTTTAGTCTTGCTAATGAGATTGCCCCCATAGCTTTCTCCCATATGTTTGGAGCTTTTGCCATCTTTCATGTGAAGCCTGCTTGTCTTCCTTCTTTGCACCATATGCCATGTACCATTGATTGCTACACGCTTGACTTGATTGCCTCACACATGATGAACAATTGCTCTTTCTATCGTGTTGAGTGCCACACTATCTTCACTACACCATGTGCACATTATGCTTGGTTTGTCTTGCACTTGACCCATGTGTTTAGACACTTCATTTTATTTGGTGTTGTGAATGATTCCTATGCCTACCATAGACCTTTTGTTGAGCACCTTGTGCATGCTTGCTATGACATTGAGGTAGATGCTTGTTCATTTGTCACACATATTAGCATCTTTACCTCACCTTTGCATGATTGTTTCCATGATGACTTTGCATGTGCTCACTTGATATGCTTAAATGCCATGTCTCACTTCCTTGTCAAACCATATGTTATGCTTGATGACTACACTTGTTGAGTGAATCACCACTTGAATGTTTGGTTTTGCACTAACGCTAACCACATTTGTTTTTCCAAGTGTTTGTTGTCATTGCTCCTTTTGAAGGAATCACACGACGGTGCGACATTGGAGAGTGCCCATTTCGAGCTTCAAGATGACGAATGCTTGGTGATCGTCCACTTCTACATGGTGACGCCATCTCTTTCCCATGGTGATTTGGTTTTTGATCCGAGGACGGGTCTTTCCCAAGGGGGAGGGGATGATGCGGAGCATCCTACGGACATCACCATGGCAAGTGACACGTGTCACATCTACTTCACATACATAAAGGTGAATCATCTCCTTTACACGTGTTCACTTGTGCCCTTCGAGGATGGTATACTACTTGACCCCTCTCTCGTATTCATACATAGGTGTGAGCGGAGCTACACATTCTTCGAGGAGGAGTCCAAGCTCAAGAGAACGACTACATCATCCAAGAGGGAAGCTTGGAAGCGGAGGAGGAACCGTCAAGAAGAAGGACGTGACGACGGAGGAAGAAATCCTGAAGTGGACAGCACCTCCCAGGCGACCCCGTGCGCACGGGCCCCATAGACCCCGTGCCCACGGGCAACTGCGTAGCTACTGGCTGTAGCACCCCGTGCGCAAGGGCGTGTACCGTGCACACGAGACCCCCGTGCGCACGGGCCACCCTGCGAGGTGGCTGACTTTGCCTGTTTTTGCCCCTCGCTTCGTCCCTTACCTCCCACCTACTATATATTCCGTACCTAGGCCATTTGTTAGGGTTAGCAAAGGATATGATATGATCTAGAGAATACTTTTCTCATCTTCCCTCTCCCATGGAGATCAAGACCTCCTAGGAGAAGATCCCAAGTGGATATCAAGACCCCCTTTGCGGGAAGGATCTATCTAGATCATCAAGACCTCATCTCCTCTTGGATTTGGGATGAACTTTACCATGTATCTTTCCCTATGTTGTTCTTGTACCTTGTGGATCTTATGTGTTGCTAGTCTAGTGGATGTGTGATTGGACTTGTTCTTGAGTGTTTCTCTTGTGATTTCCCCTCGTATTCTTCGTGCTCTACGTGTTCCTCTTCGTAGCCACCTCCAATTCATGAACATCGGGACAAATCGGGGCACTTTGGCCCGTGCCCTACAACACGGTAGGTAGGGGTTGATGACCTTCTCGTAGAACTTGTCCTTGGAAGAGCTTGGTGGAGCCATAGCGATCTAGATCTGTCAGAAAAATAGCACGAAACAAGAACAGAGGAGATTTCTGTGATACGGTGGTCAAAACGTCCAGGAGTATATATAAAGAATTTTTATCTTGCAAAACAAGTATTCCAGGAGAAAACGGTGGGCGCGCCCTGGTGCCTCGTGTGCACCTCATGGGTCCCCTCGGCTGTTTCTTATTTTTGAATTTTTCTAATATTCCAAAACTGACAGAAAGTATTTTTATGGAATTTTTGGAGTCGGTTTACTTACCGTATCACATACCTCTTCCTTTTCAGGGTTCTGGAGTGTTCTGGAAGGTCTCTCTTATGTATTCCTTCGATGTAATTGTTTCAATAATATTAGTTTCAAAATTAATGGGAGTACCTGAAATATAATGCTTAATTCTTTGCCCATTCACCACTCTTGGATTAGTGCCTTCGGAGTTGTTTATTTTGATGGCTCCGGAGCGATAAACTTCTTCGATGATATACGGTCCTTCCCATTTAGAGAGAATTTTTCCTGCAAAGAATCTCAAACGAGAATTGTACAATAGAACATACTCACCCACTTTGAATTCCCGTTTTTGAATTCTTCTATCATGCCATCTTTTAACTTTTTCTTTAAACAATTTGGCATTTTCATAAGCTTGGGTTCTCCATTCATCAACTGAGCTAATATCAAATAACCTCTTTTCACCGGCAAGTTTAAAATCATAACTGAGTTCTTTAATTGCTCAATATGCTTTATGTTCTAACTCAAGAGGTAGATGACATGCTTTTCCATAAACATTTTATAAGGAGACATACCCATAGTTATAAGCAGTTCTATAAGGCCATAATGCATCGTCAAGTTTCTTAGACCAATTCTTTCTAGATCTATTGACGGTTTTTTGCAAAATTAATTTTATTTCTCTATTGCTCAATTCGACTTGACCACTAGATTGAGGGTGATATGGAGATGCAATTCTATGGTTGACATCATATTTAGCAAGCAGTTTACGGAATGCAACATGAATAATATGTGAACCACCATCAGTCATTAAATATCTAGGGATTCTGAACCTCGGGAAAATAACTTCTTTAAGCATTTTAATAGAAGTGTTATGATCTGCACTACTAGTTGTAATAGCTTCTACCCACTTAGTAACGTAATCAACACCAACTAAAATATGTGTATACCCATTGGATTTAGGAAAGGGTCCCATATAATCAAATCCCCAAACATCAAATGGTTCGATAACAAGTGAATAATTCATAGGCATTTCCTGACGTCTACCAACATTACCAATTCTTTGACATTCATCACAAGATAAGACAAACTTACGAGTATACTTGAAAAGAGTAGGCCAATAAAAACCTGATTGTAGTACCTTGTGTGCAGTTCTGTCTCCCGCATGGTGTCCTCCATAAGCCTCGGAATGACACTTCCATAGGATTTGTTCCTGTTCATGCTCAGGTATACAACGTCTAATAATACCATCTACTCCTTCTTTATATTGATGTCGGTCATCCCAAAAGTAATGTCTTAAATCAAAGAAGAACTTTTTCTTTTGTTGGTATGTGAAACTAGGTGGTATAAATTTAGCAACAATATAATTAGCATAGTCTGCATACCAAGGTGTATTACGAGAAGCATTTATGACAGCTAATTGTTCATCAGGAAAATCATCATTAATAGGAAGTGGGTCATCAAGAACATTTTCCATTCTAGACAAATTATTAGCTACGGGATTCTCAGCTCCCTTTCTATCAATAATATGCAAGTCAAATTCTTGTAGCAATAGAACCCACCTAATGAGTCTAGGTTTAGCATCTTTCTTTTCCATAAGAGCAGCATGATCGGTGTGAACAGTTACTTTAGAATCAACTATGTAAGATCTGAATTTATCACATGCAAACACAACTGCTAGAAATTCTTTCTCAGTAGTAGCATAATTTCTTTAAGCACTGTCTAGAGTTTTACTAGCATAATGGATAACATTTAAGTTCTTATCAACTCTCTGTCCTAGAATAGCACCAATAGCATAATCACTAGCATCACACATAATTTCAAAAGGCAAGTTCCAATCAGGTGGTTGAACAATAGGTGCAGTGGTTAAGGCTTTCTTAAGTGTTTCAAAGGTTTCTACACAATCATCATCAAAAACAAATGGAACATCTTTTTGCAAGAGATTAGTGAGAGGCCTAGAAATTTTAGAGAAGTCTTTAATAAACCTTCTATAGAAACCAGCATGACCTAGGAAACTTCTTATACCTTTAATATCTTTAGGACATGGCATTTTCTCAATTGCATCAACCTTAGCCTTATCAACTTCAATACCTCTTTCAGAAATTTTATGCCCCAAGACAATACCTTCATTCACCATAAAGTGGCACTTCTCCCAATTCAAGGCAAGATTAGTTTCATCGCATCTCTGCAAAACTCGATCAAGGTTGCTTAAGCAATCATCAAAAGAAGTTCCATAAACGGAGAAATCATCCATGAAAACCTCAACAATCTTTTCACAAAAGTCAGAGAATATAGCAGCCATACATCTTTGAAAGGTAGCAGGTGCATTGCATAAACCAAAAGTCATACGTCTATAAGCATAAGTTCCAAAAGGACAAGTAAAGGTGGTTTTCTCTTGGTTGGCTTGTGATACAGGTATTTGAGAGAAACCAGAATATCCATCTAGGAAACAAAAGTGTGTATGCTTAGACAATCTTTCTAACATTTGATCAATAAAAGGTAAGGGGTAATGATATTTTCTAGTGGCTTTGTTTAATTTTCTAAAATCAATTACCATCCTATAACCAGTTACAATTCTTTGTGGAATGAGCTCATTTTTATCATTAGGAACAACGGTAATACCTCCTTTCTTAGGTACACAATGAACGGGACCTACCCATCTACTATCAGCTATGGGATAGATTATACCTGCTTCCAGAAGCTTTAATATTTCGGTTCTTACCACCTCTTTCATCTTAGGATTTAATCGTCGTTGGTGGTCAACAACTGGTTTAGCATCAGGCTCCATATTAATTTTGTGCTGACATAGAGTGGGACTAATGCCCTTAAGATCATCAAGAGTATATCCAATAGCAGCCCGGTGCTACCTCAGAGTTTTGAATAATCTCTTTTCTTCATGCTCTGAAAAGTTAGCACTAATAATAACAGGATATATCTTCTTTTCATCTAGATAAGCATATTTCAATGTATCAGGCAATTTGTTCAATTCAAACACAGGGTCACCCTTAGGTGGAGGAGGACCTCCAAGAGTTTCAACAGGCAAATTGTGTTTAAGGATAGGTGGTTGATCAAAGAACATCTTATCTATTTCATTTCTTTCATTCATATGCATATCATTTTCATGGTCTAGTAAATATTGTTCTAACGGATCAGTAGGAGGTACGGCAATAGAAGCAAGACCAATAATTTCATATTTACTAGGCAATTCTTTATCATGAGGTTGTCTACTAAACTTGGAGAAATTAAACTCATGAGACATACCACCAAAATTAACACTAACAGTTTCTTTAGCGCAATCAATCTTGGCATTAACAGTGTTCAAGAAAGGTCTACCAAATATAATGGGACAAAAATTATCTTGTGGAGAACCGAGGACTTGAAAATCAGTAGGGTATTTTATTTTTCCACACAAGACTACAACATCTCTAACGATCCCAAGCGGTGTAATGGTATCTCTGTTTGCAAGCTTAATAGTAACATCAATGTCCTCTATTTCAATAGGTGCAATATCATTCATAATTTCTTGATATAAGGTAAAAGGAATAGCACTCACACTAGCACCCAAATCACATAAGCCATGATAACAATGATCACCTATTTTAACAGAGACAACAGGCATGCCTACTACAGGTCTGTTCTTATCTTTAGGATCTGGTTTAGCGATTCTAGCTGCTTCATCACAGAAGTAAATAACATGCCCATCTATATTATCGACCAAGAGATCTTTAACCATAGCAACATTAGGTTCAAATTTAATTTGTTCAGAGGGTCTAGGTGCTCTAATATTACTTTTATTAACCATAGTTGAAACTTTAGCATGTTCCTTAATCCTAACAGGAAAATGTGGTTTCTCAATATAAGCAGTAGGCACAACTGGATCAACATGATAAACAATTGTTTCTTCTTTAACACTAACGGGTTCCTCAATCTTTACTTTAATAGGGGGATGATATTTAAACCACTTCTCCTTAGGGAGATCAACATGAGTAGCAAATGATTCACAAAAGGAAGCAACTATCTCAGAGTCAAGTCCATATTTAGTGCTAAACTTATGAAAAGCAACGGTGGCCATAAAAGATTTAACACAATCAAACTCAAGTATTATACCTGACTCATTACCTTTGTCGAGTTCCCAATCTTTAGAGTTGCGTTTAATTCTTTCCAGAAGATCCCATCTGAATTCAATAGTTTTCTTCATAAAGGAGCCAGTCGAAGAAGAATCGAGCATGGTTTGATCATCATGAGAAAGCCGAGCATAAAAATTCTGTAAGATAATTTCTCTTGAGAGCTCATGATTGGGGCATGTGTACATCATGTACTTAAGCCTCCCCCAAGCTTGAGCGATGCTTTCTCCTTCATGAGGCCAAAAATTATATATATAATTCCGATCATGATGAACCAAATGCATAGGATAAAATTTCTAGTGGAATTCCAGCTTCAACCGGTTCCAGTCCCATGTATCAGCATCATCACATAGCCTATACCATGTGAATGCCTTTCCCTCCAAAGATAAAAGGAATACTTTCATCTTAACTCCATCTCCGGATAAACCTGCAAGCTTAAACAATCCACAAATTTCATCCACATAGATCAAGTGCATATCAGGATGTACCGTTCCATCTCCTACATAAGGATTAGCTAGCAGTTTCTCTATCATACCCAAAGGAATCTCATAATAAATATTTTCAGTAGGTGCAGTAGGTTGAGGAGAACCTATTTGTGCTTCCGGTCGAGGTGAAGATACCCCGAACAAGCCCCTCAAAGGATTACTTTCCATAGTGACAAGTGACAGTAAATTTCAGCACATAATATAAATGTTTCCTTACCAAATTCCACTCACCAAAGGCGCTTCACTCCCCGGCAATGGCTCCAGAAAAGAGTCTTGATGACCCACAAGTATAGGGGATCAATCATAGTCCTTTTGATAAGTAAGAGTGTCGATCCCAACGAGGAGCGGAAGGAAATGACAAGCGGTTTTCAGCAAGGTATTTTCTGCAGGCACTGAAATTATCGGTAACGAGTAGTTTGATAGCAAGATAATTTGTAAAAAGTGACAAGTAAAAATAGTAAAAAAGAGTGCAGCAAGGTGGCCCAATCCTTTTTGTAGCAAAGGACAAGCCGGAATGATCTCTTATAATAAGCAAAGCGTTCTCGAGGACACATGGTAATTTCATCTAGTCACTTTCATCATGTTTGTTTGATTCGTGTTCGCTACTTTGATAATTTGATATGTGGGTGGACCGGTGCTTGGGTGCTGTTCTTACTTGAACAAGCCTCCCACTTATGATCAACCCCTCTCGCAAGCATCCGCAACTACGAAAGAAGAATTAAGATAAATCTAACCATAGCATTAAACATATGGATCCAAATCAGCCCCTTACGGAATAGCGCATAAACTAGGGTTTATGCTTCTGTCACTCTAGCAACCCATCATCTAATTAATACTCTACAATGCATTCCCTTAGGCCTAAAGATGGTGAAGTGTCATGTAGTCGACATTCACATGACACCACTAAGAGAATCGACAACATACATATCATCAAAATATCGAACGAATACCAAATTCACATGATTACTTATGACAAGACTTCTCCCATGTCCTCAAGAACAAAAGTAACTACTCACAAACCATATTCATGTCCAAGATCAGAGGGGTATTGAATAGCATATTGGATCTGAACATATAATCTTCCACCAAATAAACCAACTAGCATCAATTACAAGATGTAATCAACACTACTAGCAACCCATAGGTACCAATCTGAGGTTTTGAGACAAAGATTGAATACAAGAGATGAACTAGGGTTTGAGATGAGATGGTGTTGTTGAAGATGTTGATGAAGATTGGTCCTCCCACGATGAGAGGATCGTTGGTGATGTCGATGGCTCCGATTTCCCCCTCCCGGAGGGAAGTATTGCCGGCGGAATCGCTCCGTCGGAGAGCAAAAGTGCTCCTGCCCAAGTTCCGCCTCGAGACGGTGGCGCACCGTCCCAAAAGTCTTCTCCTTATTTTTCTAGGGAAAATGGGCTTATATACCAGAAAATGGGCACCGGAGGCTGGCCAGGGGCCCCACGAGCCACCAGGGCGCGTCCTGGGTGGGTGGCGCGCCCTGGTGCCTCGTGGGCACCTGGGTGGCCCCCTCCGGTACTTCTTTCTTCCAATATTTTTTATTTATTCCAAAATAAATCTCTGTGAAATTTCAGCTCATTTGAAGATGTGTAGAATAGGTATCTCAGACATAGCTTTTTCAGGTTCAGAATTCCAGCTGCCGGCAATCTCCCTCCTTATGTAAATCTTGCATATTAAGAGAGAAAAGGCATTAGAATTTCTCCACAAAGTATTATATTGATTAAAAACACTATAAATAACAGTAGTAAAACATGATGCAAAATGGTCGTATCAACTATCTTTATTCATAAACACATAGGAAATATCATCATACATGATTGCTTCTAGGGCATATCTCCAACAGCAGTACCTACACACAAGAGAGCAAATACTTGCACCCAACGCGGGCAAGAGGGTTGTCAATCCCCTTGAACTCGTTACTTGTAAGGGTTAAATCTGATAGTGATAGATACATAAATTGAAAAGTAAATAAAAAGTAAAATAATTGCAGCAAAATAATTTAGGGTTTTCTAATATAATAAAAGTAGACCCGGGGGCCATAGTTTTCACTAGAGACTTCTCTCTCGAAATATAGCATACGATGGGTAAACGAATTACTGTTGGGCAATTGATAGAAAAGTGCATAGTTATGATGTTATTCATGGCAATGATCATGTATATAGGCATCACGTCCGTGACAAGTAGACCGACTCCTTCCTGCACGACTACTATTACTCCAATCGACCGCTATCCAGCATGCATCTATGGTATTAAGTTCATAACAAAGAGAGTAACGCTTTAAACAAGATGACATGATGTAGACAGAATAAACTCAAGCAATATGAATAAAACCCGTCGTTTTACCCTTAGTGGCAACAATACAAATATGTGCCTCGCTACCCATACTGTCACTTGGTGAGGGCACCGCAAGATTGAACCCATTACAAAGCAGCTCTCCCCCTGAAGATAAAGCAATCTAGTTGGCCAAACCAAACGGATAGATCGGAGAGAAATACAAAGCTCTAACAATCATGCATAATAAAATTCAAAAAAGACTCAATTACTTTCAATGAATAATCTGATCATAAGCTCACAATTCATCGGATAGATCGATGGAGATCATGGAGAACTTTGTATTAAAGATCAAAGAGAGAGAAGAAGCCATCTAGCTGCTAGCTATGGACCCGTAGGTCTGTGGTAAACTACTCACACATCATCGGAAGGGTAGCAAGGTTGATGTAGAAGCCCTCCGTGATTGATTCCCCCTTCGGTAGATCACCGGAAAAGGCCTCCAGATGGGATCGGGGAAGAACAGAAGCTTGTGGCGGTGGAAAAGTTATTTCGGGTGGCTCTCTGTTGGTTTTGGAATATTTGAGAATTTATAGAAGTGGAATTAGGTCAAACGGAGTTGCGTGGGACCCATGAGCTCAGATGGCTCCCCCCAGGGGCGCGCCAGGTGAGCTCGTGGCTCTCCCGTAGGGCTTCTGGCCTCCTCCCAAAGCCTCTAGGGTCCCTTCTGGTCCAAAAAAAATCATCGTAAAGTTTTATTCCGTTTGGACTTCGTTTGGTACTGATTTCCTAAAAAACCAAAAACAGGCAAAAAAACAACAATTGGCACTTGGCACTGAGTTAATAGGTTAGTTCCCAAAAATGATATAAAATTGCATATAAAGCATATAAAGTATCCAAGATTGATAATATAATAGCATGAAACAATAAAAAATTATAGATACTTCGGAGACGTATCAGCATCCCCAAGCTTAATTCCTGCTCGTCCTCGAGTAGGTAAATGATAAAAACAGAATTTTTGATGTTGAATGCTACCTAGCATGTTTATTCATATAATCTCTCTTATGGTGTAAATATTGAGAAACGATGAACTAATTGATATCAACATAGTAATATCCATGAATACAAGAACATAATCATTAAATTTTTGAAATATACGATGCTCAAAGAATGTTATCCCTACTCATTGAATTATGTAAGCATGGCTTGAATCCGCCTTCAACGCATAAATATAAATCATGAGCACCACGGTGTCAAACCAGGCAGTTGTATCATACTTTTTAACGCGCTTCAGCATTTTCAACTCCACTCAATACATGAGCGTGAGACATGGACATTAGCACTATAGGTGCAATAGAATGCGATGGCAGGGTATATAGGAGAAGTCAAAAAGGAAGAAAGGTGTCGTGGGAAACGACTATCTATGGGACCGAACGGGTGCCTTTGCGATTCGGCTCAGGGGACGTGCATGGCACAAAGAGCAGGTTTTCAGTAAGTGCAAGAACACACGGGGATTTATCCAGGTTCAGGCCGCTATGAGCGTAAAACCCTACTCCTACTCTGTGGTTGATTGAATATGAACTCTGGTTACAGGAAGAGCAGTTTTTCGGCAAGGTGCTCGGGAAAATGCAGCTACGGCGTGTAATTCAACTGGGTGTCGACCATTCTACCTGTAGCCGTGGGCCTCCTTTTATAGGCCAAGGGGTTACCACAATGGCTAATACGGTCATTACAGAGTGTGAACAGTGACTTGCACTGTCATCACGTTTATCTTCCAACGGGGCAAGACAAACGCATTTAATGCACCGTTAGGTGCTACGTTGGGGAGGTGAGACCTTGGGCAAAAGATCTGTACCACCGGTCCTGGTGCCCTCCTGTAATCTCGACATGTCCCGGGGACGAGTGTCATTAAAGTCAATCTCGGTGCGGCGCGCTGACAAGTGCCTTGGCCGGCCATGTTGATTGTCTGCCCGCTCGACACCTAGCCCACGAGCCTATCTGGTCGATGGTGAGGTGGAGCGGTAACGAGACAGAACAGGCCTGCTGGCACGGAGCTTGCCGGGCCTTGCTTGCCGGCAAGGGAACTTGCCAGCAACCATAGCCTTAGTCTTTACCTTGCCGGGGCGAAGCTTGCCGGCGAGAACAGCATCGATCTTCAGTACTTAGAATAGTACTTCTCGATGACCTGCCTTGAGGTCTTCTTCACGGTCTTGGTATTGAGTCTTGGGTTGTAGTTATCCTCTGTCAAGCCCTTGCCAGAAGGGAGGCTACAACTGCCTGTGCACAAGTCTGGGTACGAGGGCACCCATGTCTTAGTACACCGATAGGAGCCCCTGGGCCTGGGCCACACGCACATGCGAGGCGTCGTTGGGCTAGGCCCAAATAGTGCACAGGCGGCACGTGGCAGAGGATAACTGTCATAATCTTCTCTTTTACCGTACCCGCCCATGATACGCATTAAATGCGGGCGTGGGAAAGGTGGAGCGGAACGGCGGCGGGAGGTGGTGCGCTTGAAAAAGCACAACCACGTAGGATGGAAAAGAGCCAGCCCCTGCGCCTTCCCCATAAAAAGGGAAACCGCGAGGGGCGCTGCTCATTTACCCCCCCCCCCCCTCTTTCCAATCTAACCAGTTCGCCGCCGTCTTCAACCTCGCGCCAGAATGCCTTTTTCTTCCACCACCGCGTCGCGCCCCTCGCCAGCTTCGGAGTCCGTCCACCTTGCGCAGCCATGGTGCCCAAGAGGAGTCGGAATAAACTAGGGAAGGTGGCTGATCCGGATGCGGAGGTGGGGGAAATGGAGTGGGCGGCGATGCAGAGGGGCAACATCATCTTCAAGCCGGAGTTGGAGGAGCATGACCTGGTGGAGCGGTACGCGATCATGTGGGGGAAGGACACTAAAGCCCACTCCACGCTTGATGTTCTTCCTGGCTCCGTCCAGCCCAGCGATGACAAGTACCCCTTCTTCGCCGCTTACTTCTATTGCGGGCTTGTCCCTCCTTTCTCTGAGTTCTTCCGTGAAATCATGTACACGTATGGGTTCCACCTCCTAGATTTCACACTATACGCCGTGACCTGCCTAGCTGTTTTCATGCATTTTTGTGAAAACTTTGTTGGAGTAATGCCCAGTGCAGCTCTGTTCTGCCACTATTTCATTCCCCGCATTGAGGCAGACACCTTCTCCGGCTGTGTTGCTTGAATTCCCAGGGACGGGGATGCTTATCTCCCTGGGTTGTTTAACCGGGAATGGAGCGAATGGCGTCAAGAGTGGTGCTGGATCAAGGACGATAAGTTCCCTGACTTCTGCAAGCTCAGAACGAAGAAGGTGAGATGTGCCAAGAGTTGGGACCACTTTGATGACAAGGATGCCAAGCTTGAAATCGCCACGACCAGGATTATCCGTCTCAGGGCTGCTGGCCTCACCACCGGAATGGTGGGCGCCGATTTTTTCCGCCGCCGTATTACCCCTCTTCAGGACAGGGGAAGGCCTTCTTGGGATTACCAGAACGTGGCCGATATCATGCGGGTGAACATAGGGCTTCACACCAACCTGACAGTAATGCAGCACGCGGCTTTCTGTGGCATGCTCTTTCGCACCAGCGGCAAGTTTAACTGGCCGGCAGGCGTGGTGCCGCTGTGTAACAACTCCGCCAAGGATGCCATCATCGCCATGATGCCATCTTGCAACGCCCAAGGTGTCGAGGGGAGTTGGCAAGCACCACCCGAATACGCGGTGAGAGGATGGTTCGATACGTTGGCGGAGAAGCCCATCCGGGAGGAGGCAGACTTCTTCCGCGACACCACACAGGTGGAGTTCGAATATATTGCCAGGAGAGCGGCGGAAGCAAAATTGGCTAGAGATGCCGACGGCTCCGGCTCTGTGGCATCTAATGCTGAGGAGGGGAATGAGGAGGGGCCGGCAAGCGAGCCACCGGAAGAGTCTACTGGGAGGCGAGAGCAACTTGCCGGAGGTCAGAGTAAAGAGGCCACCGAGGGGCAGACACTCAAGGAACCCCTTGCTTCGGCAAGGAGGGCTCATGTCCTCCGGAGAGCCGCTTCTGGGGAGCCGGTTCGCTCTTCGCCCTCGGGTGAGGAGGTTGCCGGTGGGGAAGCGACCGGTGAGGTTGCCGGGCGACGAGGAACTCAATGCCAAACCCCTCAACAGCAGTGAACGCGGCATACTTCTTCGAATAGTACGGCCGCGCCGGCGGCCGGAGTGGCCGGGTTGTCTCGTCCTACTGTGCCAGTGGCAACCAAACGGGCCACGACTTCTTCCCAATCACCCTCCTCGAGCGGCAGGCCCGGAGGCTTGTATGATCTCTCCACCCTTAGCGACGAAGAGGAGGACGAGGAGTACATATCCCCAATCCCCTTCATTCAATTCTTGGTTTCCTACCTGCATTGACCTGACTTGCTTCACCTTGCCTTGGTTGACAGTGATAGGGAAACCCTGGCGCAAAGGATGGCCAAGAGGCCAAGGACTAGAGCAGAAGAGGAGCCGGCAACAAGCATGGCGCCAGACGACGGCGCCTCGGAAACCAGCCTCCAGTGCAGCCCGTAGCGTGAGGCCACTATTCACTTTCCTTTGGCAAGCATAGGTGTTGAGATGTTCACTGCTGACATCGGCACGGGAGCAGGAGAAGAACGTCTCGAGAAGGAACGCCCGGAAGCTAATCCAACTGGGATGTCTCCATCAACCGCTCCCCCGGCAAGCGGTTCTCCGGCAAGGACCCCCACAGGCGAGGCCGTTCGCGCTGATGATGTACCGGCAAGCGTGGCTGCCGGCAACCAGGCGACGACAACCGAAGTTGCCGGGGATGAAATCATCCCTCCCCAACAGCACCAGCCTGGTACGTCTTCTACCGTCGAGTAGCTTTTCCTTTTAACCTTCTCTTTCCTTTTTTGTTTTCTTGAACTTGATCTGAGTCTCGATTTTCTCTCCTCCCCATCCTTTCAGATTTCCCTTTATCTAACGATATGGACGTCGATTCCGCCATTGAGGAGATCATGAAGGATGCCGCCAATGAAGCCAGCAACATTGCTACTGGTGAGGCCATCAGGGTGGCTGACAAGGAGATCGCCAAGGCTGCTCACGAACAGGCCACCACGGGTGTTGTTGAGGAAGGCAGTAATCAGAACGCCGAAGCCACTGAAGACATTCCTGTCTCAGGAGCACCAAGCGCTAACTTGGCTAGAAGGGCGATCTTGGCCGGCAAAGCGGTCACCGACGACCACCCCTCAACATCTGAAGAACCCTTCTCAAGCAGATACTTGAAGGTTGGCGACAATCTGTTCGTCAACCTTCCTGGGACGTCAAGCATCGGAGTGCCTGTGGAAGGAGAGATCTTGGACGGTGAGGTCCTTACTGCTGCCAGACTTGAGGTCGTTGACGAGCTGCCTGCCAACATCAGCGAGACCAAGGAGCAGCAATTCTTCAAGGCCATGAGCGAGAACTTCCGGAAACTCCAGGCGTGCCACCGTGACCGCACGGATAAGTTGGACTCCAGGGCGGCCGTCCTTGACAAGGCGGAGGATGATTTCAAGAGGCGTATGGAAGAAATGCAGATTTGGTATGCGGAATGCATCCAAGACCTCCATGAACACCAAACTCAACTTGCCAAGGCCCAGGAGGAGTTCATTCTGGAAAAGGCTGATGCCGAGAAGGCACAGGAGGAGGCTGCATGGAAAATAGCAGCGGAGGAGGCAAAGTTGAATGAGCGCATGTCGGCCTTGACGCTTATGAGGAAGAGCTTGTCGCTCATGAAGCCGGGCTTGCTGCTACGCTTCGTGGCAAGGACAATGAGATCCAGGCTCTCGTTGCCCAACAAACCCAGGAACTAAGGCATAAACACAAAGAGGCTATCGAGGCTCAAGCCACAGAGCACGCCAGCAAGATCAAGGAGCCCATCAATGCTGCCGGAGCTGTAGAGGTCGCCAAGATTGAGCTAGAAAACAAAGTGCAAGCACTCGAAGCAAACCTTACTGCCAGCGGCAAGGAGATCTCGGCGCTCAAAGCAGATGCGGAGAAGGCAGTCCACACCCTGGCGGGGCTGCAAACTTCGGTATCTACCAAGAACCAAGAGCTTGCCAAGGCCAAAGGCACGATCGAAGATCACAAGCTGAAGCTAAACACCTTGGGGCTGTCTCTTGACGAAGCTGAAAAGCGTGAGAAGGCCTTGACGAAGGAACTTCAGGACGAGAAGTCAAAACTTGCAAGTGCCGAGAGTTCTTTCAACAAGCTCAAGGACGTCTACAGGCTTTGGGCCGACCTGCTCGTGGTTGCTGTGGGCAATATTTCCATCAACCTATGCGCCCTGGGCTTGTCAGAGTACCACTACTCCTCCGCCGAAGGGGACAGCACCAGCGCCAGGCTCGCCTTCTTCTTCGAAAACTTGGGTGAAGCACTGAAGAAACACCACGGGGCTCGAGCTGCATACCTTGCCAACGAGTCCCATAGGCTTTGACGGGATGTCCTCTTCAAGATGCTCAGAAAAGTGGTGTACCGGAACCCAAGCATTGACCTTTCCAAAGTCTTTGTAAGCCTGCCCAAAGAAGCCGATACCAGGGCTATCGATGAGCTCGTCGCGCCCATCGCCAATAGGGTTAGCCAAATCCCCAGGAAAGAGGGCGGGGTTACGAGCTAGGCTTTGCCTCCTTAGTTTGCCGCGTGTAAGATCATGCAAAAGACACGTTTATCTTAAGTCCGACTGCACTTGGCCTTGATGTATTATAACTTGTATTTAAGATGGATGTATGTGCGCTGTTCTCCTTATTCCGTTCTGTCTTTGCATGATTTTTGTACCCTACGCTTGCCGGAAGCTTGCCGGTGCGCACACCCTTGCCGTAAGTGCTTGAGGAGAGGGTCCTTAGCAGCTTGCCGGAACTGTCGCTGCCGAAAAGGTCACGCTTGACGGTTACAACGCGGCTACTTAGGTTGCTGAGCGGACTCGAAGCAAAGTAAGAGCGCAGTCGATCACGACAAGGTTCCTTAGCGTGCAGGTTTCTCATACAAAGGCCAAAGTCATTCAAGGAGAATCACAACTACAACAAAGAATTTATTTCAAAGTTTTGCAACTTAGCTCATTCCTTGTTGTACTTCTTGCCGTAGGGTGACATCTTGAATGCGTCCTTTGGTATCCATACCGTCACCCCCCCCCCCCCCCGGGAAACTTGTACGCGAGGAATCCTTCCTTTCTTTAAGAAAGAAAAGAAAAGAGGAGGCTGGAACCTTGGCGGTTCGTTAATCACCTTATGCAAGGGAAATGTAACACAAGACTGCCTGCAACACATAAATATATATGTACTGGAGAAAGAATTGTGAAACATCTAACTTTTATTTATTTTGCACGGGATCTGCGCCCGGCTTTGTACAAAGGATTACATGCCTTGACGGCAAACTTGTACAAAAGAGGTTGCCGGGCAGCCCAGCAACCGCACCTTACAAGTAAAACTTACGAAGATGCTCAATATTTCATGAGTTTAGCACTGGAGTGCCATCTTCGGTCTCTAGGTGGACTGTGCCGGGCCTAGTGACTCGTATTACCCGGTAAGGGACTTCCCACTTTGGCGTCAACTTGTTTTTTATCCTTCGTGGACCGAATCCGACGAGGAACAAGGTCGCCTTTCTCAAGGTCCCTAGCTTTCACTTTGCAGCTAAGGCAGCGACGCAAAGCTTGCTGGCACCGTGCAGCATGGGCAGCAGCCTAGAAACGATCTTCCTCAAGGAGCATGGCATCGTCATGCCGCAGCTCATCTTGGTCCTCCTCATTGAAGGCCAAGACTCGAGGTGACCCGTGTTTGAGTTCCGTGGGGAGTATTACTTCTGCACCAAGGCTTGCTTCCTGATCTTCTGCTTGAGGGGTCTCGCATGAGGGCAGACAGCAAGGTGGTGCTCAGTTGCCCTCCTAAGAACTTCAAGGACGTCAGGTGCTTGCCGGGCAAGCATACTAGCATTCACCCATAGGAAGGCAACGAGCTCGACTCCCTATTTGTTGCCGAGAGTGGCACTTTCAGAAAAAATGCCACTCGTCCCATCCCCTTTCGCAGAAACTTGTTTGGCAAGGATGCAGAAGCCTTGGTTCTCTTGATCTTGCCGGTAGAGCTCTCTGGTACGTCCTCGACAGGCATGCTGCACTCTGAAGTGCGCTTCCCAGAGGTCTTGTCGGTCTTCTTCTCCTTTCCTTCCCCAGGAGCTTTGACGGCAGGGGCAAGCGCCTCGATGGCAGCTGCCGCCGTCGCCTCCTGGTAGAGCTTGTCTGTATAGATGATCGCGTCCTTGTGGTTTGACTTGAGGGTGAGGACCCCCATCGGCCCCGGCATCTTGATGACGTTGTACGCATAGTGCGACACGGCCATAAACTTTGCCAGGGCTGGGCGGCCCAGAATCCCATTGTACGACAGCGGCATCTTGACGACGTCGAAGGTAATGTTCTTCGTCCGATAGTTGAGCTCGCCGCCGAATGTGACCGGCAATGTGACTTGGCCCTTCGGCTTGTTCCTCCCCGGACTGATCCCTTGGAAACTGCCTGTTTCCTCGAGATCCTTGTCGGGGATCTGCAGCCTCTTGATCACATCTGGAGAGATCAAGTTCAAGCCAGCCCCACCGTCAACCAGCATCTTTGTCACATTAAGGTTGCGAATTGTTGGTGAGAACAACAACGGCAAACACCCGACCGTAGTGGTGCGATCAGGGTGGTCTCGGCGTCAAAGATGATGGGCGAGTGCGACCACTTGAGTGGCTTCTGTGCCTCCATCACCGGTTCCGCTACGTTGACTTCGCGGATCCACTGCTTTAGTTGTTGGTGCGAGGAGGGCAAAGATGCGCCTCCGTCAACACACATGGCATCCACTGCATTTTGGAACTCCTTGCCAGACCCGCCTCCATCCTCATCACTATCATCCTCTTCTTGCTGGCCCTGAGTAGCCTTCTCTTTTGGCTGCTTGGCCTTGCCGTGGCGGCCTCCGCGGCCACCATGGTCTTGCTTGCCGGACCCACCAGCACCATCTTGGGCCTTCTCCTTACCTTGCTTCTCGTACTCTTGCTTCTGTTTTTCGGCAAGTTGCTCTACTTGCCGGCATTGTTGGAGATCTTGGCCCTTGGTGCGGTGGATCTTGCAGTACGGCCCGCCGGTCTTGCCGGCTTTCTCGCCTGCCGCAGCTTCCCGGCAAGCATCGCACCCGGCAACCTCCTTGCCAGGGCTGTCTGCCTTCGGCTTCTTGGTGGCATTGGTGTCGCCGGAGCTCTCGACGGCCAGTACAGTCTTGTTCTTGCGCTTTCTGTTGCGCTTCATGTTCTTCTTCTATGGGGTTGATGCATCGTTGTCCTCGGAATCGATGTCTGCACCCGCATCTTCCCCGGGGAGTCGCCTCCCTTCCTCAGCACGTGCACACCTATCCGCCAAGGCGTACAGACCGTGATGGTCTTGACCTGCTCGACATTCATCTCTGACCGCATCCTGCGGTTCCGCACATTCGTGTGGAACGCAGCAACAACAGCTGCGGGATGGATGTCGGGGATGTTATGGTGCACACGGCTGAACCATTGTATGTACTTGCGGAGGTTCTCTCCATCCCTTTGGGGGATCACCTACAAATCGCTGGGCTGACCCGGGAGCTTGTGGCCACCCTGGTAAGCGCCAACGAAATGATGGCATAGATTCGCCCAAGAAGAGATGGAGCCCTCAGGCAGATTCATCAACCATGACCTAACGTTGGGCCGAAGCACCAACGGGAAGTAGTTGGCAAGCACTTTCTCGTCCCGTCCCCCGGCAGCCTCCACCGCGATGGTGTAGATGCCAAGGAACTCGGCTGGGTTGAGCATGCCATCATACTTGTCGGGCAGCTCTGGCTTGAAGGCTCGGGTGGACGGCCAGCGAACTTGCCGCAGCTCACGAGTAAACGCTGGGCACCCCACATCGTAGGGCAAGTACCCAGCGGCTACCGGAGCGAGCACGTTCACCGCCGGCCTGGCACGATCGTCAGACTGACGATGTGCTTCCCGGCGTTGCTCGATCTTCGTGCGGGCGTCTTCGTCGCACTGCTCGCGAAGCACTTGGTGCTGATCTTGGCGGCACCGCGGATCTGATGAAGCCATGGACAGCACGTCATGGTCGTCTGATCGGCGGGCTGGCCGCTATGACGGTGGGTGGTGGCGAGGCGACTGCACCATTTGCGCGGCATCTTCGGCAAGGTAACCGGATGGTCCTGCCAACATGGTGGGTGGTCGCCGTGATGGCCCCACGTCTTGTGTTTTGCCGGGATCGGCAAAACTGATGAGACTCTGAATGGTAGCTCTCCATTCGTCCATCTTGTCTGGGCTTGGCGGGAAGTTAAAAAGTATTTGAACCCGCGCCATGGCCTCGGCTGCCGTGGTTGGCATGGCTGGGAGCACAGAACGAGGCGTTGCTCGACTCCTGGCGGAGCCAGAAGGAGCTTCGTTAAGTCCGTGCCGCCGCGGCTCATGCTTGCCAACAGGCGGACGTGGTGGTGGGGGCAGCGTGTCATGTGCAATCGGAAGTTGCTGCATGGGGATCCCGCCTTGCGGTCGTCTAGAACTGCCAGCAACGTGGGGGAGCGTGTCTTGTCCATCTTGCCATGGTCATGGCATATGCCTCCCCGTGCCGTTGTTGGACGTCGCCGCTACATTCTGGGACGTTGCGGCGGCTGGGTTCTGGGTGGCAGCAGTATGAATTATATTACTATGATGACTGCGCTCACTAGAATGTCTTGGAAGTTGACCGGCTGCGACGTAGCCGGTCCTGTGGCTAGGCTCAGCATCGTGGCGGGGGTGCTGGGCACCCGCACCACTTGCGCCTCCTGTGCCGCCTGCGGCCGCCTGGGAAGGTGGCTTGGATGCGGTAGGAGCCTTCGTGGCTCCACTCTTTTTCTTCGGCGCCATCGACGAAGATGATGAAGTTGCTACTCACACTACCAAAGAACTGATTTGTGACACACACAGCCCCTACCTGGCACGCCAAAGATGTCATGGGAAACGACTATCTATGGGACTGAACAGGTCCCTTTGCGATTCGGCTCAGGGGACGTGCAAGGGACAAAGAGCAGGTTTTCAGTAAGTGCAAGAACACATGGGGGATTTATCTAGGTTCGGGCCGCTATGAGCGTAAAACCCTACTCCTGCTCTGTGGTTGATAGAATATGAACTCTGGTTACAGGGAGCACAGTTTTCCAGCAAGGTGCTCGGGAAAATGCAGCTACGGCATGTAATTCAACTGGGTGTCGACCGTTCTACTTGTAGCCGTGGGCCTCCTTTTATAGGCCAAGGGGTTACCACAATGGCTAATACGGTCATTACAGAGTGTGAACAGTGACTTGCACTGTCATCACATTTATCTTCCAACAAGGCAAGACAAACGCATTTAATGCATCGTTAGGTGCTAAGTTGGGGAGGCGAGGCCTTGGGCAAAAGATCTGTACCACCGGTCTGGCGCCCTCCTGTAATCTCGACACGTCCTAGGGACGGGTGTCATTAAAGTCAATCTTGGCGTGGCGCGCTGACACATGCCTTGGCCGGCCATGTTGACTGTCTGCCCACTCGACACCTAGCCCACGAGCCTATCTGGTCGATGGTGAGGTGGAGCGGTAACGGGACAGAACAAGCCTGCTGGCACGGAGCTTGCCGGCAAGGAAACTTGCCGGCAACCATAGCCTTAGTCTTTAACTTGCCGGGGCGAAGCTTGCCGACGAGAACAGCGTCGATCTTCAGTACTTAGAATAGTACTTCTCGATGACCTGCCTTGAGGTCTTCTTCATGGTCTTGGTATTGAGTCTTGGGTTGTAGTTATCCTCCGTCAAGCCCTTGCCGGAAGGGAGGCTACAACTGCCTGTGCACAAGTCTGGGTACGAGGGCACCCATGTCTTAGTACACCGACAAAAGGCTCGCATCAACTCAGCAGATCAATAGGCAATGAGAAGCCCATCAATCGATATCAATGAGAGGAGTAGGGATTACCATGCAACAGATGCACTAAGAGCTATAAGTGTATGAAAGCTCAATGGAAACTAAGTGGGTGTGCATCCAAATTGCTTGCTCATGAAGACCTCGGCATTTGAGGAATCCCATCATTGAAATATACAAGCAAAGTTCTATAATGAAAAAGTCCCACTGGTATATGGAAGTGATATGTCATGAGACTCTCTATATGAAGAACATGGTGCTACTTTGAAGCACAAGTGTGGTAAGAGGATAGTAGCATTGTCGCTTCTCTCTTTTTCTCACATTTTTTTCTTTTTTCTCGCTCTTTTTTTTAGAACAATCTCATGGACCTCATCCCCTCATTGTGGATGACTCATCAGTTTCCATCATTCTTTTCCTCGCTGGGACAATGCTCTAATAATGATGATCGTCACACTTTTATTTACTTACAACTCGATATTACAACTCGATAAACTGATACATGATGACTCTATATGAATGCCTCTGGCAGTGTACCAGGATGTGCAATGATCTAGCGTAACATGTATAATGATGATGAACAGTGGCTTTGCCACAAATATCATGTCTGCTCTATATGATCATGCAAAGCAATATGATGATGAACACACATGTCATAAGACGGAACAGTGGAAGTTGCATGGCAATATATCTCGGAATGGCTATGGAAATATCATGATAGGTAGGTATGGTGGCTGTTTTGAGGAAGATATAAGGAGGCTTATGTCTGATAGAGTGTATCATATCATGGGGTTTGTATGTACCGGCGAAGTTTGCACCGACTCTCGAGGTGAGAAAGGGCAATGCACGGTACCGAAGAGGCTAGCAAACTACGGAAAGGTAGGAGTGCGTAATTGTCCATGAACTCACATTAGTCATAAAGAACTCATATACTTATCGTGAAATTTTTATTAGCCCTCGAAGCAAAGTACTACTCGCATGCCCCTAGGGAGGAGGTTGGTAGGAGTTAACCATCGCGCACCCCCTATTATGACAGCACTCAAGGATTTCAATCAGACATAAAAATGCTCAAACATCCCCACCATGCCATAACAAACACTTAAATGAGTAGTGCATAACAAGCTTTAATCACGATATTTCTACTAACCAATTATCATGAACTAATACCCTTTCATATTACGACATCAATATAATTAAAACATACGTTTCATATTTAGTGATCTACATGAATTTTTTTATTATACCACTCTTGAATACCTATCCTTTTTGGTCTAATATCATAACTCGTGCACATTACCACTTCCTATTTAAGACTCTCAAAAGGATTTAAGTGAAGCATGAGAGTGCAATCATTTCTATAAAATATAACCACCGCCGTGCTCTAACAAGTATAAGTGAAGCACAAGAGCAACTGCCTAGCTCAAAAGATATAAGTGAAGCATATAGAGTATTCTAACAAATCACGATAAATGTGTGTCCCTCTCAAAAGGTGTGTCTAGCAAACAATGATTATGGAAAACTAAAAGCAAAACAAAATTATGGCACAAGACGCTCCAAGTAAAACTCATGTCATGTGATGAATAAAAATATAGCTCCAAGTAAGTTAACGATATATTGTAGACGAAAGAGGGGATGCCATCCAGGGCATCCCCAAGCTTAGATGCTTGGGTCTTCCTTGAATACTACCTTGGGGTACCATGGGAATCCCCAAGCTTAGGGTCTTGCCGCTCCTTATTCCTTCATCCATCGTGATCTCACCCAAAACTTGAAAACTTCAGCACACAAAACTCAACAGAAACTTCGTGAGATCCGTTAGTATAATAAATCAATCATCCACTTTAGGTAATATTATAAACTCATTCATAATTGTTCTTGAATAATGCATACTGTATTCTAACTTCTCCATGACTTATACCCCCTGATATAATCCATAGTTTCATCAAAACAAACACACTATGCAATAAAAACAGAATCTGTCTAAAACGGAACAGTACGTAATGACAGAATATTTATCCATACTTATGTAACTTCAAAAATTCTGAAACATTAGGGAAACATAACAAATTTGTACCCCGATATTGTGTAAAAATTTCAGATTTTTCTGACGTTCCAGTAATAAATTAAAAATCAAATACTGGTCGCAAAACTTTCTGTTTTCAAACAGCACCAATTACACTATCATTTAAATCATCCCGAAGGCATTACTTGGCACAAAAACTAATTAAAAGATAAAAACACAATCATTATAGTAGCAATAATCATGTTTTCACACAAAAACATAAATGATAACTATTGGGTTGTCTCCCAACAAGCTCTTTCTTTATAGCCATTAAGATAGGCTTGAGATTTAAATGATGCTCACATAAAAGACAAGAATTGAAGCACAAAGAGAGCATCATATAACATGTCACAAACTCATTTAAGTGTAACATACTTCCTATGCATAGGCATTTTATAATTATACAAATTATCAAACCAAGCAATGTCTAGTATATGCAAATAGGATTTATGTGAAATAGGCTTTGTATATATTGAATCACTGGTAGGACCTTTGATTTCTTAGATTGAGCTGTGGAACCACTATTGAGAAAAGTGTTCCATTTGCACAATCATCTAGAAACCATACCAAGTTCATAAATGAATCTTTGATTCATCACCCTCTATTGTTTCTTCTAAAGCGACAATATACTCAGCTTTCTGTTATAGAATTCACCACAGTAACTTTCTTGGACCAATTCCAACTTACTATGCCACCATAAATCATTTAATTGAAAACGAAAATCGCTTGGAGCACTGATGAAGATTTAATCGATGTACTATTTACAAGGAGCATGTACTAATGTAACTCCTTACAACAATCTCTTCATCTTCTCCGTATGCGAGAAACATGTCGTTAGTACTTACATTTTCGTTGTTTGCCCTATGATCAACAATTTGGTCATTCTGGTAACTTTACTCACAACTTACTTGGAGTACTAGACATATCTGGCTGTTTACATACCATGGAACATATTTAACACAAGTGTGATTGAAATCATGTATTTCGCTCATTAGTATTTCAGGATACCGATTCTTGCTTAAAACTCCTTCCATGTGACTTTTGACAAGAAACTCTTATTGCGTATTTCATACTAAATTGCTTTAGTATTCTGTCAATATGTATTTTGGCTAAGCCCGATTAGACACTACTATCTCCATAGATCATTATGCCTAATACCAGGACTATATATTGCATAAGTACTTTACTGAAAAACTAGTTTCAATAAAGTCTTAATCTGTGTCAAGAAATTTATATAATTTCAAATCAACAATGTGTCATGCACATATAGTGTTTAGAAATATTATCATGCTCCCACTTACTTTCTTGTAAATACAAGCATCTTCGCTTTCTTCGATGAAATCAAATTATTTGACCATTTCATCACTACGAAGATTCCAACTCCACTATGCTTGCTTCAGATCATTATAGGATCTCTTGAAGTTTGCACACTTACTAGCATCCTCTGGATTGACAAAATTACCTCGGACCATATCAAATATACAACCTTGGTTCTATTTCCATCTCATGGGAAACATTTTGACATCCATCTATTGAAATATTTAGTAATTGCTAGTTTAACCCGAACTGACTTTACGTATTGCTATGATGAGACAATCTCATCATAGTCAACACCTTGATCTTGTCATAAACTATTTGTAACAAGTCAAGCATTATAAAACATTTTTATCTTTGTCAGTTTATAGACCCATTACTATTCTTTAGACTCTAAATCTTTTGAAGGGTTCATCAAGTTCTAAGCTTGAATTGTGTGAATGGATAATATCTCGGATTACGTTGGCATATAGCCAATTTCCAGAGTCAGGGACCACCAATGCTTTTGTGTATTATAGGTTCATTGTTTGTTCAACAACATTTCGTCTGCACACCAAAAAGTTCTGCATGGATTTGCTCAACCTATATAGTTCATCTGCAAGTTTGATCGAACTCTCTATATCTCTTGTAGAGGCTTTCGTATCAGTCGCAGTAGGAAATTCTAGAATTACTTCCAGCGTTTCTTTTCTTTGACCTGATCACGAAGATTCTGTAATCTTGTCGAGTTGCACTATCCTCCCACTCACTCTTTTGCAGAAAACATTTTCTTCAAAATTTCCACACTCTGTGGCAAAACACTTTGCCTCGGCGTAGTGATATAGGAATACCCAATCATTTGGGATAACCTACAAAGTAGCACTTATTTCAATAAATTTGATGGCGCTCTTTTCAGCGTAAAAGCCACAGTCTCTAAAGCATCATATTAAAAAGTATATTGGCAAATTGATTAATGTCATCTTTGATCTCACCATGTCACACATAGTTTGATTACATCTACTCAAAACATTCTACTCTTAGTGATGTTCTGGGAAGTGCAAGCTATAAAATTCTTCTCACAGCTCATCAGACATCCGCTAAATTTGTAACTCAAATATTTCTTTCTGCAATCCAATTGTAGAAACATAATTTTTGTTACAATCAGTTCTACTTCATCCTGGAAAAACCTTTCGAAATATTTCAAAAGATCCAGATTTATGTCTCAATAAATATAAATATCTACTTGAGTCAATCTTGACGATAGATTAATCAACTACTTGCAATAACACCTATTGAACTACACACATCAATATGCATGTTCCAATTATTTTGTTGCTCGTTCTTTATGGCCTGTGAACGGTATTTTAGTTTACTTCACTATTTGGATGAAAGTTGCAAGTGTCATATGATTCATAATCATATGACTTCAAAATCCATCATTATGGAAATTCTTTTTCTCCAATGTGACTAAATCCAGTGCCACACATATGTGGTATTCTTTTAGTCTTGCGACATTTAGCGTCAGTGTTATGGATGTTCAATTTTATCATCAATATTAATAACATACATCTTATTCACAGTAGGAGTATGGCCGTTTGTTCATAACATCGAAACAACTATTGTTCTCTCATGAGCAACCTCCTTGCAACTTCTATGCAATGGGCTAGGGTGTACAAAACTCTAAATTGAATTACGACAATAAATACAAAGGAAATACACTGACGGGAAATACTGTAACTTTTACAAGGTTTCCATCAAATATTTTAACCTCATTATTTGTTGGTCATTTAGGCCGTTCGTAGTTTCTTACAATGATTTGCAACAACATGCAATCGAGCTGATATCCTTGTGATCAACTTTTAACCACAATATCAAAGAATTAATTATCAACAAATTGATCATATTGCCTAGGAACTACACTTTACTTGACCAACTTTCTCTACATCTTATAACTTGTATGACATTCATACCTGAGCTGGACATTCCAGTCTTTTCTTTTCTGCCCATTACTTCTTATAGTTTTACTTCCAATATTTCTCCTACTCACAGAAGAAGCATCCAACTGTAAGAGTGGCATGATCCCCGAACTTCCCTGGGCATGTAAGTCTAATTACATCCTTTGGTTTTGTTCTTTTCTCTTTAAGTTTCACACCATCAACTCATGACTGGCTTTCTTCCAGATCTTACGCATTTTTTAGTCTTTAAACATAGTTGAACACTTCATTAGAACTTGCAAACAAAACACTTCTTTAGATACCACATATCTTTTAACCTTTCTTTGTTTCTGAAAACAATTTTTAGTTCCAAGAATATCACATAACTATCCCAAACATTTTGAAGTTCGGGTTTTTCAGAGGCAAGCAGACCGTAACATAATTCTAGCCTTTTGGATCGAAAGACATGAGTCTTGTCGTCCATAGCATCAGCAAGAGAGTATTGTAAACATGCAGTAGGACAAAATCCTTCTTGGCACTTTTAGAGGACGATCCGCTCAATCATAAAGATTCAACCAGATAAATAATAGCTAATCAATTTCAACAACAAAGGTGGAACCGTGAGGCATAATTCTACAACTATAATGCAAACTACACATAGACATTGTTCACAATTAATTTGCACTAGTGATTAAACTTAACTAATACATAATGGTGCTCCCACTCAAATTAGTATCTCTCATAATTGATTTTAAGTGATTCAAGACCCTGATCTGATTCACAACCATTGATGTGGACATCACTGATGACCTGAACTTTAACCGGTAGGCAAACCTTTGCCAATCATATCTCCATATGACTCTTATTCACCTTTCAATGCTTCGTGCTCCGAGCTCAGAACGATTCTGCCAGAACTTCAAGACAACCGAGCGCTATCTACATACATGGTCTGACCATCCCCATCTTACACTTCACAACCCGTTTGTACTCATTTGGACATGACGCACTCCGGAATGCTATGTGTTATAGACGGTTGCAACACTGGGAAGAGCACTTCTTTAACTTGATATTTACTTTGAGAGATCACCCTAATAATTGACTATTGCACAATCAAAGGGTGAAAACAATAAAGGGATAAACATCTCAGGCAATTCATAATAGCATGATATGGTATAGCGCTGGCGTCGGGAAGTCTTTACGGTCTTCTTGAATCTTCATTCGAAATGTCGTCGTGGCGGTAGAAAAATCGTTGTCATGGCAGCCATTTTAAAAACGCTGTCATGGTGGCAATTTTCAGAAAATGTTGCCATGGTGACCGTTTCAAAAATGTTGTCGTGGCATCACTTTCAGGAAACGCTGCCGTGGCATGAAAATTTCAGCACCTCCTCCCTGCGCCTGGTACACCTTCTCCACGCCGGGGTCCTCCGTGTACACTTGCCACCATCACCTGTAACCTATAGACTATCTCTACATCTTTTACATTAAAGTGGCAATCTCGTGGCTCCAGCCATCATGCCGTGATGCGCAGGCCGCTTAACATTACAACATATAACCATCTCATACATAAACTCATTATCATGACGAAGGCTATACCACATCATATGCAATCCTGCAAAACCAAGTTAGACGTCCTCTAATTGGTTTCGCAAATTTTAATTACGTGGCTTCTAGGGTTTTCGAATAACACTAGCTACCTATACACACCATCAAGGCGATAATTCTTGTTGCTAGATTAACTTTCCGGGTGTGTGAAACAATAGACTTAATTAAAAATCTCTAGCCCCACACTAAACTTCGTCAAATACACGTGACCCCCTAGAAGATCGTTCATCTTCATTGCCCTCTTGTGTACGCGATGGTTCACTATTCTTGACTATGATGAAGCCCAAAGAACTATTAGCAGATCATCGACAGCCAGAGCCGATCGATTGTCAGAACTTTGTACAAAGCTACATCATGTCGTCAATGAACTGAACCGAAGCAACACTCGAGCGAAGCATAGCAAGAACATCAAACCCTCACATCCACATGTGATCTAGATCGAAACCTGCATCTACTCATAGAACTGTTCATGATGCCACTGTTGGGAAACATAGTAGAAAACAAAAAAAATCACCCAACGATCAACCAGGAACAATATGAAGATGCATATGGGTTTAGATCAACGATCGTTACCGACTCCGGAGTGCAGCGGAAGTAGACGAGTCGGTGTAGATCGTACTTGGAGTCCCTCGAACCGTTGATGACGATCCCGCAAACCGCCCTCGAACGATCCCTCGAATGGAAGACCGAAAGCACGACCTCTCTACTTGGTTGCAAGCGTACGGTCTTCACAATCCGGCAGCACTTCGCCATCCAGAGCTAATCATCACCGGAGAATTAGAGGCAGGAGATTAGAACCACACTGGGCTTCTAATTATGAGGATTAGAGGAACTAGGTCTAGCTCTAATTAGTCAACTAGGACCAACTAGAACTAGAACTAGATGAACTAGAGGAGGCTCCAAAACTTGTGTATCAATTGTGGCCAAAACCTCTAGTATATATAGGTTGGAGGGGAGAAGGAGGGGCGCCACAAGGAGGAAAGGAATCCTCCCTCCTTGGCCAGCCAAGAGGAGGGGGATTCCCCCTCCAGTTCGGCCTCCCCTCCCTCCTTTCCATGGAGAGGGAGGCGCCACCCCTATTGGGCCCTTGTGGCCCAATTCTCTTTCCACTACTTGGCCTTTTAAGGCCCGTTGACATTAAATTAAATATAAAAGCCTCCTAACAATTACTAGAGCCTTTTATTATTAATTTAACATCACCGGAAACATTTTCCACCTATATATTATTTATCGGTAATACTCGGTATTGGCCGATAAACTCTGAAACCCTTCCGGTGACCCCGAAACGCTTTCGGTTCCTCTCAGAACTATTCAGAATATTAATGAAAAAATTCCACAAATAAATCCTCGATACTCTCGTCCTACTAACACTCGGCATATCATGATTACCTTAAGCTTGTGACCCCGTAGGTTTGGTAAATCATAGACATGAACGGAACTCCATCGTTCAATGACCGATGGTGGAACCGTGGACATCCATATCGATCCCTATGATTACACGAATGATATTCGAGTGAACCTTTGGTTATCATGTGATGTTTCCTTTGCTTCGTGATACTTTACAAAACCCGAGACGATCGGTATCCTCTTGAGTCATGCACATGCTCACTATACCGTTCTTCTCGTTACCGGTTTTGTTCTTCTTTCTCGTTGATATGTTCCGGCATCCCTGTGACATAGTCACCCGTGTCTGGCCAGACGATGATTGATGCCGTCACACCGAGAGGGCCCTAAGAATATCTCTCCCTCGTCGGAGGAGCAAATCCCACTCTTGAGCTATCTAGTCCCTTGTCAAACTTTCTGATGAACCTGTAAGTTGTCATTATGATCACCTAGTTACAGATGACGTTTGAGCAACCCCAAAGCTCATCGTACGGTAAGAAGTGACTGCGATACTCTCATGGTCTTAGGAACTAGAATCACATGTTAACACTCCGTGTTATAACAATTGATTTCAGACGATATTATCTCAAAGTATAACAAACAAGTTTGGGTCGATTCAATATGATTGTTCTTCTAACATCATACTCTCAATGTTGTTTTAGGACTATCGTTACACTTAACGATATCCTAAGATCCAGAAAACATGATCACCAACAACACTTGAGCCAGTCTTAGAGGCAAGACTAGGAACCTATTATTTACCATTTATCATTCCACACATGCATGAGTTTTCCACTGAATTGCATATTCCAGGATCATAGCAGTTATAGCATGAAATATAAACTCTTAATTATGAACATGGAAATATAATAATACAATATTATTGTCTCTAGGGCATATTTCCAACACGCGACAATACATAGAAATACTTACGCCACAAGTCAAAATGTTGCTAACATCCGAGAGAGGCCTCACATGATGTGACGAAGCACGCAATATGAAGGATGGAATTGGGAGAAAGGTGATGTAGCCGGAGTTCATAAAAGTGCAATAAGCCCCCCAGGAAGGGGTGAATTGGAAAGCCCAGGCCCATGAGAAGGAAGAGAATGAAGCATACATGCTCGTTCTCCTGAGGGTTGGGGCAGTGTTCTTGGGTGAATTCGCCATCTAAGGCGACCAATCCCGGGCGGGCGAAAGCCACCTGTGGTGGAGGCAGATAGCCTAATTTGGAGAACCGATCTAGTTAGCCTTGAGTCATGGAGCAACTCTTCCACCACTACTGCAGGCGACTGCTAACGCAACACATGAATCAGAGACCCCGCGACCAAACTATGTGCGATGCATGAATCGCAAACGGTGTCGAAAAAACCGTCCCCAATAAGACGAACTGTTTGCGATGCCAGAGAAATAAAAATGATTCAGATTAGAGACGCGTGTGCAATACATGGCATACAGTTGATCCATATGAACTGTTTGCGATGAGCCAAAACAACAGAAACGGGCAGCCAATTCGAGGTGTGTGCGATACACGGCATACAGTTCACTCGGATGAACTGTTTGTGATTACCCAACACAACAGAAACGGGTAGCCAGTTCGAGGTGTGTGCGATACACGGCATATAGTTCACTCGGATGAACTATTTGTGATTACCCAACACAACAGAAACAGGCAGCCAGTTCGAGGTGTGTGCGATACACGGCATACAGTTCACATGGATGAACTGTTTGCGATGATACAGAAGAACAGAAATGATTCGGCATAACAAGATGTGTGTGATATCCGGCAAACAGGTCGGTAATCAGAATTGTGTGTGATAATTATAGACAGCGCATATGATTTTTTTGGTGAATTATGTGCTCGACAGGGCACACAATTCAAGAAACCAACTATGGGCGATAATGTAAAAGATCTCTGTCGAATACGTATTGCTAACCGTCTGCGATGAGATTGACAAGGGACACAGATTAATATGAGCGAACAGCAACAGAGATATATAGTCTGCTTAATTTAGTCATTCTTCTTCTTGTTGTTGCTGGATGGCCCCGCGACATCATCTTGGCGAGGATGCTTCTTGCCGCTGACCGTTGGCTTTTCATCGCCACCGCTGTCGTCATCATCGCTGATGTCCTCGTCGTCGTCCTCCTCATTCGAACATTCCTCCTCCTCATCATCATCGTCATCGTCTTCATCATCCTCCGACGGGTCCTTGTCTGTCTGGTCGTTGTCCGACGACTCAGGCGGCGGCATCCCTTCCATGATCCGGATAAAATCGAGGTCAGGGCTCGACGCCGAACTCATGCAAGACGAGCGGGATGATTCCGAGGTTGACCCATCATCCGGCGGAAGACTGCTGGCGGAACTATCGTCCTCGCTGTCGCTCGACATGGCTGCGGTACGTACACAAAGCGAGATTGCAGAGTGTGTGTAAGTGTGTAGCGCGGCCGGACGGGACGATGAAGACAGTGGAGACTGAAGCGGGGTATGAAGAAAAGAGGAATGGCAATTGAAGCGAGGGATTGACGGTTTTTATTGGCGCCCTGGCAGGTGGTTAGAATCCTGATATAATCAACCGCAATTATTAGTACCCATTCGCTCCAAATTCCCGCGGTTGCGCAGTTCTCAATGTGATAATTACACACACGGGTTGGAGCATCCAAATGTGAAACAAGCAGTATTCATAGGACAGTTGTCAAGCAATAGATGAGCTCTTCTTATTGATGTAGCCAGTAATAATCAAACAAAACCACTAATCATCATTACAAACAATGCATAGAAGATGGCTAATGCGACAACTACAACTACACATGCTAGTTCCTTCTTGTCTCTTGCTTTCATCTGTAGCCTGTGATTGAGTCTTTCTTGCTTCATCGTAGTGATTGTACACTCCAGATCAGTCAGTTTCTTCTTCATCTTTACGTTATCTTCTGCGAGCTTGGTGGTAACACTCCGCGCCCTGCCATGCCATTCATCATCCAACCAGTTAACAAAGGCACAAGCCTCATATCCCTGCCAATGTTAAATATTCAAGATGGGCGGGGGCATTAACTCAACTTAAATAATGAACTTAGCACTAACCTCTAAGGGGCAACTGAGAAACCGTCTGCCAATGTCAAATCCCTCCGTGCATACACGTCGAGCGGGAGTGTGTCCGTGCGCACAACTCAGCTTTTGGTACTTCTTGGTGGTGAAAAACTCGGAGTCGAACTCATGTTGCGGGAGTCTGGAGTCATACTCCGGATCCGGAGGTTGATCGCTTTCTGGCTGGAGGAGCGGGGGTCATTCAGGACGGATTGTGCAGGGAGCTACTTTAATTTGGACATGCTAAAAAAGATCGGGATTGATTGGAACCTGACAAGACGATTCGGATCCTTAGTACACCGGCCTTCTGATGACCTTAGGCAAGCGCTCGGCGGTGACCGCCGTCGTGGCGGCGCCGCCCATCGCACTGCCGAGAGCGACGATACGAGCCGGAGCAGCCACACCGAAACCATCAGCACCACTCATCCGCATTCCCCCAATGTCAGTGCCACGCGAGGGAATTTGGGGGCTATCTAGGGATTTGGGGGAAATGGGGAAACTGTGGGGATCTGATAACGGTCAGGAACTACTTATCGCACTCTGTTGTATACGGCACACGGTTTGTACATATCATTTGTGTTCGATATTACAACTTCACACACGATTTCCACACGAAACCGTGTGAGAAGACAACGTGCGTGACACACGGTTCCCGTGACATAACCGTATGTGATGTACTACCCGGTACATATGGGGATGCAATAATGGAGTTAATACTGTAAACAGCCGCTCTGCGGATACCCGTCAAAAAATAAAAACAACCGCTCTGCAGATAGAGATGGGGGCGGCGGCCAAGGCAGCGGTTACCGGATAGGAGGTCAATCCTTGGTCGGTCGGTGGTGGCGGCGTGATAGGAGGTCAATCCTCGGTCGGCGGCAGGAGATAGGAGGAGATCTAAATCCTCGAGGTCGGTGGCGGCATGATTGGAGCACATCCCTCGCGGTCGAAGGCGGGATAGTGGAGCTCGAACTTCAGGCGGATGCCCCACTAAGCTTTGCTCATTGACCTTGCTGTCTCGGCGTGCCGCGGCATCGCGCTTCTCTGTCTGCTGGGTGGAGGTCGCCGCGCGGCTAATTAATTAAGGTATTCTTTTCGTTGAGTGGCTTAATTAAGGTATTCAATTCATAAGGGCGGTATATTGTACTGTGCGTGTAAATTGACTGGTCATTAATTTGTGTCATCGCACGGCTGGATAAAACAATATGGATCGCCCTCCGTAAATTATGAAAACAAAATCTTGTGATTTATGCACTTATCTTTGAGCATCAATTAATCCATTTATTAATGCTTTTTTGAATTACCCCTCGTGTGGTGCAGATGGAACAATCTGAATGGATGAAGGATCGGAGAAGCTCAAAGTTTGCGAGTGGCGTGATGGAGTTCATCACTTTGGCTGAAAGGACAAAGAAGAGAGTCCGTAACGACGATTACATCCTGTTTCCATGCAAGGATTGTGGCAATACAGAGTCACATAAAGTTACAGACGCCGAGTACCACTTATCCATTTGGCGATATGAGCACCAAACACAGCACATGGCCGGTGCTTCTGTGCATATATAACCTTGCTCCTTGGTTGTGTATGAAGAAAAAATACATCATGACGTCAATGATTATCCAAGGCCTGAAGCAACCTGGAAATGACATCGACATTTACTTTCAGCTACTGGTAGAAGATCTGCTAACATTGTGGGTAAAACACTACTGGAATTAAGGAATTTGCCGTCAGCCAGTTCTTTGCCGTCTGCTAGCAGACGGCAAAGAATGTCTGTGCCGTCCGCTTACATAAAACTGACGGCAAAGAACAGGCTGATGGCAAAGATATAGTTTACCGTCAACCAGTTCTTTGCCGTCGGCCAGCAGACGGCAAAGGGCCCAAAGGCAGACGGCAAAGAGACCAGCTGGGCCCCACTGGACCCTGGAGATGGTTAGGTCAGACGGACGGGCTGGATGCCGTCCGCTTCATCTTTGCCGTCCGCCTGTTTCCTCTTTGCCGTCCGCCAGCTGACGGCAAAGAACGATACCTAACTAACGGCCGTTTCCCCCGGCCCCACCCCTCTTTGCCATCTGCTAGCCTACCTCTTTGCCGTCTGCTAGCAGACGGCAAAGAAGTGACCTAACTAAAATCGACCGTTCCCCCCCGGCCCCACCCCCCTCTCTCTCTCTCTCTCCCCACCTCACCCCCGCGCGCGCCGCCCCCCGGAGCCAGAGCCGCCACCGGCCAGCCCCGCCCCCCAGAGCCAGACCCGCCGCCGGCCAGCCCGCCCGCCCCGCCCCCCGGACCCAGGCCGCGGCGGCCACCCCGCCCCGCCCCATCGCCGGAGCAAGGCCGCGCGGCCCCTGCGCCGCCCCGCCCCGCCACCGGAGCCGCACCGCCCCGCCCCGCCGCCGGATCCACCCCGCGCCGCCCCTCCCAGCGGCCTTCCTCCACCGCCCCCCTGCCCGCGGCCATCCTCCACCGGCCAACCTCGTCGGAGCCAAGCAAGGTGAGGTTCATTTTTTCTGTTTTTTTCCTGTTTTTTCCTGTTTAGGTTTAGGTTTAGTGCTAGGTGTAGGTCAGTAATAGGTTTAGGATTAGGTTTAGGTTTAGATAATTAGAAGCTAGAGGAAGAAGAAAGATGAAAAAAAAAGAATAAGTAGAAGAAGAGGAAAAAGGAAAAGAAGAAGAAGAAGAAGAAGAAGAAGAGAAGAAGAAGAGGAAAAAGGAAAAGAAGGAAGAAGAAGAAGAAGAAGAAGAAGAAGAAGAGGAGGAGGAGGAGAAGAAAAGAAGAAGAAGAGGAAAAAGGAAAAGAAGAAAGAAGAAGAAGAAGAAGAAGAAGAAGAAGAAGAAGAAGAAGAAGAAGAAGAAGAAGAAGAAGAAGAAGAAGAAGAAGAAGGAGAAGAAGAAGAAGGAGAAGGAGAAGAAGGAGAAGAAGAAGAAGGAGAAGAAGAAGAAGAAGAAGAAGAAGAAGGAGGAGGAGGAGAAGAAAATTAAAGAAGAAGAAGAAGGAGGAGAAGAAGAAGACGAGAAGAAGAAGGAATAGAGGAGAAAAATAAAAAAAATAAAAAATAGTAATTATATGCAGTTGTTCTATCGGAATTGAATATTCATGTTGATCGTGTGGATTTAAATGTGTAGTGTTTCGTCGCTGCGAGGGTCTGGTGTTCGACGACCTCCACGTGCGCGTTTGACGAGCTCCCCTACGTTCGTGGGTGAGCACAAATGACATCTCCTCCTCCCCCCTTCATTATTTGCTCTGTTCCGGTCTTCATGCCGATGAAACTTGCTAGCTATAGGTGTCTTCAATCATCAGTATGCGTGACCAGTATGCGTCTCCCGTTCGAAAGGGCGGCATCTATAAATATGCATGTCTTTGCATATTTATAACCGCCATCCTTTCGAATTATCCAACGTTATCCATGGACAGCCCAAGTATGTGTAGATTGGGTTCGTTTTCCCATGCTCTGCTCCGGATCCGATGCAGAATTTCGTCAGTGCCTCCCTGTTGTTCTCCGGGTACACATCCTCTCTGTATATTGCCGAGACGTGTATCAGGAGAACAGCGGCGAGGTGCTGCCGAAATTCTGCGTCGGATCCGGAGCAGAGCATGGGAAAACGAACCCAATCTACACATACTCGGGTGGGATTAGGACCTATCTTTACCTATTAGCGTGTAGGTTGCATGGGCGTAATAAAATTGACAAACTTAATTAACTGATGAATATATATGATGAATTTTATATATATTTCTTGTGTGTTTAATTAGTAGGTAGGCAAGATGAGTGATCGTGCGTGGATGTACACCGACCACACTAGTCAGGAAGACATGAGTATTGAATGGTTAACAAAAACCAAGGGGTTTGTGAAAGCCGCATTTGCAAATGGCCAGAGAAAAACCTGGTGCCCCTGTCTTAGGTGCGACAACTTTAAAAAGAGGACAGAGGATGAAATGGGTAAACACCTGCAGAAGTGGGGTTTTACGCCTAATTATACGGTGTGGACATTTCATGGTGAGTCTGCCCAACGTACCAGAGCTGAGGTGGTTCGTCGTCGCACCGACGAGCATGGTACCGGGATCGACGATATGGTGCAAGACTTTGATGATGCTCGGGATTCAGACGAGGAGATGGAGGAATCTGCAAAGGCCTTCAATGAAATGTTGGAGTCTTCAAAACGTCCTCTCCACGAGCACACTGAGCTTTGTCAGCTGGATGCCATCACACAAGTAATGGCTCTGAAGGTTCAATTCAACTTGGGCAGAGAATGCTACGACGCGATGATGACACTATTTGGACGCTTTCTACCCAAAGGCCATGTAATGCCTGCAAACCTGTACCAGTCGGACAAAATCCTCCATGCACTTAAGATGCCCTATGAGAAGATAGATGCCTGTGAGAACGGATGTGCCTTATTTAGGCTTGAGTATGCGAGCTTGAACTATTGTCCCATTTGCAAGTCTTCTAGGTATGTTGTGGTAGACAACGGTATGGGTGAGAAGAGGCAGACCAAAATCCCCGTTAATGTTCTTCGGTATCTGCCAATCATACCAAGACTTCAACGTCTTTTCATGGTCGAAGAGACGGCCAGACAGATGACATGGCACAAATTGGGCAAAAGAACCGAACTAGATGCAGATGGGAATCAGATGATGGTACACACATCGGATGCTTTTGCGTGGAAGAAGTTTGATGAATTACATGGGGATAAAGCGGCAGATCCAAGGCATCCTCGAGTCTGCATCGGCACGGATGGGTTCAATCCGTTTGGTATGACGGCAACCCAATACAGTTGTTGGCCTGTATTTGTCATTCCACTCAATCTCCCCCCGGACAGATTATGCAAAGAAAGCACATTTTCCTGACGTTGATAATTCCAGGGCCCAACTATCCAGGGAAGAATATGAATGTGTACATGCAGCCGCATAAGGATGAATTGCAAGAAGCTTGGGATAATGGGTTCAAGACATACAACGCCGCTAGCAAACAAAACTTCATAATGCATGTCTGGTACATGTACTCGATGCATGACTTGCCGGCGTATGCGCTATTCGTTGGCTGGTGTGTGCATGGAAGGTTCCCGTGCCCCACATGCAAGGCAGCTCTTCAGTTTTGTTGGCTGGAGGCGGGTCGCAAGTATTCTTGCTTCGACTTGCATAGACCGTTCCTGGATCCTCGCCATAAGTTCAGAAAAGACAAGAAGAACTTCATCAAAGGTAGAGTTGTCAAAAACTCTGCACCACCTGCGTTGACAGGCCAACAGATCCTGGATCAGTTAAACGCTCTCGAGCCTGATCCAGAGCGTCCAGGGTATTTCAAGGGGTATAATTCGGAACACGCCTGGACTCACAAGACATGCTTGTGGGATCTGCCTTACTTCAAAGACCTCCTTCTTCCACACAACATCGATGTGATGCACACTGAAAAGAATATCGGTGAGGCCCTTTTTGGTACATTGTTCGGCATAGAGGGGAAGTCAAAGGATAATCCTAAGGCTAGAGTCGATCACCAGACTCTATGTGATAGACCGTTACAGAACATGCGACAACCAAAAGGAAAGAAGAACTGGACGAAGCCAAAGGCCTGGTTCAATCTTGGAAGGCCAGCTATGAGGGAAATTATCTTGTGGGTGAAAATGCAGTTGATGTTCCCCGATGGGTATGCAGCGAATCTAAAGAGGGGAGCGAGTCTTGAAAAATTGAAAATATTTGGTCTCAAGAGTCATGATTGGCACATATGGCTTGAGCGGGTAATGCCGGTGATGTTGCGTGGCTTTATCCCCGAGGATGAATGGCTAGTACTGGCAGAGCTGAGCTATTTCTTCCGTGTTCTTTGTGCGAAAGAACTATCGCCTGCGGTGATAGATGACATGGAAAAGTTGGCGCCGGAGTTGCTCTGCAAGTTAGAGAAGATCTTTCCAACGGGCTTCTTTAATCCAATGCAGCATTTGATTTTACATCTCCCGACCGAGGCCAGATTGGGGGGGCCCGTGCAAAATCATTGGTGCTATGCAACTGAGAGGATGCAGAAGACGCTTCGAGCAAAATGTAAAAATAAACGTAGAATTGAAGCATCGATGGTCGAGGCATTCATTACTGAGGAGGCGGCAAACTTCGTGACAGCACACTACGAAGCCAAAAATCGTCATTTGCATAATCCGAAGCCTTGGTACAATGTTGGCGACCCTAAAAAAGGTGGATCCAACCTCAGCCTATTCAAAGGGAAGCTCGCGCCAGCCGGTGCTTCGAAACCAATAGAGTTGGATGTCGACGAATGGCGGACCATTTCGTTGTATATCTTCAACAACCTAACAGAAGTGCGGCCGTACATCGAGTAAGTTCTCGGTACATTGTTTCGCAACTGCTAATTATTCCTTTGAACTTCTCTTATTCCCGGATATTTGATACAGTCGATACGTCGCCAAATTCTCGGATGGAGCGGTGATCCAAAAGGATTCCGTCGAAGAGTATGAGCTTCTGGCAAAGCATGGATGCGGCTATCCCGGTTTCATCTCTTGGTTCAAACAAACGGTAATTAGCATTAATAGACCATTTCATTTCTTGGTCTAATTTGCGGCTAATGCAACAATTCTTTCGTATTAAACTTGTAGGCTAATTCAGATTCTATGGACGCCGAATTGAGACAAGCCGCTAATGGCTTTGACTATAAGGTCCGTTCATTTGAGAAATACGACATCAACGGGTATCGCTTTCGTACCTTTGGCAAAGAGCTATCTATGGCCGACCGAAAATCTACAAATTGTGGTGTCTCTGCTATCGGCGAAGGAGGTACCGAGTATTATGGAAGAGTTGAAGCAATTTATGAACTTCTATTCTATGGTGAAAACCCACCGAACGTCGTAGTCTTCAAATGTTATTGGTTCCAGCCGAAGGAGACTAGAAGGACTCATGAGCATATAGGGCTAGTAGAAATCAAACAAAGCACCCATTTAGATGTTCCCGATGTCTATATTACGGCTCAACAGGCGACCCAAGTTTTCTATCTACCGTGGGCATGCCAAACTAATGCAAATCTGAAGGGTTGGGATGTCGTTTATGAAGTGTCGCCATGTGTTAGACCACCTCCCCCCAATGAAGAGGATTATGAACCTCACATTAACCCAGACACATATGATGGAGAATTCTTCCAAGAAACATGTCTTTCCAAAAAACGTTTCAAGAACCGCTCTACTTCACCCTAGAACATGGAAGTAGACAGTGACAGTGAATCCGACAACACCCCTGAGCCGGAACAAGAAGAGTTGGAACAAGAAGAGGTTACTGCTGCGGATGACCTGTCAATGCTTGACCGATTACAGAACAGCCTTCCACATGTTGATGCCGCCGAACCCGATGAGCACGTCATTCATGATGACACGCGTGATAGTGATGATGATGATGATGATGATCCCGGAGCATATATAGACGATCCAGACTATTATTAGTTTGTATGCATCCCAACTTAAATTATATACATATTATTATTCATGTCAGTTCTTCAATTTTTTTATGTTGTACTAATTTCGTTTACTCTTTGTCATGGCAGGTGTTGAAAGATGGTGGGCGCGGGTCCAGAGCACGCCGCGGGTACTTCTTCGGCGGCGGCCCGCGGGAGGGGTACTTCCATTCCACCCGTACCTCTCCGGAGAGCGTTGTTAGATAGTATGGGGACACCGCCGGGCGCTTCTTCATCGGCGTCGTTGCCCACCGCCGGGAGAGGAGGTCGGGGAGGGAAGAAGAGAGGAGGTAGATCAGGACGTGGCCGCGGGAGAGGTAGGCAGGCTGCTACACCTTCCTTGCCGCCACCCCCAGCTGATTCACCCGAGCACAGGACTGCTAGGGTGGACCCGTTTGAGGTGGAGGCTACGGGGACTCCGCACCACGAGCCTCGGGTCGACGGGCCTTCGGCCCACGACACTTCGGACCAGGCTACGTCCCAGGAGACGTCCGGATGGGGTACCTAGCCGGATCTGCGTGAGGGGCCGAGTGGCCATGCTGATGGTGGCGGGGATGATCCGTTTACTGATAGTGAGGGCGAGGTGGTTGAGGGGGCCACCGTGTACCAGCGTGGTGGTACACGGCTCCCGCCCGTGCCGGCGACCCGCGAGCTGCGGCCGGTGATTAGGCCTGATGGGGAGAAGTAAGTGCATTTACTCTTTTTGTACCTTTTGCCTTCAGGTTTCTTCAAATATCTAATGCGTTGGCCTTGTCATACTGCAGGGGTTGGGTACATGCCAGTGGAGTCCGCAGGCCCAACACTGTCCTTGATGTGCTTTGCCGGGAAAACTTCCCAGGGTTTGTCACGTTGCCCGGTGAGGGTCAGCTTCCAGAGCTAGGATTGAGCTGGGAGCACTACTTGGCTGCCCCGGCCACGCCGGACCACATGATCGACGGTGTCTTGTGCCACACGATTGCCGAGATGGTGATCAGAAGCTTTTGGGTAATTTCTCCTTTGCACAATTAAAAATTAACAATAGCTAGTTATTTTACTAATCAGTGTTGTCTCGTTTGATTGCAGACCTTCTACAAGTGTGAGGAGGGATACTGGGAGGAGGCGGCACAGGTTATCGATCACGAGTGCAGGCGCCTACTACAAAACTTACGGCACGAGGCTCGGCCGCAGGCTGTTCGAGACTACTACGCCACGCGTGGTATTAAGAAGGATAAGGCGTCGTGCCGGGCTAAGTTTCTGAAGAAGGATCAGTACATGAAGGTAATTAACTATTCTTAAGGCATTGTACTTAGTTTCCTTGATTTGATTCGTAGGCGTAGCGCTCAAATTTCTCTTTACTAACTTAGGTGCCCCCGAGATGGTGTGCGGATAAGATGGATTGTTGGGAGGCGTTGGTGGATGAGTGGTGCACAGGCCGCTGGCGAGCCATCCACGACAATGCCAAGGACCGGCGTGCCCAAATGGTTGGTGTGCCACACCATCAAGGCAGCGCCAACTTATTTCAGTTCGAGCGGAACTGGGTATGTGGTTTGCTTCATGATTCATGCAATTCATTCTTCATGCTAGCTTGAGCCCTTTACTAATACTTTGTTCCTCTCTTTTAGGCGGGACACAATAACACGGAGGTGCCAGATGTTTACGACCTCTATGCCATGGCCCATACTGCCTCGTACAAGAAGGTCAAGGCATTCTCTGAGGATGACCTTGATAATCCAGAGAACTTCACCAACATCTCCTCCCACCACAAGCTCGTGAGGTACAGAGATGCGGGGAAGGCGAGGAAAGGGGAGGACTTTAACCCGAGCCAACATCCCTTTGATCCAGAGCTGGTGATGATATCTGGTGGCGGGAGGCCCCATGGCTCGATAGCCATTGGAGATGGACTTATACGTTCTCCTCGCACTCTCCCGAAGATCAAGGCGCGCCAAACGAGCTCCTATCCTGAGATAAGGCCTCGTCCACAGCCAGTCGATCTCGCCATCGAGGTAAGTTATACGGACTCAGATATCTTTCCTCCATTACATTGTGTGTGGGCCCATCCATGATTAAAATGCTAACGAGGAGTGGTGTTGCAGGCTGCTCTTCATAAAGAGAGAGAGACAACCCAGGCGCTTCTGGAGGAGAGGGACCGGCTGGCGGCGGAGAGGGAATGGCTGGTGGAGGAGAAGACGGCTAGGTTGTTGGAGGAGGAGAGGGCACGGAATGATGCATCTCACCGGGCCATGTACGAGCTCCTCGTGGTAAGTTTCTTATGCATATTAGCCAAATCATGCACGTAATATGTTCGTTTCATTACTAACCAATATGACTGACTCGTCAAAACCAAATGTGCAGTCTATGTGCGAGAAGACCGGTCAGACCCCTCCACCGATGTCGGTCATTACTAGAGCGGGAACGGTGAGTTTCATTTGAATGGTCATTAGTTACAAGTCTTAACATTTGAGTGTCATCATGCTAACGAGACTTTGCAAATGATCTTTGGTGCTGCATAACTCCGATGCCGCATCGCACAACCCTTCTCCAGGTGAAACTGGCCCGCCGAACCCCGATGCTTGACCTCCGGTAAGTTTTCTCTATTATGCCACATACTTAGCTTATTTTCCCCAAAAAAGACATACTTATATAGCTAATTATCCTCCAAAATGACATAATTAGCTTATTTACTCCATTTATGACATAATTAGCTTATTCGTTGCAAAAATGGCATAATAACCTTGGTTACCTCATAAATGTCATATACTTAGCTTATTATCCTCCAAAATGACATAATTACCTAAGTTAGCTATAAAATGACCTATACTTACCTAATTTAGCTCAAAAATGGCATAATTACCTAGGTTAGCACAAAAATGACCTATACTTACCTTATTTTCCTAGGTTAGCACAAAAATGGCATACTTACCTAGGTTAGCTCTAAAATGACACAAATAAGGAATAAGATGAAGAAAAACAAGGAAGAGGAGAAAAAGAAGGAATAGAAGAAGAAGAAGAAGAACACTAGAAGAGTCTTCTTCTTCTTCTTCTTCTTCTTCTTCTTAGCTTATTTTCCCCAAAAAAGACATACTTAGCTAATTATCCTCCAAAATGACATAATTAGCTAGGTTAGCACAAAAATGACCTATACTTACCTTATTTTCCTAGGTTAGCACAAAAATGGCATACTTACCTAGGTTAGCTCTAAAATGACACAAATAAGGAATAAGATGAAGAAAAACAAGGAAGAGGAGAAAAAGAAGGAATAGAAGAAGAAGAAGAAGAAGAAGAAGAAGAAGAAGAAGAAGAAGAAGAAGAAGAAGAAGACTAGAAGAAGAAGAAGAAGAAGAAGAAGAAGACTAGAAGAAGAACAAGAAGAAGAAGAAGAAGAAGAAGAAGAAGAAGAAGAAGAAGAAGAAGAAGAAGAAGAAGAAGAAGAAGAAAAAGAAGAAGAAGAAGACTAGAAGAAAAACTAGAAGAAGAAGAAGAAGAAGACTAGAAGAAGAAGAAGAAGAAGAAGAAGAAGAAAAAGAAGAAGAAGAAGACTAGAAGAAAGACTAGAAGAAGAAGAAGAAGAAGACTAGAAGAAGTCTTCTTCTTCTTCTTCTTCTTCTTCTTCTTCTTAGCTTATTTTCCCCAAAAAAGACATACTTAGCTAATTATCCTCCAAAATGACATAATTAGCTTATTTAGTCCATTTATGACATAATTAGCTTATTCATTTCAAAAATGGCATAATAACCTTGGTAACCTCATAAATGTCATATACTTAGCTTATTTTCCTCCAAAATGACACAATAAGCTTAGTTAGGTCAAAAATGGCATAATTACCTAGGTTAGCTCTAAAATGACACAAACAAGCAATAAGAAGAAGAAAAACAAGAGGAGAAAAAGAAAGAGAAGAAAAACTCTTCTTCTTCTTCTTCTTCTTCTTCTTATTCTTCTTGTTCTTCTTCTTCTTCTTCTAGTCTTCTTCTTTTTCTTCTTCTTCTTCTTCTTATTCTTCTTCTTCTAGTCTTCTTCTAACTTTCTTATTTCCCATTTTGCAGATTTGATTCACTTCACGGAAGCTTGCATTGATGGAGTGCTTGTGTTTACTTTTTGTTTTTGAATTTGTATCCATGAACAATGTGAAACTTGCTACCTATGGATGAAACTATTGTAATATGGTGAAACTTGCACATTTTGTTTTGGTATATCTGTTGGATGATCATATCAATATGGCAGGGATATAGTTTCTTATGTGTTGGATATCATATACTTGCTGTGAAACTTGCACATACTGTTTGCCGTGTGAAATATATATATATATCATATTTTGTTGTGAAAATGCTTGGATATAACAAAAAACAGAATAAAAAGGGGCAATACAGGCACTTTGCCGTCTGCCAGCGGACGGCAAAGGTCTTTGCCGTCAGCCAGCGGACGGCAAAGGTGCCACGTGGCAGCAACCTGTGCAACCTGGGAGTACTGGGTCTGACCAATTTGGTCATTATGCCGTCCGCTGGCAGACGGCAAATGCGAGTGGTTCTTTGCCGTCCGCAAGCAGACGGCAAAGAAAGGCGAGCGGCAGACGGCAAAGAAAGGCGAGCGGCAGACGGCAAAGAAAGGCGAGTGGCAGACGGCAAAGACTGTGGAGGAGTGACGTTATGCCACGGGTCTGCTGACGTCACGAAGCAGACGGCAAGGGGGAGAACACGTTTGCCGTCCGCCGGCAGATGGCAAAGTCTCCCGTTAGCCACCTAACGTGGCTAACGTCTATTCTTTTCCGTCAACTTTCTTTGCCGTCTGCTTGGCCGGGAAAGCTGACGGCAAAGGTCTTTGCCGTCCGTTGTACGAATGCAGACGGTAAAGAAGCTCATTACCGTAGCTTCCAGTGCCGGAAGCGTTTGTCGTCTGCGGCAGACGGCAAAGACCTTTGCCGTCCGCTTTCTGGTCCTTTGCCGTCTGCCAAGGCAGACGGCTAATCAGCTGATTCCTATAGTGAAAGAGCCTAGTGTAAAATGTTATGATGCTTACAAGAAGGAGATTTTCGATCTACATGCATTGCTGCTGCACACCATTCAAGATATGCCGGCATTAGGCAACACGTCGGGGCAAAAAACAAGGGGAGATGTAGGATGTGTCACATGCATGGATACGACAGCGAGTAGATTTCTTCCCAACTCGCGCAAAACCGTGTATTTGCGTCATCGTAGATTCTTACGGAGAGAACACCCATACCGAAAGATGAAAGCTGAATTTGATGGTACGGCAGAGGTAGGTTTGGGCCCAAGACCTTATTTTGGGAAGGAGGTCAACAGAATGGCTAAAACAATTGAAGTTGTGCTTGGCAAGGGACCCGGTTCGTCGTCGAAAAAAACACCCAGGACGCAAGTGTTTAAGAAGAAATCAGTGTTCTGGCAATTACCTTACTAGGAGATTCTAAGTGTATGTCACTACATCGATGTCATACACGTAGAGAAGAACGTATGTGAAAGCATCCTTGGTACTCTTCTCAAGATTAAAGGTAAAACAAAGGATGGTGACGGAGCACGACTCGATATGCTTGGTGATCAACCAAAATGCATGAATGAAGCAGAAGATGGTGACAAATTCCTCCACATTTGCCAGAGTTACAATTTCACTGCAAAAGAAACAAAAGAATTCTACAATTATTTGTTGTCAATTAAGACACCCTCTTCCTACTCCACAAACATCAGAAGTCTCGTGGATATGAGCACGGGTAAAATGAAGTTGGCACACATGAAGTCACATGATTGCCATGTAATGTTGACACATATCCTCCTGGTGGCCATCAGGAATTTGATGGACACAGACATAAGAAACACACTCATTGATCTTTGTGATTTCTTCAACCAACTATGGCAGAAAGTGGTAAATCGTGAGGAGCTGGATCATATGCAAGATGATATTGCAAGAATATTGTCCAACCTAGAGATGTTTTTCCCACCGTCATTCTTTGATGTCATGGTCCATCTCACTGTGCACCTTCTCGATGAGATAAAGTACTGTGGTCCTGTGTTTCTTCGCAACATGTATCCCTTCGACCGGTTCATGGGAATATTGAAGCGCTATTGTCGGAACCGATGTCATCCAGAGGCAAGCATCCTACAAGGTTATACCGCAGATGAGGTGGTTGAGTTTTGCACCAAATACATGAAACAAAGACCTATAGGTTTGCCCCTCTCTCACCACGAGGGAAGGCTGGCTGGTAAGCCGGTCCTTGCTGGCACACCACATGCTGCACCCGGAGATGAGACCGATAAAGCCCATTTGACTGTACTGCTTAACAGCAAAGTTCTCGACTCTTATGCTAAATAACACTTGGCGGAGATACGATGAAGCTTCTTACCCATGGTGCATCCATTAGATGTCGTGATGAAGGCGCACAATAAGGACTACGTCAGATGGATGAAGGATCATTTGTCACGTGGATCCATGGATGACATTGCAACGTGGTTAGCACAAAAGCCATCACCTACGGTATTGAGGTACCAAGCGTATGACATAAATGGCTACATGTTCTACACTAAGGAACGTGATAAGAAGACCTCATATCAGAACCGCTCCATTCGAATAGAATGCATAACTATAGATGAAGCTGATAAAAGGGTATACTATGGAACCATCGAAGAGATTTGGGAGCTTAACTATGTGAAAGTTAAGGTGCCATTATTTAGGTGCAAATGGGTCCCTCTTAGTCAGGTAAAGGTTGATGAATACAGGAAGACCTGTGTTACCAAGACAAAGATGGCATATCACAAGGACCCGTTCATTCTTGCCAGCGATGCAACCCAGATTTTCTAGGTGCAAGACCCCTTGCATAAGAACTGCCATGTAGTGATGCGTGGGAAGAGGAGGGTACAGGTCGTCGAGGGTGTTGCTGATGAGGACTAGTACGATGAATTTGCTGAGATACCAGTGAAGGGATCACACACCAAACATAAAGAGAGGCTTAAAATCATCAGAAATCCTAAGTTTATTCGAGGTCAACCTAATGATCCCAGTTCTCCCATGTACATGGGAATTAATACGTAACACTATTTATTATGTCTACTCTGCAACTTAATTCATTCAATTAGAACTGTCGCATGTACTGAATTGTGAGTTATGCCCGGCCTTCTGTTGATCTAAGAACGATTAATATGTTGACCTTGATATGTCGTTAGCACAGGCAATGAGAGTTTGAACTATTTATGATTGTATACCCTATAGCTAGCACACTCAATTGATGTCACTCCAGTATGTATGAACAGAACATATGCAATCTGGTTTGCAAATAGCACACGGTTCATTCACGAAAGCCGTGTGCCTACCAAAACGTGGCCGATGACACCTATTGTGCGCGATGTGAGTTGTGCATTCTGATTGGCCAGAACCCAAACCCCATGGATCGTACGTCTGCACCATTGGATGCACACAGATCGAACGGCAATCCTCATCCCTTTCATCACCAAATGTAGTTGCAGTTGGGATTTGATTTATATGCACTAAATGCCTGGTAAATGCAAAAAAATGGCTTGAATATAGCAAAGGAGCCCCGAAATGTGCCAGAAAATCAAACCTAGAGTATAATAGTGATTGCGTACTGTGGAAAAAATTCAAGGTGAAACGATGAAGTCGCCAGCAACTAGAGTTCGAATTGCCATGTCTCCTTTTGGAAACTATGATCCTTCTTGTGAGATGCTCTGGTTTCCAAGGAGCGATCATCCAAACTTGTTCCAAACTTTACCAAAAATTTTCCATGGGGGCACACCGATTTTTGTGATTTTCGGACTCCATCTGCATTTCCTGTAATTAAAATACCAACAAGACCAACGCCGGTGGCCGCATCTCGCATCCGAAATGTTTGAAAATTCTTCTCATTCCTTGGACATGAATGAAAACACGCAAAGTGACACACAAATGATTTTGTAGACCTACTTTGCAAGTAGCCCACATGTAGTTGTAGTTGGGATTTGATTTATATGCACAAAATGCACGATAAATGCAAAAATGGCTTAAATATACCAAACGAGACCCGAAATGCGCCAGAAAATCAATACTTGGGTGCAATGGTGATTGTGTACCACGGAAAAAATTCTGAGGCAAAACAATGAAGTCACCGACGATTGGAGTCTGAATTGCCACGCCTCCTATTGGGAACTATGATCCTTCTTGTGAGATGTTCCGGTTTGCAAGGAGCGATCATCGTGACTTGTGCCAAACTTTACCAAAAAATCTCCACTCGGTCTTGAGATCGCGCCACGGTGACACACCGATTTTCGTGATTTTCTAAGTCCATCCGCATTTCCTGTAATTAAATTACCAACACCCTACGCCGGTGTCCGCATCTCGCGGCCGAAATGTTTGAAAATTCTTCCCGTTTCTCGGACAATGAATTAAAACTAGCAAAGCGACACATAAATGATTTTTACACCTTCTTAGCTAACACCCACATGTAGTTGCAGTATGGTTTTGATTTATATGCACTAAATGCATGGTAAATGCAAAAAATGTCTTAAATGTAGCAAACGAGACCTGAAATGCCCCGGAAAATCAAACCTAGGGTATGATGGTGATTGCGTACGGTGGAAAAAAATTCTAGGCGAAACGTTGAACTCACGTCTTTGTTTCAAAATTACCACGTCTTCATTTGAAACGAAATTATGCTACTCCTTGATGTAGATGTTTTCCAATAGCACACGGTTCAGTCACGAAAGCCGTGTGCCTATCAAACCGTGGCCGATGACCCCTATTGCGCGTGATCTGAGTCATGCGTTCTGATTGGCCAGAACCCAAACCCCACAGATCGTACGTCTGCACCATTAGATGCAACCAGATCCAACGGCGATCCTCATCCCTTTCATCACCACATGCAGTTGCAGTTGGGATTTGATTTATATGCACTAAATGCCCGGTAAATGCAAAAAATTGCTTAAATATAGCAAAAGAGCCCCGAAATGCGCCAGAAAATCAAACCTAGGGTATAATAGTGATTGCGTACCGTGGAAAATAATTCGAGGCAAAACGATGAAGTCACCAGCAAGTGGAGTTCGAATTACCACGTCTCCTTTTGGAAACTATGATCCTTCTTGTGAGATGCTCTGGTTTCCAAGGAGCGGTCATCCAAACTTGTGCCAAACTTTACCAAAAAATTTCCATGGGGTCTTGAGAGCACACCATGGTGACACACCGATTTTCGTGATTTTTGGACTCCATCTGCATTTCCTGTAATTAAAATACCAACAAGACCTACGCCGGTGGCCGCATCTCGCATCTGAAATGTTTGAAAAATCTTCCAATTCCTTGGACAATAAATGAAAACACGCAAAGCGACACACAAATGATTTTGTAGACCTTATTTGCCAACACCCACATGTAGTTGCGGTTGGGATTTGATTTATATGCAGAAAATGCACGGTAAATGAAAAAATGGCTTAAATATAGCAAACGAGACACGAAATGCACGAGAAAATCAATACTGGCGTGTAATGGTGATTGCGTACCGTGGAATTTTTTTTGAGGCGAAACGATAAAGTAACCAACGATCGGAGTCCGAATTGCCACGTCTCCTATTGGGAACTATGATCCTTCTTGTGAGATGCTCCGGTTTGCAAGGAGCGATCATCGTAACTTGTGCCAAACTTTACCAAAAAATTTCCACTCGGTCTTGAGATCGCGCCACAGTGACACATCAATTTTCATGATTTTTGAAGTCCATCCGCATTTCCTGTAATTATATTACCAACAAGCCCTACGCCGGTGGCCACATCTCGTGGCCGAAATGTTTGAAAATTCTTCCCGTTTCTCGGACAGTGAATAAAAACTAGCAAACCAACACAAAAATGATTTTTACACCTTTTTTGCTAACACCCACATGTAGTTGCAGTAGGGTTTGGATTTATATGCACTAAATGCATGGTAAATGCAAAAAATTGCTTAAATGTAGCAAACAAGACCTGAAATGCGCCAAAAAATCAAACCTACGTTATGATGGTGATTGCGTACCATGGAAAAAAATTTGAGGCGAATATTGAACTCACGTCTTCATTTCAAAATTACCACATCTTCATTTCGAACGAAATTATGTTGTTTGTGCACACGGGCTCTTAGAGGCTTCCGTTTGCATAGACCTTTCCACGCCGCGACCGGCGCCCTTTTTTCACCGAAGCCGCCAACACCCCCCCAACGCCCGCCCCCGTTTCACTCAACAGTCCGCATATTCTACCAAAACTCCATCGCCAGCTCCCCCTCCCCCAGATCCACACCAGAACCCTATCCGGCGCCGACGTGCTCAACCCGGCTGTGTGCCCGCTCTTCGGCGTCAACCCTACCTTCGCTGCCGTTCCCAACACGCGGCTGCCCGTGCCTCGCCGTCTTCGTTTCCACGACAGCCGCCCTCGACCATATCGATCATGTACCCCTCGCCTCTCCTGCCGGGTTTGCACAAAAACCTGTCAGTTACTGCTCTCCATCGAGGTGAGGCATATTTCCTCGCGATCCCGCTTCCTATTTGTGTCACAGCCCTAGAATTGATTGTAAATAGTGGCATTAAAGCATCCATGCATCATGTTTAAATTCAAAGGAAATTTGAAATGGGGAATGGTCAAACCCTAGCACCCCTTTGTAACACTAGGATCAATTAAAAAATAATTTCAATGAATCCAAAATGCCCTTCAAAAAAGTTCATCATTTTTGAAATGGGTGAAAACCTCTGCCAAAGATGGTGCACATTTTCTAGGTCATATCTGGATTTTTGAATTAAATCATAATGTATTTGAATTGGAGCATTTAATTGCTATATTTATTTTAAATGCCCTAATAATTCTAAAACTAGTTGAGGGCTTTTGGAATAATTCAAATAGTGCCCACAATTATTTTCAGGAGTGTTAAAAATGATTTGGTATTTATACTAAATCAAAACAGAAAAGAATAAACAGAAAACATAAAACAAAATAGAAAAGAGAGAGAGAGAAGGAATTACCTGGCAGCCCACCAGAGCAGGCCCAGCCTAGCTCCCCCTCCCTGTCGTCTTCCTCCTTGGACAGAAGGACAGGGGCACGTGATCGCCGCGCGCCAGCCACCTCCTGCTTACCTGCCCGCCGCTGGAGGCACCCAAGGGCGCCACGCACTCTCCCTCGACCCTCCTCGATCGCTCGCTCGTCCTCATCCCCTCTCTGTCTCTCTCTCCCGCGACCGCCGCGAGCGCCCGAGAACGCCGACGAGCACCACCACGGCCACCGACCTCCCCACGCCAAGTCAGCTAGTCCACGAGCTCCGTCTCGCTGCCGCACACCTCTACACCGAGTCACGAGAGCCCGGACGCGTCACAGCATCGCCATCTTCATTGTCTTCACCTTCGGCCACCAATGGCCACCACCATCGATTCGTCGCCGTCCGGCCTTCTCCGAGCATGCTGACCGGCCGTCTACTCCACCGTGAGCTCCTGCTCTGTTCCCTCTCTCCCCGCGCTAGCTAGCACCCTCTAACCGTGCCCTGTTCCGTCGTGCCGGTCGAAGCCGATCTCCGGCCACTGCCAAACCTCGCTGCCGGCCACTTTTCCGGCCACCCCAGCACCACCCGCCACCACCGTTGGACGCGCCGTGTCGCGGGCGTTCCAACGTGCCCAACCCCGCCCCCTCTCGTCCGCCGGTATCGCCGGGACGAGCGACGCCGCCGCGTCTGTGTGTCACCGGCGGTTAGCCGCCGACGTGGCAACATCATTAGTGGCTAATGACGCCACTAATTAACCCTCTGGGTCATTGACATGTGGGCCCAGGCCCTTAACTAAATTAGGTTTAAGATTAAGTTTAAGAGCTAATTAACTCTGTTAATTAGAAGTGCCACTAACATGCGGGTCCCACTTGTCAGTTTGACCTGGACCTCCTCCGTTGACCTGCTGACGTCACAGTGACGTAATGTTGACGCAATAAATCATTTTCTGGATTTAGATTAATTTAAAAATAACCAGGAAATTCCAGAAAATGATATAAACTTCAAAAATTCATAGTAAATCAACCGTAGCTCAGATGAAAATAATTTATATATGAAAAATTATTAGAAAAATATGAAGAATCTGTTTATGGCATTTTCATGCATGTTTGAACAACTTAAAGTTGCTGTATATGACAATTTGAATAAATGGCATTTGAAATGCCTTATATGGAGTTTGAATTTGAACCTTGGGTTCAAACCAACTTCATTTAAATTGTTGCTAGTTGCATTAGCTCAATCAATAGCATGTTGCCATGTCATGATCATGCATCATATTGTTGCATTGCATTGATTGTGTTCCTTCTCTGTTTGTCGGTATTTGCTCCTTCACGGTAGAAGACGGTTCCGACGTTGTGATCGTTGACCCCGATGAAGAACTAATAGCTATACTATCTTCAGAAGTGCCAGGCAAGCAGCCCCCATTGAACATTTTGATACAATCCCACTCTCTCGCTCTTGCTCTCTTTTATTGCATTAGGACAACAACGATTCAACGTTTACTTGTTGCGGTAGTTGAACCCATTCCTCTACATGACCTGTCTTTGCCACAGTAATTAGTAAAACCCACTAGCATGAGTAGGAGTTGTTTGAGCCATGATGTGCCTACTCATTCATGCTTGCTTGTCATGCTTGCTACTGCTAGAGTTATGTCAGGTCTGATCCATCTGGGTGATGAATTGGAATGGTTGTGAACATGTCCTACTGATGAGAGCTAAGTGTGTGAACACGTTTTGGTGAAGGTAGCGATGAGAGGCCATGTAGGAGTACATGGTGGGTTGTCTCGTTGGGACCGTCCTCAGGAACTGAGTTCTGTGTTTGTGATCCAAGACAGTTACTACCACACATTGGGCCCTGAAATATGACTCCGCTCGACTTATTAATCGCCTTGATCTCTGTCCAGGAGTCGCAACTAGTTTCTGGTGTTTGTAGGATATGTGTTGGCGGCCGTGCATAGCACTAACCTTAGGGGTGGGCTATGATGCGGTAGAGACACTGAGGCACGGTGTACCAAGTGACACCCGAATGGTGCTCTTGGGAACCCTGCACTCATCGTTTGGGGCCGTGATAGAAACTTCGGCCGGACTTCCTTCGCGGATACAACCTCAAATAGGCAATAAACCTAGACTAGAGTCTTGTGTGGTTAGTCAGGTCGTGGTCTACACCCACGCCGGCTTTCGCTTGAAGTCTACCGAGTACATCTCGCGTACAGGCGCTAAGTGGTGGAAACATGTGCGAAGAAGTACACCCCTATAGGGTTAATGATCCATTCAAATAGCCGCATCCGCGGATATGGACTACTTGGAAGCTTACATTGTTCATAGACAAGTTGAAATGTATTCTCTAAAATGCACAAGATAAGTGTGAGTGCTATGGATGGCCTTCTCTGTCACGCCCAATATGCGGTCCTATTCTCAAGGGACTCGAAAATCCCACTAAGGATAGAAGCGCATATCGAAGACGCTTGCAAGGTGGATATCATTACATCGTACCATGTACATAATAGATGGGGATACATACAAATACATACAGTCATCGCAGGAATACATCAATACATAGCAAACACCATACAGAAGAGCAGAATCCGACTATGGATGAAACACAAACGAAAACACGAACGACATCCACCCTGCTTGCCCAGGCTGTCGACCAGGAACCTATCCCGAGATTGACGAAGAAGAAGAAGCAAAAGAAGAACTCCAAAAGCAAACGTGCATCGCTCTCGCGTCAGATCATCGCATTACCTGTACCTGCATCTGTTGTTGTAGTAATCTGAGAGCCACGAGGAATCAGCAATCCCATAACCATGGGTAGCAAGACTATCAAAGCTTAAATGGGTATGGAAGGGGTAAAGTGGTGAGGTTGCAGCAAGCACTAGGCATTGTATGGTGGCTAACTTACGAGTACAAGAATAAGAAGAGTAAACTACGCATAACGGTCGCAAACTAATAATGATCAAGAAGTGATCCTGAACACCTACTTACGAGTCAAACATAACCCCACCGTGTTCTCTTCCCGAACTCCCTCGAAAAGAGACAATCACGGTTACGCACGCGGTTGGTGTATTTTAATTAGAGTTAGTTTCAAGTTCTCTACAACCGGAGGTTATAAATTTCCAAATCGCCACATAACCGCGGGCACGGCTTCGCGTAAGATTTAACCCTGCAAGGGTGCTCCAAGTAGTCCATTATAAATTGCCACACGCATCCGATGGAACATCCTCACACCATGATAACACGATGCTTACGATAAGGAATTCCGGTGGACAAGTCATTCGTAAAAGGTAAAACTAAACCAGCAAGACCTCCCGACGTGTCGACGATCCCGATAGGAGCCGCGTATCTCGTTCTCAGGACACGGCGGATAAGCGACGCGTACAGGTGCGAAATACCCCAAGTTGCCAAGGGGCGGCCCCGCACAGTGCTCTAGTTTTGGACCAGCACCATCAGCACTGGCCCACCTGTATTATGTGGAATTAAGAATCCTCGGGTTCATGACGCCCTATGCAAAATTAATTATTTAATTCAGTATTATTATGTTGGCAAACGTTAACACCAAAGTTGGGCCTTGCTGGAGAAGTTTATCCTAAAACGAATGAACAGGGGGGTTCCCATATGCCCCACATGTGTTAGAAGCGCTCATCAAGGAACATAACACCGGTATTACGGAAACTAGGGCGGCATCAGTGGAACAAAACACCAGGCAAAAGGCCGAGCCTTCCACCCATTACCAAGTATATAGATGCATTAATTAAATAAGAGATATTGTGATATCCCACGATATCCATGTCCCAACATGGAACAACCTGCACTGCACCTGCAACTAGCAACGCTATAAGAAAGGGGGCTGAGCAAAGCGGTTACATAGCCAAACAACGGTTTGCTGGGTAAGGGTGGTTAGAGGCTATATCATGGCATATGGGAGGCTGACATATATGTGGTAGGAAGCGCGACATAGCGATAGCATCGACACAACTAGCAAGCAAAGATAGTAAAGATATCCAAGGTCATGATCATCTTGCCTGAAATCTCGCTCGGAAGAAGATCGAGTCCATGAAGAAGACGAACACGCGTAGTCGAACGAATCCTCACAATCGCAACGAAACCGGAACTATCGAGAAGAGGCACAACCGGAAAGAAGCAAACAACATGGTAAACACACAAGCATAAACATGGCATGATGCACAATCAAGTATGATGCATGACACGGTTAAATATTGTTAAACATGGCAAGAGATGAAGCATAAGCAATCCATAAACCTAGGCAAGTTTAAATTAGGCCGGAAACACAAACAACAATTCCGGAAAATCCCCATATGCAAATTTCGAAATTGGTACTGATCTGAATTAAACACAATGTTAAAGTGGTTAAACAGCAAGTTAACATGCACCATCATGATCTACACGTTTTTCTAATCAAGTTACATGTGTAGAACATTTAATTCGAAGCTACGGCCTAGAAGATATGAGCTAAACAAGGTTAACATGGCAAGGATGCAAAATGCATGCAAACATCAACCACGAACACACAATTCAAGGATGCAACATGTCAATGTGATTCTACACACAAATCTAAGCAAGTTTCATATAGGACATGATCAAAACGGAGCAACGGTTCAACAATTACAATCAACACAAGTTATAATAGCAAACTGCCCCAAAACAGCAACATAGCACTTTGCCAACATCAAAACAGCAAGCTACAGTAACGTGATGGGCACAAACTTGATATGCACTTAAAGTAGACATGACATACTTCAAATCACTCCATTGGCAAAAGTTCATAGGATGCACAGATTAATTACTATGATTATTACAAAATGGAACATTCTGACAACAGGCTGGCAGTTATATCATGATGGCAACTTGAGAGCAACAAATAGACAAGCTACAGCAAGATTACATAGCAACCAAGGGCATGGCATCAAAGTACACATTGCATAAACCAAATCACATGGAGGAATCATATGCATATGAGCTATAGATTAGTGGCAACCATCAAGCAAAGTTGGCAAGTTTTATCACAGACAGCTTTTACTCAGAACAGCAACATTAACTAGGCATGTTTACAAGCTCATGGCACTCACATCAAGGCATATCATGGCATGAAATAAATACTAGCAGCAAGAAGACATGAAAATGCTCCAAAGTAATGTTGACAAGTTGCTTATATGGTGCATGTATTAAATCACACAAAAATGACAAACTGACAAATATTAACAGTTTCCAGTAGTAACATTAGGATGCACTTTTGCAACAGATATTTAGGCATGTGGATGAGCCCTAATATGCATGCAACAGCAGCCATCATGTAGAGCACGAAGAGTAGATCATTTGTACATATAAAGTTCATCTCCATCCAACAAACATGCACAAAGATACCATCATCACAAAATGCATACATGATGCTGAAAAAATCTGAGGACTTGGAGAAAAATACCCACGCGAAAACGGGACGGGGACGAGCAGATCCAGCGAATCTGTTTGGTTCGTGGGTCCGGGTGTACAGGGAAGGAGCCGTCCAGGCGCGGGAATGGCTCCTGGCGCCATGGACGGAGCTGCACGGCGGCGTTCGGGCTCCGGCGATGCGGGAAGATGGCGTGGAGGCGCGGATCCGGACATGGGGGATCCATTCCCGGCGACGAGGAGGCCTGGGGCGGCACGGACGTGGAGATCGGGGCGGCCATGGAGGTCCTGCGAGGTTCGTTCCAGAGAGAGAGAGAGAGAGAGAGAGAGAGAGAGAGAGAGAGATAGATCGTGAGCGAGAGAGAGAAGCACGGGGAGGACGGGAGGAGCAGGGAGAAGAAGAGGGCGGCGGTCCTGGGGTCGTGGTCGCCAGCGGTAGGCGCTCCGGCGAGGTGCGGCTCCGGCAACGGAGTCCGGCGGGGTGGAGCGAGGCGCTCGGGGTCGGGGTCAAGCGGGAGCTCCCTCCCAGATCGGGCGCGGCGGCGAGATCCGGACCCGGACGGGCCTCGCGTGGGCTCTGCGGGCCGCGGCGGCGTGACTGCGCTGGTGGAGCTGCTGGGGCAGCGCGGTGCGTTGGATCTGGATCCAACGATCCAGATCGCGGCGGCGGGTGGCGGCGGCTGCTGCCAAGTGGCGGCGAGGGGCTGGAGGAGGCTGGAGGGGGCATGGATTTCGAGGTGGGGCTAGGGTTTTTGCCAGATTAGGAAGGGATTCATATGCTATTTATAGCAGGTAGGCAATAGGAGAGGATTAGGGGTTGATTTGGAGCCCTTCGATGACGATCGAACGGCCCCGGTCGAGGGGATAGTAGGCTAGGCCTAGTGGGCTGTGTAGATGGGCTTGGCTGAGATGAGAGGGAAGAAGAGCAGCCCGACAACACGTTTCGGAACACCGAAACATCCGACATTTATCTGGCTATAGTGCCGCTATATGTTTATCCGTTGGGGCATCAAACGAGCTCCGAATGGAACGAAATTTGACAGGTGGTCTACCTACAATATAACAAGACCGCACGCCAACTTTCACCCCATTCCGAGAACATTTTTATCCCACTTATAAAATAATATTTTGGAGGTGCCGCGGGCGCGTGCGAGTGTGTCGGGTCTTGAAACGGACAACGGAAGGGACGGGGAGAAGCTGGCAACTACGAACGGATGCAAGTTTTATGAAAACATGCGGATGAGATGCACACGATGACATGATGAAGTGCAACAAGCAAACGAATCACACGGCAACGATGACGAATAAATGGAAGACATCTGGAGCATCGGTCTCGGGGCGTCACAACTCTCCCCCACTAACAGAAGATCTCGACCCGAGATCTTAGGACGGAACCGGAAGATTGAAGAGGAAGATGAAAACAAAGTTGCTTCTTGGACAAACGAGTGAAACCAACAAACCTTGAAGGTTGCAAAGAGTTGAAGAATGGCTTGAGGAACAAGCAAGAATTCGAAACCACTCTGGTTGAAATGAGATAGATAAGGAATGAGAACAAAAAAGAATTTGGGCAGCACTCCGGTAGAAAAGAGAAGCAAAGGTTGATAAGAAGAAAAGGACTTGAAAAGAGGGCACAGTACTCCGGTAAAATGAATAAGCAAGGAAATAACATGATCTTGGCGAAACGAGATAATGGGTCGGAGAGAGCAACATCACCATGCCTCCGAAACGAAAGAATAGAAGCTAAATCGTTGAAAAGAAAAGAAAGGGGAAACAAAAGACCACTTCCCCCATAATTGAATTTGAATAGCATCCTCGCAAAGAAGGATTGAACGGAGTTGTTGGAAAATCAACAAGGAAAAGATTAATCTTGTTGTGGGCTTATGGAAAACATCTCCTAACTTGAGGTGAAATTCTGCCACTAACGGAACAATTGATTGCTTGAGGTCAACGAAGGGATGAAAATTTCTTTCCCCGAGAGAAGAAGGAGAAACTTGGATCATTGATAAGCACCACAAATAGCAACAATCCTTCGGAAAGGCTTTAGGTGAAATCTATACCAAGATAACTCCAACGAAGAGGTTGATGGGTTTAAAATATCTCATTCTTGACAACTGTGAGTCATGAAACACGAAGACAAATTGTCAAGAAGGACATAATACCACCTCAAAAGATAAGGTAGAAAGGATTAGCACTTCGGAATGCAATATGAAGAATGCTTGAGCTCATCGAAGAACACTTCGAGAATGAATTAAATCCTTGACGAACCACCATGAAGAACTCCGGTAAACAAAAGGATGATAGAAACAAAGGTTGAAAAGAACAAGATGAAGCCTTGTAATGATTTAGATGGAGCTTCACGATGAGATAACCGAGAAAACTTGGAACTCCAGAAAAGAAAGATGAACAGCTAGAACCGAGAATTTATTCATCAAGAACAAACTCCGGAAGAAGGAATTAAATCACCTCCATGAAACAAGAATAAGAATTATGATATGTCTATCCTTCATCAAATTAAATTGATGAAAAGCAATGGATTTTCATACTACTTATTCTTCTTGAAAAGATTGAAGAGAGATATAGCGCGAACTTGGGAAGGTCTTCAATGAACCACCGGTAGGATTTTGGAAAGAACAAATGAATTGATACGATAACAAAGGAAAAGGAATCTTGAACGAACCACCGTAAGAATTGAAAATGAACGAAGAAAAGAAAAGGAGTCACCAAGAAGAATTAGAAAATGCACGAAGATACTTGCGGAAATTTAGATACAAGAGAACGAAGAGATCACGAGCTGACTAGAGAATACTTGAACGATGCGCCGGAAGAATTTGAGAACGAGAGATGAGCGTTGAGAATGAGTAATTCTTCTGAATAACGGCCTCCAGAGAATCGAAAATGGAAAGGACTCAAGAAATGCTCCGGGTGGGTATGAAAAGAATTTCTCACAATTGAAAACAATTGTGAGGATGGCATGAAGCTAGAACCACGAATCTTCAAGAGAACGAACCAAGATTTAAATGAAACTCTTCTTCGGTCTTCGAATGCTGAGAATGACAAAGAGAACCACCATGAAGAATTTGTGAAATACACCGGGATAATTAGAAGAGTCAGGTAAGATCCTGGGAAAAGACCTGTGGGTTAGGGCCCACTCAAAAGAAACACCGTTGGAACGATTGCTTGAAAGAGAGAAAATGCACCGGTTGGATTTGGACGACTTGAATGAAATGACAACCTTGAAGGAGAACAGACGGATCTTAAATGGAAAGGTGAATCTTCTGAGACAATTTCTGCACTCCGGATATGAATAGAAAGAGGTGAATAAACAAGAGAGGCTTGGGTAAGAATTTCCAACATGGGAAAACATTAGAATCGACGAAAAGGATATGATGAACACCGAGAGCTTGAATTTAGACCACCGGAGAAGAAAACGAGAACGAAGAATATTGAACATGTAGCTACTGAGCATCTTCATGAGAATCACCGGAGAAGAACATTGAAGGAAAAGAATGTAGAGACTTCTCATGAATACAATGGATAATTGATTTGAGAATTTTTGACTCCGCGAAGAAAAAGGGTGGGAGGGTGGGGAAAATAAAGACAACTTGGGATGGGTGAAACGAACGCCGTTGAGAAAACTGAGAATTGATCTTGCAAATGTCGAAAGAATCAGATCAACTTGAAGAGAAGCACACCGGGTGAAAAGAATTTTCCATGAAAATCTTGATGATCAAGAAGGATTAGCACCCCCATAGAAATATCAGAACACCGCTTAGGAAAAGGTATGGAATCAACACTTGACTTCGAAGCAACTCCAATACCACAACAAAAACAAAACAGAAGATTTGGCTTGGAGAATAAGCTGGAAACAAATACATAACCCCTCATGCATTTGTTGGAAGGATAATCCTAGGTAACTACCTGAATTCCCACCTAAGAACTCCCGAAACTTCTTGGTCATGCGATCAGGTTGCGGGTCCAGGAACCTACTCAGCAAACAACAACCTAATCAGCTGCAACTGCATCCGCAACCCTTAACACACAACCGAGAAACTTCGCAAATTCGTCTACCTCAGACCTTCGAAAACACAGCGATACTAGTCACGGTGGATCATCCGAGCTATCTCCTCCAGTACTGGGGAAAAGTCACGGCACTATTTGCCACCACAAAAAGTATAGAAGCGTTTCGATGTCGGCGTCCTCTGGTATTCAGGAACTGAAATGATAGCGAATGTGACAAGAACCCCTTGGAGCTCAACTCCCCGGGTCCAATCCATCCAGTCAGGAGGCACCAAGACAGAATTCCCGTCACAACGATATCATTACGATTCCAAAATACCCGCGTGATCCTAAAAAAAATTTGAGTGAGAAGAGTAGTAGAATCAAAACACCTACGTCACAATTCCTCACCAGAGCGATGAAGGGGATAAGGAGTAAAAAGAATTCCTACTCTCCGATATAAAACTAGACTCAAAATAGTTTTTCTTCTAGACTCGTCAGCGGTTCGATCAATCAAGGGGGCTCCTATGGTCGGTCGAGGCTCTGATACCAACTTGTCATGCCCAATATGCGGTCCTATTCTCAAGGGACTCGAAAATCCCACTAAGGATAGAAGCGCATATCGAAGACGCTTGCAAGGTGGATATCATTACATCGTACCATGTACATAATAGATGGGGATACATACAAATACATACAGTCATCGCAGGAATACATCAATACATAGCAAACACCATACAGAAGAGCAGAATCTGACTACGGATGAAACACAAACGAAAACATGAACGACATCCACCCTGCTAGCCCAGGCTGCCGGCCAGGAACCTATCCCGAGATCGACGAAGAAGAAGAAGCAGAAGAAGAACTCCAAAAGCAAACGCGCATCGCTCTCACGTCAGATCATCGCATTACCTGTACCTGCATCTGTTGTTGTAGTAATCTGTGAGCCACGAGGACTCGGCAATCCCATAACCATGGGTAGCAAGACTATCAAAGCTTAAATGGGTATGGAAGGGGTAAAGTGGTGAGGTTGCAGCAAGCACTAGGCATTGTATGGTGGCTAACTTACGAGTACAAGAATAAGAAGAGTAAACTACGCATAACGGTCGCAAACTAATAATGATCAAGAAGTGATCCTGAACACCTACTTACGAGTCAAACATAACCCCACCATGTTCTCTTCCCGAACTCCCTCGAAAAGAGACAATCACCGTTACGCACGCGGTTGGTGTATTTTAATTAGAGTTAGTGTCAAGTTCTCTACAACCGGAGGTTATAAATTTCCAAGTTGCCACATAACCGCGGGCATGGCTTCGCGTAAGATTTAACCCTGCAGGGGTGCTCCAAGTAGTCCATTATAAATTACCACACGCATCCGATGGAACATCCTCACACCATGATAACACGATGCTTACGATAAGGAATTCCGGTGGACAAGTCATTCGTAAAAGGTAAAACTAAACCAGCAAGACCTCCCGACGTGTCGACGATCCCGATAGGAGCCGCGTATCTCGTTCTCAGGACACGGCGGATAAGCAACGCGTACAGGTGCCAAATACCCCAAGTTGCCAAGGGGCGGCCCCGCACAGTGCTCTAGTTTTGGACCAGCACCATCAGCACTGGCCCACCTGTATTATGTGGAATTAAGAATCCTCGGGTTCATGAACAGGGGGGTTCCCATATGCCCCACATGTGTTAGAAGCGCTCATCAAGAAACATAACACCGGTATTACGGAAACTAGGGCGGCATGAGTGGAACAAAACACCAGGCAAAAGGCTGAGCCTTCCACCCATTACCAAATATATAGATGCATTAATTAAATAAGAGATATTGTGATATCCCACGATATCCATGTCCCAACATGGAACAACCTGCACTGCACCTGCAACTAGCAATGCTATAAGAAAGGGGGCTGAGCAAAGCGGTAACATAGCCAAACAACGGTTTGCTGGGTAAGGGTGGTTAGAGGCTGTATCATGGCATATGGGAGGCTGACATATATGTGGTAGGAAGCGCGACATAGCGATAGCATCGAGACAACTAGCAAGCAAAGATAGTAAAGGTATCCAAGGTCATGATCATCTTGCCTGAAATCCCGCTCGGAAGAAGATCGAGTCCATGAAGAAGACGAACACGTGTAGTCGAACGAATCCTCACAATCGCAACGAAAGCGGAACTATCGAGAAGAGGCACAACCGGAAAGAAGCAAACAACATGGTAAACACACAAGCATAAACATGGCATGATGCACAATCAAGTATGATGCATGACATGGTTAAATATTGGTAAACATGGCAATAGATGAAGCATAAGCAATCCATACAACTAGGAAAGTTTAAATGAGGCCGGAAACACAAACAACAATTCCGGAAAATCCCCATATGCAAATTTCGAAATTGGTACTGATCTGAATTAAACACAATGTTAAAGTGGTTAAACAGCAAGTTAACATGCACCATGATGATCTACACATTTTTCTAATCAAGTTACATATGTAGAACATTTAATTCGGAGCTACGGCCTAGAAGATATGAGCTAAACAAGGTTAACATGGCAAGGATGCAAAATGCATGCAAACATCAACCACGAACACACAATTCAAGGATGCAACATGTCAATGTGATCCTACACACAAATCTAAGCAAGTTTCATATAGGACATGATCAAAACGGAGCAACGGTTCAACAATTACAATCAACACAAGTTATAATAGCAAACTGCCCCAAAACAGCAACATAGCACTTTGCCAACATCAAAACAGCAAGCTACAGTAACGTGATGGGCACAAACTTGATATGCACTTAAAGTAGACATGACATACTTCAAATCACTCCATTGGCAAAAGTTCATAGGATGCACAGATTAATTACTATGATTATTACAAAATGGAACATTCTGACAACAGGCTGGTAGTTATATCATGATGGCAACTTGAGAGCAACAAATAGACAAGCTACAGCAATATTACATAGCAACCAAGGGCATGGCATCAAAGTACACATTGCATAGACCAAATCACATGAAGGAATCATATGCATATGAGCTATAGATTAGTGGCAACCATCAAGCAAAGTTGGCAAGTTTTATCACAGACAGCTTTTACTCAGAACAGCAACATTAACTAGGCATGTTTACAAGCTCATGGCACTCACATCAAGGCATATCATGGCATGAAATAAATACTAGCAGCAAGAAGACATGAAAATGCTCCAAAGTAATGTTGACAAGTTGCTTATATGGTGCATGTATTAAATCACACAAAAATGACAAAGTGACAAATATTAACAGTTTCCAGTAGTAACATTAGGATGCACTTTTGCAACAGATATTTAGGCATGTGGATGAGCCCTAATATGCATGCAACAGCAGCCATCATGTAGAGCACGAAGAGTAGATCATTTTACATATAAAGTTCATCTCCATCCAACAAACATGCACAAAGATACCATCATCACAAAATGCATACATGATGCTGAAAAAATCTGAGGACTTGGAGAAAAATACCCACGCGAAAATGGGACGAGGACGAGCAGATCCAGCGAATCTGTTTGGTTCGTGGGTCGGGGTGTACAGGGACGGAGCCGTCCAGGCGCGGGAATGGCTCCTGGCGCCATGGACGGAGCTGCACGGCGGCGTTCGGGCTCCGGCGATACGGGGAGATGGCGTGGAGGCGCGGATCCGGACGTGGGGGGTCCATTCCCGGCGACGAGGAGGCCTGGGGCGGCGCGGACGTGGAGATCGGGGCGGCCATGGAGGTCCTGCGAGGTTCGTTCCAGAGAGAGAGAGAGAGAGAGAGATCGTGAGCGAGAGAAAGAAGCACGGGAAGGACGGGAGGAGCAGGGAGAAGAAGAGGGCGGCGGTCCTGGGGTCGTGGTCGCCAGCGGGAGGTGCTCCGGCAAGGTGCGGCTCCGGCGACGGAGTCCGGCGGGATGGAGCGAGGCGCTCGGAGTCGGGGTCGAGCGGGAACTCCCTCCCAGATCAGGCGCGGCGGCGAGATCCGGACCCGGACGGGCCTCGCGTGGGCTCTTGGGGCCGCGGCGGCGTGGCTGCGCTGGTGGAGCAGCTGGGGCAACGCGGTGCGTTGGATCTGGATCCAACGATCCAGATCGCGGCGGCGGGTGGCGGCGGCTGCTTCCAAGTGGCGGCGAGGGGCTGGAGGAGGCTGGCGGCGGCATGGATTTCGAGGCGGGGCTAGGGTTTTTGCCAGATTAGGAAGGGATTCATATGCTATTTATAGTAGGTAGGCAATAGGAGAGGATTAGGGGTTGATTTGGAGCCCTTCGATGACGATCGAACGACCCCGGTCGAGGGAATAGTAGGCTGGGCCTAGTGGGCTGTGTAGATGGGCTTGGCTGAGAAGAGAGGGAAGAAGAGCAGCCCGACAACACGTTTCGGAACACCGAAACATCCGACGTTTATCTGGCTATAGTGTCGCTATATGTTTATCCGTTGGGGCATCAAACGACCTCCGAATGGAACGAAATTTGACAGGCGGTCTACCTACAATATAACAAGACCGCACGCCAACTTTCACCCCATTCCGAGAACATTTTTATCCCACTTATAAAATAATATTTCGGAGGTGCCACGGGCGCGTGCGAGTGTGTCGAGTCTCGAAATGGACAATGGAAGGGACGGGGAGAAGCTGGCAACTACGAACGGATGTAAGTTTTATGAAAACATGCGGATGAGATGCACACGATGACATGATGAAGTGCAACAAGCAAACGAATCACACGGCAACGATGACGAATAAATGGAAGACATCTGGAGCATCGGTCTCGGGGCGTCACATTCTCGTAGGGAGACGGGAGAGGATCCATAGTGGTGTATTGTTGTGGTGACTATGTGGACTCGTGTGCGCTCTCTCACCCCAAGAGAAGTTACTGGTAGTCGTAGTTCAGGATAGCCACCGAGTCAAAGCTGGCTTGCTGCAGTTAAACTCCACAACTCCATTGTTGATACTGATGCATATGTAGTTAGTTATGATGTAAGTCTTGCTGAGTACCTTTGTACTCACGGTTGCTTAATTTATGTTTTTGCAAAGGAGACTTCAGTCTCACTAGTGGTTCCTACGATGCGTTCGATGTTGACCAATTAGCTTGGGAATCCCAGACAGAGGTCTGGTTCCTATGGAGGGTCTTGTAGATAGACAGGCTTTCTAGCCTTCTTTCTTTTCAGATGTCTGTACTCGGACAAGTTTATGCTTCCGTTGCTTGTATGACTTTGTATGTTGGGTCATGTGACCCCTGTTTGTAATATCATGTTATGTATGGCTCTTCGAAGCCTCTTAAATAAATACTTTGATTCATAGAGTTATGTTGTGATGCCATGTTGTATCTACACATATCATGCACATTGTGTGTATGTTTGAAATGCATTGGTATGTGTGGAATTCGACACCTAGTTGTTTGCCTTTGGTAGCCTTCCTTACAGGGAAATGCCTCCTAGTGCTTCCACCGAGCCTTGGTAGTTCGCTACTGCTCCGAAACACATGGATTGACCGACATGTATCCTTCTTTGCTCCTGTGTCTGTCCCTATGGGGAAATGTCACGCAGTGTTACTGGAGTCCTGATAGCTTGCTACAGCCCAGTACACACGCTGATGACCGACACGTGCATTGCTGGGTTACCTATGTCTGTCCCTGTAAGTTTGTGCCACCTTGGCTTATGACTAGTCGTGTCGACCCGGGTTCTTTGTCATATGGATGCTAGCGACATAATCATATACGTGAGCCAAAAGACGCAAACGGTCCCGACCAAGGTAAAGGTGGCAGCCGTGGGTTACCATGCGTGAGGCCGCAAAGTGATATGATGTGTTACATGCTAGATCGGTGTGACTTAGAATCGGGGTCCTGACAGCTTTGGTATCAGAGCCTGACTGCCTGTAGGATTACCAAGCCAAACTGGTCGAAGTCGAGTCTAGAAATGCTTCAGTTATATAGGGGTATTGATTGTGGAAGGGAACATAAGGCTCTTTTTACTCCTTATCCTATGTCCTTCTGATTCTGAGTCACCCTCATCTTTTCTATGGGGTTAAGAAACTAGGCTTTCTCACCTATCTACCAAGATGACGAGTTACTATGTTGGAGACTTATAGGAAAGGTGTTGTCTTCTCGGATCGGTGTTTCCATAATAATTCAGTTGTTATGTTGTCAGTTGTCTTGCCAGTTGTCTCATTTTTCATGCCGTACAGCCGTTATGTTGTCCAGGTTGTCCTAGGTTTGTAAACAATCTGATGCATTTGCAAACTCTTTTCCCCATTTCCGATGCCTTTTGGGCCAGACTAACCACACTAATCATTGTGTTGAGGTACTCCGTTGCCTCGACATGTATGCTGAAGTTGCTAGGAAACTAGGATATCTCAGAGAACCACCCAAAGGTTCAGCCTTTGTGTTGTATCCCCAGTGTAATAATTCTGGCCATCATTTTCGAAAGCATCTCGTGATGTTATTTAATTAGTAGGTATTCCATTCCTGGGTTCCTGAACCCAAGATCCACTCTACTTATGTCATGTTGATAGAGATTGTAGCTCCTTTAGGTTGGTTAGTAACCTTGCTTAGTACTCAAGGTCCGTGGTATATCATTCTTCCAAATACCATGAACCATCCATGGCAGAAGTTCTTTTGAACCAAAAGATCACAACAAGAGTGCTCCTGATGAGTTCTCCATTCTAGATTGTGAATCTGCCAACCCTCTCCTTCTGCATGGGTGTCTGGAAGAAATCTGTTGGACTTGTTCGACATGCTAATCCATGCATCCACAACTCAGAGAATCATGTGTTCCTTTGAGTTGTCCCTCTTCAGTTGTATTCCGACCATCGTCTACCAATTGATAGTCAAGAGTAATTGTGCACTCGTATTCATCGATGCCTGCTATTTTTGTGGTCCATCAAGCCATTCTATTTTGGAATGACTAGGAGAAACAAACTCCAGCACCTCATCCATTTCTTGGATTGGGTCAAAGCAATTGTATTCCGTAGATCAAGAGGCCAATCCAGCTTCTAGTCTGTTCTACCTTGGAGTGTTACCATCTTTATGTCCAGAATGTCATGGGAATTGCACACCATCTTATGGATTCTTAATTCAGTGATACTTCTCGCCACCATCATTTATTTCTCGGTCCCTGTGTTGTTGTAACCGGAATACCGACAAGTGAACCGTGATGTGTGTAATCAATACTCCTAGCAACCCTATTGCTTGGTAGTTAATGGACAATAATCTCATTCTTAGCGTGTTGGTTATTGAATCATCATTCTAAGATTCATCGTGCTACCTAGTCCATCCTTCTTGGTGCACTCTTCGATCAACGAGTTAGGATTGTGTCAATCCCTCGCTCTATTGATCATATCTTCTTGCCCTGAAAAGCAAGATGGTTCTCGAGCTTAGAGACATATCGGTGGTTCGTGATTTTCCGAATATCTTCTCGGAAGTATTACCAGGTTGCCCCCTGACCGTTATGTTGAGTTCGTGATTAAGTTGGTTTTCCTCTAAACCACCCCTTCTCCAAGAGTCTGTGTGGGATACCCTAAACTAGTTGGTTAAGCTGAACAACAACTTGGAAAGTTGGAAGATAAAAGCTTTATCTGATTTAGTTCATTCCAAAGGGATATCTTGTGTGTGTGTGTGTGTGTCGAAGAAAGATGATATCTTCACCGATTGACCTTCGTGTTCAATTGTTGGACCAATTGTCTTATTCAATCTTTGATTTGAGTGTGGGCTATCATCAAATCAAATCAGAACCAACACTTTTTGTAATGTTGTTTTACTCGTGGTTGTTTCCTCAAGCATACACCATTATATCTTTTGGTCTGACCAATGCTATCATCTTGTTCACATAGTTATGGAATTCCACCTATATGGAAATCTCGATAAATTGTTGTTGAGCCCATCGATAACATTTTTGTCTTCTCCATGATTCATGTTGAACATTAAGCTAGTGTCGAAAACTTTTGTAAACATTAACTTCGTGCTAGCCCATGAAGTATATGTCATGGTGAAAGAAATGACTTCCCCTAATTCATGTGCATTTAATGCAAGTTGCCGCCATGAATTCAAGAAAGTTTATTTTGTTACCTCTGGAATCATCCCAATTCAGTCATGCATGTGCGAAGTATACTATGGTTTGAGAGATTAGCTACCTCCATTCCATATGTATTCCCTAGCACACCAAGCCACTGATTGACTTGTTCAAGGAGAAGAAGTTCCTTCTAAAAATCCGGACTTATGCAAGGACTTCGATATCCTCGATGATGGTTCCCAACCAGATCTCGGTAGTGTTTTATTGTAAGACTTCTATGTGGTCACGATTGTCATGGACATTGTGTTCACATGTATCTTGCAATCCAACTCATGTTTTGGAGTTGTTACCGTAGTTCATTTCCTGAGAATCTCGCAACGTCATCTCGTCGATTTGTGTTGCCAACTTTATTTTTCAGACATGCTGAGTCTGAAGTATCTTGTCACCAACCAGATTTGATTCTCAGGTGGATATGATGGTTGGAACTTTCCCAAGATCTATGATGTAGGTTCCGGCGAGGTTGATGTAACACCCCCAAAATTTAATCATATTTTTATTAAGTAAAATTTGGCCAGAAATAAAATTTTGAATTATAATAGGTCTTTTATTAATTTTAGAGTATTTTCTGTTTTCTGTTTTCCAAATTTCTTCCCTCCATACAGAAAATTTTGAAAAAAATATTATTGGCTTTGGTAGTTTTCTTAGATCAATTCATTTATATTTTAAATCACAATAGGAAATAATTTCATAATAAAATTTGCCCTAAAATAATTCTTCCAATAGCATTTTCAATCTCTGAAATGCTTCTGTTGCCCTAAGACCTTTTTAAATAATTCTCCTAAAATTCCACAAAAATTTATGAGGGGTCATGTGATGCCTATAGATCACTTTTATACAAAAACCCAACTTGGTCATTTGAAAATTTTGAGTACAACATCCTCTTTTCAATTCTGTCCCATTCCTAGGTTATAACTGCAACCTCAATTTTTCTTGCTCCAAAAATTCTGAAATTTTTCCCACTTATAGTACATCCAACAAAACTCTTAAGTCCAGAATATCAGATCCATTTTCATCTTGGAAGACCTCCAAATAAATCCTCCAAGTTTCTGTCCAGAACTGAATTCTGGTAAAACTTGCACTTTCAAGCTTCTCCTCTGGTTCATCCAACTATGCCACCTTATCAATCATTCAAAGAAGCATCATCCTGCCAATTTCTATAGTCAACAAAAGTTCCTAAATTGCCTTGGCATTTCATCAGACACCTGGTGAGCATGGCAGAAATTGGGCACCTTTTTGCATTGCACTGGGCACTAAATCCTATCCCCAAACCAGCTTGTCCACAGCCTCTAGCACTCCCAGGAGCATCACTCTACCAAAAATCAGCTCACTTAGATCACCCTAGACCCATCTGACATTTCATCGAGCACCACGAGGGCATGCACAGAGCGTGGCCAGAGCGCCCGCGTTGCAGGCGTCGGCACCACCCCCGCGTGGCCTCCCTGCTGCCTCCCCGACCCCCGCAGCTACCCAGACGGCGTCGCCATAAACCCACCGACCCCGCCGACACTTCCCCCTCGTCCCCTAGCGCAGTCCACGCCAGCCAGCGCCGCCACCGACCGCCGCACGTCGCTGTCACACGCCGTCCAAGCCACCCGGCGCCCTCCTGGCCTACTAGCTCGCCCGAGCGTATCTGCGGCTGCCACCGACATCACCTAACCCCGCCGGCCACCTCACCTACTCACCGGCCTCAACCACCGTGATAATGGCGATCGCCACCGTGGTTATCCTCTGGAAGCCACGGAACCGCGTCGCCCCCGCCTATTTAAGTCTCCCCGAGCACACCTCGCTACACCAGATGATCTTCCCCTCCCCTAGGCACTTCCCCGAGCAGCTACACGACCGGGAATGGCAGTCTTCCTCCTCTCCGGCAACTATGGCCGCCGACACTGCCTCATTAAATCCGGCGCAACCGGAGACTCCCCCACTCCGTACTCTTCACCAATAGCTCTCTGGAGCACCCATGGACCCTTCCGCCTCATCAATTTTGCCGGGGGTGGCCCGTAGACGGAAGTCCTCCTCGAGCTTCCGCCGGAGTTTTTCGGGTTAGCCCACTGATGGTGACTCCGTTCCTCTCTCCGACCATGGCGAGTACCGGGAGGACCGCCGTGATCTCCGGGTCACAACGGTGGCCTTAGCTCCCCGAACGGCGCAGCCGTTCGCCGGTGAGCCCCACCGGAGTGCCGCCTCCATTCGGCCGAAGGGAAGAGAAGGAGAAGGGCGCCAGTGTACCGGTCAAACCTAACCAGTGGGCCAGGTGGGGCCCACTGTCAGTGATCAGCGCCGCGCCGAGCCGCCAGTAAGTGGAGACGGTTTTCCCCAAAGCCGTTTTCGCTCGAGGAAAGCGTAAACCCAGGAATACGCCATCGACGTCATCAGCCTCCCGCGCGGCCGAGCGACTGGGCCTGGCCCAGTGGCTAAATCGCGCTCAGGGCGCGCTTCTGCCTTTTCTCCTTTTTCTTTTCCAGCAGTTTTCAAATAATCTTACAGCAGCCATTTCAAGACCAAATTTGATGATTCAAATTTCTACATACTCATAAAATTCATGCTCTATTAAACTAGATAGGGTGAACATTTTTCCTAAGCTTAGTTTTTGTTGGATCAATTAAATAGTCCATTTAGTCATTTATTTCAGCTTAGGAAATTCCTAGGATAATTATATGAACACCATATAATTTGATTCTTTTTCTGAAATTCCTAATTTTTCATTTAGTTTATTTTAGTATTTATTTCAAAAAATTCCAAACAACATTTTTGTATTGTTTTCAAACTATGTGGTAATTTCAATATTTTGAAAATAGGAAAAATGGAGGGACGAGAATTTTTAAAACTTTTGGAGTGCACCCAACACTTCTGCATACTCAAGGCAAGCATCTAGAACACTTGATATGGTGATTGCATGGTTAAATGTTTGCAAGAATAATTGAATCATGCATATGTTGAATTCAAATAAATTTGCATGCATGTAGTGTTGGCATGTTTCCTCGTACCGTGCAACGTGTGATTGTCAAGACTAACTTGCAGGAGCAGGTATAAGAGAAATACCGTTACCGGCAGAAGGGTGATCACGTCGGAGCGTGATCATGCCTTGTTGGTTATGCATGTTGGGACATGCAAGGGTTGTGGCCCTGTTTTGGTGTTACTGTTGAAACAACACTTTATTGTGCTAACCACTGCAGGAAATACATAAGCCTCCTGAGTCGACCGTAGATCGAGTCATGTTCCGGTAACCCCCAAACTTGATCCGTGCTACCACATGTCCCTGCCGCAGGTAGGGTATGGTTCAGTAAGTTGTTAACCCCTTTTCCGCACACACACACCGTACAGAGAGGCCATAGTGAAAGATACCATTGATCACTGGTAGGCATGACACTTGGTCAGGGGGCATGGGTGTATTCGGTTGAAGCCGAGAGGGGTAGCGCCCCTGATCTTTGTGCACGTTATATATAAGATTGTGATCCCATGCTATTCAAGATTGTAGTCTCCCCATCTTAGAGTTTATCTTGAATGATGCTTTGGGTGATTCCTGGCATCAGGAAAGTTAATCTGGTGTGTGTTGGTCAGGTGTGTTTTCAACCCAAAGACAGTAATGGGAATTAGTCAGCGTCTCGGTGCTGGCTAAAGAAATCCTTTACTTGTGGGTAAAGAGTACACCCTCTGTAGAGTTAAACCTATTCGAATAGCCGTGTCCGCGGTTAAGGACTACAGTCTGGGTTGGTCAAGTGTCGGTCTTAGTGTCGGTCTTCGGAGGAAATAACTAAAATTGAGCATCGTTCATTTTGCAGGATAATTATTGTCACTACCGATGCTATTATGAATATTATTGATATTATTGTGGACTAACCTCTTCCTCTTATGTGCAACCTTGAGTATCTCTTGGGATGGCTAGACTACCTGAGATATTCAATTCTATTTTTTTCTGAGTGTCTCTTGGGATGGCTAGACTACCTGGGACACTCATTTTTATTTTTTTTGTATATCTCTTGGGGTGGCTAGACTACCTGAGATATTCATTTCTATTTTCTTTCTGAGTGTCTCTTGGGATGGCTAGACTACCTGAGACACTCATTTTTATTTTTTTTAATATCTCTTGGGATGGCTAGACTACCTGAGATATTCATTTCTTTTCAAGACCTCTCGAGGCGTCGCATTTAGACACCCATTTGGCATTTCTTTTCAAGACCTCTCGAGGCGTCGCATTTAGACACCCGTTTGGCATTTCTTTTCAAGACCTCTCGAGGCATCGCTTTTAGACACCCGTTTGGCATTTCTTTTCAAGACCTCTCAAGGCGTCGCCTTCAAACACCCGTTTGGCATTTTTCTTGGAATTCCTCGGGCGGTCCAGCGCCCGATGTTCCATTTATTTTCTTGGTTCATTACTAACATGTTATATTTATTCATCCGCACCGTATTAACATTTATCAGGCCATGCTTTAATTTTGGTCAGCATATGCATATAATTTAGTCCATCATGAGCATATGCATTCAGTATATCTTTTGTTCATACTGCTTGCGAGTACATTCAAACGTACTCACTGGCTTGTCCCTGGCTATTTAATTGGCCAGGTCAGGATTTCAACGAGGAGTACCACAACGAAGTCCGTGCGGAGCCTAGGATAGCAGCCACGTGGGATAGGAATTATCCGGGTCAGCTGTTCCTGTGGGAATGGAACCCCATCGGCGTTGGAGAACCATGAGTCGCTTCCGTCACCCGTCACCAGAAATCATTGTTGTATCATTATACCTTTATGGTCTTGTATCCAATTCTTGTAATTGCTTGGTAATCTGTAACAAGGACGTGTCCACCAGTAACAGTAATCCTGGGGCTGGTGACGACACGAGGGGTTAAATTTTGGAATATTGTGTCCCGGAAATCCAGCCCCGACAGCCTTGGTATCAGAGCCAGGCTGACCACTGGCTAATCCTATCTTAGCCTAGTCATTATCCTTAGGTTTCCACACCGTCCAAATCTTTTCCTGTCCGTAGCCAAGCTCATCTCCTCCGATAAGCCTACACAGTGGCCAGCCGACATCTTTTGACAGTCGGTGCCCAACCTATCAGCCCTGCCCATAGGCCGTGTGCCTGTGGCCGACACCTGAGTTGTCCCATCCACAAGCGTGTGATGGAAGACTCTGCTGGCCTATAAAGGAAGCCTTGCCCCAACCCAGCACATCACAGCCTCACTCTCAGTTCAAAATCCAACCACCAAGATGCCTGGCCCCATCGTTCGCAACGAGACCACCGCAGCCGAGCTTGGAGACTTTGTAGTCATCCTCGCCAATCACACCCGCCGTGCTTTTGACACAGAAGAACCCCCAGAGTATGTCGTGTACCAAGAGCACACGAGTGATGCCATCCACCACTTCTGGGCCACGGTGCACATCTACGGGAGGGGCACTCCACCAGAACGCCCCTACCGGTTCACCGGGAGGACGACCTCCGACGAGCCCCGAGCCATCCAACTTGCAGCCCGAGAGGCTATAGTTAACCTCCGGCATTTGTCGCCGAGGGTTAACATCCGCCCTTTCTACTACTACCCTAGTCGTGAAGGCTATGGTAGCCCGACCCAAGTCGCCAACGGAGACCATGAGACGAATCCTGCCCTGGTGCATCTGGTACGCTACCTGAGAGCGCAAGAGGCACTATTCGATCAGGTCACCCTTGATCTGATTGCGACCCGCAGGACGCTCGCTCTCCTGACCCCGGTGAGGAGTGAAGCTGCACCCGCCGCGGACGCCCCGATAGTACTGCTTGGGAGGCCAGTTGAGCCCCCAAGATCCGCCCCGATTATCTACCCGGGTAATGCCTTCGCCTCCCCAGGGGAACTCCATCGTCTCTTGGAGGCCTACTCCAACGGGACGGTAACCTCGACACCCCGCGAAGGGCATCACCACTACCCCAGCCCTGTAGCTCCCCATCCGACCCTGGTCAACTCCGACACCGAAGCACACAGAGAGCCCTCGACATCCACAAGACACGCCCGGCTAGATGTCAACGAGGTGGACTGAGTCCACCAGAATTGTTGTAGAGCCTTAGCGGTCATGTTGCCTTGTATTTTTGTAGTAGCCGTTATATGGCGTAGTAAGTTTGTAAATTACTTGTGTGCCAATAGTAGTATGCGTGATCTAGCGTAAATTATTGGCATGTGGTGGCAGAGTAAATTCTAGATGTGACTAGCGAACCCTAACCGACACGCACAGTAATATGTCACATTCCTTGTTGGGATCGAGGTCTGAGATTTTGACTCGGACAACCCTATGACAGAGCCAATACACAAGCCGTACTGGCGCCGCCTCATGTTCCCTAACCCATGCACTCTATAAGAGGCCACTTCCATATCCAACGCCAGCAACCATCAACCTTGAGCACTGCATTTTCCCATTCATCCCTCCATGTCGCACTCCGGAGTCTATCCGAGGACCCCAGATGCAAGCCCTGGTAGTTTTGTTAAGATTTTGTGGGATTTTACCCGCAATACCCTTGGTTCCATCCACCCACCCCAGTATGAGTTGTACAAGATGAGGATCACTTCTGATTGCTCGAAATACTAGGCAGTTGTGCAAATCCCACCAGCGGATTTGAACCAAGGCCCTCTGTATGTTGTCTTCATCGGGAGATCCATGCCAACCTCAGGCATGGCCATCGAGGCTGCTGCTTATGAAGCATTTACCCGTCTTCGATTTTTGGTACCCTATGCCAGCGAAAGGGAATACTGTTATTTCCCGAGCCGCGCAGCTTTTGGAGCAGAAGCTATGTTCCGCTGTGAACGTATAGAAAGAGATCCAGCTCTGGTCTATCTCATTCAGTATGTGATGGCCCAGGAGCATTTCACTCAGCAACTAATGGAGTATCTCCATTTTCTTGCTGTTCTGAATCCCCGGATCACCATTGGCGGACCACCTCTGCCAACTCAGTAGGGACGCATTCTACGTCTGCTTCCTCCACTTCCTCCGGAAGAAGAAGAAGAAGAATGTGCTCCAGCACCAGGAACCCTTCCGCAAGACCCCGTAGATCTTACCTTAGAACCATAGACGGTCATACGTACGGTTGTTACTGTATCTAGCACCTGTTTACTTGATGCAATCTTTGCGATGTATTTTAGGGCATACGTTAGGAATGCATTAAAATAATCGCAGTTTGTCTATGAATATTTGATTGTGGTGATTTGCATCTGGTTCATCCGCCCTTAGGGGAGAAAATTTTCTTAAGGGCCATTATCACAAGATTTTTCTCACATAAGTTTATTTCGCGCGCAGCCACAGCATCCGGCTCACAGTCACACTGATTCTACCACCTGCACTAAGTGCACAAACCACACACACACACACACACACACACACACTTAGCACCAAATTAACCACTACTAGATCACTCTCACCACACCATAGTTTTTCCGAAGAAAAACTCGTGGGTTTTTAATTCTACGGAGCCTGCTGCAGAACACATTAGCACTCACTCGTACCCAACACTATTACCTAATCCCCATGATCACCGCCGCCTCGGAGAGCCACTACCCGAGCCGCGGCATCATGGCGGTCATCGAGGATCATCGCACATAGCAGCACCAAGAAGCCAACCAACGCCGCCAGCAAACCAACCAGGAGAATCGTGATCAGCTCCGAACCCATGTCCTCCATTGATGCCTCGCCTCGAGCTCCTGCAACTAGAAGGAGAAGGAGAAGAAGAAGAAGAAGAAGAAGAAGAAGTGAGGCGAGGTGTGAGGCAAAAGGAAGAAAAATTGCAGTCATTTTTATAGCTCGAGCTCGATGCACGGTGAGCGAAGTCCACCAGCGCCACTCGTCGCTCGATCGCCGGTGTTCGGAGGCGAATCCGCGAGCAGTGCCGACAGGGTGCTGGCCCGCGAGATGAGTGCATGCTGCCAGCGACAAGCACGCCGCGCACTACCTCGGTACAGCCTAGATGCCCTACGCGCTAAACTCCGCGGGTGGAGAAAGTGTGGGAGAGCACGCGAGAGAGAGAGAGGAAGAAGAAGAGCCAGATGAAGAAGAAGAGACTGACAGTGGGCCCTGGGTCCACCTGTTAGCCGGAGAGAGCACTATGCACTGGAGTACGGCAAGCGAAATTTGGAATTAGAAATTTTACTTTTTCCGAATTTGTCGTAACAGTAGTAACACAGCACCAGTACCTCACTGTAGCTGCACCAATTATCAGTAGCTCCACATCAACTGTGCCTAATTAGGTTATTTAGATTATTAGCTCAGAAAAATCTCCTCGGAAAGGTGGGTTTAATTTTAATGACCACCTTAACAAATCTCGAGGATGAGATTTTTTTAAGGGGGGTAGAGTTTGTAACACCCCAAAAATTTAATCATATTTTTATTAAGTAAAATTTGGCCAGAAATAAAATTTTGAATTATAATAGGTCTTTTATTAATTTTAGAGTATTTTCAGTTTTCTGTTTTCCAAAATTCTTCCCTCCATATAGAAAATTTTGAAAAAAATATTAGTGGCTTTGGTAGTTTTCTTAGATCAATTCATTTATATTTTAAATCACAATAGGAAATATTTTCATAATAAAATATGCCCTAAAATAATTCTTCCAATAGCATTTTCAATCTCTGAAATGCTTGTGTTGCACTAAGACCTTTTTAAATAATTCTCCTAAAATTCCACAAAAATTATGAGGGGTCATGTGATGCCTAAAGATCACTTTTTTGCAAAAACCCAACTTGGTCATTTGAAAATTTTGAGTACAACATCCTCTTTTCAATTATGTCCCATTCCTAGGTTATAATTGCAACCTCAATTTTTCTTGCTCCAAAAATTCTGAAATTTTTCCCACTTATAGTACATCCAACAAAACTCTTAAGTCCAGAATATCAGATCCATTTTCATCTTGGAAGACCTCCAAATAAATCCTCCAAGTTTCTGTCCAGAACTGAATTCTGGTAAAACTTGCACTGTCAAGTTTCTCCTCTGGTTCATCCAACTATGCCACCTTATCAATCATTCAAAGAAGCATCATCCTGCCAATTTCTATAGTCAACAAAAGTTCCTAAATTGCCTTGGCATTTCATCAGACACCTGGTGAGCATGGCAGAAATTGGGCACCTTTTTGCATTGCACTGGGCACTAAATCCTATCCCCAAACCAGCTTGTCCACAGCCTCTAGCACTCCCAGGAGCATCACTCTACCAAAAATCAGCTCACTTAGATCACCCTAGACCCATCTGACATTTCATCGAGCACCTCGAGGGCATGCACAGAGCGTGGCCAGAGCGCCCGCATTGCAGGCATCGGCACCACCCCCACGTGGCCTCCCTGCTGCCTCCCCGACCCCCGCAGCTACCAAGACGGCGTCACCATAAACCCACCGACCCCGCCGACACTTCCCCCTCGTCCCCTAGCGCAGTCCACGCCGGCCAACGCCGCCACCGACTGCCGCACGTCGCAGTCACACGCCGTCCAGGCCACCCGGCGCCCTCTTAGCCTACTAGCTCGCCCGAGCTTATCTGCGGCTGCCACCGCCCTCACCTAACCCCGCAGGCCACCTCACCTACTCACCGGCCTCAACCACCGTGACAATGGCGATCGCCGTCGTGGTTATCCTCTGGAAGCCACGGAACCGCGTCGCCCTCGCCTATTTAAGTCTCCCCGAGCACGCCTCGCTACACCAGATGATCTTCCCCTCCCCTAGGTACTTCCCCGAGCAGGTACACGGCCGGGAATGGCCGTCTTCCTCCTCTCCGGCAACAACGGCCGCCGCCACTGCCTCGTTAAATCCGGCGCAACCGGAGCCTCCCCCACTCCGTACTCTTCACCAATAGCTCTCTGGAGCACCCATGGACCCTTCCGCATGATCAATTTTGTCGGGGGTGGCCCGTAGACGGAAGTCCTCCTCGAGCTTCCGCCGAAGTTTTTCAGGTTAGCCCACCGCCGGCGACTCCGTTCCTCTCTCCGACCATGGCGAGTACCGGGAGGACCGCCGTGATCTCCTGGTCACAACGGTGGCCTCAGCTCCCCGAACGGCGCCGCCGTTCGCCGGCGAGCCCCACCGGAGTGCCGCCTCCATTCGGCCGAAGGGAAGAGAAGGAGAAGGGCACCAGGGGACCGGTCAAACCTGACCAGTGGGCCAGGTGGGGCCCACTGTTAGTGACCAGCGCCGCGCCGAGCCGCCAGTAAGTGGAGGCGGTTTTCCCCAAAGCCTTTTCGCGCGAGGAAAGCGTGAACCCAGGATAATCATATGAACACCATATAATTTGATTCTTTTTCTGAAATTCCTAATTTTTCATCTAGTTTATTTTAGTATTTATTTCAAAAAATCCAAACAACTTTTTTGTACTGTTTTCAAATTATGTGGTAATTTCAATATTTTGAAAATAGGAAAAATGGAGGGAAGAGAATTTTCAAAACATTTGGAGTGCACCCAACACTTCTACATACTCAAGGCAAGCATCTTGAACACTTGATATGGTGATTGCATGGTTAAATGTTTGCAAGAATAATTGAATCATGCATATGTTGAATTCAAATAAAATTTGCATGCATGTAGTGTTGGCATGTTTCCTCGTACCATGCAACGTGTGCTTGTCATGACTAACTTGCAGGAGCAGGTATAAGAGAAATACCGTTACCGGCAGAAGGGTGATCACGTCAGAGCGTGATCATGCCTTGTTGGTTATGCATGTTGGGATATGCAAGGGTTGTGGCCCTGTTTTGGTGTTACTGTTGAAACAACACTTTATTGTGCTAACCACTGCAGGAAATACATAAGCCTCCTGATCGACCGTAGATCGAGTCTTGTTCCGGTAACCCCCAAACTTGATCCGTGCTACCACATGTCCCTGCCGCAGGTAGGGTATGGTTCAGTAAGTTGTTAACCCCTTTTCCGCACACACCGTACAGAGAGGCCATAGTGAAAGATACCATTGATCACTGGTAGGCATGTCATTTGGTCAGGGGCATGGGTGTATTCGGTTGAAGCCGAGAGGGGTAGCGCCCCTGATCTTTGCGCACATTATATATAAGATTGTGATCCCATGCTATTCGAGATTGTTGTCTCCCCGTCTTAGAGTTTATCTTAAACGATGCTTTGGGTGATTCCTGGCATCAAGAAAGTTAAACTGGTGTGTGCTGGTCAGGTGTGTTTTCAACCCAAAGACTGTAATGGGAATTAGTTAGCGTCTCGGTGCTGGCTAAAGAAATCATTTACTTGTGGGTAAAGAGTACACCCTCTGCAGAGTTAAACCTATTCGAATAGCCGTGTCCGCGGTTAAGGACTACAGTCTGGGTTGGTCAAGTGTCGGTCTTAGTGTCGGTCTTCGGAGGAAATAACTAAAATTGAGCATGGTTCATTTTGCAGGATAATTATTGTCACTACCGATGCTATTATGAATATTATTGATATTATTGTGGACTAACCTCTTCCTCTTATGTGCAACCTTGAGTATCTCTTGGGATGGCTAGACTACCTGAGACACTCATTTTTATTTTTTTTGAATATCTCTTGGGGTGGCTAGACTACCTGAGATATTCATTTCTATTTTCTTTCTGAGTTTCTCTTGGGATGGCTAGACTACCTGAGACACTCATTTTTATTTTTTTTAATATCTCTTGGGATGACTAGACTACCTGAGATATTCATTTCTTTTCAAGACCTCTCGAGGCGTCGCATTTAGACACCCGTTTGGCATTTTTTTCAAGACCTCTCGAGGCGTCGCATTTAGACACCCGTTTGGCATTTCTTTTCAAGACCTCTCGAGGCGTCGCTTTGAGACACCCATTTGGCATTTCTTTTCAAGACCTCTCGAGGCGTCGCCTTCAGACACCAGTTTGGCATTTTTCTTGGAATTCCTCGGGCGGTCCAGCGCCCGATGTTCCATTTATTTTCTAGGTTCATTACTAACATGTTATATTTATTCATCCGCACCGTATTAACATTTATCAGGCCATGCTTTAATTTCAGTCAGCATATGCATATAATTTAGTCCATCATGAGCATATGCATTCGGTATATCTTTTGTTCATACTGCTTGCGAGTACATTCAAACGTACTCACTGGCTTGTCCCTGGCTATTTAATTGGCCAGGTCAGGATTTCAACGAGGATTACCACAACGACGTCCGTGCAGAGCCTAGGATAGCAGCCACGCGGGATAGGAATTATCCGGGTCAGCTGTTCCTGTGGGAATGGAACCCCATCGGCGTTGGAGAACCACGAGTCGCTTCCGTCACCCGTCACCAGAAATCATTGGTCTATCATTATACCTTTATGATCTTGTATCCAATTCTTGTAATTGCTTGGTAATCTGTAACAAGGACGTGTCCACCAGTAACAGTAATCCTGGGGCTGGTGACGACACGAGGGGTTAATTTCTGGGATATTGTGTCCCGGAAATCCGGCCCCGACAGTTGATGTTTTGGCCGACACACCTAGCCAGAAGATCTATTATTGTACTCCCTCCGTCCCAAATTAAGTGACTCAAAAATGACTCAACTTTGTACTAAAGTTAGTGCAAAGTTGAGTCACTTTTGAGTCTCTTATTTTGAGACGGAGGGAGTAGTATCTTGCTTGAGCAATTTGACCATTTTCTCCATGAGGATTTCCGTGCGACTTATTCTAAAAGTTGTTCCTTATGGATCCTTTGTGTTCCCGAAGTCCGACCTTTTACTTGATGACCTTATCGATGATGCTTTTAAGCATGATCTGTTGGAGGTATGCCCTAGAGGCAATCATGTATGATGATATTTTCGATGTGTTTATGAACCGATGTAGTCCTCGGATGTTATCAATGATACTTGTTGACAAGTACGTGACTTGTCTGTGAGATCTTGTGTTGTATGATACGTCCTAAAATGGTCCCTAGTCGTAAGTGACGTGTGGGCACACGTCGGACTAGACTAGCATGCAATACAGTGGATGGTTTTGTCTCACTAGCCATGAAGCATGTGATGCTGCCGAACTGCATGGATCTGATCAGATCCGAGATAGGATACGGGTGACCGGATCCGAGCTCGGATGGATATCAGATTGGACAGACCCAACTATGAGACACAGCGATAGGTCATCTGTGAGTCTCTAGTACACATACGTTCTGTGTCCTCGGACCTGAGCTGACGCATGTGCTCGGGATGGTGACCAACCTGCTTTGGGCCGACCAAATGCTACTCCGTAACTGGGTAGTTATAAAGGTAGGTTTCGGGCTTGTCCAGACCCATGCTGCGAGACATGGTTAAGCAAGATGGGATTTGCCCCTCCGATGAGGAGAGATATACTCTGGGGCCCTCGTGTGATCCGACTTGTATAAGCATGGCCATGCGACGAGGATTATGAGATAATCCGAGGTGTTGGTCGGATTCACTGAAACGAGAGAGAGGTCGGGCTGTAACAGGGATGGCCACATCGCCTTGAGCCCGACAACATATATCGTGTGGCAAAGGGAATGGAAGTGTGACGTACAGGTTCGCCAACCAGCTTCATAGTCTACTTGGTGGTCGGCACACCTTGCTAGAGGCCGCTACCTGCCGAGCAGGTCGGAGGTGATCCGAACTGTGACCAAGCCGACTTGAACCTAAGGGTTCGCGCGCTTAAGGGAAGGAACCTACGAGGTCGGATCCGAGGACACTACGGATGTGATCCGAGCTGGACTTGGATCGTGACCGAGTAGACTTTGGGCTTTAGGATCTGTGTGAGCCCCAAGTGTTGAGCCCACGACAGATGCCTATATATAGTGGAGGTACAGTGCGCTTATTAAGATTGATCGCTTTGGCGTCGTCATTAGGGCTTTGCATGTGTTGCGACTAGCCACCTCCACGTGCCGCAGGCTGTGTGATCGGACCTAGCAGTCCGGCGCATAGCGTTCCTCCTGCACGCGCGGATACCATTAGAGATGGCGCAATTGTGCCACTCCGGCGAACCTGTACGTGGGAGATCGACGAGGAGGAGACGACTCCGGTGACGCGCTGCCACGACTCTACTTCCGCTGCACGGCACTGCGCATCTAGTGGTAATGATCTGTGATTCATCTCTGTTAGCATGTTCCTGGTTGTTCTGCGGGTAGGAAAATTTTAATTTGCAGTCGACGCACCCTACCGTAGATCCCAACATGATCGTGGTATCTAGTACATCAAGGAGAACATTAGAAGCAGAGTGCTAAATGTCTCTCGGTCGATCATCCAGATTTTGTTTCCTTGGCCTTGCTAAGGTGAAATCTGAGAAAGTGTTATCTTCCTATGCATCCGCATCCTCCATCGTTATTCATCATGGTAGTATGTAGTTGTATCAACATCCTTGGCATAGATGCTGGAAAAACCCTGATGGGTATGGAAGTGCTCAAGTTCTTGAAAGCACACTCAGAAACCAGGTTATATCCTCGGTATCAATTGGATTGTGCCTTCCATTGCTGAGTTGTTCTATAACCATAGTTTCCTTCCAACCTGAGTATGCCATTCTTTCGAATCCCTTCAAACGATCATTTGTGAACTTGCCTGAGGCTGGTATTAAGAGTTCCAATGATCCTTGTATCAAAAGTAATTCTTTTTGCCACTTAAGGGAATAATTCTACGAGCCACCTCCCCTAAGGTGCCCCGTTATGGTGTCAAGGGAAACTTAACTCCTTTGCTACTTTGAAACCTCTTCACCATCTTACTTAAGAGTGGAATTGCTGCCTACCAAATTGAACCTTCGTCGTCTGCTTCTTTTCCATCACTCCTGATATGTGTTTGTGTCTCAGATCAAGAGTTGTTCTTACGTCTCATTCCATGAGTTGATCGTGAGTTGCTCGATCTTCGAGAAGATCGATTCCTATAGAGTTTCTCTCTTTTGTCATCATGTTGGGTGAGGTTCTCAAAGGCAAGGATGTCAAGATCAATATGGTGAAATGGATCAACATCTTCGAGAAGTGCCATCTGGATCGTGAAGATTGTGTTAGTTTTGTGTCCCCTCTTTCGTCTTACCTCACGTCTTGAATCTCGGGACGAGAATCTTGTTTAGTGGGGGTGAGTTGTCACAGCCCTAGAATTGATTGTAAATAGCGGCACTAAAGCATCCATGCATCATGTTTAAATTCAAAGGAAATTTGAAATGGGGAATGATCAAACCCTAGCAACCGTTTGTAACACTAGGATCAATTAAAAAATAATTTCAATGAATCCAAAATGCCCTTCAGAAAAGTTCATCATTTTTAAAATGGGTGAAAACCTCTGCCAAAAATGGTGCACATTTTCTAGGTCATCTCTGGATTTTTGAATTAAATCATAATGTATTTGAATTGGAGCATTTAATTGCTATATTTATTTTAAATGCCCTAATAATTCTGAAACTAGTTGAGGGCTTTTGGAATAATTCAAATAGTGCCCACAATTATTTTCAGGAGTGTTAAAAATGATTTGGTATTTATACTAAATCAAAACAGAAAAGAATAAACAGAAAACAAAATAGAAAAGATAGAGAGAGAAGGAATTACCTGGCAGCCCACCAGAGCAGGCCCAGCCTAGCTCCCCCTCCCTGTCGTCTTCCTCCTTGGACAGAAGGATAGGGGCGCGTGGTCGCCGCGCGCCGGCCACCTCCTGCTTACCTGCTCGCCGCTGGAGGCACCCAAGGGCGCCACGCACTCTCCCTCGACCCTCCTCGATCGCTCGCTCGTCCTCATCCCCTCTCTGTCTCTCTCTCCCGCGACCGCCACAAGCGCCTGAGAAAGCCGACGAGCACCACCGTGGCCACCGACCTCCCCACGCCAAGCCAGCTAGTCACGAGCTCCATCTCGCTGCCGCACACCTCTACACCGAGTCACACGAGCCTGGACGCGTCACAGCATCGCCATCGTCATCGTCTTCACCTTCGGCCACCGATGGCCGCCGCCATCGATTCGTCACCGTCCGGCCTTCTCCAAGCACGCTGACTGGCCGTCTATTCCACCGTGAGCTCCCGCTCCGTTCCCCTCTCTCCCCGCGCTAGCTAGCTGTGACGCCCCGAGACCGATGCTCCAGATGTCTTCCATTTATTCGTCGTCGTTGCCATGTCATTCGCTTGCGTGTTGCACTTGGCCATGTCATCATGTGCATTTCATCCGCATGTTTTCAAAAACTTGCATCCGCTCGTAGCGGTCGGTTTCTCCGCGTCCCTTCCGTTGTCCGTTTCGAGACCCGTCACACTCGCACGCGCCCGCGGCACCTCCGAATTATTATTTTATAAGTGGGATAAAAATGTTCTCGGAATGAGTTGAAAGTTGGCGTGCGGTCTTATTATGTCGTAGGTAGACCGCCTGCCAAATTTCGTTTCATTCGGAGGTCGTTTGATGCCCCAATGGATAACTATAGCGGCACTATAGCTGGTAAAACGTCGGACGTTTTCGGTGTTCCGAAGACCGTGTCGGGCTGCTATCCTCTCTCTTCTCTCAGCCCAATTCACTCCCACACAGCCCACCTAGCCCAGCTAGCCCTTCCCCTCTCACTGGAGCCGTCCGATCCCGATCAGAGGGTCCGAAACGCCCCCAAACCCTCAACCCTAGCATCCCTGCCTATTTAAACCCTTCCCCATGCCATTTTGGGCGTCCCTAGCCAAACCCTAGCCTTCCCCTACCTCCAGCCGCCTCCTCCTCGAAATCAGCGCGCCTCCAGCCCACCATCGCCACTTGGCGGTGCCCCAGCGGCCGAGCCGCCACCTGAGCACCGAGCGCAGCCACTCCCATCACGCCACGTCGCGCCCCTGCCAGCCCCACTTCACCGCAGACCCGCCTGGGCCCGGAGCCAGCCCGCCCGAGCCCATCTAGGGCCCGGGACAGCCCGCGCGCCGCCGCCGCTTAGCTCCCGCGCGCCTCACCTCCCATGTGCCTCGCCTCCCGTTCGACCCCGCCGGCGTCCGCGCGCCGCCACCCACCGGCCGGATTCGCCGCCGCCCGCAGCACCCCGCCGCACCTGCCACCGCGCGCCGCCCAGCAGCGCCCTCCGCCGCCGCACCGTGCCGCAGCACCACCGCGCCGCTGTCGCTCTCCGCCGCGAGCCCCGCGCCGCCGCGCCGCCTCCGACCGGATCCGGCCGAGCCGGGCCCGGATCCACCGCCTCCACCTCGCCGGGATCCGCCTCCTCCTCCTCGTCGTCGTTCGCCGCCGGCCCAGCCTCGCCTCTCCGCCGGGATGGCCCCGTCCCGGTACGGCCACGTCCATCCAACCAAACGGACGCCCTGCTCCGTGAGATCCCGCTCTGCCTCATCCTAGTACCACACCGTCCCGATTTCCGCGAGGTGATGATTTCATCAGCATGTATGCATTTTGTGTGGGCTCTATCTTTGTGCATGTTTGTCCGATGGAGATGATCTATATATGTAAAATGATCTACTCTCTGTGCTCTACATGATGATTTCATTTGCATCAATGTTAGGCTTCATCTACATGTGTTAATCCCTGTTGCAAAAGTGCATCATGCGGTTAACTGCAGAAAACTGTTAATATTTGTCACTTTGTCTTTTTTGTGTGATTTAATACATGCACCATATAAGCAACTTGTCAACATGACTTTGGAGCATTTTCATGTCTTCTTGCTGCTAGTATTTATTTCATGCCTTGATGTGAGTGACATGAGCTTGTAAACATGCCTAGTTAATGTTGCTGTTCTGAGTAAAAGCTGTCTGTGATAAAACTTGCCAACTTTGCTTGATGGTTGCCACTAATCTATAGCTCATATGCATATGATTCCTTCATGTGATTTGGTCTATGCAATGTGTAGTTTGATGCCATGCCTTTGGTTGCCATGTAAATTTCCTGTAGCATGTCTCTTTCTTGCTCTCAAGTTGCCATCATGTTAACTCTGCTCATGTATATGCCCTGTTTAGCAGAACATTGCATTTTGCATGGATCATATTGACTTAACCTTGATGCATATGAACCTGAACCTTAAAGATAATTTGAAGTATCTCATGTCTACTTTAAGTGCATATCAAGTTTGTGCCCATCATGCTACTGTAGCTTGCCGTTTTGATGTTGGCAAAGTGCTATGTTGCTGTTTTGGGGCAGATTGCTATTATACCTTGTGTTGGTTGTAATTGTTGAACCGTTGCTCCGTTTTGTTCATGTCCTATATGAAACTTGCTTAGATTTGTGTGTAGATTCATGTTGTCATGTTGCATCCTTGGTTTGAGTGTTTGTGGTTGATGGTTGCATGCATTTTGCATTATTGCCATGTTAAACTTGTTTAGCTCATATCTTCTAGACCGTAGCTCCGAATTAAATGTTCTACATATGTAACTTGACTAGAAAAACGTGTAGATCATCATGGTGCATGTTAACTTGCTGTTTAACAACTTTAACATTGTGTTTAATTCAGATCAGTACTAATTTCGAAATTTGCATATGGGGATTTTCCGGAATTGTTATTTGTGATTCCGGCCTCATTTAAACTTGCCTAGTTGTATGGATTGCTTATGCTTCATCTCTTGCCATGTTTAACAACATTTAATCTTGTCATGCATCATATGTGGATTGTGCATCATGCCATGTTTATGCTTGTGAGTTTATCATGTTGTTTGCTTCTTTCCGGTTGTGCTTCTTCTCGATAGTTCCGGTTTCGTTGCGATTGTGAGGATTCGTTCGACTATGTTGGTTCGTCTTCTTCATGGACTCGATCTTCTTCCGAGCGGGATTTCAGGCAAGATGATCATGACCTTGGATATCTTCACTATCTTTGCTTGCTAGTTGTCTCGTTGCTACCGCTATGTCGTGCTTCCTACCACACATATGTCAGCCTCTCATATGCCATGATACAGCCTCTAACCACCCTTACCCAGCAAACCGTTGTTTGGCTATGTTACCGCTTTGCTCAGCCCCTTTCTTATAGGGCTGCTAGTTGCAGGTGCTCTTGCAGGTTGTTCCATGTTGGGACATGGATATGTTGGGATATCACAATATCTCTTATTTAATTAATGCATCTATATACTTGGTATTGGGTGCAAGGCTCGGCCTTTCGCCTAGTGTTTTGTTCCACTCAAGCCGCCCTAGTTTTCCGTAATGCTGGTGTTATGATCCATGCTTAGCGTTCCTAACATGCTCAGGGGAATGGGACCCTCTTGACAGTTCGCTTTGAATAACCGCTTCCAGCAAGGTCCAACTTTGGTTTTAACATTTGCCAACATAATAATACTGAGTTAAATAATTAATTGGCATAGGGCGTCATGAACCCAAGGATTCTTTTAATTCCACATAATACAGGTGGGCCAGTGCTGATGGTGCTGGTCCAAAACTAGAGCAACGTGTGGGGCCGCCCCTTGGCAACTTGGGGTATTTGGCACATGTACGCTTCGCTTATCCGCCGTGTCCTGAGAACGAGATACGCGGCTCCTATCGGGATTGTCGACACGTCGGGAGGTCTTGCTGGAATTGTGTTACCATTGTCGAAATGTCTTGTGCACCGGGATTCCGAGGATACTTTGGGCTATCTCGAGGTTGAGGTATTTACACCGCAGCTTGTGTTGGCTTATGATGGGCTAGGTTGGAACACCCCTGCAGGGTTAAATCTTACGCGAAGCCGTGCCCGCGGTTATGTGGCACTTGGATATTTATAACCTCCGGTTGTAGAGAACTTGACACTAAATCCTAATTAAAATACACCAACCGTGTGCGTAACCGTGACCGTCTCTTTTCGAGGAAGTTCGAGAAGAGAACACGGTGGGGTTATGTTTGACTCATAAGTAGGTGTTCAGGATCACTTAGTGATCATTTGTAGTTTGCGACCGTTTTGCGTAGATGCTCTTCTTATTCTTGTACTCGTAAGTTAGCCACCATATAATGCTTAGTGCTTGCTGCAACCTCACCACTTTACCCCTTCCATACCCATTTAAGCTTTGATAGTCTTGCTACCCATGGTTATGGGATTGCTGAGTCCTTGTGGCTCACAGTTTACTACAACAACAGTTGCAGGTACAGGTAATGCGATGTCTTGACGTGAGAGCGATGCTTGTTTGCTTTTGGAGTTCTTCTTCTGCTTCTTCCTCTTCGTCGATCTGGGGATAGGTTCCTGGTCGGCAGCCTGGGCTAGCAGGGTGGATGTCGTTCTTCTTTTCGTTTGATTTCATCCGTAGTCGGATGCTGCCCTTCTGTATGATGGTTGTTATGTATTGACGTATTCATGTGATGATTGTATGTATTTGTCTGTATCCCCATCTATTATGTATGTGGTACGATGTAATGATATCCACCTTGCAAGCGTCTCCAATATGCGTTTCTACTCTTGGTGGGGCCTCCGAGTTCCTCGAGAATAGGATCGCATATTGGGCGTGACACTAGCACCCTCTAACCTTGCCCTGTTCCGCCGTGTCGGTCGAAGCCGATCTCCGGCCGCTGCCAAACCTTGCCGCCGGCCACTTTTCCGGCCACCCCAGCACCACCCGCCACCACCGTTGAATGCGCCGCGTCGTGGACGTTCCAACGTGCCCAACCCCGCCCCCTCTCGTCGCCGGTATCGCCGGGACGAGCGACACCGCCGCGTCTGTGTGTCGCCGGCGGTTAGCCGCCGATGTGGCAACATCATTAGTGGCTAATGACGATACTAATTAACCCTCTGGGTCACTGACTTGTGGGCCCAGGCCCCTAACTAAATTAGGTTTAGGATTAAGTTTAAGTGCTAATTAACTCTATTAATTAGAAGTGACACTGACATGCGGGTCCCACTGGTCAGTTTGACCTGGACCTCCTCCGTTGACCTGCTGACGTCACAGTGACATAATGCTGACACAATAAATCATTTTCTGGATTTAGATTAATTTAAAAATAACCAGGAAATTCCAGAAAATGATATAAACTTCAAAAATTCATAGTAAATCAACCGTAGCTCAGATGAAAATAATTTATATATGAAAAATTATCAGAAAAATATGAAGAATCTGTTTATGGCATTTTCATGCATGTTTGAACAACTTAAAGTTGCTGTATATGAAAATTTGAATAAATGGCATTTGAAATGCCTTATATGGAGTTTGAATTTGAACCTTGGGTTCAAACCAACTTCATTAAATTGTTGCTAGTTGCATTAGCTCAATCAATAGCATGTTGCCATGTCATGATCATGCATCATATTGTTGCATTGCATTGATTGTGTTCCTTCTTTGTTTGTCGGTATTTGCTCCTTCTCGGTAGAAGACAGTTCCGACGTTGTGATCGTTGACACCGATGAAGAACTAATAGCTATACTATCTTCAGAAGTGCCAGGCAAGCAACCCCCATTGAACATTTCGATACAATCCCACTCTCTCGCTCTTGCTCTCTTTTATTGCATTAGGACAACAATGATTCAACTGTTACTTGTTGCGGTAGTTGAACCCATTCCTCTACATGACCTGTCTTTGCCACAGTAATTAGTAAAACCCACTAGCATGAGTAGGAGTTGTTTGAGCCATGATGTGCCTACTCATTCATGCTTGATTGTCATGCTTGCTACTGCTTAGAGTTATGTCAGGTCTGATCCATCTAGGCGATGAATTGGAATGGTTGTGAACATGTCCTACTGATGAGAGCTAAGTGTGTGAACACGTTTTGGTAAAGGTAGCGATGAGAGGCCATGTAGGAGTACATGGTGGGTTGTCTCGTTGGGACCGTCCTGAGGAACTGAGTTCTGTGTTTGTGATCCAAGACAGTTACTACCACACATTGGGCCCTGAAATATGACCCCGCTCGACTTATTAATCGCCTTGATCTCTGTCCAGGAGTCGCAACTAGTTTCTGGTGTTTGTAGGATATGTGTTGGCGGCCGTGCATAGTGCTGACCTTAGGGGTGGACTATGATGCGGTAGAGACACTGAGGCACGGTGTACCAAGTGACACCCGAATGGTGCTCTTGGGAACCCTGCACTCATCGTTTGGGGCCGTGATAGAAACTTCGGCCAGACTTCCTTTGCGGATACAATCTCAAATAGGCGATAAACCTGGACTAGAGTCTTGTGTGGTTAGTCAGGTCATGGTCTACACCCACGCCGGCTTTCGCTTGAAGTCTGTCGAGTACATCTCGCGTACAGGCGCTAAGTGGTGGAAACATGTGTGAAGAAGTACACCCCTGCAGGGTTAATGATCTATTCGAATAGCCGCGTCCGCGGATATGGACTACTTGGAAGCTTACATTGTTCATAGACAAGTTGAAATGGATACTCTAAAATGCGCAAGATAAGTGTGAGTGCTATGGATGGCCTTCTCGTAGGGAGACGGGAGCGGATCCATAGTGGTGTATTGTTGTGGTGACTATGTGGACTCGTGTGCGCTCTCTCACCCCAAGAGAAGTTACTGGTAGTCGTAGTTCAGGATAGCCACTGAGTCAAAGCTGGCTTGCTGCAGTTAAACTCCACAACTCCATTGTTGATACTGATGCATATGTAGTTAGTTATGATGTAAGTCTTGCTGAGTACCTTTGTACTCACGGTTGCTTAATTTATGATTTTGTAGAGGAGACTTCAGTCTCACTAGTGGTTCCTACGATGTGTTCGATGTTGACCAATTAGCTTGGGAATCCCAGACAGAGGTCTGGTTCCTATGGAGGGTCTTGTAGATAGACAGGCTTTCTAGCCTTCTTTCTTTTCAGCTGTCTGTACTCGGACAAGTTTATGCTTCCGTTTCTTGTATGACTTTGTATGTTGGGTCATGTGACCCCTGTTTGTAATATCATGTTATGTATGGCTCTTCGAAGCCTCTTAAATAAATACTTTGATTCATAGAATTATGTTGTGATGCCATGTTGTATCTACACATATCGTGCATATTGTGTGTATGTTTGAAATGCATTGGTATGTGTGGGATTCGACACCTAGTTGTTTGCCTTTGGTAGCCTTCCTTACGGGGAAATGCCTCCTAGTGCTTCCACCGAGCCTTGGTAGTTCGCTACTGCTCCGGAACACATGGATTGACCGACATGTATCCTTCTTTGCTCCTGTGTCTGTCCCTACGGGGAAATGTCACGCGGTGTTACTGGAGTCCTGATAGCTTGCTACAGCCCAGTACACACGCTGATGACCGACACGTGCATTGTTGGGTTACCTATGTCTGTCCCTGTAAGTTTGTGCCACCTTGGCTTACGACTAGTCATGTCGACCCGGGTTCTTTGTCATATGGATGCTAGCAACATAATCATATACGTGAGCCAAAAGTCGCAAACGGTCCTGGCCAAGGTAAAGGTGGCAGCCGTGGGTTACCGTGCGTGAGGCCGCAAAGTGATATGATGTGTTACATGCTAGATCAGTGTGACTTAGAATCGGGGTCCTGACAATTTGGTTATATATGTTCCCAAATTGGCTATATATGTTCTTTATCTACCTTCCTAACTTGTACATATAAGCTGTATTTGTTCCAATTAGTTATTGTCGATTTACAGATCATGGACGCCCGAGTCACACAAAATGAACAAATTAGCTATACATTTTCCAAATTATTACATGACATGTCTAGACAGCTTGCTACCAAGTTGTTAGCGTTATGCTTATCCCCCTTTTCTGAATTTCGCATTTGTTCTCTGTACATGCCGAGTAGCAGCGACAACACTCATGCTTCAGGTGATGTATCTTCATCTGAGTCCGACAACCCTAGGTCTCCAGCAGATGATCAGGGAACAAGTAATCTGGAATGGGATAGAGCTACCGCAATCACCCTTCCGGTCAGGACACGGAAGAACGCTCCAAGAAAGCCCACACACCAGCCTAAAGGTGCATATGAAGTAACCGACATCGATTTAAAGTCTTGAGCTCCAACTAAACCAGATAAAGCACGCATGAGGTTCAGGAGTGTGTGTTGATTTGTTGGCAGGGCAAGGCTCAACATTAATCTGCCGGGGTTTCGGAAGGCTGACACAGAAACACGGCACAGGATAGTCTGGGAGATCATGGAACACTTCAACGTACCAGAGCAGTGGAGAATGCAGGTGGAACACGCTGCACTGAAGAAGGCCAGGGATGCTTGGAGAAACTGGAAGCACGTGTTGTACAAGAAGTACTTGAGTGAAGGCAAGGACCCAATCCCCGCATACCCCCAAATTACAAAGGCAGACTGGGCAGAATTCAAAAGGGTCAGGGCAACTACAAAGTTTACCAAGAAGAGTGCCAAGCAATCGGAACTTCAGAAGAGGAACACACACACCCACCGAATGGGTGTGGCAGGATACTACGGCATGAAACCGGTATGGGACCAGGAGGACAAAGAAGCAGTAGCTGTGGGTGGAAAACCGGCCTTTAGTGAAATCAGGGGCGAACGCGCTAGAGACTACTTGCGGGCACGTGCAAGGAGGCATGACAACGGTTCTTATTACTTTGAAAACTCACATGACGAAGAACTGTATCGCGTGATGTTAAAGGCTTCCACCAGCAACCCTGGAAGGTTCTACAGGAACTCAGGGCCATGTGACATTCTGTCCAATGCTCTAGCAACAAAAGAGCCCCTGGCCATGCAAGGGGTATAGGTGTCAATGTCCCGCACAAGAGAGCTTTCACACTCAGCAAAGAAGAGAGGCTCACCATGAAAAAAGCGAGGAGTGAACAGAAGAAGGAAGAATTGTATGAAAGGTTAAGGATGGACATGTATCCGAAAGTTCGAATGGGAATTGAGGAGTCAATGATGATGCAGAAGACACTAACAATGAGAGATAGCCAGCAGACGGGAGGGGAGGCGGGCATGGACGATGCTGCTTATTGCGCGACAACACTGCACAAGAGTAGCTGTGCATCAGCTGACCCCAGCGACACTGAGACTGCAGCTACGCATGATGATGCTATATCTGATCTATCTGGAATGAAAGACAAACTGAGGGGCGTGCTGACACATTATGAAGGTACGTTAAAATGTGCAACTGCCTGGGTTTTGTCCTCCCACTTGGAAGGGGGCCTCTTGTTGGACAATGTGCCATTGAAGCCAGGCTGTGTGAAGTGCTACATGACTGAAGTAAAGCCTGGATTCAATAAATTTGCCCTGAAGAATGTCCTAGGGGATTGTGATAAGGAGAGGACCTTGCAAGAAACACTGTTAAATCATATCCAGTGGCCATGAAAGGAAATAGACTTCATAGATGAGATCCCTCAAGCCCCGCCAAGAGCAATCAATGTTGCCCTTCAACCGGCGACTCTCTCCTTGCCACATCAGCTCTCGCGTGCTTCCCCCGAGGAACCTAATACTCGTTATCCGACGGCTGATGCATCAACCTGTGATCAGCCCGCCCGACGTCGTGCCGTACAGGCCATGTCATCGTCCGCCCCCGAGCAGCCAGTGGCAAGGCCTACAACTATTGAAGACGCACCACCGGTTCAGATGCCGGCCACTGAGGCAGCAGGGGGAGACACAGCGGCACCACATGCTCAGCAGACCAACCCGGTGGAACGGACTGCTAAGCAGTCAGAAGGTCCAGAACCGCCTGCTCATCAGTCCGTCGGTTCGCAGCCGCGTGATCAGCATACCGACGCATTGGCACAGCCTCCTCAGCACACCGACGTGTTGGCACCACCTGCGTAGAAGCCCGACATAGCTTCACCACCTGGTCAGTAGTCTGACGCCTCTGCTCCTACAGCTCAGCAGTCCGTCACAGCAGCACTGCCAGCTCAGTAGTCCGGCATAGCTAAACCGTCTGCTCAGTAGCTCGTCATATCTTCACTGCCTGCTCAGCAATCCGTCTATCAACGATCCAGACCTTGCACCAGAAGTGCTTCAAGTACCAAGAGGAAAGTGGCCACGGTCGCACCCGCGAGGAAGCGGCCCCCGAGACCGAGGAAGAATGCGAATGATAGCCTCTTACTAAAAGCACTCATCGCCCAGAACCAAATTACCAGCAAGTTGTTCGAATCGGAGAGTTATACTGGTTCTGACAGCTTGCCCGATGAAGAAGTCGAAAGGATACTTGCTAAAAATAAAGCAGACGTACTTGTAGCACGCAAGTATGTCCATGGCCATCCATTTCTTGTTAACGAATACTTAGAGGAGTGCAGTTCCAGTTACCGCAAGTTACATAAATATTGCATGGATGAAATGTCAGAAGGTCATAAGGTTCTGTTAGTCCACTACGACAGTGATCATTTCGGTCACGATCAAGGATACATCAGTGTGGAATTCGAGGTCTTTCATCTCTTCTTCAACTTCAATGTGCTCGATATGACTCTTGTTAAATGCTTGATGTTGTAAGTACTTCACCAACTCTGATCAACTTCTCCATACAAGGTTGTAATCGAAAAAAAAGCTAACTGTATTGTATTCCTCTCAGGGGATTGATCACGCAAAGAAAAATGGAGCGAGTGTATTTCATAGATCCTCACGTAGCAAATGGCATATTATTACGTGGTGCCACAGATAATCGGGAGTGGGCCATTGGCAAGGTCGTCAGTATCTTGTGTCGCACGCCCCATGCAGAACTCTTTCTCTGGCCATATCATGAAGGGTAAGTCAAATAAAGAACCACACATACATTAACCGTCTTTCACATTTTGTCATAGTTCGTAAGTTCATGGTTTTCTTAATCTGTAGCATTCACTAGATCTTGGTAGTCATTGCTCCAAACCAGAACAGAGTTTACTACCTGGATTCTCTCAGAGATTCAATAAAGCCTCAGGATCTGACGCATCTTCAACAATTCATGGACAGGTATTGAATTCTATGATGTTAAAATTTGCATTCATATCTGGTTCAAGAACTGAGTATGTGGAAATTCATCTTCATTTGAAGTGTGTTGGCATCGTGCATAACTAAACGAGGGAACCAGTTCAAGAGTGCACTACCTCTGCAGCACGAGATCGTTTATCTGGTAAGACACCGAAATCCGTTATTTTCGGAAAATGTATCCAAAAGTTTGCAAATACCTTTTATTATGCTAGTATAATGTTCAAGTTTCTAAATAAACCCCTTTCTATTTCTCTCCAAAGAAAAAATAAACATCTTACACCGGTTAGGTTGCTCCTAACAGGGCAAATACATGACTAATTTTGTACAAAAAATTCCAGTGTCCTCAGCAACAACCAGGGACCAACCTTTGTGGATACTATGTCTGCAGACACATGATCTCCATCTTCAAATCTACTGATTGCTGTAATGATGCACGCAATTTAGCACCAATAAGTCTATATCTTAATTAATATCTTCTACTCCACTCGTATGGCACATTCTGATCTAAAAATCCTGCAACTCATCTTTGAACCGATGACCCCTGAACCGCTCCCCGCTGGTGAATTGATGGAGGTTAGGATATTTATCAGCAACTTCTTCCTGAATCACTACATCAATCCCACTGGTGATAATGAAGATTTCAGCATGGTTGTTCCTGAAACAATGAATAAACATTCAACACGAGTTAGCTGCTAAACATATATGCATGGATGCATTGTTTTCCATGTGATGAGGTCTTCGTATTTCGTACACTATGATTATGTACTGCATTTGTCGATAAATCAGTGGAATTTAGCTAGCATTTGTTCAATTGCATATTGTTGCGAATTCTGATGAATGTTTGTCCTGTGGACACTATTTGTTTAATTGCATATTGTGGCGAATTTGCTTTTTGCAGGGCAATTCAAATGCGCTATTTTTGCTTTAACCTGGCCATTGATGCGCACACGGTTCGACTAAATGAGGGTGTGCGATCCAGAATGGAAAGCACACGTCACTCATAACGCAACCGTCGGTGATACACAACAAGTCGCAGACGATTTGCAGCACTTCTACGTGTGCGTAGGGGCTCCTGAACCGTTTGTGATAGCAAATTATCGCACACGAGAGCTTAGAGGAAACCGTGCCCAATGCAAAATACAATCCCACTCATAAATTGTTCAGAAAACATGTGCGATGATGTCATGCATGGCAGACGATTGCCATATAATACTCGTGTGCGATGGGCCACATATCGCGCACAGTTTCTATGATGGCACGTGTGCCTTAGGTACTATTTCGCAAACGGTCCAATGTGAAACACCGTTTGGTTTCCCTGCTCAATTAGAAACGTTTGACTCCCAAGAAACGTGGGCGATATATTCGTGCATCGCATACGATTACATTTGGGGACGCGTCTGCACCAGCGCTCCCTATCGCCGACGGTTTCTGGGTCGTGTGGGAAGGACCCCCTATCGCACACACAGGCAAGGCGACGGTTTAAAACTCCATCACGGAAAGGGGTTAAAAACCGTTGTATAGCAGCTCGCTGTACCAGTGCACTCTCCCTCAAGATGGCCAGTGGAAATCGAGGATGAAGCAACCGTTGGATCCATGGCGGCAGGTTCCCTCGTACAACGGCGGTTGGACGATTTACTCGAGGTGAACAGAGGTGGAAGAAGACGCGAGAGCTTAGACGAAGGCGGGCAATGGGGGTTATCAAATTTCTCCGCCCAGCGGCCACAACCTTTTAATACATTGGTTCCTCCCGAGGCGGCAACGGGACACTCAAGTCCTGCAGCGTCGTGCGTTAAGCATGCACAAAAATCCAGGGGGCGGTTAATTACGCCACCATGTGTCTTAAAGGTGAGTTCACCTTTTTGATTAGACGTACCAATAGTGGGCCCAAGAGCCGCTCTAGAACGCTATGATAACCTCTGAAGTGACGGGTTATCCCTGTCAAAGTTGTCAGAACAGAACTAGGCCACCGTCACCACCCAAGCGTGGGAACTCTTCGCCGCTAAGGCAAGTCTGCGCGGGAAGACTTCTTGAACCAACTTCCAAGATCGACGACCAAAGACAGAGAATAGCTCGGAAGAACCGAGGAGTGTCCTCGACTTGAAGACTAGTTCAGGGGCTACTGATGGTGTCCTAGACTAGGGGGTGCTTGCCACATCATCTCTCGGCTAGGAGGGCTGAGCCGAGAACCCCATGATGATTTACTAGTGGGCCACGTTCGTCAAAGCCCACATCGCCAAGGATGGGACGTTTCCTAAGACTTGACGCCTACTCCAAGAATTAGAGGTCATCTACCCCACGATTACCCTAGATGTAACCGACCTATGTGTAAGCCCTGGACACTCCCGATACATATATAAACCGAGGGGTAGGGCTGGTAGACGACACCTCACACACACATGATCTCATGGTAGATCAACCTATAACTCGTACTCCCTCAAAATCAATACAATCAAAGTAGCACGTAGGGTATTATCTCTTTGAGAGAGCCCGAACCTGGGTAAAATCCAGTGTCTCTGTTACCATCGCACCAAGCCTACTTGTTCGGGACCCCCTACCCGAGATTTGCTGGATTTGATTCCATCACCTAGGCAGAGCCACTGGGTGCACCGTCCAGAGAGGAGCGATACAACTAGGCACATGAGGAGTACAACCACTGTGTACTTTTCTGCAACAGATAGAAATTAGGTTCTCTTCTCAAAAGCGGAAGGTTTGATATGTGTGTGCAATATGTACCTGTGTACGTGATTTGATTACACCTGTACCTTCCGATGCGGGCCCCCTCTTAATAGTACGGATTTCCTATGACCAAAGAAAAACACGTCGGAAATGTCGTCTTCGCTCTTTTCCATCCGGAGGGGTGCCCAACCGTCTTGTGCCATGTTAAGTATAACCGAGTAGCTTAGGCACACGGTTAATCTGCAAATTGCATTGTCATCAACACCAAAACACTTAAGGCGAGAAATGCTCTTTCACTCTTCTTCGTCTGAATGGATTCTCCTGGTCAATGTGGTCTTGGTGGTCCCAGGGTTCGTTCAGGTGAGCTCCGATGCATCAAGCATGATAGTGGCGTTTGGTGACAACATAAGGTGGCGAACTAGGCAGAGGTTTTTCTAATATATAGCTATATGCATGTGTGTTCCTAGTACTACTAACACACTTGCAAGTGGAGTTGATACATAGCACGACATGGTACACGAATCTCATTTTACTTAAGCTTGTTTCTTGATGTGGTTGCTCGTCTAAGTGCAGGGGAGGGATGCATTATGGCCGATGGACTTTGGTGCATGCCGCAGTTACTTCCACCAAGGACGAAGCTAGAAAATAAATTTCATAGGGTCATCTCTATCATAGTGGTGTCGTCTTCACAATATAACAATGATTAATGCGATTTTAGTGAAGGATTCTGACATGTTGATGTCAGTTGACACTAGTGCCAATACTTGAGCTCCGTCCTTGACTTTCACCCACCCATTTACACCACCTATCCTCCTCTGGAGATGCATGCAACACCGGGCATGCCACATGGGTCAGGGGTGGGCTAGTTTGCAACCTCGGATCTTATCGTTTTGATGTAGAGATGCAATGCCGAAGAACTGGGCGTTGCAAAAAAAAAAAATTGTGCTATTATTTCAAACAGGATTTATTTTGCGCTAAATTTAGCTTAAAAATCAAAACTGTGATTTGGCCCGACGCTCAGGGGGGCGTAGCCCACGTACTACCAGCGCCGGCTAAATTTGGTGTTTTGACCCTTTTGCCTAAGTTTGATCTAACCCCGATTGGGAAAAATTTCGGGGCTTGGCGGTCGCCCAATACATGCTACCGCCTGGGTATAAGGCGGTAGGCCTGTGACGGCCGTTAACGGCTGCCTACGTGGCAAAGGGACCTACCGACATTGCCCCTGGTGGTAGGGTGCTCTATCCTACCGCCAAGGACCTCGGCGGTAGGCCTCTGTACAGGATAAGGTGGTGGGGTGGGGGTTGTGCTCCCCCACCCACTCATTCACCCCCATTCTCCTTCACTCCCCCGAGCTCAAGTCCTCTTCTCCTCACACAAGGCCCTCTCAAATCTCTCTCATTTGCTTGAGATTTATCCGGTGAATCCGGAGCACTTTCATCACCCAAGGTATATCTCTCACTCCCCCTCATTTTGGTTGGTTGGAATCATCTATTTTGATTGCATTGCTCACTTTGTTGCAAACCCTAGTTCATGATTTTGTTGTAGTGAAATCAATGTATATGATGCATTTAGGGTAATGTTTGTGCTTTAACTATTTATTGTGTGACTAGCATTGTTGGGGGTACCAAGATCTAGCATTTAGGGTTTTGTTAGGGGTTAGGGTTAGGGTTAAGTTTATGGTTAGGGTTAGGGTTAAGGCTATGATGACCGTTATAGTTACCCCTCGAATTGTAGGATGGGACCGATCGTCTTCTTTGAGACTTCTGCCGAGGCGGCGGCGAAGCGTGAACGCGAACTCATTGAGGAAAAGATGAAGGAGTGGGTCGACTCCGTCGATGCGTTGAATGCGGGTTCAAAGGACTTTTCAAAGTACTATGTATGCGAGTACGACGATAGCGAGAAGGTGATCGAAGATAAAGAGAAAAACATAAACAAGCTCAGGAGAAAGGAGAAACGTCATAGACGTGATCTTTCAAGGCAAATTGCATTGTGCGCAATAAGGGATGAATATCCTCAGCTGGACTTGAAAAACCCTGGCCAGATCATTGAATGGCTAGTTAGGCAGCCATCATAGCCGATACCGAGGCAAGCTTCCCGTTGGGCTTGGGTCCTTGAAAGAAGGGATGTCATTTTTTGCAACCCGGGACCGTACGACAGAGACATTGTGTTGATGGCCGAATAAAAGGGGTTGAACTACATGATGTCATAGAGTCATTTGAACTATAATGGCATGTACCCTTTATCATTTGCTTTGTACTTTAGTTGAACTCCTCCTTATGTTTTATGTAACCTTTATTATTTGAACTCCTTGAGAACTTCGTGTCGTATGTCATTTTAAGTAATCTATCTTGTGTGTTTGTTGTATGTCATTTGATTTAAGTTATCTTTTTGTGTATGTCATTTGAAGTTACCTAACATAACATTCATGTAGGATGGAAAACAAGTCGAGTTTGCAGATATTATATGAGAATTGTGAATAAAACCGACGCCGTAGTATGATGAGGGAGCTTGAACAATGGATTAAGAGTTGTGAGGAGGCAAACGCAGTTATGAGGGATTTCAACAAGTATCAGTTTTGTAAGTACCCTAAAAAGCTTGTGAAAGAAAAAGAGAAGATACTTCATGAGGTGCAGAAGAAGGAAGATGATTGTAAACACTCTTTGCCAATGGAGATAGGGTTCTCTGTAAGCATTGATGAATTCCGCGAGCTCGACTTGTCAAGACCCAGCCAGGTTATTGAATGGGCAATCCAACAAGGAGTGTCGGAGAACCCGAACCGACGTGCTCGATGGGCGTAGTTTCGTGACGTGAAGGGTGTGATGATCCATTGGGCTGGACCCAATGATATTCGACTGAGGCCTAATCCAGAGCGCGATGCACAAATTGAGCATATGAAAATGTTCAGGAGCTATTTCCCGGTGTAGAACACTTGTCATTTGGATACTTGTCATTTGGACCAATGCTCTAAGTCATTTAAATTTGGTAGATGGAACTTGATGTAATGAACTGATGTGATGTTATTTATGCATGTCTTTGGTATTTGAACATGTGGGAGTTTGTTCATGTAATGATTTAATGAACATGTATGCTTAAGATTCGCATATAGGTTCTCCTAGTTAAATATAAGGAGAACTGCTACCCTATCGCCAGGGTCCTCGGCGGTAGGGTAGCTAACCCTACCGCAGAAAAACTCCCTTTTCTCGTTACAACACGGCCCGGCCTTGTTAGCTACCCTACCGCCAGGGTCCTCGGCGGTAGGGTAGCTAACCCTAGCGCACAAAAAACCCTTTTTCTCGCTTCAGAACGAGCGAGCCTTGTGAGCAGCTACCCTACCGCCAGGGTCCTTGGTGATAGGGTAGCTAACCCTACCGCCGAGGACCCTGGTGGTAGGGTAGCTAATCCTACCGCACAAAAACCCCGTTTTCTCGCTTCAGAACGAACGAGCTTTGTGAGCAGCTACCCTACCGCCAGGGTCCTCGGCGGTAGGGTAGCTAACCCTACCGCACAAAAACCCTGTTTCCTTGCTTCAGAACGATCGAGCTTTGTGACAGCTACCCTATCGCCAGGAACTCCGACGGTAGGTTTGCTTACCCTACCGCCAGGACCCTCAGTGGTAGGTTTGAAAAACAGAGGAATACTCTGTTTTTTTGGCCTTGAACATCCACAATAATTTTGACACATAAGTCACAAATTTGAAAACAACTCATGATAAACTTGGGTCTACCTCATCACAAAGTTCGCAAATGAAATACATAGTTCATGACAAAGATTCACAAATGAAAGACATAGTTCTCTAATGCAAGACATAGTTATCAAATAGCCGCGAAAGTGAAGGCCCTATTGGGTCGTACGAGGCCATTTCCCTTTCTTGTCACGTGCCTCATCTTCTGCTTGAGCATCGCGAGCCCTTGCATGCTTTCTTGCCCTCTCCTCTTCACGAGCAACCTTCTCTTTGCGTGCCCTCTCCTCCTCGCGCTTCTTCCGCTCCATCTTCTCCTTCTGCCGACGGTCTTCTTCCTCGGCTCTTTGCAATGCTTCTTCAAACAGCCGCTGCGTCCTAAGACAATCTCGATATTGGTCCTTTTGAACATCTTCTGGCACATCTTGATCTATCCATGTGAAGTACTTGCAAAGAGGAGGCAGTGACTACATAGGAAAAACATGTTTGTTGTTAGTAAAATATGAGTTGGAGTTCAAACAAATATGAGTTGGAGTTCAAACAAATATGAGTGTATGAAAGCATAGAAGACAAACTTGGCTCACATACCGGTGGTAAGTCGTATGCGTTAGTTGGAAGCGCATGATCATGTGCATAATTTGGACACACAAAGAATCTTCTCCCTTCCGTCCATGACTTCTTCCGGTCCGTGGACACCTTCACCTTGCAAGCATCTCCACACCAACATGATGGGGTTTTCACATTTTTCTCCTTCACCTTGTCCAAGGTTGTGTTCCCCACTTGGTAGGCATGTCCTCGAGGTCAGCACAAGGCGGCCTCGTCATGGGAACCGGATGAAGCCATGCCTACAAAAAGCAAGAGTTAGTTGCTAGTAAAACATATGAACAAATGAAAATGTATGGAGGCAATAAGCAAAATACCATTCAACCATCCGGATTTAGCAAAACGTCAAGAGGCCTTCCTCTATCAATTCTCCGCGTCCTATTACCACCGGAACCACGACCACCTCGGAGACCGGCTCCTCTAAGACTGGTCCGTCCTCCACGCCCACCACTAGTGCCACCTCTAAGACTCGTTCGTCCTCCACACCCACCACTAGTGCCTCCTCTAAGACTCGTCCGTCTTCCATGCCCACCACTCCTACCTCCTCGTGCGGCAACGAAACCTCCTCGACGGCCACCCGTTTGAGTAGTGCTCACATTCCCATCGGTCCTTGGCCTTTTCGTGCATCTTCTAACATTGTGTCCCGGGTCGTCACATTGTCCACAATTGTTGATGTCCGGTGGCTCCATGAAATGACCGCTACCAAATTGTTTCATTCCGGTGTATCCAGCAAGATCATCCATGTCACTCCTGAACCTCTTCTTTCTTCTTCTTCCCTTCGTAGGCACCATGAGTTCGGGATCGGGGATGATATGAGGGCCATCATACTCAGGCCACTGTGACTGATCGAGGAAAGGACGGAACTGAGGCACCCATATCAACCTCGTTGTTTCCAATGTGAACTGATGCAACCGCCCAGTAGTACCATCAGATACGTTCAAGTTTCTCGCCCTAGCCGCGGTCATCAAATGCGAGCAAGGCCAATGGTACTTATGAGGCCTCTCGCACTGACACCAATGGTTTTTGAGGTGCACCTCATATGCCACACCACCGTACGTCACACCGTCACGTGTCGTGCCACCCGGCTCGTCGACTTGATAGATCATTTCTTTTTCATTGAAACTAATGATTTGTTGGTGTGAAGACTTGTGTGCCTGATGCTTCAACCAATCTTGAACCTTGAAAGGATAGTCCATCTTTTCACCTATCCAATCGGTGGTGATTTGGGAATGCCTTAGGAAATACTCGTTGAGCTTGAAGAAAGTATATTTCACTATTGCAGTCACCGGTAATGAACGGACACCCTTGAGCACATTGTTGAAGCATTCCACCATGTTGCTTGTCATGTCTCCGTATCTCAAACCTCCTTCGTTGTAAGCACGTGCCCACTTATGCTTCTCCGGAAGATGCCTTGTCAAGAATTCTGCCCCCCTTTGTTCTTCTCCAACGCCTTCAAGAGTTTGTCATAGCGGCTTTTGAATGTGTCGGCGTTGAATGCCACGCAAACATGGGTAAGGTCTTTGCAAAACTCTTTGCTCTTGCATGCCCGGTAAAAGTTTGCCACGAAGTGCCTCATGCACCAACGGTGTTGGAGCTTTGGTAAGCCTAGAATATCAACATCTATTGCTTTGAGAATCCCATGATGCCGATCCGATATGATGCATACTTCTCTCTTGCCAATCACCTGGGTCCTAACATGGTGCATAAACCACTCCCAGTTGTCATCATGCTCGGAAGGAACCAAGGCAAATGCTACCGGTAACACGTTATCGTTTGACGAGTGGGCCATTGCAACCATCAATGTGCCCTTATATTTGCCGGTCAAGAAAGTGCCATCAATAGACAAGACAGACCGACAATGCCTAAATGCCTCGATGCATTGGCCAAAGCTCCAGAAAGCACGGTGAAACACTCTGTCAATTGACTCCACCCTATGGCGCATGCTCGGGTTCCGATGAGCAATGACACCCAACATTCTCGGAAGAATATTGTAAACGGCCGCATAATCACCATGCAACATCCTAATAGCGTTCGCCTTGGCCATCCACACCTTCCCATACTTGACCTCGTACCCGAATCGTTCAAAGACCGAACTCATGAGTAACTTCACCTTCACGGCTGGATCGTGGGATATCTCATTCAACAATTTGTAGCCTAGATACTCAGACGTGAGTTGACGGTGTCCCTTGCTTCGGTCGGCTTTGTCTGGTGGTATGCACTCGTGAGTGGCCACACAACTCGTCAACACCCATTGCCCGGTTTCAAGAATTTTTCTTCCACGGACCTTCCATGGGCAACCTTCTTTGTCACATTTGATGGTGTAGTGCACCTTTTGGTTGGAATGACCAACAACAAATGGCCGATGGTTCCTAATGGCGTAATCACTCAACCATATCTTGAACTCTTCCAAGCACCCAAACTTAATGCCTTTCTTCAAATGAGCATTCTCGTCCTCATCCTTGGGGACTGGATCACCGACCTTCCGGTAAGGTGATGGTTCAACCAACCCCAATCTCATGCCACCGTCAACAACAGCATTGTCGACAAAACTAAGATCACAAAACAATGAGGGTCCTCTTTCTTTGCCCGTCACCTTCTTGAAGATTTGATTTTCTTGCGCCGTGAATCCATCCTCGTCCAACTCTTCTTCCGGACCCTCGTCACCCGAGAAATACCGACACATACGACTATAAGGGAGGTTACGGTCCATGTCTTGTTGGCACACAATGACATCCAAATTACCAATGGGATTGTAATGGATCTCTCCTTCTTCCGCGTAAGCATCATCTTGAGCAATATCATCTTCATCAACATGAGCAATAGCATAATCATCAACATGAGCAATAGCTACTATGGCTCTATCATTGATATCCTCTTCATTTGGTTGGCTACTTGGTGGTTGGCTAAATGAATTGTGGATATACACCTCGCCACTACCATCATGTATTGGGGAGGATGCATTTCGGTTCAAATCAAGTTCTAGTCGCGGAACTTCAACCTTTATGGCAAATAATTCAAGTGACTTGTCTTGTGATCCCTCTACTCTTTCCTTGTACACATTCCAATGCAATTGGGAGGTGATTGGCATACTCTTTAATCGGGACTTTACTCCCACTCCAACATCATATCTTCCAATAAGCTGAACCTCATCAATTCGGTCAACCCAATGTAAAACGCTTCTCACTTTCATGACAACATCCTCATAGCTTGGGCTTGTTTCAAAAACCATGGGCTCTTCCCCTTCATCGGCATTTCCATTCATAAATGCCGCCTTGTCCAAATAATGAACATTAACGAGTTTATCCATCTAAGAACAATGGAAAAAGCAAGTCATTGATGGGCCGGGCAAATCATATGGATGAAGTACCTAAACTATGCATACTTTGGTATGAAGTGCATTCAAACAACAAGACAAACATAGCATCATAGGTATAACCCTAACCCTAACCCCTAACAAAACCACTAAACCTAACACAAGATCTTGCTCCCCCCAACTATGGTAGGCACACAATACATGTTGAAAGCACAAACATAGCCCTCAAATGCATCATATTGATTGATTTAACAATAACAATAACAAGAACTAGGGTTTGCAACAATATGAGCAAAGCAACCAAAATAAGTGATTCCAACCAACCAAATGAGGGGGAGTGGAAGAGGTACCTTGGGTGATGAAAATGCTCCGAATCCACCGGACAAATCTCAAGCAAACAAGATGAATTAAGTGGGTGCTTTGGTGGGGGAGAGAGGGGGAGAGGATGAGCTCGGGGGGAAGAAGAAGATTGGGGGTGAATGGGTGGGTGTGGGGCCCACCAATTCACCCCACCACTTTATCCTCTATCAGGACCCTACCGCCTAGGTCCTTAGCGGTAGGCTCGAGCACCCTACCGCCATGGTCCCTGGCGGTAGACCCCTTTGCCACGTAGGCTAAAGTAAACGGCCGTCAAATGACCGTCGAAGGCCTACCGCCGACGCGTTCGGCGATAGGGTGTGCTCAGATACCGCCAACGACCTTGGCGGTAGCCAAAAGGGTCAGATCCCGAAAATTTTCCAAACCGAGGTCAAATCCGGCTAAACTTAGGCAAAAGGGCCAAAACACCAAATTTAGGCACCAGCGTCGAGGAAGGAAGGAAACGCGAGCATCCTCACCATCACCCAAGCACGCTGACACTACGACTCCACTTACTACATGCTGACCCACAGAGCGACGTCGAGGAAGGAAGGAAACGCGAGCATCCTCACCATCACCCAAGCACGCTGACACTACGACTCCACTTACTACATGCTGACCCACAGAGCGAGGAACTGATTGACGTGTGTCTCCTCGCCGACATGCCTTCTATGCCTTTTTTTTTTTCTGCGAAAGAAAAAAGCTACGAGTAGTATAGATGCCTTCTAGCTGGCGAAATAAAAAGGAATCGAAAAAGCCCTAATCTCAAGGCCGCGGCTGACATCCCTCAACCCTCAGCTTACGCCTAGCCGCCGCCAACTACATCCAGCCAAACCGCCGAGTTCGTCTCGCCGTCGTCGTGCTCTAGGTTCGCCACCCTCCGCTGGCAAATCCCCCTCTCTCTTTCTCTCCAGCTGGCTGTATTTACCCTGACAGAGGCAGTACACGCTGCTGCTAAGTTGCAGTTTTGATTGTTGATTGATGTAATTCTGAAGCGCAGTGCCTTTTTTGGCTTCCTTGTTGTGCGTTTAGGTTCTTGCGATGGAGGTTGAGGCGGCGGCGAAGAGGGCGCGGGAGAACGAGGGCTCTGCGGCGGTGGACGGAACCGGTGAGCAGGCGGGGATCTCCGCCGTCATCCCTGGATGGTTCTCCGAGATTAGCCCCATGTGGCCTGGTTCGTTGCGCTCTACGGCCCATATGCTCTGTTTTTTTTTACTTGTTTTTCTATGTGCTGTTTGTTCTCCTTTTCTAGTTTCGCTCTCACTCGGCCGCAGGTTTGTACTGAAATTTATGCGTATTTCAGTTTCAGTAGTATTGCACGGATTTAATTGTGAAGGCTAGATTAATTTTTGACGATATTTGGCATACCTGTAATGTTTTTGTAATTATTTATATACTAGCAAAAGAGTCCGTACGTTGCAACGGGTGCAAAATAAATAAATAAATTTACTTAGTACTCTGAAAAACAATTAACCACTTCACCAACTTTGTGCAAGTAGCAAAATGATATATGAACTCAAAAGTACCAAGGGTCATTTTGAAAAGAAAAACAACATTCTTCAGATAGATAAGTGCCCAGGCCTCTCCTATGGTTCGTGTGGTGTAGGGCGCATGCGTGCGGCAACACAACACAGGCTATGTACAATGACCGCGCTGCTGCGCCTGCACATCGATCTAGGGAGGAGTAGCAAATAAAGTGATCATGTGAATGCGTCGACAGATCCTGGATGCACAGGAGAATAGTTATTGGGGTTATAAAAGAAATTTGTAAATTGACCGCACAAGCTTACTGTATTACACATTGTTGGTTCAGGAGGGGAGTACCTTCAGACGGGTTCGTTCACTTGTCTGGTGGCTCGTGTGGGTGCTCACTCGGTGTGGCGGCTCACAGCGGGACAAGGGAAGAGGGGCTCCTCTTCTAGGTCAGCACCTCTCATGGGCTTGGGCCCAATAGACAGATCTTGATGGGCTTGGGCCCATACCGGTTCAACACTCCCTCTCAAGATGGGTGGTAGATATCTATCATCCCCATCTTGTCACACGCCAAGTTACAATCCTTTGTTCCCAGTCCCTTTGTCAAGCAATCTGCAAACTGCTGCCCAGAGCTGACATGAGTAAGGCTGATGATCCCAGCATCAAGTTTCTCTTTAATAAAGAAGCGATCAATTTCCACATGCTTCGTCCTATCATGTTGAACTGGGTTATTAGCAATGGCTATAGCTGACTGATTGTCACACCACACCTTCAAGGGTCCCTTCCTCAGAAGTTTCAACTCGCACAGTAGGTGCTTCACCCAGAGCATGTCACACAACCCTTGAGATAATGCTCTATACTCAGCTTCTGCTGTTGATCTAGACACAACAGTCTGTTTCTTGCTTCTCCATGACACCAAATTTCCTCCCACAAACACACAGTGGCCTGAAGTTGATCTTCTATCATCTTGACAGCTAGCCCAATCAGAGTCACTATAGCCATCCACCTCATAGCCATCCACCTCAAGATTTCCACTCTTCGCAAACCACAACCCTTTACCCGGAGTCCCCTTCAAGTATCTCAGTATTCTGTGAACAATATCAAGATGCCCACTCCTTGGTTCATGCATGTATCTGCTCACCACCCCCACGGCATACGTAATGTCAGGCCTGGTATGACACAAGTACAATAACCTCCCAACCAGCTTCTGATAATCTTCCTTATTCACTAGCTCACCTGATTGTGCTGTCACTTGATGATTTTGTTCAATCGGAGTAGGGGCTGCACGGCATCCCATCATGCCCATGTCACTCAAGAGATCCAAGGTGTATTTTCGTTGGCACAAAGATATTTCCTTCTCTGTCCGAGCCACTTCTATGCCAAGGAAGTACTTTAGATTGCCCAAGTCTTTTACCTCAAACTCCTTGCTCAGACACCCCTTCACTCTCTTTATTTCCTCCTCATCATCTCCAGTGATGATGATATCATCAACATACACTGCAAGAATGGTGATCTTCTTATCAGTGTGTCTATAGAACACCGTGTGATCACCATTACATTGTCCATACCCCATATTCCAAACAGCTCGTCTGAACCTATCAAACCATGCCCTCGGCGATTGCTTCAGACCATACAAGGATTTCTTCAGCCTGCATACCTTCCCCGTAGTCTGTTCTGTGCCAAAACCTGGTGGTATCTCCATGTATACCTCTTCTTTCAAGTCACCATGTAAGAAGGCATTCTTGACATCTAACTGGTGCAATTTCCACCCAAAGTTTGCAGCACACGAGACCAATACCCTTACTGTGTTCATCTTTGCAACTGGAGCAAATGTCTCATCATAGTCAATTCCATAAGTTTGACTATATCCTCTGGCGACCAATCTAGCCTTATACTGTTTCACCTTGCCCTCAGGATTCTGCTTCACGGTAAAAATCCACTTACAAAATGTGGTTAGCACCCATGTCTTGTTTCTTTTCAGTGCTTCTAACTCCTCTATCATTGATTCACGCCACTTCGGATCTTGCTTTGCAGCCTTCCAATCCTTAGGGATAGGCACAGTTTGCAGAGAGGCAACAAACGCCTTATATGAAGGTGACAAAGCCTTGTAAGACACAAAATTGCCAATATCAAGATCATCACAAGCATCATCCTTTGGCAGAGCCTTCCTTGCTACCTCACCCTTCCTTGCCGCTTCACGTGTAGGCTTTCGCAACGCAATGGGCAACTCCACTGTGTCAGATGAGCTTGCCTCACTGCCTTGCTGCTCCCCCTGCACTCTTGCCTCACTGCCTTGCTGCTCCCCCTACACTTGTGGTTGCCGTCGAGAGTACACCAGGGTATTCGTCTGCCATCGATCCCGAACAGGAACCTGGAGAGCACCAATCTTAAGTGTATCGACAGTTGGCTCGACATGAGCCTGCACATCATCATCAGTAAGGGTACTAACCGGAATTGTACCCACTATTGGTTGAACCTGAGCCTGCACATCATTATCAGTGTTAATGCCCACAGAATCACCGTGAGTATGAGACACATCCTTCTCCCCCTCTTGACCATCATGCACAGGGTGTAGGTGGTCAAGCTCTGCAAACAGCAGACTGAGATCAGTCGGCTCACCATAGAATGGCTCAGACTCCCTGAAGGTAACATCCATACTTACAAACCTGCGTTTTTCAGAGGGACACCAACATTTATACCCCTGTTGACTAGACGAGTATCCCAGAAAGACACACTTCACTGCTCGAGGATCAAGCTTTCCAACAGATGGTCGGTGATCACGAACAAAGCAGGTACTGCCAAACAACTTTGGGGGAACAACAAACTTATTATCTCCAACGAGCAACTCAGACGGAGATTTCATACCTAGTATCCTGGAAGGTGTCCGATTGATCAGGTATGTGGCTGTCATAACTGCATCATCCCACAAGAACTTAGGCACATTCATGGTAAACATCAACGACCGAGCAACCTCAAGAATATGACGATTCTTCCTTTCGGCCACTCCATTCTGAGGGGGGGTGTCCGGACATGAAGTTTGATGAAGAATCCCTTGGTCAGCCATGAAAGCCCCAAAACTGTTGTTCACATACTCTGTGCCATTGTCAGTCCTGAGCACCTTGACCTGCACCTGAAACTGGTTCTTTACAAGAGCATGGAAGTTCTGAAAACAGCTAAACACCTCATCCTTGTGACGCATCAAGTAAATCCAAGTCATACGAGAATAGCAGTCAATAAAGGTAGCAAAATACTTCTTCCATTCATTGACACCACGGGGCTAGTCCATACATCCGAATGAATAAGCATAAAAGGAGATATGCTCCTGAGCCCCTTACTCACATATGAGGCTCACGTGTGTTTTGCATATTCGCAAGCATCACATGTCAGCTTGCCCTTGCCTATTCCACACATAACATCCGAAAATATTCTACTCATCTTATCAAAAGATACATGCCCCATCCTACAGTGATGGATCATCGCCTGCTTCTCCTTGTCCTCCATGGTCGCAGCACACACCAAGTCCGGCTGCACCTCCGGGTCCATGTACCAGAGCCCCCTACGCCTGGTGCCAGTCCCAACCGTCCGGCTCGTTTGTCGCTCCTGAATCAAGCAACCGAACTTGTCAAGGATCACACGACAGTCTATTTGATCAATGAGAGCACTGAAAGAGACCAAATTGACAGGAAAGGCTGGCACATGTAAAACTGATGATAGGGAAATGGTCGGAGTGCACTTTACTGTACCAACCCCAATGACAGGTTGTTTTGTGCCATCAGCCGTTTGTATAGTGCCCGTGTGAGAGGGAGGATGCTTTTTGTAAGACTCGAACACGCAGGATGTACTAGCAACATGCTTAGATGCTCCAGAGTCAAGAACCCACTCTGGAGCACTCTCATTAGTAGCAAGAGATGCTCTTTCCGGATTACCTTCATCAGTGGAGGCCCAGTGAGCAAAGTCTCCATAGACAGCATCATCTACATCTTTGCCTTTGGACGTCCCAGTGTCTCCTGCAAAGGCCATGTGAGCCCTCTGACCCCTGAGTGTCCTGAGTAGCCACCTCTGCCCCTAGAAGCCTGACCCCATGAGGTCTCCGAGTATCCGCCTCTGCCTCTAGCACTTCTGCCTCTGCCTGTTCCCCCTCGGTTATATCCCCTGCCTCTGCCACGAGTTGGACATTCTCTCTTCCAGTGACCTACCTCCCCACATATATGACATTTGGTGGGATCTCCCCACTCCCATGCGCTCAGTGACTGCAAATGTCGAAGTTGGCACAACCTTCAAGTCTGCATGCTCAAGAGATAGGCGCACCTCCTCTTGAGTCATCGCTGCAATAGCCTCGGGAATGGTAGGCAGACTAGGTTGGTGCAACAGGGAAGCCTTCCTGCCATCAAAGCAACCTTTGAGGCCAGCCAAAAATTTCAGCACACGCCTACGTGCTATCCACTTGTGCCCTGACTCGATTGAAGCCGCGTCATAGAGTTCCAGGGGATCACAGTTATCCTGGTCAGTCCACAGAGCCTGCAGTTCTGCCACGTATGTCATCACTGACATGCCATCATCTTGGCGCAGCAACCTAATCTTGTCCTCAATCTGAGCAATGAGCATGACATTGCCCTTGCCAGAGTACTGGGTGGACAGAATCTTCCATATCTCCGCAGGTGTGGATAGCCCCTCCATAGAGCGTCCAATGGAGGGCACCACGGAGTTCAACAACCACACCATAAGTACAGAGTGGATGACCTTCCACCTCTTGCCCTCTGCACTACTCTTGTCCCCTGGTTCTACAACGGTGCCCAACAAATGTCCATCAAGCTCCTTTTGCTCCACAGCCCACAAAGCCCTCCTGGACCAGCTCAAATAATTTGTGGCCCCCTCTAGCTTCATGTCCAGGGGCGACATTTCGAGCTTTTGAGCCACTTCCCGTCGAGGAACGATGGCTCCAGAGCTGGACTCCGCGAGGACCTTAGCGAGCTTCTCGAAAGCCTCAGCAAGAGCATTTGGTTCAGCCATCGTTTGCCGGGATAATCAGCAGCAGCAACCCTCAGGACTACACACTTCAGCTACTCAGCTGTAGGAGCTCTCAACAGCAGCAGCAGAACTCAGCCTCAGCAAGTCCACAGAAGAAAAAAAAAAGTGCTCTGTAAAGCACACAGCAGCAGCTCACAGCCCCTCACGAGCAAGCTGCAGTCCCTCCAGAGTCAACAACTCTTGGAGAGTAGGAGCAGTACTCCAGCAGTCCAGCACTCCAGCGGGCTGCACCTCTTTCTTCCTCTGCCGCAGCAGCAAGAAGCAGCCGCACAAGCAGCAGCAACTGCAGTCCCTCCTCTGTTCAGCAGCACCAACAGCAGCAGCTCCCCTCCGCAGCCTGACTCGCACGCAGCCCAAATCTGCCGCCGCCTTCTTCCTCCTCCTCTTCCCGTCGCAGCCGCCTGTACAGCCAGCAGCAGACTCTCCTCGGCCGCGTCGCAGCACTCTAAGCCCAGCCGTGCCACCGCCGCGCACGCACACGCAGCCTCCTCTCTCGCCTGACCCCGCCGGGCCCCGCCGCCGCCTCGCCGGCGAGGGACTACGCCGCCGCCGTCGTCGTCGCCTGGCTCGATACCATGTTGGTTCAGGAGGGGAGTACCTTCAGACGGGGTTCGTTCACTTGTCTGGTGGCTCGCGTGGGTGCTCACTCGGTGTGGCGGCTCACAGCGGGACAAGGGAAGAGGGGCTCCTCTTCTAGGTCAGCACCTCTCATGGGCTTGGGCCCAATAGACAGATCTTGATGGGCTAGGGCCCATATCGGTTCAACACACATTTATGTTGTATAAAGGAAGACAATGCACTGGGATGTAATTGAAGTGAATAGACTGGGGACTCTATAGGAGCTTTGAAGAAAGTTTTTCCTGCATTGTTAGTTCATACTGATTAGCAAGTACTGGTAACAATTGCTATGTTACTTAAATTAGGCATATGACATCCCACAAGATTTACTTCTGTGCGTTTGTTTCCAATATCCATTTGATGATGCCATGCCATCAGTGTTCAAAATATCAGCCGATAAAAACTGTTAACTGGCCAATCAATCCCTTCTCGATCAGTCACGAGTAGCCGATTAACTCATTTATCGGCCAATTAACTGATTTATCGGCCAATTAACTGATTTATCGGCCGATTAACTGTCCGATTCGCCTATTAATCCCCTACTCACCAGCCCACCGAGCAGTTATCAGTTAACTATTTCCTGAACATTGCAAAGCATACAATGTGATACAACCAGATACGTAAATGAGCGAGTATTAGCAACAAAACAAGGGGCTTGGCTGCGTTAGGGGAACGAAGAAGGGCGCCGTCCTGCCTCACACGGCTCTGCCGCATGGATCTAGGCCTTTCCCGCCCGCGGTTGTCACCCTTGGGAGGAAGACGCCGTGGCCGAGGGGTTTGGCTGCGCTGGGAGGTCCAAGCCGAGACCATAGTTGCTATAGCCCGGCTGGAGGAGCGAAAAGAAGAAAAAAAAACGATTAAGGTGGCAGGGGTTGACATGGTTGTCTAGTTTCAACGGACAACAGTTCGCTGTGGAGCTCTTCAGGATGCGGCTGCCGGTTCCCGGCTCGAGAGATGACGAGTTCAGCGGCTGTGGCGGAGGCATCCTCCGTGCCTAGATCGAGGGCTCGTCCACCACCTCCTGATCCCCACCGGCTCGACCTCCCCGTGCCGCCCTGTCGAACTCTTCAGTCATCATGGGTTCCTGCGCGCCTAGCCACCACCCCGCCACCGGCTCCCTGGGCTGCTTGCTGCACCGCCGCCTCCATGACAAAAACGCTGAGAAGCCTTTTCCTGTCTGTGTGGAGAGGTGAGAGATAATAAGGGAAGAAAATGTTTTGGGCCTTTGTAATGGTAGTGGTGGGTAATTTTCTTCAACTTCAGGGAAAATTTTAGTGACGTACATAAGAACTGGAGAAACACTCCTCCCTTTAATCTTAGGTAAAGATCAGCAGTGGAGCTTGACTGAATACGTGCCAATCATGCGTCTAGCAATTTTTCCACCAATTCTTGTGCCGCCCCTCTTTATGTTATTTTTTTCATGGGTGCTTTTGTGTCATCCGTGTGTTGTATGTTCAGCTGTTTATCCATGATTGTTTTTGTGCCATTTGTGTTTTCTTGCTGTTGTTTTTCTTTAATCCTTTCATATCAATGGTAGGTGAGGCACACTCGCTGAAGGTGGAAAAAGTTTTGTTTCAAGGGAAGTCGGACTACCAAAATGTGTTGGTTTTTCAGGTACGTGCCTTTTCTTGCACTAATTCTATCATCTGTTTGTCTCCACTCAATGTTGGGAGTGAACCATGCTGTTGTTTCGCTTTTAGTCCTCTACCTATGGGAAGGTGCTTGTCCTGGATGGAGTAATTCAAGTAACTGAGAGGGATGAGTGTGCTTACCAAGAGATGATTACTCACCTTCCTCTTTGCTCAATCAAAGATCCCAAGAAGGTAATCTATGCACATGTTCAGTGTACCTTTTAATGGATATAGTTGTTTGTTGTTACCCAACAGTCCTTATTTATAACAAGATGCTTTGGGTCACTGTAGCAGTCTAGCGCCTAATACTTATGTGGATTTTACTTGCATTCTTTTCGGCTAATCCTTATGTATCATCTAGCTACATGGAAAAAAGAAGCTATAGTTTATATATTAAAATCAAAAGTGTAGCTTGAAATATGAATAACTGGTTATATGCAAAAAGAACTTACCGCGACTATCATTTGAAGCAAAAGTGAACGAACGCTGTACTTGTTTTGTTGTATAGTTAATTTGGACTACTTGATGGCATCCTCTCTTCATTCCTTTATCAGTAAGGAACTTCTACTTGATCGTTAATTTACTTAGATAATATTCTTCACTAGACAACTGACAAGGCCATGGGTACTAGCATGTATGAAGAATTCCCTGTGGATAACTTTAGCTTAAAAATAGTTTCAACCTGTAATGTCTGGCGAAGTTTGTTGTGCAAAACAATTGCAATAGTAAGATCACTACAAGTTCACTATGCATTCACACTTGTCAGATGTTGTATATATGGAATGGAGTCAGTCTCTAATCTTTTGATGATATGCAGGTCTTGGTTATTGGAGGTGGAGACGGTGGTGTTCTGCGTGAGGTTTCACGACATTCGTCAGTGGAACAGATTGACATTTGTGAAATTGATAAGATGGTGGTTGATGTGAGATCTTTCTCCTTTTTTGAGCTTTGGACCCTTACCGCCTGATGTTTGGAAGTCATAGGCATAACTGTAGAGTCTTCTCTAGGGCGTTTTAGGCTTAAGTGCCATCTCTTCTTGTATATAACCCGGCCCATGTTTTTGAGTGCATGCAATATGCTGCTAGGCTTGAGCTGCGACTATTGATATCATGGTTACAAGTCAACACATAATCTAACTTGGGTTAAAGGTCTTTAAATGTGAACCTTGCAGAGGGGGTACATTGCCGCAGCAAGTCAAGCATGCTAGGATCAGTTAGGAACCAAAAGAAGTTAAGAGAAAGATATCATCTTTCTAAGGAAAGAGTTACATTGTTAAGAAGTTAAAGATTTGATTCTTAGGGGTCAACTCAGTCCTTCCATAGATTGACACCATTCATTACCATCTAATTAATGCAATAATCAAGAGTTCCATTAACTCGGAGCCTCTTTACCACCACAAGATTAGACCCTGCCGGCGGTTTGATGAAGGCGAGTGCCCTATCCCTAGCTTTGGACCCTTACCGCCTGCTGTTTGGAAGTCATAGGCATAACTGTAGTGTCTTCTCTAGGGCGTTTTATGCTTAAGTGACATCTCTGCTTGTATATAACCCGGCCCATGGAAAAAAATAAATCAAGATACACTACTCGTATGCTATCAGAGCAAAGAAGCCAGGAGTTCAGAACATGCCTCCGTTACCATATTTAAGGAATGGGCTTAATCTATTTCATGGACGAAGCACCAAGTTATATGCTGACAAGAGACCAACACATTAAAAAATGTTTCTTTTGTGAAGCAGTATTCTCTGCTGTGATATTTAAAAATCCAGGACCTGTTTGTTAGCTGAAATTATTTACAGAATAATTCATGAACATGGTCTTTATTTTGTCTCTGTAATTAGACTTGTAATTTTGTCTGTCCAATTATGCAGGTCTCCAAGCAATTTTTTCCTCATCTGGCTCTTGGATTTGAAGATCCTCGTGTGTCCTTGCACATTGGAGATGGTAAGGAGCATGTAACATGTGCATGCCAATGATGTGGTTTAATTGCAATGATTGAGCCTCCTATTTTGCGGCTGAGTGGCTCAATATATAGCTACATGAGGAACCTTTGATTCTGGTACTACTAGTGTTAATATGGCTATGATCGAGCCCTCAGTTTTGCAACCGAGTGGCTCAATCTATAAGGAACCTTTTGATTCTACTAGTACTACCACTTGTGTTAACTTCTCACTATGTTTTATCTGTTACCTTATCCTAATGAGTTACTGCTCGACTATTGACTGGTTAATGTTATTCTCTACCGTTGTTCAATGCATTGTGATTGTGAATATACTTGAATTTTTACTTTTCTGGTAGTGCACTTACACACACTCACACTAGAGTCGAGTTACCAGATAAATGAAATCTCCTTATCTGGGATTGTTGGAATGCTACATTGGGAGTTTGCACTGATAAGTGTCTGTTTGTTGTGTCCATGGTTCCATATCCTGGCATAATTGATTGGGACATGTCCTTATTTTTACTGTTCCAATGCAAATTGCGAATGTTGTTAAGTGCTCAGTTTACTGACGAGTATCTTCTTCCAGATCTATCTGATACATATTTCCGTGCTGTAACATTTTCTGTTTTGTTAATTTCTCTCTTACGCAGGTGTTGCTTTTTTGAAAAATGCTCCAGAGGGTACTTATGATGCAGTAATTGTTGATTCCTCTGATCCAATAGGTGATTGTTGTAACCCAGTTCCATATTTGACTTCCTGCCCTTGTTGGTGATTTATCAACGTTTTTACCTCCCTAAACAGGTCCTGCTCAAGAGCTTTTTGAGAAGCCTTTCTTCCAGTTTGTGTCCAGAGCTTTGCGTCCAGGTGGAGTTGTCTGCACCCAAGCGGAGAGCATATGGCTGCATATGCACATTATAGAAGATATTGTCACTAACTGTCGCCAAGTTTTCAAAGGCTCTGTTAACTATGCATGGACTACAGTACCTACATACCCTAGGTATGCTCAACTGGTCCTGTCTATGTGACCGAACTGGTTTTCCTTTCTTTAGCCCCTGAGTTTACACTTCATTTCAGCGGAGTGATAGGTTTCATGCTTTGCTCCACGGACGGCCCTAGTGTTGATTTCCAGCATCCTGTTTTTAACATTGAGGAGGACGAATACTCCACAAAATCAAAAGGGCCACTGAAGTTCTACAATTCGGAGGTGTGCTTTTGCTCTGACTCTGCTGCCCTTGCAATAACTTGTGCTACTGTTATCTTACTTCTGTTATTTTCAGTTCCACACTGCATCATTTTGTTTGCCATCATTTGCAAGGAGGGTCATTGAGGCCAAGGCTAACTAGATACGAGATGGTCATTGAAACCAAGGGCAACTAGATGATAATAAGGAGCCCTGAACCCGTGACTAACTGGTTTTGTTTTGGACACAACGAAAAATTGGTTTTAGGGTAAACAAAAGACAAACCCCCTTTAGCTTTCAATAAGCATAGGAGATGTAAGCATATGGAACTTATTGGTACCTTTGTATGCCTCGGGTTGTATTTCCAGGTTACCTGGTGGTGTGAGAACGTTCTGAATTTAGTTTTCCCTGCAGTTTTCTGATCATTTATGCAGATGTGTTTTAAAACTGTTGGTTGCGATCAGCTGTTTGCTCTTCCTGTTTTTTCTTTCATTTGAATACGAAGATCTGTCTCTACCGTACATCTCTTACGAGGAACAAGACGCAAAAGCCTTCATGCTTGGAGATCAAACCCTCTTTGGAACCACCATTCTTTCTGTTCCGGATCTGCCGACCCAAATATTTCACTTTGACATACCTCATGTTTTGTTCGGCGCTTCTTGGTTGTATCAATTTGCTTCTATGTGACCAGTATAAGTTGACTTACATTTATATTTCTCAACCCTACTTTGTTCTGTTGAGCAGTCAGTTTTACTTCCAAGCCATTTTTTGTTTGGAACAATCGCTCATCCTATCATCACTACTTTCAAATATTGTATTTCTCCTGTTTCTGAATATTGCCTTGCCTGTTCGAAATTATCTTAACTGGTTTGGTAGTTCCTCTAGTTTTTTGTGAGTGTTTCTGAGCCTTCGTTAATTTTTGGTAATGGTCAAATTTTTTTGAACTCTATATTCTCGGTTGCAACCCATCCATCCATCCATTTCAACCCATCGACAGCCTCCCACATGACTGCACAACCAGCCTTTGTTGATTTTTGGTAACGTTAGATTTTCAACTCTAATACATAGGGAATGATCCAAGAGAAAGAAGATAGAAGATGGAGGTGCTCGGTTGCGACGACGGGTTAGCCGGCCTTGAGGGCCATCCGGCTGGGGGTCGCGACGACGGGTTAGCCGGCCTTGAGGGCCATCCAGCTAGGGATCGGATGACGGGTTAGCTGGCCTTGAGGGCCATCTGGCTAGGGGGTCGCGACGAACAGGTTAGCCGACCTTGAGGGCAATCCGGCTAGGGGTAGCGCTAGCAAGAGCTCGGCTGGCCAGTGCCCTAGCACATCTAAATGCGCCCGGAGGGTTGTTCCATCTTTTTTTTAAGGCGGTTGTGTTTTCCTATAAGTTCCCTGTTTTATGCCGCACCTCGGCGGCCGTGTACATTGGCTTCCCACTCGCTTCGTTTTGCAACTCTTGCTCCGGAGCGCTCTTGGCCTGTCCCCGTCGGCGGCTGGCAAACACCTCTCCGGCCTCTTCATTCTCGCACGTCTCCGGCCTCTCCCTTCTCGCACGTCTCTAGCCTCTCCCTTCTAGATGTGCAGTCTGCCCTGTTTTGCACTGTCGATAAGCGCGAGGCCTCTTTCTTCTCGCACATCTCCGGCCTCTCCCTTCTCGCACGTCTCCGGCCTCTCCCTTCTTGCAAAGATGTGCAGTCTGCCCTGTTCTGCGGTGTCGATAAGCGTGCATTTCATCGTCAACCAATGTATCGTATCTGTTTCAGGTGGGTAGCTTCTTTCCTCTATTGTTCGTGCTCGTGTTCTCTTCTGTTGGCTTCTTTTTCCTTTCATCGTGCCGCCGCATGACACACCGTTTCCTCTGTTTGTTTTTTGATGTCATTTTGGCAGCGATTTTTTTACGGCGGCGATGTTTTAAGCCGTGACACGTTTCCCGCTGTCGTCATAGCCCGATTGGGGTTTATATAGGTGCCAAGTGTAACGGTGATGGGCTTCGACTTCGGGGTTGCATTGGCTTCAATGGTATGAACCGAGAGGTGATGGGTTTTGGCCTTGGGGTTGTGCTCGCTCTAATGCGCCGGTTGTCAGTTTGTTTGTTCACTGTGCCATGATGGCTGCTCATGGTGAATCGAATTGGCCGAGTGGACGTTCAAGCGTCTTGTCGGTTCAAAATAGTTGAGCCGTGCCGGTTTGTCCTCGACGGTGGCTACTGTTCGTTCCGGTTTTACGTTTGGTGTGGGTGGCGATAAAGGGATGGTGAAAGCTGGTCCATGCCCGCTTGTAAAAGTGCGATGTTCGCGACTGCTGATAGGGTTGTTGTTTGTCCTGGCTTGGTTAGGGCATGACAAACATAGTACAGTGGTGGCAGTGTGGGCCTATTGTGTTGCGTCCCATCATCGTGTGCGGCTAGAGGCGTTGTAGTCTTCGGGTACGTCTGTTGTGCCCGGCGCTCATTAGGTCTGGTGGCAGTCTCAGGACGCCTGGATGTGCCCGGCGCGTGGAGATTGGGCATTGACTCACTAGCGCTTACCAACCCAGACAAACGAAGACGAAGCAGGGTAGGGAAGGTGGCAACGGCAAATGGCGATTGTTATCCGTCCCATTGCACGATAGGGGCCACGACATCGTGTCGTTCCCAGCCCAGCTGCGCACGCATGGTCTCAACGACCACACAAAGACTTGGGAATCGCATGTCTGGACGGCTGGTATACCCGACTCGCGGAGACCAGGCACCCACTCTCTAACATTTACCACTCGTGACAACCCGGGGGGGGGGGGGGGGGGGGGGGCGAAGTCCTGCAGGGACAACAACAAATGAACCGTTGCATCCGGCGGCAGCTGATACGTCTCCAACGTATCTATAATTTTTGATTGTTCCATGCTATTATAGTATTGGGGGGGGGGGGGGGGGGGCGAAGTCCTGCAGGGACAACAACAAATGAACCGTTGCATCCGGCGGCAGCTGATACGTCTCCAACGTATCTATAATTTTTGATTGTTCCATGCTATTATAGTATTAATCTTATATGTTTTATATGCAATAATATGCTATTTTATATCATTTTTTGGAACTAACCTATTAACCTGGTGCCAAGTGTCAGTTGCTGTTTCTGCTTGTTTTTGGTTTTTCAGGAATTCAGTATCAAATGAAGTCCAAATGCCATTAAACTTTTTGACGATTTTTTTTGGACAAAAGAGACCCTGGAAGCTTCGGGAGGAGGCCAGAAGCCTCACGAGGAGGTGACAAGGCAACAGGGCGCGACCCTAGAGGGGGGCGCGCCCTGATGCCTTGTGGGCTCCTCGTGGCTTCGTTTGACATAATTTCACTTCTATAAATTCTCAAATATTGGGAAAGCAACAGAGAGCCACCCTGAATAACTTTTTCGCTGCCGCAAGCATCTGTTCTTCCGCGATCCCATCTGGAGGCCTTTTTCGGTATTCTGCCGAAGGGGGAATCGATCACGGAGGGCTTATATATCAACCTTGTTTCCCTTTCGATGATGTGTGAGTAGTTTACCATAGACCTACGGGTCCATAATTAGTAGCTAGATGGCTTCTTCTCTCTGTTTGATCTTCAATACAATGTTCTCCTCGATGTTCTTGGAGTTCTATTCGATGTAATCTTCTTTTGCGGTGTGTTTGTTGGGATCCGATGAATTGTGAGTTTATGATCAGATTATTCATGAGAAATATTTGAGTATTTTTTGAACTTATTTATGCATGATTGTTATAGCTTTGTATTTTCTCCGATCTGTCCGTTTCGTTTGGCCAACTAGATTTATTTATCTTGCAATGGGAGAGGTGCTTTGTGATAAGTTCAATTTTACGGTGTTCTATATCCCAGTGACAGAAAAGAACAAGACACGTATTTGTATATTTTTTTGAACCGGGCTTACCCCTTTCCATTACAAGAACAGAAATACAACTGTTCCAGAAACATTCAGGAGGAAAGGAAAGAGAGGTAGCGAATCCAACGCACTGCCAGGAAACCCACCGCACTCGCTCGCCATCGAAACGAGTACTATGGGGCGAAAACCTGACAGCACCAAAAATATCAGCAAGGGTTGGGCACAACCGCCTCCTAAAAAAGGAGGCGACCCTGACTGTACCAAATCGATCGACCGTACAGTCCGGGTCAGTGCATATATCAAAAAGTTGAGGAAATTGTAAGTTAAATGGGAGCAGCCCATTAACAGGGTCCTTCCAAACTCTAGTCAAATTACTAGATTCCAGTTTGATTCTCCTACCAACCATATACAACTCTTTGACCTTCAAGAGAGCTTTCCAACATGGAGAGTCTGAAAATTTAGGGCCCACATTAGCCACAGTTTTATTAGACAGATATCGGGCTTTGACCAGATCTTGCCACACTCCGGATTGTGTTTCTAGCTTCCACCACCATTTCACCAAGAGACTAATATTTTGTTTCCTGAGGTCCTTCACCCCCAGACCCCCCTTGTCTTTCGATCTGCATATTCTCTTCCATTTGACAAGATAGTATCTTTTTTTCTTGTTACACCCTTGCCAAAAAAACTTTCTACGATGCTTATCTAGTTTTTCTATAAATGTTTTGCTCATAAGCCACATAGACATGTGATAGAGGGATAACTGCGATACCACCGATGTCAACAGAGTGTGCCTACCACCAATGGAGGCTGCATTGCCCACCCATGCATCAAATTTTTTGAGATATTTTCCCACGATAAATTCCTAAACCGAATCTCTAAGGGAGGTATAACACACAGGCATCCCAAGATATTTAATTAGGAATTGCCCTATTTCACAATTGAATAGTTCAACATATTCTTTAACTATCTCCTCATCACCCCCAACAGTAAGGATCTCGCTTTTTTGGAAATTCACTTTCAACCCAGACATTAGTTCAAATAGATATAACAAAATTTTGAGGTTAACTGCCTTCTCCAGATCATGCTCAAGGCATATAATAGTGTCGTCTGCGTATTGCAAGACGGCCACACCATTTGGAATAAGATCTGAAGCTAGACCCACCAGGAGTCCATTTTGTTGGGCATTTTTTATCATCTTATTAAGGCAGTCAGCTGCTAGGTTAAAAAGGAATGGCGAGTGCGGGTCTCCTTGTCGCACCCCCTTGGCACTTTGGAAGTATGGCCCAACAGAATTATTGAGCTTAATGCTTACTGTACCATTATATAAAATTTGTTTAATCCACCCACACCAAGTGTTATTGAACCCCCTCAGTTTGTGGCACTCCAACAGAAACTCCCAATTCACCTTATCGTAGGCTTTCTCGAAATCGAGTTTAAGCACTACACCCACTCTTTTCTTGACATGGGTATAATTGAGAAGTTCGTGGAGCGACATAATACCATCCATAATATTTCTACCTTTAACAAAGGCATTTTGAGTCAGGCTGATTAATTTGTCAGCATACTTCTCTACCCTCCGATCCAAAACCTTGGTGATGAGCTTATATGGGCATCTAAGCAGACATATCGGACGGAACTGCTGAATGCGATCCGCGCCCGACACCTTAGGGAGTAAGGTTATTATCCCGTAATTGAGTCACTGGACATCAAGCGACCCCGCATGGAAATGCACAAACAGTTGCATTATATCATGCTTGACAATATCCCAACAATGTTGATAAAATTCAGCGGGTATATTATCCGGCCCCGGCTCCCTATTGGTTTCCATGGCCAATAGAGCTTCTTTCACTTCCTCCTCAGAAAATTCCCTAGTAAGATCTGCATTTTCAGCTAAATTTAGTTTCTCATCCTCGCCCCAAGAGTCAGGATTCATATGAAATTGATTACCCGGGGCAGGACCAAACAACTGCTTATAAAATTCAGTAGCGTGAACAATCAAGTTCTCCGTGCCCTCGATCTCCACCTCTCCACACTTTAAAGCATGAATGGTGTTTTTCCTCTTACGACCATTCGCAATTTTGTGGAAGTAGTCAGTATTAAGGTCACCTTTGAGCAACCAGCGCTCATGTGATTGTTGCAACCAAAAGATCTCTTCATTCACCAGGATCTCATGGATCTCAAAGTTAATATCTAGCTTCCTGCTATACATTTCAGGAGATAGAGGACCATCCTCTTCTAATTCCTCCAGCAACGATAGTTCCATTCTAAGTTCCTCCTTTTTTTGTCATGACCAAATTTGTTCGACCCCCAACCTTTGAAGTAGGTTTTAAACCTTTTTAGTTTGATGTTGAGGATATCTATAGGGTCCTTGGCATAAACAACCCTGGACCAAATTTTCTCAACCAGTGGATAAAATTCCTCATTTTTCAACCATGTCAAATCAAACCTAAATTATCTAGGTTTGGGTGCTTTCCTGCCCTCGTCCCCTGAAGAGAGAAGCAACGGGTTGTGGTCAGAGATCTCTCTGACCAATTTCCTTACTGAGACCATAGGAAATAGGTCCTCCCATTCACTAGACATCAAAATCCTATCCAGTTTTTCCAGTGTTGGGTGAGCTTGGTTATTGGTCCAAGTGTATTTTCCACCACTTATATGAATCTCTCTCAAGCCCAGGGTACTAATAATGGAATTGAACAGGTCCATAGATTTGTGGTGCTGCATCTTCTTATTTTTCTCACCACAATGCCGTAGTATATTGAAATCTCCCCCCCACTATATATGACATATCAAGGCATGCACAGAATGAAGCAAGTTCCAGAAGGAACTCTTCCTTAAATTCCTCATGTGCAGAACCATATACTACCAGGAGGCCCCATTCTTTTTTCTTTTTCACATCCCTCAGATTGAGTTGGATTATATGCTTTCCTTTTTTGCTACTCACAATATCTAGAGTATCTTTTCTAGCCCCCACCAGGATACCACTAGATTTACCATTTGAGGGGATCCAGTCCCACTCAAAGCTGTTAAAAGGATCAATTCTTCTAATGCATTTAGGAGAAAATGTTTTTTTCATGGTTTCTTGTAGCCCAAGGAAGTCAAGAGAATGGTCACTCATTAAGTCAGAGAGGCAGGTGGCCATTCCTTTCTTGCCCACCCCTCTGCAGTTCCAAATGAGGCCTCTCATTTGGAATGATTTATTTGTTTTTTGGACCTGGTAACCCTACCAGGAGGCAGGGTAGAGTTACCAGCCATAGCACTGTCCAACCCCACCTCTTTTTGGCTTCTAGTCACAGGCCTAGACAGCTTGACAGAGGGTTTGTGGGCTTTTTTCTTGCATTTGGATTTGGAAGACTCAAAACTGTTATTTACACATTCATCATGTTCTAACCAAGCCAGGCTAACAGGAGCCTTTTTACCTAGCCCATTGGTGGCCACTAAGTCATTATCCAAATCATTATCACTATTCATATTATTTTGCTTTTCCAACAGATTACCACTCACATTCTCCAATTCATGCAAAACATTGATACAAGCAAAATCATCATTAGGGATGAGCACTCCCATCTTACTAGCTCTACAAACTAATTCAGCATCACCCAACACAACAAAAGAGTTTTTTCGAGGGTTTGAATTAGTACCTTCCAGATTTTTCTTCTTGGCCGCATTTGCAGCTCTGGCCACCATGTCTTCCTGATTCCCCTGAGTATTGCGCTGGCTGAATCTCAGGTTAACCTCAGGCACGAGCGGAGGAGTGGGAATGATCTCATCATCACAGTCAGGGGAAGGAAGATGTACCAGGTAATCATCAGATACCTTCAGATTAGGGTCCACATCCCCTACCACCTCAGAGACCTGTGAAGAATTGGTTACCACCTCTGCATAAGTAAAACATTTTTTGGCAGGAGGGAGTTCAATCACCTGTACTTCCTATTGTGGCGCAACAACATCAGGTTTGTGCACCACATCGATAGGTACATCAACGTCACCTGACTCCTGGTTAATCCCATCCATAACAGCCTCATTCTCACGAGCCAACTCCTCAATAAACAGCGAGGTATCATATTCACTCTCAGAGGAAGAAGACAATTCATTTTGTTTTTCTTTTTTAGGAGGGAGCAGACGACAGGTCTTGCCCCCCTGGAAAGCAAAGGAAACATGCTCAGCAGGAGCATGGGATTGCGAATCCTCATCTGTACCATTGTCATGTCGCTTCCTTTTGGGAGTTAGAATAGTGTCATTCTTTTTTCTAGCATCAACTTGCACATTTTCCTCCTCAACTATTGGATTCCTGACCAAAACTTCCTCCACCTCATACTGAAATCTGTAGAAACGACCCCCCGTACAGCCCTCAGCAGAGGCTGGAAGCTTATCAATGTTGCGGCACCCAATTTTGGCCCGAACAGATGACGGGCGTTTAAGAGTAGACATATCAATCTCCAGAGTTACCCCCACTAAACCACCAGCATAGGCCACATTCCTGTCACAATGTTTGTTCAAAGGAATTTTGCTAATTTTGACCCACGCAATTTCCAACAGTCCCTCACAGTCCATGTCATCAGACCAGGGAGTGATTCTAACCACAGCATTATGTTTTTTGAGAGTGATGTATTCAACAAACAGAGCCCGCTCTACCTCCCTCATGTTAGGAAATCGCATAACATACTTGTTAGGAGCCACAGAATGTGCAGAGCACCTCCACCCCTACCCAATATACACCTTCATGTCATCTTGGAGATCTTTAGTGGAGATAGACCCCTCAACAACAGTGATTAAGACATTGGTATTCTCTCTTTGGGGCTGCCTATCAACACTATAGTCATGGAAAAAGCAAAACCCCTGGCCCTTGGACTGAAAACCACACATAGAAGGAATACATTCCCATGGAAGTAGGTCAGAGCAAATTATAGATAGGTGACCCCTCTTCTTGACGCTCACAGAGAGCTTGGGGGCATTTAGCAGTGTAATGCCCCACAGTGTTGCAAATCTGGCAAGCATCAGGAGTATGATTGGGGTTATCAGCATGCATAGGAAGGGTAGGTGTCTTTCCCGGGTGTCGCTGCGTAGCCCTGCCACCGCCGTCACCGCCGTCATGGCCCCAGCGGTCGGGGCGAAGATGTACTGCGCCGCCCGCACCCGCTGCAGCGTCCCACTTGTCGAAGCCCGAATCTCCCGATCCAGACATTCTGGTGGTCGAGGACTGCCCGCCATCCTCCTTTCGTTTCCAGACATTGCTGTCATGGCCACGGCCGCGGCCATGATCGAATCGACCAACCCCACGGCCATGCCTGCCGGCCCCGGAGCCATTCCCCCTCATCTCCTTTCCCTTGCCCTCTCGGTTCGATCTACCAGCGAGATGTGGTGTAGGAGGAGATGCAGCGACTTGCGCAAACGAACGGCAATCCCCGCGGATCTTTCCTTCCCACCAGGAGAAGGAGGGAGGAACCCTAGTCTCTCTCCTCGACGGCGCCTCCCAGAAGTGAAGCAGGCACTCGTCCAGATCCGGAAATGAGGTGTGCGCGGAGGGGAATGGAGTTTTAGTACCTGGGGCGCCGGTCGAAACCCTAGACACAGATGGATCTGGGCGGTTGACACCCCCAGTCACCACGTGTCGAAGATCTGGTTCATGGCGGTCCGGTCCACGCCCGAGGATCCCGGGCCCCGCCGCCAGACGTGATGGAGGATGGGGTGGACCGCGTGCGTGAATCTCGACCTTGTCCCCGTGCGCCGCCGCACTCGCGACCAGCTTGGCCCGAGTCACCGTCACGCCGGTGCTCGTTTGATCCCCGCCACGCGACGTGCCCACCACCGGTAATCGGTCCCAGATCTTGGCAAAGTGGCATGGGAACGACACGATGCACCCAACGTCGATCCTCTCCCCCTCGTGCACATAACACGCATCCACCGTATGCCCGCGGGCGTTGAGCAGAGCGATGCGCTGGGTGTCATGGCGGAGGAAAATCTCACCGGCGTCGAACGTGACGGTGCGCACCGCCAGGTCCGGTGCGTATGCCACCCGCCACCGCGTGTCGTACGCCATCCCCCAGAACTTGCAGCGCCCGTGTGCAATACAAGCCTAATTGTGTATTATTTTGCACTGCTAGCACAACCGCCTTTACCAGGGAGGGCGCAGACCGTGATGGGCCGGGGTGGAGCTGGAGTATTTGTATTGTTGCCATTGAGGATAAAAAGATGGGGTTTAATCATATTGCTTGAGTTTATTTTGTCTACATCATGTCATCTTGCTTAAGGCGTTACTTTGTTTTCGTTAACTTAATACCCTAGATGCATGCTGGATAGCGGTCGATGGGTGGAGTAATAGTCGTAGATGCAGGCAGGAGTCGGTCTACTTGTCTCGGACATGATGCCTATATACATGATCATTGCCTTGAATATCGTCATAACTATGCGCTTTTCTATCAATTGACCAATAGTAATTTATTTACCCACCGTATGCTATGCGTTCGAGCGAGAAGCCTCTAGTGAAAACTATGGCCCCCGGGTCTACTTTTATCATATATTAAATCCAAAAATACCTTGCTGCAATTTTATTTCCTTTATTTTATTTTGCAATTTACTTTTCTATCTATCACTATCAGAATTAATCCTTGCAAGTAACCGCCAAGGGGATTGACAACCCTCTTGTTCGCGTTGGGTGCAAGTATTTGCTTTTGTGTGTGTAGGTGCTGCTAACGAGGTTTTGTGTGGTTCTCCTACTGGATTGATAACCTTGGTTCTTAATTAAGAGAAATACTTATCTCTACTATACTGCATCATCCTCTCCTCTTCGGGAAAATCCCAACGCAGTTCACAAGTAGCAGGAAGAATTTCTGGCGCCGTTGCCGGGGAGACATCACTAAAACCTATCAAATACCTTCGCATAAACTATCATCTACTTGCTCTTATTTTCATTTGTCTTTTATTTGCATTTGCCTCTCATTTTCATCTTTCCCACTTCTAAAACAATTTTACAAAAACAGAAAAATATTTTTATTTGCTTATTTGCTAGTTTGCTTGCTTTGTCGCTATGTCTCAAGAAAACATAAAATTATGTGACTTTTTCAATACTAATAATAATGATTTTATTAGTACTTCAATTGCTCCTCCCGTCACTAGTGCGGAATCGTGTGACATTAATGCTGTTTTGCTCAATCTTGTTATGAAAGAACAATTTTCTGGTAGTCCTAATGAAGATGCTGCATCCCATCTAAATACCTTCGTTGAACTTTGTGATATGCAAAAGAACAAAGATGTGAATAATGATATTGTCAAATTGAAATTATTTCCGTTCTCACTACGAGATCGTGCTAAAACTTGGTTTTCATCCTTGCCTTGAAATAGTATTGATTCTTGGGATAAGTGTAAGGACGCTTTTATTGCCAAATATTTTCCTCCCGCTAAGATTATTTCTCTAAGAAATCAAATAATGAATTTTAAGCAACTTGAGCATGAACATGTTGCACAATCTTGGGAGAGAATGAAATTAATGATAAGAAATTGCCCAACACATGGTTTAAACTTATGGATGATTATACAAAAAAAATTTATGCGGGACTAAACTTTGTTTTTAGAAATCTTCTAGACTCTGCCGCAGGTGGTACTTTTATGGAAATTACATTGGGAGAAGCTACAAAATTACTTGATAATATTATGACAAATTATTCTCAATGGCACACTGAAAGAATTCCAACTGGTAAGAAGGTAAATTCTGTCGAAGAAATTAATACTTTGAGTGATAGGATGGATGCTCTTATGAAATTGGTTGCTAGTAAAAGTGTTCTTATTGATCCTAATGATGTGCCATTGTCTACTTTGATTGAGCAAAATAACGATGCTATTGATGTGAATTTTGTCTCTAGAAATAATTTCAACAACAATTCCTATAAGGGTAATTTCAATCCTAGACCGTTTCCTGGAAATTCCTCTAATAATTATGGTAATTCCTATGGTAATTTCTATAATAATAATAATTGGATACCCTCTAATCTTTAAAGTAATATTAAAGAATTTATTAATTCTCAAAAGATTTTCAATGCTATGGTAGAAGAAAAATTAAATAAAGTTGATGACATGGCTAGGAACATGGATAGAATTGCTCATGATGTGGATACTCTCAAAATTAAAATTTTGCCACCCAAGCATGATATAAATGAGTCTATTAAAGCTATCTATGTCTCCATTAATGAAAGTAAAGAAAGAACCGCTAGGTTGAGAGCTAAGCGAGAGTTCTTAGAAAAAACTATCCCATCCGATTTTTATCGTAGCAATGATGAAGATATTAAAATGATTGATGTCTCACATATTGAATCTTTATTTAGTAACATAAAACTTGATGAAAAAGGGACTAGATATGAGTCAACTTTACCTAGAAGGCGTCCCAATTATTTGGAGGGTGATGATCTTATTGATAAAAATGATAAAAGTGGGTTTGGAGAGGTCAAAGCATTAAATAGTGATGTGCCCACTACTTTGGATTACAAGGAATTTAATTATGATAGTTGCTCTTTAGTTGAATGTATTTCCTTGTTGCAATCCATGATTAATTCACCCAATGCCTATGAAAAAAATAAAGCTTTTACTAAACATATTGTAGAAGCCATGATAAAAGCTCATGAAGAAAAGCTTGAGTTGGAGGTTTCAATACCTAGAAAATTACATGATGAATGGGAACCTACTATTAAAGTTAAAATTAAAGATTATGAATGTAATGCTTTGTGTGATCTAGGTGCTAGCGTCTCTACTATACCAAAATCTTTGTGTGACGTGCTAGGTCTCACCGATATGGATGCTTGTTCCCTTAATTTACATCTAGCGGATTCCACTATTAAAAAACAATTGGGTAGAGTAAATGATGTGCTTATTCTTGCAAATAGGAATTATGTACCTGCGGATTTTATTGTGCTTGATATTGAATGCAATCCGTCTTGTCCTATAATACTTGGTAGGCCTTTCCTACGAACCATAGGTGCTATTATTGATATGAAAGAAGGTAATATAATATTTCAATTTCCATTAAAGAAAGGGATGGAACACTTCCCTAGAAAGAGAATTAAGCCACCATATGAATCTATTATGAGGGCCACCTATGGAATTAATTTGAAGGATGACAATACTTGAAACTATGCATTATGTCTAGCTAGGGGCATAAAACAATAGCGCTTGTTGGGAGGCAACCCAATATGTATCTTAAATTTTTGCTTTTTATTTCTGTTTTGTGAGTTTACACAATTATAGCTTATATTATGATTGTGTTTTTATATTTTAATTAGTGTTTGTGCTAAGTAATGCCTTTGGGATGATTTGGATGATAGTATGATTGATGCTGTTTGAAAATAGAAAGTTTTGAGTCCAGTGCTTCGATGATTAGTTCTTTGCTCTACCTATGTGCTTCCAGACCTGACATTATGTTGAGTGTTTGTATGTGTGCTCGTTTCCAAGCTGCACCGAAAGAATCGCATCACCAAGCGGTCAAGCGTATTCTGAGATATTTGACTCACACCCCACCTTAGGTTTATGGTATCCTAATTGAGCACAGTTTAATCTCATTGGATATTCAGACTCAAATTATGCAGGTGACCGGGTTGACAGGAAATCTACTTCAGGGACATGTCATTTCCTCGGTAGATCTTTGGTATGTTAGTCGTCAAGGAAGCAAAATTGTGTCTCGCTATCTAAGGCTGAGACCGAAATATTGCTGCTGGCGCGTGTTGCACTCAGTTATTGTGGATGAAGCAGACTCTGAAGGATTATGGCATCAAGGTCAAAAAGATCCCTTTATTGTGCGATAATGAGAGTGCAATCAAAATTGCACATAATCCTGTGCAGCACTCTCGCACCAAGCATATTGAGATCAGACATCATTTCCTTCGCGATCATGTTGCTCGAGAAGATATTGTTATCAGTCACGTGAAGGCCGAGGAAAATCTCGCTGATATCTTCACCAAGCCTCTCGATGAGAAAAGATTCTGTGTGTTACGGTGTGAGCTAAATATCCTAGATTCTGCAAATGTGTAGTAAGCTGGACTCGGCACCCATACCAACACTTTCACATCTTCGAAGGAATGGGTGCACAACACTCAAAGAGTTTGAAAATTTTGACAAAGTGAAATTTTCTTTCGGAGAGTGAATACATTAACGAAGAACTAGATTAACCGGGTGCCACGACAAATTGTGCGATGCTCGGGGTCATACAGTTCTTATACGGTGGGTAACGCCACCATAATTTCTCTTCGTTGAGTTGTTTTTCTTTGGTGGAGATTTCTGTTTGTCCGAATGTATTTCACTCATTGCTTTCCTTTCGGGTGTTTGTGTTTCTTCATCTGAGTGAAATACCTAGGACCCTATTTTCCCTCTTTTCTATCTCTTCTAGTCTATGCTGATCCGTTACGAATGTACAACTTCATCTGGTGTCCTTGTCCACGATAAAGCTTCGGTCCGAACTTAATCTATTTTGGCGAAAGCCGTCCAAAATTTGGGGTTTCCCGTCCAAGTCAGGACCACGTCTTTAGTGACGGTTGCCATGTGCTATTCAACAACTGCCATCTTATCTGGTCCGTTGAATCACAAAAGTCCTCTGACTTTGGCCGTCCGATCAGATTCACCGGGTGCGGTTATATCTCCTCGCATATAAATGCTCCGCCGCCCCCGTCGTCCTTCTCATTCGCATCGCCGCTCCGCCACCTCCACTTTTTGAAACCCTTCTCAAAAGCTCCACCTCGAGCTCGACAACGACGACTGTCTTTGCCGCTTTGCTGCCGGAAAGAGGTCGCCAGAGTCCTCCATCGTCGCCGCGGTTCATCTTCTTCACTGCGCCGCCGTAGTTGCTGCACATCACCAAGTTAGGGTATGTGCAGTGCGAACTCGATCTTCCTTCTTCTTGTTCGAGTTCATCCGCGATAGATATTGGATATTTTTACCGCATTTTCCAGATCTTAACCGATAGGTAAATTGAGTGGATGCGGTTTGTAGTTGTTCCTCGCATCTCATTTTCAGATCTAGGGTTTGTGTTGTGTCTCGTATGAATGGAATGTTTAGCACGTTAACTAGTGTATTCTTTTGAAGCTACTAGTTCGCTCTACTCATTCCCTTCATCCAAAACATTACTCAAAGTCTGGATCTACTTATTCAACAAAATGATTTCTTTCAAAATCTTCGTTGTGTGCATTCGTAACCCTATCCCCTTTTTCCCCTCGTATCTATCTATTCACAGGAAAATGCAGCCAGTTGAAGATTCGGCTCAACCAGTGGGCAGAAATGACAGAGATGAAGATGCAGTTCTGGGTACAGCAGATGAATCCAAAGCTCTGAATGCCAAGGGCCCAACGGTAGGCCCATCAACCAGCAAGCGCAAAAGAGCTTCCAATCAGCATGACAACGAGCAAGAAGAGAATGCTCCTAAGAAGAAGAAGAAGGGTGGCAGACATGCATACACCAACACTGCTCAGTACATCTCTCATGATCGATACAATACTATCATAGGGGAGAGCAAAAATTCAAAGGATGGGCAACATCAATGGATTCGGCGTTACTGGGTATGAAAATGGTTCAACTATGAGTTTGTTCATCCTCATTTTGCTCAGAACTTCGCCTTCCATCCACCATGGGGTGACTGCCATGCCATTTCGCTCATCAAGCAAAAGGGTCCCGAAGTGAGACCACCACCTCCTCCAAATCCTCATGAATCATCCATTCGGACTCCGGAATCTTATCCCGATGAACTTGCAAAGCGTTAACGAAATGCAATCAAGAAAGCTGAGAAAGCAGCAAAGATGGCAGCCCGCGAAGAAGAAAACCGTTGGCTTCTTTTTTTCGAGAGTACGCCAAAGGCGTACCATATTTTTATAGAAGATAGAGAGCATATTTACAAGAGGTGTAGCACAAATGCGCACATTCAGGCATACACGGAACACCAACACCAACATCCTACAAATAGAATCCTAGGCTATCCTCTCACAAAGCGTTGTAGGCCACCAACTCCGCCAGCTGCATGCCTCCAATCTGCCACCTCACCCAAAATAGCCGTGACGAGCTCCCTGGGTCTCTTTTGCTGATCGATCCTGCTGAAAACCCTCGCATTTCTCTACTTCCACAGGGACCAAATAACAGCTGTGAAGAGAGTGTCAAATCCTCTCTTATCAGCCATGTGGAAGTTCATTCTCTCTCTCAACCACCACTCAAGAGTTGTATCCATAGGGAGCAAGTCATGGACATTGATCCGGAGCATGTCCCAGATGGCACACCATACCTCTCGAGCGTAGGTGCACCGTGAAAGGATGTGATCAACGTTATCCTCGTCCTGCAAACATGTGTAGCACGCGGATGTATCATCCTGCAAACCATGCATAGCTCGTCGATCTGACGTCCAGATCCTATATTGCATCGCCAACCATGCAAAAATCTTACACTTCAGAGGTGCCCAACTCCGTGCACGTTGCCATGGGTGACCTAGGCCAGCCTGAGCAAAGGCTGCTATACACGGAGCTGGCCAAGTATTGTCCCGAAGCCGAACATGTAAGTGAATACGTCCTGCTCCTCAGTGTTCCTATTCATCGTGGCTATTGCGTGGCGGAGGTGCATACATTGTATTTGAGCCATAAAGGAGGTCTCCGGTTGGCAATCTTCCATCCATCTATCATTGAGTAGGGCCTATTGCACCGTCCGTGTGTTGATCACCCTCGTCTGGACCGTAGCAAGAAGCATAGGCGCTATGTCAGCCACTGCAAATCCATGAAGCCAGCGGTCGCGCCAGAACAACACCCTATCTCCCATACCAATAGCTATGTGTACTAGGCTGTCAAAGATTGCTCTAGCGTTCGTGTCATCGATCATTGGTAGCCCCTGCCAAGGTCTGTTAGGCTCCGTTTGCATAAGCCACTCCCACCTTACCCTCAACGCGAGGGATTGGTACTGTAGGTTCTTGATGCCAAGCCCTCCATAGCATTTCGACCGACATATAGTGTCCCATGTGACGAGTCATTGCCCGCCGTTCACCTTGTCCTTTCCAGCCCAGAAAAGGACCTCATCCACTTATTGATCTCCTCAAAGACCCACGCTGGGGCATCCGCAATCATAAGATGATGAATAGGCCTGGCAGCGATTACTGATTGTACAAGCATTAGTCGACCAGGGCGCTGGATCAACCCCATTTGCTAGGCTGGAACAAAGTGTCGAACTTTATCAAGCATAGGCTGCCAATTAGCTTGGGTCAAACTCCTGATCGCAAGCTGGAGGCCGGGATACCTATAGGGAAATTCTGTAAGATTACATTGAAGTAGCGTAGCCACCCTTTGCTTGTCATCCAAGCCCCCCCTGATCACAATTGCGGATGACTTTCGGTAGCTTACCCGTAGCCCAGACGCCTTCCCAAAAGCCTCCAAAGCAGCCTTGACGAACTCCAGATCCAGATTAGTTGGCTTGATAAACAGGGCCACGTCATCCGCGTTGATCGATATCCTTTGCATAGCCGAGATTCCCGGGAACGAGCTAAGCACGTCATGATCCATAGCTTTCTGTACGAGCACCATCAGCACGTCCATTATAACCACAAAGAGCAAGGGGAAATTGGGTCTCCCTGGCGTAGCCTGCACGCATGCCCAAAACTCCTGCCCGACACTCCGTTAACTATGACCTTTGTGGTTGCAGTTTGTAGAAGGAGCGCAATCCAATTCATCCATCGCGTGCCAAAGCCCTTCGCTGCCATGACCTCGAAGAGAAAAGGCCAAGTCAGAGAATCAAAAGTGGGCGAGATATCAAGCTTCAGGAAGACCCCCGGCACCTTGCATGCATGGATCTTTCTAGCCACTTGTCGCATGAGGAGGAAGTTATCGTGTAAGTGTCGTCCCGTGATGAATGCTGACTGATTGGCTCCAACGATCATGTGAATTTGTTTCCTGAGTCGGTTCGCGAGTACCTTAGCAAACAGCTTAGGCATACTGTGGGTGAGGCTTATCGGGCGGAAATCTCCAATCTCCCCCACGTCCGGTTTCTTGGGGATCAGAACAATATGTGCTTTGTTCAGCTTCGCAAAACCCCGACCATCGCCAACATAGAGCTTGAGCATGACAACCATGACATCGTTCTTAATTATCGGCCATGCTCTCTGGTAGAAGGCCGCTATGTATCCATTGGGTCCGGGCGCGCGATCAGGGGGTAGATCCTTGATGACTCCCCATACTTCCTCCACGGTGATTATGTCCTCGAGCTCACTAAGGTTGTGAGACTGCACCCCTAAGTACTGTAGGTCAAGGGAATGCACCCTCGCGTGCTCATTCCCAAGTAAACTCTCATAGGCCTAAAAGAACGCATCCTCCTTTTGGTCCTGATCCGAGATGATCTCCGCATCTCTCTTAATGTGTGTAATGAAGTTCTTCGATCGACGACCATTGGCAACCGCCTGGAACAACTTCATGTTCGCATCTCCCTCCTTCAGCCACTTCATTCTCGATCTTTGACGATCAGTGGTGCTCTCCAATGCAGCCAAACCTAGCAATGCATGCTTCAAAGTACGTCGAAGCCATAACTCCTGACTCTCCAGTGCACGCCCTTCTTGCGCAATATCCAGTCTGTGTATCACCTAGTTTGCCACCCTCATAAGCAGTTTCACATTGCCAATCTTACGCTGGCCCCAAGCTTGTAGGTGCGTCGTTGTATTCCTAAGCAGGGTGTCCAATTGCTTGTATGGGTCAACGATCTCCGCATCACAAATCCAAACCTCCCTAACAGCATCCTCCAATCCCTCCAGTTTAGCCCAGAACATCTCAAACTTGAACCGTCATTTAGGGCAGAAACCGGCACTAGTGGTGAGGAGTACCGACGCATGGTCTGAAACACGTGTTGACAGCGCCTGAAGAAGGTACTCCGTGTTGTCGATCTCCCAGTCCACCGATGTGAGGACTTTGTCAATTTTAGTCAACGTAGGTGCGTCCCTCTCATTGGACCACGTATACCTCTGGCCGTGCATGTACATTTCCTTGAGCTCATGGTCATCCACAAAATCCCGGAACTTCCCCATCATCCTTCTATTGATGTTAGTATTTGATGCGGAGCATCCTACAGTCATCCCCATGTACACTACGACTACTCCCCAAGCCCCAAGTGGACCTACGACAAGAGCTCGAGCATGTGCCATTCGACACAAGGTGAACTCGCTCCTTAATGCTCCCCTTCTTCATTTAGGCAAGACATGGTCGCTACCTAAGACAGAGACTCTACATGTGCTCAGGAACCGAGGAGACGACCATGGAGATGCTCGAGATCATGGACAAGTTCTCAAGTACACGGACGAAGGAGCACGACGAGAGGAACCAGAGAACGTCTATAGGACCCGGACATCCGACACTTGGCCCGGACATCTGGCCCCTGGTAACTCGAGCAGCAGCAGCAGCCCAACCGCAGGGAACCTACAGGCCCCGGACATCCGGCTCCAATCCGGACATCCGTCCCAGCCCGGACATCCAGCCCCTCACCCGGAAATCCGGCTCCATTGACCCGAAGACTACAGAAACCGGACCCCCGACAGCCCGGACATCTGGCCCACATGCCCCGGACATCCGGCACCCCCTCGAACGCCCGGACATCCGGCACGACGCCCGGACATCCGGCACCTGCGCGTGCCTAAGTGGCCAGGGAGCCGTGTAACCCCTCTCTTCCCCCTCCTATCTCGTGGACTACTATATATACTCCCCTACCTCCTTCATCTAGGGTCAGCTAAGATTAGATCATAGAGCTTAGCTCCTCCCCTTGTGGGACTCCTCTTGAGAGAGAGAGAGACACTCCATTGGAGTTCAAGACCTCCATTGGAGAAGATCCACCTAGTGGATTCAAGACCTCAATTCCTCTTAAGGATTGGGATGAACTAGCTACCTCTTTACCTTCTTGTGTTGGATTTGGACCCTTGTATCCCCCTTATGTGTATGTGGATCTAGCACATGTGTGATTGGATCTTGTCTATTTGAGTGTTCTTCTTGTGTTCTTCTTGGATTTGCTCCTTTCCCCCCTCCTAAGTGTGAAAAGATCGTCATCTAGGGTTCCACCCTACATCATCTTGGATCAGAGCCACGTTGATTCACACTTTGTAGTTCTTCCCCTCCACTTTCTAGCCCCAATTTTGTTGATTTTGCCCAATTTTGAAAATTCCCCACAAAAATAGCCATACCAAATTTTTTGTGATTTGTTTGTTTGATGATGTTTTGTTGATTTTGATCCATGGATTTGCTGTGTTTCGAGTGGATTTAGCTTCCCTCATCTTCCCCACCATTTCCATCCACGAAATCCGTCTAATTTTGACCTTGGAATCATCTATTTCTGCCCCCAATTCGAAAATTTCTGCCCCAAACGAGATCTGGAATCGTCGGGCCGGACATCCGGGCCATCGGGCCGGACATCCGGGTCCCCGGCCGGACATCCAGCACCTGGAGCACAAAATCGCGCAAGTTTCTGGACAGAGGGCCCCGGAAATCCGGCCTTGACCCCGAACATCCGGCCCCTGTAGCATCAGACTCCCGTGTTTCACCGTTTCGGCCATAACTAATTCATCCGGCGTCCGATTTTGACGTTCTTTAGCTCGTTTTGTAGCTATTGACATCCCCCGTCCCACAAAAATAATTCAAACACCATTTGACTCCATCAAATTTTTGAGAATTTGGCAAGTTTGCCTAGGCCTTCCACCATAACTTCCGCAATTCCACTACCAACTTCCGCAACCTAACCCTTTTTGATCCCCGTTGCATTTGAGGTTGTTTGAGTTATAGTTTGTGTCTCCTAAGGTGTTTAGGCTACTTAGGGACAGTGACTTCAACTCCACTTCCACATTGCCAACTCCGAAACCACCACCGCTTTCTGCTACCACCATTTGACATTTGCCGTTTGAGATTTTGGGTTCGCGGTTTTTCCGTTTCCTAGGGTGTTTCGGCTAACTAGGAACGGTTCGACATCGACATCACCGCCTCTCATCATCGCCACGGACTCGACATCGCCATTGTCCACTTCATCATCATCCGTACTTACTTGCAAACGAGAACCCACCGACGGTAACTTCGATGACATCGTTGTGCATTCTCCTTGCCATTGCATTGTTAACCTTCGAGCCAATTTTGCGTCACTTGCCTACCGAGACTAACCGTTTGAGTATTGCCGGGCAACGCTACTTGTGCACTTTAGTGATACATTCCGCATAGCTATCATTGCGTGCATATATCATCGTATCATCTCTTGTGTCATCAATTGTTCCCGCATATACAAAATTGCTATATTGGTTTGAGCATTTCACATAGTGGCCATATCAAAAAAAAAAGAAAAAAAAGAAAGAGAGAGTGTAAAAAGCTTTTAAGCAAAGAGAAAAAGAGGAAGCAAAGAGCTTGTGAACAATAGCCATAGCATCGCCACATTGCATAGCATATCACCATCATTGATCATCTTGGATCATTGTGTGCGAGACACCGGGAATCATACATACATAGCATAAGTGAGATAGAAGTCGACACGTTTTGTTTCTATAGGTTGTGCACAAGTTCGTATCACGCCCAATAGTGCAATCGTGCTAGCGTCTCTCTAGAGTTGTGCAACACGAGCATTTTCCGTGGATATCACATTTTGAGCTCATTCCTTGGTTGCACGACCCCATCTATCTATCCGTGTGTGTGTTTCCGTGTGCCACCCACTTGCTATTGGTCTACTTGTTGCATTTGCGAATTTGTGAATCTTTTTCAACATTATTGACTCTTGCTAACAATTGCATCAAATTTTGTGCCACTATACTCACCAAGCTACTCCATAAGCTTTATTGTGTAGGTGTGAGAATTGACAAGCTCCGGTACCAATTGTGCTATTTCCATAATACCATATTTGGTGATCATTGATCCATCTTCAACATTGGAAAGGTACATTTGGTCTAGTTCTTCTCTTTATTCCACTCACATTTGCTCTAGTCTTGTGATGGATAGGCAAAGCACATCATCTCCGGTCTTCGACGACAATGACGGCGAGAACAACTACATCACCAAAACTCCCCGCTTCGGACTACAACGACAAATGCAAGGTGCACAACATGCCTTGCGAGAGCGCATCGAGAACCTCGCCACCGACTTGCGCCAAACACTCGACGACAAGCTATCATCTCAAATGGAAGAGTTCCGAGACATGTTGTCCAACTACAAGTCTTCTTCCCCTTCGTCATCTTTAAGGCGGCGGCGAGCAAGTCGCACATCTTCGGAGCGCCCATCCGCCGCAAGCACAATCCGACCACGTCCTCACCTTCGTGACGACCATCATCACATTCGACATCCACATCGTCATGAAGGGCAAGTCTCCTACAAGCAACATGTGTGCGACGACGACGAACGTCACCATCAACACGAAGATGCTCGAGATGCAAAAACCAACAAGTCCCAACAAGCTCTACATCAAGCTACGACCAACCTTCATAAGCACAAGAGAAGACCGTGAGATGCGCGCCACCAAGAAGAAGCTTTGGCGCCAAGTCCAAGGCGACCAACTACAAGAGAGGGTGACCCTTCCATCTTCGGAAGCCCCTCAAGGAAGATGGTCGGGCATAGGAAATTCCCTTCGGTCATGGACACGAGCAGCGAGGTGCCACATCATATGGGCCTCCTACAAGAAGACGATGACAAGACGGTCGAGCATGGACCATTCCCTTCGACCAAGGCGGCGAGCACGAACCTCTTCGACAACATGAAGATGACGCCCACATGTGACTCCTACTCGGACTCAAGCTATGCGACCGCAAATGAGACCCTCTCTTTGGTCTCGGAGGAGAGCGATGATTTGCCACACCCTATGGCATTCATCTTTGGAGGCGTTATGGATGAGGAGGTTGAGCATGGGACTACCCCCACAACCACGGTGGCGAAAGAAGTTGAGTATGGAGACTTTTGCACCTACATCTCTCCGACACCCACATATAACGAGATGACCCAATTGCCATGTGAGGAGAGCCACCACCATATGAGTGATATGAGTGACTCCACCATATGTGACATTGAGTGCATTTCCTATGAGAGGTTGAGAGTGACCACCACTAGCCCCACACATGAGTACATGCCGCATATCCTATGTGAGGTTGAGAGCCATCACCACCCTTTGAGTGACTCAACCAACCATATGAGTGAAAGCATCATAGCGGGAGTGAGTGAGCCACAACACTTAGTGAGTGAGGTAGTTGATAGGACATGTGAGGCCACTATGATTTCTAACGACTTAACCTCTACTCCGAGTGTATTTTCTTGTTTGGTGCTAGATCTCCTACAAGACGAAGCGCCAATCCTCGACGAGTCCATACCTCCAATGGGCAATACGATGGCCATGGTGGACGATGATGCACCCCCCACATGGTTCCATCAAGACGACAATGTTGATCAAGCTTCAATTTTTGCCACCTCACCTACACCACATGAGTGGAGCTCCAAAGGTAACATAGGTGAAGGTGCTTCGCTTGTCCCACTAGTGAACTATCTTGACATTGATTGCTTGCATGATGTTGATCCCCTTATGGATTCACCACATACTATGTCTTCTACATGCTTAGATATGCCACCCATTTATGATGAATATGATGATGAGCATGTCGAATTACCTAGTTGTGATACTATGCTCCATAGGATATCATGTGAAAATTCTATTGGTCACATCATGTTTGACAATACACTAAACTTGTCATATGCTATGAGTGAGATTTCCCATATTGCATCATTGCAAACTCACCGTAGTAACTATGCATACCCCATTAAAATCAATCCCATTTGCACTTATGGCATAGATGACGAGATCATGGTCATTGGAATTTGCTTTTCTTGTGATGATATTGCTATGCTCCCTTTGCATAATTTGTGCAATTCATCTACTATGCCATGCCATGAAAATAATTGTAGATCGCATGATTCCATCCCTTGTGCGCACCATATGCATACCATTCATGACAATGCTCTAGATATTACTCGTGATGCATTACACCCTTTGAGCCTCCATTATGCTATACATAACAACAAACCTATCATGATGGATGACATGTTTGTATATCATGCATCTCATTTATTTGAGCGTTGGATATTTTGTGCTAACCGACACATGCACGTGCGCATCATAATGGATGATGTGTACATATACCACATGCACACAATTTTCCCTTTGCCTTTGTTTTGTGTAGGTACTCATACATATTTGTCAACTTCACAATCCCATGAGTTGACGAAACGAGCTCTTGAGAGCAACGATGCTTTGGGATTCCTTGGAATGCTTCTCCGACCGTTTCCCTCATGCAAGGACTACACGCTTTGCTTTTACTTGGCTCTCACACAGTTATGGGCTATTTACCACTTGTCACCCTATGCTCATTTTACCGTGTTTACTTTGCATGTTATGCCCCTTCTATACCTTTGTCATGCAATTGTGACCCTTGCTTGCATCTACTCATGATTCACCATTCTACTCATACTATGTGTATTTGCATGCTTGGTGGAGATCCTTGTTGCTATTGCCATGCTCTATGTGCACCCTATGCTATTGTTGCTTATTGTGTTGGGAGAGTCATGTTGTTCAATTGCTATTTACATAGGACTTCTTGCCAATACAATGATGCTACTTTGCTCATATCTTGTTTTCCTCCTTGTGCCATTTCATGTGCATTATGTATGCCCACTATTTGCACACCTGACATGATTGCCATGATTACCTATAGTATGTTGCATCTTCGCACTACTAGCTTGCATGACTTGATTCATATGATCACTTGCTTTGTTGCATCACCCATGATTCATACTTGCTCGTTTCATTGGGTTGTTGACTTATATGTTCATGCCTCTCACATGATTTATTTTGATCATTGTCAATTGTCTCCGTTAGTTGCATCTCTCATATCCACTTGTAGTGAGTGCAAACATGCTATGCTTATTGATCTGGGAGACTTGGACATCTTACTTATGATGCATGCTTGTTTGATTGAGCTTAATGTCTTTTGTTGTACTCGCATCATATGCTTCCATGCCATGCCACATTCTCTTGTCCCTTCTTATGATAAGAATGATGACGACACTTGTTGGGTATCTCACCACACGAATGATAGGTTTTGCATTCACGCTAACCTCATTTGTTTTTCCGAGTGTTTGTCATGTCCTTTCGTTTTGAGGGATTCACAAGACGGTGCCGTCATGAGACATATTGGTCATGCGAAGGCGTACACGATGCGCGACACCAACATTTTTGAGAAACTCATAAAGGTGAACTCCTTCCCTTTGAGCCACCATCACATATACATATCGAATGGGCCACACTTTCATTCATGTTTGCTCCTTGTTGTCTACATGATACATCTATTGGATGGAGGACCGACATTGGAGATTGGCCCTATGGACCTTCAAGTTGAGGAGCGCTCAGAAGTAGCGGATGCACCACCGGACCACGACTCATGCCACGACATCGGGCAATGGTATGCCATGAAACTTTTGCCATATTGCACCGACACTTCCATATTTGTTGATGAGCATGCTACTTGGACACATCACACCCATGACAAATTTGCACCTTATGCATGGATTGACTTACATTATGATTGCTTTGTTGCATCTTGTATTCCCATGTCATCCATGATATATGAGCTTGTGCACTTTCTTAGCAAATTTGTTGTGATCTACCTTGATGGCATATTCATACATAATGATCACATTGTCCACCGTCAATTGCATGACATCATCATCATTTTGAACACCACTTGCCATGTTCATGCTCTTGATAAACCATCACTTTATGACATCATTTTGCACAATGGTTGCATTAATCACTTTCACAACACCTTTGTGTGCACACCAAATGAATTTGCTCACATACATGCTTTACATCTCATTCTATATCATTTTGTGAAGCTTCAGGTGCCTTGTCAAAAACATTCTTATCGGACGACCTCATGCTTAATTGATGGACACCTTGTGTGCACTAACCATTCTATTTCCAAGTGCCCTTTGTGTTTACTCTTTTTACATGTATACCCTCTCGGAGACACCGTGGAGCACTTGGATCACACCATGACATACACCACGTCCTACTACAAGTCCATCTACGACAACCGTTTCCATGGTGATGAGGTTTTTGATCCGATGACGGATCTTTCCCAAGGGGGGGGGGGGGGGGAGATGATGCGGAGCATCCTACGATCATCCCCATGTACACTACGACTACTCCCCAAGCCCCAAGTGGACCTACAACAAGAGCTCGAGCATGTGCCATTCGACACAAGGTGAACTCGCTCCTTAATGCTCCCCTTCTTCATTTAGGCAAGACATGGTCGCTACGTAAGACAGAGACTCTACATGTGCTCAGGAACCGAGGAGACGACCATGGAGATGCTCGAGATCATGGACAAGTTCTCAAGTACATGGACGAAGGAGCACGACGAGAGGAACCGAAGAACGTCTACAGGACCCGGACATCCGGCACTTGGCCCGGACATCCGGCCCCTGGTAACTCCAGCAGCAGCAGCAGCCCAACCGCAGGGAACCTACAGGCCCCGGACATCCGGCCCCTCGCCCGGAAATCCGGCTCCATCGACCCGAAGACTACAGAAATCGGACCCCCGACAGCCCGGACATCCGGCCCCCATGCCCCGGACATCCGGCACCCCCTCGAACGCCCGGACATCTGGCACCTGCGCGTGCCTAAGTGGCCAGGGAGCCGTGTAACCCCTCTCTTTCCCCTCATATCTCGTGGACTACTATATATACTCCCCTACCTCCTTCATCTAGGGTCATCTAAGATTAGATCATAGAGCTTAGCTCCTCCCCTTGTGGGACTCCTCTTGAGAGAGAGAGAGAGACACTCCATTGGAGTTCAAGACCTCCATTGGAGAAGATCCACCTAGTGGATTCAAGACCTCAATTCCTCTTAAGGATTGGGATGAACTAGCTACCTCTTTACCTTCTTGTGTTGGATTTGGACCCTTGTATCCCCCTTATGTGTATGTGGATCTAGCACATGTGTGATTGGATCTTGTCTATTTGAGTGTTCTTCTTGTGTTCTTCTTGGATTTGCTCCTTTTCCCCCTCCTAAGTGTGAAAAGATCGTCATCTAGGGTTCCACCCTACATCAGTATTGCTCTTGTCCGTGGCCCTAATAATCATGTTAAAGTCACCGAGAACCATCCAAGGCCCAGGGCACCCCAAACGCCGATCCCGAAGCTCATGCAAGAACTGGGTTTTCAACTCATCCCCCTGTGGCCCGTACACCACCGTGATGCACCACGGTTCACCCACCTTGGCATGCACCAAACCCGTGAGAAAGTTAGTATTTACAAGGATGTTATCCACCGTTATCACCGAGCAGTCCCAAGCCAACAAAATCCCTCCACGCGTCTCATCCGCCGGCAAGTACACAAAGGCATCAAAAGATGGCCCCAAACATTGCATTACTATATATTGGTTGATTACATCCATTTTAGTTTCTTGGAAGCAAACCAAGTTCACCTTCACTGTGCCCACAAATTCCCGGACGGCCTTCCTTCTAGCTGGATTGTTGAGTCCCCGGACATTCCAGCACAACACCTGCGGGTGTATATCCATTGAAGGATGCGTACACAAACGCCCAATCACACGCCTAGTGTGAGCACTCCACCACTGTGTTGCTCTCCTCCATCTCTGGCACAGCCGGCACTACCTTGCCAAACAGTCCAGCAATGATCCGGACGTGTTGTTCGCGTAGCGGTGAATCGAACAACGCATGTAGCTCATGAACCACCCCATCATCCACCACGAGATCCTCCGGAACCATCCCAAGGGCGTGCATTAGAACATTTTCTGCCGGGTTCTCTTTGACATGACTAGCGGGGGCAGACTTCTTGGCTGCCCGTGTTGTGCGCTTTGGAGTGAATGGTGTCGCGTCCGGCCTTAGCTTCGCAGCTTGCACTTCCTTGAGCAATGGTGGTGCGAGCTTCTTGATGATGTTAGAGCAGAAGCCCTTCAGCTTGGTGTGTGCCATGGCCTCCTGTGAAGTCATACCCACAGTCTCCTCCACACTGTTGTGGACAACCAAAGTCCCAAGCTCTAGTCCGTCACCCCCACCAGCGAGTACAGTGGGTCCGCCCCAGTACCGGGTATGGTAGACACGGCCCCCACCTGCGAGTCTAGTGCATGTTTCCCATCCATGTGATTCGCCTGTGCGGACTCTGAGGCCGTGGGGTCCAGTAAAGCAGGCTCCAGCGGCTTGAGATCCTGAGCCGTGGCCTCGTCCCCACTCGTGGCCACAACGCCCTTGGGATCCACGGCGTCCTCCAGGATTGGTCCGCTGCGAGGTGGCCCTGAACTGGTAGTCGGCAGCATCTGCTGAACGGTCGCCACAGCCTGGCCCACACCAACCGGTGCCAACCCATCCAGTCCTTCTTCGTCCTGGCCCACAGTTCTTTCCAGAATCGCTTCCTCCAATCGCAACTGCGGGTCCACCTCCGTCTGTGGAATGGTCCGATCTGGGCAAGCGAGAGGGGCAATGATTGAGACCAGCTAGCATCCACTCGACGGTCCGGTCTCCACTGAACCAGCTTCTTTGTTTGAATTCTGTCGATGCGTGGGCGATGTTGAACGTGACATATCTCTATCTATCTTCAGTTGATCTTCCTATGATCTCTAGCCTTGTATAGATTGACTCCTAGAGATATGGTAGGGTTTGTTGGCTTGTCATGCAAGACATCACCTGTATATATTGTAACCGACTCCAATCAATACAATTGAGTTGCATCCTATAGCTTTCTACATGGTATCAGTTACCAACACGATCTCCCACGCTTCCGCCCTAAGCAGCCGCCACACCTCCTAAGCCGCCGCTGCCGCTCCTCTCTCCAAACCCTAGGCCGCCACCGCTATCCCCTGTAGCCGCTGCTGTCCCTCCCTCCAAAACCCTAGGCCGACGCTGCTCTACACTACAGCCGCCGCCGCCCTTCCCACTCGCACCCTCAGCCACCGCCGCCGCTGCTTTTGCCCTACCTCAAGCCGCCGCCGCTGCATCCTACCTACCTCCCTCCACCACCATGTCCCGATCCAAAGTCGACCTCTCCGACGCAAGCTCCTTCGCTGCCCCCGCCTTCACCTCCGATCGCCTCAATGATCTCCCCATCAATGACCACGTGCCCATCATCCTTGAGCTCGATTAACCCTCCGACAATGCATGGCCTACCTACTTCGCGCTCCTGTTTCACTCCTATCGTCTTGTTGAGCACGTCGACGGGAGCATCGAATTCCGTGACATGAAGGACGACGACGAGTGGCTGGCCAGTGACGCATGCATCGTCAAGTGGCTCTTCCTCACGATCTCGCGCGGCCTCTTCGACATGGTGAACACCCGAGACCCCTCGGCGTACGCCATATGAACACGGTTGTGCGTCCTCTTCCTCGACAATAAGCTCCAACGCCGCGTCTTTCTTCAAGGAGAGTTCTTCACGCTGCAACAAAACGACCCCTCGATCGATGCATATTGCACGCGGTTGAAGGTGCTCGTCGATGAGCTCCGTGACGTCGGCATTGTCATCGATGACTCCGTCCTCCTCACCAACCTCCTTCGGGGCCTCCACCCCGACCTCGGCCCGTCCACCACCAACCTCTCCCTCGTCACACCGACGTACGCCAAGGCCGTCACCTATCTCCGGATGGAGGAGAAGCGCCTCCGACACTCCGCTCGGCAGGCGACCCACACGGCTCTTCATGTCGGCCACGCGGGCGGCTACAACGCGCTGATGACCCACAAGTATAGGGGATCAATCGTAGTCCTTTCGATAAGTAAGAGTGTCAAACCCAACGAGGAGCAGAAGGAAATGACAAGCGGTTTTCAGCAAGGTGTTTTTTGCAAGCACTGCAATTATCGGTAACGAGTAGTTTGATAGTAATATAATTTGTAACAAGTGACAAGTAGCAATAGTAACAAAGAGTGCAGCAAGGTGGCCCAATCCTTTTTATAGCAAAGGACAAGCCGGAACGATCTCTTATAATAAGCAAAGCGTTCTCGAGGACACATGGGAATTTCATCTAGTCACTTTCATCATGTTTGTTTGATTCGCGTTCGCTACTTTGATAATTTGATATGTGGGTGGATCGGTGCTTGGGTGCTATTCTTACTTGAACAAGCCTCCCACTTATGATTACCCCCTCTCGCAAGCATCCGCAACTACGAAAGAAGAATTAAGATAACTCTAACCATAGCATTAAACATATGGATCCAAATCAGCCCCTTACGGAATAACGCATAAACTAGGGTTTAAGCTTCTGTCACTCTAGCAACCCATCATCTAATTACTACTCCACAATGCATTCCCTTAGGCCCAAAGATGGTGAAGTGTCATGTAGTCGATGTTCACATGACACCACTAAGAGAATCAACAACATACATATCATCAAAATATCGAACGAATACCAAATTCACATGATTACTTATGACAAGACTTCTCCCATGTCCTCAAGAACAAAAGTAACTACTCACAAATCATAATCATGCCCAAGATCAGAGGGGTATTGAATAGCATAAAAGATCTGAACATATAATCTTCCACCAAATAAACCAACTAGCATCAACTACAAGATGTAATCAACAGTACTAGCAACCCACAGGTACCAATCTGAAGCTTTGAGACAAAGATTGAATGCAAGAGATGAACTAGGGTTTGAGATGAGATGGTGCTGGTGAAAATGTTGATGAAGATTGGTCCTCCCACGATGAGAGGATCGCTGGTGATGTCGATGACGATGATTTTCCCCTCCCGAAGGGAAGTATCCCCGGCAGAATCTTTCCGCCGGAGAGCAAAAGTGCTCCTGCCCAAGTTCCGCCTCAAGACAGCGGCGCACCATCCTGAAAGTCTGCTCTATATTTTTTCTAGGGCAAATGGAGTTATATACTAGAAAATTGGGGCCAGAGGCTGGCCAGGGGGCCCACGAGCCACCAGGGCGCGCCTGGGGGGGGGGGGGGGGGTGGCGCGCCCTGGTACCTCGTTTGCACCTGGGTGGCCCCCTCTGGTACTTCTTGCTCCCAGTATTTTTTATTTATTCCAAATAAATCTCCGTGAAATTTCAGATCATTTGGAGATGTGCAGAATAGGTATCTCTGACATAGCTTTTTCAGGTCCAGAATTCCAGCTGCCAGCAATCTCCCTCCTTGTGTAAATCTTGCATATTAAGAGAGAAAAGGCATTACAATTGCTCCACAAAGTGTTATATTGATTAAAAACACTATAAATAACAGTAGCAAAACATGATGCAAAATGGACGTATCAACTCCCCCAAGCTTAGACCTCGCTTGTCCTCAAGCGAAAGCCGATATCGATAATCATGTCCACATGTTTAGAGAGAGAGGTGTCGATAAAAACAAAATACGGACATAGTAGCATCATGATCATTATTATAACAGCAATATTTATTATCATAAAACTTCTCATGAGCAAGTAACAATTCATCACAACAATGAAGTATATGGCATAAAATTTCTTGAAAACTAACAAACTATGTTCTCAGTCAACAATGCAAATGCAATTTATCATATTTTCAGGAAGGGTCTCATGTAGGAGCTTTTTAGGAAGTCCACATACTCAACCATCATCTAGTCTTCTGTGATTGCTAACACTCACGACATATATATGGAGCAAAAAGTTTCAGCCAGACACATAGAAAGATAGGGGCTTGTGATTTCGCCTCCCAACTTATTCACCTCAAGGGTGATGTCAACAATAATAACTCATGATCACTCATATCCAACTGGATATATATGCCTAGATCTTTCCCCACCACATGATGCTTGCAAAAGAGAAAAATAAAAAGGAAGTAGAGGAGAACACTATTGACTCTTGCATAAAAAGTAAATACATAAAAGTAAAGGATAGGCCCTTCGCAGAGGGAAGCAGAGGTTGTCATGCGCTTTTTGTTGTTGGATGCACAAGCTCTTAATGCAAAGTAACATCACTTTATATTGCCCCTTGTGATAGCAACCTTTATTATGCAGTCTGTCGCTTTTATTTCTTTACCATCACAAGTTCGTACAAAGCTTATTTCCCTTACAATAAAAGTTCAGACATATTTAGAGGCAATTTTTATTGACAACTTACTTGAAGGATCTTATTCAATCCCTAGCTAGATATAGTGGACTCTCATGACATGAAACTGGGTTTAAGGGTTTTGGATGCACAAGTAGTATCTCTACTTGGTGCGGATTTTTGGCTAGCAAAGATATTGGGCAAGCACCACATGTTGGAGGATCTATAACAATATAACTTCTATGTGAATATGAACAAGCATAATTCATTACGTTGTCTTCTTTGTCCAACATCAACAATTTGACATAAAATACTTAATGGGGGCTCAGAATCATAAAAGATGTCTAAGATAGTATATTTGCATCTGAATCTTCTCTTCCCTTATTAATTCTTTCATGAATTGCATCATTGACTAATGCTATGTTTGTTAACTTCCAATAAATTTTACGACTTATACTTTTCTTTATGTAATGTCATTACTTTCCATAAGATTAACATATGATCTTTTTTCATTATTTTCATTGCTAGAATTGAAACATGAAAGTAAAGAAGCAAAAACTCAAACTACTCTTTATTATATAACTCTCAACTCGATTACATAGATAGATAGATCACGAAGCTAACACTCGAAAATAGATCATACTAAACTTTTATTCAACTAGATCACAAAATAACTAAGGATCGGACTGAAAATAGGTAAAGATAATAAAAGTGATGGTGATACGATACCAGGGCACCTCCCCCAAGCTTGGCACAAGCCAAGGGGAGTGCCCATACCCATGTACTCAAGTTTCCTTCTTCGGTGATGGTGGCAGTGATGAAGTAGTGGGCTTATCCTCCGGCTTCCATGGCATAGGTTCCCCATCATAAAAAGATGAACGAGTCTCCGGAGTCCTGAAACTTGCAGCTAAACTCATACCTTTGAATCTTGCCTCATACTCAAAATTTTGGTTTTGAGGATCATAGATTTAGCCTTGGAGATAGTCGATTCGTTCATTAAGCTTGAAGATGATGTCCCCCATCGATTGGCCATCCACCTTGTGATTACGGGTGAATTCCGTGATCATGGAGTGGTTGGCGCTGAGTCCACGTTCCACCATCCCTTGGCACTTGAAGATCTCCTGCTCCACTGCTTCGAGCCTGGACTCCACGCTCCCGGTCTTCTTGGGTCCTTGAACATCCCGGATGTGAAGCACCCCCTCACGCGTCTCAATGGCTCGAGGGTGTTTCATCACCTCCGGTAGGTAGGGGTTGATGGCCTTCTCGTAGAACTTGTCCTTGGAAGAGCTTGGTGGAGCCATAGCGATCTAGATCTATCAGAAAAATAGCACGAAACAAGAACAAAGGAAATTTCTGCGATACGGTGGTCAAAACATACGGGAGTATATATAAAGAATTTTTATCTTGCAAAACAAGTAATCCAGGAGAAAACGGAGTCGGGAAGGCTCATGAGGGGCCCACGAGCCACCAGGGCGCGTTTGGGAGGGGTGGCGCGCCCTGGTGCCTCGTGGGCAGCAGGTGGGTCCCCTCAGCTGTTTCTTATTTTTTTATTTTTTCTAATATTTCAAAACTGACAGAAAGTATTTTTATGGAATTTTTGGAGTCGGTTTACTTACCGTATCACGTACCTCTTCCTTTTCAGGGTTCTGGAGTGTTCCGGAAGGTCTCTCTTATGTATTCCTCTGGTGTAATTGTTTTAATAATATTAGTTTCAACATTAATGGGAGTACCTAAAATATAGTGCTTGATTCTTTGCCCAATCACCACTCTCGGATTAGTGCATTCGGAGTTGTTTATTTTGATGGCTCCGGAGCGATAAACTTCTTCGATGATATACGGTCCTTCCCATTTAGAGAGAAGTTTTCCTGCAAAGAATCTCAAACGAGAATTGTACAATAGAACTTGCTCACCTACTTTAAATTCCCGTTTTTGAATTCTTCTATCATGCCATCTTTTAACTTTTTCTTTAAACAATTTGGCATTTTCATAAGCTTGGGTTCTCCATTCATCTAATGAGCTAATATCAAATAACCTCTTTTCACCGGCAAGTTTAAAATCATAATTTAGTTCCTTAATTGCCCAATATGCTTTATGTTCTAACTCAAGAGGTAAATGACATGCTTTTCCATAAACCATTTTATAAGGAGACACACCCATAGGATTTTTATAAGCAATTCTATAAGCCCATAATGCATCGTCAAGTTTCTTAGACCAATTCTTTCTAGATCTATTGACGGTTTTTTGCAAAATTAATTTTATTTCTCTATTGCTCAATTCAACTTGACCACTAGTTTGAGGGTGATAGGGAGATGCAATTCTATGGTTGACATCATATTTAGCAAGCAATTTATGGAATGCACCATGAATAAAATGTGAACCACCATCAGTCATTAAATATCTAGGGACTCCGAACCTTGGGAAAATAACTTCTTTAAGCATTTTAATAGAGGTGTTATGATCAACACTACTAGTTGGAATAGCTTCTACCCACTTAGTAACATAATCAACAACAACTAAAATATGTGTATACCCATTGGATTTAGGAAAAGGTCCCATATAATCAAATCCCCAAACATCAAATGGTTCAATAGCAAGTGAATAATTCATAGGCATTTCCTGACGTCTACCAACATTACAAATTCTTTGACATTCATCACAAGATAGGACAAACTTACGAGCATCCTTGAAAAGAGTAGGCTAATAAAAACCAGATTGTAATACCTTGTGTGCAGTTCTGTCTCCCTCATGGTGTCCTCCGTAAGCCTCGGAATGACACTTCCGTAGGATTTGTTCCTGTTCATGCTCAGGTATACAACGTCTAATAATGCCATCTACTCCTTCTTTATAAAGATGTGGGTCATCCCAGAAGTAATGTCTTAAATCAAAGAAGAACTTTTTCTTTTGTTGGTACATGAAACTAGGTGGTATAAATTTAGCAACAATATAATTAGCATAGTCCGCATACCATGGAGTATTACAAGAAGCATTTATGATAGCTAATTGTTCATCAGGAAAATCATCATTAATTGGTAGTGGGTCATCAAGAACATTTTCCATTCTAGACAACTTATCTGCTACGGGATTCTCAGCTCCCTTTCTATCAATAATATGCAAGTCAAATTCTTGTAGCAATAGAACCCACCTAGTGAGTCTAGGTTTAGCATCTTTATTTTCCATAAGGTATTTAATAGCAGCATGATCGGTGTGAACAATTACTTTAGAATCAACTATGTAAGATCTGAATTTATCACATGCAAACACAACTGCTAGAAATTCTTTCTCAGTAGTAGCATAATTTCTTTGGTCACTGTCTAGAATTTTACTAGCATAATGGATAACGTTTAATTTCTTATCAACTCTCTGTCCTAGAACAGCACCAACAGCATAATCACTAGCATCACACATAATTTCAAAAGGCAAGTTCCAATCAGGTGGTTGAACAATAGGTGCAGTGGTTAAGGCTTTCTTAAGTGTTTCAAAGGCTTCTAGACAATCATCATCAAAAACAAATGGAACATCTTTTTGCAAAAGATTGGTAAGAGGCCTAGAAATTTTAGAGAAGTCTTTAATAAATCTCCTATAGAAACCAGCATGACCTAGGAAACTTCTTATACCTTTAATATCTTTAGGACATGGCATTTTCTCAATAGCATCAGCCTTAGCTTTATCAACTTCAATACCTCTTTCAAATTTTTTTTGCCCCAAGACAATGCCTTCATTCACCATAAAGTGGCACTTCTCCCAATTCAAGACAAGATTAGTTTCTTCACATCTCTGCAAAACTCGATCAAGGTTGCTTAAGCAATCATCAAAAGAAGTTCCGTAAACGGAAAAATCATCCATGAATACCTCAACAATATTTTCAGAAAAGTCAGAGAATATAGCAGTCATACATCTTTGAAAGGTAGCAGGTGCATTGCATAAACCGAAAGGCATACGTCTATAAGCATAAGTTCCAAAAGGACAAGTAAAGGTGGTTTTCTCTTGATCGGCTGGTGATACGGGTATTTGAGAAAAACCAGAATAACCATCTAGGAAATAAAAGTGTGTATGCTTAGACAATCTTTCTAACATTTGATCAATAAAAGGTAAGGGGTAATGATCTTTTCTAGTAGCTTTGTTTAATTTTCTAAAATCAATTACCATCCTATAACCAGTTACAATTCTTTGTGGAATGAGTTCATTTTTATCATTAGGAACAACGGTAATACCTCCTTTCTTAGGGACACAATGAACGGGACTTACCCATCTACTATCAGCTATGGGATAGATTATACCTGCTTCCAGAAGTTTTAATATTTTGGTTCTTACCACCTCTTTCATCTTAGGATTTAATCGTCGTTGGTGGTCGACAACTGGTTTAGCATCAGGCTCCATATTAATTTTGTGCTGACATAGAGTGGGACCAATGCCCTTAAGATCATCATGAGTATATCCAATAGCAGCTCGGTGCTTCCTCATAGTTTTTAGTAATCTCTTTTCTTCATGCGCTGAAAGGTTAGCACTAATAATAACAGGATATATCTTCTTTTCTTCAAGATAAGCATATTTCAATGTATCAGGCAATTGCCTCAATTCAAATACAGGATCACCCTTAGGTGGAGGAGGGCCTCCAAGAGTTTCAACAGGCAAATTGTGTTTAAGGATAGGTGGTTGATCAAAGAACATTTTATCTATTTCCTTTCTTTCATTCATGTGCATATCATTTTCATGGTCTAGCAAATATTGTTCTAATGGATCAGTAGGAGGTACGACAATAGAAGCAAGACCAATAATTTCATCTTTACTAGGCAATTCTTTATCATGAGGTTGTCTACGAAACTTGGAGAAATTAAAATCATGAGATATATCACCAAACTTAACTCGAACCTTTTCTTTAACACAATCTATCTCAGCATTAACGGTATTCAAGAAGGGTCTACCAAATATAATGGGACAAAAATTATCTTGTTGTGAACCAAGTACTAAGAAATCAGTAGGGTATTTGATTTTACCACACAAGACTTCAACATCTCTAACAATCCCAAGTGGTGTAATAGTATCTCTATTCGCTAGTTTAATAGTAACATCAATATCTTCGATCAAAACAGGTGCAATATCATGCATTACTTCCTGATATAAAGAAAATGGGATAACACTCACACTAGCACCCATATCACACAAACCATGATAGCAATGATCTCCAATCTTAACAGAAACAACAGGCATGCCAACTACGGGCTTGTTCTTGTCTAACATATCTCGTTCATTTCTAACAGGTTTAGCAATTCTAGCAACCTCATCACAAAAGTAAATAACATGCCCATCTATATTATCGACTAAGAGATCTTTAACCATAGCAACATCAGGTTCAACTTGAATTTGTTCAGAGGGTCTAGGTGCTCTAATATTATTTTTGTTAACCACAGTTGAAACTTTAGCATGTTCCTTAATCCTAACAGGAAAAGGTGGTTTCTAAATATAAGTAGTAGGCACAACTGGATCAGCATGGTAAACAATTGTTTCTTCTTTAACACTAACGGGTTCCTCAATCTTTTCTTTAACAGGGGGATGATATTTAAACCACTTCTCCTTAGGGAGATCAACATGAGTAGCAAATGATTCACAAAAGGAAGCTACTATCTCAGAGTCAAGTCCATATTTAGTGCTAAACTTATGAAAAGCATCGGTAGCCATAAAAGATTTACCACAATCAAACTCAAGTATTATACCTAACTCATTACCTTTGTAGAGTTCCCAATCTTCAGAGTTGCGTTTAATTCTTTCCAGAAGATCCCATCTGAATTCAATAGTTTTCTTCATAAAGGAGCCAGTTGAAGAAGAATCGAGCATATTTTGATTATCATGAGAAAGCCGAGCATAAAAATTCTGTAAGATAATTTATTTTGAGAACTCATGATTGGGGCATGTGCACATCATGTACTTAAGCCTCCCCCAAGCTTGAGCGATGCTTTCTCCTTCACGAGGCCAAAAATTATATATATAATTCCGATCACGATGAACCAAATGCATAGGATAAAATTTCTGATGGAATTCTAGTTTCAATCGGTTCCAGTCCCATGTATCAGTATCATCACATAGCATATACCATATCAATGCCTTTCCCTCCAAAGATAAAGGGAATACTTTCTTCTTAACTCCATCTCCGGATAAACCTGCAAGCTTAAACAATCCACAAATTTCATCCACATAGATCAAGTGCATATCAGGATGTACGGTTCCATCTCCTGCATAAGGATTAGCTAGCAGTTTCTCTATCATACCCGAAGGAATCTCATAATAAATATTTTTAGTAGGTGCAGTAGGTTGAGGAGCAACTATTTGTGTTTCCGGTCGAGGTGAAGATACCCTGAACAAACCCCTCAAAGTATTACTTTCCATAGTGACAAGTGACAGTAAATTTTAGCACGTAATATAAATGTTTCCTTACCAAATTCCACTCACCAAAGGCGCTTCACTCCCCGGCAATGGCGCCAGAAAAGAGTCTTGATGACCCACAAGTATAGGGGATCAATCGTAGTCCTTTCGATAAGTAAGAGTGTCAAACCCAACGAGGAGCAGAAGGAAATGACAAGCGGTTTTCAGCAAGGTGTTTTCTGCAAGCACTGAAATTATCGGTAACGAGTAGTTTGATAGTAATATAATTTGTAACAAGTGACAAGTAGCAATAGTAACAAAGAGTGCAGCAAGGTGGCCCAATCCTTTTTATAGCAAAGGACAAGCCAGAACGATCTCTTATAATAAACAAAGCGTTCTCGAGGACACATGGGAATTTCATCTAGTCACTTTCATCATGTTTGTTTGATTCGCGTTCGCTACTTTGATAATTTGATATGTGGGTGGATCGGTGCTTGGGTGCTATTCTTACTTGAACAAGCCTCCCACTTATGATTACCCCCTCTCACAAGCATCCACAACTACGAAAGAAGAATTAAGATAACTCTAACCATAGCATTAAACATATGGATCCAAATCAGCCCCTTACGGAATAACACATAAACTAGGGTTTAAGATTCTGTCACTCTAGCAACCCATCATCTAATTACTACTCCAAAATGCATTCCCTTAGGCCCAAAGATGGTGAAGTGTCATGTAGTCGACGTTCACATGACACCACTAAGAGAATCAACAACATACATATCATCAAAATATCGAACGAATACCAAATTCACATGATTACTTATGACAAGACTTCTCCCATGTCCTCAAGAACAAAAGTAACTACTCACAAATCATAATCATGCCCAAGATCAGAGGGGTATTGAATAGCATAATAGATTTGAACATATAATATTCCACCAAATAAACCAACTAGCATCAACTACAAGATGTAATCAACAGTACTAGCAACCCACAGGTACCAATCTGAGGCTTTGAGACAAAGATTGAATACAAGAGATGAACTAGGGTTTGAGATGAGATGGTGCTGGTGAAGATGTTGATGAAGATTGGTCCTCCCACGATGAGAGGATCGCTGGTGATGTCGATGGCGACGATTTCCCCCTCCCGGAGGGAAGTATCCCTGGCAGAATCTCTCCGCCGGAGAGCAAAAGTGCTCCTGCCCATGTTCCGCCTCGAGACGGCGGCGCACCATCTCGGAAGTCTTCTCTATATTTTTTCTAGGGCAAATGGACTTATATACCAGAAAATGGGGGCCAGAGGCTGGCCAGGCGCCCCACGAGCCACCAGGGCGCGCCTTGGGGGGGGGGGGTGGCATGCCCTGGTGCCTCGTGGGCACCTGGGTGGCCCCCTCTGGTACTTCTTGCTTCCAGTATTTTTTATTTATTCCAAAATAAATCTCCGTGAAATTTCAGCTCATTTGGAGATGTGCAGAATAGGTATCTCTGACATAGCTTTTTCAGGTCTAGAATTCCAGCTGCCGGCAATCTGCCTCCTTGTGTAAATCTTGCATATTAAGAGAGAAAAGGCTTTAGAATTGCTCCACAAAGTGTTATATTGATTAAAAACACTATAAATAACAGTAGCAAAACATGATGCAAAATGGACGTATCACGCGCCTCCACCCGCCCCTCGCGGTCCTGCCCCGGTCCCGCCACCCGCGCCTGCGCCCACTGGTGGACGCAAACAGAAGGCTCGGGGGGTCACAACGGTCGGGCCCGCAACTCCAACCCCGCGCCGCGCCCCGTTGCCACCTCCGCTGCGGCGCCTACTCCGCCTTGGCTGTCGGGGTACAACCCATGGATGGGTGTGGCGCATGCGTACTCCATGCCCGTCCCGCGTCCTCTAGCTCCGGGCCTCCTCGGTCCCCGCTCGGCGCCTCACCAGGCGCTCCTGACTACGCCCACCCCATCCCCTCGGCGCATGGCGGCGCTACGGTGTACGGCGGCCCTCCAGCATATGGTGCTCCTGCGCCCTACGGTGGTCCTGCAGCGCACGGTGGCGCTCCTGGTGGCTCCTGGGACCCTGCGCTCCTTGCCGCCCTTCACGCCGCACCCTCTCCAAGCACCTACAATGGCGGCGGCAACTGGTACATGGACACCGGGGCTAGCTCCCATATGGCTTCACATCTCGGTATCCTCTCCCATGCCTCTCCCTATCCTTTCTTCTCTCGCATCGTCATCGGTGATGGTACCACCCTTCCCATCACCACCACGGCGCGTCTTCCCTCCCTCTTCCCTCTTCGTCATTACCTCTTCATAATGTGCTTGTCTCTCCATCCTTAATCAAAAACTTATGTTCTATTCGTACTCTTACTCATGAACATCCCATCACTGTTGAGTTTGACGCTCTTGGTTTTTCTGTTAAGCTTGCCCACTCCCGGAAGGTTCTGCACCGATGTGATTCCCCCGGCGACCTCTACCCATGCGGTCCAGCAGCGAGCAGCGGTCCGGCTGCTCTCCACGCCGACATCTCTCTTTGGCGCGCTCGTCTTGGTCACCCCGGCGCCGATGCTCTTCACAAAATTTTGCGCGCTTTCCCCTTTTCATGTAAGAAATGGGAGGCTCATACTTGTCATGCATGTCCCATAGGAAAACATGTTCGTTTGTCGTTTTCATCATCTTCATCAATTGCCACTTTTCCATTTGATGTTATTCATTGTGATGTTTGGACCTCTCCGGTGCCTAGCAATACGGGTTTGTCTTATTACCTTGTGATTTTGGACGATTTCTCTCACTTCACTTGGACTTTTCTGTTACGCCGTAAATCCGATGTAGCTTCGACTCTCCATGCATTTTATACTTATGTTGCCACCCACTTTCATCTCACCATCGCTCATTTTCAAACGGACAACGGAAAAGAATTTGATAATCTTGTTATTCGCAACCTTTTATCCACTCATGGCACTATTTTTTGCCTCACATGTCCTTACACATCACAACAAAACGGTCGTGCCGAACGTGTTCTTCGCACACTTAATGAGAGTGTTCGTGCTTTGCTTTTCCACACACATATGCCTGCACGGTTTTGGCCAGATGCCCTTGCCAGCGCCACTCTTCTTCTCAACATTCGGCCTTGCAAACCGCGGTGGAGCTACACACCTCATCACCTTCTATCCGGTCTCCTCCATCCTATGACGATCTTCACGTTTTCGGTTGCTTGTGTTACCCTAACATCACAGCCGCCGTGCCACATAAACTTGCTCCTCGGTCTCTTGCCTGTGTCTTTCGTGGATATCAACCTAACACCAAAGGTTTCCGCTGCTATGACCCGGTGTCCCATCGTGTGTTCGTTTCGCGGCATGTTTACTTTGATGAGGTTGTTTTTCCCTTTCAGCAGGCACCCACGACCGCACCCCGGTCTCCGGGTGCACCTTCTCGTCGGCCTCGTGGAGCCCTTGAGCTCCATCCGCCGCGATCGCATGCTGCACCCCCGGCCGCTCGCTCGGTTGGCTCCTCGTCCTCGGCTGGGACCACACCGACCGCGCCTTCATCAACACTGGACGCCTCGTCGGCCTCCACGCCGGTCTTGGTGTCTCCTTCATCGGCCTTCACGCCTGTCTCGGGAGGAGCCGGCCTCCGCAGGAGCCTCGGCGCCCCTATCGCCACCTTCGGCCGGGCACTCGGCCGGCCCCACGGCCGAGCCCTCGGCTGGCCCCTCGGACGCCTGTTCGGCCGGGCTCGAGGCCCATCCGTTGCCGCCTCCCGTGGCCTTGCCCGAGGCCCAGTCGTCGCCCATCGCCGCCCTCGCCCGCCTCCTCCACCGCCTCATCATTCCATGGTGACGCGTGCCAAGGACAGGATCCGACAGCTGAACCCGCGCTATCACAACCTCAGCGTCACAACCATCTCTGCATTGAGTATTGAGTAATCCGCACTGGCTCGCTGCTATGCACGCCGAGTACGATGCACTTGTCGCCAACCAGACTTGGACATTGGTCCCTCATCCTCCCGGCGCCAACGTCATCTCCGGCAAGTGGGTTTTTAGGCATAAACTCCTCCCAGATGGCTCCCTCGATAGGTACGAGGCTCGTTGGGTCGTTTGCGGCTTTGCACAGCGTGCCAGTGTTGACTTCTCGGAGACTTTTTCTCCTGTTGTCAAACCCGCCACGATCCATGTCGTCTTACGGCTGGCCGCTTCTTGATGATGGCATGTACATCAGCTGGACATCAACAATGCCTTCCTGTACGGTCATCTCCAGGAGCGTGTTCTTTGTCAGCAGCCGACCGGTTTCATTGACCCACAATGACCGGATGACGTCTGCCTGTTATCACGGTCATTGTACGGCCTGAAATAGGCCCCTCGTGCGTGGTACCAACGCATTGCGGCATTTCTCACTACTCTTGGCTTTTGCAGCACCACCTCCGACACGTCGTTATTCGTGCTCCATCAGGCCGATCATGTCGCCATGCTACTTCTGTATGTTGATGATATTGTCATCACTGCATCCAGAGAGGACCTTCTTTGCGACATCATTGGTCGTCTTGGCTCCGAGTTTCGCTTGAAGGACCTGGTTGCGTTGCACTTCTTCCACGACATTAATGTGTGACGCGATGCCTCCGGGTTCTTCCTCCATCAAAGGCAGTATGCTCTTGACCTGTTGGATCGTGCTGGCATGACGGCCTGCAAGTCGGCTGCCACACCCAACGAGGCCAAGCCGAAGCTCTCTGCCACAGCTGGACAACCCGCCACCGACGCCGCTCTATACCACAGTATTGTTGGTGCGCTTCAGTACCTCATGCTCACCAGACTAGACATTCAGTTTGCGGTGCATCAAGTTTGCTTGCACATGCACTCGCCCCGTGATGCTCACTAGTCTTTGGTCAAGCGCATTCTTTGGTACATTCGCGGCACGCCGACTTATGGTCTTCGTCTCCGCGCTTCCGCCTCCACCGAGCTTCTCGCCTACACGGATGCGGATTGGGCTGGCTGTCTCGACACTCGACGATCCACGTCGGGATACTGTGTCTTCTTCGGCAACTCTCTTGTCTCCTGGTCCTCTAAGCGGTAGCCCACCATCTCCCGCTCAAGTGTCGAGGCTGAGTAACGCGCTGTTGCTAAGACTTGTTGGCTGCGTCACCTACTTGGTGATCTTCGGGTCTCCATCCCGAAGGCTACGGTGGGTTTCTGTGATAATGTTTCGGCTACCTATCTCGCGGCCAATCCGGTACAACATAAGCGCACCAAGCACATTGAACTAGATGTTCACTTCGTCTGCGAGAAGGTCCAGTTGGGTCAGCTACGTGTCCTTCACGTACCGACTACCCAACAGTTCGCCGACATTATGACCAAGGGGTTGCCAACCGCTGCATTCCAGGAGTTCCGTTCCTGTCTTTGCATCACCGACGTTGACACTTCGACTGCGTGGGGGGGGAGGGTGTTGAATGCGACATATCTGTATCTATCTCCAATTGATCTTCCTATGATCTCTAGCCTTGTATAGATTGACTCCTAGAGATATGGTAGGGTTAGTTGGCTTGTCACGCAAGACATCACCTGTATATATTGTAACCGACTCCGATGAATACAATTGAGTTGCATCCTATAGCTTTCTATAGGCGACGTTTGCCCCTTTGTCCCCAGCTCCTGTCTCGATCCTGGGGTTTCCATGTCGTTTTGCTCCTCCGTTGGTCTGGTCAAGCGGTCGAAAGTGGAAGTTCTGAACGATATCCTGTCATGGATAGAGCCAAACCTGCTGGCTGGGACCTCTGTTGACGCTAGGTGCATGTGGGGGAGCCTCCAATCCTGCCCAGCCGGAGCCGGCCCGGCGGTGACCGCCGCACGGCCGCTGCCGACGCCGCCACCCCGACCAAATCCGGCACTTCCTCTGTCATCCCGCACTCCGAACATCCAATCTCTGCGTGCAGCCATGACTCCTCCTCCGCCGCCCATGCTAGAACCGTCCACAATGTCCGGCAGCCCGCTCTGCTCCCTCCCAGATGAGGCACCCAGGAACACTGGCTCATCCGCCGCGGTGTAGTCAAAGATCCCGTCGAGGTGAATCAGCACTTTGTACTACAGAAGGGTCGGCTCCATTAGAGGCGACCTCAGGCCCGGTTCTGGCACTTCTCAAAGATGATCTCGAGAAGAAGGTTGGTGGTAAATCTGAAGGGCGCTCCAAAAGAAAGCACGGTACAAATGCTCCTTCCTCCTCGAAGAAGAAGGCGGCTGCCCCAAGGAAACAAAAGCCATCTGTTGATCGTAATGGGAGCAGTTCTTCTTCTAATGACGATCCTCCTCTCACTAAAGAAGAGGTTGAAGCTACGCTGAGCGAGCATGTGAATATCACTACTTCAACTGTCTTGCCAGATCTTCGGACACAAGTTCCTCCTCAGTCTCCTTCGAAGAAAATGAAAATTCGAAAGACTCCTGCTACAACTGTCACGATGAAGCATCATGTCAATACCCCTCCTCATCCTGATGCTATTGATATGAAAGATTTGGTAGTGGATGCCCCTGTGCGAACTGCAAAGCCAGACAAGAGTATTCCCAGGCCTGCTCTGAAGAAGATCTCTGCTCCAATTCCCAAACAAGATGCTCCTAAACCCGAGGCTGTGAAGGATAAGGCTGCTAAATTTGCTCCAACACTGACTCAACCTCTGGCTTCTAAGCCTTCTTCCAAGCAAGTTCCTGTATAGACTGCTCCTGTTGTAGCGTCTGATGACCCTCACAACTATGAACACATATTCATCATGGAACAACTTGATCGGTTCGTTGAGAATTCATTCAATGGAGAAGTGGCATCTTTGCCCATACCCTCTAAAGTTGTCGAACAAGCCAGCTCCCTTGTGCAAGAAATGCAAGAGGATGTTGTTGAAATCAACTCCTTGCCTGCCGAGCTACTTGACCTGGACAGTCGAATGAAATCAACCTCTTCAAAGTTTGCATCAAAGAGCTCAAAGATTCTTACAAGGATGTTAACCATGCCATTTCTATCCTTTGCAACAGGCGGTTGTGTTTTCATTCAGATCTGGATGAAATGGTTCGGAAGATTTGCATCGAACACCAAGACAAGGTCACTGGCTACAATGATTTAGTCAAGGACCACATTGATCAAGTTGCTCAGAAAAAGAAGAAGCGAAAGAAGAAGCAAAGAAAGAAGGTTGCGAAGAAAAACGTTCCTCCCGCAACGAATGATATTCCACCTGAGCCATCTGTTGTGTTGTCACAGAAGGAATTGACTCCTGAGCCCGTCATTCCCTCGGAGCCCACAATAAAGGACTCAGACACTGCTCACTCACCAAGGCCAACTGAATCAGTGCCTGTGGAATCACCTATTCGAGCTGATATACCATCGCAGCGTTCTACTTTTGAGGAAGGTGAAATTCCTCGCTTCGAGAACCATGCTCCTCCTACTCAAGATGCTCCAAAAGTCTCGGATCCCATTATGACCGAGCCAATCATTCTTCCCTCAAGCACCGAGCAAGATCATCCACTCCCCACACTTAATTCAGAACCACCTCCTGTACAAGATTCGGCCTCAGTGCCTTCAGAAGATGAACCTGCCAAGCTGACAATTGCATCTGAAGCGCCATCGTTTGTGGTACCAGCTCCATCCCTGCTCAAATTAACTGTTGATACCTCTGCAAGAAATAATGAAGCTGGTCCCTCCAAAAGGAAATCTGTCTCTACACAACATCCATGCTCAGTTGTATATGGCGATGATTTTTGGCTGGCGCAGGCGCCAAAGGTCCACTATTCAATCGGAATGCGCACCCGCAGTTCTTTCAAGCTAGTCCTTATGACAGACCGCAAACTTCTGAATCTCCTCATTTCTGGACTAAGGAATAGGCGATCTATTACTCTCGGGTTCTGTATGAAACCAGAAAGATATTTCCTCACGAATATCTTAACATACCTGCAATGCGGAACATTGGCTACTTCAATCAATTGCTTCAAGACTTGGGTGATTTCTGTCTGACGAAAGGTTTGAATTCGAGCATTCGTGGAACCGAGAAATTATCCTCCAATTCTATTCCACTCTGTACATCACTGGTGATGAATCTGACAGTTCCAAGTGGATTATGGAATGGATGACTGATATGTCCAATTTGCATCATGATTTCCTACTGTTATTTATAATGTATTTGGTCATTATTTCACTTTATGATGCAATTCTTATGCCTTTTCTCTCTTAATTTGCAAGATTTATAAGAAGAGGGAGAATATCGGCCGCTGGAATTCTGGACCTGAAATAGCTACAACAGAGATACCTATTCTACATAGCTCCAAATGACCTGAAATTTCACGAGGATTTTTTCTTGAATATATAAAAAATATTGGACAAAAGAAAGAGCAGAGGGGACCCACCAGTTGCCCACAAGGCAACAAGGCGCCCTCCGGGGGCGCGCCCTGATGCCTTATGGGGCCCACAACTGTCCTCTGGCCCACTCCTTCTGCTATATGAAGCCATTTGCCCTAAAAAATTAAGGAGAGGACTTTCGGGACGAAGCGCCGCCATCTCGAAGCGAAACTAGGGCAGGAGCACTTTTGCCCTTTGGCAGAGCGATTCCGCCAGGGATACTTCCCTCCGGGAGGGGGAAATCGAAGCCATCGACATCACCAACGATCCTCTAATTGTGGGAGGGCCAATCTTCATCAACATCTTCACCAGCACCATCTCATCTCAAACCCTTGTTCATCTCTTGTATTCAATCTTTGTCTCAAAACCTCAGATTGGTACATGTGGGTTGCTAGTAGTGTTGATTACATCCTGTAGTTGATGCTAGTTGGTTTATTTGGTGGAAGATTATATGTTCAGATCCTTAATGATATTCAATAGCCCTCTGATCTTGAACATGAACATGATTTGTGAGTAGTTACGTTTGTTCTTGAGGACATGGGAGAAGTCTTGTTATAAATAATCATGTGAATTTGGTATTCGTTCGATATTTTGATGATATGTATGTTGTTGCTTCCTTTAGTGGTGTCATGTGAACATCGACTACATGACACTTCACCATACTTGGGCCTAAGGGAAGGCATTGTGGAGTAATAAGTAGATGATGGGTTGCTAGAGTGACAGAAGCTTAAACCCTAGTTTATGCGTTATTCCGTAAGGGGCTGTTTTGGATCCATATGTTTCATGCTATGGTTAGATTTATCTTAATTCTTCTTTCGTAGTTGCGGATGCTTGCGAGAGGGGGTAATCATAAGAGGGTTGCTTGTTCAAGTAAGAACAGCACCCTAGCACTGGTCCACCCACATATCAAATTATCAAAGTAGCAAACGCGAATTAAATGAACATGATGAAAGTGACTTGACGAGAATTTCCATGTGTCCTCGAGAACGCTTTGCTTTATATAAGAGACCGCTCCGGCTTGTCCTTTGCTATAAAAAGGATTGGGCACCTTGCTGCACTTTTGTTACACTTGTTACTTGTTAGTTGTTACGAATTATCTTGCTACAAAACTATCAGTTACCGCTGCTTTCAGTGCTTGTAGAAAACACCTTACTGAAAACCGCTTTTCATTTCCTTCTGCTCCTAGTTGGGTTTGACACTCTTACTTATAAAAAGGACTATGATTGATCCCCTATACTTGTGGGTCATCAAGACTCTTTTCTGGCGCCATTGCCGGGGAGTGAAGCGCCTTTGGTAAGTGGGAATTGGTAAGGAAACACTTTTATTACGTGCTGAAATTTACTGTCACTTGTCACTATGGAAAGTAATCCTTTGTGTGCAGTTCTGTCTCCCGCATGGTGTCCTCCATATGCCTCGGAGTGACACTTACGTAGGATTTGTTCCAGTTCATGCTCAGGTACACAACGTCTAATAATACCACCTACTCCTTCTTTATATAAGTGTGGGTCATCCGAAAAGTAATGTCTTAAATCAAAGAAAAACTTTTTCTTTTGTTGGTATGTGAAACTAGGTGGTATATATTTAGCAACAATGTAATTAGCATAGTCTGCATACCAAGGAGTATCACGAGAAGCATTTATCACAGCTAATTGTTCATCAGGAAAATCATCATTAATAGGAAGTGGGTCATCAAGAACATTTTCCATTCTAGACAAATTATCAGCTACGGGATTCTCAGCTCCCATTCTATCAACAATATGCAAATCAAATTCTTGTAACAGAAGAACCCACCTAATAAGTCTAGGTTTAGCATCTTTCTTTTCCATACGATATTTAATAGCAGCATGATCGGTATGAATAGTAACCTTGGAATCAACAATGTAAGATCTGAATTTATCACATGCAAACACAACTGCTAAAAATTCTTTCTCAGTAGTAGCATAATTTCTTTGAGCACTGTCTAGAGTTTTACTAGCATAATGGATGACATTCAATTTCTTATCAGCTCTTTGTCCTAGAACAACACCAACAGCATAATCACTAGCATCACACATAATTTCAAAGGGTAGGTTCCAATCAGGTGGTTGAACAATAGGTGCAGAAATTAAGGCTTTCTTAAGTATTTCAAAGGCTTCTACGCAATCATCATCAAAAACAAATGGAACATATTTTTGCAAGAGATTAGTAAGAGGCCTAGAAATTTTAGAGAAGTCTTTTATAAACCTTCTATAAAAACCAGCATGACCGAGGAAACTTCTTATACCTTTGATATCTTTAGGACATGGCATTTTCTCAATAGCATCAACTTTAGCTTTATCAACTTCAATACCTCTTTCAGAAATTTTATGCCCAAGGACTATACCTTCATTCACCATAAAGTGGCACTTCTCCCAATTCAAGACAAGATTAGTTTCTTCACATCTCTGCAAAACTCAATCAGGGTTGCTCAAGCAATCATCAAAAGAAGTTCCGTAAACAGAGAAATCATCCATGAAAACCTGAACAATCTTTTCACAAAAGTCAGAGAATATAGCAGTCATACATCTTTGAAAGGTAGCAGGTGCATTACATAAACCAAAAGGCATACGATGATAAGCATAAGTTCCAAAAGGACAAGTAAAGGTGGTTTTCTCTTGATCTTCAGGTGACGCAGGTATTTGAGAAAAACCAGAATAACCATCTAGAAAGCAAAAGTGTGTATGTTTAGATAATCTTTCTAACATTTGATCAATAAAAGGCAAGCGGTAATGATCTTTCCTAGTAGCTTTATTTAATTTCCAGAAATCAATTACCATCCTATAACCAGTTACAATTCTTTGTGGGATAAGTTCATTTTTGTCATTAGGCACAACGGTAATACCTCCTTTCTTAGGAACACAATGAACATGACTTACCCATCTACTATCAGCTATGGGATAAATTATACCTGCCTCCAGAAGCTTTAATATTTCAGTTCTTACCACATCCTTCATTCTAGGATTCAGCCTTCTTTGATGATCAACAACGGGTTTAGCATCTGGCTCCATATGAATTTTTTGCTGACATAAAGTGGGGCTAATGCCCTTAAGATCATCAAGAGTATATCCAATAGCAGCACGGTGCTTCTTCAGAGTTTTAAGTAATCTCTTTTCTTCATGCTCTGAAAGGTTAGCACTAATAATAACAGGATATATCTTCTTTTCATCAAGATAAGCATATTTAAGTGTATCAGGTAATTGCTTTAATTCAAACACAGGATCACCCTTGGGTGGAAGTGGATCTCCCAAGGTTTCAACAGGCAAATTATGTTTAAGGATAGGTGCTTGTTTAAAGAACAGCTCATCTATTTCATTTCGTTCATTCATATGCATATCATTCTCATAGTCTAGCAAATATTGTTCTAAAGCATCAGTAGGAGGCACAACAATAGAAGCAAGACCAATAATTTCATCCTTACTAGGTAATTCTTTATCATGAGGTTGTCTACGAAACTTAGAGAAATTAAACTCATGAGACATCTCACCAAAATTAACACTGACAGTTTCTTTAGTGCAATCAATCTTGGCATTTACTGTATTCAAGAAAGGTCTACCAAATATAATGTGTGACACTCCTGACTCAATCATGCACTAATCATACACGCAAATACGCACAATCAAGATCAGAGACTCACGGGAAGATATCACAACACAACTCTAGACACAAATTAAAGTCATACAGCTTTATATTACAAGCCAGGCCACGAAGGCTCGAATACAAAGTCAGCGGAAGCAACAATATCTGAGTACAGACAAAACTAAACAAGTTTGCCTTAAGAAGGCTGAGGAAAACAACGACATCTAGATCGAAAAGGCGCAGGCTTCCTGCCTGGGAGCCTCCGAAACTACTCTTGGTCGTCGGTCTCCATGTAGTAGTAGGCTCCGTCGGGGTAGTAGTAGTCATCGGCGGGATCAGCTGTCTCCGGGACTCCGTCATCTGATCGCAGCAATCGGGTAGGGGGGAAAAAGGTAGCAAAGCAACCGTGAGTACTCATCCAAAGTACTCGCAAGACTTACATTAGATCTATGCTAAGTATGCATCGGTATCAAAGGGAAGGGGCTGTATCTGTGGACTATACTGCAGAATGCCAGAGTAGAGGGGAAAGGCCTAGCCTATCAAAGACTAGCATCTTGCAGCATTAGAAGAGTGCAGATTAGCATATTATAAAGTAATAAGTAAGTAGTAGCAACGCCCAGAGATCCTTTCGCGACTCCCTGCGAGAAAGCGATCCCGGAGCCATCATATCAGTTTAATGTCATATGTATCCAATTCTAGTTGTAGTAGATTGGGATACAACTCCGAGCGTCCTGTTACCGTGGACACGGCTATTCGAATAGATAACTTCCCTGTAGGGGTGCACCAACTTACCCAACACGCTCGATTAACTCTGGCCGGACACACTTATTCGGGTTATGCCCGGCCTTGGCTGATCGACACGTCGTGGTCCTACCTAGGCTCAATAGAGAGGCCAGCACGCCAGTCTACATCCTAAGTGCGAAGGGGTCATGGGCCAATCGTCCTTTGCACTCCCTTAATAAAAGCGCAGGCGGTTACCGTCCAACCCGGCGCGTGCCACTCAATTGCTGAGGTCTGAGAGCTTTCGGAAGAATCGTACGACGCCGAGTGCCCACTTTTATTCCCGCATGGTGGTCAGTACGAAAAGGCCAGAGGCCTACTGAGATCATATATCCAAACCCATTAGTGTGTTGGGAGCTCACGGAGACGATCAGTGATCCTGTCGCCCCGTCTCGCGGACTTACGACAAGGGCCAGGCCCATCCCTCTCCTGGGGCGGTCTGCCTCCCGGCCGTGCCGCGTCATTAACTCACGGGTACCCTCACGGTCAACCCGACTTCCATAACTCTCGCGGGTACCCCTTGGGTCGACCTGACTGCAACAAGGGACTGAGGTAAAGTCAAGGTATTCGTGTGTCCATAACATTAAGGGGGAAATCCGAGGAATCACCCTCGATGGATTCCTTCTCGATGTATCCGTCAAGGTGAACTTGGAGGAATCACCCTCGATGGGTTCACACTTGAGGGGTTGCACGACAGAGTCATCATCGGAGGTGGTGAATGAGGAATCACCCTCTGTAATCCACAACCGATTAGCTACACTACAGAGATATCATCAGGAGTGAGGTAAGAGGTATCACCCTCGGCACTCGATAGTAGCTCTGCAGAGTCGTACAACTAAGGGGGAGTGCGGTGGTGTGCTCGGTCTCAGCATGTCGATCACATGGATCGAGTCACCGGTAGTAAAGCAAGGCAACAAAGACCAGGGTGTGGGGCCACTGATGGATCACTAACCAGCCTATACAAAGCATATAGGACAACAGATAAAGTATCAACAACAGGTTACAAAATCAGGCTATGCATCAAAATAGGAGCTATCAAATAACAGTAGCAAAATCTAATGCAAGCACGAGCGAGAAAGAATGGGCGATATAGGAATGATCAAGGGGGTTTTGCTTGCCTGGAAGCTCTGCTGAGAAGGACGGGTCGTCGACGACGTAGTCGTACTCAGGGTCAACAGCAGTCTCGGGGTCTACCGGAGAGAAGAGGAGGAAGAAACACTAAATATAAAGCAAACAAATGCATCACAAGGCATGACATGGCAATATGCTATGCTAGGGGTGACCTAATGCGGTGCTAAGCGTTACAGACGGAGCGGGAAAATATCTGGGAATCTGACCAGGGGGGCCCACATGTGAGTGACAGAGCACTTTAACAGAGGCTTAATTTTAACTAATTAAGTTAATTAACTAGTGAGACCCACTTGTCAGTTAATTAACGGCTACAGGGCACCAAACAAGGCGCAGTTTGCGGCATTCGATCGGGCGTTTGACGCCGCGTCGAACCGTGGCGGTGCCGTGGCCGGAGATGCCCTACAGCGACGATGGCGAGCGCCGTGGCAGACGCCAGAGTACGGGTCCGGGCGAAAACGTAGCTAGCGGCGTCGTAGGGCTGCGCGCGTGCGCGCGTTCGGCTACTGGGAGCTCCAGGAGCTCGATGCACTGCCCAGGAGCGAGCGCGGCTGCCTATGAGCGCGACTGCGACGAGCTCGATGGCGGCGAGCTCGGCCATGACGGAAGCGACGGCTACGGGCGCGGAAAGAAGGGGGAAACAGAGGGGTTTCGGTCGTCAGCTCACCTAGAGGCACACGGCGGCCGTTGGGAGGTTTAGTAGCAGCAGCGGCTGACGGTGTCCAGGACTAGGAGGTACTCACCACGTCGTCTCCCGACCTGTGGGTCGGGCCGACGACTCCCATGGCGGTTCACTCATGGGCCACTTCGGGTAGCCCATGACGTATACAAGGAAGATTCCACGAGACTTGGCGCCCAAGCCGAAGACTCTCCTAAACCCTAGGCCTCCGGTGCATATATAAACCGAGGCTAGGCTAGTCAATAGATCAACTCATATTCATTAGAACAATCTCGTGGTAGATACATGTACTCTGTACTACACCCCATATGAATACAATCAAAAGCAGGACGTAGGGTATTATCTCTTCGAGAGAGCCCGAACCTGGGTAAAATCCTGTGTCCATGTTACCATCGCTCCAAGACGCCTAGCTTAGGACCCCTACTACGAGATATGCCGGATTTGACACCGACATTGGTGCTTTTATTGAGGGCCTGCTGGCAGTCGCCGCGGTGCGATGGGAATTCAGATCGTCTCCGGCGCGATCTACACATCGGAACTGAGCTTTATTGTCGATGTCGGCATCTTCGTCGCCGGCTCGACTAGTCACCTTGGCTGGACCGAGGACTAGGCTTCTCTTCGGATCGTCAAGTTCGGACGGATGTCTTCGTCATCATCAACTCCGATCTCATCCGGGATCATGGAAAAATCGTCCATGGTGCTCGGGGGCTCAACGTCAACATTGCCCTCGCGCGATCATGCAGTTTTTTCTGGACAGCGGATTCATGTTCACCGTCCCCGTCTCCTCGAGCGTCGCTTTGACGATTGCTTAGGTGGAATTGTGCGGAATTGAGTCTAGAACAACCCTGCAAAATTTCGTCGCGTTCCGATGGAGGAATCTCCGGCGATCTTCGATATACCGGAGCCCTGTCGAATCTGGACGGGAATCTGGACGAGTTTAGGGCGAGGAGTCCAGCAGTCAGCTCGGACGTCCTTTGGAAGATCCAACCATTCATCGGCTGCGGAATTCCCATATCTACCACCCCTCAAAATTTCAGCTCGATCCGACCGTTCAAACTCCGGGAAGCGTCCGATGAGTGCTTCAATTTTCGGATCTGTTTTCTGCGCGAAAACGAATCTGACCCGAATTCATCTTTCTTCATGAACGGGATATTGGACATCCTTTTTGAAGAAAATTTTTCTAGGGTATTGTGTGTTGTTCTCAAACACGTGCCCGCAAATTTTGAGTCTTTTCCGAGGCGATCTTCACCGTCGCGCCGATATCAAACCGGCCCGACCACGTTGCTCCACGGCTACCGACCCGCGTCAACATCGACCGCGCCGTCGCTCCATCGAGCCGACGACAACCACCTCGGATTATCACCTGGGCGAGCCGACCAAGAGTTCGGTACCGCTCTCCCTAATGATCGTCAAGATAACATCGTCACCTTACGGATTGTACGGGTCGGGCGCGCCAAGCATCGCCGCGCGGTCACTTCTCAAGCCGGCATTGACCGCGTCACAAGTTCCGACCTGCGTCGGCATCGCCGCGCCGTTGCTTCTTCAAGCCGATGTCCACCACGCCGACCTGCTTCGACACCTCGGCTGGCATGGGGCTGCAACGTCACCTTACCGACCTGCTCCGTCACCTCGGCTAAACCGGGGGCTTCGCCATATCTTTATCAACCTACTCCGGGGACTTCGGCGTCACCAGCCGACCAGCTTCGTCAGCTCGGCCGGACCGGGGGCTTCGCCTCAACATATCGGCAGTGTTGTACTACCACTTCATCAAGCCGAGCTCTTCGCTCGGACACCTCGGCCGGACCGGGGGCTTCGCCATCGCTTCATCGACCTACTCCGGCGTCACCCTGCCGACCTACTCTGTCTCCTCGGCTGGACCCGGGGCTTCGCCTCAGCACATCGACAGTTTTGTGCTGCCACTTCATTAGCTGAGCTCTTCGCTCGGCCACCCCAGACCGGCTTGGGGGCTAGGATCTCGACCCGTTGCAAGCCCGGATTACGTCATCAACACCGAGCACATTAACCAGCTAAGTCGCTTTCATGCTTAACTTTTTTCAATTTTCAATTTTTGTTTGGTTCATCCAAGCGTTATACTTTTGTGTTAAATAGACAAGTTATTAGTTAAACACTTAGTTTGTTAAAACCTCTGTTTGTTAAAAACACCCCCTTTACCCATGTTAACTGGGGCCTCTTAAATTTATACGAGCCGTTTTATAATAAGTGTTTTCTTCTAAGTCATTGCAAAGTCTTTTTCTACCACTCCTTTCTCGACACGAGTGTGTGGTCAATAGCCGGATAGCCTGGTTTCTCTCTAAAGCCGCTCGAGTTTGGTTCGCTAAACTGGCCTGAGAAGCACTCCGCCTTCGGGGATAGGAGGTTGAAGCCGAAGGCTGACCCGCTTGAAGTCTTGAGATCGGATGGGTCATGTTAAAGCACGACGGAAGGACAAACTAATTTTAAGACCACTTTTTGGATTGGCACCAAAAAACTTGATTTAGTTCGGACGTTAAGTTTTTACATAAAGTTTTTTGGCTTTTCGAGCTTATGGCACTTTTAAGCTATTTGTATGTTTTTCTTTCAGGAGGCGGGACATCCTCATGACCGAGGTGCCTTGCGTAATAATTCAGCTCGGGAGATCTTTTCCGACCAGCAGCTCGGCATCTTTCCTGTCGACCTACACCTCGGCGTTGGCAAAACGCACATGACATCTAGACTAGTCCCGAGGATATTCGATCCTCAGGTTGGTCGACCGCAACCAACCTGAGTCTCGGGGGATACTGTGTGTCTCCAGCATAACTCTCGCAGTACAACGTTGGATGCCTTTAAAGCATCGGCAATATCAACGGGGGGCTATGACTAGAGCTGAACCCACCAAAAGCCAAGGTACTCCGAGGAGTCCTCGGCAAAATGTTCTCGGATATTGCTTTATATGCATCAGTTTCGAATTGTGCCTTCGGTCAATAGTTGGGTTGCCCGGCTCCTGTGCTTGCCTCCTACGTTCCGCTTTGTTCGGCTTGGTGTGCAAAGGGAGAACCACTGCGATTTTACTTCCGATTTAACTGGTCAAGTACCTCAGTGGAGAAACCCGAAAACTGACTGTCACAATGAGCGCAAACTGGTCAGCGATCCGATGACTGTGTCAAACTATCGATCGATAGAGGTTACCCCGTGGCCTTTCATAAAATTGGCCGAAGTGTTAATGGCTTGACCTCGGCTGACGCCAAACACTAACCGGGGGCTAGTAACTGGCCTCCTAACTTTAAACTCCTATGACTAAGTGAAAGTTATAAAGCCTGGATATCTGATTGCCTCGTTTCCGCTAACACAACCACCTCCGGGCACCGAGACGTTGGCTAAGGGTTGACTTGTTACTGCGAAAACACCCTGCGTAGCATCTACAAAGGGGTAGAAGCCGACGATGGGCCACTCTCAAACGATAATCGGTCACAAAGGAGTCAAAATAGCATATAGCATAAAAGCGTTTGTATTCAATATACGAGCGCTGCCTTCCGTAATTATCATTATAAAGCCATAAATATGCATCAATTTGACTTAAGATTTTGGCCAAGCTGGGTTGCCTGGCTCCTGTGTTTACACCCTACGTTACCGATTGTTCGGCTAGGGGGTAAAGGGAGCACCTCTGCGATTGTTATTACCGGGTCATCCGGGTTAGTACCTCAGACTGGGTGAAGCCGAAAGCTTGCTATCTTAAGAATATAATTGGTCGGCAACGACGGAAGTGAAATTTTTGGTTCATTAAGACCACAGAGTTCGGGAACTTTCCCCAAACTAAATCCTCAATATTTTTCTCCCACATTGAGTGGAGGTGAGGTCTCATGATCATGGTCAACATGACAACCTGGGAAAAGGAACCAATAAAGGAACTATTTTTCCCAGAAGATGTTTCTTACGTTAAATAGTAATATAACATATCTCTCCACGTACCTTTGTTTATAAAACCATATGGCCGGATTGCCTTGTTTGCCGTAAATCTTTGCCCTTATAAAGGCTTTATAAAGTAGGACAAACACTCCTCAGCTACTGGCCGAGGAGGTTAAAGCCGATGGTCGGTCAACAAAGTTTTGTACAATGCGGATCCGAGCATTAATGATGTAAAGTACTTGGATACGTAGAATCATTACACATAAATTGTGATTAAAGTCAATTTACCCTGGATATCGATCCTTAATTCGGCCACCCTTGCCCAAGTTAAGGCTCGGGGGCTACTGGGCTTCGCGCTTCTCACTTAAAAGTCATTAACGGATTACATCGATCCCCTAATCTGGTGTTGCCACCCGACCAGTGGCTCGGGGGCTACTGCATTGATGATTCAATGCAAAAAATTCAAAGTGCAAAACAGTTTCCGAGGAGATTACGATCCTCGGGTTGGTCGACCGCACCCAACCTGAGTCTCGAGGACTATGCACACCGTGTTTCTATTCCTAAATATGCTGCCGAGCTAGGAATTGATCCTCAGGCCGATTTCGCGAATCGACCTGAGTCTCAGGGGCTACTGGGATCAGCGGTTTTATGTTTTCCTTCAGGTGCATCTCGGATTTTAGGCCGACACACACACCTTGAGGGCTACTGGCTATATATCTCGGTAGAGAATAAATGGCACCAATCGAAAATGTATCCGCAAAAAATCAGCCCAAGACCGAGGTGGTGCACCACCTCGGAAGCAATCCGGCATAAAGCTCGGCTGCGAGTGACTAGCTCCATAGAGAACTTTTTCGGCGTTAAGCTCGGATAACCTCCTTCAAACTTTTTCAAAGACGAGGTACTCTATGCCTCCTCGGATGTAGTCCGGCGCTGGAGCTCGGATACAGACCGGCGTTGGAGCTTGGCTGCTAAAATGTAACTCGGATGCAGACCGGCATTGGAGCTCGGCTACAAAAGACACCTCGGATGCAGTCCGGCGTTGGAGCTCGGATGCAAGAGGACACCGCCGCACGGGAAAAACTTTGAACCCGAGGTATGGCGTAAAAAAGAACAAGGCATTGATAAAGCCCAAGAACCTAAAGGGACTCCTCGGATGCCCGACATGTCAACTCTTCGGTTACACCTCGGCGAACCTCAAGATCGGAGATGGGAAGATTTGTTGAACCAGTTTTCAAGACCGACGACCGAAGACGAAGAACAGCTCGGAAGAACCGAGGAGCGTCCCCAACTTGAAGACCGGTTCAGGGGGTACTGACGGTGTCCTGGACTAGGGGGTACTCACCACGTCGTCTCCCGACCCGTGGGTCGGGCCGAGGACCCCCATGGCGGTTCACTCATGGGCCACTTCGGGTAGCCCATGACGTAATACAAGGAAGATTCCACAAGACTTGGCACCCAAGCCGAAGACTCTCCTAAACCCTAGGCCTCCGGTGCATATATAAACCGAGGCCAGGCTAGTCAATAGATCAACTCATATTCATTAGAACAATCTCGTGGTAGATACATGTACTCTATACTACACCCCATATGAATACAATCAAAAGCAGGACGTAGGGTATTATCTCTTCGAGAGAGCCCGAACCTGGGTAAAATCCTGTGTCCATGTTACCATCGCTCCAAGACGCCTAGCTTAGGACCCCTACTACGAGATATGCCGGACTTTATACCGACAGCGGCCGCGAAATCGCCGGAGATGCTCACGGATCCAAGGAAGAAGACGACGTCGCCGCAGTTGATGCAGGGGGCTTCAGCTCCAACGAGTGGCTCCAGTAGACGAGGTAGACGACGGCGGCGCTTCTGGCGCAAGCAGGGATGGCGGGGAGCTAAGTGGGCGCACGGGTGAGGTCGGCCATGGCGAGAGGGGATCGGCTCATCACAGGAAGGAAGAAGGCGAGTGAGAGAGGGGGATCTGAGGGGCTAGGGTTCGCCAGGGGGAGGTGCGCGGGGTCCATATCCCCTCCAGACGCCCTGTAGCGGTGCGTTGTTGATCGGACAAGAGGGGGGGCTGGCGCAGCGTGCGCGCGCGGGCTGACGCGCGAGGAGTGAGGCGGGAGGTGGGGGATGACCGGGGAAGTGGGCTGGGCCGGCTGGGCCAGGCACTGCGCACTAAGTCCCAGTGCACAGTGGCCTTTCTCTTTTCTTTTTCTGATTCTTTTCTGTTTTCTTTATTCCTTTCTCTTTTGCATTTTTTTGTATCAAATGAGTTTTGTAAAATATGGAACTTTGCCACATATTTACATTGAAATATTTGGCACTGCCACAAAAAGTTTGGGAGAAGTTTGAATTGATTTGAATTTTGCATAAATGAAAAGGCATTTAAAATGCTGATTTGGCACTATTTTAATTGCTATAGCCCATTTAAGCAAATAAGTGATGTTGTTTTCCTTAACACATAATTGTTATGGAATATTTGCTAAATGATGGACTATTTTGCAACCATGTTTGTGAAACTTTAAATTTCACTTGCAACTTGAATTGATTTCAGTGGTGGAATTTGAAATGAGATATGAATCCATAGTGATCAAGCATAGCAAAGCAAAGTGACTTAGCATAATCATGAAGGATCACTATAGTATAATACATGGGGGTGTTACAACTCTCCTCCTATAAAGGAAATTCTCGTCCCGAGAATTAAGAGGTAGAAGGGAAAATATTGGGGTATTCTTCACGAAGGCGATCCTCGCGTTCCCAAGTGGCTTCATCTTCAGTATGATTCGACCACTGCACTTTAAGGAACTTGATTACCTTTTGACGGGTCCGACGTTCAGCTCGATCCAGAATCCGGATTGGATGCTCCTTATAAGATAGATCATCTTGCAATTCGAGCATCTCATGATCCACTGCACGGTGCGGATCCTTGAAGCATCGACGAAGTTGCGACACGTGGAAGACATCGTGGATGTGAGAAAACTGCGGTGGCAATTCCAATTTGTAAGCCACATATCCACGTCTGGCGAGAATGAGGAAGGGTCCAATGTAGCGAGGAGCTAACTTGCCCTTGATTCCAAAACGATGAGTGCCATTCATAGGAGTGACATGCAGATAAGCATGTTCACCAGGTTGGTAGATCGATCCCCAGTGTTTACGGTCATAGTTGCTCTTCTGACAAGACTTGGCTGCCTTGAGATTTTCCCGGACAATACGGACTTGATCTTCAGCTTGTTGTATAATATCCGAACCAATGAGCGGCCGTTCCCCAGTTTTTGACCAATTCAGAGGGGTTCGACACTTACGTCCATATAACACCTCGAAGGGTGCCATCTTCAAGCTAGCTTGATAGCTGTTATTGTATGAGAATTCAGCATACGGGAGAGATTCTTCCCACTTCTTGCCAAATGAGATGACACAAGCACGTAGCATATCTTCAAGCACTTGGTAAACTCGTTCAACTTGTCCTTGGGACTGGGGGTGATAAGCTGTGCTCCAGGTTATATGAGTTCCCATAGCTTGTTGGAAACTTTCCCAGAACTTTGAGGTGAAGAGGCTGCCACGGTCTGAACTGATCTCCTTCGGAATACCGTGGAGTGTCACAATTCTGGAGATATACAAGTTTGCTAACTGACTAGCAATGATCATCTCCTTGACTGGTAGAAAGTGTGCAACTTTGGAGAATTGGTCGACGACGACAAGAATAGCATCGTGACCCTTTTGTGATTTGGGAAGGCCAGTAATGAGAGCCATCTGAACCTTGTCCCATTTCCATTCAGGGATAGGAAGCGGTTGCAGGAGTCCAACAGGTTTTTGATGTTCTGCTTTGAGGCGATGGCAAACGTCACATTCAGCAACATATCGAGCAATGTCTTGCTTCATATTAGACCACCAGTATCTCAGACGAATGTCTTGGTACATCTTGGTACTTCTCGGATGAATAGACAGAGGTGTGTCATGTGCTTCTTTCATAACTTTCCCTGTCATATCGTCGAACTGGGGTACCACAAGGCGATCTTTGAAGAACAAAGCTCCATCCTTATCAAGCGAGAAATCTGAGGCCTTACCAGAGGCAAGATCACTCTTAATCTGATCAACTTCAGTGTCATTCTCTTGCATAGTCTTGATGGATTTCTTGAGAGTTGGTTCCAGGACAAGGGTATTGAGAGAACCTTGTGGAACAATATGGAGGTTCATTTTGCGAAGTTCTTCATAAAGAAGGGGTTGAGCTTGCTGAACCATGAGGTTGTTGCCATAAGACTTGCGGCTCAAAGCATCGACCATAACATTAGCCTTACCAGGGGTATATGAAATACCGTAGTCATAATCTGTAATACCCTCCATCCATCTTTGTTGACGGAGATTCAAGTCTGGCTGAGTAAACAGATATTTCAGACTTTGATGATCAGTGTAGATCTCGCAACGATTACCAAGAAGGTAATGTCGCCACAACTTCAGTGCATATATAACTATAGCAAGTTCGAGATCATGAACTGGGTAGTTCTCTTCATGAGGACGCAACTGTCGTGAGGCATAAGCAATCACTTTGCGCTCTTGCATCAGGACAAACCCTAATCCTTGATGAGATGTGTCGCAATAGATGACGAATTCCTTGCGAGAATCCGGAGGAGCAAGCACTGGAGCAGATGTCAACTTATCTTTGAGTGTCAGGAAACTTTCCTGGCATTTTTCTGTCCACTCAAACTTAACGCCTTTGTGAAGCAGATTGGTCAAGGGCTTGGCAATCTTGGAAAAGTTCTCGACAAAACGGCAGCAATAGCTGGGGAGTCTGAGAAAACTTCTGACTTGCTTGACATTTTTCGGAGGAGTCCAGTCAAGAATAGCCTGAACTCGCTCTGGGTTGATAGGAATACCATCCTTGGAAATCACATGACCAAGATAGGTCACTTCGGATAACCAGAATTCAGACTTGGAATATTTGGCATATAGCTGATGCTCTCAAAGCTTTTCCAGTATAAGACGAAGATGTTCAGCATGTTCTTCTTTATTCTTGGAATATACAAGGATATCATCCAGATAAACCACGACGAACTTGTCAAGGTATTCCATGAAGATATAGTTCATCAATCGAGGGAACGTTACTGGAGCATTGGTTAAGCCAAAGGACATGATGGTGTACTCGTATGAACCATAGCGAGTAACAAAAGCGGTCTTCGGAATATCCTCTTCGCGGACTCGGATCTGATGGTAACCCAACCTCAAGTCGAGTTTAGAGAATACTGATGAACCAGCTAGTTGATCATACAGATCATTGATCCGAGGAAGCGGATACTTGTTCTGAATTGTTGCCTGATTGATAGGTCGGTAATCTTGGACTAACCGGTTCGTACCATCCTTCTTCTTAACGAAGAGAGAAGGTGCTCCCCAAGCCGAGGAACTGGGACGAATGAAACCCTTACGAAGTGATTTGTCGATTTCCTCCTTAAGTTCAAGGAGTACATGCAACGGCATCTTGTAGGGTCGCTTCGCAATAGGATTGGTGTCTGGTTTTAAGTCGATGACAAACTCGATAGCTCTAACAGGGGGTACTCCTGGAAGTTCTTCTGGAAAGAAATCTTGGAAGTCGCAAATGACTGGAACGTTTTCGATTCCCTCAAGAGGTGAAGCGTTCAACGCATTCAGAGAATATATCTGGGTTTCGGCATTTCGAATAATTCGAGCAGAGTAGTTCACTATCTCGTCAGAAGAATGTAGGAGTTGGACGGTTTTAGTGGCACAATGGATTGAAGCAATATGCGCTTTCAACCAATCCATTCCCAGAATAAGGTTAATATTGGAAGACTTCAACATAATGGGAGAGACATGGAATTCCAACCCTTCAATTTCAACGGTGACGTTGTGGCTAACCATGGAGGCTTGACATTGGCCCGCGGAGGTATTTACCACTTGTGGAATGTTCAACTCCTCATATTTAATGCCATGCATGTATGCAAAAGCTTCTGATATGAATGAATGCGATGCTCCTGAATCAAATAAAACAGAAGCTGGTACTGAATTAACAAGAAGAGTACCCATCACAGTAGCAGGCTGATCTTGAGCTTCATTCAGATCAACATGGTAAGCTTGACCACGACCATAAGAAGGTCTGGCATTGTTGTTGCGGGGCTGGTTGTTACCACGGCCATTTCCACGGCCAGCTAACGGAAGCACAAGCTGATTCTGATCCCGAGAGCAGTCTCTGGCATGGTGACCTGGACGGCCACACTTGAAGCAGAGCCCGTCATTGGGACGGGGAGCAGGAGCTCGAGGTGGAGCAGCTTGATATCTTGGCTGCCTCGGCGGTGGAGGAGGCAGACGAGGTGCAGCATAGAACGGCCTTGGAGCAGGGGCAGCTGGGTGGTACATGCTGTGAGGAATCCAAATCCGACGCTTCTGGGATGACGAGCTCGAAGATGAGCCAACGTCACGGGTGCGCTTGATGGCATCCTTGTGTTCCTTCAGACCAGTCTCAACCTGAATGGCCTTGTTCACCAAGGTGGCGAAGTCAGCGAAGTCTTGTACAAGGAGCGCGAGCTTAATATCAGGGTTGAGCCCTTGACGGAACTTCTCCTATCTGCGGGCATCAGTAGCGATATGTTCTTCAGCATAGCGGGATAATTCAAGAAACTCCCGCTGGTAGACATCCACAGTCTTGCTGCCCTGAGTGAGGTTGCAGAACTCACATTTCTTCCGGTCCATGACTCCTTGAGGAATATAGCGGGCACGGAAGGCAGCTAGTAACTCCAGCCAAGAAATGATGGTTCCAACAGGGAGGGTGCGCCTATGACTGTCCCACCATTGAGCTGCGGGACCCTTCAGGAAGTAGGACGCGAAAGTGAGATAGCTGGCGGGGGCAACATTAGCCAACTCCATCTCATATGTGATGTCACGGAGCCAATCATCAGCATCAAGCGACTGAACTGAGTTGCAGAAGACAGTCGGGTTGAGGCACACGAGGTCTTGCAAGGTTATTGGGGCTGGCTGCTGGTTTATGTTCGGACGTGGAAACTGATCCATTATCCCTTGCATGAATTGACGGTTCAACTCAAACTGTTGCATCATCCCGGCCATATAGTCGGGCGGCGGTGGATTGTTGGCACCACGGCCACGACCTGCTGGTCTAACCATCCTGCTAAAAGTTAACAGGGGGTAGTTTAGCAGCGAGTATTTGCAGGTGTATAGAATCAACCATGAAGTAACATGCACAACAAAGGAAGTGCAATAGATACAACACAATAGTCAAACATGACATACAGATCCATACATAGAGTCGAGTACAAACCAACGGTACAAGCTCTGAAAGGAAAAGCTAGACACACTAGGCGGCACGCAGGCTCGCGGTGGAGGGATACAACAACGGAACATAGAGATGGCTACATCAATGTCGGAGAAAACCACTGAAGCCAGGCAACTGCAAGTGACGATGCAGGGTGCCCTCGACACGAGGATCTTGTGCTCCGTGAACACTCTGGTGCAGAACCTGGTCCCGAACTGGAAGAAGAGGACCACGTGGAGGAGTACAACCTCCAACAGCAGGCCACTCAAGACCTGGTGGTATCTCTGTCTTGTGCGGGTAAAGGATATGCTGAGGATGTATCCCTGCACTGAGTGCTGGCAGCAACTGTGTCAGAGCGTCGTATAGACGAGTACGAGTGGCGTACAACTCGACAGCAAGAGCTCCGATAGTGCGATCCAGAGCCTCAGTGTACTGAACCAAAACCTGCGGGTCATAACGACGTCGCACGTAAGGGGTACAGACTGCAGCGTGGTATCCACTCTCATCCCCGGTGGGGACATACGGGATATATCTGAAACCAGTCTCGTCTAAGCGGGGATGCTCTCCACGGAGGCGGGTAATAGCAGCATAGGCAGCATCATGGACTGCCATATCAACTGTCACTGCAACACCGTGAAAGTGTGCAGCTCAGTGATGGAGTTATTCTGCCGATCAAAGATACTAACCACAACATGGTATTGCTCCTGGTTGAACTCGCGGTAGTCCTCGTAAACAGTGTACTTGGGGTACCAGCGATATCCCAACCTGGTCAAGAGGTTGACCAGAATAGTAGGGAATCCATTCGCATCAACACCCATAGTCTGGCGTATGAGCTGCGTTGCGGGACGCATCTGAAACAAAAGAGTTTAATGATGTCAAATGACAGTGTGTGAATCGTACATCATACATTCAAAGGAATAGTTGCAGATAATTCAGCTCTCCGGGTTGATGTGATCACGAGAACCTAATGCTAGAGTTAGTAAAATCTTTAACCCGAATAGAAGAGAGATCAGAATCCCAGAGTAAAGGAGAGGAATAAAAGATCCTAATCCCATCCATTGGCAATGTGGGCCCTTCAGCCACACAACAATGTAAGTAATATAGTTTTTCAAAGACTAGACTCAACTTCGGCCAAGGAGTTGGAAAGGGGCTTCCTACAGGCAGTCGGCTCTGATACCAACTTGTGACGCCCCCGACTCAATCGTGCACTAATCATACACGCAAATGCGCACGATCAAGATCAGAGACTCACGGGAAGATATCACAACACAACTCTAGACACAAGTTAAAGTCATACAACTTTATATTACAAGCCAGGCCACGAAGGCTCGAATACAAATTCAGCGGAAGCAACAACATCTGAGTACAGACATAACTAAACAAGTTTGCCTTAAGAAGGCTGAGCAAAACAACGACATCTAGATCGAAAAGGTGCAGGCCTCCTACCTGGGAGCCTCCGAAACTACTCCTGGTCGTCGGTCTCCATGTAGTAGTAGGCTCCGTCGGGGTAGTAGTAGTCATCGGCGGGATCAGCTGTCTCCGGGACTCCGTCATCTGATCGCAGCAATCGGGTAGGGGGGAGAAAGGTAGCAAAGCAACCGTGAGTACTCATCCAAAGTACTCGCAAGACTTACATCAGATCTATGCTAAGTATGCATCGGTATCAAAGGGAAGGGGCTGTATCTGTGGACTATGCTGCAGAATACCAGAGTAGAGGGGAAAGGCCTAGCCTATCGAAGACTAGCATCTTGCAACATTAGAAGAGTGCAGATTAGCATATTATAAAGTAATAAGTAAGTAGTATCAACGCCCAGAGATCCTTCCGCGACTCCCTGCGAGAAAGCGATCCCGGAGCCATCATATCAGTTTAGTGTCACATGTATCCAGTTCTAGTTGTAGTAGATCGGGATACAACTCCGAGCGTCCTGTTACCGTGGACACGGCTATTCGAATAGATAACTTCCCTGCAGGGGTGCACCAACTTACCCAACACGCGCGATTAACTCTGGCCGGACACACTTATTCGGGTTATGCCTGGCCTCGGCTGATCGACACGCCGTAGTCCTACCTTGGCTCAACAGAGAGGCCAGCACGCCGGTCTACATCCTAAGTGCGAAGGGGTCATGGGCCAATCATCCTTTGCACTCCTGCGCGTTGCGAACGCGGCCGGGAGCAGACCCACCCACTTAATACAAGCGCAGGCGGTTACCGTCCAACCCGACGCATGCCACTCAATTGCTGACGTCTGAGAGCTTTCAGAAGAATCGTACGATGCCGAGTGCCCACTTTTATTCCCGCGTGGTGGTTAGTGCGAAAAGGCCAGAGGCCTACTCAGATCATATATCCAAACCCATTAGTGTGTTGGGAGCTCGCGGAGACGATCAGTGATCCTGTCGCCCTGTCTCGCGGACTTACGACAAGGGCCAGGCCCATCCCTTTCCTGGGGCGGTTTGCCTGCCCGGCCGTGCCGCGTCATTAACTCGCGGGTACCCTCACGGTCAACCCGACTTCCATAACTCTCGCGGGTACCCCTTGGGTCGACCCGACTTCAACAAGGGACTGAGGTAAAGTCAAGGTATCCATGTGTCCATAACATCAAGGGGGAAATCCGAGGAATCACCCTCGATGGATTCCATCTTGATGTATCCGTCAAGGTGAACTTGGAGGAATCACCCTCGATGGGTTCACACTTGAGGGGTTGCACGACAGAGTCATCATCGAAGGTGGTGAATGAGGAATCACCTTCTGTCATCCATAACCTACTAGGTACACTACAGAGATATCATCAGGAGTGAGGTAAGAGGTATCACCCTCGGCACTCGATAGTAGCTCTGCAGAGTCGTACAACTAAGGGGGAGTGCGGTGGTGTGCTTGGTCTCAGCATGTCGATCACATGGATCGAGTCACCGGTAGTAAAGCAAGGCAACAAGGACAAGGGTGTGGGGCCACTGATGAATCACTAACCAGCCTATACTAAGCATATAGGACAACAGATAAAGTATCAACAACAGGTTACAAAATCAGGCTATGCATCAGAATAGGAGCTATCAAATAACAGTAGCAAAATCTAATGCAAGCACAAGAGAGAAAGAATGGGCGATATAGGAATGATCAAGGGGGTTTTGCTTGCCTGGAAGCTCTGCTGAGATGGACGGGTCGTCGACGACGTAGTCGTACTCGGGGTCAACAGCAGTCTCGGGGTCTACCGGAGAGAAGAGTGGGAAGAAACAATAAATATAAAGCAAACAAATGCATGACAAGGCATGACATGGCAATATGCTATGCCGGGGGTGACCTAATGCGGTGCTAAGCGTTACAGACAGAGCGGGAAAATATCTGGGAATATTTTCCCGGCTTTAGGCAATTATCAGATAGACGATCCGGAGGGGAAGGTTCCATGTTTGCAGTGTTAGAGGCATGTGACAGCTACATGGAGGGCACCAACTTATTCGTCTCATTTTTCTGAATGTTTTTCATATATAAAACATTTTCATCCGAGCTACGGTTGAATTTATATGAATTTTCAAAGTTTTAAAAGATTTTTGGAATTTCTAGAATTAATCCAAATTCGATAATAAATGGGAAGTTGCTAGGTGCACCAGGTACAGTGCACCCAGCTGTGCACACATAGGCTGACTGGTGGGCCCGGTCAACTGAGTCAGCGGTCAACAGTTGACTGGTCAATCTGACCAGGGGGGCCCAGATGTCAGTGACAGAGCACTTTAACAGAGGCTTAATTTTAACTAATTAAGTTAGTTAACTAGTGGGACCCACTTGTCAGTGTCAGATTAATTAACATATTAAGTTATTTTAAAAATCAAATTTAATTAAGCGCGTGGGGCCCACATGTCATTGGCTGGGGCTGCCCAGTCAGCACGTTGACTGGGTCAACGCAGTCAACGGGGCCCCTGGGACCCACTGGCAGTGACCCAGGGTGGGCCCAGGGCCAGCCACGTCGGCGCCGTCGCCGGAGCACAGCTCCGGCGACCATTCTAGCGGCGGTGCGGCTCGGGAGTCGTCGGAAAACGGCTACGACTCTCCAAACGAGGCACGGTTTGCGGCATTCGATCGGGCGTTCGATGCCACGTCGAACCGTGGCAGTGCCGTGGCCGGAGATGCCCTACAACGACGACGGCGAGCACCGTCGCCGGAGCACCATTCTAGCGGCGGAGCTGCTCGGGAGTGGTCGGAAAACGGCTACGGGGCACCAAACGAGGCGCGGTTTGCGGCGTTCGATCGGGCGTTTGACGCCGCGTCGAACCATGGCGGTGCTGTGGCCGGAGATGCCCTACAGTGACGACGGCGAGCACCATGGCGGACGTCGGAGTACGGGTCCGGGCGAAAACGTAGTTAGGGGCGTCGTAAGGCTGCGTGCATGCGCGCGTTCGGCTACTGGGAGTTCCAGGAGCTCGATGCGATGCCCAGGAGCGAGCGCAGCTGCCTGTGAGCATGACTGCGACGATCTCGATGGTGGCAAGCTCGGCCATGACAGAAGCGATGGATATGGGCGTGGAAAGAAGGGGGAAACAGAGGGGTTTCGGTCGTCAGCTCACCTAGAGGCACACGGCGGCCATTGGGAGGTTTAGTAGCAGCAGCGGCGGCGAAATTGCCGGAGATGCTCGCGGGTCAGAGGAAGAAGACGACGTCGCCGTGGTTGTTGCAGGGGGCTTCAGCTCCAATGAGTCGCTCCAGTAGATGAGGTAGACAACAACGGCGGGGAGCTCGAAAAGGCACAGGTCTCCTGCCTGGGAGCCTCCGAAACTACTCCTGGTCGTCGGTCTCCACGTAGTAGTAGGCTCCGTCGGGGTAGTAGTAGTCATCGGCGGGATCAGCTGTCTCCGAGACTCCGTCATCTAATCGCAGTAATCGGGTAGGGGCGAAAAAGTTAGCAAAGCAACCGTGAGTACTCATCCAAAGTACTCGCAAGACTTACATCAGATCTATGCTAAGTATGCATCGGTATCAAAGGGAAGGGGCTATATCTCTGGACTATACTGCAGAATGCCAGAGTAGCGGGGAAAGGCCTAGCCTATCGAAGACTAGCATCTTGCAGCATTAGAAGAGTGTAGATTAGCATATTATAAAGTAATAAGTAAGTAGTAGCAACGCCCAAAGATCATTCCTCGACTCCCTGCGAGAAAGCGATCCCGGAGCCATCATATCAGTTTAGTGTCACATGTATCTAGTTCTAGTTGTAGTAGATCGGGATACAACTCCGAGCGTCCTGTTACCATGGACACGGCTATTCGAATAGATAACTTCCATACAGGAATGCACCAACTTACCCAACACGCTCGATTAATTCTGGCCGGACACACTTATTCGGGTTATGCCCAGCCTCGGCTGATCGACACGCCGTAGTCCTACCTAGGCTCAGCAGAGAGGCCAGCACGCCGGTCTACATCCTAAGTGCAAAGGGGTCATGGGCCAATCGTCCTTTGCACTCCTGCACGTTGCGAACGCGGCCGGGAGCAGACCCACCCCCTTAATACAAGCGCAGGCGGTTATCGTCCAACCCGACGCGCGCCACTCAATTGCTGACGTCTGAGAGCTTTCGGAAGAATCGTACGACACCGAGTGCCCACTTTTATTCCCGCATGGTGGTCAATGCGAAAAGGCCAGAGGCCAACTCAGATCATATATCCAAACCCATTAGTGTGTTGGGAGCTCGCGGAGACGATCAGTGATCCTGTCGCCCCGTCTCGCAGACTTACGACAAGGGCCAGGCCCATCCCTCTCCTGGGGCGGTCTGCCTGCCCGGCCGTGCCGCGGCATTAACTTGCGGGTACCCTCATGGTCAACCCGACTTCCATAACTCTCGCGGGTACCACTTGGGTCAACCCGACTTCAACAAGGGACTAAGGTAAAGTCAAGGTATCCGTGTGTCCATAACATCAAGGGGAAATCGGAGGAATCACCCTCGATGGATTCCATCTCGATGTATCCGTCAAGGTGAACTTGGAGGAATCACCCTCGATGGGTTCACACTTGAGGGGTTGCACAACCGATTAGCTACACTACAGAGATATCATCAGGAGTGAGGTAAGAGGTATCACCCTCGGCACTCGATAGTAGCTCTGCAGAGTCATACAACTAAGCGGGAGTGCGGTGGTGTGCTCGGTCTCAGCATGTCGATCACATGGATAGAGTCACCGGTAGTAAAGCAAGGCAACAAGGACAAGGGTGTGGGGCCATTGATGGATCACTAACCAGCCTATACTAAGCATATAGGACAACAGATAAAGTATCAACAACAGGTTACAAAATCAGGCTATGCATCGGAATAGGAGCAATCAAATAACAGTAGCAAAATCTAATGCAAGCAAGAGAGAGAAAGAATGGGCGATATAGGAATGATCAAGGGGATTTTGCTTGCCTGGAAGCTCTGCTGAGAAGGACGGGTCGTCGACGACGTAGTCATACTCGGGGTCAACAGCAGTATCGGGGTGTACCGGAGAGAAGAGGGGGAAGAAACAGTTAATATAAAGCAAACAAATGCATCACTAGGCATGACATGGCAATATGCTGTGCTGGGGGTGACCTAATGCGGTGCTAAGCATTACAGACGGTGCGGGAAAATATCTGGGAATATTTTCCCGGCTTTAGGCAATTATGGGACAGACGATCCAGAGGGGAAGGTTCCATGTTTGTAATGTTAAAGGTATGTGATAGCTACATGGAGGGCACCAACGGATTTGTCTCATTTTTCTGAACGTTTTTCATATATAAAACATTTTCATCCGAGCTACGGTTGAATTTATATGAATTTTCAAAGTTTTATAAGATTTCTGGAATTTCTGGAATTAATCCAAATTCGAAAATAAATGGGAAATTGCTAGGTGCACCCGGTGCAGTGCACCCAGCTGTGCACACATAGGCTGACTGGTGGGCCTGGTCAGCTGAGTCAGCGGTCAACAGTTGACTGGTCAATCTGACCAGGGGGCCCAGATGTCAGTGACAGAGCACTTTAACAGAGGCTTAATTTTAACTAATTTAGTTAATTAACTAGTGGGACCCACTTGTCAGTGTTAGATTAATTAACAGATTAAGTTATTTTAAAAACCAGTTTAATTAAGCATGTGGGACCCACATGTCATTGGATGGGGCTGCCCAGTCAGCACGTTGACTAGGTCAACGCAGTCAATGGGGCCCCTGGGACCCTGCTACTAGTAGCTTGCGTTGGTATTTTCCCCGAAGAGGAAGCGATGATGCAGCATAGTAGAGATAAGTATTTCCCTCAGTTATGAAACCAAGGTTATCGAACCAGTAGGAGAATCACACAACACCTCGTTAGCAGCACCTGCACACAAACAACAAATCCTTGCACTCAACGCAAACGAGGGGCTGTCAATCCCTCGGCGTGTAATTGCAAGATTAAATTGTATGTGATAGATAGATAGATTGAAATAAAAATACAAAATAAAATAAATAAAAGAAAATGGCAGCAATATTTTTAGGGTTAGTTTTCACTAGAGGCTTCTCTCAAGAAAATAGCACACGGTGGGTAGACAAATTACTGTTGGGTAATTGATAGAAAAGCAAATAATCATGATGATATCCAAGGCAATGATCATGTATATAGGCATCACGTCCAAGATTAGTAGACCGACTCCTGCCTGCATCTACTACTATTACTCCACACATCGACCGCTATCCAGCATGCATCTAGTGTATTAAGTCCATAAAGAACGGAGTAATGCCTTAAGAACGATGACATGATGTAGACAAGATAAACTCACATATGAATAAACCCCATCTTTTTACCCTTAATAGCAACGATACATACATGTCATGTCCCTTTCTGTCACTGGGATTGAGCACCGCAAGATCGAACCCATTACAAAGCACCTCTTCCCATGGCAAGATAAATCAATCTAGTTGGCCAAACCAAATCAATAGATCGGAGAAGAAATACGAGGCTATAATAATCATGCATAAAAGAGTGCAGCAAAGACTCAAATATATTCATGGATAATCTGATCATAAACTCACAATTCATCGGATCCCAACAAACACACCGCAAAAAGTGATTACATCGGATAGAACTCCAAGAACATCGAGGAGAACATTGTATTGAAGATCAAAAAGAGAGAAGAAGCCATCTAGCTACTAACTATGGACCCGAAGGTCTGTGGTAAACTACTCACGGATCATCGGAAGGGCAGCAAGGTTGATGTAGAGCCCCTCCGTGATCGATTCCCCCTCCGGCGGAGTACCGAAGAAGGCCTCCAGATGGGATCTCTCGAGAACAGAAACTTGCGGTGGTGGAAAAAGTATTTCGTGGACTCCCCTGAGGGTTTCTGATTTTTTCTGAATTTATAGTGGTGGAATTAGGTCAAACGGAGCTCTGTGGGCCCCACAAGGTACCAGGGCGCGCCACCCCCCCTAGGGCGCGCCCTGGCGCGCCCTGGTACCTCGTGGGCCCATGCTCCATCTTCGGGCCATCTCCCGAAGCTTCCAGTACTTGTTATGTCCAATAAAAAAATATCCAAAAAGTTTGTTGGCATTTGGACTTCGTTTGGTATTGATTTTCTGTAAAACAAAAACAGGGCAGAAAACATCAACTGCACTGGGCACTAAGTTAATAGGTTAGTCTCCAAAAATGATATATAATTGCTGTAAATGAATATAAAAACATCCAAGATTGATAATATAACAGCATGGAAGAATCAAAAATTATAAATACGTTGGAGACGTATCAGACCCACTGGCAGTGACCCAGGGTGGGCCCAGGGCCAGCCACATCGGCGTCGTCGCCGGAGCATAGCTCCGGCGACTATTCTAGCGGCAGAGCGCTCGGGAGTCGTCGGAAAACGGCTACAGGGCACCAAACGAGGCGCGGTTTGCGGCGTTCGATCGGGCGTTCGACGCCGCGTCGAACAGTGGCGGTGCCATGGCCGGAGATGCCCTACAGCGACGACGGCAAGCGCCATTGCGGATGCCGGAGTACGGGTCTGGGCGAAAACGTAGTTAGGGGCGTCCTTGGGCTGCGTGCGTGCGCACGTTCGGCTACTGGGAGCTCCAGGAGCTCGATGCGCTGCCCAGGAGCGAGCGCGGCTGGCTGTGAGCGCGACTGCGATGAGCTCGACGGCGGTGAGCTCGGCCATGACGGAAGCGACGGCTACGAGCGCGGAAAGAAGGGGGAAATAGAGGGGTTTCGGTCGTCAGCTCACCTAGAGGCACATGGCGGCCGTTGGGAGGTTTAGTAGCAGCCGCGGCGGCGAAATCACCGGAGATGCTCGCGGGTCAGAGGAAGAAGACGACGTCACCGCGGATGTTGCAGGGGGCTTCAGCTCCAACGAGTGGCTCCAGTAGACGAGGTAGACAACGACGGTGGTGAGCTCCAAAAGGCGCAGGCCTCCTGCCTGGGAGCCTCTGAAACTACTGGTCGTCGGTCTCCACGTAGTAGTAGGCTCCGTCGGGGTAGTACTAGTCATCGGCGGGATCAGCTGTCTTCGGGACTCCGTCATCTGATCGCAGCAATCGGGTAGGGGGAAAAAGGTAGCAAAGCAACCATGAGTACTCATCCAAAGTACTCGCAAGACTTACATCAGATCTATGCTAAGTATGCATCGGTATCAAAGGGAAGGGGCTGTATCTGTGGACTATACTGCAGAATGCCAGAGTAGAGGGGAAAGGCCTAGCCTATCAAAGACTAGCATCTTGCAGCATTAGAAGAGTGCATATTAGCATATTATTAAGTAATAAGTAAGTAGTAGCCACGCCCAGAGATCCTTCCTCGACTCCCTATGAGAAAGCGATCCCGGAGCCATCATATCAGTTTAGTGTCACATGTATCCAGTTCTAGTTGTAGTAGATCGGGATACAACTCCGAGCGTCCTGTTACCATGGACACGGCTATTCGAATAGATAACTTCCCTGCAGGGGTGCACCAACTTACCCAACACGCTCGATTAACTCTTGCCGGCCACACTTATTCAGGTTATGCCTGGCCTCGGCTGATCGACACGCCGTAGTCCTACCTAGGCTCAACAGAGAGGCCAGCATGCCGGTCTACATCCTAAGTGCGAAGGGGTCATGGGCCAATCGTTCTTTGCACTCCTGCGCGTTGCGAACGCGGCCGGGAGTAGACCCACCCCCTTAATACAAGCGCAGGCGGTTACCGTCCAACCCGGCGCGCGCCACTCAATTGCTGACGTCTGAGAGCTTTCGGAAGAATCGTACGACACCGAGTGCCCACTTTTATTCCCGCGTGGTGGTCAGTGCAAAAAGGCCAGAGGCCTATTCAGATCATATATCCAAACCCATTAGTGTGTTGGGAGCTCGCGGAGACGATTAGTGATCCTGTCGCCCCATCTCGCGGACTTACGACAAGGGCCAGGCCTATCCCTCTCCTGGGGTGGTCTGCCTGCCCGGCCGAGCCGCGTCATTAACTCGCGGGTACCCTCACGGTCAACCCAACTTCCATAACTCTCGCGGGTACCCCTTGGGTCGACCTGACTTCAACAAGGGACTGAGGTAAAGTCAAGGTATCCGTGTGTTCATAACATCAAGATGGAAATCCGAGGAATCACCCTCGATGGATTCCTTCTCGATGTATCGGTCAAGGTGAACTTGGAGGAATCATCCTCGATGGGTTCACACTTGAGGGGTTGCACGACAGAGTCATCATCGGAGGTGGTGAATGAGGAATCACGCTCTGTAATTCACAACTGATTAGCTACACTACAGAGATATAATCAGGAGTGAGGTAAGAGGTATCACCCTCGGCACTCGATAGTAGCTCTGCAGAGTCGTACAACTAAGGGGGAGTGCGGTGGTGTGCTCGGTCTCAGCTTGTCGATCACATGGATCGAGTCACCGGTAGTAAAGCAAGGCAACAAGGACAAGGGTGTGGGGCCACTGATGGATCACTAACCAGCCTATACTAAGCATATAGGACAACAGATAAAGTATCAACAATAGGTTACTGCCCAGGAGCGAGCGCGGCTACCTGTGAGCATGACTGCGATGAGCTCGACGGCGGTGAGCTCGGCCATGACGAAAGCGATGGCTATGGGCACGGAAAGAAGGGGGAAACAGAGGTGTTTCGGTCGTCAGCGCACCTAGAGGCACACGGCGGCCGTTGGGAGGTTTAGTAGTAGCAGCGGCCGCGAAATCGCTGGAGATGCTCGTTGGTCAGAGGAAGAAGACGACGTCACCGCGGTTGATGCAGGGGCTTCAGCTCCAACGAGTGGCTCCAGTAGACGAGGTAGACGACGGCGGCGCTTCTGGCGCAAGCAGGTACGGTGGGAAGCTAAGTGGGAGCGCGGGTGAGGTCGGCCATGGCGAGAGGGGATCGGCTCATCGCGGGGAGGAAGAAGGCGAGTGAGAGAGGGGGGTCTGAGGGGCTAGGGTTCGCCAGGGGAAGGTGCGCGGGGTCCTTATCCCTTCCAGACACCCTGTAGTGGTGCGTTGTCAATCGGACAAGAGGGAGGGCCGGCGCGGCGTGCGCGTGCGTGCTGACGCGCGAGGAGAGAGGCGGGAGGTGGGGGACGACCAGGGAAGTGGGCTGGGCCGGCTGGGCCAGGCACTGTGCACTAAGTCCCAGTGCACAATGGCCTTTCTCTTTCTGACGGGTCCGACGTTCAGCTCGATCCAGAATCCGGATTGGATGCTCCTTATAAGATAGATCATCTTGCAATTCGAGCATCTCATGATCCACTGCACGGTGCGGATCCTTGAAGCATCGACGAAGTTGCGACACATGGAAGACATCGTGGATGTGAGAAAACTGCGGTGGCAATTCCAATTTGTAAGCCACATATCCACGTCTGGCGAGAATGCGGAAGGGTCCAATGTAGCGAGGAGCTAACTTGCCCTTGATTCCAAAACGATGAGTACCATTCATAGGAGTGACACATAGATAAGCTTGTTCACCAGGTTGGTAGATCGATCCCTAGTGTTTACTGTCATAGTTGCTCTTCTGACAGGACTGGGCCGCCTTTAGCTTGTTGGATAATATCCGGACCAATGAGCGGCCGTTCCCTAGTTTTTGACCAATTCAGAGGGGTTCGGCACTTACGTCCATATAACACCTCGAAGGGTGCCATCTTCAAGCTAGCTTGATAGCTGTTGTTGTATGAGAATTCAGCATACGGGAGAGATTCTTCCCACTTCTTGCCAAATGAGATGACACAAGCACGTAGCATATCTTCAAGCACTTGGTTAACTCGTTCAACTTGACCTTGGGACTAGGGGTGATAAGCTGTGCTCCAAGTTATATGAGTTTCCATAGCTTGTTGGAAACTTTCCCAGAACTTTGAGGTGAAGAGGCTGCCACGGTCTGAACTGATCTCCTTCGGAATACCGTGGAGTGTCAAAATTCTGGAGATATACAAGTCTACTAACTGACTAGCAGTGATCGTCTCCTTGACTGGTAGAAAGTGTGCAACTTTGGAGAATTGGTCGACGTCGACAAGAATAGCATCGTGACCCTTTTGTGATTTGGGAAGGCCAGTAATGAGATCCATCTGAACCTTGTCCCATTTCCATTCAGGGATAGGAAGCGGTTGCAGGAGTCCAGCAGGTTTTTGATGTTCTGCTTTGACGTGATGGCAAACATCACATTCAGCAACATATCGAGCAATGTCTTGCTTCATATTAGACCACCAGTATCTCTGACGAATGTCTTGGTACATCTTGGTACTTCCCGGATGAATAGACAGAGGTGTGTCATGTGCTTCTTTCATAACTTTCCCTGTCATATCGTCGAACTAGCGTACCATAAGGCGATCTTTGAAGAACAAAGCTCCATCCTTATCAAGCGAGAAATCTGAGGCCTTACCAGAGGCAAGATCACTCTTAATCTGATCAACTTCAGTGTCATTCTCTTGCGCAGTCTTGATGGATTTCTCGAGAGTTGGTTCCAGGACAAGGGTATTGAGAGAACCCTGTGGAACAATATGGAGGTTCATTTTGCAAAGTTCTTCATAAAGAAGGGGTTGAGCTTGCTGAACCGTGAGGTTGTTGCAATAAGACTTGTGGCTCAAAGCATCGGCCATAACATTAGCCTTACCAGGGGTATATGAAATACCGCAGTCATAATCTGTAATAGTCTCCATCCATCTTTGTTGAAGGAGATTCAAGTCTGGCTGAGTAAACAGATATTTCAGACTTTGATGATCAGTGTAGATCTTGCAACGATTACCGAGAAGGTAATGTCGCCACAACTTCAGTGCATATATAACTGCAGCAAGTTCGAGATCATGAACTGTGTAGTTCTCTTCATGAGGACGCAACTGTCGTGAGGCATAAGCAATCACATTGCGCTCTTGCATCAGGACACACCCTAATCCTTGACGAGATGCGTCCCAATAGATGATGAATTCCTTGCGAGAATCCGAAGGAGCAAGCACTGTAGTAGATGTCAACTTATCTTTGAGTGTCTGGAAACTTTCCTGGCATTTTTCTGTCCACTCAAACTTAACGCCTTTGTGAAGCAGATTGGTCAAGGGCTTGGCAATCTTGGAAAAGTTCTCGACAAAACGGCGGCAATAGCTGGCGAGTCCGAGAAAACTTTTGACTTGCTTGACATTTTTTGGAGGAGCCCAGTCAAGAATAGCCTGAACTCGCTCTGGGTTGACAGCAATACCATCCTTGGAAATCACATGACCAAGATAGGTCACTTCGGATAACCAGAATTCACACTTGGAATATTTGGCATATAGCTGATGCTCTCGAAGCTTTCCAGTATAAGACGAAGATGTTCAGCATGTTCTTCTTTATTCTTGGAATATACAAGGATATCATCCAGATAAACCACGACGAACTTGTCAAGGTATTCCACGAAGATATAGTTCATCAGTCGAGGGAACGTTGCTGGAGCATTGGTTAAGCCAAAGGACATGATGGTGTACTCGTATGAACCATAGCGAGTAACAAAACCGGTCTTCGGAATATCCTCTTCGCGGACTCAGATCTGATGTCAACCCAACCTCAAGTCGATTTTAGAGAATACTGATGAACCAGCTAGTTGATCATATAGATCGTTGATCCGAGGAAGTGGATACTTGTTCTGAATTGTTGCCTAATTGATAGGTCGGTAATCTTGGACTAACCGGTTCGTACCAACCTTCTTCTTAACAAAGAGAGAAGGTGCTCCCCAAGCCGAGGAACTGGGATGAATGAAACCCTTACGAAGTGATTTGTCGATTTCCTCCTTAAGTTCAAGGAGTACATGCAGCGGCATCTTGTAGGGTCGCTTCGCAATAGGATTGGTGCCTGGTTTTAAGTCGATGACAAACTCGACAGCTCTAACAGGGGGTACTCCTAGAAGTTCTTCTGGAAAGACATCTTGGAAGTCAGAAATGACTAGAACGTTTTCGATTCCCTCAAGAGGTGAAGCGTTCAACGCATTCAGAGAATATATCTGGGTTTCGGCATTTCGAATAATTCGAGCAGAGTAGTTCACTATCTCGTCCGAAGGATGTAGGAGTTGGACGGTTTTAGTGGCACAATCGATTGAAGCAATATGCGCTTTCAACCAATCCATTCCCAGAATGAGGTCAATATTGGAAGACTTCAACCTACTGGTAGAGACATGGAATTCCAACCCTTCAATTTCAACGGTGACGTTGTGGCTAACCATGGAGGCTTGACATTGGCCCGCGGGGGTGTTTACCACTAGTGGAACGTTCAACTCCTCATATTTAATGCCATGCATATATGCAAAAGCTTCTGATATGAATGAATGCGATGCTCCTGAATCAAATAAAACAGAAGCTGGTATTGAATTAACAAGAAGAGTACCCATCATAGTAGCAGGCTGATCTTGAGCTTCATTCAGATCAACATGGTAAGCTTGACCACGACCATAAGAAGGTCTGGCATTGTTGTTGCGGGGCTGGTTGTTACCACGACCATTTCCACAGCCAGCTGACGGAAGCACAAGCTGATTCCGATCCTGAGAGCAGTCTCTGGCATGGTGACCTGGACGACCACACTTGAAGCAGAGCCCGTCATTGGGACGGGGAGCAGGAGCTCGAGGTGGAGCAGCTTGATATCTTGGCTGCCTCAGCGGTGGAGGAGGCAGACGAGGTGCAGCATAGGATGGCCTTGGAGCAGGGGCAGCTGGGCGGTACATGCTGTGAGGAATCCAAATCCGATGCTTCTGGGATCACGAGCTCGAAGATGAGCCAACATCACGGGTGCGCTTGATGGCATCCTTGTGTTCCTTCAGACCAGTCTCAACCTGTGACGAAGTCTTGCAAGGTTATTGGGGCTGGCTGCTGGCTCAAGTTCGAACGTGGAAACTGATCCATTATTCCTTGCATGAATTGACGGTTCAGCTCAAACTGTTGCATCATCCCGGCCATATAGTCGGGCGGCGGTGGATTGTTGGCACCACGGCCACGACCTGCTGGTCTAACCATCCTGCTAAAAGTTAACAGGAGGTAGTTTAGCAGCGAGTATTTGCAGGTGTATAGAATCAACCATGAAGTAACATGCACAACAAAGGAAGTGCAATTGATACAACACAATAGTCAAACATGACATATAGATCCATACATAGAGTCGAATACAAACCAATGGTACAAGCTCGGAAAGGAAAATCTATGCACACTAGGCGACACGAAGGCTCGCGGTGGAGGGATACAACAACGGAACATATCGATGGCTACATCAACGTCGGAGAAAACCACTGAAGCCAGGCAACTGCAAGTGACGACGCAGGGTGCCCTCGACACGAGCATCCTGCGCTCCGTGAACACTCTGGTGCAGAACCTGTGTGATGCCCCTGCTCGACCGTGCACTAATCATACACGCAAACGTGCACGATCGAGATCAGAGACTCACGGGAAGATACAACTCCGAGCGTCCTGTTACCGTGGACACGGCTATTCGAATAGATAACTTCCCTGTAGGGGTGCACTACTGTTACCCAACACGCTGGATCACATCTGGCCGGACACACTTGCTGGGTAATGCCCGGCCTCAGGTGATCAACACGACGCAGTTCTTCCTAGGCTCAGCAGAGAGGTCAGCACCCCGGTCTAAATCCTAAGCATGAAGGGGTATTGGGCCATCGCCCTTCGCACTCCTGCACGTTGTGAGACTAGCCGGGGCCCAAGCGCGACTGTGGAAACACCACAGACGTAACTAGCTCACCCCAACAATCAGCCCGCATCTCTGAGCTGTGACGTCTGAAGAACTTTCGGCTGATACATATGACGTAGAGGGTCCCATAACCATTATCCCACGTGGTGGTAGTGCGTATAGGGCCAACGACCCACTCAGATCAAATACCCAAATCCATTAGGCGTATTTAGTAACTCGCAGAGACGAACAGGGTTCCTGTCGCTCCGACTTGGTAATACATGTCGCGCGGGTGCTCTTGGAGCCGACCCGTCTTTAATAGTATTCTCTTGCGGGCACCCTTGGGGCCAGCCCGACTTTAACAGTTTAAGTATTGCAATGTAAACATTTCCGTGATCCTCACCCAGAGTGATCACGGCCCGATATCAAGCATGGAAAACGGACGAGGGTGAAGGGCCATAGGTGGAACAATAGCATAGCTAACTAAGCAGTATGGGACAACAGGTAGGTATAAACAGCAGGTGACAAAATCAGGCTATGCATCGGAATTGGAGCTATCGGAATAACATCAGAAGCAATTCTAATGCAAGCATAAGAGAGAGAGAGTGGGCGATATCTGGATGATCAAGGGGGTTTTGCTTGCCTGGAAGCTCAACTGAAGGGGTCTGGTCGTCGACGGCGTAGTCGTACTCTGCAGTGTCGTCGGCAGTCTCGGGGTCTATCGGGTGAGAAGGAGGGGGAAGAAACAATAAATACACAGCAAACAATGCAACACAAATGCATGACATGACGGTATGAGGTTTATTACGTGTTCTAATGCATCGCTAAGTATTCTAGGCGGAGAGGAAAAAATATCCGGGAGTGTTCTCCCAGCTCCGGGTGATTATCGGTCAGACGATCCGGAGGGGAAAGTTCCATGTTCATCATGTTAGAGGGGTGTGGCAGGTATGTGGGTGGCATATTCGGATTCGTCATATTTTTCTGATCATTTTTCATATATAAATTATTTTTCATCCGAGTTACGGTTTATTTTATATGATTTTTTTGAAGTTTATTGCATTTTCTGGACTTCTCTGAAATTTTGCCAAGTCTGAGAAATCCTCAGTTTTTTTAAACATCACATAGCTGTTTTCAAAAGGTTATAACTATTGTTCTGTACATCCTATGATTTTGTGCCTTACATCAATTTGGAGCATTTTTCTGTGATCTACAAGATAGTATCAATTGCATCCATGTTAGAGTTCATTTGCTTAATCAAAACCTTGTCTGAAAAGTGCCTCCTGGTGTTAACTGAAGAAACTATTAAAATATACCAAATGTGCTTGATGATTGCCATTGATCTATAGTTCTAATGGAGACACTTCCTATAAGTGTTTTACTCTACAACAAGAGTACTACCAGGCCATGCCCTTTGATTGTATGACAAATCCCTGTAACTTGTCTATTTTCTGCTCTAAAGTAGTTATGACAATATATCTGTTTTTCCGTTTCCTCAGTTAACAGAACATAGGATTTTGTGATTTTTATAGGATTTAATCCATGCATCAAATGGATTTGGTCCAGTGGGGTAAAATGAAGTTTGTCAAGTGTACTTTATGTCCATATAATTTTTATCCACATTAAAATTCGTTTTGTTGTTGTTTAGTGGCTGTCCAGAGAGTTAATCAGTGTAGTAGTAGTAAAGCTAGCAGCAGCTATAGTAGCATTCAGCACCTACAGTAGCATTCAGCAGATCAGCAGCGACAGGAGCTCGGCGACGCCAGCGGGGGCGCAGCGGCCGGCCCAAAGGCGGGTAGCGCGGGCGCGGGGCTCGGCCAAGAGCGGCTGGGCACGCACGGGCGTGGCTCGGGCGCGACCACAGGCACCAGAGGCGCGCGTGAGCGCGGCCACGCGACGGTGAGCGCGGGCTCCAGCGAGATCGGCCGCAGCGGCATATGGCGTCTACGGCGTCGGAACGAGAGGGAAAAGGCCGGGAATCGAAGGAGGGGTTCACCGGGAGGCTGAGGACGAGCTCGGGGAAGCCGGAGGAGGTCAGGGCGGCGAATCGTGGCGAGCAACGGCGGCGGCCGACGGACGGATTCGTCGAGGGTGACGGCTCGAGGGCGCCCCTCCTTGCGTGCGTCGAGGTTGACGAAGTAGGCGATGCCGTGCAGCTCCTGGACAACCTCACATAGCTCGCGGGGGCTTCGGAGCTCGGTAATGGTGACGACGCGGCAACGGCAGCGTCAGATGCGTGCATGTGTGCGAAGAGCGGCGCGAGGGCGGGGAAAGTGAGGGGCTAGGGTTCGGCTGGGGGTCGCGGCGGTGGTTTTGTAGGCGGCCAGGGGGGCAGGGATGGCCGGCACGTCGGCAGCCTCGGCCATGGCCGCCTGGATGGCTGCCACGCCCTGCCCCTGGCTCCCCTCTGTGCAGTACAGAGGTAGGGGAGAGGCCGTTGGTGGGCCTGGGCTGGCACTGTAGCATCGGGCTACAAGTGCACAGTAGTGCATTACTCTTTTTCCTTTTCTGTCAAACAGCTGCCTCTGTTTTCTATTTAGTTGGGGCACTTAATGATTTTAGTTACCGCTAAACTTTGCACATAATTCAATTGCAACATGGTGGAGTGGCACAAAAAGTTTCAGAGCATATGGAATTGTCTAAACATTTTTAGAAATTGAAAAGGTCAATTAATTGGATGCTGGTCCATTTTAATTGTTGCTAGTGGCATTTTGGGAATTCAAATGAGGTTGGCTTCATCATGAAAATTACTTAGGGAATATTTTCAACACAACCAACATTTTTGTTTTGCTGCTTGAAGAAATAGTATTTTGACTTTCAATTTAAATTTGAATTTTAGTTTGATTTTGAGCATGTGGCACTTAAGCTTGCAAAACATGATGAGTTGGCATGATTTCCTAGATGCAATTTATTTAGGATGATCATGATGACATGGCAATTTAATTAGCCCTAATGACAGGGTTGAGATCTGGGGATGTTACAACCTGGTCCCGAACTGGAAGAAGAGGACCACGTGGAGGAGTACAACCTCCAACAGCAGGCCACTCAAGACCTGGTGGCATCTCTGTCCTACGCGGGTAAAGGATATGCTGAGGATGTATCCCTGCACTGAGTGCTGGCAGCAACTGTGCCAGAGCGTCGTATAGACGAGTATGAGTGGCGTACAACTCGACAGCAAGAGCCTCAGTGTACTGAACCAAAACCTACGGGTCATAACGACGTTGCACGTAAGGGGTACAGACTGCAGCGTAGTATCCACTCTCATCCCCGACGAGGACATACGGGATATATCTGAAACCAGTCTCGTCTAAGCGGGATGCTCTCCACGGAGGCGGGTAATAGCAGCATAGGCAGCATCATGGACTGTCATATCAACCGTCACTCCAACACCGTGAAAAGTGTGCAGCTCAGTGACGGAGTTATTCTGCCGATCAAAGATACTAACCACAGCATGGTACTGCTCCTAGTTGAACTCGCGGTAGTCCTCGTAAATAGTGTACTCGGGGTACCAGCGATATCCCAACCTGGTTAAGAGGTCGACCAGAATAGCAGGGAATCCAGTCGCATCAACAGCCATAGTCTGGCATACGAGCTGCGTTGCGGGACGCATCTGAAACAAAAGAGTTTAATGATGTCAAATGACAGTGTGTGAATCGTACATCATACATTCAAAGGAATAGTTGCAGATAATCCAGCTCTTCGGGTTGATGTGATCACGAGAACCTAATGCTAGAGTTAGTAAAATCTTTAACCCGAATAGAAGAGAGATCAGAATCCCAGAGTAAAGGAGAGGAATAAAAGATCCTAATCCCATTAATTGGCGACGTGGGCCCTTAAGCCACACAACAATGTTAGTAATATAGTTTTTCAAAGACTAGACTAAACTTCGGCCAAGGAGTTGGAAAGGGGCTTCCTACAAGCAGTCGGCTCTGATACCAACTTGTGACGCCCCCGACTCAATCGTGCACTAATCATACATGCAAATGCGCACGATCAAGATCATAGACTCACGGGAAGATATTACAACACAACTCTAAACACTAATTAAAGTCATACAGCTTTATATTACAAGCCAGGCCACGAAGGCTCGAATACAAAGTCAGCGGAAGCAACAACATCTGAGTACAGACATAACTAAACAAGTTTGCCTTAAGAAGGCCGAGCAAAACAACGACATCTAGATCGAAAAGGCGCAGGCCTCCTGCCTGGGAGCCTCTGAAACTCTTCCTGGTCATCGGTCTCCACGTAGTAGTAGGCTCCGTCGGGGTAGTAGTAGTCATCGGCGGGATCAGCTGTCTCCGGGACTCCGTCATCTGATCGCAGCAATCTGGTAGGGGGGAGAAAGGTAGCAAAGCAACCGTTAGTACTCATCCAAAGTACTCGCAAGACTTACATCAGATCTATGCTAAGTATGCATCGGTATTAAAGGGCAGGGGCTGTATCTGTGGACTATACTGCATAATGCCAGAGTAGAGGGGAAAGGCCTAGCCTATCGAAGACTAGCATCTTGCAGCATTAGAAGAATGCAAATTAGCATATTATAAAGTACTAAGTAAGTAGTAGCAACGCCCAGAGATCCTTCCTCAACTCCCTGCGAGAAAGCAATCCCGGAGCCATCATATCAGTGTCACATGTATCCAGTTCTAGTTGTAGTAGATCGGGAGACAACTCCGAGCGTCCTGTTACCGTGTACATTACTATTCGAATAGATAACTTCCCTGCAGGGGTGCACCAACTTACCCAACACGCTCGATTAACTCTGGCCGGACACACTTATTCGGGTTATGCCCGGCCTTGGCTGATCGACACGCCATAGTCCTACCTAGGCTCAACAGAGAGGCCAGCACGCCGGTCTACATCCTAAGTGCGAAGGGGTCATGGTCCAATCATCCTTTGCACTCCTGCGCGTTGCGAACGTGGCCGGGAGCAGACCCACCCCCTTAATACGAGTGCAGGCGGTTACCGTCCAACCCGGCGCGTGCCACTCAATTGCTGACGTCTGAGAGCTTTCGGAAGAATCGTACGACACCGAGTGCCCACTTTTATTCCCGCGTGGTGGTCAATGCGAAAAGGCCAGAGGCCTACTCAGATCATATATCCAAACCCATTAGTGTGTTGGGGGCTCGCGGAGACCATTAGTGATCCTGTCGCCCCGTCTCGTGGACTTACGACAAGGGCCAGGCCCATCCCTCTCCTGGGGCGATCTGCCTGCCCGGCCGTGCCGCGTCATTAACTCGCTGGTACCCTCGCGGTCAACCCGACTTCCATAACTCTCGCGGGTACCCCTTGGTTCGACCCGACTTCAACAAGGGACTGAGGTAAAGTCTGTTGGGGAACGTTGCATGGGAAACAAAAAATTTCCTACGCACACACTAGATCTATCCATGGTGATGAGCATCTACGAGAGGGAGAGTGAATCTACATACCCTTGTAGATCGCTAAGCGGAAGCGTTTAAGAAACGCGGTTGATGTAGTCGAACGTCTCCGCGATCCAAATCGCAAGTCGTCCCTCGATCCGATCACGAACTAGCGCCGAACGGACGGCACCTCCGCGTTCAACACACGTACGGCTTGATGACGCCTTCACCTCCTCGATCCAGCGAGCGATGGTGAAGTAGTGGTTGAGTTCCAGCAGCACGACGGCGTGGTGATGGTGGTGAGGAACAATCTCTGCAGGGCTTCGCCAAGCGCTACGGAGATTATGACGGAGGAACTAGAGGGTTAGGGTTGCCGCACACGGCTTGGGGAAATCTTGATGTGTCTCGTGTGCTAGCCCTGCCCCTCTATTTATATGTTGAGCCTTGGGGTCTAAACTTGGAGTAAAAGCCTCCTCCAGGTCGGTTTTGCCCGCACAAGGTCGGTTTGGCCCGCAGGAAAAGAGTCCAACTCGGATCCCTGCCGAACCGTGCACAGCCGCGCACAAGCGGTAGTACCGCTCACAAGCGGTAGTACCGCTTGGGCGGTAGTACCGCTTCACACAAGCAGTAGTACCGCTCGGGCGGTAGTACCGCTTCACCAAGCGGTAGTACCGCTTACGCGGCAGCAAAACTACTTTTGCACTTTCCAATACCTCGTGGGCTTTTATCCCTTGGCCCATATAAAGTGTTCTCGCACCCGAACACTTCGGTAAACATCCGGAACCCCTTCCGGTGAATTCCGGAACCCTTCCGGAGATCAAAACACTATTATCACATATATCAATCTTTACCTCCAGACTATTCCGGAGATCCTCGTCATGTCCGGGATCTTATCCGGGACTCCGAACAACCTTCGGTCACCAACATAATAACTCAACTATACTAATCGTCACCAAACGTTAAGTGTGTAGACCCTGCGGGTTCGAGAACTATGTAGACATGACCGAGACACCTCTACGATCAATAACCAATAGCGGGACCTGGATGCCCATATTGGCTCCTACATATTCTACGAAGATCTTTATCGGTTGAACCTCTATGTCAAGGATTCAGTTAATCCCGTATGCTGTTCCCTTTGTTCTTCGGTATGTTACTTGCCCGAGATTCGATCGTCGGTATCTCTATACCTAGTTCAATCTCGTTACCGGCAAGTCTCTTTACTCGTTCCGTAATACAAGATCTCGTGGCTAACACTTTAGTCACATTGCTTGCAAGGCTCATTGTGATGTTGTATTACCGAGTGGGCCCTGAGATACCTCTCCGTCATACGGAGTAACAAATCCCAGTCTTGATCCATGCCAACCCAACAGACACCCTCGGAGATACCTGTAGAGCACCTTTATAGTCACCCAGTTACGTTGCGACGTTTGATACACACAAGGTACTCCTCCGATGTCAGGGAGTTGCATGATCTCATGGTCATAGGAACAGATACTTGACATGCAGAAAACAATAGCAATAAACTGACATGATCAAATGCTACGTTCTTAGTTTGGGTCTTGTCCATCACATCATTCTCCTAATGATGTGATCCCGTTATCAAATGACATCTCATGTCAATGGCTAGGAAACCTTAACCATCTTTGATCAACGAGCTAGTCAACTAGAGGCTTACTAGGGACACAGTGTTGTCTATGTACCCACACATATATTTGAGTTTCCAATCAATACAATTATAGCATGGATAATAAACGATTATCATGAACAAGGAAATATAATAATAACCAATTTATTATTGCCTCTAGGGCATATTTCCAACAGTCTCCCACTTGCACTAGAGTCAATAATCTAGTTCACATCACTATGTGATTTACATTGTAATGAATCGAACACCCATACAGTTCTGGTGTTGTTCATGTTTAGCCCTTGGAAGAGGTTTAGTCATTGGATCTGCAACATTTAGATCCGTGTGTACTTTGCAAATATTTATGTCGTCCTCCTTGATGTAATCACGGATGGAATTGAAACGTCGCTTTATGTGTCTGGTCCTCTTGTGAAATCTTGGTTCCTTGGCTAGAGCAATGGCACCAGTATTATCACAAAACAGAGTCATTGGGTTAAGCGCACTAGGCACTACTCCAAGATCTGTCATGAACTCCTTCATCCAGACACCTTCCTTCGCCGCCTCCGAGGCAGCGATGTACTCCGCTTCGCATGTAGAATCAGCTACCACGCTTTGCTTGGAACTGCACCAGCTAACCGCACCCCCATTAAGAATAAACACGTATCCGGTTTGAGACTTAGAGTCATCCGGATCAGTGTCAAAGCTTGCATCGACGTAACCCTTTACGACGAGCTCTTGATCACCTCCATAAAAGAGAAACATATCCTTAGTCCTTTTCAGGTACTTCAGGATATTCTTGACCGCCGTCCAGTGTTCCATTCCTGGATCACTTTGAAACCTTCCGACCATACTTATGGCAAGGCTGACATCGGGTCTTGTGCACAGCATTGCATACATGATAGAGCCTATGGCTGAAGCATAGGGGATGACACTCATCTTTTCTCTATCTCCTGCAGTCACTGGGCATTGAGTCTTACTCAACTTCACACCTTGCAATACAGGCAAGAACCCCTTCTTGGACTGATCCATTTTGAACTTCTTCAAAACTTTGTCAAGGTATGTGCTTTGTGAAAGTCCTATTATGCGTCTCGATCTATCTCTATAGATCTTGATGCCTAATATGAAAGCAGCTTCTCCTAGGTCCTTCATTGAAAAACTCTTGTTCAAATATTCCTTTACGCTTTCCAGCATTTCTATATTGTTTCCAATCAGTAATATGTCATCCACATATAATATTAGAAACGCTATAGAGCTCCCACTCACTTTCTTGTAAATACAAGCTTCTCCGTAAACTTGTATAAACTCGAATGCTTTGATCACCTCATCAAAACGAAGATTCCAACTCCGAGATGCTTGCACCAGTCCATAAATGGATCGCTGGAGTTTGCAAACTTTGTCAGCATTCTCTAGATCGACAAAACCTTCTGGTTGCATCATATACAACTCTTCCTTAAGGAAACCGTTAAGGAACGCTGTTTTGACATCCATCTGCCAAATTTCATAATCGAAAAAGGCAGCTATTGCTAACATGATTCTGACGGACTTAAGCATCGCTACGGGTGAGAAGGTCTCTTCGTAGTCAACTCCTTGAACTTGTGAAAAACCCTTTGCCACAAGTCGAGCTTTATAGACGGTGACATTACCGTCCGCGTCCGTCTTCCTCTTAAAGATCCATTTGTTCTGAATGGCCTTACGCCCTTCAGGTAATACTTCCAAAGTCCATACTTTGTTTTCATACATGGATCCCATCTCGGATTTCATGGCCTCTAACCACTTCTCGGAATCCGGGCCCATCATCGCTTCTCCATAGCTCGTAGGTTCATCGTTGTCTAACAACATGACCTCTAAGACAGGGTTGCCGTACCACTCGGGAGCAGTACGCGTCCTTGTCGACCTACGAGGTTCGATAGCAACTTGATCTAAAGCTTCATGATCATCATCATTAACTTCCTCTTCAGCTAATGTAGGCTCCACAGAAACAACTTTCTGCACTGCGCTACTCTCAGGTTGAAGTAAAGGTTCAACAACCTCATCAAGTTCTATCTTCCTCCCACTCAATTCTTTCGAGAGAAACTCTTTCTCAAGAAATGTTCCGTTTTTAGCGACAAACACTTTGCCTTTGGATCTGAGGTAGAAGGTATACCCAACTGTCTCTTTTGGGTATCCTATGAAGACGCATTTCTCCGCTTTGGGTTCCAGCTTTTCAGGCTGAAGCTTTTTGACATAAGCATCACATCCCCAAACTTTAAGAAACGACAGCTTTGGCTTCTTGCCAAACCAAAGTTCATATGGCGTCGTCTCAACGGATTTCGATGGTGCCCTATTTAAAGTGAATGCAGCTGTCTCTAATGCATAACCCCAAAACGATAGTGGCAAATCAACAAGAGACATCATAGATCGCACCATATCTAATAAGGTTCGATTACGACGTTCGGACACACCATTACGCTGTGGTGTTCCAGGCGGTGTCAATTGTGAAACAATTCCACACTGTCTTAAGTGACTGCCAAACTCATAACTCAGATATTCTCCTCCTCGATCAGATCGCAGGAATTTAATCTTCTTGTTACGATGATTCTCAACTTCACTCTGAAATTGTTTGAACTTTTCAAATGTTTCAGACTTGTGTTTCATTAAGTAAATATACCCATATCTACTTAAGTCATCAGTGAAGGTGAGAAAATAACGATAACCCCCGCACGCCTCAATACTCATCGGACCACACACATCAGTACGTATGATTTCCAATAAGTCACTTGCCCGTTCCATTGTTCCAGAGAACGGCGTTTTAGTTATCTTGCCCATGAGGCATGGCTCACATGTGTCAAGTGATTCAAAATCAAGTGACTCCAAAAGTCCATCAGCATGGAGCTTCCTCATGCGTTTTACGCCAATATGACCTAAACGGCAGTGCCACAAGAAAGTGGTATTATCATTATCAATTCTACATCTTTTGGCATCAATGTTATGAACATGTGTATCATTACTATCGAGATTCAATAAGAATAAACCCCTCACATTGGGTGCATGACCATAAAAGATATTACTCATATAAATAGAACAACCATTATTCTCTGATTTAAATGAGTAACCATCTCGCAATAAACAAGATCCAGATATAATGTTCATGCTTAACGCAGGCACCAAATAACACTTATTTAGGTTCATCACTAATCCCGACGGTAATCGAAGAGCGAGCGTGCCGACGGCGATCACATCAACCTTGGAACCATTTCCCACGCGCATCGTCACTTCGTCCTTTGCCAGCCTCCGTCTATTCTGCAGTTCCTGTTTTGAGTTGCAAATATGAGCAACCGCACCGGTATCAAATACCCAGGCACTACAACGAGAGTTGGTAAGGTACACATCAATAACATGTATATCATATATACCTTGTTTGTTGTTGGCCGCCTTCTTGTCAGCCAAATACTTGGGGCAATTCCGCTTCCAGTGTCCAGTTCCCTTGCAATGAAAGCACTCAGTTTCTGGTTTGGGTCCAGCCTTGGGTTTCTTCACAGGAGCAGCAACTGCTTTGCCACCCTTCTTAGATTTACCCTTCTTACCCTTGCCATTTTTCTTGAAACTAGTGGTTTTATTGACCATCAATACTTGATGCTCCTTCTGAATTTCAGACTCAGCGGCTTTCAGCATCGCAAACAGCTCGGCGACTGACTTGTTCATCCCGTGCATGTTATAGTTCAACACGAAGCTCTTGTAGCTAGGTGGCAATGATTGAAGAACTCTGTCAGTGATAGCCTCTGGCGGAAGGGGCATCCCTAACTCAGCCAGACGGGTGGAGTACCCAGACATTCTGAGTATGTGATCACTGATAGTGCCGTTCTCCTCCATCTTGCAAGCATAGAACTTATCGGAGATCTCATATCTCTCGATCCGGGCATTCTTCTGAAAGATAAACTTCAACTCCTGGAACATCTCATATGCTCCATGACGTTCAAAACGTCTTTGAAGTCCCGGTTCTAAGCCATACAACATTGCACATTGAACTATTGAGTAATCATCAGAACGAGCCTGCCAGGCGTTCACAACGACTAGAGACTCAACTGGAGCGGGTGGATCACCAAGCGGTGCATCAAGGACATAAGCCTTCTGGGAAGCCGTAAGGATAATCCTTAGATTACGGGCCCAGTCCACAAAGTTACTTCCATCATCTTTCAACTTAGCTTTCTCTAGGAACGCATTAAAATTCAGGGGTGCTACTGCGCGAGCCATGATCTACAACATAAATATAGCAAAGACAACTTAGACTATTGTTCTAGATAATGAGTTTAGTTAATCATATTACTTAAAAAACTCCCACTCAAATTGACATCCCTCCGGTCATTCGAGTGTAACATGATCCAAATACACCAACTCAAGTCCGATCATCACGTGAGTTGAGGTGGTTTCAATGGTGAACATCTTCATGTTGATCATATCTACTATATGACTCATGTTCGACCTTTCGGTCTCTTGTGTTCCGAGGCCATGTTTGTACATGCTAGGCTCGTCAAGTTTAACCCGAGTGTTCCGCGTGTGCAACATGGCTTGCACCCGTTGTATGTGAACGTGGAGTCTATCACACCCGATCATCACGGCGTGTCTCGAAACGACGAACTTTCGCAACGGTGCACACTCGGGGAGAACACAATTTATCTTGAAATTTAAGTGAGGGATCACCTTATAATGCTACCGTCGTCCTAAGCAAAATAAGATGCATAAAAGGATTAACATCACATGCAAATCATAAGTGACATGATATGGCCATGAACTTGTGCTTTTGATCTCCATCTCCAAAGCACCGGCATGATCTCCATCGTCACCGGCATGACACCATGATCTCCATCATCTTGATCTCCATCAACGTGTCGCCATAAGGTTGTCGCGCCGACTGTTGCTTCCACGACTATTGCTAACGTTTAGCGATAAAGTAAAGCATTACATAGCGCTTAATGATTGACACGCAGGTCATACAATAATTAAAGACAACTCTATGGCTCCTGCCAGTTGCCGTACTCATCGACATGCAAGTCGTGATATTCTATACAACACATGATCATCTCATACATCACATATATCTCATCATGTAATTGGCCATATCATATCACATCATACCCTGCAAAAACAAGTTAGACGTCCTCTAATTGTTGTTGCAAATTTTACGTGGCTACTACGGGTTTGCAAGAACCGTTCTTACCTACGCAAAACCACAACGTGGTGTAGTGATTGCTTTTTGATCTTCTAAAAGAACCCTCTTCATTGAAATCGATTCAACTAAAGTGAGAGAGACAGACACCCGCTAGCCATCTTTATGCAACGAAGTTACATGTCAGTTGAAGGAACCTGTCTCGCGTAAGTGTACGCGTAATGTCGGTCCGGGCCGCTTCATCTCACAGTACCGCCGAATCAAATATCAACTAGTAACGGCAAACAATATGTATACACCCACGCCCACAACTCGTTTGTGTTCTACTCGAGATCTCATCTACGCATAGACCTGGCTCATGATGCCACTGTTGGGGAACGTTGCATGGGAAACAAAAATTTTCCTACGCACACACTAGATCTATCCATGGTGATGAGCATCTACGAGAGGGAGAGTGAATCTACATACCCTTGTAGATCGCTAAGCGGAAGCGTTTAAGAAACGCGGTTGATGTAGTCGAACGTCTCCGCGATCCAAATCGCAAGTCGTCCCTCGATCCGATCACGAACTAGCGCCGAACGGACGGCACCTCCGCGTTCAACACACGTACGGCTTGATGACGCCTTCACCTCCTCGATCCAGCGAGCGATGGTGAAGTAGTGGTTGAGTTCCAGCAGCACGACGGCGTGGTGATGGTGGTGAGGAACAATCTCTGCAGGGCTTCGCCAAGCGCTACGGAGATTATGACGGAGGAACTAGAGGGTTAGGGTTGCCGCACACGGCTTGGGGAAATCTTGATGTGTCTCGTGTGCTAGCCCTGCCCCTCTATTTATATGTTGAGCCTTGGGGTCTAAACTTGGAGTAAAAGCCTCCTCCAGGTCGGGTTTGCCCGCACAAGGTCGGTTTGGCCCGCAGGAAAAGAGTCCAACTCGGATCCCTGCCGAACCGTGCACAGCCGCGCACAAGCAGTAGTACCGCTCACAAGCGGTAGTACCGCTTGGGCGGTAGTACCGCTTCACACAAGCGGTAGTACCGCTCGGGCGGTAGTACCGCTTCACCAAGCGGTAGTACCGCTTACGCGGCAGCAAAACTACTTTTGCACTTTCCAATACCTCGTGGGCTTTTATCCCTTGGCCCATATAAAGTGTTCTCGCACCCGAACACTTCGGTAAACATCCGGAACCCCTTCGGTGAATTCCGGAACCCTTCCGGAGATCAAAACACTATTATCACATATATCAATCTTTACCTCCGGACTATTCCGGAGATCCTCGTCATGTCCGGGATCTTATCCGGGACTCCGAACAACCTTCGGTCACCAACATAATAACTCAACTATACTAATCGTCACCAAACGTTAAGTGTGTAGACCCTGCGGGTTCGAGAACTATGTAGACATGACCGAGACACCTCTACGATCAATAACCAATAGCGGGACCTGGATGCCCATATTGGCTCCTACATATTCTACGAAGATCTTTATCGGTCGAACCTCTATGTCAAGGATTCAGTTAATCCCGTATGCTGTTCCCTTTGTTCTTCGGTATGTTACTTGCCCGAGATTCGATCGTCGGTATCTCTATACCTAGTTCAATCTCGTTACCGGCAAGTCTCTTTACTCGTTCCGTAATACAAGATCTCGTGGCTAACACTTTAGTCACATTGCTTGCAAGGCTCATTGTGATGTTGTATTACCGAGTGGGCCCTGAGATACCTCTCCGTCATACGGAGTAACAAATCCCAGTCTTGATCCATGCCAACCCAACAGACACCCTCGGAGATACCTGTAGAGCACCTTTATAGTCACCCAGTTACGTTGCGACGTTTGATACACACAAGGTACTCCTCCGATGTCAGGGAGTTGCATGATCTCATGGTCATAGGAACAGATACTTGACATGCAAAAAACAATAGCAATAAACTGACACGATCAAATGCTACGTTCTTAGTTTGGGTCTTGTCCATCACATCATTCTCCTAATGATGTGATCCCGTTATCAAATGACATCTCATGTCAATGGCTAGGAAACCTTAACCATCTTTGATCAACGAGCTAGTCAACTAGAGGCTTACTAGGGACACAGTGTTGTCTATGTACCCACACATGTATTTGAGTTTCCAATCAATACAATTATAGCATGGATAATAAACGATTATCATGAACAAGGAAATATAATAATAACCAATTTATTATTGCCTCTAGGGCATATTTCCAACAAAGTCAAGGTATCCGTGTGTCCATAACATCAAGGGGGAAATCCGAGGAATCACCCTCGATGGATTCCTTCTCGATGTATCCGTCAAGGTGAACTTGGAGGAATCACCCTCGATGGGTTCACACTTGAGGGGTTGCACGACAGAGTCATCATCGGAGGTGGTGAATGAGGAATCACCCTCTGTAATCCATAACCGATTAGCTACACTACAGAGATATCATCAGGAGTGAGGTAAGAGGTATCACCCTCGGCACTCGATAGTAGCTCTGCAGAGTCGTACAACTAAGGGGGGTGCGGTGGTGTGCTCGGTCTCAGCATGTCGATCACATGGATCGAGTCGCTGGTAGTAAAGCAAGGCAACAAGGACAAGGGTGTGGGGCCACTGATGGATCACTAACCAGCCTATACTAAGCATGTAGGACAACAGATAAAGTATCAACAACAGGTTACAAAATCAGGCTATGCATCAGAATAGGAGCTATCAAATAACATTAGCAAAATCTAATGCAAGCACGAGAGATAAAGAATGGGCGATATAGGAATGATCAAGGGGGTTTTGCTTGCCTGGAAGCTCTGCTGAGAAGGACGGGTCATCGATGACGTAGTCGTACTCGGGGTGAACAGCAGTCTTGGGGTCTACCGGAGAGAAGAGGGGGAAGAAACAGTAAATATAAAGCAAACAAATGCATCACAAGGCATGACATGGCAATATGATGTGCTGGGGGTGACCTAATTCGGTGCTAAGCGTTACAGACGGAGCAGGAAAATATCTGGGAATATTTTCCCGGTTTAGGCAATTATCAGACAAACGATCCGGAGTGGAAGGTTCCATGTTTGCAGTGTTAGAGGCATGTGACAACTACATGGAGGGCACCAACGGTTTTGTCTCATTTTTCTGAACGTTTTTCATATATAAAACATTTTCATCCGAGCTACGGTTATATTTATATGAATTTTCAAAGTTTTAAAAGATTTCTGGAATTTCTAGAATTAATCCAAATTCGAAAATAAATGGGAAATTGCTAGGTCCACCCGGTGCAGTGCACCCAGCTGTGCACACATAGGCTGACTGGTGGGCCCGGCCAGCTGAGTCAGCGGTCAACAGTTGACTGGTCAATCTGACCAGGGGGGCCCACGTGTCAGTGACAGAGCACTTTAACAGAGGCTTAATTTTAACTAATTAAGTTAATTAACTAGTGGGACCCACTTGTCAGTGTTAGATTAATTAACAGATTAAGTTATTTTAAAAACTCGTTTAATTAAGCGTGTGGGGCCCACATGTCATTGGCTGGGGCTGCCCTGTCAGCACGTTGACTGGGTCAACACAGTCAACGGGGCCCCTGGGACCCACTGGCAGTGACCCAGGGTGGGCCCAGGGCCAGCCACGTCGGCGCCGTCGCCGGAGCACAGCTCCGGCGACCATTCTAGCGGCGGAGCGGCTTGGGAGTCATCGGAAAACGGCTACGGGACACCAAACGAGGCGCGGTTTGCGGCATTCGATCGGGCGTTCGACGCCACGTCGAACCGTGGCAGTGCCGTGGCCGGAGATGCCCTACAACGACGACGGCGAGCACCGTGGCGGATGCCGGAGTACGGGTCCGGGCGAAAACATAGCTAGGGGCATCGTAGGGCTGCGTGTGTGCGCGCGTTCGGCTACTGGGAGCTCCAGGAGCTCGATACGCTGCCCAGGAGCGAGCGCTACTGCCTGTGAGCACGACTGCGATGAGCTCGATGGTGGTGAGCTCGGCCATGATGGAAGTGATGGCTATGGGCACGGAAAGAAGGGGGAAACAGAGGGGTTTCGGTCATTAGCTCACCTAGAGGCACACGGCGGCCGTTGGGAGATTTAGTAGCAGCAGCGGCGTCGAAATCGCCGGAGATGCTTGCGGGTCAGAGGAACAAGACAATATCGCCGCGGTTGATGCAGGGGCTTCAGCTCTAACGAGTGGCTCTAGTAGACGAGGTAGACAACGACGGCGGCGAGCTCGAAAAGGCGCAGGCCTCCTACCTGGGAGCCTCCGAAACTACTCCTGGTCGTCGGTCTCCACGTAGTAGTAGGCTCCGTCGGGGTAGTAGTAGTCATCGGCGGGATCAGCTGTCTCCGGGACTCCGTCATCTGATCGCAGCAATCGGGTAGGGGGGAAAAAGGTAGCAAAGTAACCGTGAGTACTCATCCAAAGTACTCGCAAGACTTACATCAGATCTATGCTAAGTATGCATCGGTATCAAAGGGAAGGGGCTGTATCTGTGGACTATACTGCAGAATGCCAGAGTAGAGGGGAAAGGCCTAGCCTATCGAAGACTAGCATCTTGCAGCATTAAAAGAGTGCAGATTAGCATATTATAAAGTAATAAGTAACTAGTAGCAACGCCTAGAGATCCTTCCTCGACTCCCTGCGAGAAAGCGATCCCGGAGCCATCATATCAGTTTAGTGTCACATGTATCCAGTTCTAGTTGTAGTAGATCGGGATACAACTCCGAGCGTCCTCTTACCGTGGACACGGCTATTCGAATAGATAACCTCCTTGCAGGGGTGCACCAACTTACCCAACACGCTCGATTAACTCTGGTTGGACACACTTATTCGGGTTATGCCCAACCTCGGCGATTGACACGCTGTAGTCCTACCAAGGCTCAACAAAGAGGCTAGCACGCCGGTCTACCTCCTATGTGCGAAGGGGTCATGGGCCAATCGTCTTGTGGTGATCCAAGAACAATAAAATCAGTAGGGTATTTGATCTTACCACACAAGACTTCAACATCTCTAACAATCCCAAGTGGTGAAATAGTATCTCTATTCGCAAGCTTAATAGTAACATCAATATCTTCAATCTCAACAGGTGTAATATAATTCATGACTTCTTGATAGAGAGTAAACGGAATAGCACTCACCCTAGCACCAATATCACATAAACCATGGTAGCAATGATCTCCAATTTTAACAGAAATAACAGGCATGCCAATTACAGGTTTGTTTTTATCTTTAGTGTCTGGTTTAGCAATTCTAGTTGCTTCATCACAGAAGTATGTGACATGTCCATCAATATTATCAACCAAAAGATCTTTAACCATTGCAATATTAGGTTCAACTTTAATTTGTTCAGAAGGTCTAGGTGCTCTAATATTACTCTTATTAACCATAGTTGAAGCTTTAGCATGTTCCTTAATCCTAACAGGGAAAGGAGGTTTCTCAATAAGAGCAGTAGGCACAACTGGATCAACATGGTAAACAATTGTTTCTTCTTTAATACTAACAGGTTCTTTATTCAATTCAATAGGTGGATGATATTTAAACCATTTCTCCTTAGGGAGATCAATATGAGCAGCAAAAGATTCACAAAAGGTAGCTACTATCTCAGAGTCAAGTCCATATTTAGTACTAAACTTATGAAAAGCATCAGTTTCCATAAAAGATTTAACACAATCAAACTAAAGATTTATACCTGACTCATTACCTTTGTAGATTTCCCAATCTTCAGAGTTACATTTAATTCTTTCCAGAAGATCCCATTTGAATTCAATAGTTCTCTTCATAAAGGAACCAGCAGAAGAAGTATCGAGCATGGATTGATCATTATGAGAAAGCCGAGCATAAAAGTTTTGAAGGATTATTTCTCTTGAGAGCTCATGATTGGGGCATGTGTGCAACATATACTTAAGCCTCCCCCAAGCTTGAGCGAAACTTTCTCCTTCACGAGGCCAAAAATTATATATATAATTCCGATCACGATGAACCAAATGCATAGGATAAAATTTCTGGTGAAATTCCAGCTTCAACCGGTTCCAATCCCACGTTTCAGTATCATCACATAGCCTATACCATTTCAATGCCTTTCCCTCCAAAGATAAAGGGAATACCTTCTTCTTAACTCCATCTCCGGATAGACCTACAAGCTTAAAAATCCACAAATTTCATCCACATAGATCAAGTGCATATCAGGATGTACCGTTCCATCTCCTGCATAAGGATTAGCTAGCAGTTTCTCTACCATACCCGAAGGAATTTCATAATGATTATTTTTAGTAGGTTCAATAGGTTGAGGGGCAAATCTCAATGCTTCCATTCGAGGTGAAGATACCCCGAACAAGCCCCTCAAAGGATTACTTTCCATAGTGACAACTAACAATAAATTTCAGCACGTAATATAAATGTTTCCTTACTAAATTCCACTCACAAAAGGTGCTTCACCCCCCGGCAACGGCGCCAGAAAAGAGTCTTGATGACCCACAAGTATAGGGAATCAATCGTAGTCCTTTCGATAAGTAAGAGTGTCGAACCCAACGAGGAGCAGAGGAAATGACAAGCGGTTTTCAGCAAGGTATTCTCTGCAAGTATTGAAAGTAGCGGTAACAGATAGTTTCGGTAGCAAGATAATTCGTAACAAGTAACAAATAACAAGTATAATAAAGTACAGCAAGGTGGCCCAATCCTTTTTATAGCAATGGACAAGCCGGAACGAACTCGTATAATAAGCAAAGTGTTCTCGAGGACACATGGGAATTTCATCTAGTCACTTTCATCATGTTTGTTTGATTCGCGTTCGCTACTTTGATAATTTGATATGTGGGTGGACCTGTGCTTGGGTGCTGTTCTTACTTGAACAAGCCTCCCACTTATGATTACCCCCTCTCGCAAGCATCCACAACTATGAAAGAAGAATTAAGATAACTCTAACCATAGCATGAAACATATGGATCCTAATCAGCCCCTTACGGAATAGCGCATAAACTAGGGTTTAAGCTTCTGTCACTCTAGCAACCCATCATCTAATTACTACTCCACAATGCCTTCCCTTAGGACCAAAGATGGTGAAGTGTCATGTTGTCAATGTTCACACGGCACCACTAAAGGAAGCACAACATACATAGTATCAAAATATCGAACGAATAGCAAATTCACATGATTACTTATGACAAGACTTCTCCCATGTCCTCAAGAATAAAAGTAACTACTCACAAATCATATTCATGTTTAAGATCAGAGGGGTATTGAATAGCATTAAGGATCTGAACATATAATCTTCCACCAAATAAACCAACTAGCATCAACTACAAGATGTAATCAACACTACTAGCAACCCACAGGTACCAATCTGAGGTTTTGAGACAAAGATTGAATACAAGAGATGAACTAGGGTTTGAGATGAGATGGTGCTAGTGAAGATGTTGATGAAGATTGGTCCTCCCACGATGAGAGGGTCGTTGGTGATGTCGATGGCTTCGATTTCCCCCTCCCGGAGGGAAGTATACCCGGCGGAATCGCTTCGCCGGAGAGCAAAATAGCTCCTGCCCAAGTTCTGCCTCGAGACGGCGGTGCTTCATCCCGAAAGTCTTCTTTTGATTTTTTTTCTTGGGAAAATGGCTTCATAAAGTAGAAGGAGGGCGCGCCCCCCTGGTTTGTGGCTTCCTAGTGGGCCCCCTTCTGTTGATTCTTTCGCAAGTATTTTTTATATATTCCAAAATAATTCTCCGTAAATTTTTAGGTCATTTGGAGTAGTGCAGAATAGCTGTCTTTGTTTCACCCCTTTCAGGTCCAGAATTCCAGCTGCCGGCATTCTCCCTCTTCATGTGAATCTTGCAAAATAAGAGAGAAAAGGCATAAGAATTGTACCATAAAGTGAAATAATGATCAAAAACATAATAATTATTAGTAGGAAATCATGATGCAAATTGGACGTATCAACTCCCCCAAGCTTAGACCTCGCTTGTCCTCAAGCGAAAGGCAAAATCGATAATCATGACCACATGTGTAGAGAGAGAGGCATCGATAAAAATAAAATACGGACATGGAGCATCATGATCTTTATTATAACAGCAATATATCATCATAAAACTTCTCATGAAAAAGTGACAATTCATCCACAAGTTAAAGTATGAACCATAAACCAAATTGAAAACTAACAAACTATGATCTCAGTCACTGAAGCAATCGCAATTCATCATATTATCAGAAAGAGTCTATGTAAGAGCTTTGTTTAGCAAGTTCACATACTCAACTATCATTTAGTCTTCTATGATTGCTGACACTCACGACATACTTATGGAGCAAAAGTTTCAGTCGAACACATAGAAACATAGGGGCTTATAATTTCGCCTCCCAACGTATTTACCTCAAGGGTAATGTCAACAATAATAACTCATGATCACCTACATCCAATTGGATATATATGCATGGATCAATCCCCACCACATGATGCTTGCCAAGAGAGAAAATAAAAAAAATGGAATAGAGGAGAATACTATTGACTCTTGCATGAAAGTAAATACACAAAGTAAAAGATAGGCCCTTCGCAGAGGGAAGCAGAGGTTGTCATGCACTTCTTGTTTTTGGATATGCAAGCTCTTAATGTAAAGGAATGTCACTTTATATTGCCCCTTGTGATAGCAACCTTTATTATGTAGTCTGTCACTTTTATTCTTCACCATTGATAACCCACAAGTATAGGGGATCGCAATAGTTTTCGAGGGTAGAGTATTCAACCCAAATTTATTGATTCGACACAAGGGGAGCCAAAGAATATTTGCAAGTATTAGCAGTTGAGTTGTCAATTCAACCACATCTGGAGACTAAATATCTACAACAGAGTGATCAGTAGCACAGTAGTATGATAGTTTGATAACAGTAGCAATAAGAGTAACAGTAATAGTAATGGTAGCAGCAATAGTAGTAGCAATTGTGACAGCAGTAGCAACAGTAGTAACTTAGCAAGAACAATATGTGAAAAGCTCATAGGCATTGGATCGGTGATTATGTTGGATAACATTCATCATGTAACAATCATAACCTAGGGCGACACAGAACTAGCTCCAATTCATCAATGTAATGTAGGCATGTATTCCGTATATAGTCATACGTGCTTGCAATAAGAACTTGCATGACATCTTTTGTCCTACCCTCCCGTGGCAGTGGGGTCCATAAGGAAACTAAGGGATATTAAGGCCTCCTTTTAATAGAGAACCGGAACAAAGCATTAACACATAGTGAATACATGAACTCCTCAAACTACGGCAATCACCGGAAAGAATCCCAATTATTGTCACCTTGGGGTATGCCGATCATAACACGTAGCAGGTGCGTATAACTTGCAAGATCGGATCAAGAACACAAATATATTCATGAAAACATAAGGGGTTCAGATCTGAAATCATGGCACTCGGGCCCTAGTGACAAGCAGTAAGCATAGCAAAGTCATAGCAACATCAATTTCAGAACATAGTGGATACTAGGGATCAAGCCCTAACAAAACTAACTTGATTACATGATAAATCTCATCCAACTCATCACTGTCCAGCAAACCTATGAAGGAATTACTCACTCTCGGCGGTGAGCATCATGAAATTGGCGATGAAGGATAGTTGATGATGACGATGCCGGAAGATCCCCCTCTCCGGAGCCCCAAACGGACTCCAGATCTGGCCTCCCGATGAAGAACAGGAGGTGGCGGCGGCTCTGTATCATGAAACGCAATAAAACTTCCTGTCTTATTTTTTTCTCTGGAATTGTGAATTTATAGGCCTGAGATTAGGGTCAGCGGAGCCACGTGGGCCCCACAAGCCACCAAGGCGCGCCAGGGGGGCGCGCCCTGGTGCCTCATGGGCAGCAGGTGGCCCCCTCCAGTGGATCTTGGCTCCAGTATTTTTTATTTAATCCATAAAAAATCTCCAAAAAGTTTCGTCCAATTCCAAGAACTTTTATTTCTGCACAAAAAACAACACCATGGTAGCTCTGCTGAAAACAGCGTCAGTCCGGGTTAGTTTCATTCAAATCATGCAAATTAGAGTCCAAAACAAGAGCAAAAATGTTTGGAAAAGTAGATACGACGGAGACATATCAACTCCCCCAAGATTAACTCATTGCTTATCCTCAAGCAATTCAGTTGACAAACTTAAAGTGATAAAGAAAAACTTTTACGAACTCTTTTGTTCTTGTATCTATATATATGCTTAAATAGTACCCAAGTTTTCAGCAAGGATCATGAACTAACCATGCAAATGATAACTCTTAGAAATTATATTCACTCATATCAATGGCATAATCAACTAGCGAGCAATAATAAGATATCTCAAATGCCAACACTTTGTCAAAACAATCATGATATAATATGACAACATGGTATCTCGCTAGCCCTTTCTGAGACCGCAAATCATAAATGCAGAGTACCTCCAAAGTTCAAGCAGCGACTAAACATTGTAATTCATGGTTGAAGAGATCCAGTCTTGATGCACACAACATTAACTATACACAATGCATGAGAATGACAATAGTGCTCTCAGGACTGGTGAAGGTGGTGACTCAACAATAAAAGTAAAATAACATAAAAGTAAATAGATAGGCCCTTCGTAGAGGGAAGCATGCATTTGCAGAGGTGCCAGAGCTCAAAGCTTAAATCAGAGATATATAAAATTTTGGGAGGTATGCCTTTCCTGTCAACGTCACGACCGAGAGTTTTCAATATCTTCCATGCTAAACACATTAGCGGCGGTTCCCAAGCGGTAAAGTAAAGTTTACTCCCCCTCCACCAACAAACACAAGCCATGGCTAGCCGAATCCTCGGGTGCCATCCATACCAACAACTTTCCGGGGGAGTTTGTTTTATTATTTTGCAATTTTAATTATGGGACTGGGCATCCCGATTACCAGCCCCTCTCGTGTAAGGACAAGTGAATAAACACTCATCATGAGAATAACCCGCTTAGCATGGAAGATACTGACCGCCCCCTGTCGCTCCATGAGCGGTACGGGCACACAAAACAGATGTTCATTTGAATATTTAGAGGTGGCACATGCAAATTTACTTAGAACGGCAGAGTAATACCGCATATAGGTAGATATAGTGGACTCATCTAGAATAACTTTGGTTTGAGGGTTTTGATGCACAAGCAGTATTCCCGCTTAGTACAGGCGAAGGCTAGAAAATAGGTTGAGAAGCGACCAGCTAGAGAGCGAAAATGGTCATAATCATGCATTATGAATAATCAACATTGAATACTAGCATGAGTAGGATATAAGCACCATGAACATAAATATCGTGAAGGCTATGTTGGTTTTGAATCAACTACATGTGTGAACATGTGCCAAGTCAAGCCACTCGAAACATTCAGAGGAGGATACCTTATCATCATACTACATCATGAACATTTTGATGCATGTTGACACCCAAGATAAATCATTATCCACTCCTAGCTACTTAAGCATGGCATGAGCAACTATAATCTCTAATTGTCATCATAAACATGTTTAATCATAATATGCTGAATCATGGATACCGATTTAAACAAATTTACAAAAACAAAAACATGTTAAATTCATACCCGCTTTTCCTTGCCACAGTCACTTCATCAAATCATCGTCATTATTGCCTTTCACTTGCATGACCGAATGATATGAAAATAAAAATAGTGCAAGTGTGCCGTGGACTAAGCTGGAATCTGCAAGCATTTTATTCAAAGGAGAAGACAAGGTAATATGGGCTCTTTGTTAGATCAACAATAATGCGTACGAGAGCCACTCAACATTTTCATCGTGGTCTTCTCCTTACAATGACTCAACAAAAGAAAAGAATTTCAGAGAAACACACTGAAATATTTTTGGAGTTTTTAGTTTCTCTAAAGAAAACAAATAAAGAAGAAAACAAAAAACGAGAAAAACTAATTACATAGGAAAGCTCCAAACAAGCAAAAGAAGAAACGGGAAATCTTTTTGGGTTTTCTCAAAGTTTTTCAAACACACAAGAAGAAAGCGAGAAAATAAAACTAACATGGATTATACAATGAAAAAGTATGAACACCGACAACTGAAATGAAATGTGTGGACATGAATGAAATGTCGGTGGGAAATACGTACTCCCCCAAGCTTAGGCTTTTGGCCTAGCTTGGTCATTGCCATCCCTGGTCTGGGTAATAATCAAAGTGGTAGCTCGTAGAGGTGTTCTAAGCCGCCTCCTCAGACATACGGGCAGCCTCGACCGCCGCCTTGTACTCGTGCATCTCGCTCTCCAATAGATAATATCGTTGTTTGTTCTGAAAATCAAAGAGGGCGGGAGCAGGCAAAGCAACATACACAGATCGATATTTATTAAAAACTAAGTTATATTCATATCCATGTGCGTCGCGTTTTAAAAACTTCTGTTCTCGCATTGTTTCGAAATTTAAATATTTATCAGGTAAGAGGGGATCATTGAAATTGGGCGAGACCCCTAAATTTGCAGCTACGCGGGAGGCATAAATTCCTCCATACAAATCACCATTACCCGCGTTACGCTGCAGCCTACGTGCGACAATAGCCCCAAGATTATAATACTTGCTGCCAGTCAAAGCTGTATGAATAAGACTCAGATCAGGGGCGCAAAGCGCACTGCAGTCTTGCTTACCAACAATGCATTTACCATTAAAAAGTGCAAAATACCGGATAGCAGGAAAGTGGATGCTAACTATTCTGGCCTGCGAAACTCCCCTATCCTCACTGTTGCAAAGGCCATTATGAAATGACTCATAATCAGATTTTTGTGGTTCATCTAACGAACCCCAATATGGAATTTTGCATGCCTCACAGAATTCTTCTAGAGACATACTATAGGATCTGTCATAGAGGTGAAATAAAACTCTAGAAGTGCGCGGATGATATTCAAAGTTTTGAGTGAATGAATGAGTGAGGTAGTAATGCTGTGGTGGCTTATCTGCGATGAAGGTGGAGATCTCAGTGTTGTGAATATATTGGTCAAATTCTTCCTTGATGCCTGCACCTAGCATGAACTCGTTGCACGACCATCTACATGATTTTGCTTCGGCACCTCGCACCGAACTTGCCCTTGGTTCAACGTATGATTGGTGTGCGGGGCTTTCGCTAGATGATGCCTCGGCGGACCTCCTCCTCGAAGAACTCCTCCGGAAGAAATTCATTTTTCTAAGAACAAATTTTTGAAAATTTTTGGGCCACAAAATGATATCAATAATACTTCAGAAGATTGATAGCAACTACTTATGTGGATGTCTAGAGGCTATATCAAGCATTCAAACTACTTGGAACTCAAAGAATTCAACATGCAAGCTCATTTTCAGTAGCACCAAGAGCAGCTAATTATGCAAAATATAATCCACTAGAGCAAAAACTAATTGGAGCAATGGAGGAGTCACATACCAAGTAGCAATCCCCAAAAACAGTTTCGGAAACGGAGCTCCGAGCAAAGAGATCGAAAATCTCAGGTTTGGGAGCAAGAACATGAGAGAGAGAGCTACCGGGAATTTTTGCTAGAGGTAAGAGACGAAGTGAGCTGAGGGAATAAGTGAGGGGGTCCTGTGGGGCCCACAAGCCACCAGGGCACGCCACGGGGGTGGTGGCGTGCCCTGGTGCCTCGTGGGCACCTGGGGCACCCCCCTGGTATGTTTTTAGTGCCAAAAATTCTTAAATATTCTATAAAAATTCATATCAAAATTTCATTGCATTCTGAGCACTTTCATTTTTGGGCATTTTTTATTTCACGGATAATTCAGAAAACAGGGTAATCATGGCATTTTATTGCATTTAACTAAAAATAACAGAAAACAAAAAGTGGGTACAGAAGGTTGTGCTTACTAAATTCATCGACCACATGCCTCTCAAAATGAATCCATTAATAAGGTTGATCAAGTCTTATTAACAAACTATTTCCGAGTAACATGAAACCGAAGAAGTTTCGTATAACACTAAGTTACCTCAACGGGGATATGCATCTCCCCAATAATAAGAGTTTCATATTTCTTTTTGACAGTAGGAAGAGGGGGCTGAAAACTTCCAATAGTAATTGTCGGAGTCTTTTCAATAACATGAATACCATTTACTTGAAATTGTTTCTTCGGAAAGTGCACCGTATGTTCATTACCATTGATATGAAAAGTGACTTTGCTTTTGTTGCAATCAATAACAGCCCCTGCAGTATTCAAAAAGGGTCTACCAAGGATAATCGACATGTTGTCATCCTCGGGCATATCAAGTATAACAAAGTTTGTTAAGATAGTAACATTTGCAACTACAACAGGCACATCCTCACAAACACCGATAGGTATGGCAGTTGATTTGTCAGACATTTGCAATGATATTTCAGTGGGAGTGAGTTTATTCAAATCAAGTCTTTTATATAAAGAGAAAGGCATAACACTAACACCGGCTCCAAATAATTTGCAAGCATGGTGGAAATCTCAGCTTCAGGTATCTTTCTTTTATTTGTGACAATGTCTTTCATATATTTAGCATAAGGGGCCATCTTTAAAATATCAGTCAAACGAGTACGCAAAAAGACTGGCCTAACCATTTCAGCAAAGCATTCAAATTCTTCCTCATCCTTTTTCTTAGATGGTTTAGGAGGAAAGGGCATGGGTTTTTGAACCCATGGTTCTCTTTCTTTACCATGTTTCCTAGCAACGAAGTCACTTTTATCATAACGTTTGTTTTTAGGAGGTGGGTTATCAAGATCAACAACAGGTTCTATTTCAACATCATTATGTGATGCCCCCGACTTAATCGTGTACTAATCATACACGCAAATGCACACGATCAAGCCTAAGGACTCACTTGAAGATATCACAACACAACTCTAAACACAAATAAAAGTCATACAAGCTTTATATTACAAGCCAGGGCCTTGAGGGCTCGAATACATAAGCTCGTGATCAAGCGTTAGCAGAAGCAACAACAGTATCTGAGTACAGACACAAAGTTAAACAAGTCTGCCTTAAGAAGGCTGAGCAAAACAATGACACTATATCGAAAAGGCGCAGGCCTCCTGCCTGGGTGCCTCCTATCTACTCCTGGTCGTCGGTCTCCACGTAGTAGTAAGCTCCACCGGTGGGGTAGTAGTAGTAGTCGTCGCCGGGGGCAGCTGGCTCCGGGGCTCCATCATCTGGTCGCAGCAATCGGGTATGGGGAAAAAGAGGTAGCAAAGCAATCGTGAGTACTCATCCAAAGTACTCGCAAGACTTACATCAAAACTATTCTACTTATGCATCGGTATCAAAGAAGGGCTGTATCTGTGGACTAGACTGCAGAAATGCCAGAATAGAGGGGAAGGCCTAGCCTATCGAAGACTAGCAACTTGCAACATCTTGCAGCATTAGAAGAGTGTAGATTAGTACATAAATATAGTAGTAGCAACTAGTATAATAGTATCCATGCCGAGAGATCCTTCCTCGACTCCCTGCGAGAAAGCGATCCCGGAGCTAACATATTTTAAACATCACCAGTATCCAGTTCTAGTTGTAGTAGATCGGGATACTTTTCGAGCGTCCTGTTGGACACGGCTATTCGAATAGATATACTTCCCTGCAGGGGTGCACCAACTTACCCAACGCGCTCGATTAACTCTGGCTGGACACACTTGCTCGGGTCATGCCCGGCCTCGGCTGATCAACACGTCGTAGCCCTACCTAGGTTCAACAGAGAGGCCAGCACACCGGTCTACACCCTAAGCGCTTAGGGGTCTTGAGCCCATCGCCCTTTGCACTCCTGCGCATTGCGAGGACGGCCGGGACCAGACCTAGCCCCTGTATACACACGCAGGCTTTCGCGGTCCACCCAGGCGTGTGCCGCTCAACTGCTGACGTCTGAAGAACTTCGGCTGATACATACGACTACTATTCCCGCGTAGTGGTTAGTGCGAAAAGGCCAGAGGCCTACTCTGATCACATATCCTAACCCATTAGTGTGTTGGGAGCTTGCGGTGACGATCAGTGCTCCACAATCAGTGGTCCCGTCGCCCCGTCTCGAGGACTTGCGGCAAGGGCCAGGCCCAATTCCTCTCCTCCCTCTCCTGAGGCAATCTGCCTGCCCGGCCGCGCCTCGTAATTATACCGCAGGTACCCTCATGATCAACCCGTCATCACATCTCTCGCGGGTACCCCTCAGGGCCGTCCCGACTTTAATCAGGGTCTGAAATAAATACATGGTATCCGTGTGTCCATAACATCAAGGAGGAATCTGAGGAATCACCCTCGTTGGATTCCACTCGATGTTTCTGCCAAGGTGAACCCGGAGGAATCACCCTCGATGGTTTCACACTTGACGGGTTGCACGACAGAAGCTTCATCAGAGGTGCTGAAAGAAGAATCACCCTCGATAACCCACAACCGACTAGCTATAATACAGAGGCCACATCAGGAGTGGGGTAAGAGGTATCACCCTCGACACTCGATGGTAGCTCTGCAGAGTAATGCAACTAAAGGGGTGTGGTGATGTGTCGGTCTCTGTCACAACCCTAGTTTAGTAATGCACTTGGGTTAGTCTTGCTTGCTACATCATGTTTAAATTTTGTTTATACTTGAAATGGGGATTTAACAAACCCTAGCACCCCTCTGAAATACTAGGATCAATTGAAAATGATTTCAATGAATCCAAAATGCCCTTCATAAAAGTTCATCATTTTTGAATTGGTTGAAAACCTCTGCCAAAAATGGTGCACATTTTTGTAGGTCATCTTGGATTTTTGAATTAAATCATAAAGTATTTGAATTTGGGCATTTAAAGGCTATAAATATTTTAAATGCCCAAATAATTCTGAAAACAGTTGAGGGCCGTTGGAAATAATTCTAAAAGTGCCCACAATTATTTTCAGGATTTTATAAAATGGTTTAGTATTATTACTAAATCAAAACAGAAAAACAAAATAGAAAAACAGAAACAAAATAGAAAACAGAGAGAGAGAGAGAGAGAGAAAGGCCACTGGGCCACTTACCTGGCGCGGCCAGATGGACGGCCCAACCCACCAGGGGCTTCGTCCTCCTGGCGCCAGTCAGCCGGGCGTGTGGCCGACGCGCGCGCACGGCCGTGCTGCCACGCCACCTGCCTGCCTGGCCTCCCCTGGCCACGTTCGCGACGCGAACGTCCTCCTCGGTGCCATCCGCATCGAGCCGACCCACTCACTCCTCCCCATCACCTCTCCCTCGCTCTTCTCCACCATGGCCGAAGCCGCCGCACGCTCGCCACCGTGAACCACCGCGGCCACTGTGCTCCCCTCGCCTCCCCACCTTGTCTACGCGCTCCGCCTCCGTCGTCTACGCTACCTCGCAGAGCCACGCATCATCAGGTGCCCGGAAACACCACCATCGAGCTCGATGCCGCTGCCTCTGCCCCGAGATCGCCTCCGCCGTTCCGCTCGCTCCGGCCCCTCCCCGAGCTCGCCGTCCTGCCCGCCGTGATCGCCGTGAGCTCCTCTCCCCGAATCCCCCTCTATTTTGCCTCGAACGACGCCGTAGTCGTTGCCTTGCTCGTGACCGGACACACCTCCACCCGAGCTCATCGCCGACGTAGCTCCGGCAACCATTTGGTCACGCCAGTGTGCCCAACATGGTCGCCGCCTCGCGTAGAGCCTCGCTAGCGCTTTCCCTTGGCCGCTTGCGCACCGCAACTTCAACCGCGCACATGCCCGAACACCGGCCGCCGCTGCGGAGCTCGCCGCCGTCAGCTCCGGCCACCACCAGCCCAGCCACCACCCGCATTCGACGTGCGCCGGCGAGAGCTCTCCAATGAGCCTAGCCACGCATCGAATGGGGCACCGTAGCCCAATCCCGCAGCTCGCCACCGCGTATGTTGTCGCCAGCGTCAAGCCACCGGCGTATTTGACCGGTTTGACCGGCGGGGTTGACCGGTTGACCAGGGGTTTGACCTCCCCTGGTTCAATGACAGGTGGGGCCAGCCCCCTGTTAATCTGTTTCAGTTTAGGTTAATTTAATCCTAATTAGCTCTATGATGCTAACATACGGGACCCACACGTTAGGTTTGACCTGGCACGGTCAGTTGACCGCTGACGTCATAGTGATGTCATGCTGACGCAATAACTCATTTTCTGGAATTAATTAATTTAAATAACCAGGAAATTCCATAAAATGCTTTAAACTTCAAAAATTCATAATAAATAAACCGTAACTCGGATGGAAAAGATTTATATACGAAAAATTATTAGAAAAATCCAATCTATCTGTTGGTACTGTTCTCATGCATGTTAAAGCAACTTAAACCTACTGTTTAGGTTAAAACAACAAAATGGTATTTGAAATACCATATAAGAGGGTTGATTTTGAACCCTTGGTTCAAACCAACTCAAACCATTCTGTAGCTAGATGCATTAGCTCAAACACACACATTTTGCCATGGCATGATCATGCATCATAATGTTGCATATTGCCATGTATTGATTGAATCCTCGGTATGTTCTCCGCGGTAGGTTCTGCTCCCGAGGATATTCACGAGTATCCAGCTGAAGGGCAGTACCCTTCTACCACTCTGTCAGGCAAGCAACCCTCATTGAACATTCCGATACAAACCCATCCTCTCGCTCCTGCTCTCTTTTACTGCATTAAGACAACATCGTTTCAACTGCTATTTGCTGCGGTAGCTGAACCCCTTTTCCTCTGCATGACCTGTCATTGCCACAGTAAATAGCTAAAACCCACTAGCATGTGTAGGTGTTGTTTGAGCCCATGTTATGTTCCTAGCATGCTATGCCTGCTATGCTTAGAGTTGTGTCAGGTCTGGTTCATCTGGGTGATGGATTGGAGTGAAATGGTTGTGTTCGGTAATGAGAGTGAAGTGTTGAACCTGTTTTGGTAAAGGTATCGATGAGAGGCCATGTAGGAGTACATGGTGGGTTGTTTCATTGGAACCGTCCCTAAGGACTGAGTTCCGTGTATGTGATCCAAGACTAGCTACTGCCACGCATTGGGCCCGAAACCAATGGACCCTCTCGACTTATTAATCGCCTTGATCTCTGTCCAGGAGTTGCAACTAGTTTCTGGTGTTTGTAGGATGTGCTGGGGGCGTACTTAGCGCTGAACGGAGGGGTAGGCTTTGTTGCGGTAGGCACGAGGTACGGTGTACCAAGTGACACCCGAATGGTGCTCTTGGGAACCCTGCACTCATCATTTGGGGCCGTAGTGGAAACCTCGGCCGGACTTCCTTGCGGAGTGGACTCAAATAGGCGATAAACATGGACTAAAGACTCGTGTGGTTAGTCAGGTCATGGCCGACACCCTTTCCAGGCTTCCGCTTGAAGGTTGTCGAGATACATGACGTGTACCTGGCGGTAAGTGGGGAAAGCGTGTGTGAAGAAGTACACCCCTGCAGGGTTATGATCCATTCGAATAGCCGCGTCCTCGGATATGGACTACTTGGGAACTTATGCTATTCATAGATAACTTAAATGGTTACTCATAAAAGAATCAAGACAAGTGTGAGTACCGTGGATGGCCCTCTCGTAGGAAGACGGGAGAGGATCCACGGTAGTGTATTGTCATGGTGATTAGTGGACTCGTGTGCGCTATCTCATCTTAATCAAACTACTGGTAGTCGTAGTACAGAATAGCCAGGAGTCAAAGCTGGCTTGCTGCAATAAACACCACTACCCCCTTTGTTGATAATGTTGCATGAGTAGTTAGTTCTGATGCAAGACTTGCTGAGTACCTTTGTACTCATGTTTGCTTAATAAACTGCTGCAGAGGAGAATCCCGAGAATACTGACGGATTCTATATAGACCTCGATGTTGACGAGTGACTTGCTACCCAGGTGGCAATCTCGTGCCTGTGAAGGGTCACTGTAGATAGACGGGCTACACTAGCCCCTTTTATCTTTCTAGTTGTCTGTACCCAGACAAGTTAAGCTTCCGCATGTGCTTGTATGTTTGTATGACTTGAGTGTTGGGTCATGTGACCCCTACCTGTATGGATATGTTATGTATGGCTCTTCGGAGCCTTTGAGTAAATACTTTGAGTCGTAGAGTTATGTTGTGGTGCCATGTTGTATTTACACATATTGTGTGTATGTTTTGAAATGCACTGGTATGTGTGGGATTCGACACCTAGTTGTTTATTCTTGGTAGCCTTCCTTATGGGGAAATGCCTCCTAGTGCTTCCACTGAGCCATGGTAGCTTGATACTGCTCCGGAACACGTGGATTGACCGGCATGTGTCCTTCTTTGCTCCTGTGTCTGTCCCTTCGGGGAAATGTCACGCGGTGTTTTACTGGAGTCCTTGTAGCTTGCTACGACTCGGTTGCACACGCTGATAGTGTGGGGTACTCAAGTCGAAGACGATCCTCCCTTTCCCAGGGAGCTTCTTTCTCGGAATGGTGAGACCACTGAACCTTGAGAAACTTGATGTTCTGGCATCGAGTGGTACGCTCAGCTTGATCAAGAATACGAACAGGGTATTCTCGATATGTGAGGTTATCTTGGAGATCAAGCGTTTCGTGGTCCACTCCGCGGATAGGATCCAAGAAGCAACGCCTGAGTTGAGAAACGTGGAAGACATCATGAACTCTGGAAAGATGCGGAGGTAGCTCCAATTGGTAGGCAACCTCTCCTCGTTTGACAAGAATGTGAAAAGAACGAATGTAACGAGGAGCCAATTTGCCTTTGATACCGAATCGATGGGTTCCCTTCAGAGGAGTAACCGGAAGGTAAGCCTTGTCGTCAATTTCATAAGTTACAGCCTTATGATGGCGATCATATTGGCTCTTTTGACGAGATTGGGCTGTTTTCAACTTTTCACGAACAATGCGAACTTGCTCTTCTGCTTCCTGAATCATATCCGGGCCAAAGAATTGTCTTTCCCCGGCATCTGACCAGTTAAGAGGCGTTCGACACCTTCGTCCATAGAGAACTTCAAAAGGAGCTTTGCCCAAACTAGATTGATAACTATTGTTATAGGCAAATTCGGCGAATGGAAGGCATTTCTCCCAATCCATTCCGAAAGAGATAACAGAAGCTCTAAGCATGTCTTCCAAAATTTGATTGACTCGTTCTACTTGACCACTGGATTGAGGGTGGAAAGCTGTGCTGAAGGAGAGACGAGTTCCCATAGCATTTTGGAAACTTTCCCAAAATCGAGAGGTGAAAAGACTTCCACGGTCTGAGTTTATCTCCAAAGGAACACCATGAAGAGACACTATTCGAGAAATATATAGATCTGCTAACTGACTAGCAGTTATACTTTCTCGAACAGGAAGGAAATGAGCTACTTTGGAGAGACGATCGATAACTACGAAGATGGCATTATTCCCTCTCTTGGTCCTGGGAAACCCGGTAATGAAATCCATACTGATTTTATCCCATTTCCATTCAGGAATAGCTAAGGGTTGGAGGGTGCTAGCGGGCCATTGATGCTCTGCTTTAACACGATGACAGACGTCGCAGTTAGCAATGAACTGAGCGATTTCTCTCTTCATCCTAGTCCACCAGAACCTCTGGCGTAGGTCCTCATACATTTTAGTACTACCGGGATGAATCATGAGAGGAGATTCATGATCCTCCTTAAGGATCAACCGTCTCAAGTTTCGTACCTTGGGAACTACCAAGCGGTTTCCAAAGAACACGACACCTTGATCATCAATTGAGAAACAACCCGCGACTCCTTTCTTGATGTTTCTCTTGATACGGGAAATTCCCGGATCAACCTTCTGTGCTTTGATGATTTGATCCATAAGGGTAGGTTTCGCCACCAAGGTAGAAAGGAATCCTCGAGGAACAATGTGAAGGTTGAGCTTACGAAATTCCTCGTGGAGTAGTGGTTGACCTTGTTGTAACATGAGGTTGTTACAATAAGACTTACGACTCAGCGCATCAGCCATGACATTGGCTTTTCCCGGGGTGTAAGTTATTCCTAAGTCGTAATCCGTGATCAACTCAACCCAACGTCTTTGCCTGAGATTCAAATCCGGTTGGGTGAAGATGTATTTCAGACTTTGGTGATCGGTGAAAATCTCGCAACGATTACCAAGAAGGTAATGCCGCCATGTTTTGAGTGCATGGACTACAGCTGCAAGCTCTAGATCATGTGTAGGATAATTATCCTCATGTGGATGCAACTGTCGAGATGCGTAGGCAATCACATGACGATCCTGCATGAGTATGCAACCTAATCCTTGTCACGAGGCGTCGCAATAGATAACAAAGTCCTTGGAGAAATCTGGTGGCACAAGCACGCGAGCAGAAGTCAGGCGTCTTTTCAGTTCCTGAAAACTGTACTCACACTGTGGGGTCCAATCAAACTTTTTATCTTTCTTGAGGAGTTCAGTAAGAGGCTTCGCAACTTTGGAGAAGTTCTCGACAAAGCGACGACAGTAGCTCGCTAAACCAAGAAAACTCCTAACTTGCTTGACCGATTCAGGTGGAGTCCAATCAAGAACAGCCTGAACTCTCTCAGGATTGCCAGCAATACCTTTCCTAGAGATTACGTGGCCTAGATAGGTCACTTCTGGCAACCAGAATTCACATTTAGAGAATTTGGCATAAAGGCGATGCTCTTGAAGTTTCGTCAATACCAGCCTTAGATGCTCGGCATGATCTTCCTTGTTCTTGGAATAGATGAGTATATCATCGAGGTAAACCACGACAAATTTATCCAAGTACTCCATGAAGATCGAATTCATTAAGCGGGAGAAGGTGGCGGGGGCATTGGTTAAACCGAAGGACATGACGGTGTACTCGTATTGACCATAACGAGTGACAAAGGCCGTTTTGGGAATATCCCCGTTCTTGATTTTGATTTGATGGTAGCCCAACCTCAAATCCATTTTAGAAAAAACTGAGGATCCAGCGAGCTGATCATATAGATCGTTGATCCTGGGGAGCGGATACTTGTTCTTTATGGTGACCAGGTTGATGGGTCGATAATCCACAACCATCCGATCCGTTCCATCCTTCTTTTTGACGAAGAGGACGGGGCAAGCCCAAGGAGAAGAGCTAGGATGGATGAAACCCTTTTTCAAGGACTCATCGAGTTGTTTCTTAAGCTCGGCTAGCTCTAAGGGTGCCATCTTATAGGGTCTTATAGAAATTGGGACAGTTCCTGGAATAAGATCTATCACAAACTCTACATCTCTGTCAGGTGGAATGCCTGGCAGTTCTTCTGGGAGGACATCCGGAAAGTCACGGACTACCGGGATATCTTTGAGGTCTAGAAGAGGACTGGCATTTAGCGAGCAGAGCTGGCGCTCGGTCGCTCGGGTCAAAACATTGACTATCTTGCCCGATGGGTGTGTAAGTTGAACAGATCTGGTGGAACAATCGATCTTAGCATTATGGGCTGCCATCCAGTCCATACCCAAGATGATGTTTATGTCTGAAGACTTAAGGGCTATTAAAGACGCAAGGAAGACGAGTCTGTCGACCAGAATTTCATTTCCATGGCTCACTCTAGAAGTTTGCCATTTAGATCCAGGAGTTTGAATTACCATGGAAGTGGGCATATCACGAAATGTCATGTTGTGCAACTGAGCATAACTTTCAGATATGAACGAATGAGATGCTCCCGTATCGAAAAGAACGGATGCTGGATGACAATTAACAAGAAGCGTACCAAGAACGATGTCGAGTCATCATGAGCCGCATCAGCTGAGACGTAGTTCACATGTCCACGTGAAGCAGGGGTTGGCTTGGCATAGTACATCTTTCCTGTTGGCTTTCCACGGCCAACAGACTTTCCTGGCTGGTTGGAAGCAGTGTTCTGGGGGCACTCACAAGCATAGTGGCCTGGCTCTCCGCACTTGAAACAAGCCACGGTGTTGGTACGCGGAGTAGCATTGGCGGCTGGTCCACCATAGGTCTTGGGTGGTGTATACGGCTGGTTTGGGCGAGGCGCCACATAGGATGGCCTCGGGGTATATCTGGGTGGAAGTGCCGTATTTGGGATCCACACCCGGCGCTTCTGTGGACCAGAGCCGGAGGATGAGCCAAAGTCACGGGAATGCTTGCAGGACGCTTCATAGTCAGTTTGGCCATTCTCAGCATTGATGGCCTTGTTAACCAGACTCTGGAAGGTGGAGCACTCGTGCACTCGAAGATCACGACGGAGCTCAGGACTAAGTCCCTTCCGGAACCTAGCCTGTTTCTTAGCATCGGTGGACTCTTCTTCAGGGGCATAGCGTGCAAGATTTCCAAACTCCCGACTGTAAGCATCTACAGTCATCTTGCCCTGGGTGAAGTTACAGAACTCCTCCCTCTTGCGATCCATCAGACCTTTTGGGATATGGTGCAGGTGGAAAGCTTCACTAAAGTCTCTCCAGGTAGTGACCTGACCAGCTGGGCGCATGGCCTCATAGTTCTCCCACCACAGACTAGCGGGACCTTCAAGGTGGTATGCAGCATAGGTGACCTTGTCAGCTTCAGCTACGTTAGCAGAATGCAGCTTGCATGTGTTACTGCAGAGCCAATCATTGGCGTCGAGTGGGTCGACGGAGTGATGGAAGGTGGGTGGATTCAGCTTGATAAAGTCATGGATAGACACCATGTCATTGCGCTGGTGATGGGCTGTGTTTTGCTCAATGCGCTCAAGCAGACGGTTGGTTTCACATTTGTTCCTTTCCGCCTCTAGCATGACCTCAACCAGAGAGGGTGGATGGGGAAGATTCTCATTCCCAGTTCCACTTCCCTCACCCTGCTCATGGGCAGCGGGGTTGCTTCGCGTATTGACCATCCTGAGAAACAAAACCATGGTTTATACAAGGATGACAATAACTCTAACATAGGGGTGCGGAATGTAATGGACGGCACGGAATGCAGAGATGAACATCTGTACACCATGGTAACAAGCAAGCTGCCGTATATATACCATCGATCGTACACACCATAACATAGTTTAGTACAAGCCCAAGCTAGAGTATAAACTGCAGTGAAAGATGATACAACTCATCAGAGGCATTCCAAGGTCCTATACATTATTTATCTACGCCTCCGGAATTCAGTACACACCTAGTCATATCCCACAAGACACACAGGACTGTGGTGGATACAACTACTACAATACTACTACAACCACAAACTACCTCAGGCATCTCCGTAGTAATCCTTGTAGAGGTTACCACCGTGGCCCGGAAGCTGAACGTGAGGATCCGGAAACACACTAGCCTCGGGAACCTGGGGTCCGTAGGGACACGGATGTGGCCTAGGTCCCACAGCTGGTGGTAGAAGAGGTCCACGTAGAGGTGTGATGCCTCCAACATCAGGCCAATCTATGCGGGCTGGTAGATGAGTCCGCACTGGATACAGTACATCCATATCGTAGTATCCTGTCTGGACAACGGGTGCAAGCTGTGTCAAAGCTGTCCAAAGACGTGCTCGTGTAGCGTAAAGCTCCAAACGAAGGGCACGGACATCACGATCCCTGTCCTCCATCAATTGTGCGGTGGTCTGGACCTTCGGCTCCTCATGAGCGGCATCAGTATAGAGACCACTAAGATAACCCTCCTCGACTGGAAGTGACGCTGGCATATAACTGAACTCGGTGTTCTGGAGCAATGCGTGCCTAGCTCGAATTATGGTCATCATGGAATAGGCTGCATCCTGAACAGACATATCGATAGTAACTTTGAGTCCATAGGACCAGTGAATAGGCTCTGTAGCTCCAGGGTACGAAGGATAGATCTTGACAGTGCAAAGGTACTAACTCTGGTTAAAATCCCGGTACTGCTCCGCCACTGGGTACTCAGGGTACCAGCGGTAACCGGTCTAAAGCATGACGCGAACCAACATAGCCGTATGACCTGGCGCATCAATGCACCGGGTCAGACGGACAACCTGATGAGGGGTGCGAGAAGCCATCTGAAACACGAAATAATGCAAAGGCATTAGAATTTCTAGGACAAATTGGACAACATAACGGTTGTAAATGCTCAAAAAGATTTGAGACATCCTGCAAAATGGTAGCATAACCACTCAACATCATAATATCAAGGTTCCGAGACCAATTGTTAACACACGGAGGTACTAGAAACTGAACTGAGACTTGAATCCAACAATCCTATAAGTCTACGGATTAGTAACACGTGATCCTAATAGGAAGATGAGAAGCCTAGTTCTTAATCCCCGTAGAACAAAACAGGGTGACTCAGAAAGAATGACACGAGAAGAGAAGTAAAAAGAGCCTTACGTTCCCTTCCACAATCAATTCCCTTATATATAACTAAAGCATTTCTAGACTCGACATCGACCATTTTGGCTTGGTAAACCTACAGGCAGTCAGGCTCTGATGCCAACGCTGTCAGGACCCTGATCCTAATTCACACCGATCTAGCATGCAACACATCATATCACTTTGCGGCCTCATGCACGGTAACCCACGGCTGCAGCCTTTACCTTGGCCGGGACCGTTTGCGACTTTTGGCTCACGTACATGATTATGTCGCTAGCATCCATATGACAGAGAACCCGGGCCGACATGACTAGTCGTAAACCAAGGTGGCACAAACTTACAGGGACAGGCATACATGACCCAGCAATGCACATCTCGGTCATCAGCGTGTGCAACCGAGTCGTAGCAAGCTACAAGGACTCCAGTAAAACACCGCGTGACATTTCCCCGAAGGGACAGACACAGGATCAAAGAAGGACACATGCCGGTCAATCCACGTGTTCTGGAGCAGCAGCAAGCTACCATGGCTCAGTGGAAGCACTAGGAGGCATTTCCCCATAAGGAAGGCTACCAAGAATAAATAACTAGGTGTCGAATCCCACACATACTAGTGCATTTCAAAACATACACACAATATGCACGATATGTGTAAATACAACATGGCACCACAACAGAACTCTACGACTCAAAGTATTTATTCAAAGGCTCCGAAGAGCCATACATAACATATCCATACAGGTAGGGGTCACATGACCCAACACTCAAGTCATACAAACATACGAGCACATGCGGAAGCTTAACTTGTCTGGGTACAGACAACTAGAAAGATAAAAGGGGCTAGTGTAGCCCGTCCATCTACAGTGACCCTTCACAGGCACGAGATTGCCACCTGGGTAGCAAGTCACTCGTTAACGTCGAGGTCTATATAGAATCCGTCAGTATTCTCGGGGTTCTCCTCTGCAGCAGTTTATTAAGCAAACGTGAGTACAAAGGTACTCAGCAAGTCTTACATCAGAACTAACTACTCATGCAACAGTATCAACAAAGGGGGTAGTGGTGTTTATTGCAGCAAGCCAGCTTTGACTCCTGGATGATCGACACGTCGTAGCCCTACCTAGGTTCAACAGAGAGGCCAGCACGCCGGTCTACACCCTAAGCGCTCAGGGGTCTTGGGCCCATCGCCCTTTGCACTCCTGCGCGTTGCGAGGACGGCCGGGACAAGACCTAGCCCCTGTATACACGCGCAGGCTTTCGCGGTCCACCCGGGCGCGTGCCGCTCAAGTGCTGACGTCTGAAGAACTTCGGCTGATACATACTATTCCCGCGTGGTGGTTAGTGCGAAAAGGCCAGAGGCCTACTCAGATCACATATCCTAACCCATTAGTGTGTTGGGAGCTCGCGGTGACGATCAGTGCTCCACGATCAGTGGTCCCGTCGCCCCGTCTCGAGGACTTGCGGCAAGGGCCAGGCCCAATTCCTCTCCTCCCTCTCCTGAGGCAATCTGCCTGCCCGGCCGCACCTCGTAATTATACCGCAGGTACCCTCATGGTCAACCCGTCATCACATCTCTCGCGGGTACCCCTCAGGGCCGTCCCGACTTTAATCAGGGTCTGAAATAAATACATGGTATCCGTGTGTCCATAACATCAAGGAGGAATCCGAGGAATCACCCTCGTTGGATTCCACTCGATGTTTCTGCCAAGGTGAACCCGGAGGAATCACCCTCGATGGATTCACACTTGACAGGTTGCACGACAGAAGCTTCATCAGAGGTGGTGAAAGAAGAATCACCCTCGATAACCCACAACCGACTAGCTATACTACAGAGGCCACATCAGGAGTGGGGTAAGAGGTATCACCCTTGACACTCGATGGTAGCTCTGCAGAGTAATGCAACTAAAGGGGTGTGGTGATGTGTCGGTCTCAGCCCATCGATCACATCGATCGGGGCACCAGTAGTAAGCGGGGCAACATGGACAAGGGTGAGGGGTCACTGATGGATCACTAACCATCCTATACTAAGCATTTAGGATAGCAGGTAAGGTATCAACAGTAGTTACAAAAACAGGCTATGCATCAGAATAGTAGTCAATTGCAGTAGCAAAATCTAATGCAAGTAGGAGGGAGAAAGAATAGGCGATATAGGAATGATCAAGGGGGGTTTGCTTGCCTGGAAGCTCTGTGGGGAAAGAGGGGTCATCGACGGTGTAGTCGTACTCTGGAGAGGCGTCGGTGTTGGGGTCTACCGGAGAGAAGAGGGGGAAGAAACAATAAATAGAAGCAAACAATGCAACACAGATGCATGGCATGGCAATATGTTGTGCTGGTGGTGACCTATCGCAGTACTACAGGTAAGAGACGGAGCGGGAAAATATCCCTAGATATTTTCCTGGCTTTAGGCATCTGTCAGACAGATGAACCGGAGGGGAAGGTTACATGTTTGCAGTGTTATGGGCCTCTAACAGCTACATGGAGGGCATATTCGGATTCGTCTCGTTTTTCTGATCAACTTTCATGTAGAAAACTTTTCGATCTGAGCTACGGTTTATTTTCTACGATTTTTCAAAGTTTAAACAGTTTTCTGAAAATTCCTGGAATTAATTTAAATCCAAAAATAACATAAAAGGGTTTTATTGCGTCAGCATGATGTCAGGGTGACGTCAGCAGTCAACTCCAGCTGGTCCAGGTCAAACCTGACTACTGGGACCCACATGTCAGTGACTCAGGGCTAAACTGAGTTTAATTAAACTAAACAGTGGTTAATTAGGGGGGTGGGGCCCCACTGTCAGTGACTAATTAGTAATTAGATTAATTTTAATTAGAAAATAGTTTAATTAGTGGTGGGGCCCGCCTGTCAGTGATTGGGGTTGCTCAGTCAGCACGTTGACTGGTCAACCCAGTCAACTGGGGCCCCTGGGCCCACTGGTCAGTGACCCAGGGGTGCCCACGCGGCGGCCAGCTCAGCAGCTGCCGGCGTTTAGCCGCCAGCGATGCTAAAACACAGTGGAGGGCCACTGCCCTCATCGGAAAACCGCTACGGGCGGCCGTTTGATGCGCGGCTTGGTGCGTTGAAACGAGCGGAGCGAGCCGATTCGTTTGGTGGCGGTGGCGTCGCTGGAGTCGGCCGGAATCGACTGGAACAACCAAGGCGAGCGGCGGAGGCATTCAGGCGATGCCGGTTACGGCGATGTGGGGCACGGGGAGGCGCGCGCGTGTGCTGGCCGGGCTCCTACGAGCTCCAGGAGCTCGGCTGCGCGTGACAGCGGCTAAGGCTACGACGGCGAGCTCAACGGCGGCGAGGGGTTCCGCCATGTCGAATAAGGCGGCTACGGGCACGGAAATAAGGGGAAGAAGGAGGGGATCTATGCGGGTGCTCATCGTGGAGCTCAAGAAAGGCTCGGCGAGCAATGGGAGCAGCAGTGGCGGCCGGAATCGCCGGAGTTCGTCGGCGACCGAAACGAGGAAGATGACGGCGATCTCACGATGTAGGGGTCCCGAGCTCGAGGCGGTAGCTGTAGTCGATGTAGCGGAACATGGCGGAGCAGCTGGACAGCTCGGAACGGCGAGGGGAGGCCGGTGGCCACGGTGGCGAGGCAGCGCGGCGACGGTGGCGTACTGGTGAGCTCGAATGCGAGCGGGAGAGGGCGCGAGGAGAGGGGAGGAGTGGATAGGGAGGGTGACGAGGCGGAGGGGAGTCCCCCTTATCCTCTCCCCGACGCTGTAGCATCACGGTGTCGCCACCTCGCTGGCGCGCGGGGGCACGGCCAGGGGTGCACCGACACGCGGGGAGAGAGAGCGGGAGGAGGAAGAGAGAGAGGGAGGTGGGCTGGGCCGTGCCACTGTGCACTTAGGCCCAGTCGTTTTAGGCCTTTTCATTTTCTTTTCTGTTTTTCTTTTTACAGAGAGTTTTGCATATAATTTGAGTTGCCAAATGTTTTTTTGTAAAATGTGGGAATTGACCACAAAAATACATAGCAATTTTCTGCACTGCCACAAAAAGTTTGGGCAAAGTTTGAACCCATTTGAATATTTCATAAATGAAATGGCATTTAAATTGCTGTTTTTGCACTGTTTTAAATGCTCTAGCCCATTTTAGCAAATAGGTGATGTTGTTTTCCTGAACAAGAATTTGTTTTGGAATATTTGCTAAATGATGAACTATTTTTCAGCAATTTTTGAGCAACTTCAAATTTCACTTGCAAATTGAATTGAATTCAGTGGTGGAATTTGAAATGAGATATTAATCCAATATGATCAAGCATTGCAAATCAAGGTGACTTAGCATAATCATTATGGATCACTGTTGCTCATTACACAGGGGTGTTACACATTATCAGGTTCTTTATCATTATCTGGTTGGGTATCCACATGAGCATCATTATTATTATCATCATCAGGTGAATGTTCATTACCAGATTGTGTTTCAGCATTAGAAATAGAAACATCATTGCTATCCTCCAAAGGTTTTTCTACCTCGGGTTCACTAGAAGTATGCAAAGTCCTATCATTTTTCTTTTTCTTTTTCTTTTTCTTTTTAGAAGGACTAGGTGCATCAACATTAATTCTTTGAGAGTCTTGTTCAATTCTTTTAGGGTGACCTTCAGGATAAAGTGGCTCCTGAGTCATTCTACCTCCTCTAGTCATTACTCTAACAGCATGATCATTCATATTGTTATTCATTTCATTGAGCAATTCACTTTGAGATTTAGCAACTTGTTCTAATTGGGTTTGAACCATAGATGCATGTTTACTTACACCTTTAACATCATTAGCAATTCTAAATAACAAGTCACTCAAGCGACCAATCATGTATGCATTTCGTTTCAGTTGTTTCATAACATTTGCATTGAAATGATCTTGCTTAATGATATAATTGTCAAATTCATACAAGCATTGACTAGGGGGTTTGTTATAGGGAATATCACTTTCATCAAACTTTATAAGAGAATTTACCTCTACTACCTGTGGCGGTGTGTCGAGACCATGTATTTCTTCAATAGGTGGCAAATTCTTAACATCTTCAGCTTTAATACCTCTTTCCTTCATACATTTCTTTGCTTCTTGCATATCTCCAGGACTGAGAAATAAAATACCCCTCTTCTTCGGAGTGGGTTTAGGCGGCGGTTTAGGAAGTGTCCAATCATTATCATTCTTCAATATATTATTCAATAGTTACTCAGCTTTTTCAATAGTCCGTTCCCTGAAAACACAACCCGCACAACTATCTAGGTAGTCCCTAGAAGCATCGGTTAGTCCATTATAGAAGATATCAAGTATTTCATTTTTCTTAAGAGGATGATCAGGCAAAGCATTAAGTAATTGGAGAAGCCTCCCCCTAGCTTGAGGGAGATTCTCTTCTTTAATTTGCACAAAGTTAAATATTTCCTGTAAAGCAGCTTGTTTCTTATGAGCAGGAAAATATTTTTCAGAGAAGTAATAAATCATATCCTGGGGACTACGCACACAACTAGGAGCAAGAGTATTATACCATTCCTTAGCATCACCCTTTAATGAGAAAGGAAACAACTTAAGAATATAGTAATAGCGAATTTTTTCCTCATGAGCAAATAGGATGGCTATATCATTTAATTTAGTAAGATGTGCCACAACTGTTTCAGTTTCATGACCATGGAAAGGATCAAATTCAACCAAAGTAATCAACTCAGGATCGATAGAGAATTCATAATCCTTATCAGTAACAAATATAGGAGAGGTAGCAAACTTAGGATCATATTTCATTCTCTCCCTCATAGAGTTTTCTTTCATTTCAGCAAGCAATTTTATAACTTCATCTCTATCATTACAAGCAAGGATGGCTCTAGCCGTCTCCCTATCAAAGCAATATTCATCAGGTGTTTCAACTCTAGTAGGAGAGCTAGGCATAATAGGTGAATCATAATTCTCAAGAGTTTCAACATTTTCAATTTCTTTAGCTTTAGCAAGTTGTTCATTAAGAAATTCACCAAGTGGCACAGCATTATCAAGCACAGTACTAGCATCATCATAAGTATCATTCATAGCAGAAGTGATATCATCAGTAACTTGCGACATATCAGAATTAATAGCAGGTGGTGGTGTTGCAAGCTTACTCAAAACAGAAGGTGAATCAAGTGCAGAGCTAGATGGCAGTTCCTTACCTTCCCTTGTCTTAGAGGGAACGATCTTGGTCTTAGCGTCTTTCAGATTCTTCATAGTGATCAACAGATATAAATCCCAAGTGACTAAGCAAATAGAGTTATGCTCCCCGGCAACGGCGCTAGAAAAAGGTCTTGATAACCCACAAGTATAGGGGATCATAACAGTTTTTGAGGGTAGAGTATTCAACCCAAATTTATTGATTCGACACAAGGGGAGCCAAAGAATATTTGCAAGTATTAGCAGTTGAGTTGTCAATTCAACCACACCTAGAGACTAAATATCTGCAACAGAGTGATCAGTAGCACAGTAGTATGATAGTTTGATAACAGTAGCAATAAGAGTAACAGTAATAGTAACGGTAGCAACAATAGTAGTAGCAATTGTGACAGCAGTAGCAACAGTAGTAACTTAGCAAGAACAATATGTGAAAAGCTCGTAGGCATTGGATCGGTGATTATGTTGGATAACATTCATCATGTAACAGTCATAACCTAGGGCAACACAGAACTAGCTCCAATTCATCAATGTAATGTAGGCATGTATTCCGTATATAGTCATACGTGCTTGCGATAAGAACTTGCATGACATCTTTTGTCCTACCCTCCCGTGGCAGCGGGGTCCATAAGGAAACTAAGGGATATTAAGGCCTCCTTTTAATAGAGAACCGGAACAAAGCATTAACACATAGTGAATACATGAACTCCTCAAACTACGGCAATCACCGGAAAGAATCCCAATTATTGTCACCTTGGGGTATGCGGATCATAACATGTAGCAGGTGCGTATAACTTGCAAGATCAGATCAAGAACACAAATATATTCATGAAAACATAACGGTTTCAGATCTGAAATCATGGCACTCGGGCCCTAGTGACAAGCATTAAGCATAGCAAAGTCTTAGCAACATCAATCTCAGAACATAGTGGATACTAGGGATCAAGCCCTAACAAAACTAAATCGATTACATGATAAATCTCATCCAACTCATCACCGTCCAGCAAGCCTACGAAGGAATTACTTACTCCCGGCGGGGAGCATCATGAAATTGGCGATGAAGGATGGTTGATGATGACGATGCCGGAAGATCCCCCTCTCCGGAGCCCCAAACGGACTCCAGATCTGGCCTCCCGATGAAGAACAGGAGGTGGCGGCGGCTCCGTATCGTGAAACGCAATAAAAGTTCCTCTCTTGTTTTTTTCTCTCTAGAATTGTGAATTTATAGGCCTGAGATTAGGGTCAGCGGAGCCACGTGGGCCCCACAAGCCACCAGGGCGCGCTAGGGGGGTGGCGCGCCCTGGTTCCTCGTGGGCAGCAGGTGGCCCCCCTCCAGTGGATCTTGGCTCCAGTATTTTTTATTTAATCCATAAAAAATCTCCAAAAAGTTTCATCCAATTCCAAGAACTTTTATTTCTGCACAAAAAAACAACACCATGGTAGTTCTGCTGAAAACAGCGTCAGTCCGGGTTAGTTTCATTCAAATCATGCAAATTAGAGTCCAAAACAAGAGCAAAAGTGTTTGGAAAAGTAGATACGATGGAGACGTATCAACCATCACAAGATCATACAAAGCTTATTTTCCCTTACAATAAAAGTTCATACATGTTTAGGAGCAATTTTTATTGCTTTGCACTGATGACAACTTACTTGAAGGATCTTATTCAATCCATACGTAGATATTCTGGACTCTCATGGCATGAAACTGGGTTTAAGGATTTTTGGATGCACAAGTAGTATCTCTACTTAGTACAGAATTTTGGCTAGCAAAAGATAGGGGGCAAGCACCACATGTTAGAGGATCCAAAACAATATAACTTCTATGTGAATATAAACAAACATAACCCATTACGTTGTCTTCCTTATCCAACGTCGACTAATTGACATAGAATATTTGATGGGGGCTCACAATCATAAAAGATGTCCAAGATAGTGTATTTATATGTGAGGCCACTCTTCCTTAATTACTTTTTCATGAATTGCAACAATGACCAATGCTATGTTTGTCAACTTCCAACAAGTTTTATCAATTATACCTCTTTTATGTGAAGTCATCACTCCCCATGGGATTAGCATATGATCTTACCTTTTATTCTTTATTTATTTCTAAGATTGGATCATCAAAAGCAAAACACTCAACTTAAACTAATCTTTATTATATAACTTTCACACACGATTACATAGATAGATAGATCACAAAGCAAGCACTTGAAACTAAATCATACTAAAACTTTATTCTTCTAAATCATGAAATAACTAAGGATCGAACTAGGATAGATAATGATGATGAAAAAGTGATGGTGATACGATACCGGGGCACCTCCCCAAGCTTGGCACAAGCCAAGGGTGGTGTGCATACCCATGTACTCAATTCTCCTTCTTGGGTGATGGTGGTGATGAAGTGGTAGGCTTGTCCGTCAGCTTCAGCAAGTACTCCAAATTTCCATTGATCCTCCGAAGAGCACGATTCTTCTCCTCTAACACAATAACTTCATGGGTAAGCGACGTATTTTGAGCACAAATTGCTTAAAAAACTTTCAGTGTATCAATTGCAGATGGGGAAAAATTATCATAAAGAGTTTGCCATGAATCTCCCTTTTCTGGTGCTTCCTTCCTGAACATGGCTTGATCTTCTTCTTCTTGAATCCGGTCTTCTACGACCTTCCCCGATTCCTCCTCCATAGCAATATCCTCCTCTTCGGATGACCACTCATAATATACTTCGCTGAAAGGACGTTTGTCGGGCGAGGGTTGAACAATCTGGTGCTTGGTGCGGAGTCTTCGGGGAGCCATGGCGATCTAGATCTGTCAGAAAAATAGCCTGAAACAAGAATAGAGGAGAAACTTGCGATGTGGTGGTCAAAACACCCGTGAGTATATATAATGAATGTTTCCCGTGCAAAACAAGTAATATGGAAGAAAAACGGAGTCGGGAAAGTCCACGAGGGAGCCACAAGCCTGGTAGGCGCGCCCTGGGGGGTAGGGCGCGCCCCCAGGCTTGTCGCCTCCTCGTGCACTTTTCGGACTATTTATTATTTTCCTAATTTTTTATATATTCCAAAACGGACAGAAAGTACTTTTATGGAAGTTTTGGAGTCGGTTTACTTACCGTACCACATACCTACTCCTTTTTAGGATTCTGGAGCGTTCCGGAAGGTTTCCTCTATGTGCTCTTCCGGTGTCATTATTTGAATAATATTAGTTTCAACATTAATGGGCGTACCTGAGATATAATGTTTAATTCTTTGCCCATTAACCACTCTTGGATTATTGCCTTCAGAGTTATTTATTTTGATGGCTCCGGAGCGATAAACTTCCTCGATGATATACGTCCTTCCCATTTAGAAAGAAGTTTTCCTGCAAAAAATCTTAAACGAGAATTGTATAACAGAACATGGTCACCTACATTAAATTCCCGTTTTTGAATTCTCTTATCATGCCATCTTTTAACTTTTTCTTTAAACAACTTGGCATTTTCATAAGCTTGGGTTCTCCATTCATCTAAAGAACTAATATCAAATAACCTCTTTTCACCGGCAAGTTTAAAATCATAGTTAAGTTCTTTAATTGCCCAATATGCTTTATGTTCTAACTCAAGAGATAAATGACATGCTTTTCCATAAACCATTTTATATGGAGACATACCCATAGGGTTTTTATAAGCAGTTCTGTAAGCCCATAATGCATCATCAAGTTTCTTAGACCAATTCTTTCTGGATCTATTAACGGTCTTTTGCAAAATCAATTTTATTTCTCTATTAGTTAATTCAACTTGACCACTAGACTGAGGATGATAAGGAGATGCAATTCTATGATTAACATCATATTTAGCAAGCAATTTACGGAAAGCACCGTGAATAAAATGTGAACCACCATCAGTCATTAAATATCTAGGGACTCCAAACCTCGGGAATATAACTTCTTTAAGCATTTTAATGGAAGTGTTATGATCAGCACTACTAGTTGGAATAGCTTCTACCCACTTACTAATATAATCAACAGCAACCAAAATATGGGTATACCCATTGGATTTAGGAAAAGGTCCCATATAATCAAAACCCCAAACATCAAATGGTTCAATAACAAGTGAATAATTCATAGGCATTTCCTGACGTCTACCAACATTACCAATTCTTTGACATTCATCACAAGAAAGGACAAACTTACGTGCATCCTTGAAAAGAGTAGGCCAATAAAAACCAGATTGTAATACCTTGTGTGCAGTTCTATCTCCCGCATGGTGTCCTCCATATGCCTCGGAGTGACACTTACGTAGGATTTGTTCCTGTTCATGCTCAGGTACACAACGTCTAATAATACCATCTACTCCTTCTTTATATAAGTGTGGGTCATCCCAAAAGTAATGTCTTAAATCAAAGAAAAACGTTTTCTTTTGTTGGTATGTGAAACTAGGTGGTATATATTTAGCAACAATGTAATTAGCATAGTCTGCATACCAAGGAGTATTACGAGAAGCATTTATCACAGCTAATTGTTCATCAAGAAAATCATCATTAATAGGAAGTGGGTCATCAAGAACATTTTCCATTCTAGACAAATTATCAGCTACGGCATTCTCAGCTCCCTTTCTATCAACAATATGCAAATCAAATTCTTGTAACAGAAGAACCCACCTAATAAGTCTAGGTTTAGCATCTTTATTTTCCATAAGATATTTAATAGTAGCATGATTGGTATGAATAGTAGCCTTGGAATCAACAATGTAAGATCTGAATTTATCACATGCAAACACAACTGCTAAAAATTATTTCTCAGTAGTAGCATAATTTCTTTGAGCACTGTCTAGAGTTTTACTAGCATAATGGATGACATTTAATTTCTTATCAACTCTTTGTCCTAGAACAACACCAACATCATAATCACTAGCATCACACATAATTTCAAAGGGTAGGTTCCAATCAGGTAGTTGAACAATAGGTGCAGAAATTAAGGCTTTCTTAAGTATTTCAAAGGCTTCTACGCAATCATCATCAAAAACAAATGGAACATCTTTTTGCAAGAGATTAGTAAGAGGCCTAGAAATTTTAGATAAGTCTTTTATAAACCTTCTATAAAAACCAGCATGACCGAGGAAACTTCTTATACCTTTGATATCTTTAGGACATGGCATTTTCTCAAGGACTATACCTTCATTCACCATAAAGTGTCACTTCTCCCAATTCAAGACAAGATTAGTTTATTCACATCTCTGCAAAACTCGATCAAGGTTGCTCAAGCAATCATCAAAAGAAGTTTCGTAAAAAGAGAAATCATCCATGAAAACCTCAACAATCTTTTCACAAAAGTCAGAGAATATAGGAGTCATACATCTTTGAAAGGTAGCAGGTGCATTACATAAACCAAAAGGCATACGACGATAAGCATAAGTTCCAAAAGGACAAGTAAAGGTGGTTTTCTCTTGATCTTCAGGTGACACAGGTATTTGAGAAAAACAAGAATAACCATCTAGAAAGCAAAAGTGTGTATGTTTAGATAATCTTTCTAACATTTGATCAATAAAAGGCAAGGGGTAATGATCTTTCCTAGTAGCTTTATTTAATTTCCTGAAATCAATTACCATCCTATAACCAGTTACAATTCTTTGTGGGATAAGTTCATTTTTATCATTAGACACAACGGTAATACCTCCTTTCTTAGGAACACAATGAACAGGACTTACCCATCTACTATCAGCTATGGGATAAATTATACCTGCCTCCAGAAGCTTTAATATTTCAGTTCTTACCACATCCTTCATTCTAGGATTCAGCCTTCTTTGATGATCAACAACGGGTTTAGCATCTGGCTCCATATGAATTTTATGCTGACATAAAGTGGGTCTAATGCCCTTAAGATCATCAAGAGTATATCCAATAGCAGCACGGTGCTTCTTCAGAGTTTTAAGTAATCTCTTTTCTTCATGCTCTGAAAGGTTAGCACTAATAATAACAGGATATATCTTCATTTCATCAAGATAAGCATATTTAAGTGTATCAGGTAATTGCTTTAATTCAAACATAGGATCACCCTTGGGTGGAAGTGGATCTCCCAAGGTTTCAATAGGCAAATTATGTTTAAGGATAGGTGCTTGTTTAAAGAACAGTTAATCTATTTCATTTCTTTCATTCATATGCATATCATTCTCATGGTCTAGCAAATATTGTTCTAAAGGATCAGTAGGAGGCACAGCAATAGAAGCAAGACCAATAATTTCATCCTTACTAGGTAATTCTTTATCATGAGGTTGTCTACGAAACTTAGAGAAATTAAACTCATGAGACATCTCACCAAAATTAACACTGGCAGTTTCTTTAGTGCAATCAATCTTGGCATTAACTGTATTCAAGAAAGGTCTACCAAATATAATGGGACAAAAATCATCTTGTGGTGATCCAAGAACAAGAAAATTAGTAGGGTACTTGATCTTACCACATAAGACTTCAACATCTCTAACAATCCCAAGTGGTGAAATAGTATCTCTATTCGCAAGCTTAATAGTAACATCAATATCTTCAATCTCAACAGGTGCAATATCATTCATGACTTCTTGTTAGAGAGTAAACGGAATAGCACTCACACTAGCACCAATATCACATAAACCATGGTAGCAATGATCTCCAATTTCAACAGAAATAACAGGCATGCCAATTACAGGTTTGTTTTTATCTTTAGTGTCTGGTTTAGCAATTCTAGTTGCTTCATCACAGAAATATATGACATGTCCATCAATATTATCAACCAAAAGATCTTTAACCATTGCAATATTATGTTCAACTTTAATTTGTTCAGAAGGTCTAGGTGCTCTAATATTACTCTTATTAACCACAGTTGAAGCTTTAGCATGTTCCTTAATCCTAACAGGGAAAGAAGGTTTCTCAATATAAGCAGTAGGCACAACTGGGTCAACATGGTAAACAATTGTTTCTTCTTTAACACTAACAGGTTCTTTATTCAATTCAATTGGTGGATGATATTTAAACCATTTCTCCTTAGGGAGATCAACATGAGCAGCAAAAGATTCACAAAAGGTAGCAACTATCTTAGAGTCAAGTCCATATTTAGTACTAAACTTATGAAAAGCATTAGTTTCCATAAAAGATTTAACACAATCAAACTCAAGATTTATACTTGACTCATTACCTTTGTCGATTTCCCAATCTTTAGAGTTATGTTTAATTCTTTCCAGAAGATCCCATCTGAATTCGATAGTTCTCTTCATAAAGGAACGAGCAGAAGAAGTATCGAGCATGGATTGATCATTATGAGAAAGCCGAGTATTAAAGTTTTGAAGAATTATTTCTCTTGAGAGCTCATGATTGGGGCATGTGTGCAACATATACTTAAGCCTCCCCCAAGCTTGAGTGATACTTTCTCCTTCACGAGGCCAAAAATTATATATATAATTCCGATCACGATGAACCAAATGCATAGGATAAAATTTCTGGCGAAATTCCAGCTTCAACCGGTTCCAATCCCACGTTTCAGTATCATCACATAGCCTATACCATGTCAATACCTTTCCCTCCAAAGATAAAGGGAATACTTTCTTCTTCACTCCATCTCCGGATAGACCTGCAAGCTTAAACAATCCACAAATTTCATCCACATAGATCAAGTGCATATCAGGATGTACCGTTCCATCTCCTGCATAAGGATTAGCTAGCAGTTTCTCTACCATACCCGAAGGAATTTCATAATAAATATTTTCAGTAGGTTAAATAGGTTGAGGGGCAACTCTCAATGCTTCTGATCGAGGTGAAGATACACCAAACAAGCCCCTCAAAGGATTACTTTCCATAGTGACAAGTAACAATAAATTTCAGCACGTAATATAAATGTTTCCTTACCAAATTCCACTCACCAAAGGCGCTTCACCCCCTGGCAATGGCACCAGAAAAGAGTCTTGATGACCCACAAGTATAGGGGATCAATTGTAGTCCTTTAGATAAGTAAGTGTGTCGAACCCAACGAGGAGCAGAAGGAAATGACAAGCGGTTTTCAGCAAGGTATTCTCTGCAAGTACTGAAAGTAGCGGTAACAGATAGTTTCGGTAGCAAGATAATTCATAACAAGTAATAAATAACAAGTATAATAAAGTGCAGCAAGGTGGCCCAATCCTTTTTATAGCAAAGGACAAGCCGGAACGAACTCGTATAATAAGAAAGCGTTCTCGAGGACACATGGGAATTTCATCTAGTCACTTTCATCATGTTTGTTTGATTCGCGTTCGCTACTTTGATAATTTGATATGTGGGTGGACCGGTGCTTGGGTGCTGTTCTTACTTGAACAAGCCTCCCACTTATGATTACCCCCTCTCGGAAGCATCCACAACTATGAAAGAAGAATTAAGATAACTCTAACCATAGCATGAAACATATGGATCCAAATCAGCCCCTTACGGAGTAGCGCATAAACTAGGGTTTAAGCTTCTGTCACTCTAGCAACCCATCATCTAATTACTACTCCACAATACCTTCCCTTAGGCCCAAAGATGGTGAAGTGTCATGTAGTCAACGTTCACACGACACCACTAAAGGAAGCACAACATACATAGCATCAAATATCGAACAAATACCAAATTCACATGATTACTTATGACAAGACTTCTCCCATGTCCTCAAGAACAAAAGTAACTACTCACAAATCATATTCATGTTTAAGATCAGAGGGGTATTGAATAGCATTAAGGATTTGAACATATAATCTTCCACCAAATAAACCAACTAGCATCAACTACAAGATGTAATCAACACTATTAGCAACCCACAGGTACCAATCTGAGGTTTTGAGACAAAGATTGAATACAAGAGATGAACTAGGGTTTGAGATGAGATGGTGCTAGTGAAGATGTTGATGAAGATTGGTCCTCCCACGATGAGAGGATCATTGGTGATGTCGATGGCTTCGATTTCCCCCTCCCGGAAAGAAGTATCCCCGGCGGAATCGCTCCATCGGAGAGCAAAATAGCTCCTGCCCAAGTTCCGCCTTGAGACGGCGGCGCTTCTTCCCGAAAGTCTTCTTTTGATTTTTTTTCTAGGGCAAATGGCTTCATATAGTAGAAGGAGGGGGCCAGAGGCCTGCTAGGGGCCCCACAAGCCAGGGGCGCGCCCAGGGGGGTAGGGCACGCCCCCCAGGCATGAGGCTTCCTGGTGGGCCCCCTTCTGTTGATTCTTTCGCTAGTATTTTTTATATATTCCAAAATAATTCTCCGTAAATTTTCAGGTCATTTGGAGCAGTGCAGAATAGCTGTCTCTGTTTCACCCCTTTCAGGTCCAGAATTCCAGCTGCCGGCATTCTCCCTCTTCATGTGAATCTTGCAAAATAAGAGAGAAAAGGCATAAGAATTGTACCATAAAGTGAAATAATGATCAAAAACATAATAATTATTAGTAGGAAATCATGATGCAAATTGGACATATCAATGACCAACATTTATATAAAGAAGGAGTAGTTGGTATTATTAGACGTTGTGTACCTAAGCATGAACAGAAACAAATCCTACGGAAGTGTCACTCCGAGGCATACGGAGGACACCATGCGGGAGACAGAACTGCACATAAGGTATTACAGTCTGGTTTTTATTGGCCTACTCTTTTCAAAGATGCACGTAAGTTTGTCCTTTCTTGTGATGAATGTCAAAGAATTGGTAATATTGGTAGACGTCAGGAAATGCCTATGAATTATTCACTTGTTATTGAACCATTTGATGTTTGGGGCTTTGATTATATGGGACCTTTTCCTAAATCCAACGGGTATACACATATTCTTGTTGCTGTTGATTATGTTACTAAATGGGTAGAAGCTATTCCAACTAGTAGTGCTGATCACAACACCTCTATTGAAATGCTTAAAGAAGTTATATTCCCGAGGTTTGGAGTCCCTAGATACTTGATGACCGATGGTGGTTCACATTTTATTCATGGTGCTTTCCGTAAACTTCTTGCTAAATATGTTGTTAACCATAGAATTGCTTCACCTTATCATCCTCATTCTAGTGGTCAAGTTGAATTGAGTAATAGAGAAATAAAGTTAATTTTGCAAAAGACCGTTAATAGATCCAGGAAGAATTGGTCTAAGAAACTTGATGATGCATTGTGGGCTTATAGAACCGCTTATAAAAATCCAATGGGTATGTCTCTGTATAAAATGGTCTATGGAAAAGCATGTCATTTACCTCTTGAACTAGAACATAAAGCTTATTGGGAAATTAAGGAACTTAACTATGATTTTAAACTTGCCGGTGAGAAGAGGTTATTTGATATTAGCTCTTTAGATGAATGGAGAACCCAAGCCTATGAAAATGCAAGTTGTTTAAAGAAAAAGTCAAGAGATGGCATGACAAAAGAATTCAAAAACAGGAATTTAAAGTTGGTGAGCATGTTCTATTGTACAACTCTCATTTCAGATTTTTTGCAAGGAAACTTCTCTCCAAATGGGAAGGACCGTATATCATCGAAGAAGTTTATCACTTCAGAGCTATCAAAATTAATAACGCCGAAGGCACTAATCAGAAGGTGGTCAATGGGCAAATAATTAAGCACTACATCTCAGGTACGCCCATTAATGTTGAAACTAATATTATTCAAATAATGACGCGGGAGGAACACATAAAAGAGTCCTTCCGGAATGTTCCGGAACCCTGAAAAGGGGTAGGTATTTGATACGGTAAGTAAACTGACTCCAAAAATTTCATAAAAACTATTTCTGTCCGTTTTGGAATATTAGAAAAAAATACAAAAATAAGAAACAGCCGAGGGGACCCATGAGGAGGTCACAAGGCAACAGGGTGCGACCCCCCTGGGGCGCGCCGGGTTGCCTTGTGGGCCCCTCGTGTGCCTTCCCGGCTCCGTTTTCCTCCTGTATGCTTGTTTTGCAAGATAAAAAATGCTTCATATATACTCCCATATGTTTTGACCACCGTATCGCAAGTTTCTCCTCTGTTCTTGTTTCGGGCTATTTTTCTGACAGATCTAGATCGCCATGGCCCTCCCAAGTTCGTCAAAGGACAAGTTCTACGAGAAGGTCATCAACCCTTACCTACCAGAGGTGATGAAGCACCCTCAAGCCATTGAGATGCATGAGGGGTGCTCCACATCCGGGACGTTCAAGGGCCCAGAAGACCGGAGGCGAGAAGACCAGGCTTGAAGCAGTGGAGCAGGAGATCTTCAAGTGCCAGGGGATGGTGGAGCGTGGACTCAATGCCAACCACTCCATAATCATGAAATTCATCCATGAACACAAAGTGGACAACAAGGATATTGGGAATATTATCTTCAAGCTCAATGATCCGATTGACCATCTTCAGGCCCAAATTTATGATTTACAAAACCAGAATTTTGAGTATGAAGCCAGGTTTAAAGGTATAAGTTTAGCTGCCAATTTCAGGACTCCAGAAACATGTTCATCCTTTTATGATGGAGAGCTTATGCCGTGGAAGACGGAGGACAATCCTACCACTTCACCACCACCATCTCCGAAGAAAGACACTTAAGTACACGGGTATGGGCACCACCCTTGGCTTCTTCCAAGCTTGGGGGAGGTGCCCGGTATCGTATCATCATCACCTTTTTATCATCATTATCTATCTTAGTTCGATCCTTAGTTATTTAGTGATCTAGGAGAATAAATTTTTAGTATTATCTAGTTTCGAGTGCTCGTTTCATGATCTATCCATCTATGTAATCATGTTTGAGAGTTATATTATATAATAAAGAGTAGTTTGAGTTTTGTTTCTTTACTTTTATGTTTCAATCTTAGCAATGAAAGAATGAAAAGATCATATGCTAATCCCTTGGGGTGTAATGACATTACAAAAAGAAAAGTATAGTTGATAAAATTTATTGAAATTTAACAAACATAGCATTGGTCATTGATGCAATTCAAGAAAAAGTAATAAAGGAAGAGAGGATTCACATATAAATATACTATCTTGGACATCTTTTATGATTGTGAGCCCCCATTAAATATTCTATGGCAAAGAGTTGACGTTGGACAAGGAAGATTACGTAATGAGTTATGTTTGCTTATATTCACATAGAAGTTATATTGTCATGGATCCCCTAACATGTGGTGCTTGCTCACTATCTTGTGCTAGCCAAAAATTCACACTAAGTAGAGATACTACTTGTGCATCCAAAACCCTTGAACCCAGTTTCATGTCATGAGATTCCACTATATCTACCTATGGATTGAAAAAGATCCTTCAAGTAAGTTGTCATCGGTGCACAAAGCAATAAAAATTGCCTCTACATATGTATGAACTTTTATTGTAAGGGAAAATAAGCTTTGTACGAACTTGTGACGGTGAAGAAATAAAAGCGACAGACTGCATAATAAAGGTCGCTATCACAAGGGGCAATATAAAGTGACGTTCCTTTGCATTAAGAGTTTGCACATCCAAAAATAAAAAGTGCATGACAACCTCTGCTTCCCTCTGCGAAGGGCCTATCTTTTACTTTTTTGTATTTACTTTTATGCAAGAGTCAATAGTGTTCCTCTCTATTCCGTTTTTATTTTTCTATTGGCAAGCATCATATGGTGGGGAAAGATCCAGATATATATATCCAATTGGATGTAGGTAATCATGGGTTATTATTGTTGACTTTACCCTTGAGGTGAATTGGTTGGGAGGTGAAACTATAAACCCCCATCTTCCTATGTGTCTGATTGAAGCTTTCGCCCCATAAATATGCCGTGAGTGTCAACAATCATAGAAGACTAAATGATCGTTGAGTATGTGGACTTGCTAAAACAAAAGCTCTTACATAGACTCTTCCTGAAAATATGATGAATTGTGATTGTTTCATTGACTAAGAACATAGTTTGTTAGTTTTCAAAAAAGTTTATGCTTTATACTTTGATGTTGTAATGAATTATTACTTGTTCATGAGAAGTACTATGATAATATATTCCTGCTATAGAATTGATCATGATGCTCTCTTATCCGTATTTTGTTTTATCGACACCTCTCTCTCTAAACATGTGGACATGATTATCGATTTCGGCTTTCGCTTGAGGACAAGCGAGGTCTAAGCTTGGGGGAGTTGATATGTCCAATTTGCATCATTATTTCCTACTATTATTTATAATGTATTAGGTCATTATTTCACTTTATGATGCAATTCCTATGCCTTTTCTCTCTTAATTTGCAAGATTCATATGAAGAGGGAGAATACCGGCAGCTGGAATTCTGGACCTGAAATAGCTACAGCAGAGATACCTATTCTACAGAGCTCCAAATGACCTGAAATTTCATGAGGATTTTTTTTGAATATATAAAAAATATTGGAGAAAAGAAAGAGCAGAGGGGAGCCACCAGTTGCCCACAAGGCAACAAGGCGCCCCCCCGGGGCGCGCACTGATGCCTTGTGGGGCCCACAGCTGGCCTCTGGCCCCCTCCTTCTACTATATGAAACCATTTGCCCTAAAAAAATTAAGGAGAGGACTTTCGGGACGAAGCGCCACCGTCTTGAGGTGGAACTAGGGCAGAAGCACTTTTGCCCTCCGGCGAAGCGATTCCGCTGGGGATACTTCCCTCCGGGAGGGGGAAATCTAAGCCATCGACATCACCAATGATCCTCTCATCATGGGAGGGCCAATATTCATCAACATCTTCACCAGCGCCATCTCATCTCAAACCCTAGTTCATCTCTTGTATTCAATCTTTGTCTCAAAACCTCAGATTGGTACCTGTGGGTTGCTAGTAGTGTTGATTACATCCTGTAGTTGATGCTAGTTGGTTTATTTGGTGGAAGATTATATGTTCAGATCCTTAATGATATTCAATAGCCCTCTGATCTTGAACATGGACATGATTTGTGAGTAGTTACGTTTGTTCTTGAGGACATGGGAGAAGTCTTGTTATAAGTAATCATGTGAATTTGGTATTCGTTCGATATTTTGATGATATGTATGTTGTTGCTTCCTTTAGTGGTGTCATGTGAACGTCGACTACATGACACTTCACCATACTTGGGCCTAAGGGAAGGCATTGTGGAGTAATAAGTAGATGATGGGTTGCTAGAGTGACAGATGCTTAAACCCTAGTTTATGCGTTATTCCGTAAGGGGTTGTTTTGGATCCATATGTTTCATGCTATAGTTAGATTTATCTTAATTCTTCTTTCGTAGTTGCGGATGCTTGAGAGAGGGGGTAATCATAAGAGGGTTGCTTGTTCAAGTAAGAACAGCACCCTAGCACCGGTCCACCCACATATCAAATTATCAAAGTAGCGAACACGAATTAAATGAACATGATGAAAGTGACTTGACGAGAATTCCCATGTGTCCTCGAGAACGCTTTGCTTTATATAAGAGACCGCTCCGGCTTGTCCTTTGCTATAAGAAGGATTGGGCAACCTTGCTGCACTTTTGTTTCACTTGTTACTTGTTACAAATTATCTTGCTACAAAACTATTAGTTACCGCTACTTTCAGTGCTTGCAGAAAACACCTTACTGAAAACCGCTTATCATTTCCTTCTGCTCCTCGTTGGGTTCGACACTCTTACTTATCGAAAGGACTACAATTGATCCCCTATACTTGTGGGTCATCAATGACCGAAGGAAAATGTATCAAATGCACTTTCACGGAGTTCGTCTCACACTTCCATTTCCCTCGCTTTGAGCATGGAGACAACGAAATTCGGGTGCACAACATTGATGTCATATCAGATGAAGATTTTCGGTGCACAATGGACAAAGAAAAGATTCATGACTACTCTGGTCCTCCTCGCCCTAAGCACTTAACCTTCAAGAACCAGACACTATATCACATGCTCTCCTACACTATTTTCCCTCTGGCTGGTATGAATCCGTACAAGTCTATCTTAGATTTTCTTCGGAATGCCGTATATGCAATCTCTGAGCGATACATCTTCGACATTGAAGATATGTTTCTGTGTATTCTGAAGGATTCTGCTCTGTATCCATTCTGCATCAAAGTCTACGCGCCCTGGATTCAAAAAGTTATTGATCATGCTATGGGCACAGTGTATCTTGCGAAGGCAATCCACAAAAGCTTCATACCTCTTGTTCGCGATACATTGCAAGTTATGGAAGATTTTACTTCAGGCAAATCTCCAGTATCTTGTCAAGATTACCACAAGAAGTTTGATGGTCCAAAACTTCCTCAGCGCTATTGAATGTTTTCTCCTCAACCTCCATTGCAGCTTGAAGTCAGTTTGCGCACGCAACAACTTCTTCTGCAACATATCGCCGAAGATAGGCAAGAGAAAGAGCATCTCCCCTCCGAGCTCAATACTATCAACAATCGCACAAGGCTGATGCATCTGATCGCTGATGAAAACAAGAAGAGACTCTGGAAATTGCTTCACAAATTCTTCACCGAGAAACAACTCCTGAATGTGAACCTCCAACTATACAATTATATCGACAAAGGCTTTACTGTTGAAGATTGTCAAGAGTGCAGTACTCCTCCTTTGCCTACTCATGAGCCTACAACTGATCTTCTTCATCTAAAGCTTCGAAAAATGCTTGAAGAGTGTGAAGCCACATCACTAACTGTGAAACCATCTGAAGGCAATGTTCTGACTCGCGTTCCTCCTTCGGCTGATCCCAGCATGCCTGGTTCGTCTGCTCAGCCCCAAGCCAAGTTACCTGCAGGTAAATTTGCTGCTGCTGAAGACGAAGAGATTTTTGTGCCTCCTGTCACTTCTGAAGAAGAAGAAGTCACCTCTGACAGTTCATCTGGAGAGGCCTCGGAGTGAATCAAGTCCCGTGCTTCAAGACTCATGTTATTCGTCACCTTTTTGCCACTTGTTGACAAAAGGGGGGAGAATTACATCACGTTTCGATAGATTTGCTTTCTGGTGTTTAGTTGGATTTGTTTTCTCTCGAGTTTGCAACTTCTGATTCGTGTATATCTTAATAAGTTGTAAAACTCTAGGTAACTTTTGTGCTGTAATGTTAATAACCCCTCTGTAACACCCCTATGTAATGAGCTACAGTGATCCTCATGATTATGCTTAATCACTTTGGTTTGCAATGCTTGATCACCTTTGGATTCATATCTCATTTCAAATTCCACCACTGAAATCAATTCAAATTGCAAGTGAAGTTTAAAGTTGCACAAACATGGCTGCAAAATAGTCCATCATTTAGCAAATATTCCATAACAATTATTTGTTAAGGAAAACAACATCACCTATTTGCTTAAATGGGCTATAGCAATTATAACAGTGCCAAATCAGCATATTTAAATGCTTTTCCAATTATGAAAAATTCAAACAAATTCAAATGCCTCCCAAACTTTTTGTGGCAGTGCCACATAATGCAATGTATTTATGTGGCAAGTTTCACATTTTACAAAAATCATTTGCTATCAAGAGAAAATGCAAAACAGAAAAGAATAAAAGAAATAGCAAAAGAAAAGAGAAAGGCCACTGTGCACTGGGCCTTAGTGCACAGTGCCTGGCCCAGCCGGCCCAGCCCGCTTCCCCGTCGTCTCCCTCCTCTCTCCTCCCCGTGTCAGCCCGTGCGTGCGCGGCCGATGCCGAATGCCATTGCCGCCGAGCCAGCTCGTCGTCCGCGTCGCTACAGGCACCGTGGAGAGGATAAGAACGCCACCGCCGTGCCTCGGGACAGCCCCTGGTTCTCATCCCCCCTCTGCCTCGCTCGCTCTCCTCGTCTCCATCGATCTCGAGCGCTGCCGTCGCCATGGCTCCGGCGTAGCCGTGGCCACCGTCCTCCCCATGCCTCGAGACCGTGCCAGGAGACGCGCCGTCGTCTACCTCGGTATCCGCCGGCGTTCATCTTCAAGTCCGGCCACCCTGCTGCTCCTTACCTTTCACCGGCCTTTCTTGAGCCTCCCGGTGAGCTCTTGCACCTCTCCCTTCCCCGCTTGGGCTCGATCTCGAGCTGCAGCCGCCGCCGCCATTCTTGCCGAAGCTCGCCACCGCTGCCATGCTCGCCGCCGTCGTTGCTGCCGCTCTCTTGGCTACCTGAGCATGTGCTCGTGCTCAGGGCTCCACGGTGAAGCCGCCAGTGCCCCTAGAACGCCTTGTCGTGCCCTGCAACGCCGTGCTCGATCACACCCGTATGCCGGCGTCCGCCATCGCTCCTCGCCGCCGTCGCTGTAGGCCGTCTCCGGTGACGCCACTGCCACCACTGGACGCGGCGTGGAACGCCCGTTCGAACGCGGCTGGCCCCGCGCCAAATGGTCGCCTGTAGGCGATTTCCGGCAAGGCCTGAGGCCCTCCGCCGCATTTTCGGGTCACCAGCGGCGAGACGCCGGTGCCGCTGACCTGGCATCGCCTGGGGCCCACCCCTGGGTCACTGCCAGTGGGTCCCACGGGCCCCGTTGACTGCGTTGACCCAGTCAACGTGCTGACTGGGCAGCCCCAGCCGCTGACATGTGGACCCCACGCGCTAATTAAACTGTTTTATAAATAAACTTAATCTGTTAATTAATATGACACTGACAAGTGGGTCCCACTAGCTAATTAAATTAGTTAGTTAAAATTAACCTCTGTTAAATAGCTCAGTCACTGACATGTGGGCCCCCCTGGTCAGTTTGACCAGACAACGGTTGACTGTTGACTGCTGACTCCGCAGTCAACTGGGCCCCATTGTCAGCCTCTATGTGCACAGCTAGGTGCACTACACCGGGTGCACCTTGCAATTTCCCATTTATTTTCGAATTTGGATTAATTCCAGAAATTCCAGAAATTGTTTAAAACTTTGAAAAATCATATAAAATAATCCGTAACTCGGATGAAAATGTTTTATATATGAAAAACGTTCAGAAAAATGAGACGAATCCGTTGGTGCCCTTCATGTAGCTGTCACATGCCTCTAACACTGCAAACAAGGAACCTTCCCCTCCGGATTGCTTGTCCGATAATTGCCTAAAGCCGGGAAAATATTCCCAGATATTTTCCTGCTCCGTCTGTAACATGTAGCACTGCGTTAGGTCACCCCCAGCACAGCATATTGCCATGTCATGCCTTGTGATGCATTTGTTTGCTTTATATTTACTATTTCTTCCCCCTCTTCTCTCCGGTAGACCCCGAGACTGTTGTTGACCCCGAGTACGACTACGTCGTCGATGACCCATCCTTCTCAGCAGAGCTTCCAGGCAGGCAAACCCCCTTGATCATTCCTATATCACCTATTCTTTCTCTCTCATGCTTGAATTAGATTTTGCTACTGTTGTTCGATAGCTCCTATTCTGATGCATAGCCTGTTTTTGTAACTACTGTTGATACCTTACCTGCTATCCTATATGCTTAGTATAGGTTGGTTAGTGATCCATAAGTGGCCACGCACCCTTGTCCGTGTCACCTTGCTTCAAGATGTTTCGATCTATGAGATCGAGGTGCAGAGACCGACACATCACCGCACACCCCTTTAGTTGTATGACTCTACAGAGCTACTATCGAGGGCCGATGGTGATACCTCTTATCTCACTCTTGATGATATCTTTGTAGCGTAGCTAATCGGTTGTGGGTTACCGAGGGTGATTCCTCTTTCACCACCTCCGATGATGCCTCTGTCGTGTAGCCCCTCAAGTGTGAACCCATCGAGGGTGATTCCTCCAAGTTCACCTTGACGGTTACATCGAGTGGGAATCCATCGAGGGTGATTCCTCGGATTTCCCCCTTGATGTTACGGACACACCGCTACCTTACATTGTTCCCCGTTTACTGTTACTATGGGACTGAAGGGACAGGTGGTACCACCTCGGTAGAGGTGGACCTGAGTTCCTGACAGTCTCTTGATAAGTCGGGTTGACCAGGAGGGTACCTGCGAGATAATGACGCGGCACGGCCGGGCAGGCAGACCGCCCTAGAGAGGGATGGGCCTGACCCTTACCGTAAGTCCGCGAGACGGGACGACAGGATCACTGATCATCACCGCGCGCTCCCAACACACTTATGGGTTTGGACATGTGATCTGATTAGGCCTCTGGCCTTTTACGCACTGACCACCACGCGGGAATAACTATGGGCACTCGGCATCGTAAGATTCTCCCGAAAGCTCTCCAGATGTCACAGTTCAGAGATATGGGCTGATTGTTGGGGTGGACGGTAACCGCCTGCGCTTGTATAAGGAGGTGGGTCTGGTCCCCGGCCAGTCGCGCAATGTGCAGGAGTGCAAAGGGCGATGGGCCCAAGACCCCTGAGCACTTAGGATGTAGACCGGTGTGCTGACCTCTCTGTTGAGCCTAGGTAGGACTACGACATGTCGATCAGCCGAGGCCGGGCATGACCCAGAAAAGTGTGTCCGATCGGAGTTAATCGAGCGTGTTGGGTAAGTTGGTCCACCCCTGCAGGGAAGTTATCTATTCGAATAGCCATGTCCACGGTAACAGGACGCTTAGAGAGTATCCCGATCTACTACAACTAGAACTGGATACCTATGTTACTTTAATAATTGTTATCTCCGGGATCGCATTCTCGTAGGGAGTCGAGGAAGGATCTCTGGGCATTGCTATTACCTACTTATTGCTTTATTATACTGCTAATATGCACTCTTCTAATGCTGCAAGACGCTGCAACATGCTAGTCTTCGATAGGCTAAGCATCCCCTCTATTATGTTATTTCTGCAGTCCAGTCCACAGATACAGCCCCCTCTTTTGATACTGATGCATATCTAGCATAGTTTTGATGTAAGTCTTGTGAGTACTTTGGATGAGTACTCACGGTTGCTTTGCTACCCTTTTTCCCCATACCCGATTGCTGCGATCTGATGACGGAGCCCCGGAGCCAGCTGACCCCGTCGACGACTACTGCTACCCCGACGGAGCCTACTACTACGTGGAGACCGACGACCAGGAGTAGTTCGGAGGTTCCCAAGCAGGAGGCCTGCACCTTTTCGATCCAGTTGTTGTTGTTTTCCTCAGCCTTCTTAAGGCAAACTTGTTTAGTTATGTCTGTACTCAGATATTGTTGCTTTCGCTGACTTATGTATTCGAGCCTTCGTGGCCTGGCTTGTAATATAAAGCTGTATGACTTTAATTTGTGTCTAGAGTTGTGTTGTGATATCTTCCCGTGAGTCTCTGATCTTGATCGTGCGCATTTGCGTGTATGATTAGTGCACGGTCGAGTCGGGGGTGTCACAAGTTGGTATCAGAGCCGACTGCCTATAGGAAGCCCCTTTCCAACTCCTTGGCCGAAGTTGAGTCTAGTCTTTGAAAAACTGTTTTACTAACATTGTTGTGTGGTTTAGGGGCCCACATCGCCAATGGATGGGATTAGGATCTTTTAATCCTCTCCTTTACTCTGGGACTCTGATCTCTCTTCTTTTCGGGTTAAAGATTTTACTAAATCTAACATTAGGTTCTCGTGATCACATCAACCCGAAGAGCTGGATTATCTGCAACTATTCCTTTGAATGTATGATGTACGATTCACATACTGTCTTTTGACATCTTTGAACTCCTTGAGCTTAAGGAGGAAATTGATAAATCACTTCACAAGGGTTTCATTCATGCAAGTTCCTCTGCTTGGGGAGCACCTTCTCTCTTTGTCAAGAAGAAGGATGGTACGAACCGGTTGGTCCAAGATTACCGACCTATCAACCAGGCAACCATTCAGAACAAGTATTTGCTTCCCCGGATCAATGATCTATATGATCAACTTGCTGGTTCCTCTATATTCTCTAAACTCGATTTGAGGTTGGGTTACCACCAGATCCAAGTTCGTGAAGAGGATATTCCCAAGACCGCTTTCGTTACTCGCTATGGTTCATACGAGTACACCGTCATGTCCTTTGGGTTAACCAATGCTCCAGCTACGTTCTCCCGATTGATGAATTATATCTTCATGGATTACCTCGACAAGTTCATCGTGGTTTATCTGGATGATATCCTGGTATATTCCAAGAATAAGGAAGAACATGCTGAACATCTTCGTCTTGTTCTGGAAAAGCTTCGAGAGCATCAGCTATATGCCAAAAATTCCAAGTGTGAATTTTGGTTATTTGAAGTAACCTATCTTGGTCATGTGATTTCCAAGGATGGTATTGCTATCAACCCAGAGCGAGTTTAGGCTATTCTTGACTGGACTCCTCCGAAGAACGTTAAGCAAGTCAGAAGTTTTCTCAGACTCGCCAGCTATTGCCGCCGTTTTGTCGAGAACTTCTCCAAGATTGCCAAGCCTTTGACTGATTTACTTCACAAGGGCATTAAGTTTGAGTGGACAGAAAAATGCCAGGAAAGTTTCCAAACACTCAAGGACAAGCTAACATCTGCACCAGTGCTTGCTCCTCCGGATTCTCGCAAGGAATTCATCATTTACTGTGACGCATCTCGTCAAGGATTAGGCAGTATTCTAGTGCAAGAGCGCAAGGTGATTGCTTCTGCCTCGCGATAGTTGCGTCCTCATGAAGAGAACTATCCAGTTGATGATCTCGAACTTGCTGCAGTTATTTATGCATTGAAGTTGTGGTGACATTACCTTCTTGGTAATCATTGCGAGATATACACTGATCATCAAAGTCTGAAGTACATGTTTACTCAGCCGGATCTGAATCTCCGTCAACAAAGATGGATGGAAACAATTACAGACTATGACTGCGGTATTTCATATACCCCTGGCAAGGCTAATGTGATGGCCGATGCTTTGAGTCTCAAGTCTTATTGCAACAATCTCATGGTTCAGCGAGCTCAACCCCTTCGTCATGAAGAACTTCGCAAGTTGAACCTTCACATCGTTCCACAGGGTTCTCTCAATACCCTTGTCTTGGAACCAACTCTCGAGAAAGCTATCAAGTCTGCGCAAGCAAAAGATGCTGAAGTTGATCAGATGAAAAGGGAACTTGCTTTTGAGAAAGCCAGAGATTTCTCGATTGCTGAAGATGGAACCTTGTACTTCAGACATCACCTTGTGGTACCCCGGTTCGAACTTATGACAGATAAAGTTATGAAGGAAGCACATGATACACCTCTGCCTATTCATCCGGGTAGTACCAAGATGTATCACGACATCCGTCAAAGGTACTGGTGGTCTAAAATGAAGCAAGACATTGCTAGATATGTTGCTGAGTGTGACTTTTGCCATCGCGTCAAAGCAGAACATCAAAAACCTGCTGGACTTCTGCAACCGCTTCCTATCCCTGAATGGAAATGGGATAAGGTTCAAATGGATCTCATTACTGGCTTACCCAAATCAAAAAAGGGTCGCGATGCTATTCTTGTCGTTGTCGACCAATTCTCCAAAGTTGCACATTTTCTGCCAGTCAAGGAGACGATCACTGCTAGTCAGTTAGCAGACTTGTATATCTCCAGAATTGTGACACTCCACGGTATTCCGAAGGAGATCAGTTCAGACCGTGGCAGCCTCTTGACCTCAAAGTTCTGGGAAAGTTTTCAAGAAGCTATGGGAACTCATATAACCTGGAGCACAGCTTATCACCCCCAGTCCCAAGGTCAAGTTGAATGAGTGAACCAAGTGCTTGAAGATATGCTACGTGCTTGTGTCATCTCATTTGGCAAGAAGTGGGAAGAATCTCTCCCGTATGCTGAATTCTCATACAACAACAGCTATCAAGCTAGCTTGAAGATGGCACCCTTCGAGATATTATATGGACGTAAGTGCCGAACCCCTCTGAATTGGTTAGAAACTTGGGAACGGCCGCTCATCGGTCCGGATATTATCCAACAAGCTGAGGAGCAAGTCCGTATTGTCCGGGAAAATCTCAAGGTGGCTCAGTCCCGTCAGAAGAGCAACTATGACCGTAAACACTAGGGATCGATCTATCAACCCGGTGAACAAGCTTATCTGCGTGTCACTCCTTTGAAGGGCACTCATCATTTTGGGATCAAGGGCAAATTAGCTCCTCGCTACATTGGACCCTTCCGCATTCTCGCCAGATGTGGATATGTAGCTTATAAATTGGAATTGCCACCGCATTTTTCTCACATCCATGATGTCTTCCATGTATCTCAACTTCGTCATTGCTTCAAGGATCCACATCGTGCAGTGGATCATGAAATGCTTCAATTGCAAGATGATCTCTCTTATAAGGAGCATCCGATCCGCATTCTTGACCAAGCTGAACGTCGGACCCGTCAGAAGGTAACTAAGTTCCTTAAAGTGCAGTGATTGAATCATACTGAAGATGAAGCCACTTGGGAATGCGAGGATCGTCTTCGAGAAGAATACCCCGATCTTTTCCCTTTTACCTCTTAATTCTCGGGACGAGAATTTCTTTTAGAGGAGGAGAATTGTAACACCCCAATGTAATGAGCTACAGTGATCCTCATGATTATGCTTAATCACTTTGGTTTGCAATGCTTGATCACCTTTGGATTCATATCTCATTTCAAATTCCACCACTGAAATCAATTCAAATTGCAAGTGAAGTTTAAAGTTGCACAAACATGGCTGCAAAATAGTCCATCATTTAGCAAATATTCCATAACAATTATTTGTTAAGGAAAACAACATCACCTATTTGCTTCAAATTAGCATATTTAAATGCTTTTCCAATTATGAAAAATTCAAACAAATTCAAATGCCTCCCAAACTTTTTGTGGCAGTGCCAAACAATGCAATGTATTTATGTGGCAAATTTCACATTTTACAAAAATCATTTGCTATCAAGAGAAAATGCAAAACAAAAAAGAATAAAAGAAATAGCAAAAGAAAAGAGAAAGGCCACTATGCACTGGGCCTTAGTGCTCAGTGCCTGGCCCAGCCGGCCCAGCCCGCTTCCCTGTCGTCTCCCTCCTCTCTCCTCCCCGTGTCAGCCCGCGCGCGCGCGACCGACGACGGACGCCGCTGCCGCCGAGCCAGCTCGTCGCCCGCGTCGCTACAGGCGCCGTGGAGAGGATAAGAACGCCACCGCCACGCCTCAGGACAGCCTCTAGTCCTCATCCCCCCTCTGCCTCGCTCGCTCTCCTCGTCTCCAGCGATCCCGAGCGCTGCCGTCGTCATGGCTCCAGCGTAGCCGCGGCCACCGTCCTCCCCACGCCTCGAGACCATGCCCAGGAGACACGCTGTCGTCTACCTCGGGATCCGCTGGTGTTCGTCTTCAAGTCCGGCCACCGTGCTGCTCCTAACCTTTCGCCGGCCTTTCTTGACCCTCCCGGTGAGCTCCTGCACCTCTCCCTTCCCCGCATGGGCTCGATCTCGAGCTGCAGCCGTTGCCGCCATTCTTGCCGAAGCTCGCTGCCGCTGCCATGCTTGCCGCCGTCGCTGTTGCCGCTCTCTTGGCTACCTGAGCACGTGCTCGTGCTCAGGGCTCCACGGTGAAGCCGCCCGTGCCCCTAGAACGCCTTGCCGTGCCCTACAACGCCGTGCTCGATCACACCCGTATGCCGGAGTTCGCCATCGCTCCTCGCCGCTGTCGCTGTAGGTCGTCTCCGGCGACGCCACTGCCACCATTGGATGCGGCGTGGAACGCCCGTTCGAACGCAGCCGGCCCCGCGCCAAATGGTCGCCTGTAGGTGATTTTTGGCGAGGCCTGAGGCCCTCTGCCGCGTTTTCGGGTCGCCGGCGGCGAGACGCCGGCGCCGCTAACCTGGCATCGCCTGGGGCCCACCCCTGGGTCACTGCCAGTGGGTCCCATGGGCCCCGTTGACTGCGTTGACCCAGTCAACGTGCTGACTGGGCAGCCCCAGCCGCTGACATGTGGACCCCACGCGCTAATTAAACTTTTTTATAAATAAACTTAATCTGTTAATTAATATGACACTGACAAGTGGGTCCCACTAGCTAATTAAATTAGTTAGTTAAAATTAACCTCTGTTAAATAGCTCAGTCACTGACGTGTGGGCCCCCCTGGTCAGTTTGACCAGACAACTGTTGACTGTTGACTGCTGACTCAGCAGTCAACTGGGCCCCACTGTCAGCCTCTGTGTGCACAGCTTGGTGCACTGCACCTGGTGCACCTAGCAATTTCCCATTTATTTTCGAATTTGGATTAATTCCAAAAATTGTTTAAAATTTTGAAAAATCATATAAAATAATCCGTAACTCGGATGAAAATGTTTTATATATGAAAAACATTCAGAAAAATGAGATGAATCCGTTGGTGCCCTCCATGTAGCTGTCACATGCCTCTAACACTGCAAACATGGAACCTTCCCCTCCGGATCGCCTGTCCGATAATTGCCTAAAGCCGAGAAAATATTCCCAGATATTTTCCCACTCCGTCTGTAACGTGTAGCACTGCGTTAGGTCACCCCCAGCATAGCATATTGCCATGTCATGCCTTGTGATGCATTTGTTTGCTTTATAATTACTGTTTCTTCCCCCTCTTCTCTTCGGTAGACCCCGAGACTAATGTTGACCCCGAGTACGACTACGTCATCGACGACCCGTCCTTCTCAGCAGAGCTTCTAGGTAAGCAAACCCCCTTGATCATTCCTATATCACCTATTCTTTCTCTCTCGTGCTTGCATTAGATTTTGCTACTGTTGTTCGATAGCTCCCATTCTGATGCATAGCCTGTTTTTGTAACTACTGTTGAAACCTTACCTACTATCCTATATGCTTAGTATAGGTTGGTTAGTGATCCATCAGTGGCCCCGCACCCTTGTCCGTGTCGCCTTGCTTCCAGATGTTTTGATCTATGAGATCGAGGTGCAAATACCGACACATCACCGCACACCCCATTAGTTGTACGATTCTACAGAGCTACTATCGAGTGCCGAGGGTGATACCTCTTATCTCACTATTGATGATATCTCTATAGCGTAGCTAATCGGTTGTGGGTTACCGAGGGTGATTCCTCTTTCACCACCTCCGATGATGCCTCTGTCGTGCAGCCCCTCAAGTGTGAACCCATCGAGGGTGATTCCTCCAAGTTCACCTTGACGGTTACATCGAGTGGGAATCCATCGAAGGGTGATTCCTCGAATTTCCCCCTTGATGTTACGGACACACTGCTACCTTACATTGTTCCCCGTTTACTGTTACTGTGGTACTGAAGGGACAGGCGATACCACCCCAGTAGAGGTGGACCTGAGTTCCCGACAGTCTCTTGATAATTCGGGTTGACCAGGAGGGTACCCGCGAGATAATGACGCGACACGGCCGGGCAGGCAGACCGCCCTAGAGAGGGATGGGCCTGACCCTTGCCGTAAGTCTGCGAGCCGGGGCGACTGGATCACTGATCGTCACCACGCGCTCCCAACACACTAATGGGTTTGGATATGTGATCTGAGTAGGCCTCTGGCCTTTTATGCACTGACCACCACGCGGGAATAAATATGGACACTCGGCGTCGTACGATTCTCCCGAAAGCTCTCCATATGTCACAGTTCAGAGATGTGGGCTGATTGTTGGGGTGGACGGTAACCGCCTGCACTTGTATAAGGAGGTGGGTCTGGTCCTCGGCCAGTCGCGCAACGCGCAGGAGTGCAAAGGGTGATGGGCCCAAGACCCCTGTGCGCTTTGGATCTAGACCAGTGTGCTGACCTCTCTGTTGAGCCTAGGTAGGACTACGGCGTGTCGATCAGTCGAGGCCGGGCATGACCCGGAAAAGTGTGTCCGGCCAGAGTTAATCGAGCGTGTTGGGTAAGTTGGTGCACCCCTGCAGGGAAGTTATCTATTTGAATAGCCGTGTCCAAGGTAACAGGATGCTCAGAGAGTATCCCGATCTACTACAACTAGAACTGGATACCTGTGTTACTTTAATAATTGTTAGCTCCGGGATCGCTTTCTCGCTGGTAGTCGAGGAAGGATCTCCGGGCATTGCTATTACCTACTTATTGCTTTATTATACTGCTAATCTGCACTCTTCGAATGCTGCAAGATGCTAGTCTTCGATAGGCTAAGCTTCCCCTCTATTCTAGCATTTCTGCAGTCCAGGCCACAGATACAGCCCTCTCTTTTGATACTGATGCATATCTAGCATAGTTCTGATGTAAGTCTTGCGAGTACTTTGGATGAGTACTCACGGTTGCTTTGCTACCCTTTTTCCCCATACCCGATTGCTGCGATCAGATGACGGAGCCCCGGAGCCATCTGACCCTGTCGACGACTACTGCTACCCTGATGGAGCCTACTACTATGTGGAGACCGATGACCAGGAGTAGTTCGGAGGCTCCCAGGCAGGAGGCCTACGCCTTTTTGATCTAGTTGTCGTTGTTTTGCTCAGCCTTCTTAAGGCAAACTTGTTTAGTTATGTCTGTACTCAGATATTGTTGCTTCCGCTGACTTATGTATTCGAGCCTTCGTGACCTGGCTTGTAATATAAAGTTGCATGACTTTAATTTGTGTCTAGAGTTGTGTTGTGATATCTTCCCGTGAGTCTCTGATCTTGATCGTGCGCATTTACGTGTATGATTAGTGCACGGTCGAGTCGGGGGCGTCACACCCTCCTGCTGCACCATTTTTCTCGAAGTACCTATTTTACAGGTGGAATTATTATCGAAAATTACGAATGATTGCACTACGCTCTCGATTGATTTTATCTCATCAGTGCGAATCATTGTCTCGAATGATTGAAATTTCCTCCACATACATTAACCCTTGCATGAGATTATATTTCAAATTTATTTCCCTGCATACATTTAGGGGGAGTCTATTTCATCCTCGAGCAAAGTAACAATTGTTCACTCTTGTTTGAATTACTTTTCACATATCTATCCTTACTTCGATGATTATCTGTTTTGTCAACAATCGTCCAAAAAGGGAGAGATTGTTGGTTCAATAATTTGCCTCCTTATGTTTTGGAGATTGTTGACATAAACAGTAAGGGACTGATGTGTTTGCTAGTGCACACAGAGTAACATGTCCCTAGAGTCATGAGTTTGGTTCAAACTCCGAAGATAATCTCCTGTGTGGCAACGAGGATTATCACCGAAGATTATGCTGACAAGAGTGACCCCCAAAAATTGTTGACGCAAAGCAATTGGTTCGGTGTCTGTCCGAAGGAATTGCCTGCATTTATTTCATTGTTCTTCTTTCTCTTTATTCAGTCATAGGACCACCGTACTATTAAGAGGGGTATAGTGTTCGAAACTTTTGTTCTCTAATGCTAAACCCAATCCTATGTTAGTTGTGAGAGAAATATCTTTGAGCTCCGAGCAAATACTCACCAGCAAGAGACTGTGTTCTTCACTGCGACAGATTTGTCTCTGGCCGAAGAGTTAGCATTACTTGTTCCTCAAGTAATGTTACCGTTGCTCCCAAAATCCGACCATTGAGAACGTGTCGGTTGGCCAATGGCGGGACCGCATGTCCAAAATGGTCATTGCCCATCAGTGAAGGCTGCGGCTATAAATAGCCACCCCGCACCGGCTTTGTCCGGTGGTTGCTCCGTTTGATTCCGAGAAGTTTGTCGAGCAACCCTCTCTCCTGAGTTATTTGAGTTTAAAATCCACTGAGAGAAAAACCCCAGAGCTGAAAAATTAGATAGTGGTTTAGCATCACTCGAATCTAAGTCCAGTACGCTCCACCTATTACTCTTGAGAGCTGCGAACTCTCTAGACGGTTAGGTGTCAATTTCTTCAGGGACCAAGAGTGATTGTGGCTCTCGAAAAAGAAGTCTGTAAAGGTTCACAGATCACCTCGAGCATCTACCACGAGTAATCGGCATTGGTTGACGAACCAATTGTCGAGGAGAATAGGGCGAAGAGAGTTTATATTCCGTGTTAAGTCACAACCCCTCCAACCAGACGTAGTCCCTTTGCATAAGGGCGAACTAGTCTACCAAATTCCTTGTCGCCATCGAGCATCACTGGTTATCTCTACACTTGCTTTCATTCGTTCTGTGTTGTATGATAAGTTTCGATCATGTGATTCTCTTCGATGCATACGTTTAATTCTTGTTCGCTAGTTAGTATTCGCTCACTGTAGTTTATTTTCATTCGCTCCGCTGCTGGGTGCCGAGAGTTTTGATGTTTCCGAAGTAATTTTAAAACTCCCATTCACCCCCTCTGGTAGACATACTTTGTTCCTACAGCACCTCTTGGCTTGCATCTAGAGGAACGTCCGAATCGGCCGTTTTTTCAGAGCTAGGCCCGAGCGGTGCTAGTCTAGGCTTGTGGGCGTGGGCGGTTGCATGCGTACATGCGGTCTCGAGACATCGAATTGTTTCCCGAAGACGCATCATAAATTACCCTCACCCCCTTCCTTACCGCTCTCTCTCCTCTCTTCCCAACTCACACTGGCGGTGGCGACCACCAGAGTGACTGCAAGACGATCCAAGACATCGGCGAGCACCGGATTGACCAGCGCATCGGCCATGGCCGTAAGCCCTTACCCTATCTCTCGATTTGCTGCTTTCGAGTCACGGTAGATTTGATTTGCGGAAAGGATTGGAGTGTTAGGGAGGGGATTGAACACATCGGGGGTGGGGGATTGGTTTAGGGGAAACACTGCTGATGAACCCTCGGGTCCATCGGTTCTGCATCGATGGCTTCTAGGGTTCTTATGTTCATTTTTGGATTACATCCGGGGTGGGGATTGGGGTACAAACTTATTTAGAAGCACCTAATCCTAGCCGCGGCAACCTTGGAGTCACGTCGAGCGGTGCGGGGGCGGGGGGAGGGGGGCATAGCCATCTTCTTTTCTTCCACCACTACAGCACCCGCAGTCTCGTCCTCATCATCTTCACCAAGAACGATGGGTCTTGCACGATCTCCTATCGCCGGCTCCCTGGCGATTGGTGAAGTACACAGATCTAACCTGCCCCGGCTGTGGCTTGCTCAAGCATTTCACGAACTCGTGCCCACGGTTGCCATTTTATTCCTTCACACAAGTCAAACGCTTCAGAGGCTCCATGCGCGGGCAATCGGGGCATCTTGTCAACGGCACTGGACCGTACTACATCCATTGGTGGGAGGCCGAAGTCGAGCTAGACATCACTCACCGGCGGCGAGCTTCATTGCCGGAGAAGATGAAGAAGAAGGTGGGGGAAAGGAAAGGGGAAGGGCAAGCAATTGGGGGTGGGGGTGGGGGTGGGGGGGTGGGTGGGCTGGCTCGGGTCGGGGCACGCTGATGAGCACGGGCATGCTTATGTGGATAAGTTGTGGGTCCCGCACGCATGTGAGTAAGTGGTGGGTCCCATGTTGATGTGGATAACTGGTGGGTCCCGCGTGTCATAACTCAAACCGCTAACCCCTTGTTTTTTGCATTTCATGGTTAAACAAGGCCATGTCGCATTGCAACTATAGTTGGCTTCAAAGATGTCGCACGAAAGCTATTTTCATCAACTACGTAGTACTTCATCCAATTCACCTCAAAGGTGTCGCACATGAGCTATTGACCCGAGAAGAATGGAGAGGCAGCGACCAAGGCCCTAGTGGTTGATGGTGCTGTTCCAGGCGGCAGCGGTGTACCATCAGCGTTGCTGCAATCTCAGGTGGACAAGGCGTCAGAACCATGTGGTACTTTTCATGCCTCTGAGGATTTGAAGTCCAGAACTCGCGTGGAAGATATGATGGAACGCCTTCGACTAACTGCGGTCGAGGCTGAACCAGTGATGCTGGATGATGAAGATGAGGCCAACCCGGTTGACCCGGAGCGTGCCCTTGTGGGGAAGGTTCTCTCCCCCAATGCTCTCCACATTCAGATGATCTCGTCAGCCATGAGGCCGCCTTGGGGCAACCCGAGGGGACTACTACTCCATCATGCTGGCGAAAATATTTTCGTCGTTGAATTCCGTTCGCAGGTAGACCGGCTGCGTGTGATGGAAGGCTCACTGTGGATGGCGGGGAAACACGATGTTCTTCTAGAGAACTTTGATGCTGATATATAGCCAACGTAGGTTAAGTTTGACCGTCTTGCTATATGGGCACTGATTATGGTTCTTCCGCCTAGACTAATGAAAGAGAAGTTTGGGCTTGAATTTTTCAAACCTATTGACACTATTTCTCATGTGGAGTCTGATGATGATGGTCGTTGCTGGGGACCTTTTATGCGTGTGAGAGCTGAAATTGCAGTCCAAGAACCGCTTGTGAGGTATGTTACAGTGAACTCGGCCAAGACGAAGACTACTAAGATGTTTGCTGTGACATATGAGCGACTACCTTATTATTGTTTCTCTTGTGGCCTGCTGGGGCATTCATCTTTGTTGTGTCCTAATCCTGGTCCCCATGATGACAATGGGGATCTTCCCTGTGCTGCCAAGAAGCTATGTGCAATGGATGACAACCCAAAGAGGTCTGGGGGTACCAAGTCAGGCAATGCCTCTTCTTCAACTAGCTTTGATCAACATGGTTCTAATCTGAAAGTGCATTCTGGTGGCTCGCGTTCCTCCACTGCAGGCTCTCGTTCAAGGATTCCTGAACAACCTGTGGGTGAGGACAGAGAAACTGTTATTCCCTCGCCTCTCATGCGGGGCAACACTGGACGCGGTCGCGGTCGGTCGAACCGTGGCTGTGGCAAGGGCCGCTCGTCAGAGTTGGGCAAGGAATTGGTTGTTCGCAAGAGCATGAAAGATGGTATGGCAGGACACAAGCGTAAGTCGAACGGAACTGATCAAGTGGGCTCGTCTGATGTTCAGGCAGTCGATCCCGCTAATGCTCTTGCACTGGTCATTGCTTCGGATGTAAATGAGGATGCTCTAGTGAATGTTGTGGTGCAAGATGGTGACTCTTACAAGAAACAAATGACTACTCCTATTCGATTGGCGGATCCGGCGGCGGCTGTAGAGCAGCCCCGCCAGACGCAATGAGTATTTTATGTTGTAACTGTCGAGGTCTGGGGTCGGACTCGACAGTTGGCGAGCTTCGCTGGCTTGTGATGCTTCACCGACCCTCCCTGCTCTTTTTGTCGGAAATGATGAGGGATACTCGCGTTAGGAATTTTATGTGGTCATTGGGCTTTAAGGGCTGCAATGCTGTGAGCAGTAATGGTCAGAGCGGCGGCCTTGCTCTTTTTTGGTCGGCGTCAATTGTGGTTTCGCTTAAGGCGTACAATGAACGGTGTATTGATGTTCACGTCACACCAGAGGTTGGCCAAACTTGGCGGGCGACCTTTGTCTATGGGGAACCTAGAAGAGAGGATAGGACACACTTCTGGAGGTTCCTCCATTTCATGAGGGCTCAGTGGGATGGACCGTGGATATGTTGTGGTGATTTCAATGAAGTCTTATCCCAGGATGAACATTGTGGCCTGCCTGACCGGTCCGAGTCTCAGATTGCTACATTTCGTGATTGTTTGTCAGACTACGGACTGGTAGACCTTGGTTACTCAGGGCCAAAGTATATGTGGTGTAATCGCCAGGAAAAAGACACTCATGTCAAGGTACGACTCGACAGAGCTGTGGCTAACAGTGCTTTCACACAACTATATGAGGATTACACGGTGGAAAACATCATTGCTATAACATGTGACCACTGTGCAATCCTAATAAACTAGTCTATGAAGGCCGCTCGCCGGTTCTCTCAACCTGTCAAATGTGGCTTCAAATTTGAAGCTATGTGGTTGCGGGCGACTGGTTATAGGGACACTCTGGAACAGTCATGGGCTACAGGCAGAGATGGCAGTTTTTCTTTGCAGTCCACGTGGTCGAATCTTAATCGTGTATGGATCATTATGTGTATGTAGTAAAGAATCTTTTGGTTGTGTCCGCAAACAGATTGGCAAGTTGGAATGCAGGCTCAAGACCATCCGTGTTTTTCCTATTTCTTCTAATTCTCTTGAAGAGGAGAAGATGATCGAGGGTCAGCTGTGTGAATTGTTTGAGCGTGAAGAAATTATGGCCCGCCAGCGATCACGTGTGGATTGGCTCCGCGAGGGGGACAGGAACACGGAATTCTTTCATGCACGTGCTTCTTCGCGACGACATACCAATAGAATTATTTCTCTTGTTAGGGATGATGGTTATTGCTGTAGGACACAAGGAGAGATTAAGGGTTTCGTTCAGGAGTTCTATGAAAAATTGTTCACTTCTGAAACTTGTGGCTCTATTGAGGAGATTCTTGAAGCTATTCCTCAGAAAATAACAGATGATATGAATATTTCTTTGTGTAAAGCCTATTCGAATGAGGAAATCAGAACTGCTCTCTTTCAGATGGGTCCAACGAAGGCGCCCGGGCCTGATGGCTTTCCGGCTCTTTTTTATCAAACCCACTGGAACTTTCTAGAGGAGTTTATTTGCCAGGCTGTTAGAAGTTTTCTAGAGGGGCAGCCAATCCCTGAAGGTTTTTGTGATTCTGTGATAGTTCTGATCCCCAAAATTGCAAGGCCAAAACAATTGAAGAACTTTCGACCTATTAGTCTTTGCAATGTGTTGTATAAGATTGTCTCAAAGGTGTTGGCTAATCGTCTCAAATTGTTGTTGCCGGAGGTGATCTCTGATTTTCAAAGTGCTTTTGTTCCCGGGAGATTGATCACTGACAATGCTTTGATTGCTTATGAGTGTATGCACACTATCCGAAAACAGCATGCTAAGCAACCCTTCTTTGCTTTGAAGATTGACATGATGAAAGCCTATGATCGTGTTGAATGGAGTTATCTTCATGGCTGCCTTACAAAACTTGGCTTTGCCTCAGCTTGGATAGGAACAGTCATGCGTTGCGTCACCAACGTTAGGTATGCTATCAAAGTCAATGGTGAGCTTACTGAACCCGTGGTTCCATCACGGGGCATCCATCAAGGTGATCCTATCAGTCCCTACTTGTTCCTTTTGTGCACAGAAGGCCTGTCAAGTTTGTTACAAAATAAAGAGAGATGTGGCGAGCTACAAGGGATTCAGAACGGCCGCCTAGGCCCACCTATCTCACATCTTCTTTTCGCAGATGACAACATTTTCTTTGCAAGAAGTGATCATCGTAGTGTTGCTACTCTAGAATCTACTTTGAACATGTTCTGTCAGGGCTCGGGACAGTTGATCAATAAAGAAAAATCTTCGCTTTTCTTCGGAAGGCATTGTCCCGAGGCTGTCAAACAACGTGTGAAATCTCAATTGGGTATTCATAATGAGGACTTACAATCTATGTATCTTGGTATGCCCACGGATGTTGGTCGGTCTCCTACTGCTACATTCAAATATTTGACTGATAGGGCATGGCAGCGGGTGCATGGCTGGTCTGATCGGCCAACATCCCGTGCGGCCAAAGAGACCTTGCTCAAGTCGATCATCCAAGCCATCCCGATTTATGTGATGAGTTGCTTTCAGTTTCCGCTCTCTACCTGCGAGACTTTCCGTCATATTGTTGCTGATCATTGGTAGGGCAGAGAAAATGGAAAGAAAAAATTGCATTGGCGCTCGTGGGAGTGGCTAACAACTCCTAAATCTCTTGGTGGTATAGGCTTCCGGGATATGGCTCTCTTCAATCAAGCTATGTTGGGGCGACAAGGGTGGAGGATCCTTACCTCCCCGGAATCTCTTTGTGCACGGGTACTCAAAGGGCGGTATTATCCTAATGGTGATTTTTGGCACGCTGAGGCTCCTCGGTCTGCTTCCTTTACATGGCGCAGCATCCTCTTTGGCCGTGACTTATTGAAATAAGGTGTCACTTGGGGTATTGGAGAGGGACATCAGATTCACATCACTTCTGATCATTGGATACCCTCGACTCCGCCTCACATGCTACAACCGCTTCTACCTATCCCTGCTAATGCCACGGTTCACTGCCTTATGGACGAGGAGCGTGGTGTTTGGAATGAGGAAACTGTAAGAGCTTTCTTCCAAGATAAAATTGCTTTGGAGATCCTTCGTCTTCCCATCAGCCATCATGGTGGGGATGATTTCCCGAGATGTCCGTTCACCAAGCTGGGAGAGTATTCTGTGAAATCTGCGTACAATTTGGTGAGATCAACTCGGTTTATGATTGCTTGGAGTTAGAATGGTAGGGGACAAACCTCAGACACTTCTTCTCAAGAGAAACAATGGAAGGTCATTTGGGCTATAAAAGCACCTGAGAAAATGAAGATTGTTCTATGGTGTTTTGCTCATGATTGTATCCCTTCAGGGGTGCAATTATGCTACCGTCATGTGCCCACATCAGACTTATGCATATTTTGTGGGCGGACAGAAAGCATTGAACATGCCCTCCTCTTTTGCCCCTTTTCTACAGATGTTTAGAAGGAGGTGAAACTGTCATTTAATGTCAGATTATGTTGTTCCGGATTCTTTTCTCCCAAGCAGTGGTTATTTGATTTCCTTGCGCGTGCGTCGAACATTGAAGCATCAGTGTTGGCTGTCTCGTTTTGGCATGTCTGGGATGCAAGAAATTTGGCAAGAAATGCAGATGAATTCCATCACCCTCGTCGAACAGCTTCAAAGATCAAAGCCTATGTTGATTTAATTTTGCAGCACTTGTACAAGCGTAGTCCGGGTCACAGGTGTCAGACGTCTGATTCAAACTCTCCTCCATCTCCACCGCTGCCTGGTACTATCCTTTTTATGTCAGATGTTGCCATTTTTACTAAGCTTGATAAATCAGGCGTTGGGGTGGTGGCTGTGGATTGCAATGGTCAGTGTGTTGCTACATGTTCTGAACCTTTGCCTGGTGTTCTGAATCCTGAATTAGCTGAAGCAATAGCTATTCGCCGAGCGGTCTATTTAGCGTGGGACATGCAGTACAATTCTTTGATCTCCGCCTCTGATTGTCTATCGCTGGTGCAACGTCTAAACTGTGCTATACGTGATCGGTCCTCTGTTGGGGCTGTGGTAGCAGACATCAAGCATGCATCTGTCTACTTCAATTTTGTTGTTTTCAAGCATGTTCGTCGGCAATTTAATGTCTCTTCTCATGTTTTAGCTAAATCTTGTATGAACTCTAGTGCTCTGTGTGTTTTACCTTTTGCTCCGGATTGTATCCAGGAGGCCTTATGTAAGATCTTTGCTTAAATAATACAAAGCGAATGTTTCTCAAAAAAAAAACATCGACAAGCAATCTCAGGATTTCACACATATGCAATCTTCAGAGTCTATCATCTTTGATACAGAGTCGAACCGGAACATGTATCAAGAGACCGTGACATATCTAGCATCGGTATCTGAAGATGGCAAGATCTGGTCATGACATCTGACTTTGACAAGTCAGTGTCTTCCAAGAAAATTAATACCACTCGGCCTCTTAGCGTGGTTCGTGGCGCGCTGGGTCATGGCATTCTCCAATTGGTTGCCCTTCGCGGCCTCCGTCTGGGCGACCATTCAGGTAGTTGTTGCTTCTTTCCCCTGTGTTGGCAAATCATGAATGGATGCATAGCTCGTTTGATGCTATCTTACTTTCAGTATAGCATGTATAATGTCTCATCTTGGGCGTTCACATAATACTTTGTAATTTCTAAAAGAGAAACAGATGTGAACTACAGCATTTTATTTGTTAGGAAATTTTGATCTGTTTTGTTTTGTTAAGTGCTAATAATAATTTTGAAAGTGAAATTAGCAGCAAACAACATTTTATCTGGATCCGTAACGGTTTCGTTTTTTTTTGAAAGAACCAGACTTGCTGGCATTCATTGGCTTACCAGAAGAGGGGTTACAAAAACGATCAAGCGATCAGAGTCTGCAGGAGGAGTAGTTAGGCACGCAGGCCCACTGCCATCCTCCGTAAGGAACAAATTTTTCGAAAAGAAAAATTCTCACGTAATCTCCCCAAAAGGGGCCTCAATGCCAGTTGCTCCGGCAAGTCTCCATTGCTCCATGTCCCTCCGGCAGGCCGCGATGATATCACCTTTGCTCGGCATCTTTCTTCTGAAAGTTTAGTTGTTCCTCTCCTGCCAGATATGCCACGCGACCAGGGCCGCCATTGTTTTGACGCCCTTCTTCTCTGCAGGTGTTGCGGTGTTGATGATCGCAGTGATCGCTTCGGTGGTGGACTTGCAGGCCAGGCGCTCCAGGAGGAAGGGGAAAGCGCAGCGCAGCCGTTCCATGAGGCCGCCATCGTCCAGGTTTCCCTCGAAACTTGGCATTCCCACAGAAGGTGGAAGGAGTGTTGGGACTCTCCGGGATCATTAGCATAAGCTTGAGGCACAAATACAATTAGGAGATGAGGTTTACCTTGATCAGATGAACCAGCCATCTCCTCTACCGCTTCCTTCACTTCAGTGGCTTGATCTGCTATGTGTGCTTGCTCTTCCCCGTGTTTCAGTGCAGCTCTGATCAGTGAGCCCTTAGCTTTCTTGAGAGAGAGAGAGAGAGATATGTGTGTATATGTCTTTTGAGCAGCAGCAGCTTCTAGCAGCGTAGCTGCACTTCTCTTCTCCCCTTCCTTTATCTTCTTGCACTGCACACAGGGGGCCCACACCATGAGTTGGCTGATGAGCTGCCCCTGATCAGGGCAGCTCATCAGAGTAGGTAGGCACTGCAGCACCGCCCTACGGTTTGTCACTGTAGCTCTTCAGATATTTTCTTTTACTTAAGCTTAATCTTTAGCATTAAAACATAATGGCTAGAGTTTAGTCTTTAAGATCATAATATCCAACATTCTCTCCCTTGATCGTAAGGCTAAACTTATAAGCCCACTTCTTAATAAAATGGCATACGGGATAAAAAGATTGCAACGGTCCGTTAGTACCGTAGAACCCAGTTACTACAATATACCATCTTATCTTGAAATGGAACTTCTTTAACTTTAGGAGCTCCATTAACTTAATACTCATTTGAAAACTTATGAGCTCATTCCTTTGTTGGAACTTATACAGAGCCAATAAGATACAATGGTCAATTAAGTACCATTGATCTAATTGACCACGGTACATCATTCCATCGAAGAAACAAACCCCTTTAGGTTTATGGGGAGATGGTGTTGCAATGGTCCCAAGAGTGCAGTTTCTCTTCATATATTCTTGTGCATATCCTTATACACGCGCTTTTGAAAGGAAGAGAAATATATTTTGTTTCCAGAATCATTATTTTGTCCCTCAATAATAGGCTGCCATTGAATCTTTATGCCGGCAACATTAGAAGGCAAGCCTCTTTAACTATAAAGCTTAGTTTTAATACCTTAACATAACACTTATGAACTAATCATTAAGACATTAAACTTAAGTGATGCTCAACACTTATGCCTTAGATTTAATACTTATTTGTTGAGCCCTAAAACTTAATTCATCAAGGCCTTGAATATGTTTGATTCTGGAATTAATCTTTCACAATGTGATAGGTCTGACAGTTACCTTTTCACAAATAATCTGCACTCTTACATAATGTATTCCGGGATAAATTTCTTTAATGAGATTCCTTATTCTTAAATTTATATGGATCGGGGACATGAATCTATATCTTAAGTACTTAGGGAATTAAGAGCATGCCACAACTTTAGTTTGCATCCTTGACGATGCCTTAAGAAAATTGGCTAAAGCCACTCCACAATATGGCTCCCCCGCAAGGGTGAAACTTTTGTGGATAGAACTTTCGTAAATTCACACCTTGCCGAATACCTTAGCGGTCCACAACATGGTGGTTACCGTATATATCAAAACATGAGCATGCAATCCCTTAGTGTGATATACATCACATCATTACTTTAGCGCTTATGCCAGCAAGGCAATGCTTTTCTTAATAATTCTCCAGGGGTCCAGTCCTGGACTTACGTCTGCCAGTTATCCCGGTCTCATAAACTTAAGGGCGCATAATAACTTAAGCATTAGCAATAACAAGAGAAAAACTTATCGCCCTTGAGGGAGCAAACATAAACCTTTAGAATGAATTTAATACTCCCCTTCATGGACCAATCTTAGTGAATCTTTAAAACATTAAGAGCATCACTAAGATTAATTTAGTACCCCGAGGAAGAAAAAAAAACTCAGGTCTTATGCAATATCCCTATTGCTTATAGTCAACATGATATTGACTAAACATAAATTCCTTACTGAACTTATTTCTTATTGAGCTTTGTACCACTGTCAGATACTTATTGTCTTGAAACTGATCAATCATCATAATTGATTCCTTTATTGTGCAAAAGGAAAAACTATATGAAATTTCCATCTCTAAAATCTTAAGTTTTTTTGACCATAATCACTTTTCATAATTTATTTCCTCAAACTCCCATTTTGCATCAAATTTCTTTCAACAAGTCTTTAGCAAGACATGTTGCTTAAACTTTAATAGAAACTTTTGCCAAGGATTAACTTGGCAGTCTGGGAGTTAGGAATAGCTCCTTTAATAATGTTAACAGTGGAGCTCTTAATTGCCATAATGCCCTTATAATTTAACTGCTCTCCCTTTAGTTTTCCAAAGCATAATTAAATCTTTTTTCTTGCTTATGAGAAAAAATTATGCAAGATTTATCATTTAATATGACATAAACATTAGAAGGAACATAATGGTTAATCATATGGTATTAACATTAAAAGGGCAATTTAATTGTCCTTATCACCATAATCATCATGCACTGGGGTAATAATAATAATAATACCTTTAAGAGATGGAAAGTTTGAATAGAAGTGGTACTTTAATAAATGCTCAACTTTCATTTATAATTTTACAACTCAGCTTTACTGGAAGTTCAATTGCTCCCCCTCGAAATGTGGACGAAGCTATTGCTCAACATTTCGACGAACTTCCATAATGAGTATTCCACTTTTAGAGAAGTCAATATATAACTAATAACATAAATCACATTATAGGAATGGAGGATAAAGAACTTTATATTTTGTGTTAATGGAAAATTTCCATAGCCTTTAACATTAACCTCTAGTCCAACTTAAAAGACTTCACCTCAAACCTTTTCGTCCATGAGGCCATAATAACATCATACTTATGGTATCCAATTTTCTTATGGATACAAATTTCTTTGAGCTTAATTCCAGTCCACTTTATACACTTTATCGTAAATAACATAATAAAGTGAACTCAAAAGTTCCATAAAAACATCATGTCTCAAACCTTAAATTTTAAGTATTCCTATGATCAATATGATCTCATAAGATTTTAAGAAGCCTTTTAGGCTACTTCATCAATGGCAGAAATAACTTCATTATGACTGAACTAGGGAATTACTCCCCCAGATCCTTACTAGTATTTTGCTCCCTTAGACATTAATAAACAAGAAGCCTATCAGATTCTTGTTAATACCTCAATAATCAAAGTTTCTTTAACGGGAGCTGATTAGGTTTTCATTATGCATAACCTCATGAAACAATGATATATATTAATAAACTTAAATCATTACTTATGAAAAACATTAAATCAGCTGAAGAACTTATGGCTGAATTGGAAAACATTAGCAATAGGGATAAATGTATGATCACAAATTTTAATAGTGATCATGCAGAACATAATTCCTCATGTAAGCATTAGTCTTTAGGGAATGGCACATGTATCCAATCAACTTTGGTCAGAATGAATTCACGTGCCACATCTTAATCAGATGATTTATGGCTATAACTAAAACTTAATGAATTTATATATCCATGAATCATAACATTAATCAAAGGCACTTAATTGCGGAAGCATACAATTTAATTGTAAGCATAAGTTTACAGTAACTTAATAATCAATTAATTGGTTTATATACTTTATACAATTCCCCAAAAGTACCTTAATATTTGTGGCCTGTTTTAAATTGTCCGAAGCCTTATACATTAATATTCTTTCCCAGATCATAGACTTAATTTTGTTGGTCTAATCCACATCAGCTTTGGCCAGAAGTGTACCAGAACAACAAAATTTTGTGATCAAGTATTCATTAATCAGCTTTGGCCAGAATAATAAATACCAGTCACACTTTATAGCCTCTTGACATTCAAAGTTCTTTCACTGATCTAGCTCACATCAGCTTTGGCCAGAAGTGAGCAAGAGCAGCAAAATTTTGTAGTCAGATATTCATCAACCAGCTTTGGCCAGGATGACAAACATCAGCCACACTTAATTGAAATTATGTCTCTTTATTCTTTCTTTTATTGAACTAGTCCACATCAATTTTGGTCAGAAGTGGACAAGAACAATAAAATTCTGCAGTCATGTGCTCACCAGTCAGCTTTGGCCAGAATGGTAAATACAGACTACACTTCATTAGTCAGGGACATTTAATAAAACAACATCATTAAATATTCATGGCTTTAAGGACAAAATTCTTTAGTGGGCAATTAATTATGACAATCCATGGTTTAGTTAAAATATAGCCATGAAAAGTCAACATTAGGTTTTCCTTATGCCCAAATCATAATTATAGCTCAAATCAAAGGCCACTCAATTACTTAAGATAAATCAATCATCAATTAAATTTTGGAGAACATCATCATCATAAAAGGCCTCATTTGATAATGATATATTATATATATTTTTGAGCAACATGCTTTAGTTATTTTAGGGCTATAACCATAATTAACATAATTGCTCATAAAGAGCATAAAAGCCCCAAAACTTAATTTTAGTTGCTCAAAATATTATTTAATTGAGGCCACATTAAATTACAAACTTAATGTTCTCTAATAAGAAATTGGTTAGAGAAACACATCATAAACTTGAATGGAATATCATAACATAATAAAATGCCTTGAAATAATTAATCATAACATAATTGCTTTAGAAAACATTAAGGATATTATAAAAGCATGATAATCAATAAATATGGTATAAGGATATAATAACAATAATTAGAAACATAAAATGCCATAAAAGGGAAATAACTAAACATAATTAATTTTCATCATAAATAATTTAATCATGGCATGACCTAACATATTAAAATATAACAGGAATTAGAATACCTAAATAATTAAATTCCCAAAATAACCAAAATAATTCATACATCAAATTTAGCCCTAAAAAATGTTCACTTTATTGCATAAATTCAGTCATGATACGGAAAATATTCAATATTTTCCTAGATCATTTTCTGCCCATAACAGAAACTTTTCTTTAGCCCCAATTTTTTTTCTCGGGCAAACAAATTTGCTGCTGAGCTGGGCCAGCTGGCCCAGCCAGCTCCCTCTGTTCCCCAAGCCGGCCACTTGGGCCTGGACGGCCTGCCGGCCCGGCTGAAAATGGCCAAAACCGGCCGGCTGCCCAGCCAGCCCCGAAACCCTAGCCCCGTTATCCATTCCCCTTCCCCGATCCCCTTCTCCTCCCACCCGACGACGACGACCGCGAGAGAGAGACAGAGGGCGAGGAATGGCGGCGAAGCCAGCCACAGCGGTGGAAAGGGACGGCGGCATCGTCCAGACCCCCTCGCCGGGACTGCGTGCTGCTTTGGCTGGCACGCAGCCCCGTCGAGCGGCTCCGGGCGGCGCCCTAGGCGAGGCCAGCACGCACGCGCACATGCGTCCCCATGGCGGCGGCGGCTGCCGGCATCAGTTCCGGCACGGTGGTGCTCACCCGACGACAGCAAGCGCGCGAGGTGGCTCGGCCACCAGCCGGTGCGGCGGACGGCTAGGCCGCTCGGGGCCGAGCCCAAACGTGCCTGCCAGCGTGAGGAGGCGGCCATGGCGACGCCGCACGACGACGGCGAGCATCACAGCCCCAAGGTAAAGGTCCGCAGCCCTTAATTTCATCATTAGGATTAGGGCTAGGGTTCATCATAATTTGGGGATTTCTGATTTAGGGTTTCGAAATTGGGGATTTCATTAAAGTTTGCCTCAAATCACATCATCCCCATCCAAATTATTCTTGACCGAAACCACATCATCAATAATCATCAAAGAACCCTGAATTTGCTTCAATTAGGGTTTCGGTAAAGGGGAAAAAACAAAGTGTTCATGCATGAACAGTCCATTTCCCATTAATTCATACATATATTAAGACTGCAAGCCACATAACAGAGGGGAAATTGGGGAATTTATTTCTAGGGTTTCCAAAAAATTTGGGGAATTTGCCTTAGACTAATTCAGATGCTATAATCCCCTTTGTTCAACATCAAATGAAAACCCTTCATTAGCATGTGATCTGCTGGGGCTAGAACTTTTAGTAACTTTAGGGTTAAACAGTTGGATCAAGCATGGACAAGAATAACTGCTTGATATATACCATGAACTCAACTTAGGTACAACGACTGATCTGTTCCTTAAATGGCTTAAATAAATTCAAGCCATGCTTGAACATGAGGAACAGCATGAATTTGTTCATGAACTCAATAGATCAAGCAAGAACTAGAAGGGCTGCTTGATCTATGACTTAATCATAATGAACCAACCATAAAATGAGCTAGATAGGGCTCAAACTTAATGCTAGTGGCTCTGGTGCCATTGTTGGGACTCTCCAGGATCATTAGCATAAGCTTGAGCCACAAATACAATTAGGAGATGAGGTTTACCTTGATCAGATGAACCAGCCATCTCCTCTACTGCTTCCTTCCCTTCAGTGGCTTGATCTGCTATGTGTGCTTGCTCTTCCCCGTGTTTCAGTGCAGCTCTGATCAGTGAGCCCTTAGCTTTCTTGAGAGAGAGAGAGAGAGAGATATGTGTGTGTATGTCTTTTGAGCAGCAGCAGCTTCTAGCAGCGTAGCTGCACTTCTCTTCTCCCCTTCCTATATCTTCTTGCACTGCACACAGGGGGGCCCACACCATGAGTTGGCTGATGAGCTGCCCCTGATCAGGGCAGCTCATCAGAGTAGGTAGGCACTGCAGCACCGCCCTACTGTTTGTCACTGTAGCTCTTCAGATATTTTCTTTTACTTAAGCTTAATCTTTAGCATTAAAACATAATGGCTACAGTTTAGTCTTTAAGATCATAATATCCAACAAGGAGGACTCTAGATTCCTGTTGCAGAGCTGGCAGAAATAGCAGTTTTCTCACGCTCGTCGCTGCAGACGGTCATTGCACCAAAGCCGGTCGTGGTGCAGCAGCCACAGGAAGAATTTAATCGTTCCCGGTGCCCAAATCCTCCACACAAGCCGGTGCATGGGCCCTCTATGTTGCTCTGCGAATTGAATGTTGTATGCAGCTGATGTTGTGTATTGGCCTCCCGCATGCCACTTGATCCCGTCCTTCACGCCCTCACGGAGCACAATATTCGCTTCTCTGATGCGGTGGAGGAGCAGCACGAACTGAGGAATGATCTCCAGGTGTTGCCGTGCCGGAGGTCGAGAATCCACCTGTCTCCCTGGAGTGCGTCGGCCACCGTGTGGTTCTTTCTGATGGAATGGTTGAACAGCTCGGGGAAACCCAACCGAAGTGGCTGCTCGCCCAGCCAGGTGCAGCTCCAAAACAGGGCCCTGTTGCCGTCCCCGATCTCCACCCGAGTTGCGGAGGCGAAGAGCGCCCAGTCCTTGTCATCGCAGGGCGTCCCCATGCCCACCCACGGCCGGCCAGGGTCGCGCCATGCTAGCCATAGACGTTTGTCCTCTTAGTTCTCACCCATTTGTATAGTTGATGCAGTATGGGAGGTTTAAATGGAAGATGACTGTAGAAGATTTGAACAAAAGATGGAAGCACCTTATACTGAAGATTTGAACAAAAGATGGAAGCACCTTATACTGAATACAACAGTATGTGTTGCTATTTACGTTATTGTTTGTTTATGGACATAGTCGTGCTCATTTTACCTGTATTGTAGCCTACCACTCCAATTGAGCCTTGAGAGTGGTTGAACAAACTTTTGATTGAAGTTTGGCCCAACTACATGGAACCAAAACAATCAAGGAAGTACCAATATACTGTGAGGTGAGCTTCTGCCTGAAATTATATTTTGTGCTTGGATGCAACTTAGCAGTTCGTAGTTCATGAAAAGGTTTCGCAAATCAAATTAGACTGTCCTATATGCATTTCATCCATGGAAGTTGATTATGTGGAATCAAATCATTTCAAAATTCCTTTTGATTCTGTTAATTTGAGGTAGAGGGTACACCTGCTGAAGTGGACTTCGTTGTCTCATCAGCATGCTCGCCCGCGACAGTACACCTGCTGCAGCTCCGGCGAGACGCTGGAGCTTAATGCGGCGCTCACGGCGGAGTGCCTCGTACTCTACCTCAACTAACATATTGATCATCTACTTCTTTTCTGATCAAACTGGGAATCATACTATTCTCTTTCTGTCCAGTAAGCCCCACTAATCTCCATGTCTCATTAATGTTTCTGTCCGACGTGGCATGCGTGAGCGGAGGATATAGGTTGCCACGAAATACCCAACCAATGCACTTGTCGATCGTCTTGCTCTTATTAGGTAGTCGTTTCAATAAAAGTATATATGCCTCCTGTTCATCTTTCAATTCACTTTCAATAGACAATTTGCATTATCTGTTTCTTTTTTTCTAGGTGTTGAAGCAAAGAATTAGTTCTGTTTCCTTATGCTAGGAATCTAAAGTATTTCTTGCTATGTCACTTCAGACTAAGAACCCTTCACAGCTAGATGCTGCACTCTCGGTCTTGAATCGTTGGATTTGGGGAAGTTTGAAGAAGCATGTGGTGTAGGTATGTTTTTGTAATAGGTATATTTTTATATGCTTCTACAAATTATGAATTATGTATTCACATTCACTGACTGTCTACTAAATACTTCTACCAGTGTGATCTGGTAATGTGGTTGTTTGGATGCTAAAAGAATAATGAATCGGTGCACATTTTGTATGATCAGACATGGAAGGGTGAATGTTTCGATGGAAGTAGCTTATTCTTGGTCAATCCTTCCACTTTACCAAGCTAATGAGGGTGACCAAGCACTTTTTTTGTACCTATCCCAAGGGATTCGAGGAATGATTTCGCGCTTTTGATGAATGTGGATGCAACCATATTCCTGCAGTTAGTGATTCAATGGTTGTCACATTTTACTTCCAACTTTTGTATTGCTTCTTTCATGTCCAGTTGTTGAATGCATGAGCAGACTGATTTTTGCTCACTGGATTTTGTACCTACTCTAAAATTTTGCCGTGACCACATGATTGTTGCTCTTGGCTCCATATGCTTTTTGCTAAACTTCCTCATAAAGCACCTTACTTTGAACAATGCAATGAAATCAATAGAAGCATCCAGTTCTACTGCATGTATTCTTTGTAAGCCTTGCCGTTTCTTTCAGTCTATTAGCAACTGACGAACATCAGGACTGTACAAACACGTTAAGAATTGTAACAGCATGCCAAATACGTACAATTACGGCTCAAGAGGCGCACCCAGGGTGCGCCCCAGGCCCCAGCCACTAGTCCGATCATGAAGCACTACACTTGAATCTGGTGAACGTGCATGCATGCAGGGTGGGACCCAGGAATTTTTAAATATGAGATCATGTGCGAATCACATCATGCACTCCAGGAAGCGACATTGACAGGATGGGGCTCAGCCCAAGTCGCTACAGTGGCGGAACTTGAAGAAAAAATTCAATCTACGGCTGATAATTTATCGGCATGGGACAAGAACGTCTTTGAAAATGTTTGCCGGGAGATCCGACATTTGCAGCAGAAACTGTCCAATTTGGGTGCAGCCCCTGGTAGGGTTAGGCCCTCCCGGGCAAAACTGAAAATTTGCGATCGACTGGACAGACTGTTTAATAGGGAAGAAATATTATGGCGTCTGTTAGGATTTAATTAATCCTATTTTATAATCCATGCTTAAGGGAACCGACATGCGGACGGTTCCAAACTTGATAACCGCTAGTGGATGTTCCGCACGCTGCGAACAGACGCCTCCCCGGACTATGAATATATGTATACTAGTATAACTAGTATAATGTCCGTGCGTTGCCACGGGCTTATTAAAAAATTATTGGTTGCATACATAAACATAATGCTTCTCAAATTTCACATATATTGAAAAGATAAAGAAAATATATCCATAGGATAACATAATAATATTGCTCTGGTTGTATTTCTCCGGGCAACTATAACTCTTTTTTCATTCGCTCTAAATTTTATGGACACACGTATTATTTCACACACCCCACGAACAAGACAAAATTTGCTCTTCCTTCACCCTCCTTTACCTTGGTCTACTCCTTGCTCTAGCTTTGGTGTCATCACTCTATGTCATTCCATACAGTTTCATTGTGACATGATAAGCTAGCTTTTACGATGCTTGTCATTTGTTATTTTGATGGATTGGTAACGCTCATATGTAGGTGTGTGCTTATCAACTATTTGGATTATGGATTATCAGGTCATTCGAATAAATGCTTTCTATGCTTTTCTTGAGCTAAACATATTGTCATTTTCTAGTGAAAACAAGCGTAGCAAAAACATACTGATTTTGGAAGGTGAATACATAATATGCATGAACTCTTACTGAAATCTGATGATGATACAGTACATGCTTGCCCACCAAATGGAATTTGAAGCACAGAGACATGTGAAAAATAATCTAAGTGCATATTGGATGTCATATCATTTATTTACAAAATCATAGAGTGAACTTTTCAAAAGAAGTATTGAACCAATTGGTCCTTCTTTCAAAACTTTTAAATTCGTTCACCAACTCGGATGTCTTTCTCCCACTTCGCTACATACTTAGAGAACAACATGTCCATTTGTCCACATGCAAGTCTGGCCCGAAACACAAATAGGTAAAGTTTGATGATAGTCTTCATCTTCCTTCACTACTTTGTCCTTCATATGTGCCTCTGACTCACAGTACCTTCTTTCTTATGTGTGTATTTCTTCTAACTCCAAAGAATTTTTGCCGAGCTCTCGTTGTTTGCTACGAGAAATGGTACACATGAAGGCAAAACATTAATATAGATAATCAATGAGGACATGTGAGAATCACAATATCCTTGCAACCCACACTCAGCAATGTGAACAAATTAATCAAATTTGTCTCCGACTTCAAATCAACCAATGCCTCGACAAGAGTTTAGAATGTAAACAAAACATACATCGACCATGCTACAAGATTTCAAGAAAAAGTTTTGAACATAGCTTATTAACAAAAAGTACCAGTCACCTATTAGCTCTATAAATTTGTCATTTCTATTTTCCAGGCTCATAAATTTTGTAGATCAGGTATAGTCCGTGGGAAGATGATAAGTTGATCACCATGATCATATACTGTCCTTTTTCCACCGCCGTGTGGAGCCACGTTATAGCATGGACGGGCGAGGCCATCACGATCGACCACACATAGGCATCAGGAGTTTCGGATTGGTGGCACAACATGATTTCCATGGTTCCCAAGGGGTCGAGGCGTCGACGGAGCGGCAGAATCCTATACATGATCTGGAATTTATGGAAGGAGTGCACAGACGAATCTTCAATGGCACTCGTCTCACCCACTTAAAGGTCGCTGCTCTGGCCCTCGAGGACATCAAACAACGGGACATGGCCTTTGAAGGGGGCCACCACAGTGAGGGCATTGGCTTGTTTCTCTTCCTTTTTTCGGTTTGCTTTTGGGTTTCTTTGAGTTCCCAACAAAAACTCATTACCTCTGTACATAAACTCTCTTTTTCGTCTAAATGAAATGGCAGTGCTCCTGCCGGTTCTTCGAAAAAAGATAAGAACACACCAGAGGTTTACCTAGCAAAACGGCCCGTGCGTTGTAACGGGAGAAAACAATTCACAATCTCTAATAACCATGGCCACATTTTGCTGCATCACCGAGATACACTATCACTCTCATTTTTGTGAAATCGTGAATTTTTTTTGAAAATTATAAATGTTTTTTCAAACTCGTGAACATAATTGAAACCATGAACATTTTTCAAATTTACGAACAATTTCTAAAATCAGGAACATTTTTTGAATGTATGAAAATTTTAGACTATTTACAAATATTTTAAAAAAAATATGAACATTTTTTAAAAGATTTTCTTGAATTTACGAACATTTTTTCGAAATTGTTGGAACAATTTTCGGAATTGATGTTTTTTTTTGAAATGCCTATCTTTTTTTGTATCAGCGAACATTTTATGAATCATTAAACTATTTTTCACTTACAAACAGTTTCTGAAATTTTATGAAAATTTTCAATTCTTGAACATTTTTTGAATTGGCAAAATTTTATTCTATTTCATTAACATTTTTTAATACTTGAACTTTTTCAAAAATCATGAACGTTTCCCGAACATTTGTTTAAAAATTTGTGAACATTTTTTAAATATGCGACCATTTTTTTTAAATCGCAAACATTTTCTGAGTACACAAACATTTATGAATTATTAAACATTTTATTTCAACATTATGATTTTTTTAACTTTCGAAAGTTTTTTGAATTCCCATATTATTTAAAATAGAAAATAAACATTAACGGGAAAGAAAAATGAAATTTAAAAAACAGGTCTCTCATGCATGGGCCAGCCCAAACAGGTGCGTTGTGTCTTCGCCTAACGCACAGAGCGCTGTATAGGAGGTTCTTGCATGGGCCGGCCTAGTCCGTGATTTTCCTGCGTGAAACGTTTTTTATTACTTATAGGTAGCATTGGTGGGTAATATTTTACAACTTTAATGGCAATTTCGATGACGTACGGGCAGAAGCACTCCGTAACATGCCCGTGCGTTGCAACGAAAGAAAAAAAATTAATGTGCTTTCCTGCGATACAAACGGCGATTGTCATGAATTAGGTTGGCCCGTTAGAGGATAAGTTTAATAGGATTCTTTGAGGGGCTAGTTCTAAACATGGGATAAAAATGACGGATCAATTAACAATAGGATTCTTTGAGGCGCTAGTTCTAAACATGGGACATAAATCGTAGTCATCTAATCAGCTGAACAACCCTATCTTTAGATTATTATACTGATAACAAAAATATCATACCAGCGGTCTTTATTTTAATTTACTGACATCACGGCGTGGTATCGTAAAGCTACCGCTCTCGTCAAAAAGCTAATGCTATCGTACATAGAATCATTGATGTCTTAAATCATTGTGGTAGGATATATCAATTTTGGTAATTACATTTGTTTAATAATGTAAGCTAGTTCACTAAAGTAGTTTTTTTACTACATCTATGGCATCCCTAAACATAGATTGAAATAAGGATGAGTGAGTTAATTAATGCCGATGCATGTGTTGCTAATGTCATGTTTTTCATGGATACAATTTAGGAAGCTGAAAATGATATTGAAGTAAGAGCACTGCTATACGGACCATATTTTTCGTCTGACTTCAGTATAACATTGTAGATCAGATTGTCAATGCCTGATGAAAAGGCATGCCACATCGACAGATTAATCATCATATTGTGATCATACAAATAAAAATGTTGAGCATGCAACACTTTCAAAGTAATTTTACCTGGATACAATTGTCGTTGTTCCTCCGTAGCATCAATATTTGAGCGTGTAAGGTGGTTGCGAAGTTCCTACATACCACCTCGAACATGTCCATCTTTAAGGACGTGAGGCATGACATAATTTTACTGATCTCGAATAATAGCTTCATTGAGATCAATTGAAGACTCTATTGCCCTAACATATAAACGCCTGCGGTTTTAGGTTATTATGCACTTTTATACACCTGGATCAACATTTTCCTTTCCATTTTGTGTCCTAGCCTATAGTTTTAACGTTTTAATAGTCAGTCAATTAAGTTCGGGAGCATTCGCCAAAAAAAAGTTCGTGAGGGAACAGACAGAGCCAAAGTAACAGTTAGCCTGACAAGGTGTGCAGTCCTGGTGGAGTGGTGGAGCTAAGCACTATGCAAATCTATTTTTTTAAGTCTATCTTATCTCTACCTTATACTGGACGCAACTCATCCGCAAATTACCCTTTTTCTCCACTCCAGCAGTTCCTCCTCCCCGCACTGCCTCTGTGCCTCCTGCAGCCGCACCGGGAGATGGTGGCCCGAGCCGCTTCAAGCAGGCAAGCCAGCTGCCACCCCTCTTCCTCCTCTCACTCGGCCTTTCCCTTCTCCTTCTTCTCTCTCTGTTTTTGCCATGGACAACAGCAGTACCCCGCCCGTCAGCTCCGGCCACCTCTCCATCAGCCTCGTGCTCCTCCGTCTCGATCCGTCCGCTCGCCGTCGGATCCACGCCCGAGCAGCCGAATCCGTGCCCTCCTGGCCCGCCTGCTGTCGGGAGGAGGACGATTGAGAGGAGCGCCCTTTTTCTCCACTACAGCAACTGGCCTCCTCGGGGTGCCTCCTCCAACTCTTCTCTTCTCCAGGGAAGGGGCGTCGCCATGGAACACAATCCGCAGCACCCCCGCACTCACCTTGGAGCTTGTTGCCTCCAGCCACCTCTCCGTCGGCCTCGTGCTTCTCCGCCTCGATCCGTCCGTCCGACCCGCCGCCGCCTCCTGCCTCGCCTGTCTTTGAGAGGAGGACGACCAAGAGTAGCGTCCGTCCGTCCGCCGCGTGGATTGGCTCGGCCCAGCCGTCGAGCATCTCCTTCTGCAGGCCACCCTGCCGCTCATGTACCCCGTAACTCTCTCCTCTTCCAGGAGTAAATTCAGGTTTTTTTTGTAAAAAACAAAACGTTTTCTCAGATTAACTTAAAAAGGGAGTGCGGGTTCAATTATTGAAAAGTACAGGGACTTGTTTGCAAAACGACCAATGCCGTACGACCAGAAGCGCTCGCCGCTTTATTATTAGGGAGAGGGTTCAATTATTGAAAAGTACAGGGACTTGTTTGCAAAACGACCAATGACGTACGACCAGAAGCGCTCGCCGCTTTATTATTAGGGAGAGATGTCCGTGCATTGCCACTGACTATAAATATATTTTTATCAGTTGGAAACATAATTATAATGCATGCATAGAAATTATAGCCTGTAACAATGAGAAGTAATTGAAATCCAATTCAATGATCTAACTAATTATCTCTTACAAACTAAGATATACTTGATGTATTTAAGATATTTTTGTACAATGTGAGTAATGTTGTCTTCAGCTTTATTGCATGGCACAATATGAGCCGCATCCTGATTTTGGTGAATTTTAAATTGTAGGCTACATATAGATCATTTGGTTGGTATTTTTCCTAGAAATGACTTGCTATGCTTGTTAGGGAATGTTTCATGGGAAACAAAAAATTTCCTACGCACACGCAAGATCTATCCATAGAGATGTATAGCTACGAGAGGGGGAGTGCATCTACATACCCTTGTAGATCGCTAAGAGGAAGCGTTAAGAAACGTGGTTGATGTAGTCGTACGTCTTCACGATCCAATCGCGATCCGTCCCGATCAAGCGCCGAATGGACGGCACCTCCGCGTTCAGCACACGTACAACTCAATGACGTCTCCGCCTCCTCGATCCAGCGAGCGAGGGCGGAGTGGTGGACGAGTTCTCTGACAGCACGACGGCGTGGTGGCGGTGCTGTCAAGGCAGGGCTTCGCCGAACGCTACCGGAACCGCGAACGGAGGAGAAAATGACCTAGGGAGAGGGGGTGGGCTGCGCCGTGGCTTGTGGTGCTGATGCCCTCCCTCTCCTCTCATATATATATAGGGGGAAGGGGAGAGGGGCGCTGGCCCTAGGGCCTCCCACAAGGGGGGCGGCGGCCAAGGGGGGGACTTGGCCCCCAAGTCAAGTGGGGCGCCCCCCCTCTAGGGTTTCCCTAAACCCTAGGGCGCCTTGGGCCCTTGGAGGGAGTGGCGCCCAGCCCACCAGGGGCTGGTGCGCCCCCTCTCTCAGCCCATGGGGCCCTCCGGGGCAGGTGGACCTCCCCGGAACCCCTTCCAGCACTCTCGACGAAAACCGGCAACTTCCAGAACTATTACGCAACCCGAATTCCAACTTCCCATATATGAATCTTTATCTCCGGACCATTCCGAAGCTCCTCGTCACGTCCAGGACTCCGAACAATATTCGGTCACCAATACTATAACTCATCAATACCATACCGTCATCGAACGATAATTGTGCGGACCCTACGGGTTCGAGAATGATGCACACATGACCGAGACACTCTCCAGCCAATAAACAATAGCGGGACCTGGATGTCCATATTTGCTCCTACATATTCCACGAAGATCTTTATCGGTCGAACCACGATGTCAAGGATTCAGTCAATCCCGTATGCAGTTCCGTTTGTCCATCGGTATGTTACTTGCCCGAGATTCGATCGTCGGTATCTCCATACATAGTTCAATCTTGTTACCGGCAAGTCTCTTTACCCGTTCCGTAATACAAGATCCCATGACAAACTCCTTAGTCACATTGTTGCAAGCTTCTTGTGATATTGTATTACTGAGAGGGCCCAGAGACACTCTCCGTCATACGGAGTGACAAATCCCAGTCTCGATCCATGCCAACCCAAAAGTCACCCTTGGATATACCTGTAGAGTACATTTATGATCACCTAGTTATGAAGTGACGTTTGATACACACAAGATATTCCTCCGGTGCCAGGGAGTTGCATGATCTCATGGTCTTAGGAACAGATACTTGACATGAAGAAAGCAGTAGCAATAAACTAATACGATCAAACGCTATGCTTACGGTTGGGTCTTGTCCATCACATCATTTTCCTAATGATGTGATCCGTTATCAAATGACAACTAATGTCTATGGTTAGGAAACCTTAACCATGTTTGATCAAAGAGCTAGTCTAGTAGAGGCTCACTAGGGACACGGTGTTGTCTATGTATCCACACATGTATCTGAGTTTCCGATCAATACAATTCTAGCATGGATGATAAACGATTATCATGAACAAGGAAATATGATAATAACCACTTTATTATTGCCTCTAGGGCATATTTCCAACAGTCTCCCAGTTGCACTAGAGTCAATAATCTAGCTTTACATTGTAATGAAACTAACACCCATAGAGTCCTCGTGTTGATCATGTTTTGCCCATGGAAGAGGTTTAGTCAATGGGTCTGCAACATTCAGATCCGTATGTACTTTGCAAATGTTTATGTCCTCCTCCTTGATATAATCGTGGATGGAATTGAAGCGGCGCTTTATGTGTCTGGTCCTTTTGTGAAACTTGGGCTCCTTGGCCAGAGCAATGGCACCAGTGTTGTCACAAAAGAGGGTCAATGGGTCCAGTGCATTGGGCACAACTCCAAGATCTGTCATGAACTGCTTCATCCATACACCTTCCTTCGCTGATTCCGAAGAAGCTATGCACTCCGCCTCACATGTAGAATATGCTACCACACTTTGCTTGGAACTGCACCAGCTTACTGGCAAAGCTAGCATCGACGTAAATAAATACGTATCCGCTTTGAGACTTAGAGTCATCCGGATCTGTGTCAAAGCTAGCATCGACGTAACCCTTTACGATGAGCTCTTGATCACCTCCATAAACGAGAAACATCTCCTTAGTCCTCTTCAGGTACTTACGGATATTTTTTACCGATGTCAAGTGCTACACTCCTCGATCACTTTGAAACCTTCTGGCCATACTTATGGCAAGGCTGACATCTGGTCTTGTGCACAACATTGCATACATGATAGAGACTATGGCTGAGGCATAGGGGATGACACTCATCTTTTCTCTATCTTCTGCACTTGCTGAGCATTGAGTCTTACTCAACTTCACACTTGTAAGACAGGCAAGAACCCTTTCTTGGACTGATCCATTTTGAACTTCTTCAAAACCTTATCAAGGTAAGTGCTTTCTGAAAGTCCTATTAAGCGTCTTCATCTATCTCTATAGATCTTGATGCCTAATCTGTAAACCGCCTCTCCGAGGTCTTTCATCGAAAAACTCTTGTTCGAGTATATCTTCACGCTTTCCAAAAGTTCTATAGTTATTCCAATCAGCAATATGTCATCCACATATAATATTAGAAACGGTATAGAGCTCCCACTCATTTTCTTGTAAATACAAGCTTCTTCATAAACTTGTATGAACTCAAACGCTTTGATCACCTCATCAAAGCAAAGATTCCAACTCCGAGACGCTTGCACCAGTCCATAAAGGGATCGTTGGAGCTTGCACACTTTGTCAACATTTTCGGGATCGACAAAACCTTTTGATTGCATCATATACAACTCTTCCTTAAGGAAACCATTAAGGAACGCTGTCTTGACGTCCATCTGCCAAATTTTCATAATCGAAAAATGCAGCTATTGCTAACATAATCCTGACGGACTTAAGCATCGCTACGGGAGAGAAAGTCTCATCGTAGTCAACTCCTTGAATTTCTGAAAACCCTTTTGCAACAAGTCGTGCTTTATAGACAGTGACATTACCGTCTGCGTCCGTCATTTTCTTAAAGATCCATTTGTTCTGTATGGCCTTACAATCATATGGTAAGTCCTCCAAAGTCCACACTTTGTTCTCATACATGGATCCTATCTCGGATTTCATAGCCTCTAGCCGTTTGTCGGAATCCAGGCCCATCATCACTTCTTCATAGCTCGTAAGTTCACTGTTGTCTAACAACATGACTGAGGGAGTCCTGGACTAAGGGGTCCTCGGGCCGCCGGCCTATCTCTCATAGGCCGGCTTGGTTGGCCGCTCTCTGATTATCGCAGGAAGGGCCGACATTTGCGACGACCCCGGATTCTAGAAGGAAACCTCCGAAGACGCGGCGTGCACTCCAAGTCAAGATGAGGGGATCAACGTCTTTACTTCCGGCTGGAGACTTATCATGTGTAAACCCTAGGTACCCCCGGTGTCTATATAAACCGAGGGGTTTAGATCGTAGAGAAAAAGACAAGCTTATCTAGGGTTTTGGCTACTTGATCTCGAGGTAGATCGACTCTGTAATCTTCATACACATTAATACAATCGAGAAGGACGTAGGGTTTTACCTCCATAGGAGGGCCCGAACCTGGGTAAACATCGTCTCCTTCATCCCTTGTTACCCATCGATCCTAAACTCACAGCTCGGGACCCCCTACCCGAGATCCGCCGATTTTGACACCGACATTGGTGCTTTCATTGAGAATTCCGCTGTGGGATCGCAAGAGGAATTGATGGCCCGCCTAATCATTAGCGATGAAGTCTGTAACGGGGGCTCCTTTGCCCCCGGACAAATTTTCGCTTTCGGCAGCATCGTGCTGCATGCCGACCCGACCGGCCACCCTGGTCAGATCGGGAGACTCGCCCCCGATCAAGAGATCAGATTCGGGAACCTAGAGTTCTCCATAGACTCCCGGGGCGATCTTTCATTCGCTGGGCTCGCGATCTCATCTGACGAGCCCGAAGTCTCCGAAGCCTTAACTTCGGATCTCCTTCTCGACTCCGCCCTCGGGTCTATCCCTGCCGGTAATCTGGTTCTTAGTGCGGATCCGGTTACAGTACCTAAGGGCCAGGGGTCGGCCCCTGCCGAATACACTCTTTGTACGGACACGCTGGGGGTTAACTCCGAAAGTCCCAGGCAGATCGATCCGGTCAAGCTCTCGACGATCAACGAGGCGCTGGATTGGATCCTATCAATAAAAATCACAGACGACCCGACCTCGACCCATGCTATGATCGGTCTGAAGGCGGGTCATGGGGAATTTTTTGACCCACCCACCACCCACTTGGTAGCCACTATCGAAGACTTAACCGATATGCTGGACTACGCCTCCGAGGAGGCAGAAGAAATGGATGAAGAGGACGGCGCCCCCGCCCCTGTCAACACTGGGCGATGGACTGCCACCTCCACCTACGACGTCTACATGGTAGACACCCCCGATGATAACGGCGATCGCACCCCCAAGAGGAATGGCGATAAATCCGGTGAGAAGCCGTCAAGGCGCCGGAAACAGCGAAAACGATCTAAGGCAAACAGAGGAAGGGATGCCATTGCACGCACCGGGGAAAACGACACCCCGGAAGACCTCGGCGACCCTGAAGTCCCCGAACAGCCACTGGAGGACCAGGAAAAGCCCGAAGATCGCACAACATCGAGGATCTTAATGATTCCGAGGACGACAACTACCTTCCCCCTGTCGAGGAGGAGGACTGCCTGGAAGCCGAGGACTTTACCGTCCCCGAAAACCCTACGGATCAGGAACGGTTTAGGCGGCAGATTTTAGCCACCGCCCGAAGCCTGAAGGCAAAACAACAGCAGCTCAAAGATGAGCAAGACACCCTCAATGATAAATGGACGAGGGTCTTGGAAGCCGATGAAGGGTACGGTACCGATCTACCGGACCAACCCAAGAGCTACCCACGCCGGCGGCTGCTGCCGCAGTTCGATGACGAGGTCCTTGAACCATCGTCTCCCAGGCATACTCCGTACGACCGGCCGGACCGCCCTCCCCGAGGACGAGATAGGACGACCGGTGAGGTCGAGTACAGACCTGCGGTACCCCGCAAGAGAGGAAAAGAGCCAGCAGGGCCCGAGGACAGGTATGGCTTACGACATGACCTGGATTATAGAGCAGGCCACACAAGATCCATCTACGGATCTAGAGGGTACTCCCCCGCTAGACGGGACGGGTACCATTCTTGGCTCGACCGCAACAATAGAGGTCGGGAACAAAATCGGGCCTGATCTACCGCTGATCGTAGGCATGACATAGCTCGGGTCAGAGGCGCCGCCCACCCACTGTGCTTCACAGACGAGGTGATGCAGCATCAGTTCCCTGAAGGGTTTAAACCCGTTAACATAGAGCAATACGGCGGGACTACAGACCCAGTCGTGTGGATTGAGTACTTCCTCCTCCACATTCATATGGCACAAGGAGATGATCTCCACGCCATCAAGTATCTGCCCCTAAAACTTAAGGGGCCAGCTCGACACTGGTTAAACAGTCTCCCCGAGCATTCTATCGGGAGCTGGGAAGAGCTCGAGGACGCCTTCCGATCTAACTTCCAGGGCACTTATGTCCGGCCACCGGACTCCTCCGACCTGAGCAATGTTGTCCAGAAAGCAGGTGAATCGGCTCGACCATTCTGGAATCGGTTCCTGACCAAGAAAAACCAGATCGTTGACTGCCCGGACGATGAGGCAATGGCCTCCTTCAGACATAATATCCGGGACGAATGGTTAGCTCGTCAGCTCGGCCAGGACAAGCCGAGGACAATGTCCGCCCTTACCTCGCTTATGACCCGCTTTTGTGCGGGTGAGGATAACTGGCTAGCTCGACGAAGCCATAACCCCGAAGACCCCGGCACCTCCGAAGTCCGGGATGGAAATGGGAAACCATGACGTAACAAAAACAAACGCCGACACAACAACGGCGATGCGGAGGACACGGCCGTTAATGCCGGTTTCCGCAACCCAAAATCCGGACAGCGAAAGAAACCTTCTAAAGGAAATCGAGACGGACCTACCACGCTGGACAAAATCATGGATAAGCCCTGCTAGATCCACGGCACCCAAGACAAGCCCGCTACCCACACCAACCATAACTGTTGTGTATTCAAACAAGCTGGCAAACTCGCAGCCGAGGAGCAAGGCAGGAGCCCACGCAGCGAGGACGATGATGAGCCCCGCGGTCCAAGCAATGGAGGACAAAAGCAGTTCCCTCCAGAGGTAAAAACCGTGAACATGATATATGCCACTCACATACCCAAAAAGGAGAGGAAGCGTGCCCTTCAGGAGGTCTACGCCGTAGAGCCCGTAGCCCCGAAGTATAACCCATGGTCGGCTTGCCCGATCACCTTCGATCGACGGGACCATCCGACCAGTATCCATCACGAAGGTTCGGCATCCCTCGTCCTAGACCCCATTATCAATGGTTATCACCTCACTAGAGTCCTAATGGACGGTGGAAGTAGCCTTAATCTGATTTACTCAGACACGGTGAAAAAGATGGGTATAGATCCGTCAAGGATCAAACCTAGCAACACTACCTTTAAAGGAGTGAGGCTCGGGTAGGGGTCCTGGACTGTGAGTTTAGGATATCCACACCACCTGATTCGCCTCTGGTGCGCGGTGGGCGATGTTGGCGGAGAGGTAGCCGGCACGCTTTAGCTCCCGAATGTCGTTGTCGGTGACGGAGGAGACCTCCCACTTGCCCATGGAGCCTGAACCAGCCATGGCCGAACTCGGAGGGAAGATTGAGGAAGAAATGGATCTGGGCTCTCGGAGCTTGAGAAGGATGAATAGGCAAAGGGTGCGAGTTTGGAGCGTGAATAGGCCTTGGGGGTTTTCTCCCTTTTATGGGGTGCCATAATACCAAGAGCCTCCCTTTTACTGCGCCGCAGGCCTCGCCACTTCCCGAAACAATCGTGCTGTTATGCGCACGTGGGATAGACCCAGGGCGTTAATCATATCCCGCAAGAAACGGGACACGATCTACACGTTGATAAGACATGCCAATGGAGAAACGGCCTCAAACCGCGAGTCTAGTTTTTGTAACCGGCTCAGCAGTCGTGGTAGGCCACGACCCTTCGTCAGAAATGTTGTCAGGAAATACTGTTCACACTTTGCCATTTGGCCTTCGAGGTTAAGCGACTTATGGCGTCCGGATAACTACATGTCATTGGCAGCCGGACTGGAACCAACCGATCATAAAGGGGGAAAAGAACTCACCCCGCAAGCTAGAGACTCTAATCACACGAAGCTGCTAGTGCCATGACCCCTGGCGTTGGGGGCTAGTTCAGGGGCTACTGAGGGAGTCCTGGACTAAGGGGTCGTCGGGCCACCGGCCTATCTCTCATAGGCCGGCTTGGTGGGCCACTCTCTGATTATCGCAGGAAGGGCCGGCATTTGCGACGACCCCGTATTCTAGAAGGAAACCTCCGAAGACGCGGCGTGCACTCCAAGTCAAGATGAGGGGATCAACGTCTTTACTTCCGGCTGGAGACTTATCATGTGTAAACCCTAGGTACCCCCGGTGTCTATATAAACCGAGGGGTTTAGATCGTAGAGAAAAAGACAAGCTCATCGAGGGTTTTGGCTACTTGAGCTCGAGGTAGATCGACTCTGTAATCTTCATACACATTAATACAATCGAGCAGGAAGTACGGTTTTACCTCCATAGGAGGGCCCGAACCTGGGTAAACATCGTCTCCTTCGTCCCTTGTTACCCATCGATCCTAAACTCACAGCTCGGGACCCCCTACCCGAGGATCCGTCAAGCTAAACTCACGTTGACCTCCAAGACAGGATATCCATACCACTCGGGGGTGGTACGAGTCCTTGTCGACCTACGTGGCTCGGTAGTGACTTGATCTAAAGTTTTATGATCATCATCATTAGCTTCCACTTCACTTGGCGTAGGCGCCGCATAAACATCTTTCTACGTCGTGCTACTCTCCAACTGAAGTGATGGTTCAACAACTTCATCAAGTTCTACCTTCCTCCCACTCAATTCTTTCGAGAGAAACTCCTTCTCTAGAAAGGATCCATTCTTGGGAAGAAACACTTTGCCTTCGGATCTGAGATAGAAGGTGTACCCAACTGTTTCCTTAGGGTATACTATGAAGACACACTTGTCTGCTTTGGGTTCAAGCTTATCAGGCTGAAGCCTTTTCACATAAGTGTCGCAGCCCCAAACTTTAAGAAAAGACAACTTAGGTCTCTTGCCAAACCATAATTCATATGGTGTCATCTCAACGGATTTAGATGGTGCCCTATTTAAAGTGAATGCGACTGTCTCTAATGCATAACCCCAAAACGATAGTGGCAGATCAATAAGAGTCATCATAGACCGCACCATATCCAATAGAGTACGATTACGACGCTCTGACACACCATTACGCTGTGGTGTTTCACGTGGCATGAGCTGCGAAACAATTCCACAATGTCTCAAATGCATGCCAAACTCATAACTCAGATATTCTCTACCATGATCAGATCATAGAAACTTTATCTTCTTGTTATGATGATTCTCTACTTCACTCTGAAAGTGCTTGAACTTTTCAAACGTTTCAGACTTGTGTTTCATTAAGTAAATATACCCATATATACTCAAATCATGAGTGAAGGTTAGAAAATAACGATATCCACCGCGTACCTCAACACTCATTGGACCGCACACATCAGTATGTATGATTTCCAACAAGTCACTTGCCCGCTCGATTATTCTGGAGAAAGGGTTTTAGTCATCTTGCCCATGAGTCATGGTTCGCATGTATCAAGCGATTCAAAATGGAGTGATTCCAAAAGACCATCCGCATGGAGATTCTTCATGCGTTTTACACCAATATGACCCAAGCGACAGTGCCACAAGAAGTGGCACTATCATTATTAACTTTGCATCTTTTGGCATCAATGTTATGAATATGTGTATCACCACGATCGAGATTTAACAAGAATAAACCATTCACATTGGGTGCATGACCATAAAAGATATTACTCATATAAATAGAACAACCATTATTCTAAGATTTAAATGAATAACCATCTCGTAATAATGTTCATGCTCAACACAGGCAGCAAATAACAATTATTTAGGTTTAAAACTAATCCTGATGGTAATTGAAGAGCGAGCGTGCAGACGACGATCACATCAACATTGGAACCATTTCCGACGCGCATTGTCACTTCGTCCTTTGCCAGCCTCCGTCTATTCCGTAGTTCCTACTTCGAGTTACAAATATGAGCAACCAAACTGGTATCAAATACCCAGGCACTACTATGAGAGCTAGTAAGGTACACATAAATAACATGTATATCAAATATACCTTTGTTGACATTGCCATCCTTTTTATTAGCCAGGCACTTGGGGCAATTCCGCTTCCATTGGCCAGTCCCCTTGCAGTAGAAGCACTCAATCTCAGGCTTGGGTCCAGCCTTGGGTTTCTTCACGGGAGCGGCAACTTGCTTGCCATTCTTCTTGAAGTTTCCCTTCATTCCCCTGCCTTTCTTGAAACTAGTGGTTTTATTCACCATCAACACTTGATTCTCCTTTTTGATTTCTACTTCAGCATCGTGAATAGCTCGGAGATTGACTTGTTCATCCCTTGCATATTATAGTTCATCACGAAGCCCTTATAGCTAGGTGGCAGTGACTGGAGAACTCTATTAGTGACCGTCTCAGGCGGAAGCTCAACTCCCAGCTGATTCAAGCGGTTGTAGTACCCAAACATTCTGAGTATGTGCTCACTGACAGAACTATTCTCCTCCATCTTGCAGGCGAAAAACTTATCGGAGGTCTCATACCTCTCGATCTGGGCATTTGCTTGAAATACTAGCTTCAACTCTTGGAAGATATCATATGTTCATGGCATTCAAAACGCTTTTCAAGTCCCGATTCTAAGCCGTACAACATGGCGCACTGAACTATTGCGTAGTCATCAGCACGCGCATGCCAGACATTCACAACATCTACAGACGACACTGGAAGGGCGGAACACCAAGCAGTGCATCAAGGACATAAGCCTTTTTCAAAGCCATGAGGATACTCCTCAGATTACGGACCCAGTCCACATAGTTACTTCCATCATCATTCAACTTAAATTTCTCTAGGAACGCACTAAAATTCAGGGGATCTACTACGCGAGCCATTGATCTACCACATAATTTTGCAAAGACAACTTTAGACTACGTTCATGATAATGAGTTCAATTAATCATATTACTAAAGAACTCCCACTCAAATCAACATCCCTCAGGTTGTCTAAGTGTGACATGATCCAAATGCACCTACCCAAGTCCGATCATCACGTGAGATGAGGTGGTTTCAATGGTGAACATCTCCATGTTGATCATATCTACTATATGACTCATGTTCGACCTTTCGGTCTCCTATGTTCCGAGGCCATGTCTATACATGCTAGGCTCGTCAAGTTTAACCCAAGTATTCCGCATGTATAAACCTGGCTTACACCCGTTGTATGCGAACATAGAGTCTATCACACCCGATCATCACGAGGTGCTTCAAAATGATGAACCTTCGCAACGGTGCATACTTGGGGAGAACACAATTTTATCTTGAAATTTTAGTGAGGGGCCATCTTATAATGCTACCGTTGTCCTAGCCAAAAATAAGATGCATAAAAGGATATACATCACATGCAAATCATATAAGTGACATGATATGGCCATCATCGTCTTGTGCTTTTGATCTCCATCTCCAAAGCACTGGCATGATATCCATCGTCACCGGCATGACACCATGATCTCCATCATTGTGTCGTCATGTGGTTGTCGCGCCAACTATTGCTTCTACAACTATTGCTAACTTGTAACAGCCTGGAACCGACGCTCCAAAAGATTCCCGTTTTATTCCGTTATCGCCCTGTGTTTTATTGGTTGGCGCATTCATCATCGCATCATTCGCATCATCCGCATTGCAACGGCACCTTGTTTTCATCATTTTTCAAAACTTGCATCCGTTCATAGTCGTCGGTTCTCTCCGTTCTTGCCGTCGACCGATTCGAGACCAACAACACACGCAAGCGCCCACACCATCGTTAAAATATTATTTTTAAAAGTGCGTACAAAACTTCCTCGGAATGGGTTGAAAGTTGGCGTGCGGTCTTGTTTTATTGTAGGTAGACCGCCTGCCAAATTTCATCGCAATCAGAGATCGTTTGATACCCCAACGGACGACTGTAGCGGCACCGTCATCGGTTTATTATCGGACGTTTTCGGTGTTTAAAACCTCTGTCACGGGCCGCAAACTCCCCTCTCATCTCGGCCCAACTCCACACTACACAGCCCACTAAGCCTAGCCTAAGCCCCCTCCGCTCGGAGCCGTCCGATCAAGATCAATGGCTCGAAAACGAAGCAAAAACCCCCCTTAAACCTAACCATAGACCCCCTTACTATAAATAGCACCCTCCCCTGACTAATTTGGCCTTCCCCTTCCTCCTCCTCGCATTCCGTGCTGAACCAACAGCGCCGCCGCCACTTGGCGCCGCCCCAGCTGGCCGGCCGCCACCTGCGCCGCCGCCAGCCATCGCAGCGGCCAACCGGAGGCCGCGACATGGGCGCCCAGCACCGCCAACCATCGGCCCCCCACGCTAGGCCCGCGGGGCCTGAAGCCAGCCCACCCGAGCCCATCCAGGGCCCGGGTTGGCCCGTGCGCGCTGCCACCCACCAGCCGAGCCTCCCGTGCTGGAGCTCCCGTCGGCGGCTCCGGCGACCGCCACCTCGCCAGAGGTCGCCGCCGTAGCCCTTGCCGCCCTGCCCTCGCGCCACCAGGGCCTCGCCGGAGGTCCCCGCCCCTTACGCGCCCGCCTCCAGCGCCGGCAGCCGCGCGCCCTGCTACGCTGCGCCGCCACCACGGCCTCCCTGCGCCTCCCGCACGCCATGGCCGCCGTCGGACCAAGTCCAGCCGCCGACGCCACCGGAGCTTGCCTCCCGGGCCAGATGTGGCGGCCGCACCACCGGATCCCCTTGCCCCGGCCTCCTACTCGCCTCCCTCGCCGCCCCGCCGGCTTCCCCATGACCGCCGGAGTCCGGCCCGACCAGAACCAACCGCCGGGACGACCTCATCCCTGCAGCAACCGGACCCACGATCCAAACGGCCTCCGGGACCGTCCCGTCCAGATTTCCCGCGAGGTGAAATTTCTCTAAGTCCCAGTAACATGTTCGTTTTTCAGCATGGTTGCACTTTGTGATGATTGTATATTGTAAACCGTGCATCAGATTCCAATGTGTAATATATGAAAATTTATCTACTCAATGTGCTCTACAACATGGTGGCATTTGCATGCATATTATGAATCATTTGCTTGTTCAAATACCTATCGCAAAAGTGCATACCGTCCCAGTTGCAAAACTGTTATTTTATTTAGTTTTGCATGGATGATTGCATCTAATCCGTAGGCCTTTTGCATTTGGTGTCTTCATGAATATTGCCCTATAATATGCGTACTTTGATGCCATGCCTCTGGGTGCTATGTCAAACATCATTATCATGTCAATTTCTTGCTCTCAAGTTGCTATCGTGTTAAAACTGAAATCTGTTAACGAAGAGTTCCATTTTGTGAGGATCATATTAAGCAAACCATGCATCCTATGTAATTGTGCCAATGGAGTATCTTGTAGTGTGACATGTCTTCTTGCTGTTAGTGTCCTTGCCATGCTCATAGAGGGTTGTTATGCTACTGTTATTGCTATATAAACATGCCTAATCAAAGTGCAGTTTTGGGAGATAGTTAAATTTCACCAAGTCTGAATCTGTTATTTTGTTGCCATGTTTACATGATGATTGCCATGAATCGGTAGGTCCTTTGTGGTTGGCACAATGGAATGAATTGTTGATCATGTTATCCTCTGTTAGAATGTCCCCATAGTTTTCAGGTAGAGGTGTTGCATCCTAATTAATTTTGCTATCAAACATGCTAATCTGATAAAATTGCTGCACATGTCTACTCTAATTTGTTCACTTAAGTCTGAAAACTGTTTAGTTCAATATGCCATCTTGTGAGATCATTTCCTATTGATCCATGCTTCTATTCAACTTGCTGTTAATAGATGAATTGTTGAGCATCATGTAGACTACATCACCATGTCTTGTTGCGCATTTTTAGATTGCTGTAGCTTGTTGATTTGTGGGTTGCAATATGCTATGTTGCTGTTTTGGGCAGATTATAGCTAAAACTTGTGTTGGTTGTTGTGGTTGAACCGTTGCTCCGTTTTGAACATGCCATATATGAAACTTGCTTAGAATCTCATGTAGTTTCATAATATCTTGCTGCATTCATGATTTCAAATGTTTTTGGTTGTAATTTTCATGCATTTTGCATTCATGCCATATTATCTTGTGTTTGTCATATCTTTTAGACCGTAGCTCCGTTTGAGATGTTCCATATATGTAAATTGACTAGAATGATGTGTAGAATTGCATGGCACACTTTATTCTGTTGTTTAACAAATATAAAACATGGTTAGTTCAGATCTGGAAAATTTCGAAATTAACATATGGGGTCGTTTCGGAAATACTATAAGTTTTTTCTGGCCTCATTTAAGATGCCTAGACATATAGTTTATTCATGCTTCACCTCTAGCCATGTTTAACAACATTTAATATTGTCATGTACCTAAACGGGAATGAACTAAGTAATTCAAGCATGGAGTTTCGTCAATATGCAACTCGTTGCATATTGAGCTTCACTTAATGTGTAGTGTTGGATTGTTGTGATTGCCTTGCATTGCATAATCAACCATGCCATGCATCATATTTGTTTGCGCATCATGTCATGCATATGATGTGGTGTATCGTGTGTTGATTGTTTGTTCTGGGTTGCTTCTTCTCGATAGAGTTCCGAAAGCGTTCGGAGTGTGAGGATTCGTTCGTCTACTTCACGGATCGTCTTCTTCACGGACTCGTTCTTCTTCCAAGCGGGATCTCAGGCAAGATGAACATTTCCCTGGATACCACTACTATCATTGCCATGCTAGTTTTCTCGTTTCTATCGCTATGTCTCGCTACCTAGCACTTGTTTTTCAAGGCTCCCAAAATGCCATGATAAGCGTCTAACCCTCCACATCCCAGCAAACCATTATTTGGCTATGTTACCGCTTGCTCAACTTTCGTATAGCGTTGCTAGTTGCAGGTGCAAGTTGTTTCCATGTGATAACATGGGTATTTTGATATCACAATATTATTGCTATTTAATTTAATGCACATATATTCTTGGTAAAAGGTGGAAGGCTTGGCCTTTTGCTTGGTGTTTTTTCCACTTTTGCTGCCCTAGTTACTTGTCGGTGTTCCATATTGAGTGCTCCTAACATGCTCGGGGTTGTTATGGGGACCCCCTTGATTATTGTTTTGGGATAAAACTCTTCTGGCAAGGCCCAACATTGGTACTACATTTGCCTAATAACTAATAAACCTCCATAGGGAGTAATTAACCAGAGGATCTTTAATTAACAACCCGGGCCAGTGCCTCTGACGCCGTGTCCGGCATGGCGAAAGAGGCGGACCGCGACGTCACTCGGCTCCTGGTGGAACCAAGAGGGGTGTCGCCGCGTCCTTGTCGTCATGCGCCACTCGCCGGGGGGACCTGACGTGGAGGAGGCCGAGCCCACGGGTTCACGGCTCCGCTCGGCGCTCCGTCTTGTTCTGGATGAAGTACGTGTCCGGTGGCTGCGCCTGTGGCGGGCGCAGCTGGGGGGGTCATGGCTTGCTCTAGATCGAGCGCCGCTGTGGCGGTCGCGACCATCTGCGCGGTGGGGAGGTGGAGACTGGTCGTTTCCCCGCCCGCGGTATCTGGGGTGCGCTCGCCATGGTGTTGCTGCTGTTGCTCTTCTCCGGTGTTCTCTGCTCCAACTTCGGCCGCGGGGGACACGACGGTGGCGCCGCCTGCGCCAGCCGCGTCACCCAAGACGCCCGCCTCACTCATAGCCACTGCGGCGCCCATGACGTCCGAGGCTGCATGTGAGGGAGCCTTTGAAGTGGAGGGGTGCGCGGTCGCGCCGAACTTCTTCTTGGGAGCCATGGATGAAGAAGACGATGATGAAGATCGACTCATTGCTCACGAACTCGGGTTCGCACAAATGGTGCCCCCTACCTGGCGCGCCAAAGATGTCGGGGCACGATGCACTCGATCACCTATGGGGCAGTCAGCACCTGTGTGGTTCGGCAGGGGCGTGGTCACATACACAAAGAGCGGAGATAGTGAGACAGCACGACGATCGGGACACTGGTGTTTTACCCAGGTTTGGGCCGCTGTGAAGCGTAAGACCCTACTCCTGCTTTAGGTAGATTAATCTAAGGAACACGAAGAACACGCAGTGCTCAATCCCGGCAAGGGTTGCCGTCGGGGAGAGCTGCTACACGATTACAAGTGTCCAAAAGTCCCTATCTTTAGCTAGGATGCCTTGGGTCCCCTTTTATAGCTCAAAGGGCAACCACAATGGCAAAACAGACATTGTCTGATGATTAGACATCTAACAGTGCTATCATACCTAATTCTGGCACTTAGGACAAAATGCCATAAATGCAGTCTAGGTGGCGTGTGGGGGTGCATCCCCGGCAAGCTTCTACCACCGCTCTAGCTAACTACTGCACCACAGCTTGACAAGCCTATGGACGGGTGTCAAGGGGGCATAATCTACCTTCCGGCGTGTCGCCATGTGCTTAGCGAGAACCACTTAGCCAGATTGGAGCTCGACACTGCATTGACATGTGACTGGCGTTGCGATGCGGTGGAGCGGTGGCCGATCGGCTCGTGCTTACCGGGGATGGCCTGCCTGGTCTTCTCGAGGGTGCGCGCGCCTCGGTCCCCGGTAGACACCAGGGATGTGCCTGGAGTGCTCTGGGCCCATCTTGGGCTGTCGTGTTGGTCTTGCCGGTGTCGCTTGGCCTGCTGTAGGTTGCTGCTGCCGGAGTCCTGGTCTTGAATGCGTGTTTGGTTCGCACTTGTGTTGATGGGTCTTGCTACTACTGCCTGTGCATAAGTCAGGGGCACTGGATACCCCTGTCCTAGTGCACCGACAGGAGCCCCCGGGTCTGGCCCACACGCGCTTGCCCGGTGCCATTGGGTCAGGCCCAAAATTTATGCACATGCGCGCAATGTGGGGGAGTAACCGCCAATTTACTAGTCAGCACTGTCCCACTACTTCAGGCCGTTTCCATCATGCGCGCCGCATGCATTGCGGGAAGCTTGTGGTGGGTGCGCGTGACTTAAAGGCCTGGGCATGGCAGAAACCACAGCGCCAAGGATTGGAGCGATGGGGTGGTTACCTGTTCGCCCGTGAGCCGCGGGTAATGGGATTGGTGGAGGCGGACGGCGGCCCTTGGAGTGGAGGAGAGTCAGCCCCCGCGCCCTCCCCTGTAAATTGGGAGGTCGCAAAGGGGCGATGCTCGTCCACCTTCTTCACCTCCTTATTCCTGGATCTGTATTGCTTGCCATCCTTTCTCCTGTCTTCGGGCCGCTTCCCTCCCCCCTAATGGTCAGGGGGAGGGGTCCGGCGAATGTGGTCGTCACCGCAAGGTCTTCTTCTCGTGTCCATGCTTGCCCCCCGCCCTAGATCTACGGCCTCGGGTTGAGGGCCAGCCCGGGGAGCCTCGGATGGTGGAGCGGGCGGCGCGGTGGTCGTGCCGGGGACGGCCGTGGGGGCACACCTGCCGCTGCGTCGCTCGCTGCTTCAGCCTTGACGGGATGTTGCGCAATCGACGCCGCGCTGGGGTCCATAATGAGAACGCAGCGCCGTGGTAGACCGCGGTCCCTGTGCTCCTTCTTTAAGGTGACAGAGAAGAATCGTCTAGGCGGTCGCCGGTCGCATGTGAATGGTCGCGGCAGCGGTTCATCATGTATCGAGGTAGAGTTCTCCACCCATGGCGCTACGTACAGTGCGCACAGGTGGGAGCCTTTCGCCCGCGTGTACTTCTTAAGGGGAGGAAGGATTCCCCACCTTTGGCCACCATGGACGACCATGCTCTCTGTGGGGCCCTTGGGAGAGAACGGCGTTCGCTCGAGTGGTGGTGATGAAGAAGACGACGGCGGCGGCAACCCACGACGCTTCAGGAGCGGGGGCGACAGCTCTGATGCGTTGTGATCGCCGGCAGCACCATCATCAACAGCTGGCTCCGGCAGCGACACCATCTGCACCTGCCCTCCGCCTTCTTCCCCCCCCCCTTGTCGGCTCCGTCCTGGGTGCAGGGTCCTTCGGCTCCTCCAGGGGGCGCGTCCCTCTGGTCCTGGCGGGGAGACGTCGAATCCCAGCCAGGCGCTCCTTTTGCCCTCTTTTTCTTCTCCATCTAATCCCTAAGAGGAGAGGGACAAGAAAGGCATTACGGGGCATTTATCTTTTTATAGATAAAAAGATGTAGGCGCTTGCCAAATTTTAGCTAATCAAAATGTAATCTACATCCATTCTGCACTGGAAATGAATGAAAAAATGTGTTATTTCTCTTCCTTAAGTACTAGCCCTTTCTCTCTTCCTATCTACTATGTTAGTATGTTTGCCCTTGCCGCACGGAACGGCTTGCCGGGTCACCACTAACCACGAGTGCCAACAGGGGGGGGGGGGGGGCAAGCCCCCGACAGCAGGCTGGCGTTGTTCCCTGGCAGGGCTCCTTGTCGGTATCAGCGCGGCTCTCCAGAGCTGATAAGTATCAGAAGCTGGGGAGCGGCTCGTCCCGACAAGGGTTTTCACCACGTGGGGGACTCCACCGAACACAGCTGAAAGGAGAACAAGGGTTTCCCTCAAGAGAGTAATCAACACAAAACTTGGGATATGCGATAAGACTTATCTTTTTAGGCAGTATCCCTTTCTGGAGTACGCTGGGCCGCCATCCTTGTTCTTTTGCCCCCCCACCTTTTATGTTTTTCCTGGTGGTCAAAACACGTAGGGCAAAAAGGCCTCTACTCCTTGAAGAGAGAATGCAACAACAAGGATTATAGGCTCAACAAGTACTCTAGCAAAACTCTAGAACTTAAAAAAGGCAATAACATTGCAGTCATAAAGATGCATAATGAACATGCAATGCGATGATATGATGCAATGCCTAGCTTTATTATTGTTGCACAGGGTCTGCGCCTGGCTTTGTACAAAGGGTTACATTCAACTTCGGCAAGGCTTGTACAAAAGGTGGCTGCCGGGGACTAGGCCCGGCAGCCGCGCCTCACGGGTAGAACTTACAAAGATGCTCAATATTCCATGAGTTAAGCACCTTGGTGCCATCTTCGGTCTCCAGACATACTGTGCCAGGTCTGATGACTCGTGCTACCCGGTAACGGCCTTCCCACTTCGGCGTCAACTTGTTAGTACCCTTGGCAGACAAGGTCGCCTTCCTCAAGGCTCCGGGTGTGGACCCTGCGGCTGTGGTAGCGGCGCAGTGCTTGCTGGTAGCGTGCAGCATGCACAGCAGCCCGGAGATGATCTTCCTCGGGGAGCATGGCATCGTCATGTCGTAGTTGCTCTTGCTCTACTTCATCATAGGCAAGTACTCGAGGTGACCCGTATATGAGTTCCGTGGGGAGCACTGTTTCTGCTCCATACACAAGGGAAAAGGGCATCTGGCCGGTAGCTTGATTCGGTGTCATTCTGAGGGACCAAAGAACCACCGGTAGCTCATCTATCCATCGCTTGCCGCTTCTGTGCAGTCTATCAAAAGTCCTTGTCTTGAGTCCTTGTAGCACTTCATCATTCATCCTCTCGACTTGCCTGTTGCTTCTTGGATGGGTAACAGAGGCGAAGGAGACCTTGCTTCCAAGGCTTTGGATGTATTGCATGAAGACGCGGCTCGTGAACTGGGTGCCATTGTCGGTGATTATCCTGTCGGGGACTCCGAAGTGGCATACCAGTCCTTTCATGAACTTGATAGCTGATTGCGCAGTCACCTTCCTCACTGGCTCCACCTCAGGCCACTTTGTGAACTTGTCAATTGCTATGAGCAAGAATTCAAAGCCCCCGACAGCGCGGGTAAAGGGGCCCAAAATATTGAGCCCCCAGACCGAGAATGGCCAGGATAAAGGGATCGTCTGGAGAGCTTGCGCTGGTTGATGGATGTTTTTAGAATGGAACTGGCAGGCTTCACACTTGGTGACCAACTCAGTTGCATCTTGGAGGGCAATGGGCCAATAGAAACCCTGCCGGAAGGCTTTCCCGGCAAGATCCCTTGATCCAATGTGAGAGCCACATACGCCTCCGTGAATCTCTGCCAAAAGCTGCAGTCCATCCTCCCGGCAAATGCACCTTAGTTTCACACCATTTGGTCGTCTTCTGTACAAGGTGTCATCGACAAACTGGTACATACTTGACTGACGGGCTACTTTTTCGGCCTCTTCTTGCTCTTCGGGAAGTTCTCCTGTTTGGAGGAAGTGGACTATATGTTGTGCCTAGGTTGGAGCCTGCAGCTCGACAACGAGGACTAGAGGCATCTCCTCGTTTTTGGGAGTGCTTACCTCGACCGCAAGAACCTGAGGCTCTGCGGGAGGGAGCTGCGCACCAACCGAAACAGGGTTTCCCCCGGCAGCCTCTCCACCAGCGTCTTCGAGAAGCTCTGCTGGGAAATGCTTGCAGGGGTCCAGCTTTCTTCTTTTCCTGGCCATCACTGACGGGGATACTGATGGTTGAGTGAGGCGGAGCACAAAAGTCCCTGGTTCCACAGGAAGTTTCTGCGCGGCACACTTTGATAGGTGATCAGCGATGATGTTTTCTGCACGTGGCACATGCTCTGTTTGTAACCCATCAAAGTGCCCCTCCAGTTTCCTCACTTCTTCCACATATGCTTCCATTAATGGGCTCTAATAATCCTTGTTGACTTGCTTCACCACAAGCTGCGAATCTCCTCGGATGATCAGTTTCTTGATTCCCAACTCCACTGCGATTCTGAGTCCAGCAAGGAGTCCCTCATATTCAGCGATGTTGTTGGTGGCTTCCTCCCGGGGAAAGTGCATCTGAACCACATACTTGAGGTGCTCTCCGGTGGGGGCGACGAGGAGCACGCCTGCTCTGGCACCCTGGAGCGAGAAAGTACCGTCAAAGTACATGATCCAATCTTTGGGTGCCTCTTTGCCGGGGAGAATTGTCTCTGGAACCTGTTCGTCTGGCGTGGGTGTCCATTCTGCAATAAACTCCGCCAACGCCCTGCTCTGAATTGTGGAGGTGCTCTCATACTTCAATCCTAAACTTGACAACTCAAGCGCCCACTCAACTATCCTGCCAGTGGCTTTGGGGTTTCTTAATATGCGCTGCAGCGGAAAGCGGGTAACAACTGTGATCTCATGGGCTTGGAAGTAGTGGCGCAGCTTCCTCGAGGCCATGATAAGGCCGAAGATCAGCTTTTGCGTTCCAGAGTACCTTGACCTAGCCCCTTGCAGCAGGGAGCTGACAAAATACACCGGCCGCTGCACCACTTTCTTCTTCGCCACTTCCTTGGAATTGCCCCCGCTAGCTTGCTGAGGTTCCCCTAGGTCTGCATTGGGTCCTACCACGGATGTTTCGGTTTTACCCCCGGCAGCATCAGCCGCAGTGGCTGGATCTTCTTCTACTTCTCGCCGCGCCACCTGCACTGCACTAACCACTTGATTCGTCGCCGCCAGGTATAGCATCAACGGTTCTTGTGGTTTAGGAGCGACCAAGGTGGGAGCAGAAGAAAGGTAACTTTTCAGATCTTGCAACACTTCCTCTGCTTCCGGGGTCCACTTCATCGGGCCAGCCTTCTTCAGGATCTTGAAGAACGGCAGGGCACGTTCAGCGGATTTGGAGATGAACCTACTCAATGCGGCAACACACCCGGTCAAACGTCTGATGTCCTTGATGGTCTTGGGTGCTTGTATCCGCTCGATTGCTTTGATCTTGTCGGGATTGGCTTCTATTCCTCGCTGAGATACGAAGAACCCAAGTAGCTTGCTGGATGGGACGCCAAATACGCACTTCTCAGGGTTGAGCTTCAAATTGATCTTGCGCAGGTTTGCAAAAGTTTCTTCCAAGTCCTGTATGAGAGTTGCTTTGTCCCTGGTCTTCACCACTATGTCATCCATGTAAGCTTCCACGTTTCTGTGTAATTGAGGTCCGAATCCAATCTGAACGGCTCTGGCAAAGGTAGAACCAGCGCTCTTTAACCCAAAGGGCATCCACACAAAGCAGTATGTGCCACACGGAGTTATGAACGCTGTCTTTTCCTCATCTTCCATAGTCATGAAAATCTGGTGGTATCCGGAGTAGGCATCCAAAAAGGAAAGAAAGTCGCACCCGGAAGTGGAATCAACAATATGATCGATGCGCGGCAAGGGGAAAGGGTCCTTCGGGCAAGCCTTGTTTAAACAGTGAAGTCTATGCAGAGCCTCCATTTCCCATTCGCCTTGCGCACCACTACTGGGTTGGCTAACCAACTTGGATGCAACACTCCTCGGACCAAACCAGCTGCTTCGAGCTTCTTGATTTCCTCGGCAATGAACTGTTGCCACTCCAAAGCTTGTTTCCTAAACTTTTGCTTGACGGGCCTGGCATGAGGGCAGACAGCAAGGTGGCGCTCAATTACCTCCCTAGGAACACCGGGGATGTCAGATGGTTGCCAGGCAAACACATCGACATTCGCCCGCAGGAAGGCAACGAGCACGCTTTCCTATTTGTCAGTGAGGGTGGCGCTGATGGTGAACGTGCCACCAGTGCCATCGAACCCTGCCGGGATTTTCTTCGTCTCAGTATAGGTAACCTTGGACTTCTTGCTAGTGGAACTCTCCGGCAGATCATCGACAGGGGCAGCGCACTCCGAAGAGGCACGCGTCCCGGAGTCCTTACCGGCGTTCATGCTAGGCTTCTTTGCTCTCTTTGATTTCTTAGCGGGAGATGGGATTTCTGTAGCTTCAGCTGCTACCGCGTCTCGGTACATATTGTCCATGCATATGACTGCGTCCTTCTTGTCAGATGGGATGGAGATGATTCCAATGGGGCCCGGCATCTTCAAGGTGTTGTAAGCATAGTGGGATGCTGCCATGAATTTTGCCAGGGGTGGGCGTCCAAGAATTCCATTGTAAGGCAGGGCGAGCTGAACCACATCAAACACTACCTTCTCAGCCCGGTAGTTCAGCTCCCTGCCAAATGTGACAGGCAAAGTGATCTTTCCCTTGGGTTGGCCCCTGTCGGGGTTGATTCCTTGGAATGAACCCGTAGCTTGGAGCTCTTCGTCAGGGATCTGCAGCCTTTCAACCACTTTTGGGTAGATTAAGTTCAATCCCGCCCTGCCGTCAACTAACATCTTGGTGACCTTGAGGTTGCGAATTGTTGGGGAAACCAACAATGGCAGACATCCGACCACAGTGGTGCGATCAGGATGGTCCTCTTCAGCAAAGATGATAGGCGTGCGGGACCATCTAAGTGGCCTTCTGGACTCAGCAGCTGGTTCCATAGCATTGACCTCATGTGCCCATTGCTTGAGCTGTCGGCGAGAGGAGTGCAAGGATGCACCCCCATCAACACACATGGCTTCAGTTGCCCTCTGGAATTCTCGATCACTGGAATCCTCCTCGTCATCCTCATCCTCACTCATATCATCTGTTTCTTTCTTCTCACGACCTCTTGCTGGCTTTTCCTTCTGCTGTGGGGCCTTGCCGTGACGGCCTCCTCTGCCGCAATGGCCCTTCCTGGCAGAACCATCCTGGCCTTTTTCCTTGTCACGTTTCTCGTATTCGGGCTTCTGCTTCTCGACAAGCTGCTCAACTTGGCGTCGTTCTTGGAGACCATGGCCCTTGGTGCGGTGGATCTTGCAGTACGGCCCGTCGGACTTCCCGGTTTTCTCAGCAGCAGCGGCCTCCCGACAATCAGTGCACGCGGCAGCTCCCTTGCCAGGGGTCTTGGCCTTGGCCTTCTTGCCGGCATTGAAATCACCGGAGCACTCAATAGCCAACACTGCTTTTCCCTTACGCTTCTGGTTGCGCTTTCAGCTTTTCCCCTTTGAGCCAGGGGCATCGTCGTCGTCGTCTAAATTGACTTCAACGCCAGCCTCCTCTCCGGGTAGTCGCCTTCCTTCCTCAGCACGAGCACACTTGTCTGCCAATGTGTACAGCTCATTGACGATCTTGGGGAGCCTGACATTCATCTTGGCCCGCATTCTCCTGTTGCGCACGTTCGAATGGAATGCGGCAATCACGGCAGCGGGGTGTATCTCTGGAATGTTGTGGTGCGCTCGACGGAATCTCTGGATGTACTTCCGCAAAGTCTCTCCCTCGTTTTGCGGTAGGACTTGTAGGTCGCTGGGCTGTCCGGGCTACTGGTGGCCACATGTGAAGGCGCCGACGAACTTGTTGCACAGATCAGCCCATGATGAAATGGAGTTCTCCAGCAGGTGCATCAGGCATGACCTCACGTTTGGATTGAGCGCCAAAGGGAAGTAGTTGGCGAGCACCTTCTCGTCTCTTCCTCCGGTAGCCTGAATGACTATTGTGTAGATGCCTAGGAATTCTGTCGGGTTCAGTTTTCCGTCGTACTTCTCCGTCAGCTCTGGTTTGAAAGCTCGGGCCGACGGCCAACGGACCTGCCACAGCTCGCGAGTGAAGGCAAGGCACCCAACCTCGTAAGGCAGGTACCCGCCAGCACTGGGCGCGGGGTCGTCGGTGCCTGGGCTGTTGCGCTTGTCAGACTGACGGTGTGCTTCTCGGCGTCACTCTATGGTGATGCGTGCGTCTTCTTTCCTCCGGTCTTCCAGGAGCCGCCGCTGGTCCCGGCGATCGCGCGGGCCGGACGAGTCCATAGACGCCTCGTCGAGCTCGTCATCATGTGAAGCTTGCCGTGGCTGCTCCTGGGTCTGCTGCCGTGGAGGGGACTGCACCGTTGGTGTGGCCCCCTCGACACGGTCGCCGCCCCGGGCCACCGTCGCCGTGTGAGTCCGTCGCGACGGCTCTGCATGCTAGTATTTGTTTGCTTCGATGAATGATATCAAACTCTGTATAGTGGTTCTCCACTCATCCATCTTGTCAGCCGCCGACGAGAAGTTTAGCAGCAGTTGGGCTCGCACCATTGCCTTCGACGCCATGTCCGGCATGGAGAAAGAGGCGGACCGCGACGTCGCTCGGCTCCTGGTGGAACCAAAAGGGGTGTCGCCGCGTCCTTGTCGTCGTGGGCCACTCGCCGGGGGGACCTGACGTGGAGGAGGCCGAGCCCGCGGGTTCGCGGCTCCGCTCGGCGCTCCGTCTTGTTCTGGATGAAGTACGCGTCCGATGGCTGCGCCGGTGGCGGGCACAGCTGGGCGGGTCATGGCCTGCTCCAGATCGAGCGCCGCTGTGGCGGCCACGGCCATCCGCACGACGGGGAGGTGGAGACTGGTCATTTCCCCACCCGCGGTATCTGGGGCGCGCTCGCCATGGTGTTGCTGCTATTGCTCTTCTCCGGCATTCTCCGCTCCAACTTCGGTCGCGGGGGACACGATGCCAGCCGCGTCGCCCACGACGCCCGCCTCACTTGCAGCCGCCACGGCGCCCATGGCGTCCGCGGCTGCATGTGAGGGAGCCTTTGAAGTGGAGGGGTGCGTGGTCGCGTCAGACTTCTTCTTGGGAGCCATGGATGAAGAACACGATGATGAAGATCGACTCGCTGCTCACGAACTCGGGTTCGCACAAATGGCGCCCCCTACCTGGCGCGCCAAAGATGTCGGGGCATGATGCACTCGATCACTTATGGGGCAGTCAACCCCTTTGTGGTTCGGCAGGGGCGTGGTCACATGCACAAAGAGCGGAGATAGTGAGACAGCACGGCGATCGGGACACTGGTGTTTTACCCAGGTTCAGGCCGCTGTGAAGCGTAAGACCCTACTCCTGCTTTAGGTAGATTAATCTAAGGAACACGAAGAACACGCAGTGCTCAATCCCGGCAAGGGTTGCCGTCGGGGAGAGCTGCTACGCGAGTACAAGTGTCCAAAAGTCCCTATCTTTAGCTAGGCTGCCTTGGGCCTCCTTTTATAGCTCAAGGGGCAACCACGATGGCAAAATAGACATTGTCTGATGATTAGACAGCTAACAGTGCTATCATACCTAATTCTGGCACTTAGGACAAAATGCTATAAATGCAGTCTAGGTGGCATGCAGGGGTGCATCCCCGGCAAGCTTCTACCACCGCTCTAGCTAACTACTGCACCACAGCTTGACACGCCTATGGACGGGTGTCAAGGGGGCATAATCTGCCTTCTAGCGTGTCCCCACGTGCTTAGCGAGAACCACTTAGCCACTTGGGAGCTCGACACCGCATTGACAAGTGATTGGCGTTGCGATGTGGTAGAGCGATGGCCGATCGGCTTGTTCGGGGATGGCCTGCCAGGTCTTCTCGAGGGTGCGCGCGCCTCGGTCTCCGACAGGCACCAGGGATGTGCCTGGCGCTCTCCGGGCCCGTCTTGGGCTGTCGTGTTGGTCTTGTCGGCGTCGCTTGGCCTGCTGTAGGCTGCTGCTGTCGGAGTCCTGGTGTTGAATGCGTGTTTGGTTCGCACTTGTGTTGATGGGTCTTGCTACTACTGCATGTGCATAAGTCAGGGGCACTGGATACCCCTGTCCTAGTGCACCAAACTTTGCTAGTCTTGATACCCTTGGAAATGATATTGCTGAGTCCTTGTGGCTCACAGATTACTACAACAACAGTTGTAGGTACAGGTAATGCGATGCTTTGACGTGAGAGCGATGCTGGTTTGATTTGGAGTTCTTCTTCTTCTTCATCGATCGAGGATGGGTTCCAGGACGGCAGCCTGGGATAGCAAGGATGGATGTCATTTTATCGTTTGGTTTCGTCCGTAGTCGGACCCTGCTCTTATGTATGATGTTTGAATATGTTGTTGTATTGATGTGATCTTGTTGTAGGTTGTGGCGAGTGTAAGCCAATTCCATATACCCATCTCTTCTTTACATGTACTTGTAATGATATCCATTCTTGCGAAACGACGAGATGCGCTTCTATCCCTGTCGAGGCCCTCGAGCCAAACTAAGGATATGATCGCATCTTGGGCGTTACATAACTCATAGCGATAAAGTAAAGCAAATGGCACAAATAAATTAAAGACAACCCTATGGCTCCTGCCGGTTGTCGTACTCACCGACATGCAAATCATGATAACTATTACAAAACATGATCATCTCATACATCACATATATCAAATCACATCCTGGCCATATCACATCACAACATGCCCTGCAAAAACAAGTTAGATGTCCTCTACTTTGTCATACCAGGGCTGGTGCGCCCCCTCTCTCAGCCCATGGGGCCCTCCGGGGAAGGTGGACCTCCCCGGTGGACCCACGGAACCCCTTTCGGCACTCTTGACGAAAACCGGTAACTTCCGGAACTATTCCGGAACCCGAATTCCAACTTCCCGTGTATGAATCTTTATCTCCGTACCATTCCGAAGCTCCTCGTCACGTCCGGGATCTCATCCAAGACTCCGAACAACATTCGGTCACTAATACATACAACCCATCAATACCATATCATCATCGAACGTTAAGTGTGAGGACCCTATGGGTTCGAGAATGATGTAGACATGACTGAGACACTCTCCAGCCAATAAACAATAGCGGGACCTTGGTGTCCATATTGGCTCCTACATATTCCACGAAGATCGTTATCGGTCGAACAACGATGTCTAGGATTCAGTCAATCCCGTATGTAGTTTCCTTTCTCCATCGGTACGTTACTTGCCCGAGATTCGATCGTCGGTATCTCCATACCTAGTTCAATCTCGTTACTGGCAAGTCTCTTTACTCGTTCCGTGGTTAGGAAACCTTAACCATCTTTCATCAACGAGCTAGTCTAGTAGAGGCTCACTAGGGACACGGTGTTGTCTATGTATCCACACATGTATCTGAGTTTCCGGTCAATACAATTCTAGCATGGATAATAAACGATTATCATGAACAAGGAAATATGGTAATAACCACTTTATTATTGCCTCTAGGGCATATTTCCAACAATGCTATGTGGCATTGATGTCAACGTATAGAAGCTCCTATTTTCTACTTTTTTATGGGAAAAAAACAGGCACTCCTCTCACTCATGCTCCGCACAGTCGCCTTCTACTCTAACCGCACAACCAACTATCCACCAATTGTCGCCGCATCTCATCTCCCCGCCACAGTGTTGCCGTCGCGATCTCTCCTAGGCACCTTCCCTACATGCCATGGTGAAGCTCGCCCACTCCTCTCCCCACCACCTGCCATCTCATCCATGGCGCCACCAGCCCCCTCCTCTCCCTGCCACGACGTCGACTGCCTCCTTATCCCTCTATCAACCTCTCGGGCCGCCACCTCGACACCGAGCTAGCCCACCGGTCTAGCATCCAAGGTAGATGGATCCGCCTGGGAGGTGCAAAAGGGACCGCCACCCTCTGTTAGTGCCAACCACATAGCTGACCCATTCGTATGTGGGTTGGACAACCTCATGAACAGTGGTGTGGCACTGCGAGGAGGGATACACCTTCATCATCGAGGTTGCTCACCTCAGGCCGATTTCCGGTGCCAAGGAGTGCACATTGTCACGCGAGGGTGGCCGCCAAGGCAATGCGACCTTCTACCCATTTTCCCTACCCATCCCACTCAAGTCAGATGTAGCTTCCAGGATGTGTATCCTTCCTATCGATTAGCTTTATAGATTATAAGAAAAGATTTTTACGCGTGCGCGCGTCGCAACGCGCGATAGGCTTGCGAGCACAATCCTAATCACCCCTGATTTTAGTTGTGGGGCCCAGTATCTAATCTCATTAATCCATCTCCCCTTATTTTAAGGGTGAGCATGGCTGTGCACCTCTCTAATCTCTTGCCCCCTGATTTTAGGGGAAAGTTTAGTAACAACCTGATGAGAGACGACCTCTAGTTCACGAACATGCCATTTTCTCGTACTATTAGAAGGGAGCATCAAAATCATAATTGTGTAGCTTTTAGTTTTTTCCCAAAATTTCAGGCGAATCATTTATCTTTTCTTTTGCACCGGGCATGGAGGGAAACCATTTATCTAGACGTTTGAAAGATGCAGCAGTGGGACTCTCACAACAGCCACTTCCGATGGGACATACCACCCTTGAACAGTGTGGAGCCTCGCCAGCGGACACATATGTGGCAAGATTATTGTCCGGTTTCTACATAAGACTTGATTGACAATAGTATGGTACACTACAAAGAAGGTCTACAGATATTAATGAAATGGTGCCAAAAGCCAAACCTGCATTTACAGGGTGAGTCACTGCAACATTAGCTAGAGCCCATATTTAATTTTGTAACTTAAGAATGCATCAGACAAATAAATGTTGTCTACAGTCAAATGATTGTAAATGACAATTGAACAAAAAATTGCAACTTATTGTTCGTAAAAAATATATGAATTGAATACTATATTTGCTTGTAAGACAAAACATGAAGTAGAGATAGAGCACAACCTGATATTAAGCAAGGAGATACTTATAAGCCTCATGATCAATCAGGAGCTCCTTTCCCTCCTGTAGTGCATCTATTCCTGGAGCACAAACACAATTTTAATCACAACAATAGCTCATCTCAGCAGCCATATGACGATGGATAAGTGCTCACTCACATTTACCAGAGGGAAATCATAGAATCGACAACTACATGCAAAATCCCAAAGCAGATCATAGCCGATGCATTATACATCTCGCCCTAATTGTTACAAGAAGATGCACATCCGTAACGAAATTGAGATTAAACCCACTCACCGCCCACTCAAGCGGTCGGTGGAGAGCACAAGCAATCTAGGAATTCACGGGAGGGGGTCGAGTGGGAATCACGGGAGCTTACCCATCTCTTGAACGGGGGGCACCAACCCATGTCGAGGGGCCGCGACGAGGAGCCGTTGATACGTCTCCAACGTATCGATAATTTATGAAGTATTCATGCCATATTCACCTATGTTTACAATACTTTTATATGGTTTTGATACACTTTATATGATTTATTTAGAACTAACCCGGACTAACACAATTTTCACCAGAATTACCATGGTGTTGTTTTTGTGCAGAAAATGAAAGTTCTCGGAATCGCCCGAAACTTTTTTGTTGATTTTTTCTGGACCAAATAAGCAATATTGGAGCGAAGAACCACCGGAGAAGAGCCATGAGGTGGTAACAACCCACCAGGGCACGCCAGAGGGCCCAGGCAGGCCCTGGTGTATCGTGCCCTCCTCGTGGCCCAGCTTGGCGTGAAACCAACGCCCAAAAATCCTATAAATATAGAAACCATCAGAAATAACCCTAGACTCTCCGCCCCGCCGCCGCAACTCTCTGTATCGATGAAAAACCAATTTGGAGACGTTCCAGTACCCTGTCGGAGAGGGGAATCCATCTCTGGTGGCCATCTTCATCATCCCGACGGAGGCCATGATGAGGAGGGAGTAGTCCACCCTCGGGGCTGAAGGTATGTACCAGTAGCTATGTGTTCAATCTCTCTCTCTCGTGTTCTTGAGATGTCACGATCTTGATGTATCACGGGCTTTGTTAATATAGTCAGATCACATGATGTTATTCCCTCTCTATCTTGTTGTGATGAATTGAATCTTTCCTTTTGAGAGACTGTTATGTTGGATTGAATATTGGATTTGAGAACACTTGATATATGTCTTGCATGTGGATACCTGTGGTGACAATGGGGTGTTCTATTGATTCACTTGATATATGTTTTGGTACTCAACTTGCGGATTCCTGAGGTGACATTGGGGTAATCTATGCATAGGGGTTGATACACGTTCTTGTCCTACTTTCTGTGATAGAAATCTTGGGGCACTCTTTGAGGTTCTTTGTGTTGGATTAAGTATTATGAATCTGAAATTGTTTGATGCGTATCGTATAATTAACTCATGGATACTTGTGGTGACATTGGAGTATCTAAGTGACATTAGAGTTGGCTGATGTGTATCATATGGTGTTAATCTAGTAAGAACTCTTAGATAGATCGAACGGAAAGGATAACTTGATGTTATCTTAGTACGAAATCTTGAATAGATCGATCGGAAAGGATAACTTTAAGGTGGTTTCGTACCCTACAAACAATTTCTTCTTATGTTCTCCACTAGATAAGAACTTTGGAATGATTCTTCGTTGCACGTTGAGGGACGGTTATGTGATCCAATTATATTAGCATTGTTGAGAGATTGCACTAGCGAAAGTACGGACCCTAGGTCTTGTTTTCAAGCATTGCAACACCATTTGTGCTCACTTTTGTTACTTGCTACCTTGCTGTTTTTATATTTTCAGATTACAAAAACCTATATCTACCATCTATATTGCACTTGTATCACCATCTCTTCGCCGAACTAGTGCACCTATACAATTTGCCATTGTATTGGGTGTGTTGGGGACACAAGAGATTTCTTGTATTTGATTGCAGGGTTATTTGAGAGAGACCATATTCATCCTACACCTCCCACGGATTGATAAACCTTAGGTCATCCACTTGAGGGATAATTGCTACTGTCCTACAAAACTCAGAGCTTGGAGGCCCAACATAGTCTACAAGAATAAAGTTGCGTAGTAGACATCAAGCTCTTTTCTGGCGCCGTTGCCGGGGAGGTGAGTGCTTGAAGGTATATCTTTAGATCTTGCAATTAAATATTTTAGTTTCTTGTTTTTTCACTAGTTTGGTTTTATCAAAGAAAACATACAAAAAATGGAGTTTAGGTTGCATCAATTGTTTCGTCTTTATAAAGTCTTTCGTGAAAATGATGGTTCGGGAAATTGTGCTCAATTGGTAGAGGAAGAATTTATGAAAATACTTAATGAGAATTCCGTCAATGATGAACATGATAGAAATATTGCTAGTATGAATTATATGAATATCCATGATGCTAATGATATGCAAAGCCACAAGCTTGGGGATGCTATGTTTGATGAAGATGATATTTTTAGTCCCCCAAGTTTTGATGAGAAAATTTATTATGATGATGGCATGCCTCCTATCTATGATGATTATGATGATGACATGTATGCTATAAAGAGTGATAGTAACCATGAAACTTGTCATCATGATTTTAATATTGAATGTGGTTATGTCAATCAAGTGTCTCATGATAGTTATTTTGTTGAGTTTGCTCCCACTACAAGGCATGAGAAAGATTTTGCTTACGTGGAGAGTAATGAAAATTCTATGCTTGTGCATCATGAAAAGAATGCTTTATGTGATAGTTATGTTGTGAAATTCCTTCATGATGCTACTGAAAATTATTATGAGGGAGGAACATATGCTTGTAGGAATTGCAATAATATCAAGTTTCCTCGCTATGTGTTCAAAGTTTTGAAGTTATGCTTGTTTTGCCTTCCTATGCAAGTTGATTCTTGATCCCATAAATTGTTTGCTCAAAAAATCCTTATGAATAGGAAGTGGGTTAGATTTAAATGTGCTTGTCATGAAATTCATGATGCTCTCTTACATGTTTCAAATACTACTCCTATGTGAGCATCATTGAAATCATCATGCCTAGCTAAAATGCATTAAAGAAAAGCGCTTGTTGGGAGACAACCCAACACTTATACTTTCTGTTTTTGTGTGTTCACATGATTAAGCTACTGTAGTAATCATGTTTTTGTCTTTTGTTTCAATAAAGTGCCAAGTAAAGCCTTTGGAATGACTCGCAAGATGAGTATAATTGATGCTGAACCAAAACAGATACTTTTGACTCCAGTACAGGAATTTTCATTTTTTACTGGAGCGTGATAATGATCTGAAATTTTTACACAATGTTTAGATACAAATACTTCAGGGTTTACTAATTTTCAGAATTTTTAGAGACAGGGAAGTATGTCTATACTACAGATCTTCACAGACTATTCTGTTTTTGACAGATTCTGTTTTGCATGCATAGTTTGCTTGTTTTAGTGTTCCCATAGCTTATATTCAGTGATATAAATTATGGGAATGATAGAATACAGTAGGTATCATGTGGTAACAATTATGAATCTTGTCTTGACAGTAGCTAAGTGAATGATTTATCTTTATTACACTAACCCTTCTCACAAAGTTCCGTTAAGTTTTGTGTGATTGAAGTTTTCAAGTTTTGGGTGAGACACCGATATGAGGAGAATAAGGAGTGACAGGAACCTAAGCTTGTGGATTCCCAAGGCACCCCAAGGTAATATCCAAGGAAGACTGAAGCGTCTAAGCTTGGGGATGCCCCGGAAGGCATCCCCTCTTTCGTCTTCAACACTATCGGTATATCTTACTTGGAGCTATATTTTTATTCATCACATAATATGAGTTTTGCTTGGAGCGTCATTTTATTTTGTTGTTCTCTGTTAGGTGTTATTTATAATCTTGTTTTTCTATAAAAAGTTCCAAGAATTGCCTTAGGATGCTTGCATTGCATGTTTAATGTGTGCTGTGAAAAAACAGAAACTTTCTCTGTAGTGTTTGAATTTTCATATTTTACTGGAACGTGGAAAGTTTCTGAAAATTTTACACAATGCTTTCATATAAATTATTTAGCATGTCCTAAATATTCATAATTTGTTGAGTTACATAAGTACACTGGTTTAATAGATTGCTACAGACTGTTCTGTTTGGACAGATTGTTGTCATAGTTTTGTTATCTACTTATCCTATAGTTTCCATAGCCTATATTGGTAGATATAAATTGTGGAAATGATAGTAAAAAGTAGATGATGTTTGAAATTATTATGCAACTTGTCTTGGCAGTACATAAAGATTTGATTTATTATTATGTGTACTAACCTATCTCACGAGTTTTTTTCGAGTTTTGTGTGGATGAAGATTTTGAGAATAGGTGAAACCATGATATGAGAGGATTGAACGAGATACAAAAGCTCAAGCTTGGGGATGCCCAAGTCACCACAAGTATATATTTCAAGAAGTCTCAAGCATATAATCTTGGGGATGCTACGCATCCCACCTCTCTTCGTCAACTATCGGTTAGCCTATGTTGAGCCAAAAATTTTATTCGTTCACATGATATGTGCTATGCTTGGAGTGCTATTTTTTCTTTTGCTTGCTGTTTAATAAAATACTCAGATCCGAAAATATTTAATGAGAGAGAGAGTGCCCTCACATAGCTACTTGATTGTTTACCTACTCATTGATCTTCACTTATATCTTTTGAAGAGTAGTTTGATGTTTACTCTTGAGCTTCACTTATATCCTATGAGTAAATTGTGAACCAATGAAATATAATAAATATGAAATTATCAATGTGTTTTATGCTTAGTAGTAGCTTCACATCTGGTTTAGAAAGTAAAATCTATTGAAGTTTGACAATCACAATATTGGTCATACAAGCAATTCATGAATGATTAGTATAAGGAAGAGAACTTTCACATACAAATATATTATCTTGGACATCTTCTATGATTGTGAATACCCATTAATTATTTTCAAACTTGATCAAATTAGTTGAAGTTGGACAAGGAAGACAACGTAATGAGTTATGGCTGTGTATATTTGCATAGAAGTTATATTGTTATTGATCCTCCAACATGTGGTGCTTGTTTAGAACCTTTTGCTAGCCAACACTTCGTACTAAGTAGAGATACTACTTGTGCATCCAAATCCTTGAGCCAAGTTTCTTCCATAAGAGTCCACCATACCTACCTATATATGGTATTTCACTTCCATTCCAAGTAAATTTGCATGTGCCACCTCTAAACATTCAAATAAACATCTGTTTTGTGTGCCTGGACCGCTCATGGAGCGATGGGGGGTGGTCAGTATCTTCCATGTTAAGCGGGTTATTCTCGTGATGAGTGTTTATTCACTCGTCCTTGCACGAGAGGGGTGGTAATAGGGATTCCCAGTCCCGAATTAAAAAAAGCAAATAATTAAACAAAACTCCCCCAGGAATGTTGTTGGTATGGATGGTACCCGTGGATTCGGCTAGCCGTGGAGTGTGCTTGTTGGTGGAGGGGGAGTAAACCTTTACTTTTACCGCTTTGGAACCACCGCTAATGTGTTTAACATGGAAGATATTGATAACTCTTGGTCGTAACGTTGACAGGAAGGGTGCACCTCCCAAAATTATATTTATCTCTATTTTAAACAATGAGCTCTGGCACATATGCAAATCCCTGCTTCCCTCTGCGAAGGGACAATCTATTTACTTTCATGTTATTTACTTTTCATCTTGAGTCAACTTCTTATTCCAACCTCAGTCTATTAGTTGGCAAGCATCATGTGGTGGGGAAAGATCCAAACATATATATCCACTCAAATATATTTGATCATGACTTATTATTGTTGACAATTATCTCTATGATAAATGAGTTGGGAGGCGAAACATTAAGCCCCTATCTTTCTCTGTGTTCGATGGATGCCATTTGTTCTAAAAGAATGCTTTGAGTACTAGCAATCATAGAAGACTATATGATGATTGAGGATGTGGAGCTCTTACTTATACTTTGTTGAGAATAAGTTGAATTGCAATTGTTTGGTGACTAAGAACATAGGTTGTTAAGTTTCAAGAGGATTCATTGTTTGAACTATAACATGTGAATTGGTTGCTACTTTATCATGATGAGTTTTATGAGAAAAAGTTGCTGTTATGATGCTTGGAAAAGTGGTTTAAATTATCATTGATCAAACTTACGCACTATGCTAGCATTCACACTTCATAAATTATATCTTTTATCATTTACCTACTCGAGGACGAGTAGGAATTAAGCTTGGGGATGCTGATTCGTCTCCAACGTATCAATAATTTATGAAGTATTCAAGCCATATTCACCTATGTTTACAATACTTTTATATGGTTTTGATGCACTTTATATGATTTATTTATAACTAACCCGGACTAACACAGTTTTCACCATAATTACCGTGGTGTTGTTTTTGTGCAGAAAATGAAAGTTCTCGGAGTCGCCCGAAACTTTTTGGTGATTTTTTCTGGACCAAATAAGCAATATTGGAGCGAAGAACCAACGGAGAAGAGCCACGAGGTGGGAACAACCCACCAGGGCACGCCAGAGGGCCCAGGCGCGCCCTGGTGTATCGTGTCCTCCTCGTGGCCCATCTTGGCGTGAAACCAATGCCCAAAAATCCTATAAATATAGAAACCATCAGAAATAACCCTAGACTCTCCGTTCCGTCGCCGCAATTTTCTGTATCAATGAAAAACCAATCTAGAGACGTTCCAGTACCCTGCCGGAGAGGGGAATCCATCTCCGGTGGCCATCTTCATCATCCCAGCGGAGCCCATGATGAGGAGGGAGTAGTCCACCCTCGGGGCTGAGGGTATGTACCATTAGCTATGTGTTCAATCTCTCTCTCTCTCGTGTTCTTGAGATGTCACGATCTTGATGTATCACGGGCTTTGTTAATATAGTCGGATCACATGATGTTATTCCCTCTCTATCTTGTTGTGATGAATTGAATCTTTCCCTTTGAGATATCATTATGTTGGATTGAATATTGGATTTGAGAACACTTGATATATGTCTTGCAAGTGGATACCCGTGGTGACAATGGGGTGTTCTATTGATTCACTTGATATATGTTTTGGTACTCAACTTGCAGATTCCCGAGGTGACATTGGGGTAATCTATGCATAGGGGTTGATACACGTTCTTGTCCTACTTTCTCTGATAGAAATCTTGGTTCACTCTTTGAGGTTCTTTGTGTTGGATTGAGTATTATGAATCTGAAATTGTTTGATGTGTATCGTATAATTAACTCATGGATACTTGTGGTGACATTGGAGTATCTAGGTGACATTAGAGTTGGTTGATTCGTATCATATGGTGTTATTATAGTACGAACTCTTACATAGATCGAACGGAAAGGATAACTTGATGTTATCTTAGTAGGAACTCTTGAATAGATCGATCGGAAAGGATAACTTTAAGGTTGTTCCGTACCCTACAAACAATTTCTTCTTATGTTCTCCGCTAGATAAGAACTTTGGAGTGTTTCTTCGTTGCAAGTTGAGGGACGGTTATGCGATCCAATTATATTAGCACTGTTGAGAGATTGCACTAGCGAAAGTACGGACCCTAGGCCTTGTTTTCAAGCATTGCAACACCGTTTGTGCTCACTTTTGTTACTTGCTACCTTGCTGTTTTTATATTTTCAGATTACAAAAACCTATATCTACCATCCATATTGCACTTGTATCACCATCTCTTCGCCGAACTAGTGCACCTATACAATTTGCCATTGTATTGGGTGTGTTGGGGACACAAGAGATTTCTTGTATTTGATTGCAGGGTTATTTGAGAGAGACCATATTCATCCTACACCTCCCATGGATTGATAAACCTTAGGTCATCCACTTGAGGGAAAATTGCTACTATCCTACAAAACTCTGCGCTTGGAGGCCCAACATAGTCTACAAGACTAAAGTTGCATAGTAGACATCAGCCGGCGTGGTGCTGCTTCGAGGGTTGCCATAGGCCATCCTCCTCGCCACCACCCGCAAAGACGTGCCAATGCTTGTCATTACATGTCCTCCTAGGCGGGGCGGTGGAATGGAGACGGATTGGGGGAGCCACGGCCTCCCTTGAGTGTTGTCTTGACCTGGGGTTGCGATCGCACCGGCGGCGGCAGTCTCGGAGGTCGACGGAGGAGCACAAAGTTAGGCGGCGGGGGCTAGGAACCACGATGATGGTGGCGAAGCAAAAAAAAGACAAAAAAATCAAGGTGAAGGGAGGGAGGGAGGTGAGACAAAAAAGTTGTGATACGAAAGCTACCAAGTAGATATTTTGTAGGATGTGTCATGCGACATTAATGTTATTAGACGACATATAGTAATGTTAATTAATTTAATCTTGATGACGTATGGAAAGATTAATTAAGATGATTGAACGACTTATTATAAGGTTAATTAATTTAGATTTGATCTTTAAAGATTTATTGAAGATTGATTGTGATTGATTCTTTCACATAAAGACATAACTAAATAACTTATGACTGCATAGAAATTTCGGATTCGTTCAGATTTGTTTTCTATTGTGTAGGAGGTAAAGAAAAAACCAGAGGAATAGGGTGGTGGAAGGCGATATGAAAAGAACACATAAAATATATGATGGTGGAAGGAGGGACGAAAAAACCCAGACAAAGATGGGAGGAGAGACGAAAAAAACCATGGAATGCCAGCTACCAAGTCCCCAATTAGGAGTAGGAATTTGTTTGTCATGATTTAGATGTTAATTTCTTTAAAATCCCTTATTTGTTTCCTAAAATAAATTTCACTAATGAGAGAGATCAGTTGATTTGGATAAGTTTGGAAAGTTAGATTACAAACTATTATTTGTTTCCTGAAAATCAGTTATTTGTTTCTCAAACAAATTGCACTAATAAGAGGGATCGATTGATTTGGATAAATTAAAAAAGTTAGATCTGTGATTTGTTATATGTTAGGAAAGTCCTGATTTCTAATAGAGTGGAAAGAAAAATAAACCGATGGCCCAGGGTGGGTGGTGGGAGGAGATGCGGAAAAAACCATGTGAAAGTGGGGGAAGAAAAAACTGTGGATGCAATTCTACCAACTGAGCATTTAGGAGTAGAGATAAATAACATTATCAGTAAAGATTGAGACACTTGAATCATTTGCTTTGTCTTTGTTGTCTCTTGATTTTTGTTCACAACACATTATCAGCACACTCTCGCAGAGCAATTTCATCGGTGAGGCTCTTCCGCAGCAATGTGGAACCGGCGGCAGGCCATGCCCGGCAGTCTCTTGATAGAGTAAAATGGAGGAAGAGAACCCCATCAATTGGGATATATGGAGTATACAAATAAACAAAAAAGGTACCATGCTTCAATTTATCTTGCACTCGATCGAGCAGCAACACTTGCTACTGCTTTTCATCAACATTGCAAGCGGTGCCCGCGTCCATGTGCCTCGGCTGCTTGTCCATGAGACGCAACGGTGCCTCGGATGGGCGGCTGGGGCTGGATGACGCATCGCGGCGATGCAACCTTTCACGCGCACGACTGCCCAGCGATGTGGTGTCGCGACTGCCTGGCTATCTGATACGTCTCCAACGTATCTATAATTTTTGCTTGTTCCATGCTGTTATATTATCAATCTTGCATGTTTTACAATCATTTTATGGCAACTTTATATCATTTTTTGGGACTAACCTGCTGACATAGTGTCAAAGTGCCAGTTGCTGTTTTCGATTGTTTTTTCTTCGCAGAAAATCAGTACCAAACGGATTCCAATCGAGACAAAACTTTTTGGAGATTTTTTTGGACCAGAGGAGTGCCAATGGTCCACAGAAGCAGCCAGGAGGGAGCCCAGGCCGCCAACAACCCACCAAGGCGCGCCAGAGGCCCCAGGCGCGCCCTGATGGGTTGTGGCCGCCTCGGGGACCACCTCCACCGACTATCACCTCTATAAATTCTCAAATATTCGGAAAACCCTAGGGGAGTCGACGAAGCACAATTCCAGCCGCCGCAAGTTCCAGAACCTCGAGATCCAATCTAACACCATTGATACATCTCCATCCTATCTACTTTTCCTAACACTTTTGCTCTTGTTTTGGACTCTAATTTGCATGATTTGAATGAAACTAACCCGTACCGACGCTGTTTTCAGCAGAACTACCATGGTGTTGTTTTTGTGCAGAAATAAAAGTTCTCAGAATGGAACGAAACTTTTTGGAGAATTATTTCAGAATATATAAGGAATATTGGAGCCAAAAACCACCGGAGGGGGTGCCCTGGTTGGGCACGTCCCACCATGGCACGCCAACCCCCCCTGGAGCGACCTGGTGAGACGTGCTCACCTCGTGGGCCCCCTGACCCTAATTGCAACGCTATAAAATCCTATTTTTCCAGAAAAAAAATCAAGGAGAAAGTTTCATCACGTTTCACGATACGGAGCCGCCGCCACCTCCTGTTCTTCCTCGGGACGCCAGATCTGGAGTCCGTTTAGGACTCCGGAGAGGGGAATCTTTGGTCTTCGTCATCATCAACACTCCTTCATCGCCAATTCCATGATGCTCCCCACCGGGAGTGAGTAATTCCTTCGTAGGCTTGCTGGTCGGTGAGGATTTGGATGAGATTCATCATGTAATCGAGTTAGTTTTGTTAGGGTTTGATCCCTAGTATCCACTATGTTCTAAGATTGATGTTGTTATGACTTTGGCATGCTTAATGCTTGTCACTAGGGCCCGAGTGCCATGATTTCAGATCTGAACCGTTTATGTTATCATCATTATATCTATGTTCTTGATCCGATCTTGCCTAGTCATATACACCTATTATGTGTTATGATCCGTCAACCCCATAGTGACAATATTTGGGATACTTCACGGTGATGAACGTAGTTTGAGGAGTTCATGTATTCACTATGTGTTAATGCTTTGTTCCGGTACTCTATTAAAAGGTGGCCTTAATATCCCTTATTTCCTTATGGACCCTGCTTCCACGGGAGGGTAGGACAAAAGATGTCATGCAAGTTCTTTTCCATAAGCACGTATGACTATATACAGAATACATGCCTACATTACATTGACGAACTGGAGCTAGTTCTGTGTTGCCCTAGGTTATGACTGTTATATGATGAATATCATCCAACGAATACACCGATCCAGTGCCTACGAGTTTCTCACTTATTGTTCTTGCTAAGTTACTACTGCTGTTGTTACTGTTGCACTCGCTACAAAATCACTACTGCTATTGTTACCGCTACTGTTACTGTTACTACTGCTATCAAACTATCATATTACTGTGCTACTGATCACCTTGCTGCAGGTATTTATCTCCAGGTGTGGTTGAAATGACAACTCAACTGCTAATACTCTCAAATATTCTTTGGCTCCCCTTGTGTCGAATCTATAAATTTGGGTTGAATACTCTACCCTCGAAAACTGTTGCGATCCCCTATACTTGTGGGTTATCAACCATCACGGAGGGGTGCATCATCTTCATGGGTGCCTCTCCGATGATGCGTGAGTAGTCCACCATAGACCTACGGGTCCGTAGGCAGTAGCTAGATGGCTTCCTCTCTCTCTCTTTTGATTCTCAATACAATGGTCTCTTGGAGATCTATTTGATGTAATGACTTTTGCGGTGTGTTTGTTGGGATCCGATGAATTTTGAGTTCATGACCAGTTTCTATCCATGAATATGATTTGAGTCTTCTTTGATCTCTTATTTGCATGATTACTTATAGCCTCGTATTTCTTCTTCGAATCTTTGGTTTAGTTAGGCCAACTAGATCGATTTTTCTTGCCATGGGAAGAGGTGCTTTGTGATGGGTTCGATCTTGCAGTGTCCTTTCCCAGTGACAGAAGGGGCAGCAAGGCACGCATGTATCGTTGCTATTAAGGATAACAAGATGGGGTCTATTCCTACATGAATAGATCTTGTCTACATCAGGTCACCGTTCTTATTGCATTACTCCATTTTTCCATGAACTTAATACATTAGATGCATGCTGGATAGCGGTAAATGTGTGGAGTAATAGAAGTAGATGCAGAATCATTTCGGTCTACTTATCTTGGACGTGATGCCTATATAATGATCATTGCCCTGGATATCGTCATGACTATTCGATCTTCTATCAATTGCCCAACAGTAATTTGTTCACCCACCGTGTGCTATACTCATGAGAGAAGCCACTAGTGAAACCTACGCCCCCGGCTCTACTTTTCCAACATATTGCTTTCCGATCTATCTTTTTGCCATGTTTGTTTTCAGATCTATTAATCCAAAAACCCAAAAATACCTGCTGCACTTTTTGTTTACTTCTTTTATTTTGTGTTCCTGCGAGATCTATTTGCCCAAACTATCACAACCTAATCTATCTTTTTATCATTGAGAGCTTGACAACCTCTCTTACGCGTCGGGTTGCAAGTATTTGTTATTTGTGTGTAGGTGCTGTTTACATCGTTGCTTGATCTTCCTCTACGGATTGATACCATGGTTTCTTAACTGAGGGAAATACTTACCGTCGCTATGTTGCATCATCCCTTCCTCTTTGGGGAAATAACGACGCTGTCTCAAGCCACGTCAAAGGAATTTCTGGCGCAGTTGCCGGATAGGAAGCAATTTCTCTAGCGTGCTAATCGTGGCGGCGGGGAGACACCATCAACATCTATTAGGTTCCTAATCAAAAATCTCATCTCCTTGAAATTTACATTATTTGCCATTTACCTCTCGTTTTCCTCTCCCCCACTTCACAAATTTGCCGTTTTATTCGCCCTCTTTCTCATTTGCCAATTTCCCGTTTGATCTTTTGCTTACTTGTCACCATGAGTGATTTTGGTATGGCAGAAACAGATGATGGCAGGACTCCTAAAATTGGATGTTTTGGTAATCTGGATTCTAAAACTTTTTTTTGGGGCAAGGGAACATTATAGGAAAAGAAACTATCCAAGAATTTTTCAGTTGTGTTGGAAATTTGACTCTTGATGATGCTCCTATACTTAAAAGAACTAAAACTTATGCGGAAGCTATTTCAGCACTAGTTCCGAAACTTGAAAATAGGCTTATCCGCGCATATCCTACCTTGCAAAGATTGTTTTCTGAGCTACCTGTTTTAAAGGATCCTAAAGCTAAAAGTTAGCTACCCTTGTTCTTATGAATGAATTTGATCACATAGTATGAGAAGCTAGGGAAATTTTTGATCATTTTGGTAAGAGCCATGAAAAACCGGTAATAGATGAGATCCTTTATGAAATCGATTAAATGTTAAGACATTTGCTTGGGAATAATCAGATTTTTGATGAAAACCTTAAAAAGGAAGTCCCCGTTTTAGATATGATACAACAAACTTTTCATGATGTTAATCAACAATACTCTTGGATTGTAGCCGGTAATCAAAGAGGATACATAGATGGACAACTTGATAGTGCTAAAACTTCTATGGATAATGTGTTTCAAGTTGTATTTACAAAGCCTCCTGATGAAAATACATCTATGAAGAAAAAGAAGGAAGATGACAATACTTGAATCTATGCATTTTGCCTAGCTAGGGGCGTAAAACGATAGCGCTTGTTGGGAGGTAACCCAATGAATAAAAATTATCTTATCTTTTCCATTCTGTTTTTGAGTGCTTGCAAAATTATGCCTATGTTATGATTGTGTTTTTATGTTTTATTTACTGTTTGTGCCAAGTAGAACCTTTAGGATGATTCATAAGATGAGTAGAAACAATGCTGAATCTGAAACAGAAACTTTACCTCCAGTGCATGATTTTTTTTACTGAACGTGATAATTAGTTGCAGTTTTAACACATTATTTCTATACAAATTCTTTACGTTGTCCTAATTATTCAGAATTTTTAGAGTTACAGAAGTATGGGTAGAGTACAGATTACTACAAACTGTTCTGTTTGAGACAGATTCTGTTTTCATTGCATTGTGTGCTTGTTTTGATGAATCTATGGCTTGTATTGGAGGGTATAAGTCATGGTAAAGTTAAAATACAGTAGATATAATGCAATAATAAAATATGAATGGGTTGTCAACAGTACTTAGAGTGGTAATTTGCTTTATTATACTAACGAATCTCACGAAGATTTTGTCAAGTTTTGTGTGATTGAAGTTTTCAAGTTTTGGGTGAGATCACGATGGATGAAGGAATAAGGAGTAAGAAGAGCCTAAGCTTGGGGATGCCCATGGCACCCCCAAGATAATATCCAAAGAGTAACAAGCAACTAAGCTTGGGGATGCCCCCTGAGTGGCATCCCCTCTTTCTTCTAACAACCATCGGTATTTTACTTGGAGCTATATTTTTATTCATCGCATATCATGAGTTTTTCTTGGAGCGTCTTGTATTATTTGAGTCTTTGCTTGTTTTGCTTTTTATCCTTGCTGGACACACCTATTTGAGAGAGCCAAAATTATTCTATGATTTGTTAGAATTGCTCTATATGCTTCACTTAATTTTTTTGATCTATGGAATTGCTTTAGGGCTTCACTTATATCTTTTTGAGCACGGCGTGCTTTTACTTGTTTGAAGAAATGCTCTCATGCTTCACTTATATTAATTTGAGAGTTAGTAATTTTGAAGAAATCCTCTCATGCTTCACTTATACTATTTTGAGAGATGAAACTTTTATCCTCATGATCTTCACTTATATCTTTGTGAGCTTGTCAAAAGCAATGGCAATATATGAAACTTGTCCCAAAGTGATGGACATTCAAGAGGGATATAATAAAAACTTTCATGAAGATCATTGGACAAATTAAACTTGATTCTTTGTAATATTTTTGAGACATGATGATAGTAATATGTGAGTTATGTTGGTGAGTAATTATGCTTAGTAAGAATATTGGTGTTAAGGTTTGTGATTCCCTATGCAAGAACGAAAGTCAATAGTTGTGCTATGAAATTACATCCTACTTATGGTGCATTATTCGGTGTTAGTTATGCTTAATGCTCGCTTATGTGATTTTTTGTTTCTTGGTTGGTTGCTTCTCAATCTATTTGCTAGCCTCCACTTGTACTAAGTAGAAATACTACTTGTGCATCCAAAATCCTTAAACCCAGTTTTGCCATATGAGTCCACCATACCTACCTATATGCGGTATTTCCATGCCGTTCCAAGCAAACTTGTATGTGCCATCTCTAATTTTTAAAATAAATTTTCCTTTTTGTGTGCTCGTACCGCTTATGAAACGGAAGGGGGTGACCGATATTTTTCCATGCTAGATGTGTTATTCTCAAGATGAGTGATTATTCACTTGTCATTGCAAGAGATTATGGCGGTAATAGGGATGCCCAGTCCCGAAATGAAAAAGAAAAGAAATTTACTTTATATTGTCAAATAATAAATTCCTTGGAAAGTGTTGGTATTGAAGGCAACCGTGGATTCGGCTAGCCATGAAAAGTGAAAGAATGGTGGAAAAAGGAATAAACTTTATTTTCTGTTTGGGAACCGCTTATGATGTATCTAGCATGGAAAGATATTGAAATCTCTCGGTTGTTTTTGTTGACAGGAAAGGCATGCCACCCAACATATTTTTCTCTATCAATTTAAACCTTGAGCTCTGGCACCTCTACAAATCCCTACTTCCCTCTGTGAAGGGCCTGTCTATATACTTTTTGAAATTTTTATTTTTACTTGAGTCTCCATCTTCTCTTATAAAGCACCAACTAGGGGGCATTATGATCGTACTTGAGCATTAGGTGTAGCTAATATTTGAGTGCGTTTCATGAACGGATCAATGATTGAGCATGATGGGCTAGGGATAACTTGCTTTAGTGTTGATATTTTGAAAGACATGGTTGCTTGTTGATATGCTTGAGTATTAAAGTCTCTATGTCAAAACTAGACTATTGCTTTGAACCATCTAAAAGTCCAAATGTCCATGCTACAAAAGAAAAGAATATGTGATGAACATGTTAGGCAGCATTCCACATCAAAAATTCTGTTTTTATCATTTACCTACTCGAGGACGAGTAGGAATTAAGCTTGGGGATGCTGATACGTCTCCAATGTATCTATAATTTTTGCTTGTTCCATGTTGTTATATTATCAATCTTGGATGTTTTACAATCATTTTATAGCAACTTTATATCATTTTTTGGGGCTAACCTATTGACATAGTGCCAAAGTGCCAGTTGCTGTTTTTTGCTTGTTTTTTACTTCGCAGAAAATCAGTACCAAATGGAGTCCAATCGAGACAAAACTTTTTGGAGATTTTTTTGGACTAGAAGAGTGCCAATGGGCCAAAGAAGCAGCCAGGAGGGAGCCGAGGCCGCCCACAACCCACCAGGGTGCGCCAGAGGCCCCAGGCGCGCCCTGATGGGTTGTGGCCGCCTCGGGGACCCCTCCACCGACTATCACCTCTATAAATTCTCAAATATTCGGAAAACCCTAGGAGAGTTGACGAAACACAATTCCAGCGGCCGCAAGTTCCAGAACCTTGAGATGCAATCTAACACCATCACAGAGGGGTGCATCGTCTTCATGGGTGCCTCTCCGATGATGCGTGAGTAGTCCACCATAGACCTATGGGTCCGTAGGAAGTAGCTAGATGGCTTCCTCTCTCTCTCTTTTGATTCTCAATACAATGGTCTCTTGGAGATATATTTGATGTAATGACTTTTGCGGTGTGTTTGTTGGGACCCGATGAATTTTGAGTTCATGATCAGTTTCTATCCATGAATATGATTTGAGTCTTCTTTGATCTCTTATTTGCATGATTACTTATAGCCTTGTATTTCTTCTTTGAATCTTTGGTTTAGTTAGGCCAACTAGATCGATTTTTCTTGCCATGGGAAGAGGTGCTTTGTGAAGGGTTCGATCTTGCGGTGTCCTTTCCCAGTGACAGAAGGGGCAGCAAGGCACACATGTGTCGTTGCTATTAAGGGTAACAAGATGGGGTCTATTCCTACATGAATAGATCTTGTCTACATCATGTCACCGTTCTTATTGCATTACTCTGTTTTTCCATGAACTTAATACACTACATGCATGCTGGATAGCGGTCAATGTGTGGAGTAATAGAAGTAGATGCAGAATCGTTTCGGTCTAATTATCTTGGACGTGATGCCTATATAATGATCATTGCCTTGGATATCGTCATGACTATTTGATCTTCTATCAATTGCCCAATAGTAATTTGTTCACCCACCGTGTGCTATACTCATGAGAGAAGCCACTTGGGAAACCTACGCCCCCCCAGGTCTACTTTTCCAACATATTGCTTTCCGATCTATCTTTTTGCCGTGTTTGTTTTCAGATCTATTAATCCAAAAACCCAAAAATACCTTGCTGCACTTTTTGTTTACTTCTTTTATTTTGTGTTCTTGCGAGATCTATTTGCCCAAACTATCACAACCTAATCTATCTTTTTATCATGGAGAGCTTGACAACCTCTCTTACGCGTCGGGTTGCAAGTATTTGTTATTTGTGTGCAGGTGTTGTTTACATAGTTGCTTGATCTTCCTCTACGGATTTATACCTTGGTTTCTTAACTAAGGGAAATACTTACTGTTGTTGTGCTACATCATCCCTTCCTCTTTGGGGAAATACCAATGCAGTCTCAAGCCACGTCACTATCAGTGGCGAACGGCGGCATCTCCCGACATGTCCAACGAGCGGCGCAACACGACCCTCCATTGCAGCCCGGTACTGGTACGGACACACCAGGCACTTGACTCGGTCCTTGCTACCGCATGGACCGAAGACCCCGTAGCGGCTATCTCTTATACAACAGCGCCCCTTCGGCAGCGCCCTCCGGAGCGCATCCAACAACGCTGCCTCCCGTCTCCAGCACGCAGACGCCTCCCCGCGCCCGTCCATGCCCGTGGCCAACCTGCCTGACTGGCCCCCGCCCGGCCGTGCCCGTGGCCGGCGAGCCCGGAGGCGGAGGCAGTTACGATTTACTCGTAATCGGCAACCGCACAGGAGAAGAAAGGGCAAACCTTATTCCCTTGGCCATTTGCGTTAAGGCCCTTACAATTGCAGAATTTTGTAAAAGCAGATTGAACCATGGTCCAGACCAATTTTGCACAAGATCCTTCTATTTTTTTTGGTCTTGAAAATTGATTCTGTTAATAATACTATTTACTAGTATTTAGATCCTATTATCATCGTTTTTTGTGAATTCAATACTATATTTTCTCTTGAGTACGGATGTATTCCAGATCTTAAGTTGATGTCATATATTTCCACGTTTATCACGTGTTGAGATTAATTACGTCCATTTGCAATTGAGATTTTTAATCTCTTGCAAAGATAAATTCAGTACCTCTAAAATATTGTTTCTCCGTTGAGTACAAAGTATTCCGGAATATTTCTATGATGTATATATTTCCATGTTCACCACATGTCGATATTAATACGTCCTTTTGTAATTGAGATTTTCAATTTCTCTCAAATACATATGCAAAACTTAAAGTGATTTTTTTTCAAATTGATGCTTGCATCACAAGGTAGTCACATAGATCTACTGCCTATGCAGATTATCAATGGCTACTGTTAAAGTCTACATTTTCTCATTTTGACATTATAGTTACTTTATAAAGTGCTCTCGCACACATTGTACTAATTCATGACATAAGGAATTATGAGTGAGTATCTACTGATTTCATCAGATTAAACTCCCTAGTGCCGCGAGATCTACTCAATTGTGGAGATTATCTTCAAGGTGTCATACTTAACAATTTGAGATTCACACAAATGGTTTCAACCTAACTTCTTGAAATATCCGTTAATTTTCCAAAATTCCTAACAACACTAACTATGATGGGCTTTAATTTACTAATCATAAATTAATTATCTCTGGTAACGGATGGCTGGAGAATTTGAGGCATTCGCCCTCAATGGACATCACTACCCTACCTAGACATGGACATCATGATCTTTCTTGTGTCTCATGGGATAATATGTGCAATCCAAGACCGCGAGATTCACCTCTGGTCGGAATCACACCGCTAATAGAAAAGATGTTGTGTTAGACATCATAAGGCATTTTTTTGAAAAACACCCCATCTATTGATTAAATAAAAGTTTATTATTATCGTTTGTTACAAAATTCGCCACACAGGGCGAAACACTATTAAGAAGAATGTCATCATAAGGCATTATATTGATTCAGATCTCTACATCTGGTTATTCTGCATCAGCAATTCCTGGGACACAATGAACCTCAAGGGCAAAGGTTTACTTCAACCTTCAACCTGACATCACCAACTGTGACGGGAATCTATGGGCACGGAGAACATGATGGTTGAATATGCCTCAACCGACATGTCTGGAGACTATGAATAGTCTCTCATTCTCTTAGTTGTCAATATAATTAATGTCCATTTATTATGTTGTAAAAACAACATAAGTGGTGTTGTCACAATATATTGTATCAATACTTTGGTACATATACATTTGTATGTATTCTATATATATGTCAGTGATTTTCTTGAGAATCTTCATGTCTACATATAGATTTCTACGGGGGTTAATCTGATGAAAGATGGTTTGTGTCTTGTGGACATATGCACCACAAATTCTATACTCGGGGAAGTGAAATGTTTACACTCTTGTTGGGAGAAAAGAAGATATTTTAAAATCGCTAGACGCGGTGAGGTATTTGTTGGCTCAACTCGAGTCATATTTACTATCCCTATGGGTACTCGGGTACCATCAAGGATGCTTAATTGTGTCTTGGTTCAACTCGTATCCTACTAAACTGTGGAGATATCTGTCAAAATAGTTTCCATAGAGACACTTATGATGACAACAAAGAGGAATATGTTCATTTTACCATATGTAACAGATATGGAAATCACATTCTCTATGTACCATCTGGATTGTACTACACATACTACAAAGCCCGTATCACATGTTGCGTCCAAGATAGTTTCCAAAATGTCTTGTATATGACAAACTTGGCATACTCTCCTTGGTCATCCATACATTAGGTTGAAACTGAAACTATCAGCAATTCCAATGGTTGATGATTATTATGACGCTAAATTCTAACAATACTTGGATTTTGTGAGCACAACATATGACACAGGGAAGCTAATTTTAAGGCTCACGCACCCTAAAGTCTACGCTGAACCACTCAGACTCCTTGAATGCATCAAGTCGAGGTAAGTGGCTCTTCCCAACCATTGAGTAGACTATTCAGGTATTCCATGGTTCTAAAAGACATATCTACAACATGGTCTTGAAAAGTCTCCATGAAGTCGTCGATCTTGGCGTTCTTTCTATTGACGACCTTCAGTGACTTCAGCTTTTCCTCGTCCATGCCTCTGCAGTGCACACGGACAAGAGAAAGTGTGATATCTTCTCCGGCACGGGCTGCTGATTTCTTCCATGACTGGACTCGGCATGACACATCCCTCAGTCGGTTCATGAGGACTTCCAAGTCACTCGGAAGCTCTTCCTCGGGGGCAGTTTCTTTGTCAATCTCTTGGGTCACTTCACGCAGTCGCTTGAGGAAGATGGCCACCTCCTGGGTGCGCTCGTCAAGCCGAAGCATCGCAAGCGCTGCGCTATCACGAAGAATCCCAGCACTCGGATCTAGCTCCTTTTCAATCTTGGAGGTCTCTTCCTCCATGTCCACGCACAGGTCTGACGAGCATTTGAGAAAGGGAAGCAGGGATGGAAGAATGATAAGTTGGAAAAAGTTCAGAGTTCAATCGAGCCGAGGGCATACCTTTAAGCCTCTCGTTCATTTCTCCGCAGTAGTCCTCGATGAGCTTTTCCAGCTCGGCCTTCTTGGCCGTGACTGCTTTCAGCTTTGTTTCGGCCTCAACAGCCTCTAGAGTGCTCCTCTTGGCGACATCCTCCAACGCCTTCTTCTCCTCCTCCCACTTCTCGAACGCCTTCAGCTTGTCCCCCGCCTCCTTCGCCTTCCGACTGGCATCTTTCTGGGAAAATGTCAGGTCTTGGTCCTCCTTTTCCCAGGCATCCTTCATGGTCTCTATAGAAATGGAAGCCCGTAGCCTCTTAGCAAGCTAAAGATTTTCACTACGTACATGTGGCGAAGTACTCTCAGTCGGACAGGGAAAAAGATCGAACTCAAAGCAATCGGTCGAGATCTGATTACCTCCGAGCATCAGTTTCTCCTGCTCCACACGTGTACACTTGGTCTTCTCAGCTTCGAGGTTGCGAGGCAACTCCTGCACCTCCTACTCAAGAGTTTTATAGCGAGATCCGATCTCGCACACACCCTGCATACGACGACAACAACAGCAAAGAATATCAGAGCTGACTAACGGATACAATGTAGAGGTTCAACAACATTCAGATTTGAGACTGTCACCGATTGCTTCAGTCGACGACAGCCTCGGGGACTACACCCAGTGGGTGCGCTCAGCGTGCCCCCACTGGAGAACTACCAGTTCTACACCCCGACGATCAAAGTTGAGAGGCTCTGGTCCATGGACCATCATCGCATCCTCTTCGACAAGTATCTCATCATTCGGATCCTACTACCTCAACATTCAGATTTTGAGACTGTCGCCGACTGCTTCAATCGACGGCAGCCTCGGGGACTACACCCAGTGGGTGCGCTCAGCGCGCTCCCACTGGAGAACTACTGGCTCTACACCCCGACGGTCAACGTCGAGAGGCTCAAGTCCATGGACCATCACCTTATCCTCTTCGACAAGTATCTCATCATTCGGATCTTACTACTTCAACATTCGGATTTTGAGACTTTCGCCGACTGCTTCAGTCGACGGCAGCCTCGGGGACTACACCCAATGGGTGTGCTCAGCGCGCTCCCCCTGGAGAACTACCGGTTCGACACCCCGACGGTCAACGTCGAGAGGCTCTGGTCCATGGACCATCACCGCATCCTCTTCGACGAGTATCTCATCATTTGGATCCTATTACCTAAAAAACCCAGTGGGTGTACTCCCACTCCTAACGTGAACCCACTTGGGACTCTGCATAAACTCACTCAGGATTCTACAGGATTCGGAAAACATCTTCAACGCAAATATTATAGGGTGCATTAGACTTGTTATAATTGCTAAAACTTCCAACCAATTAACTTGGGAAAAGGTTAGGTTTTATTTCTTGCAAGTAGTCTATTCACCCCCCCTCTAGACACACACTTCTAGTGATCCTACAAGTGGTATCAGAGCATTGGTCTCCATTGCATCGGTTTCATCACCGTGGAGGAAGATGGATGTGTCTAGTTTGGAGAGTTTGAGTTGTAGAGTGCCTATTCTTGATGGGGAGTACTATAGTCAATGGAAATATAAGATGCTTGAGCTATTCAATGAATTTCATTTGAGAAAGTATGTTAAGGACCCCTATGTACCTCTCATTGATCCTTTACATCCCACACACGAAGAGGAAATTGATATGCTATGAAATCTTAGAACCGTTAATCTTATCATTAGAGGATTGCCTAGAATTGTGCTTAATCAAATGAAGAATTTTGAATGTGCTTATACTTTGTGGAATGATTTGGAGAAACGATATCCAAGTTATTCATTGAGTAATCTTGATGACTTTCTTCATAAAACTGTCGCCTTTCACAAAATGATGCCTAGTGATCCCAAGTTTGACGACTATCTATTTGAGCTTAGAGACCTTATGCGTGCTAAAGGAGATGTCATTACCATCAACAACATCATTGTTGAAGCCATTTGCATTCATAATCTTGAACATTGTCATGATCAGAACCCTAACGAATCTCTTGTTTCTTATGACGAGGATTTCCCACTTGATGATAACAATGTGGAACATGGCTACTATGATGAAGATGAGCTGTTCGACATCGAGTATGAGAAGATCACGAAGAATCTAAATCTTATGGCAAACTTCAAGAATTACATGTTCGGAGGAAAAGAGAGGATTCTCGAGAGTGGATGCACCGATCATATGATCGGAGATAGAGACATGTTTGAAGAGATCACACCAAACCATGGACCGTGAAGGTATGTAACTTTTGGAGACAACTCCAAGGGTAAGGTACTTGGTCTTGGTAAGGTGGCCATATCCCATGATAGCTCTATTCAAAACGTCATGCTTGTTGAATCCCTTGGCTACAATCTTCTTTCCGTATCTAGACTTGCCGACTTCGGTTTTAATGTGCTATTCACGAAAGTAGATTGGCAAGTGTTTCGTCAAGATAATCATAACATGGTCTTTACCGGTTTCCGTAGAGATTATCTATATATTGTTGATTTCACTAAGAGATCCAAACCTCGTACTTGTCTTATTGCAAAATCTTCCAAAGGTTGGCTCTTTCATAGAAGACTAGGACATGTTGGCATGCGTAATCTAGACAAGCTTATCAAAGGTGATCATATACTTGGTGTTAAAGATGTTATCTTTGACAAAGATAGACTTTGTAGTGCTTGTCAAGATGGAAAGCAAGTAGTTGGAAGTCATCCCGTAAAGAATATCATGACTACTAGGAGACCACTCGAGTTACTTCATATGGATCTTTTTGGTCCCAATGCTTACAAGAGCCTCGGTGGAAATTCCTATGGTCTAGTTGTAGTTGATGATTTTTCCAGATTTACGTGGGTATTCTTTCTTGATGATAAGTTGCAGGTACAAAAGATCTTCAAGAACTTCGCTCAAAAAGCGCAAAATCAGTTTGAGGTGAAGATCAAGAAGGTTCGGAGCGATAACGGATCGGAGTTCAAGAACACCCATGTAGATACCTTTCTTGACGAAGAAGGTGTTTCACATGAGTTCTCGGCTATGTACACGCCACAAAAAAATGGAGTTGTTGAGAGGAAGAACAGAACTCTTATTGAGATGGCAAGAATGATGCTTGACGAATACAAGACGCCAAGACACTTTTGGGCAGAAGCCGTGGAAACAGCATGTCATGCCACAAACCGACTCTACTTGCACAAGCTTCTCGGTAAAACGGCATACGAGCTACTCACCGGTAACAAACCCCAAGTTGGATACTTTCGGGTATTCAGCTCAAAGTGCTACATTCTTGACAAGCATCGTCGTACTAAATTTGCTCCTATATCTCATGAAGGTTTCCTACTTGGTTACGGATCGAACTCTCACACTTACCATGTCTACAACAACTTCACTCGAAAAGTTGAAGAGACGGTAGATGTAAAGTTTGATGAATCTAATGGTTCGCAAGTCGAACAATTGCCAAATGATGTAGGTGCTAAGGACCCTTCGGAAGCTATCCAAGACTTGTCCATCGGCAAAATTCATCCCATGGAGGTGAAGGAAAGTACTTCATCGACTCAAGTGGAAGCCCCTACTTCACGTCAAGGTGAACCTCAACACGACATGGAGGCATCCACAAGCGGTACACGACAAGATGATGAAGAAGAGGAAGTACATCATGAAGATCCACCACAACCTCCTTTGCCACCACCTCAAGGAAACGACAACTTCAACAACAACAAAGATGAAGGAGATGATGATGATGATGATGATGATGAAGCTCCACCATCCAACAAGCCAAAGCTACCCCGAGTTCGAGCAAGAGTGACCAAGAACCATCCTCTAAACCAAATCTTCGGTGACATACAAACCGGGAGGATAACTCGCTCTAAAACTCGACCAGCTAACTTTTGTGATCATTATTCATTCATCTCTAGTATTGAGACCTGGAAGGTTGAACAAGCACTTGAAGACCCGGATTGGGTGAACGCTATGGATGAAGAGCTACACAACTTCGAGAGGAACGAAGTGTGGACACTCATGGAGAAGCCCAAGGACGAGCAAAACATCATCGGAACCAAATGTGTGTTTCGGAACAAACAAGATGAATACGGTCAAGTCGTACGCAACAAGGCGCGTCTCGTGGCTCAAGGCTACACCCAAGTCGAAGGTATGGACTACAGTGAGACCTATGCCCCCGTTGCTAGACTTGAAGCTATTCACATTCTTCTTGCTTATGCTAATCACCGTGATATCACGCTTTATCAAATGGACATTAAAAGTGCGTTCTTAAATGGTGAGATTGAAGAAGAGGTCTATGTTAAGCAACCACCTGGTTTTGTGAATCCTAAGAAACCTAATCATGTCTACAAGCTTCGTAAAGCTCTTTATGGTCTTAAGCAAGCTCCACGTGCTTGGTATAAATGCTTAACGAAGTTTCCCATTGAAAAGGGTTTTGAAATTGGTAAAATTGACGCAACCTTATTCACTAAGAGAGTTAATGGTGAATTATTTGTGTGCCAAATCTATGTGGATGATATTATGTTTGGATCTACTAACCCACAAATTAGGGAAAGATTTGGAAGGTTGATGTCCGAGAAGTATGAGATGTCCATGATGTGTGAGCTGAAATTTTTCCTTGGTTTGCAAATCAAGCAAACGAGAGAAGGAACTTTCATCTCTCAAACCAAGTATACCAAGGACTTGATCAAGAAGTTCAACATGCAAGAGTGTAAAGGTATGAAAACTCCTATGCCTAATAGTGGACATGTTGACCTTTGTAGGATCACTAGAAGAGTGTCTAGAGGGGGGGGGGGGTGAATAGACTACTAGCAGGAATTTAAAACCTAACCATTTCCCAAGCTAATTGGTTGGCAGATTTTAACAATTATAGCAAGACTAGCACACCCTACACATGCAAGTCAACAAGTATGGCAGCGGAAAGTAAAGACATTGCACATGGAAGTAAAGAGTTGAGATAGGGAGATCAAATGCATGAGGGACACGAAGATTTTTCCCATGGTTCCGATAGGTGGCGCTATCGTACGTCCACGTTTATGGAGTCTTCAACCCACGGAGGGTAACGGTCGCGAGAGTCCACGGAGGGCTCCACCCATAAGGGTCCACGAAGTAGCAACCTTGACTATTCCATAACGGCTTCCGTCCACGAAGGACTAGCCTCACTATGGGTAGATCTTCACGAAGTAGGCGATCTCCTTGCCCGTACAAATTTCTTGGTCAACTCCACAACACGAAGTAGGAGGCTCCCAAGCGACACCTAACCAATCTAGGAGGCACCACCCTCCAAAAGGTAATAGGCTCGGCAATGTCGATGAACTCCTTGCTCTTGTGCTTCAAGATGATAGACTCCTTGACACACAATCACTCTCTCACAGATTTGGCTATGGTGGAAGAGATTGATTTCGTGGAAAGCAACTTGGGGAGGATAGAGATCAAGATTCACATGGATGGAGTGGAATAGCTTGATCTCAACACATGAGTAGGTGGCTCTCTCTCAGAAAATTGGATGGGGCAAGTATGGAATAGTTCTGAGTACTTCTCTTTCGAGTGGGTGGTGGTGAAGGGGTATATATAGGCATCCCCAAAAATCCAACCGTTACACCTAAAGTGACCAACTCGGTGACACCGATGTGTGAATCTCGGTGGTACCGAAGTGACCAAAAGGCAGTAACTTTTGAATCTCGGTGAGACCGATATATAAATCTCGGTGGTACCGATTAGGTGACCAACGGTCAGATTGCGCAACTCGGTGACGCCGATCCAACAAACACGGTGGTACCGATTTTGTGAATCGAGGTAACAGAAAGTTGGCAACCAAAACCGGTGGCACCAAAGTGGAATCGGTTGCACCAATGTGCTAGGGTTTGGCATGGGTCTGTCTGAGTTTGGGAATCGGTGGCACTGAGTGGAAAGTGTTGGTTGCACCGATTTTGGATATTTGACTTTGGACAGACTTTTGTGGAAGAGCTTGTGGGTGTTTTTGGTGACTATCACTTGTGCACGTGGAGCATCTTGTTCACCAACAGTACCTTACCCCCTTTTAATAGTATTGGCTTTCCTATGGACTCAAAGTGATTTCTCACAAAGTAAAATGTAGAGTCCTCTTGCGTGAAGCTTTGCCAATCCATTTCCTTGCATCTTGGGGTATCTCCACAATCTCCATAATCCTTTTGCCAACCCTCTCTGTGGACTTCATCTGAAATACACTAGGTAAAAGTATTAGTCCAAGAGACAATGTATGTTGTCATGAATTATCAAAACCACCAAGGGAGCACATTGTGCTTTCAATCTCCCCCTTTTTGGTAATTGATGACAACATACAATCAAAGCTTCAAATAGAGATGTGCATGGATATAATGAAGACTTTGAGAGATACGTGACTTAGACTTGCTCCCCCTAAATGTGTGCAATCCCTTTAAAGGATAGTTTCTTTGGAATGCATGGACACACATATAGTTGAAGGTATATAAGCAGTCATGTGTATCTTGGCTATATGCATCAAATATATATATGAATGAGATGTATCCTTGTTCAAGACTTCACTCTTGCAAACAATATGTGCAAGAAGCAAGAGATCATCATGATCAAGAATATGATGCATATACTTACCTTGAGTTCTTGAGCATTCTAGTAGTAGAGATACAGTTGAGAAAACAATGTTAGGAAACACAAGAGTATTCTACCAATCAAAAAGGCAATAGAACTCAAAAGTACCAAGATATGGAGAACATATAGAAGATAGTAATCCTTAAGAATGATATGTCTCCAAGATCATTTAGAGCTTTCTCCCCTTAGATATGAAAGTAGTAGATCATCCTCACCCCCCTGAATCTTAGCATGTAGATATTGGGACTGGATAGGGTGAGAAAAGTCAGTCAAATGAAGTAAATACACTTTTCTTCCAACCATATTTCCCCCCCCCCCCACTTTGGTGTTCTCCCCTTGTCTGTATAAGTGTAATTTTTGATATTTACCTCTCCCCCTTGATTATATCTTCCCTTTTGCATAAGCATGTATCTCCCAATCTAGCTTTGAAGCTTTGGTATTTCTCCCCCCTTGGCATTAATTTCCAAAAAGGTCATACACAGGGTCAGATACAGGGATCATTGATTAAGAAGGGATCCTTGAGAACAAAGGTCATCGATTGTAGGGTTCATAGAACTAATAATCGAGGGAATCATTGAAAATAATTTCTCTCCCTTTGTCTGATCTGAGAGCTTGTAAGATTTCTCCTCCTTAAAGTTTCTCCCCCTAATTTTTTTAATGAAGGGATCATCGAAGAATTGAAAATATCATAATAGGATCTCTAAGGAAGCAAGGATTTGCAATTATGAACACAAATAAGAGAAGAAATCAATCGGTGACTCTGAGACAAACAAGTCGGTGGTACCGAGATGATGTTTTGCAGCCCATCTGCTAATTCGGTAAACCGAGTTATTTGTATCGGCGGCTCCGAGGCTAAAATAGAAACTTGGCAATGTTTGAGAAACTTGCAAATTAATTTGAAAAATTTGTAACAAAGTGTCGAAAGAAGTGTTTCAAGGAAAAAAATGCAAAATACTTTGCAAGAGATATCAACTAGATAAGATTTGAGTGGTTCCAAGAAATCTTGCAAAATAGAGAATGAACCAAACAAGATTCTTAACTAGATGATGGGCGGTGACTAGGTCACCTATATTAGAGTATATTGACTTAGGAGCCAAGCAAGAATACTTGATAATAGGTCATACTCATCGTTAAGCTCAAAATGGGGTTACCATTTTTCGATTAAGCATTTTAATGTTTTCATATCACTTGAGGTGCTTTAACTCATGACTTGGAGTAAAGCCTTTTCAAGGATATCAATACATACCTTTGAGTGATGTTGATGACGTGGCTTGTAGGTGAACTTGTTGAGGATGCTCGAGGTTGATGAAGATCATCTTGAGTTGGGAGCAATCCTTCTCATTTTAGTACACTTGTCACCTACATGGGATTTTTTGTCTTCTTCCTTTCATCATCAAGAGAGCTTGTGGATACTTGGTCATGACAAGATTGCTTATGATTGGAGTTGATGGCAATCTTGTGGAATGAAGTTCTTCCAAGTACCTACAAAAGGTTAGATGCAATACAAGGGAGCATAGAATTCCATGGTATAAGATAACATGTTAAGAGTATCATGGAAGTATCATGTAAGCTCATGCCCTTGCATGCATTAGAGTGAGTCTAGCTCAAGTTTGAAGCATCAATGATGTTCAACTCACTCCTCAAGTGACAAAACGTTTTCTCATCAAGTGGCTTAGTAAAGATATCGGCCAATTGCTTGTTAGTGCGAACATGCTTAAGATCAATATCTCCTTTGGCAACATGATCACGAATGAAATGATGTCTAACTTGAATATGCTTAGTTCGAGAATGTTGCACGGGATTATGACCAATCTTAATAGCACTTTCATTGTCACAAAGTAATGGAACATTTTTAACATGAATTCCATAATCCTTAAGCGTTTGTGTCATCCATAGTAATTCAGCGCAACACGATCCGGCGGCAATATACTCAGCTTCGGCAGTAGATAGAGATACCGAGTTTTGTTTCTTGGAGGACCAAGACACAAGAGATCTACCAAGAAATTGACAAGTACCCGAGGTGGATTTTCTATCAACCTTGTCACCGGCATAGTCTGAATCGGAATAGCCAACAAGGTTAAAGGAAGATCCCTTGGGATACCAAATGCCAAAGTTTGGTGTTTGTATCAAATATCTCACAATACATTTCACGGCCAAAAGATGACACTCTTTAGGTGCAGGTTGATATCTAGCACACATGCAAACACTAAGCATAATATCAAGATGGGAGGCACATAGATATAGCAATGAACCAATCATAGATCGATAAACTTTTTGATCAACCGGTTCGTCCTCCTTGGTAAGATCAACATGTCCACTAGTAGGCATAGGAGTTTTCATACCTTTGCACTCCTGCATGTTGAACATCTTGATCAAGTCCTTGTTATACTTGGTTTGAGAGATGAAAGTTCCTTCTCTCGTTTGCTTGATTTGCAAACCAAGAAAGAATTTCAGCTCACACATCATGGACATCTCATACTTCTCGGACATCAACCTTCCAAATCTTTCACTAAATTGTGGGTTAGTAGATCCAAAGATAATATCATCCACATAGATTTGGCACAAAAATAGTTCACCATTAACTCTTTTAGTGAATAAGGTTGCGTCAATTTTACCAATTTCAAAACCCTTTTCAATAATAAACTTCGTTAAGCATTTGTACCAAGCACGTGGGGCTCGCTTAAGACCATAAAGAGCTTTACGAAGCTTGTAAACATGATTAGGTTTCTTAGGATTCACAAAACCAGGTGGTTGCTTAACATAGACCTCTTCTTCAATCTCACCATTTAAAAAGGCACTTCTAATGTCCATTTGATAAAGCGTGATATCATGGTGATTTGCATAAGCAAGAAGAATGCGAATAGCTTCAAGTTTACGGACGGGGCATAGGTCTCACCGTAGTCCATACCTTCGACTTGCGTATATCCTTGGGCTACGAGACGTGCCTTGTTGCGTATGACTTGACCGTCTTCGTCTTGCTTGTTTCGAAACACCCATTTGGTTCCGATGATGTTGTGCTCATCCTTGGGCTTCTCCATGAGTGTCCACACTTCGTTCCTGTCGAAGTTGTGAAGCTCTTCATGCATTGCGTTCACCTAATCCGGGTCTTCAAGAGCTTGTTCTACCTTCAAGGGTTCAATGCTAGAGATGAAAGAATAATGCTCACAAAAGTTAGCAAAGCGAGTTTTAGAGCGAGTGATTCCCCAGTTTGTATGTCACCAAAGATTTGGTTTAGGGGATGGTTCTTGGTCACTCTTGCTCGAACTCGGGGTAGCTTAGGCGTGTTGGATGGTGGAGCTTCTTCATCATCATGTCCTTCATCTTTGTTGTTGTTGAAGTTGTCGTTTCCTTGAGGTGGTGGCAAAGGAGGTTGTGGTGGATCTTCATGATGTACTTCCTCTTCTTCATCATCTTGTCGTGTACCGCTTGTGGATGCCTCCATGTCGTGTTGAGGTTCACCTTGACGTGAAGTAGGGGCTTCCACTTGAGTCGATGAAGTACTTTCCTTCACCTCCATGGGATGAATTTTGCCGATGGACAAGTCTTGGATAGCTTCCGAAGGGTCCTTAGCACCTACATCATTTGGCAATTGTTCGACTTGCGAACCATTAGATTCATCAAACTTTACATCTACCGTCTCTTCAACTTTTCGAGTGAAGTTGTTGTAGACATGGTAAGTGTGAGAGTTCGATCCGTAACCAAGTAGGAAACCTTCATGAGATATAGGAGCAAATTTAGTACGACGATGCTTGTCAAGAATGTAGCACTTTGAGCTGAATACCCGAAAGTATCCAACTTGGGGTTTGTTACCGGTGAGTAGCTCGTATGCCGTTTTACCGAGAAGCTTGTGCAAGTAGAGTCGGTTCGTGGCATGACATGCTGTTTCCACGACTTTTGCCCAAAAGTGTCTTGGCGTCTTGTATTCGTCAAGCATCGTTCTTGCCATCTCAATAAGCGTCCGATTCTTGCTCTCAACAACTCCATTTTGTTGAGGCGTGTACGTAGCCGAGAACTCATGTGAAACACCTTCTTCGTCAAGAAAGGTATCCACATGGGTGTTCTTGAACTCCGATCCGTTATCGCTCCGAACCTTCTTGATCTTCACTTCAAACTGATTTTGCGCTTTTCGAATGAAGTTCTTGAAGATCTTTTGTACCTGCGACTTATCATCAAGAAAGAATACCCACGTAAATCTGGAAAAATCATCAACTATAACTAGACCATAGGAATTTCCACAGAGAATCTTATAAGCATTGGGACCAAAAAGATCCATGTGAAGTAACTCAAGTGGTCTCCTAGTAGTCATGATATTCTTAACGGGATGACTTCCACCTACTTGCTTTCCAGCTTGACAAGCACTACAAAGTCTATCTTTGTCAAAGATAACATCTTTAACATCAAGTATATGATCAACTTTGATAAGCTTGTCTAGATTACGCATGCCAACATGTCCTAGTCTTCTATGCCAAAGCCAACCTTTAGAAGATTTTGCAATTAGACAAGTATGAGGTTTGGATCTCTTAGTGAAATCGACAATATATAGATCACCTCTACAGAAACTGGTAAAGACCATTTTATGATTATCTTGATGAAACAATTGGCAATCTACTTTCATGAATAGCGCATTAAAACCAAAGTCGGCAAGTCTAGATACGGAAAGAAGATTGTAGCCAAGGGATTCAACAAGGATAGCATTTTGTATAGAGCTATCATGGGATATGGCCACCTTACCAAGACTAAGTACCTTACCCTTGGAGTTGTCTCCAAATGTTACGTACCTTCGCGGTCCATGGTTTGGTGTGATCTCTTCAAACATTTCTCTATCTCCGGTCATATGATCGGTACATCCGCTACGAGAATCCACTCTTTTCCTCCGGACATGTAATCCTTGAAGTTTGCCATGAGACTTAGATTCTTCATGATCTTCTCATACTCGATGTCGAACAGCTCATCTTCATCATAGTAGCCATGTTCCACATTGTCATCTTCAAGTGGGAAATCCTCGTCACAAGGAACAAGAAATTCGTCAGGGTTGTGATCATGACAGTGTTCAAACTTGTGAATTCGAATGGCTTCTACAATGATGTCGTTGATAGTTAGGACATCTCCTTTAGCACGCATGGGGTCTCTAAGCTCAAATAGATAATCATCAAACTTGGGATCACTAGGCGTCATTTTGTGAAAGGCAATAGTTTTATGGAGAATTTCATCAAGATTACTCAATGAATAACTTGGATATCGTTTCTCCAAGTCATTCCACAGAGTATAAGCACATTCAAAATTCTTCATTTGATTAAGCACATTTCTAGGCAATCCTCTAACGATGAGATTAACAGTTCTAAGATTGCATAGCATATCAATTTCCTCTTCATGTGTGGGATATAAAGGATCAATGGGAGGTACATAGGGGCTCTTAACATACTTGCTCAATTGAAATTCATTAAATAGCTCAAGCATCAAAGTTTTCCATTGACTATAGTACTGTCCATCAAGAATAGGCACTCTACAACTCAAACTCCCTATACTAGACACATCCATCTTCCTTCACGGTGATTAAACCGAAGCAATGGAGACCAATGCTCTGATACCACTTGTAGGATCACTAGAAGAGTGTCTAGAGGGGGGGTGAATAGACTACTAGCTGGAATTTAAAACCTAACCTTTTCCAAAGCTAATTGGTTGGCAGATTTTAACAATTATAGTAAGACTAGCACACCCTACACATGCAAGTCAACAAGTATGGCAGCGGAAAGTAAAGACATTGCACATGGAAGTAAAGAGTTGAGACAGGGAGATCAAACGCATGAGGGACACGAAGATTTTTCCCGTGGTTCCGATAGGTGGTGCTATCGTACGTCCACGTTTATGGAGTCTTCAACCCACGGAGGGTAACGGTCGCGAGAGTCCACGGAGGGCTCCACCCATAAGGGTCCACGAAGTAGCAACCTTGACTATTCCATAACGGCTTCCGTCCACGAAGGACTAGCGTCACTATGGGTAGATCTTCACGAAGTAGGCGATCTCCTTGCCCGTACAAACTTCTTGGTTCAACTCCACAACACGAATAGGAGGCTCCCAAGCGACACCTAACCAATCTAGGAGGCACCACCCTCCAAAAGGTAATAGGCTCGGCAATGTCGATGAACTCCTTGCTCTTGTGCTTCAAGATGATAGACTCCTCAACACACAGTCACTCTCTCACAGATTTGGCTATGGTGGAAGAGATTGATTTGGTGGAAAGCAACTTGGGGAGGCTAGAGATCAAGATTCATATGGATGGAGTGGAATAGCTTGATCTCAACACATGAGTAGGTGGCTCTATCTCAGAAAATTGGATGGGGCAAGTATGGAATAGTTCTGAGTGCTTCTCTTTCGAGTGGGTGGTGGTGAATGGGTATATATAGGCATCCCCAAAAATCCAACCGTTGCACCTAAAGTGACCAACTCGGTGACACCGATGTGTGAATCTCGGTGGTACCGAAGTGACCAAAAGGCAGTAACTTTTGAATCTCGGTGAGACCGATATATAAATCTCGGTGGTACCGATTAGGTGACCAACGGTCAGATGGTGCAACTCGGTGACGCCGATCCAACAAACTCGGTGGTATCGATTTTGTGAATCGAGGTAACAGAAAGTTGGCAACCAAAACCGGTGGCACCGAAGTGGAATCGGTTGCACCGATGTGCTACGGTTTGGCATGGGTCTGTCTGAGTTTGGGAATCGGTGGCACCGAGTGGAAAGTGTTGGTTGCACCGATTTTGGATATTTGACTTTGGACAGACTTTTGTGGAAGAGCTTGTGGGTGTTTTTGGTGACTATCACTTGTGCACGTGGAGCATCTTGTTCACCAACAGTACCTTACCCCCTTTTAATAGTATTGGCTTTCCTATGGACTCAAAGATATTTCTCACAAAGTAAAATGTAGAGTCCTCTTGCTTGAAGCTTTGCCAATCCATTTCCTTGCATCTTGGGGTATCTCCACAATCTCCATAATCCTTTTGCCAACCCTCTCTGTGGACTTCATCTGAAATACACTAGGTAAAAGTATTAGTCCAAGAGACAATGTATGTTGTCATGAATTATCAAAACCACCAAGGGAGCACATTGTGCTTTCAGCCTTACCAAGGAGGATGAACCTTTTGATCAAAAGGTTTATCGATCTATGATTGGTTTGTTGTTATATCTATGTGCCTCCCGTCTGTCGGCGTTCTGGGAATGGGGGTACCCAGACTTGCCTGCCTGTGGCCCAGGGCGTGGCCCACTTTGACAGCCAAACACGGCCTAGCGCGGCCTCACTCAAGACAAGGCCCTCGCGAGAGCCCCGCGCTCGTGAGGGGGACAACGCCAAGACCCTCAGAGGGAGGAGGCCTCCCCAGGCCGCCTCCCGAGGGGCGGAGATCCCTATGCAACTCTCAGCCTCAGGAGGCCGGGAGTGACGCAAGCCAGGCCAGGCGGTCACCAGCGCGCGCAAAGGAGATAGTTTCCTCTTTAGTGCAAATGAGGCAAAGGCGTACACGGGTTCCCAAGGCACCCCCAAAGGTTTCCATTCCGGCGCAACGAGACCAAGACCACGAGCCCCGCAGGACGGACGTCATCGCCGAGCCCACCTCTGCATCACCTCCGGCTACTTTGCAGGCGAAGACCACCTTTTGTCAGGATAAGGGTTTACTCCTTGTCCCCCTTCGAATTTGGCCGTTGTGGGACCCTTTCCGCCATTGCGATAAGGGAAGAGGACCCAGGTTGCTATAAATAGATGCTAGGCTGCTCCATAGAGGGGGAGAGATCGAACACCACCCGAGCACCCTTGCAAGGTTACTCACCACTGTACTAGTTCATCCACAAACCTCCTCTTGAGGCAATCCACCAAAAGGCAGGAGTAGAGTTTTACGCTTCGCGGCGGCCCGAACCTGGGTAAATCCTCGTGTGATAATCTTCTTCCCCGCGATTGTGCGAGTTCGTTGGGCTAGGCTGTCGAGCTGTGAGCTCGAGGACGAAGCTGGTGGGGATCTTCGCACACGCCCCTGAGTTCGAACCTCTTTGGGTTTTGCGGAGCCCGAAATCCGACATTTGGCGCGCCAGGTAGGGGGAGTGTCGGAGTCTTCCGCAAGCTTCGCTTCTTCTCCGCTCCGTCGTTTTGATGGCCGACGCCCGGCAGGCTTCTTTTGGCCCCGACGGATCCATCTTCACCAACCTCGCCGCTAGTACCCATGACTCGCGCCCTGGCAGCTCGGTGTTGGGCGGTCGTTACCGGGCCATCAGTGTCGTCTCCACCGCCATCGCTGCACGTCCCGGCCAGGCGCGCGGCGGGCGTGCGGCGCCCACGGAACCGACTTCACCCTGTACCCACGTGGGAGACCTCAACGCGCATGATGCGCTGCTGATGGCGAGTGAGCTGTTTCGCCATCGCCCGACGCACGCGGGCTTTGACGCCTGGGCCAACCACATCGCTGAGTTGGTCACCGTCGCGAGGAGGGCCTGGGTTCCGCACCACTCTTCTTGACCCCCGACGCTAGGCGCCGGTGGCTCGCTCGCCGTACCGCTCACCTCATCGGCAGACAGCGTGCATGCCCCATGCCCGGGCGAGCCCGGGGAAGGCCCGCTGCACGCCGTGCTCCTTCTCCTCCGGATCCCGGTGACCGGCTTCGGGGCGCCGTCCAGCCCCGCCAATGGTGGCTTCGAAGAGGGTGACCGGACGCTCCGCGCGCGCCTCATCGCGCGCGCTCATACCCCGGTGGATCATCAACAACCTGGGTCGTTCCGACACGAGCACGGCAACCGGCATAGGGACCAGGCGGCTCAGGCTTTCGGGTAGGCAGGTAACCATAACGGAGGCGCAGTGGATAACCAGGGAGGCAACCCACGTCAAGACACGCGCGTCCAACCTCACGGCGACGGCAGAGGTAAGCAACTTCGGGCGGAGGCTCGTCGCAGGAGGGTCTGTGGGCTGCGCGTCCAGAGCGGCGTCGCCTTGCTGCCCAGGGAGGCTTCCCATGGGGCGCGTGGGGATGGTTCAGGAGGAGGCCAAGGACTTTACATAGAGGCCTATGTTCTGAGCAGTATCGTACCTGCGGGCGGCGCCGTGGATCACGCGCCCCCCGCGGGTGCCAGCACCCTCTCGAAGTAGGGAGATGTCCCGGACGTCCTCCCCAAGCCGGGCCTGGGGGCTCCCATTGAGGGGGCACCGGGCCAGGTTGGAGCAAGCGACGGGGCGTCCCGGGATGCACGGGGGCACGGCGCGGGTGCCGCCCTCGCGAGCAAGCAGCACGCAGCCGAGCCCTCTGGGCCGCAGGGGCAACCGCCTAGGGGGATCGGCAGGATACAAGCAGCGCGGGCCACCCACGGCAACGGGGGCGCCGACGCGGCCCTCAGGAGGCAGGGGCTCGCGAGGTCCTCGGGTCGTGGTCTGGCCGGCGCCCCGACGCCTCACGAGGCGGCTTCACCGACACAACACCCCTGTGGCTGCGCTGGGTGCATTATGCTCATGTTTGGGCCGCGGGAGCACAATCCTGCGGCTACACGGGGAACAATGCACTCAGGTTTGGGCTGTAGGGGCACGCAACCATGCAGAAATGCGTGGGATGGCTCTTGACTGAGTTGGGAGCACCTAGGCCGTGCGCTTGGGGGCTTGCCCAGCTATCTTTGGCCGTGCCACTCTCACGTAATAATGAGTGGGCAGTTTACGCCCAGAGCCCCCCGAGGACGCGGAGGGGTTCCATCCCATGCCCAAGTGGAATCCCCATGCTCCGCGCTGGCAGACAACACTGTCCTCCAATGACTATGCCCACGCCTAGTGGAAGCCCTATGGTCCACACTGGGGAGAAGACGAAGACTAGCCTAGGTGCCGGACACGGCTGTTGCTTGTTCCTTTTTGTATTCGAATTGCCACTTTTTGAAATGAAACTCGAAAGTTTCGTAACTCTATTTGAAAAAGGGGTGGGAATTTTCTCTCTTTGCGATTCCTTTTTCTGGTCTTGAAATCTCATTTTTTGAATCGACACCTGTCGGTCTCCCCCTCACGCGCCTCGCGAGCGGGGGCGGCACGGGCACGGTGTGCGCACCTTTCCAAGGCCATGGCACCTTGGTCCAAGCGTGGCGCCTCTGGGCAAGCCGGCAATGGCCTGTTGCCTCGGAAGCATCCATCTTTTGGTGGTCGACCCTCGCTCGGGGGCATCGGCCACGGCCCGACACGGCATAATGGAGCCTCGGGAGACTCAGGCATCTCTCGGGGCAAGAACCGGCAGGAAAGGTATGGGAGCCGCTTGAGCGTCAAGGGGGACTCCTCAGCAACGCGCCTTAGGAGCCTCACTGGTCACGTAGCTTCTCGCCCCTTGGTCTCGTCCTGGTGATCCGTATGCCCCAACGGCTATCGAGGTATGTGCGGGATTGGGCCCCGCCAACGTAGAGCGCCGCTTGAGCATCAAGGGGGACTCCTGAGCAACGCGCCTCAGGAGCCTCACTGATCACGTAGCTCCTTGCCCCTTGGTCTCGTCCTGGTGATCCGGACGCCCCAACGGTGGTCGAGGTATGCGCGAGATTGGGCCCCACCGACGTAGAGTGCCGAAAAGGCTCCCAAACCATTCCGCTCGTAAGGAAGAAGCCCTCCCTGGCGGGATCCTTGAGCTCCGCAGATGCCCCAGCTGCACCTCACCATGCACCAGCTCGCCACGGCCCGCCAAGCTAAGTACCCCGACCGTAAAGAGCAGAATTTTTTTGATCCGACGATAGCCAGAGTGCTGGGTATGAGAAAGGAATGCTAACGTGAGAATGCAGGCACTACGGTTTACTAAGTGCCCCCATCAGGCCTCTTGTGGCTCCAGGTACAGGGAAGGACAGCGTCTTGGGGCGGAACGCTCCTCCTCAGGAGGGTCCGCCTCGTGAGGCCCCGACAGGCCGTCATCGCCGGGCATAGTGCGACACCTCCACGGACCTCACGAAGAGCGCCGGGCGCGGAGCAGTGGCGCAGCGGTACGGGCGAAGGTGTGAGGGAGTGCGCGGTGCCGCACCAACGATGACACACAATTCCGCGGAAGAGACGAGGGCGCGTCACACAAAACAAGCAACCGACAGTTTAAAAGAAGGAGGAAGACGAAGGTAAAACACAAAAGTTTAACGCCCTCAGGGGCCAAGTGCTTCTTGATGTAAACGGGACCGGAGGAAGAGAACAGGGGAAGCCTAGGCGGAGGAGCCGCTGTCACCGTCCGGACCCTCGCCCGCCTCGGCGCCGGAGTCATCGCCCTTGTTGGTGGAAGGCTCTTGGACGAACCGTTCCACCAGGGACTCCATGTACTGGCGCACCTCATCCCTGAGGGGCCTCTGGAGCTCCTTGGGCACCAGCTCCATGACACAGGATAGATCAAGCTCCGACGTGGCGGCACAGGTTGGAGAAGACGCGCGTCAGCGCGATGTCCAGGAGGTCATGCGTGCTAGAGACGTTGTCCTCGTCCACCCGGGAGACGCTGGTCTCCAGCGCCTCCACCACCTTGCCAAAGAAATTGAGGTACCCTCCGTCGCCGTGCGCGCACGGCAGCGCGGGGGCTTGCCTGACGAACCGGCCAACCGCACCAACCGCGCGGCGGGCAATGTCCAGGTATTGCTTGGCGTGTTGAGCCTCCAGCATCTTCGCGTGCGCCGCCTCATCCTGGGCGGCCTGCACGGCGTCAGCTGCCCCCTTGATTTGGACCTAAAGGGAGAGAAGGCGTCCGCGTCTCATTATGCGCCACGCACCAGGTCGGGCCCGCAGGTGATTGGGGCCCACGACGCTCAGGTCGGCTTCTTTGGCTTTGCCCCGAAGCCAACCCAAGCGCGCCTCGGGCCCGGGGGCTGCTGTCGGCGTTCTGGGAATGGGGGTACACACACTCGGGGACTTAGCCGCGATTCTGTATCGCCTAAGTTGAAAACTACTCCGAGTGAGGATTTCATCCACACTCGGGGACTTAGCCGCGATTCTGTATCACATAAGTTAAAAACTACTCCGAGTAAGGACTTCATCCACACTCAGGGGCTTAGCTGCTGTCGTGGGAATATCCCTGAGAATAGAACTAGGGGTACGACTGGAGGGGCGTTGTCTAGCTATGGCTCTGGTGTGACACTCGAATGTGTACGAGTTCAGGCCCCACTCGGAAGTGGTAAAAGCCCTACGTCTCGAGCCCCGAGGCTGGTGTTGTTTAGCTTATGGGTGTATATGGGAATATAGGTGTCGGAACCTTGCTACGGCGTCCGGTGGTGGCTTATATAGAGTGCGCCACCACCAGCCGAGCGCCGCATTGAATGCTAGTTAGAGCTAGTTACAGAAACTGTCACTTTAACTAGTACGTTACATGTAACGCCTGACTGATCAATCCCGGAGGACGTCCTTTCATATAAATCAATGCTACATCTCCTGACCGTTGAGTTCTCGTTGTCCGAGTGCGAATGTGATCATCCGAGTGCGTCTTCATGATCATCCGAGTGAACCTTCAGATCTTACCGAGTGCACTTCTTCTTCTGAGCTTCGATGCTGACATGGAACCATTGGTGGGCCCTAGATGTCAGGTCCATGACCGTACCCAGGGTAGGCATCCTCATCAGTAGCCCTCGAATCCATGAGGTTTTATAAGTCGAGTGATCGACACTCGGTAGCAACGATGATCTTTCGGAGAAGATCGAGAAATGATCATATCGTCTCTCACTTGGCCTCAAACCAAGATGGATTCAGGATCAATGTTTTCGATGAAAACCATAATGTTGTTTAATCCGAGTGGCTAGCTGGTGTGAGCCTATCACTCGGTTTGTAGGAAGGTGTCTTCAGGATTATCCGCGACGTGGGGCTCATCTCCTTTGAGCACGGAGAGATTTCCGCGCGTTCGAAATAGCCGAAACTGCGCGCGGGCGCGCGGCGGAACGGTCATGTCCCGAAGTTTTTGGGGAAATGGGCACGACGCCTCGATAACCGCGCCAAAAATCACACCACGCGTTCCTGATACGCTGAACAGTGGATTCGCAGATCTTCCTTCGTTCGCGGATTGACGGCCTGAGATTACGCTGGATCTTTGGTATAAATAGCGGGAAGTACTGTTTGGGTGAGAACAGATCTCATTTCCCCAATTCCTCGTCTTCTTCGACGCCCTCTTGCGCTCCTCCTTTCTCTCCACCGCCGAAGGCTGTCTTGAGCTCGCCGGCGAGGATGCGCACGGTGTCCGCGACTACGAAGGCCGAGCGAGCGAAGAAGAGCGCGCGCGCATCCTCCTCCAGCGCCAGAGCGCCGGCTGGATGGACGCAAGGCGAGTGGCTCCAGTCGCGGGTGACCAAGGCCCAGATGCTCGATCTGGAGGCTCAAGGACTCATGTGCGAGGGGAGCTGACGGCTGCCGGGGCCGGACGAAGAGGAGCCATCGCCGAAGGGGGACGAGCGCGTGCTCTTGGAGACCCACCTCGAGCGAGGTTTTTCTCTGCCGTCACACCCTTTCTTCCAAAGGTTTTTGAGCTTCTTCGGGGCACAGCTTCATCATTTCCCCCCCAATGTTGTAGTGTATTTAACTGCGTTTATCTTTTTGTGCGAAAATTTCTTGGGTTGCCACCCCCATTGGGGTTTGTTTAAACACCTCTTCACTTGCCGAGTGATGACGGTGAAAAAACCCACTCGGTCGGAGGGTAAGACCAATGTGGCTCAATTGTGCGGGGGACTCGGAATCCAGCTGCGAGGCAAGGGATGTTTTCCCAAGATGACATTCCCTGACTCGGTGAAGGGGTGGCAGGAGAACTGGTTCTACTGCCACGATATTCCAGTCGGAGAGGGTCAGTCGGGCCTCCCGCCGTATACTTCAGATCGTATTGGGCCAGTTCCCCGACTGACAATGACCAAGGAAGAGAAGACTGAAGTAGACATCTTAGTGATAGCGTTAGTAGCTCTGGTGCAAAAAGGTGTCAATGGTCTCGACCTGCTGGAGGTCTTCTTCCAGAGGAGGATCTAGCCGCTGCAAGACAGAGGTCACCCCATGTGGGAATACTCCGGGCTGGATGATTCCACTCGAACTCACCCGGAGGAGCTCAAGGACGAAGAGGTGGAGGCCAAGATCAAGGCGATCACACCAGCGCGTGACAACCCCAGGGGGAGTCGGCTAGTGGCTGCACTCTCAGTGCTGAACCCGGCAAATGAGGTAAATTCCGAGTGTCCATCTTCGAGTGAAATTCGTATGTATGTTGAAATTGATCCGACTGTCTTTGCTTTTCATTCGGCAGGCCTTCACTCAAATGAGCAGTTTGGTGCCACTCGTGGTTAGAGGTCCGGTTGATGTCGCCAGCGACACTGACCATCCGGACGACACGGCCGAAGCTGGAGAGGATGAAGAGTCTAGTGAAGGCGAAGATGGTGAGGAAGACGACGAAGAGGGCTCAGAAGACGAAGACGAAGTGGAGTCGTCACGTTCAGAAGGCCGAGTGCCCAAAACTCGCTCCAAGGCGCAACATGACTCGGGAATCCGTGGTGGCGGACCCAAAGTATCCAAGACTGCCAAACCGAGTGGATCTGCCCTTCAAACACGTGTTGCAAAGCGCGGGCGTGGAGAGCTTGCCTCTTCCCCTGAGAAGACGGCGAAGCAGCCCAAAATTGCTGCCACCAAACCTCGGAAGGCGGTCCTCATCCCGAAGATCAAGATGGCTATCCTAGTGGCTTCAGCGTAAGTGATTATATTCTTGACAGTAGCTGTGTATACCTATCCGAATGATGAAAAATCTGGGCATTCTCTTTGCAGGGCTGATACTTCGACTGCATCACATGACCCCCAGATCCTGGAGAAAGAGCTGGCCGATGCTGATGTTGCGTCCTCGAAGGGTAAGTGCTGAACTCACTCGGTAATCCAGTATATTTCCGAGTACCTTCGAGTGACTTGATTATTTGCAGCTCCGCGAGAGGTGATCGACCTTGATGCAACCGACAAGATTGACCCAAAGAGCACTCCGGCAGACGCGGACGTCATGACGCAGGAGCCATCACTTGCCTATACTTTGGTGCCCACACAAGAGGTCGGCTCCGGAGCCGGGGCAGCACTCGGTACCGGGTCTTCATCTCAGTTGTTGACTTCTTCTACGCCCAATATTTTTGCGCTGCACCATGTCCCGGAGGACCAAGTGGGAGCGAGCAAAGAGGCGCTAATGCAACTGGAGATAATGAGTGACCGACTAAAGACGACGTATGATGCGAGTGAAGCCCTGAAGAAGAATGTCCGAGTAAGTACTCTTGTAAGTACCCTTTTCAATTTTCCGTCTTGTGAGAATCTGAAACTGAGTACACCCGCTGAGTGTACTTGAGTTCCAGTGGGGGCGCACTGAGCGCACCCACTGGGTGTAGTCCCTGAGACTGCCGTCGACTGAAGCAGTCGGCGAGAGTCTTAGAGTCCTAGTGAATATCCTGCTCAATTCATCCGAATGAATACTTTGTTTTTGATTTTCCAGTGGGGGCGCGCTGAGCGCACCCACTGGGTGTAGTCCCCGAGACTGCCGTCGACTGAAGCAGTCGGCGGTAGTCTTAGAGTCCGGGTCAAAGTCCTGACCAATTATGCTTTGTTTAAATCTGTTTTACAGTCTGTTTATGAGCTCGGAAGCCACTACAAGACTCTGGAGAAGGAGGTGCTGGACCTGCGCATTAGCCTCGACGCCGAGAAGACCAAGAATGCCCGACTGGAAGAGGAGAAAAAGACCATTGAGGGTAATATCTTCCTACTCAAATGTAATGGTAGTTGCTCCCCTTCCCATCCGACTGAGTATGCTTCATCAGATTTTCGTAGAGAAAATCGTGAACTTATCAAGAGGCTAAGGAATTCTATTTCATTAGAAACTGTGAAGACTGCTCTTGAGAAGAAGGACACTGAGCTGGCGGCCGCTCAGAAGGAAGCCAGCCGAAAGGCCAAGGAGGCCGAGGAAAAACTGAAGTCAGTCGGAAAGCTGGAGGAGGAGAAGAAAGTATTGGAGGCTGCCGTTCAGAAGTCCAACCAAGAACTTGCTGAATTGAAGAAGCTGCAAACCGAGTGGCAAACCAAACTCAACCACATTGCTACCAAGAAAGCTGAGCTGGAGGAATATGTCGAGGAATTCAGTGGAGAGGCCAATGAAAAACTCAAAGGTAATGTTCCCGAGTGACTTTCATTGAGTTTGATTAAGCCGAGTGTAATTTGTACGTCCCTGACTTCTTTCTTTATTTGTCCGAATCCAGCTTTTTGCGACGATGTGGCGGAGGAGACGGACACAATCGAGAAGGAGCTGGATCCCACCCAAGGTTTACTCAAGAACAGCGCCGCCATGAGCGTGCTCCGATTGGAGGAGCGTGTTGAGCAAGTGGCCATGTATATCAGGGAGCTGGGCACCGCCATTTCTACGATTGATCGCGACGTGTTCCCCGACGACGAGCCTTCGAAGGATCTGGAAACTGTGTTAGCTCGAGTGAAGGCAGTGCCAAGCCGAGTGAAAGACTGGAAAAAATCTGCGGCCCGGGCCGGTGCTGACATAGCTCTCTCGTTGGTCCGTATCCATTGCAAGGGGGTGGACGAGAAGAAATTGAAGTCTCTCAAGGTGGCCAACAAGAAGAACGCCACGATTGATGACTTCATGGAGATGTTCATGGAGGTTGCCACTCGGATAGCGGACATCATTGACCTGGACACCTTCGTGGAAGCAGTGCCTCCGCCCGAGTGATCGTCTAGCTTTAACTCTTTTTAAGTATTTGCCTCGGAATGCCGAGTGGTTGCTGTAACTATGAAACTTTAAGTGAGCCTAGGGCTCCCACTGTATGAACCTTTATCCGTACTTTTCGATCCGAATGATGCTGTTCTCGTTTGTCTTGGCTTTTATTCGATCTTTGGTTTCGGATGGTTCTAACTTACTCGGAGTGTGGGCTGGACCCTTACTCGGAGAAATTTGTCTTTGGATGAACAATGATAGTCCTGTTCATTTTGACAACCGAGAGTGGAGGGTGTCCACACTCAGAGTGATTTCTAACTTAGGCGACACGGAGTCGCGGCTAAGCCCCCGAGTGTGGGCTGGACCCTCACTCGGAGTAGTTTGTCCTTAGATGAACAATTATGGTCCTGTTCATCTTGACAACCGAGTATGGAGGATGTCCTACTCGTAAGATTTCTAACTTAGGCGATGCGGGATCGCGGCTAAGCCCCCGAGTGTGGGCTGGACCCTCACTCGGAGTAGTCTGTCCTTAGATGAACAATTATGGTCCTGTTCATCTTGACAACCGAGTGCGGAGGATGTCCTACTCGTAAGATTTCTAACTTAGGCGATGCGGGATCGCGGCTAAGCCCCCGAGTGTGGGCTGGACCCTCACTCGGAGTAATTTGTCCTAAAACGAACAATGATGGTCATGTTCATCTTGACAACCGAGTGCGGAGGGTGTCCACACTCAGAGTGATTTGTAACTTAGGCGACGCGGAGCCGCGGCTAAGCCCCCGAGTGTGGGATGGATCCTCACTCGGAGTAATTTGTCCTTAGACGAACAATGATGGTCCTGTTCATCTTGACAACCGAGTGTGGAGGGTGTCCACACTCAGAGTGATTTCTAACTTAGGCGACGCGGAGCCGCGGCTAAGCCCCCGAGTGTGGGATGGACCCTCACTCGGAGTAATTTGTCCTTAGACGAACAATGATGGTCCTGTTCATCTTGACAACCGAATGTGGAGGGTGTCCACACTCAGAGTGATTTCTTTCTTAGGCGACGCGGAGCCGCGGCTAAGCCCCCGAATGTGGGATGGACCCTCACTCGGAGTAATTTGTCCTTAGACGAACAATGATGGTCCTGTTCGTCTTGACAACCGAGTGTGGAGGGTGTCCACACTCAGAGTGATTTTTAACTTAGACGGCACAGAGCCGCAGCTAAGTCCCCGAGAGTGGTCTTGACCCTCACTCGGAGTGGTTTGTACTTAGGCAAAATCAGGTTTGCGGCTAAGTGTTTTTCATACCCACTGGGGGTAGCAGACAAATTTCAACAATATACAATGAAATAAAACTTTATTCATCGAGATCACTCGGATTAATTACTGGAATAATAAACTAAAGATAGTTGTGTTCTAGGTGTAGAATTTGCGAAGCAGATCCGCATTTCAAGTTCGGGGCTCTTCTACTTCATCTTTGATGTTGTAAATCCGGTAAGCTCCGTTATGCAAGACTTTGGAGATTGCATACGGCCCCTCCCACGGAGGCGCGAGTTTGTGGGGTCTCTGCTGATCCAGTTGGAGAACAAGATCCCCTTCTTGAAAGGCTCGGGGCTGGATGTGTCTGTCATGATAGCGCCTCAAATCTTGCTGATAAAGCGTCGATCTGATGAGGGCTAGCTCTCTTTCTTCCTCCAGAAGGTCGAGGCCATCTTGCCGAGCAGTTTCGGCTTCAGCTTCATCATATAGTTCCACTCGGGGGGAATTGTGCTGAAGATCACTTGGGAGTACTGCCTCTGACCCGTACACCATGAAGAAAGGTGTGCGCTTTGTAGAGCGGTTCGGAGTTGTCCGAATGCCGCATAAGACGGAAGGCAATTCTTCAACCCAAGCTCCAGCAGCATACTTTAAGTCTCTCATCAATCGAGGCTTCAGGCCTTGCAGAATCATTCCGTTGGCGTGCTCGGCTTGCCCATTCGACTGCGGGTGAGCCACTGAGGTATAATTAACCCGAATGCCTTGAGAGAAACAAAATTGCTTGAATTCGTCCGCGTCAAAGTTCTTCCCATTATCTGTGATGATATCGTGAGGCACGCCGAACCTGAAGATGATTTGCCGAATGAAACTGACAGCTGTGCCTGCATCCAAGCTCTTTATAGGCTTTGCTTCAACCCACTTGGTGAACTTATCAACCGCGACGAGAAGATGTGTGAATCCACTCGACCCAGTCCGTAAGGGGCCGACCATATCCAGGCCCCACACCGCAAACGGCCATGTGATCGGAATTGTCTTGAGCGCTGACGCTGGCTTGTGAGACTTGTTCTTGTAAAACTGACATCCAACACACAGGTCAACCAGGTCCTTTGCTGCTTCATTGGCTCGGGGCCAATAAAACCCCGCTCGGAAAGCTTTAGCGACCAAAGTCCGAGAGGATGCGTGATGGCCGCAAGTTCCTGAGTGGACTTCATGTAAGATTTGAAGCCCCTCCTCTGGAGAGATGCACTTCTGGATGACTCCTGTGGTACTTTTCTTGTACAACTGATTTCCCATAACTTCGAATGACTTGGATCGATGGACGATCCGACGGGCTTCTTCTTCGTCTTCTGGGAGTTCTTGCCTGAGCAAATATGCCAAATAGGGTTGTGACGCCCCCAATTTCGACCGTACGCTAATCAAACATGCAATGCGTACGACCAAGATTAGGGACTCACTGATTGATATCACAACACAACACTAGACACAAATTAAAGTCATACAGCTTCATATTACAAGCCAGGGGGCTCGAGGGCTCGAATACAAAGCTCGACAAAGCATGAGTCAGCGGAAGCAAAAATATCTGAGTACAGACATAAGTTAAACAAGTTTTGCCTTAAGAAGGCTAGCACAAACATAAGCAGCGGATCGAAAGAGGCGAGGCCTCCTGCCTGGGAACCTCCTAACTACTCCTGAGCGTCGGCACTCTCCACGTAGTAGTAGGCTCCAGCGGTGGTGTAGTAGTCATCTCCGGCGTACTCCATCTCTTGGGTTCCATCGTCTGAACGCAGAATCGTATCGAGGGGGAAAGAGAAAGCAAAGCAGCGGTGAGTACTCATCCAAAGTACTCGCAAGACTGACATCAGAACTATGCTAAGTATGCATCATTATCAAGGGGAGGGGTTATATCTGGACTGACTGCAGAAAGCAAGAATAGGGAGAAGGCCTAGTCCTATCGAAGACTAGCATCTTCAACATCTTGCAGCATTAGAAGAGAGTAGACTGGTATCTCATATATAGTCATATTATTGTAGCAATTTTATTAAGTAACCACGCCCAGAGATTCTTCCTCGACTCCCTGCGAGGAAGCAATCTCGGAGCCATCATTCATTTCAATTTAAATCACAATTATAGTTGTATAAGGTCAAGGCACAACTCCAAGTCGTCCTGTTACCGTGGACATGGCTATTCGAATAGATTATTCATCCCTGCAGGGGTGCACTGCATTTCCAACACGCCTGATCACCTCTGGCCGGACACACTTTCCTGGGTCATGCCCGGCCTCGGGATAGTAGCACGTCGTCGCCCCACCTAGGCTCAACGAAGAGGCCAGCCCGCCGGTCTAAATCCTAAGCACAAAGGGGTCGTGGGCCCACTTGCCCTCTGCGCTCCTGAACGATGCGTGGGCGGCCGGAAGCAGACCTAGCACACTCCAGTCCAAGAGCTGTACCGTCCAGTCCAATCCGGCGCGCGCCACTCCATTGCTGATGTCCGAAGAGCTTCGGCTGATACAACGACGCTGAGTACCCATAACTTCTCCCACGCGATGGTTTGGTGCGTAAAAAGGCCAACGACCCAACTCAGATCAAATACCCAACCCATCAGCATTTTATTAATGCGGGGCAAGCGCGACCCATGAAGTGCGGTCTCGTCGCCCCGTCTCGAGGATGTGTGGCAAGGGCCTCTCCTGCCCGTCCATGCCTCATCATCATCAAACCGTGGGTACCCCTCAGGGCCGACCCATCACCAACATGTTTCTGTAGCCAGGTCATAGTAACTATGTGTATAACACATCAAGACGGCACCTGAGGAATCACCCTCAAGGGGCCCCGCTCGATGAAACCGTCAAGGTGGACTTAGAGGAATCACCCTCGAGGGTCCCACACTTGAGGGGTTGCACGACAGAGTCATCGTCGGGAGTGGTGAAGGAGGAATCACCCTCGATAACCACGACCGACTAGCTACACCACAGAGTTAGCATCATGAGTACTTCACGAGGTGTCACCCTCGGTACTCGATAGTAACTCTGCAGAGTCGTACAACTAAGGGGTGTGCGGTGATGTGAGGGGGGCCTGGCTCGTCGGTCGGTTGACCGAGTCTTCGAGTCTTCGGGTCGTCGAGTCGTCGATGAAGAAGCAGGGCAACTGGGAATAAGGGGGTCACAGGGGATTCACTGATCAACCTATACTAAATAGTTGATATTGTTGCAGGTATAGTAGCAGTTTATCAAAAGCAGGCTATGCATCAGAATAGGAGCTATCTAATACAGTAGCAAAATCTAATGCAAGAATAAGAGGGAAAGGAATGGGCGATATCAGAATGCTCAAGGGGGGTTGCTTGCCTTGCTACTCTGCGAAAAAGGGCTGATCGTCAAAGGTGTAGTTGTACCCGGCAGCACCGTCAGTCTTGGGGTCTACCGGAGAGAAGAGTGGGGAAGAAACAATAAATATAAAGCAGACAAATGCATCACGATGCATGACATGGCAATAAGCAGAGCTAGGCATGCACTAATGCAGTACTACACGTCGCAGACGGATCGGAAGAATATCTGACGATATTTCCTGGGTCTCTGGTTTTTATCGGACAGATGAAACCGATGGAAAAGTTCCATGTTTGCTATGCTAGGAGCACGTGACAGAATAACGGACAGTGTAGTCGGATTCGTGGGATTTTTCTGATCAACTTTCATGTATAAATTATTTTCATACAAGTTACGGATTATTTTCTATTAATTTTTAAAGTTTTAATCATTTTCTGAAATTCACAGAATTAAATTAATTCGAAAACGCATTAATGACGTCAGCTTGACATCACTGTGACGTCAGCAGTCAACAGTGGGGCTGACCAGAGTCAAACCTGACCAGTGGGTCCCACTGGTTAGTGACTTGACTAATTAAACAGATTTCTTAAACTAAATAATTAGCCTAATTAACTAGTGGGCCCGCACTGTCAGTGTCTGTTTAGGCAGATTAATTAATTTTAACTTAATCTATTTACTAATTAAGCAACTGACAGGGGTGGCCCACTGTCATACTCACAGGGGGGGGCACCTGTCATAGACTGGTCAAGCCCAGTCAGCAGGGTTGACCAGGTCAACCGGTCAACGGGGTCGGCCTGGCCCACTAGCCAGTGACCCTGCGGGTGGCCCCGACCGTGCCACGTCGGCGGCGGCGCCGTTCGGCCACCGGAGAAGCACCAGCGAGCACCAGGAATGGCGGGGGTGCTCGGGTTTTGCGCACAGGGCACCAAATCGAGCCATTCTTGGCGCGTTCGAAAGCAGGCGTCGCCGCCGTTCTGTTCCGGCCATCAGGGCGAGCTACGACGGCCTGTGGAGCGAGCTACATCGTCGGCGGCGGAGGTGCTTTCGGGCGGCGATGGCAAACAGCTAACCGAGGCGCAAACAACCTAGCTAGCGTGTGGGATCGGTCCTACGGGCGCTCTGGAGCACGCCCGTGGCATGTAAGGGCTGCCAAAGGCACGCACGGCACGAGCACGTCGGCAATGGCGGACGACAGAGCTCGGTCACGGTGGCGACTAGATAGAGGGAGCTACGGGAGCGCACTAAGGGAGAGGGGCGGCCAGAGGAGCTCACTGGCGTCGCTGGGAAGGCTCGATGGAGGAGCTGGTGCAGTGCAAATGGCGAATCGACGGCGGCGAGCCTTCGGGTCCCGAGGAGGAAGACGATCGATGGCGACGTCTGGGCGCAGCTCCGGCTCGATCCAATGCACGGGGAGGACGAGGAGGTCGGTGCGGTCCTTCTTGACGCGACGGCAAGGCGCGGGAGGCACGGTGGCCGCGTCTAGCCGACGGCAATGGCGGCGGTGGCGCTCGGGAGAGGAGGGGGCGAGCGATGGAGAGGGGGAGAGGAGTGGCAGAGATGTCCAGAGGGGAGCAGTGGGGCGTTCTTATCCATCCACGCCAGCAGGGGGAAAGATCTCGCGCGACAGGAGCCGGACAAGCGAGCGCGCGCGTCGGTCGCCATGGCATTGACCTTCTCCTGGCGCTGGTGCGAGGAGGACGAAAGGCCGGCCACAGTGGGCTGGGCCGCACTGTTGGGCTGGCTGGGCCAAGTGCACAGTGCCGCTTTTCCATTTTTCTTTTTCTTTTCTGTTTTCATTCTTTTGCTTCTGTTTTATTTTCTTTTGGCCACAATTCCTTTTAGCAAAAATGTGCAATATGGTCCATCAAATAGCTTGCAATATTCTTCATTGCCACAACAAGTTTAAACATTTTTGGGCACTGTGGGAATTAACCATGCAATTAAATAGCACTTTTAAATGCAAAAATGACTCTGTTTTGATGGTGGGGTCCACACCAGCTTGAGGGTGATGTTGTTTTCCTAAACAACATTTGTTTTGTGATTTATAGCAAGTGTGCAACATTTTTCCCATGCTATTGGAGGATTTAGTTTATCACAATAAAATCCTAGGGCATTTAGAAGTGGAATTTGAAATGAGATATGAAGGTCAACTTGATCATATCCCACTTAGCAAAATGATTTGTTGCTGATCATGGTCATCACTGTAGCTTAATTGCAATCATTACTGTAGTAGAGATCCAGGGTGTCACAACTCTCCCCTACTAACAAGAATTCTCGTCCCGAGAATTTAGAGGTAGAGGTAAGGGAGCAAAGTTTAGGTTACGAAACTTTAACGGATCTTCTCGTTCTTGGTTGCTCTTCCCGAAGAAGTTGATCCCTTTCGTCGATGTCTTCAATCCTCTATTTCAGGTCATCATGATGAAGTCGTCATCCTTTCTTCGGGATCTTCATCGTCCTACGAGGGAGATTAGAGGGAAAACTCTGGAAGAACGAATCTAAACAAAGCAGAGCATCTAACGGCGAACTCAGGGAGGAACACAAGATTTATTTCTCAAGTTAAGACTCGAGGAATCACTAAGAGCGAAAGGCGACGGTGTAAAAGTTTCAAACGGGTAGGCAATCACTCGATGCTGGATCAGATGGTGAAAGGGATTCCGAGCAACGAAAATAAATATTGCGTCTGATATTAGGATAGATCATCCCTTGGACGGTGGCTCGGGAATTACAAGCGAAGCCAAGTGCAAATGATACTTTGGAATCAAAGATGTACAGGAGAGTCAGGTTTCGATCCTGTGGAACAGAGGGTTATGGGCCGACCATGTGGTTAAGAGCAGGAAGAGCGGTGACATCTTACACGGTCATGGTAGCATGACAAGTCAGAGGATAGCTAGTCAGTATGTTGGCAACGATGTCGGTACCAAGGGCGGGGGACGAATAGAACCATTTTCCTGCTCGTAGAAATGAGGCAGACCAATAGGCAAAGTTCTCGTCCACTGGCGGTTACCGAAATGTTATCAACAATAGTAACAGGGTCTTACTGACAGAGTTGATCACCGAGGTGTTTACCTAAGCAAGGAATTACCACTGTTCAGATAAGCTAGATTACAAGAAAGGCTAAACAGACCAATGGAAAGGAAAATGTGTTAATACTCAAGTTTTAGGAGTATATCTTTCCCAAGGAAAACAGAGCATGATATACCTCACATGATAGCAAGTAGATAACCATTTAGGTAAAAGGGACGAGGAAATTCATGACATTCCCATACAAAGGTGTTTGGATAATTGATCAAGAAACAATTAGCATTGAGCTTATCTTATTCCTTTTGATGAACGGTATACCACATCCATGCTTCGGGATAGCAATGATATGGTGTTTCGAGTAAAGGATGGAGTTTGGATACACAAAGGATCCAGTAGGAACAACTTATAAAATAAGTCTTACAATTCCCCCATGGAAGAATGGCAACCCTAGCTGAACAAAGCATTATAACAATAGGTCATCCGGCCAGGGGTGCTAGCTACAACATCACCTTACCGAGTAATAAAGAACAAAGTTATGATTCTTGATAATGTTCCAACCATCATATATGTCCGAGATTCAGATCTGGTTGGTGTCAGGATACTTCAGACAAAGAAGGCCTGAGGAGAAAAGGATGCAACACAGACCTATGAGATGATGTTGCAAGAATCTCGGAATGAACGACAGAAGTAAGACTTGAATCATTAGCCAGACTACCAGACATCTGAACACAAGGTCAAGACACTCGTGCCCACATGGAAGTTTCTAGAATGGAGGGCAATCAAGTTCTGATTGGGGACCATCATAGAGGATATCAAAGTTCCATGTGTAAGTCTGGACTAGCTCTTACGAGGAACTACTTTTCCCCGATCAAAACAATCAGTGGCTTGGCGTGCTAGGAATTACATATGGGGTGAAGGTAGCAAATCTATCAAGCCATAGGATACTTCACACATGCAAGAATGAATTGGAACGATTCCAGAGGAAGCGAGATAAATTTTCTCGTAATCACGGCGGTAAAATGCACGTGAATTTAGAGGAAAACTTCCTTTACCAAACATATTCTTCATGAGCTAGACACAAAGATAATGCTATCAAGGTTTCCAAAACTAGCTTCAATGTTCATCATGAACCACGAGGGAGAAGAGGATATGGCTGATGGACTCAGCAACAATTCGTCGAGAATTCCATGAAGATGGATTTCCACGATTGTGTGAACAAGGTGATAGCATTGGTCAAACCAGATGATACCACGAGGTATGCCCGAGGGAAACAACCACAATTAAAACTTATTCGAAAGGTGCTCCCAAAATCCGGACTAAGTTGCACGACCAATGTTAGAATGTTGATTCAACAGTCAACACACTATGAATGGACTTATTGTTCATTAACTCCAAGGTGATAGAGTTGGTATGCCGTAAGTATTGAATTTACACATCACATTCCATTTGTCAGTATTCCGTTTAGAAACAATACGGGATCTAAGGAATGAAAGGTGATGGCAAGGATGTCGCCAACGACAACACCAATTACCAAGGACAAGGATGCTACTCTCATCATGAATTTAATTGATATCCTGGAAGAGCCCAGAATGCTGATGAGGATCATGACACATTTGTCGAGAAGTCTCATGAAGATGTGATCGATCAGCGACGACATCAAGCAAAGAAATGGTGAAGCGAAAAGTTGGCGGAACCACAGATGAGGGTGCTAGCTCAGAGTCGAAATTGCCTTCAAGACAACCAACATGACGTTGCAAACTCGATGTAAGCTTAGAGCACTATTGGAATTGGGTTCCGGGGATGAAGGATATAAATAGCATTGTCAAGCCTTAGCATGACGATGACGATGTAGCCAAACAGCTTGGAAAGACATGATCGAGCACAAACTCATAAGCAAAGAAGATTACTAAGAGCTGTTGAATCGCAATGCGGACTCGATTAAATTATCGGTGTCCTTGAGTGTCCAACAACTCAGAACATGAGGAAACTGGAATCAGTGAAGGAAAACATAGCTGACGAGGAGCTTATAAGAAGCTATGTAGCTCCATGATTTTCTCGAGATACCAGGGGTAATACTCGGATGTAGATCAGAATTAAAGCTTGGACCGATGTAGTGACGGAGCAGCGACAGCGATGAATCGACAACGGCGAGCTCCTGGATCCGTAGGAGGAAGACGGTCGATGTCGACGTCTGGGCGCAGCTCCGGCTCGATACAATGCACGGGGAGGACGAGGAGGTTGGTGCGGTCCTTCTTGGAGCGACGGCAAGGCGCGGGAGCCACGGTGGCCGCGTCTAGCCGACGGCCATGGCGGCGGTGGCGCTCAGGAGAGGAGGGGCGAGCAATGGAGAGGGGGAGAGGAGTGGCAGAGACGTCCAGAGGATAGCAGGGGGCCGTTCTTATCCATCCACGCCAGCAGGGGGAAAGATCTCGCGCGACAGGAGCCGGACGAGCGAGGGCGCGCGTCGGTCGCCATGGCGTCGGCCTTCTCCTGGCGCTGGCGCGAGGAGGACGAAAGGCCGGCCACAGTGGGCTGGGCTACACTGTTGGGCTGGCTGGGCCAAGTGCATAGTGCCGCTTTTCCATTTTTCTTTTTCTTTTCTGTTTTCATTCTTTTGCTTCTGCTTTATTTTCTTTTGGCCACAATTCCTTTTAGCAAAAATGTGCAATATGGTCCATCAAATAGCTTGCAATATTCTTCATTGCCACAACAAGTTTAAACATTTTTGGGCACTGTGGGAATTAACCATGCAATTAATGAGCACTTTTAAATGCAAAAATGACTCTGTTTTGATGGTGGGGTCCACACCAGCTTGAGGGTGATGTTGTTTTCCTAAACAACATTTGTTTTGTGAGTTATAGCAAGTGTGCAACATTTTTCCCATGCTGTATGAGGATTTAATTTATCACAATAAAATCCTAGGGCATTTAGAAGTGGAATTTGAAATGAGATATGAATGTCAACTTGATCATATCCCACTTAGCAAAATGATTTGTTGCTGATCATGGTCATCACTGTAGCTTAATTACAATCATTACTGTAGCAGAGATCCAGGGTGTCACAAGGGTTGAGTCCACTCGGGAGTGATTATCAGCATTTCATGGACCAGATCCACTATAGCTGGAACTTCAACCTCAGTCGGGTCGGAAGGACCGACTGCTTGCGGGGGCTCCTCTGTAAAAGGATCTTCTGCGATTGTCGGAGCACGTAGATGTTCAAGGAATATGTCTTTCGGGACTGCTCGGCGAGTGGATCCGATCTTCGCCAGATCGTCTGCTGCTTGATTCTTCGCACGAGGAATGTGGTGCAGCTCCAGGCCTTCAAAATTCTTCTCCAGCTTCCTGACTGCGTTGCAGTATCCGGTCATTGCTGGACTCCGAATGTCCCACTCCTTCATCACTTGATTGACAACAAGGTCCGAGTCTCCATAAACCATCAACCGACGAATGCCGAGTGAGATGGCCATGTGGAGCCCGTACAAGAGGGCTTCATATTCAGCCTGATTGTTTGATGAGTCAAAATGGATCTGGAGAACATAGTTCAGTCGGTCTCCTTTGGGAGAGACAAGAACCACGCCAGCCCCCGAGCCATTGAGCATCTTGGAACCGTCGAAGAACATGGTCCAGTGTTCAGGAACACTCAGGATTGGTTGCTCCTGCTCAATCCACTCGGCCATAAAATCAACCAATGCTTGGGACTTGATTGCTTTCTTGGCTTCGAATTTGATTTCCAGCGGAAGGAGCTTGATTGCCCACTTCGCCACTCGGCCAGCGGCGTCCCTGTTATGCAAGATCTCCGACAGGGGAGCGCTGCTGACGACCGTGACCGAGTGATCTTGGATGTAATGGATTACCTTCTTTGCAGTTAGGTAAATACCATAAACTAGCTTCTGGTAGTGTGGGTACCTCTGCTTGGAAGGAGTTAGCACTTCTGAGATGTAATATATGGGTCTTTGGACTTTGAATGCTTTTCCTGGCTCTTCTCGCTCCACCGCAAGGACTGTGCTCACCACCTGGCTGGTCGCCGCGATGTACTGGAGTAAAGGTTCCTAGCTGCCTGGAGCAGCTAACACCGGCTGGGTGGAAAGCAATGCTTTGAGCTCAGCGAATGCGGCTTGCGCTTCATCGGTCCACTCGAATTTATCAGATTTCTTCATCAGTCAGTAGAGAGGAAGAGCCTTCTCTCCGAGTCTTGAGATTAATCGGCTCAGGGCCGCAAGGTGTCCTGTCAACTTCTGCACATCGTGTAAACGCTCTGGCTGCTTCATTCGGACTATAGCACCGATTTTGTCAGGGTTCGGATCGATTCCCCGTTCGAAAACGAGAAAACCGAGTAACTTTCCGGCGGGAACTCCGAATGTGCACTTAGGTGGATTCAACTTGATCCCGAAACGGCGTAAGTTTGTGAAGGTTTTGGCGAGGTCAGTCAGGAGTTCGGAATCTTTCCTAGACTTGACCACGATGTCGTCCATATAAGCCTCCACATTCCGACTGATTTGCTTCTGCAAACACTTCTGGATCATACGCATGAAAGTGGCTCCAGCATTTTTCAAACCGAATGGCATCGTGATATAGCAAAAACACCCGAATGGGGTGATGAAGGCTGTTTTTATTTCATCAGGGCCGAACATTCGGATCTGGTGGTACCCGGAGTACGCATCCAGGAACGACAGACGTTCACATCCGGCTATTGAGTCCACTATTTGATCTATCCTAGGTAAAGGAAAATGATCTTTCGGGCAGGCCCGATTGAGGTGTTTGAAGTCAATGCACATACGGAGTGACTTATCCTTCTTCGGCACTAGGACCACATTCGCGAGCCACTCGGAGTGGTAGATTTCGCGAATGAACTCGGCAGCGAGAAGCCGAGCTATCTCTTGATCAATCGCCTTGCGCTTCTCGACGGAGGATCGGCGCAAGTACTCCTTGACTGGCTTGGCCTTGGGATCGGTTCGGAGTCGGTGCTCAGCCAGTTCCCTGGGTACACCAGGCATGTTAGAGGGCTTCCATGCGAAGATGTCCCAGTTCTCACGGAGGAACTGGATGAGCTCGGCTTCCTATTTGTCCCTGAGTGAAGTGGACATGTTCGTCGGGGCGGCACTCGGATCACTCGGATGGACATGAACTTGTTTAGTTTCACCAGACAATTGGAAAGCTGATTCTGTAGTTGGCCGCTTCGACCTGAGCAAATCAGCCTGGTCCACCTCCTTCTTGTATCCTTCAAGTTTGGCTGCCAGCACCTGTTCACTGGCTATCTTCATGCCCTGCTGTAGGCACTCTTCGGCGACTATCCGATTGCCAGTGACTGTGATCACGCCTTTAGGCCCTGGCATCTTGAACTTGAGATACACGTAACATGGTCTGGCCATGAAACGTGCGTAGGCAGGCCTACCCAGGATAGTGTGGTACGCACTGCGAAAGTCGACCACTTCAAAAGTCAGTTTTTCCTTTCGGAAATTCTTTTCACCGCCGAATACCACGTCCAACGTGATCTGACCGAGTGATTCAGCCTTCTTCCCAGGGACTATCCCATGGAAATGCATGTTACTCTTGCTCAATCGGGACATCGGGATGCCCATAGCGCTGAGTGTGTCGGCATATATGATATTAAGTCCGCTGCCTCCATCCATTAGGACTTTGCGCAGTCGGACACCACCCACTGCTGGGTCAACGACCAGCGCTTGCCTCCCAGGGGTGGCGATATGGGGCGGATGATCCGACTGGTCGAAGGTGACGGGAATCTTCGTCTAGTTGAGGTATTTGGTAACGGCCGGAACCGCCATACTGACCTCCCGATTGATTACTTTGAGCTGCCTTTTGCTTTCAACATCAGCGAAAATCACGTTGATGACCTTGTCGATTTTCGGATACTCGGAAGTATCCTCCTGTTCCTCGACATCGACCTTCTCACCCGAGGGCTCAGCGCCCATCTCCTGCTTGAGCAGGCGACATTCCCGAGTGGTGTGCTTCGGAAGCACAACGTTGCCTTCTTCATCCGTCTTGGTATGAATCTAGCACGGTTGGTCAAGGATGTCGGATTTATACTCGGACTTCTTCTTGGGAGTCCATTCTTTCTTCTTCTTTTTAGGCTTCGGCTTGCCTTGCCCCTGCCCTTGGACAGCTGCGACTTCAGCTTTGCCAGAAGTGTCAGCTTTCCGCTTCTGATTCTTTCCGGCGTTGCCTCCCGATTGAGGGGCGTTGCCGGCTCTGGCTTTGCCGCTTCAGAGGCGGTCTTCTTCTTCGCCATTGGCGTACTTGTTTGCAATCTCCATGGCCCGACTGAGGGACATATCCCCAGACCGACCGAACTTCAGGACCAACTCCCAATACCGAGTGCCTGCCTTGAAGGCGCACACGGCCTAGTGCTCGGTGACATTCTCCACAGTGTTATGCAGTGTGGTCCAGCGCTGTATGTACTCTTGGAGAGTCTCATTGTTCTTCTGAACACAGTGCTGGAGTTCCGTCAGTCCACCAGGACGCTTGTAGGAGCCTTCGAATGTTTTGACAAACACTCGGGCCAATTCGTCCCAGCAGAAAATGCAATTGGCGGGCAACGGATTTAGTCACGCCCGTGCGGACCCTTCCAACATGAGCGGAAGGTGTGACGTAATCATTGCCGCCGCCGATCTGGATGGCGACTCGATAATCTTCGAGCTAAGTCTCTGGTTTGGACTCGCCGTTGAACTTTCCCATCCCGGTTGCTAATCGGTAATTGGGGGGTATCTCCGCCTCCCGGATGTATCTGCTGAAACATCCGAGACCGGTAAATCCCCAACCACTCGCTTGGTCCATGTCATATCTGTTCCGATCGACCACTCGCTGAGTGATGTCCGATCGGGCATCATAGCCTCTGTGTCTGACAGGGCTCCGCTCGCGGTTTCTCCCGAGTGGATAGCCCCCATCATACGGACGTTGACCATGTGGTCCAGCACTGTATGTACTCTTGGGGAGTTCGAATGAAATCGCGGTCGTCGCGCCTGCGTCCTCCATACTGGCCTCTCGGATGAGGAGGAGTCCGCGGGTCTCTCCTCGGCGCAAGAGGACTGTGAGCTGACTACACAATATCTGCCCGAGTGGATTCGTTATGAATACGTTGGTGAGATTGCGATACCTCTGAATTTTGCTGAAGGGCCGTCTTCAGCAGCGCCTGGATCTCCCGAATGTCCTCTCCTGCCGCTGAATTGGACGGCTGGATAGAATCAGCGATCCGAGTGGCCGTGGCCAGGTTCATCAAAGGGGTACGCATCGTTGGGATGGTGTACGGGCGTTCCTTTGTGAATGTTAACTGGCGACGGCTGCGGCTGGAACTGGGAAAATCCCTTGCCGCGCGCTCGTCGAGTGACTGTTGTAGCCGCTCGAGACACTCACCCTCGGCCAGAGTGGCTTGGCGAGCTGCCTCAAGGGCTATCTGCTCGGGGGTGTTCCCCGCGATAGGTGTCTGAAGAACCTCATCGTTTCTGCGCCTGAGTTCCTCCCGCTGTTCCCGAGTGAGCGGTCGGGGGATGTAGCCGTTGGTACTGGCGTCACGATGATCGCCGTCCCGATCACGGGCTCCTCCGGCCGAATGCCCTGGAGGCACAGCGTCGCGGGACGGTCTGGCCATGAAGACCTCCGCCACATCTCCGCTGCTCTCGAAATCGGCGGCATCGGAGGAGTCATCACCCAAAGAAGAGAACGGGCAGTGCACTGCCTCGTCGGCTTTGAGTGCGGCCATTTGCTGCCCCGCGGCCTGTGCCGCCACAGCGTGTTTGATCCAACGCTGCAGCCTGGAGCGCCCGGAGCACCGACAGAATGCCGCGAGACGTGTAGGGTAGACCAGTCGATAAGGCGTGGACGGCTGCCGGAGAAGAACTCCGAACGTCGCCGCGCTAAAGTGCACGGCACCGTGAGCGGGCAGTGCGTCCGCGTCCAGCGGCGCTTCCTGCAGCCACGCCGAATCATCGACGGCGAAACTGAGTGACCCGAAGAAGATCTCGCCGCCAAAAGTGTTCATGATGAACGAGAAGATGGAAATTCCACCTGTGCCGGAATTCGCTAGATGCGCAGCCCCAAGGTGGGCGACAACTGTCGTGGGAATGTCCCTGACAATAGAACTAGGGGTACGAATGCAGGGGCGTTGTCTAGCTACGGCTCAGGTGTGACACTCGGATGTGTACGAGTTCAGGCCCCACTCGGAAGTGGTAAAAGCCCTACGTCTCGAGCCCTGAGGCTGGTGTTGTTTAGCTTATGGGTGTATATGGGAATACTGTTGGGGAACGTTGCATGGGAAACAAAAATTTTCCTACGCACACATAAGATCTATCCATGGTGATGAGCATCTACGAGAGGGAGAGTGAATCTACATACCCTTGTAGATCGCTAAGCGGAAGCGTTAATAAACGCGGTTGATGTAGTCGAACGTCTTCGCGATCCAAATCGCCGAGCGTCCCGCGATCCAATCACGATCCTTCCGATCTAGTGCCGAACGGACGGCACCTCCGCGTTTAACACACGTACGGCTTGATGACGCCTTCACCTCCTCGATCCAGCGAGCGATGATGAAGTAGTGGTTGAGTTCCAGCAGCACGACGGCGTGGTGATGGTGGTGAGGAACAATCTCTGCAGGGCTTCGCCAAGCACTACGGAGATTATGACGGAGGAACTAGAGGGTTAGGGTTGCGGCACACGGCTTGGGGAAATCTTGATGTGTCCCGTGTGCTAGCCCTGCCCCTCTATTTATATGTTGAGCCTTGGGGTCTAAACTTGGAGTAAAAGCCTCCTCCGGGTCGGTTTTGCCCGCACAAGGTCGGTTTGGCCCGCAGGGAAAGAGTCCAACTCGGATCCCTGCCGAACCGTGCACAACCGCGCACAAGCGGTAGTACCGCTTCACACAAGCGGTAGTACCGCTTGGGCGGTAGTACCGCTTCACACAAGCGGTAGTACCGCTCGGACGGTAGTACCGCTTCACCAAGCGGTAGTACCGCTTACGCGGCAGCAAAACTACTTTTGCACTTTCCAATACCTTGTGGGCTTTATCCCTTTGGCTCATATAAAGTGTTGCTGCACCCGAACACTTCGGTAAACATCCGGAACCCCTTCCGGTGAACTCTGGAACTCTTCCGGAGATCGAAACACTATTATCACATATATCAATCTTTACCTCCGGACTCTTCCGGAGATCCTCGTCATGTCCGGGATCTTATCCGAGACTTCCGAACAACTTTCGGTCACCAACATAATAACTCAATTATACTAATCGTCACCAAACGTTAAGTGTGTAGACCCTGCGGGTTCGAGAACTATGTAGACATGACCGAGACACCTCTACGGCCAATAACCAATAGCGGGACCTGGATGCCCATATTGGCTCCTACATATTCTACGAAGATCTTTATCGGTCGAACCTCTATGTCAAGGATTCAGTTAATCCCGTATGCTGTTCCCTTTGTTCTTCGGTATGTTACTTGCCCGAGATTCGATCGTCGGTATCACTATACCTAGTTCAATCTCGTTACCGGCAAGTCTCTTTACTCGTTCCGTAATACAAGATCCTGTGGCTAACTCTTTAGTCACTTTGCTTGCAAGGCTCAATGTGATGTTGTATTACCGAGTGGGCCCTGAGATACCTCTCCGTCATACGGAGTAACAAATCCCAGTCTTGATCCATGCCAACCCAACAGACACCCTCGGAGATACCTGTAGAGCACCTTCACCCAGTTACGTTGCGACGTTTGATACACACAAGGTATTCCTCCGGTGTCAGTGAGTTGCATGATCTCATGGTCAAAGGAACAGATACTTGACATGCAGAAAACAATAGCAATAAACTGACACGATCAAATGCTACGTTTACAGTTTGGGTCTTGTCCATCACATCATTCTCCTAATGATGTGATCCCGTTATCAAATGACATCTCATGTCAATGGCTAGGAAACCTTAACCATCTTTGATCAACGAGCTAGTCAACTAGAGGCTTACCAGGGAGACAGTGTTGTCTATGTACCCACACATGTATTTGAGTTTCCAATCAATACAATTATAGCATGGATAATAAACGATTATCATTAACAAGGAAATATAATAATAACCAATTTATTATTGCCTCTAGGGCATATTTCCAACAGTCTCCCACTTGCACTAGAGTCAATAATCTAGTTCACATCACTATGTGATTTACATTGTAATGAATCGAACACCCATGCAGTTCTGGTGTTGTTCATGTTTAGCCCTTGGAAGAGGTTTAGTCATCGGATCTGCAACATTTAGATCCGTGTGTACTTTGCAAATATTTATGTCGTCCTCCTTGATGTAATCGCGGATGGAATTGAAACGTCGCTTTATGTGTCTGGTCCTCTTGTGAAATCTTGGTTCCTTGGCTAGAGCAATGGCACCAGTATTATCACAAAACAGAGTCATTGGGTTAAGTGCACTAGGCACTACTCCAAGATCTGTCATGAACTCCTTCATCCAGACACCTTCCTTCGCCGCCTCCGAGGCAGCGATGTACTCCGCTTCGCATGTAGAATCTGCTACCACGCTTTGCTTGGAACTGCACCAGCTAACCGCACCCCCATTAAGAATAAATACGTATCCGGTTTGCGACTTAGAGTCATCCGGATCAGTGTCAAAGCTTGCATCGACGTAACCCTTTACGACGAGCTCTTGATCACCTCCATAAACGAGAAACATGTCCTTAGTCCTTTTCAGGTACTTCAGGATATTCTTGACCGCCGTCCAGTGTTCCATTCCTGGATCACTTTGAAACCTTCCGACCATACTTATGGCAAGGCTGACATCGGGTCTTGTGCACAGCATTGCATACATGATAGAGCCTATGGCCGAAGCATAGGGGATGACACTCATCTTTTCTCTATCTTCTGCAGTCACTGGGCATTGAGTCTTACTCAACTTCACACCTTGCAAAACAGGCAAGAACCCCTTCTTGGACTGATCCATTTTGAACTTCTTCAAAATCTTATCAAGGTATGTGCTTTGTGAAAGTCCTATTAAGCGTCTTGATCTATCTCTATAGATCTTGATGCCTAATATGAAAGCAGCTTCTCCTAGGTCCTTCATTGAAAAACTCTTGTTCAAATATTCCTTTACGCTTTCCAGCATTTCTATATTGTTTCCAATCAGCAATATGTCATCCACATATAATATTAGAAACGCTATAGAGCTCCCACTCACTTTCTTGTAAATACAAGCTTCTCCGTAAACTTGTATAAACTCGAACGCTTTGATCACATCATCAAAACGAAGATTCCAACTCCGAGATGCTTGCACCAGTCCATAAATGGATCGCTGGAGTTTGCAAACTTTGTCAGCATTCTCTGGATCGACAAAACCTTCTGGTTGCATCATATACAACTCTTCCTTAAGGTAACCGTTAAGGAACGCTGTTTTGACATCCATCTGCCAAATTTCATAATCGAAAAAGGCAGCTATTGCTAACATGATTCTGACGGACTTAAGCATCGCTACAGGTGAGAAGGTCTCATCGTAGTCAACTCCTTGAACTTGTGAAAAACCCTTTGCCACAAGTCGAGCTTTATAGACGGTGACATTACCGTCCGCGTCCGTCTTCCTCTTAAAGATCCATTTGTTCTGAATGGCCTTACGCCCTTCAGGTAATACTTCCAAAGTCCATACTTTGTTTTCATACATGGATCCCATCTCGGATTTCATGGCCTCTAACCATTTCTCGGAATCCGGGCCCATCATCGCTTCTCCATAGCTCGTAGGTTCATCGTTGTTTAACAACATGACCTCTAAGACAGGGTTGCCGTACCACTCAGGAGTAGTACGCGTCCTTGTCGACCTACGAGGTTCGATAGCAACTTGATCCAAAGCTTCATGATCATCATCATTAACTTCCTCTTCAGCTAATGTAGGCTCCACAGAAACAACTTTCTGCGTTGCGCTACTCTTAGGTTGAAGTAAAGGTTCAATAACCTCATCAAGTTCTATCTTCCTCCCACTCAATTCTTTCGAGAGAAACTCTTTCTCAAGAAATGTTCCGTTTTTAGCGACAAACATTTTGCCTTCGGATCTGAGATAGAAGGTATACCCAACTGTCTCTTTTGGGTATCCTATGAAGACGCATTTCTCCGCTTTGGGTTCCAGCTTTTCAGGCTAAAGCTTTTTGACATAAGCATCATATCCCCAAACTTTAAGAAACGACAGCTTTGGCTTCTTGCCAAACCAAAGTTCATATGGCGTCGTCTCAACGGATTTCGATGGTGCCCTATTTAAAGTGAATGCAGCTGTCTCTAATGCATAACCCCAAAACGATAGTGGCAAATCGGCAAGAGACATCATAGATCGCACCATATCTAATAAGGTTCGATTACGACGTTCGGACACACCATTACGCTGTGGTGTTCCAGGCGGTGTCAATTGTGAAACAATTCCACACTGTCTTAAGTGACTGCCAAACTCATAACTCAGATATTCTCCTCCTCGATCAGATCGTAGGAATTTAATCTTCTTGTTACGATGATTCTCAACTTCACTCTGAAATTGTTTGAACTTTTCAAATGTTTCAGACTTGTGTTTCATTAAGTAAATATACCCATATCTACTTAAGTCATCAGTGAAGGTGAGAAAGTAACGATAACCACCGCGCGCCTCAATACTCATTGGACCGCACACATCAGTATGTATGATTTCCAATAAGTCACTTGCCCGTTCCATTATTCCAGAGAACGGCGTTTTAGTCATCTTGCCCATGAGGCATGGCTCACATGTGTCAAGTGATTCAAAATCAAGTGACTCCAAAAGTCCATCAGCATGGAGCTTCCTCATGCGTTTTACGCCAATATGACCTAAACGGCAGTGCCACAAGAAAGTGGTATTATCATTATCAATTCTACATCTTTTGGCATCAATGTTATGAACATGTGTATTATTACTATCGAGATTCAATAAGAATAAACCCCTCACATTGGGTGCATGACCATAAAAGATATTACTCATATAAATAGAACAACCATTATTCTCTGATTTAAATGAGTAACCGTCTCGCAATAAACAAGATCCAGATATAATGTTCATGCTTAACGCAGGCACCAAATAACACTTATTTAGGTTCATCACTAATCCCGACGGTAATCGAAGAGCGAGCGTGCCGACGGCGATCACATCAACCTTGGAACCATTTCCCACGCGCATCGTCACTTCGTCCTTTGCCAGCCTCCGTCTATTCCGCAGTTCCTGTTTTGAGTTGCAAATATGAGCAACCGCACCGGTATCAAATACCCAGGCACTACAACGAGAGTTGGTAAGGTACACATCAATAACATGTATATCATATATACCTTGTTTGTTGTTGGCCGCCTTCTTGTCAGCCAAATACTTGGGGCAGTTCCGCTTCCAGTGTCCAGTTCCCTTGCAATGAAAACACTCAGTTTCTGGTTTGGGTCCAGCCTTGGGTTTCTTCACGAGAGGAGCAACTGCTTTGCCACTCTTCTTAGAGTTACCCTTCTTACCCTTGCCATTTTTCTTGAAACTAGTGGTTTTATTGACCATCAACACTTGATGCTCCTTCTGAATTTCAGACTCAGCGACTTTCAGCATCGCAAACAGCTCGGCAACTGACTTGTTCATCCCGTGCATGTTATAGTTCAACACGAAGCTCTTGTAGCTAGGCGGCAATGATTGAAGAACTCTGTCAGTGATAGCCTCTGGCGGAAGGGGCATCCCTAACTCAGCCAGACGGGTGGAGTACCCAGACATTCTGAGCACGTGATCACTGATAGACCCGTTCTCCTCCATCTTGCAAGCATAGAACTTATCGGAGATCTCATATCTCTCGATCCGGGCATTCTTCTGAAAGATAAACTTCAACTCCTGGAACATCTCATATGCTCCATGACGTTCAAAACGTCTTTGAAGTCCCGGTTCTAAGCCATACAACATTGCACATTGAACTATTGAGTAATCATCAGAACGAGCCTGCCAGGCGTTCACAACGTCTAGAGACTCAACTGGAGCGGGTGGATCACCAAGCGGTGCATCAAGGACATAAGCCTTCTGGGAAGCCGTAAGGATAATCCTTAGATTACGGGCCCAGTCCACAAAGTTACTTCCATCATCTTTCAACTTAGCTTTCTCTAGGAACGCATTAAAATTCAGGGGTGCTACTGCGCGAGCCATGATCTACAACATAAATATAGCAAAGACAACTTAGACTATTGTTCTAGATAATGAGTTTAGTTAATCATATTACTTAAAAACTCCCACTCAAATTGACATCCCTCCGATCATTCGAGTGTTACATGATCCAAATCCACCAACTCAAGTCCGATCATCACGTGAGTTGAGGTGGTTTCAATGGTGAACATCTTCATGTTGATCATATCTACTATATGACTCATGTTCGACCTTTCGGTCTCTTGTGTTCCGAGGCCATGTCTGTACATGCTAGGCTCGTCAAGTTTAACCCGAGTGTTCCGCACGTGCAACATGGCTTGCACCCGTTGTATGCGAACGTAGAGTCTATCACACCCGATCATCACGGCGTGTCTCGAAACGACGAACTTTCGCAACGGTGCACACTTGGGGAGAACACAATTTATCTTGAAATTTAAGTGAGGGATCACCTTATAATGCTACCGTCGTCCTAAGCAAAATAAGATGCATAAAAGGATTAACATCACATGCAAATCATAAGTGACATGATATGGCCATGAACTTGTGCTTTTGATCTCCATCTCCAAAGCACCGGCATGATCTCCATCGTCACCGGCATGACACCATGATCTCCATCATCTTGATCTCCATCAACGTGTCGCCATAAGGTTGTCGCGCCGACTGTTGCTTCCACGACTATAGCTAACGTTTAGCGATAAAGTAAAGCATTACATAGCGCTTAATGATTGACACGCAGGTCATACAATAATTAAAGACAACTCTATGGCTCCTGCCAGTTGCCGTACTCATCGACATGCAAGTCGTGATATTCTATACAACACATGATCATCTCATACATCACATATATCTCATCATGTAATTGGCCATATCACATCACAACATACCCTGCAAAAACAAGTTAGACGTCCTCTAATTGTTGTTGCAAATTTTACGTGGCTGCTACGGGTTTGCAAGAACCGTTCTTACCTACGCAAAACCACAACGTGGTGTAGTGATTGCTTTTTGATCTTCTAAAAGAACCCTCTTCATTGAAATCGATTCAACTAAAGTGAGAGAGACAGACACCCGCTAGCCATCTTTATGCAACGAAGTTACATGTCAGTTGAAGGAACCTGTCTCGCGTAAGTGTACGCGTAATGTCGGTCCGGGCCGCTTCATCTCACAGTACCGCCGAATCAAATATCAACTAGTAACGGCAAGCAATATGTATACATCCACGCCCACAACTCGTTTGTGTTCTACTCGAGATCTCATCTACGCATAGACCTGGCTCATGATGCCACTGTTGGGGAACGTTGCATGGGAAACAAAAATTTTCCTACGCACACATAAGATCTATCCATGGTGATGAGCATCTACGAGAGGGAGAGTGAATCTACATACCCTTGTAGATCGCTAAGCGGAAGCGTTAATAAACGCGGTTGATGTAGTCGAACGTCTTCGCGATCCAAATCGCCGAGCGTCCCGCGATCCAATCACGATCCTTCCGATCTAGTGCCGAACGGACGGCACCTCCGCGTTCAACACACGTACGGCTTGATGACGCCTTCACCTCCTCGATCCAGCGAGCGATGATGAAGTAGTGGTTGAGTTCCAGCAGCACGACGGCGTGGTGATGGTGGTGAGGAACAATCTCTGCAGGGCTTCGCCAAGCACTACGGAGATTATGACGGAGGAACTAGAGGGTTAGGGTTGCCGCACACGGCTTGGGGAAATCTTGATGTGTCCCGTGTGCTAGCCCTGCCCCTCTATTTATATGTTGAGCCTTGGGGTCTAAACTTGGAGTAAAAGCCTCCTCCGGGTCGGTTTTGCCCGCACAAGGTCGGTTTGGCCCGCAGGGAAAGAGTCCAACTCGGATCCCTGCCGAACCGTGCACAGCCGCGCACAAGCGGTAGTACCGCTTCACACAAGCGGTAGTACCGCTTGGGCGGTAGTACCGCTTCACACAAGCGGTAGTACCGCTCGGACGGTAGTACCGCTTCACCAAGCGGTAGTACCGCTTACGCGGCAGCAAAACTACTTTTGCACTTTCCAATACCTTGTGGGCTTTATCCCTTTGGCTCATATAAAGTGTTGCTGCACCCGAACACTTCGGTAAACATCCGGAACCCCTTCCGGTGAACTCTGGAACTCTTCCGGAGATCGAAACACTATTATCACATATATCAATCTTTACCTCCGGACTCTTCCGGAGATCCTCGTCATGTCCGGGATCTTATCCGAGACTTCCGAACAACTTTCGGTCACCAACATAATAACTCAATTATACTAATCGTCACCAAACGTTAAGTGTGTAGACCCTGCGGGTTCGAGAACTATGTAGACATGACCGAGACACCTCTACGGCCAATAACCAATAGCGGGACCTGGATGCCCATATTGGCTCCTACATATTCTACGAAGATCTTTATCGGTCGAACCTCTATGTCAAGGATTCAGTTAATCCCGTATGCTGTTCCCTTTGTTCTTCGGTATGTTACTTGCCCGAGATTCGATCGTCGGTATCACTATACCTAGTTCAATCTCGTTACCGGCAAGTCTCTTTACTCGTTCCGTAATACAAGATCCTGTGGCTAACTCTTTAGTCACTTTGCTTGCAAGGCTCAATGTGATGTTGTATTACCGAGTGGGCCCTGAGATACCTCTCCGTCATACGGAGTAACAAATCCCAGTCTTGATCCATGACAACCCAACAGACACCCTCGGAGATACCTGTAGAGCACCTTTATAGTCACCCAGTTACGTTGCGACGTTTGATACACACAAGGTATTCCTCCGGTGTCAGTGAGTTGCATGATCTCATGGTCAAAGGAACAGATACTTGACATGCAGAAAACAATAGCAATAAACTGACACGATCAAATGCTACGTTTACAGTTTGGGTCTTGTCCATCACATCATTCTCCTAATGATGTGATCCCGTTATCAAATGACATCTCATGTCAATGGCTAGGAAACCTTAACCATCTTTGATCAACGAGCTAGTCAACTAGAGGCTTACCAGGAACACAGTGTTGTCTATGTACCCACACATGTATTTGAGTTTCCAATCAATACAATTATAGCATGGATAATAAACGATTATCATTAACAAGGAAATATAATAATAACCAATTTATTATTGCCTCTAGGGCATATTTCCAACAAATACAGGTGTCGGAACCTTGCTACGGCGTCCAGTGGTGGCTTATATAGAGTGCGCCCCCACCAGCCGAGCGCCGCATTGAATGCTAGTTAGAGCTAGTTACAGAAACTGCCGCTTTAACTAGTACGTTACATGTAACGCCTGACTGATCAATCCCGGAGGACGTCCTTTCGTATAACTCAACGCTATGTCTCCTGACCATTGAGTTCTCGTTGTCCGAGTGCGAATGTGATCATCCGAGTGCGTCTTCAAGATCATCCGAGTGAACCTTCAGATCTTACCGAGTGCACTTCTTCTTCTGAGCTTCGATGCTGACATGGAACCATTGTTGGGCCCTAGATGTCAGGTCCATGACCCTACCCAAGGTAGGCATCCTCATCAGCTGCGATCCTGTATCGCCTAAATTAAAAACTACTCCGAGTGAGGATTTCATTCATCCACACTCGGGGGCTTAGCTGCGATCTTATATCGCCTAAGTTAAAAATTACTCCGAGTGAGGATTTGATCCACACTCGGGGGCTTAGCTGCAAGCCGGTATCGCCTAAGTTAAAAACTACCCCGAGTGAGGATTTCATCCACACTCGGGGGCTTAGCTGTGATCCTGTATCGCCTAAGTTAAAAACTACTTCGAGTGAGTATTTCATACACACTCGGGGGCCTAGCTGCGATGCTTTATCGCCTAAGTTGAAAACTACTCCGAGTGAGGATTTCATCCACACTCGGGGATTTAGCCGCGAGCCTGTATCACCTAAGTTAAAAACTACTCCGAGTGAGGATTTCATCCACACTCGGGGGCTTAGCTGCGATCCTGTATCGCCTAAGTTAAAAACTACTCCGAGTGAGGATTTCATCCACACTCGGGGGCTTAGCTGCGAGCCTGTATCGCCTAAGTTAAAAACTACTCCGAGTGAGGACTTCATCCACACTCGAGGGCTTAGCTGCGATCCTGTATCGCCTAAGTTAAAAACTACTTCGAGTGAGGATTTCATCCACACTCGGGGGCTTAGCTGCGAGCCTGTATCGCCTAAGTTAAAAACTACTCCGAGTGAGGATTTCATCCACACTCGGGGGCTTAGCTGCGATCTTATATCGCCTAAGTTAAAAATTACTCCGAGTGAGGATTTCATCCACACTCGGGGGCTTAGCTGCGAGCCTGTATCGCCTAAGTTAAAAACTACTCCGAGTGAGGATTTCATCCAGACTCGGGGGCCTAGCTGTGATCCTGTATCGCCTAAGTTAAAAACTACTTCGAGTGAGGATTTCATCCACACTCGGGGACTAGCTGCGATCCTTTATCGCCTAAGTTAAAAACTTCTCCGAGTGAGGATTTCATCAACACTCGGGCGCTTAGCTGTGATCCTGTATTGCCTATGTTAAAAACTACTCCGAGTTAGGATTTCATCCACACTCGGGGGCTTAGCTGCGAGCCTGTATCGCCTAAGTTAAAAACTACTCCGAGTGAGGACTTCATCCACACTCGGGGGCTTAGCTGCAATCCTATATCGCCTAAGTTAAAAACTACTTCGAGTGAGGATTTCATCCACACTCGGGGGCTTAGCTACGAGCCTGTATTGCCTAAGTTATAAACTACTCCGAGTGAGGATTTCATCCACACTCGGGGGCTTAGCTGCGATCCTATATCGCCTAAGTTAAAAACTACTCCGAGTGAGGATTTTATCCACACTCGGGGGCTTAGCTGCGATCCTGTCTTGCCTAAGTTAAAAATTACTCCGAGTGAGGAGTTCATCCACACTCGGGGGCTTAGTTGTGATCCTGTATCGAATAAGTTAAAAACTACTCCGAGTCAGGACTTCATCCTCACCCGGAGGCTTAGGTGTGATCCTGTATCGCCTAAGCTGAAAACTATTCCGAGTGAGGATTTCATCCACACTTGGGGGCTTAGCTGCGATCCTGTATCGCCTAAGTTAAAAACTACTCCGAGTAAGGACTTCATCCACACTTAGGGGTTTAGCTGCGATCCTATATCGCCTAAGTTAAAAACTACTCCGAGTGAGGATTTCATTCTTCCACACTCGGGGGCTTAGCTGTGATCTTATATCGCCTAAGTTAAAAATTACTCCGAGTGAGGATTTCATCCACACTCGGGGGCTTAGCTGCGAGCCTGTATCACCTAAGCTAAAACTACTTCGAGTGAGGATTTCATCCACACTCGGGGGCTTAGCTCTGATCCTGTATCGCCTAAGTTAAAAACTACTTCGAGTGAGGATTTCATCCACACTCGGGGGCCTAGCTGCGATCCTTTATCGCCTAAGTTGAAAACTACTCCGAGTGAGGATTTCATCCACACTCGGGGACTTAGCCACGATCCTGTATCGCCTAAGTTAAAAACTATTCCGAGTGAGGACTTCATCCACACTCGGGGGCTTTGCCGTGATCCTGTATCGCCTAAGTGAAAAACTACTCCGAGTGAGGACTTCATCCACACTCGGGGGCTTAGCCGCGATCCTGTATCGTCTAAGTTTTAAACACCTCCGAGTGAGGATTTCATCCACACTCGGGGACTTAGCCGCGATCCTGTATCGCCTAAGTTAAAAATTACTCCGAGTGAGGATTTCATCCACACTCCGAGACCTAGCCACGATTCTGTATCACCTAAGTTAAAAACTACTCCGAGTGAGGATTTCATCCACGCTCGGGGACTTTGAAGCGATTCTGTATCGTCTAAGTTAAAAACTACTCCGAGTAAGGACTTCATCCACACTCGGGGGCTTAGGTGCGATCCTGTATCGCCCAAGTGAAAAACTACTCCGAGTGAGGATTTCATCCACACTCGGGGGCTTAGCTGCGATCCTGTATCGCCTAAGTTAAAAAGTACTCCGAGTGAGGATTTCATCCACACTCGGGGGCTTAGCTGCGAGCCTGTATCGCCTAAGTTAAAAACTACTCCGAGTGAGGATTTCATCCACACTTGGGGACTTAGCCGCGATTCTGTTTCGCCTAAGTTAAAAACTACTCCAAGTGAGGATTTCATCCACACTCGGGGGCTTAGTTGCGATCCTGTATCGCCTAAGTTGAAAACTACTCCGAGTGAGGATTTCATCCACACTCTGGGGCTTAGCGGCGATCCTGCATCGTCTAAGTTGAAAACTACTCCGAGTGAGGATTTCATCCACACTCGGGGACTTAGCCACGATTCTGTATCGCCTAAGTTAAAAACTACTCCGAGTAAGAACTTCATCCACAATCGGGGGCTTAGGTGCGATCCTGTATCGCCTAAGTTTTAAACTCCTCCGAGTGAGGCCTAAGTTAAAAACTACTCCGAGTGAGGACTTCATCCACACTCGGGGACTTAGCCGCGATCCTGTATCGTCTAAGTTTTAAACTCCTCCGTGTGAGGATTTCATCCACACTCGGGAACTTAGCCGCGATCCTGTATCGCCTAAGTTAAAAACTACTCCGAGTGAGGATTTCATCCACACTCGGGGACTTAGCCACGATTCTGTATCACCTAAGTTAAAAACTACTCCGAGTGAGGATTTCATCCACACTCGGGGACTTTGCCGCGATTCTGTATCGCCTAAGTTGAAAACTACTCCGAGTAAGGACTTCATCCACACTCGGGGGCTTAGGTGCGATCCTGTATTGGCTAAGTGAAAAACTACTCCGAGTGAGGATTTCATCCACACTCGGGGGCTTAGCTGCGATCCTGTATCGCCTAAGTTAAAAAGTACTCCGAGTGAGGATTTCATCCACACTCGGGGGCTTAGCTGCGAGCCTGTATTGCCTAAGTTAAAAACTACTCCGAGTGAGGATTTCATCCACACTCGGGGACTTAGCCGCGATTCTGTATCGCCTAAGTTAAAAACGACTCCGAGTGAGGATTTCATCCACACTCGGGGGCTTAGTTGCGATCCTGTATCGCCTAAGTTGAAAACTACTCCGAGTGAGGATTTCATCCACACTCGGGGGCTTAGCGGCGATCCTGCATCGCCTAAGTTGAAAACTACTCCGAGTGAGGATTTCATCCGCACTCGGGCGCTTAGCTGCGATCCTGTATCCCCTAAGTTAAAAACTACTCCGTGTGAGGATTTCATCCACCCTCGAGGGCTTAGCTGCGATCCTGTATCACCTAAGTTAAAAACTACTCTGAGTGAGGATTTCATCCACACTCGGGGACTTATCCGCGATCGTGTATCGCCTAAGTTAAAAACTACTCCGAGTGAGGATTTCATCCACGCTCGGCGACTTAGCCGCGATTCTGTATTGCCTAAGTTAAAATATACTCCGAGTGAGGATTTCATCCACACTCAGGGACTTAGCCGCGATTCTGTATCGCCTAAGTTAAAAACTACTCTGAGTGAGGATTTCATCCACACTCGGGGACTTAGCTGCGATTCTGTATCGCCTAAGCTAGAAACTACTCCGAGTGAAGACTTCTTCAACACTCGGGGGCTTTGCTGTGATCCTGTATCGCCTAATTCAAATATTACGCCGAATAGGAACTACGTCCACATTCGGTGGAAATTCAAACGAGCATTCAGAACGGTCAACTAAATGCATTCAAATGTCACAAAGTTTGAAGCAAAAGTACAGATAACCCGAGCCGCAAAGTTGCGGGGATTGTATCACTATAGGAACCACTCGGCATACCGAGGCAAATATGATTGAATGTTTTTTGTCTAGTGATCAGTCGGACGATGGTGGAGACGCTGCGTCGGTGAAGGTATCCAAGTCGATGACATCCTCGATCCGAGTAGCCGCTGGCATGAAAGTCTCCATGAAGTCGTCGATCTTGGCGTTCTTTCTGTTGACGACCTTCGGTGACTTTATATTTTCCTCGTCCACGCCTCTGCAGTGCACACGTTCAAGAGAAAGGGCGATATCTGCTCCGGCACGGGCTGCTGATTTCTTCCATGACTAGACTCGGCGCGACACATCCCTCAGTCGGTTCATGAGGACTTCCAAATCACTCGGAAGCTCTTCCTCAGGGGAAGTCTCTTTGGCGATCTCCTGGGTCACTTCACGCAGTCGCTTGAGGAAGATGGCCACCTCCTAGGTGCGCTCGTTAAGCCGAAGCATCGCAAGCATTGCGCTGTCACGAAGAATACCAGCACTCGAATCTAGCTCCTTTTCAATCTTGGAGGTCTCTTCGTCCAAGTCCAGGCACAAGTCTGACGAGCATTTGAGAAAGAGAATCAGGGATGGAAGAATGATAAGTTGGAAAAAGTTCGGAGTTCAATCGAGCCGAGTGCATACCTTTAAGCCTCTCGTTCATATCTCCGTAGTAGTCCTCGACGAGCTTCTCCAGCTCGGCCTTCTTGGCCGTGACTGCTTTCAGCTTCGTTTCAGCCTCAACGGCCTCTAGAGTGCTCCTCTTGGTGACATCCTCCAATGCCTTCTTCTCCTCCTCCCACTTCTCGAACGCCTTCAGCTTGTCCTCCACCTCCTTCGCCTTCCGACTGGCATCTTTCTGGGCAAATGCTAGGTCTTGGTCCTTCTTTTCCAGGGCCTCCTTCATGGTCTCTATAGAAATGGAAGCCCGTAGCCTCTTAGCAAGCTGAAGATTTTCACTACGTACATCTGGCGAAGTACTCTCAGTCGAACAGGGAAAAAGATCGAACTCAAAGCAATCGGTCGAGATCTGATTACCTTCGAGCGTCAGTTTCTCCTGCTCCACACGTGTACACTTGGTCTTCTCAGCTTCGAGGTTGCGACGCAACTCCTGCACCTCCTCCTCAAGAGTTTTATAGTGAGATCCGATCTCGCACACACCCTGCATACGACAACAACAATGACAAAGAATATTAGAGCTGACAATCGGATACAATGTAGAGGTTCAACAGCATTCGGATTTTGAGACTGTCGCCGACTGCTTCTGTCGACGGCACCCTCGGCGACTACACCCAGTGGGTGCACTCAGCGTGCCCCCACTGGAGAACTACCAGTTCTACACCCCAACGATCAAAGTCGAGAAGCTCTGGTCCATGGACCATCACCGCATCCTCTTCGACAAGTATCTCATAATTCGGATCCTACTACCTCAACATTCGGATTTTGAGACTGTCGCCGACTGCTTCGATCGACGGCAGCCTCGAGGACTACACCCAGTGGGTGCGGTCAGTGCGCTCCCACTGGAGAACTACCGGTTCTACACCCCGACGGTCAACGTCGAGAGGCTCTGGTCCATGGACCATCACCGCATCCTCTTCGACAAGTATCTCATAATTCGGATCCTACTACCTCAACATTCGGATTTTGAGACTGTCGCCGACTGCTTTAGTCGACGGTAGCCTCAGGGACTACACCCAGTGGGAGCGCTCAGCACGCCCCCAATGGAGAACTACCGGTTCTACACCCCGACGGTCAACGTCGAGAGGCTCTGGTCCATGGACCATCACCGCATCCTCTTCGACAAGTATCTCATCATTTGGATCTTACTACCTCAACATTCAGATTTCGAGACTGTCGCCGACTGCTTCAGTCGACGGCAGCCTCGGGGACTACACCCAGTGGGTGCGCTCAGCGTGCCCCCACTGGAGAACTACTAGTTCTACACCCCGACGATCAATGTCGAGAAGCTCTGGTCCATGGACCATCACCGCACCTCTTCGACAAGTATCTCATCATTCGGATCCTACTACCTCAACATTCGGATTTTGAGACTGTCGCGGACTACTTCGATCGACGACAGCCTCGAGGACTACACCCAGTGGGTGCGCTCAGTGCGCTCCCACTAGAGAACTACCGGTTCTACACCCCGACGGTCAACGTCGAGAGGCTCTGGTCCATGGACAATCACCGCATCCTCTTTGACAAGTATCTCATAATTCGGATCCTACTACCTCAACATTCGGATTTTGAGACTATCGCCGACTGCTTCAGTCGATGGTAGCCTCGGGGACTACACCCACTGGGAGCGCTCAGTGCGCCCCCACTTGAGAACTACCGGTTCTACACCCCGACGGTCAACGTCGAGAGGCTCTGGTCCATGGACCATCACCGCATCCTCTTCGACAAGTATCTCATCATTCGGATCTTTCTACCTCAACATTCATATTTTGAGACTGTCAACGACTGCTTCAGTCGACGGCAGCCTCGGGGACTACACCCAGTGGGTGCGCTCAGCCTGCTCCCACTGGAGAACTACTGGCTCTACACCCCGACGGTCAACGTCGAGAGGCTCTGGTCCATGGACCATCACCGCATCCTCTTCGACAAGTATCTCATCATTCGGATATTACTACTTCAACATTTGGATTTTGAGACTGTCGCCAACTGCTTCAGTCGACGAGAGCCTCGGGGACTATACCCAGTGGGTGCACTCAGCACGCTCCCACTAGAGAACTACCGGTTCTACACCCCGACGGTCAACGTCGAGAGGCTCTGGTCCATGGACCATCACCGCATCCTCTTCGACAAGTATCTCATCATTCGGATCCTATTACCTAAAACACCTAGTGGGTGTACTCCCACTCCTGACGTGAACCCACTCGGGACTCTACATGAACTCACTCAGGATTCTACAGGATTCTGAAAACAGCTTCAACGCAAATATGATGTGTTGTGGGAGTAATCCTCACAATAGTACGGGGGCTACGAATGAGTAGGGGGAAGCCTAGCTACGGAATAAGTGTCACACTCCGAATTTACGAGTTCGGACCCCACTCGGAAGTGGTAACAGTCCTACGTCTCGAGCCGTGAGGCTGTGTGTTTTCTTTGTATGGGTATGTGATTACAGGGAGTTCGTAACCCTTGTTCTGGCATCGGGGGAAGCTTATATAGAGTGCGCCTCCACTAGCCGAGCGCCATCACTAGGGTCATTAATGCCAGTAACTGCGGGGGTTACTGGAAACTGCTAAGTTAACTACAGCCGTTACAGGTAACGTGGTCTTTACAGTAGTTAAGGCATATTAAGTCCCTCGAACGTTGCCACTCCCACGACGGCCCTGTTCCTTCCTATCTGGGTGTTAGGGAAGGTGTCGAGTGGTCAGAAACATCCGAGTGACCTTCAAGGAGCCAAGTGCAACTTGCGTATTCGTCCGAGTGTCGAGGTAAACCAAGGACTTCCATGAACTTGTAGGACCCCATGGGTGTCCTAGAATAGAGGTATGTGACCCTACCTAGGGTAGGTGACCTCGTCAGTAGCCGCCGAATTGGTTGAGTCTCATGAGAATGAGTGGCCTTCATGTCGTGATGCTGGAGCCATCTCGGTGACGTTTCGAAACAGATCTGGTCGTTTCCCACTCGGTGTTCGAGCCGCAATCATTTCTAGGTTTAATGCCTTCCGAGTGGCCTGCACGGCCTCGACCGCCCGAGCCATTCAGCTCAATGTAGACCAGCTCTAGAGGGAGATGACCCTTAAGCTTGGAGATGCCATCATTAGAACTTTCGTCTGATCTTCATTCGGAGGCCTTGTATGCCTCGGTATGCCGAGTGGTTCCTGTACTGATACAATCACCGCAACTTTGCGGCTCGAATTATCTTCAAACTTTGCGACATTTGAATGAATTTAGTTGACCGTTCTGAATGCTCGTTTGAATTTCCACCAAATGTGGACGTAGTTCCTATTCGGCGTAATCTTTAACTTAGGCGATACAGGATCACAGCCAAGCCCCCGAGTGTGGAAGAAGTCTTCACTCGGAGTAGTTTCTAACTTAGGCGAGACAGAATCGCAGCTAAGTCCCCGAGTGTGGATGAAATCCTCACTCGGAGTAGTTTTTAACTTAGGCGATACAGAATCGCGGCTAAGTCCTCGAGTGTGGATTTAATCCTCACTCGGAGTAGTTTTTAACTTAGGCGATACAGAATCGCAGCTAAGTCCCAGAGCGTGGATGAAATCCTCACTTGGAGTAGTTTTTAACTTAGGCGATACAGGATCGCCGCTAAGTCTCCGAGTGTGGATGAAATCCTCACTCGGAGTAGTTTTTAACTTAGGCGATACAGGATCGCAGCTAAGCCCCCGAGTGTCGATGAAATCCTCACTCGGAGTAATTTTTAACTTAGGCGATATAAGATCGTAGCTAAGCCCCGAGTGAGGATGAATGAAATCCTCACTCGGAGTACTTTTTAACTTAGGCGATATAGGATCGCAGCTAAGCCCCCGAGTGTGGATGAAGTCCTTGCTCGGAGTAGTTTTTAACTTAGGCAATACAGGATTGCTGCTAAGCCCCCGAGTGTGGATGAAATCCTCACTCGGAGTAGTTTTCAACTTAGGCGATACAGGATCGCAGCTAAGACTCCAAGTGAGGATGAAGTCTTCACTCGGAGTAGTTTTTTAACTTAGGCGATACATGATCGCAACTAAGCCCCCGAGTGTGGATGAACTCTTCACTCGGAGTAGTTTTTAACTTAGGCGATACATGATCGCAGCTAAGCCCTCGAGGGTGGATGAAATCCTCACACGGAGTAGTTTTTAACTTAGGTGATACATGATCGCAGCTAAGCCCCCGAGTGTGGATGAAATCCTCACTGGGAGTAGTTTTCAACTTAGGCGATGCAGGATCGCCGCTAAGCCCCCGAGTGTGGATGAAATCCTCACTCGGAGTAGTTTTCAACTTAGGCAATACAGGCTCACAGCTAAGCCCCCGAGTGTGGATGAAATCCTCACTCGGAGTAGTTTTTAACTTAGGAGATACAGGCTCGCAGCTAAGCCCCCCGGGTGTGGATGAAATCCTCACTCGGAATACTTTTTAACTTAGGCCATACTGGATCGCAGCTAAGCCCCCGAGTGTGGATGAAATCCTCACTCGGAGTAGTTTTTCACTTAGGCGATACAGGATCGCAGCTAAGCCCACGAGTTTGGATGAAGTCCTTACTCGGAGTAGTTTTTAACTTAGGCGATACAGAATCGCGGCTAAGTCCCCGAGTGTGGATGAAATCCTCACTCGGAGAAGTTTTTAACTTAGGCGATACAGAATTGCGGCTAAGTCCTCGAGTGTGGATGAAATCCACACTCGGAGTAGTTTTAAACTTAGGCGATACAGGATCGCGGCAAAATCCCCGAGTGTGGGTGAAATCCTCACTCGGAGGAGTTTTAAACTTAGGCGATACAGGATCACAGCTAAGCCCGCGAGTGTGGCTGAAGTCCTCACTCGAAGTAGTTTTTAACTTAGGCGATACAGGATCGCGGCTAAGCCCCCGAGTGTGGATGAAGTCCTCACTCGGAATAGTTTTTAACTTAGGCGATACATGATCGCAGCTGAGTCCCCGAGTTTGTATGAAATCCTCACTCGGAGTAGTTTTCAACTTAGGCGATAAAGAATCGCAGCTATGCCCCCGAGTGTGGATGAAATCCTCACTCGAAGTAGTTTTTAACTTAGGCGATACAGGATCACAACTAAGCCCCCGAGTGTGGATGAAATCCTCACTCGGAGTAGTTTTTAACTTAGGCGATAAAGGCTCGCAGCTAAGCCCCCGAGTGTGGATGAAGTCCTCACTCGGAGTAATTTTTAACTTAGGCGATATAAGATCGTAGCTAAGCCCCCGAGTGAGGATGAATGAAATCCTCACTTGGAGTAGTTTTTAACTTAGGTGATATAGGATCGCAGCTAAGCCCCCGAGTGTGGATGAAGTCCTTACTCGGAGTAGTTTTTAACTGAGGCGATACAGGATTGCTGCTAAGCCCCCGAGTGTGGATGAAATCCTCACTTGGAGTAGTTTTCAACTTAGGCGATACAGGATCGCAGCTAAGCCTCCGAGTGAGGATGACGTCTCCACTCGGAGTAGTTTTTAACTTAGGCGATACAGGATCGCAACTAAGCCCCCGAGAGTGGATGAACTCCTCACCCGGCGTAGTTTTTAACTTAGGCGATATAGGATCGCAGCTAAGCCCACGAGGGTGGATGAAATCCTCACACGGAGTAGTTTTTAACTTAGGTGATATAGGATCGCAGCTAAGCCCCCGAGTGTGGATGAAATCCTCACTTGGAGTAGGTTTCAACTTAGGTGATGCAGGATCGCGGCTAAGCCCCCGAGTGTGGATGAAATCCTCACTCAGAGTAGTTTTCAACTTAGGCGATACAAGACCGCAACTAATCCCCGAGTGTGGATGAAGTCCTTACTCAGAGTAGTTTTTAACTTAGGCGATACAGAATCAAGGCTAAGTCCCCGAGTGTGGATGAAATCCTCACTCGGAGTAGTTTTTAACTTAGGCGATACAAAATCGTGGCTAAGTCCCCGAGTGTGGATGAAATCCTCACTCGGAGTAGTTTTAAACTTAGGCGATATAGGATCGCGGCTAAATCCCCGAGTGTGGGTGAAATCCTCACTCGGAGGAGTTTTAAACTTAGGCGATACAGGATCGCAGCTAAGCCCCCGAGTGTAGATGAAGTCCTCACTCGGAGTAGTTTTTAACTTAGGCGATACAGGATCGCGGCTAAGCCCCCGACTGTGGATGAAGTCCTCACTCGGAGTAGTTTTTAAAGTAGGCGATACAGGATCACGTCTAAGTCCCCGAGTTTGGATGAAATCCTCACTCGGAGTAGTTTTCAACTTAGGCGGTAAAGGATCGCAGCTAGGCCCCCGAGTGTGGATGAAATCCTCACTCGAAGTAGCTTTTAACTTAGGCGATACATGATCACAGCTAAGCCCCCGAGTGTGGATGAAATCCTCACTCGGAGTAGTTTTTAACTTAGGCGACACAGGTTCGCAGCTAAGCCCCCGAGTGTGGATGAAATCCTCAATCGGAGTAATTTTTAACTTAGGCGATACATGATCGCAACTAAGCCTCCGAGTGTGGATGAACTCCTCACTCGGAGTAGTTTTTAACTTAGGCGATACAGGATCGCAGCTAAGCCCTGAGTGTGGATGAAGTCCTTACTCGGAGTAGTTTTTCACTTAGGCGATACAGAATCGCGGCTAAGTCCCCGAGTGTGGATGAAACCCTCACTCGGAGTAGTTTTTAACTTAGGCGATACAGTATCGTAGCTAAGCCCCCGAGTGTGGATGAAATCCACACTCGGAGTAGTTTTCAACTATGGCGATATAGGATCGCAGCTAAGCCTCCTAGTGAGGATGAAGTCCTCACTCGGAGTAGTTTTTAACTTAGGCGATACAGGACCGCGGCTAAGCCCCCGAGTGTGGATGAACTCCTCACTCGGAGTAGTTTTTAACTTAGGCATTACAAGATAGCAGCTAAGCCCCCGAGTGTAGATAAAATCCTCACTCGGAGTAGTTTCAAACTTAGGCGATACAGGATCGCAGCGAAGCCCCCGAGTTTGGATGAAATCCTCACTCGGAGTAGTTTTTAACTTAGGCGATATAGGCTCGCAGCTAAGCCCCCGGGTGTGGATGAAATCCTCACTCAAAGTAGTTTTTAACTTAGGCGATACAGGATCGTAGCTAAGCCCCCCGAGTGCGGACGAAGTCCTCACTCGGAGTGGTTTTTAACTTAGGCGATAGAGGATCGCAGCTAAGCCCCCGAGTGTGGATGAAATCCTCACTCAGAGTAGTTTCTAACTTAGGCGATACAGAATCGCAGCTAAGTCCCCGAGTGTTGATGAAATCCTCACGCGGAGTAGTTTTTAACTTAGGCGATACAGGATCGCGGCTAAAGCCCCGAGTGTGGATGAAATCCTCACTCGGAGGAGTTTTAAACTTAGGCGATACAGGATCGCAGCTAAGCCCCCGAGTGTGGATGAAGTCCTCACTCGGAGTAGTTTTTAACTTAGGCGATACAGGATCGCGGCTAAGCCCCCGAGTGTGGATGAAGTCCTCACTCGGAGTAGTTTTTAACTTAGGCGATACAGGATTGCGGCTAAGTCACCGAGTGTGGATGAACTCCTCACTCAGAGTAGTTTTCAACTTAGGCGATAAAGGATCGCCGCTAGGCCCCCGAGTGTGGATGAAATCCTCACTCGAAGTAGTTTTTAACTTAGGCGATAGAGGATCTCAGCTAAGCCGCCGAGTGTGGATGAAATCCTCACACGGAGTAGTTTTTAACTTAGGCGATACACGCTCGGAGCTAAGCCCCCGAGTGTGGATGAAATCTTCACTCGGAGTAATTTTTAACTTAGGCGATATAAGATCGCAGCGAAGCCCCCGAGTGTGGATGAATGAAATCCGCACTCGGAGTAGTTTTTAACTTAGGCGATATAGGATCGCAGCTAAGCCCCCGATTGTGGATGAAGTCCTTACTCGGAGTAGTTTTTAACTTAGGCGATACTGGATTGCAGCTAAGCCCCCGAGTGTGGATGAAATCCTCACTCGGAGTAGTTTTCAACTTAGGCGATACAGGATCGCAGCTAAGCCTCCGAGTGAGGATGAAGTCCTCACTCGGAGTAGTTTTGAACTTAGGCGATACAGGATCGCAGCTAAGCCCCCGAGTGTGGATGAAGTCCTCACTCGGAGTAGTTTTTAACTTAGGCGATACAGGATCGCAGCTAAGCCCTCGAGGGTGGATGAAATCGTCACACGGAGTAGTTTTTAACTTAGGTGATACAGGATCGCAGCTAAGCCCCCGAGTGTGGATGTAATCCTCACTTGGAGTAGGTTTCAACTTAGGCGATGCAGGATCGCGGCTAAGCCCCCGAGTGTGGATGAAATCCTCACTCGGAGTAGTTTTCAACTTAGGCGATACAGGATCGCAGCTAAGCCGCCGAGTGAGGATGAAGTCCTCACTCGGAGTAGTTTTCAACTTAGGCGATACAGGATCGCAGCTAAGCCCCCGAGTGTGGATGAAGTCCTCACTCGGAGTAGTTTTTAACTTAGGCGATACAGGATCGCAGCTAAGCCCTCGAGGGTGGATGAAATCCTCACACGGAGTAGTTTTTAACTTAGGTGATACAGGATCGCAGCTAAGCCCCCGAGTGTGGATGTAATCCTCACTTGGAGTAGGTTTCAACTTAGGCGATGCAGGATCGCGGCTAAGCCCCCGAGTGTGGATGAAATCCTCACTCGGAGTAGTTTTCAACTTAGGCGTTACAAGATCGCAACTAAGCCCCGGAGTGTGGATGAAATCCTCACTCGGAGTAGTTTTTAACTTAGGCGATAAAGGCTCGGAGCTAAGCCCCCGAGTGTGGATGAAATCTTCACTCGGAGTAATTTTCATGTTAGGCGATATAAGATCACAGCTAAGCCCCCGAGTGTGGATGAATGAAATCCTAACTCGGAGTAGTTTTTAACTTAGGCGATATAGGATCGAAGCTAAGCCCCCGAGTGTGGATGAAGTCCTTACTCGGAGTAGTTTTTAACTTAGGCGATACAGGATTGCAGCTAAGCCCCCGAGTGTGGATGAAATCCTCACTCGGAGTAGTTTTCAACTTAGGTGATACAGAATCGCAGCTAAGCCTCCGAGTGAGGATTAAGTCCTCACTCGGAGTAGTTTTCAACTTAGGCGATACAGGATCGCAACTAAGCCCCCGAGTGTGGATGAAGTCCTTACTCGGAGTAGTTTTTAACTGAGGCGATACAGGATTGCTGCTAAGCCCCCGAGTGTGGATGAAATCCTCACTCGGAGTAGTTTTCAACTTAGGCGATACAGGATCGCAGCTAAGCATCCGAGTGAGGATGAAGTCTCCACTCGGAGTAGTTTTTAACTTAGGCGATACAGGATCGTAACTAAGCCCCCGAGTGTGGATGAACTGCTCACTCGGAGTAGTTTTTAACTTAGGCGATACAGGATCACAGCTAAGCCCTCGAGGGTGGATGAAATCCTCACACGGAGTAGTTTTTAACTGAGGTGATATAGGATCGCAGCTAAGCCCCCGAGTGTGGATGAAATCCACACTTGGAGTAGATTTCAACTTAGGCGATGCAGGATCGCGGCTAAGCCCCCGAGTGTGGATGAAATCCTCACTCGGAGTAGTTTTCAACTTAGGCGATACAGGCTCGCACCTAAGCCCCCGAGTGTGGATGAAATCCTCACTCGGAGTACTTTTTAACTTAGGCGATACAGGATCGCAGCTAAGCCTCCGAGTGTGGATGAAATCCTCACTCGGAGTAGTTTTTCACTTAGGCGATACAAGATCGCAGCTAAGCTCCCGAGTGTGGATGAAGTCCTTACTCGGAGTAGTTTTTAACTTAGGCGATACAGAATCGCGGCTAAGTCCCCGAGTGTGGATGAAATCCTCACTTGCAGTAGTTTTTAACTTAGGCGATACAAAATCGTGGCCAAGTCCCCAAGTGTGGATGAAATCCTCACTCAGAGTAGTTTTAAACTTAGGCGATACAGGATCACAGCTAAGCCCCCGAGTGTGGATGAAATCTTCACTCGGAGTAATTTTTAACTTAGGCGATATAAGATCGCAGCTAAGCCCCCGAGTGTGGATGAATGAAATCCGCACTCGGAGTAGTTTTTAACTTAGGCGATATAGGATCGCAGCTAAGCCCCCGAGTGTGGATGAAGTCCTTACGCGGAGTAGTTTTTAAATTAGGCGATACAGGATTGCAGCTAAGCCCCCGAGTGTGGATGAAATCCTCACTCGGAGTAGTTTTCAACTTAGGCGATACAGGATCGCAGATAAGCCTCCGAGTGAGGATGAAGTCCTCTCTCGGAGTAGTTTTCAACTTAGGCAATACAGGACCGCAGCTAAGCCCCCGAGTGTGGATGAAGTCCTCACTCGGATTAGTTTTTAACTTATGCTATACAGGATCGCAGCTAAGCCCTCGAGGGTGGATGAAATCCTCACACGGAGTAGTTTTTAACTTAGGTGATACAGGATCGCAGCTAGGCCCCCAAGTGTGGATGAAATCCTCACTTGGAGTAGATTTCAACTTAGGCGATGCAGGATCGCGGCTAAGCCCCCGAGTGTGGCTGAAATCCTCACTCGGAGTAGTTTTCAACTTAGGCGATACAAGATCGCAACTAAGCCCCCGAGTGTGGATGAAATCCTCACTCGGAGTAGTTTTTAACTTAGGCGATACAGGCTCGGAACTAAGCCCCCGAGTGTGGATGAAATCTTCACTCGGAGTAATTTTTAACTTAGGCGATATAAGATCGCAGCTAAGCCCCCGAGTGTGGATGGATGAAATCCTCACTCGCAGTAGTTTTTAACTTAGGCAATATAGGATCGCAACTAAGCCCCCGAGTGTGGATGAAGTTCTTACTCAGAGTAGTTTTTAACTTAGGCGATACAGGATTGCAGCTAAGCCCCCGAGTGTGGATGAAATCCTCACTCAGAGTAGTTTTCAACTTAGGCGATTTAGGATCGCAGCTAAGCCTCCGAGTGAGGATTAAGTCCTCACTCGGAGTAGTTTTCAACTTAGGCGATACAGGATCGCAGCTAAGCCCTCGAGTGTGGATGAAGTCCTCACTCGGAGTAGTTTTTCACTAAGGCGATACAGGATAGCAGCTAAGCCCTCGAGGGTGGATGAAATCCTCACACGGAGTAGTTTTTAACTTAGGTGATACAGGATTGCAGCTAAGCCCCCGAGTGTGGATGAAATCCTCACTTGGAGTAGGTTTCAACTTAGGCGAGGATCGCGGCTAAGCCCCCGACTGTGGATGAAGTCCTCACTCGGAGTAGTTTTCAACTTAGGCGATACAAGATCGCAACTAAGCCCCCGAGTGTGGATGAAATCCTCACTCGGAGTAGTTTTTAACTTAGGCGACATAGGATCACAGCTAAGCCCCCGAGTGTGCATGAAATCCTCACTCGGAGTAATTTTTAACTTAGGCGATATAAGATCGCAGCTAAGCCCCCGGGTGTGGATGAATGAAATCCTCACTCGGAGTAGTTTTTAACTTAGGCAATTCAGGATCCTAGCTAAGCCCCCGAGTGTGGATGAAATCCTCACTCGGAGTAGTTTTCAACTTAGGCGATACAGGATCGCAGCTAAGCCCCTGAGTGTGGATGAAATCCTCACTCGGACTAGTTTTCAACTTAGGCGTTACATGATCGCAACTAAGCCCCCGAGTGTGGATGAAATCCTCACTCGGAGTAGTTTTTAACTTAGGCGATAAAGGCTCGGAGCTAAGCCCCCGAGTGTGGATGAAATCTTCACTCGGAGTAATTTTTAACTTAGGCGATATAAGATCACAGCTAAGCCCCCGAGTGTGGATGAATGAAATCCTAACTCGGAGTAGTTTTTAACTTAGGCGATATAGGATCGCAGCTAAGCCCCCGAGTGTGGATGAAGTCCTTACTCGGAGGAGTTTTTAACTTAGGCGATACAGGATTGCAGCTAAGCCCCCGAGTGTGGATGAAATCCTCACTCGGAGTAGTTTTCAACTTAGGCGATACAGAATCGCAGCTAAGCCTCCGAGTGAGGATTAAGTCCTCACTCGGAGTAGTTTTCAACTTAGGCGATACAGGATCGCAACTAAGCCCCCGAGTGTGGATGAAGTCCTCACTCGGAGTAATTTTTAACTTAGGCGATATAAGATCGTAGCTAAGCCCCCGAGTGAGGATGAATGAAATCCTCACTCGGAGTAGTTTTTAACTTAGGCGATATAGGATCGCAGCTAAGCCCCCGAGTGTGGATGAAGTCCTTACTCGGAGTAGTTTTTAACTTAGGCGATACAGGATTGCTGCTAAGCCCCCGAGTGTGGATGAAATCCTCACTCGGAGTAGTTTTCAACTTAGGAGATACAGGATCGCAGCTAAGCCTCCGAGTGAGGATGAAGTCTCCACTCGGAGTAGTTTTTAACTTAGGCGATACAGGATCGCAACTAAGCCCCCGAGTGTGGATGAACTCCTCAGTCGGAGTAGTTTTTAACTTAGGCGATACAGGATCACTGCTAAGCCCTCGAGGGTGGATGAAATCCTCACACGGAGTAGTTTTTAACTTAGGTGATACAGGATCGCAGCTAAGCCCCCGAGCGTGGATGAAATCCTCACTTGGAGTAGATTTCCACTTAGGCGATGCAGGATCGCGGCTAAGCCCCCGAGTGTGGATGAAATCCTCACTCGGAGTAGTTTTCAACTTAGACGATACAAGATCGCAACAAAGCCCCCGAGTGTGGATGAAATCCTCACTCGGAGTAGTTTTTAACTTAGGCGATATAGGCTCGCAGCTAAGCCCCCGAGTGTGGATGAAATCCTCACTCGGAGTAGTTTTTAACTTAGGCGATACAGGCTCGCACCTAAGCCCCCGAGTGTGGATGAAATCCTCACTCGGAGTACTTTTTAACTTAGGCGATACAGGATCGCAGCTAAGCCCCCGAGTGTGGATGAAATCCTCACTCGGAGTAGTTTTTCACTTAGCCGATACAAGATCGCAGCTAAGCCCCCGAGTGTGGAAGAAGTCCTTACTCAGAGTAGTTTTTAACTTAGGCGATACGGAATCGCGGCTAAGTCCCCGTGTGTGGATGAAATCCTCACTCGGAGTAGTTTTCAACTTAGGCGATACAGGATCGCTGCTAAATCCCCGAGTGTGGGTGAAATCCTCACTCGGAGGAGTTTTAAACTTAGGCGATACAGGATCGCAGCTAAGCCCCCGAGTGTGGATGAAGTCCTCACTTGGAGTAGTTTTTAACTTAGGAGATACAGGATCGCGGCTAAGCCCCCGAGTGTGGATGAAGTTCTCACTCGGAGTAGTTTTTAAAGTAGGCGATACAGGATCGCGGCTAAGTCCCCGAGTTTGGATGAAATCCTCAGTCGGAGTAGTTTTCAACTTAGACGATAAAGGATCGCAGCTAGGCCCCCGAGTGTGGATGAAATCCTCACTCGAAGTAGTTTTTAACTTACGCGATACAGGATCACAGCTAATCCCCCGATTGTGGATGAAATCTTCACTCGGAGTAGTTTTTAACTTAGGCGATACAGGTTCGCAGCTAAGCCCCCGAGTGTGGATGAAATCCTCACTCGGAGTAATTTTTAACTTAGGCGATATAAGATCGTAGCTAAGCCCTCGAGTGAGGATGAATGAAATCCTCACTCGGACTAGTTTTTAACTTACGCGATATAGGATCACAGCTAAACCGCCGAGTGTGGATGAAGTTCTTACTCGGAGTAGTTTTTAACTTAGGCGATACAGGATTGCAGCTAAGCCCCCGAGTGTGGATGAAATCCTGACTCGAGTAGTTTTCAACTTAGGCAATACAGGATCGCAGCTAAGCCTCCGAGTGAGGATGAATTCTTTTCTCGGAGTAGTTTTTAACTTAGGCGATACAGGATCGCAACTAAGCCCCCGAGTGTGGATGAACTCGTCACTCGGAGTAGTTTTTAACTTAGGCGATACAGGATCGCAGCTAGGCCCCCGAGTGTGGATGAAGTCTTTACTCGGAGTAGTTTTTAACTTAGGCGATACAGAATCGCGGCTAAGTCCCCGAGTGTGGATTAAATCCTCACTCAGAGTAGTTTTTAACTTAGGCGATACAAGATCGCAGCTATGCCCCCGAGTGTGGTTGAAATCCTCACGCGGAGTAGTTTTCAACTTAGGCACTACAGGATCGCAGCTAAGCCTCCGAGTGAGGATGAAGTCCTCACTCGGAGTAGTTTTTAACTTAGGCGATACAGGATCGCGGCTAAGCCCCCGAGTGTGGATGAACTCCTCACTCGGAGTAGTTTTTAACTTAGGCGATACAGGATAGCAGCTAAGCCCCCGAGTGTGGATAAAATCCTCACTCGTAGTAGTTTTTAACTTAGGCGATACAGGATCACAGCTAAGCCCCCGAGTTTGGATGAAATCCTCACTCGGAGTAATTTTTAACTTAGGCGATATAAGATCGCAGCTAAGCCCCCGAGTGTGGATGGATGAAATCCTCACTCGGAGTAGTTTTTAACTTAGGCAATATAGGATCGCAACTAAGCCCCCGAGTGTGGATGAAGTTCTTACTCAGAGTAGTTTTTAACTTAGGCGATACAGGATTGCAGCTAAGCCCCCGAGTGTGGATGAAATCCTCACTCGGAGTAGTTTTCAACTTAGGCGATTTAGGATCGCAGCTAAGCCTCCGAGTGAGGATTAAGTCCTCACTCGGAGTAGTTTTCAACTTAGGCGATACAGGATCGCCGCTAAGCCCTCGAGTGTGGATGAAGTCCTCACTTGGAGTAGTTTTTAACTAAGGCGATACAGGATTGCAGCTAAGCCCTCGAGGGTGGATGAAATCCTCACACGGAGTAGTTTTTAACTTAGGTGATACCGGATTGCAGCTAAGCCCCCGAGTGTGGATGAAATCCTCACTTGGAGTAGGTTTCAACTTAGGCAAGGATCGCGGCTAAGCCCCCGACTGTGGATAAAATCCTCACTCGGAGTAGTTTTCAACTTAGGCGATACAAGATCGCAACTAAGCCCCCGAGTGTGGATGAAATCCTCACTCGGAGTAGTTTTTAACTTAGGCGACATCGGATCACAGCTAAGCCCCCGAGTGTGCATGAATCCTGACTCGGAGTAATTTTTAACTTAGGCGATATAAGATCGCAGCTAAGCCCCCGGGTGTGGATGAATGAAATCCTCACTCGGAGTAGTTTTTAACTTAGGCAATTCAGGATCCTAGCTAAGCCCCCGAGTGTGGATGAAGTCCTTACTCGGAGTAGTTTTTGAATTAGGCGATACATGATCGCTGCTAAGCCCCCGAGTGTGGATGAAATCCTCACTCGGAGTAGTTTTCAACTTAGGCGATACAGGATCGCAGCTAAGCCCCCCGAGTGTGGATGAAATCCTCACTCGGAGTAGTTTTCAACTTAGGCGTTACATGATCGCAACTAAGCCCCCGAGTGTGGATGAAATCCTCACTCGGAGTAGTTTTTAACTTAGGCGATAAAGGCTCGGAGCTAAGCCCCCGAGTGTGGATGAAATCTTCACTCGGAGTAATTTTTAACTTAGGCGATATAAGATCACAGCTAAGCCCCCGAGTGTGGATGAATGAAATCCTAACTCGGAGTAGTTTTTAACTTAGGCGATATAGGATCGCAGCTAAGCAACCGAGTGTGGATGAAATCCTCACTCGGAGTAGTTTTCAACTTAGGCGATACAGAATCGTAGCTAAGCCTCCGAGTGAGGATTAAGTCCTCACTCGGAGTAGTTTTCAACTTAGGCGATACAGGATCGCAACTAAGCCCCCGAGTGTGGATGAAGTCCTCACTCGGAGTAATTTTTAACTTAGGCGATATAAGATCGTAGCTAAGCCCCCGAGTGAGGATGAATGAAATCCTCACTCGGAGTAGTTTTTAACTTAGGCGATATAGGATCGCAGCTAAGCCCCCGAGTGTGGATGAAGTCCTTACTCGGAGTAGTTTTTAACTTAGGCGATACAGGATTGCTGCTAAGCCCCTGAGTGTGGATGAAATCCTCACTCGGAGTAGTTTTCAACTTAGAAGATACAGGATCGCAGCTAAGCCTCCGAGTGAGGATGAAGTCTCCACTCGGAGTAGTTTTTAACTTAGGCGATACAGGATCGCAACTAAGCCCCCGAGTGTGGATGAACTCCTCAGTCGGAGTAGTTTTTAACTTAGGCGATACAGGATCACTGCTAAGCCCTCGAGGGTGGATGAAATCCTCACACGGAGTAGTTTTTAACTTAGGTGATACAGGATCGCAGCTAAGCCCCCGAGCGTGGATGAAATCCTCACTTGGAGTAGATTTCCACTTAGGCGATGCAGGATCGCGGCTAAGCCCCCGAGTGTGGATGAAATCCTCACTCGGAGTAGTTTTCAACTTAGGCGATACAAGATCGCAACAAAGCCCCCGAGTGTGGATGAAATCCTCACTCGGAGTAGTTTTTAACTTAGGCGATATAGGTTCGCAGCTAAGCCCCCGAGTGTGGATGAAATCCTCACTCGGAGTAGTTTTTAACTTGGGCGATACAGGCTCGCACCTAAGCCCCCGAGTGTGGATGAAATCCTCACTCGGAGTAGTTTTAAACTTAGGCGATACATGATCGTGGCTAAATCCCCGAGTGTGGGTGAAATCCTCACTCGGAGGAGTTTTAAACTTAGGCGATACAGGATCGCAGCTAAGCCCCCGAGTGTGGATGAAGTCCTCACTCGGAGTAGTTTTTAACTTAGGAGATACAGGATCGCGGCTAAGCCCCCGAGTGTGGATGAAGTTCTCACTCGGAGTAGTTTTTAAAGTAGGCGATACAGGATCGCGGCTAAGTCCCCGAGTTTGGATGAAATCCTCAGTCGGAGTAGTTTTCAACTTAGACGATAAAGGATCGCAGCTAGGCCCCCGAGTGTGGATGAAATCCTCACTCAAAGTAGTTTTTAACTTAGGCGATACAGGATCACAGCTAAGCCCCCGAGTGTGGATGAAATCCTCACTCGGAGTAGTTTTTAACTTAGGCGATACAGGTTCGCAGCTAAGCCCCCGAGTGTGGATGAAATCCTCACACGGAGTAATTTTTAACTTAGGCGATATAAGATCGTAGCTAAGCCCTCGAGTGAGGATGAATGAAATCCTCACTCGGACTAGTTTTTAACTTACGCGATATAGGATCACAGCTAAACCGCCGAGTGTGGATGAAGTTCTTACTCAGAGTAGTTTTTAACTTAGGCGATACAGGATTGCTGCTAAGCCCCCGAGTGTGGATGAAATCCTGACTCGAGTAGTTTTCAACTTAGGCGATACAGGATCGCAGCTAAGCCTCCGAGTGAGGATGAATTCTTCACTCGGAGTAGTTTTTAACTTAGGCGATACAGGATCGCAGCTAGGCCCCCGAGTGTGGATGAAGTCCTTACTCGGAGTAGTTTTTGACTTAGGCGATACAGAATCGCGGCTAAGTCCCCGAGTGTGGATTAAATCCTCACTCGGAGTAATTTTTAACTTAGGCGATACAAGATCGCAGCTATGCCCCCGAGTGTGGATGAAATCCTCACTCGGAGTAGTTTTCAACTTAGGCAAAACAGGATCGCAGCTAAGCCTCTGAGTGAGGATGAAGTCCTCACTCGGAGTAGTTTTTAACTTAGGCGATACAAGATCGCGGCTAAGCCCCCGAGTGTGGATGAACTCCTCACTCGGAGTAGTTTTTAACTTAGGCGATACAGGATAGCAGCTAAGCCCCCGAGTGTGGATAAAATCCTCACTCGGAGTAGTTTTTAACTTAGGCGATACAGGATCACAGCTAAGCCCCCGAGTTTGGATGAAATCCTCACTCGGAGTAGTTTTTAACTTAGGCGATATAGGCTCGCAGCTAAGCCCCTAGGTGTGGATGAAATCCTCACTCAAAGTAGTTTTTAACTTAGGCGATACAGGATTGCAGCTAAGCCCACCGAGTGCGGACGAAGTCCTCACTCGGAGTGGTTTTTAACTTAGGCGATAGAGGCTCGCAGCTAAGCCCCCGAGTTTGGATGAAATCCTCACTCATAGTAGTTTGTAACTTAGGCGATAGAGGCTCGCAGCTAAGCCCCCGAGTGTTGATGAAATCCTCACTCGGAGTAGTTTTTAACTTAGGCGATACAGGATCGCGGCTAAAGCCCCGAGTGTGGATGAAATCCTCACTCGGAGGAGTTTTAAACTTAGGCGATACAGGATCGCAGCTAAGCCCCCGAGTGTGGATGAAGTCCTCACTCGGAGTAGTTTTTAACTTAGGCGATACAGGATCGCGGCTAAGCCCCCGAGTGTGGATGAAGTCCTCACTCGGAGTAGTTTTTAACTTAGGCGATACAGGATTGCGGCTAAGTCACCGAGTGTGGATAAAATCCTCACTCGGAGTAGTTTTCAACTTAGGCGATAAAGGATCGCCGCTAGGCCCCCGAGTGCGGATGAAATCCTCACTCGAAGTAGTTTTTAACTTAGGCGATACAGGATGACAGCTAAGCCCCCGAGTGTGTATGAAATCCTCACTCGGAGTAGTTTTTAACTTAGGCGATACAGGCTCGGAGCTAAGCCCCCGAGTGTGGATGAAATCTTCACTCGGAGTAATTTTTAACTTAGGCGATATAAGATCGCAGCTAAGCCCCCGAGTGTGGATGAATGAAATCCGCACTCGGAGTAGTTTTTAACTTAGGCGATATAGGATCGCAGCTAAGTCCCTGAGTGTGGATGAAGTCCTTACTCGGAGTAGTTTTTAAATTAGGCGATACAGGATTGCAGCTGAGCCCCCGAGTGTGGATGAAATCCTCACTCGGAGTAGTTTTCAACTTAGGCGATACAGGATCGCAGCTAAGCCTCCGAGTGAGGATGAAGTCCTCTCTCGGAGTAGTTTTCAACTTAGGCGATACAGGACCGCAGCTAAGCCCCCGAGTGTGGATGAAGTCCTCACTCGGAATAGTTTTTAACTTAGGCGATACATGATCGCAACTAAGCCCTCGAGGGTGGATGAAATCCTCACACGGAGTAGTTTTTAACTTAGGTGATACAGGATCGCAGCTAGGCCCCCGATTGTGGATGAAATCTGCACTCGGAGTAATTTTTAACTTAGGCGATATAAGATCACAGCTAAGCCCCCGAGTGTGGATGATTGAAATCCTAACTCGGAGTAATTTTTAACTTAGGCGATATAGGATCGCAGCTAAGCCCCCGAGTGTGGATGAAGTCCTTACTCGGAGTAGTTTTTAACTTAAGCGATACAGGATTGCAGCTAAGCCCCCGAGTGTGGATGAAATCCTCACTCGGAGTAGTTTTCAACTTAGGCGATACAGAATCGCAGCTAAGCCTCCGAGTGAGGATTAAGTCCTCACTCGGAGTAGTTTTCAACTTACGCGATACAGGATCGCAACTAAGCCGCCGAGTGTGGATGAAGTCCTCACTCGGAGTAATTTTTAGCTAAGGCGATATAAGATCGTAGCTAAGCCCCCGAGTGAGGATGAATGAAATCCTCACTCGGAGTAGTTTTTAACTTAGGCGATATAGGATCGCAGGTAACCCCCGAGTGTGGATGAAGTCCTTACTCGGAGTAGTTTTTAACTTAGGCGATACAGGATTGCTGCTAAGCCCCCGAGTGTGGAAGAAATCCTCACTCAGAGTAGTTTTCAACTTAGGCGATACAGGATCGCAGCTAAGCCTCCGAGTGAGGATGAAGTCTCCACTCGGAGTAGTTTTTAACTTAGGCGATACAGGATCGCAAGTAAGCCCCCGAGTGTGGATGAACTCCTCACTCGGAGTAGTTTTTAAGTTAGGCGATACAGGATCACTGCTAAGCCCTCGAGGGTGGATGAAATCCTCACACGGAGTAGTTTTTAACTTAGGTGATACAGGATCGCAGCTAAGCCCCCGAGCGTGGATGAAATCCTCACTTGGAGTAGATTTCCACTTAGGTGATGCAGGATCGCGGCTAAGCCCCCGAGTGTGGACGAAATCCTCACTCGGAGTAGTTTTCAACTTAGGCGATACAAGATCGCAACAAAGCCCCCGAGTGTGGATGAAATCCCCACTCGGAGTAGTTTTTAACTTAGGCGATATAGGCTCGCAGCTGAGCCCCCGAGTGTGCATGAAATTCTCACTCGGAGTAGTTTTTAACTTAGGCGATACAGGCTCGCACCTAAGCCCCCGAGTGTGGATGAAATCCTCACTCGGAGTACTTTTTAACTTAGGCGATACAGGATCGCAGCTAAGCCCCCGAGTGTGGATGAAATCCTCACTCGGAGTAGTTTTTCACTTAGGCGATACAAGATCGCAGCTAAGCCCCCGAGTGTGGATGAAGTCCTTACTCAGAGTAGTTTTTAACTTAGGCGATACAGAATCGCGGCTAAGTCCCCGAGTGTGGATGAAATCCTCACTCGGAGTAGTTTTAACTTAGGCGATACAAAATCGTGGCCAAGTCCCCAAGTGTGGATGAAATCCTCACTCGGAGTAGTTTTAAACTTAGGCGATACAGGATGACAGCTAAGCCCCCGAGTGTGGATGAAATCCTCACTCGGAGTAGTTTTTAACTTAGGCGATACAGGCTCGGAGCTAAGCCCTCGAGTGTGGATGAAATCTTCACTCGGAGTAATTTTTAACTTAGGCGATATAAGATCGCAGCTAAGCCCCCGAGTGTGGATGAATGAAATCCGCACTCAGAGTAGTTTTTAACTTAGGCGATATAGGATCGCAGCTAAGCCCCCGAGTGTGGATGAAGTCCTTACTCGGAGTAGTTTTTAAATTAGGCGATACAGGATTGCAGCTAAGCCCCCGAGTGTGGATGAAATCCTCACTCGGAGTAGTTTTCAACTTAGGCGATACAGGATCGCAGCTAAGCCTCCGAGTGAGGATGAAGTCCTCTCTCGGAGTAGTTTTCAACTTAGGCGATACAGGACCGCAGCTAAGCCCCCGAGTGTGGATGAAGTCCTCACTCGGAATAGTTTTTAACTTAGGCGATACAGGATCGCAGCTAAGCCCTTGAGGGTGGATGAAATCCTCACACGGAGTAGTTTTTAACTTAGGTGATACAGGATCGCAGCTAAGCCCCCGAGTGTGGATGAAATCTTCACTCGGAGTAATTTTTAACTTAGGCGATATAAGATCACAGCTAAGCCCCCGAGTGTGGATGAATGAAATCCAAACTCGGAGTAGTTTTTGACTTAGGCGATATATTATCGCAGCTAAGCCCCCGAGTGTGGATGAAGTCCTTACTCGGAGTAGTTTTTAACTTAAGCGATACATGATTGCAGCTAAGCCCCCGAGTGTGGATGAAATCCTCACTCGGAGTAGTTTTCAACTTAGGCGATACAGAATCGCAGCTAAGCCTCCAAGTGAGGATTAAGTCCTCACTCGGAGTAGTTTTCAACTTAGGCGATACAGGATCGCAACTAAGCCCCCGAGTGTGGATGAAGTCCTCACTCGGAGTAATTTTTAACTTAGGCGATATAAGATCGTAGCTAAGCCCCCGAGTGAGGATGAATGAAATCCTCACTCAGAGTAGTTTTTAACTTAGGCGATATAGGATCGCAGCTAAGCCCCCGAGTGTGGATGAAGTCCTTACTCGGAGTAGTTTTTAACTTAGGCGATACAGGATTGCTGCTAAGCCCCCGAGTGTGGATGAAATCCTCACTCGGAGTAGTTTTCAACTTAGGCGATACATGATCGCAGCTAAGCCTCCGAGTGAGGATGAAGTCTCCACTCGGAGTAGTTTTTAACTTAGGCGATACAGGATCGCAACTAAGCCCCCGAGTGTGGATGAACTTCTCACTCGGAGTAGTTTTTAACATAGGCGATACTGGATCACTGCTAAGTCCTCGAGGGTGGATGAAATCCTCACACGGATTAGTTTTTAACTTAGGTGATACAGGATCGCAGCTAAGCCCCCGAGCGTGGATGAAATCCTCACTTGGAGTAGATTTCCACTTAGGCGATGCAGGATCGCGGCTAAGCCCCCGAGTGTGGATGAAATCCTCACTCGGAGTAGTTTTCAACTTAGGCGATACAAGATCGCATCAAAGCCCCCGAGTGTGGATGAAATCCTCACTCGGAGTAATTTTTAACTTAGGCGATATAGGCTCGCAGCTAAGCCCCCGAGTGTGGATGAAATCCTCACTCGGAGTAGTTTTTAACTTAGGCGATACAGGCTCGCACCTAAGCCCCCGAGTGTGGATGAAATCCTCACTCGGAGTACTTTTTAACTTAGGCGATACAGGATCGCAGCTAAGCCCCCGAGTGTGGATGAAATCCTCACTCGGAGTAGTTTTTCACTTAGGCGATACAAGATCGCAGCTAAGCCCCCGAGTGTGGATGAAGACCTTACTCAGAGTAGTTTTTAACTTAGGCGATACAGAATCGCGGCTAAGTCCCCGAGTGTGGATGAAATCCTCACTCAGAGTAGTTTTTAACTTAGGTGATACAAAATCGTGGCCAAGTCCCCAAGTGTGGATGAAATCCTCACTCGGAGTAGTTTTAAACTTAGGCGATACAGGATCGCGGCTAAATCCCCGAGTGTGGGTGAAATCCTCACTCGGAGGAGTTTTAAACTTAGGCGATATAGGATCGCAGCTAAGCCCCCGAGTGTGGATGAAGTCCTCACTCGGAGTAGTTTTTAACTTAGGAGATACAGGATCGCGGCTAAGCCCCCGAGTGTGGATGAAGTCCTCACTCGGAGTAGTTTTTAAAGTAGGCGATACAGGATCGCAGCTAAGTCCCCGAGTTTGGATGAAATCCTCAGTCGGAGTAGTTTTCAACTTAGACGATAAAGGATCGCAGCTAGGCCCCCGAGTGTGGATGAAATCCTCACTCGAAGTAGTTTTTAACTTAGGCGATACAGGATCACAGCTAAGCCCCCGAGTGTGGATGAAATCCTCACTCGGAGTAGTTTTTAACTTAGGCGATACAGGTTCGCAGCTAAGCCCTCGAGTGTGGATGAAATCCACACTCGGAGTAATTTTTAACTTAGGCGATATAAGATCGTAGCTAAGCCCTCGAGTGAGGATGAATGAAATCCTCACTCGGACTAGTTTTTAACTTACGCGATATAGGATCACAGCTAAACCGCCGAGTGTGGATGAAGTTCTTACTCGGACTAGTTTTTAACTTAGGCGATACAGGATAGCTGCTAAGCCCCCGAGTGTGGATGAAATCCTGACTCGAGTAGTTTTCAACTTAGGCGATACAGGATCGCAGCTAAGCCTCCGAGTGAGGATGAATTCTTCACTCGGAGTAGTTTTTAACTTAGGCGATACAGGATCGCAACTAAGCCCCCGAGTGTGGATGAACTCCTCACTCAGAGTAGTTTTTAACTTAGGCGATACAAAATCGCAGCTAAGTCCCTGAGTGTGGATGAAATCCTCACTCGGAGTAGTTTTTTACATAGGCGATACAAGATCGCAGCTATGCCCCCGAGTGTGGATGAAATCCTCACTCGGAGTAGTTTTCAACTTAGGCAATATAGGATCGCAGCTAAGCCTCCGAGTGAGGATGAAGTCCTCACTCGGAGTAGTTTTTAACTTAGGCGATACAGGATCGCGGCTGATCCCCCGAGTGTGGATGAACTCCTTACTCGGAGTAGTTTTTAACTTAGGCGATACAGGATAGCAGCTAAGCCCCCGAGTGTGGATAAAATCCTCACTCGGAGTAGTTTTTAACTTAGGCGATACAGGATCACAGCTAAGCCCCCGAGTTTGGATGAAATCCTCACTCGGAGTAGTTTTTAACTTTGGCGATATAGGCTCGCAGCTAAGCCCCTGGGTGTGGATGAAATCCTCTCTCAAAGTAATTTTTAACTTAGGCGATACAGGATTGCAGCTAAGCCCCCCGAGTGCGGACGAAGTCCTCACTCGGAGTGGTTTTTAACTTAGGCGATAGAGGCTCGCAGCTAAGCCCCCGAGTGTGGATGAAATCCTCACTCAGAGTAGTTTGTAACTTAGGCGATAGAGGCTCGCAGCTAAGCCCCCGAGTGTTGATGAAATCCTCACTCGGAGTAGTTTTTAACTTAGGCGATACAAGATCGCGGCTAAAGCACCGAGTGTGGATGAAATCCTCACTCGGAGGAGTTTTAAACTTAGGCGATACAGGATCGCAGCTAAGCCCCCGAGTGTGGATGAAGTCCTCACTCGGAGTAGTTTTTAACTTCGGCGATACAGGATCGCGGCTAAGCCACCGAGTGTGGATGAAGTCCTCACTTGGAGTAGTTTTTAACTTAGGCGATACAGGATTGCGGCTAAGTCACCGAGTGTGGATGAAATCCTCACTCAAAGTAGTTTTCAACTTAGGCGATAAAGGATCGCCGCTAGGCCCCCGAGTGCCGATGAAATCCTCACTCGAAGTAGTTTTTAACTTAGGCGATACAGGATGACAGCTAAGCCCCCGAGTGTGGATGAAATCCTCACTCGGAGTAGTTTTTAACTTAGGCGAGACAGGCTCGGAGCTAAGCCCCCGAGTGTGGATGAAATCTTCACTCGGAGTAATTTTTAACATAGGCGATATAAGATCGCAGCTAAACCCCCGAGTGTGGATGAATGAAATCCGCACTCGGAGTAGTTTTTAACTTAGGCGATATAGGATCGCAGCTAAGCCCTCGAGTGTGGATGAAGTCCTTACTCGGAGTAGTTTTTAAATTAGGCGATACAGGATTGCAGCTAAGCCCCCGAGTGTGGATGAAATCCTCACTCGGAGTAGTTTTCAACTTAGGCGATACAGGATCGCAGCTAAGCCTCCGAGTGAGGATGAAGTCCTCTCTCGGAGTAGTTTTCAACTTAGGCGATACAGGACCGCAGCTAAGCCCCCGAGTGTGGATGAAGTCCTCACTCGGAATAGTTTTTAACTTAGGCGATACAGGATCGCAGCTAAGCCCTCGAGGGTGGATGAAATCCTCACACAGAGTAGTTTTTAACTTAGGTGATACAGGATCGCAGCTAAGCCCCTGTGTGTGGATGAAATCCTCACTTGGAGTAGGTTTCAACTAAGGCGATGCAGGATCGCGGCTAAGCCCCCGAGTGTGGATGAAATCCTCACTCGGAGTAGTTTTCAACTTAGGCGATACAAGATCGCAACTAAGCCCCCGAGTGTGGATGAAATCCTCACTCGGAGTAGTTTTTAACTTAGGCGATACAGGCTCGGAGCTAAGCCCCCGAGTGTGGATGAAATCTTCACTCGGAGTAATTTTTAACTTTGGAGATATAAGATCGCAGCTAAGCCCCCGAGTTTGGATGAATGAAATCCTCACTCGGAGTAGTTTTTAACTTAGGCAATATAGGATCGCAGCTAAGCCCCCGAGTGTGGTTGAAGTTCTTACTCGGAGTAGTTTTTAACTTAGGCGATACAGGATTGCAGCTAAGCCCCCGAGTGTGATGAAATCCTCACTCGGAGTAGTTTTCAACTTAGGCGATTTAGGATCGCAGCTAAGCCTCCGAGTGAGGATTAAGTCCTCACTCCGAGTAGTTTTCAACTTAGGCGATACAGGATCGCAGCTAAGCCCTCGAGTGTGGATGAAGTCCTCACTCGGAGTAGTTTTTAACTTAGGCGATACAGGATAGCAGCTAAGCCCTCGAGGGTGGATGAAATCCTCACACAGAGTAGTTTTTAACTTAGGTGATATAGGATTGCAGCTAAGCCCCCGAGTGTGGATGAAATCCTCACTTGGAGTAGGTTTCAACTTAGTCGATGCAGGATCGCAGCTAAGCCCCCGAGTGTGGATGAAATCCTCACTCGGAGTAGTTTTCAACTTAGGCGATACAAGATCGCAACTAAGCCCCCGAGTGTGGATGAAATCCTCACTCGGAGTAGTTTTTAACTTAGGCGATACAGGATCACAGCTAAGCCCCCGAGTGTGCATGAAATCCTCACTCGGATTAATTTTTAACTTAGGCGATATAAGATCGCAGCTAAGCCCCCGGGTGTGGATGAATGAAATCCTCACTCCGAGTAGTTTTAAACTTAGGCAATACAGGATCCTAGCTAAGCCCCCGAGTGTGGATGAAGTCCTTACTCGGAGTAGTTTTTGAATTAGGCGATACAGGATCGCTGCTAAGCCCCCGAGTGTGGATGAAATCCTCACTCGGAGTAGTTTTCAACTTAGGCGATACAGGATCGCAACTAAGCCTCCGAGTGAGGATGAAGTCCTCACTCGGAGTAGTTTTTAACTTAGGCGATACAGGATCGCAACTAAGCCCCCGAGTGTGGATGAACTCCTCACTCGGCGTAGTTTTTAACTTAGGCGATACAGGATCGCAGCTAAGCCCCCGAGTGTGGATAAAATCCTCACTCTGAGTTGTCTTTAACTTAGGCGATACAGGATCACAGCTAACACTACTAGGAGAAAGCCAACTAGTAACGCTTGAAAAACCTATAGCAGTAGCGCTGGGTCCAGCGCTACTGCTAAGGCGCTATAGCTAAGTTGTAGCAGTAGCGCTTGTTGCTGCAGCGCTACTGCTAAGTCTGGTTAGTAGTAGCGCTGCACTGACCAGCGCTACTGCTAACTATCTGTAGCGCTGCAGAAAGGCAAGCGCTGCTGCTAATCCAGTGCTGCCGCTAGATGCCTTCCAGCGCTGCTGCTAGTATTCCTGCTTTCACAAATTACATTCCCCTCTACGTATTTGTGCATGCTCTATACAGTAGTTTCGCCATATGACAACATCAATAATTATTGTGCCAGCAACTACATTTAGATTAAAGTGCATGGATGCAAGTGATCATGTTGAGTTAGAGGAAAATATGATGTTGCCAACATCATATTTTCCTCTAACTCAACATGATCACTTCAATCCATCCACCTTAATCAAATATATGTCATATAACTCAACATCATCTTACTCATCTAACAACTCATCATCATCTTAATCATATCAAGTTAAAATCTCACAAAACAGAAAAACATCATAATAGTAATCATCCTAATCGATCATACAAGTTAACTAAACTTCTCTCTCATAGGACCTAGTCCTCCCTCCTAGGTAAAATGACATAAAACAAAATAAAACCGATGTCTCCATGATGAAGCAAAGAGATCCAACGGTATCCAACTTGTGGCTTGCGATCCTTCTTTATTTGTCCCCATGCTTCAATTTGGAGCCGTCTTGATGGTTTGCGCTCAGTCGAGTATGCAAAAGAGAACTCGGGCTGGAAGGGGCTTTTAATTGTCATATTACCTTCGGGTTGCATCAACGGAGGCACAACTTCATTTGGCAGTTTCTGTTGAAGAACATAATAGTAGCCTAGTTAGCAATGTAATCAATACCATTTACGCAATAGTAGTGTACTTAGTTAGCAACTCTTACCAAGATATTTCGGCGAATGTCATCCGCCCTCAACCTATGCACTAGTGTCCTGCACAATGTATAATTTGGGCCAGTTCCCAAATTATACGGGAAGATCTCCCTACCAACTAGGACACCAATAAGAAAGTTGATAAGATCCGCCTTCTCCTCCCAAGTTAGATGTGATCCATAAATGTAGTGTGTCATGTCAATTATTTTTTGTGTTTCACTCAAAGAAATGAAATAAGCTGTAAATTATAAATTAACAAATTTAGTATGGATGAACACCAACTATTTTTAAATATAGAATGCAAATTACTTGACAAATATGCATGGTTGATAAACTCACATGGAGGTAAAACAGGAAGCATATCGACATCCACCTAAATGTCGATTTTACCTTCAATATGATCTTCAGGACGAAGATCGAAGGTTATTTCCATATCCTCCTGAAATCCATATGCCTTGCAAAGAGCTTCCCAATTTGAGCACCCTAATTCTGTGTTATTAACTGCATTCATTACTTTGACCAGAAATGTGTGACCATGTTTAGTCCTCAGGTTGGCTCTCCTCATCTCGAAACTCTCATGCTCTTCGAAACCGAGCCTCTCCAAGAAATATCGTCTTGCATGATAGGGGATGAACTAGTCGAATTGTATAAAACAAAAATTACACGTTGAAGCAAAGAAACAGAAGTCATGCTTAATTACGAAAAAACAGTTGTCATCGTTGCGTACCGTAGAAATGTCGAAGTCCTCGTAAAGCTTCATGGTGAAGAACCTGCCGTCTCGCAGCCCAGGCTGGTCGCACAGACCCTTATCTTCACTGCAGAGTTCACACGCTTGGATCCTATCGTTGTCATCAGACGACGACATTTCCTATGTTCATGATTCAAAAATTATGGCATGACCATTGCTAATGTAAGACATATTGAGCAATACCATACACACATGTCCAAATAGACCTAATTCAATATTGGTTGACTTTCGGTCCGTCGAGGCTTTCCTTAAATAACTCTCATATCTTATGGTGTGCTGGTGCGCACTCTCTCACACTGATATGGTGGTGTATATATGTTGGTGGACACTCTCTCACACTAATAGTTCGAACGTCGGTGATGGACGCACTTCCTCTCCTCTCCTTGTGCATTACACCGAGGTATATATCGCAAGAAGAGAAGAGGAAGAAGCGCCCCCCCACGACAACAGTCGGGATTAACACACATGAAAGTCACACAAGGAGCAACGACAGACCGAAAGTCACACACACATTATACCAATATAATATCACTAATACATTTATAATGAATTCGAATATAATATCACTAATACATTTATAATGAACCCGAATATAATATCACTAATACATCATCTCGAATAATCCAATTAATGCATCATCAAATATTAACTAATACATCTCGAATATTATCATACAAGATCACTAATACAGATCAAATATCCTAGACATGCTTAATTTGTATGAGAACATTTTCTTATCGTTTAATGTTTTGCTATTTCAGAAATGCTTAATTTCTTAAACTCATTTTAGACTCATTTTTGACTCGGTTTTCCGGAATGCCGTTTCCCAGCAAATGCCGGCACTCGATATGCCTACTTTCTAGCACAAGTCATGCCAAAATTTCGACATGACCTTTGCTAAAAAGTGGACATATCGAGCGCTTGAAATTCACCGGAACGGAAATGAATCAACATTCCAGCGAAACATAGGCTACTCGGATCATTTGCATATAACAGTAAGAAAAATATAGAACTTGAAGAAAATGCAATAAGGTTTTTCTTCACAATATTTGAAACTAAATTCAGCCTACCTAAATTTCTATCCTAATTTGAAACCTAGCTAAATTTCTGTCTAATAGGGCACTTGGGCACAATTATATAGGGCACTTGGGCACAATTATCGAACAATTCAAAGTACTTGGGCACTTGGGCACATTCATATTTTGCTCTAAACTAATTTAGCTAACAAACCTAACCCTAGAATCAACCTAACCCTAGAATCAACCTAATTAACCCTAGAATCAACCTAACCCAAGAATCAACCTAATTAACCCTAGAATCAAGAGGGGGATGAAGGGAGTGAGGGGAGAGGGAAGAGGGAGGAAGGAGGGAGTAGGGGCTACCTGCGGTCGGGTCGAGGCTCGGGGGTAGGAGACGGCGAGGGAGGGGGCGCGACGGTGGCGACGTCGAGAGGCGATGGCGACGGCGGCGGTCGGGGGAGACGGCGAGGGAGGGGGCGCGACGGTGGCGGCGTCGAGAGGCGATGGCGACGGCGGCGGTCGGGGGAGACGGCGAGGGAGGGGGCGCGACGGTGGCGGCGTCGAGAGGCGATGGCGACGGCGGCGGTCGGGGGAGACGGCGAGGGAGGGGGCGCGATGGTGGCGTCATCGAGAGGCGATGGCGACGGCGGCGGTGGGGGGAGACGGCGAGGGAGGGGGCGCGACGGTGGCGGCGTCGAGAGGCCATGGCGACGGTGGCGGTCGGGGGAGAGGGAGAGGGGATCGAATGGGGAGAGAGGGAGACGGTGGCGGCGTCGAGAGGCGATGGCGACGGCGGCGGTCGGGGGAGAGGGAGAGGGGATCGAATGGGGAGAGAGGGAGACGGTGGGGGAGGTTGGTAGGTGGGTGCGACGAGAAGCAGTAGCGCTGGAACAGAAATCCGCTACTACTAAGCATCATAGCAGTAGCGCTGGTCGGAAACCCAGCGCTGCTGATAAGCATCATAGCCATAGCGGTAGCGGTGGTCCACAGACACACGCAACTGCTACCGCAGTAGTAGTAGCGCTGGTTTTGGATAGCCGCTACAACTACAGGTAGCCACCGGTACTGACAACGGGACCACTTATCAGTAGCGCTTGTTCGGTAGCCCGCGCTACTGCTACTAGTCTACTTGTAGCGCTGGTAGGTTTCCCGCGCTACTACTACTTATCAATAGCGCTTTCGCTCTTTCCAGCGCTACTGCTAAAATCCTATCTATAGGCTTTCTCCTAGTAGTGTAAGCCCCCAAGTTTGGATGAAATCCTCACTCCGAGTAGTCTTTAACTTAGGCGATACAGGCTCGCAGCTAAGCCCCCGAGTGTGCATGAAATCCTCACTCGAAGTAGTTTTTAACTTAGGCGATACATAATCGCAGCTAAGCCCACGAGTGTGGATGAAGTCCTCACTCGGAGTAGTTTTTAACTTAGGCGATAGAGGCTCGCAGCTAAGCTCCCGAGTGTGGATGAAGTCCTCACTCGGAGTAGTTTTTAACTTACGCGATACAGGCTCGCAGCTAAGCCCACGAGTGTGGATGAAATCCTCACTCGGAGTAGTTTTTAACTTAGGCGATACAGGATCGCGGCTAAGTCCCCGAATGTGGATGAAATCCTCACTCGGAGTAGTTTTCAACTTAGGCGATAAAAGAACGCCGCTAGGCCCCCGAGTGTGGATGAAATCCTCACTCGAAGTAGTTTTTAACTTAGGCGATACAGGATCGCAGCTAAGCCCCCGAGTGTGGATGAAATCCTCACTCGGAGTAGTTTTCAACTTAGGCGATACAGGATCGCAGCTAAGCCCCCGAGTGTGGATGAAGTCCTCACTCGGAGTAATTTTTAACTTAGGCGATACAGGATCGCGGCTAAGCCCCCGAGTGTGGATGAAGTCCTCACTCGGAGTAGTTTTTAACTTAGGTGATACAGGATCGCGGCAAAGTCCCCGAGTGTGGATGAAATCCTCACTCGGAGGTGTTTTAAACTTAGGCGATACAGGCTCGCAGCTAAGCCCCCGAGTGTGGATAAATGAAATCCTCACTCGGAGTAGTTTTAACTTAGGCGATACATGATCGCAACTAAGCCCCCGAGTGTGGATGAAGTCCTTACTCGGAGTAGTTTTTAACTTAGGCGATACAGAATGGCGGCTAAGTCCCCAAGTGTGGATGAAATCCTTGTTGGGGAACGTTGCATGGGAAACAAAAATTTTCCTACGCACACACAAGATCTATCCATGGTGATGAACATCTACGAGAGGGAGATTGGATCTACATACCCTTGTAGATCACTAAACGGGAAGCGTTAAGAAACGCGGTTGATGTAGTCGAACGTCTTCGCGATCCTAATCGCCGAGCGTCCCGCGATCCCATCACGATCCATCTCGCGATCCAATCTCGATCCGTCCCGCGATCCCATCACGATCCGTCCCGCGATCAAATCACGAATTGTCTCGCGATCCTGATCATGGTCCTTCCGATCTAACGCCGAACGGACGGCACCTCCGCGTTCAACACACGTACAGCTCGATGACGATCTCCGCCTTCTTGATCCAGCAAGAGGGAGCGGAGAGGTAGAAGAGTTCTCCGGCGGCGCGACGGCGCGGCGGCGATGGTGGTGGAACAATTCCGGCAGGGCTTCGCCTAAGCACCGCTGAAACTAGACTAGAGGAGAAACCGATCTAGATGAAGTAGAGGGAGCACGTGGCAATTAGGGTTAGCTCTTCCCTCTAAATCCTCTAGTATATATAGGAGGGAGGGAGGGGAGGAGGCAGCCTCAAACCCTCAAGGTTTGGCCGAAATTGGAGGTGGAGGAGTCCTACTCCAATCCTATTAGGAGTAGGATTCCTCCTCTCCACTTGGAAACCCTTTCGACCTTTCCTCCTTTGGATTTTTTCCACCCAAAGCCACATGGGCCTTAGTGGCGGGGTTAGGCCAGCCCACTAGGGGCTGGTTTGACTCCTCCCACAGCCCATGAGGTCCTTTGGGTCGAGACACCCCTCCCGATGGTCCCCGGTACCCCTCCCGGCACTCCCGGTACACTACCGAAATACCCGAAACTTTTCCGGTGACCAAAATAGGACTTCCTATATATCAACCTTTACCTCTGGACCATTCCGGAGCTCCTCGTGACGTCCAGGATCTCATCCGAGACTCCGAACAACCTTCGGTCACCACCATACATAACTCTACTATACCGAAACGTCACCGAACCTTAAGTGAGCAGACCCTGTGGGTTCGAGAACTATGTAGACATGACCAAGACACCTCTACGGTCAATAACCAATAGCGGGACCTGGATGCCCATATTGGTTCCTACATATTCTACGAAGATCTTTATCGGTTGAACCTCTATGTCACGGATTCAGTTAATCCCATACGCTGTTCCCTTTGTTCTTCGGTATGTTACTTGCCCGAGATTCGATCGTCGGTATCTCTATACCTAGTTCAATCTCATTACCGGCAAGTCTCTTTACTCGTTCTGTAATACAAGATCCCGTGGCTAACATTTAGGCACATTGCTTGCAAGGCTTATTGTGATGTTGTATTACTGAGTGGGCCCTGAGATACCTCTCCGTCACACGGAGTAACAAATCCCAGTCTTGATCCATGCCCACTCAACAGACACCCTCGGAGATACCTGTAGAGCATCTTTATAGTCACCCAGTTATGTTGTGACGTTTGATACACACAAGGTATTCCTCCGGTGTCAGTGAGTTGCATGATCTCATGGTCATAGGAACAGATACTTGACATGCAGAAAACTATAGCAATAAACTGACATGATCATATGCTATGTTTATAGTTTGGGTCTTGTCCATCACATCATTCTCCTAATGATGTGATCCCGTTATCAAATGACATCTCATGTCTATGGCCAGGAAACCTTGACCATATTTGATCAACGAACTAGTTAACTAGAGGCATACTAGGGACACAGTGTTGTCTATGTACCCACACATGTATTTGAGTTTCCAATCAATACAATTATAGCATGGATAATAAACGATTATCACGAACAAGGAAATATAATAATAACCAATTTATTATTGCCTCTAGGGAATATTTTCAACAGTCTCCCACTTGCATTAGAGTCAATAATCTAGTTCACATCACCATGTGTTTACATTGTTATGAATCTAACACCCAATGAGTTATGGGGTTCGATCATGCTTTGCATGTGAGAGAGGTCTTTAGTCAATGGGTCTGCGACATTCAGATCCGTGTGTACTTTGCAAATCTCTATGTCATACTATAGACACTGCTACCACACTCCACTTGGAGCTATTCCAAATGGCTGCTGCACTATACGTATCCGGATTGCTACTCAGAGTCATCCGGATTGGTGTTAAAGCTTGCATCGACGTAACCCTTTACGACGAACTCTTTATCACCTCCATAATCGAGAAATATTTCCTTAGTCCTCTAGTTACTAAGGATAATCATAACCGCTGTCCAGTGGTCCACTCCTGGATCACTCTTGTACCCCTTGACAGACTCATGGCAAGGCACACACAGGTGCGGTACATAGCATGGCATACTATACAGAGCCTATGGATAAGGCATAGGGGACGACCTTCGTCCTTTCTCTTTCTTCTGCCGTGGTCGAGCTTTGAGTCACACTCAACTCCACACCTTACAAATCAGGCAAGAACTCTTTCTTTGACTGATCCATTTTGAACTCTTTCAAAATCTTGTCAAGGTATGTACTCATTGAAAGTTTTATCAGACGTCTTGATCTACCTCTATAGATCAAGATGCCCAATATTTAAGTAGCTTCATTCCAGGTTTTCCTTTGAAAAACTCCTTTTCAAACAACCCTTTATGCTTTCCAGAAATTCTACATCATTTCCGATCAACAATATGTCATCCACATATACTTATCAGAAATTCTATAGTGCTCCCACTCACTTTATTGTCAATACAAGTTTCTCATAAACTTTGTATAGACTCAAAAACTTTGATCACCTCATCAAAGCGTATATTCCAACTCCGAGATGCTTGCTCCAGTCCATAGAAGGATCGCTGGAGTTTGCATACATTTTAGCATCCTTAGGACAGACAAAACCTTCCGGTTGTATCACATACAACGTTTCCTCATGAAAACCGTTAAGGAAACTCTGTTTTGACATCCATCTGCCAGATTTCATAATCGAAAAATGCAGCAACTGCTAACATAATTCCAACAGACTTTAGCATCGCTACGGGTGAGAAAGTCTCACCGTAGTCAACTCCTTGAACTTGTGAAAAACCCTTTGCCACAAGTAGAGCTTTATAGACGGTGACATTACCGTCCGCGTCCGTCTTCCTTTCAAAGATCCATTTGTTCTAAATGGCCTTTCGCCCTTCAGGTAATACTTCCAAAGCCCATACTTTGTTTTCATACAAGGATCCCATCTCGGATTGCATGGCCTCTAACCATTTCCCGGAATCCGGGCTCATCATCGCTTCTCCATAGCTCGTAGGTTCATCGTTGTCCAACAACATGACCTCTAAGACAGGGTTGCCGTACCACTCAGGAGCAGTACGCGTCCTTGTCGACCTACGAGGTTCGATAGTAACTTGATCCGAAGCTTTATGATCATCATCATTAACTTCCTCTTCAACTAATGTAGGCTCCACAGAAACAACTTTCTGCGCTGCGCTACTCTCTGGTTGAAACAAAGGTTCAACAACCTCATCAAGTTCTATCTTCCTCCCACTCAATTCTTTCGAGAGAAACTCTTTCTCGAGAAAGGACCGGTTTTAGCAACAAACACTTTGTGCTTGGATCTGGGATAGAAGGTTTACCCAACTGTTACGTTAGGGTATTCTATGAAGATGCATTTGTCCGCTTTGGGTTCGAGCTCATCAGGTTGAAAACCTTTTCCACATAAGCATCACAGCCCCAAACATTAAGAAATGACAGCTTAGGTTTCTGCCAAACCAAAATTCATACGGTGTCATCTCAACGGACTTAGATGGTGCCCCTTTTTAAAGTGAATGTAGTTGTCTCTAATGCATAACCCCAAAACGATAGTGGCAAATTGATAAGAGACATCATAGTACGCACCATATCCAATAGAGCACGACTACGACGTTCGGACACACCATCACACTATGGTGTTCCAGGTGGCGTGAGTTGTGAAACAACTTCCACATTGTCTTAAGTTGTATACCAAACTCGTAACTCAGATATTTACCTCTACGATCATATCGTAGATATTTTATCTTCTTGTCACGATGATCTCAAACTTCACTCTGATTTTGTTTGAACTTTTCAAATGTTTCAGACTTGTGTTTCATTAAGTAAATATCCCCATATCTACTCAAATCATCAGTGAAGGTAGGAAAATAATGATATCCACCACACGCTACAACACTCATTGGACCGAATACATCAACATGTATCATTTCCAATAAGTCACTTGCCCGCTCCATCATACCGGCAAACGGGGTCTTAGTCATCTTGCCCATGAGGCATGGTCCGCATGTCTCAACCGATTCGAAATCGAATGAGTCCAAAGATCCATCAGCATGGAGTTTCTTCATGCATTTTACACCAATATGACATTTAGCACAGTGCCACAAGTATGTGGTACTATCATTATTAACTTTGTATCTTTTGGCATCAATATTATGAACATGTGTATCACTACGATCAAGATTCAATAAACCATTCTCATTGGGTGCATGACCATTGAAGGTATTATTCATGTAAATAGAATAACCATTATTCTCTAACTTGAATGAATAACCGTATTGCAATAAACATGATCTAATCACGTTCATGCTCAACGCAAACACCAAATAACATTTATTTAGGTTCATCACTAATCCCGAAGGTAGAGAGAGCGTGCGATGGTGATCACATCAACCTTGGAAACACTTCCAACACTCATCGTCACTTCACCCTTAGCTAGCCTCCGTTTATCCCGTAGCTTTTATTTCGAGTTACTAACATTTAGCAACCGAACCGGTATCCAATACCCAGGTGCTACTAGGAGTACTAGCAAGGTACACACGTATATCAAATATACTTCTATCGATGTTGCCAGCCTTCTTATCTACCAAGTATCTAGGGTTGTTCCGCTTCAGCGACCGTTCTCCTCATAAAAGAAGCACTTAGTCTCGGGTTTGGGTTCAACCTTGGGTTTCTTCACTAGAGCAGCAACTGACTTGCCATCCATGAAGTTTCCCTCCTAGGCCTTGCCCTTCTTGAAACTAGTGGTTTCACTAACCATCAACACTTGATGCTCCTTCTTGATTTCTACCTTCGCGGTGTCAAACATCGCGAATAGCTCAGGGATCATTATTTCTATCCCTGGCATTTTATAGTTCATCACGAGGCTCTAGTAGCTTAGTGATAGTGACTTGGAGAACTATATCAATCACTATCTTATCTGGAAGATGAACTCCCACTCGATTCAAGCGATTGTAGCACCCAGACAATCTGAGCACATGCTCACCGATTGAGCTATTCTCCTTCATCTTGCAGGCAAAGAATCTTGTTGGAGGTCTCATACCTCTCAACACGGGCACGAGCCTGAGATCCCAATTTCAGCTCTTAGAACATCTCATATGTTCCGTGACGTTCAAAACGTTTTGGAGCCTCAATTCTAAGCCGTAATGCATGACGCACTAAACTATCAAGTAGTCATTAGAACATGCCTGTCAGATGTTCACAACATCTACAGACGACGCTTGAGGGGGTGGCGCACCGAGCGGTGCATTAAGGGCATAAGCCTTCTGTGCAACAAGGAGGACAATCCTCAGATCACGGACCCAGTCCGCATTATTGCTACCATCATCTTTCAATTCTATTTCTCTAGGAACATATAAAAAATTCAAGGGAGCTACAGCGAGAGCTAGTAATCTACAACATAATTTGCAAAGACATTTTGACTATGTTCATGATAATGAGTTTAGTTAATCATATTACTTAAAAACTGTCACTCAAATTAACATCCCTCCGGTCAATCGAGTGTCACATGATCCAAATCAACCAACTCAAGTCCGATCATCACGTGAGTTGAGGCGGTTTCAATGGTGAACATCTTCATGTTGATCATATCTACTATATGACTCATGTTCGACCTTTCGGTCTCTTGTGTTCCGAGGCCATGTCTGTACATGCTAGGCCCGTCAAGTTTAACCAGAGTGTTCCGCATGTGCAACACTGGCTTGCACCCATTGTATGCGAACGTAGAGTCTATCACACCCGATCTTCACGTGGTGTCTCGAAACGACGAACTTTCGTAACGGTGCACACTCGGGGAGAACACAATTTTATCTTGAAATTTAAGTGAGGGATCACCTTATAATGCTACCGTCGTCCTAAGCAAAACAAGGTGCATAAAAGGATTAACATCACATGCAAATCATAAGTGACATGATATGGCCATGAACTTGTGCTTTTGATCTCCATCTTCAAAGCACCGGCATGATCTCCATCGTCACCGGCATAACACCATGATCTCCATCAACTTGATCTCCATCAATGTGTCGCCATGAGGTTGTCGCGCCGACTGTTGCTTCCATGACTATTGCTAACTCATAGCGATAAAGTAAAGCAAAAACGGCGAAAATATTTAAAGACAACCCTATGGCTCCTGCCGGTTGCCGTACTCGTCGACATGCAAGTCGTGATATTCTATACAATACATGATCAACTCATACATCACATATATCTCATCATGTAATTGGCCATATCACATCACAACATACCCTGCAAAAACAAGTTAGACGTCCTCTAATTGTTGTTGCAAGTTTTACGTGGCTGCTACGGGTATCTAGCAAGAACAATTCTTACCTACGCAAAATCCACAACGGTGATACAAAAATTGCTATTCAACCTTCTCAAGGACCGCCTTTGTCAAATCCGATCCGACTAAAGTGGGAGAAACAGACACCCGCCAGCCATCTTTATGCAATGAAGTTACATGTCAGTTGATGGAACCGGTCTCTCGTAAGCATACGAGTAATGTTGGTCCGGGCCGCTTCATCCCACAATACCGCCGAATCAAGAAAAGACCAAGGGAGGAAGCAATCTGAATATCAACGCCCACAAACTCCTTTGTGTTCTACTCGAGATCTCATCTACACATAGACCTTGCTCATGATGCCACTGTTGGGGAACGTTGCATGGGAAACAAAAAATTTCCTACGCACACGCAAGATCTATCCATGGTGATGAGCATCTACGAGAGGGAGAGTGGATCTACATACCCTTGTAGATCGCTAAGCGGGAAGCGTTAAGAAACGCGGTTGATGTAGTCGGACATCTTCGCGATCCAAATCGCCGAGCGTCCCGCGATCCCATCACGATCCATCTCGCGATCCAATCTCGATCCGTCCCGTGATCCCATCATGATCCGTCCCGCGATCAAATCACGAATCGTCTCGCGATCCTGATCACGGTCCTTCCGATCTAGCGCCGAACGGACGGCACCTCCGCGTTCCGCACACGTACAGCTCGATGACGATCTCCGCCTTCTTGATCCAGCAAGAGGGAGCGGAGAGGTAGAAGAGTTCTCCGGCAGCGCGGCGGCGCGGCGGCGATGGTGGTGGAACAATTCCGGCAGGGCTTCGCCTAAGCACCGCTGAAACTAGACTAGAGGAGAAACCGATCTAGATTAAGTAGAGGGAGCACGTGGCAATTAGGGTTAGCTCTTCCCTATAAATCCTCTAGTATATATAGGAGGGAGGGAGGGGAGGAGGCAGCCTCAAACCCTCAAGGTTTGGCCGAAATTGGAGGTGGAGGAGTCCTACTCCAATCCTATTAGGAGTAGGATTCCTCCTCTCCACTTGGAAACCCTTTCGACCTTTCCTCCTTTGGATTTTTTCCACCCAAAGCCACATGGGCCTTAGTGGGGGGGGGGTTAGGCCAGCCCACTAGGGGCTGGTTTGACTCCTGCCACAGCCCATGAGATCCTTTGGGTCGAGACACCCCTCCCGATGGTCCCCGGTACCCCTCCCGGCACTCCCGGTACACTACCGAAATACCCGAAACTTTTCCGGTGACCAAAACAGGACTTTCTATATATCAATATTTACCTCCGGACCATTCTGGAGCTCCTCGTGACGTCTAGGATCTCATCCGGGACTCTGAACAACCTTCGGTCACAACTATACATAGCTCTACTATACCGAAACGTCACCGAACCTTAAGTGTGCAGACCCTGCGGGTTCGAGAACTATGTAGACATGACCAAGACACCTCTACGGTCAATAACCAATCGCGGGACCTGGATGCCCATATTGGTTCCTACATATTCTACGAAGATCTTTATCGGTTGAACCTCTATGTCAAGGATTCAGTTAATCCCGTACGCTGTTCCCTTTGTTCTTCGGTATGTAACTTGCCCGAGATTCGATCGTCAGTATATCTATACCTAGTTCAATCTTGGTACCGGCAAGTCTCTTTACTCGTTCTGTAATACAAGATCCCGTGGCTAACACTTAGTCACATTGCTTGCAAGGCTTATTGTGATGTTGTATTACCAAGTGGGCCCTGAGATACCTCTCCGTCACACGGAGTAACAAATCCCAGTCTTGATCCATGCCCACTCAACAGACACCCTCGGAGATACCTGTAGAGCATCTTTATAGTCACCCAGTTACGTTGTGACTTTTGATACACACAAGGTATTCCTTCGGTGTCAATGAGTTGCATGATCTCATGGTCATAGGAACAGATACATGACATGCAAAAAACTATAGCAATAAACTGACACGATCATATGCTATGTTTATAGTTTGGGTCTTATCCATCACATCATTCTCTTAATGATGTGATCCCGTTATCAAATGACATCTCATGTCTATGGCCAGGAAACCTTGACAATCTTTGATCAACGAACTAGTTAACTAGAGGCATACTTGGGACACAGTGTTGTCTATGTACCCACACATGTATTTGAGTTTCCAATCAATACAATTATAGCATGGATAATAAACGATTATCACGAACAAGGAAATATAATAATAACCAATTTATTATTGCCTCTAGGGCATATTTCCAACAATCCTCACTCGGAGTAGGTTTTCACTTAGGCGATACAGAATCGCGGCTAAGTCCCCGAGTGTGGATGAAATCCTCACTCGGAGTAGTTTTTAACTTAGGCGATACAGGATCGCGGCTAAGCCCCGAGTGTGGATGAACTCCTCACTCGGAGTAATTTTTAACTTAGGAGATATAAGATCGCAGCTAAGCCCCCAAGTGTGGATGAATGAAATCCTCACTTCGAGTAGTTTTTAACTTAGGCGATACAGGCTCGCAGCTAAGCCCCCGAGTGTGGATCAAATCCTCACTTGAAGTAGTTTTTCACTTAGGCGATACAGGATCGTAGCTAAGCCCCCGAGTGTGGATGAAGTCCTTACTCGGAGTAGTTTTTACTTTAGGCGATATAGACTCGCAGCTAAGCCCCCGAGTGTGGATGAAATCCTCACTCGGAGTAGTTTTTAACTTAGGCGATACAGGATCACGGCTAAGTCCCCGAGTGTGGATCAAATCCTTACTCGGAGTAGTTTTTAACTTAGGTGATAAAGGATCGCTGCTAGGCCCCCGAGTGTGGATGAAATCCTCACTCGAAGTAGTTGTTAACTTAGGCGATACAGGATCACAGCTAAGCCCCCGAGTGTGGATGAAATCCTCACTCAGAGTAATTTTTAACTTAGGCGATACAGGCTCGCAGCTAAGCCCACTAGTGTGGATGAAATCCTCACTCGGAGTAATTTTTAACTTAGGCAATATAAGATCACAGCTAAGCCCCCGAGTGTGGATGAATGAAATCCTCACTTGGAGTAGTTTTTAACTTAGGCGATACAGGATCGCAGCTAAGCCCCTGAGTGTGGATGAAGTCCTTACTCGGAGTAGTATTTAACTTAGGCGATACAGAATCACGGCTAAGTCCCCGAGTGTGGATGAAATCCTCACTCGGAGTAGTTTTTATCTTAGGCGATACAGAATCGTGGCTAAGTACCCTAGTGTGGATGAAATCCTCACTCGGAGTAATTTTTAACTTAGGAGATACAGGATCGCGGCTAAGTCCCCGAGTGTGGATGAAATCCTCACTCGTAGTAGTTTTAAAGTTAGGCGATACAGGATCACAGCTAGGCCCCCGAGTGTGGATGAAGTCCTCACTCGGAGTAGTTTTTAAATTAGGCGATACAAGCTCGCAGCTAAGCCCCCGAGCGTGGATGAAATCCTCACTCAGAGTAGTTTTTAACTTAGGCGATACAAGATCGCGGCTAAGTCCCATAGTGTGGATGAAATCCTCACTCGGAGTAGTTTTCAACTTAGGCGATACAGGATCGTAGCTAAGCCTCCGAGTGAGGTTGAAGTCCTCAGTCGGAGTAGTTTTTAACTTAGGCGATACAGGATCGCAACTAAGCCCCCGAGTGTCGATAAACTCCTCACTCGGAGTAGTTTTTAACTTAGGCGATACAGGATCCCAGCTAAGCCCCCGAGTGTGGATGAAATCCTCACTCGGAGTTGTTTTTAACTTAGGCGATACAGGCTCGCAGCTAAGCCCGCGAGTGTGGATGAAATCCTCACTCGAAGTAGTTTTAACTTAGGCGATACAGGATCGTAGCTAAGCCACCGAGTGTGGATGAAGTCCTCACTCGGAGTAGTTTTTAACTTAGGCGATACAGGCTCGTAGCTAAGCCCCCGAGTGTGGATGAAATCCTCACTCGGAGTAGTTTTTAACTTAGGCGATATAGGATCGCAGCTAAGCCCCAGAGCGTGGATAAAATCCTCACTCAGAGTAGTTTTTAACTTAGGTGATACAGGATCGCAGCTAAGCCCCCGAGTGTGGATGAAATCCTCACTCGGAGTAGTTTTTAACTTAGGCGATACAGGCTCGCAACTAAGCCCCCAAGTGTGGATGAAATCCTCACTCGAAGTAGTTTTTAAGTTAGACGATACAGGATCGCAGCTAAACCCCCGAGTGTGGATGAAGTCCTCACTCGGAGTAGTTTTTAACATAGGCGATACAGGCTCGCAGCTAAGCCCCCGAGTGTGGCTGAAATCCTTACTCGGAGTAGTTTTTAACTTAGGCGATACAGGATCACAGCTAAGCCCCCGCGTGTGGATGAAATCGTAACTCGGAGTAGTTTTTAACTTAGGCGATACAGGATCGCAGCTAAGCCCCCAAGTGTGGATGAAATCCTCACTTGGAGTAGTTTTTAACTTAGGCGATACATGCTCGCAGCTAAGCCCCCGAGTGTGGATGAAATCCTCACTCGAAGTAGTTTTTAACTTAGGCGATACAGGATCGCAGCTAAGCCCCCGAGTGTGGATGAAGTCCTCACTCGGAGTAGTTTTTAACTTAGGCGATATAGGCTCGCAGCAAAGTCCCCGAGTGTGGATGAAATCCTCACTCGGAGTAGTTTTTAATTTAGACGATACAGGATCCCAGCGAAGCCCCCGAGTGTGGATGAAATCCTCACTCGGGGTAGTTTTTAACTTAGGCGATATAGGATGGCAGCTAAGCCCCTGAGTGTGGATGAAATCCTCACTCGGAGTAGTTTTAACTTAGTCGATAGAGGATCGCAGCTAAGCCCCCGAGTGTGGATGAAGTCCTTACTCGGAGTTGTTTTTAACTTAGGCGATAGAGGATCGCAGCTAAGCCCCCGAGTGTGGATGAAATCCTCACTCGGAGTAGTTTTTCACTTAGGCGATACATGATCGCAACTAAGCCCCCGAGTGTGGATGAAGTCCTTACTCGGAGTAGTTTTTAACTTAGGCGATACAGAATCGCGGCTAAGTCCCCGAGTGTTGATGAAATCTTCACTCGGAGTAGTTTTTAACTTCGGCGATAAAGGATCGCAGCTAGGCCCCCGAGTGTGGATGAAATCCTCCCTCGAAGTAGTTTTTAACTTAGGCGATATAGGATCACAGCTAAGCCCCCGAGTGTGGATGAAATCCTCACTCGGAGTAGTTTTTAACTTAGGCGATACAGGCTCGCAGCTAAGCCCTCGAGTCTGGATGAAATCCTCACTCGGAGTAATTTTTAACTTACGCGATATAAGATCGCAGCTATACCCCCGAGTGTGGATGAATGAAATCCTCACTCGGAGTAGTTTTTAACTTAGGCGATACAGGATCGCAGCTAAGCCCCCGAGTGTGGATGAAGTCCTTACTCGGAGTAGTTTTTAACTTAGGCGATACAGAATCGCGGCTAAGTCCCCAGTGTCGGGGATATACCCCGCGTTATAACCCGGCCGGAAGTATGACCCGGCCAGGACTTGGCGACTCACTGGTGACCCGGTCGAGACTTGGCGGTTCATTGGTAACCCGGCAGGCGGGTCAGACGAGCGACAAGGCCCATGGCCCAGCGAGCAAGCCGGCGCAAGGCGGCTCATGGACGGGCTTGGAGGGGCGGCTCACAGATAAGACCCAAGGAGAGGAAAGACTCCATCACGATAGAAACAAGACTCGGATTAGGGTTCATGAAAGACTAGTACTAGTCCTACTCCCAGTAGGACTCTACATGTAAACCTACCCTTTCCACTTATATAAGGAGGGGTAAGGCGCCCCAAGAGGGGAAGAAAGACAAGACTCAAGTCATTAGAGATAGACAGATTAGAGGCTCTCGAGATTAGAGGTAGCAAGACAGCACCCTTGTAATCGAGGTCGCCCTCATCATCAATATAGACACAAAGCAGGACGTAGGCTTTTACCTCCATCGGAGGGGCCGAACCTAGGTAAACTCGCGTCTCTCGATTCCGACCAACCCCTCTCAAGCCGCCACATAGTTGCGATGGCCTCACACCTAAGTTCTCTCATGAGGACATCTTGCCGTGACAAAACCACGACAGTTGGCACCCATCGTGGGGCGAGCGCACGGTGGTGTTGAAGTTCTTGGAGGGAGCTCTCCCAGGGATCGAGAAGTTCGCAATTCACTGGATAAAGAAAAGACGGCAGGGAGGAGCTCATCAATTGAGATTTCCAAAAGACAGCATAAATCAGAATCCAGAGTTTTTAACGGTGTCCGTCCACGCGCAACGTCCGTACAGGTCGATCTTCATAGTTGAGAAGATCAGGTTTTGACGGATCTAATCTTCATCAAACAACGGCGACTCTCCATCCATCTCACGATTCCAGTTGCTCCACGTCAAATTCATCATATATTTTCGCTGCCGGCCGAGTCAATGACCGACTTCCGTGTGGCAGCGCGTCCATATCAAGGAGTAATTCGGTTTGGCAACGTTCAAGGAATAAATTAAAAAGCAAAAGCCCATCATCGCTAGAAGACAAAAAGAGGAAGAATAGCATTGTTTGCCTTACGTAAACATGCATGTTGGGCAAGGACTCCAACACCTAATCGGATTGATAGGTCAATGCCAACATGGTCACGGGCAAGGAGCAGCATATGATATGCATGTTGTACACAAGCTTCTACACAGGTACCACGAGCTGGAGAAAAACTCGGATGCAGATCGGTCAAATGAACCACGACCTGGAGAAAGATAGGAACGCAGGCACAAAATCGGACGCCCCCGAGGCGACTTGCCTCCCTTTCGCTGGTTCTGCACCTCCGAGCCGCCCGGCCTCATTCCGCTGCGCCACAAGTCGCCTCGCGCAAGCTGCCGGCTGCCTTCACCGGCGCCAGTTCGCCGTCACCCCCGCTCCAGTCGCCCCGTCGAATCTCCTGCTGCGGCCTCCGCCCCTATGTAGCCTCCTTTGCTCCAAGTCGGCCTACGAGCCTCCGCGGCCCTGAGCCGCCCTGGCCTTTCCACTTCTCGCCGGGCTCGCATCCGCCATCTGCCTCGTGTCGCCACAGCCTCACGGAGTCGCCTCCGCCATGGTTTCACCAGCGCGCCGCCTCCACCGGCCCTCGCCCCCGCGCCGGCTCATTGATCCTACTCAACCACCGAGCCACCGCCACCTTTGCCGTCAGCTGCCGGCGTGCCTTCCGCCACGTTGCACCATCGCACGAGCCGCCGCCGTCTCGGACCTTCGCGACGAACCGCCCACGTCTCTCCAGGAGTCGCCGTTTTTTGCAAATCCGAGTCTCCTCCACCATTACGGTCATGGCCGCCTGGCCGCCTCCTCCGACCACAATCCGAGCCGGCCACAGTGGTTTCTGAGATGCCCTCGCTTCAACCCGGCGTCACTTCGTCAAGCCGCCGCTTCGCCTTGAAAGCCGGTCCGCCCCTGCGGCCGTCGTCGAGCCTCCGCGGCCCTGCCTTCAAGGCATCTCCATGGCCTCGTGCCGCCTCAGACCGAGTCAAAATAAAGCCCTGGCAGGAATCGATCCCGCGACCTCTCGAACAGGGATTGCACGCGGTAGCCACCACGCCACAGTGAGTCACCTCCGCCCTGGCTGACTTCAACCCGCTGCTTCACCGACGCCGCCCTCGAGCCGCCATGGCCAAGCCGCCGCCTCTCCTCCGCGGTGCTCGACTCATCATTATAGTCGCCTCGTTATCATGACTGGCTCGACATCCCACACCAAGTCCAGGCGCCGTTTGCCATGCCCGTGGCCTCACCCGCCGTCGGGCCTGGCCTCCTCCGAGCCGACATCGCCTCCCTTGCCGCGCACGCGACCTCACTCGCCGTCAGGCTTGGCCTCCTCCGAGCCGGCGTCGCATCCCTTGCCGCGCCCGAGCAGAGAACCGCCGTGCTGCCTCCTCCTTTGAGCAGCCATAGCCGCCAAATCGCCGCAGCCGATGTGGTCTGCAAGCCGCCTCGGATTCGCTTCCTCTGCCACAAGCTACCTCGCCGGCCCACTGCCTTACCTCTGCAGTGCTCGCCTCGCTCCGCCTCCGCTTGAACCGCCGAGCTACTCCTGCGGCCTCGTGCCAAATCACCCGTCACCTCGCTGGCTGCCCTGTGCGCCCCGCTCCGTCACCGAGCTGCCTCACCGGATGGCCTCGCCGTGCGGGTCGCCTACCCCTGCGCGCCCGCCACAGGCCAGATCCGGGTCATCGCCCATGCCCTGTCTACCCGCTAAGCCGACTGTTTATACAAAGGAGGCGTCGGATGCCAAAAAAAAGAGAGCTGTAGCAGCATCTGGCAGGGTCTTCGAGGGGGACAACAAAAATATCCTTTGTATACATAAAAGGATCAAAAAGAATTCAGCAACATTACCATAAGTTGATTTACGGATGCTACATACGGATCATATGTCGGCTGAACGAATTAGGTGAAATCCATCCAGTCGATCTTTATTGATCTATTTTTATTCTTTCGAGAATAGTTACTCTCGCCTATGATGTCTTTTATGCAGGACAATTATTCATTATAAACATGGTGCCGTGCCACGGATACGGAGCATGTGTCAGCATCATCATGCACCAGCATCCGCCCAAGCCGCACTGCCCGATGGGCAGGCGCACAGGCCGCCTTCCGGCGGTTTGGCGTTTGTCTGCAAGCATTACTCGGCGAACGGACATGCGCAAGTCGCCGCCCCCGCGGCTCGGTCTACGTCAACTCGTTGGGACCGCACCAGCGGTCGATTCAACCGTCCGTGCCGGCTTACAACGCTGCAGACGACTCGCCCGTCAGCCCCCGTGGCCGACTCTCCCGTCTGCGCCGGCTTACAACGCCCGTGGCAGACTCTCCCGTCTGCACCGGCTTACAACGCCCGTGGCCGACTCATCCGTCCGCGCTACCTTATAATGTCGTGGCCGATTCATCTGTCTGCACCAGCTGTTTACCTCTGCCTACACCAAATGGCTCAATGGACAGGCGCACAAGTCGCCGCCACTACAGTTTGGTTAACGTCAAGAACCAGCCGGGACGAACCATCGATCGGGTTACTGACACAACTCATACGGGATCATTTATAACCCGCCATGGTCAAGGTCAACCTTCCGTGGATTCACATCGCGTTCTCAAGGCAAAGGATATACAATGAGTGTCGCGAAGATCATCAACTCGCCACCTCACCTTCAGCTTCAACACAGTCCAGCGTTTCCGCTGTCAACTATATGCCTGGTTACGCCACAACCAAGTATGAAGAATCTCAAGCCAACTCCTCGAGTCGACTTAAGACTCGGGGGCTGCACCGACATGACTCGGCAGAATTGACTATTACCACATTGGTGAAAATTTCCGGTTCAACATTCGGTTCAAGAGAAATCTATCTCTGACAAAGTTCGGGGCTCTCAATATCCGGCTCAACGTCCGGTTCAAAAGGAGTCTATCTCTCGCAAAGTTCGAGTTTCAGAAAATTAAAAGTTTCCCAAGAGGACGAGCCGCCATGATGCACCGTTCAAACATGGGTGCCATGATTCATTGGATCATTATAAAGTCACTTGGAGGCTTCTGCCATTACTTCATACAAGATGGCGGCTTACAAGATGGTGCAAAAAGTTGACTCCGTCGACAAGGTCATTTGGGGGCTTCCAACCCGCCGGGTTTAGCTTACACACCCTCTTGATCGGCTCTTCAGCCACCGTAAGGCCGGGTTGTATACCCAAAAAGTTGACTCCATCAACAAGGTCATTTGTGGGCTTCCAACCCACCGGGTTTAGCTTACACACCCTCTTGATCGGCTCTTCAGCCACCGCAAGTTCGAGTTAAATCTGCCTGTATGCTGCTGCTGCTCCGCTAGGTGACCCGCCGAACTCTTGCCAGTTAATCTCGATTAGAGACCCTGAGCTGTTCAAAATACTTGACAGTCACTCTCGCTAGAGACCCTGTACTGGTCAAGGTTAAACCGGTGGCTCTTGTCACGTGAGGGACGGCTTACGGAAAGCGAGGATAAACTCACCCATCTGCTGCATACTCTCCGCTATGTGGCCCGTTCGTACTCTTAAACAGTTACTCTTTTAAAGACCCTGCACTGTTTAAGGTTCAAACGACGGATTTATGTCACGTGAGAGGTAGCTTATGGGCCCTGGGGGCATGACCCGCCGTTTGCTGTGTCTCTCTCTGGTTCGTTGCGCTCTTATCAGTTAATCTCGCCTAGAGACCCTGAGCCGCTCAAAGGACTTGACGGTCACTCTCACTAGAGACCATGTACTGTTAAGAGTTCAAGCAGCGAGTCCACCTAGAAGAACCGGCATATGAGTTTTCGAAAAAGAAAAAGCAAGAACATACACAAGAGTTGATCTCTTCTGGTTGTGCCTTCAAAGCAAGAACATCATACATTGCATCATACATTGCATCATACATTGCATCATCTTACCATGCATCATATATGCATGGGTATCCTGGTCTACATTGCAGGAACCGGGTTTTTTTTCAAACCGGGTTATATTATTCAAATCACAAATAGCCAACATGGCTGGATTTTTCATTATGGTTGTCATAACCAGCATTGGATGATTGAGGTTTTCAAAGCCCCTTCAGAGTAATGGCTATAATTCCTTCGTCCAAGAAATACCAGCTTACAACAAGGAGCATGGTTCAACATTGATATGCAAGGCTTTCTGCAACATCATCTAGAGAGTGGATAAGATTTTATTCTGCAATGGAAGGAATAGTCCCGAGTCGCCGCAGGCATGCAACCCGGCACTTGGGGGCTACATTATTCAAGTCCAGTTTATATCAATTATGCAAGTCCCATGTCACTGCAAGCACGCTCCACGACACTTGGGGGCTAATGCAAGTTGTTTTTTCAAGTCATTACATTGTCAACAGACCCTGTTATCTCAAGGAGATGAGCCGGACTTTATTTCTTTTTCTAAGTTCCAGCCCAGTACTTCTTACTGATCCGGAACTTGGGGGCTACACTACTCAGATCAAAATTTCTAAAAAGTCCCAAGTCGCTGCAGGCATGTGACCCGGCACTTGGGGGCTATAGTATTCAGCTGTCTAAACAGATTACGAGGTCCAAATTGAAGACCCGGCCCGTCACACACTGATGAGCCGGCCCTTGGGGGCTACACATGGGAAATTCGAGTCATTCAACCACATTGGGCGACTTAGATGACAACCCGGATTTTCTCCAAAACTATATATCTACACCAAGTTCAATGTCCCAGGCTGTTGCAGGCAAAGCAACCCATCACTTGGGGGCTACACTGGCTGAAGTTTTATAAGTATAAGATAGTTACAAGTCCCAGGCTGCTGCAGGCAAGACAACCCGAAACTTGGGGGCTACACAGTCCAATATATTATTTCAAAGCACCAAGTCATCATGGATAAACTTGGAGCTTGGGGGCTATAGGTAATATGGAGATAAAAAAATAGAAGAACATCTTCAAGCTATCAATTTTGAGTGAGCTAGGTCTCACATTTTGGTGGAGCTGAAGCATTGAAAGCCGGCTCAGCATCACCCGGGTTTCTTTATTCCCAATAATGTTATCAAGTCAGCTGGAGTCTAGTTGTTTGACCCGGCGTCACCAACAATCATGACCCGGCATTATCAAAAGATCATAACCCGGCAGAGTTTATATAAGCAACCCGGCTTCACAAGTTGAAGAGTATTGGAGGCCAACTCAATGGCATATGGGTGTTGTATTCCCAATATTTTACTTCAAAAGACACTGACAAGCAAGACGATTGAGAAGACGGCTCGTTCATATGAAGAAGAAACCCGGATTTTCAAGGAGCTACTTCATTAAGCCGGCCAGTGGAGCGAGCCGGTCATTTAACATATTTATTCTTATTTTCAGGAGCTTAGCATGAATAAATTCAAGCTAACCTGGGGGCTAATGTCGGGGATATACCCCGCGTTATAACCCGGCCGGAAGTATGACCCGGCCAGGACTTGGCGACTCACTGGTGACCCAGTCGAGACTTGGCGGTTCATTGGTAACCCAGCAGGCGGGTCAGACGAGCGACAAGGCCCAAGGCCCATCGAGCAAGCCGGCGCAAGGCGGCTCATGGACGGGCTTGGAGGGGCGGCTCACAGAGAAGACCCTAGGAGAGGAAAGACTCCATCACGAAGGAAACAAGACCCGGATTAGGATTCATGAAAGACTAGTCCTAGTCCTACTCCCAGTAGGACTCTACATGTAAACCTACCCTTTCCACTTATATAAGGAGGGGTAAGGCACCCCTAGAGGGGAAGAAAGACAAGACTCAAGTCATTAGAGATAGACAGATTAGAGGCTTTTACAGATTAGAGGTAGCAAGACAGCACCCTTGTAATCGAGGTCGCCCTCATCATCAATATAAAAACAAAGCAGGACGTAGGCTTTTACCTCCATCAGAGGGGCCGAACCTGGGTAAACTCGCGTCTCTCGATTCCGAACAACCCCTCTCAAGCCACCACATAGTTCCGATGGCCTCACACCTAAGTTCTCTCACGAGGACATCTTGCCGTGACAAAACCACAACACCGAGTGTGGATGAAATCCTCACTCGGAGTAGTTTTTAACTTAGGCAATACAGAATCGCGGCTAAGTCCCCGAGTTTTAATGAAATCCTCACTCGGAGTAGTTTTTAACATAGGCGATACAGGCTCGCAGCTAAGCCCCCGAGTGTGGATGAAATCCTCACTCGGAGTAGTTTTTAACTTAGGCGATACAGGATCGCAGCTAAGCCCCCGAGTGTGGATGAAATCCTAACTCGGAGTAGTTTTTAACTTAGGCGATCCAGGATCGCAGTTAAGCCTCCGAGTGAGGATGAAGTCCTCACTCGGAGTAGTTTTTAACATAGGCAATACAGGCTCGCTGCTAAGCCCCCGAGTGTGGATGAAATCCTCACTCAGAGTAGTTTTTAACTTAGGCGATACATGATCGCAGCTAAGCCCCCGAGTGTGGATGAAATCCTAACTCGAAGTAGTTTTTAACTTAGGCGATACAGGATCGCAGCTAAGCCCCCGAGTGTGGATGAAGTCATTACTCGGAGTAGTTTTTAACTTAGGCGATACAGAATTGCGGCTAAGTCCCCGAGTGTGGATGAAATCCTCACTCGGAGTAGTTTTAAACTTAGGCGATACAGGATCGCAGCTAAGCCCCCGAGTGTGGATGAAGTCCTTACTCGGAGTAGTTTTTAACTTAGCCGATACAGGATCGTAGCTAAGCCCCCGAGTGTGGATGAGATCCTCACTCGGAGTAGTTTTTCACTTAGGCGATACAGGATCGCAGCTAAGCCCCCGAGTGTGGATGAAGTCCTTACTCGGAGTAGTTTTTAACATAGGCGATACAAAATCGCGACTAAGTCTCCGAGTGTGGATGAAATACTCACTCGGAGTAGTTTTTAACTTAGGCGATACAGAGTCGCGGCTAAGTCCCAGAGTGTGGATGAAATCCTCACTCGGAGTAGTTTTTAACTTAGGCGATACAGAGTCGCGGCTAAGTCCCCGAGTGTGGATGAAATCCTCACTCGGAGTAGTTTTAAACTTAGGCGATACAGGATCGCAACTAAGCCACCGAGTGTGGATGAAGTCCTTACTCAGAGTAGTTTTTAACTTAGGCAATACAGGATCGCGGCTAAGTCCCTGATTCTGGATGAAATCCTCACTCGGAGCAGTTTTCAACTTAGGCGATAAAGGATCGCAGCTAAGCCCCCGAGTGTGGATGAAGTCCTTACTCGGCGTAGTTTTTAACTTAGGCGATACAGGATCGCAGCTAACCCCCAAGTGTGGATGAAATCATCACTCGGTGTAGTTTTTCACTTAGGCGATACAGGATCGCAGCTAAGCCTCCGAGTGTGGATGAAGTCCTTACTCGGAGTAGTTTTTAACTTAGGCGATACAGAATCGCGTCTAAGTCCCCAAGTGTGGATGAAATCCTCACTCGGAGTAGTTTGTAACGTCGGCGATAAAGGATCGCAGCTAGGCCCCCGAGTGTGGATGAAATCCTGACTCGAAGTAGTTTTTAACTTAGGTGATACAGGATCACGGCTAAGCTCCCGAGTGTGTATGAAATCCTCACACGGAGTACTTTTTAACTTAGGCGATATAGGCTCACAGCTAAGCCCCTGAGTGTGGATGAAATCCTCACTCGGAGTAATTTTTAACTTAGGCAATATAAGATCGCCGCTAAGGCCCCGAGTGTGGATGAATGAAATCCTCACTCGGAGCAGTTTTTAAATTAGGCGATATAGGATCGCAGCTAAGCCCCGGAGTGTGGATGAAGTCCTTACTCGGAGTAGTTTTTAACTTAGGCGATACAGGATCACAGCTAAGCCCCCGAGTGTGGATGAGATCCTCACTCGGAGTAGTTTTTCACTTAGGCGATACAGGATCGCAACTAAGCCCCCGTGTGTGGATGAAGTCCTTACTCGGTGTAGTTTTTAACATAGGCGATACAGAATCGCGACTAAGTCCCCGAGTGTGGATGAAATCCTCACTCGGAGTAGTTTTTAACTTAGGCGATACAGAGTCACGGCTAAGTCCCCGAGTGTGGATGAAATCCTCACTCGGAGTAGTTTTCAACTTAGGCTATACATGATCGGGGCTAAGCCCCCGAGTGTGGAGGAAATCCTCACTCGGAGTAGTTTTAAACTTAGGCGATACAGGATCACAGCTAAGCCCCCGAGTGTGGATGAAGTCCTTACTCGGAGTAGTTTTCAACTTAGGCGATAAAGGATCGCAGCTAAGCCCCCGAGTATGGATGAAGTCCTTACTCGGAGTAGTTTTTAACTTAGGCGATACAGGATCGCAGCTAAGCCCCCGAGTGTGGATGAAATCCTTACTCGGAGTAGTTTTTAACTTGGGCAATACAGGATCGCGGTTAAGCCCCCGAGTGTGGATGAAATCCTCACTCGGAGTAGTTTTAAACTTAGGCGATACATGATCGCAGCTAAGCCCCCGAGTGTGGATGAAGTCCTTACTCGGAGTAGTTTTTAACTTAGGCAATACAGGATCGCGGCTAAGTCCCCGAGTGTGGATGAAATCCTCACTCGGAGCAGTTTTCAACTTAGGCGATAAAGGATCGCAGCTAAGACCCCGAGTGTGGATCAAGTCCTTACTCGGAGTAGTTTTTAACTTAGGCGATACAGGATCGCAGCTAAGCCCCCGAGTGTGGATGAAATCCTCACTCGGAGTAGTTTTTCACTTAAGCGATACAGGATCGCAGCTAAGCCCTCGAGTGTGGATGAAGTCCTTACTCGGAGTAGTTTTTAACTTAGGCGATACAGAATCACGCCTAAGTCCCCGAGTGTGGATGAAATCCTCACTCGGAGTAGTTTTTAACTTCGGCGATAAAGGATCGTAGCTAGGCCCCCAAGTGTGGATGAAATCCTGACTCGAAGTAGTTTTTAACTTAGGCAATACAGGATCGCAGCGAAGCCCCCAAGTGTGGATGAAGTCCTCACTCGGAGTATTTTTTAACTTAGGCGATACAGGCTCGTAGCTAAGCCCCCGAGTCTGGATGAAATCCTCACTCGGAGTAGTTTTTAACTTAGGCGATACAGGATCGCAGCTAAGCCCCCGAGCGTGGATAAAATCCTCACTCGGAGTAGTTTTTAACTTAGGCGATACAGGATCGCAGCTAAGCCCCCGAGTGTGGATGAAATCCTCACTCGGAGTAGTTTTTAACTTAGGTGATACAGGCTCGCAGCTAAGCCCCCGAGTGTGGATGAAATCCTAACTCGGAGTAGTTTTTAACTTAGGCAATACAAGATCGCCGCTAAGCCCCCGAGTGTGGATGAAATCCTCACTCGGAGTAGTTTTTAACTTAGGCGATACATGCTCGCAACTAAGCCCCCGAGTGTGGATGAAATCCTCACTCGAAGTAGTTTTCAACTTAGGCGATACAGGATCGCAGCTAAGCCTCCGAGTGTGGATAAAGTCCTCACTCGGAATAGTTTTTAACTTAGGCGATACAGGCTCACAGCAAAGTCCCCGAGTGTGGATGAAATCCTCACTCGGAGTAGTTTTTAACTTAGGCGATACAGGATCGCAACTAAGCCCCCGAGTGTGGATGAAGTCCTTACTCGGAGTCGTTTTTAACTTAGGCAATACAGGATCGCGGCTAAGTCCCCGATTGTGGATGAAATCCTCACTCGGAGCAGTTTTCAACTTAGGCGATAAAGGATCGCAGCTAAGCCCCCGAGTGTGGATGAAGTCCTTACTCGGCGTAGTTTTTAACTTAGGCGATACAGCATCGCAACTAAGCCCCCGAGTGTGGATGAAATCCTCACTCGGAGTAGTTTTTCACTTAGGCGATACAGGATCGCAGCTAAGCCTCCGAGTGTGGATGAAGTCCTTACTCGGAGTAGTTTTTAACTTAGGCGATACAGAATCGCGTCTAAGTCCCCAAGTGTGGATGAAATCCTCACTCAGAGTAGTTTGTAACTTCAGCGATAAAGGATCGCAGCTAGGCCCCCGAGTGTGGATGAAATCCTGACTCGAAGTAGTTTTTAACTTAGGCGATACAGGATCACAGCTAAGCTCCCGAGTGTGTATGAAATCCTCACACGGAGTACTTTTTAACTTAGGCGATATAGGCTCGCAGCTAAGCCCCCGAGTGTGGATGAAATCCTCACTCGGAGTAATTTTTAACTTAGGCGATATAAGATCGCAGCTAAGGCCCCGAGTGTGGATGAATGAAATCCTCACTCGGAGCAGTTTTTAAATTAGGCGATATAGGATCGCAGCTAAGCCCCAGAGTGTGGATGAAGTCCTTACTCGGAGTAGTTTTTAACTTAGGCGATACAGGATCACAGCTAAGCCCCCGAGTGTGGATGAGATCCTCACTCGGAGTAGTTTTTCACTTAGGCGATACAGGATCGCAACTAAGCCCCCGAGTGTGTATGAAGTCCTTACTCGGAGTAGTTTTTAACATAGGCGATACAGAATCGCGACTAAGTCACCGAGTGTGGATGAAATCCTCACTCGGAGTAGTTTTTAACTTAGGCGATACAGAGTCACGGCTAAGTCCCCGAGTGTGGATGAAATCCTCACTCGGAGTAGTTTTGAACTTAGGCGATACATGATCGCGGCTAAGCCCCCGAGTGTGGAGGAAATCCTCACTCGGAGTAGTTTTAAACTTAGGCGATACAGGATCGCAGCTAAGCCCCCGAGTGTGGATGAAGTCCTTACTCGGAGTAGTTTTCAACTTAGGCGATAAAGGATCGCAGCTAAGCCCCCGAGTATGGATGAAGTCCTTACTCGGAGTAGTTTTTAACTTAGGCGATACAGGATCGCAGCTAAGCCCCCGAGTGTGGATGAAATCCTTACTCGGAGTAGTTTTTAACTTGGGCAATACAGGATCGCGGTTAAGCCCCCGAGTGTGGATGAAATCCTCACTCGGAGTAGTTTTAAACTTAGGCGATACATGATCGCAGCTAAGCCCCCAAGTGTGGATGAAGTCCTTACTCGGAGTAGTTTTTAACTTAGGCAATACAGGATCGCGGCTAAGTCCCCGAGTGTGGATGAAATCCTCACTCGGAGCAGTTTTCAACTTAGGCGATAAAGGATCGCAGCTAAGACCCCGAGTGTGGATCAAGTCCTTACTCGGAGTAGTTTTTAACTTAGGCGATACAGGATCGCAGCTAAGCCCCCGAGTGTGGATGAAATCCTCACTCGGAGTAGTTTTTCACATAAGCGATACAGGATCGCAGCTAAGCCCTCGAGTGTGGATGAAGTCCTTACTCGGAGTAGTTTTTAACTTAGGCGATACAGAATCACGCCTAAGTCCCCGAGTGTGGATGAAATCCTCACTCGGAGTAGTTTTTAACTTCGGCGATAAAGGATCGTAGCTAGGCCCCCAAGTGTGGATGAAATCCTGACTCGAAGTAGTTTTTAACTTAGGCAATACAAGATCGCAGCTAAGCCCCCAAGTGTGGATGAAGTCCTCACTCAGAGTATTTTTTAACTTAGGCGATACAGGCTCGTAGCTAAGCCCCCGAGTCTGGATGAAATCCTCACTCGGAGTAGTTTTTAACTTAGGCGATACAGGATCGCAGCTAAGCCCCCGAGCGTGGATAAAATCCTCACTCGAAGTAGTTTTTAACTTAGGCGATACAGGATCGCAGCTAAGCCCCCGAGTGTGGATGAAATCCTCACTCGGAGTAGTTTTTAACTTAGGTGATACAGGCTCGCAGCTAAGCCCCCGAGTGTGGATGAAATCCTAACTCGGAGTAGTTTTTAACTTAGGCGATACAAGATCGCCGCTAAGCCCCCGAGTGTGGATGAAATCCTCACTCGGAGTAGTTTTTAACTTAGGCGATACAGGCTCACAGCAAAGTCCCCGAGTGTGGATGAAATCCTCACTCGGAGTAGTATTTAAATTAGGCGATACATGATCGCAGCTAAGCCCCCGAGTGTGGATAAAATCCTCACTCGGAGTAGTTTTTAACATAGGCGATACAGGATCGCAGCTAAGCCCCCGAGTGTGGATGATATCCTCACTCGGAGTAGTTTTTCACTTAGGCGATACAGGCTCGCAGCTAAGCCCCCGAGTGTGGATGAAATCATCACTCGAAGTAGTTTTTAACTTAGGCGATACAGGATAGCAGCTAAGCCTCCGAGTGTGGATGAAGTCCTCACTCGGAGTAGTTTTTAACTTAGGCTATACAGGCTCGCAGCAAACTCCCCGAGTGTGGATGAAATCCTCACTCGGAGTAGTTTTTAACTTAGGCGGTACAGGATCGCAGCTAAGCCCCCCGAGTGTGGGTAAAATCCTCACTCGGAGTAGTTTTTAACATTGGCGATACAGGATCGCAGCTAAGCCCCCGAGTGTGGATAATATCCTCACACGGAGTAGTTTTTAACTTAGGCGATACAGGATCGCAGCTAAGCCCTGAGTGTGGATGAAATCCTCCCTCGAAGTAGTTTTTAACTTAGGCGATACAGGATCGCAACTAAGCCCCCGAGTGTGGATGAAGTCCTCACTCGGAGTAGTTTTTAACTTAGGCGATACAGACTCGCAGCTAAGCCCCCGAGTGTGGATGAAATCCTCACTCGGAGTAGTTTTTAACTTAGGCGATACGGGATCGCGGCTAAGTCCTCGAGCGTGGATGAAATCCTTACTCGGAGTAGTTTTTAACTTAGGCGATACAGGATCGCAGCTAAGTCCCCGAGTGTGGATGAAGTCCTCACTCGGAGTAGTTTTTCACTTAGGCGATACAGGATCGCAGCTAAGCCCTCGAGTGTGGATGAAGTCCTTACTCGGAGTAGTTTTTAACTTAGGCGATACAGAATCGCGCCTAAGTCCCCGAGTGTGGATGAAATCCTCACTCGGAGTAGTTTTTAACTTCGGCGATAAAGGATCGTAGCTAGGCCCCCGAGTGTGGACGAAATCATGACTCGAAGTAGTTTTTAACTTAGGCAATACAGGATCGCAGCTAATCTCCCAAGTGTGGATGAAATCCTCACTCGGAGTAGTTTTTAACTTAGGCGATACAGGATCGCAGCTAAGCCCCCGAGTGTGGATGAAATCATCACTCGGAGTATTTTTTAACTTAGGCGATACAGGCTCGTAGCTAAGCCCCCGAGTGTGGATGAAGTCCTAACTCGGAGTAGTTTTTAACTTAGGCGATACAAGATCGCCGCTAAGCCCCCGAGTGTGGATGAAATCCTCAATCGGAGTAGTTTTTAACTTACGCAATACATGCTCGCAACTAAGCCCCCGAGTGTGGATGAAATCCTCACTCAAAGTAGTTTTTAACTTAGGCGATACAGGATCGCAACTAAGCCTCCGAGTGTGGATGAAGTCCTCACTCGGAGTAGTTTTTCACTTAGGCGATACAGGCTCGCAGCAAAGTCCCCGAGTGTGGATGAAATCCTCACTCGGAGTAGTTTTTAACTTAGGTGATACAGGCTCGCAGCTAAGCCCCCGAGTGTGGATGAAATCCTAACTCGGAGTAGTTTTTAACTTAGGCGATACAATATCGCCGGTAAGCCCCCGAGTGTGGATGAAATCCTCACTCAGAGTAGTTTTTAACTTAGGCGATACATGCTCGCAACTAAGTACCCCGAGTGTGGATGAAATCCTCACTCGAAGTAGTTTTTAACTTAGGCGATACAGGATCGCAGCTAAGCCTCCGAGTCTGGATGAAGTCCTCAATCGGAGTAGTTTTTAACTTAGGCGATACAGGCTCACAGCAAAGTCCCCGAGTGTGGATGAAATCCTCACTCGGAGTAGTTTTTAACTTTGGCGATACAGGATCGCAGCTATGCCTCCGAGTGTGGATGAAGTCCTCATTCGGAGTAGTTTTTAACTTAGGCGATACAGGCTCGCAGCAAACTCCCCGAGTGTGGATGAAATCCTCACTCGGAGTAGTTTTTAACTTAGGCGATACAGGATCGCAGCTAAGCCCCCCGAGTGTTGATAAAATCCTCACTCGGAGTAGTTTTTAACATAGGCGATACAGGATCACAGCTAAGCCCCCGAGTGTGGATGATATCCTCACTCGGAGTAGCTTTTAACTTAGGCGATACAGGATCGCAGCTAAGCCCGGAGTGTGGATGAAATCCTCACTCGAAGTAGTTTTTAACTTAGGCGATACAGGATCGCAACGAAGCCCCCGAGTGTGGATGAAGTCCTCACTCGGAGTAGTTTTTAACTTAGGCGATACAGACTCGCAGCTAAGCCCCCGAGTGTGGATGAAATCCTCACTCGGAGTAGTTTTTAACTTAGGCGATACGGGATCGCGGCTAAGTCCTCGAGTGTGGATGAAATCCTTACTCGGAGTAGTTTTAAACTTAGGCGATACAGGATCGTAGCTAAGCCCCCGAGTGTGGATGAAGTCCTCACTCGGAGTAGTTTTTCACTTAGGCGATACAGGATCGCAGCTAAGCCCTCGAGTTTGGATGAAGTCCTTACTCGGAGTAGTTTTTAACTTAGGCGATACAGAATCGCGCCTAAGTCCCCGAGTGTGGATGAAATCCTCACTCGGAGTAGTTTTTAAGTTCGGTGATAAAGGATCGTAGCTAGGCCCCCGAGTGTGGATGAAATCCTGACTCGAAGTAGTTTTTAACTTAAGCGATACAGGATCGCTGCTAAGCCCCCAAGTGTGGATGAAGTCCTCACTCGGAGTAGTTTTAACTTAGGCGATACAGGCTCGTAGCTAAGCCCCCGAGTGTGGATGAAATCCTCACTCGGAGTAGTTTTTAACTTAGGTGATACAGGATCGCAGCTAAGCCCCCGAGCGTGGATAAAATCCTCACTCGGAGTAGTTTTTAACTTAGGCGATACAGGCTCGCAGCTAAGCCCCCGAGTGTGGATGAAGTCCAAACTCGGAGTAGTTTTTAACTTAGGCGATACAAGATCGCTGCTAAGCCCCCGAGCGTGGATAAAATCCTCACTCGGAGTAGTTTTTCACTTAAGCCATACAGGATCGCAGCTAAGCCCTCGAGTGTGGATGAAGTCCTTACTCGGAGTAGTTTTTAACTTAGGCGATACAGAATCACGCCTAAGTCCCCGAGTGTGGATGAAATCCTCACTCGGAGTAGTTTTTAACTTCGGCGATAAAGGATCGTAGCTAGGCCCCCAAGTGTGGATGAAATCCTGACTCGAAGTAGTTTTTAACTTAGGCAATACAGGATCGCAGCTAAGCCCCCAAATGTGGATGAAGTCCTCACTCGGAGTATTTTTTAACTTAGGCGATACAGGCTCGTAGCTAAGCCCCCGAGTGTGGATGAAATCCTCACTCGGAGTAGTTTTTAACTTAGGCGATACAGGCTCGCAGCTAAGCCCCCGAGTGTGGATGAAGTCCTAACTCGGAGTAGTTTTTAACTTAGGCGATACAAGATCGCTGCTAAGCCTCCGAGTGTGCATGAAATCCTCACTCGGAGTAGTTTTTAACTTAGGCGATACATGCTCGCAACTAAGCCCCCGAGTGTGGATGAAATCCTCACTCGAAGTAGTTTTTAACTTAGGCGATACAGGATCGTAGCTAAGCCTCCGAGTGTGGATGAAGTCCTCACTCGGAGTAGTTTTTAACTTAGGCGATACAGGCTCGCAGCAAAGTCCCCGAGTGTGGATGAAATCCTCACTCGGAGTAGTTTTTAACTTAGGCGATACAGGATCGCAGCTAAGCCCCCGAGTGTGGATAAAATCCTCACTCGGAGTAGTTTTTAACATAGGCGATACAGGATCGCAGCTAAGCCCCCGAGTGTGGATGATATCCTCACTCGGAGTAGTTTTTAACTTAGGCGATACAGGCTCGTAGCTAAGCCCCCGAGTGTGGATGAAATCCTCACTCGAAGTAGTTTTTAACTTAGGCGATACAGGATCGCAGCTAAGCCTCCGAGTGTGGATGAATTTCTCACTCGGAGTAGTTTTTAACTTAGGCGATACAGGCTCGCAGCAAAGTCCCCGAGTGTGGATGAAATCCTCACTCGGAGTAGTTTTTAACTTAGGCGATACAGGATCACAGCTAAGCCCCCCGAGTGTGGATAAAATCCTCACTTGGAGTAGTTTTTAACATAGGCGATACAGGATCGCAGCTAAGCCCCACGAGTGTGGATGATATCCTCACTCGGAGTAGTTTTTAACTTAGGCGATACAGGAACGCAGCTAAGCCCCGAGTGTGGATGAAATCCTCACTCGAAGTAATTTTTAACTTAGGCGATACAGGATCGCAACTAAGCCCCCGAGTGTGGATGAAGTCCTCACTCGGAGTAGTTTTTAACTTAGGCGATACAGACTCGCAGCTAAGCCCCCGAGTGTGGATGAAATCCTCACTCGGAGTAGTTTTCAACTTAGGCGATAAAGGATCGCAGCTAGGCCCCCGAGTGTGGATGAAATCCTCACTCGAAGTAGTTTTTAACATAGACGATACAGGATCACAGCTAAGCCCCCGAGTGTGGATGAAATCCTCACTCGGAGTAGTTTTTAACTTAGGCGATAAAGGCTCGCAGCTAAGCCCCCGAGTGTGGATGAAATCCTGACTCGGAGTAGTTTTTAACTTAGGCGATACAGGATCGTAGCTAAGCCCCTGAGTGTGGATGAAATCCTCACTCGGAGTAGTTTTTAACTTAGGCGATACATGCTTGCAACTATGCCCCCGAGTGTGGATGAAATCCTCACTCGAAGTAGTTTTTAACTTAGGCGATACAGGATCGCAGCTAAGCCTCCGAGTGTGGATGAAGTCCTCACTCGGAGTAGTTTTTAACTTAGGTGATACAGGCTCGCAGCAAAGTCCCCGAGTGTGGATGAAATCCTCACTCGGAGTAGTTTTTAACTTAGGTGATACAGGATCGCAGCTAAGCCCCCGAGTGTGGATGAAATCCTCACTCGGAGTAGTTTTTAACTTAGGCGATACAGGATCGCAGCTCAGCCCCCGATTGTGGATGAATGAAATCCTCACTCGGAGTAGTTTTTAACTTAGGCGATATAGGATCACAGCTAAGCCCCCGAGTGTGGATGAAATCCTCACTCGGAGTAGTTTTTAAATTAGGCGATACAGGCTCGCAGCTAAGCCCCCGAGTGTGGATGAAATCTTCACTCGGAGTAATTTTTAACTTGGGCGATATAAGATCGCAGCTAAGCCCCCGAGTGTGGATGAATGAAATCCTCACTCGGAGCAGTTGTTAACTTAGGCGATATAGGATCGCAACTAAGCCCCCGAGTGTGGATGAAGTCCTTACTCGGAGTAGTTTTTAACTTAGGCGATACAGGATCGCAGCTAAGCCCCCGAGTGTGTATGAGATTCTCACTCGGAGTAGTAGTTTTTCACTTAGGCGATACAGGATCGCAGCTAAGCCCCCGAGTGTGGATGAAGTCCTTACTCGGGGTAGTTTTATACATAGGCAATACAGAATCACGACAAAGTCCCCGAGTGTGGATGAAATCCTCACTCGGAGTAATTGTTAACTTAGGCGATACATGATCGCGGCTAAGTCCCCGAGTGTGGATGAAATCCTCACTCGGAGTAGATTTAAACTTAGGCGATACAGGATCGCAGCTAAGCCCCCGAGTGTGGATGAAGTCCTTACTCGGAGTAGTTTTTAACTTACGCAATACAGGATCGCGGCTAAGTCCCCGAGTGTGGATGAAATCCTCACTCGGAGCAGTTTTCAACTTAGGCGATAAAGGATCGCAGCTAGGCCCCCGAGTGTGGATGAAATCCGCACTCGAAGTAGTTTTTAACTCAGGCGATACAGGATCACAGCTAAGCCCCGAGTGTGGATGAAATCCTTACTCGGAGTAGTTTTTAACATAGGCGATATAGGCTCGCAGCTAAGCCCCCTAGTGTGGGTGAAATCGTCACTCGGAGTAATTTTTAACTTAGGGGGTATAAGATCGTAGCTAAACCCCCGAGTGTGGATGAATGAAATCCTCACTCGGAGTAGTTTTTAGCTTAGGCGATACATGATCATAGCTAAGCCCCCGAGTGTGGATGAAGTCCTTACTCGGAGTAGTTTTTAACTTAGGCGATACAGGATCGCAGCTAAGCCCCCGAGTGTGGATGAAGTCCTTACTCGGAGTAGTTTTTAACATAGGCGACACAGAATCGCGACTAAGTCCCCGAGTGTGGATGAAATCCTCACTCGGAGTAGTTTTTAACTTAGACGATACAGAGTCGCGGCTAAGTCCCCGAGTGTGGATGAAATCCTCACTCGGAGTAGTTTTTAACTTAGGCGATACATGATCGCGGCTTAGTCCCCGAGTGTGGATGAAATCCTCACTCGGAGTAGTTTTAAACTTAGGCGATACAGGATCACAGCTAAGCCCCCGAGTGTGGATGAAGTCCTCACTCGGAGTAGTTTTTAACTTAGGCAATACAAGATCGCGGCTAAGTCCCCGAGTGTGGATGAAATCCTCACTCGGAGCAGTTTTCAACTAACGCGATATAGGATCGCAGCTAGGCCCCCGAGTGTGGATGAAATCCGCACTCGAAGTAGTTTTTAACTCAGGCAATACAGGATCACAGCTAAGCCCCCGAGTGTGGATGAAATCCTCACTCGGAGTAGTTTTTAACTTAGGCGATACAGGCTCGCTGCTAAGCCCCCGAGTGTGGGTGAAATACTCACTCGGAGTAATTTTTAACCTAGGCGGTATAATATCGTAGCTAAGCCCCCGAGTGTGGATGAGTGAAATCCTCACTCGGAGTAGTTTTTAGCTTAGGCGATACATGATCGCAGCTAAGCCCCCGAGTGTGGATGAAGTCCTTACCTGGAGTAGTTTTTAACTTAGGCGATACAGGATCGCAACTAAGCCCCCGAGTGTGGATGAAATGCTCACTCGGAGTAGTTTTCAAGTTAGGCGATAGTGGATCGCAGCTAAGCCTCCGAGTGAGGATGAAGTCCTCACTTGAAGTAGTTTTTAAGTTAGGCGATATAGGATCGTGGCTAAGCCCCCGAGTGTGGATGAACTCATCACTCGGAGTAGTTTTTAACTTAGGCGATACAGGATCGCGGCTAAGCCCCCGAGTGTGGATAAAATCCTCACTCGGAGTAGTTTCAGAAATATGCGATACAGGATCGCAGCTAAGCCCCCGAGTGTGGATGATATCCTAACTCGGAGTAGTTTTTAACTTAGGCGATACAGGCTCGCAGCTAAGCCCCCAAGTGTGGATGAAATCCTCACTCGAAGTAGTTTTTCACTTAGGCGATACAGGTTCGCAGCTAAGCCCTCGAGTGTGGATGAAGTCCTTACTCGGAGTAGTTTTTAACTTAGGCGATACAGACTCGCAGCTAAGCCCCCGAGTGTGGATGAAATCCTCACTCGGAGTAGTTTTTAACTTAGGCGATAAAGGATCCCGGCTAAGTCCCCGAGTGTGGATGAAATCCTCACTCGGAGTAGTTTTCAACTTAGGCGATAAAGGATCGTAGCTAGGCCCCCGAGTGTGGATGAAATCCTCACTCGAAGTAGTTTTAACTTAGGCGATACAGGATCACAGCTAAGCCCCCGAGTGTGGATGAAATCCTCCCTCGGAGTAGTTTTGAACTTAGGCGATACAGGATCGCAGCTAAGCCCCCGAGTGTGGATGAAATCCTCACTCGGAGTAGATTTAAACTTAGGCGATACAGGATCGCAGCTAAGCCCCCGAGTGTGGATGAAGTCCTCACTCGGAGTAGTTTTTAACTTACGCAATACAGGATCGCGGCTAAGTCCCCGAGTGTGGATGAAATCCTCACTCGGAGCAATTTTCAACTTAGGCGATAAAGGATCGCAGCTAGGCCCCCGAGTGTGGATGAGATTCTCACTCGGAGTAGTTTTTCACTTAGGCGATACAGGATCGCAGCTAAGCCCCCGAGTGTGGATGAAGTCCTTACTCGGAGTAGTTTTTAACATAGGCGATACAGAATCGCAACTAATTCCCGAGTGTGGATGAAATCCTCACTCGGAGTAGTTTTTAACTTAGGCGCTACATGCTCGCAACTAAGCCCCCGAGTATGGATGAAATCCTCACTCGAAGTAGATTTTAACTTAGGCGATACAGGATCGCAACAAAGCCTCCGAGTGTGGATGAAGTCCTCACTCGGAGTAGTTTTTATCTTAGGCGATACAGGCTCGCAGCTAAGCCCCCGAGTGTGGATGAAATCCTAACTCGGAGTAGTTTTTAACTTAGGCGATACAAGATCGCAGCTAAGCCCCCGAGTGTGGATGAAATCCTCACTCGAAGTAGTTTTTAACTTAGGCGATAAATGCTCGCAGCTAAGCTCCCGAGTGTGGATGAAATCCTCACTCGAAGTAGTTTTTAACTTAGGCGATACAGGATCGCAGCTAAGCCTCCGAGTGTGGATGAAGTCCTCACTCGGAGTAGTTTTTAACTTAGGCGATACAGGATCGCAGCAAAGTTCTCGAGTGTGGATGAAATCCTCACTTGGAGTAGTTTTTAACTTAGGCGATACATGATCGCAGCTAAGCCCCCGATAGTGGATGAAATCCTCACTCGGGGTAGTTTTTAACTTAGGCGATACAGGATCGCAGCTAAGCCCCCGAGTGTGGATGAAATCCTCACTCGGAGTAGTTTTTAACTTAGGCGATACAGGATCGCAGCTAAGCCCCCGAGTGTGGATGAAATCTTCACTCGGAGTAATTTTTAACTTGGGCGATATAAGATCGCAGCTAAGCCCCCGAGTGTGGATGAATGAAATCCTCACTCGGAGTAGTTTTTAACTTAGGCGATATAGGATCACAGCTAAGCCCCCGAGTGTGGATGAAATCCTCACTCGGAGTAGTTTTTAAATTAGGCGATACAGGCTCGCAGCTAAGCCCCCGAGTGTGGATGAAATCTTCACTCGGAGTAATTTTTAACTTGGGCGATATAAGATCGCAGCTAAGCCCCCGAGTGTGGATGAATGAAATCCTCACTCGGAGCAGTTGTTAACTTAGGCGATATAGGATCGCAACTAAGCCCCCGAGTGTGGATGAAGTCCTTACTCGGAGTAGTTTTTAACTTAGGCGATACAGGATCGCAGCTAAGCCCCCGAGTGTGTATGAGATTCTCACTCGGAGTAGTAGTTTTTCACTTAGGCGATACAGGATCGCAGCTAAGCTCCCGAGTGTGGATGAAGTCCTTACTCGGGGTAGTTTTATACATAGGCAATACAGAATCACGACAAAGTCCCCGAGTGTGGATGAAATCCTCACTCGGAGTAATTGTTAACTTAGGCGATACATGATCGCGGCTAAGTCCCCGAGTGTGGATGAAATCCTCACTCGGAGTAGATTTAAACTTAGGCGATACAGGATCGCAGCTAAGCCCCCGAGTGTGGATGAAGTCCTCACTCGGAGTAGTTTTTAACTTACGCAATACAGGATCGCGGCTAAGTCCCCGAGTGTGGATGAAATCCTCACTCGGAGCAATTTTCAACTTAGGCGATAAAGGATCGCAGCTAGGCCCCCGAGTGTGGATGAAATCCGCACTCGAAGTAGTTTTTAACTCAGGCGATACAGGATCACAGCTAAGCCCCGAGTGTGGATGAAATCCTTACTCGGAGTAGTTTTTAACATAGGCGATATAGGCTCGCAGCTAAGCCCCCTAGTGTGGGTGAAATCGTCACTTGGAGTAATTTTTAACTTAGGGGGTATAAGATCGTAGCTAAGCCCCCTAGTGTGGGTGAAATCCTCACTCGGAGTAGTTTTCAACTTAGGCGATAAAGGATCGTAGCTAGGCCCCCGAGTGTGGATGAAATCCTCACTCGAAGTAGTTTTAACTTAGGCGATACAGGATCACAGCTAAGCCCCCGAGTGTGGATGAAATCCTCCCTCGGAGTAGTTTTGAACTTAGGCGATACAGGATCGCAGCTAAGCCCCCGAGTGTGGATGAAATCCTCACTCGGAGTAGTTTTTAACTTAGGCGCTACATGCTCGCAACTAAGCCCCCGAGTATGGATGAAATCCTCACTCGAAGTAGATTTTAACTTAGGCGATACAGGATCGCAGCAAAGCCTCCGAGTGTGGATGAAGTCCTCACTCGGAGTAGTTTTTATCTTAGGCGATGCAGGCTCGCAGCTAAGCCCCCGAGTGTGGATGAAATCCTAACTCGGAGTAGTTTTTAACTTAGGCGATACAAGATCGCAGCTAAGCCCCCGAGTGTGGATGAAATCCTCACTCGAAGTAGTTTTTAACTTAGGCGATAAATGCTCGCAGCTAAGCTCCCGAGTGTGGATGAAATCCTCACTCGGAGTAGTTTTTAACTTAGGCGATACAGGATCGCAGCTAAGCCTCCGAGTGTGGATGAAGTCCTCACTCGGAGTAGTTTTTAACTTAGGCGATACAGGATCGCAGCAAAGTTCTCGAGTGTGGATGAAATCCTCACTTGGAGTAGTTTTTAACTTAGGCGATACATGATCGCAGCTAAGCCCCCGATAGTGGATGAAATCCTCACTCGGGGTAGTTTTTAACTTAGGCGATACAGGATCGCAGCTAAGCCCCCGAGTGTGGATGAAATCCTCACTCGGAGTAGTTTTTAACTTAGGTGATACAGGATCGCAGCTATGCCCCCGCGTGTGGATGAAGTCCTCACTCGGAGTAGTTTTTCTCTTAGGCGATACAGGATCGCAGCTAAGCCCCCGAGTGTGGATGAAATCCTCACTCGGAGTAGTTTTTCACTTAGGCGATACAGGATCGCAGCTAAGCCCCCGAGTGTGGATGAAGTCCTTACTCAGAGTAGTTTTTAACTTAGGCGATACAGAATCGCGGCTAAGTCCCCGAGTGTGGATGAAATCCTCACTCGGAGCAGTTTTTAACTTCGGCGATAAAGGATCGCAGCTAGGCCCCCGAGTGTGGATGAAATCCTCACTCGAAGTAGTTTTTAACTTAGGCGATACAGGATCACAGCTAAGCCCCCGAGTGTGGATGTAATCCTCACTCGGAGTAGTTTTTAACTTAGGTGATACAGGCTTGCAGCTAAGACCCCGAGTGTGGATGAAATCCTCACTCGGAGTAATTTTTAACTTACGCGATATAAGATCGCAACTATGCCCCCGAGTGTGGATGAATGAAATCCTCACTCGGAGTAGTTTTTAACTTAGGCGATACATGATCGCAGCTAAGCCCCCGAGTGTGGATGAAGTCCTTACTCAGAGTAGTTTTTAACTTAGGCGATACAGAATCGCAGCTAAGTCCCCGAGTGTGGATGAAATCCTCACTCGGAGTAGTTTTAACTTAGGCGATACAGAATCGCGGCTAAGTCCCCGAGTTTTGATGAAATCCTCACTCGGAATAGTTTTTAACTTAGGCGATACAGGATCGCGGCTATGTCCCCGAGTGTGGATGAAATCCTCACTCAGAGTAGTTTTAAACTTAGGCAATACAGGATCGCCGCTATGCCCCCGAATGTGGATGAAGTCCTCACTCAGAGTAGTTTTTAACTTAGGCGATACAGGCTCGCAGCTAAGCCCACGAGTGTGGATGAAATCCTCACTCGGAGTAGTTTTTAACTTAGGCGATACAGGATCGCAACTAAGCCTCCGAGTGTGGATGAAGTCCTCACTCGGAGTAGTTTTTAACTTAGGCGATACAGGCTCGCATCAAAGTCCCCGAGTGTGGATGAAATCCTCACTCGAAGTAGTTTTTAACTTAGGCGATACAGGATCGCAGCTAAGCCCCCGATTGTGGATAAAATCCTCACTCGGAGTAGTTTTTAACATAGGCGATACAGGATCGCAGCTAAGCCCCCGAGTGTGGATGATATCCTTACTCGAAGTAGTTTTTAGCTTAGGCGATACAAGCTTGCAGCTAAGCCCCCGAGTGTGGATGAAATCCTCACTCGAAGTAGTTTTTAACTTAGGCGATACAGGATCGCAGCTTAGCCCCCGAGTGTGGATGAAGTCCTCACTCGGAGTAGCTTTTAACTTAGGCGATACAGACTCGCATCTAAGACCCCGAGTGTGGATGAAATCCTCACTCGGAGTAGTTTTTAACTTAGGCGATACAGGATCGCGGCTAAGTCCCCGAGTGTGGATGAAATCCTCACTTGGAGTAGTTTTCAACTTAGGCGATACAGGATCGCAACTAGGCCCCCGAGTGTGGATAAAATCCTCACTCGACGTAGTTTTTAACTTAGGCGATACAGGATCACAGCTAAGCTCCCGAGTGTGGATGAAATCCTCACTCGAAATAGTTTTTAACTTAGGCTATACAGGATCGCAGCTAAGCCTCCGAGTGTGGATGAAGTCCTCACTCGGAGTAGTTTTTAACTTAGGCAATATAGGCTCGCAGCAAAGTTCTCGAGTGTGGATGAAATCCTCACTCGGAGTAGTTTTTAACTTAGGCGATACAGGATCGCAGCTAAGCCCCCGAGTGTGGATGAAATCCTCACTCGGGGTAGTTTTTAACTTAGGCGATACAGGATTGCAGCTAAGCCCCCGAGTGTGAATGAAATCCTCACTCGGAGTAGTTTTTAACTTAGGCGATACAGGATCGCAGCTAAGCCCCCGAGTGTGGATGAAGTCCTTACTCGGAGTAGTTTTTTACTTAGGCGATACAGGATCGCAGCTAAGCCCCCGAGTGTGGATGAACTCCTCACTCGGAGTAGTTTTTCACTTAGGCGATACAGGATCGCAGCTAAGCCCCTGAGCGTGGATGAAGTCCTTACTCGGAGTAGTTTTCAACTTAGGCGATACAGAATAGCGGCTAAGTCCCCGAGTGTGGATGAAAACCTCACTCAGAGTAGTTTTTAACTTCGGCGATAAAGGATCGCAACTAGGCCCCCGAGTGTGGATGAAATCCTCACTCGAAGTAGTTTTTAACTTAGGCGATACAGGATCACAGCTAAGCCTCGAGTGTGGATGTAATCCTCACTCGGAGTAGTTTTAAACTTAGGCGATACAGGATCGCAGCTAAGCCCCCGAGTGTGGATGAAGTCCTCACTCGGAGTAGTTTTTAACTTAGGCAATACAAGATCGCGGCTAAGTCCCCGAGTGTGGATCAAATCCTCACTCGGAGCAGTTTTCAACTAACGCGATAAAGGATCGCAGCTAGGCCCCCGAGTGTGGATGAAATCCGCACTCGAAGTAGTTTTTAACTCAGGCAATACAGGATCACAGCTAAGCCCCCGAGTGTGGATGAAATCCTCACTCGGAGTAGTTTTTAACTTAGGCGATACAGGCTCGCAGCTAAGCCCCCGAGTGTGGGTGAAATACTCACTCGGAGTAATTTTTAACCTAGGCGGTATAATATCGTAGCTAAGCCCCCGAGTGTGGATGAGTGAAATCCTCACTCGGAGTAGTTTTTACTTAGGCGATACATGATCGCAGCTAAGCCCCCGAGTGTGGATGAAGTCCTTACCTGGAGTAGTTTTTAACTTAGGCGATACAGGATCGCAACTAAGCCCCCGAGTGTGGATGAAATGCTCACTCGGAGTAGTTTTCAAGTTAGGCGATAGTGGATCGCAGCTAAGCCTCCGAGTGAGGATGAAGTCCTCACTTGAAGTAGTTTTTAAGTTAGGCGATATAGGATCGTGGCTAAGCCCCCGAGTGTGGATGAACTCATCACTCGGAGTAGTTTTTAACTTAGGCGATACAGGATCGCGGCTAAGCCCCCGAGTGTGGATAAAATCCTCACTCGGAGTAGTTTCAGAAATATGCGATACAGGATCGCAGCTAAGCCCCCGAGTGTGGATGATATCCTAACTCGGAGTAGTTTTTAACTTAGGCGATACAGGCTCGCAGCTAAGCCCCCAAGTGTGGATGAAATCCTCACTCGAAGTAGTTTTTCACTTAGGCGATACAGGTTCGCAGCTAAGCCCTCGAGTGTGGATGAAGTCCTTACTCGGAGTAGTTTTTAACTTAGGCGATACAGACTCGCAACTAAGCCCCCGAGTGTGGATGAAATCCTCACTCGGAGTAGTTTTTAACTTAGGCGATAAAGGATGGCGGCTAAGTCCCCGAGTGTGGATGAAATCCTCACTCGGAGTAGTTTTCAACTTAGGCGATAAAGGATCGTAGCTAGGCCCCCGAGTGTGGATGAAATCCTCACTCGAAGTAGTTTTAACTTAGGCGATACAGGATCACAGCTAAGCCCCCGAGTGTGGATGAAATCCTCCCTCGGAGTAGTTTTGAACTTAGGCGATACAGGATCGCAGCTAAGCCCCCGAGTGTGGATGAAATACTCACTCGGAGTAGTTTTTAACTTAGGCGCTACATGCTCGCAACTAAGCCCCCGAGTATGGATGAAATCCTCACTCGAAGTAGATTTTAACTTAGGCGATACAGGATCGCAGCAAAGCCTCCGAGTGTGGATGAAGTCCTCACTCGGAGTAGTTTTTATCTTAGGCGATACAGGCTCGCAGCTAAGCCCCCGAGTGTGGATGAAATCCTAACTCGGAGTAGTTTTTAACTTAGGCGATACAAGATCGCAGCTAAGCCCCCGAGTGTGGATGAAATCCTCACTCGAAGTAGTTTTTAACTTAGGCGATAAATGCTCGCAGCTAAGCTCCCGAGTGTGGATGAAATCCTCACTCGAAGTAGTTTTTAACTTAGGCGATACAGGATCGCAGCTAAGCCTCCGAGTGTGGATGAAGTCCTCACTCGGAGTAGTTTTTAACTTAGGCGATACAGGATCGCAGCAAAGTTCTCGAGTGTGGATGAAATCCTCACTTGGAGTAGTTTTTAACTTAGGCGATACATGATCGCAGCTAAGCCCCCGATAGTGGATGAAATCCTCACTCGGGGTAGTTTTTAACTTAGGCGATACAGGATCGCAGCTAAGCCCCCGAGTGTGGATGAAATCCTCACTCGGAGTAGTTTTTAACTTAGGCGATACAGGATCGCAGCTATGCCCCCGCGTGTGGATGAAGTCCTCACTCGGAGTAGTTTTTCTCTTAGGCGATACAGGATCGCAGCTAAGCCCCCGAGTGTGGATGAAATCCTCACTCGGAGTAGTTTTTCACTTAGGCGATACAGGATCGCAGCTAAGGCCCCGAGTGTGGATGAAGTCCTTACTCAGGGTAGTTTTTAACTTAGGCGATACAGAATCGCGGCTAAGTCCCCGAGTGTGGATGAAATCCTCACTCGGAGCAGTTTTTAACTTCGGCGATAAAGGATCGCAGCTAGGCCCCCGAGTGTGGATGAAATCCTCACTCGAAGTAGTTTTTAACTTAGGCGATACAGGATCACAGCTAAGCCCCCGAGTGTGGATGTAATCCTCACTCGGAGTAGTTTTTAACTTAGGTGATACAGGCTTGCAGCTAAGACCCCGAGTGTGGATGAAATCCTCACTCGGAGTAATTTTTAACTTACGCGATATAAGATCGCAACTATGCCCCCGAGTGTGGATGAATGAAATCCTCACTCGGAGTAGTTTTTAACTTAGGCGATACATGATCGCAGCTAAGCCCCCGAGTGTGGATGAAGTCCTTACTCAGAGTAGTTTTTAACTTAGGCGATACAGAATCGCAGCTAAGTCCCCGAGTGTGGATGAAATCCTCACTCGGAGTAGTTTTAACTTAGGCGATACAGAATCGCGGCTAAGTCCCCGAGTTTTGATGAAATCCTCACTCGGAATAGTTTTTAACTTAGGCGATACAGGATCGCGGCTATGTCCCCGAGTGTGGATGAAATCCTCACTCAGAGTAGTTTTAAACTTAGGCAATACAGGATCGCCGCTATGCCCCCGAATGTGGATGAAGTCCTCACTCAGAGTAGTTTTTAACTTAGGCGATACAGGCTCGCAGCTAAGCCCACGAGTGTGGATGAAATCCTCACTCGGAGTAGTTTTTAACTTAGGCGATACAGGATCGCAGCTAAGCCTCCGAGTGTGGATGAAGTCCTCACTCGGAGTAGTTTTTAACTTAGGCGATACAGGCTCGCAGCAAAGTCCCCGAGTGTGGATGAAATCCTCACTCGAAGTAGTTTTTAACTTAGGCGATACAGGATCGCAGCTAAGCCCCCGATTGTGGATAAAATCCTCACTCGGAGTAGTTTTTAACATAGGCGATACAGGATCGCAGCTAAGCCCCCGAGTGTGGATGATATCCTCACTCGAAGTAGTTTTTAGCTTAGGCGATACAAGCTTGCAGCTAAGCCCCCGAGTGTGGATGAAATCCTCACTCGAAGTAGTTTTTAACTTAGGCGATACAGGATCGCAGCTTAGCCCCCGAGTGTGGATGAAGTCCTCACTCGGAGTAGCTTTTAACTTAGGCGATACAGACTCGCATCTAAGCCCCCGAGTGTGGATGAAATCCTCACTCGGAGTAGTTTTTAACTTAGGCGATACAGGATCGCGGCTAAGTCACCGAGTGTGGATGAAATCCTCACTCGGAGTAGTTTTCAACTTAGGCGATACAGGATCGCAACTAGGCCCCCGAGTGTGGATAAAATCCTCACTCGACGTAGTTTTTAACTTAGGCGATACAGGATCACAGCTAAGCTCCCGAGTGTGGATGAAATCCTCACTCGAAATAGTTTTTAACTTAGGCGATACAGGATCGCAGCTGAGCCTCCGAGTGTGGATGAAGTCCTCACTCGGAGTAGTTTTTAACTTAGGCAATATAGGCTCGCAGCAAAGTTCTCGAGTGTGGATGAAATCCTCACTCGGAGTAGTTTTTAACTTAGGCGATACAGGATCGCAGCTAAGCCCCCGAGTGTGGATGAAATCCTCACTCGGGGTAGTTTTTAACTTAGGCGATACAGGATTGCAGCTAAGCCCCCGAGTGTGGATGAAATCCTCACTCGGAGTAGTTTTTAACTTAGGCGATACAGGATCGCAGCTAAGCCCCCGAGTGTGGATGAAGTCCTTACTCGGAGTAGTTTTTTACTTAGGCGATACAGGATCGCAGCTAAGCCCCCGAGTGTGGATGAACTCCTCACTCGGAGTAGTTTTTCACTTAGGCGATACAGGATCGCAGCTAAGCCCCTGAGCGTGGATGAAGTCCTTACTCGGAGTAGTTTTCAACTTAGGCGATACAGAATAGCGGCTAAGTCCCCGAGTGTGGATGAAAACCTCACTCGGAGTAGTTTTTAACTTCGGCGATAAAGGATCGCAACTAGGCCCCCGAGTGTGGATGAAATCCTCACTCGAAGTAGTTTTTAACTTAGGCGATACAGGATCACAGCTAAGCCTCGAGTGTGGATGTAATCCTCACTCGGAGTAGTTTTTAACTTAGGCGATACAGGCTCGTAGCTAAGCCCCCGAGTGTGGATGAAATCCTCACTCGGTGTAATTTTTAACTTACGCGATATAAGATCGCTACTATGCCCCCGAGTGTGGATGAATGAAATCCTCTTTCGGAGTAGTTTTTAACTTAGGCGATACAGGATCGCAGCTAAGCCCCCGAGTGTTGATGAGGTCCTTACTCGGAGTAGTCTAAAAATTAGGCGATACAGAATCGCGGCTAAGTCCCCGAGTGTGGATGAAATCCTCACTCGGAGTAGTTTTTAACTTAGGTGATACAGAATCGCGGCTAAGTCCCCGAGTTTTGATGAAATCCTCACTCGAAATAGTTTTTAACTTAGGCGATACAGGATCGCGACTATGTCCCCGAGTGTGGATGAAATCCTCACTCAGAGTAGTTTTAAACTTAGGCAATACAGGATCGCCGCTAAGCCCCCGAATGTGGATGAAGTCCTCACTCGGAGTAGTTTTTAACTTAGGCAATACAGGCTCGCAGCTAAGCCCACGAGTGTGGATGAAATCCTCACTCGGAGTAGTTTTTAACTTAGGCGCTACATGCTCGCAACTAAGCCCCCGAGTATGGATGAAATCCTCACGCGAAGTAGTTTTTAACTTAGGCGATACAAGATCGCAGCTAAGCCTCTGAGTGTGGATGAAGTCCTCACTCGGAGTAGTTTTTAACTTAGGCGATACAGGCTCGCAGCAAAGTCCCCGAGTGTGGATGAAATCCTCACTCGGAGTAGTTTTTTACTTAGGCGATACAGGATCGCAGCTAAGCCCCCGAGTGTGGATAAAATCCTCACTCGGAGTAGTTTTTAACATAGGCAATACAGGATCGCAGCTAAGCCCCCGAGTGTGGATGATATCCTCACTCGGAGTAGTTTTTAGCTTAGGCGATACAGGCTCGCAGCTAAGCCCCCGAGTGTGGATGAAATCCTCACTCGAAGTAGTTTTTAACTTAGGCGATACAGGATCGCAGCTAAGCCTCCGAGTGTGGATGAAGTCCTCACTCGGAGTAGTTTTTAACTTAGGCGATACAGGCTCGCAGCAAAGTCCCCGAGTGTGGATGAAATCCTCACTCGGAGTAGTTTTTAACTTAGGCGATACATGTTCGCAGCTAAGCCCCCGAGTGTGGATAAAATCCACACTCGGAGTAGTTTTTAACATAGGCGATACAGGATCGCAGCTAAGCCCCCGAGTGTTGATGATACCCTCACTCGGAGAAGTTTTTAACTTAGGCGATACATGATCTCAACTAAGCCCCCGAGTGTGGATGAAGTCCTCACTCGGAGTAGCTTTTAACTTTGGCGATACAGACTCGCATCTAAGCCCCGAGTGTGGATGAAATCCACACTCGGAGTAGTTTTTAATTTAGGCGATACAGGATCGCGGCTAAGTCCCCGAGTGTGGATGAAATCCTCACCCGGAGTAGTTTTCAACTTAGGCGATAAAGGATCGCGGCTAGGCCCCCGAGTGTGGATGAAATCCTCACTCGAAGTAGTTTTTAACTTAGGCGATACAGGATCACAGCTAAGCCCCCGAGTGTGGATGTAATCCTCACTCGGAGTAGTTTTTAACTTAGGCGATACAGGCTCGCAGCTAAGCCCCCGAGTGTGGATGAAATCCTCACTCGGAGTAGTTTTTAGCTTAGGCGATACAGGATCACAGCTAAGCCCCCGAGTGTGGATGTAATCCTCACTCGGAGTAGTTTTTAACTTAGGCGATACAGGCTCGTAGCTAAGCCCCCGAGTGTGGATGAAATCCTCACTCGGTGTAATTTTTAACTTACGCGATATAAGATCGCTACTATGCCCCCGAGTGTGGATGAATGAAATCCTCACTCGGAGTAGTTTTTAACTTAGGCGATACAGGATCGCAGCTAAGCCCCCGAGTGTGGATGAAGTCCTTACTCGGAGTAGTTTTTAAATTAGGCGATACAGAATCGCGGCTAAGTCCCCGAGTTTTGATGAAATCCTCACTCGAAATAGTTTTTAACTTAGGCGATACAGGATCGCGGATATGTCAACGAGTGTGGATGAAATCCTCACTCAGAGTAGTTTTAAACTTAGGCAATACAGGATCGCCGCTAAGCCCCCGAATGTGGATGAAGTCCTCACTCGGAGTTGTTTTTAACTTAGGCAATACAGGCTCGCAGCTAAGCCCACGAGGGTGGATGAAATCCTCACTCGGAGTAGTTTTTAACTTAGGCGCTACATGCTCGCAACTAAGCCCCCGAGCATGGATGAAATCCTCACGCGAAGTAGTTTTTAACTTAGGCGATACAGGATCGCAGCTAAGCCTCCGAGTGTGGATGAAGTCCTCACTCGGACTAGTTTTTAACTTAGGCGATACAGGCTCGCAGCAAAGTCCCCGAGTGTGGATGAAATCCTCACTCGGAGTAGTTTTTAACGTAGGCGATACAGGATCGCAGCTAAGCCCCCGAGTGTGGATAAATCCTCACTCGGAGTAGTTTTTAACATAGGCAATACAGGATCGCAGCTAAGCCCCCGAGTGTGGATGATATCCTCACTCGGAGTAGTTTTTAGCTTAGGCGATACAGGCTCGCAGCTAAGCCCCCGAGTGTGGATGAAATCCTCACTCGAAGTAGTTTTTAACTTAGGCGATACATGATCGCAGCTAAGCCTCCGAGTGTGGATGAAGTCCTCACTCGGAGAAGTTTTTAACTTTGGCGATACAGGTTCGCGGCAAAGTCCCCGAGTTTGGATGAAATCCTCACTCGGAGTAGTTTTTAACTTAGGCGATACATGTTCGTAGCTAAGCCCCCGAGTGTGGATAAAATCCACACTCGGAGTAGTTTTTAACATAGGCGATACAGGATCGCAGCTAAGCCCCCGAGTGTGGATAAAATCCTCACTCGGAGTAGTTTTTAACATAGGCAATACAGGATCGCAGCTAAGCCCCCGAGTGTGGATGATATCCTCACTCGGAGTAGTTTTTAGCTTAGGCGATACAGGCTCGCAGCTAAGCCCCCGAGTGTGGATGAAATCCTCACTCGAAGTAGTTTTTAACTTAGGCGATACATGATCGCAGCTAAGCCTCCGAGTGTGGATGAAGTCCTCACTCGGAGTAGTTTTTAACTTAGGCGATACAGGCTCGCAGCAAAGTCCCCGAGTGTGGATGAAATCCTCACTCGGAGTAGTTTTTAACTTAGCGATACATGTTCGCAGCTAAGCCCCCGAGTGTGGATAAAATCCACACTCGGGGTAGTTTTTAACATAGGCGATACAGGATCGCAGCTAAGCCCCCGAGTGTAGATGATACCCTCACTCGGAGAAGTTTTTAACTTAGGCGACACAGGCTCGCAGCTAAGCCCCCGAGTGTGGATGAAATCCTCACTCGAAGTAGTTTTTAACTTAGGCGATACAGGATCTCAACTAAGCCCCCGAGTGTGGATGAAGTCCTCACTCGGAGTAGCTTTTAACTTAGGCGATACAGACTCGCATCTAAGCCACCGAGTGTGGATGAGATCCACACTCGGAGTAGTTTTTAATTTAGGCGATACAGGATCGCGGCTAAGTCCCCGAGTGTGGATGAAATCCTCACTCGGAGTAGTTTTCAACTTAGGCGATAAAGGATCGCGGCTAGGCCCCCGAGTGTGGATGAAATCCTCACTCAAAGTAGTTTTTAACTTAGGCGATACATGATCACAGCTAAGCCCCCGAGTGTGGATGAAATCCTCACTCGGAGTAGTTTTTAACTTAGGCGATACAGGCTCGCAGCTAAGCCCCCGAGTGTGGATGAAATCCTACCTCGGAGTAGTTTTTAACTTAGGCGATACAGGATCGCAGCTAAGCCCCCGAGTGTGGATGAAGTCCTCATTCGGGGTAGTTTTTAACTTAGGAGATACAGGATCGCAGCTAAGCCCCCGAGTGTGGATGAAATCCTCACTCGGAGTAGTTTTTAACTTAGGCGATACAGGATCGCAGCTAAGCCCCCGAGTGTGGATGAAGTCCTTACTCGGAGTAGTTTTTTACTTAGGTGATACAGGATCGCAGCTAAGCCCCCGAGTGTGGATGAAGTCCTCACTCGAAGTAGTTTTTCAGTTAGGCAATACAGGATCGCAGCTAAGCCCCCGAGTGTGGATGAAGTCCTTACTCGGAGTAGTTTTTAACTTAGGCGATACAGAATCGCGGCTAAGTCCCCGAGTGTGGTTGAAATCCTCACTCGGAGTAGTTTTCAACTTAGGCGATAAAGGATCGCGGCTAGGCCCCCGAGTGTGGATGAAATCCTCACTCAAAGTAGTTTTTAACTTAGGCGATACATGATCACAGCTAAGCCCCCGAGTGTGGATGAAATCCTCACTCGGAGTAGTTTTTAACTTAGGCGATACAGGCTCGCAGCTAAGCCCCCGAGTGTGGATGAAATCCTACCTCGGAGTAGTTTTTAACTTAGGCGATACAGGATCGAAGCTAAGCCCCCGAGTGTGGATGAAATCCTCACTCGAACTAGTTTTTAACTTAGGCGATAAATGCTCGCAGCTAAGCTCCCGAGTGTGGATGAAATCCTCACTCGAAGTAGTTATTAACTTAGGCGATACAGGATCGCAGCTAAGCCTCCGAGTGTGGATGAAGTCCTCAATCGGAGTAGTTTTTAAATTAGGCGATACAGGCTCGCAGCAAAGTTCTCGAGTGTGGATGAAATCCTCACTCGGAATAGTTTTCAACTTAGGCGATACAGGATCGCAGCTAAGCCCCCGAGTGTGGATGAAGTCCTCACTCGGGGTAGTTTTTAACTTAGGAGATACAGGATCGCAGCTAAGCCCCCGAGTGTGGATGAAATCCTCACTCGGAGTAGTTTTTAACTTAGGCGATACAGGATCGCAGCTAAGCCCCCGAGTGTGGATGATGTCCTTACTCGGAGTAGTTTTTTACTTAGGTGATACAGGATCGCAGCTAAGCCCCCGAGTGTGGATGAAATCCTCACTCGCAGTAGTTTTTCAGTTAGGCAATACAGGATCGCAGCTAAGCCCCCGAGTGTGGATGAAGTCCTTACTCGGAGTAGTTTTTAACTTAGGCGATACAGAATCGCAGCTAAGTCCCCGAGTGTGGATGAAATCCTCACTCGAAGTAGTTTTTAACTTAGGCGATACAGGATCACAGCTAAGCCCCCGAGTGTGGATGTAATCCTCACTCGGAGTAGTTTTTAACTTAGGCGATACAGGCTCGCAGCTAAGCCCCCGAGAATGGATGAAATCCTCACTCGGAGTAATTTTTAACTTACGCGATATAAGATCGCAACTATGCCCCCGAGTGTGGATGAATGAAATCCTCACTCGGAGTAGTTTTTAACTTAGGCGATACAGGATCACAGCTAAGCCCCCGAGTGTGGATGAAATCCTCACTCGAAGTAGTTTTTAACTTAGGCGATACCGGATCACAGCTAAGCCCCCGAGTGTGGATGTAATCCTCACTCGGAGTAGTTTTCAACTTAGGCGATACAGGCTCGTAGCTAAGCCCCCGAGTGTGGATGAAATCCTCACTCGGTGTAATTTTTAACTTACGCGATATAAGATCGCTACTATGCCCCCGAGTGTGGATGAATGAAATCCTCACTCGGAGTAGTTTTTAACTTAGGCAATACAGGATCGCAGCTAAGCCCCCGAGTGTGGATGAAGTCCTTACTCGGAGTAGTTTTTAAATTAGGCGATACAGAATCGCGGCTAAGTCCCCGAGTGTGGATGAAATCCTCACTCGGAGTAGTTTTTAACTTAGGTGATACAGAATCGCGGCTAAGTCCCCGAGTTTTGATGAAATCCTCACTCGAAATAGTTTTTAACTTTGGCGATACAGGATAGCAGATATGTCCCCGAGTGTGGATGAAATCCTCACTCAGAGTAGTTTTAAACTTAGGCAATACAGGATCGCCGCTAAGCCCCCGAATGTGGATGAAGTCCTCACTCGGAGTAGTTTTTAACTTAGGCAATACAGGCTCGCAGCTAAGCCCACGAGTGTGGATGAAATCCTCACTCGGAGTAGTTTTTAACTTAGGCGCTACATGCTGCAACTAAGCCCCCGAGTATGGATGAAATCCTCACGCGAAGTAGTTTTTAACTTAGGCGATACATGATCGCAGCTAAGCCTCCGAGTGTGGATGAAGTCCTCACTCGGAGTAGTTTTTAACTTAGGCGATACAGGCTCGCAGCAAAGTCCCCGAGTGTGGATGAAATCCTTACTCGGAGTAGTTTTTAACGTAGGCGATACACGATCGCAGCTAAGCCCCCGAGTGTGGATAAAATCCTCACTCGGAGTAGTTTTTAACACAGGCAATACAGGATCGCAGCTAAGCCCCCGAGTGTGGATGAAATCCTCACTCGAAGTAGTTTTTAACTTAGGCGATACATGATCGCAGCTAAGCCTCCGAGTGTGGATGAAGTCCTCACTCGGAGAAGTTTTTAACTTAGGCGATACAGGCTCGCGGCAAAGTCCCCGAGTTTGGATGAAATCCTCACTCGGAGTAGTTTTTAACTTATGCGATACATGTTCGTAGCTAAGCCCCCGAGTGTGGATAAAATCCACACTCGGAGTAGTTTTTAACATAGTCGATACAGGATCGCAGCTAAGCCCCCGAGTGTTGATGATATCCTCACTCGGAGAAATTTTTAACTTAGGCGATACAGGCTCGCAGCTAAGCCCCCGAGTGTGGATGAAATCCTCACTCGAAGTAGTTTTTAACTTAGGCGATACAGGATCTCAACTAAGCCCTCGAGTGTGGATGTAGTCCTCACACGGAGTAGCTTTTAACTTAGGCGATACAGACTCACATCTAAGCCCCCGAGTGTGGATGAAATCCTCACTCGGAGTAGTTTTTAACTTAGGCGATACAGGATCGCGGCTAAGTCCCCGAGTGTGGATGAAATCCTCACTCGGAGTAGTTTTCAACTTAGGCGATAAAGGATCGCGGCTAGACCCCCGAGTGTGGATGAAATCCTCACTCGAAGTAGTTTTTAACTTAGGCGATACATGATCACAGCTAAGCCACCGAGTGTGGATGAAATCCTCACTCGGAGTAGTTTTTAACTTAGGCGATACAGGCTCGCAGCAAAGCCCCAGAGTGTGGATGAAATCCTACCTCGGAGTAGTTTTTAACTTTGGCGATACAGGATCGCAGCTAAGCCCCCGAGTGTGGATGAAATCCTCACTCGAAGTAGTTTTTAACTTAGGCGATAAATGCTCGCAGCTAAGCTCCCGAGTGTGGATGAAATCCTCACTCGAAGTAGTTTTTAACTTAGGCGATACAGGATCGCAGCTAAGCCTCCGAGTGTGGATGAAGTCCTCACTCGGAGTAGTTTTTAACTTAGGCGATACAGGCTCGCAGCAAAGTTCTCGAGTGTGAATGAAATCCTCACTCGGAGTAGTTTTCAACTTAGGCGATACAGGATCGCAGCTAAGCCCCCGAGTGTGGATGAAGTCCTCACTCGGGGTTGTTTTTAACTTAGGAGATACAGGATCGCAGCTAAGCCCCCGAGTGTGGATGAAATCCTCACTCGGAGTAGTTTTTAACTTAGGCGATACAGGATCGCAGCTAAGCCCCCGAGTGTGGATGAAGTCCTTACTCGGAGTAGTTTTTTACTTAGGTGACACAGGATCGCAGCCAAACCCTCGAGTGTGGATGAAATCCTCACTCAAAGTAGGTTTTCACTTAGGCGATACAGGATCGCAGCTAAGCCCCCGAGTGTAGATGAAGTCCTTACTCGGACTAGTTTTTAACTTAGGCGATCCAGAATCGCGGCTAAGTCCCCGAGTGTGGATGAAATCCTCACTCGAAGTAGTTTTTAACTTAGGCGATACAGGATCACAGCTAAGCCCCCGAGTGTGGATGTAATCCTTACTCGGAGTAATTTTTAACTTAGGCGATACAGGCTCGCAGCTAAGCCCCCGAGTGTGGATGAAATCCTCACTCGGAGTAATCTTTAACTTACGCGATATAAGATCGCAACTATGCCCCCGAGTGTGGATGAATGAAATCCTCACTTGGAGTAGTTTTTAACTAAGGCGATACAGGATAGCAGCTAAGCCCCCGAGTGTGGATGAAGTCCTTACTCGGAGTTGTTATTAACTTAGGCGATACAGAATCGCGGCTAAGTCCCCGAGTGTGGATGAAATCCTCACTCGGAGTAGTTTTTAACTTAGGCGATACAGAATCGCGGCTAAGTCCCCGAGTTTTGATGAAATCCTCACTCGGAATAGTTTTTAACTTAGGCGATACAGGATCGCGGCTAAGTCCCTGAGTGTGGATGAAATCCTCACTCGGAGTAGTTTAAAACTTAGGCAATACAGGATCGCCGCTAAGCCCCCGAATGTGGATGAAGTCCTCACTCGGAGGAGTTTTTAACTTAGGCGATACAGGCTCGTAGCTAAGCCCAAGAGTGTGGATGAAATCATCACTCGGAGTAGTTTTTAACTTAGGCGATACAGGATCGCGGCTAAGTCCCCGAGTGTGGATGAAATCCTCACTCGGAGTAGTTTTCAACATAGGCGATAAAGGATCACAGCTAGGCCCCCGAGTGTGGATGAAATCCTCACTCAAAAAAGTATTTAACTTAGGCGATACATGATCACAGCTAAGCCCCCGAGTGTGGATGAAATCCTCACTCGGAGTAGTTTTCAACTTAGGTGATACACGCTCGTAGCTAAGCCCCGAGTGTGGATGAAATCCTCACTCGGAGTAATTTTTAACTTGGGCGATATAAGATCGCAGCGAAGCCCCCGAGTGTGGATGAATGAAATCCTCACTCGGAGCAGTTTTTAACTTAGGCGATATAGGATCGCAGCTAAGCCCCCGAGTGTCGATTAAGTCCTCACTCGAAGTAGTTTTAAACTTAGGCGATACAGGATCACAGCTAAGCCCCCGAGTGTGGATGAAATCCTCACTCGGAGTAGTTTTAAACTTAGGAGATACAGGATCGCAGCTAAGCCCCCGAGTGTGGATGAAGTCCTCACTCGGTGTAGTTTTTAACTTACGCAATACAGGATCGCGGCTAAGTCCCCGAGTGTGGATGAAATCCTCACTCGGAGCAGTTTTCAACTTAGGCGGTACAAGATCGTAGCTAGGCCCCTGAGTGTGGATGAATGAAATCCTCACTCGGAGTAGTTTTTAGCTTAGGCGATACATGATCGCATCTAAGCCCCCGAGTGTGGATGAAATCCTCACTCGGAGTAGTTTTTAACTTAGGCGATACAGGATCGCGGCTAAGTCCCCGAGTGTGGATGAAATGCTCACTCGGAGTAGTTTTCAACTTAGGCGATAAAGGATCACAGCTAGGCCCCCGAGTGTGGATGAAATCCTCACTCGAAAAAGCTTTTAACTTAGGCGATACAAGATCACAGCTAAGCCCCCGAGTGTGGATGAAATCCTCACTCGGAGTAGTTTTCAACTTAGGTGATACACGCTCGCAGCTAAGCCCCCAAGTGTGGATGAAATCCTCACTCGGAATAATTTTTAACTTGGGCGATATAAGATCGCAGCGAAGCCCCCGAGTGTGGATGAATGAAATCCTCACTCGGAGCAGTTTTTAACTTAGGCGATATAGGATCGCAGCTAAGCCCCCGAGTGTCGATGAAGTCCTTACTCGGAGTAGTTTTTAACTTAGGCGATACAGGATCGCAGCTAAGCCCCCGAGTGTGGTTGAGATTCTCACTCGGAGTAGCTTTTCACTTAGGCGATACAGGATCGCAGCTAAGCCCCCGAGTGTGGATGAAGTCCTTACTCGGAGTAGTTTTTAACATAGGCGATACAGAATCGCGACTAAGTCCCCGAGTGTGGATGAAATCCTCACTCAGAGTAGTTTTTAACTTAGGCGATACAGAATCGCGGCTAAGTCCCCGAGTGTGGATGAAATCCTCACTCGGAGTAGTTTTTAACTTAGGCGATACATCATCGCGGCTAAGTCCCCGAGTGTGGATGAAATCCTCACTCGGAGTAGTTTTAAACTTAGGAGATACAGGATCGCAGCTAAGCCCCGGAGTGTGGATAAAGTCCTCACTCGGAGTAGTTTTTAACTTACGCAATACAGGATCGCGGCTAAGTCCCCGAGTGTGGATGAAATCCTCACTCGGAGCAGTTTTCAACTTAGGCGGTATAAGATCGTAGCTAGGCCCGCGAGTGTGGATGAATGAAATCCTCACTCGGGGTAGTTTTTAGTTTCGGCGATACATGATCGCATCTAAGCCTACGAGTGTGGATGAAATCCTCACTCGGATTAGTTTTTAACTTAGGCGATATAGGCTCGTAGCTAAGCCCCCGAGTGTGGGTGAAATCCTCACTCGGAGTAATTTTTAACTTAGGCGGTATAAGATCGTAGCTAAGCCCGCGAGTGTGGATGAATGAAATCCTCACTCGGAGTAGTTTTTAGCTTAGGCGATACATGATTGCAGCAAAGCCCCCGAGTGTGGATGAAATCCTCACTCGAAGTAGTTTTTAACTTAGGCGATACAGGATCGCGGCTAAGCCCCCGAGTGTGGATGAAGTCCTCACTCGGACTACATTTTAACTTAGGCGATACAGACTCGCAGCTAAGCCCCCGAGTGTGGATGAAATCCTCACTCGGAGTAGTTTTTAACTTAGACGATACAGAATCGCGGCTAAGTCCCCGAGTTTTGATGAAATCCCCACTCGGAATAGTTTTTAACTTAGGCGATACAGGATCGCGGCTAAGTCCCCGAGTGTGGATGAAATCCTCACTCGGAGTAGTTTTAAACTTAGGCAATACTGGATCGCCGCTAAGCCCCCGAATTTGGATGAAGTCCTCACTCGGAGTATTTTTTAACTTAGGCGATACATGTTCGTAGCTAAGCCCCCGAGTGTGGATAAAATCCACACTCGGAGTAGTTTTTAACATAGGCGATACAGGATCGCAGCTAAGCCCCCGAGTGTTGATGATATCCTCACTCGGAGAAATTTTGAACTTAGGCGATTCAGGCTCGCAGCTAAGCCCACGAGTGTGGATGAAATCCTCACTCGAAGTAGTTTTTAACTTAGGCGATACAGGATCTCAACTAAGCCCCCGAGTGTGGATGTAGTCCTCACTCGGAGTAGCTTTTAACTTAGGCGATACAGACTCGCATCTAAGCCCCCGAGTGTGGATGAAATCCTCACTCGGAGTAGTTTTTAACTTAGGCGATACAGGATCGCGGCTAAGTCCCCGAGTGTGGATGAAATCCTCAGTCGGAGTAGTTTTCAACTTAGGCGATAAAGGATCGCGGCTAGGCCCCCGAGTGTGGATGAAATCCTCATTCGAAGTAGTTTTGAACTTAGGCGATACATGATCACAGCTAAGCCACCGAGTGTGGATGAAATCCTCACTCGGAGTAGTTTTTAACTTAGGCGATACAGGCTTGCAGCTAAGCCCCCGAGTGTGGATGAAATTCTACCTCGGAGTAGTTTTTAACTTTGGCGATACAGGATCGCAGCTAAGCCCCCGAGTGTGGATGAAATCCTCACTCGAAGTAGTTTTTAACTCAGGCGATAAATGCTCGCAGCTAAGCTCCCGAGTGTGGATGAAATCCTCACTCGAAGTAGTTTTTAACTTAGGCGATACAGGATCGCAGCTAAGCCTCCGAGTGTGGATGAAGTCCTCACTCGGAGTAGTATTTTACTTAGGCGATACAGGCTCGCAAGAAAGTTCTCGAGTGTGAATGAAATCCTCACTCGGAGTAGTTTTCAACTTAGGCGATACTGGATCGCAGCTAAGCCCCCGAGTGTGGATGAAGTCCTCACTCGGGGTAGTTTTTAACTTAGGAGATACAGGATCGCAGCTAAGCCCCCGAGTGTGGATGAAATCCTCACTCGGAGTAGTTTTTAACTTAGGCGATACAGGATCGCAGCTAAGCCCCCGAGTGTGGATGAAATCCTTACTCGGAGTAGTTTTTTACTTAGGTGATACAGGATCGCAGCCAAACCCCCGAGTGTGGATGAAATCCTCACTCGAAGTAGTTTTTCACTTAGGCGATACAGGATCGCAGCTAAGCCCCCGAGTGTAGATGAAGTCCTTACTCGGAGTAGTTTTTAACTTAGGCGATCCAGAATCGCGGCTAATTCCCCGAGTGTGGATGAAATCCTCACTCGAAGTAGTTTTTAACTTAGGCGATACAGGATCACAGCTAAACCCCCGAGTGTGGATGTAATCCTTACTCGGAGTAGTTTTTAACTTAGGCGATACAGGCTCGCAGCTAAGCCCCCGAGTGTGGATGAAATCCTCACTCGGAGTAATCTTTAACTTACGCGATATAAGATCGCAACTATGCCCCCGAGTGTGGATGAATGAAATCCTCACTTGGAGTAGTTTTTAACTTAGGCGATACAGGATAGCAGCTAAGCCCCCGAGTGTGGATGAAGTCCTTACTCGGAGTTGTTATTAACTTAGGCGATACAGAATCGCGGCTCAGTCCCCGAGTGTGGATGAAATCCTCACTCGGAGTAGTTTTTAACTTAGGCGATACAGAATCGCGGCTAAGTCCCCGAGTTTTGATGAAATCCTCACTCGGAATAGTTTTTAACTTAGGCGATACAGGATCGCGGCTAAGTCCCTGAGTGTGGATGATATCCTCACTCGGAGTAGTTTAAAACTTAGGCAATACAGGATCGCCGCTAAGCCCCCGAATGTGGATGAAGTCCTCACTCGGAGGAGTTTTTAACTTAGGCGATACAGGCTCGTACCTAAGCCCACGAGTGTGGATGAAATCATCACTCGGAGTAGTTTTTAACTTAGGCGATACAGGATCGCGGCTAAGTCCCCGAGTGTGGATGAAATCCTCACTCAGAGTTGTTTTCAACATAGGCGATAAAGGATCACAGCTAGGCCCCCGAGTGTGGATGAAATCCTCACTCGAAAAAGTATTTAACTTAGGCGATACAGGATCACAGCTAAGCCCCCGAGTGTGGATGAAATCCTCACTCGGAGTAGTTTTCAACTTAGGTGATACACGCTCGTAGCTAAGCCCCCGAGTGTGGATGAAATCCTCACTCGGAGTAATTTTTAACTTGGGCGATATAAGATCGCAGCGAAGCCCCCGAGTGTGGATGAATGAAATCCTCACTCGGAGCAGTTTTTAACTTAGGCGATATAGGATCGCAGCTAAGCCCCCGAGTGTCGATGAAGTCCTCACTCGAAGTAGTTTTAAACTTAGGCGATACAGGATCACAGCTAAGCCCCCGAGTGTGGATGAAATCCTACCTCGGAGTAGTTTTAAACTTAGGAGATACAGGATCGCAGCTAAGCCCCCGAGTGTGGATGAAGTCCTCACTCGGAGTAGTTTTTAACTTACGCAATACAGGATCGCGGCTAAGTCCCCGAGTGTGGATGAAATCCTCACTCGGAGCAGTTTTCAACTTAGGCGGTACAAGATCGTAGCTAGGCCCCCGAGTGTGGATGAATGAAATCCTCACTCGGAGTAGTTTTTAGCTTAGGCGATACATGATCGCATCTAAGCCCCCGAGTGTGGATGAAATCCTCACTCGGAGTAGTTTTTAACTTAGGCGATACAGGCTCGCAGCTAAGCCCACGAGTGTGGATGAAATCCTCACTTGGAGTAGTTTTTAACTAAGGCGATACAGGATCGCGGCTAAGTCCCCGAGTGTGGATGAAATGCTCACTCGGAGTAGTTTTCAACTTAGGCGATAAAGGATCACAGCTAGGCCCCCGAGTGTGGATGAAATCCTCACTCGAAAAAGTTTTTAACTTAGGCGATACAAGATCACAGCTAAGCCCCCGAGTGTGGATGAAATCCTCACTCGGAGTAGTTTTCAACTTAGGTGATACACGCTCGCAGCTAAGCCCCCAAGTGTGGATGAAATCCTCACTCGGAATAATTTTTAACTTGGGCGATATAAGATCGCAGCGAAGCCCCCGAGTGTGGATGAATGAAATCCTCACTCGGAGCAGTTTTCAACTTAGGCGATATAGGATCGCAGCTAAGCCCCCGAGTGTCGATGAAGTCCTTACTCGGAGTTGTTTTTAACTTAGGCGATACAGGATCGCAGCTAAGCCCCCGAGTGTGGATGAGATTCTCACTCGGAGTAGCTTTTCACTTAGGCGATACAGGATCGCAGCTAAGCCCCCGAGTGTGGATGAAGTCCTTACTCGGAGTAGTTTTTAACATAGGCGATACAGAATCGCGACTAAGTCCCCGAGTGTGGATGAAATCCTCACACGGAGTAGTTTTTAACTTAGGCGATACAGAATCGCGGCTAAGTCCCCGAGTGTGGATGAAATCCTCACTCGGAGTAGTTTTTAACTTAGGCGATACATCATCGCGGCTAAGTCCCCGAGTGTGGATGAAATCCTCACTCGGAGTAGTTTTAAACTTAGGAGATACAGGATCGCAGCTAAGCCCCGGAGTGTGGATAAAGTCCTCACTCGGAGTAGTTTTTAACTTACGCAATACAGGATCGCGGCTAAGTCCCCGAGTGTGGATGAAATCCTCACTCGGAGCAGTTTTCAACTTAGGCGGTATAAGATCGTAGCTAGGCCCGCGAGTGTGGATGAATGAAAACCTCACTCGGGGTTGTTTTTAGTTTCGGCGATACATGATCGTATCTAAGCCCCCGAGTGTGGATGAAATCCTCACTCGGAGTAGTTTTTAACTTAGGCGATATAGGCTCGTAGCTAAGCCCCCGAGTGTGGGTGAACTCCTCACTCGGAGTAATTTTTAACTTAGGCGGTATAAGATCGTAGCTAAGCCCCCGAGTGTGGATGAATGAAATCCTCACTCGGAGTAGTTTTTAGCTTAGGCGATACATGATCGCAGCAAAGCCCCCGAGTGTGGATGAAATCCTCACTCGAAGTAGTTTTTAACTTAGGCGATACAGGATCGCGGCTAAGCCCCCGAGTGTGGATGAAGTCCTCACTCGGACTACTTTTTAACTTAGGCGATACAGACTCGCAGCTTAGCCCCCTAGTGTGGATGAAATCCTCACTCGGAGTAGTTTTTAACTTAGGCAATACTGGATCGCCGCTAAGCCCCCGAATTTGGATGAAGTCCTCACTCGGAGTAGTTTTTAACTTAGGCGATACAGGCTCGCAGCTAAGCCTACGAGTGTGGATGAAATCCTCACTCGGAGTAGTTTTCAACTTAGGCGATAAAGGATCGCAGCTAGGCCCCGAGTGTGGATAAAATCCTCACTCGGAGTAGTTTTCAACTTAGGCGATAAAGGATCGCAGCTAGGCCCCGAGTGTGGATGAAATCCTCACTCGAAGTAGTTTTAAACTTAGGCGATACAGGATCACAGCTAAGCCCCCGAGTGTGGATGAAATCCTCACTCGGAGTAGTTTTAAACTTAGGAGATACAGGATCGCAGCTAAGCCCCCGAGTGTGGATGAAGTCCTCACTCGGAGTAGTTTTTAACTTACGCAATACAGAATCGCGGCTAAGTCCCCGAGTGTGGATGAAATCCTCACTCGGAGCAGTTTTCAACTTAGGCGGTATAATATCGTAGCTAGGCCCCCGAGTGTGGATGAATGAAATCCTCACTCGGAGTAGATTTTAGCTTAGGCGATACATGATCGCATCTAAGCCCCCGAGTGTGGATGAAATCCTCACGCGGAGTAGTTTTTAACTTAGGCGATACAGGCTCGCAGCTAAGCCCACGAGTCTGGATGAAATCCTCACTCGGAGTAGTTTTTAACTTAGGCGATACAGGATCGCAGCTAAGTCCCCGAGTGTGGATGAAATGCTCACTCGGAGTAGTTTTCAACTTAGGCGATAAAGGATCACAGCTAGGCCCCCGAGTGTGGATGAAATCCTCACTCGAAAAAGTTTTTAACTTAGGCGATACAAGATCACAGCTAAGCCCCCGAGTGTGGATGAAATCCTAACTCGGAGTAGTTTTCAACTTAGGTGATACACGCTCGTAGCTAAGCCCCCGAGTGTGGATAAAATCATCACTCGGAGTAATTTTTAACTTGGGCGATATAAGATCGCAGCGAAGCCCCCGAGTGTGGATGAATGAAATCCTCACTCGGAGCAGTTTTTAATTTAGGCGATACAGGATCGCAGCTAAGCCCCCGAGTGTCGATGAAGTCCTTACTCGGAGTTGTTTTTAACTTAGGCGATACAGGATCGCAGCTAAGCCCCCGAGTGTCGATGAAGTCCTTACTCGGAGTTGTTTTTCACTTAGGCGATACAGGATGGCAGCTAAGCCCCCGAGTGTGGATGAAGTCCTTACTCGGAGTAGTTTTTAACATAGGCGATACAGAATCGCGACTAAGTCCCCGAGTGTGCATGAAATCCTCACTCGGAGTAGTTTTTAGCTTAGGCGATACAGAATCGCGGCTAAGTCCCCGAGTGTGGATGAAATCCTCACTCGGAGTAATTTTTAACTTGGGCGATATAATATCGCAGCGAAGCCCCCGAGTGTGGATGAATGAAATCCTCACTCGGAGCAGTTTTTAACTTAGGCGATACAGGATCGCGGCTAAGTCCCCGAGTGTGGATAAAATTCTCACTCGGAGTAGTTTTCAACTTAGGCGATAAAGGATCGCGGCTAGGCCCCCGAGTGTGGATGAAATCCTCACTCGAAGTAATTTTAAACTTAGGCGATACAGGATCACAGCTAAGCCCCCGAGTGTGGATGAAATCCTCACTCGGAGTAGTTTTAAACTTAGGAGATACAGGATCGCAGCTAAGCCCCCGAGTGTGGATGAAGTCCTCACTCGGAGTAGTTTTTATCTTACGCAATACAGGATCGCGGCTAAGTCCCCGAGTGTGGATGAAATCCTCACTCGGAGCAGTTTTCAACTTAGGCGGTATAAGATCGTAGCTAGGCCCCCGAGTGTGGATGAATGAAATCCTCACTCGGTGTAGTTTTTAGCTTAGGCGATACATGATCGCATCTAAGCCCCCGAGTGTGGATGAAATCCTCACTCGGAGTAGTTTTTAACTTAGGCGATATAGGCTCGCAGCTAAGCCCCCGAGTGTGGGTGAAATCCTCACTCGGAGTAATTTTTAACTTAGGCGGTATAAGATCGTAACTAAGCCCCCGAGTGTGGATGAATGAAATCCTCACTCGGAGTAGTTTTTAGCTTAGGCGATACATGATCATAGCTAAGCCCCCGAGTGTGGATGAAGTCCTTACTCGGTGTAGTTTTTAACTTAGGCGATCCAGGATCGCAGCTAAGCCCCCGAGTGTGGATGATATCCTCACTCGGAGTAGTTTTTAACTTAGGCGATACAGGCTCGCAGCTAAGCCCCCGAGTGTGGATGAAATCCTCACTCGAAGTAGTTTTTAACTTAGGCGATACAGGATCGCGGCTAAGCCCCCGAGTGTGGATGAAGTCCTCACTCGGAGTAGTGTTTAACTTAGGCGATACATACTCGCAGCTAAGCCCCCGAGTGTGGATGAAATCCTCACTCGGAGTAGTTTTTAACTTAGGCGATACAGAATCACGGCTAAGTCCCCGAGTTTTGATGAAATCCTCACTCGAAATAGTTTTTAACTTAGGCGATACAGGATCGCGGCTAAGTCCCCGAGTGTGGATGAAATCCTCACTCAGAGTAGTTTTAAACTTAGGCAATACAGGATCGCCGCTAAGCCCCCGAATGTGGATGAAGTCCTCACTCGGAGTAGTTTTTAACTTAGGCGATACAGGCTCGCAGCTAAGCCCACAAGTGTGGATGAAATCCTCACTCGGAGTAGTTTTTAACTTAGGCGATACAGGATCGCGGCTAAGTCCCCGAGTGTTGATGAAATCCTCACTCGGAGTAGTTTTCAACTTAGGCGATAAAGGATCGCAGCTGGGCCCCCGAGTGTGGTTGAAATCCTCACTCGAAGTAGTTTTTAACTTAGGCGATATTGGATCACAGCTAAGCCCCCGAGTGTGGATGAAATCCTCACTCAGAGTAGTTTTCAACTTAGGTGATACACGCTCGCAGCTATGCCCCCGAGTGTGGATGAAATCCTCACTTGGAGTAATTTTTAACTTGGGCGATATAAGATCGCAGCGAAGCCCCCGAGTGTGGATGAATGAAACCCTCACTCGGTGCAGTTTTTAACTTAGGCGATATAGGATCGCAGCTAAGCCCCCGAGTGTCGATGAAGTCCTTACTCGGAGTTGTTTTTAATTTAGGCGATACAGGATCGCAGCTAAGCCCCCGAGTGAGGATGATATTCTCACTCGGAGTAGTTTTTCACTTAGGCGATACATGATCGCAACTAAGCCCCCGAGTGTGGATGAAGTCCTAACTCGGAGTAGTTTTTAACATAGGCGATACAGAATCGCGACTAAGTCCACGAGTGTGGATGAAATCCTCACTCGGAGTAGTTTTTTACTTAGGCGATACAGAATCGCGGCTAAGTCCCCGAGTGTGGATGAAATCCTCACTCGGAGTAGTTTTTAACTTAGGCGATACATGATCGCGGCTAAGTCCCCGAGTGTGGATGAAATCCTCACTCGGAGTAGTTTTAAACTTAGGAGATACAGGATCGCAGCTAAGGCCCCGAGTGTGGATGAAGTCCTCGCTCGGAGTAGTTTTTAACTTACGCAATACAGGATCGCGGCTAAGTCCCCGAGTGTGGATGAAATCCTCACTCGGAGCAGTTTTCAACTTAGGCGGTATAAGATCGTAGCTAGGCCCCCGAGTGTGGATGAATGAAATCCTCACTCGGAGTAGTTTTTAGCTTAGGCGATACATGATCGCATCTAAGCCCCCAAGTGTGGGTGAAATCCTCACTCGGAGTAGTTTTTAGCATAGGCTATACATGATCGCAGCAAAGCCCCCGAGTGTGGATGAAATCCTCACTCGAAGTAGTTTTTAACTTAGGCGATACAGACTCGCAGCTAAGCCCACGAGTGTGGATGAAATCCTCACTCGGAGTAGTTTTTAACTTAGGTGATACAGAATCGCGGCTAAGTCCCCGAGTTTTGATGAAATCCTCACTCGGAATAGTTTTTAACTTAGGCGATACAGGATCGCGGCTAAGTCCCCGAGTGTGGATGAAATCCTCACTCGGAGTAGTTTTAAACTTAGGCAATATAGGATCGCCGCTAAGCCCCCGAATTTGGATGAAGTCCTCACTCGGAGTAGTTTTTAACTTAGGCGATACAGGCTCGCAGCTAAGCCCACGAGTGTGGCTGAAATCCTCACTCGGAGTAGTTTTTAACTTAGGCGATACAGGATCGCGGCTAAGTCCCCGAGTGTGGATGAAATCCTCACTCGGAGTAGTTTTCAACTTAGGCGATAAAGGATCGCAGCTAGGCCCCGGAGTGTGGATGAAATCCTCACTCGAAGTAGTTTTAAACTTAGCCGATACAGGATCACAGCTAAGCCCCCGAGTGTGGATGAAATCCTCATTCGGATTAGTTTTAAACTTAGGAGATACAGGATCGCAGCTAAGCCCCCGAGTGTGGATGATGTCCTCACTCGGAGTAGTTTTTAACTTACGCAATACAGGATCGCGGCTAAGTCCCCGAGTGTGGATGAAATCCTCACTCGGAGCAGTTTTCAACTTAGGCGGTATAAAATCGTAGCTAGGCCCCCGAGTGTGGATGAATGAAATCCTCACTCGGAGTAGTTTTTAGCTTAGGCGATACATGATCGCATCTAAGCCCCCGAGTGTGGATGAAATCCTCACTCGGAGTAGTTTTTAACTTAGGCGATATAGGCTCGCAGCTAAGCCCCCGAGTGTAGGTGAAATCCTCACTCGGAGTAATTTTTAACTTAGGCGGTATAAGATCGTAGCTAAGCCCCCAAGTGTGGATAAATGAAATCCTCACTCGGAGTAGTTTTTAGCTTAGGCGATACATGATCATAGCTAAGCCCCCGAGTGTGGATGAAGTCCTTACTCGGAGTAGTTTTTAACTTAGGCGATATAGGATCGCAGCTAAGCCCCCGAGTGTGGATGATATCCTCACTCGGAGTAGTTTTTAACTTAGGCGATACAGGCTCGCAGCTAAGCCCCCGGGTGTGGATGAAATCCTCACTCGAAGTAATTTTCAACTTAGGTGATACAGGATCGCGGCTAAGCCCCCGAGTGTGGATGAAGTCCTCACTCGGAGTAGTTTTTAACTTAGGCGATACAGACTCGCAGCTAAGCCCCCGAGTGTGGATGAAATCCTCACTCGGAGTAGTTTTTAACTTAGGAGATACAGAATCACGGCTAAGTCCCCGAGTTTTGATGAAATCCTCACCCGGAATAGTTTTTAACTTAGGCGATACAGGATCGCGGCTAAGTCCCCGAGTGTGGATGAAATCCTCACTCGGAGTTGTTTTAAACTTAGGCAATACAGGATCGCCGCTAAGCCCCCGAATTTGGATGAAGTCCTCACTCGGAGTAGTTTTTAACTTAGGCGATACAGGCTCGCAGCTAATCCCACGAGTGTGGATGAAATCCTCACTCGGAGTAGTTTTTAACTTAGGCGATACAGGATCGCGGCTAAGTCCCCGAGTGTGGATGAAATCCTCACTCGGAGTAGTTTTCAACTTAGGCGATAAAGGATCGCAGCTAGGCCCCCGAGTGAGGATGAAATCCTCACTCGAAGTAGTTTTTAACTTAGGCGATACAGGATCACAGCTAAGCCCCCGAGTGTGGATGAAATCCTCACTCGGAGTAGTTTTTAACTTAGGCGATACAGGCTCACAGCTAAGCCCCCGAGTGTGGATGAAATCCTCACTCGGAGTAATTTTTAACTTAGGCGATATAGGATCGCAGCTAAGCCCCCGAGTGGGATGAAGTCCTTACTCGGAGTAGATTTTAACTTAGGCGAAACAGGATCGCAGCTAAGCCCCCGAGTGTGGATGAGATTCTCACTCGGAGTAGTTTTTCACTTAGGCGATACAGGATCGCAGCTAAGCCCCCGAGTGTGGATGAAGTCCTTACTCGGAGTAGTTTTTAACATAGGCGATACAGAATCGCAACTAATTCCCGAGTGTGGATGAAATCCTCACTCGGAGTAGTTTTTAACTTAGGCGATACATAATCGCGGCTAAGTCCCCGAGTGTGGATGAAATCCTCACTCGGAGTAGTTTTTAACTTAGGCGATACATGATCGCGGCTAAGTCCCCGAGTGTGGTTGAAATACTCACTCGGAGTAGTTTTAAACATAGGAGATACAGGATCGCAGCTAAGCCCCCGAGTGTGGATGAAGTCCTCACTCGGAGTTGTTTTTAACTTACGCAATACTGGATCGCGGCTAAGTCCCCGAGTGTGGATAAAATCCTCACTCGGAACAGTTTTCAACTTAGGCGATAAAGGATCGCAGCTAGGCGCCGAGTGTGGATGAAATCCGCACTCGAAGTAGTTTTTAACTCAGGCGATACAGGATCACAGCTAAGCCCCGAGTGTGGATGAAATCCTCACTCGGAGTAGTTTTTAACTTAGGCGATATAGGCTCGCAGCTAAGCCCCCGAGTGTGGGTGAAATCCTCACTCGGAGTAATTTTGAACTTAGGCAGTATAAGATCGTAGCTAAGCCCCCGAGTGTGGATGAATGAAATCTTCACTCGGAGTAGGTTTTAGCTTAGGCGATACATGATCATAGCTAACCCCCGAGTGTGGATGAAGTCCTTACTCGGAGTAGTTTTTAACTTAGGCGATACAGGATCGCAACTAAGCCCCCGAGTGTGGATGATATCCTCACTCGGAGTAGTTTTTAACTTAGGCGATACAGGCTCGCAGCTAAGCCCCCGAGTGTGGATGAAATCCTCACTCGAAGTAGTTTTTAACTTAGGCGATACAGGATCGCGGTTAAGCCCCCGAGTGTGGATGAAGTCCTCACTCGGAGTAGTTTTTAACTTAGGCGATACAGACTGGCCGCTAAGCCCCCGAGTGTGGATGAAATCCTCACTCAGAGTAGTTTTTAACTTAGGCGATACAGGATCGCGGCTAAGTCCCCGAGTGTGGATGAAATCCTCACTCGGAGTAGTTTTCAACTTAGGCGATAAAGGATCGCAGCTAGGCCCCCGAGTGTGGATGAAATCCTCAATCAAAGTAGTTTTTAACTTAAGCGATACAGGATCACAGCTAAGCCCCCGAGTGTGGATGAAATCCTCAGTCGGAGTAGTTTTTAACTTAGACGATACAGGCTCGCAGCTAATCCTCCGAGTGTGGATGAAATTCTCACTCGGATTAATTTTTAACTTAGGCAATATAAGATCGCAGCTACGCCCCCTAGTGTGGATGAATGAAATCCTCACTCAGAGTAGTTTTTAACTTAGGCGTTACAGAATCGCTGCTAAGTCCCCGAGTGTGGATGAAATCCTCACTCGGAGTAGTTTTTAACTTAGGCGATACATGATCGCGGTTAAGTCCCCGAGTGTGGATGAAGTCCTCACTCGGAGTAGTTTTTAACTTAGGCAATACAGGATCGCGGCTAAGTCCCCGAGTGCGGATGAAATCCTCACTAGGAGCAGTTTTCAACTTAGGCGATAAAGGATTGCAGCTAGGCCCCTGAGTGTGGATGAAATCCGCACTCGAAGTAGTTTTTAACTTAGACGATACAGGATCACAGCTAAGCCCCCGAGTGTGGATGAAATCCTCGCTCGGAGTAGTTTTTAACTTAGGCGATACAAGCTCGCAGCTAAGCCCCCGAGTGTGGGTGAAATCCTCACTCGGAGTAATTTTTACCTTAGGCGGTATAAGATCGTAGATAAGCCCCCGAGTGTGGATGAATGAAATCCTCAGTCGGAGTAGTTTTTAGCTTAGGCGATACAAGATCATAGCTAAGCCCCCGAGTGTGGATGAAGTCCTTACTCGGAGTAGTTTTTAACTTAGGCGATACAGGATCGCAGCTAAGCCCCCGAGTGTGGATGATATCCTCACTCGGAGTAGTTTTTAACTTAGGCGATACAGGCTCGCAACTAAGCCCCCGAGTGTGGATGAAATCCTCACTCGAAGTAGTTTTTAACTTAGGTGATACAGGATCGCGGCTAAGCCCCCGAGTATGGATGAAGTCCTCGCTCGGAATAGTTTTTAACTTAGGCGATACAGACTCATAGCTAAGCCCCCGAGTGTGGATGAAATCCTCACTCGGAGTAGTTTTTAACTTAGGCGATACAGAATCGCGGCTAAGTCACTGAGTTTTGATGAAATCCTCACTCGGAATAGTTTTTAACTTAGGCGATACAGGATCGCGGCTAAGTCCCCGAGTGTGGATGAAATCCTCACTCGGAGTAGTTTTAAACTTAGGCAATACAGGATCGCCGCTAAGCCCCTGAATTTGGATGAAGTCCTCACTCGGAGTAGTTTTTAACTTAGGCGATACAGGCTCGCAGCTAAGCCCACGAGTGTGGATGAAATCCTCACTCGTATTAGTTTTTAACTTAGGCGATACAGGATCGCTGCTAAGTCCCCGAGTGTGGATGAAATCCTCACTCGGAGTAGTTTTCAACTTAGGCGATAAAGGATCGCCGCTAGGCCCCCGAGTGTGGATGAAATACTCACTCGAAGTTGTTTTTAACTTAGGTGATACAGGATCACAGCTAAGCCCCCGAGTGTGGATGAAATCCTCACTCGGAGTAGTTTTTAACTTAGGCGATACAGGCTCACAACTAAGCCCCGGAGTGTGGATGAAATCCTCACTCGGAGTAATTTTTAACTTGGGCGATATAAGATCGCAGCTAAGCCCCCGAGTGTGGATGAATGAAATCCTCACTCGGAGCAGTTTGTAACTTAGGCGATATAGGATCGCAGCTAAGCCCCCGACTGGGATGAAGTCCTTACTCGGAGTAGTTTTTAACTTAGGCGATACAGGATCGCAGCTAAGCCCCTGAGTGTGGATGAGATTCTCACTCGGAGTAGTTTTTCACTTAGGCGATACAGGATCGCAGCTAAGCCCCCGAGTGTGGATGAAGTCCTTACTCGGAGTAGTTTTTAACATAGGCGATACAGAATCGCGACTAAATCCCCGAGTGTGGATGAAATCCTCACTCGGAGTTGTTTTTAACTTAGGCGATACAGAATCGCGGCTAAGTCCCTGAGTGTGGATGAAATCCTCACTCGGAGTATTTTTTAACTTAGGCGATACATCATCGCGGCTAAGTCCCCGAGTGTGGATGAAATCCTCACTTGGAGCAGTTTTCAACTTAGGAGATACAGGATCGCAGCTAAGCCCCCGAGTGTGGATGAAGTCCTCACTCGGAGTTGTTTTTAACTTACGCAATACAGGATCGCGGCTAAGTCCCCGAGTGTGGATGAAATCCTCACTCGGAGCAGTTTTCAACTTAGGCGATACAAGCTCGCAGCTAAGCCCCCGAGTGTGGGTGAAATCCTCACTCGGAGTAATTTATACCTTAGGCGGTATAAGATCGTAGATAAGCCCCCGAGTGTGGATGAATGAAATCCTCACTCGGAGTAGTTTTTAGCTTAGGCGATACAAGATCATAGCTAAGCCCCCGAGTGTGGATGAAGTCCTTACTCGGAGTAGTTTTTAACTTAGGCGATACAGGATCGCAGCTAAGCCCCCAAGTGTGGATGATATCCTCACTCGGAGTAGTTTTTAACTTAGGCGATACAGGCTCGCAACTAAGCCCTCGAGTGTGGATGAAATCCTCACTCGAAGTAGTTTTTAACTTAGGTGATACAGGATCGCGGCTAAGCCCCCGAGTGTGGATGAGGTCCTCGCTCGGAATAGTTTTTAACTTAGGCAATACAGACTCGTAGCTAAGCCCCCGAGTGTGGATGAAATCCTCACTCGGAGTAGTTTTTAACTTAGGCGATACAGAATCGCGGCTAAGTCCCCGAGTTTTGATGAAATCCTCACTCGGAATAGTTTTTAACTTAGGCGATACAGGATCGCGGCTAAGTCCCCGAGTGTGGATGAAATCCTCACTCGGAGTAGTTTTAAACTTAGGCAATACAGGATCGCCGCTAAGCCCCCGAATTTGGATGAAGTCCTCACTCGGAGTAGTTTTTAACTTAGGTGATACAGGCTCGCAGCTAAGCCCACGAGTGTGGATGAAATCCTCACTCGGATTAGTTTTTAACTTAGGCGATACAGGATCGCGGCTAAGTCCCCGAGTGTGGATGAAATCCTCACTCGGAGTAGTTTTCAACTTAGGCGATAAAGGATCGCAGCTAGGCCCCCGAGTGTGGATGAAATACTCACTCGAAGTAGTTTTTAACTTAGGCGATACAGGATCACAGCTAAGCCCCCGAGTGTGGATGAAATCCTCACTCGGAGTAGTTTTTAACTTAGGCGATACAGGCTCACAACTAAGCCCCGGAGTGTGGATGAAATCCTCACTAGGAGTAATTTTTAACTTGGGCAATATAGGATCGCAGCTAAGCCCCCGAGTGGGATGAAGTCCTTACTCGGAGTAGTTTTTAACTTAGGCAAGACAGGATCGCAGCTAAGCCCCTGAGTGTGGATGAGATTCTCACTCGGAGTAGTTTTTCACTTAGGCGATACAGGATCGCAGCTAAGCCCCCGAGTGTGGATGAAGTCCTTACTCGGAGTAGTTTTTAACATAGGCGATACAGAATCGCGACTAAATCCCCGAGTGTGGATGAAATACTCACTCGGAGTAGTTTTTAACTTAGGCGATACAGAATCGCGGCTAAGTCCCTGAGTGTGGATGAAATCCACACTCGGAGTAGTTTTTAACTTAGGCGATACATGATCGCGGCTAAGTCCCCGAGTGTGGATGAAATCCACACTTGGAGTACTTTTAAACTTAGGAGATACAGGATCGCAGCTAAGCCCCCGAGTGTGGATGAAGTCCTCACTCGGAGTTGTTTTTAACTTACGCAATACAGGATCGCGGCTAAGTCCCCGAGTGTGGATGAAATCCTCACTGGGAGCAGTTTTCAACTTAGGCGATAAAGGATCGCAGCTAGGCCCCGAGTGTGGATGAAATCCGCACTCGAAGTAGTTTTTAACTCAGGCGATACAAGATCACAGCTAAGCCCCGAGTGTGGATGAAATCCTCACTCGGAGTAGTTTTTAACTTAGGCGATATAGGCTCGCAGCTAAGCCCCCGAGTGTGGGTGAAATCCTCACACGGAGTAATTTTTAACTTAGGCAGTATAAGATCGTAGCTAAGCCCCCGAGTGTGGATGAATGAAATCCTCACTCGGAGTAGGTTTTAGCTTAGGCGATACATGATCATAGCTAACCCCCAAGTGTGGATGAAGTCCTTACTCGGAGTAGTTTTTAACTTAGGTGATACAGGATCGCAGCTAAGCCCCCGAGTGTGGATGATATCCTCACTCGGAGTAGTTTTTAACTTAGGCGATACAGGCTCGCAGCTAAGCCCCCGAGTGTGGATGAAATCCTCACTCGAAGTAGTTTTTAACTTAGGCGATACAGGATCGCGGCTAAGCCCCCGAGTGTGGATGAAGTCCTCACTCGGAGTAGTTTTTAACTTAGGCGATACAGACACGCAGCTAAGCCCTCGAGTGTGGATGAAGTCCTCACTCGGAGTAGTTTTTAACTTAAGCGATACAGACTCGCAGCTAAGCCCCCGAGTGTGGATGAAATCCTCACTCGGAGTAGTTTTTAACTTAGGCGATACAGAATCGCGGCTAAGTCCCCGAGTTTTAATGAAATCCTCACTCGGAATAGTTTTTAACTTAGGCGATACAGGATCGCGGCTAAGTCCCCGGGTGTGGATGAAATCCTCAGTCGGAATAGTTTTAAACTTAGGCAATACACGATCGCCGCAAAGCCCCCGAATTTGGATGAAGTCCTCACTCGGAGTAGTTTTTAACTTAGGCGATACAGGCTCGCAGCTAAGCCCACGAGTGTGTATGAAATCCTCACTCGGAGTAGTTTTTAACTTAGGCGATACATGATCGCGGCTAAGTCCCCGAGTGTGGATGAAATCCTCACTCGGAGTAGTTTTAAACTTAGGCAATACAGGATCGCCGCTAAGCCCCCGAATTTGGATGAAGTCCTCACTCGGAGTAGTTTTTAACTTAGGCGATACAGGCTCGCAGCTAAGCCCACGAGTGTGGATGAAATCCTCACTCGGATTAGTTTTTAACTTAGGCGATACAGGATCGCGGCTAAGTCCCCGAGTGTGGATGAAATCCTCACTCGGAGTAGTTTTCAACTTAGGTGATGAAGGATCGCAGCTAGGCCCCCGAGTGTGGATGAAATACTCACTCGAAGTTGTTTTTAACTTAGGCGATACAGGATCACAGCTAAGCCCCCGAGTGTGGATGAAATCCTCACTCGGAGTAGTTTTTAACTTAGGCGATACAGGCTCACAGCTAAGCCCCGGAGTGTGGATGAAATCCTCACTCGGAGTAATTTTTAACTTGGGCGATATAAGATCGCAGCTAAGCCCCCGAGTCTGGATGAATGAAATCCTCACTCGGAGCAGTTTTTAACTTAGGCGATATAGGATCACAGCTAAGCCCCCGAGTGTGGATGAAATCCTCACTCGGAGTAGTTTTTAACTTAGGCGATACAGGCTCGCAGCTAATCCCCCGAGTGTGGATGAAATACTCACTCGGAGTAATTTTTAACTTAGGCAATATAAGATCGCAGCTAAGCCCCCGAGTGTGGATGAATGAAATCCTCACTCGGAGTAGTTTTTAACTTAGGCGATACATGATCGCGGCTAAGTCCCCGAGTGTGGATGAAATCCTCACTCGGAGTAGTTTTTAACTTACGCAATACAGGATCGCCGCTAAGCCCCCGAATTTGGATGAAGTCCTCACTCGGAGTAGTTTTTAACTTAGGCGATACAGGCTCGCAGCTAAGCCCACGAGTGTGGATGAAATCCTCACTCGGATTAGTTTTTAACTTAGGCGATACAGGATCGCGGCTAAGTCCCCGAGTGTGGATGAAATCCTCACTCGGAGTAGTTTTCAACTTAGGTGATGAAGGATCGCAGCTAGGCCCCCGAGTGTGGATGAAATACTCACTCGAAGTTGTTTTTAACTTAGGCGATACAGGATCACAGCTAAGCCCCCGAGTGTGGATGAAATCCTCACTCGGAGTAGTTTTTAACTTAGGCGATACAGGCTCACAGCTAAGCCCCGGAGTGTGGATGAAATCCTCACTCGGAGTAATTTTTAACTTGGGCAATATAAGATCGCAGCTAAGCCCCCGAGTCTGGATGAATGAAATCCTCACTCGGAGCAGTTTTTAACTTAGGCGATATAGGATCACAGCTAAGCCCCCGAGTGTGGATGAAATCCTCACTCGGAGTAGTTTTTAACTTAGGCGATACAGGCTCGCAGCTAATCCCCCGAGTGTGGATGAAATACTCACTCGGAGTAATTTTTAACTTAGGCAATATAAGATCGCAGCTAAGCCCCCGAGTGTGGATGAATGAAATCCTCACTCGGAGTAGTTTTTAACTTAGGCGATACATGATCGCGGCTAAGTCCCCGAGTGTGGATGAAATCCTCACTCGGAGTAGTTTTTAACTTAGGCAATACAGGATCGCCGCTAAGCCCCCGAATTTGGATGAAGTCCTCACTCGGAGTAGTTTTTAACTTAGGCGATACAGGCTCGCAGCTAAGCCCACGAGTGTGGATGAAATCCTCACTCGGATTAGTTTTTAACTTAGGCGATACAGGATCGCGGCTAAGTCCCCGAGTGTGGATGAAATCCTCACTCGGAGTAGTTTTCAACTTAGGTGATGAAGGATCGCAGCTAGGCCCCCGAGTGTGGATGAAATACTCACTCGAAGTTGTTTTTAACTTAGGCGATACAGGATCACAGCTAAGCCCCCGAGTGTGGATGAAATCCTCACTCGGAGTAGTTTTTAACTTAGGCGATACAGGCTCACAGCTAAGCCCCGGAGTGTGGATGAAATCCTCACTCGGAGTAATTTTTAACTTGGGCGATATAAGATCGCAGCTAAGCCCCCGAGTCTGGATGAATGAAATCCTCACTCGGAGCAGTTTTTAACTTAGGCGATATAGGATCACAGCTAAGCCCCCGAGTGTGGATGAAATCCTCACTCGGAGTAGTTTTTAACTTAGGCGATACAGGCTCGCAGCTAATCCCCCGAGTGTGGATGAAATACTCACTCGGAGTAATTTTTAACTTAGGCAATATAAGATCGCAGCTAAGCCCCCGAGTGTGGATGAATGAAATCCTCACTCGGAGTAGTTTTTAACTTAGGCGTTACAGAATCGCGGCTAAGCCCCCGAGTGTGGATGAAGTACTTACTCGGAGTAGTTTTTAACTTAGGCGATACAGGATCGCAGCTAAGCCCCCGTGTGTGGATGAAATACTCACTCGAAGTAGTTTTTCACTTAGGCGATATAGGATCGCAGCTAAGCCCCCGAGTGTGGATGAAGTCCTTACTCTGAGTAGTTTTTAACATAGGCGATACAGAATCGCGACTAAGTCCCCGAGTGTGGACGAAATCCTCACTCGGAGTAGTTTTTAACTTAGGCGATACATGATCGTGGCAAAGTCCCCGAGTGTGGATGAAATCTTCACTCAGAGTAGTTTTAAACTTAGGAGATACCGGATCGCATCTAAGCGCCTGAGTGTGGATGAAGTCCTCACTCGGAGTAGTTTTTAACTTACGCAATACAGGATCGCGGCTAAATCCCCGAGTGTGGATGAAATCCTCACTCGGAGCAGTTTTCAACTTAGGCGATAAAGGATCGCAGCTAGGCCCCCGAGTGTGGATGAAATCCGCATTCGAAGTAGTTTTTAACTCAGGCGATACCGGATCACAGCTAAGCCCCGAGTGTGGATGAAATCCTCACTCAGATTAGTTTTTAACTTAGGCGATATAGGCTCGCAGCTAAGCCCCCGAGTGTGGGTGAAATCCTCACTCGGAGTAATTTTTAACTTAGGCGGTATAAGATCGTAGCTAAGCCCCCGAGTATGGATGAATGAAATCCACACTCGGAGTAGTTTTTAGCTTAGGCGATACATGATCATAGCTAAGCCCCCGAGTGTGGATGAAGTCCTTACTCGGAGTAGTTTTTAACTTAGGCGATACAGGATCGCAGCTAAGCCCCCAAGTGTGGATGATATCCTCACTCGGAGTAGTTTTTAACTTAGGCGATACAGGATCGCAGCTAAGCCCCCGAGTGTGGATGAAATCCTCACTCGAAGTAGTTTTTAACTTAGGCGATACAGGATCGCAGCTAAGCCCCCGAGTGTGGATGAAATCCTCACTCGAAGTAATTTTTAACTTAGGCGATACAGGATCATGGCTAAGCCCCCGAGTGTGGATGAAGTCCTCACTCGGAGTAGTTTTTAACTTAGGCGATACAAACTCGCCGCTAAGCCCCCGAGTGTGGATGAAATCCTCACTCGGAGTAGTTTTTAACTTAGGCGATACAGGATCGCGGCTAAGTCCCCGAGTGTGGATGAAATCCTCACTCGGAGTAGTTTTCAACTTAGACGATAAAGGATCGCAGCTAGGCCCCCGAGTGTGGATGAAATCCTCAATCGAAGTAGTTTTTAACTTAGGCGATACAGAATCGCGGCTAAGTCCCCGAGTGTGGATGAAATCCTCACTCGGAGTAGTTTTTAACTTAGGCGATACAGAATCGCGGCTAAGTCCCAGAGTGTGGATGAAATCCTCACTCGGAGTAGTTTTTAACTTAGGCGATACTTGATCGCGGCTATGTCCCCGAGTGTGGATGAAATCCTCACTCGGAGAAGTTTTAAACTTAGGAGATACAGGATCGCAGCTAAGCCCCCGAGTGTGGATGAAGTCCTCACTCGGAGTTGTTTTTAACTTATGCAATACAGGATCGCGGCTAAGTCCCCGAGTGTGGATGAAATCCTCACTCGGAGCAGTTTTCAACTTAGGCGATAAAGGATCGCAGCTAGGCCCCGAGTGTGGATGAAATCCGCACTCGAAGTAGTTTTTAACTCAGGCGATACAAGATCACAGCTAAGCCCCGAGTGTGGATGAAATCCTCACTCGGAGTAGTTTTTAACTTAGGCGATATAGGCTCGCAGCTAAGCCCCCGAGTGTGGGTGAAATCCTCACTCGGAGTAATTTTTAACTTAGGCAATATAAGATCGTAGCTAAGCCCCCGAGTGTGGATGAATGAAATCCTCACTCGGAGTAGGTTTTAGCTTAGGCGATACATGATCATAGCTAACCCCCGAGTGTGGATGAAGTCCTTACTCGGAGTAGTTTTTAACTTAGGCTATACAGGATCGCAGCTAAGCCCCCGAGTGTGGATGATATCCTCACTCGGAGTAGTTTTTAACTTAGGCAATACAGGCTCGCAGCTAAGCCCCCGAGTGTGGATGAAATCCTCACTCGAAGTAGTTTTTAACTTAGGCGATACAGGATCGCGGATAAGCCCCCGAGTGTGGATGAAGTCCTCACTCGGAGTAGTTTTTAACTTAGGCGATACAGACACGCAGCTAAGCCCTCGAGTGTGGATGAAGTCCTCACTCGGAGTAGTTTTTAACTTAGGCGATACAGACTCGCAGCTAAGCCCCCGAGTGTGGATGAAGTCCTCACTCGGAGTAGTTTTTAACTTAGGCGATACAGACTCGCAGCTAAGCCCCCGAGTGTGGATGAAATCCTCACTCGGAGTAGTTTTTAACATAGGCGATACAGAATCGTGGCTAAGTCCCCGAGTTTTGATGAAATCCTCACTCGGAATAGTTTTAAACTTAGGCGATACAGGATCGCGGCTAAGTCCCCGAGTGTTGATGAAATCCTCACTCGGAGTAGTTTTAAACATAGGCAATACAGGATCGCCGCTCAGCCCCCGAATTTGGATGAAGTCCTCACTCGGAGTAGTTTTTAACATAGGCGATACAGGCTCGCAGCTAAGCCCACGAGTGTGGATGAAATCCTCACTCGGAGTAGTTTTTAACTTAGGCGTTACAGAATCGCGGCTAAGCCCCCGAGTGTGGATGAAGTCCTTACTCGGAGTAGTTTTTAACATAGGCGATACAGGATCGCAGCTAAGCCCCCGTGTGTTGATGAGATTCTCACTCGGAGTAGTTTTTCACTTAGGCGATACAGGATCGCAGCTAAGCCCCCGAGTGTGGATGAAGTCCTTACTCTGAGTAGTTTTTAACATAGGCGATACAGAATCGCGACTAAGTCCCCGAGTGTGGATGAAATCCTCACTCGGAGTAGTTTTTAACTTAGGCGATACATGATCGCGGCTAAGTCCCCGAGTGTGGATGAAATCCTCACTCGGAGTAGTTTTAAACTTAGGAGATACCGGATCGCATCTAAGCGCCCGAGTGTGGATAAAGTCCTCACTCGGAGTAGTTTTTAACTTACGCAATACAGGATCGCGGCTAAATCCCCGAGTGTGGATGAAATCCTCACTCGGAGCAGTTTTCAACTTAGGCGATAAAGGATCGCAGCTAGGCCCCCGAGTGTGGATGAAATCCGCACTCGAAGTTGTTTTTAACTCAGGCGATACCGGATCACAGCTAAGCCCCGAGTGTGGATGAAATCCTCACTCGGAGTAGTTTTTAACTTAGGCGATATAGGCTCGCAGCTAAGCCCCCGAGTGTGGGTGAAATCCTCACTCGGAGTAATTTTTAACTTAGGCGGTATAAGATCGTAGCTAAGCCCCCGAGTATGGATGAATGAAATCCACACTCGGAGTAGTTTTTAGCTTAGGCGATAAGTGATCATAGCTAAGCCCCCGAGTGTGGATGAAGTCCTTACTCGGAGTAGTTTTTAACTTAGGCGATACAGGATCGCAGCTAAGCCCCCGAGTGTGGATGATATCCTCACTCGGAGTAGTTTTTAACTTAGGCGATACAGGATCGCAGCTAAGCCCCTGAGTGTGGATGAAATCCTCACTCGAAGTAATTTTTAACTTAGGCGATACAGGATCGTGGCTAAGCCCCCGAGTGTGGATGAAGTCCTCACTCGGAGTAGTTTTTAACTTAGGCGATACAAACTCGCCGCTAAGCAACCGAGTGTGGATGAAATCTTCACTCGGAGTAGTTTTTAACTTAGGTGATACAGGATCGCGGCTAAGTCCCCGAGTGTGGATGAAATCCTCACTCGGAGTAGTTTTCAACTTAGACGATAAAGGATCGCAGCTAGGCCCCCGAGTGTGGATGAAATCCTCAATCGAAGTAGTTTTTAACTTAGGCGATACAGAATCGCGGCTAAGTCCCCGAGTCTGGATGAAATCCTCACTCGGAGTAGTTTTTAACTTAGGTGATACAGAATCGCGGCTAAGTCCCCGAGTGTGGATGAAATCCTCACTCGGAGTAGTTTTTAACTTAGGCGATACTTGATCACGGCTATGTCCCCGAGTGTGGATGAAATCCTCACTCGGAGAAGTTTTAAACTTAGGAGATACAGGATCGCAGCTAAGCCCCCGAGTGTGGATGAAGTCCTCACTCGGAGTTGTTTTTAACTTAAGCAATACAGGATCGCGGCTAAGTCCCCGAGTGTGGATGAAATCCTCACTCGGAGCAGTTTTCAACTTAGGCGATAAAGGATCGCAGCTAGGCCCCGAGTGTGGATGAAATCCGCACTCGAAGTAGTTTTTAACTCAGGCGATACAAGATCACAGCTAAGCCCCGAGTGTGGATGAAATCCTCACTCGGAGTAGTTTTTAACTTAGGCGATATAGGCTCGCAGCAAAGCCCCCGAGTGTGGGTGAAATCCTCACTCGGAGTAATTTTTAACTTAGGCAGTATAAGATCGTAACTAAGCCCCCGAGTGTGGATGAATGAAATCCTCACTCGGAGTAGGTTTTAGCTTAGGCGATACATGATCATAGCTAACCCCCGAGTGTGGATGAAGTCCTTACTCGGAGTAGTTTTTAACTTAGGCTATACAGGATCGCAGCTAAGGCCCCGAGTGTGGATGATATCCTCGCTTGGAGTAGTTTTTAACTTACGCGATACAGGCTCGCAGCTAAGCCCCCGAGTGTGGATGAAATCCTCACTCGAAGTAGTTTTTAACTTAGGCGATACAGGATCGCGGCTAAGCCCCCGAGTGTGGATGAAGTCCTCACTCGGAGTAGTTTTTAACTTAGGCGATACAGACACGCAGCTAAGCCCTCGAGTGTGGATGAAGTCCTCACTCGGAGTAGTTTTTAACTTAGGCGATACAGACTCGCAGCTAAGCCCCCGAGTGTGGATGAAATCCTCACTCGGAGTAGTTTTTAACTTAGGCGATACAGAATCGTGGCTAAGTCCCCGAGTTTTGATGACATCCTCACTCGGAATATTTTTTAACTTAGGCGATACAGGATCGCGGCTAAGTCCCCGAGTGTGGATGAAATCCTCACTCGGAGTATTTTTAAACATAGGCAATACAGGATCGCCGCTCAGCCCCCGAATTTGGATGAAGTCCTCACTCGGAGTAGTTTTTAACTTAGGCGATACAGGCTCGCAGCTAAGCCCACGAGTGTGGATGAAATCCTCACTCGGAATAGTTTTTAACTTAGGCGTTACAGAATCGCGGCTAAGCCCCCGAGTGTGGATGAAGTCCTTACTCGGAGTAGTTTTTAACTTAGGCGATACAGGATCGCAGCTAAGCCCCCGTGTGTTGATGAGATTCTCACTCGGAGTAGTTTTTCACTTAGGCGATACAGGATCGCAGCTAAGCCCCCGAGTGTGGATGAAGTCCTTACTCTGAGTAGTTTTTAACATAGGCGATACAGAATCGTGACTAAGTCCCCGAGTGTGGATGAAATCCTCACTCGGAGTAGTTTTTAACTTAGGCGATACATGATCGCGGCTAAGTCCCCGAGTGTGGATGAAATCCTCACTCGGAGTAGTTTTAAACTTAGGAGATACCGGATCGCATCTAAGCGCCCGAGTGTGGATGAAGTCCTCACTCGGAGTAGTTTTTAACTTACGCAATACAGGATCGCGGCTAAATCCCCGAGTGTGGATGAAATCCTCACTCGGAGCAGTTTTAAACTTAGGCAATACAGGATCGCCACTAAGCCCCCGAATTTGGATGAAGTCCTCACTCGGAGTAGTTTTTAACTCAGGCGATACAGGCTCGCAGCTAAGCCCACGAGTGTGGATGAAATCCTCACTCGGATTAGTTTTTAACTTAGGCGATACAGGATCGCGGCTAAGTCCCCGAGTGTGGATGAAATCCTCACTCGGAGTAGTTTTCAACTTAGGCGATGAAGGATCGCAGCTAGGCCCCCGAGTGTGGATGAAATACTCACTCGAAGTTGTTTTTAACTTAGGCAATACAGGATCACAGCTAAGCCCCCGAGTGTGGATGAAATCCTCACTCGGAGTTGTTTTTAACTTAGGCGATACAGGCTCACAGCTAAGCCCCGGAGTGTGGATGAAATCCTCACTCGGAGTAATTTTTAACTCGGGCGATATAAGATCGCAGCTAAGCCCCCGAGTGTGGATGAATGAAATCCTCACTCGGAGCAGTTTTTAACTTAGGCGATATAGGATCACAGCTAAGCCCCCGAGTGTGGATGAAATCCTCACTCGGAGTAGTTTTTAACTTAGACGATACAGGCTCGCAGCTAATGCCCCGAGTGTGGATGAAATACTCACTCGGAGTAATTTTTAACTTAGGCAATATAAGATCGCAGCTAAGCCCCCGAGTGTGGATGAATGAAATCCTCACTCGGAGTAGTTTTTAACTTAGGCGTTACAGAATCGCGGCTAAGCCCCCGAGTGTGGATGAAGTCCTTACTCGGAGTAGTTTTTAACTTAGGCGATACAGGATCGCAGCTAAGCCCCCGTGTGTGGATGAAATTCTCACTCGGAGTAGTTTTTCACTTAGGCGATACAGGATTGCAGCTAAGCCCCCGAGTGTGGATGAAGTCCTTAGTCTGAGTAGTTTTTAACATAGGCGATACAGAATCGCGACTAAGTCCCCGAGTGTGGATGAAGTCCTCACTCGGAGTAGTTTTTAACTTAGGCGATACATGATCGCGGCTAAGTCCCCGAGTGTGGATGATATCTTCACTCGGAGCAGTTTTCAACTTAGGTGATAAAGGATCGCAGCTAGGCCCCCGAGTGTGGATGAAATCCGCACTCGAAGTAGTTTTTAACTCAGGCGATACCGGATCACTGCTAAGCCCCGAGTGTGGATGAAATCCTCACTCGGAGTAGTTTTTAAGTTAGGCGATATAGGCTCGCAGCTAAGCCCCCGAGTGTGGGTGAAATCCTCACTCGGAGTAATTTTTAACTTAGGCGGTATAAGATCGTAGCTAAGCCCCCGAGTATGGATGAATGAAATCCACACTCGGAGTAGTTTTTAGCTTAGGCGATACTTGATCATAGCTAAGCCCCCGAGTGTGGATGAAGTCCTTACTCGGAGTATTTTTTAACTTAGGCGATACAGGATCGCAGCTAAGCCCCCGAGTGTGGATGATATCCTCACTCGGAGTAGTTTTTAACTTAGGCGATACAGGATCGCAGCTAAGCCCCCGAGTGTGGATGAAATCCTCACTCGAAGTAATTTTTAACTTAGGCGATACAGGATCGTGGCTAAGCCCCCGAGTGTGGATGAAGTCCTCACTCGGAGTAGTTTTTAACTTAGGCGATATAAACTCGCCGCTAAGCCCCCGAGTGTGGATGAAATCCTCACTCGGAGTAGTTTTTAACTTAGGCGATACAGGATCGCGGCTAAGTCCCCGAGTGTGGATGAAATCCTCACTCGGAGTAGTTTTCAACTTAGACGATAAAGGATCGCAGCTAGGCCCCCGAGTGTGGATGAAATCCTCAATCGAAGTAGTTTTTAACTTAGGCGACACAGAATCGCGGCTAAGTCCCCGAGTGTGGATGAAATCCTCACTCGGAGTAGTTTTTAACTTAGGCGATACTTGATCGCGGCTATGTCCCCGAGTGTGGATGAAATCCTCACTCGGAGAAGTTTTAAACTTTGGAGATACAGGATCGCAGCTAAGCCCCCGAGTGTGGATGAAGTCCTCACTCGGAGTTATTTTTAACTTACGCAATACAGGATCGCGGCTAAGTCCCCGAGTGTGGATGAAATCCTCACTCGGAGCAGTTTTCAACTTAGGCGATAAAGGATCGCAGCTAGACCCCGAGTGTGGATGAAATCCGCACTCGAAGTAGTTTTTAACTCAGGCGATACAAGATCACAGCTAAGCCCCGAGTGTGGATGAAATCCTCACTCGGAGTAGTTTTTAACTTAGGCGATATAGGCTCGCAGCTAAGCCCCCGAGTGTGGGTGAAATCCTCACTCGGAGTAATTTTTAACTTAGGCAATATAAGATCGTAGCTAAGCCCCCGAGTGTGGATGAATGAAATCCTCACTCGGAGTAGGTTTTAGCTTAGGCGATACATGATCATAGCTAACCCCCGAGTGTGGATGAAGTCCTTACTCGGAGTAGTTTTTAACTTAGGCTATACAGGATCGCAGCTAAGCCCCCGAGTGTGGATGATATCCTCACTCGGAGTAGTTTTTAACTTAGGCGATACAGGCTCGCAGCTAAGCCCCCGAGTGTGGATGAAATCCTCACTCGAAGTAGTTTTTAACTTAGGCGATACAGGATCGCGGATAAGCCCCCGAGTGTGGATGAAGTCCTCACTCGGAGTAGTTTTTAACTTAGGCGATACAGACACGCAACTAAGCCCTCGAGTGTGGATGAAGTCCTCACTCGGAGTAGTTTTTAACTTAGGCGATACAGACTCGCAGCTAAGCCCCCGAGTGTGGATGAAATCCTCACTCGGAGTAGTTTTAAACTTAGGAGATACCGGATCGCATCTAAGCGCCCGAGTGTGGATGAAGTCCTCACTCGGAGTAGTTTTTAACTTACGCAATACAGGATCGCGGCTAAATCCCCGAGTGTGGATGAAATCCTCACTCGGAGCAGTTTTAAACTTAGGCAATACAGGATCGCCGCTAAGCCCTCGAATTTGGATGAAGTCCTCACTCGGAGTAGTTTTTAACTTAGGCGATACAGGCTCGCAGCTAAGCCCACGAGTGTGGATGAAATCCTCACTCGGAGTAGTTTTTAACTTAGGCGTTACAGAATCGCGGCTAAGCCCCGAGTGTGGATGAAGTCCTTACTCGGAGTAGTTTTTAACATAGGCGATACAGGATCGCAGCTAAGCCCCCGTGTGTTGATGAGATTCTCACTCGGAGTAGTTTTTCACTTAGGCGATACAGGATCGCAGCTAAGCCCCCGAGTGTGGATGAAGTCCTTACTCTGAGTAGTTTTTAACATAGGCGATACAGAATCGCGACTAAGTCCCCGAGTGTGGATGAAATCCTCACTCGGAGTAGTTTTTAACTTAGGCGATACATGATCGCGGCTAAGTCCCCGAGTGTGGATGAAATCCTCACTCGGAGTAGTTTCAAACTTAGGAGATACCGGATCGCATCTAAGCGCCCGAGTGTGGATGAAGTCCTCACTCGGAGTAGTTTTTAACTTACGCAATACAGGATCGCGGCTAAATCCCCGAGTGTGGATGAAATCCTCACTCGGAGCAGTTTTCAACTTAGGCGATAAAGGATCGCAGCTAGGCCCCCGAGTGTGGATGAAATCCGCACTCGAAGTAGTTTTTAACTCAGGCGATACCGGATCACAGCTAAGCCCCGAGTGTGGATGAAATCCTCACTCGGAGTAGTTTTTAACTTAGGCGATATAGGCTCGCAGCTAAGCCCCCGAGTGTGGGTGAAATCCTCACTCGGAGTAATTTTTAACTTAGGCGGTATAAGATCGTAGCTAAGCCCCCGAGTATGGATGAATGAAATCCACACTCGGAGTAGTTTTTAGCTTAGGCGATACATGATCATAGCTAAGCCCCCGAGTGTGGATGAAGTCCTTACTCGGAGTAGTTTTTAACTTAGGCGATACAGGATCGCAGCTAAGCCCCCGAGTGTGGATGATATCCTCACTCGGAGTAGTTTTTAACTTAGGCGATACAGGATCGCAGCTAAGCCCCTGAGTGTGGATGAAATCCTCACTCGAAGTAATTTTTAACTTAGGCGATACAGGATCGTGGCTAAGCCCCCGAGTGTGGATGAAGTCCTCACTCGGAGTAGTTTTTAACTTAGGCGATACAAACTCGCCGCTAAGCCCGCGAGTGTGGATGAAATCCTCACTCGGAGTAGTTTTTAACTTAGGCGATACAGGATCGTGGCTAAGTCCCCGAGTGTGGATGAAATCCTCACTCGGAGTAGTTTTCAACTTAGACGATAAAGGATCGCAGCTAGGCCCCCGAGTGTGGATGAAATCCTCAATCGAAGTAGTTTTTAACTTAGGCGATACAGAATCGCGGCTAAGTCCCCGAGTGTGGATGAAATCCTCACTCGGAGTAGTTTTTTACTTAGGCGATACAGAATCGCGGCTAAGTCCCCGAGTGTGGATGAAATCCTCACTCGGAGTAGTTTTTAACTTAGGCGATACTTGATCGCGGCTATGTCCCCGAGTGTGGATGAAATCCTCACTCGGAGAAGTTTTAAACTTAGGAGATACAGGATCGCAGCTAAGCCCCCGAGTGTGGATGAAGTCCTCACTCGGAGTTGTTTTTAACTTATGCAATACAGGATCGCGGCTAAGTCCCCGAGTGTGGATGAAATCCTCACTCGGAGCAGTTTTCAACTTAGGCGATAAAGGATCGCAGCTAGGCCCCGACTGTGGATGAAATCCGCACTCGAAGTAGTTTTTAACTCAGGCGATACAAGATCACAGCTAAGCCCCGAGTGTGGATGAAATCCTCACTCGGAGTAGTTTTTAACTTAGGCGATATAGGCTCGCAGCTAAGCCCCCGAGTGTGGGTGAAATCCTCACTCGGAGTAATTTTTAACTTAGGCAGTATAAGATCGTAGCTAAGCCCCCGAGTGTGGATGAATGAAATCCTCACTCGGAGTAGGTTTTAGCTTAGGCGATACATGATCATAGCTAACCCCCGAGTGTGGATGAAGTCCTTACTCGGAGTAGTTTTTAACTTAGGCTATACAGGATCGCAGCTAAGGCCCCGAGTGTGGATGATATCCTCACTCGGAGTAGTTTTTAACTTACGCGATACAGGCTCGCAGCTAAGCCCCCGAGTGTGGATGAAATCCTCACTCGAAGTAGTTTTTAACTTAGGCGATACAGGATCGCGGCTAAGCCCCCAAGTGTGGATGAAGTCCTCACTCGGAGTAGTTTTTAACTTAGGCGATACAGACACGCAGCTAAGCCCTCGAGTGTGGATGAAGTCCTCACTCGGAGTAGTTTTTAACTTAGGCGATACAGACTCGCAGCTAAGCCCCCGAGTGTGGATGAAATCCTCACTCGGAGTAGTTTTTAACTTAGGCGATACAGAATCGTGGCTAAGTCCCCGAGTTTTGATGACATCCTCACTCGGAATAGTTTTTAACTTAGGCGATACAGGATCGCGGCTAAGTCCCCGAGTGTGGATGAAATCCTCACTCGGAGTAGTTTTAAACATAGGCAATACAGGAGCGCCGCTCAGCCCCCGAATTTGGATGAAGTCCTCACTCGGAGTAGTTTTTAACTTAGGCGATACAGGCTCGCAGCTAAGCCCACGAGTGTGGATGAAATCCTCACTCGGAGTAGTTTTTAACTTAGGCGTTACAGAATCGCGGTTAAGCCCCCGAGTGTGGATGATATCCTCACTCGGAGTAGTTTTTAACTTAGGCGATACAGGATCGCAGCTAAGCCCCTGAGTGTGGATGAAATCCTCACTCGAAGTAATTTTTAACTTAGGCGGTACAGGATCGTGGCTAAGCCCCCGAGTGTGGATGAAGTCCTCACTCGGAGTAGTTTTTAACTTAGGCGATACAAACTCGCCGCTAAGCCCCCGAGTGTGGATGAAATCCTCACTCGGAGTAGTTTTTAACTTAGGCGATACAGGATCGCGGCTAAGTCCCCGAGTGTGGATGAAATCCTCACTCGGAGTAGTTTTCAACTTAGGTTATAAAGGATCGCAGCTAGGCCCCCGAGTGTGGATGAAATCCTCAATCGAAGTAGTTTTTAACTTAGGCGATACAGAATCGCGGCTAAGTCCCCGAGTGTGGATGAAATCCTCACTCGGAGTAGTTTTTAACTTAGGCGATACAGAATCGCGGCTAAGTCCCCGAGTGTGGATGAAATCCTCACTCGGAGTGGTTTTTAACTTAGGCGATACTTGATCGCGGCTATGTCCCCGAGTGTGGATGAAATCCTCACTCGGAGAAGTTTTAAACTTAGGAGATACAGGATCGCAGCTAAGCCCCCGAGTGTGGATGAAGTCCTCACTCGGAGTTGTTTTTAACTTATGCAATACAGGATCGCGGCTAAGTCCCCGAGTGTGGATGAAATCCTCACTCGGAGCAGTTTTCAACTTAGGCGATAAAGGATCGCAGCTAGGCCCCGAGTGTGGATGAAATCCGCACTCGAAGTAGTTTTTAATTCAGGCGATACAAGATCACAGCTAAGCCCCGAGTGTGGATGAAATCCTCACTCGGAGTAGTTTTTAACTTAGGCGATATAGGCTCGCAGCTAAGCCCCCGAGTGTGGGTGAAATCCTCACTCGGAGTAATTTTTAACTTAGGCGGTATAAGATCGTAGCTAAGCCCCCGAGTATGGATGAATGAAATCCACACTCGGAGTAGTTTTTAGCTTAGGCGATACATGATCATAGCTAAGCTCCCGAGTGTGGATGAAGTCCTTACTCGGAGTAGTTTTTAACTTAGGCGATACAGGATCGCAGCTAAGCCCCCGAGTGTGGATGATATCCTCACTCGGAGTAGTTTTTAACTTAGGCGATACAGGATCGCAGCTAAGCCCCTGAGTGTGGATGAAATCCTCACTCGAAGTAATTTTTAACTTAGGCGGTACAGGATCGTGGCTAAGCCCCCGAGTGTGGATGAAGTCCTCACTCGGAGTAGTTTTTAACTTAGGCGATACAAACTCGCCGCTAAGCCCCCGAGTGTGGATGAAATCCTCACTCGGAGTAGTTTTTAACTTAGGCGATACAGGATCGCGGCTAAGTCCCCGAGTGTGGATGAAATCCTCACTCGGAGTAGTTTTCAACTTAGATTATAAAGGATCGCAGCTAGGCCCCCGAGTGTGGATGAAATCCTCAATCGAAGTAGTTTTTAACTTAGGCGATACAGAATCGCGGCTAAGTCCCCGAGTGTGGATGAAATCCTCACTCGGAGTAGTTTTTAACTTAGGCGATACAGAATCGCGGCTAAGTCCCCGAGTGTGGATGAAATCCTCACTCGGAGTGGTTTTTAACTTAGGCGATACTTGATCGCGGCTATGTCCCCGAGTGTGGATGAAATCCTCACTCGGAGAAGTTTTAAACTTAGGAGATACAGGATCGCAGCTAAGCCCCCGAGTGTGGATGAAGTCCTCACTCGGAGTTGTTTTTAACTTATGCAATACAGGATCGCGGCTAAGTCCCCGAGTGTGGATGAAATCCTCACTCGGAGCAGTTTTCAACTTAGGCGATAAAGGATCGCAGCTAGGCCCCGAGTGTGGATGAAATCCGCACTCGAAGTAGTTTTTAATTCAGGCGATACAAGATCACAGCTAAGCCCCGAGTGTGGATGAAATCCTCACTCGGAGTAGTTTTTAACTTAGGCGATATAGGCTCGCAGCTAAGCCCCCGAGTGTGGGTGAAATCCTCACTCGGAGTAATTTTTAACTTAGGCAGTATAAGATCGTAGCTAAGCCCCCGAGTGTGGATGAATGAAATCCTCACTCATAGTAGGTTTTAGCTTAGGCGATACATGATCATAGCTAACCCCCGAGTGTGGATGAAGTCCTTACTCGGAGTAGTTTTTAACTTAGGCTATACAGGATCGCAGCTAAGGCCCCGAGTGTGGATGATATCCTCGCTCGGAGTAGTTTTTAACTTACGCGATACAGGCTCGCAGCTAAGCCCCCGAGTGTGGATGAAATCCTCACTCGAAGAAGTTTTTAACTTAGGCGATACAGGATCGCGGCTAAGCCCCCGAGTGTGGATGAAGTCCTCACTCGGAGTAGTTTTTAACTTAGGCGATACAGACACGCAGCTAAGCCCTCGAGTGTGGATGAAGTCCTCACTCGGAGTAGTTTTTAACTTAGGCGATACAGACTCGCAGCTAAGCCCCCGAGTGTGGATGAAATCCTCACTCGGAGTAGTTTTTAACTTAGGCAATACAGAATCGTGGCTAAGTCCCCGAGTTTTGATGACATCCTCACTCGGAATAGTTTTTAACTTAGGCGATACAGGATCGCGGCTAAGTCCCCGAGTGTGGATGAAATCCTCACTCGGAGTAGTTTTAAACATAGGCAATACAGGATCGCCGCTCAGCCCCCGAATTTGGATGAAGTCCTCACTCGGAGTAGTTTTTAACTTAGGCGATACAGGCTCGCAGCTAAGCCCACGAGTGTGGATGAAATCCTCACTCGGAGTAGTTTTTAACTTCGGGGTTACAGAATCGCGGCTAAGCCCCCGAGTGTGGATGAAGTCCTTACTCGGAGTAGTTTTTAACTTAGGCGATACAGGATCGCAGCTAAGCCCCCGTGTGTTGATGAGATTCTCACTCGGAGTAGTTTTTCACTTAGGCGATACAGGATCGCAGCTAAGCCCCCGAGTGTGGATGAAGTCCTTACTCTGAGTAGTTTTTAACATAGGCGATACAGAATCGCGACTAAGTCCCCGAGTGTGGATGAAATCCTCACTCGGAGTAGTTTTTAACTTAGGCGATACATGATCGCGGCTAAGTCCCCGAGTGTGGATGAAATCCTCACTCGGATTAGTTTTAAACTTAGGAGATACCGGATCGCATCTAAGCGCCCGAGTGTGGATGAAGTCCTCACTCGGAGTAGTTTTTAACTTACGCAATACAGGATCGCGGCTAAATCCCCGAGTGTGGATGAAATCCTCACTCGGAGCAGTTTTCAACTTAGGCGATAAAGGATCGCAGCTAGGACCCCGAGTGTGGATGAAATCCGCACTCGAAGTAGTTTTTAACTCAGGCGATACCGGATCACAGCTAAGCCCCGAGTGTGGATGAAATCCTCACTCGGAGTAGTTTTTAACTTAGGCGATATAGGCTCGCAGCTAAGCCCCCGAGTGTGGGTGAAATGCTCACTCGGAGTAATTTTTAACTTAGGCGGTATAAGATCGTAGCTAAGCCCCCGAGTATGGATGAATGAAATCCACACTCGGAGTAGTTTTTAGCTTAGGCGATACATGATCATAGCTAAGCTCCCGAGTGTGGATGAAGTCCTTACTCGGAGTAGTTTTTAACTTAGGCGATACAGGATCGCAGCTAAGCCCCCGAGTGTGGATGATATCCTCACTCGGAGTAGTTTTTAACTTAGGCGATACAGGATCGCAGCTAAGCCCCTGAGTGTGGATGAAATCCCCACTCGAAGTAATTTTTAACTTAGGCGATACAGGATCGTGGCTAAGCCCCCGAGTGTGGATGAAGTCCTCACTCGGAGTAGTTTTTAACTTAGGCGATACAAACTCGCCGCTAAGCCCCCGAGTGTGGATGAAATCCTCACTCGGAGTAGTTTTTAACTTAGGCGATACAGGATCGCGGCTAAGTCCCCGAGTGTGGATGAAATCCTCACTCGGAGTAGTTTTCAACTTAGACGATAAAGGATCGCAGCTAGGCCCCCGAGTGTGGATGAAATCCTCAATCGAAGTAGTTTTTAACTTAGTCGATACAGAATCGCGGCTAAGTCCCCGAGTGTGGATGAAATCCTCACTCGGAGTAGTTTTTAACTTAGGCGATACAGAATCGCGGCTAAGTCCCCGAGTGTGGATGAAATCCTCACTCGGAGTAGTTTTTAACTTAGGAGATACTTGATCGCGGCTATGTCCCCGAGTGTGGATGAAATCCTCACTCGGAGAAGTTTTAAACTTAGGAGATACAGGATCGCAGCTAAGCCCCCGAGTGTGGATGAAGTCCTCACTCGGAGTTGTTTTTAACTTACGCAATACAGGATCGCGGCTAAGTCCCCGAGTGTGGATGAAATCCTCACTCGGAGCAGTTTTCAACTTAGGCGATAAAGGATCGCAGCTAGGCCCCGAGTGTGGATGAAATCCGCACTCGAAGTAGTTTTTAACTCAGGCGATACAAGATCACAGCTAAGCCCCGAGTGTGGATGAAATCCTCACTCGGAGTAGTTTTTAACTTAGGCGATATAGGCTCGCAGCTAAGCCCCCGAGTGTGGGTGAAATCCTCACTCGGAGTAATTTTTAACTTAGGCAGTATAAGATCGTAGCTAAGCCCCCGAGTGTGGATGAATGAAATCCTCACTCGGAGTAGGTTTTAGCTTAGGCGATACAGGATCATAGCTAACCCCCGAGTGTGGATGAAGTCCTTACTCGGAGTAGTTTTTAACTTAGGCTATACAGGATCGCAGGTAAGGCCCCGAGTGTGGATGATATCCTCACTCGGAGTAGTTTTTAACTTACGCGATACAGGCTCGCAGCTAAGCCCCCGAGTGTGGATGAAATCCTCACTCGAAGTAGTTTTTAACTTAGGCGATACAGGATCGCGGCTAAGCCCCCAAGTGTGGATGAAGTCCTCACTCGGAGTAGTTTTTAACTTAGGCGATACAGACACGCAGCTAAGCCCTCGAGTGTGGATGAAGTCCTCACTCGGAGTAGTTTTTAACTTAGGCGATACAGACTCGCAGCTAAGCCCCCGAGTGTGGATGAAATCCTCACTCGGAGTAGTTTTTAACTTAGGCGATACAGAATCGTGGCTAAGTCCCCGAGTTTTGATGACATCCTCACTCGGAATAGTTTTTAACTTAGGCGATACAGGATCGCGGCTAAGTCCCGGAGTGTGGATGACATCCTCACTCGGAGTAGTTTTAAACATAGGCAATACAGGATCGCCGCTAAGCCCCCGAATTTGGATGAAGTCCTCACTCGGAGTAGTTTTTAACTTAGGCGATACAGGCTCGCAGCTAAGCCCACGAGTGTGGATGAAATCCTCACTCGGAGTAGTTTTTAACTTAGGCGATACAAGATCGCGGCTAAGTCCCCGAGTGTGGATGAAATCCTCACTCGGAGTAGTTTTCAACTTAGGCTATAAAGGATCGCAGCTAGGCCCCCGAGTGTGGATGAAATCCTCACTCGAAGTAGTTTTTAACTTAGGCGATACAGGATCACAGCTAAGCCCGCGATAGTGGATGAAATCCTCACTCGGAGTAGTTTTTAACTTAGGCGATACAGGCTCACAGCTAAGCCCCCGAGTGTGGATGAAATCCTCACTCGGAGTAATTTTTAGCTTGGGCGATATAAGATCGCAGCTAATCCCCCGAGTGTGGATGAATGAAATCCTCACTCGGAGCAGTTTTTAACTTAGGCGATATAGGATCGCAGCTAAGCCCCCGAGTGGGATGAAGTCCTTACTCGGAGTAGTTTTTAACTTAGGCGATACAGGATTGCAGCTAAGTCCCCGAGTGTGGATGAGATTCTCACTCGGAGTAGTTTTTCACCTAGGCGATACAGGATCGCAGCTAAGCACCCGAGTGTGGATGAAGTCCTTACTCGGAGTAGTTTTTAACATAGGCGATACAGAATCGCGACTAAGTCCCCTTGTGTGGATGAAATCCTCACTCGGAGTAGTTTTTAACTTAGACGATACCGAATCGCGGCTAAGTCCCCGAGTGTGGATGAAATCTTCACTCGGAGTAGTTTTTAACTTAGGCGATACATGATCGCGGCTAAGTCCCCGAGTGTGGAAGAAATCCTCACTCGGAGTAGTTTTAAACTTAGGAGATACAGGATCGCAGCTAAGCCCCCGAGTGTGGATGAAGTCCTCACTCGGAGTTGTTTTTAACTTACGCAATACAGGATCACGGCTAAGTCCCCGAGTGTGGATGAAATCCTCACTCGGAGCAGTTTTCAACTTAGGCGATAAAGGATCGCAGCTAGGCCCCCGAGTGTGGATGAAATCCTCACTAGGAGTAGTTTTTAACTTAGGCGATATAGGCTCGCAGCGAAGCCCCCGAGTGTGGGTGAAATCCTCACTCGGAGTAATTTTTAACTTAGGCAGTATAAGATCGTAGCTAAGCCCCCGAGTGTAGATGAATGAAATCCTCACTCGGAGTAGGTTTTAGCTTAGGCGATACATGATCATAGCTAACCCCCGAGTGTGGATGAAGTCCTTACTCGGAGTAGTTTTTAACTTAGGCGATACAGGATCGCAGCTAAGCCCCCGAGTGTGGATGATATCCTCACTCGGAGTAGTTTTTAACTTAGGCGATACAGGCTCGCAGCTAAGCCCCCGAGTGTGGATGAAATCCTCACTCGAAGTAGTTTTTAACTTAGGCGATACAGGATCGCGGCTAAGCCCCCGAGTGTGGATGAAGTCCTCACTCGGAGTAGTTTTTAACTTAGGCGATACAGACTCGCAGCTAAGCCCCCGAGTGTGGATGAAATCCTCACTCGGAGTAATTTTTAACTTAGGCAATATAAGACCACAGCTAAGCCCCCTAGTGTGGATGACTGAAATCGTCACTCGGAGTAGTTTTTAACTTAGGCGTTACAGAATCGCGGCTAAGTCCCCGAGTGTGGATGAAATCCTCACTCGGAGTAGTTTTTAACTTAGGCGATACATGATCGCGGCTAAGTCCCCGAGTGTGGATGAAATCCTCACTCGGAGTAGTTTTAAACTTAGGCGATACAGGATCGCAGCTAAGCCCCCGAGTGTGGATGAAGTCCTCACTCGGAGTAGTTTTTAACTTAGGCAATACAGGATCGCGGCTAAGTCCCCGAGTGTGGATGAAATCCTCACTCGGAGCAGTTTTCAACTTAGGCGATAAAGGATCGCAGCTAGGCCCCCGAGTGTGGATGAAATCCTCACTCGAAGTAGTTTTAAACTTAGCCGATACAGGATCACAGCTAAGCCCCCGAGTGTGGATGAAATCCTCACTCGGAGTAGTTTTACACTTAGGAGATATAGGATCGCAGCTAAGCCCCCGAGTGTGGATGATGTCCTCACTCGGAGTAGTTTTTAACTTACGCAATACAGGATCGCGGCTAAGTCCCCGAGTGTGGGTGAAATCCTCACTCGGAGTAATTTTTAACTTAGGCGATACAGGATCACAGCTAAGCCCCTGAGTGTGGAGGAAATCCTCATTCGGAGTAGTTTTTAACTTAGGCGATACAGGCTCGCAGCTATGCCCCCGAGTGTGGGTGAAATCCTCACTCGGAGTAATTTTTAACTTAGGCGGTATAAGATCGTAGCTAAGCCCCCGAGTGTGGATGAAGTCCTCTCTCGGAGTAGTTTTTAACTTACGAATACAGGATCGCGGCTAAGTCCCCGAGTGTGGATGAAATCGTCACTCGGAGCAGTTTTCAACTTAGGCGATAAAGGATCGCAACTAGGCATCCGAGTGTGGATGAAATCCGCACTCGAAGTAGTTTTTAACTCAGGCGATACAGGATCACAGCTAAGCCCCGAGTGTGGATGAAATCCTCACTCGGAGTAGTTTTTAACTTAGGCGATATAGGCTCGCAGCTAAGCCCCCGAGTGTGGGTTAAATCCTCACTCGGAGTAATTTTTAACTTAGGTGGTATAAGATCGTAGCTAAGCCCCCGAGTGTGGATGAATGAAATCCTCACTCAGAGTAGTTTTTAGCTTAGGCGATACATGATCATAGCTAAGCCCCCGAGTGTGGATGAAATCCTCACTCGGAGCAGTTTTCAACTTAGGCGATAAAGGATCGCAGCTAGGCCCTCGAGTGTGGATGAAATCCGCACTCGAAGTAGTTTTTAACTCAGGCGATACAGGATCACAGCGAAGCCCCGAGTGTGGATGAAATCCTCACTCGAAGTAGTTTTTAACTTAGGCAATACAGGATCGCGGCTAAGCCCCCGAGTGTGGATGAAGTCCTCACTCGGAGTAGTTTTTAACTTAGGCGATACAGACTCGCAGCTAAGCCCCAGAGTGTGGATGAACTCCTCACTCGGAGTAGTTTTTACCTTAGGCGATACAGGATCACGGCTAAGTCCCCGAGTGTGGATGAAATCCTCAATCGAAGTAGTTTTTAACTTAGGCGATATAGGATCACAGCTAAGCCCCCGAGTGTGGATGAAATCCTCACTCGGAGTAGTTTTTAACTTTGGCGATACAGGCTCGCAGCTAATCCCCCGAGTGTGGATGAGATCCTCACTCGGAGTAATTTTTAACTTAGGCAATATAAGACCGCAGCTAAGCCCCCTAGTGTGGATGAATGAAATCCTCACTCGGAGTAGTTTTTAACTTAGGCGATACAGGCTCGCAGCTAATCCCCCGAGTGTGGATGAAATCCTCCCTCAGAGTAATTTTTAACTTAGGCAATATAAGATCGCAGCTAAGCCCCTGAGTGTGGATGAATGAAATCCTCACTCGGAGTAGTTTTTAACTTAGGCGTTACAGAATCGCGGCTAAGCCCCCGAGTGTGGATGAAGTCCTTACTCGGAGTAGTTTTTAACTTAGGCGATACAGGATCGCAGCTAAGCCCCCGTGTGTTGATGAGATTCTCGCTCGGAGTAGTTTTTCACTTAGGCGATACAGGATCGCAGCTAAGCCCCCGAGTGTGGATGAAGTCCTTACTCTGAGTAGTTTTTAACATAGGCGATACAGAATCGCGACTAAGTCCCCGAGTGTGGATGAAATCCTCACTCGGAGTAGTTTTTAACTTAGGCGATACATGATCGCGGCTAAGTCCCCGAGTGTGGATAAAATCCTCACTCGGAGTAGTTTTAAACTTTGGCGATAAAGGATCGCAGCTAGGCCCCCGAGTGTGGATGAAATCCGCACTCGAAGTAGTTTTTAACTCAGGCGATACCGGATCACAGCTAAGCCCCGAGTGTGGATGAAATCCTCACTCGGAGTAGTTTTTAACTTAGGCGATATAGGCTCGCAGCTAAGCCCCCGAGTGTGGTTGAAATCCTCACTCGGAGTAATTTTTAACTTAGGCGGTATAAGATCGTAGCTAAGCCCCCGAGTGTGGATGAAGTCCTTACTCGGAGTAATTTTTAACTTAGGCGATACAGGATCGCAGCTAAGCCCCCGAGTGTGGATGATATCCTCACTCGGAGTAGTTTTTAACTTAGGCGATACAGGATCGCAGCTAAGCCCCCGAGTGTGGATGAAATCCTCACTCGAAGTAGTTTTTAACTTAGGCGATACAGGATCGCGGCTAAGCCCCCGAGTGTGGATGAAGTCCTCACTCGGAGTAGTTTTTAAATTAGGCGATACAGACTCGCCGCTAAGCCCCCGAGTGTGGATGAAATCCTCACTCGGAGTAGTTTTTAACTTAGGCGATACAGGATCGCGGCTAAGTCCCCAAGTGTGGATGAAATCCTCACTCGGAGTAGTTTTCAACTTAGACGATAAAGGATCGCAGCTAGGCCCCCGAGTGTGGATGAAATCCTCAATCGAATTAGTTTTTAACTTAGGCGATACAGGATCACAGCTAAGCCCCCGAGTGTGGATGAAATCCTCACTCGGAGTAGTTTTTAACTTAGGCGATACAGGCTCGCAGCTAATCCCCCGAGTGTGGATGAAATCCTCACTCGGAGTAATTTTTAACTTAGGCAATATAAGATCGCAGCTAAGCCCCCGAGTGTGGATGAATGAAATCCTCACTCGGAGTAGTTTTTAACTTAGACGTTACAGAATCGCAGCTAAGTCCCCGAGTGTTGATGAAAACCTCACTCGGAGTAGTTTTTAACTTAGGCGATACATGATCGCGGCTAAGTCCCCGAGTGTGGATGAAATCCTCACACGGAGTAGTTTTAAACATAGGCGATACAGGATCGCAGCGAAGCCCCCGAGTGTGGATGAAGTCCTCACTCGGAGTAGTTTTTCACTTAGGCAATACAGGATCGCGGCTAAATCCCCGAGTGTGGATGAAATCCTCACTCGGAGCAGTTTTCAACTTAGGCGATAAAGGATCGCGGCTAGGCCCCCGAGTGTGGATGAAATCCGCACTCGAAGTAGTTTTTTACTTAGGCGATACAGGATCACAGCTAAGCCCCCGAGTGTGGATGAAATCCTCACTCGGAGTAGTTTTTAACTTAGGCGATACAGGCTCGCAGCTAAGCCCCCGAGTGTGGGTGAAATCCTAACTCGGAGTAATTTTTAACTTAGGCGGAATAAGATCGTAGCTAAGCCCCCGAGTGTGGATGAATGAAATCCTCACTCGGAGTAGTTTTTAGCTTAGGCGATACATGATCGCATCTAAGCCCCCGAGTGTGGATGAAGTCCTTACTCCGAGTAGTTTTTAACTTAGGTGATACAGTATCGCAGCTAAGCCCCCGAGTGTGGATGAAATCCTCACTCGGAGTAGTTTTCATCTTAGCCGATACAGGATCGCAGCTAAGCCTCCGAGTGAGGATGAAATCCTCACTCAGAGTAGTTTTTAATTTAGGCGATACAGGATCCCGGCTAAGCCCCCGAGTGTGGATGAACTCCTCACTCGGAGTAGTTTTTAACTTAGGCGATACAGGATCGCAGCTAAGCCCCCGAGTGTGGAACAAATCCTCACTCGGAGTAGTTTTTAACTTAGGCGATACAAGATCGCAGCTAAGCCCCCGAGTGTGGATGATATCCTCACTCGGAGTAGTTTTTAACTTAGGCGATACAGGCTCGCAGCTAAGTCCCCGAGTGTGGATGAAATCCTCACTCGAAGTAGTTTTTAACTTAGGTGATACAGGATCCCAACTAAGCCCCCGAGTGTGGATGAAGTCCTCACTCGGAGTAGTTTTTAACTTAGGCGATACAGACTCGCAGCTAAGCCCCCGAGTGTGGATGAAATCCTCACTCGGAGTAGTTTTTAACTTAGGCGATACAGGATCACTGCTAAGTCCCGAGTGTGGATGAAATCCTCACTCGGAGTATTCTTCAACTTAGGCGATAAAGGATCGCAGCTAGGCCCCCGAGTGTGGATGAAATCCTCACTCAAAGTAGTTTTTAACTTTGGCGATACAGGATCACAGCTAAGCCGCCGAGTGTGGATAAAATCCTCACTCGGAGTAGTTTTTAACTTAGGCGATACAGGCTCGCGCTAATCCCCCGAGTGTGGATGAAATCCTCACTCGGAGTAATTTATAACTTAGGCAATATAAGATCGCAGCTAAGCCCCCGAGTGTGGATGAATGAAATCCTCACTTGGAGTAGTTTTTAACTTAGGCGATACAGGATTGCAGCTAAGCCCCCTGAGTGTGGATGAAGTCCTTACTCGGAGTAGTTTTTAACTTAGGCGACACAGAATCGCAACTAAGTCCCCGAGTGTGGATGAAATCCTCACTCGGAGTAGTTTTTATCTTAGGCGATACAGAATCGCGGCTAAGTCCCCTAGTGTGGATGAAATCCTCACTCGGAGTAGTTTTTAACTTAGGAGATAAAGGATCGCGGCTAAGTCCTACTTGAATTGCTACTGTCCTACAACGGTAATTGTAGGTGATCCACTTGAGGGAAAATTGCCACTGTCCTAAAAAACTCTGCGCTTGGAGGCCCAACATAGTCTACAAGAATAAAGTTGCGTAGTAGACATCACTATGTCATTCATAATTTCTTGGTATAAAGTAAAAGGAATATCACTCACTCTAGCACCCATATCACATAAACCATGATAGCAATGATCTCCTATTTTAACTGAGACAACAGGCATGCCAAGTACGGGTCTATGTTTATCTTTTTCGTCGGGTTTCGAAATTCTAGCGGCTTCATCACAGAAGTAAATAACATGCCCATCAATATTTTCTACCAAGAGATCCTTAACCATAGCAACACTAGGTTCTACTTTAATTTGGTCAGAGGGATTAGGTGCTTTAATATTACTTTTGCGTAACATAGTTGATACCTTAACATGTTCCTTTATCATAACAGGGAAAGGTGGTTGTTTAATATAAGCAGTAGGCACAACTGGATCAACATTGTAAATGATAGTTTCTTCGTTAGCTATGATGAGTTCTTTGATTTCTATTTTAATATTGGGATGATATTTAAACCACTTCTCCTTAGGGAGATCAACATGAGTAGCAAATGATTCACAAAATGAGGCTACTATCTCAGAGTCAAGTCCATATTTAGTGCTAAACTTGTGAAAACCATTGGTATTCATAAAAGATTTAACACAATCAAACTCAAGCTTAATACCTGACTCGTTACCTTCGTCGAGTTCCCAATCTTTAGAGTTGAGTTTAATTCTTTCTAAAAGATCCCACTTGAATTCAATAGTCTTCTTCATAAAAGAACCAGTACAAGAAGTATCGAGCATGGATCGATCATTATGAGAAAGCCGAGCATAAATTTTTTGAATAGTAATTTCTCTCGAAAGATCATGATTGGGGCATGAATATAACATTGACTTAAGCCTCCCCAAGCTAGAGCGATGCTTTCTCCTTCATGAGGCCAAAAATTATATATATAATTCCGATCACGATGAACTAGATGCATAGGATAAAACTTTTGGTCGAATATCAATTTCAATCAATTCCAGTTCCATGATCCAATATCATCACATAGCCTATGCCATGTCAATGCTTTTCCCTTCAAAGATAAAGGGAAAACCTTCTTCTTAACTTCATCTCTGGATAAACCTGCAAGCTTAAATAATCCACAAATTTCATCCACATGTATTAGGTGCATATCAGGATGTTCAGTTCCGTCTCCTGCATAAGGATTAGCTAGCAGTTTTCCTATCATACCCGAAGGAATTTCATAACCAATATTTTCAGTAGGTGCAGTAGGTTGAGGGGCAACTAATTGTGGTTCCGGTCGAGGTGAAGATACCCCGAATAAACCCCTCAAAGGATTGTTTTCCATAGTAGCAAGTGACATTAACTTTCAGCACGTAGTATAAGTTTTTCCTTACCGATTTCCACTTACCAAGAGCGCTTCAGTCCCCAACAACGGCGCCAGAAAAGAGTCTTGACAACCAACAAGTGTAGGGGGTCAATCGTAGTCCTTTTGATAAGTAAGAGTGTCGAACCCAACGAGGAGTACAAGGAAATGACAAGCGGTTTTCAGCAAGGTAATTTCTGCAAGCACTGAAATTGTAGGTAACAGGTAGTTTGATAGCAAGATAATTGGTAATGAGCAAGTAACGGTAACGGTAAATAAAGTGCAGCAAGGTATCCCAATCCTTTTGTGGCAAAGGACAGGCCAAAACGGTCTCTTATAATAAGCAAAGTGTTCTTGAGGGTACACGGGAATTTCATGTAGTCACTTTCATCATGTTTGTTTGATTTGTGTTCGCTACTTTGATAATTTGATATGTGGTTGGACCGGTGCTTGGGTGCTATTCTTACTTGAACAAACTCCCACTTACGATTAACTCCCTCGCAAGCATCCGCAACTACGAGAAAAGTATTAAGATAAAATCGAACCATAGCATTAAACATGGGGACCCAAATCAGTCCCTTACGAAGTAGCGAATAAACTGGGGTTTAAGCTTCTATTAGCAACCCATCATCTAATAACTACTCCACAATGCATTCCCTTAGGCCCAAGGATGGTGAAGTGTCATGTAGTCGACGTTCACATGACACCACTAAGGGAATCACAACATACATATCATCAAAATATCGAACACATGTCAAATTCACATGATTAATTGCAACATGACTTCTCCCGTGACCTCAAGAACAAAGGTAACTACTCACAAATGATATTCATGCTCAAGATCAGAGGGGTATTAAATAACATAATGGATCTGAACATATAATATTCCACCAAATAAACCATATAGTAATCAACTACGTAATGTAATCCACACAACTAGTCACCCACAGGTACCAATCTGAGGTTCCAGTACAAAGATTGAACACAAGAGATGAACTAGGGTTTGAGAGGAGATGGTGTTGTTGAATGACGTGGCTTGAGACTGCATCGCTATTTCCCCAAAGAAGAAGGGATGTTGCAGCACATCGACGGTAAGTATTTCCCTCAGTTATGAAACCAAGGTTATCGAACCAGTAGGAGAACCACGCAACAGTATGTAAATGGTACCTGCACACAAAGAACAAATACTTGCAAGCCGACGCGTAAGAGAGGTTGTCAATCTCTCCACGGTAAAAAAGATAGATTGGTTTGTAGTAGATTGGATTAATAGATCGCACAAGAACACAAAATAAAAGAAGCAAATAAAAAGTGCAGCAAAGTATTTTTGGGTTTTTGGAATAGTAGATCTAAAAACAAAAGCGGCAAAAAGATAGATCGGAAAGCAATATGTTGAAAGATAGACCCGGGGGCCATAGGTTTCACTAGTGGCTTCTCTCATGAGTATAGCACACGGTGGGTAAACGAATTACTATTGGGCTATTGATAGAAGATCAAATAATCATGACGATATCCAAGCCAATGATCATTATATAGGCATCACGTCCAAGATAAGTAGACCGAAACGATTCTGCATCTACTACTATTACTCCACACATCGACCACTATCCAGCATGCATCTAGTGTATTAAGTTCATGGAGAAATGGAGTAATGCAATAAGAACGATGACATGATGTAGACAAGATCTATTCATGTAGGAATAGACCCCATCTTGTTATCCTTAATAGCAACGATACATGCATGCCTCGCTCCCCTTTTATCACTATGAGAGGACAACGCAAGATCGAACCCATCACAAAGCACCTCTTCCCATGGCAAGAAAAATCGATCTAGTTGGCCTAATTAAACGAAAGATTCGAAGAAGAAATATGAGGCTATAAGTAATCGTGCATATAAGAGATCAAAGAAGACTCAAATAATATTCATGGATAGAAACCGTTCATGAACTCAAAATTCATCGGACCCCAACAAACACACCGCAAAAAGTCATTACATCAAATAGATCTCCAAGAGACCATTGTATTGAGAATCAAAATAGAGAGAGGAAGCCATCTAGCTATTGCCTATGGACCCGTAGGTCTATGCTGGACTACTCACGCATCATCGGAAAGGCACCCATGAAGACGATGCACCCCTCCGTGATGGTGTTAGATTGGATCTCGCGGTTCTGGAACTTGCGGTGGCTAGAAATGTGTTTCGTTCACTCCCCTAGGATTTTTCAAATATATGGGTATTTATAGAGTTGATAGGCGGGGGAGAGGCGTCCCGAGGAGGGCACAACCCACCAGGTCGTGCCAGGGGCCTCCGGCACGCCCTGGTGTCTTGTGGCCTCCTCGGCCCTCCTCTCTGGTGCTTCTTTGGTCCTCCAGGTGTCTTGTGGCCCAAAAAAATCTCCAAAAAGTTTCACGGTGTTTGGACTTCGTTTGGTACTGATATTTTGCGAAGTAAAAAACAAGCAAAAAACAGCAACTGGCACTTGGCACTATGTCAATAGTTTAGTCCCAAAATATGATATAAAGTTGCTATAAAATGATTGTAAAACATCCAAGATTGATAATATAACAGCATGGAACAATAAAAAATTATAGATACGTTGGAGACGTATCATTGAAGATGTTGATGAAGATTGGCCTTCCAAAGATGAGAGGGTTGTTGGTGATGACGATGGCTTCGATTTCCCCCTCTGGGAGGGAAGTTCCCCCGGCGGAATCGATCCGCCGGAGGGCAAAAGTGCTGCTGCCCATGTTCCGCCTCGAGACGGCGGCATTCTGTCCCGAAAGTCCCCCTTGATTTTTTCTAGGTCAAAACACCTTAAATACGAGAAGATGGGCACCGGAGGTGGGCCGGGCTGAGAACAACCCACCAGGGCGGGCCTGGGGGGCTGGCACGCCTTGGTGTCTTGTGCTCACCAGGTAGCCCCCCCGGTTGTTATTTGCTCCAGTATTTTTTATATATTCCAAAATAATTCTCCGTAAAGATTCAGCTCATTTGAAGATGTGCAGAATTGGTATCTCTGATATGCTTTTTCAGGTCCAGAATTCCAACTGTCGGCATTCTCCCTCTTTGTGCAAACCTTGCATATTGTCAGAGGAAAGGCATTAGAATTACTCCATAAAGCATTATTATGCATAATAACATGATAAATAACAGTAGGAAATCATGATGCAAAATGGACGTATCAGCCACCCTGAGGGCAGCTGGGGTGACGGCAACGCTGGTCGTGAGGGAATTCCTCAGGCGGCGGGTTGCCCCCTTCAACGCCATTTCCGCCCGATGTGGGCCTTCTCTGGGCCATCGGACCACATGCGGCTCCACCCAGATCGCCTGGCGCCCGAAGTGCTAAATGGGGTGCTTCAGGTCCTGACCGGCGACGTAGTCGGCGGCCTCCCTCAGGAGGGGCATCCCTTGTACAAATACAAGAACAAGGAGGACTTCACTCGGGTAATGCCCCGCTTCGACCTGTGGGGGCTGCTCCCGGGGGGCCACAAGAGGCCTCGTGAAAACCCCGTCCTGGTGGTTCCGGATCTAGGGGCCATAGCGGGCCCGAAACCCCCAGCCGAGGCAGCGAGGGGCGGCGGGCAACCTCCATAGGGGGCCTGTAGCCTGCACTCCCCCACGCCCGCGGACCCCAGCGATGCGGTCCTGCCCGAAGGCGCGGTCGCCTCCCTCGGTATGAAAAGCGGTGTCGATCGTCTTGCGTCGGCGGCCTTCGGGTCACATTCCCTCGAAGAGAGTGCTGCAAGTGCGCCCCTCGCCCCCTGCACAAGGGGGGCGGGGGCCAGCATCGAGGCCGCGCGACCACCCCATGGGGCTAGCTACGAGGTGCTGGCCCGGCCTGAGGGTAGCGTCGTCGCGCAGCTGAAGGTGTTGAAGAGGAGGAGGTGGGCCGCCAGAGACGAGTAAGCACCGCACCTTTGCCTTGTTTGCTTCTGCGCGCCAGGTGTGGCGGGGCCGGAGGGTCCAGACAGGATGCGCCCTGCCATAACGCGGGCAGCATGCATGGGCGCGGTGCAGCTTCATCCTTGCCCGCCGGGAGGGAAGTGGAAGGGGCGGCAGCTCATGCCGCCACTCCCGAGGGAGGCTCCGCTCGCGGGGATGCGCCGGTGGACCTCCCGGGGGCACCCTTGGGAGACCACTCACCGACCTCTGGAGCGCCCCCTCCTGCGGCGAGCGTTGAGCCTGTGGGGGCGGAACCGCCATCTGTTACCTCCGCTCGGGCTAGTGTCGGGGGTGGCCTTGAGGGTTCAGCCGCTTCGGAGGGGGCTCCAAGCCCACGGTGTGTACCGCCCTGCCTAGACGGGGCAGGGCGAGCATCGGCCGACCCTCAGCCCCCGACGGGTGATGCCAGAGCCCCCGAGGCCTCGGCAGTAGATGGGCGCGCCGGGCCTGACTCGCACTGGGCCCTAGCGCTCGTGAACTTCCAGACCGTGATCAGTCATGACCTCCTGCGGGATGCAACGGGCATACTAGTGCAGCTCGGGGCAGAACTTCGGGACGCCGACGCGCGCTTCGTCAAGGAGCGACTGTGCTTGGCTCACGGGTGGCATCAACTTGATGTCGCCGTCAAGCTGAGCCGCCGCCAACACGAGGCGATGCACTCGAAGGTTGAGAGGTCCGCTGCCTAGGCGAAGGAGGCACACGATCGCGCCTTCTGGGAGGATGAGGAAGCGGATGAGCGTTGCGAGGCCGCTGAGGCCCGCGAGTGGGAACTTTGGGCCTCGAACGCCGCCCTGGAGCGGCAGCTTCGGGAACGGAGGGACGCCCTCCCCTCCTGAGGTGAAAGGCAGGCGGTCGAGGTGGTGGGGGCGCGCGAGGTCACCCTCCGCGAGGCAGACCTCTGGGCCCTCGAACAACAACTCGACCTGATGTCATCAGAGCAGGGCTTGGAGTCCGAGTGGCTGGAGGTGCTGGATCATGACATCACTGCTGCCACGGCCACCTACAAGCGACGGGTGGAGGAGATCCAGGGGGACGCCGACGCGAGGGTCAAGCGAGCCCGCAAGGATTATAACGATAAACTGAAGTTGTAGGAGAGCCGCTTCAAGACTCGGCACACGGAGCTGCAGCGCGAGATAGACGGCCTCAGGAAGGCACTTACCGGAGCGGAAGTGCTGTGAGGAGCCCCGCTTAAGGCCCAGGCCGCCACCGCGGCCGAGCTGGCGTCGCTTGATACGCCTCCAACGTATCTATAATTTTTGCTTGTTCCATGCTGTTATATTATCATTCTTGGATGTTTTACAATCATTTTACTACAATTTTATACTATTTTTGGGACTAACCTATTGACCTAGAGCCTAGTGCCAGTTTCTATTCTTTTTCCTGTTTTTGAGTTTTACAGAAAAGGAATATCAAACGGAGTCCAAACGGAATAAAAATCTACGGTGATTTTTTATGGACCAGAAGAAGCCCAAGGAGTATTGGAGTTGGGCCAGAAGAGCCACGAGGCCACCCCAAGCCAGGGGGGCGCCCCCCCTAGGGCGCGCCCCCCTGGCTTGTCGCCGCCTCGTGGCCCACCTTGACTTGTTTCCGACGCCAAAAATTCTTATAAATATAGAAACCCCCAGAAACAAACCTAGATCGGGAGTTCCCCTACCGCAAGCCTCCAGAGCCATGAAAAACCAATCGGGAGCCCGTTCCGGCACCCTGCCGGAGGGGGAAACCATCACCGGAGGCCATCTTCATCGTCCCGGCGGTCTCCATGACGAGGAGGGAGTAGTTCACCCTCGGGGCTGAGGGTATGTACCAGTAGCTATGTGTTTGATCTCTCTCTCTCGTGTTCTTGAGATGGCACGATCTTGATGTACCGCGAGCTTTATTGATATAGATGAATCATATGGAGTTTTCCCCTCTCTATCTTCTTGTGATAAATTGCGTTTTCCCTTTGAAGTTTACTTATCAAATTGAGTCTTTAAAGGATTTGAGAACACTTGATGTATGTCTTCCGATGGGATATCCGTGGTGACAATGGGATGTTCTATTGATCCACTTGATGTATGTTTTGGTGATCAACTTGCGGGTTCCGTGACCTTGGGAATCTATGCATAGGGGTTGGCACATGTTTTCGTCTTGACTCTCCGGTAGAAACATTGGGGCACTCTTTGAAGTTCTTTGTGTTGGATTGAACATGATGATTCTGAAATTATGTGATGCATGTCGTATAATCAAGCCCATGGGTACTTGTGGTGACATTGGAGTATCTAGGTGACATTAGGGTTTTGGTTGATGTGTATCTTAAGGCGTTATTTTAGTACGAACTCTAGGGTTGTTCGTGACACTTATAGGGATAGCTCATAAGATTGATCAGAAAAGATAACTTTGAGGTGGTTTCGTACCCTACAATAATTTCTTCGTTTGTTCTCCGCTATTTGTGACTTTGGAGTGAGCTCTTTGTCGCACGTGAGGGATTTACATATGATTCAACTATGTTAGTATTGTTGAGAGAACTTGCACTAGTGAAAGTATGAACCCTAGGCCTTGTTTCTAAGCATTGCAATACCGTTTGCGCTCACTTTTATCATTAGTTACCTTGCTGTTTTTATATTTTCAGATTACAAAAACCTATATCTACCATCCATATTACACTTGTATCACCATCTCTTCGCCTAACTAGTGCACCTATACAATTTACCATTGTATTGGGTCTGTTGGGGACACAAGAGACTCTTTGTTATTTGATTGCAGGGTTGCTTGAGAGAGACCATCTTCATCCTACACCTCCCACGGATTGATAAACCTTAGGTCATCCACTTGAGGGAAATTTGCTACTGTCCTACAAAACTCTGCGCTTGGAGGCCCAACACGAGTCTACAAGAAGAAGGTTGTGTAGTAGACATCAAGCTCTTTTCTGGCGCCGTTGCCGGGGAGGTGAGTGCTTGAAGGTATATCTTTAGATCTTGCAATTGAATCTTTTAGTTTCTTGTTTTTCACTAGTTTGGTTTTATAAAAGAAAACTATAAAAAAATGGAATTGAGGTTGCCTCATATGCTTCATCTTTTTAATGTCTTTCGTGAGAATGATGGAAAGGAAAATTGTGCTCAAGTGTTAGAAGAAGAAGTTATTAAAATGTTTGGCACTAAATCTTTGAGTGATGAGCATGATAGAAATATTGTTAGTATGAATTCCTTGAATATTCATGATGCTAATGATATGCAAAGCTACAAGCTTGGGGATGCTATGTTTGATGAAGATGATATGTTTAGTCCCCCAAGTTTTGATGAGCCAATTTATTATGATGAAAGCATGCCTCCTATTTATGATGATTATTGTGATGACATGTATGCTATAAAGAATAATTATAACCATGAAACTTGTCATCATGATTTTAATTTTCAATTGGATCATGCTTCACATGATAGTTATTTTGTTGAGTTTGCTCCCACTATTAGTCATGAGAAGAAATTTTCTTTTGTGGAGAGTAGTAAAATTTCTATGCTTGTAGATCATGAAAAGAATGCTTTATGTGCTGGTTATATTGTTTAATTCGTTCATGATGCTACGGAAAATTATTATGAGAGAGAATCTAATGCTTCTACATATTGCAATAATATCAAGTTTCCTCTCTATGTGTTGAAAATCTTGAAGTTTTGCTTGTTTTACCTTCCTATGCTAGTTGATTCTTGTTCCCATAAGTTATTTGTTCACAAAATCCCTATGCATAGGAAGTGGGTTAGGCTTAAATGTGCTAGTCATATGCTTCATGATGCTCTCTTTGTGTTTCAATTCTTATCTTTTATGTGAGCATCATTGAAATCATCTTGCCTAGCTAAAAGGCATTAAAAAAAAGCGCTTGTTGGGAGACAACCCAACACTTTTCCTTTCTGTTTTAGTGTGTTCACATGATTAAGCTACTGTATTAATCATGTTTTGTGTCTTTTATTTCAATAAAGTGCCAAGTAAAGCCTTTGGGATAGTGTGGATGATAGTTGACTTGATTCTGTGCAAAAACAGAAACTTTTGCTCTCTCTCCAGGAATTTTGTAAATTCACTGGAACGTGATTTTGATCTGAATGTTTTACATATGATTGATATACAAATTGCCTAGATTTTCCTAATTTTTCAGAATTTTTAGAGACAGGGAAGTATGGTTACACTACAGATCTTCACAGACTGTTTTGTTTTTGACAGATTCTGTTTTGCATACATAGTTTGCTTGTTTTAGTGTTTCTATAGCTTATATTGAGTGATATAAATTATGGGAATGATATAATACAGTAGGTATGATGTGGGAACAATTATGAATCTTGTCTTGACAGTACCTAAGTGAATGATTTATCTTTATTACACTAACCCTTCTCACGAAGTTCCGTTAAGTTTTGTGTGATTGAAGTTTTCAAGTTTTGGGTGAGACACCGATATGAGGAGAATAAGGAGTGAAAAGAACCTAAGCTTGGGGATGCCCAAGGCACCCCCAGGGTAATATCCAAGGAATACTCAAGCGCCTAAGCTTGGGGATGCCCCGGAAGGCATCCCCTCTTTCGTCTTCAACACTATCGGTATATCTTACTTGGAGCTATATTTTTATTCGTCACATAATATGAGTTTTGCTTGGAGCATCATTTTATTTTCTTGTTTTCTGTTAGGTGTTATTTATAATCTTGTTTTTCAATAAAAAGTTCCAAGAATTGCCTTAGGATGCTTGCATTGCATGTTTTGATGAGTGCTGTGTGAAAACAAAAACTTTGGCTGTAGTGTTTGAATTTTCATATTTTACTGGAACGTGGAAAGTTTCTGAAATTTTTACACAGTATTGTAATATAAATTTTATAGTGTGTCCTACATTTTCATAATTTGTTGAGTTACAGAAGTACACTGGTTTAATAGATTACTACAGACTGTTCTGTTTGGACAGATTGCTGTCATAGTTTTGTTATCTACTTATCCTCTAGTTTCCATAGCCTATATTGTTAGATATAAATTGTGGAAATGATAGTATACAGTACCTAATGTTTGCAAATTATTATTCAAGTTGTCTTGGCAGTACATAAAGAGTTGATTTATTATTATGTGTACTAACCTATCTCACGAGTTCTTTTCGAGTTTTGTGTGGATGAAGTTTTTGAGAATAGGTGAAACCATGATATGAGAGGATTGAACGAGATACAAAAGCTCAAGGTTGGGGATGCCCAATGCACCCCAAGTAAATATTTCAAGAAGTCTCAAGCATCTAAGCTTGGGGATGCTACGCATCCAACCTCTCTTCATCAACAATTATCGGTTAACCTATGTTGAGCCTAAATTTTTATTCGTTCACTTGATGCGTGCTATTCTTGGAGTGCTATTTTTATTTTGCTTGCTGTTGAATAAAATACTCAGATCTGATAATATTTATTGAGGGAGAGAGAGTCCTCACATAGCTCCTTAATTGTTTGACTACTCATTGATCTTCACTTATATCTTTTGAGAGTAGCTTGTCATTACCTCTCATGCTTCACTTATACCTTTTTGAGGGATGAAATCTTTATGCTCATGTGCTTCATTTAAATTTGTTCGATCTTGTCGAAAAAGCAATAGAAATATATGAAACTAGTCCCAAAGTGATAGATATCCAAGGAGGATATAATAAAAACTTTCATGAAGATCATTGGACAAATTAAACTTGATTCTTTGTAATAGTTTTGAAACATGATGATAGTAATATGTGAGTCATGTTAGTGAGTAATTATGCTTAGTAGGAATATTGGTGTTAAGGTTTGTGATTCCCTATGCATGCACGAAAGTCAATAGTTATGCAATGAAGTTACATCCTACTTGTGGTGCATTATTCGGTGTTAGTTATGACTCAATGCTCACTTATGTGAATTTTCGTTTCTTGGTTTGGTTGCTTCCCAATCTATTTGCTAGCCTCCATCTGTACTAAGTAGAAATACTACTTGTGCATCCAAAATCCTTAAACCAAGTTTTGCCTTATGAGTCCACCATACCTACCTATATGCGGTATTTCCATGCCGTTCCAAGCAAATTTGTATGTGCCATCTCTAAACTTTCAAAATAAATTTTCTCTTTTGTGTGCCCGTACCGCTCATGAAACGGTGGGGAGTGCCCAATATGTTTCCATGCTAGGTGGGTTATTCTCACGATATGTGTTGATTCACTATCATTCACGAGAAAGTGGCTGGTATTCGGGATGCCCAGTTCCATGCTCAAAAATCAAATCAAAATATAATGAAACAAAACTCCCCTAGGATTGTTGTTTGTATGGACGGTACCCGTGGAATCGGCTCGCCGTGGAGTGTGATTGATTGGTGGAGGGGGAGTAAAAACTTTATTTTCTGTTTGGGAACCGCCTATGATTTATCTAGCATGGAAAGTATTGTGAACTACTTTGTCATTTTCGTTGACAGGAAAAGCATGCCACTCAAAACATTTTTCTCTCTCAATTTAAACCTTGAGCTCTGGCACCTCTACAAATCCCTACTTCCCTCTGCTAAGGGCCTATCTATTTACTTTATGCAATTTTTATTTTTGCTTTGAGTCTCCATCTTCTCTTATAAGCACCAACTAGGGGGCACTATGATCGTACTTGAGCATTGGGCATAGCTAATATTTGAGTGTGTTTCATGAATGGATCAATGATTGAGCATGATGGGCTAGGGATAACTTTCTTTAGTGTTGATATTTTGAAACACGTGGTTGCTTGTTGACATGCTTGAGTATTGAAGTCATTATGTTAAAACTAGACTACTGCTTTGAATCATTTACTAGTCCAAATGTCCATGCTATACAAAGAAGATAAGAATATGATGAACATGTTAGGCAGCATTCCACATCAAAAATTCTGTTTTTATCATTTACCTACTCGAGGACGAGTAGGAATTAAGCTTGGGGATGCTGATACGCCTCCAACGTATCTATAATTTTTGCTTGTTCCATGCTGTTATATTATCACTCTTGGATCTTTTACAATCATTTTACTACAATTTTATACTATTTTTGGGACTAACCTATTGACCTAGAGCCTAGTGCCAGTTTCTGTTTTTTTCGTGTTTTTGAGTTTTACAGAAAAGGAATATCAAACAGAGTCCAAACGGAATAAAAATCTACAGTGTTTTTTTATGGACCAGAAGAAGCCCAGGGAGCGTTGGAGTTGGGCCAGAAGCGCCATGAGGCCACCACAAGCCTGCCCCCCCCCCCCTAGGGCGCGCCCCCCTGGTTTGTCGCCGCCTCGTGGTCCACCTTGACTTGTTTCCGATGCAAAAAATTCTTATAAATATAGAAACCCCCAGAAACAAACCTAGATCGGGAGTTCCGCTGCCGCAAGCCTCCAGAGCCATGAAAAACCAATCGGGAGCCCGTTTCGGCACCCTGCCGGAGGGGGAAACCATCACCGGAGGCCATCTTCATCATCCCAATGGTCTCCATGACGAGGAGGGAGTAGTTCACCCTCGGGGCTGAGGGTATGTACCAGTAGCTATGTGTTTGATCTCTCTCTCTTGTGTTCTTGAGATGGCACGATCTTGATGTACCGCGAGCTTTATTGATATAGATGAATCGTATGGAGTTTTCCCCTCTCTATCTTCTTGTGATGAATTGAGTTTTCCCTTTGAAGTTTACTTATCGGATTGAGTCTTTAAAGGATTTGAGAACACTTGATGTATGTCTTGCGATGGGATATCCGTGGTGACAATGGGATGTTCTATTGATCCACTTCATGTATGTTTTGGTGATCAACTTGCGGGTTCCGTGACCTTGGGAATCTATGCATAGGGGTTGGCACATGTTTTCGTCTTGACTCTCCGGTAGAAACTTTGGGGCACTCTTTGAAGTTCTTTGTGTTGGATTGAACATGATGAATCTGAAATTATGTGATGCATATCGTATAATCAAGCCCATGGGTACTTGTGGTGACATTGGAGTATCTAGGTGACATTAGGGTTTTGGTTGATGTGTATCTTAAGGTGTTATTTTAGTACGAACTCTAGGGCTATTCGTGACAATTATAGGGATAGCTCATAAGATTGATCAGAAAAGATAACTTTGAGGTGGTTTCGTACCCTACAATAATTTCTTCGTTTGTTCTCTGCTATTTGTGACTTTGGAGTGAACTCTTTGTCGCACGTGAGGGATTTACATATGATTCAACTATGTTAGTATTGTTGAGAGAACTTGCACTAGTTAAAGTATGAACCCTAGGCCTTGTTTCTAAGCATTGCAATACCGTTTGTGCTCACTTTTATCATTAGTTACCTTGCTGTTTTTATATTTTCAGATTACAAAAACCTATATCTACCATCCATATTACACTTGTATCACCATCTCTTCGCCGAACTAGTGCACCTATACAATTTACCATTGTATTGGGTGTGTTGGGGACACAAGAGACTCTTTGTTATCTGATTGCAGGGTTGCTTGAGAGAGACCATCTTTATCCTACACCTCCCACGGATTGATAAACCTTAGGTCATCCACTTGTGGGAAATTTGCTACTGTCCTACAAAACTCTGCGCTTGGAGGCCCAACACGAGTCTACAAGAAGAAGGTTGTGTAGTAGACATCATCGCTCCAGGGACAGGTGGACGGCGCTGCGTCCCTAGTGGAGCGGGCGACGGACGAAGCGAACCAGGCTTGGGGGCTGCCGCATCTATGCTCGAAGATGTTCCCAGGCCTCGAGCAGTGGGCTCGTCGTGCCCTGAGTTCGATCTGCAGGGGGAGCGTCCCTAGCCCTCTTGTGCCTGACGACACTGGCTATCTTGATTTCTTCACCAAGTTCATGGAGCAGCTCGAGGCGGGCGCCGAGAAGGTGGGTGAGTTGATCGAAGAAGAGAGTCGCGACCTTCTGACCCAGGCACTCACGCACGTCTTCAGCCATCTCCTTCGCGCCGACCCCTGCTTTGATTTTGAGGCCGTGCTGGCCCCCGTTCCTTTAGCGATCCGCGGCGCCCTGGGGGAGGCAGTGGAAGATCATGTGATCACCCTGAGCGCGCAGTTCACCTTCGACAACCACGAGGATCAGGAGGGGGGCGAGGGGCGCGTAGTTGGTGACGACGGCGAAGGAGCTGAGGATCGCGAGGATGACGACGACGGTGAAGGCGACGTGTCCCCCTAGGCTTCCTTTTAATCCTTCTGTTAATACCAGCTTGTAGTCCCGCTGAGGCGTGGAGTCAGCGCTTTTGTCTTAAACGCTATGCTCCCGTAATGAGTACCCGTGCTTTTGTGTGGCTTCCTCTTATGTTGCTTCCGCACCTCGGGCTACCGACGCCCAAGAGGGAGATGTTACTAGTAAGCCGGGCCACGCTGCCTGGGCAAGACCAGGGGGTGAGGACGTCTAGAGCAGGTGAAGGCTCCTGAGGCGATACACTCAGTAGGTAATCCTTCAGCCAAACGCCCCGCGCACGGGGTATTCCGTCTTGGAGGCATGACGCACGCTCATCAGCTCGCTCATGCGCGTCGTGTGAGAAGATTAGGCGCCAAGGGCCTTGGCAAGGTGGTGCGCACAGGGACAAGCCCGTGACCCGGATTCCACACCTTGGGGTTCCGGTGACACGGGGGCCGACCCAGGCGCATAAACCGTACCCTAGTGCCCGCTCGCACGACGCCCAAGAGGGAGACGTTGAGCGCGTGTTGCTTGAAAAGAGAAATCCAACAAAACTTTGCAAAATCTGAAAAACCAAAAACTTTATTAAAACGGGGGACAAACTTGTTTACAAGCAAAAAGGATGCGGCTATCGTGTCCGGCACGGGTCAGCCTGAGGTCAGTGTGGCCCGTGGGGCGTCTTCGTCGGTCGTTCCACCAGCGCGATGCATGGGGCTTCCACTTGGGCGTGGGCATGGTTGTTCCGCCAGCGCGGATCATGGGGCTTCCACTTGGGCGTGGGCTTAGCCACGGTTCGACACTTATTCCGCCAGCGCGGAGCATGGGGCTTCCACTTGGGCGTGGGCGGGAATCCTCCCGAGGCCACAGCATGGCATGTCAGGAGGCTCCGGGGCGTGTACAGCCCCACTCATTCTTACGTGAGAGTGTCACGGGTAGAACTTGCGAAGGTGTTGAATGTTCCAAGTGTTTTGCACTGGAACCCTACCCTCCGTCTCCAGGCGGGCGGCGCCTGGCCTGGAGACATGGGCGACCCTGAAGGGGCCCTCCCACATGGGCGAGAGCTTGTGGAGGCCTTCCCTGGAGAGGACCAGCCGCAGGACGAGGTCCCCGACCTCGAGGGTGCGAGGGCAGATGTTGCGGCTATGGTAGCGCCACAAGGCCTGCTAGTACCTTGCGGCGCGGAGGACGGCCTGGTGGCGGGCCTCCTCAAGGAGCAAAAGGTCGTCTCCCCGCGAGTCGTCCTGGCGCGCCTCGTCGAACGCCAAAACCCGCTGGGAACCATGCTTAAGCTCCAAGGGAAGGACCGCCTTAACCCATAGACGAGGAAGAAGGGGGTTTTGCCGGCGGGATTAGTCGTCGTTGTGCGGATAGACCACAACACAGACTACAGCTCATCCAGATAACCCTTCCCGCAGGCATCAAGCTTCCTCCTGAAGCTCCTGGTCTTGAGGCCCTTGAGGACCTCAGCGTTGGTGCGCTCGGCCTGGCCATTGCTGCACGGGTGCGCCACGGAGGCGTAGCATATCTATGTACCAAGGTTAGCGCAATATGACCTGAAAAGGCCACTCGTGAATTGGGAGCCGTTGTCAGTGATGATGCGGTTGCGGACGCCGAATTGACACACGAGGCCCTTGATGAACCTGACGGCCGAGCTAGCCGGGATGGTGCGGACGGGCTCGACCTCTGCCCACTTGGTGAACTTGTGAATGGCGACGTAGAGGTAGCGATACCCACCGGCCGCGCGGGGGAAAGGACCTAGAATGTCCAGCCCCCATACTGCGAAAGGCTAGGAGATTGGGATCATCTGCAGCCCCTGCGCGGGCTGGTGGATCTGCTTGGCATGGAACTGGCAAGCTTCGCAGGACCGGACCAGCTCAATGGCGTCGCGGAGCAGTAGGCCAATAGGAACCTCTGCGGAACACCTTACTGGCGAGGGTACGCAACGAAGAATGGTGCCCGCAATCCCCTCCATGGATGTCGACGAGCAGCTCGCGCCCTTGCTGCTCTGAGATGCACCGTAGTGAGACGTCGTTGGGCCGCCTTCGGTACAGCTCACCATCTCGGATGCAGTAGGCGGTGGCCTGCCGGATGACATGTTCCGCTTCCACATCCTCTGCGGTGAGGTCGCCGCGGAGAAGGTAGGCCTTGAGCTCGGTGGTCCAATCATCCTCTTGAGGTTCCAATGCCATCAGCAAGCGATCTCCTGAGGGTGGGCCGCAGTCCGGCGCGCCCGTTAGCAGCGCGGGCGGTAGCTCCTCATGCAATAGCGCGGTGCCGGCGGCGAGTTGCGCAGCCGATGGCTTGAGGAGCCTTTCTTCGAAAATGCCGAGGCACTGAGGCTCACGGCGAGACGCCCGTTTGGGGATGTCGTCGGCCTCCTGATTGGCGCCACGCGGGATGTGCTGCAACTCCAAACCATGGAAGCGTTTCTCAAGCTTGTGTACCTCCTCCAGATAAGCCGCCATATGCTCGTCCTTGGGTTTGTACTTCTTGTTGGAGAAGTTGATGAGGAGTTGAGAGTCGCCCTTTATGAAAAGGCGCTTGATGTCGAGAGCTGAGGCATCCTTGAGCCCGGTGATTAGGCCCTCGTACTCTGCGATGTTATTCGAGACGTTCTCGTCATGCCTAAAGCACAGCAGGACCACGTAACGAAGCTTGTCTCCTTTTGGTGAAGTGAGCACGATGCCAGCCCCCGCACCCTGCATGGATAAGGCGCCGTCAAAGCACAGGACCCAGCCGTAGGGTGCCTCATCCCTAGGTAAGAGGGATTCGCCCTCACGAGGCTCCTCCTCACCCGGGTCTGTCCACTCAGCTATGAAATCTGCCAGGGCCGCGCCTTTGATGACTCTGGTGGTGTAGAATTCTAGCTCGAAGGCTTGCAGTTCAATGTTCCATTCAGCAACCCTGCCGACGGCGTTGGGGTTGTGCAGGATCTGCTCCAGGGGGTAGGCAGAAACAACCCTGATGGGGTGCCCTTGGAAGTAGTGGCAGAGTTTCCTGGAGGCAAGGAGGAGCGCGAGGAGGAGCTTTTGCTGCATGGGCTAGCGCTCGCGTGCGTCTCTCAGCACCGTGCTAACGAAGTATACTCGATGCTCCATGTGCCTGGTGACCATGGTATCCATGTCGCGCTCGCGAGGGGGCCCGAGGGGCGCAGCCTTGGGGGCCTCCGGAGGCACGGCACCAGGGGCCGCAGGGGCCCCCTGAGGGAAGGCAGCCCCCTGAGGGTGGGTGTTCTCTTCAGGGGAGGCATCCTCCTGAGGGGCGCCTGTGCATGGTCCAGATGGGGCTTGAGCGGGCTCACGTGGTGCTGATGACCCACAAGTATAGGGGGTCAATCGTAGTCCTTTCGATAAGTAAGAGTGTCGAACCCAATGAGGAGCAGAAGGAAATGACAAGCGGTTTCCAGCAAGGTAATTTCTGCAAGCACTGAAATTGTAGGTAATAGGTAGTTTGATAGCAAGATAATTGGTAACGAGCAAGTAACGGTAATGTAAACAAAGTGCAGCAAAATAGCCCAATCCTTTTGTGGCAAAGGACAGGCCAAAACGGTCTCTTATAATAGGCAAGCGTTCTTGAGGGTACACGGGAATTTCATCTAGTCACTTTCATCATGTTGGTTTCATTTGCGTTCGCTACTTTGATAATTTGATATGTGGGTGGACCGGTGCTTGGGTGTTGTTCTTACTTGAACAAACCTCCCACTTATGATTAGCCCCCTCGCAAGCATCCGCAACTACGAGAAAAGTATTAAGATAGAATCTAACCATAGCATTAAATATTTGGATCCAAATCAATCCCTTATGAAATAGCGCATAAACTAGGGTTTAAGCTTCTGTCACTCTAGCAACACATCATCTAATAACTACTCCATAATGCATTCCATTGGGCCCAAAGATAGTGAAGTGCCATGTAGTCGATGTTCACATGACACCACTAAGGGAATCACAACATTCATATCATCAAAATATCGAACACATATCAACTTCACATGATTACTTGCAGCATGACTTCTCCCATGACCTTAAGAACAAAGGTAACTAATCACAAATGATATTCATGCTCAAGATCATAGGGATATTAAATATCATAATGGATCTGAACATATAACCTTCTCCCAAATAAACCATATAGTAATCAACTACGTAATGTAATCAACACTACTAGTCATCCACAGGTACCAATCTGAGGTTCCGGTACAAAGATTGAACACAAGAGATGAACTAGGGTTTGAGAGGAGATGGTGCTATTGAAGATGTTGATGAGTATTGGCCTCTCAAAGATGAGAAAGTTGTTGGTGATGACGATGGCTTCGATTTCCCCCTCCGGGAGGGAAGTTCCCCCGGCGGAATCGCTCCGCCGGAGGGCAAAAGTGCTCCAGCCCAAGTTCCGCCTCGAGATGGCGGCGTTTCGTCCCGAAAGTCCACCCTTGATTTTTTTCTAGGTCAAAAGACCTTAAGTACCAGAAGATGGGCACCGAAGGTGGGCCGGCCTGGCCACAACCCGCCAGGGCGCACTTGTGGGGCCTGGCGCACCCTGGTGTCTTGTGGTCACCAGGTGGCCCCCTCCGATAGTTATTTGCTCCCGTATTTTTTATATATTCCAAAATAATTCTCTGTGAAGTTTCAGCTTATTTGGATATGTGCAGAATAGGTGTCTCTGATAGGCTTTTCCAGGTCCAGAATTCCAGCTGCAGGCATTCTCCCTCTTTGTGTAAACCTTGCATATTATGAGAGAAAAGGCATTAGAACTACTCCATAAAGCATTATTATGCATAAAAACATTATAAATAACAGTAGGAAATCATGATGCAAAATGGACGTATCAACTCCCCCAAGCTTAGACCTCGCTTGTCCTCAAGCGAAAGCCGATATAGAAAAACATGTCCACGTGGTTTGAGAGAGAGGTGTCGATAAAAAAAATACAGACATAGTAGCATCATGCTTATTATCATAGCAGCAACAAACTTTGTCATAGGACTTTTTCATATAACTTTTATTATATAACTTCATCATATAACTTCTCATGAACAAGTAACAATTCATCACAACATAGAAGTATAAAGCATAAACCTTATTGAAAACCAACAAACTATGTTCTCAGTCAACTTTGCAACTACAATTGATCATATTTTCAGGAAGGGTCTCGTGTAGGAGCCTTTTGGCAAGTCCACATAGTCAACCATCATTTAACCTTCTATGATTGCTAACACTCACAGCATACCCGTGAGCAAAAAGTTTCAACAGGACACATAGAAAGATAGGGGCTTATAGTTTCGCCTCCCAACGCATTCACCTCAACGGTGATGTCAACAATAATAACTCATGCTCACTCATATCCAACTGGATATATGTGCCTAGATAATTCCTCACCACATGATGCTTGCAAAAATAAAAAGTAAAAAGGAATAGGGAAGAATACTTTGACTCTTGCATAAAAGTAAATACATGAATGTAAAAGGTAGGCCCTTCGCAGAGGGAAGCAGAGGTTGTCATGCGCTTTTTGGTTTGTATGCCAAATCCCTTAATGCAAAAGAACGTCACGTTATATTGCCCCTTGTGATAGCAACCTTTATTATGGAGTCCGTCGATTTTATTACTTTGCCATCACAAGTTCGTACAATGCTCAATTTTCTCTTACACTAATTGATTAAACACATTTGGAAGCAATTTGTATTGCCTTAGTGCACCGATGACAACTTACTTGAAGGATCTTACTCAATCCATAGGTAGGTATGGTGGACTATCAAAACATGAGTTTGGGTTTAGGGTTTTTGGATGCACAAGTAATATCTCTATTAGTGCGAAATTTTTGGATAGGAAAGATATTGAGCAAGCACCACATGTTGAAGGATCTATGACAATATAACTTCTATGTGAATATGAACAAACATAAATCATTACGTTGTCTTCCTTGTCCACCGTCAACAATTTTGGCATATACTAATATTTAGTGGGGGCTCACAATCATAAAAGATGTCCAAGATAGTGTATTTGCATGTGAATCTTCTATTCCCTTATTAATTCTTTCATGAATTGCATCATTGACCAATGCTATGTTTGTCAATCTCCAATAAATTTTACCACTTATACTTTTCCTTATGTGATGTCATTACTTACCATAAGATTAGCATATGAACCTTTTCATTTATTTTCTTTTTATTATGATTGCAACAAGAAAGTAAAGAAGCAAGAGCTCAAACTAAAATTTATTATATAACTCTCACACGGTTACATAGATAGATAGATCATGAAACTAGCACTCGAAAATAGGTCATACTAAACTTTTATTCAAGTAAATCATGAAATAGATAAGGATCGAAATAAAATAAGTAAAGGTAAATAAAAGTGATGGTGATACGATTCCGGGGCATCTCGCCGAAGCTTGGCTCAAGCCAAGGGGAGTGCCCATACCCGTGTACTCAAGTCTCCTTTGGTGGTGAAGATGATGAAGGTGGTGATGATGAAGTGTCACACTTCAGCCTCAATAGGTACTCCAATTTACGGATGACGCTCCGAAGGGTGATGATGTGCTCCTCTATCAAAATATTTTCACGAGTGAGAAATTTATTCTGAACACGAACCGCTTTGAAAGCCCTAAAAGCTTCAATTTCAGTGGGGGGTGAGATGATTGTAATAAGGTCGAAGGATATCTTCTTCCTCCTCTTCTATTGGCATGGATTGCCCTCCGTCTTGAGCTTGATCCCTCATAGCTTCCTTGCCCTTGTCTTCATTGTTGGCTTCTTTTGGCTCCTCTCTCTTCAGCTCCATCTTCATCAACCAAGAATCTTGTTCTATGTTATTGGAGGAGGGAGAAGACATGATGCCTGGCTTGACAGATCTGATAGGAAAACAGCCAGAAACAAGAACATGGGATTTTTCTACGATGCGGTGGTCAAAACAATCGGGGATATATATAGAGATTTTTTTATCATGGGAAACAAGAATATGGAAGGAAAACGGAGTCGGGAAGGTGCCCGAGGAGGGCACAACCCACCAGGGCATGCCAGGGAGGGCATGCGCGCCCTGGTGTATCGTGCTCACCTCAGTTGCTTTCCTGTTTATTTCTTATTTTCCTAATTTTTGTAATATTCCAAAACTAATAGAAATATTTTTACGGATTTTTCGGAGTCCGTTTACTTACTGTATCACGTACCTCCTCCTTTTTTGGATTCTGGAGTGTTCTGGAAGGTTTCTTTTACGTGTTCCTCTGGTGTCATGGTTTGGATAATATTGCTTTCAACACTAATAGGCGTACCTGAGATATAGTGTTTAATTCTTTGTCCATTGACCACCTTCGGCATTATTATTCTTGATAGCCCAGAGCGATAAACCTCTGATGACCCACAAGTATAGGGGGTCGATCGTAGTCCTTTCGATAAGTAAGAGTGTCGAACCCAATGAGGAGCAGAAGGAAATGACAAACGGTTTTCAGCAAGGTAATTTCTGCAAGCACTGAAATTGTAGGTAATAGATAGTTTGATATCAAGATAATTTGTAATGAGCAAGTAACGGTAACGGTAAACAAGGTGTAGCAAGGTATACCAATCCTTTTGAGCCAAAGGATAGGCCAGAACAATCACTAGTAATAGGTAAAGTGTTCTTGAGGGTACACGGGAATTTCGTCTAGTCACTTTTATGATGTTGGTTTGATTCGTGTTCGCTACTTTGATAATTTGATATGTGGGTGGACCGGTGCTAAGGTGCTGTTCTTACTTGAACTAACAACCTACTTATGATTAACCCCCTCGCAAGCAACCGCAACTACGAGAAAAGTATTAAGACAAAGTCTAACCATAGCATTAAACATGTGGATCCAAATCAGCACCTTACGAAGTAGTGCATAAACTAGGGTTTAAGCTTCTGTCACTCTAGCAACCCATCATCTAATAACTACTCCACAATGCATTCCCTTAGGCCCATGAACGGTGAAGTGTCATGTAGTCGACGTTCACATGACACCATTAAGGGAATCAGAACATACATATCATCAAAATATCGAACACATATCAAATTCACATGATTACTCGCACCATGACTTCTCCCGTGACCTCAAGAACAAAGCTAACTACTCACAAATAATAATCATGCTCAAGATTAGAGGAGTATTGAATAGCATAATGGATCTGAACATATAATCTTCCACCAAATAAACCATATAGTAATCAACTACGCAAGGTAATCAACACTACTAGTCACCCACAGGTACCAATCTGAGGTTCCGGTACAAAGATTGAACACAAGAGATGATCTAGGGTTTGAGAGGAGATGGTTCTGTTGAAGATGTTGATGAAGATTGGCCTCCCAAAGATGAGAGGTGTGTTGGTGATGACGATAGCTTCGATTTCCCCCTCTGGGAGGGAAGTTCCCCCAGCGGAATCGCTCCGCCGGAGGGCAAAAGTGCTCCTGCCCAAGTTCCGCCTCGAGGCGGCGGTGCTTCGTCCCGAAAGTCCTCCTCCTAATTTTTGTTAGGTTTTTTGGGAATTTATACTAGAACATGGGCACCGAAAGCGGGCCAGGCTGGGCACGACACACCAGGGCGCGCCGAGGGGGGCCTAGCGCGCCCTGGTGGGTGGTGCCCACCTGGGAGCCCACCTCCGGTATTTTTCAGCTCCAGTAATTATTATTAAATACAAAAATAATCTCCGTAAATTTTCAGCTTTATTGGAGTTGTGCAGAATAGGTATCTCTGACGTGCTTTTCTTGGGTCCAGAATTCCAGCTGCCGGTATTCTCCCTCTTTGTGTAAACCTTGCATATTATGAGAGAAAAGGCATTAGAATCACTCCCCAAAGCATTATTATTCAACAAAACAAAGTAAATAACAGTAGGAAATCATGATGCAAAATGGACGTATCAACTCCCCCAAGCTTAGACCTTGCTTGTCCTCAAGCGAAAGCCGATATTGAAAAGCATGTCCACATGGTTTGAGAGAGAGGTGTCGATAAAAACAAAATACGGACATAGAAGCATCATTCTTATTAACATAACAGCAACAAACTCTAACGTAAGAACTTACTTCAATAAATTTTTATCATAAAGCTTCTCATGAACAAGTAAAAATTCATCACAACATATAAGTATGAAGCATAAACCTTATTGGCAACCAACAAACTGTGTTCTCAGTCAACTTTGCAACTACAATTCATCATATTTTCAGGAAGGGTCTCATGTCGGAGCCTTTTGGCAAGCCCACATACTCAACCATCATTTAGTCTTCTATGATTGCTAACGCTCACGGCATACCCATGAACAAAATGTTTCAACCGGACACATAGGAAGATAGGGGCTTATAGTTTTGCCTCCCAACTCACTCACCTCAAGGGTGATGTCAACAATAATAACTCATGCCCACCCATATCCAACTGGATATATGTGCCTAGATATTTCCTCACCACATGATGCTTGCAAGGGAAAAAGTAAAAAGGAATAGAGAAGAATGCTTTGACTCTTGCATAAGAGTAAGTGCATAAAAGTAAAAGATAGGCCCTTCGCAGAGGGAAGCAGAGGTTGCCATGCGCTTATTGCTTTGTATGCCCAATCCCTTAATGTAAAAGAACGTCACGCTATATTGCCCCCTATGATAGCAACCTTTATTATGCAGTCCGTCGCTTTTATTACTTTGCCATCATAAGTTCGTATAACGCTCAATTTTCTCTTACACTAATTGATCAAAACACTTTTAGAAGCAATTTTTATTGCCTTGTTGCACCGATGACAACTTACTTGAAGGATCTTTCTCGATCCATAGGTAGGTATGGTGGACACTCAAGGAAAAGATTTTGGGTTTGGTTTTTGGATGCACAAGTAGTATCTCTACTTAGTGCGGAATTTTTGGCTAGCAAAGTTATTGAGCAAGCACCACATGTTGAAGGATCTATGACAATATAACTTCTATGTGGATATGAACAAACATAAATCATTACGTTGTCTTCCTTGTCCAACGTCAACAATTTTGACATATAATATTTGTTGGGGGCTCACAATCATAAAAGATGTCCAAGATAATGTATTTGCATGTGAATCTTCTCTTCCCTAATTAATTCTTTCATGAATTGCATCATTGACCAATGCTATGTTTGTCAATCTCCAATAAATTTTACTACTTATACTTTTCCTTATGTGATGTCATTACTCACCATAAGATTAGCATATGATTCTTTTCATTTATTTGTCTTTCTTTTATTTGATTGCAACAAGAAAGTAGAGAAGCAAAAACTCAAACTAAACTTTATTATATAACTTTCACTCGATTACATGGATAGGTAGGCCACAAAACTAACACATGAAAATAGATCACGCTAAACTTTTATTCGACTAAGGCAAAGGGAAACAAAAGATAAAACTAGAATAGGTAAAGGTGAATAAAAGTGGTGGTGACACGATACCGGGGCACCTCCCCCAAGCTTGGCTCAAGCCAAGGGGAGTGCCCATACCCATGTACTCAATACTCCTTTGGTGGTGGTGATGAAGAAGGTGGAGGTGTTGATGTAATAAGCTTGTCCCCCAGCTTCCAGGGTAAGGGCTCCCCATCAAAGGTTGATGCAAGAGTTCCATGAGTCCTGCAACTAGCAGCTAAACTCATGCCTTTAAATCTCGCTTCATATTCGAAGACTTGGTTTTGAAGATCATAAAGTTGGCTCTGCAGAAAATTAATTTGCTCGTTGAGGGTGGAGATGGTGTCATTCACAGACTGGCCATCCACCATTTGATCACGGGTGAATTCCGTGATCATGGAGTGGTTGGCACTAAGTCCATGCTCCACCATCTTCTGGCACTTGAAGATGTCCTACTCCACTGCCTCAAGCCTAGCCTCCACACTCCCGGTCTTCTTAGGTCCTTGAACATCGCGGATGTGGAGCACCCCCTCACGCATCTCAATGGCTTGAGGGTGATTCATCACCTCCGGCAAATACGGGTTGATGACCTTCTCGAAGAACTTGTCCTTGGAGGAGCTTGGTGGAGCCATGGAAATCTAGATCTAACGAGAAAACAGCAAGAAACAAGAACAGAGGATTTTTCTGCGATGCGGTCATCAAAATAGTCGGGGGTATATATAGAGAATTTTTATTCTTGGGAAACAAGTATTTCGAAGGAAAACGGAGTCGGGAAGGCATCCGAGGTGGGCACCACCCACCAGGGCGCGCCCAGGGGTGCCTGGCGCGCCCTGGTGTATCATGCTCACCTCGATCACCATCCGGTTTATTTTTTTATTCCTAAAATTTCAAAATATTCCAAAACTGACAGAAAATATTTTTGTGGATTTTTCGGAGTCCGTTTACTTATCATATCACGTACCTCCTATTTTTAAGTATTATGGAGTGTTCCGGAACGTTTGTTTTATGTGTTCCTCCGGTGTCATGGTTTGGATAACATTGCTTTCAACATTAAAAGGCGTACCTAAGATATAATGCTTAATTCTTTCTCCATTGACCACCTTCGGGTTAGTACCTTCGGCGTTATTAATCTTGATAGCTCCAGAACGATAAACCTCTTCAATAATATATGGTCCTTCCCATTTGGAGAGAAGCTTTCCTGCAAAGAATCTTAAACGAGAGTTGAATAAAAGAACATAATCTCCTATTTTGAATTCCCGCTTTTGGATTCTTTTGTCATGCCATCTTTTTACCTTTTCTTTGAATAGCTTGGCATTTTCATACGCTTGGGTTCTCCATTCCTCTAGTGAGCTAATATCACATAGCCTCTTCTCACCGGCAAGTTTGAAATCATAATTGAGTTCTTTAATTGCCCAAAATGCTTTGTGTTCTAGTTCTAGAGGCAAATGACAAGCCTTTCCATATACCATTTTATATGGAGACATACCCATAGGGTTTTTATAATTTTGTTAGAGGAAGCAAAAGGCCCCATGTAATCAAAACCCCACACGTCAAATGGTTCAACAACAAGTGAATAATTCATAGGCATTTCTTGAGGCTTACCGATATTACCAATTCTTTGACATTCCTCACAAGACAAGACAAACTTACGGGCATCCTTGAAGAGAGTAGGCCAATAAAAACCAGATTGCAGTACCGTATGAGCAGTTCTATCTCCCGCATGATGTCCTCCATAAGCTTAGGAATGACATTTCCGTAGGATCTATTCCTGTTCATGCTCAGGTACACAACGCCTAATAGTACCATCTACTCCTTCTTTATAAAGATGTGGGTCATCCCAAAAGTAAAGTCTCAAGTCATAGATTTTTTTTCTCTTTTGTTGGTATGTGAAACTAGGTGGTATATATTTAGCAACAATGTAATAAGCATAATCAGCATACCAAGGTGTGTTGCATGAGACACTTGTTGCAGCTAGTTGTTCATCAAGGAAACTGTCATCAATAGGTAGTGGGTCATCAAGGATATTTTCTAACCTAGACAAGTTATCAGCTACGGGGTTCTCTGCTCCTTTCCTATCAACGATATGTAAGTCAAATTCTTGAAGCAAAAGAACCCACCTAATTAGTCTAGGTTTAGCATCTTTCTTTTCCATAAGATATTTTATAGTAGCATGATCGGTGTGAACAATAACTTTGGAGTCAACAATATAGGATCTAAATTTATCACAACCAAACACAACCGCTAAAAATTCTTTTTCAGTAGTAGCAGAGTTTCGTTGGGCACTCTCTAGAGTTTTACTAGCATAATGGCTAACATTCAATTTCTTATCAACTCTTTGTCCTAGGACAGCACCAACAGCATAATCACTAGCATCACACATGATTTCAAAGGGCAAGTTCCAATCAGGTGGTTGAATGATAGGTGCAGAGGTTAAGGCTTTCTTGAGTGTTTCAAAGGCTTCCACACAATCGTCATCAAAAACAAAAGGAATATCCTTTTGCAAAAGATTAGTAAGAGGCCTAGAAATTTTATAAAGTCTTTAATGAACCTCCTATAAAAACCAGCATGACCAAGGAAACTTCGAATACCTTTAATATCTTTAGGACACGACATTTTCTCAATTGCATCAACCTTAGCTTTATCCACCTCAATACCTCGCTCAGATATTTTATGCCCTAAGACAATACCTTCATTAACCATAAAGTGGCACTTCTCCCAATTCAAGACAAGATTAGTTTGTTCACATCTCTGCAAAACTCGATCAAGATTTCTTAAGCAATCATCAAAAGAAGTTCCGTAAACGGAAAAATCATCCATGAAAACCTCTACAATCTTTTCACAAAAGTCAGAGAATATAGTAGTCATACATCTTTGAAAGGTAGCAGGTGCATTGCATAAACCAAAAGGCATACGTCTATAAGCATAAGTTCCAAAAGGGCAAGTAAAGGTGGTTTTCTCTTGATCGGATTGTGACACAGGTATTTGAGAGAAACCAGAATATCCATCCAGAAAACAAAAGTGTGTGTGCTTAGATAGTCTCTCTAGCATTTGATCAATGAAAGGCAAAGGGTAATGATCTTTTCTAGTAGCTTTATTTAATTTTCTAAAATCAATTACCATTCTATAGCCAGTGACAACTCTTTGTGGAATGAGTTCATTATTATCATTAGGAACAACGGTAATACCTCCTTTCTTAGGGACACAATGAACGGGACTTACCCATCTACTATCAGCTATGGGATAGATTATACCTGCTTCCAGAAGCTTTAATATTTCAGTTCTTACCACTTCTTTCATCTTAGGATTGAAAAACGCGTTGGTGATCAACAACGGGTTTAGCATCAGGTTCCATATTGATCTTGTGCTGACATAGAGTGGGACTAATGCCCTTAAGATCATCAAGAGTATATCCAATAGCAGCCCGGTGCTTCCTTAGAACTTTCAATAATCTTTCTTCTTCATGTTCTGAAAGGTTAGCACTAATAATAACAGGATATATCTTTTTCTCATCAAGATAAGCATACTTCAAAGTGTCAGGCAATTGTTTCAATTCAAACACATGATCACCTTTAGGTGGAGGAGGACCTCCAAGGGTTTCAATAGGCAAATTGTGTTTCAGGAGAGGTTGTTGTTCAAAGAAAATTTGATCTATTTCATTTCTTTCACGCATGTGCATATCATTTTCATGGTCAAGCAAATATTGTTCTAGGGTATCAGTAGGAGGAACGGCAACAGAAGCAAGACCAATTATTTCATCTTCACTAGGTAATGCTTTATCACGAGGTTGTCTACTAAACTTGAAAAAATTAAACTCATGAGACACATTACCAAAACTGACACTGACAGTTTGTTTTTCACAATCTATCTTAGCATTGACGGTGCTCAAGAAAGGTCTACCAAAGATAATGGGACAAAAGTCATCTTGTGGGGAACCAAGAACTAGAAAATCAGCAGGGTATTTTACTTTCCCACACAAGACTTCAACATCTCTAACAATCCCAAGTGGTGTGATAGTATCTCTATTAGCAAGTTTAATAGTAACATCAATATCTTCCATTTCAGCAGGTGCTATTTCATTCATAATTTCTTGGTATAAGGTAAAAGGGATAACACTCACACTAGCACCTAAATCACATAAACCATGATAGCAATGATCTCCCATTTTAACTGAGACAACGGGTAAGCCTTCTATAGGTCTATGTTTATCTTTCTTATCAGGTTTACCAATTCTAGCAGCTTCATCACAAAGGTAGATGACATGCCCATCAACATTTTTTCCCAAGAGATCTTGAACCATAGCAACACTAGGTTCTAATTTAATTTGCTCAGGGGGTTTAGGTGCTCTTATATTACTCTTACGAACCACGGTTGATACCTTAGCATGTTCCTTTATCCTAACAGGGAAAGGTGGCTTTTCAATATAAGCAGTGGGCACAACTGGATCAACATTGTAAAGGATGGTTTCTTCTTTAGCTATGACCGGTTCTTTAATTTCTTCTTTAATAGGGGGATGATATTTAAACCACTTCTCCTTAGGGAGATCAACTTGAGTAGCAAATGCTTCGCAGAAAGAGGCTACTATCATTGAGTCAAGTCCATATTGAGTGCTAAACTTGTGAAAAGTATCGGTATTCATAAAAGATTTAACACAATCAAATTCAAGCTTTATACATAACACATTACCTTCGTCGAGTTCCCAATCTTCAGAGTTGCGTTTAATTCTTTCCAAGAGATCCCACTTAAAATCAATAGTCTTCTTCATATAAGAACCAGCACAAGAAGTATCGAGCATGGATTGATCATTATAAGAAAGCCGAGCATAAAAATTCTGAATGATAACTTCCCTTGGAATGTCATGATTGGGGCATGAATATAACATTGACTTAAGCCTCCCCAAGCTAGAGCGATACTTTCTCCTTCACGAGGCCAAAAATTATATATATAATTCCGATCACAATGAACTAGATGCATAGGATAAAACTTTTGATGGAATTCCAATTGCAAACGATTCCAGTTCCATGATCCAAGGTCATCACATAGCCTATACCATGTCAATGCTTTTCCCTCCAAAGATAAAGGGAAAACCTTCTTCTTAACTTCATCTCCGGGTAAACCTGCAAGCTTAAATAATCCACATATTTCGTTCACATATAGGAGATGCATATCAGGATGTTCAGTTCCATCTCCTGCATAAGGTTTAGCAAGCAAGTGTTCTAGCATACCCGAAGGAATTTCATAAGTAACATTTTCAGTAGGTGCTGTAGGTTGAGGGGTAACTAATTGTGGTTCCGATCGAGGTGAAGATACCCCGAACAAACCCCTCAAAGGATTGTTCTCCATGGTAGCAAGTAGCAATAAATTTCAGCACGTAGTATAAGTTTTTCCTTACCGATTTCCACTTACCAAGAGCGCTTCAATCCCCGGAAACGGCACCAGAAAAGAGTCTTGATGACCCACAAGTATAGGGGATCAATCGTAGTCCTTTCGATAAGTAAGAGTGTCGAACCCAACGAGGAGCAGAAGGAAATGACAAGCGGTTTTCAGCAAGGTAATTTCTGCAAGCACTGAAATTGTAGGTAATAGATAGTTTGATAGCAAGATAATTTGTAACGAGCAAGTAACGGTAATGGTAAACAAGGTGCAGCAAGGTAGCCCAATCCTTTTGAGGCAAGGGACAGGCCAGAACAATCACTAGTAATAGGCAAAGTGTTCTTGAGGGTACACGGGAATTTCATCTAGTCACTTTTATCATGTTGGTTTGATTCGTGTTCGCTACTTTGATAATTTGATATGTGGGTGGACCAGTGCTAAGGTGCTGTTCTTACTTGAACTAACAACCTACTTATGACTAACCCCCTCGCAAGCATCCACAACTACGAGAAAAGTATTAAGACAAAGTCTAACCATAGCATTAAACATGTGGATCCAAATCAGCCCCTTACGAAGTAGCGCATAAACTAGGGTTTAAGCTTCTGTCACTCTAGCAACCCATCATCTAATAACTACTCCACAATGCATTCCCTAAGGCCCATGAACGGTGAAGTGTCATGTAGTCTACGTTCACATGACACCATTATGGGAATCGCTCCGCCGGAGGGAAAAAGTGCTCCTGCCCAAGTTCCGCCTCAAGGCGGCGGCGCTTCGTCCCAAAAGTCCTCCTCCTAATTTTTTTAGGTTTTTTGGGAATTTATACCAGAAGATGGGCCCCAGAAGTGGGCCAGGCTGGGCACGATAAACCAGGGCACGCCTAGGGGGGCCTGGTGCGCACTGGTGGGTGGTGCCCACCTGGGAGCCCACCTCCGGTAGTTTTCAGCTCCAGTAAATATTATTAAATACAAAAATAATCTCCGTAAATTTTCAGCTTTATTGGAGTTGTGCAGAATACGTATCTCTGACGTGCTTTTCTTGGGTCCAGAATTCCAGCTGCCGGTATTCTCCCTCTTTGTGTAAACCTTGCATATTATGAGAGAAAAGGCATTAGAATTACTCCATAAAGCATTATTATGCATAAAAACATTATAAATAATAGTAGTAAATCATGACTTCTCCCGTGACCTCAAGAACAAAGCTAACTACTCACAAATAATAATCATGCTCAAGATTAGAGGAGTATTGAATAACATAATGGATCTGAACATATAATCTTCCACCAAATAAACCATATAGTAATCAACTACGCAAGGTAATCAACACTACTAGTCACCCACAGGTACCAATCTGAGGTTCCGGTACAAAGATTGAACACAAGAGATGATCTAGGGTTTGAGAGGAGATGGTGCTGTTGAAGATGTTGATGAAGATTGGCCTCCCAAAGATGAGAGGTGTGTTGGTGATGACGATAGCTTCGATTTCCCCCTCTGGGAGGGAAGTTCCCCCAGCGGAATCGCTCCGCCGGAGGGCAAAAGTGCTCCTGCCCAAGTTCCGCCTCGAGGCGGCGGTGCTTCGTCCCGAAAGTCCTCCTCCTAATTTTTGTTAGGTTTTTTGGGAATTTATACTAGAACATGGGCACCGAAAGCGGGCCAGGCTGGGCACGACACACCAGGGCGCGCCGAGGGGGGCCTAGCGCGCCCTGGTGGGTGGTGCCCACCTGGGAGCCCACCTCCGGTATTTTTCAGCTCCAGTAATTATTATTAAATACAAAAATAATCTCCGTAAATTTTCAGCTTTATTGGAGTTGTGCAGAATAGGTATCTCTGACGTGCTTTTCTTGGGTCCAGAATTCCAGCTGCCGGTATTCTCCCTCTTTGTGTAAACCTTGCATATTATGAGAGAAAAGGCATTAGAATCACTCCCCAAAGCATTATTATTCAACAAAACAAAGTAAATAACAGTAGGAAATCATGATGCAAAATGGACGTATCAACCTCTTCGATAACATATGGTCCTTGCCATTTGGAAAGAAGTTTTCCTACAAAAAATCTAAAACGAGAGTTGTACAAAAGAACATATTCTCCAACTTTGAATTACCGCTTTTGGATTCTTTTGTCATGCCAACTTTTAAATTTTTCTTTGTATAGTTTGGCATTTTCATAAGCTTGAGTTCTTCATTCATCTAGTGAGCTAATATCAAATAACCACTTTTCACCAGCAAGTTTGAAATCATAGTTGAGTTCTATAATTTCCCAAAATGCTTTGTGTTCTAATTCTAGAGGCAAATGACAAGCTTTTCCATATAACATTTTGTATGGAGACATACCCATAGGATTTTTATAAGGTATTCTATTGGCCTAAAGTGCATAATCTAGTTTCTTAGACCAATTCTTTCGGGGCCTATTGACAATTTTTTGTAATATTAATTTTATTTCTCTATTGCTAAGTTCAACTTGACCAATAGATTGAGGATGATAGGGTGATGCAATTCTATGGTTAACATCATATTTAACAAGCATTTTACGAAAAGCACCATGAATAAAGTGTGAACCACCATCAGTCATTAAATATCTAGGGACTCCAAACCTCGGGAAAATAACTTCTTTAAGCATTTTAATGGAGGTGTTAGGATCAGCACTACTAGTTGGAATCGCTTCTACCCACTTAGTAAAATAATCAACAGCAACCAAAATATGAGTATACCTATTAGACGAAGGAAAAGGTCCCATATAGTCAAAACTCCAGACATCAAATGGTTCAACAACAAGTGAATAATTCATAGGCATTTCCTGACGCTTACCGATATTACCAATTATTTGACATTCATCACAAGACAAGACAAACTTACGGGCATCCTTGAAGAGAGTAGGCGAATAAAAACCAGATTACAATACCTTGTGAGCAGTTCTTTCTCCCGCATGATGTCCTCCATAAGCTTTGGAATGACATTTCTATAGGATTTGTTCCTGTTCATGCTCAGGTACACAACGTCTAATAATACCATCTACCCCTTCTTTGTAAAGATGTGGGTCATCCCAAAAGTAATGTCTTAAATCATAGAAGAATTTTTTCTTTTGTTGGTATGTAAAACTAGGTGGTATATATTTAGCAACAATGTAGTTAGCATAATCAGCATACCTATGAGTGTTTTGAGAAACATTTATTTCAGCGAACTGTTCATCAGGAAAACTATCATCAATAGGTAATGGGTCATCAAGAATATTTTCGAACCTAGACAAGTCATCAGCTACGGGGTTCTCAGCTCCTTTCCTATCAGTGATATGTAAATCAAACTCTTGAAGCAAGAGAACCCACCTAATGAGTCTAGGTTTAGCATCTTTCTTTTCCAAAAGATATTTTATTGCAACATGATTAGTGTGAACAATAACTTTGGAAACAACGATGTAAGATCTAAATTTATCACAAGCAAACACAACTGCTAAAAATTCTTTTTTTGTAGTAGCATAATTTCTTTGGGCATTGTCTAGAGTTTTACTAGCATAGTGGATAACATTTAATTTCTTATCAACTCTTTGTCCTAGAACAGCACCAATAGCATAATCACTATCATCACACATAATTTCAAAAGGCAAGTTCCAATCAGGTGGTTGAACAATAGGTGAAGAAGTTAAGGCTTTCTTAAGTGTTTTAAACGCTTCTACACAATCATCATAAAAACAAATGGAATATCCTTTTGTGAAAGATTAGTAAGAGGCCTAGAAATTTTAGAGAAGTCTTTAATAAACCTCCTATAGAAACCAGCATGGCCAAGAAAACTCCGAATACCATTGATATCTTTAGGACATGGCATTTTCTCAATTGCATCAACTTTAGCTTTATCCACCTCAATACCTCATTCAGATATTTTATGCCCCAAGACAATACCTTCATTAACCATAAAGTGGCACTTCTCCCAATTCAAGATGAGTTTAGTTTGTTCACATCTCTACAAAACTCGATCAAGGTTGCTTAAGCAATCATCAAAAGAAGTTCCGTAAACGGAAAAATCATCCATGAAAACATCCAGAATCTTTTCACAAAAATAAGAGAATATAGCAGTCGTACATCTTTGAAAGGTAGCAGGTGCATTGCATAAACCAAAAGGCATACGTCTATAAGCATAGGTTCCAAAAGGACAAGTAAAGGTGGTTTTCTCTTGATCAGTTTGTGACAGAGGTATTTCAGAGAAACCAGAATATCCATCCAGAAAACAAAAGTGTGTGTGGTTAGATAATCTTTCTAGCATTTGATCAATGAAAGGCACAGGGTAATGATCTTTTCTAGTAGCTTTATTTAATTTTCTAAAATCAATTACCATTCTATAGGCAGTGACAATTCTTTGTGGGATAAGTTCATTTTTATCATTAGGAACAACAGTAATACCTCCCTTCTTAGGGACACAATGAACGGGGCTTACCCATATAATATCAGCTATGGCATAAATTATACCTGCTTCCAGAAGCTTTAATATTTCAGTTCTTACCACTTCTTTCATCTTAGGATTCAATCGTCGTTGGTGATGAACAACGGGTTTAGCATCAGGTTCCATATTAATCTTGTGTTGACATAGAGTGGGACTAATGCCCTTAAGATCATCAAGAGTATATCCAATTGCAGCCCGGTGCTTCCTAGGAATTTTTAATAATCTTTCTTCTTCATCTTCTGAAAGTTTAGCACAAATACTAACAGGATATATCTTTTTCTCATCAAGATAAGCATACTTCAAAGTGGCAGGCAATTGTTTTAATTCAAACACAGGATCACCTTTAGGTGGAGGAGGACCTCCTAGAGTGTCAATAGGCAAATTGTGTTTTAGGAGAGGTTGTTGTTCAAAGAAAATTTTATCTATTACATTTATTTCATGCAAGTGCATATCATTTTCATGATCTAGCAAATATTGTTCTAGTGGACAAGTACGAGGAACAACAATAGAAGCAAGACCAATTATTTCATCCTTACTAGATAATTCTTTATTACGGGGTTGTATACTAAAGTTGGAAAAGTTAAACTCATGAGACACATCACCAAAATTAACATTGTCGGTTTCTCTCTTGCAATCTATCTTAGCATTAACAGTGTTCAAGAAATGTCTACCAAAGATAATGTGACAAAAGTCATCTTCTGGGGAACCAAGAACTAGAAAATCAGTAGGATATTTTATTTTCCCACACAAGTCATCTTGTGGGGAACCAAGCATGCTACATTTTCAGTCTTTATTTCTTACACCCATACATGGCAATGGGTTGCACCCGTGGGGCCCACATGTCTGTGTTGTGCACATGACAGTCCTGCTGATAGGTTCATATGACACATGTGTCCCATCTATATGTATAGTTGATACCTAGTCAAAATTGACATGTAGACATGACACATAGTTAAAATTGACACGTATACACGACACGTAGGCAAAAATGTTGAGGTGTCGCCCAGTCACCTCCACGCATATGATTATGACCTTATTATTGGTCATTATGGATCTGAAATAGGATAATGAACAATGCTACACATCTTAATGACTATTTTGTGCAATGGGATTATGACCTTATGAACAAAAACGTCATAATTTAATAGGGTTTGGACCCTCACGGACTCTCCATGACGAATTTCTAAAATTTTGCCATAAATCAACGACCAATTAGACCACCGTCGTTAGTTTTGGTCATAATTGAGTGTTTTTCTTGTAGTGCTTCAACATCTCTAACAATCCCAAGTGGTGTGATGGTGTCTCTATTAGCAAGTTTAATAGTAACATCAATGTCTTGTACTTCAGCAGGTGCTATGTCATTCATAATTTCTTGGTATAAGGAAAAAGGAATAGCACTCACACTACCACCCATCTCACATAACCCATGATAACAATGATCTCCTATTTAACTGAGACAATAGGCATGCCAACTATGGGTCTATGTTTATCTTTTTCATCGGGTTTCGCAATTCTAGCAGCTTCATCACAGAAGTAAATAACATGCCCATCAATATTTTCTACCAAGAGATCTTTAACCATAGCAACACTAGGTTCTACTTTCATTTGTCCAGATGGCTTAGGTGCTTTAATATTACTTTTGCGAACCACAGTTGATACCTTAGCATGTTCCTTTATCGTAACAGGGAAAGGTGGTTTTTCAATATAAGTAGTAGGCACAACTGGATCAACATTGTAAATGATGGTTTCATCTTTAGCTTTTACCGGTTCTTTAATTTCTTCTTTAATAGGGGGATGATATTTAAACCACTTATCCTTAGGGAGATCAACATGAGTAGCAAATGATTCCCAAAAAGAGGCTACTATCTCAGAGTCAAGTCCATATTTAGTGCTAAACTTGTGAAAAGCATCGGTATTCATAAAAGATTTAACACAATCAAACTTAAGCTTAATACCTGACTCATTACCTTCATCGAGTTCCAAATCTTAAGAGTTACGTTTACATCTTTCTAAGATCCCACTTGAATTCAATAGTCTTCTTCATAAAAGAACCAATACAAGAAGTATCGAGCATGGATCGAGCATTATGAGAAAGCCGAGCATAAAAGTTTTGAATAATAATTTCTCTCAAGAGATCATGATTGGGGCATGAATATAACATTGACTTAAGCCTCCCCCAAGCTAGAGCGATGCTTTCTCCTTCACGAGGCCAAAAAATATATATATACTTCCGATCACGATGAACTAGATGCATAGGATAAAACATTTGGTGGAATTCTAATTTTAATCAATTCCAGTTCCATGATCCAATATCATCAGATAGCCTATACCATGTCAATGCTTTTTCCTTCAAAGATAAAGGGAAAACCTTCTTATTAACTTCATCTCCGGATAAACCTGCAAGCTTAAATAATCCACAAATTTCATCTACATGTATTAGATGCATATCAGGATGTTCAGTTCCGTCACCTGCATAAGGATTAGCTAGTGGTTGTTCTATCATACCCGAAGGAATTTCATAACCAATATTTTCAGTAGGTGTAGTAGGTTGAGGGGCAACTAATTGTGGTTCCGGTCGAGGTGAAGATACCCCGAACAAACCCCTCAATGGATTGTTTTCCATAGTAGCAAGTGATAATAAATTTCAGCATGTACTATAATTTTTTCCTTACCAATTTCCACTTCCCAAGAGCGCTTCAGTCCCTGGCAATAGCGCCAGAAAAGAGTCTTGATGACCCACAAGTTTAGGGGGTCAATCGTAGTCCTTCCGATAAGTAAGAGTGTCGAACCCAATGAGGAGCATAAGGAAATGACAAGCGGTTTCGAGCAAGGTAATTTATGCAAGCACTGAAATTGTAGGTAACAGGTAGTTTGATAGCAAGATAATTGGTAACGAGCAAGTAACGGTAACGGTAAACAAAGTGCAGCAAGATAGCCCAATCCTTTTGTGGCAAAGTGTAACATCCCAAATTTTGGTATGTTATATTAATGACTAGAAAGATTGTTTGATTGATTGAGTGATTGAATTTGAGTGAAAATTGAAACTTTTAAAAACTTTTGAATGAGAGGGAATAAAATGAATTTCCCCTTTTTTTTACTTCAAATTCAACCAATTCAAAACAGTGAGAGAAGATGACATGACTTCTTCAAAATAAAGGGTTTCAAAAGTGGATTTGAAAATATTCTATTTTGGTTCTATTTTAAAGTTTCAAAGAATTCAACGTTGCTTGCCCAAATTCAAAATCTTGAGAGGAGCAATATGACACTCAAAACCAGGGGCAATTTGAATTATATTTGAATTTATAAAACTCAAAAAAACTATTTGGAAAATATTTCAATTTAAAATTCAAAGTCATTCCTGAAGTGGTTTTCAAATTTATTTTCTCTCCAAAAATAAAATATATGGAAAATAGGGTAAAATAATTCCCTTCAATGGAAAAATGGAGAAAAATGAATTTGAAATCATTTTGGTATTTTTGAAAATATTTTATTGCATCAGAAGCATTGTTTGCATTATCTGATTTTGTGAGTATTTTATTTGAGCTAGGGATATGTTCATGTTGTAGAATTTCTTTTTCTAAATTTTTTGATATATAATACTCCAATATTCGGAGTTATATTTATTTTATTTTCTTTGTTTTAGTTTACTATTTTTATGAAAAAGGGAAAGGAATTCTTTAATTAGGAAAACTTTGGCGCGGCCCACAACGAATCTGGCCCATATCCCCCTCCCTCCGGATCCGAATATTTTCGGATCGGCCACCGATCCGCACCCACGCTCTCTCTCTCCAACTGCCACCCTGGCCCCACCACCCGACCGTATCTCGACATGGTCATCTCCTTCCTTACCCCGCCCCGATTTTTCCTTTCGTCGGAGATCCATCGGTCGATCGGATCCCGCCACGCTCCCCTTCCGTTTAGAACCCCCTCCCCCCCCCGACCCCCTATCTATAAATCCCAACGCTTCCGCAACTCCTTTTCGCCAGAAGCCCCGTTGCAATGATGAGAAGAAGAATTGTGCACGCAAGTTATGTGGAGAGATAGGACACACTCAGGAATAACACACAGAGGCTTGACTCGTTTTGAGTCGGGATGCTAAAGAAATGGTATCAGAGCACATGTTGACTGCAGAACGTGACCCTAGGAAATGGCTTAGAAATAGGAAGACCTTGATAGGAACAACTTTTGTTTTCACTACTCTCGTCACTTCTTGATTTCTTTTATTGAACCTTCCTTATTTCAAACTATAGATGGAGAGCTACATTCTAAATGAAAGAGAGCACTATGAGGATGTTCTCGGAGGCCCTTTCCTCATGGTGCTGGTACAGATGATGAAGCTGTCGATACCTGAGATCAAGGTGACTAAGAGGAAGTCTGGACTTTGGGGCGTCAAGACTCAAGTGTTTGGACATAAAGAAGACCCCAAGACTGAAGACATCAAGTATGGCACATTGAACCATGACTGTGTATGGGCTTGAACACTGCCGTCCATGATGCTATCGCATGTTTGAGCTATCGTCATCGTGCTGAGTTAGGTACCCACTACTTTGGAAGGCTCGGATGGCAGAAGCCTGATGGAGCACACATCATCCTGACAGATGAACAGAAGAGGAAGTGTTCACATGTACTGGTGTATAATCAAGAACTAGAGCATTACATCAAAAACCTTCAAATGGACCTTCTCACACAATTATTTGAGAATGAAGCACTTCGTGAGGACCTCAAGGCCGAGAAGCTGAAGGTAGCCAATCTGAAGAAACACGATCCCGAGATTCAGAAGCTTCGTCAAGACTTGAAGAATAGCCAGGCCATGGCACATGCTGGTGATGTTGAAATCCAAACGCTCAAGAACCAACTCCTGGAACTACAGGGACGACATAGGAAACTCCGAGTCAACGGGGATAATCTGGCGGAAGAACTTGAGAAGATGAAGCATGACCAGAAGAAGCCCAGTGACGATGAAGACATGGAATAAGCTAGATTAGTAGTAGCCCCACCATGAGAGAAATAAAGATGAACGTTTTTGCGAATTGTATGATCGACCATACCAACCTTATGTGGGTGGCGATACTATAGTGTTGATTGAACTTTATGAATGTGTGGACATGAGATTTTGATGATTTTGTGTCTTTGAGTTGTTTGTATCTTTTCTCTCTCTCTTACCCATCTCATCCCCAAAACCTTGGACCCAATAGATGGCGAATGAAGCTGGACTGGTAATCTCTGTACCAATGACCCAGATGGAGGCAGAAATATGTATCCAGAACATGGAGAACCACTTCGGGAGCAACTTGATCTCAAGGAAGTATGAGGTTCAATATGCTCTTCAGCACTTTACTCACAGTGTTGCAACCTGGTAGAAAATGCATCAAGCCATACAAGGATGTAATGGAGCGGAAACTTGGGAAGAATTCAAGAAGACTTTGTTGAGATCCCGTCTCATCCAAAAGCACTGTGATAAATTGATAAAGGAGCCTTGTGCATGAAAGATCTGTGGAGAAATAGGACACACCCATGAAGAACACAAGGATGGATGCCCTCATTGTGAAGAAAATCACCCACCTGAGGAATGCCCAGCTAGTGAGGTGACTTTTTTCTTATGCGAAGGAACCACCCACTACCCAGCTCAGTGCCACATTTATCCCAAGGTGCAACAAGTTGTCAAACAGCAGAAAGAAGCAATGAAGGAAACCACCAAGAAGATTTTAGAAGAACCTGTGATAAAGGAAGATATTGAAGACCCTGTTGGACAAATCCTAAGCCTAACCAATTTTTTCTCCAATGCCTTCTACTCATGTGGAGAAGAAGGACATTTTTCACAGGATTGCATGAAGGAAAGCCAAAAGTGTCTAGGAGACTTCCCGATAGAAAAGGTAGAGTTTGATCCACATGAAATAGAAGAACTAGTCAGAACGAAGAAGTCCAGGAAGAAGAGAAAGTACACCAGGAAGAGCCAAATCCCTGCACATAAGGACCTGAGTTATATTCCATGTTTTAAATGCAATACCTTGGGTCACTATGCCCATATGTGCCCAGGAAAAGAGCCAAGAAACCAAGGAGTAGACGTAGTCACCAACAAGCCCCGTGACTTGTCAAAGGTCATCTGTTTACGTTGCAAGGAAGTAGGACATGGTGCTAGGGAGTGTTCAAATCAGAAAAAAGCTTAAGCAGAGTACTTCGGATTTTGGTACTGCAATAAGGAATGTAACAAACATAGTAGTAAGCACTTTTATATTCATGAGGATATGGAGTTGAATTATGTAACGGAAGTCTCAGAGATTGTAATAACTTCATGAACCAATAGAGTTTCTTGTGTCATGATTTCCTATGATGAATTGTATGGGTTATTACTCTATAAACAAAGATCTCCAACCATTTTTGAGGATATGAGAAAATATGGTCTATGCAGGCATGAGTATCATTCATTTTAAGTGTGGTAGTAATCTGTAAGACCACAAGAACCAAGGAAAAAGAATGTACACTTCATGCCAAGGAGTTTGGATAAATGAATACAGATGAAGGTAATGCTGGACCATATAAAACTATGTGGATGACAACATTTGTAATAAAGTATTCTTGAAGTTTGAGTTTTGAGAATAGAATGAAGATGAAATGAAAGAATGATTATGGTGAACCAATACCTTATTGGCAAACAGACCAATGGAAAGGAAAATGCATTCCACAAAGTGGAGTTTGGACAAGAATAAGTCTATGATTTATTACCTCAAGGGTATGATGGAATGAATTGAAGGCAATGTTGGAATGTGAAATGCTAGTAACCCCAAGGCTGAGTTAAAGCTGCACAAGTATTCAAGTGAGACCACAAACCACAAAGCTGAGGATTAATAAGGATTAAGGACTACCTTTATGAAGGAAGGAACTTGGAAGAAGCTATGACTGATCAGCAAAAGTTTTCTTCGAAGCATGCGTAAACCAGAGAGTTGTGAAGAAACGATAGATCGTTTGTTCAGCTTGCAGAATCAATGGATTTATCGGAGCTTCGTTCGCTTGACAAGAGCAATTTCTGCAACGCTTGTGATAGGAAGCCCAAGTGTTAGAACACGAGATTCGCTAAACCTTATACAAGGTAATGATTTCAGTGCGACATGGATTGGCCACCATGACGACTTACTCTTATCATTTCTCTTGTTATTCGGAATGGTAAATCTGAGTGACTTACCCATAGTAAAGAGACGACATTCTTTGAAGCTTTTGTTTAAGCCTTAGAAAGGTATGATGAAGACCCCTTGTACATGGCAGCCGCTGCCAAACGTAGGAAATTTTGCGGTGAGGATGAATCCAAGACCCATTTCACTGCAGGATAACCACTAATGGTAGACCACCATGAGATCATCGATAAGTTATTTAGAATGATCACGAGACTTGTCAGTTAAGAAGACCCAGTAACGAAAGAACTTTGTATTGACCAAGGAAACACTGGATTTTGAAGAAAACATTATGACTATAAAGGAAGAACATCAACAAGGAGTTGCTGTGGAGAATGTGAAGAGGCAAATATTGCTAAGGACCCCAGAGGATTGTCCTGACTTTGAGGGAGCAGTAACTCTCATTTTAAGTGTGGTAGCACCCACACTTTTCAGGTCAATGGATTTGTTAGAAGACCCCCAAACCATAACCTTTTCTTTCTAGCCTCTTTGAATCTCGAGGACGAGATTCATTTTAAGTGTGGTAGGTTTGTAACATCCCAAATTTTGGTATGTTATATTAATCACTAGAAAGATTGTTTGATTGATTGAGTGGTTGAATTTGAGTGAAAATTGAAACTTTTAAAAACATTTGAATGAGAGGGAATAAAATGACTTTCCCCTTTGTTTTTGAATTCAAATTCAACCAATTCAAAACAGTGAGAGAAGATGACATGACTTCTTCAAAATAAAGGGTTTGAAAAGTGGATTTGAAAATATTCTATTTTGGTTCTATTTTAAAATTTCAAAGAATTCAAAGTTCCTTGCCAAAATTCAAAATCTTGAGAGGAGCAATATGACACTCAAAACCAGGGGCAATTTGAATTATATTTGAAATTTATAAAACTCAGAAAAACTATTTGGAAAATATTTCAATTTCAAATTCAAAGTCATTCTTGAAGTGGTTTTCAAATTTATTTTTTCTCCCAAAATAAAATATATGGAAAATAGGGTAAAATGATTCCCTTCAATGGAAAAATGGAGAAAAATGAATTTGAAATCATTTTGGTATTTTTGAAAATATTTTATTGCATTTTAATTGCAATAGAAGCACTGTTTGTATTATCTGATTTTGTGAGTATTTTATTTGAGCTAGGGAATATGTTCATGTTGTAGAATTTCTTTTTCTGAAAATTTTGATATATAATACTCCAATATTCAGAATTATATTTATTTTCTTTCCTTTATTTTAGTTTACTATTTTTATGAAAAAGGGAAAGGAATTCTTTAGTTAGGAAAACTTTGGCGCGGCCCCCAGCGAATCTGGCCCATATCCCCCTCCCTCCGGATCCGAATATTTTCGGATCGGCCACCGATCCGCACCCACGCTCTCTCTCTCCCACTGCCACCCTGGCCCCACCACTCGACCATATCTCGACACAGTCATCTCCTTCCTTACCCAGCCCCGATTTTTCCTTTCGCCACAGATCCGCCGGCTGATCGGATCCCGCTGTGCTCCCCTTCCGTTTAGAACCCCCTGACCCCCTGGCTATAAATCCCAGCCCTTCCATGACTCCTTTTTGCCAGAAGCCCCGTTGCAGTGATGAGAAGAAGAATAGTGCATGCAAGTTATGTGGAGAGATAGGACACACTCGGGATGAACACACAGAGGCTTGACCGTTTCAGGTCAGGTCACTACACAAAGGATGATACGTCTCCAACGTATCTATAATTTTTGATTGTTCCATGCTATTATATTATCAATCTTGGATGTTTTACAATCATTTTATAGCAACTTTATATCATTTTTTGGGACTAACCTATTGACTTAGTGCCAAGTGCTAGTTGCTGTTTTTTGCTTGTTTTTTTACTTCGCAGAATATCAGTACTAATGGAAGCCCAAACACCATGAAACTTTTTGGAGATTTTTTTGTGCCAGAAGACACCTGGAGGACCAAAGAAGCACCAGAGAGGAGGGCCGAGTGAGGGAGTCCTGGACTAGGGGGTCCTCGGGCCGCTAGCCTACCTTCCAGTAGGCCGGCTGGATGGGCCGCTCTCTGGCCATCCTGGGAAGGGCCGAATGTATCGAAGACCCCACGTTCCAGAAGGAAGCCTCGAAGGCACGTCGTGCACTACAAGTCAAGATGAGGAGATTGGCATTCTCCATCCCCGGCTGGTGACTTGTCATGTGTAAACCCTAGGAACCCCCCGGTGTCTATATAAACCGGGAGGGTTTTAGACTGTACGACGGAGAAACTCATCTAGGGTTTAGCTATTCGATCTCGAGGTAGATCAACTCTATAACCTCCATACCATCAATATAATCAAGCAGGACGTAGGGTTTTACCTCCATAGGAGGGCCCGAACCTGGGTAAACATCGTCTCCTTTGTCCCTTTGTTACCATCAATCCTAGACTCACAGCTCGGGACCCGCTACCCGAGATCCGCTGATTTTGACACCGACATTGGTGCTTTCATACGACCAGCCGAACCGCCCTCCCCAAGGACGAGATAGGACGGCTGGCGATGCCGGTTCTAGGCCGGCGATACCCCGCAGAAGGGGAAAGGAGCCAATGGAGCCTGAGGACAGGTACGACCTACGACGCCACCTGGATTATAGAACAGGCCGCATGAGATCCATCTACGGATCTAGAGGGTACTCCCCCGATAGACGGGACGAGTACCGGCCCTGGCTTGACCGAAACAATAGAGTTCGGGACCAAAACCGGGCCAGAACAAACGCCGACTACCGGCGTGATATAGGTCGGGTCAGAGGCGCTGCCCACCCACTGTGCTTCACCGACGAGTTTATGCACAATCAGTTCCCGGAAGGGTTCAAACCTGTGAACATCGAGCAATACGACGGCACGACTGACCCAGCAGTGTGGATTGAGGATTTCCTCCTCCACATTCACATGGCACGGGGAGATGATCTCCACGCCATCAAGTACCCCCCCCCTTAAACTTAAGGGACCAGCTTGACACTGTTTAAACAGTCTCCCCGAAAATTCTATCGGGACCTGGGAGGACCTCGAGGATGCATTCCGATCTAACTTCTAGGGAACCTACGTGCGGCCTCCGGACTCCTCTGACCTAAGCAATGTCGTCCAAAAGGCAGGAGAGTCCGCTCGACAATTCTGGAATCGGTTCTTAACCAAGAAAAACCAGATCGTCGATTGCCCAGATGCCGAGGCTATAGCCTCCTTCAGGCACAATATTCGGGACGAATGGCTGGATCGCCAGCTCGGTCAGGATAAACCAAGGACCATGTCTGCCCTTACATTACTCATGACCTGCTTTTGCACGGGCAAGGATAACTGGCTAGCGAGACGAAGCCACAACCCCGAAGACCCCGGCACCTCCGAAGTCCGGGATGGAAACGGGAAACCACGACGCAACAAAAACAAACGTCGGCATAGTACTAGTGACGCCGACGACACGGCCGTTAATGCCGGCTTCCGCAACCCTCGATACGGGCAGCGGAAGAAGCCTCCTAAAGGCAACCGCGACGGACCCACCCCGCTGGACAAGATCATGGAGAGGCCTTGCCAGATCCATGGCACTCCAGACAAGCCCGCCAACAGCACCAACCGTAACTGTTGGGTGTTCAAACAGGCCGGAAAACTCGCAGCCGAGGACCAAGGCAAAGGCCCACGCAGCGAGGACGACGAGGAGCCCCACGGTCTGAACAATGGAGGTCAGAAGCAGTTCCCTCCATAGGTAAAGACTGTGAACATGATATACGCCACTCATATACCCAAAAAGGAGAGGAAGCGCGCCCTTCGAGAGGTCTACGCCATAGAGCCTGTAGCCCCAAAGTTTAACCCATGGTCGGCCTATCCGATCACCTTTGATCGACGAGATCACCCAACCAGTATCCGTCATGGGGGGTCAGCGGCCCTCGTCCTAGACCCCATTATCGATGGGTATCACCTCACTAAAGTCCTAATGGACGGAGGAAGTAGCCTAAACCTGATTTACTCAGATACGGTGCAAAAGATGGGTATAGATCCATCAAGGATCAAACCCAGCAACTCTACCTTTAAAGGAGTGATACCAGGCGTCGAGGCCCGGTGCACGGGCTCTGTGAGCCTGGAAGTGGTGTTCGGCTCGCCCGATAACTTCCGTAGCGACGACTTGATCTTAGACATCGTACCTTTCCGCAGCGGCTATCACGCCCTGCTGGGCCGTACAACGTTCGCTCGCTTTAATGCCGTCCCACACTACGCATACCTCAAGCTCAAGATGCGTGGGCCCAAGGGGGTCATCACCGTCAATGGCAACACAGAGCGTTCCCTCCGAACTGAGGAACATGCATTGGCCCTGGCGGCCGAATTCCATTATGAGGACGGTCGGCAAGCACCTAAATCTGCCATAAAGGCCCGTAAGGTTGACAAACGAGTTCGGTTTCAATCCAAACTCCCAGACTCTTCTTCTCCCCAGAAATAGGGAGACGCCCCCCATTGCACAGCCCTAACAACCGTCAAACACGTGCCAGAAAGGCACAACTTTGCACTCAAAATTCCATGGGCAACAGTGGGGAACAACCATCAAAGGGTAAGTGTTCGGCTGGACTGAACCATTACCAGTACACGTCCTAGGACACAACACAGGTACCATCAAGCACCTGCTAAAGCGTAAAGCTCGTCCACACTTCAGCAACTTCTCAAGAACTTCTTCCCAAGGTCCGCTCGGCGACAGCATCACCCTTAAAAGGAATGCAACTCCCACAGAGGGATATGAACGGACAGGCGACAGGGCACATCGAGGACGTCATGCCACCAATCGAAGACCCCTGGTACAACCTCCCCTTCGTAAATTTTATATTTATTCCTCGAATACCTGTAAACAGTTGCATCGGCAATCGGAGTTATAAGAATTTTTGAGCAAATACAAGACCATTATACATGGCCACCTTGTTGTATTTTTTATTTTTTACTCTGTTCTTCCCTCGTCATCTCTTCTTGCGACAACTGTTCGGTATACATCGTGACGCAACTGGTTAATAGACCGGGGGCTTGAATTTAAAAAATCGCCCTTAGCATCACCCCAGCACAACTGGTCGTGTGTTCGGCGTCTTGGATTTTGCCTTATGTGCATCGGATCCGAACTATGTCTTGGCTCAATAGTTGGGTTGCCTGGCTCCTGTGTTTGCCCTCTTACGTTCCGGTGGTTCGGCTAAAAGCGCAAAGGGAGAACCACTGCGATTGTGTTTCCAGCTCGTCTGGTCAAGCACCTCAGGGGAGAAAGCCGAAAACTGACAGTCATAGTAAGCGAGAACCGGTCTGCAAATCCGAGCATAAGTGTCATACTAAAAAACCGATAGCGGTTATTCCGTGTTATACGATGGGTTTTGTACTTGTACAAACCAAGTGATGCTGGCTTCGGCCCCGATACATCGGAACATCACAAGACACTGGGGGCTGGTCATTGGCCCCCGCATTTTTTCTACACTCCCACGGCTAAGTGAAAGCGATAAAGCACCATAGTCCGATTGCCTTGTCCCATTCACACTACCGTCTTCGGGCACCGATACCTCGGCTAAGGGTAACAGTGCGGATACAGAGACACCCCGCATAGTATCTACGTGGGGGCTGAAGCCGACGACTCGCAACTTTCAGATAAACCGGCCACATAGGAGTCAAAATAAAAATAAACTACTTATAAGACATGATAAACCATGCAACACTAATTATAAAGCGTTAAGGTCTTCGGACATATTACATCGCGCTCATTCATACAAAACGTCTTTGGAGCATTGGGCCTCTATTGCCCGAGCACCCTCCATTACTGCGGGGAAGTACAGCTCGGGGCACCTATGCCCCTTGTCAGGAGGCGGAGGTGCAGTGGCCATCTTGGTCGGCTGGAGCTTCGGCCAGTGCACCATGGTCTTTGCAAAGGCCATCCGAACGCCCTCGATGCATGTAGAACGCTTCAGCACATCGACCCGAGGCGCGGCATCACATAGCTTCTGCACCAAGCCGAAGTAGCTGCTCGGCAACGGCTCCTCAGGCCACAGCCGGATGTAGAGGTCCTTCATGGTCGGCTCCGCCACTCTATGCATTTCCATCAGTTGCTTCATTTGCTCGATAAGGAGAGGAGAGCGCTTGGGGGACACAAATTGTGCCCCGAATAGCCGGGCCTCATCCTCCTCCGCCCGCGAAGCATAAAACTTGTTCGCGTCCGCTGCACTCTTCTGGAGATCCGCACAGACGCCTACGGAACGCCACACCTGGGTGAGCAAAGCAAACTTGCTACCACCAAAGGTGCATTGCAGTGAATACGGCTTACCATCGATGACAGCCTTGACTTGGCGAACCTCCTCTTCAAAGGACCGCCTCTCCACCCGCTCCTTTTGGAGCTCGGATTTTAGTGCGGCTAGCTCGGTGGCTTGCTCTTTGCCTTTCTTCTCAAGGGCCTCGCACTTTGTGTCGGCATCCTTGAGCTCTTACTGCACCTCCTCCACCCGGGCCTCATGCTTGGCACTCGCAGCCTTCAAAGCGGAAAGCGTGGCCGCTGCTTGTTCAACGGCCACCTTCTCCTCCTTGGCCTTTTGCTTCATTTTCTGGAGCTCAGCCTTGAGTTTTTCAACCTCCGCAGCCGAAGCTGTAGAAGCAATAACTAACTAATTACACTGGGTCACCAGTACGGATCATTAAACAGCCCGGATATTAGAATTCGGCTTACCTTGTGCCTCGTCGAACCTCTTGTTCAGGCTATCAAGCTCCTCTTCGGAGATCTTGAGCTTCTGATTTAGCTCGGTCAGCTCAGCGGCATTAACGGTCGCCGTCAATGACGAGGCCTACAAAAAGAAAAAATATGCATCCAGTTATGTGCATTCCAACCTCCGAACTGTCAAGAATTTGACTCTCTGTTCGGTCCTCTTAAGGGCTTTTAGAACATTGCAGGACTAAATGGTGCCTTATGCGTCATTCCTTATTATTTGACCCCCGGATGCGTTTTTGCAAACCCATCCGGGGCTCGGGGCCTACTACATATATAAAGATAGCACAAACTTAAAATTAAAGTTGTTCGGGAAAAAGGTATTACACGACTCACCTTGAAGCCCGCCAAGAGACCATTGAAGGCCTCTTTCAGTCCGCTATCAACGGACAGAATTCCTTGTAAAACTACACCCATAAGAGTGCGGTGATCCTCGGAGATGGGGGCGCTTGCTAGCGCGTCCTCCATTACCGGCCACCCAGTCGTCGGTGGCATCGGTGGTGACCGGACAGTCCGATCTATGATCGGAGACCGAGTCGGTAGCTCCGGAGGCACAGCGTGCTCCGGAGACGTCCTCGGAGGGGACTGGGCATCCCTTCGCCCTTCCTCTTTAGCGGCCAGGGGAATATTCTCCCCTTGGTCCTCAGCGGCCTGGGGGGGTTTCTCTCCCTGGCCTTCGGCGGCCGTGGCATCAGCCTCGGCCATGGCATGGTCACCCCCACCGCCCGTGTTCGGCTCCAACGGAGCCTGGCTGGATGACACCTCCGCGGCATCCTTCGCGGCCCCTGGAGGTGTGGGTGCGACGCAGTCCCACTCTTAGCCAGCTCGGCGGGCGGAGACTCCCCATCCGATATTTGGTCAGTGGGGAGAACGCGCGGTGGGCTGCAGATCAAAAGATGTTCTTGTATTTAAAACATTGAAAACTTTGCATAAATAACCCGGGAGTCCCCGGATTCATACCTTTGAACGGGGGGCTTGACCCTTAAGCTCCTTCGGGGAACCCTCTCAAATTCCTCGGATTCTGTATCAGAATCCGGGCTGTCGTCGGGCAGGATCAACCTCGCCCGGCGCGCCCTCTTCAGGGCAGGAGGAGCTGCATGCTCCGCGGAGTCCGATGACGCTGCCCTCTTTCTTGTGAGGGGGGAAACGCCTTCCCCCCCGTCTTCATGCTCTTCCTCATGACTAGAGGAGGCATGGGTTTCCTCGGACGCGGCATCTGGCTGGTCCTTTATGCGGAGACCCTCTCTGGCCTTGTTTTTCTTCTCCTTCTTCTCGGGCGCCGAGTACGGCACCACAACGAGCATCGCCGTCAACAACTCCGACCTGGGGTCTTCGGGTTGTGGAGCCGGGCAGTTAACTTTCGCGGCTTTGCTCAACCACTTCTGCGAAAGTAAGGGAGAAGGCGTTTAGTCTTTTGGTCGAAGAAGCAGAGTCAGCGGATTAAAATTATGCCATACCTTGGTGGGGGGGTTATCAGTGCTTAGGCCCGAATCCTCTTCCTTAGCTGCCAGCTTTTCTGAGGCTTGAACAAAGCCTTCCACAGCTTCTCAGGGGTGGTGCGGAAGAATTGGCGCACGGTAGGCTCGTCCTCAAGCCAGTAAGCCCACATGGGGGAAGCCCGGCGCTGGCAAGGAAGAATACGGCGGTGGAGCATAACCTGGACAAGGTTAACCAGCTCCACCTTGGCCTCGATCACCGAGGTAATGCGCTTCTATAGCAGCTTCACCTCAGCATCCGACCCCCAGTCAAATCCCTTCCTGAGCCACGAGGTCAATCTCATGGGGGGTCCGGATCTGAATTCGGCGGGCGCTAGCTGCTGTGACGCCCTGGATTTGTGCTACAGTAATCTCTGTAATTAAGCTACAGTAATCCAACACTAATGATGCCACATCACCACGTTTACTGTTGTTAAACTCGCGTTGGAATCAAACCCTATTCAAATTCAAATTTAAAGTAAAGTCAAACAAAGAAAGTTTTCAAACATTAAAACTAAAGTGTTCGGGTTGTGCCAAATATTGCATAGGTAGTTATGGTGAAGAAACCACACTTTTATAAAATGTTTAAATACTCTAGAATAACTAAAACAGTAGGTAAAACAATTAAAGAAATGCCTTTTGTATTTTTTATAATAATTATAAACTATTTATTTAGTTGCCAAAAGTTAATGGGGCAGTAGCCTAGATATTATTACTAATTTAGTAGTTGAAATTATATTCTACAAAACTAAAATAAATTAATAATTAAAAGAAAACAGAAAAGAAAACTGAAACTAAATAAAAACAAAAAAATAAAAAAGCCCCCCTCTCCCCACTGGCCGGCCCCAACCGGCCCCAGCCCAACGCGGCCCAACCGCCCCCCCAGCCTACAAGGGGGTCGACCCCGAACCCTAGCCCCACTCCCCCACGGCCTCTCTCCCCTCCCCTTCATTTGGATCGAGCTCCCGCCCCCGATCCCGCGCCGCGCCGGCGCCCCGCCCCTCCGGTCGCCCCTGCCGCAGCCGGTCTCCCCTGACGCGTCGCCGCCGCTGGAACACCTCCGCCTCGTCGCCTCCCCGCGTCGCCCGCGCGACCACGAGCCGCCCGCCGCCCCTGCACCTCTCGGCCGTGTCGCCGCATCGCCGCCGTCCCGCCGGTGCCCCGGACCTCCCCCGCCACCACGTCGCCCTGCCAGGCCGTCCTCTTCCCCGTCTCCTCCCCGCCGGTCGCCATCAAGCCTCGCCGCCCCCTTCCCTGCGCCGCCGGTGAGCCCTCCCGGGCTCCTCCCCCCTCTCTCTTCCCCCCGGCCGCGCTTGCCCGAGCCCGCGACCTCCACCGCGTCGGCCACCGCCCCCTCCCCCCCCAGTCGTCCTGTCGCCGTGCCCCGCCCGCCGCTCGCCTCGCCTCCCCCCCCCCCCGTTGCCGCGCGCACGCCTCGCCCGCGCGTCCGCGCCGCGCGCACGCCAGCTGCTATGGCCGCACCCATGGCCGCTCGCTCGCGCCCGCCGCGGCCCCCGCATCGCCCCGGCCTCCCGCACCCTTCCCGTGCCCGCTGCTGCTCCGGCCGCCGCCCGCGTGCGCCCCTGGCCGCCGGCGAGGCCGAGCGCCCCCCCCCCCCCCTTGTCGCCCCTCTGCTCGTTCTGTAATGGGGTGGGGATGCCCCCCCCCCCACTGACATGTGGGCCTGCCCCCTCCCCTGTGTATGACAGAGGGGGCCCACCCCTAAAAACGGTTTTAATAATAAAAAAAGGATAAATAATTAATAAATAAAAATAAATAATTAAAATAAACAATTGGTTAAATTAATTATTTAATTAGTGAATTAATTAATTAGGTAATTAATTAGTTAATTAGATGATTAAGATTAATTAGATTAATTAATTGACCTGTTAATTAATCTGTTAATTAATTAATTTAAACAATGACTGACAGGTGGGTCCCACCACCTTTAATTAAATTGATTAATATTAATTAAACCTTAAATTAAACTTAAGAGGATGACATGTGGGGCCCACTGGTCAGTTTGACTAGTCTGGCCCCTGTTGACTGCTGATGTCAGCATGACATCATGCTGATGTCATAATGCAATTAATTTATTTAATTTAATCTGTTTTTAATTTCCGAATATTAATAAAACTTTAAAAATTAATATAAAATAATCTGTAACTCGGATGAAAATAATTTATACATGAAAGTTGATCAGAAAAATCCCATGAATCCGAATACGCTGTCCGTTCATCTGTCACATGCTCCTAGCATGATGAACATGGACATTTAGGAGTAGGATCATCTGTCCGGTAGTAGCCCGAGACCGGGAAAATATCGTCAGATATTCTCCCGCTCCGTCTAACACATGTAGTACTGCGTTAGTGCATGCCTAGCTCTGCTATTTGTCATGTCATGCATGTGATGCATCTGTTTGCTTTATATTTATTGTTTCTTCCCCCCTCTTCTTACCGGTAAACCCCGAGACTGACGGTGCTGCCGGGTACGACTACACCGTTGACGATCAGGCCTTTGCAGCAGAGCAGCAAGGCAAGCAACCCCCCCTTGAGCATTCCGATATCGCCCATTCTTCCCTCTTATTCTTGCATTAGATTTTGCTACTGTATTAGTTAGCTCCTATTCTGATGCATAGCCTGTTTTTGATAAACTGCTACTATACCTGCTGTTATATCAACTGCTTAGTATAGGTTGATCAATGAATCCCCTGTGACCCCCTTAGTCCCAGTTGCCCCTGCTTCTTCATCGACGACTCGACGACTCGAAGACTCGGTCAACCGACCGACAAGCCAGGCCCCTCACATCACCGCACCCCCTTAATTGTACGACTCTACAGCGCTACTATCGAGTACCGAGGGTGACACCTCGTGAAGTACTCATGATGCTAGCTCTGTGGTGCAGCTAGTTGGTCGTGGTTATCGAGGGTGATTCCTCCTTCACCACTCCCGACGATGACTCTGTCGTGCAACCCCTCAAGTGTGGACCCTCGAGGGTGATTCCTCTAAGTCCACCTTGACGGTTTCATCGAGCGGGACCCTTTGAGGGTGATTCCTCAGGTTCCGTCTTGATGTTTTATACACATAGCTACTATGACTTGGTTACAGAAACATGTTGGTGATGGGTCGGCCCTGAGGGGTACCCACGGTTTGATGTTGATGAGGCGTGGACGGGCCTCGAGGCGGGGCGACGGACCGCACTTCATGGGTCGCGCTTTCCCCGCAATAAATAAAATGCTAATGGGTTGGGTATTTGATCTGAGTTGGGTCGTTGGCCTTTTTACGCACCAAACCATCACGTGGGAGAAGTTATGGGTACTCAGCGTCGTTGTATCAGCCGAAGCTCTTCGGACGTCAGCAATGGAGCGACGCGCGCCGGATTGGACTGGACGGTATAGCTCTTGGACTGGAGTGTGCTAGGTCTGCTTCCGGCCGCCCACGCATCGTGCAGGAGCGCAGAGAGCAAGTGGGCCCACGACCCCTTTGTGCTTAGGATTTAGACCGGCGGGCTGGCCTCTTCGTTGAGCCTAGGTGGGGTGACGACGTGCTGCTATCCCGAGGCCGGGCATGACCCAGGAAAGTGTGTCCGGCCGGAGGTGATCAGGCATGTTGGAAATGCGGTTCACCCCTGCAGGGATGAATAAACTATTCGAATAGCCATGTCCACGGTAACAGGACGACTTGGAGTTGTACCTTGACCTTATACATCTATAACTGTGATTTAAATTTGAAATGAATGTTGGCTCCGAGATTGCTTTCTCGCAGGGAGTCGAGGAAGAATCTATGGGCGTGGTTACTTAATAAAATTGCTACAATAATATTGCTATATATGAGTTACCAGTCTACTTTGTTCTAATGCTACAAGATGCTGAAGATGCTAGTCTTCGATAGGATTAGGCCTTCCCCCTCGTTCTTGCTTTCTGCAGTCAGTCCAGATATAACCCCCCACCCCTTGATAATGATGCATACCTAGCATAGTTCTGATGTCAGTCTTGCGAGTACTTTGGATGAGTACTCACCGCTGCTTTGCATTCTCTTTCCCCCTCGATACGATTCTGCGTTCAGACGATGGAGCCCAGGAGATGGAGTACGCCGAAGACGACTACTACACCATCGCTGGAGCCTGCTACTACCTGGAGAGTGCCGACGCCCAGGAGTAGTTAGGAGGTTCCCAGGCAGGAGGCCTCGCCTCTTTCGATCCGTTGCTTATGTTTGTGCTAGCCTTCTTAAGGCAAAACTTGTTTAACATGTGTCTGTACTCAGATATTATTTGCTTCTGCTGACTCATGCTTTGTCGAGCTTTGTATTCGAGCCCTCGAGGCCCCTGGCTTGTAATATGAAGTTGTATGACTTTAATTTGTGTCTAGAGTTGTGTTGTGATATTAATTAGTGAGTCCCTAATCTTGGTCGTACGCAGTGCGTGTATGTTTAGCGTACGGTCGAGATCGGGGGCGTCACAGCTGCCCAGCTCTCGTCCCTCGGCTCGGTGATGTACAACCACTCTTTCTGCCAAATCTTGATTGTGTCGATGAAGGTCCCGGTTGGCCACTCGACGCGGGGGAGTTTGCTGATTACTGCCCCTCCGCAGTCTACGTGCTCGCCTGCGATGGTCTTTGGCTTAACGTTAAACACCTTGAGCCACAGGCCGAAGTGCGGTTCGACCCGCAGAAAGGCTTCACAGAGGATGATGAAAGCCAAAATATGCATAAAGGAATTTGGGGGAAGATCGTGGAAGTCCAGCCCATAGAAAATCATAAGGCCCCTGACGAAGGGGTGGAGCGGGAAGCTCAGTCCCCGGATGAAATGGGGGACAAAGACTACCCTTTCGCCTGGCTTGGGGGTGGGGACGACCTATTTCGCCTCTGGGCGCGGTGGAAGACGTTGGCGGGGAGGTAGCCGGCGAGCTTTAGCTCCTGGATATCCTGGTCGGTGCCCGTGGAGGCCTCCCACTTGCCCATGGAACCTGAACCCGCCATGACTAAGCTCGGAGGGAAAGTTGAGGAGAAACTAGATCTGGGCTCTTGGAGCTTGGGAAGATTGGGAAAGCAGAGGAGGCGAATGGAGAAAGCGTGAGCAATCCTTGGGGTTTTCCCCCTTTTATGAGGCGTCACGCCGATTAGCCTCCCTTTACCGCGCCACGAGTCTCTCCGCTTCCCAAGGCATGTGTGCCATTATAAACGCACAAAATAAGCCCGGGGTTATGATTACAGCCCGTATGAAACGGAGCACAATCTATACATTGATGGGTCGTGTCAATGTGAAAACAGCCTCGAACCGCGGATCGAGTTGTCATAACTAGTTCAGCGGTTGTGGTAGGCCACAACCCTTCGTCAGAGGGGGCGTCAGAAAACACTATTTACACTCTGACGATTGGCCTTCGGGGCTAAGCTATTCATGGTGTTCGGACGATCGTATGATCGGATGGAAGACATGTCACCGGGAGCCGGGTTGGACTCGGCCGATCATTTACGGGAAGAGGAACTCACCCCGCAAGCCGAAGATTCAAGTCACAGAAGCTGCTAGAGCTGAGGCTTTTTTGGTGTTGGGGGCTAGTTCGGGGGCTACTGAGGGAGTCCTCGACTAGGGGGTCCTCGGGCCGCTGGCCTACCTTCCAGTAGGCCGGCTCGATGGGCCGCTCTCTGGCCATCATGGGAAGGGCCGAATGTATCGAAGACCCCACGTTCCAGAAGGAAGCCTCGAAGGCGCGTCGTGCACTCCAAGACAAGATGAGGAGATCGGCATTCTCCATCCCCGGCAGGTGACCTGTCATGTGTAAACCCTAGGTACCCCCCGGTGTCTATATAAACTAGGAGGGTTTTAGACTGTACGACGGAGAAACTAATCTAGGGTTTAGCTAGTTGATCTCGAGGTAGATCAACTATGTAACCTTCATACCATCAATATAATAAAGCAGGACGTAGGGTTTTACCTCCATAGGAGGGCCCAAACCTGGGTAAACATCGTCTCCTTCATCCCTTTGTTACCATCGATCCTACACTCACAGCTTGGGACCCCCTACCCGAGATCCGCTGGTTTTGACACCGACACCGAGGAGGCCACAACCCACCAGGGCGCGCCAGAGGCCCCTGGCACGGCCTGATGGGTTGTGCCCTCCTCGGGACGCCTCTCCACCTCCTATCAGCTCTATAAATACCCAAATATTCCAAAAACCCTAGGGAGTCGACGAAACACAATTCCAGCCGCCGCAAGTTCCAGAACCGCGAGATCCAACCTAACACCATCACGGGGGGTGCATCGTCTTCATGGGTGCCTCGCTGATGATGCGTGAGTAGTCCACCATAGACCTACGGGTCCGTAGGTAGTTGCTAGATGGCTTCGTCTCTCTCTTTTGATTCTCAATACAATGGTCTCTTGGAGATCTATTTGATGTAATAACTTTTTGCGGTGTGTTTGTTGAGATTCGATGAATTTTTAGTTCATGATCAGTTTCTATCCATGAATATTATTTGAGTCTTCTTTGATCTCTTATATGCATGATTACTTATAGCCTCGTATTTCTTCTTTGAATCTTTGGTTTAGTTAGGCCAACTAGATCGATTTTTCTTGCCATGGGGAAGAGGTGCTTTGTGATGGGTTCGATCTTGTGGTGTCCTCTCCCAGTGACAGAAGGGGCAGCGAGGCACACATGTATCGTTGCTATTAAGGATAACAAGATGGGGTCTATTCCTACATGAATAGATCTCGTCTACATCATGTCATCATTCTTATTGCATTACTTCGTTTCTCCATGAACTTAATACACTAGATGCATGCTGGATAGCGGTCGATGTGTGGAGTAATAGCAGTAGATGCAGAATCGTTTCGGTCTACTTATCTTAGACGTGATGCCTATATAATGATCATTGCCTTGGATATCGTCATGATTATTTGATCTTCTATCAATTGCTCTACAGTAATTTGTTCACCCACCGTGTGCTATACTCATGAGAGAAGCCACTGGTGAAACCTACGGCCCCCGGGTCTATCTTCCAACATATTGCTTTCCGATCTATCTTTTTGCTGCTTTTGTTTTCAGATCTATCATTCCAAAAACCCAAAAATACTTTACTGCACTTTTTATTTGCTTCTTTTCTTTTGTGTTCTTTTGCGATCTATCCATCCAATCTACTACAAACCAATCTATCTTTTTACCGAGGAGAGATTGACAACCTCTCTTACGCGTCGGGTTGCAAGTATTTGTTCTTTGTGTGCAGCTACCGTTTACATAGTGTTGCGTGGTTGTCCTACTGGTTCTATAACCTTGGTTTCATAACTGAGGGAAATATTAGCGTCGTTGTGCTGCATCATCCCTTCCTCTTTGGGGAAATACCGACGCAGTCTCAAGCCACGTTAAAGGAATTTCTGGCGCCGTTGCCGCGGAGACATCATCAACATCTATCACGTTCCTAATCACAAATCTCATCTCCTTGCAATTTACATTATTTGCCATTTTCCTCTCGTTTTCCTCTCCCCCACTTCACAAAATTTGCAGTTTTATTCGCCCTCTTTTTCGTTTGCCTTTTTCTCGTCAGATCTCTTGGTTATCTATCTTTTCGCTATGACTAGCATGACTACCCCCTTGTCACCGGATTTTGAAGTTCTATACTTCAAACAAAAACAAGGGGAAAATCTGAAAGATGCTTGGTTTAGATTGATGTAATCCTATCGCATTTGCAATCTACAGGGGGTGCAATGATTTTTCTTTGAATTTTTTAAATAGGATTAACTTTTCATCATAGACAGCTCTTGGATTTTGCCGCTAATGGAAACTTTACTGAACTTGATCCCGATACTTCTTATGAAATTTTAGAAGGAATATTGGGGGCTCCTCCACCCAAAAAGGGGTCTTCTCTTACACAAGAAGGGGTTCAAATTTTAGACAAATTGGGTGATTTACATAAACATTTGGTCAAGTTGCAAAAATACCATGAACCTCTAAAACATATTGGTGGAAACCTAAATCGCATGAACACTTTGATTACTCTTTGCAATAAGCGTTTGGATATGTTAGATCTCAAGATGGTCTCTTCTCCTAAAAATTTGGGGAAGCGTAAAGAGCCTCCCGGGTTTGAGAAAGCCCTCACAAAGGTGGCAAAAACTAAAGATGACAATACTTGAATCTATGCATTATGCCTAGCTAGGGGCGTAAAACGATAGCGCTTGTTGGGAGGCAACCCAATGAATAAAATTTATTTTACCTATTTATTTATGTTCTTGAGTGTTTACACAATTATGCTACTGTTATGATTGTGTATTTTATATTTTAATTTGTGTTTGTGCCAAGTAAAGCCTTTAGGATCATGTTGGGTGATAGTTGATTTGATCTTGTTGAAAAACAGAAACTTTTGCGTCCAGTAAAAGAATTCTTAAAAATCACAGAAGCGACAAAAAATTCTGAATTTTTTACACAAGATTGATATAAAAGTTTCTTACGTTGTCCTAAGTTTTCAAAATTTTGAGTTATAGAAGTATGGTTAGAGTACACATTACTACAGAATGTTCTGTTTTTGATAGATTCTGTTTTCGTTGCATTGTGTGCTTGTTTTGATGAATCTATGGCTTGTATAATCCATGGTAAAGTTAGAATACAGTAGATATAATGCAATAATAAAATATGAATGGGTTTGCAATAGTACTTAGAGTGGTGATTTTCTTTATTATACTAACGGATCTCACGAATATTTTATTAAGTTTTGTGTGATTGAAGTTTTCAAGTTTTGGGTGAGATCACGATGGATGAAGGAATAAGGAGTGAAAAGAGCCTAAGCTTGGGGATGATACGGCACCCCAAGATAATATCCAAAGAGGAACAAGCAACTAAGCTTGGGGATGCCCCTAGTGGCATCCCCTCTTTCTTCTAACGACCATCGGTATTTTACTTGGAGCTATATTTTTATTCGTCACATATCATGAGTTTTGCTTGGAGCATCTTGTATTATACGAGTCTTTTCTTGATTTGCTTTTTATATTGTTTAAAGTATCCTTGCTGGACACACCTATTTGAGAGATCCAAAATTATGCTATAATTTGTTAGAATTGCTCTATATGCTTCACTTAAATTTTTTGAGCTATGGAATTGCTCTTTATGCTTCACTTAAATCTTTTGAGCACGGCGTGCTTTATATTTTTGAAGAAATGCTCTCATGCTTCACTTAGATTAATTTGAGAGTTAGTAAATTTTGAAGAAATTATCTCATGCTTCACTTATATTATTTTTGAGAGATGAAATTTGTATGCTCATGTTCTTCACTTAAATCTATTTGAGCTTGTCAAAAGCAATGGAAATATATGAAACTAGTCCCAAAGTGATAGATATTCAAGAGGGATATAATAAAAACTTTCATGAAGATCATTGGACAAATTAAACTTGATTCCTTGTAATAGTTTTGAGACATGATGATAGTAATATGTGAGTTATGTTGTGAGTAATTATGCTTTAGTAAGAATATTGGTCTTAAGGTTTGTGATTCCCTATGCAAGCATGAAAGAGTCAATAGTTATGCAATGAAATTACATCCTACTTATGGTGCATTATTCGGTGTTAGTTATGCTTAATGCTCGCTTATGTGAATTTTCAATCTATTTACTAGCCTCCACTTGTACTAAGTAGAAATACTACTTGTGCATCCAAAATCCTTAAACCCAGTTTTTGCCATATGAGTCCACCATAACTACCTATATGCGGTATTTCCATGTCGTTCCAAGCAAATTTGTATGTGCCATCTCTAATTTTCAAAATGAATTTCCTTTTTGTGTGCTCGTACCGCTCATGAAGCGGAAGGGGGTGACCGATATTTTTCCATGCTAGATATGTTATTCTCAAGATGAGTGTTTATTCACTTGTCATTGCACGAGAGTATGTCGGTAATAGGGATGCCCAATCCCGAAATGAAAAAAGAAATTTACTTTATGTTGTGAAATAATAAATTCCTTGGAAAGTGTTTGTATGGAAGGCAACCGTGGATTCGGCTAGCCATGGAATGTGAAAGAATGGTGGAAAAAGGAATAAACTTTATTTTTTGTTTGGGAACCGCTTATGATATATCTAGCATGGAAAGGTATTGAAAGCTCTCGGTCATTTTCGTTGACAAGAAAGGCATGCCCAGAATATTTTTCTCTATCAATTTAAACCTTGAGCTCTGGCACCACTACAAATCCCTACTTCCCTCCGCGAAGGGCCTATCCATTTACTTTATGAAATTTTTACTTTTATTTTGAGTCTCCATCTTCTCTTATAAAGCACCAATTAGGAGGCACTATGATCGTACTTGAGCATTAGGTGTAGCTAATATTTAAGTGTGTTTCATGAATGGATAAATGATTGAGCATGATGGGCTAGGGATAACTTTCTTTAATGTTGATATTTTGAAAGACATGGTTGCTTATTGGTATGCTTGAGTATTAAAGTCTTCATGTCAAAACTAGACTATTGCTTTGAACCTTCTAAAAAGTCCAAATGTCCATGCTACAAAAGAAAAGAATATGTGATGAACATGTTAGGTAGCATTCAACGTCATTTTTTTTGTTTTTATCATTTACCTACTCGAGGACGAGCATGAATTAAGCTTGGGGATGCTGATAGGTCTCCAACGTATCTATAATTTTTGATTGCTCCATGCTGTTATATTATCAATCTTGGATGTTTTACAATCATTTTATAGCAACTTTATATCATTTTTTGGGACTAACCTATTAACATAGTGCCAAGTGCCAGTTGCTTGTTTTTTACTTCGCAGAATATCAGTACCAAATGAAGCCCAAACACCGTGAAACTTTTTGGAGATTTTTTTTGGGTCAGAAGACACCTGAAGGACCAAAGAAGCACCAGAAAGGAGGGCCGAGGAGGTCACAACCCACCAGGGCACACCAGAGGCCCCTAGCGCGGCCTGATGGGTTGTGCCCTCCTCGGGACACCTCTCCACCGCCTATCAGCTCTATAAATACCCAAATATTCCAAAAACCCTAGGGGAGTCGACGAAACACAATTCCAGTCGTGACAAGTTCCAGAACTGCGAGATCCAATCTAACACCATCACGGAGGGGTGCATCGTCTTCATGGGTGCCTCTCCGATTGTGGGGACCCCGACTCATAAGTCGTGATCACCGAATGCACGTGTACAGTGATCCCATAGATCAATGCTCACTGAACACACCTAAGCTGAATAACAAGAGTCTTACATCCACATTTAGCGTCTTACACAAATAAAGACCATGAAGGTCAAGTCTTACATAGATAGGGCCACAAGGGCCAAACGCTTAAACATAACAAGCAGCGGAAATCATGATCGGAAGCGTGAACCCATGCCATCTGCCTTAAACCTACAGGCATTCTGACTGGGGAGCATCCTAGTTCGCATGTTCGTCACCAACGAACTCTTCACCATATTCATGCTCTTCCATGCCTGGCCAATTAAATAACCAGTGGCAAGCCAATGAGTACTTTGAATGTACTCGCAAGCAACCCAAGTTTTGGAACAAGGTAATAACAATGCATGATATAGCACTAAGTAGGTAAGTTTTGCGGAAAGCTAATTTTTTTTTAGTGCAATGACATGATCAAGATAACTAGTAATAGCATGCATCATGAGGATACAAGTATCCACACAAACAGGTTACCGATATCCATATAATCAAGGTCTGAACACCTCATGTTCAATCATCGTGTCAAGTCATCCGACTTGTCTCGAGTACACCATCTTTGTTAACCACACACTCACACCGAGTTTATGAAAACCCAGGACATAGTTTAAGCAGCACCACCCAACTATCCTTGACCGTGGACACGGCTATTCGAATAGTTTTACACTCTGCAGAGGTTGCACACTTTACCCACAAGACTCGGGGAACTTCCGTGTCATCCACGACTCGCGGCATATTACATACCCGAGGTAAGGACCCGAACAATGCCTTTCCGCTAGTGATACTAAACAAATAGTCCACTCGTTGGTGCCATCCCTCATGATATACATCACACGTATCATCCATGAGGGCACGCAACGGTGTGCCTAGTGCCTGTAAAGACAGCGCATGGTCGCCCTACCAGGCACGACCCCGTATCGAGAGTGACCACATCACTCCTGCCACTAGTAATGCGGGCTCTATGCTAGTACCCACCATGGCAATCAACAAAAGCCCCATCCCATAAGGGGTATCGTGGTTGTGCATGTAAGGTTGGTACGGTCGACAAATCTTAAATCTAATCCGTTTTCCAAAACACACGCACACACTCACTTGCTCAGGTACACCACTTCTTTCTCAAGTGGTTACCTAACTCAACATCATCTCCCTTGGGCATTAGTGGCACCCGACGGGGTTTTCGAAAAGTCTTGAAATCATATTCGTTTCCATCACCATGCATATTCCCGTCCCATTTGCGTAGCATCTACTAAGCATCCTATCTACTCCAACCCGCACAACCCTCATAAGGAGGTAGGGTTATGCACGATGCACGTATCAACGGTAAAAGTATCGGAGGCATCCCACCATAGTGGTCACCACATCAACATGATCAACATCAAGAAATAAAGTGCTATATGACATGCATAAAAATGGTTTCTCAACATGGCCAAAGGGCTGCTTGCCTGGCTCAATAAGGTCTTCGGGGTCTTCAAAGTCTTCGGGTCCAACTCCCTCGTCAACCTCGTAATCTATCGTCGCGACAAATAACGGTAAAAATAAGAATCATCACAAAAACAGAGCACAAAACCCACTTCAAAAATGTTGTCCTACTCTGACAAATGCTACCAACTATACCAAAAATATCTATCTATGGTTTTGTTGTGAGAAACAATTTGAAAACTATTTAAACAGAGGCTAAAAATATCAAAAACTGGGTTTTAAATAAAATCACTACATAAAACATTTTCAAAAAATTACACAAGTGGCACTATAACATTCTATAGAATATTACAAGATTTGTGGTGCAAAAATATGTGGAATTGGATAAATATTTATTTGTGTGGGATTTTTGCAAATAATGCCAGAAAAAGAAAAAGAAAAGGGCTCCAGTGCCCTGGGCCAGATCTGGCCGCAGCTGAGCCGGCCCAGAGGCCAGCCAGCCCAGGCACACCGGTGTCCCCCGCGCGCGCCAGGTTCAAACCTGACGGGCGGGGCCCAGCTGCCAGCGACAGCGAGGGGAGAGAGGCGAGGAGGAGGCCGACAGGTGGGGAACCCTTGTCGGGTCCTTCTCCCTCCTCTGGACCGAGCGGGGAGGGGCTCACCGGCGAGGCTACCGGCGGTGGCGAGGAGAGGCGACTGTGGGAATGGACTCAGGGGGTCGTCGCCGTCTCGGGGGAGGTGGAGGCGGTCGTCGAAGTGGCCCTGGTCGCCGGCGACAAATGGGCCGCGGCGGAGGTGCGTCGGTCAAGCTCCGAGCCGACGCTCCAAGCTGCAATCGACGCGGAAAGGGAAGGGGAGGTCATCAGTGAGCCATGGGAGGAGTAGAGGAAGAGGAATGGGGACCGGAGGGGGCCTGTACCCGGAGATCTCCGGCGAGCCGAGCCGGCGGAGCTCGGGTTTGATCTCGAGCTCAGGCGGCTCGGGGTCGATTTGGTGGCACAGGAGGGCGATTGAGGATGAGAGAGAGCCAGCAGAGGGCAGAGGGGAGCCCGGGGTGGCTTTATATAGACGGGGGCACTGGCGCGTCGTGGTCAGGGGATCGGGCTCCGCGCCAACGGCGCTAGCGACCGTTGGAGGAGGAGGGAGTGAGCCTCAGGTGCTCGTGGGAGTAGTCCACGACGCGGGAAGGAGAGAGGGAGGCGCAGGGTGAGGCAGACGCGCCGCGCGTGTGGAGCCATGCATTGGCCGAACGGGGCGGCGTCGGGCACGTGTGTGGGAGGGTGAGAGAGAGAGAGGGAGAGGAGGCTCCCGACAATGCAGCGTGTCGCGGACGCACAGGCGCCTCGACTGGCGCGATGGGGCGGCTCGAGGCGGTCGGAAGCATGGGCAAGGCACGACGTCAACGCTCGGCCATCCTGTAGCGTGCTCCAGAGCGCGTTTTTGGCCGGCATGCATGCCAGAGCTTTTGATGCGCTCTGGCGCGGTCACTTTTGTCCAGGGGCTGCAGAAGGAATAAAATAGGTGGGAGGGGGCATTGGATGCTCTAGAAACAGCCATGAGTGAGAGGGGGCGGAGAGAGAGGTGAAAAAGGGGTTGTCCAGAGAGGGAAAATGGGGGTTTCACCCTTGCCATCATGCTCTCTGGCGCCAGGACTTTTACCAGAGGTGAGGGAGGGTGGTATGGTGTTGTGGTAAAAATTTGGACTCGAGGAGAATAGAGGAAGGGGCTCAATCATTGTTCTTTGCATCCCACCAGAAGGTGTTTGATGCTGGTTTGGGCAAGCTAATGGATTCTACTTGCCTGGATATTTACCAGGGTGATAATGTATGTAAAATTAGAGGGGGCCACCAAGTTTGAGATGGCTTGAGGAAAGTTCACAATGTAAACTTGGTAAACCCTAGATTTTGGCAGAATCAGATTTCTGTAGATCCAAGCATGCATTTCACTTCCCCCAAATCCACCACTTGGTGTGGGGTCATCATTTGGGGTTTAGCACATGCCCACAAAGTTTGGGGTCAAGGGAAGAAACTTCACAATGTAAAGTTGTTCAAATTTGACTCTAGACAAGAATGGTTTAGGAATATTTTGGTGAAGCAAATCAATTAGGATTGAGATGAAACTTTGCAAGATCATCACATATAGCATGAGTGTCTTGCTGGAATTTATTGAGAATATTTCTTATAGAAATATTTCAAAAGCTTGATTTGGGCAGAAAGGGTTTTGAGGGGTTTTGCCCAAGATTTTGATCATGACCATGTGTTGAAACTCATATATATGGAAAATATATGTCCACTGAGTTTCCCTAAATTTTCTCAAATATTTTTAAAGCATTTAAATAATTTTTCCCTATGAAAAACCATTTCTGGCCTTAAGAAAAAGCCTTTAAATAAAATAGTAAAATAATCTTTAAAATTATTATTTGGTGGTTTTGGGAAGTAACATATACAGTAGGTTCCAAATAAAGTCTTTGGGGAAAAAGGATCCACCCAATTTGAAGACTTGTAATACAAACCTCAATTCAGGGGCTTTTGAAAACCTAATTTGAATAAATCCTTTTTGGCCAAAATAATATTTGATAAAAATATTTTTGGGTACTATTCACATGGCATGATCATTGGGAAAGAATTTTGGGTCAAGGAAAATGAATATGGAGAGGAGTAGAACCTAAGAGTGCCAACACATACAACCAAGCAAGCAAGCATCAAACAAATCAAACAAGCACATGCACTCAAAAGTTTTAATTGGTTCCAAATTTTATAAATCCAAGCATAGCAAGGTGATACAAACACAGGGTGTGATAGACCTACCCCCCTTACAAGAATCTCGTCCCCGAGATTCCTAGGCTAAGCGCTAAAAAGATAAGGGAACTCTGATCTAAGATAGTCTTCCCGCTCCCAGGTTGCTTCAGCTTCAGTGTGGTTGCTCCATTGGACCTTGAAATACTTGATGGTGCGGCTTCGGGTGCAACGTTCAGCTTCATCAAAAATACGTACGGGTCTCTCACGATAAGTGAGGTCTGGCTGAAGGTCGATGGCTTGGTGGTCGATGTCCTTGTAGAGGTCGGGGCGGTTGGGAACTTGGAGACACTTTCGAAGTTCTGACACATGATAGACGTTGTGCACATCTGATAGCTCGGAAGGTAGTTCTAGCTGATAGGCAACTTCTCCTCGTCTTGCGGTGATCTTGAAGGGGCCGATGTATCTTGGCGCAAGCTTTCCTTTGATGTGGAAACGCTTGGTTCCTTTAAGAGGTGTGACTCGGAGATAGACATGATCTCCATTGTTGAAGCTCACTTCTCGGCGGTGAGAGTCGGCGTAGCTCTTCTGTCTTGTCTTGGCGGTCTCGAGGAGCTCTCGGAAGAGTTGAACTTGCTCTTCTGCTTCGCGGAGAATGTCTGGGCCAAAGACTAGTCCTTCTCCGGTTTCCGACCAATTGAGGGGAGTGCGGCACTTGCGTCCGTACAACACCTCAAATGGTGCCATCTGAAGACTCGACTGGTAGCTGTTGTTGTAGGAGAACTCGGCAAATGGTAGGCAATCTTCCCACTTGGCTCCATACGCTAAAACACAAGCACGGAGCATATCTTCGAGTATCTGATTTACTCGCTCTGTCTGCCCACCGGTCTGGGGGTGAAAAGCAGTGCTGAAGGAGAGCTTGGTTCCCATTGCTTCTTGAAACTTCTTCCAGAATCTTGAGGTGAACTGGGTTCCTCGGTCTGACACGATCTCCTTTGGAACTCCGTGAAGACTAACGATGCGGTTGATGTAGAGGTTTGCCAGCTGGCTACCATCGTAGGTGGTCTTGACGGGAATGAAGTGAGCTACCTTGGTCAGGTGATCGACAATGACCCAGATGGAATCATGTCCTTTGCTTGACCTAGGCAGTCCGGTGATGAAGTCCATCCCGACTTTGTCCCATTTCCATTCAGGCACTTTGGGAGGTTGCAATAGTCCAGCGGGTCGCTGATGCTCAGCTTTGACTCTCTGGCATATGTCACACTTAGCAACAAAGGTGCCTATCTCCCGTTTCATGCTGTGCCACCAGAACCTTGCCTTGAGATCTTGGTACATCTTGGTTCCTCCAGGATGGATGGAATACGGAGTGTAAAGAGCTTCTTCCAAGACCAAGTTCTTGAGCTCAACTTTGTTGGGTACGCAAATGCGCTTCCTGAACCATACAACTCCTTGTTCATCCAGTGAGAATCCTGGGGCCTTACCTGCCTTGATCTTCCTCTTGATGCCTTCAATGCTCTCATGTCTGTTTTGAGCTTCTTTAATATCTTCCATTAAGGTAGGCTTTGCTTCGAGGTTGGCTAGGAATCCAGGTGCAACCATGTCCAAGCCGAAGCTTTCAAGTTCTTCATACAGGGCGGGTAGCCTTTCCTTAATCATAGCATTCAAGGAACAAGCCTTTCTGCTTAAGGCATCGGCTACCACGTTAGCCTGTCCAGGGTGGTATTGAACACTGAGGTCATAGTCCTTGATCAATTCCAACCATCTTCGTTACCTCATGTTCAATTCCCTCTGAGTGAAAATATACTTCAAACTCTTGTGGTCTGTGTATATCTCACATCGCTTCCCCAGAAGGTAATGTCGCCATGTCTTCAAGGTATGAACTACGGCTGCCAACTCAAGATCATGAGTAGCGTAGTTCTCTTCATGAGGACATAGCTGTCTGGATAGATATGCTACGACTCTGCCTTCTTGCATCAGAACACCTCCAAGCCCGATTCTCGATGCATCACAATATATCACAAACTCCTTGTGAATATCGGGGGTGGCCAAAACTGGGGCTGTTGTCAATCTCTTCTTGAGCTCTTGGAAGCTTTCTTCACACTTCGGCGTCCATTCAAACTTCTTGTCCTTCTTCAAAAGTTGAGTCATGGGTCGGGCAATGCTCGAAAATCCTTCGACGAACTTGCGGTAATATCCCGCGAGTCCAAGGAAGCTCCTGAGTTCCTTTACATTGGTTGGGGACTGCCATTCAGTCACGGCTTCAATCTTGGCAGGATCTACTGACAATCCTTATGCAGTCAACACATGACCCAAGAATCCAACTTCGTGCAGCCAGAATTCACACTTGCTGAATTTGGCATAAAGCTGGTGTTCTCGAAGCTTGTCTAGGACCAATCTCAAGTGTTGCTCATGCTCTTCTTCCGACTTGGAAAAGACGAGTATGTCGTCAATGAAGACGACAACGAACTTGTCCAAGTACTCCATGAAGACCTTGTTCATGAGGTACATGAAGTAGGCAGGGGCATTGGTCAACCCGAATGACATGATCGTATATTCATACAGGCCATACCGGGTTACAAAAGCCGTCTTCGGAATGTCTTGGGGCCTGATCTTCAACTGGTAGTACCCTGACCTGAGGTCGATCTTGGAAAACACCTTCGCTCCATTCAGCTGATCGAACAGGTCTTCAATCTTAGGAAGTGGGTACTTGTTCTTTATTGTGACTTCATTGAGAGAATGGTAATCGACATAGAGTCGGATAGTTCCGTCCCTCTTTGACACAAATAGAACTGGTGATCCCCAAGGAGAGGCACTAGGGCGAATGAATCCTTTTCCGAGCTGTTCTGCTAGTTGCTTCTTCAATTCAGCCAACTCTTCGGATCCCATTCTATAGGGCTTCTTATAGATGGGTCCTGCTCCGGGCATTAGCTCAATGATGAACTCAATGTCGCGGTCAGGAGGCATTCTGGGCAGCTCATCAGGAAAAACATCGGTGTACTCGCATACCACTGGCACTTGATCCAACTCAATTCCCGATAGACAATTAACCTGAGGGGTTCGAGTGGAGGCAGGGTTGGGAACATACTTAACTTCTACTCCTTGTCTATTGGTTATGGTAACGATCCTCTTGGCACAGTCCAAGTAGCCTTTGTTCTTGGTCAACCAATTCATGCCAAGGATGACGTCCAAGCCTGGTGAATCCAGAACTATAAGGTCTGCTAGGAAGTCTACCCCATTGATGATAATATCAACTCCTTTACATCCTATCTTGGACTTCATACCCGAACCCGGGGTTTGTATCAACATATGACTACCCAGGGGTGTAGGCTTCATACCACTTTCTAGTGCAAACTTTTGAGTGACAAGAGAATGCGAAGCTCCACAATCAAACAGTACGGTTGCTGGGGTTGAGCTGACGAGGAACGTACCCAGTATGACGTCCGGGTCTTCCTGGGCTTCCTCAGCGGTGACGTGATTCACACGACCCTTGCCATTGTTGGGCTGGTTGTGGGGAGCTGGGTTCCTTGGTGGCGCTCCACGGCCTTGACCTTGGTTTGGTGCATTGGGGCGCGGTGCATCTGGCTTCTTGTTGGGGCACTACTTAGAGATGTGTCCAGGCTGACCACACCCAAAGCAAGTGACCTGACCATAGTTGTTGTTGTTGTTGTTCCTGCCGCCATTGTTGTTATTGGGGTTGTTGTAGGCTGGCCTGGGATTGGCATACTGCTGAGGCTGGTAGCTCAGACGAGGTGCAGGAGGTCTAGCCTGCAACGGCTGATAGGTTGGCTTGGCTGGGGCTAGCTGCCAGGGGCGAGGCTTCTGGTTGCTGGAACTACCTTTGCTAATCATCTTGCGCTTGCGAGTGTCGTCTATGGCACGACGCTTGTCTTCCAACATGAGGGCCTTGTTCACTAGGTCGAAGAAGGTCCGACAGTCGCAGACTATGAGCTGATACTGCAGGGTCTGCTGAAGTCCTTCCATGAAGCATTCCATCTTAGCAACCTCCGTGTTGACATCTTCAGGTGCATTCCTTGACAGCAGGTTGAACTTCTGCATGTACTCCTTGATAGAGCCACTTCCTTGCTTCAGCGCTCGGAATTCTCTCTTCTTGATAGCCATGATCCCAGAAGGAATGTGGGCGGTGCGGAATCCTTCCTTGAAGTTATCCCAGGTTGCACGCTTTACCCACAAGACTCGGGGAACTTCCGTGTCATCCACGACTCGCGGCATATTACATACCCGAGGTAAGCACCCGAACAATGCCTTTCCCCAAGCGATATACTAAATAAAGAGTCCACTAGTTGGTGCCATCCCTCATGATATACATCACACGTATCATCCATGAGGGCACGCAACGGTGTGCCCGGTGCCTGTAAAGACAGCGCATGGTCGCCCTACCAGGCACGACCCATATCGAGAGGGACCACATCACTCCCGCCACTAGTAATGCGGGCTCTATGCTAGTACCCACCAAGGCAATCAACAAAGCCCCATCCCATAAGGGGTATTGTGGTTGTGCATGTGAGGTTGGGACGGTCGACAAATCTTAAATCTAATCCGTTTTCGAAAACACACACACACACGCTCACTTGCTCCGGTACACCAATTCTTTCTCAAGTGGTTACCTAACTCAACATCATCTCCCTCGGGCATTAGTGGCACCCGACGGGGTTTTCGTAAAGTGTTGAAATCATATTCGTTTCCATCACCATGCATATTCCCGTCCCATTTGCGTAGCATCTACTAAGCATCCTATCTACTCCCACCCGCACAACCCTCATAAGGAGGTAGGGTTATGCACGATGCAAGTATCAACGGTAAAAGTATCAGAGGCATCCCACCGTAGTAGTCACCACATCAACATGATCAACATCAAAAATAAAGTGCTATATGACATGCATAAAAATGGTTTCTCAACATGGTCAAAGGGTTGCTTGCCTGGCTCAATAAGGTCTTCGGGGTCTTCAAAGTCTTCGGGTCCAACTCCCTCGTCAACGTCGTAATCTATCGTCGCGACAAATAACGGTAAAAATAAGAATCATCACAAAAACAGAGCACAAAACTCACTTCAAAAATGTTGTCCTACTCTGATAAATGCTACCAACTATACCAAAAATATCTGTCTATGGTTTTGTTGTGAGAAACATTTTGAAAACTATTTAAACTGAGGCTAAAAATATCAAAAACTGGTTTTTAAATAAAATCACTACATAAAACATTTTCACAAAATTACACAAGTGGCACTATAACATTCTACAGAATATTACAAGATTTGTGGTGCAAAAATATGTGGAATTGGATAAATATTAATTTGTGTGGGATTTTTGCAAATAATGCCAGAAAAAGAAAAAGAAAAGGGCTCCAGTGCCGTGGGCCAGATCTGGCCGCAGCTGGGCCGGCCCAGAGGCCAGCCAGCCCAGGCAGACCGGTGTCCCCCGCGCACGCCAGGTTCAAACCTGATGGGCGGGGCCCGGCTGCCAGCGACAGCGAGGGGAGAGAGAGGCGAGAAGGAGGCCGACAGGTGGGCCCCCCTGTCGGGTCCTTCTCCCTCCTGTGGACCGAGCGGGGAGAGGCTCACCGGCGAGGCTACCGGCGGTGGCGAGGAGAGGCAACTGCGGGAATGGACTCAGGGGGTCATTGCCGTCTCGGGGGAGGTGGAGGCGGTCGTCGAGGTGGCCCTGGTCGCCGGCGACGAAGGGGCCACGGCGGAGGTGCGTCGGTCAAGCTCCGAGCCGACGCTCCAAGCTGCAATCGACGCGGAAAGGGAAGGGGAGGTCATCAGTGAGCCATGGGAGGAGCAGAGGAAGAGGAATGGGGACCGGAGGGGGCCTGTACCCGGAGATCTCCGGCGAGCCGAGCCAGCGGAGCTCGGGTTCGATCTCGAGCTCAGGTGGCTCCGGGGTCGATTTGGTGGCACAGGAGGGCGATTGAGGAGGAGAGAGAGCCAGTAGAGGGCAGAGGGGAGCCCGGGGTGGCTTTATATAGACGGGGGCGCTGGCGCGCCGTGGTCAGGGGATCGGGCTCCGCGGCAACGGCGCTAGCGACCGTTGGAGGAGGAGGGAGTGAGCCTGAGGTGCTCGTGGGAGTAGTCCACGACGCGGGAAGGAGAGAGGGAGGCGCAGGGTGAGGCAGACGTGCCGCGCGTGTGGAGCCATGCATTGGCCGAACGGGGCAGCGTCGAGCACGCGTGCGGGAGGGTGAGAGAGAGAGGGAGAGGAGGCTCCCAACACGGCAGCGTGTCGCGGACGCCGAGGCACCTCGACTGGCGCGAGGGGGCAGCTCGAGGCGGTCGGAAGCATGGGCAGGGCGCGGCGTCAACGCTCGGCCGTCCTGTAGCGTGCTCCAGAACGTGTTTTTGGCCGGCATGCCAGAGCTTTTGACGCGCTCTGGCGCGGCCACTTTTTTCCAGGGGCTGCAGAAGGAATAAAATAGGTGGGAGGGGGCATTGGATGCTCTGGAAACAGCCATTAGTGAGAGGGGGCAGAGAGAGAGGTGAAAAAGGGGTTGTCCAGAGAGGGAAAATGGGGGTTTCACCATTGCCATCATGCTCTCTAGCGCCAGGACTTTTAACAGTGGTGAGGGGGGGTGGTATGGTGTTGTGGTAAAAATTTGGACTCAAGGAGAATAGAGGAAGGGGCTCAATCATTGTTCTTTGCAACCCACCAGAAGGTGTTTGATGCTGGTTTGGGCAAGTTAATGGATTCTACTTGCCTTGATATTTACCAGGGTGATAATGTATGTAAAATTAGAGGGGGCCACCAAGTTTGAGATGGTTTGAGGAAAGTTCACAATGTAAACTTGGTAAACCCTAGATTTTGGCAGAATCAGATTTCTGTAGATCCAAGCATGCATTTCACTTCCCCCAAATCCACCACTTGGTGTGGGGTCATCATTTGGGGTTTAGCACATGCCCACAAAGTTTGGGGTCAAGGGAAGAAACTTCACAATGTAAAGTTGTTCAAATTTGACTATGGACAGGAATGGTTTAGGAATATTTTGGTGAAGCAAATCAATTTGGATTGAGATGAAACTTTGCAAGATCATCACATATACCATGGGTGTCTTGCTGGAATTTATTGAGAATATTTCTTGTAGAAATATTTCAAAAGCTTGATTTGGGCAGAAAGGTTTTGAGGGGTTTTGCCCATGATTTTGATCATGGCCATGTGTTGAAACTCATATATATGGAAAATATATGTCCACTGAGTTTCCCTAAATTTTCTCAAATATTTTTAAAGCATTTAAATAATTTCTCCCTATGAAAAACCTTTTCTGGCCTTAAGAAAAAGCCTTTAAATAAAATAGTAAAATAATCTTTAAAATTATTATTTGGTGGTTTTGGGAAGTAACATATACAGTAGGTTCCAAATAAAGTCTTTGGGGAAAAAGGATCCACCCAATTTGAGGACTTGTAGTACAAACCTCAATTCAGGGGATTTTGAAAACCTAATTTGAATAAATCCTTTTTGGCCAAAATAATATTTGATAAAAATATTTCTAGGTAATATTCACATGGCATGATCATTGGGCAAGAATTTTGGGTCAAGGAAAATCAATATGGAGAGGACTAGAACCTAAGAGTGCCAACACATACAACCAAGCAAGCAAGCATCAAACAAATCAAACAAGCACATGCACTCAAAAGTTTTAATTGGTTCCAAATTTTATAAATCCAAGCATAGCAAGGTGATACAAACACAGGGTGTGACACCGATGATGCGTGAGTAGTCCACCATAGACCTACGGGTCCGTACGTAGTAGCTAGATGGCTTCCTCTCTCTCTTTTGATTCTCAAGACAATGGTCTCTTGGAGATCTATTTGTTATAATGACTTTTTGCGGTGTGTTTGTTGGGATCCGATGAATTTTGAGTTCATGATCAGTTTCTATCCATGAATATTATTTGAGTCTTCTTTCATCTCTTATATGCATGATTACTTATAGCCTCGTATTTCTTCTTCGAATCTTTGATTTAGTTAGGCCAACTAGATCATTTTTTCTTGCCATGGGAAGAGGTGCTTTGTGATGGGTTCGATCTTGCGGTGTCCTCTCCCAGTGACAGAAGGGGCAGCGAGGCCCGCATGTATCATTGCTATTAAGGATAACAAGATCGGGTCTATTCCTACATGAATATATCTCGTCTACATCATGTCATCGTTTTTATTGCATTACTCCGTTTCTCCATGAACTTAATACACTAGATGCATGCTGGATAGCGGTCGATGTGTGGAGTAATAGTAGTAGAAGCATAATCGTTTCGATCTACTTATCTTGGACGTGATGCCTATATAATGATCATTGCCTTGGATATCGTCATGATTATTTGATCTTCTATCAATTGCCCAACAGTAATTTGTTCACCCACCGTGCGCTATACTCATGAGAGAAGCCACTAGTGAAACCTACGGTCCCCAGGTCTATCTTTAAACATATTGCTTTCCGATCTATCTTCTTGCCACTTTTGTTTTCAGATCTATTATTCCAAAAACCCAAAAATACTTTGCTGCACTTTTTATTTGCTTCTTTTATTTTGTGTTCTTTTGCGATCTATCCATCCAATCTACTACAAACCAATCTATCTTTTTACCGAGGAGAGATTGACAACCTCTCTTACGCGTCGGGTTGCAAGTATTTGTTCTTTGTGTGCGGGTACCGTTTACATAGTGTTGCGTCGTTCTCCTACTGGTTCGATGACCTAGGTTTCATAACTGAGGGAAATACTTACCGTCGCTGTGCTGCATCATCCCTTCCTCTTTGGGGAAATACCGACGTAGTCTCAAGCCACGTCAAAGGACAGGCCAAAACGGTCTCTTATAATAGGCAAGCCTTCTTGAGGGTACACGGGAATTTCATCTAGTCACTTTCATCTTGTTGGTTTGATTTGCGTTCGCTACATTGATAATTTGATATGTGGGTGGACCGGTGCTTGGGTGTTATTCTTACTTGAACAAACCTCCCACTTATGATTAACCCCCTCACAAGCATCCGCAACTACGAGAAAAGTATTAAGATAGAATCTAACCATAGCATTAAATATTTGGATCCAAATCAGCCCCTTACGAAATAGCGCATAAACTAGGGTTTAAGCTTCTGTCACTCTAGCAACCAATCATCTAATAACTACTCCACAATGCATTCCCTTAGGACCAAAGATGGTGAAGTGCCATGTAGTCGACGTTCACATGACACCACTAAGGGAATCACAACATTCATATCATCAAAATATCGAACACATATCAACTTCACATGATTACTTGCAACATGACTTCTCCCGTGACCTCAAGAACAAAGGCAACTACTCACAAATGATATTCATGCTCAAGATCAGAGGGGTATTAAATAGCATAATGGATCTGAACATATAACGTTCCACCAAATAAACCATATAGTAATCGACTACGTAATGTAATCAACACTACTAGTCACCCACAGTTACCAATATGAGGTTCTGGTACAAAGATTGAACACAATAGATGAACTAGGGTTTGAGAGGAGATGGTGTTGTTGAAGATGTTGATGAAGATTGGCCTCCCAAATATGAGAGGGTTGTTGGTGATGATGATGGCTTCGATTTCCCCCTCCGGGAGGGAAGTTTCCCCGACGGAAACGCTCCGTCGGAGGGCAAAAATGCTCCTGCCCAAGTTCCACCTTGAGACGGCGGCGTTCTGTCCCAAAAGTCCCCCCTTGATTTTTTTCTAGGTCAAAAGACCTTAAGTACTAGAAGATGGGCACCGGAGGTGGGCCGGGCTGGCCACAACCCAGTATTTGCTCCAGTATTTTTGTGGTCACCAGGTGGCCCCCCTCCGGTAGTTATTTATTCCAGTATTTTTTATATATTCCAAAATAATTCTCCGTGAAGTTTCAGCTTATTTGGAGATGTGCGGAATAGGTGTCTCAGGTATGCTTTTCAGGTCCAGAATTCCAGCTGCCGGCATTCTCCCTCTTTGTGTAAACCTTGCATATTATGAGAGAAAAGGCATTAGAATTACTCCATAAAGCATTATTATGCATAAAAACATTATAAATAATAGTAGTAAATCATGATGCAAAATGGACGTATCAGGCGCCTCCTGAGCGGCCGCCGACTGCCTCTTGGCCCGAGCCTGTCCTTCTCTCTCCACCACGAGGGCCACGCTGGCTGTCTGGGGGGTGGCTGCCAGGTATAGCAGCAAGCGTTCGCGGGGCCGTGGCGCGACCATGACGGGAGGGCTCGTGAGGTACCGCTTGAGGTCCGCAAAGGCCGCGTCCGCTTCAGGGGTCCATGCGAACGGACCTGACCTTTTCATCACCTTGAAGAATGGCAACGCCCGCTTGCCAAACTTAGAGATGAAACCCCCAAGGGAGGCCATGCATCCGGCCAGCTTCTACATCTCTTTGGGGGTCCGAGGAGGGTGCATCAGCTCTATGGCCTTAACCTTTTCGGGGTTCACTTCAATCCCTCAATGGGACACGAGGAAGCCCATGAGCTTGCCCGAGGGGACCCTGAAAACGCACTTGTCGGGGTTGAGCTTCAGGTTGACCTTGCGCAGGTTAGCAAAGGTCTCCTCCAGGTCTTCAATAAGCGGCTTGGCCTCACGCGTCTTGACCGCGATGTCATTGACATAAGCCTCCGCCTTCCTCCCCAGCCGGGGCCCCAGCGTGATGTGCATCAGCCGCTGGAAGGTGGCGCAAGCGCTCCTCAGACCGAAGGGCGTGCATACGTAGAAGAACACCCCGCAAGGGGAAATGAAGGTCGTTTTCTCCACGTCTTCCACTACCATTTTGATCTGGTGGTAGCCAGAGAAGGCATCCAGGAAGCACAGCAGATTGCAGCAGGTAGTGGAGTCCACTATCTGGTCGATGTGGGGGAGCTGGAAGGGATCCTGGGGGAAGGCCTTGTTGAGACTGGTAAAGTTGACGCACATCCGCTCCTTGCCGCCCTTCTTGGGGACGATGACGGGGTTGGCGAGCCACTCTGGGTGGTTCACCTCGCGGATGACCCCTGCCTCTTGTAGCTTTTGTACCTCCTGAACAATGAAGTGCTACTTTTCCAGCGCCTGGCGCCGCGCTTTCTGCTTGAAAGGGTGCGCGTTGCGGCACACCGCCAGGTGATGCTCGATCAGTTCTCTTAGGACCCCGGTCAGGTAGGTCGCCTTCCAGGCGAACACATCCACATTCGCCCTGAGGAAGGCGACGAGCACACTTTCTTTCTCCGGGGAAAGGCCGGCTCCGATGGTGAAGGTGGGACCTGAGTCGGTGCCGTCGAATGGCACTTTCTTTGTCTCGGCCCGGCTCTGAGAGAACAACTGCTTCTTCCTCGCCAGCGCTACCTCGGGGGGCGCTGCCTCGCCCCCGTTAGCCGGGCGTGCGGCTGCGGCGGCTTTGTACACACGCCTGAGGCAGCTAACCGCGTCCCTTTCATTGCATTTGACGGTCACAATGCCGCGGTGACCGGGCATCTTGATGACGTTGAAACCCGGGTGGGTTACCGCCATGAACTTGGCATGCGTGGGGTAGCCCAAGATGGCATTGTACGGGAGGCCGACATGCACCACATCGAAGTCGATGAGCTCGGTGCGGTATTTGTCACGCGTGCCGAAGGTGACGGGGAGGCGTATCTGCCCGAGGGGGGCCGTGGTCCCGCCAGCCACCCCGGAGAAGGGTCTGGTGGGCTTCAACTACTCGTAGGGCACCTGGAGTGCCTCGAAGGTCACGATGGAGATGATATTGAGTCCGGCGCCCCTGTCGATGAGGGTCTTGGTGACCGCGATGTTGCTGATGGTGGGGGTGCACACCATGGGGAGAGCCCCCGCAGCGGCCGCGGACCCTGGGCGATCCCCCACATCGAAGGTGATGTCTCGCAGTGCCTAGTCAGGTGACGACGCGGGCCTGTGTTCCCTGAGGGCAGCGCTCACCCTGCGGAAAGACGGCATGAAATGGCGGCCAGCGACTGGGGCCTGGGCCCCGCCGAGGATGCACGCCACCACACGCCACCACACGCTGCCCCGGCGTCCCTGACGGGCGGATGCGGGCCGCACCTAGGCTCCATCGAGCCTACGCATTAGGGAGCACGCGCCGCACCCCCTGCGCACGACAGTGGAGGGCGAGGCAAGTGAAAAGGCTCCTAGGCCCCTCCCGTGGCGGCGGCGGGCCCGACGAGGCGGCCGTTCCAAGCGCCGCGGCCAGCGCCAGCCGGGCGGTGACGAAGCGGCCCGCACGGCATGAGCAACGCGGCCCGCGCGTTGGCTTGCCCGAGGCCAGCGTGACGGGAAGAAGTCGGGGCCCTGTGGCCACCGCGCCGCACGGGAGGGTGCACGGGGGAGCCCCGCCGCCTGCGAGCAGCAGGGTTGGTGACGGCGGCAGCTTCGATACCGGCGGGGTGGCGGTGACCGCCGGGGCCCGTAGGAGCGGTTCGAATGGCTTGGGCCGCCCCATACTCGGCGCCCGCGCGGCGAGCGTCGGCCATGGGTTGTTGAAGCTGGAGCCGAAACGGAGCTGGAAAACGACAGCGCACCCCTACCTGGCGCGCCAAATGTCGGAATCGGGGCTCCGTAGACCAAGAAAGGTTTGAACTCTGGGGTGCGCTCGCTCTCCTGCCCTACTCTGCCTCATAACCTCACGACGACTCTCCGGCAGCTCGAGCTAAGGAAGACGAACAAAGGACGCACAGTTTACCCAGGTTCGGGCCACCTCGCGGTGTAATGCCCTACTCTTGCTTGTCTGGATTGCTTGGGGGAGAGGATGAGTACAAGGTGTGTTCTTGCCAATCGAAGGTCCTGCTCTCTACGGTGGCTGGTTCCCTCCTCTTATACTGGCCCGGTCCTCTTCCCCCGAAAATACAAGGCGGGAAGGGTTGCCACAACGGCCAATTTGAAGGGGGACAAGACTGCAGCCTATCCTGACAAAAGTGGTCTTCGCCTGCCAAAGCTTCCCGTCGTGACGCGCTTGTGGGCTCGGGGTTGACCTCCGTCCTGCCGAGCCCCCGGTCCTGGTCTTCTTGCACCAGAAGGGAAACCTTTGGGGGTTGCTTTGGGAACCCGCGAGCTGGGGCAGCTCCTCTATTACCAAAGAGGAAAGCCTATCTGTCTACGCCTGCTGGCACTGCTCCTGGCGCCGCCTGGCGCGGTGCGCGTCACCCATGTGCGGGCATCGGGATGCAAGGCCCTGCCAGGCCCATCCCAGACGGGCCCGCCTCCTAAGGGAGTCGGGGGTAGCCTCGCGGAGAGGCCTCGCAGAGAGGCCTCGTGAAGTCCCTTGTGGCTTCGTTGCCGCGTGCCTCGCGAGGCGTTGGCCCTCGCGAGGACCTTGCCCGCGAAGCTCGTAGATGGACCACTCAGTGCTTAGGGCAATCCCCACGTCCTGGGCCGCAGGCAGACGGGCCTGGGTACCCCCAGTCCCAGAGGCCCGACAATATTCCACGAAGATCTTTATAGGTCGAACCACGATGTCAAGGATTTAGTCAATCACGTATGTAGTTCCCTTTGTCCAACGGTATGTTACTTGCCTGAGATTCGATCGTGGGTATGTCCATACCTAGTTCAATCTCGTTACCGGCAAGTCTCTTTACTCGTTCCGTAATACAAGATTGCGCGACTAACTCCTTAGTCACATTGCTTGCAAGCCTCTTGTGATGTTGTATTACCGAGAGCGCCTAGAGTTACCTCTCCGTCATACGGAGTGACAAATCTCAGTCTCGATCCGCGCCAACCCAACAGACACCCTCAGAGATACCTATAGAGCACCTTTATGATCACCCAATTTCTAAGTGAAGTTTGATGCACACAAGGCATTCTTACAGTGTCAGGGAGTTGCATGATCTCATGGTCTTAGGAACAAATGCTTGACATGAAGAAAGCAGTAGCAACAAACTAAGTGATACGATCAAATGCTATGCTTACGGTTGGATCTTGCCATCACATCATTCTACTAATGATGTGATCCCATTATCAAATGACAACTCATGTCTATGGTTAGGAAACCTTAACCATCTCTGATCAACGAACTAGTCTAATAGAGGCTCACTAGGGACACGGTGTTGTTTATATATCCACACATGTATTTAAATTTCCGGTCAATACAATTCTAGCATGGATAATAAACGATTATCATGAACAAGGAAATATGGTAATAAAACCAATTTATTATTGCCTCTAGGGCATATTTCCAACAATACCTACACCAGTTTTCTTCTGGAAACAGAATTGAGAACAACAAGGTGGTGAAACATAGAGCAAGTATTGTAGCACAAGGGTTCATGCAGATACCCAACTATTCTCCAGAGGTGGAATCTCTTTCCGATAATATCAATGGCAGTACAAAACCATCTATCTCTGCAGCTGATAGATGTAGTGATTACATATCCATGTGGATCACTAGATTCGGATATAGATGGTTCCAGATGGAATCTCACTTTTGAGCCGAAATGCAAAACACAACATACATTATGTAAAATGAATAAGTCATCATGTGGCTTATTATTGTCGGTACATTTGGTACAACCGACGTAGTGAGTTCCTTACCCACAAGGATTACTCCTACAGTGATGATTACCCATACATGTTAAGCATGTGATCATCTAAATGACGGAATTTGAGATGAAGGATTTGGGTAAAACCTCGAGCACCTTCACTCATACATTATGGAACAGCATGTTGTCTATATCCAGAATATTGTAGAAATTAATTGTGGACAAGTCTTATCCATCCATAACTCCCATGGTTGTTCATTATCTAGACATAGAGAAAGATTTATTTAGACCATGAGAAGATGGAAATAAGATGTTGGGACCTAAGGTTCCATATCACCGTGCATGCATTGGATCCACCAAACACAATTGGTTGAGACTCAAGAATATATTTTGATATCTCCAAGGCATCAAACATTGTGTCCTAATCTTTCAGTTTTAGAGAAATCTGGACACCAATATAATTGGATACATCGATCAAATCCCTACTATGTCATATCGTAGACAAGGTTGGTGTTCCTGCTAGGTGTGATAGCCATCTCATGGGAGTCTTTGAAACATAACTCGTGGCTACATCCACCAACCATTATCTCAAAGATAATGTTGCTTGTGTTGCCCGAATGCAAACATGTTACGTAATAAGCAATATCGCCATATTGCATATCTTGCAAGTCAAATCATGTGACTGATTTGTTCACCAAGTCTCTACCAACTTCGACATTCTAGAAATATGTTCATGGAATTGGTATGTGACGGCTTCAGAATTTGCAAGAATCAGGGGGAGCATCTTCCTGAATTGTTCTTGTTCAAAGAATCATATTATACTCTTTTTCCCTTCATGAGTTTACTTTACATGTTCTCATAAAGGTTTTTAACGAGGTAATATCAACACAAGACCATATGTCATACTTTCTGTTTTCCCCACCGGGGTTTTTAGGGAAGTATATATGATATATTTATTGTCCTCTAAACTCTATGGGTTTTCTCGTATTGAGTTAAAAGAGAAAATAACCATTATATGTTGCATCATTTTCTCCTTATTTTTCCTGCTGGGTTTGAATGAGTTTTAGCAACATATCCTCCACTACTCCTTATATTTTTTCCACGGGTTTTTTGGAGGAGACTCTTTTCAAGATGATAATACTACACTAAAAAGCATAGATTATGGGGAGTGTTAGGATTTAATTAATCCTATTTTTAATCCATGCTTAAGGGAACCGACGTGTGATGGTTCCAAACTTGGTAACCGCTAGCGGATGTCCCGCACCCTGCGAACAGACGCCTCTCCGGAGGCGTCCCTTGTACATGTATATAAATGAGATCACCAGTAAAGATTGAGATACTTGAATCATTTGCTTTGTCTCTCGATTTTCCTTCACAACAGCGTCAACGAGCCCGCATCGAGTGGTTAGCACACAGAGACAAAAACATCTATTTATTTCACTTATGAGCCAGCCACCGCTACAAGAAAAATCAAATCAATGTGTTGCAGAGGCCTGATGGCAATTTGACAGAGGAAGCATGTGAGATGGAGGTTCTCGCAACAGATTTTTATAGTAACTTGTATAGTTCTGAAGGTGTACACAATATGGACCAGGTTCTGAACTCTCTGCGATGCAAAGTAACACCGGCGATGAAAGACCTTCTTAATTCCGACTATATGGTGGAGGAAGTGAAAACTGCATTATTTCAAATGTTCCCGACCAAGGCACCAGGTCCGGATGGTTTTGATGCACATTTTTACCAACGCCACTGGGAAGTATGTGGCGAAGAGGTAACTAAGGTCGTCCTGTGCATTATTAATGGTACTAAATTAGCAAAGTGTATCAATGAGATATCCTAATTTTAATACCAAAGGTAATAAATCCCATCTTATTGTCACAATTCAGGCCTATCTCCCTCTGTAATGTATGGTACAAAATAGCATCCAAGGTTATATCTAACATGTTGAAGCTAGTACTACCAGAAATTATTTCAGAAGAGCAGTCATCCTTCGTTCCAGGGAAGCCCATCACAGACAACATCATTGCAGCATATGAATGTCTTCATTTTATTAAAAGAAATAAAGCAAAGCGCAACCGCCATTGTGCGCTAAAGTTGGACATGACGAAGGCTTATGACAGAGTGGAACGGGACTACTTGCAAGCTAACATGCTCAAGCTAGGCTTCACAAAGAGATGGGTTGATATTGTTATGAGCATGGTAAGGACAGTAAAATTCTCTGTTTTATTTATTTAATGGCAAGAGATTGCAGGAGTTTACACCGCCCCGTAGAATTCGACAAGGAGACCTAATCTCCCCATACCTCTTCCTGATAGCAGCAGAGGGCCCTTCGTGCCTTTTAAAATCCATAGACAAGTCATAAAACATAAGTGGGGTAAGGGTGGCGGCTACGACACCATCAATCAACCATTTATTATTCGCAGATGACAACCTGTTGTTCTTCAAGACAAGTGGAGATGGGGCTAATGAGGTGAGCCAGTTGTTGAACACATATTGCCAGGCATCGGGACAACGTATAAACCATGATAAATATTCTATCTTCTTTAGTAAGGGTTGTCCGGAAAATGTGAGGGGGGAAGTTAAAGTCATACTGAATGTTCCTGATGAAACATTGAATGAGAAATATTTGGGAATGCCATCTTATGTGAGAGCATTAAAAATGGGGCCTTAAAGTACCTCAATGACTATTTGTGGAGCAAAGTTCAAGGTTGGATCGAGAAGACCTTGTCTTCAGTAGGAAAAGATGTATTGGTAAAATTTGTTGCGCAAGCTATTCCTGTGTTTTTTATGTCCTTCTTTACACTGCCAAGAGGTATGTGTGAGCATTTGAATATGTTGATTCATAAATTTTGGTGGGGAAGCAAAGTCGGGCGCCGCAAACCCAATTGGGTCTCGTGGGACACTATGACACAACCAAAATATATGGGTGGCTTGGGATTCAAAGACTTTGAACTTTTTAATTTGGCTCTCCTAGCTAAACAGGCATGGCACATTCTACAAAGCCCAGAATCACTCAGTGCAAGAATTTTAAAGGCTGCATATTTCCCTTCATGCTCGATTTTGAATGCAGAATTGGGTAATCATGCAAGCCAGATTTGGAGAGCGGTAGTAGAAGGACGTGATGTACTCAAGCAGGGATTGATATGGAGAATTGGCAACGAAGCTTCAACTTATATATAGCCAGTCAATTGGATTCCAAGGGACATCATGTTACGCCCTTATGGATGCCGGGTAACCAATCCACCTTTGTTTGTCATGGATCTTATTGACCATACAACTGCAAGACGGGACATGGAGCGACTATCAGAGGTGTGTTTACCAATTGATATTCCATCTATTCTTAATATCCCAATCCGTACAACTGAGGTAGAAGATAGCTGGGCGTGACACTTTGAGAAAAATGGATGGTACACTGTGAGATCAGCGTACAAGATGATTGAAAGGATCGATATGGTTGACTAGAGGGGGGTGAATAGGCAACTATCAATTTTTAAGCTTTTCTTAGCAAATTAGGTTTAGCAACAAATAGGTTGTCTAGATATGCAACTAGGTGAACAACCTATATGATGATAGCTACAATAATAACAAGATATAAGCTTGCACAAAGTAAAGGTAGGAAATAACCACAAGTGGAACCGTTGGAGACGAGGAGGTGTTACCGAAGATCCTTCCCTTTGAGGGGAAGTACGTCTCCGTTGGAGCGGTGTGGAGGCACAATGCTCCCCAAGATGCCACTAGGGCCACCGTATTCTCCTCACGCCCTCACACAATGCGAGATGCCGTGATTCCACTAGTGGTGCACTTGAAGGCAGCAACCGGACCTTTACAAACAAGGTTGGGGCCCTCTCCACAACTTAATTGGAGGCTCCCAACGAAACCATGAAGCTTCACCACAATGGAATATGGCTTCGAGGTGACCTCTTCCGTCTACGGTGCTCAAACACCCAAGAGTAACAAAATCCACACAAGAAAGTATGAGGAATCAATTTTCCTTTGGTGGAAGTGTAGATATAGGTCTCCTCCTTCATTCCCTAGCGAATCAACAAATTTGAGTGGCTAGAAAGAGAGATCGGGCAAGAAAGCTTGAAGGGTATTAATGGTGGAGAGAGAGAGAGGAAAGAGATAAGATGGAGGTGGAAGAACCCCCTCTTTATATAGGGCCCCCACTTTCCAACCGTTACAGCCGTTTTACATGGCAGCGGTACAACCGGTGGTGCGGGCGGTAGAACCGGTAGGACTGGAACAACCGGCCAACCACTGCATCAAAATAGAACCTGAGGTGGTGGTTCATCACCGGTGCAACCGCTCGACTCGAGTGCTGGACAAGGCAAAGTCCCGAGCAGTACAACCGCTTGAGACACCGGTAGTACCAGTCGATATTAATATACCGGTACAGCCGTCCCACATCCGCCAAACAACCGCAGCACAACAGAACCGTGTCCGGTTGTAGCCCAGTGCTGGGCTGGTACAACCGCCCAGGGCTGCCACCCAGGGTCAGACAGCTGTTGGCGGTACAACCGCCCGGAGGCAGCGGTACAACCGCTGGAGACCAGCTAGAGGCAGCACCCCCAGGGTATCACCCCTGGGGTGGAGGTTATGCCGGATGACAAGAGCGAGCGGTACAACCACTAGGGCCTGTGGTACAACCGGCCTTCATGGAAGGAAAGCAGAGCCTCTCTCTCTCTCTTTGGTGGAAGGGTATGAGGTGGGTGCCAAGGATGTGTATGTGTATTGATTCACCCCAAGACCTTCCAATGAGAATTCCATCTTAATAGTACGGGATCCCTACGACCAAAGAAAATAAACACGTAGATAATACTGTCTTCGTTCTTTTCCGTCCGAAGGGAATGCCTAATCGTCTTGTGTCGCACACGGAGTACCTGAATGACTTGACACACGATTAGATAACATAGTGAGGTGTCATCATCACCAAAACACTAAGGTAAGAGAATGCCCTTACAATGATGATCGCTACAAAGTCCATGCGGGGAGCTTGGATCGATGGTTTGGCGGGTTCCTCTAGTACTGGTAGAGATGTGGCATTGTGGAAACTATTATGGAAAACACCAATACCAGGAAAAATATGTATATTCCTTTGGAGACTAGCGAGACACTCATTGCCAACCAAGGACGTACGAGCTCATAGGAATATGTCCACTACTAGCACTTGTGCTCTTTGTGGCGCAGCTGACTCCTGGAGACACTCTTTGCTTAAGTGTAATATGGCGATGTGCATTTGGGCACTTGCTGATGGTGAATTGGCGGAGCACTTATGCGAGACAACTGAACCGAGTGCCCAATAGTGGTTGTTTGTGATGATTGATTCATTATCGCATGAGGCATTTGTTAAGTTGTCAGTCACCTTATGGGCAATATGATGGGCACGGAGAAAAGTGATACATGAAGAGCTTTATCAAAGCCCCTCGGCTACACACGAGTTCATTAAAAGGTTTATTGTAGAATTGGAGACGACGACACAAAAGGGTGCCACCTGAGGGTTTTGCAAAAATCCATGTGGATGCAAGTGTGGCAAAGTCCGAGATGAGAGGAGCAGCATCCATAGTGTGCCGAGATGATGTTGGCCGATTTTTGGGCAGGTCCTCTCTCGTTGTCCCAGGGATCATGGATGGAGCTACACTCGAGGCGATGGCATGTAGAGAAGCATTGTCTCTTGCAGAAGATTTGATGATTCAAAATTTTATAATCACCTCTGACTCAAAGCAGGTGGTGAATGACATTGACAGAGAAACTGATAGTACTTATGGTTGTATCATTAGCGAGATAAAGCAACGAGCTAGTTTAGTTAATTGCATGTTTACTTTTGAAGGTCGCGCATCAAACACTAATGCAGATAAGTTAGCTAAGTTTTCAAATACTCTTGATCAGGGACGATATCTGTAGTTGATCCATCCCCATGATCCATTTTGTATACCACTTCATGTGGACTATGATCAATAAAGCTTAGCTATACCTCTAAAAAAATATAACGGTTAAGAGATTCTCAAAAAAAAAAAGATGCAACGGTTAAGATTTCTTGAAAAAAAAAGATACAACAATTAAGAGCTTAGATGTAACATCCTTAAAAAACATCTAGATGTGACTTAGCAATATTTACTAATCAGGTGACTTTTAATTTTACAATGCGAAAACAGCTCAGAAAAATCGGGAACCGATGCCAGTATTAATAGAGCGGAACCGTGGGACCTTCCTCCTAGCCCCTCCCCGCAAAGCCTCCAACCCTCTCCTCGAGAAGAGACCCTTTTTTTAGGGAAGGCCATCATGGCTAGTTTTATTAAAATCAAACTATGGTTACATCGTTCACAAGTTCACTGACAATAATGTCAGGAGGTTCATAAAACCAGCTATAAGTTAGTCTTTTACGATAACTATGATTTGCTAGCACATGAGCCACTTCATTACAAGAACGCAAACATTGCTTAAATATGACCTCCCCAATCAACAAAGACAAATCCGCACATTCCACAAAAATTGCTATAGCCGCATCCCACCATGTTGTTTGTCCAGAGCAGAAGTCGATAACTTGAGAAGAATCAGATTCCGCTTCAATACGATTAAAAACCAAGAGAGTTTGTGAAATCCAGGCCGTCTCTCATCGCCATAGCTTCTGTGGTGATAGCATCAGCTGCAACTAGAATAAATTTGGTTTGGACCGCTAGAAAATTACCTTTTTCATCCCGCAAGATAGCAGACGTATCCACATTTAACTTTACAAACCTTGGCTCTGGCTTACTCCATTTAATGTCAACTACAGTGTGGACACGAACTGAATTGTTCTGGAAAGTACTTGCAATCGACAAAACAGAAATAGGCCATCTCCAAACCGGGGGCACAAACTCATTGTGGGTAGCTTGGCGCCGGATCCACCATAAGTACCATCCACCCACGGCTAAGACCTGTTTAATACTCAACACCGGGCGCATGGGAACATGCTCATCCGGTAAGGAAAATAGATGCTCTAGAACTACCGAGCCAGATCGGTCCACGATTCCTAGTCTCCTCCATAATTCCTTCGCATGGGAACACTGGAAAAGAAGGTGCTTGACGTCTTCAGCACCTTGATTACAGATGGGGCATGCGCCATTAGAGCCCACGTGCCGGTTTGTGAGAATAGATTTTAGCAGAAGAATTCCTCGCAACGCCCGCCAACAAAAAAATCGGAACTTTACGTCGAACATGCAGTTTCCAAAGTGTACTCCAGACTGTCAAAGGGGTAGAGCCCCTTGGTCGTCCCATCATATTTGCATGTGCCCTGTAAGATTGAATCCACTGCATATGATAGGCCGTTTTCACTGAAAAAATTCCAGATTTATTAGGTTGCCAAGCAATAAAGTCCTCAAAAGCCGGATGATTTAAAGGGATTTGCAAGATTCTTCTAGCATCCACAGGGTTAAATATATTGCGCACCAACTCCTCATCCCAAGTTCCTTGTTCTGGATCAAAAAGCTCACAAACTTTGGTGAGAATAGTTTGTCCTCTGGGCGTGATTACCTTTCTATCAGGACTTGAAGGGATCCATGGATCACTCCAAATTTTAATATCTTCGCCTGAGCCAACTCCTCATATATATATCCCTTTTTAAAAGTCTCAAGCTCCTTAAGGATACTTTGCCATGTGAAGGAAGAGCCACTCTTTGGTGTTGCATCTAACAAACTCCTGTTAGGATAATATTTTGCCTTCATTACTCTTGCACAAAGGGAATTCGGTTCAGTAATCAGCCTCCAACACTGTTTAGCGAGCATGGCTAGATTAAATGAATACAAATCTCTGAATCCCATCCCCCTTCACTTTTGGGGATGCAAAGTTTCCACCACGACATCCAATGCATCTTCTTGGTTTCCACATCATCTCCCCACCAAAACTGCGCAATAATGTCAGTTATCTCTTTACAAATACCTTTAGGTAAACTGAACACAGACATCGCAAATACCGGTATTGCTTGGGCAACCGCTTTCAACAAAATTTCTTTCCCTCCTGTCGAGAGTTGTTTTTCCATCCAGCCTATCAGACGGGCCTTGATCCTCTCCCGAAAGTGCCTAAAACAGTCACTTCTATCTGCACCAACCATGGCTGGCAAACCAAGGTACTTATCTGAAAGTGCTTCCGTATCAATATGAAGAATCTGACAAATTTCAGCTCTCGAGACCACACTAGTATTGGGACTAAAAAATATACTTGATTTAGCCAAACTCACCACCTGTCCAAAACTTTGACAATAGGTATCCAGTAATTGCTGTAAGGAAGTTGCATTCAACACATCATCTCTCATGAGAATTGGAGAATCGTCATCAAATAAAAGGTGTGAAACTGACGGTGCATTCCTGCACACTCTAATCCCATCCATGCCACCAACTTCTTCTTCATACTGCAATAAACTAGACAGTCCTTCTGCACAAAGTAGGAAAAGGTAAGGAGAGAGCGAGTCTCCTTGTCTAATGCCTCTCGAGGGAGTAAACACATCTGTCTCCTGAGAATTAAATCTCACTTTATACCTTACTGAGCTAACACAAGCCAAAATCATCTCAACCCATTGTTCATGGAACCCAAGTTTCTGCATCATCTCTCTCAAAAATTTCCACTCCACATGATCATAGGCTTTGTGCATATCCAATTTTACTGCACAAAGACTTTCCTGGCCTGATCTTTTATTTTTGATTTTAGGAACACATTCGTAGACAATGAGCACATTGTCAGTAATTAATCTCCCTGGCACAAAGGCGCTCTAAGTGGGTGATATAATGTCAGGCAGGATGCATCTCAACCTTGAAGCCAGCATCTTTGAGATAATTTTATAAAGTACATTACACAGGCTAATAGGTCTATACTGCGGTATCATTTCAGGATTGTCTATCTTGGGAATAAGAACAATAGACGTATTGTTCCATTCAACAGGAATTTGTCTTGAATTGATTGCAAACAACACTTCCTGTGTAATATCATCTCCAAGAATATGCCAAAATTTCTTAAAGAAAACTGCATGAAGCCCATCAGGACCTGGAGCTTTAAGATCACCAATGCTAAAAACTGCTTTACGCACATCATCTTGTGAATATGGGGCCATCAACATCTCATTCATATTATCAGTCACTTTACGCTGGACTTTTTGAATAATAGCCGGGTCAACCTACTGCACCTCAAAAGTAGAAAGGGTACTAAAATAATTCTGAATATGAGGATTCAGAGCAGCCATACCTTCGAGAATACTTCCATCCGTATCATGCAATTTTTTAATAAAATTCTTCTTCCTTCTTGCCGAAGCGAAGGCTTGAAAAAATCTCGTGTTTCGATCTCCATATTTCAGCCAGGTTGCACGTGATAGCTGCATATAATGAATCTCCTCAAGTTCAAGAAGATATTCAACTAGTTCTGACAGTTCCTTCCTCTTAGATTCAGTTTCGCCAGTTATGGGACCTGTCATAAATTTTTCAAGCTCCTTCTGCGCTTTGCGAAGTCTCTTTTTGGTTTTTTAAGGACCCTCTGGTCCCAATCATGGAACACATTGTGCATACAGTCAAGCTTTTCATGAATAGTATTCAGAGCCGGATCTGTTCCCACCTCATTCCAAACTTCTTGTACAGTATCCGCAAACGTACTCTCTTTCAACCAAGGAGCCTCAAATGTCTTAACGTGTTCCACCCTGAATGAGCTTCTTGCATAAAATTCTATATCCACTAGCAGTGGACGATGGTCGGAATGATTGTAATTCAGATTTTCTAGCGCTGCCTGAGGGTGCAAAGCTGCCCAAGCCTCATTAATCAACCCTCTATCAAGCCTTTCGCGGATTCTACCTCGCTGCCAAGTGAAATGATCACCTCTGAAGCCCATATCTCCAAGCTCACAATCATCAATGACCTCCTGAAAGGCCTGCATATACTGTTGTGGTCGGGGATTACCCCCCTCTTTCTCATGCAAAAATTGTATTTCGTTTAAATCCCCTATGAGTAGCCAAGGAAGATTATGATTCTGGTGGAGCCGACGCATTCGATCCCACGTTTTATACTTATCCTCCCACCGAAATTCACCATACATCCCATTTAATCTCCACGAACTATTATTATCATCCTCCACTCGTACGTCAATATACATCGGGTCCAAATCTAACCTGTGGATTTTTATCTCCTTCTTCCACAAAAGCAACAAGCCCCCTTTCCTTCCATCACTCACACACACTAACTTTTGATCCATGCACATTTTCTTCCTCAAGCACTCTGCCGGATAGCTTTCCAAGTGGGTCTCCGACAAAAACACCACATCAGGCAAACAGCTCCGTTGGACATCCAGCAAAGCTCGAATCGCCGGGGCATTCCCAAGCCCCCGGCAGTTTCAACATAAAACCTTCATTACTTGTTCATCAAACAAAATCAACCACCATGAGAGGGTACCAGCTCCACCAAGTCAAACTGCAGCAGCAGCAAAAGTGTTCACCACATCCAACGGAAGTAGCGCTAAACACCACACACCCACGAGAACCTCAAAACTCCATGCATCACATGCTCCTCCAATCAAACCCGGTTGAGCAGAAAACTAATCCACCACGATGACCTGAGCGGCCATAACCTCGTAGTGGAGAGAGAGAGACCAGAGTTGACGCCTCGTGACGACCTGAGACAGCAAGTGCCGGCCCCCGCGCCGCCGCCAAGGAGGCGGCCAGCGGCGGACCAGCGGAAACCCTAGTCGCCTGGATAAACGCCTCTGACCTTCACGTTCATCCTGGAGAGAAGAACAAGAGAAGAGGCTCTTCTTCCGTTGAACAAGTGCCATGTCATCAACCATCTAGGGCAGGCTCGTTCTTATGCCTCGACTATACCGAGGCTTCGTATTCTTTCACAGACCTCTCATTGGATGGTATGTTTTACAGCGGTAAGATCGAGATTTTCTCTTTTTTAGTTTCCTATATCTTATCTTCTATTATTTTACCTTACTTTTGTTTTACATCATTTAGGTAGGGGGATAGCCGGATAGGCGATCCATGAAAATTTATCGCCGGTGATCGATCTGTTTATAAATCTAATATCGAACATCCTTTTGTATTCTTCTTAATTTTCATTGTGTTTTTTAATTGATATATGAAGGGGAATAGGTGCACTGCCGTCGCCCATCTGGCTGGTATTTTTTTCGTCGATCCATCAAACTGGTAAGGTTGATCGACGTAATAATATTTTTCATCAAATTTCATGAGATGCAAAACTGCCCAATTAACGTGCTCTTATTGTTTTTCTTTAAAGTCAGCATATTTTTTTGCGAAAAAATCCCAGCATAATTACAGTTATGCATAGAGAAGGTTCTATTTTCCTTCCATACATGCATGAGTAGATCTTACTTATATCAATCTACTATTCCTAAAAAGGTTTTCCCTGTCAGGGTTTTGAGCTCCTCTCGGCGGCGCGCTGTCGTGAGTTTTCTATTCTGTCGGTCAAGTTCGATCCCCTCCTGGTTCTCGTCCCTGTCGGCCCTCTCAGCCAGCAGGTTACGTGAAGGTTTGGAGGGTTTGATCTCAGCTCGTAAGGAGGGCTAGGGTTCTCTGGAAGAACGTCTACATGGCATCGCAAGGTACTGCAGGAGCTTCGAGGCAGGACAGAGAGCCGGTAGAGGTTTTGCTTGGTAGATTGGATCTGCAGGAGGAGGAGGAGGAGGATCAGTTCGTATGGGAGGATGAGTTCGTGGACGAGCCAATTGCAGCAAAGTGTCTTGCAATCACCAAGGTTCACACCAACAAGGGGATCAGTCCCTCTGCTCTATACTCCGATATGCGAGCGGCATGGAATCCGGCTAGGGATGTGAGATGGCGCAAGATTGAAGATAATCTATTCACGATCCAGTTTGGGTGTCTGGGAGATTAGAATACTGCCATGAATATGGGACCGTGGTTGTTCCGAGATCAAGGGTTGTTGATAGCTGAGTATGACGGGTTTATGAATCCATGATCTGTAGTTTTGGACAAGATCGCTGTGTGGGCAAGGGTATTGAAACTGCCGGACAATTTTTTGTTCCCGGCGGCGATCAAAGGTATGTGTCGGAAGATGGGGAAAATTCTTGAAGTTCAGACTACTCTCCCGGCTGGGTTTGTTGGAGAATTTGTTTGAGTGAGGGTGGAACTAAATGTGACAAAAAAGCTGATCAGATTTGTTTCTATTACAAAAAGTGAGGTCACTGAATACTATCAAGTTCAATATGAAAAGATCCCAATTTTCTGTGGTAAGTGTGGGATGCTTGGTCATTGGTACTAGGAATGTGGTACGGGAGAACACAATGTCAACAAGTTGGAGTGGGGTGATTTTATGCTGGTAGATGGAGGAAGAGGAGGAGGCAGAGGCCGCGGCTCAGGGAGAAGCTCTGGAAGGGTAAGAGGAGGAGCTGGACGAGGGGATCCATCCGTTGGTCCTGGACGTGGAAGGGGTGACCCTCACTTTGCTGCTGATGTGACAAAGTACAAGACTAGTTGGCCTTATTTAAGGATGGGATTCAAGACATGGAAACAGATGTGGGTGCACAAAATATGAATATTAGTTAAGACGCTCGATCAAGAAATCTACTTGGGAAAAGAATGGTTGAGAATGCAAACGTACATGGAGAAGAACATGGCTGCTTACCTGCCCTTCTGGCGAGTCCAGATATAATTCTTCATACTAACAGTGGGGCTATAGTCCCTATAGGGAATACGGCGAACATAGTTGATCAGTTTGCTGGCAGAGGGGAGTCACTAAAGGAAGGTCTGTTGGAAACTTCTCAGAAGAGGGTGATCAGGAAGAAGCTAAAGGGTTCAAATGGTGTGGCAATTGACAGAACATCAACAGGAGAATCGGCGGCCTCCACGGCGGAGGACCGCCGGAAGCAATGAAAACCTTGGCGTGGAACTGTCGTGGAATGCTTTCAGCCACGGCAGTTCGAGAGCTCTTGGACTTGCAAGGGCATGTGAAAGCGGATGTTGTTTTTTTGTCTGAATCACATCTGAATACAACTAAGGCAAATGAAGTACGCGTGAAGTTAGGCTTTGATTTTATTCACATTATTGATAGTGATGGTCGGTCGGGAGGGCTTGTACTTTTTTACAATCTTGCAAATGAAGTTGTGTTAAATTATTCCTCGCCTAATTTCATTGATGGTTTTGTTATGGATGGTAACGATGTGGCATGGCGTCTCACATGTTTTTATGGAGCGTCTAATTGGGATATGAAGCATCAATCATGGACACAGTTGAGAAATCTGCACAACAATGCTACAGGACCATGGATGGTGATCGGAGATTTTAATGAAATCTTGGTAGTGAGTCAGAAAGAAGGTGGAAATATTAGACCTCAACATTACATGCAAAATTTCAGTGATTGTATAGAGGATTGCGGGCTTCAGGAAGTTATGGCAATTGGGGGTCTTTTCACCTGGAGCCGTGGTGTGATCAGGGAGAGGCTAGACCGAGTCCTCTGTAATGAAAAGTGGGCTGAGATGTTTCCGTTTGCTGCGGTTGTCCATGAACATCACGTTCATTCAGACCATAGACCACTGCTGCTAGATACGAATTACTTTGCAGCCGCTATGGGGAGAAAGCCAACAGGAGAAAGGAGGTTCGAAGCAAGATGGCTAAGTGAACCGACAATGGATGAGATAGTTAATATGGCTTGGGAACAAGCTAAACTTGCTGGTAACGGACCATCTCTAGCGGACCGTACAAAATCAGTTAAGGATGACTTACATAAGTGGGACAGAGAAACCTTGATGGGGCCGAAAAAAAGGATAAAAAAGATACAGAAAGATATAGAGAAATTGAGGAGAGGAGCGTTGACAGTCGAGGTGCGCCAAAAATTGAAGGAACTACAGGTACTTATTGAAAATTTGCTTGATCAAGAGGAGCTGGTTTGGTTACAGTGGGGCCGTGCAAATTGGCTTCTCCATGGAGATAGAAACACATCATTCTTTCATAAAGCTGCAAGTGCTCGTAAAAAAAGAAACTGTGTCAAGAGACTCTTGGATGACATGGGAGTATGGAAAGAAGATATTGATGATCTGAATAGCATCATAACATGTTACTTTATGAACCTGTTTACGTCACAGGTGCAAATACCGAATGAGGATGTGTTGAATAAAGTACACAACCGGGTAACGGGAGAGATGAACAACGCTCTTATGGCACCGTACACTGCAGAAGAGGTGAGAAAGGCACTTTTCTCAATTGGCGACTTCAAAGCTCCGGGGCCGGATGGTTTGCATGCGGTATTCTATAAGATATTCTGGGCCATGCTTGGTGAGGACTTGGTGGTCGAAGTTCTTAATGTAGTCAACTCTCGGGTAATGCCAAAAGGATGGAATGATACCACGATTGTCATGATTCCAAAGGTAAATAATCTGAAAAATGTTACACATTTTAGACCTATAAGCCTTTGTAACGTAGTTTACAAGGTTATTTCAAAGTTGATTGCGGCAAGATTGAAGGTGTTACTGCCAGAGATAATCAGCCCAAATCAAAGTGAATTTGTTCCTGGGAGGCTTATTACTGACAATGTACTCATAGCATATGAAAGTTTACATGCAATCAAACAGAAGAAAGTCGGCAAGGAAGGGTGGTGTGCTATCAAGATGGACATGCATAAAGCATATGATAGAGTAGAGTGGGTATTTCTAGAAGCAATTTTGTTAAAGCTTGGGTTTCATGTTGATTGGGTCAAGATGATTATGCTATGTGTTTCTTCGGTGGAGTACAGAGTGAGATATAATTCAGTTGAGACCGAACCATTTAAACCTTTGAGAGGGTTACAGCAGGGGGATCCTCTCTCCCCTTATTTATTTCTCCTTTGCACTGAGGGACTGATAGGCCTGCTATCTCATGCTGAGCTGGTTGGAGATTTAGTAGGAGTCAAGGTTTGTCGTGAGGCACCCGCTGTCACAAATCTACTCTTTGCTGATGACTCGCTGATTTTGATGAAGGCCAATGTTCAGAATGCTATCTGTTTGAGATCTATATTGGACACATATTGTACTGCTTCTGGACGACTAGTCAGTTTGGACAAATCTAGTATTTTTTTTCAGCCCTAGTACAGGAGTTGATATGAAGGCCGAGGTCTGCTCTTCTCTGAATATTACGACTGAAACCTTGAATGACAAATATCTGGGACTGCCGGCTACACTTGGCCTTGATAAAAGTGACAGCTTCCAATATCTGATTGACCGACTAGTTTTGAGATTGAGGGGTTGGAAGGAAAAATGCCTTTCACCAGAGGGAAAGAGGTCCTTATAAAGTCAGTTGCGCAAGCAATACCAACTTACGCGATGTCCGTCTTTAAAATTCCTAAAAAAATTGTAAAGGAATCATAGATGCGATATCTCAGTTTTGGTGGGGTGATGATGCAACTCACAAAAAATGCACTGGTTCGCGTGGTGGAAGATGTGCGTACCCAAAAAACAAGGTGGTATGGGCTTTAGAGATATCCACTGTTTTAATTTGTCTTTACTGGCAAAACAGGCGTGGAGACTTATTGATAATCCCGATTCTATTTGTGCGAAAATTCTCAGAGAGAAGTACTTCAGTGATGGAGATCTCTTGAATGCTACGATGAAGAAGAAATCCTCGTATACTTGGCAAAGTTTGATGGCCGGTGTTGAAGTCCAGAAGATTGGGTACATATGGAGAGTTGGTGATGGGGCAAAAATTAAGATATGGGAAGACGAATGGATTCCGCAATCCCCAACCAGAAAGGTAATTACTACTCGTGGTAACAATCTTCTATCACATGTGTGTGATCTCATTGACCCTGTGACGGGTGATTGGACGAGCAGCTTGTTAGGCAAACATTCTGGCAGGTTGATGCACTACGCATACTTGCAATACCCCTACCTTTGCATGATATGACCAATTTTGTCGCTGTCACACCCTGTGTTTGTATCACCTTGCTTTGCTTGGATTTATAAAATTTGGAACCAATTAAAACTTTTGAGTGCATGTGCTTGTTTGATTTGTTTGATGCTTGCTTGCTTGGTTGTATGTGTTGGCACTCTTAGGTTCTACTCCTCTCCATATTCATTTTCCTTGACCCAAAATTCTTGCCCAATGATCATGCCATGTGAATAGTACCCAAAAATATTTTTATCAAATATTATTTTGGCCAAAAAGGATTTATTCAAATTAGGTTTTCAAAAGCGCCTGAATTGAGGTTTGTACTACAAGTCCTCAAATTGGGTGGATCCTTTTTCCCCAAAGACTTTATTTGGAACCTACTGTATATGTTACTTCCCAAAACCACCAAATAATAATTTTAAAGATTATTTTACTATTTTATTTAAAGGCTTTTTCTTAAGGCCAGAAATGGTTTTTCATAGGGAAAAATTATTTAAATGCTTTAAAAATATTTGAGAAAATTTAGGGAAACTCAGTGGACATATATTTTCCATATATATGAGTTTTAACACATGGTCATGATCAAAATCATGGACAAAACCCCTCAAAACCCTTTCTGCCCAAATCAAGCTTTTGAAATATTTCTATAAGAAATATTCTCAATAAATTCCAGGAAAATTCCAGCAAGACACCCATGCTATATGTCATGATATTGCAAAGTTTCATCTCAATCCTAATTGATTTGCTTCACCAAAATATTCCTAAACCATTCATCTCCAGAGTCAAATTTGAACAACTTTACATTGTGAAGTTTCTTCCCTTGACCCCAAACTTTGTGGGCATGTGCTAAACCCCAAATGATGACCCCACACCAAGTGGTGGATTTGGGGGAAGTGAAATGCATGCTTGGATCTACAGAAATCTGATTCTGCCAAAATCTAGGGTTTACCAAGTTTACATTGTGAACTTTCCTCAAACCATCTCAAACTTGGTGGCCCCCTTTAATTTTACATACATTATCACCCTGGTAAATATCAAGGCAAGTAGAATCCATTAACTTGCCCAAACCAGCATCAAACACCTTCTGGTGGGTTGCAAAGAACAATGATTGAGCCCCTTCCTCTATACTCCTTGAGTCCAAATTTTTACCACAACACCATACCACCCTCCCTCACCTCTGGTAAAAGTCCTGGCGCCAGAGAGCATGATGGCAAGGGTGAAACCCCCATTTTCCCTCTCTGGACAACCCCTTTTTCACCTCTCTCTCTGCCCCCTCTCACTCATGGCTATTTCCAGAGCATCCAATGCCCCCTCCCACCTATGTTATTCCTTCTGCAGCCCCTGGACAAAATCGGCTGCGCCAGAGCACGTCAAAAGCTCTGGCATGCCGGCCAAAAACACACTCTGGAGCACGCTACAGGATGGCCGAGCGTTGATGCCGCACCCTGCCCATGCTTCCGACCGCCTCGAGCCGCCCCCTCGCGCCAGTCAAGGCGCCTCAGCGTCCGCGACACGCTGCCGTGTCGGGAGCCTCCTCTCCCTCTCTCTCTCTCACCCTCCCGCACGCGTGCCCGACCCCGCCCCGTTCGGCCAATGCATGGCTCCACACGCGCGGCGCGTCTGCCTCACCCTGCGCCTCCCTCTCTCCTTCCAGCGTCGTGGACTACTCCCACGAGCACCTCAGGCTCACTCCCTCCTCCTCCAACGGTCGCTAGCGCCGTTGCCGCGGAGCCCGATCCCCTGACCACGGCGCGCCAGCGCCCCCGTCTATATAAAGCCACCCCGGGCTCCCCTCTGCCCTCTGCTGGCTCTCTCTCTCCTCCTCAATCGCCCTCCTGTGCCACCAAATCGACCCCGGAGCCACCTGAGCTCGAGATCGAACCCGAGCTCCGCCGGCTCGGCTCGCCGGAGATCTCCGGGTACAGGCCCCCTCCGGTCCCCATTCCTCTTCCTCTGCTCCTCCCATGGCTCACTGATGAAATCCCCTTCCCTTTCCGCGTCGATTGTAGCTTGGAGCGTCGGCTCGGAGCTTGACCGACGCACCTCCGCCGCGGCCCCTTCATCGCCGGCGACCAGGGCCACCTCGACGACCGCCTCCACTTCCCCCGAGATGGCGACGACCCCCTGAGTCCATTCCCGCAGTCACCTCTCCTCGCCACCGCCGGTAGCCTCGCCGGTGAGCCCCTCCCCGCTCGGTCCAGAGGAGGGAGAAGGACCCGACAGGGGGACCCCACCTGTCGGCCTCCTCCTCGCCTCTCTCTCCCCTCGCTGTCGCTGGCAGCCGGGCCCTGCCCGTCAGGTTTGAACCTGGCGCGCGAGGGGGACACCGGTCTGCCTGGGCTGGCTGGCCTCTTGGCCGGCCCAGCTGCGGCCAGATCTGGCCCAGGGCACTAGAGCCCTTTTCTTTTTATTTTTCTGGCATTATTTGCAAAAATCCCACACAAATGAATATTTATCCAATTCCACATATTTTTGCACCACAAATCTTGTAATATTCTGTAGAATGTTATAGTGCCACTTGTGTAATTTTGTGAAAATGTTTTATGTAGTGATTTTATTTAAAACCCAGTTTTTTATATGTTTAGCCTCTGTTTAAATAGTTTTCAAAATGTTTCTCACAACAAAACCATAGACAGATATTTTTGGTATAGTTGGTAGCATTTATCAGAGTAGGACAACATTTTTGAAGTGAGTTTTGTGCTCTGTTTTTGTGATGATTCTTATTTTTACCGTTATTTGTCGCGACGATAGATTACGAGGTTGACGAGGGAGTTGGACCTGAAGACTTTGAAGACCCCGAAAACCTTATTGAGCCAGGCAAGCAGCCCTTTGACCATGTTGAGAAACCATTTTTATGCATGTCATATAGCACTTTATTTCTTGATGTTGATCATGTTGATGTGGTGACCACTACGGTGGGATGCCTTCGATACTTTTACCGTTGATACTTGCATCGTGCATAACCCTACCTCCTTATGAGGGTTGTGCGGGTGGGAGTAGATAAGATGCTTAGTAGATGGTACGCAAATGGGATGGGAATATGCATGGTGATGGAAACGAATATGATTTCAAGACTTTTCGAAAACTCCGTCGGGTGCCACTAATGCCCGAGGGAGATGATGTTGAGTTAGGTAACCACTTGAGAAAGAAGTGGTGTACCGGAGCAAGTGAGTGTGTGTGTGTGTTTTCGAAAACGGATTAGATTTAAGATTTGTCAACCGTCCCAACCTTACATGCACAATCACGATACCCCTTATGGGACGGGGCTTTGTTGATTGCCTTGGTGGGTACTAGCATAGAGCCCGCATTACTAGTGGCGGGAGTGATGTGGCAATCTCAATACGGGGTCGTGCCTGGTAGGGCGACCATGCGCTGTCTTTACAGGCATCGGGCACACCGTTGCGTGCCCTCATGGATGATACGTGTGATGTATATCATGAGGGATGGCACCAACGAGTGGACTCTTTGTTTAGTATCGCTAGGGGAAAGGCATTGTTCGGGTGCTTACCTCGGGTATGTAATATGCCGCGAGTCGTGGATGACACGGAAGTTCCCCGAGTCTTGTGGGTAAAGCGTGCAACCTCTGCAGAGTGTAAAACTATTCGAATAGCCGTGTCCACGGTCAAGGACAGTTGGGTGGTGCTGCTTAAACTATGTCTTGGGTTTTCATAAACTCGGTGTGAGTGTGTGGTTAACAAAGATGGTGTACTCGAGACAAGTCGGATGACTTGACACGATGATTGAACATGAGGTGTTCAGACCTTGATTATATGGATATCGGTAACCTGTTTGTGTGGATACTTGTATCCTCATGATGCATGCTATTACTAGTTATCTTGATCATGTCATTGCACTCAAAAAAAATTAGTTTTCCGCAAAACTTACCTATTTAGTGCTATATCATGCATTGTTATTACCTTGTTCCAAAACTTGGGTTGCTTGCGAGTACATTCAAAGTACTCATTGGCTTGCTACTGGTTATTTAATTGGCCAGGCATGGAAGAGCAGGAATATGGTGAAGAGTTTGTTGGTGACGAACAGGCGAACTAGGACGCTCCCCAGTCAGAATGCATGTAGGTTTAAGGCAGATGGCATGGGTTCACGCTTCCGATCAAGATTTCCGTTGCTTGTTATGTTTAAGCGTTTGGCCCTTGCGGCCCTATCTATGTAAGACTTGACCTTCATGGTCTTTATTTGTGTAAGATGCTAAATGTGGATGTAAGACTCTTGTTATTCAGCTTCTGTGTGTTCAGTGAGCATTGATCTCTGGGATCACTGTACACGTGCATTCGGTGATCACGACTTATGAGTCGGGGTCCCCACAGAGCTGGTATCAGAGCCATCCTGACTGTAGGAAGCCCTTAGTTAGCATGGACGTCAGTTAGGGTAAAACTGTTCTCAAAACCACACCTAGCACCTATACTTAGGAGTTTCTGTACTTATTACCTCTTCTATTCTTCACACAGCACTATACTGACTCTCCTCCCTCCAAACCTTTGTAGATGGCCGTCGTACCCGAAGCCTTCCTCACATCCGGCTTTCCCTTACTCCTTGAGGATAGCCTGGAGAAGTGCCAATATCGCTGACCACCCGTTTTCCTCTACCACGAGCACTGGGTCGATGCCGTCACGAAGGAGTACCACGTTGATGTGGTCGTGAAGGCAAACGACTCCCCGACCAGTTGGTTCTTTGAAGGACCACAAATGGAGATCCTGGCACTCGCAGTCGAGACGGCTGCCCGCAAGGCACTTCTACACCTTCGAGACATCATTCCAGAGATGGCTGACGAGCCAGCTACTCGCTACCTACCTTTTAGGAAGGATGATCTTGGCGAGGGTTGGACGTTGATTCCATCCAGGGAGGATGGCACACCACTCAGGTTCCAGGCCTACTTCAGCCTCTCCGCCGACAGTCTGACTCACAACCTGATTAGGGAGTCCATCAAGCTCCGCGGGGAACTTCACCACACCCGAGAGCTACTGCGTCAAGCCAAGACGAAGCCAGACAGGATCAAGAAGGATGGAGCCCCCGAGGGACGACCAGCTGTCGCTTACCGAGGAGGAGTACCCCCAGCTAGAGATGCACCCACATGTCGTCGTCGCATGAGTGAGAAGGAGTACCGTGAGCTCTTCCCTAACCCATCGACGAAGCGTCGTCGGGATGGACCTCCTCGTTCTCCGACCCCTTCGACCGGAGACGATGCCCAAACGGATGATGATCAGGAGGAAGACCCAGCGGAGCGAGACTACGAGACCGAGCACTCCACCACCTGAGTCCGAGAACCCCTAGGGTAGGATCAGTCATGTACCCCTCATGCGAAGTCGAGTCTGTGTAATGGTTCATATGAAACCAAGTGTGCTTGATGTTTGCTTTAGTTGTTTGTGTCCCGATGCAAGTCGCACTTTTGCCTTAGGCAACATGTAAGCGACTCCATCGTCCATCTTATCCTAATATATGTGTTGGTCTTTCAACCCTCGTTTTGTCACACTTGCACTATACCAACCCCCTTAGGCGCGCTTTCTCCAGTATTGCTTTTCCTCTCGTTATCCCAGTTATTTGACTTGGCTGCTCCAAATAGGATGGTGACTGCAACCCGCAACATCTTCTTCACCAACCCTGAAGCCGGAAACTCCAGCCAGCCACAGGGAATTGGTGGGACTGCTCAGGCTGGAGGACACCAGGAGCAGCCACAAGGTGACATTCCCCCGCCACCACCTCCACCCGAGAACATGAGCATAGCTCAGTTTCTCCAAGTTCTCCGGGAGTAACGCCAAGCCAACACTGCTGCTATCCAGCAGATGGCCCAAGTCCTTGTGAACAACCAGCAGCAAGGCAGGAACGGCAATGGCCGTTCCACTCTGTCTGAGTTCATGAGGAATTCGCCCCCAACCTTCACCGAGACTGCTGAACCACTGGACGCTGACGACTGGACCCGCACCATCGAGGACCTCCTTGCACTGGTCAATTGCAATGAGGATCGTGAGAAGGTGTTGTATGCCTCTCACTGCCTCGGAGGTACCGCCCGAGCTTGGTGGGATGGATTCAAGGTCATGCAAGGCGATCGTGTGATCACCTGGGATAACTTCAAGGAAGGATTCCGCACCGCCCACATTCCTTCTGGGATCATGGCTATCAAGAAGAGAGAATTCCGAGCGCTGAAGCAAGGAAGTGGCTCTGTCAAGGAGTACATGCAGAAGTTCAACTTGCTGTCAAGGTATGCACCTGAAGATGTCAACACGGAGGCTGCTAAGATGGAACGCTTCATGGAAGGACTTCAGCAGACCCTGCAGTATCAGCTCATAGTCTGCGACTGTCGGACCTTCTTCGACCTAGTGAACAAGGCCCTCATGTTGGAAGACAAGCATCGTGCCATAGATGACACTCGCAAGCGCAAGATGATTAGCAAAGGTAGTTCCAGCAACCAGAAGCCTCACCCCTGGCAGCCAGCCCCAGCCAAGCCAACCTATCAGCCGCAGCAAGCTAGACCTCCTGCACCTCGTCCGAGCTACCAGCCTCAGCAGTATGCCAATCCCAGGCCAGCCTACAACAACCCCAATAACAACAACGGCGGCAGGAACAACAACAACAACAACAACAACAACAACTATGGTCAGGTCACTTGCTTTGGGTGCGGTCAGCCTGGACACATCTCTAAGCAGTGCCCCAACAAGAAGCCAGATCCACCGCTCCCCAATGCACCAAACCAAGGTTAAGGCCGTGGAGCGCCACCAAGGAACCCAGCTCCCCGGAACCAGCCCAACAATGGCAAGGGTCGTGTGAATCACGTCACCGATGAGGAAGCCCAGGAAGACCCGGACGTCATACTGGGTACGTTCCTCGTCAACTCAACCCCAGCAACCGTACTGTTTGATTGTGGAGCTTCGCATTCTTTTGTCACTCAAAAGTTTGCACTAGAAAGTGGTATGAAGCCTACACCCCTGGGTAGTCATATGTTGATACAAACCCCGGGTTCGGATATGAAGTCCAAGATAGGATGTAAAGGAGTTGAGATTATCATCAATGGGGTAGACTTCCTAGCAGACCTTATAGTTCTGGATTCACCAGGCTTGGACGTCATCCTTGGCATGAATTGGTTGACCAAGAACCAAGGCTACTTGGACTGTGCCAAGAGGATCGTTACCATAACCAATAGCCAAGGAGTAGAAGTTAAGTATGTTCCCAACCCTGCCTCCACTCGAACCCCTCAGGTTAATTGTCTGTCGGGAATTGAGTTGGATCAAGTGCCAGTGGTATGCGAGTACACCGATGTTTTTCCTGATGAGCTGCCCGGAATACCTCCTAACCGCGACATTGAGTTCATCATTGAGCTAATGCCCGGAGCAGGACCCATCTATAAGAAGCCCTATAGAATGGGATCCGAAGAGTTGGCTGAATTAAAGAAGCAACTAGCAGAACAGCTCAGAAAAGGATTCATTCGCCCTAGTGCCTCTCCTTGGGGATCACCTGTTCTATTTGTGTCAAAGAGGGACCGAACTATCCGACTCTGTGTCGATTACCGTTCTCTCAATGAAGTCACAATAAAGAACAAGTACCCACTTCCTAAGATTGAAGACCTGTTCGATCAGCTGAATGGAGCGAAGGTGTTTGATACGTCTCCAACATATCTATAATTTATGAAGTATTCATGCCATGTTTACAATAATTTTATATGATTTTGGTATGATTTTATTAGAACTAACCCGGACTGACGCTGTTTTCAGCAGAACTACCATGGTGTCGTTTTTTTGTGCAGAAATAAAAGTTCTCAGAATGGGCTGAAAATTTACGGAGAATATTTTTGGAAAATATAAAAAATATTGGAGCAAAAAGATACTGGAGAGGAGTCCCGAGGCAGCCACAAGCCTAGGGGGCGCCCCCCCCCTAGGGCGCGCCCCCTGGCTTGTGGGTCCCTCGGGAGTCTCCTTGACGTGAGACCGACGCCAAAAATTCCTATAAATACCAAAAACCGCCAGAAACAAACCTAGATCGGGTGTTCCGCCGTCGCAGCCCTCTGTAGCCACGAAAAATCAATCGGGAGCCCGTTCCGGCACCCTGTCGGAGGGGGAAACCATCACCGGAGGCCATCTTCATCATCCCAGCGGTCTCCATGACGAGGAGGGAGTAGTTCACCCTCGGGGCTGAGGGTATGTACCAGTAGCTATGTGTTTGATCTCTCTCTCTCGTGTTCTTGAGATGATACGATCTTGATGTACCGTGAGCATAGGGGTTGGCACATGTTTTCGTCTTGACTCTCCGGTAGAAACTTTGGGGCACTCTTTGAAGTTCTTTGTGTTGGATTGAACATGATGAATCTGAAATTGTGTGATGCATATCATATAATTGAGCCCATGGGTACTCGTGGTGACATTGGAGTATCTAGGTGACATTAGGGTTTTGGTTGATGTGTATCTTAAGGTGTTATTTTAGTACGAACTCTAGGGCTGTTCGTGACACTTATAGGGATAGCTCATAAGATTGATCGGAAAAGATAACTTTGAGGTGGTTTCGTACCCTACAATAATTTCTTCGTTTGTTCTCCGCTATTTGTGACTTTGGAGTGAACTCTTTGTTGCACGTGAGGGATTTACATATGATTTAACTATGTTAGTATTGTTGAGAGAACTTGCACTAGTGAAAGTATGAACCCTAGGCCTTGTTTCTAAGCATTGCAATACCGTTTTTGCTCACTTTTGTTACTTGCTACCTTTCTGTTTTTATATTTTCAGATTACAAAAACCTATATCTACCATCCATATTACACTTGTATCACCATCTCTTCGCCGAACTAGTGCACCTATACAATTTACCATTGTATTGGGTGTGTTGGGGACACAAGAGACTCTTTGTTATTTGGTTGCAGGGTTGTTTGAGAGAGACCATCTTCATCCTACGCCTCCCACGGATTGATAAACCTTAGGTCATCCACTTGAGGGAAATTTGCTACTGTCCTACAAAACTCTGCGCTTGGAGGCCCAACACGAGTCTACAAGAAGAAGGTTGCGTAGTAGACATCAAGCTCTTTTCTGGCGCCGTTGCCGGGGAGGTGAGTGCTTGAAGGTATATCTAGATCTTGCAATTGAATCTTTTAGTTTCTTGTTTTTCACTAGTTTGGTTTTATAAAACAAAACTACAAAAAAAATGGAGTTTAGGTTGCATCAATTGGTTCGTCTTTTTAATGTCTTTCGTGAAAATGATGGTTTGGAAAATTGTGCTCAATTGGTAGAGGAGGAATTTATGAAAATATTTATTGAGAATTCCTTGAATGATGAGCATGATTGCAATATTGCTAGTATGAATTCTCTAAATATCCATGATGCTAATGATATGCAAAGCCACAAGCTTGGGGATGCTATGTTTGATGAAGATGATATTTTTAGTCCCCCAAGTTTTGATGAGCAAATTTGTTATGATAATGACATGCCTACTATCTATGATGCTTATGATGATGACATGTATGCTATAAAGAGTTATAGTAACCATGAAACTTGGCATCATAATTTTAATATTCAAAGTGGTTATGCCAATCAAGTATCTCATGATAGTTATTTTGTTGAGTTTGCTCCCACTATTATGAATGAGAAGAAAATTGCTTATGTGGAGAGTGACAAATTTTCTATGCTTGTGGATCATGAAGATAATGATTTATGTGATAGTTATGTTGTGAAATTCCTTCATGATGCTACTGAAAATTATTATGAGGGAGGAACATATGCTTGTAGGTATTGCAATAATATCAAGTTTCCTCTCTATGTGTTCCAATTCTTGAAGTTATGCTTGTTGTGCCTTCCTATGCTAGTTGATTCTTGCTCCCATAAATTGTTTGCTCACAAAATCCCTATGCATAGGAAGTGGCTTAGACTTAAATGTGCTTGTCATGAGATTCATGATGCTCTTTTGCATGTTTCAATTATTATTCCTATGTGAGCATCATTTAAATCATCATGCCCAGCTAAAAGGCTTTAAAGAAAAGCACTTGTTGGGAGACAACCCAACACTTTTCCTTTCAGTTTTTTTGTGTTCACATGATTAAGCTACTGTAGTAATCATGTTTTGTGTCTTTTATTTCAATAAAATGCCAAGTAAAGCCTTTGGGATGACTCCCAAGATGAGTAGAATTGATGCTGAACCAAAACAGAAACTTTTGACTCCAGTACAGGAATTTTCATTTTTTAATGGAGCGGGATAATGATCTGGAATTTTTACACAGTCTTTATATACAAATTATTCAGGATGTCCTAATTTTTCAGAATTTTTAGAGACAGGGAAGTATGGTTACACTACAGATATTCACAGACTGTTCTGTTTTTGACAGATTCTGTTTTGCATGCATAGTTTGCTTGTTTTAGTGTTTTCATACCTTATATTTAGTGGTATAAATTATGGGAATGATAGAATACAGTAGGTATCATGTGGGAACAATTATGAATCTTGTCTTGACAGTACCTAAGTGAATGATCTATCTTTATTATACTAACCCATCTCACGAAGTTCCGTTAAGTTTTGTGTGATTGAAGTTTTCAAGTTTTGGGTAAGACACCGATATGAGGAGAATAAGGAGTGACAAGAACCTAAGCTTGGGTATGCCCAAGGCATCCCCAAGGTAATATCCAAGGAAGACTCAAGCGCCTAAGCTTGGGGATGCCCCGGAAGGCATCCCCTCTTTCGTCTTCAACAATATCGGTATATCTTACTTGGAGCTATATTTTTATTCGTCACATAATATGAGTTTTGCTTGGAGCGTCATTTTATTTTGTTTTTATCTGTTAGGTGTTATTTATAATCTTGTTTTTCAATAAAAAGTTCCAAGAGTTGCATTAGGATGCTTGCATTGCATGTTTTGATATGTGCTGTGTAAAAACAGAAACTTTTGCTGTAGTGTTTGAATTTTCATATTTTACTGGAACGTGGGAAGTTTCTGAAATTTTTACACAGTATTGTCATATAAATTATTTAGCATTTCCTAAATTTTCATAATTTTTTGAGTTACGGAAGTACACTGTTTTCATAAATTTCTACAGACTATTCTGTTTGGACAGATTGCTGTCATAGTTTTGTTATCTGCTTATCCTATAGTTTCCATAGCCTATATTGGTAGATATAAATTGTGGAAACGATAGTAAACAGTAGATGATGTTGAAAATTATTGTGCAACTTATCTTAGCAGTACATGAAGTGTTGATTTATTCTTATGAGTACTAACCTATCTCACGAGTTCTTTTCGAGTTTTGTGTGGATGAAGTTTTTTAGAATACGTGAAACCATGATATGAGAGGATTGAACGAGATACAAAAGCTCAAGCTTGGGGATGCCCAAGGCACCCCAAGTAAATATTTCAAGAAGTCTCAAGCATCTAAGCTTGGGGATGCTACGCATCCCACCTCTCATCATCAACAATTATCGGTTAGCCTATGTTGAGCCTAAATTTTTATTCGTTCACATGATGCGTGCTATTCTTGGAATATCATTTTATTTTGTTTTGATGTTTGAATAAAAGCATTGGATCTGAAATTTTGAATAAGAGAGAGAAAGTCCTCACTTAGCTACTTAATTGTTTGGCTACTCATTGATCTTCACTTATATGTTTTGGAGTAGTTTTGTCATTTACTTTCGTGCTTCACTGTTATCCTATGAGTAAATGGTTGAATGAATTGAATATCATAAATCTAAAATTAAACATGCTTCATATACTTTTCCCATGGGGAGTAATGACTTCACACATAATAAGTATAGGTGGTAAAATTTATTGAAAGTTAGCAAACACCGCATTGGTCACTTGAACAATTCATGAAAGAATATTGAAGGAAGAGAGATTCCACATATAAATATACTATCTTGGACATCTTCTATGATTGTGAGCTCATTAATTATTTTCAAACTCGAGCAAATTAGTTAAAATTGGACAAGGAAGACAACTTAATGAGTTATGTTTAGGTATATTTGTATAGAAGTTATATTGTTATGGATCCTCCAACATGTGGTGCTTGCTTCCACCTCATACTAGCCAAAACTTCCGCACCAAGTAGAAATACTACTTGTGCATCCAAACACCCTTAAACCCAAAGTTGTTCCATATGAGTCCACCATACCTACCTATATGCGGTATTTACCTGCCGTTCCAAGTAAATTTGCATGTGCCAAACTCTAAACCTTCAAATAATATTCTGTTTTGTATGCCCGAATCGCTCATATAGTGACTAGGGGCTGTCAGTACCTTCCATGCTAGGTGGGTTATTCTCACGATATGTGTTGATTCACTATCATTCACGAGAAAGTGGCTGGTATTCGGCATGCCCAGTTCCATGCTCAAAAATCAAAACAAAACATAATGAAACAAAACTCCCCCAGGATTGTTGTTTGTATGGACGGTACCCGTGGATTCGGCTCGCCGTGGAGTGTGATTGATTGGTGGAGGTGGAGTAAAAACTTTACCATTCTGTTTGGGAACCGCCTATAATGTATCTAGCATGGAAGATACCGAGATCTCTCGGTTGTTATGTTGACAATGAAAGCATACCGCTCAAAATTATTATTATTCTCTGTTTTAAAAGCTCGAGCTCTCGCACCTTTGCAAATCAATGCTTCCCTCTGCGAAGGGCCTATCTTTTACTTTCTAGTACTTACCTTTATGCAAGAGTCATGGTGATCTTCACCACTTCCTATATTCCGCCTTTTTCTCTTGGCAAGCGTCATGTGTTGGGGAATGATCTAGACATATATATCAAAACAAATATATTTGATCATGAATTATTATTGTTGACAATTATCTATATGATAAATAAGTTGGGAGGCGAAACATTAAGCCCCTATCTTTCTCTGTGTTCGATGGATGCTATTTGTTCTAAAAATATGCTTTGAGTGTCAATAATCATGGAAGACTATATGATAGTTGAGTATGTGGAATTTGCTAAATCAAAGCTCTTACATAGACCCTTCCTGAAAATAAGATGAATTGCAATTGTTCGATGACTAGGAATATGGTTTGTTAGTTTTCAAGAAACTTTCTGGTCTATACTTTAACATGTGAATAGCTTGTTACTTGATCATGAGAAGTTTTATGAGATGATCTACTATTTATGGTTTATATTGATGCTAGAAAAAGTGTTTGGAATTATCATTAATCAAACTTGTGCACTTGCTAGCATTCACACTTCATAAATTATTTCTTTTATCATTTACCTACTCGAGGACGAGCAGGAATTAAGCTTGGGGATGCTGATACGTCTCCAACGTATCTATAATTTATGAAGTATTCATGCCATGTTTACAATAATTTTATATGATTTTATTAGAACTAACCCGGACTGACGCTGTTTTCAGCAGAACTACCATGGTGTCGTTTTTTTGTGCAGAAATAAAAGTTCTCGGAATGGGCTGAAAATTTACGGAGAATATTTTTGGAAAATATAAAAAATACTGGAGCAAAAAGATACCGGAGAGGAGTCCCGAGGCAGCCACAAGCCTAGGGGGCGCCCCCCCTAGGGCGCGCCCCCTGGCTTGTGGGTCCCTCGGGAGTCTCCTTGACGTGAGACCGACGCCAAAAATTCCTATAAATACCAAAACCCCCAGAAACAAACCTAGATCGGGGGTTCCGCCGCCGCAAGCCTCTATAGCCATGAAAAACCAATCGGGAGCCCGTTCCGGCACCCTGCCGGAGGGGGAAACCATCACCGGAGGCCATCTTCATCATCCCGGCGGTCTCCATGACGAGGAGGGAGTAGTTCACCCTCGAGGCTGAGGGTATGTACCTGTAGCTATTTGTTTGATCTCTCTCTCTCGTGTTCTTGAGATGACACGATCTTGATGTACCGCGAGCTTTATTAATATAGATGAATCATATGGAGTTTTCCCCTCTCTATCTTCTTGTGATGAATTGAGTTTTCCCTTTGAAGTTTTCTTATCGGATTGAATCTTTAAGGATTTGAGAACACTTGATGTATGTCTTGCGATGGGATATCTGTGGTGACAATGGGATGTTCTATTGATCCACTTGATGTATGTTTTGGTGATCAACTTGCGGGTTCCGTGACCTTGGGAATCTATGCATAGGGGTTGGCACATGTTTTCGTCTTGACTCTCCGGTAGAAACTTTGGGGCACTCTTTGAAGTTCTTTGTGTTCAATTGAACATGATGAATCTGAAATTGTGTGATGCATATCGTATAATTGAGCCCATGGGTACTCGTGGTGACATTGGAGTATCTAGGTGACATTAGGGTTTTGGTTGATGTGTATCTTAAGGTGTTATTTTAGTATGAACTCTAGGGCTGTTCGTGACACTTATAGGGATAGCTCATAAGATTGATCGGAAAAGATAACTTTGAGGTGGTTTCGTACCCTACAATAATTTCTTCGTTTGTTCTCCGCTATTTGTGACTTTGGAGTGAACTCTTTGTTGCACGTGAGGGATTTACATATGATTTAACTATGTTAGTATTGTTGAGAGAACTTGCACTAGTGAAAGTATGAACCCTAGGCCTTGTTTCTAAGCATTGCAATACCGTTTTTGCTCACTTTTGTTACTTGCTACCTTGCTATTTTTATATTTTCAGATTACAAAAACCTATATCTACCATTCATATTACACTTGTATCACCATCTCTTCGCCGAACTAGTGCACCTATACAATTTACCATTGTATTGGGTGTGTTGGGGACACAAGAAACTCTTTGTTATTTGGTTGCAGGGTTGTTTGAGAGAGACCATCTTCATCCTACGCCTCCCACGGATTGATAAACCTTAGGTCATCCACTTGAGGGAAATTTGCTACTGTCCTATAAAACTCTGCGCTTGGAGGCCCAACACGAGTCTACAAGAAGAAGGTTGCGTAGTAGACATCAGTGTTTTCCAAGATCGACCTCAGCTCAGGGTACTACCAGTTGAAGATCGGGCCCCAAGACATTCCGAAGAAGGCGTTTGTAACCCGGTATGGCCTGTATGAATATACGGTCATGTCATTCGGGTTGACCAATGCCCCTGCCTACTTCATGTACCTCATGAACAAGGTCTTCATGGAATACTTGGACAAGTTCGTTGTCGTCTTCATTGACGACATACTCGTCTTTTCCAAGTCGGAAGAAGAGCACGAGCAACACTTGAGATTGGTCCTAGACAAGCTTCGAGAACACCAGCTTTATGCCAAATTCAGCAAGTGTGAATTTTGGCTGCACGAAGTTGGATTCTTGGGTCATGTGTTGACTGCAGAAGGATTGTCAGTAGATCCTGCCAAGATTGAAGCCGTGACTGAATGGCAGTCCCCAACCAATGTAAAGGAAGTCGGGAGCTTCCTTGGACTCGCGGGATATTACCGCAAGTTCGTCGAAGGATTTTCAAGCATTGCCCGACCCATTGATGGGGATATGTACCTAGGGTAGGGTCATAGGCCTGACCTACCTGCTCTACCCAAGGACACTGCCCCAGAAAGCTTAAGGGCTGCAAGGAGATCTCCGACTGAAATCACCAAGGCATACAAGTCACTCGACAATATCCACTCGGAGATTACCTTTTCACTCGACGGGTACAATTCACTCGGAAGACCCGGAAGACAGTCGACCGCAGAAGACCAGAAGCCACCCCAGAGAGGCCAACGGGCAGGCGTTCGTCCATCTCATTAATGGCGTTTATTACGTACGTTACCAGTAACGTACGTCTTTATAGCAACGATCTGACCCTTAAACGCCGGACACTTATGAGGGGCAGCGCACTCTATATAAGCCGCCCCTCCCCTCTAGCTCAGGGGTTGGCACCCTCTGTAAGGATACTCATATTCCACTCGACAGATAAACAAAGGCTCACCGGAGCACGAGACGTAGGGCTGTTATCTCCACCGTGAGAGGCCCGAACTCGCTAAAACCACCGTGTCACCCATATGCATCTCGGTAGATCATGCTCCTTTACCCTACCCCCTTCGTACTGTCGGAATCGTTCCCACGACAGTTGGCGCCCACCTTGGGGCATGGCGTCTATCGAGCCATGATGCCTATGGTTTTTTCTTCAATCGCCGGCAACGGACTAATTTCTGCAGGCAACCCAAGCTTTCTTGGGATGATCTCCCGAGATCAAACAATCACCGCTACCAATTTTGACTATTGGAGTCCCGACCATCACACAAAATACTCCTCATCATACAAAAGGATCAGGGAATTGCTCATCTCAACTTGTCCTCTTTACAATCAAGCATTGCAATGATCTAACTATGGATTGTTCTTTTTCTGTATGCACACGAGCTCATACAAAAGGACGCCTCCCTTTTTTCCGATTGGAGGCTCGGCTCCCAGATGATGAAGCGTCATCGTCCGCCCGTCATCATCTCGCATACTCATCGGCGACGTCGTTGCCAAGCGCCCGCACACGCATAGCCGCTAACGCTCGGCCTGGTTCCCCGGCCGGTTGAACACGTCGACCGGTGGTCCAGTCGACTTGGCTCCTCAGGCGACAAGGCCCGGCCGACGGCACTCGACCCAGCTCCGCACGCGTCGAAGCACGACTCCGACCTATGCACAGCTCCGGCTCCCCGAGCAGTGAAACGCAACCACCAGCGCTCGCGCCGGCCTCGCCCTTGGTTGCGCCGGCCCACGACTGGACCGCGGTCAGCTGCTCGTCCTCCTCATCGCCACCTCTTGGCTGCCTTCTGGTTCTGGCCAGATCGGCCATTTCCGCAGCGGCAGAGCCCTCCTCCGGCGTCTGCACCAGGTCTCCTGTGTATTTTTCACTCGGACGAGTTGAGGCACACCACTCGCACATGCATGACGTACAGGTCCTGCTCTACACACTCGGACGAGCGTTGGATAACTCAGCCGCCCTGCGCATCGCCACGTGGTCAGGCGCATCATCATCAACTTTCCCGACTCGACCATCCCGTGCATCGTTACATGGACACGTCTACTCCACTCCGACGCCCCGCGCGTCGCCACTCCGCAGGACGCCTCTACGTCACTCGGCAGCTCCGCGCATCGCCACTCGGCGAGACACGTCGTCATCACCAGGCAGCTCCGCGCGTCGCCACTCCGCTGGATGCGTCTTCATCACTCGACCGCCCCGCGCGTCGTCATTCAGCCAGACGCATCTACTTCACTCGATGCCCCGCGTATCACCACTCCGTGCGGCCCATCTTCATCACCCCCTCCGACGATGGACACGCCGCGCTGGTTTCGTGCTAAATCCGCGGCAGCCGCCATGGCCGACCAGGGAGCTCTGCGCCCCATCTTCCACTTTCCTTCCAATCTTAATCCTTTTCATTTATGTCCTGCATGCAGGAGATAAATGGTCGTGGTAAAATGTCTATTACATGCATGAATGGCTTTAACTCTCGCTTAATTAGCGTTAACACCACTTGCATGCAGATTAATTCGGCGCTAGACATGGGGAACTCCTCGCTTGCACTTTGGATCATGTCTGCCTGCAAGTGATAAGGCTGCCTGCTTCCATCGGACGGGGCAGTGCTCGTGCGCTCGTGGGCACGTCCATGCCGAACCTCACCCGACGCTCCGAGCCCAGCACTCCGCGTCGACCTGCCTAGCCGGCCCACACCGACTGGATCGCAGCCCAGTTGTGGTGCCCTCGGACCAGCAGGTGCACTCGGATGAGGAGTCCATTCGGACGGCGCACACTCGGCTGTGAAGCCCTTGTTTTCACTTGGCCGGTTCGCCTTTTTCTACTCGACCGGCTAACATCCAGAACATCATCGACAACAACCACGATCGCGAACCTACGGAGTCAACCGCATCTTCATTGTTCGACAGCTCCGCGCGCCGTCGCTCTACTGGACGCTCCGTCGTCACTCGGCAGCTCCACGCATCGTCATTCAGTCGGACGCTCCATCGTCACTCGGCGGCTCCACACGCCGTCGCTCTGCTGCACGCTCCGTCGACACTCGGCAGCTCCGTGCATCGCCATTCAGTCGGACGCTCCATCGCCACTCGGCGAGACACGTCTTCGACACTCGACTTCTCCGCGCATCGTCTTTCAGTTGGACGCACCATCGCCACTCGGCGAGATACGCCTTCGACACTCGACTGCTCCGCGCATCATCATTCAGTCAGACGCTCCATCGCCACTCGGCGAGACACGCCTTCGACACTCGACTGCTCCGCGCATCGCCATTCAGTCGGACGCTCCATCGTCACTCGGCGGCTCCGCACGCCGTCGCTCTGCTGCACGCTCCGTCGACACTCGGCAGCTCCGTGCATCGCCATTCAGTCGGACGCTCCATCGCCACTCGGCGAGACACGTCTTCGACACTCGACTGCTCCGCGCATCGTCTTTCAGTCCGACGCTCCATCGCCACTCGGCGAGACACGCCTTCGACACTCGACTGCTCCGCGCATCGTCATTCAGTCGGACGCTCCATCGCCACTCGGCGAGACACGCCTTCGACACTCGACTGCTCCGCGCATCGCCATTCAGTCGGACGCTCCATCATCACTCGGCGGCTCCGCACGCCGTCGCTCTGCTGCACGCTCCGTCGACACTCGGCAGCTCCGTGCATCGCCATTCAGTCGGACGCTCCATCGCCACTCGGCGAGACACGTCTTCGACACTCGACTGCTCCGCGCATCGTCTTTCAGTCGGATGCTCCATCGCCACTCGGCGAGACACGTCTTCGACACTCGACTGCTCCGCGCATCGTCTTTCAGTCGGACGCTCCATCGCCACTCGGCGAGACACGCCTTCGACACTCGACTGCTCCGCGCATCGTCATTCAGTCGGACGCTCCATCGCCACTCGGCGAGACACGCCTTCGACACTCGACTTCTCCGCACATCGCCATTCAGTCGGACGCTCCATCATCACTCGGCGGCTCCGCACGCCGTCGCTCTGCTGCACGCTCCGTCGACACTCGGCAGCTCCGTGCATCGCCATTCAGTCGGACGCTCCATCGCCACTCGGCGAGACACGTCTTCGACACTCGACTGCTCCGCGCATCGTCTTTCAGTCGGACGCTCCATCGTCACTCGGCGGCTCCGCACGCCGTCGCTCTGCTGCACGCTCCGTCGACACTCGGCAGCTCCGTGCATCGCCATTCAGTCGGACGCTCCATCGCCACTCGGCGAGACACGTCTTCGACACTCGACTGCTCCGCGCATCGTCTTTCAGTCGGACGCTCCATCGCCACTCGGCGAGACACACCTTCGACACTCGACTGCTCCGCGCATCGTCATTCAGTCGGACGCTCCATCGCCACTCGGCGAGACACGCCTTCGACACTCGACTGCTCCGCGCATCGCCATTTAGTCGGATGCTCCATCGCCACTCGGCGAGACACGTCTTCGACACTCGACTGCTCCGCGCATCGTCTTTCAGTCGGACGCTCCATCGCCACTCGGCGAGACACGCCTTCGACACTCGACTGCTCCGCGCATCGTCATTCAGTCGGACGCTCCATCGCCACTCGGCGAGACACGCCTTCGACGCTCGACTGCTCCGCGCATCGTCATTCAGTCGGATGCTCCATCGCCACTCGGCGAGACACGCCTTCGACCCTCGGCAGCTCCGTGTATCGCCATTCAGTCGGACGCTCCATCACCACTCGGCGAGACACGTCTTCGACACTCGATTGCTCCGCGCATCGTCATTCAGTCGGACGCTCCATCGCCACTCGGCGAGACACGTCTTCGACACTCGACAGCTCCGCGCGCCGTCACTCTGCTGCACGCTCCGTCGTCACTCGGCAGCTCCGTGCATCGCCACTCAGTCGGACGTGTCTACTTCGCTCGACCGCCCTGCGCGTCGTCAGACAGCTAAGTCATTCTTCACAGACTGCATTCAATTAATTAATTATTTATACATTACCGAGTGTCAAGTAAGTCGCACATGACGTTCACTCGGAGGCCACGCCACCGAGTGTACCCCGGCGCTCGGTTCTTTATCTTCACGTCGGATCCTTCACTTTCACAAGTTCACTCGGATCCTTCACTCTTTAGACTCTTGCTGGTTCCGGACCAGCAAGCACCTGGCGCACCCAGTGGGTGTCTAGGGGTGTAATTTACACAAATCATTTCAACAAACATCAAATTACTTCGAGAATTTTTTATGTTAGCTTGTGTTATTTTTCATACACAGGTTACCTGGACGCCTCTATGTGCCATTTTCAACGACACGCTGGACTCGGTCGCCCCACGCGCTGTCACCTGGTCGGACGCCTCCGCGACAACATTCTCGACTAGGCCGCCCCGCGCGCCGCCACTCAGCCAGACGTGCCTACTTCACTCGAATGCCCCGCGCCTCACCACTCCGTGTGGCCCGCCTACATCACTCGACAGCTCCGCGCATCGTCATTCAGTCGGACGCTCCATCGCCACTCGGCGAGACACGTCTTCGACACTCGGCAGCTGCGCGCGCCGTCACTCTACTGGACGCGTCGTCATCACTCGGCAGCTCCGCGCATCGCCATTCAGTCGGACGCTCCATCGTCACTCGACAGCTCCGCACATCGTCATTCAGTCGGACGCTCCATCGCCACTTGGCGAGACACGTCTTCGACACTCGGCAGCTGCGCGCGCCGTCACTCTACTGGACACGTCGTCATCACTCGGCAGCTCCGCGCATCGCCATTCAGTCGGACGCTCCATCGTCACTCGACAGCTCCACGCGCCGTCACTCAACTGGACGCTCCTTCGACACTCGGCAGCTCCGCGCATTGCCATTCAGTCAGACGCTCCTTCGACACTCGGCAGCTCCGCGCATCGCCATTCAGTCGAACGCTCCTTCGACACTCGGCAGCTAAGTGCATCGCCATTCAGTCGGACGCTCCTTCGACACTCGGCAGCTAAGCGCATCGCCATTCAGTCGGACGCTCCTTCGACACTCGGCAGCTAAGCGCATCGCCATTCAGTCGGACGCTCCTTCGACACTCGGCAGCTCCGCGCATCGCCATTCAGTCGGACGCTCCTTCGACACTCGGCACCTCCGCGCATCGCCACTCGGCGGGACACGTCTTCGTCACTCTGCAGCTCCGCGCATCGCCACTCGGCGAGACATGTCTTTGTCACTCGGTAGCTCTGCGCATCGCCATTCAGTCGAACGCTCCTTCGACACTCGGCAGCTAAGCGCATCGCCATTCAGTCGGACGCTCCTTCGACACTCGGCAGCTAAGCGCATCGCCATTCAGTCGGATGCTCCTTCGACACTCGGCAGCTCCGCGCATCGCCATTCAGTCGGACGCTCCTTCGACACACGGCACCTCCGCGCATCGCCACTAGGCGGGACACGTCTTCGTCACTCTGCAGCTCCGCGCATCGCCACTCGGCGAGACACGTCTTTGTCACTCGGCAGCTCCGCGCATCGCCACTCCGTGTGGCATGTCTTCATCATCGGCCGCCCCGCGCGCCATCGCTCAGCTTAGCTGCGATTCCGTATCGCCTAAGTCAAAAACTGCTCTGAGTGAGGACATCATCCACACTCGGGGGCTTAGCTGTGATTCCGTATCACCTAAGTTAAAAACCACTCCGAGTGAGGACATCATCCACACTCGGGGGCTTAGCTGTGATTCCGTATCACCTAAGCTAAAAACCACTCCGAGTAAGGACATCATCCACACTCGGGGGCTTAGCTGCGATTCCGTATCGCCTAAGTTAAAATCCACTCCGAGTGAGGACATCATCCACACTCGGGGGCTTAGCTGCGATTCCGTATCGCCTAAGTTAAAATCCACTCCGAGTGAGGACATCATCAACACTTGGGGGCTTAGCTGCGATTCCGTATCACCTAAGCTAAAAACCACTCCGAGTAAGGACATCATCCACACTCGGGGGCTTAGCTGCGATTCCGTATCGCCTAAGTTAAAATCCACTCCGAGTGAGGACATCATCCACACTCGGGGGCTTAGCTGCGATTCCGTATCGCCTAAGTTAAAATCCACTCCGAGTGAGGACATCATCCACACTCGAGGGCTTAGCTGCGATTCCGCATCGCCTAAAGTTAAAAACCACTCCGAGTGAGGACATCATCCACACTCGGGGGCTTAGCTGCGATTCCGTATCGCCTAAGTTAAAAACCACTCCGAGTGAGGACATCATCCACACTCGGGGGCTTAGCTGCGATTCCATATCGCCTAAGTTAAAATCCACTCCGAGTGAGGACATCATCCACACTTGGGGGCTTAGCTGCGATTCCGTATCGCCTAAGTTAAAAACCACTCCGAGTGAGGACATCATCCACACTCGGGGGCTTAGCTGTGATTCCGTATCACCTAAGTTAAAAACCATTCCGAGTGAGGACATCATCCACACTCGAGGGCTTAGCTGCGATTCTGCATCGCCTAAGTTAAAAACCACTCCGAGTGAGGACATCATCCACACTCGGGGGCTTAGCTGCGATTCCGTATCGCCTAAGTTAAAAACCACTCTGAGTGAGGACATCATCCACACTCGGGGGCTTAGCTGTGATTCCGTATCACCTAAGTTAAAAACCATTCCGAGTGAGGACATCATCCACACTCGAGGGCTTAGCTGCGATTCCGTATCGCCTAAGTTGAAAACTCTTCCGAGTGACGAGCGCTTCTCTCACTCGGGGGCTTAGCCGCGAACAAGTTTTCGTCTAAGTTAAAAACCCTGCCGAGTGAATAGCATCCCATTCACTCGGAAACTTAGCTGCGAACCAGTCTTCGTCTCAGTTAAAAAACTCTCCCAAGTGACGAGCATTCCTCTCACTCGGGGACTTAGCCGCGAGTCAGACCTTGCTTAAGTTAAAGGTTGTTCTGAGTGACAGGCAACACCTTCACTCGGAAACTTAGTTGCGAACAAGCTTTCGCTTAAGTTCAATATTCTTCCGAGTAATGAGCATCCATCTTACTCGAAAACCAAACAAACTTAGCTAAGCAGAGGATTGGAAAGCAAACATGCAAACATTGTCTCTATCAGACCCCCGCCAATGCAAGCACTCGACGGCGGTCTCGGGGACTACACCCAGTGGGTGCACTCAGCGTGCCCCCACTGGACCTACTATCACTCGACCAGGTCCGGCCTGTCGAGTGACAGGCGACTATCAAAGCAAATCTAAGACCCGTGCCGATGTCACCGCCATTTGACAGCGGTCTCGGGGACTACACCCAGTGGGTGCACTCGGCGTGCCCCCACTGGACCGAAAACCACTCGACCAAGACCCGATCTACTCGAGGAAAAAACAAGCAAGTACGCATCTGAAGAGAACACCCAGTGGGTGTAAAGTCAAGATGGACAGGAATACAATCGGAAATGAACTTACAAACAATAGGAAATGAACTTACAATAGCACTTACTCGGACCGGATTTTGCGTTGAAGTTCACTCAGATATATTTCAAGACAGAATCGATCAGGATGATTGACAAAGGTTCCAATCGACACAGTTTTCGGTGAAGCCCTAAAATGCACTCGGAATTATTGTGTCTTATCAGAACCCGCGTCGATTCCCTTTTTACACTCGAACCCCGATCCATTCGGGGGCTAATGATGGGGATATGTACCTAGGGTAGGGTCATAGGCCTGACCTACCTGCTCTACCCAAGGACACTGCCCCAGAAAGCTTAAGGGCTGCAAGGAGATCTCCGACTGAAATCACCAAGGCATACAAGTCACTCGACAATATCCACTCGGAGATTACCTTTTCACTCGACGGGTACAATTCACTCGGAAGACCCGGAAGACAGTCGACCGCAGAAGACCAGAAGCCACCCCAGGGAGGCCAACAGGCAGGCGTTCGTCCGTCTCATTAATGGCGTTTATTACGTACGTTACCAGTAACATACGTCTTTATAGCAACGATCTGACCCTTAAACGCCGGACACTTATGAGGGGCAGCGCACTCTATATAAGCCGTCCCTCCCCTCTGGCTCAGGGGTTGGCACCCTCTTTAAGGATACTCATATTCCACTCGACAGATAAACAAAGGCTCACCGGAGCACGAGACGTAGGGCTGTTATCTCCACCGTGAGAGGCCCGAACTCGCTAAAACCACCGTGTCACCCATATGCATCTCGGTAGATCATGCTCCTTTACCCTACCCCCTTCGTACTGTCGGAATCGTTCCCACGACACCCATGACTCAGCTTTTGAAGAAGGACAAGAAGTTCGAATGGATGCCGAAGTGTGAAGAAAGCTTCCAAGAGCTCAAGAAGAGATTGACAACAGCCCCAGTTTTGGCCACCCCCGATATTCACAAGGAGTTTGTGATATATTGTGATGCATCGAGAATCGGGCTTGGAGGTGTTCTGATGCAAGAAGGTAGAGTCGTAGCATATCTATCCAGACAGCTACGTCCTCATGAAGAGAACTACGCTACTCATGATCTTGAGTTGGCAGCCGTAGTTCATGCCTTGAAGACATGGTGACATTACCTTCTGGGGAAGCGATGTGAGATATACACATACCACAAGAGTTTGAAGTATATTTTCACTCAGAGGGAATTGAACATGAGGCAACGAAGATGGTTGGAATTGATCAAGGACTATGACCTCCGTGTTCAATACCACCCTGGAAAGGCTAACGTGGTAGCTGATGCCTTAAGAAGAAAGGCTTGTTCCTTGAATGCTATGATTAACAAAAGGCTACCCGCCCTGTATGAAGAACTTGAAAGCTTCGGCTTGGAACTGGTTGCACCTGGATTCCTAGCCAACCTCGAAGCAAAGCCTACCTTAATGGATGATATTAAAGAAGCTCAAAACAGACATGAGAGCATTGAAGGCATCAAGAGGAAGATCAAGGCAGGTAAGGCCCCAGGATTCTCACTGGATGATCAAGGAGTTGTATGGTTCGGGAAGCGCATCTGCGTACCCAACAAAGTCGAGCTCAAGAACTTGATCTTGCAAGAAGCTCATGACACTCCGTATTCCATCCACCCTGGAGGAACCAAGATGTACCAAGATCTCAAGGCAAGGTTCTGGTGGCACGGCATGAAATGGGAGATAGGCACCTTTGTTGCTAAGTGTGACATATGCCAGGGAGTCAAAGCTGAGCATCAGCGACCCGCTGGACTATTGCAACCTCTCAAAGTGCCTGAATGGAAATGGGACAAAGTCGGGATGGACTTCATCACCGGAGTGCCTAGGTCAAGCAAAGGACATGATTCCATCTGGGTCATTGTCGATCACTTGACCAAGGTAGCTCACTTCATTCCCGTCAAGACCACCTACCATGGTAGCCAGCTGGCAAACCTCTACATCGACCGCATCGTGAGTCTTCACGGAGTTTCAAAGGAGATCATGTCAGACCGAGGAACCCAGTTCACCTCAAGATTCTAGAAGAAGTTTCAAGAAGCAATGGGAACCAAGCTCTCCTTCAGCACTGCTTTTCACCCCCAGACCGGTGGGCAGACAGAGCGAGTAAATCAGATACTCGAAGATATGCTCCGTGCTTGTGTTTTAGCGTATGGAGTCAAGTGGGAAGATTGCCTACCATTTGCCGAGTTCTCCTACAACAACAGCTACCAGTCGAGTCTTCAGATGACACCATTTGAGGTGTTGTACGGACGCAAGTGCCGCACTCCCCTCAATTGGTCGGAAACCGGAGAAGGACTAGTCTTTGGCCCAGACATTCTCCACGAAGCAGAAGAGCAAGTTCAACTCGTCCGAGAGCGCCTCGAGACCGCCAAGACAAGACGGAAGAGCTACGCCGACTCTCACCGCCGAGAAGTGAGCTTCAACAATGGAGATCATGTCTATCTCCAAGTCACACCTCTTAAAGGAACCAAGCGTTTCCACGTCAAAGGAAAGCTTGCGCCATGATACATCGGCCCCTTCAAGATCACCGCAAGACGAGGAGAAGTTGCCTATCAGCTAGAACTACCTTCCGAGCTATCAGATGTGCACAACGTCTTTCACATGTCACAACTTCGGAAGTGTCTCCAAGTTCCCAACCGCCCCGACCTCTACAAGGACATCGACCACCAAGCCATCGACCTTCAGCCAGACCTCACTTATCGTGAGAGACCCGTACGTATTTTGGATGAAGCTGAACGTTGCACCCGAAGCCGCACCATCAAGTATTTCAAGGTCCAATGGAGCAACCACACTGAAGCTGAAGCAACCTGGGAGCGTGAAGACTATCTTAGATCAGAGTTCCCTTATCTTTTTAGCGCTTAGCCTAGGAATCTCGGGGACGAGATTCTTGTAAGGGGGGTAGGTCTGTCACACCCTGTGTTTGTATCACCTTGCTATGCTTGGATTTATAAAATTTGGAACTAATTAAAACTTTTGAGTGCATGTGCTTGTTTGATTTGTTTGATGCTTGCTTGCTTGGTTGTATGTGTTGGCACTCTTAGGTTCTACTCCTCTCCATATTCATTTTCCTTGACCCAAAATTCTTGCACAATGATCATGCCATGTGAATAGTACCCAAAAATATTTTTATCAAATATTATTTTGGCCAAAAAGGATTTATTCAAATTAGGTTTTCAAAAGCCCCTGAATTGAGGTTTGTACTACAAGTCCTCAAATTGGGTGGATCATTTTTCCCCAAAGACTTTATTTGGAACCTACTGTACATGTTACTTCCCAAATCCACCAAATAATAATTTTAAAGATTATTTTACTATTTTATTTAAAGGCTTTTTCTTAAGGCCAGAAATGATTTTTCATAGGGAAAAATTATTTAAATGCTTTAAAAATATTTGAGAAAATTTAGGGAAACTCAGTGGACATATATTTTCCATATATATGAGTTTCAACACATGGTCATGATCAAAATCATGGGCAAAACCCCTCAAAACCCTTTCTGTCCAAATCAAGCTTTTGAAATATTTCTATAAGAAATATTATCAATAAATTCCAGGAAAATTCCAGCAAGACACCCATGCTATATGTGATGATATTGCATAGTTTCATCTCAATCCTAATTGATTTGCTTCACCAAAATATTCCTAAACCATTCATGTCCAGAGTCAAATTTGAACAACTTTACATTGTGAAGTTTCTTCCCTTGACCCCAAACTTTGTGGGCATTTGCTAAACCCCAAATGATGACCCCACACCAAGTTGTGGATTTGGGGGAAGTGAAATGCATGCTTGGATCTACAGAAATCTGATTCTGCCAAATCTAGGGTTTACGGAGTTTACATTGTGAACTTTCCTCAAACCATCTCAAACTTGGTGGCCCCCTCTAATTTTACATACATTATCACCCTGGTAAATATCAAGGCAAGTAGAATCCATTAACTTGCCCAAACCAGCATCAAACACCTTCTGGTGGGTTGCAAAGAACAATGATTGAGCCTAAGCTTGGGGATGCCCAAGGCACCCCAAGGAATATTCAAGGATACCAAAGAGCCTAAGCCCGGGGCATCCCCTCTTTCGTCTTCAATCCATCGGTAAATTTACTTGAGGCTATATTTTTATTCACCACATGATATGTGTTTTGCTTGGAGCGTCTTGTATGATATGAGTCTTTGCTTTTTAGTTTGCCACAATCATCCTTGCTGCTAACATCTTTTGAGAGGGACACACATGAATCGTGAATTTATTAGAATACTCTATGTGCTTCACTTATATCTTTTGAGCTAGGCAATTTTGCTCTAGTGCTTCACTTATATCTTTTTAGAGCATGGAGGTGTTTTATTTTATAGAAATAATTGAACTCTCGCACCTCACTTATATTTATGAATTTAGTCCTAATATAATGGGCATCCAAGAGGGATATAATAAAAACTTTCATATAAAGTGCATTGAATACTATGAGAAGTTTGATTCCTTGCATATAGTTTTGAGATATAAAGATGGTGATATTAGAGTCATGCTAGTGAGTAATTGTGGATTGGTAGAAATACTTGTGATAAAGTTTGTGATTCCCGTAGCATGCACATATGGTGAACCGTTATGTAACGAAGTTGGAGCATGATTTGTTTATTGATTGTCATCCTTTGTGTGAGGGTCGGGAGCGCGCGATGGTTAACTCCTACCAACCTCTCCCCTAGGAGCATGCGTCTAATACTTTGCTTCGATAACTAATAGACTTTTGCAATAAGTATGTGAGTTCTTTATGACTAATGTGAGTCCATGGATTATACGCACTCTCACCCTTCCACCTTTGCTAGCCTCTCTAGTACCGCGCAACTTTCGCCGGTACATTAAACCCACCATATACCCTTCCTCAAAACAGCCACCATACCTACCTATTATGGCATTTCCATAGCCATTCCGAGATATATTGCCATGCAACTTCCACCGTTCAGTTTATTATGACACGCACCATCATTTTCATATTGCTTTGCATGATCGTAAGATAGCTAGCATGATGTTTTCATGGCTTGTCCGTTTTTTGATGTCATTTGCTATGCTACATCGTTGCACATCCCGGTACACCACCGAAAGCATTCATATAGAGTCATATTTTGTTCTAGGTATCGAGTTTTAATTCTTGAGTTGTAAGTAAATAAAAGTGTGATGATCATCATTATTAGAGCATTGTCCCATGAGAGGAAAGGATGATGGAAGCTATGATTCCCTCACAAGTTGGGATGAGTCTCCGGACTTTACAAATAATAAAAGAGGCCAATGAAGCCCAAATAAAAAAAAAGAGGCAAAGATTCCCACTAAAAAAATGAGAGAAAAGAGAGAAGGGACAATGCTACTATCTTTTTTTTCCACACTTGTGCTTCAAAGTAGCACCATGATCTTCATGATAGAGAGTCTCCTATTTTGTCACTTTCATATAACTAGTGGAAATTTTTCATTATAATGCACACCCACTTAGTTTCTTTTTGAGATTTCATACACTTATAGCTCTAATGCATCCGTCGCATGGCAATCCCTACTCACTCACATTGATATCTATTGATGGGAATCTCCATAGCCCGTTGATACACCTAGTTGATGTGAGACTATCTTCTCCTTTTCCTCACAACCTCCACCATATTCTATTCCACCTATAGTGCTATATCCATGGCTCACGCTCATGTATTGCGTGAAAGTTGAAAAGGTTTGAGAACATAAAAGGTGTGAAACAATTGCTTGACTTGTCATCGGGGTTGTGCATGATTTAAATACTTTGTGTGGGGAAGATGGATCATATCCAGACCATATGATTTTGTAGGGATAACTTTCTTTGGCCATGTTATTTTGAAAGGACACAATTGCCTTGTTAGTATGCTTGAAGTATTATTGTTTTTATGTCAATATTAAGCTTTTGTTTTGAATCTTACGGATCTGAACATTCATGCCACAATAAAGAATATTACATGGATAAATATGTTAGGTAGCATTCCACATCAAAAATTCTGTTTTTTTTATCATTTACCTACTCGAGGACGAGCAGGAATTAAGCTTGGGGATGCTTGATACGTCTCCAACGTATCTATAATTTTTGATTGTTCCATGCTATTATATTATCTGTTTTGGATGTTTTATATGCATTAATATGCTATTTTATATTATTTTTGGGACTAACCTATTAACCTAGTGTCGAGTGCCAGCTTCTGTTTTTCCTTGTTTTTGAGTATTGCAGATAAGGAATATCAAACGGAGTAAAAACGGAATAAAATTCTACGATGATTTTTCTTGGACCAGAAGGAACCCAGGAGACTTGGAGAAGAGGCCAGAAGACCCACGGGTGGGCCACAAGCCACCTGGGCGCGCCCCTGGGGAGGCACGCCCCCTGGCTTGTGGGCCCTCTGTGGCTCCTCCAACCCTAATTCTCCGCCTATAAATTCAGAAATATTCCCCCAATACCAAAGAGAGCCACGATAATAATTTTCCGCCGCCGGAAGCCTCTGTTCCCGTGAGATCCCATCTTGGGGCCATTTTCGGTAATCTGCCGGAGGGGGGTTCGATCACGGAGGGCATCTACATCAACTCCATTGCCCCTCCGATGATGCGTGAGTAGTTCACCTCAGACCTTCGGGTCCATAGCTAGTAGCTAGATGGCTTCTTCTCTTTCTATGTTCTTCAATACCATGTTCTTCATGATCTTCATGGAGATCTATCCGATGTAATACACTTTTGCGGTGTGTTTGTCGAGATCCGATGAATTGTGGGTTTATGATCAGATTATCTATGAATATTATTTGAATCTTCTCTGAATTCTTATATGCATGATTTCATATCTTTGCAAGTCTCTTCGAGTTATTGGTTTGGTTTGGCCAACTAGATTGGTAATTCTTGCAATGGGAGAAGTGCTTAGTTTTGGGTTCAATCTTGCGGTGTCCTCACCCAGTGACAAAGTAGTGGTAGCGAGGCACGTATTTGTATTGTTGCCATCAAGGGTAAAAAGATGGGGTTTTCATCATATTGCTTGAGTTTATCCCTCTACATCATGTCATCTTACCTAATGTGTTACTCTGTTCTTCATGAACTTAATACTCTAGATGCAGGCAGGAGTCGGTCGATGTGTGGAGTAATAGTAGTAGATGCAAAATCGTTTCGGTCTACTTGACACGGACGTGATGCATATATGCATAATCATTGCCTTGGATATCGTCATAACTATGTGCTTTTCTATCAATTGCTCGACAGTAATTTATTCACCCACCGTATTATTTTCCTTCAAGAGAGAAGCCTCTAGTGAAACCTATGGCCCCCGGGTCTATTTTCCATATTATATTTTCAGATCTATAAACCAAAAATACCAAAAATACTTTGCTGCAATCTTTTTACTTTTGTTTTAGTAATCTTTTATATCTATTTCTAACAGATCTCATCCTTGCAAGTAACCGTGAAGGGATTGACAACCCCTTTATAGCGTTGGGTGCAAGTGTTTGATTGTTTGTGTAGGTGCAAAGATTGGGGCCTTGCTTGTACCTCCTACTGGATTGATACCTTGGTTCTCAACAACTGAGGGAAATACTTATCTACTTTGCTGCATCACCCTTTCCTCTTCAAGGGAAAACCAACGCAAGCTCAAGAAGTAGCAAGAAGGATTTCTGGCGCCGTTGCCGGGGAGGATACATAGCAAGTCAAGAATCAAGCCTACCAAGTACCCATCACAAACTCATCTCTTGCATTTACATTATTTGCCATTTGACTCTCGTTTTCCTCTCTCCCACTTCACCAATTTGCCGTTTTATTCTCCCTCTTTTTCGTTTGCCTCTTTCTTGCCGGATCTCTTGCTTGTTGCTATGTCTAGCGTTACTACTCCCCCTTTGTCACCAGATTTTGAGGTTCTATACTTCAAACAAAAACAAGGGGAAAATTTGAAAGATGCCTGGTATAGGCTAATGGAATCTCATCGTATTTCCAATCTAAAAGGAGACACAAAAGTTTTGCTTAGAAATTTTTACATTGGATTGGCTTTGCATCATAGAGAGCTTTTAGATTTTGCCTCAAAGGGGAATTTTATTGAGCTTGATGCAAACGCCGCTTATGAAGTTTTGGAAGGGATTTTGGGGGTTCCTCCACCAAAAAAGGGGCTTGCTTTCTCACAAGAGGGAGTTCAAATTTTTGACAAATTGGGTGACTTACATAAGCACTTGGTCGAGTTACAACAATATCACGAACCCCTCAAACATATTAGTGGGAACCTCAATCTCTTGAATACTTTGATTACCCTTTGCAATAAGCGTTTGGATATTTTGGATCTTAAGATGGTTTCTTCCCCTACAAATTTGGGGAAGAGGAAAGAGCCCCCCGGATTCGAGAAGGCCCTCACAAAAGTTGCCAAAACCAAAGATGACAATACCTAGATCTATTGTGTTATGCCTAGCTAGGGGCGTTAAACAATAGCGCTTGTTCGGAGGCAACCCAATTTTATTTTTATGTTTTTGTTTTTGTTTCTGTTTTTGAGTGCTTTACACATTATTACCTCTGTAGTAATTGTGTTTTATTGTTTTAATTAGTGTTTGAGCCAAGTAACACCTTTGGGATGGTCTACGGTGATTGTTGATTTGATTTTGCTGAAAAACAGAAACTTTTGCACTCATTCCAGGAATTTTATAAATTCACCAGAGCGTCGAATGAGTCTGAAATTTTTACACCAGATTTATATACAAATTACCCAGATTTTCCTATTTTTTCAGAATTTTTGGAGTTACAGAAGTATTCGAAGTTTACAGATTTCTATAGACTGTTCTGTTTTTGACAGATTCTATTTTCTTTGTGTTGTTTGCTTATTTTGATGTATCTATGGGTTGTATCGGGGGGTATGAACCATGGAGAAGTTGGAATACAGTAGATATTACACCAATATAAATAAAGAATGAGTTCACAACAGTACCTAAAGTGGTGATTTATTTTTCTTATACTAACGGATCTCACGAGTTTTCTGTTGAGTTTTGTGTTGTGAAGTTTTCAAGTTTTGGGTAAAGATTTGATGGACTATGGAATAAGGAGTGGCAAGAGCCTAAGCTTGGGGATGCCCAAGGCACCCCAAGGAATATTCAAGGATACCAAAGAGCCTAAGCTTGGGGATGCCCCGGAAGGCATCCCCTCTTTCGTCTTCAATCCATCGGTAAATTTACTTGAGGCTATATTTTTATTAACCACATGATATGTGTTTTGCTTGGAGCGTCTTGTATGATATGAGTCTTTGCTTTTTAGTTTTCCACAATCATCCTTGCTGCACACATCTTTTGAGAGGGACACGCATGAATCGTGAATTTATTAGAATACTCTATGTGCTTCACTTATATCTTTTGAGCTAGGCAATTTTGCTCTAGTGCTTCACTAATATCTTTTTAGAGCACGGTGGTGTTTTATTTTATAGAAATAAGTGAACTCTCGCACCTCACTTATATTTATGAATTTAGTCCTAATACAATGGGCATCAAAGAGGGATATAATAAAAACTTTCATATAAAGTGCACTGAATACTATGAGAAGTTTGATTCCTTGCATATAGTTTTGAGATATAAAGATGGTGATATTAGAGTCATGCTAGTGAGTAATTGTGGATTGGTAGAAATACTTGTGTTAAAGTTTGTGATTCCCGTAGCATGCACGTATGGTGAACCGTTATGTAACGAAGTCGGAGCATGATTTGTTTATTGATTGTCACCCTTTGTGTGAGGGTCGGGAGCGCGCGATGGTTAACTCCTACCAACCTCTCCCCTAGGAGCATGCGTCTAATACTTTGCTTCGATAACTAATAGACTTTTGCAATAAGTATGTGAGTTCTTTATGACTAATGTGAGTCCATGGATTATACGCACTCTCACCCTTCCACCTTTGCTAGCCTCTCTAGTATACCGCGCAACTTTCGCCGGTACATTAAACCCACCATATACCCTTCCTCAAAACAGCCACCATACCTACCTATTATGGCATTTCCATAGCCATTCCGAGATATATTGCCATGCAACTTCCACCGTTCAGTTTATTATGACACACACCATCATTTTCATATTGCTTTGCATGATCGTAAGATAGCTAGCATGATGTTTTCATGGCTTGTCCGTTTTTTGATGTCATTTGCTATGCTACATCGTTGCACATCCCGGTACACCACCGAAAGCATTCATATAGATTCATATTTTGTTCTAGGTATCGAGTTGTAATTCTTGAGTTGTAAGTAAATAAAAGTGTGATGATCATCATTATTAGAACATTGTCCCATGAGAGGAAAGGATGATGGAAGCTATGATTCCCTCACAAGTTGGGATGAGTCTCCGGACTTTACAAATAATAAAAGAGGCCAATGAAGCCCAAATAAAAAAAAGAGGCCAAAGATGCCCACCAAAATATAAAAAAATGAGAGAAAAGAGAGAAGGGACAATGCTACTATATTTTTTTCCACACTTGTGCTTCAAAGTAGCACCATGATCTTCATGATAGAGAGTCTCCTATTTTGTCACTTTCATATAACTAGTGGAAAATTTTCATTATAATGCACACCCACTTAGTTTCTTTTTGAGCTTTCATACACTTATAGCTCTAGTGCATCCGTCGCATGGCAATACCTACTCACTCACATTGATATCTATTGATGGGCATCTTCATAGACCGTTGATACGCCTAGTTGATGTGAGACTATCTTCTCCTTTTCCTCACAACCTCCAGCATATTCTATTCCACCTATTGTGCTATATCCATGGCTCACGCTCATGTATTGCGTGAAAGTTGAAAAGGTTTGAGAACATAAAAGGTATGAAACAATTGCTTGACTTGTCATCGGGGTTGTGCATGATTTAAATACTTTGTGTGGGGAAGATGGAGCATAGCCAGACCATATGATTTTGTAGGGATAACTTTCTTTGGCCATGTTATTTTGAAAGGACACAATTGCCTTGTTAGTATGCTTGAAGTATTATTGTTTTTATGTCAATATTAAGCTTTTGTTTTGAATCTTACGGATCTGAACATTCATGTCACAATAAAGAATATTACATGGATAAATATGTTAGGTAGCATTCCACATCAAAAATTCAGTTTTTTTTATCATTTACCTACTCGAGGACGAGCAGGAATTAAGCTTGGGGATGCTTGATACGTCTCCAACGTACCTATAATTTTTTATTGTTCCATGCTATTATATTATCTGTTTTGGATGTTTTATATGCATTAATATGCTATTTTATATTATTTTTGGGACTAACCTATTAACCTAGTGCCTAGTGCCAGCTTCTGTTTTTTCCTTGTTTTTGAGTATTGCAGATAAGGAATATCAAACGAAGTCCAAACGGAATAAAATTCTACGATGATTTTTCTTGGACCAGAAGGAACCCAGGAGACTTGGAGAAGAGGCCAGAAGACCCACGGGTGGGCCACAAGCCACCTAGGCGCGCCCTTGGGGGGGGCGCCCCCCTGGCTTGTGGGCCCCCCGTGGCTCCTCCAACCCTAATTCTCCGCCTATAAATTCAGAAATATTCCCCCAATAGCAAAGAGAGCCACGATAATACTTTTCCGCCGCCGGAAGCCTTTGTTCCCGTGAGATCCCATCTTGGGGCCTTTTCCGGTAATCTGCCGGAGGGGGATTCGATCACGGAGGGCATCTACATCAACTCCATTGCCCCTCCGATGATGCGTGAGTAGTTCACCTCAGACCTTCGGGTCCATAGCTAGTAGCTAGATGGCTTCTTCTCTCTCTATGTTCTTCAATACCATGTTCTTCATGATCTTCATGGAGATCTATCCGATGTAATACTCTTTTGCGGTGTGTTTGTCGAGATTCGATGAATTGTGGGTTTATGATCAGATTATCTATGAATATTATTTGAATCTTTTCTGAATTCTTATATGCATGATTTCATATCTTTGCAAGTCTCTTCGAGTTATTGGTTTGGTTTGGCCAAGTAGATTGGTAATTCTTGCAATGGGAGAAGTGCTTAGTTTTGCGTTCAATCTTGCGGTGTCCTCACCCAGTGACAAAGTATGGGTAGCGAGGCACGTATTTGTATTGTTGCCATCAAGGGTAAAAAGATGGGGTTTTCATCATATTGCTTGAGTTTATCCCTCTACATCATGTCATCTTACCTAATGCGTTACTCTGTTCTTCATGAACTTAATACTCTAGATGCAGGCAGGAGTTGGTCGATGTGTGGAGTAATAGTAGTAGATGCAGAATCGTTTCGGTCTACTTGACACGGACGTGATGCCTATATGCATAATCATTGCCATGGATATCGTCATAACTATGTGCTTTTCTATCAATTGCTCGACAGTAATTTGTTCACCCACTGTATTATTTTCCTTCAAGAGAGAAGCCTCTAGTGAAACCTATGGCCCCCGGGTCTATTTTCCATATTATATTTTCAGATCTATAAACCAAAAATACCAAAAATACTTTGCTGCAATCTTTTTACTTTTATTTTACTTTTCGTTTTAGTAATCTTTTATATCTATCTCTATCAGATCTCATCCTTGCAAGTAACTGTGAAGGGATTGACAACCCCTTTATAGCGTTGGGTGCAAGTGTTTGATTGTTTGTGTAGGTGCAAAGATTGGGGCCTTGCTTGTACCTCCTACTGGATTGATACCTTGGTTCTCAACAACTGAGGAAAATACTTATCTACTTTGTTGCATCACCCTTTCCTCTTCAAGGGAAAACCAACGCAAGCTCAAGAAGTAGCACCCGACGCCGCCCCGTTCGGCCAATGGATGGCTCCACACGCACGGCGCGTCTGCCTCACCCTGCGCCTCCCTCTCTCCTTCCCGCGTCATGGACTACTCCCACGAGCACCTCAGGCTCACTCCCTCCTCCTCCAACGGTCGCTAGCGCCGTTGCCGCGGAGCCCGATCCCCTGACCACGGCGCGCCAGCGCCCCCGTCTATATAAAGCCACCCCGGGCTCCCCTCTGCCCTCTGTTGGCTCTCTCTCCTCCTCAATCGCCCTCCTGTGCCACCAAATCGACCCCGGAGCCGCCTGAGCTCGAGATCGAACCCGAGCTCCGCCGGCTCGGCTCGCCGGAGATCTCCGGGTACAGGCCCCCTTCGGTCCCCATTCCTCTTCCTCTGCTCCTCCCATGGCTCACTGATGACCTCCCCTTCCCTTTCCGCGTCGATTGCAGCTTGGAGCGTCGGCTCGGAGCTTGACCGATGCACCTCCGCCGCGGCCCCTTCGTCGCCGGCGACCAGGACCACCTCGACGACCGCCTCCACCTCCCCCGAGACGGCGACGACCCCCTGAGTCCATTCCCGCAGTCGCCTCTCCTCGCCACCGCCGGTAGCCTCGCCGGTGAACCCCTCCCCGCTCGGTCCACAGGAGGGAGAAGGACCCGATAGGGGGCCCCACCTGTCGGCCTCCTCCTCGCCTCTCTCTCCCCTCGCTGTCGCTGGCATCCGGGCCCCACCCGTCAGGTTTGAACCTGGCGCGCGCGGGGGACACCGGTCTGCCTGGGCTGGCTGGCCTCTGGGCCGGCCCAGCTGCGGCCAGATCTGGCCCAGGGCACTGGAGCCCTTTTCTTTTTCTTTTTCTGGCATTATTTGCAAAAATCCCACACAAATGAATATTTATCCAATTCCACATATTTTTGCACCACAAATCTTGTAATATTCTGTAGAATGTTATAGTGCCACTTGTGTAATTTTGTGAAAATGTTTTATGTAGTGATTTTATTTAAAACCCAGTTTTTGATATTTTTAGCCTCTGTTTAAATAGTTTTCAAAATGTTTCTCACAACAAAACCATAGACAGATATTTTTGGTATAGTTGGTAGCATTTATCAGAGTAGGACAACATTTTTGAAGTGAGTTTTGTGCTCTGTTTTTGTGATGATTCTTATTTTTACCGTTATTTGTCGTGACGATAGATTACGAGGTTGACGAGGGAGTTGGACCCGAAGACTTTGAAGACCCCGAAGACCTTATTGAGCCAGGCAAGCAGCCCTTTGACCATGTTGAGAAACCATTTTTATGCATGTCATATAGCACTTTATTTCTTGATGTTGATCATGTTGATGTGGTGACCACTACGGTGGGATGCCTCCGATACTTTTACCGTTGATACTTGCATCGTGCATAACCCTACCTCCTTATGAGGGTTGTGCGGGTGAGAGTAGATAGGATGCTTAGTAGATGCTACGCAAATGGGACGGGAATATGCATGGTGATGGAAACGAATATGATTTCAAGACTTTTCGAAAACCCCGTCGGGTGCCACTAATGCCCGAGGGAGATGATGTTGAGTTAGGTAACCACTTGAGAAAGAAGTGGTGTACCGGAGCAAGTGAGTGTGTGTGTGTGTTTTCGAAAACGGATTAGATTTAAGATTTGTCGACCGTCCCAACCTTACATGCACAACCACGATACCCCTTATGGGACGGGGCTTTGTTGATTGCCTTGGTGGGTACTAGCATAGAGCCCGCATTACTAGTGGCGGGAGTGATGTGGTCACTCTCGATACGAGGTCGTGCCTGGTAGGGCGACCATGCGCTGTCTTTACAGGCACCGGGCACACCGTTGCGTGCCCTCATGGATGATACGTGTGATGTATATCATGAGGGATGGCACCAACGAGTGGACTCTTTGTTTAGTATCGCTAGGGGAAAGGCATTGTTCGGGTGCTTACCTCGGGTATGTAATATGCCGCGAGTCGTGGATGACATGGAAGTTCCCTGAGTCTTGTGGGTAAAGTGTGCAACCTCTGCAGAGTGTAAAACTATTCGAATAGCCGTGTCCACGGTCAAGGACAGTTGGGTGGTGCTGCTTAAACTATGTCCTGGGTTTTCATAAACTCGGTGTGAGTGTGTGGTTAACAAAGATGGTGTACTCGAGACAAGTCGGATGACTTGACACGATGATTGAACATGAGGTGTTCAGACCTTGATTATATGGATATCGGTAACCTGTTTGTGTGGATACTTGTATCCTCATGATGCATGCTATTACTAGTTATCTTGATCATGTCATTGCACTCAAAAAAATTAGCTTTCCGCAAAACTTACCTACTTAGTGCTATATCATGCATTGTTATTACCTTGTTCCAAAACTTGGGTTGCTTGCGAGTACATTCAAAGTACTCATTGGCTTGCCACTGGTTATTTAATTGGCCAGGCATGGAAGAGCAGGAATATGGTGAAGAGTTCGTTGGTGACGAACATGCGAACTAGGACGCTCCCCGGTCAGAATGCCTGTAGGTTTAAGGCAGATGGCATGGGTTCATGCTTCCGATCAAGATTTCTGCTGCTTGTTATGTTTAAGCGTTTGGCCCTTGCGGCCCTATCTATGTAAGACTTGACCTTCATGGTCTTTATTTGTGTAAGACGCTAAATGTGGATGTAAGACTCTTGTTATTCAGCTTCTGTGTGTTCAGTGAGCATTGATCTCTGGGATCACTGTACACGTGCATTCGGTGATCACGACTTATTAGTCGGGGTCCCCACAGTCGCTTGGAATATGACCAAGACAGGAGTATCCACAGTGCGGTCTGCTTACCATGATGTATGGGAGTCTAAGTACAGTAACAAAATTCAGAATTCTGTGGGGTCCTCTAAACAGAAAGATACTTGGGAATCTGTGTGGAGTTTGCTATGCCCGTCGAAGATAAAAATATTTATTTGGAGGGCACTTCACAGTGTGGTCCCTTGTCGCTCTATTCTAGCCAATAAACATATTAAAATCAACCCTAGTTGTCCGGCATGCAATTTAGGTCCTGATAATATCAAGCATTTGTTATTTGAGTGCAAGTTGGCGATCGATGTGTGGAAGTTATTAGGTGTTGATGATATCATCATGAAGGCATGCTTGGTGGACAGGGCGAGAGAAGTTATTCTTGAACATTTGCTATGTTTGAAAGACCATGACATTCACATCCTGGGCCTACCAAAATTGAGAGAAACAATAGCAACTGCAGCATGGTATTTGTGGTATGAAAGAAGAAAATTAATACATGGAGAGGACGTCCAAAGTGCAGCTCAAATAAGCATGGCTGTGTGAGGACTTGCATCGAACTTTGTTATTTCATGCACTCCTAAGGCGAAACTGAAACCGAGTGTGTGGTTAAAACCAAGGTATGGATATGTTAAACTGAATGTGGATGTTGGTTTCGACATAGATACACTTGAAGGAACGGTTGGGGCAGTTCTTCGGGACCACAATGGCAGGTTCATCGCTGCTGCGAATGAAAAGATTGACATATGTTTTGACTCTTTTACAGCAGAGGCGATTGCTGTACGATTTGATATGAATCTAGCACGTATAACAGGGTGTAGCAAAATCGAGATCAACTCAGATAGTATGGAGGTGGTACAAGCTCTAAAGGAGGGCAACTCTTCATCAGTTGCTAGTGCCATATTCGATGATTGTTATTTCATGTCCTTAGATTTCAATCATGTCACTTATGCTCATTGTAATAGAGAGAGTAATGAGGTAGCCCATGAGGTTGCTAGGTTAGCTAAATTTTCTCCTCCTGGTTGTTGGCTGGATACTGCCCCTAATGCGGTTATCCCGTTGCTTGTAAACGATGCTACAGTGTTGATGCTTGAATAAAGGAGGAGTTTTCTGTCAAAAAAAAAATCTACTGTTCCTAAATATAAGCCATTTTATAGATTTCAATACGAACTACATACGAAGCAAAAATGAGTAAATATATATTTTAAAATACGTATACATGCATCTCTATGTAATCCATATTAATAAAATCTCTAAAAGGCCTTGAAACGGTATAATAAAGTTTTTTCTTACGAAAACCTTATCTGGTGACCGTTCGCTGGGAGTGGGGGTAGCAAACGAATCCCTTTTGATGACAATTTTAGTTCCGAGATGCGATAAAATGGTGACAATACTAAATGAAAAATTCTCCAACAGAAATTATCATGTCGCTCTGAAAAAACTATCATCCTCTCATAACTAAAAATGCCAGCAATAATTCGCAAATGCCATCCCAACTGGCGAACGTTCGTCAGCATTTCCCTCGAGGTCTTTTCTTAAGTGCACATTTTCGACTGCCAAGTGCCAACCCAGCCCGCTGATGGCCTGATCCCACGCGTACGGCTGATCGAATCCACCGTTCCGCATTTCCCTTGAGGGCGAGACAGACCACGCGCCGCCGCCTCCCGCAGGCTCCTCCACGTGCCGCCGCCTCCCGCAGGCTCCTCCACGTGCCGCCGTTCACCTTCTCCGGCCGGAGAGACCCAGTACGTACCTCCGCACCCTCTGCTTCTCCCCGGTACCTTCCTGTCCCATTCCGCCCCGGTAATCTAGGGTTTGTTCTCGTCCGAGCAATACTCCGCCATGTAGCCGCGGTAATCTCGGCCGAGGAATACTCCGCGCCGCGGCAATCTAGGGTTTTTTCTCGGGCGAGGAATACTCTGCCATGTAGCAGTTGTTGGTAGAGGATGGCTGCAGGCCTCTTTGTCCAGGTTGAACTTGAACAGCTGATTGTTTGTGTGCTTTGTAGATGTAAGCTGTTCTATTGACATAGTGCATCTGATCCTATGATTGTGTACTAGCTTGAATGAGTTTTGGTGCAAATTCGACGGATTTTGTCCTGCTAAGATTAGTAAATTGATTTTGGAGATGATGCTGTGATTTAGACTGTTTATATCTATTATTAGAGCAGCTTTTGCAAAACAGGGGAAGCACAAGGCTTTGCCAACCGAAAGAAAAAAACAAGTTGTTAAGCATGTGTATGTGTGTCTGTGTGCATTGTTTCTGATGCAGTGAAGGAGTAGTAACAGCCTTTTGTGACTATTGATGCATGCATGCACTGTTCCTAGCTTATAGAAGCTCAATGGATCTTGGTTTGCAAAAGGTGTTCTATTGGATCATGTAGGCTGTTCTATTGATATACTACATCTCTAGATTTTTAGTTGTTTTGTAGCTTGAATGAATCTTGTCCTATTAAGATTAGTAAAATGATTTTGCAGATGATCCTATAATGGTTTGAACCGCGTGATCTTTATACAAATGTTTCTTGCTATAGTTTTATTTTTATACAAATAAAACAAGTTGTTAAACATGTGTATGTGCCATGTGTGTCTGTGTGCATTGTTTCTGACGCAGTGAAGGAGTAGTAACAGCCTTTTGTGACTATTGATGCATGCATGCACTGTTCCTAGCTTATAGAAGATCAATGGATCTTGGTTTGCAAAAGGTGTTCTATTGGATCATGTAGGCTGTTCTATTGATATACTACATCTCTAGATTTTTAGTTGTTTTCTAGTTTGAATGAATCTTGTCCTATTAAGATTAGTAAAATGATTTTCCAGATGATCCTATAATGGTTTGAACCGCGTGATCTTTATACAAATGTTTCTTGCTATAGTTTTATTTTTATACTAATGTTTCTTGCTATAGTTTAATTTTTGCTGCTAGTACTATGGCAGGACTGTTTGGTGCTTTTATCTTTACTCTGTCTTTAAAGATATGAGTATGATTTATTGACCTTTATCTAGAGTATCTTATTAATATTAAAAAATTCCCTCCAAACGGTGCAGTTTTTGGTGAAAGTTTCATCTTAAGTATTTTCCCTCTAAAGTCTCTTATCTGTTTATTTTTGAATGATTTAAACACCAGCAGCTGATATCTTTATAACTGATCTTCACAGGATAATAGAGACAGCATAGTTAGCTTGCCAACATGCACCGTGAATTTGAGCCTGTTGACAATGGTAAGGTTTCTTCCCCGTTTCTGCCATTTAGTTTTCTTCACTTATCTATATGTCTCTCCCCCCCCCCCTCCCCCCTCCCCCCATCAATATCCCAATAATTCAGCACATTGGCACCAGATGGCCCTTCTAGTGCCATGTAATTTGCTATTTTATTACTAGTATTTGGCTTGTGGCTTTTCTAAGACTTGGAATATTTTGTGTTTGAACAATGTTCGTGCTTTAAATTTGGATGTTAAACAAGTTGCCCGTCGTAATGCATTTGATGTTAGCAGATGTGTCATTATTTGCCTCCAAGAACCAAGAAGCAGTCCTATGATCCTGCTTTCATTAATAAGTGTTGCCAAATTTTTTCAATCAACTTATTCAGATTCTTTCACGTGGAACAGATGTAGTAGGTATAGTTGTTCACAGAGACTTTTACTCCTAACTATTACTCATTCGGGTCAAGCCAGGATTTTAACAAATATATATGGTCCCTGGCAAGTAGAATACCGTGACATGTTCGATTGGCCTTTCAGACGACGACCGACTTCTTTTAGGAGATACTAATTTCAGGGGGGTTGTGTGTGTGTGTGTGGGGGGGGGGGGGGGGGTCGATTAGGGTTGGAATCAATATGTACGATGATTGTCTCATTAGATTGGTTGTTTACTTAGGCTCATAGGATTGCATCATCTCCTAAGACTACCATGTTGGACCTGCAAAATAAAATAGAACAATACTACCATGGTTAATAGACATCATAAACAATGCCCATGTGTGATAACGATTGAAACCAGCACCCTGTGAGTAAAATCTTCCATTCTGAAAATTATTGGAAGATGCTTCCTGTCTTACTTTGAAGTTGTTAATCAAGTTGAGCCAATCGCACCAGGAATTTGAACATATAAGGCCACTTCCAGTACATTGGTGCTTCGGTGATGTTTTAAGTGCATTAAAAGGCTTATAGTAACTAATCTCAAGAATACATAGGTGCTTAGTTCATCCATTGGTTGGTAGGAATTCTGCATAAATCCACGCGCTTGGCATCGTGCACCTGTACAACAACAACAACAACAACAAAGCCTTTAGTCCCAAACAAGTTGGGGTAGGCTAGAGGTGAAACCCATAAGATCTCGCGACCAACTCATGGTTCTGGCACATGGATAGCAAGCTTCCACGCACCCCTGTCCATGGCTAGTTCTTTGGTGATGCTCCAATCCTTCAGGTCTCTCTTTACGGACTCTTCCCATGTCAAGTTCGGTCTACCCCGGCCTCTTTTGACATTATCAGCACGCTTTAGCCGTCCGCTATGTACTGGGGCTTCTGGAGGCCTGCGCTGAATATGTCCAAACCATCTCAGACGATGTTGGACAAGCTTCTCTTCAATTGGCGCTACCCCAACTCTATCTCGTATATCATCATTCCGGATTCGGTCCTTCCTTGTGTGGCCACACATCCATCTCAACATGCGCATCTCCGCCACACCTAACTGTTGCACATGTCGCCTTTTAGTCGGCCAACACTCAGCGCCATACAACATTGCGGGTCGAACCGCCGTCCTATAGAACTTGCCTTTTAGCTTTTGTGGCACCCTCTTGTCACAGAGAATGCTAGAAGCTTGGCGCCACTTCATCCATCCGGCTTTAATTCGATGGTTCACATCTTCATCGATATCCCCATCCTTCTGCAACATTGACCCCAAATATCGAAAGGTGTCCTTCTGCGGCACCACCTGCCCATCAAGGCTAACATCCTCCTCCTCCTCGTGCCTAGTAGTACCGAAAGCGCACCTCATGTACTCGGTTTTAGTCCTACTAAGTCTAAAACCTTTCGATTCCAAAGTTTGCCTCCATAACTCCAACTTCCTGTTGACCCCCTTCCGACTCTCATCGACTAGCACCACATCGTCCGCAAAGAGCATACACCATGGGATATCTCCTTGTATATCCCTTGTGACCTCATCCATCACCAAGGCAAAAAGATAAGGGCTCAAAGCTGACCCTTGATGCAGTCCTATCTTAATCGGGAAGTCATCAGTGTCGCCATCACTTGTTCGAACACTTGTCACAACATTATCGTACATGTCCTTGATGAGGGTAATGTACTTTGCTGGGACTTTGTGTTTCTCCAAGGCCCACCACATAACATTCCGCGGTATCTTATCATAGGCCTTCTCCAAGTCAATGAACACCATATGCAGGTCCTTTTTTTGCTCCCTATATCTCTCCATAAGTTGTCGTACCAAGAAAATGGCTTCCATGGTCGACCTCCCAGGCATGAAACCAAACTGATTTTTGGTCACTCCGATGTGGCGCGTCGCTGAGAGGGTTACGCCCCAACGAAAATCTTTTGGGTTTCATCTCCATAAGAGTGGCTGAGTTTTGACGTTGGCTCGCCAAGCCTATCACAACCCTCCTCCTTTATCCGGGCTTGGGACCGGCTATGTTGAGACAACATAGGCGGAGTTGCATCGTGCACCTGTACACCGTGGTTAATTGAGTACGCTGATTGTGCAAGTGTGAGGCATGCACGTGCACATGGGATGTATTTTTCTCAATGTCCACTAGTATAATCCGAACCTGAAGCTGAATGGTTATTATTCCTTTACTTAAGCTGGACTATGTGGTTTATTTAACTCACGTGCTCTTTATTTAACAAGCCAATGCTTAGTTACATGTAGAGCCAACTTAAAACAAAGAAAACATTTGGCCCAGCATGCTGAATGCTTATTGTCTTATTCTCCAGGAGCGTCCTCATCCATTGCTTATGACATGTACGTCTTCAATGGAGGACATCATGTTCATGACGGAATGCCGTTGGATGAATACAGAAACAGATTTCCGATGGTTATTGAACTGAATGGAGCTAGTGTGAAAAAGGGCTATTTGCTTCTTCCTGGTGAAATTGACCCATTTATCATCTATGAACTTGCATCTCCCCAGTGCAGGCTGATTATGAAGAGCATGCTCAAGTTACTTGAAATTAATGATCTGGATGGTGTGTATTTTACGCCTTTCGACCACAACAATGTAGTTGTGACCTCATTTGGTAAAATCAGACTGAGGGATGTTACGATTGCCAGCGACCTTTCTGGAGCTGCACTGCGAGAGGCTCAAAGAACAAATTATCTGTCAGCCCTTGAAATATTTCAAAGTTTGTTCATAGGTAATCTTTGTGTACTAAATTTTGCGGCCTATTTTCCTTTCTTACAAATACTGTTTGCATCTCGTGCCACATTAATTTCTCCTAACCTAGATTAATTTGTCATCTCATAATTTGGTGCGGAGGTTCCAGATGATGTGCAGGACCTGTTTGATATCATTCAAGATGAGGACCAGTATAATCTGCATAGGCCTATGTTCCATGTTCATGGTGCAGTACTGCAAATTCCAGATTATTCAGATGTCTACAGAGACTTGCATGAACATATACGGCTTGTGATTGACAAACCAGAGATGAGGAACATCTTGCTTAACCTGCCATATGTAGACGAGTGGGTAGGTAAAATTACAAGCAATTCCCTCCTCATGAGAACATACAACTTCAATCTTAAGAGCTACACACTTCCAGAGAGCAGTGAAATTCAGACCTGTCTGACCAAGGACCAGCAGTTTTATCTTAAAGAACTGGGTTTAGTTAGAGCTGGTGGTCAAAGGGACTTTACAGAGGAACAAAAACAGTTGGTCAGAGCCCTTCAGTTTTTTGATTTTCCTAGGAATCGGAATGCCCACAGGATGGAGGCCCTTCCTGGCTTTCGTTCTCAGGGCCAGGTTTACAAATCTGAAGGAAGTGAGGCTGCCTCTTATGTTCGTTTACCCCTTCTGATACCGGTCATGCAGAGACAGCTTATAAGCATAGGCAAACTCCATGAGGTGCAAGACGTCCGGCATGAGGATGAGGCTGAGGATGGGGCAGGGGCTGGGGCTGGGGCTGTTGCTGGTGCTGGTGCTGTAGGTGGGCCTGGTGCTGAGGCTCAGGCTGAGCCATAGGCAGACAGAGACAGCTTATAAGCATATAAGCATAGACAGCTTATAAGCATAGGCAGACTCCATGAGGCTCAGGCAGAGACAGCTTATAAGCATAAGCAGACTCCATGAGGTGCAAGACGTCCGGCATGAGGATGAGGCTGAGGATGGGGCAGGTGCTGGGGCTGGGGCTGGGGCTGTAGGTGGGCCTGGTGCTGAGGCTCAGGCTGAGCCATAGGATTTATACTGCTGTAAACTTGGAACGCCCAATGTAGTAGTGCTTCTATCTCTGTAGTAGTGCTTCCTTCTCTTGTCTGCTAGAATAGTGGCTTTTGTTGAGTTGTACGAATTTGTACTGCTCTAAACTTGAACGCCCACTGTAGTGTTTCCATCCTGCTAGAATATTGTATGCTACTTATAGTGCAAAGTTGAGTCACTTATTTTGGGACGGAGGGAGTACAATTGAGTGAATTAGTTAGCTATTTGACTCGGCACTTAGCGTGTTACATATCATTTAAGCATCACATCGGTTTATTCAGTTATTGAATGTTGTACAGTTTCCTATAGTTTGTTAATTTTACTTTAGATGCAAAATACTGAGACGTTATACAGAATTTCCGACCAACCACAGTTGATGAGCCTCTGCAGTTAGTCTTGTCGGTGAACTGCCCAGCCGGAGCCTCCGCCATTTTTGCCCCCACATATGAGAGGGGGATTTTGGAGCCTCCGTTGTAGAACCAGTATGAGCCTGGATTGTACTCCGGAGTACAATGCATGAGTACAGCACGTCTATCTGATCTATTAGTGCTGCTCATCAAACTGGTCGGTATATATCAAACTGGTGCAAGGGACGTGGAGTTTCTAATCTTGAGCTCAAATGCTCGTAGACGAACAATAAAATTAAAAAATAAGAAAAAAAATTAAAAAAAATCTGAATTTTTTGTGTGACAAACTTTAAGGAGTGTTTGGGGTGCATGCATAAATTCATCACGAAATCACATTGGTGGAAGACATGGTAAGGAAATCGATACTTTGAAAATGTTACTTTCAATCGCCTTTTTCCAGAATTTTTTGAAACTATTTTCTATTTTTTTTCTTGAATTTACTGTTCACGCTTGGAGCATTTGAGCTCGAGATTAGAAAAGTACTTTCGATGTCTAAGAGCATCACAACAAATGCTTTATTATATCTTTATACGGTAATTGGATGTTTAGGAGGACAGTGATATCCCTAGACCACTAGGGTTCAAGTCCTAGACTTGGCATTGGTGATTAGAATTTCTTAAATCTATTTCAGGCCTTCCGGCGATGTGCGTTCAGTGGGAAGAGACGTTCGCGCCGATTACGAAGGCATATGTGGTGACTTCATCAATTTTTAAAAGATCCGGTTGATGACCGCCTTCATTGATTTAGCAGAGAACATACGAAAACAGGGTGAGTGATCAAATGCTTAGAAAAAGGAGATTACATCCTTCCATCTATCTATAACCGCATGCTAATTTCCTCCCAACAATTCGCCGAAGGGGGGCTCTAAATTCTTTGCTGCTGCCAATCTCCATTGCTCGATGTTGTTTCTGTCTGCCTCAATGATGCTCCGTGTCATGGTTGTTTTTCCACGAAATGTGCACTCATTCCTTGCCCTCCAAAGCTCCGAAGCGATCATGATCATTATCGATTTGATTCCTCTTTTATTTGTCGTCGACGTCCTCTGCAGAATTTGCTTTGTGATTTGTGCCGAAGTGAGCTGTCCCCTGTCTCTGGGTGCCAGGGAGGCACATCATGTCCAGCCCGCGATCTGTTGCCAGACCTGTTTTGAGAATGTGCAGTTCCAGAAGAGATGTGTTGATGTTTCTAGGTTTCAGAGGCACAACTGACAGAAGTAACTATTTGGCCACCCTCTTCTCTGTAGTCTGTCGTTGCACCACAGTCGGTTTTGGTGCAGCAGCCACATGAACATCTTCATTTTGCTCGGAGCCCACACCTTCCAAATTAGTTTGTTGAAACTTGGTTGCGTGCTCTGGGTGCATTGCATTTTGTAAGCTGATTTGGCGTTGTAGCAGACATCTGGAGCATCAATCCATCTGACCCGATCCACCTCTGCTGGTCTGACCCCAGTGTTTGCATCATGAATCAGGTGCCACATTCTCAGAAATTCAGGCGCAATTACCATGGTGTTTCCATGCTGCAGGTCCAAAGTCCATTGCTCGTTTTGCAGTGCAGTAGCCACGGTCTTGTTTTTTCTGCGAGCATGTCTGAACACTGTTGGAAAATTCAGACATAGTGGAGCCCCCCAGCCAATTGCTCCTCCAGAAGTTTGCTGTGCTTCCATCTCCAATTTGCACTCTTGTGGCCTTGCTGAAGAGGGTCCAATCTTGTTCATCTGTTGGGAGATTCAGCCCTGCCCATGGCCTCCCTGGTTGTTCCCATGCAAGCCATAGCCAAAGCAACATAAGAGCTCTACTGAATTTTTGTACGTCGAGGATCCCCAAGCCCCCTTGCTCCACTGGTGAACAAACTTTGCTCCACGCCACTTTGCACTTGCCACCAGTGAGCTCTTCCTCCTATGCCCAGAGAAAACGACGTCTTGCTTTGTCTATTTCCTTTAAAACTTTCTTTGGCACTTTAAGGACTGTCGTGGCAAAAGTTGGCAAAGCACATAAAACACTTCTGACAAGCACTCTTCTTCCAGCCAAGTTTATTAATTTTCCTTTCCATCCAGCCAGCCTTGCCTTGATTCTATCGATGATGAACTAAAAATGCACCAGCCGTGGTTTTGTTGTCGTGATCGGCAGCCCCAAGTAAGTGATTGGGAATGTTACCTAGCTGCCCCCGAAACCTTGTAGCACATCCGGTAATAGCAGGTCTTCACATCTGATTGCCGCCACCGATGATTTGCCTTGATTTAGCTTCAAGCCTGTTGCGAGTTCGAAGTTTGTTAACAGCTCCATTAGTGTGTCCACCTCCTGCCTTGATGGGTTTGCGAAGATCACCGCATCATTTGCATAAAGGCTCACCCTCAAACTTGTCCCCCGTCCCCGCAGTGGCGCTAAGATCCCCTGTTCCGTGGTTGCACTGAGCAGGCGATGGAGAGGATCAATCGCAAGGATGAATAGAAGCGGAGACAGTGGGTCACCCTGCTGTAGGATCGAAAGTATGTCTAGAGGGGGGGTGATTAGACTACTTGAGCAAAATAAAAATTCTACCTTTTCCCAATTTTAAGTGTTGGCAGATTTTAGCGATTATAGCAATTCAAGTACACCCTACACATGCATGTCTAAGAGTATAGCAGCAGAAAGTAAAGACAAGCATATGAAGTAGAGGATAGGGAGGAAGATCAAACGCAATTTGGAGACACGAAGATTTTTCCCGTGGTTCCGATAGGTGGTTGTCGTGGTATTCTCGCTGGGGGTGCGTGATTCACGGCAGATGCCATGAGATGGCTTATGAGGTGGGGCTACGATAGGACGCCGGTGGGTTCCGGAGGCGAGGTTGGCACGAGCGAGTGCGGGACACAAGACGTACCCAGGTTCGGGGCCCTCTGGAGAGGTAACACCCCTACTCCTGCCGTGTGAGCTGATAAGCACAGAGGTTACAGAGTCGCTCCTGGAGCTGCTTGGACGGAGGAGGGAGAAGGGGCTAAGCCACCGTTCTGCCTCTCCTGTGCGAGTGTTCGTGATCTGGAGAGAGCTAGCTAGGGTGAGAACTGATCTTACCGCACTAACTCGAACTCTCAGCCACTAAAACCCGACCCCTCTGCACGGAGGCCTCCCTGGGGGTCTTATAGGCCGACCCCCAGGGTTACAACGGTAACATACCAGAGGCGCAGGCCCCTGGTGTCATTGACCAGGATCCGGTGTCCGGGTCGCCGGGTCGCCAGATGCCGGGATGCCGGGTCGCCGGGTGCCGGGTCGCCAGGTGCACCGCACCTGCCTGGCGCAGGCATCGTGATGGGTCTTGTCTCGTCAGTCTGGGTTCGAGGCACTGTGGCGCGTCTTGTCCATCGTCAGAGGGAGGTCGGCGCCGCCGTTTCTACAGGACCGCGCCTCACTGACACCGCCCGCCTCGGGCGGGAGCGCAAGGAAAGCTACAACCTCACCTGCTCTGTCAGGGTAAAGGGAGGAGCGCTGTAGCACCGCTTGCTTCGTCGCTAAGGCTTCGCCGCCTCGCGGCCAGCCGGCATGGGCCAGCCGGCCAGGCCGGGTTGCCACGCCGAGCCGGCTCGCGCTGGGGAGCCGGCGTGCTGGGCAAGCCGGCCAGAGGGACTTGTCTTGCTCTGATGATTTTCCGAAAGGGATTCGGGCTCCGTTGCCTACCCGGGGGTCATCCCCCCGACAGTGGTGCTATCGTACGTCCACGTTTATGGAGTCTTCAACCCACGGAGGGTAACGGTCGCGAGAGTCCACGGAGGGCTCCACCCATAAGGGTCCACGAAGTAGCAGCTTTGACTATTCCATAACGGCTTCCGTCCACGAAGGACTAGCCTCACTATGGGTAGATCTTCATGAAGTAGGCGATCTCCTTGCCCGTACAAACTTCTTGGTTCAACTCCACAACACGAAGTAGGAGGCTCCCAAGCGACACCTAACCAATCTAGGAGGCACCACCCTCCAAAAGGTAATAGGCTCGGTAATGTCGATGAACTCCTTGCTCTTGTGCTTCAAGATGATAGACTCCTCAACACACAATCACTCTCTCACGGATTTGGCTATGGTGGAAGAGATTGATTTGGTGGAAAGCAACTTGGGGAGGCTAGAGATCAAGATTCATATGGATAGAGTGGAATGGCTTGATCTCAACACATGAGTAGGTGGCTCTCTCTCAGAAAATTGGATGGGGCAAGTATGAAATAGTTCTGAGTGCTTCTCTTTCGAGTGGGTGATGGTGAAGGGGTATATATAGGCATCCCCAAAAATCCAACCGTTACACCTAAAGTGACCAACTGGGTGACACCGAAGTGTAAAACTCAGTGGTATCGAGTTGCTCCAAAGGTAGCAACTTTTAAATCTCGGTGAGACCGATACATATATCTCGGTGGTACCGATCAGGTGTCCAACGGTCAGAATCCAAATCTCGGTGACGCCGATCCAAAAACTCGGAAATTCCGATTTTGTGAATCGAGGTAACAGAAAGTTGGCAAGCTGAACTCGGTGGCACCGAAGTGGGATCGGTTGCACCGATGTGCTAGGGTTTGGCATGGCTCTGTCTGAGTTTGGGAATCGGTGGAACCGAGTGGAAAATGTTGGCTTCACCGATTTTCATGAATGGCTTTAGACAGAATTTGTGGGAGAGTTTGTGGGTGTTTTTGGTGACTATCACTTGTGCACGTGGAGCATCTTGTTCACCAACAGTACCTTACCCCCTTTTAATAGTATTGGCTTTCCTATGGACTCAAAGTAATTTCTCACAAAGTAAAATGTAGAGTCCTCTTGCTTGAAGCTTTGCCAATCCATTTCCTTGCATCTAGGGGTTTCTCCACAATCCTTTTGCCAACCCATCATTGAACTTTTCCTGAAATATACTTAGTGGAAACATTAGTTCAATGACATATATGTTGTTATTAATTACCAAAACCACCAAGGGAGCAAATGTGCTTTCAATCTCCCCCTTTTTGGTAATTGATGACAACATATAGATCAAAGCTTCGACATATGATATAATCAATGAATATAATCGTCGCTTTGAGAAGTATGTGATAAGCAAGAGCTCCCCCTAAATTTGTGCATTATTTTGAATTTGCGTTTGAATGCAAATGCACAATCATTTAGGTACATGGGGCACTCTTCCATGTCACATACAACTTGGTGGTGTGCGAGAATAATATGAATGAATATCATAGCACAACACAATCAAGCAAAGGTGAATGATCAATTCATAAGCATCACAAGGATAGGAAATAGTAGCAATACACATCAAGTGTATGATCAAACACCAACAACGCTCTCTCTCTCTCGAAGCCTAAAGATCTATATACATCTTCTCCCCCTTTGGCAACAAGTTACCAAAAAGTTCAAAGGTATATAACTAAGCGCTCTTCTGGGGCTGATCTCCTCCGGTGGCTAATGAAGGAGTCAAGAGAACGGCATCAGCGAAGACTTCTGCAGACGTCATGGACGGAGTCGGAGTAGCAACTGGAGGTGCTGGAGGAGTTGAAGGAGCTGAAGCAGGTGTTGATGAAGAAGGTCTAGACTCTGGAACCGGCACTGTAGCAGATCTGGGCTGAGTCCTGAACTGAGTGGCTGTCCTAAGAGGTGGACTATCCTCATCATCATCAGTAGTGTGGGGACTAGGCACGCCATCAACTTCCTTCTTGAGATCATTCACAGTCACTGTGAGCTCATCCACCTTGTTGTTGAGAATATGGAATTTGGTGTCAACAATCCTTGAGAGGCTCTCCTGGTTCTTCAATATGTTCCCGGTGTCCTTCTGCATGCTGAGCACAGAGCTAAGTAGGAGATCCATCTGCTCACTCCTAGACTTTGGCATCTAAGAACTGGAGTCTCTGGCAGCCTCTGCCTGTGCCTGTGCTGTAGCTGAGGTGGGATGATCTGGGTCCATCACCACAACTTTGTCTTCTAGCTCTGGCAAAAGTGGCAAATGTGGTCGGTCAAGTGCATATATGTGCTTCTCCAACTTGGAGTTGATAAGCATCTGTATATATGGAGCGTATCCACATGACCTCTTCTGATCTGCTGCAGTCCTCTTCACTGTTTCAACAATTAAGTCCATCACTCTGAATCTGGTGTGTTGATCTAGATGGAGCAGCATGTTGATAGAATCTGGTGCGTAGACCATCCTGGAGGAAGTAAATGAATCCAAACTTGTGTGATGGCAAGTTTGCAGCAGGGATCTCATTGTACATGTTCTTCATAGCATTGTGATTGGCCTTGGACTCAGAGTACACATCCAAGTCTCTGTCTTGCACTTGTGGAGCTCCTAAGATGGCAGCCCACTCCTCAACAGAGGATTTATACCTGGTGCCTTCTATCATCCATACAATTCTACCATCTCCATAGAAATGTGTCGTGGAGTAGAATTGCATGATCATCTCGTCGTTCCAAGCGGTAAACTCCTTACCAACAAACTCATCAAGACCAATACAGTGAAAGTTATCTTGCACACTTGGAAAGTAGTCCTCATTATCCTTGATGTGCTTCCAATCCACATATCTCATGTCACTCACTGCGGGGCTCTTATCAAGCAAAACTGTTTCATAGAAATCTTGTTGCTCCTTTGTATAGAACCTGTAGTCCACAACAGTCTTCCTCCTCTGTGAATATGGATCAATAGCTCTCCACTCTCTCAAACCCGAGTCCTTCCTCCTGTTCATATCCTCAGCTAGCAAGTGGCTAGCATTATGCTCTTCTTCTCTCCTGCCTTCTTGGGCATGGATTTCTTTGAGGGCTAAACAGTCATTGTTTCCCTAGCACTCTCTGGTGCTCTCACTGACCCTGAGCTAGCATACTCTTTCCTTATTGCCTTCTTCTTGGAAGTAGTGGCAGCAACAGTGCTCTTGGCAGTAGCATCTTTCTTGGGCAGCTCTTCTGGAATAAAGTCTTCATCCTCCTCATCAGAATTGAGCTTTCTTCTTGCCCTGGTTGCAGCTTTGGGCAGATCAGGTGAGCTAGGAACATCATCAAAACTCCCTTCAGGACTAGTGCCTGAGCTCATGTCAACATTCTTCTCTCTGAAGTCATTTTGGCTATCATCAGAACCTGACATCTTTGACCCTGTGAAAAGAGTATAGAAGAGTGTATAGGTTGAGTCATCACAAAATTTCAGAAGGTTTTCTCAAAGATTTGAACTAAAATTTCTCAAGATTTGCATTCTGCCAAGTGAATTTCGGTACTACCGATGCAAACTTTTCGGACCCACCGAGACAAACAACCTGCTAAACAGAAACTTGGCACCACTTTCGGTGAGACCGAAAATGGGCACTCGGTTTCACCGAGGTTGTTCTCAGTTGACCTAAAAAGGGAATCGGTGATGCCGATTCTTTTGCTTCGGTGTTACCGAGATTCAAGTTGCGGACGGCAAACCCTAAAAAATTGTTCGTTCGCTAGTCTAATGAAATTTTTAGTGGATAGATCGATCTCAAACTTTGTCTTATCGATGGAAAAGTCCTAATGCGCAATATTCGGAGAGGGGAGCGCATGAGGGGTCAAAATCGTACCCTAATTCGGTGACGACTTCACTACGGCGGCGACGGTGGTGTAGATTCCGTCGACGGCGTGGACTTCCAACGGTGGAGGCACTCTGGAAGACGAAGGCGATGACCAGGGGTCTTGTTTGGCAGCTAGGGTTTTTGGAGGGGATGACGTTTGAGAAAGTAATTTCAAAAGTCGGGTCCGCCTCTTTATATACCCATGGCTGTCGGTGTCACCGAGTTTCTCTACTGTCAGCTGACAGGGAAACTCGGTGTAACCGAGAAGATGGAATCGGTGATACCGAGTGTGAAAACCAGATCAACCCTAGGCATTCGGTGAGACTGAGATTTTGGTATTGGTTCCACCGAGATGCACTTGGGAGGTTTTAATGGTCAGTCCTTTGTCGATACGGAACTCCGAGTGCTCCTCACACAGAGAGATCGAAAAGTACTTGTTCAAATTTTGTGATGCAGCAAGAATGGAATATGAGATGAGAAAGCATAGATAGCTAGAGAGTGGTCCTAGGAATTCTTGTTCATCCAATTGGCAAAAGAAAAATCAAAAACCAAATAGCAACAATTGGATGTCCTTGAATGGTTAAAGAAATGCAGACCAACATGCTCACACAATAAGATGTCAAATGAAATCATGGCAAACATGCACATACATACTAGCATCTATCAAGCATTTTGTCGATGATGGAGTCATCTATATATGAGTATATTGACTTAGGAGCCAAGTAAGAATACTTGATCATAGGTCATACTCATCGTTTAAGCACAAGTGGGGTTACCACTTTTACATAAAGCATTTAATGTTGTCACATTCTAAGAGATGCTTTAACTCAAGTCTTAGAGTAAAGCTCCCCCTTGATGTGACATCCCTCCATGGGAGGGATAAACTAACCTTGGGTTTGTCGTAGAAGACTTCATGTGGGTGATGTAGTGGTGGATGCTCAAGGTTGATGAAGATCACCAAGAGTTGGGAGCATCCTTGTTGTTTCCTTACTCTTCTCACCTACATGGGTTAGTCCCAACATACGAGAGACAAATACAAGGATATCTATGGACATGGAGTGAAAAGCATACATGATGATGTCCATGGATTTGTTGATTACCTTGTCCCTTGCTTACCTTTGAGGGAATGTGTGACTCCTTGAACTATTGCATGATGTTGACGTTGATTGCAACTAGTTCTTGCCAATAATAAATGTGAATGAATTTCATTGGCGGAGTCACCCCTCAAGAACTTCTCTTTTTCTTCTTCTTGGGGACCCACATCAACTTGATGGGGATCCTTGGTGTTGAAGTGGCACTTGTAGAAGTTGAGCTTGAAGTAGCCTTGGGAACCCACTCCACCAAAGCTTGGGATTCATCTTCATATGAGTCAATGTCCTCTTGAAGCTTGTCCTTGCCCTTGAGCTTGTGGTATTGTGGTGGAAGGTCATCTTGAGTGTTTGTTCCCTTGGGAAGAGTATGTTCATACTTCTCCCTTTGAGGAACAAACTTGGGCTTGGGGTATTGACCTTCTTCCCATTCAACTCCATTAGCGTTGAAGTAGCCAATGCCATGGTTCTTCCGGTATCCTCCGTGCTTGCGTACAATCTCCTCAAATTGCTTACACCCAGCAAGACTCTTGTAGATACCTTTCTCTATAATCCCTTTCAATAAATCGTTTTCTTGCTCAAGTGTAACTTGGCTAAGAGAATCATCATTAGTGAAATCAATAGAACTACTAGAAGCAACATCATTTGATATAGCATTTTTATTGTTGCTACTAGATGAAGAACCTTTCTTGCCTTTGTTACTAGTTTGTCTAGGTTTAACTTGTGGCATGAATGTAGACAAGAGTAATCGTTTGGCTAGATAAGATGAAGTCTTCTTTCGGAGATCGTCATTGATAGCTTTAAGCAACTCATGTTCTTGCTCCAAGGTGAGCTTCTCGAAGCGTAGCTTCTCATGAGTCCTTACAAGCTCTCTATGATATTCTAGAGTAGATTCATGATCTAACTTAAGAGTGTTTAATTCTTTAGTTAGTTGTTCTATTTTCATCTTATCATCATCAAGCGATTTATCTTGACTAGCATGAAAATTATCAAGTTCATTTTTACTAACATCACTAGTTTTATCAAAGAGCAAGTCATCATCACCAAGTAAATCATCTTCGTCACTATTGAAATCAAGATACTCGGGGTGTGATACCTTGGGCCTTTAGCCATGAAGCAACTTCCACTCCCTTCATTTGGTGAATCAAATAGATCATAGGAGTTGGTAGTCACTAGTGCAAGTCCGGCAACACCTTCATCTTGACTATAGTCGGAGTTGGAGTGATAGCTTCTCTCGGAGTTGTTGTCAAAATCGGAGCCAGAAACCCGTTCACCAACATGAGCTTGATGTCTTCTTCTTGAGTAGCTCTTGGTGTACTTGTCCTTCTTCTCCGAGTCCCTACTTATCCTTGAGGGTCTTCGTTCATAACGATCATCTCTACTCCTTCTCTCTCTTTGAGGTAATTCGTTTCTTGAGCTTTGTCTTCTAGGTGACTCTTCTCTTCATTTGTAGGGAGACGTGCACTCATTGGAGTAGTGTCCGGGCTTCCCACAATTGTAGCAGTTTCGGTCACGACTTGATGAACGCTTCTCTTCATATCTTGAGTTGGAGCTTCGTTCTTTGCCTCTACTCTTGTAGAACTTGTTGAATTTCTTGACCATGAGGCTTATCTCTTCATTGGTGACAAGGTTGTCGTTTGAAGTTGCGGGAGCATCACTTGTGGCTTTGTAAGCACCGCTAGACTTGTTGTGAAGCTCTTGTTTGTCTTTGAGTGTCATCTCATGAGCAACAATCCTTCCAATGACTTCTGTAGGCTTGAGATCTTTGTAGTTGGGCATCATTTGGATCAATGTGCACACGGTGTCATATCTCTCATCCAAAGCTCGAAGTATCTTCTTGATTATGAATTTGTCGGTCATTTCTTTGCTTCCTAAGCCGCCAATCTCATTAGTGATGAGAGCTAGCCTAGAGCACATCTCTGCGACTCCTTCACCATCCTTCATCTTGAACTTGTCAAGCTGACTTTGAAGACCATCCAACTTGGATTCTCTCACGGATTCGGTACCTTCATGCATATCAACCAAAGTATCCCAAATTTCTTTTGCATTCTCAAGACGGCTGATTTTGTTGAATTCTTCGGGGCATAGGCAGTTGAAGAGAATGTCACATGCTTGAGCGTTGTATTGTAACATCTTCAATTTATCTGCAGTCGCTTCACGATCTAGTTCCTTTCCATCACCAAAGAATTCACCTTGCAAGCCAACACGAACAACAGCCCAAACGACGGGGTTATGACCAATAATATGCATTTTCATTTTGTGCTTCCAACTAGCAAAATTTGTGCCATCAAAGTACGGACCTCTACGGTGATAATTTCCCTCACTAGACGCCATACTCTCCTAGGTTGTGAGACCAATGCAATGGAGACCAAAGCTCTGATACCACTTGTAGGATCGAAAGTATGTCTAGAGGGGGGGGGTGATTAGACTACTTGAGCAAAATAAAAATTCTACCTTTTCCCAATTTTAAGTGTTGGCAGATTTTAGCGATTATAGCAATTCAAGTAGACCCTACACATGCATGTCTAAGAGTATAGCAGCGGAAAGTAAAGACAAGCATATGAAGTAGAGGGTAGGGAGGAAGATCAAAAGCAATTTGGAGACACGAAGATTTTTCTCGTGGTTCCGATAGGTGGTGCTATCGTACGTCCACGTTTATGGAGTCTTCAACCCACGGAGGGTAACGGTCGCGAGAGTCCACGGAGGGCTCCACCCATAAGGGTCCACGAAGTAGCAACCTTGACTATTCCATAATGGCTTCCGTCCACGAAGGACTAGCCTCACTATGGGTAGATCTTCATGAAGTAGGCGATCTCCTTGCCCGTACAAACTTCTTGGTTCAACTCCACAACACGAAGTAGGAGGCTCCCAAGCGACACCTAACAAATCTAGGAGGCACCACCCTCCAAAAGGTAATAGGCTCGGTAATGTCGATGAACTCCTTGCTCTTGTGCTTCAAGATGATAGACTCCTCAACACACAATCACTCTCTCACAGATTTGGCTATGGTGGAAGAGATTGATTTGGTGGAAAGCAACTTGGGGAGGCTAGAGATCAAGATTCATATGGATAGAGTGGAATGGCTTGATCTCAACACATGAGTAGGTGGCTCTCTCTCAGAAAATTGGATGGGGCAAGTATGGAATAGTTCTGAGTGCTTCTCTTTCGAGTGGGTGGTGGTGAAGGGGTATATATAGGCATCCCCAAAAATCTAACCGTTACACCTAAAATGACCAACTCGGTGACACCGAAGTGTAAAACTCGGTGGTACCGAGTTGCTCCAAAGGTAGCAACTTTTGAATCTCAGTGAGACCGATACATATATCTCGGTGGTACCGATCTGGTGTCCAACGGTCAGAATCCAAATCTCGGTGACGCCGATCCAAAAACTCGGAAATTCCGATTTTGTGAATCGAGGTAACAGAAAGTTGGCAAGCTGAACTCGGTGGCACCGAAGTGGGATCGGTTGCACCGATGTGCTAGGGTTTGGCATGGCTCTGTCTGAGTTTGGGAATCGGTGGAACCGAGTGGAAAATGTTGGCTTCACCGATTTTCATGAATGGCTTTAGACAGAATTTATGGGAGAGTTTGTGGGTGTTTTTGGTGACTATCACTTGTGTACGTGGAGCATCTTGTTCAATAACAGTACCTTACCCCCCTTTTAATAGTATTGGCTTTCCTATGGACTCAAAGTGATTTCTCACAAAGTAAAATGTAGAGTCCTCTTGCTTGAAGCTTTGTCAATCCATTTCCTTGCATCTAGGGGTTTCTCCACAATCCTTTTGCCAACCCATCATTGAACTTTTCCTGAAATATACTTAGTGGAAACATTAGTTCAATGACATATATGTTGTTATTAATTACCAAAACCACCAAGGGAGCAAATGTGCTTTCACCTGCCGCAACCCTTGGTGGTGCCAGATCAATTTACCTGGGTTTCCATTGAGAAGAACAGAGGAGGAGGCCGAAGACAGCAACATTGCGATCCAATCCCTTCATCTGGTACTGAAACCCAGTTTCTGAAGGAGCTCCAGCAGGTATTCCCATGATACTGAATCAAAAGCCTTTGCGATGTCTAGTTTAAACAGCAGCACTTGTCTTCTTTAGCAATGCAAAGCTCTCATGCAACCTTGCACATATTGATAGCTGTCATGAATACATTTTCCCCTTTGGAAAGCAGATGGAGCAGGAGAAATGTGATCCTTGAGCGATGTCGCCAGCCGCGTGGAAAGCACCTTGGCAATTAGCTTTGCAATCGAGTGAATCAGACTGATTGGCCTGAAGTAGTTCATTTCAGTTGCCCCATTCTTCTTTGGCAGCAACGCGATGAAAGCAGTGTTCAGACATGTCATGTTCTCCCCGGCTAAGTTGTAGAACTTCTGAAAAACCGCCATGATGTCGTCTTTGGTTGTGCTCCAACAAGATCTGAAAAAACTCCCCGTGAACCCATCCAGTCCTGGTGCCTTCTCCGCCATGGAGGCCCAGACGTCCGGCTCGCTGAAGGGGAGATCCATTCCATTCAAACTGACAACCGACAACTACATTTGACCCCAATTAAGAGTGCATCTGCGCTGTTGCTTCAGGCCCAGAGTCGCCGTGAAGTGCTAAAAAATTACCCTCTCCTTCTCCTGGTGATCTGTGACTTCAGTTAAATCCACTTTGATCGAGTGGATGTGATTTTTTCTTCTTCGGAACCCGATTTTTGCGTGGAAAAACTTTGAGTTTGCATCCCCTGCACGCGGCCATGTAATTCTCGAAGCTTGTCTCCTTCATGCCCTCTCAATCACAGCTAAACCCAGAACCTTCATCTTTAGTAATTTTCTTAGGTTGTTTTCATCCGCGGTCAGTCTTCGCGATTCCTAAGCCACATCCAGTCTCAGGATCATCTCATTTGCAATGTGAAATTGCAATCTGCCCCCCCCCCCCAAACAAGGTTTTGCTCCAGATTTTGAGATCATGAGCCACCCGTTCCATCTTCCTCTTTACTCTCATGAAAGGACAATCGTGCTGCACCGGCCTCTCCCACGCGTGCTGCACTATTTCATGGAAGTGAGCGAATTTTGTCCAGAAGTTTTCAAACCTAAACCTGGCATGTCTCCTCGGCGACTCACCACTTGCAAGCAACAGTGGGCAGTGATCAGAGAAGGATGTTGATGCAGCCATAAGCATGAAGTTAGGATACATCTCCTCCCACGCAATATTGTGGAACAATTTATTGATGCTGCAAAGTGTAGGATCATCCCTCTCGCTGCTCTAGGTAAATCTCTTGTTCTTGCATTTGATATCTCTCACACCACATGTCGACCTCTCCGCCTATTGAGGTTAGTATTATTCTTATCCAGGGACTAATAGATCATGTTAAAATCTTCGTTGATCATCCATGGTTCAGTTGGAGGCGGAGCTGCAACAGCAAATTCAGACAGGAAATTTTCCTTCACGTCGTCGTCTGTTGGACCATATACTATGGTCATCCAAAAAGAGCAGCCGGTGCTGATGATCTGCACTCTAACTATGATCGAGAAACTAGCAATGGTCTGAGCTACTATGTTCACTACTTTTTTGTCCTAGAAGATGGCCACTCCGTCCCTAGTTCCTAACGCCGGTAGAACTACGCATCCCTGAAGCAAAGCACCCCCGATGTTTGAAGCAATTTGTGTATACCAAGTTTCTACTTTAGTTTCCTGGAAATGCAGAATCGCGATTCTATTCACTTGTGCTACTTCTCTAATGGTCGACCTCTTTACCGGGAAGTTGATGCCCCGTACATTCCGCGACATTATCCTGTAGTTTTCGTCATTCATGGAGACTACGATATGCTCTTCGTTGACTATCATTGCTAAAAAGAAGAAGGTTACAACACACAATACAACTTGTCGTGGGGCGACGCCGGCCACTAATAGTCCCAAACTTCCGTCGTCGTCTAGCTGCTATCCCCACTCTCCGATAACTAAACATGAAGACTAATCATAACTCGAAATGTTTTAAGACCAGCCGTTGATGAACACTACCTACGTAGACTAACATGATCAAACTGCATCGCTCTCCTCCGTGCCAGCCATGCCAGCTGCGATCTCCTTCCTTGTCAGAGGCTCCTAGAAACGCTTGAGCAGTTCAGCAGATACTTTTGGTGTCATCCTGTCCTTTGGCCCGAACCCTCCCAGCTCCTGGATGAGACGCATCACAGCCCGTTGCGCCATCGGCACATCGTAGCAAGTCGCAGCCTGACAGGCACTACGGCGCGCCGGAGCAGACACCTCCCTTGATTTTGGTGGTGCAGAAGTATGTTGACGCGTTGGAGGAGAAGCGATGATTGCCTGGGCAATGGGGTTGAAGAGCTGTTGTTGTCCCCCTCCCTGGCTACTGCTGCTCCCCTGCCCTCCTCCAATCTGAATCTGATCCACCTTCTGCGTGATGGCCGTGACATGGAAACCTACTGTAGCCGGCGTTGGAGAGTTAATGCAGGGGCTGGCCAATAGAGTGGACAGATCGGCAATGCATGGCAGGATGTCATCTTCCGGAAAGCCGTCCATGACTCTGGTGCGCGTCCTGGCATGCGGTGGTGAAAGGCCTCCGTCTTCAAAGGCAAGCGAGGTGTTGAGCGCCTCTATCATGGCGTTTTCCATCTCCAGGTGCATGACGTCCGTGCGCGGAGGTGGGGAGAGCGCATGGCCGCCAAGGAAGGAGAAGAACAGAGCCACCGGGTCCTGCTGTGCTACTTCCTGGTGTGGAGCCACCTGGGGCTGCAGGGGCAACGATGGCGTTGCCCTCAGCGTCGGCGCCGCTGCCGGTGTCCTAGCCTTGACCCGACCTCTATCCTGTCCTCCGTGCCTGTGGCCTGCTGGGGTCAGGCTACGATGCCTTGGAGCTACCTCGATCACATCTATTGCCTTGCCCTTGGCATGACAGGAGTTCCCCAGGAACGCCTCCTTACAGGTCCGCCTATTCCCACCTTGATCTCTCTCATCGTGGTCGTGCTTGTGCTCCGTCTGTGGCGCTCCCCTACACCCGGTGGCCGCAACCCTCCGAGTCGAGCACCGTCCATAAGTTTGTCCATCTTCTACCCCACCGGACCAGAGACCAGGCTCGGTCCTGGGGAAAGGGCGGTTGTCCTCTTCATCTGAGGATGAGAGCCCGCTCTGCCCCGAGTGCGAGGAGCGCTGTGACAGCGGGGTCCAATCCTCCACCCGATCGACGTGGATCAGCATATCAGAGCGCCGCACCCGTGGGGGAGGCGGCACATGCCGATCAAGCGGGAAAAAGCTGATTATCTCGTCGAAGCGACCAACCCCCCTCTTGAGCACCCACAGAGGCCGCTTGGTTGGGATGTGGGCGACGCCCCATGCCTAGAGCCAGCAGGAGAAAGTTCTGGTGTGCCCGAGCTCAAGCGTCTTGTTGTCTAGGCGATCAATCCCACTGAAGTTGCCGAAGGCTTCCTCCTCACCCTTGAGGGACCAGAACTGCATCGAGAGGTTCTTGATGACGATGCAGATGTGCAGCGGGAACTTCATGAGCGTCGCATGGTCGTCTTCGTGCCAGGCCCTGATGTATCCGTCCACCTTGAGGACGCCGCGCAGCACCACGTTATCGTGACGCGCCGATAGGTCGAAGTGGACCAGGAACGCCTCCGGGTGATGCGTAGTGATGCGGAGCTGGTACGGCTGGGTGGTGAGCTGCTCCTCGATGGCGCTGCCCACCGCCATGGGATTGGTGGTGTGGACCCCGTCGGCGGCGGTTAGGGTGACCACGTGCTGGCGCAGGATGTACTCCTCATGCTCCAGTGCCGGGGACCCCACCACCAGCTTGTTGCTGACGCGCGGCCCCCGGGAGGGGTCGCAGTGGAGGAAGTGGTTCATGGCCGCCGATGGAGTGGGGGGGGGTGGCTTGGGCGCAGGTGGAGTCGGGAAGCGGAGTCACTCGCGCACCGACGCCCTCTGGGGCGCAGGGTGCAGCCTAGCACGGCGGCCCCTCCTGGGCCATCGTTCCTTGGGTTCTGCGGGCACTCCCAGCCAAAGTGGCCGAGCTGCTCGCAGATGATGCAGCCGAGAGGATCTCTGCAGTCTTTGCGGCGGTGGAGCTTGCTGAGGCACTGGAAACATTTGCCCTTGAACCTTCTTAAAAAGGCGTTGCAACCAGCTAAAACATTGAAGGCCCGATAGCGGTCCGAGCGCAGCTCCTGCGGGCGCTGCCCATGGACCGACACATCTTTCGCTCTCTTTCTGTTCTTTCGGGAGGTGACCGCTGTCCACTCCATCTCGCCACCTGAAGGGGGAAAGTTTACCGCGGGGGACGACACAACCACAATGGATTTAAGTCGACCACACCCGAAATGGGGTGGCACCCTCAGATCTGATGTATCCTGCTGCTGCCCCGAGGATGATGATTCACCCCACAGCAGGATTTGCGACATCGAGGACGGATCTGAGCCCGTCAAGGTGGTGGCCGACGAAGCAGGCCGGGATGGAGCAGCCAATGTGTCGGAATCGGGGCTCCGCAAAACCCAACAAGGTTCAAACACTGGGGCGTGTGCGAAGTTCTCAACCGACTCGAAGTCTCAAGCCTGTCACCCTACAGCCTAGCTGCGTCGAATAAGTGTGAGCGGGGAAGGAGATGGACTCAGGGATTTACCCAGGTTCGGGCCACCTTGCGGTATAAAACCCTACTCCAGCTTTGTGGTGGATTGGCCTCATGGGGAGGCTGAGGATGAACTAGTATAGTGGTGGGGTGGCCTCACGAGGGCTCTTGGCGGTGATGAACTCGATCCAATCTCCCCCTCAAGGTGGGAGCTCGTCCCCCTTTTATAGGGGCCACAGTCCTCTTCCCTTATCGTACTGGCGGGAAGGGATCCCACAACGGCCAATTTCAAAGGGGGACAACAGGTACATCCTATCCTGACTAAAGGTGGTCTTCACCTGCAAAGCTTCTGGTCATGACGCGGTGGTGGGCTTGGCGATGACATGTGCTCCGCTGAGCTCATGGTCTGGTATCGTTGCACTGGGAAGGAAACCTTTGGGGGGATCCCTTGGGAACCCGCGTACGTCCTTGCCTCCTTATCACGAAAGAGGAAACTGTCCTCCTTCTGCGCCCGCTGGCGCCCGCCTGGCTTAACCGTCAGAACCCATGCCACCCCGGCCTCGGGAGGCCGGGTACTTGCATAGGAATCTCCGCTCCTCGGGAGGCAGCCTGAGGGGGTGCCACTCCTCCGGAGGTCTTGGTGTTGTCCACCTCACAAGGCGGGGGCTCTCGCAAGGGCCTTGACTTGGGGGGCTTATTGCTGGGCCGTACCGGGCCTTCGAGGTGGGCCATGCGCTGGGCCGCAGGCACGCAGGTCTGGGTACCCCCGGTCCCAGAATGCCGACAGTAGCCCCCGGGCCCAAGGCGTGCCAACCCTGGCTTCAAGATGATGGCAAGGAGTGCAGGGTGAAGTGTCGCGGGCCGCCAATCGCTTGTGGGCCAGGCTCGACGCGTGGCGCGCGACGGGGAACATACACCTCTGCCCCCAATCGCCTCGGCAACTGTCTAGGCTGACAAAAGCCGGGCGCCCTCTGCGGAGCCATCATTGCTCTTCTTCCCTGCGCCTTGCTCTCCTGCTCAGATCCCGCGAGAAACTTCTCCAGGTCTTGGCGCAACACCGTCCTTCCTCTTGCTCTTCTGCCTCCAGGATCCTTCGGATGGCGCCCGCCGGGAAGGTGAAGCCCGAGGCTCCAGCCTTGGCCCCCTCTTCTCCCTCTCCGGCGCGCACGACATCCACCATCGCCAAGGAGGGGGATCTCGCCTCAGCACTCCCGTTGACTGCGGGAGACTCCAATGAATGGGGGAAGACCTTGATCTCCGCGGAGCGGCGCACCCTGGCGAAGTCGGTCTACGCCTTCTTCCTCCACAGCATCTTCTACGGGCTCGTCCCGCCCTTCTCGGGGCTCTTCTCCGCCATCCTCGTGCACTACGGGATCCAAGAGATCTTAGCTTTCGACTGCGAGGCCTTCGTAGGCGTGAAGCCTTCTGTGGCCCTCTTCCGCCACTACTTCAGCACGAGGCTCTGATACGTCTGCAACGTATCTATAATTTATGAAGTATTCATGCCATGTTTACAATAATTCTATATGATTTTGGCATGCTTTTATTAGAACTAACCCAGACTGACGGTGTTTTCAGCAAAACTACCATGGTGTCGTTTTTGTGCAGAAATAAAATTCTCGGAATGGGCTGAAAATTTACGGTGATTTTTTATGGACCAAAAGATACCCCCGAAGCACCGGAGCTGGGCCAGAAAGTGACCGAGGAGGTCACAAGCCTGCCCCCCCCCTAGGGCGCGCCCCCTGGCTTATGGACTCCTCGAGCACCCCCTTGACGTGAGACCGACACCAAAAATTCCTATAAATACCAAAACCCCCAGAAAGAAACCTAGATCGGGAGTTCCACCGCCGCAAGCCTCTGTAGCCTTGAAAAACCAATTGGGAGCCCGTTCCGGCACCCTGCCGGAGGGGGAAACCATCACCGGTGGCCATCTTCATCATCCCGACGGTCTCCATGACGAGGAGGGAGTAGTTCACCCTCGGGGCTGAGGGTATGTACCAGTAGCTATGTGTTTGATCTCTCTCTCTCGTGTTCTTGAGATGGCACGATCTTGATGTATCGCGAGCCTTGTTGCTATAGATGAATCATATGGAGTTTTCCCCTCTCTATCTTCTTGTGATGAATTGAGTTTTCCCTTTGAAGTTTACTTATCGGATTGAGTCTTTAAGGATTTGAGAACACTTGATGTATGTCTTGCGATGGGATATCCATGGTGACAATGGGATGTTCTATTGATCCACTTGATGTATGTTTTGGTGATCAACTTGCGGGTTCCGTGACCTTGGGAATCTATGCATAGGGGTTGGCACATGTTTTCGTCTTGACTCTCCGGTAGAAACTTTGGGGCACTCTTTGAAGTTCTTTGTGTTGGATTGAACATGATGAATCTGAAATTGTGTGATGCATATCGTATAATCAAGCCCATGGGTACTCGTGGTGACATTGGAGTATCTAGGTGACATTAGGGTATTGGTTGATGTGTATCTTAAGGTGTTATTTTAGTACGAACTCTAGGACTGTTCGTGACACTTATAGGGATAGCTCATACGATTGATCGGAAAAGATAACTTTGAGGTGGTTTCGTACCCTACAAAAATTTCTTCGTTTGTTCTCCGCTATTTGTGACTTTGGAGTGAACTCTTTGTCGCACGTAAGGGATTTACATATGATTCAACTATGTCAGTATTGTTGAGAGAACTTGCACTAGTGAAAGTATGAACCCTAGGCCTTGTTTCTAAGCATTGCAATACCATTTGTGCTCACTTTTATCATTAGTTACCTTGCTGTTTTTATATTTTCAGATTACAAAAACCTATATCTACCATCCATATTACACTTGTATCACCATCTCTTCGCCGAACTAGTGCACCTATATAATATACCATTGTATTGGGTGTGTTGGGGACACAAGAGACTCTTTGTTATTTGGTTGCAGGGTTGTTTGAGAGAGACCATCTTCATCCTATGCCTCCCACAGATTGATAAACCTTAGGTCATCCACTTGTGGGAAATTTGCTACTGTCCTACAAAACTCTGCGCTTGGTGGCCCAACACGAGTCTACAAGAAGAAGGTTGCGTAGTAGACATCAAGCTCTTTTCTGACGCCGTTGCCGGGGAGGTGAGTGCTTGAAGGTATATCTTTAGATCTTGCAACTAAATCTTTTAGTTTCTTTTTTTTCACTAGTTTGGTTTTATAAAAGAAAACTACAAAAAATGGAGTTTAGGTTGCATCATTTGTTTCGTCTTTATAATGTCTTTCGTGAAAATAAGAATTTAGAAAATTGTGCTCAATTGGTAGAGGAAGAAATTATGAAAATACTTAATGAGAATTCCTTGAGTGATGAGAATGATTGTAATGTTGCTAGTATGAATTCTCTGAATATCCGTGATGTTAATGATATGCAAAGCCACAAGCTTGGGGATGCTATGTTTGATGAAGATGATATTTTTAGTCCCCCAAGTTTTGATGAGCAAATATATTATGATGATGGCATGCCTCCTATCTATGATGATTATGATGTTGACATGTATGCTATAAAGAGTGATAGTAACCTTGAAACTTGTCATCATGATTTTAATATTGAATGTGGTTATGTCAATCAAGTATCTCATGATAGTTATTTTGTTGAGTTTGCTCCCACTACCATGGACGAGAAGAAATTTGCTTATGTGGAGAGTGATAAATTTTCTATGCTTGTAGATCATGAAAAGAATGATTTTTGTGATAGTTATATTGTGAAATTCCTTCTTGATGCTACTGAAAATTATTATGAGGGAGGAACATATGCTTGTAGGAATTGCAATAATATCAAGTTTCCTCTCTATGTGTTCAAAGTTTTGAAGTTATGCTTGTTTTGCCTTCCTATGCTAGTTGATTCTTTCTCCCATACATTGTTTGCTCACAAAATCCCTATGCATAGGAAGTGGGTTAGACTTAAATGTGCTTGTCATGAGATTCATGATGCTCTTTTGCATGTTTCAATTATTATTCCTATGTGAGCATCATTGAAATCATCATGCCTAGCTAAAAGGCATTAAAGAAAAGCGCTTGTTGGGAGACAACCCAACACTTTTACTTTCTGTGTTGATGTGTTCACATGATTAAGCTACTGTATAATCATGTTTTATAGCTTTTGTTTCAATAAAGTGCCAAGTAAAGCCTTTGGGATAGTGTGGATGATAGTTGACTTGTTTCTGTGCAAAAACAGAAACTTTTGCTCTCAGTCCAGGAATTTTGTAAATTCACTGGAACGTGTGTTTGATCTGAATTTTTTACACATGATTTATATACAAATTTCCTAGGTTTTCCTAATTTTTCAGAATTTTTAGATATAGGTAAGTATGGTTACGCTACAGATCTTCACAGACTGTTCTGTTTTTGACATATTCTGTTTTGCATGCATAGTTTGCTTGTTTTAGTGTTTTCATAGCTTATATTTAGTGGTATAAATTATGGGAATGATAGAATATGGTAGGTATCATGTGGGAACAATTATGAATCTTGTCTTGACAGTACCTAAGTGAATGATCTATCTTTATTACACTAACCCTTCTCACGAAGTTCCGTTAAGTTTTGTGTGATTGAAGTTTTCAAGTTTTGGGTGAGACACCGATATGAGGAGAACAAGGAGTGACAAGAACCTAAGCTTGGGGATTCCCAAGGCAACCCCAAGGTAATATCCATGGAAGACTCAAGCGCCTAAGCTTGGGGATGCCCCGGAAGCATCCCCTCTTTCGTCTTCAACACTATCGGTATATCTTACTTGGAGCTATATTTTTATTCGTCACATAATATGAGTTTTGCTTGGAGCGTCATTTTATTTTGTTGTTCTCTGTTAGGTGTTATTTATAATCTTGTTTTTCAATAAAAAGTTCCAAGAATTGCCTTAGGATGCTTGCATTGCATGTTTGATGTGTGCTGTGTAAAAAACAGAAACTTCGGCTGTAGTGTTTGAATTTTCATATTTTACTGGAACGTGGAAAGTTTCTGAAATTTTTACACAGTATTGCCATATAAATTATTTAGCATGTACTAAATTTTCATATTTTGTTGAGTTACATAAGTACACTGTTTTCATAAATTGCTACAGACTGTTCTGTTTGGACAGATTGCTGTCATAGTTTTGTTATCTACTTATTCTATAGTTTCCATAGCCTATATTGGTAGATATAAATTGTGGAAATGATAGTAAACAGTAGATGATGATTGAAATTATTGTGCAACTTGTCTTGTCAGTACCCAAGTGTTGATTTGTTCTTATGTGTACTAACCTATTTCACGAGTTCTTTTTGAGTTTTGTGTGGATGAAGTTTTTGAGAATAGGTGAAACCATGATATGAGAGGATTGAACGAGATACAAAAGCTCAAGCATGGGGATGCCCAAGGCACCCCAAGTAAATATTTCAAGAAGTCTCAAGCATCTAAGTTTGGAGATGCTACGCATCCCATCTCTCTTCATCAACAATTATCGGTTAGCCTATGTTGAGCCTAAATTTTTATTCGTTCACATGATGCGTCCTATTCTTGGAGTGCTATTTTTCTTTTGTTTTCTGTTTAAATAAAATACTCAGATCTGAAAATATTTATGGAGAGAGAGCCCTCACATAGCTACTTGATTGTTTACCTACTCAATAATCTTCACTTATATCTTTTTGGAGTAGTTTGTCATTCACTCTCGTGCTTCACTTATATCCTTTGAGTAAATGGTTGAATGAATTGAATATCATAAATCTGAAATTAAATATGCTTCATATACTTATCCCATGGGGAGTAATGACTTCACACATAATAAGTATAGGTGGTAAAATTTATTGAAAGTTAGCAAACACCGCATTGGTCACTTGAACAATTCATGAAAGAATATTGAAGGAAGAGGGATTCCACATATAAATATACTATCTTGGACATCTTCTATGATTGTGAGATCATTAATTATTTTCAAACTCGAGTAAATTAGTTAAAATTGGACAAGGAAGACAACTTAATGAGTTATGTTTGGGTATATTTGTATAGAAGTTATATTGTTATGGATCCTCCAACATGTGGTGCTTGCTTCCACCTCATACTAGCCAAAACTTCCGCACCAAGTAGAAATACTACTTGTGCATCCAAACACCCTTAAACCCAAAGTTGTTCCATATGAGTCCACCATACCTACCTATATGCGGTATTTACCTGCCGTTCCAAGTAAATTTGCATGTGCCAAACTCTAAACCTTCAAATAATATTCTGTTTTGTATGCCCGAATCGCTCATATAGTGACTAGGGGCTGTCAGTATCTTCCATGCTAGGTGGGTTATTCTCACGATATGTGTTGATTCACTATCATTCACGAGAAAGTGGCTGGTATTCGGGATGCCCAGTTCCATGCTCAAAAATCAAAACAAAACATAATGAAAGAAAACTCCCCCAGGATTGTTGTTTGTATGGACGGTACCCGTGGATTCGGCTCGCCGTGGAGTGTGATTGATTGGTGGAGGTGGAGTAAAAACTTTACCATTCTGTTTGAGAACCGCCTATAATGTACCTAGCATGGAAGATACCGAGATCTCTCGGTTGTTATGTTGACAATGAAAGCATACCACTCAAAATTATTATTCATCTCTGTTTTAAAAGCTCGAGCTCTGGCACCTTTGCAAATCAATGCTTCCCTCTGCGAAGGGCCTGTCTTTTACTTTCTAGTATTTACCTTTATGCAAGAGTCATGGTGATCTTCACCACTTCCTATATTTCGTCTTTTTCTCTTGGCAAGCGTCATGTGTTGGGGAATGATCTAGACATATATATCCAAACAAATATATTTGATCATGAATTATTATTGTTGACAATTATCTATATGATAAATAAGTTGGGAGGCAAAACATTAAGCCCCTATCTTTCTCTGTGTTCGATGGATGCTATTTGTTCTAAAAATATGCTTTGAGTGTCAATAGTCATGGAAGACTATATGATAGTTGAGTATGTGGAATTTGCTAAATCAAAGCTCTTACATAGACCCTTCCTGAAAATAAGATGAATTGCAATTGTTCGATGACTAGGAATATGGTTTGTTAGTTTTCAAGAAACTTTCTGGTCTATACTTTAACATGTGAATAGCTTGTTACTTGATAATGAGAATTTTTATGAGATGAGCTACTGTTTATGGTTTATATTGATGCTAGAAAAAGTGATTGGAATTATCATTGATCAAACTTGTGCACTTGCTAGCATTCACACTTCATAAATTATTTCTTTTATCATTTACCTACTCGAGGACGAGCAGGAATTAAGCTTGGGGATGCTGATACGTCTCCAACGTATCTATAATTTATGAAGTATTCATGCCATGTTTACAATAATTCTATATGATTTTGGCATGATTTTATTAGAACTAACCCGGACAGACGCTGTTTTCAGCAGAACTACTATGGTGTCGTTTTCGTGCAGAAATAAAAGTTCTCGCAATGGGCTGAAAATTTACGGTGATTTTTTATGGACCAAAAGAGACCCCCAAAGCACCGGAGCTGGGCCAGGAAGTGACCGAGGAGGTCACAAGCCTGGGGGGCGCCCCCCCTAGGGCGCGCCCCCTGGCTTGTGGACTCCTCGAGCACCCCCTTGACGTGAGACCGACGCCAAAAATTCCTATAAATACCAAAAACCCCAGAAAGAAACCTAGATCGGGAGTTCCGCCACTGCAAGCCTCTATAGCCACGAAAAACCAATCGGGAGCCCGTTCCGACACCCTACCGGAGGGGGAAACCATCACCGGTGGCCATCTTCATCATCCCGGCGGTCTCCATGACGAGGATGGAGTAGTTCACCCTCGGGGCTGAGGGTATGTACCAGTAGCTATGTGTTTGATCTCTCTCTCTCTCTCTCGTGTTCTTGAGATGGCACGATCTTGATGTATCACGAGCCTTGTTGATATAGATGAATCATATGGAGTTTTCCCCTCTCTATCTTCTTGTGATGAATTGAGTTTTCCCTTTGAAGTTTACTTATCGGATTGAGTCTTTAAGTATTTGAGAACACTTGATGTATGTCTTGCGATGGGATATCCGTGGTGACAATGGGATGTTCTATTGATCCACTTGATGTATGTTTTGGTGATCAACTTGCGGGTTCCGTGACCTTGGGAATCTATGCATAGGGGTTGGCACATGTTTTCGTCTTGACTCTCCGATAGAAACTTTGGGGCACTCTTTGAAGTTCTTTGTGTTGGATTGAACATGATGAATCTGAAATTGTGTGATGCATATCGTATAATCAAGCCCATGGGTACTCGTGGTGACATTGGAGTATCTAGGTGACATTAGGGTATTGGTTGATGTGTATCTTAAGGTGTTATTTTAGTACGAACTCTAGGGCTGTTCGTGAGACTTATAGGGATAGCTCATACGATTGATCGGAAAAGATAACTTTGAGGTGGTTTCGTACCCTACAATAATTTCTTCGTTTGTTCTCCGCTATTTGTGACTTTGGAGTGAACTCTTTGTCGCACGTGAGGGATTTACATATGATTCAACTATGTCAGTATTGTTGAGAGAACTTGCACTAGTGAAAGTATGAACCCTAGGCCTTGTTTCTAAGCATTGCAATACCATTTGTGCTCACTTTTATCATTAGTTACCTTGCTGTTTTTATATTTTCAGATTAAAAAAACCTATATCTACCATCCATATTACACTTGTATCACCATCTCTTCGCCGAACTAGTGCACCTATACAATGTATTGGGTGTGTTGGGGACACAAGAGACTCTTTGTTATTTGGTTGCAGGGTTGTTTGAGAGAGACCATCTTCATCCTACGCCTCCCACGGATTGATAAACCTTAGGTCATCCACTTGAAGGAAATTTGCTACTGTCCTACAAAATTCTGTGCTTGGAGGCCCAACACGAGTCTTCAAGAAGAAGGTTGCGTAGTAGACATCAGGCTCCATGACAGCGCACAGCGGTCGGGGTGCGCCTCCTTCATCGCGGTCCAGAGCAGCAACGTGCTCCTTAAGGCCGGGAAGAAGGTGGAAGGCTACAGGCACCACTGGGTCTTCTTGGAAGTTCAAGGGGTTGATTCGCATCTGGAGCTCCCGACGAAGCTGCCCGAGAAGACTCTCGGGTGGGCCTCCGTGAAGCTCACCGACCCCCGGGCGACGCCCATCCTGAAGCGGATCTCCTAGGACATGGACGCTAGGAAGCTGACTGGGGCGATGATGGTGAAGGAGTTCGTGACGCAGCGCCTGGCGCCGCTCCAGCAGCACTCGAAGCCCATGTGGGAGTACGAGGGCAAGGGATACGTCATCAGGCTCAGATCCGCCAGCCTTACAGGCGAGGAGCGGGACAAGGTCCTGAATACTCTGCTCTTCAATTATCCCGGGGATCTTCCCGAGGCCTACGCCCCACTGTACCGCCGCGACGATGGGAGGGAGCTGGCCGCTGCCATTCCCGATTTTGATGACCTGGGTCTCACGCCATCCGAGCACCCCAATCCCCTGGTGCTGGTGTCCTCCCGCAACGCCAGCGGCGGGGAGGATTCGGAGGAGACCGTGGATGACAGGGAGGAGGCATCCCCTCCGTCGCAGAGCCTGCTCCTCCACAACCTTGATGACGACGATGATAATACCAACGAGCCCCCGGCTGCTGGCTCCCAGCGCTTCGCCAGGGTGCTCAGGGGGCCGGGGCCTCCCCCCCAAACCGCTTGGACGTCCGGCCGGACGACCCCGAAGAAGCACGCGGACGCGCCTACTCCGGAGGACCTCCCGCGCCCCAGCAAGGTGGCCGAGATGCTGGCCTCGTGTCCGCCCGTGCCGCGGCCGATAGGCGGGGTGGCCTCCGCTGAGGCAGACGCGGCTTTGCCGACCGCGGTTCCTCAAGGCGTCATCCGCACCCCTCCGGGCGGCAGCACCACACTGGGGGTCGGTGAGGAGCACCCGGCTCGCCCCCTGGGCGCGGCCAAGGCCGCGCCGAAAGGAAGTGGGGCGTTCCGAGCGGCACCGAGGTGGAGAAGAAGAGGAAGTGGGTCGCGCGTGTGGAGTAAGTAACCTTCCTTGTCTCTGTTTGACCTCACGGCTCTCCTCTCACTGGTCAGGGTCAAGGTCGTGCCGAAGAGGAAGAAGGCGAGCGTTGAGCCGAAGGAGCCCCTGTCCTGGGGGCGCCATCGGCCTTGGGTCGTGATGGAAGCGCGCCGCTTGGAGGACCGGTCGCCGGGGGCGTGGGGGCTCTTGAGGCGGCGCTCCCTACCACAGCCGTGGTGTCCCCGACGCCGATGGAGGGGGTGGCTCCCGGCCCCCTCCTGGTGGAATCCGCTCCCGAGGGCGCAGCGACGCAGCCTCGGGAGGAGCCAGCCCCCGCGGGCCGGCTGGTTGTGGAGTCGTCCGCGCTCGCTATGATGGAGGAGGAACTGGAGCCCTCGGCTCCCCAAGTTAGCCACACTGTTGGACCCTTGGTCACGGCCCCTGCCGATGCGCCGGTGCCGCCTCCTGGTCCGGTTCTCGCGCTTGCACGCTGCGGTCCTCTGATCAGGTCCGGTGCCTTGGATGAGGCCTACACCATGCTCGGCAGGCTCCGGGCCGACCTCCAGGATGCTGAAAGGTGCCTCGCGAAGGAGCGGATGGGGCTCGTTTCTGGGTGGTCCCATGCCGAGGCGGCCACCCAGACGGCCTGGAGCCGAGCCACGGCTGCCATCGCGAAGAGCGAGAAGGATGCTGCCGAGGCCAAGGCGGCCCGAGACGCGGGACTGGTCGAGGTGGAGTCTACCAGGAAGGGTTACGGTGAGGCGGAGGCCAACCTGAAGGCCTTTTAGGATGAGCAAGCCACGCTCGCGCAACAACTCCATGAGCAGGGGGAGGTCCTCAAGGTCCGTGAGGCGAAGCTCACCGATCGCGACTCCGCGCTGTCCTGGGTGGCTGATGACCAAACCAAGGAAAGCGAGCGCCTAGCCCAGCTGAAGGAGGAGGTGGAAGAAGCCCAGGCGTCCCATGCTCGGCGCGTCTCCGAGACGATGGCCCAGCTGGAGGCTAGGGAGAGGACCCTTGTCGTTGCCGAGGAGAAGGCGGCCGCGGAGCGCGACGCCTTCCCCTCCCTCAAACTCGAGCTTTGCAAGTCGCTGCGCTCCATTTGTAGGGGAGGATTCTAGGAGCCTTTGGTGACCCCCGAAGCCGGCTACGCAGGGCTCTCGTTCAAGCTTGCTGAGGTGCTCGAAGGCGCTTCCACCAGGGTGGACACCATCTTGGAGGACGAGTGCCGCAATCTTCTTGCCACGGCCGCGATGCGGGTCTTCAGCCAGCTCTACCTTTGCGAGCCCGGCTTCAGCTTCGATGCGGTGCTCGTCCCGGTTCCTCCTGCGTCCTGCGCCGCTGCGGAAGCAGCTGTGAAGGGTCCGGTGGACACGTTGGTGGAGAAGTTCACCTGCATCGGCACCGTCAAGTCCCCCGGCGGTGGAAACAAGCGGCGGTGACGACGGCGGCAGTGACGTTGATGATGAGCTTGCCGTGGCTGGGACAGTTGGCGACGACGGCGATGGTGATGGCGGCCCCTCCTCCTAGATCTTACCCTGCAACATTTACTGTGCCTCGCAGAGGCGTGAGACCTTGAATTCGCAAGACATTCAGTGCCTGTAATAATTGCTTGAATTTCCTTAAACTTCGTGATTTCCTCTGGTGCCTTGTTTCCTTCCCGCTTGCTTTTGTGCTCTGCGTCGGCAGGGCCCAATCCCGTGCATACCTCGACCGCCGTTGGGGCCTCCGGATAGCCAGGACGAGACCAAGGGGCGAGGGGCTACGTGACCAGTGAGGCCCCTAAGTCGCGATGCTTAGGGGTGCCCCTTAACGTGCGAGCAGCACTCACGAAGGAAACATGGCGACGACATGGTAGATTTGGGGTGCCTTAGTGCTCTGCGTTAGCAGGGCCCAATCCCGCGCATATCTCGACCACCGTTGTGGCATCCGGATCGCTAGGACGAGACCAAGGGGCGAGGGGCTACGTGACCAGTGAGGCTGCTGAGTCGCGATGCTCAGGGGTCCCCCTTGACGTGCGAGCGGCGCCCGTGAGGTGAGTTCGTACCTTTTCTCGCCAACTTTTACCTGGGAGGGACGCGAGAAGACCAGGTACGAGAACGTGGTGAGGCGGCTCACGCCAGGCCTATCCTGAGCGTAGCCCCTGGCTAGCCCCCTCGCGCGTGCATCCCAGGGGAACGCTGCGTGACGGGGCTGTGCGAAGAGCCGGGAGGCCATCCTGAGGTTGGTGCAACCACTAGGGCGCCCTCAGTTATTTATCCCCCAGCGCGGAGCATGGGGCTTCCACTGGGTGTGGGCATAGCCGCTGAGCGACAGTGTCGTCCGCCAGCGCGGAGCATGGGCTTCCACTTGGGCGTGGGAAGGGAGCTCTGTGTTAGAGTCTCCGGGCGTGTACATCCCATTAAGTTCGCACTCATGGCTTGCACGGCTGAACTGGGGAGGTGTATCTGGGCACCCGTGAGCCAGCGCGGGACTCACGAGGCCCTACCTGAAAGGTGGGTTGCGCCTGAATTTTTATAGCGCGAGGCGCGCTTGTAAGACCTGTGGGGTGTGGGTAACCTGCGCCGAATGAATCTCCGGAGGCCATCGCATGAGAAGGCCAAACACCAACGACCCCAGGAGGTGACGTGTGCGGAGCCAGGCCACTAGACAGAGCTCAGCCGTTGGGTTTATCGACGCTGCAGGGACGGAACCGAGCACAGACATCGTGCCCAGTCTTCTCATGCGACAAACCCAAGGAAAGACACCCGGCGCACGGCTCCCATGACGGCGAAGCGCCGAACAATGGTTATTGGAACTGGGCCGTGCACCTTGACTCACCCACACTCGATTAGCTCACGCGAGGACAAGCACCAAGGGCCTCGGCAAGGTGACGTACACGGGGCTGGCCTACAAGACAGAGCTCAGCTGCTTGGATTTATCAACGCTGCAGGGACGGACCCGAGCACAGACGTCGTGCGAGCCCTTAATCATGAGGCGGTCAAAGGCGGGGATGTAAGGGCGTGGCGACATTCATGGTGACGAAGCACCGGTCATGCAGTTGGAATACTTAGGAAATTCATTAAATGCAGAATCAGTCTGGTGCATGCGCAAAACGATATAGCTGCGGGGGTGGGCCCTAGCAGCTTGAGGATGGTGCAGCCCGAGGGGCACCCTCAATTGAGCAAACCAAAAGTCACCTGGCATCGGCGCTGCTGAAGCGTTGGGGTAGTTGCCGAAGCTGGATCATCACGAGCTTGAGTGCTCCGGAGGCTCGACGGGCCCGCGAGGGTCTGGGATCTCCGGAAGATCCTCATGGCGTCGGGCCTCATGAGACGCGTGGGTGGCCTGCATGAGGCGCTGGTACGTAGCGCCCGTGTTCACGAGGCCGAAGGGCATGCAGATGTAGCTGCAGGGGATGCCCCCGCTGCGCTCGACACGCGATGGCCAGAAGAGGCCCTGCGATGAGGCCCTGTTGAGGCCCGGGATGTTGACGGAGACGCGCAGCCTGCCGTCGGGGATGGCTGCCGCACCAGGCAGCGCAGGGCGGTGCTCGCCGCGGAGGGCCTGCGCCTCCTGAAGTTCCCTGATCGCGTTGGTGATGAACTCTCTTGTTCCTGGCGCCTCGCGCCTTGCTTCTTACTTGGGGGGGCACATGTCGAAGCACGCCTCCGAGTGGTGCCCGAGCACCTCCCCCGCCGCATCAGTCAGGTTGGTAGCTTTCCAGGTGGAAGCCCCCGAGCCTGCCCTGTGGGAGGCGTCGGGCGCGCCTTCCTATGTGACAGGGAGAGGCGCCTCAGCGGCGGACGCAGGGCCTGAGGCGCCAGCAGTGGAGGTCCCAGCCCCCTGCAACTCTTGGGGAGGAGCTGCTTCTGCTTCTTGCGGGTATCCTCGGGAGGCAAGATGTCACCCTCGTCGTCAGAGTTTTCGGCCACCGCGGCCTGGTAGGCGCGTTCGAGGGAGCAGACTGCATCCTTCTCGTCGTAGGCGACCGTGATGACGCCGCTGCACCCTGGCATCTTGAGGACGTTGTAGCCATGGTGGACTGCTGCCATGAACGTGGCGAGGGCATGGTACCCAAGGACGGCGTTGTATGGGAGGCCGTTGTGAGCAACGTCGAAGTCGATGAGCTCGGCGATGCGGCCAAGCCAGTCTTCGTAGTGGTCGTTGGTGGGGCGGTAACGCAGCAGCTCGCGCGCCATGAGCAGCACAGTCGGTGCATTCGGCGGTCCGCGACGGGAGAGGGAGGACGACGCCGTGGCAGGAACAAGGGACGGAGTGCGGTGTAGCCGTCGCCCTGTACGGAGGGTGGCAGCGACGAGTCCTGCTGCTCTTGAGCAGCCGGGCTGGTGGCAGCGTTGGCTGCCGGAGAGATGGAGCGGCGCGGGACGCCGCGGCCCTCGGGCGCTGTCTGGGCGACGTGAGCGGCCCGGCGCTCGGCATGAACTCGGCGGTCGTCGGCCATGGGAGCGACGGAGTTGAGACGGGGTGAAACCGGAGAAAGATTTCGACACGCCCCTACCTGGCGCGCCAAATGTCGGAATCGGGGCTCCGCAAAACTCAACAAGGTTCGAACACTGGGGCGTGTGTGAAGATCTCAACTGGCTCGAAGTCTCAAGCCTGTCACCCTACAGCCTAGCTGCGTCGAATAAGTGTGAGCGGGGAAGGAGATGGACTCAGGGATATACCCAGGTTCGGGCCACCTTGCGGTGTAAAACCCTACTCCTGCTTTGTAGTGGATTGGCCTCACGGGGAGGCTGAGGATGAACTAGTACAGTGGTGGGGTGGCCTCACGAGGGCTCTTGGCGGTGATGAACTCGATCCGATCTCCCCCTCAAGGTGGGAGCTTGTCCCCCTTTTATAAGGGCCACGATCCTCTTCCCTTAACGCACTGGCGGGAAGGGATCCCACAACGGCCAATTTCAAAGGGGGACAGCAGGTACATCCTATCCTGACTAAAGGTGGTCTTCACCTGCAAAGCTTCTGGTCATGACGCGGTGGTGGGCTCGGCGATGACATGTGCTTCGCTGAGCTCATGGTCTTGGTCTCGTTGCACTGGGAAGGAAACCTTTGGGGGGATCCCTTGGGAACCCGCATACGTCCTTGCCTCCTTATCACGAAAGAGGAAACTGTCCTCCTTCTGTGCCCACTGGCACCCGCCTGGCTTAGCCGTCAGAACCCACGTCACCCCGGCCTCGGGAGGCCGGGTACTTGCATAGGAATCTCCGCTCCTCGGGAGGCAACCTGAGGGGGTGCCACTCCTCCGGAGGTCTTGGCGTTATCCTCCTCACGATGCGGGGGATCTTGCGAGGGCCTTGACTTGGGGGGCTTATTGCTGGGCCGTACCGGGCCTTCGAGGTGGGCCATGCGCTGGGCCGTAGGCAGGCAGGTCTGGGTACCCCCGGTCCCAGAACGCCGACACAATGTACCGCCCATTGGCGAGGAACCGCGAGGTTGTTGGGCGGCCCCGCATGGGCACGGTTGCGGCCCGCCTGCACGGGAGGGGCTCGAGGAGCGCAGGTTCTTGATGGCCGCCATTAAGGCCGGATCGCATGTGGCCGCCGCGGCCGGAGTGGCCAGCGGCGCAGGGGTGGGGTTGGCAGGGTAGGGGCATTTTCGTTATGCTTACATATTCATGTTCCATTGCACAAAGTGAATTGTGGAATTCGTGATGTGCACATATGGATAGGGTATGTGTGTGTGCGTGTTCATACTAATGAGTGTATCTGCGTATGTATAAACAAAAACAAATGATGTATTAATTCTATATATGTGTTGAAATATTTTTTGGAGCAACTCCATATTTTACCCCCGCCGTGCTCCAAACATAACATCTGCGGTCGGGCATGGGGTCATCTTTACAATAGAACCAAGTGCCTTGCCACCCTTTCAGAGTGTCAGGCCACTTCATGTCAAAGTAAGTACCTGTCTTTTTTATTTGAAGTCCTAACCCACTACACATTTGAGTTACATTTGTAGGCTCGACATTCAGACTATCTTTCTTGACACTCTGGGTTCTACAACTAAAAGTATGTTTGAAAAAGGCCCAATGTGGTCTAGTATCGAGGAAATTCTCGTAGAGAGTCTCCCTCCATCCCAAAATAACTGTCTCAAGCTTAGTACAACTTTGTACTAGAGCTAGTACAAAGTTGAGACGGTTATTTTGGGACAGAGGGAGTACGAAGCTAGACATAAATGCTACTGAATTCAAAGGAAGGTGACATTGTTCAGCGCCAAGGTATCCGCTCGAAGGAAGGGATGCGGAGGCAGAGGAAATCCACGATGAATGTGAGAAACAAGGAGTACCCGCTCTTTGAGTTCCGTGTTCGGCTCTGTCTCGCCAGGTGAAGGAATCTTCCACCCATCCACCGACAACATCTTGTCAGCGATGAGCTCGGCCAGTTCATCCTCCGTCATCGAGGATGGAAGTCAATCGCCCAGAATCATCCTGGCGGGAGCGTGGTGGAGGAAGACGTGATCTTCTTCGTCTTATTCTCTAGTGCTCAGGTCCTATCTCGGCCATGATGACAGCATGGGAGAAGGTGCGTGGTCGCGCGGGAGGATTTGGGCATGGCGGCGATTTGGGTGGTGAAAGCGGGGACATTAGGGGAGAAAGATGAGATTTACCACACACCCCGCCAGAACTTTGTGCTCTCGGGTACCGCGCATCCTATATGCGCTAACAAAATAGTAATTCGAAAAAAATTCCAAAAATTCCAAATCTTTTTTGGAATCAAACATAATTAGGTATTGTACTCGTATAAAAAGTTTGGACAGGAAATGATTCCTATTAACTTCAGGGCAAAAATGACAAGTTTATGACGATAATATCACGTGTATAGTACTTGCATATAGCTTTTTTTGTCAAACCTTTTACCCAGAATGCACCGAAAGTCATTCTTTGACAAATCTTTTTATACAAGTATAATACATAATGATGTTTGATACCCAAAAAGGTTTATTAATTTAATTTTGTTTGACTTACTATTTTCGTTTGCATATAGGGTGCGGTGGCACCGAGGTTCCCCTTCGTATCCCCCCTTTCAGAGTGTCAGGCCACTTCATGTCAAAGTAAGTAGCTGTCTTTTTTATTTCAAGTCCTAACCCACCACACATTTGAGTTGCATTTGTAGGCTCGACATTCGGACTATCTTTCTTGACACTCCGGGTTCTACAACTAAAAGTATGTTTGAAAAAGGCCCAATGTGGTCTAGTATCGAGGAAATTCTTGTAGAGAGATATGAAGCTAGACATAAATGCTATGGAATTCAAAGGAAGGTGACGCTATACAACGCTAAGGTATCTGCTCGAAGGAAGGGATGGTGAGGTAGAGGAAATCCACGATGAATGTGAGAAACAAGGAGTACCCGCTCTTCGAGTTCCGTGTTCGGCTCTGTCTCGCCAGGTGAAGGAATCTTCCACCCATCCGTCGACAACATCTTGTCGGCGATGAGCCCGACCAGTTCATCCTCCGTCATCAAGGATGGAAGTCAATCGCCATGAATCAGCCTGGTAGGAGCACGGTGGAGGAAGACGTGATCTTCTTGTCTTCTTCTCTAGTGCTCATGTCCTATCTCGGCCATGACGACAACATGGGAGAAGGTGCGTGGTCGTGTGGGGAGGATTTTGGGGCGGCAGCGATTTGGGTGGTGAAAGTGGGGACATTAGGGGAGAATGATGAGATTTACCACACCCCCACCCCCAATCCCCCGGGCGGGACGGGAACTTGGTGCTCTCGGGTACCAAACAAAATTATTAATTGGCAAAAAAATCCAAATCATTTTTGGAATCAAACATGATTAGGTATTGTACTCGTATAAAAAGTTTGGAACTTTAGGGAAAAAATGACAAGTTTATGACGATAATATCGCGTGTATAGTACTTGCATATAGCGTTTTTTTGCCAAATCTTTGACCCAGGATGCACCGAAAGTCATTCTCTGACGAATCTTTTTATACAATTACAATACTTAATCATGTCTGATACCAAAAAAGATTTGAAATTTTGTTGAATTACTACTTTTGTTTGCATATAGGGTGCGCTGGCACCCAGGTTCCCCTTCTTTTCTAGATACTTAACCGATGAGCCGCAACTATCACATGATCACAATCGTCCATTTACCATATCAACTATATATGTGTCCCAGGGACGATGTCATTTAGGGTAAGTGGCAGAGTAACTGAGGCATCATATGCGCCCCTACTACGCCAACTACTGTTCATACTAGTCAAGGGAGGTCAAGCACCGGAAGCAATGAACATTCCTATAGAACTGTCTCGTAAAATCCCTATGACCACACAACGAACTTTTCGGGCACATGCAAGAGACTTCCTACGATCCGTTCGGAGAGACCATCAAGCAAGATAATCCAGTCGGTTGAAACATTTACCCCGACTGAGGAAATCGCGAACCAAACTATCCGCATAATTAGTGTGAAGAAAAATACCCATGTGATAGTTTCAACAATGCAGAACAACTCTGCAAGATAACCTATCGATGAGCCTTTATTGCTAGTTCATTTGTTAAAATTTTGGACAAGGGGCAGATTTGATATCTCATGTGGCGTAGTTCGATCCTTCTTCTATGATTCAAAATATCGTAAAAGCGTGTTTGGATCTAGAGTTGATGTAAGTGCATCTAGTGTTTTTTAGTGGTTTTGGAGTGGGGTCTGGTGATATTGCCACAACACCTGAAGGGTTATTTGATTTATTGGGTATCACTGCCTTTTTTAAATACTTTGTTCGTGCTCCTTCGCGGTTAACCCTCTTCCTTTTGAACATTTGATACACAAGAAGAACATTTGAATTTAGAAATATGATATGATGACAAATGGAATATGTACTGAAAATGGATAGGCATGGCATATACACATATATGATGTGTAAACTAAGCAAATGGTGGTGCAACAAAGTAAACGCAATGCAAAACATCATTTGCGAGATATGTGCGACCAGTATAATATTGCCAAGTTAGAGCAAACACCTTGATGGGTGAATAAGATAGGGCATCTGCCTCTGACTCCTCCGCTCGAGAGCTACATTGACTTAGGTCTCCATCTAGCTCAGAATCATTGTTAGGATCATATTATCAACAAGAATCTATAGGTGGGGAGCATGCGGATTTCATTGCATCCAGACTGGATCTCAATCCCTTGATGCCAAGTTTTATAGCCATTGCATTGTTTCGCATTATTATTTTGACACGTGCATTCTCATAATCATTATGATGATGCTCAGTATCTGAGATTCATGAAAACATAAAAAGTAGTGAGTTTTTCTTTGGAATGCATTGAGGATTCTACTCAAATAGTGTATCCCTATAAACCCCTACTTATACAAAGTTCATCCCCCAATCATGATGACCTGAGCGCACACAAAAATATAAACCTCTCCTATCTCTCTATAATGAAAGGACACGCATTTCAAAACTGAAGTAGGAATATTACCAGAAAATTCAATGTGTTTCTGTTTAATTACAGTATCATATCAAATTCGTATTAGAACAAATAAACTTTTGAATTATGAGTGGCATGTTGTTTAGCTTGAAGGGTGGAGTAATTCTACTGTGACACAAAGCATGTAGGCAGATTATAGTCCATGCAAAGATCATAGTCTATGTAAAAGTTGGATATAACCCTTTATTTCTATACAATACAATGTTCGTTGCCCACACATGTTGGAAGAGATCACATAGAGAAATACTATTCACTCATGTTTGCAGATCCATAATTTGGAAACAGGGTGGTTCACCCTAAAAAATATTGACAACAAATTTGACAAGGCAAACATAGAGCTAGTGAATCAATCATTACTTGTGAGCTTACTAGTACAACTATGCAGAATCGTAACTGTAGTAAGAGACCATCCAAAATATGAATCGAGAAGTTGGGCTAGCACTTATTGTTTGCAACTAATCGAAGTGGATAATTGGACATTATATCAAATGAGTAACTAACACTAATAAAATTGTCAACAAACCTGACCTGCAGTAGTAATGTGTGTCAATTTCACTATGATCAACAATCCAACATGACTAGTGTTTGTTCCTAGGCCAGGAATTTTGAAACCCTGTCAAGTTTACGAGTACTAAAGATTACTGAAACATGTGAAACATTAAATTTAGGTAGCTCTAAATACACAAGAAACCCTAATGAGCAACATCAAAGGCATTGGTTGACTGCCCATGTTCTAATTCATTATGGTATATAGGCCGACCCAAAATCCCAGGGTGGGCCGCGACCCACCCTGACCACCCTATAGATCCGCCCCGGCGATGAACATGCATTTCGAAACTAAATTAGGAACATTTAGCTAACCAAATAAATGTGTCTCGGTTTTACTAATACCAGCATCATATCAGGTTCATATTTGAACAACTATGATTGTTTAGCTTGATGGGTGGAGCAGTGCTAATACGACATGAAGCACATAGGTTGATCGTATAGTGATCATAAAAGGGGGAAACCCTAAGCATGAATGAGTATAGAGTTGACGATGCCATGGTAGATCTGAATCTAAAAACTGCACAAAGGCTACTTAGCAACCGATGTTGGCCTTCAACTAACTACTAAGATTCTAAGAGCTGAAAAGAAAGTAAAGTAAACAAGTGACGATCTATTTTTTGGTTGAGATAAAAAAACTAACCAGATATGAAAGAGTACCACCTCTCTTGCGGCGTCGTGTAGGCCTCTGCTGATACGTTAACAGTGATGCCAGTGCGAATAGGACGGTAATCTCGCATCTCCCGAATATTTGCTGAGAGTGGTTTCGGCCGAGGAGAGGGTGTTTTGGCACCCATGGTTGGTGCCCACGGTGTATGAACGGGGCTGACGAGCGGCTGTGTCACGTATGAGTGAAGTTACAAACCTGACCCTATTTAAAATATTTCCCGAGATCGATTTTGGCCGAGGAGAGATTGTTTTGGCGTCCACCGTGTATGAATGGGGAAATGGAAGGCGAGAGAGGTCTTTCGGACGAGCATGGACCAAATGTGTTTTGGCGCCCATGTTTAGAGCCCACCATGTATGAATGTGGTGAGAGGCGATCGTGTCACGTCCGAGTGAAGTTACAAAGCTACCCCTATTGATAGCATTGGAAATCGAGCTAATAGGTTGTGCGTGTTAGTGGTAGACAGTAATTTCTATCTCCCATTTTGATTTTAGTTTCATAAGTCACGCGTTGTCTCAAAATTCAAAATATTGAGTCTACCAACCAATAATATAGTACTGGGGCTATTTGGATTGTGACAACGCCAGCCGCACCAACTGCAGGTGCGCCATTAATTGGCGGCCGATTTTGCCGCCAATGCCTTGCCAACAATTTGGCGATAGATTGAACTAGTACAACTAGTCAGGGCAGGGCACACCAATTATTTGGTAGCCATCCAAACACAAGCGCCATGTCAGGCCATGCCAATTTTTTTTGGCAGGGCATCTTTGGACATCGATAATTTATGAAGTATCTATAATTTATGAAGTATTCATGCCATGTTTACAATAATTTTATACGATTTTGGTATGATTTTATTAGAACTAATCCGGACTGACGCTGTTTTCAGCAGAACTACCATGGTGTCATTTTTGTGCAGAAATAAAAGTTCTCGGAATGGGCTAAAAATTTACGGTGATTTTTTATGGACCAAAAGAGACCCCCGAAGCACCGGAGCTGGGCCAGGAAGTGACCGAGGAGGTCACAAGCCTGGGGGGCACCCCCCCTAGGGCGCGCCCCCTGGCTTGTGGACTCCTCGAGCACCCCCTTGACGTCAGACCGACGCCAAAAATTCCTATAAATACCAAAACCCCCAGAAAGAAACCTAGATCGGGAGTTCCACCACCGCAAGCCTCTGTAGCCACGAAAAACCAATCGGGAGCCCGTTCCGGCAACCTGCCGGAGGGGGAAACCATCTCCGGAGGCCATCTTCATCATCCCAGTGGTCTCCATGACGAGGAGGGAGTAGTTCACCCTCGGGGCTGAGGGTATGTACCAGTAGCTATGTGTTTGATCTCTCTCTCTCTCGTGTTCTTGAGATGACACGATCTTGATGTACCGCGAGCTTTATTAATATAGATGAATCATATGGAGTTTTCCCCTCTCTATCTTGTGATGAATTGAGTTTTCCCTTTGAAGTTTTCTTATCGGATTGAGTCTTTAAAGGATTTGAGAACACTTGATGTATGTCTTGCGATGGGATATCCGTGGTGACAATGGGATGTTCTATTGATCCACTTGATGTATGTTTTGGTGATCAACTTGCGGGTTCCGTGACCTTGGGAATCTATGCATAGGGGTTGGCACATGTTTTCATCTTGACTCTCCGGTAGAAACTTTGGGGCACTCTTTGAAGTTCTTTGTGTTGGATTGAACATGATGAATCTGAAATTGTGTGATGCATATCGTATAATCAAGCCCATGGGTACTCGTGGTGACATTGGAGTATCTAGGTGACATTAGGGTTTTGGTTGATGTGTATCTTAAGGTGTTATTTTAGTACGAACTCTAGGGCTGTTCGTGACACTTATAGGGATAGCTCATAAGATTGATCGGAAAAGATAACTTTGAGGTGGTTTCGTACCCTACAATAATTTCTTCGTTTGTTCTCCGCTATTTGTGACTTTGGAGTGAACTCTTTGTCGCACGTGAGGGATTTACATATGATTCAACTATGTTAGTATTGTTGAGAGAACTTGCACTAGTGAAAGTATGAACCCTAGGCCTTGTTTCTAAGCATTGCAATACTGTTTTTGCTCACTTTTGTTACTTGCTACCTTGCTGTTTTTATATTTTCAGATTACAAAAACCTATATCTACCATCCATATTACACGTGTATCACCATCTCTTCGCCGAACTAGTGCACCTATACAATTTACCATTGTATTGGGTGTGTTGGGGACACAAGATCCATATGGTTGGAGTGGATGATCTTGACCTCAACACAAGGGTTGGTGGTTCTCTCTCAGAAATTTGGATACGGGAAGTGTGGAACTGTTCTGAGTGCTTCTCTTGCGAGTGGGATGTGGTGGAGGGGTCTATATAGGCATCTCCAAAAATCCAACCATTACACCATTATTGACCAACTCGGTGAAACCGAAGTAAAACTCGGTCGTACCGATTTGTTCAAAATGTGGCAACTTTAGGAATCTCGGTGAGACCGATACATGATTCTCGGTAGTACCGATATGATTGGCCGAGGGCAGTTTCCAAACTCGGTGAGACCGATTCATAAAACTAGGAATTTCCGATTTTATAAACTGGGTCACCAGAATGTTGGTCACCTAAACAAGGTTGCACCGATGTAGCACTTGGTGGTACCGAGAAGCTAGGGTTTTGCTGGGTTCTGTCTGAGATGAAAATCGGTTGGGCCGAGCGGAAAAAACTTGGTGGCACCGATTTTGTGTCATAGGGTTTAGAGAGAGTATTTTTGTGGGAGAGCTTGTGGGTGTTTTTGGTGGCTAGCCCTTGTGCACGTGGAGCATTTTGTTCACCAACATTACCTCACCCCCTTTTAATAGTTTTGGCTTTCCTATGGACTCAAAGTGATTTCTCACAAAGTAAAATGTAGAGTATCCTTGCTTGTAGCTTTGCCAATCCTATTCCTTGCATCTTGGGGTCTCATCACAATCCTATAGCCATCCCATCATTGAACTTTTCCTGAGATATACTTAGTGGAAACATTAGTCCAATGAGATATATGTTGTTATTAATTACCAAAACCACCAAGGGAGCAAATGTGCTTTCAATCTCCCCCTTTTTGGTAATTGATGACAATATATAGATAAAAGCTTCAACATATGATATAATCAATGAATAGAATCATCGCTTTGAGGAGTATGTGATAAGCAAGATCTCCCCCTAAATTTGTGCACTATTTTGAATTTGCGTTTGAATGCAAATGCACAATCGATTAGGTTCATGGGGCACTCTTCCATGTCACATACAACTTGGCGGTGTGCGATAATAATATGAATGAAGAACATAGCACAACACATCAAGCAAAAGTGAATGATCATCTCATAAGCATCTCAAAGATAGGAAATAGTAGCAACACATAAGGAGTGTATGATCAAACACCAACAAGTTTAACACAAACGGTAAACCAAAAGATTTTAAAGTTTTGGAGAGCGATAAAAAGCAACTCTCTCTCTCTCTCAAAGCCCTATGATCTATACAACTTCTCCCCCTTTGGCACCAAGTTACCAAAAAGCTCAAAGGTATATAACTATTCGTCTCTCTGGGGCTGATCTCCTCCGGTTGTTGATGTAGGAGTCGAGAGAACCGCTTCGGCGAAGACTTCTGCAGACGTCATGGAAGGAGTTGGACTAGACACTGGAGGTGCTGGATGAGCTGATGGTACTGAAGGAGCTGCATCAGGTGCTGATGAAGATGGTCTCAACTCTGGAGCTGGCACTGTCACAGGTCTGGCCTGGGTCTTGAACTGAGTCCTGGGCTAGAGAGGGTGACTGTCATCATCATCACCATCATCACCATCATCTGAAGTGTGAGGAATGGGTACTGCATACACTTCCTTCTCGAGCTCATCATTAGTCTTGGTCAACCCATCTACCTTGTTGTTCAGTGTGTGGAACTTGTTCTCAACTATCCTTTCCAGACTCTTCTGGTTCTGCAAGATGTCTGTGATGTCCTTCTGCATGCCCTGGATAGTGGTAAGGATTAGATCCATCTGCTCACTCCTGGTCCATGGCACTGGAGCACTAGTGGCTCTGGCTGCCTCTGCCTCTGCATGTGCAGTAGATGAAATGGGATGACTAGGATCCATCACCACAACATTGTCCTAAAACTCAGTCTGGAGTGGCATATGAGGTCGATCAAGTGCATATACATTCTTCTCTAGCTTGGAGTTGATAAGCATCTGAATGTATCGTGCATATCCACAAGATCTCTTCTGATCAGTAACAGTCCTCTTCACGGTTGATAACCCACAAGTATAGGGGATCAGTTTTAGCCTCTTTCGATAAGTAAGAGTGTCGAACCCAACGAGGAGCTAAAGGTAGAACAAATATTGCCTCAAGTTCTATCGACCACTGATACAACTCTACGCACGCTTAACGTTCGCTTTACCTAGAACAAGTATGAAACTAGAAGTACTTTGTAGGTGTTGTAGGATAGGTTTGCAAGATAATAAAGAGTATGTAAATAAAAACTAGGGGCTGTTTAGATAAAGAAACAACTAAGTTAGTTTTAGTAGAGAGCTTTTTGTCACAAGAAAGTTATTTGTCCCTAGGCAATCGATAACTAGACCGGTAATCATTATTGCAATTTTATATGAGGGAGAGGCATAAGCTAACATACTTTCTCTACTTGGATCATATGCACTTATGATTGGAACTCTAGCAAGCATCCGCAACTACTAAAGATCATTAAGGTAAAACCCAACCATAGCATTAAGTATCAAGTCCTCTTTACTCCCATACGCAAACAACCTACTTACTCGGGTCTGTGCTTCCGTCACTCACGCCACCCACCATAAGCGAATCATAAACATATTGCAAACCCTACAGCGGGGATCCCTCACGCTTGCGCGACACGGAGAGCACCATAGGACAACACCAATAATAAAACATGCAACTCAAACCAATAATGATCATCAATCAACCCATAGGACAAAACGGATCTACTCAAACATCATAGGATAGCCATACATCATTGGGAAATAATATATAGCGTTGAGCACCATGTTTAAGTAGAGATTATAGTGGGGAGAAGGGGTGTTACACCACAGCATAGAGGGGGAGAGAGTTGGTGATGATGGCGGCGAAGTTGTTGGTGTAGATCGTCGTCACGATGATGGCCCCGGCGGCGTTCCGGTGCCACCGGGAGAGAGGGGGAGAGAGCCCCCTCCTTCTTCTTCTTCCTTGACCTCCCCCCTAGATGGGAGGAGGGTTTCCCCTCTGGTCCTTGGCCTCCATGGCAGCAGAGGGGCGGGAGCTGATAATCCCCAAGTGCAAGGAATCATCGTAGAAATTTCCAAAGGTGGAAGTGATAAGTATGGAGTGTCGAACCCACAAGGAGCTAAAGGTAAGATCAATATTCTCTCAAGTCCTATCTGCCACTGATACGAATCTACGTACGCCGAACGTTTGCTTCCAACTAGAAACGAGAAATAAAACTACGTTGTGGGTATGAAGAGAATAGCTTTGCATGATATCGGAGAACTAAAATATAAAAATAGGTGCTGTTATCATAAAGTTAGAATATATTACAATATATTACAAATAGCGAGTGTGGAATAATGATGAGTCGGTGTTCGGAATTGTCCTAGGCAATTGTTAACAAGATCGGTAATCATTATTGCAATTTTATATGAGGGAGAGGCATAAGCTAACATACTTTCTCTACTTGGATCATATGCACTTATGATTGGAACTCTAGCAAGCATCCGCAACTAGTAAAGATCATTAAGGTAAAACCCAACCATAGCATTAAAGCATCAAGTCCCCTTTATCCCATACACAACAACCCCCTTACTCGGGTTTAAGATTCTGTCACTCTAGCAACCCACTATAAGCAAATCATGAATGTATTGCAACACCCTACAGCGGGAATCCTTCACGTGTGCGCGGCACGGAAGGCACCATAGGACAGCACCAAAATAAACATACAACTCAAACCAATCTAGATCATCAATCAACCCATAAGACAAAAGAAATCTTCTCAAAACATCATAGGATGGCAACACATTATTGGATCATAATATGTGGCATAAAGCACCATGTTCAAGTAGGGGATTACAGCGGGACGCGGGAGAGTGGACAGCTGAAAAGATATGAGGACGGTGATGAAGAAGGTGATGTTGATGAAGACGATCACCACGGCGATGGTTCCCCCGATGGCACTCTGGCGCCACCGAGAGAGAGGGGGAAAGGGTCTCTCCCTTGTGCCTCCTCCTCCATGGCCTCCCCCTTAGGTGGGGAGAGGTTCTCCCTCTGGTCCTTGGCCTCCATGGTGATGGTGGCCCCTCCGTCTTCCTCCTCCATGGTCTCTGGTGATGGTGACCCCGTCCGGCAGGGTGCCGGAGAGGGCCAAGATTGATCTTTCATGGCTACAGAGACTTGCGGCGGTGGAACTTCCGATCTAGGTTTCTTTCTGGAGGTTTCTCGATTTATAGGAGTACTTGGCATCGAAATCAAGTCAGGAGGGGGGGGGGGTGCTCGAGGGGCCCACAAGCCAGGGGGGCGCGCCCTAGGGGGGGGCGCCCCCTAGGCTTGTGGCTTCCTCAGGACTCCTCTCCGGTATCTTTTTGCTCCAGTATTTTTTATATTTTCCAAAAATATTCTCCTTAAATTTTCAGCCCATTCCGAGAACTTTTATTTCTGCACAAAAACAACACCACGGTAACTCTGCTGAAAACAGCGTCAGTACGGGTTAGTTCTAATCAAATCATACCAAAATCATATAAAATTATTGTAAACATGGCATGAATACTTCATAAATTATAGATACGTTGGAGACGTATAAGCATCCCCAAGCTTAATTTCTGCTCGTCCTCGAGTAGGTAAATGATAAAAGAAATAATTTATGAAGTGTGAATGCTAGCAAGTGCAAAAGTTTGATCAATGATAATTCCAATCACTTTTTCTAGCTTCAATATAAACCATAAACAGTAGCTCATCTCATAAAACTTCTCATGATCAAGTAACAAGCTATTCACATGTTAAAGTATAGACCAGAAAGTTTCTTGAAAACTAACAAACCATATTCCTAGTCATCGAACAATTGCAATTCATCTTATTTTCAGGAAGGGTCTATGTAAGAGCTTTGATTTATCAAATTCCACATACTCAACTATCATATAGTCTTCCATGATTATCGACACTCAAAGCATATTTTTAGAACAAATAGCATCCATCGAACACAGAGAAAGATAGGGGCTTAATGTTTCGCCTCCAAACTTATTTATCATATAGATAATTGTCAACAATAATAATTCATGATCAAATATATTTGACTGCATATATCTGTTTGGATCTTTCCCACCACATGATGCTTGCCGACTAATAGATTGAGGTTGGAATAAGAAATTGACTCAACAAGAATAGTAAATAACATGAAAGTAAATAGGTTGGCCCTTCGCAGAGGGAAGCAGGGATTTGCATATGTGTCAGGGGTCATTGTTTAAAACAGAGATGAATATAATTTTGGGAGGTATGCTTTCATTGTCAACATAACAACCAAGAGATTTCACCATCTTCCATGCTAGATACATTATAGGCGGTTCCCAAACAGAATGATAAATTTTTTACTCCCCCTCCACCAATCAAACACACTCCACGGTGAGCCGAATCCACGGGTACCGTCCATACAAACAACAATCCTGGGGGAGTTTTGTTTCATTATATTTTGATTTGATTTTTGAGCAATGGAATTGGGCATCCCGAATACCAGCCACTTTCTCGTGAATGATAGTGAATCAACACATATCGTGAGAATAACCCACCTAGCATGGAAGATACTGACCGCCCCTAGTTGCTACATGAGCGATTCGGGCATACAAAACAGAATATTATTTGAAGGTTTAGAGTTTGGCACATGCAAATTTACTTGGAACGACAGGTAAATACCGCATATAGGTAGGTATGGTGGACTCTCATGGAAGAAACTAGGCTCAAGGGTTTGGATGCACAAGTAGTATCTCTACTTAGTACGAAGTTTTGGCTAGCAAAAGGTTCTAAACAAGCACCACATGTTAGAGGATCCATAACAATATAACTTCTATGCAAATATACCCAAACATAACTCATTAAGTTGTCTTCCTTGTCCAATTTTAACTAATTTGCTCGAGTTTGAAAATAATTAATGGGTATTCACAATCATAGAAGATGTCCAAGATAATATATTTATATGTGGAATCTCTCTTCCTTCAATATTCTTTCATGAATTGTTCAAGTGACCAATGCGGTGTTTGCTAACTTTCAATAAATTTTACCACCTATACTTATTATGTGTGAAGTCATTACTCCCCATGGGATAAGTATATGAAGCATATTTAATTTCAGATTTATGATATTCAATTTATTCAACCATTTACTCATAGGATATAAGTGAAGCACGAGAGTGAATGACAAACTACTCCAAAAAGATATAAGTGAGGATCAATGCGTAGTCCATTAGTTAAATAGCCATGTGAGGACTTTCTCTCTTATTCAGAATTTCAGATCCAATGCTTTTATTCAAACAGCAAAACAAAATAAAAATGGCACTCCAAGAATAGCACGCATCATGTGAATGAATAAAAATTTAGGCTCAACATAGGCTAACCGGTAATTGTTGATGAAGAGAGATGGGATGCGTAGCATCCCCAAGCTTAGATGCTTGAGACTTCTTGAAATATTTAGTTGGGGTGCCTTGGGCATCCCCAATCTTGAGCTTTTGTATCTCGTTCAATACTCTCATATCATGGTTTCACCTATTCTAAAAAACTTCATCCACACAAAACTCGAAAAGAACTCGTGAGATAGGTTAGTACACATAAGAATAAATCAGCACTTCATGTACTGCCAAGATAAGTTGCATAATAATTTCCAAACATAATCTACTGTTTACTACCGTTTCCACAATTTATATCTACCAATATAGGCTATGGAAACTAGAGGATAAGTAGATAACAAAACTATGACAGCAATCTGTCCAAATAGAACAGTCTGTAGCAATTTATGAAAACAGTGTACTTCCGTAACTCAAAAAATTATGAAAATTTAGGATATGCTAAATAATTTATATGACAATACTGTGTAAAAATTTCAGAAACTTTCCACGTTCCAGTAAAATATGAAAATTCAAACACTACAGCAAAAGTTTCTGTTTTTTACACAGCACACATCAAACATGCAATGCAAGCATCCTAAGACAATTCTTGGAACTTTTTATTGAAAAACAAGATTATAAATAACACCTAACATAGAAAATAAAATAAAATGACGCTCCAAGCAAAACTCATATTATGTGACGAATAAAAATATAGCTCCAAGTAAGATATACCGATAGTGTTGAAGACGAAAGAGGGGATGCCTTCCGGGGCATCCCCAACCTTAGGCGCTTGAGTCTTCCTTGGATATTACCTTGGGGGTGCCTTGGGCATCCCCAAGCTTAGTTTCTTGTCACTCCTTATTCTCCTCATATCGGTGTCTCACCCAAAACTTGAAAACTTCAATCACACAAAACTTAACGGAACTTCGTGAGATGGGTTAGTATAATAAAGGTAGATCATTCACCTAGGTACTGTCAAGACAAGATTCATAATTGTTCCCACATGATACCTACTGTATTCTATCATTCCCATAATTTATATTACTGAATATAAGCTATGGTAACGCTCCAGTAAAAAATGAAAATTCCTGTACTGGAGTCAAAAGTTTCTGTTTTGGTTCAGCATCAATTCTACTTATCTTGTGAGTCATCCCAAAGGTTTTACTTGGCACTTTATTGAAAGAAAACATATAAAACATAGTTACTACAGTAGCCTAATCATGATAACACACAAAAACAGTAGGGGTAAATATTGGGTTGTCTCCCAACAAGCGCTTTTCTTTAATGCCTTTTTAGCTAGGCATGACATTTTAATGATACTCTTCCAAGCCTAATTCCGATGATAATTTTATTCATACTCTAAAAGATATAAGTGAAGTTCATAGAGCATTATACAATTGATATATATTAACCAATATCCAAGCTCAAAATATATAAGTGAAGCACACGAAGCATTCTATAAAGCCATACTCAAAAGGTTTAAGTGAAGCACAAAGAGCATTCTACAAAGCCATACTCAAAAGATCTAAGTGAAGCGCATGAAGCATTCTACAAATCAATGAAGGACTATCTCATACTAGAAGGGTGCATAAAAGGAAGAAAAAAACACTAAAGACACATATCATGTGAACAAAACAAAAACCGAGGTATACCGAAAATTGTTGGAGAATAAAGATGGGATGCCTTCCGGGGCATCCCCAAGCTTAGATGCTTGAGTCTCCTTGAAATATTTACTTGGGGTGCCTTGGGCATATCCAAGCTTGAACTCTTGTCTCTCCGTATTCTTCTTATATCGATACCCCCTCGGTCTTTGAACACTTCATTCACACAAAACTTAACAAAACCCTCGTGAGATCCGTTAGTATAATAAAGCAAAATACTACTTTAAGTACTGTTTTGAACTCATTCCAAATTCATATTAGCATTATATCTACTGTAGTCCAACTTCACCATGGTTCATACCCTCCGATGCTACCCATAGATTCATCAAAATAAGAGAACAATGCATAGAAAACAGAATCTTTCAAAAACAGGACAGTCTGTAGCAATCTGAACACTTCGTATACTTCTGTAACTCAAAAAATTCTGAAACTTTAGGACAAATTAAAAAATTTCTATAGAAGTACTGTGTAAAAATTTCAGAAACTTTTGACATTCTAGTAAGAAATGTCAATTCATGCACTACAGTCAAAGTTTCTGTTTTTGCACCGCACAAAGCAAACAAGCAATCTAATCATCCTAAAACCAAATCTTGGCACATTATTTTTATAATACAATGGATATATACAAAGGGATAATTATTTTTGAGAAACTTCCATGAAAAATTCTACATTGTTTCCATGAGCATGAACACAAGTGTTCAAGGTCGACCCTCACTTCTCCAATGCACAACCTTCCAATCACTTCTCTTTTTGAAAAACTTCTTAGGCAAGAGACAAGTAATTCTTTTTGTATTTTTCATTATTTAATTTTTTGTTTGTTTCACCCACAACTAAAGAAAGCAAAAAGGGAAAACAAAATCTACTTAGTGAAGAAAGCAAACAAGCACACACGAGAATATCAACCCCACGCTATTGCTCCCCGGCAACGGCGCCAGAAAAGAGCTTGATAATCCCCAAGTGCAAGGAATCATCGTAGCAATTTCCATAGGTGGAAGTGATAAGTATGGAGTGTCGAATCCACAAGGAGCTAAAGGTAAGATCAATATTCTCTCAAGTCCTATCTGCCACTGATACGAATCTACGTACGCCGAACGTTTGCTTCCAACTAGAAACGAGAAATAAAACTACGTTGTGGGTATGAAGAGAATAGCTTTGCATGATATCGGAGAACTAAAATATAAAAATAGGTGCTGTTATCATAAAGTTAGAATATATTACAATATATTACAAATAGCGAGTGTGGAATAATGATGAGTCGGTGTGCGGAATTGTCCTAGGCAATTGTTAACAAGATCGGTAATCATTATTGCAATTTTATATGAGGGAGAGGCATAAGCTAACATACTTTCTCTACTTGGATCATATGCACTTATGATTGGAACTCTAGTAAGCATCAGCAACTACTAAAGATCATTAAGGTAAAACCCAACCATAGCATTAAAGCATCAAGTCCCCTTTATCCCATACGCAACAACCCCCTTACTCGGGTTTAAGCTTCTGTCACTCTAGCAACCCACTATAAGCAAATCATGAACGTATTGCAACACCCTACAATGGGAATCCTTCACGTGTGCGCGGCATGGAAGACACCATAGGACAGCACCAAAATAAACATACAACTCAAACCAATCTAGATCATCAATCAACCCATAAGACAAAAGAAATGTACTCAAAACATCATAGGATGGCAACACATCATTGGATCATAATATGTGGCATAAAGCACCATGTTCAAGTAGGGGATTACAGCGGGATGCGGGAGAGTGGACCGCTGAAAAGATATGAGGACGGTGATGAAGAAGGTGCTGTTGATGAAGACGATCACCGCGGCGATGGTTCCCCCGATGGCACTCCGGCGCCACCGAGAGAGAGGGGGAAAGGGTCTCCCCCTTGTGCTTCCTCCTCCATGGCCTCCCCCCTAGGTGGGGAGAGGTTCTCCCTCTGGTCCTTGGCCTCCATGTGATGATGGCCCCTCCGTCTTCCTCCTCCATGGTCTCCGGTGATGGTGACCCCCTCCGGCAGGGTGCCGGAGAGGGCCAAGATTGATCTTTCGTGGCTACAGAGACCTGCGGCGGCGGAACTTCCAATCTAGGTTTCTTTCTGGAGGTTTCTCGATTTATAGGAGTACTTGGCGTCGAAATCAAGTTAGGGGGGGGGGGGGTGCTCGAGGGGCCCACAAGCCAGGGGGGCGCGCCCTAGGGGGGGCGCCCCCTAGGCTTGTGGCTTCCTCGACACTCCTCTCCGGTATCTTTTTGCTCCAGTATTTTTTATATTTTCCAAAAATATTCTCCGTAAATTTTCAGCCCATTCCGAGAACTTTTATTTCTGCACAAAAACAACACCACGGTAACTCTGCTAAAAACAGCGTCAGTCCGGGTTAGTTCTAATCAAATCATACCAAAATCATATAAAATTATTGTAAACATGGCATGAATACTTCATAAATTATAGATACGTTGGAGACGTATCAGGAGCCCCTCCGAGATTGGATCTCTCTCTCTCTGTTTCCTTCTGTTTCTGCCTTCCCAGATTCTGGCCTTTCACCGTTTCTTAAATTCCCGGAGATCCGTAACTCTGATTGGGCTGAAATTTTAACACGATTTTTATCCAGATATTAGATTTCTTGTGGTGAAAGAAGGGTACCAACCGCCTTACGGGGTGAGCACAAGGTTCCAGGGCGCGCCCTACCCCCTGGGGCACGCCCCTATGGCTTGTGGGCCCCTCGGGCATCGTCTCGCGTGATTCTTTTCCCCAAAAATCACATATATTCCAAAAAAAAATCTCCGTAAGTTTTTATCGCGTTTGGACTTCGTTTGATATGGATTTTCTGCGAAACAAAAAATATGCAACAAACAGGAACTGGCACTCGGCACTGGATCTATATGTTAGTCCCAAAAATAGTATAAAAAGTTGCCAAAAGTATATGAAAGTTGTAGAATATTGGCATGAAACAATCAAAAATTACAGATACGACGGAGACGTATCAGCATCCCCAAGCTTAATTCCTGCTCGTCCTCGAGTAGGTAAATGATAAAAAAGATAATTTTTGATGTGGAATGCTACCTAGCATAATCTTGATCATATAATCTAATCATGGCATGAATATTAAGACACGAGTGATTCAAAGCAATAGTCTATCATTTGACATTAAGAAAATAATACTTCAAGCATACTAAGAAAGCAATCATGTCTTCTCAAAATAACATGGCCAAAGAAAGTTTTCCCTACAAAATCATATAGTCTGGCTATGCTCCATCTTCATCACACAAAGTATTAAATCATGCACAACCCCGGTTTTAGCCAAGCAATTGTTTCATACTCTAGTATTCTCAAACTTTTTCAACTTTCACGCAATACATGAGCGTGAGCCATGGATATAGCACTATAGGTGGAATAGAATATGGTGGTTGTGGAGAAGACAAAAAGAAGGAGATAGTCTCACATCAACTAGGCGTATCAACGGGCTATGGAGATGACCATCAATAGATATCAATGTGAGTGAGTAGGGATTGCCATGCAACGGATGCACTAGAGCTATAAGTGTATGAAAGCTCAAAAAGAAACTAAGTGGGTGTGCATCCAACTCGCTTGCTCACGAAGACCTAGGGCATTTTGAGGAAGCCCATCATTGGAATATACAAGACAAGTTCTATAATGAAAAATTCCCACTAGTATATGAAAGTGACAATATAGGAGACTCTCTATCATGAAGATCATGGTGCTACTTTGAAGCACAAGTGTGGAAAAAGGAATAGTAGCATTGCCCCTTCTCTCTTTTCTCTCATTTTTTTAGCGGGCTTCTTTGGCCTCTTTATTTTTATTTGGGCTTCTTTGACCTCTTTTATTTATTTGTAAAGTCCGGAGACTGATCCCAACTTGTGAGGGAATCATAGCTTCCATCATCCTTTCCTTACATGGGACAATGCTCTAATAATGATGATCATCACACTTTTATTTACTTACAACTCAAGAATTACAACTCGATAATAGAACAAAATATGACTCTATATGAATGCCTCTGGCGGTGTACCGGGATGTGCAATGATCTAGCATAGCAATGACATAAAAAAAGGACAAGCCATGAAAACAACATGCTAGCTATCTTACGATCATGCAAAGAAATATGACAATGATGGTGCGTGTCATAATAAGCGGAACGGTGGAAGTTGCATGGCAATATATCTCAGAATGGCTATGGAAATGCCATAATAGGTAGGTATGGTGGCTGTTTTGAGGAAGAGAATATGGTGGGTTTAATGCATCGGCGAAAGTTGCGCGGTACTAGAGAGGCTAGCAATGGTGGAAGGGTGAGAGTGCGTATAATCCATGGACTCAACATTAGTCATAAAGAACTCACATACTTATTGCAAAAATTTATTAGTCATCGAAACAAGGTACTACACGCATGCTCCTAGAGGAAGGGTTGGTAGGAGTTAACCATTGCACGATCTCGACCTCCACACAAAGGATGACAATCAATAAATAAATCATGCTCCGACTTCATCACATAACGGTTCACCATACGTGCATGCTACGGGAATCACAAACTTTAACACAAGTATTTCTACCAATCCACAATTACTCACTAGCATGACTCTAGTATCACCATCCTTATATTGCAAAACTATTGCAAGGAATCAAACATATCATATTCAGTGATCTACAAGTTTTATGTAGGATTTTATGACTAACCATGTGAATGACCAATTCCTGTTGACTCTCTAAATAGATATAAGTGAAGCAAGAGAGTTTAATTATTTCTACAAAATATATGCCCACGCTCTAACAAATATAAGTGAAGCAAAAGAGCATTCTACAAATGGCGGTTTTCTATGTGTAGAGAAACAGGCAATCCAAACTTCAAATGATATAAGTGAAGCACATGAAGCATTCTATAAAGCCATACTCAAAAGATATAAGTGAGGTGCAAAGAGCCTTCTATAAATCAACCAAGGACTTTCTCATACCAGCATGGTGCATTATTAAAAGAAAAATAAAAAGCACACGACGCTCCAAGATTTATGCATATCATGTAACGAATAAAAATATAGCTCCAAGTAAAATTACCGATGGTTGTTAGAAGAAAGAGGGGATGCCTTCCGGGGCATCCCCAAGCTTAGTTTCTTGGGAGTCCTTGAATATTACCTTGGGGTGCCTCGGGCATCCCCAAGCTTAGTCTCTTTCCACTCCTTATTCCTTCATCCATCGTGATCTCACCCAAAACTTGAAAACTTCAATCACACAAAACTTAACAAAACCCTCGTGAGATCCGTTAGTATAATAAAACAAATCACCACTTCAAGTACTGTTGCAAACCCATTCATATTTTGTTTTTGCATTGTAGCTACTGTATTATAACTTCTTTATGGCTTATACCACCGATAAAATCGATAGTTTCATCAAAACTAGGAAAACAATGCATCAAAAACAGAATATGTCTTAAACAGGACAGTCTGTAGAAATCTGAACATTTACTATACTTATGTAACTCTAAAAATTCTGAAAAATTAGGAAAAAATAAAATTTTTGCATAGAAGTACTGTGTAAAAATTTCAGAAACTTTTGACATTCCAGTAAAAAATGTAAATTCACGCACTACAGTCAAAGTTTCTGTTTTTGCACTGCACACACCAAACAAGCAATCTAATCATCCTAAAGGCAAATCTTGGCACATTATTTTTATAATACAAGGGAGTTATACAAGGGGATAATTATTTTTGTTGAAAATTTTCTGTAATTAAGATTCGCAAAGTTTCCATGGGCATGAACAAAGTTCAAGGAGCTCCCCCACTTCAACGGTGCTCGTCCTTCTTACTTTCACTTCTCTTTTTGAAAAAGTTTTAGGTTCCCCTCTTTATTTTTTTGTTTTTGAGCTATATAAAAGCACACCACAGAATTAAAATGACTCTCTAAAACTTCCATGTTGTCTCCCTGGCAGCGCTTTTTTTAAAGCCATTAAGCTAGGCATAAAGTGCTCAAGTAATGGATCTACCCGGATCCCAAGGTATATCAAAGCCAATTTTAATTAACAATGATTTGTAATTTAGTAGTGAGCACAAAGTAACATATATCATGCAACAACGAAGTCTAACTCTCTTCCTATGCATCGGCATGTCATAGAAGAACAATTCATGCACACAAAGTAAAGTCCAATGCATAGTATAAACAGTTTCTTGCAATTTTATCATATTGGAAACTTAGATAGGCAGAGATGTAGTTCCTCTCTCATAATAATTGCAAGTAGGAGCAGCAAGCACATGCATATTATATTTATCAAAATTATCATGTGCAATAGTAGAACGCAACCCATAAATATAATCCTTAATAAGCGCAAACTTCTCCGATATAGTGTAGTTGGGAGAATTCAAAAAGATAATAGGACTATCATGCGTGGGTGCAATAGCAACAATTTCATTCTTAACATAAGGAACTATAGCAAGTTCATCTCCATAAGCATAATTCATATTGGCATCATGGCCACAAGTATAGCAAGCATCAATTTCATCAAAAAGGGATATTTCAAATGAATCCAAGGGATCATAGCAATCAACATAGCATTCATCCTTCGGTAAGCACGAAGGGAAATTAAATAATGTATGAGTTGACGAGTTACTCTCATTAGAAGGTGGGCACGGGTAGCTAATCCGCTCTTCCTCCTTTTGTTCTTCGCTCTCCTTGTCATCTTTTTCATCTAATGAGCTCACAGTGTCAGGAATTTCTTCTTCCATAGATTCCTGCAAAATATTAGTCTCTTCTTGGACAGCGGAGACTTTCTCAATAAAAGCATTAATACCGGCATTATATTTATAATTCTCATAGCAATATCGAAGTATAGCAAGATTTTTAGATCTATAAACAGCATCATCATAATTTTCATACTCCTCAAACAAACATTTAATTTCACAAGCACCCATAAAAGCAATGAATTCTTCTATTCGTTCCACATCATAGTAATCATATATACCATTAGCATAAGAAGCCAAGGTTTCATTATCATTAAATTTACATGAAAAGGGAAGGTGTGGAGCCTTCATCCTAGAGCAACAAGTATAATCATATCTCAAGCATAAATTCCGAGCATACCAATGTAACATATGAATTTGATCCCATAACAGTTTCCCTTTTTGAGTCAAGCGATAATCCCTAAAGTATTCACGTTGATCCAATGTGTGTCCCATTATATAATTGAATGGGGTTTTCTCAGGATTATTAAAGTAGTGCATAATATCTTTCACATAACAAGCATCGAGGGTTTTAGGAGGTTCCCCATCTCCATGAGTAGCAAGTACACCTAATTTTTTTGGTATTTCGTGTTCCATATCCATAACTAAAGATAGAGAACAACTTAGAACAGCAAATAAAATCTACTTAGTGATAAAGCAAACAAGCACCCACGATAATATTCACCCCACGCTATTGCTCCCCGGCAACGGCGCCAGAAAAAGGTCTTGATAACCCACAAGTATAGGGGATCAGTTGTAGCCTCTTTCGATAAGTAAGACTGTCGAACCCAACGAGGAGCTAAAGGTAGAACAAATATTCCCTCAAGTTCTATCGACCACCGATACAACTCTACGCACGCTTAACGTTCGCTTTACCTAGAACAAGTATGAAACTAGAAGTACTTTGTAGGTGTTGTAGGATAGGTTTGCAAGATAGTAAAGAGTATGTAAATAAAAACTAGGGGCTGTTTAGATAAAGAAACAACTAAGTTAGTTTTAGTAGAGTGCTTTTTGTCACAAGAAAGTTATTTGTCCCTAGGCAATCGATAACTAGACCGGTAATCATTATTGCAATTTTATATGAGGGAGAGGAATAAGCTAACATACTTTCTCTACTTGGATCATATGCACTTATGATTGGAACTCTAGCAAGCATCCGCAACTACTAAAGATCATTAAGGTAAAACCCAACCATAGCATTAAGTATCAAGTCCTCTTTACTCCCATACGCAAACAACCTACTTACTCGGGTCTGTGCTTCCGTCACTCACGCCACCCACCATAAGCGAATCATAAACATATTGCAAACCCTACAGCGGGGATCCCTCATGCTTGCGCGACACGGAGAGCACCATAGGACAACACCAATAATAAAACATGCAACTCAAACCAATAATGATCAACAATCAACCCATAGGACAAAACGGATCTACTCAAACATCATAGGATAGCCATACATCATTGGGAAATAATATATAGCGTTGAGAACCATGTTTAAGTAGAGATTACAGCGGGGAGAAGGGGTGTTACACCGCTGCATAGAGGGGGAGAGAGTTGGTGATGATGGCGGCGAAGTTGTTGGTGTAGATCGTCGTCACGATGATGGCCCCGGCGGCGTTCCGGTGCCACCGGGAGAGAGGGGGAGAGCGCCCACTCCTTCTTCTTCTTCCTTGACCTCCCCCCTAGATGGGAGGAGGGTTTCCCCTCTGGTCCTTGGCCTCCATGGCAGCGGAGGGGCGGGAGCCCCTCCGAGATTGGATCTCTCTCTCTGTTTCCTTCTGTTTCTGCCTTCCTAGATTCTGGCCTTTCACCGTTTCTTACATTCCCGAAGATCCGTAACTCCGATTGGGCTGAAATTTTAACACGATTTTATCTAGATATTAGCTTTCTTGCGGCGAAAGAAGGATACCAACCGCCTTACGGGGTGACCACAAGGGTCCAAGACGCGCCCTACCCCTTGGGGCGCGCCCCTATGGCTTGTGGGCCCCTCGGGCATCGTCTCGCGTTGATTCTTTTTCCCAAAAATCACATATATTCCAAAAAAAATCTCCGTAAGTTTTTATCGCGTTTGGACTTCGTTTGATATGGATTTTCTGCGAAACAAAAAACATGCAACAAACAGGAACTGGCACTGGGCACTGGATCAATATGTTAGTCCCAAAAATAGTATAGAAAGTTGCCAAAAGTATATGAAAGTTGTAGAATATTGGCATGAAACAATCAAAAATTATAGATACGACAGAGACGTATCAACAGTTTCAACAATCAAGTCCATGACCCTAGATCTGGTGTGAAGGTCAATGTGATGCTGCATGAGAATCCTCAGATCATCTTGTCATCTCCTGACTTGGGCATCAATGTATACCTCATGATGGTGTTGGTGGTGGTCAGTCCTGCTTGCGGGTAGTATACTGAGCCAAACTTATGTGAATGCACATAGTCAGCAGGAATCTCCTTGTACATCTTTTCCATGGAGTTATGATTCATCTTGGCCTCAGTGTACACATCCAAATCACCATCTTGTACCTGTGGGGCTCCTAAGATGGTAGCCCACTCTTCAACTGTAGATTCATACCTGACACCTTCAGTCATCCAGACAATCCTACCATCTCTATAAAATGAGCAGTGGAGTAGAATTGCATGATCATCTCATCATTCCAAGGAGTGAACTCTCTACCAACAAAAGCATCAATGTCAATGGCCTTGAAGTTTTCTTGTACATGGGGAAAATAGTCTCCATTCTCCTTAATGTAGTCCTAGTCTACATATCTCATATCACTAACAGCTGTGCTCTTGTCCAGAAGAATAGTCTCATAAAAATCTTGCCGCTCTTTGGTGTAGAATGTATAATCTACAACAGTCCTTCTCCTCTGAGAATATGGATCTATAGCTCTCCATTCGCCCAGCCCTGAATCCTTCCTCTTCTTCATGTCCTCAGCAATAGGATGGTTGTCATTGTGCTCTGGAAGGTGAGGTCTCAGCTTCCTCAAAATAGTCATCTCATCTTCTTCAGCAGCAGCTCTGGAGGAGGAACCCTTGTTCTTGGTTGTAGCTGAAACATCCTTGGTTGTCCTCTTGGACTTAGGAGCTCTGGGCTTCTTGGGACCAGCTGACTTGCTCTTGGATGGGGCCTGAGTGGACATGGCATCAGCAAGCAGCTTCTTCTTCTTCTTGGGAGGAGCCTTGGCAGCTAGCTCTTCCTCTTCTTCAGCTTCTTCTGGATCTTCATACATGGAAGTAGGTCTGCCTACAACATGTACAATTCTCTTTCTGCTCCTCTTCTTCTCATCTGCCTTCTTGGGCATGGAACTTCTAGCTGGCTCAATGGACATGGTTTCCCTAGCACTCTCTGGTGCTCTCATATCTTCAGAACTGGCATACTCCTTTCTCACTGGCCTCCTAGATGAAGTGTCCTTAGTTGCAGACTTCTTTGTAGCTCTCTCTGCTTTTTCTTAACAAGAACCTCCTCTGGCACAAAGTTTGAATCTTCCTCATCTTAGTTCAACTTCGTCCTGGCTCTTGTAGCAGCCTTGGGCAACCAATGAGAACTTGGGGTGCCTGGATCTTCTGATGAAGAAGAACTGGCCTCAGGACTAGTGCCCGGATCTGCATCAACACTGGGCTCTCTGAAATCATACTGGCTGACATGCTGACCCTGTGAATAGAGCATAGAAGAGCAGTGGGGTTGAGCATCACAAAACATATAAGTTTTTCAAAATTTGAACAAAGAAATTCTTAAGTTTAGCATTCTGCAAAAGGGATTTTGGTACCACCGAGTCAAAATTTTCGGATCCACCGAGACACATAGTCTACTTCACAGAAACTTGGCAGCCATTTCGGTGTCACCGAAAATGGCCGCTCGGTTTCACCGAGACTATTCTCAGGAACCCTAGAACCAAAATCGGTAGAACCGATTTTTGCGACTCGGTGTCATCGAGATTCGTTTTGCGGACGGCTAGACCTAAAAATTTCTCGTTCGCTAATCTAATGGAAGTTTTTGTGGAGTAGGAAGCTTTCAATCTATGGCAAGAATACAGAGCAACCCTAATGCGCTTGAATTAGACTTTGGAACACATGAGGGGATGAAAACCATACCCTAACTTGGCGATGGTCCGACTACAGCGACGACGGCGGTGTTGATTCCCGTCGGCGGTGAAGATCCCAACGGCGGAGGTGCTCGGGGAAACAAGGGCAGCGACCATGGGGTACGGTGCGGCAGTTCGGGGTTTGGAGAAAAAAACTTTTGAGGATTGAATTTCAAAAGTCGGGTCCGCCAGGTTATATACCCCTGACTCTCGGTGAAACCGATTAGAACATTTTGGTGCCACCGAGTTTCCTAACTGTCAGGAGACAGAGAAACTCGATAAGACCAAGAATACCCAATCGGTTGTACCGAGATCAAAAACCTAGATCAACTCAGTGATTCGGTGGAACCGAGTTTTTGGGGTTGGTTACACCGAGATTCACAAAGAGGTTTTGGAATGCAGCTCTTGTCGACACGGTACCCCGAGTGCTCCTCACACAGAGGGATCAAGAAGTGCTTGTTCAAGTTTTGTGATGTAGCATGAATAGAACTTGAGACGAGAAAGCATAGATAGCTAGAGAGGGGTCCTAGGCATTCTTGTACATCCAATTGGCAAAAAGAAAACTAAAAGCCAAATAACAACAATTGGATATCCTCGAATTATTAAAGATATGCAAACCAACATGATCACAGAATAAAATGTCAAATGAAATCATGGAAAACATGCACAAACACTCTAGCATCTATCAAGCACTTTGGCGATGACGTAGTCATCTATATATGAGTATATTGACTTAGGAGCCAAGTAAGAATACTTGATCATAGGTCATACTCATCGTTTAAGCACAAGTGGGGTTGCCACTTTTACATAAAGCTTGTTAAAGTTGTCACATTCTAAGAGATGCTTTAACTCAAGTCTTAGAGTAAAGCTTCCCCTTGATGTGACATCCCCCCTAGGAGGGATAAACTAACCTTGGGTTTTGTCGTAGAAGACTTCATGTGGGTGATGTAGTGGTGGATGCTCATAGTTGATGAAGATCATCTTGAGTTGGGAGCAATCCTCTTCGTTTCTTACTCTTCTCACCTACATGGATTAGTCCCACACACAAGAGAAAAATACAAGGATATCTATGAACATGGAGTGCAAAGCATACATGATGATGTCCATGGATTCATTAATTACCTTGTACCTTGCTTACCTTTGAGGGAATGTGTGACTCCTTGAACTATTGCATAATGTTTATGTTGATTGCAACTAGTCCTTGCCAATAAAGAATGTGAGTGAATTTGATTGGCGGAGTCACCCCTCAAGAACTTCTCTAGTTCTTCTTGGGGACCCACATCAAGTTGATGGGAATCCTTGGAGTTGAAGTAGCACTTGTAGAAGTTGAGCTTGTAGTAGCCTTGGGAACCCACTTGACCATGGCTTGGAATTCATCTTCATATGAGTCAATCTCCTCTTGAAGCTTGTCCTTGCCCTTGGGCTTGTGGTCTTGTGGTGGAAGGTCATCTTGAGCTTTTGTTCCCTTGGGAAGAGTATGTTCATACTTCTCCCTTTGAGGAACAAACTTGGGCTTGGGGTATTGACCTTCTTCCCATTCAACTCCATTGGTGTTGAAGTAGCCAATGCCATGGTTCTTCCGGCATCCTCCATGCTTGCGTACAATTTCCTCAAATTGCTTACATCCGGCAAGACTTTTTTAGATAGCTTTTTCTATAATCCCTTTCAATAGATCATTTTCTTGCTCAAGTGTAACTTGGCGAAGAGAATCGTTAGTGGAATCAATAGAACTACTAGAAGCAATATCATTGGATTTATCATTTTTATTGCTACTAGTTGAAGAACCTTTCTTGCCTTTGTTACTAGTTTGCTTAGCCTTAACTTGTGGAATGAATGTAGACAAGAGAAGTCATTTGGCTAGATAAGAGGAAGTCTTCTTTCGAAGATCGTCATTGATAGCTTTAAGGAATTCATGCTCTTGCTCCAAATTGAGCTTCTCGAAGCGGAGCTTCTCATGAGTCCTTACAAGTTCTCTATGATCTTCTAGAGTAGACTCGTGGGCTAACTTAAGAGTGTTTAGTTCTTTAGTTAGTCCCTCTATTTCCAACTTATCATCATCACACGACTTATCTTGACTAGAGTGATTACTAACAAGTTCATTTTGACTAGTATCACTAGATTTGTCAAATGGCAAGTCATCATCTCCTAGTAGATCATCCTCATCACTATTAAAGTCAAGGTATTCGGGGTGTGATATCATGGGGCCTTTAGCCATGAAGCAACTTCCACTCCCTTTATTTGGTGAATCAAATATGTCATAGGAGTTGGAGGAAACGAGTGCAAGTCCGGCAACACCTTCATCTTGACTATAGTCGAAATCAGAGTGATAGATTCTCTCGGAGTGATTGTCAGATTCGGAGCCGGAAACCCATTCACCAACATGAGCTTGATGTCTTCTTCTTGAGTAGCTCTTGGTGTACTTGTCCTTCTTCTCCGAGACTCTACTTCTCCTTGAGGGTCTTCGTTCATAACGATCATCTCTACTCCTTCTCTCTCTTCGAGGTGACTCATCTCTTGAGCTTCGTCTTCTAGGTGACTCTTCTCTTCATTTGTAGGGAGCCGTGCACTCATTGGAGTAGTGTCCGAGCTTCCCACAATTGTAGTAGTTTCGGTCACGACTTGACAAACGCTTCTCTTCATATCTTGAGTTGGAGCTTCGTTCTTTGCCTCTACTCTTGTGGGGATCTGTGCACTCATTGGAGTAGTGTCCGGGCATTCCACAATTGTAACAATTCCGATCACGACTAGATGAATGATTCTCTTCATATCTTGAGTTGTAGTTCCTCTCTTTGCCTCTACTCTTGTAGAACTTGTTGAATTTCTTGACCATGAGGCTTATCTCTTCATTGGTAACAAGGTTGTCGCTTCAAGTAGCGGGAGCATCACTTTGTAAGCACCGCTTGACTTGTTGTGAAGTTCTTCCTTGTCCTTGAGTGACATCTCATGAGAAACAATCCTTCCAATGACTTCCGTAGGCTTGAGATCTTTGTAGTTTGGAATCATTTGGATTAATGTGCACACGGTGTTATACTTTCCATCCAAAGCTCTAAGTATCTTCTTGATGAGGAATTTGTCGGTAATTTCTTCGCTTCCTAAGACGACAATCTCATTGGTGATGAGAGCTAGCCTAGAGTACATCTCCGTGACTCCTTCACCATCCTTCATCTTGAACTTGTCAAGTTGACTTTGAAGCACATCCAACTTAGATTCTCTGACGGAATCGGTACCTTCGTGCATATCAACCAAAGTGTCCCAAATTTCCTTTACATTCTCAAGACGGCTAATTTTGTTGAATTCTTCGAGGCATAGGCAGTTGAGTAGAATGTCACATGCTTGAGCATTGTATTGCAACATATTCAATTCTTGAGTGGCTGCTTCACGATCCGGTTCCTTTCCATCACCAAAGAAATCACCTTGCAAGCCAACACGAACAACAGCCCAAACGGCGGGGTTATGACCAAGAATATGCATTTTCATCTAATGCTTCCAACTAGCAAAAAATGTACCATCAAAGTATGGACCTCTACGGTGATAATTTCCCTCACTAGACACCATACTATCCTAGGTTGTGAAACCAATGCAATGGAGACCAAAGCTCTGATACCACTTGTAGGATCAAAAGTAAATCTAGAGGGGGGGGCTAATTAGACTACTTGACCAAATAAGAATTCTAGCTTTTCCCAATTTTAGTTGTGGTCAGATTTTTGCAATGATAGCAAGTCAAGCACACCCTACACATGCATTTCTAGGAGTATAGCAGCGGAAAGCAAAGACAAGCAAAAGTAGTAGAGGATAGGGTTAGAAGATCAAATGCAATTGTAGACACAAAGATTTTTCCCGTGGTTCCGATAGGTGGCGCCATCGTACATCCACGTTTATGGAGTCTTCAACCCACGGAGGGTAGCGGTCGTGAGAGTCCATAGAGGGCTCCACCCATAAGGGTCCACGAAGTAGCAACCTTGACTATTCCACAACGGCTTCCGTCCACGAAGGTCTAGCCTCACTATGGTTAGATCTTCACGAAGTAGGCGTTCTCCTTGCCAGTACAAACTTCTTGGTTCAACTCCACAACACAAAGTAGGAGGCTCCCAAGTGACACCTAACCAATCTAGGAGGCACCACCCTCCAAAAGGTAATAGGCTTGATAGTGATGATGAACTCCTTGCTCTTGTGCTTCAAGATGATAGACTCCTCAACACTCAATCACTCCCTCACATATTTGGCTTGGTAGAAGAGATTGATTGGGTGGAAAGCAACTTGGGGATGCTAGAAATCAAGATCCATATGGTTGGAGTGGATGATCTTGACCTCAACATAAGGGTAGGTGGTTTTCTCTCAGAAATTTGGATATGGGAAGTGTGGAACTGTTCTGAGGGCTTCTCTTGCGAGTGGGATGTGGTGGAGGGGTATATATAGGCATCTCCAAAAATCAAACCGTCACACCATTATTGACCAACTCGGTGAAACTGAAGTAAAACTCGGTCGTACCTATTTGTTCAAAATGTGGCAACTTTAGGAATCTCGGTGAGACCGATATATGATTGTCGATAGTACTGATATGAGTGGCCGAGGGCAGTTTCCAAACTCGGTGAGACCGATTCATAAAACTCGAAATTTCTGATTTTATAAACTGGGTCACCAGAATGTTGGTCACCGAAACTCGGTTGCACCAATATAGCACTTGGTGGTACCGAGAAGCTAGGGTTTTGCTGGGTTCTGTCTGAGATGAAAATCGGTTGGGCCGAGTGGAAAAACTTGGTGGCACCGATTTTGTGTGGTAGGGTTTAGACAGAGTATTTTTGTGGGAGAGCTTGTGGGTGTTTTTGGTGGCTAGCACTTGTGCACATGGAGCATTTTGTTCACCAACATTACCTCACCCCCTTTTAATAGTATTGACTTTCTTATGGACTCAAAGTGATTTCTCACAAAGTAAAATGTAGAGTCTCCTTGCTTGTAGCTTTGCCAATCCTATTCCTTGCATCTTGGGGTCTCCTCACAATCCTATAGCCATCCCATCATTGAACTTTTCCTGAGATATACTTAGTGGAAACATTAGTCCAATGAGATATATGTTGTTATTAATTACTAAAACCACCAAGGGAGAAAATGTGCTTTCAGACGGGGAGCTTGAACGGGCACGGGGACATAAGGGGCGACTTACCGCACGGCCATGTCATACTTGTCCGAAAGCTCCTTATGTTCTTAGGCCGGTCGAAGCGGTAAGATCATGGTGCGTCACTTCCTTTATCCGATCAGTTATGTAAGTCACAAGCAACTTTTCAATATATCTGAGTAGGGTTGGAGATGTTTCATAGAGACCGTGCACAACCCTGCACCTCTACTAAACTCCTACTCGAAGGACGACGACCCCGGCTTCCATGAGGATCCTGAGCTATCCATCATCTTTAAGGACGGATTCTTTTACCAAGAGAGCATGGATGGCTCTGAAATGGCTCTCCTCCCGGACTCACCGGGGGCTCTGCCGTCCACAGTAAGTATCGGTCAGGCCTCACCTCCAGAGAGACATTTTGACCTTGAATTTCTAGTTCCTCATCCCAAGGGTCATCGTTCAAAGCATCGTGCACCCGTGGAGCCCATACGACCAAACCAACCGCGGACCCACAGACCGTCAAAACGTCAAGCCATTGGTCACACGACTGCGACCACTTCCTCTTATCAAAGGTAATTTAACTATACATTTTTCTGTGGATCGCCAATGTCTATATCCTTGATCGTTCCTTGTGTACCCCCTTTGTATAGGGGTCTCGATCAGGCGCCTCTATCCAAAGAAATGGAGAACATGGGCGCAAGCCCCAATCTGAGGATCAATGCGGCTCCTGCTCCTGAGGCTCCTCAGTCTGAAGACCCAGCCACTAACCTTCTGCCCGAGAACTCGTTTTTTTTTCTGCCATCCATTTTGAAGCAGCAAGCATGATGTGATATCGAAAAAGGAAAACCTCTATTAGGAATCCAATCTTTTCAGACCAAGAGTCCAATGCTCTTAACGCAATTGATGTCTACCTCGGAGCGGCCTTGAAGACGCGACGGGCATCTTGTGTGCCAGCTTATAGGTAATTATTCCTTCTGAAGTGGGTGGCCCACTAATGACGAAATCCAGCCAACTTATTAGGTAGTAGCCGCTGACACTCTTGTCGGCCCCAAAGGCCGACAAGCGTGTCCATACTTGAACCTAAATATTGTGTGTGCAGTAGAATGCAAGAGTCGTGTAGCCCTGATACGTCTCCATCATATCTACTTTTCCAAACACTTTTGCTCTTGTTTTGGGATCTAATTTGCATCAACACCATCATGATGCTCACCACCGGGAGTGAGTAATTACTTTGTAGGCTTGCTGGACGGTGATGGGATTGGATGAGATTTGTTATGTAATCGAGTTATTTTGATAGGGCTTGATCCCTAGTATCCACTATGTTCTGAGATTTATGTTGCTATGACTTTGCTATGCTTAATGCTTGTCACTAGGGCCCGAGTGCCATGATTTGATCTAAACCTATTATGTTTTCACGATGAGAGTGTTTTGGATCTTATCTTGCAAGTTGTATGCACCTATTACATGTCATGATCCGCTTACCCCGAGGTGACAATAATTGGGATTCTTTCCGATGATTGTCATAGTTTGAGGAGTTCATGTATTCACTATGTGTTAATGCTTTGTTCTGGTTCTCTATTAAAAGGAGGCCTTAATATCCCTTAGTTTTCTTATGGACCCCCCTGCCACGGGAGGGTAGGACAAAACATGTCATGCAAGTTCTTATTATAAGCACATATGACTATATACGGAATACATACCTACATTACATTGATGAATTGGAGCTAGTTCTGTGTTGCTCTAGTATGTAACTGTTACATGATGAATGCCATCCAATCAATATGCTTATCCAACACCGATACAAATGCCTACGCTTTTCATACTGAATCTTGCTAAGTTACTATTGCTGTTGTTACCGTTACATCACTATAAAACTGCTGTTGTTACCATTTCCGTTACTACTACTATTTTGATGTGCTACTAAATTTTTTGCTACACAGAGATATCCTAGGTGTGGTTGAATTGACAACTCAACTGCTAAGACCAATAAATATTATTTGGCTCCCCTTGTGTTGAATCTATAAATTAGGGTGAAATACTACCCATGAAGATTGTTGTGATCCCCTACACTTGTGGGTTATCAAGACCTTTTTCTGGCACTGTTGCCAGGGAGCATAGCTCTATTTATTGTGTTCGCTTGAGGATATCCAGTTATCACTATGAAGAATCTAAAAGATAGCTGGACCAAGATCATACCCTCTAAGACGACGGGAGGTAAGGAACTGCCATCTAGCTTTGATTTTGATTCACCTACTATTTTGAATCAGCTTATGACACCATCACTTGCTGTTCGTTCTGATGTGTCGCAAATACTTGATGATGCTACTTCTGAATTTTATGAAACTCATGATGATGCTACTGCTATGCTTGATTAAACAGAAACTGTGCCACTTGGTGAATTACTTGATTGTCATATTGCTAGATCTTTAGAAATTGAAATGATGAAACTGATGAAAACAACAATTCACCTATTATTCCTAGCTCTCCTAATAGATATGATAAGCCTGACGTACCTGAGGGTTATGTTATGGACGGGAGATAGCTAGAGACTATCTTGCTTGCAATGATAGAGATGATTTGAGAAAACTGCTATGTAAACTGAAAGAAAAATCTATGATGGAGAAAATGAAACATGATCCTGAATTTACTACTTCTCCCATATGTGTTACTGATAAGGATTATGAATTCTCTGTTGATCCTGAGTTCATTACCATAATAGAATCTGATCCTTTTCATGGCTAGGAAACTGAAACTGCTGTGACACACCTCACCAAGCTACATGATATTCCTAGTTTGTTTGCTCATGAGGAAAAGATGCGCTACTACTATATACTTAAACTTTTTCCTTTATCACTAAAAGGTGATGCTAAGAATTGGTTTCTTACTCTTGCTCCTGGTTGTGTGTAGGCCCCAGGATATGATTCGTTACTTCTCTGAAAAATATTTTCCTGCTCATAAGAAACAAGCTGCTTTACATGAAATATTTAACATTTTGCAAATTGAAGAAGAGAATCTCCCTCAAGATTAGGGGAGGCTTCTCCAGCTACTTAAACCTTTGCATGATCATCCTCTTAAGCAGTGGCGGATCCAGCCAGCTCAAGGAGCCGTGGCAAATTCATTATACCATGACGTGGTCCAGCATTTGCCCAAAAAATTAGCAATACTAACCATAGTTGCTTAGTAATAATTATTGAGGAATGGCCGGAGCAGCCCGGGCAGCTGCCCCGGGTCACCGGGAGCTAGCTCCGCCACTGCTCTTAAGAAAAATGAAATACTTTATATCTCTTATAATGGACTATCGACGCTTCTAGGGACTACCTAGATAGTTGTGCTGGTTGTGTTTTCAAGGAACAGACTATTGGACAGGGTGTGGAACTATTAAATAATATATTTAGAAATGCTGATGATTGGACACTTGCTGAACCACCGCCAAAACCTATCCAATAGAAGAGAGGTATTCTATTCCTTGGTCCAGAAGATATGCAAGAAGCTAAGAGATCTATGAAACAAAAAGGTATTAAATCTGAAGATGTCAAGAATCTACCACCTATTGAAGAAGTACATGGACTTGATATCCCTACACAGGTAGTATAGGTAAATTCTCTCCGTAGTTTCGATGAAAGTGACATACCTTACACTAAAACTCCTAGTCAATGCATGGATGAATTTGATAACTACATTTTAAGCAAGAACATTATAATAATTATGTTAAAGATCAATTACAATGAAATGCTATGATGATTGATCTCTTGAGTGACTTAATGTTTAGAATTGCTAATGATGTTAAAGGTCTAGGTAAACATGCTTTTATGGTTCGTACTCAACTAGACCAAGTTGCTAAGTCACAAAATGATTTGCTTGCTAAAATGAATGATAATATGAATGATCATGTTGCTAGAGTAATGACTAGAGGGGTTAGAATGACTCAGGAACTCCCTTTCCTAAAGCTCACCCTAAAAGAATTGAATAAGATTCTCAGAGAATTAATGATGATGCACCTAGTCATTCTAAAAAGAAAAAGGAAAAGAAAAATGATACTGCTTTGCATGCTTCTAGTGAACCCATTAAAGAAAAACCTACTGAGAATCATAATGATGTTTCTATCTTTGATGCTGACACACAACCTGGTACTGAACATTCACCTAGTGATAATGATAATGATAATAATCATTTTCACTAAGATGCTCAACCAGATAATGATAATGATGTGGAAATAGAACCTATTGAAGATCTTGATAACCCACATCCTAAAAATAAACGTTATGATAAGAGAGACTTTGTTGCTGGAAAGCATGGTAAAGAAAGAGAGCCATGGGTTCAGAAACCCATGCCATTCCCTCATAAGCCTTCTAAGAGTAAGGGCGAGGAGGATATTGTGCGCTTTGCTAAAATGATTGGACCTGTCTTTTTGCGCACTGGTTTGAATGATATTTTGAAGATGCCTCCTTTTGCTAAGTATATGAAAGATATTATTACCAATAAAATAAAAAACTGAAACTGAAAGCGCCACCATGCTTGCCAATTATTATTTTGATGGTGGAGTGCCTAAGAAGTTGGGAGATCATGGTATACCCACAATACCTTGCTCCATTAAACGAAGTTATGTTAAAACTGCTTTATGTGATCTAGGAGCTGGTGTTAGTGTTATGCCTTTCTCTTTATATAAAAGACTTGATTTGAATAAGCTTACACCTACTGAAATATCTTTGGAAATGGTTGATATATCGACTGCTCTACCTATTGGAATTTGTGAGGATGTCCCTGTTGTGGTTGCAAATGTTACTATCTTAACATACTTTGTTATTCTTGATATGCTCGAGGATGACAACATGTCGATTATCCTTGGTAGACCCTTTCTAAATACTGCAGGGGTTGTTATTGACTGCAACAAGAGCAAGGTTACTTTTCATGTCAATGGTAAACAACACACAGTGCACTTCCCAAAGAAACAAGCTTCAGTGCATAGTATTAATACAATTGAGCAAGTTACCACAATTACTATTGGAGGGTTCAAGTTTACTCTTCCTACTGCCAAGAACAAATATGATATTCTTATTGTTGGGGAGATGCAAATCCCCATTGAGGTAACTTATTGTTATACGAAAGTTCTTCTGTTTCATGTCAATCGGAAACGGTTGTTAATAAGACTTGATCAACCTTATTAATGGATCCTTTTTTAGAGGCATGTGGTGGATGAATTTAGTAAGCACAACTTTCTGTACTCATAGTTTAGTCTATGATATTTATAGTTTAATAAAATAAAATGTCATGATTACCCTGTTTTCTGAATTATCTGAACAATGAAAAATGGCCCAAAAATAAAAGTGCTTAGAATGTCACCAAATTTTTACATGGTTTTTTCTAGAATATTTAAGAATTTTTGGTGTTGAAAACACCCCAGGGGAGTGCACCTATGGCTGCCAAGTCAACAGGGCGCGCCCACCCTCCCTGGGCGCGCCTTGATGGCTTGGGGGCCCTACAGGTACCCCCTCACTTATCTCTTTAGCCCAGTCCTTCTCCTACCTCTAGAAAAATTTCCGGGTTGCTCTCACCCTCGTTTTCCTGCTCCCAAACCTGAGATTTTCAATCTCTTTGCTCGGAACTCCGTTTCCGAAACTGTTTTGACGGATTGCTCCTTGGTATGTGACTCTCCCATTGCTCCAATTCGTTTTTGTTTTAGTGGGTTATATTTTGCATATTTTGCTGCACTTGGTGCCACTGAAAATGAGATTTCCTACTGAATTGTTTGAGTTCCAAGTAGTTTGAATGCTTGATATAGCCTCTAGACATTCATATGAGTAGTTGCTATCAATCTTATAAAGTTTCGTTGACATAATTTTGTGGCCCAATTTTTTTAGAAATTTGTCCTCAGGAAAATGAACATATTTATGAGTAGCTCCTCAAGGAGGAAGTCCTTGATGTCTACTATGCAACTTTATTCTTGTAGACATTGTTGGGCCTCCAATGTAGAGTTTTGTAGGGCAGTAGCAATTTTCCCTCAAGTGGATGACTTAAGGTTTATCAATTCGTGGGAGGTGTAGGATGAACATGGTCTCTCTCAAACAACCCTGCAATCAAATACAAGAAATCTCTTTAGTCCCCAACACACCCAATACAATGGCAAATTATATAGGTGCACTAGTTTGGCGAAGAGATGGTGATACAAGTGCAATATGGATGGTAGATATAGGTTTTTGTAATATGAAAATATAAAAAAGCAAGGTAACAAGTAGTAAACAACGAGCAAAACATTATATAAATGCTTGGAAATAAGGCCTAGGCTTCATACTTTCACTAGTGCAATCTCTCAACAATGCTAACATAGTTGAATCATATAATCATCCCTTAACGTGCAACAAAGAATCACTCCAAAGTTCCTATCTAGCGGAGAACATAAGAAGAGATTGGTGTAGGTAGTAGAACCACCTCAAAGTTATTCTTTCTGATCAATCTTTTGAGCTATTCCTATAAATGTCACAAACAGCCCTAGACTTCATACTAAAATAACACCAATGATACATATCAATAAACCCTAATGTCACCTAGATACTCCAATGTCACCTCAAGTATCCGTGGGTAAATTATGCGACATGCATCAAACAATTTCAAATCTATAAAATTCAATCCAACACAAAGAACTTCAAGGAGCACCCCAAGATTCCTATCGGAAAAAGTAGTATAAAAACATGCAATCAACCCCTATGCATAGATCCCCAAGGTCACCGGAATCCGCAAGTTGATGCCATAACATATATCAAGTGAATCAATAGAATACCCCATTGTCACCACGGGTTTCTGCATGCAAGACATACATCAAGTGTTCTCAAACCAAATATTCAATCCGACGTAACAAAATCTCAAAGGGAAAGATTCAATTCATCACAACAAGAAAACAAGGGAAGAACACCATATGATCCAACTATATTAACAAAGCCCGTGATACATCAAGATCAGGACATCTCAAGAACACGAGAGAGAGAGAGAGAGAGAGATTAAACACATAGCTATTGGTACATACCCTCAGCTCCGAGGGTGAACTACTCCCTCCTCGTCATGGCCTCCGCCGGGATGATGAAGATGGCCACCGGAGATGATTTCCCCCCTCCGACAGGGTACTGGAAAGGCTCCAGATAGGTTTTTCGTCGATACAGAGAGTTGTGGCTGTGGAATGGAAGTTCTAGGTTAATTTCTGAAGGTTTCTGTATATATAGGATTTTTCAACGGTGGAATCATGCCAGCGAGAGCCACGCGCCCCCACAAGCCATCAAGGCGCGCCTAGGGGTGGTGGGCGCGCCCTGTTGGCTTGTGGCGCACAGATGGCTCCCCTCCGGTGGTTCTTCGCTCCTGTATTTCTTATTTTCTCTATAAAAAATCATAAAAAAATTAGGGAGATTCCGAGAACTTTTATTTTGTGCACAAACACAACACCACGGTAATTTTGCTGAAAACATCGTCAGTCCAGGTTAGTTCTAAATAAATCATATAAAGTCCATCAAAACCATATAAAAGTATTGTAAACATAGATGATTATGGCATGACTACTTCGTAGATTATCGATACGTTGGAGACGTATCAGTCCTCTGGAGAATCATCGGGCGAGAGCTCGGTACGTCAAGCATTTACGGAACCCAGGACAAGTTCAGTAAGAATGGCCGATGCTAAGTCATGTCGATGGCCGAGTGATGAATCCATGATTGGTGCTGAGTTTGATCAATATATTTATAATACCGACCTCACCCCTTTCTTCATAGATAAGTGCACTCAATATTATAATCTCACCCACTCGTTTACACAAAGTTTTGAGTATCACTCTCGTAATCCTAGAGTTCTGTTTCGTCTCTATGATAAATCTTATAGTATGTCTCTAGAAGAATTTTGTGATGCATGCAAACTTCCATGTTGGGGCTCACTTAGCAAACCGCAAAAATCTGATTATAATATTTTCCTTGAGAGCCTATGCAGTGGTGAGGATAGATGAGTTAAGCATGCTAGAATAAAAAATATTCAAATTCCTTCTATCCGTTACTTTGCATTATTCAATGGGAAATGTATTTTGGTCAAGCAAGATTTTAGTGCATTGTGCGCTCCTAACTTGAGCATTATTCATACCGCCTTAACTGGCTAGAAGTGATATAATCTTGGGGCAATTGTTGCCCGTAGGCTACATCTTAATGCGGGCAATAGTGACCTGTATGGGGAAATTTATGTGTCCCGTGTAGCCGCAAGACTAAGGGTCTCACCTCAACCTAATGATCGTATGTTGCCTAATAGCTACTTAAACTTTGAGGCAATACAGCGTCGTGACTTTATTAAAGACAGGGCTCAGGCTATGATTATAACTTCGCTTTTGATAAGTAACGAACTGTCTCTGTTATGTTGCATGCGCCTACTCTCTTTGATTTTTAGAACAAACAGAGATATTTCATTCATGATAAAAAAGCGCATGAGTACAATGCAATAGTGGAGTTTGCTCTCTTGGCTAAGGAGGCGGTGCGGAACGCCTCCACAAGCTACCACTTCGATTATTACCCAGATCAGCAATGGTGATTACCAAGCTAGGCCAAAAGTCTAAGCTTGGGGGAGTATGTATTTCTCACTGACATTACATTCATGTTCACACATTGCATTTCAATTGTCGGTGTTCATCCTCTTTCATTGTATATCAATGTTAGTTTTATTTTCACCTTCTTCTTGTGTGTTTGAAATACTTTGAAAACCCAAAAATATTTCTCATGTATTTTCGGTTTATCTTTCTTGTTTAATTAGTTCATAGTATTAAAAGAAAACCCAAAAATATTTCTTTGCTTGTTGGGGGCTTTCCTGTGTAAATAGTTTTTCTCGTTCTTGTTTTTCCTTTGGTTATTTGCTTTCTTCAGAAAAACCAAAACTCCAAAAATATTTCAGTGTGTTTATCTGGATTTCTTTTCTTTTTGTTGAGTCATTGAAAGGAGAAGACCACGATGAAAATGTCGAGTGGCTTTCATATGCATTATTGTTGATCTAACAAAGAGCCAATATTACCTTGTCTTCTCCTTTGTATAAACTGTTTTGCAGACTCCAGCTTAGTCCATGGCACACTTGCACTATTATTATTTTGACATCATTCGGTCGTGCAAGTGAAAGGCAATAATGAAGATATTTGATTAAGTGATTGTGGTAAAGGAAGCTGGTATGAACTCTTCTTGTTTTCCGTTTTTTGTAAATATGTTTAGCTCGTTCAATCTTGATTTAGCATATTATGAGTAAACATGTTGATGATGACAATTAGAGATTATAGTTGCTCATGCCATGCTTAAACATCTAGGAGTGGATAATGATTTATCTTAGGGTTTTCTATTCCTGTGCCATGGGTTCCTTAGTTGTACTCATTCATCCCCATGCTCTTAACATTTGCTCACTTTTCCCCACTCTCTTGCCCGAAACCCTTAGAAATGGTCACAACGTTGGATGTCGTCGGGCCAATAGTTTGTCCGTTAACTGCTGATGAGTGGGGCCGCGCTGCACTGTGTCGCCCGTTGGACCTGATGACTGGGGCCGCGTTAGACCGTTGGGCCCTGGTTTCGTTGGACCGTTGAGCCGTTGCATGAAACGCCTGCATGCATGCGTCGATGCGCGCCGTCACGATACCAAAGCCTGCTATGCATGTCACGTGATCCAGCTAGCGTGCCTGCATTCGCCAACGCACGCCGCCACGATGCGCCACCCTTCCTACATGCTAGCCGTCACGGACGCAGCGACGGCCACTGCCGCTGGTTCCTCTCTTCTTCCACCTTCTAGCTGCCTCAAATGTGACGCTTGCGTATTTTATTAGTTACTTTGTCTAGCTAGAAAAGTGTCATGCCTCAAATGTTCTCCTCCACATCGTGAGGGTGTTGTTGATAGAGGGAGCTCTAGCTAGGAGAGGCTAGAGCAAGTGATAGCAACGGAAAGGTAAGATCAAGAAGGAGAACATACTTATCATGGAATGAAATCCAAGCGGAGCAAGCATATCACTAAGAAAACAAAGCAGCGCATAAGCTCTTGTTCCTGATACGGTTCGAAAGTAGTGCAAAGAAAAGCTGGAGGAGGGTTAGTGCTAAAATCCAGCTCTCTCATATTCCATCCCTTATAAGAGCATGGAATATATATCCTACGTACTACCTAGTGCACTACGCGTCTTCGTTGTCGGAGATGGCCTGATCCGCCTGCGTCATAGCCTAATCCGCGTGCGCCGCCGCCTGATCCGCCTGTGCCTGCGCCTCCCGTGCTGCCTCCATCTGCTGTTGACGAAAATGCCGGGCCTCTGCAGCTGCCTCCGAGCGGATGGAGTTGAGGATGGCCAGCTGTTCGGGCCACAGATCCACGACCGTTGGCGCCTCCTCCTCTGGTTCCGGCGGCGATGCCTCCTCCTCTGGCTCCGGCGGCGGCGCCTCCTCCTCCGGCTCCTGCGGCGGCGCCTCCTCTTGCTCCTCCTCCTCGGGCTCCTCCCGGATCTCCTCCCCCTCCTCGAAATCCTCCTCCGGTTCCAGAGGTAGCCCCGCTTCCCTCCGGATTTGGACCTCCTCAAGGAGGAAGAGACGGTGTTGTATTGTGTAATACCGGCATGGTGGTGGCATGGCTGGCGGGCTCGGAGAGGGAAGTGCGACAGGAGGAGGACGTACTCGGGTGGCAACGGAGAGTGGGAGCAGGCGGATGAGCTAGGGCTGGGGGGGGGGCGCCGTCCGTCTTAAATAGCTGGTTATGGATAAGGGCGGGGAGCCAGAGCAGCACCACGCGGCGTTCACATCGTGCCGACGGTCGAGGCGCCTCCTCCTTCGACAGTCAACGACCGACGAGTTGGCGAACAGAACCAACCTCTCACGGATCGCCCAACGATCCAACGATGCAGAGCCGTCCTGTGATCCAACAGCGCGGAGCATGCATGCAGCCTGCCCTCGGAATTCCTTCTAGAAGACCATATCTGAGGGTGAATATATCTGACGGCTGTCGCTTGGCGCTAGGGTATGATCGGATGGCTGCAGTTCGATGCTAGGGTTTGGAGAGATGCCACTAGGTTTTGAGCCGGTCAGTGGGGTTATCTTAGGCTTCACCAACTTTCAAATGATGTTAACTAATTCAAAAAAATCAAAAAAGTAGGAAACCTTCACGGTTCGTCAATTTATAAGACATAAATACCAAAAAAATATAAACTTGGTTTAGGAACATTTTTATGAAAAATCTTTTCTTGAGGTTAGCTACCATTTCCAAGTTCAAATGAGTAGAACTAATTCAAAAAAAATCAAAAAAATGGAAGACCTGCACACAATGCCATTGTATGTGACATGGTTATGAAAAACAAATCTTGGTTTATGGACATTTTTATGAAAAATCCTTCAGAAAAATGAGCTATCACGTACGAGGTTGTATAGAGTTCAAGAAAAGAGTGACAATGGGTTTAGGTTTAAGAATTTAAAAAAAAATCTGAAAAATCACAAAATCTTCATTTTAGTGTGAATAAGAAGGATCTGAACTTATTTTTTCATTTTTCAAAATTTAAATTGTTTTTATAGTGATTACTATTACAATTGGTCTGCTTACCCTAACTTCCGAGCTCATCACCATGCCATATTTCTCATGACTACACACATACACCGGGTTGATCATCTTTGTGTTTCTTTTTGTTTTGTTTACTATTAGATCATTGCAACATAGGCTAACATCAAATGTTGCTTATAATTCAAAGGTTAGTTCTAATTCAAATTTTGCCTTAATCACATCACATTCAAGCCTCACATCACATCACATCACATCACCATGCATTAACTTTAATTAAACATTAATGTCGACCACAGAGGCCGGCGATAGTTCATAAGTCTTCCATGCATTAACTAAAAACATTAAAACTACAAACATTTAACCTAAAATGAAAACGAGGAGGCGCGCTGCCCTAGGCGTCCTCGTCGTCCTCGTCGTCGGGGCCGGTGAGGTCGACGAGGGTCGGCGCCGGGCCAACCCAGGGGAACATCGTCTCCCAGGCGGTGGCGATGTTGCCCGCCGGTGGCTGCACCGCCTCCTACACCGCCGCTGCCTGGGCTTTGGCATGGCGCTCCTCCTCCTCTGCCTCGGCCTCCTTCTCCCACTCCTCGAGCTGCTTAGCCTCTTCACGCTCCGCCAGCAAGTGCTGCTGTCGCCAGTGCTCCAGGTATACCCGCTCCTGCTCCGGCGTCGCCCTCATCTAGATGGGTGGTGCGCTCACCCACTCGCGCACCACCCCCTCCCATATGTACTCGTGGGGCGTGAGGGCGGTCGGTGCCTGCTCGAGCCTGGCGGGGGACGGTGGGGCCAGCGGCGGCATGACGTAGTCGCCGACAGCGGAGAGCGCAATGGCCTCCGCCATCCGCGCCTAGTAAGCCGCCTCCTCCTCCTCCTTGCGCCGCTCTTCCTCCTCGCTTTCACGAAGGGCAGCTGCCAGCGCCTCCTGCTATGCGGCCTCCGCCGCCTGGTCCTCACCGCGCACGACGAGGAGAGACACAGTGCCATCCCGCACATCGCGGACGCCACGCCGACGCTGCTCCTCGTGCTCAAATGCGAACCAGACCTCCCAATCGGGAGAGTCTGCAGGGTAGGCCGGGTTGAGCAGCTGCTCAGGTGTGAGCTGTTGCCGCCGCCGCCTCACCTCCTCCGCATGCGCCCGCGCCGACCGTGGCACCGCTGACACTGGGATCCTCCCTAGATCCAAGTGCCAGTCATGTGGCAGGATCACGTTGGGGTAGGGGAGAGGGATGCGGTGCTCCCAGTGCCACCTCGCCTGGTGCACTGGGACGCTAATCCGCTGCCGAGGCGGATGGGAAGAGGACGACAGAGGAAGCGCGTGACAATGGACGGCGGAGGCCTTGCCCTTGTTCTTGTCGGAGCTCGAGCCGGCCCCTGAGAAGATGCCCATGGTGGCTACTGGCTAGGGTTTGTTGCCGGCGGGCTAGGGTTTGTAGATCCTGCCGCGGGTGGAGGGGGCAGACCTGGCTTTGGAAGGGTGGAAGCTACTGTGGACTGGCCGATCCATGGGTTTCCACTTAAAGAAGGATGACGACCCGAACATGGGTGGCTGACGACCGGGGGCCGCCGGGCGAGCGCATTTACTTTGGGTAGTGGGGGTAGTTGGAAGGCCGCCATGCGTTCCAGAGGCAGGCGAGGAGAAAGTGCGTGCACGTTCGTCCGGCGTCCGTGTGGCCAGAAATGGGGCGGGCCGAACACACTCATCAGGTCCAACGGGCGACACATTCCAGCGCGGCCCCACTTGCCGGCAGTTAACGGTCAAACCATTGACCCGACGGCATCCAATGTTGTGACCATTTCTAAGGGTTTCGGACAAGGGAGTGGGGAAAAGTGAGCAAATGTTAAGAGCATGGGGATGAATGAGTACAACTAAGGAACGAGGGGCACAGATGTAAGAAGCCCTTTATCTTATGTGTCAATAGGCATTAAAATTGCTGTGATGTAGTATGTTAGTATGGTATCCTCCTCTGAGTAATTCGAGCGGCTTGACTTGGCCCATGTGCAAACATGTTGTTGATTCAAAACCAATGCAACCTTCATGATATTTAAATTCAGAGTGTTCATAACCTACTCATGCTAGTGTTCAATGTTAATTATTCTCAACGCATGATTATGACCGTTTTCGCTCTCTAGCTGGTCGCTTCTCAATCTATTGCTAGCCTTCACATGTACTAAGCAGGAATATTGCTTGTGCATCCAAAATCGTAAACCCAAGTTGTGCCAGATGTGTCCATCATACATACCTATATGCGGTATTACCCTGTTGTTCCAAGTAAATTTGCATGTACCACCTCTAAACATTCAAATAAACATCTGTTTTTTGTGCTCGTGCCGCTCATGGAGCGACGGGGCGGTCAATATCTGTAACACCCCAAAAAATTTAACCATATTTTTATTAAATTAAAATTTGGTCAGAAATAAAACTTCTATTATTTTGTCCTCCTGCTGATTTCAGAACCTCCTTTCAAAAACTTCTTCCCTCCAAGAATATACTTTTGGTAAACTAAATTGGGTCTTGAATTTCTTATTCAATTATCTTATTCCATTTACCATTTTATTAGGAACCATTTTTATAATAAAACTTGCCCACAATTAATTCTTTTAATGGCATTTTCTATCCTCACAATAACCCTGTTGCACTACAACCTGTTTAAATATTCCTTTAATAATTCCATAAAAATTGTAGATGTCAGGAGAGGCATATAATACACTTTTATGTAAAAACCCATTTGTGTTCTTTGTAAAATTTGAGCAAAACAACCCCATTTCTATTCTGGTCCAGTTTGGCAGTATGAACTACAACCCTGTTTTAGTTTGCTCTGATGGCCATGAAAGTTTTCCTGCTTTTAGTCTTTCCAACCAAACCCTTAAGTCAAAGAGATCAGCCCCATATTCAGCTTTTAGGTTTGCCAAAATATTCCCTGAAGTTTATGTCCAGAATTGAATTCTGACAAAACTTGCACTAGGGAGTTTTCTCTTTTTCCAAAAGAACCTCACCACCCTCTTTCGCATCTAAAGAGACCCTAGCCTACCATTTGTCATTGTTAGAAAACCCCCATAGGTGGCCCTGACATTCTGTCGAGCACCTGTAGTGCATGGCCAGATTAGGCATGGTTCTAAATTTGCATTGTGAACTTGCCCCGCTGGCCAAACCAGAATGTCCAATAGTCTACCCACTACCATTAACCTAGCCCTGTTAATTTGTGTTTGCACCCAAGCCTTCTAGGCCACCTTGGCATTTTGTCGAGCACGTGTCGTGCGTGCCTAGAGCGAGAGAAGAGCGTGCATATTGCACGCACCCGCCCGAGCCATCGCGCCCCACCTACCACGCCCCTGGCCTTTCCCCTCTCGCAGAGCCACGCCCCGACCCCTCCAAGCCACTGGAGCTGCCCCAACCGCCCCTATTCGCCTCGCAGCGCCGCCGCCAGAGCCCTCTTGGCGGCATGCCTGCGGCCGCGTCCACCTCTGCCATGGACGGTGCCGCCCAAGCCATCTCCGCTCACTAGCTGCCCCCTGGAGCAGCACCGCTCGCGTCCTCTAGCCCCCATCGCCACATCTCCGATGAGCCAGCCGCTAGCCGCCATAGCCACTTGCTATGGTCGGTGTCGTACGTGCCACCTGGTGCGCCCCCGAGCCCTCCAGCGCATCGAGCTCATCCCCAGCCTCGTGCTCATCCCCGACAAGCTCAGCCAGCCAGACCCACCTCCCCTGTTCGGCAATAGTGGACGCCGCCGCCGTGCTTATCCCCGTGCTCCGACGAACCGACCTTCGGCGCCTATAAAAGCCCCTCCCCGTCGCCCCATCAGCCTCTGACAGCTCCGCCCCTTCCTCTTTGAGACCCCGTGCACCTAATCAACCAGTAGCCGCCGTCTCCCTCGCCTCCGGCCAGGAAGCTCGCCGTCATCTCTCAGTCAAATTCGTCGCCACCAGAGCTTCTCCCCCTCCATTCTCTCCACCAATGGCCTTCTGCCACTTCCGCAAGCACATTCCCGCTGCCAATCCTGCTCCGGAAACGCTGATGGTGTGACCCCCCTCTTGCCCGACGCGGTGGTCTGCAAGGGAGCTCGCCGCCGTCAGCTGCGTGCGTCCCAGAGGCCATGGCGCCCCTCCACCGGACCACCTCGAAGCCCTGAGAATGATGGTGTGGTCGCCACCCATCGTCGTGCCCCCAATCTCCGGTGAGGATTGCCGGGAGTTCTTCCTCCGATCGGCCAGAGGAGGGAGAAGGCCGGTTTGACCACTGGTCAAAACTGGCCGATGGGCCCCGCACGTCAGCGACTCCCCGTCCCCGCCCTCAGACATTAGTGGAAGCGTAGAGCCGCGCAGTACGTCTTCTTCTCTGGAAAACGTATACTTTAATGAAGCTATTTCCTTTATTATTTTATTTAAAAACCAGATTTTGACCAAACTTTGACTGCTTATAACTTTTTAACCACAACTTCAAATCAGTTGATTCTTCTTTTGTTACTTCTAAAATATTATCTAGTTTATTTTATTATTTATTTCAAAAATTTACAAGACAAATTTTTGTGCTATTTGCAAAAAAAAAGTGTGTTGATTGACTACTTTTCAAAATAGGAAATCGAGGGAAGAATGCTTTCAAATTTCTTGGAGTGCACCCCACCCTTCTGCATCCCCAAGGCAAGCATCTTGAACACATGGTATCATACAAGTTGGTTGCTTGCTTGCTAGCTAGGAGATATAATTCATGAATATGTTACATGAAATACTAGAATTGCATATGATAATAAATCATGCATGAATGCTTATGGTGAAAATTTATTTTCTGTTGATCATGTGATATATATGAGAAGTGGTTACTGCCTCATGCCACGTATGCCTAAGCTGGCCCGGAAAAACTTTGGGGAAAAGTTTTTGTCATGGGTAAGACATGACCATGAAAACTGATATCTCGTGGTGACGAGAGTGATCACTGAGCGCATGACGGGGCATGATGGGTGGTGACTCAGTTGAGTAATTGTGAAGAAAGTTTTGTTGTGCTAATCATTGCAGGGAAACTTGAACCTCCTAAGTTGACCGTAAATCGAGTCTTGTACCGGTAACCCCCATACTTGAATCGTGCTACCACTTGTCCCTGCCACAGGTAGGGTATGGTCGAGTAAGTTGTTAACCCCTTTCTCCCACACACCATACAGAGAGGTCGCGATGATGGTCTCCAGGATCTAGGAATAATGCTAGTCATCGGGTCAGGGGGCATGGGTGTTTCTGGCTGAGGCCGAGAGGGGGGCACCCCTTAGTTTGCGCGCGGTATAAATTTTGATCCCATGCTACTCGAGGTTTTGGCCTCCCCGCCTTAGAGTTTTCCTTGAATGATGTGTTGGGTGATTCCAAGCATCGGGAAGTTAAGCTGGTTTGTGCGGGCAGGTGTGTTATCAGCCTAAAGAACATAATCGGAATTAGTCAACATCTCGGGTTCACTAAAGAAATCCATTACTCGTGGGTAAAGAGTACAACCTCTGTAGAGTATTCATCTATTCGAATAGCCGTGTCCGCGGTTAAGGATTACAGTCTGGGATATGTCAAGTGTCGGTCTTAGAGTCGGTCTCTGGAGGAATCTTTCAAATAAGAACTTTGGTCATGAATGGTGACGAGTGATATTTATGATTAATATTGTTATGGACTAACCATTTCTATTATGTGAATTGTTGAGTATCACCTGGGATGGTTCTACCTCCTAGATACTCATTGCCATTATTATCTTATAAGCCCTTTATGTGGCATCGCTGAGACGCCCGACTGTGGCACGCATGTTATTTACTTCTTTACATGCCCTTTATGTGGTGTCGCATAGACGCCCGACTGTGGCATGCTTGTTATTTATTTTCTTATAAGCCCTTTATGTGGCGTTGCTTAGACGCCCGACTGAGGCATGTTTGATATTTTTTTTACCCTTCAGGCGTCGCTTGAGACACCCGATCGGATTATTTTATTTTTATTCCCTGATTGCTTATACATGTTTAATATGAATTATCTGCTTACTGGCATCATGAATTTACCTGATTGAATATCCGTTAATAAACTCAGTGCATGCAATTCACTCGCTTTATATATCCGTTTCATGATGTTTGCGAGTACATTCAAATGTACTCACTGGCTTGTCCCTGGCTATTGTCTGGCCAGATTGCATATTTGGAGAGGAGCACGATGACGAAAACCCCGGAACCTAAGCATTGAAGATAGAAGCCACGTGAGATAGGAGTTATCCAGGTCAGCTATTTTTGTGGGAAATAGAGTCCCATAGACGCTGGAGACCCCAAAACGCTTCCGCCATCAACCACTAGAAACCTTGTTGTACTCCATAGACCATCATGGTCTTGTACTTCAGATTTTCTAATTTGCTTGGAATTTATGTATCAAGAAAGTGTCCACGAGCTAACAGTAATCCTGTGGCTGGTGAGCACAAGGGCCATTTGCTGGGAAATTTATATCCCGGAAAACCGGTCATGACAACCTTGGTATCAGAGCCAGGCTGACCATTGGCTAACCCTATCTTAGCCAGGTCGCTATCCCTAGGTTTCCACCCATCCCGGATATTTCATATCCGCACCCAAGCCTATCCTATCCAATAACATTCACAGTGGCCATTCGACACCTTTTTGGTAGTCGGTGCCCAAGCCGTCAGCCAACCCATAGGCCGTATGTCTGTGACCGACACTGGAGATGTGCTACTTCTTGAGCTTGCGTTGGTTTTCCCTTGAAGAGGAAAGGGTGATGCAGCAAAGTAGATAAGTATTTCCCTCAGTTTTGAGAACCAAGGTATCAATCCAGTAGGAGGTACAAGCAAGGCCCCAATGTATGCACCTGCACAAACAATCAAACACTTGCACCCAACGCTATAAAGGGGTTGTCAATCCCTTCACGGTCACTTGCAAGGATGAGATCCGATAGAGATAGATGTAAAAGATTACTAAAACGATAATTAGAATAAAAGTAAATAAATTGCAGCAAAGTATTTTTGTGTTTTTAGTTTATAGATCTGAAAATATAATATGGAAAATAGACCCGGGGCCATAGGTTTCACTAGAGGCTTCTCTCTTGAAGGAAAATAATACGGTGGGTGAACAAATTACTGTCGTGCAATTGATAGAAAAGCGCATAGTTATGACGATATCCAAGGCAATGATTATGCATATAGGCATCACGTCTGTATCAAGTAGACCGAAACGATTCTGCATCTACTACTATTACTCCACACATCGACCGAGTCCTGCCTGCATCTAGAGTATTAAGTTCATGAAGAACAGAGTAACACATTAAGTAAGATGACATGATGTAGAGGGATAAACTCAAGCAATATGATGAACACCCCATCTTTTTATCCTTGATGGCAACAATACAAATACGTGCCTCGCTACCCCTACTTTGTCACTGGGTGAGGACACCGCAAGATTGAACCCAAAACTAAGCACTTCTCCCATTGCAAGAATTACCAATCTAGTTGGCCAAACCAAACCAATAACTCAAAGAGACTTACAAAGATATGAAATCATGCATATAAGAATTCAGAGAAGATTCAAATAATATTCATAGATAATCTGATCATAAACCCACAATTCATCGGATCTCGACAAACACACTGCAAAAGAGTATTACATCGGATAGATCTCCATGAAGATCATGGAGAACATGGTATTGAAGAACATAGAGAGAGAAGAAGCCATCTAGCTACTAGCTATGGACCCGAAGGTCTGAGGTAAACTACTCACGCATCATCGGAAGGGCAATGGTGTTGATGTAGAGGCCCTCCGTGATCGAATCCCCCTCCGGCAGATCGCCGGAAAAGGCCCCAAGATGGGATCTCATGGGAACAGAGGCTTGCGGCGGTGGAAAAGTATTTTCGTGGCTCTCTTTGGTATTGGGGGAATATTTCTGAATTTATAGGCGAAGAGTTAGGGTTGGAGGAGCTATGGGGGCCCACAAGGCAGGGGGCACCCCCCCCCCCCCAGGGGCGCGCCCTGGTGGGTTGTGGCCCACCCGTGGGTCTTCTGGCCTCTTCTCGAAGCCTCCAGGGTTCCTTCTGCTCCAAGAAAAATCAGCGTAGAATTTTATTCCATTTGGACTCCGTTTGATATTCCTTTTCTGCAATACTCAAAAACAAGGAAAAAACAGAAACTGGCACTAGGCACTAGGTTAATAGGTTAGTCCCAAAAATGATATAAAATAGCATATTAATGCATATAAAACATCCAAAACAGATAATATAATAGTATGGAACAATCAAAACTTATAGATACGTTGGAGACGTATCAAGTTGTTGCATCCCCTAGCGTGCGATGGAAGACTCCATTGGCCTATAAAGGAAATCTTGCCTCAACCTAGCACACCACATCCTTCAGTCCCATTCCAATAACCCTTGTCTAGCAAGATGCCTGGCCCCGTCGCTTGCAACAGAACGACTACATCTGAGCCTGAAGACTTCGTAACCATCCTCGCCGACCTCGCCCGCCAAGTTTTTGACATAGAAAAAATCCTAGTGTATGTTGTGCACGAGGAGCCTGCGAGTGATACCATCCATCACTTTTGGGCCACGGTGCACATCTACGGAAGGAGTACCTCATCGGAGAGCCCTTTCCATTTCACTCAAAGAGCGGCCACCGGTGAATCCCAAGCTCGCCAGCTTCCAGCCCGAGAAGCTATAGTCCAGCTTCCGCATCTGTCGCCGAGGGTAAATAGCCGCCCGTTCTTGTACTATCCTAGCCCTGAAGGTTATGGTAGCCCGACCCAAGTCGCCAACGGAGACCTTGAGACAGACCCTGCACTGGTGCATGTAGTGCACTATTTAAGAGCGCAAGAGGCGCTAGTTAATCAGGTCACCCTTGATCTGGTTCCGAACCGCAGGTCGTTTGCTCACCAAATCCCGATGAGCAGTGAAGCTGCAACCGCCTCCAGCAATCAACTAGTGTTATTTGGAAGACCTATTGGATCCCTGAGGTCTGCCCCAGTCTTCCCGTTAGACAACCCGATCTTGACCCCGGAAGAGCTTCATCGCAGTTTGGATGCCTACTGCAATGAGGCCGTGCCTATGGCATTCCGCCCAAGACGCCGTCGCGACCGCAACCCTGTAACTCCGCCCCATGACCCGGTCAATCCTGGAGCTATGCCAACCGGGGAAACCTCATCGACTATTGAGCACGTCAGCTCAGAAGCTGTTGAAGATGGAGCAAGTCCACTAGAGTAGCTGTCCGGCACTAGTGGCCGTGTTGCACTGTAATGCTATATTCGTGCATTTCCCTCGATGTTGTAGAAAGACCGCCATAATAAATTTGCAAGATGCTCGCAAGCCAGTATTTAAATAGGCACTATAAGTAACTGGCGTAAATTAGTTGATTGTGACTTAAGAGTAGAATTTTTGGGTGTGACGACCAAAGCCCCTAACCGGCAACCACAGTGATTCGTGCTTGGGAAATTATTATCCGAGACTATGACCCCGACAACCCTAGAAAACAGAGACGATACCCTAGATTGCACAGGTGCCAAAATTTTGTGTCCCTAAACCAGGCACTATATATGAGGCCACCCCCGTGACCATCACGAGAATCCCTCGCCTTGTAGAGTGCCCCACTGCCATTTTTCGCCATGTTGCACTTTGAGGATTTATCCGGGAAACCTCAGGAACAACCCCGGATAGTTTTGTAAGATATTGCAAATTTTCAACCGCCACATTTTTTTACCACACCCACAAAGCCCAGTGCTAGCTGTTCGAATCAAGGATCAATACGTGTTCCTTTAATTATTGGACAGTTATACACATCTCCCCCGGTAGAACCGCATTGCCAGACCAGGAAGGACACGTCCTCCGAGCTTCTCCAGGAAGAAGAAGAATGTGTCCCAACACCGAGGATATTTCCTCGAAACCCTGTCGATCATACTTCCTGAGTGCGCATGCATATGTTTGTTAAGTCTAGCATTTAAATGCATGATACGATATTTGTGCCATATCTTAGAATGTATGCTATAAATGATTGTTTTGATTGCAACAACATGTGAGTGTTTTTCTTACCATGTTTTACAAGGGATTTCTATTCTTTTCTTAACAAATCTCGAGGAAGAGATTTTTCTTGAAGGGGGGTAGAGTTTGTAACGCCCCAAAAAATTTAACCATATTTTTATTATATTAAAATTTGTCCAGAAATAAAACTTATATTATTTTTCCCTCTTGCTGATTTAAGAACCTCCTTTCAAAAAATTCGTCCCTCCAAGAATATACTTTTGGGAAAGTAAATTGGGTCTTGAATATTTTTATTCAATCATCTTATTCCATTTACCATTTTAATAGGAACAATTTTTATAATAAAACTTGCCCACAATTAATTCTTTTAATGGCATTTTCTATCCTGACAATAACCCTGTTGCACTACAACTTGTTTAAATATTCCTTTAATAATTCCATAAATATTTGTAGATGTCAAGAGAGGCATATAATACACTTTTATGTAAAAACCCATTTGTGTTCTTAGTAAAATTTGAGCAAAACAACCCCATTTCTATTCTGGTCCAGTTTGGCAGTTTGAACTGCAACCCTGTTTTAGTTTGCTCTGATGGCCATGAAAGTTTTCCTGCTTTTAGTCCTTCCAACCAAACCCTTTAGTCCAAGAGATCAGCCCCATATTCAGCTTTTAGGTTTGCCAAATATTCCCTGAAGTTTCTGTCCAGAATTGAATTCTGACAAAACTTGCACTAGGGCGTTTTCTCTTTTTCCAAAAGAACCTTACCACCCTCTTTAGCATCTAAAGAGACCCTAGCCTGCTATTTGTCATTGTTAGAAAACCCCCATAGGTGGCCCTGACATTCTGTCGAGCACCTGTAGTGCATGGCTAGGGCATGGTTCTAAATTTGCATTGTGAACTTGCCCCTCTTGCCAAACTAGAATGTCCAATAGTCTACCCACTGCCAGTAACCTAGCCCTCTTAATTTGTGTTTGCGCCCAAGCCCTCTAGGCCACCCTGGCATTTTGTCGAGCAGGTGCCATGTGTGCCCAGAGTGCGAGCAGAGCGTGCATATTGCACGCACCCGCCTGAGCCGTCGCGCCCCGCCTACCACGCCCCTGGCCTTTCCCTTCTCGCGGAGCCACGCCCCCGACCCCTCCAAGCCGCTGGAGCCGCCCCGACCACCCCTTCTCGCCTCGCAGCGCCGCTGCCAGAGCCCTCTTGGCGGCATGCCTGCGGCCGCGTCCGCCTCTGCCATGGCCGGCGCCACCCAAACCATCTCCGCTCGCCAGCTGCCCCCTGGAGCAGCACCGCTCGCGTCCTCTAGCCCCCGTCGCCAGCCAGCCGTCGCCACGTCTCCGACGAGCGAGCCGCTAGCCGCCATCGCCGCCTGTTGTGGTCGCTGCCGTACGAGCCACCTAGCGCGCCCCCGTGCCCTCCAGCGCATCGAGCTCATCCCCAACCATGTCCTCATCCCCGACAAGCTAAGCCAGCCAGCCCCACCTCCCTTGTTCTGCAATAGTGGCCGCCACCGCCGTGCTTATCCTCGGGCTCCGACGAACCGACCTCCGACGCCTATAAAAGCCCCTACCCATCGCCCCATCAGCCTCAGACAGCTCCGCCCCTTCCTCTTATAGACCCCGAGCACCCAATCGACCAGTAGCCGCCGTCTCCCTCGCCTCCAGCCAGGAAGCTCGCCATCGTCTCTCGGTCAAATTCGTCGCCACCAGAGCTTCTCCCCCTCTATTCTCTCCACCAATGGCCTTCTGCCACTTTCACAAGCCCATTCCCGCTGCCAATCCTGCTCGAGAAATGCCAATGGTGTGACCCCCCTCCTGTCCGACGCAGTGGTCCGCCAGGGAGCTCCCCGCCGTCAGCAGTCTGCGTCCCAGAGGCCATGGCGCCCCTCCACCGGACTGCCTCGAGACCTTGAGAACGACGGTGCGGTCGCCACCCGTCGTCGTGCCCCCAATCTCCGGCGAGGATCGCCGGGAGTTCTTCCTCTGCTCGGCCAGAGGAGAGAGAAGGCCGGTTTGACCACTGGTCAAAACTGACCGATGGGCCCCGCACGTCAGCGACTCCCCGTCCCCGCCGTCAGACATTAGTGGAAACGTAAAGCCGCATAGTACGTCTTCTTCTCTGGAAAACGTATTTTTTACCGAAGCGTTTTCCTTTATTATTTTATTTGATAACCAGATTTTTACCAAACTTTGACAACTTATAACTTTTTAACCACAACTTCAAATCAGTTGATACTTCTTCTGTTATTTCTAAAATATTATCTAGTTTATTTTCTTATTTATTTCAAAAATTTCCAAGACAACTTTTTGTGCTGTTTTCAAAAAAAATTGTGTGTTGATTGAATACTTTTGAAAATAGGAAATGGAGGGAAGAATGCTTTCAAAATTTCTTGGAGTGAACCCCACCCTTCTGCATCCCCAAGGCAAGCATCTTGAACACATGATATCATACAAGTTGGTTGCTTGCTTGCTAGCTAGGAGATATAATTCATGAATATGTTACATGAAATACTAGAATTACATATCATAATAAATCATGCATGAGTGCTTATGGTGAAAATTAATTTGTTGTTGATCATGTGATATATATGAGAGGTGTTTACTGCCTCACGCCACGTATGCCTAAGGTGGCCTGGACAAACTTTGGGGAAAAGTTTTTGTCGTGGGTAAGACATGACCGTGAAAACTGATATCTCGTGGTGACGAGAGTGATCAGTGAGGGCATGACGGGTCATGATGGGTGGTGACTCTGTTGAGTAATTGTGAAGAAAGTTTTGTTGTGCTAACCATTGCAGGGAAACTTGAACCTCCTGAGTCGACCATAGATCGAGTCTTGTACCGGTAACCCCCATACTTAAATCGTGCTACCACTTGTCCCTACCACAGGTAGGGTATGGTCGAGTAAGTTGTTAAACCCTTTCTCCCACACACCATACATAGAGGCAGCGATGATGGTCTCCAGGATCCAGGAATAATGCCAGTCATCGGGTCAGGGGGCATGGGTGTTTCCGGCTGAGGCCGAGAGGGGGGCACCCCTTAGTTTGCGCGCGGTATAAATTTTGATCCCATGCTACTCAAGGTGTTGGTCTCCCCTCCTTAGAGTTTTCCTTGAATGATGTGTTGGGTGATTCCAAGCATCGGGAAGTTAAGCTGGTGTGTGTTGGTCAGGTGTGTTATCAGCCTAAAGACTATAATCGGAATTAGTCAATGTCTCGGGTTGACTAAAGAAACCCGTTACTCGTGGGTTAAGAGTACAACCTCTGCAGAGTATTCATCTATTCGAATAGCCGTGTCCGCGGTTAAGGCCTATAGTCTGGAATAGGTCAAGTGTCGGTCTTAGAGTCGGTCTCTGGAGGAATCTTTCAAATAAGAACTTTGGTCATGAATGGTGACGAGTGCTATTTATGATTAATATTGTTATGGACTAACCATTTCTATTATGTGAATTGTCGAGTATCACCTGGGATGGTTCTACCTCCTGGATACTCATTGCGATTATTATGTTATAAGCCCTTTATGTGGCGTCGCTGAGACGCTCGACTGTGGCACGCATGTTATTTACTTCTTTACAAGCCCTTTTTGTGGTGCCGCACAGACGCCCGACTGTGGCATGCTTGTTATTTATTTTCTTATAAGCCCTTTATGTGGTGTCGCTCAGACGCCCGACTGAGGCATGTTTTATATATTTTTTACCCTTCGAGGCGTCGCTTCAGACACCCAATCAGATTATTTTATTTTTATTCCCTGATTGCTTATACATGTTTAATATGAATTATCTGCTTACTGGCATCATGAATTTACTTGATTGAATATCCGTTAATAATCTTAGTGCGTGCAATTCACCTGCTTTATTATATATGTTTCATGATGTTTGCAAGTACATTCAAACGTACTAACTGGCTTATCCCTCGCTATTGTCTTGCCAGATCGCATATTTCGAGAGGAGCACGATGACGACAACCCCGGAACCTAAGCATCGAAGATAGCAGCCACGTGAGATAGGAGTTATCCAGGTCACCTGTTCCTGTGGGAAATGGAGTCCCATAGACGCTGGAGACCCCGAACCGATTCCGCCATCAACCACTAGAAACCTTGTTGTACTCCATAGAACATCATGGTCTTGTACTTCAGATTTTGTAATTTGCTTGGAATTTCTGTATCAAGAAAGTGTCCACCAGCTAACAGTAATCCTGGGGCTGGTGAGCACAAGGGTCATTTGCTGGGAAATTTATATCCCGGAAAACCAGTCCTGACAGTATCTTCCATGATAAGCTTGTTATTACCAAGATGGGAATTTATTCGCTTATCCTTGCATGAGAGAGGCCGGTAAAAAGGATGCCCAGTCCTGCATAATAAATAATAATTAAACAAAACTCCCAGGACAGTTGAAATGTTGGGGAGCACCCGAGGATTCGGTCAGCCATGGCTTGTGTATGTATGGTGGATGGGATTAAACTTTATATTTCCGCTTGGGAACCGCCAATAATGTGTTTAGCATGGAAGATATTGAAATATCTGTTGTGACGTTGACCGGAAATGCTTACCACCCAAAATTGCAATTTCATCTAAGTTTTAAACCATGAGCTCTAGCACCTCTGCACGTAAATGCTTCCCTCTGCGAAGGGCCTTTTTATTTACTTTTATGATATTTACTTTCATGTTATTTTATTTTATTTTATTTGAGCCATCATCTTCTCATTAAAAGCACCAGACCTTAGAGCACTATTATCATTCTTATGCATTGAGTCCATTTAATGTTGGATGTGAGCATGACTAAATCTTTTATACTATTAATTACAATGTTTAGTCGCTTCCTGAACGTCAGAGGTGCTCTGCATTTATGTTTTACGATCTCAGAAAGGGCTAGCGAGATAGCATATCATCATATTATATCATGATTGTTTTGACAAATTGTTGGCATGTACGATATTTTATTATTCCTCTCTAGTTGGTTATGTTATTGCCATGAGTGAATATAAAGTTTAAGTGTTATCATTCAAATTGTTATTTATGATCTATGCTGAAAACTTGAACACTAGCTAAGTAAATATACAACAACTAGAACAAAAGAGTTTGTAAAAGTTTTCTTTATCACTTTCAGTGTGTCAACTGAATTGCTTGAGGACAAGCAATGAATTAAGCTTGGGGGAGTTGATACATATCCAACATTTCTACTTTTCCAAACACTTTTGCTCATGTTTTAGACTCTAATTTGCAATATTTGAATGGAACTAATCTGGGCTGACGTTGTTTTTAGCAGAACTACCATGGTGTTGTTTTTGTGCAGAAAAAAAAGTTCTCGGCATTGGACAAAACTTTGGAGCTAAGATCTACCGAAGGGGGGGGGGCACATGTGGCTGCCTATCCAACAGGGCGCGCCCACCCCCCTCGGCGCGCCCTGATGGATTAGGACCACCTCGTGGCTCTGCAAACCCTAATTCCAGTCCTATAAATTCCTATTTCCAAAGAAAAAAATAAGAGAGAAGTTTTCATCGTGTTCTACGAGACGAGCCACCGCCACCTCCCATTCTTCCTCGGGAGGGCTGATCTAGAGTCCGTTTGGGGCTCCAGGGAGGGGGATTCATCGCCGTCGTCATCACCAACCCTTCTCCATCAATACCATCATGATGCTCACCTCCGGGAGTGAGTAATTCCTTTGTAGGCGTGATGGATGATGATGGGATTGGATGAGTTTTGTCATGTGATCGAGTTATTCTGATAGGGCTTGATCCCTAGTATCCACTATGTTTTGAGATTTATGTTGCTATGACTTTGGTATGCTTAATGCTTGTCACTAGGGCCCGTGTGCCTTGAATTCAGATCTGAACCTATTATATTTTCATGAATATGATAGTGTTTTGGATCCTATCATGCAAGTTGTATGCACCTATTAAGTGTCACGATCCACATAACCCAAGGTGACAGTAATTGGGATTCTTTCCGGTGATTACTGTAGTTCTTATGGACCCCGCTGCCATGGGAGGGTGACGTGGCTTGAAACTGCGTCGGTATTTCCCCAAAGAGAAAGGGATGATGCAGCACAGCTACGGTAAATATTTCCCTCAGCTACGGTAAATATTGCAATCTGGTTTTTATTGGCCTACTCTCTTCAAGGATGTCCGTAAGTTTGTCTTGTCTTGTGATGAATGTCAAAGAATTGGTAATATCGGTAAGCATCATGAAATGCCCATGAATTATTCACTTGTTGTCGAACCATTTGATGTTTGGGGTTTTGATTATATGGGACCTTTTTCTTCCTCTAATGGGTATACTCATATTTTGGTTGTTGTTGATTATGTCACTAAGTGGGTAGAAGCTATTCCAACTAGTAGTGTTGATCATAACACCTCCATTAAAATGCTTAAAGAAGTTATCTTCCCGAGGTTTGGAGTCCCTAGATATTTAATGACTGATGGTGTTTCACACTTTATTCATGGTGCTTTCCGTAAAATGCTTGCTAAATATGATGTTAACCATAGAATTGCATCACCCTATCATCCTCAATCTAGTGATCAAGTTGAACTTAGCAATAGAGAAATAAAACTAATATTACAAAAAACTGTCAATAGGTCCCGAAAGAATTGGTCTAAGAAACTAGATGATGCACTTTGGGCCTATAGAACAGCTTATAAAAATCCTATGGGTATGTCTCCATACAAAATGGTATATGGGAAATCTTGTCATTTGCCTCTAGAGTTAGAACAGAAAGCATTTTGGGCAATTAAAGAACTCAACTATGGCTTCAAACTTGCCGGAGAAAAGAGGTTATTTGATATTAGCTCACTAGATGAATGGAGAACCCAAGCTTATGAAAATGCCAAACTATTCAAAGAAAAGGTTAAAAGATGACATGACAAAAGAATCCAAAAGCGAGAATTCAAAGTTGGAGAATATGTTCTTTTGTAAAACTCTCATTTTAGATTTTTTTGCAGGAAAACTTCTTTCCAAATGGGAAGGACCATATGTTATCGAAGAGGTTTATCGCTCTGGAGCTATCAAGATTAATAATGCCGAAGGTACTAACCCGAACGTGGTCAATGGACAAAGAATTAAACACTATATATCAGTTGCAGGACTCGGGGGACTCGTGCATCAACTTTTGATGGTGAACCCTTGCCCTGGTAGCCGGAGGACAAACCTACTAGTTCTTCATCACGACCACCTTCATCATCTTCACCACCAAAGGAGACTTGAGTAGACGGGTATGGTCACTCCCCTTGGCTTGAGCCAAGCTTGGGGGAGATGCCCCGGTATCGTATCACCATCACTTTTTACCTTTACCTTTTATTTCGATCCTTAGCTTTTTCATGATTTAGTTGAATAAAAGTTCAACATGATCTATTTTCTGAGTGCTAGTTTCGTGATCTATCCATCTATGTAATCGAGTGAGAGTTATGTAATAAAGTTTAGTTTGAGCTTTTGCTTCTTTACTTTCTTGTTGCAATCATAATAGAAGAAAATAAATGAATAGGATCATATGCTAATCTTATGGTGAGTAATGACATCACATAAGGAAAAGTATAAGTGGTAAAATTTCTTGGAGATTGACAAACATAGCATTAGTCAATGATGCAACTCACGAAAGAATTAATTAGGGAAGAGAAGATTCACATGCAAATACACTATCCTGGACATGTTTTATGATTGTGAGCCCCCATTAAATATTATATGCCAAAGACGTTGGACAAGGAAGACAACGTAATGATTTATGCTTGTTCATATTCACATAGAAGTTATATTGTCATAGATCCTTCAACATGTGATCCTTCAACATGAGATACTACTTGTGCATCCAAAATCCCAAAACCAAACTCATGTTTTGAGAGTCCACCATACCTACCTATGGATTGAATAAGATCCTTCAAGTAAGTTGTCATCGGTGCACTAAGGCAATAAAAAATGCTTCTAAATGTGTTTGATCAATTAGTGTAAGAGAAAATAGAGCGTTGTACGAACTTGTGATGGAAAAGTAATAATAGCGACAGACTGCATAATAAAGGTTGCTATCATAAGGGGCAATATAATGTGACGTTATTTTGCACTAAGAGATTTGGCATACAAACTAAAAAGCGCATGACAACCTCTGCTTCCCTCTGCGAAGGGCCTATCTTTTACCTTTATGTATTTAATTTTATGCAAGAGTCAAAGTATTCTTCCCTATTCCTTTTTATTTTTCTCTTTTTACAAGCATCATGTGGTGAGGAAAGATCTAGGCACATATATCCAGTTGGATATGAGTGAGCATGGGTTATTATTGTTGACATCACCCTTGAGGTGAATACGTTGGGAGGAGAAACCATAAGCCCCTATCTTTCTATGTGTCCGGTTGAAACTTTTTGACCATGGGTATGCTGTGAATGTTAGCAATCATAGAAGACAGAATGATGGTTGAGCATGTGGACTTGCCAAAAGGCTCCGACACGAGACCCTTCCTGAAAATATGATGAATTGTAGTTGCAAAGTTGACTGAGAACATAGTTTGTTTGTTTCCAATAAGGTTTATGGTTTATACTTCTATGTTGTGATGAATTGTTACTTTTTCATAAGAAGTTATATGATTATGGTATAGAATAAAAGTTATATGAAAGAGTCTTATGATAAAGTTTGTTGCTGTTATGATAGTAAGCATGATGCTACTATGTCCGCATTTTGTTTTTATCGACACCTCTCTCTCAAACCATGTGGACATGTTTTTTGATATCGGCTTTCGCTTGAGGACAAGCGAGGTCTAAGCTTGGGGGAGTTGATACGTCCATTTTGCATCATGATTTCCTACTATTATTTATAATGTTTTTATGCATAATAACGCTTTATGGAGTAATTCTAATGCCTTTTCTCTCATAATATGCAAGGTTTGCACAAAGAGGGAGAATGCCAGCAGCTGGAATTTTGTACCTGAAAAGCATATCAGAGATACCTATTCTGCACGTCTTCAAATGAGCTGAAACTTCACGGAGATTTATTTTGGAATATATAATAAATATTGGAGCAAATAACTACCGGAGGGGACCCACCTGGTGAGCACAAGACACCAGGGCGCGCCAGGCCCCCCAGGCGCGCCCTGGTGGGCTGTGCTCAGCACGGCCCACCTCCGGTACCCATCTTCTAGTATATAAGGTCTTTTGACCTAGAAAAAATAAGCAGAGGACTTTCGAGATGGAACGCCGCCGTCTGAAGGCAGAACTTGGGCAGGAGCTTTTTTGCCCTCCGGCGGAGCGATTCCGCCGGGGGAACTTCCCTCCCGGAGGGGGAAATTGAAGCCATTGTCATCACCAACAACCCACTCGTCTTTGGGAGGCCATTCTTCATCAACATCTTCAACAACACCATCTCCTCTCAAACCCTAGTTCATCTCTTGTGTTCAATCTTTGTACCGGAACCTCAGATTGGTACCTGTGGGTGACTAGTAGTGTTGATTACCTTGCGTAGTTGATTACTATATGGTTTATTTGGTGGAAGATCATATGTTCAGATCCATTATGCTATTTAATACCCCTCTCATCTTGAGCATGAATATTATTTATGAGTAGTTACCTTTGTTCTTGAGGTCACGGGAGAAGTCATGTTGCAAGTAATCATGTGAATTTGATACGTGTTCGATATTTTGATGATATGTATGTTGTGATTCCCTTAGTGTTGTCATGTGAACGTTGACTACATGACACTTCACCATCTTTGGGCCTAAGGGAATGCATTGTGGAGTAGTTATTAGATCATGGGTTGCTAGAGTGACAGAAGCTTAACCCCTAGTTTATGAGCTACTTCATAAAGGGCTGATTTGGATCCACATGTTCAATGCTATGGTTAGATTTTATCTTAATACTTCTCTCGTAGTTGCGGATGCTTGTGAGGGGGTTAATGATAAGTGGGTGGTTTGTTCAAGTAAGAACAACACCCAAGCACCGGTCCACCCACATACCAAATTATCAAAGTAGCGGACACGAATCAAACCAACATGATGGAAGTGACTAGATGAAATTCCCGTGTACCCTCAAGAACACTTTGCTTATTATAAGAGATCATTTTGGCCTGTCCTTTGCCACAAAAGGATTGGGCTACCTTGCTGCACTTTATATATTGTTACCGTTACTTGCTCGTTACCAATTATCTTGCTATCAAACTACCTATTACCTACAATTTTAGTGCTTGCACAAACTACCTTGCTGAAAACCGCTTGTCATTTCCTTCTGCTCCTCGTTGGGTTCGACACTCTTACTTATCGAAAGGACTACGATTGACCCCCTACACTTGTGGGTCATGACTCAGCAATCTCATTTCCAAAGGTATCAATACTAGCAAAGCTTAATGGGTGAGGTAAGGGTAAGTGGTGAGGCTGCAGCAAGCGCTAAGCATTTATTTGAGTGGCTAACTTACGAGTACAAGAGTAAGAAGAGTGATTTGCACATAATCATACGTGAACTAGTAATGATCAAGCAGTGATCCTAAACACCTACTTACGAGTCAATCATAACCCCACCATGTTCTCTTCTTGGTTCAAACCTCACAAAAAGAGACGGTCACGGTTACGCACACGGTTGGTGTATTTTAATTGAGTTTACTTCAAGTTTGCTATGACTGGGTGTTAAAAAAATATCCAAGTTGCCACATAACCATGGGCACAACTGTCGGAAAGATTTAACCCTGTTGGGGTGCTCCAACTCATCCATCACAAACTAGCCACAAGCTGCGCTGGAAAAACTCAACCTCGAGATAGCGCAAGGTATCCTCGAAATCCCAGTGCACAAGACATTTTCAGAAGGGTAAAACAAATCCAGCAAGACCGCCCGACATGTGGACGAACCTGATCGGATCCGCGTATCTCGTTCTTAGGACACGACGGATAAGCGACGCGTACGGTGGCCTGATAGAAATCCCCCGAGTTGCCCCGGGGTGGCCCCGCAAAGTGCACTATTTAGGACCAACACCATCAGCACTGGCCCTCCCTGTATTAGGTTGAATTAAAAGCCACAGGTTCATGACGCCCTAGGCATTAAAAGATGTTCAGTATTATTATGTTGGGCAAATATAGTACCAATTTTGGGCATTGTCAGCAGAGTTTTATCCCAAAACAAATTATCAAGGGGGGCCCCATAACAACCCCAAGCATGTTAGGAGCGCTCAATATGGAACATAACATCGGTACACAAGTAACTAGGGCGACAAAGGTGGAACAAAACACCGAGCAAAAGGCCAAGCCTTCCACCTTTTACCAAGTATATATGTGCATTAAATTAAATAGCAATAATATTGTGATATCCTAAGATATCCATGTTTTCACATGGAAACAACATGCACCTGCAACTAGCAATGCTATAAGAAGGGTTGAGCAAGCGGTAACTTAGCCAAACAATGGTTTGCTGGGTTGTGGAAGGTTAGAGGCTTATCATGGCATTTTGGGAGGCTTGACAAACAAGTGGTAGGCAGCGAGACATAACGATAGAAGCGAGACGACTAGCATAGCAATGATAGTAGTGGTACACATTAAGTGAAGCTCAATATGCAACGGGTTGCATATTGGCGAAACTCCACATTTGAATTACTTAATTCACTCTCGTTTATTTACACGACAAGTTTAAATGTTGTTAAACATGGAAAGAGGTGAAGCATAAATAAACTATCTATTTAGGCATTTTAAATGAGGCCGGAAACAACTTATAGTATTTCCGAAATGACCACATATGTTAATTTCTAAATTGGTCCAGGTCTGAACTAACCATGTTTTATAATTATTAAACGGGCAAACAAAATGCACCATGTGATTCTACTCGTCATTCTAGGCAATTTAATCATTTAAAACGGAGCTACGGCCTAAAAGATATGACAAACACAAAATTAATATGTCATGAATGCAAAATGCATGCAAATAACAACCACAAACATTTTAAATCATGGATGCATCAAGATATTATGAAACTACATGAGATTCTAAGCAAGTTTCATATATGGCATGTTCAAAACGGAGCAACGGTTCAACAATAACAACCAACACAAGTTTTAGTTATAATCTGCTCAAAACAGCAACATAGCATTTTGCACACATCATACCGTAAGCTAAATGAATCTAATATGCACAAACTCAGCATGGGGCAGTATCATGTAACACATACTTCATTTCATCAAAAGGAAGCATGCTCAAAAGAGTCATGGATCACATGGTAGGAAGCTCACATGACTATCAAACATAGCATTTACGGACTTAGTTAAAATAACAGTTTTTCACAAACTATTTTAATATGAAGGCATATTGACAGCAAGAAAAATAGATTTTATGGGACTTATCATGGCATGAAAATTTACATCATGGTAGAGGACATGATGCACTACATTTTATTCCATATGAGTAAGGTCTAACTATGCACATGAACATGGCTATCATCAACACAACAAGGCAATCCGAAGTAAACAGACTCTCAGACTTAGTGAAAATAACAGGGTGCAATAGCAATAGTTTTTAATAGATTGGCATATTTGACAGCAGAAATATCTATGGTGCAAATCCTATGGGTGACAAATAATGTGACAAAAAGATAGACCATAACATGCTTTACAAAACAGTCCATGGGGGCAACATCAAAGGTGTTGTAGATCAATGGCAATTCACATGGCAAAACAACAAAAAAATATAACATTCCACACTAATAATTATTTTGACATGTCAAAACAACAGCATTGAGTAAGCATGTTCACAGCAAGAAATAAAAGACTAAACATGGATTCCATGGAATGTAAAACATAATACCAACAAGTAGGCGTGACATACTTCAAATTACTCCATTGTCACATGTGTTCAAAGGTTGCATGGTTTGCTTAATATGATGCTCGCAAAACGATACTTTTCATTAACAGATTAGCAATTTTAACATGAGAGCCACTTTAGAGCAACATATCGACATGATAGAGATGATTTGCATGACAACCAAAGCCATGTCATCAAAGTAGAAATAACATAGAGCAAATCTCATGAAGGAACCACATGCAAAAGACCTATGGATTTGATGCAACCATCCACACAAGTTTGAATAAAATAACAGTTTTCTGCGGTTAATACACGAAGCACTAATACAATGCATATTTGAGCACTTAGATGATCCCTAATATGCATGCAAATGCCGTCATGGTGTAGAGCATGAAACATAGATACTTTTTCATATATAAAATGTTTCAATCCGATGAACATGCGCGAAGTTGGACATGTTACAAAATGCAATCATGCTGTTAAAAACGGGCATATCTTGGGGACTTAGTCAAAATTACCCCCCGGACGAAAATCTGGATGGAGCGATGCGGGATCTCATGGGAGCCGTTTGGATCGGGGACGGGGCGGATCTAGATGAGGCCGGATTTGGATGGGGCCATCCAACCAGAGCTTGGGGAGGCCGAGGCCATGGTCGTGGAGGGGTGAGCTGATGAGGCCGCGGAGGCACCGGCGCAGGACAGATCCTACGCGGGCTCGTCGGATCTGACAGGCGGTGACCTCATAGCGGCCGGGCAGCATGGCAGCGACGGTGCGGGGCGGCGCGGCAGCGAGCTTGACGTCGATGCGCTCGGGGCCATGGCGCCATGGGGAGGAGGAGGTCGTTTCGGCGGCAAGGTCGAGGCCGCGGCAAGCAGGTCAGCTGAGACAAGCGCTAGCAGTGGAGGAGGTTGCCGGCAATGGCTCCGGTGGCCGGTCGAGGCGACCTCCGGCGAGGGCCGCGGTGGCAGGGTGCCCGAAGCCAGCAAGCACGGGGAGCGGCGCCTCGGGCGCGCGGAGCCACGGGCTCGCGTGGCGGCGGCAGTTCGGGCCAGGGCGCGCCTGCGGGGGAGGTGGGAGGAGACAAGTGATCTGGTGGCTGCCGCTGAGTGGAGCGTCGTGGATTTCGATGCGAGGCTAGGGTTTGCCCGATTAGGAAGGGCAAGCCTTCCTTTTATAGCAGGGAGGTCTATGTTAGGGTGGTTTTGTCTGTTTTTGGACCGTTCGAGGATGGTCCGGAAGTGGAAGGCTTAGGGTTATGTAGTAATGGGTGGTGGGCTGTGTTTTGAGGGCTAGGTTTAGAGAAGAGAGGGAATACGGAGGCCCGTGACAGGTTTTGTCAACCGGAAACGTCCAACTTATAAACCGGCTATAGTGCCGCTATATATTTAACGGTTCGGGTATCAAATGACCTCCGAATGCGAGGAAATTTGGCAGGGGTCTACCTACAATAAACCAAGACCGCTTGCCAACTTTTGACCCATTCCGAGAATATTTTATATGCACTTTTAAAAACAATATTTTAACGATGTCGTGGGCACGTGCGTGTGTGGTTGGTCACAAAACGGTCAACGACAAGAACGGAGAGCCCCGACAACTATGAATGGATGCAAGTTTTGAAAAAAATGATGGCGGTGGAGTGCCGATGCGATGCGAATGATGCGATGATGAATGCGACAAACAGATGAATCACACGATAACACTCAAAATAACTAGAAGGTCCTCCATGAGTCGGAACCTGTGTGGGGCCCCAACGCTGCCGTCGGTGTCGAACATATCCGACCTCTCTGTTGGCGAGGTTGTGAACTGCCTCCCGGGAACCACCTTGCTTGACGGCGGCGTGTCCGGGGATGTTGTACCCGAGGATGTTGTTCTTGGGGTTTGCTTCCCGGGGTTGTAGAGTACATATGGTATTTCACGGTGAAGAAGCTGCTTGCCGGAGCCTACCTCGACGCCCCCAAGTCCATCGCGCGTCTTCGTGGAAGATGACATCGCGGGAGACATGCACACGCTTCAAGACAGGTTCATACATCTTGTACTCCTTGGAGCCCGTATCATAGCCCATGAACACCATTGGGGTGCTCCGACCGTCCAGCTTCTTTAGTGTCGTCTTGACGTGCCCGACGCAGCCAAAGGTGCGGAGGAAGCGTACATCGGGATTCCTGCCATACCACGCCTCATAAGGCGTCTTGCCATCGACACTCCTTGTAAATGAGCGGTTGAGGATGAAGACTCCATGAGCACGGCCTCCCCCCAATACGTGCTCGGTACCTGCTTTGCCTTGAGCATGCAGCATGCCATACCGCATCCCGTCTGGTTCCTCGGCTTGACGATGTCGTTTTGCTGTGATGCGTAGGGGGCCATGAGATGGTGTTGCACCCTCTTGTCGTCACAGTGCTTGTAGAACGTGGCTGATGTGAACTCACCGCCATGGTCCATGCACAACACGCGCAGCTTGTGGCCGCACTCGACCTATGGTACCGCTTGCTCTTTGACGATGGCTCACCAGCCTCGTCCTTGGAGGCAGTGAGCAGCACCCACATGAACTTGTTGTAGTCGTCGACAAGCAGCAGGATCTAGCGACGACTTCCTTGAATTTCCGGGGTGATTGGGCAACAGAGGTCCCCGTGAACCAGCTCTAGGGGTATCTGTGCCCGATAACATGCCTACTTGGGAAAGGGCAGGCGCCGCTGCTTCCCGACAAGACACGCATCACATAGATCATGTGAGGTATCCCGCGAACGAGGTTCCCTCGCACTATCTTCTGCAAACCGTTGAAGTGCTGGTGTCCTAGCCGGGCATATCAATGCCACGCGTAGGAGACATGGCCCATGGCAAGGTACACGAGATGCACGGGTCGAAAGAAGAATTTGTAGAGGTGGTTTGGCAAGCGGGTTACCTCAATGAGCAGCCTCTTCTGTTGGTCGCGCACAGTGAGCACACCGCGCCGGATGCCGATGTCGAACCAGCCCTCGTCGAGCTGCCCGACGCTCACAACGCTACTCTTGACCGTCATGATGAAGTAGATGTCTCTGAACACCATATGATCACCCCCTTGTCGGAGAAAACGACGGTCCCGCGCCTGTGGATGTCCACCACGGATCCATCCGCGAACCGCACCTTCCCAGTGATTGAGCGATATAGCCCCACAAATGTGTCGACTAAACCATTCATGTGGTTCGTGGCGCTGGTGTCGAGGAACCAACCCTCATTCTGCTTGCCGCCTACAAGCGTGGGTGTGATCAAGGCTCTCTCCGAGTTGAGGAAGATGAAGCTGCAGGCACATGTCGTTGCTAGGGAGCCATCTCCCACCAACACAGTAGACCCCGAACAGCTTGTCGCCGGGTTGTGGGTGACCTGAGTCGTCACGCAATCCTGCATGGACTCGATGGCTGCCATCATCATGGCCGGAGCATGGTCCGCCAGAAGCATCATTGCCACACCATCTTGTGTAGGCTTGCCAGGTCCCGAGGTTGACGGGGATGCCGTTGTCGGGGTGTGGGTCCTCCACACCCGAGCCTTCATCGCGTCTTAGTCGATGATCCCCGAGAACATCCTTGTCGGGGTGTCACCTGTCACTGAAGGGATGGTTCCCGTGGACGGGCTCCATGCCTCTCGCACGGAATGGATGGTTGTCTGGGCCATGGTCACGGGAGACGTCGTGCTCTCCTACACGGGCTTGACCCTTGCCAGCATCATTGTTGGCCCACCGTCCACGTCTGCCTGCACGAGGTTTGCCTCTATCGCGATAGCCTCTTCGGCTATCCTTGTGCGGCAGTCCCGGACCCAGTGACCCAGTTTGTTGCAGTGGTGGCACTTGCCATCGCTGCCAGAGCCTCACACAGCTCCGCCATGGCCTGGCTTGCGACCACGGTTCCCGCCGCCTCTCTGGGCATGGACTCCGCCTCTACCGCAAGCTCTGCTTCCCGTGGGGGCGCCTCCCTCATTGCCGGAAGGGCCATCGTGGCCATGCTGTTGAATGTGCGCGTCCCATTGCTCTCTAGTGAATAGCAGTTGCCTGCTAGTGTATTCATCAGCTTCGTCGCTGCGCTCTCGACGACCTTAAGCTGCCCTGACAGCTCCTCGATCGTCATGGTGGAGAGATCCACCAAGCTCTCAATGGACCAGGCGAGTTGCTTGTACTGTCTGGGGATGACGCGGAGGAACTTGAGAATCACCATCTTGTCATCGATGTGATCTTCGAGCATTGCTATCTCGTTGACGGGACCTTGTAGCCACAAGGCGAAGTCATCGACTTGTTCATCGGCCTTGAACCAGATCTCCTCGTACTGGAGGTTCAAGGTCTGGGCCTTCGACTCCCTTACTCACTCTACACAAATGCGCAGAGTCTTTATGGTGTCCCATGCTTCCTTGGTCGTCTTCTTGGCACCAAGGGTGAGCACCATATCCGGTGGGACGGAGCGCATGATCGCCTCCTTCGCCAACCGGTGCTCCTCATACTCGACATCGCCGGTTTCCACGGCTTTCCACATATAATGTACCTCCATGATGACTTTATCAGGAGTGACCAACTGGTTTAATTAGTTGGTACGTGTGAGGAGAGGGAAGGACATACTGGACATGCCACGTTTCGCACGGAGCATGGTGCACCCAGCTTGTCTCTCGGCCTGCATCACAGCGCGAGCGCATCCGCCGCATGGGCCTCCTCAACTGTGAACTGCTCTGGTCTTGGAGCCATCGCCGGTGATGCCTTCTATTGGCATATGCATCGGCATAACCTAAGGCTCTAATGCCAATTGTTAGCCCAAAAACTACTAGCTAAACTAATATCGTTTGGACCGAACTACACAGGTGAGGCACAAAGGCAAAGCTACTAGCTGCTCCGTCTCTTTACTAGCTACACTCAAACACACAGGTGAAGCACACACACACACTTGAGAAGCTCACGTATAGTACTAGTACTTTGCTCTTTGGCTGGTGGAGAGAGTGAAATGAAAATGGCCCGAGTTACTGTTGGAAATATGCCCTAGAGGTAATAATAAAGTTGTTATTATCATATTTCCTTGATCATGATAATCGTTCATTATCCATGCTGGAATTGTATTGACCGGAAACTTAAAATACATGTGTGGATATATTAACAACACCGTGTCCCTAGTGATCTTCTATTAGACTAGCTCGTTGATCAAAGATGGTTAAGGTTTCCTGACCATAGACATGAGTTGTCATTTGATAATGGGATCACATCATTAGGAGGAGGATGTGATGGACAAGACCCAACATCAAGCATAGCATTTGATCGTATCACTTAGTTTATTGCCACTTCTTTCCTCATGTCAAGTATCTGTTCCTAAGACCATGAGATCATGCAACTCCCTGACACCGGAGGAATGCCTTGTGTGTATCAAACATCCCTTCGTAACTAGGTGATCATAAAGGTGCTCTACAGGTATCTCTGAGGGTGTATGTTGGGTTGGCATGGATCGAGACTAGGATTTGCCACTCCGTATGACAAAGAGGTATCTCTGGGCCCCCTCGGTAATACAGCACCACAAGAACCTTGCAAGCAATGTGACTAAGGATTTAGCCACGGGATCTTGTATTACGGAGCGAGTAAAGAGGCTTGACGGTAACGAGATTGAACTAGGTATGAGATATCAATGATCGAATCTCGGGCAAGTAACATACCGATGAACAAAGGGAACTTCATACGGGATTGACTGAATCCTTGACATCGTGGTTCGACCGACAAAGATCTTCGTGGAATATGTAGGAACTGATATGGGCATCCATGTACCGCTATTGGTTATTGACCGGAGAGGTGTCTCGATCATGTCTGCATTTTTCTCGAACCCATAGGGTCCGCACGCTTAACGTTCGATGATGATTTAGTATTATTGGGATATATATGTTGGTGACCGAATGTTATTCAGAGTCCCGTATAAGATCTCAGATATGACGAGGAGCTCCGGAATGGTCCGAAGGTAAAGATTTATATATGGGAAGTTGGTATTCGGTTTCCGGAATAGTTCCGTGTTTTACCAGTTTTTGTCAGGAATGTCGGAAGGGGTTCCGGGGTACCACTGGGGAGGTCCACCTGCCCCGGGGGGCCTAATCGGCTGAGAGAGGGGGCGCACCAGCCCCTGGAGGGCTGGGTGCCGCCCCTCCCAAGAGCCCATGCACTTATGGTTGGTGGGAAGAAACCCTAAGGGGGCGCCCTGTAGGATGGAAAGTAGGTCTAGAGGGGCGGTGATTAGACTACTTGACAAATTAAAAGCCTTACCTTTTTCCCAATTTTAATTCTAGGCAAGTTTTAGCATTTTTTGCCAATCAGGTACACCCTACACATGCATGTCTACGGGTATAGCAACGGAAAGTAAAGACAAGCATATGTAAATGGAGGATAGGGATAGGAAGATCAAACGCAAAGTTGACACGAAGATTTTTGGCGTGGTTCCAATAGGTGGTGCAATCGTACGTCCACGTTGATGGAGACTTCAACCCACGAAGGGTAGCAATGCGAGAGTCCACGACGGGCTTCACCCACAAAGGGTCCACGGAAAAGCAACCTTATCTATACCATCATGGCCTTCGTCCACGGAGGACCAGCCTTACTCGGGGTAGATCTTCACGATGTAGGCGATCTCCTTGCCCTTACAAACTTCTTGGTTCAACTCCACAACACGAAGTAGGATGCTCCAAAACGACACCTAACCAATCTAGGAGGCACCACCCTCCAAAAGGTAATAGATGTGGTAAGTATACTGAACTCCTTGCTCTTGTGCTTCACAAGATAGTCTCCTCAATCACTCAATCACTCTCTCACAGATTTGGCATGGGTAGAAGAGATTGATTGGGTGGAAATCAACTTGGGGAGGCTAGAAATCAAGATCCATATGGTTGGAGTGGATGACCTTGACCTCAACACATGAGTAGGTGGCTCTCTCTCAGAAAAATGGATGGGGCAAGTGTTTGTATGTTCTGAGTGCTTCCTCTACGAGTGAGAGGTGGTGGAGGGGTATATATAGGCATCTCCAAAAATCTAGTTGTTACAACATTATTGCCCAACTTGGTGAAACCGATGCAAAACTCGGTTCTACCGACTAGTGAAAAATGTGGCAACTTGGGCCTTTTCGGTGAAACCGATATACACTACTCAGGCCTACCGATTTTGGTCTGACCAAGGAAGTTCCTCATCTCGGTGACACCGATTCACAAAACTCAAAAATTCCGAGTTTAGGAATTAGCTAACCAGAGAGTTGGTCACTTATTCTTTGTCGTACCGAAACCAGTATTGGTTGTACCGAGTTGCTAGGGTTTTGGCTATGTTGTGTCTTAAGGGAAAATCGGTATGGCCGAATGGAAAAACTTGGTGGCACCGATTTTGAACTTTGGGCTTTGGATAGAGAATTTTTTGGGAGATTTGATGAGTAATATTTAGCGGCTAACCTCTAAGCACTTGAGCAACCAGACCATCATATTTACCTCACCCGCTTTTAATAGTATTGGCTTTCCTATGGACTCAAGAGTGATTTCTCACAAAATATAAAATGTAGAGTCTTGTAGCTTGAAGCATGGCCAATCCTATTCCTTTCCTTTCCTAGGGGAGGTTCTCCACATAATCCTTTAGCCATTCCATCATTGAACTTTTTCCTGAGATACACTTGGTGGAAACATTAGTCCAATGAAATATATGTTGTTATTAATTACCAAAACCACCTAGAGAGAAGTTGGGCTTTCAATCTCCCCTTTTTTGGTAATTGATGACAACATATAGATCAAAGCTTCGACAAAAGATATAATCAATGAATAGCATCGTCGCTTTGAGAGGTATGTGATAGGCAAGAGCTCCCCCTAAATTTATGCACTATTTTAAATTTGTGTTTGAATGCAAATACACAATCGATTAGGTTCATGGATCACTCTTCCATGTCACATAGAACTTGGTGGTGCGCATAAATGATATGAATGAGTAACAATGCACATAACACCAAACATACGCGAATGATCATAACATAAGCAACACATAGATATGACATAGTAGCATCAACCATCAAAGCGTATGATCAAACACAATGAAGTTTAAGCCATAACACACGATAAAATGTTTTGAAACCAAAGAGAGTAACAAAAGGTAAAACACTCTCTCTCAAAGCCCTATGATCTATATTACTTCTCCCCCTTTGGCAACAAGTTACCAAAAAGTTCAAAGAATATAGAGCTAAGCGTCGCTTTGGGCCTGATCTCCTCCGGTAGCTGTTGAAGGAGTCGAGAGAAGGGTGTCCGCGAATGCTTTGGCAGATGTCCTCTGGGGTGGTGGTGTAGAGGCTGGAGGTGCTAAAGGAGCAGATGGAGTAGTAGTTGGTCCTGATGAAGATGGTCTCGACTTGGGAACTAGCATGGCAGACGATCTTGCCTGGGTCTTGAACTGAGTGTTGGTCCGGAGAGGAGGACTATCATCATCTGTGGAGTGGGGACTGGGCACTGCATCAACCTCCTGCTTCAGTTCAGTGACAGTCTTTGTAAGCTCATCCACCTTGTTGTCCAGAGCATGAAACTTGGTTTCCATGATCCGCACAACGCTCTTCTGGTTCTTAAGAATCTCAGCAACATTCTTCTCTATACCTTGGACAGATTTGATGAGAAGTGCCATTTGATTGCTCTTTGCTGTTGACACTTGAGCACTAGTGGCTCTGGCCGCCTCTGCCTCTGCCTGTGCAGTAGCTGAAGTGGGATGAGAAGGGTCCATCACCACAACATTGTCTTCTATCTCTGGCTGATGTGGCATATGAGGATGATCAAGTGCATATACATTCTTCTCCAGCTTGGAGTTGATGAGCATCTGAATGTATGGTGCATATCCACATGATCGTTTCTGATTGGCAGCTGTCCTCTTGATTGTCTCTACAATCAAATCCATCACCCTGAATCTGGTGTGGGTGTCTACATGGTGCAGCATGTTAATGGAGTACCCCCTGATCATCTTATCATCTCCATACTTGGGCATCAAAGTATATCTCATGATCGTGTTTGTGGTGGGTAGTCCTACTTGCAAATGATAGACAGAGCCAAACTTATATGTGTTCACATATGCAGCTGGGATAGGAGTGTACATGTCAGCCATGGAGTTATGACTCATCTTGGCTTCAGCATAGACATCAAGATCTCCTTCTTCTACCTGTGGGGCTCCTAAGATGGTAGCCCACTCATCCACTGTAGACTGGTATCTGTCTCCCTCAGTCATCCATATGATACATCCATCTGGGTAGAAATGAGCTGTGGAATAAACTGCATAATCATCTCGTCATTCTAAGCTATGAACTCTCTCCCAGCAAAGTTCGCAATGTCTATGCATCTGAAGTTGTCCTGCACATTGGGGAAGTAGTCCTCATTTTCCTTGATGTAGGCCCAATCAACATATCTCATGTCACTAACTGTTCGGCTCTTGTCCAATAGGACAGTCTCATAGAAATCCTATTGTTCCTTAGTGTAGAACCTGTCATCAACAGCAGTCTTCCTCCTGGAGGCATATGGGTCATTTGCTCTCCATTTCCTCAGTCCTTGATCTCTCCTCTTCTTCATGTCCTCGGCAATTGGATGAGCATCATTATGCTCTGGCAGATGAGGTCTAAGCTTCCTCAACACTGTCAACTCTCCTTCCTCGGTTTCTGCTCTGGATGTGGAACTCTTGTTCTTCTCAGCGGCTGGAATGTCCCTGGTAGTTCTCTTGGGCTTGGGTGTTGCAGGCTTCCTTGGAGCAATTTGCTTGCTCTTGGATGGAGCCTAGCTATGCATTGCATCAGCTAGCAATTTTTTCTTCTTGGAAGGAGGAGGTTTTGCAACCGGTTCTTCCTCTTCCTCTTCTTCCTGCTCTGCTGGGTCCTCATACATGGAGGTTGGCCTACCAATAACATGCACTATCCTTTTCCTGGCTCTCTTCTTCTCTCCTACCTTCTTGGGCATAGACTTTGAAGTCCTTGGGGACTCAAGAGTGAGAGTCATCCCAGCCGTAGCACTCTCTGGTACTCTCATAGCCTCGGAACTAGCATAATCCTTCCTCACTGGCCTCTTGGAAGAAGTGCCTCATTGGCAGATTTCCTTGCAGCTCTTTCTTTCTTGCCTTGCAGCTTCTTGGAGGCTACCTCTTCAGGAACAAAGTTTGCATCCTCTTCGTCTGAATTTAGTTTCCTCCGTCCCTTGTGGTAGCCTTAGGCAACCCATGAGAACTAGGAGTGCCTGGATCCTTTGAAGATGAGGAACTAGCTTCTGGGCTAGTGCCAGCATCCATGTCAACACTCTGATCTCTGAAATCATTCTCACTGTCTTCTGAGACTGACATACTGACCCTGTGAATAGATGTAGATGAGCAGAAGGGATGAGCATCACAAAACGCAGAAGTTTTTGAAAATTTGAGCTCAAAAATGTAGTTTAAGAATTCTGCAACAGGTAATTCGGTTCCACCGAGTTTCAATTTTTGGAGCTACCGAGACAGACTTTCTCCTATGACAGAAACTTGGTCACCTTTTCGGTTTCACCGCAAAGAATGACTCGGTCTCACAGAGAAAGTTTTCATAGCCCTAAAACCAAATCGGTCGTACCGACTCTTTCCACTCGGTGACACCGAAATGCAGGTCGCGGAACCCTAAACCTAAATTTTTGTGTTCTGCTAATCTACGGGATTTGTTTTGAGGTTGGAGTCGTTTCAATCCGTGGCAAGAAAAGGAACAAAGCCTAATGCGCATGAATCAGAAAGTGGAGCGCATTGGGGGCCAAAACCTTACCCTAATCCGGTGAAGGTTCTGCTACTGTTGCGACGGCAGGGTTGAATGCCGACGAAGACGAAGGAATCCGGCGGCGAGGGCGCGCTGGAGACGAGGTGGAGGTCCGTAGACGAGAGCTGCGGCAGCAAAGGGGTGAGGGAGGCCAAAGAGTCGAAGTATTTTTCAATCTCTGGTCCGTGGAGTATATATACCCTGTTGCTATCAGTGACACCGATTCAGAAATTTTGGTGCCACCGAGTTTCTTAACTGCCAGGTGACAGTGAAACTCGGTGAGGCCGAGATTTGGGGATCGGTTGCACCGAGGTTCAAAAAACAGATCAACCATAATGCTTCGGCGGAACCGAGACTTTGAAGTTGGTTACACCGATTGGCATATGGGAGGTTTTGGAGATTAGCTCTTGTCGAAACGGAACTCCAAGTGCTCCTCACGCAGAGGGTTCGAGAAGTGCTTGTTCAAGTTTGTTGATGAAGCATGAATAGAATTTGAGAGTAGAAAGCATAGATAGCTAGGGGGAGGTACTTAGGCATTCTTGTATATCCAATTGGCCAAAGAAAATGAAAGCCAAATAACAACAATTGGATATCCTTGAATGAGAAATGATATGCATACCAACATGCTCACACAATAAAAAGTCAAATGAAATATGGCAAACATGCAAAACCACTCTAGTATCTACCAAGCACTTTGGTGATGACGGAGTCATCTATATATGATTATATTGACTTAGGATCCAAGTAAGAATACTTGATCATAGGTCATACTCATCGTTTAAGCACAAGTGGTGTTACCACTTTTACATAAATCATTTAATGTGTTCACATCTTTAAGAATGCTTTGAATCAAGTCTTAGAGTAAAGCTCCCCCTTGATGTGACATTTTCCCAAAGAGGGACAAACTAACCTTGGGTTTTGTCATAGAAGACTTCATGTATGTGTTGTAGTAGTGGATGCTCATAATTGATGAAGATCATCTTGAGTTGGGAGCAATCCTTGTTGTTTCTTACTCTTCTCACCTACATGGATTAGTCTGACACAAGGAACAATTACAAGGATATCTATGGACATGGAGTGAAATGCATACATGATGATTGTCACGCCCAAGATGCGGTCCTATCCCTATTAAGGCTTGCGGCCTCGACGGGGATAGAAGCGCATCTCGTCATTCGCAAGTACAGTAAAACATTGCATACATGTAGGAAGAGATGAGTATATGAGTTGGCTTACACTCGCCACAAGCTATCTTACGAGTTCACACAAATTATTCATACATCATCCAGAAGACAGGGTCCGGCTACGGACGAAATCAAACGATAAAAGAAGCAATGATAAACTATCTTGCTATCCCAGGATCACCACCACGAAGCTCCCAACTCGTCTGGATACGTAACATACATCCGACCACGTTCTTCATCATACTCCCACTGGAGCTGCGACACGTCATCTGACACGTACTCGTCAACACTTGTGCCTGTATTGTTGTAATCTATGAGCCACAGGGACTCAGCAATCTCATAACCCAGGTACCGAAACTATGTAAGCCTTTGGGTGAGGAATTGGTTAAGTGGTGAGGCTATAGCAAGCGCTAAGCATGTATTTGGTGGCTAATCTTACGAGAACATGAATGTAAATATGGTGGTCTACGTAAGACGGGCGTGAACTAGCATGATCACTAAGTGATCCTGAACACCTGCTTACATCAATCATAACCCCACCGTGTTCTCTCTCGGTTCATGTTCACGAGCAGAGACATTCACGATTACGCACACAGTTGGTGTATTTTATTGAGTTTACTTCAAGTTTAATATTACCGGGAGTTAAACAAATTTCCAAGTTGCCACGTAACTGCGGGCACGACTTTCCGAAAGATTAACCCTGCAGGGGTGCTCCAACTCATCCATCACAAACTAACCACACGCCGCGGGAATAACCTCAACCACGAATCTCGTGTTCTTCCTAGGCAATTCCACTGGAAAACTGCAACCTCGAGATAGCCCGAAGAAAACCGGAATTCCTCGCGCAAGACATTCGAGAAAGGTAAAACAAGTCCAGCAAGACCTCCCGGTGAGCCAGATCCGCTTCTAGAGCCGTGCGCTCTCTATCAACGGGCATCATCCATCTATGCAAAGTGGACGGTTGCCTAGAAAATGCCTCGAGTTGCCCCGAGGTGGCACCGCCGACTGCTAGGTAGGTGGACCAACACTCATGAGGAGCACTGGCCCGGGGATTGATTAATTATCCACGGGGTAGCTATGCCCTATGCAATTTTATTAAGTTGTTTAGCAAATGTAGTACCAATGTTGGGTCTTGCCAGACAAGTTTTAATCTAAAACAAATGGTCAAGGGGGTCCCCATAACAACCCCGAGCATGTTAGGAGCGCAAAATATGGAATATAACACCGGTACTCGGAACTAGTGCGGCAAAAGCGGAACAAAACACTGAGCAAAAGGCCAAGCCTTCCACCGTTGCCAGATATATATGTGCATTAATTTATATAACAATAAATAGAGTGATATAAACAAAATCCATGTTGACACATGGAAAAGCTTGCACCTGCAACTAGCAACGCTATAAGATAAGGGCTGAGCAGCGGTAACATAGCCAATCAATGTTTGCTAGGTGGTGGAGGGGTTAGAGGCTTTCATGGCAATTTAGGAGGCTGACAGTTTAAGTGTTAGGTAATGGAAAACATAACGGTAAAAGTGAGACAACTAGCAAGGCAAAAATAGTGTCGGGATCCGGGTATGATCATCTTGCCTGTTGGGTCTTCAGAGGGACACAAAGCTGGGTCCTCGTAGTTGTACTCTCCTAGATCCTCGTACTCAGGCTCAACACTCGCGTCTACCCAAAGAGAAATAGCACCAAATAAACATACAAACAAGGTGCAATGCACAAACAAGATGATGCATGATCCATTTTAAGTATTTAACATGGCAACCCAAAGCTAGTCATGTTTCTCATGCACTTATTAAGTTCTTTAGTATTCTGGACAGAACCTCAAGTTTAGTTATTTGAACATGCATGATCATGGCAAATATGAATGCTTCATGCAAAATCGATGCAAATGCATATGTAGAACGTTGCAAACGGAGTAACGTAGCTCACGGTACACTCACGGCAAGGTACAAACGTTAACGGAGACAAAACACATGATGAGGGAGGCCATGGGCTATCCCTTGGTATTCCAAGGATGCCACTGGATAGGAAATAAAAATCCAGCAAGAATAGAGCTAAAGATCATGCAAAACAATGGAGTATAGCTCCCACAAGTCACAAAACAATCCTACACGCAATCTGTCCACAAACAGCAACATGTCAACTTGCCACACACATATCCAGAGCTACAGAAAGTTTTAAATCACAACCAAGTTATGGGCATGAAGTACACAGCATGGTTAACAAATCATCTATCTACAGCAACATGAAAGTAAGCATGGATCAATGGCAAATATGCTCACAAGATGGCATGTTGAATCAGTTTTTAGAGACTTAGTGAAAATTCCAGTTTTATAGAATCTGAGTTAACATGACAGCAACTTGACAGCAATTTTTATATATGCTAGAGGGCATTTCATGGCATGAAAACTAACAGGGTGTTAGAGGGCAGCAACTACTACAAAACACTAGCACTGAGTATGAGCTAAACATCACAGATCACTTGGTAGCATCCCCTAAACATGGCATGATAATAACTACAGATTCCCAGACTTAGTCAAATTTCACTAAGAGAATAGCAGCAGTTTATAACACCATAGCATCTTTGACAGCAAATAACTCTAAGATGCAAAATCTCATTGACAAGGTGAAGGCACCAAATGACAGAGGGGAACTAGCACAACAATTCATGGCATTGGACCAACCCCAAAGGATAACTATATCCATGGGAATCATCAACACAACATGGGATGGAAATAATAGTTCTAACACTTGGAAATATTTGAGCAATGAAAACAGTGTTATTTTCTTAGCATGTTTACATCAAGAAACCCACTAAACCATAAGTTTATCATGGCTAGGAAAAATACCAGGGCCTAGTGCCCACAAAACAATACCACTTCCATGTTGACAAGTTCATCAAATCATGCAAGAATTAAATCATACATAAATCACAATATGACATCTACACACAAAATAATATTTTTACAAAGTTGCTCCAATGGCAAAACTAATGGCACCACTGGATTCCTGGGATTTTTCTACCCCAAATTCATCTATCATAAGTATATGTTACTGTGGAGAAAACACACACAAAACCAATTCGAAATAAGACATCACTAGGTATAACCTAGTATATGCCAGATTTAGCATATACTAAAACTGGACTAAGACAAAGAATGCACTACCCGTTTTTAATAGAATGCACTTTTCAACCAGGGATTACTTCAAGTAAATTAACCCTAGAATAGATGCAAGTGGTACTGGCAGGAAGACCACAATAAGTACTCCAACATGGACAAAGTCACAACCCCATATGATAAATAGGCTAAAAGTTCTAACCTCTGGAAAACGGGTAAACAATAATAAATCTACAGTTTTTTGCAGAATTACTGAAAATTCAGTTTTCTAACAGAAAAGTTCAGATTTCGTGAGGGCTTCGGGATCTGCTCTCTGGACCTCCTAGGCACAAAATTTTGGTGCAAATCCATGGCATGAACATGGGGCTAGGCCTAGGACATGGTTTGGCCGAAGGAAAGCACATACAGAGGTGCAGATCTGGGCTAGAGAGCGATGGGAGCTTGCTCCGGAGGTTCAGAGTTCACCGGAGCATGAAATTATGCATGAACATGGTGAGGCCTATGATGAAATCGATGGCGAGAGATCTGACAGAGAGGGAGATGGGTATACCTAGTATACCTAGGACATGAAGGTGACGTCGGGGATGAAGCGGAGCGACGGTAGCGAGTCGAGGAAATTGTCGGCCTTGCTGTTTCGAGAGGAAGAGGAAGAAGTGGCCGACGGGGATGGCGATCTTGAGTGAGTCTTGGAGTCAGACTGGGTCCGGGGCGGCGCCAGGGTTCCAGTAGATGTCGAGGAGGAGGCCGGAGGGACCTTCTACGCCGGCAGCGAGCTCGAGACCGAGCTGGCCATGGTCTTGGCTTTGAGCTAGCAGTCACGTGGGAGGAGAGGAGGAGTGGCGGCGGCGCGTATGCGAGTGAGGAGAGGAAGGGGAAACCCTAGGACATGAGGGTGGGGCGATTTTATAGGAGGAGGAGGGGTTCCCTCATGGCCATGTGCACGAGCTTCCTGTGTACGTGTACGTGAGAGAGAGAACGAAGAAAGAAGAAAAAGGTGAGGAAGAGGGAGGCTGCATGTGGGGACGCGGTGTGGCCACGCTGGACGAGAGGGAGGCGAGGAGAGGCACTGGCAGTTGCCAGCGCTGCCGGCGCTCGCGGCGGCGTTGCTGGCGGCTGGAGTTGCTCGTCCGTTGCTGCTGGGCCGGGAGGGAAAGGAAGGAGGCCCAGGAGGTGGGCTCTCTCACTCTCTCAGGGGAAAACAAAAGGCTTTTCTTTATTTTTTTAAAAACAGAAAAACACATAAAAGCCAGGGAAGTTAGGAGAAGTTTTTCAGAAAAATAAAAATAGATTTGTGCTCACAAAATAATGCCCTGATTTAAAAAAAAATAGTTTGAGCATTTATAGAGCGAACTAAATAAACACATTTAATTATTATGGGGACCTGTTTATGCAAAGATACAAAAGGCAAAACCTCAAACATGAGTTAGAGCTATTTTAACATGCAAAACAGAATATTTAGAAGTGGAGCAACATTTTATATCAGGTGATTAAGCAAGTTAAAACAACACATAGAGCATTTATTGAAATAAAAGAAGTGAGCAAGGTTTTAGGGAAATTGTGGAGGGGCTTCAAACCAAGGCAACACACCAATCCCACACAATCACAACAACAAGACCACATCACAAGCATGACAAGCAACCATGATGCACTAATGGTATGATGATGTGATGATATATGATGCCATGATGCTACAAGACATGAAGCAATGATATATTACTCAAATCCTAAGGACACAACAAGAAGGTTCACACATGACAAATGTTACAAATATGGCAAGGGATGCTCTTGGGCTGTTACAACTCTTCTCCACTACACGAGGATCTCGCCTCGAGATCTAAGAACGAAAGAATTCTGGAAATTCGGAACGGAGAAGATCCTCACGTTCCCAAGTGTCTTCTTTGTTGGAGTGATGAGACCACTTCACCTTTAGAAACTTGATTGACTTGTTACGAGTCATACACTCAGTTTCTTCAAGGATAGCAACTGGATGCTCATGATAGGATAGGTCTTCTTGGAGATCAACGGTGCGCTCGGGAGTCTTGAAACACTTCCGGAGCTGAGTGACGTGAAACACATCATGCACATTTGAGAAATTGGGAGGAAGCTCGAGTTGGTAGGCAAGGTCACCCCTCTTGCCCACAATCTTGAAAGGACCCACAAAGCGTGGAGCAAGCTTTCCTTTGATGCCAAAGCGTTGAGTGCCCTTCATGGGAGACACTCTGAGATAGACAAAATCATCGATCTGGAAGGTCATGTCACGATGCTTGTTATCATAATAGCTCTTCTGACGGGATTGAGCTGCTTTGAGATTTTCACGAATGACACGGCACATTTCTTCTGCTTCAGTGATCATGTCATTACCAAGGATTTGACGCTCACCGGTTGAGGGAGTCCTGGTTTAAGGGGTCCTCGGATAGCCGACCTATTTCTTATGGGCCGAACTATGTGGGCCGCTGGATGAGTAATGAATGATCAAGGGCCCCGTCGCCAGGGCGGAAGCTTCAAGAAGCCGTGGCGTATCCTCCAAGCTATCGGCAGTAAATAGGCATGTTTTTCCTTTAATGTGCAACCGACATGTGTAAACCCTAGGTATCCTGGGCGTCTATATAAGCCGGAGGGTTTTAGGTTGTAGGACAGGAGAACTCATCTAGGGTTTTAGCTATTCGATCTCGAGGTAGATCAACTCTGTAACCCTTATACCATCAATATAATCAAGCAGGACGTAGGGTATTACCTCCATAGGAGGGCCCGAACCTGGGTAAACATCGTCTCCCTCGTCTCCTGTTACCGTCGATTCTAGTCTCACAGCTCGGGACCCCCTACCCGAGATCCGCCGGTTTTGACACCGACATTGGTGCTTTCATTGAGAGTTCCGCTGTGATCGCCAAAGGAATCGATGGCTCGCCTTGTCACAAGCAACGAGATCTGTACCCAGGGGACTCTCGCCTCGGATCAGATCCTCGCGAGTGGCGACATCTCGTCGCACGCTTACCCGATCGGCCACCTAGGCCAGATCGGAAACTTTTCCCCCGATCAAGGAATCAGGTTCGGAACCCTAGAGTTCGCCGCTGATTCACGGGGAGAACTCGTCTTGATAGAACCCTCGACTCCTATGGAGGAGCCCGCAGATCCCGACGCCTCGATGCCGAAGACATCGGGCCCTGCCTCCGATGGTGAGGTCGTTATCCCCGGGCCGTCTGGACCGCCCAATCCAGTCGTTGTGACTGGATCTACCATGGTTAAACAGGACCCGGGTCCGCTTTCGTGCGACTCCAGAACTGCGACGCCGCATACCGACCTCACTCGCTCCAGCGACATGCATCCTGTCATCTCCTCGTTTCTAAACGAGCTATTTGATCCGATCGAGACCATGCGTATGGCTGATGACCAGATCCCGGTCTATGACCGGCTCGGGCTTAAACCCGACGATAGGGAGATTCACATCCCCACGGTCACCCACCTTGTCGCCATCGTCGAGTGTCCGGCTGGGGGCTCGTCCCCCCAGCGACCGGAATTAAAAACGGTTTATACCCCAGTCTCCGATCACCGAGACCTCGCCTGCAACCCAGACTCTGGAGTTCGCTCCGGAAACAGACCTGTATCGGTCCCTGATGTATCACACAGTTCGGAGTCCGCGATTCCGAACTCCCACCGTGGCGTGGAGTCAAATCTTTTCCCACCCACCTCCCAAGCCGATCACTCAAGCATCGCAGTAGAGCCCAAGTCTTCGGACTTACGGGACGTTAAGCAGTTATCAGGAGAGTCGGTTCATCATTACTGGGCTAGACTCCTCCTCGCTAGAAACAAAGTACGGGGCCTCAGTGATCAAGAGATAATGGCAACCTTCAATCGCAACTGCCATGACGAAGGGATTCTCAATGCCCTGGCGCGTCGGCACATTCGTGACTTCACCGAGCTGTCAGCTTTGGTACAAAAGTATTGTGCCATGGAAAGCGCTTGGCAAGCCGAGCGGCTGTTTTCGGAACCAACCTTTACCGAATACCCTAGAGGAGATCGGAAAAAGAGGATACCTCTGAAGCGGCCAGCCAAACTTGAGCCCGCCAAAAAGAGAAACAGGCCCCTTTCAGGGGTCAATACTGTCCTGGATGGACTACTGGATAAACCTTGCCCTATACACTCCGTATTGCTGAACACAGCTCCGACTCACAGCCTTAGAGTTTGCTGGGTCGTCAGGCAGATCGCGAAAAGTGGTGAAGCCATTCTTGAGGCACCACCGCCGAACAGGCGCTCCACATCGCCACCAAAATACAACGCCGAAGTCCTGACGATCTACGAAACGTTCCCCTCAAGGAACAAGAGGAAAAGAGCTCTTAAAGAACTCGAGCAGATATATCATGTGGCAGTAACAAGTGCATGGGCAGACATACCCATTACCTTCGGAGATACTGACCGACCAGCCATTCTTCCCGGTCATTCACCGGCCGCACTAGTCCTGAACCCCATCATCGATGGCTTCAGGTTACACAAGGTGCTAATGGACGGCGGCAGTGGTTTAAACCTGATCTACGAAGATACCCTAGAAAAAATGCAGTTCGACCGATCTCGCATCGAGCATAGCAACACAACTTTCCGGGGATCATCCCGGGGAAAGAGGCGCGCTGTTCAGGACGTATCGTCCTGGACGTAGCGTTCGGCACGCCCGAAAACTACCGATCCGAAGAACTCCTCTTCCATATCGTGCCCTTCCCCAGCGGCTACCATGCCATGTTGGGACGTGACGCCTTCACAAAATTCCAGGCTATACCGCATTACGGGTATATGAAAGTTAAGATGCCAGGACCAAACGGGGTGATCACAACCGCCAGTGATCCGAATATAGCCCTTCGGGCCGAAAACAAAACAGCAGCGCTTGCCCTCGAGGCTCTAGCTGAGACCTTTGCTGCAGAAGAGCTGACCGCACTTCGGTCAACAGTAGACAAGGACGATGTGATCCTCAGCAAAAGGCCCAAACCCACGTCCTTTAAACCGGCAAAGGAAATCGTTAAATTTCAGGTGCACAAGACAGCGTCCATCGGAGCTCAGCTCGATCCCATAGTGGACGAAGTGCTGCGAACATTCTTACGAGAAAACTGGGACATCTTCGCCTGGCATCCTTCTGATATGCCCGGAATCCCACGGCGGCTAGCAGAACATAGTCTGAACATCATCACAGGCTTTAAGCCCGTCAAGCAGACTCTACGCCGCTTTTCCGAGCCCAAACGACAAGCTATGGGTGAAGAATTAGCTAAACTGCTAGAGGACAGATTCATTCGGGAGATTAAGCACCCCGAATGGTTGGCAAACCTGGTTATGGTACCAAAGAAAGATAAATCCTGGCGGCTGTGCGTCGACTTTAAAGACCTCAACAAGGCCTGCCCTAAGGACCCTTTCCCCCTACCACGCATAGACCAGATTATTCTGGATACCATCAGATTAAAATGAAGGAATCCGATCAAGCGGCAACCGCATTCATCACCCCTTACGGGCCATTCTTCTTCAACACGATGCCCTTCGGGCTAAAAAACGCTGGGGCTACGTACCAGCGCATGATCCAGACTTGTCTCGCAAAACAAGTCGGTAAAACAGTCGAGGCATACGTGGACGACGTGGTAATCAAAACCAAACACGTCAGCCATTTGATCGACGATCTAAGGCAAACCTTTGCCAGCCTACGCGAGTACGATATACAACTCAATCCAGAGAAATGCGTATTCGGAGTTCCCGCTGGTAAATTGCTCGGATTCATCGTCTCCCATAGAGGAATAGAAGCGAATCCGGCTAAGATCCGCGCCCTATCGGGACTTCCAATTCCCACAGAGCTAAAGCACGTCCAGAGGTTGGCTGGTTGCGTGGCGGCGCTAAGCCGCTTTATCTCCCTCCTCGGGGAAAAGGCTTTACCGCTCTACAGACTGCTGAAACGAACCAACAATTTTGAGTGGACCGATGAGGCAGCGGCTGCGTTAGAAGAAATCAAAATACTACTGGCAAGCAATCCCATACTCACAGCACCAGGCGCTGGTGAACCCATGCTACTATACATATCGGCTATCAACCAAGTCGTTAGCGCGGTGCTCGTCGTCGAACGAGAGGAGGAGGGACACAAATTCCGGATACAGAAACCGGTCTATTATGTGTCAGAAGTACTAATGCAGTGCAAGTCCAGATACCCGCACTACCAGAAGATAGCCTATACAGTATTTATGGCATCACGAAAACTCAGGCACTACTTTCAAGAGTGCTCGATCACGGTGGCATCCGAAGTACCCCTGAATGATATAATCAACAACAGGGACGCCACCGGCCGAATAGCTAAATGGGCTATTGAGCTCCTTCCCTTTGAAATCGCCTACAAGCCAAGACGAGCTATCAAGTCTCACGTGTTGGTAGATTTCCTCGCCGAATGGACAGAGGCCGAGCTCCCAAGGGAATATAGTACATACTCCCATTGGACAATGTACTTCGATGGATCTAAAACTTTGGCCGGACTGAGGGCTGGAGTTATCCTCACATCCCCCACAGGCGAGAATGTCCGATACGTGTTGCAGATCATGTATGCCGATTCCAACAATGCAGCCGAATACGAAGCACTACTACACGGTCTTTGGATGGCGGCATCAATGGGCATACGCCGGCTGGAGGTACGGGGAGACTCCAACTTGGCCATCTCCCAAATCAACGGCGAATTCGATGCCAAAAACCCGAAGATGGCGGCATACAGAAATGCTGTCCTCAAGATATCCGCACGGTTCGAGGGGCTGGAATTTCACCACGTCGCTAGATACAACAACCAAGCCGCTGACATACTGGCTCCCCTGGGGGCCAAACGCGACCCTGTCCCAAAAAACACTTTCCTGGAACGGCTCTTTAAGCCATCCGTGGTTTGGTCGGACGATCATAAGGGCGTCGATCTAACCAGTGCGGACGAGGTTGTTCCCCCTATAAATGAACCAGACGATCAAATCATCGGCGGCTCCGTAATGGACGAAACGCCTTCGGCTCACGAGGTCATGGTAGTAATCGCGCTATGGACCGAGCCCTTCCTCGCCTACCTTCTTCGCAAAGAACTCCCCGACGATTAGACGGAGGCGCGACGCATAATTTGGCGATCCAAAGCCTACAAAGTACACGAGGGTGAGTTATACAAGAAAAGCACCACCGGAATACTACAGCGGTGCATATCTAAGGAAGAAGGTCGGCAGCTCTTAGCCGAAGTCCACACAGGGATGGGCGGTCATCACGCCGCAGCAAGAGCCTTAGTTAGCAAGGCCTTCCGGGCTGGTTTTTTCTGGCCCACAGCTCGGACGGACGCCCAGTCGCTTGTCAAACACTGCGTGGGGTGTCAACTTTTCGCAAATCGAAGTCACATGCCCCCAACAGCTCTTCGGACTATTCCGATTACCTGGCCCTTCGCGGTCTGGGGGCTGGATATGGTCGGACCACTTAAAGGGGGGGACCAAGAAGAATAAATACCTACTGGTCATGGTGGACAAGTTCACCAAATGGATAGAGGCAAAACCTGTCAAATCAGCCAAGTCCGGACCAGTAATCGACTTTATATCCGGCGTGGTACACCGTTACGGCGTTCCGCACAGTATAATAACGGACAATGGATCCAATTTCATGGCCCAAGAGGTCAAAGACTGGTGCGCAAAGATGGGCATTAAGCTCGATTACGCATCGGTTTATCATCCGCAGACCAATGGACAAGTCGAACGAGCAAACGGCCTCATTATGAGCGGCATTAAGCCACGTTTAGTCCGGTCTCTTCATGAGTCCGACTGTCATTGGGTTGAGGAGCTCGACTCCGTTCTATGGGGCCTGCGCACCACCCCGAATAGATCAACGGGATACACACCGTTCTTCATGGTCTATGGGGCAGAAGCAGTCCTCCCCTGCGACATTATTCACGACGCGCCAAGGGTGCGCATGTACGAGGAAAGGGAGGCCGAGTTAGATCGGCAGGACGACCTGGACGCCCTAGAAGGAGTGCGCGACATAGCTCGGGCTCGCTCCACTTTTTACCAATAGCAGGCTCGACGTTACCAGAGTAGGGAGGTCAGGGCAAAGGCGTATAACGTGGGTGAGCTCGTCTTATGACTTCCGGAGAAGCAGAAGCATAAACTCAACCCCAAATGGAAGGGCCCCTTCATAATCGACGAAGTACTCGCGGAAGAGGCTTACCGTCTTCGAAACCCGTCGGATAACCGCCTTGAACCAAACCCATGGAACGCAGCTCGTCTTCGGTGCTTCTATGGATAAACCGGTGTCGTCACACTCTTTACCCTTAATTTCCCTTTTCTTTCTCCTTCTTTATTTTCTACTTTCCCTCCCACCTTGATTTTTGGCAGGTTTGAATTCTTTCATTTTTCTTCCCAACTCTATGTTCGGCTCAACCGATCTTGTACTAAGATTTTCGGCCTACACCCTTAAGTGTTAAATCCGAACACAGCACCTGAGGGCTTCTTTCTGAAGCCAATGCTTTTATATTATAAGCACTTATTCACATTTATTGTGTACGCATGTTTCCCTTGTCGTTTTTTAAAGCCATCATATGCATCAATTCGAACTAAGACTTTGCCAAGCTGGGTTGCCTCACTCCTGTGTTTACCCTCTACGTTCCCGATTGTTCGGCTAGAGGGTAAAGGGAGCACCTTTGCGATTGTTACGACCGGGCCATCCGGATACGTACCTCAGACGGGTGAAGCCAAAAGCTAGCTATCTTCAGCAGACAATTGATCGGCTACGACGGAATCAACTAATAAGACTATGGTCGTTATGACCATTACTCGGGCTTCTTCTCTCACAAAAGCCCTTAGTCGCATACTAACAGTATACGGCCTTCTACCTACGATTTACATAGCACCCTGAAGAAAGGTATCGATAGAGGTACTATTTTCTTCGGAAGATGTTTCTTACGCTAAGTAGTAATATAACATATCTCCCTCTGTGCTTTCTGTCTGTTCGCACCACATGGCCGGATTGCCTGGTTCCCCGAACATAATTCACTCCCCTAGGGTGATAATTTACAAGGAACACTCCCAAGCTCTTAGCACGGGAGGCCGATGCCGATGGCCGGTTAAGACAAAGTTTACAACATAGACGGAGCAATTCCTCGATTATTAGTACATAGCTACATATAATCATACATCTCGCTGCCGATCGAGATTGTCGATTATGGTGTCCAGGGAGCAATCTTCTTGTGAGAGACGGGCGGCAGGCATCACTTGGTCGTATACCAGGTGAAGTGGCACTTCTTGTCCATCTGACCCTACTGGCCCAACCCGAGCCATACGCTCGGGGTTAAGTCCGGTATAACGGGTCTTGATCATCGCCCACGCCTCTCGTGCTCCCTCTCGACAAGCCGATGTCTTCCACAACTCGAACCTACTTTGGGCTCCCTTGAATAGATCGACTAATTCAGTCATCTCCTCCGGATGTTGCTCGGCAGGCCATAACGCTTTTACCATGCTCTTCATGACCTTCCGAGCCCGCTCATGAAGGGTGGACAGCTCCTTCAGAAGGCTTCCCCGGTAGGATCCGATCTCTTCTTCGGGTCGCCCAGACAGGAGACCTATACATGAGTCAAGGCATGCCTATTATGCTTCATTTATAAGAAGTACCTTCTGATGTTAGTATCACACTTACCGAACATGCCTCTCTGTAATTTCTGGTTCTCTCCTTGGGCCTAGGCCAATTGAGTCTTCAAGCTCTCAATTTCTTCGGCCTGCTGTTTGTTCTCCGCCTGAAGGCGGTTCTTCTCTTCAAGGTGTCGTTGCAAAACACGCCAGCCAGCCTCATGCTGGGACTCGGCGTATCACTGAGATTCTCGGGCTGCATCCAATTCTCTTTGCAATTGCCCTATTGATTCAGCTACTACAAAGTACCCTTGCGTCAGCATGGGAACATACTAAGATCAGCAGAACAGATATACTCACCATGTGCCTCCCGAGTAAAACTCTTCACTTGCTCCAATTCGGCCTTCACAGATTCCACCTGTGTTCGGTTGGCTTCCAGTTCCTTGGCCAGTTGCTCGCTCTGCTGCTTCGAGGCCTGCATTAGCAGTAAAACAATACAAGGATCCTTAATTCGGTCGTTCCGACCAATTTAAGGCTCGGGGGCTACTGGGTTTCCACGAGTGTTAGGACTCTAATAACCGATTACTCACCTGCAGGCTGGACGATATCAATTTCATGGCCTCCCCGAACCCAGCTCGGGCAGCACCGATGTGCGTGTCCGCCGTGCGCAGAGCACTGAACTCTTGTTCGGAGAAGGCTGGGTGACGCAGGGCTTCTCGTCGCTGCCGATGATTCATGGCGCTTCCTACCTCAGATTTGGTAACGGACACAGCGTCACCGGAATCGGCAGGGGCCGGATTGACCATGGGAACCTCCGCAGTAGGTTCAGCATGAGCGGAAGGCCTGGAATTTTGAGCACCGCCGGACGTCCTGGAGGCATCCTCGGCGAGAGATGGCTGAACTCTTTGCCTGAATATTTCAACATAAGGTCTCTGGTGAGGCTTTATCAATCATGATAATAAATCAAACAGTCGAGCGAACTACCTTTGGGACGTGCGTGTAGACGGGCTCGTCCCCGTGACCGGCTCATTTGTCGGATCCCTGTTGCTTTCCGACCCAGGCACTGCCGCCGTTGCCGATGTATGACGCGCGGATCTACGGCGCTTGGGAGTAGGAGCCGACACGTTTGGGTCATTGGAGGATACTTGCCTTTTGCGGGATGAGTTTTTCTTCTTCTTGCTTATCGTAGGAGAAGGGAAGGATCCAGGGTAATCGGCTATGATAGCCACCTTGGAACCGTCAAGGCTCTCCTGGTAGAAAACCCCGTCTTCAAGCTCGATTGTCAGATCCGGGTCATCATGAAAGCCCGGATCGTCATCACGGGAATGGTCCTCGGGCTGGGGGGCCGGACAGTTAATTGTCTCGATGAAGCTCCTCCACTCCTGAAAGCACAACATGCTCCCTTGGTGGTTTTGATAATTCATGACAACATACATTGCCTCTTGGACTAATAATTTTACCTAGTGTATTTCAGATAAAGTCCACAGAGAGGGCTGGCAAAAGGATTGTGGAGATTGTGGAGATACCCCGAGATGCAAGGAAATGGATTGGCAAAGCTTCAAGCAAGAGGACTCTACATTTTACTTTGTGAGAAATCACTTTGAGTCCATAGGAAAGCCAATACTATTAATAGGGGATAAGGTATTGTTGGTGAACAAAATGCTCATACGTGCACAAGTGACAGTCACCAAAAAATACCCACAAGCTCTTCCACAAAAGTCTATCAAAGCCAAAATGTTCAAAATCGGTGCAACCAACACTTTCCACTCGGTGCCACCGATCCCCATACTCAGACAAACATAAGCCAAACCCTACCTTTTCGGTGCAACCGATTCTGTTTCGGTGCCACCGAGTTTAGGTTGCCAACTTTCTGTTACGCAAATTCACAATATCGGCACCACCGAGATTGTTGGATCGGCGTCACTGAGAATGGGCAATCTGACCGTTGGTCACCTTATCGGTGCAACCGAGTTTCCTATATCGGTCTCACCGAGATTCAAAAGTTACCACCTTTTGGTCACTTCGGTACCACCGAGATTAACACATCGGTGTCACCGAGTTGGTCATTTTGTGTGTAACGGTTGGATTTTTGGGGATGCCTATATATACCCCTTCACCACCACCCACTCGAAAGAGAAGCACTCAGAACTATTCCATACTTGCCCCATCCAGTTTTCTAAGAGAGAACCACCTACCCTTGTGTTGAGGTCAATATCATCCACTCCAACCATATGGATCTTGATTTCTAGCCTCCCCAAGTTGCTTTCCACCAGTCCCATCTCTTCCACCAAGCCAAATCTGTGAGAGAGTGATTGTGTGTTGAGAAGTCTATCATCTTGAAGCACAAGAGCAAGGAGTTCATCAACATTGCCGAGCCTATTACCTTTTGGAGGGTGGTGCCTCCTAGATTGGTTAGGTGTCGCTTGGGAGCCTCCTACTTCGTGTTGTGGAGTTGAACCAAGAAGTTTGTAAGGGCAAGGAGATCGCCTACTTCGTGAAGATCTACCCATAGTGAGGCTAGTCCTTCGTGGACGGAAGCCGTTATGGAATAGTCAAGGTTGCTACTTCGTGGACCCTTATGGGTGGATCCCTCCGTGGACTCTCGCGACCGTTACCCTCCGTGGGTTGAAGACTCCATAAACGTGGATGTACGATAGCACCACCTATCGGAACCATGGGAAAAATCTTCGTGTCCCTCATGCGTTTGATCTTCCTATCTCTACTCTTTACTTCATGTGCAATGTCTCTACTTTCCGCTGCCATATTTGTTGGCATGCATGTGTAGGGCTGTTAGACTTGCTAGACTTGCTAAAACTGTTAAAATCTGCCAACCAATTAACTTGGGAAAAGGTTAGGTTTTAAATTCCTGCTAGTAGTCTATTCACCTCCCTCTAGACACTCTTCTAGTGATCCCTCAATTGGTATCAGAGCTTTGGTCTCCATTGCTTCGGTTTAATCACCAAGGAGGAAGATGAATGTGTCTAGTATAGGGAGTTTGAGTTGTAGAGTGCCTATTCTTGATGGAGAGTACTATAGTCAATGGAAAACTTTGATGCTTGAGCTGTTTAATGAATTTCAATTGAGCAAATATGTTAAGAACCCTTATGTGCCTCCCATTGATCCTTTACATCCCACATACGAAGAGGAAATTGATATGCTATGCAATCTTAGAACTGTCAATCTTATTGTTAGAGCATTGCCTAGAAATGTGCTTAATCAAATGAAGAATTTTGAATGTGCTTATACTTTGTGGAATGACTTGGAGAAACGATATCCAAGTTATTCATTAAGTAATCTTGATGAAATTCTTCATAAAACTATTGCCTTCCACAATATGACGCCTAGTGATCCCAAGTTTGATGATTGTCTATTTGAGCTTAGAGACCTCATGCGTACTAAAGGAGATGTCACTACTATCAACAACATCATTGTAGAAGCCATTCGCATTCATAAGTTTGAACATTGTCCTGATCACAATCCTAACGAATCTCTTGTTCTTTATGACGAGGATTTCCCACTTGATGATGACAACATGGAACATGGCTACTATGATGAAGATGAGCTGTTCGACATCGAGTATGAGAAGATCATGAAGAATCTAAGTCTCATGGCAAACTTCAAGGATTACATGTCCGGAGGAAAAGAGTGGATTCTCGATAGCGGATGTACCGATCATATGACCGGAGATAGAGACATGTTTGAAGAGATCACACCAAACCATGGACCACGAAGGTACGTAACGTTTGGAGACAACTCCAAGGGTAAGGTACTTGGTCTCAGTAAGGTGGCCATATCCCATGATAGCTCTATCCAAAATGTTATGCTTGTTGAATCCCTTGGCTACAATCTTCTTTCCGTATCTAGACTTGCCGACTTTGGTTTTAACGTGCTATTTACGAAAGTAGACTGCCAAGTGTTTCGTCAAGATAATCATAAAATGGTCTTTACCGGTTTCCGTAGAGGTGATCTATACATTGTTGATTTCACTAAGAGATCCAAACCTCGTACTTGTCTCATTGCAAAATCATCTAAAGGTTGGCTTTGGCATAGGAGACTAGGACATGTTGGCATGCGTAATTTAGACAAGCTTATCAAAGGTGATCATATACTTGGTGTTAAAGATGTTATCTTTGACAAAGATAGACTTTGTAGTGCTTGTCAAGCTGGAAAGCAAGTAGGTGGAAGTCATCCCATTAAGAATATCATGACTACTAGGAGACCACTCGAGTTACTTCACATGGATCCTTTTGGTCCCAACGCTTACAAGAGTCTTGGTGGAAATTCCTATGGTCTAGTTATAGTTGATGATTTTTCCAGATTTACGTGGGTATTATTTCTTGATGATAAGTCGCAGGTTCAAAAGATCTTCAAGAACTTCGTTCGCAAAGCGCAAAATCAGTTCGAAGTGAAGATCAAGAAGGTTCAGAGCGATAACGGATCGGAGTTCAAGAACACCCATGTGGATACCTTTCTTGACGAAGAAGGTGTCTCACATGAGTTCTCGGCTACGTACACACCTCAACAAAATGGAGTTGTTGAGAGGAAGAACCGGACGCTTATTGAGATGGCAAGAACGATGCTTGATGAATACAAGACGCCAAGACACTTTTGGGCAGAAGCCGTGGAAACAGCATGTCATGCCACAAACCGACTTTACTTGCACAAGCTTCTCGGTAAAATGGCATACGAGCTACTCACCGGTAACAAACCCCAAGTGGGATACTTTCGGGTATTCGGCTCAAAGTGCTACATTCTTGATAAGCATCGTCGTACTAAATTTGCTCCTAAATCTCATGAAGGATTCCTACTTGGTTATGGATCGAACTCTCACACTTACCGTGTCTACAACAACTTCACTCGAAAAGTTGAAGAGACGGTAGATGTGAGGTTTGATGAATCTAACGGTTCGCAAGTGGAACAATTTCCAAATGATGTAGGTGAGAAGGACCCTTCGGAAGCTATACAAGACTTGTCCATCGGCAAGATTCGTCCCATGGAGGTGAAGGAAAGTACTTCATCGACTCAAGTGGAAGCCCCTACTTCATGTCAAGGTGAACCACAACATGACATGGAGGCATCCACAAGCGGTACACGACAAGATGATGAAGAGGAGGAAGTGCATCATGAAGATCCACCACAACCTCCTTCACCACCACCTCAAGGAAACGACACCTTCAACAACAATGAAGATGAAGGAGATGATGATGAAGAAGAAGCTCCACCATCCAACAATCGGAAGCTGACCCGAGTTCGAGCACAAGTGACCAAGAACCATCCCCTAAACCAAATCTTTGGTGATATACAAACAGGAATAATCACTCGCTCGAAAACTCGCCTAGCTAACTTTTGTGAGCATTATTATTTCATCTCTAGCATTGAGCCCTTGAAGGTAGAACAAGCTCTTGAAGACGCAGATTGGGTGAACGCAGTGCATGAAGAGCTTCACAACTTCGAGAGGAACGAAGTGTGGACACTCGTGGAGAAGCCCAAGGATGAGCAAAACATCATCGGAACAAAATGGGTGTTTCGGAACAAGCAAGACGAAGACGGTCAAGTCGTACGCAACAAGGCACGTCTCGTGGCCCAAGGATATACGCAAGTCGAAGGTATGGACTACGGTGAGACGTACGCCCCAGTCGCTAGACTTGAAGCTATTCGCATTCTTCTTGCTTATGCTAATCACCATGATATCACGCTTTATCAAATGGACATTAAAAGTGCCTTTTTAAATGGTGAGATTGAAGAAGAAGTCTATGTTAAGCAACCACCTGGTTTTGTGAATCCTAAGAAACCTAATCATGTTTACAAGCTTCGTAAAGCCCTTTATGGTCTTAAGCAAGCCCCTCGTGCTTGGTACAAATGCCTAACGAAGTTTCTCATTGAAAAAGGTTTTGAAATTGGTAAAATTGACGCAACCTTATTCACTAAGAGAGTTAATGGTGAATTATTTGTGTGCCAAATCTATGTGGATGATATTATCTTTTGATCTACTATCCCACAATTTAGTGAAAGATTTGGAAGGTTGATGTCCGAGAAGTATGAGATGTCCATGATGTGTGAGCTGAAATTCTTTCTTGGTTTGCAAATCAAGCAAACGAAAGAAGGAACTTTCATCTCTCAAACTAAGTATACCAAGGACTTGATCAAGAAGTTCAACATGCAAGAGTGCAAAGGTATGAAAACTCATATGCCTACGAGTGGACATGTTGATCTTACCAAGGAGGATGAACCGGTTGATCAAAAAGTTTATTGATCTATGATTGGTTCATTGCTATATCTATATGCCTCTCGTCCCGATATTATGCTTAGTGTTTGCATGTGTGCTAGATATCAAGCTGCACCTAAAGAGTGTCATCTTTTGGCCGTGAAACATATTGTGAGATATTTGATACAAACACCAAACTTTGGCATTTGGTATCCGAAGGGATCTTCCTTTAACCTTGTTGGTTATTCCGATTCGGACTATGCCGGTGACAAGGTTGATAGAAAATCCACCTCGGGTACTTGTCAATTTTTGGGTAGATCTCTTGTGTCTTGGTCCTCCAAGAAACAAAACTCGGTATCTCTATCTACTGCCGAAGCTGAGTATATTGCTGCAGGATCTTGTTGTGCACAATTACTATGGATGACACAAACGCTTAAGGATTATGGAATCCATGTTAGAAATGTTCCATTACTTTGTGACAATGAAAGTGCTATTAAAATTGGTCATAATCCTGTGCAACATTCACGAACTAAACATATTCAAGTCAGACATCATTTTATTCGTGATCATGTTGCCAAAGGAGATATTAATCTTAAGCATGTTCGCACTAACAAGCAATTGGCCGATATCTTTACTAAGCCACTTGATGAGAAAACATTTTGTTACTTGAGGAGTGAGTTGAACATCATTGATGCTTCAAACTTGAGCTAGACTCACTCGGTTGCATGCAAGGGCATGAGCCTTCTTGATGTTTCCATGTTGCTCCTAACGTATTATCTTGTGCCATGGAATTCTATGCTCCCTTGTATTGCATCTAACCTTTTGTAGGTACTTGGAAGATTTTCATTCCACAAGATTGCCGTCAACTCCAATCATAAGCAATCTTGTCATGACCAAGTATCCACAACCCCTCTTGATGGTGGAAGGAAGAAGTCAACTCAACCATATCCTTGACATATACTTGATGTGATCATAATTGTTAAAATTCAATTGGTATCATGTCAAATGGATATATCTATTGTTCTTCCTTGCATGACTAACCTTCGTAGGTGACAAGTGTACTAAAACGACAAGGATTGCTCCCAACTCAAGATGACCTTCATCAACCTCGAGCATCCTCAACAAGTTCACCTACAAGCCACGCCATCAACATCACTCAAAGGTATGTACTCATATCCTTGAAAAAGCTTTACTCCAAGTCATGAGCTAAAGCAACTCAAGTGATATGAAGACATTAAAATGCTTAATCGAAAAATGGTAACCCCATTTTGAGCTTAACGTAGAGTATGACCTATGATCAAGTATTCTTGCTTGGCTCCTAAGTCAATATACTCTAATATAGGTGACCTAGTCACCGCCCATCATCTAGTTGAGTATTTTGGATGGTTCATTCTTTATTTTACAAGATTTCTTGGAACCACTCAAATCTTCTCTAGTTGATATACTTTTGTAAAAACTTTGCATTTTCTTTGAAAAATTCTCTTTTGACACTTTGAAAACAGAAACTTGGTCCCTTATTTTTCTGTTTTTAGCCTCGGAGTCACCGATACATATATCTCGGTTCTACCGAAATTAGCAGATGAGCTGCATCACAAAATCTCGGTACCACTGATTTATTTGTCTCGGAGTCACCAATTTGTTTTTGTTTCTTATTTATGTTTGAATTCGCAGTTGCAAATCTATATTTCTTTTTGATCTTACAAGTGATGATTTTGTTACTTTGATGATCCCTTCTTATTCCTTTAAAACAAAAAACAAAAAAAACAAAAAAAATTAGGGGGAGAAATTCTTTATTCAAGGATCCCTAACTTAAAGGGAAAAGGGGGAGAATAACAAAATCTTACAAAATCTCAAAGGGAGAGAAATTATTTTCAATGATTCCCTCAATTTTCATTTCTATGAACCCTACATTCAATGACCCTTGTTCTCAAGGATCCCTTGTTAGTCAATGATCCCTGTACCTATCCCTGTGAATGACCTTTTTGGAAATTAATGCCAAAGGGGGAGAATAACAAAGCTTCATGCTAAAGGGAAGATACATGCTTATGCAAAGGGGGAGATATGATCAAGGCGGAGAGCGAATATCAATGTCTATACTTTTTTAAACAAGGTGAGAATACCAAAGTTGGGGGAGAAAACTATATTTGGAGAATGATGCATTTGTCTTTAGATTTTTTTCACCCTATCCAATCCCAATATCTACATGCTAAGATTCAGGGGGAGAGGATGATCTACTACTTTCATATCTAAGGGGAGAAAGTTCTAAATGATCTTGGAGACATATCAATCTTAAGAAATATCATCTTTTATATGTTCTCCATATCTTGGTACTTTTGAGTTCTATTGCCTTGTTGATTGGTAGAATACTCTTGTGTTTCCTAACATTGTTTTCTCAAGTGTATTTCTACTACAAGAATGCTACAAGAACTCAAGGTAAGTATATGCATCATATCTTTGGTCAAGATGATCTCTTGCTTCTTGCACATATTGTTTGCAAGAGTGAAGTCTTGAACAAGGATACATCTCAGTCCTATATATTTGATGCATATAGCCAAGATACACATGACTTCCTATATCCCTTCCACTATATGTGTGTCCATGAATTCCAAAGCAACTATCCTTTAAAGGAATCACACATTTAGGGGGGGCAAATCTAAGTCATGTGTCTCTCAAAGTCTTCATTATATCCATGCATATCTTTATTTGAAGCTTTGATTGTATGTTAACATCAATTACCAAAAAGGGGGAGATTGAAAGCACAACATGCTCCCTTGGTGGTTTTGATAATTCATGATAACATACATTGCCTCTTGGACTAATACTTTTACCTAGTGTATTTCAGATAAAGTCCATAGAGAGGGCTGGCAAAAGGATTGTGGAGATTGTGGAGATACCCCAAGATGCAAGGAAATGGATTGGCAAAGCTTCAAGCAAGAGGACTCTACATTTTACTTTGTGAGAAATCACTTTGAGTCCATAGGAAAGCCAATACTATTAAAAGGGGATAAGGTATTGTTGGTGAACAAAATGCTCATACGTGCACAAGTGATAGTCACCAAAAAACACCCACAAGCTCTTCCACAAAAGTCTGTCAAAGCCAAAATGTTCAAAATCGGTGCAACCAACACTTTCCACTCGGTGCCACCGATCCCCATACTCAGACATACATAAGCCAAACCCTACCTTTTCGGTGCAACCGATTCTGTTTCGGTGCCACCGAGTTTAGGTTGCCAACTTTCTGTTACGCAAATTCACAATATCGGTACCACCGAGATTGTTGGATCGATGTCACCGAGAATGGGCAATCTGACCGTTGGTCACCTTATCGGTGCAACTGAGTTTCCTATATCGGTCTCACCGAGATTCAAAAGTTACCACCTTTTGGTCACTTCGGTACCACCGAGATTAACACATCGGTGTCACCGAGTTGGTCATTTTGTGTGTTACGGTTGGATTTTTGGGGATGCCTATATATACCCCTTCACCACCACCCACTCGAAAGAGAAGCACTCAGAACTATTCCATACTTGCCCCATCCAGTTTTCTGAGAGAGAACCACCTACCCTTGTGTTGAGGTCAAGATCATCCACTCCAACCATATGGATCTTGATTTCTAGCCTCCCCAAGTTGCTTTCCACCAGTCCCATCTCTTCCACCAAGCCAAATCTGTGAGAGAGTGATTGTGTGTTGAGGAGTCTATCATCTTGAAGCACAAGAGCAAGGAGTTCATCAACATTGCCAAGCTTATTACCTTTTGGAGGGTGGTGCCTCCTGGATTGGTTAGGTGTCGCTTGGGAGCCTCCTACTTCGTGTTGTGGAGTTGAACCAAGAAGTTTGTAAGGGCAAGGAGATCGCCTACTTCGTGAAGATCTACCCATAGTGAGGCTAGTCCTTCGTGGACGGAAGCCGTTATGGAATAGTCAAGGTTGCTACTTCGTGGACCCTTATGGGTGGAGCCCTCCGTGGACTCTCGCGACCGTTACCCTCCGTGGGTTGAAGACTCCATAAACGTGGACGTACGATAGCACCACCTATCGGAACCACGGAAAAATCTTCGTGTCCCTCATGCGTTTGATTTTCCTATCTCTACTCTTTACTTCATGTGCAATGTCTCTACTTTCCGCTGCCATATTTGTTGACATGCATGTGTAGGGCTGTTAGACTTGCTAGACTTGCTAAAACAGTTAAAATCTGCCAACCAATTAACTTGCGAAAAGGTTAGGTTTTAAATTCCTGCTAGTAGTCTATTCACCTCCCCTCTAGACACTCTTCTAGTGATCCCTCAACTCCTATTCACATAAAGTTAAAGGCTTCGGTCAAAAAAGGGACAAAATGAAAACCCGAATTGTGGTCACGGAGTTGAAAGGCTCACCCATTCGATGGGATTGTGACTTGCGTATCCCTCCTTGGTCGGCCGCCGAATAAAATCGTCTTGCTCCCCTTTGTACAGGTCGGCAAGAGAGGTGGCTAATGCTGTTTGAACGGCAGGACCCAGTCTTCAGGAGCGAGTAGTGTCGTTTGTTCCGTTGTACCGCCACAAAGGGTGTATCCTCTGCTGAAGAGGTTGAACACACCGGGTGATGGCAGCGGCCATGACGTCTATCATGGTCAACTTGTGATGGGCTAGTACCCTCACCTGGGCTGCCAAGCGTTGCACTTCAACGCTGTCTTCTTGGGATGAACTCTTTGGTCGCCAGTTGTACCTTTTCTTCAAAGGGGCGTCGGAGTATTCGAGCAGCCCCCTCTGAGCTGGATCAAATAGGGGGACGTCCTCGATGTAGAACCATTCCGAAGACCATTCTTCGGACTCCTTTGGTGTTCCCGCTGGATACCCCGTCCCCGCTATGCGGCATATTTCGGCCCCTCCGACCTCTAAGATTGTCTTGTCTCGAGTGCGAGGGACGAGGTAGAAGTACTTCCTCCACAATTCAAAGTGTGCCTCGCAGCCCAGGAACATCTCGCAAAGGGCGACGAAGCCCGAGACATGCAGAATTGACCCTAGGGTGAGGTGGTGGAGCTGGATCCCATAGAACTCCAATAACCCCCTCAAGAATGGATGGATGGGAAACCCGAGACCCCGCAGGAGAAAGGGCACGAAACATACACGCTCCCCCTTTTGTGGATTGGGGAAATTCTCCGCGAAGGCTTCGCCGTTGAATGAAGGCAAACCAGCGCGGGTAACTGCCAGATCCGAGGAAGGAAGGTACCCTTGGGTCTCGAGGTTGCGAAGACGGAGAAGGGATACGGAGCAGCTTGTCCAATCCCGGGGACGGGAGCCGTAAGGGCGCGAGGAGGAGCTAGGGGCGCTCGCCATGATTTTTGTGGTGATCTTTCGCTCGAAGCTTTTTTCCGATGGGGAGGAAGAAGAGGATGTGGCCTAGACCACGATTCAGTTTGTTTAAATGGGTGGTACCTCCTTTGTGGGAGGGGCAGTTTTGTAAAAAGCTGCTGAATCACTCGTCTCCCCGCGATGCGCGAAAATCGAGAAACACTGATTACGATGGACCCCCCGAGCTCGTGGCGCTTGGGATTTCGCCGATGACAAGATGGTTGCCGAACAAAATGGGATAGAGGGACTCGCCTCGCAAGCCGAAGACTTCGACGATTGTCCGGGTATACCTCGGCATTGGAGGCTAGTCCGGGGGCTACTGAGGGAGTCCTGGTTTAAGGGATCCTCGGATAGCCGACCTATTTCTTATGGGCCGGACTATGTGGGCCGCTGGATGAGTAATGAATGATCAAGGGCCCCGTAGCTAGGGCGGAAGCTTCGAGAAGCCGTGGCGTATCCTCCAAGCTATCGGCAGTAGATAGGCATGTTTTTCCTTTAATGTGCAACCGACATGTGTAAACCCTAGGTATCCTCGGCGTCTATATAAGCCGGAGGGTTTTAGGTTGTAGGATAGGAGAACTCATCTAGGGTTTTAGCTATTCGATCTCGAGGTAGCTCAACTCTGTAACCCTTATACCATCAATATAATCAAGCAGGACGTAGGGTATTACCTCCATAGGAGGGCCCGAACCTGGGTAAACATCGTCTCCCTCGTCTCCTGTTACCGTCGATTCTAGTCTCACAGCTCAGGACCCCCTACCCGAGATCCGCCGGTTTTGACACCGACACCGGTTTCAGACCAATTGAGCGGGGTGCGGCACTTTCTGCCATAGAGAATCTCGAAAGGAGCTTTTCCGAAACTTGCTTGGAAGCTATTATTGTATGAGAACTCAGCAAATGGGAGACAATCTTCCCACTTCATGCCAAAAGAAATCACACAAGCTTTGAGCATATCTTCAAGGATTTGATTGACTCTCTCAACTTGACCACTAGTCTGAGGATGGAAAGCTGTGCTGAAACGAAGATTGCTCCCCATTGCAGTCTGGAAGGAATCCCAAAACTTGGAAGTGAAGATGCTTCCACGATCTGAGGATATGAGCTGAGGAATACCATGCAAAGAAACTATTCTTGACATATACAGCTCTGCTAGCTGAGCTGTCGAGATAGATTCTTTGACCGGAAGGAAGTGGGCAACTTTGGTGAGCTTGTCGATGACCACGAAGATGGCATCGTTTCCTCTCTTGGACTTAGGAAACCCAGTGATGAAATCCATTTCAACATGATCGAATTTCCACTCTGGGATGGGCAAAGGCTGAAGGAGGCCTGCTGGACGTTGATGTTCCGCCTTCACTCTGCGACAAACATCACACTTGTTCACAAACTAAGCAATCTCACGTTTCATACGAGTCCACCAGAAGGTTTGCTTGAGGTCCTGATACATTTTGTAACTACCGGATGAATTGAGAGGAGGGATTATGTGCTTCATCCATGATAACCTTCCTGAGATCACCTTTTGGAACCACCAGACGGTCCTTGAAGAACAAGGTATCTTTGTCATCAACATGGAAGCACTTATACTTTGGAATGCTCTTGGCCACACCTTTCTTCACTTTCTTCACCATAGCATCAAGAAGCTGAGCTTGGTGAATCTGATCTTCTAGAGTCGGAGAGACTTGAAGATTGGCAAGAAATCCTTGAGGAACCACTTGGAGATTGAGCTTGCGGAATGCTTCACAAAGGTCGGGTTGAAGAGGCTTGACAATAAGACTGTTGCAGTATGCCTTTCTACTCAGCGCGTCTGCAATGACATTTGCTTTTCCAGGAGTATATTCAATGCTTGGATTGTACTCCTCGATGATTTCCACCCAACGTGTTTGCCAAAGATTGAGATTGGGTTGAGTGAAAATGTACTTCAGGCTCTTGTGGTCGGTGAACACCTCAACTGGTCTTCCCAACAATAGATGTCTCCAAGTCATCTGAGCATGAACAACTGCCGCCAACTCAAGATCATGAGTGGGGTAGTTCTTCTCGCTAGGCTTCAGCTGCCGCGAGGTATAAGCCACAACCTTCTTATCTTGCATGAGAACACCACCAAGACCTTGAAGGGAAGCATCACAAAACACTTGGAAAGGCTTGGATTGCTCGGGAGGAACAAGAACTGGAGCTGAAGTCAGCTTCTCCTTGAGTGTATTGAACGCCACCTCACACTTAGGAGACCACACATACTTGACATTCTTCTGAAGGAGGTTAGACAGAGGCTTAGCAATTTGAGAGAAGTTCTTGACGAATCTTCTGCAGTAACTTGCAAGCCCGAGGAAGCTTCGAAGCTGCTTGACATTCTGAGGAGGCTCCCACTTCACAATTGCCTCAACTTTCTCAGGGTGCACTTTAATGCCCTCGGCAGAGATGACATGCCCAAGGTACACCACTTCATTGAGCCAAAACTCACACTTGGAGAACTTAGCATAGAACCGATGCTCTCTTAGCTTGTCAAGCACAAGCCGGAGATGCTCTGCATGCTCTTCTTTAGTCTCCGAGAACACGAGAATGTCATCCAAATACACCAAGACGAACTCATTCTTGAAAGGAGAGAATATGAAGTTCATCATTCTGGAGAAGGTCGGAGGCGCATTTGCTAGACCAAAGGACATGACGGTGTACTCATAAGAGCCAAAACTCGTCCTGAAAGCAGTCTTTGGGATATGTTCTTCACGAATTCGGATTTGATGATAGCCCATACGGAGATCTAACTTCGAGAAAACCTTGGCACCTTTCAATTGCTCAAACAACTCATTGATGTTGGGAAGCGGATACTTGTTCCTGATTGTCTTCTTATTCAATGGATGGTAATCGACACATAGTCAGTCCGTGCCATCCTTCTTCTTGACAAACAGAACACCACAACCCCAATGTGAAGAACTTGGTCTGATCAAACCCAGACGCTCTTGTTCATCTAGCTGCTTCTTCAATTCTTTCAGCTCTTCGGGGCCAAGCTTATAAGGACGCTTGCACACCGGTTCAGTTCCAGGCTCGAGTTCAATCACAAACTCAACTGGCCTGTGAGGAGGCATTCCTGGCAACTCTTCTGGAAAGACATCTTCATACTTCGAGACAACGGGAATTTGAAAAATGGCAGAAATTTCACCCTTCTCATTGAGAGAAAATAGATGAATCGTGTCATCGCGAGCAGCGAAAATGATCACATCTTCAGAAGGATGAGTCAATTGGACTTCTTTAGCTTTGCAATCAACATAAGCTTTGTTCATCGCCAGAAAATCCATGCCAAGAATAAGATCAATATCGGAATTGCTGAGCACAATTGGAGAGGCCAGAAAGGAATAGTTGCCCATCTTGATAGAAACATTCGGAACCACCAAACGAGAATTCATCACTTTGCCGGGAGAAACTATTGATAGAGGCTTGGACAAATTAATAGGACACAAATCATGCTTCTCGGTGAATGGCCATGAAATGAATGAATGCGATGCACCAGTGTCAAACAAAACTTTTGCAGGAATAGAATTAACCAAGAGATTACCCATTATCACTTGAGAAGAATCCTCTGCTTTAGCTGCATAGACCATGTTCACTCTTGCTGCCTTGGGATTGTGCTTCACCATAGCACTGCCTGGGGGGCTGATAGGAGGAGGAGGCGGAAGACGCCGCTGGTTGGTGCACTTGTTGGAGTAATGGCCCTTCTGACCACACTTGTGACAAGTAACCTCTGAGAGCGGACGGAAGTTGCCTGGAGGAGGAGCATTTGCTGACTTTGGTGCCTGAGGCCTCTGCTGAAAATCTGGGTTGGGTGGGTGGGAAGGTCCACGACCAACGTGCTGCTTCTGCTGCTGAGGAGGACGAAACGGAGGAGGAGGAACCCAATAGTTCTGCTGCTTAGGAACAATCTAAGAGCTGGACGAAGAAGAGTTGGAGTCTCTGAACTGCTTCTTGGAATTCTCAAGCCTGAGCTGAACTGCCTCGAACTTTAGGGCCATGTTGTAGAACTAATCAAACTCACGAGGCTCGTGAAGGACTAGACCCGTCTGAAGTTCATCCTTGAGACCACCTCTGAATTGATAAATCTTGGACTTCTCATCGGGAACATCTTGCTTAGCATAGCGGGCCAGATTCTGGAACTCGATTTTATATTGATAGACAGACTTGCTCCCCTGCTTCAAATTCCTGAACTTCTCACGCTTCTCCTCGACAAAGCTCATCGGGATATGATAAGCTTTGAAGTCACGGCAGAAATCATCCCAGCTAATTGCACGATCACCTCTGGAATCCTTGTACGGCTGCCACCAATCTGCTGCCTGGCCCTTGAGCTAGAAAGTCGCAAACCTAACATAGTCCGCAGGTCTGACATTGCTGCATTCAAAATGCTTGTTCATGTCACGGAGCCAATCGTCTGCATTGAGAGGCTGCTCACAACAGGTGAAGGACTTGGGCTGATTTGCGAGGAACTGGTTCAGAGTGGCGAACTGTGGCTGATTATGAAAATTCCCTTGATGACCTTGCTGTCCCTGCTCTCTTTCCTGCAAAAACCTGAGCAACATCTGAGTGTTGGCATTGGTTGCGGGCATCACAGCTTGCCAAGCTTCTGGAGGTGGAGGTGGGGTGGTGGAGGATCAGACTGCTATCCCTCACGACCTGGGTTCCCGTGAGTTGCTGGAGCCATCCTGAAGATGGACAAGAATATCAGCACACCATTGACAAAGATGATTGAAATAAGCTGAATCAATGGCTTGAAAGAATTGCAACGGAATATCATCAATTGCATTCAAACTGCAAATAGTAAGAACGCTTTCTGCAGGATCTTGATAATACCATTAGATCATGAAGCCACTTGAAATATCACAAAAAGTATTGAGCTAAGGTTGGTCGGAACAAATGTACAACCATTATACATCTGTCGGAAGATGATCCTAGGAACTACTGGAATTCCCAGCTAAGAATTTCCGAAGTCTTTCTTGCTTATGCGATCTGAGTTGCGAACCCAGGAACGTATCCAAGGTAATCAGCTACAACCGCACCCGCAACCTTCCACACCATAAACCAAGAAACTCCGCAAACTCGTCTACCTCAGAAACTCGAAAACACAACGATACTAAGTATGGCAGTACATCCGAACTCTCTCCACCAGTACTGGGGATGCCGGACTCCTCTCGCCACTACTACTATTGAAGCAATTTCGAACATCCTCCGTCCTGAGATACTAAGGAAACTGAATGATTACGATGTCCAAAAATCCCTCGGAGCTCTACTCCTCGATATTAGGAGGCACCAAGACAGAATTCCTTCACATCGGCATCATATAGTTTCCAAAATACCCGCGTGATCCTAAAAAAATTTTGAGCGAGAAGAGGAGTAGAATTAAAATTCCTAAGTCGAATTCCTCACCAGAGTATAGAAGAGGAGTAAAAGAATCCTACTCTCCGATATAACTAGACTCAATAAAGTTTTTAACTAGACTCGACTCGGCCAAGTTCGATCAAGCAAGGGGCTCCTATGGTCGGTATGGCTCTGATTACCAACTTGTCACGCCCAAGATGTGGTCCTATCCCTATTAAGGCTTGCGGCCTCGACGGGGAGAGAAGCACATCTCGTCGTTCGCAAGTACAGTAAAACATTGCATACATGTAGGAAGAGATGAGTATATGAGTTGGCTTACATCGCCACAAGCTATCTTACAAGTTCACACAAATTATTCATACATCATCCAGAAGACAGGGTCCAGCTACGGACGAAATCAAATGATAAAAGAAGCAATGATAAACTGTCTTGCTATCCCAGGATCACCACCACGAAGCTCCCTACTCGTCTGGATACGTAACATACATCCGACCACGTTCTTCATCATACTCCCACTGGAGCTGCGACACGTCATCTGACAGGTACTCGTCAACACTTGTACCTGTATTGTTGTAATCTGTGAGCCATAGGGACTCAGCAATCTCATAACCCGGGTACCGAAACTATGTAAGCCTTTGGGTGAGGAATTGGTTAAGTGGTGAGGCTGCAGCAAGTGCTAAGCATGTATTTGGTGGCTAATCTTACGAGAACATGAATGTAAATATGGTGGTCTACGTAAGACGGACGTGAACTAGCATGATCACTAAGTGATCCTGAACACCTACTTACGTCAATCATAACCCCACCGTGTTCTCTCTCGGTTCATGTTCACGAGCAGAGACAGACACGATTACGCACACAGTTGGTGTACTTTATTGAGTTTACTTCAAGTTTACTATTACCGGTTGTTAAACAAACTTCCAAGTTGCCACGTAACCGCGGGCACGGCTTTCCGAAAGATTAACCCTGCAGGGGTGCTCCAACTCATCCATCACAAACTAACCACACGCCGCGGGAATAACCTCAACCACGAATCTCGTGTTCTTCCTAGGCAATTCCACTGGAAAACCGCAACCTCGGGATAGCCCGAAGAAAACTGGAATTCCTCGCGCAAGACATTCGAGAAAGATAAAACAAGTCCAGCAAGACCTCCTGGTGAGCCAGATCCACTTCTAGAGCCGTGCGCTCTCTATCAACGGGCATCATCAGTCTATGCGAAGTGGACGGTTGCCTAGAAAATGCCTCGAGTTGCCCCGAGGTGGCACCGCCGACTGCTAGGTAGGTGGACCAACACTCATGAGGAGCACTGGCCCGGGGGTTGATTAATTATCCACGGGGTAGCTATGCCCTATGCAATTTTATTAAGTTGTTTAGCAAATGTAGTACCAATGTTGGGTCTTGCCAGACAAGTTTTAATCTAAAACGAATGGTCAAGGGGGTCCCCATAACAACCCCGAGCATGTTAGGAGCACAAAATATGGAATATAACACCGGTACTCGGAACTAGTGCGACAAAAGCGGAACAAAACACTGAGCAAAAGGCCAAGCCTTCCACTGTTGCCAGATATATATGTGCATTAATTTAAATAACAATAAATAGAGTGGTATAAACAAAATCCATGTTGACACATGGAAAAGCTTGCACCTGCAACTAGCAACGCTATAAGATAAGGGCTGAGCAGCGGTAACATAGCAAATCAAAGTTTGCTAGGTGGTGGAGGGGTTAGAGGCTTTCATGCCAATTTAGGAGGCTGACAGTGTAAGTAGTAGGTAACGGAAAACATAACAGTAAAAGCAAGACAACTAGCAAGGCAATAATAGTGTCGAGATCCGGGTATGATCATCTTGCCTGTTGGGTCTTCAGAGGGACACAGAGCTGGGTCCTCGTAGTTGTACTCTCCTGGATCCTCGTACTCAGGCTCAACACTCGCGTCTACCCAAAGAGAAACATCACCAAATAAACATACAAACAAGGTGCAATGCACAAACAAGATGATGCATGATCCATTTGAAGTATTTAACATGGCAACCCTAAGCTAGTCATGTTTCTCATGCACTTATTAAGTTCTTTAGTATTCTGGACAGAACCTCAAGTTTAGTTATTTGAACATGCATGATCATGGAAAATATGAATGCTTCATGCAAAATCGATGAAAATGCATATGTAGAACGTTGCAAACGGAGTAACGTAGCTCACGGTACACTCACGGCAAGGTACGAACGTTAACGGAGACAAAACAAAAGATGAGGGAGGCCATGGGCTGTCCCTTGGTATTCCAAGGATGCCACTAGATAGGAAATGAAAATCCAGCAAGAATAGAGCTAAATATCATGCAAAACAATGGAGTATAGCTCCCACAAGTCACAAAACAATCCTACACACAATCTGTCCACAAACAGCAACATGTCAACTTGCCACACACATATCCAGAGCTACAGAAAGTTTTAAATCACAACCAAGGCATGGGCATAAAGTACACAGCATGGTTAACAAATCATCTATGTAAAGCAACATGAAAGGAAGCATGGATCAATGGCAAATATGCTCACAAGATGGCATGTTGAATCAGTTTTCAAGGACTTGGTGAAAATTCCAGTTTTATAGAATCTGAGTTAACATGACAGCAACTTGACAGCAACTTTTATATATGATAGAGTGCATTTCATGGCATGAAAATTAACAGGGTGTTAGAGGGCAACAACTACTACAAAACACTAGCACTGATCATGAGCTAAAACATCAGAGATCACTTGGTATCATCCCCTAAACATGGCATGATAATAACTACAAATTCCCAGACTTGGTCAAATTTCACTAAGAGAATAGCAGCAGTTTATAACACCATAGCATCTTTGACATCAAATAAATCTAAGATGCAAAATCTCTTTGGCAAGGTGAAGGCACCAAATGACAGAGGGGAACTAGCACAACAATTCATGGCATTGGACCAACCCCAAAGGAACACTATATCCATGGGAATCATCAACACAACATGGGAAGGAAATAACAGTTCTAACACTTAGAAATATTTGAGCAATGAAAACAGTGTTATTTTCTTAGCATGTTTACAACAAGAAACCCACTAAACCACAAGTTTATCATGGCTAGGAAAAATACCAGGGCCTAGTGCCCACAAAACACTACCACTTCCATGTTGACAAGTTCATCAAATCATGAAAGAATTAAATCATACATAAATCACAAAATGACATCTACACACAAAATAATATTTTTACAAAGTTGCTCCAATGGCAAAACTAATGGCACCACTGGATTCCTGGGATTTTTCTACACCAAATTCAACTATCATAAGTATATGTTCCTGTGGAGAAAACACACACAAACCCAATTCGAAATAAGACATCACTAGGTATAACCTAGTATATGCCAGATTTGGCATATACTAAAACTGGACTAAGACAAAGAATGCACTACCCGTTTTTTAACAGAATGCACTTTTCAACCAGGGATTACTTCAAGTAAATTAATCCTAGAATAGATGCAAGTGGTACTGGCAGGAAGACCACAATAAGTACTCCAACATGGACAAAGTCACAACCCCATATGATCAACAGGGTAAAAGTTCTAACCTCTGGAAAACAGGTAAACAATAATAAATCTGCAGTTTTTTCAGACTAGTGAAAATTCAGTTTTCTGACCGAAAAGTTCAGATTTCGTGAGGGCTTCGAGATCTGCTCCCTGGACCTCCTAGGCACAAAATTTTGGTGCAAATCCATGGCATGAACATGGGGCAGGGCCTAGGACATTGTTTGGCCGAAGGAAAGCACACACAGAGGTGCAGATCTGGGCTAGAGCGCGATGGGAGCATGCTCCAGAGGTTCAGAGTTCACCGGAGCATGAAATTATGCATGAACACGGCGAGGCCTACGATGCAATCGAGGGAGAGAGATCTGACAGAGAGGGAGACGGGTATACCTAGTATACCTAGGACATGAAGGTGACGTCGGGGATGAAGCGGAGCGACGGTAGCAAGTTGAGGAACTTGTCGGCCTTGCTATTTCGAGAGGAAGAGGACGAAGTGGCCGACGGGGATGGTGATCTTGAGCCAGTCTTGGAGTCAGAATGTGTCCGGGGCGGCGCCAGGGTTCCAGTAGACGTCGAGGAGGAGGCTGGAGGGACCTTCTACGCCGGTAGCGAGCTCGAGACCGAGCCGGCCATGGATCTTGGCTTCGAGCTAGCAGTCACGTGGGAGGAGAGGAGGAGTGGCGGCGGCGCATATGAGAGGGAGGAGAGGAAGGGGAAACCCTAGGACATGAGGGTGGGGCGATTTTATAGGAGGAGGAGGGGTTCCCTCGTGGCCATGTGCACGAGCTTCCTGTGTACGTGTACGTGAGAGAGAGAACGAAGGAAGAAGAAAAAGGTGAGGAAGAGGGAGGCTGCAGGTGGGGACGCGGTGTGGCCACGCTGGACGAGAGGGAGGCGAGGAGAGGCACTGGCAGTCGCCAGCGCTGCCGGCGCTCGCTGCGGCGTTGCTGGCGGTTGGAGGTGCTCGTCCGCTGCTGCTGGGCTAGGAGGGAAAGGAAGGAGGCCCAGGAGGTGGGCTCTCTCACTCTCTCAGGGGAAAACAAAAGGCTTTTCTTTATTTTTTTAAAAACAGAAAAACACATAAAAGCCAGGGAAGTTAGGAGAAGTTTTTCAAAAAACTAAAAATAGATTTGTGCTCACAAAATAATGCCCTAATTTAAAAAAAATTAGTTTCAGCATTTATAGAGCGAACTAAATAAACACATTTAATTATTATGGGGACCTGTTTATGCAAAGATACAAAAGGCAAAACCTCAAACATGACTTAGAGCTATTTTAACATGCAAAACAGAATATTTAGAAGTGGAGCAACATTTTATATCAGGTGATTAAGCAAGTTAAAACAACACATATAGCATTTATTGAAATAAAAGAGGTGAGCAAGGTTTTAGGAAAATTGTGGAGGGGCTTCAAACCAAGGCAACACACCAATCCCACACAATCACAACAACAACACCACATCACAAGCATGACATGCAACCATGATGCACTAATGGTATGATGATGTGATGATATATGATGCCATGATGCTACAAGACATGAAGCAATTATATATTACTCAAATCCCAAGGACACAACAAGAAGGTTCACACGTGACAAATTTTACAAATATGGCAAGGGATGCTCTTGGGCATTTACAATGATGTCCATTGATTCATTCATTACCTTGTCCCTTGCTTACCTATGAGGGGATGTGTGACTCCTTGAACTATTGCATAAAGTTGAAGTTGATTGCAAATAGTCCTTGCCAAGATGAATATGAGTGAATTTTGTTGGTGGAGTCACCCCTCAAAGAACTTCTCTAGTTCTTCTTCTTTGGGACCCACTTCAACTTGATGGGGATCCTTGGAGTTGAAGTAGCACTTGTTGAGGTAGAGCTTGTAGTAGCTTTGGGAACCCACTTGACCATGGCTTGGGACTCATCTTCAAATGTGTCAATCTCCCCTTGAAGCTTGTCCTTTCCCTTGAGCTTGTGGTCTCGTGGTGGAAGGTCATCTTGAGATTTTGTTCCCCTGGGGAGAGTATGTTCATACTTCTCCTTTTGGGGAACAAATTTCGGCTTGGGGTATTGACCTTCTTCCCATTCAACTCCATTGGCGTTGGAGTAGCCAATGCCTTGGTGCTTACGGTATCCTCCATGCTTGCGTACAATCTCCTCGAATTGCTTACATCCAGCAAGACTTTTGTACGCACCTTTTTCTATAATCCCTTTCAATAGATTGTTTTCTTGCTCAATTCTAACTTGGCTAAGAGAATCATTAGTGGAATCAATAGAACTACTAGAAGCAACATTATTGGATTTATCATTTTTGTTGTCGCTACTAGATGAAGAACCTTTCTTGCGTTTGTTACTAGTTTGCTTAGTTTTAACTTCTCAAACGAATGTAGACAAGAGTAGTCGTTTGGCTAGATAAGAGGAAGTCTTCTTTCGAAGATCGTCATTGATATCTTTAAGAAATTCATGTTCTTGATCTAAATTGAGCTTCTCGAAGCTTAGCTTCTCATGAGTTCTTACAAGCTCTGTATGATCTTCTAGAGTAGATTCATGGGCTAACTTAAGAATGTTTAATTCTTTAGTTAGTCACTCTATTTCCATCTTCTCATCATCACACGACCTATCTTGACTAGCATAATCATTATCAAGTTCATTTTGACTAATATCACTAGTTTTATCAAAGAACAAGTCATCATCTCCAAGTAAGTCATCCTCATCACTATTAAAGTCAATTTATTTGGGTGATACCTTGGGGACTTTAGCCATGGAGCAACTTCCACTCCCTTCATTTGGTGAATCAAATATGTCATAGGAGTTGGAGGAAACGAGTGCAAGTCCGGCAACACCTTCATCTTGACTATAGTGGGAGTCGGAGTGATAGCTTCTCTCGGATTGGTTGTCTGATTCGGAGTCGGACACCCATTCACCAACATGAGCTTGATGTCTTCTTCTTGTGTAGCTCTCGGTGTACTTGTCCTTCCTATTTGAGTCTTTAGTTCTCCGGGGGGGTCTTCGTTCATTACGATCATCTCTACTCCTTCTCTCTCTCCGAGGTGACTCATCTCTTGAACTCTTTCTTCTAGGTGACTCTTCTCTTCTTTTGTGGGGGGCGTGCACTCATTTGAGTAGTGTCCGGACCTTCCACAATTGTAACAATTCCGGTCACGACTAGATGAATGCTTCTCTTCATATCTTGAGTTGGAGCTTCTCTCTTTGACACTACTCTTGTAGAACTTGTTGAATTTCTTGACCATGAGGCTTATCTCTTCATTGGTTACAAGGTTTTCACTTGATGTAGGGGGAGTTTCGCTTGAAGTTTTGTATGCACCGCTTGACTTGTTATGAAGCTCTTTCTTATCTTTGAGTGATATCTCATGAGCAACAATCCTTCCAACGACTTCTGTGGGCTTGAGATCTTTGTAGTTTGGTATCATTTGGATCAATGTGCAAACGGTGTCGTACTTCCCATCCAACGATCTAAGTATCTTCTTGATGATGAATTTGTTGGTCATCTCTTCGCTTCCTAAGCCGGCAATCTCATTGGTGATGAGAGCAAGCCTAGAGTACATTTATGAGACTCCTTCACCATCCTTCATCTTGAACTTGTCAAGTTGACTTTGTAGCACATCCAAGTTAGATTCCCTGATGGATTCGGTATCTTCGTGCATATCAACCAAAGTATCCCAAATTTCCTTTGCATTCTCAAGACGACTAATCATGTTGAATTCTTCAGGGCATAGGCAGTTGAATAGAATGTCACATGCTTGAGCGTTGTATTGCAACATCTTCAATTCTTCTGCGGTCGCTTCACGATCCGGTTCCTTTCCATCACCAAAGAATTCACCTTGCAAGCCAACACGTACAACACCCCATACGACGGGGTTATGACCAAGAATATGCATTTTCATCTTATGCTTCCAACTAGCAAAGTTTCTACCATCAAAATATGGACCTCTACGGTGATAATTTCTCTCAATAGACGCCATACTCTCGTAGGTTGTGAAACCAATGCAATGGAGACCAAAGATCTGATACCACTTGTAGGATCAAAAGTAGGTCTAGAGGGGGGTGATTAGACTACTTGACAAATTAAAAGCCTAACCTTTTCCCAATTTTAATTCTAGGCAAGTTTTAGCATTTGTTGCAAATCAAGTACACCCTACACATCCATGTCTACGAGTATAGCAGCGGAAAGTAAAGACAAGCATATGTAAATGGAGGATAGGGATAGGAAGATCAAACGCAAAGTTGACACGGAGATTTTTGACGTGGTTCCGATAGGTGGTGCTATCGTACATCCACGTTGATGGAGACTTCAACCCATGCAGGGTAGCGGCCGCGAGAGTCCACGATGGGCTCCACCCACAAAGGGTCCACGGAGAAGCAACCTTGTCTATACCATCATGGCCTTCGTCCACGGAGGACCAGCCTTACTCGGAGTAGATCTTCATGAAGTAGGCGATCTCCTTGCCCTTACAAACTTCTTGGTTCAACTCCACAACACAAAGTAGGAGCCTCCCAAGCGACACCTAACCAATCTAGGAGGCACCACCCTCCAAAAGGTAATAGATGTGGTAAGTATGATGAACTCCTTGCTCTTGTGCTTGAAAAGATAGTCTCCTCAATCACTCAATCATTCTCTCACAGATTTGGCATGGGTAGAAGAGATTGATTGGGTGGAAAGCAACTTGGGGAGGCTAGAAATCAAGATCCATATGGTTGGAGTGGATGATCTCGATCTCAACACATGAGTAGGTGGCTCTCTCTCAGAAACATGGATGGGGCAAGTGTTTGTATGTTCTGAGTGCTTCCTCTACGAGTGAGAGGTGGTGGAGGGGTATATATAGGCATCTCCAAAAATCCAACCATTACAACATTATTGCCCAACTCGGTGAAACCGATGCAAAACTCGGTTCTTTCGACTAGTGCAAAATGTGGCAACTTTGGCCTTTTTGGTGAAACCTCGATACACAACTCGGTCCTATCGATTCTGGTCTGACTAGGGCAGTTCCTCATCTCGGTGACACCGATTCACCAGACTCGGAAATTCTGAGTTTAGGAATTAGCTAACCAGAGAGTTGGTCACTGATTCTCGGTCGTACTGAAACCAGTATTGGTTGTTGTAACATCCCAATTTTATTTAAATTAGGATGTTAATAGGATCATCATTGCATCTCATTATTTATTGCATTTGGAGTTTATGATGTTCAAATTTTTCCGCTCACATAAAATAATAGAGAGAGAGGATAATATGACTTCCTCAAAATACGAATGAGTGGGAGAGTATTTGAATTATATTTGGTGTTTTAAAGTTGCATTGGAAATTATTTTGTTAGCCAAAAGTTAAATTTTTGTATAAGAAAATATTTTTCTAAGTTATTTGAGGAGAACAAAATGTTCACTATGCTCTATATATTAGATTATCATTTATTAAATTATTTTTCTTATTTTATCTTCTCTGGTGGTGGAGTAAAAAAATGTTTCTGTAAAAAATATACACAGGCTGGCCCTACCCAGCTAGGCCGAAGCCAACTGGGCCAAGCCAGCTCCCCAGTGCTCGCACGCCAGCCTCCCCACGCACGCACGCTCGCTCACCAGTGCCCGCTCGATGGCCTCCCCACCCCCACGTTTTTTTTTCTTCGAGAACACCTCAAGAGGGGCAGGGGGTTCCTACATTTCATTAAGAAGAAGAGAGTTGCCCGGTTAATTAACGGAAACCCGGGCGAAAACCGTTACAATACGCCCCCAAAAGGGCACCACCAACACACGCCGACCCCGAGGCCGCGCACCAGCCGAGCCGCCGGCTCCATCACCCGAGCAACCCAAAGCCGACACCTTACAACCAAAACCGAAGCCGACGCTCCGGCATCCACGCCGACCCCGAGGCCGCGCACCAGGCGAGCCGCCTGCTCTGCCGCCCAAGCAACCAGAGCTGACACCCTACAACCATCTCCGGAGCCGCCGCTCCGACGTATAGACGGAAACCACACACGCCGACCCCGAGTCCGCGCACCAGGCGAGCCGCCAGCTTCGTCACCCGAGCAACCGAAGCCGACACCCAACAACCATATCCAGAGCCGCCACTCCGACATCCACGCCGACCCCGAGGCCGCGCACCAGGCTGGCCAATGACACTGCCACCCACGTGACCAATGCCGGCACCCTTCCATCATGACGAGATCCGGAGCCGCCGCTCCGACTTCCACGCCGGCCCCGAGGCCGCGCACCACCCGAGCCGATGGCTCTCAAGCCCAGACCACTCCAAAACGATGCCTCCAAGAAGGTCCACGACACCGAAGCGCTGCCATCGTCCGCTCCAGGACCCTGGAACAAGGGTTTCCCCCGGAGTGCGAGAGGAGAGGGCGTAGGCACTCTGATGACAACGCCTCCAAGAAGGTGTGCGGCGCCCACAAGCGTCGCCGTTATCTGCTCTGGCCATAGCCAGAGCAAGGCTTTCGCCCCGAGCAGCCAAAGCAATCCCTCCTCGCGAACCTGCACACGAGAGCCACCGCTCGCCAGAACCACCACCACACCACCAGAGCCCGGAGCCATCGGACCGCCACAGGAGCCAGATCCGGCCACGTCTGGCCAAAATCCGCACTCTGAGCATCAGCAGCCAAACCACTGGCCAGCGCCAGGCGTCCCCGACGCGACCAGGGTGACAAACCGCCGACGAGGACCGACGCCTCCGAGCCCCAGCCATGGCGCTACCCACGCAGCCGCCACAGCCGCCGTCGCTGAAGAAGAGGTCCGGGGCCGCCGCCCCGATGTCCGAACACCCGAGGCCGCCCTGCTCGCACGCGCCTCACCAAATCCTCTCCGTGCAGGGGACCAGAGCCGCCCCACACGCCATTGCCTCGCACCCGAGCACCGAGCCTTGACGAGCCGACCACCGAGACACCACGCTAGCCTCGCTGGATCGAGCCCCGCCCCCGCACGACCGGACCAGCAGGAAGACCAGCGCGCGCTCGATCCCGCCGCCGCCAGCCCCGCACCACCACGCACCGGATCCGGGCCGAGCAGCCCCGGATCCACTCCCCGTCGCCGGCGAAGAGGCCCACCGTGCCGGATCTCGCAGCGCCGCCGAATGGATCCCACGCTAGCCGGCGAGCACGGACGCAAAGGAGCCCCGCCGCTACCATCCCTGGGCACACGCGGCTTTGCCGGCGTCCTCTCCGGCGGCGGCGAAGCGGATGGATGTGTGAGGGGGTGGGCCGGCGGCGGCGCGACGGGGCTGTCCCCGAGCCGCCAGAGGAGGCGACGCGGAGACCTCTCTGGTGCTTTGACTCGGCTTTTTTTTAAAGAATATCGCTAAACCCCCCACCCCCACGTTCGCCTCTCTCTCTCCCGTACTGGCAGGTGGGGCCCGACCCAGCTTTCGTCCCCAACCTCCAGCGTACCGCACGGGATAGAGCTCGCGCCCGCACTCCCGAACCAGCCGGCCGGAGATCGCGGGATAAAGCTTAACCCCGCAGCCCCGCGCTGCCAGAACGCGCCTATATCAAGCCCTCGACACCCTCGTTCCATTCAGCTGATCCGCACCAGCTCTCGCCGCTCGTACCCGCCACCATTGCCACTTGGATCTCGCTGGCCGGAGCTTCTTCGCTGGAGTACCACGCCGCCGGTGAGCAACCATGACCCGTTTTTCTTTCAAGAAATAGAACCCCCGCGGTGTGCCGCATCTCGCTGACAACTTCGTTTGCCCCTAGGACGCCCCGGAGACACCGCTTCGACGACCTGCGCCACCGGAGTTCACCGAAGCACAGGAGCTTTGCCGCCTCGCCCGACAGTGCCGTCACCACCGCCCGAAGACCCTTGCCGATCTGCATCTCCCCCGCCTCTCCGCTGACACCGGCGATTGCCGGAGTCGCCGCCCAGCCGACGCCGAGTTCCTTCTCATCGCCATGCCTTGCCTCTGTAAGGGCGCCCTTCTGCTTCGTTCGCTCGATTAGATTAGGAGTTATTTTTTTAGATCGAATCGGTACGCTTAGTTCCAGATTGGTTTTTTTCCAAACCAGGCTGGTTTTCTTTAGTTAGGTTATTTGCGGACGTCCACCACATAGCGTCCCTACTGAACACCGCGAGCCAATCAGAGCCGGACAAATGGCGCTGTAGCTGCGAACGTGCAGTTTTTAGCGTTTTCAAAAAACGCTGCCGTGGCAGCCTTTTTAGCAGATTTGATCCGGATTTTCAAACATCCATAACTTTTTAACCGTAGATCGAAACGAGATGAAACCAGCGGCCAAATTTTCGTCTCGAATAGTTCTATCCAGAAAACCTATTGTCGTGGGAATGTCCCTGACAATAGTACTAGGGGGTATGAATGGAGGGGCGAAGTCTAGCTACGGCTCAGGTGTACCACTCGGATGTGTACGAGTTCAGGCCCCACTCGGAAGTGGTAAGAGCCCTATGTCTCGAGCCCGAAGGCTGGTTTGTTTTGCTTATGGGGGTGTATGAGAATACAAGTGTCGGAACCTTGCTACGGCGTCCGGTGGTGGCTTATATAGAGTGCACCACCACCAGCCGAGCACCGCATTGAATGCTAGTTAAAGCTACGTTACAGGAACTGCCACTTTAACTAGAGCGTTACCGGTAACGCATGACTGATCAATCCCAGAGGACGTCTCTTCATATTACTCAACGCTACGTCTCCTGGACCATTGAGTTCTTGTTGACCGAGTGTGGATGTAGCCATCCGAGTGTGTCTTCAGGTGCGTCCGAGTAACTCTTCAGGTTAGATCGAGTGCACTTCTACTTCTGAGCTTCGATGCTGATGTGGAACCATTGGTGGGCCCCAGATGTCAGGTCTATGACCCTACCCAGGGTAGACATCCTCATCAGTAGCCCCCGAATCCATGAGGTTTTATTAGTCGAGTGATCGACACTCGGAAGCATCGATGATCTCTCAGAAAAGTTCGAGAGACGATCATGTCGTTCCTCACTCGGCCTGAAACCAAGATGGATTCAGGATCAATGTCTTTGATGAAAACTATCTTGCTGTTTAATCCGAGTGGTCAGCTGGTGTGAGCCATTCACTCGGTTCGTAGGAGGGTGTCACCAGGGCTCTCGCGGTGCGGAGCTCGCCTCATTTGAACACGGAGAAATTTCCACGCGTTTGAAATCGCCAAAACTACGTGTGGGCGCGCGGCGGAACGGTCGTGTCCCGATAATTTGGGGTAATGGGCACGACGCCTCGATAACCGCGCCGGGAATTACGCCACGCGTCCACGAGGTCCTTAACAGTAGATCCACAGATCTCGCTCCATTTGCGGATTGACGGCCAGAGATCGCGCCGGATCCTCGATATAAAAACGGGAAACACTGTTGGGGTGAGAACGGATCTCATTTTCCCCCAATCCCACATCTTCTCCGACGCCCACCTACGCACCTTCCTCTTTTCCTTTGTCGAAGGCTGTCCCGAGCTCGTCGGCGAAGATGCGCACGGCGTCTGTAGTCCTAGGAGTAGACTGGATGAGGAAATTCCCTATTATTTAAATAAGTCTTTCCGTTGGTTGTAACTTCTACGACCGCGAAGGCCGAGCGGGTGAAGAAGAGCTCGCGCGCCTCCTCTTCCAGCGCCGGAGCGCCGGCCGGACGGACGCAGGGCGAGTGGCTGCCGTCGCGGGTGACCAAGGCCCGGATGCTTGAGCTAGAGGGTCAAGGATTCGTGTCCGAGGGGAGCTGATGGCTGCTGGGAGCGGGCGAGGAGGAGCCATCACCGAAGGGAGACGAGGGTGTGCTCTTGGTGACTCACCTCGAGCGAGGTTTCTCTCTGCCGCCCCACCCTTTCTTCCAAAGATTCCTGGGTTTCTTTGGCGCTCAACTTCATCACCTTCCTCCCAATGTTGTTGTCTATTTAGCTGCTTTCATCTCTTTGTGTGAAAACTTCTTGGGTTGTTATCCTCATTGGGGTCTGTTTAAACATCTCTTCACTTGCCGAGTGATGACCGTGAAAAAACCCACTCGGTCGAAAGACAAAACCAATGTGGCCCAGCTGTGCGGAGGACTTGGAATCCAACTGCGGGGCAAGGTTTGTTTCCCGCAGAATATATTTCCTGATTCGGTAATGGGGTGGCAGGAGAACTGGTTCTACTGCCACGACATCCCAGTTGGCGAGGGTCAGTCGGGACTTCCCCCGTATACTTCCGAGTGCATTTGGCCAGTTCCCCGGTTGGTAGTGACCAAAGAGGAGAAGACCGAAGTAGACATCTTAGTGATAGCGTTAGTGGCCCTGGTGCAGAAAGGTGTCAACGGCCTGGACCTGCTAGAGGTTTTCCTCCAGAGGAGGATCCAGCCGCTGCAAGCCAGAGGTCACCCTATGTGGGAATACTCCGGACCGAGTGATCCTACTTGAACTCACCCGGAGGAGCTCAAGGAGGATGAGGTGGAGGCTAAGATCAAGGCGATCACCCCAGCGCGCGATAACCCCAGGGGGAGCAGGCAGGTGGCCCCACTCTCATTAGAGAACCCGGCGAACGAGGTAATTTCCGAAAGTTTATCAACCGAGTGGTATTTGCATATTTGATGTAATTGATCTGACTAGTTCTGTTCTTCATCCGGCAGGCCTTCACACAAATGAGCAGCCAGGTGCCACTCGTGGGTAGGGGTCCGGTCGACGTTGCCTACGACACCGACCATCTAGATGACTCGGCCGAGGCAGGAGAGTATGAAGAGCCTGATGACGGCGAGGACGACGAGGAAGATGATGAGGAGGGCTCGAAAGATGGCGACGAAGTAGAGTCATCGCACTCGGAAGACCGAGTGCCCGAATCCCGTTCCAAAGCACGCCATGACTCGGGAGTCCGCGGTGGTGGTCCCAAAGGATCGAAAACCGCCAAACTGACTGGGTCTGCCCTTCCAACCCGCGTTTCGAAGCGTGGGCATGGAGAGCTTGTCTCTTCTCCTGAGAAGACGGCGAAGCAGCCCAAAGTTGCTACAACCAAACCTAGGAAGGCAGTCTTCATCCCGAAGATCAAGATGGCCATCCCGGTGGCCTCAGCTTAAGTGTTTCCATTCTAACAGTTGTTGTCTATTCTTGTCCGAGTGATAAAATGATCCGAGTGTTTCCTTTGAAGAGCTGATACTTCGACTGCATCACCCGATCCTCAAACTCTAGAGAAAGAGCGGGCCGACGCTGATGTCGCGTCTTCGAAAGGTAAGCTCCCGACTCACTCGGTAATTCTAGACATTTCCGAGTGTTTATTCATCTTTAAGTGTCTTGAACACTTGCAGCTCCGCATGAAGTGATCGACCTTGATGCAAACGACAAGGTTGACCGGGCGAACCCTCCGGCCAACGCAGACGTTGTGATGCAGGAGTCGTCGCTTGCCGATACTTTGGTGCCCACACAAGAGGTCAGCTCGGGAGCCGGGGCATCACTCGGTACTGGTACTTCATCTCACTCGTTGACTCCTTCTGCGCCCAACATCTTTGCGCTACACTATGTCCCGGAGGACCAAGTGGGAGCAAGCAAAGAAGCGTTAATCCAGCTGGAGATAATGAGTGACCGACTGAAGACGGCGTACGATGCAAGTGAGGCTCTGAAGAAGAATGTCCGAGTAAGTACTCTTGTAAGTACTCTCCTTAGTCGAAATTTTTATTTTTGTTGTCTTGTGAGGATTTGTATCCGAGTTCGAGTACACCGGCTGGGTGTGTTTGAGTTCCAGTGGGGGCGCGATGACCGCACCCACTGGGTGTAGTCCCCAAGACTGTCGTCGACTGGAGCAGTCGGCGGGAGTCTTAGAGTCCGAATGAATATAATGTTTAATCCTTCCGTTTTGGTTTTGATTTTTCCAGTGGGGGCACGCTGAGTGCACCCACTGGGTGTAGTCCCCAAGGCTACCGTCGACTGAAGCAGTCGGCGGGAGTCTTAGAGTCCGAGTCAAAATTTTGACCAATATCCTTTGCTTTAAATCTCGTTTGCAGTCTGTTTGTGAGCTCGGAAGCCACTACAAAACTCTGGAGAAGGAGGTGCTGGACCTGCGCGTTAGCCTTGAGGCCGAGAAGACCAAGAACACCCGACTGGAAGAGGAGAAAAAGGCGATTGAAGGTAAGTTCTTCCTGCCCGACTGTAATAGTAGCTTCTCCCCTTCCCCATCCGACTGAATATGCTTCATCAGATCTTCGTAGAGAAAATCGTGAACTTGTCCAGAGGCTGAAGAATGCTATTTCTTTAGAAACTGTGAAGACTGCTCTTGAAAAGAATGACATGGAACTGGCGGCCGCTTTGAAGGAAGCCAGCCGAAAGGCCAAGGAGGCCGAGCAGAAACTGAAGTCAGTCGGAAAGCTGGAGGAGCAGAAGAAAGCATTGGAAGCCACTGTTCACAAGTCCAAGGAAGAACTCGTGGTATTGAAGAGGTCGCAAGCCGAATGGGAGACCAAACTCAAGCACATTGCTGCCAAGAAAGCAGAGCTGGAGGAGTATGTTGAGGAATTCAGTGGTGAGGCCAACGAAAAGCTCAAAGGTAACCTTTCTGAGTGACTCTCATGGAGCTTGATTAAGCCGAATGAAATTTGTATGTCCCTGACCTCTTTCTTATTTTGGCCGAATCCAGCATTTTGTGACGATGTGGCGGAGGAGATGGACAAAATCGAGAAGGAGCTGGATCCAACCTAGGGTCTGCTCAAGGACAGTGCTACCATGAGCGTGCTCCGCTTGGAAGAGCGTGTTGAGCAAGTGGCCCTGTATATCAGGGCGCTTAGCACCGCCATCTCTGTGATTGATCGGGTCGTCTTTTCTGACGACGAGCCTTCGAAGGATCTGGAAACTGTGCTAGCTCGAGTGAAGGCAGTGCCTAGCCGAGTGAAGGACTGGAAGAAATCCACGGCCCGGGCTGGTGCTGACATCGCCCTCTCGTTGGTCCGCATCCACTGCAAGGGGGTGGACGAGAAGAAGTTGAAGTCTCTCGAGGTGGCTAACAGGAAGCACGCCAAGATCGATGACTTCATGGAGATGTTCATGGAGGCTGCCCCTCGGATAGCGGACAACATCAACCTGGACACCTTCGTGGAAGCAGTGTCCCCGCCGGAGTGATCGTCAAGTTCAAAATTTTTAAGTATTTTCCTCGGAATGCCGAGTGGTTGCTGTAATCGCGAAACTTTAAGTGAGCCCGAGGCTCTCACTGTCTGAATCTTTATCCGTACTTTCAATTCTAATGACGCAGTTCTTATTTGTCTTGGCTTTATTCGATCTTTGGTTTCCGGACATTTTAAACTTAGGCGATGAGGTATCGCAGCTAAGTCCCCAAGCGTGGGAGAGACCCTCACTCGGAGTGGTTTGTCCTTAGATGAACAATGATAGTCATGTTCATCTTGACAACCGAGTGTGGAGGATGTCCCACTCGAAAGGTTTTCTAACTTAGGCGACGCGGGGCCGTGGCTAGGCCCCCGAGTGTGGGCGAGACCCTCACTCGGAGTAGTTTGTCCTTAGATGAACAATGATGGTCCTGTTCATCTTGACCACCGAGTGTGGAGGATGTCCCACTCGAAAGGTTTTCTAACTTAGGCGACGCGGAGCCGCGGCTAAGCCCCCGAGTGTGGGCGAGACCTTCACTCGGAGTAGTTTGTCCTTAGATAAACAATGATGGTCCTGTTCATCTTGACCACCGAGTGTGGAGGATGTCCCACTCGAAATGTTTTCTAACTTAGGCGACGCGGAGCCGCGGCTAAGCCCTCGAGTGTGGGCGAGACCCTCACTCGGAGGAGTTTTTCCTTAGATGAACAATGATGGTCCTGTTCATCTTGACCACCGAGTGTGGAGGATGTCCCACTCGAAAGGTTTTCTAACTTAGGTGACGCGGAGCCGTGGCTAAGCCCCCGAGTGTGGGCGAGACCCTCACTCGGAGTAGTTTCTCCTTAGATGAACAATGATGGTCATGTTCATCTTGACAACCGAGTGTGGAGGATGTCCCACTCGAAAGGTTTTCTAACTTAGGCGACACGAAGCCGCGGCTAAGCCCCCGAGTGTGGGCGAGACCCTTACTCGGAGTAGTTTGTCCTTAGATGAACAATGATGGTCCTGTTCATCTTGACAACCGAGTGTGGAGGATGTCCCACTCGAAAGGTTTTCTAACTTAGGCGACGCGGAGCCACGGCTAAGCCCCCGAGTGTGGGTGTCAAAACCGGCAGATCTCGGCTAGGGGGTCCCGAGCTGTGAGACTAGAATCGATGGTAACATGAGAAGTGGGAGACGATGTTTACCCAGGTTCGGGCCCTCCTATGGAGGTAATACCCTACATCCGGCTTGATTATATTGATGGTATAAGGGTTACAGAGTTGATCTACCTCAAGATCGTATGACTAAAACCCTAGATGAATTCTGTTGCCCTACAACCTAAAACCCTCAGGCTTATATAGATGCCGAGGGTACCTAGGGCTTACACATGGTCGGTTACACGTCAAAGGGATAAACATGCCTATTCACTACTCCAAACGTGGAGAATACGCCATGATTCTTGAAGCTTCCTTCCTGGAGGCAGGGTCTTCGATCAATCCAGTGCTCGGCAAACGGCCCATACAGTCTGGCCCATAAGAAATAGGTCGGCCTCCCGAGGACCCCTTAATCCAGGACTCCCTCAGTAGCCCCCGAACTAGCCTCCAACTCCAAGGGTCCTAGCTCCAGCTGCTTCATATGATCAGAGTCTTCGGCTTGCGAGGCGAGTTCCTTTATCCAAATATTTATCGGTCGGGCTTTAGTTCGGCCTCCGACGACGTGTAGTTTTCCCGATCATAGATCGTCTGAACACCATGAATAACTCGGCCCTGAAGGCCAAACGTCAAGGAGTATATAGTGCTCTCTGACAACCTTTCAGATGAATGTTCACGGCCCACCACGACCGCTGAACCAGTCGAAAAAGCTCGATTCGCGGTTCGAGGCCGTTTTCACCAGCGCGATCCATCAATGCACAGATCGTGCTCCGTTTCACACGGGATATGTTTAATCATGCGCGCATAACGACACACACGTCTTGGGAAGCGGAGGGATTCACGGCGCAGTGAAGGGAGGCTAACCGGCAACAAGCCCAATAAAAGGGAAAGAAAACCCCAAGGCTTAACCGCACTTCCCATTCGCATCTCCGCTTCCCCAATCTCCCGAGCCTACAGAGCCCAGATCTAGGTTTTACTCCTTTCCTCCTTCGAGCTCAGCCATGGCTGGCTCAGGCTCCAACGGCAAGTGGGAGGCTTCCACGATCACAGACCAGGACATCTGGGACCTCAAGGACGCCGGCTACCTCCCCGCCAACATCTTCTACCGCGCCCCAGAGGAGGGCCAGGTGATTCCCACCCCCAAACCAGGCAAGAGGGTGGTTTTCATTCCTCACTTCATCCGAGGACTGAGCTTCCCACTCCGCCCCTTCGTTAGGGGCCTCATGTTCTTCTACGGACTCGACTTGCATGACCTTCCACCGAATTCCTTCATGCATATATCGGCCTTCATCATCGTCTGCGAGGCCTTCTTGCGGGTCGAACCACACTTCGGCCTATGGCTTAAGATACTCAACATCAAGCCGAAGTGTGTCGCAGGCACACACGCAGACTGCGGTGGAGCGGTCATTAGCAAGCTTCCCCGCGCAGTATGGCCATCCGGCACCTTCATCGACACCATCAAGACTTGGCAAAAAGAGTGGTTTTACATCACCTAGCCAAGGTAGGAGGGCGGAACTGTTCCTGCCGAATTCAGATCCGGCCTCCCGACCAGATTGACCTCATGGGTCCGAAAGGGACTCGACTGGGGGTCGTATACAGAGGTGGATGACCTGCAGAGGGGCATCGCCTCCATGATCAAGGACAAAATCGAGCTGACCAACGTCGTCTAGATTATGCTCCGGCGGCGCATCCTCCCCTGCCAGCGCTGGGGCTCTCCTATGTGGACTTATCGGACTGACGATGAGCCTATGATTCGTCAGCTCTTCCGCACCACTCGGGAGAAGCTGTGGAAGGCGTTGTTCAAGGCGCAGGAGAATTGGCCAGCCAAGAAGGAGGACCAGGGCCTGCGCGCCGATAAGCCCCCTTCCGAGGTATAACACAATTTCGCTTGATCAGCTTCGTTTTCCTATAGAAAATCTAAGCACTTTCCGATTACTTCTGCAGGAATGGTTGAGCAAGGCCACGGGCATCAAATGCCCTGCCCCACAGCCCGAAGACCCTAGGTCCCAGCTGCTGTCGGAGATGCTCGTCGTGGCGGCTTACAAGGCGCCAGAGAAGAAGGATCAGAAGAAGAAACCAGGCCGTACAGGCCTGCGCATCAGGGACCAGCCAGGGGCTGTGTCAGAGGAAACCCATGCCTCCTCGAATCAAGAGGAGGAGCACGAGGGTGAGGGGGGAGGTGATTCCCCCCTCGCAGGAAAGAGGGCGGCGTCATCGGACGCCTCAGAGGATGTACCTCCTCCCGCCCCGAAGAAAGCGCGCCGGACACAGGTAGTCCTGTCGGACGACAGTTTGGACTCGGATACCGAGTATGAAGACTTCGAGAGGGTTCCACGAAGGAACCGCAGGGTCAAGCCCCCAGCTCGAAGGTAAAGATCCGAAGACTTCCTGAGCTATTAGTGCTAAATTTTGAACGTTATTAACATGTGAGCGCCTATTGACTTGCAGCCCACCACGTGATCTCCCCACCGATCAAGTCTCGGACGGGGAGACCCCGCCCGCCGAGCTAGCGGAGTGCGGGACCGCGTCGCACCCCTCTCCTCCGGGCGCCGCGAAGGATGCCGCGGAGGTGTCATCCCAACAGGCTCCTTTGGAGCCGGACACCAGAGGTGGGGGCGACGATGTCATGGCCGAGGCTAATGCCTCGGCCGCCGAAGACCGGGGGGAGAAGCCCCTCCCAGATACTGAGGAGACCAGACGAGGGGATGTCCAGTCCCTTCCGAGGTCGTCTTCGGAGCGCACCATGCCTCCGGAGGCACCGGTTCAATCCCCGGTTGGTGATCGGGTCAACCGATCTCCACCGGCGCCACCGACCAATGGGTGGCCGGTGATGGGGGAGGCTCTATCAAGCGCCTCCATCTCCGAGGGGCACCGCACCCTTATGGGTGCGGTATTGCAGAGCATTCAGTCCGTAGACAGCGGACTGAAGGAGGCCTTCAACGGTCTCCTGGCAGGCTTTCAGGTGAGCCACATAATGCTCTGTTTGTGAAATATTAATTTCTTTGAGTTATCATTATGTACATGGCAGCCCCCGAGCCCTAGGTGAGTTTGGAAAAACTTACCTGGGGGCTAATCATAGATCAATATCCGAACTATGTACAGGACAATATTTCTTCGGAATGTTCTTACAGCCCGTAAGAGGACCGGACATAGGATCATATTTATGACAGTTCGGAAGTTTTGAACCCATGTAACGTGATAGGGATTTGTTTTTTTACAGGGTTCGTCATCGGCGGCGGCTGCTAATACTGCCGAGCTGGACGAGCTAACTCGGAAGCTCAAGAGCTCCGAAGACGAGCTTGACGCTCTGAACAAGAGATTCGACGAGGCGCAAGGTAAGCCGGATTAGAGTATCCAAATTCTTCATTACCGTACTGTCGACGCAGTATTTTTGATATGTTTAGTGCTTACACAGCCTCGGCGAAGGAAATTGAGAAGCTCAAGGCTGAGCTTGAGAAGGCGAAGCAGGAGGCTGCGGTTGAGAGGGCGGCGGCCAAGGAAGCGGCTACCGCGCTATCCGCCTTAAGAGCCACCAGCAACAAGCATGAGGCTCGGGTGGAGGAAATCCAGCAGGAGCTCAAGGACGCCGGCAAAAAGTGCGAGGACCTTGAGCGGAAAGGCAAGGAGCAGGTCGCCGAACTATCCACCCTGAAAACCAATCTCCAAAAGGAGCGGGTGGATAGGCGGTCTTTTGAAGAGCAAGTCAGCCAGGCCAAGGCTATCATGGATGGTAAGCCATATTTATTGCAGTGTGTCTTCGGGGATAGCAAGTTCGAGTTGCTTACCCAAGTATGGCGTTCCTCAGGCGCCTGCTCGGACCTTCAGAAGAGCACAGCATTCGCGAACCAGTTCTATGCTTCGCGGGGAGAAGGAGATGAAGCTCGTCTATTCTGGGCGCAGTTTGAAGCCCCCGAGCGCTCTCCTCTGCTTGTTGAGCAGCTGAAGCAGCTGATGGAGCTACACCGGATGGCGGAGCCGGCCATGAAGGATCTCTGCATCCGGCTATGGCCCGACGAGCCATTGCCGAGTAGCTACTTCGGCCTGGTGCAGAAGCTGAGCGACGCCTCGCCTCGGATCGACGCACTAAGGCGATCATCCTGTATTGAGGGAGCTCGGATGGCCTTCGCAAGGGCCAAGGTGCACTGGCCGGGTCTTGATCCGACGAAGATAGCCACTGCTCCGCCGCCCCCTGGAAAGGAGCATAGGTGCCCTGAGCGATACTTCTCCGTAGTTATGGAGGGTGCTCGGGCAATAGAAGCTCAATGTTCGAGAGAAAACATTTATGAGTAAATGCGTTGTAATATGTCCGAAGACCTTTTAACGCGTTTATATTTAAAATGCATGGTTTATCATGTCTTTCGTGTTTTGCAACCTTTATAACTCCTGTGTGGCCGTTAAAACTGAAAGATGCGAGTCGTCGGCTTCAGCCCCCATGTAGATACTACGCGGGGTGTCTCTGCCAACGCACTGTGACCCTTAGCCGAGATATCGGTACCCGAGGGCGGTAGTGTGGGGCGGACAAGGCAATCGGACCATAATGCTTTATTGCTTTCACTTAGCCGTAGGGGCGCGAGAAAGGAGTGCGGGGGGCTGATGACTAGCCCCCAGGGGTTTGTGATGTTCGGACGAACCGCGACCAAAGCCGATATCACATGGTTTGTACTAAGACCAAACCCATCGCATGACACGGGATAACCTCTAACGAGGTTTGTTTAAGCTCGGATTCGCAGACCGGTTCTCGCATACTATGACAGTCCGTTTTCGGCTTACTCCGCTGAGGTGCTTGACCAGGCTAGCCGGAAGCACAATCGTAGCGGTTCTCCCTTTGCCCTTTTAGCCGAACGAGCGGAACATAAAGGGGCAAGCACAGGAGCCGGGCAACCCAACTTATTGACCCAAGACATAGTTCGAACCAATGCATATAAAGCGGAATTCCAAGACGCCGAACGCGAAATCAGTTGTACTTAGGGCGATTTTTTAAGTTCGAGCCCCCGGTCTATTAGCTGGTTGCATTGTAAAGTATACCAAATAGGTTCACAAGAAGAGGGGGAAAATAGAGAGTGTGCCAAAAAAAAGACAGCGAGGCGATCATGTATAAAGGATCTATATTTTGCTCAACAACTCTTATTATTCAAATTGCTGATGCGACTGTTTACAGGTATTTGAAAATGAAATATGAACTTTACAGGAGGTGTTGTACCAGGGATCTTCGATAGGTGACCTGACGTCCTCGATGTGCCCTGTCGTTTGTCCGCTCCAGTGCCTCATGAGGAGTTGTATACCGCTATGGGTTTTGCTGTTTCGGCGAACGGACTTTGGAGAAAAATCTTGAGAAGTCGCCGAAGTGTGAATGAGCTTTACGCCTTAGAAGGTACTTTATGGTACCTGTAGCGTGTCCGATGACGTTTTGATGGTGATAGTTCGGTCCAGCCGAACACTTATCCATTGATAGTTTCTCCCCACCGCTGCCCATGGAATTTTAAGCGCGAAGTTGTGCCTCCTCGGCACGTACTTTGCTGGTTCTAGGGCTGTGCGATGGGGGGCGAGTCCCTATTTATGGGGAGAAGAAGGTTCTGGGACTTCGGGTTGAAGCCGAGCTCGCTTCCCAGCCTTATGTGCCTTTACGGCGGATATCGGCGCTTGCCGATCATCATTGTAGTGGAATTCGGCCGCCAGGGCCAATGCATGTTCCTCAGTTCGGAGAGAGCGCTCTGTGTTGCCGTTGACAGTAATGACCCCCTTGGGGCCGGGCATTTTGAGCTTGAGGTATGCGTAGTGTGGGACGGCATTAAAGCGAGCGAACGCTGTACGGCCGAGCAGGGCGTGGTAGCCACTGCGGAAAGGTACGATGTCGAAGATCAAGTCCTCGCTTCAAAAGTTATCGGGCGAGCCGAACACTACTTCCAGGCTTACAGAGCCCGTGGACCGGGCTTCGACGCCTGGGATCACTCCTTTAAAGGTAGTGTTGGTGGGTTTGATCCTTGACGGATCTATGCCCATCTTTTTCACCGTGTCTGAGTAAATCAGATTGAGGCTACTTCCTCTGTCCATTAGGACTTTAGTGAGGTGATACCCGTCTATGATGGGGTCTAGGACGAGGGCGGCCGAACCCCCGTGACGGATACTGGTCGGGTGGTCACGTCGATCGAAGGTGATCGGGTATGCCGACCATGGGTTATACTTCGAGGCTACAGGCTCTACGGCGTAGACCTCTCGAAGGGCGCGCTTCCTCTCCTTTTTGGGTATATGAGTGGTGTATATCATATTTAATGGTTTTACCTCTGGAGGGAATTTCTTTTGTCCGCCACCGATCGGACCGCGGGGTTCATCCTCGTCCTCGCTGCGTGGGCTCTTGCCTTGGTCTTCGGATGCGAGCTTGCCAGCCTGTTTGAATACCCAACAGTTACGGTTGGTGTGGTTGGCGGGCTTCTCTTGAGTGCCATGGATCTGGCAAGGCCTCTCCATGATCTTGTCCAGCGGGGTGGGTCCATCGCGATTGCCTTTAGGAGGCTTCTTCCGTTGCCCAGGTCGGGAGTTGCGGAAGCCGGCGTTAACGGCTGTGTCATCGGCATCACTATTGTTGTGTCGGCGCTTATTCTTGTTGCGCTTTGGTTTCCCGTTTCCATCCCGAGCTTCGGAGGTTCCGGGGTCTTCGGGGTTGTGGCTACGTCTTGCTAGCCAGTTATCCTCACCCGCGCAAAAGCGAGTCATGAGTGATGTAAGGGCAGACATTGTCCTTGGTTTATCCTGGCCGAGCTGACGAGCCAGCCACTCATCCCGAATATTGTGCCTAAAAGAGGCTATTGCTTCGGCGTCCGGGCAGTCAACGATCTGGTTTTTCTTGGTCAAGAATCGATTCCAGAATAGCCGCGCGGATTCTCCTGGCTTCTGGACGACGTTGCTCAGGTCGGAGGAGTCCGCCGGCCGAACATAAGTGCCCTGGAAGTTAGATCGGAATGCATCTTCTAGATCCTCCCAGCATCCAATGGAATTTTCGGGGAGGCTATTTAACCAGTGCCGAGCTGGCCCCTTAAGCTTCAGGGGTAAGTACTTGATGGCGTGGAGGTCATCTCCTCGCGCCATGTGGATGTGGAGGAGGAAATCCTCGATCCATACGGTTGGGTCAGTTGTCCCATCATATTGTTCTATGTTTATGGGTTTAAACCCTTCCGGGAACTGGTGCTGCATCACCTCATCCGTGAAGCACAGTGGGTGGGCCGCGCCTCTGAACCGAGCTATGTTGTGCCGGTGATCGGCGTCTGTCCTAGCCCGGTTTCGTTCCCGACCTTCGTTGTTGCGGTCGAACCAAGGCCGGTACCCTTCCTATCTATCGGGTGAGTATCCTCTTGATCTGTAGATGGATCGCGTACGACCTGCTCTGTAGTCCAGGTCGTGTCGCAGGTCAAACCTGTCATCGGCCTCTAGTGGCTCTTTTCCCCGTCTTCGGGGTATCGTCGGCCTATAGCCGGTGTCGTCAGCTGTTCTGTCCCATCCTCGAGGAGGGCGGTCTGGCTTGTCGTATGGGGTATGTTTGGGTGATGGCGTTTCAGTGAGCTCGTCATCGAATTGTGGCAGCAGCCTTCTGCGTGGGTAGCTCTTAGGTTGGTCCGATAGACCGGTACCGTATCCTTCCTCAGCTGAGAGGACTCTCGTCCATCGATCGTTGAGGTCGTCTTGTTCTTCTTTAAGCTGCCGTTCTTTTGCTTTCAGGCTGCAGGCCGTGGCTATAAGCTGTTGCCTGAACAGTTCCTGATCTTCAGGATTATCGGGGATGGCGAAGTCATCGGCTTCCGGGTTATCCTCCTCCTCCACAGGACGGAGGTAGTTGTCGTCCTCGGAATCATTTAGATCATCGGGGTTGCGCCGGTCTTCCGGCCTCTCCTGACCCTTTAACGGGTGTTTGGGAATTTCGGGATCGCCGAGGTCTTCCGGGGTGTCTCCATCCCCGGTGCCATCGATAGCTTTTCTTCCTTTTTTTCCTTTTGACCGTTTATGCGGCTTTCGGCGTCTTGACGGCGCTTCATCCGATTTGTCGCCATCGTTTTTTGGAGTGTCAACCATGTAAACGTCGTATGTGGAGGTAGCAGTCCATCACCCGGTGTTAACGGGGGTGAGGGGGCTATCCTCCTCGTCCATGTATTCTGCCTCCTCAGAGGCATAGTCCAGCATGTCGGTTAAATCCTCGACAGTGGCTACCAAGTGGGTGGTGGGTGTCACGAAAAATTCGCCCTGACCTGCCCTTGAGCCCGATCCGAGCGCAGATCGGGGTTGGGTCGTCGGTAATCTTCATCGACGAGATCCGATCTAGGGCCTCATTGAGTATCGAGAGCTCGATCGGGTCAGCCTGCTCAGAGCCTCCGGAGTTAACCTCCGATGCGTCCGCGCGAGGGGAGTGTTCGGCAAGAACGGGTGTCCGGGCATCTGGCACTAAGACCGGGTCTGGATTGAAAGTTGGGTCCTCGCCCGGGCAGATCCCGTGGGTGGGACCGAAAGATGGATCTGAGGTTAAAGCCTCAGAGTCTTCGGGCGTGGCAGGCGAGACTGCGAGCCCGGTAAGTGACAGGTCGCCCCGAGAATCTATGGAGAACTCTAGGTTCCCGAATCTGACCTCTTGATCAGGGGCGAAACTTCCGACACGGCCTAGATGGCCGGTCGGGTCGGCGTGCAGCACAATGCTGCCGAAAGCGAAGATCTGTCTGGGGACGAAAGTATCCGTATTGCGGACCTCTTCGTTGATGACAAGGCGAGCCATCGATTCCTTTGGCAATCATAGCGGAACTCTCAATGAAAGCACCAATGTCGGTGTCAAAACCAGCAGATCTCAGGTAGGGGGTCCCGAGCTATGAGACTAGAATCGATGGTGACAGGAGAAGTGGGAGATGATGTTTACCCAGGTTCGGGCCCTCCTATGGAGGTAATACCCTACGTCCTGCTTGATTGTATTGATGGTATAAGGGTTACAAAGTTGATCTACCTCGAGATCGTATGACTAAAACCCTAGATGAGTTCTGTTGCCCTACAACCTAAAACCCTCCGGCTTATATAGACGCCGAGGGTACCTAGGGCTTACACATGGTCTGTTACACGTCGAAGGGATAAACATACCTATTCACTACTCCAAACGTGGAGAATACACCACGATTCTCGAAGCTTCCTTCCTGGAGGCAAGGTCTTCGATCAATCCAGTGCTCGGCAAATGGCCCATACAGTCCGGCCCATAAGAAATAGGTCGGCCTCCCGAGGACCCCTTAATCCAGGACTCCCTCACCAAGTGTGGGCGAGACCCTCACTCGAAGTAGTTTGTCCTAAATGAACAATGATGGTCCTGTTCATCTTGACCACCGAGTGTGGAGGATGTCCCACTCGAAAGGTTTTTTAACTTAGGTGACACGGAACCGCAGCTAAGCCCCCGAGTGCAGGCGAGACCCTCACTCGGGGTAGTTTATACTTAGGCAAAATCAGGTTTGCGGCTAAGTGTTTTGTGTTTTTCACCTACAGGAGGTGGCAGTCAAATTTCAACAAGATATAATGAAACAAAACTTTATTCATCGAGATCACTCGGATTCATTACTGGAATGACAAACTAAAGTAGTTATGATCTAGGTGTAGAACTTGCGAAGCAGGTCCGCGTTCCAAGTTAGAGGCTCTTCTACTCCGTCTTTGATGTTGTAAAGCCTATAAGCTCCATTGTGAAAGACTTTGGAGATTGCATACGGCCCCTGCCATGGAGGCTCTAGTTTGTGAGGTTTCTGCTGATCCAGTCGGAGTACCAGGTCTCCTTCCAGAAAGGCTCGGCCCTGGGCATGTCTGTCATGGTAACGCTTCAGATCTTGCTGATAGAGCGTCGATCTGATGAGGGCCAGATCCCTCTCTTCCTCTAGAAGATCGAGACCATCTTGTCGTGCGGCTACGGCTTCAGCTTCATCATAGAGTTCCACTCGGGGGGAATTGTGATGAAGGTCACTCGGCAACACAGCTTCTGATCCATATACCATGAAGAAAGGCGTGCGCTTCGTAGAGTGGTTTGGGGTTGTCCGAATGCCCCATAAGACAGAAGGCAATTCTTCAACCCAAGCCCCAGCAGCATACTTCAGGTCTCTCATCAATTGGGGCTTCAGACCTTGCAGAATCATTCCGTTTGCGCACTCTACCTGGCCATTCGACTGTGGGTGAGCCACTGAGGCGTAATTAACCCGTGTGCCTTGAGAGAAACATAATTCACGGAACTCGTCCGAGTCAAAGTTCTTCCCATTATCCGTGATGATATCATGGGGCACGCCGAACCTGAAGATGATCTGCCGAATGAAACTGACGGCCGTGCCTGCATCCAAACATTTGATGGGCTTTGCTTCAACCCACTTGGTGAACTTGTCAACTGCCACGAGCAAGTGTGTGAACCCACTCGACCCAGTCCATAAGGGACCGACCATATCGAGGCCCCATACAGCGAATGGCTAGGTGATTGGGATCGTCTTGAGAGCGGACGTTGGCTTGTGGGACTTATTCTTGTAGAACTGACATCCAACACACATGTCCACCAGGTCCCTTGCTGCTTCATTGGCTCAGGGCCAATAAAAACCCGCTCGGAAAGCTTTAGCGACCAAAGTCCGAGAGGACGCATGGTGGCCACAAGTTCCCGAGTGGACTTCATGTAAGATTTGCAGCCCTTCCTCTGGGGAAATGCATTTTTGGATGACTCCTGTGGTGCTTTTCTTGTACAACTGACCTCCCATAACTTCGAATGACTTGGATCGACGGACGATCCGACGGGCTTCTTCTTCGTCTTCGGGGAGTTCTTGCCTGAGCAAGTATGCCAAATAGGGTTGAGTCCACTCGGGAGTGATTACCAGCATTTCGTGGACCAGATCCACTATGGCTGGAACTTCAACTTCAGTCGGATCAGATGGACCGACCACTTGCGGGGGCTCCTCTGTGAAAGGATCTTCTGCGATTGTCGGAGCACGCAGATGTTCAAGGAATATATCTTTCGGGACTGCTCGCCGAGTGGACCCGATCTTTGCCAAGTCGTCTGCTGCTTGATTCTTTGCGCGAGGAATGTGATGCAGTTCTAGGCCTTCAAAATTCTTCTCCAGCTTCCTGACCGCATTGCAGTATCCAGTCATTGCTGGACTCCGAATGTCCCACTAATTCATGACTTGATTGACAATGAGGTCCGAGTCGCCGTAGACCATCAACCAACGAATGCCGAGTGATATGGCCATGCGGAGCCCGTACAGGAGGGCCTCATATTCGGCCTCATTGTTTGATGAGTCGAAATGGATTTGGAGGACATAGTTCAGTCGGTCTCCTTTGGGAGAGGCAAGAACCACGCCAGCCCCCGAGCCATTGAGCATCTTGGATCCATCGAAGAACATAGTCAAGTGTTCGGGAACACTCGGAATTGGTTGCTCCTGCTCGATCCACTCGGCCATAAAATCAACCAATGCTTGGGACTTGATTGCCTTCTTAGCTTCAAATTTGATTTCCAGCAGAAGGAGCTCAATTGCCCACTTCGCCACTCGGCCAGCGGCGTCCCTGTTATGCAAGATCTCCGACAGGGGAGCGCTGCTGACGACCGTGACCTAGTGATCTTGGAAGTAATGAACTACCTTTTTGGCAGTTAGGTAAATACCATAAACCAGCTGTTGGTAGTGCGGGTACCTTTGCTTGGAAGGAGTTAGCACCTCTGAGATGTAATATATAGGTCTTTGAAATTTGAATGCCTTTCCTGGCTCTTCGCACTCTACCGCAAGGACTGTGCTCACCACCTGGCTGGTCGCCGCGATGTACAGGAGTAGAGGTTCCTGGCTGCCCGGAGCAGCTAACACCGGCTGGGTGGAAAGCAATGCCTTGAGTTCTGTGAATGCGGCTTGCGCTTCATTGGTCCACTCGAATTTGTCGGACTTATTCATCAATCGGTAGAGAGGAAGTGCCTTCTCTCCGAGTCTTGAAATGAATCGGCTCAGGGCTGCAAGGAATCCTATCAACCTTTGCACATCATGTAAGCGCTCTGGCTGCTTCATTCGGACTATAGCGCCGATTTTGTCTGGGTTAGCGTCGATCCCTCGCTCGAAAACGAGAAAACTGAGTAACTTTCCGGCAGGCACTCCGAATGTGCACTTAGCTGGATTCAACTTGATCCCGAAGCGCTGTAGGTTTGTGAAGGTTTCGGCAAGGTCAGTCAAGAGGTCGGAACCTTTCCTAGACTTGACTACGATATCGTCCATATAGGCCTCCACATTCCGACTGATTTGCTTTTGTAAACACTTCTGGATCATGCGCTGAAAAGTGGCTCCAGCATTCTTCAAGCCGAATGGCATCGTGACATAGCAAAAACACCTGAATGGGGTGATGAAGGTTGTTTTTATTTCATCAGGACCGTACATTCGGATCTGGTGGTACCCGGAGTACGCATCCAGGAACAACAGACATTCGCATCTGGCTGTAGAGTCCAGTATCTAATTGATCCTAGGTAAAGGAAAATGATCTTTCGGGCAGGCCCGATTGAGATGTTTGAAGTCAATGCACATACGGAGTGACTTATCCTTCTTTGGTACCAATACCACATTTGCGAGCCACTCGGAGTGGTAAACCTCGCGAATGAACTTAGCGGCGAGAAGCCGAGCTATTTCTTGACCAATCGCCTTGCGCTTCTCGACGGAATATCGGCGCAGGTACTCCTTAACTGGCTTGGCCTTGGGATCGGTTCGGAGTCGATGCTCAGCCAGTTCCCTGGGAACACCCGGCATGTCAGATGGCTTCCATGCGAAGATGTCCCAGTTCTCACGGAGGAACTAGATGAGCTCGGCTTCCTATTTGTCTCTGAGTGAGGTGGAGATGTTCGTCGGGGCGGCACTCGGGTCACTCGGATGGACATGAACTTGCTTAGTCTCGCCAGCTGATTGGAAAGCTGATTCTGAAGCTGGCCGCTTTGACCTGAGCAAATCAGCCATGTCCACCTCCTTCTTGTACCCTTCAAGTTTGACTGCCAGCACTTGTTCATTAGCTATCCCTGCTGAAGGCACTCTTCGGCGACCTTCCGATCACCAGTGTCTGTAATCACACCCTTAGGTCCTGGCATCTTGAGTTTGAGATACACGTAACATGGTCTGGCCATGAAACGTGCGTAGGCGGGCCTACCCAGGATGGCGTGGTAAGCACTATGGAATTCAACCACCTCAAAGGTCAGTTTTTCCTTTCGGAAATTCTTCTCGCCGCCGAATACTACGTCCAGCGCGATCTGGCCGAGTGATTCTGCCTTCTTTCCAGGGACGATCCCATGGAAATGCATGTTGCTTTTGCTCAATCGGGACATCGGGACGCCCATAGCCTTGAGCGTGTCAGCGTATATGATATTCAGCCCGCTGCCTCCATCCATTAGGACCTTGCGCAGTCGGACACCGCCCACCGCTGGATCAACAACCAGTGCCTGCCTCCCAGGGGTGGCAATGTGGGGCGGATGATCGGACTGGTTGAAGGTGACGAGCGTCTTCGTCCAGTTGAGGTATTTTGGAGCAGTCGGAAGTGCCATATTAACCTCCCGATTGATAACCTTCAGCTGCCTCTTGCCCTCAACATCGGCGAAGATCACGTTGAGGACTTTATCCACTTTAGGATACTCGGAAGTATCTTCCTCGTCTTCGACATCGACCTTCTCACTCGAGGGCTCAGCGCTCATCTCCTGCTTGAGCAGGCGACATTCCCGAGTGGTGTGCTTTGGAAGCACAACGTTGCCTTCTTCATCCGTCCTGGTATGAATCTGGCACGGTTGGTCAAGAATGTCGGACTTGTACTCGGACTTCTTCTTGGGAATCCATTCTTTCTTCTTCTTCTTGGGCTTCGGCTTGCCTTGCCCTTGCCCTTGGACGGCTGTAACTTCCGCCTTAACGGAGGCGTCAGCTTTCTGCTTCTGATTCTTCCCGGCGTTGCCTCCCGATTGAGGGGTGTTGCCGGCTCTTGCTTTGCCGCTTCGGAGGCGGTCTTCTTCTTCACCATTAGCATACTTGTTCGCAATCTCCATGGCTCGACCGAGGAATAGATCCCCAGATCGGCCAAACTTCAAAACTAACTCCCGATACCGATTGCTTGCCTTGAAGGCGCACACGGCCTGATGCTCTGTGACATTTTCCATGGTGTTATGCAACGTGGTCCAGCGCTGGATGTACTCTCGGAGAGTTTCATTGTTCTTCTGAACGCAGTGCTGGAGTTCCGTCAGTCCACCCGGACGCTTGTAGGTACCTTCGAATGTTTTGACGAACACTCGGACCAAGTCTTCCCAACAATAAATGCAATTGGCGGGCAACTGATTTAGCCACGCCCGTGCGGACCCTTCCAACATGAGTGGAAGGTGCTTCATGGCAACGAAATCATCGCCGCCGCCGATCTGGACAGCGACTCGATAATTTTTGAGCCAAGTCTCTGGCTTGGACTCGCCATTGAACTTTCCAATTTTGGTTGCTAGTCGGTAATTGGGGGGTATTTCTGCCTCTCGGATGTATCTGCTTAAACACCCAAGGCCGGTAACGCCCCAGCCGCTCGCTCGGTCTCTGTCGTTTCTGTTCCGATCAACCACTCGCTGAGTGATGTCAGATCGGGCATCGTAGCCCCTTTGCCGATCAGGACTCCACTCGCAGTTTCTCCCGAGTGGGTAGCCTACCTCATATGGACGTTGGACACGCGGACCGCCCCTCGGAGGGGGTGTCCGACTGAAATCGCGGTCGTCGCGTCCGTGTCCTCCGTACAGGCCTCTCGGATGAGGAAGAGTTCGCAGATCTTTCCTCGGCGCAAGCGGACTGTTAGCCGACTGCACAGTATCTGCCCTAGTGGATTCATTATGGATTCGATGATGAGATTGTGATACCTCGGAGTTCTATTGTAGGGCAGTCTTCAGCAAAGCCTGGATCTGCCGAATGCCCTCGCCTGCTGCCGAATTGGATGGCTGGATTGAATCGGCGATCCGAGTGGCCGTGGCCAGGTTCATCTAAGGCCTACGCATCATCGGGATGGTGTACGGGCGATCCTTCGTGAACGTCAACTGGCGGCGGCTACGGCTGGAACTGGGAAGCTCCCTTGTCGTGCGCTCGTCGAGTGAGTGCTGTAACCGCTAGAGGCACTCATGCTCAGCCAGAGTGGCTTGGCGAGCGGCCTCCAGGGCTATCTCTTCGGGGGTGTTCCCCGCAATAGGCATCTGGAGAACTTGGTCGTTCCTACGCCTGATCTCTTCCCGTTGCTCCCGAGTGAGCAGTCGGGGAACATAGCTGTCGGAGCTGGCGTTGTGGCAGTCGCCATCCCGATCATGGGTGTTTCCCGCCGATTGTCCTGAGGCGACGTCTCGGGCCGGGCCGGCCATCAAGACCTCCGCCACTTCGCCGCTGCTCTCGAAACCAGCAGCGTCGGAGGAATCATCGTCCGAAGACGAAAAAAGGCAGCGGACTGACTCGTCTGCTTCGAGTGCAGCCACTTGCTGTCCTGCGGCCTGGGCCGCCGCGGCGTGCTTAATCCAGCGCTATAGCCGAGAGCGCCCGGAGCGCCGGCGAAAAGCCGCAACACGAGTCGGAGAAGTAGGTCGATATGGCGTTGACGGTTGCCGCAGGAGAACTCTGAACGTCATCGCGCTGAAGTGCACTGCGCCGCGGGCGGGCAGTGCCTCAGCGTCCAGTGGAGCCTCCTGCAGCCACGCCGAATCATGGACGGCAAAGCTGAGGGACCCGAAGAGGATCTCGCCGCCGAAAGCGTTCATGATGAACGAGAAAATGGAAATTCCACCGGCGCCGGAATTCGCTAGATGCGCAGCCCCACGGTGGGCGCCAACTGTCGTGGGAATGTCCCTGACAATAGTACTAGGGTGTACGAATGGAGGGGCGAAGTCTAGCTACGGCTCAGGTGTACCACTCGGATGTGAACGAGTTCAGGCCCCACTCGGAAGTGGTAAGAGCCCTACGTCTTGAGCCCGGAGGCTGGTTTGTTTTGCTTATGGGGGTGTATGAGAATACAAGTGTCGGAACCTTGCTACGGCATCTGGTGGTGGCTTATATAGAGTGCGCCACCATGAGCCGAGCGCCGCATTGAATGCTAGTTAAAGCTACATTACAGGAACTACCGATTTAACTAGAGCGTTACCGGTAACGCATGACTGATCAATCCCAGAGGACGTCTCTTCATATTACTCAACACTACATCTCCTGGACCGTTGAGTTCTTGTTGACCGAGTGTGGATGTAGCCATCCGAGTGTGTCTTCAGGTGCGTCCGAGTGACTCTTCAGGTCTGACCGAGTGCACTTCTACTTCTGAGCTTCGATGCTGATGTGGGACCATTGGTGGCCCCCAGATGTCAGGTCTATGACCGTACCCAGGGTAGACATCCTCATCACCTATCATTGCAAACTTTTGCAAGTTCAAATTTGAATTTATTTCATATTTGAATTTAAACTTCATTAGGCCATATCTTCCAAACGGTGTACCCGTTTGAAGTGATTCTTTTTGCACCGCGTCACGCAAACTAAATCCTATGCCATGAACATTTGACACATTATTTTCTACACAATTAGTTTATGTTCATGATAATATTACTAGTATGCCTTGTAGGAACATTAGTGCACGTCGCGAATTTTAGCACCATGTTTTCCACTCGTGGTTTTATAGTTTGAAAATTTTCATGCTAATTTTGTGAGTTGGATTTTATTTGGCTTTTATGAATTTTTGTGTCGCATGTTACTTTGAATTGTATGAATGTTTGTTTATGTGAATTTATTTTACCTTGCGCTAGATTGTCCGGAGTGTGAAGTCGAATACTACCACCATCTAGAACTTCACTCTCAGCATGAAGGCAAGTTACATTTTGATCATATAGGTTTTTACCTATGATTTATATTTGCACGTAGTCCTTTGATGTAGGATTGGATGCTAGGATTTTATACTTGTTGGTTGTGCTTGCACCCAGTAGTTCCTTTGAGGTAGGTCGGAACCATACTAACTTTGTTGCCACCGAGTTAAGTTATAATGCTTCGCCAAAGTAGACATGGATTGGGGAGTGTTATCACAATGAGATATGAGTGACAAAGTAGTAATTAGGACCAAGACTTTAATGAACTACCTGGGTGGAAATTGGTTTGTATGGTGGCGAAGTATAGTGGGGGCATTCATGGGAATCCATGGGAGTGCACACTAGTGGTCCGTCGACCCAGGCTCAAAGGGATCAACCTTGTTTTCATGTCTACAAGCTCCCGTATGCAGCCGCAAGCCAATATGGGCTCTGGCTTAGTTGAGTAGATGGTGTGATCTCTTCTGGGATAGGCTAGCAGATGTAGATGATGTAGGTGTACCGGCCTATCCGTGGGTTAGGGGAAATGCTATCGAAAGACTATGTCTCGATCTCCCGATCAAGGAGGTGGTCGAGTCTTGTGGGGGAAAGTGCGCAACCTCTGCAGAGTGTCAATCTAATCGATTAGCCGTGTCCCCGGTCATGGACAACTTGAGCTTTTAGTAGTGGAAATATTGGGAGATCTCATTGCCCTTAATTAATCAACTAGGTATGGACATAATTTTGGAATGGATTGAGATGGGGTACCATCTCAGGCTTATGATATTTGTAGAGGTAGATCAACAATTTTTGATAGGGAAAAACCAGCTTTGCGCAAAACTAAACTTAGAGCTTTCCACCAGCCAACTTGCATGTATATGTAGGCTCATTACACTTTTATGATGTGAATTGCCAGTACATTCCATGTACTGACCTACACGGCTGCAACTTATCATGTTGCAGATTTATCCGACGACGAATAAGGTGCTATAGGTCGTTGTTCTGCACTCAGCTTGCTCGTAGAGTTGATGGACTTGTTACACTTATATGCTTCTACATTATTTGTTTTATTTGGCCTTAGGCCACATTATTGTAATAAATACTCTTTTGAGGATCTCGATGTAATATAATGTGTGATTGAACTATGTTATAAATCCTCGAGTACTGTGTGTGTCAGCATACCGATCCAGGGATGACACTTAAGCACAGAGATTCCAATCCCTTGAGATCGGGTCGCTACAAGATGGTATCAGAGTACACGTTGACTGTAGGAGGCGACCCTAGAAAATGGAAGGCCATAGGATAAAACCCTATTTTACAACTCTTTTATACCTCCTACTTTGGTCTCATACTTTTCCCTGCTTCATTACTAATTTCTCCTCTCTTTCCAAATGTAGATGTCGACCGCCCTCATTCAGTTCGCTTAGCCCGACGCGACCATGCCCTTTGGAAGGAAGCTGGTGAATATCGCAAGAGACCTACACATTGCACTACCGACATTCACCGGGACCTTCACGGTCACTCTGCCTGAGGAGATGCACTGGAGGATTGACGTCCACATTCCAAGGCGAACATTTGGAGACACCACTAAGCCAATCAACTCGACCTGGATGTAGGGTCATGGGGTATTGGCAAAGGTCTCGCTGCCCTCATTGCACTTGGACGCATCCGGGAGGAATACCGTGAGGATCTCAAGGGAAGCGACTACGACATGTATGGGCGCCGTGATCCAGATGGAGAAGTGGTGCGCACCAGGGAGGACAACACCATCGCATCACATATCCAGGACTTGGAGGAGCTCATCAACAGGATGAAGGAAGAGATGGACAGCAACCTCATCACCACCAACAACCGGATGATCCGCAAGGCCGAGCTGGAAGAAGAACTCCAGAATGCCCGCACAGAACACAAGGAGGAGCTCGATGCACTACAGGATAAGTTCGACGACTTGAAGCTTCAGCTGGAGGAAGCCGAGGAAAAGCTCGATAACGGGGAGAATCTCCAAGACGACCATTCTTATGGGTGCCATATCAGCCAAGAGCTAGATTATGAGGATGATGATGAAGAGATACAGAGTGATGCAGCAGGAGGTGACATCGACATGATAGACCTGGTCTCCTCCGAGGAGTAGAGTTAGACCACCATGAGAGAGTAGGATTCGATACTCGATTATATTTCGTTTTGATTTATTTGTGAGACCTTGTCAAATCTTGTGACTTGGCCCACCTTAGATTTGTTTTCGTGTGAACCCCTTTGATTGAATTGACTTGAAGTGATTTGGATTTTTATTGCTATCATTTGCATATGGGTAGTGTTTCTCTCTTAGGCCTAATTTTCTCTTTGTCTCATCTATTCAAACCAAGCAGATGCCACCAAGGCGTGACCCTTCCGGGAGCGGCTCAGGGAATGATATCCCACCTGCCTTGGAACAATTGCTTCAGACTCAGAACCAGATGATACAGTTGTTGATGTAGAATATGCCCCAGAACAACAACCACCCGCCTCCACCGCCACCTCCACATCCACCACAAATTGACAGCCTTACCCGTTTTCTGAGGCTGAATCCTCCAATCTTCACGAGCAGCCCGGAGCCGATCGTCGCAGATGACTGGCTTCGCAACATGGGTAGAAAGCTAGCCACAGCAGCATGCACTGATCAGGAGAAGGTGAGGTTTCCCTCTCACCAACTGGATGGACCAGCAGCTTCGTGGTGGGAGAACTACACCACCAGGTACCCCATGGAGAATGTGACTTGGGCTCAGTTCTAGCAGGCGTTCTGCACTACTCATGCTTCAGCTGGAGCTATGGCTCTCAAGAAAAGGGAGTTCCGTAACTTGTGCCATGGGAGTCGCACAGCGTCAGAGTATGTTGATGACTTCAGCAGGTTGTTGCGTTATGCCCCAAGTGACGTGGCTACCGATGCAGCTAAACAGGAGAAGTTTATGGAGGGACTGAATGATGAGTTGGGAGTTCAGTTGATGGTAGCGACTTTTGATAACTATCAAGAGTTGGTGGACAAGGCAATCACTCTGGAGGGCAAGCATCAGCAGATGGAAAATCGCAAGAGGAAATATGGTCAAGGTAAGTTTCAGACTGGAGCTCAGCAGAAGCCTCGCTCCGCACCTTTCTCAGGATATTCTGGTTCAGGACCCAGTAAGTTTGGAGGGCACAACCATCATAACCATGGTGGTCATTCTCAGCATGGAGGCAATGGACACAACCACAATGGCCATAAAAATGGCAATGGGAATGGAGGAAACGGCAACCACCATCATTCCAACCCTGCTACACCGATGAGGAAGGATCTGAGTCACATTACCTGCTTCAAGTGCAAGAAGACAGGACACTACTCCAATGAGTGTCCCGAGCTGCAGAATGGGAATGGCAATGGAAGTTCGGGAGGCAAGAAGCCCAATCCTTTGACTAAGGGGCATGTGAACCATGTCAATGTGGAAGAAGTCTATGAGCAACTGGATGCAATGATTGGTAAGTTCTTGGTTAATTCATTTCCAGCACTCATTCTATTTGATACTGGTGCATCGAATTCATTCATATCGAGGGGATTTGTGGATAAACATAAGTTGCCTACCGTAGCTCTTAAGTCACCTATTCTAGTGAGTTCCCGAGGAGCGGAGTCTATGACTAGTCAGGGATGTTTTCAGTTACCTTTAAACATAGGGGGACATGTTTTTCCCACGGATATGATCGTACTTGAGTCACAAGGGTTGGATGTGATCCTAGGTATGGATTGGATGTCCAAGTACGAGGGAAGCATTGATTGTGCTAGTAGATCGATTCTTCACACCACCCCAGAGAAGAAAAGGATCAAGTATGTATCCAGGCTTAAGTCTAAGAGGACTCATGGAACTCTCTTACGGGAGTTGTCTAGGAAGAAGTACCAGTGGTAAAGGATTATCCCGATGTATTTCCAGAGGAGTTACCTGGTATGCCACCAGATCGGGAGATTGAGTTTCCGATTGAGTTACTGCCAGGCACCGGACCTATCTCCAAGAGGCCATACAGGATGCCCACTAATGATCTAGCAGAAGTCAAGAAGCAGATTGAAGAGTTGCTGGAGAAGGGGTATATTCGCCCGAGTTCATCACCTTGGGGAGCCCCAGTACTCTTAGTAGAAAAGAAGGATGGAACCTTGAGGATGTGTGTGGATTATCGTTCCTTGAACGAGGTGACCATCAAGAACAAGTATCTGCTGCCAATGATCAATGATTTGTTTGACCAGCTAGAAGGGGCTAGTGTTTTCTCCAAGATTGACCTTCGATCGGGTTATCATCAGTTGATGATCCGTGAGAAGGATATACCCAAGACAGCTTTTACCACGAGGTATGGGCTTTATGAGTATACAGTCATGTCTTTTGGTTTGACTAATGCCCCTGCCTATTTTATGAGCATGATGAACAAGGTATTCATGGAGTTCTTGGATAAGTTTGTTGTGGTATTCATTGATGATATATTGGTTTTCTCCAAGAATGAGGAGGAGCACGCAGAACATCTGCGCTTAGTTTTAGAGAACCTCAGAGAACACCAACTTTATGCCAAATTCAGCAAGTGTGAGTTTTGGTTGAAAGAAGTCGGATTTCTGGGACATGTTGTGTGAGGGGAAGGAATTGCAATGGACCCTTCCAAGGTAGAAGCAGTCACCGAATGGTAGGCACCTACATCAGTCAGTGAGAGCAGTTTCCTTGGACTTGCAGGATATTATCAGAGGTCCATTGAGAATTTCTCCAAAATTGCAAAGCCCATGACAGAGTTGTTGAAGAAGGACACCAAGTATAATTGGGCTGAGGAATGTGAAGCCAGTTCCAGGAGTTGAAGAAACGTTTGGTTACAGCCCCAGTTTTGATTATGCCGAACATACACAAGGATTTTCAAGTGTATTGTGACGCTTCACGCCAAGGACTTGGAGGTGTGCTTATGCAAGAAGGAAAATTTGTAGCTTATGCTTCACGTCAGCTTCCACCTCATGAGTTGAACTATGCCACACATGATTTGGAGTTAGCAGCAGTGGTACATGCACTCAAGACCTGGAGACATTTTCTTATCGGAAATCAATGTGATGTTTACACAGATCACAAGAGTTTGAAGTATATCTTCACACAGAAAGAGTTGAATCTCAGGCAAAGGAGATGGTTGGAGCTCATCAAGGATTATGACATGAGTTTGCATTATCATCCAGAAAAAGCCAATGTCGTGGCAGATGCTTTGGGCCGTAAGAGTTATGTTAACACTCTTATTGCAGGAGGATTACCTCAGGAGTTGTGTGATGAACTTAGAGATCTCCAGTTGGAAATCGTTCCAAGAGGTTATGTTGCCGCACTCGAAGTTCAGTCCACCTTGTTGGGAAGAATCAGAGAAGCCCAGAAGTCAGACCAAGGTATTGCTGAGATAAAGGAGAGGATCAGCAAAGGGAAGGCAGAAGGATTCCGTGAGGATGGGCATGGAACCATATGGTTTGAGCAGCGTATTTGTGTGCCCAATGATCCAGAGATCAGGAAGTTGATTCTTCAGGAGGCTCATGATTCGCCTTACTTGATACACCCGGGAAACACCAAGATGTATTTGGACTTGAAGGAAAGTTTTTGGTGGACCGGTATGAAGAGGGAAATTGCTGAGTATGTAGCAGTATGTGATGTGTGTCAAAGGGTAAAGGCAGAGCATCAGAAACCAGCAGGTTTACTTCAGCCATTGCCGATACCTGATTGGAAATGGGATAAACTTGGCCTGGACTTCGTCACGGGATTACCCAGGACCCGTTCAGGTTATGATTCCATTTGGGTAATTGTTGATCGCTTGACCAAGGTTGCTCACTTCATTCCAGTCAAGACTACCTATACAAGTGCCAAGCTGATGAAGATATATATGACCAGGATCGTATGTCTGCATGGAGTTCCGAGGACCATTGTATCATATAGAGGAACACAATTTACTTCAAAGTTTTGGCATCAGTTACACGAAACTTTGGGTACCAGGCTGGAATTCAGTACAGCTTTCCATCCACAGACAGATGGGCAGACAGAGAGAGTAAATCAGATTCTGGAGGACATGTTGAGAGCTTGTCCGCTAGACTACGGGTCTCATTGGGATGATAACTTACCTTATGCAGAGTTCTCATACAACAACAGCTATCAAGCCAGTTTGCAGATGGCCCCTTTTGAGGCATTATATGGGAGGAAATGCAGAACACCGTTGATGTGGGATGGAGTTGGAGATCACAAATTGTTTGGGTCAGATTTGATCAGAGATTCTGAGGAGAAGGTCAAGTTGATCCGTGATAGGCTCAAGATAGCTCAGTCTAGTCAGAAGAGTTATGTCGATGCTAAACACAAGGAAGTGATTTATGAAGTGGGAGATAGAGCATATCTTCGAGTGTCTCCACTTTGAGGTATTAAGAGGTTTGGAGTAAAAGGAAAATTAGCACCGCGATTTGTGGGGCCATACAGAGTTCTGGAACGCAGAGGAGAAGTTGCATACAAGTTGGAACTACTAGAGGGTTTGTCAGGAGTTCATGATGTGTTTCACGTTTCCCAACTGACGAAGTGTCATGCAGAGATGGCAGATATTCCTTTGAGAGATACAGTGCCACTAGAAGCAATTTAGTTGGAGAGCGATCTAACATATGAGGAGAAGCCGATCAAGATTCTTGAGACTGCCGAGAGGATCACTCGTACCAAGGTCATCAAGTTCTGGAAGGTTCAGTGGAGTCACCACACCGCGGAGGAAGCTACTTGGGAACGAGAAGAAGATCTCAATCATGACCATCCTCACCTTTTTGCTGGCCAACCCGAATCTCGAGGGCGAGATTCATCTTAAGGGGGGTAGGTTTGTAACATCCCAATTTTATTTAAATTAGGATGTTAATAGGATCATCATTGCATCTCATGATTTATTGCATTTGGAGTTTATGATGTTCAAAATTTTCCACTCACATAAAATAATAGAGAGAGGATAATATGACTTCCTCAAAATATGAATGAGTGGGAGAGTATTTGAATTATATTTGGTGTTTTAAAGTTGCATTGGAAATTATTTGGTTAGCCAAAAGTTAAATTTTTGCATAAGAAAATATTTTTATAAGTTATTTGAGCAGAACAAAATGTTCACTATGCTCTATATATTAGATTATGAATTATAAAATTATTTTTCTTATTTTATCTTCTATGGTGGTGGAGTAAAAAAAACGTTTCTGTAAAAAAAATACACAGGCTGGCCCGACCCAGCCAGGCCAAAGCCAACTGGGCCGAGCCAGCTCTCCAGTGCTCGCTCACCAGCCTCCCCACGCACGCACGCTCGCTGGCCTACCCACCCCCACGTTCGCCTCTCTCCCTCTCACTAACTCTCTCTCTCCCATACTGGCAGGTGGGGCCCGACCCAGCTTTCATCCCCAACCTCCAGTGTACCGCACGGGATAGACCTCGCGCCCGCTCTCCCGAACTAGCCGGCCGGAGATCGCGGGATAAAGCTTATCCCCGCAGCCCCGCGTCGCCAGAACGCGCCTATATAAAGCCCTTGATGCCCTCATTCCATTCAGCCGATCCGCATCACCTCTCGCCGCTCGTAGCCGCCACCGTTGCCACTTGGATCTCGCCATCTGGAGCTTCTTCGCCGGAGTACCACGCTGCCGGTGAGCTACCATAACCCATTTTTCTTCAAGAAATCGAACCCCTGCGGCGTGTCGCATGTCGCTGACAACTTCGTTTGCCCCTAGGACGCCCCAGAGACACCGCTCTGACGACCTGTGCTACCGGAGTTCACCGGAGCACAAGAGCTTCCCCGCCTCGCCCTGCTCCCTCCGGTCGTCACTGCCGACCGCCGTCACCACTGCCCGAAGGCCCTCGCCGATCCGCATCTCCCCGCCTCTCCGCTGACGTCGGCGATCACCGAAGCCGACGCCGAGTTCCTGCTGATCGCCACGCCTCGCCTCTGTAAGCCTCGCCCTTCTGCTTCGTTCGCTCAATTAGATTAGGAGTTATTTTTTTAGATCGAATCGGTACGCTTAGTTCCAGATTGGTTTTTTTTCAAACCAGGCCGGTTTTCTTTAGTTAGGTTATTTGTGGACGTCCACCGCATAGCGTCCCTAGTGAACACCACGAGCCAATCAGAGCCGGACAGATGGCGCTCTAGCTGCGAACGTGCAGGTTTTAGCGTTTTCAGAAAACGCTGCCGTGGCAGCCTTTTTAGCAGATTTGATCCGGATTTTCAAACACCCATAAATTTTTAACCGTAGATCGAAACGAGATGAAACCAGCGGCCAAATTTTCGTCTTGAATAGTTATATCCAGAAAACCTATCATTGCAAACTTTTGCAAGTTCAAATTTGAATTTATTTCAGATTTGAATTTAAACTTCATTAGGCCATATCTTCCAAACGGTGTACCCGTTTGAAGTGATTCTTTTTGCACCGCGTCACGCAAACTAAATCCTATGCCATGAACCTTTGACACATTATTTTCTACACAATTAGTTTCTGTTCATGATAATATTACTAGTATGCCTTGTAGGAACATTAGTGCACGTCGCGAATTTTTGCACCATGTTTTTCACTCGTGGTTTTATAGTTTGAAAATTTTCATGCTAATTTCATTTGTTGGATTTTATTTGGCTTTTATGATTTTTTGTGTTTCATGTTACTTTGAATTGTATGAATGTTTGTTTATGTGAATTTATTTTACCTTGCGCTAGATTGTCCGGAGTGTGAAGCCGAATACTACCACTCCCTAGAACTTCACTCTCAGCACGAAGGCAAGTTACATTTTGATCATATAGGTTTTTACCTATGATTTATATTTGCACGTAGTTCTTTGATGTAGGTTTGCATGGTAGGATTTTATACTTGTTGGCTGTGCTTGCACCCAGTAGTTCCTTTGAGGTAGGTCCGAACCATACCAACTTTGTCGCCACCGAGTTAAGTTATAATGCTTCGCCAAAGTAGACGTGGATTGGGGGGTGTTATCACAATGAGATATGAGTGATAAAGTAGTAATTAGGACCAAAACTTTATGAACTACCTGGGTGGAAATTGGTTTGTATGGTGGCGAAGTATAGTGGGGGCATTCATGGGAATCCATGGGAGTGCACACTAGTGGTCCGTCCACCCAGGCTCAAAGGGATCAACCTTGTTTTCATGTCTACAAGCTTCCGTGTGCATCCGCAAGCCAATATGGGCTTTGGCTTAGTTGAGTAGATGGTGTGACCTCTTCTGGGATAGGCTAGCAGATGTAGATGATGTAGGTGTACCGGCCTATCCGTGGGTTAGCGGAAATGCTATCGAAAGACTATGTCTCGATCTTCCGATCAAGGAGGTAGTCGAGTCTTGTGGGGAAAAGTGTGCAACCTCTGCAGAGTGTAAATCTAATCGATTAGCCATGTCCCCGGTCATGGCAACTTGAGCTTTTAGTAGTGGAAATATTGGGAGATCTTATCGCCCTTAATTAATCAACTGGGTATGGACATAATTTTGGAATGGATTGAGATGGGGTACCATCTCAGACTTATTATATTTGTACAGATAGAACAATAATTTTTGATAGGGAAAAACCAGCTTTATGCAAAACTAAACTTAGACCTTTCCACCAGCCAAATTGCATGTATATGTAGGCTCATTACACTTTGATGATGTGACTTGCCAGTACATTCCATGTACTGACCTACACGGCTCCAACTTATCATGTTGCAGATTTATCTGACGACGAATACGGTGCTATAGGTCGTTGTTCTGCACTCAGCTTGCTCATGGAGTAGATGGACTCGTTACACTTATTTGCTTCTGCATTATTTGTTTTATTTGGCCTTAGGCCACATTATTGTAATAAATACTCTTTTGAGGATCTCGATGTAATAAAATGTGTGATTGAACTCTGTTATAAATCTCTGAGTACTGTGTGTGTCAGCATACCGATCCAGGGATGACACTTAAGCACGGAGACTCCGATCCCTTGAGATCGGGTCGCTACAGTTGTACCAAGTTGCTAGGGTTTTGGCTAGGTTTTGTGTTAAGGGAAAATTGGTATGGCCGAATGGAAAAACTGGGTGGCACTTATTTTGAACTTTGGGCTTTGGACAGAGAATTTTGTGGGAGATTTGATGAGTAATATTTGGTGGCTAATCTCTAAGCACTTGAGCAACCAGACCATCATATTTACCTCACCCCTTTTTTAAAAGTATTGGCTTTCCTATGGACTCAAGAGTGATTTCTCACAAAATATAAAATGTAGAGTCTTGTATCTTGAAGAATGGCCAATCCTATTCCTTTACTTTCCTTGGGGAGGTTCTCCACAATATCCTTTAGCCATTCCATCATTGAAATTTTTCCGGAGGTACACTTGGTGGAAACATTAGTCCAATGAAATATATGTTGTTATTAATTACCAAAACCACCTAGGGAGAAGTTGTGCTTTCACGCCCCCTAACCTGGGGGCTACTCCTCCCCCTAGCCCCCCCTACTTGGCGAAGGGGTTGAGGGCCGGCGCCCATCCCCCTGCTCCTATAAATAGAGGAGGGGTGGGAGGGCTGCCACACACCTTTTCTCCCCCCTGGCGGCTGCCCTCTCTCCCACCCGTTTTCTCCTCCATCCTAGTTCTGCAGCGCTTGGCGAAGCCCTGCTGAAGTAGCTCCACCACCTCCGCCACCACGTCGTCGTGCTGCTGGAGATCCAATCTATTACTCCGTCGTCGCTCGCTGGATTGAGGAGGCAGAGACGTCATCGAGATGCACATGTGTTGAACACGGAGGTGTCGTCCGTTCGGCGATTGATCGAGACGGGTCGTGATTGGATCGTGAAGACGTACGACTACATGAACCGCATTTTTAATGCTTCTTCCTAATGGTCTACAAGGGTATGTAGACACACTCTCCCTCTCATACTATGCATCTCCACGGATGATATTGCATGTGCGTAGGAAATTTTTTGTTTCCCAGGCAATGTTCCCCATCAGTGGTATCAGAGCTAGGTCTATGCGTAGATGATATGCACGATTAGAACACAAAGAAGTTGTGGGCGTTGATGCTTAGATTGCTTACCTCCCATATCTTATCTTGATTCGTAGGTATTGTGGGATGAAGCGGCTCGGACCAACCTTACTTGTCCTCGCACAAGAGACCGGTTCCACCGTTTGACATGCCATTTGTTTTGCATAAAGGTGGCTAGCGGGTGTCTATCTCTCCCACTTTAGTTGAATCGGGTTTGACAAAAAGGGGTCCTTGTAGAAGGTTAAAAGAAAACTTGATAATCACCGTTGTGGCTTTGCGTAGGTAAGAATGGTTCTTGATAGTTGCCCATAGCAGTCACGTAAAACTTGTGACAACAAAGTAGAGAACGTCTAACTTGTTTTTGCAGGGTATGTTGTGATGTCATATGACCAAGACGTGATTTCATATATGTGGTGTATGAGATGATCATGTTTTTTAATAGTTATCATGACTTGCATGTCGATGAGTATGGCAACCGGCAGGAGCCATAGGGTTGTATTTAATTAATTTTATGCTGTTTGCTCTACTTTATCACTATGAGTTAGCAATAGTTGGCGCGACAACCACATGACGACACGATGATGGAGATCATGGTGTCATGCCGGTGACGATGGAGATCATGCCGGTGCTTTGAAGATGGAGGTCGAAAGCACAAGATGATGATGGCCATATCATGTCACTTATTTGATTTGCATGTGATGATTATCTTTTTATACATCTTATTTTGCTTAGGACAACGGTAGCACTATAAGATGACCCCTCTCTTAATTTCAAGATAAAATTGTGTTCTCCCCAAGTATGCATCGTTGCGAAAGATCGTCGTTTCGAAGCACCTCGTGATGATCGGGTGTGATAGACTCTTTGTTCACATGCAACGGGTGTAAGCCAGTTTTGCACATGCAGAATACTTGGGTTAAACTTGACGAGCCTAGCATGTACATACATGACCTGAGAATACAAGAAACTGAAAGGTCGCACATGAGTCATATAGTAGATATGATCAACATGGAGATGTTCACCATTGAAACCACCTCATCTCACGTCATGATCGGACTTCAGTTGGTGGATTTGGATCATGTCACACTTAGACAACCAGAGGAATGTTGATTTGAGTGGGAGTTCTTTAGTAATATGATTAACTGAACTCATTATCATGAACTTAATCTAAAATTATCTTTGCAAATTATGTTGTAGATCAATGGCTTGCGCAGTAGCTCCCGTGAATTTTAATGCGTTCCTAGAGAAAGCTAAGCTGAAATATGATGGAAGTAACTTTATGGGATGGGCCCATAATCTGAGGATTATCCTCACAGCAGCACAAAAGGCTTATGTCCTTGATGTACCACTTGGTGCGCCACCCCCTCCAGTGTCGTCTGTGGACGTTGTGAACGTCTGGCAGGCGCAGGCTGATGACTACTCTATATTTCAGTGCGCCATGTTGTACGGCTTAGAACCGGGGCTCCAAAGACATTGTGAGCACCATGGAGCATATGTCATGTTCCAAAAGTTGAAACTGGTTTTCTAGGCTCATGCCTAGGTTATGAGGTATGAATCCTCTGACAAGTTCTTTAGCTGCAAGATGGAGGAGAACAACTATGTCACTGAACTTGTGCTCAGAATGTCTGGGTACTATAACCGCTTAAGTCAACTGGGAGCTAATCGTTCGGATGAGGTAGTGGTTGACAGAGTTCTTCAGTCACTACCACGTAGCTACAAGAGCTTTGTGATGAACTATAACATACAAGGGATGGAGAAGATGATCCCTGAATTCTTCGCGATGCTTAAATCCGGGGAAGTAGAAATCAAAAAGGAGCATCAAGTGTTGATGGTGAACAAGACCACTAGTTTCAAGAAAGGCAACGGCAAGAAGGGAAACTTCAAGAAGAACGGCAAGCCGGTTGCCGCTTCCGTGAAGAAACCCAAGGCTGGACCCAAGCCTGAGACAGAGTGCTTCTACCGCAAGGGGACTGTCCACTGGAAGCGGAACTACCTCAAGTACCTGGCTGATAAGAAGGCTGGCAACATCAACAAAGGTATATTTGATATACATGTTATTGATGTCTACCTTACTAGCTCTCGTAGTAGCACCTGGGTATTTGATACCGGTTCGGTTGCTAATATTTTTAACTCGAAACAGGAACTATGGAATAAAAGGAGACTCGGAAAGGACGAGGTGATGATGCGCGTCGGAAATGGTTCCATGGTTCATGTGATCACCGTCGGCACGCTCGCTCTTCGATTACCAACAGGATTAGTTTAAACCTAAATAATTGTTATTTGGTGCCTGCATTGAGCGTGAACATTATATCTGGATCTTGTTTATTGCGAGACGGCTATTCATTTAAATTAGAGAATAATGGTTGTTATATTTATATGAGTAATTTCTTTTCTGGTCATGCACCCAATGTGAATGGTTTATTATTGTTGAATCTTGATCGTAGTGATACACATGTTCATAACATTGATGCCAAAAGATGCAAAGTTAATAATGATAGTACCACTTGTGGCACTGCCGCTTGGGTCATATTAGTGTAAAATGCATGAAAAAAAGTCCATGCTGATAGACTTTTGGAATCACTCGATTTTGACTCGCTTGATACATGTCAACCATGCCTCATGGGCAAGATGACTAAAACCCTGTTTTCCGGCACAATGTAACGGGCAACTGACTTATTGGAAATAATACATATTGATGTATGCGGTCCAATGAGTGTTGAGGCACGCGGTGCATATCGTTATTTTCTTACCTTCACTAATGACTTAAGTTGATATGGGTATATTTACTTAATGAAACACAAGTCTGGAACTTTTGAAAAGTTCAAACAATTTCAGAGTGAAGTTGAAAATCATCGTAACAAGAAGACAAAATTTCTACGGTCTGATCATGGTGGTGAATAGCTAAGTTATTAGTTTCGCACACACTTGAGACAGTGTGTAATCGTTTCACAACTCATGCCACCTAGAACACTACGGCGTAATGATGTGTCCAAACATCGTAATCGTACTCTATTGGATATGGTGTGATCTATGATGTCTCTTACCAATTTGTCACTATCGTTTTGGGGTTTGCATTAGAGACAGTAGCATTCACTTTAAATAGGGCACCAATTAAGTCCATTGAGACGACACCTGTCGTTGTATTTCCGCGGCAGATGCCATGGGGTAGATTAGATCGTGGTTTGGGGTCGACGGGCACCGGCGGCGTTCGGGAATGGGTAGAGGCGCAACGCACATGACGCAGAGCTACCCAGGTTCAGGGCCCCCCGATGGAGGTAAAACCCCTAGTCCTGTCGGAGTGACTATATGCGGTCACAATACAAGGTGCTGCTCGAGCTGTTCGTGAGGGAGAAGGAGGAGCTCTCGCTACTGACCTCTCTGCCTCTATTTGGTGGTGTGTGTGGATGCTCGTGGGGTGTCTCTATGCGTCTCCCTTCTCCTTGTCGCCGTCCCCTCTCTAAGGGGGACTGGTGAAAGCACATTTGCTCCCTTGGTGGTTTTGGTAATTAATAACAACATATATATCTTTGGACACATATTTCCACTAAGCATATTTCAGGATGGGATGGCTATAGATTGTGAGGAGACCCCAAGATGCAAGGAATGGATTGGCAAAGCTTCAAACTAGAAGACTCTCTTTTTTACTTTGTGAGAAATCACTTTGAGTCCATAGGAAAGCCAATACTATTAAAAGGGGGCGAGGTAATGTTGGTGAACAAGTTGCTCCACGTGCACAAGTGCTAGCCACCAAAAACACCCACAAGCTCTCCCACAAAAATACTCTGTCAAAACCCTACTACGCAAAATTGGTGCCACCAAGTTTTCCCATTCGGCTCTACCGATTTTCCTCCCAGACAGAACCCTAGCAAACCCTAACATCTCGGTACAACCAAGTATCACATCGGTGCAACCGAGTTTTGGTGACCACGATTCGGGTGACAAAATTCATGGAATCGGAATTTCCGAGTTTATGGTTCGGTTTCACCGAGTTTTGGAAACTGCCCTCGGCCACTCGTTTCGGTACCACCGAGATTGTCATATCGGTCTCACCGAGATTCACAAACTTGCCACATTTTGAATAGATTGGTACAACCGAGTTTTGCTTCGGTTTCACCGAGTTGGTCAATAATGTTGTAACGGTTGGATTTTTGGAGATGCCTATATATACCCCTCCACCACATCCCACTCGCAAGAGAAGCACTCAGAACAGTTCCACACTTGCCATATCCAAATTTCTGAGAGAGAACCACCTACCCTTGTGTTGAGATCAAGATCATCCACTCCAACCATATGGATCTTGATTTCTAGCCTCCCCAAGTTGCTTTCCACCCAATCAATCTCTTCTACCAAGCCAAATCTATGAGAGAGTGATTGAGTGTTGAGGAGTCTATCATCTTGAAGCACAAGAGCAAGGAGTTCATCATCACTATCAAGCCTATTACCTTTTGGAGGGTGGTGCCTCCTAGATTGGTTAGGTGTTGCTTGGGAGCCTCCTACTTCGTGTTGTGGAGTTGAACCAAGAAGTTTGTACGGGCAAGGAGATCACCTACTTTTTGAAGTTCTACCCATAGTGAGGCTAGTCCTTCGTGGACTGAAGCCGTTATGGAATAGTCAAGGTTGCTACTTCGTGGACCCTTATGGGTGGAGCCCTCCATGGACTCTCGCGACCGTTACCCTTCGTGGGTTGAAGACTCCATAAACGTGGATGTACGATAGTGCCACCTATCGGAACCACAAGAAAAATCTTCGTGTCTACAATTGTGTTTGTTCTTCTAACCCTAACCTCTACTACATGTGTGTGTCTTTACTTTCCGCTGCAATACTCGTAGACATGCATGTGTAGGGTGTGCTTGACTTGCTAACAATGCTAAAATCTGCCCACAACTAAAATTGGGAAAAGGTAGAATTTTTATTTGGTCAAGTAGTCTAATCACCCCCCCCTCTAGACATACTTTGATCCTACAACTGGGGCAGGCTTTATAGTGTAGCTGGCTGATTACAATAAGGGGTAAAAGAAGGGATGCGGGCCCCGGCTGTAAGCCTCTCAAGATGGCCGTGGGCCCGCCGGCTGTCGAGTCTTGTCCGGCGCGGGGCCCGCCGGCCGCGTGCCATTGTGGCTCGCACACCCGGTCGTCATGGAGTAGGTAGGCACACGCCCGCTACACGGCCACCCCGCCCGGTCAAGTCCGGGGGTCACCGTGGTCCTCTAGCCGTGCCCTGCCGTCGTCAGCGAGTCATGTAGACACGCGGGGACTGTTAGCATGCCCTGTAGCCACGCGGGCGTCCCCTTGGGGTCTTGTCTTGTCGCCGTACACCGGTACGGGTGGATGGGACTTGCGCTGACCCGCCGGCTGTCGCCTGGGCTGGCCAGACGGGCTGGCTACCGCCAATCGGCCAACAGCGGGATGGATGGACGCGTCGACTGACGCCAGCCGGCCTCCCAAATGTCTTGGAGTGGGGTTGCCTCCGCTTTGGTATACCCAGGGGCCATATCCCCATCAGTAGCCCCCGAAGCCGTTGTGATCCAGAGGCCTCCGGGCGAAGGGGGCCAGCGGCTTTCCCCCTCCCGGAAACCGAAGCTCGTTGTGAATCGCCCGGCCGGCTAGCGCCGGCCGGCCGTGCTCGACGCCTGGGGTTCCGAGGAGACGCCTCGGGTCCGTCGCTAGTTGGTTTGTGCCATGTGCCGCCCGCTCAGGGATGACAGGCCCGCCACCACGCGCCGACGGGATGTCGCCGCAGGCCTAGCCCGCTAGGCCTCGGCCCGCGGGCAGGATCTTCTGCGGGCGTGGGATGACGATTGGGTTCCCGTGCACACTTAATGCGCCCACATGCTGCGGGTTAGTGGGGGGCGTGGGCATAACGGATCCCACGCCCCACGTCTTCTCGCCACTATAAACATGGGAGGGGAGGAGGAGCCGAGGCACCCGACGCATCACTCTCGCTGCTCATCCCCTACCTCTTGCCGCTGATCGCGCTCGAAGACACTCTCCGCCACCACTCGCCTTTAATCCTCGCGCCCACAACACTCGCCGTCGCTCCCTCTTCCTCCACGTGCCCACAGCGCTCTCCGCGGGCGGCCCGCTGGGTGGCCGCACCTCCTTTCCCCACCTTCTCCCCTTCTCGCCGCTTCTGTCGGGGACGACGATGGTCGCTCCGGTCTCCGGATCCTGGGAGGGATCGATCATCACCGACGAGCACATAGAGCGTCTCCACCTGACGCGCAAGATCCCGTCGGCGGGGCGGGTGGAGGCGCGCGCGTGAGGGGACGAGCGCGTGCCGGCGCGAGGGTGGTCTTCGCTACCCACTTCAACTTGGGCTTCGGGCTCCCGGCTAGCCACTTCCTACGGCAGTTCCTGGAGTTCTACGGCCTCCAGATCCACCATTTGGGCCGAATTCGGTATTGTCCCTTGCATGTTTCGCGACGCTATGCGAGGGCTATTTCGGCTTCTGGCCCTTCAGCATCCTCTTTCGCTGCCTTTTCCACTTCCGGCTCCAGAAGAACGAAGAGTTCCCCTACTCCTGTGGGGGTGCGGTGATATACGCACGGCAAAATGTGCTTTTTACGAAGATGAAGTTGATTGAGTCCTTCAAAAAGTGGCAACGGACGTTCTTCTACGTCCGGAGCGTCGGGGAGGGGCATGACTGGGTCAACCTCCCTGCGTTCATGGATGGGCCGCCAAGCTTCGGGAGGTGACGTGGTTTTCTCACGGCAAGATGTCCTTTTGAGAGAACTTAGGTGTGAGGCCATCGCAACTAGGTGGTAGCTTGAACGTGGTTGGTCGGAATCGAGAGACGCGAGTTTTACCCAGGTTCGGCCCCTCCGATGGAGGTAAAAGCCTATGTCCTGCTTTGTGTGCAATGATGATGAGGATGATCTCGATTACAAGGGTGCTATTTCGCTACCTCTAATCTCGAGGGTTTCTAATTTGTCTATCTTTAATGACATAACTCCTCCCTCTTGGGACACCTTGCCCCTCCTTATATAAGTTGAAGGGGTAGGTTTACATGTAGAGTCCTACTAGGAGTAGGACTAGGACTAGTCTCTCTTGAATCCTAATCCGAGTCTTGCTTCTCTTGTGAGGGAATTATGCCTCTTCTTGGGCCTTCTCTATGAGCCGGCCCTCTAAGCCTCTCAACGAGCCGCCTTCTGCCATGGTGCACACTGGGCCTTAGGCCTTGTCGTCCAGGTTGACCCGGTAAACACGGTGACTTTATAAGCCGCCAAATGATCGGTCGGGTCATACTCCTGGCCAGGTCAAACCATGGGGAATATCCCCAACATTAGCCCCTAGGTTAGCTTGAATTTATTCATGGTAAGCTCCTGAAATAAGAACAAATATGCTAAGGGACCAGCTTGCTCCACTGGCCGACTTAATTTAATGAAGTGGCTCCTTGAAAATCCGGGTTTCTTCCTCATATTAACGAACCGTCTTCACAATCATCTTGCAGGTCCATGTCCTTTGCAATAAAATATCGGGAATAAACACCCATATGCCATTGTGTCGGCCTCCCATGCTTTGGCTTGATGAAAATATTGGATATAAGAAAACCATATAAAGTTGATCCGGCTTCCATTGCTTCGGCTTTGATGAACATATTTGGAATAGACATTCATCCGTTGTTAAACCACTTCATTGGTCGCGGGGATCTTTTCGGGTCATCAGACATAGTGGATGCCAACTTAGGATAAAAATATTGCTGATTTATGGATGTAGAACTTGCCAACTTGTGGAGCCGGGTTGCTTACATAGACTTTGTCGGGTCATGATCTTTGATAATGCCGGGTTACGATCGTTGGTGATGCCAGGTCAAACCACTGGACTCAAGTTGACTTTATAAAATTTATTGGGATAAAGAAATCCGTGTGATGTTGGGTCGGCTTTCTGGGCCTTTCTATAAATAACTTGGAGAAGATGATCTTTGCAAACTTCCATCAAGAAATGAGACCAGTCTCGCTCACAATTGACATCTTGAAAGTGTTCTTCAATTTTTTGATATATCCATATTACCTATAGCCCCCAAGCTCCAAGTTTATCAGTTCATGATGAATTGGGGATTTGCAATAATATCTTTGGTTGTGTAGCCCCCAAGTACCGGGTTGTCTTGCCTACAACAGCCTGGGACTTGTAATTGTCTTATACTTATAAAACTTCAGCCAGTATAGCCCCCAAGGGCTGGTTTGTTTTGCCTGCAACAACCTGGGACATTGAACTTGTTTTTGAATGTTGTAGATAGGTAGCTTCTGAGAAATCCGGATTGTCATCTGAGTTGCCAGTTATAAATTGAATGTCTTGCATTTCACATGTGCAGCCCCCAAGGGTCGGCTCATCAGTATGTGATGGGTCTTCAATTTGGACCTTATAATCTGTCTAAACAGCTGAATACTGTAGCCCCCAAGTGCCGGGTCACATGCCTGCAGCGACTTGGGACTTTAGAAAATTTGATCTGAGTAGTGTATCCCCCGAGTGCCGGGTCGTTTGCCTGCAGCGACTCGGGACTTATATGCACTCCTCTGAAAAGAAAAAAACATCATATGATGTAGCCCCCAAGTGCCCGATCATATGTGTGCAGCGACTTGGGACTGTGTGTGAATAATATAACCTATCATAATTTGATATTAATTTGATTTGAATGAATCCTTGATCGTGGTTGTAACCCGGTATTTCTTCGAATATCCTGGAATAATGCCTTTGTCCTTGAAATAAAATCCCTGCTCGTGGTTGCGGTGCAACCCGGCAAATATATGTTTGAGAAATCCATAAATGTTGTAGTTTACTACAGAGTACAAGTTGTAAAAATCCAAGAGCCGGTCAATTAGATGACCCGGCATTATATGTGATAAGTTGTCTCAGCAATATGTAATATACCAACTCAGTAATAGGTGATCGACGAGCTCCTTTGAGAATAGTCATTTCTTCTGAGCTGGTTTAGAAAACCCCAATCATTTAGTACTGGTTATGATGAACCATGATAAAGACCTGGCCATTTTGGCAATCAAAGATTTATTTGCTCCTGGAGAAGTTTATGCTTTAACCCGGTTTGAAGATCGACATGATATGTATGTATGATGCATTATGCAATGCAGGATGATGTATGTGTATGATAACAAAATATAAAGGGGCGGTTTTCGAGGTTCGAGCCTTACTTCAATAAAAACTAGCATGATAGCCACTGGTTTATCCTTGCTTTCTATAAGCCGACCCTCACATGACCCAATCGATGTCTTAACCTGGATAAGTTCGGATGCAACTTATCCTAGAGTACACGAGGTCGAAGTAGCATCGTGCAAACAGGCAGGTTTAACCAAGTTTCAAAGAAGGCAACTTAATAGCCTATGGAGTATCCTTGCTTTCTGTAAGCAGGCTCTCACATGACCCAATCGATGTTTTAACCTGGATAAGTTCAGGGTCCATGTGGATAGACTTATCGAGAGTACACGAGGTCGGAGTAGCATCTTGCAAACAGGCAGGTTTAACCAATATATTGTGGTATTTTTGCCGGGTTGAGAGGGTGAGAAAGCTAAACTCGGTGAGTTGGCAGCCCCCAAGTAACAAATGTTTTGTGGCGTTTTGCCGGGTCAAGAGGGTGAGAAAGCTAAACTCACTGAGTTGGAAGCCCCCAAGTGCCCAGTGTTCAAGATTGAACAAGATACCCATGTTTAGACTGTGCATCATGGCGACTAGTCTTCTTTGGTAACCTTACTTTTCGCCCATAAGGCAGGATACCTATGTTTGAACTACGCATCATGGCAGCAAGTTCTCTTTGGAAACCTTTAATTTTTCACCAATAAGGCATGGCACCCATATTTGAACTACGCATCATGGCAACTAGTCCTCTTGGGCGACTTTTAATTTTTCGCCGATCAAGCAGCAGCCCCGGGACCGGGTTATCTTCCCTGCAATGACCCGGGGTTCTAGAATTTTTGAGCTCGGTTGAATTTGTCGAGTCATGTCTGTGTAGCCCCCCGGTCTTAAGTCGACTCGAGGAGGCGGCTTGAGAGTCTTCATACTTGGCTGTAGCATAAACCGGTGTAGAGTTGGCGGCTGAAAGATGAAATTCATTTAAGCCAGAGGCGATGTGGCGAGTTGATGATCTTCGCGATGCTCATCGTATGTCCTCAGTGTGTCATTCAAATAAAGCCCTTTTTTGCCCAAATTGGGTTCATAAACCTCTTGACTCATTCCTTGTTATTCTCTCTTGATTCGGCTCTCCTGGTTTTGAGGGCCATTCTTTTCTTTGTTGCTGGCTTTGTGAATTTTGCCAGCTCAAATGATGGCCAGCTCAGACGGTAGCTTCTCCAGGAATGGTTCCTTTGTGGCTCTGGCTTTCCTGTTTCCTTTTATGTGTTGAAGTAGACCGGACCAAGGGACGGCAAACCAGTGCGCCAATCATTGGGCAACCCGGTGCGTGTGGAATTTGATAATAGATACATATTTCCCTTTTTTGCTCCATCGTTTGTTGGAGTACACCGGATCGCTGATACGTCTCCAACGTATCGATAATTTATGAAGTATTCATGCCATATTCACCTATGTTTACAATACTTTTATATGGTTTTGATACACTTTATATGATTTATTTAGAACTAACCCGGACTGACGCTGTTTTCAGCAGAACTACCGTGGTGTTGTTTTTGTGCAGAAAATGAAAGTTCTCGGAATCGCCCGAACCTTTTTGACGATTTTCTTTGGAACAAAAGAGGCACTAGACGCTTCGTGGGAGGGCTAGAAGAGCCACAAGGTGGGCACCACCCACCAGGGCGTGCCAGCCCCCCCCCGGCGCGCCCTAGTGTTTCGTGCCCACCTCGTGGCCCACCTTCGCGTGAAACCAACGCCAAAAAATCCTATAAATATAGAAACCATCAGAAATAACCCTAGACTCCTCATTCCACCACCGCAACTCTCTGTATCGATGAAAACCCAATCTGGAGATGTTCCAGTACCCTGCCGGAGGGGGGAATCCATCTCCGGTGGCCATCTTCATCATCCCGACGAAGGCCATGACAAGGAGGGAGTAGTCCACCTTGGGGCTGAGGGTTTGTACTGGTAGCTATGTGTTTAATCTCTCTCTATCGTGTTCTTGAGATGGCACGATCTTGATGTATCATGGGCTTTGTTAATATAGTTGGATCATATGGTGTTTTCCCTTCTCTATCTTGTTGTGATGAAGTGAGTTTACCTTTTGAGATTTTGTTATTATCGGATTGAATACTTTTATGGATTTGAGAGCACTAGATGTATGCCTTGCATGCGGATACCCGTAGTGACATTGGGGTATTCAAGTGATTCACTTGATATATGTTATGGCGTCAACTTGCGAATTCTGGTGACCTTTGGGATCTACGCATAGGGGTTGATTGCACGTTTTCATGCCTTGATCTCCGATAGAAATCTTGGGGCACTCTTTGAGGTTCTTTATGTTGGATTGAGTATTATGAATCTGAAATTGTTTGATGCGTATCGTATAATTAACTCATGGATACTTGTGGTGACATTGGAGTATCTAGGTGACATTAGAGTTGGTTGATGCGTATCATATGGTGTTATTCTAGTACGAACTCTTAGATAGATCGATCGGAAAGGATAACTTGGTGTTATTTTAGTACGAACTCTTGGATAGATCGATCGAAAGGATAACTTTAAGGAGGTTTCGTACCCTACAAACAATTTCTTCGTATGTTCTCCGCTAGATAAGAACTTTGGAGTGATTCTTCGTTGCACATTGAGGGATGGTTATGTGATCCAATTATATTAGCATTGTTGAGAGATTGCACTAGCGAAAGTACGGACCCTAGGCCTTCTTTTCAAGCATTGCAATACCGTTTGTGCTCACTTTTGCTACTTGCTACCTTGCTGTATTTATATTTTCAGATTACAAAAACCTATATCTACCATCCATATTGCACTTGTATCACCATCTCTTCGCCTAACTAGTGCACCTATACAATTTGCCATTGTATTGGGTGTGCTGGGGACACAAGGGATTTCTTGTATTTGATTGCAGGGTTGTTTGAGAGAGACCATCTTCATCCTACACCTCCCACGGATTGATAAACCTTAGGTCATCCACTTGAGGGAAAATTGCTACTGTCCTACAAAACTCTGCGCTTGGAGGCCCAACAAAGTCTACAAGAATAAATTTGCGTAGTAGACATCAATCGCAGGGGCGGCGGCTCGCGCGTATTTGTTGTGCGGTTCGAGCGAGTAGGCACGGCACCTCGCGTTTCGGTGTAGACTAGACCGCGGGGGCGGAGGCTCACGTGCATCCGTTGGGCGGCTTGATCAAGCAGGCGCGGCACCGTCGTGTTGATGTAGACCGGACTGCCGGTGCAGCGGCTCGTATGCATCCGTTGGGTGGCTTGTGCGATTAGGCGCAGTACCGGCATTTTGATGTAGACGCGAGAACTGCCGGTGACTTGGCACGGACTCGGGAGTAAGCCGTTGCATTGTAAGCAGGTGCGGACGAGAGAGTTGGCCGCGGCGCTGTCAACTGGCATGGAAGTGCGAGCCGGCGGCGACATTTGAAGACGGCGCGGACGCGTGAGCCGGCTGCGGCATTGTAAACCGGCGCAGGCGTGCGATTCGGCCGCGGCATTGCGAGCCAGTGTGGATGGGAGAGTCGGCTGCGGCGCTGTAAACCGGCACGGACGTGCGAGCCGGCTGCGGCGTTTGAAGACGGCGCGGACGCGTTACCCGACCGCGGCGTTGTAAACCGGTGCAGGCGTGCGAGTCGGCCGTGGCATTGGGAGCCAGTGCGAACAGAAGAGTCGGTCGCGACGCAGTAAACCGGCACGGACGTGCGAGCCGGCGGCGGCATTTGAAGACGGCGCAGACGCGTGAGCCGGCCGCGGAGTTGTAACATTGACTTAAGCCTCCCCCAAGCTAGAGTGATGCTTTCTCCTTCACGAGGCCAAAAATTATATAAATAATTTCGATCACGATGAACTAGATGCATAGGATAAAACTTTTGGTGGAATTCCAATTTCAATCGATTCCAGTTCCATGATCCAATATCATCACATAGCCTGTACCATGTCAATGCTTTTCCCTTCAAATATAAAGGTAAAACCTTCTTATTAACTTCATCTCCGGATAAACCTACAAGCTTAAATAATCCACAAATTTCATCCACATGTATTAGGTACATATCGGGATGTCTAGTTTCGTCTCCTGCATAAGGATTAGCTAGCAGTTGTTCTATCATACCCGAAGGAATTTCATAACCAATATTTTCAGTAGGTGCAGTAGGTTGAGGGGAAACTAATTGTGGTTCCGGTCGAGGTGAAGATACCCCGAACAAACCCCTCAAATGATTGTTCTCCATAGTAACAAGTGAGAATAAATTTCAGCACGTAGTATAAATTTTTCCTTACCGATTTCCACTTACCAAGAGCGCTTCACTCCCCGGCAACGGCGCCAGAAAAGAGTCTTGATAACCCACAAGTGTAGGGGATTAATCGCAGTCCTTTTGATAAGTAACAGTGTCGAACCCAACGAGGAGCAGAAGGAAATGACAAGCGGTTTTCAGCAAGGTTGTTTCTACAAGCATTGAAATTGTAGGTAACAGGTAGTTTGATAGCAAGATAATTGATAACTAGCAAGTAATGGTAACGGTAAATAAAGTGCAGCAAGGTAGCCCAATCCTTTTGTGCAAAGGACAGGCCAAAACGGTCTCCTACAATAAGCAAAGTGTTCTTGAGGGTACACGGGAATTTTATCTAGTCACTTTCATCATGTTGGTTTGATTCGTGTTCGCTACTTTGATAATTTGATATGTGGGTGGACCGGTGCTTGGGTGCTGTTCTTACTTGAACAAACCTCCCACTTATGATTAACCCCCTCGCAAGCATCCGCAACTACGAGAAAAGTATTAAGATAACATCTAACCATAGCATTAAACATGTGGGTCCAAATCAGCCCCTTACGAAGTAGCGCATAAACTAGGGTTTAAGCTTCTATCAGTCTAGCAACCCATCATGTAATAACTACTCCACAATGCATTCCCTTAGGCCCAATGATGGTGAAGTGTCATGTAGTCGACGTTCACATGACACCACTAAGGGAATCACAACATACATATCATCAAAATACCAAACACATATCAAATTCACATGATTACTTGCAACATGACTTCTCCCGTGACCTCAAGAACAAAGGTAACTACTCACAAATAATATGCATGCTCAAGATCAGAGGGGTATTAAATAGCATAATGGATATGAACATATAATCTTCCACCAAATAAACCATATAGTAATCAACTACGCAAGGTAATCAACACTACTAGTCACCCACAGGTACCAATTTGAGGTTCCGGTACAAATATTGAACACAAGAGATGAACTAGGGTTTGAGAGGAGATGGAATGGGATCCCCAAGATGAGAGGGTTGTTGGTGATGACGATGGCTTCGATTTCCCCCTCCGGGAGGGAAGTTCCTCTAACGGAATCGCTCCGCCTGAGGGCAAAAGAGCTCCTGCCCAAGTTCCTCCTCGATACGGCGGCGTTCCGTCCCGAAAGTCCTCTCCTGATTTTTTCTAGGCCAAAACACCTTATATACCAGAAGATGGGTTCCGGAGGTGGGTCGTGCTGAGCACCACCCACCAGGGCGCGCCTGCGGGGTCTGGCACGCCATGGTGTCTTGTGCTCACCAGGGTGGCCCCCTCCGGTAGTTATTTGCTCCAATATTTATTATATATTCCATAAAAATCTCCGTGAAGTTTCAGCTCATTTGAAGATGTGCAGAATAGGTATCTCTGGTATGCTTTTTCAAGTCCAGAATTTCAACTGCCGATATTCTGCCTGTTTGTGCAAACCTTGCAATTTATGAGAGAAAAGGCATTAGAATTACTCCATAAAGCATTATTGTGCATAAAAACATTATAAATAATTGTAGGAAATCATGATGCAAAATGGACGTATCAACTCCCCCAAGCTTAGACCTCGCTTGTCCTCAAGTGAAAGCCGATATTGAAAAACATGTCCACATGGTTTGAGAGAGAGGTGTCGATAAAAACAAAATACAGACATATTAGCATCATGCTTATTATCATAATAGCAACAAACTTTATCATAAAAATCTTTCATATAACTTTTATTTCATAACAACATCATATAACTTCTCATGAACAAGTAACAATTCATCACAACATAGAAGTATAAAGCATAAACCTTATTGGAAACCAACCAACAAACTATGTTCTCAGTCAGCTTTGCAACAACAATTCATCATATTTTCAGGAAGAGTCTTGTGTCGGAGCATTTTGGCAAGTCCACATACTCAACCATCATTTAGTCTTCTATGATTGCTAACACTCGTAGCATACCCATGAGCAAAAAAGTTTCAACTGGACACATAGAAAGATAGGGGCTTATAGTTTCGCCTCCCAACGTATTCACCTCAAGGGTGATGTCAACAATAATAACTCATGCTCACTCATATCCAACTAGATATATGTGCCTAGATCTTTCCTCACCACATGATGCTTGCAAAAATATAAATAAAAAGGAATAGGGAAAATACTTTGACTCTTGCATAAAAGTAAATACATAAAGGTAAAAGATAGGCCCTTCGCAGAGGGAAGCACAGGTTGTCATGCGCTTTTTAGTTTGTATGCCAAATCCCTTAGTGCAAAAGAACGTCACGTTGTATTGCCTCTTGTGATAGCAACCTTTATTATGCAGTCCATCGCTTTTATTACCTTGCCATCACAAGTTCGTGCAATGCTCAATTTTCTCTTACACTAATTGATACAACACTTTTAGAAGCAATTTTTATTGCCTTAGTGCACCGATGACAACTTACTTGAAGGATCTTATTCAATCCATAGGTAGGTATGGTGGACTCTCAAACATGAGTTTGGGTTTGGGATTTTGGATGCACAAGTAGTATCTCTACTTAGTGTGGATTTTTTGGCTAGCAAAGATATTGAGCAAGCACCGCATGTTGAAGGATCTATGACAATATAAATTCTATGTGAATATGAACAAACATAAACCATTACGTTGTCTTCCTTGTCCAACGTGAACAATTTTGGCATATAATATTTAATGGGGGCTCTCAATCATAAAAGATGTCCGAGATAGTGTATTTGCATGTGAATCTTCTCTTCCCTAATTAATTATTTCATGAGTTGCATCATTGACTAATGCTATGTTTGTCCATCTCTAATAAATTTTACCACTTATACTTTTCTTTATGTGATGTCATTACTCACCATAAGATTAGCATATGTTCCTTTTCATTTATTTTCTTTTATTATGATTGCAGCAAGAAAGTAAGGAAGCAAAAGCTCAAACTAAACTTTATTATATAACTCTCACTCGATTACATGGATAGACAGATCACGAAACTAGCACTCGAAAATAGATCATAGTAAACTTTTATTCAACTAAATCACGAAAAAGCTAAAGATCGAAATAAAGAGTAAAGGTAAAAAGTGATGGTGATACGATACCGGGGCATCTCCCCCAAGCTTGGCTCAAGCCAAGGGGAGTGCCCATAACCATGTACTCAAGCCTCCTTTGGTGGTGAAGACGATGAAGGTGGCGGTGATGAAGAAGTCTTCTTCTTCAGCTTATACTTGAGCATAAAATTTTCCTCCCTTAGATCGTCGTTCTCTAACTCGAGCTTTAATATCTTTTTGCATAATGCCCCCTTGCTCTCCTGTACAAAACGAGATGGAATAAACTGAACCTCAGGTTTGTATCCCTTAGGGAGGCTTGACTTCTTGAATTCCACATGCATGTCTCCAGGCTGAGGTAGTGGGTCATCCTCTTCCTCAGAGCTACAAGCTTTTGTTTCCTTCATGTTGGCGTCTTCCTCCTCATCCATGGTCCATCCATAATGATCCACCTCGCCATAGACCGTATCACCTACCTCTTCTTTTGCACGATTCTGGAGTGTTCCGGAAGGTTTCTCTTATGTGTTCCTCCGGTTTCATGGTTTGGATAACATTGCTTTCAACATTAATAGGTGTACCTGAGATATAGTGTTTAATTCTTTGTCCATTGACCACCTCAAGGTTAGTACCTTTGGCATTATTAATCTTGATAGCTCCAAAGCCATAAACCTCTTAGATAACATATGGTCCTTCCCATTTGGAAAGAAGTTTTCTTGCAAAAAAATCTGAAACAAAAATTGTACAAAAGAACAAATTCTCCAACTTTGAATTCTCGCTTTTGGATTCTTTTGTCATGCCATCTTTTAATTTTTTCTTTGAATAGTTTTGCATTTTCCTAAGCTTGGGTTCTCCATTCATCTAGTGAGCTAATATCAAATAACCTCTTTTCACCGGCAAGTTTGAACTCATAGTTGAGTTCTTTAATTGCCCAAAATGCTTTGTGTTCTAACTCTAGAGGAAAATGACAAGCTTTCCCATATACCATTTTGTATGGAGGCATACCCATAGGATTTTTATAAGCTGTTCTATAGGACCAAAGTGCATCATCTAGTTTCTTAGACCAATTCTTTCGAGACCTATTGATAGTTTTTGTAATATTAATTTTATTTCTCTATTGCTATGTTCAACTTAACCACTAGATTGAGGATGATAGGGTGATGCAATTCTATGGTTAACATCATATTTAGCAAGCATTTTACGGAAAGCACCATGAATAAAGTGTGAACCACCATCAGTCATTAAGTATCTAGGGACTCCTAACCTCGGGAAGATAACTTCTTTAAGCATTTTAATGGAGGTGTTATGATCAGCACTACTAGTTGGAATAGCTTCTACGCACTTAGTAACATAATCAACGCCAACCAAAATGTGAGTATACCCATTAGAGGAAGGAAAAGATCCCATATAATCAAATCCCCAAACATCAAATGGTTCAACAACAAGTAAATAATTCATAGGCATTTCCTGACGCTTACCTATATTACCAATTCTTTGACATTCATCACAAGACAAGACAAACTTACGGGCATCCTTGAAGAGAGTAGGCCAATAAAAACCAGATTGTAATACCTTATGAGCAGTTCTATCTCCCGCATGATGTCCTCCATAAGCTTCGGAATGATATTTCCATAGGATTTGTTCATGTTCATGCTCAGGTACACAATGTCTAATAATACCATCTACTCCTTCTTTATAAAGATGTGGGTCATCCCAAAAGTAATGTCTTAAATCATAGAAGAATTTTTTCTTTTGTTGGTATGTGAAACTAGGTGGTATATATTTAGGAACAATGTAGTTAGAATAATCAGCATACCAAGGAGTGTTGTGAGAAACATTTATTGCAGCTAACTGTTCATCAGGAAAACTGTCATCAATAGGTAGTGGGTCATCAAGAATATTTTCTAACCTAGACAAGTTATCAGCTACGGGGTTCTCAGCTCCTTTCCTATCAGTGATATGTAAATCAAATTCTTGAAGCAAGAGAACCCACCTAATGAGTCTAGGTTTAGCATCTTTCTTTTCCATAAGATATTTTATAGCAGCATTGTCGGGGCACGGATGCACACGATCACCTACGGGACCACAGGCCCCTTTGTGGTTCGGCAAGGGGGGGTCACGTTGCATAAAGAGCGGAGAGCATGAGATGGTGCGACGATCAGGATGCTGGTGTTTACCCAGTTCGGGCCGTGTGAAGCGTAAAACCCTACTCCTGCTTTAGGTGGATTGATCTAAGGAACACGAAGAACACGCAGTGCTCAATCCCGGCAAGGGTTGCCGTCGGGGAGAGCTACTACGTGATTACCAGTGTCCAAAAGTCTGAATCTTGAGCTAGGTTGCCTTGGGCCTCCTTTGATAGTGCAAGGGGCAACCACAATGGCAAAACAGTCATTATCTATCGATTTGATAGCTAACAGAGCTATCATACCTAATTCTGGCATTTAGGACAAAATACCATGATTGCTAGAGTAGGTGGCGCTCGGGGATGCATCCCCGGCAAGCTCTTTCCACCGCCTAACTAGCCGTTGCTTAGGGTCTTGACACGCTGCTGGACGGGTGTCAACTAGGTATAATCTGCCTTCCGGTGTACCGCCACGTGCTTAGCGAGAGCCACTTAGTCGCTTGAGGGCTCGACACCACATTGACAAGTGACTGGCGTCGAGATGCGGTGGAGCAGTGGCTGGTCAGCTCGTGCCTGCCGGGGGATGGCTTGCCGGGTCTTCCTGAGATGTGTGCGCCTTGGTCCCCGGCAGGCTCCGGGGATATGGCTGGCGTGCTTTGGGCCCCTCCTGGGCCGCTGTGTTGGCCTTGCCGGTGTTTGCTTGGCCTTCTGTAGGTCATTACTGCCAGGGTCTGGTCTTGAATGCTCGCTTGGCGGTGTGATAGCTTTTCTTGGCGGGTTTTTGCTACTGCTGCCTGTGCATAAGTCAGGGGCACTGGATACCCCTGTCCTAGTACACCGACAGGAGCCCCCGAGTCTGGCCCACACGCACTTGCCAAGTGTTGTTGGGTCAGGCCCAAAATTTAGGCACAGACGCGCAATGTGAGAGGGTAACTGCCAATTTACTAGTCCGCACTGCCCCACCACCTCAGGCCGTTTCCGCCACGCGCGCCGCATGCATAGCGAGGAGCTTGCGGTGGGCGCTCGTGACTTAAAGGCCTGATCGTGGCAGAAACCGCCGCACCATGGATTGGAGCAATGGGGCGGTCACCTGTTCGACCATGAGTCGTGGGTAGTGGGATTGGTGGAAATGGGCGGCCGCTCTGGAGCGGAGGAGAGCCAGCCCCCATGCTCTTCCCTATAAATTAGGGGGTCACGGTGGCGATGCTCATCCATCTCCATCACCTCCTTACTCCCAGGTCCACACTGTTCGTCCTTCATCTTTGGATGCGCTAGCTCTTGCCATGACGCGGGGGAGAGGACGACTCTTAGCTTCCGCTGGGGCGACGAGAGCTTCCCTTCGGGATCATGTCGCTGCTTTAGCCGCGGCGACGGGAGGCGGTCCCAGCGCGCGCGGCGGGAGGGCTGGAAGAGGCCGAGGCCAGCGCGGGGGTCGCGGTCGGGGGAGGCGAAGCACCGTCCCCGATCCTCCGCCGTAGGCGACTCCCTCCTTGGCAGCGGGGCATACTGAAAGTACGGCGTTGGAGTTCATCATTGGGCTGCGCGGTCCTCCTCGTAGCCGCCTGCAACTCCCTCGTCCCTTTGCCAGTGTGATGGAAGTTGATAAGCCGTACGCAATGTGGTTACGCATGCATGGCTGCTGTAACGGCGTTGCGCGGGTCGACGTCGAGTTTCCGGCACCCCGCGTTATGTTCTTGAGGCGTGGGTGGAAGACCTTCGCACGTGCCCACAACTTCAGGGGCGGGTACGTCCTCCGCTTCAAGCTGGGGAGGCCGACATGCTCTCCATCAAGATCTATGGGCGTTCAGGTGCTCGTCTCGGCTGCTGCGAAGAGAGCTCGAGTGGTGACGGAAGGTCCTCCTCGAGCGATAGCGATGAGGAGGATAGTGTCGGTGAACATGGCGACAGCGAGCTCCGGGCCGTCAAGTTGGAGTACGATGACCTTGGCTCCAGCTGATCGTCGGCCGCACCATCACCGTCATCGAGCTGCCCCCCCCTCCTCCCGACAGAGCGATTTGCCGAGGGTTCTTGACTTGGGCGCCGCCTCTTGTTCTCAGCTGGACCCTGGCAGGCTCGTGGACTTCGGCTTCGTCTTCCTTGCCGGTGGTCCCGCCGAGCCGTTCCCCGACAGCCTCGACGGGGTCATGCTGGGCTTCTGCTTAGGTCCCCCCTTTGCCCTTTTTCTTTTTGTAACTTGCTCCTAGGGGAGAAAGTCAAATAAAGATTTATTAGGAAAGAGGTCTTCAAGGTATCTTGATCCATTTTGTATCAACAAACGAATGAATGAATGTTATTCTACTCCCCTGAGTACTCTCCTTTTTCCTCTTTGTTTCTACTGTATCAATGTGTTTGTCCTCGCCACACGGGACCACCTGCCGGGCCACTATTAACCGCGAGCGCCAAAAAAGGGGGGAGCGAGCCCCTAGCAGCAGGCTGGCGTTGTTCCCAGGCAGGGGTCCATGTCGGTATCGGCGCAGTCCCTCAGAGCTGATAAGTATCAAGAGCTGGGGAACAGCTTGTCCCGACAAAGGTTTTTTACCACGTGGGGGTGGACTTCACTGAGCACGTTCGAAAAGAGAGTAAGGATTTCCTTTAAGGGAGCTAACAAATATAAAACTTGGGATATGCGATTAGACTAATCTGTTTTTAGGCAGTATCCCTTTCTGGAGTACGCTGGGCCGCCGTCATTGTTCTTCCGTCCTCCCTCTATATTTACCTGGTGGCAAAACACACAGGGCAAGAGGCCTCTACCCCTTGAGAAGAGAGTGCAGCAACAAGGATTATAGGCTTAACAAGTACTCTAGCAAATCTCTAGAACTTAAATAGGTGACGATATTGCAAACGTGAAATATGCATAACAAACGTGCAGTGCAATGATATGATGCAATGCCTAGCTTTATTATTGTTGCACAGGGTCTGCGCCTGGCTTTATTCAAAGGGTTACATGCAACTTCGACAAGGCTTGTACAAAAGGTGGTTGCTGGGGACTGCGCCGGGCAACCGCGCCTTACGGGTAGAACTTACGAAGATGCTCAATATTCCATGAGTTAAGCACCTTGGTGCCATCTTTGGTCTCCAGACGGACTGCACCAGGTCTGGTGACTCGTGTTACCCGGTAAGGGCCTTCCCACTTCGGCGTCAACTTGTTGGTACCCTTGGCGGATTGAACACGCCAAAGGACAAGGTCGCCTTCCTCAAGGCTCTGGGCATGTACCCTGCGGCTATGATAGCGGTGCAGGGCTTGCTGGTAGCGTGCAGAACGCACAGCAGCCCGGAGACGATCTTCCTCGAGGAGCATGGCATAGTCATGTTGTAGCTGCTCTTGCTCTACTTCGTCGTAGGCAAGTACTCGAGGTGACCCGTATATGAGTTCCGTGGGGAGCACTGCTTCCGCCCCATATACTAGGGAGAAGGGCGTCTGGCCGGTAGCTCGATTCAGTGTCGTTCTGAGGGACCAAAGAACTACCGGCAGCTCATCTATCCAGCGCTTGCCGCTCCTCTGCAGCCTATCGAAAGTTCTTGTCTTGAGACCTCGCAACACTTCAGCGTTCATCCTCTCGACTTGCACGTTGCTCCTTGGATGGGCAACAGAGGCGAAGGAGACATTGCTTCCAAGGCTTTGGATGTATTGCATGAAGGCACGGCTCATGAACTGGGTGCCGTTGTCGGTTATCACTCTGTTGGGTATTCCAAAACGGCACACCAGTCCTTTCATGAACTTGATAGCTGACTGCGCAGTCACCTTCCTTACTGGCTCTATCTCAGGCCACTTTGTGAACTTGTCAATTGCTACGAACAAGAACTCAAAGCCCCCGACAGTGCAGGGGAAGGGGCCCAAAATATCGAGCCCCCATACCGAGAAAGGCCAGGACAAAGGGATCGTCTGGAGAGCTTGCGATGGTTGATGGATGTTCTTGGAATGGAACTGGCAGGCCTCACACTTGGTGACCAATCCAGTTGCATCTTGGAGGGCAGTGGACCAGTAGAAACCCTGCCGGAGGGCTTTCCCGACAAGAGCTCTATATCCAATGTGCGAGCCACATACGCCTCTGTGAATCTCTGCCAACAGCTTCAGTCCATCCTCCCGGCTGATGCACCGCAATTTCACACCATTCGGTCGTCTTCTGTACAAGGTGTCATCGACAAATTGGTACATACTTGACCGTCGGGCTACTTTTTCGGCCTCTTCTTGCTCTTCAGGGAGTTCTCCAGCTTGGAGGAAATGGACTATGTGTTGTGCCCAGGTAGGAGCCTACGGCTCGACAACGAGGACTAAAGGCATATCCTCATCCGTGCGAGCACTTGTCTCGACTGCGAGAACCTGGGGTTCCGCGGGAGAAAGCTGCTCACCAGGCGCAACGAGGTTGTCCCCGGCAGCTTCTCTACCAGCGGCTTCGGGAAGCTCTGCCGGGAAATGCTTGCCGGAGTTCAGCTTTCTTATTTTCCTGGCCACCGTAGATGGGGATACTGACAGTTGAGTGAGGTGAAGGATAAAGGTCCCTGGTTCCACAGGGAGCTTTTGCGCAGCGCACTTTGACAGATGATCAGCGATGGTGTTTTCCGCACGGGGCACATGCTCTGCTTGCAATCCATCAAAGCGCTCCTCCAGTTTCCTCACTTCTTCCACGTATGCTTCCATCAATGGGCTCTGATATTCTTTGTTGACTTGTTTCACCACGAGCTGTGAATCCCCTCGGACGATCAATCTCTTGATTCCCAATTCCACCGCGATTCTGAGTCCGGCAAGGAGCCCCTCATATTCAGCGGTGTTGTTGGTAGCTTCCTCCCGGGGGAAGTGCATCTGAACCACATACTTGAGGTGCTCTCCGGTGGGGTCGACGAGTATTACACCTGCCCCGGCACCCTGGAGTGAGAAAGAACCATCAAAGTACATGATCCAATCCTTGGGTGCTTCTTTGCCGGGGAGGACTGTCTCAGGGATCTCTTCATCCGGCGTGGGTGTCCATTCTGCAATGAACTCCGCCAATGACCTGTTTTGAACTGTGGAAGTGCTCTCATACTTCAAATCAAACTACCACTATCCTGCCAGTAGCTTCGGGGTTCCTCAATATGCGCTGCAATGGAAAGCGAGTGTTGACTGTGATCTCATGGGCTTGGAAGTAGTGGTGTAGCTTCCTCAAGGCCATGATGAGGCCGAAGATCGGCTTTTGCACTCCAGAGTACCTCTACCTAGCCCCCTGCAACAAGGAGCTGACAAAGTACACCGGCCGCTGCACCACTTTCCTCTTCGCCACTTCCTTGGAACTGCCTTCGTCAACTTGCTGAGGTTCCCCTGGTTCTACATTGGGTCCTGCCGCAGATGCTTCGGTTTTGTCCCCGGCAACATCAGCCACAGCGGCTGCATCCTCATCTACTTCTCCCTGCGCCACCAGCGCTGCACTAACCACTTGATTCGTTGCCGCCAAGTATAGCACCAATGGTTCTTGTGGTTTAGGAGCGACCAAGGTTGGAGCTGAAGAAAGGTAAGTTTTCAGATCTTGTAGCGCTACTTCTGCTTCCGGGGTCCACTTTACCGGGCCCGCCTTCTTCAGGATCTTGAAGAACGGCAGGGCGCGCTCGGCGGGTTTGGAGGTAAACCTACTTAGCGCGGCAACGCATCCGGTCAAACGTCTGACGTCCTTGATGGTCTTGGGTGCCTGTATCTGCTCAATTGCCTTGATCTTGTCGGGATTTGCTTCTATTCCTCGCTGAGACACAAAGAACCCAAGTAGCTTGCCGGATGGAATGCCAAATACACATTTTCAGGGTTGAGCTTCAAATTGATCTTGTGCAGGTTTGCAAAAGTCTCTTCCAAGTCTTGTATGAGAGTTGCTTCATCCTTGGTCTTGACAACTATGTCATCCATGTAGGCTTCCACATTCATGTCCAAGTGCGGTCCAAATCCAGTCTGCACGGCTCTAGCAAAGGTAGAACCAGCTCTTTTTAACCCGAAGGGAATCCGTACAAAGCAGTACGTGCCGCACGGAGTTATGAATGCGGTCTTTTCCTCATCTTCCTTAGCCATGAAAAACTGGTGGTATCCGGAATAAGCGTCCAAGAAGGAAAGCAAGTCACATCCGGAGGTGGAATCAACAATCTGGTCCATGCGCGGCAAGGGGAAAGTGTCCTTTGGGCATGCTTTGTTTAGGTCAATGAAGTCTATGCAGAGCCTCCATTTCTCATTTGCCTTGCGCACCACCACCGGGTTGGCTAGCCAAGTTGGTTGCAACACCCCTCTGACCAAACCAGTTGCTTCAAGTTTCTTGATCTCTTCGGCAATGAACTGCTGCCGCTCCAAAGCTTGCTTCCTAACCTTTTGCTTGACGGGCCTGGCGTGGGGGCAGATAGCAAGGTGGTGCTCGATTACCTCCCTGGGAACACCAAGGATGTTAGATGGTTGCCAAGCAAACACATCGACATTCGCCTGCAGGAAGGCAACAAGCGCGTTTTCCTATTTGTCAGTAAGGGTGGCGCTGATGGTGAACGTGCCACCAGTGTCATCCCGCCCTGTCGAGATCTTCTTCGTCTTAGGATAGGTGGCCTTGGCTTTCTTGCTGGTGGAACTCTCCGGCAGGTCCTCGACGGGTGCAGCGCACTCCGAAGAGGCGCGCTTCCTGAAGTCCTTGCCGGTGTCCCTGCTAGACTTCCTCTCTTTTCTTGATTCCTTGCCGGGAGCTGGCGCTTCCGTGACCTCAGCTGCTACCGCATCTCGATATATCTTATCCACGCATATGACCGCATCCTTCTTGTCGGACGGAATAGAGATGATTCCAATGGGTCCTGGCATCTTCAAAGTGTTGTAAGCATAGTGGGATGCTGCCATGAACTTTGCCAGGGATGGGCGACCAAGAATTCCGTTGTAAGGCAGGGGAAGCTCAAGCACATCGAACACCACCTTCTCGGTTCAGTAGTTTAACTCCCCGCCAAACGTCACAGGCAAAGTGTGTAGGACCGAAAGTATGCTTAGAGGGGGGGGGGTGATTAGACTACTTGACCAAATAAAAGTTTTGCCTTTTCCCAAATTATAGAGTTGGCAGTTTTAGCATTTCATGGCAAGTCAAGTACACCCTACACATGCATGTCTAAGAGTATAGCAGCGGAAAGTAACAACAAGCATGAGTAGTAAAGGATAGGGTAGGAGGATCAAACGTAATTGTAGACACGATGATTTTTTCCGTGGTTCCGATAGGTGGTGCTATCGTACGTCCACGTTTATGGAGTCTTCAACCCACGGAGGGTAACGGTCGCGAGAGTCCATGGAGGGCTCCACACATAAGAGTCCACGAAGTAGCAACCTTGACTATTCCATAACGGCTTCCGTCCACGAAGGACTAGCCTCACTATGGGTAGATCTTCACGAAGTAGGCGATCTCCTTGCCCTTACAAACTTCTTGGTTCAACTCCACAACACGAAGTAGGAGGCTCCCAAGCGACACCTAAACAATCTAGGAGGCACCACCCTCCAAAAGGTAATAGGCTCGGTAATGTCGATGAACTCCTTGCTCTTGTGCTTCAAGATGATAGACTCCTCAACACACAATCACTCTCTCACAGATTTGGCTTGGTGGAAGAGATGGGATTGGTGGAAAGCAACTTGGGGAGGCTAGAAATCAAGATCCATATGGTTGGAGTGGAAGATCTTGACCTCAACACAAGAATAGGTGGTTCTGTCTCAGAAAACTGGATGGGGCAAGTATGGAATAGTTCTGAGTGCTTCTCCTTGGAGTAGGTGGTGGTGGAGGGGTATATATAGGCATCCCCAAAAATCCAACCGTTACACACAAAATGACCAACTCGGTGACACCGATGTGTAAATCTCGGTGGTACCGAAGTGACCAAAAGTGGCAACTTTTGAATCTCGGTGAGACCGATATAGGAAACTCGGTTGCACCGATAAGGTGACCAACGGTCAGATTCCCAATCTCGGTGACGCCGATCCAACAATCTTGGTGGTACCGATATTGTGAATTTGCGTAACAGAAAGTTGGCAACCGAAACTCGGTGGCACAGGGATTGAATTGGTTGCACCGAAATGGCTAGGGTTTGGCTGAGTCTGTCTGAGGTTGAGAATCGGTGGCACCGGGATGGAAATGTTGGTTGCACCGATTTTGAGTATTTGGCTTTGGACAGACTTTGGTGGGAGAGCTTGTGGGTGTTTTTGGTGACTATCACTTGTGCACGTATGAGCATTCTGTTCACCAACAAAACCATACCCCCTTTTAATAGTATTGGCTTTCCTATGGACTCAAAGTGATTTCTCACAAATGTAAAATGTAGAGTCCTCTTCCTTGAAGCTTTGCCAACCTATTTCCTTGCATCTTGGGGTATTCCACAATCTCCACAATCCTTTTGCCAATCCTATCATTGAACATTTCCTGAAATATACTTAGTGGAAACATTAGTTCAATGACTTATATGTTGTTATTAATTACCAAAACCACCAAGGGAGCAAGTGTGCTTTCAATCTCCCCCTTTTTGGTAATTGATGACAACATATAGATCAAAGCTTCGACATATGATATAATCAATGAATATAATCGTCGCTTTGAGAAGTATGTGATACCTTGTTTAAATAGGTCCACTAGACCTTAGCTACTTAATTTCATGGTATTTAGCACGGACGATAGAAGATTGAAGCAAGAGCTCCCCCTAAATTTGTGCATTATTTTGAATTTGCGATTGAATGCAAATGCACAATCGATTAGGTACATGGGGCACTTCTTCCATGTCACATACATCTTGGTGGTGTGCAAGAGTAATTAGAATGAACATCATAGCACAACACAATCAAGCAAAGGTGTATGATCATCTCATAAGCATTAAGATGATAGGAAATAGTAGCATCACACATAACGCGTATGATCAAACACCACAAACATGTATCACAAGCAACCAAAAGATCAAATGTTTTGAAAAAGCAATAAACACCAAACGCTCTCTCACTCGAAGCCTAAAGATCTATATACACTTACCCCCTTTGGCAACAAGTTACCAAAAAGTTCAAAGGCATATATCTAAGCGTTCTTGGGCTGATCTCCTCCGGTTGTTGATGAAGGAGTCGAGAGAACAGCGTCGGCAAAGATCTCTGCAGATGTCGTGGATGGAGTTGGTGTGGCAACTGGAGGAACTGAAACTAATGGAGCAGGAGCTGAGGTGACAGTAGCAGGAGCTGATGAAGAGGGCCTCAAGTCTAGAGCTGGCACAGTGGCTGATCTGGCCTGAGTGGTAAACTGTGTGCTTGGCCTGAGAGGAGAACCATCCTCATCATCATCATCAGAAGAAGAAGTCTGAGGAAGAGGCACTGAGTCAACTTCCTTCTTGAGCTCATTGACTGTCTTAGTCAGCCCATCCACCTTATCATTAAGGGTCTTGATCCTGTTCTCGAAGATCCTCACAAGACTGTTCTGGTTGTCTAGAATCCCCTTAATGTCCTTCTTCATGCCCTGAACTGATAAGATCAAAAGATCCATTTGCTCGTTCTTGGATCTGGGGACCTGAGCACTAGTGGCTCTAGCTGCCTCTGCCTCTGCCTAAGCTGCAGCTGAAGTGGGATGATCTGGGTTCATCACCACAACGTTGTCCTCGAGATCTAGCTGTAGGGGAAAGTGGGGACGATCTAGAGCAAATATGTGCTTCTCCAACTTTGAGTTGATGAGCATCTGGATGTAGGGTGCATAACAGCAAGAGCGCTTCTGATCAGCAGCAACCCTCTTGATTGTCTCAACAATCAAGTCCATGACTCTGATCCTGGTGTGTCTGTCAAGGTGGATCAACATGTTAATGGAGTAGCCTCGGATCATCTTGTCATCTCCTGACTTGGGCATCAAGGTATGCCTCAGAATGGTGTTCATGGTGCGGAGGCCAGCCTGAAGAAAGTAGATAGATCTTAGCCTGTGAGACTTCACATTAGCAGCAGGAATCTCATTGTACATGTTGGCCATAGCATTGTGGTTTGCCTTGGATTCTGAGTAGACATCCAGGTCACCATCCTGTACCTCTGGGACTCCTAAGATTTCAGCCCATTCCTCAACAGTAGACTCATACCTTGCACTTTCAGTCATCCATACAATCCTACCATCTCCATAGAAATGTGCAGTGGAGTAGAATTGCATAATCATCTCATCATTCCAAGCAGTGAACTCTTTGCCAATAAACTCATCCAAACCAATGCAGTGGAAATTATCTTGGACATTTGGAAAATAGTCCTCATTCTCCTTGATGAATTTTCAGTCCACATACCGCATATCGCTCACAGCTGGACTCTTGTCAAACAGCACAGTTTCATAGAAATCTTGTTGCTCTCTGGTGAAGAATCTGTAGTCCACAGCTATCTTCTTCCTTTGGGCATATGGATCAGCAGCTCTCCATGCCCTCAAGCCAGAGTCCTTCCTCTTCTTCATATCCTCAGCAAGTGGGTAGCTGGCATTATGTACTGGAAGGTGTGGCCTAAGCTTCATTAGGGCAGACATAGCATCTTCATCCTCAACTCTGGAGGCAGTCCCTTTGTTCTTCTCAGATGCTGGAATTTGCCTGGACAATCTCTTGGGCTTCTTAGCAGTAGGCTTCTTGGGTACAGATTTAGTGCTCTTGGATGTGCCAGTCTTTGGCATAGCATCGGCCATAAGCTTATTTTTCTTCTTGGGAGGGGCTTTCTCAACATGTTCTTCCTCCACCTCAGCAGCAGCAGCAGCAGCCTCCTCAGGTTCCTCAAGCATGGAGGTCTCCCTGCCAGTGACATAGACTATCCTCTTCCTAGCACCCTCCTTCTCCCCTGCCTTCTTAGGAGGTGACTCAAGGTGAAGAGCCATCTTTGTCCTAGCACTTTCAGGTGCTCTCATAGCCTCAGAGTTAGCATACACTTTCCTTACAGCTCTCCTTGAAGAGGTAGCTTCATTTGCAGCTTTCTTGGCAGCCTTTTCTTGCTTCTTAGCAAGAATCTCTTCTGGAACGAAGTCTGAATCCTCCTCATCTGAATTCAGCTTCTTCCTGGCCCTTGTAGCAGCCTTGGGCAACCCATGAGAGCTGGGGGTGCCTGGATCTGAAGATGAACTTGATTTAGGACTAGTGCCAGAATCCAATTCAACACTCTTCTCTCTGAAGTCGTTCTCACTGTCCTCAGCACTTGACATACTGACCCTGTGAACAGAATATAGAGGAGCAGAAAAGGATAAGTCATCACAAAATGTGGCTGGTTTTTGAAAGATTGAACACAAGATTTTCAAAGTTTTGCATTCTGTCACATGAAAATCGGTACAGCCGAAGTAAAATTGTCGGTGCCACCGAGACTGCTATCTCATTAACAGAAACTTGGCACTCTTTTCGGTGGGACCGAAAAGAAGTACTCGGTTTCACCGAGATAGTTCTCAGCAACACAGATAGACAAATCGGTGAGACCGATTTGTTCACTTCAGTTCTACCGAGTTCCATCGGGCGGAAGGCAAACCCTAGAAAATCGATGGTTCGCTAATCTACGGAGTTTTCTCGTGGATAGAACGATGAGCAAACTGTGGCTTATAGAGAAAACAGCTTTATTGCGCAAGAATTAGATGGGAGCGCAAGAAAGATCGAATCCGTACCCTAGCTTGGTGACGGATCCGCTACGGCGGCGACGGCGGCGAAGATGCCCGTCGACGGCGAGGATTCCCAGCGGCGGAGAGGCTCGGGAAGGCAAGGCGATGACCAGGGGGTCCTTCTGTGGCAGCTTAGGGTTTGAGGCGCGACGATTTGAAGATTGAAATTTCGAACCGTCGGGCCCACAGACTATATACCCTTCACTGTCGGTGATACCGATTTTAAATTTTTGGTGTCACCGAGTTCCACAACTGTCAGTTGACAGGGAAACTCGGTGTAACCGAGAATATGAAATCGGTAGTACCGAGATTGAAAACCAGATCAACCCTAGGCATTCAGTGAGACCGAGATTTTGGGGTTGGTTCCACCGAGATGCACTTGGGAGGTTTTAATGGTCAATCCTTGTCGATACGGAACTCCGAGTGCTCCACACACAGAGGGATCGAAAAGTACTTGTTCAAATTTTGTGATGCAGCATGAATAGAATATGAGGTGAGAAAGCATAGATAGCTAAAGAGTGGTCCTAGGCATTCTTGTCCATCCAATTGTCAAAAGATAAAACAAGAGCCAAATAGCAACAATTGGATGTCCTCGAATGAGAAAATAAATGCAGACCAACATGCTCACACAATAAGATGTCAAATAAAATCATGACAAACATGCACATACACACTAGCATCTAACAAGCACTAGGGCGATGACGAAGTCATCTATATATGAGTATTTGACTTAGGAGCCAAGTAAGAATACTTGATCATAGGTCATACTCATCGTTTAAGCACATGTGGGGTTACCACTTTTACATAAAGCATTTAATGTTGTCACATACTAAGAGATGCTTTGACTCAAGTTTTAGAGTAAAGCTCCCCCTTGATGTGACATCCCCCCATAAGAGGGATAGACTAACCTTGGGTTTTGTCGACGAAGACTTCAGGTTGGTGAGGTAGTGGTGGATGCTCAAGGTTGATGAAGATCACCAAGAGTTGGGAGCATCCTTGTTGTTTCCTTACTCTTCTCACCTACATGGGTTAGTCCCATCACACAAGAGACAAATACAAGGATATCTATGGACATGGAGTGCAAAGCATGTGTTATGATGTCCATTGATTTGTTGATTACCTTGTCCCTTGCTTACCTTTGAGGGAATGTGTGACTCCTTGAACTATTGCATAGAGTTGATGTTTATTGCAAATAATTCTTGCCAATAATGAATGTGAGTGAATTTCATTGGCGGAGTCACCCCTCAAGAACTCTCTAGTTCTTCTTCTTGGGGACCCACATCAAGTTGATGGGGATCCTTGGTGCTGTAGTAGCCTTTGTAGAAGTTGAGCTTGAAGTAGCCTTGGGAACCCACTCCACCATATATAGCTAGGGATCCATCTTCATATGAGTCAATGTCCTCTTGAAGCTTGTTCTTGCCCTTGAGCTTGTGGTCTTGTGGTGGAAGGTCATCTTGAGTGTTTGTCCCCTTGGGAAGAGTATTTTCGTACTTCTCCTTTTGAGGAACAAACTGGGGCTCGGGATATTGACCTTCTTCCCATTCAACTCCATTTGCGTTGAAATAGCCAACACCACGATTCTTCCGGTATCCTCCGTGCTTGCGTACAATTTCCTCAAATTGCTTACACCCGGCAAGACTCTTGTAGATACCTTTTTCTATAATTCCTTTCAATAAAGCATTTTCTTGCTCAAGTGTAACTTGGCTAAGAGAAACATCATTAGTGGAATCAATAGAACTACTAGAAGCAACATCATTGAGTTTAGCATTTTTATTGGTGCTACTAGATGAAGAACCTTTCTTGCCTTTGTTACTAGTTTGTTTAGATTTAACTTGTGGCATGAAAGTAGACAAGAGTAGTTGTTTGGCTAGATAAGATGAAGTCTTCTTTCAGAGATCGTCATTGATAGCTTTAAGAAACTCATGCTCTTGCTCCAAGTTGAGCTACTCGAAGCGTAGCTTCTCATGAGTTCTTACAAGCTCTCTATGATCTTCAAGAGTAGATTCATGAGCTAACTTAAGTGTGTTTAGTTCTTTAGTTAGTTCTTCTATCTTCATCTTATCATCATCAATTGACTTATCTTGACTAGCATGAGAATTATCAAGTTCATTTTGACTAACATCACTAGTTTTATCAAAGAGCAAGTCATCATCACAAAGCAAATCATCTTCATCACTATCGAAATCAAGATACTCAGGGTGTGATACCTTGGGGCCTTTAGACATGAAGCAACTTCCACTCCCTTCGTTTGGTGAGTCAAATAGATCATGGGAGTTGGTAGTCACTAGAGCAATTCCGGCAACACCATCATCTTGACTATAGTCGGAGTCGGAGTGATAGCTTCTCTCGGAGTTGTCGTCGGAGTCGGAGCCGGAAACCCATTCACCAACATGAGCTTGATGTTTCCTTCTTGTGTAGCTCTTGGTGTACTTGTCCTTCTTCTCCGAATCCCTACTTCTCCTTGAGTGTCTTCTTTCATAACGATCATCTCTACTCCTTCTCTCTCTTTGAGGTGATTCATTCCTTGAGCTTCGTCTTTTGGTGACTCTTCTCTTCATTTGTAGGGAGCCGTGCACTCATTGGAGTAGTGTCCGGGCTTCCCACAATTGTAGCAATTGCGGTCACGACTTGACGAACGCTTCTCATCATATCTTGAGTTGGAGCTTCTTTCTTTGCCTCTATTCTTGTAGAACTTGTTGAATTTCTTGACCATGAGGCTTATCTCTTCATTGGTGACAAGGTTGTTGCTTGAGGTTGCGGGAGCATCACTTGTGGCTTTGTAAGCACCGCTAGACTTGTGATGAAGCTCTTCCTTGCCTTTGAGTGTCATCTCATGAGCAACAATCTTTCCAATGACTTCCGTAGGCTTGAGATCTTTGTAGTTGGGCATCATTTGGATCAATGTGCACACGGTGTCGTATCTCTCATCCAAATCTCTAAGTATCTTCTTGATGATGAATTTGTCGGTCATTTCTTCACTTCCTAAGCCGGCAATCTCATTGGTGATGAGAGCTAGCCTGGAGTACATCTCTGTGACTCCTTCACCATCCTTCATCTTGAACTTGTCAAGGTGACCTTGAAGAACATCCAACTTGGATTTTCTCACGGACTCGGTTCCTTCGTGCATATCAACCAAAGTATCCCAAATCTCTTTTGCATTCTCAAGACGGCTGATTTTGTTGAATTCTTCTGGGCATAGGCAGTTGAATAGAATGTCGCATGCTTGAGCGTTGTATTGCAACATCTTCAATTCTTCCGCGGTCGCTTCACGATACGGTTCCTTTCCATCTCCAAAGAATTCACCTTGCAAGCCAACACGAACAATAGCCCAAATGGCGGGGTTATGACCAAGAATATGCATTTTCATTTTGTGCTTCCAACTAGCAAAATTAGTGCCATCAAAGTACGGACCTCTACGGTGATAATTACCCTCACTAGACACCATACTCTCCTAGGTTGTGAGACCAATGCAATGGAGACCAAAGCTCTGATACCACTTGTAGGACCGAAAGTATGTCTAGAGGGGGGTGATTAGACTACTTGACCAAATAAAAGTTTTGCCTTTTCCCAAATTTTAGAGTTGGCAGTTTTAGCATTTCATGGCAAGTCAAGTACACCCTACACATGCATGTCTAAGAGTATAGTAGCGGAAAGTAACAACAAGCATGAGTAGTAAAGGATAGGGTAGGAGGATCAAACGCAATTGTAGACACGATGATTTTTTCACGTGGTTCCGATAGGTGGTGCTATCGTACGTCCACGTTTATGGAGTCTTCAACCCACGGAGGGTAACGGTCGCGAGAGTCCACGGAGGGCTCCACCCATAAGGGTCCACGAAGTAGCAACCTTGACTATTCCATAACGGCTTCCGTCCACGAAGGACTAGCCTCACTATGGGTAGATCTTCACAAAGTAGGCGATCTCCTTGCCCTTACAAACTTCTTGGTTCAACTCCACAGCACGAAGTAGGAGGCTCCCAAGCGACACCTAACCAATCTAGGAGGCACCACCCTCCAAAAGGTAATAGGCTCGGTAATGTCGATGAACTCCTTGCTCTTGTGCTTCAAGATGATAGACTCCTCAACACACAATCACTCTCTCACAGATTTGGCTTGGTGGAAGAGATGGGATTGGTGGAAAGCAACTTGGGGAGGCTAGAAATCAAGATCCATATGGTTGGAGTGGAAGATCTTGACCTCAACACAAGAATAGGTGGTTCTGTCTCAGAAAACTGGATGGGGCAAGTATGGAATAGTTCTGAGTGCTTCTCCTTCGAGTAGGTGGTGGTGGAGGGGTATATATAGGCATCCCCAAAAATCCAACTGTTACACACAAAATGACCAACTCGGTGACACCGATGTGTAAATCTCGGTGGTACCGAAGTGACCAAAAGTGGCAACTTTTGAATCTCGGTGAGACCGATATAGGAAACTCGGTTGCACCGATAAGGTGACCAACGGTCAGATTCCCAATCTCGGTGACGCCGATCCAACAATCTCGGTGGTACCGATATTGTGAATTTGCGTAACAGAAAGTTGGCAACCTAAACTCGGTGGCACTGGGATTGAATCGGTTGCACCGAAATGGCTAGGGTTTGGCTGAGTCTGTCTGAGGTTGAGAATCGGTGGCACCGGGATGGAAATGTTGGTTGCACCGATTTTGAGTATTTGGCTTTGGACAGACTTTGGTGGGAGAGCTTGTGGGTGTTTTTGGTGACTATCACTTGTGCACGTATGAGCATTTTGTTCACCAACAAAACCTTACCCCCTTTTAATAGTATTGGCTTTCCTATGGACTCAAAGTGATTTCTCACAAATGTAAAATGTAGAGTCCTCTTCCTTGAAGCTTTGCCAACCTATTTCCTTGCATCTTGGGGTATTCCACAATCTCCACAATCCTTTTGCCAATCCTATCATTGAACATTTCCTGAAATATACTTAGTGGAAACATTAGTTCAATGACTTATATGTTGTTATTAATTACCAAAACCACCAAGGGAGCAAGTGTGCTTTCAAAGTGCTCTTTCCCTTAGGTCGGCTCCTGCCGGGGTTGACTCCTTGGAAAGTACCCATAGCCTTGAGCTCTTCGTCAGGGATTTGTAGCCTCTTGACCACCTTTGGGGAGATTAAGTTCAATCCTGCCCTGCCGTCAACTAACATCTTGGTGACCTTGAGGTTGCAGATTGTTGGGCAAACCAACAATGGCAAACATCCGACCGCGGCGGTGCGATCAGGATGGTCCTCTTCATCAAAGATGATAGGCGTGCGGGACCATCTGAGTGGCCTTTTGGATTCTGCAGCAGGTTCCACAGCGTTGACCTCACGTGCCCATTGCTTGAGCTGTCGGTGAGAGGAGTGCAAAGATGCACCCTCGTCAACACACATGGCCTCGGTTGCTCTCTGGAATTCTCGATCACTGGAATCCTCCTCGTCATCCTCATCCTCGCTCATATCCTTTGTTTCTTTCTTGTCACGGCCTCTGGCTGGCCTTTCCTTCTGTTGCAGGGCCTTGCCGTGGCGGCCTCCTCTGCCGCCACGGCCCTTCCCGGCGGCAGCGTCTTGGCCCTTCTCTTTGTCACGATTCTCGTACTCCGCCTTCTGTTTCTCGACAAGCTGCTCAACTTGGCGGCACTCTTGGAGATCATGGCCTTTGGTGCGGTGCATCTTGCAGTACGGCCCATCGAACTTCCCAGTTTTCTCTGCTGCTGCGGCCTCCGGGCAATCAGCACACACGGCAGCTTCCATGTCGGGGGTCTCGGCCTTGGCTTTCTTGCCGGTAGCAATATTACCGGGGCTCTCCATAGCCAACACTGCTTTCTCCTTGTGCTTCTTGTTGCGCTTTCGGTTCCTCCCTTTCGAGCCGGGGGCGTCGTCGTTGTCTGAGTCGACTTCGACGCCAGCCTCCTCTCCGGAGAGTCGCCTTCCTTCCTCAGCACGGGCACACTTGTCCGCCATCGTGTACAGCTCATTGACAGTCTTGGGGAGTTTCACATTCATCTTGGTCCGCATCCTCCGGTTGCGTACGTTCGAATGGAACACGGCAATCACGGCAGCGGGGTGTATTTCTGGGATGTTGCGGTGCACTCAACTGAATCTCTGAATGTATTTTCGCAGAGTCTCTCCCTCTTTTTGCGGCAGGACTTGCAGATCGTTGCGCTGTCCTGGCTCCTGATGGCCGCCTGTGAAGGCACTGACGAATTCGTCGCACAGATCAGCCCATGACGAGATGGAATTTTCCGGCAGGTGCATCAGCCACGATCTCACATTTGGCTTGAGTGCCAAAGGGAAATAGTTGGTGAGCACCTTCTCATCTCTTCCTCTGGCAGCCTGAATGGCTATCCTGTAGATGCCCAGGAACTCCGCCGGCTTTAGCTTTCCATCATACTTTTCCGTCAGCTCTGGTTTGAAAGCTCGGGCTGATGGCCAGTGGACCTGTCGCAGCTCGCGAGTGAAGGCAGGGCACCCCACCTCGTAAGGCAGGTACCCGCCAGCACTGGGCGCGGGGTCGCCAGCATCTGGGCCATTGCGCCTGTCAGACTGACGTTGTGCTTCTCGACGCCGCTCAATGGTGATGCGCGCGTCTTCTTTCCGCCGATCCTCCAAGAGACGCTGCTGGTCCCGGCGCTCGTGTGGGCCGGACGAGGCCATAGATGCTTCGTCAAATTCGTCAGCATGTGAAGCTCACCACGGCTGCTCCTGGGTTTGCTGTCGCGGAGGGGGCTGCACCGTTGGTGTGGCCCCCTCAACACGATCGCCGGCCCGGGCCGCCATAGCCGTACGCATGTGTCGCGATGGCTCTGCATGCTGGGATTTGTTGGCTTCGGCGAAGGATATCAAGCTCTGGATGGTAGCTCTCAACTCATCCATCTTGTCGGCCGCCGGCGGGAAGTTCAGTAGAATTTGGGCTCGTGCCATTGCTTCCGACGCCGTGTCCGGCACGGCGAAAGAGGCGGACCGCGACGTTGCCCGGCTCCTGGTGGAACCAAGAGGGGCATCGCCGTGTCCTTGACGCCGAGCGCCGCCCGCCGGGGCGGTCTGACATGGGGGAGGCCAAGTCCGCAGGCCCGCGACTCCGCTCGGCACTCCATCTTGTTCTGGACGAGGCGTGCGTCCAGCAGCCGCGCTGGTGACGGGTGCAGACGGGGGGTCGCGGCTCATTCCGGATTGAGCGCCGCCGTGGCGGCTGCGGCCATCCGCACGGCGGGGAGGTGGTGATCGGCCGTCTCCTCCGCCCTCGGCACCAGGGACGCTCTCGCCGGGATGTTGATGCAGTTGCTCCTCTTCGGCATTCCCCGCTCCAACCTCGGCCGCAGGGGACACGACGGCGGCGCCGCCTGCGCCAGTCGTGTCGCCCACCACGCCCGCCTCATTCGCAGCCGCTGCAGCGCCCACAGCATCTGCGGCTGCATGCGAGGGAGCCTTTAAAGTAGAGGGATGCGTGGCCGTGCCGGGCTTCTTCTTGGGAGCCATGGATGTCTAAGATGATGATGAAGATCGACTCGCCGTTCACAAACTCTGGTTCGCGCAAATGACGCACCCCCTACCTGGCGCGCCAAAGATGTCGGGGCAGCGATGCACATGATCACCTACAGGACCAGAGGCCCCTTTGTACTCGCCTAACTAGTCGTTGCTTAGGGTCTTGACACGCTACTGGACGGGTGTCAACTGGGTATAATCTGCCTTCCAGTGCACCGCCACGTGCTTAGCGAGAGCCACTTAGTCGCTTGAGGGCTCGACACCGCATCGACAAGTGACTGGCGTCGAGATTCGGTGGAGCGATGGCTGGTCAGCTCGTGCATGCCGGGGGATGGCTTGCCGGGTCTTCCTAAGATGTGTGCGCCTTGGTCCCCGGCAGGCTCCGGGGACGTGGCTGGCGCGCTTTGGGCCCCTCCTGGGCCGCTGTGTTGGCCTTGCCGGTGTTTTCTTGGCCTTCTGTAGGTCATTGCTGCCAGGGTCTGGTCTTGAATGCTCGCTTGGCGGTGTGATAGCTTTTCTTGGCGCGTTTTTGCTACTGCTACCTGCGCATAAGTCAGGGGCACTGGATACCCCTATCCTAGTGCACCGACAGGAGCCCCCGGGTCTGGCCCACACGCGCTTGCCAAGTGTCATTGGCTCAGGCCCAAAATTTATGCACAGGCGCGCAATGTGAGAGGGTAACTGCCAATTTACTAGTCCGCACTGCCCCACCACCTCAGGCCGTTTCTGCCACGCGCGCCGCATGCATAGCGAGGAGCTTGTGGTGGGCGCTCGTGACTTAAAGGCCTGATCGTGGCAAAAACCGCAGCGCCATGGATTGGAGCAATGGGGCGGTTACCTGTTCGCCCATGAGTCATGGGTAGTGGGATTGGTGGAAATGGGCGGCCGCTCTGGAGAGGAGGAGAGCCAGCCCCCGTGCTCTTCCCTATAAATTAGGGGGTCACGGTGGCGATGCTCATCCATCTCCATCTCCTCCTTACTCCCAGGTCCACACTGTTCATCCTTCATCTTTGGATGCGCTAGCTCTTGCCATGACGTGGGGGAGAGGACGACTCTCAGCTTCCTCTAGGGCAACGAGAGCTTCCGTTCGGGATCATGCCGCTGCTTCAGCCGCGGTGACGGGAGGCGGTCCCAGCGCGCGCGGTGGGAGGGCTGGAAGAGGCCGAGGCCAGCGCGAGGGTCGCGGTCGGGGGAGGCAAAGCACCGTCCCCGATCCTCCGCCGTTGGCGACTCCCTCCTTGGCGGCGGGGCATACTGAAAGTACGGCGTTGGAGTTCGTCATCGGGCTGCGCGGTCCTCCTCGTAGCCGCCTGCGACTCCCTCATCCCTTTGCTAGTGTGATGGAAGTTGATAAGCCGTACGCAATGTGGTTATGCGTGCATGGCTGCTGTAATGGTGCTACGTGGGTCGACGTCGAGTTTCCGGCGCCCCGCGTTATGTTCTTGAGGCGTGGGTGGAAGACCTTCGCACATGCCCACAACTTCACGGGCGGGTACGTCCTCCGCTTCAAGCTGGTGGAGGTCGACATGCTCTCCGTCAAGATCTATGGGCGTTCGGGTGCTCATCTTGGCTGTTGCGAAGAGAGCTCGAGTGGTGACGGAAGCTCCTCCTCGAGCAATAGCAACGAGGAGGACTGTGTCAGTGAACACGGCGACAGCGAGCTCCAGGCCGTCAAGTCGGAGTACGACGACCTGGGCTCTAGCTGATCGTCGGCCGCACCATCACCGTTATCGAGCTCCCCCCTCCTCCCGACAGAACGATTTGCCGGGGGTTCTTGACTTGGGCGCCGCCTCTCCTTCTCATCTGGACCCTGGCAGGCTCGTGGACTTCAGCTTCGTCTTCCTTGCCGGTGGTCCCGCCGAGCCGTTCCCCGACAGCCTCGACGGGGTCACGCTGGGCTTCTGCTTAGGTCCCCCCTTTGCCCTTTTTCTTTTTGTAACTTGCTCCTAGGGGAGAAAGTCAAATAAAGATTTATTAGGAGAGAGGTCTTCAAGGTATCTTGATCCATTTTGTATCAACAAACGAATGAATGAATGTTATTCTACTCCCCTGAGTACTACCCTTTTTCCTCTTTGTTTCTACTGTGTCAATGTGTTTGTCCTCGCCACACGGGACCGCCTGCCGGGCCACTATTAACCGCGAGCGCCAAAAAAGGGAGAGCGAGCCCCCGAGAGCAGGCTGGCATTGTTCCCCGGCAGGGGTCCATGTCGGTATCGGTATGGTCCCTCAGAGCTGATAAGTATCAGGAGCTGGGGAACAGCTCGTCCTGACAAAAGTTTTTTACCACGTGGGGGTGGACTTCACCGAGCACGTTCGAAAAGAGAGTAAGGATTTCCTTTAAGGGAGCTAACAAACATAAAACTTGGGATATGCGATTAAACTAATCTCTTTTTAGGAAGTATCCATTTCTGGAGTACGTTGGGCCGCCGTCCTTGTTCTTCTGTCCTCCCTCTATATTTAACTAGTGGCAAAACACACAGGGCAAGAGGCCTCTATCCCTTGAGAAGAGAGTGCAGCAACAAGGTTTATAGGCTTAACAAGTACTCTAGCAAATCCCTACAACTTAAATAGGCGACGATATTGCAAACATGAAATATGCATAACGAACATGCAATGCAATGATATGATGCAATGCCTAGCTTTATTATTGTTGCACAGGGTCTATGCCACTTAGCCGCTTGAGGGCTCGACACCGCATCGACAAGTGACTGTCGTCGAGATGCGGTGGAGCGGTGGCTGGTCAGCTCGTGCCTGCCGGGGGATGGCTTGCCGGGTCTTCCTGAGATGTGTGCGCCTTGGTCCTTGGCAGGCTCCGGGGACGTGGCTGGCGCGCTTTGGGCCCCTCCTGGGCCGTTGGGTTGGCCTTGCCGGTGTTTGCTTGGCCTTCTGCAGGTCGTTGCTTCCGGGGTCTGGTCTTGAATGCTCGCCTGGCGGTGTGATAGCTTTTCTTGGCGGGTTTTTTCTACTGCTGTCTATGCATAAGTCAGGAGCACTGGATACCTCTGTCCTAGTGCACCGACAAGCATGGTCGGTGTGAACAATAACTTTGCAATCAACAATGTAAGATCTAATTTATCACATGCAAACACAACTGCTAAAAATTCTTTTTCAGTAGTAGCATAATTTCTTTGGGCATTGTCTAGAGTTTTGCTAGCATAATGGATAACATTTAATTTCTTATCAACTCTTTGTCCTAGAACAGCACCAACAACATAATCACTAGCATCACACATAATTTCAAAAGGCAAGTTCCAATTAGGTGGTTGAACAATAGGTGCAGTGGTTAAGGCTTTCTTAAGTGTTTCAAAGGCTTCTACACAATCATCATCGAAAACAAAGGGAATATCCTTTTGTAAAAGATTAGTAAGGGTCCTAGAAATTTTGGAGAAGTCTTTAATAAACCTTCTATAGAAACCAGCATGACCCAGGAAACTCTGAATACCTTTAATATCTTTAGGACATGGCATTTTCTCAATTGCATCAACTTTAGCTTGCTCCACCTCAATACCTCGTTCGGAAATTTTATGCCCCAAGACAATGCCTTCATTAACCATAAAGTGGCACTTCTCCCAATTCAAGACGAGATTAGTTGGTTCACATCTCTGCAAAACTCGATCAAGGTTGCTTAAGCAATCATCAAAAGAAGTTCCGTAAACAGAAAAATCATCCATGAAAACTTCCACAATCTTTTCACAAAAATCAGAGAATATAGCAGTCATACATCTTTGAAAGGTAGCGGGTGCATTGCATAAGCCAAAAGGCATACGTCTATAAGCATAGGTTCCAAAAGGGCAAGTAAAGGTGGTTTTCTCTTGATCAGATTGCAACACAGGTATTTGAGAGAAACCGGAATATCCATCCAGGAAACAAAAGTGTGTGTGCTTAGATAATATTTCTAGCATTTGATCAATGAAAGGCAAAGGGTAATGATCTTTTCTAGTAGCTTTATTCAGTTTTCTAAAATCAATTACCATTCTATAGCGAGTAACAATTCTCTGTGGGATAAGTTCATTTTATCATTAGGAACAATAGTAATACCTCCTATCTTAGGGACACAATGAACGGGACTTACCCATCTACTATCAGCTATGGGATAGATTATACCTACTTCCAGAAGCTTTAGTATCTCAGTTCTTACATTCAATAGTCCTTGGTGATCAATCAACGGGTTTAGCATCAGGTTCCATATTAATCTTGTGCTGACATGGAGTGGGACTAATGCCCTTAAGATCATCAAGAGTATATCCAATAGCAGCCCGGTGCTTCCTCAGAATTTTAAATAATCTTTCTTCTTCATGTTCTGAAAGTTTAGCACTAATAATAACAGGATATATCTTTTTCTCATCAAGATAGCATCAGGTTCCATATTAATCTTGTGCTGACATAGAGTGGGACTAATGCCCTTAAGATCATCAAGAGTATATCCAATAGCAGCCCGGTGCTTCCTCAGAATTTTAAATAATCTTTCTTCTTCATCTTCTGAAAGGTTAGCACTAATAATAGCAGGATATACCTTTTTCTCATCAAGATAATCATACTTCCAAGTGTCAGGCAATTGTTTTAATTCAAACACAGGATCACCTTTAGGTGGAGGAGGACCTCCTAGAGTTTCAATAGGCAAATTGTGTTTTAGTAGAGGTTGTTGTTCAAAGAAAATTTTATCTATTTCATTTCTTTCACGCAAGTGCATATCATTTTCATGGTCTAGCAAATATTGTTCTAGTGGATCAGTAGGAGGAACAGCAATAGAAGCAAGACCAATTATTTCATCCTTACTAGGTAATTCTTTATCACGGGGTTGTCTACTAAATTTGAAAATATTAAACTCATGAGACACATCACCAAACTCAACACTGGTGGTTTCTTTTTGACAATCTATCTTAGCATTAACATTGTTCAAGAAAGGTCTACCAAAATATAATGGGAAAAAGTCATCTTGTGGGGAACCAGGAACTAGAAAATCAGTAGGATATTTTATTTTCCCACACAAGACTTCATCATCTCTAACAATCCCAAGTGGTGTGATGGTTTCTCTATGGAATAACACTCACACTAGCACCCAAATCACATAAGCCATGATAACAATGATCTCCTATTTTAACTGAGACAACAGCCATGCCAACTACGGGTCTATGTTTATCTTTTCATCGGGTTTAGCAATTCTAGCAGCTTCATCACATAAGTAAATCACATGCCCATCAATATTTTCTACCAAGAGATCTTGAACCATAGCAACACTAGGTTCTACTTTAATTTGTTCAGAGGGCTTATGTGCTTTAATGTTACTCTTGCGAACCACAGTTGATACCTTAGCATGTTCCTTTATCCTCACAGGGAAAGGTGGTTTTTCAATATAAGTAGTAGGCACAACTGGATCAACATTGTAAATGATAGTTTCTTCTTTAGCTATGACCGGTTCTTTGATTTCTTTTTTAATAGGGGGATTATATTTAAACCACTTCTCCATAGGGAGATCAACATGAGTAGCAAATGATTCACAAAAAGAGGCTACTATCTCAGAGTCAAGTCCATATTTAGTGCTAAACTTGTGAAAAGAATCGGTATTCACAAAAGATTTAACACAATCAATCTCAAGCTTAATAGCTGACTCATTACCTTTGTCGAGTTCCCAATCTTCAGAGTTGCGTTTAATTGTTTCTAAGAGATCCCGCTTGAATTCAATAGTCTTCTTCATAAAAGAACCAGTACAAGAAGTATTGAGCATGGATCGATCATTATAAGAAAGCCGAGCATAAAAATTTTGAATAATAATTTCTCTCGAGAGATCATGATTGGGGCATGAATATAACATTGACTTAAGCCTCCCCCAACCTAGAGCGATGCTTTCTCCTTCACGAGGCCAAAAATTATATATATAATTCCGATCACAATGAACTAGATGCATAGGATAAAACTTTTGGTGGAATTCCATTTTCAATCGATTCCAGTTCCATGATCCAATATCATCACATAGCCTATACCATGTCAATGCTTGTCCCTTCAAATATAAAGGGAAAACCTTCTTCTTAACTTCATCTCCGGATAAACCTACAAGCTTAAATAATCCACAAATTTCATCCACATGTATTAGGTACATATCGGGATGTTTAGTTTTGTCTCCCGCATAAGGATTAGCTAGCAGTTGTTCTATCATACCCGAAGGAATTTCATAACCAATATTTTCAGTAGGTGCAGTAGGTTGAGGGGAAACTAATTGTGGTTCCGGTCGAGGTGAAGATACCCCAAACAAACCCCTCAAAGGATTGTTCTCCATAGTAACAAGTGACAATAAATTTCAGCACGTAGTATAAATTTTTCCTTACCGATTTCCACTTACCAAGAGCGCTTCACTCCCCGGCAATGGCGCCAGAAAAGAGTCTTGATGACCCACAAGTGTAGGGGATCAATCGTAGTCCTTTCAATAAGTAAGAGTGTCGAACCCAACGAGGAGCAGAAGGAAATAACAAGTGGTTTTCAGCAAGGTTGTTTCTACAAGCACTAAAATTGTAGGTAACAGGTAGTTTGATAGCAAGATAATTGGTAATGAGCAACTAATGGTAACGGTAAATAAAGTGCAGCAAGGTAGCCCAATCCTTGGCAAAGGACAGGCCAAAACGGTCTCTTATAATAAGCAAAGTGTTCTTGAGGGTACACGGGAATTTCATCTAGTCACTTTCATCATGTTGGTTTGATTCATGTTCGCAACTTTGATAATTTGATATGTGGGTGGATCGGTGCTTGGGTGTTGTTATGACTTCAGCAAACCTCCCACTTATGATTAACCCCCTTGCAAGCATCTGCAACTACGAGAAAAGTATTAAGATAACATATAACCATAACATTAAACATGTGGGTCCAAATCAGCCCCTTACGAAGTAGCGCATAAACTAGGGTTTGAGCTTCTGTCACTCTAGCAACCCATCATGTAATAACTACTCCACAATGCATTCCCTTAGGCCCAAGGATGGTGAAGTGTCATGTAGTCAACGTTCACATGACACCACTAAGGGAGTCACAACATACATATCATCAAAATATCGAACACATATCAAATTCACATGATTACTTGCAACATGACTTCTCCAGTGACCTCAAGAACAAAGGTAACTACTCACAAATAATATGCATGCTCAAGATCAGAGGGGTATTGAATAGCATAACGGATCTGAACATATAATCTTCCACCAAATAAACCATATAGTAATCAACTACGCAAGGTAATCAACACTACTAGTCACCCACAGGTACCAATCTGAGGTTCCGGTACAAAGATTGAACACAAGAGATGAACTAGGGTTTGAGAGGAGATGGTGTTGTTGAAGACGTTGATGAAGAATCGCCTCCCTAAGATGAGAGGGTTGTTGGTGATGATGATGGCTTTGATTTCCCCCTCCGGGAGGGAAGTTCCCCCGGCGGAATCGCTTCGCCAGAGGGCAAAATTGCTCCTACCCAAGTTCCGCCTCGAGACGGCGGCGTTCCATCCCGAAAGTTATCTCCTGATTTTTTTTCTAGGTCAAAACACCTTATATACCAGAAGATGGGCTCCGGAGGTGGGACGTGCTGAGCACAACCCACCAGGGCGTGCCTAGGGGGCCTGGCGCGCCCTGGTGTCTTGTGATCACCAGGGTGGGCCCCTCCAGTAGTTATTTGCTCCAATATTTATTATATATTCCATAAAAAAACTCCGTGAAGTTTCATCTCATTTGAAGATGGGCAGAATAGGCATCTCTGGTATGCTTTTTCAGGTCCAGAATTCCAGCTGCCGGTATTCTCCCTCTTTGTGCAAACCTTGCAATTTATGAGAGAAAAGGCATTAGAATTACTCCATAAAGCAATATTATGCATAAAAACATTATAAATAACAGTAGGAAATCATGATGCAAAATGGACGTATCAATGTGTCGCCGAGTCATGGTACATCTTGGCGGATCAGTGTTGCCGCTTCTGATCAGAAAACGAGCGGCAGTTACGGATGGAATCTGCGGTAGAAAAACCCCATTCCTCTCGGCGACGCGTGACAACGCTTTAGAAATTGATCTAGTTTTGGATCGTCAGATCATAAGTCGCGTGTGGCAGAGCACAATACATCCTTAACTTCTTTCAATATCAAACTCGTATATGCCGCTCCGAGTGCTCGTTGACGATGTAGATCCTTCTGCGGCGGCTCTTCTTCATCCGACGGATCACGAGATTCTCGATCCTTGAAGACCTCCTTCCAAGTACACAACACCACCGTGTGTTGGACCCACGGTGGGCGCCAACTATCATGGTTTTGTCACGGCAAGATGTCCTCGTGAGAGAACTTAGGTGTGAGGCCATCGCAACTAGGTGGTAGCTTGAACGTGGTTGGTCCGAATCGAGAGACGCGAGTTTTACCCAGGTTCGGCCCCTTCGATGGTGGTAAAAGCCTATGTCCTGCTTTCTGTGCATTGATGATGAGGATGATCTCGATTACAAGGGTGCTATTTCGCTACCTCTAATCTCAAGGGTTTCTAATTTGTCTATCTTTAATGACTTAACTCCTCCCTCTTGGGGCGCCTTGCCCCTCCTTATATAAGTTGAAGGGGTAGGTTTACATGTAGAGTCCTACGAGGAGTAGGACTAGGACTAGTCTCTCTTGAATCCTAATCTGGGTCTTGCTTCTCTTGTGAGGGAATTATTCCTCTTCTTGGGCCTTCTCTGTGAGTCGGCCCTCTAAGCCTCTCCATGAGCCGCCTTCCGCCATGGTGCACACTGGGCCTTAGGCCTTGTCGTCCAGGTTGACCCGGTAAACATGGTGACTTTATAAGTCGCCAAATGATGGGCCGGGTCATACACCTAGCCTGGTCAAACCGTGGGGAATATCCCCGACAGGCGGAGAAGGCGGCGGCGGCCGTGGAGGTAGCCCGGAGGGGTTCCGCGGCAGAGGGGGCGACAGACGCCGTGACGTAGGTTGTCCTTGGGACGGGCGCTCCAGCGGCCCGGCCGGCTCGCCAGAGCCGGGGCCGGAGCCAGCGCATGGTGAGCCGGAGCTAGAGGTGGCTGCGCCGGAGACGATCGTGCCTGAGGCGAACGTGTCAGAGGCGTCGGCACCAGAGGTGGAGGAGGCCCCAATCAGCCTGGCGAGGGAGCCGTCGCGCCAGTTGGTGCCTGGGGGCTCGGGCGGCAATGCCTGGGCCATGCTCATGTCGTCGGCGCGGTCGGGCCCTTCGGCCGCTGGTCCGGACGCGTCGGGACCGTCTGCCAGTGGGTCCGACAGTGGCAGCCAGTCGATGTCTGCCTCTTGGCGGACTGGGAGAGGTTGAACTGGGCCCCTGTGGGGTCCGGCCCGGCGCCGCTGTCCGCGGATCAAATCGTCGCGCTGCCCGGTGCGGCCGGGGCCATGGCGCGGTACCGGCAGGGGGTCGCGGCCTTCGCCAAGACCGTCATTGGTAACTGTCAGGCGATGAAGCGAGCCGTCCAAGTTTGCTTCTTCCCTTCTATCTCTTTTCTTTACTTCTTGCTTTTCAGTGGGGGCGCGCCAGCGCACCCACTGGGTGTAGTCCCCAAGATGCGGGCCGGCTGCACGGCTGGGTGGCAGCCGGGATGGATCTTCTTCCGCGTTTTTTGATTCATTTTCACTGTCTTCTCGTAGGCTGACATCGCGCAGCGCTGATACGTCTCCAACGTATCTATAATTTTTTCTTGTTCCATGCTATTATATTATCATTCTTGGATGTTTTACCATCATTTTATTACCACTTTATATCGTTTTTGGGGACTAACCTATTGATATAGTGCCAAAGTGCCAGTTGCTGTTTTTGCTTGCTTTTTACTTCGCAGAAAATCAATACCAAACGGAGTCCAATCACGACGAAACTTTTTGGAGATTTTTTCTGGACCAGAAGACACCCAGTGGGCCAAACAACTGCCGGAGAGGTGGGCTGTGGAGAGCACAACCCACCAGGGCGCGCCAGGGGGGCCCCGGCGCGCCCTGAAGGGTTGTGCCCTCCTTGGCCCCCTTCCGCACCGCCTCTGATGCCTATAAATTCTCAAATATTCGGAAAACCCTAGGGGAGTCGACGAAACACAATTCCAGCCGCCGCAAGTTCCAGAACCGCGAGATCCAATCTAAACACCATCACGGAGGGGTTCATCTTCCTCATAGGTGCCTCTCCGATGATGCGTGAGTAGTCCACCATAGACCTACGGGTCCGTACGTAGGCACTAACTAGATGGCTTCTTCTCTCTCTTATGATTCTCAATACAATGGTCTCTTGGAGATCTATTTGATGTAAACTTTTGTGGTGTGTTTGTTGTTATCCGATGAATTTTGAGTTCATGATCAGTTTCTATCCATGAATATTATTTGAGTCTTCTTTGATCTCTTATATGCCTGATTGCTTATAGCCTTGTATTTCTTCTTTGAATCTTTGGTTTAGTTAGGCCAACTAGATCGATTTTTCTTGCCATGGGAAGAGGTGCTTTGTGATGGGTTCGATCTTGCGGTGTTCTTTCCCGGTGACAGAAGGGGCAGCAAGACACGCATGTATCGTTGCTATTAAGGATAACAAGATGGGGTCTATTCCTACATAAATAGATCTTGTCTACATTGTGTCATCGTTCTTATTGCATTACTCCGTTTTTCCATGAACTTAATACACTAGATGCATGCTGGATAGCGGTCGATGTGTGGAGTAATAGTGGTAGATGCAGGCACGAGTCGGTCTACTTATCTTGGACGTGATGCCTATATAATGATCATCGCCTTGGATATCGTCATGACTATTCGATTTTCTATCAATTGCCCAACAATAATTTGTTCACCCACCGTGCGCTATACTCATGAGAGAAGCCACTAGTGAACCCTACGGCCCCCGGGTCTACTTTTCCATCATATTGCTTTCCGATCTACGTTTTTGCACTCTTTGTTTTCAGATCTACAAAACCAAAAACCCAAAAATATATTGCTGCATATTTACTCTTTTTATTTTGTGTTCTTGAGAGATCTATCTCTCCTATCTATCACTACCTAATCTATCTTATTACCGTAGAGAGATTGACAACCTCTCTTTCACGTCGGGTTGCAAGTATTTGTTGTTTGTGTGCAGGTGCTGCTTATTGGGTGTTGGTGATCCTCCTACTGGTTCGATAACCTTTGTTTCATAACTGAGGGAAATACTTACCATCGCTGTGTTGCATCATCCCTTCCTCTTTGGGGAAATACCGACGCAGTCTCAAGCCACGTCAAAGGAATTTCTGGCGCCGTTGCCGGGGAGGAAGCAGTCTCTTCTACGTGCCTATCGTAGGCGCCGAGGGGACTCCACCATCATCTACCGGGTTCTTAATCACAAATCTCATCTCCTTGCAATTACATTATTTGCCATTTGCCTCTCGTTTTCCTCTCCCCCACCTCACCAATTTGTCGTTATATTCGCCCTCTTTTTCGTTTGCCCTTTTTCTTGCCGGATCTCTTCCTTGTTTACAATCTTGTTTGCATAGTCACGATGACTCAAGAGAACACCGTTGTGTGATTTTTCCAATACTAATAACAATGATTTTATTAGTACGCCTATTGCTCCTCCCGCCACTAGTGCGGAGTCTTGTGATATTAATGCCGCTTTGTTGAATCTTGTCATGAAAGATCAATTTGCCGGTAATCCTAATGAGGATGTGATACGTATCCATCGTATCTACTTTTTGAAACTCTTTTGCCCTTGTTTTGGACTCTAATTTGCATGATTTGAATGGAACTAACCCGGATTGACGCTGTTTTCAGTAGAATTGCCTTGGTGTTATTTTTGTGCAGAAATAAAAGTTCTTGGATTGACCTGAAAATTTACGGAGAATATTTTTGGAATTAATAAAAAATACTGGCGAAAGAATCAACCGGAGAAGGTCCACCACCTGGCCACAAGCCAGGGGGCGCCCCCCCCCCCCTAAGGCGCGCCCCCCTGTCTTGTGGGCCCCCTAAAGCTCCTCCGACCTCAACTCCAACTCTATATATTCCTATTCGGGGAGAAAAAAATCAGAGAGAAGAGTTCATCGCATTTTACGATACGGAGCCGCCGCCACCTCCTGTTCTTCCTCGGGAGGGCAGATCTGGAGTCTGATTTGGGCTCCGGAGAGGGGAAATCGACGCCGTCGTCATCACCAACCATCCTTCATCACCAATTTCATGATGCTCTCCGCCGTTCGTGAGTAATTCCATCGTAGGCTTGCTGGACGGTGATGGGTTGGATGAGATTTACCATGTAATCGAGTTAGTTTTGTTAGGGTTTGATCCCTAGTATCCATTATGTTCTGAGATTGATGTTGCTATGACTTTGCTATGCTTAATGCTTGTCACTAGGGCCCGAGTGCCATGATTTCAGATCTGAACCTATTATGTTTTCATGAATATATATATGTGTGTTCTTGATCCTATCTTGCAAGTTGTAGACACCTATTACGAGTTATGATCCGCATCCCCCATGGTGACAATAATTGGGATTCTTTCCGGTGATTACCGTAGTTTGAGGACTTCATGTATTCACTAAGTGCTAATGCTTTGGTCCGGTTCTCTATTAAAAGGAGGCCTTAATATCCCTTAGTTTCCATTAGGACCCCGCTGCCACGGGAGGGTAGGACAAAAGATGTCATGCAAGTTCTTTTCCATAAGCACGTATGACTATATATGGAATACATGCCTACATTACATTGATGAATTGGAGCTAGTTCTGTGTCACCCTATGTTATAACCGTTGCATGATGAATGTCATCCGACATAATTATCCATCATTGATCCATTGCCTACGAGCTTTTCACATATTGATCTTTGCTAAGTTACTTTTTCGTTGCTACTGTTACAATCACTACAACAGTGCTACTGTCACTTTGCCATTGTTACCGTTACTTCCATACTGCTTTGCTACTGAATACTTTGCTGCAGATACTAAGTCTTTCAGGTGTGGTTGAATTGACAACTCAGCTGCTAATACTCGAGAATATTCTTTGGCTCCCCTTGTGTCGAATCAATAAATTTGGGTTGAATACTCTACCCTCGAAAACTGTTGCGATCCCCTATACGTGTGGGTTATCAAGACCTTTTTCTGGCGCCGTTGCTAGGGAGCATAGCTCTATTCTCTGAGTCACTTGGAATTTATATCTGTTGATCACTATGAAGAATTTGAAAGATGCTAAAACTAAGATCTACCCCTCAACTACGAGGACAGGTAAGGAACTGCCATCTAGCTCTGCACTTGATTCACCTTCTGTTATGAGTAAATTTGCGACACTACCACCTACTATTGAATCTGATATGTCGCAAGTAATTGATGATGTTACTTCTGCTATGCATGATGCTTATGATGATACTTTGCTTGATACTACTGTGCCACTGGGTGAATTTCTTGATGAACAAATTGCTAGAGTCAATGCTGCAACTGATGATATTTCTGAAACTGATGAAATTATTGAAACTGAACACTATGAGACACCTGCTAGACCTAGCTCTCCTAGATATGAATTGCCTAATATACCTAAGGGTTATGTTATGTAAGGAGAGGTAGCTAGGGACTTTCTTGCTTGTAAGGATAGAGATGATCTTAAGAAATTACTATGCAAGTGGAAAGAAAAATCTTTGAATGCTAGAATGCAATATGATCCCAAGTTTGCTACTTCACCTATCTTTGTTACTGATAAGGATTATGAATTCTCTATCAATCCTGAGTTAATTACTTTGGTTGAATCTGATCCTTTCCATGGTTATGAATCTGAAACCGTTGTGGCACATCTTACTAAATTAAATGATATAGCCACCCTATTCACCCATGAGGAAAAAATTCGTTATTACTATATTCTTAAGTTGTTTCCTTTCCCATTAAAGGGTGATGCTAAGATATGGTTTAATTCTCTTGCTCCTGGTTGTGTGCGTAGTCCCCAGGATATGATATATTACTTCTCTGAAAAATATTTTCCTGCCCATAAGAAACAAGCTGCCTTGCAGGAAATATTTAACTTTGTGCAAATTGAAGAAAAGAGTCTCCCACAAGCTTGGGGGAGGCTTCTCCAGTTACTTAATGCTTTGCCTGATCATCCTCTCAAGAAAAATGAAATACTTGATATCTTTTATAATGGACTAATCGATGCTTCTAGGGACCACCTAGCTAGTTGTGCTGGTTGTGTTTTCAGGGAACGAACTGTTGAACAAGCTGAGCTACTATTGAATAATATATTGAGCAATGATAATGATTGGACTATTCCCGAACCACCTCCAAAGCCAACTCCAAAGAAAAGAGGTATTATATTTCTCAGTCCTGAAGATATGCAAGAGGCAAAGAAATCTATGAAAGAAAAAGGTATTAAACTGAAGATGTTAAGAATCTACCACCTATTGAAGAAATACATGGTCTTGATAACCCGACACAGGTAGTAGAGGTAAATTCCCTCCATAGATTTGATGAAGGTGATACTCCTTATAATAAGTCTGCTAGCCAATGCTTGGATGAGTTTGATAACTTTATTGTTAAGCAAGAAAATTTCAATGCTTATGTTAGTAGACAACTGAAACATAATGCTTACATGCTTGATTGCTTGGGTGATTATATGAGAAGAACTGTTAATGATCTTAAGCTTATTAGTAAACATGCTTCTATGGTAACTACTCAAGTAGAACAAGTACTTAAGGCACAGAATGATTTGCTTAATGAGATGATTAGTAAGAACAATGATCATTCTGTTAGAGTTGTGACTAGAGGTGGTAGAATGACTCAGGAACCTTTGTATCCTGAGGGCCATCCTAAGAGAATTGAGCAAGATTCTCAGAGAGTTAATACTGATGCACCTGGTCATTCTTATAGAAGGAAAAAGAATGACGATAGGGCTTTGCATGCTGCTAGTGAACCGGTTATAGATTCACATGAAAACCCAAATGATATTTCTATTTCTGATGCTGAGACACAATCTGGTAATGAGCATGAGCCTAGTGATAATATTAATGATGATGTTCATGTTGATGCTCAACCTAGTAATCATAATGATGTGGAGATTGAACCTGCTGTTGATCTTGATAACCCACAACCTAAGGACAAAAGATATGACAAAAGAGACTTTGTTGCTAGGAAGCATGGTAGAGAAAGAGAACCTTGGGCTCAGAAACCCATGCCTTTTCCTCCTAAGCCATCCAAGAAAAAGGATGATGAGGATTTTGAGCGCTTTGTTGAAATGCTTAGACCTGTCTTTTTGCGTATGCGCTTGACTGATATTCTGAAAATGTCTCCTTATGCTAAGTATATGAAAGATATTGTGACAAATAAAAGAAAGATACCGGAAGCTAAGATTTCCACCATGCTTGCAAATTATACTTTTAAGGGTGGAATACCATAGAAACTAGGAGATCCCGGAGTACCTACTATACCATGCTCTATTAAAGGAAATCTATTTATATTAAAAAGTAAATGATGGGTTAATCAGAAGAAAGAAAATTAGCCTAGAAAATTACACGTTAATCAGAAAATACTAGCCCTTGATCTAAAGGATTAGTTAAAATTATATAACTATATAACCGTTCGATCTACGTAACACATATATCATTGTGTTATCTGACCGTGACTCCCGAACGTGACCTCCCGTGGTTTCACGTTCAATGTCATGATCCAAACAGGCTGGGCAATCTCATGAGCGGCCCACACTAGCATGTATTAAAAAAACAACCCGTACAGAATACAATCTCTCTAACCTGCACACAGATAAAAAATCTTTGAACGTGCACAGAGATGGAAACTCTCCAAACGAATCAAAAAAAATATCTCTCCAGAGTCCACACGAAACCAAAATATCATGTTGGCATACACACACACATATATATATAATCTCTCGGCCTCCAATCAACCATCGTAAACACATCCCCATCTTCGACCAGATCAAAGGTTACGTCTTCCTCCCGCGAACAACACTTCCAGGTGAACTTCTGCTTCGTCTTCCTCCAGCGGCTCAACCCCTCTTTGCATCGTGCAAACATCATAAACTCATCCATCTTCAGGACAACTTCCTCACTTCGGCATTGTCTTCCTACAGCGGCACCAGCCAGCTCCGACCAACTCCAGTAAGTACCATCTGCACTAAATTATAGATCAGACCTATTAATGGATCAATAATATTTCAGTTATGGAAAAAACTATCCTGTGTATTCTAGATTAAGTAATGCAATTATATAGATGTGGGTTCTTATCTTAATGGTGGCAGGTTCATATAGTTTTATTCATCTTCCGAAGGTTGATGCCATGGATGTTGGTTCCATTGTATTCAAGTTAACATAACATATATACTCTACAAGACTAAAACCAAACTACAGTTATAATAGAAATATATGAGTCGCCTGCTGCCATATAGAGAAACATCTTCGATTTACATTGGCGTCACATAATCAATAGAGGCAATTGCAGCTAAAATATTTTTTACTTATAAAGCTAGCATATCATTATATTACTTACTTTCCTGATCAACATACTTCTTGCACCTAAAACCATACTACAGTTATAACAGAAATAAATGTGATTACTTGCTGCCATATAGAGAAACATATATGATGCATCTACTATGATCTCATATATCTATTCCAGTTGAAAAATCTTTGATTTACTTTGGTGTCACATATCACATAATAAATGGAGGCGGTTGCAACAAAACTACTTTCTACTTATAGAGCTAGCATGTCATTATATTACTTTACTGATCAACATTCTTCTTGTATTTTTAGGGTCTGAGAATATGGCACCTACACCGTTGAATGCATTGACTACACGAAACGAGACATGGACAATCAAAGTCAAAGTTTTAAGACTTTGGGACGCAATTAACCTATCGACCAATGAACTCATTAGCACTGATATGATTTTATTAGATAGAAAGGTTCAACTATTACATATATATTGTCTCTTTAGTTTTTCCTTTTTTGAAGTTTGCTAATGTTTTCTCTCTATTTAGGGCAATGCGATCCATGCTTCTATTGGGAGCAAACTGGTGAATAAATTTAAAGCGAAAATTAAAGAGGACTGCATCTACACAATTAAGAACTTTAAAGTTTGGGAGTATGAAAAATACCGACCATTGAAGAACAATCTCAAAATTAGTTTTCTTTTTGATACAACAGTCAAGGAAGTGGACGAAGGAAAATACAAGTTTTTGGACTACCACTTCGAATTTGCTGATGGTGATACTTTGGAGAGTAGGGTTAATATTGATAAACAATGCTCAGGTATGAACATAATCCATATCCAATAACAGGCCTCGGTGAATTAGATTTATAAATATGATTACAATAACAGGCATTGGTGAATTAGATTTATAAATATGATTATGTGCAGATGTCATTGGATTGCTTACTACATTGAAGCCAATAGAGCAAGTACAAAAAAATAAAGGGACGGGCATGGCGCAAACTTCAAATATCCGTGAGATTGAAGTCCTTTTACTAGAGTAAGTGATTACTATAGTTATTTTTAAATCACGTAGATGATCTTTATAACACTTTTTCATGAACCCATCCAGTGGTGAGAAGATCCGGATCACACTATGGGGGGATATTTTAGCAAACACGGTGAATGAAGGTCTTTTGCACAAACAAACTATAGTGATTGTCACTTCAAACTTGGTCAGAAAATTCAATGGTAAGAACAATAGTCACATTAATCTCTACGTGTAGACTCAAATCCAACCTTACTGGCCAGTTATTACCAGGGCTATCACTACGCACAACAAATGCATCTAAAGTATTCCTGGACGCAAAAATTCCAGAGACAGAGCAAATTATTGAGAGGTATGGTATATAATAATGCAATTATGTATGTTTTCCAAGTTAAAATTTTGTATGCTCATGTTGTCAACCTATAATAGGCATTGTGAAGGAGGTGTTATTCCAACAATGATGGCAATCGACGAAAGCACCCAAGGTACAGTTGAAGAGCAAATGTTCTACAACAGAAAAACATTGAGAGAAATTATAGAACTGCGATATGCTGATGTTAAAAGAAAGGTTTACCTCTAACCTTGATCATCATACTCTACCTTCTCTATTGTACATTATCTAATCTCATATGTTTAATCTTCAATAGGAATTTGTATGCAGAACAAAAGCAACAATTGATGATATTGTAACAGATAAAGGTTGGTGGTACATGGCCTGCAAACGTTGTTTTCGTGCCGCAAGAAAGGAACAACATAACTACATTTGCACTTCCTGTCATGAAGTAGTGGAAAAACCGAACATACGGTGAGCATGTCGTGCACTAGATTTTCTATGGTGTCATTTGTTTTACTAATATACCAGTAATAACTAACACTATCACATTAGGTACATACTTAAACTCAAGGTACGCGATGACACGACAACAACAACTTTCGTGATGTTTAATGAGGTAGCACAAAGTCTTTTAGGCAACATATGTGCATCGACCCTACTAGAACAGTCTACATTGAACGACACAATACCAGATGCTATTCAAGACCTTAATGGTAGAACACTCATATTCCGCCTGAAGTTAAATTCAAGGAATCTAGAAGAGTGCATGGAAAATTATAAAGTGAGCTTCACTTTTGAAGTTGATGACAAACTCGAGATGGAATATTTAAAAGAAATAGTTGAAGAGGTATGCACATACACATTTCAGTATTCTAATTGGTTTATAAAATTATAATGTGATTACGTTCTTTACAGGATATACTGGAAAGGCAAGATACTCAAGGTTCTTTAAATTCTGCTGTGCAGGAGTCCAATAATGAGGTATTGCCACTAATTAATGGTTTTTCTATGACAAGTATGATTTATTTTTTAATAAATATTATTAAATAATTCCATTTTTGCAGGGCAAAAACTCCTCCAAAAATACAACGAAAGATGAGAATAAGGATATGTGCGGAAAGGAAACCTCTAGATCATCTAACAAAAAAATACCATGCAGGACAAAGAGACAGAAGTTGAGCAAAAGATATGGAAAAGATGTGACAAAGCTTGCTTCCAGAAATAGCAAAAAATCAGTTGTTAAAATTGAACCTCCTGATGACGACGAGGTAACATATTGAAAACATTAACTCCCTGTATATGCATTAATAATTGTTTACGACATATTTATGTGTGACATCACAAAATACACATGAAGAACGAAAAACAGTTTCGCAGAAGATAGGAGAGAGAAATAATAAAAGATGTAAACAGGATTCAAAAAGAAATGTTTCGCGAAATAACAAAAAAGTTGTTATGAATAATGATATATTAGATAATGAGGTATTCATTGCAAATTACTTCACCCTCTTCTATAAACATTAATAACTATTATTTTATGACATCTCAGAAATAACAGGAAAACATATTTGAAAAGAAGGTACTGAACATTCGAGCTACAAGTTCAGATGTAATTACCATAGAAGATGATTCAGATAAAGCCTGCGAGCAAAACTACACACATGTCAAAAGTTCTACCGACAAGAAACTTAGAAGAGTTGTGAACAGAAAAAAATAAACAGTGAGGTGAATAGTGAACCTTTTGCCCTATTATTTTCAAGATAAACAGAATAGTCCTATTTTGTGTTTTAAATTATGGTATTGTATGTACAGGTAGAAGAGGAAGAAAATGATGAAACCTTACATCCAAAGAACAATACTGCCATTCAAGATACTAATAATGAGGTATATTTCATATTTTTGTCATTTGAGGATACATGAGCTGGCAATCTGGTAGTACTATGTGTAAGATGCACCTTTCGTACCTACAATATGGTATTTATAAATAAAGACAGAAATAGATACATAAAAGATTTTAGAGAGGACACGCAAAATGAGAGACATAAAAACGTTGCGACCAAGGTTGCTTTTGCGAAAAGCTCAAAAAACTGATACAGAATTATATTGGAAATACATTTCACCTTCTATATCTACTAATAATATATTATATAATGAACATTTAATACGTTTTTCAATCACCACATTCTATCTTACAGATACAAGAGGAAGAAAATGACACTGATGATGATTTCTCTTATGAAAATATCAATGATAAGATACTATCGAATAGAAGAAATATATTTCGTTTTAAATATAAAGGTTTAGAGGCACTTCTAGATGATGAGGTTCCATTTCATCTTCTATATTTATTTCATGGTATTCTATCTTAAAGGAACAACATGAAGGAAATGACAAAGATGATGATTCCACCGTTGAAGATACCGATGATGAGGTACTATCAAATCGAAGAAAAATATTGTTTTATTTACAAAGTATAAGAAATGTTTCCATCTTACAGGAAGAAGAGGAAGAAAATGACACAGATGATGATTTTGCCAATGAGGATATCAGTGATGAGGTACTATTGAATAGATGAAATAGATTTAGTTTAAAATATATTAATTCCAAAATTTACAAATGGTTCTATCTTAAGGGAAGAGAAAAAAAGATATTATACAAGAAACAAAAATATGAATGCAAACCACGAATAGGTTGATAGAAACAATTCTAGATGATGAGGTTTCATTTCATCTTTATGTATAACATGTAATCCTACCTTACATGTACAACAGGAAGGAAATGACACAGATGATGATTTCACCATTGAAGATGCCAATGATGAGGTACTATCAAATCAAAGAAAGAGGAACCGTCAACCTTTATTTTCAGTACCAAAATATAACAAATGTTTTCTATCTTACAGGAAGAGGACAAAAGTAATGCAATCACCGGTCCAAGTATTGATAGTAGCAATAATTTTTTTAAAGGAAGTAAAAGAATGAACAAGGTAAATATGTCAATGATGTACTTGCTTAATATCTACCCTATATTCACGGAAGTTTAAGAATGTTTCGATAATAACATTGTTTTGCATTTATACAGAGAGACATCAATAGTCATGCTGACAACAACTGTGACGAAGAACGGAATGCAAAAAATAGAGGCAAAACAAAGAACAAAAGGACTGATTGCAGAAAGAAGAGGAAAAATTCGTCTGAAGACAATAATATGCAGCCAGCTATGCGTGATAGAACAAAGAGGACTAGGAGGGAACCAGAAAGATACATGGGCTAGGCATTAGGCAGAGCATGTGCTTACATATGTCCAGTAGCTGCAAAAATATATTATACACACTCTATATACTTAGTAGTAGTTTGCTTTCATATACAATTATATTTATTTAATGCTCCACAAGAGTGATAGAAGTTATCGATTGTACTCAGACATATACTTAGATTATTTATAGTAACACTCACTTGTATCATCTGTAGCATCTGCCTCATTCAACACTTATAGAGCCCTTAAAAAAGAAAAGCTATTTTATTTCAAAAATTAAAATTGAAGGAGGCATACCCAATTGGAGATGTAGGTCCATTGGATGATTGGACCAATAAACATTCCCGAAAAACAAACTTTCTTATGATTGACCTCTACCTCTCTTAAACACTTGAAGTCGCAAATATGCCATCACCTTTCCCAATCAAAGGAAAATAGGCTGAAGTTGAACTTTTGGCGATTACAATAAAACTCATCTTTGGATAAGTCGCTCCTATAAACACCTAAAATATTTTCAGAGAAATGGACCAGATGCATCAGATTAGTTATACGGGCTCCCTATTGCTAACAGTCTAAACTATATAGGTTGCTACAATGGAGCTACGTCGTGCATGCCTTCTATTGATAACTGAAATCAAGGATGGCGTTTGGTTTATAATTCTCTCTACTAAGATCAATTTTTCCTTTAACAATTTATAACTTACTCGGAAACATATGTGCACAATAATGCATGTTGCAAAAAAATACTAGCAATAAAAAAAATCGGCAGAGTACAGGTCATGTACATCGTCGTATGAGACACGCCATTGGTCACTTCTCCCTCTCTGTTTATTTGTTATTTTGGACCCGCATAGTTCATGAACGCACCGCGTTGTCACGCAAAGATTCCCTGAAAAAATATAGATTATGACCTAAGAGGATATGGAGAGAAGACGTGTACAAGAATTATGGGGAAATTATGAATACCATGGATTTGGTGAAGATCATTGTATGTTTTTTTGTGTGTATGTGTTTGTGTGACTGAGAGTCCCAAATGGTGTGACTCTGATTTCTAGGGAAATCTTAAGGATTAACGTGACTCAATCTAAACATGTGGGCCAGAAAAAACCCATAAAACAACACTTCCGTTGCATGTTGATAAGTCCATGATGGCCCAAATTACAAGCACGCTGGATTAGAGTCCAATACATACACGTAGGAAGCAAAAAAAACTAAACATATCGTATGGAACTAGGATACAGAAAAACAATGTCTATATAAACAACTGTCGTGACAGGAATAGATCTAAAAACCAATCTCTTCTCAGCAGCAACAACAGAATCGACAGAGGAGCATATGCTTTCAATTCAAGGTATGACAACATAGACAAATAGCTTCTCAATTAAGGTAGGGCCCTTACTTCTTCTCCCTCTCTCTTCATCCTCGATTACAATCTTATTCTAGCGTGCTCCTCTATAATTTTGGGTTGGTGGGATGGCTTCCAAATGACTCAAGTCCATTAAGAAGCATAGAGTACTGTTTATAGATTAGATAATGGTTCACATAATATCTTAAGTGGGTACCTCAGTAATTTTGACTGAAAAAGGAACTCATTAATCAGGTATAGATTGCTTCAGCCAACTTCTACTAAAAAATACTCACAATATTTGTCTCTTCACGTGGTGATTGGAACTTAAGATCCTATTTATCATTAAAGTTTCTGCACACTCACCGCTCCTCAAAATAAATCTTCTTTACTTCTGCGACAAAAATAATAATTATGAGTTCAAAGTAATAGAAAGATCTTCATAAACCATTGATCTTTATAGTCGTCGGTCGCCCCGACAAACCACAATTTGTAGGTCCGCCACTGTCTGTAACGATATTCTGTAACAATATTATAATATCATCCACTATAGCTCTGTATTTGCACTCTCTATTATGCAGGAATAAACAATGAAAAGAATGTTAACACGCCATTATTTGTGGTCCCACAACGCAACATACTTGGCACACCAGGAGTCCTAGCAGGATAGGTTTAGGTGGTCAGCTGAATATCTATCTATTGTAACCATCTCTATCTCTTCCTCAGGTGCGCCATAAAGCAAGGAATCTGAGAAACCTGCCAAGATGGTTAAAACAAATCAAATATGCAATACAACAAGGTGATCTGTCACTAACCTTGAATACTTTATATGTGCTATCACAATAATGTATAAAAAATGAAGCAATTCCAGTCAGGCACTGGCGGTTCCTAAAACTATTTGTTAACTTATTAATGAAAATCCAGAGAATCAGCAAAAATAGCAAGATTGGAAAGGAAAATGAAACTCCAAGACAAGAAAGAGAGACGATCTTCAATCATACATGCAAATGTGCCTGACTCCGTAGATGCACAAAAAGAACAACTTTTGATCCACATGAAGTAAGTAAATCTTGATATAAGTTTTACCCTTATGCATGTTATCAACATTTGGTTTAATTACAATTCTCAATTCAAATGCTAAACTTACTATACAGTATATATGCTCAAATATTTATGGATGTAGCTATGAAGTATAACACATATAATGCACTGTGATATTTGGTTACATTGACACAGGGAGGAATAATTCCTTCCGCACGATATGAAATAATTTCTTACTTCTGCCGGAGTATTTATGTTTATGCAGGGCAAGAATCTCAGCAGACAAAGCTAAAGAGGCAAGACTACAAAGGAAAATAAAAATGCAAAGCAAGAGGGTTGCAGAACCATCGACGAAGAAAAGAGTAATGACTGGCCAGGCTGGTAATACTATGAGGTAAGGAACAATAAAATACAATAAACATCTGAAATTTGGACATTCGTGAAACTGATATTTTCCCTTAAATGCGTGTACATCCCTAAAAGAAACAAAAGGTCTACTACATCAAACTCAATGAGAAAGAAACAAAAACAAGAATTGTAAGTTCTATTAAGTTTTATTACTATCAACAAGACCAGACATTACTAATATTAAAATTGATGCTAAATTCAGAAACTTGAACAGGGCATCAGAAAGGACTGATATGGAAATTTGGAACTTCGGAAAACCAAACTGCAAGTGTCAACGATGTGGTGCAATTTTTTGGTACGAAGAAAGAACTTCAGGCAGAGCAAAAAGCATGCCATCGTTTGGACTATGCTGCCAACATGGCAAGGTTGATTTGCCACCACTAAGAGAGCCGCCGAGCTACCTAGCGAAATTGTTAAGGACAGGCAATGGCAAGAGGTCAAAAAACTACATGCAAAATATCAGATTGTACAACTCCATGTTCGCTTTCACAACAATGGGAGGAAAAGTCGACAAACAAATAAACAATGGCAGTGGGCCATATGTTTTCAGAATGAATGGGCAAAACTACCACAGAATAGGTACTCTAATACCTGAAGGTAAAGATAAACCACGCTGGGCACAACTGTACATCTATGACACTGAAAATGAGGTAAGAAACAGGATTAATGCATCAACATCAGAAGATAAAAGGGAGTCAATAGACCCTCACATCGTCGAGGGCCTTAAAAATATGCTTGATAGAAATAACATACTTGCAAAAACTTTTAGAATGGCAAGGGACAGATTTGAAGAAGGTGACTATCACAACATGAGATTAAAACTAATCAGTAAGCGAAGCACAGATGGAAGACGAAATGACATGCCATCTGCAACTGAAGTGGCAGCCCTGATCGTGAATGATGCTACAGAAAATAGACAAGAACGGGATATCATCGTTCAGTACAAAAACATGAAGCCAAGAAGAATATCAGAGAACCATCCAAAATTCATGGCTATGCAATATCCACTATTGTTCCCCTACGGAGAAGATGGGTACAGAGAAAAAAATACCTTACATATTAAAACAAGGTGCAAAATGCAAGAGAAAGCATGTAACAATGCTGGAATACTACGCATATCGTCTACAACAACGTACTAACCAATCGATGCACTTGCTGATGTGTGAAAAGCTTACATTGCAGTTCATTGTGGATGCCCTTGCATGCATTTTGCAGTACAGACTAGACTGGATAAAAACACATCAAGGAAACCTAAGAACGGAATTATATGCTGGCTTACAAGATGCAATAGAAAGAGGAGATACAAGGGCTGACCAAGTAGGAAAACGGATACTGCTGCCATCAACCTTCACAGATAGCCCTAGATACAAGGCACAAAACTTCCAAGATGCTATGGCAATATGTCGGTGGGCTGGATACCCAGACCTATTTGTGACATTCACGTGCAATGCCGCTTGGCCGGAGATTCAAGCTATGTTACAGGAGGCAGGCCAAACAGCATACGAAAGACCTGATATTGTTGATCGAGTGTTTCACATAAAGCTCAAGGAGCTCATGAGAGACATAAAAGAAAGGGAATACTTCGGAAAGACATTCGCAAGTAATATATTCTACTTACTTTATCACACATGTTATTTAATTCCTATAAAAACTAACTAACTGTTATTTTGTTAAATGACAGTTATATACACAATAGAGTTCCAAAAAAGGGGCCTCCCACATGCACACATAGTCATATTCCTCAACAAAAAGGAAAAGAAACACAAGTATCCTGAACCATCAGAGGTAGATCAAATAACTTGCGCAGAGATCTCGGACAAGGAAATTGACCCTGAAGGATATGCAGCTGTAGAAAACTACATGATGCACGGGCCATGTGGTGCAGCGAACACAAAGTCACCGTGCATGGTCGACAATAAATGCATAAGGAAGTTCCCAAAGAAATTTAACACCAATACCACTGTCGATGAAGATGGATACCCAGTATATAGAAGACGAGACGATGGAAGGTATATACAGAAAGGGGAAGTAAAGTTGGACAACAGATACGTAGTCCCATACAACAGAAACCTGCTGGTCAAATATCAAGCACATATAAATGTCGAGGTTTGTAACAGATCGTTATCCATAAAATACCTTTTTAAATACATAAATAAAGGTGATGACCAAGCAACAGCAATAATAGAAAACGATGAGATCAAGCGGTACCTAGAATGCACATATATATCCGGGAATGACGCATGTTGGAGAATATTTCAATTCGAAATGCACTTCAGAGATCCCTGCGTTGAAAGGTTGCCTTTCCACCTGGAAAATGAGCAACAAGTAATTTTCTCAGATTCTACAGATTTAACCAAGATTGTTAGGAAAGAAAGAGTAGGAATCACTAAATTTACACAATGGATGGAGACAAACAAGATGTGTGAAGAAGCCAGAGAATTAACGTATGCAGAATTCCCATCAAAATGGGTATGGAAGAAGAAAGAGGCAAAGTGGAGCAAAAGGAAGAAAGGAAGATCAGTTGGAAGGATATATTATGCCCATCCAGCAAGTGGACAAAAATACTACATGCGAATGCTACTTAATGTCAAGAAAGGATGCACATGTTTCGAAGACATAAGAACAGTAAATGGAGTTGTCCACACATCATACAAATCTGCTTGTGAAGCACTAGGATTTCTAGATGATGACAAAGAGTGGATAGAGTGCATCAATGAGGCATCAAATTGGGCGACTGGCAACCAACTAAGACAGCTATTCACAACAATATTATGCCACTGTGAGGTCACAAGCCCAAAACAATTGTGGGAATCATGTTGGGAAGTACTAAGTGAAGACATGGAGTATAGACAGAGAAATGTCTTGAACTATCCTACACTTTGCCTCACCGCTTCACAGAAGCAAGGACACGCCTTGGTGGAAATAGAAAAGCTCATGAGACAAGCTGGAAAAACAATTAAGGAATACCCCGGAATAGAACTTCCAGATTCTTCAGAAATAAAGGAACTTGGAAACAAACTACTCAATGAAGAGATTAATTACAACAAAGATGAGCAAAAAGAAGAGCATTTGAGGATCTTTGGTACTCTGAACTATGAACAACGTCTTGCATTTGACTCAATAATCGAATCTATTGACAAGGATTTGGGAAAACAAATATTTGTGGACGGATATGGTGGGACAGGTAAGACATACCTATGGAGGGCAATCACAACAAAGTTGCGCTCTGAAGGCAAGATAGTACTAGCAGTGGCGTCATGTGGTATTGCAGCGCTGCTTCTACAGGGAGGTAGAACGGCACACTCAAGGTTCCACATCCCCCTAATCCTTACAGAAGAGTCAACATGTGACATCAAACAAGGTTCACACTTGGCAGATCTACTAAAAAAGACGTCCCTGATACTATGGGATGAAGCTCCAATGGCAAACAAGCTATGTTTTGAGGCGCTAGACAGGACTCTAAGGGATATATTAAGGCATACAAATGTGAACAGTAGCGAGAGACCATTCGGTGGCATGACAATGGTTCTAGGAGGGGACTTTCGCCAGATACTTCCTGTTATACCAAAGGGAAGAAGACACAACATAGTCGCCGCATCCATTAAAAGGTCATATCTTTGGAAGCACTTCCAAATAATGAAGCTAACAAAGAACATGCGACTGAACTGCACAACACATGATCAATCAGAGAAACAAAGAGTCGCAGAATTTGCAGAGTGGATTCTGAATATTGGCGATGGAAAAAATACATCATCAGAAGGTGAGGAATTGATAAAAATACCAAGTGACATACTACTCAAGAAAGGAAATGATCCAAAAAAGACAATTGTGGAAAGCATATATCCCAATTTGCAAGAGAAGTATCGCCAGCGAGAGTACTTAGAAGAAAGAGCAATATTATGCCCAAGGAACAAAACAGTTCGCGATATAAATGACTACATAATGGATCAATTACAAGGTGAAGAGAAAACATATCTAAGTTGTGACACAGTATGCAAAGCAACTACCTTAAATGCAGAAATGGAAGTGTTATATCCAACGGAATTCCTGAACAGCCTACCATTTCCTGGAATCCCAAATCACGAGCTGAAATTAAAAGTTGGCATACCTGTGATGCTCCTACGTAATATCAACCAAAGTGCTGGGTTATGCAATGGTACAAGGATGACGATTATTCAACTTGGAAGAAGATTTATCGAAGCACAGATAATAACGGGAACACATGTGGGAGAAAAGGTATATATTCCAAGGATAGTCATGTCACCAACTGAAACAGTGTGGCCATTTGTCATAAAAAGGAGGCAATATCCTATATCAGTTTGCTTTGCTATGACTATCAACAAAAGCCAGGGGCAATCTCTAAACAAGGTAGGACTATATTTACCTAAACAAGTCTTCACACACGGGCAGTTATACGTAGCCTTCTCAAGAGTCACAAAAAGGGATGGACTGAGGGTAATGGTAAATGATGAAGATAGCAATGAGGATGATGTGGTCAAGAACATAGTCTATAAAGAAATATTCTGAAGGTATGAACAAAGAAAACAATTTCAGCAAGATGCTACTTTCATTAGATGAGGACACTGGCCTATTACATATGAATTATACGTACATATAAATTTAGTACACTTGAAAATATCCTGAAAATAAAATCTGACTTTACTATGCTAACATCATATGGCAGGTCGAATATGGTCTGCTACCATGCCAAAGAATTGATAACATGAATCAACAGTTGAAATAGTTCATTGCTGCCAAACATCGAAGATCTGTATACTTCATTCTACAAGCTTATTATTTAGTGCAAACCAATACTAATATCATTGGGACATTATTATATTTCACATGTACAATGCAATCAGACATGTTTTCATATTCAACTATTGTATATTATTTTATCTTTGTGAAATATTGCAAACATGCATCAATAGTTGAAAATGGTTCATTACTAACAAACACCGAGAATCTATATTATGTGAAATTTCATTCTACAAGTTTATTACTTAACACGAACCAATAGCTAATATTCACATTGTCATATTTCATATGTACAATGCAATCAGACCTGTTTTCATATTTGCTCACTCCATTCCTAAATATAAACCTTTTAGAGATTCAACTATGGTCTACATATAGATGTATATAGACATATTTTAGAGTGTAGATTAATCCTTCTCTACGAAATATTAAAAAAATAGCTAATCATAAATTCACTAATTGTTGCTTAAGTTGGTTCAGTATTAGTAGGGGTAGGGGGGCCTAACACTGCCAATGCCGGTCCCAAGCCCGGAAAAAAGTGGAGGGGGCAAAAACAATGCTGATACTCGCTAATTACATTATATAGGTTGAATAGAACTAACACAGCAAAAGGCTAAGAAAAAAGAAAATATTACAGAGTTGGGAAAAGGAAGAATGGGGACCTGCAGGTTTGACTTCAAAGAACGTTTGTTGTTGTGGAGGATGAGGATGACATGCACACCTGCCTCAACCGGAAATTTCAACAATGATTCTTCCTTGCACGCTTGGGTAAGAAAACAACAACATCATCCTCATACAAAAACTGGATCTAAGAGGGTTGTGGGCCTGCAGGAGATGAAATGCATAACCAAATCAAATGCACGGATGTCAAAAGCAACGACACAATGCAGATTTTGGATCTCAACTTCTCCCTCACGCAGCAAAGCCTTGGCCCTGCTACCCATAAATCGATGTTTACCAGCCTAGGAGACTGATGAGGCGTACAAGCATACAAAATAGCTATGGTCGATGGCTAACCTGTGGCAACACCAGCTGCGGGGGTGACTTCAGCTGGAGGAAGAACAACCTTAATCGGGCGACTAAGAAGAGCAACCTGATGGGAGCTATCCGCTACAGGCAAATCTTGGGTGACCTAACAAAGTAAGGAGAAAGGGGATCAAAAAAGATGACAATTTCTCACTGTGTGAAAAACTGAGTAGGAGAAATGAGGGTGGAGAAGTCAAGAAGACTACGGAATGGAGAAAGCCAAGAAGACTATTGGTGGGACCCATCAATAATATGGTGTTTTCTACAAGCCACGTGTGTGTACATGAAGTAGTGTGGACACTTTGAGAGGAAAATATATAACGTGATGATATAAACACCCTAGGTACAGCTGCTGCTTGCACGTCTATGGAAGCAAAAATAACGACAATTTTTTTATTACGGATATGTATAGCGGTTTGGATTTTTTAGGCGTGGGTATACACGCACATGATTCAGAAGAAAAAACATGCAAAAAATTACGAGAAAAATAATACAGCATAATAGTCATGTTTAAAGTTCCAAAAGACATTGACTTCTGTCGTACTATGAGGAAAAACAATTACATCTACAAAATCCTTGAATAGTACTTTTTACATCGCATTCATTCTATCGTATTTTGCTCGGAATACAAAATAACTATTTATGTCAAAAATTAAATAAATATGAGTATTATGCTAGAGCATGTATGTTTCCAAAATGTTCCAAAACTACTTTACTATTTTTACAATTTTAATTTTAAAGCTCGTGCGCCAAGGTTCATATTTCTATTAACGGACAATATTTATAATTAAATCCTAAACATTAAAAGAACTATGCACACAGAAAACCATTTTCATAATTACATCAAGTTTGCTCTCAATTTTTCTTTACACAAATCAAACAATATGTCCTCATAATTTAACTTAAATAAATCTTAGCCCGCGCATCGAGCAGGCCACTTTTAATCAACTTCATTCTACAAGCTTATTATTTAATGTATCAATATGAAAATGGTTTATAAGTCCTAGCCCGCGCATTAATGCAAACCAATGGGAAAACAGACTAAAGAAAAACTTTTGGCGATTACTGTAATAATTCTAGATGGACTTATAGACCACTTAAAAATAATCCCATGTTTTCCCAGGATTAGAAAGAAAAAATGATGAAATACTTACCACTAATAGGCATTTCGTAATTTACATTATATTCGTTGAACTGCACAACCACGGGAAAAGGATAAGAAAAAAGGGGAAATTACAGAGTCGGAAAAGGAAATACCTACCAACAAAGTTTTAATGGTTCCTGCAAAAAAAAGTTTTTATGGACACCTATCATTTATAAAAAAACTAAATAAATATCGAAAAACAAATGCAATTTTTCGGGCTGTTAGCAAACTTATGACACGAAAACAATGAGAACTCCCCTCTGTTAAATATTAGTTGTTGATGTTTACTGCCTTTGAGCACAAACTTCAATAAAAAATAATTACATATATAATTTTATATGATTATTAAAAAAACCAATGTCCTATTATTATATGTATTATAAAATGTGTACTATTACAAGTTAGTAGTCAAAATAATATTTAACTTTAAACATAAGAATAATCAAGAGTATGATTTCCCAGATATATATTAACTGCTTCACAAGACATAGCCCACCGATTACATTTCTATTTATACAAAACAACTAAGGAATATGATAAAATGTTAGTAAAAGTGTAAAAATAAAATTTGAATAATACAGGCGATCATAAGACTATAGTATACAAATATGATTTCACTAATGCAGTCGATCATAAAATTACAGTTAGTACGGTATGCATAAATAGCAAGTAAAGGATCAAAGGACAACACATATATTTATATATCAATAAAACAACAAACATACCCAACAAGAGTCGTCATAATTGTAATACTGGCATCTCGATTCAACTTTGCTATGGACAAATAAAATAATAAATTCTAAAAATTTAACTTCATGAAATCCTAGCCCGCGCATAGGGCCACTTTTCTCTACAAATAAAATTTGAATAATACAGGCGATCATAAGACTATAGTATACAAATATGATTTCACTAATGCAGTCGATCATAAAATTACAGTTAGTACGGTATGCATAATTAGCAAGTAAAGGATCAAAGGACAACACATATATTTATATATCAAAAAACAACAAACATATCCAACAAGAGTCGTCATAATTGTAATACTGGCATCTCGATTCAACTTTGCTATGGACAAATAAAATAATAATTCTAAAAATTTAAATTCATAAAATCCTAGCCCGCGCATCGTAGACCTTGGAGCTGGTGTTAGTGTTATGCCTTTCTCTTTGTATCGTAGACTAGATTTGAATAAGTTGACACCTACTGAAATCTCCTTGCAAATGGCTGATAAATCAACTGCTTTACCCATCGGTATTTGCGAGGATGTGCCTGTTATGGTAGCAAACGTTACTATCTTAACGGACTTTGTTATTCTTGATATTCCCGAGGACGACAGTATGTTGATCATCCTTGGTAGACCCTTTTTGAATACTGCAGGGGCTGTTATTGATTGCAACAAGGGCAATGTCACTTTTCATGTCAATGGTAATGAGCATACGGTACACTTCCCGAAGAAAGAACCTCAAGTTCATAGTATCAACTCCATTGAAAAAAATTCAACGATTATTATGGGAGACTTTGAATTACCTCTCCCTACTGTCAAAAAGAAATATGATATACTTATTGTTGGGGACATGCATATCCCCATTGAGGTAACCTAGTGTTATTCGAAAATTCTCCGGTTCCGTGTCATTCGAAAAAAGTTTATTAATAAGACTTGATCAACCTTATTGATGGATTCTTTTTGATGAGCATGAGATGGATGAATTTAGAAAGCACAACCTTCTACAACCAACTTTTATTTTCTGTTCTTTAGAGTAAATTAAGTGAAAATGCTATTATTTCTCTGTTTTCTGTTTTATCCGTGCAATAGAAAAATGACCTGAAAATAAAAGTCCTCAGAATGCCCTGGAAATTTAGTATGATTTTTTCTGGAATATTTCAGAACTTTTTGCACTGAGAACACATCAGGGAGCTGCACCAGTGGGCCACAAGCCTGCAGGGCGCGCCCACCCCCCCCTGGGCGCACCCCCTGGCTTGTGGGTCCCACGTGGGGCCCCCTCACTTATTCCAGCACCCATCCACTTCATCTTCCTCCAGAAAAAATCCCACCATTGCTCAAACACGTGTTCTAGTTCATCTTGCTGCCATTTTCGATCTCCTTGCTCAAAGCTCCATTTGCAAAACGGTTTTAGGGGATTGTTCATCGGTATCTGACTCCTCCAATGGTCCAATTAGTTTTTGTTCTAGTGCTTTATATATTGCAAATTTTTGCTGCTGTGGTGACCTTGTTCTTGAGCTTGCATGTCAAATTTGTATGGTCCCAAGTAGTGTTGATGCATGATATAGCCTCTAGGCACTTGTGGGAGTAGTTGCTATAAGTTTTGTTGAGCTTTGTTCACTTTTATTGTGAGTCACTAAAAATTTCAGAATTATTTTTCAGAGAAAGAAAAATGTTAAGGAGAATATACCAAGGTGGTTCCTCGAGCAGGAAGACCCCGAGACTCGCGATACATGAGCCCGACTTCGAACCACTGAGGGAAGCTCAAGTGCGGCCTTGTGAATGGCGTCGAATTAATTTATGTTTCAAGACGGTTTCAAGGAAGAGTTTTACGCATACATACGAAATGCTGGCATTGAAGATTTCATTTCAGACCAATGCAAGCAATATTATTAACTCACTGATTCCTTCGTGCGGAGGTTTGAATTTTCATCCAGGCGTAATAATCATTCTGTTCTATTTAACGTTTATGATGAATCATATACCATGGACCTGGAAGATTTTAATGATACTTGCAAAATTCCACAATGGGGCAGCCATAGTGATCCTCACAAAACTGAATATAATGATTTTCTTACTAGTATCACTGTGGGAGAAACTAGAAACATTACACAGGCTACCTTGGGGAGCATTCACTTTCCTGCTATACATTATTTTGCTCTCTTCATAGGTAGATGTATTAACGGTAAACATGATCATAGCCACCTTTGTGTACCGGATCTTAGTATTCTTAAGAGTGCGGTAATGGGTGATAGACGATATAACTTGGGGGCTATTATTGCTAGGAGGCTACATAAAAATGCTAAGGAAGGAGATTTCTTTGGCGGGATTTATGCCACTCGGGTAGCTAATTATCTTGGGGTACCCATAAGGGGGAATGATATTGAGTTACCACCTGTTTTTCTTGATTATGAGGCTATGGTGCGCTACCAGTTTCTTGAGAGAAACGAACAACCCCTCCTGTACCGACTAATTTTTGACAGACAGCGTGCTGTCCATATTACCCTTCCTGCTCCTGCCTTCTTTAACTTTCAGGAAAAACGGAGATACTTTATAACTAGAGAGGAGGCAAACAAGTACGAGAGAGAGGCGGAAGCCGTCCGCCTCCGCGCTGCAGCCGCTCAGGCAGTAGCTGCCGCAGCCCAGTTCAACCCCAACTATGACTTTGGATACTATCCGGGCCAGCCATGGCCCTAGACCAATTTAGGCCAAAAGCCTAAGCTTGGGGGAGTACGTATTTCTCACCGACATTACATTCATGTTCACACACTCATTCTAGTTTTCGATGTTCATACTTTTTCATTGTACCATCCATGGTAGTTTATTTCTTCTTTTTTCTTTCTTCTTGTGTGTTTAATTAACCTTGAGAAAATCCAAAAAAAATAGTTCTAGCTTTACCTTCTAGTTTGTTTAGTTGTAGCATTAAAAGAAAACCCAAAAAAGATTTCTCGTTCTTCTTTTGCTTGTTGGGAGCTTTCCCGTGTAAATAGTTTTCCTTTCTTCTTTGGGTCGTAAGGAGAAGACCACGATGACATGTTGAGTGGCTCTCATTTGCATTATTGTTTATCTTACATAGAGCCCATATTACCTTGCCTTCCCCTTTGAGTTATTGCTTGCAGATTCCAGCTTAGTCCAATGCACGTGCACTCTTATTATTATTCACACCGTTCGGTCGTGCAAGTGAAAGGCAATAATGACGATATATGATGAAGTGACTGAGATGGAGAAAAGCTGGTATGAACTTGACCTATTTTGTTTTTGTAAATATGATTAGCTCATCGTTTTGGATTCAGCTTGTTATGGGTTGAACATGTTTGCAATGCCAATTAGAGATTATAGTTACTCATGCCATACTTAATTAGCTAAGGGTGTATAATGGTTTGTCTTGAGTGCCAACATGCATTTTAAAATGGTTGTGATGTAGTATGATAGAATGGTATCCTCCTCTGAATAATTCGAGTGGCTTGACTTGGCACATGTTCATGCATGTAGTTGTAACAAAACCAACATAGCCTCCACGATGTTTATGTTCATGGTGATTTATATCCTACTCATGCTTGCATTCAATGTTGGTTAATCTCAAAGCATGTTTATGACTGTTGTCGCTCTCTAGTTGGTCGCTTCCCAGTCTTTTGCTAGCCTTCACTTGTACTAAGCGGGAATACTGCTTGTGCATCCATTTCCATAAACCCCAAAGTTGTTCCATATGAGTCCACCATACCTACCGATATGCAGTATTTACCTGCCGTTCCAAGTAAATTTGCATGTGCCAAACTCTAAACCTTCAAATAATACCCTGTTTTGTATGCCCGAATCGCTCATGTAGTGACTAGGGGCTGTCAGTATCTTCCATGCTAGGTGGGTTATTCTCACGATATGTGTTGATTCACTATCATTCACGAGAAAGTGGCTGGTATTCGGGATGCCCAGTTCCATGCTCAAAAATCAAATCAAAGTATAATGAAACAAAACTCCCACAGGATTGTTGTTGGTATGGACGGTACCCGTGGATTCGGCCCGCCGTGGAGTGTGATCGATTGGTGGAGGGGGAGTAAAAACTTTACTATTCTGTTTCGGAACCGCCTATAATGTATCTAGCATGGAAGATATCGAGATCTCTTAGTTGTTATGTTGACATTGAAAGCATACATCCCAAAATCATTATTCATCCCTGTTTTAAAAGCTCGAGCTCTGGCACCTCTGTAAATCAATGCTTCCCTCTGCGAAGGGCCTATCTATTTTATTTACTGTTGAGTCATCCTCCTCTTATAAAGAGCACCAGTTAGAGAGCACCTCTGTCATTTGTATGCTTTGTTATTAATTGATATTGAGTATGAGTGTGACTGGATATCTTTTACCACGAATTACAATGTCTAGTCAGTCCTTGTTCTTCAGAGGTGCTCTGCATTTATGTTTTTCGGTCTCAGAAAGGGCTAGAGAGATACCATTATATCATATTGTATTATGATTGTTTTGATAAAAAAATTGTCATCCGAGACTTATTATTATTGCTCGCTAGTTGATTATGTCATTGATATGAGTAAATGTGAGACCTAAATGTTATTGTGAATGTGGTTAGTCTATAATCTTTGCTGAAAACCTGAACATCAGTTACACATATTTACAACAGCAAGATCAAACAGAGTTTGTAAAAGTTTTTCTTTATCACTTTCAGTTTATCAACTGAATTGCTTGAGGACAAGCAATGGGTTAAGCTTGGGGGAATTGATACGTCTCCATCGTATCTACTTTTCCAAACTCTTTTGCCCTTGTTTTGGACTCTAATTTGCATGATTTGAATGGAACTAACCTGGATTGACGCTGTTTTCAGCAGAATTGCCTTGGTGTTATTTTTGTGCAGAAATAAAAGTTCTCGGATTGACCTGAAAATTTACGGAGAATATTTTTGGAATTAATAAAAAATACTGGCAAAAGAATCAACCGGAGAAGGTCCACCACCTAGCCACAAGCCAGGGGGCGCCCCCCCCTAGGGTGCGCCCCTTGTCTTGTGGGCCCCCTGAAGCTCCTCCGACCTCAACTCCAACTCTATATATTCCTATTCGGGGAGAAAAAAATCAGAGAGAAGAGTTCATCGCGTTTTACGATACGGAGCCGCCGCCACCTCCTGTTCTTCCTCGGGAGGGCAGATCTGGAGTCTGATTTGGGCTCCGGAGAGGGGAAATCGACGCCGTCGTCATCACCAACCATCCTTCATCACCAATTTCATGATGCTCTCCGCTGTTCGTGAGTAATTCCATCGTAGGCTTGCTGGACGGTGATGGGTTGGATGAGATTTACCATGTAATCGAGTTAGTTTTGTTAGGGTTTGATCCCTAGTATCCATTATGTTCTGAGATTGATGTTGCTATGACTTTGCTATGCTTAATGCTTGTCACTAGGGCCCGAGTGCCATGATTTCAGATCTGAACCTATTATATTTTCATGAATATATATGTGTTCTTGATCCTATCTTGCAAGTTGTAGACACCTATTACGAGTTATGATCCGCATCCCCCTGGGTGACAATAACTGGGATTCTTTCCGGTGATTACCGTAGTTTGAGGACTTCATGTATTCACTAAGTGCTAATGCTTTGGTCCGCTTCTCTATTAAAAGGAGGCCTTAATATCCCTTAGTTTCCATTAGGACCCCGCTGCCATGGGAGGGTAGGACAAAAGATGTCATGCAAGTTCTTTTCCATAAGCACGTATGACTATATATGGAATACATGCCTACATTACATTGATGAATTGGAGCTAGTTCTGTGTCACCCTATGTTATAACCGTTGCATGATGAATGCCATCCGACATAATTATCCATCACTGATCCATTGCCTACGAGCTTTTCACATATTGATCTTTGCTAAGTTACTTTTCCGTTGCTACTGTTACAATCACTACAACACTGCTACTGTCACTTTGCCATTGTTACCGTTACTTCCATACTACTTTGCTACTGAATACTTTGCTACAAATACTAAGTCTTTCAGGTGTGGTTGAATTGACAACTCAGCTGCTAATACTCGAGAATATTCTTTGGCTCCCCTTGTGTCGAATCAATAAATTTGGGTTGAATACTCTACCCTCGAAAACTGTTGCGATCCCCTATACTTGTGGGTTATCAGGATGCCACGTCCCATCTAAAGACGTTCGTAGAATTGTGTGATATGCAAAACAAAAAAGATGTGGACTATGATATTGTGAAGTTGAAACTATTTCCTTTTTCCTTGCGGGATCATACAAAAATTTGGTTTTCCTCTTTGCCTCGCAATAGTATCGATTCTTGGAATAAGTGCAAGGATGATTTTATCACTAAGTATTTTCCGCCCACGAAAATTATTTCCCTTAGGACGCAAATCATGAATTTTAAGCAACTTGAGGATGAACATGTTGCCCAATCTTGGGAAAGAATGAAGTTGATGATAAGAAATTGTCCTACACATGGTTTAAATCATTGGATGATCATACAAAAAATTTATGCGGGATTGAATTTTGTCTCTAGAAATATTTTAGATTCCGCCGCGGGTGGTACTTTTATGGAGATTACTTTGGGTGAAGCTACTAAATTGCTAGATAATATCATGGGTAATTATTCTCAATGGCATACCGAAAGAGCACCTACTAGTAAAAAAGTTAATTCGGTGGAGGAAATTAGTACTTTGAATGATAAAGTTGATGCTTTGATGAAATTGGTTGCTAGTAAAAATGCTTCTATTGATCTTAATGATGTGCCTTTGTCTACTTTGATTGAGCGAAATAGTGAATCGGTAGATGTGAATTTTGTCTTGCGCAACAATTTCAATAACAATGCTTATAGAGGTAATTTTAATTCTAGGCCTTTTCCTGGAAATTCCTCTAATAATTATGGTAATTCCTATGGTAATTCTTCTTACAATAATAATAGGGACACCTCTGATCTTGAGAGTAATATTAAAGAATTTATCAATGCACAAAAGGCTTTCAATACTACGATACAAGAAAAGCTGAATAAGATTGATGATATGTCTAGAAGCATTGATAGAATTTCTCATGATGTTGAAAATCTCAAGTTGAAAGCTTTTGTGCCTAAGATTGATGAATCTATTAAAGTTTTATATATCTCTATGGATCAAAGTAAGAAAAGAACCGCTATGCTTAGAGCTAAAAGAGAAATCTTAGAAAAATCGTCTTCTAGTGATTGCCGCTATAAAAACGATTAAGATCTTAAAGTGATTGGTGTTTCTTCTATTGGTCCCTTGTTTAGTAATATTAAAATTGATAATTAAGGGACTGAAGTAGAGTCAACTTTAGCTAGAAGGCGTCCCAATAATTTGGAGGGTGAAAATCTTGATGAATTTTTTTATAAAAGTGGGTTTGAAGAGGTCAAAACTTTAACTAGTGATGTGCCCACTATCTTGGATTGCAAAGATTTTAACTATGATAGTTGCTCTTTGATTGGGTGTATTTCTTTGTTGCAATCCATGTTGAATTCACCCCATGCTTATGAGCAAAATAAAGCTTTTACTAAACATATCTTTGATGCCATGATGAAATCTTTTGAAGAAAAGTTGGAGTTGGAGATTTCTATTCCTAGAAAATTGCATGATGAGTGGGAACCTACCATTAAGGTAAAGATTAAAAATTATGAATGCTTTGCTTTGTGTGATTTGGGTGCTAGTGTTTCCATGATTCCGAAATCTCTATGTGATGTGCTTGGTCTTACCAACATTGAAGAATGCTCTCTTAATTTGCACTTGGCAGATTCTACTATTAAAAAGCCTTTGGGTAGAATTAATGATGTTCTTATTCTTGCAAATAGGAACTATGTGCCTATTGATTTTATTGTGCTTGATATTGATTGCAATCCGTCTTGTCCCATTATACTTGGTAGACCGTTTTTACGCACTATAGGTGCCGTGATTGATAAGAAAGAAGGCAATATTCGTTTTCAATTTCCCTTGAGAAAGGGTATGGAACACTTCCCTAGAACAAGAATTAAACCACCATATGAATCAATCATGAGGGAATCCTATGGATCCAAAAGCAAAGATGACAATACTTGAATCTATCCACTATGCCTAGCTAGGGGCGTAAAACGATAGCGCTTGTTGGGAGGCAACCCAATGAATAAATAATTTTTTGCTTTTTCCTTTCTGTTTTTGTGTGTTGACATAATTATGCCTCTGTTATGATTGTGTTTTTATGGTTTATTTAGTGTTTGTGCCAAGTAAAGCCTTTAGGATGATTCATAGGATGAGTAGAAGTGATGCTGAATCTGAAACATAAACTTTGCATCCAGTATATGAATTTTCATTTTTTGCTGGAACGTAATCTTGAGCTGCAATTTTAACACAGTGTTGCTATGCAAATTACTTACGTTATTCTAATGTTTCAGAATTTTTAGAGTTACAGAAGTATGGGTATAGTACAAATTACTACAGACTGTTCTGTTTAAGACAGATTCTGTTTTCGTTGCATTGTGTGCTTGTTTTGATGAATCTATGGTTTGTATTGGGGGGTATAAGCCATGGTAAAGTTAAAATACAGTAGGTATAACGCAATAACAAAATATGAATGGGTTTGCAACAGTACCTAAAGTAGTGATTTGCTTTCTTATACTAACGGATCTCACGAAGATTTTGCTGAGTTTTGTGTGATTGAAGTTTTCAAGTTGGGTGAGATCACGATGGATGAAGGAATAAGGAGTATCAAAGGCCTAAGCTTGGGGATGCTACCGCACCCCCAAGATATATCAAAAGAGAAACAAGCAACTAAGCTTGGGGATGCCCCGAGTGGCATCCCCTCTTTCTTCTAACGACCATCGGTATTTTACTTGGAGCTATATTTTTATTCGTCACATATCATGTGTTTTGCTTGGAGCGTCTTGTATCTTTGCTTGCTTTGTTTGTTAGTTATTCCTTTGTATCCTTGCTGTACACACCTATTTGAGAAAGCCAAAATCATGCTATGATTTGTTAGAATTGCTCTATGTGCTTCACTTAAACTTTTTGAGCTATAGAAATTGCTCTAGTGCTTCACTTATATCTTTTTGAGCACGGTGTGCTTGGAAACTTTTGTAGAAATACTCTCATGCTTCACTTAGATTAATTTGAGAGTTAGTAAATTTTGAAGAAATCATCTCATGCTTCACTTATACCTTTTTGAGAGATGAAATCTTTATGCTCATGTGCTTCACTTAAATTTGTTTGAGCTTGCCAAAAAGTAATGGCAATATATGAAACTGGTCCCAAAGTGATAGATATCCAAGGAGGATATAATAAAAACTTTCATGAAGATCATTGGACAAATTAAACTTGATTCCTTGTAATAGTTTTGAAACATGATGATAGTAATATGTGAGTCATGTTGATGAGTAAATATGCTTAGTAGGAATATTGGTGTTAAGGTTTGTGATTCCCTATGCATGCACGAAAGTCAATAGTTATGCAATGAAGTTACATCCTACTTGTGGTGCATTATTCGGTGTTAGTTATGTTCAATGCTCACTTATGTGAATTTTCGTTTTTGGTTTGGTTGATTCCCAATCTATTTGCTAGCCTTCATTTGTATTAAGTAGAAATACTACTTGTGCATCCAAAATCCTTAAACCAAGTTTTGCCTTATGGGTCCACCATACCTACCTATATGCGGTATTTCCATGCCGTTCCAAGCAAATTTGTATGTGCCATCTCTAAATTTTCAAAATAAATTTTCTCTTTTGTGTGCCCATACCGCTCTTGAAACGGTGGGGAGTGTCCAATATTTTTCCATGCTAGATGTGTTATTCTCAAGATGAGTGTTTATTCAATTGTCATTGCACGAGAGTGCGGCGGTAATAGGGACGCCCATTCCCGAAATGAAAAAGAAAAAAATATTTACTTTATGTTGTCAAATAATAAATTCCTTGGAAAGTGTTGGTATGGAAGGCAACCGTGGATACGGCCCTCCATGAAAAGTGAAAGTTTGGTGGAAAAAGGAATAAACTTTATTTTCTGTTTGGGAACCACCTATGATATATCTAGCATGGAAAGTATTGTGAGCTACTTTGTCGTTTTCGTTGACAGGAAAAGCATGCCACCCAAAATATTTTTTCTCTCTCAATTTAAATCTTGAGCTCTGGCACCTCTACAAATCCCTACTTCCCTTTGCGAAGGGCCTATCTATTTACTTTATGCAATTTTTATTTTTGCTTTGAGTCTCCATCTTCTCTTATAAGCACCAACTAGGGGGCACTATGATCATACTTGAGCATTGGGCATAGCTAATATTTGAACGTGTTTCATGAATGGATCAATGATTGAGCATGATGGGCTAGGGATAACTTTCTTTAGTGTTGATATTTTGAAAAGCATGGTTGTTTGTTGACATGCTTGAGTATTGAAGACATTATGTTAAAACTAGACTATTGCTTTGAATCATTATAAGTCCAAATGTCCATGCTATACAAAAGAAAAGAGTGTGATGAACATGTTACGTAGCATTCCACATCAAAAATTCTGTTTTTATCATTTACCTACTCGAGGACAAGTGGGAATTAAGCTTGGGGATGCTGATACGTCTCCAACGTATCTATAATTTTTGCTTGTTCCATGCTGTTATATTATCATTCTTGGATGTTTTACCATAATTTTATTACCACTTTATATCATTTTTTGGGACTAACCTATTGACATAGTGCCAAAGTGCCAATTGCTGTTTTTGCTTGTTTTTAACTTCGCAGAAAATCAATACCAAACGGAGTCCAATCGTGATGAAACTTTTTGGAGATTTTTTCTTGACCAGAAGACACCCAGTGGGCCAAACAACTGTCGGAGAGGTGGACTGTGGAGAGCACAACCCACCAGGGTGCACCAGGGGGCCCCCGGTGTGCCCTGATGGGTTGTGCCCTCTGTCGGTGTCAAAACCGGCGGATCTCGGGTAGGGGGTCCCGAACTGTGAGACTAGAATTGATGGTAACAGGAGACGGTGTTTACCCAGCTTCGGGCCCTCCTATGGAGGTAATACCCTACGTCCTGCTTGATTATATTGATGGTATAAGGGTTACAGAGTTGATCTACCTCGAGATCGAATAGCTAAAACCCTAGATGAGTTCTCTCCCTTTACAACCTAAAACCCTCCGGCTTATATAGATGCCGAGGGTACCTAGGGTTTACACATGGTCGGTTACACGTCGAAGGGATAAACATGCCTATTCACTACTCCAAACGTGGAGGACACGCCACGATTCTCGAAGCTTCCTTCCTGGAGACAGGGTCTTCGATCAGTCCAATGCTCGGCAAGCGGCCCATATAGTCCGGCCCATAAGAAATAGGTCGGCCTCCCGAGGACCCCTTAAACCAGGACTCCCTCAGTAGCCCCCGAACTAGCCTCCAACGCCAAGGGTCCTAGCTCTAGCTGCTTCATATGTTCAGAGTCTTCGGCTTGCGAGGCGAGTTCCTTTCTCCAAATAGTGATCGGCCGAGTTTAGTTCGGCCTCCGATGACGTGTAGTTTTCCCGATCATGAATCGGCCGAACACCACGAATAACTCGGCCCAGAAGACCAAACGTCAAGGAGTAAATAGTGCTCCCTGACAACCTTTCAGATGAAAGGTCACGGCCCACCACGACCGCTGAACCAGTCGCAAAAACTCGATTCGCGGTTCGAGGCCGTTTTCATCAGCACGACCCATCAATGCACAGATCGTGCTCCGTTTCACACGGGATATGTTTAATCATGCGCGTATAACGGCACGCACGTCTTGGGAAGCGGAGGGATTCACGGCGTAGTGGAGGGAGGCTAACCGGCGACAAGCCCAATAAAAGGGAAAGAAAACCCCAAGGCTTAACCGCACTTCCCATTCGCATCCCCGCTTCCCCAATCTCCTGAGCCTCCAGAGCCCAGATCTAGGTTTTCCACCCTTCCTCCTCCGAGCTCAGCCATGGCCGACTCAGGCTCCAACGGCAAGTGGGAGGCTTCCACGGTCACAGACCAGGACATCCGGGACCTCAAGGACGCCGGCTACCTCCCCGCCAACATCTTCCACCGCGCCCCGGAGGAGGGCCAGGTGATCCCCACCCCCAAACCAGGCGAGAGGGTGGTTTTCATTCCTCACTTCATTCGAGGACTGAGCTTCCCACTCCACCCCTTCGTTAGGGGCCTCATGTTCTTCTACGGACTCGACTTCCACGACCTCCCGCCGAACTCCTTCATGCACATATCGGCCTTCATCATCGTCTGCGAGGCCTTCTTGCGGGTCGAACCACACTTCGGACTATGGCTCAAGATATTCAATATCAAGCTGAAGTGTGTCGCAGGTGAACACGCAGACTGCGGCCGGGCGGTCATCAGCAAGCTTCCCCGCGTAGGATGGCCATCCGGCACCTTCATCGACACCATCAAGACTTGGCAAAAAGAGTGGTTTTACATCACCTAGCCAAGGGAGGAGGGCAGAATTGTTCCTGCCGAATTCAGATCCGGTCCCCCGACCAGATTGACCTCATGGGTCCGAAAGGGCCTCGACTGGGGGTCGGATACAGAGGTGGACGACCTGCAGAGGCGCATCGCCTCCATGATCAAGGACAAAATCGAGCTGACCAACGTGGTCCAGATTATGCTCCGGCGGCGCATCCTCCCCTGCCAGCGCCGGGATTATGCTCCGATGAGCCTACGATTCGTCGGCTCTTCCGCACCACTCGGGAGAAGCTGTGGAAGGCGTTTTTCACGGCGCAGGAGAACTGGCCGGCCAAGAAGGAGGACCAGGGCCTGCGCGCCGATAAACCCCCTTCCGAGGTATAACATAGTTTTGCTTGATCGTCTTCGTTTTCCTAAAGAAAATCTAAGCACTTTCCGATCACTTCCACAGGAATGGTTGAGCAAGGCTACGGGCATCAAATACCTAGCTCCACAGCCCGAAGACCCTATGTCCCAGCTGCTATCGGAGATGCTTGTCGTGGCGCCTTACAAGGCGCCAGAGAAGAAGGAGAAGAAGAAGAAATCGGGCCGAGAAGGCCTGCGCATCAGGGACCAGCCGGAGGCTGTGTCCGAGGAAACCCATGCCTCCTCGAATCAAGAGGAGGAGCACGAGGGCGAGGGGGAAGGCGATTCCCCCCTCGCAAGAAAGAGGGCGGCGTAATCGGACGCCACAGAGGATGTACCCCCTCCCTCCCTGAAGAAAGCGCGTCGGACACAGTTAACTCTGTCCGACGACAGTTCGGACTCGGATACCGAGTCCGAGGACTTCGAGAAGGTTCCACGAAGGAACCTCAGGGTCAAGCCCCCAGCTCGAAGGTAAAGATCCGAAGACTTAGTGAGCTATTAGTGCTAAGTTTTGAATGCTATTAACATGTGAGCGCCTATTGACTTGCAGCCCACCACGTGTTCTCCCCACCGATCAAGTCTCGGACGGGGAGACCCCGCCCACCAAGCTAGCGGAGAGCGGGACTGCGTCGCACCCCTCTCCTCCGGGCACCGCGAAGGATGTCGTGGAGGTGTCATCCCAACAGGCTCCTTTGGAGCCGGACACCAGCGGTGGGGGCGACGACGTCATGGTCGAGGCTAACGCGTCGGCCGCCGAAGACCGGGGGGAAAAGCCCCTCCCGGATACTGAAGAGACCGGACGAGGGGATGTCCAGTCCCTTCCGAGGTCGTCTCCGGAGCGCACCATGCCTCCGGAGGCACCGGTTCAATCCCCGGTTGGAGATCGGGTTAACCGATCTTCACCGGAACCACCGATCAATGGGTGGCCGGCTATGGGGGAAGCTCTGTCAAGCGCCTCCATCTCCGAGGAGCACCGCACCCTTATGGGTGCGGTTTTACAAAGCATTCAGTCCGTTGATAGAGGACTGAAGGAGGCCTTCAAGGGTCTCCTGACGGGATTCCAGGTAAGCCACGTAATGTTTAGTTGATTTACTATGTTTTGTGCTATCGTTATATATATAGCAGCCCCCGAGCCCTAGGTGAGTTTGGAAAAACTCACCTGGGGCTCAATCATAGACCATTAATCCGGACAATGCATGAGACAATATTTGTTTGGAATGTTCCAATAGCCCTTAAGAGGACCGAACATGTGATCATTTTTATGATAATTCAGAGGTTTGAATCCATGTAACCTGATAGTGGTTTGTTATGTGTAGGCTTCATCATCGGCGGTGGCTGTTAATGCCGCCGAGCTAGACGAGCTAAATCGGAAGCTCAAGAGCTCCGAAGATGAGCTCAATGCTCTGAATAAGAGATTCGACGAGGCACAAGGCAAGCCGGATTAGAATATCCGAATTCTTCATCACCGTACTGTCGACGCAGTAATTTTATATGTTTGATGCTTACGCAGCCTCGGCGAGGGAAATTGAGAAGCTCAAGGCTGAGCTTGAGAAGGCGAAACTGGAGGCCGCGAGCGAGAAGGCGGCAGCCGAACGAGCGGCTGGTGCACTCTCCGATTTAAAAGCCACCGGTGCCAAACATGAGGCTCGGGTGGAGGAAATCCAGCAGGAGCTCAAAGACGCCGGTCAAAAGTGCGAGGACCTTGAGCAGAAAGGCAAGGAGCAGGCCGCCGAACTATCCACTCTGAAATCCGAACTCCAGAAGGAGTGGGTGGATAGGCGGTTCTTTGAAGAGCAAGTCAGCCAGGTCAAGGCTATCACGGATGGTAAGCCGTATTTACTGCAGTGTGTCTTCGGGGATAGCAAGTTCGCATTGCTTACCCCAAGTGTGGCATTCCTCAGGCGCCTGCTCGGACCTCCAGAAGAGCACAGCGGACGCGAACCAGTTCTATGCTTCGCGGGGAGAGGGAGACGAAGCTCGGCTGTTTTGGGCGCAGTTTGAAGCCTCCGAGCGCTCTCCTCTCCTCGTTGAGCAGCTGAAGCAGCTGATGGAGCTACACCGGATGGCGGAGCCGGCCATGAAGGATCTCTGCATCCGGCTATGGACCGACGAGCCGTTGCCGAGTAGCTACTTCAGCTTGGTGCAGAAGCTGAGCAACGCCTCGCCTCGGATCGACGCACTAAGGCGGTCCTCCTGTATCGAGGGAGCTCGGATGACCTTCGCAAGGGCCAAGGTACGCTGGCCGGGTCTTGATCCGACGAAGATAGCCACTGCTCCACCGCCCCTTGGAAAGGAGCATAGGTGCCCTGAGTGATACTTCTCTGTAGTTATGGAGGGTGCTCGGGCAATAGAGGCTCAATGTTCGAGAGAAAACATTTATGAGTAAATGCGTTATAATATGTCTGAAGACCTTTTAACGCGTTTATATTTAAGATGCATGGTTTATCATGTCTTTTGTGGTTTGCATCCTTTATAACTCATGTGTGGCTATTGAAACTGAAAGTTGCGAGTCGTCGGCTTCAGCCCCCATGTAGATACTACGCGGGGTGTCTCTGCCAATGCACTGTGACCCTTAGCCGAGCTATCGGTACCCGAAGGCGGTAGTGTGGGGCGGACAAGGCAATCGGACCATAATGCTTTATTGCTTTCACTTAGCCATAGGGGCGCGAGAAAGGAGTGCGGGCGGCTGATGACTAGCCCCCAGGGGTTTGTGATGTGCGGATGAACCGCGGCCAAAGCCGATATCACATGGTTTGTACGAATACCAAACCCATCGCATGAGACGGAATAACCTCTAACGAGGTTTATTTAAGCTCGGATTCGCAGACCGGTTCTCGCATACTATGACAGTCAGTTTTTGGCTTTCTTCGCTGAGGTGCTTGACCAGGCTAGCCGGAAGCACAATCGCAGTGGTTCTCCCTTTGCCCTTTTAGCCGAACGAGCGGAACGTAAAGGGGCAAGCACAAGAGCCGGGCAACCCAACTATTGACCCAAGACATAGTTCGGAACCAATGCATATAAAGCGGAATTCCAAGACGCCGAAACGCAAAATCAGTTGTGCCTAGGGCGATTTTTTTTAGTTCGAGCCCTCGGTCTATTAGCCGGTTGCTTCGTAAAGTATACCAAACAGGTTCGCAAGAAGAGGGGGAAAATAGAGAGTGTGCCAAAAAAGACAGCGAAGCGATCATGTATGACATATCTGTATTTTACTCAACAACTCTTATTATTCAAATTGCCGATGCAACTGTTTACAGGTAAAAATGAAATATAAACCTTACAGGAGGGGTTGTACCAGGGGTCTTCGATGGGTGACCTGACGTCCTCGATGTGCCCCGTCGTTTGTCCGCTCCTGCGTCTCCTAAGGAGTTGTATACCGCTATGGGTTTTGCTGTTCGGCGAGCGGACTTTGGAGAAAAGTCTTGAGAAGTCGCCGAAGTGTGAATGAGCTTTACGCCTTAGCAGGTACTTTATGGTACCTGTAGTGTGTCCGAAGACGTTTTGATGGTGATAGTTTGGTACAGCCGAACACTTATCCATTGATAGTTTTTCCCCACCGCTGCCCATGGAATTTTGAGCGTGAAGTTGTGCCTCCTCGGCACGTACTTTGCTGGTTCTAGGGCTGTGCGATGGGGGGCGAGTCCCTATTTATGGGGAGAAGAAGGTTCTGGTACTTCAGGTTGAAACCGAGCTCGCTTCCCAGCCTTACGTGCTTTTACGGCAGATGTCGGCGTTTGCCGATCATCAGTGTAATGGAATTCGGCCGCCAGGGCCAACGCATGTTCCTCAGTTCGGAGGGAGCGCTCTGTGTTGCCATTGACAGTAATGACCCCCTTGGGGCCGGGCATTTTGAGCTTGAGGTATGCGTAGTGTGGGACGGCATTAAAGCGAGCGAACGATGTACGGCCGAGCAGGGCATGATAGCCGCTGCGGAAAGGTACGATGTCCAAGATCAAGTCCTCGCTTCGAAAGTTATCGGGCGAGCCGAACACTACTTCCAGGCTTACAGAGCCAGTGCACCGGGCTTCGACGCCTGGGATCACTCCTTTCAAGGTAGTGTTGCTGGGTTTGATCCTTGACGGATCTATGTCCATCTTTTTCACCGTGTCTGAGTAAATCAGATTGAGGTTACTTCCTCCGTCCATTAGGACTTTAGTGAGGTGATACCCGTCTATGATGGGGTCCAGGACGAGGGTGGCCGAACCCCCATGACGGATACTGGTCAGGTGGTCACGTCGATCGAAGGTGATCGAGTATGCCCACCAGGGGTTATACTTCGGGGTTACAGGCTCTACGGCGTAGACCTCTCGAAGGGCGCGCTTCCTCTCCTTTTTGGGTATATGAATGGCGTATATCATATTTACTGTTTTTACCTCTGGAGGGAATTTATTTTGTCCGCCACCGATCGGACCGCGGGGCTCACCCTCGTCCTCGCTGCGTGGGCTCTTGCCTTGGTCCTCGGATGCGAGCTTGCCGGCCTGTTTGAATACCCAACAGTTACGGTTGGTGTGGTTGGCGGGCTTCTCTTGAGTGCCATGTATCTGGCAAGGCCTCTCCATGATCTTGTCCAGCGGGGTGGGTCCATCGCGATTGCCTTTAGGAGGCTTCTTCCGCTGCCCAGGACGGGAGTTGCGGAAGCCGGCGTTAACGGCCGTGTCGTCGGCATCACTATTGTTGTGCCGGCGCTTATTCTTGTTGCGCTTTGGTTTCCCGTTGCCATCCCGAACTTCGGAGGTTCCGGGGTCTTCGGGGTTGTGGCTACGTCTTGCTAGCCAGTTATCCTCGCCCGTGCAAAAGCGAGTCATGAGTGATGTAAGGGCGGACATTGTCCTTGGTTTATCCTGGCCGAGCTGACGAGCCAGCCACTCATCCCGAATATTGTGCCTGAAAGAGGCTATTGCTTCAGCGTCCGGGCAGTCAACGATCTGGTTTTTCTTGGTCAAGAACCGGTTCCAGAATAGCCGCGCGGATTCTCCTGGCTTCTGGACGACGTTGCTTAGGTCGGAGGAGTCCGGCGGCCGAACATAAGTGCCCTGGAAGTTAGATCGGAATGCATCTTCTAGATCCCCCCAGCACCCAATGGAGTTTTCGGGGAGGCTATTTAACCAGTGCCGAGCTGGCCCCTTAAGCTTCAGGGGTAGGTACTTGATGGCATGGAGGTCATCTCCTCGCGCCATGTGGATGTGGAGGAGGAAATCCTCGATCCATACGGTTGGGTCAGTTGTCCCATCGTATTGTTCTATGTTTACGGGTTTGAACCCTTCCGGGAACTGATGCTGCATCACCTCGTCCATGAAGCACGGTGAGTGGGCAGTGCCTCTAACCCGAGCTATGTCGCGCCGGTGATCGGCGTCAGTCCTAGCCCGGTTTCGTTCCCGACCTTTATTGTTGCGGTCGAGCCAAGGCCGGTACCCTTCCCTTCTATTTGGTGAGTATCCTCTGGATCCGTAGATGGATCGCGTACGACCTGCTCTGTAGTCCAGGTCGTGTCGCAGGTCGAACCTGTCATCGGGCTCTAGTGGCTCTTTTCCCCGTCTACGGGGTATCGTCGGCCTATAGCCGGTGTCGTCAGCCGTCCTGTCTCGTCCTCCAGGAGGGCGGTCTGGCTTGTCGTATGGGGTATGTTTGGGAGACGGCGTATCAGTGAGCTCGTCATCGAATTGTGGCAGCAGCCTTCCGCGTGGATAGCTCTTAGGTTGGTCCGATAGACCGGTACCGTATCCTTCCTCAGCTGAGAGGACTCTCGTCCATCGATCGTTGAGGTTGTCTTGTTTGGCTTTAAGCTGTCGTTCTTTTGCTTTCAGGTTGTGGGCCGTTTCTATAAGTTGTTGCCTGAACAGTTCCTGATCTTCAGGATTATCGGGGATGGCGAAGTCATCGGCTTCCGGTATGTCCTCCTCCTCAACAGGGGGGGGGGGTAATTGTCGTCCTCGGAATCATTTACATCGTTGGGGTTGCGTCGGTCTTCCGGCCTCTCCTATCCCTCTAACGGGTGTTCGGGGATATCGGGATCGCCGAGGTCTTCCGGGGTGTCTCCGTCCCCGGTGCCGTCGATAGCTTTTCTTCCTTTTTTTTCCTTTTGACCGTTTATGCGGCTTCCGACGTCTTGACGGCGCTTCACCCGATTTGTCGCCATCATTTTTCGCAGTGTCCACCATGTAGACGTCGTATGTGGAGGTGGCAGTCCACCGCCCGGTGTTGACGGGGGTGAGGGCGCGATCCTCCTCATCCATGTATTCTGCCTCCTCAGAGGCATAGTCCAACATGTCGGTTAAATCCTCGACAGTGGCTACCAAGTGGGTGGTGGGTGGGACGAAAAATTCGTCCTGACCCGCCTTGGGCCCGATCTGAGCACAGATCGGGATTGGGTCGTCGGTAATCTTCATCGACGAGATCCGATCTAGGGCCTCGTTGAGTATCGAGAGCTCGATCGGGTCGGCCTGCTCAGAGCTTCCGGAGTTAACCTCCGATGCGTCCGCGCGGCGGGAGTGTTCGGCAAGAACAGGTGTCCGGACGTCTGGCACTATGACCGGGTCCGGACTGAAAGTCGGGTCCTCGCCGGGGTAGATCCTGTGTGCGGGACCGAAAGATGGATCTGAGGTTAAAGCCTCAGAGTCTTCGGGCGTGGCAGGCGAGACCGCTAGCCCGGTTAGTGACAGGTCGCTCCGAGAGTCTACGGAGAACTCTAGGTTCCCGAATCTGACCTCTCGATCAGGGGCGAAACTTCCGACACGGCCTAGATGGCCGGTCGGGTCGGCGTGCAGCACAATGCTGCCGAAAGCAAAGATCTGTCCGGGGATGAAGGTGCCCGTATTGCAGTGGAACTCTCAATTCCTTTGGCAATCACAGTGGAACTCTCAATGAAAGCACCAATGTCGGTGTCAAAACTGGCGGATCTCGGGTAGGGGGTCCCGAACTGTGAGACTAGAATCGATGGTAACAGGAGACGAAGGAGACGATGTTTACCCAGGTTCGGGCCCTCCTATGGAGGTAATACCCTACGTCCTGCTTGATTATATTGATGGTATAAGGGTTACAGAGTTGATCTACCTCGAGATCGAATAGCTAAAACCCTAGATGAGTTATCTCCCTTTACAACCTAAAACCCTCCGGCTTATATAGACGCCGAGGGTACCTAGGGTTTACACATGGTCGGTTACACGTCGAAGGGATAAACCTGCCTATTCACTACTCCAAACGTGGAGGACACGCCACGATTCTCGAAGCTTCCTTCCTGGAGACAGGGTCTTCGATCAGTCCAATGCTCGGCAAGCGGCCCAGATAGTCCGGCCCATAAGAAATAGGTCGGCCTCCCGAGGACCCCTTAAACCAGGACTCCCTCACCCTCATCGACCCCCTTCCACACCGCCTCTGATGCCTATAAATTCTCAAATATTCGGAAACCCTAGGGGAGTCGACGAAACACAATTCCAACCGCTGCAAGTTCCAGAACCGCGAGATCCAATCTAAACACCATCACGGAGGGGTTCATCTTCCTCATAGGTGCCTCTCCGATGATGCGTGAGTAGTCCACCATAGACCTACGGGTCCGTAGGCAGTAGCTAGATGGCTTCTTCTCTCTCTTATGATTCTCAATACAATGGTCTCTTGGAGATCTATTTGATGTAAACTTTTGCGGTGTGTTTGTTGGGATCCGATGAATTTTGAGTTCATGATCAGTTTCTATCCATGAATATTATTTGAGTCTTCTTTGATATCTTATATGCATGATTGCTTATAGCCTCGTATTTCTTCTTCTAATCTTTGGTTTAGTTAGGCCGACTAGATCGAGTTTTCTTGCCATGGGAAGAGGTGCTTTGTGATGGGTTCGATCTTGCGGTGTTCTTTCCCAGTGACAGAAGGGGCAGCAAGACATGCATGTATCATTTCTATTAAGGATAACAAGATGGGGTCTATTCCTACATGAATAGATCTTGTCTACATCATGTCATCGTTCTTATTGCATTACTCCGTTTTTCCATTAACTTAATACACTAGATGCATGCTGGATAGCGGTCGATGTGTGGAGTAATAGTGGTAGATGCAGGCAGGAGTCGGTCTACTTATCTTGAACGTGATGCCTATATAATGATCATCGCCTTGGATATCGTCATGACTATTCGATTTTCTATCAATTGCCCAACAGTAATTTGTTCACCCACCGTGCGCTATACTCATGAGAGAAGCCACTAGTGAACCCTACGGCCCCCGGGTCTACTTTTCCATCATATTGCTTTTCGATCTACGTTTTTGCACTCTTTGTTTTCAGATCTACAAAACCAAAAACCCAAAAATATATTGCTTCATATTTACTCTTTTTATTTCGTGTTCTTGAGAGATCTATCTCTCCTATCTATCACTACCTAATCTATCTTATTACCGTAGAGAGATTGACAACCTCTCTTTCGCGTCGGGTTGCAAGTATTTGTTGTTTGTGTGCGGTCTCAAGCCACATCAAGCGCGAGGTTCTTTTCAAGGAGGCCGTCGTGCTGTGCCGATTCGCCAAGAACTCCTACTATAAGACCAAGAAGGAGCTCAAGGCTCGGACGGCTGAGCTGCAGGCGGCCCGAGGTATGTCCTTCTAGTGGTGGGTGCACGCCAGCGCACCCACTAGGTGTAGACTGTAGTCCCCGAGCCGGGCCGAATCTTCTAATGTCTTTTATTTTGATAACTTCTGTTGTGCCGGCTGCTGACAGGCTTCCATGTTGCAGAGGGGGCTCTTCCGATGGCTAAGGCAGAAGAGCTGCATCGCGCGCTCGCGGACTTTCGGGGCAGGCGCGATGAGATCCCCGGCAAGCGCGACTGGCTGGCGAAGGAGCTCGAGGCCGAGCGGGCGGCGCAGGAGCAACTAAAGTCCACCCACACAGCGGAGTTGGAGCGGCTCGGCGTGTCGCTCCAGAAGGAGGTGGCCGAGAAGGAGAACGCCTCGAAGGCGTCGGCCGCCAAGGAGCAGGAGGCGGAGGCGCTGTGTCGAGAGGTGGCTCGGCTCGGCGAGGTGCTTCGCCAGGCGGAGACGGCCATGGTGAGAGCGGAGACGGAGGCATCCGGCGCGCTCAAGTTGTTCCATGAAGTGGACGAGACCTTCGCTGGTAAGTATCTTTTTGGATTTTTCCTGGTCATGTCCGGTCGGCTGGGCGTTGCTGGCTGGTTGTTCTTTGTCTTTTACTTATCTTCCCTTGTTGGTCCAGCCCGCTTCCCGAAGACTCAGCAGCGGGCGGTGCACGCCGTTGCGCAGCGTCGGGCGGAGCTTCGCTGGGGCAGTGGTGAAGCGGAGGAGGAGGCGCCGGCTGGCTGGGCTATGGAGGAGGTGGCCCTTGCTTGCGAGGTTCGCCTGACCCATATGGAGGCGTTCGTCGAGCGGCTTCGCTCGGCGATTGAGGGCATCATCGAGGCTCTGTGGCCCGGCCGCACGCCACCGATCCTAGCCGGCCGGGTGGCCCGATGGCTCGAGCACGCCAGCAGACGCTTAGATGCGTGGAGGGCCTCGGCGGCGCGGGCCAGCGCCCGCATGGCCTTGAGCTTTGCCCTCTCCTGTTATCCGGGGATCAACCTAGGCCAGCTGGCGACCATGCGGGCAGAGGCGCAGAGCGACCTGGCGCAGCACAACGAGGCGATCGGCCTTCGGGCGAACGAGCTGGCCAACTACGCCTCGCTGGAGGAGTACTTCCCGGAGTTGGGGGAGGACGGCGTGCCCGTCCCTGAGGATAAATTTGGCACCCTTCTCGGCTATGGCGAGGGAGAGGGCGGCGAAGAGGTTGGGTCCAGATCGGGGGAGCCTGCTGACGAAGACGAGGTCGGCGGGGTGGACACCGACGGGGCCGCCGCGTCCTCTACGGGAACAGCGGTGACGCCGGCTGGCGACGTCGAGGCGCGTCGGCAGACCTCGCCGGCTCGCGACGCGGAGGCCAGGCCGCCGAGTCCACCGGTCGTCTAGGCTTTTTCTTTTCCTGTCTTGCTGCTTAACTCTTTGTAATGAACAAGTCCACCCACTTGGGGTGTATGGTTATTGTGATGCACTCTCGGCCTTGTGTCGTTATCTTTATATATATAAGCCTTTTTAGTTATCATGTTGTTTTACTACCGGCTGCCAGCCCGCTCGTCACCTCTACTTGACTTAGCCATTTTTCCCGTTCGCCCCGCTCCCTTTGCCTTTGTTCCTGTCGGCCGGACAGCCGGGTTGCGGTCTGTGGCCGGGTCGAGGAGTGGTATGCGGGAGAGCGGGGACGTGGTACTTTTGACTCTTGCAAGTTTTGGGACGGAACGGACAATCTGGCTCGGATGGGCCCGGCCCGCCCCTTATCGTTTTTCTTATGCACCCCACCGCTTTGCTTGTGCTCCCGCCGGCCGGACACCCAGGTCGTGGTCTGTGGCTGGGCAAGGGTTAGGCTGCGGGGGTGGAGGCATGGTACTTGGCCGGTCCGGGGCGGGTATGGGTGAGCCGGCTAGTCCCCGAGCCGGCAGTGCTGGCTCGGGGGCGGCCGGTGGGAAGGAAAAAATTGCGAGAGATGAACGGAAAAGGCAGTCCCCGAGACCTGCTCGGGGGTGCCGGCTGCTCATTGATTGTGCAAAAGGGGTGATACGTACATACACTTATGTTAACTGTAAAACGGGCGGAGGAGCTCCGCGTTCCACGGGCGCTCTGTCTTGGTGCCGGAGGCGTCCATCTTGTTCTTTCTGGCCTTCCGCGCGTCAATTAGGTAGTACGCGTTGTTGCTCAGCGCCTTGCTGACGATGAATGGGCCCTCCCATGGGGCGGACGGCTTGTGCTGGCTGACTGGCCACTGGATCAGCCGGAGCACCAGGTCGCCCTCTCGAAACGAGAGGGGCTTGACCCGTCGGCTGTGATAGCGTCACAGTCCTTGTTGGTAGATGGCCGATCTGCACAGGGCCAGCTCGTGCGCCTCCTTGTGGAGGTCAACGCCGTCTTCTCGCGCCTCCTTTGTGTCGGCCTCCATGTAGAGGGTGACACGTAGCGAGTCGAACTCGATGTTCGTGGGGATGATCGCCTCCGCCCCGTACACCAAGAAGAAGGGAGTGAAGCCGGCCGACTGGTTGGGCGTGGTCCGGAGGATCCAGAGCACAGCCGGCAGTTCTTCGACCCAAGCGTCGGCCGAGCGCTCCAACGGTTCGACCAGCGGCGGCTTGAGGCCGGCCAAGATTAGGCCATTGGCCCGCTCTGCCTGGCCGTTGGACTGAGGATGGGCCACGGACGCGAGGTCCAGCCGGATCCCCTGCGCCTCGCAGTAACGAGCTAGTGCGCCCTTGGCGAAGGTTGTGCCGTTGTCGGTGATGATGTTGTGTGGCACGCCGTAGCGGACGACGACGTCCGTTATGAATTTCACCGCGGTTGGGCCGTCGAGCTTCTTGATCGGCCTGGCCTCGATCCACTTTGTGAACTTGTCAACGGCCACCAATAGGTGTGGCATGCCTCCCCGAGTGGTTTTGAATGGACCCACCATGTCCAGGCCCCGGACGGCGAATGGTCATGTGAGCGGGATGGTTTGGAGGGCGGCAGCCGGCTGGTGGTTGTGTGTGCCTTGAAGCACTGGCATCCGTTGCACTTGTTGACTAGATTCTTGGCGTCCTCATGCGCCGTCATCCAGTAGAACCCGTGGCGGAAGGCCTTGGCCACCAGGGCGCGCGAGGCGGCGTGTTGGCCACACTCGCCCTGGTCGATGTCTCGGAGGATCTCGTGGCCCCTTTCCGGCTCGACGCAGCGTTGGAACACGCGGGTCAAGCTACGCTTGACGAGCTCGTTGTTGATGATGGTGTAGGCGATGGACCGTCGTTGGATTTGTCGGGCCTCAACTTGGTCGGCGGGCAGCTCGCTGTTCAAGATGTAATTGAGGAAAGGTTGTGCCCAGGACGGGGCCGTGACCACCGCCATGGCAGCCACCGCCCCCAGGCCAGCGGGGGCGGGGTCGACGGCCTCCTGGACGGCTGGCGCGAGACCGGAGTCGGCCAAGGCTGACCCTGAGCCGGTGCCGGCAGCCCCCGGGTCGGGCGGAGCAGTCCCCGGGCCGGGGTCGGCAGGCCCCGGGCCAGGTGGCGCAGTCCCCGGGCCAGGCAGAGCAGTCCTCGGGCCGGGACCGGCAGCCCCTGGGCCGGCTGGCGTAGCCCCCGAGTTGGATGGGGCAGTCGGTGGTGCCAGGGCTGAGGGGTCAACCGGGATTGAGATGGACTCGGAGTCCGGCGATGGCGTGATGGAAGGCTTGCGCAGGTGCTCAAGGGACACGCCGGCAGGGATGGTCTGCCGGGTGGAGCCGATTTTGGCGAGCGTGTCGACGGCCTCGTTGCCGGCGCGGAGGATGTGGTGAAATTCGCAGCCTTCGAATCCGCCCGTCAGCTATTGGACCAGGAAGTGGTAGCTGGCCATGTTTGCGTCCCTGACGTCCCATTCGCCAGAGACCTGCTGTACCACCAGGTCGGAGTCGCCGAAACACAAGATGCGCCAGACGCCGATTTCCCTGGCCAGTCGAAGACCGTGGGTGAGCGCTTTGTACTGCGCCACGTTGTTCGATGCGGCGAAGTGGATCTGCGGGACGTATTGTAGTCGGTCCCCCTTCGGAGAGGTGAGGACGATGCTGGCTCCGAGGCCGGTGCGCATCTTCGAACCGTCGAAGTGCATGTGCCAATGGGTGGAGTCGGTAGGCAGCGGCAGGTACTCCGTCTCCGCCCAGTCGACGAGGAAATCCGCCAATGCTTGAGACTTGACGGCCGTGCAGGACTCGTAGGTGATGTAGTGATCGGCAAGCTGGATGGCCCACTTGGCGATCCGGCAGGCCGCATCCCGGTTGCCCATGATCTCTCCGAGGGGCGCGGTGCTCACCGCCGTGACGGGATATTCCTGGAAGTAGGGCTTGAGCTTCCGGGCCGCCAGGAACACACCGTAGCACATCTTTTGGTAGTGGGGGTATGATGACCCACAAGTATAGGGGATCTATCATAGTCCTTTTGATAAGTAAGAGTGTCGAACCCAACGAGTAGCAGAAGGAAATGACAAGAGGTTTTCAGTAAGGTATTCTCTGCAAGCACTGAAATTATCGGTAACAGACAGTTTTGTGATAAGATAATTCGTAACGGATAGCAAGTAACAAATGTAGCAAAGGTGCAGCAAGGTGGCCCAATCCTTTTTGTAGAAAAGGACAAGCCTGGACAAACTCTTATATAAAGCAAAGCGCTCCCGAGGACACATGGGAATTTCTGTCAAGCTAGTTTTCATCATGCTCATATGATTCGTGTTCGTTACTTTGATAATTTGATATGTGGGTGGACCGGTGCATGGGTGCTGCCCTTACTTGGACAAGCCTCCCACTTATGATTAACCCCTCTCCCAAGCATCCGCAACTACGAAAGAAGAATTAAGATAAATCTAACCATAGCATGAAACATATGGATCCAAATCAGCCCCTTACGAAGCAACGCATAAACTAGGGTTTAAGCTTCTGTCACTCTAGCAACCCATCATCTACTTATTACTTCCCAATGCCTTCCCCTAGGCCCAAATAATGGTGAAGTGTCATGTAGTCGACATTCACATAACACCACTAGAGGAGAGACAACATATATACATCTCATCAAAATATCGAACGAATACCAAATTCACATGATTACTTATAACAAGACTTATCCCATGTCCTCAGGAACAAACGTAACTACTCCCAAAGCATATTCATGTTCATAATCAGAGGAGTATTAATTATCATTAAGGATCTGAACATAAGATCTTCCACCAAGTAAACCAACTAGCATCAACTACAAGGAGTAATCAACACTACTAGCAACCCACAGGTACCAATATGAGGTTTTGAGACAAAGATCGGATACAAGAGATGAACTAGGGTTTGGAGAGGAGATGGTGCTGGTGAAGATGTTGATGGAGATTGACCCCCTCTCGATGAGAGGATCGTTGGTGATGACGATGGCTTCGATTTCCCCCTCCGGGAGGGAAGTTTCCCCGGCAGAACAGCTCCGCCGGAGCCCTAGATTGGTTCTGCCCAAGTTCCGCCTCGAGACGGCGGCGCTTCGTCCCGAAAGCTCTCTTATGATTTTTTCCAGGTCAAAACCCTCCATATAGCAGAAGATGGGCACCGGAGGGCTGCCAGGGGGCCCACAAGCCACAGGGGCGCGCCCTGGGGGGTAGGGCGCGCCCCCCAGGCTTGTGACCTCCTGGTGGGTCCCCTCTGGTATTTCTTTCGCCCAGTATTTTTTTATATTCCAAAATAATTCTCTGTAACTTTTCAGGACTTTTGGAGTTGTGCAGAATAGGTCTCTCATATTTGCTCCTTTTCCAGTCCATAATTCCAGCTGCCGGCATTCTCCCTCTTCATGTTAACCTTGTAAAATAAGAGAGAAAAGGCATAAGTATTGTACCATAATGTGTAATAACAGCCCATAATGCATTAAATATCAATATAAAAGCATGATGCAAAATGGACGTATCAACTCCCCCAAGCGTAGACATCGCTTGTCCTCAAGCGAAAGCCGAAATCGATAAATATGTCCACATGTTTAGAGATAGAGGTGTCGATAAAATAAAATATGGACATGAGAGCATCATGATCATCTTTAGAACAGCAATACTTATTGATATATAATTTCTCATGCTAGAGTAACAATTCATTCACAAGGTAAAGTATGAATCAAGAACTCTATTGAGAACCAACAAACTATGATCTCAGTCATTGAAGCAATTGCAATTTTGTGGCACCCTGCCTGATTACCAGTGTAGCCAGACGGTCGCCACGCATGCCAGCCCAGGAAATCGCTCTGGCATGCGCGTTTACAACAAGTATCAAGAACACAGGCATTTCTATTAATGGATATATAAGTCTTACATGATATTTTACAAGAGGTGATGGCAGCGGAAAAGCTCTATCTAATGCAGCATGGTCCTGGTGCGGCTCCCATCCACAGGGATCTGACTGGGTTACACCTCTAGCTCGCGAACGCTCCGGCTCCTCGACAACGGACGATAGATCCTTATGTGTTCCTGGCCACGTTAAAGGCCGCTGAGTACTTTTGAATGTACTCGCAAGCAAACCAAATAACATATACACCAAGCAATGCAATCCATGGCATTCAAGCATGTATTTATTAATAGAGCAACATTAATTATCATACCTATCTAGCAATATTGATTAGCATATCAAGTAAATAAGCCATCCTCCGAACATTCTCAGGAACCAGTCCAACTCTTAACCAGATCCAACTTACTCTCTTCCGGGTTGCCTCACAACCCTCAGAATATTCACGATCCACTGAGTACTTCAGGGCGTAAGACGAGTTCTTCCATCATTATTATCATTATTATGGTTGACCACCTAGTGAGGCCTGGACGGACTATCCAATACCGTGGACGCGGCTATTCGAATAGATTCTTACACTCTGCAGAGGTTGCGCACTTTACCCACACCATGGAGAACCTGGCCTCGTGGTCCCATTCGGGTGGACCAGTGTTGCTCCAACGAAACCTGCCTAACCTGTGACTCTTCCATCGTACCACCGGCAATCATCCTCCCCCGGAGTCCTGCCCTGGGTGGCCCCTGTGTCACCTCGTGACACCTGCCACCGTCGTGGCCAAACTAAACTGTCCCAAACGGGGACCGTGCGCAAAAACCAAACTGGGCTCACAGGGTTATCGCTGCCTACCTGATCAGGGTAGCACGCACGCATAACCCACCCTGTCTGGAGGTACCGGTGGAAGAGCACGGAGCCAGACCAAGTCAAGGTCGTCCCATACCGGCAAATGTGGTTGCACGGATAAGCCCGGACAGGTGACTCTAGATCAACCAACTAAGTTTAGCTTTAGCCAGCATTTAGCAAGCATGGTTATCTATCACAACAAGTTGTGGTGGCAACAACTACGCATCTAAGCAAATTACTTTGAATTATCACATAGAAAACTAATGCAAGTAATGTAAACAGTAAGTGCAATCTAACAGAAGTTTAATTATTTCTATCATAGGCATAATCATTAATTAAACACGCAAGAATAACACAAAGCAATGCTTTAGGGCATATATCAGATGGTCGGCTTGCCTGGGGTTGAAGGAATGCTCTGGGAAGAAGTGTGGGGAGTCCGCGGAAAGGGTCGCCGGAAAAGTTTCTCTCCCGGAGGGGCTGAATCGGAGTTACGAGTGAAAAGTTGTAAGGGTTTGACTGCCAAGGACCTTTCTGCAATTTATTTAAATTACATAGAGGTCCTCAGCAGTTTTTTTCGGGGAAAAGAATAAAAGACCTGCGCCGCCGGGCCGTGCTGGGCCGAAAGGGGCCGAGCCTGGGCTGCCAGCCAGGCCGCGAGGCTGGGCCGGCCCACCCGCACCCCCACCACCACCACTTATCCAGCGTGGCGAGGGCAGGGCCCGCCTAGCCTCGTCTCCTACCTCCTCTCCCTGTCCCCGACTGGAACAGGGGAGGAGTAGAGGAGGCTCGACACTGGCGACGGCTGGGCGGCTCCGGCGGCCTCCGGCCGAGCTCCGGCCACCGGCAAATGCGGGAGACGGAGCCGCATCCGAGTCGGGGTCCACACGCGCCAGGGAGGGGACGGAACGATGGTGGCATCGGTCGATAGAGGAGCTTCTAGACGGGCGTGCGCCGGCGCTTGCCGGCGGCTCGGGCTGCCCCAGGTGGAGATCGGACCACCTACGGACTCGGGACGGTGCCGTGCATCCGTCCAGGTGCAGAACCAACGCCGGGAAGAGGCGGGACGATGGCGCACCGTGGAAGCAGAGGACGGCGGCGGACGGACTTGGGGAAGACGCGGCCACAACGGCTCCGACGGCAAGGAGAAGTGGTGAGGAGGTTCGCCGGAGTACGGGGGCTCCTTTGGTGGTGGTGGGAGGGTGAGAGGGGCTCTGCCGCGGGCAATTTAGGAGGAGGAGGCCGGCGGCCATGGCGGCAAAGGCGGGCGGGGAGTGGCTCCGGTGATGGACGGATGGGTCGGGGAGGTTCCTGGGAGTGAGAGAAGGCTGGTGAGGTGGTGCTCGGTGCTCGGGGAGGCTCCGAGGTGGCCTATTTATAGGTGCCTGATGGCGAGCAGATAACACAGCCGCCGTGGCGAGCTTATCGCCGTCCTGGCGCTTGGGGAGGACATGGCTGGCTGCTTGCGACATCGGGAATAGTCTCGGGCGGACGGTGGAGGCCAGCTGGAGCTACGGGAAGGATCGAGGAGGAAGAAGACACGGGTCACAGGCGGCATAGAGCTCCGGCGAGGCTTGCCGTGGTGTGAGGAGAAAGAATGAGGAGGGGGAAGCTGCTGGAGAGTGGGCACGCGGCCGTCACGAAGCCACTGGACATGCCCGGACGAGCGCAGGCCTACCGGAGGCTAGCTGGCCAAGGTGACAGAGGCGCAGAGCGCCGTTTGGACGCGCTCACTGCGTGGTCACCACCAGCACCACGCATCCAGAGCACCTGTTTGGCTCTGGGACATGTCAAACAGATGCACTAGAGGTCACTGAGTTGACCTGAGATGGTTTGGAAGAAACTGGCTGCAAGAAATGACTGGTTGGACCTGAGAAGGTAGGTAACAGCAAGGTGTTTGGAGTGGGGTGGGGGAGATTCAGCTGGGGATAGATGCTGAGCTTTGCCTTGTTGTGATCTTACACTAAGATGAGTATTGTGGCCAAGTTTCAGACCAAATTGAGGATTGTAGCAAGCACTTGCTGTACAACCCACCATACTGGACAGAAATGCAAACCTTGATGTGGCACTCACATACTAGCTTGCATTGAGCTGGAATTTGGAGGAGTTGAGTGGTTTGAACACATGAAGCCACTGTAAAAGTTTCATACCAATTGGATACACCAAAATGGTACTTCCTTCACAGAGCATCCAAATGGACAGAAACTTGAGGAAAATGCTGTGGGAAAATGGATAGATGGATTGAGCTGATTTTTGGTATCCATGAGTGATTTGGCAATGTTAACCACCATGAAAAATTTCAGCTGAAATAGATCAAGGGTTCAAGCACTTCCTTTTCAATTTGCCCAACTGGACAGAATTTGCAAATTGATGTTGTGCTCAAAATTTGAACTATGGAACTTGGGATCTTGATGTAAATGGTGAAGATGTGGATAGGAGAAGCTCCACAATTTATTTGGGATTTTTTCCTGGCTACCAAAATGGTAGTTCCTTTAGAAAGGGCCCAAAATTCAATATTGGCATTAAATAGGAAAATGCAATTTCACTTATTTAATTATGGCCAATATTTTTATGGGAGCTAAATATGATCACAAATAATATCTCCACAAGTTTTCATGGACCTTGGAGATGGACAGATATTTTCTTGGATTTAATTCCTTTAACTGGCAGAAAAAGGAATTAATTATAAATGAAAAATATTGCAAATGACTTGGCAATATTTTTGCATATCCAGGGTTCATGGATAAAGGATGATCACTGGGAAAAGTTTGGGAAGGAGAAGATCAAAGGAAATTGGGGTTCCTTTGCAACTGCAAGAATTAGGGTTTCCCTTCCGGCAACTCGGAAGGTAGGGTTTCGGTGGAAAAGCCTGAGTATAGATCTTGGGTGGCAAGGTTGGACTGGAGAGAATCTCTGACTGAATAGGAAAGGCAAGGCTAGATGATCATCTTCATATACCCAGGAGCTAGAGGAATCCGATAACACCGAGAAAAAAGACGGGAGTCAAATCCCGCGAAGAAAAAAAACAGGAGCGAAGACCAGGGTGTTACAAACCTACCCCCCTTAAGAAAATCTCGTCCTCGAGATTTCCGGTCTTACCTCTCGGTGAAGGGGAACTTACCTGTGTGTGACTTGGATCCATCAGCGATCTTGTCTTTGTTGATTCACTGGCCTTTTAACTGCCTCTTCTGATGGGCCATGTGTTGTCTTTTCATACAGCTTCCTTCAATCCTTCTCTTTCCTGTCAAGTGTACCTTTTATTCTGATAGTGGTGTTGCTGGGTGGGGTAGTGGGTAATAACAAACAGCTCGGTTTCCATGGCCTGGAAGTGACTGCTTCGGGTTTTATTACGATACTTCGTACTCTGACTGTTTCGGGCAAGACACCCTTTTCTGGTACCAGGCTCACGTGCTCGTATGGCCTCGAGCGAGTGGGAGTGGCTTTCTTTTTGCCGTGTCAGAATGCTCAGTTTGGCTGTGAGTTCCCTACTGATGTTTCCTTCTGTCTTAGGCACTCTGACTTTGTCCTTAGGTGATCCACAATCCAGTATGACCAAGCAATTGTTGCTATATCCCCAACTGAAATGTCAGGCATGATCACAAAGTAATCATAGACAGTAATCTCTTATTCCAATGATGTCATGAGGTCCAGGAGCTGTTGGTGCAGACGTGCTTTGAGCCATTCTATCAGAACGTCTTGTTTCAAACTCTGTTGCTCGCGGTGATGGCTCTGTCGTATATAGCCTCTGTAGTCCTTGCTATGCCCACTGACTGAACATAGTATCGCTATCTTCCGGTGTGTCCTTCGGAGCATAGCCTCTTGTCTTGGTTGATGGCCCATATTCATGTTGAGTGCGGCAAGCTCGCTTGTAACCGCAAGTAGTGCACTGTTGTGGCCGCATATGCAAGAGTGTGACAAGGATTGGTAATACCACTCTGTCTGTGAAGCTATATCTTGTTGACCGTCATGGAGGTTGTTTGTCCATAACTTCTTTATTCTTGAGGATTCCTTCAATGGACCTGTAACGACCTGCCAAAACGGCTCCTTGATTGTTTTCCCGGTGTGTCGGGCTTGTTCTCACAACTTACTCTTGCATATCTCGTAGGGATTGATGTGCTCATATTCTTCCTTGAACTATGGGGCCAATGCTTCTCTGAACACAATCATTCCCGTGTACGAGTGGCTCGCATGAACTGATCCACTGGACTGCATGCTCACAACATATGCAGGTGTAGGATAACTCCTTTCATAACCACTGAGTTCCGCGGCAGATGTGTGTCCAGACTAGTTCGGGTTTTTGACAAGATTGTGGTAGGCACAAGGGCGTGTTGAAGAAGGCTAAATTTCTTACGCTCGAAGGTTCTGCCAAGGTAGCGTGCTAAAGAAGGCTGGGTATCGTATCCCAGAAGCTTTTATTCATGTGTCTTGCTGAGGGAGGTTGAGTGTCTTGTGCTGGAAGCTTCTCGCGGTAGCACGTTGGGGAAGATGGGAGTGCCGTATCCCAGAAGATTTTCTTACCAATTGGCGTACGGAGGAAGATTGGCAGTCTGGTGTCGTAAGCTCTTCTTGGTAGCTTGCGGAGGAAGGTTGGGTTCCTTATACCAGAAGCCTTTCACTGTGTACATAGTCGGATCTATGGCTGATTCTGGCTTCCTTCCGAGGTATCCGGAATTTACCCATAGCGGAGCCAAAACTTGATATAGGCCATATCTTGACTGAAGATATTCTGTTGATCAGGCATACCGCTTGTCCTTCTGCTGGTCTGATCATTGTTCCTGTAAAGGTTGCATGACTGTGGCAGACTTCATGTCGTTAATTAATTCGGAATACCCTTTGTATTCAAACCAGGTGTTGCTGATAATAAGCAGTTGACGGATCATCTTATTTGGTTCAGCTGAGCTTCCCAGCATGTGAAGCTCTCATTGATTCTGGGCAGTTGTGAACACATCCATATTTCTTGCAAACCTTGTCACAGTGCCCGGAAAATTTTGGATATGCACCGGTGAATTCCAGAATATGCTTTGAAATTTGTACCAACGTACCAGAGTTTTGTTGCCGCTCTTGGCACATTCGCATTCTTGAAGTATGTCTTTGGCGGAAAATAAATGATTCTTGAGTCTATTGAGAAAAGACTCGGTTCACCTTGCTGACTGAAATAGTCCCTGTATCGCGGACGGAATAATTTATCCTTACTGATGACCATTCCTGATAACTCATCTGACTGTTCCTCAGGTGTGATCGGTCTTGAGGCCAACTCTCCCAGGTATATTCTGGCCTTGTCTGTTGCACATGAATTCTGCTTCTGACCCATTCTTCACTCTTGACAGATCCGGTGTTGCTATTCTGGATACCAGGCAGTTGGCTTGTCTTGACTTTTGTTGAATTTGGATTATTGGGTATTATCCCAGTTGTACGCTGGTCTTCTCGACGTCACTTGCAGATGGATCCAGTCGGAGCGAAGAAACGGAACCGACAAAAGAAACAAGAACCGCGAAAACCAAAAAGCAAATAAAGCTCAAATTTTGTGGACCTTACACACGTGGCCGAGGATCCACTAGTATAACTAGCCTAGGGCACTCGATGCACCTCTAAGGATTTAGAAGCAAAACCACACAATGCTCCTGGTAGCACTGGTGTCAAGCTCCTACTACTTCCTTAGGGAACATCAAACTCGACGCACGACCATAGCGAAAATGGCTTAGTCAACGATCCTAAGGTTGTCGGGGAGAGATAGAAGTTATGGGCGTTTCCCAAAGGAAACTAGAGTTAAGGAGAGAAATGCCATGGCTAGCAAGCAGGGTAAGGATATCTGGTTTACCTAGGGGTTCAGGGTTCATGGGTCGTTGCCTGGTGCGAGCATTTCACACCGGAGGCAAGGGCCATGAGAGTTGGGTCTAATGGAGCCAAAGACCTATGGGGTTACCTTATGATCAATAGTAGCCGTGCCAGTTTGGCAAAGATGGTCGGTATCCATCTGGGCTTTCTACTGAACACAAGACAATGAAGTCTGGCTAGGGTAACCTATAGTCAGCCTGGCTCTGATACCATCCATTGTGGCGCCCTGCCTGATTACCACTGTAGCCAGATGGTCGCCACGCATGCCAGCCCAGGAAATCGCTCTGGCATGCGCATTTACAACAAGTATCAAGAACACAGGCGTTTCTATTAATGGATATATAAGTCTTACATGATATTTTACAAGAGGTGATGGTAGCGGAAAAGCTCTATCTAAGGCAGCATGGTCCTGGTGCGGCTCCCATCCACAGGGATCTGACTAGGTTACACCTCTAGCTCGCGAACGCTCCGGCTCCTCGACAACGGACGACAGATCCTTATGTGAACCTGGCCATGTTAAAGGCCGCTGAGTACTTTTGAATGTACTCGCAAGCAAACCCAATAACATATACACCAAGCAATGCAATCCATGGCATTCAAGCATGTATTTATTAATAGAGCAACATTAATTATCATACCTATCTAGCAATATTGATTAGCATATCAAGTAAATAAGCCATCCTCCGAACATTCTCAGGATCCAGTCCAACTCTTAACCAGATCCAACTTACTCTCTTCCGGGTTGCCTCACAACCCTCAGAATATTCACGATCCACTGAGTACTTCAGGGCGTAAGACGAGTTCTTCCATCATTATTATCATTATTACGGTTGACCACCTAGTGAGGCCTGGACGGACTGTCCAATACCGTAGACGCGGCTATTCGAATAGATTCTTACACTCTGCAGAGGTTGCGCACTTTACCCACACCATGGAGCACCTGGCCTCGTGATCCCATTCGGGTGGACCAGTGTTGCTCCAACGAAACCTGCCTAACCCGTGACTCTTCCATCGTACCACCGGCAATCATCCTCCCCCGGAGTCCTGCCCTGGGTGGCCCCTGTGTCACCTCGTGACACCTGCCACCGTTGTGGCCAAACTAAACTGTCCCAAGCGGGGACTGCGCGCAAAAACCAAACTCGGCTCACAGGGTTATCGCCGCCTACCTGATCAGGGTAGCACGCACGCATAACCCTCCCTGTCTGGAGGTACCGGTGGAAGAGCACGGAGCCAGACCAAGTCAAGGCCATCCCATACCGGCAAATGTGGTTGCACGGATAAGCCCGGACAGGTGACTCTAGATCAACCAACTAAGTTTAGCTTTAGACATCATTTAGCAAGCATGGTTATCTATCACAACAAGTTGTGGTGGCAGTAACTACGCATCTAAGCAAATTACTTTGAATTATCACATAGCAAACTAATGCAAGTAATGTAAACAGTAAGTGCAATCTAACAGAAGTTTAATTATTTCTATCACAGGCATAATCATTAATTAAACACGCAAGAATAACACAGATCAATGCTTTAGGGCATATATCAGATGGTCGGCTTGCCTGGGGGTGAAGGAATGCTCCGGGAAGAAGTGTGGAGAGTCCGCGAAAAGGGTCGCCGGAAAAGTTTCTCTCCCGGAGGGGCTGAATCGGAGTTACGTGTGAAAAGTTGTAAGGGTTTGACTGCCAAGGACCTTTCTGCAATTTATTTAAATTACACAGAGGTCCTCAACAGTTTTTTTTTCGGGGAAAAGAATAAAAGACCTGCGCCGCTGGGCCGTGCTGGGCCGAAAGGGGCCGAGCCTGGGCTGCCAGCCAGGCCGCGAGGCTGGGCCGGCCCAACCGCACCCCCCCACCACCACCACTTATCCAGCATGGCGAGGGCGGGGCCCGCCTGGCCTCGTCTCCTACCTCCTCTCCCTATCCCCCACTGGAACAGGGGAGGAGCAGAGGAGGCTCGACACCGGCGACAGCTGGGCGGCTCCGGAGGCCTCCGGCCGAGCTCCGGCCACCGGCGAATGCGGGAGACGGAGCCGCATCCGACTCGAGGTCCACGCGTGCCGGGGAGGGGACGGAACGATGGCGGCATCGGTGGACAGAGGAGCTTCTGGACGGGCGTGCGCCGGCGCTCGCCGGTGACTCGGGCTGCCCCAGGTGGAGCTCGGACCACCTACGGACTCGGGAGGGCGCCGTGCATCCGTCCAGGTGTAGAACCAACGCCGGGAAGAGGCGCGACGATGGCGCACCATGGAAGCAGAGGACGGCGGCGGCCAGACTTGGGGAAGACGCAGCCACAGCGGCACTGGCAGCAAGGAGAAGAGGTGAGGAGGTTCGCCGGAGTACGGGGGCTCCTTTGGTGGTGGTGGGAGGGCAAGAGGGGTTGTGCCGCAGGCCAATTTAGGAGGAGGAGGCCGGCGGCCATGGCGGCAAAGGCGGGCGGGGAGTGGCTCCGGTGATGGACGGATGGGTCGGGGAGGTTCATAGGAGTGAGAGGAGGCTGGTGAGGTGGTGCTCGGTGCTCGGGGAGGCTCCGGGGTGGCCTATTTATAGGTGCCCGACGGCGAGTAGATAACCACGGCCGCCGTGGCGAGCTTATCGCCGTCCTGGCGCTCGGGAGGACGTGGCTGGCTGCTTGCGGCGTCGGGAAGAGTCTTGGGCGGACGGTGGAGGCTAGCTGGAGCTATGGGAAGGATCGAGGAGGAAGAAGATGATACGTCTCCAACGTATCTACAATTTTTGATTGTTCCATGCTATTATATTATCTATTTTGAATGTTTTATATGCATTAATATGCTATTTTATATTACTTTTGGGACTAACCTATTAATCTAGAGCCTAGTGCCAGTTTCTGTTTTTTCCTTGTTTTTGAGTATTGCAGATAAGGAATATTAAACGGAGTGCAAACGGAATAAAATCTTCGCGATGATTTTTCTTTGACCAGAAGAAACCTACCAGACTTGGAGATGAAGGCAGGACACCTGCCGGAATAGGGGGGGCGCGCCCCTGGCTTGTGGCCCCCCAGCAAGCCTCCTAACCCTATTCTTCGGCCTATAAATTCCCAAATATTCCTTGAATACCAAAAAGATCCACGATAATACTTTTCCGCCGCCGGAAGCCTCTGTTCCCGTGAGATCCCATCTTGGAGCCTTTTCCGGTAATCTGCCGGAGGGGGATTCGATCACGGAGGGCATCTAAATCAACTCCATTGCCCCTCCGATGATGCGTGAGTAGTTCACCACAGACCTTCGGGTCCATAGCTAGTAGCTAGATGGCTTCTTCTCTCTCTTTGTTCTTCAATACCATGTTCTTCATGATCTTCATGGAGATCTATCCGATGTAATACTCTTTTGCGGTGTGTTTGTTGAGATCCGATGAATTGTGGGTTTATGATCAGATTATCTATGAATATTATTTGAATCTTCTCTGAATTCTTATATGCATGATTTCATATCTTTGCAAGTCTCTTCGAGTTATTGGTTTGGTTTGGCCAACTAGATTGGTAATTCTTGCAATGGGAGAAGTGCTTAGTTTTGGGTTCAGTCTTGCGGTGTCCTCACCCAATGACAAAGTAGGGGTAGCGAGGCACGTATTTGTATTGTTGCCATCGAGGATAAAAAGATGGGGTTTTCGTCATATTGCTTGAGTTTATCCCTCTACATCATGTCATCTTACCTAATGCGTTATTCTGTTCTTCATGAACTTAATACTCTAGATGCAGGCAGGAGTCGGTCGATGTGTGGAGTAATAGTAGTAGATGCAGAATCGTTTCGGTCTACTTGACACGGATGTGATGCCTATATGCATAATCATTGCCTTGGATATCGTCATAACTATGTGCTTTTCTATCAATTGCTCGACAGTAATTTGTTCACCCATCGTATTATTTTCCTTCAAGAGAGAAGCCTCTAGTGAAACCTATGGCCCCCGAGTCTATTTTCCATATTATATTTTCAGATCTATAAACCAAAAATACCAAAAATACTTTGCTGCAATCTTTTTACTTTTGTTTTACTTTTCTCTTTAGCAATCTTTTATATCTATCTCTATCAGATCTCATCCTTGCAAGTAACCGTGAAGGGATTGACAACCCCTTTATAGCGTTGGGTGCAAGAGTTTGATTGTTTGTGTAGTTGCGAAGATTGGGGACTTGCTTGTATCTCCTACTGGATTGATACCTTGGTTCTCAACAACTAAGGGAAATACTTATCTACTTTGCTGCATCACCCTTTCCTCTTCAAGGGAAAACCAACGCAAGCTCAAGAAGTAGCAAGAAGGATTTCTGGCGCCATTGTCGGGGAGATCTACATCAAGCCTACCAAGTACCCATCACAAACTCATCTCTTGCATTTACATTATTTGCCATTTGCCTCTCGTTTTCCTCTCCCCCACTTCTAAAACGATTTTCAGAAAAAACCAAAAAGATTTGCCTTTTTATTCGCCCTTCTTCCGTTCGTCTTTTCGTTTGCTTTTTGTTTGCTTGTGTGCTAAATTGCTTGCTTTGTCATGATGACTCAAGAGAATACCAAGTTGTGTGACTTCTCCAATACTAATAATAATGATTTTATTAGTACTCCGATTGCTCCCGCCACTAGCGCGGAATCTTATGAAATTAATGCCGCTTTGCTTAATCTTGTTATGAAAGAACAATTTTCCGGCCTTCCTAGTGAAGATGTTGCATCCCATCTAAATACTTTCGTTGAGTTGTGTGATATGCAAAAGAAGAAAGATGTGGATAATGATATTGTTAAATTGAAGCTATTTCCGTTCTCACTACGAGATCGTGCTAAAACTTGGTTTTCATCTTTGCCTAAAAATAGTATTGATTCATGGAATAAGTGTAAAGATGCTTTTATTTCCAAGTACTTTCCGCCCGCTAAGATCATCTCCCTTAGGAACGATATAATGAATTTTAAGCAACTTGATCATGAGCATGTTGCACAATCTTGGGAGAGGATGAAATTAATGATTAGAAATTGCCCCTCGCATGGTTTGAGTTTATGGATGATTATACAATTTTTTATGCGGGATTGAATTTTGCTTCTAGAAATCTCTTAGATTCCGCCGCGGGTGGTACTTTTATGGAAATCACATTAGGAGAAGCTACTAAACTCCTAGATAATATTATGGCAAATTACTCTCAATGGCATACCGAAAGATCTCCTACTAGTAAAAAAGTGCATGCTATTGAGGAAATAAATACTTTGAGTGAAAAGATGGATGAATTAATGAAATTGTTTGCTAGTAAGAGTGCTCCTATTGATCCTAATGATATGCATTTGTCTTCTTTGATTGGAAATAATAATGAATCTATGGATGTGAATTTTGTTGGTAGGAACAATTTTGGTAATAACGCGTATAGAGGTAATTTCAATCCTAGACCGTTTCCTAGTAATTCCTCTAATAATTATGGTAATTCCTACAAAAATCCTTATGGAAATTATAATAAGATGCCCTCTGATCTTGAGAATAATATTAAAGAATTTATTAGTTCGCAAAAGGGTTTCAATGCTATGATTGAAGAAAAATTGCTCAAGATTGATGATTTGGCTAGGAACGTTGATAGAATTATTGATTCTTTGAAAATTAGATCTACTCCACCCAAGCGTGATATTAATGAGTCTTTAAAAGCTATGAGAATTTCTATTGATGAGTGTAAGGAAAGAACCGCTAGAATGCGTGCTAAGCGTGAATGGCTTGAAAAGGTGTGTTCTCGTGATAATATTGATGAAGATCTTAAAGTGATTGATGTGACTCCTATTGAATCTTTGTTTTCTAATATAAATCTTGATAAATATGGGACTGGAGATAAGTCAACTTTAGTTAAAAGGCGTCCCAATGATTCGGAGTTTATAGATCTTAATGCTAAGATTGAGAAAAGTGGGATTGAAGAGGTCAAAACTTTAAATAGCAATGAACCCACTCTTTTGGATTTCAAGGACTTTAATTATGATAGTTGTTCTTTGATTGATTGTATTTCCTTGTTGCAACCCATGTTGAACTCTCCGCATGCTTATAATCAAAATAAAGCTTTTACTAAACATATCGTTGATGCTATGATGAAATCTTTTGAAGAAAAACTTGAGTTGGAAGTTTCTATACCTAGGAAGCTTTATGATGAGTGGGAACCTACTATTAAGATTAAAATTAATGATTTTGAGTGCCATGCTTTGTGTGATTTGGGTGCTAGCGTTTCCACGATTCCGAAAACTCTATGTGATGTGCTAGGTTTCCATGAATTTGATGATTGCTCTTTAAATTTGCATCTAGCGGATTCCACCATTAAGAAACCTATGGGAAGGATTAATGATGTTCTTATTGTTGCAAATAGGAATTATGTGCCTGTAGATTTCATTGTTCTTGATATAGATTGCAATCCTACATGTCCTATTATTCTTGGTAGACCTTTCCTTAGAACGATTGGTGCAATTATTGATATGAAAGAAGGAAATATTAGATTCCAATTTCCGTTAAGGAAAGGCATGGAACACTTTCCTAGAAAGAAAATAAAATTATCTTATGAATCTATTATGAGAGCTACTTATGGATTGCATACCAAAGATGACAATACCTAGATCTATTGCGTTATGCCTAGCTAGGGGCGTTAAACAATAGCGCTTGTTGGGAGGCAACCCAATTTTATTTTTATGCTTTTGTTTTTGCTTATGTTTTTGAGTGCTTTACACATTATTACCTCTATAATAATTGTGTTTTCTTGTTTTAATTAGTGTTTGAGCCAAGTAAGACCTTTGGGATGGTCTACGGTGGTTGTGATTTGATTTTGCTGAAAAACAGAAACTTTTGCGCTCAGTCCAGGAATTTTATAAATTCACCAGAGCGTCGAATGAGTCTGGAATTTTTACACAAGATTGATATACAAATTTCCCTGATTTTCCTAATGTTTCAGAATTTTTGGTGTTACAGAAGTATTCGAAGTTCACAGATTGCTACAGACTGTTCTGTTTTAGACAGATTCTGTTTTCTTTGTGTTGTTTGCTTATTTTGATGTATCTATGGGTTGTATCGGGGGGTATGAACCATGGAGAAGTTGGAATACAGTAGATATTACACCAATATAAATAAAGAATGAGTTCACAACAGTACCTATAGTGGTGATTTATTTTTCTTATACTAACGGATCTCACGAGTTTTCTGTTGAGTTTTGTGTTGTGAAGTTTTCAAGTTTTGGGTAAAGATTTGATGGACTATGGAATAAGGAGTGGAAAGAGCCTAAGCTTGGGGATGCCCAAGGCACCCCAAGCCATATTCAAGGATACCAAAGAGCCTAAGCTTGGGGATTCCCCGGAAGGCATCCCCTCTTTCATCTTCAATCCATCGGTAAATTTACTTGAGGCTATATTTTTATTCACCACATGATATGTGTTTTGCTTGGAGCGTCTTGTATGATATGAGTCTTTGCTTTTTAGTTTGCCACAATCATACTTTCTGCACACATCTTTTGAGGGGGACACGCATTAATCGTGAATTTATTAGAATACTCTATGTGCTTCACTTATATCTTTTGAGCTATGCAATGTTGCTCTAGTGCTTCACTTATATCTTTTTAGAGCACGGTGGTGTGTTATTTTATAGAAATAATTAAACTCTCATACCTCACTTATATTATTTTGAGAGTCTTTAAACAGCATGGTAATTGGTTTAGGTTATGAATTTAGTCCTAATATAATGGGCATCCAAGAGGGATATAATAAAAACTTTCATATAAAGTGCATTGAATACTATGAGAAGTTTGATTCCTTGCATATAATTTTGAGATATAAAGATGGTGATATGAGAGTCATGCTAGTGAGTAATTGTGGATTGGTAGAAATACTTGTGTTAAAGTTTGTGATTCCCGTAGCATGCACGTATGGTGAACCGTTATGTAACGAAGTCAGAGCATGATTTGTTTAATGATTGTCATCCTTTGTGTGAGGGTCGGGAGCGCGCGATGGTTAACTCCTACCAACCTCTCCCCTAGGAGCATGCGTCTAATACTTTGCTTCGATAACTAATGGACTTTTGCAATAAGTATGTGAGTTCTTTATGACTAATGTTGAGTCCATGGATTATACACACTCTCACCCTTCCACCTTTGCTAGCCTCTCTAGTACCGCGCAATTTTTGCCGGTGCATTAAACCCACCATATACCCTTCCTCAAAACAGCCACCATACCTACCTATTATGGCATTTCCATAGCCATTCCGAGATATATTGCCATGCAACTCCCACCGTTCCGTTTTTCATGACACGCACCATCACTTTCATATTGCTTTTTCATATAGAGTCATATTTTTGTTCTAGGTATCGAGTTGTAATTCTTGAGTTGTAAGTAAATAAAAGTTTGATGATCTTCATTATTAGAGCATTGTCCCGTGAGAGAAAAGGATGATGGAAGCTATGATTCCCTCACAAGTTGGGATGAGTCTCCGGACTTTACAAATAAAAAAAGAGGCCAAAGATGCCCACCAAAAAAAATGAGAGAAAGAGAGAAGGGACAATGCTACTATCTTTTTCCACACTTGTGCTTCAAAGTAGCACCATGATCTTCATGATAGAGAGTCTCCTATTTTGTCACTTTCATATAACTAGTGGAATTTTTCATCATTATGCACAACCACTTAGTTTCTTTTTGAGCTTTCATACACTTATAGCTCTAGTGCATCCGTTGCATGGCAATCCCTACTCACTCACATTGATATCTATTGATGGGCATCTCCATAGCCCGTTGATACGCCTAGTTGATGTGAGACTATCTTCTCTTTTTTCCTCACAACCTCCACCATATTCTATTCCAGCTATAGTGCTATATCCATGGATCACGCTCATGTATTGCGTGAGAGTTGAAAAGGTTTGAGAACATAAAAGGTGTGAAACAATTGCTTGACTTGTCATCGGGGTTGTGCTTGATTTAAATACTTTGTGTGGGGAAGATGGAGTATAGCCAGACCATATGATTTTGTAGGGATAAGATTTCTGAGGCCATGTTATTTTGAAAGGACGCAATTGCCTTGTTAGTATGCTTGAAGTATTACTGTTTTTATGTCAATATTAAACTTTTGTTTTGAATCTTACGGATCTGAATATTCATGCCACAATAAAGAATATTACATGGATAAATATGTTAGGTAGCATTCCACATCAAAAATTCTGTTTTTATCATTTACCTACTCGAGGACGAGCAGGAATTAAGGTTGGGGATGCTTGATACGTCTCCAACGTATCTATAATTTTTGATTGTTCCATGCTATTATATTATCTGTTTTGGATGTTTTATATGCATTAAGATGCTATTTTATATTATTTTTGGGACTAACCTATTAATCTAGAGCCTAGTGCCAGTTTCTGTTTTTTCCTTCTTTTTGAGTATTGCAGATAAGGAATATTAAACGGAGTCCAAATGGAATAAAATCTTCGCGATGATTTTTCTTTGATCAGAAGAAACCTACCAGACTTGGAGATGAAGGCAGGACACCTGCCAGGGAGTCACAAGCCTGCAGGGCGCGCCCCTAGGGGGGGCGCCCCGTGGCTTGTGGCCCCCCAGCAAGCCTCCTAACCCTATTCTTCGGCCTATAAATTCCCAAATATTCCCTGAATACCAAAAAGAGCCACGATAATACTTTTCCACCGCCGGAAGCCTTTGTTCCCGTGAGATCCCATCTTGGAGCCTTTTCCAGTAATCTGCCGGAGGGGGATTCGATCACGGACGGCATCTACATCAACTCCATTGCCCCTCCGATGATGTGTGAGTAGTTCACCACAGACCTTCGGATCCATAGCTAGTAGCTAGATGGCTTCTTCTCTCTCTTTGTTCTTCAATACCATGTTCTTCATGATCTTCATGGAGATCTATCCGATGTAATACTCTTTTGCGGTGTGTTTGTCGAGATCCGATGAATTGTGGGTTTATGAACAGATTATCTACGACTATTATTTGAATCTTCTCTGAATTCTTATATGCATGATTTCATATCTTTGCAAGTCTCTTCGAGTTATTGGTTTGGTTTGGCCAACTAGATTGGTAATTCTTGCAATGGGAGAAGTGCTTAGTTTTGGGTTCAATCTTGCGGTGTCCTCACCCAGTGACAAAGTAGGGGTAGCGAGGCACGTATTTGTATTGTTGCCATCGAGGATAAAAAGATGGGGTTTTCATCATATTGCTTGAGTTTATCCCTCTACATCATGTCATCTTACCTAATGCGTTATTCTGTTCTTCATGAACTTAATACTCTAGATGCAGGCAGGAGTCGGTCGATGTGTGGAGTAATAGTAGTAGATGCAGAATCGTTTCGGTCTACTTGACACGGACGTGATGCCTATATGCATAATTATTGCCTTGGATATCGTCATAACTATGCGTTTTTCTATCAATTGCTCGACAGTAATTTGTTCACCCACCGTATTATTTTCCTTCAAGAGAGAAGCCTCTAGTGAAACCTATGGCCCCCGGGTCTATTTTCCATATTATATTTTCAGATCTATAAACCAAAAATACCAAAAATACTTTGATGCAATCTTTTTACTTTTGTTTTACTTTTCTCTTTAGCAATCTTTTATATCTATCTCTATCAGATCTCATCCTTGCAAGTAACCGTGAAGGGATTGACAACCCCTTTATAGTGTTGGGTGCAAGAGTTTGATTGTTTGTGTAGGTGCGGAGATTGGGGACTTGCTTGTATCTCCTACTGGATTGATACCTTGGTTCTCAACAACTGAGGGAAATACTTATCTACTTTGCTTCATCACCCTTTCCTCTTCAATGGAAAACCAATGCAAGCTCAAGAAGTAGCAGAAGACACGGGTCACGGGTGGCACAGAGCTCCGGCGAGGCTTGCCGTGGCATGAGGAGAAAGAATGAGGAGGGGGAAGCTGCTGGAGAGTGGGCACGCGGCCATCACGAAGCCACTGGACATGCCCGGACGAGCGGAGGCCTGCCGAAGGCTAGCTGGCCGAGGTGACAGAGGCGCAGAGCGCCGTTTGGGCGCGCTCACTACGTGGTCACCACCAGCACCATGCGTCCAGAGCACCTGTTTGGCTATGGGACATGTCAAACAGATGCACTAGAGGTCACTGAGTTGACCTGATATGGTTTGGAAGAAAGTGGCTGCAAGAAATGACTGGTTGGACCTGAGAAGGCAGGTAACAGTAAGGTGTTTGGAGTGGGGTGGGGGAGATTCAGCTGGGGATAGATGCTGAGCTTTGCCTTGCTGTGATCTTACACTAAGATGAGTATTGTGGCCAAGTTTCAGACCAAATGGAGGATTGTAGCAAGCACTTGCTGTACAACCCACCATACTGGACAGAAATGCAAACCTTGATGTGGCACTCACATACTAGCTTGCATTGAGCTGGAATTTGGAGGAGGTGAGTGGTTTGAACACATGAAGCCACTGTAAAAGTTTCATACCAATTGGATACACCAAAATGGTACTTCCTTCACAGAGCTTCCAAATGGACAGAAACTTGAGGAAAATGCTGTGGGAAAAAGGATAGATGGATTGAGCTGATTTTTGGTATCCATGAGTGATTTGGCAATGTTAACCACCATGAAACTTTTCAGCTCAAATAGATCAAGGGTTCAAGCATTTCCTTTGCAATTTGCCCAACTGGACAGAATTTGCAAATTGATGTTGTGCTCAAAATTTGAACTATGGAACTTGGGATCTTGATGTAAATGGTGAAGATGTGGATAGGAGAAGCTCCACAATTTATTTGGGAATTTTTCCTGGCTACCAAAATGGTAGTTCCTTTAGAAAGGGCCCAAAATGCAATATTGGCATTAAATAGGAAAATGCAATTTCCCTTATTTAATTATGGCCAATATTTTTATGGGAGCTAAATATGATCACAAATAATATCTCCACAAGTTTTCATGGACCTTGGAGATGGACAGATATTTTCCTGGATTTAATTCCTTTAACTGACAGAAAAAGGAATTAATTATAAATGAAAAATATTGCAAATGACTTGGCAATATTTTTGCATATCCAGGGTTCATGGATAAAGGATGATCACTGGGAAAATTTTGGGAAGGAGAAGATCAAAGGAAATTGGGGTTCCTTTGCAACTGCAAGAATTAGGGTTTCCCTTCCGGCAACTCGGAAGGTAGGGTTTCGGTGGAAAAGCCTGAGAATAGATCTTGGGTGGCAAGGTTGGACTGGAGAGAATCTCTGACTGAATAGGAAAGGCAAGGCTATATGATTATCTTCATATACCCAGGAGCTAGAGGAATCCGATAACACCGAGAAAAAAGACGGGAGTCAAATCCCGCGAAGAAAAAAAACAGGAGCGAAGACCAGGGTGTTACAAATTTATCATAACATCGGAAAGAGTCAATATAAGAGCTTGTAAAGCAAATCCACATACTCAATCATCTTTTAGTCTTTCATAATTGCTAACACTCACGCGGTACCTATGAGGTCAAAGCTTCAATTGGACACAGAGAAAGATAAGGGCTTATAGTTTTGCCTCCCAACTATTTACCTCAAGGGTAATGTCAACAGAAATAACTCATGATCACCCACATCCGAGTGGATATATGTTTCTAGATCATTCCCCAAAACATGACGCTTGCCAAGAGAGAAAGGCGAAATAAAGGAAGTGGTGAAGATCACCACGACTCTTGCATAAAGGTAAGTACTAGAAAGTAAAAGTAACAGATAAGCCCTTCGCAGAGGGAAGCAGAGGTTGTCATCTGCTTTTATAGTTGGATGCGCAATCCCTTAATGCAAAAGAACGTCACTTTATATTGCCTCTTGTGATAAAGAACTTTATTATGTAGTCTGTCGCTTTTATTTCTTCCATATCACAAGTTCGTATAAAGTTTATTTTCCTCACACTAATAGATCATACATATTTAGAGAGCAATTTTTATTGCTTGCACCGATGACAACTTACTTGAAGGATCGTACTCAATCCATAGGTAGGTATGGTGGACTCTCATGGCAAAACTGGGTTAAGGGTGTTTGGATGCACAAGTAGTATCTCTACTTGGTGCAGAAGTTTTGGCTGATATGGGGTGGAAGCAAGCGTCACATGTTAAAGGATCTATAACCATATAACTTCTATTCGGAAATATGCAAACATAACCCATTATGTTGTCTTCCTTGTCCAACATCAACTTCTTAGCACATAATATTTTAATGAGTGCTCACAATCATAAAAGATGTCCAAGATAATATATTTATATGTGAACCTCTCTTTCTTTATTACTTCCTTTTAATTGCAACAATGACCAATCTCTATGTTTGTCAACTCACAACAAATTTCAATCGACATACTTCTTATATGTGAAGTCATCACTCCCCATAAGATCATCATATATACTCTTTGCTTTTATTCTATACTTCTTTCTATTTCTTTTTTCCTCAAGATCATAGCAAGCAAGCAAAGCCCTCAACTCAAAGCTACCTTTTATTATATAACTCTCGGACTCGCTTACATAGGGGGAACATAGAGCAAAACTCAAAACTAGATCACACTAAAAACTTTATTCTACGAGATCAAGATATAACCAAAAGGATCGAACTGAGAAAAAGGATAAAAGTAAAAGATGTGATGGTGATACGATACCGGGGCACCTCCCCCAAGCTTGGCACAAGCCAAGGGGAGTGCCCATACCCATGTGTTTAGTTGTCTTTCTTCGGAGGTGGCGATGTTGGAGAAGGATCTTTAAGCTTGTTCAGTTTCCTCTTAAGCATAAAATTATGTTCCCTCAGATCGTCTACTTCCTGCTCGAGCTTCAATATCCTTTGACATAATTCTTGCTTGCTCTCCTGCAGGAAACGAGAAGGGATAAATAGAACCTTTGGTTTTCTCCTTGTGTTTGGGAGGCTCGATTTCCTGAACTCCATGTGCATATCTCCTGGTTGAGGCAGGAGGGTCTCTTCTTCATCCGAGCTTTCTTCCTCATACTTGCCCTCTTGTTCCTCCTCCGAGAACAATCCATAAGAATCTAAGTCCCCATAGAGCTTGGGATTGGCAAGATAATGCGATACATATCTCTCCCCATCGGAATCTTGGGACGACATACTGCTCTAAATCTGCTGCAGAAACAGCTCAAAACGAAAACAGGAGGTATTGTCGTGATACGAAGGTCCAAACCTTCGAGAGATTATATAATGAATTTTTACCGACCTGAAGGAGTATACCACAAGAAAACGGAGTCCAGAGGGTACACGGGGTGGCCACAAGCCCCAGGGGCGCGCCCAGGGGGGTAGGGCGCGCCCCCCCGGCTTGTCGCCTCCTCGTGCACTTTTCGGACTACTTTAAATTTTCCTAATTTATTAAATATTCCAAAACGGAGAAAAATTGCTATTGGAAAAGTTTTGGAGTCGGTTTGCTTACCGTACCACATACCTATTCCTTTTTGGAGTCTGAAACGTTCTGGTAGGTCTCCCTAATGTACTCCTCCGGAGTCATGGTATTGATAATATTGGTTTAAACATTTATGGGAGTACCTGAGATATAATGTTTGATTCTTTGCCCGTTTACCACCTTCGGATTTGTGCCCTCGGCGTTGTTGATCTTGATGGCACCGGAACGATATACTTCCTCGATAATGTAAGGCCCTTCCCATTTAGAGAGAAGTTTTCCTGCAAAAAATCTTAAACCAGAATTGTATAGCAAGACATGGTCACCTACATTGAATTCACGCTTTTGTATCCTTTTATCATGCCATCTCTTAACTTTTTCTTTAAACAACTTGGCATTCTCATAGGCCTGAGTTCTCCATTCATCAAGTGAGCTAATGTCAAATAACCTCTTTTCACCAGCAAGTTTGAAATCATAGTTGAGCTCTTTAATTGCCCAATAAGCTTTATGTTCTAGTTCAAGAGGTAAGTGACATGCTTTACCATAAACCATTTTATAAGAAGACATACCCATAGGGTTTTTGTAAGCAGTTCTATAAGCCCATAATGCATCATCAAGTTTCTTAGACCAATTCTTTCTAGATCTATTAACAGTCTTTTGCAGGATCAATTTAATTTCTCTATTGCTTAATTCTACTTGACCACTAGACTGAGGATGATATGGAGATGCAATTCTATGATTAACATCATACTTAGCAAGCAATTTACGAAAAGCACCATGAATAAAGTGTGAACCACCATCAGTCATTAAATATCTAGGGACTCCAAATCTAGGGAAAATAACTTCTTTAAGCATTTTAATAGAAGTGTTATGATCAGCACTACTAGTTGGAATAGCTTCTACCCACTTAGTAACATAATCAACAGCAACTAGAATATGAGTATACCCGTTAGACTTTGGAAAAGGTCCCATATAATCAAAACCCCAAACATCAAATGGTTCAATAACAAGTGAGTAATTCATAGGCATTTCCTGACGTCTACTAATATTACCAATTCTTTGACATTCATCACAAGACAAGACAAACTTACGAGCATCCTTGAAGAGAGTAGGCCAATAAAAACTAGATTGTAATACCTTGTGTGCAGTTCTATCTCCAGCGTGGTGTCCTCCGTAGGCCTCGAAGTGACACTTGTGTAGGATCTGTTCCTGTTCATGCTCAGGTACACAACGTCTAATAACATCATCTACTTCTTCTTTATAAAGGTGTGGATCATCCCAAAAGTAATGTCTTAAGTCATAGAAGAACTTTTTCTTTTGTTGGTATGTGAAACTAGGTGGTATAAATTTAGAAACAATGTAATTAGCATAATCAGCATACCATGGAGCATTACGTGAAGCGTTTATGATAGCTAATTGTTCATCAGGAAAGCTATCATCAATAGGTAGTGGGTCATCAAGAACATTTTCTAACCTAGACAAGTTGTCTGCTACGGGGTTCTCAGCACCCTTTCTATCAATAATATGCAAATCAAATTCTTGTAGCAGAAGAACCCATCTAATAAGTCTAGGTTTAGCATCTTTCTTTTCCATAAGATATTTAAAAGCAGCATGATCAGTGTGAACAGTTACTTTGGAATCAACAATATAAGGTCTGAACTTATCACAAGCAAACACAACTGCTAAAAATTCCTTTTCAGTGGTAGCATAGTTTCTTTGAGCACTGTCTAGAGTTTTACTAGCATAATGGATAACATTTAATTTCTTATCAACTCTTTGTCCTAGAACAGCACCAACGGCATAATCACTAGCATCACACATAATTTCAAAGGGTAGGTTCCAATCAGGTGGTTGAACAACAGATGCAAAAATCAAGGCTTTCTTAAGAATTTCAAATGCTTCTACACAATCATCATCAAAAACGAATGGAACATCTTTTTGCAAAAGATTAGTGAGAGGCCTAGAAATCTTAGAGAAGTCTTTAATAAACCTCCTATAGAAACCAGCATGACCAAGGAAACTTCTTATACCTCTGATATCCGTAGGACACGGCATTTTTTCAATAGCATCAACTTTAGCTTTATCAACTTCGATACCTCTTTCGGAGATTTTGTGCCCCAAAACAATACCTTCATTAACCATCGAGTGGCACTTTTCCCAATTCAAGACAAGATTAGTTTCTTCGCATCTCTGCAAAACTCGATCAAGGTTGCTCAAGCAATCATCAAAAGAAGTTCCGTAAACAGAAAAATCATCCATGAAAACCTCAACAATCTTTTCAAAAAAGTCAGAGAATATAGCAGTCATACATCTTTGAAAGGTAGCAGGTTCATTGCATAAACCAAAAGGCATACGTCTATAAGCAAAGGTACCGAAAGGGCAAGTAAAAGTTGTCTTTTCTTGATCCTCTTTTGACACAGGTATTTGAGAGAAACCAGAATAGCCATCTAGAAAGCAAAAGTGTGTGTGTTTGGATAGTCTTTCTAGCATTTGATCAATAAAAGGTAGAGGGTAATGATCTTTCCTAGTAGCTTTATTTAATTTCCTAAAATCAATTACCATTCTATATCCTGTAACAATTCTTTGCGGCATCAATTCATTTTTATCATTAGGAACAACGGTAATACCTCCTTTCTTAGGGACACAATGAACGGGACTAACCCATCTACTATCAGCAATAGGATAAATTATACCTGCCTCCAGAAGCTTTAATATTTCATTTCTTACCACTTCTTTCATTTTAGGATTTAACCGTCGTTGGTGATCAACAACTGGTTTAGCATCAGGCTCCATATTAATTTTATGCTGACATAGAGTGGGACTAATGCCCTTAAGATCATCAAGAGTATATCCCATAGCAGCACGGTGCTTCCTTAGAGTTTTCAATAATCTCTTTTCTTCATGCTCTGAAAGGTTAGCACTAATAATAATAGGATATATCTTCTTTTCATCAAGATAAGCATATTTCAGAGTATCCGGTAATTGTTTAAGCTCAAACACGGGATCACCCTTGGGTGGAGGAGGATCCCAAGTATTTCAACAGGCAGGTTGTGTTTCAAAATAGGATGCTGATCAAAGAAAATCCTATCTATTTCATTCCTTTCATTCATATGCATATCGTTTTCATGTTCTAGCAAATATTGTTCTAAGGGATCAGTAGGAGGCACAGCAATAGAAGCAAGACCAATAATTTCATCCTTACTAGGCAATTCTTTATCATGGGGTTGTCTACGAAATTTAGAGAAATTAAACTCATGGGACACATCCCCAAAACTTACAGTAACAGTTTCTTTCTCATAATCTATCTTAGCATTCACAGTATTCAAGAAAGGTCTACCAAATATAATGGGACAAAAATCATCTTGTGGGGAACCAAGAACAAGAAAATCAGTAGGATATTTTATTTTCCCACACAAGACTTCAACATCTCTAACAATCCCAACTGGTGCTATAGTATCTCTATTAGCAAGCTTAATGGTAACATCAATTTCTTCTAATTCAGTTGGTGCAATATCATTCATAATTTCTTGATATAAGGTAAAGGGAATTGCACTCACACTAGCACCCACATCACATAAGCCATGATAACAATGATCTCCTATTTTAACAGAAACAACAGGCATGCCAACAATAGGTCTATGTTTATCTTTAGTATCAGGTCTAGCAATTCTAGCAGCTTCATCACAGAAATGAATAACATGCCCATCAATATTATCAACCAAGAGATATTTAACCATAGCAATACTAGGTTCAACTTTGATTTGTTCAGGGGGTGTAGGTGTTCTAGTATAAATCTTACGAACCACAGTTGAAGCTTTAGCATGTTCCTTTATTCTAACAGGGAAAGGTGGTTTCTCAATATAAGCAGCAGGAATAACAGGATCAACATTATAAATAATAGTTTCTTCTTCAACTTTAATAGATTCAACTACTTTCACTTCAATGGGAGGATAATATTTAAACCACTTCTCCTTAGGGAGATCAACATGAGCAGGAAAAGATTCACAGAAAGAAGCTACTATCTCAGAGTCAAGTCCATATTTAGTGCTAAATTCACGAAAAGCATCGGTGTCTATAAAGGATTTAACACAATCAAACTTAAGGTTTATACCTGACTCCTTACCTTCGTCGAGTTCCCAATCTTCAGAGTTGCATTTAATTCTTTCCAATAAGTCCCATTTGAATTCAATATCTTTCTTCATAAAGGAACCAGTACAAGAAGTATCGAGCATGGATTTATCATTACGAGAAAGCCGAGCATAAAAATTCTGAATAATAATTTCTCTTGAGAGCTCATGATTGGGGCATGAATATAACATTGACTTAAGCCTCCCCCAAGCTTGAGCGATACTTTCTCCTTCACGAGGCCAAAAATTATAAATATAATTCCGATCATGATGAACCAGATGCATAGGATAAAACTTCTGATGAAATTCCAATTTCAATCGGTTGTAGTTCCATGATCCAATATCATCACATAGCCTATACCATGTCAATGCCTTCTCCTTCAAAGATAAAGGAAAGACCTTCTTCTTGACATCATCCTCGGGCAAACCTGCAAGCTTAAATAATCCACAAACTTCATCCACATAGATTAGATGCAAATCAGGATGTAGTGTTCCATCTCCTGCATAAGGATTAGCTAGCAGTTTCTCTATCATACCCGAAGGAATTTCATAATAAATATTTTCAGTAGGTTCAGTAGGTTGAGGAGCAACTCTTTGAGCTTCCGGTCGAGGTGAAGATACCCCGAACAAGCCCCTCAAAGGATTATTTTCCATAGTAACAAGTGACAGTAAATTTCAGCACGCTATATAAATTTTTCCTTACCAAATTCCACTCACCAAAGGCGCTTCACTCCCCGGAAACGGCGCCGGAAAAGAGTCTTGATGACCCACAAGTATAATGGATCTATCTTAGTCCTTTCTATAAGTAAGAGTGTCGAACCCAACGAGGAGCAGAAGGAAATGACAAGCGGTTTTCAGTAAGGTATTCTCTGCAAGCACTGAAATTATCGGTAACAGATAGTTTTGTGATAAGATAATTCGTAACGGATAGCAAGTAACAAATGTAGCAAAGGTGCAGCAAGGTGTCCCAATCCTTTTTGTAGCAAAGGACAATCCTGGACAAACTCTTATATAAAGCAAAGCGCTTCCGAGGACACATAGGAATTTCTGTCAAGCTAGTTTTCATCATGCTCATATGATTCGCGTTCGTTACTTTGATAATTTGATATGTGGGTGGACCGGTGCTTGGGTGCTGCCCTTACTTGGACAAGCCTCCCACTTATGATTAACCCCTCTCCCAAGCATCTGCAACTACGAAAGAAGAATTAAGATAAATCTAACCATAGTATGAAACATATGGATCCAAATCAGCCCCTTACGAAGCAACGCATAAACTAGGGTTTAAGCTTCTGTCACTCTAGCAACCCATCATCTACTTATTACTTCCCAATGCCTTCCCCTAGGCCCAAATAATGGTGAAGTGTCATGTAGTCGACGTTCACATAACACCACTAGAGGAGAGACAACATACATCTCATCAAAATATCGAACGAATACCAAATTCACATGATTACTTATAACAAGACTTATCCCATGTCCTCAGGAACAAACGTAACTACTCACAAAGCATATTCATGTTCATAATCAGAGGAGTATTAATTATCATTAAGGATCTGAACATATGATCTTCCACCAAGTAAACCAACTAGCATCAACTACAAGGAGTAATCAACACTACTAGCAACCCACAGGTACCAATATGAGGTTTTGAGACAAAGATCGGATACAAGAGATGAACTAGGGTTTGGAGAGGAGATTTTGTTGGTGAAGATGTTGATGGAGATTGACCCCCTCTCGATGAGAGGATCGTTGGTGATGACGATGGCTTCAATTTCCCCCTCCGGGAGGGAAGTGTCCCCGGCAGAACAGCTCCGCCGGAGCCCTAGATTGGTTCTGCCCAAGTTCCGCCTCGAGATGGCGGCGCTTCATCCCGAAAGCTCTCTTATGATTTTTTCCAGGTCAAAACCCTCCATATAGCAGAAGATGGGCACCGGAGGGCTGCCAGGGGGCCCACAAGCCATAGGGGCGCGCCCTGGGGGGTAGGGCGCACCCCCCAGGCTTGTGACCTCTTGGTGGGTCCCCTCTGGTATTTCTTTCGCCCAATATTTTTTATATATTCCAAAATAATTCTCTGTAACTTTTCAGGACGTTTGGAGTTGTGCAGAATAGGTCTCTCATATTTGCTCCTTTTCTAGTCCAGAATTCCAGCTGCCGGCATTCTCCCTCTTCATGTAAACCTTGTAAAATAAGAGAGAAAAGGCATAAGTATTGTACCATAATGCGTAATAACAGCCCATAATGCATTAAATATCAATATAAAAGCATGATGCAAAATGGACGTATCAGGGTAGTTTGGCTTCGAGGCGGACAGGACCTCGCTCAAGTAGTAGACCGGCCGCTGGACCGGCTGGGCTCGGTCCGGCTCGGCCCGTTCGATGGCCATAACGACGCTGACCACCCGGCTGGTTGCCATGATGTAGAGCATCATCGGCTCCTTGTCAGCCGGCGTGGCCAGGATGGGCGCGATGGAGAGCGCTCGCTTGAGGTCGCGGAGCGCTTCGTCCGCCTGGTCGGACCAGGTGAAGCTATCCGTCTTCTTCAGCAGACGGTAGAGGGGGAGCGCCTTCTCCGCCAACCGGCTGATGAAGCGACTGAGTGAAGCGAGGCAGACGGTGATCTTCTGGACGTCGGCCAGGGTAGCTAGCCGGACCATGCTCTCGATAGCCCGAATCCTTTCCGGGTTGGCCTCGATTCCTCGTTCGGAGACAAGGAAATCGAGGAGTTGGCCGACGGGAACGCCAAATACGCACTTCTCCGGGTTCAGCCGGATTTCGAACTCGCACAGGCTCGCGAACGTCTCCTTGAGATCGTCTAGGAGGGTGCGGCTCTTTTTGGTCTTGACCACAACGTCGTCCACGTAGACGTGCACGTTGCGGCCGAGCTGCCTGTAGAGGCATCACTGCATGCAACGCTGGAAGGTGGCGCCAGCGTTTTTCAGCCCGAACGGCATGGTGATGTAGCAGAATGCCCCGAAGGGGGTGATGAAAGCTGTCCGATCCGGTCGCCCGGATTCAGCTTGATCTGGTGATAGCCTGAGTAGGCATCCAAGAAGGACAGCAGCTCGCAGCTGGCCATGGAATCGATCACTTGATCGATACGGGGCAGAGCGAATGGGTCCTTGGGGCATGCCTTGTTCAGGCTCGTGTAGTCGATACACATGTGCCAAGTCTTGTTCTTCTTCAGCGCCAGGACCGGGTTTGCTAACCAGTCAGGGTGGAAGACTTCCATGATGAAGCCGGTAGCTAGCAGGCAGGTGATTTCTTCATCGATGGTTTTCCGCTTCTCCTTAGAGAAGCGGCACAGCGGTTGCTTGACCGGTTCTGCATCTGGTCGGATGTGCAGGAAGTGCTCGGCGAACTTCCTCGGGACTCCGGGAATGTCTTTGGGCGACCATGCGAAGATATCCCGATTCTCACGGAGGAAGTCAACGAGCTCGCTTTCCTATTTGTCGTTGAGGCCGGCCCCGACCACGACATACTTGCCGGTGGGGTCGGCCGGGTCGAGCGGGACCCTTTTGGTGTCCTTGCCGGTTGCCGGCTAGAACTGGGATTCCTCAGCTGGTTGCTTCAGCTTGGGCTCGGGCATGAACGGCTGCTCGCGAGCCAGGGCCACGAGCCGGTCGATCTGTCGCCGCTCCTCGGGAATGACGAGGTATTCGGCTAGCTTGGAGCCGGCCAGAGCGCACTCGGTCGACTTCTTGTAGTCGTCGGTGACGGTGATGATGCCGTTGGGACCCGGCAGCTTCATCTTCAGGTAGGCGTAGTGGGGGACCACCATGAATTTGGCTAGAGCCGGTCGGCCGAGGAGCGCCTCGAAGGGGCTGGAGAGGTCCACCACCTCAAACCAGATGGGTTCACAGCATAAGTTCTTCGCCGTGCCGAACAGCATGTCCAGCCAGATCTTGCCAATCGGGGAGCACGAGAGGCCTGGCACGATGCCGTGGAAGACAGTCTGGGTCGACTGGACCTCCGACTGCCGGATGCCCAGCTTGTTCATGGCGTCGCGGTAGAGGATGTTGATGCTTCTACTGCCGTCGACGAGGACCCGCGTAAAGCGGATGGTGCTTCACTCGGAGACGAGCGTGGGATCGAGGACCAGCGCGTAGCCACCCGGTGTGGGCATCATGGTCGGGTGGTCCTCATGCCCCCAGGTGATGGGTTTGTCCGACCAGTGCATGTACTGGGGGACCAGGGGAACGATGGCGTTAACCTCCTGCGCACGCAAGCGCTGGCTGTGCTTGTTGAGTTCCTCCGAGGTGAAGACGACATAAGTCGCATCCTGGCGCGCGTATTCATCCCGGGCGCCGCCGGCTCCCGGAGCGGGCGGCGGTGGCACCGGTGGCGCTGGTGCGGGGGGCAGAGCGTCGCCCCGGGCAATCTTGGTGAACCGGCTACACTGGCGAGCCATGTGGGTGGCCGGTTTGGCCCCGCTATGAAACTTGCAGGGCCCGTCAAGCATCGACTCGAAAAAGTACTTGGGCTGCCAGGGCTGCTTCCCCTCGTTGGTGCGTTGGCGTCGGCTGGGGGCCGGGCCATCCGCCATCTTGCCGTCGTCTACGGCGGCGACTTGCCGGCTGTCGTAGCGGGCATCCGGCTGGTCGGGCTTGCGCTGGCCCTGGTCCTGTTGTGACCTGCCGGTCATGGGCGTGACAGCTGGCTTGGCTAGTGTCGGTTTGCCGGTGGCGTCGACCATGACCGGGGGCTTCATGGAGGACTCGGCCATGGCGTAATCGTCCACGATGGCCATGAGATGTGCCAGGGTCGCTGATTCCCGACGCCTGAGCTTGTGCTTGAGGAGGGTGTCGTCCCGGCAGCCGTCGATGAAGTACTAGATCGCCTGCACCTCATGGACGCCCTCGCAAGAGTTGCAGAGCTCGGTCCACTACGTAAGGTAGTCGCGGAGGAGCTCGGTCGGCCCCTGGCCGCAGAGGGCCAGTTGATGGGGCCGGTCGGGATGCTTGTACGTGCTGGTGAAGGTGCGCACAAACGCCTCCTGGAAGTCCAGCCAGCCATTGACGCTGCCGGACGGGAGGCTGTGGAGCCAGGTCCTAGCCGAGCCGAGCAGCATGAGTGGCGCTTAGCGTACCACCACATGCTTGTTGCCGCCGGCGATGCCGACGGCGGTGGTGTAGTCGGTCAACCAATCCTCTGGCTTGGTCAAGCCATTGTACTTGGGGGTGTCATGCGCCAAGGTGAAGCCCTTGGGGAACGGTCCCTTCAGGATGCGCGGCCTGAAGCACGGCGGGCTGGCGGTGTTTTCCTCTTCCGCGGCTTGGAACTCCGCCAGGCAGTCGAGGCGGAGGCGAGCGTCTTGGTCGTCCAGGATGCGCGGGCCGACACGCTCGGCCGCCGGACGCCGGGCCGCTGGCTGCTCGGCCACCCGGTCGCGGTTTTTCCCCCCGCGCGGCTCGCTCCGCGTCGGCTGGTGGTTGGCCTGGCCAGCCGGCTTGTTTGCGCGGCTGTTCACGACCGACGGGATGCGGTCCCGGCGGCCCCTGCTGCCCGCGTGCCGGTTGTCGCGGCGAGGGTTTCCGGTATGAGGCGGAGATGCCTAATGCATGTCCCGACGGCCACCCGCGGGCCGGTGGGAGTCGGTAGTGTCGGCGTTGGTCCTTGAGCGGGAGCCAGCCGGGTCACGAGACGACTGGGCCGACTGGTTTTGCTGCAAGTTTGCAGCTTCCACGAGGGCGAAGATGCGTTCCTGCTGCGCCTCGCGGGCCGGGCCGTCGAGCTCTCGCAGCTCGCTGAGGGCGGCCTGCGCGGCCCTCATGTTTTGGATGGGCGTGTTGTAGACAGGCCGGCCGCCGACCAGCTGTCGGCCGACGATGCCGCCGCGGCAGCGTACTTCTCCCATCCGGCTGGGACCCTCGTCAGCCGGCATGAGACCATGGGCCGCGTTGAACTTGCGATGCACGGCTGCGAGCTCGCGCTGGGTTGCCTCTAGCGCCTCCGCCTCCGTGAGCAGGCATTGACGGTGGCTGTCTAGCTCCGCGGTCGCAGCATCTGGGTCGGCCCCGGTCTGGATGGGTGCGCGCAGTGTGTCCACCGCCACGTGCAGCGGGATCCGCTGCGCCAACACGCCAGCCTCAGAGGCGGCGGTCATCACTTCCACATGGATGCAGAGGTCGCCGATGGCGTCTGAGAGGTAGCTGTCATTGGACGACGGCAGCTCGTCGCAAATGAGCACCTCGGCGGGGTACTCGTTGGTGACGACCGAGACGTAGACGCGGTGCTTGCCGAAAGGGACGATGGAGTCGTCCTCGGGGAAGGCCGCGTTCTCGAGGCAGCGAGTGTTGTCGTTGACGCAGTCGAGTGCGCCGTAGCACACGACCAGGCCGTGCGCGATGCGCGCGCCGGAGGCGGTAAAGGGTCCCGCCCGAAACATAACTCCGGCCGGCGTCACTGCCGGCCCCACGGTGAGCGTCAACTGTCGTGGTATTTCCGCGGCAGATGCCATGGGGTGGCTTAGATCGTGGTTTGGGGCCGACGGGCGCCGGCGGCGTCCGGGGAAGGGTACAGGCGCAACGCACATGACACAGAGCTACCCAGGTTCAGGGCCCTCCGATGGAGGTAAAAACCCCTAGTCCTGCCGGAGTGACTATATGCGATCACAATACAAGGTGCTCCTCGAGTTGTTCATGAGGGAGAAGGAGGAGCTCTCGCTACCGACCTCTTTGCCTCTATTTGGTGGTGTGTGTGGATGCTCGTGGGGTGTCTCTATGCGTCTCCCTTGTCCTCGTCCTCGTCCCCTCTCTAAGGGGAGCTGGGGGCAGGCTTTATAGTGTAGTCGGCTGATTACAATAAGGGGTAAAAGAAGGGATGCGGGCCCCGGTTGCCAGCCTCTCAGGCTGGCTGTGGGGCCCACCGGCTATCGAGTCTTGCCGGCGTGGGACCCGCCGGTCGTGCGCCACTGTGGCTCGCACACCGGGTCGTCATGGAGTAGTTAGGCGCACGCCCGCTACAGGGCCGCCCCACCCGGTCAAGTCTGGGGGTCACCGTAGTCCTATAGTCGCACCCTGTCGTCGTCAGCGAGTCTTGTAGCCACGCGAGCACTGTTAACGCACCATGTAGCCACGCGGGCGTCCCCTCGGGGTCTTGTCTTGTTATCGTGCGCCGGCCCGGGTGGATGGGACGGGCGCTGACCCGCCGGCTGTCGCCTGGGCGGGCCAGACGGGCCGGTTGCCACCAGCCGGCTAACAGCGGGATGGACGGACGCGCCGGCTGACGCTAGTCCGACCCCCAAATGTCTTGGAGTCTGGTTTCCTCCGCCTTGGTATACCCAGGGGCCATATCCCCATCAATATCGTATGAATTATGGTTTGGCAAGAAACCCAAGCTGTCATTTCTTTGGGATGCGACGCTTATGTCAAAAGGCTCCAGCCTGATAACATCGAATCCAAAGCGGGGAAGTGTGTATTCATAGGATACCCTAAGGAAACAATTGGGTACACCTTCTATCTCCGATCCGAAGGCAAGGTCTTTGTTGCCAAGAATGGATCCTTTCTAGATAAGGACTTTCTCTTGAAAGAATTGAGTGGGAGGAAGATAGAAATTGATGAGGTTATTCAACCATCACTTCAATTAGAGAGTAGAGCAACACAGAAACATGTTTATGTGATGCCTACGCCAATTGAGGAGGAAGCTAATGATGATGATCATGAAGCTTTAGATCAAGTCACTGCCGAACCTCGTAGGTTGACAAGGACACATGCTGCCCCTGAGTGGTATGGTAATCCTATCTTGGAGGTCATGTTGTTAGACAATAGTGAACCTACGAGCTATGAAGAAGCGATGGTGGGCCCGGATTCCGACAACTGGCTAGAGGCCATGAAATCCGAGATAGGATCCATGTATGAAAACAAAGTGTGGACTTTGGAGGAATTATCTGATGGTCATAAGGCCATTCATAACAAATGGATCTTTAAGAAAAAGAAGGATGCTGATGGTAATGTCACTGTCTATAAAGCACGACTTGTCGCAAAAGAGTTTTTGCAAGTTCAAGGAGTGGACTACGATGATACTTTCTCACCCATAGCGATGCTTAAGTCCGTCAGGATCATGTTAGCAATAGCTGCATTTTTCGATAATGAAATCTGGTAGATGGATGTCAAAACAACGTTCCTTAATGGTTTCCTTAAGGAAGAGTTGTATATGATGCAACCAGAAGGTTTTGTCAATCCTAAAAATGCTAACAAAGTGTGCAAGCTCCAGCGGTCCATTTATGGATTGGTGCAGGCATCTCGGAGTTGAAATCTTCGATTTGATGAGGTGATCAAAGTGTTTGGGTTCATACAAGTTTATGGAGAAGCTTGCATTTACAAGAAAGTGAGTGGGAGCTCTATAGAGTTTCTAATATTATATGTGGATGACATATTGCTGATTGGAAACAATATAGAACTTTTGGAAAGCGTGAAGATATACTTGAACAAGAGTTTTTCAATGAAAGACCTCGGAGAAGCTGCTTACATATTAGACATCAAGATCTATAGAGATAGATCGAGACGCTTAATAGGACTTTCACAAACCACATACCTTGATAAAGTTTTGAAGAAGTTCAAAATGGATCAGTCTAAGAAAAGGGTTCTTGCCTGTCTTACAAGGTGTGAAGTTGAGTAAGACTCAATGCCCAGCAACTACAGAAGATAGAGAAAAGATGAGAGTCGTCCCCTATGCCTCAGCCATATGCTCTATCATGTATGCAATGTTGTGCACAAGACCAGATGTGAGCCTTGCCATAAGTATGGCCAGAAGGTTTCAAAGTGATCCAGGAGTGGAACACAGGACAGCGGTCATAAATATCCTTAAGTGCCTGAAGAGGACTAAGGAGATGTTTCTCCTTTATGGAGGTGATCAAGAACTCGTCATAAAGGGTTACATCAATGCTAGCTTTGACACAGATCCGGATGACTCTAAGTCTCAAACCGGATACGTATTTATTCTAAATGGTGGAGCAGTCAGCTGGTGTAGTCAGCTGCCCAGGTTTCACAAGAGGACCAGACATATAAAGCGCCCCTTCAATTCCATCCGCGATTACATCAAGGAGGAGGACATAAACATTTGCAAAGTATATACGGACCTGAATGTCGCAGACCCGTTGACTGAACCTCTCTCACGAGCAAAACATGATCAGCACCAGAACTCTATGGGTGTTAGATTCATTACAATGTAAAGCTAGATTATTGACTCTAATGCAAGTGGGAGACTGTTGGAAATATGCCCTAGAGGCAATAACAAAGTTGTTATTATCATATTTCTTTGTTCATGATAATCGTTCATTGTCCATGCTGGAAGTGTATTGACCGGAAACTTAAATACATGTGTGGATATATGAGCAACATTGTGTCCCTAGTGAGCCTCTATTAGACTAGCTCGTTGATCAAAGATGGTTAAGGTTTCCTGACCATAGACATGAGTTGTCTTGATAACGGTATCACAACATTAGGAGAATGATGTGATGGACAAGACCCAACCGCAAACATGGCATTTGATCATATCACTTAGTTTATTGCTACTGCTTTCTTCATCGCAAGTATCTATTCCTAAGACCATGAGATCATGCAACTCCCTGACACCGGAGGAATGCCTTGTGTGTATCAAATGTCACTTCATAACTGGGTGATCATAAAGGTACTCTACAGGTATCTCCGAGGGTGTATGTTGGCTTGGCATGGATCGAGACTGGGATTTGTCACTCCGTATGACCGAGTGGTATCTCTGGGCCCTCTTGGTAATACAACATCACAAGAAGCTTGCAAGAAATGTGACTAAGGAGTTAGCCATGGGATCTTGTATTACAGAATGAGTAAAGAGACTTGCCGGCAATGAGATTGAACTAGGTATGAGATACCGACAATCGAATCTCGGGCAAGTAACATGCCGATGGACAAAGGGAACTGCATATGGGATTGATTGAATCCTTGACATCATGGTTCGACTGATAAAGATCTTCGTCGAATATGTATGAACCGATATGGGCATTCAGGTCCCGCTATTGGTTATTGATCGGAGAGGTGTCTCGGTCATGTCTGCATGATTCTCGAACTCGTAGGGTCCGCACGCTTAGCGTTCGATGACGATATAATATTATTGGGATATGTATGTTGGAGACCAAATGTTGTTAGGAGTCCCGGATGATATCCCGGATGTGGCGACGAGCTCCAGAATGGTTCGGAGGTAAAGATTTATATATGGGAAGTTCGTATTCGGTTTCTGGAATAGCTTCGCGTTTTACCGTTTTTTGTCGGGAATGCCGGAAGGGGTTCCGGGGGTCCACCGGGGAGGTCCACCTGCCCCGAAGGGCCTAATGGGATGAGAGAGGGAGCGCACCATCCCCTGGTGAGCTGGGCACCGCCCCTCCCAAGGTCCCATGCGCCAAGGGTTGGTAGGAGGAAACCCTAAGGGGGCGCCCCCCCCTAACTTGGGGGCTACTCCTCCCCCTATCCCCCCACCTTGGAGGAGGGGTTTAGGGCCGGCGCCCCTCCCCCTGCTCCTATAAATAGAGGAGGGGTGGGAGGTCTGCCACACACCTCTTCTCCACCCCCTGGCGGCTGCCCTCTCTCCCTCCCGTTTTCTCCTCCGCCCTAGTTCTGCAGCGCTTGGCAAAGCCCTGCTGAAGTAGCTCCACCACCACTGTCGCCACGCTGTCGTGCTGCTGGAGATCCCATCTACTACTCCGTGGTCGCTTGCTGGATCAAGGAGGCAGAGACGTCATTGAGCTTCACGTGTGTTGAACGCGGAAGTGCCATCCGTTCGGCGCTTGACCGGGACGGATCGTGATTGGACCGTGAAGACGTACGACTATATCAACCACGTTTTTAACGCTTCTGCTTAACAGTCTACAAGGGTATGTAGACACACTCCTTCTCGTAGCTATGCATCTCCATGGATAGATCTTGCGTGTGCGTAGGAAAAAATTTGTTTACCATGCAATGTCCCCATCAGTTACAACCAGGATATGAGTTCTCCTTATATAGCACTCTAAACCAACTTAGAGCTAGGATATTTTGCGAGTAGTGAGCTAAGCACTACATCACAGCGAACTACCTTACCTAGTAAGCTACCTTGATTTATTTACTCCCTTAATTAATAAGGCATGCAGCCGCCGCTGCCGACCTGCCCATGGCATGCTAGCTAGAAAACGGTTGCTGCTGCTGTTGAGTGCATGTTGCCGACATGCAGCCTTTGTAGACAAGTTTTGACTCAACACACAACACCCTAGTGACCAAAGATATCTTATCAAGAAGGGGAATGAAGATTGGGGACCACAGGTGCTTCTTAGGTCTCTCCCAATGCTGCATCTTGTACATGTGCTAAGGCTACCATGTAGGCGAAAAATCTAATGTGGCAAGGTAATTAAGAGGAGAGAGATGAGTGTGGTAAACCCAGGAAGAAACAATGCCAAGCGCGTGAACCTAGGCAAAACACTTAAATAAAAGAAACCCACCAATGCATGAATAACTTTAGTTGCTAAATCATTAAATGAAGGATGCTTAGCGACAACAAGTTAAGCACCTATGCATTGGGGGCTTTAGTTGCTAAGTCATTTAATGTGCTTAGCACCTTCTTAGCATTGAAGGTAGCCTTATGCAATACCAGTCTGGAAACGGGAAAACACTTGTTTGTGAAGTGTAGGGAGGTCAAGGCGGTGTGGAGGGAAATGAAGGCAGAGCACATCCAGGTGAAGCTCAAAAGTTGTGGCAGCATAACCGAAATGATGGATGAGTTGTGGAAGCTCCCGGGTGAAGCTCGAAAGTTGTGGCAGCATAACCGAAATGATGGATGAGTTATGGAAGGTCCCAGAGGTGGAGAGGATGGAAATCGTCATCATGTGGTGGCTATGGTGGACACAGAGAAACAAGATCACAGAATGAGAGAAGCTACTCGAGGCGCACGCCTTTGTGTACAGAGATGCATGCACTGTGGCAGAATATCAGGCTGGTTCCAATGCATCGGTGCTAAGGATGCCACATAGGCAAAAAGGTGATGTGGCAAAGCAATTAAAGAGGAGAGAGAGCATTATGGTGACCCCAGGAAGAACCGGTTCTAAGCATGTGAACCTATGTAAAATGACTAGCAACCAATGCATGAAGAAGTTTAACTATTAAACAATTCCATGAGGGAAGCTTAGCAACAAAAGCTAAGCACCTATGCATTGGGGAGACTAGTTGCTAAGGTTTTTAATACACTTAGCACCCCCTCTAAGCACCGGTCCATTGGAACCAGCCTCGGGGTTGTTTTGGCAAACAGAATCCACCAAAAACAAAGGAGAACATGAGGTGGGCGCCACCACCAGTGAAAACTACAAAATTCAATGTGGATGTCGCGTTCATGGTAAGTGAAGCAATGGGAGCCTCGGGCGTCGTTGCAAGGAATTGTCAAGGGGAAATTGTTGCAGCTAGGGTAGGACCTGTAGCAACCAAATATTAAGGGAGCCAAATGAGTGAATGTGACATTGAAAAGGCTAGGATGATCAGACAGGCCGGAGGATTAGTAGAACAATTAGCTGAAGGATAGGCTTATTTGGCAGATTTCTTCTAGGAAGGGGGGGGCAAGGCGCAGAATTGACCCCAAGACGCTCCGCCACTGGGCAGGACGGATCTCTTAGGTTTTTTATTCCTTCGGCGCGGAATTAGTTGCTTTCAAGAAAAAATTGTATCATGTCATACTTAATAACTAGGAAAACACTTTCTTTCATCCCACTGATTTCTCGATCAAATCAGCCGATTACCTCATGCGACACGTGTCGTGGGCCATGCACGTCCCTATCCACTCCCTTGCCTTATTCTATGGAAAGTGCTTCGCTCCATCCGGATGCACGCATCCGGTCGAGCGACCGCTTCAGGCGTCGTCCGATCCTTCTCGGCCGTATGGTGGACAGGCCGTCCCGTGGTCCCCATGGGACCCAACCCACGGACGAGCTTGCCTGCTCCCTGCGGCGTGCTCCCATCTGTGCTCCCCTTTTCTTATTTTCCATCCAACGGCCAGACCAAATCTCCTCCTCCACGTCCCCCTTTTCAGCTAAGAAATAACAGTAAATCTTCCGTATTTCCCTCTCAGCCGGTAGTACCTGACTAACCACCATATTTTCATCTTCAAGAGCTAACCGGCGCAAGGACGACGTACACATGGACGACCACGGCGTGCATAGCAATGTGGCCCGTAAAACATGCGGCACCGGCGTTCCTCGCGTAGATGTCGGACGTGACATGAGTTGACCCGTGCAAGGATGGCGTACACACATGCACTGCGTACGCATCCACGACCGGGCCGTGCACAATGGCATGGCCGGTGCAGGCGGCGGCGTCGGAGGCCCTTACGTCAACAATGGAGATGAGTCTGTTGGGACAAACCAGGTCCGGCGACGAATGCTAAGTAGCCTCCGGCGACACGAATGTCGAACGAACCTCTCTCTCGCACACTCGGACGCACGGAGGTGAAAAAAAAGAAACTCACACTGGACACAAGAATTTTCGGTGACAAACGCCTCGCCGCACGAACGGCGTTACGGCTGCACGAACGACCTCAATTTACTGAGCAGATAGCTGGGCTCGGCAACAAACCACAGGACACGGTCAATACACATGGACGTGGTTTTATACGCGGGCTAACCCAGCGCACGTACGCACGACGCATCCAACCTCGCTTCCGCAGCCGGCGTGCCGATCTCCTTGGCTCGGCCGCGCGCATGATGCTGGCCTGCCAACAGATCCTACATGCATGCCACTCCAGGCATCAGCCACATGCATGCACGCACATGACTAACCCGCATGCACCACACGCTACAGCCATGCTACACACAACTAGGGCATGTACAATGGTTGATGTCGTGGGACAATAGAAATGGATAGTGTAAAGGAGCATGATCTATCGAGACGTAAATGGGTGGCACGGTGATTTTAGTGTGTTCGGGCCTCTCGCGGTGGAGATAACAGCCCTACGTCTCGTTCTCCGAGAAGGCTTTGCTTATCTGTCATGAACACAGAGTTACATGGTGTATTTGAGAGAGAGGGGGGAGAACGGATCTCCATGCCTGAGCTAAGTCCTCAGACTAATGGCGAGAGAGCCGAGGAAGAAAAGTGCCCCCTAGCTATGTGGTGGGGGGTAGCTTATATAGAGTGCGCCACCCCCTCACCTCTTATGTTACAAGATGGTGGCGTTAATGCCATAATGTCAGCCCACTACGAAACCTTCACTGTGAGGATGATGCTCTGACTGCCTTGTTGACTGTTGGCTTCGCATATCCGAGTGAGTCATACGGCCGAGTGGTCGACTGTCATCCGAGTGGATGGGACGTTGCTTGTCCGAGTGAATAGTATGTCTATATTTGTTCGGACCCACCTCATGTGTGGACCCCATGCTTCTATGATATTTCGACCCTTCATGGGCCTACCTATTATGTGTATCCCCAATAGTACCCCCTGAGACTCTGACTGATTGCTGGTAGTCGGTTGGAGTCTGTTAGAGTTTTGTTGGTCTTGAATGCTGTTGCCGGACCTGACCGAGCAGAATGTTTCTTTTTTGTATTTCTCTTCCAGTGGGGGCACGCTGAGTGCACCCACTGGGTGTAGTCCCCGAGCCTCTGTCGGACTAGATGAGTCTGGCAGAGGGTTTAAGTCTTCTAGTGTTGAACAGGTGAACTATCTTGCGCTTGGCATCGTAAATTTCTGCAATCTGAAGCTGAATCAGTCGGACTGATCTTTGTGCACTGGGCACGGTAAATAAATTTAGCCTGGAACTGGATCAGTCAGGTAAATCTTCGTGTGCTTGGCATACTGAATGCTTGTTGAGTATGCCTTATATGATTTCTGGATCAAGGCTGAGTCCCTGATGGGGATACGTACCTAGGGTAGGGTAATAGGCCTGACCTACATACCCTACCTAAGTACACTATCATATCAAGCTTAAGGACTACAAGGAAATCTCCGACTGAAATCACCAAGGCGTATGAGTCACTCGACAACATTCACTCAGAGGTCTCTTCCTCCACTCGACGGTTACCTTTCACTCGGAAGAACCAGAAGACAGTCAACCGCAGAAGACCAGAAGCCATTCCGAGAAGGCCAACGGGCAGGCGTTCGGCGGGACCATAAGTAGCATTTATTACATACGTTACCAGTAACGTCCATCTTTATTGCCACGATCGAACCCTTGGTTGCTGGGTATTGATGAGGGGCAGCGTACTCTATATAAGCCACCCCTCCCCTCTGGCACAAGGGTTCGCACCCCCTGTAACTCTCATATTCCACACGACAAGAGCTCCCGAGCACTGAGACGTAGGTCTATTACCTCCACGAGAGGGGCCTGAACTCATACATCCGTGTGTACAATCTCGCCATAGCTAGGACTCTGCCCTCTCCTTTCGTACCCCTAACCTCTACTGTCAGGCTCGTTTCCACGACAGTTGGCGCCCACCTTGGGGCAGGCGTCTAAGCGACTTCCGGCGAGGTTGCATTTTTTTTTTCTCCTTCGTCATGTCTTCCGGCGGTGATTTGTTCCTGGGCCACGAGATCCGCTTCGGAGCGCTCACCTTCATCGCCGACGATTCGGCATGGCTCCAGGAAGCGCCTCTAGATGTTGAGGCGCTCCCGATCCGCGGGGCGGCGCACTTCCGCGCAAGCTCCTGCGGTGTTCTTCTACGGCAGCCATCGACCCCGTACTTGTCAGCCCTCCCCACTGTTCGTCGCCGCAAAAGATCCGGTCGTTCGCGGCTCTAGCGTTGGGTGAGGCATGCGGCGGCTCGCCAAACTTCGTCTCCGCAGATTGTGGCTATCGAGCCCGCCGAATCACTTCACGGCGTGTTCGACTCAGCGTCGGATCCGTCTGACGTTCCCTCCGAGTGTGAGAGCTGCGATCTTGCGGCCGAGGTTCTCATGGCTGGTTCGCATCAGAGTCCGCCGCCTGGCTTTGGCCGCGGCAGACGCGAGGCTGGAGGTCCGTCGGATGAGCAGCAGCGCCGGTATGAGGAGATTCTCCATACTCCCATCGTCGGTGCGACTGTTGAGGCCCAGGCCATGGAGGCCACGCGCCTTCGGCTCAAAGAGATGCAGGAGGCACTCGACGAGTATGCCCGCCAGCGTCCGCCCGTTTCCATTCGACATCAGCGACAGCTGTTTCCGAGTGGGTCTCATAACAACGTTAAGGTATTCTGTACTCCAATTCTGAATGTAGCAGCAGCTGCTAAGATTGCAGATTCCATTCAGCCGTCGCGTTCAGAGGCCGGCAGAGGTTTGCAACAGATCTGAGCGTTGCTTGATGCAGCACAACAACAGAATTCGGCTGTTTCACAGTCGCGCAACAGATTACATAGTAACTCTCCCAAAGCAGACACAGTTCAGTCGGCGCACAGTCCGGGTCGCCTCTGCGTCGCAGGGGCGGAGGTTACCGTGAGGATCAATACCAAGATCAGGGGCGAGATCATTTTGCTCCTCGTTATCACCGTGATGACCGCCGTCGAGTGCCTACTCCTCCGCAGAGTGGTTCATTAGTGCCCCGGCACAATGACGATAGGCGCCCGTTTGGCGATGAGCAGAATCCTGGATTTGATGCGAGAAACGTCCTCGCGCAAAGGCGGATCGACAGAGGCAGAGCCCACAGGGATGGTTATGATAGAGACTATCCGAGTGGAAGTGGTACCATTGTTTCCGGCCCCGAATGTTTTAGCAGAGCCATTCGCTCTGCAGAGATTCCCCCCAACTTCAGGTTGGCGGCTGGAATAAGCAAGTTCTCCGGCGAGTCGAAGCCGGAGACATGGTTAGATGATTACCGAGTGGCTGTGCAGATTGGTGGAGGAAATGACAACGTAGCCATGAAGCATTTATCCTTGATGTTGGATGGTTCGGCCCGGGCGTGGTTGAATCGTTTGGCTCCTTCTAGCATCTATTGTTGGGAAGATCTTGCCCGAGTGTTCATCAGTACTTTCGAGGGCACTTGCAAGCGTCCTGCGGGTTTGATCGATTTGCAGCACTATGTTCAGAAGCCCAATGAGTCCTTGAGAGATTACATTCAGCGTTGGTCCACCTTGCATCACATAGTGGAGAATGTTTCCGAGGACCAAGCTGTTTGTGCCTTCAAGGCCGGTGTGAAGTATAGGGAGCTTTACTTGAAGTTTGGGCGGACAGGTGATATTTCCCTTAGCAAGATGATGGATATTGCAACTCGGTACGCCAATGGCGAAGAGGAAGACCGCCTCTGTAGTGGCAAAGGAAAAGCAGTTGACAATGATGCCGGCGGCAATTCCAGTCGTAAACAGAAGCGCAAAGCTGATGGCCCTGCTCAGGCAGAGGCGGCCGCTCTGGCGGTGCAAGGAAAAAATAAGGGGAAGTCTAAAGGACAATTTACCCCCAAGAAAGGAAAGAACCAGTCGGGAACAGATGTTTTGGATTTACCATGTGCAATCCACACGAAGAAAGATGAGGAAGGTAATTTGATATTGCCTAAGCATACCACTCGACAGCGCCGTTTACTGATCCAGCAGTTCAAGGAAGGTCAGTCGAGTGAGAAAACTCCTGAAAAGGAGGATCATGAAGACAAAGAAGAGTTTCCTGAGGTCAATGCCACTCTGTTGATTTTTGCTGATGTAGAAAGCAAGAGTCGACTGAAAATTATCAACAGAGAAGTCAACATGGCTGTTCCTGCTACCCCCACATACCTCAAGTGGTCTCAGACTGCTATCACATTCGACCAGTCAGATCACCCAGCTCATATCGCTACCCCCAGTCGGCAAGCGCTGGTGGTGGACCCGGTTGTAGGAGGCACTCGACTCCGCAAAGTCCTGATGGATGGTGGGAGCGGTCTGAACATCTTGTATGTGGATACCCTAAAGGGGATGGGCATTCTGATGTCCCGACTCAGCGAAAGCAACATGCAGTTCCACGGAGTCATCCCTGGGAAGAAAGCCAAATCACTCGGCCAGATTGCGTTGGATGTGGTGTTCGGCACCGACAAGAATTTTCGCAAAGAGAAATTGACGTTTGAAGTTGTGGACTTCCAGAGCGCTTACCACGCCATCCTTGGCCGTCCGGCTTATGCCCGTTTCATGGCCCGTCCATGCTACGTGTATCTCAAGCTGAAGATGCCCGGGCCCAAGGGTGTGATCACAGTCACTGGCAATCGACGGAGGGCTGAGGAGTGCCTTCAGGAGGGCTCCAAAATCGCCGATCATCAGATGGCTGTGGTCGAGTTGGAAGAGTACAAGAAGAGTGCCGATCCGGCCGACCTGCTGCGTGCCAAGAAGCCCGCCTCTGAGTCAGCTTTCCAGTCGGAAGGCGAAGTGAAGCAAGTGCACATTCACCCGACGGATCTAAATGCTGCCCCGACCAACATCTCAACAACACTCGACAGTAAATAGGAAGCCGAGCTCATCCAGTTCCTCCGTGAGAACTGGGACATCTTCGCATGGAAGCCTGCTGACATGCCGGGTGTACCCAGGGAACTGGCTGAGCACCGACTGAGAGTCGACCCGAAGGCCAAGCCTGTGAAGGAGCACTTGCGTCGGTCGGCAGCAGAGAAGCGGAAGGCAATCGGCGAGGAGGTGGCTCGTCTCTTGGCGGCTAAGTTCATACGCGAGATTTACCACTCCGAGTGGCTCTCGAACGTCGTTATGGTCCCCAAGAAAGATAAGTCACTCCTCATGTGTATTGACTTCAAACATATCAATCGGGTCTGCCCAAAAGATCATTTTCCGCTCCCCCGCATCGACCAGATTGTCGATTCGACTGTGGGGTGCGAGCGTTTATCTTTTCTTGATGCATACTCCGGTTACCATCAAATCCGTCTGTTTGGTCCGGATGAAATAAAGACAGCCTTCATCACCCCATTCGGGTGTTTCTGTTATATCACCATGCCTTTTGGTTTGAAAAATGCTGGCGCTACTTTCATGCGCATGATTCAAAAATGCCTGCTTGATCAGATCCCTCGGAATGTTGAAGCATACATGGATGATATTGTCGTCAAGTCTCGCAAAGGTTCCGATCTGCTGACTGACTTGGCTGAAACATTCGCCAACTTGAGGAGGTATGATATCAAGTTAAACCCGACAAAGTGCACTTTCGGTGTTCCTGGTGGCAAGTTGCTCGGTTTTCTCGTTTCCGAACGAGGAATCGACGTCAATCCTGAAAAGATCAGCGCCATTACCCGAATGAAAAGCCCTGAGCGTGTGCACGACGTCTAGAAGCTCACAGGTTGCCTGGCAGCATTGAGTCGATTCATTTCTCATCTCGGTGAGAAGGCATTGCCTTTATACCGACTGATGAAGAAGTCTGATACGTTCGAGTGGACTCCGGAAGCTGAAGCAGCATTTGTCGAGCTCAAAGCCCTGCTTTCCACCCAGCCGGTGCATGCTGCTCCGCACAGCAAAGAGCCCTTGCTCCTGTACATCGCGGCCACTAATCGGGTCGTTAGTACAGTTCTCACTATCGAGCGGGAAGAGGAAGGCAAACCTTACAAAGTCCAACGTCCTATTTATTACATCTCTGAAGTGTTGACTCCTTCAAAGCAAAGGTTCCCACACTACCAGAAGCTCGTATATGGTATATATCTGTCAGCGAAGAAGGTGGCACACTACTTTCAAGATCACTCAATTTCAGTCGTTAGTGATGCTCCATTGTCTGAGATCCTCAACAATCGAGATGCGACTGGTCGAGTGGCCAAATGGGCTATTGAGCTCCTTTACTTTGATATCAAGTTTGAAGCGAAAAAGGCAATCAAATCTCAAGCACTCGCTGATTTCTTGGCCGAGTGGATAGAACAGCAGCAGCCAATCCAAATCCACTCGGCACACTGGACCATGTTCTTTGACGGATCGAAGATGCTGAATGGGTCTAGTGCTGGCGTAGTATTGGTATCCCCAAAAGGCGACAAACTCAGTTATGTCCTGCAGATTCACTTTGATTCCTCCAATAACGAAGCCGAATATGAAGCACTCCTATACGGATTGCGTATGGCCATCTCACTCGGCGTCCGGCGCCTGATGGTATACGGTGATTCTGATTTGGTGGTCAATCAGGTGATGAAAGAGTGGGATGTCAGGAACCCTGCTATGACTGGATACTTCAATGCAGTAAGAAAGCTTGAGAAGAAGTTCGAAGGTTTGGAACTCCATCATGTTCCCCGAGTGAAGAATCAGGCAGCTGATGAGCTAGCGAAGATTGGATCCACTCGGAAGCCTGTCCCCAGCAATGTGTTTCTGGAACACTTACATTCTCCTTCAGTGCAGGAAGATCCCTTCACCGAAGAGCCCCCGCAAGCAAAGAGCGCCTTTGATCCGACTGAAGTTGATGTCCCAGCGGTCATAGATCTGGTCATGGAGATTTTGGTGATCACGCCCGACTGGACAGTGCCTTATGTTTCATACATCCTGAGGCAAGAACTCCCAGATGACGAGGTTGAAGCTCGACAGATCGTTCGCAGATCCAAGGCCTTTACTGTTATGGATGGACAACTTTACAGAGAAAGCGTAACTGGCGTGACTCGGCGGTGTATCTCTCCTGAAGAAGGTCGACTCATTTTGGAGGAGATTCACTCGGGAACCTGTGGTCATCATGCGTCCTCTAGGACGATTGTTGCCAAAGCGTACCGAGCTGGTTTCTTCTGGCCGCGCGCCAACGAGATGGCTAAGGAGATTGTTGATCACTGTGAAGGGTGCCAGTTTTATTCAAACTTGTCGCACAAGCCTGCATCTGCCTTGAGGACTATTCCACTCGTCTGGCCGTTTGCTGTATGGGGTTTGGACATGGTCGGACCCCTACGAACAGGCCAGAGTGGATTTACTCACTTGCTTGTAGCAGTCGACAAGTTCACTAAGTGGATTGAAGCTAAACCCATAAAGAAGCTGAACTCGCGCACTGCTATCAAATTCATGAAAGAGATAACATTCCGGTATGGAGTTCCCCACGGTATCATTAGAGACAACGGCTCAAACTTTGACTCGGAAGAGTTCAGACACTTTTGCTCCTCTCAAGGCACTCGGGTGGATTACGCATCTGTTGCACACCCCCAGACTAACGGTCAAGCTGAGAGAGCAAATGGCCTTATTCTTCAAGGGCTGAAGCCTCGACTCATGCGAGATCTTGATCATGCAGCTGGAGCTTGGGTCACTGAATTGCCGTCTGTTCTGTGGGGCTTGAGAACGACTCCTAACCGGTCGACTGGGCGCACTCCTTTCTTCATGGTGTATGGAGCCAAGGCCATTTTGCCAAGTGATGTCCTTCACAATTCTCCCCGAGTAGACCTTTACTCCGAGGCTGAGGCTGAGCAAGCACGACAAGATGGTGTGGATCTCCTAGAAGAAGAACGCGAAATGGCTCTGATTCGGTCGACTGTATATCAGCAAGATCTGCGCCGCTTCCATGCGAGGCACATCAAGAGTTGGTCGTTTCATGAAGGTGATCTTGTGCTCCGAGTGCATCAGCAGCGACCTCACAAGCTGGCCCCGGCATGGGAAGGCCCTTTCGTCATCACCAAAGTACTGAATAATGGAGCCTACCACCTCTTAAACCTCAAGAAGAATATCGACGAGCCACGCACCTGGAACGCGGATTTACTTCGACGTTTTTATACTTGACGACTAAGTTGTTTTGATGTAATAAGAGTACTTCAGACAATGTCGTTTGTCAAAGTTATGACTCCTGCAGTCTATTGTCGATTCCGATCGCACAATTTTGCATTCAAAAACTACTCCGAGTGATGAGCAACCCTCTCACTCGGGGGCTTAGCTGCGAACCAGTTTTCGCCTAAGTTAAAAACCCTTCCGAGTGGATAGTATTCCATTCACTCGGAAACTTAGCTGCGAACCAGTCTTCGTCTAAGTCCAAACCTTCTCCGAGTGACGAGCGATCCTCTCACTCGGGGGCTTAGCTGCGAACCAGTTTTCGCCTAAGTTAAAAACCCTTCCGAGTGGATAGTATTCCATTCACTCAGAAACTTAGCTGCGAACCAGTCTTCGTCTAAGTCCAAACCCTCTCCGAGAGACGAGCGATCCTCTCACTCGGGGGCTTAGCTGCGAACCAGTTTTCGCCTAAGTTAAAAACCCTTCCGAGTGGATAGTATTCCATTCACTCAGAAACTTAGCTGCGAACCAGTCTTCGTCTAAGTCCAAACCTTCTCCGAGTGATGAGCAACCCTCTCACTCAGGGGCTTAGCTGCGAACCAGTTTTCGCCTAAGTTAAAAACCCTTCCGAGTGGACAGTATTCCATTCACTCGGAAACTTAGCTGCGAACCAGTCTTCGCCTAAGTTAAAAACCCTTCCGAGTGGATAGTATTCCATTCACTCGGAAACTTAGCTGCGAACCAGTCTTCGTCTAAGTCCAAACCTTCTCCGAGTGACGAGCGATCCTCTCACTCGGGGGCTTAGCTGCGAACCAGTTTTCGCCTAAGTTAAAAACCTTTCCGAGTGGATAGTATTCCGTTCACTCGGAAACTTAGCTGCGAACCAGTCTTCGTCTAAGTCCAAACCTTCTCCGAGTGATGAGCAACCCTCTCACTCAGGGGCTTAGCTGCGAACCAGTTTTCGCCTAAGTTAAAAACCCTTCCGAGTGGACAGTATTCCATTCACTCGGAAACTTAGCTGCGAACCAGTCTTCGCCTAAGTTAAAAACCCTTCCGAGTGGATAGTATTCCATTCACTCGGAAACTTAGCTGCGAACCAGTCTTCGTCTAAGTCCAAACCTTCTCCGAGTGACGAGCGATCCTCTCACTCGGGGGCTTAGCTGCGAACCAGTTTTCGCCTAAGTTAAAAACCCTTCCGAGTGGATAGTATTCCATTCACTCAGAAACTTAGCTGCGAACCAGTCTTCGTCTAAGTTCAAACCTTCTCCGAGTGACGAACGATCCACTCGCTCGGAGGCTTAGCTGCGAACCAGTTTTCGCCTAAGTTTAAAAACCCTTCCGAGTGGATAGTATTCCATTCACTCGGAAACTTAGCTGCGAACCAGTTTTCGTCTAAGTTCAAAACTTCTCCGAGTGACGAGCAATCCTCTCACTCGGGGACTTAGCCGCGAACAAGTTTTCGCCTAAGTTCAAAATTCTTCCGAGTAACGAGCAAACTTAACCAAGCAAGAGATCGGAAAGCAAAATGCAGATAAATCCAGAATCTCTAGCGCGGTTAAAAGTTATTCGCGCAAAGGAAAGTACTCAGGCCTAAGGCCCGTACGAAGTTTTAATCGGTTACACCATCACTCGGCATACCGAGGCAAATAAAGTTTCAACTGCAAGCGAAGTATTTTTTAAGCACCAGTGGGGCTCGAGGGCTCGACGAAGGTGTCCAGGTCAATTCCATCGGCGATCCGAGTGGCTGCTTCGATGAAGGTCTCCATGAAGTCTTCGAACTGAAGTTTCTTCGTGTTGATCACCCGAAGAGCCTTCAGTTTGTCCTCCTTCGCCTCCTTGCAATGGACCCGGACGAGTGAAAGCGCCACGTCGGCTCCGCAGCGAGCAGTAGACTTTTTCCACGCTTGTACTCGTCCAGGAATCTCATTGAGGCGGGTCATCATCGACTCGAGGTCAGCCTGGAGGGTGTCTTCTGGCCACAGTTCTTTGTCGACCTTCTCCAGCGCAGCCTTCAGTCGAGTGATATATCCTTGAATACTCCTGAGATGAGCTTTGAGTCGAAACATGTCCATGGCCACGGCGTCCCCGACAGGTGACTTGGTGGGATCCAGATTTGGTTCGATCTCCTCGGTCTCCTTTTAAAAATCTTGACAGAATTCTGCGCGAAGAGAAAATGAAAAGATGATAACACTGCTGTTCTGAAGAAATCAAAGAAATTCACTCGACGGAAGAAAGTTACCTTCAAGCATGCCGAACATCTTCTTCGCGAAGTCTCCCAAGTATTTCTCCAGAGTGCTCCTTCTCTTGGTCAGTTGTTCAACCTTCTGGATCCAGTCGGCCTGTTCCCGCTTGAGTTTGGCGTTTTCTTCTTCCAACTTATTGGCTGCAGCAAGCTTCTTCTCAGCAGCCTCGGTTTTCTCCCTCGCCACCTTCTGATCGTCGGCGAGTGCCTTGTCTTTATCTTCAAGCGCCTTCTTCATGGTATCTAAAGAAATAACATTGTTGAGTCACGCTCGGAGTCGACGGTTCTCATCACGCACGTCTGTTCGAGTGAGGACACTCGGTTCAAAGGATAGAAGATAAAAGTGATAGTGCAATTGGTCAACAAGAATTACCTCCCAGAGTCTTCAGCTCAGTCTGTGCACGGTCCAGGTCATTCTTGGTCACTTCCAGATCCAGCTGAAGTTGGTTTTTCTCCTTCTCCAGGTCGACGTACTTGGTCCCAAGCTCACAGGCTTTCTGAAATCAGCAAATAAGTAGTTCAGTTGACATGAATATTTCTCTACTCCCGAGTGGAAAGGTACAAGTTCAGTCGACTGGACGGTGACCCGCCGCCCCACCCCACACCCCTATACAGCGTCATATCATGGTTGATGGAAATGATGTCCATGAAACCTGCAGGATAGTTCTTAAGACTACTGCCCATTGTAAACGATCGACAGTAGTCTCGGGGACTACACCCAGTGGGTGCACTCAGCGTGCCCCCACTGGACCAGAGACTACTCGACCAGGTCCACCCTATCCGAGTATAAAAAAAAGCAAACATGCAAACAATATCTCTATCAGACCCCCGCCGATGCAAGCACTCGACGGCGGTCTCGGGGACTACACCCAGTGGGTGCACTCAGCGTGCCCCCACTGGACCTACTTTCACTCGACCAGGTCCAACCTATTGAGCGACCAAGCAACTATCAAGACAAATCTAAGACCCCTGCCGATGTCTTCGTCATTCGACAGCGGTCTCGGGGACTACACCCAGTGGGTGCACTCAGCGTGCCCCCACTGGACCAGAAACCACTCAACTAAGACCTGATCTACTCGAGGAGAAAACAAGCAAGTATGCATCAAAAGAAAACACCTAGTGGGTGTAGAGTCAAGATGGACAGGAATTCAATCGGAAATGAACTTACAATAGCACTTACTCGGACATTGGCACGAAGCGCTGAACTGGCATCATAAGCCAACTTGCTGGCCTCATACGCCTCCTTCGTACGCAGCATCATTTGTCCAGCCTGGATCATGGCTTCTTTAGCAGCTCCGGTCTGGTTCTCTGGGACGTGGTACAAAGGATATGCAGACGTCGGATGAGTCGGCGCTGTAGCTGAGGTAGCAAGAGGTGCTTGAAGCTTCCCAATCGGTGCTGAAACCACCAGAGTCGAAGTTGTTGGCGGAGCACTCGACAGCGGAATCACAAGATCAGTCCTTGCTCGGGAAGAGTCGGCAAGGGCTTGAGACGATGCAGCAGTCGACCTACAAGGCGCCTGTCCCGACGATGTCCTCTGAGCGCGTACGTGTGGAGTGTCCAAGGGCACAACGTCATCCTCTGCTCCCCGTTGTGGCTCCTCATCGTCTTCCAGTTGGATGACGTCGTCAGCTACCAATCGACAACCTTAACTCAGTCAATCGACGATTCTTCTTCAAAAAACAGAGTAGAGTGTAGATTTGTTATACCTCGTTGAGAGGTGGCCACGTCAGCAGTGTCCGCTTCCATGTGATCCTCTTCATCTCGCTGAGGCGATGTCACCGAGGTAGCAGCTCTGGCAAACAAATTCCACTCGATCAGCAAAGACATGAAGTTCTACAACAGCAGAAAAAGGAAAATGAACACTCACGTTGAGGCGACAGGCACGGCGATCTTCATTCGGGGCAGAGCCTTCCGAGGCTTTGGTGCGTCAGACCTGGGCTGTTTCGCAGCCTTTTCAGTCGACCCAGATGCTGCAGCACGGTCGCGCTTCGGGTTTCTGGTGTTTGATGCCAAGGTTTTGCTTGGGACGGTCGCTGGATCTTGGCGCTGCTTGGAACGGTTCTCGGTGCGCGGAGGAGACCGAATCTCTTCCTCGCTTCCCTTCGGGTCATCACCACTGCCTTCATTGTCCTCGACGTAGTCAACATCTGCGCTGTCGCCTGCGCTCCCTTCTTCATCATCAGGCCGCTCTCCATTCGGCACGGGCGAATACATGTTCGTAAACTCCTGCAAGATACAAACTGTAAAGTCAGTCGACTGAAGACGCAATCACTCGACGAAACATGAAAGCACTCGACAAAGATATAACTCACCAGGTTCGTCGGTGGGTTCAAAGCAGAGAAGGGCAAGATTCGCTTGGCTCCCAAAGGGTTATCACAGGCTCCGGTTATGCTTCTAAGCCATTGAGCAACAGTCTCATCGGAGACTTCCTCTGGATGTGTCCGAGTGGTGTCTTCGGGCCCCGAATAGTGCCACATAGTGTGGTCTCTAGCTTAAAGAGGCTGGATTCGCCGACTGAGAAACGCCTCAAGGAGGTCCATACCAGTCACTCCGCCACGGATCAGATCTTCTACTGCATTCACCAAAATTCCTACCTGGACTTTCTCTCCCTCTGTCACGTTCAGTGTTCTGGGAGTAGTGGGTCGATCCAATGTGAAAGGGGGAAGGCCAGTCGGCATATTGGGAGATGCAACATCTTTGCAGTAAAACCATGTTGACTGCCAGCCCCGAACAGATTCAGGAAAGATCATCGACGGAAACGCACTCCTACCCCTCTTTTGGAGCAACAGGCCACCGCACAGCTGAATGACATGGGTCTTGCTATCACTAGGATTGGCCTTTTTGACACATTGGGACCGGATGGTGAATATGTGTTTGAACAAACCCCAATGAGGAGAACAACCCAAGAAGCATTCGCATAGAGTTATGAACGCAGCAAGATATGAAATGGCATTCGGAGGAAAGTGGTGGAGTTGCGCTCCGAAAAAGTTCAAAAACCCGCGGACGAATGGATGAGGGGGTAGGGAAAAACCTTGCTCAACGTGGGTGAGGAGGAGAACTCGCTCCCCTTCGTGCGGCTCCGGCTCGATCTCCCTCTCCGACAGCCTCCACGAGCCTTCGGCTATGAGCCCGTCGGCGACAAGGTTCTCGACATCCCCCGCCGTGACCGTCGACGCGAGAAAATCTCCCTGGATCCACCCCGGTGGCGCCGTGAATCGGGCACCCGACGGCTTCTTCGCCTTGGCCCCTCCTTTCTTGGCGCGCTCGAGCTTCTCCGTCTTGCCTTTCGTCATCGCGACGGCGGTCGTCGAGGCGGAGTTGAGCGGCGCGCGTGGAGCAGGGGAGGCGGGGGAAAAGAGAGGATTTGGGGGAGAAGTACTGTGCTGTCCGCGGCGCGGTCTAATCATATATCAGCCCGAGTGAGTCTCTGACCTGCGGGCCCGCCAGATCTCTGTGTATCTCCGCCGCAGAAGTCGCGTTGTACGTGGCGTAATGGGTGGTGCGGAAATCGAGGCGTTATGCTCCCACTTGCCCCAGTCATGGCATCATCTTCGTGCAGCGCGCGCTTCCCAAATTTTCGAATCCCGTGGAATCCGGGCCTGACGAAGTGACCCGTTGCATCGGAAGACCCTGCTGACCGCTCGGACCTGATTCCGAGCTCAAGTTCACTCGGACACATTTCAAGACAGAATCGATCAGGGTGAATAACAAAGATTCCAATCGACACAGACTCCTGTGAAGCCCTAAAATGCATTCGGAATTTTTGCGTCTTATCAGAACCCGCATCGATCCCTTTTCACTCGAACCCCGATCCATTCGGGGGCTAATGATGGGGATACGTACCTAGGGTAGGGTAATAGGCCTGACCTACATACCCTACCTAAGGACACTATCATATCAAGCTTAAGGACTACAAGGAAATCTCCGACTGAAATCACCAAGGCGTATGAGTCACTCGACAACATTCACTCGGAGGTATCTTCCTCCACTCGACGGTTACCTTTCACTCGGAAGAACCAGAAGACAGTCAACCGCAGAAGACCAGAAGCCATTCCGAGAAGGCCAACGGGCAGGCGTTTGGCGGGACCATAAGTAGCATTTATTACATACGTTACCAGTAACGTCCATCTTTATTGCCACGATCGAACCCTTGGTTGCTGGGTATTGATGAGGGGCAGCGTACTCTATATAAGCCACCCCTCCCCTCTGGCACAAGGGTTCGCACCCCCTGTAACTCTCATATTCCACACGACAAGAGCTCCCGAGCACTGAGACGTAGGGCTATTACCTCCATGAGAGGGGCCTGAACTCATACATCCGTGTGTACAATCTCGCCGTAGCTAGGACTCTGCCCTCTCCTTTCGTACCCCTAACCTCTACTGTCAGGCTCGTTCCCACGACAGTCCCCGAGTGTATTTTTTAACTTAGGCGATACGGGGTCGCAACTAAGCCCTCGAGTGTGGATGTTGTCCTCACTCGGAGTAGTTTTTAACTTAAGCGATACGGGATCGCAGCTAAGCCCCCGAGTGTGGATGTTGTCCTCACTCGGAGTAATTTTTAACTTAGGTGATACATGATCGTAGCTAAGCCCCCGGGTGTGGATGATGTCCTCACTCGGAGTAGTTTTTAACTTAGACGATACGGGGTCGCAGCTAAGCCCCTGAGTGTGGATGTTGTCCTCACTCGGAGTAGTTTTTAACTTAGACGATACGGGATCGCAGCTAAGCCCCCGAGCGTGGATGTTGTCCTCACTCGGAGTAGTTTTTAACTTAGACAATACGGGATCGCAGCTAAGCCCCCGAGCGTGGATGTTGTCCTCACTCGGAGTAGTTTTTAACTTAGACAATACGGGATCGCAGCTAAGCCCCCGAGTGTGGATGATGTCCTCACTCGAAGTAGTTTTTAACTTAGGCGATACGGGGTCGCAGCTAAGTTCCCGAGTGTGGATGATGTCCTCACTCGGAGTAGTTTTTAACTTAGGCGATACGGGGTCGCAGCTAAGCCACCAAGTGTGGATGATGTCCTCACTCGGATTTTCCAAACTTAGGCGAAATCGGGTTCGCAGCTAAGTCGTTCACCCACTCGGGGCTATATAGCTTCTGAGGTACAAATCACCGGAGTGAGTGGCGATGCGCGGGGCGGCCAAGTGATGAAGGCGTGTCCACTGGAGGGACAGCGCGCGGGGTGGCCGAGTGACGAAGGAGCGTCCAGCTGAGTGACGGCGCGCGGAGCGACCGAGTGACGAACGAGCGTCCAGCTGAGCGAAGGCACACGGGGCGACCGGGTGACGAACGAGCATCCAGCAGAGCGACGGCGCGTGGGGCGGCCGAGTGACGAAGGAGCGTCCAGCTGAGTGACGGTGCGTGGAGCGACCGAGTGATGATCGAGCGTCCAGCGGAACAACGGCGCACGGGGCGACCGAGTGACGAAGGAACGTCCAGCTGAATGACGGTGCACGGAGTGACCGAGTGACGAACGAGCGTCCAGAGGAGCGACGGCGCACGGGGCGACCGAGTGATGAACGAGCGTCCAGCGGAGCGACTGCGCGTGGGGGCGGCCGAGTGACGAAGGAGCGTCCAGCTGAGTGACGGTGCGCGGAGCGACCGAGTGACGTAGAAGCGTCCAGCTGAATGACGGCGCGCGGAGCGACCGAGTGACATAGAAGCGTCCAGCTGAGTGACGGTGCGCGGGGCGGCCGAGTGACGAACGAGCGTCCATCTGAGTGACGGCGCGTAGAGCGACCGAGTGACGAACGAACGTCCGGCAGGGCGACGGCGCACGGGGTGGCCGAGTGACGAAGGAGCGTCCAGCGGAGCAACGGCGCGCGGGGTGGCCGAGTGACGAAGGAGCGTCCAGCTGAGTGACGGTGCGCGGAGCGACCGAGTGACGTAGAAGCGTCCAGCTGAATGACGGCGCGCGGAGCCACCGATTGACATAGAAGCGTCCAGCTGAGTGACGACGCGCGGGGCGGCCGAGTTACGAATAAGCGTCCAGCTGAATGACGGTGCGCGGGGCGGCGGAGCGACGAACGAACGTCCAGCGGAGCGACGGCGCATGGGGCGACCGAGTGACGAACAAGCTTCCTGCGGAGCAACGGCGCGCGGGGCGACCGAGTGACGAAGGAGCGTCCAACTGAGTAACGGTGCGCGGAGCGACCGACTGATGTAGAAGCGCCCACCTGAATGACGGCGCGCGGAGCGACCGAGTGACGTACAAGCGTCCAGCTGAGTGACGGTGCGCGGGGCGGTCGAGTGATGAAGAAGCGTCCAGCTGAATGACGGTGCGTAGGGCGGCGGAGCGACGAACGAGCATCCAGTGGAGCGACGGCGCGCGGGGCGACCGAGTGACGAACGAGCGTCCAGCAGAGCGACGGCGCGTGGGGCGGCCGAGTGACGAAGGAGCGTCCAGCTGAGTGACGGTGCGTGGAGCGACCGAGTGATGATCGAGCGTCCAGCGGAACAACGGCGCACGGGGCGACCGAGTGACGAAGGAACGTCCAGCTGAATGACGGTGCACGGAGTGACCGAGTGACGAACGAGCGTCCAGAGGAGCGACGGCGCACGGGGCGACCGAGTGATGAACGAGCGTCCAGCGGAGCGACTGCGCGTGGGGGCGGCCGAGTGACGAAGGAGCGTCCAGCTGAGTGACGGTGCGCGGAGCGACCGAGTGACGTAGAAGCGTCCAGCTGAATGACGGCGCGCGGAGCGACCGAGTGACATAGAAGCGTCCAGCTGAGTGACGGTGCGCGGGGCGGCCGAGTGACGAACGAGCGTCCATCTGAGTGACGGCGCGTAGAGCGACCGAGTGACGAACGAACGTCCGGCAGGGCGACGGCGCACGGGGTGGCCGAGTGACGAAGGAGCGTCCAGCGGAGCAACGGCGCGCGGGGTGGCCGAGTGACGAAGGAGCGTCCAGCTGAGTGACGGTGCGCGGAGCGACCGAGTGACGTAGAAGCGTCCAGCTGAATGACGGCGCGCGGAGCCACCGATTGACATAGAAGCGTCCAGCTGAGTGACGACGCGCGGGGCGGCCGAGTTACGAATAAGCGTCCAGCTGAATGACGGTGCGCGGGGCGGCGGAGCGACGAACGAACGTCCAGCGGAGCGACGGCGCATGGGGCGACCGAGTGACGAACAAGCTTCCTGCGGAGCAACGGCGCGCGGGGCGACCGAGTGACGAAGGAGCGTCCAACTGAGTAACGGTGCGCGGAGCGACCGACTGATGTAGAAGCGCCCACCTGAATGACGGCGCGCGGAGCGACCGAGTGACGTACAAGCGTCCAGCTGAGTGACGGTGCGCGGGGCGGTCGAGTGATGAAGAAGCGTCCAGCTGAATGACGGTGCGTAGGGCGGCGGAGCGACGAACGAGCATCCAGTGGAGCGACGGCGCGCGGGGCGACCGAGTGACGAACGAGCGTCCAGCGGAGCGACGGCGCACGGGGCGGCTGAGTGACGAAGGAGCGTCCAGCTGAGTGACGGTGTGCGGAGCGACCGAGTGATCGTGTAACCTGTGTATGAAAAATAGCGCAAGCCAACATAAAAATTTCTCGAAGTAATTTGATGTTTGCTGAAATGATTTGTGTAAATAATACCCATAGAGACCCGCTGGGTGTGCCAGGTGCTTGCTGGTCTGGAACTAACAAGAGTCTAAAAGAGTGAAGGATGCAACTAAACTTGTGAAAGTGAGGGATCCGACTGAACTCGTTTGAGTACTGGACCCAAATGAAGCGGAAGTGAAGTGTTCCGACATGAAGATAAACAACCGAGCGCAAAGGTACACTCGGTGGCGTGGCCTCCGAGTGAAAGTCATGTGCGACTTACTTGACACTCGGTGATGCATAAATAATTATTTAATTGAATGCAACGTGTGAAGAATGACTTAGCTGTCTGACGGCGCACGAGCGGCCGAGTGATGAAGACGCGCCTAACTGAGTGGCGACGTGCGGGGTGGCCGGATGATGAAGACGCGCCTCACTGAGTGACGACGTGCGGAGCGGCCGAGTGATGAAGACGCGTTCAGCGGAATGACGACGCGGGGCGGCCAGGTGATGTAGTCGTGTCGCACGAAATGGTGATGCGCGGGGCATCCGAGTGAGCTAGACGCGTCCAGCTGAATGGCGACGCGCGGGGCGGCCATGTGACGAAGGAGCGTCCGGCGGAGTGACGGCGCGCGGGGCAGCCGAGTGATGTAAGGTGCATCTCACCAAGCGGCGACGCGCGGGGCGGCCGGGTGATGAAGGTGTGTCTCATCGAGTGACGACGAGCGGGGCGGCCGGATGATGAAGACGCGCCTCACTGAGTGGCGACGCGCGGGGCGGCCGGGTGATGAAGATGTGCCCGGCAAAGTGACGACGCGCGGGGTGGCCGGATGATGAAGATGTGCCCGGCAAAGTGACGACGCGCGGGGTGGCCGGATGATGAAGATGTGCCTCACGGAGTGACAATGCGCGGGGCATCCGAGTGATGAAGGCACATCCGGCGGAGTGGCGACATGCGGGGCGGCCAAATGATGGAGGCGCATCCGGCGGAGCGGCGACACACGGGGCGGCCAAGTGATGGAGGCGCATCCGGCGGAGTGGTGACACGCGGGGCGGCCAAGCGATGGAGGTGCATCCGGCGGATTGGCGCCGCGCAGGGCAGCCGTTTCGAGCATGTCGTCGAGGAGTGTTCGACAGAGTGACGGCGCGCGAGGCGGCCGTTTTGAACATGTCGTCGAGGAGTGTCCGACCAAGTGACGATGTGTGGGACGGCCCACTGTGAAGATGTGTCCGGCCGTCCGAGTGAACGGCCGTGTACGGAAACTGGCGTGTGTAGGGACGTTGCCAGCCCCCAGGCTACTGCCGAGCACCCAAAGACAAAAGGAGTCGCTACCGTGTGTCCGCGCGGTCGATGATGGAAGGAGCTGATTTCCTGTAGGAGCCACCGGAGCCCGCGACGCGTCAGCCAGTCGACGCAGGATGGACGGGCCACCGAGTGCGTGAAGCTGTCCGAGAGAACAATGCATCCGAATGGATTCTCCCGTGTTGCGTCTTGCTTGCTTCCGTTGGAAAGATCCATCAGGTGACCCTTCGAGTTTGCAAGTAAAGCCACAGTTAAATGCTGAGTGATTATACATGCGTGCATGCATGCACCAATTAATTTGTGCAGAAGTAACGGAAGTGCAAAAGCACTGCGCTTTAGCCGCCATAATTAAGTTTAACCGGCGCTGGAAATCCTCATTAACTGGCCGCTTAATGAGGCGGTCAATTAACTCCTCTGAAGGGTTATGAGGCCCACGTCATTCCGTTACATTTCCTCGCTAGCGAGGTCGTTTCCCTCGATCCCGAACAGCGGCGGGATTTAGGGACGACGCTGGTGGAGGTGTCCTGCGCGGGGTTTGACGATGACGTCGCCGACGAGGCCGCGTACGGCGACGAGCGGACAGCGCCGGTGCTCGCGCGCACTAGGATGTGGCCGACCCTGCCGTCTGCAGCGCACCGAGGCTACGCCACCATCATGGAGTTTGTCGCCGCGTTCTCGACTAGAGGCGGAGTCACCCTGCATGTCGGGCCAACACTTCCATCTAAGAAGTTGCAGCTCATGAGACTTTCATGAGGTTAGATGGTTGTTAGATTGCAAAAGATAGCATTAAGTACGAAGAAATCCCTTGCATGTCCACAACGCTGGGTGAAGATGAATCTTTCCACTCCTTTCTGCGATGCTTTATTCGCTGCGGAGATGAACAATGTCAGATGATGAAAGAAAATAGAATCAAAATAAACCGTTTGCATCATGGTTCGATAGACGCCATGCCTCAAGGTGGGCGCTAACTGTCGTGGGACAATAGAAATGGGTAGTGTAAAGGAGCATGATCTATCGAGACGCAAATGGTTTTTTTAGGGGGTAAAACTGCTTTATTCATCAAAAACCACATGGAGTGGGATACAACTTAGGTCATGGGGTTGGCCCAACCATACATGGCGCCCCGGACCTCTATCAAGAGAGAAACTAGCTAAACTATGTGCTTCCATATTGGATGCACGCCCTTCGAAAGAAAAATTACAACTAAAATGAACCGATCTAGCTTGAATTTCATGAACCACCGACCCATTTTTCCTTGCACTCCCTTTTTTGATATCAGCTATAGCTAGTTTAGAATCCGAGACAATCATCAGATTTTGCAGATTGAGATCTTCAGCAAGAGCTAGTGCTTCCCTGCATGCTATGGTCTCGAGGATCAAGGGGTCCTCCAAGCCAGCGATGACCAATGCCGAGCTGCCAATATAATTTCCTTGCCCATCCCGACATACTGCAGCAGCAGATCCTCCTCGCCCCACTCGAACCCCGGCATCAACGTGGATGTTAACATACCCAGGAGGTGGGGCCCTTTGCCGTCCAGCATGGGCGACTGGAGCTCCACCCAAGGTGGGAGACGTCCTCTGATCAGAAAGTATGGCAAGCTCCGAGATAAAGTTTCTTACAAAGCAAAACGTGCCTTGAGGGGTTTGGAAAATCTGCTCATGTATAGCTTTGCGTCTAGCTGTCCATATGGCCAAGTGTGACAGCCATCAACACAAACTTCTCATGTGATAACTCTTCAATGAGTGTAAAAAGTCATTGCTTAGCATTTGGCTCAGATATGGTTACGAGCCTCTCAGCCAGCTCATCATCTACTAGTGCCCACGTGCATCTGGAATTTGTGTAGCTGATGAGGGAGTGTCTCCACGAGTCCACATCTCCGCACAACCCGCACAGAGAATTGTCGGCCATATGCCTATGTGCTCGTACATCTTCCTTGGGTAGCGAATGCTTGGATAGTCTCCATAGGAACATTTTAACTTTCCCTGGAACCTTGATATTCCATAAGCTTTTCCACTGACTCTCCTCTCCCAACGAAGAGGAAGCAGCTGCATTTCCTACCAACAATGCCTCACGGCGAAGGCGAGTGGCGACCAACATGCGATATGCCGATCTGACCGAGAAAATTCCGCTCCGCTCAGAGTTCCAACTCCAGAAGTCACTAGTGTTGCGCGTGCACAGCGGGATCCCCATAATGGTGCGCGCATCCATCGCCATAAAAACCTGTCTGATCCGGTGTTCGTCCCAGGACGTTGTGGTATGATCGATGAGTTCAGATACCAGAGTTGGAGGGTTAACTATCCGGCATCCGTATGGCCACATCATTTCATCTCTCGGTAGCCAGTTATCATTCCAAATGTGAGTTGTTTCTCCGTTGCCAATCCGCCGAATCAAGCCCAGTTTCATAGTGTCCCACCCTTCAACGATAGCCCTCCAAATCTGGCTAGGGTGTCCACCCAAAGTGGCTTCCAGAATAGTTGTGTTTGGAAGGTAAACACTTTTAAGAATGCGAGCACTCAGTCTCTCGGGGTTTTCCAACATCCGCCAAGCCTGGCGGGCTAGCATTGTGAGATTAAACAGTTCGAAGTCCTTAAACCCCAAGCCGCCCATACCTTTTGGTTGTGTCATCGCCTTCCAAGAGACCCAATGTGGTTTGCGCGTGCCGTCCTTACAGCCCCACCAGAATTTCCATATGAGCATATGTAGATGTTCACATAAGCCTCTCGGAAGTTTGAAGCACGACATGGAAAACATCGGTACAGCCTGAGCTACCGATTTGACCAACACTTCTTTACCCGCTGATGACATTGTGCTCTCGATCCACCCTTGCACTTTACTCCAAAGCCGATCCTTTAGGTACTTAAAAGCACCATTCTTTGAGTTTCCTATGTCTGAAGCCATACCCAAATATTTCTCATTCAGAGTCTCGTTGGGGATATTCAGCATAGTTTTGATCTCCACTCTTACATTCTCTGGCACCCCTTTGCTAAAGTATATTGATGATTTTGCAGTATTGATGCGCTGTCCTGAAGCTTGGCAATAAGTATTCAAGACCAGGTTCACCTCATTAGCTCTGGCACCGTTTGCCTTACAGAACAGCAGGATGTCATCAGCAAATAACAGGTGGCTTACCAGTGGCGCCGAGGGTGCCACTTGAAGACCACTAAGATTGGATGACTCGCTTTGGGATTTTAATAGGCACGACAGGCCCTCTGCTGCTAGCAAGAATAAGTACGGAGATATGGGGTCCCCTTGTCTAATTCCACGAGATGGTTCAAACTCCTCCAACTTTTTCCCATTCAACATAACTGAAAACTTTACCATTGTCACAAGTGACATAACTATATCCACCCACCTCTCGTTGAAACCCAGCTTAAGCATGATTGCCCTAAGGTAGGGCCATTCGATTCTATCATATGCCTTCGTCATATCTAATTTCAGAGCGAAAGATTGATGCTTCTTCGCCTTGTTTCTTTTCATAAAATGAAGGCACTCATAAGCTGTAATGATGTTGTCGGTGATTAATCTTCCCGAGATAAAGGTGGATTGCTCTTCAGAGATTATCTCAGGCAGAATCAGCTTCAAACGATTAGATATGACCTTTGAGGCGATCTTGTAAAGTGCATTGCAAAGGCTGATAGGTCTGAATTTAGATAGCGAGTCTGGCTTCTTTACCTTTGGTATAAGGACCAAGACAGTTTCATTGATGCACGCCGTTGATTCTTTACCTTCCACTATCTTTATCACCACATTTGTGACCTCCTCGGCACATATATCCCAATGGCGTTGGAAAAAATGGGTTGGGTATCCATCAGGCCCTGGAGCCTTAGTAGGAAACATCTGAAAAAGGGCTACCTTAATCTCCTCAGTGCTATATGGGGTATTCATCGCCTCATTCATTTCATGTGTGACTTTGCTCGGTACGGTGTCAATGACTCGGTCCATCGCTGTCACCCCCTCTGAAGTATACAGCTCCTTGTAGAACGCGGTCGTTAGTTCCTCCTGTTGGGGAACGTTGCATGGGAAACAAAAAAATTCCTACACACACGCAAGATCTATCCATGGTGATGAGCATCTATGAGAGGGAGAGTGGATCAACATACCCTTGTAGATCGCTAAGCGGGAAGCGTTAAGAAACGCGGTTGATGTAGTCGAACGTCTTCGCGATCCAAATCGCGAGCGTCCCGCGATCCCATCACGATCCATCTCGCGATCCAATCTCGATCCGTCCCGCGATCCCATTACGATCCGTCCCACGATCAAATCATCAATCGTCTCGCGATCCTGATCACGGTCCTTCCGATCTAGCGCCGAACGGACGGCACCTCCGCGTTCAGCACACGTACAGCTCGATGACGTTCTCCGCCTTCTTGATCTAGCAAGAGGGAGCGGAGAGGAAGAAGAGTTCTCCGACGGCGCGACGGCGCGGCGGCGATGGTGGTGGAACAATTCCGGCAAGGCTTCGCCTAAGCACCGCTGAAACTAGACTAGAGGAGAAACCGATCTAGATGAAGTAGAGGGAGCACGTGGCAATTAGGGTTAGCTCTTCCCTCTAAATCCTCTAGTATATATAGGAGGGAGGGAGGGGAGGAGGCAGCCTCAAACCCTCAAGGTTTGGCCGAAATTGGAGGTGGAGGAGTCCTACTCCAATCCTATTAGGAGTAGGATTCCTCCTCTCCACTTGGAAACCCTTTCCACCTTTCCTCCTTTGGATTTTTTCCACCCAAAGCCACATGGGCCTTAGTGGGGGGGTTAGGCCAGCCCACTAGGGGCTGGTTTGACTCCTCCCACAGCCCATGAGGTCCTTTGGGTCCAGACACCCCTCCCGATGGTCCCCGGTACCCCTCCCGGCACTCCCGGTACACTACCGAAATACCCGAAACTTTTCCGCTGACCAAAACAGGACTTCCTATATATCAATCTTTACCTCCGGACCATTCCGGAGCTCCTCGTGACGTCCAGGATCTCATCCGGGACTCCGAACAACCTTCGGTCACCACCATACATAACTCTACTATATCGAAACGTCACCGAACCTTAAGTGTGCAGACCCTGCGGGTTCGAGAACTATGTAGACATGACCAAGACACCTCTACGGTCAATAACCAATAGCGGGACCTGGATGCCCATATTGGTTCCTACATATTCTACGAAGATCTTTATCGGTTGAACCTCTATGTCAAGGATTCAGTTAATCCCGTACGCTGTTCCCTTTGTTCTTCGGTATGTTACTTGCCCGAGATTCGATCGTCGGTATCTCTATACCTAGTTCAATCTCGTTACCGGCAAGTCTCTTTACTTGTTCTGTAATACAAGATCCCATGGCTAATACTTAGTCACATTGCTTGCAAGGCTTATTGTGATGTTGTATTACCGAGTGGGCCCTGAGATACCTCTCCGTCACACGGAGTAACAAATCCCAGTCTTGATCCATGCCCAGTCAACAGACACCCTCGGAGATACCTGTAGAGCATCTTTATAGTCACCCAGTTACGTTGTGACGTTTGATACACACAAGGTATTCCTCCGGTGTCAATGAGTTGCATGATCTCATGGTCATAGGAACAGATACTTGACATGTAGAAAACTATAGCAATAAACTGACACGATCATATGCTATGTTTATAGTTTGGGTCTTGTCCATCACATCATTCTCCTAATGATGTGATCCCGTTATCAAATGACATCTCATGTCTATGGCCAGGAAACCTTGACCATCTTTGATCAACGAACTAGTTAACTAGAGGCATACTAGGGACACAGTGTTGTCTATGTACCCACACATGTATTTGAGTTTCCAATCAATACAATTATAGCATGGATAATAAACGATTATCACGAACAAGGAAATATAATAATAACCAATTTATTATTGCCTCTAGGGCATATTTCCAACAGTCTCCCACTTGCACTAGAGTCAATAATCTAGTTCACATCACCATGTGTTTTACATTGTTATGAATCTAACACCCAATTAGTTCTGGGGTTCGATCATGCTTTGCATGTGAGAGAGGTCTTTAGTCAACGGGTCTGCGACATTCAGATCCGTGTGTACTTTGCAAATCTCTATGTCATACTGTAGACACTGCTACCACACTCCACTTGGAGCTATTCCAAATGGTTGCTCCACTATACGTATCCGGATTGCTACTCAGAGTCATCCGGATTGGTGTTAAAGCTTGCATCGACGTAACCCTTTACGACGAACTCTTTATCACCTCCATAATCGAGAAATATTTCCTTAGTCCTCTAGTTACTAAGGATAATCTTGACCGCTGTCCAGTGGTCCACTCCTGGATCACTCTTGTACCCCTTGACAAACTCATGGCAAGGCACACACAGGTGCGGTACATAGCATGGCATACTATACAGAGCCTATGGATAAGGCATAGGGGAAGACCTTCGTCCTTTCTCTTTCTTCTGCCGTGGTCGAGCTTTGAGTCTCACTCAACTCCACACCTTACAAATCAGGCAAGAACTCTTTCTTTGACTGATCCATTTTGAACTCTTTCAAAATCTTGTCAAGGTATGTACTCATTGAAAGTTTTATCAGACGTCTTGATCTACCTCTATAGATCAAGATGCCCAATATTTAAGTAGCTTCATTCCAGGTTTTCCTTTGAAAAACTCCTTTTCAAACAACCCTTTATGCTTTCCAGAAATTCTACATCATTTCCGATCAACAATATGGCATCCACATATACTTATCAGAAATTCTATAGTGCTCCCACTCACTTTATTGTAAATACAAGTTTCTCATAAACTTTGTATAGACTCAAAAACTTTGATCACCTCATCAAAGCGTATATTCCAACTCCGAGATGCTTGCTCCAGTCCATATAAGGATCGCTGGAGCTTGCATATATTTTAGCATCCTTAGAACTGACAAAATCTTCCGGTTGTATCACATACAACCTTTCCTCACGGATACCGTTAAGGAAATGATGTTTTGACATCCATCTGCCAGATTTCATAATCGAAAAATGCAGCAACTGCTAACATAATTCCAACAGACTTTAGCATCGCTACGGGTGAGAAAGTCTCATCGTAGTCAACTCCTTGAACTTGTGAAAAACCCTTTGCCACAAGTCGAGCTTTATAGACGGTGACATTACCGTCCGCGTCCGTCTTCCTTTTAAAGATCCATTTGTTCTGAATGGCCTCTCACCCTTCAGGTAATACTTCCAAAGCCCATACTTTGTTTTCTTACATGGATCCCATCTCGGATTGCATGGCCTCTAACCATTTCTCAGAATCCGGGCCCATCATCGCTTCTCCATAGCTCGTAGGTTCATCGTTGTCCAACAACATGACCTCTAAGACAGGGTTGCCGTACCACTCAGGAGCAGTACGCGTCCTTGTCGACCTATGAGGTTCAATAGTAACTTGATCCGAAGCTTTATGATCATCATCATTTACTTCCTCTTCAACTAATGTAGGCTCCACAGAAACAACTTTCTGCGCTGCGCTACTCTCTGGTTGAAACAAAGGTTCAACAACCTCATCAAGTTCTATCTTCCTCCCACTCAATTCTTTCGAGAGAAACTCTTTCTCGAGAAAGGACCCGTTTTAGCAACAAACACTTTGTGCTTGGATCTGAGATAGAAGGTTTACCCAACTGTTACGTTAGGGTATTCTATGAAGATGCATTTGTCCGCTTTGGGTTCGAGCTCATCAGGTTAAAAACCTTTTCCACATAAGCGTCGCAGCCCCAAACATTAAGAAATGACAGCTTAGGTTTCTGCCAAACCAAAATTCATACGGTGTCATCTCAACGGACTTAGATGGTGCCCCTTTTTAAAGTGAATGTAGTTGTCTCTAATGCATAACCCCAAAACGATAGTTGAGACATCATAGTACGCACCATATCCAATAGAGCATGACTACGACGTTCGGACACACCATCACACTATGGTGTTCCAGGTGGCGTGAGTTGTGAAACAACTTCCACATTGTCTTAAGTTGTATACCAAACTCGTAACTCAGATATTTACCTCTACGATCATATCGTAGATATTTTATCTTCTTGTCACGATGATCTCAAACTTCACTCTGAATTGGTTTGAACTTTTCAAATGTTTCAGACTTGTGTTTCATTAAGTAAATATCCCCATATCTACTCAAATCATCAGTGAAGGTAGGAAAATAATGATATCCACCGCACGCTACAACACTCAATGGACCGAATACATCAACATGTATCATTTCCAATAAGTCACTTGCCTGCTCCATCATACCGGAAAACGGGGTCTCAGTCATCTTGCCCATGAGGCATGGTCCACATGACTCAACCTATTCGAAATCGAATGAGTCCAAAGATCCATCAGCATGGAGTTTCTTCATGCGTTTTACACCAATATGACATTTAGCGGCAGTGCCACAAGTATGTGGTACTATCATTATTAACTTTGTATCTTTTGGCATCAATATTATGAACATGTGTATCACTACGATCAAGATTCAATAAACCATTCTCATTGGGTGCATGACCATTGAAGGTATTATTCATGTAAATAGAATAACCATTATTCTCTAACTTGAATGAATAACCGTATTGCAATAAACATGATCTAATCACGTTCATGCTCAACGCAAACACCAAATAACATTTATTTAGGTTCATCACTAATCCCGAAGGTAGAGAGAGCATGCGATGGTGATCACATCAACCTTGGAAACACTTCCAACACTCATCGTCACCTCACCCTTAGCTAGCCTCCGTTTATTCCGTAGCTTTTATTTCGAGTTACTAACATTTAGCAACCAAACCGGTATCCAATACCCATGTGCTACTAGGAGTACTAGCAAGGTACACACGTATATCAAATATACTTCTATCGACGTTGCCAGCCTTCTTATCTACCAAGTATCTAGGGTTGTTCCGCTTCAGCGACCGTTATCCTCATAATAGAAGCACTTAGTCTCGGGTTTGGGTTCAACCTTGGGTTTCTTCACTGGAGCAGCAACTGACTTGCCATCCATGAAGTTTCCCTCCTAGCCCTTGCGCTTCTCGAAACTAGTGGTTTCACTAACCATCAACACTTGATGCTCCTTCTTGATTTCTACCTTCGCGGTGTCAAACATCGCGAATAGCTTAGGGATCATTATTTCTATCCCTGGCATTTTATAGTTCATCACGAGGCTCTAGTAGCTTAGTGACAGTGACTTGGAGAACTATATCAATCACTATCTTATCTGGAAGATCAACTCCCACTCAATTCAAGCGATTGTAGCACCCAGACAATCTGAGCACATGCTCACCGATTGAGCTATTCTCCTTCATCTTGTAGGCAAAGAATCTTGTTGGAGGTCTCATACCTCTCAACACGGGCACGAGCCTGAGATCCCAATCTCAGCTCTTAGAACATCTCATATGTTCCGTGACGTTCAAAACGTTTTGGAGCCTCAATTCTAAGCCGTAATGCATGATGCACTGAACTATCAAGTAGTCATCAGAACGTGCCTGTCAGATGTTCACAGCATCTACAGACGACGCTTGAGGGGGTGGCGCACCGAGCGGTGCATTAAGGACATAAGCCTTCTGTGCAGCAATGAGGACAATCCTCAGATCATGGACCCAGTCCGCATTATTGCTACCATCATCTTTCAACTCTATTTCTCTAGGAACATATAAAAATTCAAGGGAGCTACAGCGCGAGCTAGTAATCTACAACATAATTTGCAAAGACATTTTGACTATGTTCATGATAATGAGTTTAGTTAATCATATTACTTAAAAACTCCCACTCAAATTGACATCCCTCCTGTCATTCGAGTGACACATGATCCAAATACACCAACTCAAGTCCGATCATCACGTGAGTTGAGGTGGTTTCAATGGTGAACATCTTCATGTTGATCATATCTACTATATGACTCATGTTCGACCTTTCGGTCTCTTGTGTTCCGAGGCCATGTCTGTACATGCTAGGCTCGTCAAGTTTAACCCAAGTGTTCCGCACGTGCAACACTGGCTTGCACCCGTTGTATGTGAACGTAGAGTCTATCACACCCGATCATCACGTGGTGTCTCAAAACGACGAACTTTCGCAACGGTGCACAATCGGGGAGAACACAATTTTATCTTGAAATTTTAGTGAGGGATCACCTTATAATGCTACCGTCGTCCTAAGCAAAATAAGATGCATAAAAGGATTAACATCACATGCAAATCATAAGTGACATGATATGGCCATGAACTTGTGCTTTTGATCTCCATCTTCAAAGCACCGGCATGATCTCCATCGTCACCGGCATAACACCATGATCTCCATCATCTTGATCTCCATCAATGTGTCGCCATGAGGTTGTCGCGCCGACTGTTGCTTCCACGACTATTGCTAACTCATAGCGATAAAGCAAAGCAAAAACGGCGAAAATAATTAAAGACAACCCTATGGCTCCTGTCGGTTGCCGTACTCATCGACATGCAAGTCGTGATATTCTATACAATACATGATCATCTCATACATCACATATATCTCATCATGTAATTGGCCATATCACATCACAACATACCCTGCAAAAACAAGTTAGACGTCCTCTAATTGTTGTTGCAAGTTTTACGTGGCTGCTACGGGTATCTAGCAAGAACAATTCTTACCTACGCAAAAAACCACAACGGTGATACAAAAATTGCTATTCAGCCTTCTCAAGGACCGCCTTTGTCAAATCCGGTCCGACTAAAGTGGGAGAAACAGACACCCGCCAGCCATCTTTATGCAACGAAGTTACATGTAAGTTGATGGAACCGGTCTCTCGTAAGCGTACGAGTAATGTTGGTCCGGGCCGCTTCATCCCACAATACCGCCGAATCAAGAAAAGACCAAGGTAGGAAGCAATCTGAATATCAACGCCCACAAACTCCTTTGTGTTCTACTCGAGATCTCATCTACACATAGACCTAGCTCATGATGCCACTGTTGGGGAACGTTGCATGGGAAACAAAAAATTTCCTACGCACACGCAAGATCTATCCATGGTGATGAGCATCTACGAGAGGGAGAGTGGATCTACATACCCTTGTAGATTGCTAAGCGGGAAGCGTTAAGAAACGTGGTTGATGTAGTCGAACGTCTTCGCGATCCAAATCGCCGAGCGTCCCGCGATCCCATCACGATCCATCTCGCGATCCAATCTCGATCCGTCCCGCGATCCCATCACGATCCGTCCCGCGATCAAATCACGAATCATCTCGCGATCCTGATCACGGTCCTTCCGATCTAGCGCCGAACGGACGGCACCTCCGCGTTCAGCACACGTACAGCTCGATGACGATCTCCGCCTTCTTGATCCAGCAAGAGGGAGCGGAGAGGTAGAAGTGTTCTCCGGCGGCGCGACGGCGCGGCGGCGATGGTGGTGGAACAATTCCGGCAGGGCTTCGCCTAAGCACCGCTGAAACTAGACTAGAGGAGAAACCGATCTAGATGAAGTAGAGGGAGCACGTGGCAATTAGGGTTAGCTCTTCCCTCTAAATCCTCTAGTATATATAGGAGGGAGGGAGGGGAGGAGGCAGCCTCAAACCCTCAAGGTTTGGCCGAAATTGGAGGTGGAGGAGTCCTACTCGAATCCTATTAGGAGTAGGATTCCTCCTCTCCACTTGGAAACCCTTTCCACCTTTCCTCCTTTGGATTTTTTCCACCCAAAGCCACATGGGCCTTAGTGGGGGGGGGTTAGGCCAGCCCACTAGGGGCTGGTTTGACTCCTCCCACAGCCCATGAGGTCCTTTGGGTCCAGACACCCCTCCCGATGGTCCCCGGTACCCCTCCCGGCACTCCCGGTACACTACCGAAATACCCGAAACTTTTCCGGTGACCAAAACAGGACTTCCTATATATCAATCTTTACCTCCAGACCATTCCGGAGCTCCTCGTGACGTCCAGGATCTCATCCGGGACTCCGAACAACCTTCGGTCACCACCATACATAACTCTACTATATCGAAACGTCACCGAACCTTAAGTGTGCAGACCCTGCGGGTTCGAGAACTATGTAGACATGACCAAGACACCTCTACGGTCAATAACCAATAGCGGGACCTGGATGCCCATATTGGTTCCTACATATTCTACGAAGATCTTTATCGGTTGAACATCTATGTCAAGGATTCAGTTAATCCCGTACGCTGTTCCCTTTGTTCTTCGGTATATTACTTGCCCGAGATTCGATCGTCGGTATCTCTATACCTAGTTCAATCTCGTTACCGGCAAGTCTCTTTACTCGTTCTGTAATACAAGATCCCATGGCTAACACTTAGTCACATTGCTTGCAAGGCTTATTGTGATGTTGTATTACCGAGTGGGCCCTGAGATACCTCTCCGTCACACGGAGTAACAAATCCCAGTCTTGATCCATGCCCACTCAACAGACACCCTCAGAGATACCTGTAGAGCATCTTTATAGTCACCCAGTTACGTTGTGACGTTTGATACACACAAGGTATTCCTCCGGTGTCAGTGAGTTGCATGATCTCATGGTCATAGGAATAGATACTTGACATGCAGAAAACTATAGCAATAAACTGACACGATCATATGCTATGTTTATAGTTTGGGTCTTGTCCATCACATCATTCTCCTAATGATGTGATCCCGTTATCAAATGACATCTCATGTCTATGGCCAGGAAACCTTGACCATCTTTGATCAACGAACTAGTTAACTAGAGGCATACTAGGGACACAGTGTTGTCTATGTACCCACACATGTATTTGAGTTTCCAATCAATACAATTATAGCATGGATAATAAACGATTATCACGAACAAGGAAATATAATAATAACCAATTTATTATTGCCTCTAGGGCATATTTCCAACACCTCCATCTCCGGTGTATCCTCGGTGAGTTGTCCATCATGCCACTTCAAAGCTTTAATGCGGTTTTTCCGCCGCCTTCGGCTTGCCCGCATATGGAAGAAGTATGTGTTTTTGTCACCATGCATTAACCATTTGACTCTAGCTCGTTGCCTCTAGAGGATCTCCTCTCGATGAAATAGCTCAACTAGACGTTCATTAATCTTTAGTTCTCGATGAGATGGTGCAGTACGACCTGGAATTCCCAGCAGAACTTTGAGCTCGTTTTTTAACACGCCAGTTTCTTGCTTGACGTTTCCAAACTGCACACAGTCCCAGGTAGCAAGATCGCCTGACAGAGAGCCCAATTTACTCCTCATCTGCTCGACAGAGCCACCAGGCGAACGAGTCCATCTCGTGCTCACTACCGAAGGTAGAGTGGAATCCCGTTCCCATGCAACCTCATATCTGAAAGATTTAGGGCCATGCTTTGTTGCATCCACACCATGCAGTCGCAACAGGAGGGGAACGTGATCTGAAGTAACAGACGTCAGGTGTTCCACTGATGATTGGGGAAGTGCGATCGCCCACTCTGGGTTGGCCACAACTCGGTCTAAGCAAACTCTTGTGTAAGTTCCTCCTGCCACCTTCTTCTCAAAGGTCCAACCAATCCCATTGTAACCGATATCCGAGAGGCCGCACGTATCCAGGGCATCACGAAAAGCATCCATTTGGGCTTGGCTTCTAGCACCAACACCGTCAAGCTCATGTGCATGGAGAATTTCATTGAAATCCCCAATAACCACCCATGGCCGATCGCTACTGTCTGCAATACTACGTAGTATGTCCCATGTTTTGTACCTCTCTTGTGTCTGGGCTTCTCCATAGACAAAAGTGATTCTAGTTTGGGTTTCGGTCAACTCCTCGACGTGAACATCAATATGATATTCCGAGCAGCCAATAACTTCGAGTTTTATTTCATCTTTCCAGAAAATACCAAGACCACCGCTCCTTCCGGAGCTGCTTACAGCAAAACTTTTATCAAAGCCTAAAGTACCTACCAGATTCTCAACACGCGAGCCCTCTATCTGAGTTTCAAGAATACAAACAATAGAGGGGGCATGTTGCCTCGAGATGTCTCGAAGCTCTCAAACTGTCGCAAGTTTGCCAGCCCCGCGGCAGTTCCACACTAGGCAACTCATTACGCTAGGCGCGACCCACCATCGGGGCCCGCCAAACGCGCATCATTTTGTGTACTTGTAGCTTTGTTCTTCCCACTGTTCTTGTCAGAAGTGTTGGTGGCTGTTCTTGGTCTCTTTGGGTCCTGCTTGGAGGAAGGACTAGCTGGAACGAGGTATGTAGTGACTCCCTGCTGCTCCAACTGGGTAGAAGTGGTCTCTGGAGCTGTTAGGAGTTGGATCTGTGCAGTAACCCCTCTTTTCCTGTTCAAACTAGAGTCCTCCATGTCCGCATCAACCAGTGTTTCTGGGTCAGATTGCTCTTCCCCAACCTTTGGATCCATATTATTGTCTTGACCGCGGCCTCCACGGCCTCCTCTGCCACTACCTCTCCCACCCGGTCCTTGTCCACCTCGCCCTCCAGCTCCCTCTCCTGGTCCTTGTCCCGGTCCTCGGAACCATGTGGCTTTCAGATTTTTGAACACCAACGCCTTAGGATGGTGGACGCCATCCCCACATTCCTTATACAAATGCCCAAGATGTCCACACACCGCGCACCAATCTGGGAGTCTCTCGTACTTGACTCTGAAGATTTCTCTCTTCTTGTTTCTTACTATAGAAAGTGCGTTTTTCAGTGGCTCCGCAACCTTGAGCCTGACGCGAACACGAACAAAATTTCCCTCGAAGTCCTACGACTTCGGTTCATGGTAGATATATTCACCGATGGTGGATGAGAGAGATTTGATCAGAGGAAAGTAACCATCAGGGGAGTCATGGATTTGGGCCCAGATTTTGATCTTGTCAAGAGGAACAGCTGACGGTCGGGTTAATCCATCATACGCCGCGATCACCACTGCTTTTCCTTTGAAGGTCCAGGGTCCATCCTCCATAACCCTCTCCTAGTCGAGACGCAAATGGGTGACACGGTGATTTTAACGAGTTCGGGCCTCTCGCGGTGGAGATAACAGCCCTACGTCTCGTGCTCCGGAAAGGCTTTGCTTATCTGTCATGAACACGGAGTTACATGGTGTATTTGAGAGAGGGAGGGGAGAACGGATCTCCATGCCTAAACTAAGTCCTGAGACTAATGGCGAGAGAGCCGAGGAAGAAAAGTGCCCCCTAGCTATGTGGTGGGGGTGGCTTATATAGAGTGAGGCCACCCCCTCACCTCTTATGTTACAAGATGGTGGCGTTAATGCCATAATGTCAGCCCACTACGAAACCTTCACTGTGAGGATGATGCTTCGACTGCCTTGTTGACTGTTGGCTTCGCATATCCGAGTGAGTCATACGACCGAGTGGTCGACTGTCATCCGAGTGGATGGGATGTTGCTTGTCCGAGTGAATAGTATGTCTATATTTGTTCGGACCCACCTCATGTGTGGATCCCATGCTTCTATGATATTTCCACGCTTCATGGGCCTACCTATGTGTATCCCCAACAGTTGATAAAATAGTCTTATCTTAAGTCTTGCATGTAATTTAGAGATGATCAAATAAAATGTCTACCATCGGTCATTTCTTAGCATTATCTTCAATAACTAGTTATTCATAAAAATATGATGAGACATATTATACTAAGAGATCATCTTTTGTCTTCTCTTAAATAAGAGAAGACAAACCTTTTCTTATGAGTTCTCTTTCTTCTACCACATCATTTCTATATCTATACCACTATATAGTGTACGAGTTTTGAATGTTTGAATTCACGCATTGAAATGCATTTCTGGCCATTCATTGGCTCCATCCAACGGCTTATAGCGCAGGGATTCGTTGCTACAGTATCATCTTCTCGCTAGGCTCGTAGGCAGGAGGAAGCCATCCACGTCGCCCCCTAAATCGCTATGAACAGTGCTGTGCCACCGCTTGTAAATTCTGTGCCCCGCCGAGGGCATTTTAGTCTTTTCGCGTGCAGGGGTATAAATCGCAGATGCTGCTGTGGAGAAACCCTCGCCTCCCCCTCCTCGTCGCCCTCCTCTCTCTCTCTCGCTAGCCCCTCTCTCTCCCCACCCCTCCGATCCCCTTTCTCCACCCCACCGCCGTCGGCCGATTCCGGCGATCCCCGGCGTTCCCCGCTGCCCAGCTACCCTAACTGGGACCGCCTCCGCCCGCTGAACCATCTCTACCTGGTGGATTCGCAGCTCGTCGTCTCACCCGCAGCTAACCAACCCTAGCCAGGAGGGCGTCGATGCGGCGCCACGGCGGTGCTCTTCGCTGACGCCGCCGTCCGCGCGGGGCTCCGCCTCCTGGCCGTGGCCCTGAGCCCTACGGATCAGGCACGACTGCGGCTGGGTGGTTCCCGGCACCGTGTACAGCCTTGACCACAAGTTCGTAGGTGAGCCCTTCCTTCTTCTTCCCCTTGCCTTCAACCGCTGCTCTCAGTCTCTCTCTTCCACGGCTATGCTAGGATCTGTGCATGTTGATCTCTTCCCCTGAAGACTACGGATTGAATGGATACAAGTCTTCTTGTTCTTCTTCTTTGTAAATGGCATGCTTTGTTCCTGTACAGAGTACGTATATGCTGGGTAGAACTCTTTTTTTTGGTAAATGGCATGAATTTTGTTTATGGGGAGGGTAAATTTTGTTGGCACTTGATAGTAGTATGAAACATTATCAGATTTACCTTCTTTTCACTTTGAGAAGAATATATCAGATTGACATTATCACGAGGGTGGCTGTTCTTGGTGTAGGTGCTGCCCAATCCGTCGATTGCGTCTAATTATGTGTTGGACAACACAAATAATTTGATTATGAGTCTATTCTGGTGCACGGTCGGTCTATGCTTGCACCGCTGAAATTGCTTAGAAGCAATCTATGGCATCATTAACGGTATAAAAGAATATTGAATGGGAGTGGTATATATTAGCCTTATTACTTAGTTTTTTTCTTGAACTTTCATATGTGTGCCAGGTTTAGATACTATAAATTATTCATGCATCCTTAACGATTCAAATGCAGGTTCAGACAAAACATCTGGTTGGTCTGGTTGCTGCTGTGGACATGAACCTCATGTTTGGTTGAGTTTCAAATCTAATGGGAAGAGAAACTAGCAATCTATGGCTGAATTAAAGTATGGAGAACCCCATTTAGCTTGAGGTAATAAATAAGCTGCCATGTGATAAATTTGCTTGCTTTGTCATTTTACTTCCTATTTGTACTCGTACAGTTCATAATGCAACTCAGACTCTATCAATTAATGATTTGTCTTTGGTTGTTTTGTTCGAATACGCTCAACCGAAGATGTATCTGTGTAGTCTTACATTCAGAACTTAAAAGATTATTGTTAAATTTGGCGACTACATTCTGCTGTTGGTTTAGCTTCTCAGTGTGCGACTAACAATCAGATGCATCTTGGGGCGACCCCCCCCCTCCCCCCTCTTCTCATTGTCAGTGTATTTTGATTGTGTCAGTATACTCTGCATAAGATATTTGTCTGGATGTTCTTATATGAATTTATGCAGCAACACTAACTCTTGTGTCCGGCCTGCAGTGTTTGGATGATTTCTTCTTGTGGAATCTGGGAGGTTGTGTGTTATAAAAATGATGTACTATTTAGTGTCACCTATAACTGTTCTTTATAAGAAAATATTCTCAGGTCTTGTGGTACCAAAATGCTGAATTTTATTGTTGCTCAGATTAATTTTAGCAAAAGATATCCTCATAAAGTTATATTAGAACTCTGCTCCTGTTGGTTTGAGTACAACTTTGCTCATGTAGGTTTGAGTACACCTCTGCTCATGTAGGTTTCACTAAAAATGATGTACTATTTGGTGTCACCTGTAACCAATTAAGTGTTGTTTGTAAGCTAACAAATTGTAGACTGGTCGTGTGGTGTAGGAAGCGGCCTCTCCTGTTAGACGGCGTTCAGGCGCAACCCCGGCGCCCGCTGAGTACTGCCTCGGCTACAACCTCCCTCGATGAGCTCCATCTTCCTCTTGCTCCTCTGCTTCGGCTTCGGCTACTGTCTGGGACATGGCCGTGGCTATATTGATGTGGTGCTCGTCTGGTTGATGCTCTATGCCCTACTCATGCATCAGTTCCTACTTGAGCTCTGTAGTTGTGGATCCATGCTATTCTGGGGTTTGCAGGCAAGCTCCGGCAAGCTCCGGCCGCCGCACGCCCCCGAGCTCCCCAAGATCCGCCCTCCCCCGCGGCTAGGGTTCGGGCTAGGGTTCGGGCGCCTTCCCAAAACTTCGCCGGGATCCGCCACAACCGGCAACAGCGAGGCCAAAGGTGACCGGATCCGGCACAGGTTGGTGTCTCCCCTCCTTCTTCGCCCACCCTCCTCCTCGCCTCACGCCATCTTGTCTTCCCTTTTTTGCAGGTTGCCACGGCACGGACGGCGACGACGACAGGAGGGGCGCGCACATCCATGGGACGGGACGCCGCCATGGAGATGGAGCTCCTTCTCCACACCACGCAGAGGCCCCATGGAGCCCCCCTCCTTCTCCGGTGACTTCTTCACAGGCCCCACCCCCTACCTCTCCCCCCCCACCTCTCCTGTACTTTGAGCTGTACCATGCTCTGTTTCAGATTCATGTACCCATAGATGATATATGGCAAGTTAGGTGGTTGGATTTTTTTTCAAAAATGGCACTGTATTTAGAGCAAATTCGAAAACTAGCATTGCTAACACGTATATATCAAAAATAGCACCCCGTCGGTCTGCCGTAGGCCGAAGAGGGACTTTTCGGCGTGGAAAAAACCGAAGAGACCATTTCGGCTTCCTGTGGGCCGAAGAGAGCGGCAGGTGGGCCGAAGAGTGGGCCGTCGGCGCGCTGTCGACCGAAGAGCTGTCTTCGGTCTGGCCGCGACCGAAGACCTCTTCGGCCTACCGTTGGCCGAAAAGGCTGGATAAGGCCGCCCGAGCCTTTCTTCTTCCTCTCCTCTGTTCTTTCTCTGTTCTAGCTTTCTCTCTCTCGTTTCCAACCAGAAATCGCCCCCCCTCACCGATCTCTTCGTTTCTCCAGCCATTTTCAAATCCAAACCACAGAAACGGTAGATCGTAGCCATCTCCACCAGCCTACGGTCATTTTTTTCCAATGGGATAGCTATTTGTGTGTACAAGTGAGTTGTAGTCATGGTGGTGTGAGGAGGAGAAACCATGGTTGGTTGAGGAGGAGGAGGTGGTTTGGCTGGGCAAGAGGAGGTGGCTGCCGAGGGGGTGGCGTTGGTGTTGCTCGTTGGTGCAAGTTCTCCGTGAGGTGGGCACACGCGTCGAAGGTATAATCACGCGTCACATTTTTTTGTAGTGTTAATTGGTTTGTGTTGTCATTTTAGCGGTCGGTTAGTGTAGCGGGTAATAATTTTGTTCGTTGTGATTAATGAGATGGAAGTGTCTGACAGGTTAAAATGTCTGAATCAGTAAATTTGACTGTTTACTATGGCCCTGGCAATGTTCGATATAATGAGTTCGGGGTTGATCTTAGCGAGTATAAAAAATGTGTCATGACACTTCCAGACCCGGACAGACTGGACATTAGACAGTTGAAGTACTGGTTGACAATTAGTTTTGGGCTGGATCCTGGGGTATGTTCTGTCAGTATTCAAGCTTTGTGGACCAAATCGTGTAAAAATGTGAAGTGGGAGTTGATGCTGATAAATAGGAGCCAGCAGTGGTTGACCCTGTTAAGGCGTTGCAGGGACCGAAAAATCCACCCATATGCCCTAGTGCAACCTGTGGCGAAGGAGGAGAATACCGGACAACCAGAGGGGGGGTATGAACCCGGGCAGGGCAGTGAAGTGGCTAACGAGATTTATTTATCCGGGTCACATCCAATGGATGTGGATGCTAGCCAACCCGAGGAAGAGCCAGATTACGTGCCACACAATTTGTGTGGTAATGATACTGGGCAGAGTAGTCGGTCGGTAATATTAGCCGGTTCTGGTTTTTCTGATGGGGATGAGGAAGGGGAGGAAATGCAGAGGGTGATGGAGGAAGAGGACGAGGATGGACTGGCTGAGGATCTGGATTCTGAAAATTCCGAGGATGAAGTGGAGGTACCGATTCCTGCCGCATGGGATCAGGACCTATCCACCGGTCTCACGGTCAACGATGGCCATGAGACTCCATGGGAGTATCATCTGAACCAAGTCCAGATAGGTTCTATGTATGATACAAAGAAGAAATTGAAATATGCGGTGGTAAAGTGGGCTATGTCCACGCAGAGGGTTTTTCGGACACACGTATCAAATCAAACAAACTATACAGTGAAATGTGTTGAAACAGGTTGTCCTGGGAAGGTGCACGGGCACGTGCCGAAGTATAACATCCACTGGGTTGTCACCGGTGTTGTTCCACATACTTGTGTGAGGAAAAACCTTCTGGTGAATCATCCGAACCTGTCTTCTACTCTCATTGCGCAACTCATGTATACTGAGATAGTGCAGAAGAAAGACATGGAAGCAAAACACATCCAGACAGCAGTGAAGGTCAGATGGAATTATGTCATTCCTTACGGGAAGGCTTGGAGGGCTAAGCAGAAGGCTATGGAGGAAAGGTTTGGGACGTTCTTCGACTCATATGATAATGTTGTGCGGCTCCTTCAAGTATTGAAGGAGAGGAATCCCGGCACTTATGTTAACGTACAACACACAAGATTGGCGAGTATACCAGATTTTAAGGTGTTGAAGAGAGTATTCTTTTCTTTTTCTGTTTGCATCGAAGCTTTCCGGCATTGTCCTCCTGTGATGTTTGTGGATGGCACATTCCTGACTGGTCAGTACAGAGGGCAAATCCTTACTGCTATTGGTGTTGACGGGAACAATCAAATCATCCCACTTGCTATGGCATGCGTGGAGGGTGAGAACTTTCCAAGCTGGATATGGTTCTTGAGGCAAGTGAAAATTGCCATCGTGAAGGACCGGCCGAACGTGTGTGTCATTCATGACAGACATGCTGGTATATTGAAGGCCGTGAAGACACTGAGGAATCCAACTGAGAACGAATCAACACCATGGATGGACCTGCAGAGCCGGTGGTGCATGCGCCATCTTGGGGCAAAAAATTTCTCACAGTTCAAGAACAAGCAGTTGATGAAGTTGTTCAAAAAATTATGCAAGCAGAACCAGGCACGCAAATACAATTTTATTTGGTCAAAACTAGATGAGTTTACTAAGAAGCAGGTTAAGGCCAGACGGACAATGGAAAAAGATCAGGCTAAATTAGCAATAGTCATCGCGCAGCTAGAGCAGCCTGTAGCTCTGTGTGACTTGCCAGCAATTGACCCTCCTGGCACTAAGAGGCCGAACGGCAGGGCTATAAAGGATTTTACTGAGTGGATAGAGAAAGAGCCTCCCGTGAATTGGTCTTTGCTGCATGACACCCATGGAGCTAGGTATGGCCACATGACAACCAACCTTGCTAAGGTGTATAACTTTGTACTTAGAGGGAATAGAGCATTGCCACTCACAGCTATTGTGGAGGGTGTATTGCATGGCACTTTGAGATATTTCAGAGAAAGGCACGAGTTAGCAAAAAAGCATATTGCAGATCATCCGAAGACACCTTATTGTAGCCGTGTCATGGAGTACATGGCAAAGAAGATAGAGAAAGCAAAGAAGCACACTGTCAGGCTCATAGGTAATCAGGAAAGGAGGTATGAGGTTCAGCTACCTACCGATGGTTTTGGTACGTCAAATGAGGTGAAGACGCATGAGGTAAAAATAGGAACGGAATTTTATCCAACGTGTGAGTGTACATGCAACAAACCGCGGTTGTTGCACCTTCCTTGCTCACATGTGTTGGCTGCGTGCGGCCAGATTAAGTTGGATGCCATCTCCTTCGTGTCCCCATACTATTTGAAAGAGTCAGTACGCAACACATGGACCGGTGAGATGACAGGGTTTAGAGTCGTCGGCAATTTCAACAAGGTAAACGATGATGAGAGAGTATACATCCCGGATCCTGATCTTCGGCGAACCAGTAGGGGTAGACGTAAGGTCCGTCGCATCCGTAATGATATGGACCAATCTGAAGCTGGTGGAGCAACCAGACAGTGCTTGCTATGCGCGAATTATGGGCATAGGATGAAATATTGTCCCGACCTTAACAAAGACGGTGCGTCCACATCGACGAGTGCAACAACAGGAGCAAGAGGCGGACGTGGTCGAGGCAGTCGAGGCCGAAGGGGACGACGAGGAAGAAATAACTCATAAGCTATGTTTTAATTTGTAATATGTCGGACTATGTTTTAATTTGTAATATGTCAGACTATGTTTTAATTTGTAATATGTCGGACTATGTTTTAATTTGTAATATGTCGGACTATGTTTTAATTTGTAATATGTCTGGACTATATTTTATTTTCTAATATGTCGAACTATGTTTTAATTTCAGATATGTATTCGTATGCGTTGCTTAAAGATACGATTGAAAAAAAACACCGGGCCGCACTTATGCAAACGGGCAAGAACTTAGATGTGTTGACCACTCGCACCCCAAAGTCTAACTGGCTGATACACCCTGCATGGGTTGATAGGTTTGTGTGCTTATAATTTTTTAATTCGTATTTTGTAATATATGATGCCCGCTAACTGTTTGCTGTACATTCTCTTTATTTTGTAGGTTAATGTGGGCTGGACTGCTACCCTTGGCACGGCTGGTTGAGGGTACATTGGATGAGTGGGTTGATCATCCGGAAATGGATGAAACTGGTGAACCATTGCAGCTACGCAAGAGGCCAACGAAACGCTTCTCTTACGACAGGTCACTCCTTACCTGCTTAGTAGATAGATGGAGACCGGAGACACATACGTTTCACTTTCCCTGGGGAGAGATGGCGCCTACTCTACAGGATGTGTCTTACTTGTTGGGATTACCGTTGGCCGGTGCTGCCATAGGTCCTTTACATGCAGAACCTGGCTGGCTAGGTACGATGCAGAACCGTTTTCTAGCTGCGGTGCCAACTGCTAGGGGCTTAGACAACGATCCTCACGGGCCTCGTTTTAAGTGGTTGGGCCAATTTCAGGTAACCTTCTCGGTCAGCTAAACGAATATTGTTTTTATAGTTGTCCTCAGTAAATAGAATAATACAATCGTTTCTGTTATATGTAGATTCGCTTGTTAGGATACCCCGGAGTTCAGTTGTCAGAGGCACAGGTTGATCGGTCCCTAGAGGCCTATCTTCTTTGGTTGTTCGGCAAGACTATGTTCACGGAGAACCACGTGACCACTGTCGATGCGCGCCTCATCAGCATTGCACGAGAGATAGCTGACGCTCGTTGTCCAGGGGACATTACGCAAAGGAGTTGGGGTTCTGCTGTGTTGGCAGCTACGTACAGAGGCCTGTGCAAAGGTTGCATTTTGAGCTCCCACAGATCAGGTCTGGTTGGATGTCCACTATTGTTGCAACTCTGGTCATATGAGAGGTTCCCTATTGGACGACCCTATGTCTGCGTTGAAAACCCGTTTGGGTCGGAGGACATAGCAGGGGCTTATGTGCCACTTATCGGCGACTTGCCAACCGTGGGATCTATTTGGACGCGAAGAGAGGTAATTTTGTATTACCGAGAAGTTCATTAGATTATTTCTTGCCATGCAATACTATTACTAATGTTTATTTGTTGTCATGCACAGAGACAGTTTGCGGGTCATCAGGTGAAGAGCTGCTACCCGTCCTTCAGGGCGCAGTTTGATGCTTTGCACGAGGATGTTGTTATGTGGGAGCCCTACTCGCATCAGGCTATAACATTTAGGTATCCAAGTGGAATATCTCACTTGTGCACTAGAGATCGGCACTACTGGTTGACCAAGGCCAGATTGGTGTTCGACGTGACGGTGGAGGAGATGGCCCTTCATAGGGTGATGAGACAGTTCGGTCGATGTCAGGAGGATGAAATTCCAGTTATTCCACACATACCGGACCACGTGCACAAGTAAGTAATTCTAATTTAGTTGTCAGTTTGATACTTTAAGAATTTTGCTTACCACGTTACCCAGATGTCAATGTCAGGTTGAGCCGCGTAGGAGGGAACAAGTCCATGGATTTCTGGCTTAAGAACATTGGCCCTTATGTTCTAGAATGGACTACTGCGCCAACAAATATCTGGGATGAGGTTCGACCCTTTGACTGGCACAAGTTCGGGTTGTATCTGCAGCGTTACAGGCATTCAACGAGGATCTACTTGGTTCCTTCTGCTGCTCCTGATCAGATTGAAGCGCCTCTGACCAGCGATATGTACCCAACTTCCTCTATTATGGGAACCAGACACCACGCGGTACGTAACCAACTTGCTCTATTATGGTTCTAATATGTGTACTCATGTCATAACCTGAACATTTACAATTGGCTAACTATTCAATGTACAGAGTGACTTGATGGTTGAAGCGCAAGATGAGGTTTCCGCTTTAATGGGACGGGTTGAGAGCGGAGAAACTATCCCACAGCCAGAGCACCTCTCGTGGTTGAAGCGTTTTGATGAGAAGCTACGAGGGATTTACGCAGCAATGACATGTAGAAGATCTTCTGATGTTGCGGTTCCTCGTCCAGCACTTCGTCCGCCACGTCCTTCACGGCACATGGCTTCACCGGCGCCACCTCCTTCACAGCCAGGGAGCTCGGCATGGCAAGAGCCATCTCCTTCACAGCCAGGGAGCTCGGCATGGCATCAACAAATGGGACCAGGTAACTTTACTTTTGGTTTTTCTTTTAAGCAGTGTACGTTCGCAATTCAATTTTACATGTGCTTCACTACTACAGTCAGCAACCAGCCGCCTCCGTTCACGCATGTCGTGCAGTCGCCGATGCTTAGTGGTTATGATTCGCTCTTAGACGGCTACGGCGATGACGATGACCACGTTGCAAACACGTATGACTTCTCTGAGCCGCTGCATCATACTCCACCACCACCACCGACGCAGGAGACACAGACCGTGACAGGCGAGGTTATGTACGGTCGTGGACACCGTGAGGCTCACCCACCGCGTCAGCGCTTATCGCTTTCCGGTCCTCGTCCGAGGAAGGTCCAGACTCGTCGCCGTAGTACCGAGCAGTGATATGTTTATATATGTATGAGACATCCATGTTAGTTTCAGACTATTCTTATGTGTGAGGACTTATCTATGTATCAGACATCCTTCATGTATGTGTTACTATCTATGTATGAGCCATTATCTATGTATGAGTCATAATTAAGATAGAAGTACATCTGAATTAAACGGTACGACTATTCTTGAAAAATACATCCCACAAACTACATGAAGTCATCGTCGACATCCTCCGTTCATGCAGCACTCTTACCCTTGGACGATGCGGTAGTCTTGGACTTCGACGATGTGGGTCTCTTGGCCTTGGTGCTCGGCATGAAGTCATCGTCGTCATCCTCCGTTGATGCAGCACTCTTACCCTTGGACGATGCGGTAGTCTTGGACTTCGACGATGTGGGTCTCTTGGCCTTGGTGCTCGGCATGAAGTCGTCGTCGTCATCCTCCGTTGATGCAGCACTCTTGCCCTTCGACGGTGCGGTACTCTTGGACTTCGACGATGCGGGTATCTTGGGCTTGGTGCTCGGCTTGAAAAGATCGTCTTCGTCCTCACTGTCTTGACTCCATAACCAAGTATCTTCTACTGCAGCCCTTTGAAAAGCTTCAATCTTATATTGTACTTTTTTCCACCTACCATGCAACCTGAGAAGTTCTTTCCGTATCTCCTCAAAGGTCCTTGCAGGCCACCCGCTCCTACTTAACTGGTGAGCCAACTCATTCATGAAGATGTCACTACCGAGGAGTTCGTCCCATGGAACTATCCTGTTGTCTATCTTGAAATTGGCGGCTAAACTAAGAAGAGTTTTGGACATACGAGGGTGAAAACAACTACGATCGAAAGGATAACCGGACATCTTCACGAGACTACACTTGCCTGCTCACCCACCTTAGTGCGGAGGGGGTTTTATAGGTTGAGAAGAGAAGATGGCGGGAGAGAATGGCGGGAAAGAAAATGGTGGGAGAGAATGGCGGGAAAGAGAATGGCGGGAGGGAATGGCGGGAAAGAAGGGTGGGAAAGAAAATGGTGGGAGAGAATGGCGGGAGAGAATGCCGGGAGAGAATGGCGGGAAGGAAAATGGCGGGAAAGAAAATGATGAGATATATTGTCGGGAAATGGTTGCGGGAAAGTACAAAGTTGGCATGTCAAAGAGAGGGAATGGTTGTGCAGCAATTATAATGCATTTTTTTGAAAAAAAAATAGTCTTCGGTCAGGTGCAGGCCGAAAAGTGCTCCATGCAACTTCGGTCAACGTTTAACGTAAAGAGTATGCATTCTTCGGCCAACAGGAAGCCGAAAAGTCCTCTTCGGCTTACTGCTGACCGAAGACAGGTCTTCGGCCCAGCAGCGCCCATCTTCGGCCCACAGGAAGCCGAAATGGTCTCTTCGGTTTTTTCCAGGCCGAAAAGTCACTCTTCGGCCTACGGCAGACCGACGGGGTGCTATTTTTGATATATACCTGTTAGCAATGCTAGTTTTCGAATTTGCTCTAAATACAGTGCCAGTTTTGAAAAAAAATCGCATGGCGTGAGTAAGCCAGTTAGGGCATGTACAATGGTACTATCCTAAGAGTGTCACGTAGGATACTAGTATGCATCGTCTTTACGTTGCAGAGTGGTCTTGGCGAAAATAAGTTATGAAAATGACATAGAAATAATTCAAGACAAATGTCCATTGTGCATATACTTGGAATTAGCATAAGAAAGCTTCTTGTGTTCTTACGCAATAAGTATCACATGAATATGTAATTTGCATAAAAATTGGCGTACTTATTGCGAAAAATACATAGATAACCCCACTTTGAAAAACACATTTCTAAATGGGAAAAAAATCTGAAAAAAATTACATATGAACTCACTTCGGAAAAGGCATTATGAAAAAAGTACACATCAACCCACTTCGAAAAACACATTTCTAAATGACAAAAATCTCTGAAAAAAGTTGCACACATTCATCTCCCTCCATGTTCTACGTGCGAATAGAAAGTTTCATAGAAGAATTAAACAACTTTTTTTGCATGTGCAAAAAAAAAAACGTGTTGTGAAACGCTATTTAGAAGCACTAAAATTTATCTTCTAAATAAAAAAGGGATTTTTTCGTCAAATTTTGTAACCCGCACATATTTTGCGAAGATGTACGTGTGAAATTTTGTTTTATACTTTTTGACATTTAAAAAGATGTTTAAAATGCATTTAAAAAAAACATGTTCATATGTACCTAGGTTGAGGTGGTGCCTACCCTACCTATTGCTATGTTTCACTGTAGCATTTACTACAGCTTTCCACACAGAAATGCATGCGAGGTAGTGAGACCATGTATCATACTCTCTCTGTTCCATAATGTAGTGCGTCCGCGCTTTTCGAGATCCCGCCGCAGTCAGTCTGCGTAATTCAGTGATATAATTTTTGCTCCCATCGCAATCGGTCTCGTTGGTTAAATGTACGGTCAAACTTAAATATCGGGAAGCGCGGGCGCACTACATTGTGTAACGGAGGAAGTATGTGCACCTACTTTTTATTTCTTATCTTTGTACTCTTTCACCTCATGTCAGACTTAGTGGTACGGATCACATTTGTTTTTTCCGACCACACAGGCCATGTAGCTCTGCGGGTGTCAGCATTGGTAAAAAAAATTGTACTGCTCAAGGCGATGCAAATATGGCATGGTGACTATTTGCTCCAACGTACTAACATGCAGTGGGGTCTCTTACTCGGCGCTAACCCATCAATGCTCTTACTCGGCGCTAACCCATCAATGTTTCTGGAACTAGATGACCCGGTTGCGCCGATGGCGCAAGAAGCCAGTTAGAAGCGATGTTAGTAGGGAATAAGTAGAAGACGCAAATGTAAAGATGACGCAATGTGGATTATATTACAGATAGTAGAATGGCTTTAACCGGTTAGTGCAAGAAGCTAAGTAAAACCAAGAATTATGGTATCGATAACCATTTTATATGCACAAAGATCATTTCATTATTGGCCAAAGAGAAAACAAATATGTTTATGCCATATTGTTTGAAGCCACTCTCAATAAAATAGCACCAAGGAGATAAATCAGCAGATTAATCAAGCACATGTACCTGAATCCCAACATATACATATAGGTACATAACCCTAAATAGTGACCATATTGAAAATCGAAGGGTAAATGGTAAGAAAAAAAAATAACATCTACCCACTACAATGGGAAATCAGAAAATAATTGACTATCATTGTGGACCAACCGATAAGTCAAATAAAAATGGTGTTCCAGGGAACTATTCCAAAAAAAACTACACAGTATCAAAGGCAGGTAATAAAAAAAAGCAAATAATCTCCAGATCTTCACCACGTCTAAACATGTCTCAACAATGGTTCTTCTCTGTTACAACCCGAGGTGAAATTTGAACTGCAATCCTAAGGCACAAGCCCGAGTAAGATACCAACCGCTTTCATGAATTTTCAGTGAATGCACTGTACTACCTACTATAAATGATTATACACACAGCAGGAACCACCTGATTTTTTTTCAAAACTGGCACTGTATTTAGAGCAAATTCGAAAACTAGCATTGCTAACAGGTATATATCAAAAATAGCACTCCGTCGGTCTGCCGTAGGCCGAAGAGTGACTTTTCGGCCTGGAAAAAACCGAAGAGACCATTTCGGCTTCCTGTGGGCCGAAGATGGGCGCTGCTGGGCCGAAGACCTGTCTTCGGTCAGCAGTAAGCCGAAGAGGCCTTTTCGGCTTCCTGTTGGCCGAAGAATGCATACTCTTTACGTTAAACGTTGACCGAAGTTGCATGGAGCACTTTTCGGCCTGCACCTGACCGAAGACTATTTTTTTTCAAAAAAATGCATTATAATTGCTGCACAACCATTCCCTCTCTTTGACATGCCAACTTTGTACTTTCCCGCAACCATTTCCCGACAATATATCTCATTATTTTATTTCCCGCCATTTTCCTTCCCGCCATTCTCTCCCGGCATTCTCTCCCGCCATTCTCTCCCACCATTTTCTTTCCCACCCTTCTTTCCCGCCATTCCCTCCCGCCATTCTCTTTCCCGCCATTCTCTCCCGCCATTTTCTTTCCCGCCATTCTCTCCCGCCATCTTCTCTTCTCAACCTATAAAACCCCCTCCGCACTAAGGTGGGTGAGCAGGCAAGTGTAGTCTCGTGAAGATGTCCGGTTATCCTTTCGATCGTAGTTGTTTTCACCCTCGTATGTCCAAAACTCTTCTTAGTTTAGCCGCCAATTTCAAGATAGACAACAGGATAGTTCCATGGGACGAACTCCTCGGTAGTGACATCTTCATGAATGAGTTGGCTCACCAGTTAAGTAGGAGCGGGTGGCCTGCAAGGACCTTTGAGGAGATACGGAAAGAACTTCTCAGGTTGCATGGTAGGTGGAAAAAAGTACAATATAAGATTGAAGCTTTTCAAAGGGCTGCAGTAGAAGATACTTGGTTATGGAGTCAAGACAGTGAGGACGAAGATGATCTTTTCAAGCCGAGCACCAAGCCCAAGATACCCGCATCGTCGAAGTCCAAGAGTACCGCACCGTCGAAGGGCAAGAGTGCTGCATCAACGGAGGATGACGACGACGACTTCATGCCGAGCACCAAGGCCAAGAGACCCACATCGTCGAAGTCCAAGACTACCGCATCGTCCAAGGGTAAGAGTGCTGCATCAACGGAGGATGACGACGATGACTTCATGCCGAGCACCAAGGCCAAGAGACCCACATCGTCGAAGTCCAAGACTACCGCATCGTCCAAGGGTAAGAGTGCTGCATGAACGGAGGATGTCGACGATGACTTCATGTAGTTTGTGGGATGTATTTTTCAAGAATAGTCGTACCGTTTAATTCAGATGTACTTCTATCTTAATTATGACTCATACATAGATAATGGCTCATACATAGATAGTAACACATACATGAAGGATGTCTGATACATAGATAAGTCCTCACACATAAGAATAGTCTGAAACTAACATGGATGTCTCATACATATATAAACATATCACTGCTCGGTACTACGGCGACGAGTCTGGACCTTCCTCGGACGAGGACCGGAAAGCGATAAGCGCTGACGCGGTGGGTGAGCCTCACGGTGTCCACGACCGTACATAACCTCGCCTGTCACGGTCTGTGTCTCCTGCGTCGGTGGTGGTGGTGGAGTATGATGCAGCGGCTGAGAGAAGTCATACGTGTTTGCAACGTGGTCATCGTCATCGCCGTAGCCGTCTAAGAGCGAATCATAACCACTAAGCATCGGCGACTGCACGACATGCGTGAACGGAGGCGGCTGGTTGCTGACTGTAGTAGTGAAGCACATGTAAAATTGAATTGCGAACGTACACTGCTTAAAAGAAAAACCAAAAGTAAAGTTACCTGGTCCCATTTGTTGATGCCATGCCGAGCTCCCTGGCTGTGAAGGAGATGGCTCTTGCCATGCCGAGCTCCCTGGCTGTGAAGGAGGTGGCGCCGGTGAAGCCATGTGCCGTGAAGGACGTGGCGGACGAAGTGCTGGACGAGGAACCGCAACATCAGAAGATCTTCTACATGTCATTGCTGCGTAAATCCCTCGTAGCTTCTCATCAAAACGCTTCAACCACGAGAGGTGCTCTGGCTGTGGGATAGTTTCTCCGCTCTCAACCCGCCCCATTAAAGCGGAAACCTCATCTTGCGCTTCAACCATCAAGTCACTCTGTACATTGAATAGTTAGCCAATTGTAAATGTTCAGGTTATGACATGAGTACACATATTAGAACCATAATAGAGCAAGTTGGTTACGTACCGCGTGGTGTCTGGTTCCCATAATAGAGGAAGTTGGGTACATATCGCTGGTCAGATGCGCTTCAATCTGATCAGGAGCAGCAGAAGGAACCAAGTAGATCCTCGTTGAATGCCTGTAACGCTGCAGATACAACCCGAACTTGTGCCAGTCAAAGGGTCGAACCTCATCCCAGATATTTGTTGGCGCAGTAGTCCATTCTAGAACATAAGGGCCAATGTTCTTAAGCCAGAAATCCATGGACTTGTTCCCTCCTACGCGGCTCAACCTGACATTGACATCCGGGTAACGTGGTAAGCAAAATTCTTAAAGTATCAAACTGACAACTAAATTAGAATTACTTACTTGTGCACGTGGTCCGGTATGTGTGGAATAACTGGAATTTCATCCTCCTGACATCGACCGAACTGTCTCATCACCCTATGAAGGGCCATCTCCTCCACCGTCACGTCGAACACCAATCTGGCCTTGGTCATCCAGTAGTGCCGATCTCTAGTGCACAAGTGAGATATTTCACTTGGATACCTAAATGTTATAGCCTGATGCGAGTAGGGCTCCCACATAACAACATCCTCGTGCAAAGCATCAAACTGCGCCCTGAAGGACGGGTAGCAGCTCTTCACCTGATGACCCGCAAACTGTCTCTGTGCATGACAACAAATAAACATTAGTAATAGTATTGCATGGCAAGAAATAATCTAATGAACTTCTCGGTAATACAAAATTACCTCTCTTCGCGTCCAAACAGATCCCACGGTTGGCAAGTCGCCGATAAGTGGCACATAAGCCCCTGCTATGTCCTCCGACCCAAACGGGTTTTCAACGCAGACATAGGGTCGTCCAATAGGGAACCTCTCATATGACCAGAGCTGCAACAATAGTGGACATCCAACCAGACCTGATCTGTGGGAGCTCAAAATGCAACCTTTGCACAGGCCTCTGTACGTAGCTGCCAACACAGCAGAACCCCAACTCCTCTGCGTAATGTCCCCTGGGCAACGAGCGTCAGCTATCTCTCGTGCAATGCTGATGAGGCGCGCATCGACAGTGGTCACGTGGTTCTCCGTGAACATAGTCTTGCCGAACAACCAAAGAAGATAGGCCTCTAGGGACCGATCAACCTGTGCCTCTGACAACTGAACTCCGGGGTATCCTAACAAGCGAATCTACATATAACAGAAACGATTGTATTATTCTATTTACTGAGGACAACTATAAAAACAATATTCGTTTAGCTGACCGAGAAGGTTACCTGAAACTGGCCCAACCACTTAAAACGAGGCCCGTGAGGATCGTTGTCTAAGCCCCTAGCAGTTGGCACCGCAGCTAGAAAACGGTTCTGCATCGTACCTAGCCAGCCAGGTTCTGCATGTAAAGGACCTATGGCAGCACCGGCCAACGGTAATCCCAACAAGTAAGACACATCCTGTAGAGTAGGCGCCATCTCTCCCCAGGGAAAGTGAAACGTATGTGTCTCCGGTCTCCATCTATCTACTAAGCAGGTAAGGAGTGACCTGTCGTAAGAGAAGCGTTTCGTTGGCCTCTTGCGTAGCTGCAATGGTTCACCAGTTTCATCCATTTCCGGATGATCAACCCACTCATCCAATGTACCCTCAACCAGCCGTGCCAAGGGTAGCAGTCCAGCCCACATTAACCTACAAAATAAAGAGAATGTACAGCAAACAGTTAGCGGGCATCATATATTACAAAATACGAATTAAAAAATTATAAGCACACAAACCTATCAACCCATGCAGGGTGTATCAGCCAGTTAGACTTTGGGGTGCGAGTGGTCAACACATCTAAGTTCTTGCCCGTTTGCATAAGTGCGGCCCGGTGTTTTTTTTCAATCGTATCTTTAAGCAACGCATACGAATACATATCTGAAATTAAAACATAGTTCGACATATTAGAAAATAAAATATAGTCCAGACATATTACAAATTAAAACATAGTCCGACATATTACAAATTAAAACATAGTCCGACATATTACAAATTAAAACATAGTCCGACATATTACAAATTAAAACATAGTCCGACATATTACAAATTAAAACATAGCTTCTGAGTTATTTCTTCCTCGTCGTCCCCTTCGGCCTCGACTGCCTCGACCACGTCCGCCTCTTGCTCCTGTTGTCGCACTCGTCGATGTGGATGCACCGTCTTTGTTAAGGTCGGGACAATATTTCATCCTATGCCCATAATTCGCGCATAGCAAGCACTGTCTGGTTGCTCCACCAGCTTCAGATTGGTCCATATCATTACGGATGCGACGGACCTTACGTCTACCCCTACTGGTTCGCCGAAGATCAGGATCCGGGATGTATACTCTCTCATCATCGTTTACCTTGTTGAAATTGCCGACGACTCTAAACCCTGTCATCTCACCGGTCCATGTGTTGCGTACTGACTCTTTCAAATAGTATGGGGACACGAAGGAGATGGCATCCAACTTAATCTGGCCGCACGCAGCCAACACATGTGAGCAAGGAAGGTGCAACAACCGCGGTTTGTTGCATGTACACTCACACGTTGGATAAAATTCCGTTCCTATTTTTACCTCATGCGTCTTCACCTCATTTGACGTACCAAAACCATCGGTAGGTAGCTGAACCTCATACCTCCTTTCCTGATTACCTATGAGCCTGACAGTGTGCTTCTTTGCTTTCTCTATCTTCTTTGCCATGTACTCCATGACACGGCTACAATAAGGTGTCTTCGGATGATCTGCAATATGCTTCTTTGCTAACTCGTGCCTTTCTCTGAAATATCTCAAAGTGCCATGCAATACACCCTCCACAATAGCTGTGAGTGGCAATGCTCTATTCCCTCTAAGTACAAAGTTATACACCTCAGCAAGGTTGGTTGTCATGTGACCATACCTAGCTCCATGGGTGTCATGCAGCAAAGACCAATTCACGGGAGGCTCTTTCTCTATCCACTCAGTAAAATCCTTTATTGCCCTGCCGTTCGGCCTCTTAGTGCCAGGAGGGTCAATTGCTGGCAAGTCACACAGAGCTACAGGCTGCTCTAGCTGCGCGATGACTATTGCTAATTTAGCCTGATCTTTTTCCATTGTCCGTCTGGCCTTAACCTGCTTCTTAGTAAACTCATCTAGTTTTGACCAAATAAAATTGTATTTGCGTGCCTGGTTCTGCTTGCATAATTTTTTGAACAACTTCATCAACCGCTTGTTCTTGAACTGTGAGAAAAAATTTGCCCCAAGATGGCGCATGCACCACCGGCTCTGCAGGTCCATCCATGGTGTTGATTCGTTCTCAGTTGGATTCCTCAGTGTCTTCACGGCCTTCAATATACCAGCATGTCTGTCATGAATGACACACACGTTCGGCCGGTCCTTCACGATGGCAATTTTCACTTGCCTCAAGAACCATATCCAGCTTGGAAAGTTCTCACCCTCCACGAATGCCATAGCAAGTGGGATGATTTGATTGTTCCCGTCAACACCAATAGCAGTAAGGATTTGCCCTCTGTACTGACCAGCCAGGAATGTGCCATCCACAAACATCACAGGAGGACAATGCCGGAAAGCTTCGATGCAAACAGAAAAAGAAAAGAATACTCTCTTCAACACCTTAAAATCTGGTATACTCGCCAATCTTGTGTGTTGTACGTTAACATAAGTGCCGGGATTCCTCTCCTTCAATACTTGAAGGAGCCGCACAACATTATCATATGAGTCGAAGAACGTCCCAAACCTTTCCTCCATAGCCTTCTGCTTAGCCCTCCAAGCCTTCCCGTAAGGAATGACATAATTCCATCTGACCTTCACTGCTGTCTGGATGTGTTTTGCTTCCATGTCTTTCTTCTGCACTATCTCAGTATACATGAGTTGCGCAATGAGAGTAAAAGACAGGTTCGGATGATTCACCAGAAGGTTTTTCCTCACACAAGTATGTGGAACAACACCGGTGACAACCCAGTGGATGTTATACTTCGGCACGTGCCCGTGCACCTTCCCAGGACAACCTGTTTCAACACATTTCACTGTATAGTTTGTTTGATTTGATACGTGTGTCCGAAAAACCCTCTGCGTGGACATAGCCCACTTTACCACCGCATATTTCAATTTCTTCTTTGTATCATACATAGAACCTATCTGGACTTGGTTCAGATGATACTCCCATGGAGTCTCATGGCCATCGTTGACCGTGAGACCGGTGGATAGGTCCTGATCCCATGCGGCAGGAATCGGTACCTCCACTTCATCCTCGGAATTTTCAGAATCCAGATCCTCAGCCAGTCCATCCTCGTCCTCTTCCTCCATCACCCTCTGCATTTCCTCCCCTTCCTCATCCCCATCAGAAAAACCAGAACCGGCTAATATTACCGACCGACTACTCTGCCCAGTATCATTACCACACAAATTGTGTGGCACGTAATCTGGCTCTTCCTCGGGTTGGCTAGCATCCACATCCATTGGCTGTGACCCGGATAAATAAATCTCGTTAGCCACTTCACTGCCCTGCCCGGGTTCATACCCCCCCTCTGGTTGTCCGGTATTCTCCTCCTTCGCCACAGGTTGCACTAGGGCATATGGGTGGATTTTTCGGTCCCTGCAACGCCTTAACAGGGTCAACCACTGCTGGCTCCTATCTATCAGCATCAACTCCCACTTCACATTTTTACACGATTTGGTCCACAAAGCTTGAATACTGACAGAACATACCCCAGGATCCAGCCCAAAACTAATTGTCAACCAGTACTTCAACTGTCTAATGTCCAGTCTGTCCGGGTCTGGAAGTGTCATGACACATTTTTTATACTCGCTAAGATCAACCCCGAACTCATTATATCGAACATTGCCAGGGCCATAGTAAACAGTCAAATTTACTGATTCAGACATTTTAACCTGTCAGACACTTCCATCTCATTAATCACAACGAACAAAATTATTACCCGCTACACTAACCGACCGCTAAAATGACAACACAAACCAATTAACACTACAAAAAAATGTGACGCGTGATTATACCTTCGACGCGTGTGCCCACCTCACGGAGAACTTGCACCAACGAGCAACACCAACGCCACCCCCTCGGCGGCCACCTCCTCTTGCCCAGCCAAACCACCTCCTCCTCCTCAACCAACCATGGTTTCTCCTCCTCACACCACCATGACTACAACTCACTTGTACACACAAATAGCTATCCCATTGGAAAAAAATGACCGTAGGCTGGTGGAGATGGCTACGATCTACCGTTTCTGTGGTTTGGATTTGAAAATGGCTGGAGAAACGAAGAGATCGGTGAGGGGGGGCGATTTCTGGTTGGAAACGAGAGAGAGAAAGCTAGAACAGAGAAAGAACAGAGGGGAGGAAGAAGAAAGGCTCGGGCGGCCTTATCCAGCCTTTTCGGCCAACGGTAGGCCGAAGAGGTCTTCGGTCGCGGCCAGACCGAAGACAGCTCTTCGGTCGACAGCGCGCCGACGGCCCACTCTTCGGCCCACCTGCCGCTCTCTTCGGCCCACAGGAAGCCGAAATGGTCTCTTCGGTTTTTTCGACGCCGAAAAGTCCCTCTTCGGCCTACGGCAGACCGACGGGGTGCTATTTTTGATATATACGTGTTAGCAATGCTAGTTTTCGAATTTGCTCTAAATACAGTGCCATTTTTGAAAAAAAATCACGCCATGCATGGACTAACCAACTCACGCACACACATAGCTAGCTTGTTCATGCAACAAAGTCATGATTATCCCAACAGAGTCGAGCTGACCTGCGCGAGGACGGCATACGCGTTTACCGTGGCATGGCCGGAACACCTAGCGGCAGTGACGTTCGTCGCGTCGATGTCGAGGTGACTCCGACTACCACGCATGCTACAATGTCAGGCTGTGTCGCAATTGACATGGATGGCGGCAGCTGACCACCAAGTCTCAAACAACACCAGGGTTTGACGGCTTTTTCGGGAAGGAGGGATCGCCGCGGACCGTGATCCTGGCCAGCAGGGCCGATCCCGAAGTGTATCTTATTGCGCCCGACGAGGAACTCTGCCCGCGGATGAATCTAGTCGGCGGCGCCAGGACTCCAAAGCGTGAGGCCGTGATTTTGCAGCCACAAGTCCGGGCAGCGCAAGGTCGTCGTCGGCGGAGAGAAGTCGATGAAAGAGAATGGGCTAGCGGCGAGAGGAGAACGACGAGCATGGCGGCCTCCACTCGAGCGGCCGGCGACCATGCTGAGGGAAGGCGAGAGAAGAAAATACGTACAGCGAGGATACAGAGATGAAAATACGAGACCTTTTTGTGTTCTCATTGGCCTAAAAAAATGATGGTGGCTGGTGGGAGTTGGTTTGGTCCGTTGGATGAAGAATAAGCGAAGGGGAGCACGGATGGGAGCACCTGAGCGGGAGCAGGCAAGCCTAGTCCGTCACACCGGCGGTACCTGCGTGTAAAAAATGGAGGATGCTGGCATGGAGTTCCTCCTAGATGCCATTGACAGGTTAGGCATCTCAGATCTGCTTTCGTTTCTTTTCTTTTAGCAAGATTTATTTGTGTCCTCTGACAGGCCATGGCCGCCGCCATTTGCCGCCTGTTTCTCAGGTTCCCCTTGCGAGAGGAGTTTGCCGACAGCCATGAACAACCAGATCCGGTTCCTCTGGTCCTGCTGGCAAACATCGGCTCGGGAGCACCCGTGCCTGCAAACTCGGATGCTGGTTCTGGGAGTGGTCAACAAATCGGTGGCGAAGACAATGGTGCCCAAGAGCTGGGGGCCGTCGAAGACCGGACTCATCGCCGACGAGGTCTTCGCAGTCGACTGACAGGGTCAACCTGCAGGCCCCTTGGTGGACAAAAAGGTAAGAACGCAGGATGTTGGTGCTTCTAGGAATTGAACTGTTATGGCTAGTTCTTGCACATTACTGTATGTTGCCTAGTTCCTGCACAAACCATGGTTATTGTAGGATTTTAACTTCTATGGCTAGTGCCTGCTGATTACTGGGCGCAGAGGACAAAAAGAAAATTCAGATGTAGATTAGAATGTGTGAGTTTCAGGCAACACATGGTTAGTGATGGATTCAGTAATATGAATCAATTGGAGCCTTTGGCTTTCCATTCCCATAAGGCTTCCTAGTGTCGTGGTTTCAGACATTTGTTACATATAAAAACAGAAAAAATGCAAAAAGACTTTGGAACCTACTAATCGTGCTGCCATGAACCGCAGATTACAGTTGGGTAGTGCGCCACCGGATCAGGCACCATGCCCTTCCAGAATGAGTGCTGTGGAGCAGTCGATTTGCAAATACACGGAGGAGCCAACAAAGAGTGTAATTAGGCCCGAACTTGGCCTGAGTTTCGATTCATTGGGTGAGGCATATGACTTCTATAATTTGTATTCCTGGGAGATTGCCTTTGGTATTAGATATGGTAAGAGCAGATTAAATGCAGAGAGGACAAAATGCATGCAGGAGATTGTCGTGGTTGCTCGGTGAGTTCTAATTATCATTTTGTTAGTGTTTTTTTTTTCAGGAAACACTTTGACCGTGTGTTCTGCTGAACAACTTGCAGGGCGAGACAGACTGAGAATAGTAGGTCATGCAGATGTGACTGCCCGGCCTTGATTAGGTTGTTACGTGTAGCAGACAAAAGCTGGCACATTACAGAGCATCGTGAAAGCCACATCCATTCTATGTCGTTGAGGATGGGTGACAAAGTGCACTGGCCATCACACAAACACATTGATGTGTACACAAAGCATTTGATAAAACAGTTGAGGGAGAATAATGTGAACCTTGGGAAGGTATACAACATATTTGGCAGTTTCTTTGGGTCAGTCGAGAAAGTGCCATTCACCAAACGGACTCTTAGGAACATTTGCGGAAAGATAAGTCGTGAGCAGGCAGAGGACGATGTTGAAGACTTTGGAGGTGTTTTGCTGACATTATGAATGGTGATCGTGGATTTAGATACAAAGTTTTGGTGGATAGAACAAGTAAGGTGAAGAACCTCATGTGGACTAATGGTAGCAGCCAAATGCAGTACATGTTCTTTGGTGATGTGGTTACTTTCGATACAACTTACAGGGCAAACCTATATGGCATGCCTTTTGGTCTATTTGTTGGGGGTAAACAATCATTTTCAAAGCATTATACTTGCTGGTGTCTTAATGAGGGACGAACAACAGGAGAGTTTTGAATTTTTTTGCTGAATTCTTGCTAATGATGGGGGGATGGCCTGCTCCAAAGACAATTCTGAGTGGTGAGTCACACGCGGCCAGTAGCTCTAGTTTAACAAAAAAAATGCATTAATCACATTCATAGATAGGAGTAGTTTTCTTGGTTCTAACTCTGAAGTTGTTATTTACAGACCAGAACAGGGCATGGGGTTGGCAATCAGGAAGGGTTACCCAGGGACTGTGCACACGTGGTGCAAATGGCATGTCCTGAAGAAAGCCAAGGAGACACTAGGGCCGCTGTATACAAAGAAGTCTGATTTCCAGGCCGAATTTCATAAGGTTGTGAACCATATGTTAACTGAGGACGAGTTCGAGGCGGCGTGGAACATGTTGTTAGATAAATACAATTTGAGGACGTACGCCTACATGACACATTTGTATGAAATCAGGAAAAAATGGGCAAAACCATACTTAAAGGGAGTTTTCTGCGCGAAGATGATGAAGTGCAGTGAGAGTGCAAACCACATGCTGAAGACGTACATGCCTCCAAAGAGTCCAATGCACTTCTTCGTTAGGCAGTACATGCGGTTACAGTTTGATCGCGAGCGTGAGGAAAGACAGTTTGACCGCAAGCGTGAGGAAAGCTAGGAGGAAAAGAGGATGATGGATGTAAGTAAATCTCACTGCAAAGCAACTTTTCTGCTGCATCTGATGCATATTTTGCAAGAACTAAATAAAAAGAAATTGTGATAATACTGCTACAGGGAGGAGCTGTGAGGATGACTAACTTGGCGATAGAGCGTCATGCAAGTAAGATATACAAGAGGGTGGTGTTTGAAGAGTTCGGACGCTTGCTAATTGAAGCGACGGTGTAAAATGTCACGGAAATAGAGAAGATGAGGAAGTATGTCACAGTTCACAACATCGCAGCCAAAAGAGAGAAATTGGGCAGGGTTGGGTGTGAGGTGAACATGAGTGAAGATCAAGAAGAATTTATGTGTGAATGTGGCCAGTTTGAACACACTGAGATGTTGTGTTGTCGTGTTCTTAGGGTAAATACCTTAATGTCCATGCTCGTTTGATAAGAAAACATGGCCGTGATCAACAAATTAAAACGTTTTTGCATTGTCGCTGGTGATGGAAATACTTCATCTCGAGGAGATCCCTGCTAAGCATATAGTGCAGCGGTTGACAAAGGACGTGAGGGACATACTACCTCAGCATCTGGTGCAGTGCCAGAGAGATAATCCAGTTAACCTGTCATTCACATGTAGGCACTCGACCCTTTACTTGAAAGCCATGGAGGTAGTACGGTTGGGTGATGCAAGTGCAGAAGCTTTGATCATATTTTTGCTGGCTTCCAGGCTCTAATTGTGAGCAGAGCACCTTTCACCGAGAGGAGGGATGGTTTGGGTTTTGAAGACCGCACGGTCGGGTTAGTTCCTGGTACATTGCCTGGAAACGGAGAAATTGCATATGTTGGTGACGAGGTTGCCGATAAATGCATTAGCATTGGAAACTCTGTCAGTGTCAATGCTCTTCATGGGCTAACAGCCCCAGAGAAGCAAAGGGGGAGTCGGAAGACCCACAAATAGCAGAGAGAAGGCACCATATGAGGGGCTGGGTAAGCGGACAAGGTTCTGCAACATATGTCGTCGTGAGGGACACAAATGGACTACGTGCCCTGAAAGAGGGGATGCACCAAAGAAACCGTGGAAGCCTGGGAAGTGCAAGAATTGCGGCATGGAAGGACACCGCCGGACCACCTGCACTAGGTGGATGGGTGTTGCTGAGAAATGAATTATGAACTTTAGATCCTCTGTATTATTGTAGTTCCGGATTTTCTGGTTTGTTTCTGTGAGCATTGCTCCACGCTTGTTCCTCCATTTCGAGAATCATGTGACAGACTGTAAAAGTTAGAGCAATTTTTTTCTTTAGCAATCATCTGTGACTTATTCATTTGACAGACTGTAACATGAGTGTGAATTTAAACTATTTGCTAGGACATGTTTGATATTTCAGGTTTTTCTTCTTAATAATTGAAGGTTGGTTCTTATTTTAGGCAGAGGGGATTACCTGCGTGGAATAGAAATAATATGTGCACGGATGTTGTCGTTTTGGTGATGCCTGGCCAGCATGTGGGCATGTCTCCAGTTCAAAAAAAATAAATCAAAACCGAGGTAAAAGATTTGCCCCATCAATTAATTAAGAAGAGAATTGTCCGCCGGTTAATTAACAGAAAACCGGACGAAAATCGATACAAATGACCACATGTGGATTACTCACGGAGCATACAACCACATAAGCACATGATTAAACCGACAACCAAACCCAACACCCAACAGTCACTAACCCCCACACTGCTACATTGCAAAGCAACTCCCCAACGAGAGTACCTCGCTGAAGACCACATGCATCACCGGAATCCACAGTCATCAAGCAGCTGCGGACGCCTTTCCTGAGGCGTCACTCATCTTTGTTTTGCTCCTAAGAGCCTCCTTCAAGATCGTCTTGCCAAATCCAGGACTAACCCTCTCCAAACTTGCGAGCAAGCTGTGCATCGAGAATCTCATCAACTTTCTCATGCACAGACAACGCATGTCCCACGTGCGAGTCAGTGACCGCAACGTCTAAACCTCCAAGGTCCACAAAGGCGAGCGGTTGGCTTGGTGCCGAAGGAACAGGCGCCAACGTACCAACCGCCTCAACATCATCAGCTAGAGGTACCACTGACACAATGGACTCAGGCACCTCCAGTTGCTCACATGACATAGGTGAATCATGACCCTCACACGAGATCGCCAACGAGTCGACCTCCATATGCTCCACGTAAAGAGGAGAAGCAGGTCTCACACATAGTTGTTGAAGCTCGGGCATGACCTGCAGCTACGCCTGGGCATGGACAGCACGGCCCGGCCGGCCCGAAAATCCCGGGCCGGGCCGGGCCTGATCGTGCCCTCGGGCCGGGCTCGGGCCTGGAAAGTGAGCCCGAAGAGCAGACCAGGTCGGGCTCAGGCTTGCGAAACACAATTTTTAAGCCTAGATCGGGCCGGGCCGGCCGGGCTTTACCGGGCTTTGTAGGTTCGGGCCGGGTTCAGGCCCGATTTGTTAGGCCCGACGGCCGAGCCGGGCCGAGCTCGGGCCTGAGTTTTCCCGTTCGGGCTTTTTTAAGCCCGGCCCGAAACCCAGCCCGGCCCGGGCTATGCCCAGGCTTACCTGCAGCACAGGGGCGCCGACCATGACGATGGCCTCGCCCACAGCAGTAGTCGGCACAAGGGGCAAGGTAGACAATGACGAAGAACTAACCCCAACACGAGGGGAGAAACAACCAAAGAACTTTGTCCTCATGTCTTCCGTGGAACCAACACACGAAACAACAGGAGAATGCGGTGTTAGAACAGTCGCCACCGTAGTCGGCCCGAGGGAGAGCTTGACGAGAGCATCCTCCGCCCGCTCCAGAAAGCTCCCAACATGCGCTAGCAAGTCTTGCAACAGCTTGGACTGATCTCCCAGAGTGGACCGCAGATCCATATCAGACGAGGTGGTTGAGCCAGTGATACCAAAGACGACAGACGCCCAAGACCAGCGACAAAGCGCCTCGGAGGGGAGCGTGGACTTCATCGGACCTTCACAGCAAGCTGGAGCTTGATGATGTTCCATGTCGTGGCGCGGCATGACGAGGCATGCAAGCAAGTTGAGTGGACGCCAGGGGTTGCGACATCCACGCGCAAGAACAGCGGGAGCACCGAAAGGGCCGAATCTCTGCAAACAGTTGCACGTTGCCCAGGAGCAAGACATCAGCAGCATCTGCCGTGAAGCCACCTAGGAATGGGACGAGCAGCCAATATCAGGGCCGGCAATGCCGGATGCCGCGGACCGCGCCGCGGCAGCACCTCCTGCCATCCCCTCTTGTGTCTGGCCCATGCCCCACACACACCTCGGCGAAGTCGGGGTCGATGGCCTTGGTGGCAGCTGGCGGCGTATGGGGACAGCACCTCATCGTCGTCCTCGTCGTCGTCTTTATCAGCAGCGGAAGCCCACAACACAGAATGCGGCCGGCGGGTAAGCTCGACTGCACCAGAAAGGGGGCCATTCGCCGAGGCCTGCGGCTTCTGCAGCTCCATCTCCACATCTTCATCCTCATCAGAGCTCACCCCGGTTGCCGCGGCAGAAGTGGTCGGTAGAGCTGGACCAGCCGGCTTTGCTGGTGGCACCTCCATGGAGCCGCCACCAACTAGGACAAGACGGCCCAGTGAAGGTTGCTCCTGATCTAAATCGGACCGAGCAGCGGACGAGGATGCCTTCAGGACAGAGGGGTGGCCAGATCGGGAGAACCGGCCGCCGACGGCAGGGGCGGCCCTGCGGGAGGCAAGGGCAGCCGCGGCGAGCACGGCGGCGGCGGTGGCGCTGGGGTCGTGGAGCCGGACTCAGGTGGCATGTGGGAAACCGGCGTATACTGTAAAAGAGCAGGCGACCCGGCAGCCCACCCTTGGTGCTTTTCACCAGTCCTGCACTTTTCAAATCATTTTGAAGTTAGAAGTAGTAGCAATGGCGCCATCGTCTGTCAAAACTGCAAGGAGTGGCACGATTAAGAGGTCTGAAGGCGGGCACTGCGTCGGAAGACAACAGATTCAGGTACGTAAGATTTGCTCCGATTGTCAACTGAACCAGGTTGCAGAGCGACTGAATCCGCTTATTTTGCAGCTATTTTTTTTTAAATATTATCTTTTTTTATTAATTTCGTCACATATTATGCCGGTTGAAAAAATTTCAAATATGTGATCCTGCCGGCCTAGAGGAAGCCGACAGGGTCCAGTCGGCCTGGAGGAAACCAATTAGTCCCAATCGGCTTCGCCTAGGCCGATAGGGCAATCGGCCACTGCATCTCTGCTCCAATCGGCTTCGGCGTAGCAGATTGGACCCATTCGGCTTAGCCGTGACCAATAAGTACTAATCAGTTTCGCCGTGACCAATTAGCTCCAATTGGTGTTGGCAAAGCCAATAGGTGCATGTAATCATATATTTTGATGCGTAACTAAGATTTTCTGATGACCAGAATGACAAAATAGCCCCTCACGACTAGGCGGCAAGACTTTTTCCCGCCAATGTCTCCCGCCATCGTTTCTCCCTTATCAGTTCCCGCCATTGTTTCTCCCTTATCAGTTCCCGCCAATATCTCCCGCCATAGTTTCCCGCTTGCTCGTTCCCGCCAATATCTCCCGCTATCGTTTCCCGCTTCTTAGTTCCCGCCAATATCTCCCGCCATAGTTTCCCTCTTCTTAGTTCCCGCCTATTCTTCTCTTCTGAACCTATAAAAACCCCTCCACACTAAGCTGGGTAAGTAGTCCAGTATAGTATCGTAGTTTCGTGAAGATGTCCCATTATCCTTTTGATCGTAGTTTCCACTCTGGTATGTCCCATCGTCTTCTATGTTTAGCCGCCAATTTCAAGATCGACGATAGAGTAGTTCCATGGGACGAACTCATCAATAGTGACACCATAATGAATGAGTTGGCTCACGCATTAGCTAGGAGTGGGTGGCCTCCTAGGACATTTGAGGAGATACGGAAAGAACTTCTCAGGTTGCATGGAAGATGGCAGAAGCAACTCCATAAGAGTGAATCGTACCTCAAGTTTGCAGCAGAAAATACAGATTTATGGACATCAGAGAGTGAGGACGAAGACGACCTCTTCATGCCGAGCACCAAGGTCAAGACAACCGCATCGTCGAAGGGCAAGAGTTATGCATCCACAAAGGGCAAGAGCTCTTCGTCGACAAAGGGCAATAGCTCTTCGTCGACAAAGGGCAATAGCTCTGCATCGAAGAAGGGCAAGAGCTCTGCATCAACGGAGGAGGACGATGATGCCTTCATGTAGTTTTTTAGCTATATTTTGTAATTTCAGTTGTACTGTTTAATTTGTGTGTACTATCTTGTTTTGTGGGCATTATGTTTTATCTAAGCGCGGCGTTGGATAGTAATTTGTCTCATACATAAGTAGATAGTCATTTGTCCCATACATAGAATAGACATATGTCTCATACATGATTAGATAGTCATGTCTCTACTGATCGATAGAAGCGTCAATGACGCCGCCTGCCCCGGCGCTCAGGCGGTGTGCCTGGCGTACTCCAGCCCCACCTGTGGGGTGGCCTAATGTTACGAAGAGGAACCTCAGACCCCTCCTGGTCATCCTGTGTACCCTGGGTGGGTCCTGGTGGAGGAGTCGAAAACATGTCCATCCACATGTATTGCTGCGATAGTGGCTCACCCTCACTCCCCCACCCAGATCCGGACGCTGTCGCCTGCTGATATGGATGTGGCCGAAACATGAAACCCGATGTCGGACTCTGCTGTTGTGGCGGAGGATGAAACGCAAAGCTGGACGAGGGAGCATGCTGCTCTGGGTGCTGCCACGCCGAACTGCCAGCCTGGTCAGGAGGTGGTGGAGGTGGCGTCGGCTGCTGCTGCTGCTGCTGTGTTAGGCGAGGACGTGGTTGTTGTCGTTGCGTGGATTGTTGCGGCTGCTGCTGCTGCTGGGGAACAACGTCCGAAGTGCGGGTGCACGTGATAGGCGTGTAGACAGCTCGTAGCTTCTGCTCCAGACGCGCGAACCATGGCCTGAGCTGAGATGTAGGTACCATAAGAGGTCCAGACGACAGTGATCGTGTATAGTCCCTGACCTCACTACGAAGACCGTATGCTAGCTCAGCCTGCAATTGTCACGATGATTATTAATTATGGATGGCATAGTATGTAACCAGAAGATGCATTATATAAAGACAATAGATATTACCGCGTACTGCCTAGAGCCCAAAGTATCATAGCTCGGGTATGTATCAGACGTAACGGGGTCTGGTATCTCCTCTGGATGAGGGTGTTGCACGATGCGTAACCTTGTCCCGCCCATGTACTGATGCAAATAGGCATTGAATTCATCGAGATCAAACATAATTTGACATTGAGTCATGCATCCCTTCACTGCTCTGGCCATAATCATAACCATCGTCTGGTTCAGTTGCACTGACCGGCTTCACGACGGGAAGCACTAAGGCGACAGGATTAACTTCCCTGCTCAAGCATGCTTGTAACCAGCGCACCCAATGAGAGTCCCGCTCTATTTCCTTCAAATAGAAGAAAATATTTGAACTGGATCGGGTCCATAATGCATGAACACCCACGGTGTGTGTTTCTATGTTTAACCCTAGATACCCGGCAAGCCATTCTGTCAACTGACTAACAGACCATGTTTCAGGGGCAGTCACTGGCAATTCAACGTACTCAAATTCACTCAGATCAGCTCCTGTCTCAGTCATACGGACATTACCAGGGCCGTAGTAAAAAACTAACTTCACTAAATCAGACATATCTGTTGACCTAAAAAAATAATTCAACAAGGACAAATATTAAGCAAAAGTCAAACTGATAATTTTACCGAACCAACTAAAAATTACCCAAAGCTACCGGATCAACTAAATTTTTTCACACAACTAAATATTTGACATCTACCCAAAGCTACCGGATTAACTAAAATAAACAAAATAATCGAACGAACTCTATTAGACAGTCCTAGATATATTATCCAAAGCTACCAGATTAACTACGGGAATAGACGTTGAATATATTAACCTTGAAGCGTGTGAAGAAACGACGAACGGCGGCCTTCAAACACGCGAACGGACGACGAACGCCGGAATCTTCACCACCTCCACCTCCACCACCACCACCACCACCACCTCCATCTCCACCTCCACCTCCACCTCCACCACCTCCACAATGGTCACCACCACCACTACGAGCTACCCCATCACGAGATCGAGGTTTCCCTAGCCTCCCCTAACACTCTAGAATCAATCTACGGTGAAAAAGTAGGGAGAAATCGGCTCAATAATCGCGTACAAATGGAGGTTGCTTCGGTTGAGAGAGAGGAAAAGGAAAAGAGAAGGAAGAAGAGAGGAGGAAGAAAGGGGCGTGGCCGAATGGGTATACTGGGTCCTGTCGGCTTCGGCGCAGCCGACTGGACCCAGTCGGCCTGGGCATAGCCGACTGGAACTCACCAGGCCGAGTGACGTGGTCCGGCCAATAGTCGGCCGCCACGTGGCCGAGTGGCCACTTATCGGCTGCCGCGTGGCCGACAAGGTCCTGTCGGCTTCGGCAAAGCCGACTGGATCCAGTTGGCTTCCTCTCGGCCGACTGAGTGACATATTTGAAAAAAATTCATCCGGCATAATATGTGACAAATTTAATAAAAAAAAGTAATATTTTTTTAAAAAAGTAGCTATTTTGCAGCCATGTCCTTCCATTGAGACGAGCAGATGGGTGGGTGCATTTAAAGCCAGCCCGACTACTTTGCCGTTTGGAGGCCGGTGGCGTGAATGGCTCAGGCTAGCTCAGATAACCCGCCGAGCCATCGGACAGTTGTCTGTTCCGCCTCCCTAGCGTAACGCGCCGTTGCAATGATTGAGCTCCAACGGTTGACTGGGAAATGGAAAATACGACGGTAAAATACAATGGATGGCACAGATCTGCATGCGAGTCTGTGGTGTAGATTTCGAGTCCATCTGAGCCCGAGCTCAGAAACTAATTTTCATGAATCTACGCTTCAAAGTATGTCATAGTGAAATCTTAAAAAAACTTATATTTACGGAGCGAGAACCACTGCACCGGTGCCGCACCCGCTGCAACCAGAGAGGATCACCGCGCTGCGAGGCTACTCATCGTGGCCGCCACCGTTTTGCTGCAGGGAGGCTGCAAGGAAGGGATGCTGCGACCCCGTCGGATTCGCTATGAGCTGGCTAGTGGCTGTGGCGAACTGACCGGCGTCATTGCTGCTGCGAGCGGTGTATCGAGCCGGCCGGTCACTAGCTTCTCGCCGGAGTTACATGGACGCTGCACTGCAGCATGCGAGTCGGCCGACGTTTCGCTGCAAGCCGACAATCGATGCGGCTGCACGCGGTGCGTTGAACCGGCCGGCAGCTGGCTGCTCGCGGAGTTACATGGATATTGATGCTGCATTGAAGCACGCGAGTTCCTCCGCGTTTTGATGGGAACCAACCGGCTGCGCAGTGGCGCGGGCAGTTGCACCTGAGTGCTGCAAGAGCTGTGTCGAGCCGGTCGGCCGCTTGCGGCTCACCGGGTATATGGATGCTACGTCGTGGCATGCGACTTCACCAGCGTTTTGCTGCAAGCCGACCAGCCGGGCGCGGTGGTGCAATTTCTGCAACCTTCCTGCTGCCGCTGGATCGTCAGAGCTACTACGGTGGGGCTCGAGCAGGATGCAGGGAACGCTGCGTTGCAGCATAAGTAGAGACATGGGAAGGCGGGGAAAGAAGCGACGGCTGGGTTCTGTCTACAGGGGATCAAGCGGCCACAATTAGGTTGAATCCGGGAAATAAACGGATGGAGAGGCTGCTGATCTAGTGATCAGCCATAGCAGACCCCTAAGAACTATTGTTGTCCGGTAACAGGTTCACAAACCAGACAACTTCTGGATTGAGTAACTGCACATTCGGACTCCCTCCGCTCCACGACTCCGCGCCGGAGCGGAGTGGCATCCAGTTACAATTTGTGGAGCTGCTAAAAGTGAGCTCCGTGCTCTCCGCTCCAGGGAGGGTTGCCGAACAGGCACTAAGAGAACTATTGTAGACTGCATTTACAACTATATATATATATATATCAGCAACACACATGCTAAAGCCCACAGTGTATCCTAATCAAACTGACCTAACTAAACTCCAGCGGTACAATAAAAATCAGATTAACTAATGTCTCAGTTGAGTTGGGCGCGGATAAGCTTGACCGCATCAACCATGTTGCTTAGGGCCGGGACCACATCGCCGTACGTGCGGGTCTTGAAACCACAGTTAGGGTTCACCCAAAGGATGTTGGTGTCGAGCACGGCAAGCATCTTGCGGACCTGATCGGCAAACTCCTCCATGTCGGGGATCTTGAGAGAGTGGACGTCATAGACACCAGGGCCAATGCCAGCTCCTTTTTTCACATACGTAAGGAAGTGTAAGAGGAGATCCTGATCGGAGCGGGAGTTCTCAATGGTGAAGACATCAGCATCCATGTTAATAATGGAGTAGGTGATATCGTTGATGTCAGAGTAACAGATGTGAGTGTGAATCTGCCAGGAAAAAGAAGACCCATAAACAATGATGATGATAACAAAGACTTCTGAATACCTTCATGACTTTCCAAGTAGATTACCTGAGTGGTGTCTTTCACACCGCAGTTGGTGATTCTGAATGACTGGGCAGCCCAGTCCAAGTAGGAAGCATGCTCTGACTTGCGCAGCGGCAGACCCTCTCTTAGAGCAGCCTCATCAATCTGGATCACCTACAAATGACAGGAGTGTATTGTTACACATGCACACAGAAATATTAATGACATGTCAAGACAAAGAAAGCCTAATACAAACCTGAATACCCCTATATTCGAGATCCTCAACCTCCTCTTTAATGGCAAGAGCAATCTGGTAGCATGTCTTAAACCTGCAGAACAAGATGTGGCATGGCAATTAGCAGTTGAAACACCTCGCGTGAAGGCTATCAAAACAGATGCAAGAAGCTAGACAGCAGTATCAACCTTGGCTGGTCGTTCCTGACAAATGACCAGTTGAGGATTGTTACAGGACCAGTCAACACTCCCTTCATTGGGCGAAGGGTCATGTTCTGAGCCGTCAGGGACCAGAAGAGTGTCATGGGGTAGGGGCGGCTGACATCACCATAGATAATAGGCGGCCTCACACAACATGATCCATAAGTTTGCACCCATCCATTGGCGGTAGTTGCAAAACCAGATAATTGCTCGCCAAAGTACTCAACCATGTCATTTCTCTGAAATATACATAGAAATTAGTAAAAATAAGTATGTACAAAAGCTCAGTTGCCAGAGAACAAATACAATACACTGAAACAAATCTCAATTAATGATCCATAGACAAAATATAGCTTCATTTCACAAAGTACAAAAGAACATCTTCAAATTAGCCTACAACAGTATTGGTTAGTGTTGCTCACCTCAGGCTCTCCATGGACAAGCACATCAATGCCAAGCCGCTCTTGGATCTCGACAACCATGGTAATTTCTTTCATGATAGCAGCGTTGTACGTTGACTCAGAGATCCTGCAATTGCATTAATTTTCAATAAGAAATGCAGGAAATATTACAAGAAAAGAAAATGTAGAGGCACTCACTTCTTCGCCTTGTACTCATGCCGGAGCATCCTGAGGTCCATCGTCTGAGGGAATGAACCGATTGTTGTTGTCGGAAGGACAGGAAGGTTGAGCTTCTTCTGCTGAGCGTCCAGCCTAACAGACACAGGTGTAGCACGGTGGTGGTGAGAGGCCTTCAAAGCAGAAACCTGTAAGAAATGCACTTCGTGTTAATGATTGGTATGTGGGAACTTTTAATGTGAGTATATATGACTGAAGTTCAGTGAACTTACAGCCTTCTGAACCTCCTCATTATTCACTCTGGGTGATGACCTCCTTGAGGCCTGAGCAGCAGCATTGGCCGCAAAGTAGGCCTGTATTTCATAATATTCAACATTACATGACAGTAAAGTTAGTTAGGAGTTGCAATTGAAGTGGTGCAAAGTGTTAGATAATGAGCAACTAGTATTCACTGTGGGCCAAAGGCCAGTACATATACATGTGAGGTATTACAAGCGGTAGTACCGCACTCAGAGCGGTAGTACCGCCTCGGGCGGTAGTACCGCACTCAGAGCGGTAGTACCGCCTAACACACATCTCTAACACCCCCCCTCAAACTCATGGTGGATCAACAACACTGAGTTTGGAGAGAAAGAAACCATGCTGCGCTCGAGTCTGTGCCTTCGTGAAGAAGTCCGCCAACTGTAACTCAGAGGGCACATAGTGAAGAGCCAGTGTCTGATCCTGCACAGCAGCACGTACAAAGTGGGCATCCACACCGATGTGCTTGGTGAGCTCATGCTTCACCGGGTCACGCGCAATACTGATAGCACCGGTACTGTCTGACAGTAAGGGAGTCGATGTAGTAGCAGACACACCAAAGTCCTCAAGTAACCATCGTAACCAGATCACCTCAGCCGTCAGCATAGCCATCGCTCGCAACTCAGCCTCTGTACTCGAGCGAGAAACCGCAGTCTGTTTCTTTGTCTTCCAGGCAATAAGAGAGCCACCAAGGAAGACACAGTAAGCAGACAGCGAGCGTCGATCAGAGGGATCACTAGCCCACGTAGCATCAGAGTAGGCCTGGAGCTCGAGAGAACTGGAGCGGGGAAAGAAAAGGCGATGAGAGATCGTGCCACGAAGATATCGTAGAACACGGAGAAGGTGACTATAGTGGACAGAGGTGGGGGCTGAAACAAACTGACTGAGAATGTGGACAGGATAGGAGATGTCAGGACGCGTAACAGCAAGATAGACAAGGCTCCCAACGAGGTGGCGATAGCGAGTGGGATTAGGAAGAGGGTGACCATCAGAAGCACGAAGCTGAACGTTGAGCTCCATAGGAGTCACAACAGTGCGCTCATCACCGAGAGCGGCACGAGTAAGAAGATCCTGAATATATTTTTCCTGGGAGATGAAGAAGCCGGCAGAGGTCTCAGAAATCTCGATCCCAAGAAAGTAGCGAAGAGGACCAAGATCAGACATCAGAAACTGTTCCCGGAGGCGGGCCTTAACAAAGGCAATATACTCAGAATCATCACCAGTGATGATCATGTCATCCACATATAGAAGGAGAAGAGTCCGACCACGAGAAGAGGTGTGGACAAATAGAGCTGGATCATGATCACTAGGCAAGAAGCCAGCGGCAGTAACGACAGAGGCGAACCGCGAGAACCAGGCGCGAGGGGCCTGTTTAAGACCATAGAGGGAGCGGCGAAGTCGGCAGACCATACCATCAGGAGCATAGTACCCCGGTGGTGGCTGCATATAAACCTCCTCACGCAACTCACCATTGAGAAAAGCGTTCTGGACATCAAGCTGAGATACAGACCAATGACGAACAGAAGCCACAGCAAGGAGAGTGCGGACAGTGGTCATGTGGGCCACAGGAGCGAATGTCTCATCATAATCGCGTCCCTGCTCCTGCTGAAAGCCACGAGCCACAAGACGAGCTTTGTATCGCTCAAGGGAACCATCGGAGCGAGTCTTAATCTTATAGACCCACTTGCAGGTGATGGGACGAACACCGGCGGGAAGAGAAACCAGATCCCACGTGCCATTGCGCTCAAGCGCCGCAAGCTCCTCGGCCATCGCAAGCTGCCATTCAGGCTGAGTCATGGCAGCCCGATAGGTGGTGGGCTCAGCAATGGCAGAAAGACCATACCGGTCAGGAGAGTAGCGATCAGGAGGGGGACAAGGCCTAACACGGAGGTTATGGACCGGCGGAGGCGTGAGAGGAGGTGCACTGGAAGTAGAGGGCACATCAGTAGGATCATCCACAGCACGAGGACGACGAGTGTAGTGAAGAGGAAACGGGGAGTGAGGTCGAAAGACTGGGGAGGAGGGTGGGGAGGGAGGGGATGGTGGAGACGAGGGAGAGGAGGAGGGAGGGGATGGTGGAACCGGTGGTGTGGGGGGACGCACCGGGGGAGAGGGAAGAACAGGAGGCACAGTGGGAGATGTGTCAGGGAGGAGAAGGAAGGAAATATCTTCCACGGAAAAGCTGGAGGAGGAGGGACGCGGATAGTAAGAACGAGACTCATCGAACGTCACATCACGAGAAATGCGCAGACGGCGACCAACAGGATCCCAACAACGATAGCCCTTGTGATCATCACTGTAGCCAAGGAAAACACACTCAACTGACTGAGCAGTCAACTTGGTTCGTTCTCGCTGAGCAAGAAGAACATAGCACACGCATCCAAACATACGAAGAGCGGAGTAGTCAGGAGAGCGACCAGAAAGACGTTCCATAGGAATACCACCCTTCAAGGCAGCCGAAGGCTGAATGTTGATGAGGTGGGTGGATGCGGAAACGGCCTCAGCCCAAAAATGGGGTGGAAGAGAGGCGGCGATCATCATCGCCCGAGCCGTCTCAAGCAAATGGCGATGTTTGCGTTTAGCAACTCCATTCTGAGCATGGGCACCAGGACAAGAGAATTGGGCAAGAGTGCCCTGCTCCGCAAGAAAACCACGCAACATGTGAGAGATATACTCTCCAGCTGAGTCAGCACGGAAGATACGGACAGACGTGGAAAATTGGGTGCGAACCATGGCAGCAAAACGTTTGTATATGGGGAGAACCTCGCTGCGAGATTTCATACAATAAAGCCAAGTGTAGCGAGAGAAATCATCAATAAACAGAACATAGTAGCGATGACCCCCTTTCGAGTCAAAAGGAGCAGGACCCCATACATCAGAATGAACTAAGTCAAAAGGACGCTGAGATATAGACTCACTGGTAGGATACGGTAACTGAGTCTGTTTGCCAAGCCTACAACCTTCACAATGCAACGAAACATCACCGGAGACAGACCCTAAGACGCCTTGGTGTACTAATGAGGACAAGCGAGAGCCACAGATGTGACCAAGTCGATGATGCCACTGCTGGAAGGACGCAGAAGAGGAGGCAGCAAGAGCATGAGAGCTGGCATATGTGGTAGCAGCGGAAGGAACACGAAGCCAGTCAACCTCCCAAAGGCCCTCAGACTCACGGCGCCGAGGGCCACCGCCAACCAGAGCCTGAGTGTGACGATCCTGAACAGAGCAAGAGTCGGCATCAAGAATGACACGACAGCCAGAATCAGTAAGTTGGGCAGCGGAAAAGAGATTCATGGTAAGACGAGGAACATGAGAAACACTAGGAACCGAAAAAGACGGAGTGGAAAGGATGCCACGACTAGCAACAGGAAGAGGTGTGCCATCGGCAGTGAGAACATTAAGAGGAAAATCAAGAGGTCAAAGAGAAGATAAAGCAGAAGAATCAGAAGACATATGAAAAGAAGCTCCAGAATCCAGAACCCACGAGGATGTACCTGACTGAGTAGGCGCCGGCGGGGGCGGAGTGGTGGTGGCAGTCAGAGCGGCAACAGAACCCGTCGAGGAAGAGCCAGAGGAAGCCAACATGCGCTTGAGCCGCACAATATCCTGGTCAGTGAGCGACAAAGTCGAGGAGGACGCACGAGTCCCACTAGAAGAAGAGCGCTTCAGGTCTTTCCGCTTCTTGTGACAATCAGACTCTGGGTGACCTGGCCTGTTGCAGTAGCCACAGAAGGTGTGCGAGCGCGGCCGACCCTCTCCTGAAGAAGGAGGGTGACCCGCCCCCCTGGAGGTGTAGGCAGGAGCGGTGGAGTGGTGAGGCGAGCAGACGACACAGGAGCTCGGGCAGCAAGAACAGTGGGAACCACAAGCAGACCAGCAGACCGGAGGCGTGTCTCCTCAGCACGAAGCTCTGCAAGCACCTCCGAAATAGGAACACGACCACGAGCAAGCAGGTGAGCACGGCGAGGCTCAAACTCTGGACGAAGGCGAGATAAGAACTCATGGAGGCGATGAAAATCCAAGTCAGACCGCACAGTCTGGCAACACCGGCAAGTACCACAAACAACTGTCCTGAGAGAGTCAAGCTGGCGCCAGATGGCAGAGCTCTGTGAGTAGAACTCATCAACAGAAGAGTCACCCTGATGAAGAGCGTGCTCCTGACGCACCACAGATAAGTAGAGAGCATCACCAGATGGCTGATATCGCTGACAAAGATAGGACCACATCGCAGCAACAGGACCGAGACCCATGAACTCAGACGCAAACTGAGGTAAGACACTCGCAGTAAGAACAGCAGCAGCTCGAGCATCATTGTTGCACCACTGAGTGTAAGCAGACAGATCATCTCGGCAAGCAGATAGAGCATCTGAGTAGGCAGATACCTGCTGATCATAAGCATCGACTGCAGCATCGTCAAGGGCTTTGGTTGTATCCCGATCAGCCTGAGAAGCATCAGCAGCAAGAACAGGCGGCACCGGCGGGGTAGGAGCCACAGATGCAACAGGGCAAGCCGGGCAGGGAACCTCGCCAGAGAGAACGCCCCACAGGAGAAGACCGCGCATGTGGATGCGCATGAAACCCACAAACTCAGCATAGTTGGTGCCATCGAAGATCACCGAGCACCGAGGAACAGCCACATAGCCCGACGAAGACATGACGCCTGAGTGCGCGGTAGTACCGCACTTCACAGCGGTAGTACCGCTTCGGGCGGTAGTACCGCCCTTGCCAGCGGTAGTACCGCGCCGCACAGGGCGGTAGTACCGCTTATGCTACGCGGTAGTACCGCTTGTGCGGTACTTCCGCGATCCAGTGCCGTGGGCACTTCCGCTTATTTTAGTCTACTGGTATCCCCGGCCTGTAAGCGGAAGTAGAGCGGCAGTAACGGGCGGTAGTACCGCTTCGGGCGGTAATACCGCTCTTTCCAGCGGTAGTACCGCTCTGCGCGGTACTCGCTTCGGGAGGCGGCGGCCGGGTCGAGCCTGGCAGTGGGCGGGATGGGGTGGCCGGATCCGCGGCGAGGGCGACCGGATCCGCGGCGAGGAGGACCGGCCGGAGCGAGGGGCGGCGGCGGTCGGCCGGCAGGAGGCGGCGGCGGCTGGGCGCGGAGCAGCGGCTGCCAGGCGCGGGCCGGGGCGCGGCCGAGCGCGGAGCAGCGGCTGCCAGGCGCGGGCGGGCGCAGAGCAGCGCGGGACGACGGCTGCCGGGCGCGGGCGGAGCGGCAGCGCCTGGCCTCTGGCACGGGCACACGTGGGCGCGGAGGAGAGGCAGCAGGGCGCGCGCGGGGCGGAGGAGAAGCAGCCGGGCAGAGAGCCGGACGGCCGGCGGCCAGGGAGGAGAGGGCCGGCGGCGGGGGGGGGGGGGGGGGGCAGCCGGAGGAGATGGCCGGCGGCGGGGCAGGCTAGAGCGCACGGAGTTGCGGCGTGCGAGAGGGTAACCTGGCAACTGATACCATGTTAGATAATGAGCAACTAGTATTCACTGTGGGCCAAAGGCCAGTACATATACATGTGAGGTATTACAAGCGGTAGTACCGCACTCAGAGCGGTAGTACCGCCTAACACACATCTCTAACACAAAGAAGCACCAAGCTTAGTGAGAGACAAAAAAGAATGGCATACCTCATCCTTTTGACCATCCAAAGCCTTGTCAAGTGCATTCACCTCAACCACCTTTTGGGCAGCAAATGCGAGCCATGATTTAATCTCACTGTCAAGCTTAGTCTCGTTCTCAAGATCAATAGGCGTGTGCATCAGCGAGCAGGAGGTGGACACCACAAGCTTGTCTGCGAGAATGTTTACGCAATTGTTTATTTAATACAGAAAGGAATGACAATGGACAACAGATACCACCTCCGAGTCACAATGTAGGTCGTTTTAGAATCTGTGTTGAACGGTTAATAAAGCATTTTAACATCTGCAACACATTATATCATGAAATATTCATTTATAATCAATATTTGGTTTTATTTGAAGCAACATATTTTCATAGGAACCGATGGTCAAAGTATCACCTAAAGAACCGTTGATATTGGAAACGTCATAAATCATGACCCAGAGACGAGGGGTAGTAAAGAGTGAATACATGGTTTACTGCTTACCCTTGCCAACAATAGCCTCCAGAGACTGAAGAGTGCTGAGAGATGCAGCAAGATCATTAGCCCAGATGTTCCGTCCATCTACAACACCAGCAAACAAGTACTTTCCAGATGGGATACCCACGCTTTTGATAAGATCAAGTGTCTTGATCCCACGAACAAGATCAAAACCATAGGCAGTCACACCACTCAATGATGTGAGGGTCCTGTGGTTACAAAAGGATTAGTTAGTGTTTTTTTTAGTTTAATAGGGTAACTCAAAATACATAAAATTGTAGTAGAATTGATTAGCACTAGAGAAACATACTTGTAAGATTCAGCAGGAACATCGGCGAAATATGTCTGAATAAGTACATTCAATCCAGAGAGTGCTGACTCAAGTTTAGCATATGCTGAGGAGAACACGGCCAATTCGTGAGCAGCAAGGTCAATAACAAGGGTGGGCTCATCAAACTGAATCCATGAAGCACCAACTGCCTTCAGCTCAGCGACAACCTCCCTGCAATTTATATAACATATGACATTATCAACTGAAGATTCAAGTGCACAAAAGGAGTCGGTTGCTTCAGCTGATGCTTACTTGTAGACTGGAAGAATGCTATCAAGAAGTATCCCCACATCCGTGGCCGGCTTAGAGAGCAGCAAGTATGAGACTGGTCCAACAAGCACTGGAACAGTGTCAACACCAAGCTGCATGGAAGAACATGTAGGGTGCAGTCATCATTTTCTGAAGACAAATAGCATGGCAAGCCACTTCTCTTCCAAGGTAAACATTACCACAAAGAATATGTCTAGATTGGTTCCTACTGTATCACTACATTATGCAGCATAAATTAGAAGATAATTACTTTTGGGGTCTGCTTAAGACAAGTTAATCAGCCATTAAGCAACCAAACACCCCAGGTAATGAAATAAAATAAACTCATCATAATCCATTCCATTAAGAACTTGCAGTATTGATGCAAGAGGTTCTAGAAACAAATGAAAAAAAAACTGAAGATCCTTGAACTGACTTTCTGTATTCAGCTAGGTATGCAAATGGTAATGCATTCTCTGCACGATAGAAAAACATGCTTGTTCCAGGACTATACATTTTGCAATGTGTGATTAATAAGACATGGGATCTACCGTAACTAAAGAGCATTTATCTAGCAAAGCAAGACAATACTAAACTAGCCCTTAATGTGGGATGGGTTTAAAAAGCAGGCACAAAGTAGTAGTACAGTTCAGAAGATATTTTTTACTACCGAATCATATGTGTTAGCACTCATTTTGGCAGGATTCAAGGCTGATGACCCGCCCCAGGAGGTGACCCGGTGTGGTGATGACTCGGCTAGCGACGGCTCAAAGATCACTGCTGGAGAGGCGCCAATGTGGAAGAGATACAGCCGCCCAGAGAGGTCGGTTATCGGCTCAACAGCTCAGTAACCCGGTGACAGCAATTAGCTCAAGGTCAGAGCCGGCTCATCATGGATTCGGCTCCACAGTACCGGCGACTCTGACAAAGACGATGAGCCGCCGCTAGCATATTGAGCCGGCGTCGTTCGAGGGATGTTGATCATGTTATGTCCCAGTTCACAGGGTTGTCAAAGGCTGGCAAGATCGAGACCCGGCAAGGCGGCTAATCAGCAAAGCGGCAGATTACGAAGCAAAGTGAACTGACGTCAACACAGAAGAGCAACGGGCGACTCAGGGAGCCAGGAGCAACGGGCGACTCAGGAAGCCAAGAGCAAAGGGCGGCTCAGAAAGCCGGGTCTATAGGCCGGCTCTATGGCTCAGGAAAAGGAAAGCTGACTGCGAGAAGCTAAGGATGGACTCAGAAGAACAAGGCCGGCCCATGCTTTCGGCGACTCACACTGTAAGCCGGCCCAACAGAGAGTCCGAGCCCAAGACGGCCCTGGCGGGTGACTTACCTAGTTAAGGCTAGAAACCGACTCTGATTGTAACTTGTAATCCGTGTAGGAGTCTCTTACTTGCACGGGAAGTCCAGCCGCCTCATATATATGTGAGAGGTGATGGCCGATTGAATCAAGCACACAATCGACATATCAATACAATCTACTTTTTACCCCTTAACCCTTGTTCATGCTTCCGTTATTCGGCGACTTCGCGTAAGTTCATCGGATATCGACAACCGAACTGGGGGCGAGCGAATCGACCCGGTTCAGCCAATCGTCGCTGGCTTCCTCCGACGGGGTCCCTCCCGAGGAACTGGGGCGTCTGGTCTCAAAAGCGCCGGCTTACTGTCTTGCGTATCGCGCTGTGAGCAGGCCTCCCGCGGGGCGAGTTGCGGTGCATCACCCCCGGCTCTGCGGGTACACGTTGACGTGTTCGTGTGCGAACACACTTTTTGGCGACTCCGCTGGGGACGATTTGATCTAAAAATTGGACAGCAATGACCAATTCTAAGACTGACTCCGCTGGCATCAGCACTGACAACATCATCAAACCGGCTCTTGAGGAGCTGTCAGAAGCACAACGCCAAGGCTTGGCGGCTTGGGAAAAGAAACGTGACGAGGAGTTCAAGGTGCTGCGGCAGAAGCAGGCTGAAGCAGATCGGGAGCTATATCTGGCGAGTCTCAAGAAGGATCGGCAAGGAATCATCTCACCGATCAAAGAGCCAGAATACGTACCTCTGAGCATCAAGATCAGCCAACCCGCCGTAAGCAATAGCCTCTTTACTCCTGAGCAATTAGCCGAAATCCAGTACTATGTTGGACAAAGCACAAATAGTATTTATGATCTAATGCTGGAACGTGATAAGGCTAAAGAAAACACGCCGCTAAGCCGGCCATCGGAGTTACAGCCGATGAGCCAGAATAGAGATAACCGACTTGTGCCTATGCTGCCAAGTCCGACTCCCATCCAAAGCATGCCGTATTCGGCTAGACAGCCGGATCAAGCAGTACGTTTTGGGAATGAGCCGGCGCCGACTCAAAATTCGGCTCTCTGGGCACAAGCCGCCCCTGTGACCAACTCAGCCACTATGCCGGCTCAATCGTCCAACTTGGACGATATCGTGGCCAAGCTGAGGAGTGAGTTGGACCAGATGGCTTACGATAGATTCGGGGTGACGCTAAAGCCTAGAAATTATACTAAACCCTATCCCGAATATTTTGACTTACAGCCTTATCCCCCTGGTTACCGAGTTCCAGAATTTTCTAAGTTTAATGGGGTGGATAATAAATCAACATGGGAACATATTAGTCAGTATTTGGCTCAATTAGGTGAAGCCAATCATGAGCATCATAAAGTTCGCTTGTTCTCATTATCTTTAACCGGCACTGCTTTTTCATGGTTTTCTGCTTTAGCTCCTAACTCCATACATACTTGGTTTCATTTAGAGTGGAAGTTTCATGAATACTTTTTTGCCGGAGAAATTGAGTTAAAATTGTCTCACCTTACATCGGTTAAGCAAAAGCATGACGAGTCGGTATCCGACTATGTCAAAAGGTTTAGGAACACAAGAAACCGATGTTATAGCTTAGCTATAACTGAGAGAGATATGGCCGACTTAGTACTTAATGGTTTACGATCCCACTTAAAAGAAAAATTAGAGGGGTATGAGTTCCTAAGTGTCGGCCAATTGCAAGAAAAGGCTCTGGTTCAGGAGAGCCGGGCCAATGAGATGAAAGACTCACATCGGGTGAGCCGGAGCCGGCTTAACATCATTGAGGGAAGTGCCGGCTCAGACGAGGAAACCGATATTTACACTGCTGAGTTTGTTTGGCCGGGTAAAGCTAAACCTCATGTGTGTGATGACCTTAAGCCGGTTCGTAAGAATCGGGAGGATGAGTTTAAATGCACCTTCGACGTAGGCAAGTGTGATAGAATATTTGATGCCTTGTTGAAAGACAAAATTATAAAGATCAATCATGTCATACCACCGCTTGAAGAGATAAGGCGGCGGGCTTATTGCAAATATCACCATTCTTTCTCTCATGCCACTAACGATTGTAATGTTTTTCGTCGACAGATCCAATCGGCCCTTAATGACGGACGATTGTGCTTTGCTAGCATGGCAATTGATCAACAGCCGTTCCCAATGAACGCGCTAGACCTGGAGGGAAAGAAGGTACTCATTCGGCCAGAGACGGCCGGATCATCTAACAAAGCTAACGTTGTTGTTGGTGAGCCCAGGAACACGCAAGCCGGCAACATGGTGACTGGGAGGAAGGCGACTATAAGTCGAGAACCCGGTGGCAAGGAGGTTATCAAGATTACCATCAGCAATCCTACGCTCGGGGGGCAACAGGAAGAGCCGCCCGGATCACTGCAACGGTTCATTAAGCCGAAGAGCCCGGAAGTCGGCCAGTGGCGGGTTAACACAGCTAATGCTAAGTACAAACGCATTAAGCCGACTTTCGACATGTTGATGAGCAAGTATGTCAGGCAAGCCGGCTCAACCACAAGCCGGCCCTATGGAAAGCGTTCAAGGTCGCCGGCAGAGTTCAGTCGGTACGTTAAGCCAGCTGTAGCAAAGACGCCACCTCTGAAAGGCACTTTTGACAAAAGCCGGCTAGGGCCAGTAAGCCGGCTCAAGGAGCATATGCCAAGTCCAGAGAGAGGAAAGGTGTGGCGTGTCAAGCCGCGAGCTGTTAGGGCTGGTGGGCCGGAAAACATGACAAGCCAGACGTATGGCGGCTCACTTACCATCGGCAGCCAGATACTGAAGATAAAAGAACCGGTTATAGAGCCGGCAAGAGGCAGACCGATACTTGTTATCGGGCCTAACGGCGCGGCGAATGACCATGAAGCTAGCTCCAGTCAGACTGAGCCGCGTGACCCAAAATACACTCAACCAAGATGGTGCCCTGCCGGGTTAACCAAGACGCAGAAGAGAAAACTGCAAAGGTTGAGGAATCAAGAGAAGGCTGCAGAAGAAGCTGAGCGGCTCAGGGATGCAGGTTTTAACAAGGATCGTCCTATGATATGGTCTCAAGTCTGGGTGCCTAAGTCGACAGAACTCATAACCCAAGCGCCTGGCGTACCAGTCTCTACGTTGGAAAGGGGCAAAAAGCCGGTTGAAATGCTGGCTGTTACTTATTCATCGTGGGTTGATGAGGTTGAAGCTGCAGACCTGGCAAGCGATAAGCCGGCAATGTCACAGCTCATCCCAGAGGATTCAGCGGTGAATGAGTCAGCACTAACAGAACCAATGCTGGGAGAGCCGGCAATCCTAGACTCGGCCATGGATGACCTACCTGGCGAGTCAGCGGCTGACGAAGAACTTCCAAGCCATGTGTCAGATGAGCCGCCAGTCTCAGGAGAGTCGGCCATGGATGAGCCGCCGGGCGAGTCAACAGATGATGAAGAGCTTCTGAATTATGAAGGAACGCCGACTCACATGAGTATGGATATCAACATGGTGTACTATCTGCCTGCTGAGTTTCGCGCTGTTGACGAAGCCGGCTCAGTAGCTCAAATTGACTTTGGACCCAAGAACGCTATCTTCGAGAAGCCGGAGGAACCGGTTAAGCATCTCAAGCCTTTGTATATCAGAGGGCACATCAATGGGAAGCCGGTTACCAGGATGATGGTTGACGGCGGTGCTGTGGTTAATCTGATGCCTTATTTGGTCTTCAAAAAGTTACAACTTGATGATGATGATTTGATGAAGACGAACATGGTACTCAACGGGTTTGAAGGCGGAGAAGGAGTGGAAGCTAAAGGGGTTATCAGTCTAGAGCTTACAGTCGGAAGCAAGACCCTGGATACTGCCTTCTTTGTTGCTGAGGTGCAAGGGAACTACAATGTGCTACTAGGACGAGATTGGTTGCATGCAAACCAGTGTGTTCCGTCTACTCTGCACCAACAGCTTGTTCAGTGGGTCGACGATGAAGTAGAAGTCGTCCCTGCCGATAACTCGGCCTGCATTGCATTAGCCGAGTCACTAGTTGACTGGCAACACTCCACTGCTACATGTCTTTCGGGGTGTGACTTGTCCGGGTTTGATTTCCTGAGTGCAACCCGGGATGGGTTCGTGCCAGTATCTCTAAAGCCGGTTGGTGAAAACCGGCTCAGACTCAAGTAAATGGATAACAACGATGAGTGGCTTCAAAGCCGGCTTGACAAGTATCGGGCCAACAGGAACGATATGTTTGAGACCATTGAAGAGCCTGGCGACTTAGACAAATTGGGGCAAGGCTTTACGTTGGCTGACCCGCTTGAAGAGGTGGACCTTGGAGACGGCACGGTGCCAAGGCCGGCGTTTGTAAGCCGGAATCTGGAAGCCGGCTATAAGCAGGAGTTAGTCGCCCTGATCAGAGAGTATGCAGACTGCTTCGCGTGGGAGTATCATGAGATGCCGGAAAATTTGGAGTTTTGAACATCTTGTTCGCATTTTCAAAAATTTGTCTGATATTCACAAAAAGTAAATTTGAAAAAAATCGAATTTAAAAACAAATTTTGTTCTTTTTTTACAAACAATGTTAAAATTTTTCCAAAATCTGATGAAATTAATTTTTGTTCCTGTAATTCAAAAACTATTTTAAAATTTCAAATTTTGTGTACATTTTCCAAAATTTCTTTCATGTTTTCTAAAATGTGTTCAAAACAATTGAATAATCTGTACACTAGAGTAAATAGGACGCTAGAGTGAATATCGCATTATACTAAGAAATGATTCACGCTATCGTCGATCACCATCGGCCATAAGGTGTAGTGGCTAGCAGCTCATGTTAGTTATTGCGACATTGTGAGTTTGACCCTAGTAGTTGCACTTGTTTTTTGCGATTTTATCCGCTATATGTGGGACGGCCGAGTTGGAGATGCTCATGTGCGTGAGGCCAACTGTTTGCCGCAGTTAGCGTTGTATAGGAGCTCCCGTGACCATTAGTTCCTTGGTGTCTGCGGTGTGTCGGGCTCTCCTTCTGACTAGTTCCTCATCTTTCACGGTTATAAGTGTTCTCACCATGTTTGAGGTGAGACTGACTCTTCTTTCCTCAAGTACTCTTCTAGCTAGGCTGAAAGTAGACTCCGATGATGTCGACAAATTGCTTCTCTTTGAACATTAGGATCATAGGTGAAATTGTGTACCGTACCAGTGGGGTTGAACTTGAGCGTCGCTTGTCTCCCCGCAGCCTCCTCGTCCTTCTTCTGGTGCATGACAGTGTGCCCATTGAGGTGTGAAAGGATCGATATGGTTGACTAGAGGGGGGGTGAATAGGCAACTACCATTTTCTAGCTTTTCTTTAACAAATTAAGTTTAGCAACAAATAGGTTGTCTAGATATGCAACTAGGTGAACAATCTATATGATGCTAACAACAACAACAACAAGCAAGTAATAAGCACAAAGTAAAGGTAAGAAGTAACCACAAGTGGAACCGATGAAGACGAGGATGTGTTACCGAAGTTCCTTCCCTTTGCGGGGAAGTACGTCTCCGTTGGAGCGGTGTGGAGGCACAATGCTCCCCAAGATGCCACTAGGGCCACCATATTCTCCTCATGACCTCACACAATGCGAGGTGTCGTGATTCCACTAGAGGTGCACTTGAAGGCGCTGACCGAACCTTTACAAATAAGGTTGGGGCAATCTCCACAACTTAATTGGAGGCTCCCAACAACACCACGAAGCTTCACCACAATAAATTGTGGCTCCGAGGTGACCTCGGCCGTCTAAGGTGCTCAAACACCTAAGAGTAATAAGATGCGCAAGGGTTGGTGAGGGGGATCAGATTTCTCTTGGTGGGAGTGTAGATTAAGGCCCTCTCAAGCAAACCCTAGAAGTTCAACATGTTGTGTTGGCTACGGAGATAGATCGGGCGAAAATGGAGCTTGAAGCAACAATGGAGCTTAGGGTTAGGAGAGGTGGTCTTCTTGGGGAAGAAGACCCCCTTTATATAGCGGGGGGACAAATCCAATTGTTATCCTCACTCAGCCCGCACACACGCGGTACTACCGCTCCTGAGGGCGGTACTACCACTGGGGCGGCAGAGCCAGCCACACAGTGCAATGGCACGAGGCCATGGGACGGTAGTGCCACCGGAGCGGTACTACCGCTGAGGTTGCAGTGTAGCAGCCCACGGACACAGAGAGGAAGCAGGAGTGGAGGGAGTTCCGCCAGAGCGGTACTACCGCGGATAGGAGGTAGTACCGTTTCCTACTACCGCTCAGAGTACACCGAGGATTCTTGGCCCAGAAGGAAGGGCGGAAGTGGCACGGTAGTAACAGGCGGTACTACCGCGCGGGAGCGATACTACCGCACCGTACTACCGGTCATAAACCGCTCAGTCTGACACAAAAAATGTCGAGACACCGAAGCCAGTGGTACAGCGCGCGGCACCGGGCAAGGGCACCACCGCCCATAAGCGGTACTACCGCTACCCAGGGCGGTACTGCTGCAGATAAGAGATAGTATCGCTGCCTGGAGCGGTACTACCGCTTGGTTCCTTCTGGACCAGAATAAAGACAATGTCGGAGCTCCAAAGATGCAGGAAAGGAACACGGGTGCAAATGAATGTGTAAATGTTGATTCCACCCAAACCTTTCCGATGCGGACCCCCTATTAATAGTAAGGTTTTCCTACGACTCAAATCCACCAAAAAATGCAGGAAAGAAACCGTCTTCACTCTAATCCACCGAGGGGCAAGAATCGTCTTGTGTCATATGATAAAATATCTGAAAGGCTTAATGCACACGATTAGTCTGCAAATGCATTGTCATGAATCACAAAAACCACTAGGGTAGACATATGCCATTACTAGGTGGCCGGTTCCTCCTTTCCCCCACAAGGAATACAAGAGGCCGCATCTCTTGCACCGAGATTTTAGCACGTTGACGTCGCCCTCCATGACTATTTCTTCGTTGAAATGGTCCTTGCACATCGAGGTTTTGCGGTAAACCCTCTTTGTGCTTGATGAGGATGTCTACCCTGGGTAGGGTCATAGACCTGACATCTGGGGGCCACCAATGGTCCCTCATCAACATCGAAGCTCAGAAGTAGAAGTGCACTCGGTCAGACCTGAAGAGTCACTCGGGTGCGCCTGAAGATACACTCGGATGGACACAGCCGCACTCGGTCAACGGGAACTCAACGATTCAGGAGACGTAGCGTTGAGTATTATGAAGAGGCGTCCTTTGGGATTAATCAATCATGCGTTACCAGTAACGCTCTAGTTAAAGCAGCAGTTCCTGTAACGTAGCTTTAACTAGCATTTATTGCGGCGCTCGGCTGGTGGTGGCGCACTCTATATAAGCCACCACCGGACGCCGTAGCAAGGTTCCGACACTTGTATTCTCATACTCCCCCATAAGAAAAACAAACCAGCCTCCGGGCTCGAGACGTAGGGCTTTTACCACTTCCGAGTGGGGCCTGAACTCGTACACATCCGAGTGAAACACCTGAGCTGTAGCTAGACTTCGCCCCTCCATTCGTACCCCCTAATACTATTGTGAGGATCATTCCCACGATAGTTGGCGCCCACCGTGGGGCTGCGCATCTACAGAATTCCGGCGTAGGTGGAATTTTCCATTCTCTAGTTCATCATGAACGCTTTCGGCGGCGAGATCCTCTTCGGATCCCTCAGCTTCGCCGTCGACGATTCGGCGTGGCTGCAGGAGGCACCGCTGGACGCTGAGGCACTGCCCGCCCGCGGTGTGGCACACTTTAGCGCGACGACGTTTGGAGTTCTCCTCCGGCAACCGCCAACACCCTATCGACCTACTTCTCCGACTCATCTTGCGGCTTCTCGCTGACGCTCCGGGCGCTCTCGGCTGCAACGCTGGATCAAGCACGCGGCGGCGGCTCAGGCTGCAGGACAGCAAGTGGCTCCACTTGAAATTGGCGAGTCAGTCCATTGCCTTTTCTCGTCTTCGGATGATGACTCCTCTGACGCTGCCAGTTTCGAGAGTAGCGGCGAAGTGGCGGAAGTCATGATGGCCGGCCCCTCCCGAGACTCTGTTCCTCCGGGACACTCGGCGGGAGACGCCCGCAATCGAGACGGCGACCGCTGCAATGCCAGCACCGATGGCTATGTTCCCCGACCGCTCACTCGGGAGCAGCGGGAAGAAATCAGGTGCAGGAACGACCAAGTCCTCCAGACGCCCATTGCGGGGAACACCCCCGAAGAGATAGCCCTGGAGGCCGCTCGCCAAGCCACTCTGGTTGAGCGCGAGCGTCTCGAGCGGTTACAGCACTCACTCGACAAACGCGCGGCAAGGGAGCTTCCTAGTTTCAGCCGTAGCCGCCGCCAGTTGACGTTCACGAAGGATCGCCCATACACCATCCCGACGATGCGTACACCTCTGATGAACCTGGCCGCGGCCACTCGGATCACCAATTCGATCCAGTCGTCCAATTCGGCGGCAGGCGAGGGCATTCGGCAGATCCAGGCTTTGCTGAAGACTGCCCTACAACAGAACTCCGAGGTATGACAATCTCATCATCGGATTCATAATGAATCCACTCGGGCAGATACTGTGCAGTCGGCTCACAGCCCGCTTGTGCCGAGGAAAGATCCACGAACTCCTCCTCATCTGAGAGGCCTGTACGGAGGACGTGGACGCGACGACCGTGATTTCAGTCGGACTCCCCCTCCGAGGGGGGTCCGCGTGGCCAACGTCCATATGACGGAGGCTACCCACTCGGGAGAAACCGCGAGCGGAGTCCTGATCGGCACAGGGGCTACGATGCCCGATCTGACATCACTCAGCGAGTGGTTGATCGGGACAGATATGACAGAGACCGGGCAAGCGGCTGGGGCGTTACCGGCCTTGGATGTTTCAGCAGATACATCCGAGAGGCAGAAATACCCCCCAATTACCGACTAGCAACCGGAATTGGAAAGTTCAATGGCGAGACCAAGCCATAGACTTGGCTCAAAGATTATCGAGTCGCTGTCTAGATCGGCGGCGGCGATGATTTCGTTGAAATGAAGCACCTTCCACTCATGTTGGAAGGGTCCGCATGGGCGTGGCTAAATCAGTTGCCCGCCAACTGCATTTATTGTTGGGAAGACTTGGCCCGAGTGTTCGTCAAAACATTCGAAGGCACCTACAAGCGTCCGGGTTGACTGACGGAACTCCAGCAATGCGTTCAGAAGAACAATGAAACTCTCCGAGAGTACATTCAACGCTGGACCACGTTGCATAACACCGTGGAAAATGTCACCGAGCATCAGGCCGTGTGCGCCTTCAAGGCAGGCACTCGGTATCGGGAGTTAGTCTTGAAGTTTGGCCGATCTGGGGAACTGTCCCTCAGTCGGGCCATGGAGATTGCGAACAAGTACGCTAATGGTGAAGAAGAAGACCGCCTCTGAAGCGGCAAAGCGAGAGCCGGCAATGCCCCTCAATCGGGAGGCAACGCCGGGAAGAATCAGAAGCGGAAAGCTGACGCCTCCGGCAAGGCGGAAGTCGTAGCCGTCCAAGGGCAAGGGCAAGGCAAGCCGAAGCCCAAGAAGAAGAAGAAAGAATGGATTCCCAAGAAGAAGTCCGAGTACAAATGCAACATTCTTGACCAACCGTGCCAGGTTCATACCAAGACGGATGAAGAAGGCAACGTTGTGCTTCCGAAGCATCGGGAATGTCGCCTGCTCAAGCAGGAGATGGGCGCTGAGCCCTCGAGTGAGAAGGTCGATGTCGAAGATTAGGAAGATACTTCCGAGTATCCTAAAGTTGATAAAGTCCTCAATGTGATCTTCGCCGATGTTGAGAGCAAGAGGCAACTGAAGGTTATCAATCGGGAGGTTAATATGGCAGTTCCGACTGCTCCCAAGTACCTCAACTGGACGAAGACGCCTGTCACCTTCGACCAGTCCGATCATCCGCCCCACATTGCCACCCCTGGGAGGCAAGCGCTGGCCGTTGACCCAGTGGTGGGCGGTGTCCGATTGTGCAAGGTCCTAATGGACGGAGGCAGCGGGCTTAATATCATATACGCCGACATGCTCAAGGCTATGGGCATCCCGATGTCCCGAATGAGCAAGAGCAACATGCATTTTCATGGGATCGTCCCTGGAAAGAAGGCATAGTCACTCGGCCAGATCGCTCTGGACGTAGTATTCGGCGACGAGAAGAATTTCCGAAAGGAAAGGCTAACCTTTGAGGTGGTTGACTTCCGCAGTGCTTACCACGCCATCCTGGGTAGGCCCGCCTACGCACGTTTCATGGCCAGACCATGTTACGTGTATCTAAAGATCAAGATGCCAGGACCTAAGGGTGTGATTACGGTCACTGGCGATCAGAAGGTCGCCGAAGAGTGCCTTCAGCAAGGCACAAAGATAGCCAATGAACAAGTGCTTGCATTCGAGCTTGAAGGGTACAAGAAAGAAGTAGACACTGCTGATCTGCTCAGATCAAAGCGGTCAGCTTCAGAATCAGCCTTCCAGTCGGCTGGTGAGACCAAGCAAGTCCATATTCATCCGAGTGATCCGAGTGCCGCTCCGACGAACATCTCCACTTCACTCGAAGACAAACAGGAAGCCGAGCTCATCTAGTTTCTCCATGAGAACTGGGACATCTTTGCATGGAAACCGTCTGACATGCCTGGTGTTCCCAGGGAACTGGCTGAGCACCGACTCCGAACCGATCCCAAGGCCAAGCCAGTCAAGGAGTATCTGCGCCGATCCTCTATCGAGAAGCGCAAGGCGATTGGTCAAGAAATATCTCGGCTCCTCGCCGCTGAGTTCATTCGCGAGATTTACCACTCCGAGTGGCTCGCGAATGTTGTCTTGGTACCAAAGAAGGACAAGTCACTCCGTATGTGTATTGACTTCAAACATCTCAATCGGGCCTGCCCGAAGGATCATTTTCCTTTACCTCGGATAGATCAGAGAGTAGACTCTACGGCCGGATGCGAACGTCTGTCGTTCCTGGATGCGTACTCCGGTGTTAGCTGCTCCGGGCAGCCAGGAACCTCTACTCCTGTACATTGCGGCGACCAGCCAGGTGGTGAGCACAGTCCTTGCGGTAGAGCACGAAGAGCCAGGAAAAGCATTCAAAGTTCAAAGACCTATATATTACATCTCAGAGGTGCTAACTCCTTCCAAGCAAAGGTACCCGCACTACCAAAAGCTGGTTTATGGTATTTGATGCTACTACGCAACCTTCTTCTTGTAGACTTGTGTTGGGCCTCCAAGCACAGAGTTTTGTAGGACAGTAGCAAATTTCCCTCAAGTGGATGACCTAAGGTTTATCAATCCGTGGGAGGCGTAGGATGAAGATGGTCTCTCTCAAACAACCCTGCAACCAAATAACAAAGAGTCTCTTGTGTCCCCAACACACCCAATACAATGGTAAATTGTATAGGTGCACTAGTTCGGCGAAGAGATGGTGATACAAGTGTAATATGGATGGTAGATATAGGTTTTTGTAATCTGAAAATATAAAAACAGCAAGGTAACTAATGATAAAAGTGAGCACAAACGGTATTGCAATGCTTAGAAACAAGGCCTAGGGTTCATACTTTCACTAGTGCAAGTTCTCTCAACAATACTGACATAGTTGAATCATATGTAAATCCCTCACGTGCGACAAAGAGTTCACTCCAAAGTCACAAATAGCGGAGAACAAACGAAGAAATTATTGTAGGGTACGAAACCACCTCAAAGTTATCTTTTCCGATCAATCTTATGAGCTATCCCTATAAGTGTCATGAACAGCCCAAGAGTTCGTACTAAAATAACACCTTAAGATACACATCAACCAAAACCCTAATGTCACCTAGATACTCCAATGTCACCACGAGTACCCATGGGCTTGATTATACGACATGCATCACACAATTTCAGATTCATCATGTTCAATCCAACACAAAGAACTTCAAAGAGTGCCCCAAAGTTTCTACCGGAGAGTCAAGATGAAAACATGTGCCAACCCCCATGCATAGATTCCCAAGGTCACGGAACCCGCAAGTTGATCACCAAAACATACATCAAGTGGATCAATAGAACGTCCCATTGTCACCACGGATATCCCATCGCAAGACATACATCAAGTGTTCTCAAATCCTTAAAGACTCAATCCGATAAGAAAACTTCAAAGGGAAAACTCAATTCATCACAAGAAGATAGAGAGGGGAAAACTCCATATGATTCATCTATATCAATAAAGCTCGCGGTACATCAAGATCGTGCCATCTCAAGAACACGAGAGAGAGAGATCAAACACATAGCTATGGTACATACCCTCAGCCCTGAGGGTGAACTACCCCCTCGTCGTCATGGAGACTGCCGGGATGATGAAGATGGCCTCCGGTGATGGTTTCCCCCTCCGGCAGGGTGCCGGAATGGGCTCCCGATTGTTTTTTCATGGCTACAGAGGCTTGCGGCGGCGGAACTCCCGATCTAGGTTTGTTTCTGGGGTTTTTGGTATTTATAGGAATTTTTGGCGTCGGTCTCACGTCAAGGGGACTCCCGAGGGACCCACAAGCCAGGGGGGCGCGCCCTAGGGGGGGGCGCCCCTAGGCTTGTGGCTGCTGATACGTCTCCAACGTATCTATAATTTATGAAGTATTCATGCCATGTTTACAATAATTTTATATGATTTTGGTATGATTTGATTAGAACTAACCCGGACTGACGCTGTTTTCAGCAGAGCTACCGTGGTGTTGTTTTTGTGCAGAAATAAAAGTTCTCGGAATGGGCTGAAAATTTACGAAGAATATTTTTAGAAAATATAAAAAATACTGGAGCAAAAAGATATCGGAGGGGAGTCCCGAGGTGGCCACAAGCCTAGGGGGCGCGCCCCCCCTAGGGCGCGCCCCCTGGCTTGAGGGTCCCTCGAGCACCCCCCCTGACTTGATTTCGACGCCAAGTGCTCCTATAAATCGAGAAACCTCCAGAAAGAAACCTAGATCGGAAGTTCCGCCGCCGCATGTCTCTGTAGCCACGAAAGATCAATCTTGGCCCTCTCCGGCACCCTGTCGGAGGGGGTCACCATCACCGGAGACCATGGAGGAGGAAGACGGAGGGGCCCTCATCACCATGAAGGCCAAGGACCAGAGGGAGAACCTCTCCCCACTCAGGGGGGAGGCCATGGATGAGGAAGCACAAGGGGGAGACCCTCTCCCCCTCTCTCTCGGTGGCGCCGGAGTGCCATCGGGGGAACCATTGCCGTGGTGATCGTCTTCATCAACATCACTTTCTTCATCACCGTCCTCATGTCTTTTCAGCGGTCCACTCTCCCGCATCCCGCTGTAATCCCCTACTTGAACATGGTGCTTTATGCCACATATTATGATCCAATGATGTGTTGCCATCCTATGATGTTTTGAGTAGATTTCTTTTGTCCTTTGGGTTGATTGATGATCTAGATTGGTTTGAGTTGTATGTTTTACTTTGGTGCTATCCTATGGTGCCTTCCGTGCCGCGCACATGTGAAGGATTCCCGCTGTAGGGTGTTGCAATGCGTTCATGATTCGCTTATAGTGGGTTGCTAGAGTGACAGAATCTTAAACCCGAGTAAGGGGGTTGTTGCGTATGGGATAAAGGGGACTTGATGCTTTAATGCTATGGTTGGGTTTTACCTTAATGATCTTTAGTAGTTGCGGATGCTTGCTAGAGTTCCAATCATAAGTGCATATGATCCAAGTAGAGAAAGTATGTTAGCTTATGCCTCTCCCTCATATAAAATTGCAATAATGATTACCGGTCTTGTTAACAATTGCCTAGGACAATTCCGCACACCGACCCATCATTATTCCACACTCGCTGTTTGTAATATATTGTAATATATTCTAACTTTATGATAACAGCACCTATTTTTATATTTTAGTTCTCCGTTATCATGCAAAGCTATTCTCTTCATACCCACAACGTAGTTCTATTTCTCGTTTCTAGTTGGAAGCAAACGTTCAGCGTACGTAGAGTCGTATCAGTGGCAGATAGGACTTGAGAGAATATTGAACTTACCTTTAGCTTCTTGTGGGTTCGACACTACATACTTATCACTTCCACCTTTGGAAATTGCTACGATGATTCCTTGCACTTGGGGATTATCAAGCTCTTTTCTGGCGCCGTTGCCGGGGAGCAATAGCGTGGGGTTGATATTCTCGTGTGTGCTTGTTTGCTTTCTTCACTAAGTAGATTTTGTTTTCCCTTTTTGCTTTCTTTAGTTGTGGGTGAAACAAACAAAAAAAATTAAATAATGAAAAATACAAAAAGAATTACTTGCCTCTTGCCTAAGAAGTTTTTCAAAAAGAGAAGTGATTGGAAGGTTGTGCATTGGAGAAGTGAGGGTCGACCTTGAACACTTGTGTTCATGCTCATGGAAACAATGTAGGATTTTTCATGGAAGTTTCTCAAAAATAATTATCCCCTTGTATATATCCATTGTATTATAAAAATAATGTGCTAAGATTTGGTTTTAGGATGATTAGATTGCTTGTTTGCTTTGTGCGGTGCAAAAACAGAAACTTTGACTGTAGTGCATGAATTTACATTTCTTAGTGGAAAGTCAAAAGTTTCTGAAATTTTTACACAGTACTTCTATACAAATTGTTTAATTGTTCCTAAATTTTCAGAATTTTTTTAGTTCCAGAAGTATACGAGGTTTCCAGATTGCTACAGACTATCCTGTTTTTGACATATTCTGTTTTCTATGCATTGTTCTCTTATTTTGATGAATCTATGGCTAGTATCGGAGGGTATGAACCATGGTGAAGTTGGACTACAGTATATATAATGCTAATATGAATTTGGAATGAGTTCACAACAGTACTTAAAGTAGTATTTTGCTTTACTATACTAACGGATCTCACGAGGGTTTTGTTAAGTTTTGTGTGAATGAAGTGTTCGAAGATCGAGGAGGTATCGATATAAGAAGAATACGGTGAGACAAGAGTTCAAGCTTGGGGATGCCCAAGGCACCCCAAGTAAATATTTCAAGGAGACTCAAGCATCTAAGCTTGGGGATGCCCCGGAAGGCATCCCATCTTTATTCTCAACAATTATCGGTATACCTCGGTTTTTGTTTTGTTCACATGATATGCGTCTTTAGTGTTTTTTCTTTTCCTTTTATGCACCCTTCTAGTATGAGATAGTCCTTCATTGATTTGTAGAATGCTTCATGCGCTTCACTTAAATCTTTTGAGTATGGCTTTGTAGAATGCTCTTTGTGCTTCACTTAAATCTTTTGAGTACGGCTTTGTAGAATGCTCTTTGTGCTTCACTTAAATCTTTTGAGTATGGCTTTATAGAATGCTTCGTGTGCTTCACTTATATATTTTGAGCTTGGGTATTGGTTAATCTTCATTAATTGTAGAATGCTCTATGAACTTCACTTATATCTTTTAGAGTATGAATAAAATTTCTATCGGAATTGGGCTTGGAAGTGTATCAATGTCATGCCTAGCTAGAAAGGCATTAAAGAAAAGCGCTTGTTGGGAGACAACCCAATATTTACCCCTACTGTTTTTGTGTGTCCACATGATTAAGCTACTCTATAATCATGTTTTATAGCTTTGGTTTCAATAAAGTGCCAAGTAAAGCCTTTGGGATAGTGTGGATGATAGTTGACTTGATTCTGTGCAAAAACAGAAACTTTTGCTCTCAGTCCAGGATTTTTGTAAATTCACTGGAACGTGATTTTGATCTGAATTTTTTACACATGATTTATATACAAATTTCCTAGATTTTCCTAATTTTTTAGAATTTTTAGAGACAGGGAAGTATGGTTACGCTACAGATCTTCACAGACTGTTCTATTTTTGACAGATTCTGTTTTGCATGCATAGTTTGCTTGTTTTAGTGTTCCCATAGCTTACATTCAGTGATATAAATTATGGGAATGATAGAATACAGTAGGTATCATGTGGGAACAATTATGAATCTTGTCTTGACAGTACCTAAGTGAATGATCTATCTTTATTACAGTAACCCTTCTCACGAAGTTCCGTTAAGTTTTGTGTGATTGAAGTTTTCAAGTTTTGGGTGAGACACCGATATGAGGAGAACAAGGAGTGACAAGAATCGAAGCTTGGGGATTCCCAAGGCACCCCAAGGTAATATCCATGGAACACTCAAGTGCCTAAGCTTGGGGATGCCCCGGAAGCATCCCCTCTTTCGTCTTCAACACTATCGGTATATCTTACTTAGAGCTATATTTTTATTCGTCACATAATATGTGCTTTGCTTGGATCGTCATTATATTTTGTTATTTTCTGTTAGGTGTTATTCATAATCTTGTTTTTCAATAAAAAGTTCCAAGAATTGCCTTAGGATGCTTGCATTGCATGTTTGATGTGTGCTGTGAAAAAAAACAGAAACTTTTGCTGTAGTGTTTGAATTTTCATATTTTACTGGAATGTGGAAAGTTTTTGAAATTTTTACACAGTATTTTCATATAAATTATTTAGCATATCCTAAAATTTCATATTTTTTTGAGTTACGGAAGTACACTGTTTTCATAAATTGCTACAGACTATTCTGTTTGGACAGATTGCTGTCATAGTTTTGTTATCTACTTATCCTATAGTTTCCATAGCCTATATTGGTAGATATAAATTGTGGAAATGGTAGTAAACAGTAGATGATGTTTGGAAATTATTATGCAACTTGTCTTGGCAGTACATGAAGTGTTGATTTATTCTTATGTGTACTAACCTATCTCACGAGTTCTTTTTGAGTTTTGTGTGGATGAAGTTTTTGAGAATAGGTGAAAACATGATATGAGAGGATTGAATGAGATACTAAAGCTCAAGCTTGGGGATGCCCAAGGCAACCCAAGTAAATATTTCAAGAAGTCTCGAGCATCTAAGCTTGGGGATGCTACGCATCCCATCTCTCTTCATCAACAATTATTGGTTAGCCTATGTTGAGCCTAAATTTTTATTCATTCACATGATGCGTGCTATTCTTGGAGTGCTATTTCTATTTTGTTTTTCTGTTTGAATAAAAGCATTGGATCTGAAATTCTTAATAAGAGGGAGAGTCCTCACATGGCTATTTAACTAATCGACTATGCATTGATCTTCACTTATATCTTTTTGGAGTAGTTTGTCATTCACTCTCGTGCTTCACTTATATCCTATGAGTAAATGGTTGAATGAATTGAATATCATAAATCTGAAATTAAATATGCTTCATATACTTATCCCATGAGGAGTAATGACTTCACACATAATAAGTATCGGTGGTAAAATTTATTGAAAGTTAGCAAACACCGCATTGGTCACTTGAACAATTCATGAAAGAATATTGAAGGAAGAGAGATTCCACATATAAATATACTATCTTGGACATCTTCTATGATTGTGAATACCCATTAATTATTTTCAAACTTGAGAAAATGAGTTGAAATTGGACAAGGAAGACAACTTAATGAGTTATGTTTGGGTATATTTGCATAGAAGTTATATTGTTTTGGATCCTCTAACATGTGGTGCTTGTTTAGAACCTTTTGCTAGCCAAAACTTCGTACTAAGTAGAGATACTACTTGTGCATCCAAACCCTTGAGCCAAGTTTCCTCCATGAGAGTCCACCATACCTACCTATATGCGGTATTTACCTGCCGTTCCAAGTAAATTTGCATGTGCCAAACTCTAAACCTTCAAATAATATTCTGTTTTGTATGCCCGAATCGCTCATGTAGCAACCGGGGGCGGTCAGTATCTTCCATGCTAGGTGGGTTATTCTCACGATATGTGTTGATTCACTATCATTCACGAGAAAGTGACTGGTATTCGGGATGCCCAGTTCCATGCTCAAAAATCAAATCAAAATATAATGAAACAAAACTCCCCCAGGATTGTTGTTTGTATGGACGGTACCCGTGTATTCGGCTTGCCGTGGAGTGTGTTTGATTGGTGGAGGGGGAGTAAAAACTTTATCATTCTGTTTGGGAACCGCCTATAATGTATCTAGCATGGAAGATGGTGAAATCTCTTGGTTGTTATGTTGACAATGAAAGCATACCTCCCAAAATTATATTCATCTCTATTTTAAACAATGAGCTATGGCACATATGCAAATCCCTGCTTCCCTCTGCGAAGGGCCAATCTATTTACTTTCATGTTATTTACTATTCTTGTTGAGTCAACTTCTTATTCCAACCTCACTCTATTAGTTGGCAAGCATCATGTGGTGGGGAAAGATCCAAGCATATATATCCAGTTAAATATATTTGATCATGAATCATTATTGTTGACAATTATCTATATGATAAATAAGTTGGGAGGCGAAACATTAAGCCCCTATCTTTCTCTGTGTTCGATGGATGCTATTTGTTCTAAAAATATGCTTCGAGTGTCAATAATCATGGAAGACTATATGATAGTTGAGTATGTGGAATTTGCTAAATCAAAGCTCTTACATAGACCCTTCCTGAAAATAAGATGAATTGCAATTGTTCGATGACTAGGAAAATGGTTTGTTAGTTTTCAAGAAACTTTCTGGTCTATACTTTAACACGTGAATAGCTTGCTACTTGATCATGAGAAGTTCTATGAGATGAGCTACTGCTTATAGTTTATATTGATGCTAGAAAATGTGATTGGAATTATCATTGATCAAACTTGTGCACTTGCTAGCATTCACACTTCATAAATTATTTCTTTATCATTTACCTACTCGAGGACGAGCAGGAATTAAGCTTGGGGATGCTAATACGTCTCCAACGTATCTATAATTTATGAAGTATTCATGCCATGTTTACAATAATTTTATATGATTTTGGTATGATTTGATTAGAACTAACCCGGACTGACGCTGTTTTCAGCAGAGCTACCATGGTGTTGTTTTTGTGCAGATATAAAAGTTCTCGGAATGGGCTGAAAATTTATGGAGAATATTTTTGGAAAATATAAAAAATACTGGAGCAAAAAGATATCAGAGGGGAGTCCCGAGGTGGCCACAAGCCTAGGGGTGCCCCCCTAGGGCGCGCCCCCCTGGCTTGTGGGTCCCTCGAGCACCCCCCTGACTTGATTTCAACGCCAAGTGCTCCTATAAATCGAGAAACCTCCAGAAAGAAACCTAGATCGGAAGTTCTGCCGCCGCAAGTCTCTGTAGCCACGAAAGATCAATCTTGGCCCTCTCCGGCACCCTGTCGGAGGGGGTCACCATCACCGGAGACCATGGAGGAGGAAGACGGAGGGGCCCTCATCACCATGAAGGCCAAGGACCAGAGGGAGAACCTCTCCCCACTCAGGGGGGAGGCCATGGAGGAGGAAGCACAAGGGGGAGACCCTCTCCCCCTCTCTCTCGGTGGCGCCGGAGTGCCATCGGGGGAACCATCGCCGCGGTGATCGTCTTCATCAACGTCACCTTCTTCATCACCGTCCTCATGTCTTTTCAGCGGTCCACTCTCCCGCATCCCGCTGTAATCCCCTACTTGAACATGGTGCTTTATGCCACATATTATGATCCAATGATGTGTTGCCATCCTATGATGTTTTGAGTAGATTTCTTTTGTCCTTTGGGTTGATTGATGATCTAGATTGGTTTGAGTTGTATGTTTTACTTTGGTGCTGTCCTATGGTGCCTTCCGTGCCGCGCACACGTGAAGGATTCCCGCTGTAGGGTGTTGCAATGCGTTCATGATTCGCTTATAGTGGGTTGCTAGAGTGACAGAAGCTTAAACCCGAGTAAGGGGGTTGTTGCGTATGGGATAAAGGGGACTTGATGCTTTAATGCTATGGTTGGGTTTTACCTTAATGATCTTTAGTAGTTGCGGATGCTTGCTAGAGTTCCAATCATAAGTGCATATGATCCAAGTAGAGAAAGTATGTTAGCTTATGCCTCTCCCTCATATAAAATTGCAATCATGATTACCGATCTTGTTAACAATTGCCTAGGACAATTCCGCACACCGACCCATCATTATTCCACACTCGCTGTTTGTAATATATTGTAATATATTCTAACTTTATGATAACAGCACCTATTTTTATATTTTAGTTCTCCGTTATCATGCAAAGCTATTCTCTTCATACCCACAACGTAGTTCTATTTCTCGTTTCTAGTTGGAAGCAAACGTTCGGCGTACATAGAGTCGTATCAGTGGCAGATAGGACTTGAGAGAATATTGATCTTACCTTTAGCTCCTTGTGGGTTGGACACTCCATACTTATCACTTCGACCTTTGGAAATTGCTACGATGATTCCTTGCACTTGGGGATTATCAGCTGCCTCGGGACTCCTCTCCGGTATCTTTTTGCTCCTGTATTTTTTATATTTTCCAAAAATATTCTCCGTAATTTTTTAGCCTATTCCGAGAACTTTTATTTCTGCACAAAAAATGACACCATGGTAGTTCTGCTGAAAACAGCGTCAGTCCGGGTTAGTTCTAATAAAATCATACCAAAATCATATAAAATTATTGTAAACATGGCATGAATACTTCATAAATTATAGATACGTTGGAGACGTATCAGCATCCCCAAGCTTAATTCCTGCTCGTCCTCGAGTAGGTAAATGATAAAAGAAATAATTTATGAAGTGTGAATGCTAGCATAGTGCATAAATTTGATCAATGATAGTTCCAAACACTTTTTCTAGCATCATTATATATCATAAACAGTAGCTCATCTCATAAAACTTCTCATGATGAAGTAACAAGCTATTCACATGTTAAAGTATAGACCATAAAGTTTCTTGAAAACTAACAAACTATGCTTTCAGTCACCAAACAATTGCAATTCATCTTATTTTCAGGAAGGGTCTATGTAAGAGCTTTGATTTAGCAAATTCCACATACTCAACTATCATTTATTCTTCCATGATTGCTAACACTCAAAGCATATTTTTAGAGCAAATGGCTTCCGTCGAACACAGAGAAAGATAGGGGCTTAATGTTTCGCCTCCCAACTTATTTATCATATAGATAATTGTCAACAATAATAATTCATAATAAAATATATTTGCATGGCCATATATGCTTGGATCTTTCCCCACCACATGATGCTTGCCAACTAAATAATAATTGAGGTTGAACTAAGAAGGAATACTATTGACTCTTACATAAAAGTAAATACATGAAAGTAGAAGATAGGCCCTTCGCAGAGGGAAGCATAGGTTCTCATGCGCTTTTTAATTTTGGATGCGCAAACCCTTAATGTAAAGGAACGTCACGTTGTATTGCCCTTTGTGATAGCAACCTTTATTATGCAGTCTGTCGCTTTTATTTCTTTACCATCACAAGTTCGTACAACGCTTATTTTCCCTTGCAATAAAAGATCATACATATCTAGGAGCAATTTTTATTGCTTTTTGCACCGATGACAACTTACTTGAAGGATCTTATTCAATCCATAGGTAGATATGGTGGACACTCATGGCAAGAAACTGGGTTTAAGGGTTTTGGATGCACAAGTAGTATCTCTACTTAGTACAAATTTTTGGCTAGCAAAAGATCCTAAGCAAGCACCACATGTTGGAGGATCCATAACAATATAACTTCTATACAAATATACCCAAGCATAACTCATTGCGTTGTCTTCCTTGTCCAACTTCAACTAATTTGCTCAAGTTTGAAAATAATTAATGGGGCTCACAATCATAGAAGGTGTCCAAGATAGTATATTTATATGTGAAATCTCTCTTCCTTCAATATTCTTTCATGAATTGTTCAAGTGACCAATGCGATGTTTGTTAACTTTCAATAAATTTTACCACCTATACTTCTTATATGTGAAGTCATTAATCCCCATGGGATAAGCATATAAAACATATATAATTTCATATTTATGATATTCAATTCATTCAACCATTTACTCATAAGATATAAGTGAAGCACGAGAGTAAATGACAAAACTACTCCAAAACATATAAGTGAAGATCAATGAGTAGTCAAACAATTAAGTAGCTATGTGAGGACTTTCTGTCTCTCTCTCAATAAGGATTTTCAGATCTGAGTATTTTATTTAAACAGCAAACAAAAGAAAAATAGCACTCCAATAATAGGACGCATCATGTGAACGAATAAAAATTTAGGCTCAACATATGCTAACCGATAATTGTTGATGAAGAGAGGTGGGATGCGTAGCATCCCCAAGCTTAGATGCTTGAGACTTCTTGAAATATTTACTTGGGGTGCCTTGGGCATCCCCAAGCTTGAGCTTTTGTATCTTGTTCAATCCTCTCATATCGTGGTTTCACCTATTCTCAAAAACTTCATCCACACAAAACTCAACAAGAACTCGTGAGATAGGTTAGTACACATAAGAATAAATCAACACTTCATGTACTGCCAAGACAAGTTGCACAATAATTTTCAAACATCATCTACTGTTTACTATCGTTTCCACAATTTATATCTACCAATATAGGCTATAGAAACTATCGGATAAGTAGATAACAAAATTGTGACAACAATCTGTCCAAACAGAGCAGCCTGTAGCAATCTATTAAACCAGTGTGCTTCTGTAACTCAAAAAATTATGAAAATTTTGGACATGCTAAATAATTTATATGAAAATACTGTGTAAAAATTTCAGGAACTTTCCACGTTCCAGTAAAATATGAAAATTCAAACACTACAGAAAAAGTTTCTGTTTTTACACAGCACACATCAAACATGCAATGCAAGCATCCTAAGGCAATTCTTGGAACTTTTTATTGAAAAACAAGATTAATAACACCTAACAGAGAACAACAAAATAAAATGACGCTCCAAGCAAAACTCTTATTATGTGACGAATAAAAATATAGCTCCAAGTAAGATATACCGATAGTGTTGAAGACGAAAGAGGGGATGCCTTCCGGGGCACCCCCAAGCTTAGGCGCTTGAGTCTTCCTTGGATATTACCTTGGGGGTGCCTTGGGCATCCCCAAGCTTAGGTTCTTGTCACTCCTTATTCTCCTCATATCGGTGTCTCACCCAAAACTTTAAAACTTCAATCACATAAAACTTAACGGAACTTCGTGAGATGGGTTAGTATAATAAAGGTAGATCATTCACTTAGGTACTGTCAAGACAAGATTCATAACTGTTACCACATGATACTTACTGTATTCTATCATTCCCATAGTTTATATCACTGAATATAAGCTATGGGAACACTAAAACAAGCAAACTATGCATGCAAAACAGAATCTGTCAAAAACAGAACAGTCTGTGAAGATCTGTAGTATAGCCATACTTACCTGTCTCTAAAAATTCTGAAAAATTAGGAAAATCTGAATAAGTTGTATATGAAAACTGTGGAAAAATTTCAGATAATTATCACGCACCAGTAAAAAATGAAAATTCCTGTACTGGAGTCAAAAGTTTCTGTTTTGGTTCAGCATCAATTCTACTCATCTTGTGAGTCATCCCAAAGGTTTTACTTGGCATTTTATTGAAAGAAAATACACAAAACATGATTAATACAGTATCTTAATCATGTGAACACACAAAAACAGGAAGGAAAAGTGTTGGGTTGTCTCCCAACAAGCGCTTTTCTTTAATGCCTTTTAGCTAGGCATGATGATTTCAATGATGCTCACATAGGAATAATAATTGAAACATGCAAAAGAGCATCATGAATCTCATGACAAGCACATTTAAGTCTAACCCACTTCCTATGCATAGGGATTTTGTGAGCAAACAATTTATGGGAGCAAGAATCAACTAGCATAGGAAGGCAAAACAAGCATAACTTCAAAACTTTGAGCACATAGAGAGGACACTTGATATTATTGCAATTCCTACAAGCATATGTTCCTCCCTCATAATAATTTTCAGTAGCATCATGAACGAATTCAACAATATAACCAGAACATAAAGCATTCTTTTCATGATCTACATGCATAGAAATTTTACTACTCTCCACACAAGAAATTTTCTTCTCATGACTAATAGTGGGAGTATCATAAAAGAATTGAATACTACAAATTGGTTCCACATTAAAAGAGTAATATTCAGTAAAAGGATATTCATAATTATGAGAAGTATCATAATAGTAATCATCACTCTTTTTCATCGCATAAGTATCATCACAATAATCATCATAAGTAGGAGGCATGCAATCATTATAACAAATTTGATCATTCAAAGTAGGGGGAATAAAAAGATCATCTTCATTAAGCATAGCATCCCCAAGCTTGGGACAAACATTAATTGCAGCAAATAAATTCTCAAACATGTCATTTTCATCAAACATAGCATCCCCAAGCTTGTGGCTTTGTATATCATAAACATAATCACTCTCATCATTAATAGTATGAATAGCACCAATAGTATAGCAATTATTATCATCATCTTCCAAGTTGGTGCCATAAATATTTTCAAAATTATAAGAAGTATCATTATCTTCCCAATCATAATTATCACAACAAACAATAGGCATGAAAAAATCATCCTCAAGTGTATCATCTTCCACAACTATTTTTGATTCATCCTCATGAGGCCTATCAATAATGGGAGCAACATTATTTGGGAGAGATACCTCTTTACCTTTACTTTTCCTTCTTTTCTTCTTCTTCACCACATTATGTGTGGGTTTATTTAATTCCTCCAAGCTTCTTTTTGAAGAGGTTGGTTGAATAAAAAGCTCCTCCTCGTTACCTGATTCATCATAAGAAAAAATAGGAGGATATTGGGAAATCTCTTTCCCTTCATTAGTATTCTCTTCATCTTCTATTTGTTTTCTTGTCTTTAAGTAATTGGCAATATAAGGATTCTCAATGCAATTTACCATGCAATACATATAGATTTCATTTAGATCAAAATCAATCATTTTCATGAGAACCCAAGCTGGAACATCCTTAGTTTTATGTTTCATTTCTTCATACCCCAAAAATAGACTAAGTTCATTATGATGCTCAAGGGTAATGAGGTTATCACAATTTTTGGACACAATTCGATCTTGAAATAATTCACATTGGAAATTAAAATGACCACTTTCATTGCAAAGTTCACAAGGACAGCGAGAAATATTAAGTCTTTCAACACAAACATATAGCCTCTCTTGCAACCATTTAGTTTCTAAATACTTATGCCTCTTACAAAATCTATCTTCCCTTTTAGGCATGTCTTCACAAACTCTATGCACTCCACAAAAATTGACATGCTTATAAGAAATCTTTTTATCATGACTAGTGCAATCATCATTAGTACTATGGATATTCAAATAATTCATACTAACAACATTGCAATCATGGTCATCACTCAAAGATTTAGTGCCAAACATTTTAATAACTTCTTCTTCTAACACTTGAGCACAATTTTCTTTTCCATCATTTTCATGAAAGACATTAAAAATATGAAGCATATGAGGCAACCTCAATTCCATATTTTTTTCTAGTTTTCTTTTATAAAACCAAACTAGTGAAAAACAAGAAACTAAAAGATTTAATTGCAAGATCTAAAGATATACCTTCAAGCACTCACCTCCCCGGCAACGGCGCCAGAAAAGAGCTTGATGTCTACTACGCAACCTTCTTCTTGTAGACTTGTGTTGGGCCTCCAAGCGCAGAGTTTTGTAGGACAATACCAAATTTCCCTCAAGTGGATGACCTAAGGTTTATCAATCAGTGGGAGGAGTAGGATGAAGATGGTCTCTCTCAAACAACCCTGCAACCAAATAACAAAGAGTCTCTTGTGTCCCCAACACACCCAATACAATGGTAAATTGTATAGGTGCACTAGTTCGGCGAAGAGATGGTGATACAAGTGTAATATGGATGGTATATATAGGTTTTTGTAATCTGAAAATATAAAAACAGCAAGGTAACTAATGATAAAAGTGAGCACAAACGGTATTGCAATGCTTAGAAACAAGGCCTAGGGTTCATACTTTCACTAGTGCAAGTTCTCTCAACAATACTGACATAGTTGAATCATATGTAAATCCCTCACGTGCGACAAAGAGTTCACTCCAAAGTCACAAATAGCGAAGAACAAACGAATAAATTATTGTAGGGTACGAAACCACCTCAAAGTTATCTTTTCTGATCAATCTTATGAGCTATCCCTATAAGTGTCACGAACAGCCCTAGAGTTCGTACTAAAATAACACCTTAAGATACACATCAACCAAAACCCTAATGTCACCTAGATACTCCAATGTCACCACGAGTACCCATGGGCTTGATTATACGACATGCATCACACAATTTCAGATTCATCATGTTCAATCCAACACAAAGAACTTCAAAGAGTGCCCCAAAGTTTCTACCGGAGAGTCAAGATGAAAACATGTGCCAACCCCCATGCATAGATTCCCAAGGTCACGAAACCCGCAAGTTGATCACCAAAACATACATTAAGTGGATCAATAGAACGTCCCATTGTCACCACGGATATCCCATCGCAAGACATACATCAAGTGTTCTCAAATCCTTAAAGACTCAATCCGATAAGAAAACTTCAAAGGGAAAACTCAATTCATCACAAGAAGATAGAGAGGGGAAAACTCCATATGATTCATCCATATCAATAAAGCTCGCGGTACATCAAGATGGTGCCATCTCAAGAACACGAGAGAGAGAGATCAAACACATAGCTACTGGTACATACCCTCAGCCCCGAGGGTGAACTACTCCCTCCTCGTCATGGAGACCGCCGGGATGATGAAGATGGCCTCCGATGATGGTTTCCCCCTCCGGTAGGGTGCCGGAACGGGCTCCCGATTGGTTTTTCGTGGCTATAGAGGCTTGCGGCGGCAGAACTCCCGATCTAGGTTTGTTTCTGGGGGTTTTTGGTATTTATAGGAATTTTTGGCGTCAGTCTCACGTCAAGGGGACTCCCGAGGGACCCACAAGCCAGGGGGGCGCGCCCCCTATGCTTGTGGCTGCCTCGGGACTCCTCTCCGGTATCTTTTTGCTCCAGTATTTTTTATATTTTCCAAAAATATTCTCCGTAAATTTTCAGCCCATTCCGAGAACTTTTATTTCTGCACAAAAAATGACACAATGGTAGTTCTGTTGAAAACAGCGTCAGTCCGGGTTAGTTCTAATAAAATCATACCAAAATCATATAAAATTATTGTAAACATGGCATGAATACTTCATAAATTATAGATACGTTGGAGACGTATCAGTATTTACCTGACTGCCAAGAAGGTAGTTCATTACTTCCAAGATCACTCGGTCACAGTCGTCAGCAGCGCTCCCCTGTCGGAGATCTTGCATAACAGGGACGCCGCTGGCCGAGTGGCAAAGTGGGAAATTGAGCTCCTTCCACTGGAATTCAAATTTGAAGCTAAGAAAGCAATCAAGTCCCAAGCATTGGTTGATTTTATGGCCGAATGGATCGAGCAGGAGCAACCAATTCCGAGTGTTCCTGAACACAGGACTATGTTCTTCGACGGATCCAAGATGCTCAATGGCTCAAGAGCTGGCGTGGTTCTTGTCTCTCCCAAAGGAGACCGGCTGAACTATGTCCTCCAAATCCATTTTGAGTCTTCAAACAATGAGGCCGAATATGAAGCCCTCCTGTACGGGCTCCGCATGGCCATATCACTCGGCATTCGTCGTTTGATGGTCTATGGCGACTCGGACCTCGTTGTCAACCAAGTGATGAAGGAGTGGGACATTCGGAGTCCAGCAATGACCGGATATTGCAACGCGGTCAGAAAGCTGGAGAAGAATTTTGAAGGCCTAGAATTGCATCACATCCCTCGCGCAAAGAATCAGGCAGCGGACGACCTGGCAAAGATTGGATCCACTCGGCGAGTGGTCCCGAAAGACATATTCCTTGAGCATTTGCATGCTCCAACAATCGCAGAAGATCCTTTCACAGAGGAGCCCCCACAAGCAGTCGGTCCATCTGATCCGACTGAGGTTGAAGTTCCAGCTATAGTGGATCTGGTCCACGAAATGCTGGTAATCACTCCCGAGTGGACTCAACCCTATTTGGCATACTTGCTTAGACAAGAACTCCCGGAAGACGAAGAAGAAGCCCATCGGATCGCCCATCGATCCAAGTCATTCGAAGTTATGGGAGACCAGTTGTACAAGAAAAGCACCACAGGAGTCATCCAAAAATGCATTTCCCCAGAGGAAGGGCTGCAAATCTTACATGAAATCCACTCGGGAACTTGCGGCCATCATGCGTCCTCTCGGACTTTGGTTGCTAAGGATTTCCGAGCGGGTTTTTATTGGCCTTGAGCCAATGAAGCAGCAAGGGATCTGGTGGACCTCTGTGTTGGGTGTCAGTTCTACAAGAATAAGTCCCACAAACCAGCGTCCGCCCTCAAGACGATCCCGATCACTTGGCCGTTCGCAGTATGGGGCCTTGATATGGTCGGTCCCTTTCGGACTGGGTCGAGTGGATTCACACATTTGCTCGTTGCGGTTGACAAGTTCACCAAGTGGGTCGAAGCGAAGCCCATCAAGAGTTTGGACGCAGGTACTGCCGTTAGTTTCATTCGGCAGATCATCTTCAGATTCGGCGTACCACATGATATTATCACGGATAATGGGAAGAACTTCGACTTGGAAGAGTTCCGCGAATTCTGTTTCTCTCAAGGCACTCGGGTTAATTACGCCTCAGTGGCTCACCCGCAGTCCAATGGACAGGCAGAGCGCGCAAACGGAATGATTCTGCAAGGTCTGAAGCCCCGATTGATGAGAGACCTGAAGTATGCTGCTGGAGCTTGGGTTGAAGAATTGCCTTCTGTCTTATGGGGCATTCGGACAACCCCAAACCGTTCTACGAAGCGCACGCCTTTCTTCATGGTGTACGGATCAGAAGCTGTGCTGTCGAGTGATCTTCATCACAATTCCCCCCGAGTGGAACTATACGATGAAGCTGAAGCCGAAGCCGCACGGCAAGACAGCCTCGATCTTCTAGAGGAAGAGAGGGAGCTGGCCCTCATCAGATCGACGCTCTACCAGCAAGATCTGAAGCGTTACCATGACAGACACGTCCAGGGCCGAGCCTTTCAGGAAGGAGACCTGGTCCTCCGACTGGATCAGCAGAAACCCCACAAACTAGCGCCTCCGTGGCAGGGGCCGTATGCATTCTCCAAAGTCTTACACAATGGAGCCTACAGGCTTTACAATATCGAAGATGGAGTAGAAGAGCCTCGGACTTGGAACGCGGACCTGCTTCGCAAGTTCTACACCTAGATCATAACTACTTTAGTTTGTCATTCCAGTAATGAATCCGAGTGATCTCGATGAATAAAGTTTTGTTTCATTATATCTTGTTGAAATTTGACTGCCACCTCCTGTAGGTGAAAAACACAAAACAGTTAGCCGCAAACCTGATTTTCTCTAAGTATAAACTACCCCGAGTGGGGGTCTCGCCCACGCTCGGGGGCTTAGCCGCGACTCCGCGTTGCCTAAGTTAGAAAACCTTTCGAGTGGGACATCCTCCACACTCGGTTGTCAAGATGAACATGACTATCATTGTTCATCTAAGGACAAACTAATCCGAGTGAGGGTCTCACCCACGCTCGGGGGCTTAGCGGCGACTCCGCGTCGCCTAAGTTAGAAAACCTTTCGAGTGGGACATCCTCCACACTCGGTTGTCAAGATGAACAGGACTATCATTGTTCATCTAAGGACAAACTACTCCGAGTGAGGGTCTCGCCCACGCTCGGGGGCTTAGCCGCGACTCCGCGTCGCCTAAGTTAGAAAACCTTTCGAGTGGGACATCCTCCACACTCGGTTGTCAAGATGAACAGGACTATCATTGTTCATCTAAGGACAAACTACTCCGAGTGAGGGTTTCGCCCATGCTCGGGGGCTTAGCTGCGACTCCGTGTCGCCTAAGTTAGAAAACCTTTCGAGTGGGACATCCTCCACACTCGGTTGTCAAGATGAACAGGACCATCATTGTTCATCTAAGGACAAACTACTCCGAGTGAGGGTCTCGCCCACGCTCGGGGGCTTAGCCGCGACTCCGCATCGCCTAAGTTAGAAAACCTTTCGAGTGGGACATCCTCCGCACTCGGTTGTCAAGATGAACAGGATCATCATTGTTCATCTAAGGACAAACTACTCCGAGTGAGGGTCTCGCCCACGCTCGGGGGCTTAGCCGCGACTCCGCATTGCCTAAGTTAGAAAACCTTTCGAGTGGGATGCTACTTCTTGAGCTTGCGTTGGTTTTCCCTTGAAGAGGAAAGGGTGATGCAGCAAAGTAGATAAGTATTTCCCTCAGTTGTCGAGAACCAAGGTATCAATCCAGTAGGAGATACAAGCAAGTCCCCAATCTTTGCACCTACACAAACAATCAAACACTTGCACCCAACGCTATAAAGGGGTTGTCAATCCCTTCACGGTTACTTGCAAAGATGAGATCTGATAGAGATAGATATAAAAGATTACTAAAACGAAAAGTAAAATAAAAGTAAAAAGATTGCAGCAAAGTATTTTTGGTATTTTTGGATTATAGATCTGAAAATATAATATGGAAAATAGACCCGGGGGCCATAGGTTTCACTAGAGGCTTCTCTCTTGAAAGAAAATAATACGGTGGGTGAACAAATTACTGTCGAGCAATTGATAGAAAAGCGCATAGTTATGACGATATCCAAGGCAATGATTATGCATAGAGGCATCACGTCCGTGTCAAGTAGACCGAAACGATTCTGCATCTACTACTATTACTCCACACATCGACCAACTCCTGCCTGCATCTAGAGTATTAAGTTCATGAAGAACAGAGTAACGCATTAGGTAAGATGACATGATGTAGAGGGATAAACTCAAGCAATATGATGAAAACCCCATCTTTTTATCCTTGATGGCAACAATACAAATACGTGCCTCGCTACCCCTACTTTGTCACTGGGTGAGGACACCGCAAGATTGAACCCAAAACTAAGCGCTTCTCCCATTGCAAGAATTACCAATCTAGTTGGCCAAACCAAACCAATAACTCGAAGAAACTTGCAAAGATATGAAATCATGCATATAAGAATTTAGAGAAGATTCAAATAATATTCATAGATAATCTGATCATAAACCCACAATTCATCGGATCTCGACAAACACACCGCAAAACAGTATTACATCGGATAGATCTCCATGAAGATCATGGAGAACATGGTATTGAAGAACATAGAGAGAGAAGAAGCCATCTAGCTACTAGCTATGGACCCGAAGGTCTGAGGTGAACTACTCACGCATCATCGGAGGGGCAATGGAGTTGATGTAGATGCCCTCCATGATCGAATCCCCCTCCGGCAGATTACCGGAAAAGGCTCCAAGATGGGATCTCACGGGAACAGAGGCTTCCGGCGGCGGAAGAGTATTTTCGTGGCTCTTTTTGGTATTGGGGGAATATTTGGGAATTTATAGGCGGAAGATTAGGGTTGGAGGGCCTGCAGGGGGGGCCACAAGCCAGGGGGCGCCCCCCCAGGGGCGCGCCCAGGTGGCTTGTCGCCTCCTGGCAGGTCTCCTGACCTCCTCTCCAAGTCTGGTAGGTTTCTTCTGGTCCAAGAAAAATCATCGCGAAGATTTTATTCCGTTTGGACTCCGTTTAATATTCCTTATCTGCAATACTCAAAAACAAGGAGAAAACAGAAACTGGCACTAGGCACTAGGTTAATAAGTTAGTCCCAAAAATAATATAAAATAGTATATTAATGCATATAAAACATCCAAAACAGATAATATAATAGCATGGAACAATCAAAAATTATAGTTACGTTGGAGACGTATCAAGCATCCCCAAGCTTAATTCCTGCTCGTCCTCGAGTAGGTAAATGATAAAAACAGAATTTTTGATGTGAAATGCTACCTAACATATTTATCCATGTAATATTCTTTATTGTGGCATGAATGTTCAGATCCGTAAGATTCAAAACAAAAGCTTAATATTGACATAAAAACAACAATACTTCAAGCATACTAACAAGGCAATTGTGTCCTTTCAAAATAACATGGCCAAAGAAAGTTATCCCTACAAAATCATATGGTCTGGCTATGCTCCATCTTCCCCACACAAAGTATTTAAATCATGCAGAACCCCGATGACAAGTCAAGCAATTGTTTCACACCTTTTATGTTCTCAAACCTTTTCAACTCTCACACAATACATGAGTGTGAGCCATGGATATAGCACTATAGGTGCAATAGAATATGGTGGAGGTTGTGAGGAAAAGGAGAAGATAGTCTCACATCAACTAGGCGTATCAACGGTCTATGGAGATGCCCATCAATAGATATCAATGTGAGTGTGTAGGGATTGCCATGCAACGGATGCACTAGAGCTATAAGTGTATGAAAGCTCAAAAATAAACTAAGTGGGTGTGCATTACAATGAAAAAATTCCACTAGTTATATGAAAGTGACAAAATAGGAGACTCTCTATCATGAAGATCATGGTGCTACTTTGAAGCACAAGTGTGGAAAAAAGATAGTAGCATTGTCCCTTCGCTCTTTTCTCTCATTTTTTTTATTTTGGTGGGCATCTTTGGCCTTTTTTATTTGGGCTTCATTGGCCTCTTTTATTATTTGTAAAGTCTGGAATCTTTTCTCTCATGGGACAATGCTCTAATAATGATGATCATCACACTTTTATTTACTTACAACTCAAAAATTACAACTCGATACCTAGAACAAAATATGACTCTATATGAATGCTTCCGGTGGTGTGCTGGGATGTGCAACGATCTAGCCTAGCAAGTGACATTAATGAAAGCATCACGCTAGCTATCTTACGATCATGCAAAGCAATATGAAAATGATAGTGCGTGTCATAATAAACGGAACGGTGGAAATTGCATGGCAATATATCTCGGAATGGCTATGGAAATGCCATAATAGGTAGGTATGGTTGCTGTTTTGAGGAAGGGTATATGGTGGGTTTAATGTACCGGCGAAAGTTGCGCGGTACTAGAGAGGCTAGCAATGGTGGAAGGGTGAGAGTGCGTATAATCCATGGACTCACATTAGTCATAAAGAACTCACATACTTATTGCAAAAGTCTATTAGTTATCGAAGCAAAGTATTAGACGCATGCTCCTAGGGGAGAGGTTGGTAGGAGTTAACCATCGTGCGCTCCCGACCCTCACACAAAGGATGACAATCATTAAACAAATCATGCTCGGACTTCGTTACATAATGGTTCACCATACGTGCATGCTACGGGAATCACAAACTTTAACACAAGTATTTCTACCAATCCACAATTACTCACTAGCATGACTCTAATATCACCATCTTTATATCTCAAAACTATATGCAAGGAATCAAACTTCTCATAGTGTTCAATGCACTTTATATGAAAGTTTTTATTATATCCCTCTTGGATGCCCATTATATTAGGACTAAATTCATAATCTAAACCAATTACCATGCTGTTTAAAGACTCTCAAAATAATATAAGTGAGGTATGAGAGTTCAATTATTTCTATAAAATAAAACACCGCCGTGCTCTAAAAAGATATAAGTGAAGCACTAGAGCAAAATTGCCTAGCTCAAAAGATATAAGTGAATCACATAGAGTATTCTAATAAATTCACGATTAATGCGTGTCTCTCCCAAAAGATGTGTGCAGCAAGGATGATTGTGGCAAACTAAAAAGCAAAGACTCATATCATACAAGACGCTCCAAGCAAAACACATATCATGTGGTGAATAAAAATATAGCCTCAAGTAAATTTACCGATGGATTGAAGACGAAAGAGGGGATGTCTTCCGGGGCATCCCCAAGCTTAGGCTCTTTGGTATCCTTGAATATTCCTTGGGGGTGCCTTGGGCATCCCCAAGCTTAGGCTCTTGCCACTCCTTATTCCATAGTCCATCAAATCTTTACCCAAAACTTGAAAACTTCACAACAGAAAACTCAACAGAAAACTCGTGAGATCCGTTAGTATAAGAAAAATAAATCACCACTTTAGGTACTGTTGTGAACTCATTATTTATTTATATTGGTGTAATATCTACTGTATTCCAACTTCTCCATGGTTCATACCCCCCGATACAACCCATAGATACATCAAAATAAGCAAACAACACAAAGAAAACAGAATCTGTCAAAAACAGAACAGTCTGTAGCAATCTGTAAACTTCGAATACTTCTGTAACTCCAAAAATTCTGAAAAATTAGGAAAATCTGGGAAATTTGTATATAAATATTGTGTAAAAATTTCAGACTCATTCGACACATTGTGAATTTATAAAATTGCTGGACTGAGCGCAAAAGTTTCTGTTTTTTCAGCAAAATCAAATCAACAATCATCGTAGACCATCCCAAAGGTCTTACTTGGCTCAAACACTAATTAAAAAAATAAAACACAATTAATACAGAGGTAATAATGTGTAAAGCACTCAAAAACATAAGCAAAAACAAAAACATAAAAATAAAATTGGGTTGCCTCCCAACAAGCGCTATTGTTTAACGCCCCTAGCTAGGCATAACACAATAGATCTAGGTATTGTCATCTTTGGTATGCAATCCATAAGTAGCTCTCATAATATATTCATAAGGTAATTTAATTTTATTTCTAGGAAAGTGTTCCATGCATTTCCTTAACGGAAATTGGAATCTAATATTTCCTTCTTTCATATCAATAATTGCACCGATCGTTCTAAGGAAAGGTCTACCAAGAATAATAGGACATGTAGGATTGCAATCTATATCAAGAACAATGAAATCTACAAGCACATAATTCCTATTTGCAACAATAAGAACATCATTAATCCTTCCCATAGGTTTCTTAATGGTGGAATCCGCTAGATGCAATTTTAAAGAGCAATCATCAAATTCATGGAAACCTAGCACATCACATAAAGTTTTCGGAATCGTGGAAACGCTAGCACCCAAATCACACAAAGCATGGCACTCATAATCTTTAATTTTAATATTAATAGTAGGTTCCCACTCATCATAAAGCTTTCTAGGTATAGAAACTTCCAACTCAAGTTTTTCTTCAAAAGATTTCATCATAGCATCCACGATATGTTTAGTAAAAGCTTTATTTTTATTATAAGCATGCGGAGAATTCAACATGGATTGCAACAAGGAAATACAATCAATCAAAGAACAACTATCATAATTAAAGTCCTTGAAATCCAAAAGAGTGGGTTCATTGCTATTTAAAGTTTTGACCTCTTCAATCCCACTTTTCTCAATCTTAGCATTAAGATCTATAAACTCCGAATCATTGGGACGACTTTTAACTAAAGTTGACTTATCTCCAGTCCCATCTTTATCAAGATTTGTATTAGAAAACAAAGATTCAATAGGAGTCACATCAATCACTTTAGGATCTTCATCATTATTATCACGAGAACACACTTTTTCAAGCCATTCACGCTTAGCACGCATTCTGGCGGTTTGTTCCTTACACTCATCAATAGAAGTTCTTATAGCTTATAAAGACTCATTAATATCACGTTTGGGTGGAGTAGATCCAATTTTCAAGGAATCAATCTCAAGCGAAATTCTATCAACGTTCCTAGCCAAATCATCAATCTTGAGCAATTTTTCTTCAATCATAGCATTGAAAACCTTTTGCGAACTAATAAATTCTTTAATATTATTCTCAAGATCAGAGGGCATCTTATTATAATTTCCATAAGGATTCTTGTAGGAATTACCATAGTTATTAGAGGAATTACTAGGAAACGGCCTAGGGTTGAAATTACCTCTATACGCGTTATTACCAGAATTGTTCCTACCAACAAAATTCACATGCATAGATTCATTATTATTTCCAATCAAAGAAGACAAAGGCATATCATTAGGATCAATAGAAGCACTCTTACTAGCAAACAATTTCATTAATTCATCCATCTTTTCACTCAAAGTATTTATTTCTTCAATAGCATGCACCTTTTTACTAGTAGGAGATCTTTCGTTATGCCATTGAGAGTAATTTGCCATAATATTATCTAGGAGTTTAGTAGCTTCTCTTAATGTGATTTCCATAAAAGTACCACCTGCGGCGGAATCTAAAAGATTTCTAGAAGAAAAATTCAATCCCGCATAAATTTTTTGTGTAATCATCCATAAACTCAAACCATGTGCGGGGCAATTTCTAATCATTAATTTCATCCTTTCCCAAGATTGTGCAACATGCTCATGATCAAGTTGCTTAAAATTCATTATATCGTTCCTAAGGGAGATGATCTTAGCGGGCGGAAAGTACTTGGAAATAAAAGCATCTTTACACTTATTCCATGAGTCAATACTATTTTTAGGCAAAGATGAAAACCAAGTTTTAGCACGATCTCGTAGTGAGAACGGAAATAGCTTCAATTTAACAATATCATTATCCACATCTTTCTTCTTTTGCATATCACACAACTCAACGAAAGTATTTAGATGGGATGCGGCATCTTCACTAGGAAGGCCGGAAAGTTGTTCTTTCATAACAAGATTAAGCAAAGCGGCATTAATTTCATAAGATTCCGCACTAGTGGCGGGAGCAATCGGAGTACTAATAAAATCATTATTATTAGTATTGGAGAAGTCACACAACTTGGTATTCTCTTGAGTCATCGTGACAAAGCAAGCAATCTAGCACACAAGCAAACAAAAAGCAAACGAAAAGACGAACAGAAGAAGGGCGAATAAAAAGGCAAATCTTTTTGGTTTTTTCTGAAAATTGTTTTAGAAGTGGGGGAGAGGAAAACGAGAGGCAAATGGCAAATAATGTAAATGCAAGAGATGAGTTTGTGATGGGTACTTGGTAGGCTTGATGTAGATCTCCCCGGCAACGGCGCCAGAAATCCTTCTTGCTACTTCTTGAGCTTGCGTTGGTTTTCCCTTGAAGAGGAAAGGGTGATGCAGCAAAGTAGATAAGTATTTCCCTCAGTTGTTGAGAACCAAGGTATCAATCCAGTAGGAGGTACAAGCAAGGCCCCAATCTTTGCACCTGCACAAACAATCAAACACTTGCACCCAACGCTATAAAGGGGTTGTCAATCCCTTCACGGTTACTTGCAAAGATGAGATCTGGTAGAGATAGATATAAAAGATTACTAAAACGAAAAGTAAAATAAAAGTAAAAAGATTGCAGCAAAGTATTTTTGGTATTTTTGGTTTATAGATCTGAAAATATAATATGGAAAATAGACCCGGGGGCCATAGGTTTCACTAGAGGCTTCTCTCTTGAAAGAAAATAATACGGTGGGTGAACAAATTACTGTCGAGCAATTGATAGAAAAGCGCATAGTTATGACGATATCCAAGGCAATGATTATGCATATAGGCATCATGTCCGTGTCAAGTAGAATGAAACGATTCTGCATCTACTACTATTACTCCACACATCGACCGACTCCTGCCTGCATCTAGAGTATTAAGTTCATGAAGAACAGAGTAACACATTAGGTAAGATGACATGATGTAGAGGGATAAACTCAAGCAATATGATGAAAACCCCATCTTTTTATCCTTGATGGCAACAATACAAATACGTGCCTCGCTACCCCTACTTTGTCACTGGGTGAGGACACCGCAAGATTGAACCCAAAACTAAGCACTTCTCCCATTGCAAGAATTACCAATCTAGTTGGCCAAAGCAAACCAATAACTCGAAGAGACTTGCAAAAATATGAAATCATGCATATAAGAATTCAGAGAAGATTCAAATAATATTCATAGATAATCTGATCATAAACCCACAATTCATCGGATCTCGACAAACACACCGCAAAAGAGTATTACATCGGATAGATCTCCATGAAGATCATGGAGAACATGGTATTGAAGAACATAGAGAGAGAAGAAGCCATCTAGCTACTAGCTATGGACCCGAAGGTCTGAGGTGAGCTACTCACGCATCATCAGAGGGGCAATGGAGTTGATGTAGATGCCCTCCGTGATCGAATCCCCCTCCGGCAGATTACCGGAAAAGGCTCCAAGATGGGATCTCACGGGAATAGAGGCTTCCGGCGGCGGAAGAGTATTTTCATGGCTCTTTTTGGTATTGGGGGAATATTTGGGAATTTATAGGCGGAAGATTAGGGTTGGAGGGCCTGCCGGGGGGCCACAAGCCAGGGGGGCGCCCCCCCCCCCAGGGGCGCGCCCAGGTGGCTTGTCGCCTCCTGGCAGGTCTCCTGACCTCCTCTCCAAGTCTGGTAGGTTTCTTCTGGTCCAAGAAAAATCATCGCGAAGATTTTATTCCGTTTGGACTCCGTTTAATATTCATTATCTGCAATACTCAAAAACAAGGAAAAAACAGAAACTGGCACTAGGCACTAGGTTAATAGGTTAGTCCCAAAAATAATATAAAATAGCATATTAATGCATATAAAACATCCAAAACAGATAATATAATAGCATGGAACAATCAAAAATTATAGATGCGTTGGAGACGTATCATGGGACATCCTCGGCACTCGGTTGTCAAGATGAACAGGACCATCATTGTTCATCTAAGGACAAACTACTCCGAGTGAGGGTCTCGCCCACACTCGGGGGCTTAGCTGCGACCCTGCGTCGTCTAAGTTAAAAATTATTTCGAGTGGGACATCCTCCACACCCGGATTCTAAGATGGATAGGACCATCATTGTTCTCTCAAACATATCTGAGTGCGGGTCTCGCCCACATTCGGGGACTTAGCTGCGATACCTCATCGCCTAAGTTTAAAACGTCCGGAAACCAAAGTTCGAATAAAACCAAGACAAATAAGAACTGCATCATTCGAAACGAAAGTACGGATGAAGGTTCAGACGGTGGGAGCCTCAGGCTCACTTAAAGTTTCACGGTTACAGCAACCACTCGGCATTCCGAGGCAAAAGCTTAAAAAGTTTGAACCTCACGATCACTCAGGCGGGGACACTACTTCCACGAAGGTGTCCAGGTCGATGCTGTCTGCTATCCGAGTGGCAGCCTCCATGAAATCATCGATCTTGGCGTGCTTCCTGTTAGCCACCTCGAGAGATTTCAACTTCTTCTCGTCCACCCCCTTGCAGTGGATACGGACTAACGAGAGGGCGATGTCAGCACCGGCCCGACGCGGATTTCTTCCAGTCTTTCACTCGGCTTGGCACTGCCTTCACTCGGGCTAGCACAGATTCTAGGTCCTTCGAAGGCTCATCGTCGGAAAAGAGGCGGTGCTAAGCTCCCTGATATATAGGGCCACTTGCTCAACACGCTCTTCCAAGCGGAGCACACTCATGGCAGCACTGTCCTTAAGCAGACCTTGGGATGGGTCCAGCTCCTTCTCGATTTTGTCTGTCTCCTCCGCCACATCGTCACAAAATGCGGGATTCGTCCAAATGAAGAAAGAAGTCAGAGACAGACAAAATTCATTCGGCTTAATCAAGCTCCATGAGAGTCACTCGGAAAAGTTACCTTTGAGCTTTTCGTTGGCCTCACCACTGAATTCCTCAACATACTCCTCCAGCTCTGCTTTCTTGGAAGCAATGTGCTTGAGTTTGGTCTCCCACTCGGCTTGCGACCTCTTCAACTCCACGAGTTCTTCCTTGGACTTCTGAACAGTGGCTTCCAAAGCTTTCTTCTCCTCCTCCAGCTTTCCGACTGACTTCAGTTTCTCCTCGGCCTCTTTGGCCTTTCGGCTGGCTTCCTTCTGAGCGGCCGCCAGTTCGATGTCCTTCTTTTCAAGAGCAGTCTTCACAGTTTCTAAAGAAATAGAATTCTTCAGCCTCTGGACAAGTTTACGATTTTCTCCATGAAGATCTGATGAAGCATATTCAGTCGGATGGGGAAGGAGAGAAGTTACTATTTCAGTCGGACAGGAAGAACTTACCTTCAATCGCCTTTTTCTACTCTTCCAGTCGAGCGTTCTTGGTCTTCTCGGCCTCAAGGCTAACGCGCAGGTCCGGCACCTCCTTCTCCAGAGTTTTGTAGTGGATTCCGAGCTCACAAACAGACTGCAAACAAGATTTAAAGCAAAGGATATTGGTCAAAATTTTGACTCGGACTCTAAGACTCCCGCCGACTGCTTCAGTCGACGGTAGCCTTTGGGGACTACACCCAGTGGGTGCGCTCAGTGTGCCCCCACTGGAAAATCAAAAACAAAGTTTTTTGGTCTAGACTCAATGGATGGATTGAACATTATATTCATTCGGACTCTAAGACTCCCGTCGACTGCTCCAGTCGACGGCAGTCTCGGGGACTACACCCAGTGGGTGCGCTCAGCGTGCCCCCACTGGAACTCAAACACACCCAGCCGGTGTACTCGAACTCGGATACAAATCCTCACAAGACAGAAATAAAAATTTTGACTGAGGAAGGTACTTACAAGAGTACTTACTCGGACATTCTTCTTCAGAGCCTCACTTGCATCGTACGCCGTCTTCAGTCGGTCACTCATTATCTCCAGCTGGATCAACGCCTCTTTGCTCGCTCCCACTTGGTCCTCCGGGACATAGTGTAGCGCAAAGATGTTGGGCGCAGAGGGAGTCAATGAGTGAGATGAAGTACCGACACCGAGTGCTACCCCGGCTCCCGAGCTGGCCTCTCGTGTTGGCACCAAAGTATCGGCAAGCGATGACTCCTGCATCACGACGTCTGCGTCGGCCAAAGGGTTCGTCGGGTCAACCTTGTCGTTTGCATCAAGGTCGATCACTTCATGCAGAGCTGCAAGTGTTCAAGACACTCGAAGATGAATAAACACTCGGAAATGTCCAGAATTACCGAGTGCATCCAGAGCTTACCTTTTGAAGACGCAACATCAGCGTCGGCCCGCTCTTTCTCCATAGTTTGAGGATCGGGTGATGCAGTCGAAGTGTCAGCTCTGCAAAGGAAACACTCAGATCATTTCATCACTCGGACAAATGTAGACAACAACTGTTAGAATGGAGATCACTTACGCTGAGGCCACAGGGATGGCCATCTTAATCTTCGGGATGAAGACCGCCTTCCGTGGTTTGGTTGTAGTAACTTTGGGCTGTTTCGTCGTCTTCTCAGGTGAAGAGACAAGGTCTCCATGTCCGCGCTTCGAACTGCGGGTTGGAAGGGCAGACCCAGTCGGTTTAGCAGCTTTCGATCCTTTGGGGCCACCACCGCGGACTCCCGAGTCATGGCGTGCTTTGGAACGGGCTTCAGGTACTCGGTCTTCTGAGCGCGACGACTCCACCCCGTCGCCATCTTCCGAGCCTTCCTCATCATCTTCCTCATCATCCTCGTCGTCATCAGGATCTTCATACTCTCCTGCTTCAGCCAAATCGTCTGGATGGTCGGTATCGCTCGCAATGTCGACCGGGCCCTTGTCCACGAGTGGCACCTGGCTGCTCATTTGTGTGAAGGCCTGCCGAATGAAGAACAGGATCAGTCAGATCAATTACAACAAATATGCAAATATCACTCGGATGATAAACCTTCAGAATTTACCTCATTCGCCGGGTTCTCTAATGAGAGTGGAGCCACCTGCCTGCTCCCCCTGGGGTTATCGCGCGCTGGGGTGATCGCCTTGATCTTAGCCTCCACCTCATCCTCCTTGAGCTCCTCCGGGTGAGTTCGAGTAGGATCACTTGGCCCAGAGTATTCCCACATAGGGTGACCTCTGGCTTGCGGCGGCTGGATCCTCCTCTAGAGGAAAACCTCTAGCAGGTCGAGGCCGTTGACACCTTTCTGCACCGGAGCCACCAACACTATCACTAAGATGTCTACTTCGGTCTTCTCCTCTTTGGTCACTGTCAACCGGGGAACTGGCCGAATGCGCTCGGAAGTATACAGTGGGAGTCCCGACTGACCCTCGCCGACTGGGATGTCATGGCAGTAGAACCAGTTCTCCTGCCACCCCTTTACCGAATCAGGAAATGTCATCTGCGGGAAACAAACCTTGCCTCGCAGTTGGATTCCAAGTCCCCCGCACAGCTGGGCCACATTGGTCTTGTCTTTCGACCGAGTGGGTTTTTTCACGGTCATCACTCGGCAAGTGAAGAGGTGTTTAAACAAACCCCAATGAGGATGGCAACCCAAGAAGTTTTCACACAAAGAGATGAAAGCGGCTAAATAGACGACATCATTGGGAGGGAGGTGATGAAGTTGAGCGCCAAAGAAACCCAGGAATCTTTGGAAGAAAGGATGGGGCGGCAGAGAGAAACCTCGCTCGAGGTGAGTCACCAAGAGCACGCGCTCGTCTCCCTTCGGTGATGGCTCGTCCTCGCCCGCTCCCGGCAGCCGCCAGCTTCCCTCGGACACGAATCCCTGACCCTCCAGCTCGAGCATCCGGGCCTTGGTCACCCGCGATGGCAGCCACTCACCCTGCGTCCATCCGGCCGGCACTCCAGCGCTGGAAGAGGAGGCGCGTGAGCTCCTCTTCGCCCGCTCGGCCTTCGCGGTCGCAGACGTCGTGCGCATCTTCGTCGACGAGCTCGGAGCAGCCTTCGACGAAGGAAAGGAGGAAGGAGCGCAGGTGGGCGTCGGAGAAGATGAGGGATAAGGGGAAAATGAGATCCGTTCTCACCCCAACAGTGCTTCCCGTTTTTTATATCGAGAATCAGGCGCGATCTCTGGCCGTCAATCCGCAAACGGAGCGAGATCCGCGGATCTACTGTTCAGGACCTCGTGGACACGTGGCGTAATTCCCGGCACGGTTATCGAGGCGACGTGCCCACTACCCCAAATTATCGGGACGCGACCGTTCCGCCGCGCGCAGTTTTTGCGATTTTGAACGCGCGGAAATTTCTCCGTGTTCGAATAAGGCGAGCTCCGCGCTGCGAAGGCTCTGGTGACACCCTCTTACGAACCGAGTGAATGGCTCACACCAGCTGAACACTCGGATTAAGCGGCAAAATAGTTTCATCAAAGACATCAATCCTGAATCCATCTTGGTTTGAGGCCGAGTGAGGAACGACATGATTGTCTCTCGAACTTTTCTGAGAGATCGCCGACGCTTCCGAGTGTCGATCAATCGACTAATAAAACCTCATGGATTCAGGGGCTACTGATGAGGATGTCTACCCTGGGTAGGGTCATAGACCTGGCATCTGGGGCCCACCAATGGTCCCTCATCAACATCGAAACTCAAAAGTAGAAGTGCACTCGGTCAGACCTGAAGAGTCACTCGGGTGCGCCTGAAGATACACTCGGATGGCCACAGCCGCACTCGGTCAACGGGAACTCAACGGTTCAGGAGACATAGCGTTGAGTATTATGAAGACGCGTTGATACGTCTCCATCATATCTATAATTTTTGATTGTTTCATGCCAATATTCTACAACTTTCATATACTTTTGGCAACTTTTTATACTATTTTTGGGACTAACATATTGATCCAGTGCCAGTTCATGTTTGTTGCATGTTTTTTGTTTCGCAGAAAATCCATATCAAACGAAGTCCAAACGCGATAAAAACTTACGGAGATTTTTTTGGAATATATGTGATTTTTGGGAAAAAGAATCAACGCGAGACGATGCCCGAGGGGCCCACAAGCCGTAGGGGCACGCCCTAGGGGGTAGGGCGCGGCCTGGAGGCTTGTGGTCACCCCGTAAGGCGTTTGGTGCCCTTCTTTCGCCGCAAGAAATCTAATATCCGGATAAAAATCGTGTTAAAATTTCAGCCCAATCGGAGTTACGGATCTCCGGGAATTTAAGAAACGGTGAAAGGCCAGAATCAGGAAGGCAGAAACAGAAGGAAACAGAGAGAGAGAGATCCAATCTCGGAGGGGCTCCCGCCCCTCCGCCTCCATGGAAGCCAAGGACCAGAGGGGAAACCCTCCTCCCATCTAGGGGGGAGGCCAAGGAAGAAGAAGAAGGAGAGGGGCTTTCTCCCCCTCTCTCCCGGTGGCACCGGAACGCCGCCGGGGCCATCATCGTGACGGCGATCTACACCAACAACTTCGCCGCCATCATCACCAACTCTCTCCCCCTCTATGTAGCGGTTCAACACCTCTTCTCCCCACTGTAATCTCTACTTAAACATGGTGCTCAATGCTATATATTATTTCCCAATGATGTATGGCTATCCTATGATGTTTGAGTAGATCCGTTTTGTCCTATGGGTTGATTGATGATCATGATTGGTTTGAGTTGCATGTTTTATTATTGGTGCTGTCCTATGGTGCTCTCCGTGTCGCGCAAGCGTGAGGGATCCCCGCTGTAGGGTTTGCAATATGTTCATGATTCGCTTATGGTGGGTGGCGTGAGTGACAGAAGCACAGACCCGAGTAAGTAGGTTGTTTGCGTATGGGAATAAAGAGGACTTGATACCTTATAATGCTATGGTTGGGTTTTACCTTAATGATCTTTAGTAGTTGTGGATGCTTGCTAGAGTTCCAATCATAAGTGCATATGATCCAAGTAGAGAAAGTATGTTAGCTTATGCCTCTCCCTCATATAAAATTGCAATAATGATTACCGGTCTAGTTATCGATTGCCTAGGGACAAATAACTTTCTTGTGACAAAAAGCTCTCTACTAAGACTAACTTAGTTGTTTATTTATCTAAGCAGCCCCTAGTTTTTATTTACGTGCTCTTTATTATCTTGCAAACCTATCCTATCACACCTACAAAGTACTTCTAGTTTCATACTTGTTCTAGGTAAAGTGAACGTTAAGCGTGCGTAGAGTTGTATCGGTGGTCGATAGAACTTGAGGGAATATTTTTTCTACCTTTATCTCCTCGTTGGGTTCGACACTCTTACTTATCGAGAAAGGCTACAATTGATCCCCTATACTTGTGGGTTATCAAGACCTTTTTCTGGCGCCGTTGCCGGGGAGCAATAGCGTGGGGTGAATATTCTCGTGGGTGCTTGTTTGCTTTATCACTAAGTAGATTTTATTTGCTGTTCTAAGTTGTTCTCTATCTTTAGTTATGGATATGGAACACGAAATACCAAAAAAATTAGTTGAACCTACTACACCAATGGTTGAAGAACCACCCAAAATCTATCACACTGTTGAAACTTTTTACTTGGATCATCTTCGATCCGTTTGTGCTCGTGCTGAAACCCCAACTAGCTTAGTTGAGGGCAAATCATTAAATGAGCATGCTTATTATGTGCAACACCGCTTATCTCAAAAAGGGAAACTTTTATGGCATCATATTAATACTTTGCAATGCTATGCTTGGAATTTATGCGAAATTTATGATTTTACTTGTTGTTCTGAACACCCTAAAAAACACCTTCCCTATCAATGTGAGTTTAAGGATAATGGAATCGTATCTTCTTATGCCAAGGGTGTTTATAATTACTATGATATTGAGCAAATTGAAGAATTTGTTGCTTTTAAGGGTGCCTATGAAATTGCTTCTTTGATTGAAAAGTATGATGCTACTCTTTACAAATCTGAAAGTTTTGCCATACTTAAATATTGCTATGAAAACTATGCTTCTAATGCTTATGTTAAGCCATATATTGAGGACTCCTCCGCTGTCCAAGAGGAGACTAATATTTTGCAGGAAACTATGGAAGAAGAAAATGATGACACTGTGAGCTCATTTGATGAAAAAGATGACGAGGAGAGCGAAGAACAAATGGAGGAAGAGCAGACTAGCTACCCGTGCCCACCTTCTAATGAGAGTAACTCTTCAACTCATACATTGTTTAATTTCCCTTCATGCTTACCGAAGGATGAATGCTATGATGATTGCTATGATCCCTTGGATTCTTTTGGAATATCCCTTTTTGATGAAATTGATGCTTGCTATGCTTGTGGCCACGATGCCAATATGAATTATGCTTATGGAGATGAACTTGCTATAGTTCCTTATGTTAAGAATGAAATTATTGCTATTGCACCCACGCATGATAGTCCTATTATCTTTTTGAATTCTCCCAACTACACTATATCGGAGAAGTTTGTGCTTATTAAGGATTATATTGATGGGTTGCGTTTTACCATTACACATGATGATTTTGATGAGTATAATATGCATGTGCTTGCTGCTCCTACTTGTAATTATTATGAGAGAGGTACTACACCTCCACCTCTCTATGTTTCCAATACGATAAAATTGCAAGAAACTGCTTATGCTATGTATCGACCTTTACTTTGTGTGCATGAATTGTTCTTTTATGACATGCCGATGCATAGGAAGAGAGTTAGACTTCGTCATTGCATGATATATATTACTTTGTGCTCAATACTAAATTACAAATCATTGTTAATTAAAATTGGCTTTGATATACCTTGGGATCCGTGTGGATCCGTTACTTGAGCATTTTATGCCTAGCTTAATGGCTTTAAAGAAAGCGCTGCCAGGGAGACAACCCGGAAGTTTTAGAGAGTCATTTTATTCTGTTGTGTGCTTTTCTATAGTTTGAAAACAAAAAAATAAAGAGGGGAACCTAAAACTTTTTCAAAAAGAGAAGTGAAAGTAAGAAGGACGAGCACCGTTGAAGTGGGGGAGCTTCTTGAACTTTGTTCATGCCCATGGAAACTTTGCGAATATTAATTACAGAAACTTTTCAAAAAAAATAATTATCCCCTTGTATAAATCCCTTGTATTATAAAAATAATGTGCCAAGATTTGCCTTTAGGATGATTAGATTGCTTGCTTGGTGTGTGCAGTGCAAAAACAGAAACTTGGGCTGTAGTGCGTGAATTTACATTTTTTACTGGAATGTCAAAAGTTTCTTAAATTTTGACACAGTACTGCTATGCAAATTGTTTATTTTTTCCTAATTTTTCAGAATTTTTAGAGTTACAGAAGTATAGTAAATGTTCAGATTGCTACAGACTGTCTTGTTTAAGACAGATTCTGTTTTTTGATGCATTGTTTTGCTAGTTTTGATGAAACTGTCGATTTTATCGGTGGTATAAACCATAAAGAAGTTATAATACAGTAGCTACAATGCAAAAATAAAATGCGAATGGGTTTGCAACAGTACTTAAAGTGGTAATTTTCTTTATTATACTAATGGATCTCACGAGGGTTTTGTTAAGTTTTGTGTGATTGAAGTTTTCAAGTTTTGGGTGAGATCACGATGGATGAAGGAATAAGGAGTGGCAAGAGCCTAAGCTTGGGGATGCCCGAGGCACCCCAAGGTAATATTCAAGGACTCCTAAGAAACTAAGCTTGGGGATGCCCCGGAAGGCATCCCCTCTTTCTTCTAACAACCATCGGTAATTTTACTTGGAATTATTTTTATTCATCCCATGATATGCATAAATCTTGGAGCTGTGACGCCCCCGATTTCGACCGTACGCTAAACATACACGCAATGCGTACAACCAAGATTAGGGACTCACTGATTGATATCACAACACAACACTAGACACAAATTTAAAGTCATACAACTTCATATTACAAGCCAGGGGCCTCGAGGGCTCGAATACAAAGCTCGACAAAGCACGAGTCAGCGGAAGCAAATAATATCTGAGTACAGACATAAGTTAGACAAGTTTTGCCTTAAGAAGGCTAGCACAAACATAAGCAGCGGATCGAAAGAGGCGAGGCCTCCTGCCTGGGAACCTCCTAACTACTCCTGAGCGTCGGCATTCTCCACGTAGTAGTAGGCTCCTGCGGTGGTGTAGTAGTCGTCTCCGGCATACTCTGTCTCTTGGGCTCCATCGTCTGAACGCAGAACCGTATCGAAGGGGAAAGAGAATGCAAATCAGCAGTGAGTACTCATCCAAAGTACTCGCAAGACTGACATCAGAACTATGCTAAGTATGCATCATTATCAAGGGGAGGGGTTATATCTGGACTGACTGCAGAAAGCAAGAATAGGGAGAAGGCCTAGTCCTATCGAAGACTAGCATCTTCAGCATCTTGCAGCATTAGAAGAGAGTAGACTGGTATCTCATATATAATCATATCATTGTAGCAATTTTATTAAGTAACCACGCCCAGAGATTCTTCCTCGACTCCCTGCGAGGAAGCAATCTCGGAGCCAACATTCATTTCAAATTTAAATCACAGTTATAGTTGTAGTGGGTCAAAGTACAACTCCAAGTCGTCCTGTTACCGTGGACACGGCTATTCGAATAGATTATTCATCCCTGCAGGGGTGCACCACATATTCCCCAACACGCCTGAATCACCTCTGACCAGACACACTTTCCTGGGTCATGCCCGGCCTCGGGATATCAGCACGTCGTCGCCCCACCTAGGCTCAATGAAGAGGACAGCCCGCCGGTCTAAATCCTAAGCGCGCAGGTTCGTGGGCCCACTTGCCCTTGCACTCCCGCACGATGCGAATGCGGCCGAGATCAGTCCTAGCACCCCTTAGTAACAAGCACGATGCCGTTGCGGACCACTCAGGCGCGCGCCACTCCATTGCTGACGTCCGAAGAGCTTCGGCTGATACAACGACGCTGAGTACCCATAACTTCTCCCACGTGAAGGTTAGTGCGTATTAAGGCCAACGACCTAACTCAGATCAAGTACCCAACCCATTAGCATTTTATTAATGCGGGGCAAGCGCGACCCATAAAGTGCGGTCCCGTCACCCCGACTCGAGGATGTGTGGCAAGGGCCTCTCCTGCCCGTCCACGCCTCAACATAACCTTTTGGATGCCTTACCGGCGCATCCCACCACATCTCACACACGGGTACCCTTGGGGCCGACCCGTCTCAAGACTGTCGGGAACATAGGTCCACCTCAACCAGGGTGGTACCGCCTGTCCCTCCAGTCCCGTCTTTCACAAGTAAACAATGTCAAGTTAAAGTAACTGTGTGTTTATACACTAAGTGGAAATCTGAGGAATCACCGTCTATGGATCCCACTCGAGGTATGTGTATGACAAGAGTCGCTATCGATAAATGGGAAGGAGGAATCACCCTCGATACCCACGACCGACTAGCTACGCTACAGAATTAACACCAGGAGTGCTAAGTGAGGTATCACCCTCGGCACTCAGTAGTAGCTCTGCAGTGCCATCTGCACCGCGTTGTTGTCCTTCTCCGGCGCCACCAATGTCCTAGTCCAGTATGCTGCGGCATGCTGGTCTTGAGGCGCCTTGTACTCCCTTTACTTGGCCTATCTTGCCCTCTGTCCAGTGTCGTCGGAGTCTGCCTGATTCATGGCCCAACGCAGGATGTCCATTGACATTGCGCTATTATCTGGGTCAGGAATCAGTGCCTTCAGCTCATCCTCCATAGACTTCTTAACCATAGCGTCGGCCTCCTTGTGCATGTCTTCGATGTTGCTGAAGTTCGAGCACACTTCCATGGTGTTCTGGAACTTCGCGCGGTCATCGAGCGAGCCCCAAGGAAGAAGGCCCTCCATCCAATGCCCCATGGGAAAAGGTTGGGGTTGGAGTTCATAGCGATGGAGAGGTGGTGAACCAAAGAGGTGGAAGAGGAGAGGTGGTGAAACAGAGAGGGTTTGAGTGCGGTGCTAGGTAAGTAGTGTGGGTAAATATAGGACTGTTAGGCCGATAGGAATGAATGCTGATCTTTGAACTGTGTGCTATTCATAATGCAGATCGATAAGGGCAAGGAGGTCGTGCCACCATTGGACAAGGGCAAGGAGGTCATGCCGCCATTGGTCTACGTGCCGGTGCAGGATCCCCCAAGCGGCAAGCGGAGGAACTACGGGCACTACCACGAGTAGTCAGGACCAACCCACTTCTGCAAGGTGATCCTTGCTCCGAAGCTGGAGAGTCTGCCATTGCCTCTGAAGTTCACAAAGCACTTCCTCATCGTCCCTACGGAGTTCAGGCTCAAGACGAACACCGGCTACGCATGGAGGGTCACGGTAAGGGTGATCGATGGCAGGGTCACCCTTGATCAGGGTTGGGCCCCCTTCGTCGCCGTTCACCAGATCATGATCGGGTACATGGTGACCTTCAAGTTGCTGACCCCCGACACCCTGAAGGTGATCGTCTTCAACGACGACGGCATGGAGGCGGTCACCAAGTGCAAGAAGCACAATGAAGCCTTCGCCGTGACCGCCTAGAGAGCTCCTGTTGCCCGTTGCGTGTTGCTTGTTAAGGTTTAAGACTATATTATGTGCTACAGTTTTGTTTAAAACTTATCATACTATGTTAAACTTGTTCTAATGTGTCGTTAAGACTTATGTGTGCCTAAGTTCATTCTGCTTACTCTAGTTTTGTTGTTAGCTATCTATGTGTGCCTCTGGTAACCTCACCACATTGAGGAGGAGGTTACCAGACAATTGTCCTGGATGTTACCAAACAACCGGACTTGTGTTTCCCCTGAAACAAGTCCGCAACCAAACAGCATGCCTTCCGTTTTGGCACATGCAGGCTAGAGATGATGTAGGCAACAAATCAACATGCAGATGTTGGTTTTTTGCCTGAATTTGCTCAACCAGACCCAACTGGGACAAGTATGCAAAGTGCGTAAAAAACGATGCAGGTAACCAAACGCGCCCTAAGGGCGAGGGCAACTGATATGTCCATTTTGCATCATGTTTTGCTACTGTTATTTATAGTGTTTTTAATCAATATAACACTTTGTGGAGCAATTCTAATGCCTTTTCTCTCTTAATATGCAAGATTCACACAAGGAGGGAGAATGCCGGCAGCTGGAATTCTGGACCTGAAAAAGCTATGTTAGAGATACCTATTCTTCACATCTCCAAATAAGCTGAAATTTCACGGAGAATTATTTTGGAATAAATAAAAAATACTGGAAGCAAAAAGTACCAGAGGGGGCCACCTAGGTGCCCACGAGGCACCAGGGCGCGCCACCCCCCCAGGCGCGCCCTGGTACCTCGTGGGGCCCCTGGCCAGCCACTGGCCCCCATTTTCTGGTATATAAGTCATTTTTCCCTAGAAAAAAGATAGAGAAGACTTTCAGGATGGTGCATCGCCGTCTCGAGGCGGAACTTGGGTAGGAGCACTTTTGCTCTCCAGCGGAGAGATTCTGCCGGGGATACTTCCCTCCGGGAGGGGGAAATCGTCGCCATCGACATCACCAGCGATCCTCTCATCGTGGGCGGACTAATCTTCATCAACATGTTCACCAGCACCATCTCATCTCAAACCCTAGTTCATCTCTTGTATTCAATCTTTGTCTCAAAACCCCAGATTGGTACCTGTGGGTTGCTAGTAGTGTTGATTACATCTTGTAGTTGATGCTAGTTGGTTTATTTGGTGGAAGATTATATGTTCAAATCTATTATGCTATTCAACACCTCTCTGATCTTGGGCATGAGTATGATTTGTGAGTAGTTACTTTTGTTCTTGAGGACATGGGAGAAGTCTTGTCATAAGTAGTCATGTGAATTTGGTATTTGTTCGATATTTTGATGATGTGTATGTTGTTCATTCCCTTAGTGGTGTCGTGTGAACGTCGACTACATGACACTTCACCATCTTTGGGCCTAAGGGAATGCATTGTGGAGTAGTAATTAGATGATGGGTTGCTAGAGTGACAGAAGCTTAAACCCTAGTTTATGCGCTATTCCGTAAGGGGCTGATTTGGATCCATATGTTTAATGCTATGGTTAGAGTTATCTTAATTCTTCTTTCGTAGTTGCGGATGCTTGCGAGAGGGGGTAATCATAAGTGGGAGGCTTGTTCAAGTAAGAACAACACCCAAGCACCAGTCCACCCACATATCAAATTATCAAAGTAGCGAACGCGAATCGAACAAACATGATGAAAGTGACTAGATGAAATTCCCATGTGTCCTCGAGAACGCTTTACTTACTATAAGAGATCGTTCCGGCTTGTCCTTTGCTATAAAAAGGATTGGGCCACCTTGCTGCACTCTTTGTTACTATTGCTACTTGTCACTTGTTACAAATTATCTTGCTATCAAACTACTTGTTACCGATAATTTCAGTGCTTGCGGAAAACACCTTGCTGAAAACCGCTTGTCATTTCCTTCTGCTCCTCGTTAGGTTCAACACTCTTACTTATCGAAAGGGCTATGATTGATCCCCTATACTTGTGGGTCATCAAGACTGTTTTCTGGCGCCGTTGCCGGGGAGTGAAGCGCCTTTGGTGAGTGGAATTTGGTAAGGAAACATTTATATTACGTGCTGAAATTTATTGTTACTTGTCACTATGGAAAGTAATCCTTTGAGGGGTTTGTTCGGGGTATATTCACCTCGATCGGAAACACAAATAGTTGCTCCTAAACCTACTGCACCTACTGAAAATATTTATTATGAGATCCCTCTGGGTATGATAGATAAACTGCTAGCTAATCCTTATGCAGGAGATGGAACGGTACATCTTGATATGCACTTGATCTATGTGGATGAAATTTGTGGATTGTTTAAGCTTGCAGGTTTATCCGGAGATGGAGTTAAGAAGAAAGTATTCCCTTTATCTTTGGAGGGAAAGGCATTAATGTGGTATAGGTTATGTGATGATACTGATACATGGGACTGGAACCGATTGAAACTGGAATTCCATCAGATATTTTATCCTATGCATTTGGTTCATCGTGATCGGAATTATATATATAATTTTTGGCCCCGTGAAGGAGAAAGCATCGCTCAAGCTTGGGAAGGCATAAGTACAAGATGTACACATGCCCCAATCATGAGCTCTCAAAAGAAATTATCTTACAGAATTTTTATGCTCGGCTTTCTCATGATAATCAAACTACGCTCGATTCTACTTCGACTGGCTCCTTTATGAAGAAAACTATTGAATTCAGATGGGATCTTCTGGAAAGAATTAAATGCAACTCTGAAGATTGGGAACTCGACAAAGGTAATGAGTCAGGTATAATACTTGAGTTCAATTGTGTTAAATCTTTTATGGCCACCGATGCTTTTCATAAGTTTAGCACTAAATATGGACTTGACTCTGAGATAGTAGTTTCCTTTTGTGAATCATTTGCTACTCATGTTGATCTCCCTAAGGAGAAGTGGTTTAAATATCATCCCCCTATTAAAGAAAAGATTGAGGAACCCGTTAGTGTTAAAGAAGAAACAATTGTTTACCATGTTGATCCAGTTGTGCCTACTGCTTATATTGAGAAACCACATTTTCCTGTTAGGATTAAGGAACATGCTAAAGCTTCAATTGTGCTTAACTAAAGTAATATTAGAGCACCTAGACCCTCTGAACAAATTAAAGTTGAACCTGATGTTGCTATGGTTAAAGATCTCTTAGTCGATAATATAGATGGGCATGTTATTTACTTTTGTGAGGAGGCTGCTAGAATTGCTAAACCTGTTAGAAATGAACGAGATAAGTTAGATAAGAACAAGCCCGTAGTTGGTATGCCTGTTGTTTCTGTTAAGATTGGAGATCATTGCTATCATGGTTTGTGTGATATGGGTGCTAGTGTGAGTGCTATTCCATTTTCTTTATATCAAGAAGTAATGCATGAAATTGCACCTGTTGAGATTGAAGATATTGATGTTACTATTAAGCTTGCGAACAGAGATACCATTACACCACTTGGGATCATTAGAGATGTTGAAGTCTTGTGTGGAAAAATAAAATACCCTACTAATTTTCTATTCCTCGGTTCTCCACAAGATGATTTTTGTACCATTATATTTGGTAGACCTTTCTTGAATACTGTTAATGCCAAGATTGATTGCTCTAAAGAAACTGTTAGTGTTAATTTTGGTGGTATGTCTCATGAGTTTAATTTTTCCAAGTTTCGTAGACAACCTCATGATAAAGAATTGCCTAGTAAAGATGAAATTATTAGTCTTGCTTCTATTGCCGTACCACCTACTGATCCGTTAGAACAATATTTGCTAGACCATGAAAATGATATGCATATGAATGAAAGAAATGAAATAGATAAGATGTTCTTTGATCAACCACCTATCCTTAAACATAATTTGCCTGTTGAAACTCTTGGAGGCCCTCCTCCGCCTAGAGGTGATCCTATGTTTGAATTGAAGCAATTGCCTGATACATTGAAATATGCTTATCTTGATGAATAGAAGATATATCCTGTTATTATTAGTGCTAACCTTTCAGCGCATGAAGAAAAGAGGTTACTAAAAACTCTAAGGAAGCACCGAGCTGCTATTGGATATACTCTTGATGATCTTAAGGGCATTAGTCCCACTCTATGTCAGCACAAAATTAATATGGAGCCTGATGCTAAACCAGTTGTCGACCACCAACGACGATTAAATCCTAAGATGAAAGAGGTGGTAAGAACCGAAATATTAAAACTTCTGGAAGCAGGTATAATCTATCCCATAGCTGATAGTAGATGGGTAAGTCCCGTTCATTGTGTCCCTAAGAAAGGAGGTATTACCGTTGTTCCCAATGATAAAAATGAACTCATTCCACAAAGAATTGTAACTGGTTATAGGATGGTAATTGATTTTAGAAAATTAAACAAAGCTACTAGAAAAGATCATTACCCCTTACCTTTTATTGATCAAATGTTAGAAAGATTATCTAAGCATACACACTTTTGTTTCCTAGATGGTTATTCTGGTTTTTCTCAAATACCCGTATCACAACCCGATCAAGAGAAAACCAGCTTCACTTGTCCTTTTGGAACTTATGCTTATAGACATATGCCTTTTGGTTTATGCAATGCACCTGCTACCTTTCAAACATGTATGACTGCTATATTCTCTGACTTTTGTGAAAAGATTGTTGAGGTGTTCAAGGATAATTTTTCCGTTTACGGAACTTCTTTTGATGATTGCTTAAGCAACCTTGATTGAGTTTTGCAGAGATGTGAAGAAACTAATCTTGTCTTGAATTGGGAGAAGTGCCACTTTATGGTGAATGAAGGCATTGTCTTGGGGCATAAAATTTCTGAAAGAGGTATTGAAGTTGATAAAGCTAAGGTTGATGCTATTGAGAAAATGTCATGTCCTAAAGATATTAAAGGTATAAGAAGTTTCCGTGGTCATGCTGGTTTCTATAGGAGATTTATTAAAGACTTCTCTAAAATTTCTAGGCCTCTTACCAATCTTTTGCAAAAAGATGTTCCATTTGTTTTTGATGATGATTGTCGAGAAGCCTTTGAAACACTTAAGAAAGTCTTAACCCCTGCACCTATTGTTCAACCACCTGATTGGAACTTGCCTTTTGAAATTATGTGTGATGCTAGTGATTATGTTGTTGGTGCTGTTCTAGGACAAAGAGTTGATAAGAAATTAAATGTTATCCATTATGCTAGTAAAACTCTAGACAGTGCCCAAAGAAATTATGCTACCACTGAAAAAGAATTTCTAGCAGTTGTGTTTGCATGTGATAAATTCAGATCTTACATAGTTGATTCTAAAGTAACTGTTCACACCGATCATGCTGCTATTAAATATCTTATGGAAAAGAAAGATGCTAAACCTAGACTCATTAGGTGGGTTTTATTGCTACAAGAATTTGACTTGCATATTATTGATAGAAAGGGAGCTGAAAATCCCGTAGCAGATAATTTGTCTAGAATGGAAAATGTTCTTGATGACCCACTACCTATTAATGATGTATTTCCTGATGAAAAATTAGCTGTCATAAATGCTTCTCGTAATACTCCATGGTATGCAGACTATGCTAATTACATTGTTGCTAAATACATACCACCTAGTTTCACATACCAACAAAAGAAAAGTTCTTCTTTGATTTAAGACATTACTTCTGGGATGACCCACATATTTATAAAGAAGGAGTAGATGGTATTATTAGACGTTGTATACCTGAGCATGAACAGGAACAAATCCTACGGAAGTGTCATTCTGAAGCTTACGGAGGACACCATGCGGGAGACAGAACTGCACACAAGGTATTACAATTTGGTTTTTATTGGCCTACTCTTTTCAAGGATGCTCGTAAGTTTGTCCTTTCTTGTGATGAATGTCAAAGAATTGGTAATGTTGGTAGACGTCAGGAAATGCCTATGAATTATTCACTTGTTGTTGAACCATTTGATGTTTGGGGATTTGATTATATGGGACCTTTTCCTAAATCCAATGGGTATACTCATATTTTAGTTGCTGTTGATTACGTTACTAAGTGGGTAGAAGCTATTCCAACTAGTAGTGCTGATCATAACACTTCTATTAAAATGCTTAAAGAAGTTACTTTCCCAAGGTTCGGAGTCCCTAGATATTTGATGACTGATGGTGGTTCACATTTTATTCATGGTGCATTCCGTAAATTGCTTGCTAAATATGATGTCAACCATAGAATTGCATCTCCCTATCACCCTCAAACTAGTGGTCAAGTTGAATTGAGCAATAGAGAAATAAAATTAATTTTGCAAAAAACCGTCAATAGATCCGGAAAGAATTGGTCTAAGAAACTTGACGATCCATTATGGGCTTATAGAACTGCATATAAAAATCCTATGGGTATGTCTCCCTATAAAATGGTTTATGGAAAAGCATGTCATTTACCTCTTGAGTTAGAACATAAAGCATATTGGGCAATTAAAGAAATCAATTATGATTTTTAAACTTGCCGGTGAAAAGAGGTTATTTGATATTAGCTCATTAGATGAATGGAGAACCCAAGCTTATGAAAATGCCAAATTGTTTAAAGAAAAAGTTAAAAGGTGGCATGATAGAAGAATTCAAAAACGGAAATTTAAAGTAGGTGAGCAAGTTCTATTGTACAATTCTCGTTTGAGATTCTTTGCAGGAAAATTTCTCTCTAAATGGGAAGGACCGTATATCATCGAAGAAGTTTACCGCTCCGGAGCCATCAAAATAAACAACTCTGAAGGCACTAATCCGAGAGTGGTGAATGGGGAAAGAATCAAGCACTATATTTCAGGTACTCCCATTAATGTTGAAACTAATATTATTGAAACAATTACACCAGAGGAATACATAAGAGAGACCTTCTGGAACACTCCAGAACCCTGAAAAGGAAGAGGTATGTGATATGGTAAGTAAACCGACTCCAAAACTTCCATAAAACTATTTTCTGTCAGTTTTGGAATATTTAAAAAATTACAAAAATAAAAAGCAGCCGAGGGGACCCACCTGGTGCCCACGAGACACCAGGGCGCCCCCCCAGGCACGCCCTGGTGGCTCGTGGGCCCCACGTGAGCCTTCCCGACTCCGTTTTCTCCTGGATCACTTGTCTTGCAAGATAAAAAAATCTTTATATATACTCCCGAACATTTTGACCACCGTATCGCAGAAATCTCCTCTGTTCTTGTTTCGTGTTGTTTTCTGTCAGTTTTCGAGGCCAGGCATCATGTCCTCCTCTTCCTCCAACAATGTGGGAGACGACGCTTGGTTGCTGTAGATGGAGCTTAGGAGGGAGGAGGAAGGAGAAGTCACCATGGAAGAGGGTGATGGAGATTCGCTTGAGGTCCACCCTTCGGCTTCCGAGAGGGGCACCCTTGCCGGTATCTCCACAATCCCGAATCCTCATCAAGCCATGAGAAGCATTACAAGCCATGGGATTCCAGAGGTTCAAGAAGGGCTTCCCCCTAGAAGGCCCTTACACAGGTTACATCGAAACAATTTTCATAATTTGGTTCACAATTATGGGGTCGAAAATACTTCTCGTAGACACATACCCTCCAATTGGGACATCTCTCGTCCAAGTGAAAGTGATGCAGGAAAGAATGCTTGGGGCCCAGAGAATAAGCATATTATGGCCGAAGTCCAAAGGAATACAGAGATGATACAGTATGTGCTCCGGGAAATCCAAAGCCTAAAGGAGATCCTAATTAATGTCATGGAGGACAAGCCCATCACTTCATCACCACCACCATCTCCGAAGAATAACACTTGAGCACACGGGTATGGACACTCCCCTTGGCTTGTGCCAAGCTTGGGGGAGGTGCCCCGGTATCGTATCACCATCACTTTTGCTATCTTTACCTACTTTTAGTTCGGTCCTTAGTTATTTCGTGATTTAGTTGAATAAAAGTTTAGTATGATCTATTTTCGAGTGCTAGTTTCGTGATCTATCTATCTATGTAATTGAGTTGAGAGTTATATAATAAAGATTAGTTCGAGTTTTTGCTTCTTTACTTTCATGTTCCAATTCTAGCAATGAAAATAATGAAAAAGATCATATGCTAATCTTATGGAAAGTAATGACATTACATAAAGAAAGGTATAAGTGGTAAAATTTATTGGAAGTTAACAAACATAGCATTAGTCAATGATGCAATTCATGAAAAAGTTAATAAGGGAAGAGAAGATTCACATGCAAATATACTATCTTGGACATCTTTTATGATTGTGAGCCCCCATTAAGTATTTGATGTCAAATTGTTGACGTTGGACAAGGAAGACAACGTAATGAATTATGTTTGCTTATATTCACATAGAAGTTATATTGTTATAGATCCTCCAACATGTGGTGCTTGCCCAATATCTTTGCTGGCCAAAAATCCGCACCAAGTAGAGATACTACTTGTGCATCCAAAACCATTAAACCCAGTTTCATGTCATGAGAGTCCACTATATCTACCTATGGATTGAATAAGATCCTTCAAGTAAGTTGTCATCGGTGCAAAAAGCAATAAAAATTGCCTCTAAATATGTATGAAACTTTTATTGTAAGGGAAAATAAGCTTTGTACGAACTTGTGATGGCAAAGAAATAAAAGCGACAGACTACATAATAAAGGTTGCTATCATAAGGGGCAATATAAAGTGACGTTCCTTTGCATTAAGAGCTTGTGCATCCAACAACAACAAGCGCATGACAACCTCTGCTTCCCTCTGCGAAGGGCCTATCCTTTACTTTTATCTATTTACTTTTTATGCAAGAGTCAATAGTGTTCTCCTCTACTTTCTTTTTATTTTTCTCTTTTGCAAGCATCGTGTGGTGGGGAAAGATTTAAGCATATATATCCAGTTGGATATGAGTGATCATGAGTTATTATTGTTGACATCACCCGTGAGGTGAATAAGTTGGGAGGCGAAATCACAAGCCCCTATCTTTCTATGTGCCTGGCTGAAACTTTTTGCTTCATATATATGTCGTGAGTGTTAGCAATCATAGAAGACTAAATGATGGTTGAGTATGTGGACTTGCTAAATAGCTCCTACATGAGACCCTTCCTAAAAATATGATGAGTTGCAATTGCATTGTTGACTGACAACATAGTTTGTTAATTTTCAAGAAAGTTTATGCCTTATACTCCATTGTTGTGATGAATTGTTACTTGCTCATGAGAAGTTTTATGATAATAAATATTGCTGTTATAATAATGATCATGATGCTACTATGTCTGTATTTTGCTTTTATCGACACCTCTCTCTCTAAACATGTGGACATGATTATCGATATCGGCTTTCGCTTGAGGACAAGCGAGGTCTAAGCTTGGGCGAGTTGATACGTCCATTTTGCATCATGTTTTGCTACTGTTATTTATAGTGTTTTTAATCAATATAACACTTTGTGGAGCAATTTTAATGCATTTTCTCTCTTAATATGCAAGATTCACACAAGGAGGGAGAATGCCGGCAGCTGGAATTCTGGAGCTGAAAAAGCTATGTCAGAGATACCTATTCTTCACATCTCCAAATGAGCTGAAATTTCACGGAGAATTATTTTGGAATAAATAAAAAATACTGGAAGCAAAAAGTACCAAAGGGGGCCACCCAGGTGCCCACGAGGCACCAGGGCGTGGCGCGCCCTGGTACCTCGTGGGGCCCCTCGCCAACCACTGGCCCCCATTTTCTGGTATACAAGTCATTTTGCCCTAGAAAAAAGATAGAGAAGACTTTCAGGACGGTGCGCCACCGTCTCGAGGTGGAACTTGGGCAGGAGCACTTTTGCTCTCCGGCGGAGAGATTCTGCCGGGGATACTTCCCTCTGGGAGGGGGAAATCGTCGCCATCGACATCACCAGCGATCCTCTCATCGTGGGAGGACTAATCTTCATCAACATCTTCACCAGCACCATCTCATCTCAAACCCTAGTTCATCTCTTGTATTCAATCTTTGTCTCAAAACCTCAGATTGGTACCTGTGGGTTGCTAGTAGTGTTGATTACATCTTGTAGTTGATGCTAGTTGGTTTATTTGGTGGAAGATTATATGTTCAGATCTATTATGCTATTCAACACCTCTCTGATCTTGGGCAGGAATATGATTTGTGAGTAGTTACTTTTGTTCTTGAGGACATGGGAGAAGTCTTGTCATAAGTAATCATGTGAATTTGGTATTCGTTTGATATTTTGATGATGTGTATGTTGTTGATTCCCTTAGTGGTGTCGTGTGAATGTCGACTACATGACACTTCACCATCATTGGGCCTAAGGGAATGCATTGTGGAGTAGTAATTAGATGATGGGTTGCTAGAGTGACAGAAGCTTAAACCCTAGTTTATGCGCTATTCCGTAAGGGGCTGATTTGGATCCATATGTTTAATGCTATGGTTAGAGTTATCTTAATTCTTGTTTCGTAGTTGCGGATGCTTGCGAGAGGAGGTAATCATAAGTGGGAGGCTTGTTCAAGTAAGAACAACACCCAAGCACCGGTCCACCCACATATCAAATTATCAAAGTAGCGAACGTGAATCGAACAAACATGATGAAAGTGACTAGATGAAATTCCCATGTGTCCTCGAGAATGCTTTACTTACTATAAGAGATCATTCTAGCTTGTCCTTTGCTATAAAAAGGATTGGGCCACCTTGCTGCACTCTTTGTTACTATTGCTACTTGTCACTTGTTACAAATTATCTTGCTATCAAACTACTTGTTACCGATAATTTCAGTGCTTGCGGAAAACACCTTGCTGAGAACCGCTTGTCATTTCCTTCTGCTCCTCATTGGGTTCGACACTCTTACTTATCGAAAGGACAACGATTGATCCCCTATACTTGTGGGTCATTAGCAACAGGGCATCCCGGCAGCCTGCTCGGCAACGCCTAGCAACTAGGCAGGCAGAAACAAGCCTAGATAACCCACAATCCTACCGATACACGGGATCCGGCTTTGCTGCACCCTCGTGCCTTATGAGCTCAGTGGTTAATTTTCTAGTTGTAGATAGCTGGTGCAGCTACCCTCCTTGACCCTGGTCTGATGATGCGCTAATCATAAACAGACGTGTAGGACCTGTGGCACGCACAAGCTCCATGATAGACCCGACAATGATGAATAACTAGGGATCAAAGCTACGTAATATTGGTTATGACGTCAACTGCTGTCGTGCGCTCAATGACGCTCCATAACATTTCCCTAAAGAATGATCCATAACATCTACTCCCTCCATCCATATATATAGGGCCTAATGTGTTTTTCGAGACTGCTTTTGACTATTGATAAAATTAATAGTATATGACATGTATAATGTGAAACTTATATCGTTGGAAGCTCCTTTCGCATACGAAATTTTGACGGTATGCTTTGTGTAACTTGCATGTCATATATTATTGCTCTAACATGTGGTCAAAGTTTGTCTCGAAAAATGCATTAGGGCATCTCCAACGGCAACCCGCAAATTCTCTCCCGCATCCGTCCGCGGACAGGGGGCCAGTCCGTAGACACGAATGCGGGAGGCCACCATCCAATGCTGCCCGGATACATTTCAACCCGCATTTGAACTAACCGGATGAAATTCATGCAAACCGGCCGATATTCATCAAAGTTCGGATAGAAAATACACAAATCATTCATACATATCATGTGAATTAAGTCTAGTACAACAATGTCTCAAATTCAACTAGATTAACTGGATGTCCAACAAGTTTTTCATCAACGAATCATGCCCTCCCACACATACTCCCCCTTCAGCTTCATCCAACAGTGTGTGTACGTAAATGGACGTCCCTTTGTCCTGTGGTACATCATGGCAGTGTGTGCGGGCTACATAATGTGTAGAGCAACATTGAGTGAACGAATCAATCAACAAGTTGAGCAAGAGGAAGCAAAACTTACGATCTCGTCCTCTGCAGCGTGCAATGGCCAACTTGCCTCAAACTGACGAACCATGTTACAAAACTTGGTGATGCTGGTCTGGATAGCATACCAGTGATACGATAACGACCTCACATTGCGTTCTTGAATGATGTACATGTCGTAGGGTGCAATATGCTTTCGTCCGTGAAACGATCCATGCACTTGCTATCATAAGGTCCCCCCTCTGCTGCTGCCTACAAAATCCGCGGATACGGCCAACCACGCATCGCACAACAACTCATCCTGCCGAGTAGCTCACCATCCTTCATACTCTAAAAATGACATAGTTTTAGAAAATAAGCTCAATGGCATTTCACCGAACACTTACCGAGCGTGGTGTCCGCCATGGAGGTCGTCGACAGGGGAGTGGAGTGTACCTGGGTACAAACGGCTCCAGGGTGGATGCTGCTTGTGAGCTGCGTTGGGATTTCCCCGAAGAGGAGAGGATGATGCAGTACAGTAGAGATAAGTATTTCCCTCAGTTAAGAACCAAGGTTATCAATCTAGTAGGAGAACCACACAGAACCTCGTTAGCAGCACCTACACACACAAAAGCAAATACTTGCACCCAACGCAAACAAGAGGGTTGTCACTCCCCTTGGTGGTTACTTGCAAGGATTAATTCTGATAGTGATAGATAGATAAAGTAAATTGCAAAAGAAAATAAAATTGCAGCAAGGTATTTTTGATTTTATATATGATGGATAAATGACCCGGGGGCCATAGTTTTCACTAGAGGCTTCTCTCTCGAACGCATAGGATACGGTGGGTAAACAAATTACTGTTGGGCAATTGATAGAAAAGCGCATAGTTATGACGAATTCATGGCAATGATCATGTATATAGGCATCACGTCCAAGACAAGTAGACCGACTCCTGCCTGCATCTACTACTATTACTCCACCCATTGACCGCTATCCAGCATGCATCTAGGGTATTAAGTTAATGAAAACAGAGTAACGCCTTAAGCAACATGACATGATGTAGACAAAGTAAACTCAAGCAATATGAATAAACCCCATCATTTTATCCTTAATGGCAACAATACAAATACATGTCTTGTCCCTTTCTGTCACTGGGATAGAGCACCGCAAGATTGAACCCATCACAAAGCACCTCTCCCATTGCAAGATAAATCAATCTAGTTGGCCAAACCAAACGAATAGATCAGAGAGAAATACAAAGCTATAACAATCATACATAAATAAGTTCAGAAAAGACTCAAATATTTCTCATGAATAATCTGATCATAAACCCACAATTCATCGGATCCCAACAAACACACCACAAAAGAAGATTACATCGAATAGAACTCCAAGAACATCGAGGGGAACATTGTATTGAAGATCAAAGAGAGAGAAGAAGCCATCTAGCTACTAGCTATGGACCCGTAGGTCTATGGTAAACTACTCACACATCATCGGAAGGGCAGCAAGGTTGATGAAGAAGCCCTCTGTGATTGATTCCCCCTCCGGCAGAGTACCGGAGAAGGCCTCCAGATGAGATCGCGGAAGAACAGAGGCTTGCGGCAGCGGAAAAGTTATTCGAGGTGGCTCTCTGGTATATGGGGAATATTTGAGAATTTATAGGCTTGGAATTAGGTCAAGAGGTGCCACGAGGTGCCCACAAGCCTGGGAGGCGCGCCTACCCCCTGGGCACGCCTCCCGAGCTTGTCGCTCCCTCGTGGCTCTTCTGGTCTTCTCCCGAACCTTCGAGGATCCCTTCTGGTCCAAAAAAAATTAATCCAAAGTTTTTTCTCCATTTGGACTCTGTTTGATATTGATTTTCTGAAAAGCCAAAAACAGGCAAAAAATAGCAACTGGCATTGGGCACTAGGTTAATAGGTTAGTCCCAAAAAAATGATATATAATTGCATAATAAACATCCAAGATTGATACTATAATAGCATGGAACAATAAAAAATAATAGATACGTTGGGGACGTATCAAGCATCCCCAAGCTTAATTCCTGCTCGTCCTCGAGTAGGTAAATGCTAAAAACAGAATTTTTGATGTGGAATGCTACCTAACATGTTCATCATGTAATCCTCTTTTACGGTATGAATATTAAGATCCGAATGATTAAAAGCAAATGTCTATAATTTCATATAAAGACATCAATACTCAGGCATACTAACAAACAATCATGTCTTTCAAAATAAAAATGCTAAAGAAAGTTATCCCTACAAAATCATATAATCTTGTCATGCTCCATCTTCTTAACATAAAGTATTTATCACGCACAACCCCGGAGACAATCAAGCAATTGGTTCATTCTTTTTAACGCACTTCAGCTTTTTCAACCCCCACGCAATACATGAGCGTAAGCCATGGATATAGCACTATGGGTGGAATAGAATATGATGATAGAGATTTTTTTTTGACTATGAATATGATGATAGAGATTGATAAGGGGAAGTCAAAAAAGAAGATAGTCTCACATCGACGAGGCTAATTAACGGGCTATGGAGATGCCCATCAATTGATGTCAATGCGAGGAGTAGTGATTGCCATGCAACGGATGCACTAAGAGCTATAAGAGTATGAAAGCTCAAAATAAAAACTAAGTGGGTGTGCATCCAACTTGCTTGCTCATGAAGACCTCGGGCATTTGAGGAATCCCATCATCAGAATATACAAGCCAAGTTCTATAATGAAAAATTCCCACTAGTATATGAAAGTGACAATATAGGAGACTCTCTATATGAAAAACATGGTGCTACTTTGAAGCACAAGCATGGAAAAGGATAGTAACACTGCCCCTTCTCTCTTTTTCTCTCTTTTTTCGCTGGGCTCTTTTTGGCCTCTTTTTTTTCCTCACTGGGACAATGCTCTAATACTGATGATCATCACACTTCTATTTACTTACAACTCAAAAATTACAACTCGATACTAGAACAATATGACTCTATATGAATGCCTCTGGCAGTGTACCAAGATGTGCAATGATACTAGCGTAACATGTATGAAAATGATGAACGGTGGCTGAGTCACAAATACTATGTCAGCTATATGATCATGCAAAGCAATATGACCCATCAGGCGGGGATAATCATTCCGGTCCTGGGAGAGGTGGCGACACCAGTCTGAGCTGAGGGAAGCCAGCCAATTGAGTCACTGAAACGACCGCAGGAGGCGCACCCTAAGCCCAGCTTCTCGGAGCTACTATTGCGAAATACGGCTTCCTTAATATCCAAATTTCAACAAGGGGGCTGGGCTGCTCGCCTTCATAGAAAGGCAACCGGGCCTAGATTAGATGTTCGCCTTTTATAGAATAGAAAGAGAAGGTGTCATATGAAAAGAACGGTGGAAGTTGCATGGCAATATATGTCAGAATGGCTATGGAAATGCCATAATAGGTAGGTATGGTGGCTGTTTTGAGGAAGATATAAAGAGGCTTATCTGTGATAGAGCATATCATATCACGGGGTTTGGATGCACCGGCGAAGTTTGCACCAACTCTCGAGGTGAGAAAGGGCAATGCACGGTAGCAAATTGCGGAAAGGTGAAAGTGCGTATAATCCATGGACTCGCATTAGTCATAAAGAACTCACATACTTATTGTGAAAATTTATTAGCCCTCGAAGCAAAGTACTACTACGCATGCCCCTAGGGGGGAGGTTGGTAGGAGTTAACCATCGCGCGCCCCCGACCGTCACGCAAAGGAAGACAATCAAGAATAAATCATGCTCCAACTTCTTAGCATAATGACAGACCATACGTGCATGCTTCGGGAATCACAAACCTTAACACCAATATTATTACTAAACCACAATTATCTACTAGTACCTCCCACATATTACCATCTTAATATCACAAAACTATTGCAAGGAATCAAACTTATCATATTCAGTGATCTACATGAAAGTTTTTATTATATCCCTCTTGAATACCTATCATATTAGGACCAAATTCATAACCCGTGCATATTACCATTGCCATTTATTAGACTCTCAAAAACATATAAGTGAAGCATGAGAGTGCAACTATTTATTTAAAATATAACCACCGCCGTGCTCTAAAAGATATAAGTGAAGCACTAGAGCAACTGCCTAGCTCAAAAGATATAAGTGAAGCACATAGAGTATTCTAACAAATCATGAATAATGTGTGTCCCTCTCAAAAAGGTGTGTTCAGCAAAGATGATTGTGGAAAACTAAAAAGCAAACAAAGAAAATAAAACTATGGCACAAGACGATCCAAGTAAAACACATATCATGTGATGAATAAAAATATAGCTCCAAGTGATATACTGATAGATTGTAGACGAAAGAGGGGATGCCATCCGGGACATCCCCAAGCTTAGACGCTTGGATCTTCCTTGAATATTACCTTGGAGTGCCTTGGGCATCCCCAAGCTTAGGGTCTTGCCGCTCCTTATTCCTTCATCCATCGTGGTCTCACCCAAAACTTGAAAACTTCAGCACACAAAACTCAACAGAAACCTCGTGAGATCCGTTAGTATAACAAACAAATCTTAAACTTTAGGTACTGTTATAAATTGATTCATATTTAATATTGGCATAATGATACTGTACTCCAACTTCCCCATGGCTTATACCCCCCGATACAATCCATAGATTCATCAAAATAAGCAAACTAGGCAACAAAAACAGAATCTGTCTAAAACAGAACAGTCTATAAAGATCTATTTAAAAGTTATACTTTTGTAACTCCAAAAATTCTGAAAAATTAGGAAAATGTAAACAATTCATATACCAATACTGTGTAGAAAAATTCAGAATTTTATCACGCACCAGTACAGAACCAAAAATCCAGCACTGGACTCAAAACTTTCTGTTTTCAAACAGCATCAATTATACTATCATCCAAATCATCCCAAAGGCATTACTTGGCACAAACAGTAACTAAAAGATAAAAACACAATCATAACAGAGGCTACAATTGTGTGACACAAGAAAATAAAAATTGCAATAAAGATAAATATTGGGTTGCCTCCCAACAAGCGCTATTGTTTTATGCCCCTAGCTATGCATAATGCATTGTTTCAAGTATTATCATCCTTCAAATTAATTCCATAGGTGGCCCTCATAATAGATTCATATGGTGGCTTAATTCTCTTTCTAGGGAAGTGTTCCATCCCTTTATTTAATGGGAATTGGAATCTTATATTACCTTCTTTCATATCAATAATAGCACCTATGGTTCGTAGGAAAGGCCTACCAAGTATTATAGGGCAAGACGGATTGCATTCAATATCAAGCACAATAGAATCCACGGGTACATAATTCCTATTCGCAAGTATAAGAACATCATTTATTCTACCCAATGTTTTTAATAGTGGAATCCACTAAATGCAAATTAAGGGAACAAGCATCCATATCGGTGAGACCTAGCACGTCACACAAAGACTTTGGTATAGTAGAGACGCTAGCACCTAGATCACACAAAGCATTACATTCATAATCTTTAATTTCAACTTTAATAGTAGGTTCCCATTCATGATGTAATTTTCTAGGTATTGAAACTTCCAACTCAAGCTTTTCTTCATGAGCTTTTATCATAGCTTCTACAATATGTTTAGTAAAAGCTTTATTTTGTTCATAGGCATTAGGTGAATTAATCATGGATTGCAACAAGGAAATACATTCAACTAAAGAGCAATTATCATAATTAAAGTCCTTGTAATCCAAAGTAGTGGGCACATCACTATTTAAAGTTTTGACCTCTCCAAACCCACTTTTATCATTTTTATCATTAAGATCTTCACCCTCCAAATAATTGGGACGCCTTCTAGCTAAAGTTGACTCATCTTCAGTCCCTTTTAAATCAAGTTTAATATTACTAAATAAAGATTCAATAGGTGAGACACCAATCATTTTAATATATTCATCCTTACTAGAATGCGACTCAGGTTTAGCAGCCATCTTATTTACTAACGTGGTTTGTTTATCCGAAATCTTCCCCCAACAAGTTTTCAGTACGAGCAAGTTGAGACTGAAGATTGGCTACTTCTAGATTGACCTCTTCAAGTTGTTTATTAACAGTATCCAATAAGATGGAATGTTCCTTAAGCTCCTCGGAAATGAATTTATTACGCTCATGTTGTGAAGACATGAAACTCTTAGTGGCATTTTCGATCTTAGACCACTTTTGTTATAGAAACTATCATGAAATTCTTCTAGAGACATAGCGACAAAGCAAGCAAACTAGCAAACAAGCAAATAAAATATTTTTGTGTTTTTGTAAATTTTGTTTTAAAAGTGGGGGAGATGAAAACGAGAGGCAAATGCAAATAAAAAGGCAAATGAAAATAAGAGCAAGTAGATGATAGTTTATGCGAAGGTACTTGATAGGTTTTGGTGATGTCTCCCCGGTAACGGCGCCAGAAATTCTTCCTGCTACTTGTGAGCTGCGTTGGGATTTCCCCGAGGAGAGGATGATGCAGTACAGTAGAGATAAGTATTTCCCTTAGTTAAGAACCAAGGTTATCAATCCAGTAGGAGAACCACACAGAACCTCGTTAGCAGCACCTACACACACAAAAGCAAATACTTGCACCCAACGCAAACAAGAGGGTTGTCAATCCCCTTGGCGGTTACTTGCAAGGATTAATTCTGATAGTGATAGATAGATAAAGTAAATTTCAAAAGAAAATAAAGGAAATAAAATTGCAGCAAGGTATTTTTTATTTTATATATGATGGATAAATGACCCGGGGGCCATAGTTTTCACTAGAGGCTTCTCTCTCGAACGCATAGCATACGGTGGGTAAACAAATTACTGTTGGGCAATTGATAGAAAAGCGCATAGTTATGACGGATTCATGGCAATGATCATGTATATATGCATCATGTCCGAGACAAGTAGACCGACTCCTGCTTGCATCTACTACTATTACTCCACCCATCGACCGCTATCCAGCATGCATCTAGGGTATTAAGTTAATGAAAACAGAGTATCGCCTTAAGCAACATGACATGATGTAGACAAAGTAAACTCAAATAATATGAATAAACCCCATTGTTTTATCCTTAATGGCAACAATACAAATATGTGTCTTGTCCCTTTCTGTCACTGGGATAGAGCACCGCAAGATTGAACCCATCACAAAGCACCTCTCCCACACTACAACATGACCCCCCCTTTAGCAACGCTATTTTCCGTATCTAAAAGTTCATATATGCGTTGCTAGTGTCTTTACCAACGGTTTGGGATGCGTTGCCTTATCCAGTGTTGCTAGCGCATAATGCAACACTTACACTACCGTTGGTAAAAGGGACCGTTGCAATAAGACAACACATAAAACGGACTTCTACAACACTTTTATATGTTGGTGCTTAATGCATCAGAATCAACATCCCATTGCTTGGCAACGGACAATTTGAAACACTTCAAGAGTTGGTACATATATAATGTCCATAATATTATTTTATGTGTATATTACCAACAATGCTCTACCAAATGGTGATAATTATGTATTTCAAGTGAATAAAAAACAAGAGAATATACACGAGGAAGAAATAGTATATATTTCATAATACTGTTAGGTTACAATAGTGGATATTACAGGAGGGATATCATCCAAATGTGAGGCATAGTCTATTTTTTTTCTTGACATCAAAATTTAAACTGAAACATCCATCTACATCCCTACAACTTAACTAAAGCTTAACTCAGGAACATCATCCCTACATCTAAGATAAAACCAAAAGTATCCATCATGATCATCGTGAAACGGAACATCATCATCATCATGGGAGTATACTTGCCAGGTAACCATATAATCATCCATTCATCTTTTGAATCTGCAAAAAAAACTATTAACACACAATGCATTGACATGATCGAGTAGTGACAGAGGCAGGATATTAGTCATGTCCAAAGGTTCAAGGCCATGCAATATTTGTTTTTTCTGCATCAGTATTACAGTTTTTGCAACTCCGTACCAAATCTTCAGTTTTCACAAGTGCCATATCGGCATGCACGGCTCAGAATTCATTTGTAAATTCAGCACAATCAAATTTGAATTTAGGGTCGCAACTTACAATTGTAGAAGAGCTACGTCCCTATCATGATTTTCAGGCTCTTTAAGAATACTTTAGTTCCTGCATGTTAGAGAAAATCAAAGTAACCATTGGAAGATTCATCCTCATCACCCATGACAAAACAGAGACAAAACAAAGGAATCATATGAAATGAATTCGATCACTTCGCGAACCGGTTCTGGAAGGTTCCAAATATATTTCAGCTTCCTCTTCTTACGCTCTTTTGTTTTTGAATTTTTAGCTGGATATATAGAGCCATGAATTATGTTACGATGATGAATAATCATATATCGCGATTAGCAAGGAATGAGCAACAAACTTACCTTCTTTTCTTGGACATCAGATGATACGACATCTTTTTCACCAGAATTATGATGTTTGAAAGGTTCTTCCATCATATCTTTTCACTGGATTCAACAACATTCATTCTTGTCCGTGACATATCTTGTGCAAAATGACAATGATGAAAAGTTTAAATAAATTATGTAAAATACAATATGGGTTGTTTTCGGAAACTACAATATATAGCACACAGAGGTTTAATCTGGGAGAGATACCGAACATAAGAATTCGGATGGAATCCATGAGAAGGGGTAATCTGTTTGTTTTAAACCTGCTAGATCAAAGCCACCAGAAGCTATATATGTTGCATGCAAGCTAGCTTACGAAGGTAGCAGACACGCACCTGGATTGATCTACAAGTAGCACCAGTACACGTATATACAGGTACACGTGAACTTGACCATGAACATACAGGTACACGTGAACTTGACCATGACTAGACAGGTACACGTGAACTTGACCAATGATTAGATGAATTGACTCTCTCGGCAAGAACAGAACAGATGCACGGATCAGTAGAACAGAAGATGACGGAATTGATTAAGAGCACATATCGGTAGAGTAGGGAGCAGGAGAGGATGAACTGTGGGAGAGTAGATCGGCAACTAACCTTGCTTAGCTTGTGTTGTTGATGCCTTCCTCACCGGTCGCCGGGAGTGCGATGAGACGAGGAAGGGAACCGTGTTTTTTAGACGGGAAGAAATATTCTTCGCGGCACTTACATGTGACTGGGCTGACAGCCCGTGTTGGACAGAAGCAGCCTAGTTCGAGATGTTTCCAGCACTATCGGCGGCGGCGGCGCCATGACATTCGGGCTTCGGCAGCAGCGTTCCCTGGACGACGGCCTCACTGGCGGCGCCATGACCTTCGGGCTTCGGCAGCAACGTTCCCTGGACGACGGCCTTGCAGGACTTGCGGCAGGTTTTGGACTTGCGGCGGTGAGAGCTCACTGCCCCGCGTCGGGCCCCAGCGGCACCATGGGTCCATGGCGTACAGGCGGAGCAAAAGCTGTGCTGGCACGGGATCATGGGGGCACTAGCTATGGGAGATCGGCGGCGGTAGCGAGGAGCTCGGCCGTGGCGACGAGTGGATTCGGTGGAGATTGGAGATGCGTTATGGAAGGGAACCGTGTCATTATGGAGAGGAAGGTTTCCGATATTGTTGGCGCAATTACCTCATCGCGATCCGTTTTATGTTAGTCTCAGTCCTATGATGGGTGGGGCCATGGTAATGAAGCGCGCGTATTTAAACATTTTCACAAGATTTGTCTCTATTGGGGGAGAGCACGGAGGGAAAGTAAAAAGGTAAACGCTTGTAGCCGAAGCTTCGGCCGGTCGCGCACGGAGCGTTCGCTCAGAGCAAATCGAACGTCTCACTCGCCCCGCACGCTGAGCTGTAGCTGTGCTGTCCTCTCCTCCTGTCGACCTTATCCCTTCACGAGAGCCATCATTCACTCTTTCCTCCGCCTGCCCTCTTCTCTGTTTTCTCTCATCCCTCTTCCTCCGTCAGTGCTCTCCATGTCCATCCTCTTCTCACCCATCTCTCTCCTCCTCCATAACCTGAAAGTGGTGCTACCGAGCAGGAGCTGCTAGAATTGGCTACAGAGCGACGGTGCATTGGGCCGAGCCATGGGGGATGCTACAAGGTGCTCACCGCCGGTGCTGGAGCTAGCTAGGATGGGAGCTGCAAATGGCAAACTTTTTTGCTACAACTGACTACACCGGATGCTGGAACCGGTCGTCTTTTTTGCTACAACCCGCTTAAGCAACGACGGTGGCATGTTGTTCTTGCTGGAACCAGCACCTGGATTTGCTGGAAGTGGCGATCAAAATTGCTACATCCATGGTTGCGAGCAAACTTCCAAGTTCTGGAACTGACGACTTTTTTTGCTGCAATCCGGCGAGAAGTTTTGCTGGAACCAGCAAATGCTCGATGCTGGTTGGGGCGCGACGGAGAGCTACGACCGGTCGACTAGTGAAAAAGTTACAACAATATTCTGGAAAAACTAAAATGGTTGTGTAAGGAGCTGCAACCCGTCGTGCTGCGAGCACCGGCGACAAAGCTGCAGTCGTTTTCTGTGAAGCTACTACCGGCGACATCGATTGTTACCATCATTCGTGGCACTGACTGGAATCGGCTCTGCTACAACTGTGCTCATGGGAGCTGCAAGCCTGCAACCATGGATGCTTTTTCGTCGAAGATGCTACCATGGTGTCTCGCACAAGCTACAACCATATATGCGCAAAGCTTCAAGCGTTGATTTTTTTGCTACAACCACTACTACGAATTGTTGCCAACTGGCGACAAGAGAAAGGCGCATTGCCGGCGAGCACGAGGAGAATACGAGCACGGGCGGGGCACAGGTGGAGGGTGAGCGCGGCGTACACGGGGGTTAGCAGCGCGAGATGGGGGTGGGGGGGAGGAAGGAGTTGTGCAAGTTGTGAGGAGGAAGAAGTTTGGCGAATCATTTTTTGGGTAGATACATCGGCCAGGCCAACTGCTATCGGGTGGCTAGGGCGCGACCGGCCCAAATTTGGGCCGGCGCGCCGGCGCCCAGCAGTGCCCAAGTAAAAATTGGAGCGAAACCAAAATAGAAATACGAGGGAGTTTAAAAATTTGGAGTGAAACAAATTATAAATTTTGTTATTATCATCTTGCCCGTGACAGGCACTTTACATACATTTTGTTTCAAACGGAACGTGCTTCTTCTAGGTTTGTACAAATCAAGATCACTAGTTGTCCATCCAAGATCACTAGCTATTTCTCATCAATATGAAGGCTAAAGCAACATTTTTGAATTTTTTCACACGCACTCATATGCGGTCTAAGGCGGACAAAATATTTGTCTACGAACACAATCATACGAAGCCTGCCACCAAACGCTTGTCCCAAACATCTGCCCACAATACAACAAATTCATACATTATTCGTGCAAACTTGACGGAACTCATTCAAATGGATATACGTCCAATATAATTTAGATAAACGGAACGCTATTTCGTCCATTCAACTAAAATTAAAAAAAGCAAAAAAAAATTGTGAGCACTGACCTCTCAGGCGGGCGGGGCGGGCATGGGCAGCACCTCCGTCCTTGTCTGTGATGTCGTCGTCGGAGCGGTCCTTCTAAGGTGGAAGGGCCGGGGGAGAGGAAGCCCTGCACAGCGGCCACCTGGCGCTTGCGGAGGCGCCAGTTCGCTTCCTCCTACAACGTGCGGACGGCCGCCTCGGCCCATGATGACCCTGCCTGGGGTGACCTGGGCTTCCCCTGCATGCGACGGAGGAAGTGTCGCTGAGCGACCACTCCTTGTTGATCTTTGTGTGAGCTCCTCGTCGAGGCGGCACAACCGCCTCACAGACAACTACGCGGTGGTCACCGACATGTTTCCATGATTGATTTGTGTTGTAGTTGGACGGAGGGGCCTAGACCGATCTACCCTAAAACGAACCTAGCTCGATCTGATATCAATCTGAATCCAAGAATAAAAGAAAGGGACTTCATGGGATTTGGTTTTGCACGAACAGTTAGCACAAATTTCCAGGTCAAATGCCTTATGTGTACGGGTGTGTCGAATTATTTTGTATTTTTTATTATTTATGTTCACAGTCATATAACAGCACGTATTGGGCAACATATATGATCTGTTGCAATCTATGTACTACAACATGGTCTCGAGCTGCAACTCGGCAACGCAGGTGCTGCAACGCATATATGCGTATCTACTATAAATTTTGCAACATATAGTTAAAACATTGTAGAATTTACGTTGCTTTGTAGGGGGTATCCTTGTAGTGCCATTGCAAGATAAATCAATCTAGTTGGCCAAACCAAATGGATAGATCGGAGAGAAATACAGAGCTATAACAATCATGCATAAATAAGTTCAGAAAAGACTCAAATATTTCTCATGAATAATCTGATCATAAACCCATAATTCATCGGATCCCAACAAACACACTATCGAGGAGCTCCAAGAACATCGAGGAGAACATTGTATTGAAGATCAAAGAGAGAGAGAGAGAAGAAGCCATCTAGCTACTATCTATGGACCCGTAGGTCTGTGGTAAACTACTCACACATCATCGGAAGGGCAGCAAGGTTGATGAAGAAGCCCTCCGTGATTGATTCCCCTCCGGCAGAGTACCGGAGAAGGCCTCCAGATGGGATCACAGAAGAACAGAGGCTTGCGGCGGCGAAAAAGTTATTCGAGGTGGCTCTCTGGTATATGGGGAATATTTGAGAATTTATAGGCTTGGAATTAGGTCAAGAGGTGCCACGAGGGGCCCACAAGCCTGGGGGCGCGCCTACCCCCTTGGGCGCGCCTCCCGAGCTTGTCGCTCCCTCGTGGCTCTTCTAGTCTTCTCCCGAACCTTCGAGGGTCCCTTCTGGTCCAGAAAAAATTAATCCAAAGTTTTTTCTCCATTTGGACTCTGTTTGATATTGATTTTCTGAAAGGCCAAAAACAGGCAAAAAACAGCAACTAGCACTGGGCACTAGGTTAATAGGTTAGTCCCAAAAAATGATATATAATTGCATAATAAACATCCAAGATTGATACTATAATGGCATGGAACAATAAAAAATTATAGATACGTTGGAGACGTATCAGTGGACAGCGCCATAGTAGAGGCGAGCGGGCGCGTCAGTGCTGGTTACGGGCGTCCGGCAATGCCTCTGTGGCGGCCAGAGACGTACAGCGGCGACAGTGGAGGTGGAGGGTGCGGATGCAAAGCAAGGGGGAGAAGGGGTGGAGTGGAAGGAATTGGACCGGGAGGGGGGATTGGGTGGGCCGGGGGTGTCGGAGTCCTACGTGTCTGTTGTTCGAACTCCCGCAAAGCCCCCCCCCCCCCCAGTTTGTCTCCAGTTTGCAGGACAAAATACGTTCGGACAGCTCGGCGGATCGATACAGGCCCGCGTTGGATGGCTTCCGCTATCCGGACCGCGCAGTCCGGACGTATGCGGGCGGTTTGAGGGTCGGCGTTGGAGATGCCCTTAGGCCCTATATATATGGATTGAGGGAGTACCCACTTTCATTTTAGTTCTTCCCAAAATTGATCCATTTCACTTTGGTTTCGTGGCAGTGCTGTCACGCCCAATATGCGATCCTATTCTCAAGGGACTCGAAAATCCCACTAAGGATAGAAGCGCATATCGAAGACGCTTGCAAGGTGGATATCATTACATCGTACCATGAACATAATAGATGGGGATACAGACAATACATACAGTCATCACAGGAATACATCAATACATAGCAAACACCATACAGAGGAGCCGAATCCGACTACGGATGAAACACAAACGAAAAACAGGAACGACAACCACCCTGCTAGCCCAGGCTGCCGACCCAGAACCTATCCCTTGATCGGCGAAGAAGAAGAACTCCAAAAGCAAACATGCATCGCGCTCACGTCAAAGCGTCACTTTACATGTACCTGCAACTGTTGTTGTAGTAATCTGTGAGCCACGAGGACTCAGCAATCCCATAACCATGGGTAGCAAGACTATCAAAGCTTAAACGGGTATGGAAGGGTAAAGTGGTGAGGTTGCAGCAAGCACTAAGCATTGTATGGTGGCTAACTTACGAGTATAAGAATAAGAAGAGTAAACTACGCATAACGGTCGCAAACTAATAATGATCAAGAAGTGATCCTGAACACCTACTTACGAGTCAAACATAACCCCACCGTGTTCTCTTCCCGAACTCCGTTGAAAAGAGACGATCACGGTTACGCACGCGGTTGGTGTATTTTAATTAGGATTAGTGTCAAGTTCTCTACAACCAGAGGTTATAAATATCCAAGTCGCCACATAACCGCGGGCACGGCTTCGCGTAAGATTTAACCCTGCAGGGGTGGTCCAACCTGGTCCATCACAAACCAACACAAGCTGCGGTGGAAATACCTCAACCTCGAGATAGCCCGAAGTATCCTCGGAATCCCGGTGCACAAGACATTTCGACAATGGTAACACAAGTCCAGCAAGACCTCCCGGCATGCCTACACCCTGATAGTAGCTGCGCGTATCTCGTCTCAGGCCACAACCGGATGGGAAAGCCTACGAGTAAAACCAGATCCTCGAGTTTCCTCGTGGTGGCCCCGCAGTCTGCCCGGTTCGGACCAACACCATCGGCACTGGCCCATCTGTATTATGTTGAATTAAGAATCCTCGGGTAGCGCTAACTCCCTATGCAAATTAATTATTCAATTCAGTATTATTATGTTGGCAAATGTTAAAACCAATGTTGGGCCTTGCTGGAAGCGGTTATTCAAAGCGAACTGTCAAGAGGGTCCCATTCCCCTGAGCATGTTAGGAACGCTAATCAAGGATCATAACATCGGTATTATGGAAACTAGGGCAGCATGAGTCGAACAAAACTCTAGGCAAAAGGCCGAGCCTTCCACCCATTACCAAGTATATAGATGTATTAATTAAATAAGAGATATTGTGATATCCCATGATATCCATGTCCCAACATGGAACAACCTGCAACTGCACCTGCAACTAGCAACGCTATAAGAAAGGGCTGAGCAAAGCGGTAACATAGCCAAACAACGGTTTGCTGGGTAAGGGTGGTTAGAGGTTGAATCATGGCATATGGGAGGCTGACATATATGTGGTAGGAAGCGCGACATAGCGATAGCATCGAGACAACTAGCAAGCAAAGATAGTAGAGATATCCAAGGTCATGATCATCTTGCCTGGAATCCCGCTCGGAAGAAGATCGAGTCCATGAAGAAGATGAACCAACGTAGTCGAATGAATCCTCACAATCGCAACGAAACCGGAACTATCAAGAAGAAGCACAACCGGAAAGAAGCAAACAACATGGTAAACACACAAGCATAAACATGGCATGATGCACACCCAAATATGATGCATGACAAGATTAAATGTTGTTAAACATGGCAAGAGATGAAGCACAAGCAAACCTTACAACTAGGCAAGTTTAAATGAGGCCGGAAACACAAACAACAATTCCGGTAAATCCTCATATGCAAATTTTTAAATTGGTACTGATCTGAATTAAACACAATGTTAAATTTGTTAAACAGCAAGTTAACATGCACCATGATGATCTACACGTTTTTCTAGTCAAGTTACATATGTAGAACATTTAATTCGGAGCTACGGTCTAGAAGATATGAGCTAAACAATTTAACATGGCAATAATGCAAAATGCATGCAAACATCAACCACCAACACTCAAATCAAGGATGCAACATGACATTTTGAAACTACACACAAGTCTAAGCAAGTTTCATGTAGGACATGATCAAAACGGAGCAACGGTTCAACAATTACAAGCAACACAAGTTAGAATAACAATCTGCCCAAAACAGCAACATAGAACTTTGCAAGCATCAAAACAGCAAGCTACAGTAATATGATGGGAACAAACTTGATATGCACTTAAATTAGACATGACATACTTCAAATCATCTTTAAGATTCAGGTGCATAGGCATCAAGGTTAAGTCAATATGATCCATGCAAAATGCAATATTCTGTTAAACAGGGCATATACATGAACAGAGTTAATATGATGGCAACTTGAGAGCAAGAAAGAGACAAGCTACAGCAAGATTGCATAGCAACCAAGGGCATGGCATCAAAGTACACATTGCATAGACCAAACCATATGAAGGAATCATATGCATATGAGCTATAGATTAGTGGCAACCATCAAGCAAAGTTGGCAAGTTTTATCACAGACAGCTTTTGCTCAGAACAACAACATTAACTAGGCATGTTTACAAGCTCATGGCACTCACATCAAGGCATATCATGGCATGATATAAATACTAACAGTAAGAAGACATGAAAATGCTCCACGGTCATGTTGACAAGATGCTCATATGACCTTTGCATTAAATCACACAAAAATGACAAAGTGACATATATTAACAGTTTACTGCAGTAACATCATGAAGGACTTTTGCAACAGACATTATGACATGTAGATGAGTCCTAATATGTATGCAACAGCAACCATCATGTAGAGCACGAAGAGTAGAGCAATTTACATATATAAATCATCATCATAGGACCAACATGCACAAAGATACGGCCACTCAAACATGCATAAATGATGTTGAATCCTGGGGACTAAAATAACCCAGTTTGGACTGAGCGTAAGATAACTAATCAGCGCACGGGCGAGGAATAGTGGGATGGCGCTCACCTTGGGCCCGTGGGCCAACTGGACGACGGGAAGCGGGACGGCGCGGTGCAGCGAACGGGGAGATCCCGTTTGGATCGAGGGACGGCACGCTCCAGGAGGACGATGCAGTACCGGGATGAGGCGGAGTGGGATGGCTTGGTACAGGGGTCCGTTTGGTTGGCGGGACGCGGCGGATCGGGACGGGGTCGCGCAGAGGAGGTCAGGCGGCCATGGCGGCGCCGGCGACGGCAGGCTCCGGCGCGGGGAGGCCGGGAATGGATAGATCGGGCGTAGGGCAACCGGATCCGGCAGTTGTGGTCGAGGATCCGGTGGCGGACGACGTTCTCCGGTGACGGCGGCGTGGGCGCGGCGGCTCCTGATGAGTAGAGTCAGCGAGAGAGATGGTGAGGTTGATCGGCAGAGGAGGGGAAGAAGGACGCAGCCGGGCAGCAAGGGCTGGCCTTGTCGGCGGCTTGACGAACTCCGGCGGCGCGGGGTTCAGCTCCGGCGAGCTCCGGCCAGCGGGGAGACCGCTGGCGGAGGGGACGGCGCACGGGAGCCTCTCGAGGAGCTCCTCTCCTCGGGCCAGCTCGAGCGGGCAGCGCATGCGGCGCACGGGTGGCGACGGAATCCGGGCCTGGGCGGGCTCCAGATGGGCTATGCGGGCCCGCGGCGACTGGTGGAACAGGGCGCGGTGGAGGCGGGCTCAGGTGGCGGCGGGGCGATGTGGAGGTTCCAAGTGGCGGCGCTGGAGAGGGTGGCTGCGGAAAACGAGGAGGAGGCCTAGGGTTTCCAGATGAGGAAGGGGTAGGCCTTCCTTATATAGGCAGGGGGCTAGATGGAGGGAATTTAGCCCGTTTTCGGACTGCACGATCGCGATCGGACGGCGCAGAACAGAGGAGGGGGTAGTTGGGCTAGGTGGGCTGTGTAGGAGAGGTGTGGGCTGAGAGAAGAGAGAGGTTGGCAGCCCGGCACGGTTTTCGGAGCACCGAAAACGTGCGACGTTTAATCCGGCTATTGTGCCGCTATAGTTTAATGGTTGGGCTATCAAACGGACTACGAATGCGACGAAATTTGGCACGCGGTCTACCTACAACATAATGAGACCGCACGCCAACTTTCAACCCATTCCGAGAACATTTTTATCCCACTTATAAAATAATATTACGGAGGTGCCGCGGGCGCGTGCGAGTGTGTCGGGTCTCGAAACGGACAGTGGAAGGAACGGAGAGAAAGACAACTACGAACGGATGCAAGTTTTAAGAAAACATGCGGATGAAATGCACACGATGACATGACAAGGTGCAACAAGCAAACGAATCACATGGCACCGACGGAAATAAATGGAAGGCATCTGGAGCATCGGTCTCGGGGCGTCACAACTGCGTCCTTACTCACGCCCAATTTCTCTACTAGGGGGTCAACCATCTCCTTTTTATCCACTTTCGTGACGTAAAACCGACACCTTTTATCCTTTTTGAAGTAGGGGGTCAACCATCTCCAAAGATAACCACATAGAGACCAATGTCCTGAAATATTCTTGACAACCGGCATTAATGAAGTAATCAATTGTCATCAACACCAAAATATCATTAGGGACTAAATGCATTTTTAATCTTTCCCTTTTTGGTGAATTGATGGCAAGTCTATTATAGACATGTCAAGATAAAGAATCAACGAATGATGTCACACAACACTATCGATACAAGTATAGCTCCCCCTCGATGTGTTTAATTATTCAAATATGCTTGAAATGCAAACCACGCACAAGAAGGGAGACCCCCTATATAGATAGACAAGTACAATGATATGATTGAGATACATATGCAAAGATACATTGTACAAGAGGCTAGCGTGTGACCACAAGAAGAAGACATGCAGTGCAAAGGTCACACACCAGATGTGTGGTGCGAGAGCATAATATGTAAGAGACAAGTGCAAAGCATGACATGATATGAGCTATAGATAAGCAAGAGTACCACTTCATATCCATGACGTTTAAACAAAAAACATCACTTAGTCTCATATAAATAACATAAAGAGTACCCTAAAAAAAACATAAAGAGTAGCTCACAACCACAGGTATGGAAAATAAATAAAAGTAACAGAAGCCCATATAAAAAGCAAATCAAAGACCAAGGGCTCTTAATCCCCCAAACACACACTCCTAATAGAACTATTCTCCCCCTTTATCATCAAGACACCAAAAAGGAAAAAGGTGACGTTAGCACGAATGAACTAAGCAACGGGAGGGGTGATACGCCTTTGATGTATATACCGTTTTTGTATATTCCATGCCAATATCTTATCTTCTTTATGTAAAATTTTATATTTATTTGGACTAACATACTAATAGTTGCAAGACATGCACAAGTTCTTGTTTTCCCTTATGTGTATAGGAACTTCATGGAAAATTGATGAACTATAAAAAAACTTCAAGGTTCGGTGAAATTTGAAGTTTTTGCAAATATGTCCCTGCAGGGCTAGTACTTAAAGATCATCATGGGGACCCCTAAATATGGCGTTAAACGAAGGAAGTAAAAACATGCAAATTAAGATATGTGTCAGAACCCTTAGCAGTTGAAATTACTCAATTCTAAGTTTGTATTCCCCTTTGCGTCAAATCCAATATTTACAAAAACTGCCACTTTCGGGAATCTGAAACTGCAGGTGACGGGATTGACTCTCCTTACAAACTTGATGGATCTCAACTTGCGAAAGTGCATCTAATCCCCAAGGTGGATTTTGGTAATTCATGTCAACAAATCCCAAAGAACTAATGATACTTCAAAGTGTATTTTAGGTAAAGTTCATATAGGAACAACATTGGAATGGAAGCTGACCCCTAAAAATGCTTAAAGACAAGTGTTGGCCAAGCCCAGAGACTCTACATTTTCATTTTAGTGATCCAAGATCACATTGATTCCATAGGCATGCCGATACTATCAAAAGGGGATGAGAATGTGGCAATGAGCCTTTTGATCCATGTGCTTAAAGATCAAACACCAATACTCATCAAGTTCCTTCAAGAATTTCCAATATACCTACCTACTCAATTCCATTCGGTGTCACTGAAGCACTTCCACTCGGAGCCAGCGATACAACCAGATATAGCCGGTGATCAAACCCTAATTCAGTCAGAGCCTCCAATATCCCATTCAGAGTCATCGAAGCAATTTGACAAACCTTCTGTTACCACATCGGATATTACGAGCAAAACTAGTCAGAAATTTTGAAGCGACTACACAGAGTATGCCAGTGCCAAGGTACTCACCTCGGAGCCACCGATCAAAATCATTTGGACCTACTGATGTAATCTGAAATTCGACACTTTTGTTCAACTCGGAGCCACCGAGCAAAACTAGTCAGAGTCTCCGAGTTGTGCATAAAGTGTGTAATCATTAGTTTTTTGGTTTGCCTATAAATAGCCCACCTATTCCACCAGTTCAACTCGAAGCAAACTCCACTCCCATCGTTTGTTCTCGGAGACAACTCTACCTACATGTGTGGATGTCAAAGCACAATCCACTCCAACCATCAAATCAACTTATTGACGTTCATGAATCAACTTTCGACTAGGGGTATCCTTAGTAGCATCTAGCTTGGTCAGGTATTAGCGAGGGCGTGGCACGACGGCCTTATGTCGAAGGTCGTCGTACACTAGACAAAGTGACACGACGATGTTTTTAAATAGTTTTAATCGGCTCGTGGGAGCGTGACCTCCTCCTATGGAGAGTCGTCGAGAGTAGTGCCGGGGGCACGGGGCACTTGGAGTGCGGCCGTTTATTAGTGTATTAATCCTGTCAATGTATTTTTGAACATTTTTACAGGGATTTGAATTATCCTCATTTTCACATTAAATAAATGGTGCTTATGAGATGATTATAATGCATAATAAATTCCTAATTATTACTACTAATTTGGGGTTGTTACAGTCGAGATCTTTAGACCTCGATACTTGAAGAAACCCATCTATACCTACTAATAAAGGGATTAGTGCTTCTGGCGTCCGTCGGTAATTTTACAGAAAACCCCCAACAGTTTCTTGAAATCAACCCGAGGTACTGTTTTAAGTGAATAAGAAAAATGTTTCATTTTTGCAGAAACCCCCCGATCTTTTGGTTAATCAACATGCGGTCCTGTTTTAAGTGAATCCAAAAAACCTTTGGCTTTTTGCATAAAACCTACTGATATTTCGTTTAATAAACCCGTAGTCCGTCTAGAAAATACATTATTATTTTTTTTGGGGGGGGGGGGGCAGATTCAAATGCTTTTCAAAAATATCCATAACTTTTAAACCCCGACTCCAATTTTGAGATGTTATATATGAAAGTTCATTAGAAAAATGTGTAGAATCTAAATATGATGTTGTTTTACCTGTTAAACATTGTTTTAAATGCTATTTAGGATGCAACCTTAATCAATAGTGCACAATCCGTCTTTTTTTCGTACCAATGTAGATACGGATTGGAAATCAACACCTCATCAAAGCCACATTAGAGACAAAATAAACAATCTATAACCTCGCATGCACGCCTCGACAAAACCTCGCAGGAAAAAGGAAAGCAGATTTCTCATCTTATGCACACAGAGAGACACACACATTAGGATTGACCAGATTCAAACGTGTTGTGGTTGTGTGAGAACTGAGGCAACGTCGGCGAGGGCTGGAAGTAGGATAAGCAGTAACACAGATGAGATGCACGTGAACCTATTGGGGTCTTGAGTCATGGTTATTGCGTTAGGGGCGTGTGGTATTATTTTCTTTCATAGCAACGCACGGATTCTTTTGCAAATGCCATGTGTTAAAATAAAGGATGTGGACCTATTGGGGTCTTGAGTCATGATTATTGGATTAGGGGTGTGTTGTATTTTTTTTCTCCCGTTGCAACGCACGGGCTCTTGAATAACCGCTAGGCTTTTGGGTGAAGAGAGAGGTTGACCTAGAGTGAAGAGAGAGGTTGAACATGGAAGAATTTTCCCGATGAAGAACGGAGGGCATTGTCATTATCCAACCATCATTCTCCAAACAGTTGCATCAGAGAATTCATTGGCATTCGTACTTCGGAATTTATGACACCATAGTGTCCTGAAGAATCTCCCCTATTCGGAAAGTTTGTCGTCGGCCCAACTCTATCTTGCAACTCTACATTGCAAATGTCATCTGTCCTCGATGGGCCAGATTTCTGCACAATATCCAATGGCCGAAAGGCAATAAAAGATCTCACACAGTCACTTTCCAAAGGGTTGACAATCCGTGAGAAAATATAGAGGTTTTGGGGGGTGCTTCAAGCTCGTTTTGCAATTGAACATGGCGCTATGAAGTATTGGGACCCCAAGATATTGCAGCAGATCATGAGAACATGTATAACCAATGACGTGGAGCCAGACCTCACGTTGATCTTGTCTGCCACTTGTGGCAATCCATAGTTCTTGCTTTTGTGTTTTTATTTTATTTCTAGTTTTACTTCGTTTGGACTCTAATTTCCGTTTCAATTTGAACATTTTGACTTGAAAACACTAAAAATCTAAATTTTGTTGAAATGTGTGCATTTGAAGTATTAATTAGAAACTTGATACATTAAAGAAATAGCAAAGGAAAAAGTATATGCAGTTAGGTTTTAGGAGAAGGAAATTTTATGGGAAGCCTAGAAATGCCTTTAGCGTCCATAGCCACTTCGTAGTTTGTACAAATTTATAGCACATATCGAAGATTCTCATGTACAAATTCATAGCACACATGCTCCTTCTCGTGGAGGTAAAATCAAGAAAATAGCAGCTCAAAAAATTCAAGAAAGGTTAACAAACAAAATTTTGTCAGAATTTCAAACAATTTGGAGCACTATTTTTGTTTTTCCTACAGAGCACCTTCAAACTCGGAACAAGGCATTAGATGAGCCAAGCATCTAATGTACACTATGAATTTGTGGGATCAGCTCAAACAATTTGGAGCACTATTTCAGATTTTTTTGCTATTTTATACAATCACCGCCATAACCAAACATAAGTACAAACACAATGATGTTAAATGGAACATGCAACAGCGACAGAGCAAAACATCAAAATTGTGATATTGCAAAGAGAAATATATTATCAGCTCTTGATGATTTACGCTAAAGGCAGCAGCTGCCTGATAAACAAAGGTTCAGAGGTCCAAATCAACAATATCTGCTAGGCTCACACTTGAAACTTGGAACAATAGGAAGCCCAAGAATAAAGCATAAATTAAACTGAGGACCAAAATGCCCAACACAAGTGTTCGCATGATGAAACATTCTCATCTAGTGAGACTTGACGTACTCCTGCACGATGTTAAGGCCCTCGGATTCTTCACCGTAGTCCTGGTAAATCAAACAAATCAGCCAAACGTCAAGTTCTGTCTACTTGAAAAGAAACCTGTCCTTTGGTCATATCAGTTTAGAGTAGATTTGTCACCTTGACAACAACGCAAGAGCAGCCCACAACCTTCCTTGCCTTGCCCTCAGAGTCAATCTTGCAAAGCTGCAGAGGAAAGCATGTTAATATCAACATAACAATACTTCCACGACAAAAGTGAAGAATAACTACCAACGAAAAGCTAGTTAATGCAAGGCATGCCACAATAGAAGCTAAAACAACTTACAAGACAAGCATAGGGAAACAAAAGAATTTTAATATCAAGAAGAAATGGATTCTCCGTCGATAGTGAAGCATTGCTAAGTCCTAAGATGAATGTGGAATACATGCTGCAATTAAGTATAATAAGATTGAACATTACAAATTGGCATTAGAAAACTCACCCCTGCCCACTCTCCAAGAGTTTTAGCACTTGGCACAGTAACCAGGTGAACATTGTGCTCAGCGCATAGTGCCTTAACGAGCTTCACGTAATCAGGCTGGTCACAATCCTCAGCCAGCACACAAAGCTGAGCAGCATGCTTCTCAATGGACTTGGCAGCCTCACGGAGCCCCTTCACAAGGCCATCATGAGCACTTGACTTATTCATGACAAGCTGTAGAGCAGTCATCAAGTCCATTGGCTCACCAAGAATCAGCGTAGGTGCCTCTACTGGGGCAACAACTGGTGCTGGGGCTTCTTCCCTGCAAAGTATGACAACTCATGGCATGAATAGCATGATACGAGAACAGCAAGCATAAAGAACAGAGGTTACACACTGTAACCAGCAGTTTAAAAATCTGTGTTTACCACAATTCAAGCTGTTACTTTTCTATATGTTCTTAGCTACTCTTTAGTTTGGGCAATCAGGTACCAGCATGTATATAACATTAATCTACATGTCATACGAGATTAAACAATTTAGTACCACAACTATCTTGCACCGTAGGTAGATCACACAAGAGATCGTTCGAAAGTGTAAAATCACAAGAAAGAGGGACACGCTATTGAAAGCAGCTGTAATTTGCAAGCAGACTAATACAGCTATTATTATTTTTGAAATTTGCAAGAAAAGTATCTTATAATATTTAATAACCATAAAGGAACTACTAAACAATCTGCTTCACAACTACTTACAGATTAAAACCATTCTAAAGACAATACCCAAACGCCCAACAAATAACACATGTGTGTCAGTGTTAATTGGAGTAGACCAACCAGCGACAAAATAAACAATTGCGCCCCTAGATGTTAAGAGCACAAACCAACACTGAGATTTCATAAGTAGCCCAAAAGCACTCGTTGGTTACAAACAAGATAACAACACGTATCGGAATTAATATCTGCAGCACACCACTGCAATCAAGACTACAGAAACGAGCAGTGCCAAGGTTTCTTTCTGCGAGAGAACTTACGCCATCTCGTGCGCTCCAAAGGCCACCGAGGCAGCTGCGAGGGAGGGAGACCTGGTGCCTGGAGCAACAAAGCGAAATGATAGCAGCGATTAGCGAGGTTAGATGCAAGGAAGAAAAGGAACAAGTACGGTGAGGACACAGCGCCGCCACCTTGGGACCTTAGAGAGCGGCGGCGGTAGGGTTTTCGCGAGTAGGGCAGGTGTTCTTGACGGCTGGGAGAACGCGTAAGTTATATAGCTCTTTGGAGACGGGCCGGGGACAACGCTTCTGTTGGGCTCAGAAAGCCCTACGAGGTATCTTAACTGTAACCAGCCCATGAAAAAACGCACGACCGGGGAGATACAAAACCGGGCGGTTCCTATATGACGCGTAGGTCACTGCGGGCGGATCCTATATGGTGCGTAGGGCGCCCCCTAGCGCCGTAGCGCACTCCCCCCCAGCTCCACTGCGCGCCTTCTGGGCCGGCCCATGTGGGGCGCGAGGTCCCCCAGTTTTTTTTCTTTTTTCTTTTATATTTCTTTTTCTGTTTTTTTCTTTGTTTTCTATTCTTCCTTTTCATTTTTATTCTTTTCTTTTTTCAATTTTCGAAAACCTTTTAAATTCGTGAAGATGTTTTAAAAATGTGAACATTTTTTGAAATAATGAACATTTTCTAAATTCACGAACATTTTTTCGAAATCGTGAAAATATTCTTTACAAATTCGTTTGTTTTTTATTTTGAACATTTTTGAACAAATACTTTTTTCGTTTTTTTTTCTGTTTCTTTATTTCGTTTGTTCTCTTTTCTATTTTCTTTTTTCTTCTTCTTTTTTCTTCTTTACTTTTTCAACTTTTTTTGCGAATTTTCTTCTCAAATCCACAAACATTTTTTTGTTCATCGAATTCAAAAAATGTTCATCGGATTCAAATTTTGTTCATCGAATTCAAAATTTGTTCATTGGGATTTCAAAATTTGTTCATCGTATTCAAAATTTGTTCATCGTTTTAAAAAATGTTCATCAAATTTGTTCATCGATTTCAAAAAATGTTCATCAAATTCAAAATTTGTTCATCCATGTTTTTTCAAAAAATTTGTTCATCTAACTGAAAAAATGTTCATCATATGCAAAATTTGTTCACCATAATGTTTAAAAGTGTTCACCAAATTCAAAAAATGTTCATCAATATCCAAATTCATTAGCATTTTTTGGAATAATGAACATTTTTTGAAATCACGAACATTTTTCAAATTGGTGAACATTATTAGATTTCAGGGACATTTTTTGACTCCACAAACTTTTATGAAATTCACATTTTTTTTAATTTTGGAAAGTTTTCGAAATCCTGAATTAGAAGGGGAGCCTTGGCGCAGCGGTAAAGCTGTTGCCTTGTGACCAGGAGGTCACGGGTTCGAGTCCTCGAAACAGACTCTTGCAGAAATGTAGGGAAATGCTATGTATAATGACCCAAAGTGGTCGGACCCTTCTCCGGACCCTGCGCAAGCGGGAGATACATGCACCGGGCTGTCCTTTTTTTCGAAATCCTGAATTAATTAAAAAAGAAAAAACAAAAACGAAACAAGAAAATAGGGGGCTTCCCGCTGCCGCTCATGGGCCGGCCCAAAATGGGCGCGCAGGGGGCAGCGGGGGGGCGCGCGGATCCGCTCCCGGGTGCGTGCGGCGCCATATAGGAGCTCTCGTCGTTGCGAAGCGACCTGGCGCGTACCCCCCACGCCCCATTGCGTATAAGTGGGCTGGCCCAGGTAGTTCATGTCCGGTTTTGGGACCGGGTTTTCGTTTTTTCGGTTTTTCTCCTTTTTCAATTTTGTTTTTATTTTTTTGCTTTTTCATTTCGTTTTTTCGTTTTAGTTTCAGTTTTTTATTTTTAATTTCTTCTTTTTTCCGTTTTTTTCTTCTTTGTTTTTCTTTTTTCTCGTATTTGTGAACATTTTCTTAAATCGTGAACATTTTTTTTGTTCACTGAATTCAAAAAAAGTTCATCTAATTCAAAAGATGTTCATTAAATTCAAAATTTGTTCATCGTATTCAAAATTTGTTCACCATAATTTTAAAAAATGTTCACAAATTCAAAAAATGTTCATCCAGTTTTCAAAAAGTTCATCCAATTTTTCAAAAAAGTGTTCTTGAATTGAGAATTTGTTCATCAAGTTCAAAAAATGATAAATGTTCATCTAATCCAAAAAATGTTCATCGTATTCAAAATTTGTGTCACGCCCAATATGCGGTCCTATCCCCAAGGAACTCGGAAGTTCCACAAAGGATAAAAGCGCATATCGAAGACGCTTCGCAAGGTGGATATCATTACAACATACCATGTACTGAATAGATGAGAATACCAGATAAAGGCTTACACTCGCCACAAACTACAGCATGAATACATGAATACATCAATACATAGCAATCATCATACAGAAAAGCAGGATCCGACTACGGATGAAATCAAACGAAAAAGAAGAATGACATCCACCCTGCTAATCCCAGGCTGCCCATCGGGACCCATCCTATGATCGACGAAGAAGAAGAAGCAGAAGAACTCCAAATAGAACGAGCATCGCTCTCACGTCAAATCATCGCTTTACCTGTACCTGCACCTGTTGTTGTAGTAATCTGTGAGCCACGAGGACTCAGCAATCCCATTACCATGGGTATCAAGACTAGCAAAGCTTAATGGGTATGGAATGGTTAAGTGGTGAGGTTGCAGCAAGCACTAAGCATTTGTATGGTGGCTAACTTACAAGTACAAGAATAAGAAGAGTAAACTACACATAAACGGACGTCAACTAGTAATGATCAAGAAGTGATCCTGAACACCTACTTACGAGTCAAACATAACCCCACCGTGTTCTCTTCTTGGTTCAAACCTCACAAGAAGAGACGATCACGGTTACGCACGTGGTTGGTGTATTTTAATTGAATTTAGTGTCAAGTTCTCTACAACCGGAGGTTATAAATTTCCAAGTCACCATATAACCGTGGGCATGGCTTTCCGAAAGATTTAACCCTGCAGGGGTGCTCCAAGTAGTCCATTATAAACTACCACACGCATCCTATGGAACATCCTCACACCATGATAACACGATGCTTACGATAAGAAATCCCGGTGGACAAGCCACTCGTAAAAGGTAAAACTAAACCAGCAAGACCACCCGGTGTGTCGATACCCCGATAAGAGCCGCGCGTATCTCGTTCTCAGGACACATTCGTCTATGCATAGTGGACGGTAGCCAAAAAAAGGACCTCGAGTTGCCCCGAGGTGGCTCCCCCGACTGCTAGGTAGGTGGACCAACACTCATGAGGAGCACTGGCCCGGGTTGTTGATTAATTATCCACAGGGGCCGGCAGGTCCCTATGCAAGTTTTAGTTGTTATTAGGCAAATGGTAAAACCAATGTTGGGCCTTGCTGGAGAAGTTTATCCTAAAACGAATGATCAGGGGGGTTCCCATATGCCCCACATGTGTTAGAAGCGCTCATCAAGGAACATAACACCGGTATTACGGAAACTAGGGTGGCATGAGTGAAACAAAACACCAGGCAAAAAGCCGAGCCTTCCACACACAACCAAGTATATAGATGCATTAATTAAATAAGAGATATTGTGATATCCCATGATATCCATGTCCCAACATGGAACAACCTGCAACTGCACCTGCAACTAACAACGCCATAAGAGGGGCCGAGCAAAGCGGTAACATAGCCAAACAACGGTTTGCTGGGTAAGGGTGGTTAGAGGCTGTATCATGGCATTTTGGGAGGCTGACAAACAAGTGGTAGGTAGCGAGACATAGTGATAGCATCGAGACAACTAGCAAACAAAGATAGTATAGATATCCAAGGTAATGGTCATCTTGCCTGACATCTCGCTAGGAAGAAGATCGAATCCATGAAGTAGTTGAACAAGCATAGTCGAACGAATCCTCACTCCGTAACGTTACCGAGAACTATCGAGAAGAAGCACAACCAGAAAGAAGCAAACAATATGGTAAACAAACAAGCATAATCATGACATGATGCACAACCAAGTATGATGCATGTCCGGTTTAAGAATGCATGGCATGGCAAGAGTACAACAATCAAATACTACACGTTAAGTGAAGCTCAATATGCAACGAGTTGCATATTGACGAAACTCCACATTCAATTATTTAGTTCACTCTCATTTATGTACATGGCAATATTAAATGTTGTTAAACATGGCAAGAGATGAAGCATAATAAAACTACCTATCTATGCAATTTAAATGATGCCGGAAACAACACATAACAATTTCGGAAAATCACCATATGTAAATTTCGAATTTGGTACTGTTCTGCCTAAAACACAAATTTAATGTTGTTAAATATGCCAATAAAATGCATCATGTTATTCTACACATTTTTCTAGTCAAGTTACATATGTAGATCATTTAATTCGGAGCTATGGTTTGAAAGATATGAGCTAAACAAGCTTAACATGCCAATGATGCAAATGAATGCAAACCACAAGCACAAACATTTTAATCATGGATGCAACAAGATATTATGAAACTACATGCAATTCTAAGCAAGTTTCATGTATGACATGACCAAAACGGAGCAACGGTTCAACAACTACAATCAACACAAGCTTTAGTAATAATCTGCCACAAACAGTAACATTATGATGCTACCTTGAGATGCACAAAATAGTAGGTAAAGCAATTTTAATATTTATGATGATGATATGTACATGCAATCGACAGGGCAATCTTCAAATTACTCCATTGGCACAAATTCATAGGATGCATGGATTAATTACTACGATTTTCACGAAATGGAACTTTCTGTTAACAGGATGACAATTTTATCATGATGGCATCTTTAGAGCAAGAAAGAGTCATTCTACAGGAACATTATATGGCAACCAAGGGCATGGCATTGAAGTACACATCACATATACCAAATCACATGAAGGAATCACATGCATATGGCTTACAGATTAGTGGCAATCATCAAGCAAAGTTAGCAAGTTTTAACATTTTTCTGCAGTTAACATTAAGATGCACTTTTGCAATAGAGATTATGACATGTACATGAATCCTATTATGCATTCAAATGCCACCATGATGAAGTACACAGGGAGTAGATCATTTCACATATAAGGATCATCTCCATACAATCAACAGGGACGAAGTTGTAGCCAATACAAAATGCCAATATGATGATTTGTAGACAAAGGACTTGGTCGTTTTTTTTTACCCCGGGGACGAAATGGGACGGGATGTGATGGAAATATGCCCTAGAGGCAATAATAAAGTTGTTATTATTTTATATTTCCTTGTTCATGATAAAGGTTTATTATTCATGCTAGAATTGTATTGACCGGAAACTTAAATACATGTGTGAATACATAAACAAATACCGTGTCCCTAGTGAGCCTCTACTAGACTAGCTCGTTGATCAAAGATGGTTAAGGTTTCCTAACCATAGACATGAGTTGTCATTTGATAACGGGATCACATTATTAGGAGAATGATGTGATGGACAAGACCCATCCGTTAGCTTAGCATATGATCGTTCTGTTTATTGCTACTGCTTTCTTGAATGTCAAATACATGTTCCTCAGACCATGAGATCATGCAACTCCCGGATACCGGAGGAATACCTTGTGTGCTAGCAAACGTCACAACGTAACTGGGTGATCATAAAGATGCTCTACAGGTATCTCCGAAGGTGTCCGTTGAGTTGGCATGGATCGAGACTGGGATTTGTCACTCCGTGTTTCGGAGAGGTATCTCTGGGCCCTCTCGGTAATGCACATCATAAGAAGCTTGCAAGCAAAGTAACTAAGGAGTTAGTTACGGGATGATGTATTACGGAACGAGTAAAGAGACTTGCCGGTAACGAGATTGAACTAGGTATGGAGATACCGACGATCGAATCTCGGGCAAGTAACATACCGACGAACAAAGGGAATTACGTATGTTGTCATTGCGGTTCGACCGATAAGATCTTCGTGGAATATGTAGGAACCAATATGAGCATCCAGGTTCCGCTATTGGTTATTGACCGGAGAGGCGTCTCAGTCATGTCTACATCATTCCCGAACCCGTAGGGTCCGCACGCTTAACGTTCATTGACGATATAGTGTTATATGAGTTATGTGAATTGGTAACCGAATATTGTTCGGAGTCCCGGATGAGATCCCGGACGTCACGAGGAGTCTCGGAATGGTCGAGAGGTAAAGATTTATATATGGGAAGTCATATTTTGGGTTCCGGAAAAAGGTGTAGTTTTTTTCGGTATTGTACCGGGAAGCTTCCAGAAGGTTCCGGAGGATTCCGGAGGGGTCCGGAAGTCCACAAGTGGGTCCACCACGTCCCAAGGGCTGGCATGGGCTAAGGGGAGGCGCCCTGGCCTTATTGGGCCAGGCGCACCAAGTCCTCAAAAGCCCACGCAGCTAGGGAAGGAAAAAGGGAGAGTCCTAGTAGGAATAGGATTGGACTTTGGAGTCCAAGTCCACGTGTGTACTATTCACGGTTACTGTTCACGTGGCACTATTCCTTCTACTCCAAGCCCCTACACATATATAAATAGAGGAGAGGGGGCGCCCCAAAGGAAGACACAACATTGTCTTAGCCGTGTGCGGCGCCCCCTCCACAGTTCCGTCCCTCGGTCATATTTTCGCAGTGCTTGGGCGAAGCCCTGCGGAGATAGCATTACCATCACCGTCACCACGCCGTCGTGCTGTCGGAACTCATCCACTACCTCGCCGTCTTGCTGGATCAAGAAGTCGAGGACGTCACCGAGCTGAACGTGTGCTGAACGCGGAGGTGCCGTACGTTCGGTACTCGGTCTGTTGGATCGTGAAGTTGTTCGACGACATCAACCGCGTTGTTCTAACGCTTCCGCTTACGGTCTACGAGGGTACGTAGACACACTCCCCCTCTCGTAGCTATGCATCTCCATGGATAGATCTTGCGTGTGCGTAGAAATTTTTTTGTTTTCCATGCAACGTTCCCCAACAGGATGGTGCAGCGGATCCGTTTGGTTGCGGGATGGCTCGGATTCGGGACGGGGCTGGTCGTGGCGGTCCAGGTCGGGGGTGGAAGAAGACCCATGGCAGCGGCATCGTGGGGCTCCGGCGACGCTCGGGATGGCTGGGAATGGGTCCGTGGCGACGCGGGCTTGCCGGATCCGGGCATGGTGGGGGTTGGAGGCGCTCCGGCGAGGCGGTGGTTGGACTTGGATCTCGGCTCCCATGGCTGCTCTCTGTGCAGGTATAGAGCGAGAGAAAGATCATGAGAGGGAGAGAGAGAAGCACGGGGGAGGAAGGAGGAGAGGGAGAGGGAGACGGGGCTGGCCTGGTCCGGCGGCGCTCCGGCGAGGTGAGGCGGAGGTCCGGCCGGCGAGGAGGAGGCCGGGTCGAGCGGGAGCTCGTGGCCGCGCTCGGGAGATCGGGCTCCTCCCGATCCAGAGCAAGGGAGGCTACGGGGAGTCGGCGGCGTACGGCTGGCTTGGGCCCAGATGGGCTCGGGCGGGCTGGATCTGGGCTCGTGGGCTCGACGGCTGAGAGGTAGGAGAAGGTGGCGGCCGTGGAGTGGAGGAGGCTGGCGGCGGCGCGGATTTCGAGGAGGAGGGTAGGGTTTCCAGATTAGGCAGGGAGTAGGCTTCCTTATATAGGCAGGGGAGCAAGGGTTTGAGGGGTTTTTGAGGGGTTTCGAACCCTCCGATCGCAATCGAATGGCTCCGATCGAGGGGCAGGCTAGGTGGGTTTAGTGGGCTGTGTAGAGAGGCCATGGGCTGAGAAGAGAGGGAAACAAACAAGCGGCCCGACATCAGTTTTATTTGGAAAACATCTGACAATTAAGCCGGCTATAGTTCCGCTATAGTTTAACGGATGGGGCGTCAAACGACCTCTGAATGCGACGAAATTTGGCAGGCGGTCTACCTACAAAATAACAAGGCCGCACGCCAACTTTCAACCCATTCCAAGAACGTTTTATTCCCACTAAGAAAATAATATTTTAACGATGTCGCGGGCGCGTGCAAGTGTGGTTGGTCTCGGAACGGTCAACAAAACCCAACAGGGAGAACCGGCAACTATGAACGGATGCAAGTTTTATGAAAACATGTGGATGCAATGCACATGATGACATGATGAAATGCAGCAAGCCAAATAATTAACGCATCGATCACGAAAACATGGAAGGCATCTGGAGCGTCGGTCTCGGGCTGTCACAACACTCCCCCACTTACAAGAGATCTCGCCCCGAGATCTAGGAATGAGAAGAGGAAGAGGTAAAACAAAGTTGCTTCTTGGACAAATGAGTGAAACCAAAGAACCTTCGAGGTTGCAAAGACATGAGAAAAGGTTGCAAAGACATAAAGAGTTGACAAAGAAGATGAATGAATTGAAACCACTTCGGATGACACGAGATGGACAAAGAATGAGGATAAACGAATTTTGGACAACACTCCGGCTAAAAAGAGAAGGAATAGAGCATGAATTAGTCAAAATGAGATGACACTTCGAAGAGACCAACAACACATCGCCTCCGGAACAAAAGAATGGAAAGCTAGATACTTGAAACAAAAAGAACGGAGAAGAAACCAACATCTTCTACCACAAAGAGCTTGAAATAGCATCCTTACGAAGAAGGGTTGAACGGCGTTGTTGAAAGATTCAACAACTAAAAGATATGCTTCCAATGGCCTTATGGAAAACATCAAAATTTTGAGGTTCAACCTGCCACTAATGGAAACAATTGATTACTTGAGATCTCGAAGAAATGAAAACCTCTTTCACCGAGAAGAGAAGGAGAAACTTGGATCATTGATAAGCACCACAATAGCAACAATCCCGAGGATAGGCTTTAGGTGAAATCTATACCAAGATAATTCCAACGAAGAAAAGGATGGATTGAAAAGATCTCCTGAGCAAAGAAAAGTTGTCAACCCATCATCTTCTCTTAGTGACTCCTCATGAATCAAGAATGATATACGACAACCTCAAAAGATAAGGGGAAGGAATTGCACTTCGGGATGCACGATAAAGAACGTTTGGTCTCCTCCAATAAGAATCTTGATGAACACTTCGAGAATGAATTAAATCCTTAACGAAACATCATGAAGAAACTCTCGAAGAACTCCAGATAGATAACAAGATGATCAAAATGAAAGGAAAGTTGAAAAGAACAAGATGAAGCCTTGCAATGATTTAGATGGAGCTTCGTGACGAGATAACCGAGAAAACTTGGAACTCCGGAAAGAAAAGATGAAGCAAATTGAATCGAGACTTGATATCATGAACGAACTCCAGAAGAAGGAATTAAATCACCTCAATGAAATAAGAATAAGAATTATGTCATACTTACCCTTCATCAACTTAACTTGATGACAAGCAACGGATTGGCATGCCACTTATTCTTCTTGAAAAGATTGAAGAGAGATATAGCACAAACTTGGGAAGGTCTTCAACGAACCACCGGTAGGATTTTTGGAAAGAACGAATGAATTGATACGATAACAAAGGAAGAGGAATCTTGAACGAACCATCGTAAGAATTGAAAAAGAACGAAGAAAAGAGAACGAATCACCTGGAAGAATTAGAAAACGAACGAAGATACTTGAGGGAATTTAGCTAGAAGAGAACAGAGAGATCACGAGGTGACTAAAGAATACTTGAATGATGCACCGAAAGAATTGTAGAACGAGAGGTGCTAATTTGAGAATGAACAAATTCTTCTGAAATGATGGCCTTTGGAGAATTGAAACGAAAACACTCATGAAATGCTTTGGACGGGTATGAAAAGAATTTCTCACGATTAGAAATGATTTAACAGGATAACATCAAGCTTGAACCATGAATATTCAAGAGAACGGATATGATTTACGAGAAACTCTTCTTCGGTCTTCAAATGCTGAGAATGACGACGAGAACCGCCATGAAGAATTTGTGAGATACTCTGGAATAATGAAAAGAGTAAGATTGGGATCGAAATGAAATGATTTGAAGGAAATCTCGAAGAAGACAATTGACTGATGAAAATTCATTCTTACATCACACTTGAAAGAATTTTGAGAATATCTTCGTGAAAATTAGAAGAGTCAGGTAAGATCCTGGGAAAAACCTGTGGGTTATGGGCCCACTCAAAAGAAACACCGTTGGAAATGATTACTTAGAAAGAGAGATCGCACCGGTTAGATTTGAATGGCTTGAATGAAATAGCAACCTCGAAATAGCTCGAACGGATCTTGAATGGAAACACGAATCTTCTGAGATATCTACAGCACTACGGAGAAGAAATAGAGAGAGGGAAGATTAAGAGCGGTTTGAATAAGGACTTCCAACATGGGAAAGCATTAGAATCGAAGAAAGGGGTATGATTACACAGAAGACTTGAATTTAGTCCACCGGAGAAGAAAACGAGAACGAAAATGATGAACTTGTAGCTCCTGAGTATCTTCATGAGAGAAATCACCGGCTAAGAACATTGAAAGAGTGAAGACACTTCTCACGAATAAAATGGATACATGATTTGAGAATTTTGACACCGCGAAGAGAAAGGGTGGGAGGGTGGGGAAATAAAGACAACTTGGGATGGGTGAATTGAACACCGTTGAGAAAACTGAGAATTGATTTGGCAAATGTTGAAAGGATCGAATTAACTCAAAGAGAAGCACACCGGTTGAGAATAATTTTCCATGACAATCTTGATGATCAAGAAGGATTAGCACTCCCATAGAAATATGAGAGCACCGCTTAGGAAAGGTATGGAATCAACACTTGACTTTGAAGCAACTTGAATACCACAACTCAAAACAAAACAAAGGATGTGGCTTGCAGAATAAGCTAGAACAAACATATGATAGAGATTTCGTCCGAAATTTTCATGGTGGGGCCCACACGGGCTCGATCTTACAATGGCCATCCGTACAAGGTAATGTACGAGACTACAAAGCGTCCCCGAATCGTAGCGAAGCCACATGGATTCTTTAAGACGCAACGAGCACCGCTGTAAAAACGACCGTGAACAGGCGGACCACTAGACGTCAAACCCCAATCTCATATCATGCATTTGTCGGAAAGATATCCTAGGTAACTACTTGAATTCCCACCTAAGAACTCCCGAAACTTCTTAGTTATGCGATCAGGTTGCGGGTCCAGGAACCTACTCAGCAAACAACAACCTAATCAGCTGCAACTGCATCCGCAACCCTTAACACACAACCAAGAAACTCCGCAAATTCGTCTACCTCAGACCTTCGAAAAAAAATCCGCTATGCTAGCCGTGGTAGTACTCCCGAACTATCTCCCCAGTACTGGGTGACGTCGAGGTTATCTCACCACAAACAAGATAGAAGAGTTTTTCGATGTCGGCGTCCTCTGGTATTCAGGAACTGGAACGATAGCAAGTGTGACAAGAACCCCTTGGAGCTCAACTCCCCGGGTCCAATCCATACGGCCAGGAGGCACCAAGAACAGAATTATGCCACACTAATATCGCAACGATTCCGAAAATACCTGCGTGATCCTAAAAAAAATTTGAGTGAGAAGAGTAGTAGAATTAAAACACCTACGCCACAATTCCTCACCAGAGCGACGATGGGGATGAGGAGTAAAAAGAATTCCTACTCTCCGATATATAGCTAGACTCAAAATAGTTTTTCTTCTAGACTCGCCAACGGTTCGATCAATCAAGGGGGCTCCTATGGTCGGTCGAGGCTCTGATACCAACTTGTCACGCCCAATATGCGGTCCTATCCCCAAGGAACTCGGAAGTTCGACTAAGGATAGAAGCGCATACCGAAGATGCTTTGCAAGGTGGATATCATTACAACATACCATGTATTGAATAGATGAGAATACCAGATAAAGGCTTACACTCGCCACAAGCAACAGCATGAATACATCAATACATAGCAATCATCATACAGAAGAGCAGGATCCGACTACGGATTAAATCAAATGAAAAAGAAGAACGACATCCACCCTGCTAATCCCAGGCTGCCCACCGGGAACCCATCCTATGATCGACGAAGAAGAAGAAGCAGAAGAACTCCAAATAGAACAAGCATCGCTCTCACGTCAAATCATCGCTTTACCTGTACCTGCACCTGTTGTTGTAGTAATCTGTGAGCCATGAGGACTCAGCAATCCCATTACCATGGGTATCAAGACTAGCAAAGCCTAATGGGTATGGAATGGTTAAGTGGTGATGTTGCAGCAAGCACTAAGCATTTGTATGGTGGTTAACTTACAAGTACAAGAATAAGAAGAGTAAACAATGCATTAACGGACATCAATTAGTAATGATCAAGAAGTGATCCTGAACACCTATTTACGAGTCAAACATAACCCCACCGTGTTCTCTTCTTGGTTCAAACCTCACAAGAAGAGACGATCACGGTTACGCACGCGGTTGGTGTATTTTAATTGAATTTAGTGTCAAGTTCTCTACAACCGGAGGTTATAAATTTCCAAGTCGCCACACAACCGTGGGCACGGCTTTCCAAAAGATTTAACCCTGCAGGGGTGCTCCAAGTAGTCCATTATAAATTACCACACGCATCCTATGGAACATCCTCACACCATGATAACACGATGCTTACGATAAGGAATCCCGGTGGACAAGCCACTCATAAAAGGTAAAACTAAACCAGCAAGACCACCCGATGTGTCAATACCCCGATAAGAGCCGCGCGTATCTCGTTCTCAGGACACAGCCGTCTATGCATAGTGGACGGTAACAAAAAAAAGGACCTCGACTTGCCCCGAGGTGGCTCCGCCGACTGCTAGGTAGGTGGACCAACACTCATGAGGAGCACTGGCCCGGGTTGTTGATTAATTATCCACGGGGGCCGCCAGGTCCCTATGCAAGTTTAGTTGTTATTAGGCAAATGGTAAAACCAATGTTGGGCCTTGGTGGAGAAGTTTATCCTAAAACGAATGATCAGGGGGGTTCCCATCTGCCCCACATGTGTTAGAAGCGCTCATCAAGGGACATAACACCAGTATTATGGAAACTAGGGTGGCATGAGTGGAACAAAACACCAGGCAAAAGGACGAGCCTTCCACACACAACCAAGTATATAGATGCATTAATTAAATAAGAGATATTGTGATATCCCTTGATATCCATGTCCCAACATGGAACAACCTGCAACTGCACCTGCAACTAGCAACGCTATAAGAGGGGCTGAGCAAAGCGGTAACATAGTCAAACAACGGTTTGCTAGGTAAGGGTGGTTAGAGGCTGTATCATGGCATTAGGGGAGGCTGACAAACAAGTGGTAGGTAGCGAGACATAGCGATAGCATCGAGACAACTAGCAAACAAAGATAGTAGAGATATCCAAGGTAATGGTCATCTTGCCTGAAATCCCGCTAGGAAGAAGATCGAATCCATGAAGTAGTTGAACAAGCGTAGTCGAACGAATCCTCACTCCGTAACGTTACCGAGAACTATCGAGAAGAAGCACAACCGAAAAGAAGCAAACAACATGGTAAACAAACAAGCATAATCATGACATGATGCACAACCAAGTATGATGCATGTCCGGTTTAAGAATGCATGGCATGGCAAGAGTACAACATCAAATACTACACATTAAGTGAAGCTCAATATGCAACGAGTTGCATATTGACGAAACTCCACATTCAATTATTTAGTTCACTCTCATTTATGTACATGGAAATATTAAATATTGTTAAACATGGCAAGAGATGAAGCATAATAAAACTACCTATCTATGCAATTTAAATGAGGCCGGAAACAACACATAACAATTCCGGAAAATCCCCATATGTAAATTTTGAATTTGGTACTGTTCTGCCTAAAACACCATTTTAATGTTGTTAAACATGCCAATAAAATGCTATTCTACACATTTCTCTTGTCAAGTTACATATGTAGATCATTTAATTCGAAGCTATGGTTTGAAAGATATGAGCTAAATAGGTTTAACATGCCAATGATGCAAATGGATGCAAACCACAAGCACAAACATTTTAATCATGGATGCAACAATATATTATGAAACTACATGCAATTCTAAGCAAGTTTTATGTATGACATGACCAAAACGGAGCAACGGTTCAACAACTACAATCAACACAAGCTTTAGTAATAATCTGCCACAAACAGTCACATTATGATGCTATCTTGAGATGCACAAAACAGTAGGTAAAGCAATTTTAATATTTATGATGATGATATGTACCTGCAATCGACAGGGCAATCTTCAAATTACTCCATTGGCACAAATTCATAGGATGCATGGATTAATTACTACGATTTTTACGAAATGGAACTTTCTGTTAACAGGATGACAATTTTATCATGATGGCATCTTTAGAGCAAGAAAGAGTCATGCTACAGGAACATTATATGGCAACCAAGGGCACGGCATTGAAGTACACATCACATAGACCAAATCACATGAAGGAATCACATGCATATGGCTTACAGATTAGTGGCAATCATCAAGCAAAGTTAGCAAGTTTTAACAGTTTTTTGCAGTTAACATTAAGATGCACTTTTGCAATAGAGATTATGACATGTACATGAATCCTATTATGCATGCAAATGCCACCATGATGAAGTACACAGGGAGTAGATCATTTCACATATAAGGATCATCTCCATGCAATCAACATGGACAAAGTTGTAGCCAATACAAAATGCCAATATGATGATTTGTAGACAAAGGACTTGGTCCTTTTTTTACCCCGGGGACGAAATGGGACGGGATGGTGCAGCGGATCTGTTTGGTTGCGGGATGGCTCGGATCCGGGACGGGGCTGGTCGTGGCGGTCCAGGTCAGGGGTGGAAGAAGACCCATGGCAGCGGCGTCGTGGGGCTCTGGCGACACTCGGGATGGCCGGGAATGGGTCCGTGGCAACGCGGGCTTGCCGGATCCGGGCATGGTGGGGGTTGGAGGCACTCCGGCGAGGTGGCGGTTGGACTTGGATCTCAGCTCCCATGGCTGCTCTCTGTGCATGTACAGAGCGAGAGAAAGATCGTGAGAGGGAGAGAGATAAGCACGGGGGAGGAAGGAGGAGAGGGAGAGGGAGATGGGGCCGGCCTGGTCCAGCGGCGCTCCGGCGAGGTGAGGTGGAGGTCCGGCCGGCGAGGAGGCCGGGGTCGAGCGGGAGCTCGTGGCCGCGCTCGGGAGATGTAACACCCCCAGTGGTTATCTACAGTGACCACATGCTAATGTGCCATGTCATCATGATCATTTTTATTAAATTGCATGTAGGAATTAATCCAACATTCAAAATTCAGAGGTAAAATGCAAGTCAAGTATTTACTTCCTTAAACATGCAAGTAAAATAGTTCATATTATGGCAAATATTCCCTAAATAATTGTCATGATGAAACCAACCTCATTTGGATTCCCAAAATACCTCTGGATTTTAAAACAGTGGTCCAGCAGCACTTTTTCAGCCCTTTTAGATGCCAGCTTAATTTAAATGGATTCCTATTGGCCCCAAACTTTTTGTGCCACCTAACAATATTGTGCTTGATTTATGTGCAAAGTTTCACAGTTAACAAAAATCATTTGGTATCTAAAATAAATAGAGAAAAGGAAAAAGAAAAAGCCTAGCCGCTACTGTGCCACTGGACGCCTTCTCCTTCCCCTGGACAGGGGGAAGGCAGAGCCATGGCCGTGGCCTCTGGCCGGCCGTTCACGCGCCAAGGATCACTCGTGTCGAGCATTCGATGGCCCCTGGTGATGTATAAGAACACCCCCGGTACTGTTGACAACCCTAGCCCCCAAATCCCCCTCTCCCTCGCTCGTATTCGATGACCTGGACGAGGCCGAGCTCGCAGTCATCGTCATCGTCGTCGATCCCGTGGTCACCGGCCACCGTTTGCCATGATTTTATCTCCTGGAGGACCGCCGTCCGCTGCTTCATCGACTACGAGGACTTGCTCATGTCGGGGCACACCGCATCGCCGCCATCAAGCCGTCTTCTCCACGCGCGGCCGCCGGACGCTATCGTCACGTACGTCGCTGTCAAGCCACCCCCGGCCGTCCCAACCTTTCCCGTGAGCTCATGGTGAGCTCCACCATCGATCCCCCTCCTTCCCCCTTCTGTTTCCCCGCCGTAGGCCGCTGCACCACCACGCCCCTGCGCTGCCGGCATGTGCGCCCGCCGCGCCCTGGCCTCGCCCGCTCGTGCCTGCCGCTCCCTGACCGCTCCCCCGCTCGTCTTCTGCTGCTTTGCTGCCGCCGCTGCTGCTTACTCTGCTACTTGCTGGCGCTGCTACTGTTGTGCTGTGCTACTGCTGCTCAAGCCGCTGCCGCTGCTATGCTACTGCTGCTGCCCGTTGCTCTTCTGTTGTGCTGCTTCTTGCTGCTCGCTGCATACTGCTGCTACTTCCTTCTGCTGCTGCCGCCGCTGCTTGCTGATGTCGTTGCTTGCTAGCTGATGCTGCTCTGCCGCCGCTGCTGCTCATTGATGCTGCTCTTGCCGCCGCTCTCTGCCACCGTTGTTGCGTGGCTACTGCTGCCGCTGCTCTCTGCTGCTCTTGCTTCTTGCTGCTGCTCGCTGCTGCTTAATGCTATTGCTCCTGCTTGTTGCCGCCGGCTGCTGCTGCTATTGGCAATGGCCGAGTGTGGTGTGTGGTGTGTGTGCGTGCGTGTGCTGTGTGTGTGGCCGGCTGGGCTCTGTCCAGTAAGACCGGCCCTGTGTAATTAGTTAGTACTAATTAGGTTAGTTAGGTTTGTTGATTATTTAGTCTAATGCGCATATGACATGTGGACCCCATTAATTAAGTTAGTTTTTATTTATTTGTTTAGGTATAGTCTATGACATGTGGGCCACACACCCTGTTGACTGGACAACATTGACCTTTGACCTGCTGACTGTGCATGTTGAATCGGCCTCTGCACCCCACCTGTCATACTCTGTGGCTAGCAGCTGCTAGGTATAAAGAGAGATTCCACTATTTAGATTCGAATTAATATATTCCAGAAAATACTAAAATCTTTGGTAAATCATATAAATTCAACCGTAACTCGGATAAAAATAATTTATATATGAAAAATGATAAGAAAAATATAACGAATCCGAATATGCCATCCACATACCTGCCACACACCTCTAACATAACAAACGTTGAACATTTGCTATCGGAACCGCTAAATGGATAGTGTTTGGAGTCGGGAAAATATTCCCGAATATTTTCCCTCTTCTTTTAAAATGCTTAGGGATGCATTAGAGCATGTCACCCACACATCTTGCCGTGCCATTGCATTTGTGTTGCATTTGTTTGCTCTGTTGTTTATTGTTTCCCCTCCGTTACTTTCTTTTCGGTAGACCCCAAGACCGTTGTTGATCCGGTGATCAACTACTTCACCGTCGAGGATCCGTTTCTGTCTACAGAGCAACCAGGCAAGCAAACCCCCTTGATCATTCCTATATCGCCCATTCTCTCTCTCTCTCTCGTGCTTGCATTAGATTTTGCTACTGTTATTTGATAACTCCTATTCTGAAGCATAGCCTGATTTTGTAAACTGTTGTTGATACTTTATCTGTTGTCCTATATGCTTAGTACAGACTGGTTAGTTATAACGCCCCGGACACACTCGCCAGCGGTTGTTACTCCTGGCGGGATCTAAACTAACCCCACAGATCAATACTAGTCTTTCCTGCGCACTTTGTCCTCACTCCTGCGCACCCGGGAGCAACTTCCCGGTCGGTCACCCATACTGAAATTATTCCAAGCTGAGCACGCTTAACTTTGGAGTTCTTTCCAAATGGGCTCCCGGAAAAGAAGAAATTCCTTATTGATATGAGTAGTCTATCATCCCTATTAAGCCAGGCTATCACATACACCCCCACTTAGAGGAACCAACGTCCTCGTCGGGCCACAGGAACGTTCCCTCTTGGCACATATGTCTGTGCATCCAGTCCGGCACATGTGCCATGCCGTGTGCCACGACGGGTCACAGACGTCATGCACAACATGACCGTGCACCTGTCCGCAAACATCCGTGTAACCGCGAGGGTCGGCTCTGATACCAACTTATAACGCCCCGGACACACTCGCCAGCGGTCGTTACTCCAGGCGGGATCTAGACTAACCCCACAGATCAATACTAGTCTTTCCTGCGCACGTTGTCCTCACTCGTGCGCACCCGGGAGCAACTTCCCGGTCGGTCACCCATCCTGAAATTACTCCAAGCTGAGCACGCTTAACTTTGGAGTTCTTTCTGAATGGGCTCTCGGAAAAGAAGGAATTCCTTATTGATATGAGTAGTCTATCATCCCTATTAAGCCAGGCTATCACTAAGATCCATCAGTGGGCCCTCACCCTTGTCCTTGTTGCCTTGCTTTACTACCGGTGACTCGATCCATGTGATCGACATGCTGAGACCGAGCACACCACCGCACTCCCCCTTAGTTGTACGACTCTGCAGAGCTACTATCGAGTGTCGAGGGTGATACCTCTTACCTCACTCCTGATGATATCTCTGTAGTGCAGCTAATCGGTTGTGGATTACAGAGGGTGATTCCTCATTCACCACCTCCGATGATGACTCTGTTGTGCAACCCCTCAAGTGTGAACCCATCGAGGGTGATTCCTTCAAGTTCACCTTGACGGATACATCGAGAAGGAATCCATCGAGGGTGATTCCTCAGATTTCCCCCTTGATGTTATGGACACATGGATACCTTGACTTTTATCTCAGTCCCTTGTTGAAGACGGGTCGTCCCCGAGGGGTACCCGCGAGAGTTGTTGAAGTCGGGTTGACCGTGAGGGTACCCGCGAGATAATTACGCAGCACGGTCGGGCAGGCAGACCGCCCCAGGAGAGGGATGGGCCTGTCCCTTGCCGTAAGTCCGCGAGACGGGGTGACAGGATCACTGATCGTCACCGTGAGCTCCCAACACACTAACGGGTTTGGATATGTGATCTGAGTAGGCCTCTGGCCTTTTCGCACTAACCACCACGCGGGATAAGTTATGGGCACTCGGTGTCGTACGATTCTCCCGAAAGCTCTTCAGATGTCACAGTTCAGAGATGTGGGCTGATTGTTGGGGTGGATGGTAACCGCCTGCGCTTGTATAAGGGGGTGAGTCTGGTCCCCGGCCAGTCGCACAACGCGCAGGAGTGCAAAGGGCGATGGGCCCAAGACCCCTGTGCGCTTAGGATGTAGACCGGCATGCTGACCTCTCTGTTGAACCTAGGTAGGACTACGTCGTGTCGATCAGCCGAGGCCGGGCATGACCTGGAAAAGTGTGTCCGGCCAGAGTTAATCGAGCGTGTTGGGTAAGTTGGTGCACCCCTGCAGGGAAGTTATCTATTCGAATAGCCGTGTCCACGGTAACGGATGATCGGAGTTGTATCCCGATATACTACAACTAGAACTGGATACATGTGACACTAAACTGATATGATGGCTCCGGGATCACTTCCTCGTGGGGGTAGATGAGGAAGGATCTCTGGGCGTTACTAATATATATTTGTTACTACATGTTAAGTTATTCTACTCTCTTCTGTTGCTGCAAGGCGCTGCAAGATGCTAGTCTTCGATAGGCTAGGCCTTTCCTCTATTCTGGCCTTTCTGCAGTTTAGTCCACAGATACAGCCCCTTCCCTTTGATACCGATGCATACTTAGCATAGATCTGATGTAAGTCTTGCGAGTACTTTGGATGAGTACTAGTGGTTACTATGCTACCTTTTTTCCCCCTACCCGATTGCTGCGATCAGATGACGGAGTCCCGGAGACAGCTGATCCCGCCGACGACTACTACTACACCGACGGAGCCTACTACTACGTGGAGACCAACGACCAGGAGTTGTTCGAAGGCTCCCAGGCAGGAGGCCTGCGCCTTTTTGATCTAGATGTCATTGTTTTGCTCAGCCTTCTTAAGGCAAACTTGTTTAGTTATGTCTGTACTCAGATATTGTTGCTTCGGCTGACTTATGTATTCGAGCCTTCGAGGCCTGACTTGTAATATAAAGCTGTATGACTTTAATTTGTGTCTAGAGTTGTGTTGTGATATCTTCCCGTGAGTCTCTGATCTTGATCGTGCGCATTTGCGTGTATGATTAGTGCACGATTGAGTTGGGGGCGTCACAGGAGATCGGGCTCCTCCCGATCCAGAGCGAGGGAGGTTGCGGGGAGTCGGCGGCGTACGGCTGGCTCGGGCCCAGATGGGCTTGGGCGGGCTGGATCTGGGCTCGCGGGCTCGGCGGCTGAGAGGTGGGAGAAGGTGGCGGTTGTGCAGTGGAGGAGGCTGGCGGCGGCGCGGATTTTGAGGTGGAGGGTAGGGTTTCCAGATTAGGCAGGGAGTAGGCTTCCTTATATAGGCAGGGGAGCAAGGGTTTGAGGGGGTTTTGAGGGGTTTCGGACCCTCCGGTCGCAATCGAATGGCTCCGATCGAGGGGCAGGCTAGGTGGGTTTAGTAGGCTGTGTAGAGAGGCCATGGGCTGAGAAGAGAGGGAAACAAACAAGCGGCCCGGCAACAGTTTTATTTGGAAAACATCTGACGATTAAGCCGGCTATAGTGCCGCTATAGTTTAACGGATGGGCATCAAACGACCTCCGAATGCGACAAAATTTGGCAGGCGGTCTACCTACAAAATAACAAGGCCGCACGCCAACTTTCAACCCATTCCAAGAACGTTTTATTCCCACTAAGAAAATAATATTTTAACAATGTCACAGGCGCGTGCAAGTGTGGTTGGTCTCGGAACGGTCAACGAAACCCAACGGGGAGAACCGGCAACTACGAACGGATGCAAGTTTTATGAAAACATGCGGATGCAATGCGCATGATGACATGATGAAATGCAACAAGCCAAATAATTAACGCAGCGATCATGAAAACATGGAAGGCATCTGAAGCGTCGGTCTTGGGCTGTCACAATTTGTTCACCGTAATTTTTAAAAATGTTCATCAAATTCAAAAAATGTTCATGCAATTTTCAAAAATTTCTTCTGATTTTTTTAGAAAATGTTCTTGAATTGATAATTTGTTCATGAAGTTCAAAAAATTTTCATCAAATTCAAAATTTGTTCATCTGATAAAAAAATGTTCATCAATATCCAAATTCACAAACATATTTTGAAATCATGAACATATTTTCAATTTCGTGAACATTATTCGAATTCAGCGACATTTTCTGGCTCCATGAACTTTTTTGAAATTGGCATTTTTTTTAATTTTGGAAAGTTTTTGAAATCCCGAATTATTTAAAAAAGAAAAAAAAACGAAAAAAAACGAAACAAGAAAATAGGGGGGCTCCCCGTTGCCGCCCAAGGGCCGGCCTAAAATTGGCGCGGGGCAGCGGGGGGGGGGGGAGGGGTGGGTGCGCGCGCGTCCACTCCTTGGTGCATGCTGCGTCATATAGGAGCTCCCACAAAACCGCACCGCCGACCCATTGTCTTCATCAGCGGTTTATAGGTCATTTTGCAAACGGACGCCTGAAGCGTTGCGAGCTGGGCCGGCCCATTTTGCATATTTCTTTTATCTGTTTTAAAGTGCAAAAACTGGTGCGCCCACGATGGATCGAGCTCAAGACCTGAGCGTTCACAGCGCGCGCTAACCACTAGGGACATGGCACACTTGTGCATAGAAGCTTCTTTCATTCTTTTATTCTTTCTTCAGTTCGCATTTCTTTTTCTTTTTTCTGTTCTTTTCTCTTTTCTATTTATTTCTTTTTCTTAAATGCGTAATTTTTAATTGATGAACCTTTTCTTCAAAATCGACAAACTTTTTTAAAAAATCCATGAACTTTTTTTCAAAATTTGTGAACTTTTTCAAACTTTTGAATGAACTTTTTCAAGATTCGTCAACTTCTTTCGAAATCGATGAACTTTTTTTCAAAATAAACTTTTTTCAAATTTGATGATTTTTTTTTCAAAATTTATGAACTTTTCGCTAGTCTTCGTCTGGAGGTCCTATACTTTGCGTTAAGTTTTTTTTGACGGTATACTTTGCGTCAAGTAGGTGCAGTTTCCAACAGAGGCTCCACTTGGCAGTCTTTCTGGTCCGTTTCCACGGTCGGCCCTATGTTTCAAGGCCCTAGGCGAACTCGACGACATGAGCCCCTATGTCCTAAGACCATATATATGTATGTGTGTGCGTGATACATAAGCACACACACACACATATATATATAGGACAAATGTTTTCTACCACCCAGTGGTAGTTACCATCACTTGAGTTTTGTATGTTATATGTAGTATCTATCAAATTGGAGAGTACGTACGAGTAGTATGTAGTATATAAGAATATTTAGGTAGTATATATACTACTTTTTTGGTACTATGTATCGTATTTTGAGTAAGCTCTTTTTTACGTACAAATATGTACGTATTTCACAAATATAATAAAACCATGTGCCAACTTGTAATTTTTTCATGTAACTCACCTTGAAGTATCTTATATATAGTATATGGACATACTTACAATGATAAAGTAGTATATATACTACTATATAATAGTATATGAGACATGAGGGTAACTACCCCAAATACATCCTAGGTAGTTACCCTAATAGTATATGAGACATGAGGGTAACTACCCCCAAATACATCCTAGGTAGTTACCGTCATGTCTCATATACTACCATATGAAGATATATATACTATTTTATCATTCTAAGTATGTTCATATACTATTTTTAAGATACTTCAAAGCAATATATATGAAAAAATTGCATGTGAGTCCATAGTTTTTTTATATTTTGAAAATACCTTCATATTTATACGTATAAAACAATATACTAAAAAATTAGTACATACTACTACCTAAAAAGTAGTATATATACTACTCAAATATTTTTATATATTACATACTACACGTACATACTCTCGTTTTTGACATATACTACATACAACATACATAACTCACATGAGGGTAACTACCCCTGGGTGGTAGCAAACATTTGTCCTTCCCTATATATATATATATATAGGAAAAAAATAATATATAGCATGGATTTGCTATCCATACTAGCAAGGGGGGTGCCTATCGGAACCGTTCATGTGCTTTGAGATCCGCACGGTTGGGTGATAAGGTTCCGAATTTCTAAATTGTTGAATTTCGCCATGACGCAAGAGGTAAGCTTGGCATGCACCTTTATGTCAGTGTAGTCCCGAAATAGCAAGCTAGTCTCTGAATTTGTAGTCGTTTTCAGATCAAAGTCTGCCTCTCCTTTCTCACATGGCAATGGGCGACACTAGCTATTTTGGGCAAACAAATACAGTGGCCGGTGGAGGTCAAATACCCAAAGTTCTGAGCCCAGCGGGTCATGGCGCCGGCCGGGGCTCCGCCTGGGGCGGGGGTTGCCGTCTGCTCGCCACCTCCGGTGGCTTCCCTCCCAGCACCCCCGTCATCGCCGCGCCCAGGCCCCGTCGCCAGCTGCTCCACGGCGACTTGGCCCCAGACCTCCTCGACTGCTGCCTCTGTGCCGGGGACCTCGGTGGTGACCACTTCGGTGGCCGCTCACCCCCACCCACCATGGACTGCAGCCTACTCCAGGAGGGGCAGATCGACCTCGACCCCGGTGATGTCCTCTCGGCGCAGTGCTCGGCTTGATGCTGCTCGGCCGGCTGGCAGTCCGGCTCTGCCCATCCCGGAGCGGGCGGAGCTGCGGGCCGCGGTACGCAACCTCGAGTCAGGTACTTCAGTCATCCCAGCTAGTTCCTCTACCTGCTCGTTTTCCGCCCTCGAGTCGGCCCCGCTCGGCCACCTAGCCAAGGTTGTGGCAGACTCGGCGATTGTCTTCAGGTGGGAAGTCGCTCCCCCCTAGTTCAGATTGACGCGAACCGCACCTAGGAGATTCTGGATGGGCGGTTGGCCGAGACCCGCGCTCGCTTGTCCTCTACCCCGACCCCTGGGACTAGTGGCCCGCCCCCTCCCGTGTGGGCGGCCGCTCAGTCCTCGACGGCAGTCGTTGAGGTCCGTGGCCGCACCCGTTCTCGCACCGCCGCCATCCGTGCCCAAAGTGCCTCCCATGTCTTGGGGTCAAGCAGCCCCCCGATGGGGTCTTGATGCGGACCCTCATTTGGAACATCCGCGGCTTCGGCCAAGATGGCCGCCGCCGCCAACTCGTCGAGTACATGCGTGATGAACGAATTGACATAGTGGCCATCCAAGAAACCATGCGCACGGAGTTTTCCCTGTCTGAACTCGAACGCTTGAGCACCCACCTGTTTGCCTGGCACTGGCTCCCTTCTAGTGGGATTGCCGGCCACTCAGGTGGCATCCTTTTAGGCGTGAAGGATGCCACCTTCGACGTGGGTAGCATGGACCGGGGTGAGTTCTATGTTAGCATGGAGCTCTTCGAACGGGCTCTCAACTTCAAATGGGAGGTCATAATTGTTTATGGCCCCGCCGACCACCGCCGATCCGAGGCCTTCCTCGCCAAGCTCAGGAGGAAGGTCTCGGCCGCCCAACTCCCGGTGGTGGTGGGGGGCGATTTCAACCTCCTCCGCTTCGCGGAGGATAAGAGCAACGATCTAGTCAACTTCCCTCGGATGCAAATGTTCAACGACTGCATTGCCGAGCTCGGCCTCCGAGAGTTAGATAGGGTTGGTGCCAGATACACCTGGACCAACTGCCAGGCGGACCCGACCCGTTCCGTTCTGGATCGCGTCTTGGTCTCCCCGGAGTGGGAGCTCCGCTGCCCCCTTGCCTCCCTCCGGGCCATCACCCGGATTGGGTCGGACCACGTCCCTCTACTACTGTCCTCAGAGAATGACCGCCCTCCCCCACCCCCGAGGTTTCGCTTCGAATCATTCTGGCTTAACCAGAATGGTTTCGTCGAAGCCGTCCGTGATAGGTGGATGGAGGCCCGTCTCTCTCCCCACCGATCCCTCTCAGCGGTCGACGATTAGCACTTCTGCGCCAAACGCTCGAGACAGTTTATGAAGGGATGGGGCGCGAACCTAGGTCGCGACTTGCGTGAGGGCAAGAAATCCATCCTCGATTCCATACAGGCGCTTGGCCTCCGAGCGGACTCGGTAGGAATTTCACCTAACGAGTGGCTGCTTCGGTATGACCTGGAGGATCAGCTCTCGATCATCTATACCGACGAGGAGACCTATTGGCGCCTCCGTGGGACCCAAAAGTGGGTCCTCAAGGGTGACGCCAATACGGCTTATTTCTAGGCCATCGCCAATGGCCGTAGACGGCAGAACTCCATCCCCTTGCTCTGGGACGGAGAGACTCTCCTTCAGCGCCCGGCTGACATCCGTGTGCATGTCGACGGCTTCTATAAAGCCCTTTTCTCCCCCTCCCCTAGGGGTGGCTTAGCTCTAGCGGCAGACTTTTGGTCCGACGAACAGCGTGTCTCGGTCGAGGAGAACGCGGCCCTCACGGCCCCGTTCTCCGAGGAGGAGGTCTGGTCTGCCATCAAGGGCATGAATCCGACGTCCGCGCCGGGCCCTGACGACCTGCCAGTCAAGTTCTTCCAAACCTTCTGGAACGTCATTAAGCTGGAGGTGATGGCCCTCTTTGAGGAGTTCTATGTAGGCTCCATCGACCTCCACCGCCTTAATTATGGGATCATCACACTGATTCCCAAGGTCACCGGCGCTTCGGACATCCGTCAGTTCCGCCCGATCACGGTGATCAACGTGATCTTCCGCATCTTGGCGAAGGGGTACGCCAATAGGGTGACCCCTTTGGCTGACCGCATTACCCACCCGAACCAGTCGGCATTCATTCAAGGCCGATATATCCTGGATGGGGTCCTAGTCTTTCACGAGGTCCTCCATGAGGTCCGATCCAAACGCCTCAAGGCTGTCTTCCTGAAAATAGACTTCCACAAAGCCTATGACACGGTCAGCTGGTCCTTCCTTCGGGAAGTGTTGCTCCGGAAAGGGTTCGACGATCGTTGGGTCACCCGGGTCATGCAGATGGTCTCGTCCGGGCGGACCGCGGTTAACATCAATGGTGAGATTGGCCCCTACTTCCCCACCTTATGCGGGGTTAGACAGGGCGACCCCTTCTCCCCTTTCCTGTTCAACATGGTGGTTGACACATTGGCTACAATCCTCGATAAGGCGAAAGCCGCGGGCCACCTCCGCGGTGTAGTGCCTCACCTTGTGGAGGGTAGTGGTGTGTCCCTTCTTCAGTATGCTGACGACACCATCATCATGGTGGAGGGCTCCGCGGCCGATATCACGAACCTGAAATTCATCCTCCTCTGCTTCCAGCAGATGTCGGGCCTCAAAATCAACTTCGATAAGAGCGAAGTGATGGTGATGGGCTACCCCCCCCTCGAGAGCCAGAGTATCGCTGACCGCCTCAATTGTCAGCTGGGCTCCTTCCCCACCACCTACCTGGGGATTCCCATTAGTGACTCTCGGCTCTCCGTGGCGGACTTGAGGCCTACGGTGCTCAAGCTCCAACACCGTATCGAGCCTTGGCAGGGTAGATGGCTCTCTAAGGCGGCTCGGACGATCCTCATCAACTCCTCCTTGTCCAGCCTGCTCCTGTTCATCATGAGCTTCTACAGCTTGCCCGAAACGCTCCATCATGAGATCGGCACTGTCCAGGCTAGATTTTTCTGGGCCGGCGAAGGTGATAAACAGAAGTACCATATGGTTCGCTGGCCCGACATCTGCAAGCCGCGCGACCAGGGCGGTCTCGGGATCATGTCCACCAAACGCATGAACATTGCCCTCCTGACACGCTGGCTCTGGAGGATCGCTAATGGGGAAGATGGACTTTGGCTCCATATCATCCGGAACAAATACCTACGTGGCCAGCCGCTTGCCTTCTGCCAGAGGTCTGGTGGCTCCCAGTTCTGGCAGTCCGTCATCCAGTTGCTCCCGGTCCTACGCATCGGGACCTCCATCGTGGTCGGATCCGGGACATCCACCCTGTTCTCATTCGACCGGTGGGCTGGTGACGCCCCTTCGCGGTCCGCTTTCCAGACTTGTTCAGCATCGCGGTGGATCCTCGGATCTCCGTCGAGGCGGCCCTTATTAACTTAGGGCGCCTCGCATTCCGGCGTCCATTTGGGCCTCCGGACCTTATCGCCTGGCACGAGCTCCTTGAGACCGTCGCCCTTCACGAGCCGAACCTAGAGCAAGCGAACGATCGCATCGCTTGGCACCTAGAGCCCTCAGGTAAATTCTCCATGAAGTCTCTGTACCAGGCCATCGCTGCCACACCTGCACCAGAGCCCCTTGAGTTGATCTGGTCGATTAGACTTTCTCTGAAGATCAGGATCTTTCTGTGGCAATGGATCCGCGGCCGTGTCCCGTCCGGTGTGGAGGTGCTTATGCGGAATGGCCCGGGCGATGGGATCTGTCCCCTGTGTGGAACAGAAGAAGACTCGAACCACATCTTCTTTTCGCGTGTGTCCGCCCAGTTCCTCTGGTCCTGCCTCCGCGAGGTCGTTGGTGGTTGTTGGTGTAACACCAACTTCCCAGACCTCTTAGCTGAGATCCAGGCTTCCCCCCCCCCCCCCCCCAACGGGACGCCACATTAGGTGGTTGACTATTGGGGTCCTGGCATGGACGCTTTGGACGGTTCGCAACAAGCTTGTGATCCAGCGTGTGCCTCTTCGACGTGCTACTGACGCGGTGTTCAAAATGTGTGGCTATTTGCAGCTTTGGCGGCCGCTTAGCCGCCACCGGGACCAGGACGCCATCAACATCATCATTGCTGACCTTCGTGTGATGGCTCTTCGCTTGGTGCCGCCGCTTCCTCCTCCACCACCTGAGCCGGATTAGCTTCTTCGCTTGCGGTGCTACCGCCTTTGTTTTTTATTTCAGGGCTTGTTGAGCTGTGCCCTCAGCAGAACCCTCCCGTACGTTGTGTCGTGCTACCTTGTGTGTGTGTGTGGACTCATGTTGAACTTTGTTGCTGTGGTGGTTTGCTTTATCTATAAAGCGGGGCGAAAGCCTTTCTCGGTAAGTTCTGAGCTGTGCTGCACTCGTCCGGGCATTGAAACTTGCCATTTTGGTTCAGCTCGGTGTACACGGTTCGGCACCGTCCGCGCTAGAAAACGAAGCCTCTTGACCGGCTCTTTTTATGTTAAAGCATGGAAGCCCCGTTGAATGCAACCAATATAATTTGTACGTGAGTATATGTCGACCTACTGGCACAATGGTCGTCCATCTAGGTGTAAGCACTAACGACACCGACTAGCTGCATGCAATAACTAACGCCATGGCTCGGCTCTTGCTTTGCATATAAGCAAGCTTCTTCCTCATTTCTTGCCCCTGCGCTGCACTAACTCCACGGTTCAGCTATCGTTTTTATCGAAGAATGGAGGGTTCGGGAGATGGGCGTGCAAGCAAAGGAAGCCGGAGCCCCCCCCCCCCCCCCCCCCCCCCCCCCCCCCCCCCCCCCCGTGGGGCCATTGTTGCGATGGAAGACGTGTTTGTAGGAGCCATCGTCCCTGCTGCCGACGATGCCGACCTCGTCGGTGTTGCAACGATTCACATCAGTGGCCAGAAGGTAATTCTCTGTGTGTCCGACAGTTTTGTTTTTCGAAATAAAGACTACCTATTGAATATTAGTTTTTTGTTTTTTAGTACCTTGATCAGCCGCACAACTTTTCCCTCTAACTATAAAGCAAGTTTCCATGCTGATTCCTTCTGTCGAGCATGGGGGGCACTGTCGATTCATGGAATGCATGTCAACATGGTATGGATGAACACTTATACGGGCGTATTGGTTTCATGGTTTTCATGCTAATTGTAAAAAGGCCCTTCACTCATGGTGGTTGTAGGCCAGGCTGCTTGGCAAGATGTTGAACCATAGGGATCTGACGAAAGAGATTAACTTCATCCTCGACGACGGCACTAGAGCTATTGAGGCAAGGATAAGGTATTTCTTTAGACCGCCACTGACAGTAACTGTATCTTTCATGCCTTCTAGTAAAAAAATGTCATTTTCGGTGCGGATGCGGACCAACTCAGGTAAAAATAACAATGCCGCATTTTTCAGCAGCCCAAATACTTCTGGTAGTGTGCTTGACAGCATGTTCGTTTTAGGCCTGTAATTGGAGCTCTAAGAGCCCCCAAACTCCATCTCGACAACGTACTGTCTTTTCTCCTCGTCAAGCGAGGCGATCAAGTCGTGAAGCTTCTTAACGCTGCACCTCGAGCTGATCGCGAGCGCCCGTCCATTCGGCTGGTTCTGATCTTCTTCGTCAAACTCGGACTCCGCACCACCACCTCCTGCAGGGAAACCAATGCCCTCTTCTTCTTCTGATTCGGATGATGCATCGCCGATCCGTCGGGGTGCACTAGTAGAAAACGGGCCTTCTGTCCCGGTTCGGGAGGGCCTTTAGTCCCGGTTAACCAACCGGGACTGCGCAATCGGGACTAAAGCCCCCCCCCCCCCCTTAGTCCCGGTTGCATTACGAACCGGGACTAAAGGCCCTCCACGTGGCCGCTGTCTGGGGCGGGGGATGGAGGACCTTTAGTCCCGGTTGGTGTTACCAACCGGGACTAAAGGCTCCACCTCGGGACTAACGGAATTTTTTTGATTTCTTTTTAATTTGTTTTTAAGTTTTATTCCGATTTTCAAATCTTTGATTTATTTGACAATTTAATCTCTAATCACCCCTCCTCACTGCTCCAGCGTGGAGCACTCATTCCAAATCGTCTAACTTCCCGGCCGGTCACCCATCCTCTCACTGCTCCAGCCCCAGCACGCTTAACTTCCTGGTTCTATCGCCCCTAGTTTCCAAGTCTGCACTTGTTGTTTTCCTGACAATAGTAAGCTATCAATCATATTATGCCTTAGGTCTTGATGTCACATGATTTAATTTTTTGAATTCCAAACAATTATTAAAATAAACAAAATAAGTAATAATAATATTGAATTTCAATGAAAATAAAATAAGTAATAATATTATTTTATTCATTTTTTTGCCATTTATTCATTTTTTGCCATTTATTCATTTAATATGGCATAATTAATATCTTTAAATCTGTAAATCGAAATTCGACAAATAATATATCCATTATTATCAGAAAAATGTGAGGAATGCAAATATGACAATCTTATTATTATCAGAAGTTATACCTTATTGTTATATGTATCATATCAATCCTATTAAGCCATTGAGCATGATGTCACACGTTTCACCGTTTGAGTTTGAAACTATTATTATAAAAAACAATAATTATTTAGTAATACTAATATTTATTGAATAAGTAGTTTGACCACTGTTTGACCATAGTTTGACCAAAAAATCAAAAAAACTTAAATTTGAGGATAACTTTTTTTCCTTTCGGAATTTGAGGATTCTAAAAATTTGCAAAACGGCCTATGGCAGTTGAAATCGAAACCGGCTTCTCGTGCTGAACATTTTGATATATTATACGTTTTTTTCGACATCGTATGCAAAAGTTATAGCCGTTTTACTTTTTCATAACACTTTTTTGCAAAACATGTCGAAATTTATGTTTTTTAAGTTTCCTAACTAGTAGATGTAGTAACATAACTACATCTCGAAGGATTTTAATTTTTGAAGTTTTTATCATTTTTCTTTTGTTTTTTTCAAAACTGAAATGGCGATACGGGGGTTAGAGTTTGAAAATTTCAGAACCCCTTTAGTCCGGGTTGGTGTCCATCCAATCCTACCGTCGACTACATCTGCTAGCACCGTCCCAGCCAGAGTCACAACTAAGGTTAACCAAGCCAGAGTCAACCCTTTCTAACTTCATTTGCTATTTTTCATGCATTTAATGATTTTTTTTGAGCTAAATGACCCTGAAATTGAAAAGCACTACAAATGAACTCTGAAAAGGTTGAAACTTGGCATGGTATCATCATTTCACCCACATAGCTTGTGCTAAAAAGTTGAGAGGGTTACGGCAAAAACTGGATGCACTTCATGTACAAACTGGACCATCTCCTTCGAAGTATCAAGGTTTCGGACGAAAACTCATCTGTTACAAAGGCATTTCATTTTTTTAAACTTATTTCAACTCCAGACTTTTTGTGCATTCAGTATGCACCATTCAAAGCCACATCCTCAAATTTCAACCCTTTCTAACTTCATTTGCTATTTTTCATGCATTTAATGATTTTTTTTTAGCTAAATGACCCTGAAATTGAAAAGCACTACAAATGAACTCTAAAAAGGTTAAAACTTGGCATGGTATCATCATTTCACTCACATAGCATGTGCTAACAAGTTGAGAGGGTTACGGCAAAAACTGGATGCATTTCGTGTACAAACTGGACCATCTCCTTTGAAGTATCAAGGTTTCGGACGAAAACTCATCTGTTACAAAGGCATTTCATTTTTTTAAACTTATTTCAACTCCAGACTTTTTGTGCATTCAATATGCACCATACTACAACATGTTAAAATCTACAGAAAGAACTAACTAAAAATAATAAAAACAACAATTAAATGACTAAAACAACTATATAAGCAAAACAGTACTGTTTTAATTAAAATCCTAATTTAAATTATTCTAAAAATAACCAAATAAATCTTACCGTGACAACAATCTAACATGTTACTAGGAGCAAAAAGAATTAAATTAAAAACTATTTTTAAACTCAAGTTATTCACAATCTAGGGTTTGAAGCAAATTTGAACAAATTCAAATTTAAACCATTCAAATTTGAAAACTAATGGCACAAACAGAAACTAGACAAAATTTTGAATCTAATGCAAAAAAGAATCACTCAAAAACATCAAATATCCTAAAAGATATAAGCAATTTAATACAAAAACTAAAAACAGAAAACAAATGGAAAAAGTAGAAGAAAAAAACTTTCAGAACCCCTTTAGTCCCGGTTGGTGTCTCCAACCGGGACTAAAGGTCCCATTTGAACCGGGACTGATGCCTGCCGAGCCCCGACCGGCGCCCTAGCCGCTCGAACCGGGACTAATGCTCACATTAGTCCCGGTTCGTAATGCAACCGGGACTAATGTGTAGATCGAGCTTGGACCAAAGCCCTGTTTTCTACTAGTGGTGCGCTCGGCCCCGAAGCGGGGATCCCGTACCCATCCATCCTGCGTCAAAAAATGCCAGCGAAAGGAATAGTCATTTATTCAGAAGAAGCACATTCACTATTACAGATCAGCGATGCCTTTGCAACACCTCGTTGCGTGGTGCACTGGACAAAAAGACGATTTCAATACCGAGTATTCTATAGGCCATGCGCGCATACATGTTTATACATGATCTGTGGATACATAGAAACGTGCAAACCGATTTGGTGAGCTTAAGAAAGTGAATGCAGACATGATCCAAGGAAAAATCAAAGGACTATGATATCGATGCAGACGGCACTGCCTGTCACTGCAGGATGGCTCTAGCAGGTCAGACTAGATCCCTCGACTTGTTCTATCAAACACTTTAGAGGGAGAAGGACATAACTTAGATCTGCCGTGCTCCGCCGCCCTATGAACAAACAAGTTCGTCAATCTTCTGCTGCTATGGAATTGTCGAGGACCATGGACGAGAAGGAGGCGGATCAGACCAGGGTTGGGTCGGCGTCGCCGGCTGGCTCGGTGGCCGTGGTCCTCCCCGGCCGGACTGCTGCGCCTCCGTCGGGGCTGAGGCTATCCCGAGCGCCACGCATGGGGAGCTGGCGTGGTCCCTTGCCGCCGTGTAGGATCACGCCTCCGCCGGTTCTAGGGCAGTCCCTTCCTCGACTGGTCGGGAGTGCTCACCGGCGGCGGGTCCTGGTCTGGGATCGGAGGATCGAGCTGATGGCTCGGATGCGAGATCACAGGAGATTCAAATCGGGGCAGCCTCGGAGGACGGGCCCATGTTGCATGCAGATCGCGCACCGGGCCAAGACCGTTCGTGGGCTTTCCTAAGGGCATCTCCAATAGTTGTAAGATAGGTGTTGGTAAATTTGCCACCTAGGACATAGTGATGATGTGGCATGTAATAAATGTGAAGAGAGAGCAATGCTGTATGTAGATTAACCAACAACCTTTGCACAAGCTCCAAGGTGAAATAGAGAGCAATCACATTTATTTTCTCATCATCTATTGGATAACTTAGATACAACCTATTGGAGTAGTTGTATGATAGCTTGTTGGTTGATGACATGGACATTTTACCAATAAGACTTACATACAACCTGTTGGAGATGCCCTAAGGCGACGCATGCGTGCTCTCTGGGGAGGATATCCTACGCTGACATCGGTCGGGCAGTCTGACTCACCCAAGCCGCCATCGATCGCATCGTCCCCGTCGACATCATCTCCTCGCGCCGCCCAACTTCCGATCGCCAGGTCGCTGGTCCCCTTGCGGACGCCGCCGCCGACTCCAGCACCAACCTCCTCTGCCGGAGACTCCCGCTCCTTCGCGGCGGTCGCGGCGTCGCTGTTGCAGCCAATGGCGGGCGTGCCTCCTATGGTGCGGGCCGCCTCGGCTGCGGGAGGGCCAAACCCCTACGGTCCTCCGGTTGCTTCGCGCCCTCCAGCCCCGGTGCCGGGCTACACCAGTCCTCCACTTCAGCAGCAGCGTGGGCCGGCACCGGTTTACGGCTATGGCGGGACTCAGCCCCAAGGTTATGGCCAGGCAGGGCAGTACCTCTCGCCGTATGGCCCGGCCATCGCCGGAGGGCCGGCTCCTTTGTACGGGGCTTTGCCGGCGGGGGTGCCCGTTGCTCCTCAGTTCCACCCTGGGGGGGGGGGGCGGCGGCTCAACCGGCCCAGAAGCGTAAGAAAAAGAAGAAACCGCAACAACAACAGCTTGCTGGTGGTGCCATGCAACATGGTTTTCATCATCCTCCTCAACACTTGCCGGTTCAGCAGCAGTTACCGCAGCAATCGTTACCACAACAGCACGCGCAGTCTTATCAACAAGGGCAATACCAGCAGTTTGATCCACATGTGCCGTAGGTGCCACAGGGTCCTGCTGTTGTCGATGTACCACCACCGATGGCTACCGTGTCTGATGTGCAGGTTGACACTACAACGCCCAAGAGCAAGGCTAAGAAAGGGGTACGTTGCTGGAAATGCGCGGTTGATACGCACGCAGCGAAGGATTGCACGGTCCAACATTATTGTTATATTTGTGACAAAATTGCTCATCCGATGTTGCACTGCCCGGTTCTCAAGCTCCCTAAGCCAAATGCCTTTGTTTTCGGTGTTGGCGCAGAGGAGACTTACTTTGCCCAGTTGCCAGATTGTGTTGTGAAAGATCACTTTGCGCCCACCCAGACACCTGTCGCCCATGTTCAGATCAGTGGGTTGATGGTACCTGCTAGCGTTGTCGAGAGCCAGATTGCCAGGAGATGTCCGGTACAAAATCAATGGAAGTGGGAGGCTATTCAGCATGAATCGGATGCTTATCTTATTAGCTTTCCGTCTTTTGAGGACTTGGACAGGGTGGATGGTATTCAGATGAACGTGCCGTTGGTTAACGCCCAGATGACTATTTCCGCTTGGAAGTCACAGGATATCCCACATAAGCTCGAGCTTCAGCAGATTTGGCTTCATGTTGATGGTGTTCCCCATACTGTTCGCCATTTTTGGGGCTTATGGGCCGTTGGTACCTTGATGGGCAAGACCTTGGATGTTGATCTTGTTAGCTTGCGGCGCCGTGGGGTTGTGCGTATTCTCGTGGCTATGACCAATACTCAGATTTTGTCGAAGGACAAGGATGATACTGGGACTTTTGTTGCTACGGATGTGTTAGTGAAGCTTAAGGGCTATGCATTCACTTTTAGGAGGGAACCAGCAGGATACGTACCGGATCCAGACTTCGTCCCGTTCATGTGGAGACGCAAGGGTGACAATGCTGATGATGATGGTGGTGCAAAAGATAAGGAAGACGAAATGGACACGTCCGAGCACTCCGGGAACCCTGCAAACCAACCGTCATCTAGTTCTGCTCCTCCACATGACATTCATATGACTCAAGTGCAGCGGCGGGATCTCGCGAATGTTGGCTCTCGTGGTACACCGGAAGGTGGTTCTATGCTGTTCGTGGTGACCCAGTTTAACTCTTCCCCGCAGACACCGAGGGGCAGGGAGCTCGTCGCGGAACTTCGAGCCAAGTCCGCGGTAAGTGGCTATCTCCAAAGGAATCCACTGGTGCAACGGCAGGAGGCCTCGTCACATACTCAGCGGACAATGACTGCGTCTCAACCGTCGTCATCGACTCGATTGGCAGCGCCGCAGGCCGATGTGCTTACGTCGGTGCAGGCCACCGGCGGCATGGCGGGGCCCTCGGATGCATCTACGAAGCGCCGGCAGCTGGCACCTCGGGTGGAGGCCGCACGGCTGGCCGCTCACGAGGAGCCGGCCAAGCTGGCTGCTGCTCACAAGCAACCGGCCAAGCTAGGCATTCAGATGGAGCATGAGATGGTGGCCATGCAGGATATTGTGCAGGTGGAGCCGGCCATGACGATTGACCACGGGACGGGATCAGATGGTCCGCTCGTGGGTACCAGGCCATCCACTGCTGCACTGGTGGATCTTCATCACACACAGGTAGAGCCGGCCACGTCCGCCCCATCTGTACATGATGCTCCTGTTGTCCCGAGTCCCAACATGCTAGCTACAGCGGACTCGTCACTGGCACTGGCGTGTGAGACTGTCGGGGAGGGGGTTGCTACTTCACCCTCATCCCCTCCTCCGGCAGTGAATCTTGTGCGTCTACCTTCATCGGGAGTGACACCCACACTCCGGAGTAACCGGCATATGGTTACCGACGACGGGATGATGGACACTGATGAGGACTCCCTGGCAAAGGCTATGCGACGTAAAGCAGCACAGAACCTAGACAACCAAGGTATGATGTCGTCAACCAAATCCTTCTTATCTTTTTCCGCTACAACCATCGCTTCTAAGTTGAATAATGTGGGTGTAAGCCTAGGAACTAATGAGAAGGATATTTCTGTTTCAACAAATGCCTTGAGACATTTGGAATATGACCGTCTAAAGGTTACGCCACGTGTTTCTAGCAAGTCTTTTATCTCACAGTTAGATGAGGAGGAGCTGCATGCCACATCAGATGGTCAGCTACTCTCTCATTTAGTTGGACAGGTTTCGGATGTTGGCCTAGATGAGCCCGGACTTAGTTCATTGATTGAGCTTACAGCTTCCGAACGTAAATCAAAGGCCTCCCGTTCCAAAAAAGGTTGTAAGCCCTCTAAGAGGGCGAAAGTTTCTAAATCTCCTAATGTTTCCTCATGAATGGCATGTTCTTTAATAGCAGAGGTCTTGGTGACTTGGCTAAACATCTATTCATTGTGGAATGCAATAGGGAATTCAATTTAGACTTTTTGGCTATCTCTGAAACGGGGAGACGTGATTTCTCAGCAAGTCTTCTTAACCATCTTTCTGGCAGGATAGACTACACTTGGAGTTCACGACCGCCTAGAGGTCGTTCTGGGGGGCATTTTACTTGGCGTAAACACAGGGACTATGGATGTTTTGGCTAGTTCGGATGGTGAGTTTCACATTAAACTCCATATTCGCAACAGGGCTGATAACTTCACATGGACTCTCGTCGCCGTGTATGGTGCAGCCCAGGATGAGTTCAAGGCCGATTTTCTCCGTGAATTGGTTAATCTAGCGAAAGATAATCCATACCCCATTCTTATTGGTGGTGATTTCAATTTGCTACGATTTCCAAATGAGAAAAGCCGTGGTAGGTTTGATGATCATTGGCCTTTCCTTTTCAACGCTGTCATCGACAGTTTAGATCTGCGAGAGGTTTCCATGATTGGAAGACAGTTCACTTGGGCAAACAGTCTTCTGGAGCCGACATATGAGAAACTAGATCGCGTTTTAATGGATACCGACTGGGAACTAAAATTCCCGATGGTTTCTGTTCGTGCTCTACCTCGCATCGAGGCTCTATCAGATCACGCACCCATCCTCCTAACTACTGGTATGCCATGTCCTCAACAGAGATGCAAGTTCAAGTTTGAACTTGGTTGGTTGCATCGAGATGGCTTCCATGACATGGTTAAAGAGGTGTGGGAAAAACCGGTTGCCGGACATACCCCAATACACAAATGGAATAACAAAATACGTGCAATACGTAAATTCCTACGTGGTTGGGCTAGGCATATGGCGGGTATCCTCAAAAAAGAGAAGCTTCGTCTTTCATCTATTATTGATGAATTAGAAGCTCTGGCTGAGGTCAGACCTCTATCTGAGCATGAAATCGATATCAAGAGTCAATCGAATGCACAGATAACTCGCATGCTGCGTGAGGAGGAGCTCAAATGGTACCAACATTCAAACTCTCAATTTATCCTGAAAGGTGATTCGAATACTAGATACTTCCATGGTGTCGCCAATGGTAGACACCGGAAGAAACTTATTCATTCCCAACATCAGGAGGAGGGCACGATAGAGGGGCATGAGCAACTTAAATCTTATATCACTAATTATTATAAAAATCTGTTCGGAGCCCCAGAGGAAGGGCATTTCTCGATGGATGAGTCCCGAACAGATGACATCCCCCAGGTCTCTGATGAGGAAAATAGCCTTCTAACAGCTACATATTCTGAGGGGGAAGTTAGAAAGGCGGTCTTCCTAATGGAGCATAACAAAGCCCCAGGTCCGGCTGGTTTCCCTGCCGAGTTCTATCAGAACTTCTGGGAAGTCATCAAATCGGATCTCCTACTTCTGTTTGGTTACCTACATGTTGGCCAACTAGAATTGTTTTGCTTAAACTTCGGTGAGATTATTTTATTACCTAAGGTTAATGAGGCTAAAAGGATACAACAATATAGACCTATCTGCCTCCTTAATGTTAGTTTTAAAATTTTCATGAAGGTTGCAACAATTAGGCTAAATTCGGTTGCTGAACATGTGGTTCGCCCTTCACAGACCGCTTTCATGCAAGGCAGAAACATCCTAGATGGAGTTGCTATCCTTCATGAAACAGTCCACGAACTACATAGGAAAAAACTGAATGGGGTGGTACTAAAAATTGACTTTGAAAAGGCTTATGACAAAGTGAAGTGGTCTTTTCTTCAGCAGACTCTCAGAATGAAAGGTTTTTCTGCAGAGTGGCGCGCTATGATCCATAGTTTCGTTTCTGGAGGCAGCGTGGCCATTAAAGTCAATGATGACGTGGGCCCCTACTTCCAAACGAAGAAAGGATTAAGACAGGGTGACTCAATATCGCCCATGCTATTCAATATAGTGGCAGATATGTTAGCTGTCATGATTGAGCATGCCAAGGCTGATGGCCAGATTGATGGAGTAGTGAATCATCTTGTGGATGGTGGTCTCTCTATTCTTCAATATGCCGACGATACGATTCTCTTCATGGATCATGACATAGAAAAAGCGAGAAATCTGAAATTAATTTTGTCAGCTTTCGAGCAACTCTCAGGTCTTAAGATCAACTTCCATAAAAGCGAATTGTATTGTTTCGGCGAGGCTCAAGACGAGGCCCATCTGTATGCTGACCTGTTCGGCTGCGGTTTGGGCTAGTTTCCTATCACATATTTGGGGATACCGATACATTATCGGAGACTCACAAATGATGAATGGAAACACGTCAAGGAGAGACTACAAAAAAGACTAAGCAGTTGGAAAGGCAAACTGCTATCTCTAGGCGGAAGATTGGTACTCATTAATTCAGTACTAAGCAATATGGTACTATATATGATTTCCTTCTTCCAGCTGCCGAAAGGAGTTTTACATAGATTGGATTACTTTCGATCAAGATTCTTTTGGCAAGGAGATAGCGAGAGAAAGAAATATAGACTGGCTAAATGGAGTGTGGTTTGCCATCCCAAAGACCAAGGCGGGCTGGGCATTCATGACCTTGAGGTTAAGAATAGGGCCCTCCTCGGCAAATGGTTGTTTAAGTTATTGACGGAAGATGGTGTATGGCAAACTCTCCTAAAGAGAAAATATGTGGGTTCAAAGGCGATATCCCAGGTATACTGGAAGCCTGGGGACTCTCACTTTTGGGCGGGCTTAATGGCGACGAAGAAATATTTCTTCCGCTATGGCTCCTTCTCGATTAAGGACGGCTGGGAAATTAGATTCTGGGAGGATAAGTGGCTAGGTAATGCTTCACTCCGGGAACAATATCCAGCTCTGTATAATATTGTGCGCCACAAGGGTGATACTATCGCCACGGTTATGGAATCATTTCCGCCAAACATGACGTTCAGAAGAGATTTAATTGGACCCAGACTCCAATCGTGGAACACCCTGCTCCAGCGGTTATCCACGGTGCAATTGTCACAAGGGCCCGATGAATTTCGTTGGAACCTACATGGGAATGGTCAATTCTTAGTGGAGTCCATGTACAGAGCCTTGCTCCAATCCGATGTGCCAGTTGATAATAACAAGAAGATCTGGAAGATGAAAATACCTCTTAAGAATAAAATCTTTGCATGGTATCTTCGCCGCGGAGTCATTCTTACTAAAGATAACCTTATTAAGAGGAATTGGCATGGAAGTACACAATGTGTCTTTTGTCAGCATGATGAGACAATAAAACATTTGTTCTTTCAATGTAAATTGGCTCGTTCTATATGGTCAGTCATCCAAATAGCTTCTGGCTTGTACCCTCCTTGTAGTGTTGCTAATATATTTGGCAACTGGTTACATGGGATTGAACACAAGTTTAGAACTCTTCTCAGGGTGGGAGTGCTCGCCGTTATTTGTTCGCTTTGGCTATGTAGAAATGATAAGGTTTTTAACGGGAAAAGTACATCTCTTATGCAGGTTATCTACAGATGTACCGGGACGCTTCGTTTATGGTCGTCTCTACAACGTTTGGAGAATCGCGGCCTCTTTATGGAGGTCTGTACACGATTGGAGGCTACGGCGAGGGATACTTTTACCCAACATGGGTGGCAGCATGATCTTAGGATTGGCCCCCCTACGTCTTAGGCGTTATACAGACACTAGTTGTTTCTTAGTATTTCGCCTCTTTTTTGGTTTTTGTTCTGTGTGTGGACTTCTTTTGGCTGTGTGCATCTTAGTATGCAGAGGCCGGGTGTAATGCTTAAACCTTTTAAGTAATAAAGCGCCCCTTATCGAAAAAATCAGGCTTTTTGGTAGAACATGAAATGGTGAGCCTGGTATCCGAAGTAGTAGCCGCGCTGGCCTTTAGCCTTCGCGTGAATCCGATCACGGGTCACCCTCCTCTGTCTGCACAATGACGTATAACGGAGAGCCGACAAAAAAAACCCAGGAGACCTCTGAACCCAGGATTCCATGAGTGACGAGAGGCACTTTTTTCGTTACGGGTTCGATCATTTGACTTTGCCACAGTAAAAGGCTTATTTTTTTCCTACCGCCCCTCCGCCGTAAATAGTATTGGGGGCTTGAAGAGGGCTTTATCTATACGCTTGGGGTTACTACGCTTAGTGGCGGTGCCAGGATCTAAACTGTGTGATGTCAAGCTTTAAACATTTTTTATAGAAAAATTAAATAGGAACATGAAATATTCTACTTTAGTTTAAACATATTTATTGTAGCAGCCCTTTCGGTTAATACATAGTACTGTATATTTATTTTAAACAAACGTATGGTTGCAGCCCTTTGACAAATTTATTCATCTACCATTACCAAACTTAAGACCATTGAAAGCATTTTGTTAAGAGAAATGAAATTTGAATACCTTAATAAGGGAAAAGAAAATTGGAACAGAAAGAAGATAGAACATACAAACAGAAGCGGAAGGGGCCTCGTCCTAGACTCCTCGTGCCCTTGTCGGTCGCCGGAGGTACAACTACGGAGAGTTGTGATGAGGACATGGCTAACTTGGATACGACCAAAAATATTGCATATATGAATATTTGTGAAGTGATTTCTTATAAGAATTATGCAATAATTTGTTTATGTTATCCGGAACAAAAATACTTCATCTATTTTTATTTCATGCCTAAATGCAGAATTGCTGAACACTTGTACGAACCACGTGTGAAGACAAAGGAAAAGGAAATGATTAGGTGTTGTTCAATAAGTCCCCTCGCATCAAAGGAAATGATTAGCTGTTGTTCAAGAAGTCCTCTCACATCACTTTTGGCCCAAGAGAAGATAGAGACCAAGTTCCCCACGTTCTGGACTCAGATTCGGACTCCACAGATATACCTGACTCAAAATGTTAAGAACTTTTGCATACGGACTCCGAATTGGGTGATTCTTTTTTTGTTGGAAAGTTTATTTCGTTCACTTTCCAACCCAATTGGATTCACCTTCAAATTCATCCGGAGCGTGGAGATATTGGTGAAACAATCTGACGCTACAGCACAATCTGAGTCAAACTACAAGTCCAAAGGTGTTGCATCGCCTCCACTTGGGCCCATGGGCCTTGTACGATCTAGGATTGGTTTTAGGCTGCCTTGGGACGTCCTCCCACCTCCTTGGCCGCCACCCCATGCTCCTATATAAGTAGGTCAATCTAGTAGTGTTTTTTTTGGGATTTGTTTAGTTAAAAATTTGCCATTGCAACTTCGTGTACTTCGTTTGTGTCCAACGACCAGGCCAAGACCGCTTACGGATCCCCAACTTTATTAATACTTCCTCTATATTCACAATATTTATATTGCTTTTATCATACTCTTGCTTGTTCTTCGATTGCGTGCAGGAATAGACCTTCGTGGTCAGGCTGATCGTGCTTCTGGCATCGTCAGTAACCTCCAGGAGATTGGTTTAGCGATTGCTAAGGCGCAACGTCATGCACGTTTGTAGTCGGATCGTCAAAGTCGACTCCACCAAATCGATAGTTAACATATCATCAAAATATCGGGACCCTCGCCTCTAGCAACCTGCTTGGAGCTTGTTTCTCATCATTATCTTTAGTGCCATTGTGATCTTCGCTTCTATCTTGCTGTCCAGAGCTACTTCATATCCTTTGTTGCTGCTAGTTGTGCTAAGCCGTGACCCCATTACCCTTTTCGGGAAAGAAAAGGGCCGCATATTTTCGCTAGGGAAAAGCTGAAGCTAAGGGGAAGCAGAATCAACAAGAAATCCAGGAAAGAACAGTGAAAGAAAAACGTGACAAAAAAGTGTTTTCTCGACTCGAGATGTTAGAAGGTGCTAAATCAATAGGTGCCAGAGCTGCTACGTAGTAGCGGCGAGCGAAATGGGAGTAGCCTAAACCGTGAAAACGGGGTTGTGGGAGAGCAATACAAGCGTTGTGCTGCTAGGCTCGCGTCTCTAGTCCGGTCTAGCCTAGGGCCAGCACAGTACCGTCATTGAGCGTTTATTCAACATTGCATCTCTGAATTGATTATTTCTAATCTTTTGCTACCATATATATCAAGCCAACCTAGCTCCACATATTTCTACACCGTGCATATTTACGTTCACCTGGCAATCGCTTTCTCAATCTTTGGAGTTATTTGACACCGCTGGTTGCCGGTCACCACCTGCTGCATGGTAAGAACTTGTAAGACATCGATATTTGTTACACTGTGAGTGTTTTATCACCACATCCTAGTAGTTCAAAGGAACATTTTTTTTTGATAAAGGGCGATTTTATTATCTCAAAATGTAGCATCAAGTGGATACAAAGCATTATGAGTGACACCCGGCCTCTACATAACTAGGATGCACACAGCCAAATCCAGAAGTCTGACAAAAATTCATAAAATAAAAACCAACAAATCGGCAACAGTAGAGTCCTATAGACCGACACTATGCCTATGTCGAAGGGGGTGGTGGATCGATCCGTAGGTTATACTGCCACCCATGTTGGGAAAAAACCTCTGTAGCCACCTGCTCCAATCGCGTACACACCGCCATGAATAGCGGTTGGTACTCCGGCCGTTGTAGCATAGACCACGTACGTAGTGAGTGCGTACACCGAAAAATAACCTGCAGAGGAGAAGCATTTTTGTCATTAAAAACCAAATCATTTCTACATAGCCAAAGCGACCAAATTAAGGCATACGCTCCCACCCTTATTGGCGTTTTGAAACTATTTGGAATACCGTCCAACCAATGACCAAATATATTGGCAACAGTTGTGGGCGGATACAAATTTGACGCTATTTGGATGACTGACCATGTAGAATGTGCAAACTTGCATTGGAAAAAGAGGTGTTTGATTGTCTCGTCATGAGCATAAAAGCAACACTTCTTACTCCTTGGCCAGTTGCGGCGTGCAAGGTTGTCTTTGGTTAGCACAACTCCCCTACGAAGATACCACATAAAGATTTTAACTTTTAGTGGAATCTTTGACTTCCAAATTTTCTTATTATTATTCACTGGTACCTCAGAATGCATAAGCGCACGGTACATAGAGTCTACTGTGAAAGACCCCGATGTTGTGAGGTTCCAGTGAAACACATCCTGGCCTTCTGTCAAGTTAATCGTATCCAGTCGGGATAAAAGATTATGCCATGACATAAGTCGGGGGCCAATCAAATACTGCCTGAATGAAATATTCGGTGGGGAAGAACTAAGCACCCGCGCAATAGTATTACTCTTCTCGCGAGCAATGGTGTACAAGGCTGGGTATTGTTCTCGGAGACTAGCATTGCCTAGCCATATGTCATCCCAGAAACGAACCTCCGACCCATCTTTTATCGCGAAAGACCCAAAGCGAAAGAGATGTTTCTTTGCCGCCATTAGGCCAACCCAAAAGTGTGAGTCACCAGGTTTCCAATAGGCCTGAGACACTGCCTTTTAGCCTAGATACTTGTTGCGCGGCATGGTTTGCCAAACACCATCCTCAGTAAGAAGTTTGAACAACCATTTACTAAGTAGGGCCTCATTCTTGACCTGCAGGTCATGAATGCCAAGGCCACCTTGGTCTTTCGGCCTACAAACCACGCTCCATTTGGCCAGCCTATATTTTTTTTTTCACCATCTCCTTGCCAAAAGAATCTGGATCTAAAATAGTCTAGTCTTTGCAGGACCCCTCTTGGGAGTTGGAAGAAAGAAAGCATATAGAGAACCATGTTTGTGAGGACAGAGTTAATCAAAACCAGTCGTCCTCCCACTGAGAGCAACTTGCCTTTCCAACTGCTCAGTCGTTTCTCTAGACCCTCCTCAACATGCTTCCACTCCGCAATGGTGAGACGCCGATAGTGAATTGGCATTCCCGGATATTTTATCGGGAATTGCCCATGTGCGCAACCAAACAGGATAGCATGATCGGCAGCCGCCTCAACGGCTTCTCCAAAGTAGAAAAGTTCGCTTTTATGGTAGTTAATTTTGAGACCTGACATTTGCTGAAATGCTGAAAGCAAGAGTTTCGGGTTTCGAGCCTTGTCCAGGTCATGTTCCATAAAAAGAATTGTGTCATCAGCATATTGCAAAATAGAGAGGCCACCATCCACAAGGTGTGGCACTACTCCTGCAATCTGGCCGTCCTGCTTGGCGCGCTCAATCAGAATAGCTAACATGTCAGCAACAATGTTAAATAACATTGGGGGCATGGGGTCACCCTGTCGTAGTCCTTTTTTTGTCTGAAAGTAATGACCTATATCATCATTGACTTTGATGGCCACACTACCTCCAGTTACAAAATTTTGGATCCACTGGCACCATTTATCGGAGAAACCTTTCATCCTTTGGGCCTGTTGGCGAAAAGACCACTTGACCTTGTCATATGCTTTTTCAAAGTCAATTTTGAATACCACTCCACTCATGTTTTTTCGGTGCATCTTGTGGACGGTCTCATGCAGGATTTCTACGCCATCTAGTATATTCCTTCCTTGCATGAAGGCCGTTTGAGATGGCCGGACAACATGGCCAGCTATCGAGTTTAGCCTATTCGTAGCCACTTTGGTGAAAATCTTGAAGCTGACATTAAGGAGGCATATGGGTCTGAACTGCTGGATCCGTTCGGCCTCCTTAATTTTCGGCAACAAAACAATCTCGCCAAAATTTAGCCTGAATAGGTCAAGTCAATCGGCATGAAGACACTTAAACAACTCCAAAAGGTCAGTCTTGATGATATCCCAGAAATTATTCTTAGATTTTGTTTCTTGTTTTCTACTAATTATGACAGGTTCCGGCGTTGCTAGTTCTTGGGCTTCATCGATCGTGGGAGATTTGCCACCACCTAAGAAAATACAACAACCGTCACGAGAGGAGTAATGACATCAGAATGCACATAATCAGGTTAATGTTTCCATGCCACCATTTAATGGTCATTTTCGGCCTGATTTATATATTGAATGGAGTACCGAATAAATGCTATATTTGCTTCCCATAATTTTGATGAGCGTAAAAAAGTTAAAGCTGCGGTTAGTACTTTCAGTAGCTTTCCTTTAGTTTGGTGGAGCGAATATTGTCGGTTATACCCTGATTATATACCTACTACTTGGGATGATTTAAAACTTGTCATGAGGAATAGATTCGTCGATGTTTATTATACTCGTGGTATGATTAAAAAACTACAACATTTAAAACAAGGTAGTGACACCATAGCAAAATATTATGATGATTTGCAAACTACCTTGTTGCACTCTTTTTTAGAAGAAAGTGAAGAAGATTTTATGGATAGATTTTGGGGAGGATTAAACCATGATATTCGGGAGATATTAATCCATGGAAAGTGTTATCCTATGGCTCGTTTGTTTCGCCTTGCTTGCAAAGCTGAATAGGAAATAAAGAGGCGTGATGCCCACAAGACAAACAAGCACAAGGTGCACATCCTAGGAGTTGAGACGGTCATTCCTTCCACCACTGCGCCTACTATGACAATAACATCCGTTGTTGTGAGCACTAAATCGGCTCCACCGTGTGACCCGTCACCACCGAGAGTGCCTACATCATCTTAGTTGACCATAAGAGGTAATGGAAAAGGTACTGATCTTCCACCTCCACATGAGAATGATGAATGCCTTGCCAATTTAAATGCAACATGTGATGAGGTACCCACTACTTTGATCACACCGCCTAATTTAGAGGACTATGCTGATGATTTGACTTTACCATGTGATCAAACAACTGCAATATCAACAATTTTGAATGCACCCATTGAATTAACCGTTGATGCGAAAGAACCATGTGAATCAAGGAATAAATTAGATTTGGATCAACTATGTTTGAAAATAATTGTGCCACTATTTAATCATTTTGATATGACCTCTTCATGGTGATGATTGTGTGTTAAATGACTTGTTCCATGTTTGCTTATTTAAGCATGTTGTAGCATGTAAATTTGAAACAATTAAATTTTATTCACCGATGTTGGGATGGTAATGATGAGCATTGTCAATATTTTGATATGAATAAGAGCTTCACTTATACGTGCAAACTAAGTTGCAATATTTTCATGCCTTCTACTTCTTGTGATAATAGTTTGGCTTTATATTTCAAGACATATGAAAATTACTCATGTATAAATGTGTCACATGTGCAAAAACTGAGCGAAGTAAAAATGGATGACAAATACATATACAACATGTACACCTTGTCTCTTTTGTTAGCCACATTTCAGACTATGCAAGGCCGAGGACGGCTTTGTTTTCAAGAAGGAGAGGATAATGAGTACATGGCTACCTTGGATACGACCAAAAAGATTGCATATATGCATATTTGTGAGGTGATTTCTTATAATAATTATGCAATAATTTATTTATGTTATCCGGAACAAAAATACTTCACCTATTTTTATTTCATGCCTAAATGCAGAATTGCTGAACACTTGTGCGAACCACGTGTGAAGACAAAGGAAAAGGAAATGATTAGGTGTTTTTCAAGAAGTCCTTTCACATCACTTTTGGCCCAAGAGAAGATAGAGACCAAGTCCCCCACGTTCTGGACTCAGATTTGGACTACACAGACATACATGACTCAAAACACCAAGAACTTTTGCATCCGGACTCTGAATTGGGTGATTCTTTTTTTGTTGGAAAGTTTATTTCGTGCACTTTCCAACTCAATTGGATTCACCTTTAAATTCATCCGGAGTGTGGATATATTGGAGAAACAATCTGATGCTGCAGCAGAATTCGAGTCAAACTACTAGTCCAAAGGTGTTGCATCACCTCCACTTGGGCCCATGGGCCTTGTATGACCTAGGGTTCGTTTTAGGCTGCCTTGGGACGTCCTCCCACCTCCTTGGCTGCCACCCCTTGCTCCTATATGAGTAGATCAATCTAGTAGTGTTTTCTTTGGGATTTGTTTAGTTAAAAGTTAGCCATTGCAACTTCGTGTACTTCGTTTGTGTCCAACGACCAGGCCAAGACCGCTTACATATCCCCAACTTTATTAATACTTCATCTATATTTGCAATATTCAGATTGTTTTTATCATATTCTTGCTTGTTCTTCGATTGCGTGCAGGAATAGACCTTCGTGGTCAGGCTGATCGTGCTTTTGGCATCGTCAGTAACCTCCAAGAGATTGGTTTAGCGATTGCTAAGGCGCAACGTCGTGCACATTTGTAGTCGGATCGTCAAAGTCGACTCCACCAAATCTATAGTTATCATCTCATCGAAAGATCGGGACCCTCGCCTCTACCAAGTTGGGGACTGGCGGAGCAACAAAAGCGCTGGTACTCACGGTTGTGATTCCAGGCGGCGCCCGGCCTCAGCGTTTGGTAGGCAACATGTGCATCCATCCATGATGTGCTCCTCCCCACGGTGTTGTGCCAATTGCCAATTAATTGGGGAAGTTAACTAATTACGATAGTACTATTAGGAACCCAATTGTCACGGGATATGAGGATCAGCTGATTAGGGAAGTTAATTAATTAGGAGGTATTATTATTATTATTTGATGAAAGGAGGTCTGTGACTTCTTTTGTTGTATATATGGGCCAGCCAAATCTCACGCAAAACACATAAAAAGTGGCCCTGTGTTAGTCAGTTTCCTGAACCTGATTATCTAGCGATGCGGTAGGCAGACCTGGTGGTCGTGCCAAATTGCTGTGTAGTCACTTGACTACGCAGCCTTAACGTGGCTTCGCCACTGACTACGCTGATCCCTCTTCCTTGGATCAGCGTCACGCCCCCCCATCATGATTGCGTCAACTTCTCGAACGGGGCTCATGGAACCCGCGGAAACCCCACACCACCTCGTCTATCGTGTTATTTCCACCTGGCTGATCGGGCACACTTGTGATGCCGTGTGTATTCGTGCCCATCCAGGCAAAATGGACAAAAATAACCCAAAGCCAAAACAAATTCAAATAATAAACTCTCCGTGAAACTATTTAACAGAACTAAGAGCAACTCCAACGCGACTACCCAAATGGTCTGCGCGTGTTCTTTTGCGTCGGAACGGACGAAAACAATGGCGCAATGCACTGACCCAAACCCAAAAGGCGTCCACTTGCTATCCGTTTGGACGCATTTTAGGCCCAAATATTGCGCTCGGTTTGTGTCCACGCGGACACGAGACGGACGCGCCACGTGTCCGCTCGGTGTCCGCGGCGGCCCCACCTGTCGGCCGCCCAACCACCAACGTCGGTCGTAGTCAATGCGGCCACCTAACTCGGGCCCGCATGGTAGTATGTGGAAGCGTCCCCGTCGTCGTCCTTTTTTATGCAAACGTGCGGGGGGGGGGGGGGTCGACCTCATCCACTTCCTCTCCCCCGTCCACATCTGGCCAAGTTCGCTCCCTCGCGGGCGACACCAAAACCCTAGCCACCCTAGCCATGGGTTTTTTCTGCAAGGGCAAGGGGAAACTCACCCCCGGCGCAAGCTCTTCCCACGCGCCTCCTCCTCCTCCGCCTCCTCCACGTGGCAGGCCACGGGAGAGGTTGTACATTCTGATGCCCAGGCGTGCTAGCACTGGCAGTACCGCTAGCTGCTGCCATATTCGGATGTCAACCTGCCCCACGGCTTGCATCTGGATCTGCACCGCATCCCCGTGCCGGCGGTCGCTGCTGGCGCACACACAGGAGGTTCGCTAGCACCGCGCCATCCTTGCGCCGGAGCAGCGGTGTTTCCCAGCCTACGCGCCAGACTCTCCCAACTGGGAGGTCTGGTTCGCGGTGGAGCACGACGTCGCCCGCCGCGGCGGCGTGCAGCTCAACCCCGACTACATGCCGCTGCCCTCCGAGGTCAAGACGGAGGAGGAGGAGGCGGCCTACCAGGCCGCTCTAGAGGTGGTGACGCAACACGCCATGGAGGAGAGCTGGCGCGACGAGGACGGACACTGGAAAGGCCTGGAGGAGGCCCTCACCCTGTCGGCGGCGAGGGACTCGGTCTACACCTCGCCACCGCCGCCGCCATTCCTTCATGTACTTGTACATATGTACCCTCCAAATCTTAAGTAAAGAACTGTAGTGATTTGCCTGAGATTTGCTGGACCTTTTGAACTTCTAGAACAAAATCCGGGTTAAAAAACTATGGTTGTAATCATCTGTAGCCCCCAAGCGCCAGGTCACTATATCATAGCGGGTTGGGGCTTGCTAAGATTTGAAATTGGAACTAGATCAATTGGTAGCCCCCAGGGGCCAGTTCATCACCATGTGATGGGTCGGGTCTTTAATGAATGTAGTTCAAAATGCTCATGCATTAGCCCCCAAGTGCTATGTTGCATGCTTGAAGCGACATGGGACTTTGTTTTCCTTGTTGATAAAATTTTCATAATGTAGCCCCCAAGTGCCAGGTCATGCGCCCATGGCGACTCGGGACTTATAACTGTCTGAAATCTTTTAATGGAGAAGCAGATATCCTGTAGCCCCCAAGTGCCGAGTCAACCTCTTGTGGTGACTTGGGACTTCCATTATTTGTTGATAACTTATACGTTCTTTTACAGGATATGTTAAAGCAGGCCGAGTCTCAGGTTGCCGGTTTAAAAGCAGAAATGGCAGCGAAGAAAAAATTGCGAGAGACAGCTGAAAAGTTGTCCTCAGATTTTGAAGAATCTCTGCCACCTGCACTGACAACTTTGAGAAAGCCAAAACTGAGTTCTCGAATGAGAAAGCCGCCCTAGTGAAACATGCTGAAGAAGCCGAGTTAAAACTCGAGCCAGTTACTCAAGAGTGTAACAGCCCAAGACCGAGACCTCCATTATTTTTGTTATGTTCATGCTTGCATGCTTAGATGATATGTGTTTTATTTTATTTTGGCATCATGCATCATGCATCATCTCCATCATATGGTTGTGATTGCTCCCTTTATTTTGTTCATGTGTTTCTGCTACTCCTAGTCCCTCCTTGATCCTTTCTTTTCCCATGCTCAACTTATTTCAATTCATTGAAACCTTGTGTGCTCTCCAAATCCTTCTCTTCATCCCCATTCATTTTTCATCTTGATCTTCTCAAAAACCATCTCCAGTTCAAAACTCCAACTCTAGCTTCCTTCTTTCTTTTATTCCATTTATTCAAGTGACATTATTTCTGGTCCAGAAAAATGTTCAATCTTTTCCTATAAATCTTAGGCCATTCCAGTATACCTCTCCACCAATTTCAGCACTTTTGAAAATGTTTTGGCCAGATTCAAAAATGGCTCAAGTTTGAATTAAATTCAAACTTGATTTATTTTTCTGTCTTTAAAAATTGCCAGGGCATTTTATTAAAATTTTGTATATCTCAAGCACCCCAGATATATTCTTACTTCATCCATCTCCCTTCTCTGTATCTCTGCACATTTCTTTCTTTTTCCTGTATGAGGGAGATTGAGAAGAGAAAGAATAGAGGAGAGAAGAGAGCAGCAGCAGCTCAGCGCAGCCCACAGTGCCACAGCCCACCTAACTAACCAGCCAGCCAGCCCACTAAGCCCAGCGGCGCCCTATAACCCTAGCGATCGATCCCCCATCTCCCTCCTCCTCTCGATCCTCTCTCCCTCGCTCCCTGCTGCGCGCCGCCACGCTCGAGATGGAGGAGTTCCTCGTCCCGATCCCCATGGCCGCCTCTGCAGATCTCCTCCGTCACTCGAGCCCTCGCCGGAGACGCCAAGCTGTCGCCCGCGCCCGGCCTCCATTCCCGTCGCCTGCTGGCCTTCCTCGTGCCCGATCCCGCTCGTCCCTGCGCCCTCCGCCCGCCGCACCGGCCCTTGCCCCCGTCGCCTCCTCTCCATGCGCCTTCGTTGGCCCACGCGCTTCTCTGCACCAGGCGCCCCGAGCAACCCTCGCCCCTGCGCCGGTCCCGAGCGCCTCGTCCTTGCCGCTTCGCCTCGCCCAGCTCTCCCTGCGCCTCCCCGAGCTTCCCTTCTCCGTCGACCGAGCCGCTCGGGCTCGAGCTCTTCTATGCGCTAGCCGCCTACCCGCAGGTCCTCCTCCGGTCGCCCGCAGCTCCTCCTGTTCCTTCCCCTTCCATGTTTCTTTTCTTCTCTGACTCTGAGTCGTCGTCGTTCCTGTAGCAGGGACGCCGTGGCCGACGACCACCTCCTGCAGCTCCTCCGCGCCGCTGCTCCGCCTTCACCGAAGCTCAGGGTCATCCCCACGGCCCTGTACCACCCGTGGTTGCCTTGTTCTCGTCCTTCATCTCCACCCTGGACAGCTATTGCATGTTGCGTTGCTGCTGTTTGCATCCGGCCTCTCCAGCTCGCACTTCCAACTTCGCCTCTGCACCACCACCACGACCTTTGATCGCAACACAGCCTCCGTGCACCTTCCGCTGCTGCTCTACGAGTTCCCTGGCCTTCCATTTTGCCTCCATCACCATCAGATTGTCCTCGTTGACCCCGGCTTCGAAACCACCATGCCATGGCCACGATTGTTCCAAGTTCATGCCGGCCTTTGAACCGCACGGAGACGCCAAGACTACCCCGTAATTGTTGGGTTCAAGACCGCCAAAACCGAGACCTCCTCGGACAGAAGCATTTTTGGATCGCCAAGTACCCCTTCGGGATTCGTCAAGTTCCACTCCAAACGTGTACCACTACCGACGTCAAGACCGAAACCGCCAAGTACCTCTCGGATTCGTCAAGTCCCACGATGACCGTGTACCCCATCGCTGCCACGTGAACATCTACTTCCCTCGACGAACCGTGAACCTCTACATCGCATCGAACTCGATCCACTCCGAAAACGCACGTTTCAAAGGTATAACGCCGAGATGACCGCCCGTGGACGAATCCATTGTTGTATGAGATGATCGTGTTTGCACCGTGTTCAAATTATCTCGTGCACGCTCCTTGTTTGCCATGCCATCGACATGTGGGAACCCGGTATCCGGGATCACTCCCCGTTGCTCTTGCACGTTTCCATCACCCCCCACTTGTTCCTTGCACCGGTAGCTCAATCGAGTTACCGGAACCGATATGTTGCCGTGGCATCATTTTCGTTATCGCCGCCGTGGCACCCATTTCTTTCCGCCATGGCGACAAATGCCTCATATCTTGATATATGCCTATGTTTTCATTAAAATTGCATACAACTTGGAAATGTCATTCTCATGCATGTTAAAAACATTTAAATTGTTGTTTGCATTAAAATTGCTAAATGATAAGCTAAAATAGTTTATTTCGTAACTAAATAACCGTAGCTCCGAATTAAATAAACTTTATATGTAACTAGGGTAGAAAAATGTGTATATTAACATGGTGCACTTTCTTTTGCTGTTTAACAACATTAAAATTGTGTTTAGGGCAGAACAGTACCAAATTCGAAAATTACATATGGGGATTTTTCGGAATTGTTCTTGGTTGTTTCCGGTCTCATTTAAATTGCCTAGATAGGTAGTTTAATCTTGCTTCACCTCTTGTCATGTTAAACAACATTTAATCTTGCCATGTACATAAACGAGAGTGAACTAAATAATTGTTGTGGAGTTTCGTCAATATGCAACGAGTTGCATATTGAGCTTCACTTAATGTGTAGTAGTTGTTTGTTGCACTTTGCCATGCCATGCATCCTTAAACTTGACATGCATCATACTTGGTTGTGCATAATGCCATGATTATGCTTTTGTGTTTATCATGTTGTTTGCTTCTTTCCGGTTGTGCTTCTTCTCGATAGTTCCGGTTTCGTTTCGGAGTGAGGATTCGTTCGACTACGGTTGTTCGACTACTTCATGGATTCGGTCTTCTTCCTAGCGGGATTTCAGGCAAGATGATCATGACCTTCGATATCTCTACTATCTTTGCTTGCTAGTTGTCTCGTTGCTATCACTATGTCACGCTTCCTACCACATATATGTCAGCCTCTCATATGCCATGATACAGCCTCTAACCACTCTACCCAGCAAACCGTTGTTTGGCTATGTTACTGCTTTGCTCAGCCCCTTTCTTATAGCGTTGCTAGTTGCAGGTGCAGTTGCAGGTTGTTCCACGTTGGAACAGGATATGTTGGGATATCACAATATCTCTTATTTAATTAATGCATCTATATACTTGGTTGTGGGTGGAAGGCTCGGCCTTTTGCCTAGTGTTTTCTTCCACTCATGTCGCCCTAGTTTCCGTAATACCGGTGTTATGTTCCTTGATTAGCGTTCCTAACATGCTTAGGGGTTATGGGACCCTCTCGACAGTTCGCTTTGAATAAACGCTTCCAGCAAGGCCCAACTTTGGTTTTAACATTTGCCAACATAATAATACTGAATTAATTAATTAATTTTGCATAGGGGGTCGCGTCCTCGGGGATTCTTAATTCAACATAATACAGGTGGGCCAGTGCCGATGGTGTTGGTCCAAAACAGAGTCGTTTGCGGCTTCCCCCGGGGAAACTCGGGTCTCAGTTGCTGTATGCTGTGCTCATCCGGTCGTGGCCTGAGACGAGATACGCGCGGCTACTATCAGGGTGTCGGCACACCGGGAGGTCTTGCTGGACTTGTTTACCATTGTCGAAATGTCTTGTGCACTGGGATTCCGAGGATACTTCGGGCTGACTCGAAGTTGATCGAGTTTTCTTGAGGTTGAGGTCTTTCCACCGCAGCTTGTGTTGGTTTGTGATGGACCAGGTTGGAACACCCCTGCAGGGTTAAATCTTACGCGAAGCCGTGCCTGCGGTTATGTGGCAACTTGGAAATTTATAACCTCCGGTTGTAGAGAACTTGACACTAAATCTAATTAAAATACACCAACCGCGTGCGTAACCGTGATCTTCTCTTCTTGTGAGGTTTGAACCAAGAAGTGAACACGGTGGGGTTATGTTTGACTCGTAAGTAGGTGTTCAGGATCACTTCTTGATCATTATTAGTTTGTGACCGTTATGCGTAGTTTACTCTTCTTATTCTTGTACTCGTAAGCTAGCCACCATATAATGCTTAGTATTTGCTGCAACCTCACCACCTTACCCTTCCATACCCATTTAAGCTTTGATAGTCTTGCTACCCATGGTTATGGGATTGCTGAGTCCTCGTGGCTCACAGATTACTACAACAACAGGTGCAGGTACAGGTAAAGCGATGATTTGACGTGAGCGCGATGCATGTTTGCTTTTGGAGTTCTTCTGCTTCTTCTTCGTCGATCATAGGATGGGTTCCCGGTTGGTAGCCTGGGATTAGCAGGGTGGATGTCGTTCTTCTTTTTCATTTGGTTTCATCCGTAGTCAGATCCTGCTCTTCTGTATGATGATTGCTATGTATTGTTGTATTGATGTATTCATGCTGTAGCTTGTGGCGAGTGTAAGCCTTTATCTGGTATTCTCATCTATTCAGTACATGGTATGATGTAATGATATCCACCTTGCGAAGCGTCTCCGATATGTGCTTCTATCCTTAGTGGGATTTTCCAGTCCCTTGAGGATAGGACCGCATATTGGGCATGACAAAGAGCTTCACACGTTGATGGGCCATATTCAACAGATGTGCATTGCCATCTTTGGTAAGTATATTCTTTTTCTTCTTTGTTCAATTTGCAAAATATACAGTGTCACTAATTTATATCATGTAACATTGCAGGAAAAAGAAATCATAACTTGAGAGAGAAACCTTTGGTGAAGCTGCAAGGCGTCTATAAATTTCTGGAGCAGTTATATGTGGGTGGAGCGCGCTGCCTGATGGAAGTAAAAAATGTGAAGGCTCCACCCCATTATATTATGGACATGCTTAATGAGCTCTCCACTGTTCTAGAATGGATCAGAGAGCTGAAGCGGGCAGCTTGCCGACAGGGGGCTATGTACGCGCTGACGTGCGCCAAAGCCTATCACCCGGAGATGGAGCCGATTCTGCTAGCCGAAGGGTTCCCAGAGCTCAACGTAGATAACACACGCTTTTCTGAAAAAGACTATGTGCGTTGTGTGAAAGAGACCCGGGTGGCAACAACGAAGATTGCGGAGGAATTAGACTTATCAAAGTTCCAAGCCGGCTATTCTGAAGCCGGGAAACGGATTGATGTGCCGACTCCAAAACCTGTCGATCTGATCCCCCCACGTAAGCAATCTTTCGCCTCTGACGTCAGTACTTTAGATGTGATCAAGGAAGATATGGTTTTTGAGGCTCTGTCATCAATTCAGTGGGTGGCAGACGGCCCCCAGACCGAAGGAGCTAACAAGACCCCTGAAGAACCGGCTCGTGCTGACCCGGCTACAACTGGCGTGGAGGAATAACAATCGAACATCAACCTGGAAGCCCCCTCTACCGGCTTGCAGCAATGATCTGCTCAAGTTATGATTTCTCTTGTTAAAAACTTGTGTGAAAACAGCCTAGATGTGGCTTTGTAATATCTGTCGCTTTAAAACTTGAGTCTGGTAGTGCCATCGAGCACTAAGTAATTGCATGTGAACATGATATCTTTTGATCAGCAAGAAATCCATGACCGTGGCGTTCATTCAACCCGGTAATTTATTCTTGTAACTTCGATATGATCCAACCTAGGCCAAGTACATGTTTGCAACCCGGCAACTTTGATGCTGGCTTGATTCTTCAAACATGAGAGAACTTGGTGATAAACCAAAAAGCTGTGGTTGCTATGCAACCCGGCAAATCATGTTGCCATTATATTAATATCAGAATTGGGGAGACCCGGCCTTTCTAAAAATAAGGCCGGCTTCTGCAAAAGGATGTAATATGTACAAATGATCGTAATATAAATGCAAAGCAATATATAACATGGTAAGCATAATAATGCAAACTTTAAAGATAAAAGCCGGCTTTCGAGGCACGACACAAAGACTGGCTTTTGAGGCTCAAGTCTGAGTTTGCTTTCCAGTGGAAGCAGGCTTTGTAGCCTCTTTTGGTTTATCCTCGCTCTCTGAAAGTCAGCGCTCACGTGAGTTAACCAGTGTTTTAACTTTGATAAGTTCAGGGTCAACAATGTGATTGACTCATCAAGCGTTCGCCGGGTCACCTTTTGTGAGGAGCATCTTGCTAACACGCAGGTATAACCAAGTATATAATGGCATATGCCAGGTTAAGAGGGATGTTAATAGCTAAACTCGATGAGTTGGAAGCCCCCAAGTAACCAATGATCAAAGAATAAAGACTCAACACATAGCTTTTGAGGCGAAATGACAAACTCTATTATCCAGAGATGCCGGCTTTATTTTCATTAATCATAGTACACACACATACACACACACACACACACACACACACACACACACACACACACACACACACACACACACACACACACACATGAAGGTATGTACAGAAGATACTGCCAAGTGTATGACTTAGGTATAATAGGGCCGAAGATGTGCAATATTCCAGGGTCGGCTGCCCTCCTCCTCAGACGTACGTGACTTGTTGGCTTCACGTATGTTAACAAGGTAATATGACCCGTTGTTGAGATTCTTGCTGATGACGATGGGTCCTTCCCAGGGAGGGGAGAGCTTATGCATGCCTATCTGGTCTTGTATCAGACGGAGCACTAAGTCACCTTCCTGAAAGGTACGGCTTCGAACTCTATGGCTGTGATAGTGACGTAGGTCTTGTTGATACATAGCAGATCGGGACACTACTAGATCGTGTTCTTCCTCTAGAGCATCAAGAGCATCTTGGCGAGCTTGTTCATTATCAGCCTCCACACAAGCTGTTACTCTGGGGGAATCATGACGGATATCGCTTGGAAGCACTGCTTCTACACCATAGACGAGGAAGAACGGCGTATAGCCCGTTGACCTGTTGGGAGTAGTTCGTATGCTCCAAAGCACTGCAGGTAATTCTTCCTCCCAGCATCCTGGGGTTCGCTCAAGAGGCACCATGAGTCTTGGTTTAATCCCATGTAGCAACTCTTGATTAGCTCGCTCTGCTTGTCCATTAGACTGAGGATGTGCAACTAACGCCATGTCAAGCTGGATATGTTCTCGCTAACAAAACTGTTTCATTGCTCCCTTGGATAGATTGGTGCCATTATCAGTGATGATGCTATGTGGATAACCATAACGATAGATCCACTTTTTCAAGAATTTAACAGCTGTGGTAGCATCACAATGACTGACTGGCTCGGGTTCAACCCACTTGGTAAACTTGTCCACGGCAACCAATAAGTGAGTATGTTTATTCTTGGATCGTTTGAAGGGTCCAACCATATCAAGCCCCCAGACAGCAAAAGGCCAAGTAATTGGGATCATCCTCAACTCTTGAACCGGCACATGGGCCTGACGAGCAAATTTCTGGCATCCATCACACTTGCGAACAATATCCTCTGCATCTGCATGAGCTGTAAGCCAGTAAAAACCATGCCGAAAAGCCTTTGCAACCAAAGACCTTGAGCTGGCATGATGTCCACAATCACTAGAATGGATATCATTAAGAATCTTGCGACCCTCTTCTTTTGATATTTCCTTGGCCACTTATGTGAAATGCTCTTACGAAGATAGCAATGATGTATATGCGGGAACAATTGTTGACACAAGAGATGATATGATGATATATGCACGCTATGATAGCTATGCGGAACGTGTATCACTAAAGTGCACAAGTAGCGTTGCCCGACAATACTCAAATGGCTAGTCTCGTAGGAAAGTGACACAAAAGATGGCCTTGGGGTTAACAAAGCAATGGCAAGGAAATGAAACAAGTTGTCGTCGATGTTACCATCCTTGCTTATGGTGGTGGTGTCAAAATGATGAAGTGGTCGTTGTCGATGTCGAGGCCGTGGCGAAGATGAGCGGCGGTGATGTCGATGACGAACCGTCCCTAAGTAGCCGAAACACGTTAGGAAATAGAAACCGCAAACTCAACTTCTCAAATGGCAAACGTGGCAAAATTGCGGTTGGTTGCGGAAAGCGGTGGTGGTTTGCGGACAGAATGGTGGAAAAACGGTCAAAATCGGCGAAATTGCAAAGTGATGGAGATGATGGCTGCCAGGGGCCGGATGTCCGGGCTGTCATCGCCGGGCCGCATGTCCGGGGTCACAGGCCGGATGTCCGGGGCACAGGATCCGTGGATGAACTTCGGGAAAACTTTGGGGATGGCAAAATTCGGGGAATTTCATGGATGGAATTGATGGAGATGGTGGGGAAAAGCTATATGCACTCGAAACACAGCAAATCCATGGATCAAAATCAACAAAACATCATCAAACCAACAAATCACAAAAAAATTGGTATGGCTATTTTCTGGGGAATTTTTGAAATTGGGCAAAACAAACAAAATTGGGGCTAGAAAGTGGAGGGGAAGAACTCCAAAGTGTGAATCAACGTGGCTCTGATCCAAGATGATGTTGGGTCGAACCCTATGATGGTGATCTTTTCACACTTGGAGGTGGAAAGGAGCAAATCAAGAGAGAAACACAAACAAGAACACTCAATTGACAAGATCCAATCACACATGCACTAAATCCACATACACATAGATGAGATCCAAGATCCAAAGTCAACACAAGAGGATACAAAGGTAACTAGTTCATCCCAATCCTGGAAGGAGTTGAGGTCTTGAATCCAGGAGGATCTTCCCACATCGGGGGTCTTGAATCCTAAGGAGGATCTTCTCACATGCTCACATGGAGGTCTTGGTCTCCATGGGAGAGGTAGGGGTTGAGCAAAGCTCTATCTCAATGAGCTATCACAATGCTAACCCTAGATGGAGAGGGAGGAGGTCTATTTATAGTGCAAGTACAAGTTGGTCGAGATGAGGGGGTACAAGGCTATCTCAGCCGTCGAACATGTGCAGGGGCCGGATGTCCGGGCGTCGGGCCGGATGTCCGGCAGTTTGAGGTGGTGCCGGATGTCCGGCCTAGCCTCTGGCCAGGTTCTGATGCTTCGGGCTGGAAATCTGGGCGGGGGTCGGATGTCCAGGGCAGTCGGGCCGGATGTCCGGGCTGGGGCCGGATGTCCGGGTCCTGGTACTTGTCGGCGGCTGTTCTGGCGCTGTTGGAGAAGTCTCCAGGGGCCGGATGTCTGGGCCATAGGCCAGATGTCCGGGTGCTGTAGCAAATCAGCAGTTCCTCTTCCCGAGCTCCTTCATCCATGTACTTGGGGTCTTGTCCATCGTTCCGGGCTTCTCCGAGAGGATCCTCTTGGTACCTAAGCACACATAGCATTCCGGATTGAGGTTGTAGCCATGTCTCACGTGGATCATACAGAATGTCATTTAGGAGAGATGTCACCTCGGTCTCAATAGCTCTTACACGTGCTCGTGTCATCGGTCCACTTGGCACTTGGGGAGACGGAGGTGGGTCCATGGGGATGACCGTAGGATGCTCCGCATCATCTCCCCCCCCCCTTGGGAAAGATCCGTCCTCGGATCAGAATCCACATCACCATGGAAGGGAGATAGGTCCTTGACATTGAAGACGTCCCTCACATTGTACTTGTCGCTTGGGATGTCGATCTTGTAGGCGTTGTCGTTGTAGCGTGCTAGCACCTTGAACGGTCCATCGGCTCGAGGTAGGAGTTTGGACTTGCGCTCGTTGGGGAAGCGTTCTTTGCGTAGGTGTAGCCACACAAGATCTCCGGGGTTGAACACCATGGGGTGCTTGTTGATGTTGACCTTGGTCGTGACGCGTTGTACTTGGCGCTCGATCGTGTGCCTTGTATCTTCATGCACCTTCTTGAGGTATGTTGCTCGTGCACTCGCGTCCATGTTGATGCGCTCTGCTACTTGTAAACTGCGTTGGGATTTTCCCCGAAGAGGAGGGGTGATGCAGCACAGTAGAGATAAGTATTTCCCTCAGTGAGAACCAAGGTATCAATCCAGTAGGAGAACCACGCAAAACCTCGTGAGCAGCACCTGCACACACAAAAGCAAATACTTGCACCCAACGCGGGCAAGAGGGTTGTTAATCCCCTTGAACTCGTTATTTGCAAGGATTAAATCTTGTAGTGGTAGATAGATAAATTGCAAAAGAAAATAAAAGTAAATAAATTGCAGCAAGGTATTTTTAGTTTTCTTTTTATATGATTAAAGTAGACCCGGGGGCCATAGTTTTTACTAGAGGCTTCTCTCTCGAACGAATAGCATACGATGGGTAAACAAATTACTGTTGGGAAATTGATAGAAAAGCGCATAATTATGATGGATTCATGGCAATGATCATGTATATAGGCATCACGTCCGAGACAAGTAGACCGACTCCTGCCTGCATCTACTACTATTACTCCACCCATCGACCGCTATCCAGCATGCATCTAGGGTATTAAGTTAATGAAAATGGAGTAACGCCTTAAGCAAGATGACATGATGTAGACAAAGTAAACCCAATCAATATGAATAAACCTCGTCGTTTTACCCTTAATGGCAACAATACAAATACGTGTCTTGTCCCTTTCTGTCACTGGGATATAGAACACCGTAAGATTGCCATTACAAAGCACCTCTCCCACTGAAGATAAATCAATCTAGTTGGCCAAACCAAACGGATAGATTGGAGAGAAATACAAAGCAATCATGCATAAAATAATTCAGAAAAGACTCAAATATTTCTCATGAATAATCTGATCATAAACCCACAATTCATCGAATCCCAGCAAACACACCGCAAAAGAAGATTACATCGAATAGAACTCCAAGGAGATCGAGGAGAACATTGTATTGAAGATCAAAGAGAGAGAAGAATCCATCTAGCTACTAGCTATGGACCCGTAGGTCTGTGGTAAACTACTCACACATCATCGGAGGGTGAAAGTGCAACTAATCCCTCGGTGGTTTTGGTAATCAATAACAACATATACATCATTGATCTAATACTCATTGCTAAGTGATTTCAGAAAAGATCAATGATTGGCATGGCAAGGACTAATGGATGTGGACCCCTCAAAATGTCAAGGACAAGATTGGCAACTACAAGACTCTACATTTTCAGTTTAGTGATCCAAGATCACATTGAGTCCCTTAGGAAAGCCAATACTATTAAAAGGGGATGAGGTGTTAATGATGAGGTTGTTGCTCAAGTGCTTAGTGGTATTGCTCCAAAAACCCTCAATCATTTTCTCACAATCACATCTATCCAAAACCCTAATTCACTATCTTAGTCCCACAAAAATTCTCCCATCCGGACCCACCGAGATTACCACTTCATATTTCCACTGCCAAACCCTAGCAATTCGGTTTTACCGAAAAGGATCTCGGTCCCACCGAGATGGCCTTGCCAAGTTTCTGTGATGACATTATTTCACTTCGGAATCACCGAGTTGAAATAATCGGAATTTCCGAAACTAGGTTTTGCCCTAGCCATTGCACTTCGGTTCCACCGAAAAGCCTAAAGTTCACATCTTTTACACTAGTCGGTCTCACCGAGTTTACCATGGGTCTCACCGATTTGGGTCAAAAGTGTGTAACGGTTGAATTTTTGGTGAAGGCTATTTATACCCCTCCATCCCCACTTACTCTCTATGAGAGCCATCAGAACATACACTTCCACCATACACTTTCTGAGAGAGAACCACCTACTCATGTGCTGAGATCAAGAGATTCCAATCCAACCATTTGAACTATAATTTCTAGCCTCTTCAAGTTGCTTTTCACTCCAATCTTTCTCCTACCCAAGCCAAATCTGTGAGAGAGAGATTGAGTGTTGAGGAGACTATCATTTGAAGCACAAGAGCAAGGAGTTCATCATCAACACGCCATTTATTACCTTTTGGAGAGTGGTGTCTCCTAGATTGGTTAGGTGTCACTTGGGAGCCTCCAAGATCTTGTGGAGTTGAACCAAGGAGTTTGTAAGGACAAGGAGATCGCCTACTTCATGAAGATCTACCCCGAGTGAGGCTAGTCCTTCATGGACGGAAGCCATGGTGGAATATGCAAGGTTGCTTCTTCGTGGACCCTTCGTGGGTGGAGCCTTCCGTGGACTCACACAACCGTTACCCTTCGTGGGTTGAAGTCTCCATCAACGTGGACGAACGATAGCACCACCTATCGGAACCATGGCAAAAATCATCGTGTCTTCATTGCGTTTGAAATCTCCAAACCCCTCTTTTACTTACATGTGCAATGTTTTATTTTCCGCTGCTATACTCTTAGAATTGCATGTGTAGGGTGATGCTTGACTTGGTGTACTTGCTAAAATCTGCCCACAACTAAAATTGGGAAAAGGATATATTTTTATTTGGTCAAGTAGTCTAATCACCCCCCTCTAGACATACTTTCGACCCCACAAGTGGTATCAGAGCTTTAGTCTCCATTGCATTGGTTTCATAACCTAGGAGAGTATGGCGTCTAGTGAGGGAAATTACCACCGTAGGGGTCCATATTTTGATGGTACAAACTTTGCTAGTTGGAAGCATAATATGAAAATGCATATTCTTGGTCATAACCCCGCCGTTTGGGCTGTTGTTTGTGTTGGCTTGCAAGGTGAATTCTTTGAGGATGGCAAGGAACTAGATCGTGAAGCAACCGTGGAAGAATTGAAGATGTTGCAATACAACGCTCAAGCATGTGACATTCTCTTCAACGGTTTGTGCCCTAAGGAGTTCAACAAGATCAGCAGCCTCGAGAAAGCAAAGGAAATTTGGGATACTTTGGTTGATATGCACGAGGGTACCGAGTCCGTCAAGGAATCCAAGTTGGATGTGCTTCAATGTCAACTTGACAAGTTCAAGATGAAGGATGGTGAAGGAGTTGCCGAGAAGTACTCTAGGCTTGCTCTCATCACAAATGAGATTGCCGGCTTAGGAAGTGAAGAGATGACCGACAAATTCATCATTAAGAAGATTCTTAGAGCCTTCGATGGAAAATATAATACCGTGTGCACATTAATCCAAATGATGCTAACTACAAAGATCTGAAACCCATGGAAGTCATTGGAAGGATTGTTGCTCATGAGATGTCACTCAAGGACAAGGAGGAGCTACACAACAAGTCAAGTGGTGCTTACAAAGCCTCAACCGATGCTCCCACAACTTCAAGAGACAAGCTAGTATTCAATGAAGAGATAAGCTTAATGGTGAAAAGATTCAACAACTTCTACAAGAGTAGAGGAAAAGAAAGGAGCTCAAACTCAAGAAACTATGAGCAAAGATCATCAAGTCGTGACCGTAATTGCTACAATTGTGGAAGACCCGGACACTACTCCAATGAGTGTACGGCACCTGACAAGAAAAGAGATGAATCACCAAGAGGAAAGTATAGAAGAGATGAATCACCTCACAAGGAGAGAAGGAGTAGAGATGATCGTTATGAACGAAGACCTTCTCGGAGAAGTAAGGATTCGGAAAGGAAGGAAAAGTCATCCAAGAGCTACACTAGAAGAAGACATCAAGCTCATGTTGGTGAATGGTTTTCTAGCTCCGACTCCGACAACCAATCCGAGAGAAGTTATCACTCCAACTCCGACTATAGTCAAGATGAAGGTGTTGCCGGACTTGCTCTCATATCCTCCAACTCCTATGACCTATTTGATTCACCAAAAGAGGTAATTGGAAGATGCTTCATGGCAAAAGGCCCCAAGGTATCGCACCCCGAATACCTTGACTTTGATAGTGATGAGGATGATTTACTTGGTGATGATGATTTGCTTGTTGATAAGACTAGTAATGTGAGCTATAATGAACTTGCTAGTAATCATGATAGTCAAGATGAAACGAATGACAATGCTATGAGGGAGATTGAGCGTCTAACTAAAGAACTAAACACTCTTAAGTTAGCTCATGAAACAACTCAAGAGGATCATAGAGAGCTTCTAAGAACTCATGAGAAGCTACGCTTCGAGAAGCTAAATTTAGAGCAAGAGCATGAGTTTATAAAAGCTATCAATGACGATCTTCGAAAGAAGAGTTCTTCATACATTGCCAAACGTTTACTCTTGTCTACTTTTGTGCCACAAGTTAAATCTAAGAAAACTAGTAACAAGGGCAAAAAGGATTCTACCTCTAGTAGTAACAATAACAATGCTAAATCCAATGTTGTTGCTTCTAGTAGTTCTATTGATTCCACTAATGATTCTCTTAGCCAAGTTACACTTGAGCAAGAAAACGATTTATTGAAAGGAATTATAGAAAAGGGTGTCTTCTTGCTCTTGCCGATAGAGCTCTCTGGTATGTCCTCAATTGGCGTGCTGCACTCTGCAACGCGCTTCCCGGAGTCCTTATCAGAGGTCTTGCCGGTCTTCTTCTTCTTCCCTCCCCTGGGAGCTTTACCGGTAGGAGCATGTACCTCCTCAGCAGATGCTGCCACCGCCTCCCAGTAGAGCTTGTCAACGCAAATAATTGCGTCTTTCTGGTTAGACTTGATGGTGATCACACCCATTAGCCCTGGCATCTTGATGACGTTGTAAGCATAGTGCGACGCAGCCATGAACTTTGCCAGTGCCGGGCGGCCTAGAATTCCATTATATGGCAGCGGCATCTTGACGACGTCGAAGACAATCTTCTCCGTCCAGTAGTTGAGCTCCCTGCCAAATGTGACCGGCAATGTAGTCTGGCCCTTCGGCTTGTTCCTCCCCGGACTGATCCCTGGGAAAGTGCCTGTCGCCTCGAGATCCCTGTCAGGGATTTGCAACCTCTTGATCACATCAGGGGAGATCAAGTTCAAGTGAGCCCCACAGTCAACCAACATGTTTGTCACTTTGAGGTTGCGGATTGTTGGCGAAACCAGCAACGGCAAGCACTCGACCGTAGTGGTGCGGTCAGGGTGATCCTCAGCGTCAAAAATGACGGGCGCGTGTGACCACTTGAGTGGCTTTTGTGCTTCCATCACCGGCTCCGCGGCATTCACCTCGCGGACCCATTGCTTCAGTTGCCGGTGCGAGGAGTGCAAAGATGCGCCTCTGTCAACACACATGTCTTCCACTGCATTCTGGAATTCATTGTTGGACTCCTCTTTGTCCCCCTCACCATCATCTCCTTTCTGGCCCTGAGCAGCCTTCTCCTTTGGCTGCTTGGCCTTGCCGCGGCGGCCTCCACGGTTTTGCTTGCCGGACCCACCGGCACCATCTTGGCCCTTCTCCTTGTCGCGCTTCTCGTACTCTTGTTTCTGTTTTTCGGCAAGCTGCTCCACTTGCCGGCACTCCTGGAGATCGTGGCCCTTGGTACGGTGGATCTTGCAGTACGGGCCGTCGGTCTTCTCTCCGGCAGTGGCCTCATGGCTACAAGTGCAAACAACAGTCTCCTTGCTGCCGCTCTCAGCCTTTGGCTTCTTGCCGGGATTCCCCGACTCCTCAACTGCTAACACAGTCTTGCCTTTCCGCTTGCGATTGCGGTTCCGGCTCTTCTTCTTTGGGGTTGATGCATCGTCATCTTCAGAATCCACTTCAGCACCAGCATCCTCCCCGGGGAGTCGCCTCCCCTCCTCAGCACGTGCTCATTTGTCCGCCAAAGCATATAGGTCACTGATGGTTCTGACCTTCTCAATGTTCATCTCAGATCGCATTCTGTGATTGCGCACATTCATGTGGAATGCGGCAACAACAGCTGCGGGATGAACATTAGGAGTGTTGTGGTGCACATGGCTGAACCTTTGTATGTACTTGCGAAGGGGTTCACCATCCCTTTGGGGTATGACATGCAGATCACTGTCCTGACCAGGAAGCTTGTGGCCACCCTGGTAGGCACTCACGAACTGATGACACAAATCTGCCCAAGAAGAAATGGAGCCTTCCGGCAAGTTCATCAACCATGACCTGGCGTTAGGCTTGAGTGCCAACGGGAAGTAGTTGGCCAATATCTTGTCGTCTCGTCCCTCGGCAGCTTGCACCGCAATGGTGTAGATGCCAAGGAACTCTGACGGACTGATCTTGCCGTCGTACCTATCAGGCAGCTCCGGCCTGAAGGCATGGGTGGATGGCCAGACAACCTGCCGCAGCTCACGAGTAAACGCTGGGCAGCCTACCTCGTAAGGTAAACACCCAGGGTACCCTGGCGCTGGCACGTATGCTGCCGACCCGGCACGGTCGTTTGACTGACGGCGTGCTTCCCGGCACCGCTCGATCGTCGTACAGGTGTCCTCGACGCGCCGTTCGTGGAGCACTTGGCACTGATCTTGGCGGCCTCGCGGATCCGATGACGCCATGGACAACACGTCCTGGTCATCCGATCGGCGAGCTTGCTGCCGCAGTGGTTGTTGACGTGGAGGTGATTGCACCATTGGCGCAGCGTCTTCGGCACGGCCGCCGGTTGGTCCTGCCGGCGCCATGGGTGGTCGCCGTGAAGGCCCCGCCACCGGTGTCTTGCTGGGATCGGCAAAACTGATGAGACTCTGAATGGTGGCCCTCCATTCTTCCATTTTGTCAGGAGTTGGCGGGAAATTTAATAACGTTTGAACCCGTGCCATGGCTTCTACCGCCGTGGTTGGCATGGCGGGGAGCATGGAACAGGATGACGTTCGACTCCTGGCAGAGCCAGCAGGAAGCCCGTCGCGTACCTGCTGCCGTAGCACATGCTCACCAATGGGTTGGCGTGGTGGTGGTGGTGCCTGAACATCGTGCGGACGATGCTTAGGGTCGACTTGGCATCGTCCAGGGCCGCCAGCACCGCGAGGGAGCGTGTCGCACCCATCTTGCGATGGTCGCGGTACACATCCCTTCACAGTGTTGTTGGACGTCACCGCAGTTGGGTCTTGGCTGGCACCGCTCCGGTCCACATTACTATGGTGGCTACGGTCACTAGAACATCATGGGAGTCGGCCGTCTACGCCATCTCCGATGTGGTGGCTACGCTCACCAGTGCAGTGAGGAAGCTGACTGCCTCTGCCGCCCGCGCCTCCGGCTCGGCCCGTCCCGGCCGTACCGCCGGCGCCACCTGCGGATGCCTGTGAGGGTAGCTTGGAGGTGGAAGGAGCCGTCATGGCTCCAGCCTTCTTCTTGGGCGCCCTCGACGAAAGTGGCGAAGCTGGTACTCACACTACCAACACTGATTCGTAACACACGACTGTCACAGCCATAGAATTGATTGTAAATAGTTGCATTAAAGCATCCATGCATCATGTTTAAATTCAAAGGAAATTTGAATTGGGGATGACCAAACGCTAGCACCAAAGTGATTCAAATAGGTTCAACTCAAAATATTTTCAATGAACCCAAAATGCCCTTCAGAAAAGTTCATCATTTTTGAAATGGGTGAAAACCTGTGCCAAAAATGGTGCACATTTTTCTAGGTCATTTCTGGATTTTGAATTAAATCATAATGTATTTTAATTGGAGAATTTAATTGCTATAAATAATTTAAATGCTCCAATAATTCTGAAAACCATTGAGGGCTGTTGGAAATAATTCAAAATGTGCCCACAATTAATTTCAGGAGTTTTAAAAATGATTTAGTATTTTTACTAAATCAAAACAAGGAAAGAAAATTAGCGAAATAGAAAGAAATGGAAAAACAAATAAGAGAGAGAGAGAGAGAGTACCTGTTGCGGCCCAGCACTGTCGCTGGCCGGCCCAACCCACAGCGCAGCGCCAGTCATCTTCTAGCTCGCGCCAGAAGCACTGGGCGCGTGCCCGACGCGCGCGCGCCATGCGCGACACCTCCTGCCTGCCTCCCCCGCCATGTCGACGCGCGGGATAGCGTCGTGGGAGCCGTTTGGATCGAGCCCTCTTCTCCTTTCGCCCCCTCGCTCTCTCCCTCGCCCTTTCCCCGCCATGGCCGAAGCCCTCGACCTCGCGCCGCCGTCGCGCTCGTAGCCATCGCCGTCCCCTCGCCCTCTAGCTGTGTCTGGGAGCTCCACCGTCGTCCACCTCATCGACCCAGATGATCCACGCGACCGGACGAGCCCTGAAGCATCGCCCTCGACCCCATCTTCAAGGTTCGGTTACCGAAGATCGCCACCGCCGCTCCGCCTGCACCAGCCCTTCCCCGAGCCCGCTGAGCCGCCCGTTCGACTCCTGTGAGCCCCGGCTCCGAACCCTTCTCCTTTCCGCGCTGATTGCTAGCTCTAGCCCCCGTTCCCGCGCAAGCCAAATCTCGTCGCCGTCTGAGCTCGTCACCGACGCAGCTCCGGTGACCAAATGGTCACCCCGGCGTGTCTAACGTGATCACCGCAACGCGAAGTGGCCCACTGTCGTTTCTTTTCGCATGTTTGCACACCGTAGCATCGTTCCTGTGGTCACCCGAATGCCGGCCGCCGCAAATGAGGTCACCGCCGTCGACTCCGGCCACCCCAGGCCCGGGCACCGCCACCATCCGACTCGCCGTCGCACGAGCTCTCCGTAGAGCCCAGTGGCGCATCGAACGGTGCCCTGTAGGCGAAACCCGAAGCTCACCGCCGCAACTGTCCCCGCCGGTAGCTAAACGCCGGTGAGTTTGACAGTTTTGACCGGGGGGTTTGACCTCCCCTGGGTCACTGACACATGGGGCCAGCCCCTGACTAACCCTAGATTAGGTTTTTAATTAGCGCTAATTAACACTGTTAATTAGCCTACACACTGACATGCGGGTCCCACTGGTCAGTTTGACCTGGACCGCCCTAGTTGACCCGCTGACGTCACAGTGACGTAATGCTAACGCAGTAAATCATTTTCTGGATTAAATTTATTTTAGAATAACCAGGAAATTCCAGAAAATGATATAAACTTCAAAAATTCATAGTAAATCAACCGTAGCTCAGATGAAAAAGATTTATATATGAAAAATTATCAAAAAAATATGAAGAATCTGTTTATGGCATTTTCATGCATGTTTGAACAACTAAAAGTTGTTGTATAAGACAATTTGATAATTGGCATTTGGTTAACCACACATGGAGTTTGACTTTGAACCCCTGGTTCAAACCAACTTCATTTAAATTGTTGCTAGCTGCATTAGCCCAAACCACAACACATTGCCATGTCATGATCATGCATCATATTGTTGCATTGTATTGATTGTGTTCCTTCTTGTTTGTCGGTGTTGTTCTTGCTCGGTAGCAGGCGATTCCGACATAAAGATCGTTGACACCGATGAAGAGCTTTACTATCTTCAAAAGTGCCAGGCAAGCAAACCCCCCTTGATCACTCCAATACAATCCCACTCTCTCGCTCTTGCTCTCTTTTACTACATTAGGACAACAATGATTCAACTGTTACATGTTGCGGTAGTTGAACCCATTCCTCTGCATGACCTGTCTTTGCCACAGTAAATAGTTAAAACCCACTAGCATGAGTAGGAATTGCTTGAGCCATGTTGTGACTACTCATCCATGCTTGCTTGTTATGCTTGCTATGCTTAGAGTCGTGTCGGGTCTGATCCATCTGGGCGATGAATTGGAATGGTTGTGTTCATGTCCTACTGTGTGAGAGCTAAGTGTGTGAATCCGATTTGGTAAAGGTAGCGATGAGAGGCCATGTAGGAGTACATGGTGGGTTGTCTCATTGGGACCGTCCTCAGGAACTGAGTTCTGTGTTTGTGATTCAAGACAGTTACTACCACACATTGGGCCCTGAAATATGACCCCGCTCGACTTATTAATCACCTTGATCTCTGTCCAGGAGTTGCAACTAGTTTCTGGTGTTTGTAGGATATGTGTTGGCGGCCGTGCATAGCGCTGACCTTAGGGGTGGGCTATGATGCGGTAGAGACACTGAGGCAGAGTGTACCAAGTGACACCCGAATGGTGCTCTTGGGAACCCTGCACTCATCGTTTGGGGCTGTGATAGAAACTTCGGCCGGACTTCCTTTGTGGATACAACGTCAAATAGGTGATAAACCTGGACTAGAGTCTTGTGTGGTTAGTCAGGTTGTGGTCTACACCCATGCTGGCTTTCGCTTGAAGTCTGCCGAGTACATTTCGCGTACATGCGCTAAGTGGTGGAAACATGCGTGAAGAAGTACACCCCTGCAGGGTTAATGATCTATTCGAATAGCCGCGTCCGCGGATATGGACTACTTGAAAGCTTACATTGTTCATAGACAAGTTGAAATGGATACTCTAAAATGCGCAAGATAAGTGTGAGTGCTATGGATGGCCTTCTCGTAGGGAGATGGGAGCGGATCCATAGTGGTGTATTGTTGTGGTGTCTATGTGGACTCATGTGCACTCTCTCACCTCAAAGAAGTTACTGGTAGTCATAGTTCAGGATAGCCATAGAGTCAAAGCTGGCTTGCTGCAGTTAAACTCGACAACCCCATCGTTGATACTGATGCATATGTAGTCAATTCTGATGTAAGTCTTGCTGAGTACCTTTGTACTCACGGTTGCTTAATTTATGTTTTTGCAGAGGAGACTTCAGTCTCGCTAGTGCTTTCTATGATGAGTTCGACGTTGACCGATTAGTTTGGGAATCCCAGACAGAGGTCTAGCTCCTATGGAGGGTCTTGTAGATAGACAGGCTTTCTAGCCTTCTTTCTTTTCAGCTGTCTGTACTCAGACAAGTTTATGCTTCCGTTGCTTGTATGACTTTGTATGTTGGGTCATGTGACCCCTGTTCGTAATATCATGTGATGTATGGCTCTTCGAAGCCTCTTAAATAAATACTTTGATTCATAGAGTTATGTTGTGATGCCATGTTGTATCTACACATATCGTGCATATTGTGTGTATGTTTGAAATGCATTGGTATGTGTGGGATTCGACACCTAGTTATCTGCTTTGGTAGCCTTCCATACAGGGAAATGCCTCCTAGTGCTTCCACTGAGCTTGGTAGTTCACTACCGCTCCGAAACACATGGATTGACCGACATGTATCCTTCTTTGCTCCTGTGTCTATCCCTACGGGGAAATGTCACGTGTCGTTACTGGAGTCCTGATAGCTTGCTACAACCCAGTACACACGCTGATGACCGACACGTGCATTGCTAGTTTACCTATGTCTGTCCCTGTACGTTTGTGCCACCTTGGTTTATGACTAGTCATGTCGACCCGGGTTCTCTGTCATATGGATGCTAGCGACATAATCATCTACATGAACCAAAAGACGCAAATGGTCCCGGCCAAGGTAAAGGCGGCAGTTGTGGGTTACCGTGCATGAGGCCGCAAAGTGACATGATGTGCTACATGCTAGATCCGTGTGACTTAGGATCGGGGTCCTGACAGCATTGGTATCAGAGCCTGACTGACTGTAAGATTACCAAGCCAAACTGGTCGAAGTCGAGTCTAGAAATGCTTTAGTTATATAGGGGAATTGATTGAGGAAGGGAACGTAAGGCTCTTTTTACTCCTTATTGTTGGGGAACGTTGCATGGGAAACAAAAATTTTCCTACGCACACACAAGATCTATCCATGGTGATGAGCATCTACGAGAGGGAGAGTGAATCTACATACCCTTGTAGATCGCTAAGCGGAAGCGTTAAGAAACGCGGTTGATGTAGTCGAACGTCTCCGCGATCCAAATCGCAAGTCGACCCTCGATCCGATCACGAACTAGTGCCGAACGGACGGCACCTCCGCGTTCAACACACGTACGGCTTGATGACGCCTTCACCTCCTCGATCCAGCGAGCGATGATGAAGTAGTAGATGAGTTCCGGCAGCACGACGGCGTGGTGATGATGGTGAGGAACAATCTCTGCAGTGCTTCGCCAAGCACTACGGAGATTATGATGGGAGAACTAGAGGGTTAGGGTTGCCGACACACGGCTTGGGAAATCTTGATGTATCCCGTGTGCTAGCCCTGCCCCTCTATTTATATGTTGAGCCTTGGGGTCTAAACTTGGAGTAAAAGCCTCCTCCAGGTCGGTTTTGCCCGCACAAGGTCGGTTTGGCCCGCAGGGAAAGAGTCCAACTCGGATCCCTGCAGTACCGCGCACAAGCGGTAGTACCGCTCACGAACGGTAGTACCGCTTGAGCGGTAGTACCGCTTCACACAAGCGGTAGTACCGCTTATGCGGTAGTACCGCTTCACACAAGCGGTAGTACCGCTTACGCGGTAGTACTGCCTTACCAGCGGTAGTACCGCTTAAGGCAGCAGCAAAACTTCCTTTTGCACTTTCCAATACCTCGTGGGCTTTATCCCTTTGGCTCATATAAAGTGTTGCTGCACCCGAACACTTCGGTAAACATCCGGAACCCCTTCCGGTGAATTCCGGAACCCTTCCGGAAACCAAAACACTATTATCACATATATCAATCTTTACCTCCGGACTCTTCCGGAGATCCTCGTCATGTCCGGGATCTTATCCGGGACTCCGAACAACCTTCGGTCACCAACAAAATAACTCAACTATACTAATCGTCACCAAACGTTAAGTGTGTAGACCCTGCGGGTTCGAGAGCTATGTAGACATGACCGAGACACCTCTACGATCAATAACCAATAGCGGGACCTGGATGCCCATATTGGCTCCTACATATTCTACGAAGATCTTTATCGGTCGAACCTCTATGTCAAGGATTCAGTTAATCCCGTATACTGTTCCCTTCGTTCTTCGGTATGTTACTTGCCCGAGATTCGATCGTCGGTATCTCTATACCTAGTTCAATCTCGTTACCGGCAAGTCTCTTTACTCGTTCCGTAATACAAGATCTCGTGGCTAACATTTTAGTCACATTGCTTGCAAGGCTCATTGTGATGTTGTATTACCGAGTGGGCCCTGAGATACCTCTCCGTCACATGGAGTAACAAATCCCAGTCTTGATCCATGCCAACCCAACAGACACCCTCGGAGATACCTGTAGAGCACCTTTATAGTCACCCAGTTACGTTGCGACGTTTGATACACACAAGGTACTCCTCCAATGTCAGGGAGTTGCATGATCTCATGGTCATAGGAACAGATACTTGACATGCAGAAAACAATAGCAATAAACTGACACGATCATATGCCACGTTTATAGTTTGGGTCTTGTCCATCACATCATTCTCCTAATGATGTGATCCCGTTATCAAATGACATCTCATGTCTATGGCTAGGAAACCTTAACCATCTTTTGATCAACGAGCTAGTCAACTAGAGGCTTACTAGGGACACAGTGTTGTCTATGTACCCACACATGTATTTGAGTTTCCAATCAATACAATTATAGCATGGATAATAAACGATTATCATGAACAAGGAAATATAATAATAACCAATTTATTATTGCCTCTAGGGCATATTTCCAACAGTCTCCCACTTGCACTAGAGTCAATAATCTAGTTCACATCACTATGTGATTTACATTGTAATGAATCGAACACCCATGCAGTTCTGGTGTTGTTCATGTTTAGCCCTTGGAAGAGGTTTAGTCATCGGATCTGCAACATTCAAATCCGTGTGTACTTTGCAAATATTTATGTCGTCCTCCTTGATGTAATCGCGGATGGAATTGAAACGTCGCTTTATGTGTCTGGTCCTCTTGTGAAATCTTGGTTCCTTGGCTAGAGCAATGGCACCAGTATTATCACAAAACAGAGTCATTGGGTTAAGCGCACTAGGCACTACTCCAAGATCTGTCATGAACTCGTTCATCCAGACACCTTCCTTCGCCGCCTCCGAGGCAGCGATGTACTCCGCTTCGCATGTAGAATCAGCTACCACGCTTTGCTTGGAACTGCACCAGCTAACCGCACCCCCATTAAGAATAAATACGTATCTGGTTTGTGACTTAGAGTCATCCGGATCAGTGTCAAAGCTTGCATCGACGTAACCCTTTACGACGAGCTCTTGATCACCTCCATAAACGAGAAACATGTCCTTAGTCCTTTTCAGGTACTTCAGGATATTCTTGACCGCCGTCCAGTGTTCCATTCCTGGATCACTTTGAAACCTTCCGACCATACTTATGGCAAGGCTGACATCGGGTCTTGTGCACAGCATTGCATACATGATAGAGCCTATGGCTAAAACATAGGGGATGACACTCATCTTTTCTCTATCTTCTGCAGTCACTGGGCATTGAGTCTTACTCAACTTCACACCTTGCAATACAGGTAAGAACCCCTTCTTGGACTGATCCATTTTGAACTTCTTCAAAACTTTGTCAAGGTATGTGCTTTGTGAAAGTCCTATTAAGCGTCTCGATCTATCTCTATAGATCTTGATGCCTAATATGAAAGCAGCTTCTCCCAGGTCCTTCATTGAAAAACTCTTGTTCAAATATTCCTTCACGCCTTCCAACATTTCTATATTGTTTCCAATCAGCAATATGTCATCCACATATAATATTAGAAACGCTATAGAGCTCCCACTCACTTTCTTGTAAATACAAGCTTCTCCGTAAACTTGTATAAACTCGAACGCTTTGATCACCTCATCAAAGCGAAGATTCCAACTCCGAGATGCTTGCACCAGTCCATAAATGGATCGCTGGAGTTTGCAAACTTTGTCAGCATTCTCTGGATCGACAAAACCTTCTGGTTGCATCATATACAACTCTTCCTTAAGGAAACCGTTAAGGAACGCTGTTTTGACATCCATCTGCCAAATTTCATAATTGAAAAAGGTAGCTATTGCTAACATGATTCTGACGGACTTAAGCATCGCCACGGGTGAGAAGGTCTCATCGTAGTCAACTCCTTGAACTTGTGAAAAACCCTTTGCCACAAGTCGAGCTTTATAGACGGTGACATTACCGTCTGCGTCCGTCTTCCTCTTAAAGATCCATTTGTTCTGAATGGCCTTACGCCCTTCAGGTAATACTTCCAAAGTCCATACTTTGTTTTCATACATGGATCCCATCTCGGATTTCATGGCCTCTAACCATTTCTCGGAATCTGGTCCCATCATCGCTTCTCCATAGCTTGTAGGTTCATCGTTGTCTAACAACATGACCTCTAAGACAGGGTTGCAGTACCACTCAGGAGCAGTACGCGTCCTTGTCGACCTACGAGGTTCGATAGTAACTTGATCCGAAGCTTCATGATCATCATCATTAACTTCCCCTTCAGCTGATGTAGGCTCTACAGAAACATCTTTCTGCGCTGCGCTACTTTCAGGTTGAAGTAAAGGTTCAACAACCTCATCAAGTTCTATCTTCCTCCCACTCAATTCTTTCGAGAGAAACTCTTTCTCAAGAAATGTTCCGTTTTTAGCGACAAACACTTTGCCTTCGGATCTGAGGTAGAAGGTATACCCAACTGTCTCTTTTGGGTATCCTATGAAGACGCATTTCTCCGCTTTGGGTTCCAGCTTTTCAGGCTGAAGCTTTTTGACATAAGCATCACATCCCCAAACTTTAAGAAACGACAGCTTTGGCTTCTTGCCAAACCAAAGTTCATATGGCGTCGTCTCAACGGATTTCGATGGTGCCCTATTTAAAGTGAATGCAGCTGTCTCTAATGCATAACCCCAAAACGATAGTGGCAAATCGGCAAGAGACATCATAGATCGCACCATATCCAATAAGGTTCGATTACGACGTTCGGACACACCATTACGCTGTGGTGTTCCAGGCGGTGTCAATTGTGAAATAATTCCACACTGTCTTAAGTGACTGCCAAACTCATAACTCAGATATTCTCCTCCTCGATCAGATCGTAGGAATTTAATCTTCTTGTTACGATGATTCTCAACTTCACTCTGAAATTGTTTGAACTTTTCAAATGTTTCAGACTTGTGTTTCATTAAGTAAATATACCCATATCTAGTTAAGTCATCAGTGAAGGTGAGAAAGTAACGATAACCACCGCGCGCCTCAATACTCATCGGACCGCATACATCAGTATGTATGATTTCCAATAAGTCACTTGCCCGTTCCATTGTTCCAGAGAACGGCGTTTTAGTCATCTTGCCCATGAGGTATGGCTCACATGTGTCAAGTGATTCAAAATCAAGTGACTCCAAAAGTCCATCAGCATGGAGCTTCCTCATGCGTTTTACGCCAATATGACCTAAACGGCAGTGCCACAAGAAAGTGGTATTATCATTATCAATTCTACATCTTTTGGCATCAATGTTATGAACATGTGTATCATAACTATCGAGATTCAATAAGAATAAACCCCTCACATTGGGTGAATGACCATAAAAGATATTACTCATATAAATAGAACAACCATTATTCTCTGATTTAAATGAGTAACCGTCTCGCAATAAACAAGATCCAGATATAATGTTCATGCTTAACGCAGGCACTAAATAACAATTATTCAGGTTTATCACTAATCCCGATGGTAATCGAAGAGCGAGCGTGCCGACGGCGATCACATCAACCTTGGAACCATTTCCCACGCGCATCGTCACTTCGTCCTTTGCCAGCCTCCGTCTATTCCGCAGTTCCTGTTTTGAGTTGCAAATATGAGCAACCACACCGGTATCAAATACCCAGGCACTACAACGAGAGTTGGTAAGGTACACATCAATAACATGTATATCATATATACCTTGTTTGTTGTTGGCCGCCTTCTTGTCAGCCAAATACTTGGGGCAGTTCCGCTTCCAGTGTCCAGTTCCCTTGCAATGAAAGCACACAGTTTCTGGTTTGGGTCCAGCCTTGGGTTTCTTCACGAGAGGAGCAACTGCTTTGCCACTCTTCTTGGAGTTACCCTTCTTACCCTTGCCATTTTTCTTGAAACTAGTGGTTTTATTGACCATCAACACTTGATGCTCCTTCTGAATTTCAGACTCAGCGGCTTTTAGCATCGCAAACAGCTCGGCGACTGACTTGTTCATCCCGTGCATGTTATAGTTCAACACGAAGCTCTTGTAGCTAGGTGACAATGATTGAAGAACTCTGTCAGTGATAGCCTCTGGCGGAAGGGGCATCCCCAATTCAGCCAGACGGGTAGAGTACCCAGACATTCTGAGTACATGATCACTGATAGACCCGTTCTCCTCCATCTTGCAAGCATAGAACTTATCGGAGATCTCATATCTCTCGATCCGGGCATTCTTCTGAAAGATAAACTTCAACTCCTGGAACATCTCATATGCTCCATGACGTTCAAAACGTCTTTGAAGTCCCGGTTCTAAGCCATACAATATTGCACATTGAACTATTGATTAATCTTTAGAACGAGCCTGCCAGGCGTTCACAACGTCTAGAGACTCAACTGGAGCGGGTGGATCACCAAGCGGTGCATCAAGGACATAAGCCTTCTGGGAAGCCGTAAGGATAATCCTTAGATTACGGGCCCAGTCCACAAAGTTACTTCCATCATCTTTCAATTTAGCTTTCTCTAGGAACGCATTAAAATTCAGGGGTGCTACTGCGCGAGCCATGATCTACAACATAAATATAGCAAAGACAACTTAGACTATTGTTCTAGATAATGAGTTTAGTTAATCATATTACTTAAAAACTCCCACTCAAATAGACATCCCTCCGGTCATTCGAGTGTAACATGATCCAAATCCACCAAATCAAGTCCGATCATCACGTGAGTTGAGGTGGTTTCAATGGTGAACATCTTCATGTTGATCATATCTACTATATGACTGATGTTCGACCTTTCGGTCTCTTGTGTTCCGAGGCCATGTATGTACATGCTAGGATCGTCAAGTTTAACCCGAGTGTTCCGCACATTCAACATGGCTTACACCCGTTGTATGTGAACGTAGAGTCTATCACACCCGATCATCACGGCGTGTCTCGAAACGACGAACTTTCGCAACGGTGCACACTCGGGGAGAACACAATTTTATCTTGAAATTTAAGTGAGGGATCACCTTATAATGCTACCATCGTCCTAAGCAAAATAAGATGCATAAAAGGATTAACATCACATGCAAATCATAAGTGACATGATATGGCCATGAACTTGTGCTTTTGATCTCCATCTCCAAAGCACCGGCATGATCTCCATCGTCACCGGCATGACACCATGATCTCCATCATCTTGATCTCCATCAACGTGTCGCCATGAGGTTGTCGCGCCGACTGTTGCTTCCATGACTATTGCTAACTCATAGCGATAAAGTAAAGCAAAACGGCGAAAAATAATTAAAGACAACTCTATGGCTCCTGCCAGTTGCCGTACTCATCGACATGCAAGTCGTGATATTCTATACAACACATGATCATCTCATACATCACATATATCTCATCATGTAATTGGCCATATCACATCACAACATACCCTGCAAAAACAAGTTAGACATCCTCTAATTGTTGTTGCAAATTTTACGTGGCTGCTATGGGTTTGCAAGAACCGTTCTTACCTACGCAAAACCACAACGTGGTGTAGTGATTGCTTTTTGATCTTCTAAAAGAACCCTCTTCATTGAAATCGATTCAACTAAAGTGAGAGAGACAGACACCTGCTAGCCATCTTTATGCAACGAAGTTACATGTCAGTTGAAGGAACCTGTCTCGCGTAAGCGTACGCGTAATGTCGGTCCGGGTCGCTTCATCTCACAATACCGCCGAATCAAGTATCAACTAGTAACGGCAAGCAATATGTATACACACACGCCCACAACTCGTTTGTGTTCTACTCGAGATCTCATCTACGCATAGACCTAGCTCAGATGCCACTGTTGGGGAACGTTGCATGGGAAACAAAATTTTTCCTACGCACATACAAGATCTATCCATGGTGATGAGCATCTACGAGAGGGAGAGTGAATCTACATACCCTTGTAGATCGCTAAGCGGAAGCGTTAAGAAACGCGGTTGATGTAGTCGAACGTCTCCGCGATCCAAATCGCAAGTCGTCCCTCGATCCGATCACGAACTAGTGCCGAACGGACGGCACCTCCGCGTTCAACACACGTACGGCTTGATGACGCCTTCACCTCCTCGATCCAGCGAGCGATGATGAAGTAGTAGATGAGTTCCGGCAGCACGACGGCGTGGTGATGATGGTGAGGAACAATCTCTGCAGGGCTTCGCCAAGCACTACGGAGATTATGACGGGAGAACTAGAGGGTTAGGGTTGCCGACACACGGCTTGGGAAATCTTGATGTATCCCGTGTGCTAGCCCTGCCCCTCTATTTATATGTTGAGCCTTGGGGTCTAAACTTGGAGTAAAAGCCTCCTCCAGGTCGGTTTTGCCCGCACAAGGTCGGTTTGGCCCGCAGGGAAAGAGTCCAACTCGGATCCCTGCAGTACCGCGCACAAGCGGTAGTACCGCTCACGAACGGTAGTACCGCTTGAGCGGTAGTACCGCTTCACACAAGCGGTAGTACCGCTTATGCGGTAGTACCGCTTCACACAAGCGGTAGTACCGCTTACGCGGTAGTACTGCCTTACCAGCGGTAGTACCGCTTAAGGCAGCAGCAAAACTTCCTTCTGCACTTTCCAATACCTCGTGGGCTTTATCCCTTTGGCTCATATAAAGTGTTGCTGCACCCGAACACTTCGGTAAACATCCGGAACCCCTTCCGGTGAATTCCGGAACCCTTCCGGAAACCAAAACACTATTATCACATATATCAATCTTTACCTCCGGACTCTTCCGGAGATCCTCGTCATGTCCGGGATCTTATCCGGGACTCCGAACAACCTTCGGTCACCAACAAAATAACTCAACTATACTAATCGTCACCAAACGTTAAGTGTGTAGACCCTGCGGGTTCGAGAGCTATGTAGACATGACCGAGACACCTCTACGATCAATAACCAATAGCGGGACCTAGATGCCCATATTGGCTCCTACATATTCTACGAAGATCTTTATCGGTCGAACCTCTATGTCAAGGATTCAGTTAATCCCGTATACTGTTCCCTTCGTTCTTCGGTATGTTACTTGCCCGAGATTCGATCGTCGGTATCTCTATACCTAGTTCAATCTCGTTACCGGCAAGTCTCTTTACTCGTTCCGTAATACAAGATCTCGTGGCTAACATTTTAGTCACATTGCTTGCAAGGCTCATTGTGATGTTGTATTACCGAGTGGGCCCTGAGATACCTCTCCGTCACATGGAGTAACAAATCCCAGTCTTGATCCATGCCAACCCAACAGACACCCTCGGAGATACCTATAGAGCACCTTTATAGTCACCCAGTTACGTTGCGACGTTTGATACACACAAGGTACTCCTCCGATGTCAGGGAGTTGCATGATCTCATGGTCATAGGAACAGATACTTGACATGCAGAAAACAATAGCAATAAACTGACACGATCATATGCCACGTTTATAGTTTGGGTCTTGTCCATCACATCATTCTCCTAATGATGTGATCCCGTTATCAAATGACATCTCATGTCTATGGCTAGGAAACCTTAACCATCTTTTGATCAACGAGCTAGTCAACTAGAGGCTTACTAGGGACACAGTGTTGTCTATGTACCCACACATGTATTTGAGTTTCCAATCAATACAATTATAGCATGGATAATAAACGATTATCATGAACAAGGAAATATAATAATAACCAATTTATTATTGCCTCTAGGGCATATTTCCAACAGTCTCCCACTTGCACTAGAGTCAATAATCTAGTTCACATCACTATGTGATTTACATTGTAATGAATCGAACACCCATGCAGTTCTGGTGTTGTTCATGTTTAGCCCTTGGAAGAGGTTTAGTCATCGGATCTGCAACATTCAAATCCGTGTGTACTTTGCAAATATTTATGTCGTCCTCCTTGATGTAATCGCGGATGGAATTGAAACGTCGCTTTATGTGTCTGGTCCTCTTGTGAAATCTTGGTTCCTTGGCTAGAGCAATGGCACCAGTATTATCACAAAACAGAGTCATTGGGTTAAGCGCACTAGGCACTACTCCAAGATCTGTCATGAACTCGTTCATCCAGACACCTTCCTTCGCCGCCTCCGAGGCAGCGATGTACTCCGCTTCGCATGTAGAATCAGCTACCACGCTTTGCTTGGAACTGCACCAGCTAACCGCACCCCCATTAAGAATAAATACGTATCCGGTTTGTGACTTAGAGTCATCCGGATCAGTGTCAAAGCTTGCATCGACGTAACCCTTTACGACGAGCTCTTGATCACCTCCATAAACGAGAAACATGTCCTTAGTCCTTTTCAGGTACTTCAGGATATTCTTGACCGCCGTCCAGTGTTCCATTCCTGGATCACTTTGAAACCTTCCGACCATACTTATGGCAAGGCTGACATCGGGTCTTGTGCACAGCATTGCATACATGATAGAGCCTATGGCTAAAACATAGGGGATGACACTCATCTTTTCTCTATCTTCTGCAGTCACTGGGCATTGAGTCTTACTCAACTTCACACCTTGCAATACAGGCAAGAACCCCTTCTTGGACTGATCCATTTTGAACTTCTTCAAAACTTTGTCAAGGTATGTGCTTTGTGAAAGTCCTATTAAGCGTCTCGATCTATCTCTATAGATCTTGATGCCTAATATGAAAGCAGCTTCTCCCAGGTCCTTCATTGAAAAACTCTTGTTCAAATATTCCTTCACGCCTTCCAACATTTCTATATTGTTTCCAATCAGCAATATGTCATCCACATATAATATTAGAAACGCTATAGAGCTCCCACTCACTTTCTTGTAAATACAAGCTTCTCCGTAAACTTGTATAAACTCGAACGCTTTGATCACCTCATCAAAGCGAAGATTCCAACTCCGAGATGCTTGCACCAGTCCATAAATGGATCGCTGGAGTTTGCAAACTTTGTCAGCATTCTCTGGATCGACAAAACCTTCTGGTTGCATCATATACAACTCTTCCTTAAGGAAACCGTTAAGGAACGCTGTTTTGACATCCATCTGCCAAATTTCATAATTGAAAAAGGCAGCTATTGCTAACATGATTCTGACGGACTTAAGCATCGCTACGGGTGAGAAGGTCTCATCGTAGTCAACTCCTTGAACTTGTGAAAAACCCTTTGCCACAAGTCGAGCTTTATAGACGGTGACATTACCGTCTGCGTCCGTCTTCCTCTTAAAGATCCATTTGTTCTGAATGGCCTTACGCCCTTCAGGTAATACTTCCAAAGTCCATACTTTGTTTTCATACATGGATCCCATCTCAGATTTCATGGCCTCTAACCATTTCTCGGAATCCGGTCCCATCATCGCTTCTCCATAGCTCGTAGGTTCATCGTTGTCTAACAACATGACCTCTAAGACAGGGTTGCAGTACCACTCAGGAGCAGTACGCGTCCTTGTCGACCTACGAGGTTCGATAGTAACTTGATCCGAAGCTTCATGATCATCATCATTAACTTCCCCTTCAGCTGATGTAGGCTCTACAGAAATATCTTTCTGCGCTGCGCTACTTTCAGGTTGAAGTAAAGGTTCAACAACCTCATCAAGTTCTATCTTCCTCCCACTCAATTCTTTCGAGAGAAACTCTTTCTCAAGAAATGTTCCATTTTTAGCGACAAACACTTTGCCTTCGGATCTGAGGTAGAAGGTATACCCAACTGTCTCTTTTGGGTATCCTATGAAGACGCATTTCGCCGCTTTGGGTTCCAGCTTTTCAGGCTGAAGCTTTTTGACATAAGCATCACATCCCCAAACTTTAAGAAACGACAGCTTTGGCTTCTTGCCAAACCAAAGTTCATATGGCGTCGTCTCAATGGATTTCGATGGTGCCCTATTTAAAGTGAATGCAGCTGTCTCTAATGCATAACCCCAAAACGATAGTGGCAAATCGGCAAGAGACATCATAGATCGCACCATATCCAATAAGGTTCGATTACGACGTTCGGACACACCATTACGCTGTGGTGTTCCAGGCGGTGTCAATTGTGAAATAATTCCACACTATCTTAAGTGACTGCCAAACTCATAACTCAGATATTCTCCTCCTCGATCAGATCGTAGGAATTTAATCTTCTTGTTACGATGATTCTCAACTTCACTCTGAAATTGTTTGAACTTTTCAAATGTTTCAGACTTGTGTTTCATTAAGTAAATATACCCATATCTACTTAAGTCATCAGTGAAGGTGAGAAAGTAACGATAACCACCGCGCGCCTCAATACTCATCGGACCGCACACATCAGTATGTATGATTTCCAATAAGTCACTTGCCCGTTCCATTGTTCCAGAGAACGGCGTTTTAGTCATCTTGCCCATGAGGCATGGCTCACATGTGTCAAGTGATTCAAAATCAAGTGACTCCAAAAGTCCATCAGCATGGAGCTTCCTCATGCGTTTTACGCCAATATGACCTAAACGGTAGTGCCACAAGAAAGTGGTATTATCATTATCAATTCTACAAATTTTGGCATCAATGTTATGAACATGTGTATCATTACTATCGAGATTCAATAAGAATAAACCCCTCACATTGGGTGCATGACCATAAAAGATATTACTCATATAAATAGAACAACCATTATTCTCTGATTTAAATGAGTAACCGTCTCACAATAAACAAGATCCAGATATAATGTTCATGCTTAACGCAGGCACTAAATAACAATTATTCAGGTTTATCACTAATCCCGATGGTAATCGAAGAGCGAGCGTGCCGACGGCGATCACATCAACCTTGGAACCATTTCCCACGTGCATCGTCACTTCGTCCTTTGCCAGCCTCCGTCTATTCCGCAGTTCCTATTTTGAGTTGCAAATATGAGCAACCGCACCGGTATCAAATACCCAGGCACTACAACGAGAGTTGGTAAGGTACACATCAATAACATGTATATCATATATACCTTGTTTGTTGTTGGCCGCCTTCTTGTCAGCCAAATACTTGGGGCAGTTCCGCTTCCAGTGTCCAGTTCCCTTGCAATGAAAGCACACAGTTTCTGGTTTGGGTCCAGCCTTGGGTTTCTTCACGAGAGGAGCAACTGCTTTGCCACTCTTCTTGGAGTTACCCTTCTTACCCTTGCCATTTTTCTTGAAACTAGTGGTTTTATTGACCATCAACACTTGATGCTCCTTCTGAATTTCAGACTCAGCGGCTTTCAGCATCGCAAACAGCTCGGCGACTGACTTGTTCATCCCGTGCATGTTATAGTTCAACACAAAGCTCTTGTAGCTAGGTGACAATGATTGAAGAACTCTGTCAGTGATAGCCTCTGGCGGAAGGGGCATCCCCAATTCAGCCAGACGAGTAGAGTACCCAGACATTCTGAGTACATGATCACTGATAGACCCGTTCTCCTCCATCTTGCAAGCATAGAACTTATCGGAGATCTCATATCTCTCGATCCGGGCATTCTTCTGAAAGATAAACTTCAACTCCTGGAACATCTCATATGCTCCATGACGTTCAAAACGTCTTTGAAGTCCCGGTTCTAAGCCATACAATATTGCACATTGAACTATTGAGTAATCTTTAGAACGAGCCTGCCAGGCGTTCACAACGTCTAGAGACTCAACTGGAGCGGGTGGATCACCAAGCGGTGCATCAAGGACATAAGCCTTCTGGGAAGCCGTAAGGATAATCCTTAGATTACGGGCCCAGTCCACAAAGTTACTTCCATCATCTTTCAATTTAGCTTTCTCTAGGAACGCATTAAAATTCAGGGGTGCTACTGCGCGAGCCATGATCTACAACATTTTTCATGACCGTACAACCGTTATGCTATCCGAGTTATCCCAGGTTTCTAAATAATTTGATGCATTTGCATCCTCTTTTCTCCCTGTTCCCGATGTCTTTTGGCCAGACTAGAGACACAAATTGTTGTGTTGAGGTATTCCATTACCTTAACATATCTGTTGAAGTTATTAGGGAACCATGTTATCTTACGTGAACCACCCAGAGATTCAGCATTTGTGTTGTATTCCCAGTGTGATAATTATGGCCATCATTCTCGAAAGCATCTCGTGATGCCATTTAGTTAGTAGTTATTCTATTTATGGGTTCTTGAACCCATGATTCATTTCATTCATTCCTGTTGATGGTGTTGCTCGTTCGTTTAGGATGATTAGTAACCTTGCTCTAGTTTCGAGGTCCGTGGTATATCGTTCTTCCAATACCATGAACCATCCTCAGCAGAAGTTCTTTTGAACCAAAAGATCACAACAAGAGTGCTCTTGATGAGTTCTCCATTCATAATTGTGACTCTGCCAATCCTACCTTTCTGCATGGGTTATTTGGAAGAAATATGTTGAGCCTTATTCGACATATTAATCTATGCATCCACAACTCCGAAAATCATGTGTTCCTTTGAGTTGTTTCTTTCAGTTATATTCCGACCCTAGTCTATCAATTGATAGTCAAGTGTAATTGTGCATTCGTGTTCATCGGTGTCATTATTTTTGTGGTCCGTCAAGCCATGCTACTTCGGAATGGCTAGGGGAAACAAACTCCAGCACCTCATCCATTTCTTGGATTGGGTCAAAGCAATTGTAATCCGTAGATCAAGAGGCCAATCCAGCTTCTAGTCTGTTCTACCTTGGAGTGTTACCATATTTATATCAAGAATGTCATGGGAATTGCACATCATCTTATGAATTCTTGATTCAGTGATACTTCTCGCCACCATCATTTATTTCTCGGTCCCCGTGTTGTTGTAACCGGAAATCATGATGTGTGAAATCAATACTCCTAGCAACCCCGTTGCCTGGTAGTTAATGGACAATAATTTCATTCTTAGTGTGTTGGTTATTGAATCACTAATTTCATTCTTAGTGTGTTGGTTATTGAATCACCATTTTAAGATTGATTGTGCTACCTAGTCCATTTTTCTTGGTGCACTTTTCGATCAATGAGTTAGGATTGTGTCAATCTCTCGCTCTGTTGATCATATCATCTTGCCCTGAAAAGCCAGATTGTTCTCGAGCTTAATAACATATCGGTGGTTCATGATTTTCTGGATATCTTCTCGGAAGTATCACCAGGTTGTTCCCTGACCGTTATATTGAGTTCGTGATCAAGTTTGTTTATTCATGTAAACTACCCTTTCTCCAAGAATCTGTGTTGGATATCCCCGAACTAGTTGGTTAAGCTAAACAACAACTTGGAGAGTTGGAGGATAAAAGCTTGCCTGACTTAGTTCATTCCAAAGGGATATCTTTTGTGTGTGTGTTTAAGCAAGATGATATCTTCATCGATTGACCTTCGTGGTCCATTGTTGGATCTATTGTCTTATCCAAGCATTGATTTGAGTATGGGCTATCGTCAAATCAAAATCAGTGCCAACGATTTTCGTAATGTTGTTTACTCGTGGTTGATTCCTCGAGCATACACCATTATATATTTTGGTCTGACCAATGCTATCACCTTGTTCACATAATTGTGGAACCCCATCTACAAGGAAACCTGGATGGATTGTTGTTGAGCCCATTGACAACATTTCTATCTTCTCCATGATTCGTGTTGAACATTTAAGCTAGTGTTGGAAACTTTTGTAAGCATTATCTTCTTCGTGAAGCATGTGCTTGGATGAAAGACGTGACTTCCTCTAATTCATGTGCATTTGATGTAAGTTGCCGTAGTGAATTCGAGAAAGTTTGTTTTGCCTCCTCTGGAATCATCCCAAGTCAGTCATGCATGTGCGAAGTATTCTATGGTTTGGCAGATTAATTACCTCCATTCCATATGCATTCCTAGCACAATGATACGTCTCCAACGTATCTATAATTTTTGATTGTTCCATGCTGTTATATTATCAATCTTGGATGTTTTTATATACATTTATAGCAATTATATATCATTTTTTGGGACTAACCTATTAACTTAGTGCCCAGTGCCAGTTGCTGTTTTTTGCCTGTTTTTGGTAATACAGAATATCAATACCAAACGAAGTCCAAATGCCACGAAATTTTTTGGAGATTTTTTTCTGGACATAACCAACACTAGAAGCTTCGGGAGAAGGCCAGAAGCCCCAGGAAGTGGCCACGAGCCACCAGGGCATGCCTGGGGGGGGGGGGGCAGGCGCGCCCTGGTGCCTCATGGGCCCACCTCTGCCCCTTTTGACCTAATTCCACCACTATAAATTCCCAAAAATTGGGAAACCAACAGAGGAGTCCACGAAATACTTTTTCCGCCGTCGCAAGCTTCTGTTCTTGAGAGATCCCATCTAGAGGCCTTTTCCGGTACTCCGCCGGAGGGGGAATCGATCACGGAGGGGCTCTACATCAACCTTGCTGCCCTTCCGATGATGCGTGAGTAGTTTACCACAGACCTTCAGGTCCATAGTTAGTAGCTAGATGGCTTCTTCTCTCTTTTTGATCTTCAATACAATGTTCTCCTCATGTTCTTCGAGTTCTATCCGATGTAATCACTTTTGCGGTGTGTTTGTTGGGATCTGATGAATTGTGAGTTTATGATCAGATTATCCATGAATATTATTGAGTCTTCTCTGATCTCTTTTATGCATGATTATTATAGCTTCGTATTTCTTCTCCGATCTATTGATTTGGTTTGGCCAACTAGATTGATTTATCTTGCCATGGGAAGAGGTGCTTTGTAATGGGTTCGATCTTGCGGTGCTCAATCCCAGTGACAGAAAGGGACATGACACGTATGTATCATTGCTATTAAGGGTAAAAAGATGGGGTTTATTCATGCGTGAGTTTACTTTGTCTACATCATGTCATCTTGCTTAAGGCGTTACTCCGTTCTTTATGGACTTAATACACTAGATGCATGCTGGATAGCGGTCGATGTGTGGAGTAATAGTAGTAGATGCAGGCAGGAGTCAGTCTACTTGTCTCGGACGTGATGCCTATATACATGATCATTGCCTTGGATATCGTCATGCTTATTTTCTTTTCTATCAATTGCCCAACAGTAATTTGTTTACCCACCGTATGCTATTTTCTTGAGAGAAGCCTCTAGTGAAAACTATGGCCCCCGGGTCTATCTAAATCATATATTAAAAACCCTAAAAATACCTTGCTGCACTTTTTATTTATTTATTTTATTTTGTATTTTTGTTTCAATCTATCTATCTATCTATCTATCACATACAATTTAATCTTGCAACCTACCGCCGAGGGATTGACAACCCCTTGTTTGCGTTGGGTGCAAGGATTTGTTGTTTTGTGTGCAGGTGCTGCTAACGAGGTGTTGCGTGATTCTCCTACTGGATTGATAACCTTGGTTTCATAACTGAGGGAAATACTTATCTCTACTGTACTGCATCTCCCTTCCTCTTCAGGGAATTACCAACGCAGCTCACAAGTAGCAGGAAGAATTTCTGGCGCCGTTGCCGGGGAGACATCATCAACATCTATCAAGTACCTACGCATAAAACTTTCATCTCCTTGCATTTACTTTATTTACCTTTTATTTGCATTTGCCTCTCGTTTTCATCTCCCCCACTTCTAAAAAGTTTTTACAAAAACACAAAAATATTTTCCGTTTGCCTTTTCCTTGTTTGCTTGTTTGCTAGTTTTCTGGTTTTGCCATGTACCTTCTATTTGCTTGCATTTTCGCTTGCTAAAAAGTTATTGATATGGATCCTCATCCACTTGCTAATCTTTTCAAAAGATCCAATTATGATGAGCCAATTGCTAGTGAGTTGAGTGCACTTGATTATCTCTATGAAGTTTTGCTTGAAAATCATGAATCTGAAAATTGTGATGAAGTGTTAAAAGAAGGAATCTATAAAGTGATTCATGATAGCTCCTTGATTGAAAAGGATGATTGCAATGATGTTACTATAAAATCTATTAATGTGAATTGTGCTAATAATATGCAAAACTACAAGCTTGTGGATGATAATTTTGTTACGTCCATTACTTATTGCAATGATCATGATTGGGGTGACGCTTCTTGTGATCTTGAAAATTTATTCGAGCTTCATAATGAATCTATTATTGATAATGATATTCGCAATACTATTAAAAGTTTTATAATCTTCCAAGATAGTTTGATAAACGTTGATGTTAATCCCACTACCCTGGAAGATTACAAAACTTTTATGCATGCGGATCATGAAGATAATATTTTATATGATAACTATATTGTTGAAATTGATTATGATACCTTATGTAATTATTATGAGAGAGGAAAATATGGTTGTAGAAACTTTTATGTTACTCAACTACCTTTCTTAATATTGAAATTATTAGTGTTCCATTCTTCCTATTTGCTAGATGTTGTTTGTCTTGATAAATTGTTTACTTATAAAATGCCTATGCATAGGAAGTATATTAGACTTAAATGTGTTTTTCACATGCTTCATGATGCTCCCTTTGTGTTTCAATTATTATCTTTCATGTGAGCATCAATAAAATCTGAAGCTTATCTTAATGGCTATAAAGAAAGAGCTTGTTGGGAGGCAACCCAATGAATAAAATAATTTTTTTCCTTTTGTTTCTGTTATTGTGTGTTTTCACAATCATGATACTGTTATGATTGTGTTCTTGTGTTTTTAATTAGTCTTTGTGCCAAGTAAAACCTTTGGGATGATTTGGAAGATAGTATAATTGATGCTGTTTGGAAAGCAGAAAGTTTTGCATCCAGTGCTGGAATTTTATTTCTGTACTGGAGCGTTAGAAAAATCTGAAATTTTTACAAAGTAGTGGTATATGAATTACCCACGTTTTCCTAATTTTTCAGAATTTTTGGAGTTATAGAAGTATGGCTTTTTAAATAGATTGCTACAGACTATTCTGTTTTTGACAGATTCTGTTTTTGATGCACTGCTTGCTTGTTTTGATGAAACTATGGATTGTATCGGGGGGTATAAGCCATGGAGAAGTTATAATATGGTAGGTATAATGCAAAAATAAAATATGAATGGGTTTGCAATAGTACTTAAAATAGTGATTTATTTTGTTATACTAGCGGATCTCACGAAGGTTTTGTTGAGTTTTGTGTGATTGAAGTTTTCAAGTTTTGGGTGAGATCACGATGGATGAAGGAATAAGGAGTGGCAAGAGCCTAAGCTTGGGGATGCCCAAGGCACCCCAAGGTAATATTCAAGGAAGACTCAAGCGTCTAAGCTTGGGGATGCCCCGGAAGGCATCCCCTCTTTCTTCTACCAACCATCGGTAATTTTACTTGGAGCTATATTTTTATTCGTCACATGATATGTGTTTTGCTTGGAGCGTCTTGTATTATATGAGTCTTTGCTTTGTTTGCTTTTTAGTTTATCACAATCATCTTTGCTGGACACACCAATTTGAGAGAGCCACACTTTCATCATAATTTGTTAGAATACTCTATGTGCTTCACTTAAATTTTTTGAGCTAGGCAGTTGCTCTAGTGCTTCACTTAAATCTTTTTGAGCACAGCGGTGGCTATATTTTAAAGAAATATTTGAACTCTCATGCTTCACTTATATTATTTTGAGAGTTGATAAGATTAAAATTTTGAAGAAACATTTGCACTCTCATGCTTTACTTATATCTTTTTGAGAGTTTGACAATAGTAATGGTAATTTGCACGAGATATGAATTTGGTCCCAAAGTGATGAATATTCAAGAGGGATATAATAAAAACTTTCATATAGATCATTGGATATGACGAGTGTGATTCCTTGCAATGCGATATGAAGATGATAATATGTGAGTCATGTTAGTGAGTAATTGTGATTTAGTAAGAATATTAGTGTTAAGGTTTGTGATTCCCTATGCATGCACATTAAGTCAATAGTTATGCAATGAAATTATATCCTACTTATGGTGCATTATTCGGTGTTAGTTATGTTCAATGCATGTTTATGACCGTTTTCGATTTTTGGTTGGTTGCTTCTCAATCTATTTGCTAGCCTTCATTTGTACTAAGCGGAAATACTGCTTGTGCATCCAAACTCCTTAAACCCAAGTTGTGCCACATGAGTCCACTATATCTACCTATATGCGGTATTTCCATGCCGTTCCAAGTAAATTTGCATGTGCCAACTCTAATTTTCAAAATAATTTTCCGTTTTGTGTGCCCGTACCACTCATGAAGCGGCAGGGGGTGGCCAATATTTTCCATGCTAGGTGTGTTATTCTCACGATGAGTGTTTATTCACTTGTCATTGCACGAGAGAGTGGCTGGTAATAGGGATGCCCAGTCTCACAATGAAATCAAAAATTAATAACAACAAAATTCCTTGGAAAGTGTTGGTATGGAGGGCACCCGTGGATACGGCTAGCCATGGATTGAAAGAATGGTGGAAAGGAAATAAACTTTACTTTCTGTTTGGGAACCGCCTATGATGTGTCTAGCATGGAAGATATTGGGAATTCTCGGTCGTTTTCATTGACAGGAAAAGCATACCTCTCAAAATATTTTTATCTCTCTAATTTAAGCTTTGAGCTCTGGCACATTTGCAAATCTCTGCTTCCCTCTGCGAAGGGCCTATCTATTTACTTTTATGCAATTTTTATTTTTATTTTGAGTCTCCATCTTCTCTTATAAAGCACCAACTAGAGGGCACTATTGTCATACTTGTGCAGTGTGTGTAGCTAATATTTGAGTGTGTTTCATGAATGGATCAATGATTGAGCATAATGGGCTAGGGATAACTTTCTTTAGCGTTGATATTTTGAAAGACATGGTTGCTTGCTAGCATGCTTGAGTATTTATATCTTCATGTCAAACTATAGACTATTGCTTTGAATCATTCAAGTCCAAATGTCCATGCTACAAAAAAACAATATATGATGAATATGATAGGCAACATTCCACATCAAAAATTCTATTTTTATCATTTACCTACTCGAGGACGAGCATGAATTAAGCTTGGGGATGCTGATATGTCTCCAACGTATCTATAATTTTTGATTGTTCCATGCTGTTATATTATCAATCTTGGATGTTTTTATATACATTTACATCAATTATATATCATTTTTTGGGACTAACCTATTAACTTAGTACCCAGTGCCACTTGCTGTTTTCTGCCTGTTTTTGGTTTTACAGAATATCAATACCAAACGAAGTCCAAATGCCACGAAACTTTTTGGAGATTTTTCTGGACATAACCTACACTAGAAGCTTTGGGAGAAGGCCAGAAGCCCCAAGAGGTGGCCACGAGCCACCAGGGCGCGCCTCGGGGGGGGGGGGGGGCAGGCGCGCCCTGGTGCCTCGTGGGCCCAACTCTGCCCCTTTTGACCTAATTCCACCACTATAAATTCCCAAAAATCGGGAAACCAACAGAGGAGTCCACGAAGTACTTTTTCCGCCGCCACAAGCTTCTGTTCTCGAGAGATCCCATCTGGAGACCTTTTCCGGTACTCCGCCAGAGGGGGAATCGATCACGGAGGGGCTCTACATCAACCTTGCTGCCCTTCCGATGATGCGTGCGTAGTTTACCACAGACCTTCGGGTCCATAGTTAGTAGCTAGATGGCTTCTTCTCTCTTTTTGATCTTCAATACAATGTTCTCCTTGATGTTCTTGGAGTTCTATCCGATGTAATCACTTTTTGCGGTGTGTTTGTTGGGATCCGATGAATTGTGAGTTTATGATAAGATTATCCATGAATATTATTTAAGTCTTCTCTAATCTCTTTTATGCATGAATATTATAGCTTCGTATTTCTTCTCCGATCTATTGATTTGGTTTGGCCAACTAGATTGATTTATCTTGCCATGGGAAGAGGTGCTTTGTAATGGGTTCGATCTTGCGGTGCTCAATCCCAGTGACAGAAAGGGACATGACACGTATGTATCATTGCTATTAAGGGTAAAAAGATGGGGTTTATTCATGCGTGAGTTTACTTTGTCTTCATCATGTCATCTTGCTTAAGGCGTTACTCCGTTCTTTATGGACTTAATACACTAGATGCATGCTGGATAGCGGTCGATGTGTGGAGTAATAGTAGTAGATGCAGGCAGGAGTCGGTCTACTTGTCTCGGACATGATGCCTATATACATGATCATTGCCTTGGATATCGTCATGATTATTTGCTTTTCTATCAATTGCCTAACAGTAATTTGTTTATCCACCATATGCTATTTTCTTGAGAGAAGCCTCTAGTGAAAACTATGGCCCCCGGGTCTATCTAAATCATATATTAAAAACCCTAAAAATACCTTGCTACACTTTTTCTTTATTTATTTTATTTTGTATTTTTGTTTCAATCTATCTATCTATCACATACAATTTAATCTTGAAACTTACCGCCGAGGGATTGACAACCCCTTGTTTGCGTTGGGTGCAAGGATTTGTTGTTTTGTGTGTAGGTGCTGCTAACGAGGTATTGCGTGATTCTCCTACTGGATTGTTAACCTTGGTTTCATAATTGAGGGAAATACTTATTTCTACTGTACTGCATCTCCCTTCATCTTCAGGGAATTACCAACGCAGCTCACAAGTAGCACACACCAAGCCACTGATTGACTTGTCCTAGGAGAAGAAGTTCCTTATTAAGAGCATGCCTTATGCAAGGACTTCGATATCCTAACTCGGCTGCATTTTGATATAAGATCTCTATGTGGTCATGCTTGTCATGGACAGTGTGCTCACCTGTGTCTTGTAATCCAGATCATATTGGAGCTTGCTTCCGTAGTTCATTTCCCGAGAACCTCGCAACGTCATCTCATCGATTTGTGGTGCAAAATTTCTTTTTCAGACATGCTGAGTCTGAAGTATCCTGTCACCAACCAGATCTGAATCTCAGGAAGATATGATGGTTGGAACTTTCCCAAGATCTATGAGGTAGGTTCCGGCAAGGTTGATGTTTTGGCCGACACACCTAGCCGGAAGATCTACTATTGTAGTACCTTGATTGAGAAATTTAGTCACTTCCCCATGATGATTTTGTATGACTTATTCTGGAAGTTGTTCCTTATGGATCCTTTGTGTTCCCGAAGTCCGATCCTTACTTGATGTTCTAGATACCAAACAGTACCTATAGACGGGTTACACTAGTACATCAAGGAGAACATTAGAAGCGGAGTGCTAAATGTCTCTCGGTCGATTATCCAGATTTTATTCCTTGGCATCGCTAAGGTGAAATCTGAGAAAGTGTTATTTTTCCTTGCATCCGCATCCTCCATCATTATTCATCATGGTAGTACGAGGTGTCACCAAGATCTTCGGCATAGATGTTGGTAAAACCCAGATGAATATGGAAATGCTCAAGTTCTTGAAAGCACGCTCAGACACTAGGTTATATCTTCGGTATCAATCGGAATATGCCCTCCGTTTGCCGAATTGTTCTATAACCATAGTTTCCAATCCAAGCTGAGTATCCATTCAGTCGGATTCCTTCAAACGATCATTTGTGAATTTGCCTGGGTCTCGTATAAAGAGTTTCAGTGATCCCTGTATCAAAAGTAATTCTTTTTGCCTGACTTAGGAAATAATTCTACTAGTCACCTCCTCTAAGGTGCCCCGTTATGGTGTCAAGGGCAACTTAACTCTTCGCTACTCTGAAACCTCTTTACCATCTTACTTAAGCGTGGAATTGTTGCCTACCAACTTGAATCTTCGTCGTCTACTTCATTTCATCGCTCCTGATATATGTTTGTGTCGCAGGTCAAGAGCTGTTCTGACGTCTCATTCCATGAGTTGATCGTGAGTTGCTCGATCTTCGAGAAGATCGATTCCTGTCGAGTTTCTCTCTCTTGTCATCATGTTGGGTGAAGTTCTCAAAGGCAAGGATGTCAAGATCAATATGGTGTAATGGATCAACATCTTCGAGAAGTGCAATCTGGATCATGAAGATTGTGTTAGTTTTGTGTCCCCTCTTTCTTCTTACCTCACATCTTGAATCTTGGGACGACATTCTTGTTTAGTGGGGGTGAGTTTTCACAGCCCTAGAATTGATTGTAAATATTTGCATTAAAGCATCCATGCATCATGTTTAAATTCAAAGGAAATTTGAATTGGGGATGACCAAACCCTAGCACCAAAGTAATTCAAATAGGTTCAACTCAAAATATTTTCAATGAACCCAAAATGCCCTTCAGAAAAGTTAATCATTTTTGAAATGGGTGAAAACCTCTGCCAAAAATGGTGCACATTTTTCTAGGTCATTTCTGGATTTTGAATTAAATCATAATGTATTTTAATTGGAGCATTTAATTGCTATAAATAATTTAAATGCTCCAATAATTCTGAAAACCATTGAGGGCTGTTGGAAATAATTCAAAATGTGCCCACAATAAATTTCAGGAGTTTTAAAAATGATTTAGTATTTTTACTAAATCAAAACAGAGAAAGAAAATTAGCGAAACAGAAAGAAATGGAAAAACAAATAAGAGAGAGAGAGAGAGTACCTGTTGCGGCCCAGCACTGTAGCTGGCCGGCCCAGCCCACAGCGCAGCGCCAGTCATCTTCTAGCTCGCGCCAGAAGGACTGGGCGCGTGCCCGACATGCGCGCGCCGTGCGCGACACCTCCTGCCTGCCTCCCCCGCCACGTCGACGCACCGGATAGCGTCGTGGGAGCCGTCTGGATCGAGCCCTTCTCTCCATTCGCCCCCTCGCTCTCCCCCTCGCCCTTTCTCCGCCATGGCCGAAGCCCTCGACCTCGCGCCGCCGTCGCGCTCGTAGCCATCGCCGTGCCCTCGCCCTCTAGCTATGTCTGGGAGCTCCGCCGTCATCCGCCTCATCGACCCAGACGATCCACGCGACCGAACGAGCCCCGAAGCATCGCCCTCGACCCCATCTTCGAGGTTCGGTTACCGGAGATCGCCACCGCCGCTCTGCCTGCACCAGTCCTTCCCCGAGCCCGCTGAGCCGCCCGTTCGACTCTTGTGAGCCCTTGCTCCGAACCCTTCTCCTTTCCGCAATGATTGCTAGATCTAACCCCCATTCCCGCGCAAGCCGAATCTCGTCGCCGTCTGAGCTCGTCGCCGACGCAGCTCCGGTGAACAAATGGTCACCCCGGCGTGTCTAACGTGATCACCGCAACGCGAAGTGGCCCGCTGTCATTTCTTTTCGCACGTTTGCACGCCGTAGCATCGTTCCCGTGGTCACCCGAACACCGGCCGCCGCAAACGAGGTCGCCGCCGTCGACTCTGGCCACCCCAGGACCGGGCACCGCCCCCATCAGACTCGCCCTCGCACGAGCTCCCTGTAGAGCCCAGCGGCGCATCGAACGGTGCCCTGTAGGCGAAACCCGAAGCTCACCGCCGCCACTGTCCCCACCGGCGGCTAAACGCCGACGAGTTTGACAGTTTTGACCGGGGGGTTTTACCTCCCCTGGGTCACTGACACGTGGGGCTAGCCCCTGACTAACCCTAGATTAGGTTTTTAATTAGCGCTAATTAACACTGACATGCGGGTCCCACTGGTCAGTTTGACCTGGACCGCCCCAGTTGACCTGCTGACGTCACAGTGATGTAATGCTGATGCAGTAAATCATTTTCTGGATTTAATTTATTTTAGAATAACCAGGAAATTCCAGAAAATGATATAAACTTCAGAAATTCATAGTAAATCAACCGTAGCTCAGATGAAAAATATTTATATATGAAAAATTATCAGAAAAATATGAAGAATCTGTTTATGGCATTTTCATGCATGTTTTAACAACTAAAAGTTGCTGTATAAGACAATTTGATAATTGGCATTTGGTTAACCACACATGCAGTTTGAATTTGAACCCCTGGTTCAAACCAACTTCATTTAAATTGTTGCTAGCTGCATTAGCCGAAACCACAGCATATTGCCATGTCATGATCATGCATCATATTGTTGCATTGCATTGATTGTGTTCCTTCTTGTTTGTCGGTGTTGTTCTTCCTCGGCAGCAGACGATTCTGACATAAAGATCATTTACACCGATGAAGAGCTTTACTATCTTCAAAAGTGCCAGGCAAGCAAACCCCCCTGATCACTCTGATACAATCCCACTCTCTCGCTCTTGCTCTCTTTTACTGCATTAGGACAACAATGATTCAACTGTTACATGTTGCAGTAGTTGAACCCATTCCTCTGCATGACTTGTCTTTGCCACAGTAAATAGTTAAAACCCACTAGCATGAGTAGGAATTGCTTGAGCCATGTTGTGACTACTCATCCATGCTTGCTTGTTATGCTTGCTATGCTTAGAGTCGTGTCAGGTCTGATCCATCTGGGCGATGAATTGGAATGGCTGTGTTCATGTCCTACTGTGTGAGAGCTAAGTGTGTGAATCCGATTTGGTAAAGGTAGCGATGAGAGGCCATGTAGGAGTACATGGTGGGTTGTCCCATTGGGACCGTCCTCAGGAACTGACTTCTATGTTTGTGATCCAAGACAGTTACTACCACACATTGGGCCCTAAAATATGACCCCGCTCGACTTATTAATCGCCTTGATCTCTGTCCAGGAGTTGCAACTAGTTTCTGGTGTTTGTAGGATATGTGTTGGCGGCCGTGCATAACGCTGACCTTAGGGGTGGGCTATGATGCGGTAGAGACACCAAGGCATGATGTACCAAGTGACACCGGAATGGTGCTCTTGGGAACCCTGCACTCATCGTTTGGGGCTGTGATAGAAACTTCGGCCGGACTTCCTTTGCCGATACAACCTCAAATAGGTGATAAACCTGGACTAGAGTCTTGTGTGGTTAGTCAGGTCATGGTCTACACCCACACCGGCTTTCGCTTGAAGTCTGCCGAGTACATTTCGCGTACAGGCGCTAAGTGGTGGAAACATGTGTGAAGAAGTACACCCCTGCAGGGTTAATAATCTATTCGAATAGCCGCGTCCGCGGATATGGACTACTTGGAAGCTTACATTGTTCATAGATAAGTTGAAATGGATACTCTAAAATGCGCAAGATAAGTGTGAGTGCTATGGATGGCCTTCTCGTAGGGAGACGGGAGCGGATCCATAGTGGTGTCTATGTGAACTCGTGTGAGCTCTCTCAGCTCAAAGAAGTTACTGGTAGTCATAGTTCAAGATAGCCACTGAGTCAAAGCTGGCTTGCTGCAGTTAAACTCCACAACCCCATTGTTGATACTGATGCATATATAGCTAGTTCTGATGTAAGTCTTGCTGAGTACCTTTATACTCAAGGTTGCTTAATTTATGTTTTTGCAGAGGAGACTTCAGTCTCGCTAGTGCTTTCTGCGATGAGTTCGACGTTGACCGATTAGTTTGGGAATCCCAGACAGAGGTCTGGCTCCTATGGAGGGTCTTGTAGATAGACAGGCTTTCTAGCCTTCTTTCTTTTTAGCTGTCTGTACTCAGACAAGTTTATGCTTCCGTTGGTTGTATGACTTTGTATGTTGGGTCATGTGACCCCTGTTCGTAATATCATGTTATGTATGGCTCTTCGGAGCCTCTTAAATAAATATTTTGATTCATAGAGTTATGTTGTGATGCCATGTTGTATCTACACATATCATGCATATTGTGTGTATGTTTGAAATGCATTGGTATGTGTGGGATTCGACACCTAGTTATCTGCTTTGGTAGCCTTCCATACAGGGAAATGCCTCCTAGTGCTTCCACTGAGCTTGGTAGTTCACTACCGCTCCGGAACACATGGATTGACCGACATGTATCCTTCTTTGCTCCTGTGTCTATCCCTACGGGGAAATGTCACGCGTCGTTACTGGAGTCCTGATAGCTTGCTACAGCCCAGTACACACGCTGATGACCGACACGTGCATTGCTGGGTTACCTATGTCTGTCCCTGCACGTTTGTGCCACCTTGGTTTATGACTAGTCATGTCGACCCGGGTTCTTTGTCATATGGATGCTAGCGACATAATTATATACGTGAGCTAAAAGACACAAACGGTCCTGGCCAAGGTAAAGGTGGCAGCCGTGGGTTACCGTGCATGAGGCCACAAAGTGATATGGTGTGTTACATGCTAGATCTGTGTGACTTAGGATCGGGGTCCTGACAACGACCCCCTACCTGGCGCGCCAAAGATTTCGTGGAGAACGACGATCTGTGGGATCAAAACGATCCCTTTGCGGTTTGGCTACGGGTGTCAACGTGTACAAAGAGCAGGATTGGTGGATGCAAGAACACACAAAGATTTATCCAGGTTCGGGCCGCCTAGAGGCGTAAAACCCTACTCCTGCTTTGGTGGTTTGATTGTCTTTGGGCTCAACATATAAGGGAGCGCAACTTCTCTGGCAAGGTACGCGGGAAATGCAGCTACTACACGTAGTTGGGTTAAGGGTCGACCCGTCTACCAGTAGCCGTGGGCCTCCTTTTATAGGCCAAGGGGTTACCACAGTGGCTAAGATGGTAATTACAGTGTATGAACAGTGATTGCACTGTTAGCATGCCTATCTCTAACGGGGTAGGATAAAGGCATTAAATGCACCGTTAGGTGCTACGCTGGGGAGGCGAGGCTTCGTTAAAAGGTTTTGTACCACCTATCCAACCGCCCTTCTGTTATCTTGACATGACCCAGGGACGGGTGTCATTAAAGCTAATCCTTAGGTGGCATGCTGACACGTGCCCTGACCAGCCATGCTTGATTGCCAGCCCGCTCGACACCTATCAGTACGTGCTTATCTAGTTCATGATGAGGTGGAGCAGTAATGAGACAGAAAGAGTCTGCTGGCATGGAGCTTGCCGGGCCTTCGCTTGCCGACAAGTAACTTGTCGGGTCTTCGCTTGCCGGCAAGTAGCATGTCGGGTCTTCGCTTGCTGGCAACCAGAGTCTTGGTCTTCAGTACTAAACTAGTACTTCTCAATGACCTGCCTGGAGGTCTTCTTCACAGTTTTGTTCACCAAGTCTTGAGTCTTGGACACAGTATTCCTCCGGCAAGCCCTGCCGTCGGGAAGGCTACAACTGGCTGTGCACAAGTCAGGGTACTAAGGCACCCATGTCTTGGTACACCGACACCCTCTCGGAAATGATTTGGCCTGATGAAATACTAACAAAACTCAGGAGTGTGGCATGGTAAAAAAGATCAGTATGGGAGGTATCGAATGCAGGGCCTATCACTACAAAAAAAACACTTCCATGATGATACGTGTTTGTCACAGTAGGTCACGTTTTCTGTCATGCATGTACATCCGTGACGATTTTATGAGAGAATCAAGATAGTCATACCTGTGCTGTCGTAGAAGTATTCCATGTCAATACTCAAATTATCATCACGGAATTGTCCACTTCCATGATGATAAATGGCGTGCCATGGAAGTGTTTTCATCAAGGGTAACCGACACGTGGCATCCATTGTAACGGGTCACCGTTAAGCTATCGGGTGCCGGTTTTGGATCCGATAACCCATTAACAGCCAGGACCAATGGCGATTTTCCATGTGTAAAATTCCTATTCGCCAACGGATCCACATGTCAGCTCGGCGCTGCCACAGATGTCATCCATTCAATGGACGAGAGGCGCCTATGATACGTCAACATGTGGCACGGCCCAACTGTGGCCCATTAAGGTTTAACGGGCTGACACAGCCAAAGGCCCACAAGCTTTTGTCAGATACTAGTGGTCCGGCCTGTTAACATCCTGCCATGTTTTGGGCCAAATTACGACCCATATTAGATCTTAACAGTCCACTGTGTTTTCGGGCCCATTGAAGGCCCGGTTTGTATTACAGCCTGTTAAAGGCCCATTTAACAGTTTGACCCAGTTCGACGCGATGTTTGTTTCGGCTTGTTAGCGGCCCTTGGTGCAATTGGGCCATTTTCGGCCTGGTTTTACTTTCAGTCATTTAACGGGCCATGCTGCATTTGGGCCCATTTCTAGTCAAAGTCACTTTCGGCCTCTTAAGGGCCCATGGTCTTCGTGGATAAATTTTAGCCCAACGTGACTATCGGCCTGTTGAAGGCCCGTGATATAACTGGGCCAAATTATGGCCTGCTTTGCATCCGGCCTGCTTATAGCCCATCATGTGCTTGGGCCAACCAAGGTCCGAGATAAATTTTGGCCTGTTAATGGCCCATCATATAATTGGGCCAATCATGGGACGAGGTATATTTCGGCCGGCTGTCGGCCCGTGAATTGTTCCGCACAATTTAGGCCCAATCTACTTTTCAACCTGTTAAAGGCCCATGCTATTTTCTGGCCCAACTAAGGCCCGCGGTTTACGTAGCCTGTTAAAGGCCCGAAACTACTTGGGCCCAGTTTACGTTCAGGCTTGCTAATGGCCCGAGATGATTATGGGCCCGCATTTCGGCCCATATATAGAGAGTTGCAGGCCGGCTCGTTTGCATAGTGTAATTTTTTTATATACCACTGACGGATCGATAATGTTTTGGCCCATTGATCTCTGTCGAAGCCTACGACCTTTTCAGAGAGCGACGATAGCATATACAGTAAATAAATTACAGCATAGTGACTAAGAATAAACCTAGACTATACAATAAAGAAATTATGGCATATTACATCCACTGGGCATCAAAGTTCGCCACTAGTGATAATAAAGCGCAACCAGACAGCAGATTGCCTACACTGGGCATCAAAGGTCGCCACCAGTGCAAATAAACGCGCCGAGAAAATAATATACAGAACCGACAACACTTCAACACAGTTCAAAAAAGGTTAGCCCTGCCCGGGAGCTGCAGCGCAAGCAGTTGAGCAAGTTGATGAGAATACGCTTGTTTAACGCTTATATCCTCCAACTCTAGCTGCATAACATCAATGGACGCACTGGACTTCTCATTAATATTCCATAGAGATTGGAGTTCCAGTAGGAGTTGAGCTGAACCATGTCTTTCTGCTTGAAGTTGAGACTAAAGAAGTCGAATAGATTTAGGTGGCGACTTCATCGAGCTTGTGTCACTGCTATTAGCGAGTAATTTCAACACCACATCAAGACACGACTTTGGGGTTGTGTCGCTATCTCCAAGATGTGTTGCTTTCTCCCCTGCAATATATGTTAGAGGGACAATCAATGGGTTTGTCTCACTATCATTGTGGTAGTTCTTCCTGGTGTCAGAGATATCACTATGAAAGAGAAACAAGCAGACAGATAACAGTTTTTGCACGTATAAGCATCAGTGCTATCAATTCATCCCATTTCTTATTGGCAAATAAAGAGACATGGTTTGAAATAGCATTAACATCATATGGCATTGTTCATAGTTAAGACATGGCAGGAAATGGCATTGTGCCGGAGTGGCCAGCTTCACCATACCACTGGATTACAGATGAAGAACACAAACATACATGCAGTGCTAAAGAACGTATACGCATCAATGGCTAGTGTACTTTCAATTTATCCCATTTTAGATTGACAAATAAAGAGACGCGATTTCAATAACATTAACATAATATGGCATTGCTCATAGTTAAGACATAGCAGTATATGACATTGTGCTGGAGTGGGTAGTTTCACGACACCACTGGAATATAGATCAAGAACACAAGCATACATGCACTCTAAAGAAGATCATTTGCTCTGTTTAGTTTAATTTACATGGTATGAATAAGGAACTTGATTGTACAACTAAAAACTAAAATTGAGAAGGACAAACTTATGTTTATGAACTTCTTCATAATAAACTTTAAACATGCAATTTGATGCAAACGCGAAAAATAAACAACAGTTGCAGTCATACCTTTTCAAATATACACAACAAAGTTTGAAGGCTTGAGAAGGACAAACTTACGTTAGTAGTGAAGACCGACTCTATAAAGCCCTTGTCCATGCTGATGGGGGGGGGGAGGCAATTCAAGAAGTTTACCACAGAATCTTCTTCATAAGCATTGCCTTTATTCTACATTTTTATAAGTGTAAATATAGATGTGATAATATAGGAACAAATGGAGAATATTTAAGATAAGATGCAGAGTGAGGCTACATAGTCAACTAGCTATACAACTAGCTATAAATGTAAGTACACCGATACAGGCAAAAGGTACTGAGAAGAGCAATGCAGAGCTAAACTTATTCAGTAGCATTGGTTTTATTCAACATTTTGGTAAGAGTAAATATAGATCTGATAAGGTGTAGAAAATGGAGGGCAAGGGAAAATAAGCTGCAGAGTGATGGTACATGAACAACTAGCTGTCAATATAAGTACAGTGATAAAGGACAATAGTTACTGACAAGAACAATGCAGAGCTAAACTTTTTCATAAGCATTGGGTTTATTCTACATTAATGTAAGCATTAATATAGATCTGATAATTTGGAGCAAACAGTGGATAAGCAAGCTATCATGCACACAGATGTCACATAATCAACTAGGTACGAATGTAAGTACAGTGATACAGGACAACAGGTACTAACAAGAGCAAAGCAATGAGCAGCATAGTTGCGATATCCTGTCATCCATTTCAAACCGGTATTCTTCTTCAAGCAATTTTCCTGCAAAAGAGATCGGTAAGGTGCTACTTGTGAGCTGCGTTGGGATTTTCCCCGAAGAGGAAGGGTGAAGCAATATAGTAGGGATAAGTATTTCCCTTAGTAGAGAACAAGGTTATCGATCCAATAGGAGATTCACACAGACAAAGGTCGATAGTACCTGCACACACACAAACAAAATACTTGCACCCAACATGGGCAAGAGGGTTGTCAATCCCCTTGTACTTGTTAATTTCAAGGATCAAATCTGATAGTGATAAGTTTATAAATTGCAAACAGAATTAAAAAGAAATAAATTGCAGCAAGTAAATTAGGGTTTTAGTAATATGATTTAGATGGACCCGGGAGCCATAGTTTACACTAGAGGCATCTCTCTCATAAGAAGAGCATACGGTGGGTAAACAAATTACTGTTGGGCAATTGATAGAAAAGCGCATAGTTATGACGTTATTCATGGCATGATCAGTACATAGGCATTACGTCCGTGACAAGTAGACCGAAACGATTCTGCATTACTACTATTACTCCAACTCTCGACCGCTATCAAGCATGCATCTTAAGGTATTAAGTTCATAGCAAACAGAGTAATGCTTGGAGCATGATGACATAATGTAGATAGAATAAAACCAAGCAATATGATTAACCCCCGTCGTTTTACCCTTGGTAACAACAATACAATACGTGCCTCTCTACTCCTCCTGTCACAGAGTGAGGACATTGCAAGATTGAACCTACCACCAAGCACCTCTCCCACTGTAGATAAATCAATCTAGTTGGCCAAGCCAAACAGATAGATCGGAGAGAAATAGAAAGATATAACAATCACACATGATAAAGTTCAGAAAAGACTCAATTACGTTCAATGAATAATCTGATCATAAACCCACAATTCATCGGATCCCAACAAACACACCGCAAATGAAGATTACATCGAATCAATATCCGAAAAGAACATTGTATCGAAGATCAAAGAGAGAGAGAGAAAGTCGTCTAGCTACTAGCTATGAACCCGTAGGTCCTGTGGGAACTACTCACACATCATCGGAAGGGCAGCAAGGTTGATGAAGAACCCCTCCATGATCGATTCTCCCTCCGGCAGAGTACCGGCGGAGGCCTCCAGAAGGGATCGTAGAAGAACAGTTGCTTACGGCGGCGGAATAATTGTTTTGGGTCTCGCTCTGGGGGTTTTGGAATATTTGGTAATTTATAGCGTTGGAATTAGGTTAGAAGGAGCCACGTGGTGCCCACAAGGCATCAGGGCGCGCCTAACCCCCTGGGCGCACCCTGTTGCCTCGTCGTCTCCTTGTCTGGCTTCTGGTCCTCCCTCGAAGCTTCTAGGGTCCCTCCTTGTTGGAGATATGCCCTAGAGGCAATCATGTGATGATGATATTTCCCTATGTATTCATGAGTCTTTTGTATTGTCCTTGAACATCATCAATGATATGTATCAATAAGTATGTGACTTGTTTGTGGAACTATCTATTGTATGATGATCGTTCTAATGGTCCCTAGTTGATAAGGTTTTGCAGACACATATCCTTGACTAGTATACGACTCGGTTGATAACTATGTTTCACAAGTCATGTGCATGGAGATGCTAAACTGATAGTATGGACTCGGGGATGGAGATCACCGAGTCGGACAGACCCACTCTGAGACGCAGCGAGATATTGTCATTTGTTAGTCTCATGTACAATGTCTATGCCATGTCCTAGACCTGAGGTCGTTGCATGTTCTCGGGATGAGGATTGACTCACTTAGGGTCTATCAAACGCTACTCCATAACTGGGTAGTTATAAAGGTAGCTTTCGGGTGAGTTGTGAGACATGCCGCGAGACATGGCTGACCAAGATGGGATTTGCCCCTCCTATATGGAGAGATATTCTCTGGGCCATCTCGAGTGATCAGATTCGAAAAGCATGGCCATGCGACTTGGGTTAAGTGTTAACCCAGTTCGGGAATCTATATCACGGTTTTGAGAAGAGAGGTCGAGCTATCACAAGGGTGACAAGTACTCGCCTGGAGCTTGACAGCATATATCGTGAGGCAAAAGGAATGTTGCATATGACAAATTGTCGAGGTTCGTCAAACGACTTTACGCACACATGGGAGTTGGCATGTTCTGCTAGGAGCCACTACCAACTATCGACTTCGGTCATGTCCATGTGTACGTGAACCTATAGGGTCGCACACTTAAGGGGCTGCAGCCCATTCGGATTGGATCCGAGTGGAAAATGGATGTAGACTCCTAGTGGGCTCAAGTGTTGAGCCCACCTTGGAGGTCGATATAAAGGGGAGTGGGCGCACCACTTAGGGTTGATCTTTTTCCACCTGTGACACCCGCCGGTGCCACTCCCCACGCCCATGCCGCGCGACCGGATCTAGCAGTCCGCTGCCCGACGCTGCTCCCCGCACTTGTGGATACCTTGGAGGCATTGCATCTACAGTGCTCAGACGAACCATTCGAGGGATCCGCGAGGTACCGTTCATGGGAGATCACCCATTCGCGGGTCTTCGTTGTTCGCAGGAGATCGGCGACGCAAGGAGGAGACGCCTCGGGAGATCGACTACACGCATCACCAACTCTACTTCTGCTATGGTGATTGCGTGTCTAGTGGTAAACCCGATCCCGTGATCTATTTCCAGCAGCATGATCTTGGGTGTGCGGTAGAAATTTTTATTTGGCGCTAGCGTAGCGTACCGCATGTTCCAACAATGGCATCAGAGCCTATGCTACGTGGTGTTAGATTCGGGGTAGAATTTGCATATGATGATATGTAGATTGGTTTATGTACTGGCCGATGAGATCGGTTGTCAATATGATTGACTGTACATGGTGTCAGGCATTCGGAATTGTGATCTGTTTTTCCGTGATCGTGTTGCGGAGGTCGTGACACAAATTACCCCTACCGGTCAGTTTCCGCCATCGGGGTAGACAGTGGAACATAAAGCCGGTCACAACACGTGAAGACCAATGAGATTGGTCAGATCGGAAAGATGGTCAAATTTTGGTAAATATGATTTGCCGGTGAAAATTCCAGTGTAAAAAAATGCATAGGTTGGATCTCTGTTTTTTTATGAATGTCCGGACGCCCAGACATACCGCGAGGGGCCAGCCCCCTCGACCCCCGCAGGGGCGCTGCCCCTTGACCCTGCGGGGGGCAAAGCCCCCTCGACCCCCACTGCCTTATTCTCTTAGGGCGGCGCCTAACTTGTTTTTGCAGGGAATGCTTGTGATTTGGTATAACCCGTGTATGTTGCATGTATGTAATTATATCATGACCTGCGCGTCGTGAGTGCGGCAACCGGCTGGAGCCATATGGTTGTCTCATTATTGTTTTAATGACCTGTGTGTCAAGATGAGCCATGTAATGTAATTTACTTTCATAGCTATTAGTTTGTAATAGCGTAGTATCTTATGTAACACTTGGCGGTTGACATGGGTGGCGTGGAGATGGAGATCACCACGAGGACAACCATGCATGGAGATGGAGATCACCATGGGCAGACCGCGCACGTGGAGATGGAGATCACCATGCGCAGTGAAAAGGGGCTATACCATATCACATTTGTATAAACTGCCTGTGAAAGTTTATCCCTTTTATGCACCCTTCTTTTGCATGGTAGATGTTTTAAGTAGGGTGATCCCTCAAGGAATGTCAAGTATAAATGCCTCCCCAATTGCTGCACCTTCACATATCAAGTATATTTAGTGGTGGGCCTATAAAATTAGGGTGCCACTAGATCTCCTTGAAGTGATGGGTTTGTGTCGGACACTTACATGAGAAGCATTGGTTGACTTGTCATGGCTATCAAAACAATTTTGGGCCACGAGGCATAGGAGTTGGCGCGGCATGAGATGTCCCCAACAACAAGAGTCGTATGGAGATACGATTAGCAAGAGTTGCTTACCGAGTGATCTCTTTTTCTAGCAGTGATGCAAAAGCTCACTAGTTGACATGTTGATCTGGGATCTTGAGTCACTAAGTATCAATGGAGGGATGTTGATTTTAGTGGGAGTAATGATCTTATTAAAATGTTTAATATGAATTACTCTTCATGAATACATGTCTTAGTGTTTTGCATATTTCTGTTGTAGATCAATGGCACCACCTTCTCAAGTCACTCCTTTTGTGTTGAAATCAATCCTGGAAAAAGATAAATTGAATGGAACAAACTTTACCACCTGGTATATAAACATGAGAATTGTTCTTAGGCATGAGAAAAAGGAACAAATTCTAGATAATCCGCTTCCAGAGGAACCTGCCGATAATGCTAATGCCACAACCAGAAATGCCTACCAGAAACTCATTGATGAATCAAATGAGATCAGCTGTCTCATGCTGGCTTCTATGGAGCCCGATCTGCAGCAGCAGTTCGAAACTATTGAGGCTTTCGATATGATCGAGAACCTCAAAAGCATGTTTCAAATGCAGGCTAGGACCGAAAGGTTCAATGTTTGGCGATCCTTGATGGATTGTAAGCTGAAAGAAGGTGATCCACTGAGTCCACATGTGATCAAGATGATCGGGTACATGCAAGCTCTGGATCGGTTGGGCTTCCCACTTGGGGACGAGTTGTCCACAGATACAATTTTGGGTTCTCTTCCGGATAGCTATGGGACGTTCATCTCAAACTACCATATGCATGGGATGGAAAAGAAGCTCACTAAATTGCATGGGATGCTCAAGGTGGCAGAGCAGGATATCAACAAAGGTACGCATTGTCAAGTGTTGATGGTGCAGAACTCGGCTAAGTTCAAGAAGAGCTGGTCCAACAAAAAGGCTAAGGCAAAGGGCAAGGAGAAGGAGGCAACTCCAACTGCCGCCGCTGCACCTAAGTCAAGGCTGGCCTCGGGGACCATTTGCTTTCACTGCAAGGAACCTAGACACTAGAAAAGGAACTGCAGCAAGTGGCTTGCCGAGAAGGGCAAGAAGACTGGAAGTGTGACTTCTTCTTCAGGTACACTTGTTGTATATGTTATAGACATTTATCTTTCTGATGTTTCTAGTAGCTTTTAAGTATATGATACCGGATCGGTTGTTCACATATGCAACTCGATGCAAGGCTAAGCAGAACTAGGAATGTCGCAAGAGGAGAAGTTGACATACGCGTCGGGAATAAAGCAAGAGTTGCTGCATTGGCCGTCGGCACTATGCAACTTAATTTACCTTCAGGATTTGTAATGGAACTTGATAATTGTTATTATGTTCCTGCTTTGAGTCGAAACATTATTTCTGCATCATGTTTGATTAGGCAAGGTTATGAATTCAGTATTAAGGACAATGGTTGTTCTATTTACTTGAATAATATGTTTCATGGCTTTGCACCCGTTGTGAACGGGTTATTTATCCAAGATCTTGAAGGTGAGTCTATCTATAACATAAATGTCAAGAGGCATAAGCCTAACGAACTAAATCTGACTTACATCTGGCATTGTTGACTAGGACACATTAGTCAAAAGCGCATGAAGAAGCTCCATGATGATGGAATTCTAACTTCGTTTGATTTTGAATCACTCGAGACATGCGAGTCTTGCCTACTCGGCAAGATGACTAAGACACCTTTTGCAAAGAGTTGTGAGAGGGCGTCTGAGCTGTTGGAACTTATACATAGTGATGTATGTGGACCAATGAGCACGACAGCCAGAGGTGGTTTCCAATACTTCATGACTTTTACTGACGACTTGAGTAGATATGGATATGTCTACTTGATGAGGCACAAGTCAGAAACTTTTGAAAAGTTCAAGGAGTTTCAGAATGAAGTGGAAAATCAACTCGGCAAGAGAATCAAACCTGTACGATCTGATTGTGGCGGTGAGTATATGAGCCAGGAGTTTGATGATCATCTGAAGAGTCATGGAATAGTTCCACAACTGACTCTTCCGGGTACGCCACAAAGAAATGGCGTGTCGGAATTGAGGAATCAAACTTTGTTGGACATGGTCCGATCAATGATGAGTCAGTCAGATTTACCCTTGTCATTTTGGGGATACGCTCTAGAAACTGCAACTTTCGCACTAAACAGGGTACCATCAAAGTCCGTAGATAAGACACCTGTCGGGGCTGGTTCTCCGGGACACAAAATCCCAGAAATAACCCCTCGTGTCATCACCAGCCCCAAGATCATTTTTACTGGTGGACACGTCCTTGATATAGATTACCAAGCAATTACAAGAATTGGATACAAGACCATAAAGATCTAATGATACAACAATGATTTCTAATAGCGAATGGCGGAAGCGGTCAGCGGATCTCCATCTCTGGTGGGGCTCCATTCCCACAGGAACAGCTGACCTGGATAACTCCTATCCCGCGTGGCTGCTATCTCTAATTCCAAGGTTGCAGGGTGTGCCCTCGTAGTGCTCTTCTCCTAATCGTGATCTGGCCAAGACAATAGCCAGGGACAAACCTGTGAGTACGTTTGAATGTGCTCGCAAACATTATGAACAAAAGATATACCGAATGCAGTAGAGTACATATGATCATGATGCACTAAATTATATGGATATGCTGACTGATATTAAAGCATGGCATGATAAATGTCAATACGGTGCGGATGAATAAATATATCATTTTAGTAATAAACCAAGGATTTAATATGGAACATCGAGCGTTGGACCGCCCGAGGATTCGAAGAAAATAAAGTGGAACATCGGGCGTTGGATCGCCCGAGGAATTCCAAGAAAAATGCCAAACGGGTGTCTGAATGCGACGCCTCAAGAGGTCTTGAAAAGAAATGCCAAGCGAGTGTCTGAAAGCGACGCCTCGAGAGGTATTGAAAAGAAATGCCAAACGGGTGTCTGAAAGCGACGCCTCGAGAGGTCTTGAAAAGACATGAGTACTCAGGTGGCATAACCATCCCAAGAGATACTCAGAAAAAATAGAAATGAGTATCCAGGTGGATTAACCATCCCAAGAGATACTCAGAAAAAATAGAAATGAGTATCCAGGTGGATTAACCATCCCAAGAGATACTCAGAAAAAATAAAATGAGTATCCAGGTAGATTAACCATCCCAAGAGATACTCAGAAAAAAATAGAAATAAGTATCCAGGTGGATTAACCATCCCAAGAGATACTCAGAACAAATAGAAATGAGTATCCAGGTGGATTAACCATCCCAGGAGATACTCAGAAAAAATAGAAATGAGTATCCAGGTGGATTAACCATCCCAAGAGATACTCAGAAAAAATAGAAATGAGTATCCAGGTCGATTAACCATCCCAAGAGATACTCAGAAAAAAATAGAAATGAGTATCCAGGTGGATTAACCATCCCAAGAGATACTCAGAAAAAAATAGAAATGATTATCTAGGTGGATTAACCATCCCAAGAGATACTCAGAAAAAATAGAAATAAGTATCCAGGTGGATTAACCATCCCAAGAGATACTAAAAAAAATAGAAATGAGTATCCAGGTGGATTAACCATCCCAAGAGATACCCAAGGTTGCACATAGAAGAAAAAGGTTAGTCCACAATAATATTCATGTTAACAATAATATTTATGCTAGCATTAGTAGTGACAATGGTTATCCTGCAAAAATGAATCATGCTCAATTTTAATTATTTCCTCCGAAGACCGACACTAAGGCCGACACTTGACCAACCCAGACTGTAGTCCTTAACTACGGACATGGCTATTCGAATAGGTTTTAAAAACTCTGCAGAGGGTGTACTCTTTACCCACAAGTAAAGGATTTCTTTAGCCAACACCGAGACGCTGACTAATTCTCATTACGGTCTTTGCATTGAGAACACACCTGACCAGCACACACCAGATTAACTTTCCGGATGCCAGGAATCACCCAAAGCAACGTTCAAGAAAAACTCTAAGATGGGGAGGCCATCGTCTCGAATAGCATGGGATCACTATTTATAACCCGCGGATTACAAGGGGTGCCCCCTCTCGGCCCAGCCGGATACACCCATGCCCCCTGGCCAGGTGACCTACCAGAGGCCTCTGGTATCTTTCACCATGGCCTCTCTGTACGGTGTGTGCAATGAAAGGGGTTAACAACTTACTGAACCGTACCCTACCTGTGGCAGGGACAAGTGGCAGCATGAGACAAGTATGGGGGTTACCGGAACAAGACTCGATCTACGGTCGACTCAGGAGGTTTAAGTTTACCTGCAGTGGTTAGCACAATATATTTTCTTGGTAGTACCCAACAGGGTCACCACCTGGCATGTCCCAGCATGCCCTCACTAATCATTCTCGTCACAACGAGATTTCAGTCTCACGGTCACTTTTCTCGTGACTGATTCTTTCCTGCAGATTAGTCCGGACCAACATAGGCATATGTGACATGTGAAAATAACCATACTCACTCATACTTCATGTTTAAATGAAGATAAAAGATTATCAAGGGATCATGCATGTATAACTAGCAATATGCAAATTTTATTTGAATTCAACATATTAATGATTCAATGATTCATGCAAACAATCAACCATGCATTCACCATATCAAGTGTTCAAGATGCTTGCCTTGAGCATGCAGAAAGATTGGGTGCACTCCAAAACTTTGAAAATTTTATGTTCCCTCCATTTTCCTATTTTCAAAATATTGAAATTACCACATAAACTTGAAACAGTACAAAAAAGTTGTTTGGAAATTTTGAAATAAATACTAAAAGAAACTAGAGGAAAAATAAAGAATTCCAGAAAAAGAATTAATTAATTTGGAGTTCAGATGATTTTCCTAGGGAATTTCTAAGCTGAAATAAATGAAGAAATGGACTTTTTAATAGATCCAAATGTTCACTTTGCCTAGTTAAATAGAGAACAATTTTATAAGCCCCTATAACTTTGTATTGTCTCATTTGAATTTTGAATGAATCCTGTGGAAATATTTAAGTCTTTGGATAAAGGAAAAAGACAGAAAATTCACCCTGGCGGACAGGAAGAGGCGCGCACTAGGCGTGGTTTAGCCGTATGGCGCCACTGGGCCAGGCCCAGTCGCTCGGCCACGCGGGAGGTCTGCCGACGTTGAAGGCGTATTCATGGGAATACGTTTTCCCAGCGCGAAGACCGCCTCAGGGGAGTACGTCTCCACTTAACAGCGCGCGCGTAGCCAATGGGTCACTGACAGTGGGTCCCCTCGGTCAGGTTTGACCTTGGGTCAACCTCATGAGCGGGAACAAGGGCCGAGCTCCTGCCGGCGATGATTGCCGGCGGACGGCGGCACCTCTAGGGGAGCTGAGCACATGTGCGTGCTCAGGAGATCAAGGCGATCCTCTGGGTACCCGTCTCGGCTTCCGGAGTGGACGGAGTCGTCGACGGCGAGCTCTCCCGAGAAGCTCCAGTGGCGATGAATTAGGGCTTTTGTCTATGGTGGCTCTCGGGAAAAATTGAGAGGGGGATTGGGTTCGTGGGGTCAAGAGTGAGCTAGTGGTGGAGGAAATGGAGAGGGAGAGGCTGTGGTTGCGTCGGAACTAAGGCGACAGTGGTGGCGGCCGTGGTTATCGGAGACGAGGAAGACGGCCATTCCCGGCCGTGTGGTTGCTTTGGGTGGCCTACAGAAGGGGTGGAAGGATGCCCCTGAGCGCAGTGAGCTCGGGGTGGCTTTTATAGGGAGGGGGAGGTGGTGCCGCAGGTTCTAGAGAAGCACACGTCGGCGGCGGCAATTCATAGCGATCCAGGTTAGTGGCGAGGTAGATATGGCCGGTGAGTTGGTCGGCATGGCCGTTACGCGGTCGGTGAGCTGCGGATGGGCCCCGGCCATTGGCCATTAAGGTGAGGCAGTTCTGGCGGAGACGTGGCGGGGCGGAACTCGTCGGGCGGCACTTCGGGTCATCGTGGATGGCGGTGGCCGGCGCTAGCGGCCAAGTCCTGGTGTTGGCGAGGTGCGTGGTTGTCTCGCGAAGCTCTTGTAGGTGTCTTGCGTGCGGAGCGGCAACAGGGAGGGCAGCGCGGGGCGGTGCCAACGCCTGCAATCTTGGCGCTCTGGACACGCTCCGTGCATGCACGCTAAGTGCTTGACAGAATGCCAGAGCGGCTACAATGATCCAATCAAGCTGATCTTTGGCAGGGTGATGCTCCTGGAAATTCTAGAGATGATGGACATGATGGTTTGGCTAGATGAGTAAGTTTGTAATGCAAGTTTAGGAGGATGCAAGTTTCTGCCATGCACACAGTGTGCTTGATGAAATGCTAGGGCTATCTAGGAGTTTTTGTAGAGTGTGAAAATTGACAGGAGGATGTCACCTTACATGTTAGAGATGATGGTCTGGTTGGTTCTGTAAAAAGAAAAATTTGCTAGTGCAAAATTTGTTTGAATTCAGTTCTGGACCAGATTTTGAGTGAATTATTTGGAGGTATTCCAAGATGCAAATGGGGGTGATCTCCTGGACTTAAAGGTTTGGTTTGAAGGACTATAAGTGGGAAAAATTTCAGAATTGTTTGATGAAGGAAAATTAGGGTTGCAGTTAAAACCTAGGAATGGGACAGAATTGAAAAGAGGATGTTTTGCTCAAAATTTTCAAAGGACCATGTTGGGTTTTTGCACAAAAGTGATCTATAGGCATCACATGTCCCCTCATAAGTTTTGTGGAATTTTAGGAGAATTATTTAAAAGGGTCTTAGTGTAACAGAAGCATTCAGAGTTTGAAAATACTATTAAAAAGAATTGTTTTGGGGCAAATTTATTATGAAAATAAATCTTACTGATATATAAAAGATAAATGACAGAAACAAGAAATATTTTCAAAACCCACAATATTTCCTCAAAATTTTCTATATGGAGGGAAGAATTTTGGAAAACAGAAAACAGAAAAGATTTTGAAATTAATAAAAGACCTAGTATAATTCAAAATTTTATTTCTGGCCAAATTTTACTTAATAAAAATATGGTTAAATTTTTGGGGTGTTACAACACCATATGAGATATGGACTGCGAAGGGTCACAATTTGTCTTTTCTGAAAGTTTGGGGATGTGATGCATATGTCAAGCGACTCTAGTCGGACAAGCTCACACCCAAATTGGACAAGTGCATATTCGTGGGATATCCAAGGGAAACCTTGGGATATTACTTCTACAATCGTGAAGAGGGCAAAGTGTTTGTCGCTCGACATGGAGTTTTTCTTGAGAAAGAGTTTCTCAATCGAAAGGCTAGTGGGAGGACGGTCCGACTCGAAGAAATTCGAGAACCACACGGGGACGTTCCGGTAGGTGATTCTGTCACACCGGAGTTAGTCAGGGAACCTGTAGTGGAGTCGACCCCGGTTCCACGGAGGTCGGAAAGGTTGCGCAATATGCACGACTGCAATGTGTTGTTCTTGGAGAACAATGAGCCGACTACGTATGCAGAAGCGATGGTGAGCCCTGATTCTGAGTTATGGCTTGAGGCCATGAGATCCGAATTAAAGTCCATGGATGACAATCAAGTTTGGAACTTGGTTGATTTGCCAAATGGCATTCGAGCCATTGAGTGCAAATGGATCTTTAAGAAGAAAACTGATATGGACGGAAATGTCACAGTCCATAAGGCTCGACTTGTCACTAAAGGTTATCGACAAGTTCAAGGAGTTGACTACGATCAGACTTACTCACCGGTAGCGATGCCTAAATCAATTCGGATCATTCTTGCTATAGCTGCAAATTTCAACTATGAGATATGGTAGATGGATGTCAAAACGGCTTTCCTTAATGGAAATTTAACCGAGGATGTGTATATGACACAACCCGAGGGTTTTGTCGATCCAAAGAAGTCTAGCATGGTATTGAAGCTTCAGAGATCCATTTATGGATTGAGGCAAGCATCTCAGAATTGGAACATTCGTTTTAGTGAAGCGGTCAAAGAGTTTGGCTTCATCAAGAATGACTGTGATCATTGTGTATTCAAGAAGGTCAGTGGGAGCTCAGTAGTATTTCTGATCTTATATGTGGATGACATATTGTTGATTGGAAATGATGTTCAAATGCTTGAATATGTCAAGGACTCATTGAAAAATAGTTTTTCGATGAAGGACTTGGGAGAAGTAGCTTATATTTTGGGAATCAAGATCTATAGAGATAGATCGAGAAAGCTTATTGGATTAAGCCAGAGTGCGTATATTGACAAGGTGTTGAAGCGGTTCAACATGCAAGATGCCAAGAAGGGTTTCTTGTCCATGTCACATGGCATTAGTCTTAGCAAGACTCATAGCTCTTCGACTCCTGATGAGCGAAGACGCATGGATGGGATTCTGTATGCTTCGGCTGTTGGGCCCATCATGTATGCTATGGTATGTACTCGTCCCGATGTGAGCTTTGCTCTCAGCGTGGTGGGCAGATACCAGGCTGATCCAGGTGAGAGTCACTGGACAGCGGTTAAGAATATCCTTAAGTACTTGAGAAGGACTAAGGATATGTTCCTGGTTTATGGAGGTGAGGATGAGCTCGTTGTAAAGAGTTACACCGATGCTAGTTTCCAAACCGACAGGGATGATAGTCGATCGCAATCTGGGTTTGTGTTCATTCTGAACGAAGGAGCAGTGAGCTGGAGGAGTTCCAAGCAAGATACGGTAGCTGATTCTACAACAGAGGCCGAGTACATTGCGGCTTCTGAAGCTGCAAAAGAAGGTGTTTGGGTGAAGAATTTTATTTCTGATCTTGGTGTGGTTCAGAGCGCGTCCAATCCATTGGACCTCTATTGTGATAATAGTGGTGCTATCGCGCAAGTCAAGGAACCACGGAACCATCATAAAACCCAACACATACTCAGGCGCTTTAACCTTATTCGCGACATTATCGAGAGAGGTGATGTAAACATATGCAAGGTACACATGGCTGCAAATGTTGCTGATCCATTGACGAAGCCTCTCCCACGGCCGAAGCATGAGGCGCACATGAGTTCCATGGGCATACGATGCCTAAATGATTGACTCTAGTGCAAGTGGGAGACTATTGGAGATATGCCCTAGAGGCAATCATGCGATGATGATATTTCCCTATGTATTCATGAGTCTTTTGTATTGTCCTTGAACATCATCAATGATATGTATCAATAAGTATGTGACTTGTTTGTGGAACTATGTATTGTATGATGATCGTTCTAATGGTCCCTGGTTGATAAGGTTATGCGGACACATATCCTTGACTAGTATACGACTTTGTTGATGACTATGTTTCACAAGTCATGTGCATGGAGATGCTAAACTGATAGTATGGACTCGGGGATGGAGATCACCGAGTCGGACAGACCCACTTTGAGACGCAGCGAGATATTGTCATCTGTTAGTCTCATGTACAATGTCTATGCCATGTCCTAGACCTGAGGTCCTCGCATGTTCTCAGGATGAGGATCGACTCACTTTGGGTGTATCAAACGCTACTCCATAACAGGGTAGTTATAAAGGTAGCTTTCGGGTGAGTTGTGAGACATGCTGCGAGACATGGCTGACCAAGATGGGATTTGCCCCTCCTATATGGAGAGATATTCTCTGGGCCATCTCGAGTGATCAGATTCGGAAGCATGGCCATGCGACTTGGGTTAAGTGTTAACCCAGTTCGGAAATCTGTATCACGGTTTCGAGAAGAGAGGTCGAGCTACCACAAGGGTGACAAGTACTCGCCTTGAGCTCGACAGCATATATCGTGAGGCAAAAGGAATGTTGCATATGACACATTGTCAAGGTTCATCAAACGACTTTACGCACACATGGGAGTTGGCATGTTCTGCTAGGTGCCGCTACCAACTATCGACTTCGGTCGTGTCCATGTGTACGTGAACCTATATGGTCGCACACTTAAGGGGCTGTAGCCCATTCGGATTGGATCCGAGAGGAAAATGGATGTAGACTCCTAGTGGGCTCAAGTCTTGAGCCCACCTTGGAGGTCTATATAAAGGGGAGTGGGCGCACCACTTAGGGTTGATCTTTTTCCACCTGTGACAGCCGCTGCCGCCACTCCCCACGCCCATGCCATGCGACCGGACCTAGCAGTCCGCCGCCCGACGCTGCTCCCCGCACGTGTGGATACCTTGGAGGCATCGCATCTGCAGTGCTTAGATGAACCATTCGAGGGATCCGCGAGGTACCGTTCATGGGAGATCACCGTTCGCAGGTCTTCGTTGTTCGCGGGAGATCGGCGACGCAAGGAGGAGACGCCCCGGGAGATCGACTACACGCATCACCAACTCTATTTCCGCTATGGTGACTGCGCGTCTAGTGGTAAACCCGATCCCGTGATCTATTTCCAGCAGCATGATCTTGGGTGTGTGGTAGAAATTTTTTATTTGGCACTAGCGTAGCGTACTGCATATTCCAACACTCCTAGTCCAGAAAAAATCGTCAAAAAGTTTCATAGCGTTTGGACTCTGTTTGGTAGGGATTTTCTGTAAAACCAAAAACAAGCAGAAAACAACAACTGACACTTGGCACTGGGTTAATAGGTTAGTTCCCAAAAATGATATAAAATGATGTATAAAGCATATAAGGTTGGTAATATAATAGCATGAAACAATAAAAAATGATAGATACGTTGGAGACATATCAGCATCTCCAAGCTTAATTCCTGCTCGTCCTCGAGTAGGTAAATGATAAAAACAAAAAATTTGATGTTGAATGCTACCTAGCATGTTTATCATGTAATCTTCTTACAGTATGAATATTAAGATATGAATGATTCAAGGCAATAGTCTATCATTTGAAATAAAGACATCAATACTCAGACATATTAGAAAACAATCATGCCCTCTGAAAAATAAAGAATGTTGGAAGAATGTTATCCCTACAAAATCATATAGATTAGCATGCTTAGCCTTCCTAGCACAAGATATTAATCATGAACTACCCCGGTGACAAGCCTTGTACTCAAATCATACTTTTTCTTGCTTCAGCATTTTCAACTTTCACTCAATACTTGAGCGTGAGTCAAGGACTTCGCACTTTGGATGGCAAAGAGAATGATGATGGGGGTTCATAAAGGAAGATAAAAAATAAAGAAAGTCTCACATCAACGTGGCTGATCGTTAGGCAATGGAGAGGCCTTACAATCGATGTCAATGTGAGGAGTAGGGATTGCCATGCAACGGATGCATTAGAGCTATAAGTGTATGAAAGCTTGCTACAGAAACTAAGTGGGTGTGCATCCAATTTGCTTGCTCATGAAGACCTCGGGCATTTGAGGAAGCCCATCATCGGAATATACAAGCCAAGTTCTATAATGTAAAAATTCCCACTAGTATATGAAAGTGAAAAATCATGGAGACTCTCTATATGAAGAACATGGTGCTACTTTGAAGCACAAGTTTGTAAAAGGATAGTAGCATTGTCCCTTCTCTCTTTTTCTCTCATTTTTCCTTTTACTTTTCTTTTCTTTTCATTTTTTTTCATTTTTTAGAACAATATCATGAACCTCATTCCCACTTTTTGGAGGACTCATCAATCTCCATCACTCTTTACCTCACTGGGACAATAGTGCTCTAATAATGATGATCATCATACTTTTATTTACTTACAACTCGATAAACTAGAACAATATGACTCTATATGAATGCCTCTGGCAGTGTACCAGGATGTGCAATGACCTACCGTAACATGTATAACAATGATGAATGGTGGATTTGCCACAAATATCATGTCAGCTCTATTTGATCATGCAAAGCAATATGACGATGAACACTGTCGGAGTCGAGGATCTGCGTCGAAGAAACTTCTCCAAGAACCGAGGTTCGAACTCTAGGGGGCTTTGCTTGGCGACCTACAACACGACGGCAACTACGAAGGAATCACGACGGGCTCGCTGGCTCTCACCGGACACGAAAGGGACGCGCGAGCTACCCAGGTTCGGTCCACCATGCGGTGTAATACCCTACTCCTGCCTGTGTTGGATTGCTCTGTAATGGAGAGCTTGTGGCTCGAGGTACACGAGGTGTGGGGGAGAATGAATTGATCCAATTACATGGAAGCGGCCCTATCCCTTTTGTAGTGCCTTGGTCCTCTTCCCCGAAAATATGAGCGGGAAAGGGTGGCCATAGGGCGGCAATTCAAAGGGGGACAGGTGCACAGGCTTATCCTGACTAAAGGCGGTCTCCGCCTGGCAAAGTAGTCTTTCTGATGTGCTGGTGGGCTTGGCGATGACCTCCGTCCTAGCACGCCGATCCGTCCTGATGTTCTTTTACCAAAGAAGAAATGCTTTGGGACTCGCCTTTGGGGAGGCAGACACCGCTGCTCCCCTATCACCAGAATGGAAACTGGGCTCGGTCATGCCCCGCCGTCCTTATCCTGACAGCGGGACGTCACCCATGTGCTGGGCGCAGAGCCCTGTGGCTGGCGCTGTACGACCTGCTTCATGAGGAGGCCTCGTGAGGGGAGCCTCACGAGGCAACCCGGTGCTTGGCAGCCTCGGCAGGGCTTGGCCTGGCGGCGAAGGGAGCCTCGCAAGGCTCGCCCCTTGTGAGGCGGCTCCCTCCGGAGTGGCCGAGGCGGGGCCACTCTCGTGGGCCGGCCCAAGCGCTGTCCTCTGGGCCAGAGGCAGACAGGCCGTGGTACCCCGGTTCCCACTGGGCCGACAGTAGCCCCCGGGCCCGCAGCGCGCACGTTCCGCCCGTAGGGACGAAACGACGTGGGGCCCATCGAGCTGCCGAGCCCAGAGGTGACGCGTTGCGGCTTTCACGGGGCCGGTCGCCCCCACTCCCCACGACGCCTCGGTAACCGCCGTTCTGGCGATAAAGCCTGCCCACACAGGGAGCAGGCACATCATTGCTCCCCGTCTCCATCTCGCCCTTCATCTCGCGTGAGCAGCTCCTCTGTTCCTCCGCCTCCAACTTACAATCTCTCCACCACCATGGCCCCCGGCAAGAAACCCGCGACCGTCGAGGCCTCCTCCAACAAGAGCGCCCCGGCGGCGAAGCTCGGTCCGGCCCTGCTGCTGGCTACCATCACCAACGAGAGCTGGCTAGCCAGGGCCCGCCCCCTGTTGGCCTCCGCGCACTTTGAGGGAGGCGCCACCAAGATCTGGCCGGGCTCGCACCCATGGCGCGACCTCGGACCCACGGTGGTCCCCGTCTTCTTCCACTCGCTCTTCGCCGGGCTGGTGCCGCCCTTCTCCGACTTCCTGTTCGCCATCCTTGAGCACTACAAGATTTGTCTTCTCCACCTTCACCCCAACTCCATCCTCCTCCTTGCTCTCTTCGCGTACTTCTGCGAGGCCTTTCTGGGAGTGATGCCATCTGTGGCGCTCTTCCAAACCTTTTACAGTCTGTGGGTTTTTTCTTCGGGAAACCATCGCTTCGGAGGTGCCTCCTTCCGCATCGACGACGAGATGCACAAGATCTTCATCGACATGAAGATCTTGAAGAAGGTGGAGAACTTCAGGTCGCGCTGGGTTTGTGTTGATGCCCTGCGGACCAGTCCTCTCCTGGCGGTCCCTACCGAGCTGGCCGAGAAGATCCCCCGATGGGAGCACAAGAAGCTCAGCGGCAATGCCTTGGGGCTGATCCTGGTGAGGCTAGCAGAGCTGCGCGAGGCCGGGCTCACGGCGGGCGTGATTGCCAAGGAATTCCTCTGCCGCCGCATCGTGCCCCTGCAGAAGCGCTCGCACCCGGTGTGGGAGATCACCGCTATCTACTCCCCAAAGTGACCCCAAAGGTTGCTCGATCGGCGAGGGAAGACCAAGACGGCGGGCGCGCAGGGCGGAGGTCATCACCGAGCCCACCGGCGCGTCATGGATCATGCTTTGGCAGGCGAAGACCGCCTTTAGTCAGGATAGCCTGAGCGCCTGTCCCCTTTCAAAACCGCCAAGTGTGGCAACCCTTCCCACCTAAGTTTACAGGGGGAAGAGGACCAAGGCTGGTATAAAGGACAGTGCTGCCATTGTAGGGAGGGATCTTCGGGAATAGTTCTTCCTCCTCCTCCACCTTGTACGCGAGAACTCTCTTGCCCCTTGCAATCCCAACCACAAGCTGGAGTAGGGTTTTACACCGCAAGGTGGCCCGAACCTGGGTAACCGCTGAGTCCACGGTTCGTTCCTTGCTAGCGCGCTCTCGCCATAGCCTCGCCATTGCTTAGCCGTGGTAGGAGATGAGTGGTGGAACGAGCTCACCGCAGTGTTCGAACCTTTGGGTCCCCGGAGCCCGACTTCCAACAGCGGCGTCGTCATCCTCTGAGTCAACCTCAGTGCCAGCATCCTCCCCGGGGAGCCTTCTCCCTTCCTTAGCCCGTGCACATTTATCTGCCAAAGTATACAACTCGTTGACGGTTTTTGGCAGTCTGATATTCAACTTTTCCCGCATCTTCCAATTGCGCACATTCGTGTGAAAGGCAGCAATCACAGCTGCGGGGTGCACATCAGGGATGTTGCGGTGCACGTGGCTGAACCTCTGGATATATTTTTGAAGGGACTCGCCATCTCTCTACGGGATCACTTGCAAGTCACTCGGCTGACCAGGAACCTTGTGGCCTCCGGTAAAAGCACCAATGAACTCGTTGCATAGATCTGACCAAGAAGAAATGGAATCCTCCATCAAGTTCATCCGCCAAGACCTCACATTGGGCTTGAGCACTAATGGGAAATAGTTGGCGAGAATCTTCTCGTCTCTTCCCCCGGCAGCTGGCACAGCGATCGTGTAGATGCCCAAAAATTCTGCCGGGTTAAGCTTGCCGTCATATTTTCCCATCAATTCTGGCTTGAAGGCTCGGGTTGACGGCCAGCGGACTTGCTGCAGCTCACGAGTGAAGGCTGGGCATCCAACCTCGTAAGGCAGATACCCGCCAACCCCGGGCGCAGGCTCATCAACGACTGGACCGTTGCGCACGTTGGATTGACGGTGCGCCTCCCAGCGCCGTTCAATGGTGGTGCGAGCATCTTCTGCTCGCCTATCTTGCAGCACTCGACACTGATCTTGGCGCGCTTGTGGATCCGAAGAAGCCATTGACATCTCATCGGGCTCAGCGGACCAGTGAGTTTGCCGTGGCTGCCGATGTTGTTGCTGTGGGGGTGACTGCACCGTTTGCGCCGCTCCTTTGGCACGGCCATCGATGGGTGCCGTCACTGGACGCCATGAAGGTCCCGCCTGCTGCGAGCTGTTGGCTTCGAAGAACCTGATGAGGCTCTGGATGGTGGCTCTCCACTCATCCATCTTGTCAGCAGCTGGAGGAAAGTTTAGCAGCATCTGTGCTTGCGCCATGGCCTCTGCTGCCGTAGCTGGCATGGCTGCGAGCGAAGAACGAGATGTCGCTCGACTTCTGGCAGAACCAACAGGAGTGCCACCACGATCTTCCTGCCATGGCTCATGCCCAGCAGCGGGTTGACATGGTGGAGGTGGTGCCTGAAGATCTTGTGGCTGATCAACAGGTGTCTTTCCATGCGGACGTCGTCGTCCGAAACCACCAGTGCCGTTCGGATTCGTGTCGCGCCCATCTTGCAATGGTCGCGGTGTGCGTCCTGAAGCGGTATCATTAGATACCACGGCGGCTGGGTCTTGACTTGCACCAGTCCGGATGGTGTTACTCCGGTGGCTTCATTCGCCAGTGCTTCGAGGAGGTAGGAGTTGGCCATCCGTACTGCCTGCACCGTTGTGGCTTCGGTCGTCAGATTGACAAGGAAGCTGCTGGTTGTTGTTGTGTGCTCCACCTGCTCCGCCAGTGCTGGCTACGCCGCCTGCGCCGGTGACTCCTTCTCTGCCGCCCGCGCCGGCTGTGCCTCCTGCACCGCCTGCGCCGGTGGGGTCATCTCCACCGCCCGTGTGCGTGAGCGACGGAAGCTTGGATGTCGATGGAGCCACTGTGGATGCGCCCTTCTTCTTGTGCGCCATCAAAGATGATGGAGATGAAAGTGACACGCAAACTGTTGATTCAGATTCGCGCAAATGAATCCCCTACCTGGCGCGCCAAAGATGTCATGTGTACGACCATGTATGGGGCCATCTAGCCCCTTTGCGGTTCGGCTAGGGGAATGCGCAAGCACAAAGAGCAGAATCAACAGAAAACACAAAGGATTTTACCCAGGTTCGGGCCACCGTGAGGTGTAAAACCCTACTCCTGCTTTGTATATTGGATGTGTTTGAGCTCAAGTACAAGGAGCGCTTCTTGCCAGCAAGGTCTAGGGAGATCAGCTACGCATGCAAAATGAGCAAAGTGTTGACCCTTGTAAAGGTTGCCTTGGCCCTCCTTTTATAGCCTAAGGGGTAACCACAGTGGTAAAATAGTCATTACATGTTGATTAGATAGCCAACAGTGCTATCATACCTAACTCTGCCAGATTAGGACAAACGCATTTATTGCGCCGTTAGGTGTCGTGTGGAGGAGGAGCCCTGACAAGGTTCCTGCACCGCTCGCCCAGCTACCTCCTATTATCTTGACACGCCTTCTGGAAGGGTGTCATTAAAGGTAATCCTCCTTCCAGCATGCTGCCACGTGCCCCGACAGTCCTCACCAAATTGCCTGGACGCTTGACACCTCATGGATTAGCGACCAGCTGCTTGGTGAGGTGGAGCGGTGGAGAGTTGGTAAAGGCCTGCCGGTACGGACCTTGCTGGGCCTTGATCTTGCCGGCTCGTGCCTTGCCGGCAAGCGATGATTTTATATTCAGCACTTAGCCAAGTGCTCCCTTGACGCTTGGTCTTGATGTTAATGGTCTTCGACAAGCCCTGGCCATCGAGACTGCTACCACTGCCTGTGCATAAGTCAGGGTATAAAAATACCCATGTTTTATACACCGACACATACCGATGAATTGTGGACGAAAGAGGGGATGCCATTCGGGGCATCCCCAAGCTTAGACGCTTGGGTCTTCCTTCAATATTAACTTGGGATTCCTTGGGCATCCCCAAGCTTAGGGTCTTGCTGCTCCTTATTCCTTCGCTCATCGTGATCTCACCCAAAACTTGAAAACTTCAGCACACAAAACTCAACAGAAACTTCGTGAGATCCGTCAGTATAATAAATCAATTATCCACTTTAGGTACTGTTATAAATTGATTCATAATTTTTCTTGCATAATATCTACTGTATTCTAACTTCTCCATGACTTATACCCCTCAATATAATCCATAGCATCATTAAAACAAGCACACTATGCAATTAAAATAGAATCTGTCTAAAACAGAATAGTCTGTAAAGATCTGAATTAAAATCATACTTATGTAACTCCAAAAATTCCGAAAAATTAGGACGATGTAAACAATGTGTGCACCGATACTTTGTAAAAAATTCAGGATTTATCATGTTCCAGTACAGAATAGAAATTCTAGTATTGGGCGTAAAACTTTCTGTTTTCAAACATCATCAATTATACTATCATTTAAATCATCCCAAAGGCATTACTTGGCACAAACACTAATTAAAATATAAAAACATAATCATTACAATAGCAATAATCATGTGACTCAAGAAAAAAATGAAAGCAAAAAGATAAATATTGGGTTGCCTCCCAACAAGCGCTATTGTTTTATGCCCCTAGCTAGGCATGATGGATAGTTTCGAGTATTATCATCTTTCAAAGTAATTCCATAGGTGGCCCTCATAATGTATTCATATGGTGGTTTAATTATGTTCTTTTGGAAGTGTTCCATCCCTTTCTTTAGTGGAAATTGGAACCTTATATTTCCTTCTTTCATATCAATAATGGCACCTATGGTTCGTAGGAAAGGCCTACCAAGTATTATAGGACAAGACGGATGTCATTAAATATCAAGAACAATAAAATCCATGGGTACATAGTTTATATTAGCTATTATAAGGACATCATTAATTCTACACAATGGTTTCTTAATTATTGAATCCGCTAAGTGCAAGTTGAGGGAACATTCATCCATATCGATGAGACCTAGAACGTCACATAAAGATTTTGGTATAGTAGAGACGCTAGCACCTAAATAGCACAAAGAATTACATTCAAAATCTTTAATTTAACTTTAATAGTTGGTTCCCATTCATCTTGAAATTTTATTGGTATAGATACTTCCAATTCTAGCTTTTCTTCGGTAGCTCTAATAAGTGCTTCTACGATGTGTTTAGTAAAAGCTTTGTTTTGTTCATAAGCATTGGGCAAATTTATCATGGATTGCAACAAGGAAATACATTCAATCAAACAGCAATTATCATAACTAAAGTCCTTGTAATCCAAAGTAGTGGGAACATTGCTATCTACAATTTTGACCTCTTCAAACCCACTTTTATTGTTTTTATCATTATGATCATCACCCTCCGAACAATTGGGACGCCTTCTACTTAATGTTGACTCATCTCAAGTCCCTTTATCATCAAGTTTTATATTACTAAAAAAAGTTTCAATAGGTGTCACACCAATCATTTTAGTGTCTTCATCATTATTATCATGACAACCGGGTGTGAAAGCTTTTTCTAGGAATTCATGTTTAGCTCTTAGCATCTCAATTCTTTTTCTACTTTCATCCATGGTGACTTGGATTGACTTTAAAGATTCAGCTATTACATCTATTTTAGGTGGAATTTTTTTAATCTTGAGGGTTTCCACATCGTGAGCAATTCTATCCATGTTTCTAGACATGTCATCAACTTTGTTTAATTTTTCTTCCACCATAGCATTGAAAATCTTTTGAGAACTAATAAATTCTTTAATGTTGTTCTCAAGTTCAGTAGGTATCCTATTATTATTATTATTATTATTATTATTATTAGTATTACCATAGGAATTACCATAATTATTGGAGGGATTACCGGGATACGGTCTAGGATTGAAATTCCCTCTATAAGCATTGTTGTTGAAAATATTTCTAGCGACAAAATTCACATCAATAGCATCATTATTTTTCTCTATCAAGGTAGATAATGGAACATCATTGGGATCAACATTAGCATTTTTACTAGAAAGCATATTCATAAGAGCATCCATTTTCTCACTCAAAGTAGAAACTTCTTCGACAGAGTTTACCTTCTTACCAGTTGGAGCTCGTTCGATATGACATTGAGAGTAATTTGTTGTCATATTATCAAGAAGCTTTGTTGCCTCTCCCAATGTAATTCCCATAAATGTGCCACCTGTAGCAGAGTCTAGAAGATTTCTCGACACAAAGTTTAGTATCGCATAGAAGCTTTGTATTATCATCCATAAATTTAATCCATGAGTGGGACAATTCTTAATTGTTAATTTCATTCTCTCCCAAGATTGTGCAACATGTTCTTGCTCATGTTGTTTAAAGTTCATGATTTGATTTCTAAGAGATATTATCTTAGCGGGAGGAAAGTACTTGGCAATAAAAGCATCCTTAGATTTATCCCGAGAATCAATACTATTGCGAGGTAAGGATGAAAACCAAGTTTTAGCATGACCTCTTAGTGAGAAAGGAAATAATTTCAACTTAACAATATCATTATCAACAACTTTTTTCTTTTGCATATCACATAATTCAACCAAGGTATTAAGATGGGATGCATCATCTTCATTAGGATTTCCAGCAAATTGTTCTTTCATGATAAGATTCTGTAATGCAGCATTAATATCATATGACTCCGCACTAGTGGCAGGAGGAGCAATTGGAGTACTAATAAAATCATTGTTATTAGTATTCGAGAAGTCACACAACTTTGTGTTTTCTTGAGACATGGTGACAACACAAGCAAGCGAGCAAACAAGATAATTTTTTTTTGTATTTCTGATTATTTTAACGAGACTAATAGAAGCAAATAAAAGAAAATAAAAATTAGAACAAGTAAATGATAATGTGAATGTAGGGACCTTGCTTTGTTTGATGATATCTCCTTGGCAACGACGCTAGAAATTCTTTCTGCTACTTGTGAGCTACGTTGAGATTTTCCCCGAAGAGGAAGGGTGAAGCAATATAGTAGTGGATAAGTATTTCTCTCAGTAGAGAACCAAGGTTATCAAACCAATAGGATATTCACACAGACAAAGGTCGACAGTACCTACACACACAAACAAAATACTTGCACCCAACGCGGGCAAGAGGGTTGTCAATCCCCTTGTACTCATTAATTGTAAGGATCAAATCTGATAGTGACAAGTTTATAAATTTCAAATGGAATTAAAAAGAAATAAATTGCAGCAAGTAAATTAGGGTTTTATTAATATGATTTAGATGGACCCGGGGGCCATAGTTTTCACTAGAGGCATCTCTCTCATAAGCATAGCATACAGTGGGTAAACAAATTACTGTTGGGCAATTGATAGAAAAGCGCATAGTTATGACGTTATTCAAGCATGATCAGTACATAGGCATTACATCCATGAAAAGTAGACCGAAATGATTCTGCATCTACTACTATTACTCCACCCCTCGACCGCTATCCAACATGCATCTTAAGGTATTAAGTTCATAACAAACAGAGTAATGCTTGACATAATGTAGACAGAATAAAACCAAACAATATGATTAAACCCCATTGTTTTACGGTAGCAACAATACAATACGTGCCTCGCTACTCCTCCTGCCATAGAGTGAGGACACCGCAAGATTGAACCTACCACAAAGCACCTCTCCCACTGAAGATAAATCAATCTAGTTGGCCAAACCAAACAGATAGATCGGAGGGAAATACAAAGCTATAACAATCACACTTAATAAAGTTCAGAAAAGACTCAATTACTTTCAATGAATAATCTGATCATAAACCCACAATTCATCGGATCCCAACAAAAACACTGCAAAAGAAAATTACATCGAATCAATATCCGAAGAGAACATTGTATCACTACAAAAAAAAAGATACATCCGTGACATTACGGCCCAAACGAAAACTTTTTCTATTATGGCTGTGACACTTCTATGATGATAATTGTGACAAAAGCATGTATCATCATAGATGTGGTGAGCTCCTACTTCTATGAAAAAAAATTATGACAGAAAATGGGCTTTTCGTCCTGGGGGGGCCGGAGATGCACCTGCATGACATTCTTTGGGCCGTCCATGATGTAAAAATTCATGGTAGAAGTGAGGGCAAGGAAATTTTTGGGGAGTTCCCAGTTACAGTGGGTTGTCGGGGCCGAGTGATGCAGTGTGTTGCACGTTTCTCTCATATGCGCGTGTGTGCGAGGCGTTCGCTAACTGAACTCAACTTATCGCACTAGCTACGTACTGAACACGAGCGGTCGATCCCACTACGTACTGAAGCCGATCGATCCCTTCGCTGCTAACTGAACCCGAGCGATTCCTTCACTGCTAACTTCACCCGATCGATCCTTCTCGCTGCTTACTGAAGCCGATCGAGCCCCTGTGCGAGACGTAGCCAGCCGGTGTTGGGTTGCCTCTCAATGAACAATGCCCGTTGCTGCTGCGCCTGCAATACATAGAACGAGTCAAGTCTTGCATCGATCGAGCCCCTTGCGCGAGACGTGGTAAGCTAACCCAACTGGTTGGTTGGCAGTGGATGAACAGTTTCTGTTGCTGCCTCCTGCTCGTACGCCCCACACCAGCCGGTGGGGGTTGGATGAATAGGACCCCGGCCGTGTAGGCGGTTGCCGCTGGATGAACATGACACTGAGGAGGCCGCCACACTCCTAGCCGGTTGGGGGTGGACAAACAAAACCACGTGGAGGCTAGATGAACAGTAGCCGGAGGAGGCTGGATGAACATGACCCCATGGAGGCTGGATGAATAGTAGCCGGTGGAGGTTGGAGGAAGTCAACGGTGGATGAACAGTAGCCCGTGGAGTCCCGTTTTGCGGTACGCCACACCCCTCCCAATGAACAGGACCCCGTTTCGACTGTAGGCAGTTGGGGAGAAGTCCGTTTCCTTCGTTTTGCGGTACGCCAGACCCCCAGCCGATGAACAGGACCCCGTTTCGACTGTAGGCGGTTGAACAGAAGTCCGTTTCCTCCATTTTGCGGTATGCTAGACCCCCAGCCGATGAACATGCCCCCGTTTTGACCGTAGGTGGTTGAACAAAAGTCCGTTTCCTCCATTTTGCGGTATGCCACACCCCTCCCGATGAACAGGACCCCGTTTCGACCGTAGGCAGTCGAACAGAAGGCGTTTCCTCCGTTTTGCGGTACGCCAGACCCCGAGTCGATGAACACGACCCTGTTTCAGCTGTTCCGTCCAAGCCGGTTGGCTCCCGATGAACAGGATGTGTTCCGACCCAGTCGCTTGGCTCCCGATGAACACGACGCTGTTTCCTCCGTTCCGACCGAGCCGGTTGGTTGCCGATCAATAGGAGGCTTTTTCTGCCGTCCATTGCCTCTCTCCATGTACATGAGCCCTGGCCGTGCGTATGCGCGAGTACGCGTTTGAGACCCCGCCCGTATATGTACATACGTGGATGTATTTTCTGCAGCGTGGCTGTATGTACGTGTACATGATTTAGACGGGACTGTCCGAACTGCTACATCGGGGGCTCTACTATGACAAATGCCGCTACTTAATCAGCCACGGTTAATCGTTATAGAGAGACTGATCGACTAGTATGTACGTAGATGTTTGCGACCAGATAGATAATGCTACGTACGCTTTGACCTGGTGGGTCCGAACTGTCAGGGGGAATAAGGAGGCAGTTCCTTTCGTGCGAAGATATAGCTGGTGGGTCCCAGCTATCATGCGGAGGATTCGATATTTTTTCGCGTAATAAGGAGGCACTTCCTTGCGTGCGAAAATGTAGCTGGTGGGTCCCAGCTGGCAGGGGGAGGAATCGTTTTTTTGCGTAATAAGGAGGCAATTCCTTCCGTGCGAAGATATAGCTGGTGAGTCCCAGCTTTCAAGTGGAGGAATCATTTTTTTGCCCGTAATAAAGAGGCACTTCCTTGCGTGCGAAGATGTGGCTGGTGAGTCCCAGCTGTCAGGGGGAGGAAAAAAATCGCGTAATAAGAAGACACTTCTTTGCGTTCGAAGATGTAGCTGGTGGGTCCCTACTGCCAGGGGGAGGAATATTTTTTTTCCGTGTAATAAGGAGGCAGTTGCATGCGAGCGTCCATGGACCTAGTGCGTCCCCACTGTCAGCGTATCCACGTACTACAGTCCTCTTCTAATGACTCTCATTTGTTGACGATGTTGACCACGCCGCGCCGAGCGCACCAAGGCAGTGGACGACGGTGAGTCCCCGGATGGGAATGATCCGGAGATGGGAAGACGCGGCAGTGGAGTCTCAAACGGAGAGGAGTACAAGGGTTAACTGGTTCTGGTGCAGCGTGGGGCTGCATTTGGCGGAGAATAATAGGAGGGGTGGAGGGGTGTCCTGGCCGACGGTGGGGTAGCACTGCGCAGCGAGGCGTGCTAATCAGAGACGCTAGCTGCCGGAGACGGGAGCAGGCGGTCCCGGCGGCGCTGGAGGAAGAAGACGAGAGATTGAAGATGCATGCCGGTTGTTGGATTTACATCCAACGGCTACAGATGTCAGAATCATTTGTTGGCTAAGTTGACAACCCCTTGCGTAGGCGTCGACCTATTGGCCCACATGTCAGCCTCCAAACATGTGGCACATATTCAACCCATTTTTTTACAATTTACAGTCCATTTGCTGGGCTGGGTGAACAAATAATGTAGCGTCTATGTGGCCCATTTAATTTCTTTCTAAGAAATCACAGCCCATTTGTACTTCCTTGAAATACATGAATTTGCTGGGCTGGTTGTAAATATAATGTTGGGTTGAACTAACCAATGTTATCAAAAAATAAACCGGGGTTGGGTATTTTATTATAAATAAAATTAGATAATGAGCGCGTTATTAATACATTGGTCCTTAAATCTTAGCAAGCTTTTGTACGCAATCACCAGGATTTTCGTTGCCTTAGAGTAAAAAAAACTAGGATTTTCCTCGCCAACTTCTGTTAAACGTTTATTTTTATAAGTTAATAAGACATGTGATATTTTTAATATATATAAGTATGTATTAAATATATGATAATAATAATAATTTATAATAACATAAAAATAATATAAATATATATAATATAGTTAGAAGGGAAAATATAAGTTGGACCTGGTATTCTTATTCCTATATAAAAAATAGAACAGAGCTCTGCGTTTTCTTCAAAAATAAACATAAGTTGGGCTGCAGATGTTTAAGAAAAAATAAAACCTAGGCTGGGAGGCCCATAGGCTGGTAGATACATGATGGACCTCAAAAAAATAAGTTGTAACCACTGTGTCGGCATGTCGTGGGCTGCGCATGTTAAAAAACAAAACCTAGGATGGGTAGGCCACAACCCAGCTGATACTTGTCCGCCCTCTGAAAAAAATGATACCTGCTAGCTCCCTGATGACAGTCTTAGTTGTAAATTTATCTCGTTTATTAACTACGTTGACAAACCCATGGACCCCAACATCAGTATACCATAGGAGGAAGCTTTTTTGCCAATGAGGCACTTGCTTGCGTACGACCATGGACCTGGTGGGTCCCGACTGTCAGCCTATCCACGTACAGTCCTCTCCAGATTCCTCTTGTTTGCTGACCATGTTGACAACAGCAGACAGCGGCACCGCGGTGAGCGCACAAAGGCAGAGGACGACATCAAGGCCTCGGACGGGAATGAACCGGAGCCTGGGAAGACGTGGTAGTGTAGCACCTGCTCGGCCCGGGTTCGATTCCCCCTGGTGCAGTGGAAAAATCGCCAATTTTTCTGCCTCTGCTAATACTGACATGTGGGTCCCTCTTGTCATCCACACACACCACCTCCAACACTTGCCAAAATTTCGTCCCTAGTTTTCTCTGTTTTTCGCACTCTAAACACTGTCTAGGCATTTTGAGAATAGCATATCTTTTTGACTGTGCATCATATGAAGATGTGCTATACATGAATGTTGATCAGCATGATGTTAACTTGCTGTTAGTTCCATTTTCGACCATGCATAAAATGTCCAACAGGCTGTTATCCCTGTTTGAAAAGGGCATGTTGATATCAATGCTCTGCCTCTGAAACTTGCAACTTCTTATCTGAAACTGAAATTTGAAGTTTCTTCTATGAAAATCACATGGTCTGCACTTTTATACTCATATGAAACCACAGTTTTGAAAGTACTACAAATAGATCTCTGGAATTCAGAAAACACTTCATATGCGCAATACTGCAAAGATTTGAAATTCAATAGACATTCATATCTAAAAGTACTCAAAATACACAACACAAAACACAATTCACAACCTGCAAATACTGATAACCCTAAGATCCTCCTTTGATTATTCGTCGGGGCACTCCCCTCCTATTCCTCGACGGCAGACCGTGGCCCCGTGAGATGAGGTGAATGGCGAGGGAACATTGGAGAATGGTGGGGAAGCATCGCCGCACCAACTGCTTTCCTCCTCTTGCAGTTGGGTACGGCCGACGAAGACTCCACCGGCTCACTCTGCCATGGCACCCTCACAAATGGCACCGTGTCGATGCTCGATCCTTGATCCTCTAGACGCTCCATCTTGGATCGATAATTCTACCACCTCCGCCTCACTACCGGATTCGGCGAATCTGTCTGCTCCATGGCCCAGAGGAGCAGCTCTATGTACTCCCGCGTGACTCCATCCAGGAGGATCACCGCCTTTTTGCTCTGTTTCAGACGTTTGGGCATCGCCATCACTGTCGCCACTAATTGCCGCTGGTTGTCAAACCAAGACTGTATCTCCATCATCCTGGATAGCTTCACAGGGCCACCATCTGCGATCATCATGTATCGGTTATACTCCACCATCGATCTACTTCTCCACAACACCTTCACTCGCCGGCGCGATGGTTTTGGAATGGACGAGGAGTGGCGGTGGTTTTGGATTGGAACATGAGAGGAGCAGCGGTGGTTTTGGATTGGAACAGGAGAGGAGCGGCGGTGGTTTTGTAATGGAAGAGGAGAGGAGCGCCGTGCGGCAGTTTAGGATTGGACGAGAGCGCTGACGCGCTGTGAGTGGATCACTCCTACTACCTCTGTGCTGGTTTACTAGCCTCATCATATTTTGGGTCAAAGTTTGACCACATACTGTATTTGACAAGCAAAATGTGAATGCATGTCATACAAAATTATATCGTTGGATTCGTATCTGAATGTACTTTCCAGTGATATTGTTTTTGCTACGTATAACATATATTTTATATTAGTTAAAATCATGGTCAAAATATGACCCAGAATACATGGGAGACTAATAAATTTGGTCAAACTTTGTTTAGATTGACTTTGACCAAATTTTATATGCAAAGTAAAAAGAAATGGAGGGAGTATTGAAGAGCTTGATAGGGTTGCTGTCCCCTGCATCATCATACCGTGTTTCACAGCTTCCAAGATTCACAAACAACTCATAAGATTCCCATAGTAAGTACAACAAAGATGCCCAGGCATCTCAATGATTCACAGATCAAAGCCAATATTAACTTTAAAAGTAAAACAACATTGTGACAATGTCTACAAATAAAGAAAAAATCCATTGGTGCTTCTTTCAGAAATGATTACTCACCATAAACCTAATTCATGTAAGCTAATTGATTCAAGGCTTTGCTGCAACACTGAAACCAGTCCCGTGCATGTCAAACACCGGCAGATTAACATGTTCTGCATAAGTGGGTCACCAAGAACTTGAGGAACCATTTGAATATCTGTGCTTTTCCAAGCAATGTTTATGTTAGATAGTGGCACCTCGCACTCTGCATATGCTGGTCCATCCGAACATTTGTGCAGTTCCACTAAAATGTAGCTGAATAACCTTGTTTACACAGATAATGAAAAAGCGTGATTACTTGATAGTGGCACTAGTTGATGAAACATACACTAATAAATAGAAGAAACTTCATTTTCTTAATGGGAAAAGATTGCGATACAATACCTTAATTAAATAAAATACAACAGTAGCATAGTATGCCATGCCGCGAGGGGGAGAGGGGCCCTGCGCCGCCTTGACGGTAGGCCTAATACTGGAAAATAGACACGATTCTCCTGGATACACCTTCGGCATGTGATGAACCGATCAGTGTGCAGAGGAGGGGCCTTGAGTCATTCCAATCTCTATTTTTGTGCAGTTGAACTAAAATTACGCATCCCTGTTTGCAGAAACACTTAAACATGTCATTACATTAACAATGGGACTAGTTGATGAAACGTATACTAACAAAGAGAAGCACTTTCATTATCTACATTGGAAATGAAATGATAGAGAGGACAATAGCTCTATTTTAACTGTATTATTTACTCATTTTATCAGTGGCACTAGCGGTGCCAAAACATTGCCTCAAATTATTAGTGGCATTAGATTAAGGTGCAAAATAATAACATTACTGCTTTATCATGGCAGTGCCAAAACAGTAGCACATGAGCAGAGTCAACATGCAGGATCGTTCTGGCAAACGGTAGTACCAAAAAGGAGCATACCTCGTCATGGGAACCATATCTGCAGTCAACGCCATCGTGGAAGGGTTGACACCAGTCACTAACATGGATGATTCAATTCATGCGACCTTTTTGTGCAGTTCACCTAAAATGAAGCAATGTTTGCATCATGCAGTTAGCAAGAAGTACTTGGTCCCATGAGCTGGCTGCTTCTTCTTCATTAGTTGCAATAAAAATGAGCAACATCAAGGTTGGTCGTTAAGCTCGTGGAATGTACAACTATAATTTGGATATCCTTTTGTGTAGTTCAACTAAAATCAGGCGTCCATGTCCGTGACACAACTATGTGGAAAGTGCCATTGTAGTCACGGTGACTGCTAATTAACTATTGGAGGAGATTACCTGCAGAGTTCCACGAGGTGAAATGTATATCTCTGTTTGCACAAAAAGGTGGAAAGGTGGGTGAATAACAAGTGATGAAACATACATCAAATGAAAAGAAGCATATTCCTCATCTTAATGGCAATCATAGAAGGACAGTAGCAATTTTTAAAGCAGCAACATTGCTTCATATTAGTGGGGGCATTAAGATTAACAATGACAGTCGTTAAATACGACATTACTTTAATGGTGCCATTGCTTAATTTTACCAGCAACATTAGATTAACAACTGCTAAAGAGTTGGTATAAGGGCATGGGACAGTAGACAGACCAAGATAGTTGCATTTCTAACGAAAAGAAGCAATTTACTTATCTTAATGGGAAATATAGCAGGACATGAAAAACAGTGCCATTGCTTCATATAAAGACATTACATTAAAAACAACATTGGTTAAATGTGTCCTTACTTTAACAGTGGGATTGCTACATTTTACCAGCAGCATTAGACTAGACGGGCTCGGGGCAACAAACATCCAAACATGATATCTGGGTTGGTCCCATTTTTGTCACTATAGCCACCATGTAGTGTGTGAGCGCAACAAATCTAGTAGTAGACATACTCTGTTGACTTGTCCCCTAGTCCCCACTTTCTTTCCTTTTTCAACCAATAGATCGGTTCTATATCGAATTTGTACTGTGTTTCCCTTTATTTCCCTCTTAGACCAAGAAACAAGTTGGATAGCCAGTCTCTGCTACTTTTCGCCCCATTCTTTCATCTTTCAACCAAGTCCTAGATTTAGACTACAACTCCCCCCCTTTCTTCCCTGTTTGAAGCAAGTACTAGATTCGACTACATGAACTAGCTTTACATCTAATAGTAAAAATTTAGGTGGCTTTGGAACAGCCGATCGAGCCTATCTACGAGGGGGGCTGAGAAGTAGAAAAAGATACACATGTAGCAACGTGAGCAGCTGGGGCAGTAGAGCCGGTTTCGAAGGAAGTTATACCTGAGGGTCGCCAGGATGTGGCTAGGTGGGCTGCATGAGGCCGGATCTGCCCACACTACGGTAGCGAGGAAGAAGGGGTCGGAGGCCCTCCCTAGCCGGCGCTATGTGGGAGAGAACGGAAAGGCACGCGGATCGAGATGTGCCAGCAGTGGGTCAGAGCCGTCACCGACGATGACCATGTGAACGTTGCACCTTCTCCCGTTCCCCGACGGAGGGGATCCAACTGGATCTGTGACCAGTGGTGAGCAGAGAGAGAAAGAGAGAGAGAGAGAGAGAGAGAGAGAGAGAGAGAGAGAGAGAGAGAGTGGCCACCGCTATCGTGTTTAGATCTGGAGAGGATGAGAATGTGTGAAGAGAGCAGCCCTAGCAAGCAAGCGCGGAGGCTCCTACCTAAATATAGTGGAGTAGTTTTTTTTTTCTCTCCATAAAAATAGTCGTTTAAAATGGCATACATGCCAGGTCGCACTTTGTATTGTTCATTTCTGGTCACCGGCCCTCCATTAATCGAACAACCACACGGGTGAAATTATCAGAGATGGAATTATAGAACGAACAAGCCCGAACTCTTTTGAATTTGAGATTTGGATGGCACCGTTTGAACACATTGCATCCATGGACAAAATAGTTTGAATTTGGGGTAATGTGTGGCTTTTGCAATTCGCATCTGAATGGAGGCACACCCTACATTTTGTTTGATTGCCATGTTATACATATAAAACATGCACAATTTAAATTTTGAATAGCTAGCTAGAGCTTGAAATGTATTTATTTCCAACAGAAAGTGAAATCAAAATTTAGAAAATTCGTGATCTTATGTTAGAACCCCTGACCGCTCGGACCCACTCGTCAGCCACCACCAGTCAACAGGGGCGAGGTCCAGGCGCACCAAGCAACCCAACCCGCGCTACCTGGGCCAGGAATGGGCCAACCCACTGCAGCCTACTACTTAAGGGGAGAGGCATCGAAGAGAAGGGTATCCAGAGGATCAGGCCAGGCACGGCGGCGGCTACCTACCCACCTTTCCCTTCCTCCAGTTCGTCTTGTAATCGAGAGATTTAGCCCCAATCCTGTAATTGATCTGTAATTGTTACTACTTTAGAGAGCTTGCTAGATCAATACATCTGTACTCTATCATCTGGTATCAGAGACCAAACCCACCTCTTACCGCTGCATTGATCTTTCGCAGTTCATAGAAACCAGATCCTTGCGTCAAGCTCGCGCCATGGATCCCGCAATTCAGGCCTTCCTGGAGCGTCTCGACACCACCTTGAAGGAGCACACCACGGCGATCAATGCCTCCAACGCCAAGGTGGATGATCTAGTGGCGTGGTAGCCCGATCTCGAGCGGCGTGTCGCCGATCTAGGCGAGTCCGTCGCAGCCCTGCAGCTCACGTGACCACAGCCTACCACGAAGGGCGCAGCAGCCCAAGCGCCTGCATTGAGCTCCCCGCTGCCTGCGATGAACGGTGTCCACACCGGAGCCGTGTCTGGCGCGACTGAAGTTCCCAAAGGGCCAGCAGGCCATGGCGTCTTCAACATCTCACGGGGGCCGCCGGCGGCGTTCTTCCAGACACCGCCGCCGCCGCTCCTGGCAAATGGCCAGTACGATGCCTTGGCTTCACCCTCCGCTCTCTCCCCCTTTGCCCATGCCAGTCAACTGCTCACAGGGCTTGGCCAAGCCCATCCGTCCATCTCTTTTCCTCAGTTCACGGGGGTAAATCCGAACCTCTAGAAAACACTTTGCGAGCAATATTTTTACATGTTTGGGATCTTGCCATCTTTCTGGGTGCCGATGGCCGCGTTGAATTTTTCTGGGTCAGCTTCCGTTTGGTTGCAATCCATTCAAAAACGCTTGACAAAGTTTGATTGGGAGTCACTCACAGCACTGTTATGCACGCGTTTTCTGCGTGATCGGCATCAAATGCTGATCAGGCAGTTTTACACTATCCACCAAACTACTTCAGTGGCTAATTACATTGAGCAATTCGAGTTAATTATTAATCATCTCAGTTCGTATTCTGACACCATCCATCCTTACTATTTTTTGACACGCTTCATCGAGGGCTCGCGGAAGGACATTCGCGCCATGGTGCTGGTACAGTGACCACCCAATCTGGACGCGGCTTGTGCTCTAGCATGACTTCAGGAGGAGGTAGCTGATGGGGTGTTTGGCACGCTGCCACGACCACCCGAAGCTACTCCAAGGCCAAGTGCTCCGTTACCGCTTCCTCCACCACCTACATGCATGGTGCCAGCCGCTCCAGCGGCAGATCGTCATGGCATGGACGCGGCGCGAGCGGACTCCACCAAGCTCAAGACGATACGCGACTACCGGCTTGCCCGCGGTCTTTGCTTCAAGTGTGGCGAACACTGGGGGCATGATAACGTGTGCCCCACGTCGGTGCAGCTACACGTAGTGGAAGAACTATTCGACCTCTTCGGCATCGACACCGCCAGCGACACCACAGAGGCACCTGCTCTTCCGGAGACAGTCATTGCAATTTCGCGCCAAGCCCTGTCGGGTGGAGTGGGACCCAAAGCATTCCAGCTACGAGCCTGGATTCAAGGCCATGAGGTGCTGATGTTGGTGGACTCTGGCAGTTCCACCTCATTCATCAACAGTACGTTGGTAGCCAAGTTATCAGGAGTCTAAACCCTGCCCCGTGCTTGCAAGGTTCGTGTCACAGATGGCGGGGAACTCGCGTGCACCGAAGAGATTCCGGCTTGCATCTGGTGCACACAAGGGAATGAATTTTCCACTGATATGAAGCTGTTACCATTGGGAACCTATGACGTGATACTGGGCATGGATTGGCTAGAAGCAAACAGCCCGATGAGGGTGGATTGGCGTGCCAAATTGCTTGAGATTCCAACACCCACAGGAATCACTCGGTTGCATGGCCATGAATCTCTAGCCTCTTCCTGTCAGCAAATCAATGCGGTGCAGCTGCAAAATCTGTGCAAGACTGGAGCTATTTCACATATGGTGTTTGTCTGTTTGGAACAGTCGGACAGTGACAGTGAGAGTGTCATGCCAGCATGCATTCAGCAAGTACTCGAGGATTTCGTGGATGTGTTTGGTGAACCAAATGGGTTGCCACCACGTCGCTCATGCAACCACAAGATCCCTTTGATTCTTGGAGCACAACCCATCAATGTGCGGGCCTATCACTACAAACCTGATCAAAAGGATGAAATAGAAGCTCAGGTGGCAGAATTGTTAAGGCAAGGGATCATACAGAAAAGCTCTAGTCCTTTCTCCTCTCCGGTGATTCTTGTAAAGAAGAAAGATGGTACTTGGCGCCTCTGCGTGGACTATCGGCACCTCAATGCCCTTACCGTGGTTGGCAAATTTCCAGTGCCAGTCATCGAAGAACTGCTAGATGAACTTCATGGGGCTGTCTGGTTCTCGAAACTGGACTTGAGAGCCGGCTATCACCAAATTCGACTGGCAGAACGGGAAGAGTACAAGATGGCATTCCAAACGCACGAGGGGCACTTTGAGTTTAAGGTTGTTTCCTTTGGATTGGTAGGAGCACCAGGCACTTTCAATGGAGCCATGCAAACCACTTTGCATTCACTGCTGCGATGATGTGTTCTATTCTTCTTTGACGACATCCTCGTGTTCAGTAAAACATTAGAGGAGCACGTGCAGCACCTGCAGCAGGTCATGACTCTACTCAAAAAAGATCAATGGAAGGTGAAGAGATCAAAGTGTGAATTTGGCCAGCAACAACTGTCTTATCTTGGTCATGTGATCAGTGCCAAAGGGGTTGCAATAGAGCCAGAGAAAGTGCGAGCAGTTGCTAACTGAGTGGTTCCCAAGGATGTGAAAGGGGCGCGCAGCTTTTTGGGTTTGGCAGGGTATTACATGCGTTTCGTTAGGAATTTCGGGGTGATCGCCCGAACCCTTTTCAATCTTCTCAAAACGGGGTGCCGTTTGACTGGACAAGTAATACAGACACAACCTTTCGTCTGCTGAAAGAGTAGCTCACAACAGCGTCAGTCCTTGCTCTGCCCGATTTCAATGAACAATTCATAGTCAAGACGGATGCTAGTGACAAAGGAATCGGTGTTGTACTTCAGCAGAAAGGTCACCCCATCGCGTTCATGAGTAAGGCTCTTTCCCTGAGGTACCAAGGGCTTTCAACTTATGAAAAAGAGTAATTGGCGGTCATCGTTGCCGTCGATCAGTGGAGCCCATATCTGCAACATGCTGAGTTCGTCATCTATACAGACCAGAAGAGTTTGATCCATCTGGAACACCAGCGCCTCACCACGACCTGGCAGCAAAAAGCAGTTACCAAGCTCCTGGGATTGCAATACAATATCAAATACAAAAAAGTCACTGATAACACTGCAGCAGACGCCCTCTTGCGAGCACCAGCCACAGAAACTCCGACCACAGTATCGGTGTGTCAACCCGCGTGGTTGGAGGATATAGTGAGTAGCTACAACAGTAACCCTCAGGCGGAAAAATTGCTGACGCAGCTAGCAGTTCGAGCAGATCCTAAAGGTCGTTTTGCACTACAGAATGGCATCCTTCGCTTTCGCGGGCATATATGGCTTGGAGGCTCCATGTCACTTCAGCAACAAATCATAGCAGCATTCCATGATAGTGCCTTAGGGGGTCATTCTGGATTCCCAGTCACGTATCGCCGGATTCGGTGTCTCTTCGCCTGGCCTAAGATGAAGTCGCACATTAGGCAGTATGTTCAGTGTTGCACGGTGTGTCAGCAAGCAAAGCCAGACAGAACAGCATCGCCTGGTCTTCTCAAACCCTTGCCTATTCCAGCTGAACCATGGGACCTCATCATGATGGATTTTGTGGATGGATTGCCGCAATCTGGGAAGTTTAATTGCCTTTGGGTGATAGTTGATAAGAGAACACGGTATGCCCACTTCATCCCCTTGACACACCCGTATATAGCAGCCAAAGTGGCTCAAGTGTACATGAATCAGATTTACAAGATACATGGGTTCCCCAAGGCGATTGTGTCTGACAGAGATCCGGTGTTCACTAGTAAGTTTTGGCAAGAGCTGTTCAACTACGCGGGCACTGAGTTGCGCTTGAGCACTGCCAATCACCCCCAGTCGGATGGACAAATGGAGCCTGTGAATCAATGTGTTGAAACATTCCTCAGATGTCTCACTCATGCCTGCCCGCGCCATTGGAGTTTTTGGTTACCGTTGGCACAGTTTTGGTACAATTCGTCCCACCATTCGGCAATCGGGATGTCATCATTCAAAGCACTGTTTGGTCATGAGCCAAAGCACAGGGGGCTGTCTATCGATACTTCCTGCTCTGTTCCCTCCTTAGCAGCCTGGTTAGAAGAGCGTGCAGTGATCCAAGACTTGGCACAACAACATCTACACCGTGCTTGCAACTATATGAAGACATATGCAGATCAGAAGCGCTTGTTCCGGGAGTTTGCTGTGGGCGAACAAGTCTTCCTCATGCTGCAATTGTATGTGCAAACTTCAGTGGCCCCAAGAGCAAATCACAAGCTTTCTCTCAAGTTATATGGACCGTTTCTGATCATTGAGAGGATCAATGAGGTGGCGTACAAACTCCAGCTTCCGAACCAAGCTACGGTGCATCCAGTGTTCCATGTCTCCATGCTCCGCCGCGCCCTTCTTCCGGGTATGCCAGTGCATTTTGAACTTCCTTGCATTCCTGATGATTTGGCTGTTCCTGTGGAGATACTCCAGTCCAAGTGGCGCCGCAAGAATGGAGAGATGATCCAACATGTCAAGGTCAAGTGGTCCGGGTCCAGCCCCATGGAGCCAATGTGGGAAGATCGAGCAGCTCTACAAGCTCATTACCCTCATGTGGCAGATTGGGGGCAAGCCGCTGCTGAAGGAGGGGGTGATGTTAGAACCCCTGACCGCTCGGACCCACTCGTCAGCCACCACCAGTCAACAGGAGCGAGGCCCAGGTGCACCAAGCAACCCAACCCGCGCTGCCTGGGCCAGGAATGGACAAACCCACTGCAGCCTACTACTTAAGTGGAGAGGCATCGAAGAGAAGGGCATCCAGAGGATCAGGCCAGGCACGGCGGCGGCTACCTACCCACCTTTCCCTTCCTCCAGTTCGTCTTGTAATCGAGAGATTTAGCCCCAATCCTGTAATTGATCTGTAATTGCTACTACTTCAGAGAGCTTGCTAGATCAATACATCTGTACTCTATCATCTTAGCGTTTGCAAAAAAATGTAAAGGGACATCAATCTTTGTTCTGCTTTTGGACATAAACTATATGCAACCTTTTTTGAAAATGATCTGGTCTATTATGAATGTTCGCCAGTGGTACAAAGCAGCTTTGATAAAAAATACATCAAGATTCCAAGACCACTGAACGACCAACTACAGTCAGAATGAGCCGTCGACAGGTTGTTATTGTTGCTATCCTACCGGAGCTGGCTTGACCTCGTCAATGACTGCCAAGGAGTCTTCGTGCACATGCCCCTAAGGAGCAGCACCCCAGAGGTGCAATTGTCGTCATTGATCTGAAGCACCTGATTAATATAACACCAAAAAATGCCACAGGACAAGAAACCCTAACCTCACTGCCCCAAGGAGAGAGCATGTGTCTACGCCAGAGCTCCATCGACTATGTCCCGATGGACAAACTAGACGAGGATCAAAGCTCAAATTAAAGACAAACTCGTAGAAAAGGCGTCAATCGATGCCACCGCTGTCCTAATTAACGTAGCCGCCTTGATCCAAAGCACATGACACCAAATCTTGCCAGATGGCAAGAAACCTTAACCTCACCGCCACAAAGGAGACGGCAAGAATGTTTATTCTGCTTCCATCGACTATGTGTAGATGAACGAACTGAAGAAGGATCGGAGCCCAAAGACAAACTCGGAGAAGAAGGGCATACATGTGCCTGAGCTCTGCGCGTGCCATGACTAAAAACCATAACATAAACTAATGACTAGAGTGGAGGGACCGGGATTCCCCTCCCCGCCACCAGCTAACGGAGCAGTGGGAAGAGGGGAGAGGTGAATCCACGCGCTCACCGGTGAAGCATGGACGGGAGAGGTTGCCCTAGCCGCCTAGGGTGAGCGGAGTAGATTTGTATTCATACCAAAAATGGATTCAAATTTTATTGGTAATGTAATATACCTGGTGCTCCTTTTTTTTGAGATTTCTCAACAGAACTACAGCCAGTATGTTGGTAGGACATAGCATGCATGATATGTAGATGATAGCCAATCCAGTCGTCTGCTGGACTCTAGTCACATGCATGGACAAACTGATCTCCCGTGTCGTGCAGGGATCGTCCAGGGAATGACGTGTGTACAGCACTGCTCCAGTAATATCGCTAGTCTCTCTCTTCTATTAACTCAGCCAACGCGCAGGGACGGGGCCACGCGGGAGTGTGTCTATGGTCGGCTGCTCAATTGTGGTCCCACATGTGAGTGCAAACGCAAGATGATGCACGTTCCATTCCGTGAGAGGCGTGCCGGACCGACCGACCGCGAGGGGTGCGACGCGAACGCGACGGGCATGCTGTATACATGTACCACCATTTTCTTTTCGTTTTGGTTGTGGCGCAATCCATTGATACAAAATTATATTTAAAAGTCGAGGGCGGGGATTTTCCCACACGGTAGGCGGGGCAGTTTCGCCTAGTCGGTTCGACAGAGAGGCAAGGAGGACGAGGATTAGCGGATTCAACTTACTGCTGGAAAGGTGGGGCTATGTGATTTGACAGCTCGTTACTGCTGGAAAGGTGGGGCTGTGTGATTTGACGGCTCGTTACTGCTGGAAAGGTGGGACCTTGTGATTTGACTGCTCATTATAGTCATTATTACCGCGACGCTACGATCGGGGTGAATGTCCCCTCCATGGTGTACAGGTGCTAAGCATGCCACATATGCAAAAAAAATCTGATGTGACAAGGTAAAGAGAAGAGAGAGGAGTTTGGTGACCCTAGGAAGAACCAATGGAAAGCGCGCGGACTTACACAAAACACTTAAATGAGAGAAGTTTACGCAAAGCATGAAGGAGTTTAGTTGTCAAAAATTAAATAGCTATGCTAAAAAATTTAGTAGACTTTAGCACCCCATCTAAGCACGTAGTACTATGCATAATTTGGTGCATGAAACGTCGATCCAGATGCTGGCTGTCCCACATCCAGCATCATCCTAGTGGAGTACCACTAGTATGTTATAGTAGTACGTACGTACTATCACTGTTCTCTCTTTTCTACTGTAGTAGTAACTCAGCCGACGTGCGGGACCGGGACAGTGTGCCTATGATCGGTTGCTCAATTGCGGCCCGACGTGCGAGTGCAAATGCAAGATGACGCGCGTTCCATTCCGTGAGCCGCGTGCCGGACCAACCATGTAGGTGTGACGCGAACGTGATGAGCGTGCTATATATGTACCACCTTTTTATTTAATTTGAGCTTGTTAGTTTTGCTCCATGGCGCAAACCATCGATACTTACAAAACTATATTTAAAAGGCGAGGGCGGGGCAGTTTCGCCTAGTCGGTTTGATAGAGAGGCGAGGAGGATGAGGGAGTGGCAGATTCAACTTACTGCGGGAAAGGTGGGGCTTTGTGATTTGATGGCTCATTACTGCTGGAAGGTGGGGCCTTGTGATTTGACTGCTCGTGATAGTCATTATTACTGCGAGGGGTAAGTCTCCCCTTCCGTTCCCCACTCTAATCTGGTGCACAACACATTGCCCGGATGCTGGTTGTCCCACATGTCGGCAAAAGGAAGTATAATTTTTGCCGACAACCTAAGGTTGAGCAAAGAACCGTGCAGTATACTCTAGTTTTCCACTGGAGTACTAGCCCGACGCGGAGGAGTGCGGAACACGGCAGCCCAGTGAGATATGGCGATAAAAAATGATCTAGTTTGCTTGTTGTCGGCCAAGTGGGAACCAGGGTACCACGGGCCGTCTGCCCATGGCCCAGGAAGCAACGCCCGACGAAGACCCAAGAGGCGGCCCAACCACGGGTGCCGCGAAGCAAGTCACCTCGCGAGGCTCCGGCCTCACGAGGACCCCCTCCCGGAGGGACGGACCCACCGAAGACTCGACATCAGCAGGATGCCTCGCGAGGTCCCTTCGCGAGGTGGCCTCCCAAGGCAGCCTCCCGAAGCCACTCAAGCAGGGCGCTGCCTGGCGCCAGCCTGGCGCCAAGTGCCCACCACATGGATAACGCACCCCCGCAAGATGACAGTAGCTGCAGGATCGTACCAGCAGGCGCGGCCAGGGAGGATTTCCTCTTTGGTGATAAAGGAGCAGCACCGGCTCCCTTCCAGCAAAGCAAGTCCCAAAGCTTGCCCGTTTGGTGTATGAAGACCAGGACGATAAAGCGCACAGGGTAGAGGTCATCACCGAGCCCACCAGCGCGTCATGTATAGCACCTTTGTGGGCGAAGACCGCCTTTTGTCAGGATAAGCCTGGGCGCTTGTCCCCTTTCAAACCGCCGTTGTGTGGCTACCCTTCCCGCCAACATTTTCAGGGGAAGAGGACCGAGGCGGCTATAAAAGGAGCAGTGCTGCCACCGTAGAGAGGGATCGCTTCCTTCTTCCTCAATCTTGTACGCGAGAACTCTCTTGCCCACAATAATCCCAAACACAAGTAGGAGTAGGGTTTTACACCACACAGTGGCCCAAACCTGGGTAGCTCTCGTGTCCCCTGTCGTGCCTTGTGTGTGAGTGTGCTCTCGCCGTAGCCTCGCCGTGGTCACCGTTGAGTAACTAGGCAGCAAGCGCCCCCCAGAGTTCGAACCAGGGTCCCCAGAGCCCGAGTTCCGACATTTGGCACGCCAGGTAGGGGGCTGCTTCTGTTCCTTCCGCTTCGACCTCGCGATGGCCGACCCTCGATGCGAGCGTGCTCTGCACAGGGTGGCCAGGGTGGCATAGACGGAGCCCGTCGTCAACGACAACCGCCGCAGGCACGTCGGCGCCGCCACTGGGCCCGCAGGGGGAGAGGAGCAGGCCTCTTCCCTCCACCCGTCCGTGCAGCACCCTGCTTGCACCGCCACCGTGTCCTCGCTTGCGTGCCCTGACCCTTAGGCTACGCTGCTCATGGCGTAGGAGCTGCTGCGCTACCGCCCCACCGAGGCCGACTACGATGCCTGGCTCACGCGCATCACCGAGCTCGTCAACACCGCTGGGGCCGCTCTGGCGCCCTCCCGCTCTCATCCACCTCCGCCGCAGCGTGGCGCGGGGGCAGAGCACAACGCGCCCCTCTCTCCGTCTCCTCCACTTGATGGCGTGGGCCATCGCCGCGCCACGCGCGCGCGGGAGCCATCCTTCAACGCGTCTTCACCAGACCCCGACAACGAGAGTTGCCAGATCATCGGGCGCGCGCCGCCCGACGCGTGCATGCTCCTCGAGCGGCAGAGTAAATGGCAAGACCGCACCATCCAGGAGGTTGTGGCGGCCGGCCACCAGAACCGTGCCGCCCTCGCCGGCGGCGTCGCCTCCAGTAGCGGGGGCTGTCGCGCCTTCACCCGTGAGCTGCGCCGCGTGGTGTGGCCAACGAAGTTCAAGCCGGACCTGCCTCCTCGCTACGACGGCACCCCAACCCCATGGAGTTCCTTCAGCTTTACACTCTGAGCATCGAAGCTGCGAACGGTGACGACAAGGTCATGGCGAACTGGTCCCCATGGCCCTCAAGGACGCCCCGCGCTCGTGGCTCATGAACTTCCCCGAAGCTGTGTCGGCAGTTTGTCGCCAACATCAAGGGCACGCACGAGCACCCCCTCACACTCAACGACCTGCGCGCCGTGCGCCAGCGCGCTGACGAGACTCTCCGCAAGTACATCCAGCGCTTCAGCCAAGTGCGCAACAAGATCCCGCGTGCCTCCGATGCCGCCATTATCTTCGCGTTCTCTTCTGGTGTCACAGACGTCCGGATGCGTGAGAAGCTCGCCATCAATGATGAGCTTGACACCGCGGTTGAGCTGTTCGACCTCGCCGATAGGTGCGCGAAGGCTAAAGAGGGTTGCCTCTTCATCCACAACGACCCGGACGCGGGGCCTGACACCGCCAAGGCCAAGAGCAAGGACGCCAAGCACAAGGGCCCTGCCGTGCTTGCGGCGGAGCCTGAGCAGCAGCGCGGACGCGACCGCGACGAGCCCAAGAAAGATGGCCGCCCATACTGCGCCTACCACAACATGTTCTCCCACAGCACCGAAGAGTGCCACGAGCTAAAGCTGCTTCGCGAGAGCAGCCAGGATGGGTGCGGTGGCCGCAACGACCGCGGCGCCGGCCGCGGACGTAGCCGTAGTGGCAACCGCTGGGGCGACCACAACAACAACGGCAACAACAACTTCCGGCAAGGCTGGTGCGACCAGCCGCGACAAGCCAACCCTCTGGCCAATGCCGCCCTGCCACCGCTGCCGCCGCCTGGCAGGAACAACGGCCACCAGCTTGAAGAGAACGCTGGGGGCTACAAAGAGCGTTGCGGAGTGGCGTGCATCCTCGGCGGAGCCCAAGCTCCCTCATCCAACTGCCACTTCAAGCAGTTCTCTCGCGAGGTGAACGCGGCCCTCCCGAGGCCTGAGGTTTCTCAGCCACTCAAGTGGTCGCAGTACGCAATCTCCTTCGACTCCACGGATCACCCCAAGTCCACGATGGCGGTAGGCACCATCCCCATGCTATGCACCCCCACCATCAACAACATCGCCGTCACCAAGACGCTTGTCGATGGCGGCGCAGGCCTCAACGTGATCTCCATTAAGACCTTTGAGAAGCTCCAAGTACCCTACGAGCGCTTGATGCCGACGAGGCCCTTCTCAGGCATGACTGATAGCTCCACCCTGCCTCTAGGGCAAGTGCGCCTGCTTGTCACCTTCGGTACCCGCAAGAACTACCATACTGAGCTCATCGACTTCGACATGGCGCACATCGTCCTACCCTACAATGCCATCTTGGGATACCCCGCGCTCTCCAAGTTCATGGCAGTGACCCATCACGCCTACAATGTCCTCAAGATGCTGGGCTACAGTGGCATCATCACCGTCCGCTGCGGTCCGCTCCCTCGAGCGCGCCTACAAGGCTGCCGCTACCGCGTACCCTGCTGACGAGGATGATGTTGAGCCTCCCAAGGCCGAACCCGCGAAGAAGAAGCAGATGTTCTCTCAGGCACGCGCCGAGACAAAGAAGGTGTCGGTGGATGGCAGTGGCTTCGGGCCCGCCTTCACCATCGGCAATGGCCTCGATCCTAAAGAGGAAGACGCGCTCGTTGCCTTTCTCCGGGCAAATTCTGATGTGTTCGCATGGACGGTGAAAGTGCAACTAATCCCCGGGTGGTTTTGGTAATTAATACAATATATATGTCATTGATCTAATGCTCATTGATAATAGATTTCAGAGAAGGTCAATGATTGGCATGGCATGGACTAGTGAATTAATGTGGACCCCTCAAAATGCTAAGGACAAAGATTGGCAAAGCATCAAGACTCTACATTTTTGGTTAAGTGATCCAAGATCACATTGAGTCCATAGGAAAATCCAATACTATTAAAAGGGGATGAGGTTTTGGTCATGACTCAATTGCTCAAGTGCTTAGTGATATTGCTCCAAAATCCTCAAACACTTGTCCACTTCATTCCTATCCAAAACCCTAAAGTTGATCTCGGTCCCACCGAAACACTCCCATCCGAACTCACCGAGATTGCTATATACAATGCCACATGCCAAACCCTAACATTTCGGTGTAACCAAAATGGTTCTCGGTCTCCCCGAGACGGCCTCACCAAGTTGCTGTAACGATGTCCCTTCACTTCGGAATTTCCAAGATGAAATTTTTGGAACTACCGAAATGTGGTCTTGCCCTAGCCATTGCACTTCGGTCTCACCGAGATATTTTGTTTGGTCTCACCGAAAAGCCTAACGGTCAAGTATTTTACACTAGTCAGTCTCACCGAGAATTCATGTCGGTGTCACCGAGTTGGGTAAAGTACTTGTAACGGTTGGATTTTTGGTGCTGCCTATATATACCCCTCCACCACCACCTACTCTATGAGAGAGCCATTAGAATGTGCCTATACTTCCACCATACGTTTTCTGAGAGAGAACCACCTACTCATATGTTGAGATCAAGAGATTCCAATCCAACCATTTGAATCTTGATTTCTAGCCTCTTCAAGTTGCTTTCCACTCCAATCCTTCTCCTACCCAAGCCAAATCTGTGAGAGAGAGATTGAGTGTTGAGGAGACTATCATTTGAAGCACAAGAGCAAGGAGTTCATCATCAACACACCATTTATTACCTTTTGGAGAGTGGTGTCTCCTAGATTGTTTAGGTGTCACTTAGGAGCCTCCAAGATCATGTGGAGTTGAACCAAGGAGTTTGAAAGGGCAAGACGATCGCCTACTTCATGAAGATCTACCCCGAGTGAGGCTAGTCCTTCGTGGATGGAAGCCATGGTGGAATACACATGGTTGCTTCTTCGTGGACCCATCGTGGGTGGAGCCCTCCGTGGACTCGCGCAACCGTTACCCTCCGTGGGTTGAAGCCTCCATCAACGTGGACGTACGATAGCACCACCTATCGGAACCATGCCAAAAATCATCGTGTCTTTCAGTGCGTTTGAAATCTCCAAACCCCTCCTTTACTTACATGTGCAATGTTTTACTTTCCGCTGCTACACTCTTAGAATTGCATGTGTAGGGTGATACTTGACTTGGTGTACTTACTAAAATCTGCCCACAACTAAAATTGGGAAAATGATAGATTTTTATTAGGTTAAGTAGTCTAATCCCCCCCTCTAGACATACTTTAGTTCCTACAAGTGGTATTAGAGCATTGGTCTCCATTGCATTGGTTTCACAACCTAGGAGAGTATGGCGTCTAGTGAGGGTAATTATCACCGTATAGGTCCATATTTTGATGGTACAAACTTTGCTAGTTGGAAGCATAAGATGAAAATGCATATTCTTGGTCAAAACCCCGCCGTTTGGGCTGTTGTTCGTGTTGGCTTGCAAGGTGAATTCTTTGAGGATGGTAAGGAACCGGATCATGAAGGAACCACGGAAGAATTGAAGATGTTGCAGTACAATGCTCAAGTTTGTGACATTCTCTTCAACAGTTTGTGCCCCGAGGAGTTCAACAAGATCAGCCACCTCGAGAATGCAAAAGAAATTTGGGATACTTTGGTTGATATGCATGAGGGTACCGAGTCCGTCAAGGAATCCAAGTTGGATGTGCTTCAAAATCAACTTGACAAGTTCAAGATGAAGGATGGTGAAGGAGTTGCCGAAATGTACTCTAGGCTTGCTCTCATCACAAATGAGATTGCCGGCTTAGGAAGTGAAGAGATGACTGACAAATTCATCATCAAGAAGATTCTTAGAGCCTTGGGTGGAAAATATGATACCGTGCTCACTTTGATCCAAATGATGCCAAATTACAAAGATCTCAAGCCCACGGAAGTCATTGGAAGGATTGTTGCTCGTGAGATGTCACTCAAGGACAAAGAGGAGCTACATAACAAATCAAGTGGTGCTTACAAAGCCTCAACCGATGCTCCCACAACTTCAAGCGACAAGCTAGTATCTAATGAAGAGATAAGCCTAATGGTGAAAAGGTTCAACAAGTTTTACAGGAACAAATGAAAAGAAAGAAGCTCTAGCTCAAGGCACTATGATTGAAGATCATCAAGTCATGACCGAAATTGCTATAATTGTGGAAGACCCGAACACTATTCCAATGAGTGTACGACACCTCACAAGAAAAGAGAGGAATCACCAAGAGGAAGACATAGAAGAGATGAATCACCTCCCAAGGAGAGAAGGAGTAGAGATGATCGTTATGAACGAAGTCCTTCTCAGAGAAGCAAGGATTCGGAAAGGAAGGACAAGTCATCCAAGAGCTACACTAGAAGAAGACATCAAGCTCATGTTGGTGAATGGATTTCCGGTTCTGACTCCGACAACCACTCCGAGAGAAGCTATCACTCCGACTCCGACTATAGTCAAGATGAAGGTGTTGCCGGAATTGCTCTTGTATCCTCCAACTCCAATGATCTATTTGATTCACCAAATGAAGGAATTGGAAGATGCTTCATGGCAAAAGGCCCCAAGGTATCTGTCGGAATCATGGCTCCGGGGACCCAAAGGTGCGAACAGTGGGGGCGAGCTAGTTCCTTCCAATCAAGGGTGACCACAGCGAGGCTACGGCGAGAGCGCTAGCGCAGAGCACGTAAGGGGACACGATGGTTACCCAGGTTTGGGCCACCTTGCGGTGTAAAACCCTACTCCTACTTGTGGTTGGGATTGCAATGGACAAGAAGGTGTTCTCGCATACAAGGTAGGAGATGAAGGAATGGATCCCCTCTACAATGGTAGCTCTGTCCCTTTTATAGCCGCCCTTGTCCTCTTCCCCTGAAAATCTAGGCGGGAAGGGTTGCCACACTTGGCAGCTTTCGAAAGGGGATAGGCACTCAGGCTATCCTGACTAAAGGCGGTCTTCGCCTGCAAAAGCATGATCCATGACACGCCGGTGGGCTCGGTGGTGACCTCCGCCCTGCACGCCTTGCTGTCTTGGTATTCTTTCACCAAATGGGTAGTCCTCGGGACTTGCTTTGGAGGTGGGCAGTTGGGGCTGCCCCTTTGGCACCAAAGAGGAAAACCTCTCTGTCCGCTCCCGCTGGTGTGGCCTCTGCCGCCGTTCATCGCCACGCGCGTCACCCACGTGATGGGCACAGGACTGCGCGGCTGACGTCAGGTCGGATGGCCTCGGGCGCCCACCTCGGGGGGCTGCCTCGGGAGGCCGCCTCACGAGGCTTCCGCCGCTACTGCGGCTAAGTGTTGGTGGCTCGTGCCTTGAGGTGGGGTCCTCATGGGTTGGTGCCCTTAGATGGGCCGCGTCTTGGGCCTTCGCCAAGCGTCGTCTCCTGGCCGTAGGCAGACAGGCTGTGGTACCCTGGTTCCCAATGGCCCGCCAGTAGCCCCTGGGCCTGTGGCGCGCACGTTCCCGCCTGTTGGGAGCGAAACGGCGCAGGCCCTGACAGACTGCGGGGCCCAGGCTCGACGCGTGGCGGACGACAGGACATGGGACGCCCCCACTTCCCCACTACGCCTCGGTAAACATCTACGCCTGCCATAAAGCCTGCCCGCGCGGGGCGCAGGCCATCATTGCTTACCTTCTGCTTCCTCCTCCAGCGCCAGGCTTCTCGCATCCGCACCTTCCTCCTACTGCCCTCCAAGCTCCACCGCACAGCAATGGTGCCCGTCGGGAAGAAGGGCAAGGCGGCGGCCGTGCCCCCACGTGCTCCGGCAGTGGAGCCGGCTCTGCAGCCCTCCATCATCACCAACCGAGAGGGCCTGGATAAGGTGATCTCGATGACTGCCAGTGACAAGAACGAGAACGGGGTGACGAAGATTTGGCCTTGCGCATGTGCACAACGCGACCTAGAGGCGACGACCTTCCCCTTCTTCATCCACAGCGTCTACGCCGGCCTGGTGCCGCCGTTTTCGGATTTCTTCAATGCCATCCTCACCCACTACCAGATCCAGGCTCTCCATCTCCAACCCAACTCCATCTTCCTCCTCGCTATCATCGCCTTTTACTGCGAGGCCTTTGTGGGCGTGATGCCATTGGTGGCGCTCTTCCACCACTTCTTCAGCCTGCGGATATCTATGGCGAATCATTGCTCCGCATGTGCCTCATTCCTTGCCGTCAAGGCGACGGAGAACGACATCATCAGCTTGAAGATCCCGAAGAAGGTGGAAGGCTACCGGCAGCGCTGGATCTACGTGGATGCGCGCCATCGCAACCAGCTGCTGATGGAGCCGACGGCCCCTGCCGCGAAGAGCTCGGGGTGGGAGCACGAGAAGCTCACCGACCCGAGGCTGGCGCCCATCTAGGAGCGGCTGGCCGACCAAGGCGGCGCCCCTCACGGGGACGATGGTTGTCAAGGAGTTCCTGCAGCAGCGCATAGCGCCACTCCAGTTGCGCTCACACCCGGTGTGGAAGATCACTGGCACGAAGGACCCCATGCGGCTGAGCGTCGCCAGCCTGAAGTCGGAGGTGCTGGACGGAATTATGTAGATCTTGCTCGGCAGCACCGCGGAGGACCCACCCGCGGACGCGCTCCCGCTGTACCGCTACGAGGAGGTCGATCAGCTGGTCGCTGAGATGCCGGTCATCGACGAGTGGGGCCTCATGCCGAAGGGCCATGAGGGGCCTCGTGAGAACCCGTTTGCAGTGGTTCCCGACACAGGGGAGCGACGGTGGTCAGGCCTCGTGGACCCGCCACCAGCTCATCTACGACCTCGAGGACAACGACGACTACGACGATGACACCTGATTCAGGGTTGAGCCCTCCCGACCTACTAATGCGGGGGGCGAAGGGAGCACCAGCGCGATGGCTGGCGAGCCGCGCGTGGAGGAGATCGACACCAGCTGCGGGGGGGACTGAGCCCCCCCGTGGAGGAGGCCGGCACAGAAGGCGGGGCGGCCAAGCCCCCAGCCGGAAGGGGCGACGCCGAGGACGAGGCCGCTAAGCCTCGGGGGGGGCGCCTCAGGAGGAGGCCTTGGGAGGGGGCCTCGCGAGGGCGGCGGCATGGACTGCCCGCCGTCTGCTGTGAAGAAGAGGAAGTGGGTTGCCAACGACGAGTAAGTGTCTACTTTCCCCTTTCTTTTGTGTTTGTCCCGTAGTTTGGGGCTGAGGCCTTGCTTCGCACAGGGCATCCACGAAAAAGAAGAAGAAGATGATGAAGAGGACCCCTGGCTCGAAGGGGGCCCCGACGCCTTCCGCAGGCGCTGAGGGGCGTGAAGAGGCCACCCGCTGCTCTGATGCCGAAACGGAGCATGCGGAGGCGGAGAGGGAGCGCGTGGTTCCTCCAGAGCCGCACGCGAGCGCGACTCCTGAGGCCAAGGACGCCGAGCCTCGGGAGGCGGCCTCCAGAGGAAGCGCCACGGCTCCCGAGGTGCCCGACGCAGAGGCGGACACAGTGATGACGGAGGCAGAGGTGCCGACTCCACCGCCGAGCACCGCAGATGCCGGGGGCACCTCAGGAAGCCCCCGGCACTCGCCGGCGCGCGAAGTTCCCGCTGTGGGCGCAACAAGCCCGCAGAATGTGCCGCCGCGGCAGGAGGGGGAGGAGACCACGTCGAGTCCCCCACTCCTGACGAACGACACGGGGCCTTCCCAAGCCGTGACGGTGGAGGGCGGCAAGGAGTTGGACCTAGCTTGGGTCCTGACACTCGTGCACAACCACACCCTGCTCAGGCGCGGGGTCCTGCGGACTCCCAGGGGAGCTCTAGGCCAGCTCGAGGCGGAGTTCTAGGAGGCTGAGGGGCGCCTTGCCAAGGAACATCTGCGCCTTGCCGAGGGGTGGCGTCGACTCGACGTTGGCGTCAAGCTGAGCCGGCGCCAAGACAAGGCCGCGCGGGAGAAGCGGGAGAAGTCCGCCGCTGAGGCGAAGGAGGTCTTCGAGAGCGCCCTTCGGGAGGCTGACGCGGCCGACAAGCTCCACGAGGAGGTGGAGGCCCGCATGAAGGCGCTCCGAGAGCAGCATGCCGCGCAGGAGCAGCTGCTCCAGACTCGGGAGAGCGCCATCACCGCCCGTGAAGAGGAACTCGTGGCCCGAGACGCGGACCTCGCAATCCACGAGCGGGAGCTCGCGCGGACGACGACCGAGCAGGACAGGGAGTGGGAGCGCCTGGAGACGTTGGAAAGCCAGGTGGCTGCCGCCCAGGATGCCTACAACCAGCGCATGGAGAGGGCCAATGCCCAGCTGGAGGCCAAGGAGAAGAAAGCCCAGGAGGATGCCGATGCGAAGGTGGAGAAGAACCGCCTGGCCCTCATCGCGGAGCACAACAAGAAGCTGAAGGCCCAGGAGGACCGCTTCAAGGAAAAGCGTGCGGAGCTCCAGAAGGAGATTGAGGCCCTCAAGGAACTCCTGACGGAGGCGGAGAACCGGTGGACGATCGCGCTGCAGGCCAAGGCCGGCACCGAGGCGGAGTTAGCCTCCCTTCAGCAATAGGTGGGCGATTTCTCCAATGTTGTCGAGCAGGCGAGGCTGGAGGCGGACCGGGCGCGGGTGCGGCACCATGAGCGCGCCAAGATGTTCTGCTCCCTCCAGTTTTGAGCCTGTGGTGCCCTGGCCACCATCTGCAAGGAGAGGCTCGAGGGCCCCCACGAGACCCACGACGGTAGCTACCTCGACTTCTTCACCAAGCTCGTGGAGCGGCTCGAGGCTGGAGCAAAGAGGGTGAACAGCATCATCGAGGACGAATGCCGTGAACTCCTCTTCCAGGCGGTGATGCGCATCTTGAGCCACCTTCTCCACACCGACCCCAACTTCGACTTCGACAGGGTGATAACCCCCGTGCCTGAGGAGCTCCACGATAGCCTCAGGAAGGCGGTGGAGGACCATGTAGATGCTCTGCTCGGGAAATTCTCCCATGGCAGTAGCGAGAGCTCCAGCGGAGTCGAAGGCGACGACGGCGGAGGCGATGATGACGATGATGGCGACGCCGCGACCTCCTAGATCCTCCCTTTTACCTGTGCCAGATTGACGTAGCCCCATGGGGGCGTAAAAACAATGTCTTTTGTTTAAGTACTTTATGATTTGCTGCAATGTGTGTTTCCTCATGAGGCTCTCTCGTGAGGCCTATTTCCCTTTCCTAGTTTGCCTTGGTGCTCTACGTCATCAGGACCCAGCCCCCGAGCGGGCTACAGCCGTCGCTAGTATGTCAGGTCGCGTTGCCTGGACAAGGCCAGGAGGTGCAGGGCACTGAGGGGCGGTACAGACTCTTGAGGCGCAATGCTCAGGAAGTCCCCCTTTGACGTGCAAGCGGCTTGTGCGGAGGAGAGAATGTCGGTGCTCAGCGAGGTTGTGGGGAGAGGGAACTTGCGGGGGTGCCGAGAGTGGCTCGTGAGGTGTTTTTGTACTTAGCTCTTTCGCGAGTGTCGCTTGCCATATCATGGCTGCAGAGTGCGCCTCGCGAGGCTCTTGCTCGTGAGGCCTCCCGCTAGCACTTGGTGAAGGAGGTCGCCGCAGGTTGGCTCGCGAGGCAGCTCTCACGAGGCTCCTTGAGGGCTTACGGAGGCATCTTGTCGCGAGTCAGCTCGCGAGGCCTTCGGGTGCCTTATTCCTGTGACAACTTCATATTGATTTCAGAAAAGGGGGGAGCGGTGCACTCTTGCTAGCTTGCCCGTGGGCATCACGCGAGGAGACGAGACACCAAGGACCTTGGTGAGGTGGCATGCATGGGAGCAGTCCCGCGAGCCCGAGCTCGATCACTTGGGTTTTGCAGCACTGCTGGGACTGACCCAAGCACAGGCACCATGTCCAGCCCCCGCTCGCAAGATGCGTAGGAGGAAGGTCGCGAGCGTACACAGCTCCTGAGGCAAGCAACTTAGCAACACATAAGATATCTTAGGAAATAGAGCTTTACTACGGCATAATAATAAGTTCATTACACAACCAAAAAGAAATGTGGCTGCTGTGTCCGGCACGGGTCAGCTTGAGGTTGGTGCAGTCCATAAGGCGCCCTCAGTTTTCACATCCAAAAGAGAAGAGGCTACCATGTTCGGCACGGATCAGCGTGAGGTTGGTGCAGCCCGTGGGGCACCCTCAGATGGTTGTTCCGCCAGCGGTGAGCATGGGGCTTCCACTAGGCGTGGGACGTTCCGCTAGCGCGGAGCATGGGGCTTCCACTGAGACGTGGGCGGGAGCTCTCATGGGCCCATCAGGCGAACACAATGAGAGGCTCCGGAGCGTGTCCAGCTTCACTTCGTTCGTACGCGTGAGGGTCATGGGTAGAACTTGCGGAGGTGTTGGATGTTCCATGCGTTAGGCACAGGAACTCCGTTTGTCTCCAGCTGAGCGGCACCGGGCCTGGAGACATGAGCGACCCTGAAAGGGCCTTCCTACGTGGGTGAGAGCTTGTGGAGTCCTTCTCTGGAGAGGATCCTTCTCAGGACGAGATCGCCAACTTCGAGGGTGCGTGGGCGTATGTTGCGGCTATGATAGCGACGCAAATCCTGCTGGTATCTGGCGGCGCGCAGGGCGGCCTGGTGACGGGCTTCCTCGAGGAGCAGCAGGTCGGCCTCTCATGAGCCGTCCTGACGAGCCTCATCGAAGGCGAGGACTCACGGAGAGCTGTGCTTGCACTCAGAAAGAAGGACTGCTTTGGCTCCGTAGACGAGGAAGAAGGGAGTCTCACCGGTAGGCTTGGTTGCTGTCATGCGGATCGACCATAGCACAGACTGTAGCTCGTCAAGCCAGCCCTTGCCGTAAGCCTCGAGCTTTTTCTTGAAGCTTCTTGTCTTGAGGCCCTTGATGACCTCGCCGTTGGCACGCTCGGCCTGGCCGTTGCTTGGTGGGTGTGCCACAGAGGTGTAGCAGATCTGCGTGCCGAGGCTGGCGCAGTATGACTTGAAGAGGCCGCTTGTGAACTGGGAGCCATTGTCAGTGATGATGCGGTTGGGCATGCCAAAGCGGCTCCCGAGGCCCTTGATGAACTTGACGGCAGAGCTTGCCAGGATGGTATGCACGGGCTCTGAAAGCACATTTGCTCCCTTGGTGGTTTTGGTAATTCATAACAACATAGATCTCATTGAACTAATGTCCATTCAAGTTAAAGATTTCAGGATGTTCAATGATTGGCATGGCATGGACTAGAGACGTGGACCCCTCAAAATGCTAACGACAAGGATTGGCAAAAGATCAAGACTCTACATTTTTGGTTTAGTGATCCAAGATCACATTGAGTCCATAGGAAAGCCAATACTATTAAAAGGTATGAGGTGTTGCTTAATGGTCTTTTTGCTCAAGTGCTTAGTGACAGTACTCCTAATCCCTCAACCACTCTCTCTATCCAAATATGTCCAAAACCCACATTCCAACTCGGCCCCACCGAAATTTCCTATCCGGAGCCACCGAGTTCACCTAGACTTAGCCACTGCCAAAACCCTAACAAATTGGATCCACCGATATGGATCTCGGTCCCACTGAGACGGCCTTGACAACTCTCTGTGATCATTTGCACCTACTTCGGTCTCACCGAGTTTTGCAAATCGGTCTCACCGAGATGGCATGCCAACTCTTTGTTGCCTTATTGCTTCACTTCGGTCCTACCGAGCTGATGCAATTGGTGCCACCGAGATGAGGTTTGCCCTAGCCATTGCACTTCGGTCCCACCGAGATTCCTAATGTTCATATCTTTTACACAGTTCGGTGCTACTGAGATTATAGTTTCGGTGCCACCGAGTTGGGTCAAAAGTGTGTAACGGTTGGATTTTGTGTGGAGGCTATATATACCCCTCCACCACCTCCTTTTCAGAGTGAAGAGCAATCAGAACGTGCCTACACTTCCACCATACATTTTCTGAGAGAGAACCACCTACTCATGTGTTGAAATCAAGATATCCCATTCCTACCATTTGAACCTTGATTTCTAGCCTTTCCCAAGTTGCTTTCCACTCAAATCCTTCTTCCACCATAGCCAAATCTGTGAGGAGTTGTTTGAGTGTTGGGAAGACAATCATTTGAAGCACAAGAGCAAGGAGTTCATCACCAACACACCGTCTATTACCTTTTGCAGAGTGGTGTCTCCTAGATTGGTTAGGTGTTACTTGGGAGCCTCCGACATGATGTGGAGTTTAACCAAGGAGTTTGTAAGGGCAAGGAGATCGCCTACTTCGTGAAGATCTACCCCGAGTGAGGCTAGTCCTTCGTGGACGTAAGCCATGGTGGAATAGACAAGGTTGCTTCTTCGTGGACCCTTCGTGGGTGGAGCCCTCCGTGGACTCGCGCAGCCGTTACCCTTCGTGGGTTGAAGTCTCCATCAACGTGGACGTACGATAGCACCACCTATCGGAACCATGCCAAAAACCACCGTGTCTTCATTGCGTTTGAAATCTCCGATCCCCTCCTTTACTTACATATGCAATTGTTTACTTTCCGCTGCTATACTCTTAGAATTGCATGTGTAGGGTGATGCTTGACTTGTGTTCTTGCTAAAATCTGCCCACAACTAAAATTTGGAAAAGGTTAGGTTTTTATTTGGTCAAGTAGTCTAATCACCCCCCTCTCGACATACTTTCGATCCTACAAGTGGTATCAGAGCTTTGGTCTCCGTAAGCCTTGATTTCCATTGCTTTGGTGATCATAGCCTTGGTTTCACAACCTAGGAGAGTATGGCGTCTAGTGAGGGTAACTATCACCGTAGAGGTCCATATTTTGATGGTACAAACTTTGCTAGTTGGAAACATAAGATGAAAATGCATATTCTTGGTCATAACCCCGCCGTTTGGGCTGTTGTTCGTGTTGGCTTGCAAGGTGACTTCTTTGAGGATGGCAAGGAACCGGATCGTGAAGCAACCCCGGAAGAATTGAAGATGTTGCAATACAATGCTCAAGCTTGTGACATTCTATTCAACGGTTTGTGTCCCGAAGAATTCAACAAAGTCAGCCGCCTCAAGAATGCAAAGGAAATTTGGGATTCTTTGGTTGATATGCATGAGGGTACCAAGTCCGTCAAGGAATCTAAGTTGGATGTGCTTCAAAGTCAACTTGACAAGTTCAAGATGAAGGATGGTGAAGGAGTTGTTGAGATGTACTCTAGGCTTGCTCTCATCACAAATGAGATTGCTGGCTTAGGAAGTGAAGAGATGACCGAGAAATTCATCATCAAGAAGATACTTAGAGCTTTGGATGGAAAATATGATACCGTTTGCACATTGATTCAAATGATGCCAAATTACAAAGAACTCAAGCCCTCGGAAGTCATTGGAAGGATTGTTGCTCATGAAATGTCACTCAAGGACAAAGAGGAGCTACACAACAAATCAAGTGGTGCCTACAAAGCCTCAACCGATGCTCCAACAACTCCAAGTGACAAGCTAGTATCCAATGAAGAGATAAGCCTAATGGTGAAAAGGTTCAACAAGTTCTACAAGAACAAAGGGAAAGAAAGAAGCTCTAGCTCAAGACACTATGAGAGAAGATCATCAAGTTGTGACCGTAATTGCTACAATTGTGGAAAGCCCGTACACTACTCCAATGAGTGCACGGCTCCCTACAAGAAAAGAGACCAATCATCAAGAGGAAGATATAGAAGAGATGAATCACCTCATAAGGAGAGAAGGAGTAGAGATGATCGTTATGAACGAAGACACTCTCGAAGAAGCAAGGATTCGGAGAGGAAGGACAAGTCATCCAAGAGCTACACAAGAAGAAGACATCAAGCTCATGTTGGTGAATGGGTTTCCGGCTCCGATTCCGACAACCACTCCGAGAGAAGTTATCACTCCAACTCTGACTATAGTTAAGATGAAGGTGTTGCCGGACTTGCTCTTGTGACAGCCAACTCCCATGATTTATTTGATTCACCGAATGAAGGAATTGGAAGATGCTTCATGGCAAAAGGCCCCAAGGTACCACACCCCGAGTATCTTGATTTCAATAGTGATGAAGATGATTTGCTTGGTGATGTTGATTTACTTGTTGATAAGGATAGTGATGTGAGCTATAATGAAAATGCTAGTAATCATGATAGTCAAGAGGAAACGAGTGACAATGCTATGAAGGAGATTGAGCGTCTAACTAAAGAACTAAATGCTCTTAAGTTAGCTCATGAAACAACTCAATAGGATCATAGAGAACTTCTAAGAACTCATGAGAAGCTATGCTTCGAGAAGCTAAATTTAGAGCAAGAGCACGAGTTTCTTAAAGCTATCAATGACGATCTTCGAAAGAAGAGTTCTTCATATCTTGCCAAATGTTTACTCTTGTCTACCTTTATGCCACAAGTTGAACCTAAGCAAACTAGTAACAAGGGTAAAAAGGGTTCTACCTCTAGTAGTAACAATGACAATGCTAAATCCAATGTTGGTGCTTCTAGTAGTTCTATTGATTCCACTAATGATTCTCTTAGCCAAGTTACACTTGAGCAAGAAAATATGCTATTGAAAGGAATTATAGAAAAAGGTGTCTACAAGAGTCTTGCCGGGAGTAAGCAATTTGAGGAAATTGCACGCAAGCAAGGAAGGCACCGGAAGAACCAATGTGTTGGTTTTGAACGAAAGTTCAATGCCAATGGAGTTGAGTGGGAAGAAGATCAATACCCCAAGACGAAGTTTGTTCCTCAACAAGAGAAGTATGATCCTACTTCCTTCAAGGGAAGACAAGCTCAAGAAGATCTTCCACCACAAGACCACAAGCTAAAAGGCAAGGACAAGCTTCAAGAAGAGATTGATTCATTTAAAGAAGCTCCTCAAACCATGGTCAAGTGGGTTCCCAAGACTTCATCAAGTTCTACTTCATCAAGTGCTACTACAACTCCAAGGATTCCCATAAAGTTGATGTGGGTCCAAAAGAAGAAGAACTAGAGAGTTCTTGAGGGTGACTCCGCCAACAAACTTCACTCATATTCTTTATGGCAAGGACTTGTGCAACCAACTTCCACATTTTGCACTAGTTCATGGAGTCACAAACCCTCTTCTTGGTAAGGCAAGGGACAAGGTATTCAATGCATTCATGGACATCATCCTATGTGTATTTCACTCTATGTCTATGGATATCCTTGTATGTTCCTTGTGTGGGACTAACCCATGTAGGTATTGAAAGCACAAAACTCCAAAGGATTGCTCCCAACTCTTGATGGTCTACATCAGCATTGAGCATCCACATCTTCAACATCTACATGAAGTCATCATCGACAAAACCCAAGGTTAGTTCATCCCTCTTAGGGGGGATATCACATCTAGGGGGAGCTTTGATCTAAACAATTGAGCTAAAGCAACTCTAATGGTGTGAACACATCAATGCTCTATGTAAAAGTGGCAACCCCACTTGTGCTTAAACGATGGGTATGACCTATGATCAAATGTTCTCATTTGGCTCCTAAGTCAATATACTCATATATAGATGACCTAGTAATCGCCATTGCTTGATAGATGCTAAAATTGGTTGTGCATGTTTGACACATATTTCATTTGCTATCTTATTGCGTGAGCATGTTGGTTTGCATGTTTTCATCATTCGAGGACATCCATTTGTTGCTTTGATTGTCTTGGTTTTTCTGGCCAAGTGGAAGTACAAGAATGCGTAAGTACCTTTTCTAGCTATCTATGCTTTCTTGTCTCAAATTCTATTCTTGCTGCATCACAAAAATTGAACAAGTCATTTTCAGACCCTCCAGGTGAGGAGCACTCGGAGCCACCGATCTAAAAGGGCGGAACCTCCAAAACCTTCTATCTGATTTCGGCCGAACCAATTCACTCAAACTCGGTCTAACCGAAATCACTTAGATTGATCTAGGTTTTCCATCTCGGTGCCACCGAGTTGAACCACTTCGGAGCCACCGATGTGCTAATCTACGTGCAGTTACACATATCGGTGCCACCGAGTTGTCCAACTCGGAGCCACCGACAGCGTACGGGTATATATATCGCGCGGGCTCGAACGGTTGAAATTTCTCAACTCTTTCGCTCCCACAACCCGTTGCTGCCGTCGCCCTCGTCTCCGGACTTCGTCGTCGTCTCCAACGCGCCCTCGCCGCCAGATTCTGTCGCCGTCAACGGCAATCTGCCCCGCCGTTGCCGCCGTAGAGAATCTCCACCGAGTTAAGGTGAGATTCGATCCCTCTCGTGCTCCATTTTCTGATTCAATGCATGATAGGATTGCCATTATTCTTGCCGCAGATTGCAATGCTTATTCCACCAGAAGAATTCCGTAGATTAGATTCAAGCGAAATTTTTAGGTTTAAGTTTCCGCCGAACGCATCTCGGACCGACCGATTAGACATTTTCGGTCCCACCGATTTGGCCTCAGGCCATAGCACTAGTACGTCTCGGTGCCACCGAGTTGTACGAATCGGTGAGACCGAATGTAAAGTCTTAGTGAAACCCTAGCATCTCGGAGACACCGAAACCCATCTCGGTCTGACCGAAATGGAGTGCAAGGTTTCTGTAGAGTGCTTCGGTATCATCGAGATGATCAACTCGGTCCATCCGAAATGCCTTCTATGAAAACTTGAAACTAAGAGTTGAACTCAATTTTTATGAAAAACTTCTGCTTGTTGTGATGACTCATCTACTCTGCCCATACCCATCTATTCACAGGGTCAGCTCAGCAAGATGTCAGATGACAGCGACAGCCAGCACAGGTCAGAGCAGCATGCAGAACTCAGTGAAGGATCAAGTCCTGTAGAAAGTTTCTATGAGGGAGAGAGGAGCTCTCCAGATCTTCCTAAGGCTGCCACTAGAACAAGGAAGAAGAGAACCTCAGACAGTGAGGATGAAGATTTTGTTGCTAGTGAAGCAGCAACAAAGACGAAAAGAGTCGTGCTTGCTAAGGAGTATAGCACCAAGCCTACTTCTGCCAAAGAGAGAACTGCTGTGAGGAAAGTTCCTAGGCAAACAATGCAATTCACACTTGAAGAGCCAAGTGACACAGAACCAGTTGCAGGAGCAAAGAAGAAGAGAGCTAGGAAGACTACTGCTCAGGTGCTTGGAAGGCCCTCCATGAGGAATGATTCAGAGGAGGAGTAGGAGCCAGCAGCTAATGCACCCCTAGCAAAAGCTCAGAAGCTCATGTCAGATGCAATCAGGACTGCTGCCCCAACCAAGTCCAAACCAAAAGCTCTAGCACCCAAGAGGTCTACAAGGAATATTTCTGCTGCTAAGAAGAACAAGGCCCCAGTGCCTGAGGCAAATGTTGATGAAGAGCCACTAGTGCTCAGGAAATTGAAACCCAAGATTCCAGACCATGATGATGCACACCCAGTTGTAGAAAATATGATGCTAAGGAAAGACAAAGGACTGCGTCAGTGGAGACTATCAGATCCTTATGCTGCAAGGAGGAAAACAGCATGTGACTATCGCTTTCACACACGAGAACATCAAGACTTTTATGAAACCATTCTGTTGGATAAGAAGCCCATTGTTAGTGACATGAGATGGGTGGGTTGGGAATACATTGATGAAAATGAGGATTATTTCCCCCATGTTCATGAGAGCTTCAGGATTGCAGGTGTTGATGACTTTGTTGGACAGAAGTTGACGAAGTGGAATGATGAAATGGTCATGCAATTCTACTCTACAGCTCATTTCTATCCAGATGGCCGAATTGTGTGGATGACTGAGGGTATCAGGTACCAGTCAACCATCTCTGAGTGGGCAAGTCTTCTTGGTGCTCCCAAGGAAGAGGATGATGACTATGATATCTATGCCAAGCTCAAGACGGATCACAACTCCATGGCCAACATGTACATAGCAATACCCAGAAGGACATCGAGACACATAAGCTTGGATCAGTGAAGCATCTGCTGCTAGGACTGGCCACCACTAACACTATCTTGCGGTATACTCTATTACCCAAGTCAGGCGATGATAAGATGATACATGGCCACTCCATCAACTTGTTGCATTTGTTTGACACACCTCAGAAATTTAAGGTGATGAGTTTGATTGTGGAAACTATCAAGAGGATTGCAGCTGATCAGAAGAGATCGTGCGGATATGCTCCACACATCCAGATGTTGATCAATTCCAAGGTTGGAACCAACACTTATCTTCTTGATCGTGAGCATCTGCCACTGCTTCCAGAGTTTGAGGATAATGTTATCATGATGGATCCTTCGCATCCCACTTCTGCTCAAGCCCAACAGAAGATTCAAGAAGCCAAAGAAGCCAAAGCAGCCAAGGAGGCAACAGCTCCCAATGCTCCAGTTGCAAATCTCAAGTCTAAGTCTGACCAAATGACATATCTGCTAGAAGCCACCTTGAGGATTGAGCGAAGTCTAGCCAACCTCACCCAAAACCAGGCTAGCTTAGAGCGGATAATCAAGACAAAGTTTCATGATCTAGATGTCAAGGTCACTGAGATCCAGACTACAGTGGAGAAGCAGAAGAGCGGTGTTGATGCTGTCAGGACAGCCCCTTCTGATGATAGTGGAGATGACAGACCTACCACCGAGAGATTTCAGACTGTGCCCAGAGCAGCCAGATCTGCTGCAGTGCAGTTGTGGATCCGAGGACCACAGTCTCTGCACCTGCTGCTGCTGCTATAGTGCCACCTCCGGTCTCCACTCCACCAGTCTAGCAGACATCTGCAGAAGCCTTCGCGGATGCTCTTCTTTCGACGCCGTCTACGCACACTGGAGCTGCCAGCAGGAGATCGCCTTCAGGAGCTTCCGAGGATCGTGCTTAGAGAGCCGCATTAGTCCTATACCTATTCGATCTTTTTGGTACTTGTTGCCAAAGGGGGAGAATTTGTATAGATCTTAGCTTCGAGAGAGAGAGAGAGAGTTTCGCTTTGCTTTGCCCATTGGATTTCTCTCGAGTTCTTTTGCTACTATTTTGTTTGGTACTTTGTTTGATGTGTGTGCTTGATACTATGTCTGTGAGTACTATGCTTCGTTATGATTGTGAGCTACTTCATGTGATTGATCATACTATGCTTCTTGTGATGATCAATGCTTATCTTTATTATTATCCTGTATGAGCATTCACTTGTGTTGGTGATGCATGCCTACTATTCCACTCATATCATTTTGCGCGCTCCACCAAGATATATGTGACATGGAAGAGTGACCCATGAGCCTAATCGATTGTGCATTTGCATTCAAACGCACATTTTTAAATAATGCATAAATTTAGGGGGAGCTCTTGCTTATCACATACTTCTCAAAGCGACGAAGTATTTCATTCATTTAATCATTTCTCAAAGCTTTGATCTATATGTTGTCATCAATTACCAAAAAGGGGGAGATTGAAAGCACATTTTCTCCTTGGTGGTTTTGGTAATTCATAACAACATATATCTCATTGAACTAATGTCCATTCAAGTTAAAGATTTCAGGATGTTCAATGATTGGCATGGCATGGACTAGAGATGTGGGCCCCTCAAAATGCTAAGGACAAGGATTAGCAAAAGATCAAGACTCTACATTTTTGGTTTAGTGATCCAAGATCACATTGAGTCCATAGGAAAGCCAATACTATTAAAAGGGGATGAGGTGTTGCTTAATGGTCTTTTTGCTCAAGTGCTTAGTGACAGTACTCCTAATCCCTCAACCACTCTCTCTATCCAAATATGTCCAAAACCCACATTCCAACTCGGCCCCACCGAAATTTCCTATCCGGAGCCACCGAGTTCACCTAGACTTAGCCACAGCCAAAACCATAACAAATCGGATCCACCGATATGGATCTCGGTCCCACCGAGATGGCCTTGCCAACTCTCAGTGATCATTTGCACCTACTTCGGTCTCACCGAGTTTTGCAAATCAGTCTCACCGAGATGGCTTGCCAACTCTCTGTTGCCTTATTGCTTCACTTAGGTCCTACCAAGTTGATGCAATCGGTGCCACCGAGATGAGGTTTGCCCTAGCCATTGCACTTCGGTCCATCCGAGTTGTTCCTATCGGTCCCACCGAGATTCCTAACGTTCATATCTTTTACACAGTTTGGTGCTACCGAGATTATGGTTTCGGTGCCACCGAGTTGGGTCAAAAGTGTGTAACGGTTGGATTTTGTGTGGAGGCTATATATACCCCTCCACCACCTCCTTCTTAGAGTGAAGAGCAATCAGAACGTGCCTACACTTCCACCATACATTTTCTGAGAGAGAACCACCTACTCATGTGTTGAGATCAAGAGATTCCATTCCTACCATTTGAACCTTGATTTCTAGCCTTTCCCATGTTGCTTTCCACTCAAATCCTTCTTCCACCATAGCCAAATCTATGAGGAGTTGTTTGAGTGTTGGGAAGACTATCATTTGAAGCACAAGAGCAAGGAGTTCATCAACAACACACCGTCTATTACCTTTTGGAGAGTCGTGTCTCCTAGATTGGTTAGGTGTTACTTGGGAGCCTCCGACATGATGTGGAGTTGAACCAAGGAGTTTGTATGGGTAAGGAGATCGCCTACTTTGTGAAGATCTACCCCGAGTGAGGCTAGTCCTTTGTGGACGTAAGCCATGGTGGAATAGACAAGGTTGCTTCTTCGTGGACCCTTCGTGGGTGGAGCCCTCCGTGGACTCGTGCAGCCGGAACCCTTCGTGGGTTGAAGTCTCCATCAATGTGGACGTACGATAGCACCACCTATCGGAACCACGCCAAAAACCACCGTGTCTTCATTGCGTTTGAAATCTCCGATCCCCTCCTTTAGTTACATATGCAATTGTTTACTTTCCGCTGCTATACTCTTAGAATTGCATGTGTAGGGTGATGCTTGACTTGTGTTCTTGCTAAAATCTGCCCACAACTAAAATTGGGAAAAGGTTAGGTTTTTATTTGGTCAAGTTGTCTAATCACCCCCCCTCTAGACATACTTTCGATCCTACAGGCTTGACCTCTGCCCACTTGGTGGAACTTGTCGATGGCGACGTAGAGGTAGCGGTTGCCGCCAGCTGCGTGAGGGAAGGGTCCCAAGATATCCAACCCCCAAACCGCAAAGGGCCATGAGAGAGGAATCGTCTGGAGATCTTGCGTTGGCTGGCGGATTTTCTTGGCATGGATTTGACAAGCTTCATAGGATTGGACCAGCTCGGTGGCGTCGTGAAGCGCGGTGGGCCAGTAGAAGCCGCTGTGGAACACCTTGTCGGCAAGGGTGCATGATGAGGAGTGGTGACCACAGTCTCCTCATTGGATATCGGCGAGCAGCTCGCGGCCTTGTTCTTCAGAGATGCACCGCAGCGAGATGCCATTGGGGCGCCTGCGGTACAGCTCACTGTCCTTCAAGCAGTAAGCGGTGGCCTGCTGAGCCATGCGCTCTGCCTCTGAGTCCTTCTCCGGGAGGGTGCCGTGAAGCAAGTAGGCCTTGAATTCAGCGGCCCAGCTGTCCGCTTGAGGTTTGAGCGCCAACAGCAGGCGGGCTCCTAAGGCTGGACCGCAGTCTGGTGCGCCCATGGGTGGTGCGGGTGGGAGCTCCTAATGAAGCAGTGTGGCGCTCGCGGTAGGCGGTGTAGCTAATGGCTTGAGGAGCCTTTCCTCGAAGATGCCGGGGTTCTGAGGCTCGCGGCGAGATGCTTGCTTGGCGATGTCATCGGCCTCCTTGTTACCGCCGCGAGGGACGTGATGGAGCTCCAGGCCAAGGAAACACTTCTTGAGCTTATGTACCTCTTCCAAATAGGCGGCCATGTGCTCCTCCTTGGGCTTGTAGCTTTTGTTGGAGAAGTTGACGAGGAGCTGCGAATCACCCTTGATGGTGAGGCGTTTGAGGCCCAGAGCAGAGGCAACCTTGAGTCCAGCGATGAGGCCTTCATACTCTGCAATGTTGTTGGAGACCTTGTCATCGCACTTGAAGTAGAGCTGGACGGCGTAGCGGAGCTTGTCTCCTGTAGGCGAAGTGAACATGACGCCAGCCCCTGCGCCCTGTCGAAGTGCATAGTCCAGCCGCCAGGCGCCTCATCCCCAGGCAAGTGGGACTCGGCCTCGCGAGGCTCCTCCTGGGGCGGATCCGTCCATTGCACTATGAAGTCTGCCAGGGCTACACCCTTGATCACTCTTGTGGTACAGAATTCCAGCTCGAAGGCTTGCAGCTCGATGTTCCACTTGGCGACGCGGCCAGTGGCGTTGGGGCTGCGCAGGACTTGTTCCAGTGGGTACGACGAGATCAGCTTGACGGGATGGCCCTGGAAGTAGTGGCGCAGCTTCCAGGAGGCGACGAGGAGAGCGCGGAGGAGCTTCTGCTGCATGGGGTAGCGCTCGCGTGCATCTCGCAGCACTGTGCTGACGAAGTACACTGGGTGCTCGACGAGGCGTGTAGTTGTTGTGGCAGCTTGGTGTTCGGGGAGCCCGAGGGGCTCATGAGGCTCAGGAGGCGGCTCACGAGGTGGCTCACTGGAGGCCTCCTGAGGAGGGCCCTCGGCAGGTGACGTCGCGGCGTCGGGAGGCGGCGCTTCCAATTTCTTCTGTGCGCAGACGCGCTCTTCTCGAACTGCCACCAGGGCCGCGCTGGCCGTCTGGGGAGTAGCTGCCAAGTATAGGAGCAAGGGCTCGCGAGAGCATGGCGCGACCATGATGGGCGGGCTCGTGAGGTACCTCTTGAGGTCTTCGAAGGCAGCGTCAGCCTCGGGAGTCCACTTGAAGGGGCCGGATCTCTTCATGAGCTTGAAGAATGGCAGGGCTCGCTCGCCGAACATGGAGATGAATTGCCCAAGCGAGGCCATACATCCCTCTAGGTGCTGCATCTCCTTGAGGCTCTGGGGGGATGCATCTTCTCGATGGCCTTGATCTTCTCGGGATTGGCCTCGATGCCACGGTAGGACACCAGGAAGCCAAGCAGCTTGCCGGAGGGAACTCCGAATACACACTTGTCTGGGTTGAGCTTGAGATTGTCAAATATCTCCTTGAGGTCCGCAAGGAGGGACCAGGCCTCACGAGTCTTGACAACGATGTCGTCGACGTAGGCCTCGGCGTTTCTTCCCATCTGGGGCCCCAAGGCGATGCGCATCAGCCTTTGGAAGGTGGCCCCGGCGCTCCTGAGGCCAAAGGGCATGTAGATGTAGCAGAATATGCCACAGGGGGTGATGAAGGCCGTCTTCTCCACATCTTTGGTTACTATCTTGATCTGGTGGTAGCCTGAGAATGCGTCTAGGAAGCATAGCAATTCGCACCCGGCGGTAGAGTCCATGATCTGGTCGATGCGGGGCAGTGGAAAAGGATCCTGGGGGCAGAACTTGTTGAGGCTCGTGAAGTCGACGCACATTCGCTCCTTGCCGCACTTCTTGGGCACCACAACTGGGTTGGCGAGCTATTCAGGATGGCGCACCTCACGGAAGACTCCAGCTTCTTGGAGCTTCTGAACCTCCTTGACGATGAAATCTTACTTCTTTGGCGCCTGGCGCCGTGCCTTCTGTTTCACGGGGCATGCGTTGGGGCACACCGCTAAGTGGTGCTCGATCACGTCCCTCGGCACACTGGACAAATCAGATGCCACCCAGGCGAACACATCTGAATTTGCCCGAAGGAAGGTGACTGTAACGCCCCGGACACACCCGCCGGTGGTCGTTACTGCTGGCGAGATCTAGACTGGCCTCACAGATCAATACTAGTCTTTCCTGCGCACTTTGTCCTCACTCGTGCGCACCTGGGAGCAACTTCCCGGTCGGTCATCCATCCAGAAATTACTCCAAGCTGAGCACGCTTAACTTTGGAGTTCTTTCCGAACGGGCTCCCGAAAAAGAAGGAATTCCTTATTGATATGAGTAGTCTATCATCCCTATTAAGCCAGGCTATCACATACACCCCCACTCAGAGGAACCGACATCCTCGTCAGGCCACAGGAACGTTCCCTCTTGGCACATATGTCTGTGCTTCCCGTCTGGCACATGTGCCATGCCATGTGCCACGATGGGTCACAAACGTCATGCACAACATGACCGCGCACCTGGCCCGCAAACATCCGTGTAACTGCGAGGGTCGTCTCTGATACCAACTTGTAACGCCCCGGACACACCCGCCAGTGGTCGTTACTCCTGGCGAGATCTAGACTGGCCTCACAGATCAATACTAGTCTTTCCTGCGCACTTTGTCCTCACTCGTGCGCACCCGGGAGCAACTTCCCGGTCGGTCACCCATCCTGAAATTACTCCAAGCTGAGCACGCTTAACTTTGGAGTTCTTTCTGAATGGGCTCCCGGAAAAGAAGGTATTCCTTATTGATATGAGTAGTCTATCATCCCTATTAAGCCAGGCTATCACAGTGATGAGCGCGTCTTCCTATGCAGGAGAGAGGTCGGTGCCGATGGTGAAGGCAGGGCCTGAGCCGCTACCGTCCACCGACACTTTCTTCGTCTTGGCGCGGTCCTGAGAGAACAACTGCTTCTTCTTCGCGGGCGCAGCCTCATGAGGCTCGGCGACGTCTTCGTCGGTAGGATAGGCGGTGGCGGCAGCCCTGTAGGCGCTCTCGAGGAAGCGGACTGCATCCTTCTCGTCCCAGCAGACGGTGATGATGCCGCTGCAGCCCGGCATCTTGAGGACATTATAGGCGTGGTGGGTCGCCGCCATGAATTTGGCGAGAGCTGGGTAGCCCAGGATGGCATTGTTTGGCAGGCCGATGTAAGCCACGTCGAAGTCGATGAGCTCGGTGTGGTCGTTCTTCCGGGTGCCAAAGGTGACAGGGAGGCGCACTTGCCCCAGAGGGATGGTGGAGCCATCGGTCACTCCGGAGAAGGGCCTGGTCGGTATCAGCTGGTCGTAGGGCACTTGGAGCTGCTCGAAGGTCTCGATGGAGATCACGTTGACGCCGGCACCTACGTCGATGAGCGTGTTGGTGATGGCGACGTTGCTGATGGTGGGGGTGCACAGCATGGGGACCGTGCCCGCAGCGCTTGAAGACTTGGGGTGATCGTTGGAGTCGAAGGTGATTGCGTACTGCGACCACTTGAGGGGCCGAGCGGCCTCGGGCCTTGGGAGGGCGGCCTTCACCTCGCGAGAGAACAACTTCAAGTGGCATTTGGACGCGGGAGCCTGGGCCCCACCAAGGATGCACGCCACGCCACGAGGGTCCTGGTAGCCCCCAGCGCCCTCGTCAGGCTGGTTGCCATCGTTCCTTTGCGGTGGCGGTGGCAGTGGTGGAAGAGCAGCGTTGGCCTGAGGGTTGGCCTCACGAGGCTGGTCGCGCCAGGCGGCCTCGTGAGGCTGGTCGTGTCAGCCCTATCGGAAGTTGCCATTGCCGTTGCGGTCTCCCCAGTGGTTGCCATTGCGGCCACCTCCACGGCCGGTGCCACGGTCGTTGCAGTCGCTACGGCGGCCTAGGCGCTCATCGGGAAGCAGCTTGAGCTCGTGGTAGTCCTCAGTACCGTGGGAGTGCGAGTTGTGGTAGGCGCAGAGAGGGCGGTTGTCCCTCTTGGGCTCATCGCACTCGCGGTCGCGCTTCTGCTCAGGCTCCGCCGTGAGCACGGTAGGGCCCTTACGCTTGGCGTCCTTGCTCTTGGCCTTGGCGTTATCTGGCGCCGCATCGGGGTCATTGTGGGTGAAAAGGCGGCCCTCTTCGGCCTTGGCACACCTGTCGGCGAGGTCGAATAGCTCGGGCAGAGAGTCAAGCTCATCGTTGATGGCGAGCTTCTCGCACATCCGGACGTCCATGACGCCGTTGGAGAATGCGGAGACGATGGCGGCCTCGGAGGTGCGAGGGATCTTGTTGCTCACTTGGCTAAAGCGCTGGATGTACTTGCGGAGAGTCTCGTTAGGGCACTGGCGCATGGCGCACAAGTCGTTGAACTTGAGGGAGCGCTAGTGGGTGCCCTTGAAGTTGGTGACAAATTGCCGGCAGAGCTCTGCCCATGCGGAGATGGACGCCTCGGGGAGGTTCATGAGCCATGAGCGCGGACCGTCCTTGAGGGCCATTGGAAACCAGTTCGCCATGACCTTGTCATCGCCGTTCGCTGCCTCGATGCTCAGCGCATAGAGCTACAGGAACTCTGCGGGGTTGGGGGTGCCATCATAGCGCGAGGAAGGTCCGGCTTGAACTTGGTAGGCCACACCACGCGGCGCAGCTCGCGGGTGAAGGCGCGGCAGCCCCCGCAGTTGGAAGGGACGCCATCGGTGAGGGCGGCACGGTTCTGGCGGCCGGCGGCTGCTACCTCCTACATGGTCCTATCTTGACACTGGCGCTGCCACTCGAGGAAGACGCGCGCGTCTGGTGGTGCATGCCGGACGTTCTGGCAGCTGGGCTCACCATGGTCCGGTGAAGACGCGCCGCGAGATGGCTCACACGCCCGCGCATCGCGGTGGCACCTGGCGCCCTCGCTAGGCGGAGGAGGCGCGTCATGTGCCACATCCCCGGCACGAGACGACGGAGGGTGGAGCGAGTGAGAGGGCACCGGGGCATCTTCGGCGGCATTGACGACTTTGGTGATGCGGCTGAGCCAGGCGTCGTAGCCGGCGTCGGTGGGGCGGTAGCGCAGGAGCTGGCGCGCCATGAGCAGCGCGGCTTGTGGGTCCGGCACGTCGCGACGAACGAGGGACGAGGCTGTGGTGGTGTGGCCATCCGCCTGCACGGACGGGTGGAGGGAGGAAGCCTGGTTCTCCCTCGCAGCGGGGTCGGTGGCGGTGCCGGCGGCGCGGCGCCGACGGTCGTCACGGGCGACGGGCTCCGTCTGGGCCACCTTGGCAGCTCGCCGCGCGTAGCGCTCATGACAAGCGTCGGCCATGGCGGTGAGGAGGCGAGAAGAATTGAAGCCGCCCCCTACCTGGCGCACCAAAAGTTGGAATTGTGGCTCCGAGGACCCAAAGGTTCGAACACTGGGGGCAAGCTAGTTCCTGCCAACCATGGGTGACCACGACGAGGCTACGACGAGAGTTCTAGCGCGGAGCACGTCAGGGGACACGACAGTTACCCAGGTTCGGGCCACCTTGCGGTGTAAAACCCTACTCCTGCTTGTGGTTGGGATTGCATTGGGCAAGAAGGTGTTCTCGCGTACAAGGTAGGAGACGAAGGAATCGATCCCCTCTACAATGGCAGCTCTGTCCCTTTTATAGCCGCCCTGGTCCTCTTCCCCCGAAAAACTAGGCGGGAAGGGTTGCCACACTTGGCAGGTTTCGAAAGGGGACAGGCGCTCAGGCTAGCCTGACTAAAGGCGGTCTTCACCTGCAAAAGCGTGATCCATGATGCGCCAGTGGGCTCGGTGGTGACTTCCGCCCTGCACACCTTGCTGTCTTGGTCTTCTTTCACCAAACGGGCAGTCCTTGGGACTTGCTTTGGAGGTGGGCAGCTGGGACTGCCCCTTTAGCACCAAAGAGGAGAACCTCTCTATCCGCACCCGCTGGCGCGGCCTCTGCTGCCATTTGTCGCCACGCGCGCCACCCACATGATGGGTACCGGACCGCGCGGCAAACGTCAGGCCGGATGTCCTCGGGCGCCAGCCTCGGGGGGCCGCCTCGGGAGGCCGCCTCGCGAGAGGGCCTTGACGGTGTCCTGGATTTGGGGGTGCCAACCTAGCCGGCCCGTCTCCTCGGTTGGGCCGATATGCCCTCGTACGTGATCAAGATGGACTCCGGAGGCCGCACACGGGAGACGTGATTGAGGCTGTCTCTACCGAAGACTTATAGTACACTTCAAGATTTTTTCCAGCCGCCTTACTCCTAGATACCGACCTTGTAACCCTAGATACCCTCCCTGGCATGTATATAAGCCATAGGGTTTAGCCCGTAGGGGGGAAGAACACAATATCGCTCACCTAGCCCTAGAAGTTAGACACATTTTACGATCTCGAGGTAGATCAACTCTACACTTGATACATCTCCATCAATAAAAACAGAAGCATGACGTAGGGTTTTACCTCCAGTAAGAGGGCCAGAACCTGGGTAAACATCGTCTCCCTTGTCTCTGTTACCACCGATCCGAGATCCACAGCTCGGGACCCCCTACCCCAAGGTCTGCCGGTTTTTACACCAACACTGGTGCTTTCATTGAGAGTTCCGCTGTGTGATCACCAGAAGGATTGATGGCTCACCTGCAGATCAACTGCGCCAATGGCCATGGGGACGTTTATGCCCCCGGCCAGCTTTTTGTCTTTGGCAGCATGGTATTTTGCGCCGACTCGACGGGTCACCTGACCTCTGTCGAGAACTATTCCCCAGGTCAAATCGTGACTTTCGGTGGACTTGAGTACACTGTGGATTCCCGTGGCGAACTCATCCTATCGGGATGGACTCCCTGCCGGATCGAGAGCTCGGCCGGCTCTGGAGGCTCGACTCCGGAACCGAACTCTATCACGGCGCCTCTTGAGACCCCTGACGCCGCCACTCCAGCCAGTCTCTCCCCGATCGCCAGTCCGGAGATAGATCCGGCTCCCACTCCTGAAATTGTGCCGGTGCTAGAATTGATCTCGGCGCAAAACCCAGAATTATGTTCAGATTCCCTACGCTCCGAAAATGCATCCGGTTACACACCGGGTGTACTTCGAATTAGCCCTGCCTATGGCGCATCCATGAATCCCGAAGAGTTATCTCACCTTGACGAGATGCTTGACCGCATCCGGAGCATGTCCATCTCGGACGGCAAGACTTCGGTTTACAATCAGATCGGACTTAAAGCCGATGATAGGGAAATTTACAACCCACCCACCACCCATCTAGTCACCATGATCGACGATTTAACCGACGTGTTGGACTACGGCGAACCCTCAGATATGGAGGAAGATGCTGATGACCCCATCGAGAACACCTTGCCCCCGGTAAACGCAGGCAGGTGGACCGTCACGTCCACCTATGATGTTTACATAGTGGACACCCCCAAATCCCCTCCAAGACATCGGCGGAGGCGCCGAAGGGGCAATAATGGGGAACCCAGTGGCAACGACGCGACAGCCAATAACGGCGACGCGGAGGACGGCGATGCCGATAACCATGAGGAGGACGTTCAAACCTCCCCAGCAAGGAACGGCACACCAGACCAACCTCTTAGGGACTCAGATCCCGATGACCTCTTCGAAGGGGCCGACGACAACTACATGCCGGAATCCGAGGAGGACAAGGGCCTCGGCACTGAGGACTACATCGTCCCTGAAGACCCTTTTGAACAAGAGCGCTTCCAGTGACGCCTCGTTGTGACGGCCCGGAGTTTAAAGCGCAAGCAGCAGCAGCTGCAGGCCAACACCGATGCACTAAATGAAAAGTGGATCGAAGTGCTCTCCGCCGAGAAAGACATGGAGAACCGACGCCATAGTGCGCCGAAATCATACCCACGTATGTGTTTGTTACCGGAGTTCGACGAGGAGCTCGCTGACGACCTCGATCGGCCCCTAGAGGCCGGGACAGGCCAAGACGAGAAGACCCCAGTGAACGGCCACCTCCACGCCGTCATGGCAAAGACCCCGTAGACTACCTAGATCCTCACGACGCTAGACGTCGTATTGAGGAAAATAGGGCTCCCCCTCCGTCCATCTACAGATCAAGGGGACGTGCGCCCGCTGGGCCTGATGGCTACGATGCCTGGGTGGACAGGAACGGCCGTGCCCAAGATCAAGCCTACTCACGGCTTTCCCCCGACCTCCGACGAGATGCTCCTCGGTCCCGAGGTCCGGCCCACCCAATCTGCTTCACAGACTGGGTGATGGAACATCAGTTCTCGGAAGGGTTTAAACCCATCAACATAGAATCATACGATGGCACCACGGACCCAGCAGTTTGGATCGAAGATTTCCTCCTGCATATACACATGGCCAATGGAGATGATCTCCATGCCATTAAATATCTGCCGCTCAAGCTAAAGGGGCCGGCGAAGCATTGGCTTAACAGCCACCCGCCTCACTCTATCGGTAGCTGGGAGGCCCTAGAAGACGCTTTTTGAGCAAACTTCCAGGGCACATATGTCCGACCTCCGGATGCGGATGACCTCAGCCGTGTCACCCAGCAGCCAGGCGAATCAGCCCGAAAATTCTGGAACAGGTTCCTCACTAAGAAGAACCAGATCATAGACTGCTCCAAAGCCGAGGCCATCGCCGCATTTAAAAACAATATTCGAGATGAATGGTTGGCTCGACAAGTCGGCCAGGATAAGCCGAGAACTATGGTTGCCCTGACCTCACTGATGACTCGCTTTTGTGCGGGAGAAGATAGTTGGCTCACCCGAAGTACTCATAACGGTGAGGCAGGCACCTCAGAAACTTGCGACGCCAATGGAAAACCAAAGCGCAACAAAAATAAGCGCAGGTATAAGAATGGCGGAAGTGACACTGAAGACGCCGCGGTCAACGCAGGATTCACCGGACCTAAATCCGGGCCGAAAAGAAAACCCTTTAAAGGGAACAAAGATGGACCTAGCCAACTTGATAGGCTCCTGGACCGCCCATGTGGAATTCACGGTACTCAGGAAAAACCAGCAACCCACACTAATAGGAATTGCTGGGTCTTTAAACAAGCCGGCAAGATAGCGGCAGAGGGTCAGAATAAAACCCAACACCGCAGCAACGACGAGGATGAACCTCGGCAGCCCAATAATGGAGGCCAAAAGAAATTTCCTAATGAGGTAACAGAGGTCAATATGATCTATGTCACCCACATCCCTAAAAGGGAGAGGAAGCGTGTACTTCGCGATGTATACGCGCTGGAGCCAGTCGCCCCGAAGTATAACCCATGGTCGGCTTACCCGATCACTTTCGACAAGCACAATCATCCGACCAGCATCAGGCATGGCGGATCGGCAGACCCTATGGTTGATGGTTATCACCTAACATGCGTCCTGATGGATGGGGGAAGCAGCCTTAACCTCATCTATGAGGACACAGTTCGGAAGATGGGCATCGACTCATCTCGGATAAAGCCGAGCTCTACCACCTTTAAAGGTGTCATTCCAGGCGTCGAAGCTCGTTGTACCGGAACGGTCACCCTAGAGCTAGTCTTCGCTTCGCCCAAGAACTTCCGAAGCGAGGAGTTAATCTTCGATATCGTACCCTTCCGGAGTGGATACCACGCGCTCTTAGGGCGCACAGCCTTCGCGCGCTTCAACGCAGTCCCGCATTATGCCTACCTCAAGCTCAAAATGGCGGGACCTAACGGCATCATCACAGTCAACGGTAACACAGAACGTTCACTCCGGACAGAGGAACAGACCGCGGCTTTTGCAGCCGAGGTTCAAGCGTCCGAGGAGGCAGCCCGTAGCGATAAACGCGCCGCCCGCTCTTCGAAGCGCGCCCAGGCTGCACAAATCGACCTCGACCAGGTACCCCCGCACCCGAAATAGGGATGCAGGCTCCTCGTGTGCCCTTTCTAGAGTGGGCACTACGTCCCCAGAGTGGATAACTTCGCACTCAAGATTCCCTGGGACGTCGAGGAGCCAAAACAATTACCCAAACGTCGGTGCGGATCAACCAAGCAAAGACGAGGCTTAGAGCCCCTGCACAGGCAAGTATCTGTAAAAGAAACAGCCAAACATGACTACGTCTATGTGGTTTTAACCACAGAGTGACTTCGACAACACCTCCCTTAAAGGAACTCAGTCAATCAAACACTTAAAGTGTATAAAGGGCCGGAAGGGCATCAACCTTCATAATTTCCTCACCATCAATGGTGATGATCTGGTTAACAGTTCGGAAACGCAGACGTGTGGCAGGTAGCGGCTCGGATCCTTTAAAATCCGTTAGCAATTATCTGACCTGTTTCTTCTCTTCCTTCTTTACCATTTACATTGTACTCTTTCAATTACTCTCGTCACAGCTGGGCATGTACACGATTGATATTATGAAATAAAGAAACTATGCCCTTTCAAGGTCTCTATTGTATTTCTTTATCAGCATAGCTCCTCTGGGACGATGAAGTTTTCTAAAAAGATGCAAATGTATAACAAAGTCCGAGGTATTCGGCGTCTCGGATTTTTCGCCTTATATGCATCAGTTTTGAACCTAGATTTTGGTCAATAGTTGGGTTGCCCGGCTCCTACGTGTACCCCTTACGTTTCCGATGAATTCGGCTAAGGGTGTAATGGGAGAACCATTGCGATTGCGCTGCCAGGTCAATTGGCATGGCGCCTCAGTGGAGAAAGCCGAAAACTGACTATCTAGGTAGGCGTAAACTGGTCTGCCATCCGGAGACCGCGTCAAGCGATGTGACGATAGAGATCACCCGTGTCAAACGAAGGGCTTTCATTCCTAGCCGAAGTGTACTATAGCCTAGACCTCGGCCGACTTGGACGAACACTTCCCACACCGGGGGCTAGTCATCAGCCCCCACAGTCAAACTCCTATGACTAAGTGAAAGATATCAAGCCACTATAGTCCGATTGCCTAGTTCCTATAAGTCACCGACCGCCTCCGGGTACCGAGACATCGGCTAAGGGTCCAGTGTGCCTTAAGGAACACCCTTTGTATGACCTACACTGGGACTGAAGCCGACGACTGGCCACTCTCATTTTAAACAGTCATATCGAAGGAATAATTCAATTATAAAATAACACACATGGAATTTCAAGCCATTTTCATTAAACAAAAGATAAAGTTTTTACATCATACACTCCGGCATTCCGAAGTATCATCTAGAAATATAGAGTGTCTTTGGGACACATGGCTTCTATGGTCCGAGCTCCCGCCTCCACCTCGGCGAAGAACTGCTCGGCGGTGCGTGGCTTGTCTGTAGGAGGGCCCACGGCACATGTCTCCGCATCAACTTTGCGGAAGTGAGTCTTCACACAAGCGTACGCCCTCCTCGCCCCTTCGAAGCACGCGGACCTTTTCCAGCGATCCACATAGGGCACGGCATCTCGGAGACGGGCCGTAAGGCCAAAGAGGCTCTTCGGCATGGCTTCGGCAGGCCACAGAGCGATGCAGAGGTTTTGGAGCGCCGGTCTCGTCATGCGAAACAGATCCACCAGCTGCTTCACTCGATGATTCAGTAGCTGCGCGGACGGCGACCCTGGAAACTGCCCCCAGAAGGCCTTCTCCGCCTCGTGGTCTGCCAGCTGGCCGAAGTATGCCACCGCATCCTCCGCGCTCTGTGGGAGATCCTCAAAGACCTCTGTGGAACGCCATAACTGGGTGAGCTCGACATACCCTTTGCTGCCAAGCGAACACTGCAGCAAAAATATCTAACCCGAGGCGATTTGCTCCACTTGCTGGAGCACCTCGCGGTCAGCTCGGGCCGAGGTCTTGAGCTCGGAGTGGGCACGTTGAAGCTTCTCGAGATCCTCCTTCGTTCATTGCCCCTCCTCCTGAAGTTTGCCGCGTGCTTTGAACACGCCCTTCAGGGTCTCCTCGACCTCCAGCACCCGCGCTTGGTGCTTCTCCCCGGCTGCCTTCTCGGCGGCCCGGGCCTTATCGGCCGTGGCAGCAGCAGCCTCTTGCTGCCGCACCTCCTTCCGAGCCCTTTCGAGCTCAGCCTTGAGCGTCTCCAGCTCCGCTGTCAACACAATTCGGCCTTAGTTGTTTTCTTTAACACACATTATGCCTCTTAGTCCAAAGTATAAGGCAAGTTTAAACTTGCTTACCTTGAGATTGATCAAGTTTCCGGTTCATCTCCGCCATCTCTTCAGAGACGGAGTCCGGAACCGAGGTCAAAACCTGGAAGAAAACATATCCTTATTACAAAGGGAACAGTTAAGATCACTAAAAGGCTCCAGGACGGCTGCCTCAAGCAGCGCCCTAGGGGCTACTCAACGGGCTCCTACTTAATCAAGCGACCCCGATGCCGGTTTCTTGAAACCGACTTCGGGCTCGGGGGCTACTCACTCACTACACCGTTTGGCAGGCTGTGCTATTATGTCCTCGGACAAAACTCATAAAACAAACAGCTTAAATAAACAAATTGAATGCGCAGAAAGCGTACCTCAAAACTTGCTACGAGGTTCTTGAAAACCTCATGCAGACCGACCCCTATGGGCCGGTAGCCCTGGAGCGCCGAACCTATCAAGGCACAGTGCTCCTCCTTGATGGAAGAGCCCTTTAGGGCATCCTCCATCTCCTCGGTCCACCCCGCGTCAGCCCGTCCTTGGACAGTTGGCTGGGGTGGAGGGATGATCTCGGATGCATCCACCCGAGTAGCCTCCGCCTGGGGTGGCGGAGCCGAGGTAAATGCCGGCTGGGCCAATGGCTGGCCCAGCCCTTCTTCGATGACCTTGGGGCGCTCCGTCCAGGGGTCTTGTTGGCCCGAGGTATCGACCTCGGCCATGATCGCCACCTCGTCGGCCCCCATCATGTTAACGTCGGGGACCAGGGTGGATGTTGCCTCCCCTAGACCGTCATGCGTTGGAGGAGAAGCGGCGGGCTCTGGAGTCCCGCTGGCGGATGGCAACCCGCTCGAAGAACCGCTGGGGATTGCCCTCGGCGGACTGCATGTGAAAAGTTGCTTCTGTAAGATTTCCCTTACTGAAAAAATGACTCAAGGATGGAAGACGAGGACAAAGGCTAACCCTCGAGGCGCTTGTTTCTTCCTCCCCATACCAAGGAGGTCATCCTCTGAGTCACTGGAGAGCTCGGCCCTCTCCGACGACTTGTTGGCGGCCTCGGATGAGGCTCGCCTCGGCCTCTTTGGGCCCTTCGATGGCATGCCCACGTCGGCATCTTCTAAAGCTGACCTTTTCCCCTTCAGAGGGGGAACCTCCTCCTCCTCACCCTCCTCGGCGCCGCCGTCCTGGGCGGCGGAGGTGTGGGTCTCTTCGGACCAGGTGACCGAAGTCCCCCAGGTCCGAGCACTTAACCTCCCCTTCTGGGACTTCGTCCCTTTGGGGGCCAACACATGCGGCTCCTTGGTCAGAAGCACTGAGAGCAGGGGAGTTGGGGGCTGCTCTGGCAGTGGGGCTGGGCATCGTACCCCTTGTACCCAGGCCACCCACTTCTGCAACACATCAAAACACGACGATTCAAGTAAAAACTTTACTCCTCAGTGCAATGAGCAGAAAACAAAGATTGAAGGGCGGAACCACTCACCGGGGGGGGGGGGGGTGGGCTCATAGCCGTGTTCGAGGCCGCGGTCCTCCCCTTCCTTGGGGATCTTGTCCTTGGCCAGCTTCATGAGCCTCGTCCACATGGCGGCCAAGGTGGAGCGGAAGAAGGAGGTGATGGTGTCCATGTCCTCGGGCTTTTGTGCCCACATCGGGGTAGCCCGAAGTTGGAGAGGGAGTATACGGTGGTTGAGCATGACATTGATGACGTTGGCCAGCTCAACCTTCCCCGTTGTGGACCACCACAAGATCCTGTCGATCAGGGTCTCCACCTCTTCTGGCTTCCCCCAGGCAACGCCCTTCTCCTTCCAGGACTTGAGTTTCTTGGGAGGCCCGGCTGAGAAGGCCGGGAGCTCAGTTTGACCAGGGGTGAGTTGCTCGGTGATGTAAAACCACTCTCTTTGCCACTCCTTCACCATTTCGATGAAGGTGCCCTTGAACCAGGTGGCCCCCTGGTTTTTGCTGATCATGGCCCCTCCGCACTCCGCGAGATCCGAGCCACTCGACTCTAGTTTGATCCCGAAGAGCTTAAGCCACAAGCCGAAGTGCGGCTCACAGCGGAGGAAGGCCTCGCAGACCGTGATGAAGGCGGCGAGGTGGAGAACGGAGTTGGGGGCCAAGTGGTGGAAGTCTAACCCGTAATAGTACATTACCCCACGCACGAAGGGGTGCAGCGGGAACCCCAGGCCTCGGATGAGGTGGGGGACGAAGACCACCCGCTCCCCGGCGTTGGGAGCGGGCACCAGTTGGCCGGCCGCTGAAGCACGGGCGGCGATGGCGGGGTCAGATACCCCGCGTCGCGCAGCTCTGAGATGGTCGTGGCCGTCACAATGAAGCCACCCCAGTGCCCCTTGAGGGGGTCGGCCATGGCTGGTTGAGGAGTTGGGCTCGCAAAAGGGAAAGGCATGCTGGTTGGATCTGGGCGCTGGAGCTAGACGAAGCAGCAGTGGGGGAAGAATGGGAGCATGGGCTATTGCGTTGTTCTCCCCTTTGCTCTTATAAGCCTATGAAAGGCCAAGAGTCCCCCTCGCTGTGCTGATAAATTCGCGGTTGCCATAGAAAATGCCGTTGCAGCATATGGGGGGAAACAAAATCTTGATGATATCCCTAAGAAAGCAGGAACGATCTGTGCCTCGAAGGGACGTGCCAGTAAAAAGGTTGCCTCGAACCACGATTTGAGCTGGAGGCAGTAACTGCTCAACCTGTCATGGGGCAAGCCGCTCCGATAAAGTTGTCAGGCCGGATTGGATCGTTCAAACCTGAACAACAAGCCTTCGAGGCTAAGATATCTACTCACTTCAGGCAGGGTACAAGCTCGGTTGGACCCCGGATGTTGATACTCCATTAAGAGAATCTGAATTGCAAAGTGGAACTCGTCTGTCAAGCCAAGGACTCTGGATCCGAAGTGAGGTTTGTTGAAAGTCGTCCTCGGCATAGAAGACCAGTTCGGGGGGCTACTGACGGTGTCCTGGATTAGGGGGTGCCAACCTAGCCGGCCCGTCTCCTCGGTTGGGCCGATATGCCCTAGTACATGATCAAGATGGACTCCGGAGGCCGCACACGGGAGACGTGATTGAGGCTGTCTCTACAGAAGACTTGTAGTACACTTCAAGATTTTTCCAGCCGCCTTACTCCTAGATACCGACCTTGTAACCCTAGATACCCTCCCTAGCGTGTATATAAGCCATAGGGTTTAGCCCGTAGGGGGGAAGCACACAATATCGCTCACCTAGCCCTAGAAGTTAGACACAAATTACGATCTTGAGGTAGATCAACTCTGTAGTTGATACATCTCCATCAATAAAAACAAAAGCAGGATGTAGGGTTTTACCTCCATTAAGAGGGACCGAACCTGGGTAAACATTGTCTCCCTCGTCTCTTTTACCACCGATCCGAGATCCATAGCTCGGGACCCCCTACCCCGAGGTCTGCCGGTTTTTACACCGACAGGCCTCGCGACGCTTCCGCCGCTACTGCGGCTAAGTGTTGGTGGCTCATGCCTTGAGGAGGAGTCATCGGGGGCTGGCGCCTCGCGATGTGTCTTCGCTTCGTGGCACCGTTAGATGGGCCGTGTCTTGGGCCTTCGCCAATCGTTGTCTCCTGGGCCGCAGGCAGACGGGCCGTGGTACCCTGGTTTCCAATGGCCCGACAGTATCACACCCCGAATACTTTGACTTTAATAGTGATGAGGATGATTTGCTTGGTGATGATGATTTACTTGTTGATAAGGCTAGTGTCGGTGTACTAAGACATGGGTGCCCTCATACCCAGACTTGTGCACAGGCAGTTGTAGCCTCCCTTCCGGCAAGGGCTTGACAGAGGGTAACTACAACCCAAGTCTCAACACCAAGACCGTGAAGAAGACCTCAAGGCAGGTCATTGAGAAGTACTATTCTAAGTACTGAAGATCGACGCTGTTCTTGCCGGCAAGCCTCGCTCCGGCAAGGTGAAGACCAAGGCAATGGTTGCCGGCAAGCTCCCTTCCTGGCAAGCAAGGCTCAGCAAGCTCCGTGCAGGCAGGTTTGTTCTGTCCCATTACTGCTCCACCTCACCATCGACCAGATAGGCTCGTGGGCTAGGTGTCGAGCGGGCAGACAGGCAACATGACCGGCCAAAGCACGTGTTAGCACGCCGCGCCGAGATTAACTTTAATGACACCCGTCCCTGGGATGTGTCAAGATTATAGGATGGCGCCAGGACCGGTGGTACAGATCTTCTGCCCAAGGTCTCGCCTCCCCAATGTAGCACCTAACGGTGCATTAAATGCGTTTGTCTTACCATGTTGGAAGATAACAGTGATGACGGTGCAAGTCACTGTTCATACTCTGTAATGACCATATTAGCCATTGTGGTGACCCCTTGTCCTATAAAAGGAGGCCCACGGCTACAGGTAGAACGGTCGACACCCAGTTCATTTACACGCCGTAGCTGCATTTTCCCGAGCACCTTGCCAGAAAACTGCTCAGAGCGGCCCAAACCTGGATAAATCCCCGTGTGTTCTTGCATTTACCAAAAACCTGCTCTTTGTCTCGCAAAGGGACCCATTCGGTCTGATAGATAGTCGTTTCCCATGACATCTTTGGCGCGCCAGGTAGGGGCGGTGTGTGTCACAAATCAGTTTTTTTGGTAGTGTGAGTACCAACTTGACCTTCTTCGTCGATGGCGCTAAAGAAGAAGAGTGGAGCCACAAAGGCTCCTACCGCGTCCAAGCCAACTTCCCGGGCGGCCGCAGGCGGCGCAGCTGGCGTGGGCGCTAAGGTTGGGACGGGTGGCACAGGAGGCGCAAGTGGTGCGGGTGCCCAGCACCCCCGCCACGATGCTGAGCCTAGCCACAGGACCGGTGATGTATCAGCCGGTCAACTTCCAAGAGATTCTGGTGAGCGCAGTCATCATAGTAATATAGTTCATACTGCTGCCACCCAGAACCCAGCCGCCGCAACGTCTCAGAACATGGCGGCGACGTCCAACAATGGTGCGGGAAGGCGTACGCCGCGATCATCGCAAGATGGGCACGACACGCTCCCACACGTTCCAGATGACCGCAAGGCAGGATCCCCGTGCAGCAACTTTTGATTGGTCATGGAGCGCCGCCGCCACCACCACGTCCGCCTATTGGCGAGCATGAGCCGCGATGGCACGGTCGTAACGAAGCTCCTTCTGGCTCCGCCAGGAGTCAAGCGACGCCTCGTTCTGTGCTCCTAGCCATGCCGACCACGGCGGCCGAGGCCATGGCGCGGGTTCAAATACTTTTGAACTTCCCGCCAAGCCCAGACAAGATGGATGAATGGAGAGCCACCATTCAGAGTCTCATCAGTTTTGCCGATCCCGGCAAAACACAAGACGTGGGGCCCTTGCGGCGACCACCCACCATGTTGGTGGGACCATCCGGCTACCCTGCCGGAGACGCCGTGCAAATGGTGCAGTCGCCTTGGCACCCCCCACCGACGCAGCGGCCAGCCCGCCGGTCAGACAACCATGACGCGCTGTCCATGGCTTCGTCAAATCCGCGGTGCTGCCAAGATCACCGCCAAGTGCTCCGCGAGCGGTGCGACGAAGACACCCACACGAAGATCGAGCGGCACTGGGAAGCACATCGTCAATCTGACGACCGTGCCAGGCCGGTAGCGAACGCACTCGCTCCGGTAGCCGCTGGGTACTTGCCCTATGATGTGGGGTACCCAGCGTTTACTCGTGAGCTGCGGCAAGTTCGCTGGCCGTCCACCCGAGCCTTTAAGTGGTGTTCAAACCCACTTCAATGAGAAGAGATGATGCAACAGATGAGGAAGAACAAGCTACAAATCAACCTCCTCTTAAACAGCAAAAACTCATGGGTGATGCTATGAAGGGTGCTACTTCTTCCAAGGCCAAGCCTGCTGCTGTCAAGCCCAAGAGGACTACCAGAGATGTACCAGCTGCAAAGAAGAACAAGGCCCCAGTGCTTGAGAGAAAAGATGATGATGATGCTGCCCCAGTGCTAAGGAAGTTGAGACCCAGATTGCCTGAGCATGATGAAACACATCCCATAGCAGAGAACATGAAAGAAAGAAAGGACAAGGGACTGAGAAAATGGAGAGAGTCAGATCCTTAATCCATGAGAAGGAGAACTGCTGTTGATTACCATTTTCACACCAAGGAGCAGCAAGATTTCTATGGGACAGTGCTTCTTGACAAGAAGCCTGTAGTCAGTGACATGAGATGGGTGGATTGGAAATACATTGATGCAAATGAAGATAACTTCCCCCACGTTCATGAGGATTTTAGGACAATTGGTGTTGATGAGTTCATTGGGAAGAAGCTAACTGCATGGAATGATGAGATGATCATGCAATTTTACTCGACAGCTCACTTTTATCCCAATGGAAGGATAGTTTGGATGACCGAAGGAGTCAGGTACCAGTCTAGCGTGCTTGAGTGGGCCACTTTGTTAGGTGTGCCTGAGGCTGAAGAGGATGACATTGATGTCTATGCTAAGCCAAAGATGGACCACAATTCCATGGCTAACTTGTACACTGAGATTCCCAATAAGTACAAGGACTCTCATAAGCTTGGATCAGTTTATCACTTGTTGGCAGGTCTAGCCACCTCCAACACCATCATGAGGCATACTTTGATGCCCAAGTCAGGCGATGAGAAGATGATTCGTGGTCATTCCATCAACATGCTGCATCATATTGACCAACATGAGAAATTCAAGGTGATGGATCTCATTGTGGAGAACATGAAGAGAGCTGCTGCTGATCAGAAGAGATCTTGTGGTTTTGCCCCGCATATTCAGTTGCTCATCAACTCGAAGGGTGAAAACAAATCCTTTCTGCTGGATCATGAACATCTGCCGCTACAGCCTGAGTTTGAGGACAACACAGAGACGATGGACCCTACCCATCCTACCTCAGCTGCAACACAAGCAGAAGCTGACGCAACAAGGGTTGCTGAGGCAAGTGCCTCCACTGCTCCACAGTTGAAAACAAAGTCTGACCAGATGGTATATCTTCTTTGAGCTACTCAGAGGATTGAGCAGAGTTTGGCCAACCTTGCATAAAATCAGAAGAGTATTGAGAGGATTGTTGAGACTAAATTTCATGATCTTGACATTAAGGTCACTGATATACAGACTGTTGTTGAGACCTTGAAGTCACAGGTGGATGAAGTCAGGAAGGGCACCAGCAGTGATGATGAGGAGCCTCTGGGCATAGGTCTTCCCACGACTACTCAGTTTCATACTATGCCCAGGTCAGCAGCTGTGCCAGTCACTTCTAGAGCCACAGTCTCTGCTCATGCTGCTGCTCCAGCTGTCACACCTTCAGTTCCTCCAGTATCTACTCCACCATCTCCACAGACTTCAACTGAGATCTTTGCAGATGCGCTTCTCTCCACTCCGACGATGTCTACGCACACCGGCACTGCAAGTCAGAGGACTTCATCACCAAGAGCTACCGGAGATCAAGCCTAGTGCAACGTTTAGCTCTATACTTATTCGATATTTTTGGTACTTGTTGCCAAAGGGGGAGAATTTGTATAGATCACTTAGCTTCGAGAGAGAGAGAGAGCGCTTTGCTTGATTTCTTTGAGAGTTTCATGCTACCTTGAGTTACTTTTGCTTGATGCTCGTTTAATACTATGTTATTGTGTGCTTGATCATACCGTACTTTGATGCTATGCTTAATTGGATATCTACTTATATGCTCTTTGTATGATCATTCACTTGGTTGCTTGGTGATGAGTGCTTATTACATTGCAATCTTATCATTTTGTTCGCTCCACCAAGATGTATGTGACATGGAAGAGTGACCCATGATCCTAATTGATTGTGCATTTGCATTCAAATGCAAATTTTAAATAATGCACAAATTTAGGGGGAGCTCTTACTTATCACATACTTCTCAAAGCGACGATGTATTTCATTAATTATATCTTTTGTCGAAGATTGATCTACATGTTGTCATCACTTACCAAAAAGGGGGAGATTGAAAGTGTAACTAATCCCCGGGTGGTTTTGGTAATTAATACTATCGGGCCATTGGGAACCAGGGTACCACGTCTCGTCTGCCTGCGGCCCAGGAGACGACGCTTGGCGAAGGCCAAGACGCGGCCCAACTGCGGGCGCCGCGAAGCGAAGACACCTCGCGAGGCTCTAGCCTCCCGAGGACCCCTCCTCAAGGGGCGAATCACAAAGACTTAGCCGCAGCAGCGGCGGAAGCCTCGCAAGGCCCTCTCGCGAGGCGGCCTCCCGAGGCGGCCCCCCGAGGCGGCTGCCTGTGGTCGACTGAGCCTGCCGCCAGCCGCGCGGTCCTATGCCCACCACGTGGGTGACGCGCGTGTCGACGAACGGCGGTAGAGGCCGCGCCAGCGGGCGCAGACAGAGAGGCTTTCCTCTTTGGTGCTAAAGGGGCAACCCTAGCTGCCCACCTCCAAGGCAAGTCCCAAGGACTGCCCATTTGGTGAAAGAAGACCAAGACAGCAAGGAGCGCAGGGCGGAGGACATCACCGAGCCCACCGGCACGTCATGGATCATGCTTTTGCAGGCGAAGACCGACTTTAGTCAGGATAGCCTGGGCGCCTGTCCCCTTTCAAAACCTGCCAATTGTGGCTGCCCTTCCCGCCTAGATTTTCTGGGGAAGAGGACCAGGGCGGCTATAAAAGGGGCAGGGCTGCCATTGTAGAAGTGGGATTCCTTGGTCTCCTACCTTGTACGCGAGAACACCTTCTTGCCCACTGCAATCTGTAGGATCGAAAGTATGTCTAGAGGGGGGGGTGATTAGACTACTTGACCAAATAAAACCTAACCTTTTCCCTATTTTAGTTGTGGGCAAATTTTAGCAATAGTACTTGTCGAGCATCACCCTACACATGCAATTCTAAGAGTGTAGTAGCGGAATGTAAGCAATTGCATATGTAAGTAAAGGAGGGATTGGAGATTTCAAACCCAATGAAGACACGGTGGTTTTTGGCGTGGTTTCGATAGGTGGTGCTATCGTACGTCCACGTTGATGGAGACTTCAACCCACGAAGGGTAACGGCTGCGCGAGTCCATGGAGGGCTCCACCCACGAAGGGTCCACGAAGAAGCAACCTTGTCTATTCCACCATGGCTTACGTCCACGAAGGACTAGCCTCACTCGGGGTAGATCTTCACGAAGTAGGCGATCTCCTTGCCCTTACAAACTCCTTGGTTCAAATCCACATCTAGTTGGAGGCTCCCAAGTGACACCTAACCAATCTAGGAGACACCACTCTCCAAAAGGTAATAGACGGTGTGTTGTTGATGAACTCCTTGCTCTTGTGCTTCAAATGATAGTCTTCCCAACACTCAAACAACTCCTCACAGATTTGGCTATGGTGAAAGAAGGATTTGAGTGGAAAGCAACTTGGGAAAGGCTAGAGATCAAGGTTCAAATGGTAGGAATGGAATATCTTGATCTCAACACATGAGTAGGAGGTTCTCTCTCAGAAAATGTATGGTGGAAGTGTAGGCACGTTCTGATGGCTCTCCTTACTGAGAAGGATGTGGTGGAGGGGTATATATAGCCTCCAAACAAAATCCAACCGTTACACACTTTTGACCCAACTCGGTGGCACCGAAACAATCATCTCGGTAGCACCGAACTGTGTAAAAGATATGAACGTTAGGAATCTCGGTGGGACCGATATGAACAACTTGGATAGACCGAAGTACAATGGCTTAGGGCAATCCTCATCTCGGTGGCACCGATTGCATCAACTCGGTTGGACCGAAGTGAAGCAATAAGGCAACAGAGACTTGGCAAGCCATCTCGGTGAGACCGATTTGCATAACTCGGTGAGACCGAAGTGAATGCAACCGATTACAGAGAGTTGGCAAGGCCATCTCGGTGGGACCGAGATCCATTTCAGTGGATCCAATTTGTTAGGGTTTTGGCAGTGGCTAAGTCTTGGATGAACTCGGTGGGGCCGGATTGGAAATATCGGTGGGGCTGAGTTGGAATGTTGGTTTAGGACATATTTGGGTAGAGAGAGTGGTTGAGGGTTAGGAGTACTGTCACTAAGCACTTGAGCAAAAAGACCATTAAGCAACACCTCATCCCCTTTTAATAGTATTGGCTTTCCTATGGACTCAATGTGATCTTGGGTCACTAAACCAAAAATGTAGAGTCTTGATGCCAATCCTTGTCCTTAGCATTTTGAGGGGTCCACGTCTCTAGTCCATGCCATGCCAATCATTGAACATCCTGAAATCTTAATCTTGAATGGACATTAGTTCAATGAGATATATGTTGTTATGAATTACCAAAACCACCAAGGGAGCAAATGTGCTTTCAATCTCCCCCTTTTTGGTAATTGATGACAACATATAGATCAAAGCTTCGACAAATGATTAAATGAATAAATACATCGTCGCTTTGAGAAGTATGTGATAAGTAAGAGCTCCCCCTAAATTTGTGCATTGTTAAAAATTTGCGTTTGAATGCAAATGCACAATCGATTAGGCTCATGGGTTACTCTTCCATGTCACATACATCTTGGTGGAGCGCAAAAAATGATAAGATTGGAATAATAGGCACGCATCACCAACACAAATGAATGATCATACATGATAATGATGAAGATAAACATGGACCGTCACACTAAGCATAATATGATCAATCAACATAGTGTCTCACAAGCATAAACGACAGGCACTGTAGCAAGCACACATAAAACAGAGTAGCATCAAACAAATAAGTATCAAGAGAACTCTCAAGAGAAAAAATAAACACTCTCTCTCTCGAAGCCTATGATCTATACAAATTCTCCCCCTTTGGCAACAAGTACCAAAAAGTTCAAATGAGTATAGGACTAGTCCGCACTCTAAACGCGGTCCTCCGAAGCTTCTGAAGGCGATCTCTTGCTGGCAGCTCCGGTGTGCGTAGATGGCATTGAGATGAGAGCATCCGCGAAGGCTTCTGACGATGTCTGTTGAGCTGGTGGAGTTGAGACCTATGGTGGCACTGTGGTTGTAGCGGCTGGTGCAGATACTGTGGTCCGTGGATCCACAACTGGTATCGTAGCAGATCTAGCTGCCCTAGGCACTGACTGGAATCTCTCTGTGGTTGGTCCATCATCTCCACTGTCATCTGATCTGGCGAGCTTGACAGCATCAACATCTCCCTGCAGCTGTTCTACTGAAGTCTGAATCTCTGTCACTTTGACATCCAAATCATGAAATTTAGTCTCAATGATCCGCTCAAAGCTAGCTTGGGTGTGGGTGAGCTTGGCCAAACTTCGCTCAATCCTCAGAGTGGCTTCAAGCAGATATTGCATTTGGTCTTTGGGTGTCTTGAGATTTGCAATAGGTGCATTTGGAGCTGATGCCTCATGAGTTGCTTTTGCTTCTGCGGCTTTGCGGATTTCCTCTTGGGCTTGTGCTGAAGTGGGATGCGAAGGATCCATCACTATGACATTGTCCTCAAACTCTGGACGGAGTGGTAAGTGCTCGCGATCAAGAAGATATGTGTTGATTCCAACCTTGGAATTGATCAATAACTGTATATGTGGAGCATATCCGCACGATCTCTTCTGATCTGCTGCAGTCCTCTTGATAGTCTCTACTATCAGGCTCATCACCTTGAATTTCTGAGGTGTATCAAACAAATGCAGCAAGTTGATGGAGTGGCCACGAATCATCTTATCATCACCTGACTTGGGTAACAAGGTGTACCACAAGATTGTGTTCGTGGTGGCCAGTCCTGGTAGCAAATGCTTCACTGATCCAAGTTTGTGAGTCTCAAGGTCCTTCTGAGGAATTGCAGTGTACATGTTGGCCATGGAGTTGTGATCCATCTTGAGCTTGGCATAAATATCAATGTCATCGTCCTCTTCCTTGGGTGCACCAAGAAGATTTGCCCACTAAGAGATGGTAGACTGGTATCTTATACCCTCAGTCATCCACACTATTCTGCCATCTGGATAGAAATGAGCAGTAGAGTAAAATTGCATGATCATCTCATCATTCCACTTGGTCAATTTCTGTCCAACAAACTCGTCAACTCCTACAATCCTGAAGCTTTCATGGACATGGGGAATGTAATCCTCATTTTCATCAATGTATTCCCAGTCCACCCACTTCATGTCACTGACTATGGGCTTCTTATCAAGCAAAAATGTCTCATAAAAATCATGTTGCTCTCGAGTGTGAAAGCGATAATCACATGCTGTCCTTCTCCTTATAGCATAAGGATCTGACTGTCTCCACTAATGCAGTCCTTTGTCCTTCCTCAGCATCATGTTTTCTGCGACTGGGTGTGCATTGTCGTGGTCTGGAATCTTAGGCTTCAACTTTCTGAGCACTAGAGGCTCTTCATCAACAGTTGTCTCAGGTACTGGGGCCTTGTTCTTCTCTGCAGCAGATATGTTTCTGGTTGATCTCTTTGGTGCTGACACCTTGGGCTTGGACTTGGAGGGTGCAGCAGTCTTGATAGCATCAGACATGAGCTTTTGAGCTTTTGCAGGGGGGTGCAGTAGCTGGCTCATCCTCCTCCTCTTCCTCCTCATCAATCATCATGGAGGGTCTGCCAATAACACGGGCAATGGTTTTCCTCACTCTCTTCTTCTTGGTACCTGCTGCTGGTTCTTTGTCACTGGGCTCTTCAAGAGTAAACTTCATGGTCTGCTTGGGGACTTCCTTACAGCAGTTCTTTCTTTGGTAGAAGTAGGCTTTGTGATGTACTCCTTAGCAAGCACTACTCTCTTTTTCTTGGTTGCAGCTTCACTTGCAACAAAGTCCTCATCCTCACTGTCTGAGGTTTTCTTCTTCCTTGTTCTGGTTGCAGCTTTTGGAAGATCTGGAGAACTCCTCTCTCCCTCATAGACACTCTCAGCTGGGCTTGACCCTTCACTCATCTCTGCCTGCTGTTCAGACCTGTTCTGACTGTCACTGCCACTTGACATATTGCTGAGCTGACCCTGTGAATAGATGGGTATAGGTAGAGTAGATGAGTCATCACAAAAAGCAGATAGTTTTTCATAAAAATGAGTTCAAACTTTAGTTCTAGGTTTTCACAGAATGCAGTTCGGATGGACCGAGTTGATAATCTCGGTGACACCGAAGCACACTACAGAGACCTTGCACGCCACCTCGGTCAGACCGATATGGGTTTCGGTGGCTCCGAGATGCTAGGGTTTCACTAAGGCTTTACTTTCGGTCTCACCGATTCACACAACTCGGTGGCACCGAGATGTACTAGTGCTATGGCCAGGGGCCAAATCGGTAGGACCGAAAATTTCGAATCGGTTGGTCCGAGATGCATTCGGCGGAAACCTAACCCTAATTTTTTTGCTCGAATCATGTTCTTATGAACTAATCTGGTGGAAAGAGTATTGCATTCGTGGCAAGATATATGGCATTCCTAACATGCATTGAATCGGAAATTGGAAGCACGAAAGGGATCGAATCTCACCCTAACTTGGTGGAGATCCTCTACGGCGGCAACGGCAGCGGAGATTGCCGTTGACGGCGGCGGAGTCCTGCGGTGAGGGCGCGCTGGAGACGACGGCGAAGTCCGAAGACGCAGGGCGACGGTAGCGACGGGGAGCGGGAACGAGTGGGGTCGAGAAATTTCAACCGTTCGGTCCGCGCGATATATATACCCGTACGCTGTCGGTGGGGCAAAGTTGAACAACTTGGTGGCACCGATATGTGTAACTGCACGCAGTGTAGCACATCGGTGGCTCCGAAATGGTTCAATTCGGTAGCACCGAGATGAAAACCTAGATCAATCTAAGTGATTTCGGTTGGACCGAGTTGGAGTGAGTTGGTTCGGCCGAAATCAATTAGAAGGTTTTGGAGGTTCAGCCCTTTCAGATCGGTGGCTCCGAGTGCTCCTCACCCGGAGGGTCCGAAAAAGACTTGTTCAATTTTTGTGATGCAGCAAGAATAGAATTTGAGACAAGAAATCATAGATAGCTAGAGAAGGTACTTAGGCATTCTTGTACATCCACTTGGCCAGAAAAACCAAGACAATCAAAACAACAAATGGATGTCCTTGAATGATGAAAATATGCAATCCAACATGCTCACACAATAAGATAGCAAATGAAATATGTGTCAAACATGCACAACCAATTCTAGCATCTATCAAGCAATGGCGATGACTAGGTCATCTATATATGAGTATATTGACTTAGGAGCCAAATGAGAACATTTGATCATAGGTCATACTCATCGTTTAAGCACAAGTGGGGTTACCACTTTTACATAAAGCATTAATGTGTTCACACCATTAGAGTTGCTTTAGCTCAATTGTTTTGAGCAAGGCTCCCCCTAGATGTGATATTCCCCCTAAGAGGGATGAACTAACCTTGGGTTTTGTCGATGATGACTTCATGTAGATATTGAAGATGTGGACGCTCAATGTTGATGTAGACCATCAAGAGTTGGGAGCAATCCTTTGGAGTTTTGTGCTTTCAATACCTACATGGGTTAGTCCCACACAAGGAACATACAAGGATATCCATAGACATAGAGTGAAATACACATATGATGATGTCCATGAATGCATTGATTACCTTGTCCCTTGTCTTACCAACAAGAGGGTTTGTGACTCCATGAACTAGTGCAAAATGTGAAAGTTGGTTGCACAAGTTCTTGCCATAAAGAATATGAGTGAAGTTTGTTGGCGGAGTCACCCTCAGGAACTCTCTAGTTCTTCTTCTTTTGGACCCACATCAACTTGATGGGAATCCTTGGAGTTGTAGTAGCACTTGATGAAGTAGAACTTGATGAAGTCTTGGGAACCCACTTGACCATGGCTTGAGGAGCTTCTTCAAATGAATCAATCTCTTCTTGAAGTTTGTCCTTGCCTTTTAGCTTGTGGTCTTGTGGTGGAAGATCTTCTTGAGGTTGTGTTCCCTTGAAGCAAGTAGGATCATACTTCTCTTGTTGAGGAACAAACTTCGTCTTGGGGTATTGACCTTCTTCCCACTCAACTCCATCGGCATTGAACTTTCGTTCAAAACCAACACCTTGGTTCTTCCGGTGCCTTCCTTGCTTGCGTACAATTTCCTCAAATTGCTTACTCCCGGCACGGCTCTTGTAGACACCTTTTTCTATAATTCCTTTCAGTTGCATATTTTCTTGCTCAAGTGTAACTTGGCTAAGAGAATCGTTAGTGGAATCAATAGAACTACTAGAAGCAACAATATTCGATTTATCATTGTTATTGTTACTACTAGAGGTAGAACCATTTTTACCCTTGTTGCTAGTTTGCTTAGATTTAACTTGTGGCATAAAGGTAGACAAGAGTAAACGCTTGGCAAGATATGAAGAACTCTTCTTTCGAAGATCGTCATTGATAGCTTTAAGAAACTCATGCTCTTGCTCTAAATTTAGCTTCTCGAAGCGTAGCTTCTCATGAGTTCTTAGAAGTTCTCTATGATCCTCTTGAGTTGTTTCATGAGCTAACTTAAGAGCATTTAGTTCTTTAGTTAGACGCTCAATCTCCTTCATAGCATTGTCACTCGTTTCCTCTTGACTATCATGATTACTAGCATTTTCATTATAGCTCACATCACTAGCCCTATCAACAAGTAAATCATCATCACCAAGCAAATCATCTTCATCACTATTGAAATCAAGATACTCGGGGTGTGATACCTTCGGGCCTTTTGCCATGAAGCATCTTCCAATTCCTTCATTTGGTGAGTCAAATAGATCATAGGAGTTGGACGACACAAGTGCAAGTCTGGCAACACCTTCATCTTGACTATAGTCGGAGTTGGAGTGATAACTTCTCTCGGAGTGGTTGTCGGAGTCGGAGCCAGAAACCCATTCACCAACATGATCTTGATGTCTTCTTCTCGTGTAGCTCCTTGATGACTTGTCCTTCCTCTCCGAATCCTTGCTTCTTCGAGAGTGTCTTCGTTCATAATGATCATCTCTACTCCTTCTCTCCTTATGAGGTGATTTATCTCTTCTATGTCTTCCTCTTGGTGATTCGTCTCTTTTCTTGTAGGGAGCCGTACACTCATTTGAGTAGTGTCCGGGCTTTCCACAATTGTAACAATTACGGTCACGACTTGATGATCTTCTCTCATAGTGTCTTGAGCTAGAGCTTCTCTCTTTCCCTCTATTCTTGTAGAACTTGTTGAACCTTTTCACCATTAGGCTAATCTCTTCATTGGATACTAGCTGGTCACTTGAAGTTGTTGGAGCATCGGTTGAGGCTTTGTAAGCACCACTTGACTTGTTGTGCAGCTCCTTTTTATCCTTGAGTGACATTTCATGAGCGACAATCCTTCCAATGACTTCCGTGGGCTTGAGATCTTTGTAATTTGGCATCATTTGGATCAATGTGCAAACGGTATCATATTTTCCATCCAAAGCTCTAAGTATCTTCTTGATGATGAATTTGTCGGTCATCTCTTCACTTCCTAAGCTGGCAATCTCATTTGTGACAAGAGCAAGCCTAGAGTACATCTCAGCGACTCCTTCACCATCCTTCATTTTGAACTTGTCAAGTTGACTTTGAAGCACATCCAACTTAGATTCCTTGACGGACTCGGTACCCTCACGCATATCAACCAAAGTATCCCAAATTTCCTTTGCATTCTCGAGGCGGCTGATTTTGTTGAATTCCTCCGGACACAAACCGTTGAATAGAATGTCACAAGCTTGAGCATTGTATTGCAACATCTTCAATTCTTCCGGGGTTGCTTCACGATCCGGTTCCTTGCCATCCTCAAAGAAGTCACCTTGCAAGCCAACACGAACAACAGCCCAAACGGCGGGGTTATGACCAAGAATATGCATTTTCATCTTATTTTTCCAACTAGCAAAGTTTGTACCATCAAAATATGGACCTCTACGGTGATAGTTACCCTCACTAGATGCCATACTCTCCTAGGTTGTGAAACCAAGGCTATGATCACCAAAGCTATGGAAATCAAGGCTTACGGAGACCAAGGCTCTGATACCACTTGTAGGATAGAAAGTATGTCTAGAGGGGGGTGATTAGACTACTTGACCAAATAAAACCTAACCTTTTCCCAATTTTAGTTGTGGGAAGATTTTAGCAATAGTACATGTCAAGCATCACCCTACACATGCAATTCTAAGAGTATAGCAGCAGAATGTAAGCAATTGCATATGTAAATAAAGGAGGGATTGGAGATTTCAAACGCAATGAAGACACGGTGGTTTTTGGCGTGGTTCCGATAGGTGGTGCTATCGTACGTCCACGTTGATGGAGACTTCAACCCACGAAGGGTAACGGATGTGCGAGTCCATGAAGGGCTCCACCCACGAAGGGTCCACGAAGAAGCAACCTTGTCTATTCCACCATGGCTTACGTCCACGAAGGACTAGCCTCACTCGGGGTAGATATTCCCGAAGTAGGCGATCTCCTTGCCCTTACAAACTCCTTGGTTCAACTCCACATCTGGTTGGAGGCTCACAAGTGACACCTAACCAATCTAGGAGATACCACTCTCCAAAAGGTAATAGACGGTGTGTTGTTGATGAACTCCTTGCTCTTGTGCTTCAAATGATAGTCTTCCCAGCACTCAAACAACTCCTCATAGATTTGGCTATGGTGGAAGAAGGATTTGAGTGGAAAGCAACTTGGGAAAGGCTAGAGATCAAGGTTCAAATGGTAGGAATGGAATATCTTGATCTCAACACATGAGTAGGTGGTTCTCTCTCAGAAAATGTATGGTGGAAGTGTAGGCACGTTCTGATGGCTCTCCTTACTGAGAAGGATGTGGTGGAGGGGTATATATAGCCTCCACACAAAATCCAACCATTACACACTTTTGACCCAACTCGGTGGCACCGAAACAATCATCTCGGTAGCACCGAACTGTGTAAAAGATATGAACGTTAGGAATCTCGGTGGGACCGATATGAACAACTCGGATATACCGAAGTGCAATGGCTTAGGGCAATCCTCATCTCGGTGGCACCGATTGCATCAACTCGGTTGGACCGAAGTGAAGCAATAAGGCAACAGAGACTTGGCAAGCCATCTCGGTGAGACCGAAGTGAATGCAACCGATTACAGAGAGTTGGCAAGGCCATCTCGGTGGGACCGAGATCCATTTCGGTGGATCCGATTTGTTAGGGTTTTGGCAGTGGCTAAGTCTTGGATGAACTCGGTGGGGCCGGATTGGAAATATCGGTGGGGCCGAGTTGGAATGTTGGTTTAGGACATATTTGGGTAGAGAGAGTGGTTGAGGGTTTAGGAGTACTGTCACTAAGCACTTGAGCAAAAAGACCATTAAGCAACACCTCATCCCCTTTTAATAGTATTGGTTTTCCTATGGACTCAATGTGATCTTGGATCACTAAACCAAAAATGTAGAGTCTTGATCTTTTGCCAATCCTTGTCCTTAGCATTTTGAGGGGTCCACGTCTCTAGTCCATGCCATGCCAATCATTGAACATCCTGAAATCTTAATCTTGAATGGACATTAGGTCAATGAGATATATGTTGTTATGAATTACCAAAACCACCAAGGGAGCAAATGTGCTTTCAGAATCCCAACCACAAGTAGGAGTAGGGTTTTACACCGCAAGGTGGCCCAAACATGGGTAACTGTCGCGTCCCCTGTCGTGGTCCGCGCTAGCGCTCTCGCCGTAGCCTCGCCGTGGTCACCCTTGGATCGGTAGCAACTAGCTCGCCCCCAGTGTTCGAAGCTTTGAGTCCCTGGAGCCCCGATTCTGACATTTGGCGTGCCAGGTAGCGGGCGGCTCCAGTTCTTCCAATGTCCTCACCGCCATGGCCGACGCTCGTCGTGAGCGCAACATGCGCAGGGATGCCAGGGTGGCCCAGACGGAGCCGGTCGCCCGTGATGACCGTTGACGCCACGCCGCCGGCGCCGCCACCGACCCCGCTGCGAGGGAGCACTAGGCTTCCTCCCTCCACCCGTCCGTGCAGGCAGACGGCCACAACACCACGGCCTCCTCGCTCGCCCGTCGTGACGCGCCGGCCCCGCAGGCCGCACTGCTCATGGCGCGCGAGCTCCTGCGCTACCACGCCACCGACGCCGGCTACGACGCCTGACTCGGCCACATCACCGAGCTCGTCAACGCCGCCAGAGACGCTCCGACGCCCTCTCACTCATTCCACCTTCTGCCATCTCGCACCAGGGATGTTGTCGGGCCCATGGTACTCCAGGCCTGTCTGCCTTTGGCCCAGGGCGTAACACCTGGCGTTGGCCCAGCAGGCCGTCATCACCAAGCATCTCACCAAGACCCCTCATGAGGCCCCGGCCTCCTGAGGACCCCTCCTCAGGGAGCGGCGAGCAAGGTTCAACATCTTCACCAGCAGCCTCGCGAGACCCTCTCGCGAGGCAGCCTCCCGAGGTGGCCTCCCGAGGTTCCCTCCCGAAGGCGCTCAAGACGAGGGCTGTTCGGTCCGGTCATGCGGTCTCGTGCCCATCACGTGGGTGACGCGCGCGGCGACGAACGACGACAGAGGCCGTGCCAGCAGGCGCGGATGAAGAGGGTTTCCCCATTTGTGCTAAGGGAGCCAGGCCAGCAGTCCACTTCCCAAAACAACCCCAAAGGTTGCCCGACGATGAAAGAAGACCAAGACGGCGGGCGCGCAGGGCGGAGGTCACCACCGAGCCCACCGGCGCATCATGGATCATGCTTTTGTAGGCGAAGACCGCCTTTAGTCAGGATAGCCTGAGCGCCTGTCCCCTTTCAAAACCCGCCAAGTGTGACAACCCTTCCCGCCTAAGTTTTGAGGGGGAAGAGGACCAAGGCAGGTATAAAGGGGCAGAACTGCCGTTTTAGAGGGGATCCGGTCGGCTCTTGTTCCCATCATCCCCAACCTTGTATTCTCACCCACACCAGAGCAATCCCAACCAAGCAGGAGTAGGGTTTTACACCGCAAGGTGGCCTGAACCTGGGTAAACTGCTGAGTCCGTGGCTTGCCCCCGCTAGCACGCTCCCGCCGTAGTTTCGCCGTAGCTTAGCCATGGTAGGAGACGAGGCGGTAGGAACGAGCTCACCCCAGTGTTCGAACATTTGGGTCCCCAGAGCCCGAACTCCGATAGACGTGGCACATGATGTGCCTCCTCCGTCTCCTCCACCTAGCGAGGGTGCCAGGCGCAACCGTGATGCACGGGCGCGTGAGCCATCCCGCGGCGCGTCTTCGCCGGACCATGGCGAGCCCAGCTGCCAGATCATTCAACGCATGCCGCCCGACGCGCGTGTGCTCCTCGAGCGGCAGCGCCAGCGCCAAGACAGGACCATCTAGGAGGTCGCGGCTGCCAGCCGCCAGAACCGTGCCGCCCTCACTGGTGGCGTTCTCTCCAGCTGCGGGGGCTGCCGCGCCTTCACCCGCGAGCTGTGCCGCGTGGTGTGGCCCACCAAGTTCAAGCCGGACCTGCCTCCGCGCTACGACGGCACCCCCATCCCTGCAGAGTTCCTGCAGCTCTACGCCCTGAGCATCGAGGCAGCGAACAGCGACGACAAGGTCATGGCGAACTGGTTTCCCATGGCCCTCAAGGACGGCCCACACTCGTGGCTCATGAACCTCCCCAAGGCATCCATCTCCTCGTGGGCCGAGCTCTACCCGCAATTTGTCGCCAACTTCAAGGGCACCCACGAGCGCTCCCTCACGCTCAACGATTTGCGCGCCATGTGCCAGCATCCTGACGAGACTCTCCACATGTACATCCAGTGCTTTAGCCAAGTGCACAACGAGATCCCGCGCGCCTCCGAGGCCACCATCATCTCCGCATTCTCCAACGGCGTCACGGACGTCCGGATGCGCGAGAAGCTCACCATCAATGACGAGCTCGATTCTATGCTCGAGCTGTTCGACCTTGCCGACAGATGCGCCAAGGCCGAAGAAGGCCGTCTCTTCGCCCACAACGACCCCGATGCGGCGCCGGACGCCGCCAAGGCCTAGAGCAAGGATGCCAAGCGCAATGGCCCTACCGTGCTCGCGACGGAGCCCGAGCTGAAGCGCGGCCGAGAGCGTGATGAGCCCAAGAAGGACAACCACCCTCTCTATGCCTACCACAACTCGCACTCCCACAACACCAAGGACTGCCATGAGCTCAAGCTACTTCGCGACGAGAGCCTGGGCCGCCGAGGCGACCGTAATGATCATGGCACCGGCTGCGGAGGCGGCCGCAATGGCAACCGCTGGGGAGACCGCAACGGCAACGGCAACTTCCGAGGGCTGGCACAACTAGCCTCGCGAGGCCGCCTGGCGTGACCAGCCTCGCGAGGCCAACCCTTAGGCCAACTCAGCTCTTCCACCGCTGCCGCCGCCACCGCAAAGGAACGACGGCAACCTGCCGGACGAGGGCGTCGGGGGCTACCTGGAGCCTCGCGGAGTGGCCTGCATCCTTGGCGGGGCCCAGGCTCCCGTGTTTGTCGGGCCCATGGAACCGGGGGTATCCAGGCCTGTCTGCCTTTGTCCCAGGGCACAACGCTTGGCATGGGCCGAGTAAGCCGTCATCATCAAGCGTCTCACCAAGAGCCGTCATGAGGCCTTGGCCTACTGAGGACCCCTCCTCAGGGAGCGGCGAACAAGACACAACATCTTCACCAACAGCCTCGCGAGGCCCTCTCACGAGGCGGCCCCCCGAGGTGGCCTCCCGAGGCTTCCTCCCGAAGGCGCTCAAGACAAGGGCTGTTCGGTCCTGCAGCGCGGTCTGGTGCCCATCACGTGGGTGACGCGCGTGGCGACGAGCGGCGACAGAGGCCATGCCAGCAGGCGCGGATGAAGAGGGTTTCCCCTTTTGTGTTATGGGAGCAAGGCCAGCAGTCCACTTCCCAAAGCAACCCCAAAGGTTGCCTGATCGGCGAAAGAAGACCAAGACGGCGGGCGCGCAGGGCGGAGGCCATCATCGAGCCCACCGGCGCGTCATGGATCATGCTTTTGCTGGCGAAGACCGCCTTTAGTCAGGATAGCCTGAGCGCCTGTCCCCCTTCAAAACCCGCCAAGTGTGGCAACCCTTCCCGCCTAAGTTTTGAGGGGGAAGAGGACCAAGGCAGGTATAATGGGACAGTGCTGCCATCGTGGTAGAGAGATCTGGTTTGGTCGACTCCTTCTTCTCCAACCTTGTACGCGAGAACACTCTCTTGCTCACTACAATCAAAACCAAGTAGGAGTAGGGTTTTGCACCGCAAGGTGGCCCGAACCTGGGTAAACAGCTGAGTCCATGGTCCGCTCCTCGCTAGCGCGCTCCCGCCGTAGCTTCGTCGTAGCTTAGCCGTGGTAGGGGACGAAGAGGTAGGAACAAGCTCACCCCAGTGTTCGAACCTTTGGGTCCCCGGAGGCCGACTTCCAACATGTGGCATGCCAGGTAGGGGTGCACTACTGTTCTTCCGTTCCGCCCTCTGTTCCACCAGCTTCATGGCCGACGCACACCGTGAGCGCGCCGAGCGCAGGGCTGGCCACGTGGCTCAGACGAAGCCGGTGGCCTGCGGCAACCGCCGCTGCCCTGTCGAGGCAGCTACCGCCACCGACCCCGTTGCCTGCGAGCAGTAGGACTCCTCCCTGCACCCCTCCGTGCAGGCAAACGGCCACACCACCACGGGCTCGTCCTCCCTCGCCCACCGTGGGCCGCCGAACACGCAGGCCGCGCTACTCATGGCGTGTGAGCTGCTCCGCTACCGTCCAGCTGACGACGGCTACGACGCCTGGCTTGGCGCATCACCGATCTCGTCAACGCCGTCGAAGATGCTCTGGCGCCTTCCCACGCGCTCCGCGCTCCTCCGTCTCGCGTTGGGGACCTGGCGCACGGCGCTCCCCCGCCGCCTCCTCAGCGCAACGAACTCGGCAGGCCCCAGCGCAACGCACGGGCGCGCGAGCCATCCCTTGGCGCGTCCCTGCCAGTCCGTGACGAGGCCAGCTGCCAGATCATCCGACGCGCACCCCCGATGCGCGAGTGCTCCTCGAGCGGCAGTGCCAGCGCCAGGACCAGGCCGTCCAGGAGGTTACAGCGGATGGGCGCCAGAACCGTGCCGCACTCGCCGGCGGCGTCCCCTCGAGCGGTGTGGGCTGCCGCGCCTTCACCCGAGAGCTACGGCGGGTGGTGTCGCCCGCGAAGTTCAAGCCGAAGCTGCCTCCGCGCTACGACGGCACCCCCAACCCTGCGGAGTTCCTTCAGCTCTACGCACTGAGCGTCGAGGCGGCGAACGGCGACGACAAGGTCATGGTGGACTAGTTCCCCATGGCCCTCAAGGACGGCCCGCGCTCCTGGCTCATGAACCTCCCCGAGACATCAATCCCATCGTGGGCCGAGCTCTGCAGCCAGTTCGTCGCCAACTTCAAGGGCACGCAAGACCGCTCCCTCACCATCAACGACATGCGGCACGTGCGGCAGTGCCCAGACGAGACCCTCCACAAGTACATCCAGCGCTTCAGCCAAGTGCGCAACAAGATACCGCGCGCCTCCGACGCGGCCGTCATCTCTGCGTTCTCCACCGGCGTCATAGACGTCAAGATGCGCGAGAAGGTCGCCATCAACGTCAAGCTAGACTCGGTGCTTGAACTGTTCGACCTCGCCGACAAGTGCGCCAAGGCTGAAGAAGGCCGCCTCTTCGTCCACAACGACCCCGACGCGGAGCTCGAGGCCGCCAAGACCAAGAACAAGGACGTCAAGCGTAAGGGCCCTGCCGTGCTTGTGGCGGAGCCCGAGCAGAAGCGCGGCCGTGACCATGATGAGCCCAGGAAAGACATGTGCTCTCACAGAACTGAAGACTGCCAGGACCTCAAGCTGCTCCGCGAAGAGCGCCAAGGCCGCCGAGATGATCGCAATGGCCGCGACGCCGATCGCGGAGGTGGCCGCAGCGGCAACCGCTGGGACGGCCGCAACGGCAACCGCAACTTCCGCCAGGGCTAGTGGGACCAGCCTCGTGAGCCCGCCTGGCGCGACCAGCCTCGCGAGGCGAACCCTCAGGCCAATGCCGCTCTCCCGCCGCTGCCGCCGCCACCCCGGAGGAACGACATCAACCAGCCTGATGAGGGCGCTGGGGGCTACCAGGAGCCTCGCGCGGTCGCCTGCATCCTTGGCAAGGCTCATGCCCCTGAGTCCAACCGCCACTTCAAGCTACTCTCTCGCGAAGTGAATGCCGCCCTCCCGAGGCCTGAGGCCGCGCGGCCCCTCAAGTGGTCACAGTACGCCATCACCTTCGACTCCACGGACCACCCCAAGTCCACGGCCTCCGCGGGCGCACTCCCCATGTTGTGCACTCCCACCATCAGCAACGTCGCGGTCACCAAGATCCTCATCGACGGAGGCGCCGGCCTCAACGTGATCTCCATCGAAACCTTCGAGATGCTCCAGGTGCCCTACGACCAGCTAATGCCGACTAGGCCCTTCTTCGGGGTGACCGATGGCTCCACCATCCCTCTAGGGCAAGTGCGCCTTCCCGTCACCTTCGGCACCCGCAAGAACTACCATACCGAGCTCATCGACTTCGACGTGGCGCACATCGGCCTGCCTTACAACGCCATCTTGGGCTACCCAGCTCTCGCCAAGTTCATGGCGGCGACCCATCACGCCTACAACGTCCTCAAGATGCTTGGCTGCAGCGGCATCATCACTGTCGCATGCGACGAGAAGGACGCGGTCTACTCCCTCGAGCGCGCCTACAAAGCCGCCACTGTCGCACATCCGGCTAACATCGTGGAGGCCTACGTCGACAACATCGTGGTCAAGTCTCGCGAGGCAAGATCCCTCATCACGGACCTCGAGGAAACATTTGCCAACCTGCGTAAGGTCAACCTCAAGCTCAACCCCGAGAAGTGCGTCTTCGGAGTTCCCTCCGGCAAACTCCTCGGCTTCCTGGTCTCGCACCGTGGCATCGAGGCCAACCCTGAGAAGATCAAGGCCATCGAGAAAATGCATCCTCCCCAGACCCTCAAGGAAATGCAGTGCTTGGCAGGATGTATAGCCTTCCTGCGATGCTTCATCTCCAAGTTTGGTGAGCGAGCCTTGCCTTTCTTCAAGCTCCCGAAGAGGTCTGGCTCTTTTAAGTGGACTTCTGAGGCAGACGCCGCTTTTGAAGACCTCAAGAGGTACCTCATGAGCCCACCCATCATGGTCGTGTCGCGCTCTCGTGAGCCCTTGCTCCTGTACTTGGCGGCCACCCCTCAGACAGCCAGCGCGGCGCTTGTGGCGGTGCGAGAGGAACGCGTCTGTGCTAACGAGAAGCCCTGCGCGCCTCCCGAGCCTCGTGAGCCCCCCGAGCCTCACGAGCCTCGTGAGCTCCCTGGGCCCATCGAGCCTCGCGAGGTGCCTAGAGAGCAAGCTGCCACCACAACTACGCGCCTCGTCAAACACCCCGTGTATTTCGTCAGCACCTTGCTAAGGGATGCGCGCGAGCGCTACCCCATGCAGCAGAAGCTCCTCCTCGCGCTCCTCATTGCTTCCAGGAAGTTGCGCCACTACTTTCAGGGTCATCCCATCAAGGTCATTTCTTCCTACCCCTTGGAGCAACTTCTGCGCAGCCCCAACGCTGCCGGTCGTGTCGCTGAATGGAACATCAAGCTGCAAGCCTTCCAGCTAGAATTCTCCCCCACCAGAGTCATCAAAGGCGCGGCTCTGGCCGACTTCGTCGCAGAATGGACGGACACATATGAGGAGGAGCCTCGCGAGGCCAAATCCCTTCTGCCAGGGGACGAGGCGCCTGGTGGCTGGACCATGCACTTCGACGGCGCCTTCTCCCGACAGGGCGCGGGGATTGGAGTCATGCTCACCTCGCCGACAGGAGACAGGCTCTACTATGCCGTGCAACTCTGCTTCAGGCACACCGACAAGGTTTCCAACAACATTGCAGAGTATGAGGGCCTCATCGCCGGCCTCAAGGCCGCGTTCACTCTGGGCATCAAGCGTCTGACCATCAAGGGCGATTCGCAACTTCTCGTCAACTTATCCAACAAAAGCTACAAGCCCAAGGATGAGCACATGGCCGCCTACCTAGACGAGGCACGTAAACTTGCCAAGTGTTTTCTTGGCCTGGAGCTGCAGCACGTTGCCCGCAGTGGTAACAAAGAAGCTGACGACATCGCCAAACGAGCATCTCGCCGCGAGCCTCAGAACCACAGCATCTTCGAGGAAAGGCTCCTCAAGCCGTCAGCTGCACCTCCTGCCGCAAGCTCCACGCTCCTTCATGAGGAACTCCCGCCCGCACCGCCCACGGGTGCGCCAGACTGTGGCCCAGCCTCAGGAACCCGCCTGCTGCTGGCGCTGGAGCCTCAAGCGGATAGTTGGGCCCCGGAGTTCAAGGCTTACTTGCTTCACGGCACCCTCCCGGAGGAGGACTCAGAAGCAGAGTGCGTGGCCCGGCAGGCCACCGCTTACTGCTTACATGATGGCAAGCTGTACCGCAGGCGCCCCAATAGCGTCTCGCTGCGGTGCATCTCTGAAGAACAAGGGTGCGAGTTGCTCGCTGATATCCATGGAGGAGACTGCGGCCACCACTCCTAGTCACGCACCCTCGTCGGCAAGGTGTTCCGCAGCGGCTTCTACTGGCCCACTGCGCTGCATGACGCTACCGCGCTGGTCCAAGCCTACGAGGCCTGCCAGTTCCATGCCAAGCAGATCCACCAGCCAGCGCAGGGCCTCCAGACGATTCCCCTCTCATGGCCCTTCGCGGTCTGGGGGCTGGATATCCTGGGGCCCTTCCCCCGTGCGGCTGGCGGTTACCGCTACCTCTACGTCGCCATCGACAAGTTCACCAAGTGGGCTTAGGTCGAGCCTGTACGCACCATCCCGGCAGGCTCCGCCGTCAAGTTCATTAAGGGCCTCGTGAGCCGCTTTGGAGTTCCCAACCACATCATCACCGACAATGGCTCCCAGTTTACAAGCAGCCTCTTCAGGTCCTAATGCACCAGCCTCGGCACGCAGATCTGCTACGCCTCGGTGGCGCACCCGCGAAGCAATCGCCAGGCCGAGCGTGCCAACGCCGAGGTCCTCAAGGGCCTCAAAACAAGGAGCTTCAAGAAGAAACTCGAGGCCTGCGGCAAGGGCTGGCTCGATGAGCTGCAGTCCGTGCTATGGTCCATCCGCACGATGGCAAGCAACCCTACCGGCGAGACCCCCTTCTTCCTCGTCTACGGAGCTGAGGTGATCCTTCCATCGGAGCTAAAGCACGGCTCCCCGCGAGTCCTTGCCTTCGACGAGGCGCGTCAGGATGGCTCGCGGGAGACCGATCTGCTGCTCCTCGAGGAGGGCAGACGTCAGGACGCTCTTCGCGCCGCGAGGTACCAGCAGGCCTTGCGTCGCTACCACTGCCGCAACATCTGCCCTCGTACTCTCGAGGTCGGTGACCTCGTCCTGCGCAGGATTATCTCCAGAGAGGGACTTCACAAACACTCACCTATGTGGGAAGGCCCTTTCAAGGTTACTCATGCCTCCAAGCCCGGCTCAGCCCGGCCGGAGACGGAGGACGGAGTTCCTATGCCTAACGCCTGGAACATCCAACACCTCCACGAGTTCTACCCGTGACCCTCACGCGTACGAATGAAATGGGGCTGTACACGCCCCGGAGCCTCTCATTGCGTTTGCCTGATGGGCCCGCGAGAGCTCCCGCCCACGCCCAAGTGGAAGCCCCATGCTCCGCGCTGGCGGAATGATCGACCCGCGATCATACCCACACCCCTGTGGAAGGCCCATGCTTCGCGCTGGCGGAACAATCAACTGAGGGCGCCCCACGGGCAGCACCAACCTCAAGCTGACCCGTGCCGGACACAGCAGCACCCTTTTTCCTGTTTTGATGTGTAACTGAGGGTGCCCCACAGGTTGCACCAACCTCAAGCTGACCCGTGCTGGACACGGCAGCCGTATCTTGTTTTGGTTAAGTAATGGGTTGCTATCTTACTTCAGTAAAGCTTCGGTTTCTTTACATGGTGTTTCGTTTTGTCTTTGCCTCACGAGCCTCGCGCGCTCACGACGTTTCTCATGAGCCTCACGCGAGTGGGCGCTGGACACGGTGTCTGTGCTCGTGTCAGTCCCAGCAACGCTGAAAAACCCAAGCAACCGGGCTCTGGCTCGCGGGCCTGCTCCCGTGCACGCCACCCCACCAAGGTCCTTGGTGTCTTGTCTCCTCGCGTAACGCCCATGAGCGAATCGGCGAGCGTGTGCTGCTCCCCTGTTGTTAAGTAGTCTGCATGTAGTTATCTTAGGAGCAGGTCCCCTGAAAGGCCTCGCGAGGATACCTCGTGAGGTGGCCCCCTCAGGGCCTCAGGAAGCCCCGCAGGCCCTGCTGTCGGGCCCATGGAACCCGGGGTATCCAGGCCCGTCTGCCTTTGGCCCAGGGCGCAATGCCTGGCATGGGCCCAGCGGGCCGTCACCACCGAGCATCTCACCAAGACCCATCATGAGGCCCCGGCCTCCTGAGGCCCCCTCCTCAGGAAGTGGCGAGTAATACCCAGCACCACCATCAACGGCCTCGCGAGGCCCTCTCACGAGGCGGCTTCCCGAAGTGACCTCGAGAGGCGGCTTTCTGAGGTGGCCTCCCAAGGCCCCCTCCCGCAGGCACTCGAGACGAAGGCCGTTCGGCGTGCCGCGCGGTCTGGAGCCCATCACGTGGGTGACGCGCGCGGCGACGAGCAACAGCAGAGGCCGCGCTAGCAGGCGTGGATGAAGACGGTTTCCTCTTTCGTGTTAAGGGAGCAGGGCCAGCTATCTATTCTCCAAAGCAACCCCAAAGGTTGCCCTATCGGCGAAGGAAGACTAAGACGACGGGCGCACAGGGCGGAGGTCATCACCGAGCCCACCGGCGCGTCATGGATCCTGCTTTGGCAAGCGAAGACCACCTTTAGTCAGGATAGCCTGAGCGCCTGTCCCCTTTTGAAATCGCCAAGTGTGGCAACCCTTCCCACCTAAGTTTCCAAGGGGAAGAGGACCAAGGCTGATATAAAAGGGCAGAGCAGCCATTGTAGAAAAGAGGAAGGTCTTCATCGTCTTCAACCTTGTATTCTCTCCCTCGCACCAGAGCAATACCAACCAAGCAGGAGTAGGGTCTTACACCGCAAGGTGGCCCGAACCTGGGTAAACCGCTGAGTCCTTGCTCCATCCCTCGCTAGCGCGCTCTCGCCGTAGCCTCACCGTAGCTTAGCCGTGGTAGGAGACAAAGCGGTAGAACGAGCTCACCCCAGTGTTCGAACCTTTTGGTCCCCGGAGCCCCACTTCCGACATTTGGCGCGCCTGGTAGGGGTGCGCTACCGTTGTTCTGCTCCGCCCTCAGCTCCACCAACCCCATGGCCGACGCACGTCGCGAGCGCGCCGAGCGCAGGGCTGGCCGCATGGCTCAGACAAAGCCGGTGGCCCGCGGCAATCGCCGCCGCCCCGAAGCCGAAGCTGCTGCCGCCACCGACCCCGCTGCCCACGAGCAGCAGGACTCCTCCCTGCACACCTCCGTGCGGGCGGACGGTCGCACCGCCACGGCCTCCTCCCTCGCCAACCATGGGCCGCCGAACCCGCAGGCCGCGCTGCTCATGGCACGTGAGCTGCTCCACTACCATCCGGATGACGCCGGCTACAACGCCTGGCTTGGCTGCATCATCGAGCTTGTCAACGCCGCCGGGGACGCTCCGGCGCCTTCTCACTCGCTCCACCCACCGCCGTCTCGTGCTGGGGACCTGGCGCCCGGCGCTCCCCCGCCGCCTCCTCTGCGCGACGAGCGCGCCGGGCCCCAGCGCAGTGCGCGGGCTCGTGAGTCGTCCCGCGGCGCATCCTCGCCAGACCGAGACGAACCCAGCTGCCAGATCATCCGCCGCGCGCCCCCCGACGCGCGAGTGCTCCTCGAGCGGAAGCGCCAGCGCCAGGACCAGGCCGTTCAAGACGTTGCAGCGGCCGGGCGTCAAAACCGGGCCGCCCTCGCTGGCGGCGTCCCCTCGAGCGGCGTGGGCTGCCGTGCCTTCACCCGTGAGCTGCGTCGCGTGGTATGGCCCGCGAAGTTCAAGCCTGAGCTGCCTCCACGCAACGCCCCCAACCGCACGGAGTTCCTCCAGCTCTACGCGCTGAGCGTCGAGGCGGCGAACGGCGACGACAAGGTCATGGCGAACTGGTTCCACATGGCCCTCAAGGACGGCCCGCGCTCCTGGCTCATGAACCTCCCCGAGGCTTCCATCTCGTCGTGGGCCGAGCTCTGCAGCCAGTTCATCGCCAACTTCAAAGGCACGCAGGACCGCTCCCTCACCATCAACTACCTGCGGCGTGTTCGGCAGCGCCCAGACGAGACCCTCCGCAAGTACATCCCGCGCTTCAGTCAGGTGCGCAACAAGATCCCGCGCGCCTCCGACGCTGCCGTCATCTCTGCGTTCTCCACCGGCGTCACGGACGTCAAGATACGCGAGAAGCTCGCCATCAACGGTGAGCTCGACTCCATGCTCGTGCTGCTCGACCTCGCCGACAAGTGCGCCAAGGCTGAAGAAGGCCGCCTCTTCGTCCACAACGACCCCGACGCGGCGGTCGACGCCGCCAAGGCCAAGAGCAAGGACGTCAAGCGCAAGGGCCCTGCCGTGCTTGCGGCGGAGCCCGAGCAGAAGCGTGGCCGCGACCTCGACGAGCCCAGAAAGGACAACCGGCCACTCTGCGCTTTTCACAACGTCCGCTCCCACAGCACTGAAGACTGTCAGGAGCTCAAGCTGCTCCGCGACGAGCGCCAGAGCCGCCGGGACGACCGCAACGGCCGTGGCGCCGGCCGCGGAGGTGGCCGCAGCGGCAACCGCTGGGACAGCCGCAACAGTAATGGTAGCTACCGCCAGGGCTGGCGCGACTAGCCTTGTGAGGCCGCTTGGCGCGACAAGCCTCGTGAGGTGGATCCTCAGGCCAATGCTGCTCTCTCGCCGCTGCCGCCGCCACCCCGGAAGAACGACGTCAACCGGCCTGACGAGGGCGCTGGGGGCTACTAGGAGCCTCGCGCGGTCGCCTGCATCCTTGGTGGGTCCCAAGCCCCCGCATCCATCCGCCACTTCAAGCAACTCTCTCGCGAGGCGTACGCCGACCTCCCAAGGCCTGAGGTCGCGCGGCCCCTCAAGTGGTCGCCGTACGCCATCACCTTCGACTCCAAGGACCACCCCAAGTCCACGGCCTCCGCAGGCGCGCTCCCCATGCTGTGCACTCCCACCATCAGCAACATCGCGGTCACCAAGACCCTCATCGACGGGGGTGCCGGCCTCAACGTACTCTCCTTCGAGACCTTCGAGACGCTCCAGGCGCCCTACGACCAGCTGATGTCGACCAGGCCCTTCTCCGGAGTGACCGATGGCTCCACCATTCCACTGGGGCAAGTGCGCCTCCCTGTCACCTTCGGCACCCGCAAGAACTACCACACCGAGCTCATCGACTTCGACGTGGCGCACATCGGCCTGCCTTATAACGCCATCTTGGGCTACCCGGCTCTCACCAAGTTCATGGCGGCCACCCATCACGCCTACAACGTCATCAAGATGCCGGGCTGCAGCGGCATCATCACCGTCGCCTGCGACGAAAAGGACGCGGCCAGCACCCTCTAGCGTGCCTACAAGGCTGCCGTTGTCGCGCACCCGGCCGACGAGGACGCGGCCGAGCCTTCCGAGGCCACGCCAGCGAAGAAGAAGCAGCTGTTCTCTCAGGACCGCGCCGAGACGAAGAAGGTGTCGGTGGACGGCAGCGGCTCCGGCCCTGCCTTCACCATCGGCACAGGCCTCCCTCCTGCATAGGAAAGCGCGCTTGTCACCTTCCTTCGTCCAAACTCGGATGTTTTCGCTTGGAAAGCATCTAACTTGTCCGGTGTGCCGAGGGAGGTGATCGAGCACCACTTAGCGGTGTGCCCCAATGCATGCCCGGTCAAGCAGAAAGCACGGCGCCAGGCGCCAGAGAAGCAAGAGTTCATCGTCAAGGAAGTTCAGAAGCTCCATGAAGCCGGAGTCGTTCGTGAGGTGCGCCATCCCGAATGGCTCGCCAACCCCGTCGTCGTTCCCAAGAAGGGCGGCATGGAGCGCATGTGCGTCGACTTCACCAGCCTCAACAAGTTCCGCCCTCAAGATCCCTTCCGGCTGCCTCGGGTTGGCCAGGGCGTTGGCCCCACCGTCGGCGGCATGCGCATGCCTTTTGGGCTGAGGAACGTCGGCGCCTCTTTCCAGAGGCTGGCGCCCTTCGCGCCAGGGCCTCGTGAGTCCCCTGCCCCTCGCGAGCTCCCGAGGTCTCGCAAGCCCCCTGGCCCCGGAGGAGCGGATTCCCTTGGCGCGCCCCGCCAAGCGGTATGACCTCGCCCCAGCGCGTTTCTGCCAGGTGCACCCGGCGCGTCCCTTCTCGCCACGCCTCTCGAGCTTCGCTCCCGGAACCCTATCCTTTTGGTTGTGTAACAAATTTTGCTGATTTTACCTTGATGAGTTATGCTACCTGCTTAATTGCCTGTTAAGTTCGATGCCAACCGGAGAGCGCCACACGCTCGCGACCCCTCCCCTGGCTGATTCCGTGAGCGGGGGCTAGGCACGGTGTCTGTGTTCGGGTCCGTCACTGCAGTACTGTCAAATCCATGCAACTGAGCTCTGGCTCGCGGGCCTGCTCCCGTGCACGCCACCTCACCAAGGTCCTTGGTGCCTTATCTCCTCACGCAACGGCCACGGGCGAGTTAGCGTGCGCGTGCCGCTCCCCCCATCGTGAATTTTTCGACATGCAGCCCCTCAGGAGTCGAGTTGAGCGAGGACCTCGCGGGCGGTCTCTCGCGAGCCGGCCTCGCAAGGCGAAGACACTTCGGACACCGAGCCTCGTGCGCACGTCTCGCGAGCGCACCCCATGGGCGCGGCTCGGGAGCGGCAAGGTCTGGATCGGCGAGTGGCGTTTCTTGCTGTGGTCCGTCCGCATGACGGCAAGCAAGCCTACTGGCGAGACGCCCTTCTTCGTCATCTACGGTGCTGAAGCGGTCCCCCCATTGGAGCTTAAGCATGGCTCCCCGTGAGTCCTCGCCTTCGACGAGGCACGGCAGGATGGCTCGCGGGAGATCGATCTGCTGCTCCTCGAGGAGGGCCACCGTCGGGCCGCCCTTCGTGCCGCGAGGTACCAGCAGGCCTCGCGTCGCTACCACAGCCGCAACATCCGCCCTCGTACTCTCGAGGTCGGCAACCTCGTCCTGCGCAGGACCCTCTCCCGAGAGGGGCTTCACAAAACTCTCACCCATGTGGGAAGGACCCTTCCGGGTCACTCATGTCTCCAGGCCCGTCTTAGCCCGGCTGGAGATGGAGGACGGAGTTCCAGCGCCTAACGCCTGGAACATCCAACACCTCCGCAAGTTCTACCCGTGACCCTCACGCGTATGAACGAAACGGCGTGGTTCACGCCCTGGAGCCTCTCATTGAGTTCGCCTGATGGGCTCGCGAGAGCTCCCGCCCACGCCCAAGTGGAAGCCCCATGCTCCGCGCTGGCGGAACGATTGACCCGCGATCATACCCACACCCTGTGGAAGCCCCATGCTCCGCGCTGGCGGAACGATCGACCCGCGATCATACCCATACCCTGTGGAAGCCCCATGCTCCTCGCTGGCGGAACGATCGACCCGCGATCATACCCACACCCTGTGGAAACCCCATGCTCCGCGCTGGCGGAACAATCAACTGAGGGTGCCCCACGGGCTGCACCAACCTCAAGTTGACCCGTGCCGGACACGGCAGCCGCATCTTTATTTGGTTATGTAATGGGTTACTATCTGCTTCAGTAAAGCTCCCATTTCCTTATATGGCGTTTTGTTTTCCCCTTACCTCACGAGCCTCGCACGCTCACGAGTTCCTTCATGAGCCTCACGCGAGTGGGGGCTGGACACGGTGCCTGCGCTCGGGTCAGTCCCAGCAGCACTGAAGAACCCAAGAAACCGGGCCCTGGCTCACGGGCCTGCCCCCGTGCACGCCACCCCACCAAGGTCCTTAGTGTCCTGTCTCCTCGTGTAATACCCATAAGCGAATCAACGAGCGCGCGCTGTCGTTAAGTACTCTGCGTGCAGTTATCTCAGGAGCAGGTCCCCTGAAAGAGCACCATGACGAGCAGAACGAGCAAAACGAGCTGCGAGGGCACGGGCATTCGATACAGTCAGGAGCAAAGCACTTAAAATGCTAAAGCATTGTCCTCACGCCCCCACGGGGTCACAATCAGCTATGCGCAGGATATGGGGAAGGACCTAAGAAGACATGTCGCCATCACCGCCGCTGCCACCGTCATCGTCACGCCCCCTCGACTCCGCTAGAGCTGTCGCCAGGAGCGAAGTGCTCGTGCAGGGCGTCCACGTGGTCCTCCACCACCTTCCCAAGGGTGTCGCGGACCTCCTCGGGGACGGGAGTTATCACCTTGCCGAAGTCAAAGTTGGGGTCGGCGTCCAGAAGATGGCGGAAGATGCACGTCGCGGCCTGGGTTAGGAGGTCGCGGCTCTCCTCCTAGATGATTCCGCCTACCTTCTTGGCGCCCACCTCGAGCCGCTCCACGAGCTTGGTGAAGAAGCCGAGGTAGCTGCCATCGTGGGTCTCGAGGGGGCTGCTGACGTCCTCCTTGCAAATGGAGCCCAAGGCGCGGCGGGCCCGGAGCTCGAGGGCGCGGAACATCTTAGAGCGCTGGAGTTGCCGCACCCGCGCTTGGGCCGCCTCGTCCCGTGCCTGCTCCATGGCCGCAGTGATACCCCCACCTGCTGCCGGAGGGAGGACAGCTCGGCCTCGGCGTCGGCCTGGGCCTTCAGCGTGGTCTCCCGCCGCCTTTCAGCTTCGGCTAGCATCTCCCTGAGGCCCGCGATCTCGTGCTGGAACTCCTCGCGCTTGGCCTTGAAGCGGTCCTCCTGCCGCTTTAGTTTCTTGCTGTTCTCGTTGGCAAACGCTTCGCGGCTCTGTGCAACCCTCCTGTCGGCATCCTCCTGGATCTTCTCCGCCTTGACCGCCAAATTGGCATTGGCCTTGTCTAGGCGCTCGGCGTAGGAATTTTGGGCAGCGGACACCTCTCGCTCCAACATCTCCAGCCGCTAGCGCTCCAAGTCCTGCGCGGATGCCGACCGCGCGAGCTCCCGCTCACGGATGTCAAGGTCCGCCTCGCAGGCTGCCAGCCCCTCTTCGAGGATAGAGATGGCGTCTCTTCGTGCCTGGAGTTGTCGCTCCAGCAAGGCGTTTTGGTCCTGCAGATCCTTCCCGCGGGATCCCTCCGCCTCGCGCCGCCTGTCGGCCTCGTCGGCCTCCCTGATGGCATTCTCGAAGATCTCCTTCGCGTCCTGGGCGGCCTTCTCGCGCTTCTCCCGCGCGGTGTCGTCTTGACGGCGGCTCAGTTTGATGGCCACATCAAGCTGGCGCCACCTCTCCGCGAGGCGCTGGCACTCCTCGATGATGCGAGCCTCCTCCGCCCGGAGGTCCGCTTCCAGCTGGTCAAGGGCAGCCCTGGCGCCTTGCAGGGCCCCGCGCTTGAGCACGACGCTGCTACTCACAAGCTGCAGGGCCCAGCCAGTGTGCGCCCCAGCGCCGCCCTCTCGCGGGGGCCCGGCGCGCCGGTCAGGAGCAGGGAGCTCGTGGGGGCCCCCTCTTCGTTCCACCGTGGCGACGCACCCCGCGGGCTCGGTGGCCCCCTGGAATAGGCCCCACGTGCTGGCAAGTCCTGCCAGCCCCCCGCGATGCCACCACCTCCAGTGGTGCCGGGTGGGAAAACTGGCGTCCCCGCCTCTGTCGCCGCCACGTCCACCCTGGCAGTTGGCGCCCCGGGAACTGCGGAGCCGCCTCCTGACGATGCCTCCCGAGGCTCACCTTCTTGGGACTCCCGCGCCGCGTTCGTCTGTGACTCAGGAGGGGCCTCCTGCCCCTTTGCCCTCGCGAGGCCTGCCTCGATGTCGAGGCTGTTGGCGCCCTCTTCATGCCCCCAACCCTGGCAACCGGCGGTGAAGCCCCCGCCAAGCCGGGGGACCTCTCCTCCTTCTTCCTCTTCTTGTTCGAGGAGGCCCTGAAAAAGAGGAGAGAAACAAGGGCTCAGGCGCGCGCAACGCGCCGGGCACAGGAGAAGGGAGGCCGAGCACTTACTGGTCCCTGGCAAACCATCTCCTCTTCCTCAGCGGCCACGGAGGAATGTCGCCGTCGCCTTCTTGGGGCCCCTTCTCGTGACTGGCCCCCCTCGTGGGAGGGCCGCGGGGTCCGCCCTCGCCACCGCTTCCGGAGCTTTGCAGCTTCGCAGCTGCCGCACGGGGGCTTCCCGTGCCCTCCGCCTGGCCAGGCACGGCGGCCGAGGCCTCAGGCGGGGTGATGTCATCATCACCTTCAAGCCCGCGGACGAGTCGGCTGCGGGTCTGCCGAACCGGGCCGCCTCCGCCTTCCGCGGTGCCTGTCAAGGCCCCGGCGTCGCCGCGGCCACCTGAACCCGGGACCACCAAAAAGGGGTTGCCCCGGGGCCCTTCGAGGCCATCTGGAAGTGGTCCCCACCGGTCGAAGTGTGGCATCGAGCCGGCTAGCGCCTCCTTTTTCTTGTAGCGATACAGGGGAAGCCCGTCCATGGGCAGCTCACTCGCCTCCTTGCTGGTCAGGGCATGGAGCATCCCGTTCAGCACCTCCGGCAGCAAGCCATCGGCGCTCAACCGCATCGGGTCCTCCGGGACAGTGAAAGCCCACATCGGGCGTGAGTGTCGCTGGACGGGAGCTATGCGGCGCTGGAGGAACTCCCTCACAACCGTGACCACCGTCACTTTCGCGGCCCTCAGCTCGGCCAACCTCTTCCATACCCGTGCCAGCCTCGGGTCCGTGAGCCTTTCCTGCCCCCACCTGGAGCTTCTCGCCACCGGGGACATGGGCAGTTGCAGCAGGGTGCTGTATTGGGTAGCGTCCACGTACACCCATTGTCGCCTGAGGCCTCAACCTCCTTGGTAAGCCTCATGACGATACCGTCGCCCGCTGCTTCGTCAGCGATGCGAAATGAGACGCACCCGGAACATTGGTTCACCGCGGTCAGCCGCAGGCTGAAGAAGTAGCGAAAGAGCGCCATTGAGGGCGTCACGCCCAGGAAGGCCTCGCATAAAAAGGCAAAGGCGGAAAGGAGAAGGACGGAGTTCGGCTCGAGATGCAGCGCATGGACTTGGTAGTGGGAGAGGACGGCATTGAAGAAATCGGAGAATGGAGGAAGCAGGCCCGCGAAGAGCGCGGGAAGGAAGAGGACGACAGAGGTGGCATCGAGGTCGGCGGTCGGGTGCGAAGCCGGCCAGATGCGAGTGGCTCCCCACTCGTTGGAAGCAGCTGTCGGAAGTCGGGCTCCGGGGACCCAAAGGTTCGAACACTGGGGTGAGCTCGTTCTACTACTTCGTCTCCTACCACGGCTACGCTACGGCGAGACTACGGCGAGAGCGCGCTAGCGTAGGACGGGGCGAGGACACAGCGGTTTACCCAGGTTCGGGCCACCTTGCGGTGTAAGACCCTACTCCTGCTTGTAGTTGGGATTATTGTGGGTGAGAGAGTTCTCGCGTACAAGGTTGAAGACGACCGGATCCCCCTCTATGGTGGCTGCACTGCCCCTTTTTATCTCGGCCTTGGTCCTCTTCCCCCTCAAAGATCAGGCGGGAAGGGTTGCCACACTTGGCCAATTTGAGAGGGGACAGGCGCTCAGGCTATCCTGACTAAAGGTGGTGTTCGCCTACCAAAGTGTGATCCATGACGCGCCGGTGGGCTCGGTGATGACCTCCGCCCTACGCGCCCGTCGTCCTGGTCTTCCTTCGCCGATCGGGCAACCTTTGGGGTTGCTTTGGAGAGTAGATAGCTGGCCCTGTTTCCCGAACACAAAAGAGGAAACCATCTGCATCCGCGCCTGCTGGCGCGGCCTTTGCTGCTGCTCGTCGCCGCGTGCATCACCCACGTGATGGGCTCTGGGACCGCGCGCCATGCCGAACGGCTTTCGTCATGAGCGCCTGTGGGAGGGGGCCTTAGGAGGCCACCTCGGGAAGTCGCCTCGTGAGGCCAATTCGGGAAGGTGCCTCGTGAGAGGGCCTCGCGAGGCCGTTGATGGTGATGCTCAAGATTACTTGCTACTCCCTGAGGTGGGGCCCTCAGGAGACCTGGGCCTCAGGAGGGGTCTTGGTGAGATGTTTGGTGGCGACGGCCCGCTGGGCCCACTCCAGGCGTCGCGCCCTGGGCCAAAGGCAGACGGGCCTGGATACCCCGGGTTCCATGGGCCCGACAGTAGCACCCGGGCCCGCGGCGCGCATGTTCCTGCCTACTGAGGGGCGAAATGGCGCGGGCCCTAACCGCCTGCGGCCAGGCGCGACGCGTGAAACACGATGTGACGGGCGACGCCCCCACTTCCCCACGACGCCTCGGGAACTGCCGCGCTGACATAAATCTGCCGCGGGCGACGCGAGACCATCATTGCCTTCCTTCGCACGTTCCGCCTCCCTGCGCCTTCCTTCCTACGCACGGCTTCTTCTACTTCTCCCAAAGCTCCGCCGCCCTAACCCCTTGCTATGCCGCCATGACACCCGCCGTTGGGGAGGAAGAGGCGGCGGACACGGTGGTCGCGGAAGTGGTGCCAGAGCCTGCTCTAGGTAGGCCCACAATCGTCAACGCTGAGGGGCTTGGCAAGGTGCTCCCAATGACCGCGGCCGCTTCCAACGAGTGGGGGGCCACTCGCATCTGGCCGGCTTCGCGCCCGATTGCTGACCTCGACGCTACCTCCGCCGTCCTCTTCCTTCTTGCGCTCTTTGCGGGCCTGCTGCCTCCATTCTCCGATTTCTTCAACGCCATTCTTTCCCACTACCAGGTCCATGCGCTGCATCTTGAGCCGAATTCCGTCCTCCTTCTTTCCGCCTTTGCCTTCTTATGCGAGGCCTTCCTGGGCGTGACGCCCTCTGTGGCGCTCTTCCGTCACTTCTTCAGCCTGCGGCTGACCGCGGCGAACCAGTGCTCCGGGTGCATCTCGTTTCGCATCGCGGGCGACGCGGCAGGCGACGGTATTGACATGACGCTTACCAAAGAGGTCGAGGGCTTCAGGCGACAATGGGTGTACGTGGACGTGGCCCAATTCAGAACCTTGTTGCAGCTGCCGACATCCCCGACCGCGAGAAGCTCCGGGTGGGGGCACGAAAGGCTCGCCGACCCGCGCCTGGCGCGGGTATGGAAGAAGTTGGCCGAGCTGAGGGCCGCGAAAGTAACGGTGGTCATGATCGTGTGGGAGTTCCTCTGGCGCCGCATAGTCCCCTTGCAGCGACACTCCCGCAAAGAAGCGAGTGAGCCACCCAGGGACGGGCTTCCCTTGTATCGCTACAGGAACAAAGAGGCGTTGGCGGGCTCAATGCCGCGTTTCGACCAGTGGGGACCGCTCCCAGAGGGCCTCGAAGGGCCCCGTGACAACCCTTTTCTGGCGGTCCCTGGCTCAGGCGAGCACGGTAGCGCCGTGGCCTTGGTGGGCGTAGCGGGGGGCGGAGGCCGCCTGGTTCGTCCGGCCCACCGCCAACTCGTCCGCGAGCTCGAAAGCGACGATGGGACCACCCCACCTACGGCCTTGCCTGCCGCGTCCGTCCGAGCGGAGGGCGCGGGAAGCCCCTGCGCGGCAGCCGCGAAGCCGCGGGGCCCCGGAGGCGGTGGCGGAGGCGGGTCCCGCGGCCATCCCAAAAGGGGGGTCGATCGCGAGGGAGGGCCCGGCGAAGGCGGCGGCAGCAACGCGCCTCCGTGGCCGTTGAAGAAGAGGAGGTGGTTTGCCAGGGACCAGTAAGCACTTGCTTTCCTTTCTCCTGCACCCAGTGTGTTGCGCGCGTCTGAGTCCTTGTTTCTCTTTCCGTCTCCAGGACTTCCTCGAGCAAGAAGAAGAAGAAGGAGGAGAGGTCCCCCGTCCTGGCGGGAGCTTCACCGCCGGTTGCTAGGACCATGGGACGCGCGGAGGGCACCCGCAGCTTCGCCGCCGGGGCTGACCTCGCGAGGGCCGAGGAGGAGGCAGCGCCTCCTGACCCGCAGGAAGATGTGGCTCGGGGGACCCGAGCCGGCGAGCCACGGGAGGCATCGTCGAGGGACGGCTCCGCCACTCCAGGGGCGCCCGCTGCCGGGGCGGAAAACGCGGCGACGGAGGCGGAGGCGCCGGCTTCCACCCCCCGAAACACTGTCGACGACGATGTCGCGGGAGGCCAGCCGGACTCGACAGCGTGCGGGAACCCGCGGGCCGGTGGGTCGCTAAGCCCCCGGGGTGCGTCGCCTCATCGGAACGAAGAGGGGACCCCTGCGAGCCCTTCGCTCCCGACCGGCAGCGGCGGGCCCTCGCGAGAGGGCAGCGCTCGGGTGCACACCGGTTGGGCCCTGCAGCTCGTGAGCGGCAGTGCCGTGCTCAAGCGCGGGGCCCTGCAAGGTGTCAGGGCTGCCCTTGACCAGCTGGAAGCAGACCTTCGGGCGGAAGAAGCGCGCATCATCGAGGAGCATCAGCGCCTCGCAGAGATATGGCACCAGCTTGATGTGGCCATCAAACTGAGCCGCCGCCAAGACGACACCGCGCGGGGGAAGCGCGAGAAGGCCGCCCAGGACGCGAAGGAGATCTTCGAGAACGCTGTCCGGGAGGCCGGCGAGGCCGACAGGCGGTGCGAGGCGGCGGAGGCCCGCGAAAAGGAGCTCCAGGACCAGAACGCCTCGCTGGAGCGACAGCTCCAGGCACGAAGGAACGCCATCTCCGCCCTCGAAGAGGGGCTGGCGGCCCGCGAGGCAGACCTTGACATCCGTGAGCGGGAGCTCGCACGGTCGGCATCCACGCAGGACTTGGAGCGCGAGCGGCTGGAGACGCTGGAGCGAGAGGTGTCCACTGCCCAAAACTCCTACGCCGAGCGCCTAGACAAGGCCAATGCCAAATTGGTGGCCACGGCGGAGAAGATCCAGGAGGACGCCGACAGGAGAGTCGCGGAGAGCCGCGAAGCGTTTGCGAACGAGAATAGCAAGAAGCTGAAACGGCAAGAGGACCGCTTCAAGGCCAAGCACGAGGAGCTCCAGCATGAGATCGCGGGCCTTAAGGAAATGCTAGCCGAAGCTGAAGGGCGGCGGAGGACCACTCTGAAGGCCCAGGCCGACGCCGAGGCCGAGCTATCCTCGCTCCGGCAGCAGGTGGCGGTGTCACTGCGGTTGTGGAGCAGGCGCGGGACGAGGCGGCCCGGAGGCGGGGGCGCCAACTCCAGCGCTCTAAGATGTTCCGCGCCCTCGAGCTCCGGGCCCACCGCGCCTTGGGCTCCATTTGCAAGGAGGACGTCAGCAGCCCCCTCGAGACCCACGATGGCAGCTACCTCGACTTCTTCACCAAGCTCGTGGAGCGGCTCGAGGTGGGCGCCAAGAAGGTAAGCGGAATCGTCGAGGAGGAGAGTCGCGACCTCCTCACCCAGGCCGCGACGCGCATCTTCAGCCATCTTCTGAACGCCGACCCCAACTTTGACTTCGGCAAGGTGATAGCCCCCGTGCCCGAGGAGGTCCGTGACACCCTTGGGAAGGCGGTGGAGGACCATGTGGACGTCCTGCACGAGCACTTCGCTCCTGGCGAGAGCTCGAGCAGAGTCGAGGAGGGTGACGATGACGGTGGCAGCGGCGGCGATGGCGACATGTCCTTTTAGGTCCCTCCCCATATCCTACATATAGCTGATTGTGACCCCGTGGGGGCGTGAGGACAGTGCTTTTGCATTTTAAGTACTTTGTTCTTGACTGTATCGAATGCCCGCGCCCCCGTAGCTCGTTTTGTTCTTTCTGCTCGTCACGGCGCTCTGCGTTGCTAGGACCTAGCCCCCGAGCGGGCTATAATCGCTGCCGGTATGACGAGTCGTGAGGGCTCCGTTCGCGCAATCTCCCGAGGCGGGGCCTGCAGGCATCCTGGGGGCCCGGCGGGGCCACGTCACGAGACCCCTCCATGAACCTGTTCCTGCGATAGCTGCATGTAGAGTACTCAACGATAGGGGAGCGGTGCACGCTCGTCGATTCGTTCATGGGCATCACGCGAGGAGATAAGACATCAAGAGCCTTGGCGAGGTGGCGTGCATGGGGAGCAGACCCGCGAGCCAGAGCCTGCTGCTTGGGTTCTTCAGCGCTGCCGGGACTGATCCGGGCACAGACACCGTGTCCAGCCCCCGCATGCGTGAGGCTCATGAGGGACGTCATGAGCGCGCGGGGCTCGTGAGGCAAGAACAAGGCGGAATACCATGCAAGAAACTGAGCTTTGCTGAAGTAAGGTAGCGACCCGTTACATAACTAAAATGAGATGCGGCTGCCATGTCCGGCACGGGTCAGCTTGAGGTTAGTGCGGCCCGTGGGGCGCCCTTCGTTGGTTGTTCCACCAGCGCGGAGCATGGGGCTTCCACAGGGGTGTGGGAATGATCGCGGGTCGATCGGTCCGCCAGCGCGGAGCATGGGGCTTCCACAGGGGTGTGGGAATGATCGCGGGTCGATCGGTCCGCCAGCGCGGGGCATGGGGCTTCCACTGGGGCGTGTGCGGGAGCTCTCGCGGGCCCATCAGGCGAACGTAATGAGAGGCTCCGGGGCGTGTACAGCCCCGTTTCGTTCGTACGCGTGGGGGTCACCGGTAGAACTTGCGGAGGTGTTGGATGTTCCAGGCGTTAGGCACAGGAACTCCGTCCTCCGTCTCTAGCCGAGCTGAGCCAGGCCTGGAGACATGAGCAACCCGGGGAGGTCCTTCCCATATGGGTCGCAGTTTATGGGGCCCCTCTCTAGAGAGGATTCTGCACAGGGCGGGGTCGCGGACCTCGAGAGTGCGAGGGCGGATGCCGCGGCTGTAACGGGGGCGCGAGGCCGGTTTGGCGGCGGCCCTCCTCAAGGGGTGGCAGGTCGGTCTCCCGCGAGCCGCCCTGACACGCCTTGTCGGAGGCAAGGGCTCATGGGGGACCGTGCTTAACTCCAGAGGGGAACCGTGCCAACGCCGTAGACGAGGAAGACGGGGGTCTCGCCAGTGGGCTCGCTTGTCGCCGCGCGGATGGACACGGCACAAACCGCCACTCGCCGAGCCAGCCTTTGCCGCTCCCGAGCTGCGCCCACGAGGCATGCTCGCGAGATGCACGCACAAGGCTCGGCTCGTGAGAGGCTGCCCGCGAGGTCCTCACGCAGCCCACCTTTTGAGGGGCTGCATGTCAGCAGATTCACGGTGGGGGAGCGGCACGCGCTTGCTATCTCGCCCGTGGCCGTTGTGTGATGGAATATGGCACCAAGGACTTTGGTGAGGTGACGTGCACGGGAGCAGGCCCGCGAGCCAGAGCTCAGTCGCTTGGATTTTGCGGTACTGCAGGGACGGACCCGAGCAGAGGCACCGTGTCTAGCCCCCGCTCACGGAACCGGTCAGGGGAGGGATCGCGAGCGCATGGCGCTCTCCGGTCAGCATCGAACTTAACATAGAAATTAGCGGGTAATATAACTCATCAGGGCAAAATCAATGAAATCCATTACACAGACAAAAGGATAAGGTTCCGGGAGCGAAGCTTGAGAGGCGCGGTGGGAAGGAGTGAGGGTCGCGCGAGGCGACGTGCCGGGCGCACCTGGCAGAACCGCACTGTAGTGACGTCAGACCACTCGGCGAGGCGCGCCAAGGGAGTCTGCTCCTTCGGAGCCAGGGGGCTCGCGAGGCGCTGGGAGCTCGCGAGGAGCGGGACTCTCACGAGGCCCTGGCGCGAAAGGCGCCAGCCTCTGGAAAGCGGCGCCGGCATTCCTCAGCCCGAAGGGCATGCACGTGCCGCCGACGGTGGGGACAACGCCCTGCCCGCCTCACGGCAGCTGGAAGGGTTCACGAGGGCAGAACTTGTTGAGGCTGGTGAAGTCGACGCAGATGCGCTCCTTGCCGTCCTTCTTGGGGACGACGACTGCGTTGGCGAGCCATTCGGGATGGCGCACCTCACGAATGACTCCGGCTTCTTGGAGCTTTTGAACTTCATTGACGATGAACTCTTGCTTCTCTGGCGCCTGGCGCCGTGCTTTCTGCTTGACCGGGCGTGCATTGAGGCACACCGCTAAGTGGTGCTCGATCACCTCCCTCGGCACACCGGACAAGTCGGATGCTTTCCAGGCGAAAACATCCGAGTTTGCCTGAAGGAAGGTGACGATCGTGATTTCCTATGCAGGAGGGAGGCCTGTGCCGATGGTGAATACGGGGCCGGAGCCGCTACCGTCCACCGACACCTTCTTCGTCTCGGCGCGGTCCTGAGAGAACAGCTGCTGCTTCTTCACGGGCGCGGCCTCGGAAGGCTCGGCCATGTCCTCGTCGGCTGGGTGAGCGACAGCAGCAGCCTTGTAGGCGCGCTCGAGGGTGCTGGCCGCGTCCTTTTCGTCGAAGGCGACGATGATGATGCCGCTGCAGCCGGGCATCTTGAGGACGTTGTAGGCGTGATGAGTGGCCGCCATGAACTTGGTGAGAGCAGGTTAGCCCAAGATGGCATTGTAGGACAGGCCGATGTGCGCCACGTCGAAGTCGATGAGCTCGGTGTGGTAGTTCTTGCGGGTGCCGAAGGTGACGGGGAGGCGCACCTGGCCCAGCGGAATGGTGGAGCCATCGGTCACTCCGGAGAAGGGCCTGGTCGGCATCAGCTGGTCGTAGGGCACTTGGAGCGTCTCGAAGGTCTCGACGGAGAGCACGTTGAGGCCGGCACCCCCGTTGATGAGGGTCTTGGTGACCGAAACGTTGCTGATGGTGGGAGTGCACAGCATGGGGAGCGCGCCTGTGGAGGCCGTGGACTTGGGGTGGTCCTTGGAGTCGAAGGTGATGGCGTACTACGACCACTTGAGGGGCCGCGCGACCTCAGGCCTCGGGAGGGCGGCGTACACCTCGCGAGAGAGTTGCTTGAAGTGGCGGACGGACGTGGGGGCTTGGGACCCGCCAAGGATGTAGGCGACCGCGCGAGGCTCCTGGTAGCCCCCAGCGCCCTCGTCAGGCTGGTTGACGTCGTTCCTCCGAGGTGGCGGAGGCAGCGGCGGGAGAGCGGCATTAGCCTGAGGATTCGCCTCACGAGGCCGCTCACGCCAGGCGGCCTCGCGAGGCTGATCGCGCCAGCCCTGCCGGTAGTTGCTATTATTGTTACGGCTGTCCCAGCGGTTGCCGCTGCGGCCACCTCCGCGGCCGGCGCCGCGGCCGTTGCGGTCGTCTCGGCGGCTCTGGCGCTCGTCGCGGAGCAACTTGAGCTCATGACAGTCTTCGGTGCTGTGGGAGCGGACGTTGTGAAAGGCGCAGAGTGGCCGGTTGTCCTTCCGGGGCTCGTCGAGGTCGCGGCCGAGCTTCTGCTCGGGCTCCGCCACAAGCACGTCAGGGCCCTTGTGCTTGACGTCCTTGCTCTTGGCCTTGGTGTCGTCGAGCGCCGCGTCGGGGTCGTTGTGGACGAAAAGGCGGCCTTCTTCAGCCTTGGCGCACTTGTCTGCGAGGTCGAGCAGCTCGAGCACGGAGTCGAGCTCGCCGTTGATGGCGAGCTTCTCGCGCATCTTGATGTCCGTGATGCCGGTGGAGAATGCGGAGATGACGGCCGCGTCGGAAGCGCGCGGGATCTTGTTGCGCACCTGACTGAAGCGCTGGATGTACTTGCGGAGGGTCTCGTCTGGGCGCTGTCCAACACGCCGCACGTAGTTGATGGTGAGGGAGCGGTCCTGTGTGCCCTTGAAGTTGGCGATGAACTGGCTGCAGAGCTCGGCCCACGACGAAATAGAAGACTCGGGGAGGTTCATGAGCCAGGAGCGCGGGCCGTCCTTGAGGGCCATGGGGAACCAGTTCGCCATGACCTTGTCGTCGCCGTTCGCCGCCTCGACGCACAGCGCGTAGAGCTGGTGGAACTTCGTGGGGTTGGGGGTGCCGTCATAGCGCAAAGGCAGCTCAGGCTTGAACTTCGCGGGCCAGACCACACGACGCAGCTCGCGGGTGAAGGCACGGCAGCCCACGCCGCTCGAGGGGACGCCGCCGGCGAGGGCGGCATGGTTTTGACGCCCGGCCGCTGCAACGTCTTGAACGGCCTGGTCCTGGCGCTGGCGCTGGCGCTCGAGGAGCACTCGCGCGTCAGGGGGCGCGCAGCGGATGATCTGGCAGCTGGGTTCGCAATGGTCCGGAGAGGATGCGCCGCGGGACAGCTCACGAGCCCGCGCGCTGCGCTGGGGCCCGGCGCGCTCGTCACGCAGAGGAGGCGGCGGGGGAGCGCCGTGCGCCAGGTCCCCAGCATGAGACGGTGGAGGGCGGAGCGAGTGAGAAGGCGCCAGAGTGTCCCCGGCGACGTTGGCGAGCTCGGTGATGCGACCAAGCCAGGCATTGTAGCCGGCGTCATCAGGACAGTAGCGGAGCAGCTCGCGCGCCATGAGCAGCGCGGCCTGCGGGTTCGGCGGCCCACAGTTGGCGAGGGAGGAGGCCGTGGTGGTGTGGCCGTCCGCCCGCACGGAGGGGTGCAGGGAGAAGGCTTGCTACTCGCGGGCAGCGGGGTCGGTGGCAGCGGCGGCCTCGGCGTCGGGGCGGCGGCGATTGCCGCGGGCCACCGGCTCTGTGTTGGACACGCGGCCAGCCCTGCGCTCAGCGCGCTCGCGACGTGCGTTGGCCATGGGGCTGGTGGAGCTGAGGGCGGAGCAGAAGAACAGTAGCGCACCCCTACCTGGCGCGCCAAATGTCAGAAGTCGGGCTCCGGGGACCCAAAGGTTCGAACACTGGGGTGAGCTCGTTCTACTACTTCGTCTCCTACCACGGCTACGCTATGCCGAGACTACGACGAGAGCGCGCTAGCGTAGGATGGGGCGAGGACACAACGGTTTACCCAGGTTCGGGCCACCTTGCGGTGTAAGACCCTACTCCTGCTTGTAGTTGGGATTATTGTGGGTGAGAGAGTTCTCGCGTACAAGGTTGAAGACGACCGGATCCCCCTCTATGGTGGTTGCACTGCCCCTTTTTATCTCGGCCTTGGTCCTCTTCCCCCTCAAAGCTCAGGCGGGAAGGGTTGCCACACTTGGCCAATTTGAAAGGGGACAGGCGCTCAGACTATCCTGACTAAAGGTGGTCTTCGCCTGCCAAAGCGTTATCCATGATGCGCCGGTGGGCTCGGTGATGACCTCCGCCCTACGCGCCCGTCGTCCTGGTCTTCCTTCGCCGATCGGGCAACCTTTGGGGTTGCTTTGGAGAGTAGATAGCTGGCCCTGTTTCCCTAACACAAAAGAGGAAACCATCTGCATCCGCGCCTGCTGGCGCGGCCTCTGCTGCTGCTCATCGCCGTGTGCGTCACCCACGTGATGGGCTCTGGGACCGCGCACCATGCCGAACGGCTTTCGTCGCGAGCGCCTACGGGAGGGGGCCTTAGGAGGCCACCTTGGGAAGTCGCCTCGTGAGGCCAATTCGGGAAGGCGTCTCGTGAGAGGGCCTCGCGAGGCCATTGATGGTGATGCTGAAGATTACTTGCTACTCCCTGAGGAAGGGCCCTCAGGAGACCAGGGCCTCACGAGGGGTCTTGGTGAGATGTTTGGTGGCGACGGCCCGCTGGGCCCACTCCAGGCGTCGCGCCCTGGGCCAAAGGCAGACGGGCCTGGATACCCCGGGTTCCATGGGCCCGACAGCAGCTGCGATCATTGGGAGCACCTTGCTGAGCCCCTCGGCATTGACAATTGTGGGCCTACCCAGAGCAGGCTCCGGCGCCACCTCCGCAACCTCCGTGTCCGCCGCCTATTCCCTCCTGCCCGGGGGCGACATGGCGGCGCAGCAACGGTTTAGGGCGACGGAGTTTTGGGAGAGGAAGAAGGAGCCGTGCACGGGATGGAAGTCGCAAGGGGATGGGACGTAAGAAGTAAAGCAATGATGGCTTCGCGCCGCCCGCGCCAGGATTTATGTCAGCGCGGCAGTTTCCGAGGCGTCGTGGGGAAGTGGGGGCGTCGCCCCTCACATCGTGCGCCACGCGTCGCGCCTGGCCACAGGCGGTTAGGGCCCGCGCCGTTTCGCCCCTCAGTAGGCGGGAACGTGCGTGCCGCGGGCCCGGGGGCTACTATCGGGCCCATGGAACCTGGGGTATCCAGGCCCGTCTGCCTTGGCCCAGGGCGCAACGCCTAGCATGGGTCCAGCGGGCCGTCACCACCGAGCATCTCACCGAGATCCCTCATGAGGCCCCGGCCTCCTGAGGCCCCCTCCTCAGGAAATGGCGAGTAATACCCAGCACCACCATCAACGGCCTCGCGAGGCCCTCTAACGAGGCGGCTTCCCGAAGTGACCTCGCGAGGCGGCTTTCCGAGGTGGCCTCCCGAGGCCCCCTCCCGCAAGTGCTCGAGACGAAGGCCGTTCGGCGTACTGCGCAGTCTGGAGCCCATCATGTGGATGACGCGCGCGGCCACGAGCAACAGCAGAGGCCGCGCCAGCAAGCGCGGATGAAGATGGTTTCCTCTTTCGTGTTAAGGGAGCAGGGCCAGTTATCTACTCTCCAAAGCAACCCCAAAGGTTGCCCGATCGGCGAAGGAAGACCAAGACGACAGGCGCACGGGGCGGAGGTCATCACCAAGCCCACCGGCGCGTCATGGATCATGCTTTGGCAGGCGAAGACCACCTTTAGTCAGGATAGCCTGAGCGCTTGTCCCCTTTCGAAATCGCCAAGTGTGGCAACCCTTCCCGCCTAAGTTTCCAGAGGGAAGAGGACCAAGGCTGTTATAAAAGGGCAGAGCTGCCATTGTAGAAAAGAGGAAGGTCTTCATCATCTTCAACCTTGTATTCTCTTTCTCGCACCAGAGCAATACCAACCAAGCAGGAGTAGGGTCTTACACCGCAAGGTAGCCCGAACTTGGGTAAACCGCTGAGTCCTCACCCCGTCCCTCGCTAGCGCGCTCTCGCCGTAGCCTCGCCGTAGCTTAGCCGTGGTAGGAGACAAAGCGGTAGAACGAGCTCACCCAGTGTTCGAACCTTTGGGTCCCCGGAGCCCCACTTCCGACACCTGCCTCGGGAGCTAATCCACGACGGCCGTCTCAGCAGGAGATCTCGCGAGCGAAACCCTCACGAGGCGTACCCTACAAGTGATGGCCCACCAGACACTATCCTGCATAGAGCTTAGTCTCCTGCCTCGCGAGCCGCCCTCACCGTCTCTCAAGCTTTCCCCTCCAGCAACCTCACGAGCGCCAGCGTTTCACTTGGTGCAAGCCACTTGCACATCAAAGGGGGGCTCCCTGAGCATCGCGCCTCAGGAGCCCTCACTAGCCCCCGGTGCCCCTCACCTCGTGGCCTTGTCCAAGCATCGCGACCTGACATACCAGTGACGGCTGTGGCCCGCTCGGGAGCTGGGTCCTGACGACGTAGAGCATCAAGGCAAGCAAAAAGAGCAAAACAGGCCTCAAGAGAAAGCTTCACGAGGGCACGAGCGTTCATTACAGCAAATCATAAAGTACTTAAACACAAAGGCATCGTCTTCACGCCCCCATGGGGCCACATCGATCTAGTGCAGGGTGGAGAAGGAAAAAGGACCCTAGGAGCTCGCACCATCGTCGTCGCCGCCATCGCGGTCGTCCCCATTTCCTCCTGACCTCTCGCCGCTATGGCAGGAGTACTTCCCAAGCAGTGCGTCCACGCGGTCTTCTACTGCCTTTGCGAGGCCATCACGGAGCTCCTCGGGGACGGGGGCTATCACCTTGTCAACATCAAAGTTGGGATCGGCGTGAAGGAGGTGACTGAAGACGCGGGTCGCCACCTGAGAGAAGAGGTCGCGGCACTCCTCCTCCAAGATGCCATTCACCTTCTTGGCCCCATCCTCGAGCCGCTCCACGAGCTTGGTGGAGAAGTCAACGTAGTCGGCGTCGCGGGACTCACAGAGGGCTTCAAGCCTCCCCTTGCAGATGGAGTTCAGGGCGTCGTGGGCTCGGAGCTCAAGGGAGTGGAGCATTTTGACGCGTTCGCGCTACCGCTCCCGTTCCTGGTCCGCCTCACCTCCGGCTTGCTCGGCGGTGCTGGCAGCGCCCCCCACCTGAAGACGAAGGGAGGACGGCTCGGCCTCGGTGCCGGAACCGTCTTGTGGCGCGGCCTCTTGGCTGGTCTCCACCTCAGCGAGTGCCGCCTTGAGACCAACGATTTCCTGCCGGAACCGCTCACGCTCCGTCTCGAAGGCGTCCTTCTGCTGCTGCAGCGCCTTACCGTGCTCCTCGGTGAGCGCCAGGCGCACCCCCGCTATCTTCGCATCAGCGTCCTCCTGGGCCTTCTTCACCTTAGCCTCCAGCTGGGTGTGGGCCTCGTTGACACGCTTCGTGTGGGCATCCTGGGCGTCGGCCAGCTGGCGCCCCAGCGTCTCCAGGCGCCCCCGCTCCGTGGCCTGCCCGGTCGAGACCCTCCTGAGGTCTTCCGTGCGAGTCGTGAGGCCCGCTTCGCGGGACGCAGGCTCCCTCTCGCGAGTGGCGAGGGCGCTTTCCCATGCGAGGAACGACTGCGCCTACACGGCATGTTGATCCTGGAGCTCCTTCAGGCGGGCCTCCGCCTCCTCGCGGTGCGTGACGGCCACTTCGGCCTCGCGGAGAGCACTCGCGCTGACCCTCTTCGCTTCGGCAGCGTCCTTCTCGCCCTGTGTGCGAGAGGCTTCGTTCTGGCATTGGGCCGTTTCGACGGCGACGGTGAGTCAGCGCCACCCGTCTGCAAGCTCCAGGCGCTCCTCGGTGAGGCGCGTCTCCGCGTCCTGGAAGTCCGCCCCAAGGCGAGTGAGCGCGGCCTTGGCGTCGCGCAAGGCTCCATGCCTGAGCAGGGCATGCCTGCTCACGAGCGCCAGAGGCCAGTCCGGGTGCGATCCCGCATCGTTCTCCACCACCGTTGTCAGTGAAGCATCGGCGCCGCTCGCCAGGAGCGGTGGGTCTGTTAGAGCTTCCCCCGCATTCGGCTGCGGCGGCGCACTATGGAGGTTCGCCATGCCCGCCGTGGCGCGCCCCGCGTCACCTCCTCCTGCGCTGAGAGAGGCCTCTGGCGGGGGAGAGGGTGCTTCGGCCTTCCCCATCACTGCTTCTTCCCCCGCGGCGGGGTCTGAGGGGAGCGTGGCCCCACCTCCTGAGGCTGCCACCCGAGGCTCCTCCGTCTCGGCCTCACGAGACGCGCCCGCATGCGGCTCTGGAGGAACGGCTGGCTCCCTCTCGACTTCCGCGCGCTCCGTCTCGGCGTCAGGGCGGCGGGCGGCCTCTCCATGCCCCCCAGCACCCGCAGCGGGTGCTGATGCCCCCTGCGGGATGGGGGTCGCCTTCGCCTTTGTCGTCGTCTTCTTCTTCTTCCTTTGGTCCCCGGCGGACCTCCTGCACAAACGGTGGCTCTGCTCCGAGCCCGGACAAAGAGCAAGAGCATAAAACACCGGGAGAAGTCAGGGGGACTTCCTCATCGCTGGGGGACTTACTCCATGAGGGGCGGGGCGTCGCTGCCACCATCAAGCATCGCCCCGGCTTCGCCGCTCGGGCCCCCAGAGTGGGCCGCGGTGGACCCGGACGCGTCGTTGCCTGCCTTGAGGTCCTGGGAAGTTTCTTCCTCTTGACGGGCCTCAGGCGCTGGGGGCTCGACCGCCCACCAGCCGAGAGCCCCCTCTGCCGCGGGTGGCTCGCTGTCGGTGTCATCATCCTCGAGGTCACAGAGGAGCTGATGGCGAGTGCGTGGTGGCGCCCGGTTGGCGTCCTCCTCTGTGACCTGCTCCGAGTCCTCGCCACTGATGTTGCCTCCTGAATCCAGCTCCACCATGAGGGGGTTCTCGCGGGGTCCGACGTGGCCCTTCGGCACGAGACCCCTCTGGTCAAAGAGAGGCATCTCCGCGACCAGCTCCACCTTCTCCTTATAGCGGAACAGCGGGAGTGCACCCTCAGGCAGGTCCGCGGCAGGGGTACTAAGCAGGGTCACCAGGGCCCCGTCCAGCACCTCTGGCTTCAGGCTACCGGGGTTCAGCCTCATGGCGTCGCCCGCACCGGTGTACTCCCACATGGGGCGCGAGTGCCGATGGAGTGGCGCGATGCGCCGCCGCAGGTACTCCCTGACGACCGTTGCCCCCGATAGCTTCGCGGCCCAGTGCGCGGCCATCCGCTCCAAGACAGGCTCCATCCTCGGGTCAGCGAGCTTCTCGTGCCCCCACCTGGAGTTCTTCTCAGCCGGGTCCGTCGGGATCATCAGGAGCCAGCTGGTCTGGCGTGCGTCCATGTAGACCCAGCGCTGCGGATAGCCCTCCACCTTCTTCGCAACCCTCAAGTTGATGATGCTGTTTTCCATCCCCTTAATGGCGAGGAACGACGCACATCCGGAGCGCTCGTCTGCCGCGGTCTGCCGCAGGCAGAAGAAGTGGCAGAAGAGCGCCACTGAAGGCATCACTCCTACGAAAGCCTCGCAGTAAAAGGAAAACATGGCCAGGAGGATGGAGTTGGGTTGAAGGTGGAGGGCATGAATCTGATAATGGGAGAGAATGGCGTAGAAAAAGTTCGAGAATAGCGGCACCAACCTAGCATAAATGTTGTGGAGGAAGAAGGGGTAGGCCGTCGCCCCCAAGTCACGCCGCATGCGTGACCCCTGCCAGATCTGGGTCACCTGATTCCCGTTCTGCTTGCCGGCCACCAGCGGGAGCACCTTGTCCAGGCCCTCTCCATCGACGATGGAGGAGCGCTGCAGCACCGCCCCGATGGCGGGCGCGCTTGGCGACGGGGCCGCCGCCTTTCCCCTCTTGCCGGCGGGCGCCATCTGTGCGTCAGAGGCGTGGATGGAGGAGGGGGAAGAGGCGGAGCTCGGAGATGGGGTCGCGAGGAGTTGTGCGTGGGAAGCAAGGCCGGGGAGACGGAGTGCACGAAGGAAGGCAATGATGGTCTCGCGTCGCCCGCGGCAGGCTTTATGTCAGTGCGGGCGATTACCGAGGCATTGTGGGAGAAGTGGGGGCATTCCCCGTCACATTGTGCGCCACACGTCGCGCCTGGCCCGCAGGCGGTTAGGGCCCGCGGCGTTTCGCCCCAGTAGGCGGGAACGTGCGCGCCGTGGGCCCGGGGGCTACTGTCGGGCCCATGGAACCCAGGGTATCCAGGCCCGTCTACCTTTGGCCCAGGGCGCAACACCTGGCATGGGCCCAGTAGGCCGTCATCATCAAGCATCTCTCCAAGACCCCTCATGAGGCCTTGGCCTCCTGAGGACCCCTCCTCAGGGAGCGGCGAACAAGACGCAGCATCTTCACCAGCAGCCTCGCGAGGCCCTCTCGCGAGGCGGCCTCCCGAGTTGGCCTCCCAAGGCTTCCTCCCGAAGGCGCTCAAGACAAGGGCTGTTCGATCCGGCAGCACGGTCTGGTGCCCATCACGTGGGTGACGCGCGCGGCGACGAGCGGCGATAGAGGCCATGCCAGCAGGCGCGGATGAAGAGGGTTTCCACTTTTGTGTTAAGGGAGCAAGGCCAGCAGTCCACTTCCCAAAGCAACCCCAAAGGTTGCCCATCGGCGAAAGAAGACCAAGACGGCGGGCGCGCAGGGTGGAGGTCATCACCGAGCCCACCGGCGCGTCATGGATCAAGCTTTTGCAGGCAAAGACCGCCTTTAGTCAGGATAGCCTGAGCGCCTGTCCCCCTTCAAAACCCACCAAGTGTGGCAACCCTTCCCGCCTAAGTTTTGAGGGGGAAGAGGACCAAGGCAGGTATAAAGGGACAGTGATGCCATCGAGGTAGAGAGATCCGGTTCGGTCGACTCCTTCTTCTCCTATCTTGTACGCGAGAACACTCTCTTGCTCACTACAATCAAAACCAAGCAGGAGTAGGGTTTTACACCGCAAGGTGGCCCGAACCTAGGTAAACCGCTAAATCCATGGTCCACTCCTCGCTAGCGTGCTCCCGCCGTAGCTTCGCCGTAGCTTAGCCGTGGTAGGGGACGAAGAGGTAGGAACAAGCTCACCCCAGTGTTCGAACCTTTGGGTCCCCGGAGCCCGACTTCCGACAGTGTCCAACCGCCACTTAAGTTGTTCTGTCGAGGTGAATTCTGCCCTCCCGAGGCGAGAGGCCGCTCGGCCCCTCAAGTGGTCCCAGTACGCAATCACCTTCGACTCCAATGATCACCCCAAGTCTTCAAGCGCTGCGGGCACGGTCCCCATGCTGTGCACCCCTACCATCAGCAACATCGCTGTCACCAAGAAGCGCATCGACGGAGGTGCCGGCCTCAGCGTGATCTCCATCGAGACCTTCGAACAGCTCCAAGTGCCCTACGACGAGCTGATGGCGACCAGGCCCTTCTCCGGAGTGACTGATGGCTCCACCATCCCTCTGGGCAAGTGCGCCTTCCCATCACCTTTGGCACCCGCAAGAACTACCACACTGAGCTCATCGGCTTCGACGTGCCACACATCGGCCTGCCATACAACGCCATCCTGGGCTACCCGGCTCTCGCCAAGTTCATGGCGGTGACCCACCACGCCTACAATGTCCTCAAGATGACGGGCTGCAGCGGCATCATCACCGTCTGCTGTGACAAGAAGGACGTGGTCCGCTCCCTCGAGAGCGCCTACAAGGCCGCTGCCACCGCCTATCCTGCCGACGAAGACATCGCTGAGCCTCATGAGGCCGCACCCACGAAGAAGAAGCAGTTGTTCTCTCAGGACCACGCCGAGATGAAGAAGGTGTCGGTGGACGGCAGTGGCTCAGGCCCTGCCTTCACCATCAGCACCGGCCTCTCTCCTCCATAGGAAGACGTGCTCGTCACCTTCCTTCGGGCAAATTCAGATGTGTTCACCTGGACGGCATCTGATTTGTCCGGTGTGCCGAGGGAGGTGATCGAGCACCACTTAGCAGTGTGCCCCAACGCACGCCCCGTGAAACAAAAGGCACGGCGCCAGGCGCCAGAGAAGCAAGATTTCATCGTCAAGGAAGTTCAGAAGCTCCAAGAGGCTGGAGTCATTCGTGAGGTACGCCATCCTGAATGGCTCGCCAACCCAGTCATTGTGCCCAAGAAGTGCGGCAAGGAGCGAATGTGCGTTGACTTCACGAGCCTCAACAAGTTCTGCCCTCAAGATCCCTTCCGATTGCCCTGCATCGACCAGATCATGGACTCCACTGCCGGGTGTGAGTTGCTATGCTTCCTAGATGCCTTCTCAGGCTACCACCAGATCAAGATGGCAACCGAAGATGTGAAGAAAACGGCCTTCATCACCCCCTGCGGCATATTCTGCTACATCCGCATGCCCTTCGGCCTCAGGAGCACCGGAGCCACCTTCTAGAGGCTGATGCGCATCACCTTGGGGCCCCAAATGGGGAGAAACGCTGAGGCCTACGTCGACGACATCGTTGTCAAGACTCGCGAGGCCTGGTCCCTCCTCGCGGACCTCAAGTAGACGTTCGACAATCTATGCAAGGTCAACCTCAAGCTCAACCCAGACAAGTGCATCTTCGGAGTTCCCTCTGGCAAGCTGCTTGGCTTCCTGGTCTCCCACCACGGCATCGAGGCCAATCCAGAGAAGATCAAGGCCATCGAGAAGATGCATCCCCCCAGAGCCTCAAGGAGATGCAGCGCCTGGCGGGATGCATGGCTTCGCTTGGGCGATTCATCTCCAAGTTCGGTTGGCGAGCCCTGCCATTCTTCAAGCTCATGAAGAGATCCGGCCCCTTCAAGTGGACTCCCGAGGCTAACGCTGCCTTCGAAGACCTCAAGAGGTACCTCACGAGCCCGCCCATCATGGTCGCGCCGCGCTCTCGCGAGCCATTGCTGATATACTTGGCGGCCACTCCCCAGACAGCCAGCGCAGCCCTGGTGGCGGTTCAAGAAGAGCGCGTCTGCGCACAGAAGAAGCCTGCCGCACCGGCGCCTCCCGAGGTCGCGCCGTCGCCTGCTGAGATCCCGCCTCAGGAGGCCCCTAGCCCGTCGCCTCCTGAGGCCACGCCTCCACTTGCTGAGGGCCCTCCTCAGCAGGCCTCCGATGAGCCGCCCCGCGAGCCGCCTCCCGAGCCTCCTGAGCCTCATGAGCCTCTCGGGCCCCCCAAAGACAAAGCTACCATGACAACTATTTGCCTCGTCGAGCACCCCATGTACTTCGTCAGCACGGTGCTACGGGATGCGCGCGAGCGCTACCCCATGCAGTAGAAGCTCCTCCTCGTGCTCCTCGTCGCCTCCAGGAAGCTGTGCCACTACTTCCAGGGTCATCCCATCAAGGTTATCTCGTCTTACCCCCTGGAGCAAGTCCTGCGCAGCCCCAACGCCGCTGGCCGTGTCACCGAGTGGAACATCGAGCTGCAGGCCTTCGAGCTAGAATTCTACACCACGAGGGTGATCAAGGGTGCAGCCTTGGCTGACTTCGTAGCGGAATGGACGGATCCACCCCAGGAGGAGCCTCGCGAGGATGAATCCCTCTTGCCTAGGGACAAGGCGCCTAGCGGTTGGACCATGCACTTCGATGACGCCTTCTCCCGGCAGGGCGCGGGAGCTGGCGTTATGCTCACTTCACCGATAGGAGACAATCTCCGCTACACCGTCCAACTCTGCTTCAAGCACGACGACAAGGTCTCCAACAACATTGCAGAATACAAAGGCCTCATCGCCGGACTCAAGGCTGCCTCTCCTTCGGGCATCAAATGCCTCACCATCAAGGGCGATTCGCAGCTCCTCGTCAACTTCTCCAACAAAAGCTACAAGCCAAAGGACGAGCACATGGCTGCCTATCTGGAAGAGGTAAGTAAGCTCGAGAAGCGTTTCCTTGGCCTGGAGCTCCAGCATGTCCCCCACGGCAGCAACAAGGAGGCCGACGACATCGCCAAGCGAGCATCTCGCCGCGAGCCTCAGAACCCCGGCATCTTCGAGGAAAGGCTCCTCAAGCCATCAGCTACACCACCTGCCGTGGGCGCCATGCTGCTTCACGAAGAACTCCCACCCGCACCACCCACGGGTGCACCAGACTGCGGCCCAGCCTCAGGCGCCCGCCTGCTGCTGGCGTTGGCGCCTCAAGCGGATAGCTGGGACGCTGAGTTCAAGGCTTACTTGCTTCACGGCATCCTCTCGGAGAAGGACCCAGAAGCAGAGCGTGTGGCTCGTTAGACCACCGCCTACTATCTGAGGGATGGCGAGCTGTACCGCAGGCGCCCCAATGGTGTCTTGCTCTGGTGCATCTGTGAAGAACAAGGTCACGAGCTGCTCACCGACATCCATGGAGGAGACTGCGGTCACCACTCCTCATCGCGCACCCTCGTCGGCAAGGTGTTCTGCAGCGGCTTCTACTAGCCCACCGCGCTTCACGACGCCATCGAGCTGGTCCAATCCTGTGAAGCTTGTCAATTCCACGCCAAACAAATCCACCAGCCAGCACAAGACCTCCAGACAAATCCTCTCTTGTGTCCCTTCGCGGTCTGGGGGCTGGACATCTTGGGAACCTTCCCTCACGCAGCTGGAGGCTACCGCTACCTCTACGTCGCCATCGACAAGATCACCAAGTGGGCAGAGGTCGAGCCCATGCAAACCATCCCAACAGGCTCTGCCGTCAAGTTCATCAACGGCCTCGTGAGCGGCTTCGGCATCCCCAACCGCATCATCACTGATAACGGCTCCCAGTTCACAAGCGGCCTCTTCAATTCATACTGCGCCAGCCTCGGCACGCAGATTTGCTACGCCTCTGTGGCGCACCCGCGAAGCAATGGCCAGTCCGAGCGTGCCAACGCTGAGGTACTCAAGGGCCTCAAAACGAGAAGCTTCAGGAAAAAGCTTGAAGCCTACGGCAAGGGCTGGCTTGACGAGCTACAGTCTGTGCTATGGTCGATGCACACAACGGCAACCAAGCCTACCGGCGAGACTCCCTTCTTCCTCGTCTACGGAGCTGAAGCAGTCCTTCCTTCTCAGCTCAAGCACGGCTCTCCACGAGTCCTCACCTTCGATGAGGCTCGTCAGGACAGCTCGCGAGAGGCCAACCTGTTGCTCCTCAAGAAAGCCCGTCGCCAGGCCGCCCTGTGCGCAGCAAGATACCAGCAGGCTTTGCGTCGCTATCATAGCCGCAACATACGCCCACACACCCTCAAAGTCGGTGATCTCGTCCTGAGAAGGATCCTCTCTAGAGAAGGACTCCACAAGCTCTCACCCATGTGGGAAGGCCCTTTCAGGGTTGCTCATGTCTCCAGACCCGGTGCCGCCTGGCTGGAGACGGAGGACGGAGTTCCTGTGCCCAACACATGGAACATCGAACACCTCCGCAAGTTCTACCCGTGACCCTCACGCGTACAAATGAAGTGGAGCTGTACATGCTCCGGAGCCTCTCATTGCGTTCGCCTGATGGGCTCGCGAGACCTCCTGCCCACGTCTCAGTGGAAGCCCCATGCTCCGCACTGGCGGAATGTCCCATGCCTAGTGGAAGCCCCATGCTCAGCGTTGGCGGACAATCGAACTGTGGGTGCCCCACGGGCTGCACCAATCTCAAGCTGACCCGTGCCGAACACGACAGCCACATCTCTTTTTGGTTGTGTAATGAACTTATTATTATGCTGCAGTAAAGCTTTATTTCCTAAGATATTTTATGTGTTGGTAAGTTGCCTGCCACAGGAGCTGTGTACGCTCGCGAAGTCCTCTTGCGCATCTCATGAGCGGGGGCTGGACACGGTGCCTGTGCTCGGGTCAGTCCCAGCAGCGCTGCAAAACCCAAGTGATCGAGCTCTAGCTCGCGGGCCTGCTCCCGTGCACGCCACCTCACCAAGGTCCTTGGTGTCTCGACTCCTCGCGTGATGCCCACGAGCAAGCTAGCAAGCATGCACCGCTCCCCCTTTGTGAAATCGATATGAAGTTGTCACAGGAATAAGGCACACAAAGGCCTCGCGGGCGCTGCCTCGCGAGGTGACTCACGACAAGACGCCTCCGTAAGCCCTCAGAGAGCCTCGCGAGCGCTGCCTCGCGAGCCAACCTACGGCGGCTGTCTCCACCAAGTGTTAGCGGGAGGCCTCACGAGCAAGGGCCTCGCGAGGTGCACTCTGCAGCCACGATACGGCAAGCAACACTCGCGAAAGAGCTAAGTACAAAAACACCTCACGAGCCGCTCTCGGCGCCCCTCAAGTTTTCCTCCCCCGCAACCTCGCTGAGTGCTGACGTTCTCTCCTCTGCGCAAGCCGCTTGCATGTCAAAGGGGGGCTCTCTGAGCATCACGCCTGAGGAGCCCTTACCAACACTCAGTGCCCTACACCTCCTGGCCTTGTCCAGGCAACACGACCTGACATACCAGCGACGGCTGTAGCCCATTCGGGGGCTGGGTCCTGACGATGTAGAGCACCAAGGTAAGCGAAGAAAGGAAAATAGGCCTCGCGAGGGGACCTCACAAGGAAGCATACATTGCAGCAAATCATTGTCACAGCCCTAGCTTAGTCTTTGTCTGTCAATGCATGATCTTCATGTCATCATGTTTATATTTCAACTTAATCTGAAATGGGGAATTACCAAACCCTAGCAACCTTTGAAATACTAGGTTCAAATAAAATATTTTTCAATGAACCCAAAATGCTCTTCCAAACTGTTCATCATTTCTAGAATAAGGTGGAAGCATCTACCAAAAATGTTGCACACTTTTCCAAGACATATTTGGGCTTTGAATTAATCCAGTAATTATTTGAATTGGAGCGAATAAATGCTATAAATAAATTTAGAGCTACAGTAATTCTGAAACTTTTTGTGGGGCTTTGGAATAATTCATACTGTAGCCACAATAATTTTCAGAAGCTGCTAAAATAGTTTGGTTTGAAAACCAAATTCAAACAGAATTGCAAAACAGAAAAAAATAGAAAAGCAGAGGAAACCTACCTGGCCTTACCTGTAGCCGGCCCGGCTGGCGGCCCAGTCCACCACCTGGCGCTGCCAGTCGTCCCTAACCTCTGCCAGAAGGCAGAGGCGAAGGAGGGCACGGCGTGTGATGGTGTCCTGGACTAAGGGGTGCTAACCTAGCCGGCCCGTCTCCTCGGATTGGGCTGATGGGCCCTCGTACGTGATCAGGATGGACTCTGGAGGCTGTATACAGGAAGCGTGATCGAGACTGCCTCTACCGAAGACTTGACGTATACTCCAAGATCTCTCCTGCCGCCTCTCTCTTAAGATACCGACTTTGTAACCCTAGGTACCCTCCCTGGAGTGTATATAAGCCATAGGCTTTAGCCAGTAAGGGGGACATCAACGCAATATCACTCACCTAGTCCAAGAAGTTAGACACATATTACGATCTTGAGGTAGATCAACTCTGTACTTGATACATCTCCATCAATATAAACAGAAGCATGACGTAGGGTTTTACCTCCATCAAGAGGACCCGAACCTGGGTAAACATCGTCTCCCTTGTCTCTGTTACCACCGATCCGAGATCCACAGCTCGGGACCCCCTACCCCGAGGTCTACCGGTTTTTACACTGACACTGGTGCTTTCATTGAGAGTCCCACTGTGCGATCGCCAAAAGGATCGATAGGATCGCCGGTTAACGGCCTTAAACCCATGGAGCGCGTCTCCACGTTTGAATCTTTGGTCACAGAGACGCCTCCACATAATGTGGAAGCGAACCATGACCCCTCTTTGGTTCCAACAAGGATCCCCTCACAGACAAAGGGCTAAGATACTTCTTGGAAAGCGGATCGGACGGCAACCTGCCGGCGACCAACCCCCAGATCAATTCGGTTAAACCGGTAATCGCGGATTCGACGTCAAGTGAGAATAACGAGGTCTTGAGCCCGCGGTCTTTAGAGATCGGGGCTGGCCCGCTTACTTCCCATATAGAATATCGCCCCGATAACTCCGGCCCACCTAACATCTGGGACTTGGCCTATGTACGACAGCTCCCTGATGAGCCGATCAGATGATACTGGGCCAGATTCTTGTCCGTCAAGAGCAAGATTCTGGATTGCCAAGACTCTGACATAATCGCCGCCTTCGAGCACGGATGCAAGGATAAAGGTGTCTCGAACGTCCTAGCTCGTCATTGCATCCAAACACTCCCTGAATTAACCAACCTGGTAGCGCGATTTTGTGCCATCGAAGATGCCTGGCGAACCGAGGAAAGCACGGACTCGATCTGTGAGTACTACCCGGAACACGACCGATCGGCACTTTGGCGTGAAAATCACAAACGAAACACTCCGGGCGATCGACCCCGGAAGAAGAGGCAAACCTCCGGCTACCCCGGAACAGCTCTAGATGGCTTTCTGGATAAACCATGCCCGATCCACGCCGTATTTATTAACTCCTGGCCGACTCACAGCCTTCGCGACTGTTAGGTGTTGAGGCAGGTGGCCAAAGGGGGACCCGCTCTCCTGGCGGGCACCTCCAGCCGCCTTGAACAGACCTCGGAAGGAGACGAGGTCCTAATGATTTATGAGACCTTTATGTCTAACAACCAGCGCAAACGGGCCCTGCGGGAAATTAATTCCGTCTGGCAAGTACCACCTCGGGGCGCGTGGATAGACACGCCGATCACCTTCAACCACCACGATCAGCCGAAGTCGGCCCTAAACAGGTGTCCCGCCACGCTAGTCCTCAACCCAATCGTGGACCACTGCCACCTCCATAAGGTCCTTATGGACGGAGGTAGTAGCTTGAATCTAATATACGAGGACACTCTGGACAAAATGCACATCGATAAATCGCGCATAGAACAGAGCACCACTACCTTCAAAGGAATAGTCCCTGGACGAGAGGCACGCTGTAGCGGAAAGATAACACTGGACGTAGTCTTTGGGGCTCCGGACAATTATCGCTCTGAGGAGATTACGTTCCACATCGCACCTTTCAAGAGCAGATACCATGACATCCTCGGATGAGACGCTTTTTCAAAATTTCAAGCAGTGCCGCACAACGGCTACATGAAGCTCAAGATATCGGGACCGAAGGGGATCATTACTATATCAAGCGATCCCGACAAGGCACTCAAAGCCGAGAATAAAATGGTGTCCATCGCCCTCGATACTCTGGCCAAAGCCTTCGCGGCCGAGGAGCTGACCGCGCTGCGCGCCGAGGTCGACCGAGACGATGTCGTTCTCGACAAAAGATCAAAACCTACCTCTTTCAAACGGGCTGACGAGATAGTCAAATTCCAGGTTCACCCTATGGACCCTGCTAAAATGGCGTCCATAGGGGCTAACCTCGACCCAGAAGTTGCCGAAGCCCTACGCACTTTCCTCAGGGAAAACTAGGACATATTCGCCTGGCACCCTTCTGATATGCCAGGGATACCCCGTAGGCTGGCAGAGCATAGCCTAAATGTACTAACAGGTTACAAGCCTATTAAACAAACACTTCGGCATTTCTCCGAGCCCAAGCGTCAAGCAATAGGCGAGGAACTAGCAAAGCTGCTGGAGGCAGGATTCATCAGGGACATAAAACACCCTGACTGTCTAGCCAATTTGGTCATGGTACCAAAAAACGACAGGTCATGGCGGTTGTGTGTCGATTTCAAAGACCACAATAAAGCTTGCCCCAAAGACCCCTTCCCCTTACCCCGTATTGATCAAATCATGGACGCCACCGTAGGCCATGATGCGCTTTGCTTCCTGACGCCTACTCAGGATATCATCAGATAAAGATGAAGGAATCCGACCAGGCAGCAATGACATTCATCACGCCCTATGGGCCATTTTGTTTCAACACAATGCCTTTCGGACTAAAGAACGCTGGCGCCACGTACCAGCGTATGATTCAAACATGCCTGAAAGAACACATCGGAAAGACCGCTGAGGCCTACATAGATGATGTAGTTGTCAAAACTAAACACGTCAACCAGTTGGTGAACAACCTTCGAGATACATTTGCTAGCCTGCGGGAATATCAAATAAAACTCAATCCGGAGAAATGCATTTTCGGAGTCCCAGCTGGCAAACTCCTCGGTTTCATCGTATCTAGCCGAGGAATTGAAGCCAATCCGGCTAAAATTCGAGCCTTGGATCGTTTGGAGATTCCAACAGAGCTCAAGCACGTACAAAAACTGGCGGGCTGCGTAGCAGCCTTGAGCCACTTCATATCATGGCTCAGAGAAAAAGCCTTACCCCTGTACAAGCTGTTAAAACAGACCAAAACATTCCAATGGACCAAGGAGGCCGCGGCGGCCCTGGAAGACATCAAGGCCCTCCTCGCTACCAATCCCGTCTTGGCAGCACCAGGTGTTTGCGAACCGATGAAACTATACATCTCGGCCACAAACCAGGTGGTTAGCGCAGTCCTCGTGGTCAAACGAGACATGGAAGGTCACAAGTTCTAGGTCCAGAAACCCGTATATTACGTATCTGTGGTCTTAACTCCCTGCAAGACACGCTACCCTCATTATCAAAATATAGCTTACGCAGTCTTCGTGGCATCACGAAAACTTTGACACTACTTTCAAGAGTGCGCGGTGACCGTGGCATCCAACGTCCCGTTAAGTGACATAATCAATAATAGGGATGCAATGGGGCGCGTCGCCAAATGGGCCATAGAGCTCCTGCCTTTTGAAATTATCTACAAACCACGCCGGGCCATCAAATCCCAGGTGTTGGCGGACTTCGTGGCCGAATAGACCGAAGCCGAACTCCCCCGTGAGTACAGTACCTACTCACATTGGACAATGTATTTCGATGGCTCCAAAATGCTCGCCGGCCTAGGGGCTGGCGTGGTGCTCACATCCCCCATGGGAGATAACATTAGATATGTACTACAAATCATGTACACGGACTCCAACAATGCAGCCGAATATGAAGCCCTCCTACACGGACTTCGGATAGCAGTCTCCATGGGTGTCAAACGCCTCGAGGTCCGAGGTGATTCCAACCGCGCCATCTCACAAATCAACAGCGAGTTCGACGCCAAAGACCCAAAGATGACAGCTTACCGAAATGCCGTCATAAAGATCTCGGTCAGGTTCGAGGGGTTGGAATTTCACCATATACCCCGAGATAGCAACCAGGCCGCAGATGTACTCGCCCGATTAGGCACAAAGCGGGATAAGGTTCCCGAAAACACCTTCCTCGAACGGCTTTTCAAGCCATCTGTAGTCTGGCAAGATAGCAAAGGAACGTCGGAATCAACCAACGACGGGAAATAGGCCCCGCCCGAAGAAGAAGATGGTATCATAAGCGGGTCAATGATCCGGAAGCCTGCTTCAGCGCACGAAGTCAAGGCAGTTATCGCACCATGGACCCAGCCGCTCCTCGCATACCTACTCCGAAAAGAGCTCCCCGATAACCAAACCGACTCCCGCCGGATGCAGTCTAAAGCTTACAAGGTTCATGAAGGGGAACTTTATAAAATGAGCACAACGGGCGTCCTCCAGAGATGCATATCCGAGGAAGAAGGAAAACTCGTACTTCGGGAGATACACTCCGGCATGAGCGGACATCACGCCGCTGCTCGGACCCTGGTCAGCAAGGCTTTTCGAGCCGGTTTCTACTGGCCAACGGCAGGTGCCGATGCCTCGGCATGAGTACAGCGTTGCCCAGGCTGCCAGGTATTCGCCAAGCAGAGCCACATGCCCCCCCACGGCCCTTCGCACCATCCCCATTACTTGGCCCTTCGCGGTCTGGGGGCTCGATATGGTCGGGCCACTCAAGGGAGGATCAAACAAAAACAAATACCTCCTCGTTATGGTAGACAAATTTACCAAGTGGATCTAAGCAAAGCCGGTCACCTCGGCCGAAGTCGTCCAGGTAATCGGATTCATCTCGGGGGTAGTACATCGTTACGGTGTCCCCCACAGTCTGATTACAGACAACAGAACCAACTTCACGGCCAAAGAGGTTAAGGCATGGTGTAAGAAACTAGGCTTTAAGCTCAACTACGCGTCCGTCTACCACCCGCAGTCTAATGGGCAGGTGGAGCGAGCCAATGGACTTATCCTTAGTGGAATTAAGCCAGGGCTAGATCGCTCCCTTAAAAAAGCCGATTGTAAATGGGTTGAGGAACTTGATTCCGTACTATAGGGCTTGTGTACAACACGAAACAGGTCCACAGGATATACCCCGTTTTCTATGGTGTATGGCGCCGAAGCGGTCCTCCCCTATGATATCATACATGATGCACCTCGGGTGCGCATGTATGAGGAGCTAGAGGCCGAGCTCGATCGGCAAGATGCCCTAGACGCTCTCGAAGAAGAGTGCAGCGTCGCACGGGCAAGATCAGCTATTTATCAGCAGCAAGCCCGGCGCTGCCATGGTAGAGAGGTTCGTGCCAAAGAATTCAATGTCGGGGATCTCGTAATGAGACTACACCCCGAAAAACAAAAACACAAGCTCTCCCCTAGATGGGACGGGCCGTTTATCATTGACCAAGTACTCATCGGAGGAGCCTATCGAATCTGAGATCTAGAGGACGGCCGATTAGAGCCCCACCCATGAAACGCGGCGCTACTCCGACGTTTCTACGCTTGACACCACGCATACGGTCCATGTAAATAACTTGTGCATTTTCTTTAAACTTAATCTTTTACTCATTATTTATTTTCCCACCTCGGAACGTTATTCAATGACCCCGAGGACAATCTAGCATGTTCTTTTCAAAACAAGAGCTAGGCCACCTCTTATGTACTATCGTTGTTTGAGCCACTATATGCATCGATTCGCTTTAAGATTTGGCCAAGCTGGGTTGCCCGGCTCCTGTGCTTGCCCCTTACGTTTCCGATGTTTCGGCTAGGGGCCAAAGGGAGCACCACTGTGATTGTCACTCCCGGATCAGCCGGTGTAGTACCTCAGACGGATAAAGCCGAAAGCTAGCGTTCTTAGAATGCGAATCGGTTGGCCTGGACGTAGGACTAACGTGGCAGGGGTCTTTTCAAACCCCGACCAGGGGCTTTACCCCCGAGGTCATTCGTCTTCGGACAGTGGTGCTCGACATAGTAACCCGAGGAAAGGAACTGTTGGAAGAACTATTTTCCTCGGAAGATGTTTCTTACGTTAAATAGTAATATAACATAACTTTCCATTACCCTTTTGTCTTTTGAGCCGCGTAGCCCGATTGCCTTGTCGCCTGAAGCACCTGGTCCGATAACCTCGGCCAGTAGTATGGGACACTCCTCAGAGTTTATCTGAGGAGGCAGAAGCCAAAGGCTGGCTGACAAGAGTTTGGATGCACGGATTGAAACATAAGACATAAAATACTTCGGTACATAAAGTCATACAAAATTTGCATGCGCGGTCTAGCCCGTCTATTTAGGTGTCCAACGTGCAGTCCTTCTGCGAGAATCGTGCTGCAGACATTACACTCTCATAAGCATGACTAGCGGGGATTTCTTTCCCGTCAGACCCCATGGGCCCCACATCTGCTAATTCCGTCGTCTTTAGACCAGTGTAGTGGGCCTTCACCATGACCCAAGCCTCCCTCGCACCTTCTCGGCAAGCTGATACTTTCCAAGTCAGGATCCGGCACCGAGCTCTCTTTAGCTGTTCGGCCAGCACGGCCATGTCTTCGGGGACCGACACCTCGGGCCATAACGCCTGGTGCACATCCTTCATCGATTTCTATGCCCTTTCGTACACCTCGGATAGACGAACGACCATGTCCTCGGACATCGGACCTCGAGATTCCGGAGGAAGGCTAGACAAAGAAGCTGCCAAACAAAATAACATTCGCATGAGAAATCATCTCGGACAAGTTACACGACAACCATTCCTTAGAGACTTATAAACTTACCATAAATCATGTCGTCCGTTTGCCGATTCTTTGTTTCCGCAACAGTGAGGCGAGCTTTTAAGCTCTCAATTTCCTGGGCCTGGCGGGCGTTCTCAGCCCTAAGCGCATTCACGATGTCCGCTCTCTCAGTGACCACATGTTGATTTGCCTGGTGTTGCGCTTCAGCATATGCCAGATCCTCACGGGCCTGCTTCAGATCTCTTTTAAGATGGCCCAGGGCTTCCGCTGCTACAAGCGATTCTGGCGTCAGCTTTATTTTTTGGTATCACCCACTTCAAACACTAAGCACTTACCATGCGCCTCTCTAGTGAATTTCTTCACCTGTTCAACCTCGGACAAAGCCGTGTCAAGCTGCACCTTTGTTTGGGCCAACGCCGAGGTCAATTGCTCGTTCTTCAAGCAAGCTTCCTGTTATGACAGTGATTGCTGGTTAGTATTCATGTCTTGATTCGACCCCAAGGGCTCATACCAAGCCTTAGGGGCTACTACCATACTTGGTAGTCATATTTGTCTTTAAACCTTACCCGCAGCACCCGTGACAAGACCTCCAGTGACTCATCAAAGGCACCTCGGGTTGCCCCGAGGTATGCGTCCACTGCGCTGAGAGCACTGAACTCGCTGTCTGAGAAAGCCGGATTGTTCAAAGAAGCTTTTCGCCGGCGATAATTCGCGGCGCATTGAATCTCGGACGGAGTGGCCGATGTCGCCGAGTCCTCGGGCTGGGCGGCTCTAGGGTCAACCCTCGCGGGATTTCGGGCCTCTGTTTCCTTGGGTGGGGCTGTGGCTCCCTTGGCCTCCACATGTGCTGTGGTGGGTGAAGGTTGTCTGCATATAATTGGGATGTTAGAATCCGAAGTGTCTTTGCTGCAACATAGATCGAAGTATTACCTGGTGATGGAGGGGGCACTTTTGCCTGCCCCCGTAACCTCGGCTCGAGCTTCTCGTACTTCTGGCGGAGCCCTTTCCAGTGAAGCCGTTTCTTTGCGTAGGTGTTGGGGGCACCGCCCCTTTTGAGGAGAAGTCAGAAGGCTGGGGACTGGAGGACGAGGGGCTCTCTTTCGTTTAGACGAAGGGAGTGTTACCGATGAGGTTGGCCTCGTCCCCGGCGTGTCAGGGATTACCGCTACTTTTGAGCCGTAAAGGCTCTCCAGGAAAAAAAACTCCTCCCTTCATAAATAAGCCCCAGGTCTTCATCCTCGTGGTAAAGAGGGTCTTCCGCATGGCAGTGCAGTTCCGGCTCAGGGGCCGGACTGCTCACACCCTCGAGCCAACGCCTCCACCTCTGTTCAACCGATGTGTAATGGGTTAATGTTAAGGATCCCGAGGTAAAACAGAAGAACTCGGAATGGAAACTTACTATGTCAGGAGGGTTGTAGTACGACAGCCCGTCTTGGAACTGGCGCCTGGCAAACCCGTCGGCGGACTCTTGGTCCATGCTGGCCAGTATGGCTCCAAGGGTCATTTGGTCCATAAAAGCCCCCTTGATGGATCGAGAGGCGTCCTCGGACCCATTATACTCACACAATAAGTGCTGGCGCTGCCGGAGGGGTTGGACTCTTCGGTCTAGAGCCACCGCCATCACATCAATGACGGTGAGGCCAGTGCTTGACAGAAGCTTCACCTTGGCCGCTAGCCTAGTCACGGCTTCGTCCTCCTCTTGAGCCAAACTCTGCGGCCTCCAACTCTAACGCTTCCTCGGTGGATCCAATGAGAAGGGCGGGAGAACTGGCCGGACTGGCTCGTACAACAGGACGTCGTTGATGTAGAACCACTCGGAAGGCCAGTAATTGGTGTCCTCCCGAGGTGTTCCCGCTGGATAGCCAGTCTTGTCGACTCGGCAGACTTCTGCTCCTCCAACCTCGAATAGCTTGTCGGCCGAGGAGCGGGGCACGACACAGAAGAACTTTCGCCATAATCCGAACTGCGCCTGACAGCCGAGGTGTAGATCGCCGAGCGCGACGAACCCTGCGATGTGCAGTATCGAATTCGGGGAGAGATGATGTAGCTGCAACCCATAGAACTCCAGCACGCCGCGGAGGAAAGGGTGGATTGGAAACCCTAAGCCGCGGAGGAGGAAAGGCACGAAGCATACCCACTCATCTCCTCATGGCGAAGGGTAATTTCGGCGTGGGCTTGACCGTCGATGGACGTTAGTCCAAGACGAGTAGCCGCCAGATCCGCATCCGGCAGGTATCCTTGCGTCGCCAAGCGCTCTAATTGAAGGCACGCGACGGAGCAGCTCCCCAGTCCCCTCTATCAGGGCCGTGAGGACGCCTTGACGATCCTTCGTCGCTCGCCATTGTTCGGGCTCTCGAGCTTGGGCTGGGAAGAGAGGGGGATTTTTTGCTGCGGTTGCGGATCCGTACTGCCACCAGCAAGGGCTACACGTCTGTTAAATAAGGGCAGAAGGGGCTGACGCTTCGACGTTTTTTCCATAAAGGGGCCCGATTCCCTAGGCGGCACGATTCTCAAAATCTGAAATTGGGCCCCAACAGAATTCTAAGGGTTGGCCGAGGTCTTTAAATCTGGTCAGAGAATAAAGCACAGGAACTTGTCTATCGAGCCAAGACTCCGGAAGGTGAAGGGCGTCGACTTCGGCATCGAAGACCAGTTCAAGGGCTACTGATGGTGTCCTGGACTAAGGGGTGCTAATCTAGCCGGCCCGTCTACTCGGATTGGGATGATGGCCCCTCGTACGTGATCAGGATGGACTCCGGAGGCTGTATACAGGAAGCGTGATCCAGATTGCCTCTACCGAAGACTTGACGTATACTCCAAGATCTCTCCTGCCGCCTCTCTCTTAAGATACCGACTTTGTAACCCTAGATACCCTCCCTGGCATGTATATAAGCCATAGGGTTTAGCCCGTAAGGGGGACATCAACGCAATATCGCTCACCTAGCCCTAGAAGTTAGACACATATTACGATCTCGAGGTAGATCAACTCTGTACTTGATACATCTCCATCAATATAAGCAGAAGCAGGACGTAGGGTTTTACCTCCATCAAGAGGGCCCGAACCTGGATAAACATCGTCTCCCTCGTCATTGTTACCACCGATCCGAGATCCACAGCTCGGGACCCCCTACCCCGAGGTCTACCAGTTTTTACACCGACAGCGCGCGCCCGCGGCCTCCACGCCACCTGCCTGCCTGGCCCTCCCCTGGCCAGCGCGACGCCGCCAATGACACGCCGCTGCCGTCTGGACCCCCCTGACCTCCTCACTCTCCCCTTCGCTCTCCCACATCTCCTTCTCGCCTCGGCCGAGCGCGTCCATCATCGCCGTTCACCGCATGCGTAGCCACCACCAATCCATGTCGCCCCGTGATGTCCCCGAGCTCCGCAATGATGCCCTCGTCCTCTCCATCGAGCCACGCGAGCTCGACGCGCTGCAACGTCGCCATCGCCGCCATCTTCACCGTCGACCGCCGGTGATCGCCTTTGCCCGTTCGTCGTCTCTGACGCCTCCTCGAGCTCGCCGATGACACTAGTAGATTCGCCGTGAGCCCCTCTTCGTTTCCCATCACCTCTCTCTCCCGCGGTCGTCCTCTAGCTGGCCTCCCCGCCATGGCCGAGAGCTCCCCGTCGCTGTGCCTGTCGTCACCATTGCTAGCAGCCCCGCCTGGCCAACCCGAGCACGCAGCCGTGCTCAGGATGCTCTCAGGAAGCCATAGAGCTCCTCGCCGCTTCCCCAAGGACATGGCAGCACCGCAGCCACACGCGCCCGAGCTCCGACCGCCGCTGTCGTCGTTGCCGTTGCCGCTGTAGTCCGCCCCAGCTCCAGCCACCACCACCATCGGACGTGCCTCGCTGCAGGCATTCCAACGCGCCCAGCCGCGTGACCTCTCGTCGCCGGAGTTGGCCGGACGGGCAACGCCGCCGTGCTCCAGTTATCGCCGGCGCTAACCTGCTGACGTGGTGCCGGTTTAGTTAGCGCTAATGACCAGCTAATCACCTTGTGAGAGTACAGATGGGCCCCACGCCATTTTTAACTCTGGGTTAATTTCAGTTTAGATTTAATTAAACACACGGGACCCACACGTCAGTTTGACCGTGCTGACATCATCGTTGACTGGCCCCACCTGTCAGCTTTGACTTGACCACGTCAGCATTGACCCGGACCCACTGGTCAGCCTCTGTAGTTGACTGGGTTGACCCTGCTGACATCATGTTGACGCAGTGCTGACGCAATAAAGAGTTTCTGGAATTTCAAATAAATCTTAAATGATTTATTTATTTCAGAAAATTAGCAAAACTTTAGAAAATCAATCGTAACTGCAAATGAAATAATTTATATATGAAAAATGATCAAAAATATATGAAGAATCTGTTTATGCCATGTTCATGCAAGTTTGAGCAAGATAACATCACCAACTAGGACAAATCATGGTTATGGAATATATCTTAAATAGTTTTGGAGTTGGAATTTGCTATATGTTTGAATTCCACTTCAACTAAGTTGGATAATCATTGCATTAGGTGAATTCAGTACCTTAACATGTCATGGCATTCATTTCTATGTGCATAGCATTGAATGTGTTTCCTTTCCTATTGCCGGTGTTTGTTCCTTCACGGTAGATGTTGTTCCGATGATGAGATCGATGACGCCGATGAAGAGCTATACTATCTTCAGAAATGCCAGGCAAGCAAACCCCCATTGAGCATTCTGATACAATCCCATTCTCTCACTCTTGCTCTCTTTTACTACATTAGGATAACAACGGTTCAACTATTATATGTTGCGGTAGTTGAACCCATTCCTCTGCATGACCTGTCTTTGCCACAGTAAATAGTTGAAACCCACTAGCATGAGTAGGAGTTGTTTGAGCCATGATGTGCCTACTCATTCATGCTTTCTTGTTATGCCTGCTATGCTTAGAGTTGTGTCAGGTCTGATTCATCCGGGATGGATTGGAATGGTGGTGAACATGTCCTACTGTGTGAGAGCTAAGTGTGTGAACACGTTTTGGTAAAGGTAGCGATGAGAGGCCATGTAGGAGTACATGGTGGGTTGTCTCATTGGGACCGTCCTCAGGAACTGAGTTCTGTGTTTGTGATCCAAGACAGATACTACCACGCATTGGGATCGAAACCAATGACCCCTCTTGACTTATTAATCGCCCAGATCTCTGTCCAGGAGTTGCAACTAGTTTCTGGTGTTTGTAGGTAGTGCTAGTAGTCTACCAAGTGGCACCCGGCCAGGTGGGCTTGGGATAGACTAGGCATCGGGCCTCGGTGTACCAAGTGGCACCCGGATGGTGGACTTGGGAACCCTGCACACATCGTTTGGGGCCGTAGTGGAAACCTCAGCCGGACTTCCTTGCGGGTCGGACTCAAATAGGAGATAAACCTGGACTAGAGTCTTGTGTGGTTAGTGAGGTCGTGGCCGACACCCTCGCCAGGCTTCCGCTTGAAGGTTGCCGAGATACATGACGTGTACATGGTGGTAAGTGGTGAGAGCGTGTGTGAAGAAGTACACCCCTGCAGGGTAATATGATCTATTCGAATAGCCGCATACGCGGATATGGACTACTTGGAAAGCTTACGTTGTTCATAGACAAGTTGAAATGGATACTTTAAAATGCGCAAGATAAGTGTGAGTGCTATGGATGGCCTTCTCGTAGGGAGACGGGAGCGGATCCATAGTGGTGTATTGATATGGTGAATATGTGGACTCGTGTGCGCTTTCTCACCTCAAAGGATATACTGGTAGTCGTAGTATAGGTTAGCCACTGAGTCAAAGCTGGCTTGCTGCAGTTAAACTCCACAACCCCATTGTTGATACTGATGCATATGTAGCTAGTTCTGATGTAAGTCTTGCTGAGTACCTTTGTACTCATGGTTGCTTAATTTATGTTTTTGCAGAGGAGACTTCAGTCTCACTAGTAGTTCCACGTGGGCTTTGATGAGTAGTTTGGGAATCCCAGACAGAGGTCTGGTCCCTATGGAGGGTCTTGTAGATAGTCAGGCTTTGTAGCCTTCTTTCTTTTTAGCTGTCTGTACTCAGACAGGTTATGCTTCCGCTTTGTGCTTGTATGACTTGAATGTTGGGTCGTGAGACCCATGTTTGTAATATCATGCTATGTAAGGCTCCTCGGAGCCCTCTTAAATAAATACTTTGAGTCATAGAGTTATGTTGTTATGCCATGTTGTATCTACACATATCGAGCATATTGTGTGTATGTTATTGAAATGCTTTGTTATGTGTGGGATCCGACACCTAGTTGTTTATTCTTGGTAGCCTTCCTTATGGGGAAATGCCTCCTAGTGCTTCCATCCGGAACACCTGGATTGACCGGCATGTGTCCTTCTTTGCTCTTGTGTCTGTCCCTACGGGGAAATGTCACGCGGTGTTTGACTGGAGTCCTTGTAGCTTGCTACGACTCGGTTACACTCGCTGTTGACCGACACGTGCATTGTTGGGTCATGTATGCATGTCCCTGTAAGTTTGTGCCACCTTGGTTTACGACTAGTCATGTTGGCCCGGGTTCTCTGTCACATGGATGCTAGTGACACAATCATATACGTGAGCCAAAAGGCGCAAATGGTCCCGGCCCAGGTAAAGGCGGCAGCCGTGGGTTACCGTGCGTGAGGCCGCAAAGTGATATGATGTGTTACATGCTAGACCGGTGTGACTTAGGATCGGGGTCCTGACAGCTTTGGTATCAGAGCTTGACTGCCTATAGGATTACCAAGCCAAACTAGTCGAAGTCGAGTCTAGAAATGCTCTAGTTATATAAGGGAATTGATTGTGGAAGGGAACGTAAGGCTCTTTTTACTCCTTTCCTCGTGTCATGCTAATTCTGAGTCACCCTCTTCTTTTCTACGGGGTTTAAGAACTAGGCTTCTCATCTATCTATCAGGATGACGACTTACTATGCTGGAGACTTGTAGGAAAGGTGTTGTCTTCTTGGATCAGTGTTTCCAAAATAATTCAGTTGTTGATTTGTCAGTTGTCTTGCAGGTTGTCTCATATTTCATGCCCGTACAGCCGTTATGCTATCCGAGTTACCCAAGGTTCCTAAATAATCTGATGCATTTGCAACCTCTTTTCTCCCCGTTCCCGATGTCTTTTGGCCAGACTAGACACACAAATTGTTGTGTTGAGGTATCCCATTGCCTCGACATAGATATTGAAGTTAATAGGAAACTATGTTATCATAAGTGAACCACCCAGAGATTCAACCTATGTGATTTATCCCTAGTGTGATAATTCTGGCCATCATTTCCGAAAGTATCTCATGATGCCATTTAGTTAGTAGGTATTCCATCACTGGCTTCTTGGACCTATGATTCATCCTACTCATTTCTTTTGGTGCTGTTTGTAGCTCCTTTAGGTTGGTTAGTAACTTGTTTTAGTCTTCTAGGTCCATGGTATATCATTCTTCCAATACCATGAACCAGGTATGGCAGAAGTTCTTTTGAACCAAAAGATCACAACAAGAGTGCTCTTGATGAGTTCTCCATTCTATATTTGTGACTCTGCCAATCCTCCCTTTCTGCATGGGTTATCCGGAAGAAATATGTTGAGCCTAGTTCGACATGTTAATCTATGCATCCACAACTCAGAAAATCATGTGTTCCTTGGAGTTGTTCCTCTTCAGCTGTATTCTGACTTTCGTCCGTCAGTTGATAGTCAGGAGTAATTGTGCGTCCTTGTTCATCGATGTCTGTTATTCTTGTGGTCTGTCAAGCCATTCCATTTCAGAATGACTAGGAGAAACAAACTCCAGTACCTCATCCATATCTTGGATTGGGTCAAAGCAGTTGTATTCCGCAGATCAAAATACCAATCCAGCTTTTGTTCTGTTCCACCTTGGAGTATTACCCTCTTTATGTCAAGAATGTCATGGGAATTGCACCACCTCCTATGAACTCTTGATACAGTGATACTTCTCGCCATCGTTATTCATTTCTTGGTTTCCGTGTTGTTGTAACCGGAATGCCGACAAGTGAACCGTGATGTGTGAAATCAATACTCTTAGCAACCCTGTTGCTTAGAAGTTAATGGACGATAATTTCATTCTTAGCATGCTGGTTACGAAATCAGCATTCTAAGATTGATCGTGCTACCCAGTCCATTTTTCCTGGTGCACTTTTTGATCAATGAGTTAGGATTGTATGAATCTCTCGCTCTTTTGATCATATCATCTTGCCCTGAAAAGCAAGATTGTTCCCGAGCTTAATAACATATCGGTGGTCTGTGATTTTCCGAATATCTTCTCGGAAGTATTACCAGGTTGTCCCCTGACCGTTATGTTGAGTTCGTGATCAAGTTGGTTTCTCTATAAACCACCCCTTCTCCAAGAATCTGTGTTGGATACCCCGAACTAGTTGGTTAAGCTAAACAACAACTTGGAGAGTTGGAAGATAAAAGCTTGATCTAACTTAGTTCATCCTAAAGGGATATCTTTGTGTTTGTGTGTGTGTTGAAGAAAGATGCTATCTCCACCGATTGACCTTCTTGTTCAGTTGTTGGATCTATTATCTTATCGAATCTTTGATTTGAGTTTGGGTTATTGTCAAATCAACATCAGAACCAACGATTTTCCTAATGTTGTCTTACTCATGGTTGTCTCCTCAAGCATACACCATTATATCTTTTGGTCTGACCAATGCTATCACCGTGTTCACCTAATTATGGAATTCCATCTCTATGGAAATCTCGATAATTTGTTGTTGAGCCCATCGACAACATCATTATCTTCTCCATGATTTTGATTGGACATTAAGCTAGTGTTGGGAACTTTTGAAAGCATTTTCTTCGTGCTAGCTCATGAAGCTTATGTTTGAATGTAAGAAGTGACTTCCTCTAAGTTCATGTGCATTCAATGCAAGTTGCCGCCGTGAACTTGAGAAAGTTGTTTTGCTTCATTGGAATCATTCCAAGTCAGTCATGCATGTGTGAAGTATTATATGGTTTGATAGGCTCGCTACCTCCATTCCATATGTATCCTCTAGCACACCAAGCCACTGATTGAATTGTTCAAGGATAAGAAGTTCATCGATAAGTGCACAAGGACTTCGGTACCCTCGATGATGGTTCCCAACCAGAACTCGGTAGTGCTTCGTCGTAAGATTTCCATGTGGACACGATTGTCCTGGACATTCTGTTCACAGGTATCTTGCAAATCAGCTCATGTTTTGGAGCTTGCTGCCGTAATTCATTTCCTGAGAATCTCGCAACGTCATCTCTTCGATTTGTGTTGCAAACTTTCTTTTCAGACATGCTGAGTCTGAAGCATCCTGTAACCAACCAGATCTGAATCTCGGGCAGATGTGATGGTTGGTACATCCTCCAAGATTTATAATATTGGTCTTACTGTAACCCGGTAGAAGTTATGATGTGGCTAACACACCTAGCTGGAAGACATGTTATTATAATATCTTGTATCAGCAACATTAGCCACTTCCCCATGAGGACTTTGTATGACTTATTCTAGAAGTTGTTCCTCATGGACCCTTTCCGATTCCGAAGTCCGACCTTTACCTGATGTTCTAGATACCAAAACAGTATCTATAGTTGGGTTATGCTAGTACATCAAGGAGAACATTAGAAGCGGAGTGCTAAATGTCTCTCGTTCGATCATCCAAATTTTGTCCCTTGGCCACGTTAAGGTCAAATCTGAGAAAGTGTTGCCTTCCTTTGCATCTGCATCCTCCATCGCTATTCATCATGGTAGTATGAAGTGTTGCCAGGATCTTGGCATAGATGTTGGTAAAAAACCTGATGAATATGGAAATGCTCAAGTTCTTGAAAGCACGCTCAGTCACTAGGTTATATCCTCAGTATCAATTGGAATGTGCCTTCCGTTTGCCGAGTTGTTCTATAACCATAGCTTCCTTTCCAAGCTGAGTATGCCATTTCTTCAAACTCCTTCAAACGGTCATTTATGAATTGCCCTAGCCTGGTATGAAGAGTTCCAATGATCTCTATATCAAAAGTAATTCTTTTTGCCAGTTAAGGGAATAATTCTATGAGTCACCTTTCCTAAGGTGCCCCGTTATGGAATCATGGCAACTATTTCCTCGCTACTTTGAAACCATGTACCATCTTATTCAAGCGTGGAACTGTTGCCTACCAAATTTAATGTTCGTCATCTGCTTCTTTCCATCGCTTCGATGTGTGTTTTGTGCCTCAGCTCAGGAGATGTTCTTACATCTCATTCCATGAGTTGATCGTGAGTAGCCTGATCATCGAGAAGATCGATTCATGTAGAGTTTTTATCTCTTGTCATCGTGTTGGGTGAAGATCTCAAAGGCAAGGATGTCAAGATCAACATAATGTAATGGATCAACAACTTTGAGGAGGGCAATTGGATCGAGAAGATTGTGTTAGTTTTGTGTCCCCTCTTTCTTCTTACCTCATGTCTTGAATCTCGGGACGAGATTCTTGTTTAGTGGGGGTGAATTGTCACAGCCCTAGCTTAGTCTTTGTCTGTCAATGCATGATCTTCATGTCATCATGTTTAAATTTCAACTTAATCTGAAATGGGGAATTACCAAACCCTAGCACCCTTTGAAATACTAGGTTCAAATAAAACATTTTTCAATGAACCCAAAATGCTCTTCAAAAATGTTCATCATTTCTAGAATAAGGTGGAAGTATCTACCAAAAATGTTGCACACTATTTGGGCTTTGAATTAATCCAATAATTATTTGAATTGGAGCAAATAAATGCTATAAATAAATTTAGAGCTCCAGTAATTCTGACACTTTTTGTGGGGCTTTGGAATAATTCATACTGCAGCCACAATAATTTTCAGAAGCTGCTCAAATAGTTTGGTTTGAAAACCAAATTCAAACAGAATTGCAAAACAGAAAAAATAGAAAAGCAGAGGAAACCTACCTGGCCTTACCTGTAGCCGGCCTGGCTGGCGGCCCAGTCCACCACCTGGCGCTGCCAGTCGTCCCTAACCTCTGCCAGAAGGCAGAGGCGAAGGAGGGCACGGCGCGCGCCCGCGGCCACCACGCCACCTGCCTGCCTGGCCCTCCCCTGGCCAGCGCGACGCCGCCAATGACACGCCGCTGCCGTCTGGACCCCCTGACCTCCTCACTCTCCCCTTCGCTCTCCCACGTCTCCTTCTCACCTCGGCCAAGCGCGTACGTCGCCGCCGTTCACCGCATGCGTAGCCACCGCCGCTCCCGTGTCGCTCCGTGATGTCCCCGAGCTCCGCAACGATGCCCTCGTCCTCTCCATCGAGCCATGCGAGCTCGAATGCGCTGCAACGTCGCCATCGCCGCCATCTTCACCATCGGCCGCTGGAGATCGCCTTTGCCCGTTCGTCGTCTCCGACACCTCCTCGAGCTCGTCGACGACGCTGGTAGATTCACTGTGAGCCCCTCTTTGTTTCCCATTACCTCTCTCTCGCGCGGTCGTCCTCTAGCTGGCCTCCCCGCCATGGCCGATAGCTCGCCGTCGCTGCGCCTGTCGTCACCATCACTAGCAGCCCCGCCTGCCAACCCGAGCACGCAGCTGTGCTCAGGATGCTCTCCGGAAGCCGTAGAGCTCCTCGCCGCCCCCCTTAGGACATGGCAGAACCACAGCCGCACGCGCCCGAGCTCCGGCCGCCGCTGTCGTCGTTGCCGTTGCCGCTGTAGTCTGCCCCAGCTACGGCCACCACCACCATCGGATGCGCCTTGCTGCGGGTGTTCCAACGCGCCCAGCCACGCGACCTCTCGTCGCCTGAGTTGGCTGGATGGGCAATGCCGCCGTGCTCCGGTTATCGCCGGTGCTAACCTGCTGACGTGGCGCCGGTTTAGTTAGCGCTAATGACCTGCTAATCACCCTGTGAGAGTATCACAGATGGGACCCATGCCCTATTTAACTCTGGGTTAATTTTAGTTTACATTTAATTAAACCCATGGGACCGACGCGTCAGTTTGACCGTGCTGACGTAACCGTTGACTGGCCCCACCTGTCAGCTTTGACTTGGCCACGTCAGCGTTGACCCGGACCCACTGGTCAGCCTCTATAGTTGACTGGGTTGACCCTGCTGACATCATGTTGACGCAGTGCTGACGCAATAAAGATTTTCTGGAATTTCAAATAAATCTTAAATGATTTATTTATTTCAGAAAATTAGCAAAACTTCAAAAAATCATAGAAAATCAACTGTAACTCCAAATGAAATAATTTATATATGAAAAATGATCAGAAAAATATGAAGAATCTGTTTATGCCATGTTCATGCATGTTTGAGCAAGATAACATCACCAACTAGGACAAATCATGGTTATGGAATATATGGTAAATAGTTTTGGAGTTGGAATTTGCTATATGTTTGAATTCCACTCCAACTAACTTGGATAATCATTGCATTAGGTGAATTCAGTACCTTAACCTGTCATGGCATTCATTTGTATGTGCATTGCATTGAATATGTTTCCTTTCCTATTGCCGGTGTTTGTTCCTTCCGGTAGATGTTGTTCCGACGATGAGATCGATGACACCGATGAAGAGCTATACTATCTTCAGAAGTGCCAGGCAAGCTAACCCCCATTGAGCATTCCGATACAATCCCACTCTCCCGCTCTTGCTCTCTTTTACTGCATTAGGACAACAATGATTCAACTATTACATGTTGTGGTAATTGAACCCATTCCTCTGCATGACCTGTCTTTGCCACAGTAAATAGTTGAAACCCACTAGCATGAGTAGGAGTTGTTTGAGCCATGATGTGCCTACTCATTCATGCTTTCTTGTTATGCCTGCTATCCTTAGAGTTGTGTCAGGTCTGATTCATCCGGGATGGATTGGAATGGTGGTGAACATGTCCTACTGTGTGAGAGCTAAGTGTGTGAACACGTTTTGGTAAAGGTAGCGATGAGAGGCCATGTAGGAGTACATGGTGGGTTGTCTCATTGGGACTGTCCTCAGGAACTGAGTTCCGTGTTTGTGATCCAAGACAGATACTACCACGCATTGGGCTTGAAACCAATGACCCTTCTCGACTTATTAATCGCCCTGATCTCTCTCCAGGAGTTGCAACTAGTTTCTGGTGTTTGTAGGTTGTGCTAGTAGTCTACCAAGTGGCACCCGGCTAGGTGGGCTTGGGACAGACAAGGCACTGTGGCCCGGTGTACCAAGTGGCACCCGGATGGTGGACTTGGGAACCCTGCACACATCGTTTAGGGCCGTAGTGGAAACCTCGGCCGGACTTCCTTACGGGTCGGACTCAAATAGGTGATAAACCTGGACTAGAGTTTTGTGTGGTTAGTCAGGTCATGGCCGACACCCTCGCCAGGCTTCCGCTTGAAGGTTGCCGAGATACATGACGTGTACATGGTGGTAAGTGGTGAGAGCGTGTGTGAAGAAGTACACCCCTGCAGGGTAATATGATCTATTCGAATAGCCGCGTCCGCGGACATGGACTACTTGGAAAGCTTACATTGTTCATAGAAAAGTTGAAATGGATACTTTAAAATGCGCAAGATAAGTGTGAGTGCTATGGATGGCCTTCTCGTAGGGAGACGGGAGCGGATCCATAGTGGTGTATTGATATGGTGAATATGTGGACTCGTGTGCGCTTTCTCACCTCAAAGGATATACTGGTAGTCGTAGTATAGGTTAGCCACTGAGTCAAAGCTGGCTTGCTGCAGTTAAACTCCACAACCCCATTGTTGATACTAATGCATATGTAGCTAGTTCTGATGTAATTCTTGCTGAGTACCTTTGTACTCATGGTTGCTTAATTTATGTTTTTGCAGAGGAGACTTCAGTCTCACTAGTAGTTCCATGTGGGCTTTGACGAGTAGTTTGGGAATCCCAGACAGAGGTCTGGTCCCTATGGAGGGTCTTGTAGATAGTCAGGCTTTCTAGCCTTCTTTCTTTTTAGCTGTCTGTACCCAGACAGGTTATGCTTCCGCTTGTTGCTTGTATGACTTGAATGTTGGGTCATGAGACCCATGTTTGTAATATCATGCTATGTAAGGCTCCTCGGAGCCCTCTTAAATAAATACTTTGAGTCATAGAGTTATGTTGTGATGCCATGTTGTATCTACACATATCGAGCATATTGTGTGTATGTTATTGAAATGCTTTGGTATGTGTGGGATCCGGCACCTAGTTATTTATTCATGGTAGCCTTCCTTATGGGGAAATGCCTCCTAGTGCTTCCATCCGGAACACCTGGATTGACCGGCATGTGTCCTTCTTTGCTCCTGTGTCTGTCCCGACAGGGAAATGTCACGCGGTGTTTTACTGGAGTCCTTGTAGCTTGCTATGACTCGGTTACACTCGCTGTTGACCGACACGTGCATTGCTGGGTCATGTATGCCTGTCCCTGTAAGTTTGTACCACCTTGGTTTACGACTAGTCATGTCGGCCCGGGTTCTCTATCACATGGATGCTAGCGACACAATCATATACGTGAGCCAAAAGGCGCAAACGGTCCTGGCCCAGGTAAAGGCGACAGCCGTGGGTTACCGTGCGTGAGGCCGCAAAGTGATATGATGTGTTACATGCTAGACCGGTGTCACTTAGGATCGGGGTCCTGACAATCATAAAGTACTTAAACCAAAGACATCGTTTTTACGCCCCCACGGGGCTACATCGATCTATTACAGGAACAAATGAAAAGGGCCAACGGGGAGCGCGGCACATCTTCAAGATCCGACTGGGGTGCTACCTGCGCCTAGTCGGAATCTTCGTCTTCACTGTTGATGCACGGGGAGCCTTCATCACTCTCGCCCCTACTACTGGAGTCGGTGCTGCCGTCGTTGTCGCCCTCGCCGGAGGAGTCGGAGCCGCTACCGCTCTTACTCTCCGCGTAGCACTCCATGCGGGTACCAGAGACCCCGAAGAACTTCACGAAGAGGGTGGCGGCTCTGTGGTACTTGAACTAGAGGAGATGCCCCTGCCTTAGGCCACGCGCGTGGGCAAAAGACTTCCACCCCGCTTCAGGAACATGAAGCCAGCGGGAGAGAACTCGATTGCCACCCAGGAGGGGCCGTTGCAGTAGCCGTCCGCCTGCAGCCATAGACCCAGGGGTCCGCTGCCCTCCATCGCTCTCGCAAAGGAGTCAGGGAGCCAGAGCCAGCTGTAGGGCCGTCGATGCAGCCCCACGACGAACTCGTACGCCGCCTCTGCCGTGTGGAATCCCGCCTGGGGAGGACGGGCGGCCACCTCGCCTCGGCTGAGGGGGGCGGCCCTTCCGTGAGCACTGGGGCCTGCTTCGGCGGCAGCCAAGGAGCGCCCCTGGCCCCAAGGAGGAACCCTCGTGGCCGCAGCGGAAGCGCGGGCTCGCCCTCTGCCCCTCGCCATCGCAGCAGTGGCCCTGGAAAGAGCGAGGAAGGATGAGAAGTGGAAGAAGGTGAGGGGCAGAGGTAGAAGATGAGTGGGGAGATCTCTATTCCCCACCCCCCCCCCTTTTATAACATCTAGTGGGGATGCTCTCCCTGCCGCTCCGCCTTCTTCGATGTCAGGAATCGAGGAAGCGAAGGGAAGCAAGGATGCCCTGCGCCCCGCGCGGGCAGGCTTTATGGCAGGCGCAGGCAGTTACCAAGGCATAGTGGGGAAGTGGGGGCGTCCCACGTCCTGTCATGCGCCACGCGTCGAACCTGGGCCTCGCAGCCTGTCAGGGCCCGCGCCGTTTCGCTCCCAATGGGTGGGAACTTGCGCGCCACGGGCCTGGGGGCTACTGTTAGGCCATTGGGAACCAGGGTACCATGGCCCGTCTGCCTGCGGCCCAGGAGACGACACTTGGCGAAGGCTAAGACGCGGCCCAACTGCAGGCGCCGCGAAGCGAAGACACCTCGCGAGGCTCCAGCCTCCCGAGGACCCCTCCTCAAGGCGTGAATCACCAAGACTTAGCCGCAGCAGCGGTGGAAGCCTCTCATGAGGCGGCCTCCCGAGGCGGCCCCTCGAGGCGGCTGCCCGAGGTCTACCGAGCCTGACGCCAGCCACACGGTCCTGTGCCCACCACATGGGTGACGCGCGTGGCGACGAACGGTGGCAGAGGCCGCGCTAGCGGGCGCAGACAGAGAGGCTTTCCTCTTTGGTGCCAAAGGGGCAGCCCCAGCTACCCACCTACAAAGCAAGTCCCAAGGACTGCCTGTTTGGCGAAAGAAGACCAAGACAGCAAAGCGCGCAGGGCAGAGGTCATTACCCAGCCCACTGGCGCGTCATGTATCATGCTTTTGCAGGCGAAGACCGACTTTAGTGAGGATAGCCTGGGTGCCTGTCCCCTTTCAAAACCCGCCAATTGTGGCTGCCCTTCCCGCCTAGATTTTCAGGGGAAGAGGACCAGGGTGGCTATAAAAGGGGCAGGGCTGCCATTGTAGAAGAGGGATTCCTTGGTCTCCTACCTTGTACGTGAGAACACCTTCATGCCCACTGCAATCCCAACCACAAGCAGGAGTAGGGTTTTACACCGCAAGGTGGCCCGAACCTGGGTAACCGTCACGTCCACTGTCGTGCTCCGCGCTAGCGCTCTCGCCGTAGCCTCGCCGTGGTCACCCTTGGATCGGTAGGAACTAGCTCGCCCCCAGTGTTCGAACCTTTGGTTCCCTGGAGCCCCGATTCCGACAAATACAATATATATGTCATTAATCTAATGCTCATTGATAATAGATTTCAGAGAAGATCAATGATTGGCATGGCATGGACTAGTGAATGTGGACCCCTCAAAATGCTAAGGACAAAGATTGGCAAAGCTTAAAGACTCTACATTTTTGGTTAAGTGATCCAAGATCACATTGAGTCCATAGGAAAAGCCAATACTATTAAAAGGGGATGAGGTTTTGGTCATGACTCAATTGCTCAAGTGCTTAGTGATATTGCTCCAACATCCTCAAACACTTCTCCACTTCATTCCTATCCAAAACCCGAAAGTTAATCTCGGTCCCACCGAAACACTCCCATCCGGACTCACCGAGATTGCTATATACAATGCCACATGACAAACCCTAACACTTCGGTGTAATCAAAATGGTTCTCGGTCTCACCGACATGGCCTGGCCAAGTTGCTGTAACGATGTCACTTCACTTCGGAATTTCCGAGATTAAATTTTTGGAACTACCAAAATGTGGTCTTGCCCTAGCCATTGCACTTCGGTCTCACCGAGATGTTTTGTTCGGTCTCACCGAAAAGCCTAACGGGCAAGTCTTTTACACTAGTCGGTCTCACCGAGAATTCATGTCGGTGTCACTGAGTTGGGTAAAGTACTTGTAACGGTTGGATTTTTGGTGCTGCCTATATATACCCCTCCACCACCACCTAGTCTATGAGAGAGCCATCAGAATGTGCCTATACTTCCACCATATGTTTTCTGAGAGAGAACCACCTACTCATGTGTTGAGATCAAGAGATTCCAATCCAACCATTTGAATCTTGATTTCTAGCCTCTTCAAGTTGCTTTCCACTCCAATCCTTCTCCTACCCAAGCCAAATCTGTGAGAGAGAGATTGAGTGTTGAGGAGACTATCATTTGAAGCACAAGAGTAAGGAGTTCATCATCAACACACCATTTATTACCTTTTGGAGAGTGATGTCTCCTAGATTGGTTAGGTGTCAATTGGGAGCCTCCAAGATCATGTGGAGTTGAACCAAGGAGTTTGTAAGGGCAAGGAGATCACCTACTTCATGAAGATCTACCCCGAGTGAGGCCAGTCCTTCATGGACGGAAGCCATGGTGGAATAGGCATGGTTGCTTCTTCGTGGACCCTTCGTGGGTGGAGCCCTCCGTGGACTCGCGCAACCGTTACCCTCCGTGGGTTGAAGCCTCCATCAATGTGGACGTACGATAGCACCACCTATCGGAACCATGCCAAAAATCAATGTGTCTTCATTGCGTTTGAAATCTCCAAACCCCTCCTTTACTTACATGTGCAATGTTTTACTTTCCGCTGCTACACTCTTAGAATTGCATGTGTAGGGTGATACTTGACTTGGTGTACTTGCTAAAATCTGCCCACAACTAAAATTGGGAAAAGGATAGATTTTTATTTTGTCAAGTAGTGTAATCCCCCCCCCCTCTAGACATACTTTAGTTCCTACAACTGGTATCAGAGCATTGGTCTCCATTGCATTGGCTACCACCAGATCAAGATGGCGATAGAAGACGAAGAGAGAACGACCTTCATCACCCCCTGTGGGACGTACTGCTACATCTGCATGCCCTTCGGCTTGAGAAGCGCGGGGGCTACCTTCTAGAGGCTGATGCGTATCGCCCTAGGGCCCCAGATGGGAAGAAATGCGGAGGCCTATGTCGAGGACATCATCGTGAAAAGCTTCAAGTCCTGCTCCCTCATCGCAGACCTCAAAGAAACCTTCGCCAACCTCCGCAAGGTCAACCTCAAGCTCAACCCTGCCATGTGTGTCTTCGGAGTTCCTTCCGGCAAGCTGCTTGGCTTCCTGGTCTCACACCGCGGCATCGAAGCCAACCCCGAGAAAATCAAGGCCATCGAGCGGATGAAGCCTCCCCGGAACCTCAGGGAAATGCAGCGCCTCGCGGGATGCATGACCTCGCTTGGGCGCTTCATCTCCAAGTTTGGCGAACATGCCTTGCCGTTCTTCAAGCTCATGAAGAGATCAGGCCCCTTCAAGTGGACTCCTGAAGCTGATGCGGCCTTCGAGGACCTCAAGAGGTATCTGACAAGCCCTCCTGTCATGGTCGCCCCGGACCCACGCGAGCCTCTGCTCCTATACTTGGCGGCCACCCGCCAGACGGTTAGCGTAGCCCTCGTGACGGAACGAGAAGAGCCCATCATCGCCAAGCAAAAATCGGCTGCAGTTGTGCCCGCTGAAGCCGCAACAGTGCTTCCTGAGGTTGCGCCAGCACCTCCTGAGGCTGCACCTTCGCTTGCCAAGGGCCTTCCTCGCGAGGCCCCTGGCGAGCCGCTTCCTAAGCTCCCCAAAGATCAAGCTGCCACGCCTGCGGCTACGCGCCTCGTCAAGCACCCCGTCTACTTCGTCAGCTCGGTGCTGCGGGATGCCCACGAGCGGTACCCTATGCAGCAGAAGCTCCTCCTTGTGCTCCTTATCGCTTCCAGGAAGCTGTGTCACTACTTCCAGGGCCATCCCATCAAGGTGATCACCTCTTATCCCCTGGAGCATGTCCTGCACAGCCCCAACGCCACTGGCCGTGTCGCCGAGTGGAACATCGAGCTGCAAACCTTTGCGCTGAAATTCCTCACCACAAGGACGATCAAGGGCGCCACTTTGGCGGACTTCACGGCAGAATGGGTAGACCCGCATCAAGAGGAGCCTCGCGAGGATGAATCCCTCCTGCCTGGAGAGGAGGCCTGTCAGCCCAGTGGGAACCAGGGTACCACGGCCCGTCTGCCTCTAGCCCGGAGGACGACGCTTGGGCCGGCCCACGAGGATGGCCCTGCCTCGACCGCTCCGGAGGAAGCCGCCTCGCGAGGGGCAGGCCTCGTGAGGTGTCACGCCCAATATGCGATCCTATTCTCGAGGAACTCGGAGGTCCCACCAAGAGTAGAAGCGCATATTGAAGACGCTTGACAAGTTGGTATCAGAGCCTCGACCGACCATAGGAGCCCCCTTGATTGATCGAACCGTTGACGAGTCTAGAAGAAAAACTATTTTGAGTCTAGTTATATATCGGAGAGTAGGAATTCTTTTTACTCCTTATCCCCTTCGTCACTCTGGTGAGCAATTGTGACGTAGGTGTTTTGATCCTACTACTCTTCTCACTCAAATTTTTTTTAGGATCACGCGGGTATTTTTGGAATAGTTGCGATATCGGTGTGACAGAATTCTGTTCTTGGTGCCTCCTGACCGTATGGATTGGACCCGGGGAGTTGAGCTCCAAGGTGTTCTTATCACATTCGCTATCGTTTTAGTTCCTGAATACCAGAGGACGCCAACATCGAAACGCTTCTATACTTTTTGTGGTGGCAAATAGTGCCGTGACATTTCCCCAGTATTGGAGGAGATAGCTCGGATGATCCACTGTGACTAGTATCGTTGTGTTTCCGAAGGTCTGAGGTAGACGAATTTCTAAAGTTTCTCGGTTGTGTGTTAAGGGTTGCGGATGCAGTTGCAGCTGATTAGGTTGTTGATTGCTGAGTAGGTTCCAGGACCCGCAACCTGATCACATAACCAAGAAGTTTCGGGAGTTCTTAGGTGGGAATTCAAGTAGTTACCTAGGATATCTTTCCGACACATGCATGATATGAGATTGGGGTTCGACGTCTAGTGGTCCACCTGCTCACGGTCGTTTTTATAGTGGTCTCGTGGTGTCTTAAAGAGCCCTTGTAGCTTTTCTATGGCTCGGGGATGCTTCGTATGTCAAGGGCAGCAATGTACTTGATGGTCGCTGTACGATCGAGCCCGTGTGGGCCCCACCATGAAAATTTCGGATGAAATCTCTATCATATGTTTGTTCCGGCTTATTTTGCAAGCCAAATCCTTTGTTTTTGTTTTGGTTGTGGTATTCGAGTTGCTTCGAAGTCAAGTGTTGATTCCATACCTTTCTTAAGCGGTGCTCTCATATTTCTATGGAAGTGCTAATCCTTCTTGATCATCAAGATTGTCATGGAGAAATTATTCTCAACCGGCGTGCTTCTCTTCGAGTTAATTCAATCCTTTCAACATTTGCAAGATCAATTCTCGGTTTTCTCAACGGTGTTTGTTTCACCCATCCCAAGTTGTTTTTCTTTTCCCACCCTCCCACCCTTTTTCTTTGCGGAGTCAAAATTCTCAAATCAAATATCCATTTTATTCGTGAGAAGTCTCTCCATTCTTTCAATGTTCTTATTCGGTGATTCCTCGTGAAGGTGCTCAGGAGTTCTAGTTCGTCATTTGTCAGTCTCATTTTCTTTCCGGTGGATTTAATTCAAGCTTTCGGTGTTGATCACTTTCCTTTCATTGATTCAAATATTTCCCATGTTGGAAATTCTTACCCAAGCCTCTCTTGTTTATTCACCTCTCTCTATTCATATCCGGAGTGCAGGAATTGTCTCAGAAGATTCATCTTTCCATTCAGGATCCGTTCGACATATTTTGAGGTTGTTATTTCTCTCAAGCCATTTAATTCAACCGGTGCAATCTCTCTTCAAACTGTTCCAACGGTGTTTCTTTTGAGTGGGCCCTAACCCACAAGACTTTTCCCAGGATCTTACCTGACTCTTCTAATATTCCCGGAGTTATTCTCAAATTCTTTCAAAGTGTGACATAAGAATGAATTTTCATCAGTCAATCGTCTTCTTCGAGATTTCCTTCAAAACATTTCATTTTGGTCCCAATCTTCATTTTCTCATTGTTCCGGAGTGTCTCATCAATTTTGGTGGTGTTCCTCCTCGTCATTTCTCAGCATTTGAAGACAGAAGAAGATTCTCTCTTAAATCTTGCCCCGTTCTCTTCAAGATTCATGATTCAAGCTTGATGTTATCCTGTTAAATCATTTCTAATTGTGAGAAATTCTTTTCATACCCATCTGGAGTATTTCAGGAGTTGTTTTCGTTTTGATTCTCCGGAGGCCATCATTTCAGAAGAATTTATTCATTCTCAATTTTCAACTCTCGTTCTCCAAATTCTTCCGGTGCATCGTTCAAGTATTCTTTAGTCAGCTTGTGATCTCTCTGTTCTCTTGTAGCTAAATTCCCTCAAGTATCTTCGTTCGTTTTCTAATTCTTCCCGATGCTTCATTCTCTTTTCTTTGTTCTTTTTCAATTCTTGCGGTGGTTAGTTCAAGATTACTCTTCCTTTGTTATCGTATCAATTCATTTCTTCTTTCCAAAAATCCTACCGGTGGTCGTTGAGTTTGCGCTATATCTCTCTTCAATCCTTTTCAAGAAGAATAAGTGGCATGCCAAATCCGTCGCTTGTCATCAATTTAAGTTGATGAAGGGTAAACATGACGTAATTCTTATTCTTATTTCGTCAAGATGATTTAATTCCTTCTCCCAGAGATTGTTCATGCTGAATGAATTTCTCGGATCCAAATTTGTTCATCTTTTCTTTCCGGAGTTCCAAGTTTTCTCGGTTATCTCGTCACGAAGCTCCATCTAACTCTTCACAAGGCTTCATCTTGTTCTGTGCAACCTTCCTTTCATTTTGATCATCTAGTTATCCATCCGAAGTTCTTCGAGAGTTCTTCATGGTGGTTCATCAAGGATTTAATTCATTCTCGAAGTGTTCGTCAAGATTCTTGTAGGAGGAGCTCAAGCATTCTCCATCTTACATTCTGAAGTGCAAATTCTTTCTACCTTGTCTTTTGAGGTGGTATTATGTCATTCATGATAATTCCCTTCGTGGTTCATGATTCACAAGTGGTCAGGAATGAGATATTTAAACCCATCATTTTTCTCTTTGTTCAGGAATGAGTTAACTTGGGTTATATTTTCACCTAAAGCCTTCCCTTCTCGGTGCTATTGTGCAGCATATCAATGATCCAAGCTTCTCCTTCTCTTCTCGGTGAAAGAGGTTTTCATCTCTTCGAGATCTCAAGAAATCAGTTGTTTCCATTAGTGGTCGGTTGTCACCTCATAATTTTGAGATGTTTTCCATAAGCCCACAACAAGCTTATTCTTTTCGTTGTTGATTTTCCAACAACTCCGTTCATTCTTTCGTTGTAAGGATGCTTTTCAAATTCAATTGTGGGAGAAGTTGTCATTTTGTTCTCTGTTCTTTTCTTTCCAACGATATAGCTTCTATTCTTTCGTTCCGGAGGTATTGTGGTGTTTCTCTCTTCGAACCATTATCTCGTTTCGCCAAGATCATGTTCTTTCCTGGCTTATCCATTTTACTTGAGTGTTGTGCCCTCTTTTCAAGTCCTTTTCTTCTTATCAAGCTTTGCTTCTCTTTTCTATTGGAGTGCTGCCCAAATTCTATTTTGTTCTTATTCCTTATCTATCTCGTTTCAACCAGAGTGGTTTAGAATTCTTGCTTATTCCTCAAGCCATTATTCAACTCTTCGCAACCTTCGAGGTTGTTGGTTTCACTCGTTTGTCCAAGAAGCAACTTTGTTTTACCTCTTCCTTTTTCCTCTTCCTCTTCTCATGCTTAGATCTCGGGGCGAGATCTCTTGTAAGTGGGGGAGTGTTGTAACAGCCCGAGACCGACACTCCAGATGCCTTCCATGTATTTCAAGTTTCATGGCGTTTTTATTTGTTTTTTTTTTCATTGCATCATTTCATCATGCCATCATGTCATTAATTTTTGCAACTCAAATAAATAAATTGTATAGATCTTCAATCTATTTAAATTGAGGGAACTCACATGGTGATTTCTCTTTATAACATATCCTCCCAATATTTATTAGGGAGATATAATAAAATATTCCATTAATTTGGAATTCACCATAACACACATGCAATTTAATTCCATGCCTTTTCTGCTTCAGATTTGACCTCCAGAACCTTGTCAATAGCTCTTTTCGCATTATCCAAGCCCCACCAAAAATTCTCAACATTTTTTGGACCTTCCTAGCACCTAATTCCTATTCAAGCCCATTTGAATTAAATTCAAATGAGTTTGGATTAAAACTTTCAACCATATCCACTTCTATTTTTCTGGGAACAAACCCATTTTTGTGAGTCCAGGAAAATTAACCCTATGCCCAAATTCCTTCGCTAACCTTTTTCTTTTCTCTCTTTTCTTTCTTTCTATGTTTCTGCTAATGGAAAATATGGAGAGAAATAAGAGAGAGAGAGAGAGAGAGAGAGAGAGCAGCCAGCAGCCCACTAAGCCCAGCCGGTTCCTCCCCTATCTAACCCTAGCCCCTCGCTTAGCTCTCCTCCTCGCTCCCTCTCCTTCCCTGTGTGCCGCACGCACACACACGCGTAGAGGAGCTGCTGCCGCGCCCGATCCCAAATCTATCCAGCCGGCAGCCTCCACCTCCACCCCTCGATCCATCCTCGCTCCCACCTCCAGATCGAGCAGGAGGCTCGATCCCGAGCTCCTCCCCTCCTTCTTCCCAGGCGCCTGAAGCCTACCTCCTCTCCCCTCGATCCCGAATGGATCGTGAAGCAGCCCGAGCCCCAACAGCAAGGAGCCTGAGATCCCCTGCCCTGAGGACATCGCCCTCGACCTCGTCAACCCCGTCCCAATCGAGCGAGACCAGCCTCCAGCGCTCGTCCTCGTCGCCTCCGCGCCATCCCAGTCGCCAAGCCGCAGCCACGTCGCCTCCCCAGCCCAGCAACCTGCCCCGCCGACCTACTTCCTCCCCTGGGCCATGTGCCGCTAAGGTGACCGCCCTCCTCTATCAGCCGTCCAGCCCTCTCCGGCGAGGTTCTCCGTCTCGTGCACCCTCACTGATGGCCACCGCACTGACCACTTTGGCCTTTTGGCGCTGTTCTTTGTTGTTGTCGTTCCGGTCATCGCTTCCTTTGGGAACGACTCCTCTGTTGACCACCGAAGACCTCAAGACCAAGACCGACGCCCGAACAACTATGGCAAAACTCTAGAATCAGCAAGTCCTCGGTTTCGCCAAGTCCCTCACCGCCGGTGACCAGAGCCACAAGCCAAGTTCCTCTTCGATACGAACGTGTACCACTACCGTCGCCGAAGGCTGTCAAGTACCTCTACGAATGACACCGGACGTCTACGAATGTGTACAACCACCACCCCGTGCATGTCACCAAGTACCACGACATCGACGGCCCTTCAAGTTTGAGTACGGTTGCCGTGTACGACTACCGTTGCCCCGAAGATGTTGTATTCGTCAAGTTCCTCCCCGACACCGTGTACCACTACTTCCACTACGACCGTCGCGAGAACGACTACTTCCCTCCTCGAACCCGTCCGCCCCGAAACGCTTGCTTCGAAGGTATAACCGCCGAGATGACGCCGTGAACGAATGCATATGTTGTATGAAATGCCCGTATTTGCACCATGTCCGAAGTGATACTTGCATGTTCCTCGTTTGCCTTGCCACCGACACGTGGGACACCCGGATCACTCCCCATTGCTTTTGCACATTCCGCACATCCTATATTCCTTTGCACCGGCATCTCAACGAGTTACCAGAACCAGAATGTTGCCGTGGCATTATTTCCGTTTTCGCCGCCGTGGCACCCAATTCCTTCGCCATGGCGACATATGTTCCATACCATGTTTTTGTCAACATCTTCTTAACATTGCATATAACATGACATGACATCCTCATCCATGCTAAAGAACATTTAAATTGTTGGTTGCATTAATTTGCACAGATGACATGCTAAAATGGTTTATTTCATAGCTAAATAACCGTAGCTCCGAATTAAATAAATTATATATGTAAATGGAGTAGAAAAATGTGTAGATTAACATGGTGCACTTACTTTGCATGTTTAACAAGCTTAAAATTGTGTTTTAGGCAGAACAGTACCAAATTCGAAATATGCATATGGGGATTTTTTGGAATTGTAATGTGTTGTTTCCGGCCTCATTTAAATTGCCTAGATGGGTAGATTAATCATGTTGCATCTCTTGCCATGTTTAACAACATGCTACACTACTAGAACAAGGCATCAAATGGAACATCATGGAAGTACATAGCATGGAGCTCAAATCATTCAACATGGGCATAATCATAGGAGCAACAGATTAATTACTATGATTTTTACAAAATGGAACATTCTGTTAACAGGTTGACAGTTTCAGCATGATGGCAACTTGAGAGCAACAAATAGACATGCTACAGGAACTTTACATGGCAACCAAAGGCATGGAATCAAAGTACACATTACATAGGCCAAATCACATGAAGGAATCACATGCATAAGAGCTCTAGATTAATGGCAGCCATCAAGCAAAGTTGGCAAGTTTTATCACAGACAGTTTTGACTTAAAACAGCAACATAGACTAGGCATGTTTACAAGCTCATGGCAGTCATATCATGGCATATCATGGCATGAAATAAATACTAGCAGCAAGAAGACATGAAAATGCTCCAAAGACATGTTGACAAGATGCTCATATGACATATGCATTAAATCGTACAAAAATGACAAGGTGACAAGTAGTAACAGTTTCTGCAGTCAACATCAGAATGCACTTTTCCAACAGAGATTATGACATGTAGATGAGTTCTATCCTGGATGCAATTACTACCATCATGTAGAGCACAGAGAGTAGAGCAAATTACATATAAAGATCACCATCATCGGACAAACATGCACAAAGATACAAGCTCCACAAAATGCAACATGATGTTTTCCAGAAAAAGGACTTAGGCATTTTCCACAGAACTGAGCGACGATTAGCTATTTAGCGCACGGGCGAGGGATAGCTGTGGCTGCTCACCAGAGGGCCCGTGGGCCTGCTGGACGGCACGAAGCGGGACGAGGCGATCCGGCCTCGCGTTTGGTTTGGCTGTTGGCGCGGATCTTGGACGGGTGGTGCAGGCGCGCGCTTTGAGCTCGTCGTTGCCTCCTCCTCCGTCCCGATCCAGAGGCGTCGCAGCCAGATCCGCCGTCGCCGGGTCCGTGCCGCCTCCACCTCGGCCGCCGACGTCGCCTCGCCTCCTCCTCGGCCCGACCCGGCTACCGCCGTGAACCGCCGGACAGGATTTCCCCGTCCAACTCCGTCCCTGGACGCTGGCATCCTGCGAACCAAATGCCGACCCGCTCCGCCTCGTCCCGCCCCGCGCGCCTGCACCGCCCCATCCAAGATCCGCGCTAGTAGCCAAACCAAACGCGAGGCTGGATCGCCTCGTCCCACTTCGTGCCGTCCAGCAGGCCCACGGGCCCTCTGGTGAGCAGCCACAGCTATCCCTCGCCCGTGCGCTAAATAGCTAATCGCCGCTCAGTTCTGTGGAAAATGCCTAAGTCCTTTTTTTGGAAAACATCATGTTGCATTTTGTGGAGCTTGTATCTTTGTGCATGTTTGTTCGATGATGGTGATCTTTATATGTAATTTGCTCTACTCTCTGTGCTCTACATGGTGGTAGTAATTGCATCCAGGATAGAACTCATCTACATGTCATAATCTCTGTTGCAAAAGTGCATTCTGATGTTGAATGCAGAAACTGTTAATACTTGTCACCTTGTCATTTTTGTATGATTTAATGCATATGTCATATGAGCATCTTGTCAACACGTCTTTGGAGCATTTTCATGTCTTCTTGCTACTAGTATTTATTTCATGCCATGATATGACTGCCATGAGCTTGTAAACATGCCTAGTCTATGTTGCTGTTTTAAGTCAAAATTGTCTGTGATAAAACTTGCCAACTTTGCTTGATGGCTGCCACTAATCTAGAGCTCTTATGCATGTGACTTCATGTGATTTGGCCTATGTAATGTGTACTTTGATTCCATGCCTTTGGTTGCCATGTATAGTTCTTGTAGCATGTCTCTTTGTTGCTCTCAAGTTGCCATTATGCTGAAACTGTCAACCTGTTAATAGAATGTTCCATTTTGTAAAAATCATAGTAATTAATCTGTTGCTCCTATGATTATGCCCATGTTGAATGATTTGAGCTCCATGCTATGTACTTCCATGATGTTCCATTTGATGCCATGTTCTAGCAGTGTAGCGTGTTGTTTTGATGCTTGCAAAATGCTATGTTATTGTTTTGGATAGATTATTATTATAACTTGTGTTGATTGTAATTGTTGAACCGTTGCTCCGTTTTGACCATGTCCTACATAAAACTTGCTTAGAATTGTGACTAGTTTCATATTGTCATGCTGCATCTTTGATTTGAGTGTTTATGGTTGATGTTTGCATGCATTTTGCATTATTGCCATGTTAAACTTGTTTAGCTCATATCTTCTAGCCCGTAGCTCTGAATTAAATGTTCTACATATGTAACTTGATTAGAAAAACGTGTAGATCATCATGGTGCATGTTAACTTGCTGTTTAACCACTTTAACATTGTGTTTAATTCAGATCAGTACCATTTTCGAAATTGCATATGGGGACCTTCCGGAATTGTTATTTGTGTTTCCGGCCTCATTTAAACTTGCCTAGTTGTATGGTTTGCTTATGCTTCATCTCTTGCCATGCCATGCCTCATTAAACTTGTTATGCATCATATTTGGTTGTGCATCATGCCATGTTTATGCTTGTGTGTTTACCATGTTGTTTGCTTCTTTCCGGTTGTGCTTCTTCTCGATAGTTTCGGGTTTCGTTGCGATTGTGAGGATTCGTTCGACTACGTTGGTCCGTCTTCTTCATGGACTCGTTCTCCTTCCGAGCGGGATTTCAGGCAAGATGATCATGACCTTGGATATCTCTACTATCTTTGCTTGCTAGTAGTCTCGTTGCTATCGCTATGTCGCGCTTCCTACCACATATATGTCAGCCTCCCATATGCCATGAAACAGCCTCTAACCACCCCTACCTAGCAAACCGTTGTTTGGCTATGTTACCGCTTTTGCTCAGCCCCTTTCTTATAGAGTTGCTAGTTGCAGGTGCAGTTCCAGGTTATTCCATTTGGGACATGGATATCATGGGATATCACAATATCTCTTATTTAATTAATGCATCTATATGCTTGGTTGTGTGTGGAAGGCTCGGCCTTTTGCCTAGTGTTTTGTTCCACTCATGCCACCCTAGTTTCCGTAATACCGGTGTTATGTTCCTTGATGAGTGCGTCTAACACATGTGGGGCATATGGGAACCCCCCCAATCACTTGTTTTAGGATAAGACTTCTCCAGCAAGGCCCAACATTGGCTTTAACATTTGCCAACTTGAATCTAATAATTAATGCATAGAGGTTCGCCACCTCGGGGACTCTTTTAATTCCAACATAACTCAGGCCAGCGGCAAAACACAACCGTTGGTCCACCAACCTAGCAGTCGGCGGAGCCGCCTCGGGGCAACTCGGGTTCTTTTGGCTACCGTCCACTATGCATAGACAGATGATGCCCGTAGATAGAGAGTGTGCGGCTCTAGACACGGATCTGGCTCACCGGGAAGTCTTGCTACTTTAGTTTTGCCTGTTACGAGTGGCTTGTCCACCGGGATTCCTTATCGTAAGCACAGTGTTATCATGGTGTGAGGATGTTCCATCGGATGCGTGTGGTAATTTATAATGGACTACTTGGAGCACCCCTGCAGAGTTAAATCTTTCGCGAAGCCGTGCTCGCGGTTATGTGGCGACTTGGAAATTTATAACCTCCGGTTGTAGAGAACTTGACACTAAATTTAATTAAAATACACCAACCGCGTGCGTAACCATGATCGTCTCTTTTCGAGGAAGTTCGAGAACAGAACACGGTGGGGTTATGTTTGACTCGTAAGTAGGTGTTCAGGATCACTTCTTGATCATTATTAGTTTGCGACCGTTATGCGTAGTTTACTCTTCTTATTCTTGTACTCATAAGTTAGCCACCATACAATGATTAGTGATTGCTGCAACCTCACCACGTTACCCTTCCATACCCATTTAAGCTTTGATAGTCTTGATACCCATGGTTATGGGATTGCTGAGTCCTCGTGGCTCACAGATTACTACAACAACAGGTGCAGCTACAGGTAATGCGATGATCTAATGTGAGAACGATGCTTGGTTGTTTTGGAGTTCTCCTTCTGGTTCTTCTTCTTCGGTCAAGGGATAGGTTCCGGGTCGGTAGCCTGGGCTAGCAGGGTGGATGTCATTCTTCTTTTTCGTTTGATTTCATCCGTAGTCGGATCCTGCTCTTCTGTATGATGTTTGCTATGTATTGATGTATTGATGTATTCATGCTGTAGCTTGTGGCGAGTGTAAGCCTTTATTTGGTATTCTCATCCATTCAGTACATGGTATGTTGTAATGATATCCACCTTGAGAAGCGTCTCCGATATGCGCTTCTATCCTTAGAGGGACTTTCAAGTTCCTTGAGGATAGGACCGCATATTGGGTGTTACACGAGGGCCCTCGCCGCCAGGCCAGACCTTGTCGAGGCCGCCAAGCACCAGGTTGCCTCGCGAGGCCCCCCCTCGCGAGGCCTCCTCCCGAGGCAGATCGTACGGCGCCAGCAGCGGGGCTCCGCGCCCAGCACATGGGTGACGACCCGCTGTCAGGATAAGGACAGCGGGGCATAACCAAGCCCAGCTTCCATTCTGGTGATAAGGGAGCAGTGGCATTTGCCTCTCCCAAAGCAAGTCCCAAAGGTTTTCCTCTTTGGTGATAGAAGATCAGGACGGATCGGTGCGCCAGGATGGAGGTCATCGCCAAGCCCACCGGCGCGTCACGAAGACTACTTTATCAGGCAGAGACCGCCTTTAGTCAGGATAGACCTGCGCGCCTGTCCCCCTTTGAATTGCCGCCCTGTGGCTACCCTTTCCCGCTCATATTTTCGGGGAAGAGGACCAAGGCATTACAAAAGGGGCAGGGCCGCTTCCATGTAGGGGGATCGATTCATTCTCCCCCACACCTCGTGTACCTCAAGCACAAGCTCTCCTTCATAGAGCAATCCAACATAGGCAGGAGTAGGGTATTACACCGCACGGTGGCCCGAACCTGGGTAGCTCGCGCGTCCCCTTCGTGTCCAGTGAGAGCCAAGCCCGTCGTTATCCCGCCGTAGTTGCCGCCGTGTCATAGGTTGCCAAGCAAAGTCCCCCAGAGTTCGAACCCTTAGTTCTTGGAGAAATTTCTTGGACACAGATCCTAGACTCTGACATTTGGTGCGCCAGGCAGGGGGGCTTGCCATCTTCACACCTTCGACCTCGACGCCAGCATCGACATGGTCGACGCCGCCGCTCGCCGGGAACGCGCTGCGCGTCGAGCCGCCGCCAAGGTCCGGGCGCCCACCGCCCGTGGTGCCCCTGGGCGGTGCCCTCGTGCTGCCACCGAGCCTGTTGGGGAGCATGTGGTCTCCTCTACCCACCCGTCGGTGAACGAGCAGGCGCACGGCCGCTCCGCCGCCACCTCCTCGCTCACGCGTCGCGATCCACCCGCTCCGCACGCCGCACTGCTCATGGCGCAAGAGCTGCTGCGCTACCGTCCCACCGAGGACAGCTACGACTCCTGGCTTGGGTGCATCATCGAGCTCGTCGACGCCGCGCGCGATGGTCAAGCGCCCTCCCGCTCCTAGGGGGAGCCCATCTCCGGGCGGTTCTTCTGCCTCCTCACCCATTAGGAGATGCAGCACCTCCTCCACCACCTCCGGTGCCAAGTTGTCAACGCTCAGCCGCATCGGGTCCTTGGCGCCGGTAATGGCCCACACCGGGCAGGTGCACCTCTGGAGGGGGGCGATGCGCCGGCGCAGGAACTCCTTGACGACCATGGCTTCCGTCACCTTCGCGGCCTTCAGCTCGTCCATCCTCCCCCACAGCGGCGCCAGCTTGGGGTCGGTGAGCTTGGCATGCTCCCATCCGGAGCTCTTCACGACGGGGGCTGCCGGCAGCTGCAGCAGGGGGTTGTACTGGCCCGCGTCCACGTAGACCCAGCACCGCCGGTAGCCCTCCACCTTCTAGGAGATCTTCATGTCGATGGTGTCGTCCGCCGACCCTTCGACGCTGCGGAATGAGGCACACCCTGAGCGCTGGTCCGCCGCCGACAGCCGCAAGCTGTAGAAGTGGCAGAAGAGCGCCACCGAGGGCATCACGCCCATGAAGGCTTCGCAGAAGTATGCGAAGATGGAGAGGAGAAGGACGGAGTTGGGCTGGAGGTGGAGTGCATGGATTTGGTAGTGCGAGAGGATGGCGTTGAAGAAGTCGGAGAAGGGCGGCACTAGGCCGGCGAAGATTGTATGGAGATAGAGGGGAATGGTGGTGGCATCGAGGTCAGCAACGCGGCGCGACCCCGGCCAAATCTTGGTGGCCTTCCACTCATAGGTGGCGGCGGTGGTCATTGGGCACACCTTGTCGAGCCATTCGGCGTTGACGATGGTGGATCTGGCCAGGGCGGGCTCCAGCTCCGCCTATGGCCACCGCCTTCGCCCTGCCCTTCTTGGGAGGCACCATGGATGTGCGGATCGAGGAAAGGAGCAGGTTGCAAGAAGTAGTGCGTGAGGAATACGAAGGGAGGCGAGGAGCAGAGTGCGAGGGAAGGCAATGATAGCCCTGTGCCCCGTGCAGGTTCGCTTTATCGCAGCGCAGGCGTGTTCCCCGGCGTAGTGGGGGAAGAGGGGGCGTCCCACATCCCGTCGTGCGGCACACATCCCTACCTGGGCCCGGCAGTCTTAGGCCCCGCGCCGTTTCATTCCCAACGGGCGGAACGTGTGCATCGCGGGCCCGGGGGCTACCATGGACCCAGTGGGAACCAGGGTACCACGGGCCGTCTGCCTACAGCCCAGGAAGCAATGCCTGACGAAGGCCCAAGAGGTGACCCAACCACGGGTGCCGCGAAGCAAGTCACCTCGCGAGGCTCCGGCCTCACGAGGACCCCTCCCAGAGGGACGGACCCACCGAAGACTCGACATCAGCAGGAGGCCTCGCGAGGTCCCTTCGAGAGGCGGCCTCCCGAGGCAGCCTCCCGAGGCAGCCTCCCGAGGCGGCCTCCCGAGGTAGCCTCCCAAAGCCACTCAAGCAGGGCGCCGCCTGGCACCAGCCTGGCGCCAAGTGCCCACCACATGGATGACGCAACCCCGCAAGACGACGGTAGCTGTAGGGCCGTACCAGCAGGCGCGGCCAGGGAGGATTTCCTCTTTGGTGATAAAGGAGCAGCACCGGCTCCCCTCTTGCAAAGCAAGTCACAAAGCTTGCCCGTTTGGTGTATGCAGACCAGGACGATAAGGCACGCAGGGCGGAGGTCATCACCGAGCCCACCAGCGCGTCATGGATAGCACCTTTGCAGGTGAAGACCGCCTTTTGTCAGGATAAGCATGGGCGCTTGTCCCCTTTCAAACCGTCGTTGTGTGGCTACCCTTCCCGCCAACATTTTTGGGGGAAGAGGACCGAGGCAGCTATAAAAGGGGCAGTGCTACCACCGTAGAGAGGGATCGCTTCCTTCTTTTTCAATCTTGTACGCGAGAACTCTCTTGCCCACAATAATCCCAAACACAAGCAGGAGTAGGGATTTACACCGCACGGTGGCCCGAACCAGGGTAGCTCTCGTGTTCCCTGTCGTGCCTTGTGTGTGAGTGTGCTCTCCCCGTAGCCTCTCCGTGGTCACCGTCGAGTAGCTAGGTAGCAAGCGGCCCCCAGAGTTCAAACCAGCATCCCCGGAGCCCGAGTTCCGACACTTGTGATCCCACGGCCACGCTCATCATTAGCATAGTTTTATTCGTGCCTTGCAGCCTAGTACAAACGAAATAATATGATGACAATGGCAACGGATAATAATTGTCTTACCTATTCAGGATAATTTAGAAGGACACATGCGGAAACGCCCAAAAGACACAGTGGCAAAAGAAGAAGACACAGGGGCAAAAGAAGAAGGAAGATTACCCGCAAAAAAAAAGGAAGACGCAGACAACGGTCTGGGTCGCTGCTCTCTACTTCATGAAGGGTTGATGGGCGCGGAGTTCTAACTCCTTCTTCATTGCCGCCACGACCTTCATCTCCTCTCGCCTCTCGTCCGCCATCTTCTTCATTGCTTCCATGGCGCGGGATTTCTCGAGGTGAGCGTGCATGATCTCTTTCACGTCCGCATGGTGTTGCTTGACAGCAGCCACGCTCTCGGTGCGGAGCTTCGCCATGTCATCCCTAAGTTCCCTGATGATGGTGGTTAGCATCTTCACTGAGGCACTGCTCTTCTCTCGCAGCTTCTTCCAACCGGCGATCTCCTCCTTCAACAGGTCGAGCTCATGGCAGAGCTTCTCCTTGTCCTCCTGAAGTTCCATGATTTCACCGATCGCCTTCTCAACCAAGGCATTGCTCTCATTCAGCAGCTTCACCAAGCCAGCGATCAACACCTTCTTCTTGTTGAGCTGAGCGGGCATGTCATCGCGGGCTAACGACTTCAGCATTGCCAGCTCGGCATGTTCGCCTCCGCGGCGAATGCGCTTCTGAGAGCCCTCTCCTACCCATGAGAGATCTTTCGAGGCCTCCGCGGTGCGGCGGGCCCTCTTTTTTTTTCCACAACCTTGGTCGTTGATCCCTTCTTATTTCTCGGCCCAGAGCTCTTCCCACCGGCCATGGCAGACGCAAGGAACGACAAACAAGAAAGGCTTATGAGGAGGAATGTGCAGTAATATTCGAGTAGTTAGTTTCCCTTTTTATAACCTAGTACTAATATGCTGCAAAGTGGGAACATGTTTAGGTTTGATCGGTGTGAACAGGTTTGCAATTAATTATAGCATGGTACTTTGGAATGTGACGGGAAACAAGATCGAAATTTATTGATGGTTTTGGTTTCGAAGCCCGAAACGTCTCCCGATGAGTTCTCACGACCAAGCATTCAAAAATTCGTGATAAATCAATGACCAACTTTTTCCAAACGACCAACTATTTTCATAGAAATAAAACACATATAGATGGAGTATTTTCATAGAAATACAATACATAGATGGAGTGATTGTCATGGTAGCAAACTGCCATGGCACCGCGTGTTCACTGTAGCAGCAACTGAGCAGGTCACTGCATCGCTGGCGGGGAAGGAGGGCAGGTCACCTTGCCTAGGATGCATCCCCAGTGCCGCTGCCGCAGCTGGTTGAGCGATTTGGCTTCTCCTACCGCCCATTTGAACAGTTGCACCGGCTTCTCATGCCATTCCATAGGCATCCGCATTCTCTCCTCTGCAGTCAACTCCGTGAATATGATCTCTGCCATTAGCCCCAGCTCGAAATCAAGGTGACGCTGCCCGATGTTAACATCCCTCAGCATCTCACTCCTGAGATCAACATGCGCCTCCGCCTTGTGCTTCGCCAGGCGCAGCTCCTTCGAACTTGTCTCCAATCGATGTGACGCTTCCTCAATCCGATTTGCCCTTGCTGCCCACCACCTGCAACGCAGCCCCGGCATGTCCTCTGGTGCCACTGATCTGTGATTCCAGAGCAATGGATCCCCTCTGAAACACATGTGGGTTTCGCTCAAAGGCGGCAGTGCTGCGGGCCGCAGGGAGAGGGAAGCCCGCGGGATGCTGGGATCTAAGGGATTATCCATGGCGGAATCCGATGGACGAGGCGGGGAGGCAAGCATAGGCGGTGGGAGAGCCCTACTAGGCTAAGATAAAGATACTACTCCACTCCGTCCATTTTTAAATACAAAGGCCACCAACAGTAATCGAGGCAAAAATTGATGACGTTGCCTCGTAGTACTAGCAACCCATGATTTAACTACTCGCATGCATGCAGTGGATGATAGTAATGTCATTCTCAACTACTTCCTCCCTCACGTCCACTCAATTTGCATGCGCTGTATTAATTGACCGTCCATTAAGTGAACGACTCTACACGCATCAAGTTATCACGTGGGGTGGCTCTTCGTACAAAAATGCGTTCCACCGTGTACCCGCGTGTGTGTGCAAGGGAATGAGTGCATGCCTGCACATCTTCTCTTCTTCGTGCACATACTCCACCAGTGTGTGTGTGGGGGAGAGAGAGAGAGAGTGGTATACATAGACCTAGAGAGAGATGGTGTGTGTCCGAAAGAGTACCTGCGCGTGTGTGTGAGAGAGGACGAGTGCATGCGTGCACCTCTCCTCTTTGTGTACATACTAAACCTAGAGTACAAGTGTATGTGTGTGACATTGACCTATAGAGAGATTGTGTGTGCCAGAAGTCCCGAGAGAGTCGTCAGTGTAGGTGTGTGCGTGGGGGGGAGCGAGAGAGATGATACTTATTTGTCAACGCAGTGCGTGTGAAAAAGAGGCTAGTCAATAGTTTGCCACGAGCCTATTCCTGGCGAACACCCCAATAACCATAAGATCTGCATCCGGTGGTGGAAGTTATTGGACGAAAACAACACTAAAAAAAGAAATGCCATGGCATTTCTTTTTACTGCCACACCATGCCCCTCCCCTACACATGAAACTACCACGCGATCGTTCGCAACTGCCGGTTTGCTAGAAATCCTGATAGGCCGGGCTTTTGGCAGTAGGCGGGGAGCTTGCACTATCGGTTTGCTCACATGTGGTCACACATGTCAGTGATGTACCAAGCCGATGCGCGTCCCTTCGGTGAGCGGTGGGCCAGACCGACCGTGTGTTGGTGCGACACGAAAGTGACAGGCTGTAAGTTTACCGCCCACTCCTTGACGAGATTAGTCGATACAAATCCCGATTAAGAAAGGGTAGGGCGGCGTTTTTGCCGCACGAGAGGCGTGGGAGTTTTTTTTACAATGGGATGGACCCGACACTGCAAAAGTCAAAGCGGTGGGCAGTACTGCCTGCGTTCTTGGATGCGTACGTGGCGGAGCCGGACGCCCGCCAACCTCTCGTAGTGATAGCGAGGAGCCCGCTGCTAGCTATTTTCTATAATCTGCTTTGAAATTTTCAATCGTTCACGTGTGACGTGATATCAGCCATTGATTGTTGTTGATCCTATGGTCTAGGTGGATAGGATTCGCATCTATCAAAACCTAATTGTACCCGGTAGTGTCTACATTCTTCTGGAACCAGCAGCACGTCACTGTGAATAATCCACACAAGAAGCTCACAACAACACCTCCCCCATGTGCCACGTGGCCTCATGGGTGCCTGATGAGTGATATTTTTACACTCATTTCAACCATGTTTAAATCGAGATATTTCATTAAAAGAGAGATATTCACTCCGATATTGCCACTTATGACTAATGAAAGCAAATGATTCCACAAATCTTCTCTTTGATATTTTTTCACAGGAAATGGGCTAAAAAGGGAAGAAATCGCGTGGGAGAAAGGAAAGGAAGGAAAATGGAGAAGAAATAAGTCACCAGGAGGTGCCAGAAGGCAACCAGGGTCAAAGACGGCGTTCCATGAGACCGCACTCGCTCGCATGAGCGGTCGTTTGGCGTGGAAACCGAGGCAGGTCGTCCACCTGAACAACTTTTATAAAGGGGACCCCGTCAAAATGTCAATAGAACAGCGTGGACAACAGCGCTGAGCAGAGCTAGAACCTCTTCAACACCATCTCCATCCACAAACCCTAGCCGCCGCCATTTTCATCTCTATAGCCATCTCCACCACCATAGTGCTCTCTCATCTAGTTCATACTAGTAATCATGTATCTCACAAGGCATCCATTGTAAGACATATTGCAATCAATCAAGCCCAAGATATGTTCTTCAATGTTTTCTTCTCACGGTCTGATCTCCATGTGTGAGTAGTTCGGTAAGGTATGGGGTGAGGCATGAGCCTTGCAACCCCAGGTATTTGGTGAAGGGATCAATGGAAGTCTATGACATAACATCTCGTATGTGTGAAATAAAATTGTTTTGTGTAGTGTCTCTTGTCTTGTCTGTGATCTTCATCCCTGCATGGACCTAGGATCATGTAGGTTGAGCACCGGTGAGGCTAGGAGCAAGGGGCCGTGAAGTGTTATACCGAACACTGATGACGGTAAGATTTAGTAGGATAACATGGATCATATCCTTGGGGATTCATGAGGTTTAGTCATTAAACACCCAATGCTTTTGTCTGATATTATTATCTTAATTATCGGGGCAACCCCACGAGACGGATAGGGCCTTCGGTAGGATAACTGATTCTTGATGCAGGACTCGTGCCGGTCAAGATGTTATTTGGACACATCCCCCACTCCGATACGAAGCAAGCACCTCTTGATGGGTGACTTCCCAAGCACAAACTAATATCATTTTTTATCCCAACACCAATACATGGTTGTAAGCATTAAGACCTCATCCTCGTACCTTCTTTTTATTATAAGTGTTTGAATCACAATTTGCTTGCTGCTCCGGTCAAAAGCTGGATTTGACACTTTGACAAAAGCTTGTTAGAGACCATTGCTTCAAGGGAGTCTTACTCTCGTGGGTTCGATACCCAGGGTCACCTCTGGGGAAATAGGTGCGGGATACCCTTTCTTGTTCCAATACCGGATCAATAAAAAGGAGATATCAAGCCCTTTTTCTGGCGTCGTTGCCAGGGAGGAGTTTAGTATTCCTAGTCTTTGTGTTTAGAGTTTTTGTTAAATGTAATTTTCAGTTTTTAGTCTAAGTTTTATTTAGTTGAAAATACCAAAAAGTTACTATGGCTCATAATCTTGGGAGTTTTGCTACTCCTAGCAACAATTTCATGCGTGAACCAATAGCACAACCTGATGTTGCAGCTGCAGAATATGAGATTAAACCGAACCTAGTTTCCATGGTTCAACAGGACCAATTTGGAGGCTCTGCTTCTGAAGATGCAGGTATGCATTTACATAATTTTACTGAATTGTGCATCATGACACGCATAAAGGATTATGACCCATATGCTCTTAAACTTCGCTTATTTCCTTTCTCTTTGAGAGGAAAAGCAAAGGAATGGCTTTTAGCTTTGCCTAAATGCAGTATTACTTCTTGGGCTGCTTGTTGCAGTAACTTTTTATCTAAGTTTTGCCCACCTGCAAAAATTATGCAATTATGTTCTCAGATTACAGGTTTCAAGCAAGAGGAACATGAGCCACTAGCGCTTGTGTGGGATAGAATGAAAGAAGCTATAAGAAAATGCCCCAATCATGGAATGGAGGAGTGGTTAATCCTTCATATGTTTTATAATGGCTTGAATCACATGTTAAATACTATGCTTGATACAGCTGCAGGAGGAACAATCATTGGAAAGCCCATAGAAGATGTCAAGAGGATACTATATGATATGCAAGAGAACCATGCCCAATGGCATGTTGAGAGAACCACCACCAAGAAGGCGAATGTCATAGAAGAAAATAGCTCAGAGTTGACAACCAAGTTAGAAGAACTTATCTCTTTGATGAAAGGTAAAGAAGAGGTAAATGTCAATGCCATCACTAATGAAGATACTAGTGATGTGAATTTTATTGCTCGTAATAGCTATAATCCCAATTGGAAAAATAATGGATATGCTCCTAGACTTCCTTATCCTAATAATGGAGGAGCATCCAATAATTTTAATGGAGCTAATGGTAGCAATAAAAATACTCATGAAGAAACTCTTAAAAGTTTAATTGCTAGCCAGACTGAGCAGAATGAAACTTCAAGAATATCTTGAAGAATCATGATAACTTACTTGGTCAATTGACCGGTAAGGTTGTAGGACTAACAAATGATGTGCAGATACTTGACGCCAGATCCAATAATATGGAGGCACAAGTGGCAAAGATAGAAGAGAGCCAAACCTTGATTTTGGCCAAGTTTGCAGGTAAACCGGAGCCTAAGCCGGTTGAAGAAGTTAAAATGGTGAGAAGCAACGAAGAGAAACCTGAGGTACTTGACACAAGCCATGTGCCAGAGTACAATTATACCATTGCAGATTTTGTCAAGATGATATCCATGAAGTATCCACTACCGGAGGTAACTAACGATGAGGCATATAATGTCTTTGTTGAACAAGTTGCAGCCAAGGTACGTGAACTTGATGATGAAAGAAAAAAGTTATTCAGTAAGTTACCAGCTAAGCAAGAAGATACTTTTGAACCTACTATAGAAATTGAGATAGGGCTTAATAAGTTCAGTGCTTTATGTGATCTAGGGGCAAGTGTTTCTACTATCCCCAAATCTGTTTATGATAGTCTCAATCTTGGTCCTTATGCTAATACTGAGATTATATTGAATATGGCTAACTCTACTTTTACTCAGACAGTAAGCATTAAGCATGGAGTTACAGTTCAAATTAATGATTGCCCTGTCAAGATTGATCTTGTTATAGTAGATATGCCTGAAGATCCAGTTGCTCCTTGTCGGTGTATAAAACATGGGTATTTTATACCCTGACTTATGCACAAGCAGTGGTAGCAGTCTTGACGGCCAGGGCTTGCCGGAGATCATCAACATCAAAATTCAAGCACTGGTTGCGAAACCAGGAAGGATTTATCAAGATAAAGCATCAATGAGCAGTTGGCTAGTGTTGAAGACAGAAGCATCACTTGCCGGCATGGCAAGCCGGCAAGGTGAAGGCCCGGCAAGCTCCGTGCCGGCAAGTCCTCACTGGCTCCTTTTTGCTCCACCTCATCAAGCAGCTAGTCGCTGGTCTGTGAGGTGTCGAGCAGGCAGGCAGTTTGGTGAGGTTGGTCGGGGCACGTGTTAGCCTGCTAGAAGGAGAATTACCTTTAATGACACCCATCTAGAAGGCGTGTCAAGATTATAGGAGGTAGCTGGGCGAGCGGGGCAGGAACCTTGCCGGGGCTACTTCTCCACATGACACCTAACGGCGCATTTATTGCGTTAGTACTAAACCGGCATAGTTAGGTATGATAGCACTGTTGGCTATCTAATCAACATGTAATGACTGTTTTGCCACTTTGGTTACCCCTTGATATATAAAAGGAGGGCCAGGGAAACCTTTACAAGGGTCGACTCTTTGCTCATTCTGCATGCGTAGCTGCTCTTCCTGCACCTTGCCGGCAAGAAGCGGTCCTTGTACTTGAGCTCAAACACATCCAATATACAAAGCAAGAGTAGGGTTTTACACCTCACAGTGGCTCGAACCTGGGTAAATCCTTTGCGTTGATTACTGATTCTGCTCGTTGTGCTTGCGTATTCCCCTAGTCGAACCGCAAAGGGGCAAGATGGCCCCATAGATGGTCGTACGCACGACATCTTTGGCGCGCCAGGTAGGGGGATCGCTTGCGCGAACCTGAATCAACAGTTTGAGTGCCATTTTCATCTCTATCATCTTCGATGGTGCCCAAGAAGAAGGGCGCATCCGCAGCAGCTCCATCGACCTCCAAGCTTTCGTCGTAGATGCCTACAGGTGGCGCAGATGATCCCGCCGGCGTGGGTGGCGTAGGAGGTGCAACCGACACGGGCGGCGTGAAAGGATTCACCGGTGCAGGCGGTGCAGGCGGCATAGCCAGCACTGGTGGAACAGGCGCATCACACAACACCAATCTGCAGCTGTGACGCCCCTGCTCGACCGTGCACTAATCATACACGCAAACATGCACGCTCGAGAACAGAGACTCACGGAAAGAATATCACAACACAACTCTAAACTCAAATTAAAGTCATAAATCATCATATTACAAACCAGGGGTCACGAGGACCCGAATACACAAGTCATACAAACCATAACATCTGAGTACAGACATAGTTAGTCAAATTTTTCTTTAAGAAGGCTAGCACAAACAACGACATAACGATCGAAAAGGCGAAGGCCTCCTGCCTAGGGCCTCCGAACTACTCCTGCTCGGTCGGCTCAACCCAGTAGTAGTGGCCTCCGGGGCTCTCCTGGTAGTAGTCTCTTGCGGTGGCATCTGGCTCCTGGACTCCATCGTCTAATTTCATCAAGTGGGTATGGGGAAAAAGATAGCAAAGCAACCGTGAGTACTCATCCAAAGTACTCGCAAGACTGACATCAGAACTATACTAAATGCATTGTATCAAAGGAGTGGGGTTATATCTTTGGACTGCACTGCAAAATGCTTGAACAGAGGGGAGAGGCCTAGCCTATCGAAGACTAGCATCTTGAAGCAATTCTTGTAGCATCAGAAGAGAATAGAGCAAGATAATATATAAACAAATAGTTTAGTAAAGCCCTGAGATCCTTCCTCGACTACCCTGCGAGAAAGTAATCCCGAGAGCAGTAGTAGCAGTTTAGTAAAGTGACAGTATCCATTTGTAGTTGTAGCAGATCAAGATACAACTCTGAGCGTCCTGTTACCGTGGACACGGCTATTCGAATAGATAACTTCCCTGCAGGGGTGCACTACTGTTACCCAACACGCTCGATCACATCTGGCCGGACACACTTGCTGGGTAATGCCCGGCCTCGGGAGATCGACACGACGCAGTCCTACCTAGGCTCAGCAGAGAGGTCAACACGCCGGTCTAAATCCTAAGCACGAAGGGGTCTTGGGCCATCGCCCTTCGCACTCCTGCACGTTACGTGGCTGGTCGGGGCCCAGGCGCGACACTGAATACACCAGTGACGTAACCAGCCCACCCCAACGATCAGCCCGCATATCTGAGCTGCGATGTCTGAAGAGCTTTCGGCTGATACTACGACATAGAGGGCCCCATTAAACCATTATCCCACGTGGTGGTAGTGCGTATAGGCACGTAGCCAACTCAGATCAAATACCCAAATCCGTTAAGCACGTTCAGTAACTCGCAGAGACGAGCAGGGTTCCTGTCGCTCCGACTTGGTAAAACATATCGCGCGGGTGCTCTTGGAGCCGACCCGTCTTTAGTAGTATTCTCTCGCAGGCACCCTTGGGGCCAGCCCGACTTTAGCAGTTTAAGTATTGCAATATGTAAACATTTTCGTGATCATCACCCAGAGTGACCACGGCCCGACATCAAGCATGGCATACGGACAAGGGTGATGGGCTAGCGATGAATCAATAGCAAAGCTAACTAAGCATTGTGGGACAACAGGTAGGTATAAACAACAGACGACAAAATCAGGCTATGCATCAGAATAGGAGCTATTTGGAACAATAGCTGGGGCAATTCTAATGCAAGCATAAGGGAGAAAGAATGGGCGATATCTTATGATCAAGGGGGTTTTGCTTGCCAGGAAGCTCTGCTGAAGGGGTCTGGTCGTCGGCGACGTCGTCGTACACGGCAGTGTCGTCGGCAGTCTCGGGGGCTACCGGGAGAGAAGGAGGGGGAAGAAACAATAAATACACGGCAAAAATGCAACAGCGATGCATGACATGCCTAAATGATATGCAGAGGTGATATAATGTCTATCTAATTGCTTTAGTTAATTTAGGAATTTATTTGGATTTATTTTATTAAAGTTATGCACTATTCATTTATCGGATACGGGCAAAATGTTCTATGTTCAGTATGTTAGAGGGGTGTGGCAGGCATGTGGATAGGTTATTCAGATTCTACACATTTTTCTGATCATTTTTCATATATAAATTATTTTCATCCGAGTTACGGTTTATTTTATATGATTTTTCAAAGTTTTAAACATTTTCTGGAATTTCTGAAATTATTTTAATTAGAATTATCCGAAACAGTGTAGGCTGACGTCAGCATGACGCATGCATGACATCAGCAGTCAACCCAGTCGGTTGACTGGTCAAACCTGACCAGTGGGACCCACTGGTCAGTGACACAGAACTAATTAGGATTAAATTTAAACTAATCTCAGGTTAATTAGACGGTGGGGCCTACATGTCAGTGACTAATTAGCAGTTAATTTAACTAACAGATTAATTAACGTTTTAACTAACATTTTATTTATTTTTAAAATTATTTAAATTAGGCGGGACCCACATGTCAGTGACATGGGGCCGCCCAGTCAGCGGTTGACCCGGTCAACCGGCCAACCGGGCCCAGTGGCAGTGGCTCAGTGGTGGGGGCCCGCGGCGCCAGGTGGCAGCCACATCAGCTCATCGGCGCCGGCGCCAGAGCAACGCCGGCGAGCCAAAATTTGCGGCGGCGCCACAGGAGGTGGCCGGAAATGGGCTATAGGGGGTCTCCGGACCCGGCGTTTGGTCCAACAGGACGGGCACGACGTGCCGCGTCCGACGGTGGCCGTAGTTGGCGCGGGTGTGGCCGGATTCGACTGCTACGATGACGTGCGGCGGCGGCAGTTTTGGGCGAGGTTGGTTTAGCCGCCACGAGGCACGGGGAGGCTCGCGGACGGGCTCGTTGGCCTCCTGGGGATCCCAGGAGCACGGCCGTGCCACCGCTTCGAGCAGAGGAGCTCGGAGGCGAGTGATCGGACGGCAATGGCGGACGGCGGAGCTCGGATCGGGCGGGAGCTAGCTAGCGGCGCGCGAGGGCACGGAGGAAGAGGGTGAGGGACGGAGGGCTCACAGTGGCCCTGTAGAGGAGCAAAGCGAGCGCGGGGAGGGGCTGGTGGCGCCGGAATCGACGTCGGCATGCGGCGGGGATCCTAGGGAGACGGCGACGCGTTCGGGCGATGTAGCGGTCTCCGGCTCGAGTGCGTAGGCGGAGAGGAGGTAGCGGTCATCGGTGGCGCGGTTGGACTCGGTGTGATGGCGGGAGGAGCTCGGCGACTGCGCTAAGACACGGCCATGGCGGCGGCGACGTTCGGGCGTGGGGGGAGAAGCGAGGAAGAGGGGAGAGAAGTGACGAGGGAGGAGCCAGAGGGGTGCGGGGGCTCTGCTCTTTATCCACGGCGAGCGCGCGGGTGCGTTGTCGACCAGGGAGCGAGGGGGCCAGCTCGGGCGCGCGCGGTGGAGACGACAGCGGGCGCGGGAGGAGCAGTAGGAGGTAGGGGATGGGGCTAGACGGGGTGGGCCGCGCGGGTGACTTAGGCCCAGCCGCGTTGGCCTTTTTCTTTTTCTTTCTTTTCCTTTTCTGTTTTCTATTTTTATTTCTGTTTAGTAAATAGTTTAGCCATAATTTTAGTTTTGTAAAATAGGTGACTTAGCCCAATAAATAGTATGCAATAATTGGCACTGCTAGAAAAAGGTTTGGAGTCCAGATCTTTTCATTTGGATTTTATTTAAATGAAAAGGGGTTAAATACTTCTGTTTTGGTACTATTTTAGGATATTAGGGTCATTTAACTAATTCATTTAATGTTGATTATATTTTTATAATTGCCTCTGTATTATTTGCAATTTAATGAACATTTTAGTTTCCAACTTTGAACAACTTTTATTTCCACTTTATATTTGAATTTCAATTGAATTTGGAATTTGAAATGAGATATGATGCAAATGATGATCAAGCACTGTTAATCATGATGACTTGGCAGTATCAACAAGGTGATCACTGTAGCTATTACATGGGGATGTTATAGCAGCTTCCTCGCCAATCCGGCGATCGAAGCCATAATAGTGCAGGCAGCGCGGATGGCCAACTCCCGCCTCCTCAACTCACCGGCGAATGTAGCCACCGAAGCAACACCATCCAGACCGGCGTGAGCCAAGACCCAGCCACCACGGCGTCTAAGGATACTGCTTCAGGACGCACACCGCGACCATCGCAAGATGGGCGCGACGCGAATCCGAACGTCGCTGGTGGTTCCGGACGGCGGCGTCCACATGGCAAGACACCTGTTGATCAGCCATAAGATCTTCAGGCACCACCACCGCCGCGTCAGCCCGCTGCTGGGCATGAGCCATGTCAGCAAGTTCATGATGGTGCTCCTACTGGCTCTGCCAGGAGTCGAGCGACTTCCCGATCTTCGCTCCCGGCCATGCCAGCTACGGCAGCAGAGGCCATGGCACGAGCGCAAATGTTGTTGAACTTCCCCCCAGCTATCGACAAGATGGATGAGTGGAGACCCACTATCCAGAGCCTCATCGGGTTTGCTGAAGCAAACAACTCGCAGCAGGGGGGACCTTCACGGTGTCCAGTGACAGCACCAACTGATGGCCACCCCAGAGGTGCCGCGCCAACAGTGCAGTCACCCCCACAGCAATAGTTTCAACAGTCACGACGAACTCACCGATCCTCTGAGCCCGACGAGATGTCGATGGCCTCTTCGCATCCGCAAGCTTGGCAAGACTAGCGTCAAGTGTTGCGTGATACACAGGTAGAGGATGCCCACACCACCATTGAACGGCGCCGGGAGGCGCGCCATCAATCTGACGTGCGCAACGGCCCAGTCGTTGATGAGCCTGCGCCCGAGGTTGGCGGGTACTTGCCTTATGAGGTTGGGTGCCCGGCCTTTACTCGCGAGCTGTGGCAAGTCCGCTGGCCATCAACCCGGGCCTTCAAACCAGAGCTGCCGAAGAAGTATGACGGCGAGCTCAACCCGGCAGAGTTTCTGGGCATTTACACGATTGCCGTACAAGCTGCCGGAGGACCTGACGAAAAGATTCTCGCCAATTATTTTCCATTGGTGCTCAAACCAAATGTGAGATCTTGGCTGATGAACTTACCGGGGGGCTCTATTTCTTCATGGTCTAATCTGTGCAACGAGTTCATTGGTGCTTTACCGGAGGCCACAAGGCTCTTGGTCAGCCCAGTGATCTGCAAGTGATCCCACAAAGAGATGGTGAGTCCTTGAGGAAATATATACAGAGGTTCAGTCGCATACACCGCAATATTCCAGATGTGCACCCCGCAGCCGTGATTGCTGCCTTTCACACAAATGTGCGCAATCGAAGGATGCGGGAAAAGATGAATATTCGGCTGCCGAAAACCGTCAACGAGCTGTATACGTTGGCGGACAAGAGTGCACATGCTGAAGAAGGAAGGAGACTTCCTGGGAGGATGCTGGTGCCGAGGTTGATTCCGAGGACGGCGATGCCACCACCCCGAAGAAAAAGGGCCGAAAGCGCAACAGGAAGCGCAAGGGCAAAACAGTTATGGTCGTCGAGGGCTCCGGCGATGCCACTGCCGCCAAGAAGGCTAAAATAGATAGCTCCGGCAAGGAAGCTATTGTATGCGCTGCTTGTCAGGAGGCTACGGCAAACAAGAAGGCCGGCATGTATGATGGGCCATACTGCAAGATTCACTGCACCAAGGGCCATGATCTCCAAGAGTGCCGGCAGGTTGAGCAACTTGCCGAGAAGCAGAAAGCTGAGTATGAAAAGCGTGACAAGGAGAAGGGCCAAGACGGTGCTGGCAAATCTGGCAAGAAGGGTCGTGGTGGCAGAGGAGGTCACCGCTGCAAGGCTAAGCAGCAGAAGGAGAAACTTGCTCGAGGCCGTGTTAAGAAAGAAGAGGATGATGATGAGGACAAAGATGAGTCTAGCGAACGGGAATTTCAGAAAGCAATAGAAGTCATGTGCATTGACGGAGGGGCATCTTTACACTCCTCTCACTGCCAACTTAAGCAGTGGGTGCGTGAGGTTAATGCAGCAGAACCGGCAATGGGTGCTCAGAAACCACTCAAGTGGTCCCACACGCCCATCATTTTCGATGCTGAGGATCACCCTGATCGCACAACTGCGGTCGGGTGCTTGCCGTTGTTGGTTTCACCAACGATACGCAACCTCCAAGTCACGAAAATGTTGGTTAACGGTGGGACCAGCCTGAACTTGATTTCACCAGAAGTCATTAAAAGGCTGCAGATTCCTGATGAAGACCTCAAGCAAAGGGGCACGTTTCAAGGGGTCAACCCGGGAAGGAGCCAGCCCAAGGGAAAGATCACTCTGCCGGTGACGTTTGGTGGGGAATTAAATTATAGAATAGGGAAGATTGTCTTCGATGTGGTTAAGATTCCCCTGCCGTATAATGGAATTCTTGGCTGCCATGCCTTGGCAAAATTTATGGCAGCATCGCACTATGCTTACAACACTCTCAAGATGCGAGGGCCGATGGGTGTCATCACCATCAACTCCGACAAGAAAGATGCAGTTATTTGCGTCGATAAGCTTTACAAAGAGGCGGTCGCAGCATCTGCCGCCAAGGCACCCGCTCCCGCCGACAAGAAGAAGAGCAAGAAAAACGGCAAGACCTTCAACAAGGTTTTCGGGAAGCGCACCTCTTCGGAGTGCTGCACACCCGTTGATGACGTGCCGGAGAGCTCTACCGCCAGGAAGTCCAAAGCTACTCCACCAGCAACCAAGAAGGTGCCGGCGAAGGAGGACGGCACAGGCGGTACCTTCACCGTCAGTGCCTCTCTTGATAGCAAATAGGAAAGCGTGCCCGTTGCCTTCCTGTGGGCAAATGTCAATGTGTTTGCATGGCAGCCATCTGACATCCCCGGTGTTCCCAGGGAGGTGATTGAGCACCACCTTGTCGTCTGTCCTTACGCTTGGCCCGTCAAGCAGAAGGTTAGGAAGCAAGCTTTGGAACGGCAATAGTTCATTGCCGAAGAAATAAAGAAGTTAGAAGCAGCAGGCTTAGTTAGAGGTGTACTACATCCAACATGGTTGGCAAACCCAGTTGTAGTACGAAAAGAAAATGGAAAGTGGAGACTTTGTATTGACTACACTGATATCAACAAAGCCTGTCCAAAGGATCCTTTCCCTTTGCCGCGTGTTGATCAAATTGTTGACTCTACTGCCGGCTGCGATTTACTCTCCTTTCTTGATGCATACTCTGGTTACCATCAGATTTTCATGGCCAAGGAGGATGAGGAGAAAACCACATTTATTACTCCATGTGGCACATACTACTTCGTGCGTATGCCTTTTGGATTAAAAAGTGTTGGTTCGACATTTGCAAGAGCAGTCCAGATCGGTTTTGAACCTCAGCTGCATAGAAACGTGGAAGCCTATATGGATGATATAGTTGTCAAAACCAAGGACAAATCAACCCTCATTCAAGATTTAGAAGAGACATTTGCAAACTTGCGCAGGATCAATTTGAAGCTCAATCCTGAGAAGTGTGTGTTTGGTGTTCCATCCGGCAAACTTCTCGGGTTCTTTGTATCCCAATGTGGAATTGAAGCTAATCCCGACAAGATCAAAGCCATTGAGAAAATTGAAGCACCGAAGCGCGTCAAGGATGTGCGGTGTCTTGCCGGATGCGTTGCTGCATTAAGCAGGTTCATCTCCAAATCTGCTGAGCGCGCCTTGCCGTTTTTCAAGATTTTGATAAAGGCAGGTCCAATGAAATGGACTCCAGAAGCGGAGGCCGTGCTGCAAGATTTGAAGAGGTACCTCTCCTCTCCGCCAATACTAGTTGCGCCTAAGCCACAAGAACCGTTGCTGCTGTACTTGGCAGCAACAAACCAAGTGGTGAGTGTTGCATTAGTGGCAGAGAGGGAAGCTGACGACGAAGAAGAAGTAGCTGCAAGCCCATCAAGCGACAAGCCAGAATCTTTTCCGACAGAGTCTGGTGCCGACAAGTCAGTATCAGTGCAAGTAGAAGAAGCAAACCAACAAGTAGTGCTGAAAAAGAAAGTGGTGCAGTGCCCAGTTTACTTTGATAGTTCCCTCTTGCAGGGGGTTAGGTCAAAGTACCCTGGTGTGCAGAAGTTGCTTTTCGGCCTCCCCATGGCCTTGAGAAAGCTACGACATTACTTCCAAACACATGAGATTACTGTCGTCACTCGCTTTCCGTTGCAGCGCATTTTGAGGAATCCAGATGCAACCAGCAGAATAGTGGAGTGGGCGTTGGAGCTGTCTAGTTTTGCACTCAAGTTTGAAAGTACTTCAACTATTCAAAGCAGAGCTTTGGCGGAATTAATTGCAGAATGGACACCAATGCAAGACGAAGAGATTCAAGAAACTTCTCTCCCCGGCAAAGAAACTGCTAAGGAATGGATCATGTACTTTGACGAAGCCTTCTCGCTGAAGGTGCCGGTGCCGGAGTGCTGCTTGTCGCACCCACCAGAGAGCACCTCAAGTATGTGGTACAGATGCATTTTCCTAGGGAGAAAGCTACAAACAACACTGCGGAGTATGAAGGGCTCCTTGCCGGTCTCAGGATCACAGTGGACCTTGGAATCAGAAAATTGATCATTCGTGGTGACTCGCAGCTTGTTGTGAAGCAAGTTAACAAAGATTATCAGAGCCCATTGATGGAAGCTTGTGTGGAAGAAGTGAGGAAATTGGAAGAGCACTTTGACGGATTGCAAACAGAGCACATCCCTCGTGCAGAAAACAGCATCGCTGATTATCTGTCAAAATGAGCTGCTCAAAAGCTACTTGTGGAACCGAGAACTTTTGTGCTCCATTTGACTCAACCATCTGTCACACCATCAATGCAATCTAACAAGAGAAGAAAGTTGAACACCGGCAAATATTTCCCGGCAGAGCTCCCGGAAGCCGCCAACAAGAAAGTTGCCAGAGATAACAATGCGTCTGTCAGTGAGCAGCTGCCTCGAGAGGAACCTTAGGTTCTTGTCGTCGAGGCAAGCGCTCCCGCAGCCAAAGAGATGCATTTAGTCCTTGTTGTTGAGCCACAGGCTCTGACATGGGCACAACAGATCGTCCATTTCCTTCAAACAGGAGAACTTCTCGATGACCAAGAAGAAGCTGAAAAAGTAGCCCGACAGTCAAGTATGTATCAGTTTGTTGATAGCATTCTGCACAGAAAGAGGCCAAATGGGGTGAAATTGAAGTCTATTTGCCGGGATGGACTCAAGCTGTTGGCAGAAATACATGGAGGCATGTGTGGCTCTCACATAGGATCAAGGGCCCTTGTCGGCAAAGCTTTCTGGCAAGGTTTCTATTGGCCCATTGCCCTCCAGGATGCAACTGAGCTAGTAACCAAGTGTGAAGCATGCTAGTTTCATTCCAAGAATATACATCAGCCAGCTCAAGCCCTTCAAACAATCCCACTCTCCTGGCCCTTCTCGGTCTGGGGGCTCGATATCTTGGGTCCCTTTCCCCGTGCTACCGGGGGCTTTGAGTTCTTGTACGTCGCAATTGACAAGTTCACAAAGTGGCCTGAGGTAGAGCCAGTGAGGAAGGTGACAGCACAGTCAGCCGTCAAGTTCTTTAAAGGACTAGTTTGCCGTTTTGGTGTTCCTAACAGAATCATCACAGATAATGGCACACAATTCACGAGCACCACCTTCATGCAGTATATCCAAGACCTTGAAAGTAAAATCTGTTTTGCATCTGTTGCTCACCCGAGAAGCAACGGCCAAGCGGAAAGAGCAAATGCTAAAGTGCTGCGAGGATTCAAGACAAGAACCTTTGACAAACTGCACTAGTGCGGAAGGCGCTGGATTGATGAGTTGCCAGCGGTTGTTTGGTCACTCAGGACGACACCAAATCGAGCCACTAGCCAAACACCCTTCTCCCTAGTCTATGGTGCAGAGGCGGTGCTCCCCACGGAACTCACATACGGGTCACCTCGAGTGCTTGCTTATCATGAAGCACAGCAAAAGCAGCTACAGCATGATGATGCCACGCTCCTTGAGGAAGATCGTCTTCGGGCTGCTGTGTGAGCTACACGCTACCAGCAAGCTTTGCGCCGCTATCACAGCCGCAAGGTTCATGCCCGAAGCCTTAAGGAAGGCGACCTTGCTCTTCGGCGCATTCAATCCGCCAAGGGATCAAACAAGTTGACGCCGAAGTGGGAAGGCCCTTATCGGGTAGTGCGAGTCACCAGACCTGGCGCAGTCCGTCTGGAGAGCGAAGATGGCATCCCAGTGCAAAACTCATGGAACATTGAGCATCTTCGCAGGTTCTATCCATAAGGTGCAGTTGCCGGGATTCCCGGCAACACCTTTTGTACAGGCCTTGTCGGCCGTACATGTAACCCTTTGTACAAAGCCAGGCGCAGATCTTGTGCATAAGTGAAATAAAGCTAAGTGTTTCACAACTCTTGTTAAAGTAGATTTTCGCTTGTGTATGATTACATGTGATGTTGTGTTACGCTTTGCATTGTATGAAATGATTAACGAGCCGTCAAGGCATCCATCCATTTCTTTCTGTTCTTTCTTTTTCTCAAAAGGATAGAAGGTTCCTTCATGTGCAAATTTCCCCCGGGGGGGGATGATGGTGTGGATACCACCAAATGACGTTCAAGTAATCGTTTTGTAACAAGAAGCACGACAAAGAAAATAGCTAAGTTGAAAAACTTTGAAATAATTTCTTTGTTATAGTTGCAATTTTCCTTGAACGATTTTCGCCTTTGTATGAGAAACCTTCACGCTAAGGAACCTTGTCGAGATCGGTCGCGCTCTTACTTTGTTTTGAGTCCGCTCAACAACTTGAGTAGCTGCGTTGAAATCCTCAAAGGTAAAATTTGCCCGCAGCAGCTCTTCCGGCAGGCTGCTAAGGATCCGTCCTCAAGCGCTCGCGGCAAGAGTGTGCACACCGGCAAGCATCCAGGAAGCATAGGGTATACAATCCATGGAAAGGCAGGATAAGACAAGCAAAATAGCATACATTCATCCCAAAATAGTTTAAGTTGCATTACATCACAAGTATGGTGCAGATCTAACTTAAGATTAAATGTATCTTTTACATGATAGCACTGGTGGTAAATGCGATGACAAGGCTAGTTCTGAAGATTGCCTTCGTGCCTGGGAACAAGAAGGACCTTGTCGGCTAGTGGAGCAACAACCTTGTCGATAGCCGTGATATCAATATTCTACGGCAAGGTTCTGAATATCCCGGAGAGATCAACATCAGGATTGCAGTAGGCGGCCTTGACGAGCACTTTATAAAGGACGTCGCGGCCGAACTTGCGGGATTCATCAGCAAATGAAGTGGACCTATCTTCAAGATAAGTATTCAGAGCGTCAATAAGGCCGTCAAAGAACTTGGTCAGCCTAGCGCTGGCGACCTCCTTGTCGTTGACGGTGTAGCTCCAGCTCCTCATATCCATAACAGCAAGTTGCGCGGTTATGCCTTCTGCAATGTTAACAAGCATGTTGGTCCAAAGGGAGAGCACTTCTAGCAGCTCCATGAATTTGTTCTCGGCATCTTCTCGCGAGGTCTCTTCGGCTTCAAGCTTCTCCGTCAAAATTATCTCCTTCTCCTTGGTGGATTCAAGATCCTTCTCCAAGGTGACAAGTTTGGATTTCAGATCTTCCACCGCCTTGATGGTTTTGTCAAGATCTTGACTCTTGGATACTAGCTGCGTCTGTAGCCCCCTAGGGTGTGAGCTACCTTCCCCACTTCATCCTTGAGAGTCTCAATCTCTTTACTGTTGGCGGCAAGATCTTCTTTCAATTTGCTTACCTGGGATTCCAAATCTGCCTTGGCAGTAGCAGCAGCAGCAGCATTATCAGTGGCCTCCTTGAGCTTGGCGGCGCTTTCTCGAGCTTGAATCTCAATAGATTCCTTGTGGTTCTTCTCTAGCTCTTGCATCCTTTGCTCAAGGAGCTTTTCAATATCTTCATCCTTGCCGCGAAGCTTGGCGGCAAGGGGCTTTTCTTGTACGATGAGATCCTTCTCTCTGGCATTGAGCTGCGCCTCGCGCTCTGCCAGCTTGCCATCCAAAGCTGTCGCCTTCTCCTGGGCGGTGGCAAGTTTTTCCTCCTGCTTCCTCAGATTGTGGGATTGCCCATTGTACTATGTGTGGATCTCCTCTGCCTTCTCTTTTAGCCTCTCTTCGGCCAGGTCCAAAGTTTTGTGCTCTTCTTGGAGTTTGATCCAGCGCTTGCTGTAGCGGTCTTGCATGTCCTTAAAACTGGCAGCCATGGTTTCTAGGAAGGCAAGATCTGCTGCGTTGTCAGTAGCATTATCGGATTCAGTGGCACTTTGGGAGAAGAGGGCTAGAATCTGGCAATCTCATCGTCAAAGCTTGGACCTCCAGTACCAGATGAACTGGGGGCTTCGGCAAGTGTCAGGCATCCGTCGAGATCTGAGTGGTTGGTGCGGCAGGTTGAGTCTCAGGGTTTGGCTTATCGGCACCAACCAACACCATCTCTGTGCTTGTCTGGATGGGGGCAGACGTGTTGCCAGGAGATTTTTCTAGCTCTCCGGTAACTTCCTTAGCCTCCTCGACAGCAGATTTGGCGGCCTCTTCAGCAGAGATCTTGACGGCCTCATCAGCGGCACGCTTTACAATGTCTACTACATCTGCAAGAATTTCTCCTTCTTTGGGAGAAGCTAGATCTGCAAGGTGGAACATAAGCAAAGAGCAAAAAGTAATTCAGATTACAAGTCAAGTTCAAGAAAACAAATTTTTTTGACAGTGCTTAGAAGCAAGTGGATTACCTGTTGATGCTTGTAGAGGAAGGGTATTTCCTTCCCTGGTAACCTGGGTTGCCAGCGCACGGTCATCGGCAGCCTCGCTTGCCGAGATAGTCTCCATGCGGGCGGGCTCATCAGCGGAGGCCCTTGTCGGAGAAGCGCTCTCCGGAGTGATAGTTGACGGAAGAGCCATAGTAGGATCCCCCTCTGGGCGCTCTTCCTTTTGGCGGCCTTTTCCTATCTCCTTGTTGGGTTCAGAAGAAGGAATCTCAGTACCGGTGCCTGCAAGCGGGAACTGCACCACAGCCTCGCGCAGGGGCTGGGCTGGGGGCTGATAACAATGGTATCAGCCGATGTGACCCCCTGCCCAGTGCTTGCCGTTGGCTCGTGTTCTGTTGCACCCCTCGTTCACTTCACCCTGTGCACGAGTGGTTCTGTATCTCAGCGAAGACAAGGGAAATCAAGTCAAATGACAGTCAAGACAAAATCAAGATTAATGAAGATAAATGATTATGCTTACTCCTCATCTTCGGGCTCGCTGAGGACGGAGAGGTCATATCTCACTGGCGGAGGCGACTCCCTGGCCCTTTTGATTGCCGGTGGAGGTGAAGACGCCTGCTGAGAAGACCCAACTACTTTGGCAACTTCCTGCTGGGAGGATGGACGTTGAGCTCGAGGTCGCCGAGTTGGTTGTCGGCACACTTCTTGCTGTTGGCCAGTTCTGGTGGTCGTCTTCTTCACGGCGGGGCCAGCCCCTGACGAAGAAGGGCACACTATCTCCTGGCTGGATGCTTTTCAAAGAATGCGCGCTTTCTTCTTTGGGCCTTGAGGATCTCCTTCTTCTTCGGGTTCGCCGGCGACTTCTTCCCCGGCAAGCTCTTCCCGATGCTCTTCGGCAACCTCTTCGTCGGGAGCCTCTTCCTCCTCTTCAGTTGCCGTGGCTCGGGAACCACTAGCTTTGCCGGCCTTCAAGGCCTCCTCGGCTCTGTGGGCGATGTACGCCAGTTCTTCATCCCTGGTGGATTGGATGAGGTCCTTCTCTTCTCGAGTAGCCCTCTCCGTCAAATTAGAAGCCCAGGTCATTTCATCTTCAAGTGAGGGCAGTTCCCAGTCAGCTTGAACTCCTTGGCCGTTGCATGTTGGCATCATCGCCAAGATGGAATCCTTGGCGGAATTAATGTGCAGTGGCACGACTTGGGCCAGCAGGTGAAACTTGCCAGAGATTCTGAAGAGCTGATGGTAGAGGCAGATGTGTTGCATGACCGTCAGGTTGTTGGCCAGCCCTGGGTATATTCGCATGATATCAGCAGCATTCTGGTACTCCCAAGTGTACCTCTGCCTTTTCTGCAGTGGCGCAATACGTCGCCGGAGGAAGTCAGCTCCTACCATCTCAATGGTTAGCCCGGCAGACTTGAGGCGAGCGATCCGGTTCAGTGCCGGGCCAAGCTTCTTGTCGCTGGTGCCAAGATCACTCCAGTTCTTGCCGCGGTTAATCTTCTCCATGCGCGGCAAGCAGAAGTTGGGGAAATCCTTCTCCTTGATCCAGCACCATTCTACCCGCCACTCTTCCCATTTCAGATGCACCAGCCCGGCAAGGTATTTTCCTTTGGCTTTTGCCCGGGGAATCCATGTCACGCTGCCGAAAAGCGTGTCACCCTCGATGTGAGGGATGAAGAAGTGGCAGAAAAGATCAACATTGGGGACGACTCCAACAAAATTTTCGCACATATGGGCGAAGACTGCCATGCAAGTCATTACATTTGGGGTAAAATCCAGTAGTCGAAACCCGAAAGTGTACATCAATTCGCTGAAGAAATATGAGTACGGGGGAATCAAGCCGCAGTAGAAGTATGCGCAGAAGAACGGATAAGCATCTCTGGTGGCTTTGGTGTCTGCAGGAAGTACCACTGGAGCCTTGTGATCCTGGGTGTCCCTCCCCCACATGTAGGCGTACCTGGAGATCAGAGTGTTCTTGTCCAAGGCCGGCGGCGAGAAAACCACGTTCTCCCTCCACCACTGTTCCAAGTCCGCCTTCCTCTTCTCCGCCTTGGGGTCGGCGGGCTTGGTGGTTTCTTCCCCTCCGTATCGGCTCTTTTGGGCGCCATGAGGGCTTAGAAGGGAAGGTTGGGTTGGAATAGACGCGAATCAGCAGTGGCGGCGACGGCGGCGGAATTGGCTCTGGCGAGAGGAAGAAGAAGATGGAGCAGAGAAGGGCAAGGGTGAATGAGCAGTGCCTCCTTGCGGTTGCCTTTTTATGGGAAGGCGCGGGGAGGCTGGCTTTTTACTGTTCGACGTGGCAGCACTTTTGCAGGTGCACTACCACAGAACCGTCACTCCAGTCCACCACTCCTGCGACCTGCATTAAATGCATGACGTGGGCGTGTGACAGGGAATCATCGTCACAAGATTTTACGGCAGTAACTTCTTACCACGTGTCTGTGCATTGTTTAGGCCTAGCCCAACGACGCTTCGGACGTGCGTGTGGCCCAGGCCCGGGGGCTCCTGTCGGTGTATAAAACATGGGTATTTTATACCCTGACTTATGCACAGGCAGTGGTAGCAGTCTTGATGGCCAGGGCTTGCTCAAGCAGCTAGTCGCTGGTCTGTGAGGTGTCGAGCGGGCAGGCAGTTTGGTGAGGTTTGTCGGGGCACGTGTCAGCCTGTTGGAAGGAGAATTACCTTTAATGACACCCGTCCAGAAGGCGTGTCAAGATTATAGGAGGTAGCTGGGCGAGCGGTGAAGGAACCTTGCCGGGGCTACTTCTCCACATGACACCTAACGGCGGATTTATTGCGTTTGTCCTAAACTGGCATAGTTAGGTATGATAGCACTGTTGGCTATCTAATCAACATGTAATGACTATTTTGCCACTGTGGTTACCCCTTGATCTATAAAAGGAGGGCCAGGGCAACCTTTACAAGGGTCGACTCTTTTCTCATTCTGCATGCGTAGCTGCTCTTCCTGTACCTTGCCGGCAAGAAGCGCTCCTTGTACTTGAGCTCAAACACATCCAATACACAAATCAGGAGTAGGGTTTTACACCTCACGGTGGCCCGAACCTGGGTAAATCATTTGCGTTGATTGCTGATTCTGCACTTTGTGCTTTCGTATTCCCCTAGTCGAACCGCAAAGGGGCTAGATGGCCCCATAGATGGTCATACACATGACACTCCTATAATTCTCGGTAGACCTTTTCTAAGGACTATCAAAGCTGTGATAAATGTGTTTGAGGGAAATGTTTGTTTTGATTTACCATCTAAAAATCCCTTTATAAGGCATTTCCCTAGGAAAAAGAAATTGAAGACCTACACAGGAGGTGGCATCATTTTGAATGCCAAAAGCTATGGTCTCAGTGTTCTAGCACCACCTTGATCACCACTACGGTCGAGCTATCCGACCGAAAACAAGCGCTTCGTGGGAGGCAACCCACGCAAATAAAGTAGACAAGTAAGTTTTATTATTGTTTTTAATAAAAGAGTGATTGAAATTCTATATGAAGAAGTGAGTTTGGAAGAGTTGTTCTAATGAAGGCCTAGCCTTGTGCAAGATGATTTATAAGCTAGATTGATGTTTGAATGCCTGGAAATATGTCTATGTATTGTCTTGGAACTAACCCCGCAGGAGAGCAAATAAAAAGAAAAGTTTCACAAGAAACAGATCAAAAGACGGCGTTCAAAACGACCGCCAGTGGTCATTTGAGCGGTCGCATGACCTGCCAGAGGTTCCAGCGCAAAACAACTAGAGGCAGCAGGAGAAAAGATGGTGTTTCAAACGGGCACGAGCGGTCGTTTGATTCTTTTGCAGAAAACAAAGAAAATTCCAGAGCGTTTGACGGCGTTCCAAACGGGCGCATGTGCCCGATCGAGTGGTCGTTTGACATCTTCGACCAGAAGCACAAAAAGAATAGAATGAACGACGGCATTCAAAACGGACACCGACGTCCGTTTCAGCGGTCGTTTCATCTGCACGCAGGCAAAGGTGAGTTAAACCGGGTTGAAGACGGTGTTCCATACGGGTGCTCGCGCCCTTATGAGCGGTCGTTTTGTGAGCCGGCGGCTCCAATAAGCCCAAGGAAGGAGGTATTTCACCCCCATGTCTCTCTTTTCTTCTTCTTCTTCCTCCAAACCTCTCCAAATCCTAGCAAAACTTTGCCCGATCTCTATACACATTCGTTTTCAGTTCGAATCATTCCGTGTGATCGATATACGGTACGTTTCTCCTCCGATCCCCAATTTATTTTTCGCAAATCCACGTTCTACAGGCCTAGCATTGCCATGTTTAGGATATGCATATTTTTGATTCAAACTTGAGTTTGGTGATACGTCTCTGTCATATCTACTTTTCCAAACACTTTTGCTCTTGTTTTGGACTCCAATTTGCATGATTTGAATGAAACTAACCCGGACTGACGTTGTTTTTAGCAGAACTACCATGGTGTTGTTTTTGTGGAGAAATCAAAGTTCTCGGAATTGGACGAAACTTTTTGGAGATTTTTTATGGAATAAATAAAAATTACTGGTGCAAGAATCAATAGAAGAGGGGCCACCTGTTGCCCACAAGGCAACAGGGCGCGACCCCCCTAGGGCATGCCCTGATGCCTTGTGGGGCCCACAGGCGGCCGTCTGACCTAATTCCAACACTATAAATTCACTTTCCCTTAGAAAAAAATAAGAGAAGAAGTTTCATCGTGTTTTACAATACGGAGCCGCCGCCACCTCCTGTTCTTCATCGGGAGGGCTGATCTGGAGTCCGTTCGGGGCTCTGGAGAGGGGGATTCGACGCCGTCATCATCATCAACCATCCTCCATCACCAATTTCATGATGCTCACCACCGTGTGAGAGTAATTTCTCCGTAAGCTTCCTGGACGGTGATGGGTTGGATGAGATTTATCATGTAATCGAGTCAATTTGTTAGGGCTTTGATCCCTAGTATCCACTATGTTCTGAGATTGATGTTGCTATGGCTTTGCTATGCTTAATGCTTGTCACTAGGGCCTGAATGCCATGATTTCAGATCTATACCCTTTATGTTTTCATGAATATATTTGAGTTCTTGATCCTATCTTGCAAGTTATATGCACCTATTACGTGTTATGATACGCATACCCCAAGGTGACTATAATTGGGATTCTTTCCGGTGATTACCGTAGTTTGAGGAGTTCATGCATTCACTATGTGTTAATGCTTTGTTCCGGTTCTCTATTAAAAGGAGGCCTTAATATCCCTTAGATTTCCTTATGGGCCCCACTGCCACGGGAGGGTAGGACAAAAGATGTAATGCAAGTTCTTATTATAAGCATGTATGACTATATACGGAATACATGCCTACATTACATTGATGAATTGGAGCTATTGTGTATCGCCCTAGGTTGTGACTGTTATATGATGAATGTCATCCAACATAATTATCCATCGCTGATCCAATGCCTACGCTTTTCGCATATTTATCTTTGCTAAGTTACTTTCGTTGCTGCTGCTGATACAATCACTACAAAACTGCTACTGCTACTGTTACTGTTACTGTGCTACTGTTACTACTGCTATCAAAACTATCATACTACTGTGCTACTAAACACTTTGCTACAGATATTTAGTGCTCCAGGTGTGGTTGAATTGACAACTCAACTGCTAATACTCACAAATATTCTTTGGCTCCCCTTGTGTCAAATCAATAAATCTGGGTGAAATGCTACCCGCGAAAACTGTTGCGATCCCCTATCCTTGTGGGTTATCAAGACCTTTTTCTGGCGCCGTTGCCGGGGAGCATAGCTATCTTTGTTGAGTCACTTGGGATTTATATCTGTTGATCACTATGAAGAATCTGAAAGACGCTAAGACCAAGATCGTTCCCTCTAAGACGAGGGGAGGTAAGGAACTGCCATCACGCTCTGCACTTGATTCACCTTCTGTTTTGAGTAGGCTTGCGACACCACCACCTGCTGCTATTCATTCTGATATGTCGCAAGTTATTTATGATACTACTTTTGTTATGAATGAAACTATTGATGATGCTAGTACTATGCTTGATGATACTGTGCCACTTGGTGAATTTCTTGATGGACAAATTGTTAGAGTTAAAACTGAAAATGTTGAAACTCTTGAAAATTATGATTCACCTATTATGCCTAGCTCTCCTACTAGAGTTGAAATGCCTAAAATACCTGATGGTTATGTTTTTGATAGAGATACAGCTAGGGCAATTCTTGCTTGTAATGATAGAGATGAAGTTAGAAAATTGCTTGCTGAGTTGAAAGAAAAATCTGTGAGGGAGAGAATGAAATATGATCCTAAGTTTGCTACCTCTCCCATAGTTGTTAGTGATAAGGATTATGAATTCTCTGTTGATCCTGACTTAATTACTTTGGTTGAATCTGATACTTTTCATGGTTATGAAACTAAAACTGTTGTGGCACACCTTACTAAGTTGAATGATATTGCCACTCTATTTGCTCATGAGGAAAAAAATCGCTACTATTACATTCTTAAGTTGTTTCCTTTCTCATTAAAGGGTGATGCTAAGAAATGTTTTAATACTCTTGCTCCTGGTTGTGTGCGTAGTCCCCAGGATATGATATAATACTTCTCTGAAAAATATTTTCCTGCTCATAAGAAACAAGCTGCCTTACAGGAAATATTTAACTTTGTGCAAATTGAAGAAGAGAATCTCCCTCAAGCTTGGGGGAGGCTTCTCCAATTACTTAATGCTTTGCCTGATCATCCTCATAAGAAAAATGAAATACTTGATATCTTTTATAATGGACTAACCAATGCTTCTAGGGACTACCGAGATAGTTGTGCTGGCTGTGTTTTCAGGGAACGAACTATTGGACAGGCTGAAGAACTATTGAGCAATATATTGAGATATGCCGAGGATTGGACACTTCCTGAACCACCACCTAAGCCAACTCCGAAGAAAAGAGGTATTCTATTCCTCAGTGCAGAAGATATGCAAGAAGCTAAGAAATCTATGAAGGAAAAAGGTATTAAAGCGGAAGATGTTAAGAATCTACCACCTATTGAAGAAATACATGGACTTGATATCCCGACACAGGTAGTGGAGGTAAACTCTCTCACTAGATTTGATGAAAGTGATATTCCTTATTCTAAATCTGCTAGCCAATGCTTGTATGAATTTGATAACTACATCATTAAGCAAGAACATTTCAATTTATATGTTAGTAATCAATTAAAACGAAATGCCATCATGATTGAACGTTTGAGTGATTTGATGTTTAGAACTGCTAATGATGTTAAATGCTTGAGTAAACATGCTTCTATGGTTCAGACTCAGTTAGAACAAATAGCTAAGTCACAAAATGATTTGCTTGATGAGATGAATAATAAAAAGAATGATCATGTTGTTAGAGTTGTTACTAGAGGAGGTAGAATGACTCAGGAGCCCTTGTATCCTGAAGGTCATCCTAAAAGAATTGAACAAGATTCTCAAACAAATAATATTGATGTACCTAGTCCATCTAAGAAGAAAACGAAAAATAAAAATGATAGGACTTTGCATGCTTCTAGTGAACCTGAGGTAGAAAAGCCTCCTAAGAATCATAATGATGTTTCCATTTCTGATGCTGAGACACAATCTGGTAATGAACATGCACCTAGTGATAATGATAATGATAATGAAGATGTTCATGTTGATGCTCAACCAGATAATGATGTAGCAATAGAACCTGTTGTTGATCTTGATAACCCACCTCCTAAGAATAAAAGATATGATAAAAGAGACTTTGTTGGTAGAAAACATGGAAAGGAAAGAGAACCATGGGTTCAAAAACCTATGCCTTTTCCTACTAAACCATCTAAAAACAAGGATAAGGAAGATTTTGAGCGCTTTGTTGAAATGCTTAGACCTGTCTTTTTGCGCACTCGCTTGATTGATATGTTGAAAATGTCCCCCTACGCTAAATACATGAAAGATATTGTCACTAATAAAAGGAAGATACCTGAAGCTGAAATCTCCACCATGCTTGCAAACTATTCTTTTAAGGGTGGAGTACCTAAAAATCTAGGAGACCCGGGAATACCTACTATACCATGCTCCATTAAAAGAAGTTATGTTAAAACTGCCTTATGTGATTTGGGAGCCGGTGTTAGTGTTATGCCTTTCTCTTTATATAGAAGACTTGATTTGAATAAGCTCACACCCACAGAAATATCTTTGCAAATGGCTGATAAATCAACCACTATACCTATTGGAATTTGCGAGGATGTGCCTGTTGTTATTGCAAATGTTACTATCTTAACAGACTTTATTATACTTGATATGCCCGAGGACGACAACATGTCGATTATCCTTGGAAGACCCTTTTTGAATACTACAGGGGCTGTTATTGATTGAAATAAAAGCAAGGTCACTTTTTATGTCAATGGTAATGAGCATACGGTTTATTTCCTGAAGAAACAAACTTTAGTGAATGGTATCAATTGTATTGAAAAGGTTTCGACAATCACTGTTGGAGGATTCGAATTTCCTCTTCCTACTATCAAAAAGAAATATGAAATTCTTATTGTTGGGGAGATGAATATCTCCGTTGAGGTAACTTAGTGTTATACGAAAATTCTTCGGTTTCATGCCACTCGGAAATAGTTTGTTAATAAGACTTGATCAACCTTATTAATGGATTCTTTTTTAGGGGTATGTGGTCGATAAATTTAGTAAGCACAACTTGCTGTAATCTTAGTTTGCTCTCTATTATTTATAGTTTAATAAAATAAAATGCCATGATTATCCTGTTTTCTGAATTATCCGTGCAATAAAAAATGGCCCAAAAATAAAAGTGCTCAGAATGCAATAAAATTTTAACATGATTTTTTCTGGAATAATTAAGAATTTTTGGCACTGAAAACAACCTAGGGGTGCACTCGTTGCCCACAAGGCAACAAGGTGCGGCCACCCCCCCAGGGCGCGACAAGATGCCTTGTGGGTCCCACAGGGACCCACTCACTTATCTATTCAGCCCACTTCATCTCCTACCTCAAAAAAAATCGTGGTAGCTCTCTCATGTTCTTGCTCCCAAACCTGAGATTTTCGATCTCTTTGCTCAGAGCTCCATTTCTGAAACTGTTTTGAGGGATTGCTCCTTGGTATGTGAATCTCCCATTGCTCCAATTAGTTTTTGCTTTAGTGGATTATATTTTGCATAAATTGCTGCTATTGGTGCTACTAAAAATGAGCTTGCATGTTAAATTATTTGAGTTCTAAGTAATTTGAATGCTTGATATAGGCTCTAGGCACTTGTATGAATAGTTGCTATCAATTTGGTAAAGTTTTGTTAACATCTTTTTATGGTCCAAATTTTTTCAGAAATTTGTTCGTAGGAATATGAACATTTTCTGGAGGAGTTCTTCAAAGAGGAGGTCCTCTGAAGCATCATCGAGTGAAAGCCCAGCACGCCAATCATATGTTGAACCAAGGGCAAGTTTGGTGCGAGGTGCAAAAGCAAAATCGTGTCGATGGCCGTGCAATGAGTTCATGCTAGGTGCAGGCATCAAGGAAGAGTTTGACCAATATATACACAACACCGAGCTCTCCGCCTTCATCGCAGATAAGCCACCGCAACACTACAGCCTCACCCATTCATTCACTCAAAAATTTGAGTATCATTCTCGCACTTCTAGTTTCATTTCATCTCTATGATAGATCTTATAGTATGTCTCTAGAAGAATTCTATGATGCTTCCAAAATTCCATTTTGGGGTTCACTTAGCGAACCACGACAATCTGGTTATGAATTGTTTCTCAATAGTCTTTGCAATGGTGAGGATAGGAGAGTTACACAAGCTAGAATAAAAAGCATTCACTTTCCTTCTATTCGGTATTTTGCACTCTTTAATGGCAAATGCATTGTTGGTAAACAAGACTGTAGTGCACTTTGTGCTCCTGACCTGAGCCTTATTCACGCTGCTTTAACGGGTAGCAGACATTATAATCTTGGGGCTATTGTTGCACGTAGGTTGCACCGCAACTCGGGTAATGGTGATTTGTATGGAGGAATTTATGCCTCCCGGGTAGCTGCAAGGCTAGGGGTCTCGCCCAGGCCCAATGATCCTCTTTTACCTGATAAATATTTGAATTTTGAGGCAATGCAGAACCATGAGTTTATTAAGCACAACACTCACAGATATGACTATAACTTGATATTCGATAAATATCGTTCTGTGTTTGTTGTTTTGCCTGCTCCTGTCCTCTTTGATTTCCAGAACAAATAGAGATATTTTCTTCATGAAAATGAGGTGCATGAGTATAACACGATAGTTGAGGCTGCTCGCCTCGCTGAGGAGGCGGCACAGAATGCCTCTACGAGCTACCACTTCGATTATTATCCTGGACAGCCATGGAAGTAGACCAAGCAAGGCCAAAAGCCTAAGCTTGGGGGAGTACGTATTTCTCACCGACATTACATTCATGTTCACACATTCATTCCAGTTGTCAGTGTTCATCCTTTTTCATTGTATATCCATGTTAGTTTTATTTTCGCTTTCTTCTTGTGTGTTTGAAAAACTTCGAAAATCCAAAAATATTTCTCGCTTCTTTTCGGTTTTTCTTTCTCATTCGTTAGTTTGTCATATTAAAAGAAAACCCAAAAATATTTCTTGTTTCTTCTTTTGCTTGTTGGGAGTTCTCCCATGTAAATAGTTTTTCTCGCTCTTCGTTTTTCTTCGTTAATTTGCTTTCTTTCAGAAAAACTAAAAACTCCAAAAATATTTCAGTGTGTTTCTCTGAATTTCTTTTCGTTGAGTCGTCGTAGGGAGAAGACCACGATCAAAATGTTGAGTGGCTCTCATATGCTTTATTGTTGATCTAACGAAGAGCCAATATTACTTTGTCTTCCCCCTTGAATAAAATGTTTGCAGATTCCAGTTTAGTCCATGGAGCTCTTGCACTATTATTATTTTCACATCATTTGGTCATGCAAGTGAAAGGCAATAATGACGATGATTTGATGAAGTGACTGTGGCAAGGAAAAGCTGGTATGAACCCTTCTTGTTTTTGTTTTTGTTTTTGTAAATATGTTCAACTCAGTATCCATGATTCGGCATATTATGAGTAAACATGTTTGTGATGACAATTAGAAATTATAGTTGCTCATCCCATGCTTAAGTAGCTAGGAGTGGATAATGATTTGTCTTGGATGCCAACATGCATTAAAATGGTTATGATATAGTATGTTAATATGGTATCCTCCTCTGAATGTTTCAAGTGGCTTGACTTGGCACATGTTCATACATGTAGTTGATTCAAAACCAACATAGCCTCCACGATATTTACGTTCAGGGTGTCTATATCCTACTCATGCTAGTATTCAATGTTAATTATTCTCAATGGATGATCATGACCGTTTTTGCTCACTAGTTGGTCGCTTCTCAATCTCTTTGCTAGCCTTCGCCTATGCAAAGTGGGAATACTGCTTGTGCATCCAAAATCCTTAAACCAAAGTTGTTCCAGATGACTCCACTATATCTACCTATATGCGGTATTACTATGCCGTTCCAAGTAAATTTACATGTGCCACCTCTAATCATTCAAATAAACATATGTTTTGTGTGCCTGTACCGCTCATGGAGCGACAGGGGGCGGTCAGTATCTTCCATGCTAAGTGGGTTATTCTCAGATGAGTGTTTATTCACTTGTCATTGCACGAGAGAGGCTGGTATTTGGGATGCCCAGTCCTATGCTCAAAATCAAAATTACATAATGCAAACAAACTCCCCCGGAAAGTTGTTGGTATGGAGGGCACCCGAGGATTCGGCTAGCCATGGCTTGTATTGGTATGGTGGAGGGGGAGTAAACTTTACCTTTTTGCTTGGGAACCACCTATAATGTGTTTAGCATGGAAGATATTGAAAATTCTCGATCGTGACGTTGACAGGAAAAGTACACCTCCCAAAATTGTTTTCATCTCTAATTTAAGCTTCAAGCTCTGGCACCTCTGCAAATCCATGCTTCCCTCTATGAAGGGCCTATCTATTTACTTTTATGTTATTTTACTTTTATTGTTGAGTCTCACCTTCTCATTATAAGCACCAATCCTGAGAGCACTATTGTCATCCTTATGCATTGAGTATAGTTAATGTTGTGTGCATCATGACTGGATCTCTTCTACCCTGAATTACAATGTTTAGTCACTGCTTGAACTTTGGAGGTGCTCTGCATTTATGTTTTGCGGTCTCAGAAAGGGCTAGCGAGATACCATGTTATCATATTATATCATCATTGTTTTGATAAATTGCTGGCATTTGAGATATGTTATTATTGCTCGCTAGTTGATTATGCCATTGATATGAGTAAATGTAGTTTCTAAGTGTTATTATGAGCATGGTTAGTTCATGATCCTTGCTGAAAACCTGGGTACTATTTAAGCTTATATACGGATACAAGAACAAAAGAGTTCGTAAAAGTTTTTCTTTATCACTTTCAGTTTGTCAACTGAATTGCTAGAGGACAAGCAATGAGTTAAGCTTGGGGGAGTTGATACATATCCATCGTATCTACTTTTCCAAACACTTTTGCTCTTGTTTTGGACTCTAATTTGCATGATTTGAATGAAACTAACCCGGACTGACGCTGTTTTCAGCAGAACTACCATGGTGTTGTTTTTGTGCAGAAATCAAAGTTCTCGGAATTGGACGAAACTTTTTGGAGATTTTTTATGGAATAAATAAAAATTACTGGCATAAGAATCAACAAAAGAGGGGCCACCTGTTGCCCACAAGGAAACAGGGCGCGACCCCCCCCCACCTAGGGCATTCCCTGATGCCTTGTGGGGCCCACAGGCGGCCGTCTGACCTAATTCCAATGCTATAAATTCACTTTCCCCAAGAAAAAGAATAAGAGAAGAAGTTTCATCGCGTTTTACGATACGGAGCCGCCGCCACCTCCCGTTCTTCATCGGGAGGGCTGATCTGGAGTCCGTCCGGGGCTCCGGAGAGGGGGATTCGACGCCGTCGTCATCATCAACCATCCTCCATCACCAATTTCATGATGCTCACCACCATGTATGAGTAATTTCTCCATAGGCTTGCTGGATGGTGATGGGTTGGATGAGATTTATCATGTAATTGAGTCAATTTGTTAGGGCCTTGATCCCTAGTATCCACTATGTTCTGAGATTGATGTTGCTATGACTTTGCTATGATTAATGCTTGTCACTAGGGCCCGAGTGCCATGATTTCAGATCTGAACCCTTTATGTTTTCATGAATATATTTGAGTTCTTGATCCTATCTTGCAAGTTATAAGCACTTATTACGTGTTATGATCCGCATACCCCAAGGTGACAATAATTGGGATTCTTTCCGGTGATTACCGTAGTTTGAGGAGTTCATATATTCACTATGTGTTAATGCTTTGTTCCGGTTCTCTATTAAAAGGAGGCCTTAATATCCCTTAGATTTCCTTACGGTCCCCGCTGCCACAGGAGGGTAGGAAAAACATGTCATGCAAGTTCTTATTATAAGCACGTATGACTATACACGGAATACATGCCAACATTATATTGATGAATTGGATCTATTGTGTATCGCCCTAGGTTGTGACTGTTATATGATGAATGTCATCCAACATAATTATCCATCACCGATCCAATGCGTATGCTTTTCGCATATTGATCTTTGCTAAGTTACTTTCATTGCTGGTGCTGATACAATCACTACAAAACTGCTACTACTACTGTTATTGTTACTGTTACTGTGCTACTGTTAGTACTGCTATCAAAAGTAACATACTACTGTGCTACTAAACACTTTGATGTAGATATTTAGTTCTCTAGGTGTGGTTGAATTGACAACTCAACTGCTAATACTCGCAAATATTCTTTGGCTCCCCTTGTGTCGAATCAATAAAGCTGGGTGAAATACTACCCGCGAAAACTGTTGCGATCCCCTATACTTGTGGGTTATCATTTTGGCATGGATTTGTTGATGTTTTTAGAGGAGTATGATGTTGTGAGTACTGTAGGATCATTATTGCTTCATTGTATTGGACTGAAAAATTGTTATATAGATGTTTACACGGAGGTCTTCTCGCGTACGCGGTGGTTCGAGTTCGTCCACCGCACAACCGCAACAAGTTTTCACTCAGGGGATCGTCTTCACCGACCGTGGAGCAAGGAAGAAGTTCCAGAAGCTCACTACAAGGAAGATCGAAGCAACCAAATGGGCTTGTGCGAATACTCTCGCCAAGCTACGTATCACCCATGATTTTAATTTGCTTTGTCATAATGCCGGGTTGCATCATTTTGTTTATCAGGGATGTGAGACATTTGAATGATTGACGCTTGAGTTTCTTAGTACTCTCTCACACAATGTTGGTTTAATGCCAAATGCATATGAGGAGGAGAGGATCACTTTCCGTCTCCATGATCAAGACTTTAACATCACTTTTGTTGAGTGGTGTAACTACTTTGGCTTCCCCAACAATGATGATGATATTAGATATGTTTATGATTTCACTGACCCGCACCCAATGCAATCTTTTCATCGAATGAGTCACCATGTCTCTAAGAAAAGAGCCAGTTGCATTGAAAGTCCTGCTATACGTTATTTCTACTATGTTATCACTAACTCGTTGCAGGCACGAGGAGAAGTTTCTAAGGTGAATGATGAGAACATGCTAGTTCTCGGGAAAGCAGCAAACCTGGATGTCGGTTATTCGCCCAACCTAGGGGCAATACTTTTGCTACACCTCGCGCATCAAGCAAAACATGCACAAGGAGATATCGTGTGTGGAGGAGTGATCACCATGTTGGCCAACTCCCTTGGCCTCAACTACAATCATCTCCGCCCCATTGTCGGTAACACCCTTGTTAACATTCGTGTTCTTACTAGCACTGGTATGGTAGTAGTTCGTAATGGCCATCATTGTATCAAAATTCCTGGAGTAGCGTACTTGTTACCCACACCTATGCCTAACCGTTTCTCCATCGAGAATGGACAATTGCATTATGTTGCATAGGAAGGAGATGCAGCTTTTGACCAAGAAGGGCCAGAAACTGAACAAGTAGATGAAGAAGAACTCACCACTGACGAAGAGGAGGAGCAGCCCCAGCAAGACTACACCACCTACGCAGACCTGAACAACCTCCAGGGCTCTATCCATGATATGAGCAACCTCGCATCGTCCCTGAGAGGCATGGCTGCCAACATGAACATGGACTTCTCCAACTGGAGGCAGGAGTGGGCTCCTGACCAACCGCCACAATGACCTCGCCGGCTTGGGATTGCAAGAGCCTAAACTTGGGAGAGGTTATCAGCACTTCTACATCATGATGTGGTGGTATTTGATTAAGTTGTAATGAGGTTGTACTTAAGCTCAAGGAGCTTCAAAACACTCCTGTTGGTTTGTTCTAACTCTTTGCTTTTTATTTGTTTTTGCTTTTTATTTTTTGCCTTTGCGATTTATCAGTTGCAAGTTAGTTTTCAAAAACCAAAAAACCAAAAAAATAGTATAAGCTTTGCTTTACTCTTGTTCTTTATTTAGCCCCTTGGAGTTCATTTGCATTTTGTTTTCAGAGGAGTTGATCTATGCCAGGACAACGAGGAATGCAAGAGTAAGGAAGAGAAGTGTGTAAATTCGCAACCGTGAAGGTATGTCTTATGACCCCCATCTTTTGCACTTCGATAATTAGAGTAGATGTAGTAGTTGTATGTGTGATATGTGTAGATGGGAGTAAGTCTTGATAGTTTATACGATGGTTTTGCTCTAGTAGCCGAAATAATTTTGTAGCCTTTGTTTTCTTTAGCTTAGACAACTAAGACTTGCCGTGGGACAGTTTTTGAATCAAATGTTATTAACCAAGTATAACTTTGCACAAGAGAAAGTCTCTCAAGACTTGGGAGTTGAGAAATTGTAGTGGAAGTGATTTTTAACATACTCAACCCCATGTTCACTACTGCAGGCGACTGCTAACGTGACACATCAATCAGAGACCCTTCGACGAAACTGTGTGCGATGCATGAATCGCAAACGGTATCGTAATAAAACCGTCACCAATAAGACGAACTGTGAGTGATGGCAGAGACATCAAGCACGATTTAGATTAGAGACGCGTGTGCGATACGTGGAATATAGTTGATCCATAAGAACTGTTTGCGATGAGCCAGAACAACAGAAACGGTTAGGCAGATAAAGTGTGTGCGATATACGGCATATAGTTCACTCGGATGAACTGTTTGTGATGATCCAGAAGAACAGAAATGATTCGGCGTAACAAGATGTGTGTGATATCCGGCAAACAGGTTGGTAATCAGAATTGTGTGCGATAATTATAAACAGCGCATATGATTTTTTGTTGTGAATTGTGTGCTCGACAGGGCACACAATTCAAGAAACCAACTGTGGGCGATAATGTAAAAGATCTCTGTCGAATACGTATTGCTAACCGTCTGTGATGAGATTGACAGGGGACACAGAGATAGTGAATTAATATGAGCGAATGGCAACAAAGATATACAGTCTGCTTAATTTAGTCCTTCTTGTTGTTGTTGTTGGATGGCCCCGCGACATCGTCTTGGCGAGGACGCTTCTTGCCACTGACCGTTGGCTTTTCATCACCACCGCTGCCGTCATCGTCGTTGATGTCCTCGTCGTCGTCCTCCTCGTTCGAACATTCCTCCTCCTCATCATCATTGTCATCGTCTTCTTCGTCTTCCGATGGCTCCTCGTCCGTCTGGTCGTCGTCCGACGACTCGGGCGGCAGCGTCCCTTCCATGATCCAGATAAAATCGAGGTCAGGGCTCGACGCCAGACTCATGGAAGACGAGCGAGATGATTCTGAGGTTGACCTATCATCGGGCGCCAGACTGCTGGCGGAACTGTCATCCTTGCTATCGCTCAACATGGCTGAGGTACGTATACAAACCGCGAGAAAGCGAGATTGCAGAGTGTGTGTAAGTGTGTAGCGCGGCCGGCCGGGATGATGAAGATGGTGGAGACTGAAGTAGGGTATGAAGAAAATAGGAATGGCAATTGAAGCGGGGGATTGACGGATTATATTGGCGCCTTGGCAGGCGGTTAGAATACTGATATAATCAACAACAATTATTTGTACCCAGTCGCTCCAAATTCCCGCGGTTGCGTAGTTCTCAATGTGATAATTACGCACACGGGTTGGAGCGTCCAAATGTGAAACACACAGTTTTCATAGGACAGTTGTCAAGTGTAAGTGCATCTAGCACCACCCCTTGTTGGTTTTGGAGTATTGAAGACAAACTTGGTTTAGGGACTAATGTGTTTGTGAGATTCATAGGTTAACACAGGTAGAAGTCCCTATTGATTCGGTTTACTCATCAAAGATGACCCCTAAAAATGTATGAAGACATTGAAGACAATGGTGGTTCACGAAGACATTCGTGTTGAAGATAATGGCTCACAAAGACATTCACTTGAAGCCAATGGAACGCGAATACTTATTCTTTTGGTAGTTTCATTTTCTTCTTTCTTGAGTCATAGGAACCACCGTACTATTAAGTGGGGTCGAGGTAAACGAAGTCAGAAACTGACGTGATCCTCAACCTAAACTCCTATGTCTTCGAGCGAAGACAAATGAGAGAAAATCTCTTCCAGAGTTGGTTGAGTCAGCTTTGCTTGGAGCCCAAGTAAAGTTGCCGCATGTGTTGGGATCCGACCGTTGAACACGTGTCAGTTCCCCAATGACCCAAGGTCATTTCGGACAAATCATGTTGGGTTGCCTCGTGGCTATAAATAGCCACCCCCTTCTACCATAAGGTGGTGGATGCTCCGAGTTAGTGCACGGCTTTTGTCGTTTGAGAGCAACCCACCTCGAAGCCTTTGAGAGAGAATCCTTGCGAGGACAAAACCCAAAACACCCAGAGCCCAAAGTGATTGAGCATCACTGAAGACATTTTGTTCCGAGTGAACCGAAGACTTAATACACTTGAAGACTGTGATCTTCCAGCCGGTTAGGCGTCACGTTCTGAGCATCCAAGAGTCATTGTGGATTGCCGATGAACGAAGTCTGTGAAGGTTTGAAAGTCTACCGTGAAGACTTACTAGAGTGATTGGGTGAGATCTGCAGGTTTTAATTCAAGGGGAATAAGGTGAAGACGAGGTCTTCTGAGCTCAATCTCAGCCTCCCTAACCAGACGTACAACTGTCACAGTAGTTGGAATTGGTCAAACAAATCATTGTCTTCCCCGAGCTACTGGTTCTATCCTTTCACTTCCCTTACTTACTGCTTCGTACAGTGAAGCCTTTGCATGCTTGTCTGTGTTTGAAGATAGTCCCTGAAGCCATTCATCTGTTTGCCCATTTGTCATCATGCTTCTTGTGGTTATGTTCAATGCATGCTTGTATGTATGATGTCTATGCCTGTCATATCTGTTCATCTTAGTTACAACTGTTGTTAGCTTTCATCGTGCTTCCTCTTGCTTTGAAGACATTGCCTGTTTCCGAAGCCTTTCATAAAAATCGCCTATTCACTCCCCTCTAGTCGGTAACTAGCACTTTCAATTGGTATCAGAGCAAGGTGCTCCCTTGTTCTGTGTGATTCGGTTTAACCACCTGGAGTTTTAGCTATGTCGACTGAAGGGATAATCAAGGTTTCCGCTGCATGCCCCATCTTCGATGGCACTGATTACCCCTACTGGAAGAATAAGATGTGCATGCATCTTGAAGCCATTGACAACGACCTATGGTATGTCATCAAGACCGGTGTTCCAAAGGTCGGTGAAGGTATCACCGCTGCTGATGTGAAGAGGTTCGCGCAATTGGACTCAACTGCCAAGAACATCATCTGTGGTCATCTAACCAAAGGATAATATGGTCGTGTGAGCGCACTAGAGTCTGTGAAGCTAGTCTAGGACTGGCTCTCCAAGGTCAATGAGGGTGTCTCATCTTAACGAGACTCCTGAATCGATGTTCTTCACAATCTCTTCAACCGCTTCAAGAGACTCGAGAATGAAAATGTTCATCTCACCTTCGATCGTCTTACTAATATCACCAATGAGCTTCATGCTCTCGGCGCCACTGACATCACCAAGCATGAAGTTGTGAAGAAGCTATTGAGATCTCTTGATAGTTCGTTTGACACCTTATCACTAATGATTCAGGAGCGCCCTGATTTCAAGCAATTGGACCCTGCCGATATACTTGAGAGGCTCAATACTCATGAATTCCAGCTATCTGACAAGAGAGATATCTATGGTCATAGCTATGGAAGTACCCGTGCTCTGAAAGCAAAGGTTGTATCTTCATCTAAAGACTTTGACTGCTATTCCGATGGTGCTAAAGACATTGGCAGAGAACTTGCAATGCTCGTGAAGAAGTTCCAGAAGTTCACCAAGAAAAACCGCTTCGGAAAGTCTTCAAAGTATGATTCCAAGAAGGCTGAGGCTTCCACTCGTGACTACAAGAAGAGAACTTGCTACAAATGCAAGAAGCCAGGCCACTACATGGCAGAATCTCCTCAATGGGAAAAGGAATCAAAGAAGAAGAAGAAGAAGAGCAAGGATTATGACTCTGATGAGAAGAAGAAGAAGAAGTACTCAAAGTCTTCATCAAAGTCTTCATCGCACAAAAGAAGTTCCTCCAGCAAAGCTCGTGCATTCATCGACAAGGAAATGGATTCATAGGAGGAGTCTGCTTCAGAGGAGGTGGTGGAGGAGTCAGATTTAGGCATGGCAAGCCTGGCTTTGGCTTCAGCATTCGTCGCCAAGTCCATCTTCAGCAATGAAGACAACAGTTACGTCACCGACACTAAGGACGACGATGACGACGACTCTGCTCCTACCTACTGCTTCATGGCAAGAGGTGCTAAGGTAACATCTTGCGCTGCCTACTTTGAAACCTCAAGTGAAGATGACTCTGAATGTGAATCCAAACCTAGCTATAAGGCACTTCCTAAAATTGCAACTGAGCAACAAACTGCTATGGAAAAGATTCAAAAACTGCTAGACAAAAGCGATGATCTGTTGGACGAGGAAATGAATCAAAGTCAATCCTTAATTGAAGACATAAAAAATCTTCAAGTTAAGTATGATGAGCTCCTAAGTCATCATGATACCCTCTCATCTGATCATGAGAAGCTCTCCTACGAATATCTTCAAAGGAAGCAAGAGCTTGAGAAGCTAAGAGCGTCTCATGATGATCTTCAAACTAAAAACGATTCACTACTCGCTCAAGAGATCAGTACCACTCAGGATGAGTTTGTGCCACCTTGCTTGAAATGCCTTGAGCGTGATAACGCTAATTCTTCTGCTGAATGTTCCACTATTTCTGAATCTACAATATCTTCAACTGTTGGTGTGGCAACTAACCCCTCATCTGAGGAAGCCACTGCTATTACTGATGAGAATGCCAGGTTGAAGACATTGCTTGAGACAGGCATGTATAAGAGTCTCAAAGGGCATCAGACTCTTTGTGATGTCCTCAAGAAACAGATCCTGAACAGAAACCCTAGGAAAGAGGACATAGGCTTCAAAAGAAACATGAATGTTGATGGTACATATTGGAAACCTGAGCAGTACCCCAAAACCACTTGGGTTGCTGCAACAGGACCCCCAATAGACCCATCCACATTATTTGGCTATACCTGTGCTAACCCCATCATCATTGATGAGTCCTTCGACTCAAACTATAAACTGTTCAAAACTGGAATGGAGAAGTGTTTGCCAGGTTTATTGGAACTAACTGCAGGAATGGTTCTCCTATGAAGAAGATCTGGGTTCCCAAAAGTCTTCTCGAAAGGCTTCCCGTGAATGTCATCATGACACCACCCGGGAAGAAGACAAACCCCAGAGCAAAAGCTTCATATGGACCAAAGTCTTCATACAGACCAAGGTCATCGTATGATCGTGCTAACACTCATGTCTCGCAGGGTTACAATGATCAGACTCATGAATATGAGCATTATTCTTTAAACCATTATGTTCACAAATCAAAGAATTTTTCTGCATATTCATTTGAGTACTCTAACCCCCCTGTGAGGCTATTTCCTAGGGCTTCAAAGCCAAAATTCTCAGATGCTGCTCTTAGACTCATTGCTTCTAAGCCACCCCTTCAGATGTGGGTGGTTAAGAAGAACTGATCTTTCTTGCAGGGTTGGGTCTCCAGCCAAAATACATTGGGTTCTGAAGACAATGCTGGAGACCTGAAAAATCTTGTCGGACGCAAGATAAAATGTCCAAATGGTCTTACCATTTATTTCGTCCATGAATTTCTTGATGATCATCCTACTATATCCTCCAAGAAACTTACATTCTCTGAAAGTTTTCATCGTCAAATGTTTGCACTTCACAAATGTCTTGGTGAAGCCTATCCTACTAACTGCACTGTAGGGTACACTTCCGAAAGCTACTGAATGGATCCTGGACAGTGGTTGCACCAACCATATGACTGGTGACCGAAGCTTGCTCATGAACTCTACACTTCGTCCATCTACACAAAGTCACATTACATTTGCTGACACTGGGAAAAGCAAGGTATTGGGTCTAGGTAGGGTTGCAATCTCAAAGGATCGGCACATGGATAAAGTGATGCTTGTCGAATCCCTTGGATTCAACCTCATGTCCGTCTCAATGCTTTGTGATCTTGATATGATTGTCATCTTTGGCAAATTTCGTTGTCTTGTGCTAATGGCTTATGACAAAACTCAAATCTTCGAAGGTTATCAAAGCGGTGACCTGTACATGGTAGATTTCTCCACAGGACCACAACTTGCCACATGTCTTCTAGCAAAAGCTTCAGAATGCTGGCTTTGGCATCGACGGCTAGGACATGCTGGCATGAGGAACTTGCACACCCTTGTGAAGAAGAAGCACATCATTGGGATCGAGGGCGTCAAGTTCAAGAAGGATCATCTATGAGGTGCATGTGAAGCTGGGAAGATGACTAGGGCAAAACACCCCTCGAAGACAATCATGACGACCACTCGTCCCTTCGAGCTACTACACATGGACTTATTCGGCCCTACTCATTACTCCACCCTTAATACTTCTACACATCTATATGGCTTCATGATTGTGGATGATTATTCTCGATATACCTGGGTGCACATAATCATGTATAAGACTGAAGTGCAGGATGTCTTCAGGCGGTTCGCCAACCGAGCCATGACCAACTATGGCGTCAAGATCAAGCACATCATGAGTGACAATGGCACCGAGTTCAAGAACACTGGGCTCGACACTTATCTTGATGTTCTTGGCATCACTCATGAGTTATCAGCTCCTTACACTCCATAGCAGGATGACGTCGTGGAGCGAAAGACCTGGACTCTCATTGAGATGGCTCACACTATGCTTGACGAATACAAGACACCATGCAAGTGGTGGCCTGAAGCCATTGCTACCGCCTGTCACATCATCAACAGAGTATATCTTCACAAGTTCTTCAAGAAGACATCTTATGAACTAATCACTGGTAAGAAGCCAAATGTAAGTTATTTCAAAGTATTCCGTGCTAGGTGCTGGATACGGGATCCACATCACACTTCAAAATTTGCACCGAAAGCACATGAGGGTTTTATGCTTGGCTATGGAAAGGATTCACACAGCTACCGAGTCTTCAACCTCTTTCACCATAAAGTGGTTGAAACTGTAGATGTGCGGTTCGATGAGACTAACAGCTCGCAAAGAGAGCACCTGCCACATGTGCTAGATGAACTTCCACCAAGTGAATCAATCAAGCTAATGGGTACTGGAGATATAATACCCACTGAGGAACCTGGAGATGAAAGGGTGGTGATACCTGCTCCTGTCCAGCGTGAAGACAATGATCACCCTGAAGATAATGCTGAGCCTGAAGACAATGCTCAGCAACAGCAAAGTCTTCGCCCTATTCATCCCCGTGTGGCCAATGAAGTTCAGATCGAGAAGATACTTGACAACATAAATGCACCTGGTCCTCTTACTCGCTCTAGAGCCACACAACTAGCAAACTTTTGTGGACACTTTGCCTTCGTCTCCATCACAGAACCCACCAAAGTTACTGAAGCTTTCATGGAACCAGAATGGATTCAAGGTATGCAAGAAGAGCTTCAACAATTTGAACTCAACAATGTGTGGGAACTCGTCAAGCGCCCTGACCCTCGCAAGCACAACATCATTGGAACCAAATGGATCTACCGCAACAAGCAAGATGAACATGGTCAAGTTGTTAGAAACAAAGCCCGTTTTGTTGCTCAAGGTTACACAAAAGTGGAAGGAATTGACTTCGATGAAACCTTTGCTCCTGTGGCTAGACTTGAAGCCATCCGTATACTTCTTGCTTATGCCAATCATCATGATATCCTCTTATATCAAATGGATGTGAAGAGTGCCTTTCTCAATGGCAAAATTGAAGAAGAAGTCTATGTTGCTCAACCACCTGGGTTTGAAGATCCAAAGCACCATGACAAGGTCTATAGGCTCAACAAGGCACTGTATGGCCTCAAACAAGCTCCACGAGCCTGGTATGACACACTCAAGGAATTCCTGAAAAGCAAAGGCTTCAAACCTGGTTCACTTGATCCCACTCTCTTCACCAAATCATATGATGGTGAACTGTTTGTATGCCAAATCTATGTGGATGACATTATCTTCGGCTGCACTGACAAAAGATATAGTGATGAGTTCGGTCACATGATGCAAGAGCAATATCAAATGTCCATGATGGGAGAGCTGAAATTCTTTCTTGGTCTTCAAATTTGCCAACAGTGCAATGGCATCTTCATATCACAAGAGAAGTATCTCAAGGACTGCTTGAAGAAGTTTGGTATGCAAGACTGCAAGGGTTACAAGACGCCAATGCCAACCAATGGTCATCTGAGCTCCAATGACAATGGTAAAGAGTTCGATCAAAAGGTATACCGCTCCATGATTGGTTCTTTATTGTACTTATGTGCATCTAGGCCAGATATAATGCTTAGCATTTGCATGTGTGCCCGATTCCAAGCGGTACCAAAGGAATCGCATCACCTTGCGGTGAAGTGAATACTTCGATATTTGGCTCACACCCCAACGCTTGGATTATGGTATCCAAAGGGCTCAGAGTTTGATTTGGTTGGATTCTCTGATTCTGACTATGCTGGAGATAGGGTGGATCACAAATCCACATCAGGCACTTGTCACTTTCTTGGCCGTTCACTTGTATGTTGGTCTTCAAAGAAGCATAACTGTGTATCACTCTCCACTGCTGAAGCTGAATACATTGCTGCTAGATCCTGATGTGCTCAGCTTCTCTGGATGAAGCAAACCCTGAAGGACTACGGCATCAACAAGAAGAAAGTACCTCTATTCTGTGACAACGAGAGCGCCATCAAGATTTCTCACAATCCAGTCCAACACTCCAAGACGAAGCATATTGAGATCAGGCATCATTTCCTTCGTGACCATGTGCTCAAAGAAGACATTGACATCATTCACGTCAACACTGAAGAAGAGCTGGCAGATATCTTCACGAAGCCTTTGGATGAGAAGAGGTTTTGCAAGTTGCTGTGTGAGCTAAATATCTTAGAATCCTCAAATGTCCAGAGAATGGACAGACATCCTAACGCTTATGCATTGTTGATGACTATGATGTACAACACACGAAGTAAAGTATATCTTCAATTCATGAAGGCATACACTCTAAGTGTGAAGATATTAACGCAGAATTTGACTTCAGAGTGCCACGATAATTGTGCGCCGTGTCTGGGTCTAATACTTCCTATACGGTGGGTAACGCCACCACCGAACTTTCTTGAAGATTTTCATTTGGTGTCACATCTATTGCATTATCTTCTTGATTTTGGTTGTCTTCATTACTGGTTTCTTCTTGGCATTTTATTTGATCTCATTGCCTACTATATATATATATATATATATATATATATATATATGTGTGTGTGTGTGTGTGTGTGTGTGTGTGTGTGTGTGTGTGTGTGTGTGTGTGTGTGTGTGAGTTTGTCCTCAATAGCATTCACTTATAGCTGTGTCTTCAAGTTGGATTTTTCCGATCTAAGTGAGTGTGATCGGACCCTCACCCCTCTGTGCTTATCTCTTCCAATCTCTCTAAATCTTCATATGCATTCTACTTAACACGTGTCGATTGTCTTCACTGTGTTCTTGTCAGTCGAAGATTTTGAGACCAATATTTAAAATGTTTTAATATCCTTATCCACTTTGTCGGCCGCCGTAGAAGCCAGAACAACCTCCCGCCAAAACTGCTAAGTAGTGGGGTCAAGGCGTGGCTGTAAAAAACTGTGCATGCATGCCACGCGTCGAGCAAATACGTATCGCCAGGGGCAAAGCTGTCATTTCACCAGGACTGAACTGTTCCTTATAAATACTTCACCCCTACTTCCATTAATGCTCTTCACACCTGTCGTTGTCGCCTTCGCAAACCCTAGCGCCGTCGCTAGCTTCCATCGACGCCGGAGAAGAAGCGCTTCGCTTCCGCGACCTCTCCGACGCCGTACTCACGCCGACCACGGATATCTTCACTCCGCCGCCACCGTAGCCGTCTTCCACTGCCAAGTTAGGGCGTGGGAGATCAAATTGCTCAGCTTCCTCCTCGCCTCGTTGAGCTGTTCATCGTGCGGTAAATAAAAGTTTACTTTTTACCGTTCGTTTGATCCGATAAGTTTTTGAATATCTTCAAAAGTAGTTCTTTCACTTCCAATCAATATCTTCAGCAATTCACATCTCACATCTTGCAAAGTTATTTCACTTATGTTACATGACTTGTATGATTCCTCACTTGTACCTATTCTCGAATTCGTACAAATCTGGAACCAACCTCTCACGATAAGTGAATGTCTTTGCAGTATGAGGTCATTGTCTTCAAACTGATTTAACTTCAAAATATTCTGAGAATGCATATGACCTCTCCTCCTTCCCTCGCATCTCTAATTCTTTCACAGGTACACGACCGTGGCCGAGTCGCTTGGTTCTCATAGTCTGAATTCATTTGCACACTTCTTACAGCTACATCTATACTCTCCTGAAGCCAGTTCCTGTCATACCTGCACAGTGAAGTTAATCAGTTCTGTGAAGCCAATGGCAGATCAAAGTACTTCAAAGAAGGGAGGAAGACAATAGCGAGCAAACACAGCTCTTGACCTCCCTCCTAATCTATATGAGCAGTACAAGTCAGATCCAGAACAGACATATGGTCAACGCAAGTCCTGAGTCCAATGGATTCGAAGATACTGGGCAGAACGTTGGTTCTTGTATCACTTCGTCACTCCTGAATATTCTGCCAAGAATGCTGTCAGGCCCCCATGGGTAGATATTGTTTACAGAAAGATGATACCGAAGACAAAGGCTGACGCCATTGCTCAAATTTTTTATCCATGCATGGTCAGAGGCGTCATGCCTCCAAATCCTGATCCATCCAGCATTCGATGGAGTCAAGAAGATGATCTTTTTGAAGCCAACTATCAGTTTGCAAGGAGTTCTGCTGATCAGAACAAGAAGGATTTTGGGATTGACTTCAATGCAGGTCCTGCCGAGCCAAGGCCCGATGGTTCACGCGAAGCTAATCCAAATCTCACTGGACCATGGGACAGTCTTCAAGCTTACATAGAGCACATTGACGCTCTTCGTAATGCTGCTGTTGTCGCTCGCGGAGAAGCTCAAGCTGAAGAGATTGCTCCTGCCTCCCCCAAGCCCCAGCGCAAGACTAAAGCTAAAGGGGAGAAATCTTCAAAGTCTGTTGCTGCACCAAAAGCTTCAAGAGTGAAGACTGTGAAATCTGCACCTCCTGAATCCAGTGTGCATTCTGAAGATATGTCTCGTAATTCTCCGAAGACAAAGAAATCTGCAGGGCATGGCCCTAAACCTACTAGTACTTTGCACGATGACGTAGACATCATCGATCTCTCTGATGATGAATTCAATGATGATGCTCTTGAGCAGCTTATCAAGAACAAGCAGGAAGAGGCCAATATCTTCAAGGACCTGCCTCTATTTGATGCTGATATACTGAACAATTTTATTGATGAATGGTTTCAAGATCCCTCTCTGTCTCTTGATGATCTACAACTGCCCATTGACATTAGCTTCACATTTCAAGGTTTTGTTGCACAAGAAATGACTGTTGTTCAAAGAGTCATTGGGCAGAAGAACAAAATACAGCATGAGAAGAAACTTTCAAGAAGCACGTTGAGAAGTTCAGCGTCCAGGAAATCAAGGGCTTCAAGAAAATGATATATGAACTGAAAGATGAGTTTCAGAGATGCCATGAAGATGCTAAAGGTGCGAGAGAGCGCCTCAAGAAATATGCTGAGAAGACTGTGCAAGCTCACAATGAGGGCCTGAAAAGGAAAGCGCTTGGTCGCCCAGCCCTTGCACCGCAGCTGATCAAGAAGAAGAAGAAGAAGAAGCCAGTTGCACCTGATGCTGAGGCTTCAAGGCAAGATGTGCCCAAGATTATATTCCCGCCAAGTTTTTCTGGCCCGAAGCCATCTGCCCCCTCAATTGCTTCAGAAAGGAAGAAGACACAGCAAGCTGAAGCCGAAGCTCGCAAGCACAAGCAATCAGATGCCTCTGCTGCTTCTCCTTCTCAGAAGCGCTAGAAGACAAAGGCTTCAAAGGCTTCACGCAAGGCACAAGCATCAACTGCTCCATCTGCTCCTCAAGAGCCGCTGCTTGTGACGCCTATTTCTGTTGCTCCCTTGCCTCCACAAATACTGAAAGAAGAATCATTGTGCATGAACCTGCTTCCACAGAGGTTCCTGTCACTGAAGAGATTCCAGTTGTCGACCCCACCGCAGCTGAAGACATTGGTACTGAAGCCAATGTGACTACAAATGATGATGAAGTCCTTCCTCAGATCGTGCATGATGTGGTATCATCGCAAGTTCAAGAGAAGAGTGAGACTATCAGCATTGGCAATCCTCCGATGCCAATGGTACAAGATGAGTTTTGGGATGAGCAACATCCAAATTCACCACTGCATGAAGTGATTCCCACTACTCCACCTCCTCAAGTTGCAACGCCAGTTATGCAAACACCGCAAGGCACGCCAGAAGCCATGGAGGAAGCCAGTTCTTCTCCAAAGGCATCGCCATCATTCCGAAGGCTTCGCCGTGGCCCAAGGCCCTCCTCCTCCATGACAAGCATCCCTGAAGATGCTACTCAAGATGATGCTTTTGTTGAAGCCACTCCAACAAACACCACAACAGAGCTTGAAGCCAGAGGCTCTAAAGATGTATCAGATGATCAAGCTCGTTTACCTGAAACAACTACTGTTACTGCCACTCTCTCTGTGCATGACGTTCCACTGATAGAAGTCAATGAGGCTGAAGCTAATACTGCTGAAGTCAATGTGACTGATGCCAATGCTACTGAAGATTCAGCTCAGCCTGATGTCAATACTGAACATGATCTGGCGGTCACCACTGACGCCAATCAGCCTTCTGCACCTGAAGTCACGCCTGCTGCAACTACTGCTGAGGACAATACATCTTTGGCTTACAATCTCTCTAGTGAGTTGGTTTGAGTACTATGGCCTCGTCTGCCTGTCCCTGAGAGACCTGGCCCGCAGTATGAATTCAATATCAACAATCGACCACTCATTTACAAGCCTGTGCCTAGGATGCCAAGGCTTCACAGCGCACGATCGACTGAATGCACATTTAGTGTTGCTGCTTTCAGAAATGAAAACGCCTTCTTTGACAGCTCCAAGGTTCAGGGCGGAAGAGTCCATCCTCTCTACAGCGGCACCCTGCCCTCCTTTTATATCTGCCTTGGTCCTCTTCCCCCGAAAACATTGGCGGGAAGGGTTACCACACAACGGCAAGTTTGAAGGGGGACAGGGGCGCAGTCTATCCTGACAAAAGGTGGTCTTCGCCTGCAAAGCGATTATCCATGATGTGCCGGTGGGCTCGGGGGTGACCTCCGCCCTGCGCGTCCATCATCTTGGTCTTCTTTCACCGATCGGGCAACCTTTGGGGTTGCTTTGGGAAATGGACTGCTGGCCTTGCTCCCTTAGCACAAAAGGGGAAATCCTCTCCATCCGCGCCTGTTGGCATGGCCTCTGTCGCCATTCCTCGCCGCGCGCGTCACCTACGTGGTGGGCATGAGACCGCGCGACCAAGCCGAACAGCTCTTGTCTTGCACACCTTCGGGAGGGTGCCTCGGGAGGCAACCTCAGGAGGCCGCCTCGTGAGAGGGCCTCGCAAGGCTCTTGGTGAAGTCATGGCTGAGCCTTGCTTGCCCGCTCCCTGAGGAGGGGTCCTCGGGAGGCCAGAACCTCGCGAGGGGTCTTGCTCGAGGTGCCCGCTGGTGGGCCACCTATTGGGCCCCCGCCAGGTGTTGCATCCTGGGCCGCAGGCAGACGGGCCGGGATATCCTGGGTTCCACAGGCCCGACAGTAGCCCCCGGGCCCGCGGCGCGCACGTTCCCGCCTACTTGGGGGCGAAAAGATGCGGGACCTAACCGCCTGCGGGCCAGGCGCGATGCGTGGCGCACGATGTGACGGGGGACGCCCCCACTTCTCCCACGATGCCTCGGTAACTGCCCGCGCTGACATAAAGTCTGCCCGCGCACGGCGCGAGACCATCATTGCCTTCCTTCGTGCATTCTGTCTCCCCGCATCTTCCTTCTTGCGCACAGCTCCCCCTCCCTCTCCTGAAGCTTCACCACCCCAGATCTTGGTCGCGCCGCCATGGCGCCCCCTGGCAGGAAGGGAAAGGCGACGGAGGCGGCGGTCGTGGAGGTGGTGCCGGAGCCTGCTCTAGGTAGGCCCACGATCATCAACGCCAAGGGGATTAACAAGGTGCACCCGATGACTGCAGCCGCCTCCAACGAGTGGGGGGGCACTCGGATCTGGCCGGCTTCGCGCCCGACCGCCGACCTCGACGCTACCTCTACCGTCCTCTACCTTCATACGCTCTTCGCCGGCCTGCTGCCGCCATTCTCCGATTTCTTCAACGCCATTCTTTCACATTACCAGGTCCATGCGCTACATCTCAAGCCGAACTCCGTTCTTCTCCTTTCCGCATTTGCCTTTTTATGCGAGGCCTTCCTGGGTGTGATGCCCTCAGTGGCGCTCTTTCGCCACTTTTTCAGCCTGAGGCTGTCAGTGGCGGGCCAATGCTCCGGGTGTGCCTCGTTCCGCATCGTAGAAGAGACGGCAGACGATGGTATCGACATGCGGCTCACCAAGGAGGTAGAGGGCTACAGGCGGTAATGGGTGTACGTGGACGCGGCCCAATTCAGCCCCCTGCTACAACTGCCGACGGCTTGGCGGCAAAGAGCTCCGGATGGGGGCATGAGAGGCTCGCCGATCCAAGGCTGGCATGGGTGTGGAGGAGGTTGGCCGAGCTGAGGGCCGCGAAAGTAACAGTGGTCACGGTCGTGAGGGAGTTTCTTCGCCAGCACATCACTCCCCTCTAGCAACACTCCCGCCCGATGTGGGCCTTCACCGGCCCGGAGGACCCGATGCGGCTGAGCGTGGACAGCTTGCTGCCGGATGTGCTGAACAAGGTGCTCCACGCGGTGACCATGGAGCCGCGAACCATCGCGGGGCCAAGGGCGAATCCCGTGGTCCCCCCGCGAAGTAGGCCGGCGCTGAAGTCGAGGCCACCGATCCCCCGGGCCCTGCCTCGGGAACCAGTCACGAGAAGGGGCCCCACGAGGACGGCGGCGGCAGCGCCTTGCCACGGCCGCTGAAGAAGAGGAAATGGGTCGCCAATGATGAGTAAGCATCCGCCTTCCCTTCCCTTGCATCTGGCGCGCCGCGTGTGCCTGAGCCTTTGCTCTACACAGGACCTTCCCGAGCAAGAAGAAGAAGAAGAAGAAGAAGAAGAGGACCCCCGGCTTGGTGGGGGGCACGCCGCCGGTCGCCGGGGCCGAGGGGCGTGAGGAAAACGCGCGCCATCCCGACACCGAGGCCGGGCTCACGAAGGCAGAGGGGAAGGTGGACCCTCCTGAGCCACAGGAGGACGTGGCCCGGGAGGTCCAAGCGGGCGAGCCTCAGGAGGCGTCCTCAGGAGTCGGCTCCGTGGTCCCTGGGGCGCCCGCTGCAGGGGCGGACATCGTGACGATAGAGGCAGAGACGCCAGCTCTCCCACCGTGCACCGCGGGTGGCGGAGGCACCGCGGAAGGTCTGCGTGACTTGCCGGTGCGCGGAGCATCTGCCGGGGGGGCGCCAAGCCCGCAAGGATGAAAGCACATTTGCTCCCTTGGTGGTTTTGGTAATTCATAACAACATATATCTCATTGAATTAATGTCCATTCAAGATTAAAGATTTCAGGATGTTCAATGATTGGCATGGCATGGACTAGAGATGTGGACCCCTCAAAATGCTAAGGACAAGGATTGGCAAAAGATCAAGACTCTACATTTTTGGTTTAGTGATCCAAGATCACATTGAGTCCATAGGAAAGCCAATACTATTAAAAGGGGATGAGGTGTTGCTTAATGATCTTTTTGCTCAAGTGCTTAGTGACAATATTCCTAAACCCTCAACCACTATCTCAATCCCAAATATGTCCTAAACCTAAAGTCCAACTCGGCCCCACCAATATTTCCTACCCGGTCCCACCGAGTTCATCCAAGACTTAGCCACAGCCAAACCCTAACAAATCGGATCCACCGAAATGGATCTCGGTCCCACCGAGATGGCCTTGCCAACTCTCTGTAATCGTTTGCATTTACTTCGGTCTCACCGAGTTTGCAAATCGGTCTCACCGAGATGGCTTGCCAACTCTCTGTTGCCTTATTGCTTCACTTCGGTCCTACCGAGTTGATGCAATCGGTGCCACCGAGATGAGGATTGCCCTAAGCCATTGCACTTCGGTCCATCCGAGTTGTTCATATCGGTCCCACCGAGATTCCTAACGTTCATATCTTTTACACAGTTCGGTGCTACCGAGATGATTGTTTCGGTGCCACCGAGTTGGGTCAAAAGTGTGTAACGGTTGGATTTTCTGTGGAGGCTATATATACCCCTCCACCACATCCTTCTTAGTAAGGAGAGCCATCAGAACGTGCCTACACTTCCACCATACATTTTCTGAGAGAGAACCACCTACTCATGTGTTGAGATCAAGCTATTCCATTCCTACCATTTGAACCTTGATCTCTAGCCTTTCCCAAGTTGCTTTCCACTCAAATCCTTCTTCCACCATAGCCAAATCTGTGAGGAGTGTTTGAGTGCTGGGAAGACTATCATTTGAAGCACAAGAGCAAGGAGTTCATCAACAACACACTGTCTATTACCTTTTGGAGAGTGGTGTCTCCTAGATTGGTTAGGTGTCACTTGGGAGCCTCCAACCAGATGTGGAGTTGAACCAAGGAGTTTGTAAGGGCAAGAAGATCGCCTACTTCGTGAAGATCTACCCCGAGTGAGGCTAGTCCTTCGTGGACATAAGCCATGGTGGAATAGGCAAGGTTGCTTCTTCGTGGACCCTTCGTGGGTGGAGCCCTCCGTGGACTCGCGCAGCCGTTACCCTTCGTGGGTTGAAGCCTCCATCAACGTGGACGTACGATAGCACCACCTATCGGAACCACGCCAAAAACCACCGTGTCTTCATTGCGTTTGAAATCTCTAATCCCTCCTTTACATATATATGCAATTGCTTACATTCCGCTGCTATACTCTTAGAATTGCATGTGTAGGGTGACGCTTGACATGTACTATTGCTAAAACCTGCTCACTATTAAAATTGGGAATAGGTTGGGTTTATTTTGGTCAAGTAGTCTAATCACCCCCCCCCCCTCTAGACATACTTTCGATCCTACAAGTGGTATCAGAGATTTGGTCTCCGTAAGCCTTGATTTCCATAGCTTTGGTGATCATAGCCTTGGTTTCACAACCTTGGAGAGTATGGCGTCTAGTGAGGGTAACTATCACCGTAGAGGTCCATATTTTGATGGTACAAACTTTGCTAGTTGGAAACATAAGATGAAAATGCATATTCTTGGTCATAACCCCGCCGTTTGGGCTGTTGTTCGTGTTGGCTTGCAAGGTGACTTCTTTGAGGATGGCAAGGAACCGGATCGTGAGGCAACCCCGGAAGAATTGAAGATGTTACAATACAATGCTCAAGCTTGTGACATTCTATTCAACGGTCTATGTCCCGAAGAATTCAACAAAATCAGTCGTCTCGAGAATGCAAAGGAAATTTGGGATACTTTGGTTGATATGCATGAGGGTACCGAGTCCGTCAAGGAATCTAAGTTGGATGTGCTTCAAAGTCAACTTGACAAGTTCAAGATGAAGGATGGTGAAGGAGTCGCAGAGATGTACTCTAGGCTTGCTCTCATCACAAACGAGATTGCTGGCTTAGGAAGTGAAGAGATGACCGACAAATTCATCATCAAGAAGATACTTAGAGCTTTGGATGGAAAATATGATACCGTCTGCACATTGATCCAAATGATGCCAAATTACAAAGATCTCAAGCCCACGGAAGTCATTGGAAGGATTGTCGCTCATGAAATGTCACTCAAGGACAAAGAGGAGCTGCACAACAAGTCAAGTGGTGCTTACAAAGCCTCAACCGATGCTCCAACAACTTCAAGTGACCAGCTAGTATCCAATGAAGAGATTAGCCTAATGGTGAAAAGGTTCAACAAGTTCTACAAGAACAAAGGGAAAGAGAGAAGCTCTAGCTCAAGATATTATGAGAGAAGATCATCAAGTCGTGACCGCACTTGCTACAATTGTGGGAAGCCCGGACATTACTCAAATGAATGCACGGCTCCCTACAAGAAAAGAGACGAATCACCAAGAGGAAGACATAGAAGAGATGAATCACCTCATAAGGAAAGAAGGAGTAGAGATGATCATTATGAACGAAGACACTCTCGAAGAAGCAAGGATTCAGAGAGGAAGGACAAGTCATCAAGGATCTACACAAGAAGAAGACATCAAGCTCATGTTGGTGAATGGGTTTCCGGCTCCGACTCCGACAACCACTCCGAGAGAAGTTATCACTCCCACTCCGACTATAGTCAAGATGAAGGTGTTGCCGGACTTGCACTTGTGTCATCCAACTCCTATGATCTATTTGACTCACCAAATGAAGGAATTGGAAATGCTTCATGGCAAAAGGCCCTAAGGTATCACACCCCGAGTATCTTGATTTTAATAGTGATGAACATGATTTGCTTGGTGATGATGATTTACTTGTTGATAGGGCTAGTGATGTGAGCTATAATAAAAATGCTAGTAATCATGATAGTCAAGAGGAAACGAGTGACAATGCTATGAAGGAGATTGAGCGTCTAACTAAAGAACTAAATGCTCTTAAGTTAGCTCATGAAACAACTCAAGAGGATCATAGAGAACTTCTAAGAACTCATGAGAAGCTACGCTTCGAGAAGCTAAATTTAGAGCAAGAGCATGAGTTTCTTAAAGCTATCAATGACGATCTTCGAAAGAAGAGTTCTTCATATCTTGCCAAACGTTTACTCTTGTCTACCTTTATGCCACAAGTTAAATCTAAGCAAACAAACAACAAGGGTAAAAATGGTTCTACCTCTAGTAGTAACAATAACAATGCTAAATCCAATATTGTTGCTTCTAGTAGTTCTATTGATTCCACTAACGATTCTCTTAGTCAAGTTACACTTGAGCAAGAAAATATGCTATTGAAAGGAATTATAGAAAAAGGTGTCTACAAGAGTCTTGCCGGGAGTAAACAATTTGAGGAAATTGTACGCAAGCAAGGAAGGCACCGGAAGAACCAAGGTGTTGGTTTTGAACGAAAGTTCAATGCCGATGGAGTTGAATGGGAAGAAGGTCAATACCCCAAACGAAGTTTGTTCCTCAACAAGAGAAGTATGATCCTACTTCCTTCAAGGGAACACAAGCTCAAGAAGACCTTCCACCACAAGACCACAAGCTAAAAGGCAAGGACAAGCTTCAAGAAGAGATTGATGCATTTGAAGAAGCTCCTCAAGCCATGGTCAAGTGGGTTCCCAAGACTTCATCAAGTTCTACTTCATCAAGTGCTACTACAACTCCAAGGATTCCCATCAAGTTGATGTGGGTCCAAAAGAATAAGAACTAGAGAGTTCTTGAGGGTGACTCCGCCAACAAACTTCACTCATATTATTTATGGCAAGGACTTGTGCAACCAACTTCCACATTTTGCACTAGTTCATGGAGTCACAAACCCTCTTGTTGGTAAGACAAGGGACAAGGTAATCAATGCATTCATGGACATCATCATATGTGTATTTCACTCTATGTCTATGGATATCCTTGTATGTTCCTTGTGTGGGACTAACCCATGTAGGTATTGAAAGCACAAAACTCCAAAGGATTGCTCCCAACTCTTGATGGTCTACATCAACATTGAGCATCCACATCTTCAACATCTACATGAAGTCATCATCGACAAAACCCAAGGTTAGTTCATCCCTCTTAGGGGGGATATCACATCTAGGGGGAGCTTTGCTCTAAACAATTGAGCTAAAAGCAACTCTAATGGTGTGAACACATTAATGCTTTAATGTAAAAGTGGCAACCCCACTTGTGCTTAAACGATGAGTATGACATATGATCAAATGTTCTCATTTGGCTCCTAAGTCAATATACTCATATATAGATGACCTAGTCATTGCCATTGCTTGATAGATGCTAGAATTGGTTGTGCATGTTTGACACATATTTCTTTTGCAATCTTATTGTGTGAGCATGTTGGTTTGCATGTTTTTATCATTCGAGGACATCCATTTGTTGTTTTGATTGTCTTGGTTTTTCTGGCCAAGTGGATGTACAAGAATGCCTAAGCACCTTCTCTAGCTATCTATGCTTTCTTGTCTCAAATTCTATTCTTGCTGCATCACAAAAATTGAACAAGTCTTTTTCGGACCCTCCGGGTGAGGAGCACTCGGAGCCACCGATATGAAAGGGCTGAACCTCCAAAACCTTCTAATTGATTTCGGTCAGACCAACCTACTCAAACTCGGTCGAACCGAAAGCACTTAGACTGATCTAGGTTTTCATCTCGGTGCTACCGATTAGACCAACTCGGTTGGACCGAGTTGTTGTAACTGCAAGCAGTTGCACATCTCGGTGCTACCAATTTGTTCCACTCCGTGCCACCGACAGCGAATGGGTATATATTCCCAGCGAACCGTGCGGTTGAAAATTTCTTCAAACGTCACGCGCCCGCGCCCCATTGATGCCGCCCCTTTGGTCTCCGGATCGTCACCGTCGTCGCCTGTGCGCCCTCGCCGCAGGATTCTGTCGCCGTCAACGGGAATCTCCACCACCGTTGCCGTCGTAGAGGATCTCCACCAAGTTAGGGTGAGATTCGATCCCTTTCGTGCCTCCAATTTCTGATTCAATGCACGTTAGGAATGCCATGTAATCTTGCCACGAATGCAATGCTCTTTCCACCAGATTAGTTCGTAAGAACAAGATTCGAGCAAAAAATTTAGGGGTAGGTTTCCGCCGAATGCATCTCGGACTGACCGATTCGAAATTTTCGGTACCACCGATTTGGCCCTGGCCATAGCACTAGTACATCTCGGTTCCACCGAGTTGTGCGAATCGGTGAGACCGAAAGTAACGTCTCAGTGAAACCCTAGCATCTCGGAGCCACCGAAACCCATCTCGGTCTGACCGAAATGGTGTGCCATGTCTCTGTAGTGTGCTTCGGTGTCACCGAGATTATCAACCCGGTCCATCCGAACTGCATTCTGTGAAAACCTAGAACTAAAGTTTGAACTCATTTTTATGAAAAACAATCTGCTTTTTGTGATGACTCATCTACTCTACCCATACCCATCTATTCACAGGGTCAGCTCAGCGAGATGTCTGATGTCAGTGACAGTCAAAACATGTCAGAGCAGCATGAAGAACAAAGTGAAGGATCAAGCCACAATGAGAGTTTCTATGAGGGAGAGAGGAGCTCTCCAGATCTTCCTAAAGCTGCAACCAGAACAAGGAAGAAGAAAACCTCAGACAGTGAGGATGAGGACTTTATAGCAAGTGAAGTTGCACCTAAGAAGAAGAGAGTAGTGCTTGCTAAGGAATACAGCACAAAACCTACATCTACCAAAGAAAGAATTGCAGTAAGGAAAGTGCCAAAACAGTCCATACAATTCACTCTTGAAGAGCCTAGTGAGCCAGCTGCAGGTGCCAAGAAGAAGAGGATAAGGAAAACTACTGCCCGTGTAATTGGCAGACCCTCCATGATGATTGATGAGGAAGAAGAGGAGGAGGATGAGCCAGCTGCTGCACCCCCTGCAAAAGCTCAGAAGCTCATGTCTGATGCAATCAAGACTGCTGCACCTCCCAAGTCAAAGCCTAAGGCACCAGCACCCAAGAGATCAACCAGGAACATATCTGCTGCAGAGAAAAACAAGGCCCCAGTGCCTGAGTCAAATGTGGATGAAGAGCCTCTAGTGCTCAGAAAATTGAAGCCCAAGATACCAGAACATGACAACGCACACCCCGTAGCTGAGAACATGATGTTGAGAAAGGACAAAGGACTGCGTCAATGGATATTGACAGATCCTTATGCTATCAGAAGAAGGACTGCTTGTGATTATCGTTTTCACACCCGTGAACAACAGGACTTTTATGAGACAGTATTGCTTGACAAGAAGCCCATAGTCAGTGACATGAGGTGGGTGGATTGGAAATATATTGATGCCAATGAAGATTATTTCCCCCATGTTCATGAGAGCTTCAGAATTGCTGGAGTTGATGAGTTCGTTGGACAGAAGTTGACCAAGTGGAACGATGAGATGGTCATGCAATTTTACTCCACTGCACATTTCTATCCAGATGGCAGAATAGTGTGGATGACTGAAGGAATCAGATATCAGTCTACCATCTCAGAGTGGGCAAATCTTCTTGGTGCACCCAAGGAAGAAGATGATGATTATGATGTATATGCCAAGCTCAAGTTTGATCACAACTCCATCAAGAACATGTACACTGCTATTCCCCAGGAGGATCTTGAGACTCACAAACTTGGTTCCGTAAAGCATTTGCTACCAGGACTGGCCACATCGAACACTATCTTGCGATACACTCTGCAACCCAAGTCAGGCGATGATAAGATGATTCGTGGCCACTCCATCAACTTGCTGCATTTATTTGACACTCCTCAGAAATTCAAGGTGATGAGCCTGATAGTTGAGACTATCAAGAGGACAGCAGCAGATCAGAAGAGATCGTGTGGTTATGCTCCACATATTCAGTTGTTGATCAATTCCAAGGTTGGAACCAGCACGTATCTTCTTGATCGAGAGCACTTGCCTTTGCGTCCAGATTTTGAGGACAATGTTATAGTGATGGATCCGTCGCATCCCACTTCTGCACAAGCTCAAGAGGAAATCCGCAAAGCCCAAGAAGCTAAAGCAGCTCAGGAAGCAGCAGCTCCCAATGCTCAGATTGTGAATCTCAAGACACCAAAGGACCAAATGCAATATCTGCTTGAAGCCACTCTGAGGATTGAGCAAAGTCTGGCCAACCTCACCCAGACCCAGGCTAGTTTTGAGCGGATCATTGAGACAAAATTTCATGATTTGGATGTCAAAGTGACGGAGATTCAGACTTCAGTAGAACAGCTGCAAGGAGATGTTGATGCTGTCAAGCTTGCTAGATCAGATGACAGTGGAGATAATGGACCAACCACAGAGAGATTCCAGTCAGTGCCCAGGGCTGCCAGGTCAGCTGCGATACCAGTGGTGGATCCACGGACCACAGTATCTGCACCAGCCGCCACAGCCACAGTGCCACAGCAGGTCTCCACTCCTCCAGTTCAACAGACATCAGCAGAAGCATTCACAGACGCTCTGATCTCAACGCCGTCTACGCACACCGGAGCAGCCAGCAGAAGGTCGCCTTCAGGAGCTTCGGAGGACCGTGCCTAGAGAGCCGACTAGTGCTATACGATTCGAACTTTTTGGTACTTGTTGCCAAAGGGGGAGAATTTGTATAGATCATAGGCTTCGAGAGAGAGAGAGTTTCTTGCTTTTGATTTTCTTCAAAGTTCTTGTGCTACTTACTTGTTTGTTTGATGCTACTCTGTTTTATGTGTGCTTGCTACAATATTCTATCGTTTATGCATGTGAGATACTATGTTGATTGATCATATTATGCTCATTGTGATGATTCATGATTATCTTTCTCATTATCTTGTATGATCAATTACTTATGTTGGTGATGCGTGTCTATTATTCCAATCTTATCATTTTTCTCGCTCCACCAAGATGTATGTGACATGGAAGAGTAACCCATGAGCCTAATCGATTGTGCATTTGCATTCAAGCACAAATTCTTAATAATGCACAAATTTAGGGGGAGCTCTTGCTTATCACATACTTCTCAAAGCGACGATGTATTTCATTAAGTTAATCATTTGTCGAAGCTTTGATCTATATGTTGTCATCAATTACCAACAAGGGGGAGATTGAAAGCACATTTGCTCCCTTGGTGGTTTTGGTAATTCATAACAACATATATCTCATTGAACTAATGTCCATTCAAGATTAAAGATTTCAGGATGTTCAATGATTGGCATGGCATGGACTAGAGATGTGGACCCCTCAAAATGCTAAGGACAAGGATTGGCAAAAGATAAAGACTCTACATTTTTGGTTTAGTGATCCAAGATCACATTGAGCCCATAGGAAAGCCAATACTATTAAAAGGGGATGAGGTGTTGCTTAATGATCTTTTTGCTCAAGTGCTTAGTGATAGTATTCCTAAACCCTCAACCACTATCTCAATCCCAAATATGTCCTAAACCTAAAGTCCAACTCGGCCCCACCGATATTTCCTACCCGGTACCACCGAGTTCATCCAAGACTTAGCCACAGCCAAACCCTAACAAATCGGATCCACCGAAATGGATCTCGGTCCCACCGAGATGGCCTTGCCAACTCTCTGTAATCGTTTGCATTTACTTCGGTCTCACCGAGTTTGCAAATCGGTCTCACCGAGATGGCTTGCCAACTCTCTGTTGCCTTATTGCTTCACTTCGGTCCTACCGAGTTGATGCAATCGGTGCCACCGAGATGAGGATTGCCCTAAGCCATTGCACTTCGGTCCATCCGAGTTGTTCATATCGGTCCCACCGAGATTCCTAACGTTCATATCTTTTACACAGTTCGGTGCTACCGAGATGATTGTTTCCGTGCCACCGAGTTGGGTCAAAAGTGTGTAACGGTTGGATTTTCTGTGGAGGCTATATATACCCCTCCACCACATCATTCTCAATAAGGAGAGCCATCAGAACGTGCCTACACTTCCACCATACATTTTCTGAGAGAGAACCACCTACTCATGTGTTGAGATCAAGCTATTCCATTCCTACCATTTGAACCTTGATCTCTAGCCTTTCCCAAGTTGCTTTCCACTCAAATCCTTCTTCCACCATAGCCAAATCTGTGAGGAGTGTTTGAGTGCTGGGAAGACTATCATTTGAAGCACAAGAGCAAGGAGTTCATCAACAACACACTGTCTATTACCTTTTGGAGAGTGGTGTCTCCTAGATTGGTTAGGTGTCACTTGGGAGCCTCCAACCAGATGTGGAGTTGAACCAAGGAGTTTGTAAGGGCAAGGAGATCGCCTACTTCATGAAGATCTACCCCGAGTGAGGCTAGTCCTTTGTGGACATAAGCCATGGTGGAATAGGCAAGGTTGCTTCTTCGTGGACCCTTCGTGGGTGGAGCCCTCCGTGGACTCGCGCAGCCGTTACCCTTCGTGGGTTGAAGCCTCCATCAACGTGGACGTACGATAGCACCACCTATCGGAACCACGCCAAAAACCACCGTGTCTTCATTGCGTTTGAAATCTCCAATCCCTCCTTTACATACATATGCAATTGCTTACATTCCGCTGCTATACTCTTAGAATTGCATGTGTAGGGTGACGCTTGACATGTACTATTGCTAAAACCTGCTCACTATTAAAATTGGGAATAGGTTGGGTTTATTTTGGTCAAGTAGTCTAATCACCCCCTCCTCTAGACATACGTTCGATCCTACAAAGGCGAGTCGCCACGGCGAGACAAGGAGGAGGCCCCTGCGAGCCCTCCGCTCCTGGCAAGCGGCGCCGGGCCCTCGCGAGCCGCGGTGGCGGAGGGCGACTAAGAGCCAGACCCGGACTAGGCCCTGGCTCTCGTGAGCAGCCGCACCATGATCAGGCGCGGGGCCTTGCGGAATGCCACAGCCACGCTAGGCCAGCTCGGAGCAGAGCTTCAGGCTGTAGAGGTGCGCCTTGATGAAGAGCGCCTACGCCTGGCCCGTGGGTGGCATCAACTTGAAGTTGCTGTTAAGCTGGGCCAGCGCCAGAACGAGGCTGCTCGCGCGAGAGACTAGAAGGCCGCCACCGAGGCGAAGGAGGCCAAGGAGAAGAAGATTCTGGAGGATGCCGACTGGAGGGTCGCGCAAAACCGCAAGGCGCTTGCCGAGGAGCACAGCAAGAAACTGAAGCTGCAGGAGGACCGCTTCAAGGCGAGACGTGAGGAGCTCCAGCATGAGATCGCGGGCCTTAAGGAGGTGCTGACCGAAGCGGAAGCCCGGCGAGAGACCGCGCTGAAGGCCTAGGCCAACGCCGAGGCCGAGCTGGCCTCCCTCCAGCTACAGGTGGGGGGCGTCACCCGCATCGTTGAGTAGGCCAAAGATGAGGCAGATCGGGCGCGGGGGCGGCAGCTCGAACGCGCCAATATGTTTCGCTCCCTCGAGCTTTGCGCCCGCAGCGCCCTGGGCTCCATTTGCAAGGAGAATCTCAGCAGCCCCCTCGAGACCCACGACGCCAGCTACCTTGACTTCTTCACCAAGCTCGTGGAGGGGCTCGAGGTCGGCGCCAAGAAGGTGGACGGGATCATCGAGGGGGAGTGCCATGATCTCCTTACGCAGGCGGCGACACGCATCTTCAGCCACCTTCTCCACGCCGACCCCAACTTCGATTTCGACAGGGTGATGGCTCCTGTCCTCGAGGAGCTCCACGACGGCCTTGGGGAGGCGGTGGAGGACCACGTGGACGCGCTGCTCGTGAAGTTCTCCCACGGCAGCAGCGAGAGCTTCGGTGGAGCTGAGGAGGGTGAAGACGACGGCGACGGTAGCGGCGATGACGGCGGCGCGTCCTCTTAGGCCTTTCTCTTTCATTATCCTGCATACAATTAACGTGGCCTCGTGGGGACGTGAAGACAATGCTTTTTTGCGTTTAAATACTTTATGATTTGCTGTGATGTATGCTTGTGCCCTCGTGAAGCTTTCTCTCGAGGCCTGCTTTTCTCTTTTTGCTTGCCTTTTGTGCTCTACGTCATCAGGGCCCAGCCCTCGAGCAGGCTACAGCCACCGCTGGTATGCTAGGACTCATGCCTGAGCAAGGCCAGGAAGTGTAGGGCATCGAGGGCGGTAAGATCTCCCGAGGTGCGATGCTCAGGGAGCCCCCCTTTGATGTGCAAGCGGCTCGCGGAAGGAGAAACGCCAGCGCTTAGCGAGGTTGCTAGAAGGGAAAGCTTGGGAGGTGGCAAGGGTGGCTCGCGAGGTAGTTAGACTTAGCTTTTGCGGGGGGTAGTGTCCGGTGAACCGCCGCTTGTAGGGTGTGCCTTGCGGGGTTTTCGCTCGCGAGATCTCTTGCTGAGATGGCCGTCGTAGGTTGGCTCCCGAGGCAAGGCATGTGAAGCTTCCTAAGGCTCCAGGGGGTGTCTTTCCATGGGGCCACCTCGCAAGGCGTCGCTCGCGAGGCCTTCCAGGTGACCTGTTCCTAAGATAACTGCATGCAGAAAATCCCACAACAGGGGAGCAGCTCACGCTCGCCGGCTCGCTCATGGGCGTTACGCGAGGAGATAAGACACCAAGGACCTTGGTGGGGTGGCATGCACGGGAGCAGGCCCGCGAGCCAGAGCCCGGTTGCTTGGGTTTTTCAGCGCTGCTGGGACTGACCCGAGCACAGACACCGTGTCCAGCCCCCGCTCGCGTGAGGCTCATGAGGGAGGTCGTGAGCGCGCACGGCTCGTGAGGCAAAGATATGACGAAATACACCATGTATGGAAACTGAAGCTTTACTAAGGCAAGATAACGGATTCCATTACACAACCAAAAAGAGATGCGGCTGCCATGTCCGGCACGGGTCAGCTTGAGGTTGGTGCAGCCCGTGGGGCGCCCTCAGTTACACACCCAAAAGAGAAAAAAGAGGGGCTGCCGTGTCCGGCACGGGTCAGCTTGAGGTTGGTGCAGCCCGTGGGGCGCCCTCAGTTGATTGTTCTGCCAGCGCGGAGCATGAGGCTTCCACCGGGGTGTGGGTATGATCGCGGCTCGATCGTTCTGCCAGCGCGGAGCATGGGGCTTCCACTTTGGCGTGGGCGGGAGCTCTCGCGTGCCCGTCAGGCGAACGCATTGAGAGTCTCTGGGCGTGTACAGCCCCATTTTGTTCGTACGCATGAGGGTCACGGGTAGAACTTGTGGAGGTGTTGGATGTTCCAGGCGTTAGGCACAGGAACTCCGTCCTCTGTCTCCAGCCGGGCGGTGCCGGGCCTGGAGACATGAGCAACCTTGAAAGGGCCTTCCCACATGGGTGAGAGCTTGTGGAGTCCCTCTCTGGAGAGGATCCTGCGTAGGACGAGGTCGCCGACCTCGAGAGTGCGAGGGCGGATGTTGCGGCTGTGATAGCGACGCAGGGCCTGCTGGTACCTTGCGGCGCGAAGATCGGCCTGACGGCGGGCCTCCTCAAGGAGCAGCAGGTCGGCCTCCCACGAGCCGTCCTGACGCGCCTCATCGAAGGCAAGGACTCATGAGGAGCCGTGCTTAAGCTCCGAAGGAAGGACCGTCTCAGCTCCGTAGACGAGGAAGAAAGAGGTCTCGCCGGTAGGCTTGGTTGCCGTTGTGCGGATGGACCATAGCACAGACTGCAGTTCGTCGAGCCAGCCCTTGCCGCAGGCTTCGAGCTTTTTCTTGAAGCTTCTCGTCTTGAGGCCCTTGAGGACCTCAGCGTTGGCACGCTCGGCCTGACCGTTGCTTCGCGGGTGCGCCACAGAGGCGTAGCAGATCTGCGTGCCGAGGCTGGCACAGTAGGACTTGAAGAGGCCGCTTGTGAACTAGGAGCCATTGTCGGTGATGATGCGGTTGGGGATGCCAAAGCAGCTCACGAGGCCCTTGATGAACTTAACGGCAGAGCCTGCCGGGATGGTGCGCATGGGCTCGACCTCTGCCCACTTGGTGAACTTGTCGATGGCGACGTAGAGGTAGCGGTAGCCGCCAGCCGCGCGAGGGAAAGGCCCCAGGATATCCAGCCCCCAGACCGCGAAAGGCCATGAGAGGGGAATCGTCTAGAGGCCTTGCGCCGGCTGGTGGATTTGCTTGGCATGGAACTGACAGGCCTCACAGGCTTGGACCAGCGCGGTAGCGTCACGCAGCGCAGTAGGCCAGTAGAAGCCGTTGCGGAACACCTTGCCGACGAGGGTGCGTGACGAGGAGTGGTGGCCGCAGTCTCCGCCGTGTATGTCGGCGAGCAGCTCGCGCCCCTGCTCCTCAGAGATACACTGCAAGGAGACGCCATTCGGGCGTCTGCGGTATAACTCGCCATCCTGTAAGCAGTAAGCGGTGGCCTGGCGGACCACGCGCTCTGCCTCTGAGTCCTCCTCCGGGAGTGTGCCGTGGAGCAGATAGGCCTTAACCTCGGCAGCCCAGCTGTCTGCTTGAGGCTCCAGCGCCAGCAGCAGGCGGGCTCCTGAGGCCGGGCCGCAGTCAGGTGCGCCTGTGGGCGGAGCGGGTGGAAGCTCTTCGTGGAGCAGCGTGACGCTTGCAGTGGGTGGCGCGGCGGATGGCTTCAGGAGCCTTTCCTCAAAAATGACAGGATCTTGAGGCTCACGACGAGATGCCCGCTTGGCGATGTCGTCTGCTTCTCTGTTGCTGCCGCGGGGCACGTGCTGGAGCTCCAGGCCTAAGAAACGCTTTTCAAGTTTACGTACCTCCTCCAGGTAGGCGGCCATGTGCTCGTCCTTGGGCTTGTAGCTTTTGTTGGAGAAGTTGACGAGAAGCTGCGAATCACCCTTGATGGTGAGACGCTTGATGCCTAGAGCGAAAGCAACCTTGAGGCCGGCGATGAGGCCCTCATACTCCGCGATGTTGTTGGAAACCTTGTCGGTGTGCCTGAAGCAGAGCTGCACATCGTAGTAGAGCTTGTCTCCTGTTGGCGAGGTGAGCATGACTCCAGCCCCCGCACCCTGCCGGGAGAAGGCGTCGTCGAAGTAAATGGTCCAGCCGCCAGGCGCCTCGTCCCCAGGCAGGAGGGATTCGTCATCGCGAGGCTCCCCTTCATACGGATCTGTCCACTCCGCCACGAAGTCGGCCAGAGCTGCGCCTTTGATGACTCTGGTGGTGCAGAACTCCAGCTGGAAGGCTTGCAGCTCGATGTTCCATTCGGCGACGCGGCCAGCGGTGTTGGGGCTGCACAGGACTTGCTCCAAGGGGTAAGAAGAGATGACCTTGATGGGATGGCCTTGAAAGTAGTGGCGCAGCTTCCTGGAGGCGATGAGGAGCGCGAGGAGGAGCTTCTGCTGCATGGGGTAGCGCTCGCGCGCATCCCTTAGCACCGTGCTGACGAAGTACACGGGGTGCTCGACGAGGCGCGTAGTTGTGGTGGCAGCTTGCTCTTCAGGTGGCTCGCGAGGCTCGGCGGGCTCGGGAGGCTCACGAGGATCAGAGGGCTCGGGAGGCTCACGAGGCTCGGGAGGCTCGCGAGGCTCGGAGGGCTTCTCCTTAGCGCAGACGCGCTCCTCTCGCACCGCTACGAGCGCCGCGCTGGCCGTCTGGGGGGTAGCTGCCAAGTATAGGAGCAAGGGCTCGCGGGGACGCGGCGCGACCATGATGGGCGGGCTCGTGAGGTACCTCTTGAGGTCTTCAAAGGCGGCGTCTGCCTCAGGAGTCCATTTGAAGGGGCCGGACCTCTTCATGAGCTTGAAGAACGGCAAGGCTCGCTCGCCGAACTTGGAGATGAAGCGCCTCAGGGAGGCCATACATCCCGCCAAGCGCTGCATTTCCTTGAGGGTCTGGGGAGGACGCATTCTCTCGATGGCCTTGATCTTCTCAGGATTGGCTTCGATGCCACGGTGGGAGACCAGGAAGCCGAGGAGCTTGACGGAAGGAACTCCAAAGACGCACTTGTTGGGGTTGAGCTTGAGGTTGACCTTGCGGAGGTTGGCGAACGTTCCCTCGAGATCCGCAATGAGGGACCCGGCCTCATGAGTCTTGACCACGATGTCGTCGACGTAGGCCTCCACGTTTCTCCCCATCTGAGGCTCCAGCGTGATGCGCATCAGCTGCTGGAAGGTGGCGCCAGCACTCCTCAAGCCGAAGGGCATGCAGATGTAGCAGTATATGCCGAGTGGTGATGAAGGCCGTCCTCTCCACATCTTCGGCCGCCATCTTAATCTGGTGGTAGCCTGAAAAGGCATCCAGAAAGCAGAGCAGCTCTCATCCGGCGATGGAGTCCACAATCTGGTCAATGCGCGGCAGCGGAAAGGGGTCCTGAGGGCAGGCCTTGTTGAGGCTCGTGAAGTCGACGCACATTCGCTCCTTGCCCCCCTTCTTGGGGACGACGACTGGGTTGGCAAGCCATTCGGGATGGCGCACCTCACGGACGACTCCAGCTTTTTGCAGCTTGTGCACTTCTTGAACAATGAACTCTTGCTTCTCGGGCGCCTGGCGCCGTGCTTTTTCTTTACGGGGCGTGCGTTGGGGCACACCGCTAAGTGGTGCTCGATCACCTCCCTCGGTACACCGGACAAATCAGATGCCTTCCAGGCGAAAACATCCAAGTTTGCCTAAAGGAAGGCGATGAGCGCGCCTTCCTATGCAGGAGAAATGCAGGTGCCGATGGTGAAGGCAGGGCCTGAGCCGCTGCCGTCAACCGACACCTTCTTCGTCTCGGCGCGGTCCTGAGAGAACAGCTGCTTCTTCTTTGCGAGCGCGGCCTCAGGAGGCTCGGCCACGTCCTCGTTAGCTGGGTGGGCGGTAGCGGCAGCCTTGTAGGCTTGCTCAAGGGAGCAGATGGCGTCCTTCTCGTCGCAGGAGACGGTGATGATGCCGCTGCAGCCAGGCATCTTGAGGACATTGTAGGTGTGATGAGTCACCGCCATGAACTTGGCGAGCGCGGGGTAGCCCAAGATGGCGTTGTAGGGCAGGCCAAGGTGGGCGACGTCAAAGTCGATGAGCTCAGTGTGATAGTTCTTGCGGGTGCCGAAGGTGACAGGGAGGCGCACCTGCCCCAGAGGTAGCGTGGAGCCGCCGGTCACACCCGAGAAGGGCCTCGTCGGCATGACCTGCTCGTAAGGCACCTGGAGCTGCTCGAAGGTCTCGATGGAGAGCACGTTAAGGCCCGCGCCCCCGTCGATGAGGGTCTTAGTGACCGCGACGTTGCTGATGGTGGGAGGGCACAACATGGGGAGCGTGCCTGCGGTGGCCGTGGACTTGGGGTGGTCCTTGGAGTCGAAGGTGATGGCGTACTGCGACCACTTGAGGGGCTGTGCAGCCTCAGGCTTCGGGAGGGCGGCGTTCACCTCGCGAGAGAACTGCTTGAAGTGGCGATTAGACATGGGAGCCTGAGCCCCGCCGAGGATGCAGGCAACCGCGCGAGGCTCCTAGTAGCCCCCAGCGCCCTCGTCAGGCTGGTTGACGTCGTTCCTCCGGGGTGGCGGCGGCAGCGGCGGAAGAGCGGCGTTGGCCTGAGGGTTTGCCTCACGAGGCTGATCACGCCAGGCGGCCTCACGAGGCTGGTCACGCCAGCCATGGCGGAAGTTGCCGTTGCCGTTGCGGCTGTCCCAGCGGTTGCTGCTACGGCCACCTCCGCGGCCGGCGCCACGGTCGTTGTGGTCGCCTCGGCGGCCCAGGCGCTCGTCGCGGAGCAGCTTGAGCTCCTGGCAGTCTTCAGTGTTGTGGGAGTGCACATTGTGGTAGACACAGAGCGGTCGGCTGTCCTTCCTAGGCTTGTCGCGGTCACGGCCGCGCTTCTGCTCGGGCTCCGCCGCAAGCACGGCAGGGCCCTTGCGCTTGACGTCCTTGCTCTTGGCCTTGGCGGCGTCGGGCGCCGCATCGGGGTCGTTGTGGATGAAGAGGCGACCTTCTTCAGCCTTGGCGCATTTGTCGGCGAGGTCGAACAGCTCAAGCACCGAGTCCAGCTCGTCGTTGATGGCGAGCTTCTCGCACATCTTGACGTCCGCGACGCCGGTGGAGAACGCAGAGATGACGGCCGTGTCGGAGGCACGCGGGATCTTGTTGCACACCTGGCTGAAGCACTGGATGTATTTGCGGAGGGTCTCGTCCAGGCGCTGCCACACATGCCGCAAGTCGTTGATCGTGAGGGAGCGGTCGTGCGTGCCCTTGAAGTTGGCGACGAACTGGCTGCAGAGCTCGCCCCACGACGAGATCGATGCCTCAGGGAGATTCATGAGCCAAGAGCGCGGGCCGTCCTTGAGGGCCATGAGGAACCAGTTCGCCATGACCTTGTCGTCGCAGTTCGCCGCCTCGACGCTCAGCGCATAGAATTGAAGGAACTCTGCGGGGTTGGGGGTGCCGTCGTAGCGTGAAGGCAGGTCCGGCTTGAACTTAACGGGCCACACCACCTGACGCAGCTCGCGAGTGAAGGCGCGGCAACCCACGCCGCTCGAGGGAACACCGCCGGCGAGGGTGGCGCGGTTCTGGCGCCCAGCCGCCGCGACCTCCTGGACGGTCCGGTCTTGGCGCCGGCGCTGCTGCTCGAGGAGCACACGTGCATCAGGCGGCGCGCGGCGGATGATCTGGCAGCTGGCCTCATCTCGGACCGGCGAGGACGCGCCGCGGGATGGCTCACGCGCCCACGCGTTGCGCTGGTGCCCGGCGAGCTCGTCACGCAGAGGAGGTGGCGGGGGAGCACCATGCGCTACGTCCCCAGCGCGAGACGGCGGGGGGCGGAGCGAGTGGGAAGGCGCCGAAGCGTCCCCGACGGCATTGACGAGCTCGGTGATGCAACCAAGCCAGGCGTGGTAGCCGGTGTCAGCTGGACGGTAGCGGAGCAGCTCATGCGCCATGAGCAGCGCGGCCTGCGCGTTCGGCGGCCCACAGCGGGCGAGGGAGGAGGAAGCCGTGGCGGTGCGGCCGTCTGCCTGCACGGAGGGGTGCAGGGAGGAGTTACTAGCCACTATGACTAGCCTAAAGTTATACCAGTGACAATTAATATGGATAGAAGGGAATACAATTCTTCAAACAAGGAAATAATCAACACTGTGCTGCCTGCATATAAGTTGTAGAAAGTACCCAAAACATTAGCATGCACAATCATAGTAATCGAAGACTGACAATGGCTATACTTTATAACATGAACGAGATGCATTCATGGCTAGAATAATATAAAAAATGACAGTGCAGCTCTTTCTGTGCAGAAGCATCAGTCATTCATCATCACAACAAAGAAATGAGCAGGTAACTTTCCAATTGAATTAGTGGCCGTGGCCTAAAACAAACTTAAGTACAAATTACAGCTCTCTACAACACTTGGGGGGGAAGGCCTTAGTACAAGTATACAATGCGGTAAATTAAAGCATAATTTGTTCCTTCGCTCCATTAGAAGCAAGTCGTGGAGCACTTGTTGCCTGATTAAACAATATTCTATGGCTGCTATACTAGAATAAAAGAACCACGTGGGAGGAGATTATCTACCATCAATCATCAATGATTTCATGCCCATCCACCTCACTAACTTCGGTAGCAGCAATTGTAGTGGCATGAATGGTATTGTTGCTACCACGGCAGTGCAGCAGCTGCCGTTGAAGGCTCTCGATAAGCTCATTAAGCTGTTGAATGTTTTTCTCTTGAGACAAGAGTATCTGCAGATAGCATGTAAAAGTATTGTATGAGGGAAAGAAAGGGTCTGTGGATATGAAGCTTCAGCAAATTCTTGCCCTGGCAAACCAGACATGAAACAGCACAGTGCATTTCCAAACAACACAACCAGAAGCCACTGTGGTTAATTCTTGCATAAGAAATTTTGCTAAATGAAGTCAATCATTAGTCAGATCCTATCTCCATTCTCCAAACTAGCAGAAATACCAAAAATATTGTACTGGTCAATCAAAATGTAGGAATAGCACAAGAATTGATGAACGACATATCCTAGGTTTGAGAGTGAATGACAGATGTAGTGCATCATCCACGGGAACAGATCTAAACACGCTGGCACTCACAGGGGTATTACATTATTTGCCACAATTTACTAGGGGTTTGATGATTTGCCCTGGGGTTGTCTCAAAGGTGGGTAGACCCGGGCCTCCCAGTCATTCGGGGAGGGGGAGGCAAATACTCAGTCTATTCTAGCCCGTGTACACTTATACTTTACAAGACAATTCATGGATGTAGGTGATGTGAGAACATCTGCGTATCAAAAAGGCCCCACGCAAAGATGATTAGATGTGCATTCTCATAAAAGGATAAGAGAAACTCCAGCAGAGTCGCCATATCTGCAGCTCCCATAGCGCGTGTGGAGCGCACTCCATAGTGTTTTGGAGGTTGTGGATGCTGTGCGCAAACACGGTGTCGCCAATGCGGCCTCCATAAGAAAAATATGTTTTCTTCTATCTCGCCAATTCTTTTGGCCGATCCTCCCAGAATCTGCCCCCTCCCCTAGAATCTGCCCCCAAGAATCCGAATGCAACAAATAGTTCAAATTAATAAGTAATCTGAATGCAACAAATAATCCAATGAAGCAAATCGTTCAAGTAAAAATAAATGAATCTTAAAGAAATATAAACGCACTATCTCCCAACTAATTGCCATTGATGCTCAATGAGATCCTCACGCAGCTGATCATGAGAGGTCCGGTCTTCAATCTTCCGGTATGCCTCAAGAAATGCTTGAATGCGGTTTGTGTGCCTGCAAGGCCTGACGGTTATGCCAACATTTTCACGATGATCATGTTGTGTGAGATCACAGAACATGTTATGATTTTTGCCAAGACATCCTTGTTCCAGAAACGAGCAGGACCCCAAACAATTGCAAACATAGCTTGCATCACTCCAAATGCTCTCTCAATGTCCTTCTCGCTGCTTCTTGCGCCTTTGCGAAATGCTTAAGTTTCCTGGTCTCATAATTAGAAGTTGTCTTCACAAATGTTGAATCGCTAGATGCCATCCGCTAAATAGTAGCCTTGGTCATAATGACCATTCACCATGTAGTTGCATGCTGGAGTAGTACCACCTGCTAGCCTAGCAAACAAATGAGATATTTGCAAGGCATTGATGTCATTGTGAGATCCAGGCAACCCAAAGTAGCAATGCCAAATCCACAAATCCTCGGAGGCAACCGCTTCCAAAAGAATTGTTGGATCATGGCAATGCCAGGTGAATTGGCCTTGCCAAGCTGCAGGGCAATTCTTCCACCTCCAATGCATACAGTCAACACTCCCAAGCATCCCAGGCCAGCCTCTTGCTTCATTCATTGCTAAAAGCGTCGACATGTCCTTGGCGTTGGGTGTTCGCAGATACTGATCTCCATAAACCCTAACCACGGTATCAGCGAACGCTTTTGTGCACTTTATTACTGTATCTTCGTCCATTCCAAGATGAGTGCTTTTGTGCACTTTATGACTGTATCTTCGTCCATTCCAAGATACTCATCTGACATATCTACAGGAGTGCCATATGCGATCATCCAAAGTGTCGCGGTCACCTTCTAGCAGTAGAAAAACCTAACAGACCCACAGTATTTCTCCGTTGCTTGAAGAACGGTTCATTGGCTTCTATGTCATCGGCAATTCGACGAAATAGCCGTTGCGATGTGCGGAAGCGTCGATAGATCATGTAGGCAGGATAGGTACAACCAGGCACAAAGTAGTTAGACATGCGCAAATTATGATCGACGACTCTATTAGGATGAAATATCAAATGACCCATCTGCAACCCCACACACTTTCTCTTTGTTCCGATGCCGCTATCCATTGAGCAGCCATTAACACAGTCTCATCATCTACGGTGTCCATGACCTCACTCGCCGACTCGGAGCTCGAAGACGACGACGAATCATTAAAAAACTCCTCTATCATCTGCTCCATCTACACAAACTGTGAATCCTATGTCATCTACACGAATCAATGAGGCGCTAGATTAGTCTACATGAACAAATTTTGGGAAATTTACCTTCAGGAAAGTCATCGAACACCTTGAGGTCGCAGGCGCAGCCGGACGGCGGGAAGCAGGCGCAGGGCTGCGGCGAAGCATGGGAGGTCGGGGAACGGCTCAGCGGAGGCGAGCAGGGCCAAATCGCGGCGGCGAGGTGGGCGGAGGCGGCACCAAACGACAGCGGCGGAAGGGGGCGCGTGTCCTGAAATGTCCATGGCGATTCTGAAATCGAGTGATGGAGGGAGCGCTATATCACCACGCCCAAACCTTCAAATATGGAGGCTCGCGGGATTGATTTGGAGCAGCCTCCAAAAATTATGGCAATGAAGCGCAGGATGGCGATTCTGCTAGACCCGCTTTTTTGACCAAAATCAACATGCGAGCGGTTATTCTGGAGGTCAAGCCGATATAGCGACTCTCCTAGAGTTGCTCTAATATGTTCACTCGCAGATTTTGCTTTGTCCAGCACATATAAACATCTTCATGTATATACCTTTCGGGAAGTGCAGATGAGCCAACATGCTATACATGCGTGATTATGTCTATATTTCAGAGTCATGCTTACAAAGCCACAAAGAATAGGTGCAGATATTACTATGTGCAGAAAATATGCATGCCCTTATCCAGATTGGAACAAGTTGAAACAGGCTAGTTAAACAAGCAACAACGAATAGTAGCCTGGCCTTGTTCCCAAAAACATGTTCAGATTCGAATTTTCTCAAAAGACAACTTTGAACTAATTATGTGCAAAAGGATCCCTAAATTGATTATTGGCCTGTAACAGGTTCCCTTTGGCAGGGCTGCAGTTTTGCTGCCACAGCCAAAGTTTCAGGTCGCACTGGCAGAGCTCTTAGAAATGTGGGATCTTCTGTTGATTTCAACAGAATAGAGCTTTTTTTTTTACATTAAAAATATCTTGATTGTTCTTGCGGCTTACCATCTTTGCTATCTTGCTGAACACACACTTGTAAGGTCTTTTACCAGTTGGTTGCCAAAGAAAGCAAGCCAGAAACTAAGTACTTATGTAGTTACATTACTAAAAAACAATTTAATTTATGGAGTCATCAAACTTAAAATCTAACAACAATTGTGAGCATTTTGATCCTATGTCCGACAGTGAATGATGGATTTAGAGCATCATCCATAGATAAACAAATCTAGACAGAGCGGCATCTATACATATTTTGACCAGAACACTCGTGCACTTACGGGTTCCACAAAAGCAATCATGAATGTAGCTTATAGTAAAACATGTGCACTAACAAAAAAAAACACTCTGTACAAAGATGATCATATGTGCATTGTAAAAGAATCATGTAATGAGTCATGTTAGTCTACGTTGCGCGGATACTTCAGAAAGCGCGTGTATCCAGTCGGATACTGCCCCGATACGGCCCAATACATATCCTTTGATTTAATGATTTTTAAAAAGAAAATAATGTTTTATATGCCGGATATGGGAAACCCTTCGTTCGACGTGAAACCCCTCGACTCCATCGTGGAGCCGCCACACGTCTCCATAAATTCCCAGCTCATTGAGTCCTCCCCTCTCCCACATGTTCTATCCTTCTGAACTCCAATCCAATCGCTTATTGGTCGTCGGCACGCCGCCAGCAGGAGACTTCTGCGTCTCCCCTGCAGGAGGTATGTCTTTCTCTTCTCTCTCTCCTTCTCTTATATCTCTTCTCCATCCCCTTCTCTGAATTCTGTATGCAGGTGTTTTAGGTTTAGGTTTTAATATTAGATCAATTTGTTCTGATCACTTCAATAAAAAGGTACGCTTCCTATCAAAAACTCCATTTTTTTTCATAGTATATATAGAGACACACACACACACACAAATGTATCCCCATATCCTAGTTCTTAGAAATTGGCGTATCGGGCGTATCCCCGTATCGCATATCCGATATGTATCCAAGTATCCATGCAACGTAGCTGTTAGTCAGCTCAAGCAGCACCAACAGAGGCAGCAACAATATCTCTTTACGATAGTTAGGATCACTACCTTAGAATTAGGATTGAGAGTTTGAGTATGGAGCTAACTCATGGATGAACTAACCAGCTTTCACCAGACTGGCGTCCACACATTGTATTAAGCAAAAAATAAAATAGTACTTGCCTTCAAGTAACTTCACCTATGTTGTCTCAACATAGCCGGTCCCAAGCCCGGATAAAGGAGGGTTGTGATAGGCTTGGCGAGCCAACGTCAAAACTCAGCCACTCTTATGGAGATGAAACCCAGAAGAGGAAGCTTGCTATCCATGTGCCAGAACCATGAGTTGGTTGTGAGATCTTATGGGTTTCAGCTCTAGCCTACCCCAACTTGTTTGGGACTAAAGGCGTGCAAGAGCCCCTCTCCCCACTCTAAAATCATAGCACATAACATCTTGCTCGTCAATGAACCAAAATAAGTGCACATACAACAATGTGTGGAAAATTTGCATCCCATTATCAACAGTTAGGAATTGGACTGCCTAATTTCAAGGGTGACTGCAAATAGCAGCCTGGCCTGGTTTTAAGAAACAAGCTCAGAATTAATCGATGGACCTAATCTGAACTCAATGATGCACAACTCAACCATTAGCCTATGACAATTTCATTGATGCACGGACAAGAATTGAAGCGCTTCTGTAGTACAACCACTTCCGTGAAACATCAAAACTCTGAGGACAGATGCCAAAATCAGAAATGCAGGTCTCGTGATGCTTTGCACACAACATAGCTTCCTTTTTTAATGAATGGTTCCCTGATTGTTCCCATGTCCTATCATGATGAATGTCCTTTTAACTCACCAATAGCCCTAAATATAGCTAGGCACACCTACTTAACCAATTGTTTCCCATGAAAACAGGATATATATTCAGTACTTATCTCGTTACTGCCACCAAACATTTTCCAAATCAATGCAGAGACTTGTGAGATTATCCAAAATTTCAACAGTGTCTACCATAACGGAGTAGAAACTATGCCTGCAAACACTTACAGGAACAGGTATGCAAACAGCGGCACTGTATGTCTCAAGGCAACGGCGTATGGATGGTTTCTTATGTATGTTTCAGATGTTATTGTATGCAATCTCGCAAATGTATGTGTCAAGGCCACAGCTTGTGGAGGGTTTCTTACATATGTTTCAGCAGCACTTGTCAGTTTAGAATCTTACTAAGAGGTGCCTGCTTTATTTAGCTTATCAAAACAATATGTATTGATCATAAGTCTTAACTGACGACTATACTGATGAACTCATCAAATATTCCGCCCAATTAATACTGAAATTGACTCAGAGCCGGCGCACATTGATTAATCTCTAACCGCAACTTCGATTTCGCATCTCAATTTAATTCAGATCCTGCCATAGCCAACTGATCTCTTCTGTAGCTTCGAGCCAGAGAATACACCTAACTTGCTGCTAATCTTGGGTGGGCCTACAGAACAACAAAAGGGAGCTACAGCTAATCAAACAAGAATCTTTCTGGCGGGCTCACCTTCTCCTTGACAGCGTCCTCCTTCGCAAGGACTTGCTGCCGCCGGCGCGCGGTGGCAGGGTCCGCGTCAGCTGCGTCCTCGATCTGCTGCTTCCACTCGAACTGCGACGTGATGATGAGCACGATCAGGAGGCAGACCAGCACTACAGGCCTCGTATTCATCACCACGCTGGGACGGCGCCAAACAATCCAGCGACCCTGAACCGCAACCTCCCCGGTAGGCCTGTCACATCAATTTGAAGACACGGAGTGGAGTTAAGAAATGGAACGGGATGCAATAAAGGGGAATTAGCTGGGCCAAGAACTAGGAAGGATTACCAAGAAACAACAGATCCCCGGTTAGACAAGAAGGCTGCAGATGTTGGAAGGGTTCCCGGGCGAAAGCGGGTGATGCCGGCGGATGGAGGCGGTCAGGCGGAGATGGTCGTGGCCTAGTGGGGGAGATGGGGGAATCGAGCGCGTGGACTGCTTCTAGTCGGAGGAAGACCGATTTTTTATAGGCCAATGGCGTACCATATGTCTAGGTTTTCTGTATACTACTGTTCCCTCTGTCCCGAAATAAGTCTTAAACTAAAATTGTACTTCGTGTGTTCGATTCTCATATTGGGCGATAGTTTTTGTTGATTTTCGCGACGAGATGGGCCGGCCCAGGTCAACTGTCTCCCTGTGCGATTCGCCGCCAGTTTGCCGCAATAAGGTCCAGACACTTATTTTGGGACGGAGAGAGTATCTCCGATTGGGCAGTTTAAATTAAACTGGCAAAACGTCTTATATAGGTGGCAATCACATCATTTTCCCTAACCTAGCCGCCACCACGTGAAGGCGACTAGGGAGGCAATCCTCTACCTCCGATATCCACCAGCCAGGGCTGGTCCCCTCTCCCTCTGACTGCTGCTCCGGCGTTAGGGTTTGGGTTTGTAGGTCGTGGTGCGCCGTTGGGGTGGTGGGAGCGGCGCCCGGACGAATAAATCTGCCTCAGGTCCACTCCCACACCAGCGATGTCCTTCATGGCGGCGTCTCGAAGTTGATGGCATCGTGTGTTTGCCGATCCCTCAGATCGGCGGCGATAGGGTTCATGGATGGTGTCGGCGAGGCGGCGGCGGCGACCCCTTCAACTGTGTCTCTCCTTTTGCTCTGTCCCCGTTGCTGCGGCGTTGTCTCCGATGTCGCCGTAGAGGAAGGAAGTTTTGTCGTCCGGGAGTACGCGCAGATGGTTGTCTGCGCAGGTGACAGCTGGAAGAGGGTGCATGCTGTGCTGGGTTGGTGGTTGGAGGCTGGCAGTTCTGGTTTCCTCCTTCGACGTCGTAGTCGTGCGGGGGTGTCAGTTCTGAAGTTCGATGGCGTGTCCGGGGACACGTTACCCCGATCTGATTCTTTCAACGGCAATGGTTTTGCTTCAGGCAAACTACTTTGGAGGTCTGTAAAGCTGCAGATTAGCGATGGAGCTGCGTCGAGCTCGGGTGAAGAGGTGATCTATCTTCTTTCTCTTGGTGGAAAGGGACGGGCGTTGGTTTTTTGTGTAGGATTATCTTATCTTTTCAATCCTGTAATGTCGGTGTTTACATGGCTTGTAACTGAATCTTTATTTTCTTAATGAGACACGTATTACCATGCAAAAAACGTCTTATATTTAAGAACGGAGTGAGTACTTTTGAAGTGTGCTCAAACATGTTTGCAAACATGTCTGTACGCCAATGACCGAGATTTTTGCAATGGGAGAAAATAAAATCATACTTTAAACACATACCTAGGGGTGCAAAGGCGACGTCCCGCTAAGACCTGCCAATGTGTTAAGCTAGCACAAACTGAATGCAGCGAGAACTAAAATTTTCCTTTTTTATACGAAGTGGGACGGGTTCGGGCACTGCTCTGCACCCCTACAGACACCTATGACATCAACAAATCTCTTGAAATCTTTCATGTTGCCACACGACAAACAACATGATAAGTGATGTTGCACAAAAACATAAAGGTTGGATGATTTTGAAGTGTGCTCATGGTGTTTCGAATTTATTAGACAACGAAAATATCTACCTACTTGTCGCTATCTCTTTATCTTAGTATTCAGTGATGGATTATCGGTCCCTAAATGAGGTAACACTATAAATAAAATATTCGTAATGATACGCATTTGTCACAGTAGGTCACGTTTTCTGGCACGCATATACATCCGTGACGATTTTATGACAGAATTAAAGATAGTCATACTTGTGTTGTCGGGGAAGTGTTTCATGACAATAATCCATTTATCATCACGGAAGTGTCCACTTCCATGATGATAAATGGTGCGTCATAGAAGTGTCTTCTGTAGGAGATATGCCCTAGAGGCAGTAATAACAGTTATTTTGTATCTCCAAAATTTGTAATGAATGTTTATGTCCCATGCTATAACTGCAATGATTCTCGAGTCTGCAATATCCACGAGGCTCGAAGGGAAACTCATGTGCATGTGTGGTATAATAAACGGTAAAATGTATTCCTAGTCATGCCTCTAAGACTAGCTGTATTGCATGATGATCCTGTTTTCCTGATCATGGGCATGGCTATGCCGGCAATTTTAAGGGCACAATGTTAGTAGAACACTTGTGTTGAATCGACCCGAATTGATGTTATGCTATGAGATACATTCGTCACAAGTTTATGGTTAATAACACAGAGATAGTTAATGTTTGCATAATTCCTTAGACCATGAGAGTATCAAGTTCCTTCGTACTTGCTTCGTGAACTTTGGGGTTTGTTAAACGTCATCTGTAACTGGGTGGCTATTACGGCGGCTTACGGGTTCACGGAAAAGTATGACAAGAAACGAGATAGCTCAAGATTAGGATTTGCTCCTCCGACGATGGAGAGATATTCTCGGGCCCTCTCGGTGTTACAGTATCCATCATCGTCTGGCCAGACACATTGTGATTTGATCACTGGGATGCCGGAACGCAGAAACGAGAAAAGAAACAAAACCGGTAACGAGGTAACTGGCATAGTGGACAAGTTGTTGATCCACGGGGATGCCGATAAATCTCGCCTCGAGTGTTTGTAATATATCATGAAGCAACAGGCACACGACAACTGGAGGTTCGCTCGAATATTCATTCGTGTGGGTATAGGGATCAATATGGGTGTCCACGGTTCCGCTATTGATCATTGATCGGAAGGTGTTCCGGGTCATGTCTATACTTCACCGAACCTATAGGGTCACACGCTTAAGGGTCATCTATCTACTGAATACTAGACAGGGAGTCTGAGAGAAAGTCACCGGAAAAGTTTCGGAGACAACGGAAACGTTCCGGAGAGGACACCGGAATAGTTCCGGTAAAACTGAAAAGTTGTTTCAGAGTATACCATTAAGTCAAATTGGTTTCGGCACATGCCTGGAAATTCTTGGAGGGTGCCAGAATTGTTCTGGAAACTTCTGGGATTTTTCCGGGATAAAAACCGGAAATGTTCCGGAGCTGCCGGAACCGCTTTGGTTGCTTTTCGCTGAAGAAAATCATCTGCCGGAAATGTTTCGGACTGCGTCCAGAATTGTTTTAGTGGGTACTGGAATTATTCTAAGACTCACAGAAATATTTTCGGATTTATCGGTCGCAGAAAAATGTCTTCGTGAATAGTAAAAGTGCTTTTTGGATTGCTTTTTGGAAAGCCACTTTTTAGGACTTTAGTCAAAGTTCTAGAAGGGATTGGCTTGCAAGGGAAGGAATCCCTTTTGGGGGGCCCCCATGGGGTGGCCGGCCAAGGGTGGTGCTCCTCCATGGGGCTCCACATGGCCTCCCATTATGCCCTTAATGCCCATCATATGTGACCTAATGCATGGGTGTTTTGGTATTTTTGGAGGCACCCTTCCCCTTGGCTTTCCTATAAATAGAGGTGGGGAGGAGCTCTCCACACTCATCCCTTGCTCTCATACACATGCCATGCATTATCTGGCTTTCTCTCTCCCTCCCACGAAATAGTTTCGTAGAGCCAAATGGCTGTCAAGGTTCCGGCAGGAACTAGTTCTGGACGGCGAAGCCCTGCCGGATAGCTGACACCGTATGTGTGCAACCCCATAGAGAGGTCATAGTTTCGATCTTTTGCCCGAGGGGTTGTTCGAGGGTCCTCCCGAAGGGCTGTCCGAGTTACCGTTCGAGCTTCGAGGGTCCTCCCGAAGGGCTATTCGTGACATCGTCCGAGGGACTGTCCGACCGCCTCCCGAAGGGCTGTCCGACGAGGGAGTACATCCTCGCAGTTGGGAGGTTGTAAATCCTAGTTGCGGGGATCTGTACCGACGATCTACATCGACTCTACTTCCGCTGCGCTACGAGTCGGTAATGATCAGATCAAACCCTGTATGCAGTCTCCATAGTGGTCCTGGGCGTGCTCGCTGTACCGAATTTTTTTGTTTTCTGTCGCGTTCCCCTACAGTGGCATCAAGAGCCTTGCTATGCATAGATGCAGGTTGCGATCTAGAATACATAGAGATGTATGGGTATTGCATAATATAATTTTGTAGTAGATGAGATCTATTGCTGAAAATTATTTATGCGGGTAGCAGATGAAATCTGTTACCCGATGTTCTTGTTGCTTCGTTAGAATTTGCATATTTCTGATCTTGAAACGGCATGGTGGAATTTCACGAAGTTCTGGCAATCCGCGATCCTGATTGATCAACGAAGTGCTATAAGTTCTTTGGGTTCCACCATAGTTGAGAGAAAGATGAAATTTCGCAGACGAAAGGGCAATGCAGATATGATCTGCACGGGGGTCATGCGTATGATGAAGTTTAGTATGGGGCTCGAGATTTTATTATCTCGTGTTTCATACACCCTGAAAAGTTAATCTAGCGACTTGAATAATCATACTTGATGATAAACGTTGGTAGCTGCGGTTTAAGTCAAAACCTTAGAAGCCACGTAAAATAAAATTTTGCATAAACCGATTAGAGGCGTCTAACTTGGTTTTGCAGGATGTGCATGTGATGTGGTATAGCAGCTCTCATATTAATTCGATTACGTATGAGATGACTATATGATGTAAATTTATTAACATGACCTGCGTGTCATGATTCGGCATGATGGCTGGAGCCATATGATTGTCACTTTAATGACCTGCGTGTCAACCTTAAGTAATGCACTTATTTTATTAGTTATAGAGATAGCAATATTATCTGGTGCATTGACAAGGTGGTGGCAATCTTTGCGAAGGTGAACACCAACGCAAATGCCGAAGACGAAGAAATTAAAGACTTCTCCGTCAGAAAGGGCTATACCATATCATGCTATTATGAATTGCTTGAGATGTTTATCCCTTATGATGCACCCTTTTGATTGCGCGGTAGTCGCTTTTTATTATGGTAATCTCTCACTTAAAAATATCAAGTAGTTAGTGTTCTCCCAAGTGTAGCACCGTCACGGCACCTATCTTTTCGGAGTGTGTCATGTTTCCATGAGTACAAACGATTAAAGAAGTGTGAGGCGGGTGAGTTGAGACCTCGCAACGAGATCACTTGGTTGTCTTGATGTTCAGGCAGGAAAGTCCTGAGCTTGGAACACGCCCATCGAAAGATGAACAAGAATCACATTGAGATGTGATCGGCAAGTTGGCCTACCGATTGAAGTTCCCGTCATCAGTGATGTTCCCATCAATGGCGTGGAATTTAAATGCGGATCTTGAATCGCTCACAATCAATTATGAGAGATATTGATTTGAGTGGGAGCGCACTTTAGAATAAAATTGTTTATTCACTAGTGCAATTAATTATGAACAAAGTCTAAGTGAAACTTGTGTTTACCGTTATAGATCAAATGGCTCGCAACACCGCGTTCAACTTAGGACCGATGTTAGAGAAAGAGAAGTTAGCTGCGACTGGAAACAACTATGCGGACTGGGTCCGTAACCTGAGGATTGTCCTCAGGAGCGCTAAGAGGATATATGTGCTTGAAACTCCTCTTCTAGCTAAACCGGCGGCAACTGCCCCGGAAGATGAACAAAATGTCTGGGCCACTAAGGATGATGATCACAACTTAGTGCAGTGCCTCATGCTAGCTTGCATGAGTCCAGATCTTCAAAAACGTTTTGAATTCCATAACCCCCGTGATATGATCCGGGAATTGGATGCTCTGTACAAGGAAACTGCACGGTCTGAACGGTTTGATATCATGAAGGCCGTGATGGATTGCAAGATGGCTGAGGGCAGTTCAGTTGGCGAACACGTGGTCAAAATGATTGGCTACGCTGAAAGGCTTAAAACCCTGGAATTTCCAATTCCACCAGCCCATATGATGGACATGTTGCTTTCTTCACTCCCCCCATCTTATGACTGTTTTGTCATGAACTACAACATGAGTGGGATGGAGAAGACACCAAATGAGGTGCTCGCCATGCTAAAAACTGCGGAAGGAGGACTGCAGAAAAATTGCAAGCAAGTGTTGCTTGTGAATAAAACCGCCAGTTTCAAAAAGAAAGGCAAGTCCAAGAAGGGCAAGGGCGCCGGTAAGACCGGCTCCCAAAGCAACTCTAAGGGCAGAGCCAAGAATGAAACTGAGTGCTTCTACTGCAAGGGCACAGGACACTGGAAGAGAAACTGCAAGAAGTATCTGGAAGATAAGAAGTCCGGGAAAACCGAAAAAGGTATAACTGTTATACAAGTTAATGTCATTGACGTTTTGCTTGCTAGCGAAAATTCTAAGTCTTGGGTATTTGATACCGGATCAGTTGCTCACATTTGCAACTCGATACAGGGGCTTCAGAAGGTGCGCAAGCTAGCAAAGAATGAAGTTGTGATGCGCGTCGGGAACGGCGCTGGGATCGCCGCTCAAGCCGTCGGCATTATGCCTCTACGTCTCCCTTCAGGATTTACCTTAGAACTAAGTAACTGTTATTTTGTTCAGGCATTGTGTAGAAACATTATCTCTGGATCATGTTTAGTGCACGATGGGTACTCTTACAAGTCTGAGAACAATGGTTGTTCACTTTATTGTAAGGATATGTTTTATGGATTTGCACCCGTTGTTGGGGGCCTTTTCATACTAAATCTTGAATGTGAAAATGATGTCTTTAACATGAATGCTAAACGCCTTAAGAAGGCTGATACCACCACCACTTACTTGTGGCACTGCTGGCTTGGCCACATCGGAAAGAAACGCATGCAAAGACTCCATAAGGATGGAGTTTTACCGTCTTTTGATTTTGAATCATTTGACACATGTGAAGCTTGTCTGATGGGGAAAATGACCAAGACGCCGTTCACGGGTCATCCTGAACGGGCAGGTGAATTATTGGAAATAATACATAGTGATGTATGTGGTCCAATGAGCACAACCGCACGGGGTGGGTATTTCTACTTCGTGACTTTTACTGATGATTTAAGTCGGTATGGCTATATCTACTTAATGAAGCATAAGTCGGAAACCTTTAAAAAGTTCAAAGAATTTCAGAATGAGGTAGAAAATTATCGTAACAAAAGGATTAAGTTTCTGCGATCAGATCGCGGGGGCGAATATCTTAGTCATGAGTTTAGCCAACATCTGAGTGACCGTGGAATCGTTTCACAGCTTACGCCTCCCGGAACTCCACGGAGAAACGGAGTATCAGAAAGATGTAACCAAACCCTGTTAGACATGGTAAGGTCGATGATGTCTCTTACAGATCTGCCGATATATTTTTGGGGTCACGCACTAGAAACTGCCGCTCACACATTAAACAGAGCACCGTCTAAGTCTGTTGAGACGACACCATACGAGTTATGGCATGGGAAGAAACCCAGTTTGTCGCATCTAAAAATTTAGGGTTGTGAAGCTTATGTAAAACATTTACAACCAAGCAAACTCGATCCTAGATCAGACAAATGTTACTTTGTAGGTTATCCCAAGGAAACAGTTGGGTATTCTTTCTACCACCCGTCCGATAACAAAGTGTTTGTTGCAAGGTATGGGGTTTTTCTTAAGAAAGAGTTTCTCGCAAAAGAATTAAGTGGGAGGACAGTACAACTTAATGAGATTAGTGAATCTTTGGCAACCGTTGTTATGGCTAAGGAACTGGAAGAAATTCCGCAAATTATCCCTACAACCGAGCCGGAAGTTGTCGCATGTGATGCGGAAACTTCAGACAATGTTGTAACTGAATCGCGCAGATCAGGTAGGGCTATCTAGCCACCTGACTGGTTTCATAACGAAATCTTCATTCTTGAAGACGATGAACCTGCGCACTACAAGGAAGCGATGGCGGGGCCCAGCTCAAGGGAATGGCACAAGGCCATGAAATCCGAAATGGAATCCATGTACGAAAATCAAGTTTGGAACTTGGTAGAACTTCCAGAAGGCGTAAAGCCCATTGGTTGTAAATGGATTTTCAAAAGAAAGACAGACGCAGATGGTAACATTACTATCTGTCGTGGTTTTGACACGGCAGATGCCCTTGTAAAAGGACTTCGAGATGAGGCCATCGCACAAGTGTGGAAGCTTAACGGGGTTGATCGGGAACGAGAATACACCGGGTTACCCAGGTTCGGCCCCTCACGGTGGAGGTAAAAGCCTACGTCCTGCTTAATTATATTGTTGTGGATCTCGATTACAAGGATGCGGATTCGCTAACCTAGCTCTCGAGGGGATTGCAACTTAGTCTTTTTCGTATAGGTGCTCCCCTTTATATATGTAGGTGGAACCCTAGATTTACACGAGAGTCCGGGTCGTTATCCTGACCCGTCTCCTACTCTGCCTACTTGTTCTCCAAGACGGTGCTTAACCGTCCATCTTCTCCGTGAGCCGGCCTTTCCTTCCAGGCCTCCATCAAGCCGGCCCACCAAGAGTCCTTTAGCCCTGCAGTGATATGCCCCGCTGAGCCTGCTCCATGGCCGGGTTATCCCTCTGCCGGGTCTATATGCTGGTAAATATCCCCAACATTAGCCCTCAGTTTGACTTGAATTCATTCATGTTAAACTTCAACCTGAAAAACAGAATTACTAACAAGACACTATTCCATTGCTTCACAAGCCGGCTGGTTGGATCGCCGGGTCATTCTTCTGTCTTCGGACTTGGCATTTTTCACCGATTTTGTCTTGTGATATCACATCCTGCCTCCGCAAAATCTGGAATGATGTCACTGGAATCTGTGAATAGATTTGTATTGCTCTGGCAGGTGCAAAAATCGAGGAGCCCTTTTTGCCACTGTTTACTGTATCGCCTAGAATTTCGCGCACGCCGTTTGGGGGTCCAGTAGCGCCCATAAATAGACCATCGTCTTCCCCCCTTCTCTTTTACTGCTCCCATCGTCTTCTCCACTGCTCCAATGCCGCCGCACTGCCCGAGCTCATCACTCCGGAGCCAGCACCAGCCGCGCCTCTTCTCCGTCGCCGAAGCCCTTCATCGTCGCACGGCCGCACCGCCGCGCTTCATCGCCTACAAGGTTTCTTCCAGCCAGATCCATAAGTTTCTTGCGCCATTGCCGCGGTTCCTTCGCTGTTCTCTGTGTTCTTCGTCACAACTACCATAGATCCCGAACATTTTCAGTCCCTTATGTTTTTAGTTTATATAGTCACTCCGCAGCAGTTCCTTTATTAGCAGATTTGCTGTGTTGCTTCAGACAGACCCCCTCGCATTCCATCTCGTAACGCAAAGAACATACCTAGTCTTTATCTTTTCATTTTTATCTGTTTCTTAGATCCGTAAGATTTCCTTACCCAGTCGAAACTTGTTTGCTGACTCGCAGCATAGGCCATGTTATGCTCGCGATTTTTTTTGCCAAGTATTGTACCAGCTTATCTTCGATCAAATCCTGACCTGGAAATTACCTGTGTCTTAATTCGCAACCCGGCCAAACATTTCAGTTGCCGACTCGTCTGTATCGTTCATACTTCATCAAAAAACTCATATTGCCGGCTTATGACACCTTCTCTTTTTCAGAGCAGCTGAAACCATGCCTCCCAAGCCCAAGATCGTCAACTGGGCCAAGTCCAGCATGTCTGAGCTGAGCCTGCAAGCCTTGGCAGATTCCGGGTTGCTGCCAGCTAAGGATATAATTTCATGGCGAGCTCCCGAAGAAGAGATCTACCCCCAACCCGGCGAAGATGAGATCGTCGTATTTGCCGATCATGTTTCAAGGGGCTTCCGTCCTCCCGGCTCAAAGTTTTTCCGGGACGTATTGCACTTCTTCAATATCAGGCCTCAAGACCTGGCTCCCAAGTCCATCTTCAACCTGTGCCAATTTCAAGTATTCTGCGAAGTGTATCTGCAGGTCGAGCCGTCCATTAGTTTGTTCTGGGAATTATTTTATTTAAACCGCCAAATGGAGCACAAGGATGGTCCAAGTATTGAACTTGGCGGTATTTCCATCCAGCGAAGGAAGAATATAGTCTTCCCCAATGCCAAGCCGGCCATGGGGTGGCACAGAACTTGGTTTTACTGCAAGAGCACCTCCCCTGAAGGGCAGCACCCATTGCCGGGTTATCGCGCCGGCCGGCTTGCCATCACTGCAGCCTTCCCGGGACTTCCTTCCAAGGAGGAGAGAGAGAACTTGGAGCCTCTCTATCCGAAGATGAACGCATTGATTGCGCACGGCCTCACCGGTGTCGATCTGACCCGGACTTGGGTCGAGTGGCGAATCTAGCCACTCAGCTCCAGAACTCGGCTTATGCACACCTACACCGGCCACCACGACGACCCGCTCCGGTTCGGCTCGGTTAATCTTAAGGAGAAGGAAGTCCTAAAGTTCGCCAAAAAGCTTCTTGGCAAAACAAAGGACGACATCAGGCTTGTGGGTCTCGCCCCATTCTTTGTCAACAACCCGGCCCCTGCGGTAAGCCGTTTCTGTTCTCTTCACCTTGCCTTTACTGTTTTCTCTTTATCGTAACTCAGTCGACCAGCCATGATACAAGAGAATGACGATTGGTGGCGGGTTGAGGTCCAAGAGCCGGCTCTTTGAGAGGACGACGAAGAAGAGTCAGATAATGAAGAAGACAATGAGGTAGAACTTGACTCTCTTGGCCGCCTTTTTAATCAGATTGCTGATGCTCACTCATCTCAGGAGGGAGCTGAAGTTAGCCACCACATCGAGCCAGAGGTAACTTTGTTCTCCTCAAATTCTGACTCCCCAATACCTATTCGAAAGAAAACCCATGCTGTAACCCGCAAAGTTCGAAGGAAACCCCGGGTTGCCATCCGTAAAGTCCCCCTTTCACATCAGGACGCTCATTTGGATCCCCAATTTGTTTTGAAGAAAACACAACAAGCCAGCACCTCCAAACGGAAGACCCGGAGCAGTGAAGGCGAGTTGAGTGGCGGGCTTCCATCTGAGCCGCCATCCCGTAGAGCGCGGACAGAGGTGCTTCTTAGCCCAACTCCCTCTTTTCCTTTAGCTGGTCATTTCAAGGAACCCTTACACTTAAATGACTCGGCCCATCAGACATCCCCTTCTTCGGATGAATCAAGCGCTACCCAGGCGCCGGCTTTCAATATCAACCCTGGGTAAGCATTTTAGCAACCTGTGCTATATAAATGTCTCTTGCTCTTCACACCTTGAATAACTCCTTGTTCCTTTGTGCAGCGCTAAGGCCATTAAGAAGAAAGCCCCCACCGGGCCATCTGACCTGGTTATTCAAACGGGCCTTCAGGAAGAATCAGAGGCCCCCTTGGTTACTCAGGACGAGCCGGCGTTTTAGAATAGTCCACCGCCTCAAGACATTGGAAGCCCGGTTCACACTTCCTCTCCTGTTGTTCAGGAGAGGGAAGTTTAACTGAAGATCAACCTGAACAGCGGCCCACGGCACCGGCTCAAGAGGAGGTAGTGGTGATGGGTGAACGGCAAGATGCTCAACCAGAAGCCTCTACTGCTCTCACTAAGGTCCCTACCCAAACTGAGCCGGCCCCAAAGGACAAGGGAAAGGCGGCTCTTGACTTCTCCTCCCTTGAAGAACAAGACGCCAACACCCTACACCAGGCTGTGCTAACCCGACTGTCTGAAAGCCGGGACACAGAGATTGCCATGGTATCTTCTTTGAAGCGGAAGTATGAGGTAAGTTGCGCCTTCTGTTATGAACCATATATATATGTAGCCCCCAAGGGCCGGGTCATTATGGGATGATGACCCGGGACTTCCAATCTGAATCTTGCATGCATAACCTCAATTGGCCCGTCCAAAGGCCGGCTCGTCATACCATAACGAGCGGGTCCCCATATCTAATAAAGCCAAATCATGCATTAGCCCCGAAGTGCCATGTAGAATGCCTGCATCTGCATGGGACTTGCTTGTTTGTTTTTTGAAGAAGCGCCGAAACACGTAGCCCCCCTGTGCCGGGTCGACTGGAAGGGCGGCTTGGGACATGTTTAGACAATGTATAACTGAGGCTACTGTGCAGGATATGCTGAACCAGGCGGAGGCCCAAGCTTCCTTCTTCCGAAAGGAAGCAAGGAAGGAGAAGAAACTTCGCCAAGAGGCTGAGAAGACGTTTGTAGAAGCTAATAAATCTCTGCGCGTGGTGAGAAGCACTTTGGAAGAAACTGAAGCAGCGAGAGCCGCCTTAGCCGCACGTGCTGAAGAGGCCGAGGCCAAACTTGAGCCGGTGACTCAAGAACTGGCGACTCTAAAGGGCCAGATCACTGCCATGTGCCAGGCCATCTTTGCTAAGTAAAACGCCGATTACTCCAACTTGAATATGCTAAGCCGGCTTTACTGATCGCACATACTTATCCTTGAAGGTCGCAAGAACCACACTCTTATTCAGCAACCACTGGTGAAATTGAAGGTGGTGTATACCCTTGTGGAACAGCTATACATAGGCGGCTGTCGGTGCGTAATGGCCGCAAAGAACACCAAGGCGCCGCCGCAGTTGATTGCTGACACCTTGAAAGAACTATCTGTAGTGCCAAAGTGGTTTGAAGAGTTGAAGAAGGCGGCTTGTCGTACTGGCGCTCTAACCGCTCTTGCACGCGCCAAGGCCTATGTGCCTGAACTGGACCCGACTCAGATTGTAGGCGGGTATCCGGAGTTCAATGTGGATGACTCGCCTTTTACCAAGAAGGACTTCCAACGCTGTATAAAAGAAACCTGGGTTGCAGCCACCGAGATTGCAGAAGAGGCGGATCTGTCCAGGTACCAGGCCGGCTACACCAAAGACAACGAGCGGATTGAGCCGCCAAACTTTGAGCTGGTGGCCCTTAATCGCACGCGTAAGCAATCTTTTGCCCCTGAAGTTGATCCCTCTTCCGTGATTTCCGCCGACGCGATGTTTGAAGCCTTGCGCTCCATTCAGTGGTCGACCGGCGAGTCAAGTCAAGAAGGAGAGGATGACGAAGGTCATGAAGAGCCGGCACAGGGTGCCCCATCGACCACCGACACCAGTTCCAACCCGGCCATATGAAATCCCGGCTCTTCTGCTTTTTAGCTTGTTTTGTGGAAACTTTTGTCTTGGCCGCAGTTGCTGGGCGACTTGTAATTACTTAGCATGCAAAACTGTCTTGCTGATGCCAGTGCCATCATGCACTGTGGTGCTTGTACAAATACTTTGTGGATGCCTTGCTTATGTGAATTCTCTTTTGGGCTTCAAGAGCCGGTTTTTGCAATGAGAGTGATTCTGCTGAAACAATGACAATTGCATATAATATTAACTGTGATCGATGAAATCACATAAACAACTAGTAATCTTTGTTACTGTTTGCAATGAATCAAGAATATCAAATTTAACTAAGGCATATGCTATGCATGAATGTATGCAGAGATGAGATGAATGCAGAAAAAAGAACATAGCTGAAACAAGCCGGTTTTTGTAAAACACAACTTTGAAAGACCGGCTTATAAAGCTCAAGTCGGAATGGCTTTCGTGAAGCTGGCACTTTGGACTGTTGGTTTATCCTTGCTTTCTGAAAGCCAGCTCTCACGCAACCAATCGAGCGTTTTAACTCTGATGAATTTAGGGTCACCTATGTGATTGACTCATCAGACGTATGCCAGGTCTCTTTTAGGGAGTAGCATCTTGCTAACAGGCAGGTTTAACCAACTTGTGGCATTTCACTGGGTTAAAGGGTTTTGTAAGCTAAACTCAATTGAGTTGGAAGCCCCCAAATAACCAAGATCAATCAATAAAGAATCAACACATAATTTCGAGGCGAAATGACGAGATCTGTCATAGAGACGTGTGATCTTTATTTCATTGGTCCAAAAGCATGTATATACATGGTATAAGGTATGTACAAAGATGTAACCCAGTCAATGACTTAGGTGTAATATGGCCGGAGCTGGGCAATGTTCCAGGGCCGGCTTGTCTCTTCCTCGGAGGTTCGTGACTTGTCTGCCTCATGTATGTCAATCAGGTAGTAAGACCCGTTGTTGAGATTCTTGCTGACCACAAAGGGCCCTTCCCAAGGTGGTGAAAGCTTTTGCATGCCTGTCTAGTCTTGTATCAGACGGAGCACTAAGTCACCTTCCTGAAAAGTGCGGCTTCGAACTCTACGGCTGTGATAGTGACGTAGGTCTTGTTGATAAATTGCTGATCTGGATGCGACAAGTTCGCGCTCCTCTTCCAGAGCATCAAGAGGGTCTTGTCGAGCTTGTTCATTATCAGATTCCACATAAGTCGCCACTCGAGGTGAGTCATGATGAATATCGCTTGGAAGTACAGCTTCTGCACCATAGACTAGGAAAAATGGTGTATAGCCTGTTGACCTGTTGGGAGTAGTCCGTATGCTCCAAAGTACTGCAGGTAACTCTTCTTCCCAGCAACCCGGCGTGTGCTATAAAGGCACCATGAGCCAGGGTTTGTGTGGCGACCCGCCTGAATACCACTGTAGCCAGACGGTCGCCGCACACACCAGCCCAGGAAATCACACTGGCGCATGCTTTTACAACAAGTATCATGAACACAAGCATTTCTATTAATGGATATATAAGTCTTACATGATATTTTACAAGGGTGATGGCAGCGGAAAAGCTCTATCTAAGGCAGCATGATCTTGGTGCGGCTCCAATCCACAGGGATCTGACTGGGTTACTCTTCTAGCCTGCGAACGCTCCGGCTCCTCGCTAGTGGACGTCGGATCCTTAGGTGAACCTGGCCACATTGAAGGCCGCTGAGTACTTTTGAATGTACTCGCAAGCAAACCAAACCAACATATACACCAAGCAAAGCAATCCATGGCATTCAAGCATGCATTCATTATCTTAACAATATTAGCTATCATGTCTTAGCAGAATTATCTAGCAATATCATATCATAACATGATCATCTAGCATGTTAACTATCAAAGTAACTGTAGTATGACGAAGATACATCATATCCAGTAAATAATCCATACTCCGAATATTCTCATGATCCAATCCAAATCCGATCCAAATCCAAATCCGAATCTGAATCCGAATCCGATCCAAATCCAATCCAAATCTTTCGGTTATACGACCGTTTCTCTCTTAGCCATCCCATGGCTAACATCTCATATTCCTGACATCATCCGATGTCCAGGCATCTGTACTGCAAGTCTGATAAACCTTATGATTCTCTGGTTCATTAATAGTAACATCATATGGTTCATTCCTCCAGACTCAACACATACCAAATAGTGTGACCTAGTACGAACTATGTCCCATGACCGAGGACGCGGCTATTCGAATAGATTTACACTCTGCAGAGGTTGCTCACTTTACCCACACTATGGAGCTCCTGGCCTCATACTCCCATTCGGGTGGACCGGTGCTGCTCCAACAAAACTTGTCTATTGCCTGGCACTCTTACGGTCCCACCGACAGTCATATCCTCCCAGGGTCATGTCCTGGGTGGCCCCTGTGTCACCCCGTGACACCTGCCACCGTCGTGGCCAAACAAAACTGTCCCAAACGGGGACCCTGGATCCATATAACCAAACTGGGCTCATAGGATTATCGCCGCCTACCGGGCCAGGGTAGCACGCACGCATAATCCCCCCTCTTTGGTGGTACCGATAGGAGGCACGACAATAGACCAAGCTAGGGCCTCCCCATCCAGGCAAGTGTGGTTGCACTCGATGAGCTCGGTTCGGCGGCACTATGACTCGATCCAGCCGACGGAGGAGGTTGTTGTCATTATATCACATTCTTTATCATTGCAATAATAATGATAATCCAAGATGTAAACTAGTATATCAACATAACAACCTATCTCCATACCATCACATACGAGTCACTAGTGCGACGATATGATGAGCATTAGCAGGTAATGTAAATAGCAAGTTCAACTTAGCAGGAGTTTAATTATTACTAACACAGGCATATTCGTTAATTAAACACGCAAGAATAACACAGAGCAATGCTTTAGGGCATATATCAGATGGTCGGCTTGCCTGGGGGTGAAGGAATACTCCGGAAAGAAGTGCGATCACCTCGCGGAAAATTTGCCGGAAAGGATTCTCTCTTGGAGGGGCTGATAGAAGGGCAAGGGCAAAATGGTCATTTTCACAGTGTGGAAACATTATGAAAATGATACCATCGGAACGGGCTCGACGAACTGAAGACGTGGGCATTGGATTTACCTCAATCGGAGTTATGGTCGCGAAGTTAGGGCCGTTCGTTCGTTAGGCAGAAAAATAAACAAAATCTATTCATTTTTGCCCTTAACCGATGAACGTCCACTACTTAAGGGTTTCGGCTGGCGGCTGGAAACAGAAGGCGTACTTCTGAAAATACGCTTTTAGCAAATGAAAGCGCATTTCTTCCTCGGGCCGTAACTGTTTACGTTTTCAAAAAGAGAAAGCGTACCCAGAGGAGTGCGCCTCCACTTAAGTTGCTGGGCCCGGCTGCTGGGTCATTTACAGGCGGGGTCCACCGGTGCCTTCTCTCTCCTTCCTCTCCTTCTCCTTCCTCCTCCCTGCCTTCCCCGACGCCGCAACAGAGGCGCGGCTTTGGCAGCGTTCCGGTGCTCCGGCGAACTTTGGGGCCCAGTGACTGGACGGACGGGCTCGCCGACGACGTCCTCATCTGAGGGTGGGTCGCGTGGGCGCCGGAGATGGCTGGGGATGCGGCGATGAAGGGCAGCAGTGGGCGGAGGCCTTGAGCAACCGGGGTGCTCCAGTGGCGGGGATGGCTGGGAAAGGGTGCGGGGGTGATCTCCGGCGACTGGGGAGGCCAGTGGTGGGCTCGAATGGAGCCGGGGTTGGGAGGGGCGCGCGAATTTAGTAGGAGGGTGGCGGCGGAGCTACAGCCATTGGAGGAGCAGGGGAGCCTCTCGAACTCGGTTCAGAGCTTGGGCGGAGCTAGGAGGGAGAGGGAGGGCTGCTGGGGTGGTGTGTGTGCTCGGGGAGGGGCTCGGCCATGGCTATTTATAGCTGGCCGGCCGAGGTGATAGGGACGGCCACCGTGGCGTCCTTAGCCGGATACTGGTGCTCGGGGACATGCGGAGGGAGGGGGCGATGTCGGTAGGGTCTCTGGGAGAGGGAAGAAGCCGGCAGTGGCTTCGCGAGAGCTCGGGAAGGAAGAGGACACGGGTCACGAGCGGGACAGTACCGCGGCGGCGACCGCCGTGGCGTGAGGAGGAAGGGAGAGGAGGGGGAAGGTGCTGGAGAGGGTAGGCGTGGACGTTGCGGAGCCACCAGACATGCCCGGACGAGCCGGAGCTGACCGGAGCGAGCTGGTCGACGCGACCAGACGCGGTCAGCGCGCAGAGCGCGCGTTTGGCCTTGTCCGTGGCGTGGTCACCACGTCAACACGCGCTCTGGAGTTTACCTAGATGCTACATCATGTCCAACGCGGTAGTCATTGGTCATATAGATAAGTTATGACTTTGGATGGACTAGGACAGCTCTAGAGTGATCGAAAGGATCCAGAACAGTTTCTGGTCAGAATTTTGGAGGGGTTACTGAGGTAAAATGGAGAGGGGATTGAAACTGAGGCCTTGTCATATTGAGATGTGGTAGAAAGGAGTAGGTGCTTGCAAAATTTGAGGCCATTTGGACAAGTTTTGCATACACTTCCTTTGCAATGCAAATTCTGGTCCAGAAAATGGATTTTGATGTTGTGCTCAACTGGCTTGGTGAAATGAGCTTAATTTTTGTGGAGAGTGATGATTTGGAAATATGGAGGTACTGGGAAAATTTCAGCTCATTTGGATATACCAAAATGGTACTTCCTTCACAGAGCTAGAATCTGGATAGAAAATTAGATAATTTACTAAGGAAAATTGGCTAGATAAAATGGGCTGATTTTTGGTATCCAGGGATTATTTATCATTGTTAACCACCCTGAAAAACTTCAGCCCAAAAAGATCAAGGGAGCAAGCACTTCCTTTGCAAACTGGAAATCTGGACAGAATTTGCAAATGGATGTTGTGCTCAAAATTTGAATTATGGAACTTGATATTTTGATGGAAATGGTGAAGATATGGATAAGAGAAGCTCCAAAAATTATTTGGGATTTTTCCTGGCCACCAAAATGGTAGCTCCTTTGGAAAGTGCCCAAAATGCAATATTGGCTTTAAATAGGAAAATGCAATTTCCCTTATTTAATTATAGCCAATATTTTTATGAGAGCTCAATATGATCACAAAGAATATCTCCACAAGTTTTCATGAACTTTGGAGATGGATAGATATTTTCCTGGATTTAATTCCTTTAAACAGCAGAAAAAGGAATTAATTTTAAATGAAAAATATTGCAAATGTCTTGGCAATATTTTTGCATATCCAGGGTTGATGGATACAGGAGAGTCTCTGGGAAAAGTTTGGGAGGCAACATATCAAAGGAAATTGAGGTTCCTTTGTAACGGAAGGAATTAGGGTTTCCCTTCCGGTGACTCGGAAGGTAGGGTTTCGGCGGCAAAATCCTGAGAATACATCTTGGGTGGCAAGGTTGAATCGGAGAGAATCTCGGGTTGGATAGGAAAGGCAAGGCTAAATGACCATCTTCATATACCCAAGAGCGAGAGAAAATCCAATATCATTGAAAAAAGACGGGAGTCAAATCCAGCGAAGGAAAAAAACAAGGAGCGAAAACCAGGGTGTTACAGTTTGATACCATGCAGTAATTCCTGATTGGCTCTTTCCGCCTGTCCGTTGGACTGAGGATGCGCCACCGAAGCTAGATCAAGCCAGATGTGCTCCTGTTGACAGAATTGTTTCATGACTCCCTTGGAAAGATTGGTTCCATTATCTGTGATGATACTATGCGGATAGCCAAATCGAAATATCAACTTTTTCAGAAACTTGACGGCAGTAGCAGCGTCACATTGGCTGACTGGCTTTGCTTCTACCCACTTGGTAAACTTATCCACTGCCACCAATAGGTGTGTGTGCTTGTTCTTGGAGCGCTTGAAGGGTCCAACCATGTCAAGCCCCCAGACCGCAAAAGGCCAAGTTATCGGGATCATCCTCAACTCTTGAGCCGGCACATGAGCCTGGCGAGCATATTTCTGGCAACCATCACACTTGCGCACAATATCCTCTGCGTCAGCATGAGCTGTGACCTAGTAAAAACTATGCCGGAAAGCTTTCGCTATCAGTGACCTTGAGCCGGCATGGTGACCACAGTCACTAGAATGAATCTCATTGAGAATTGCGCAGCCTTCTTCAAGCGAAACACAACGCTGAAAAACACCAGTGACACTGTGCCGATGCAACTCGCCGTTGACGATAGTCATAGACTTAGATCATCTGATGATCTGTCGTGCAAGGATTTCCTCTGTTGGCAGTTCCCCCCGGCTTAGATAAGCCAAGTAGGGGACTGTCCAATCAGGTATAGTGTGGACGGCAGCCACTAGAGCCGCCTCCGGGTCAGGAATAGCCAAGTCCTCCTCTGTTGGTAACTTGACAGACGGGTTGTGCAAAATGTCCAGGAACACATTGGGCGGCACTAGCTTGCGCTGAGAACCCAAACGAGAGAGTGCATCTGCCGCCTCGTTCTGCCGGTGATCAATGTGATCGACTTGATAACCTTTGAAGTGTCCAGCAATGTTGGTGACCGCGTGCCGATAAGCCGCCATAAGGGGGTCCTTGGAATCCCATGTACCAAAAACTTGTTGGGCCTCCAAGTCTGAGTCGCCCACACACCTGACCCGGCTCAGGTTCATCTCCTTGGCCATCCGAAGCCCATGAAGTAAAGCCTCATATTCTGCTGCATTGTTAGTACAGGGGAACATATGTCTTAAAACATAACAGAACTTATCTCCTCGTGGGGAAGTAATCACAACTCCAGCCCCCGAGCCTTCCAGCTGCCTGGAGACATCAAAGTGGATGGACCAGTATGTTGTGTCGGGCTTCTCTTCGGGAGCCTGCAACTCTGTCCAATCATTAATAAAATCCACCAATGCCTGAGATTTGATTGCCGTGCGGGGCACATATTTGAGATGATGCGGACCGAGCTCGATGGCCCACTTAGCAACCTGGCCTGTGGCCTCCCGGTTCTGGATTATATCCCCAAGAGGTGCTGAGCTGACCACGGTGATTGGATGTTCGTGGAAGTAATGCTTCAGCTTGCGGTTAGCCATAAACACTCTGTAGACCAGTTTCTGCCAATGCGGATATCGCTGCTTGGACTCAGTTAACACTTCATTGATATAATACACGGGGTGCTGAACTGGATATTCCTTGCCGTCCTCCTTGCGCTCTACGATGACTACCACGCTTATAGCCTTGTTGTTGGCAGCAATATATAGCAGCATTGGTTCCTTCTCACGAGGGGCAGCAAGGACCGGCGGCTCAGACAACTGCTTCTTGAGGGCCTCAAAAGCCTGATCTGCAGCATCACTCCAGACGAAGTTATCTGATTTCTTAAGCAATTGATACAGCGGAATTGCCTTCTCTCCAAGCCGGCTTATGAACCGACTCAGCGCCGCAACCCGCCCAGCCAGCTTCTGCACGGCATTCAGATTGGCCGGCTTAGCCAGGGTCGTGATTGCTTTGATCTTTTCTGGGTTAGCTTCAATGCCACGCTCGGAAACAAGAAATCCCAGAAGCTTTCATGCGGGGACACCAAAAACACACTTCTCCAGATTAAGCTTCATCTGATAGACGCGGAGATTGTCAAATGTCTCCTTGAGATCCTCCAGCAGGGTTTCTTTCTTTCGAGATTTAACCACAATATCATCAACATAAGCATGAACGTTCCGCCCGATTTGTTTGTGAAAGCAGCTTTGGACACAACGCTGGTAAGTCGCCTGTGCACACTTCAGACCAAACGGCATGGTTATATAACAGAAAGCCCCAAAGGGCATGATAAAAGCCGTCTTTTCCTGGTCCTCCAGCTTCATTTTGATCTGATGATAACCGGAGTAAGCATCCAGGAAGCACAAACACTCACAACCCGTCGTAGCGTCGATGATTTGGTCAATATGGGGCAAGGCGAAGGGGTCACTAGGACAAGCCTTATTTAGATCGGTGTAAGCAACACACATCCGCCAAGTCCCGTTTTTCTTCAGAACAAGCACCGGGTTGGCCAGCCAGTTAGGATGGAAGACTTCAACAATGAACCCGGCAGCTAGGAGCCGGGCCACTTCTTCACCAATAGCTTTCCGCCTTTCCTCATTAAAATGACGGAGATACTGGCGAACTGGTTTAAATTTGGGATCCACATTGAGGGAGTGCTCAGCGACTTCTCTCGGTACACCTAGCATGTCAGAAGGCTTCCATGCAAAGATGTCCCGGTTCTCACGGATGAACTCGATGAGCGCGCTTTCCTATTTGGGATCCATGTTTGCCCCAATGGTGAACTGCTCCGAAGAATTGCCCGGGGTGAAATCAACTTGTTTTGTGTCTCTGGCCGACTTAAACTTAAGCAAGGGTCTGACTCCGTCGTGGGCTTCTTCAGGGAGGTCCTGTCAGACGGGTCAACATTATCCTTATAATACCACAATTCCTCTGCAGCGCAAGCCATCTCGGCGTATGCTGCATCTCCTTCCTCGCACTCAAGAGCGATCTTCCGGTTGCCTTCAACAGTGATGGTTCCTCTCGGTCCCGGTATCTTCATTTTCAAGTAAACGTAGCACGGCCGTGCCATGAATCGCGCATAAGCTGGCCGGCCGAACAAGGCGTGGTATGGGCTTTTAAGCTTGACCACCTCAAAGGACAGAAACTCAGAACGCCAGTTATCCTCTGAGTCGAAGGCCACCTCGAGTGATATTCTTCCCATGGGATAAGCCGACTTGCCAGGAACGATGCCGTGAAAGACTGCAGAGGACGGGGTCAGCTGTTTATCAGATAGATTCATCCGTCTGAACGTGTCATAGTACAGGATATTGATGCTGTTGCCTCCGTCCATGAGTACTTTTGTTAATGTGTAACCGCCAACTTGAGGCGCCACTACCAACGCCAAGTGGCTCGGGTGATCGAGGAGGACTGGATGATCCGCTCTGCTCCAGGTAACCAGCTGCTCAAACCAGTTGAGATAATAAGGGGTTGCCTGCTCAACCGTATGGGCGGCTCGTCGTTGCACCTTCTGATCCCGTTTGCAGGTGCTGGTGGTGAAAACATGATACTGTCCGCTATTTAACTGTTTCGGGTTACTCTGAAACCCTGTCGCACTGGCTTGGTGCTGATTTCCCTGGTTGTTCTGCTGATTGCCGCCTCCAGCATTACCAGCCCCCTGAAACCCGCCGCTTGGGCCACTGTTCCCTTGGAAACTGGGTCCTGCGAAGGGCCCTTGCGAGCCGGCTCCAGGGATGCCGGGTCCCAGGTTGCCGGGTTGTCCGCAGTTGCCGCCCCCGTGGTGATGATTCTGGGAGACCCGTCTAGAAAATTCTTGCATGATATAGCAGTTTTCCCAGGAGTGGCTAGACGGTTTACCGTTGTAACTATGCTTCGGACATGGAGCCTTGAGAGAGTCCTCAAAGCTGAGAGGGCGATTACCAGACGACTGCCTCCTGGAACCGTCGTTCTGATGCTGATTTTTGTTCCCTGTATCTGTGCTCGCCACCAGATCGGAGCTACCATCATAACCTTTGCGTTTACCGCCGTTGTTGCTCTGCCCATTACTGCTGTTCTGCTGGTGGCCCTTGCCAGTGCCCTTCTTGTCTTTACCGGCTTTCTCCTCGTCAGACGGTGGGTCTTTAGTATTGTCAGACTCCGCATACCGGGTTAAGACATCCATCAGATCACCCATGTCCTAGGTCTTTCTCTTGAGTCGCCCTAGTTTTTGGACCAACAGCTGAAATTTGTATGTTCGTTCCAGAACAAGTACCACATGAGCCGCCAAGATACTGTCAGAACTGTGTATAACCTCTGCAACCCGGCGAGCCCAATGGTGTGCCGACTCATCCTCCCGCTGAACACAACGTTCCAGATCAACAATTGTGGTTGGCCTTTTGCAGGTTCCCTGAAAATTCTTGATGAAGCGTTCCTTCAGCTCCTGCCTAGTGTTGATAGAATTTACTGGCAGGTTTTTCAACCAAGTGCGAGCGGGGCCTTCCAACATGAGAGGCAGATAACGTGCACACACTGCCTCGCTTGCTCCCAATAAGTCCATTGCCACCTCGTAACTCTCGATCCACTCGGTGGGCTCCAGATTCGCTGTATAGTTAGGAACCTTGCAAGAACCTTTGAAATCTGGGGGTATGCGCGCTTCTCGCAGCGCTGGTACCAAACAGGGAGTCCCGATCATGTGGCCCGATGAGCCCCCAAGCCGGCAAGCTGTCAGGGTTGCGGCGGGTAGGTCATGCACTTCCGGTGGGTTGACATTCGGCGGAGGATTAACGTGCGCCGGCGGGTTGTGCCCTGCACGCATGTTTTCTTCCTCCCATGCTCGTAGAGCCCGAGCAGCATCCACAATATCTTGTGCGTTCGGAACCCTGGGTTGGTGTTGATCCGCCAGCGGTGGGGCGGCTCTTCTGCGATGTGCGCTGCTGGAAACCACCGGCGACTCTGGGCGCTGGCTCCTGGTACGGCTCTGGTGAGGGGTTGAATGAAGACGGTGCTGGCTATGCGAGTAGTTGGCCTGCTGCACTACTGCTGTCTTAAGCATCGCAATAGCATTCCTTGCCTCTGTTTGAATCGGACCGTCCCCCTCGATCAGAATCGCCGCGAAGTTGTGGGTTGCTGCCAGCACGTTGTCGACCGGGTTGGAGTAGTGTCCACATAGGGTCTGGAACCGGTGAGACGGCGGCTGCTGTTGCTGATCCGGCATGTGATGCTGGGCCGTCTCCTTCTACTGAGCCGGCTGCTGCAAAGGTGGCCCTCCCCCCGGGGGAACAACTCCAGCCCCCAGGTTAGCCAGAGCTGGCGGTGTGGTAAACAGCTGAGTCGGCTCGAGATTACCCGGAAGCCGGCTCTGATGACGTCGCCGGTGGACGAGTTCCGACTCGGCCTGACGGCGGTTCAGGTAATGCGCCTCTTCATCCAAGCGCTGCTTTTCCTCCGCAAGCCGGGCCTGCGCCTGAGCTATGCATGTGTTCTTCACATTGATATCCTCTTGGATCTTGGCCATCTGCTCACGACACTTCGTGATCTCCGCGTTGCGTGCCGCTGCGTTTTCCACAGTAACCGGCTCGGCCAGTAGGCCGGTCAGCGTGTTCATCAAGTCTGCGAGGGCCTACACTCCGGTTCACTGAGAGCCGGCGGCCAACGCGCCGGCTCCTCCTAAGCCGGCAATGGTGAGGTTCTGTCCAGTCGCTGGATCAGCCGGGTCACGCACCGGATCTTGCCTGCCCGCCATGTATACCGCCGCAAAATGAGGCGGGTCAGGGCCTTCTGGAAAGACGTCGGTGCATCCGAGACTTCCATCATGCAGAGGACGGATCGACTCAGTTTCTCCCGTCAAGGACTCGTCATCAGATTGGATGAGGGTGTCATCTCCAGACAGGGAGTTCTCCAACAAGGCCACTCCTTGGGTGAACCCTATGAAGACATGGTTCCGGCCGGCTTGAGGCGGGCCGGGTCTCGCCTGGCTCGGACTAGCGCGGCGCGCCGACTCGACGCCCGTGATGTTCTCCAACCCGGCGGCCGACTCGCCGACCACGCCGATGAAGGTGTGGATCTTGCCGAAGGGGACCCGGTACCCATACTCAATCGAGTCGGCGTCGGGGCCCCAGTATGAATCATCGATGTAGAACTTCCCGCGGTGGCTCTTCGTCATCAAGCCGACCACGTACTTCCCGAACCCTGGGAGAGATCCCGCTAAGAACTCAACTCCACCGTGCGTAGGCCCCACGGTGGGCGCCAACTGTCGTGGTTTTGACACGGCAGATGCCCTTGTAAAAGGACTTCGAGATGAGACCATCGCACAAGTGTGTAAGCTTAACGGGGTTGATCGGGAACAAGAATACACCAGGTTACCCAGGTTTGGCCTCTCACTGTGGAGGTAAAAGCCTATGTCCTGCTTGATTATATTGATGTGGATCTCGATTACAAGGATTCGGATTCGCTAACCTAGCTCTCGAGGGGATTGCAACTTAGTCTTTTTTGTATAGGTGCTCCCCTTTATATATGCAGGTGGAACCCTAGATTTACACGAGAGTCCGGGTCATTATCCTGACCCGTCTCCTACTCTGCCTACTTGTTCTCCAAGACGGTGCTTAACCGTCCATCTTCTCCGTGAGCCGGCCCACTACCTGAGCCGGCCTTTCCTGCGAGGCCTCCATCAAGCCGGCCCGCCAAGAGTCCTTTAGCCCTGCAGTGATATGACCCGCTGAGCCTGCTCCATGGTCGGGTTATCCCTCTGCCGGGTCTATATGCTGGTAAATATCCCCAACACTATCCATAAAGCTAGACTTGTCGCGAAAGGGTTCACGCAAGTTCCAGGAGTGGACTACGACGAGACTTTCTCGCCCGTTGCTATGCTTAAGTCCATTCGGATATTACTAGCAATTGCTGCTTATTTCGATTATGAAATATGGCAGATGGATGTCAAAACGGCTTTCCTAAATGGAAATCTCATAGAAGATGTATACATGATATAGCCTGAAGGTTTTGTCGTTCATGAGAATGCTGGAAAGGTATGTAAACTTCAGAAGGCCATTTATGGTCTGAAGCAAGCATCAAGGAGCTGGAACATTCGTTTTGATGAAGTAGTCAAAGAGTTTGGCTTCATCAGGAATGATGAAGAATCTTGTGTTTACAAGAAGTTTAGTGGGAGCGCAAAAGCATTTCTAATCTTGTATGTGGATGACATATTATTGATTGGAAATGACGTGAATTTTCTTAGCGAAATAAAAGACTCGTTGAAGAAGAGTTTTTCAATGAAAGACTTAGGCAAAGTGGCATATGTATTGGGCATCAGAATCTATAGAGATAGATCAAAATGCCTGATAGCGCTTAGCTAAAGCACGTACATAGACAAGGTGTTGAAAAGGTTCAACATGGAGAACTCCAAGAAAGGCCTACTCCCCCTGTCACCTGGCACAGTGTTTTGCAAGAATCAGTGTCCTTGGACTCTCGATGAGCGAGTACAAATGAATGATGTTCCATATGCCTCGGCAGTTGGTTCTATTATGTATGCCATGCTATGTACAAGACCGGATGTTTCCTATGCGCTAAGTGTTAGCAGCTGGTACCAAAGTGATCCAGGACTGGAACACTGGGCCGCAGTCAAAAGTATTCTTAAGTACCTCAGAAGGACCAAGGATTTAATCCTTGTGTATGGAGGTGATGAAGAGCTCATTGTAAGTGGTTACACTGATGCAGGCTTCATGACTGACCCAGATGACTTCAAATCTCAATTAGGTTATGTTTTCATATTGAACGGCGGCACAGTTGATTGGAAAAGTTCCAAACAAAAGACTGTGGCGGATTCTACGACAGAGGCGGAATATGTTGCAGCTTCAGAAGCCTCCAAGGAGGCGGTCTGGATCAAGCAGTTTCTTGAAGACCTTGGTGTGGTTCCAAGTGCGCTGGACCCTGTGGAGATCTATTGTGATAAGAGTGGCGCTGTGGCTCAGGCTAGGGAGCCATCTTCGCACCATAATACAAGACATATTGAACGCAAATATAAACTCATTCGACATCATGTCGAAGCGGGTTTAGTGAAAGTACGCAAAGTTCACACGGATCTGAACGTGTCAGACCCGATGACAAAGCCTCTACCATGAGCAAAGCATGAGCAGCACCGAATAGCCATTGGTGTTAGGGAAGCCATGTAACTGGATTATGACTCTAGTGCAAGTGGGAGTCTGTAGGAGATATGCCCTAGAGGCAGTAATAATAGTTATTTTGTATCTCCAAAAGTTTGTAATGAATGTTTATGTCCCATGCTATAACTGCAATGATTCTCGAGTCTGCAATATCCACGAGGCTCAGAGGGAAACTCATGTGCACGTGTGGTATAATAAATGGTAAAATGTATTCCTAGTTATGCCTCTAAGACTAGCTCAAGTATTGCATGATGATCCTGTTTTCCTGATCATGGGCATGGCTATGCCGGCAATTTTGAGGGCACAATGTTAGAAGAACACTTGTGTTGAATCGACCCGAATTGATGTTATGCTATGAGATACATTCGTCACAAGTTTATGGTTAATAACACAGAGATAGTTAATGTTTGCATAATTCCTTAGACCATGAGAGTATCAAGTTCCTTCGTACTTGCTTCGTGAACTTTGGGGTTTGTTAAACGTCATCCGTAACTGGGTGGCTATTACAGCGGCTTACGGGTTCACGGAAAAGTATGACAAGAGACGAGATAGCTCAAGATTGGGATTTGCTCCTCCGACGATGGAGAGATATTCTCGGGCCCTCTCGGTGTTACGGTATCCATCATCGTCTGGCCAGACACATTGTGATTTGATCACTGGGATGCCGGAACGCAAAAACGAGAAAAAATAACAAAACCGGTAACGAGGTAACTGGCATAGTGGACAAGTTGTTGATCCACGGGGATGCCGATAAATCTCACCTCGGGTGTTTGTAATATATCGTGAAGCAACAGGCACACGGCAACTGGAGGTTCGCTCGAATATTCATTCATGTGGGTATAGGGATCAATATGGGTGTCCACGGTTCCGCTATTGATCATTGATCAGACGGTGTTCCGGGTCATGTCTATACTTCACCGAACCTATAGGGTCACACGCTTAAGGGTCATCTATCTGCTGAATACTAGACAGGGAGTCTGAGAGAAAGTCACCGGAAAAGTTTCGGAGACAACGAAAATGTTCCGGAGAGGTCACCGGAATAGTTCCGGTAAAACTGAAAAGTTGTTTCAGAGTATACCATTAAGTCAAATTGGTTTCGGCACACGCCTATAAATTGTTGGAGGGTGCCAGAATTGTTCTGGAAACTTCTGGGATTTTTCCGGGATAAAAACCGGAAATGTTCCGGAGCTGCCGGAACCGCTTTGGTTGCTTTTCGCTGAAGAAAATCATCTGCCGGAAATGTTTCGGACTATGTCCAGAATTGTTTTAGTGGGTACTGGAATTATTCTAAGACTCACAGAAATATTTTCGGATTTATCGGTCGCAGAAAAATGTCTTTGTGAATAGTAAAAGTGCTTTTTGGGTTGCTTTTTGGAAAGCCACTTTTTAGGACTTTAGTCAAAGTTCTAGAAGGGATTGGCTTGCAAGGGAAGGAACCCCTTTTGGGGGGGCCCCCATGGGGTGGCCGGCCAAGGGTGGTGCTCCTCCATGGAGCTCCACATGGCCTCCCATTATGCCCTTAATGCCCATCATATGTGACCTAATGCATGGGTGTTTTGGTATTTTTGGAGGCACCCTTCCCCTTGGCTTTCCTATAAATAGAGGTGGAGAGGAGCTCTCCACACTCATCCCTTGCTCTCATGCACATGCCATGCATTATCTGGATTTCTCTCTCCCTCCCACGAAATAGTTTCGTAGAGCCGAAAGGCTATCTGGGTTCTGGCAGGAACTAGTTCTGGACGGCGAAGCCCTGCCGGATAGCTGACACTGTATGTGTGCAACTCCGTAGAGAGGTCGTAGTTTCGATCTTTTGCCCAAGGGGCTGTTCGAGGGTCCTCCCGAAGGGCTGTCCGAGTTACCGTTCGAGCTTCGAGGGTCCTCCCGAAGGGCTGTCCGTGACATCGTCCGAGGGACTATCCGACCGCCTCCCGAAGGGCTGTCCGATGAGGGAGTACATCCTCGCGGTTGGGAGGTTGTAAATCCTAGCTGCGGGGATCTGCACCGACGATCTACATTGACTCTACTTCCGCTGCGCTACGAGTAGGTAATGATCAGATCAAACCCTGTATGCAGTCTCCATAGTGGTCCTGGGCGTGCTCGCTGTACCGATTTTTTTTGTTTTCTGTCGCGTTCCCTACATCTTCGTCAAGTGTAACCGACACATGGCAGCCACCGTAACGGGTCGCCGTTAAGCTATCGGGTGTGGGTTCTGGATCCTATACCCATTAACAGCTCCGACCAATGGCGATTTTCTACGTGCCAAATTCTCATTCACCAACGAAACCATGTGGTCAGCTCTGCCTTCCGACAGGTGTCGCCCATTGATGAGTGATATTTTTACACTCATTCATCCTTTGTTTAAATTGAGATATTTCATTAAAACTGAGATATTCGCTCCGATATTGCTACTAATGACTAATGAATGCAAAGGATTCCACAAATCCTGTCTTTGATGTGTTTCCACGGGAAATGGGATAAAAAGGAAAGAAATCATGTGTGAACATGGAAAGGAGTGGAAAAGAAGATAGAAGAAATTTGGAGGAGGCGCACCAGAGGAAACAATGCAAAAGACGGTGTTCCCTACGACCGCAAGCGCTCGTATGAGCGGTCGTATGGCGTGGATTCCGAGGCTCCTCGTCCACCTAAATAACTTTTCTAAAGGGGCCATGCCGAAATGTCAACAGAACGTCCGCGAGCAAAGCCAGAACAGAGCCATCTTCATCCCGTCTCATCAACCCTAGTCGTCGCCATTTCCATCTCCATAGCCACCATCACCACCATAGTCCATCTCCCTCTATTTCATACTTGTAATCGTGCATCGCAGAAGGCATCCATTGTAAGACATATTATCAATCAATCAATCTTGAAGATGTGTTCTTCAATGTGTTCTTCATGCGATCTGATCTCCATGTGTGAGTAGTTCGGTAAGGTATGGGTTGAGGCATAGGCCTTGCAACCCTCTGTATTTGCTGTGGGGATCAATGGAAGTGCTTTGAATTAACATCCCGTATGTGTGAAATAAAATTGTTTCATATATGTCTCTTGTCTCGTCCGCATTCTTCATCCCCGCAGGTACCCAGGATCATGGAGAGCGAGCCACGGAGAGGCTAAGGGCTGGGAGAACATGAAGTGTTATTCTGAACACTAGTGACAGAAGGGTTTAGTACGATAACACGGATCCAATCCTTGGGGATTCATGAGGTGTAGTCATTAAACGCCCAAAGCTCTTGTCTGATTATTATAATCTTAATAATCGAGGCAACCCCGCGCGTCGGATAGGGCCTTCGGTTGGACAACTGATTCTTGATGCAGGACTCGTGCCGGTCAAGATGTTATTTGGACACATCCCCCACTTTGGTTTGTAACAAGCACATCTCGATGGGTGATCATATCTGGTCCCAACACAAATACATGGTTGTAAGCATTAAGACCTAATACTCCTCCGACGTATCTATAATTTTTTATTGTTTCATACCATTATTTTACAACTTTCACATACTTTTGGCAACAATTTATATTATTTTTGGGACTAACATATTGATCTAGTGCCCAGTGCCAGTTCCTGTCTTTTTGCCTATTTTTGTATTTCACAGAAAATCCATATCAAACGAAGTCCAAACGTGATAAAAAGTTACGGTGATTTTTATGGAATATATGAGATTTTTTGGCACAAGAATCAACGCAAGATGGTGCTCGAGGGGCCCACAAGCTCGGGTGGCGCGCCCCCTACCCTGGGGCGCGCCGGGTGAGCTTGTGGCCACCCTGTAAGTCGGTTGGAGTCCTTCTTTCGCCGCAAGAAATATAATTTCCGGATAAAAATCATGTTAAAATTTCAGCCCAATCGGAGTTACAGGTCTCTAGGAATATAAGAAATGGTGAAGGGCCAGAAAACAGGGATGCGAAACAGAAGAGAAACACACACACACACACACACACACACACACACACACACACACACACAGAGATCCAATCTCGGAGGGCTCCTACTCTCCAGGAGCCATGGCGGCCGAGGACCAGAGGGGGAATCCTTCTCCCATCTAGGGGGAAGGCCAAGAAAGAAGAAGAAGGAGGGGGGCTCTCTCCCCTCTCTCCCGACGGTGCCGGAACGCCGTCGGGGGAACCATCGTGTGACGGCGATCTACTCCAATAACTCTGTCGTCTTCATCAACACCTCCATCACCTTCCCTCATCTATTTTTAGCGATCCACTCTCCCGCAACCCGCTATACCCCCTACTTGAACATGGTGCTTTATGCTATATATTATTATCCAATGATGTGTAGCCATCCTATGATGTTTGAGTAGATTCTTTTTGTTTTATGGGTTGATTGATGATCTTGATTGGTTTGAGTTGCATGTTTTATTTTGGTGTTGTCCTATGGTGCCCTCTGTGCCGTGCACATGTGAGGGATTCCCGCTGTAGGGTGTTGCAATATGTTCATGATTCGCTTATAGTGGATTGCGAGAGTGACAGAAGCTTAAACCCGAGTAAGGGAGTTGTTGCATATGGGATTAAAGGGGACTTTACACTTAAAGCTATGGTTGGGTTCTACCTTAATGATCTTTAGTAGTTGCGGATGCTTGCTAGAGTTCCAATCATAAGTGCATATGATCCAAGTATGGAAAGTATGTTAGCTCATGCCTATCCCTCATATAAAATTGCAATAATGATTACCGATCTAGTTATCAATTACCTAGGACAATTTCGCAAATCCTACCACCACTTTTTCACACTCGCTATATAACTTAATTGTTTTTTTATTACAACAACACCTAACTTTTATTTTCACGTTCTTTATTATCTTGCAAACTTATCCCACTACACCTACAAAGTCTTCTAGTTTTATTACTTGTTTCTAGGTAAAGCAAATGTTGGTGTGCGTAGAGTTGTATCAGTGGTCGATAGAACTTGAGAGAATATTAATTCTACCTTTAGCTCCTCATTGGGTTCGACACTCTTACTTATCGAAAAAGGCTACAAACGATCCCCTATACTTGTGGGTTAACAAGACCTCATACGCATACCTATTTTTATTATACGTGTTTCATCACAACTTGCTTGATTGATCCGGTCAAAAGATGGAATTATTTCTTTGACAGAAGCTTGCTAGAGACCATCGCTTCAAGGGAACCTTCCTTTTGCGGGTTCGATTATCCAAGGTCACCTCTTTGGGGAAATAGGTGTGGGGGTACTTTCTGTTCCTTTACCGGATCACTAAAAAGGAAGTATCAAGCCCTTTTTTTGGCACCATTGCCGGGGAGGAGTTGAGTGTTCCTAGTCTTTGTGTTTAGAGTTTTTGTTAAAGTTTAGTTTTAGTTTATGTTTTAGTTTAAGTTTTATTTTTTTTGTAATTCTTGTCAGTTGAAAAACCCAAAAAGATTACCATGGCTCGTAATCTTGGAAGTTTTGCTAATCCCAGCAATAACTTCATGCGTGAACCCATAGCACAACCTAAGGTTGCAGCCGCTGAGTATGAGATCAAACCGAACTCAGCTTCCATGGTTCAACATGATCAATTTGGAGGCTCTGCTTCTGAAGATGCAGGTATGCACTTGCATAATTTCACTGAATTGTGCAACATGACACGCATTAGAGATTATGACAGAGACGCTTTGAAGTTGCATCTATTTCCTTTCTCTCTGAGAGGAAAAGCAAAAGAATGGCTTCTAGCTTTACCTAGAGGCAATATAACTTCTTGGTTTGATTGTTGCAGCAAATTTTTATCTAAGTTTTGTCCACCTGCAAAAATTATGCAACTTCGTTCTCAGATTACAGGTTTCAAGCAGGAAGAACGTGAACCACTAGCGCTTGCGTGGGATAGAATAAAAGAAGCCATATGGAACTGTCCTAACCATGGAATGGAGGAATGGTTAATCCTTCATATGTTTTATAATGATTTAAATCATATGTCAAAAACTATGCTTGATACAGCTGCAGGAGGAACAATCAAGGGAAAGCCCATAGATGATGTCAAGAAACTACTTGATGATATGCAAGAGAACCATGCCCAATGGAATGTTGAAAGAGCTAGCACCAAAAGAGTGAATGCAATTGAAGAAAATAATGCGGAGTTGACAGCCAAGCTTGATGAACTCATCTCTGTTATGAAAGGTAAAGAAGAGGTAAACATGAATGCCATCACTAATGAAGAAGTTAGTGATGTGAATTTTATTGCTCGCAACAGCTATAACCCTAACTAGAAATATAATGGAGATGCTCCTAAGCTTCCTTATCCTAATAATAGTGGAGCACCAAATAATTTTAATGGAGCTAGTAGCAGCAATAGAAATACTCTTGAAGATACTCTGAAAAGTTTTATTGCTAGTCAAACTGAGCAAAATGAAAACTTCAAAAATATTTTGAAGAATCATGATAACTTACTCGGCCAGTTGACCAGTAAGATTGTTGGACTAACAAATGATGTGCAGATGATTGAGGGAAGATCCAAGAATATGTAAGCACAAGTGGCTAAAATTGCAGAGAGCCAAACATTGATCCTAAAGTTTGCAGGTAAACCAGAACCTAACACGGTTGAAGATGTCAAGATGGTAAGAAGCAATGAAGTGAAGACCGAAGAACTGGACACAAGCCATGTGCCAAAATATAATTACACCGTTGCAGACTTCGTAAAGATGATATCAATGAAGTGCCCACTACCTGAGGTATCTAATAACGAGGCATATAATGTCTTTGTTGATCATGTTGCAACCAAGGTACATGAGCTAGATGATGAAAGAAAGAAGCTTTACAGTAAGTTACCAGCTAAGCAAGAGGATACTTTTGAGCCTACTATAGAGATTGAGATTGGCTTGAATAAATTCAATGCTTTATGTGATCTAGGAGCTAGTGTTTCTACTATCCCTAAGTCTGTTTATGATAATCTCAATCTAGGTCCTTATGTTACTACTAAGATTAGGTTAAATATGGCTAATTCTAGTTTTACTCAGGCAGTAGGAATTAAGCATGGAGTTATAGTTCAAATAAATGATTGTCCTGTCATGATTGATCTTGTGACAGTTGATATGCGTGAAGATCCTATTGCTCCAATAATTCTCGGTAGTCCTTTTCTAAGGACTATCAAAGCTGTGATAAATGTGTTTGAGGGGAATGTTAGATTTGACTTACCCGCTAAAGATCCTTTTGTGAGACATTTCCCCAGGAAAAAGAAAATGAAGACCTATACTAAAGAGGGCATTGTTGTGAATGCCAGAAGCTACGGTCTCGCTGTGTTTGCACCACCTTGATCACCACTACGGTCGAGCTAACCGATCGAAAACAAGCGCTTAGTGGGAGGCAACCCACGCGAATAAAGTAGACAAGTAAGTTTTTATTTTTGTTTCAATAAAAAGAGTGATTGAAGTTCTAGATAAAAAAGTTGAGTTTGGAAGAGTTGTTCTAATGAAGGCTTTGCCATGTGCAAATTAAATTATATGTTGTATTGGCGTTCGGATGCCTGGAAATATGCCTATGTATTGTGTTGGAACTAACCCACAGGAAAACAAAGAAAAAGAGAAGTTTTAGAAGAAACAGGTCAAAAGACGGCCTTTCAGGCGACCATTGCGGTCATTTGGGCGGTCGCATGACTTCCTGGCGGTTCCAGCACAAAACAACGAGAGGCAACAGAGTGAACGACGGCTTTCCATACGGGCGCATGCGCTCGCATGAGCGGTTGTTTGAAATCTTCGCAGAAATGAGAAAGAGTCCAGAGCATTTGACGACGTTTCATATGGGCGCGTATGGAGCCCTGGCGGCCACAAAGAGCTTGAGGAAAGAGGTAAATCACCCCCATCTCTCTCTTTTCTTCTTCTTCTTCCTCCAAACCTCTCCAAACCCTAGCAAAACTTTGCCCGATCTCCCTACTCGTTTGATTTCAGTTCAAATCCTTCCGTGTGATCGATCTACGGTATGTTTCTCCTCCGATCCCCAATTTATTTTTTGCGAATCCATGTTGTACATGCCTAGCATTGCCATGTTAGGAAATGCATGTTTTTTATCCAAATTTGAGTTTGGCTTGGATTTGTTGATGTTTGTAGAGGAGTATGATGTTGTTACTACCGTAGGATCAATATTGTTTAATTGTATTGGACTGAAAAATTATTTTCTAGATGTCTACATGGAGGTCCACTCGCGTACGTGGTGCTTCGAGTTCGTCCACCGCACAACCACAACAAGTTTTCACTCAGGGGATCGTCTTCACCAACCGTGAAGCAAGGAACAAATTTCAGAAGCTTAGTACAAGGAAGATCAAAGCAACCAAATGGACTTGCGAGTCAACACTCGCTAAGCTAGGTATTACTAATGATTTCAATTTGCTTTATGATAATGCCGGGTTGCATCATTTTGTTTATCAGGGATGTGAGACATATGAACGCATGATGCTTGAGTTTCTTAGTACTCTCTCACATAATGTTGGTTTGGTGCTAAATGCATATGAGTAAGAGTGGATCACTTTCCGTCTCTTGGACCAAGACTTCAACATCAGTCTCGATGAGTGGTGTAATCACTTTGGCTTCACCAACAATGATGATGATCTTCGATATGTTTATGATTTCACTAACCCGCACCCGAGGCAATCCTTCTACCAGATGAGTGTCCATGGTTCAAGGCAAAGAGCCAGTTGCATTGAAAGTCCTGCTATATGTTATTTCTATGATGTTATCACTAACTCGTTGCAGGCACGAGGAGAAGTTTCTAAGGTGAATGATGAGAACATGCTAGTTGTTAGGAAAGCAGCAAACCTTGATGTCAGTTATTCGCCCAACTTAGGGGCAATACTTTTGCTACACCTCGCACATCAAGCAAATCATGCACAAGGAGATATCATGTGTGGAGGAGTGATCACCATGTTGGCCAACTCCCTTGGTTTCAACTACAATCACCTTCGCCCCATTAACATGGACAATTGCATTATGTGCCACAGGAAGGAGATGCAGCTTTTGACCAAGAGGGCCCGGAACCAGAACAAGTAGATGAAGAAGAACTCGCAACCGACGAAGAAGAGTAGCAGCCACAACAAGAATCCTACACCACCTACACGGACCTCTATAGTCTCCAGGGCTCTATCAATTATATGAGCAACCTCGCCGAGTCCCTTCGAGACACATCCGCCTACATGAGTTCAAGCTTCTCCAACTGGAACCAAGAATGGGCTCCTGACTGATACATCTCCAATGTATCTATAATTTATGAAGTATTCATGCCATGTTTACAACAATTTTATATCGTTTTGGTATTATTTGAATGGAACTAACCTGGACTGACACTGTTTTCAGCAGAACTACCGTGGTGTTGTTTTTTTGTGCAGAAATAAAAGTTCTCGGATTGGGCTGAAAATTTACGGTGATTTTTTATGGACAAAAAGAGACCCCCGAAGCTTTGAGGAAGTGCCAGAAGAGCCACGAGGGCAGGACAAGCCTGGGGGCGCGCCCCCCGAGCTTGTCGCTCCCTCATGGGCCCCCTGGCGTAAATCCAACGCTGAAAAATCCTATAAATAGTGAAAACCCCGAAAAGAAACCTAAAACTCCCACGCCGCCGCCGCAAGCCTCTGTTCCGAAGCGATCTCATTCGAAGCCCTGTTCCGACACTCTGCCGGAGGGGGAAATCATCACCGGAGGCCATCTTCATCATCCCGGCGGTCTCCATGACGAGGAGGGAGTAGTTCACCCTCAGGACTGAGGGTATGTACTAGTAGCTATGTGTTTGATCCCTCTCTCTCGTGTTCTTGATTTGGCACGATCTTGATGTACCGCGAGCTTTGTTAATATAGTTGGATCATATGGTATTTCTTCCCTCTCTATCTACTTGTGATGAATTGAGTCTTTCCCTTTGAGGTTTCATTATTGTCGGATTGAATACTTTGGATTTGAGAACACTTGATGTATGTCTTGCATGTGGATACCCGTGGTGACAATTGGGTATTCTATTGAGTCACTTGATGTATGTTTTGGTAATCAACTTGCGGATTCCCGTGACCTTGGGGTAATCTAGGCATATGGGTTCGTACACGTTTTCATCTCCTTTTCTCCGATAGAAACTTTGGGGTACTCTTTGAAGTTCTTTGTGTGGATTGAATATTATGAATTTGAAGTTGTTTGATGCATATCGAGTAATCAACTCATGGATACTTGTGGTGACATTGGAGTATCTAGGTGACATTATACTTGGTTGATGCGTATCATATGGTGTTATTTTACTACGAACTCTAGGGCTGTTTGTGACACTTATAGGGATGGCTCAATAGATTGATTGAAAAGGATAACTTTGAGGTGGTTTCGTACCCTACAACAATTTCTTCTTATGTTCTCCGCTAGATAAGAACTTTGGAGTGATTCTTTGTCACACGTTGAGGGATTGTTATATGATTCAATTATGTTAGTATCGTTGAGAGATTGCACTAGTGAAAGTATGAACCCTAGGCCTTGTTTCTAAGCATTGCAATACCGTTTGTTCTCACTTTTGATACTTGTTACCTTGCTGTTTTTTATTGTTCAGATTACAAAAACTCATATCTACTATCCATACTACACTTGTATCACCATCTCTTCGCCGAACTAGTGCACCTATACAATTTACCATTGTATTGGGTGTGTTGGGGACACAAGAGATTTCTTGTATTTGATTGCAGATTTGTTCGAGAGAGACCATCTTCATCCTACACCTCCCATGGATTGATAAACCTTAGGTCATCCACTTGAGGGAAATTTGCTACTGTCCTACAAAACTCTGCGCTTGGACGCCCAACAGAGTCTACAAGAATAGAGTTGCGTAGTAGACATCAAGCTCTTTTCGAGCGCCGTTGCTGGGGAGGTGAGTGCTTGAAGGTATATCTTTAGATTTTGCAATTGAATCTTTTAGTTTCTTGTTTATTCACTAGTTTGGTTTTGTAAAAGAAAACTACAAAAAAATGGAATTTAGGTTGCCTCAAATGCTTCATCTATATGATGTCTTTCTTGAAAATATGGATTCCGATAATTGTGCTGAATTGTTAGAGGAAGAATTTAATAAAATGTTTAATGTGAGTCCTTTGAATGATGAGCATGATTGCAATGTTGTTAGTATGCTTTCTATGAATATCCATGATGCTAATGATATGCAAAGCCATAATCTTGGGGATGCTATGTTTGATGCATATGATATTTTTAGCCCCCCAAGTTTTGATGAGAAAATTTATTATGATGATAGCATGCCTCCTATTTATGATGATTATATTGAAGAAAGTGGGTTTGGAAGAGTGTCAACTCTAGGTACTAGTGATCCCACTATTTTGGAGGGTGTTGAATCTTATGGCAATAATTATGAAAGTGCATTTGGAGAGGTCATGACTTTATTTAATGATGATTCCACTATTTTGGAAGAGGTTTCAATTGATTATGACAACAAAGTTGCTATCTATGATGATTATTGTGATGACATGTATGCTATAAAGAATAATGATAACTATGAAACTTGTCATCATGATTTTAATTTTCAATTGGATTATGCCAATCAAGTATCTCATGATAGTTATTTTGTTGAGTTTGCTCCCACTATTATGAATGAGAAGAAAATTGCTTATGTGGAGAGTAGTAAAAATTCCATGCTTGCGGATCATGAAAAGAATGCATTATGTGATAGCTATATTTTTGAATTTATTCATGATGCTACTGAAAATTATTATGAGAGAGGAAGATATGCTTATATATATTTCAACAACATCAAGTTTCCTCTCTTTATGTTGAAAGTTTTGAAGTCATGCTTGTTTTGCCTTCCTATGCTAGTTAATTCTTGCTCCCATAAATTGTTTGCTCGCAAAATCCCTATGCATAGGAAGTGGGTTAGGCTTAAATTTGCTTGTCATATGATTAATGATGCTCTCTTTATGTTTGAATTCTTTATTCTTATGCGAGCATCATTGAAATCATCATACCTAGCTAAAAAGGCATTAAAGAAAAGTGCTTGTTGGGAGACAACTGAATATTTATACCTACTGTTTTTGTGTGTCCACATGATTAAGCTACTGTAGTAATCATGTTTTATATGTTTTCTTTCAATAATGTGCCAAGTAAAGCCTTTGGGATAGTGTGGATACTTGTTGATTTGATTCTGTGCAAAAACAGAAACTTTTGCATCCAGTGCTAGAATTTCTGTTCTCTACTCGAGCGTGATAAAATTCTGAAATTTTTACACAGTATTGGGTTACAAATTATCACGTTTTCCTAAATTTTCAGAATTTTTGGAGGTACAGAAGTATGATTTTTAATTCGCTCCCTACATGCTGTTCTGTTTTTTGACAGATTCTGTTTTTAATGCATGGTTTACTTGTTTTATAGTTTCTATGGCTTATATTGGTCAGTATAAATTGTGGAAATGATAGAGTACAGTAGGAATTATGTGAGAACAATTATGAATCTTGTCTTGACAGTACCAAAGTGAATGATTTATCCCTTATCATACTAACGCATCTCACGAAGCTTCTTTAAGTTTTGTGTGATTGAAGTTTTCAAGTTTTGGGTGAGACATCGATATGAGGAGAATAAGGAGTGGCAAGACCCTAAGCTTGGGGATGCCCAAGGCACCCCAGGGTAATATTCAAGGAAGACTCAACCGTCTAAGCTTGGGGATGCCCCGGAAGGCATCCCCTCTTTCGTCTTCAACACTATCGGTAACCTCACTCGGAGCTATATTTTTATTCGTCACATAATATGAGTTCTGCTTGGAGCGTCATTTTATTTTGTTGAGATTTGCTTTTCTGTTATCAATAGTCATGCTTTGCATCTTTTATTTTAATAAAAATGCCAATTATAGCCTTTACCATGCTCAGTTTGCAAGTTTATGTGTTGCTGTTTGAAAACAGAAAGTTTTCTGTTATGTCCTGAATTTATGTGAATTGTGAGAACATGATAAAATCTTGAAATTTTTACACCGTAAGCATTGATGAGTTCTCTGTCACGTGATAATTTTACAGAATTTTTGGAGTTAAATAAGTATACTTTTAATTCCATTCTTTGCAGACTGTTCTGTTTAGACAGATTGCTATTATAGTTGCATTGTTTGCATATGTTTGCCTATTTAGTGTTTCTATTTGTGGATAGGAGTATTAAATATGCAGAGGCATTTAGTATGCATTTGAGTGATTTTCTACAGTAGAGAATGTTAAGGTTTTGAGTTGATTTATACTAACTTATCTCACGAGTTCTTGTTGAGTTTTGTGTGGATGAAGTTTTTAAGATTTAGGAGAAGCCATGATATGAGAAGAATTAAGGAGACACAAGAGCTCAAGCTTGGGGATGCCCAAGGCTCCCCAAGATAATATTCCAAGAAGTCTCAAGCAACTAAGCTTGGGGATGCCCCGGTAGGCATCCCTCCTTTCTTCATCAACACCTATCGGTTAGCCTAAGTTTTTACTTGTTCACATGATATGTGCTATTCTTGGAGTGACCTTTTATTTTCATTTTGTTTGCTGTTTGAATAAAATTATCAGATCTGGAATCTTTAATTGGAGAGAGTCTTCACATAGCTACTTATTTACTTAACTACTCTTTGTTCTTCACTTATATCTTTTGGAGTAGTTTGTCATTTACTCTCGTGTTTCACTAATATCCTAAGAGTAAATGTTTGAATGAATTGAATATCATAAATATGAAATTATACATGCTTCATATGCTTCTCCCATGGGGAGTAATGACTTCACATATAAGAAGTATAAGTGGTAAAATTTATTGAAAGTTAGCAAACACATCATTGGTCACTTGAACAATTCATGAAAGAATATTGAAGGAAGAGATATTTCACATATAAATATACTATATTGGACATCTTCTATGATTGTGAGCCCCCATTAATTATTTTCAAACTTGATCAAGTAGTTGATGTTGGACAAGGAAGACAACGTAATGGGTTATGTTTGTTTATATTCACATAGATGTTATATTGTCATGGATCCTCTAACATGTGGTGCTTCCTCATAATCTTTTGCTAGCCAAAAATTTCGTACTAAGTAGAAATACTACTTGTGCATCTAAAAACCCTTAAACCCAGTTTCTTGCCATGAGAGTCCACTATATCTACCTATGGACTGAATAAGATCCTTCAAGTAAGTTGTCATCGGTGCAAAAGCAATAAAAATTGCTCCTAAACATGTATGATCTTTTATTGTAAGGGAAAATAAGCTTTGTACGAACTTGTGATGGTGAAGAAATAAAAGCGACGGACTGCATAATAAAGGTTGTTATCACAAGGGGCAATATAAAGTGACGTTCCTTTGCATTAAGAGCTTGCACATCCAAAAATTAAAAGCGCAAGACAACCTCTGCTTCCCTCTGCGAAGGGTCTATCTTTTACTTTATGAATTTACTTTTATGCAAGAGTCAATAGTGTTCTTCTCTATTCCGTTTTTATTTTCTCTCTTTGCAATCATCATGTGGTGGGGAAAGATCCAGGCACATATATCCAGTTGAATATAGGTGATCATGAGTTATTATTGTTGACATTATCCCTGAGATAAATAAGTTGGGAGGCAAAACATTAAGCCCCTATCTTCCTATGTGTTTGACTGCAACGGTTTGTTCTAAAAATATGCTTTGAGTGTCAGCAATCATGGAAGACTATATGATAGTTGAGTATGTGGAGTTTGCTAAATCAAAGCTCTTACATAGACCCTTCCTGAAAGTAAGATGAATTGCAATTGTTTGATGACTGAGAACATAGTTTGTTAGTTTTCAAGAAAGTTTATGGTCTATACATTAGCATGTGAATAGCCTGCTACTTGATCATGAGAAGTTTTATGAGATGAGCTACTGTTTATGATATATACCGATGCTAGAAAAAGTGATTGAAATTATTATCAATCAATCTAATGCACTATGCTAGCATTCACACTTCATAAATTATTTCTTTTATCATTTACCTACTCGAGGATGAGCAGGAAATAAGCTTGGGGATGCTGATACGTCACCAATGTATCTATAATTTATGAAGTATTCATGCGATGTTTACAACAATTTTATATGGTTTTGATATTATTTGAATGGAACTAACCCGGACTGACACTGTTTTCAGTAGAACTACCGTGGTGTTGTTTTTTTGTGCAGAAATAAAAGTTCTCGGATTGGGCTGAAAATTTACGGTGATTTTTTATGGACAAAAAGAGACCCCCGAAGCTTCGAGGAAGTGCCAGAAGAGCCACAAGGGCACGACAAGCCTGGGGGCGTGCCCCCCCGAGCTTGTCGCTCCCTTGTGGGCCCCCTTAGCGTAAATCCAACGCTGAAAAATCCTATAAATAATGAAAACCCAGAAAAGAAACCTAGAACTCCCACGCTGCCGCCGCAAGCCTCTGTTCCAAAGCGATCTTAGGCGGAGTCCTGTTCCGGCTCTGCCGGAGGGGGAAATCATCACAGGAGGCCATCTTCATCATCCCGACGATCTCCATGACGAGGAGGGAGTAGTTCACCCTTGGGGCTGAGGGTATGTACCAGTAGCTATGTGTTTGATCCCTCTCTCTTGTGTTCTTGATTTGGCACGATCTTGATGTACCGCGAGCTTTGTTAATATAGTTGGATCATATGGTGTTTCTTCCCTCTCTATCTTCTTGTGATGAATTGAGTCTTTCCCTTTGAGGTTTCATTATTGTCAGATTGAATACTTTGGATTTGAGAACACTTCATGTATGTCTTGCATGTGGATACCCGTGGTGACAATGGGGTATTCTATTGAGTCACTTGATGTATGTTTTGGTAATCAACTTGTGGATTCCCGTGACCTTGGGGTAATCTAGGCATATGGGTTGGAACACGTTTTCATCTCCTTTTCTCCGATAGAAACATTGGGGTACTCTTTGAAGTTCTTTGTGTGGATTGAATATTATGAATCTGAAGTTGTTTGATGCATATCGAGTAATCAACTCACGGATACTTGTGGTGATATTGGAGTATCTAGGTGACATTAGAGTTGGTTGATGCGTATCATATGATGTTATTTTAGTACGAACTCTAGGGCTCTTTGTGACACTTATAGGGATGGCTCAATAGATTGATCAGAAAGGATAACTTTGAGGTGGTTTCGTACCCTACAACAATTTCTTCTTATGTTCTCCGCTAGATAAGAACTCTGGAGTGATTCTTTGTCGCACGTTGAGGGATTGTTATATGATTCAATTATGTTAGCATCGTTGAGAGATTGCACTAGTGAAAGTATGAACCCTAGGCCTTGTTTCTAAGCATTGCAATACCATTTGTGCTCACTTTTGTTACTTGGTACCTTGCTATTTTTTATTGTTTAGATTACAAAAACTCATATCTACTATCCATACTACACTTGCATCACCATCTCTTCGCCGAACTAGTGCACCAATTGTAACGCCCCGGACACACTCGTCGGCGGTCGTTACTCCTGGCGAGATTTAGACTGGCCCCACAGATCAATACTAGTCTTTTCTGCGCACTTTGTGCTCACTCGTGCACACCCGGGACCAACTTCCCGGTCGGTCACCCATCCTGAAATTACTCCAAGCTGAGCACGCTTAACTTGGGCGTTCTTTCCGAATGGGCTCCCGGAAAAGAAGGAATTCCTTATTGATATGAGTAGTCTATCATCCCTATTATGCCAGGCTATCACATACACCCCACTCAGAGGAACCGACGTCCTCGTCGGCCCACAGGAACGTTCCCTCTTGGCACATATGGCTGTGCATCCAGTCTGGCACATGTGCCATGCCGTGTGCCACGACGGGTCACAAACGTCATGCACAACATGACCGCGCACCTATCCGCAAACATCCGTGTAACCACGAGGGTCGGCTCTGATACCAACTTGTAACGCCCCGGACACACTCGCCGGCGGTCGTTACTCCTGGCAAGATTTAGACTGGCCCCACAGATCAATACTAGTCTTTTCTGCGCACTTTGTCCTCACTCGTGCACACCCGGGACCAACTTCCCGGTCGGTCACCCATCCTAAAATTACTCCAAGCTGAGCACGCTTAACTTAGGAGTTCTTTCCGAATGGGCTACCGGAAAAGAAGGAATTCCTTATTGATATGAGTAGTCTATCATCCCTATTATGCCAGGCTATCACACCTATACAATTTATCATTGTATTGGGTGTGTTGGGGACACAAGAGATTTCTTGTATTTGATTGCAGGGTTGTTCAAGAGAGACCTTCTTCATCCTACACCTCCCACGGATTGATAAACCTTAGGTCATCCACTTGAGGGAAATTTGCTACTGTCCTACAAAACTCTGCACTTGGATCGAGGCCCAACAGAGTCTACAAGGATAAAGTTGTGTAGTAGACATCACTGACCAGCCGCCACAATGATCCCGCCAGTTTGGGCTTGCAAAAGCTTAAGCTTGGGGGAGGTCATCTCCATGTCTACATCAAGATGTGGCGGTATTATTTGAATAAATTGTAATGAGGTTGTACTTAAGCTCGTTGAGCTTCAAAACACTCGTGTTGGTTTGTTCCAACACTTTGCTTTTTATTTGCTTTCGTTTTTTTTTTGCCTTTGCGATTTTTCGTTTGCAAGTTAGTTTTCAAAAACCCAAAAACCAAAAAATAGAATAAGCTTTGGTTTGTTCTTTTTTGTTACCCCTTGGAGTTCATTTGCATTTTTGTTTTCAGAGGAGATGATCTACACCGGATAACGAGGAATGCAAGAATAAGGAAGAGAAGTGTGTAAATTCACAACCGTGAAGGTATGTCCTACGACTCCCATCTTTTGCACTTGAAATACTTAGAGTAGATGTAGTACTAGTATGTGTGATAGTGCAAGAGGGAGTAAGTCTTGATAATTAAGACAAAGGTTTTGTTTTAGTAGCTGAAATAATTTTGTAGCCTTTGTTCTGTTTAGTCTAGATAACCAAGACTTGCCGTGGGACTGTTTTTAAATGAAATGATCTTAACTAAGAATAACCACGAACAAGAGAAAGTCTTCAAAGACTTTGGGTGTTGAGAAAAATTGTAGAGAAGATGATGTTTGAAATGCTCAACCCCATGTTGTTAATTTTAATAGACTTAATAACACTTGTGGATTAAATTGTCTAGAGGAACTTAGTTGAAGGGTGAACGAGATTATGCCAAGAATCTGTGTTGTAACTCTTACATGATGCTTCAGCTTCTCGCCGGTGCCATGGCCGTGCTACTATATGCACGTGTACATGTGTAAATGTGGCTTTGTTACCTTTCTTGATGTTATGCTGCGGACTCCCCTGGCCAATGAATGATCCACCAGAGCTATGGCTCGGATTTCGGCTATGAGTTTGTTACTGTACATAGTGGCAACACTACAAATGAATATTATTTGGCTTTCTCTTGAATGGGTGTGTATGTGGTAAATAAAGGGGACTGATCAAAAGTGGTCGAAAGAGACATACATCAGAGGTCCATAGTTCCCAAAAATTAAGCCACAACGAAACTCTATGCATGATAACTTATTTGGCATAATCCCTTCACGTGACAACCAAAGTTTCAGCAAACAATGATTGAAATAAAGTGCTTGAGAGCCTCGATGATGAGATAATTGTGGGTATGTTTATGAGCACTCTAGCATCATGTTTTTCTACATGCCTTTCACTCCCCAACATATGTTTTTATGGCTCCATCAAAGAAAAAATCTTCCGTGCATTCCCAGCAAGCAAGTGTTGTCTATAATAAATAGAATTAAGTGTTACGAAGTTGTTTAATCTACTAGATCAAAACTTTGTGTTGATTATCTTTACTTCACTAACACTTGCATAATAACCATGCCACCGCTACAACTATACTAAGTTTTCAAGTCAAGAAGCGAAGGGCTATCTAGGCGTACCGATCGTAAGTGAGCCAAAACCTTCTCGTTATTTCGGTTTAAACAAACGAGTTCCTTATGATTCGGATTTCTCTCTATGTTGCTCGAGGACGATCAAGTTTAAGCTTGGGGGAGTTGACGAGTGATATTTTTACACTCATTCACCCTTTGTTTATACCAAGATATTTCATTAAAACCGAGATATTCGCTCCGATATTGCTACTAATGACTAATGAATGCAAAGGATTCCACAAATCCTCTCTTTGATGTGTTTCCCCGGGAAATGGGCTAAAAAGGGATGAAATCACGTGTGAACATGGAAAGGACTGGAAAAGGAGATAGAAGAAATCATGAGGAGGCGCACCAGAGGAAACAGTGCAAAAGACCGTGTTCCATACGACTGCGAGCGCTCATATGAGCGATTGTATGGCGTGGATTCCGAGGCTCCTCGTCCACCTGAATAACTTTTATAAAGGGGACCATGCCGAAATGTTAACAGAACGTCCGCGAGCGAAGCCAGAACATAGCCATCTTCATCCCCTCTCATCAACCCTAGCCGCCGCCATTTCCATCTCCATATCCACCATCACCACCATAGTCCATCTCCCTCTATTTCATACTTGGCATCGTGCATCGCACAAGGCATCCGTTATAAGGCATATTATCAATCAATCATTCTTGAAAATGTGTTCTTCAATGTGTTCTTCATGCGATCTGATCTCCTTGTGTGAGTAGTTCGGTAAGGTATGGGTTGAGGCATAGGCCTTGCAACCCTTTGTATTTGTTGTGGGGATCAATGGAAGTGCTTTGAATAACACCCCGTATGTGTGAAATAAAATTGTTCCATAGATGTCTCTTGTCTCGTCCACGTTCTTCATCCCTGCAGGTACCCAGGATCATGGAGAGCGAGCCACGGAGAGGCTAAGGGTAGGGAGAATGTGAAATGTTATTCTGAACACCAGTGACAGAAGGGTTTAGTACGATAACATGGATCCAATCCTTGGGGATTCATGAGGTGTAGTCGTTAAACGCCCAAAGCTCTTGTCTGATTATTATAATCATAATTATCGAGGCAACCCCGCGCGATGGATAGGGCCTTCGGTTGGACAACTGATTCTTGATGCAGAACTCGTGTTGGTCAAGATGTTATTTGGACACATCCCCACTCCGGTTTGTAACAAGCACATCTCGATGGGTGACTTCCAGCGCACAAATTAAGGTCATATCTGGTCCCAACACAAATACATGGTCGTAAGCATTAAGACATCATACCCGTACCTATTTTTATTATACGTGTTTCATCACAATTTGCTTGATTCATCCGGTCAAAAGCTAGAATTATTTCTTTGACAAAAGCTTGCGAGAGACCATCGCTTCAAGGGAACCTTCCTCTCACGGGTTCGATAACCCAAGGTCACCTCTTTGGGGAAATAGGTGTGGGGTACTTTCTGTTCCTTTACCGAATCACTAAAAGGAAGTATCACCCATCCAACGGACGATACACGCCAATGAAATGGTGACATGTGGCACGGCCCAACAGTGGCCCGTTTAGTTAAAAAGGTTGGCCCAGTTAGAGGCCCACAATATTTAGGCAAAAGTTAGCAGGCCGGCCCAGTAACGACCTGCTTGCAGATAGCTGATACGTCTCCAACATATCTATAATTTTTGATTGTTCCATGCTATTATAGTATCAATCTTGGATGTTTTATATGCAATTATATGCTATTTTATATCATTTTTTGGGACTAACCTATTAACCTAGTGCCCAGTGCCAGTTGCTGTTTTCTGCTTGTTTTTGGTTTTTCAGGAAATCAGTACCAAACGAAGTCAAAACGCTACGAAACTTTTTGACGACTTTTTTCTGGACAAGAGAGACCCTAGAAGCTTCGGGAGGAGACCAGAAGCCTCACGAGGAGGCCACAAGGCAACCCCACGTGACCCCAGGGGGGCGCCGGGATACCTTGTGGGCCCCTCGTGTCTCCTTTTGACCTAATTCCACTTCTATAAATTCTCAAATATTGGGAAACCAACAGAGAGCCACCCCGAATAACTTTTCCGCCGCCGCAAGCTTCTGTTCTTCCGCGATCCCATCTAGAGGCCTTTTCCGGCACCCTGGCGGAGGGGGTATCAATCATGGAGGGCTTCTACATCAACCTTGCTGCCCTTCCGATGATGTGTGAGTAGTTTACCACAGACCTACGGGTCCATAGCTAGTAGCTAGATGGCTTCTTCTCTCTCTTTGATCTTCAATACAATGTTCTCCTCGATCTTCTTGGAGTTCTATTCGATATAATCTTCTTTTGCGGTGTGTTTGTTGGGATCCGATGAATTGTGGGTTTATGATCAGATTATTCATGAGAAGTAATTGAGTCTTTTCTGAACTTTATTATGCATGATTTTTATAGCTTTGTATTTCTCTCCGATCTATCCGTTTGGTTTGTCCAACTAGATTGATTTATCTTCAGCGGGAGAGGTGCTTTGTAATGGGTTCAGTCTTGCGGTGCTCTATATCCCAGTGACAGAAAGGGACAAGACATGTATTTGTATTGTTGCCATTAAGGGTAAAACGACGGGGTTTATTCATATTGATTGGGTTTACTCTGTCTACATCATGTCATGTTGCTTAAGGCGTTACTCTGTTTTCATTAACTTAATACCCTAGATGCATGCTGGATAGCGGTCGATGGGTGGAGTAATAGTAGTAGATGCAGGCAGGAGTCGGTCTACTTGTCTCGGACGTGATGCCTATATACATGATCATTGCATTGAATATCATCATAACTATGCACTTTTCTATCAATCGCCGAACAGTAATTTGTCTACCCACCGTATGCTATGTGTTCGAGAGAGAAGCCTCTAGTGAAAACTATGGCCCCCGGGTCTACTTTAATCATAAAAAGAAAACTAAAAATACTTTTGCTGCAGTTTTCTTTCATATTCTTTTGCAATTTATATATCTATCACTACGAGATTTAATCCTTGCAAGTAACGAGTTCAAGGGGATTGACAACTCTCTTGCCTGCATTGGGTGCAAGTATTTGGTTTTGTGTGTGTAGGTGCTGTTCACGAGGCTTTGCGTGATTCTCTTACTAGATTGATACCATGGTTCTCACTGAGGGAAATACTTATCTCTACTATGCTGCATCACCCCTCCTCTTCGGGGAAAATCCCAACGCAGTTCACAAGTAGCAATAGCCCAATTACGACCCACCAGCAGTTCTGGCCCGTTAACTGTCCACTATGTCATTGGGCTCAATTCTGGCCCGGTGTGTCTTTCGGCCAGCTAAAGGCCCATGGTCCCCTGATGGAATTGGGTCGTTTTCTGGCCTATATGTCTTTCTTCTTGTTAGTGGCCCATTGTATAAATGGGCCCATTTCTAGTCTGGTGTGTCTTTCGGCCAAGTAATGGTCTGTGCTACACTTGGGCCCATTTATGGTCCGATGTGGATTCGGCCTATTAATGGCTCGTGGTCTCGGTGGCCAAATTCCAGTGGGACTTGACTTTGGGCCTGTTAAAGGCCCGTGGTATATTTCAGTCCATTTACGGTCCGACTTCACTGTCGCCATGTTAACGACCCATGATGTGATTGGGCCAACCAAGGCCCGAGGTATATTTCATTTTGTTAATGGCCCGTCATGTATTTGGGCTAATGATGGTCTGAGGTATATTCGGCCTGCTAACGGCCCATGAACTCTTCGGCACAACACAGGCCCAATCTGATTTTCAGCCTGTTAAAAGCCCATGGTATCTTCTGTCCCAATTAAGGCCTCCGGTTTACTAGGCCTGTTAAAGGCCCAAAGTTACTTGGGGGCCACCTTACGTTTGGGCCTGCTAATGGCCCGTGATGGTTATGGGCCCATGTAAGGACCGAGGGCCGATCCGGTGCATGAAGGGCCCGATACTCGTTTCAGCCCATCTATAGCCAATTGTTGGCCGGCCCAATTATGGCCCGCTAAACCTACAGCCCCGTTCGCGTCGCATATTTTTTTGTTCCATTGGCGGCCAGATAACGCTTTGGCCCGTTGGCCTCCATCGAAGCTTTCAGCTGTTTCGGAGAGCGACGATAGCATATATATAGTGACTATGAATTTACCTACACTATATAATAAATAAATTATGGCATAGTAACTAAGAATAAGCGTACAATATACAATAAAGAAATTACGACATATTACATCCACTAGGCATCAAAATTCGCCACTAGTGATAATAAAACCGCAACCAAACAGCAGATTACATACACTGAGCATCAAAGGTCGCCACCAGTGCAAATAAACACGCCAACAAAACAATATACAAAACCGAGATCACTTCAACACAGCTTAAGAAAGGTTAGCCTTGCCTCGATGCTGTTGCGCAAGCAGCTGAGCAAGCTGATTAGCCCGCCCTTGTTTTATGCTTATTTCCTCTAGCTCTAGCTGTTTAGCAATAAGGTACACACTGGAGTTCTCTATGATTTTCCTTAGAGATTGGACTTCGAGTCAGAGTTGAGCTAAACCATGTCTTTCTGCTTGAAGTTGAGACTGAAGAAGTCAAAGTGATTCAGGCGGCGACTTCAGTGAGCTTGTGTCACTGCTACTGGCGAGTATCTTGAACACTACATCAAGACATACTTTGGGGTTGTCTTGCTATCTTCAAGATGTTTTCCCTTCTTCGCTGCAATATAAGTTAGAGGTACCAGCAATGGGTTTGTCTCACTATCTTCCTTGGAGTTCTGCCTGGCGTTAGAGATATTACTCTAAAAGAGAATCAAGCAGACAAATAACAGGTTTCACACGTATATAAGCAACGATGGTCAGTGTGCTTTCAATTCCATCCCATTTCATATTGGCAAATTGATAGATACAATTTAAAATAGTATTAACATAATATGGCATTGCCCGTATCATCGGCCAAATTAGTTAAGACAAAGTAGGAAATGACATGGCACTAGTGCAGGCAAGTGCCATACAAACGGTTTTTACCCCCTTTTTGTGAGTTTTAAACCTCCGCCTTGCCTGTGTGTGGGATAGGGGGGTCCATCCCACACGACCCAGAAACCATCAGCGTTAGATCCTCCGGTTACACACGCTGGGCAAAAAGAGCTCGTGTGCGATCGGGCGAGCCATCGTAGAAAATTATACAGGCCCAATCATGTGAGATATACTTAGCATCCCACACAGTGAATCCCAGACAAATGTTTTTGTTCGTATGTACATCACACACAATTTTCCACATCACATCGTCTGTGATAGCATTGCCATCACAGACGATATTTATAATTTTATCGTTTGCATTATTGAATGCATCACGCACGGTGCCTAGAAGAAATTGTATGGCATAGGCTGTTCATCACACACACTTTTTATGTGGAAAACGTTTGTGCAAGGTAGCCTAACGCAAACAGTTGTCGAGAGGAAATCATGTGTGATTGTTCATTGATCCAACACGTTTACTTCCTAGAAACTGTGTGGGTTGTCTAAGGTCATCGCCTGTGGTTTTGTCTCAATAACCGTTTGCAATAGAAAAACCCAATAAGCAGGCTAATTGGCCTATTATTTTTAATCCATTTAGTAATCAAATTGACATTTCATATTTAACACACAATATATTTCATTTTCGTATTACGGCAACCAGGATTTCATAATTGAAATACATCAAAGTACAACATCATATAGCTTCAGCACTCAGTTACACCATATGGGCATATAGCTAGCTACCCCATTACACAACAACACCAAGTTTCACATGCAACATCTAAAACCCATCATAGACGGTAGATAGACAGATGAATCTCATCTGGAAAACTGCTGAAGCGAAAGGCGAATATTGAGCCTTCAATGATGTTGAAGGTCCTTGCAACTTTAGGCCAGTGCCTATGGATGATTTACCGCCCATTCTTCGTCCTCTTGAGGAAGACTTCAATATTGTACCGTGGGTTTTGTATGAATACCTTCCTCGTCTCTTGACCATACAGGTGGTTTGAGAGGTAATCATCGGTGAACTGCTTAGAAAAGGCCTGAAAACAAAGATATGCATAAATATCTTCTCTAAATTTTGAAATGGCGTAAAGGAATAAAAAAACAAGGTATAAGAGTTTGTACCATCCTGTAGTTGACTGATGTCTTCTTCATTGTGCAGACAAAGGTCATGTTGTTTTTTGTCACTAGTTTCTTTATCCTAACAATCTTTCCGAGTTTCTTGACTTGGCTGATATTCATGGACATCTCATTTCCCCATATGCAAAATGGGTCGAACAGTGGGTCAAAACCTTTGACAGCAGGACCAACATGTGCAAGACCAAATTGTTAAAAACCTAAATATTAGAATGGTTCCTGCAATTGCACAATAATGTGCTATTAGCCAAAGGACCATGCATGTGCAAACCTTGATGGTAAACCTCAGTGCTTCCCATTGTTTCCCTGCAACACATATAAGGTAGTTATTGATCAGGTTAAGTGAGAGTTGGCATACTATCAGTAAAATATGTTGATGAAAAATAAACACATTGCAGATCGAGCAGATTAATTCAAGCCACATGGAAAAGCCAATTATCCAAACCAAGCATGCTGAAGAACTAGGAAATATAGCAATTGTATATGTTTCTCATGTATTTCATACATCCAAATTCGATTTATTTCTCACATGCATAACAATACAAAATTGTACCCAAAACAATTGAACATCGCATTGCAGAATTGAACCAAATAGTTAACTGAACACCACAACAAATGAACCAAACAGTTAATTGAGCACCACATTGCACAATCGAACATACTAGAAGATCAGACAGTTAAAAACCAAGCATGCTTAAAAACTTTGAAATATAGCAATTGTATATGTTTATCATGTATTTAGTATAGCCAAATTCGATTTATTTCTCACATGCATAACAATATAAAATTGTACCCACAAGAATTGAACATCGCATTGCAGAATTGAACCAAAGAGTTAACTGAACATCACAACAAATGAACCAAATAGTTAACTGAGCACCACATTGCACAATAGAACATACTAGAAGATCAGACAGTTATCCAAACCAAGTATGCTTAACAACTTGCAAATATAGCACTTGTATATGTTTCTCATGTATTTAGTACAGCCAAATTCTATTTATTTCTCACATGCATAACAAGCCAAAATCGTACCCACAAGAATTGAACATCACATTGCAGAATTGAACCAAAGAGTTAACTGAACATCATAACAAATGAACCAAACAATTAACTAAGCACCACATTGCACAATATATAGAACATATATACTAGAAGATCAGATTGCATAGTATAACATTACATAGGACAATTCACTAGAATTTCTAAAGGAAAGGCAGGAACAGCACATGCAATAGGTAAACCGAACATGCTTAACCGGCATAGCTAGCTGAACATAGGTCCTTATAGTAAGCTAAAAAGCAAGCTACTCCTCATCGTTAGGGATATCGATGATGGTGGGCTCCTTAAACTTGGAAGAGGGTGAGGCCTCCACATCGTAGGTGCCCTCCTTATAGTGGTTAGTTGCCTGAGCCGCTCCGGGCACCAACCTACTGGCTCTGGAGTTGAGGTAAGCACGGGCACACTGGGAAAACACCTCGTAGTCTTTGTCGAAAGCACCGGCGGTGGCCTCGAGAAAACACCATGAACTGTCGTTTAAAGCAGCCAACCACCTGGCGGCGTCCGCGCACGAGGCGTCGATGGTGGCCTCGACGGCGAGGTGCTCCTCCAAGATCTGGCGGTCGGCACGCATGGCAGCCATCGCGACCTCATCCGCGCGTGCGGTCATGATTTGCTTCTCCGCTGCCAAATGCTCCTTGAGCTCCTGGCTATACTGCGTGCACCATGGCTTTGGGCAGCGCTTAATTGGAGGATGGGGCAGTGATTTGGGTGGAAGGTGTCACGCCGGTGGTCGGGGCATGTTGGGATGGAGGAGGAGGAGGAGGAGGATGGGGGTCGAGTGTGGATTACATGACTAGATCGACGAGGCCGAGCAGCAGGAAGGAGCGTCGCCGGCGAGGAGGCAGCGCTGCAAGCAAGCAGTGAAGGTTCAAACTTGGAAAGGAAGGTGAAAATAGGGGAAATGTGGGTTTTGGTCAGGAGGGGGGGAGGTAGATATTTCCGCGGATGCCGAAATTTTTCGCTCGGTGCAGCGAAAAACTAGCGCGCAAAGTGTCATCTGACACGGTCCCTTATTCAGCACTGTGTACGATATCTGAACATCACAAATGATTGATATGGCTTACTCCATGTGTGATGAGTTTGAACGTGCACATTTTGGTTCGAATTTCCCTGGTTACAGTGGCCATCCACGTCATGCATAATTTGGGTACACAAAAGAGCCTACAGCAGACCCACACTTCTTAATCGAGCAAGTTTAGCAATTAAACAAAGCTAGCTGACCTAAACATTACTCTAACAAAAGACCGATCTCTAAACAAAGACTACTACTCCGCTTGGCGCTCGTCGATCTCCGCCGCCTCCTCCATGTCCAGCTCATGCTCGACAATCTCCTGGGGAAGGGGCTCCATGGCATCCGTCGCAACATACTTGGCAAGCATCTCGCCGTCCATGTCTGCCATCTCTTTGGAAAAGGACGCCACGAGCTGGGCGTGGGCGGTCGCGGTCCAGGCGTCGACGGCCTCCATCTCGGCTAGGGATGCCTCCGATGAATGAATGGATGCTCGAGCGCTCTCGGTGATTTTAAACTCTTCGGAAATTGGGTGCCGACCGGTGTCGGAGAAGCTTCGTGCGATTTGTGCGGTGACCGCCACGAGCTGGGTGTTGGCAGCCTCCATCAGGGCTACGACAGCCACTGAGGAACAGACAGCTGCTGTGCCACTCTCGCTATTTGCTATCCCCATTGCAGATGTTGCTGCCACCATCTCAGCTGCAATAGCTGCCCTTTTGGCTGTCGCAACTGCTCGGTCGGAGATTGTGGCCGCGCTCATGGAGGTTGTGAGCGCGCTCATGGCGGCTGCGGCCGCGCTCTGGACGGAGTGGGCCGCCGAAGTTGCCCTCACGACGCGGGTCCACCTCCCCATCTTAGACCGACGATGATTGAACAGTAAAATGATATTGGGGAGGAAGTGTGGTTGACGAGCCGACGGTGGACTATAGCCGTCGAAGCTTCCGGCGTAAGCCATAGATGAGGGTTCTCCAAGATATTTTGTACTGCTTCTCACACGATTCCTGATGATAAACTGTGTGTGATGTACTTGATTTTTCATTTTAATTTGAAATACAAAATAGGGTCACAGCGGGAAAGGATGGTGTTTGAATTGCTAGAACATTTATCTGCAGTGAACATGCAACTATAGGAGTGTCGTGTTAAAATTTTGAATTATTCAGGGTTCGTTTGGACATTTGTTTACATTAACTGAGTTTTCTAGGCATTTACTGTGCATAATTCAAATTTGAACTACAGGCACATGCTCCAGTGCACCAAAATGGGTTGAAAATCATATATGTGTCCTTGGGTGCATGTTTAGGTCTCATGCAAGAAATGGGAATGAATTTCAAACACCTCGGCGTCGTGGATCGGCCGCAAACATTGAGAAACTTGGTTTTTAAATTCCTGTAAATCCAAAACTTGTCTGAAATTCATGAAACTTGGCATGGTGTCATGAAATGGCACCAACATGCTGTGGTAAATTTTTTGTCCAATTTGGGACAAGTTTTGGTATAAGCTTCTTACAAACGAGATCTTCTCACTAGAAGCCTCATGGTTCCGATGGGGAACGTGTCACCTTTGTGAATGAAACGACATTCGTTGCCTCTTCTTGCGTTGAATATTTTTCCGGAGGCAACATGGATTAATAGGAGTGTCGTGTTAAAATTTGGAATTATTCAGGGTTTGTTTGGACTTTTTTATACATTAACTGGGTTTTCTAGTCATTTAATGTGCATAATTCAAATTTGAACTACAGGCACATGCTCCAGTGCACCAAAATGGGTTGAAAAATCATATATGTCTCCTTGGGTGCATGTTTAGGTCTCATGCAAAAATGGGAATGAATTTCAAACACCTCGGCATCGTGGATTGGCCGCAAACATTGAGAAACTTGGTTTTTAAATTCCTGTAAATCCAAAACTCGTCTGAAATTCATGAAACTTGGCATGTTGTCATGAACTGGCACCAACATGCTGTGGTAAATTTTTTGTCCAATTTGGGACAAGTTTCGGTATAAGCTTCTTACAAACGAGATCTTCTCACTAGAAGCCTTATGGTTCCGATGGGGAACGTGTCACCTTTGTGGATGAAACGACATTCGTTGCCTCTTATCGCGTTGAATATTTTTCCAGAGGCAACATGGATTAATAGGAGTGTCGTGTTAAAATTTGGAATTATTCAGGGTTCGTTTGGACTTTTTATACATTAACTGAGTTTTCTAGGCATTTAATGTGCATAATTCAAATTTGAACTACAAGCACATGATCTTGTGCACAAAATTGGGTTGAAAAATCATGTATGTGTCCTTGGGTGCATGTTTAGGTCTCATGCAAGAAATGGGAATGAATTTAATACACCTCGGCGTCGTGGATCGGCCGCAAACATTGAGAAACTTGGTTTTTAAATTCCTGTAAATCCAAAACTCATCTGAAATTCATGAAACTTGGCATGGTGCCATAAAATAGCACCAACATGCTGTGGTAATTTTTTTTCCAATTTGGGACAAGTTTTGGTATAAGCTTCTTACAAACCAGATCTTCTGACTAGAAGCCTCGTGGTTTCGATAGGGAACGTGTCACCTTCGTGGACGAAACAATATTCGTTGCATCTTCTCGCTTTGAATATTTTTCCAGAGGCAACATCGATTAATACGTGTGTCGTGTTAAAATTTGGAATTATTCAGGGTTCATTTGGACATTTTTATACATTAACTGAGTTTTCTAGGCATTTAATGTGCATAATTCAAATTTGAACTATAGGCACATGCTCTAGTGCACCAAAATGGGTTGAAAAATCATATATGTGTCCTTGGGTGCATGTTTAGGTCCCATCCAAGAAATGAGAATGAATTTCAAACACCTAGGCGTTGTGGATCGGCCGCAAATATTGAGAAACTTGGTCTTTAAATTCCTATAAATCCAAAACTCGTCTGAAATTCATGAAACTTGGCATGGTGCCATGAAATGGCACCAACATGCCGTGGTAATTTTTTGTCCAATTTGGGACAAGTTTCGGTATAAGCTTCTTACAAACCAGAGCTTTTCACCAGAAGCCTCGTGGTTCCGATAGGGAACGTGTCACCTTTGTGGATGAAATGACATTTCATTGCCTCTTCTCGCCTTGAATATTTTTCCAAAGGGAAAATGGATTAATATGAGTGTCATGTTAAAATTTGGAATTATTCAGGGTTACATTTCAACTTTTTTATACATTAACTGGTTTTTCTAGGCATTTAATGTGCATAATTCAAATTTGAACTACAGGCACATGCTCCAGTGCACCAAAATGGGTTGAAAAATCATATATGTGTCCTTGGGTGCATGTAGGGACTGCAGGGTTTTATTTTTCAATTTGAGACAAGTTTTTGGGTTTTTTTCTAGAGCCAACATTGAGAATATTGGTTTAAATTCTAGTAAATCCGAAACTCACACGAAATTCATGAAATTGGGCATGGTGTCATTATATAGCACAAATATGCTCTGGTATATTTCGTATCCAATTTGAGAGAAGGCGCACACATTAACAGCCAACAAAGCCATTTTGGAACAAATAGCTATCACGTTATCATCACAAACGGTTGTACGGTATTATTTAAATCGTGGGTGTTCTACTGACCAGTTTTGTGCCGCCATGCGTCCCACTTTTTAATGGCTAGGAGGTGCCGCACGGGCAGCTGTTTGATTAGACGGGGGGCGTGCGAGCGCAGTCCGCTGCGTAGGCTGACCGGGAGGCATGCGAGAAGTCCTCCGCTGCGCAGGCTCACCGGGAAGCGAGCCCTTTGACCTCCATCGCCGCCCGCCTCGCTCCCAACTTCTCCATTAATGGCGTCCGAGCCGCTGTTTAATAGGCGGCCTTACTGATCTATCTTCGCCTCCCATTCCCCTCTGGCCCGAATCCTATCTTCCAGAGCTCCACCTACGCCATGGTGCACAAGGATCATCTGCCACCACTCTTCCAGTTTGGTGAAATCAACTCCGAGTCGGAGGAGATAGAAAATAAGGAGGAATGGGACCTCATGGACATGGCCCTGAATGAGCTGGCGGTGGCGGATGCTGCCCCCACGCCCGTCCCAGCTCCCATCCCCGCGCCCAAGCCAGCGACCATCCCCGTGGCATTGACAGGCTGGTCACCGAGCACCATCATAGCACTGGAAGCCGCGGGCATCAGCGAGGTCCCCGCGGACCCTCGCGAGCTCGTGTACGTGCCAGCGCCAGCGCCCCCATGATCTCTACTACGCAACTTTTATTCTTGTAGACGTTGTTGGGCCTCCAAGTGCAGAGTTTTGTAGGACAGTAGCAAACTTCCCTCAAGTGGATGACCTAAGGTTTATCAATCCGTGAGAGGCGTAGGATGAAGATGGTCTCTCTCAAACAACCCTGCAATCAAATACAAGAAATCTCTTGTGTCCCCAACACACCCAATACAATGGTAAATTGTATAGGTGCACTAGTTCGGCGAAGAGATGGTGATACAAGTGTAGTATGGATAGTAGATATAGGTTTTTATAATCTGAAAATATAAAAACAGCAAGGTAGCATGTAACAAAAGTGAGCACAAATGGTATTGCAATGCTTGAAAACAAGGCCTAGGGTTCATACTTTCACTAGTGCGATCTCTCAACAATGCTACCATAATTGAATCATATAAGAATCCCTCAACGTGCGATAAAGAATCACTCCAAAGTTCCTATTAGCAGAGAACATAAGATAGAAATTGTTGTAGGGTACGAAACCACCTCATAGTTATCCTTTCCGATCAATCTATTGAGCCATCCCTATAAGTGTCACAAACAGCCCTAGAGTTCGTACTAAAATAACACCATATGATACGCATCAACCAACTCTAATGTCACCTAGATACTCCAATGTCACCACAAGTATCCGTGAGTTGATTATTCGATATGCATCAAACAACTTCAAATTCATAATATTCAATCCACACAAAGAACTTCTAAGAGTACCCCAAAGTTTCTTATCGGAGAAAAGATAATGAAAACATGCAACCAACCCCTATGCCTAGATCACCCCAAGGTCACGGGAATCCGCAAGTTGATCACCAAAACATACATCAAGTGACTCAATAGAATACCCCATTGTCACCACGGGTATCCACATGCAAGACATATATCAAGTGTTCTCAAATCTGAAATATTCAATCCGACAATAACGAAACTTCAAAGGGAAAGACTCAATTCATCACAAGAAGATAGAGAGGGAAGAAACACCATATGATCCAACTATATTAACAATGCTCGCGGTACATCAAGATCGTGCCAAATTAAGAACACGAGAGAGAGAGAGAGAGATCAAACACATAGCTACTGGTACATACCCTCAGCCCCGAGGGTGAACTACTCCCTCCTCGTCATGGAGACCGCCGGGATGATGAAGATGGCCTCCGGCGATGATTTCCCCCTCTGGCAGAGTGCCGGAACAGGGCTCCGGATGAGATCGCTTCGGTACAGAGGCTTGCGGCGGCGGTGTGGAAGTTCTAGGTTTCTTTCTGGGGTTTTCTATATTTATTGGAATTTTTGGCGTTGGTTTCACGTCAAGGGGGCCCACGAGGGAGCGACAAGCTCGCTAGGCCCTCCCTACCCCCCAGGGCGCGCCTAGCAGGCTTGTCGCTTCCTCGTGACTCTTCTGGTCCTTCCACGAAGCTTCGGGGGTCTCTTATGTTCCAAAAAAAATCACCAAAATTTTTCAGCCAATTCCGAGAACTTTTATTTCTGCACAAAAAGCAACACCACGGTAGTTCTGCTGAAAACAGCGTCAGTCCGGGTTAGTTCTAATCAAATCATACCAAAACCATATAAAACTATTGTAAACATGGCATGAATACTTCATAAATTATAGATACGTTGGAGACGTATCACCCCGCCTGTGCTCATGCGCGCCCCTGCACCTACCACGGCGCCGGTCCCCGTGTGCGTGCCTGCACCCGCCGCGCCCGTGCCCATGTGCGCGCCTGCACCCGCCGCGCCCCCCTCTGCATCATGGGATGCCGCCGTCGACCGCTACCTCACAGCGCCGCGAGTCGCCGTCCACCCGCCCCCTCGCCCGTCGATCGCGCGTCGATCGACTCTTTTATTTGGAAGTCCAGAACATTCTGGGCGCCTTGAAGACTTCAACAACAACGTCCCAGAGGACGACAACGCCGCCGCAGCATGCCGCTGCCGCCGCAATTAGTTTTTTTGTTTAATATTGTATCTTGATCATATGATTGTAAAGTCATAGTGTGACTGAATGAAATATATGGTTTGATCAACTAAGTGTTTTTTCTTTGAATGTACAGACTTGTCAAAGTAAAAAATAAAAAAACATCATTTTTTTCTCTAAATAAAACACTCATCGCAAATGTTTCAGATTGAACACCCGTATGCAAAGCCAGAGCTATGGTTCCTTCGCCACTAAGCCAAGGGAAAATTTGGAGCGCAGGATTTGTACATCGCTTCATCGCAAACGATTTTGCATGATGACCCGTGTGCTTACTATAGAAAATTTGGTAAGATTTGCATGTGTCATATTGGGTATATTGCCATTTGTCAAATTGGAAACATTGGCATTTGTCAATCTAGTAACATTGCCATTTGTCAACCTTGTAACACTGCCATTTGTCAAATTTTGCAGCTAAAAATCACTAGTACCGTCTAATTTTGCAACTGAAATTCACTAAGCATAGATATCATTCATAGATTAAGCAGTCGTTCTTTATACAATCAGTTTAACTCGACAGCTGAACCAAACAAACTTTTCCCCAATTGTTGCCAACCACGTACTGAAATAGCTAGTTCAACTATATATACTAGCTAATTGTAAGTACGTAGTACAGTTCAACCATATCTATAGTCAGATGAACTGAACAAGATAGCCCCTAAATACTACTACTGAGGGGCTTTGTACTACTTCCAACAGCCTCTCCTCTGCCGAGCGTGCTCAGTAAGAGGCAGAGGAGGAGGAGCCTACCGACGAGCTGGAGTAGTGGAATCCGGCGCGTGTCGCTGCTGCAGCTTTAGCGACGCTCAGCTCGTACGCCCTCTGCCGCTGCTGACGTTCCTGCTCGAAGCGGCGGGACTCCACGTAGATCTCCTCATTCCGTGCCAATGCGGCGGCTTCTGCTGCGGCCACGGCGGTGGTAAGACTCTTTGCATGCTCGACCAGGCGCTCCTCCTCCTCCCGCAGGAACTCGATGTAGCGCGCAAGGTAGTTGACATTAATGCGGGCCTCCACCTCCTGCTTTCGGGCCACGGTGGCGGAGCGGGTGATGGCCTCGGTGGCCGACGGTGGGGTGGCGGCCACGGCGGCCGATGGTGGGGCGGCGGCCACGACGGCCACCTCCCGCCTTCGAGCCATGGTGGCAGAGCGGGTGTCGGGCCAGTGGGAACTAGGGTACCACGGCCCGTCTACCTATGGCCCAGGAAGTAACGCATGGCGAAGGCCCAAGAGGCGGCCCGGCCATGGGCGCCGCAGAGCAAGACACCTCGCGAGGCGCTTGCCTCACAAGGACCCCCTCCGCAAGGAGCGAACCACCAAGACTTGGCAGCAGCAGCAGGAAGCCTCAAGAGGCCATCTCGCGAGGCAGCCCCCCGAGGCGGCCTCCGGAAGCCACCCGAGCCTGGCGCCAGCCATGCGGTCCCCACGTGGGTGACGCACCCCAGCAAGACGACGACAGCGACATGATCCGTACCAGCAGGCGCGGACAGGGAGGATTTCCTCTTTGGTGCTAAGGGGGCAGCGCCCGCTGCCCACCCCCAAAGCAAGCCCCAAAGCCTGCCCGTTTGGTGTATGAAGACCAGGACGATAAGGAGCGCAGGACGGAGGTCATCACCAAGCCCACCGGCACATCATGGATAGCATCTTTGCAGGCGAAGACCACCTTTTGGCAGGATAAGCCTGGGCGCCTGTCCCCTTTCAAACTGCCATTGTGTGTGGCTACCCTTCCCGCCAACATTTTCGGGGGAAGAGGACCAAGGCAGCTATAAAAGGGGCAGTGCCACCACCATAGGGAGGACTTTCTTTTTTTCGATCGATTCCTCCTTCTCCTACCTTGTACACTTGTGCACACAAGAGCAATCAAAACCACAAGCAAGAGTAGGGTTTTACACCGGGAGGTGGCCCAAACCTGGGTAGCTGCTGTGTCCCCTGTCGCGCCTTGTGCGTAGCGCGCTCTCGCCGTAGCCTCGCCGTGGTCACCGTCTAGTCGGAAGGAACGAGCGCTCCCCCAAAGTTTGAACCAGGGTCCCCGGAGCCCCGATTCCGACATTTGGCGCGCCACGTAGGGGGTGTGCTTCCGTTCCATCTGCTTCGACATCGCCATGGCCGACGCTCGACGCGAGCGCGCGGAGCGCAGGGCGGTCAGGGTGGCCCAGTCGGAGCCAGTCGCCCGTGATAACCGTCATCGCCGCGACGGTGCCGCCACGGACCCCGCTGCTAGGGAGCAGCAGGCCTCCTCCCTCCACCTGTCCGTGCAGCCAGCTGGCCACACCGCCACCGCCTCCTCGCTCGCCCATCGTGAGCCACGGGCTCACCGGCTGCGCTGCTCATGGCACGCGAGCTGCTGCGCTACCGCCCCACCGAGGCCGGCTATGACGCCTGGCTAGGCCGCATCACCGAGCTCGTTAACGCCGCCGGAGACGCCCCTGCGCCCTCTCACTCGTTCCACCCTCCACCGCTCCGCGCCGGGGAGGTGGCACACGGCGCGTCCCCTCCGCCTCCTCCATCCAACGAGGACGCCGGGCGCCACCGCAGCGCGTGGGCAGGAGAGCCATCCCGGAACGCGTATTCGCCGGACCCCAACAACGAGAGCTACCAAATCGTCAGGCACGCACCGCCCGACGGGCGCGTGCTCCTCGAGCTGCAGCGCTAGCGCCAGGACCACACCATCCAGGAGGTCGCGGCTGCTGGCCGCCAGAACCGTGCCGCCCTTACTGGCGGCGTCGCCTCCAGCAGCGGGGGCTGCCGCGCCTTCACCCGCGAGCTACGCCGCATGGTATGGCCTACGAAGTTCAAGCCGGACCTGCCTCCTCGCTACGACGTCACCCTCAACCCCCACAGAGTTCCTGCAGCTCTACACTCTGAGCATCGAGGCGGCGAACGGTGATGACAAAGGTCATGGCGAACTGGTTCCCCATGGCCCACAAGGACGCGCCACGCTCTTGGCTCATGAACCTTCCCAAAGCGTCGATTTCTTCATGGGCCGAGCTGTGCTGGCAGTTCATTGCCAACTTCAAGGGCACGCATGAGCGCCCTGACAAGACTCTCCGCAAGTACATCCGGCGCTTCAGCCAAGTGCGCAGCAAGATCCCGCGTGCCTCCACCGCCGCCATCATCTCCGCATTCTCCTCCGGCGTCACGGACGTCTGGATGCGCGAGAAGCTCGCCATCAACGATGAGCTTGACACCATGGTTGAGCTGTACGACCTCGCTGACAGATGCGCCAAGGCTGAAGAGGGTCGCCTCTTCATCCACAACGACCCAGATGTGGCACCTGATGCTGCCAAGGCCAAGAGCAAGGTCGCCAAGCGCAAGGGCCCTGCCGTGCTTGCGGCGGAGCCCGAGCAGAAGCGCAGCCGCGACCGCAACGAGCCCAAGAAGGATGGCTGCCCGTATTGCGCCTACCATGACATGTTCTCCCACAACACCGAAGACTGCCACGAGCTCAAGCTGCTTCGCGAGAGCTGCTAGGACGGACGCGGCGGCCGCAACGATCGCGGCGCCGACCGCGGAGGCGGCTACAACAACAACCGCTGGGGAGATCGCGGCAACAACAACTTTCGGCAGGGCCGACACGACCAGCCGTGGCTGGCCAATCCTTAGGCCAACGCCGCTCTGCCGCCGCTGCCTCAAAGGAACAACGGCAACCAGCCTGACGAGGGCACCGGGGGCTACCAAGAGCCTCGCGAGGTGGCATGCATCCTCGGCGGGGCCCAGGCCCCCCGTCCAACCGCCACTTCAAGCAATTCGCTCGTGAGGTGAACGCAGCCCTCCCGAGGCCTGAGGCTTCTCAGCCCCTCAATTGGTTGCATTACACCATCTCCTTCGACTCCAAGGACCACCCCAAGTCCACGGAGGCAGTGGGAGCGATCCATGCTGTCCACCCCCACCATCAGCAATGTTGCTGTCACTAAGACGCTCGTCGACGGAGGCGCAGGACTCAACGTGATCTCCATCAAGACCTTCGAGAAGCTCCAAGTACCCTACGAGCAGCTGATGCCGACGAGGCCCTTCTCAGGCGTCACCGATGGCTCCACGCTGCCTCTGGGCAGGTGCGCCTTCCCATCACCTTCGGCACCCTCAAGAACTACCCCACTGAACTCATCGACTTTGATGTGGCGCACATTGGCCTGCCGTACAATGCCATCTTGGGCTACCCTGTACTCGCCAAGTTCATGGCAGTGACCCATCACGCCTACAACATCCTCAAGATGCCGGGCTGCAGTGACATCATCACCGTCCACTGCGACGAGAAGGATGCAGTCCGCTCCCTCGTGAGCGCCTACAAGGCTGCCGCCACCGCCTACCCCGCTGATGAAGACGACGTTGAGCCTCATGAGGCCACACCCGGAAAGAAGAAGCAACTATTCTCTCAGGCGCGCGCCAAGACAAAGAAAGTGTCGGTGGATGGCAGCGGCTCAGGCCCTGCCTTCACCATTGGCACCGGCCTTTCTCCTGCATAGGAAGACGCGCTCGTCACCTTCCTTCGGGAAAATGCGGATGTGTTCGCTTGGACAGCATCTGATTTATCCGGTGTGCCGAGGGAGGTGATCGAGCACCACTTAGCGGTGTGCCCCAATGCACGCCCCGTGAAGCAAAAGGCATGGCGCCAGGTGCTAGAGAAGCAAGAGTTCATCGTCAAAGAAGTTCAGAAGCTACAAGAGGCAGGATTTATCCGTGAGGTGCGCCATCTCGAATGGCTTGCCAACCCAGTCGTAGTACCCAAGAAAGGCGACAAGGAGCGAATGTGTGTGGACTTCACGATCCTTAACAAGGCCTGCCCTCAAGATCCTTTCCCGCTGCCTCACATCGACCAGATCGTGGACTCCACCGCCGGGTGTGAGTTGCTGTGCTTCCTCGCCTTCTCAGGCTACCACCAGATCAAGATGGCGACGGAAGACATGGAGAAAACGGCCTTCATCACCCTCTACGGGATATACTGCTACATCTGCATGCCCTTTGGCCTGAGGAGTGCCGGAGCCACCTTCCAGAGGCTGATGCGCATCGTCCTGGGGCCCCAGATGGGAAGAAACGTGGAGGCCTACGTCGACGACATCGTTGTCAAGACGCGCGAGGCCTGGTCCCTCATCGCGGACCTCGAGGAAACATTCGCCAACCTGCGCAAGATCAACCTCAAGCTCAACCCCGACAAGTGTGTCTTCGGAGTCCCTTCCGGCAAGCTGCTTGGCTTCCTGGTCTCCCACCGCGGCATTGAGGCTAACCCTGAGAAGATTAAGGCCATCGAGAGGATGCGCCCTCCCCAGAACCTCAAGGAAATGCAACGCCTGGTGGGATGCATGGCCTCGCTTGGGCGCTTCATCTCCAAGTTTGGCGAGAGAGCCCTGCCATTCTTCAAGCTCATGAAGAGATCCGGCCCCTTCAAGTGGACTCCTGAGGCTGAAGCGGCCTTCAAGGACCTCAAGAGGTACCTGACGAGCCCGCCCATCATGGTCGCGCCACGCTCTTGCGAGGCCCTGCTCCTGTACTTGACAGCCAGCCCCCAGATGGCCAGCGCGGCCTTGGTGGCGGTACGAGAGGAGCGTGTCTGCATCCACAAGAAGCCAGTTGAGGCCGCATCGGCACCTGCCGAGGCAGTGCCATCACCTGCCGAGGGCCCTCCTCAGGAGGCCCCTGACGAGGCGCCTCGCGAGCCGCCTCCTGAGCCCTCTGAGTCTCATGAGCCTCTCGGGCCCTCGAGAGAGCAAGCTGCTGCCGCAACTATACGCCTCGTTGAGCACCCCGTGTACTTCGTCAGCATGGTGCTGCGAGATGCGCACGAGCGTTACCCTATGCAGCAGAAGCTCCTCTTCGTGCTTCTCACTGCCTCCAGGAAGCTATGCCATTACTTCCAGGGCCATCCCATCAAGGTGATCACATCTTATCCCTTGGAGCAAGTTCTGCGCAGCCCCAATGCCGCTGGCCGTGTCGCCGAGTGGAACATCGAGCTGCAGGCCTTCGAGCTAAAATTCTGCACCACAAGGACGATCAAGGGCGCAGCCTTGGCAGACTTCGTGGCGGAACGGACGGACCCGCACCAAGAAGAGCCTTGTGAGGATGAATCCCTCCTGCCTGGGGATGAAGCACCTGGCGGCTGGACCGTACACTTCGATGGCGCGTTCTCTCGACAGGGCACGGGGGCCGGCATCGTGCTCACTTCGCCGACAGGAGACAAGGTCTACCATGCTGTCCAACTCTGCTTCAAGCATGACGACAAGGTCTCCAACAACATCGCAGAGTACGAAGGCCTCATCGCTGGGCTCAAGGCTACCTCTGCTCTGGGCATCAAGCACAATATCATCAAGGGCGACTCTCAGCTCCTCGTCAACTTCTCCAACAAAAGCTACAAGCCCAAGGACGAGCACATGGCCACCTACTTGGAGGAAGTGCGCAACCTTGAGAAGCGCTTCCTTGGCCTGGAGCTCCAGCATGTCCCTCGTGGCAGCAACAAAGAAGCAGACGACATCGCCAAGCGGGCATCTCGCCGCGAGCCGCAAAACCCCGGCGTCTTCGAAGAAAGGCTCCTGAGGCCATCAGCTGCACCACCTGCCGCGAGCGCCACGACGCCTCAAGAGGAGCTCCCTCTCGCACCACCCGCAGGCGCACCTAACTGCGGCCGATCTTCAGGCGCTCGCTTGCTGCTCGCGCTGGAGCCTCAAGCGGACAGCTGGGTCGCAGAGTTCAAGGCCTACTTGCAAAACGGCACCCTCCTGGAGAAGGACTCGGAGGCAGAGCGTGTGGCTTGCCAGGCCACCGCTTACTGCTTAAAGGATGGCGAGCTCTACCGGAGGCACCCCAACGGCGTCGCGCTGTGATGCATCTCCGAAGAGCAAGGGCGCGAGCTATTTGCCGACATCCATGGTGGAGACTGTGGCCACCACTCTTCATCGCGCACTCTCGCTGGCATGGTGTTCCGCAGTGACTTCTACTGGCCCACAACGCATCAAGACGCCACTGAACTGGTCCAATCCTGCGAAGCCTGCCAATTCCATGCCAAGCAAATCCACCAGCCCGCGCAAGGCCTCCAGATGATCCCACTCTCGTGGCCCTTCACGGTCCAAGGGCTGGACATCTTGGGCCCCTTCCCGCGCGCAACAGGCGGCTACCGCTACCTCTATGTCGCCATCGAAAAGTTCACCAAATGGGCGGAAGTCGAGCCTGTCTGCAGCATCCTGGCAGGATCAGCCGTCAAGTTCATCAAGGGCCTCGTGAGCCGCTTTGGCGTCCCCAACTGCGTCATCACTGACAACGGCTCGCAGTTCACCAGCGGCCTCTTCAAGTCATACTGCGCTAGCCTTGGCACGCAGATCTGCTACGCCTCCGTGGCACACCCGCGAAGCAACGGCCAGGCCAAACGCGCCAATGCTGAGGTCCTCAAGGGCCTCAAGACACGAAGCTTCACGAAAAAGCTTGACGCCTGCGGCAAAGGCTGGCTTGACGAGCTCCAGTCCGTGCTATGGTCAATCCGCAGAATAGCAACCAAGCCCACTGGCGAGACTCCCTTCTTCCTCGTCTACAGAGCGAAAGCGGTCCTTCCTTCTGAGCTCAAGCACGGGTCTCCGCGAGTCCTCGCCTTCAATGAGGCTCATCAGGACGGATCGCGAGAGGCTGACCTGCTGCTCCTCGAGGAAGCCCGTCGCCAGGCTGCTCTATGCGCTGCCCGATACCAGTAGGCTTTGTGTCGCTATCACAGCCGCAACATATGCCCCCGCACCCTCGAAGCTGGCAATCTCATCCTACGAAGGATCCTTTCCAGAGAAGGACTCCACAAGCTCTCACCCTTGTGGGAAGGCCCATTCAGGGTTGCCCATGTCTCCCGACCTGGCGCCGCTCGACTGGAGACGGAGGAGGGTGGAGCTATACACGCTCCGGAGCTTCTCTTTGTGCTTGCCTGATGGGCCCGCAAGAGCTCCCTCCCACAACCCAGTGGAAGCCCCATGCTCAGCGCTGGCGGAACGATCAAACTGAGGGCGCCACCTGGCTGCACCATCCTCAAGCTGTCCCGTGCCGGACAAGGCAACCTCTTCTTTTGGATGTGAAACTGAGGGCGCCATGCGGCTGCACCATCCTCAAGCTGACCCGTGCCGGACACGGCTGCCTCATCTTTTTGGTTGTGTAATGAACCTTATTATTATGCTGCAGCAAAGTTTTATTTCCTAAGTATCATGTGTGCTTGGTAATTTGCCTACTTCAGGAGTTGTGCACGCTCGCGATCTCCCTCCTGCGCATCACGCGAGTGGGGGTTGGACACGGTGCCTGTGCTCGGGTCAGTCCCATCAGCACTGCAAAACCCAAGTGACTGAGCTCTGGCTCGCGGGCCTGCTCCCGTGCACGTCACCTCACCAAGTTCCTTGGTGCCTTGTCTCCTCGCGCGACACCCACGAGCGAACTAGCAAGCATGCACCGCTCCTCTGTTTGTGAAACTTGTCGGCATGCAGTTATCACAGGAACAAGGCACACAGAAGGCATCGCGAGTGCTGCCTCACGAGGAAACCCATGGCAAGCAGCCTCCTTACGAAGCCTATAGGAAGCCTCGCGAGCGCTGCCTCACGGGGCGGCCTGCGGTGGCCATCTTCGCCAAGTACCAATGGGAAGCCTCGTGAGCGAGAGCCTCACGAGGCGTGCTCCACAGCCACGACACGACAATCACCACACTCCGTGAAAAAGCTAAGTCTAAGAACGTCTCGCGAGCTGCTCTCAGCACCCCTCAAGCTCTCCTCTCCCCGCAACCTTGCTGAGTGCTGGTGTTTTCTCCTTTGCACAAGCCGCTTGCACGTCAAAGGAGGGCTTCCTGAGCATCACACCTCAGGTTCCCTTGCCGCCCCTCAGAGCCCTACACCCTCTAGCCTTGTCTAGGCATGCGTCCTAACATACCAGCGACGGTCGTAGCCCGCTCGAGGTCTGGGTCCCGACGACGTAGAGCACCAAGGCATGCAAGAAGAGAAAAATAAGCCTCACAAGGGGGCCTCACGAGGAACACGAATTACAGCAAATCATGAAGTACTTATCTTAAGCGCAAAAGTCATGTTTACACGCCCCCACGGGGCTGCATCAATCTTGATACAGGATAAACAAGAGAAAAAAGGGCTTAAGAGCATGCGCCGCCGCCGTCGTCGTCGCCATCGCCTTCGCCATCTTCAACCTCGCCGGAGCTCTTGCTGCTGCCATGGGAGAACTTCTCGAGTAGGGCATCGACGTGGTCCTCCACCGCCTTCTCGAGGCCGTCTCAGAGCTCCTCGGGGATAGGGACCATCGCCCTGTCAAAGTAGAAGTTGGCATCGACACGAAGGAGATAGCTGAAGATGCGTGTCGCCGCCTGGCTGAGGAGGTCGCGGCACTCATCTTCAATTATGCTGTTCACCCGCTTGGCCCCGACCTCAAGCCGCTCCACCAGCTTGGTGAAGAAGTCGAGGTAGCTGGCATCGTGGGTCTCAAGGGGGCCCCTGAGCCTCTCCTGGATGATGTTGGTCAGGGCGCCACGGGCTCGGAGCTGGAGAGAGTGGAACATCTTGGCGCGCTCGTGTTGCCGTCCCTGCGCCCGGGCTGCCTCGTCCCTGGCCTGCTCCACGACGTTGGAGACACTGCCCACCTGCTGCTGGAGGGAGGCCAGTTCCCCCTCCACGGCTGCCTTGGCCTTGAGCGCAGCCTCCCGCCTGTTCTCCGCCTCCGTCAGCACCTCCTTGAGGCCGGTGATCTTCTGCTGGAGCTCCTCACCCTTATTCTTGAAGCGGTCCTCCTGGGCCTTCAGCTTCTTGCTATGTTCCGCGGCAAGCGCCTGGCGAATCCTCTCGGTCTTCGCGTCAGCATACGCCTGGATCTTCTTCTCCTTGATCTCCAGCTGGGCGTTGGCCCTCTGCATGCGCTGGCTGTAGGAGGCCTGGGCGGTAGCCACCTAGCGATCCAGCGTCTCCAGGCGCTCGCGCTCCGTGGCCTGCTCGGTGGTGGTCCTCGCGAGCTCCCGCTCACGAAGCACGAGATCCGCCTCGCGGCCTGCAAGAGCCTCGGAGCGCTTGTCGAGCTCGACCTCCTGCGCCTGGAGCAGCTGCACCTGAGCAGTGTGCTGCTCCTGGAGCACCTTCGTGCGAGCCTCCACCTCCTCGCGGCACTTGTCGGCCGCGTCGGCCTCCCGGATGGCATTCTCGAAGATCTCCTTCGCCTCAAAGGCAGCCTTCTCACGCTTCTCCCGCCCAGCTTGACAGCGATGTCGAGTTGCCGCCACCCCTTCGTGAGGCGCAGGCGCTCCCCAGCGAGGCACATCTCCTCCGCCTAGAGTTCCACCTCGAGTTGGACCAGAGCTGCCCTGGCACCCTGCAGAACCCCACGCTTGAGCAATGTGCAGCTGTTCACGAGCTGCAGGGCCCAGTCCGGGCTCGGCTCCTCATCGCCCTCCACCGTCACGGCCTGGGAGGGCCCGGCACCAGGCCCCCTCCGGGCCTCCGCATCCGCACTCCCTTTAGGGGCCTCGTCGCTCGTCAGGAGCGGGGGGCTCATCGGTATCTCCTCCTCCTCATGCCGCAGTGGCATACTCCGTGGGCTCGTCGTGCCCGTGGTGGGAGCCTCACGCGCCGGCGAGCGCTGGGGGCTTGCCGGGGCGCCGGCGGTGGCTGTAGCCTCCTTGGTGAGGGAGGAGCTCGGTGGGGGAGTTGGCGCCTCAACCTCCTCCATCGCTGCGTCCTCTCCTGCATCGGGCGCCTCGGGAGGCGATGCCCCTCCTCCAGAGACCACCTCCCGAGGCTTGTCTTCCTTAGCCTCAGGAGCCGCGTCCACGCGCGGCTCCGGAGGAGCCACCTGCTCCTGCTCCACCTCCGCGTGCCCCGTTCCAGCTTCGGGGTGGCGGGTGGCCTCTGCGCGCCCTTTGGTGCCTGCGGTAGGCGCCGGGGCCCCCTTCGAGATTGGGGTCTTTGATTTCTTCTTCTTCATGGGCCTCCTGCATGAGCGAGGGTTCAGCCCCAGACCTCGGGAGGAAAGAGAGAAAACACAAGGAAAGAGAATAGATGCTGTGACTTACTCATCGTTGGGGACCCATTTCCTCTTCATCAGTACTGGCAGCGGCCGGCTGCCACTGCCACTCTCGCGAGGCTTCTTCGCGTCGCCCCCGGAGGGTGTGGCGTGAGGCTCGGCAGCCCCGACCTTGGCACTGTCCTTCTCGGTGGGGGGCTCGGTCGCCCTGCCATCCGTGCCAGTCTTCTTCGCAGGGGGCTCGGTGCCCCCACCACCGGCGCCTATCTCCTCCACGCACGGCTTGTCAGCCGACGCGCTGGTGCTCCCTTCACCTCCCGCGCCAACAGGCCGGGAGGGCACAACCCTGAATTGGGCGCCATTGTCATCGTCATCCTCGAGGTCGCAGATGAGCTGGCGGCGGATCCGCTGGTCGGCCCGCCATCGCTCCCCTCTGCGGCGCTTGCCAAGGCCTCGGCGTCGCCGTGGTCTCTCGAGCCGGGGACCACCACAAACGGATTCTCGTGAGGCCCCTCGAAGCCCTCTGGCACCAGCCCCCACTGGTCGAAGATCGGCATCTCCGCGACCAGCTCATCCCTTTCCTGATAGCGATACTGCGGGAGCGCATCCTGTGGCGGATCGTTCGCGCTGCCGCCGACCAAGATCTGCATGATCTCCTCCAACACCTCCGACGGCAAATTGTCGACACTTAGCCTCATGGGGTCCTTCGAGCCGGTGATCTCCCACACTGGATGCGAGCGCCTCTGGAGAAGCGTGATGCATCGTCGCAGGAACTCCTTCACGACCATCGCCCCCGTGAGCCCAACATCCTTCATCTCGGCCATCCGTCCCCACACGGGCGCCAGCCTCGGGTTAGTGAGCTTCTCGTGCTCCCAGCCGGAGCTCTTCGCGACGGGGTCCGCCGGGATCATCAGCAGCGGGCTATGCTGGCACGCGTCCACATAGACCCAGCACTGCCTATAGCTCTCCACCTTCCTCGAGATCTTCAGGTTGATGGTGTCGTCCTCCGTCCCCTTGACGCTGAGGAATGAAGCGCACGCTGAACGATGATTCACCGCGGTCAGCTGCAGGCTGAAGAAATGGCGGAAGAGCGCCACCGAGGGCATCACGCCCATGAAGGCCTCGTAGAAGAAGGCGAAGGTGGAAAGGAGGAGGACGGAGTTCGGCTGGAGGTGGAGCGCGTGGATCTGATAGTGCGACAAGATGGCATTGAAGAAGTCGGAGAACGGCGGCACCAAGCCGGCGTAGACACTGTGGAGGAAGAGGGGGAAGGTCGTTGCATCTAGCTCGCGCGGCGGGTGCGAGCCCGGCCAAATCTGCGTCGCCTCCCACTCGTTGGTGGCGGCGGCGGTCATCGGAATCACCTTCTCCAACCCCTTTCTGTTGGCGATGATGGAGCGTGACAGGGCCGGCTCCAAGGCCGGCACGGTCGGGGCCACGGCCGCCGCCCTGCCCTTCTTGCCAGCGGGTGCCATTGCTGCGCGGTGAAGCTTTGGAGGCGAGAGGAAGAAGAGGATGCAAGGAGTCGGGCGCTAGGAGGCGAGGAGGAGAGGATGAAGGCAATGATGATTCTGTGCCACGCGCGGCTAGTTTTATGGCAGTGCGGGCGGTTACCAAGGCGTAGTGGGGAAGCGGGGGCGTCCCTCGTCCCGTCGTGTGCCACACGTCCCAGCCTGGGCCCTGCAGTCGGTTAGGGCCTACGCTGTTTCGCTCCCAACGGGCGGGAACATGCGCGCCACGGGCCCGGGGGCTACTGTCGGGCCAGTGGGAACCAGGGTACCACGGCCCGTCTACCTATGGCCTAGGAAGTAACACACGACGAAGGCCCAAGAGGCGGCCCGACTAGGGGCGCCGTGGAGCAAGACACCTCGCGAGGCGCTTGCCTCATGAGGACACCCTCCGCAAGGAGCGAACCACCAAGACTTGGCAGCAACAGCAGGAAGCCTCATGAGGCAGCCTCCCGAAGCCGCCCGAGCTTGGCGCCAGCCGCGTGGTCCCCATGTGGGTGACGCACCCCCGCAAGACGACGACAGCGACATGAGCCGTACCAGCAGGCGCAGACAGGGAGGATTTCCTCTTTGGTGCTAAGGGGGCAGCGCCCGCTGCCCACCCCCAAAGCAAGCCCCAAAGCCTGCACGTTTGGTGTATGAAGACCAGGACGATAAGGAGCAAAGGGCGGAGGTCATCACTGAGCCCACCGGCGCGTCATGGATAACATATTTGCAGGCAAAGACCGCCTTTTGTCAGGATAAGCCTGGGCACCTATCCCCTTTCAAACTGTCGTTGTGTGTGGCTACCCTTACCGCCAACATTTTTGGGGGAAGAGGACCAAGGCGGCTATAAAAGGGGCAGTGCTGCCACCATAGGTAGGACCTTCTTTTTTTCGATCGATTCCTCCTTCTCCTACCTTGTACACTTGTGCACACAAGAGCAATCAAAACCACAAGCAGGAGTAGGGTTTTACACTGCGAGGTGGCCCGAACCTAGGTAGCTGCTGTGTCCCCTGTCGTGCCTTGTGCGTAGCGCGCTCTCGCCATAGCCTCGTCGTGGTCACCGTCTAGTTAGAAGGAACGAGCGTGCCCCCAGAGTTCAAACCAGGGTCCCCGGAGCCCCGATTCCGACAGCGGGTGATGCCTCGGCGGTCGACGGTGGGGTGGCGGCAACGGCGGCCGGCAACAGCTGCTGTCGGGCAGCGGCGGTGGAGTGTGTGGTGGGTGGTGTGCGCACATGCAACAGGGCCGCCACGCGCACTACACGCGGCCGGGGACTGCACTGCCGCCGCGGTGCAGCCTCCTAGCTGGAGTTGTCCTCTGACAGCGGAGTGGCCGAGCGACGACGATGGACCGGTGCCATTGGCGATTGTGGGAGAAGCAGACGAGATAAGCTACGGGGAGGGAGGGGGAGATGCAATGCGGACTCACCGGCCGTGAGGGTTTATATACCAGGCCGGTAAGCATTGGGGTTTTGGGGGATTTCACCGAGTCGGGCGGGAAGCTTGCGCGGTTGCACGCGGGAACCTGCGCGGTTGCATGGGAACGGGCTCATCGATGATTCATTGGCGCCTCTTCGAGCCAATGCGTGGCCAAAAGAAACGCCTGTGCGGTGCTCAAGCTTGCACTCGAAGCCTTGGGTGGCAATGCGGTGACAAGACGTGCGAGAGGAGGATGAAATGACACGTACACATACGGTTAATAAAAAGAACGTTTGCGATTTAATTACCTAGCAAACGGCTGTTCTCTACGCAGTGTCGCGAACAATTGTTCACCCACAGTGTGATATGAAACCCGATGTTGTTCCACATCACGCCACCGGCTCGCAACTATCGGTCAGCTTGTAGACGGCCATTCCCTATGTGTTCAACTGCTCTATGCATGTGGTGGCTCGCGGTTGAGGCGGCCGCGGCGTGCTCTGCTCGTGTCCCTCCACGGATGCTCTGCTCATGTCCCTCTACGCGCTCTGCCTGCGTCGACCCTCTGCGTGCGCTGCCAGCGTTTGGGGCTAGCGCACGATCATGTACGTTCACGGTGCCATATGCATGCGGTTGTGCCGGGCACGGCGCCACGATGCAGTTACCCGCTACAAAAACTGCCATGTGGACATGCTGAGAATCCAGGCCGTCCGGCCCCCATTTATTCCCATGGCCATTTACCTTAATCTCTCGCGCTCCACAATAGAATAAGCACACCCACAACGACACATACAAAGAGGATATCTAGCGGCTCCAATGGCGCTCCCAGCGGCTGACGACGACGGCGGGCGGCAGTTCACCACGCGTCACATAGTGGACACCCACGTGAGGGGGGAGCAGCTCTCGGTGGTGTACACCAACGAGCCGATCTCGGTGGAGAGCTCCATCCACACTATGGAGCAGTTGCTTACTGAGGATAAGTACGAAGTGGTCGGCTTCGACCTCGAGTTCACCGGCGGTCGTGCCGTGTATGATCAGAAGGTTGCCGTTTCCCAGTTGTGCGTGTGCCATCACGTCCTTGTCTACCACTACTCCCTGGCTACAAGGCCTTGTGAGTGTTTCGCCAGGTTTATCAATAGCCCCGACTACAGATTCGCTATGGTGGACACCTTCAACGATCTAAAGGTGCTCAATACTTCGGGCTTGGCCTGCCAGAAGCTTGTCGACGTCCAAGGCCAATACAGGGTCTGGGGCAGAAAGAAGGCGAAGGACTCCCTGGTTGACCTCACCGTGGCCATCATCGACCCCTACTACGGAGACATGAAGGATGAGTGCAACAAGAACAAGGATGCCTGGCACGAGGCCTGGGTGCAGAGACTGGATGAAGAACACGTCAAGTACGCGGCCAAGGACGCGTACACAAGCTACGAGATGTACAGGCAGATCGTTGACATGAGGAAGTGCCTCCTTCCTGTAGACGACAAGGGATCGAGCCACAAGTAGAGCAGTGGTGGCAGCGTCACAAGAAGTAGATGATTAGATGATTGTTTCTCCTAGTTTAGTATGCATGTAATTGTTTATTGAGGTGTGTGCAAATGTTATGTATAGTCACTTATGTAATTGAATGTTTAATTTGGTTGTGCAATCATGTTCTTATAAGTATATATGTTGTTGTTCTGTAGACAGAGCATAGATGTTGTGCAGACAGAGCAAATCACATCGCACACGGACTAAACTACGGAACCCGTCGGCGATGATTTCATCAATCGCTGACAATTGTATACCAGCAAGTGTTTGCCCACAACACACACAACTTATTAGCAGGAATCGTCTATGTTATTATTGGTCTTCCCACACAATTCTGATTACTGACCTGTTTGCCGGGTATCACACACATCTTTTTAAGCTGAATCGTTTGTGTTTATTTTGGCATATCACAAACAGTTCATCCGAGTGATATGTATGCCGCCTATCGCACACACCTTGATCTGGCTAACCGTTTATGTTGTTTTGGCTCATCGCAAACAGTTCATCCGAGTGATCCGTATGTCGTCTATCGCACACACCTTGATCTGGCTGACCGTTTTTGTTGTTTTGGCTCATCGCAAATAGTTCATCCGAGTGAACTATATGCCATCTATCGCACACACCTTGATCTGGCTGGCCATTTCTGTTATTTTGGCTCATCACAAACAGTTTGTATGGATCAATTGTATGCCATGATTCGCACACGCAACTCTTTCTGAATCGTGCTTGATGGATCCGCTATCACACACAGTTCATTTTATTGGTGACGGTTTTATTACGATACCGTTTGCGATTAATGTATCCCACACAGTTTGGTCGATTGGTCTCCTATACATGCGTCGCGTTAGGACCATCCTGCAGTAGTGTGGTGCAAGTGTGGCCAGCTTAACCACACCATCGGATTACAGATCAAGAACACATGCATACATGCAGGGCTAAAGAAAATCATTGGATCTATTGTGATTAATGTGCATGGTATGAATAAGGAACATGGTTTTACAACTAAAAGTAGTAACTGGCAGTTGTTGCAAACATGCAATTTGATGCAAACACCAAATTAAACAGCAGTTGAGGAAATGGTGCCTATCGAAATCTATACTAGAACAAAGTTTGAAGGTTTGAGAAGGATGGACTTACATTAGAAGTTAACACCGGATCTACAAAGCCCTTCTCCAAGTTGATGGAGGGATAATTCAAGAAATTCACCACATAAACTTCTTCATAAGCATTGCCTTTATTCTACATTGTGCATAGAGTAAATATAGATATAATAATATTGGAACAAATAGAGGATAATGAAGCCAAGATGCAGAGTGATGATACATAATCAAATAGCTATAAATTAATTACAGCGTTACAAGGCAAAAGGTACTGAAAAGAGCAATGCAGAGCTCAACACTGAAGTGACATTGACTTTATTCAACATTTTGGTAAGAGTAAATGAAGATCTGATAATTTGGTGAAAATGGAGGGCGGGGAAGATAAGATGCAAAGTAATGCTGCACAATCAACTATCTGCCAATGTAAGTACAGTGATACATGACAAAAGGTACTTACAAGAGCAATGTAGAGCTAAACTTCTTCATAACCATTGGGTTTATTCTACATTTATGTAAAGTAAATATAGATCTTATAATTTGGAGCAAATAGTGGATAAGGAAGCTAACATGTGCAATGGTGGTACATAATCAAATAGCTATGAGTGTAAGTATGGTGATAAATGGCAAAAGATACTGACAAGAGCAATGTAGTGCGCAGTATAGTTACGAGATCTTGTGATCCCTTCAGAATGGATATTCATCTGCAAGCAGTTTTCATACAAGAGAGATGGTAAGGCCCATGCAGAAATGTAGTTCGAATTGTGATGTGATATCATAGACAATTCCTTACGTTGGGGACGAGACTACTGTGTAACAAGCTTATTCCAATCAGCATCTTGTAAATGTAGCACAACAGACTTTACAAAAATTTCATTTAGAGGCTTCCCATCGAAGTGTGCTATCCTCAGGCAGCAACGATACTACCACAACACATGGTTGAAAAGCGCAACCAAGCTTTACTCGTCGTGACTATCCAGATCGGTCCTCGCCTGATCATCCAGATCGGTCCTCGCCTGACTATCCAGATCGGTCCTCACCTATTTAAAAGAAATAGAATGATTGTTTTGTTGAGTCGGTAGAAAGCTAGGTAGTAAATGCCAAGAATAACATTTCGTACACGTAAGTTGTAGAGGAAGATTTGAAATTGGTGTTTGTCTTCACTATAATCCTCCCATGATGGGAAGATACGCACAAAGTTCCTAACAACAATGAAAGCATTATATTTTAAACTGGGAATAACCGGAATGGTGTTCCTATCTGCTAGAATTGGGGCTCTCTGCAGTTGGAATAGGGCTTTGGCCTGTGGAGTTGGTATACTTTTTGCTAGAGTGGGTTTATTTGTGGTACAGTTGGTGCTATGGGAACTGCAATCGGCATACCTTTTGCCGGAGTGTGGGTCATGTGTGGTGAAGTTGGTGCTATGGCTAGTGGAGTAGGGGTACAGTCTGCTAGAGTTGGGGTTGTGTTTTCTGGGTTGGCGCTATGGCCACTAGAACTGGGGTGATATCTGATTTCTGTACTCCTTCAGGATCTGCAATCACCCTCTTCCTTTTGGACGTCTGTTACAAAAAACAACATTTGAATGGAAAAACATGGTATGAAGATAGATGGAATAAGTACTGAAAATGGATAGGCATGGCATATTCACATATACTAGATGACCCATTGCGCCAATTGGCGCAGGGACCAACTCCAACCTACAAGCTAAGCGAAATATATGAAACTTAAAAGGGAAGTCAAGTGAACTATTTGAATAGACCAAGAAGAAAAGCAACTAATACAACCAAAACTTTAGGTGAATTGTTTGATGGATATTCACATTTGCATCGCCCATGCTTGTCTCTATAAACACCGACATATCTACCTATGCCTCTCATGCACACGGATGCACTCTATCTCTCTCTCTCTCTCTCTCTCTCTCTCTCTCTCTCTCTCTATGTGAAAACCATCCCTGGCCCGTTAGCCTGGAAGTTAAGTGACCTATTCAAAACATAGAATGAAAGTTAATTAAACTATTTGAAGAGACCAACTTCAGCCATTGGCACAAAGGCGTTTCTTGTGAGTGGTCTGCAAGTGATCTTATCGTCGACAGAAGCCCATCTTTTTCTTTTGCCAGTCAAAACAACCCAACAGCCGGGTCCATAGAAAGACTGGGCACACCCCCACGGCGCCAATTGGCGCAGAGACCAACTCCAATTGCAGTCCATAGGTACATAAATGTTGAGCACACCCCCACGTCACCCGACTCTAGCCGGATGGTGTGTGCTATGATGTCTGCCCGACCTTTCAACGCGGCTGCCCCAGAAGTTAAGTGTACTATTTGAAACATAAAATTGTAAAAAGACATCTCTCATGAGAGCAAACAATTATTTTGTATTGTGTTTGTACTTACCATTAATGGAAGCTCGTATCCTTCATACGATCTGGTGTCGCAAACGATCAATTCTATTCGGGTCTACATACTCTCACCCTTTACGACGGGGGACGTACCTATCGGGGTTGCTTGTGTAAAGGTGTTGCATTAGCGATCGACGACGGCCTTGTCCAGTGATCTTTAGGTTGGATTCGGTTGACTCAGAGAAGGAGAATGTCGCGCCACTCCTGATTAGTTAGGTGTTGTGCGATAGCCATGGAGGTCGTTGCCTATTCTATCACACGCCAGGGTCCATGTCCAACATTGCGTACAACCCTATATGGCAGCTTTTGAGGTCCAGTTAACTTCGGGTACGGCCAATCCTGGTTACAGGGAAACAAATAACAATGACACAATTTCCCGAGTCCTATGTCCGTCCTTCTTTTGCCAGCCAGGGCAACCCAGTAGACAGGTCGATAGAAAGACCAACCGAAACCCCCACCGCACATGACCCAAAACATTGGAACGGTGAACTCCTACTCGGAACAACTCAGGCGACTCGGAACCACCCGGGCAGACGTCAGTAGAATTTGCTAGCATGACAGAATTTTGCTCTCGGTTGTCAATGTCTTCATCAAGGATTCTGTGATGTAGTACAAACACGGGTACTCATGCCACCACTATTTTGAGCATTGCGATGAGCTGGACAGGAAGCGCAGAACATGTCAGTTGTCCAGATTCAATGTTTCGTGATTAGTCCCTTTAGTGATCCGGTAAAGGAGGAGAAAGGATTCTCGCCTTTTTCCCCATAGGTGACCCTGAGTTATCAAACCCATGAGAGGAAGAAACCCTTGAAGTCAAAGGTTTCTACCAAGCTTTTGCAAGAGTATTAATTCCAGCTTTGACCGGATCAAAATCAAATTGAAACTGAAAACACTTATAATAAAAATAGGCATGGGTATGAATACTTTTATTACAACCATATATCTATGAACGGGATCATCATGAATTAAACTTGTGCTCCGAAATTCATCCATCGAGATGTCCTTGCAACATATCGAAGTGGCAATGTGTCCAAATTACATCTTGATCAGCACGCGTCCTGCATAAAGAGTCAGTTGTCCAACTGAAAGGCCCTATCCGTCACGCGGGGTTGCCCCGGTAATTAAGATAGAAATCAGACAAAAGCATTGGGCGTTTAATGACTACACCTCTTGTATCCCCAAGGATAGGATCCGTGTTACCGTACTAAACCTTTCTATCACTGGTTTTTAGAATAACACTTCATAGTCGCCCTGCCCTTAGCCTCTCCGTGGCTCGCTCTCCATGATCCTGGGTACCTGCAGGGACGAAGAACGCGGATGAGACAAGGGACAACTATGAAGCAATTTTATGTTACACATACGGGATGTTAATTCAAAGTACTTCCATCGATCCCTCCAACAAATACATCAGGTTGTAGGGCTATGCCTCAACCCATGACCTTACCGAAGTACTCACACATGGAGATCAGATCACAAGGAGAAATCATTGAAGAACACATCGTGAAGATTGATTGATAATATGTCTTACAATAGTTGCCGGATGTGATGCACGATTACAAAGTATGGTTAGTTGGATGAGTGCTATGGTGGCAGCTATGGAGATGGGAAATGATGGCGGCTAGGGTTGCTGATGAGGATGAAGGTCTCGATGATGATTTGCAGCTCTTCTCGTTGCTCTTCTAGCATGGGGCCCTTTATAAAGTTTGTTTAGGTGGATCAGGCGACGCCTCTGGCACTCCATACGACTACACATACGAGCGCGTGCGGTCGTATGCAACACTATCTTTTGCTCTGTTTCCTCTGGTACGCCTCCCACTTGATCTCCTCTATCTCCTCTTTACTCCTTTACATTTTTGGCTTGATTTCGTACATAAATAGCCCATTTCCTATGGAAACAAAATAAAATCGAATATTGGAATCCTTTGCATTCATTAATCATTAGTAGCAATATTGAAGCGAATATCTCGGCTTTTATGAAATATCTCCGTTTAAACTCAGGTTTGATGAGCATAAAAAAGATACTCATCAACTCCCACAAGCTTAAACTTGATCGTCCTCAAGCAACATAGAGAGAAATCCAGACCATATGGTACTCAGTCATTTAAACCGAAATAGCGAAAAGGTTTTAGTTCACTTACGATCGGTACACCTAGATAGCCCTCCGCTTCTTGACCTGAAAACTTAGTATAGCTGTAGCGGTGGCATGGTTATTATGCAAGTGTTGGTGAAGATAATCGACACAAAGTTCTTGCTCAACAAGACAAACTAACAAAGTAACAATTGATTTTATTTCTCCTAGTTAACACTTGTTTGCTGGGAATGCACGAAAGAGGTTTTCTTTCTTGAGCAATGAAAACATATATTAGGGATTGAAGGGGATGTAAAGACAACATGATTCATGAGTAACTCGCTAACACACCCATGAGTGTCTCATCATCAAGGCTCTCAAGCAATTTATTTCAATCATTGCTTGCTGAAACTTTTGATATCGCATGACGGGATTGTGCCAAAGAAATGATCATGCATAAGGTTTCACAGTGGCTTAATTTTGGGTACTATGGACCAATATGTTATCTCTTTCGAGCTCTTGCGATCAGTACCCGGTATTTACCACATACACACATTCAAGAGAAAGTTGAATAATACTCGATGTAGTCTTGCTACTATGTACGGTAACAAACTCATAGCCAAAATCCGAGCCGAAACTCTGGTGGATCATTATTGGCTAGCGGAGTTCTCATCATAACATGAAGAAAGGTGACAAAGCCACATTTACACACGTACACGTGCATAGAGTAGCAAGGCCATAGCACCAGCGAAAAGTTGAAGCGCCATGTAAGAAATACAACACATATTTTTGGTATAATCTCATTCACCTTTCAACTAAGTTCGTCTGGCAGTTTAATCCACAAGTGCTATTGAGTCTATTAAAATTAACACTATTGGGTTGAGTATCTCAAACATCATCTTCTCTACAAAGTTTCTCAACACCCAAGTCCTTCTAGACATTCTCCTATGCGTGGTTATTCTTTGTTAACATCACTTTAAAAAAGCAGTCCCACGGCAAGTCTCGGTTATCTAGCTTAAACCGAACAAAGGTCACTAACAAGTGCAAAACCTTTTTTTTAACTATCAAGACTTACTCCCACTTGAACACATCACACAAACTAATTCAAGTGCAAAAGACGGGAGTCGTAGGACATACCTTCACAATCATGAATGTACACACTTCTCTTCCATAAGATTGCATTCCTCGTTGTCCGACGTACATCAACTCCTCTGAAATATAAACAAAAATGCAAATGAACCAAGGGCAAAAGAAAAGAGCAAAGCAAAACTTATTCTATTTTTTGTTTTTTGGGTTTTTTAAAGCTAACTTTGCAAACGAAAAATTGCAACCGGCAAAAAGAAAAACGAAAAACAAAAGAAAATAAAAAGCAAAGTGTTGGAACAAACCAACACAAGATGAAGTACAACTTCATTACTGAAGGGATTTGTTGCAAGGAAAACAAATAAATTTCGTACGAGAGAACGAATAAACCCAAGACCCAATCTACTAGATGCTAGCAACAAGTGGGAAAAGGTCTACATACCCTTGTAGAACATGTGCGTTTAACGATCTAAAGATTGTGGGTGATGTAGTCGTACTTTTGTCGGATCAATCCGATGTAGCACCGCACGAACAATGCCTCCAAATTGCACATACGTGCAGCTTGATGTCGTGTCCTCCTTCTTGATCCATCAAGGAAGTGGGAGAGGTGGATGAGATCGATCTCGACAGCATGACGGCGTGGTGGCAGAAGTATGGTGGAAATCCGGTAGAGCTTCGCTAAGAACTGCGCGGATGAGGGACGTATGGAACGAGAGGGGGGCGGTTAGCAACCTGGATGTCAGGTCTGCGGCCAGCCCCTCCCTCCTCTTTTTATAGGTGTGGGGGAGGAGGCTTGGCCCCTCCTCCAACCCTCTAGGGGCTGTGCACCAAAGGGGGGAAGGAAATCTCCTCCTTTCATCCCCACCGATCGTGATCCTTCCTTTTTAGGGATCTTGATCTTATCCCTTCAGGATTTGATCATATTCCTTTTACGGGGGGTTTTGGTACGCATGGACCAGAGGTGTGGCGCCTTGGACCACCACCCATGTCCATGTGGGTCCATCCATGCAGGTGGGTCCCACTCCAAAACCGTCTAGAACCTTCCCGGTACAATACCAAAAAATCCTGAACTTTTACAGTAACCCTGAAAATACTTTCCATGTATGTTTTCTTTGTCTCCGGACCATTCTAAAGCTCCTCACGATGTCCGGGATCCCATCCGAGACTCCGAATAAAAATTTGATAACACCATCTTATTATCTCATCAAACCCTAGCAACACCAAACGTTAAGTGTGTGACCCTACAGGTTCAAGAATATGTGGACATGATCAAGACTCTTCTCCGATCAATAACCAATAGCAGGACCATGGATGCCCATAATGCATGGTTCCCACATATTCGACAAAGATATTTCATCGATTGAACCACGATGTCAAGGATTCAGATAATCTCGTATACAATTCCCTTTGTTTGGCGATATGTTACTTGCCCGAGATTCGATCGTCGGTATCACCATACCTAGTTCAATCTCGTTACTGGCAAGTTCTCTTTACTTATTTCGTAATAGAATATCCCCGTGACCAAACACATTAGTCACATGCTTGAAAGCTACTTAGAATGTTGTATTACCGAGAAGGCCCAGAGATATCTCTCCGTCACATGGAGTGACAAATCCCAATCTTGATCCATGCAACCCATCTAGTACCTTCCGAGATGCCTGAAGAACACCTTTAGGATCACCCAGTTATGAAGTGATGGTTGATGCCCACAAAGCATTCTTCCGGTACTAGGGAGTGGCATGATCTCATGGTCTAAGGAACATATACTTGCCATTAAGAAAGTTATTGCAATTTAGACTTAGTGACATGATCAGATGCTAAGCTTATGATTGGGTCTGTCCATCACATCATTCTCGTAATGTTATGACCTCGTTATTAAATGACAACTAATGTCCATGGTTAAGAAACCTTAACCATCTTTAATCAACGAGCTAGTATAGTAGAGGCTTACCAGGGACACAATATTTGTTTATGTATCCACACATATATTTGAGTTTTCGGTTAATACAATTATAGCATGGAGAATAAATAGTTATCAAGAAAAAGGAAATATGATAATAACAACTTTATTATTGCCTCTAGGGTATATTTCCAAAAGTTTCTCACTTGCACTAGAGTCAATAATCTAGTTTACATTGTTACAAATCTAACACCCATGGAGTTCTGGTGCTGATCATGTTTTGCTCATGGAAGAGGTTAGTCAATGGGTCTGCAACATTTAGATCCGTGTGAACTTTGCAAATCTCTATGTCACTAACGTAGTCACGGATGGAGTTAAAGTGGCATTTGATATGCTTGGTTTTCTTGTGAGACGTTGACTCCTTGGCAATGGCTATGGCACCAGTGTTGTCACAATAGATAGCCATGGGATCCAATGCACTAGGAACCACACCTAGTTAGGATATGAACTCCTTCATCCAAACTCCTTCCTGCGCCAATTTTGAAGCAGCTACATATTCCGCTTCAGTTGAAGATGCTGCTACAACGCTCTGCTTGGAGCTACTCCAGCTGACTGCTCCACTATTCAAAATAAATACGTATCCGGATTGAGACTTTGAGTCATCCGGATCAGTGTCAAAGCTAGCATCGACGTAACCCTTTACGATGAGATCTTTGTCACCTCCATAAACAAGAAACATTTCCTTAGTCCTCTTTAGGTACTTAAGGATATTTTTGACCGTTGTCCAGTGTTCCACTCCTGGATCCCTTTGGTACCTACCAGTTAAACTAATGGCAAGGCACACACTAGGTCTAGTACACAACATGGCATACATGCTAGAGCCTATGGTTGAGGCATTGGGGATGACTTTCATCTTTTTTCTTTCTTCTGCCCTAGCTGGACAATGAGTCTTACTCAACTTCTTACCTTGCAACACGGGCAAGAACCCCTTCTTTGACTGATCCATTTTGAACTTCTTAAAAACTTTGTCAAGGTATGTACTTTGTGGTCCTATCAGGCGTCTTGATCTATCTCTATAGATCTTGATGCCCAATATGTAAGTTGCTTCACCAAGGTCTTTCATTGAAAGACTCTTATTCAAATAACCCTTTATGCTCTCAAGAAGTTCTACATCATTTCCAATCAATAATATGTCATCCACATACAGTATTAGAAATCCTACAGAGCCCCCACTCACTTTCTTGTAAATACAAGCTTCTCCATAAGTTTGGATAAATCCAAACCCTTGGATCACCTCATCAAAGCAAAGATTCCAACTCCGAGATGCTTGCCTCAGTCCATAAATGGATTGCTAAAGTTTCCATACCTTATTAGCATCCTTAGAATTGACAAAACCTTTGGGTTGCATCATATACAACTCTTCCTTGATGATGTAACCATTAAGGAACACAGTTTTGACATCCATCTGCCAGATTTCATAATCGAAAAATGCAGCAATTGCTAACATAATCCTAGCAGACTTTAGCATCGCTACGGGTGAGAAAGTATCATCATAGTCAACCCCTTGAACTTGCTCAAAACCTTTTGTGACATGTCGAGCTTTATAAACGGTGAAATTACCATCAGCGTCTGTTTTCTTCTTAAAGATCCATTTGTTCTCAACGGCCTTTCGGTCGCCGGGTAAGTCCACCAAAGTCCATACTTGCTTTTCGTACATGGATCCTATTTCGGATTTCATGGCGTCTAGCCATTTTTCGGAGTCTGGGCTCATCACCACTTCCTCATAGTTTGTAGGTTCATCGTTGTCTAACAACATGATATCCATGACAGGATTACCGTACCATTCAGGAGCAGTACGTGTTCTGGTCGACCTACGAAGTTTAGTAGCAGCCTCGATCGAAGCTTCATGATCATCATTATTAGCTTCCTCTCTAGCTGGTGTAGGCACCACAAGAACATCTTTCTGCGCTGCGCTACTCTCCAATTTGAAAGAAGGTTTGATAACCTCGTCAAGCTCTACCTTCCTCCCACACACTTCTTTCGAGAGAAACTCATTCTCTACAAAGGATCCATTCTTGGCAACAAAGATCTTGCCCTCGGATCTGTGATAGAAGGTATACCCAATTGTCTCTTTAGGGTATCCTATGAAGACGCGTTTTTCCGCTTTGGGTTCGAGCTTATCAGGCTGTAGCCTTTTGACATAAGTGTCGTAGCCCCAAACTTTAAGAAATGATAGCTTAGGTTTCTTGCCAAACCATAATTCATACGGTGTCGTTTCAACGGATTTAGACGGTGCCCTTTTTAAAGTGAATGCGGCTGTCTCCAATGCATAACCCCAAAACGATAGCTGCAAATCGGTAAGAGACATCATAGAATGCACCGTATCTAATAAAGTACGATTACGACGTTCAGACACACCATTACGCTGTGGTGTTCTAGGTGGTGTGAGTTGTGCAACAATTCCACATTGTCTTAAATGCATACCAAACTCGTCTCAGATATTCACCTCCACGATCAGATTGTAGAAATTTTATCATCTTATTACTATGATTTTCTACCTCACTCTAAAACTCCTTGAATTTTTCAAATGTTTTACACTTGTGTTTCATTAAGTAAATATACCCATGTCTACTTAAATAATCTGTGAATGTCAAGAAGTAACAATATCCACCGCGTGCTTCAACACTCATTGGACCACATACATCGGTAGATATTATTTCCAACAAGTTACTTGCCCGCTCCATTATGCTGGAAAACTGGGTTCTAATCATATTGCCCATGAGGCATGGTTCACATGTTTCAAATGATTCAAAGTCAAGTGATTCTAGAAGTCCATTAGTATGGAGTTTCTTCATGCGCTTTACACCAATATGACCTAAGCGGCAGTGCCACAAGTATGTGGTACTATCACTACAAAAAAAACTTCCGTGATGAAACGTGTTTGTCACAGTAGGTCACGTTTTCTGTCATGCATGTACATCCGTGATGATTTTATGACAGAATCAAGATAGTCATACCTGTGCTGTCGTAGAAGTGTTCCATGACAATACTCAAATTATCATCACGGAAGTGTCCAGTTCCATGACGATAAATGTCGTGTCATGGAAGTGTTTTCGTCAAGGGTAACCGACACGTGGCATCCACCGTAACGGGTCGCCGTTAAGCTATCGGGTTCTGGTTTGGATCCGATAACCCATTAACAGCCCTGACCAATGGCAATTTTCCACATGTAAAATTCTCATTCACCAACGGAACCACGTGTCAGCTCGTCGTTGCAACAGATGTCATCCATCCACTGGACAAAATACGTGCCTATGGAACAGTGACATGTGGCACGGCCCAACAGTGGCCCATTTAGGTTAAAAAGGCCGGCCCAATAAAGGCCTGCTGGCACATGGCCCATTTACAGCCATGGCCCTTAAGGAGGGTATGAATTCGGCCCATCACCGGCCCATTAACAGCCCGCTATGTATATGGGCCCAATCACGGCCCGGTGTGTTCTCGGCCTGTTAACGGCCCATCCTGGAATTGGGCCGTTTTCTGTTAGATCTGTTTTTTAGCCTTTTAGCGGCCCGTTAAAGAGTTGGGCCTTTTCCTGGCCTATGTAACTTTCGGCCTGTTAACGGCCCATCCTAGAATTGGGCCGTTTTCTGTAAGGTCTATCTTTCGGCCTTTTAGCGGCCCGTTAAAGAGTTGGGCCTTTTCCTGGCCTGTGTAACTTTCGGCTTGTTAACGGTTGACAGTACATTTGGGTGAATTGTAGTCTGATGTGATATTCAGCCTCTTAATGGCCCATGTTTTGCAGTTCAAAATTCCGGCCCGCCCTCACATTCGGCCTGTTAAAGGCCCGTGTAGTACGTCACCGCGTTTATGTCCCAAGAGAGCATTCGGCCTGTTAGCAGCCCAACATGTAACTGGGCCGGGATAGGTCTAGCGTAGTGTTTGGTCTGCTAATGGCCCATGGGCTTCCCAGTAGATTTCAGGCCCAAGCGTTCTTTGGGCCTGCTAACAGTGCTGGGTATGCTATGGCCCATTAACGCCCGAGTTGAGTTTCGGCCTTTTAAGGGGCCGTGTCCTGTATGGGCCACATTACGGCTCGATGTTTATGGCCAGATATTTTGGGGCCTTCATTGATTTTGCTCCAGTTATTTTCAGTGGGATATAGGTCCATTAGGGCCCATAATTGTTCAACAGGCCGTTCTGGGCCAGCCCAATTATGACCCTTTATGCCTCTGGGCCGTTTTGCTTGATTTGGCCCGTTAGCCTCCTATGATGCTTTCTGCCTACAAGCAGACCGGTGAAACCAAAAACATTAACTAACAATAAACCTACACTACACAGAAATGGCTTGCTATTTTCTACAGCCCGTTGCTGCCCGTTAAGAACCAATGTTGTATTGCAACAAAACAAATTACAACCATATAACAAAAGGCCGGTTGGCATAAAAGTTTACAGTCTGACATATAAATGCACCATCAGAAGTTCAGAAGCTCACATCATTTGACCTGACTTGTATGTTTTCATGTTGTAGTGTATGATGGAGCACCATAACCTTCGCCTTCATTTCTTCTAGGCTCCTGAACAACATAGCAAATGTCTGATAGTCTGGTTTCAAAACCATGCATATCTTCACGACATCTAACAATGGTTGTTCTTGTTTCACAAAGGGTCTCTGTTAGGGATTGGACTAGTGTCTGGAGCACAGATATATCATTCTGTCGAGCTTGAAGATCCTGTTCATGAGGCAGTTTGGACGAGGTTGCCTTAACAACCAACCCAGTATTATGCAGGAAGGTGCTTTTGGCACTGCTAGTGGAGAGATACTGACCCACTGCAGCAAGAGGTGACATTGTGGTTATTGTTGCCTCGTCACCTTCAGGAGGTTGTGGCGGTTCCACATTTGTTAATTCCATAGCTTGATGAAAAGTTGAGTTTGTGCATTAGTAGTACTAGAATAGAAGTTATTAATGAGGCAGCAAAAACAAACAAAATAGCTTTGGTCTATATAGAAAACTTATTTTGGTGAACCCGTCTAAAATATTAGTTGTATTTTACTGCAAAGTACATAATAAAACCAGGTTCCAAACATATGTCCATGTACCATGGCTAATGTATTGTCTATTTCTTCACATTGTATTGACAACTAAGGATAAAGAGACAATGTTTATAATATGGTGAGCATAGTATGACATCATTCATATCACAAAACAACCGAGATCAGACAAACAGGCAATTGTAAAGTTGTCTGGGCAAGTTCAGCACACAACTATATTATAGATTAAGAGTAAAAGAACATCATTCCTCTCTTTCAAACCTTGTAAGGTGCAATGATACGTTAAGAGAACTATGTATAAAATTGAAAAGAGTAATAGACATTGGCTGCAAACCATGCAGTTCAATGCACAAGTCAGAGTAACCAGTAGTTCAAAGGCATGAGGATTAAGGACTTACAACAGCGGCTTTGACTAGTGTAGTCATGCCCTTCGTCTTGCTGGTGTGACAGTCCTTGAAGATTTCCACCGCATTTTGTTTATATTCTTTTTGGTCCTTACGGGCTTTCCTCTGCATTTGGAACAAGTCAATATAGATATGATAATATGGCACATCCAAAAGAGTGAAACAACAGCTAGTTACAAGGGCCTCACAGTGTGCAATATAGCAAGATCCTGTCGTCTGTTGGAATTTCACTTTCGTACGGTTGGCCTTGTTCTTTGAATAGTTCACCTAGAAGAAGATAGATTTGTAAGGCACATTCATAAATAGGAGTTCAACATGTGATCTGATCACATATATATAACGTACATGATACTTTGGATCAGACCAGTGTTTAACAAGGGCTATCCAGTCTTCATCCGTTATATTTTCCACTGGAGATGTTTGGGCAAGTTCATTGTTAGCCTTGCCTTCAAAGTGAGTTTTTCTCAGGTTATACCGATACTATCGTAGAGCAGACTTGAAAACATGAGTGCTTGCTTGTCTGGTTGCATCATCTTGCCGATCCAACTTGAACCTCATTTGTTGAAAATTATGGGAGTCTCATCACCAGCAACCTAGAAAGTATGGGACAGAGCAAGACGATATTACTAATTTCCATAAATAACCATACTTATAGATAAATGGTCGAGGAAGGTGTTAAACTGGGTTTCGTCTTTGTCATTCATGTACTGAATCCATGTTGGGAGGATACGTGCATGACACCTAACGGCAACGGCTGCCTCTGATACTAACTTGGTTGACTTTGTAGCATCACGTGGCCTTTTTAAACCTGCCTCAAAATGGATCTCCATTCTCTCTCCTTTAGATTTAGTTAACCTGTTGAGCATTATCCCAGATGTCTGTTTCCTCTTGCGCCTAGGTGCTAGTTTAACAACGAACATGGGAAGTGTTAGTGTACATCAAACTGTGAGACTACATATAAAGAAGCATGCAACTGTAACTTGACTCGATCAACTACCTTCTTGGTGTTGAAGCTCACAAGGTTCATCTGATCTTACCAAGTCCTCTTGTGTCAAGAGTGCTTCGGAAGTAGTGTCAGGTGGCAAGGGAGCTTGGGAACTTGCCGCTAGTAGAGCTAACGAACGAGTAACTTGTGCAGATGTTGGTACTGTGGAAGAAGGTGCTGCAACCACTAGGGCTGACGTTGCTTGTTCGGTGGCAACTTTTCATTTGCGTTGGTTACGTTTGGCAGCTGATGGAGCAGGGCATACTGTGTTTGTAGATTTATCCAGTGGACTTCAACCTTCTATTGCACTATCAGTAGCAGCAGAATCTGCAGAGCTGTTCCGGTTTCATTTCCGTGCCTTCCGACTACTAACTCCAACCCCTACCATTCTGTGTTCCTTGCTCTTTTTTTGCCATGTCATGTCAAACCCACAAGAAAAAGGAATAAAAAATTAGTTCTTCAGAACTAATTGATGCGTGATACAGACGAACTGTACTTTGATGTTAGACAACCGCATGATAAGAGGATGTAATATGTACGAAAAACAGGACGACACAGACCTATGATGTGTAAACTAAGCAGAAGGCATTTCAATAAATTAGAAGCAATGCAATGGAAGCTAGACACCATATGAAAGATGCAACAAATATCACTCTGCCAAGTTAACAATGTCTCATCATAAGTGACATTTAAACAAATGTGAAGCAGTACAAGCAATAAATCATATGCAAGATGCAAACAATATCACACTACCAAGTTAAAGGTGTCTCGTCATAAGTGATTGATGCAGGATAGACACGAATAGTACTTTGATGTTAGAACATGTAATAAACAGATGTAGTATATGCAAAAACAGGAAGACATGCCATATTCACATGTATAATGTGTAAACTAAGCAGATGCTATTTAATCAAATTAGATGCAATACAAGCTAGACACCGTATGCAACATGCAAGCAAATATCACACTGCCAAGCTAGAGAAAGCACCTGGGATGGTGGAGTAGGGTTGTTGAGCCCATCATATTTACTTGGAACTTCTACTGCACTAGCAGTAGTAGTAGAATGTCTAGAGTGCCTCCTTACCAGTTGCACCAGATGACCGCCATCAGCCCCTGCCTTACTTTTTTCCTTCATCTTTCTTATGTTCATTTCCTTGTCAAGTCAAACCCAGAAGAAAAATGAATAAAATTCGCTTTTCAGAACTCATTGATGCATGATACTGACGAACACTACTTTCATGTAAGGCAACCGCATGATAGGAGGATTGAATATGTAAGAAAAAAGGACATCATTGCATATTCATACCTATGATGTGTAAACTAAGCAGAAGGCATTTCAATAAACTAGAAGCAATGAAAGCTAGTCACCATATGAAAGATGCAACGAATATCACTCTACCAAGTTAAAACTGTCTCGTCATAAGTGCCATTTCAACAAATTAGAAGAAGTACAAGCTAGAAAACAATGCAAGATGCAGCCTATATCACACTCGTCATAAGTTATTGTTGCTGGTTACACAACAATAGTACTTTGATGTAAGAACATGGTGTGTTAGACAGATATTGTATGTTCTAGAAACAGGAACACGTGTCTTATTCACAAATATAATGTGTAAACTAAGCAGATGCAATTCAACAAAATTAGAAGCAATACAAGCTAGACATCATACGACGTAACATGCAACCACATATAACAGTGCCAAGTTAGAGCGAGCGCCTTTGATGGTGGAGCAGGTGAGATGTGCTCATCATCAACACATCTACATTGACTGTCTATACATGTGTTGTCGTGCAAATCTTGTTGGGAGGATGGCGGAGTAGAATCTGTAGAGACCCTTCATTTCAGTTGGTCGGAAGGAGCACCATCATCCACTGCCTTGCTAATTTCCTTCCGCTTTATTGATTTTGCATTGTCAAGTCAAACCGACAAGAAAAAGGAATAAAATTCACTCTTCAGAACTCATTCATGCATGATACTGACGAACACTACTTTGATGTAAGGCAAACACATGATACGAGGATGGAATATGTATGAAAAACAGGATGACATGGCATATTCACACCTATTTGTGTAAACTAAGCAGAAGCCATTTCAACAAATTAGAAGCAATGCAAGCTAAACACCACATGAAAGATGCAACCAATATGACTCTGCCAAGTTAAAAGTGTCTCATCATAAGTGGCATTTCAACAAATTACAAGCAGTACATGCTTGCTACTTGTAGACTGCGTTGGTATTTCCCTGAAGAGGAGAGGATGATGCAGTATAGTAGAGATAAGTATTTCCCTCAGTTAAGAACCAAGGTTATCAATCCAGTAGGAGAACCAAGCAAAATTCTGTTGAACACACCTGCACACACAAGAGCAAACACTTGCACCCAACGCAAATAAGAGGGTTGTCAATCCTCTTAGCGGTTATTTGCAAGGATTAAATCTTATAGAGATAAATAGATAAACTAAAATACTAAATAAAATAAAAGTAAATAAATTGCAGAAGTTATTTTTAGGTTTTTTATATATGATAAAGTAGACCCGGGGGCCATAGTTTTCACTAGAGGCTTCTCGAACACATAGCATACGGTGGGTAAACAAATTACTGTTGGGAAATTGATAGAAAAGCAAATAATTATGACGGATTCATGGCAATGATCATGTATATAGGCATCACGTCCGAGACAAATAGACCGACTCCTGTCTGCATCTACTACTATTACTCCACCCATCGACCGCTATCCAGCATGCATCTAGGGTATTAAGTATGAAACAGAGTAACGCCTTAAGAAAGATTACATGATGTAGACAAAGTAAACTTAAGCAATATGATTAAACCCCATCTTTTTATCCTTAATGGCAACAATACAAATACATGTCATGTCCCCTTCTGTCACTAGGATTGAGCACCACAAGATTGAACCCATCACAAAGCACCTCTCCCATTGCAAGATAAATCAATCTAGTAGGCCAAACCAAATCGATAGATCGGAGAGAAATGCAAAGCTATAATAATCATGCTTAAAAGAGTTTAGAGAAGACTCAAATATTTCTCATGAATAATCTGATTATAAACTCACAATTCATCAGATCCCAACAAACACACCGCAAAAGAAGATTACATCGGATAGAACTCCAAGAACATCGAGGAGAACATGTATAATTTTTTATTGTTCCAAAGGTTTTTCTTCGTTTGGACTTCGTTTGATAATGATTTTCTGAAAAGGCAAAAACAGGCAAAAAACAGCAACTGGCACTGGGCACTAGGTTAATAGGTTAGTCCCAAAAAATGATATATAATTGCATATAAAACATCCAAGATTGATACTATAATAGCATGGAACAATAAAAAATTATAGATACGTTGGAGACGTATCAAGCATCCCCAAGCTTAATTCCTGCTCGTCCTCGAGTAGGTAAATGATAAAAATAGAAATTTTGATGTGGAATGCTACCTATCATGTTTCATCATGTAATCTCTCTCTTACGGTATGAATAATAAGATCCGAATGATTCAAAGCAATAGTCTATAGTTTGATATAAAGACATCAATACTCAGGCATACTAATAAACAATCATGTCTTTCAAAATCAAAATGCTAAAGAACGTCATCCCTGCAAAATCATACAATCCTCTCATGCTCCATCTTCTTAACACAAAGTATTTATCATGCACTACACCGATGACAAGCCGAGCAATTGGTTCATACTTTTTAACGCGCTTCAGCTTTTTCAACCCCCACGCAATACATGAGCGCAAGCCATGGATATAGCACTATGGGTGGAATAGAGTATGGTGGTAGAGATAAATAAGAGAAGTCAAAAATAAGAAGATAGTCTCACATCGACAAGGCTAATCAACGGGCTATGGAGATGCCCATCAATTGATGTCAATGCGAGGAGTAGGGATTGCCATGCAACGGATGCACTAAGAGCTATAAGTGTATGAAAGCTCAACATGAAAACTAGTGGGTGTGGGTCCAACTTGCTTGCTCATGAAGACGTCGGGCATTTGAGGAAGCCCATCACCGGAATATACAAGCCAAGTTCTATAATGAAAAATTCCCACTAGTATATGAAAGTGACAAAATAGGAGACTCTCTATATGAAAAACATGGTGCTACTCTGAAACACAAGTGTGGAAAAAGGATAGTAACATTGCCCCTTCTCTCTTTTTCTCTCATTTATTCTTTTTTTTCATGGCTCTTTTTGGCCTCTTTTTTTTTAAGAACGGTCTCATGGACCTCATCCCCACTTTTTCGAGGACTCATTAGTCTCCACCATTCTTTACACTTTTATTTACTTACAACTCAATATTACAACTCGATACTAGAACAAAAATATGACTCTATATGAATGCCTCTGGCAGTGTACCAGGATGTGCAATGATGCTAGCGTAACATGTATTAAAATGATGAAAGGTGGCTGAGCCACAAATACTATGTCAGCTATATGATCATGCAAAGCAATATGACAAGGACGATCTGTGTCATAAAAACGGAACGGTGGAAGTTGCATGGAAATATATCTCAGAATGGCTATGGAAATTCCATGATAGGTAGGTATGGTGGCTGTTTTGAGGAAGATATAAGGACGCTTATGTGTGATAGAGCATATCATACAGGGTTTGGATGCATCGACGAAGTTTGCACCAACTCTCGATGTGAGAAGGGGCATTGCACGGTACCGAAGAGGCTAGCAAATTGCGAAAAGGTGAGAGTGCGTATAATCCATGGACTCACATTAGTCATAAAGAACCCACATACTTATTGTGAAAGTTTATTAGCCCTCGAAGCAAAGTACTACTACGCATGCCCCTAGGGGGATAGATTGGTAGGACAAGTCCATCGCTCGTCCCCGACCGCCACTCATAAGGTAGACAATCAATAATAAATCATGCTCCAACTTCTTAGCATAACGACAGATCATACGTGCATGCTTCGGGAATCACAAACCTTAACACCAATATTCTTACTAAACCACAATTATCTACTAGCAGCTCCCACATATTACCATCTTAATATCGCAAAACTATTGCAAGGAATCAAACTTATCATATTCAGTGATCTACATGAAAGTTTTTATTATATCCCTCTTGAATACCTATCATATCAGGACCAAATTCATAACCCATGCATATTACCATTGCTAGTCATTAGACTCTCAAAAATATATAAGTGAAGCATGGGAGTGCAACTAGTTCTTTAAAATATAACCACCGCCGTGCTTTAAAAGATATAAGTGAAGCACTAGAGCAACTGCCTAGCTCAAAGGATATAAGTGAAGCACATAGAGTATTCTAACAAATCACGAATAATGTGTGTCCCTCTCAAAAAGGTGTGTTCAGCAAAGATGATTGTGACAAAGTAAGAAGCAAACAAAAGAAAACAAACTATATCACAAGATGCTCCAAGTGAAACACATATCATGTGATGAATAAAAATATAGCTCCAAGTGAGTTACCGATAGATTGTAGACGAAAGAGGGGATGCCTTCCGGGGCATCCCCAAGCTTAGACGCTTGAGTCTTCCTTGAATATTACCTTGGGGTGCCTTGGGCATCCCCAAGCTTAGGCTCTTGCCGCTCCTTATTCCTTTATCCATCGTAGTCTCACCCAAAACTTGAAAACTTCAGCACACAAAACTCAACAGAAACCTCGTGAGAGCCGTTAGTATAACAAACAAATCTTAAACTTTAGGTACTCTTGTAAATTGATTCATATTTAATATTGGCATAATGCTACTGTAATACAACTTCTCCATGACTCATACCCCCCGATACGATCCATAGATTCATCAAAATAAGCAAACTATGCAACTAAAACAGAATCTGTCTTAAACAGAACAGTCTGTAAAGATCTATTTAAAAGCCATACTTATGTAATTCTAAAAATTCTGAAAAATTAGGACAACTTAAAAAATTCATATACCAATACTGTGTAACAATTTCATATTTTTATGATGCTCCAGTATAGAATTAAAATTCCATCACTGGGCACAAAACTTTCTGTTTTCCAAACAGCATCAATTATACTATCATCAACATCATCCCAAAGGCATTACTTGGCACAAACACTAATTAAAACATAAAAATACAATCATAACGGAGGATATAATTTTGTAAACACTCAAGAACAGAAAGTAAAAACAAAAATTTATTTTATTCGTTGGGATGCCTCCCAACAAGCTCTTTCTTTATAGCCATTAAGATAGGCTTGAGATTTTAACGATACTCACATGAAAGATGATAATTGAAACACAAAGAGAGCATCATGAAGCATATGAAAAATACATTTAAGCCTAACTCTCTTCCTATGCATAGGCATTTTATAGGAAAACAAATTATCAAGACAATCAATTTCTAGCATATGCAAATAGGAAGAATGAAGCATTAATAATTTCAACCCAGAGAGAGGTAATTTAGTGACATGCAGATTTCTATAACCATATTTTCCTCTCTCATAATAATTACATGTAGGATCATGATCAAATTCAACAATATAACTATCACATAACATATTCTCTACATGATCCACATGCATAAAAGTTCTATAATCTTCCAAAATAGTGGGATTAATATCATCTAAAGTCATGACCTCTCCAAACCCACTTTCATCAAAAATTTCATAAGATTGAACACTCTCCAAATATGTGGGATTCTTTTTACCTAAAGTTGACACTCTTCCGAACTCACTTTTAATGGTATTGCAAATATCATTATCAATAATAGATTCATAAATAAATTTTCAAGATCAAAAGTAGCATCACCCCAATCATGATCATTACAATAAGTAGTGGACATAACAAAATCATCATCCCCAAGCTTGTAGTTTTGCATATTAATAACACAATTTACATTAATATAATTTATAATACAATCATTGCAATCATACTTTTCATTCAAGGAACTATCATGAATCACTTTATAAATTTCTCCATAACAATTTTCAGATTCATGATTTTCAAGCAAAACTTCATAAAGATAATCTAGTGGACTCAACTCACTAGCAATTGGTTCATCATAGTTGGATTTTTTGAAAAGATTAGCAAGTGGATGAGGATCCATATCAATAGTTTTTTTACCAAGCGAAGATGCAAGCAAATAGAAGGCACATGGCAACTCAAGCAAACGAAAATATTTTTGTGTTTTTGTGAAATTGTTTTAGAAGTGGGGGAGATGAAAATGAGATGCAAATGCAAATAATAGGCAAATAAAATAAATGCAAGTGGATGATAGTCTGTGCGAAGGAACTTGGTAATTTTGATGATGTCTCCCCGGCAACAGCGCCAGAAATTCTTCCTGCTACTTGTAGACTGCGTTGGTATTTCCCCGAAGAGGAGAGTATGATGCAGTATAGTAGACATAAGTATTTCCCTCAGTTAAGAACCAACCTTTTTGAAGGGAATTTTTTATAGGGTATCGTGTTTTGTTTTCAAGCACGTGCCTGCAAATTTTAAGCCTTTTCCGAGGCGATCTTCGTCGTCGCGCCGGTGTCAAACCAGCCTGGCCACGTTGCTCCATGGCTGCCGACCTGCGCCAGCATCGACTGCGCCGTCGCTTCATCGAGCCGACGACAACCACCTCAGATCATCACCTCGGCGAGCCGACCAAGAGTTCGGCACTGCTCTCCCTAATGATCGTCAAGATAACATCATCACCTTACGTATTGCATGGGTCGGGCGCGCCAGCATCGCCGCGCGGTCACTTCTCAAGCCAGCATTGAGCGCGTCACAAAGTTTCGACCTGCGTCGGCATCGCCGCGCCGTTGCTTCTTCGAGCCGACGTCCACCTCGCCGACCTGCTTCGACACCTTGGCTGGCATGGGGGTTGCAACGTCACCTTACCGACCTGCTCCGACACCTTGGCTAGACCGGGCGCTTCGCCATCTCTTCATCTACCTACTCCGGAGACTTTGGCGTCACCAGCCGCTCAGCTTCGTCACCTCGGCTGGACCGGGGGCTTCGCCTCGCCACATCGACCGTACCGTGTCGCTACTTCGGTGTGCTGAGCTCCTCGCTCGGCCACCTCGGGCTTGGGGTCTGGGACCTCGATCAAGCCGAGGCCTATGCGTCTTCGTCCCGCCACAAGCCCACACCACGTCATCAACGCCGAGCACATTAACCAGCTAAGTCGCTTTCATGCTCAACTTTTTTAAATGTTCAATTTTTGTTCGGTTCGACCAAGCATTATATTTATGTTAAAATATGTTTGTTAAAAACGAGGTTCGTTAAAAACCGCTTCTTTTTCCCATGTTAACTGGGGGCTCTTAAATTTATATGAGTCATTTTTATAATAAATGTGTTTTCTTCTTGGTCGTTGCAAAGTCTTTTTCTACTACTCCTTTTTTCCGACGCGAGTGCGTGGTCAATAGCCGGGTAGCCTGGTTTCTCTCTAAAGCCGCTCGAGTTTAGTTCGCTAAACTGGCCTGAGAAGCACTCTGCCATCGGGATAGGAGGTTGAAGCCGAAGGCTGACCCACTTGAAGTCTGGAGATCGGATGTATCATGTTAAAGCACGACGGAAGCACAAACTAATTTTAAGACCAATTTTCGGATTGGCATCAAAAAACTTGATTTAGTTCGGACGTCAAGTTTTTACACAAAGTTTTTTGGCTTTTCGAGCTTATGGCACTTTTAAGCTATTTGTATGTTTTTCTTTCAGGAGGCGGGACATCCTCATGACCGCGGTGCTCTGCGTAATAATTTAGCTCGGGAGATCTTTTCCGACCCGCAGCTCGGCATCTTTCCTGCCGACCTACACCTCGGCATTGGCGAAACGCACATGACATCTGGACTAGTTCCTGAGGAGATTCGATCCTCAGGTTGGTCGGCAGCACCCAACCTGAGTCTCGGGGGATACTGTGTGTCTCCAGCATAACTCTCGCAATACAACGTCGGATGCCTTTAAAGCATCGGCAATATCAACGGGGGCCTGTGACTAGAGCCGAACCCATCAAAAGCCAAGATACTCCGAGGAGTCCTCGGCAAAACGTTCTCGGATATTGCTTTATATGCATCAGTTTCGAATTGTGTCTTCGGTCAAGAGTTGGGTTGCTCGGCTCCTGTGCTTGCCTCCTACGTTCCACTTTGTTCGGCTAGGTGTGCAAAGGGAGAACCACTGCGATTGTACTTCCGATTTAACTGGTCAAGTACCACAGTGGAGAAAGCCGAAAACTGACTGTCACAATGAGCGCAAACTGGTCAGCGATCCGATGACTGTGTCAAACTATAGATCGATAGAGGTTACCCCGTGGGCCTTTCATAAAATTGGCCGAAGTGTTAATGGCTTGACCTCGGCTGACGCCAAACACTAACCGGGGGCTAGTAACTGGCCTCCTAACTTTAAGCTCCTATGACTATGTGAAAGTTATAAAGCCTGGATATCTGATTGCCTCGTTTCCGCTAACACAACCGCCTCCGGGCACCGAGACGTCGGCTAAGGTTTGTCTTGTTACTGCGGAAACACCCTGCATAGCATTTACAAAGGGGTAGAAGCCGACGATGGGCCACTCTCAAATGATAAACGGTCACAAAGGAATCAAAATAACATATAGCATAAAAGCGTTTGTATTCAATATACGAGTGCTGCCTTCCGTAATCATCGTTAGAAAGCCATAAATATGCATCAATTTGACTTAAGATTTTGGCCAAGCTGGGTTGCCTGGCTCCCGTGCTTACCCCTTACGTTCCCGATTGTTCGGCTAGGGGGTAAAGGGAGCACCTCTGTGATTGTTACTTCCGGGTCATCCGAGCTAGTACCTCAGACTGGGTGAAGCCGAAAGCTAGCCATCTTAAGAATATAATTGGTCGGCAGCGACGGAAGTGAAAATTTTGGTTCATTAAAGACCACAGAGTTCGGGAACTTTTCCCACACTAAATCCTCAATATTTTCCTCCCACATTGATCGGAGTTGAGGTTTCACAATCATGGTCAACATGATAGCATGGGAAAAGGAACTTATAAAGGAACTATTTTTCCTAGAAGATGTTTCTTATGTTAAATAGTAATATAACATATCTCTCCGCGTACATTTTGTTTATAAAACCGTATGGCCGGATTGCCTTGTTTTCTGTAAATCTTTTCCCTTATAAAGACTATATAAAGTAGGACAAACACTCCCCGGCTACTGGCCAAGGAGGTTGAAGCCGATGGTCGGTCAACAAAGTTTTGCACAATGCGGATCCGAGCATTAATGATGTAAAGTACTTGGATACATAGAATCATTACACATAAATTGTGATTGAAGTCAATTTACCCCGGATATCGATCCTTAATTCGGCCACCCTTACCCAAATTAAGGCTCGGGGGCTACTGGGCTTTGCGCTTCTCAAATTAAAAGCCATTAACTGGTTACATCGATCCCCTGATCTGGTGTTGCCACCCGACCAGTGTCTCGGGGGCTACTGCATTGCCTATTCAATGCAGACAATTTAAAAAAAGTGCAAAACAGTTTCTGAGGAGATTACGATCCTTAGGTTGGTCAGCTACACCCAACCTGAGTCTCGGGGGCTACCGCACACCGCTTTTCTATTCCTAAAGTATGCTGCCGAGCAACGACTTGATCCTCAGGCAGATTTTGCGAATCGACCTGAGTCTCGGGGGCTATTGGGATCAGTGGTTTTTATTTTATCCTTCAGGTGCATCCCGGATTTTAGGCCGGCACACACCTTGAGGGCTACTGGCTATATATCTCAGCAGAGACTAAATTGCACCAATCGAAAAAATATCCGCAAAAAATCAGCCCAGGGCCGAGGTGGTGCACCACCTCGGAAGCAGTCCGGCATAAAGCTTGGATTCGAATGGCTGGCTCCATAGAGAACATTTTCGACGTTAAGTTCGGATAACCTCCTTCAAAAAATTTCAAAGACGAGGTACTCTATGCCTCCTCGGATGCAGTCCGGCGTTGGAGCTCGGATGCAAAGAAGACACCTCGGATGCAGTCCGGCGCTGGAGCTCGGATGCAAAGAGGACACCGCCGCGCTGGAAACACTTCGAACCCGAGGTGTGGCATAAAAAATAATAAGGCATTGATAAAGGCCAAGAACCTAAAGGGGCTCCTCGGATGCCCGACGTGTGAACTCTTCGGATACACCTCGGCGACCCTCAAGATCGGAGATGGAAAGATTTGTTGAACCAGTTTTCAAGACCGACGACCAAAAACGAAGAACAGTTCGGAAGAACCAAGGAGCATCCCCCACTTGAAGACTTGTTCAGGGGGCTACTGACGGTGTCCGGGACTAGGGGGTACTCACCACGTCTTCTCCCGACCAGTGGATCGGGCCGAGGACCCCCATGGCGGTTCACTAATGGGCCAGTTCGGGCAGCCCATGACGCATACAAGGAAGACTCCACAAGACTTGGCGCCCAAGCCGAGGACTCTTCTAAAACCCTAGGCCTCCGGTGCATATATAAACCGAGGCCAGGCTAGTCAATAGATGATCTCATATTCATTAGAACAATCTCGTGGTAGATACATGTACTCTGTACTACACCCCATATGAATACAATCAAAAGCAGGACGTAGGGTATTATCTCTTCGAGAGAGTCCGAACCTGGGTAAAATCCTATGTCCATGTTACCATCGCTCCAAGACGCCTAGCTTAGGACCCCTACTACGAGATATGCCGGATTTAGAACCGACAGTTACCGCTGGCCGATAAGCCGCCATAAGAGGGTCCTTGGAATCCCACTTTCCTGAAACTTGTTGAGCGACCAAATCTGAGTCGCCTAAACACTTGACCCGGCTGAGATTCATCTCTTTAGCCATATGAAGACCGTGGAGGAGAGCCTCGTTTTCAGCTGCATTGTTAGTACAGGGAAACAGAATCCTCAGGACATAACAAAATTTATCACCTCGAGGGGAAGATATGACCACTCCAGCCCCCGAGCCTTCTAGCTGTCTGGAACCATCAAAATGTATCGTCCAATATGTATTATCGGGCTTCTCCTCTGGAGTTTGAAGTTCCGTCCAATCATTGATGAAATGCATGAGTGCCTGGGATTTGATGGCCGTGCGAGGGACATATTTAAGATGGTGTGGGCCAAGCTCAATTGCCCACTTGGCAACCCGGCCTGTAGCTTCCCTATTCTGGATGATGTCCCCCAAGGGTGCTGAACTGACCACAGTAATGGGGTGCTCCAGGAAATAATGCCTGAGCTTGCGACTAGCCATGAATACGCCAAACACCAGTTTTCCCAATGTGGGTACCTCTGCTTGGACTCATATAGAACTTCACTGATATAATAGACTGGCCGCTGCACTGGATATTCTTTCCCTGCCTCTTTCCTCTCGACAACAACTGCAACACTTACCGCTTTGTTATTGGCAGCAATGTACATGAGCATAGGCTCTTTGGTGATGGGAGCAGCGAGAACAGGCGGCTCGGCCAATTGTTTCTTGAGGGCGTCGAAAGCTGCATCAGCAGCGTCACTCTAGACAAAAGTGTCAGTCTTTTTCAACATCTGATAAAGGGGAATCGCCTTTTCGCCAAGGCGGCTTATGAACCGGCTCAAAGCCGCAATCCGACCCGCCATCCGTTGAACGTCATTGATGTTCTCCGGTTTCGCAAGCGAGGTTATTGCCTTAATCTTGTCTGGGTTGGCTTCGATGCCTCGCTCCGATACTAGGAAACCCAGCAACTTGCCTGCAGGAACACCAAAAACACACTTATCCGGGTTAAGCTTCATCTGGTAAGTCCGAAGATTGGCAAAAGTTTCCTTGAGATCATCCAGCAAGGTCTCCTTCTTCAATGACTTGACCACGATATCATCCACATAAGCATGAACGTTGCGCCCAATCTGCTTGTGGAAGCAATTCTGGACACACCGCTGATAAGTTGCTCCGGTACTTTTGAGCCCGAAGGGCATGGAGACATAGCAAAAGGCCCCAAAAGGTGTGATGAAAGCCGTCTTCTCCTGATCCTCGACGGCCATCTTTATCTGATGATAACCGGAGTAAGCATCCAGGAAACACAAACTCTCACAACCCGCCGTGGCATCGATGATCTGATCAATGCGAGGGAGGGCAAACGGGTCTTTGGGGCAAGCCTTGTTGAGATCTGTGTAGTCAACACACATGCGCCAAGTGCCGTTTTTCTTTAGAACAACCACTGGATTAGCCAACCACTGAGGGTGAAAAACTTCAACGATGAACCCGGCAGCCAAGAGCCGGGCTACCTCTTCTCCAATAGCTTTGCGTCTCTCTTCGTTAAAGCGGCGAAGGAATTGTCTGACCGACTTCATTTGTGGATCCACATTGAGGCGATGCTCAGTGAGTTCTCTCGGTACACCCGGCATGTCAGAAGGTTTCCATGCGAAGATGTCCCGATTCTCACGGATGAACTCGATGAGCGCGCTTTAATATTTGGGGTCCATACCAGTCCCAATAGTGAACTTCTTGGACGGGTCGCCTGGGACAAACTCAACCTGCTTGGTATCCTCGGCCGACTTGAACTTGAGTGGCGGGTTAGATTTTGTAGTAGGTTTCTTCAAGGGCGTCATATCGGCCGGGTCAACATTTGCAGTGTAAAATCACAACTCTTCCGCAGCACAAGCCGTTTCGGCATAGGCTGCATCCCCTTCCTCGCACTCAAGGGCGATCTTTCGATCTCCATTAACTGTGATAGTGCCTTTTGGTCCAGGCATCTTGAGTTTGAGGTAGACATAGCAAGGTCAAGCCATAAAGCGAGCATAAGCCAGCCGCCCAAATAGGGCGTGATACGGGCTCTTGATTTTGACCACCTCAAAGGTCAAGGACTCACACCTGTAGTTATCATCAGTGCCAAACGCGACATCCAGCTTGATCCGCCCGATAGGATATGCGGACTTTCCAGGAACAATCCCGTGAAACACGGTGGAAGATGACTGGAGCTGTTTTTCAGACAGATTCATCCGTCGGAAGGTGTCGTAGTACAAGATGTTTATGCTGCTTCCTCCGTCCATGAGCACCTTTGTGAGTGAATAAACGCCGACTTGAGGTGCCACCACCAAAGCCAAACAACCTGGACTGTCAACCCGGGGAGGGTGGTCCTCTCTGCTCCATGTAATGGGCTGTTCCGACCAACGTAGATATTCCGAGACTGCCGGCTCGACAACACTGACGGCTCGTTTCCGGAGTTTGCGATCTCGCTTGTCAGTATGGGTCGTGAATACGTGATACTGCCCACTATTCAACTGTTTCGGATTGCTCTGAAAACCAAACTGATTGCCCTGCTGTTGATTTCCTTGCCCAGGATGCTGATTGCCTCCGTTGTTCCCAGAACCCTGGTAACCTGCTCCTGAGCCACCCGGGCCGTGAAAACCCGGGTTGTGAAAGCCACTGGACGAGCCAGCCCTAGGCTGCCCCGGGTTGCCTCCTCCGCCGCCTTGACGATTTTGAAAGAACTGCTCTCCGAAGGCTTGCATTATGTGACAGTTCTCCCAAGAGTGGGTTGACTGCTTATTAGGGAGGCTGTGCTTTGGGCATGGGCCTTTGAGGGCTTCCTCAAAATTACGGGGCTTGTTACCACTGTAGGATCTTCCCGAATTATTCCCCTTCGGGTGTTTGTAACCAGTGTTGGTATTAGCAACCAAGTCTGATCCTCCTTCCTGATTCTTATGCTTCCGTCCATTGCCTTGATTACCATGGTTTCCATTGTTCCCTGAATTGTTCTACTGGTTACCCTTGCCACCATTGTTTTTCTTTCCCTTGTCAGTCTGGTCATCGTCCGGGCTAGGATCCTTCGTGGTGTCTGACTCGGCATACCTAGTAAGGACGTCCATGAGCTCGCCCATATCCTGAACTTTCCGCTTAAGCTGGCCAAGCTTCTGCACGAGGGGCTCGAAGTGATAGTTCTTCTCCAGGATCAAAACCGCCTGAGCCGCCGTGATGCTGTCAGAAGCATGAATAATGTCTGCGACCCGGCGCGTCCAGTGATGGGCCGACTCACCCTCACGTTGGATGTAGTGCTGAAGATCGACGATCATCATTGAGCGCTTGCAGGTTCCCTGGAAGTTCTTGATGAAACGGTCCTTCAACTCCGCCTAGGTGTTAATAGAGTCAGGGGGCAAGTTTTTGAACCACGTACGAGCCGGCCCCTCCAACATCATCGTCAGGTACTTGGCGCAGACAGCGTCGCTGACATCCAGCATGTCCATGGCTATCTCGTAGCTCTCAATCCAAGCGGCCGGCTCAAGGTCAGCCGTGTAATTTGGAACCTTGCGAGGGCCTTTGAAATCCTTGGGCATACGCTCGTTGCGTAAAGCCGGCACCAAACACGGTATCCCAATGGTCCTGCTACCAGAGGTCAATTGGGTTGTGACAAGCGGCGCTTGAGCCGCCGTATTTGCCGCCTCCGCCGCTCGCTGAGCCCGAGCCGTATCAACAATCTCCTGGGCGTTAAGGGGCCCAAGGCGTGGCGGGTCACGAGGCTGCTCACGACGTCGATGAGTGCTGCTAGAGATAGCCGGCGACTCATCGTGGCGGCTTCTGCTGCGGCTTGGGAGCGGGGTAGAGTGAAGCCGCTGCCGAATGTAGGAGTAGTTCGCCTGTTGGGCGACCGTAGTTTTTAACATCTCAATGGAATTTCGGGCTTCAATCTCAACCGGCGAATTTCCCGTGATTGGGAGCGCGGCCAAATTGGTCGCTGCTGCTACCAAGTTGTCCAACGGATTGGAGAAGTGACCCGCCGGCGTAAGGAAATGATGCGGGGGCGTCTGAACTAGCGGGAGTCGCTGGGCCGGCACCTGCTGGTGCTGCTGAGCCGGCTGGTAGGGTTGACCCGGCGACGGCTGCCTGCCTCTGCTTGGGGGCACAAACGATGCTTCCGGGGTGCCTGCCCCAGCCCCTTGAATAGGCGTATCCTGAGGCGTGTTGAACAGATGCATGGGCTCGTAGTTAGGTGGCAGACGACTCATATGGCGCCTCTGATGAACCGCCTCTGAGGCATTCTGATGGAGCCCCATGAGCCAGGCTTCGGCTTTCAGGCGCTCTACCTCGCCTTGGAGTTGGGACTGCAACTCCGCCATACGAGTGTTTTCGATGTTGATATCTGCCTGTACCTTAGCCATCTGCTCACGGAGTTTTGTCACCTCCGTGTTGCGTTCCGCCTGGTTCTCTGCGATCACCGGCGTCGCAAGGAGCGTCGCCGGGGCGGTTGCCAATTCTGCCAAGGCCTGAGCCGGTGGTATGGCTGAGCCGGCTCCTGAGGTGCCAGTCCCCGCTGCGGCGCCGGCCACCGTAGAGAAAAGGGCTGGGGCAGAGCCCGCCATGTAGACAGCCGCCCAGGGGGGCATATTGAAGGAATCCTGAGCCGGTCGGTCATCGGGGTAGCCCCTAAGCCCGCCATCGTAAAGCAGGAGGATCGACTCGGTCTCACCTATCGAGGACTCGCCATCAGAGTAGACGAGGGTATCGCTGCCGGACGCAGAGTTATCTGCAAGGTCCACCCCCTGAGTGAAGCCGATGAAGATGTGCTTCCGGCCGGCCTGAGCCTGGGCGGGTTGTGCGCGCCGAGCCAGCTCGACGATGTCAGTGCAGATGTCCGGCTCGGGTTCAGATCCGCCGGCTTTGCCGATGAAGACGTGGATTTTGCCAAAGGGGACCTGATACCCGTACTCGATTGAGTCGGCCTCGGGGCCCCAATCTGAATCGTCGATGTAGAGCTTGCCGCGGCGACTCTTGGTCATGCGGCCGATCGCGTATCCCTCGATCCCTGCGGGAGTTCCCTTCGAGTACTCAACACCACCGAGCGATAGCCCCACGGTGGGCGCCAACTGTCGTGGTTTTGTCACGGCAGATGTCCTCGTGAAACGACTTAGTTGTGAGGCCGTCGCAGCTAGGTGATTTTTCGAATGGGGTTGATCGGAATCGAGAGACAAAGGTTTACCCAGGTTCGGCCCCTCGCAATGGAGGTAATAGCCTATGTCCTGCTTGATTGTTATTTGATGATGATGATGATCTCGATTACAAGGGTGCAACTTGGCTAACCTAGTACTCGAGAGCTTGTAACCTGGTCTTTCCACCTCAGGGGCTCGCCTTTATATAAAGGTCAAGACTCCAGGTTTACAACAGAGTCCTGGTCGTAACATGACCCATGCCCTAATCTATTTCCTACTCATCGTCCTCCCCAAGTAAAGGAAAACTTATTGCGTCCTTAGGTAAGCCGCCGCCTCTGGTACTGGACCATTGAGCCGGCCCGTTTATGAATCGCCCTAATGGGCCTTGGAGTCTTGATAGCTGCAACTCTCTTTGAGCCGCCACTGGATACCCCGGCCCTGAATGGGCGGGTCATACGGTGGGGCTATATCCCCAACAAGGGGTCTTGCCGAACTTCTTCTTCTTTCCTCCCCCGGGAGCTTTGCCGACAGGAGCAGGTGCCTTGTCGGCAGATGCTGCCACTGCCTCCCGGTAGAGCTTGTCGGCGCAGATGATTGTGTCCTTGTGGTTCGACTTGATGGTGAGGACCCTGGCATCTTGATGACATTGTAGGCGAAGTGCGACGCGGCCATGAACTTGGCCAGCGCCGGACGGCCCAGAATGCCATTGTACGGCAGGGGCATCTTGACGACGTCGAAGACGATCTTCTCCGTCCTGTAGTTGAGGTCACTGCCGAATGTGACCAGCAGCGTGATCTGGCCCTTCGGCTTGTTCCTTACTGGACTGATTCCTTGGAATGTGCCGGTCTCCTCAAGATCCTTGTCGGGGATCTACAGCCTCTTGATCACGTCGAGAGAGATCAAGTTCAAGCCATCCCCACTATCAACCAACATCTTCATCACCCTGAGGCTACAGATTGTTGGCGAAACCAACAATGACAAACACCCGACTGCAGTGGTGTGATCCTCGGCGTTAAAGACGATGGGCGTGTGCGACCACTTGAGTGGCTTCTGCGCTTCCATCATGGGCTCCATGGCATTCACCTCGCGGATCCAATGCTTCAGTTGCCGGTGCGAGGAGTGCAAAGATGTGCCTCCGTCAACACACATGGCATCCACTGCGTTCTAGAACTCCTTGTCGGACTCATCTTCGTCCACATCGTCATCATCTTGGCCTTGTGCGGCCTTCTCTTTCGGCTGCTTGGCCTTACCGTGGCGGCCCCGTCGGCCACCACGGTTCTACTTGCCGGACCCACCGGCACCATCCTAGCCCTTCTCCTTGTCGCGCTTCTCGTACTCTTGCTTCTGCTTCTCGGCAAGCTGCTCTACTTGCCGGCACTCCAGGAGGTGACTGCACCGTGGGTGCACCGTCTCTGGCGCGGCAGCCAGATGGTCCTGCCGCACTGTGGGTGGTCGTCTGGAGGGGCCCACATCTTGTGTCTTGCCGGGATCGGCAAAACTGATGAGAGTCTCGATAGTGGCCCTCCATTCTTCCATTTTGTCTGGGGCTGGCGGGAAGTTCAAAAGCATTTGAACTCATGCCATAGCCTCTGCCGCTGTGGTTGGCATGGCGGGAAACACGGAACAGGACGGCGTTCGACACCTGGCTGGGCCAAGAGGGAGCTCGTCGCACCCCTGCTGCCACGGCGAATGTTCACCAATGGGTTGGCATGGTGATGGTGGAACCAGAGCATCATGAGTACGATGCTCAGGGCTGGCTTGACACCGTCCAGGACCGCCAGCGCCGCGAGGAAGTGTGGCGCACCCATCTTGCAATGGTTGATGCACACGTCCCGCCGCAGCGTTGTTGGACATCGCCGCTCCGTCCCTGGACGTCGCGACGACGGGGTCCTGGTTCACACCGGGCCGAATTGTAACACTGGGATGATCGTGCTCACCAGCAGGTTGTTGGAGTTGGCCGTCTGCGCCGTCTCCGGAATGGTGGCTGGGTTTGCCGGCATGGTGGGGATGCTGGACACCCGCACCGCCGGCGCCTCCTGCGCCGGCCGTCCCAACCATAGCGCCCGCGCCGACTACGCCACCTGCGCCGTCTCCGGGCACCTGAGAAGGCAGCTTGGAGATGGTGGGAGCCGTCGTGGCTCCGGTCTTCTTCTTCGGCGCCATCGATGAAGGTGATGGAGCCGGTACTAAAGCTACGAACACTGATTCGTAATATGAGAAACCCTGCCTGGCGCGCCAAAGATGTCTTGGGAAAACGACGATCTATGGGATCGAGAGGATCCCATTGCAGTTCGGGAGTGGGATCAAAATACTACAAAGAGCAGGGGTAGTAGATATGAGCACAAGCAACGATATATCCAGGTTCGGGCCGCTATGAACGTAAAACCCTACTCCTATTTTGGTGGTTTGATTGTATGTGAGCTCAAGGGTTACAAAGAGCACAGCTTGTCGGCAAGGTGCGCGGGAAGTGTAGCTACAGCGTGTAGTTGAGCTAAGAGTCGACCATTCTAAGTGTAGCCGTGGGCCTCCTTTTATAGGCCAAGGGGTTACCACAGAGGCTAACATGGTCATTACAGAGTATGAATAGTAACTTGCACCGTCACCACGTCTATCTCCAGACGGGGTAAGACAAGCGCATTAAATGCACCATTTGGTGCTACGTCGGGGAGGCGAGGCTTTGGGTAAAAGATCTGTACCACCGGTCCTGGCGCCCTCTTGTCACCTTGACACGTCCCAGGGACAGGTGTCATTAAAGTTAATCCTGGCGTGGCATGCTGACACGTGCCTTGGCCAGCTACGTTGACTGCTTGCCTGCTTGACACCTATCATGCATGCTTATCTAGCCGATGATGAGGTGGAGCGGTAACAGGACAGAACGAGCTTGCCGGCGCGGAGCTTGCCAGGCCGTTGCTTGCCGGCAAGGAGCTTGCTGGCAACCATAGTCTTGGTCTTCACCTTGCCGGTATGGAGCTTGCTGGCAAGGGGAATCTTGATCTTCAGTACAAGAATAGTACTTCTCGATGACCTGCCTTGAGGTCTTCTTCACGGTCTTGTTTATTCTAAGTCTTGAGTCATAGTTATCCTCCGTCAAGCCCTTGCCATCAAGGAGGCTACAACTGCCTGTGCACAAGTCAGGGTACGAGGGCACCCATGCTTTAGTACACCGACAACCCCTGATGATTAGCTACAGTGAACCCACGCTAATTATGCCATGTCATCATGTTTTACTAACCCAAATTACCACTTGATAAAAATCAAAGTCAAATTCAAATTTAAATTTGCAAGTCAAATTATATTTCTTTAAACAGCTAAAAAAATGTTTACAATATGTCATAAAATCCCCATGTATTGGTAAAAATAATATTAACTCCATTTGGGTGCCCAAAATGCCCCTAAGAATATTTAGAGTGGACCAGCAACACTAAATTTGGCCATTTTAAAATAACCAAATATTTATACATTTTCAAGTGGTTTGAAACTTTGTGGGCCTCTTCAATATGATGCCTAGTATTTATGTGCCAACTTTAATCAACAACTAAATTCATTTGGTATTTAATTAAAATACAAAACTAAGACATAAAATAGAAGGCAGAAAAAGAAAAGAACAAAGAACAAAGGGGCATTGTCTGGTTGGGCTTCGATGTGAACAGTGCATGGCCCAGCCCACCTACACGGTGTGTCCTACCTCCTGTTCACCGTGGACGCGCTGGACGCAGCGCGCGTCCGTGGCGTGGATGGCCAGGCGGCGACCATCCCGCGACTCCCCTCGATGGATAAGATCCACCCCGAGCACCCGAATGAACCCTAATCTCCTCATTATTCCCCCTCGCGTCTCCCTCCCGATCTCGAACTCACCCAAGCATACCTGTCGCCGTGCCACCGTCATTGTCGCGCAACAAAGCCACCTCGAGCCACGGCATTGTGTCCAGCATCTCCACCAAGGTCGTCTCCGTCGTCTACACCACTGGATCGGAGCTGGGAGGCCGCCGCCATGCCGCCCACATCTTCTTCATCCTCTACGGCCATCGGAGCTCCGCCGCTCGATCCACCACCGTCTCTACGTCCCCGGCTCCGTGGTGAGCTCCTTCTCCAATTCCCCACCTTTCGCCCTCGTTTCCATTGCCGTAGCACCGCCCGCGTCCTCCCGTCACCGTGTCCGGAGCTTGTCTGTCAAATATATGTGGATGGACACACATCCGCTGCGTCCGAAGCTCCGCGTCCTCCGAAGATAATATCTTAGAATCCTCAAATGTCCAATGAATGGACACACATCCTAATGCTTATGCATTGTTGATGACTATGATGTACAACGCATGAAGTAACGTATGTCTTCAATTCATGAAGATATGCACTCTAAGCGTGGAGATATTAACGCGGAATTTGAATTTAGAGCGCCATGATAAGTTGTGCGCTGTGTTTGGGTCTAATACTTCCTATATGGTGGGTAACGCCACCACCAAAATTTTCTTGAAGATTTCTCTTTGGCGTCAAAACTTTTGCAACATCTTCATGATTTTGGTTTGTCTTCTTATTGATATTTATCTTCACTCTTCGTCTTCGCATTTGACTATATATACCTATGTGTTTTGTCCTCAACAGCATTCACTTATAGCTAAATCTTCATGTTGCCTTTTTGCACTAAGTGAATGTGATCGGACCCTTACCTCTCTATGCTCATCTCTTCCAATCTCTCTAAATCTTCATATGCATTCTACTTGACATGTGTCGATTGTCTTCACTATGTCCTTGTCAGTTGAATATTTTGATACCAATATTTAAAACGTTTTTATCATCCTTATCCATTTTGGCGGTCGCCGCAGAAGCCGGAACGTCCTCCCGCCAAAACTGCTGTGTAGCGGGCTTAGTGGGGTAAAGGCGTGGCAGTCAAAACTGCGCATACATGCCACGCGTCAAGCAAATACAAAGGGCCACGGGCAACACAGTAAATTCACCCGAGTCGAACTCCTCCTTATAAATACTTCGCTCCCGCGGTCATTTATTTCTTTCACACCTGTCGCCTTCGCTTACTCAAACCCTAGCACCGTCGCTAGCTTCCATCGTCGCCGGAGAAGAAGCGCTTCGCTGCCGCCACCTCTTCGACGCTGTACTCACGCCGGCCACAGATATCTTCACACCACCGCCGCCGTAGCTGTCTTCCACCGCCAAGTTAGGGCGTGGGAGATCAAACCGCTCAGCTTCCTCTTTGTCTCGTTGAGCTATTCTTCATCAGTTCGTCGTGCGGTAAATAAAACCTACTTTTTACCGCTCGTTTGATTCTATAAAATTTCCAATATCTTCAGAAGTTGTTTTTCCACTTCCAATCTTTATCTTTAGTCGTACTCATCTCATATTTTGCAAAGTTATTTCACTTATGATACATGACTTGTATGATTCCTAACTTGTACTTATTCTCGAATTCGTACAAATCTGGAACCAGCCTCTCACGATAAGTGAATGTCTTCGCAGTATGAGGTCATTATCTTCAAATTGATTTAACTTCAAAATTCTCTGAGAATGCATATGACCTCTCATCCTTCCCTCGCATCACTAATTCTCTCACAGGTACATGTCCGTGGCAGAGTCGCATGGTTCTCATAGTTTGAATTCGTTTGCAGATTTCTTACAGCTTCACCTTGATTCACCTGAAGCTAGTTCTTGCTGCATCAGTCGTGTGAAGCCAATTAGTCCTGTGAAGCTAATGGCTGACCACAATGCTCCAGCCTCAAAGAAGGGAGGAAGACAAAGGTGAGCTAACACAGCTCTAGACCTCCCTCCAGATCTTTATGAGATGTACAAGTCAGATCCTAAGGAAACATATGGTCAACGCAAGTCTCGAGTCCAATGGATTCAAAGATATTGGGCAGAAGAATGGTTCTATTATCACTTTGTTACTCCTGAATATTCTGCCAAGAACGCTGTTAGGCCTCCATGGGCAGATATTGTGTACATGAAGCTTATTCTGAAGACAAAGGCCGACGCCCTTGCCTTGAGCTTCTATGCATGGTTAGAGGTGTCATGCCTCAAGTTCCTGACCCATCTAGCATTCGAAGCCAATTATCAGTTTGTAAGGAGTTCAGCAGAACAAAACAAGAAAGAGTTTGGCATTGACTTCAATCCTGCTCCTGCTGAACCAAGGCCCGATGGCTCTCATGAAGCTGATCCCAATCTTACTGGACCATGGGATAGCCTCAAGGCATACATTGAACATCTTGATGCTCTTCGTACTGCCGTCGCTACTGCACAAGGAGAAGCTCAAGCTGAAGATAATGCTCCTGCCTCACCCAAGCCTCAGCGCAAGACAAAAGCGTCCAAGGCTAAAGGTGCACAGACTTCCAATACTGCTGCTGCACCAAAAGCTACAAGAGCAAAGCCATTGAGATCTGCACCTCCTGAAACCAGTGTGCAATCTAAAGATGTGTCTCGGAATACTCCGAAGACAAAAGAAACTGCAGGGCGAGGCCCTAAACCAACGAAGCACTTTACGTGATGATGATGACATCATAGATCTCTCAGATGATGATCTTGATGATGATGCTCTTGAGCAGTTGATGAAGAACAAGTAGGAAGAATCAGATATATTCAAGGATCTGCCTCTGTTCGACCATGACATTCTCAATAACTTCATTGATGAATGGTTTCGAGACCCTACACTTTCACTTGATGATCTCCAGTTGCCTATCGATATAAGCATCACATTCGAGGGCTTTATAGCCAAAGAACTTGGCATAGTGCAAAAGGTGATCAAGAAGAAGAATAAGATTGAGCATGAGAAGAAAGTCTTCAAGAAGCATGTTGACAAGCTTGGCGTCAAGGAAATCAAAGGCTTCAAACACATGATGGCTGATCTGAAAGACGAATTTAAGAGACGCCGTGATGAAGCCAAAGGCGCCAGATATTGTCTCAAGAAATATGCTGAGAAGACAGTGCAAGCCCACAATGAGGGCTTGAAATGCAAAGCACTTGGTCGTCCCGCCATTGATCTCAAGTTGATCAAGAAGAAGAAGAAGCCAGTGACTCCTGCTCCTACGTCTTCACGGCAAGACATGCCTAAGATTATCTTCCCGTCAAATTTTGCCGGCACGAAGCCATCTGCCTCCTCAATGGCTTCAGAAAAGAAGAAGACCCAGCAAACTGAACCTGAAGCTTGCAAGCGCAAGCAATCTGAAGGTTCTGCAGCATCCCCCTCTTAGAAGCGTCAGAAGACTAAATCTTCAAAGGCTTCACGTAAGGCCCAAGTGCCTCAAGCTCCTCAGTCCACTGTACAAGCTGAAGCTATATTTGTCGAACCCATCTCCTTTACTCCACCTGCCTCTGCTAACATAGAGAGGCGTGTCATTATTCATGAGCCTGCTCCCACAGAGGCTTCTCAGAAAGACACTGAAGATATACCAGCTGTTGACTTCACCGCAGTTGTCATGGCATACGATGATCTATGGGATCAAGACGATGCCTTTGCGGTTCGGCTGTGGGAATCGACCTGCACAAAGAGAAGGATCGGTAGATGCAAGAACACACAGCAATTTACCCAGGTTCGGGCCACCTCGAGGCGTAAAACCCTACTCCTGCTTTGGTGGTTTCATTGTGTTTGAGCTCAAAGTACAAGGGAGCGCAACTTTTCCGGCAAGGTGCGTGGGAAGTGCAGCTGCTACGCGTGATTAAGCTAAGGGTCGACCCCTCTATCAGTAGCCGTGGGCCTCCTTTTATAGGCCAAGGGGTTACCACAGTGGCTAAGATGGTAATTACGGGGTATGAACAGTGATTGGACTGTTATCATGCCCATCCCTAACGAGGTACGACAAAAGCATTAAATGCACCGTTAGGTGCTATGCTGGGGAGGCGAGTTCCGGCAAAGGTTTTGCACCGCTCGTCCAGCTACCCACTGTTAACTTGACATGATCCAGGGACGGGTGTCATTAAAGCTAATCTTCGGGCGGTGTGCTGACACATGCCCTGACAAGCTCTGCCTGGATGTCTGCCCGCTCGACACCAATCAATATGTGCTTATCTGGTTGATGAGGTGGAGTGGTAGTTGATACGTCTCCAACGTATCTATAATTTTTTATTGTTCCAAGCTGTTATATTATCAATCTTGGATGTTTTTATATGCATTTACAGCAATTATATATCATTTTTGGAGACTAACCTATTAACTTAGTGCCCAGTGTCAGTTGTTGTTTTCTGCCCTGTTTTTGTTTTACAGAAAATCAATACGAAACGAAGTCCAAATGCCACGAAACTTTTTGGAGATTTTTTTCTGGACAAGATAAACACTAGAAGCTTTGGGAGAAGACCAGAAGCCAGAGGAGCTGGCCACGAGCCACCAGGGTGCGCCTGGGGGGCAGGCGCGCCCTGGTGCCTCGTGGGCCCACCACAGCTCTGTTTGACCTAATTCCTCCACTATAAATTCAGGAAAAATCAGAAACCCTCAGGGTAGTCCATGAGATACTTTTTCCGCCGCCACAAGTTTCTGTTCCAGAGAGATCCCATCTGGAGGCCTTCTCCAGTACTCCGCCGGAGGGGGAATCGATCACGAAGGGGCTCTACATCAACCTTGCTGCCCTTCCGATGATGCGTGAGTAGTTTACCACAGACCTTCGGGTCCATAGTTAGTAGTTAGATGGCTTCTTCTCTCTTTTTGATCTTCAATACAATGTTCTCCTCGATGTTCTTGGAGTTCTATCCGATGTAATCACTTTTTGCGGTGTGTTTGTTGGGATCCGATGAATTGTGAGTTTATGATCAGATTATCCATAAATATTATTTGAGTCTTCTCTAATCTCTTTTATGCATGATTATTATAGCTTCGTATTTCTTCTCTGATCTATTGATTTGGTTTGCCCAACTAGATTGATTTATCTTGCCATGGGAAGAGGTGCTTTGTAATGGGTCGATCTTGCGGTGCTCAATCCCAGTGACAGAAAGGGACATGACACGTATGTATCATTGCTATTAAGGGTAAAATGATGGGGTTTATTCATACGTGAGTTTATCTTGTCTACATCATGTCATCGTTCTTAAGGCGTTACTCCGTTCTTTATGGACTTAATACACTAGATGCATGCTGGATAGCGGTCGATGTGTGGAGTAATAGTAGTAGATGCTGGCAGGAGTCGGTCTACTTATCTTGGACGTGATGCCTATATACATGATCATTGCCTTGGATATCGTCATGATTATTTGCTTTTCTATCAATTGCCCAACAGTAATTTGTCTACCACTGTATGCTATTTTCTCGAGAGAAGCCTCTAGTGAAAACTATGGCCCCTGGGTCTATCTAAATCATATTACTAAAACCCTAAAAATATTGCTGCCATTTTCTTTTATTTATTTTATTTTGTATTTTTGTTTCTATCTATCTATCTATCACATACAATTTAATCTTGCAATTGACCGCCGAGGGATTGACAACCCCTCGTTTGCGTTGGGTGCAAGGATTTGTTGTTTGTGTGCAGGTGCTGCTAATTAGGTGTTGCGTGATTCTCCTACTGGTTTGATAACCTTGGTTTCATAACTGAGGGAAATACTTATCTCTACTGTGCTGCATTATCCCTTCCTCCTCGGGGAAAATACCAACGCAAGCTACAAGTAGTAGGAAGAATTTCTGGCGCCGTTGCCGGGGAGACATCATCAACATCTATCAAGTACCTTTGCATAAACTCTCATTTCCTTGCATTTATTTTATTTGCCATTTACCTCTCGTTTTCATCTCCCCCACTTCTAAAAAGTTTTTACAAAAATACAAAAATATTTTCCGTTTGCCTTTTTGCTCGTTTGCTATCTTTGCTTGTGTGCCATGTGCCTTCTATTTGCTTGCATCTTCGCTTGCTAGAAATCTATTGATATGGATCCTCATCCACTTGCTAATCTTTTCAAAAGATCCAATTATGATGAACCAATTGCTAGTGAGTTGAGTGCAATTGATTATCTCTATGATGTTTTGCTTCAAAATCATGAACCAGAAAATTGTGATGAAGTGTTGAAAGAAGAAATTTATAAAGTGATTCATTATAGCTCCTTCAATGAAAAGCGTGATTGCAATAATGTTAGTATAAATTCTATTAATGTCAATTGTGCTAATAATATGTAAAACTACGAGCTTGGGGATGATAATTTTGTTATATCCACTACTTATTGCAATGATCATGATTGGGGTGATAATGCTTCTTATGATCTTGAAAATTTATTTAAGCATCATGATGAATATGATATTGATAATAATGCTTGCAATAATATTGAAAGTGGGTTTGGAAGAGTGTCAACTCTAGGTAAAAATAATCCCACATATTTGGAGAATGTTCAATCTTATGAATTTTTTGATAAAAGTGGGTTTGGAGAGGTCATTACTTTTGTTGATGATAATCCCACTATTTCAGAAGATTATAAAAAATTTATGCATGTGGATCATAAAGAGAGTATTGATTATGATAACTATATTGTTGAATTTGAGAATGATCCTACATGTAATTATTATGAGAGAGGAAAATATGGTTGGAGACATTTTCATATCACCAAATTACCTCTCGTTATGTTGAAATCATCAATGTTTTATTCTTCTCCTTTGCATATGCTAGAAATTGCTTGCCTTGATAATTTATTTGCTTATAAAATGCCTATGCATAGGAATTATGTTAGACTTAAATATGGTTTTCACATGGTACATGATGCTCTCTTTGTGTTTCAATTATTATCTTTCATGTGAGCATCATTGAAATCTCAAGCCTATCTTAATGGCTATAAAGAAAGAGCTTGTTGGGAGGCAACCCAATGAATAAAATAAATTTTTTCTGTTATTGTGTGTTTTCACTGTCATGCTACTGTTATGATTGAGTTTTCATGTTTTTAATTAGTGTTTGTGACAAGTAAAACCTTTAGGATGATTTGGAAGATAGTATAATTGATGCTGTTTGGAAAACAGAAAGTTTTGCGTCCAGTGCTGGAATTTTGTTTATGTACTGTGGCGTCAGAAAAATCTGAAATTTTTACACAGTATTGTTATATGAATTGTCCACGTTGTCCTAATTTTTCAGAACTTTTTGAGTTACAGAAGTATGGCTTTTAAATAGATTTCTACAGACTGTTCTGTTTTGATAGATTCTGTTTTTGATACACTACTTGCTTGTTTTGATGAATCTATGGATTGTATCGGGGGGTATAAGCCATGGAGAGGTTAGAATACAGTAGGTATAATGCAAAAATAAAATATGAATGGGTTTGCAACAGTACTTAAAGTAGTGATTTGTTTTGTTATACTAACGGATCTCACGAAGGTTTTGTTGAGTTTTGTGTGATTGAAGTTTTCAAGTTTTGGGTGAGATCACGATGGATGAAGGAATAAGGAGTGGCAAGAGCCTAAGCTTGGGGATGCCCGAGGCACCCCAAGGTAATATTCAAGGAAGACTCAAGCGTCTAAGCTTGGGGATGCCCCGGAAGGCATCCCCTCTTTCTTCTACCAACCATCGGTAATTTTACTTGGAGCTATATTTTTATTTGTCACATGATATGTATTTTGCTTGGAGCGTCTTGTATTATATGAGTCTTTGCTTTGTTTGCTTTTTAGTTTGTCACAATCATCTTTGCTGAACACACCTATCTTGAGAGAGCCACACATTTATCATCATTTGTTAGAATACTCTATGTGCTTCACTTAAATTTTTTGAGCTAGGCAGTTGCTCTAGTGCTTCACTTAAATCCTTTTGAGCGCGGTGGTGGCTATATTTTGAAGAAATAAACTCTCTTGCTTCACTTATATTATTTTGAGAGTTGATTAAAATTTTGAAGAAATGAATTCTCATGCTTCACTTATATTATTTTGAGAATTGATAAGATTGAAATTTTGAAGAAATATTTGCACTCTCATGCTTCACTTAAATCTTTTTGAGAGTTGACAATAGTAACGGTAATTTGCACAAGATATGAATTTGGTCCCAAAGTGATGAATATTCAAGAGGGATATAATAAAAACTTTCATATAGATCATTGGATATGATAAGTGTGATTCCTTGCAATAGTTTTGCGATATGGAAATGATAATATGTGAGTCATGTGAGTGAGTAATTGTGATTTAGTAAGAATATTAGTGTTAAGGTTTGTGATTCCCTATGCATGCGCATCAAGTCAATAGTTATGCAAAGATATTATATCCTACTTATGGTGCATTATTCGGTGTTAGTTATGTTTAATGCATGTTTATGACCGTTTTCGTTTTTTGGTTGGTTGCTTCTCAATTTATTTGCTATCCTTCATTTGTACTAAGCGGAAATACTGCTTGTGCATCCAAAATCCTTAAACCCAAGTTGTGCCAAATGAGTCCACTATATCTACCTATATGTGGTATTTCAATGCCGTTCCAAGTAAATTTGCGTGTGCCAACTCTAATTTTCAAAATAATTTTTCCGTTTTGTGCGCCCATACCGCTCATGAAGCGGCAGGGGGTGGCCATTATTTTCCATGCTAGGTGTGTTATTCTCACGATGAGTATTTATTCACTTGTCATTGCACGAGAGGATGGTTGGTAATAGGGATGCCCAGTCCCACAATGAAATCAAAATTAATAACAACAAAATTCCTTGGAAAGTGTTGGTTTGGAGGGCACCCGTGGGTACGGCTAGCCATGGATTGTGAAAGAATGGTGGAAAGGAAATAAACTTTACTTTCTGTTTGGGAACCGCCTATGATGTGTCTAGCAAGGAAAATAATGGGAATTCTTGGTCGTTTTCGTTGACAGGAAAAGCATGCCTCTCAAAATATTTTTATCTCTCTAGTTTAAGCTTTGAGCTCTGGCACATTTGACAAATCTCTGCTTCCCTCTGCGAAGGGCCTATCTATTTACTTTTATGCAATTTTTATTTTTTTTGAGTCTCCATCTTCTCTTATAAAGCACCAACTAGAGAGCACTATTGTCATACTTATGCATTGGATGTAGCTAATATTCGAGTGTGTTTCATGAATGCATCAATGATTGAGCATAATGGGCAAGGGATAACTTTCTTTAGCGTTGATATTTTGAAAGACATGGTTGCTTGTTAGCATGCTTGAGTATTTATATCTTCATGTCAAATTATAGACTATTGCTTTGAATCATTTAAGTCCAATGTCCATGCTATAAAAGAAAAGAATATGTGATGAATATGATAGGCGGCATTCCACATCAAAAATTCTGTTTTTATAATTTACCTACTCGAGGACGAGCAGGAATTAAGCTTGGGGATGCTGATACGTCTCCAACGTATCTATAATTTTTTATTGTTCCATGCTGTTATATTATCAATCTTGGATGTTTTTATATGCATTTACAGCAATTATATATCATTTTTGGAGACTAACCTATTAACTTAGTGCCCAGTGCCAGTTACTGTTTTCTGCCCTGTTTTTGTTTTACAGAAAATCAATACCAAACGAACTCCAAATGCCACGAAAATTTTTGGAGATTTTTTTTCTGGACAAGATAAACACTAGAATCTTTGGGAGAAGACCAGACGCCAGAGGAGGTGGCCACGAGCCACCAGGGCGCGCCTGGGGGGGGGGGGGCAGGCGCGCCCTGGTGCCTCATGGGCCCACCCCAGCTCCGTTTGACCTAATTCCTCCACTATAAATTCAGGAAAAATCAGAAACCCTCAGGGGAGTCCATGAAATACTTTTTCCGCTGCCACAAATTTGTGTTCCTGAGAGATCCCATCTGGAGGCCTTCTCCGGCACTCCGCCGGAGGGGGAATCGATCACGGAGGGGCTCTACATCAACCTTGCTGCACTTTCGATGATGCGTGAGTAGTTTACCACAGACCTTCGGGTCCATAGTTAGTAGCTAGATGGCTTCTTCTCTCTTTTTGATCTTCAATACAATGTTCTCCTCGATGTTCTTGGAGTTCTATCCGATGTAATCACTTTTTGTGGTGTGTTTGTTGGGATCCGATGAATTGTGAGTTTATGATCAGATTATCCATGAATATTATTTGAGTCTTCTCTAATCTCTTTTATGCATGATTATTATAGCTTCGTATTTCTTCTCCGATCTATTGATTTGGTTTGGCCAACTAGATTGATTTATCTTGCCATGGGAAGAGGTGCATTGTAATGGGTTCGATCTTGCGGTGCTCAATCCCAGTGGCAGAAAGGGACATGACACGTATGTATCATTGCTATTAAGGGTAAAAAGATGGGGTTTATTCATACGTGAGTTTATCTTGTCTACATCATGTCATCGTTCTTAAGGCGTTACTCCGTTCTTTATGGACTTAATACACTAGATGCATGTTGGATAGCGGTCGATGTGTGGAGTAATAGTAGTAGATGTAGGTAGGAGTCGGCCTACTTATCTTGGACGTGATGGCTATATACATGATCATTGCCTTGGATATCGTCATGATTATTTGCTTTTCTATCAATTGCCCAACAGTAATTTGTCTACCCACCGTATGCTATTTTCTCGAGAGAAGCCTCTAGTGAAAACTATGGCCCCTGGGTCTATCTAAATCATATTACTAAAACCCTAAAAATATTGCTGCCATTTTCTTTTATTTATTTTATTTTGTATTTTTGTTTCAATCTATCTATCTATCACATACAATTTAATCTTGCAATTGATCGCCAAGGGAATGACAACCCCTCGTTTGCGTTGGGTGCAAGGATTTGTTGTTTCCGTGCAGGTGCTGCTAACGAGGTGTTGCATGATTCTCCTACTGGTTCAATAACCTTGGTTTCATAACTAAGGGAAATACTTATCTCTACTATGCTGCATCATCCCTTCCTCTTCGGGGAAAATACCAACGCAAGCTACAAGTAGCAGTAGTGAGACAGAAAGAGCCTGCTGGCACGGAGCTTGCCGGGCCTTCGGCTTGCCGGTGTGGATCTTGCCGGCAAGGGTAGTCTTGATCTTCAGTACCGCACTGGTACTTCTTGACGACCTGCCTCGAGGTCTTCTCCATGGTCTTGTTAACCTAGCCTCGAGCCGTGACAGAAGCAATCCTCCAGCAAGCCCTTGCCGCCGGGGTGGCTGCAACTGTCCGTGCATAAGTCTGGGTATGATAACACCCATGTTTTCATACACCGATAGGAGCCCCCGGGCATGGGCTACACGCACGTGCGAGGCGTCGTTGGGCTTGGCCCTAATAGATGCACAGATATATTTGGCGCAAAATCACTGCCGCAATGTTTGTTGTCACTGTTTACCCACGACGCGCGTTGAAGGCGGGACGTGGGAGAGGTGGAACGAAATGGCGACTGGGGTAGTGCGCCTGCAAAAGCGCATCCACGTAAGGTAGTAAAGAGCCAGTCCCTCGCGCCTTCCCCATAAAACGGCACTCGCGAGGGGGCGCCGCTGATTTACCCCTCTTCTTCCCCAATCTAGCCAACCGCTTCCATCTTCAACCTCGCGGAAGAAAAGAGCATAGCGCCTCCACGCCGCTCCGCTCCTTTTCCACCCAATCTCCTTCTCCAAGCATCACCATGGCACCGAAGAGGGCCGCAAAGCTGGTCAATTCGGCGACGGAGGAGAAGAAGGCCGCCGAGGCCGCACGGTGGTGCGATAACGCCGTCTTCCCGCCGGCGCTGACAACCGAAGATATGGAGAGGAAGTACTCGTATGTTTATTCGGGGAAGACGAAGGATCACGAGGCCACAATGGTGCTACCAGGATGCGCACCCCCCCCAGTAGAGGACCAATTCCACTTCTTCGTCGGGTATTTCTACTGTGGACTATGCCCACCATTCTCTGATTTCTTCGTAGAAGTGATGAACTCCTATGGATTCAGACTGCTAGATTTCACACCCAATGCGATTACTTGCATGTCAGTCTTTGCGCATTTGTGTGAAAACTTCATAGGAATAGCCCCAAATGTAGCTCTGTTCCGGCATTTCTTCGTTGCCCGGGTCGAGGACAACGCTCTCTCCGGCAGCGTCACTTGGATTCCCAAGTTGAACTTGAAGAGGCATTATCTGGACGGCAAGTTGCACATCAAATGGAATGAGTGGCGGGCTTATTGGTGCTGGATAGAGCAGCAGGACTTCTCGGCATTCTGTAACATCAAAACCAAGAAGATTGAGAAAGCCACCAACTGGAGCAACATTGACCCCAATGACGGCAAGCTTGGTGTGGCACTGTTCAAGCTCCTCAGCCTCAAGGACTCCGGCTTGACCATCGAGATGGTGGGAGCAGATTTCACCCGCCACCAGATTGCCCATTGCAACAGAGAGGAGGCTAGAAAGCGTGGGATTATAAGAACCCTGCCGATACCATGCGTCTGTACCCAGGCCTCGTCAATAACTTGATGGTAATGGAGCATTACTGGCTCGTCTGTCAGCTCTTCAACAAGGGTTGCAGCTTTCACTTGCCAGCAAAAGTGATCCCACTCTACAACAATACCGCCAAGGCTTCCATATTGGCAATGATGCCGGACTGTGACGCCAAGACAGTTCTGAGCACTTGGAAGGTGCCTTCTAAGAAAGAAGTGAGTGACTGGCTTGGCGGCTTGAAAGAGGAGGCCATCCGGGTCGAGGATGACATGGTTCACCCGATAAAGGATGATGAAGAGTAGTACCTTGTTGCCAGAGCTAAAGAGATCAAGAAAGCAGCTCATTCCTGGGCCACTAAGGGCATCAACACCGAGGGACGCATCAAAGAACATGCCGAAGAGCATGCGGAAGCTCCGGGAACCAGAAGTGGAGGGCAGGCCAAGGACCATGCCGAAGAGCAAACAGGTGAGGAGGATCAAACCAAGGAATCTGAGGAAGACGAGGAGCAGCCTGAAGACTCTTCAGAGGAAGAGGAAGAGGAGGAAGCACCTCGCCCCCATCCAACCAAAGTGAACACTACCATCGCCAAGAAGCCTGCCCAGAAGAAGGTAGCGCACACCGAGCCGACAAGTAAGGAACTTGTCGGCATGAAGGCAGCAGCTACAACTTCCCGGGCTCAACCTTCCCGGCGTCAGCCTCCTCGCGGTGCCGCTTTTCGGCAACCAACTTCATCAACGGCAGAGGGTGAGGGTGCTTCACAGCCCCCGGCTCTGTCAAGAGCCGAGCGGGCTAGGAAGAAGCCGCCACCACCTACACCCTCCGGCGCAGATGACATGGTGCACTGGGACGTGTATGTCCTTAGTGATCGCGAAGAAGAGGAAGAGTAAGTCTACCATCTTCATCCATCATTCTTACAATTGTCTTGATATTGTTGTTGAACTAATCATCTTGACTGTTCTGATCTTGCAGGGATGAGGTGCCCTTGGTGGAAAGGCATAGAAAGAAGCCCAGAACCACCGAAGAAGGCGAGATGGCAACATGCACTAATCAAGGCGCAACCTCATCTGAAGTTGCCGGCTCGAGCCCCTAGTGTGAGGCTCACATCCAATTTCTGCTGGCAAGCACCGTCATAGAGTCTTCTGCAATGGAGACCGACAAGGAGTCGGGAAGCGGCCAGCCAGAAGGAGAGTGCCAAGGAATGGTTTCCTTGACGGCACCCTCAACCTCTGAACCGTCGCCAAGACCTTCACCGACAAGGAGCAGCCCTCCCCCAGAGGAGCACCAAGAAGAGCTCGCCCGCATCGAGGCCCCTCCGGCAACGTTATCGGAGACCGAGCGACAGCAACCGAGGTTGCCGGAGGAAGAACGACATCCCCTCCACATGCTCATCAAGGTAATTTCCTTTCCAGATGTAATCTTATCCTTGTCAATCCTTCTTTTTTGTTTTCTTGAACTTATCCTGAAATTTCGATTTCATCTTGCTCTCCGCTTCTTTCCTGTCTTGTAGAACCAACCTCTCTGGAAGAAGGGGAGGTCTCTATGGAGAAGATTGTGAAGAGCGCCGCCGATGAGACTGCCAAGATCTATGCCAAGGAGGTCGTTGCGTCCACCGTTGAGGAGGCTAGGAGAGATCCCGAAGAGCCTGACAAACCCTCCGGCAACGCATCTGACCCTGTCATAGCAGATGCTGAGATGGGAGAGGCTGACAGCGACAAGCCAAGCACTGACGTTCATCTCAGCGCACCCGAGACACAAGCTCTGGCGGGTCCTTTGGAACCTATCAATTAGCAATAGGAATCCGAAGCCCCCAGCTCATCTGGTGTCGGGGGACCCGCCTTTGAAGATGCAATCACAGAAATCTTGGCACCTTTCTCCAGCAGCGTCACAGTACCAGACAGCTCCGAGGACAGCTCTGCAGATCTTGCCTTCTTGAAGACGATGGCTGCCGGCTTCAAGGACGTGCAAGATCGCTACGGAAAGCGTTGGGAGAAGCTCCACACACAGCAACAAACCGTGGAGCTGGCTGAACAAAAGCTGAAAGAGAAGGCGGAAGAGATCCGCAGGTGGTACAATGAGAAGTTCCAAAGCATCAAGAGGCGGTATGAAATGTTTGTCGCTGCTAAGGAGAAGGCAGCGGCCTTGGACGGCAAGTTGGTGGAGCGCGAAACACAGCTCATCATCAAGGAAAAAGCCTTGCTGCTCGAGAATAAGCACTTGCCGCCAAGCTCTGCGGCAAGGATGAAGAGATCCAAACCCTACTTATGCATCGAACCAGAGAGCTAGAAGAGAACCATAAGAAGGCCATCGAGAACCAAGCTCTAGTTCATGCTGATAAGCTCTTGGAGGCCGTCAAGGCTGCAAAAACCGCCGAGGTCGCCCAGGTGGAGTTGGAATCCAAGGTAACAAAGCTTGAAGAAGACCTTGCCGGCAACAGGAAGGAGCTCTTGACTCTTCAAGAATCAGCGCAGAAGGCAGCTCACACCTTGAGTGATCTGCAAACGCAGCTATCAGCCAAGTGTGAAGAACTTAGCCAAGCTGCCGACACCAAGGAAGATCTGAAGCTAAAACTGTCCACTTTGGAAGAGCATCTCGAAGGCGCCAAGGTGTCGGAAGTGGGGCTCCGAGGACCCAAAGGTTCGAACACTGGGGTGAGCTCATTCTACCTCTCGTCTCCTACCACGTCTAAGCTACGGAGAGGCTACGGTGAGAGCGCGCTAGCGAGGGGCGGACCGTGGACTCAGCGGTTTACCCAGGTTTGGGCCACCTTGCGGTGTAAAACCCTACTCCTGCCGTGTTGGGATTGCAATTGGCAAGAGTGTGTTCTCGCGTACAAGGTAGGAAGCGGTTGAATCGATCCCGGGGGGTCCTCCCTCTATAATGGCAGCACTGTCCCTTTATACCCGCCTTGGTCCTCTTCCCCCCTCGAAAACTTAGGCGGGAAGGGTTGCCACACCTGGCGGTTTTGAAAGCGGACAGGCGCTCAGGCTATCCTGACTAAAGGTGGTCTTCGCCTGCCAAAGCATGATCCATGACGCGCTGGTGGGCTCAGTGATGACCTCCGCCCTGCGCGCCCGCCGTCTTGGTCTTCTTTCGCTGATCGGGTAACCTTTGGGGTTGCTTTGGGGGGTAGACTGCTGGCCTTGCTCCCTTAACACCAAAGTGGAAACCATCCTCATCCGCGCCTGCTGGCACGGCCTCTGTCGCCACTCGTCACCGCGCGCGTCACCCATGTGATGGGCACGAGACCGCGCGGCCGAGCCGAATAGCCTTCGTCTTGGGCGCCTTCAGGAGGAGGCCTCGGGAGGCCGCCTCACGAGGGGGCCTCGCGAGGCCGCTGGTGAAGATGCCGAGCCTCGTTCCCCGCTCCCTGAGGAGGGGGCCTCAGGAGGCCAGGGCCTCACGAGGAGTCCTGGTGAGATGGTCGATGATGACGGCGCGCTGGGCCCACGCCAGGCATTGCGCCCTAGGCCAAAGGCAAACGGGCCTGGATACCCTGGGTTCCATGGGCCCGACAGTAGCCTCGTGCCCGCGGCGCGCATGTTCCCGCCTAAGGGGGCTAAACGGCGCAGGTCCTAACTGCCTGTGGGCCAGGCATGACGCGTGGCGCATGATGTGACGAGGAACGCTGCCACTTCTCCCACGATGCCTCGGTAACTGCTCGCGCTGACATAAAGTCCGCTGCGCGCCGCGGGCCATCATTGCCTTCCTTCACACATTGTTGCTGCTTCAATTCCCGATGCCGGAGAAGGTGAAGCGACGAGAAGAGCCCCGTGCCGAGCATAAAGAGGGGGAGAGAGGAGCCGAAGTCCTCCACCCATCTTCTTCCTCCACTCTTCTTCGTCTCCTACCAGAGCTGCCACAGAGATGGCGACGGGAAGAGGACATGGCCGTGCTTCCGCTGCCGCATCCAAGGTTCCACCCCGGGGGCGCGGGCGCTCCCCGATGGCTGCCTGTGCCAGGCCCAGCGGTCGCGGAAGGGGCGCCGCTCGCGGGCATGGGGGCAAGGCGCGCGCGGCCGAGGCGGCCGCGGCGGGGAGGCTGCGCTACCACCCCAGGAGAGGAGCCATTCGGCGGAGGCGGAGGCGGCGCACGAGTTCATCATGAACATGCACCGCAGCCCCTGCACCTGGCTCCAGCTCCCGGACTCCTTCGCGGTGGCGATGGCGGACCGTGCGCCCTTGGGCTTGTGGGTGCAGGCCGACGGCTGCTGCAACGGCCCCTCCTGGGTGGCAACGGAGCTCAACCCTTCGGGCTTCATGTTCTTGAAGCAGGGGTGGAAGTCGTTCCCCCTCGCTCGTGGCCTGAAGCGGAGGCATGTCCTCCAATTCAAGTACGAAGGGGCCACCATGATCTTCGTGAAGATCTTCGGGATCTCCGGTAGCCGTCTGGAGTGCTGCGCGGAGAGCGAAGACGGCAGCTACAGCGGCTCCTCCAGCGAGGACGACAACGGCTGCGGTGCCACCCCCTCCGACGGAAGCGGAAGCGACGACAGCTCCCCCCGCGTCAAGAGCGAGGATGAGGACTCCGACTAGGCTCGTGTGGCGACGATTCTGGAACCCCTGGCGGCGGGCACCATGCGCACGGTGACGGAGCCGCACTCGCCTGCAGCGCCTTCTCGGGGATGGGCGCGGCATCCGCGCTGGAGTCTTGGGGGTGACGGTGCCCCGCCTAGGCCCTTTCTTTCTTTTTCATCCTCCTGCACAGAACCGATGTAGCCCCGCGGGGGCATGAAAACAATATCTTTTATTTTTAACTTAATGCTCTTGTGATTTGGGGTGTATGCGTTCCCTCCCGAAGCCCTCTCGTGAGGCTGGTTTTCTTTTCCTTGTTCGCCTCAGCGCTCTACGCCGTCAGGACCCAGCCCCCGAGCGGGCCTCAGCCGCCGCTGGTATGTCCGGTCGCGATGCCGGGACAAGGCCAGGAGGTGAGGGGCACCGGAAGCTAGTGAGGGCTCCTGAGGCGCGATGCTCAGGGAGCCCCCCTTTGGCGTGCAAGCGGCTCACGTAGAAGAAGAAAAACGCATGTGCTCAGCGGGATCACAAAGGGAGAGAGCTTGAGCGATGGCAAGGGCATCTCATGAGGTAGTTAGACTTAGCTTTTGGCAGAGAGCGGTGTCAGATGAGCCACAGCTCGTAAGGAGATAATGCGGCTCACGAGGCGTGCCCACGAGGCGTGGCCTTCGAAGTATCTTCGTCTCGCGAGGTCTTTTCATTAGGGGACCGCCGTAGGTCGGCTCGCGAGAGGGCGCCCGCGAGGTCCCCGTGCAGCTTGCTTCCTGAGATACCGCATGTTGACAAATTTCACAATGGGGGGAGCGACACGCGCTCGCTAGCTCGTTCGTGGCCGTTGCGTGAGGAGATAAGGCACCAAGGACCTTGGTGAGGTGACGTGCACGGGAGCAGGCCCACGAACCAGAGCTCAGTCACTTGGATTTGGGGGCACTGCAGGGACGGACCCAAGCACAGGTGCCGTGCCTAGCCCCCGCTCACGGAATCGGTCAGGGGAGACGCGTTCTTCGCCTAGTTCATCCACTTCCTCCGATAGAGGAACAGTGTGCCCCAGTTCCGGGGACACTTCCTCAGGACCCAGCCTCTTTTGCGTTTGCACCGTAAACACTCCTACCGTGTTCATTAGCCTAGCATTTCATTCTGTGTTGCAGCTTATGCATGTATCCTAAGTCTGTGTGATGAATAAATTATTTAATTTTAATTGCATGTGAGTAATTTTACAGCAGTAAATTTTGATCAACTATTTTCGCTCTTAATAAATTCTGAGGTAGAATTTTTCCTGAGCTACTGCAACAACATTTACGCATGTCAAAAAAAAATTAAATTCGCACAGCACCGCGACAACTGGCTCACAGCCACAACCACTCGACCTCTGCTCTAACACAAACCACACACATTTTGCACCTAACCGATCACCCCGCTAGCACACCACAGTTTCTGATAAAGAAATTTGTGGGTATTTATTCGAGTGCAATCGCCTCTAGCACGCTGACAGCAGTTAGCACCTGCCGCTTAATCCTCATGATCATCGCCGCCGCGAAGAGCCAACTCTCGAGCAGCAGCATCATGGCGATCATCGAGGATTATCGCGCACAAGAGCACGGAGAACCCCAACAATGCTGCCAACCCTCCGCACAGCAGAATCATGTACCAGTCTGGCATCACCTCCGCCATTAGAGCCTCGTCTCGAGCTCCTGCAAGCAGAAATGGAGGAGAAGGAAGAAGAAGTAAAAGCGAGGCCAGAGGTGAGGAAGAAGGAGAGCACCGTGATCGTTTTATAACTCGAGATCGGTGTACGGTGAACGAAGTCCACCAGCACCGCTCGTCGCTCGATCGCCGGTGTTCGGAGGCGAATCCACGAGCAGTGCCGACAGCGCCTTGGCCCGCGAGGTGAGTGCGCACTACGCCGGCAACCAGCACGCTGCGCACTGCCGCAGTACGGCCTAGAAGCCCTACGCCTAGACACCGTCGAGGAGAAAGTACGGGAAGAGCACGAGAGAAAGGAAGAGAGAGGAGCCAGAGGTAGAAGAAGAGACTGACAGTGGGCCCCGGGTCCACCTTCCAGCCGGACAACGCTATGCACTCGGGTGCGACCAGCGGAACGTGAAAAATTGGAATTTTATTTTTCCGTATCCGCAGTAAAAATCCCTCGGTTTTCTCAACGGTAGGATTTTCCATGCAGCACCAGTACCTCGTGATAGTTGCACCAATTATATGCCTGCTCCCTGTAGCCGCATCATATCAGGAGATTTAAATTTTCGAGTTATTATTACCTAATAACAAGAGTAATATTTTAACCACCCTTAGCAAATCTCGAGGAAGAGATTTTTCTTAAGGGGGGTAGTGTTGTAACACCCCAAAAATTTAACCATGTTTTGTTAATTAAAATTTTGCCAGGGATTACAAATTTTCCTTTCTGGATTTTCTTGTGATCACAGAGCCACTCCTTTTTGCCTGAATTTCAAAAATCCTTCTGTTTTGTCTTGAAACTTTTGAGTATTGTTGTATGGCTTGAATTTTATTGCATTCATTAAAAACCAGTGGAATAATTTTTATAATAAAATTTGGCCAAGATTTAATTCATTTAATAGCATGTTAACTCCTTTCAAAGCCCCATTTGCACTGCAACTATTTTATAACTTCATCTATAAATTCCACAAAAATTTGTAGGACTCATGTGATGTCCCTGGATGACTTTTATGCAAAAACCCAGCTTTGTCAATTGTAAAATTTGAGCACCACTTCAAGTTTTTAAATCTGGTTCAATTTGCAGTCTGCACTTCAACCTATTTAAATATTCCTTTAAAAATTCTATAAAAATTCTGGGATGTCAGTAGGAGTATATAACTCTGGTTTATGTAAAAATCCACTTGGGTTCTTTGGAATATTTGAGCAAACCATCCTCATCTTTATTCTGGTCCAGATTGGTAGTTTGTACTACAACCTTATTTTATCTTGCCCCATTGCTCTTAAGATTTTTCCTAATCATAGTACATCCTATAAAACCCTTAAGTCCAGAATTTTGGACCCATTGGAATAACTTGGACACATGAAATTATAGTCTACAGTTTCTGTCCAGAATTGCTTTTCACCAAAAATTGCATTAACAAGTTTCTGTTTCTCCCAAACTAACTTTACCATTATCACCTACATCTAAAGAGACTCTCATCTGGAAATTTTGGTGGCCATAGCAGATCCCTAGATGCCCCTGGCATTTTGTCGAGCATCTATAGTGCATGTCCAGATTTTGGCATGGTTTTAAAATTGCACTGTGAGCTTGTTCTAATTGCCAAACCACCATGTCCCCTAAACCTTCCATTGTATTTAACCGAAACCTGTTAATTTTCATTTGCATCCAAGCATGATTAGCCCCCCTAGCATTCCGTCGAGCAGGCGCCGTGCGTTCTCTGGGCGCGCCCAGAGCGCACGTTTTGCTCGTGCCGCGCCCGAGCCGCCGCGACCAGTAGCGCCTCCCCCGCTAGCTCCAGTTCATCTCCCCTGTCTCCTGACTATGCCGCCACACGCCAAGACCAGCCAAGCCGCTACCTGACTCGCCGCAGCGCCGCCCCCGCAACCAGCCACTGCCGCCGCCAGAGCTTGCCGCGCACGGCACCGCCCAAGCTCTCTCAGCCCGCCAGCTGCCCCTGGAACAGGCCGTCCTAATCCTATCGCCCTGCCAACACCGCTAGTCGCCGCCACGTCGCCCTGCAGCAACAGAACGTCGGTTCTCCGGCGATCTTATCCACGGCCGCCTCGGTACCGACCTCGTCGCGCTATAAATAGGACCCCTCAAGCTCTCTGTCACCCTCACCGCAAACCTGCAGCCCCCTGTGAACCCCCCTAGCTCCAATTCGACCGGAGGAACCTTTCTCCCCCATCTCCGGCCGAGCCAGCCGCCGCCACCCTCCTGTTAATTTCTCCGCAGCCAGAGCCTCCCGTCCCATTCTTTCCTCACCCGTAGCTTCCTCTCGACCCCGCAAGCCCATTCCCCCTGTTAATTTGAGCCGTAGCAGCAGTAGGCCGACACCGTGCTCGCTGGAGCTCTCGGTCCGCCTCGGAGGAAAGGGTGCTCACCCCCGAGCTCCCCGGTGATTCCTTTGCCCTCCAGAGGATGGGGCCCTCCCTTCTGAGCACGCCGGTGTGCACAGCTCCGGGAGAGGTGCCTCCTGGCACCGGCAATCGCCGCCGGAAGCTCGCCTCTGGTTCTGCCTCCTGTGCGCGGGAGAAAGAAGAGGAACCCGACAGGCGGCCCCCGCCTGTCGGCGAGACAAGCCCTGGCCTGTTGGCGTCTTAACCCAGAATGCGTTTTCTTCAAGAGGAAACGTATTCCAGGAAGTGCGCGACAGTTTTCAGAAAGCGTAAAACCCCCGAAGTACGTTTTCTTCTTCCGAAAGCGTTTTCACTGCGAACAGTTTTCTATTTTCTGTTTTATTTAAAAACAGAGTTTGACTGAACCTTTGACTGGACATATCTTTTTAAATAAAACTCCAAATGAATTGATTCTTTTTCCTACTTCTCTGGAATCTCATATAGTTTATTTTCATATTTATTTGAAAATTTTCCAAGACAACTTTTTGTACTGTTTTTGAATTACGTGTTAATTAAAAGACTTTTCGAAATAGGAATCGGAGAGGGAAGAAAGCTTTCAAAAATTTTGTGGTGCACCCTGCACTTCTGCACCTTGAAGGCAAGCATCCTGAAACCCGGTCAAATGTTTATTGTGTGTTGTTTGACGTGACTACAACACCGAGGTGTTTTGGAAACATTCGTTATTTCATGTGATGTTGTGATCATGCCTTGGAGTGCATTCTTTGCTGTTGATACTAAAATACTGGTGACAGTATTCGCCCTCTTATACCTCACATGCCTACCGGAAGGAATCCGGAGAAGTCTCTGTCTCGGGTAGACACGAGCTTGGTGCTAACATCTCGTTGGAGCGAGAATGGTCAGAAAGGCATGAGGGGGTATGAAGAACGGTGATTTCTGTCTGATGCCGTGAAAAATATTTGTTGTGCTAACCATGCAGGGAACACATAAGCCTCCTGAGTCGACCATAGATCGAGTCTTGTTCCAGTAATCCCCATACTTGTTTCGTACTACCACTCGTCCCTGTCGCAGGTAGGGTACGGTTCAGTAAGTTGTCAACCCCTTTTTTGGCACACACCGTACAGAGAGGCCATGGTGGAAGATACCGGGTGCATCCGGTAGGCAGGCCACCTGGTCCGGGGGCATGGGTGTTTCCGGTCCGGGACCGAGAGGGGGGCACCCCTTAGAGCGCGCGAATATAAATTCGATCCCATGCTAATCGAGGTTGGAGCCTCCCCACTTAGAGTTTTGCTTAACGAGTGTCATGGGTGATTCCAGACATCGGTAAGTTAAGCTGGTGTGTGCGGGTCAGGTGTGTTTTCAATTAAAAGACCGTAAGCGGAATTAGTCCCGGTGGACTAAAGGAATCCGTTACTTGTGGGTAAAGAGTACACCCTCTGCAGAGTTTATATCTATTTGAATAGCCGTGTCCGCGGTTAAGGACTACAGTCTGGGATGGGTCAAGTGTCGGTCTTAGTGTCGGTCTTCGGAGGAAAACTTCTAAACCGGAACATTGATCATGACATGTGACAAATGATAATTATGATTATTATTATTGTGGACTAACCGTTTATATTATTTGAATTATTGAGTATCCCTGGGATGGTTCTACCTCCTGGATATTCATTGTGATTATTCTCATATAAGCCCTTTATGTGGTGTCGCTCAGACGCCCGACTGTGGCATGCTTGTTATTTATTTTTCTTATAAGCCCTTTATGTGGTGTCGCTCAGACGCCCGACTGTGGCATGCTTGTTATTTATTTTCCTTATAAGCCCTTTATGTGGTGTCGCTCAGACGCCCGACTATGGCATGCTTGTTATTTATTTTCCTTATAAGCCCTTTATGTGGTGTCGCTCAGACGCCCGACTGTGGCATGCTTGTTATTTATTTTCCTTATAAGCCCTTTATGTGGTGTCGCTCAGACGCCCGACCGTGGCATGCTTGTTATTTATTTTCCTTATAAGCCCTTTATGTGGTGTCGCTCAGACGCCCGACTGTGGCATGCTTGTTATTTATTTTCCTTATAAGCCCTTTATGTGACGTCGCTCAGACGCCCGACTGAGGCATGCTTTATATTATTATCCTTTCGAGGCGTCGCTTCAGACACCCGATTGGTTTATTTTATTTTTATTCTCTGATTGCTTATTCCTGTTTAATATGAATGACCTGGTTGCGTGCATCATGAATTTTATTTTGAGACTGACTAAGCGATCGTGGATTGTTTCAGTACATGTTTATCACCTGCAATATTGTACCTGTTTTCATGATGTTTGCGAGTACATTCAAAGTACTCACTGGCTTGTCCCTGGCTATTGTCTTGGCCAGATTTCTTGCTTGGAGAGGAGCACAATGACGACAGCCCCGGAACCTAGGCACTGAAGATAGCAGCCGCGCAAAGATAGGAGTTATCCAGGTCAGCTGTTCCTGTGGGAAATGGAGTCCCATAGACGCTGATGACCCCGAACCGCTTCCGCCATCAACCACTAGAAACCTTTTGTTGTACTCATAGACCAGAATGGTCTTGTACTACATATTTTGTATTTGCTTGGAATTTCTGTATCAAGATTGTGCCTCACCAGCTAACAGTAATCCTGGGGCTGGTGAGCACAAGGACCAATTGCTGGGAAATTTATATCCCGGAAATCCGGTCCTGACAGACGTGTCCTGGCAGGACCGTGCTGGGGAGTCGTCAGACCGCCTGGCGGGGCGCGGCAAGGAAGACAGCTCCTCCAGAGCCAGGGAGCTCGTGAGGCCCTGGTGGCTCGCGAGTAGCAAGGGCCTCACGAGGCCCTGGCATGAGGGGCGCCAGCCTCTGGAAGGAGGTGCCGGCGTTCCTCAGGCCGAAGGGCATGCACATGCCACCAACGGCGGGGCTAGCGCCCTGGCTGACTCGCGGCAGTAGGAAGGGGTCCTGAGGGTTGAACTTGTTGAGGCTGGTGAAGTCGATGCACATGCGCTCCTTGCCGCCCTTCTTGGGGATGACGACTGGTTTGGCGAGCCATTCGGGATGGCACACCTCGCGAATGACCCCAGCTTCCTAGAGCTTCTGAATTTCCCTGACGATGAAATCTTGCTTCTCTGGCACCTGGTGCCGTGCTTTTTGCTTGACGGGCCGTGCATTGGGGCACACCGCTAAGTGGTGCTCAATCACCTCCCTCGGCACACCGGACAAATCAGATGCTTTCGAGGCGAAAACATCCGAGTTTGCCCAAAGGAAGGTGACGAGCGCGCTTTCCTATGCAGGTGGAAGGCCAGCGCCGATGGTGAAGGCGGGGCGGGAGCCGCTGCCATCCTCCGACACCTTCTTTGTTTTGGGGCGGTCCTGAGAGAACAGCTGCTTCTTCTTCACCGGCGCGGCCTCAGGAGGCTCGGCTGCGTCCTCGTCGGCCGGATGCGCGACAGCAGCAGCCTTATAGGCGTGCTCCAGGGAGCAGATCGCGTCCTTCTCGTCGCAGGTGACAGTGATGATGCCGCTGCAGCCAGGCATCTTGAGGACGTTATAGGCGTGGTGGGTCGCCGCCATGAACTTGGTGAGAGCCGGGTAGCCCAAGATGGCGTTGTAGGGCAGGCCGATGTACGCCACGTCGAAGTCGATGAGCTCGATGTGGTAGTTCTTGCAGGTGCCAAAGGTGACGGGGAGGCGCACTTGCTCCAGGGGGATGGTGGAGCCATCGGTCACTCCGGAGAAGGGCCTGGTCGGCATCAGCTAGTCATAGGGCACTTGGAGCGTCTCGAAGATCTCGATGGAGATCACATTGAGGCCGGCGCCCCCATCGATGAGGGTCTTGGTGACCGCGACGTTGCTGATGGTTGGAATGCACAGCATGGGGAGTGCGCCTGCGGAGGCCGTGGATTTGGGGTGGTCCTTGGAGTCGAAGGTGATGGCGTACTGCGACCACTTGAGGGGCCGCGTGGCCTCAGGCCTCGGGAGGGCGGCATTCACCTCGCGAGAGAGCTACTTGAAGTGGCCGTTGGACGAGGGGCCTGAGCCCCGCTGAGGATGCAGGCGACCACGCGAGGCACCTGGTAGCCCCCAGCATCCTCATCAGGCTGGTTGATGTCGTCCCTCCGGGGTGGCGGCGGCAGCGGCGGGAGGGCGGCATTGGCCTGAGGATTCGCCTCACGAGGTTGGTCACGCTAGGCAGCCTCGCGAGGCTGGTCACACCAGCCCTGGCAGAAGTTGCTGGTGCCGCCATGGCCGTCCCAGCGGTTGCCGCCGCGGCCACCTCCACGGCCATTGCGGTCGTCCCGGCAGCCTTGGCGCTCGTCACGGAGCAGCTTGAGCTCCTGGCCGTCCTCGGTGCTGTGGGAGCGCACGTTGCGGTAGGCGCAGAGCGGTCGGCTGTCTTTCCTGGGCTCGTCGCGGTCGTGGCCGCGCTTCTGCTCGGGCTCTGCCGCTAGCACAGCGAGGCCCTTACGCTTGACGTCCTTGTTCTTGGTCTTGGCGGCCTCAAGCGCCGCGTCGGGGTCGTTGTGAACGAAGAGGCGACCTTCTTCGGCCTTGGCGCACTTGTCAGTGAGGTCGAGCAGCTCAAGGACTGAGTCAAGCTCGCCGTTAATGGCGAGCTTCTCGCGCATCTTGATGTCTGTGATTCCGGTGGAAAACGCAGAGATGGCGGCCGCATCGGAGGTGCGCGGGATCTTGTTGCGCACTTGGCTGAAGCGCTGGATGTACTTGCGGAGGGTCTCATATGGGCGCTGCCGCACACGCCGCAGGTCGTTGATGGTGAGAGAGTGGTCCTGCGTGCCCTTGAAGTTGGCGACGAACTGGCTGCAGAGCTCGGCCCACGATGAGATGGACGCCTGGGGGAGGTTCATGAGCGAGGAGCGCGGGCCGTCCTTCAGGGCCATGGGGAACCAGTTCGCCATGACCTTGTCGTCGCCATTCGCCGCCTCGACGCTCAATGCATAGAGCTGAAGGAACTCCACAGGGTTGGGGGTACCGTCGTAGCGTGGAGGCAGCTCAAGCTTGAACTTCGCGGGCCACACCACGCGACGCAGCTCGCGGGTGAAGGCGCGGCAGCCCACGCCGCTTGAGGGGATGCCGCCAGCGAGGGCAGCGCGGTTTTGATGCCCTGCCGCCGCGACCTCCTGAACGGCCTGGTCCTAGCACTGGCGCTGCTGCTCGAGGAGCACTCGCGCATCAGGGGGCGCGCGTCGGATGATCTGGCAGCTGGCCTCGTCTCGAACCAGTGAGGACGTGCCATGGGACGGCTCACGTGCCCGCGCGTTGCACTGGGGCTCGCCATGCTCGTCAAGCAGAGGAGGCGGCGGGGGAGCGCCGTGCGCCAGGTCCCCAGCGTGAGACAACGGAGGGCGGAGCGAGTAGGAAGGCACCGGAGCGTCCCCGGCTGCGTTGACGAGCTCGGTGATGCGGCCAAGCCAGGCGTAGTAGCCTGCGTCAGCTGGACGGTAGCGGAGCAGCTCGCGCGCCATGAGCAGCGCGGCCTGCGGGTTCGGCCGCCCACGGAGGGTGAGGGAAGAGGCCGTGGCGGTGTGGCCGTTCGCCTGCACGAAGAGGTGCAAGGAGGAGTCCTGCTGCTCGCGCACAGCGGGGTCGATGGCGGCAACAGCTTCGGCGTCGGGGCGGCGGTGATTGCCTCAGGCCACCGACTCCGTCTGAGCCACGCGGCCAGCCCTGTGCTCGGCGCGCTCGCGGCATGCGTCGGCCATGAGGCCGATGGAACGAAGGGCGGAGCGGGAGAACAGTAGCGCACCCCTACCTGGCGCGCCAAATGTCGGAAGTGGGGCTCCGGGGACCCAAAGGTTCTAACACTGGGGTGAGCTCGTTCTACCTCTCGTCTCCTACCACGGCTAGGCTACGGCGAGAGCGCGCTAGCGAGGGGCGAACCGTGGACTCAGCGGTTTACCTAGGTTCGGGCCACCTTGCGATGTAAAACCCTACTCCTGCTTGGTTGGGATTGCAATTGGCAAGAGTGTGTTCTCGCGTACAAGGTAGGAAGCGGTTGAATCGATCCCAGGGGGTCCTCCCTCTATAATGGCAGCACTGTCCCTTTATACCCGCCTTGGTCCTCTTCCCCCTCGAAAACTTAGGCGGGAAGGGTTGCCACACCTGGCGGTTTTGAAAGGGGACAGGCGCTCAGGCTATCCTGACTAAAGGTGGTCTTCGCCTGCCAAAGCATGATCCATGCCACGCCGGTGGGCTCGGTGATGACCTCCGCCCTGCGCGCCCTCCGTCTTGGTCTTCTTTCGCCGATCGGGTAACCTTTGGGGTTGCTTTGGGGGGTAAACCATCCTCATTCGCACCTGCTGGCGCGGCCTCTGTCGCCACTCGTCGCCGCGCACATCACCCACGTGATGGGCACGAGACCGTGCGGCCGAGCCGAACAACCTTCGTCTTGGGCGCCTTCAGGAGGAGGCCTCAGGAGGCCGCCTCGCGAGGCCGCTGCTGAAGATGCCGAGCCTCGTTTCCCGCTCCCTGAGGAGGGGGACTCAGGAGGCCAGGGCCTCACGAGGAGTCCTGGTGAGATGGTCAATGATGACGGCGCGCTGAGCCCATGCCAGGCGTTGCGCCCTGGGCCAAAGGCAGACGGGCTTGGATACCTTGGGTTCCACAGGCCTGACACAAGGCTAGGGAGAAAATCTTGTCCAAATATCTTGAGAAGGAGAAAGCCGCATTTGCCGATGCTGAGAATTCCTTTAACGTGCCGAAAGGCAGCTTGCAATTGTGGACCAACCACCTTGTAGAAGCCGCAGAGCAGCTCAGCGCCCAGCTTGTCTTCATGGGCCTGACGGAATATAGCTATTCCCCCAACGACCAAGAAGCGGCAAGTGCCAGCTTAACTCTCTTCTTCGAGGGCCTTGTCGAGGCGCTGGAGAAGTATCAGGAAGAGCAGTCTGCTTCTTTTGCCAATGAATCCCGCAATCTTCGTCAGGATATACTCTTCAAGGTGCTCATCAACATCGTCCACTATAACCCCGGCATCGATATTTCCAGGGCCTTCACCAGCTTGCCGAAGGGGACAGACACCATCGTGGCCGAAGCACTTGTCGCCCCAGTTGCCAACAGGGTTGGCCAGGTCTCCAGGACGCAGGGCGGAATCATGAATTAATCTTGTCGTCACACCTTCACGAGTGAGATCATGTAAAAGACAGAACTATCTTAAGTTAGATCTGCACTGTGCTTTGATGTAATATGACTTGTGTTTTGATGAATGAACGCATGATGTTCCCTTTATGATTCTGTCCTTGTATGTTTCACTCCCTACGTTTGTCGAAAAACTTGCTGGGGCGCACATACTCGCGGCTAGCACTTGAGGACGGATCCTTACCAGCTTGCCAGAGGTGCCGCCTTCCCGCAAGATACACTCATTGGTTTTGACGCGACTAGCTTACACTGTTGAGCGGACTTGAAACAGAAATAAGAGCATGAACAATCCCGACAAGGTTACTTCGCGTGCAGGTTTTTCACACAAAGACGTAAATCATTCAAGGAAAAGCTATTACAACAAAGAATTTTATTTCAAAGTTTTGCAACTTAGCTTTTCTTTGCTGTACGTCTTGTCGTAAATGATATCTTGAGTATCATTTGGTATCCATACCATCACTCCGCCGGGGAAACTTGTACGCGAGGAACACTTCATTCCTTTAAGAAAAAGAAAGAAGAGAAAAGAGGAGGCTAGAACCTCAACGGTCCGTTAATCATCTCATACAAGGAAAAATGTGGCACAACATTGTATGCAACATAAATAAATATGTATTGACAAATGTTGCGAAACACTTAGCTTTTATTCACTATGCACAGGGTCTGTGCCCGACTCTGTACAAAGGATTACATGCCTTGCCGGCAAACTTGTACAAAAGACGTCGCCGAGCAGCCCGGCAACCGCGCCTTATGGGTAAAACTTGCGAAGATGCTCAATGTTCCATGAGTTGAGCACAGGGGTGCCATCTTTGGTCTCTAGGCGGACTGCGCGAGGCCTTCCCGCTTCGGCGTCAACTTGTTTTTCCCCTTTGTGGACTGAATCCAACGAAGAACAAGGTCGCCTTCCTCAAGGTTCCTGGCGTTAACTTTGCGGCTAAGGTAGCGGCACAAATCTTGCTGGTACCGTGCAGCACGAACAGCAGCCCGGAAACGATCCTCCTCAAGGAGCGTGGCATCATCTTGCCGTAGCTCTTCTTGACCCGTATTTGAGTTCTGTGGGGAGCACCGCTTCTGCACCATATACAAGGGAGAAGGGCATCTAGCCAGTGGCTCGACTTGGTGTCATTCTGAGTGACCAAAGAACCGCCAGCAACTCTTCCACCCAGCGTCTTCCACACCTGTGCAGCTTGTCAAAAGTTCTGGTCTTGAGACCACGCAACACTTCTGCATTTGCCCTCTCCACCTGTCCATTGCTCCTCGGGTGAGTAGCGGAGGCGTAGCAGATCTTGTTTCCAAGTTCTTGACAGTATGTCGTGAAGGCACGGCTCATGAACTGGGTGCCGTTGTCGGTGATGATCCTGTTGGGTACACCGAAACGAGCAACCAATCCTTTGAGGAACATGATAGCTGACTGTGCCGTCACCTTTCTCACTGGCTCTACCTCAGGCCACTTTGTAAACTTGTCGATTGCAACGTACAAGAATTCAAAGGCCCCGATAGCATGGGGAAAGGGGCCGACGATGTCGAGCCCCCAGACCGAGAAAGGCCAGGAAAGAGGGATGGTTTCAAGAGCTTGAGCTGGCTGGTGTATGTCGTTGGCGTGGAACTGGCATGCTTCGCATCTGGTAACCACTGCCAAGGCGTGTTGAAGGGCTGTCGGCCAATAGAATCCTTGACGGAATGCCTTGCCGAAAAGCGCGCGTGACCCAATGTGAGAGCCACACATTCCTTCATGTATCTCTGCCAACAGCTTCTGTCCATCTTCCCGGCAAATGCACTTCAATTTCATCCCGTTTGGTCTCTTTCTGTACAAAGTGTTGTCAACAAATTGGAACATTCTTGATTGACGGGTTACTCTTTCCGCTTCTTCTTTCTCATCGGGAAGCTTGTCAGCCCAGTGGGAACCAGGGTACCATGGGCCGTCTGCCTGCGGCCCAGGAAGCAACACCTGGTGAGGCCCAAGAGGTGGCCCATTCATGGGCGCCGCGAAGCAAGACACCTCGCGAGGCGCCGGCCTTGTGAGGACCCCCCTCCGTGGGGGGCAGACCCACCGAAGATCATCAGCTCTAGCAGGCAGCCTCACAAGGCCCCTCTCGCGAGATGGACTCCTGAAGTCACCAGCGCGAGGAGCCGCTTGGCGCTGGCCACACGGCCACCTGCCCACCACGTGGGTGACGCCCCCGTGTAGGACGAAGACAGCAACAAGAGCCGTACCAGCAAGTGCGGTCAGGGAAGGTTTCCTCTTTGCTATAAATGAGCAGTGCCAACTGCCCTCCCACAAAGAAAGTCCCAAAGCTTGCCTGTTTGGTGCAAGAAGACCAACACGACGAAGCACGCCAGGGCGGATATCATCACCGAGCCCACCAGCGCGTCATGGATAGCTTCTTTGCAGGCGAAGACCACCTTTTGTCAGGATAAGACTGGGCACCTGTTCCCCTTCAAAACCGCCGTTGTGTGGCTACCCTTCCCACCAATATTTTCGGGGGAAGAGGGCCAGGGTGGCTATAAAAGGGGCAGAGCTGCCACTGTAGAGAGGAATCGGTTCCATCTTCTTCTACCTTGTACATAAGAACTCTCTATCCACAGCAATCCCAAACACAAGCAGGAGTAGGGTTTTACACCGCACGGTGGCCCGAACTTGGGTAGCTCTCATGTCCCTGCCGTGCCATGTGTGTGCGCGCGCTCCTGTCGTGCTCTGCTTGCCGTAGCCTCGCCGTGGTCACCATCGGGTTGTTAGGCAGCAAGCTAGCCCTCAGATGTCGAACCAGGGTCCCCGGAGCCCAGCTTCCGACATTTGGCACGCCAGGTAGGGGCCAACTTCCGCTCCTTCTGCCCCGATGTTGACATGGACGACGCCCGACGCGAGTGCGCCCTGGGCACAGGGCCGCCAGGATGGTGCGCACCGAGCCCGTCGCCAACGACAACCGCCGCGGGCGCGCTAGCGCCGCCACCGAGCCCGTGGGGGGAGAAGAGAAGGCCTCCTCCCTCCACCTGTCCATGTAGCCACCTGCTCGCACCACCATGGCATCCTCGCTCGCCCACCATGACCAGTCAGACCCGCAGGCCGCGCTGCTCATGGCGCGTGAGCTGCTACGCTACCGCCCCACCGAGGCCGGCTACGACGCCTAGCTCGCGCGCATCACCAAGCTCGTCAACACCGCCGGAGACGCCCCAGCGCCCTCCCGCTCTCTTCCACCTCTATCGCCGCATGGCGCGAAGGCAGAGCACAATGTGCCCCCTCCGCCTCCTCCGCTCGGCGACACGGTCCAGCGCCGCGGCGCGTCCTCGCCGGACCACGACGACGCCAGTTGCCAGATCGTCCAACACGCGCCACCCGACGCGCGCGTGCTCCTCGAGCGGCAGTGCCAGCGTCAGGACCGCACCATCCAAGACGTCGCTGCGGCCGGGCGCCAGAACCATGTCGCTCTCGCTGGTGGCGTCGCCTCTAGTAGCGGGGGCTGCCGCGCCTTCACTCGCGAGTTGCGCCGCATGGTGTGGCCTACAAAGTTCAAGCCGGACCTGCCTCCCCGCTACGACGGCACCCCCGACTCCATGGAGTTCCTACAGCTCTACACTCTGAGCATCGAGGCCACGGGCGGTGATGACAAGGTCATGGCGAACTGGTTCCCCATGGCCCTCAAGGATGCCCCGCACTCGTGGCTCATGAACCTCCCCGTAGCATCCATCTCTTCTTTGTCCGAACTGTGCTGGCAGTTCATCGCCAACTTCAATGGCATGCATGAGTGCCCTCTCACGCTCAACGACCTGCGCACCGTGCGCCAACGGCCTGACGAGACTCTCTGCAAGTACATCCAGCGCTTCAGCCAACACTACAAAAAAAAGACACATCCGTGACATTATGGCCCGAACGAAAACTTTTTCTATCATGGTTGTGACACTTCTATGACAATAATTGTGACAAAAACACGTATCATCATAGATGTGGTGTGCACCTACTTCTATGACAAAAAATTATGACAGAAAATGGGCTTTTCATCCTGGGCGGGCCGGAGACGCACCCGCATGACATTCTTTGGGCCATCCATGATGTAAAAAATCGTGGTAGAAGCGATGGCGAGGAAAATTTCGGGGAGTTCCCGGTTGCGGTAGGTGGTCGGGGCCGAGCGATGCAGTGTGGGTTGCGCGTTTCTTGTGACACCCTGGTTTTTACCAACTTTTCTTTTAAAAAACCCAGTTAAAAATTTCAGTTGGAATTTGGTTGGATTTTGTTTTGAATGGCTCTATGGACTTAAAACTTGGGAATATTTTTGATTTTCTCTCCCAAGTGAACCAAAGTTTCCAAAAACTTCTCCCAAGACATGTCATCTCTATTCTTGCCCCATTTCAATTTTTATTCCAATTAAATATTCCTTTTCTAACAAAAGGAATAACCCTTTGAGCTCTAGGTTGTGAAGCAACCTATATTTCTATCCTTCCAAAAATTCCAGGAAAATCCTCATAAATCCTTTGGACCATGTGAACCTTGGGTATGTGAAAATATTCAAGATTCCATACTCATGGTGAGCACAGCATCCAATCTTTGATTCTGGTCATAATTTCAGTTTATGAAGCAACTATATTTTATATTTCTTCAAAAATTATGAAATTAATCCAGGACATTCTCCTATCCATATGAACATACTCCACCAAATTTTGGCCAATTTTAGTTAGCCATTTTCTCTATAAAATTCCTCCAAGTTTCTGTCCAATGGGAAGTGTTGTGAAGGAAGTACCAATTACACTTACCCAAATGGGCTGAAATTTTTATAGCAGCTTGCCACCACCAAATAACCCACCTATACCAAGTTTCAACTCAAGGAGCCCATCCAGGTGAGTGCATCATCCTCAACAAGTTCTCTGGACCAGAGATGCAGTTGTGAAGCAACTACATCCAAACCTTATCCATTTGGCCTGAAATTTGTCCAGAGTGGGCACATTCCTACTACAATTCATTGTGACAAACTCCCTCTCTCAGTTACCCAACATTTTCACCTCAGCTTGCTGCTCAAGTTTCTATCCAGAAACTTGTCTGGAAGCTAGCCAGCTGTCCAGGCCATCTCTTGTCAAACTAGAGGCACAGGGAGACCTCATGTTGAAAGGACTAGTGCGTAGACATGACCAGTCGGGCCAAAGCACACCACATGCACCAGTGCACGTGGTGACCACGTGTCTGCCACGGCCAAGGTCGCGCTCTGGGCGTCGAACCCTCTGGGGCCTCGCTGGCGCCGCGTGCCCATGCTGTCCCTCCTTGTCCAAGAGTGTCGACATCCTCCCCGCCGTCCACCTGGCTCGTCTGGAAGCCTCCCGTCCCCGGCAACGCCCTCGCCGGACCCAGCCAAGCGCCACCACGCTCGGCACAGTACAAGCACTGTGGCCGCGCTGGCTGGCCTCTTCCCCGCCGCTCCGTGCCAACGCCATAACTCCTCTGCCTCTCCAGTCACCTCCCTACGCGGCTTTAGTGCCAGCACAATGGCCAGCTCAGCACGGGCGTCGGCCATTTCCTCTCGGCGGCATCTAGCTCGGGCACCTCTCGTGCGGCTATATAAGCCAGCTCCGAGACCTCCTCGCCTCACAACTCGGCCTCCCCACCTCACAATCGCCGCCCCGCACCCAGCAGCAGAGCCGGGGAGCTCTCCTTCCCCGTCTCCGGCGAGGAGCTCCGCCGCTCTGCCCCAGCTCCATCCACTTACCTCCGTCCACCCCAGCCCCAACTGAGACCACCAGTGAGCTCGTAGTGCCCCACTAATCCTCCCTAGCCCTTCCTCTACCCGAGAGCTCACCGGAATCACCGGATCCGCCGACGCCCGTAGCTGGTCGCCGCCTGAGAAGAAGGGGCCGACGCCGTCCGGACATCTCCCGGTGAGCTGCAGGTACGGGAGTGATCACCGTCGTCCACCCGATCCATCACCGCCCTCGCCCAGCTCCACCGTGGCCTCTACGCCGGTGAACGTCGTCGGTGAGCCCCGCCATCTCTCTGCTCCCTCTCTCTCTCTCTATTTAAAACTGACAACGGGCCCCGCATGTCAGCGACTCTGGGCGTGCCCGAAGCGGTATGCAAGTGGAAGCGTACTTCCACTTTATGCCTTCGACGTGGCCGCTCCAGGGTTTTCTGAAATTCGGTTTAAATTCAATTTAAATCCGGGATTTTGACTAAACTTTGACCAGCTATATCTTTTAAACCATAAGTCCAAATGAGTTCATTCTTTTTGCATTATTTTTGTTTTGAGCTCCTCTATTTGCCGGTAAATTTTGGTATTTTTCTCTGCTGTCTAGAATTTCTGGACAGAGAAAAATGCTATATGTGATAATTACAAATGTGGTCAAAAATATTTTTTCTGAGTGATTTTGACTAGCGGGTGAAGACCATGAGCATTTCCACACTTCCTTGGTGCAAGGCAAGCCACAACACTCATTTGCATAATTGCATTGCAATATCATGGTTTAAATAATTATTTTCACACTAAAATATGGTTTATTTGTGAATGAATTAATTTATGCAACACTTTGGAAATCTTGGATAGGCTACTGTCATGTTGATGATGAGATTGTAGTCATTAGTAGTCTAAAAGTTTGATGCTGCCAAATGTTATCAAACTGTGAGATTACCGTCTATGATTACTTTGTGACTCTGTCTGTCACAGTAGTAGAGTAGTCCGTAGCAGCAGCTTAGTCATGTTGCTTCTTGAGCTACTATGATTTTGGAGTACCAGTTATGACAGAAAGGTCACTTGGAGATAAATTCCTTCATTGTTGATCAAGTGCCACTGAACTGAGCTTTTCAGTGCAGCCACATCTACCGGAATGGGACGGACTTGACTTTGTCTAACCGCGTGCTCTTTCATTTGTACCACCAAAGAGGGGAGGTTATGCGTACGTGCTGCCGTGATCAGGTAGACGATGATTACCTTGTGAGCCCGGTTTGGTTATTGAGCTCAGGTCCCCGTTTGGGACAGTTTGTTTGGCACGACGGTGGCAGGTGTCAGAAGTGACACAACGGCCACCCAGGGCATGACCCGAAAGGGGGAATGATTGTCGGTGGTACAGTGGAGGAGTCATGGGTTAGGCAAGTTTCGTTGGAGCAGCACCGGTCTACCCGAAAGGGAAGTGTACCGAGATACGGGACCAGGAGCTCCATAGTGTGGGTAAAGTGCGCAACCTCTGCAGAGTGTAAGAATCTATTCAAATAGCCGCATCCACTGTATTGGACACAGTTTGTACTAAGTCACACTGTCTGATCAACACCCATGATGGAATGACTTGATAATGATGGAAGAACTCGTCTCAGTATGGTGAGGTATTCACATGGTGGAAGGACCGCTGGTAATATTTGTAGGCAATATCGAGGATGATTGTCCGAGGATCTTGAGGTGGCCAAGAGTTGGTCACAAGAAAGTGGTTCAATCGAGTATCCAAGAGCATAATGGTTTTGGTGATTTTAGCAAGGGTGACTTCTGGAGGATAGTTTAGCACTAGCATGTTATTATTTTCTTCCACCCTTTTTTTAATAACATTGGAATCTGATATAATCATACTTGCTATGATGTTGTTGTGTTTTGATGCTTGTGTTTGTTGTGAGCTTGCGAGTACATTCAAAGTACTCACCTGGCGTGTCATGCCAGTTTGCAGGTGCTAACATGTTTGCATAGCTGAGGATTCCGAGTTGCGAGCTTGGACGTGTCCCAGCCAGAGTCCCTGCGGAGTGGAGCCCATCTTCGTCATCGTGGTTCCGCTGTTCTAAGTCGTGCCGCTACTAGCATAGAGCCACCATAGCTGGAGTAGCATCATTGTAACCTTTTGTAAACTCTTGGTAACCCTTGTATTACAACTATTAGTAATAAAGAGCTGATTTGTTCTATGCCAAGCAGTGCCGTATTCCAGAAGACTTGATCTCTGGGCTGGAATACGGGGTGCTCCAGTGACTCTGAGCCGGGGTGCCACAAGGTTTGGTATCAGAGCAGGTCTGGTTATAGGACACCCTAGTTAAACCGAACATTAGAAAACCGCTATTCTAGAGCCCAGCTTGCTTGTGTGATGCATTTGAATTGCTGCATTTGGTTATTGCATTTGTTTGCTGCATAGCATATATATAGATTTGGCTCACTAACCGGTTGATTTTGTAGATGGCATCCATTTCGACTAACTACGACTCAGCCCCTGCACCACTCAGCTTCGCATCACTGCTTCGTGATGTTTGGCGTCTCCTCTATCCTAGTGGAGAGATGCCAAGGTACCAATTGTTCCAGACCCTGCTTGCAGGACTGGTGCTTGAGTATCATGCCAATGTCCTTCTATCAGTCGACCTACCTTTGGGGAAGCGCACCTATAGTCTCCATGGTGGTTATGCCTCCACTCCGGAGCGCGCCATCCAGCTTGCAGCTCTGGCAGGCCTCACTGTTCTTCGTCACCAGGAAAGCGCGATGCAAGAGAATCGTGCCTTCCACTACTATCCCACCATGGCCGTCACTCCCAGACGGGTTAGGTTTCCTCCTGTTCGCTCGGACGATGACCCAGCAGTGGCATACATGTCTCATTACATGATTGCCGAATACGCCCTCATCGCTGAACTAGCCAGAGATGCAACTCGCGCCCGAAGAGTGCTTGGTATGGCTTTGGCTCCATCAACCTCTCCGCCAGCTCCTTCGCTCTCCAGTAACCCGCCATCTGACCATAGTACTTAAGCACTTGCGAGGTTCATGTTGCATGAGTTGTGGTAGTACTGAGTGTTGTAAATTGCCTTGAGTAGCAATAAAGTGTGGTTTTCTTGTAAGCTTAGTGCATTTTATTGAGCAGTTTTATTTGCCCTTTTACTTGGCTCCTCGGTGTCACTTTACTTTCCCCTATGGAAGTTGCTCATCAACCCCAAAGGATTCAAAGAGTTAATGAGGATTTTAAATACTTGGAAGCTCAGCTAAACCTTATGAAATTATTAATGGACTGCTTGGTATTGGGAATATGGGGTTCGGAATACAAATAATATCCTGGATTGGCTATCAGTATCAAGCCTGCCTCAAGGTGTAACTATCTCAACCATGAGGAACCAGCAAAAGGATAATTTGGGTACCGGACCAACCGGGTCGAGGGTATAAATCGGATACGAAGTTTGGTTCTGCTTGGGTAGAATATGAAATAGGTTATACCCGGAAGCAAACAAGAACGTGCCATGCAAGAAAGAGAGTCAGGCAAATTCTTTTAGTACAGATGATCAATAGCTGGAGTTGTGAGGTGGTATACATGGCATTTGGCCAGCGTATCATAAAGAGAAACTTCGGGTGAAAGCAACTCAGTCTTCCTTCGCACGCTAACGGAGAAGCTTACGGTGCAAGGCTCCTCAGATCTTTCTCAGTAACTCATGAGGAAAGCTTCCGGCATAAGCTACCCTGGCTTCTTCGGTGAGCTACCGCAGAAAGCTTCCGGTATAAGGCACCGAGTCTTCCCGCATAAGCAACCAGGAAGGGAAGCTTTTGAGGTACGCTACCCAGCCTTCCTCAGCACGCTATCCCGGCAGAAGCTTCGAGCATAAGCTACCCAGTCTTCTTCAGCACGATACTCTCGATGGCTTCCCACACAAGCTATACAACCTTCGTTAGTACGACACCACCAACAGCTGGCAATAGTAGTATCCGCAATTATACAGTGCGTTGGCAGTGCATTGTCAGAGTCAAGCCCCGGGAATAAGATGTTCAGCTATACATACTTCCATATATGGTGGGCATGTTGCCCAGGTCACACAAGTCACCATACAAGGAGCAACCATGTTCAGGCAGGTTTACCAAAGGAAGGTAAGGATCCAACAGCTACCTAAGTCATGCAGGACGAAGAAGACCCATATACACCTCAGCACGTTGCAAGGACTGAAAAGCTATGAGGAAAAGGCAATTTGGGATGCCAATCTTGGCAATAGTGGACCAGGCAAGTCTTCTCACACTTGCGAACCTGGTGGGTGATCCTGATGAACCCTTGCTTGTTTTCTCTTGGTAACGGCACCACGCCTGTGTTCTGAGCTGCTTTTAGCCGTCCGGGGTGGATGCCGACTTTATATTTCTCTCTTCAACAACTGTTCCGTGTTCTGAGCTGCTTCTTGGCCGTCTCGGGCAGCTGTTGAGTTTCTTTCGTAGCAGTGACCCCATGCGCTGAGCTGTTTTGCGGCCGTCTTAGGGAGCTGCTACATTTTTCTTATCAACACTGCCTCATGTTCTGAGCCGCTTTTCAGCCGTCGTGAGCAGTGATTGAGTTATTTTAGTGATGTCCCAGATCTGAGTTGTAAAGACCATTTTGGTGGCCACTGAATTATTCGCTGATTTCATGTAAGGGGTTCGGAGAATCATTGCCCTACGGTTAAGGTTCGTGATGAGATAAATTTGCTGGTGAAAGGTGTTTGCACTAAGATAAGGATAGGGTATGCTTGCCAGGATGTTGCACCTAACAGCACCTATGGAGGTACTAGGCCAAGCTCTTTTGGCAAAGGGCTCGGAAAGAAGGGCAGTAGTGAAGGAACAAGAGCTACAATGCGGGACAAAGTGGTGTAGGTACCCAAGATAGCCAGATTCCAAATTGGTCACCATGAATATACATCCAAGGGGGACCACCCTATTTGTAAGAGTTTCATATCACTGTAACCCTCTTGTCCAACTGCATACGCTCGAAGTTGTCAGCAACACATATTCAAGCCTGTCCTGTCAAATCAAAGACTGCTTGACCAGCTTAGCAGTGCGACTCCAACGACCGCGTTAAAATATCGCACGGTGTATGGATATATCGACAAATGAGTACTCGAAATGCTCTCACATATAGCATTCGGTTGCAAGTGGCCGCTGAGTTGCCAGTATGGATTCGAGACAAAGAAGTCAGCCTAGAAGATTCAGACTTCCTACAAGTAGTCAGACTCCGCTAAGAGAAACGCTGTGGTTCTCAGTGCAGCTTCAAACCCGGGAAGCATGCATCAAGTATCTCGATGCAATGATTGAATATTTTGTGTCTGCGGAAGGCAGTGGTTCACAACTTCACGGAATACTATCTGTGAAAGAATAACGTGTCGATCGGGAACCTCTCTCGGACGTATGGGAAGAAGACACATTCCAGTCTTGATAACATGTTAGGTGAACCAGCAGATGTGACAGGATTGGAGTCAGCATAATAATGGACATATGAGGAAAGATCTATCAGAATATGGGTGCGGTGAAGCAAACCACCCCGGGCACGACAGTCAGGTCACATGAAATTCAGTGGGAACATTATACACGGAGAAGGATACCTAAGTTGGAACTGGGTTTCCTTAAAGATTATATACATGTTCCTGAGCAACCAAATCTCGAGGACGAGATTTATCTTAAGGGGGTAGGTTTGTGACACCCTGGTTTTTACCAACTTTTCTTTTCAAAAGCCCAGTTAAAAATTTCAGTTGGAATTTGGTTGGATTTTGTTTTGAATGGCTCTATGGACTTAAAACTTGGGAATATTTTTGATTTTCTCTCCCAAGTGAACCAAGCTTCCAAAAACTTCTCCCAAGACATGTCATCTCTATTCTTGCCCCATTTCAATTTTTATTCCAATTAAATATTCCTTTTCTATTAAAGGAATAACCCTTTGAGCTCTAGGTTGTGAAGCAACCTATATTTCTGTCCTTCCAAAAATTCCAGAAAAATTCTCATAAATCCTTTGAACCATGTGAACCTTGGGTATGTGAAAATATTCAAGATTCCATACTCATGGTGAGCACAACATCCAATCTTTGATTCTGGTCATAATTTCAGTTTGTGAAGCAACTATATTTTATATTGCTTAAAAAATTATGAAATTAATCCAGGACATTCTCCTATCCATATGAACATACTCCACCAAATTTTGGCCCATTTCAGTTAGCCATTTTCTCTATAAAATTCCTCCAAGTTTCTATCCAGTGGGAAGTGTTGTGAAGGAAGTACAAATTACACTTACCCAAATGGGCTGAAATTTTTATAGCAGCTCACCACCACCAAATAACCCACCTATACCAAGTTTCAGCTCAAGGAGCCCATCCAGGTGAGTGCATCATCCTCAACAAGTTCTCTGGACCAGAGATGCAGTTGTGAAGCAACTACATCCAAACCTTATCCATTTGGCCTGAAATTTGTCCAGAGTGGGCACATTCCTACTACAATTCATTGTGAAAAACTCCCTCTCTCAGTTACCCAACATTTTCACCTCAGCTTGCAGCTCAAGTTTCTATCCAGAAACTTGTCTGGACGGTAGCCAGCTGTCCAGGCCATCTCTTGTCAAACCAGAGGCACAGGGAGGCCTCATGTTGAATGGACTACTGCGTAGACATGACCAGTCGGGCCAGAGCACACCGCGTGCACCAGTGCACGCGGTGACCACGCGTCCGCCACGGCCAAGGTCGCGCTCTAGGCGCCGAACCCTCTCGGGCCTCACTGGCGTCGCGTCCCCGCGCTGTCCCTCCTTGTCCAAGAGTGCCGACGTCCTCCCCGCTGTCCACCTGGCTCGTCTGAAAGCCTCCCATCGCCGGCAGCGCCCTCACCGGACCCAGCCAAGCGCCTCCATGCGCGGCACAGTACAGGCACTGTGGCCGCGCTGGCTGGCCTCTTCCCCGCCGCTCCGCACCAGCGCCATAACTCCTCCGCCTCTCCCGTCACCTCCCTACGCGGCTCGAGTGCCAGCACAACGGCTAGCTCAACGCGGGCGCCGGCCGTTTCCTCTCGGTGGCATGTGGCTCGGGCACCTCTCATGCGGCTATATAAGCTAGCCCCGAGCCCGCCTCGCCTCACCACTCGGCCACCCCACCTCACAATCGCTGCACCGCACCCAGCAGTAGAGCCGAGGAGCTCTCCTTCCCCGTCTCCGGCGAGGAGCTCCGCCGCTCTACCCTAGATCCATCCACTCACCTCCGTCCACCCCAGCCCCAACTGAGACCAACAGTGAGCTCGTAGTGCCTCACTAATCCTCCCCAACCCTTCCTCTACCCGAGAGCTCGCTGGAATCACCGGATCCACCGACGCCCATAGTTGGTCGCCGCCTGAGAAGAAGGGGCCGACGCCGTCCGACCATCTCCCTGTAAGGTGAGGGTACGGGAGTGATCGCCGTCGTCCACCCGATCCATCCCCGCCCTCGCCCAGCTCCGCCGTGGCCTCTATGCCGGTGAACGTCGCCGGCGAGCCCCGCCATCTCTCTGTTCCCTTTCTCTCTATTTAAAACTGACAACGGGCCCCGCATGTCAGCGACTCTGGGCGCGCCCGAAGCGGCATGCAAGTGGAAGCATACTTCCACTTTACGCCTTCGACGTGGCCGCTCCAGGGTTTTCTGAAATTCGGTTTAAATTCAATTTAAATCTAGGATTTTGACTAAACTTTGACCAGCTCTATCTTTTAAACCATAAGTCCAAATGAGTTCACTCTTTTTGCATTATTTTTCTTTTGAGCTCCTCTATTAGCTGGTAAATTTTGGTATTTTTCTCTCCTGTCTAGAATTTCTGGACAGAGAAAAATGCTATATGTGATAATTACAAATGTGGTCAAACATATTTTTTCAGAGTGATTTTGACTAGTGGGTGAAGACCAGGAGCATTTCCACACTTCCTTGGTGCAAGACAAGCCTCAACACTCATTTGCATAATTGCATTGCAATATCATGGTTTAAATAATTATTTTCACACTAAAATATGGTTTATTTGTGAATGGATTAATTTATGCAACACTTTGGAAATCTTGGATAGGTTACTGTCATGTTGATGATGAGATTGTAGTCATTAGTAGTCTACAAGTATGATGCTGCCAAATGTTATCAAACTGTGAGATTACCTTCTATGATTACTTTGTGACTCTGTCTGTCACAGTAGTGGAGTAGTCCATAGCAGCAGCTTAGTCATGTTGCTTCTTAAGCTACTATGATTTTGGAGTACCAGTTATGACAGAAAGGTCACTCGGGGATAAATTCCTTCATTGTTGATCAAGTGCCACTGAACCGAGCTTTTCAGTGCAGCCACATCTGCCGGAATGGGACGGCCTTCACTTGGTCTAACCGCGTGCTCTTTTATCGGTACCACCAAAGAGGGGAGGTTATGCGTACGTGCTGCCCTCATCAGGTAGACGATGATAACCTTGTGAGCCCGGTTTTGTTATTGAGCTCAGGTCCCCGTTTGGGACAGTTTGTTTGGCCACGACGGTGGCAGGTGTCAGAAGTGACACAGGGGCCACCCAGGGCATGACCCAAAAGGGGGAATGGCTGTCGGTGGTACGGTGGAGGAGTCACGGGTTAGGCAAGTTTCGTTGGAGCTGCACAGGTCCACACGGAAGGGAAGTGTACCGAGGTACGAGACCAGGAGCTCCATAGTGTGGGTAAAGTGCACAACCTCTGCAGAGTGTAAGAATCTATTCGAATAGCCGCACCCACAGTATTGGACACAGTTCGTACTAAGTCACACTATCTGATCAACCCCCATGATGGAATGACTTGATAATGATGGAATGACTTGATAATCATGGAAGAACACGTCTCAGTATGGTGAGGTATTCACTTGGTGGAAGTACCGCTGGTAATATTTGTAGGCAATCTCGGGGATTATTGTCCGAGGATCTTGAGGTGGCCAAAAGTTGGTCACAAGAGTAAGTGGTTTTACCGAGTATCCAAGAGCATAATGGTTCTGGTGATTTTAGCAAGGGTGACTTCCGGAGGATAGTTTAGCACTAGCATGTTATTATTTTCTTCCACCCTTTTTTTAATAACATTGGAATCTGATATAATCATACTTGCTATGATGTTGTTGTGTTTTGATGCTTGTCTTTGTTGTGAGCTTGCGAGTACATTCAAAGTACTCACCTGGCATGCCATGCCAGTTTGCAGGTGCTAACATGTTTGCATAGCCGAGGATTCCGAGTTGCGAGCTAGGACGTGTCCCAGCCAGAGTCCCTGCGGAGTGGAGCCCATCTTCGTCGTCGTGGTTCTGATGTTATAAGTCGTGCCGCTGCTAGCATATAGCCACCATAGCCGGAGTAGCATCATTGTAACCTTTTGTAAACTCTTGGTAACCCTTGTATTCCAACTATTAGTAATAAAGAGCTGATTTGTTCTATGCCAAGCAGTGCCGTATTCCAGAAGACTTGATCTCTAGGCTGGAATACGCGGTGCTCCAGTGACTCTGAGCCAGGGTGCCACAAGGTTTGTGTGATGCCCCGAGACCGATGCTCCAGATGCCTTCCATTTATTTCCATCGTTGCCATGTGATGCGTTTGCTTGTTGCACTTCGTCATGTCGTCATGTGCATTTTCCAGCCGCATGTTTTCATAAAACTTGGATCCGTTCGTAGTTGTCGGCTTCTCCGCGTCCCTTCCGTTGTCGATTTCGAGTCCCGACACACTCTCACGCGCCCGCGGCACCTCCGAAATATTATTTTATAAGTGGGATAAAAAATTGTTCTCGGAATGGGTTGGAAGTTGGCGTGCGGTCTTGTTTTTTTTTAGGTAGACCGCCTGCCAAATTTCATCCCATTCTGAGGTCGTTTGATGCCCCAATGGATAACCTATAGCGGCACTATAGCCGGTCAAAACGTCGGACGTTTTCGGTGTGCCAAAAACCCTGCCGGGCTGCACCATTTCCCTCCCTTCTTAGCCCAACCCCCTCTACACAGCCCATCCAACCCATCCAGCTACCCCCCTTCGTTTCGGACCGTCCGATCGAGATCAAACGGTCCAAAAACGGACTAAATCCCCTAATCCCTAGCCCCTGTCTATAAATAGACAGCCCTACCCTGCCAGTTTTGGAAAACCTAGCTCCCCCTCGAAATCCGCGCCACCGCCAGTCTCTCTAGTCCCCAACCGCCACCTTCTCTCACCTCCAGCCGCGCGGCCCTGCGAGCCCATCCAAGGCCCGCCCGAGCCCATCTGGGCCCGAGCGCGTCGCCGCCTCCGCACCTCCTCCCGATCCCGAGCGCCACCGGACCCCGCCGGAGCCTCGCTGCTCCCGCTGCGCCGCACGACCCCGCCGCCTCACCGAAGCCGCCGCCGGCGACCACCCAGGTCACACTACCGCTCTCCGCGCCTTCCCTCTTTCCTTCTTCCTCTAATCTCTCTCTCTGTCGCCATGAACAGGGACCCCCATGGCCGCCGAGCTCGAGCTCCACCTCGACCCCGTCGTCTAGCCACCGGATCCGGCCTCCCCGTTCCCGCCGGTCCCCGTTGTGCCCGCTTCGCCGGAGCACCTCCCCTGCCCGCCGACCACCGTTGACCGCGCCACGGCCTCCTGCCTCGTCATGCGCGCGAGAGAGACGACGAGGGCGACCGTCGTCTCGTGGGCCTCCTGCGCCCAGTCACCCGAGACGCTGCCTCGGCCCAACACCAGCCAGGCCTGATGGGTCCTCTGGTGAGCAACCCCTTATCCCTGGCCGCATGCGCATGATAGTTATTTGACGCTCAGTCTGTTTTTTTTTTGAAAATGGCCGTGTCCTCAGATTTTCAGCAGCATTCATGCATCTCGTGTGGGCCATATCTTTGCATCTGTTCATCCTATGCAAATGTTCCATATATGTAATTTGATCCACTCGTCATGCTCTACATGTTGGTGTCATTTTCATTCATGTTAGGAGTCATCTACATGTAATTATATCTGTGGCAAAAGTGCATCCTAAAGTTACTGCTGGAAACTGTTAATATTTGTCACTTTGTCATTTTTGTGTGATTTAATACATGCACCATATAAGCAACTTGTCAACATGACTTTGGAGCATTTTTCATGTCTTCTTGCTGCTAGTATTTTTTTCATGCCATGATATGCCTTGATGTGAGTGCCATGAGCTTGTAAACATGCCTAGTTAATGTTGCTATTCTGAGTAAAAGCTGTCTGTGATAAAACTTGCCAACTTTGCTTGATGGTTGCCACTAATCTATGGCTCATATGCATATGATTCCTTCATGTGATTTGGTCTATGCAATGTGTACTTTGATGCCATGCCCTTGGTTGCTATGTAATCTTGTTGTAGCTTGTCTATTTGTTGCTCTCAAGTTGCCATCATGATATAACTGTCATCCTGTAACAGAATGTTCCATTTTATAAAAATCATAGCAATTAATCTGTTGCTCCTATGATTATGCCCATGTTGTATGTTTTGATCTCCATGCGGCAGCTAGCTCACCTCGAACGTGGTTCAGCTCCTGGGCTAGACTGGTGATGAGAAAATACCCTGCCGTTATGTAGCGAGACAGGTGACTGGCTGACCAGTCGCATTCCGGATTAATGTATGGGAAGCGGATCTGTCCTGACTCGTACAGGGACGGATAGAAGTAGAAACCTGGGTGAGTCTGCATCTGAACCTCGTTATAGCGCAAGTCAGTGAGAGCCTCGAATGTTGCAAACTGGACCGCCTGGTCGGGTGTAGAAGCGGTCCCGCCCTTAGTGGAGCGAGTGTACGTGCCCACCACGGTACTGTTGTGCAGGATGACCTCCGCGTGATACTCGTAAAGGCCGTCAGCAAGCTGCTCTCGGTACACCTGGTATATAGGGTCATCGCCATCGGGGTAGAGTCGGCGCCACACGTTGGTCAGCAGATGCGGAAAGGTGGAAGGTGCCGGCTCAGGTTGGTACGGATAAGGGACTGGTGCCATCTACACTCACAACATTAGCTGGTCAGCATTAAAAGTAAGCTATATGCATGCAGTGCAACACCCAAGTGCACAATCAAGTCTTAAATCACTACCGAGACTAAGACTACCGTTTTTCTAACGCGTCGGCTGTCTAGGGCGTCCTACAGTCAGCGCGGCTCTGATACCAAGCGTTGTGGCACCCCGGCTCAGAGCAACCGGTTTACCTTGCATTGCCAGCCCAGAGATCAAGTCTTCTGGCAATACACAACAACTTGGTACAAAAAACAACCGCTTTATTGATCTCTTAGCGGAAACATAGGTTTACATCTTACATGATGAGCGAGGCCAAGCGGCACACACGGTGCGGCTGCACTTATGTACATTATTTAGTTGACATGGCAGGGGCCTCGATGATAGGGGAACTACTATGCGACAGCGGAACAACGAGGTAGCGGGACTCCATTCCACAGGGACACTGCTGGGACGCGGCCTAGATCGCGACAAACTGCTCAACGTCAACTCCTTACACGACTTCTCCTGCATCTGGCATGATAAGCCAGGTGAGTACTTTGAATGTACTCGCAAGCTCACAGCAAACAAAACAAGTGCGACAAACAATAACAAGGCATTTAACAGATTTAATGCATGAGCATGATGCTACTCAACATGAGATGTGCGTGAAACATTGCCATGGTCCTCGGGACCAACTTACCATTTCGGGGTTACCGCATAACCACCGTTCATAACTTACCAACGTGATCCTTACTCGATCACATTCATACATTTCATAGTGATCCTCGATCACCATTTCTGCATGTGCCATCTTGTGAATCTTAGTGTGCAAGTTAATTATTTCTGTTGACCCACGGTGTGACCTACTACGAATTGTGTCCATATCCGAGGACGCGGCTATCGATAGATTATACACTCTGCAGAGGTTAGTACACTGTACCCACACTACGAAATTCATGGCCTCGTGCTCCCATTCGGGTGGACCAACGACATTCCGACAAAACCAATCTATTGCATGACACTCTCCCGGCCACTCCGACAAACTCCCCTTTGGGCTATGTCCTGGGTGACCCTGATGTCAACATGTGACATCCGCCACCTCTGTGGCTGCCACCGTCGTGGCCAACATCAAAACTGTCCCAAACGGGGACCTCGGTACCATCAAAACTCGGGTCCTCAAGGTTATGACTGTGTACCGGGCCAGGGTAGCGCCAGAGCACAACCTTCCCTCGTAGGAGGCACCGGCGAGAGGCATGACAATAGACCGCATTAGGGCCTCCCCATCCAGGCAAGTGTGGTTGCACTGGTGAGCTCGATTCGGTGGCACCATGACTCGATCAACAACATGTTCAAGTTGGATTATTATCAAGTTTAACTTGAAAAGAAAATGATTCGAGCCATAGTGAATGAATGGGTGCACGGGTCACAGTCATGAATAACAAATGCATCATGTTGTCATATGAGTATAAGCCATGATACCTACTGCACACTAGCAAGAAAGCATGTATTCTACTGCATAAATTATCAGCATGACAGAACAAAGTATATGCAATAAGATTTATATAGCAAATTATTTTAAATAGTGAATAAAGGATGAATTTAATTCAATTAAACCAAGTCATTGCAATGCCATCCTTGCATATGAATGTTGTGGCTTGCCTTGGTTCAGAGGAGTGTCACAGTACTCCTGGCCTTCTTCAACACAATTAGGCTCTTCTGAAATTAAATTAAAAGCAAAATGAAAATGTCACATACTACTGTTTATTGCACCAGAAATTCTCAACAGCAAGAAAAATTCTAAAACTTGGCATACAGAAACTTTGGAATTTTACAAACCAGCAGCAAAAAGAATCATCTCATTTGGACTTATAGATAAAAAGTTATTGATGGTCAAAGTTGGATTAGAATCTGGTCAAAATTTCCATTTAAAAGAATTTAACCGAGCGGCCACGTCGAAGGCGTATTTTGAGAATACGCCTCCACTTACGTACCAGTTCGGGAGCGAGAGAGAGAATGACAGGTGGGGCCCCGGTCTGTTTTAAACGAGAGAAAGAGAGGGGAACAGGGCCTGGCGGCTCTATCGCCGGTGTTTCTCCGGCGAGGAGACGTCGGCGATCACCGGAGAGAGGGGGAATGGGACTAGCTCGACAAGACGGTCACACACGTACCCGAAACTCGAGTTGAGGAGGTCGGACGGCGTCGCGGCGATCTTCTCCAGAGACGGCGCCGGCGGAGCTGATCGGAGTCGGCGTTTCCGGCGACAATCCGGTGAGTTCTTGCTACCGTCGTGCTCAGGAGGTTGCTACGGTCTCAATGGTGGCAGTGGTTGGAGCTAACAGGGCCTAGGATGAGTGAACGGAGGAGAGGGATCCGCGGCTCCCACCGGCGAGGTTTGAAGGCCAGAGGCCTTCCCGGCTTTGCCACCAGCTACTGGGGTTCGATTTGAGAGTGTAGGAGTGGGTTGGGATGGTTAGACCGGTCGGGGAGGGGCTCTAGTTATAGGAGGAGGCGAGGCAGTGCTCGGGCTTCCGCCGGAGCTGAGTGGGAGGGCGAACTGGGGGTGGTGAGGTCTCGGGTGAGCAAGGAGACGACGCAGGCGAGGCCAAGCATAGTGCTTGCACGCGGGCTCGAGCGCAGGCGCACTAAGGAGGAACAGGGCGCGCGTGCAAGCCACTGTGCCATCGGCTAGCGCTATGGCCGCTTCCGCCGTGCCCCCTTCCGGTGCCGAGGAAGGTCAGGGAGGGGCTGGGGGGATGAATGGGAGTGTGCTGAGTCGACTAGACACAATTCGGTGGCGCGAGGGGAGAGGTTGGACGGCGGCCGATCGAACCCGACGGGCAGAGCACTCAGAGTGCGTGCATTGCACCCTGCTCGCACGCGGTCACCGCGTGCACTGGCACGGGGGTGGCTTTCGGCGCTGCCAAAGCATGTCTACGGTGTTGTCCCTTCAACACTTTGCCAGGAAATGCGCTGGGCTTGCCAAATTGTGCAATGGAGGTGACAAGAGGAAGAAGAAAAGTTTCTGGACAGAAACTTGCTCCAAGTGCTGAGGACAAATGGCTGAGATTCTAGGGCTGGTTTTTGGCGTTTAAGCATTACTTAGGAAGGTCATTAAGTGGTAAAAATTTCAGATTAAAAAGATCAAGGAATAATATAGTTGCTTCACAAAGTGACTTTTCTGTCCAGAAGCAAAAATATTTTCCTGGGCTGAAATTTTCCAAATGACCATGGGATATTTTGGCATAGGAAGGTGAGGCATGACCCAAAGAATATTTGGAAATTTTCTAGGAATTTTCTAGGCAATAAAAATAAGGGTTGCTTCATAGCTATATGAGAAAAGGAGCATTTTTAGAGAGAAAAAGCATATAATGCCATTAAATAAAAATACCCAATGGAATTATTATGAGAGGGATGAGGTCTAGGGAGGGTTTATGGATGAAAGAACCCACTTGGAAGAAAATCAAAAATAAATCCAAGTGGTAAGTCCAAAAGAAATGACTGGAAAACCCAATTGCAAATAAAACATTCAATAAATCCAAATAAAAGAAAAAGGCAAAATCCAGGGTGTTACAAACCTCCCCCCCCCCCCTTAGGATGAATCTTGTCCTCGAGATTCAGTTGCTCAGGAAACAAATATGGGTATGCAGTCCTTCAGAAATCCGCTCTTTCCCAGGTGGCCTCATCCTCGGTGTGGTGCTCCCATTGGACTTTGTAAAATTTTATAGTCTTGCTGCGGGTGACTCTGTCCATTTCTTCTAGGATTCTCAAGGGTTTCTCCTCGTATTATAAATCTTTGGCAAGCTCTAGTTCTGTCATATCCGCCTATTTTGCGGGTGGTGCGATGCATTTCCGTAGCTGAGATACGTGGAACACATCATGAACCTCGGATAGCTCGGGAGGCAATTCCAACTGCTAAGCCACTTTACCAACTCAGGTCATAACTGGAAATGGACCTATGTATCTTGGTGCAAGCTTTCCTCGAGTGTGAAACCTTTTAACTCCCTTCATGGGGGTAACTCGGAGATATGCATATTCACCTGGTTCGAAGCTGATCTGCCGATGCTTTGAGTCATAGTAACTTTTCTGACGAGATTTTGCCACTTGCAGTCAGTCTCGAATTTCCTTTACTTGCTTTTCTGCTTCCATCATCAAGTCAGTCCTGAAGATTCAGCTGTCCCCTGTCTGTGACCAGTTCAGCGGGGTACGACACTTACGTCCATATAGGGCCTCAAAAGGTGACATCTTGAGGCTAGTCTGATAGCCGTTGTTGTAGGAGAACTCAGCGTATGGCAGGCTGTCTTCCCATTTGGGTCCTTGTGCAAGAGCGCATGCCCGGAGCATATCTTCCAAGATTTGATTTACTCGCTCTGTCTGTCCATCTGTCTGCGGGTGATAAGCGGTGCTGTGCTTCAAGGCAGTTCCCAAGGCTTGGTGTAGACGTAGCCAGAATGCCGAGGTAAACAAAGATCCTCGGTCTGAAGTGATAGTCCTGGGTACCCCATGCAGACTGACAATCCTGGATACATAGAGTTGAGCAAGTTGATCTGCACGGTAGGTGGTCCTGATTGGAATAAAATGGGCCACCTTGGTAAGCATGTCGACCACGACCCATATGGCATTGTTTCCTCGTGGGGTTCTGGGTAATCCCACGATGAAGTCCATGCAGATATCATCCCACTTCCATTGTGGAACGGGTAAGGGTTGAAGTAGGCCGGCTGGTTTCTGGTGTTCAGCCTTCACCTTGTTGCATATATCACAACAGGCGACGTAGTAAGCGGTGTCTTTCTTCATACCTTCCCACCAGAATGTTTGCTTTAAGTCTTGATACATTTTGGTGCACCCAGGATGAATAGAGTATGCGGACTCATGAGCTTCCATCAGAATCTGCTGCTTTAGGTCCTTGAGGTCCGATACACAGACTCGATCCCGAAATCGCAGTGTACCCTTGTCATCAATGTTGAAGTCTAGCGTCTTCCCTTCTCGTACTTGAGTCATCATCTTTAGTAACATAGGGTCACCAGGTTGAGCCTTTCGAATTTCGTCTTCTAGGGTAGGGGTTACTTCCAAGGTAACCGAGCAGATCGCATCACACAGAATCATATTGAGCTGAGCTATTTCTTCTTGAATTGCTGGGTGCAGACGCTCGATTAATGAGTTTGCGGTAGCCGGTTTGCGACTGAGGGCATCGGCGACCACATTCGCTTTCCTTGGGTGGTAGTTGATACCCAGGTTATAGTCTTTGACCAACTCAATCCATCTTGTTTGTCGGAGGTTCAAGTCCGGCTGTGTGAATATATACTTGAGACTCTTGTGGTCGGTGTAGATTTGGCATCGCTTTCCAATGATGTAATGCCTCCAAATTTTTAGGGCGTGAACCACAGCTGCCTCTAAGTCATGGGTAGGATAATTCTCCTCATGGGGTCGGAGCTTCCTTGATGCATAGGCCACGACCTTTCCGTCTTGCATAAGTACACACCCAATGCCACGCCTGGATGCGTCGCAATAGATGTCGAAGCTCCGGTAGATGTCTGGTAGAGTCAACACTGGAGCGGTAGTCAAACAGGTCTTGAGCTCATTGAAACTGTTCTCACATGCTTCGGTCCATATAAACTTCTGATTCTTCTTAAGCAGTTCAGTCATTGGCTTGGCAATCTTTGAGAAGCCTTCAATGAAACGACGGTAATAGCCTGCTAGACCCAAGAAACTCCTGATTTCTGTTACCGAAACAGGGGTCTTCCATTTTAGGACTTCTGTGACCTTGCTTCGGTCCACGGCCACTCCTTGAGCGGAAAGAGTATGCCCAAGGAATCCTACTTCTTTAAGACAAAACTCGCATTTGCTGAATTTGGCATAGAGTTGATGAGCGCGTAATCGTTCCAGCACTGCTCGGAGATGTTGCTTGTGCTCCTCTTCACATTTTGGAATATATGAGAATGTCGTCAATGAACACCACTACAAACTTGTCCAAGAAGTCCATGAACACCTTGTTCATCATGTGCATGAAGAATGCAGGGGCGTTGGTTAGCCCAAATGACATGACCGTATACTCGTACAGCCCGTATCTTGTGGTGAATGTTGTCTTAGGGATATCTTCTTTTCTGATTTTCAGCTGGTGATACCCGGTGCGCAAGTCGATCTTGGAGAACACTTGAGCTCCGCTGAGTTGATCGAACAAATCATCAACCCTTGGCAGCGGGTATTTATTCTTGATTGTGACATCATTGAGAGCACGGTAATCAACACACATTCGAAGACTGCCGTCTTTCTTGCCCACGAATATTGCAGGAGCACCCCATGGAGATGAGCTGGGGCGAATGTATCCTTTTTGAAGCATCTCATCCAATTGCTTCTTCAACTGCACTAGTTCAGACGAAGGCATTCGATAATATTTCTTGTAAATTGGTGCTGTCCCGGGCACATGTTCGATTGAGAATTCAAGCTCTCGATCAGGTGGCATGCCTGGTAATTCATCTGGAAACACATCTGGGAACTCACAGACCACTGGGACTAGATTCATTTCTATGGCGATGGCAGCATAAACCATCCCTTTCTTTGGTATGGCTCGACCAGCATAGAATCGGGCGAACTGACCTGAGGGATTTATGAGCGTGACTTCTCTTGTTGCGCAATTGATACAGACCTGGTGTCTTGTCAACCAATTCATCCCCAAAATAATATCCAAGGTGGGAGACTCAATGGATACCAGTGATGCGGGGAAGATGACTCCATAGATTGATATTTTCAATCCTCGGCATACAATATTTGTCTTGAGCATGGATCCGGGGGACTGTACCACCATAGTTTTGTCCAAAAGAGTATAGGGGAGACGATGTTGGGCAACAAAACTCCGCGAAATAAAAGAATGGGAAGCCCCGGAATTGAATAAAATTGTTGCAGGTATGTCATTAACAGGAAACATACCAATGACCACCTCAGGGACTTCGGCGGCTTCTTCAGTAGAGATATGATGAAGTTGCCCTTGAATGTATCTCCGTTTGGGGAATTGCCCCACGTAATTGACTTGAGGTTTCAGGTTGGCTTGTGCCTTGCCGTTCTTGGGACAGTGCCTAGCGTAATGCCCAGTCTGTCCGCAGGTGAAACAGGCATTGTTACGCTGACAGTCTTCCTTATTTGGCTTGGCGACCACAGTCTTGATCTGACTTTCATTCTTGATGTTCCCCTGCTGCCAGGTCGGCTTGAACTCGAACTGAGGTTGCTGCCAAGTACGAACCTTCTGAAAAACTTGCCCTTCCTTCTTGGGTTCAAACTTGCGTTTGCCGTCTTCAAAGGCAGTCTTATGATCATTAACCATTTGTGTTCCCTTTCGGCAATGAGTGCCTTGTTTACCAAAGTTTGGAAGTCGGGGAAATCCAGCATGCTGAGTGCACATCGGAGGGTAAGATTGAGCCCTCCGAGGAACCGATCTATCTTCCGTTCTTCAGTGGCCACATCATGAGTGGAGTAACGGGCCAAATGAATGAACTTGTTTAAATATTCACTTACAGTCGAGGTTCCTTGGGTAAGAGTGAGAAATTCTCGCTGCTTGACCTTCATGATGCCGGCAGGAATATGGTACTTGCGGAATTTGTCTTTGAATTTTTCCCAAGTAATCTCGTCTTCAACGGGCCACATCTTTTTGGCATTGTCCCACCATATAGCAGCTGGTCCTTCTAGATAATGAGTGGCGAATGGTACATTGTCAGCATCTTCGGTGCGAGCAATTTCTAGCTTCTTCTCTATGGTCCTTAACCAATCATCGGCTTCCATCGGGTCCACTGCTTGACTGAAACTTGGGGGCTTGGTCCTCTGAAAGTCTGACAGCTTGGAGTGATTACCATTGTGATTATTCTGCCCAACCACAGTCTGCATGCTTCTGAGGAATTCCATCAGGTCTTGGTTTCTCTTTTCCTCAAACATCCGCATAATCTACTCTATCATGGGTGCTTGAGGTGGAGGAGGTGGTGGCTGATATGGTTCCGGAGAATGTCCTGCTTGCCTGGCGGATCGACGAACTGGAATATCGTCGCCACCATAACAGTTACTGCCACACCTTGTCATCCTATATATGTTTCCCAATACGAAGCATCGAGATGAGCAACACCCATTAGGGGAAAACAAGCAAAAATAGGGAGGTGAAGCAACAAACCCAGAAAAGAAATCGAGAAAAGCCAAAGCGAATAACAGAAAGCAACATAATTATACAATACACCATCCAGCATACATAGCAGGGCAACAACATGGATAGTACCACTACATGCATACAACCAAACACCACATCATCCTCGTCTACATGCGACGACCGGGATCGCACTGGCACACTGACGGTCTTGCTGGTGTCTCCTCGGTGTCAGACTCCGAACCGGAACTGATAACCGATACGTTCGGTGCAAAGGAAACACGACGATGCTGACGGGAAGGCTCTTCCTCAGGGTCTGGAGCGGGGTGACTCCGCAGCATTGGAGCGGCTGGGGTAGCGAGAAGCATAGCCCACTGGGCTGGGGACTCATGAGGAGTCACTACCGAAGTGCCTGAGCTACTCTGGGAGGGTGTGGGGACCACAGGTGTGGGTGGAGGTAATGTAGCTGGAGGGACAAGTGATGTATGGATGAGCAGAGGTGGAGCGAAGGCAGATCGAGCGGCAGCTAGCTCTCCTCGAACGCGGTTCAGCTCCTGGGCTAGACTGGTGATCAGAAAATACCCTGCCGTTATGTAGCGAGACAGGTGACTGGCTGACCGGTCGCATTCCGGATTAATGTAAGGGAAGCGGATCTGTCCTGACTCGTACAGGGACGGATAGAAGTAGAAACCTGGGTGAGTCTGCATCTGAACCTCGTTATAGCGCAAGTCAGTGAGAGCCTCGAATGCTGCAAACTGGACCGCCTGGTCGGGTGTAGAAGCGGTCCCGCCCTTAGTGGAGCGAGTGTACGTGCCCACCACGGTACTGTTGTGCAGGATGACCTCCGCGTGATACTCGTAAACGCCGTCGGCAAGCTGCTCTCGGTACACCTGGTATATGGGGTCATCGCCATCGGGGTAGAGTCGGCGCCACACGTTGGTCAGCAGATGCGGAAAGGTGGAAGGTGCCGGCTCAGGTTGGTACGGATAAGGGACTGGTGCCATCTACACTCACAACATTAGCTGGTCAGCATTAAAAGTAAGCTATATGCATGCAGTGCAACACCCAAGTGCACAATCAAGTCTTAAATCACTACCGAGACTAAGACTACCGTTTTTCTAACGCGTCGGCTGTCTAGGGCGTCCTACAGTCAGCGCGGCTCTGATACCAAGCGTTGTGGCACCCCGGCTCAGAGCAACCGGTTTACCTTGCATTGCCAGCCCAGAGATCAAGTCTTCTGGCAATACACAACAACTTGGTACAAAAAACAACCACTTTATTGATCTCTTAGCGGAAACATAGGTTTACAGCTTATATGATGAGCGAGGCCAAGCGGCACACACGGTGCGGCTGCACTTATGTACATTATTTAGTTGACATGGCAGGGGCCTCGATGATAGGGGAACTACTACGCGACAGCGGAACAACGAGGTAGCGGGACTCCATTCCACAGGGACACTGCTGGGACGCGGCCTAGATCGCGACAAACTGCTCAACGTCAACTCCTTGCACGGCTTCTCCTGCATCTGGCATGATAAGCCAGGTGAGTACTTTGAATGTACTCGCAAGCTCACAGCAAACAAAACAAGTGCGACAAACAATAACAAGGCATTTAACAGATTTAATGCATGAGCATGATGCTACTCAACATGAGATGTGCGTGAAACATTGCCATGGTCCTCGGGACCAACTTACCATTTCGGGGTTACCGCATAACCACCGTTCATAACTTACCAACGTGATCCTTACTGGATCACATTCATACCTTTCATAGTGATCCTCGATCACCATTTCTGCATGTGCCATCTTGTGAATCTTAGTGTGCAAGTTAATTATTTCTGTTGACCCACGGTGTGACCTACTACGAATTGTGTCCATATCCGAGGACGCGGCTATCGATAGATTATACACTCTGCAGAGGTTAGTACACTGTACCCACACTACGGAATTCATGGCCTCGTGCTCCCATTCGGGTGGACCAACGACATTCCGACAAAACCAATCTATTGCATGACACTCTCCCGGCCACTCCGACAAACTCCCCTTTGGGCTATGCCCTGGGTGACCCTGATGTCAACATGTGACATCCGCCACCTCTGTGGCTGCCACCGTCGTGGCCAACATCAAAACTGTCCCAAACGGGGACCTCGGTACCATCAAAACTCGGGTCCTCAAGGTTATGACTGTGTACCGGGCCAGGGTAGCGCCAGAGCACAACCTTCCCTCGTAGGAGGCACCGGCGAGAGGCATGACAATAGACCGCATTAGGGCCTCCCCATCCAGGCAAGTGTGGTTGCACTGGTGAGCTCGATTCGGTGGCACCATGACTCGATCAACAACATGTTCAAGTTGGATTATTATCAAGTTTAACTTGAAAAGAAAATGATTCGAGCCATAGTGAATGAATGGGTGCACAGGTCACAGTCATGAATAACAAATGCATCATGTTGTCATATGAGTATAAGCCATGATACCTACTGCACACTAGCAAGAAAGCATGTATTCTACTGCATAATTATCAGCATGACAGAACAAAGTATATGCAATAAGATTTATATAGCAAATTATTTTAAATAGTGAATAAAGGATGAATTTAATTCAATTAAACCAAGTCATTGCAATGCCATCCTTGCATATGAATGTTGTGGCTTGCCTTGGTTCAGAGGAGTGTCACAGTACTCCTGGCCTTCTTCAACACAATTAGGCTCTTCTGAAATTAAATTAAAAGCAAAAAGAAAATGTCACATACTACTGTTTATTGCACCATAAATTCTCAACAGCAAGAAAAATTCTAAAACTTGGCATACAGAAACTTTGGAATTTTACAAACCAGCAGCAAAAAGAATCATCTCATTTGGACTTATAGATAAAAAGTTATTGATGGTCAAAGTTGGATTAGAATCTGGTCAAAATTTCCATTTAAAAGAATTTAACCGAGTGGCCACGTCGAAGGCGTATTTTGAGAATACGCCTCCACTTACGTACCGGTTCGGGGGCGAGAGAGAGAATGACAGGTGGGGCCCTGGTCTATTTTAAATGAGAGAGAGAGACAGGGGAACAGGGCCTGGCGGCCTTGTCGCCGGCGTTTCTCCGGCGAGGGACGTCGACGATCACCGGAGAGAGGGGGAATGGGACTAGCTCGACGAGACGGTCACACACGTACCCGAAACTCGAGCTGAGGAGGTCGGACGGCGTCGCGGTGATCTTCTCTAGAGATGGCGGCGGCGGAGCTGATCGGAGTCGGCGTTTCCGGCAACAATCCGGTGAGTTCTTGCTACCGTCGTGCTCAGGAGGTTGCTACGGTCTCAACGGTGGTAGTGGTTGGAGCTAGGAGGGCCTAGGATGAGTGAACGGAGGAGAGGGATCCGCGGCTGCCGCCGGCGAGGTTTGAAGGCCAGAGGCCTTCCCGGCTTTGCCACAAGCTACTGGGGTTCGATTTGAGAGTGTAGGAGTGGGTTGGGATGGTTAGACCGGTCGGGGAGGGGATCTATTTATAGGAGGAGGCGAGGCAGTGCTCGGGCTTCCGCCGGAGCTGAGCGGGAGGGTGAACTGGGGGCGGTGAGGTCTCGGGTGAGCAAGGAGACGACGCAGGCGAGGCCAAGCATAGTGCTTGCACGCGGGCTCGAGCGCAGGCGCACTAAGGAGGAATAGGGCGCGCGTGCAAGCCACTGTGCCATCGGCTAGCGCCGTGGACGCTTCCGCCGTGCTCCCTTTCGGTGCCGGGGAAGATCAGGGAGGGGCTGGGGGGATGAATGGGAGTGTACCGCCACGGCCTCCTCCCTCGCCAACCATAGGCCGCCGAACCCGCAGGCTGCGCTGCTCGTGGCGCGTGAGCTACTCCGCTACCGTCCTGATGACGCCGGCTACGATGCCTGGCTTGGTCGCATCACCGAGCTCGTCAACATCGTTGGGGGCGCTACGGCGCCTTCTCACTCGCTCCGCCCTCCACCGTCTCGTGCTGGGGACCCGGCGTACGGTGCCCCCCCGCCACCTCCTCTGCGTGACGAGCATGCCGGGCCCCAGCGCAGCGCGCGAGCTCATGAGCCGTCCCGCGGCGCGTCTTCTCCGGACCACTGCGAGCCCAGCTGCCAGATCATCCGCCACGCGCCCCCCGACGCGCGAGTGCTCCTCGAGTGCCAGCGCCAGCGCCAGGACCAGGCCGTTCAAGACGTTGCAGCGGCCGGGCGTCAAAACCGCGCCGCCCTCGCTGGCGGCGTCCCCTCGAGCGGCGTGGGCTGCCGTGCCTTCACCCGCGAGCTGCGTCGCGTGGTCTGGCCCGCGAAGTTCAAGCCTGAGCTGCCTCCGCGCAACGATGGCACCCCCAACCCCACGGAGTTCCTCCAGCTCTACGCGCTGAGCGTCGAGGCGACGAACGGCGACGACAAGGTCATGGCGAACTGGTTCCCCATGGCCCTCAAGGACGGCCCGCGCTCCTGGCTCATGAACCTCCCCGAGGCTTCCATCTCGTCGTGGGCCGAGCTCTGCAGCCAGTTCAGCGCCAACTTCAAGTGCACATAGGACCGCTCCCTCACCATCAACGACCTGCGGTGCGTTCGACAGCGCCCAGACGAGACCCTCCGTAAGTACATCCAGCGCTTCAGCCAGGTGCGCAACAAGATCCCGTGCGCTTCCGACGCGGCCGTCATCTCCGCGTTCTCCACCGGCGTCACGGACATCAAGATGCGCGAGAAGCTCGCCATCAACGGTGAGCTCGACCCCATGCTCGAGCTGCTCGACCTCGCCGACAAGTGCGCCAAGGCTGAAGAAGGCCACCTCTTCGTCCACAACGACCCCGACGCGGCGCTCGACGGCACCAAGGCCAAGAGCAAGGACGTCAAGCGCAAAGGCCCTGCCGTGCTTGCGGCGGAGCCCGAGTAGAAGCGCGGCCGCGACCTCGACGAACCCAAGAAGGACAACCGGCCACTCTGCGCCTTTCACAATGTCCGCTCCCACAGCACCGAAGACTGTCATGAGCTCAAGCTGCTCCGTGACGAGCGCGAGAGCCGCCGAGACGACCGCAATGGCCATGGAGCCGGCCGCGGAGGTGGCCACAGCGGCAACCGCTGGGACAGCCGCAACAATAACAGCAACTACTGCCAGGGCTGGCGCGATCAGCCTCGTGAGGCCGCCTGGCGCGACCAGCCTCGTGAGGCGAATCCTTAGGCTAATGCCGCTCTCCCGCCGCTGACTCCGCCTCCTCGGAGGAACGACGTCAACCAGCCTGACGAGGGCGCTGGGGGCTACCAGGAGCCTCGCGCGGTCGCCTGCATCCTTGGCGGGTCCCAAGCCCCCGCGTCCGTCCGCCACTTCAAGCAACTCTCTCGCGAGGTGTACGCCGCCCTCCCGAGGCCTGAGGTCACGCGGCCCCTCAAGTGGTCGCAGTACGCCATCACCTTCGACTCCAAGGACCACCCCAAGTCCACGGCCTCCGCAGGCACGCTCCCCATGCTGTGCACTCCCACCATCAGCAATGTCGCGGTCACCAAGACCCTCATCGACGGGGGTGCCGGCCTCAACGTGCTCTCCATCGAAACCTTCGAGACGCTCCAGGTGCCCTACGACCAGCTGATGTCGACCAGGCCTTTCTCCGGAGTGACCGATGGCTCCACCATTCCGCTGGGGCAGGTGCGCCGCCCCGTCACCTTCGGCACCCGCAAGAACTACCGCACCGAGCTCATCGACTTCGACGTGGCGCACATCGGCCTGCCCTACAATGCCATCTTGGGCTACCCAGCTCTCACCAAGTTCATGGCGGCCACTCATCACGCCTACAACGTCCTCAAGATGCCCGGCTGCAGCGGCATCATCACCGTCGCCTGCGACGAAAAGGACGCGGCCAGCACCCTCGAGCGCGCCTACAAGGCTGCCGCTGTTGCGCACCCAGCCGACGAGGACACGGCCGAGCCTTCCGAGGCCGCGCCGGCGAAGAAGAAGCAGCTGTTTTCTCAGGACCGCGCCGAGACGAAGAAGGTGTCGGTGGACGGCAGCGGCTCCGGCCCCGCCTTCACCATCGGCACAGGCCTCCCTCCTGCATAGGAAAGCGCGCTCGTCACCTTCCTTCGAGCAAACTCGGATGTTTTCGCCTGGAAGGCATCCGACTTGTCCGGTGTGCCGAGGGAGGTGATCGAGCACCACTTAGCGGTGTGCCCTAATGCACGCCTGGTCAAGCAGAAAGCGCGGCGCCAGGCGCCAGAGAAGCAAGAGTTCATCGTCAGTGAAGTTCAGAAGCTCCAAGAAGCCGGAGTTGTTCATGAGGTGCGCCATCCTGAATGGCTCGCCAACCCATTCATCGTCCCCAAGAAAGGCGGCAAGGAGCGCATGTGCGTCGACTTCACCAGCCTCAACAAGTCCTACCCTCGTGACCCCTTCCAGCTGCCGCGAGGCGGTCAGGGCGTTGGTCCCACCGTCGACAGCACGTGCATGCCCTTCGGGCTGAGGATGGCCGGCGCCTCTTTCCAGAGGCTGGCGCCCTTCGCACCAGGGCCTCGCGAGCCTCCCGCTCCTCGCGAGCTCCCAGCGCCTCGCGAGCCCCCTGGCTCCGAAGGAGCAGACTCCCTTGGCGCGCCACGCCGAGTGGTCTGACGTCACTACAGTGCGGTCCTGCCGGGCGCGCCCGGCGCGTCGTCCCGCGCGACCCGCACTCCTTCCCGCCGCGCCTCTCGAGCTTCGCTCCTGGAATCTTATCCTTTTGGTCGTGTAATGGATTTTACTGACTTTTACTTTGATGAATTATATTACCTACTCAATTGCCTGCTAATTTCTATGATAAATTCGACGCCGCCCGAGATCACCTCACGCTCGCGACCCCTCCCCTGACCAATTCCGTGAGCGGGGGCTAGGCACGGTGCCTGTGCTCGGGTCCGTCCCTGCAGCGCTGCCAAATCCATGTGACTGAGCTCTGGCTCGCGGGCCTGCTCCCGCGCACGTCACCTCACCAAGGTCCTTGGTGCCTTATCTCCTCACGCAACGGCCACGGGTGAGTTAGCAAGCGCGTGCCGCTCCCCCTATCGTGAGATTTTTCGACATACAACCCTTCAGGAGTCGAGCTGCGCGAAGGCCTCGCAGGCAGCCTCTCACGAGCCGGCCTCGCGAGGCGAAGACGCTTCGAACACCGGGCCTCGCGGGCACGCCTCGCGAGCTGCGTGAGCCCCTCATGAGCCGTGGCTCACCCAACACCGCTATCCGCCAACAGCTAAGTGTGACTGCCTCATGAGGCGCCCTTACCATCTCTCAAGCTCTCTCTCCTCCCGATTCTGTGGGTGCCGGCGTTTTTCTTCTGCGTAAGCCGCTTGCACGCCAAAGGGGGGCTCCCTGAGCATCGCGCCTCAGGAGCCTTCACTAGCTCACGGTGCCCCTCATCTCCTGGCCTTGTCCCGGCATTGCGACCGGACATACCAGCGACGGCTGAGGCCCGCTCGGGGGCTGGGTCCTGACGGCTTAGAGCGCTGAGGCGAGCAAAGAAAAAAAAACCAGCCTCATGGGAGGACTTCGGGAGAGAATGCATGCAACCCCACGTCACAAAAGTATTAAGTTCAACACAAGAAGATACTGTTTCACGCCCCTGCGGGGTTTACATTGGTTCAATGCAGGAGAACGAAAAGAAAGAAAGGCCTAGGCGAGTGCGGCCCCGTCACCGTGCGCACGGTGTTTCGGCTCCGGAGTCGTCGTCGCGCGCGCCTAGTCGGAGTCCTCATCCTTTCTCTTGACGTGGGGGAAGCCGCCGTCGCGTCCGCCCCCGCCGGAGGGGGCGACACCGTCGGAGGAGTCGTCCTCGCTGGAGGAGCCGCTGTAGCTGTCCTCGCTCTCCGCGCAGCACGCTAGGCGGCTACTGGAGAGCCCGAAGATCTTCACGAAGAGCGTGGCGGCCCGGTCGTACTTGAACTGGAGGACGTGCCCCCGCTTCAGGCCGCGGGCGAGGGCGAACGACTTCCACCCCTGCTTCAGGAACATGAAGCCCGAGGCGGTAAGCTTCGTCGCCACCCAGGAGGGGCCGTTGCAGCAACCGTTGGCCTGCACCCACAGGCCCAAGGGCGCGCGGTCCGCCATCGCCGCCGCGAAGGAGTCCGGGAGCCGGAACCAGGTGCAAGGGCTGCGGTGCATGTTCACGATGAATTCGCGTGCCGCCTCCGCCGAGTGGCTCCCCGCCTGGGGCGGAAGCGCAGCCGCTCCGACGTGGCCGCCTTGGCCTTGCGCGCCTCGCCTGTGGGCGGCGCCCCTTCCGCGACTATTGGGCCTGACGCCGGCGGCCCTCGAGGATCGACCACGCCCCCGGGGCGGGACCTGCGATGCGGCGGCGGAGGCACGGCCGCGCCCTCGTCCTCTCGCCATCTCTTCGGCAGTGCTAGCAAGGAGACGAGGAAGTTGGAGGAAGGAGAAGATGAGTGGGGGCTCCGGCTCTCCCTTCCCCCCTTTTTTATCTCGGCGTGGGACTCCCCTCGTCGCTCCGCCTTCTCCGGCGCCAAGATTTATGTCAGCGCGGCAGTTCCCGAGGCGTCGTGGGAAGTGAGGGCGTCGCCTGTCACATCGTGCGCCACGCGTCGCGCCTGGCCGTAGGCGGTTAGCGCCCGTGCCGTTTCGCCCCTCCGTAGGCGGGAACGTGCACGACGCAGGCCCGGGGGCTACTGTCGGGCCCATGGAACCCGGGGTATCCAGGCCCGTCTGCCTTTGGCCCAGGGCGCGACGCCTGGAGTGTGCCCGGCGGGCCGTCGCCACCAAGTGTCTCGCCATGCCCCCTCATGGGCCCCTAGCCTCCTGAGGCCGCCTCCTTAGGGAGTAGCAGGCAACGCTCAGCACCACCATAAGCGGCCTCGCGAGGTCCCCTCACGAGGCGGCTTCCCGAGTGGCCTCGCGAGGTGGCTTCCCGAGGTGGTCTTCCGAGGCCCCCTCCCGCAGGCGCTCGAGGAGAAGACCGTTCGGCGTGTCGCACAGACTGGAGCCCATCACGTGGGTGACGCGCGCGGCGACGAGCAGCGGCAGAGGCCGCGCCAGCAAGCGCGGGTGCAGATGGTTTCCTCTTTTGTGCTAGGGAAGCAGGGCCAGCTATCTACTCCCCAAACCAACCCCAAAGGTTGCCCGATCGGCGAAGAAAGACCAAGACAGCAGGCGCGCAGGGCGGAGGTCATCACCGAGCCCACCGGCACGTCATGGATCATGCTTTGGCAGGCGAAGACCACCTTTAGTCAGGATAGCCTGAGCGCCTATCCCCTTTCAAAACCGCCAAGTGTGGCAACCCTTCCCGCCTAAGTTTCGAGGGGGAAGAGGACCAAGGCGGCATAAAAGGGGTAGTGCAGCCACCGTAGAGAGGGGGGATCCATCATCTTCAACCTTGTACGCAAGAACTCTCTCATCCACGATAATCTCAACCACAAAGCAGTAGTAGGGTCTTACACCGCAAGGTGGCCCGAACCTGGGTAAACCGCTGTGCCTTTGCCCATCCTACGCTAGCGCGCTCTCGCCGTAGCACTGCCGTGGTAGGGGAAGAAGTAGTAGAACGAGCTCACCCCAGTGTTCGAACCTTTGGGTCCCCGCAGCCCCACTTCCGACAGCTCCGCCTCTTCATCCAACCCTTGTAGATATTTAATCAAAGGTAGGTATCCAGTGCTGCGTACCCGATGTGAGCTTCATCTATATTCTTCCGCTCCCATGAATAATGAAACGTATAGTGAGGTTTCTTCAATTTACCGTACGAAGGATCAATCATGGCTTCTGCCAGGGTCAGCATTGAAGGCTGAGAGGAGGACACCAGGCGTTTCTTCTAGAGGTCAAAGGGCTGGTGTACAACAAGTCCTATCCGACCCAGGACTTGTCATTGGTAAAGTCTACAGTAATGAATTTGACTCTTTCGTCCTTGAGGAATTCTTCAAAATTCTGGCACCTTACGTCGGCATAGCATATGTGGTACACCAAGCACAAGTTATGTACGCAAACCTGGATCACGGCGGGCTTCTTCTTCTCTTCCTCCTTTAGAAACCTCTCTTTCTCCAAGACTGTGGTGTACTCAACATCTAGCCCAGCGACCCACTCATCATTTGAATTTTGGAACATGCGTTGGAAGCGACGAAGGCATCCTTGCACCGTCGCGGAAGAACGGGTGTAGATGACGTCGATCTCATCGCCTGTGATGGTTTCAACCTTGTACTCACCGCCGATCATGGAGATTTGGGAGGCCATGGAGTTTGGAGGAGGGCTAGGAGAAGTGGAACTACTGTAATGCGGAAGGACGGGACGAGTGGGAGCGAACTGCTGTAATGTTAAAGGACGGGGACAAGTAGGAGCGAACTGCTAGAGGTTTTCCGATTGTAAAAATGCTGAGTAGGGCATGCGAACGGCGTGGGGTAGTGGCTTGCCCGATGGATAAATGGCTGCATGCCCCCAAAGAGTTCTCTAGTACTATGGGGGACCCACTAGATGTCATGTCTATTAGACCCACTTCGTAGGGCTGACAGTATAGGATCTGCGTGTTCGCACGCCATGCCGGCGTGTGCATGCAACTTTGACTTAATTCCGTCAAGTGTCGCGCCTCCCATGACCGTCGCCTCGCTCGCACGGTCGTGCCCTTTGAGACTTCGGACGGCTATAAATGAGCATTTTTTTTTCTTCTGATTTACCCTGTCTCTAAGGCTCGTCTCCTAATGCGAATTACTCATGTTAATTACTCTCTACCGGTCCTTTCTCCTTTTTTCCATTGGTGGAAACGACTAGCATGCCAACGGGTGGGAATTCCATTGGTCTTCATGAGGGGGCTGCATAGACCGCACCGTGAAAATACAATTGCATGCATGCATATCGTGGGAAACCAACTCTATTTAATTAACTAAACTGGATCTTGATTGGAGGAAAGGAACGAGACGAGTAATCGCTACTAGCTAGTAGTCATCCACCTTGGTCATGATGCGATTCCTAGTGAGCTTGACACACCAAACCAGAGTACTACTTTCTCCGTCCGGATGCGTTAAGCTATATGATGTTGCCATGTCATATATAGTCATCACTTATAGTCACTCATAGAACAAGGTTAGCTATAAGGTTGGCTATAAGAGTACTGTTTTTTTACCTTCTCTCTATCTTCTTCGTATTTCTTGCATTTGCCAAGGAGTACGCATATAGCTAGGCTTTTGCATGAGAGCCCAGTACCACCATTTTTCCATTTCTCTCTACTCCACATAGGCAAAAGTGCCATGTAAGCGGGCTATAAGCTCATTATTGTACTTACTCTAAGAGAATTCAGAAAATCTTAAAGTATTAGCTGCGATGTACAGTAGTAATTAAACCGCGCCTCGCTTAACTCAACCGCCTCATGCGCCCACCTCCCTCTCGATTCATTTTTCTCGTTCGGCCTACCAGGAAACCCGTTCGCCTCCAAATCTTTTCCTCTCCATGTGTGAAAACAGTCTGCTGCATGACTCTCCTTCTCCCCCCCGCAGTCCCACCTGTCCTCCCCGTGTGAAAATAATCTGCATGCATGAGAGCAAGCAGTAGTACAATAAGGTGATGTAGGCAGGCTGTAATACTTTAAATACTAATATATTTTTGCTGAGTTGGATGAGAGAGAAGAGAAGAGGGCTACAAACTTACAACCGGCTGTAGCACGAGCTCCAACACACTTTGTGAGAGAAACGTGTGGGCCATATATTAATGCTATAGCATACTAGTATAGCCGATTGTTGACTCTCCCTCCCGTGCTCATCCAATCTCCTCCTGCCTAATAAATCGCAGATCACCTAAACCTTAAATCATTGTGAACAACAATATCTCCACCTCGCCCCCTGAATTCAGCTCGGTTCCCTCTGCCCCCCTTAATTTCCTCTAACAAAAAAGATGCCCACCTAGCTGTTACGTTAATCACGCAACCTATCTTACGTAGGTGTACTATTGCTCGCTATAAATAATGCGCCTACAACGACATTCCGAAGAACGCTCACATTCATCTCCTCGCCCTCCCTCTCAATTACGGACCCGTCGACCACCATGGCATCGCCCCTCCCTAGCCCTAGGCGCCCCTCGCTGCCCCGCGCAGAGGGTCACGCGTCGGCGTTCCGTTCCTCACCGCCATGATTCGAGGAGGACGCGTCGGCGTTCCGCTCCTCGCTGCCACGAGTCGAGGATGACGTGTCGGCGTTCCGCTCCTCCTCATCGCCGCGACACATTGAGGTGGACGCGTCGGCGTTCCCAGACTCGCCAACACGTGCATCGGAGGATGCGTCGCCGCCCCGCTACGAGGAGGACGTCGCGCCAGCCCCCGAGCCGCCCAACTTGGAGGAGCTATGGAAAGAAATGGAGGCCGCCTTGTGGGAGGCTTTGCCTCCGGCGGAGCGTGCCAAAAGAGAGGCGGAGAAGAAGGCTGAGGAAGAGAAGCGCGCCGCGAGGGATGTTGCCTGGCAGGCCTATGTCGCCTCCAAGAGAGTCAGGCAATTCGCTCTTTGGCAGAAGGCTCATGCGAGGGCCGTGTGGGTGGCAGAGGACGCCCGTGCCAAAGCCCTGAGTGCAGTCGGGTCGATGCGCCTCATCTATGCTTGGCGGTACGTCGATCGGGTGCACGCTTCCAGCGAGGAGGAGTACCTATTGGCGCCCGATCACCAGACCGGTGAGATCGTGCTCGCCCGCCGGCAAGCCACTAATCAGCACCTCATGACTTGCGAGGCCGAAGAAGAGGCATTGTCTTGCCGCGCTGGGAAACGGCCGCGCACCAGGGCACTCGTGGCGGGCCGCAAGCGCTCCTGCGAGCGCCGTGGCTTTTGTTAGGAATAATTTATTGTCGTAAGGTGATCCCATAAGTAGGTAGGAGTACTCGTAGTTTTCTATGGTATTGGGACAGAAATGATAAATCCCGAACGCTCGGGACTTATTAGCGTCCTTAATTAATTATGTATAAAAGGAACAAGTTTGAAAACCTTTTGTATCCGTACGCTTGTTACTTTTTGTAAGTAGAGTACGTACATAGCACGAAGTTCAACACTATATATCACAGTACACGTCTCTCTCTATATCTAGGCTTATGCACTAGGACAACTAGTATATATGTATACACACGTGCATTCAAATATTACGATGCAGTTTTGGTAAATGTAGTTGTCGGGCCCATGGAACCCAGGGTATCTAGGCCCATCTGCCTTTGGCCCAGGGTGCAACGCCTGGCATGGGCCCAGCAGGCCGTCATCATCAAGCATCTCACCAAGACCCCTCATGAGGCCTTGGCCTCCTGAGGACCCCTCCTCAGGGAGCGGCGAACAAGACTCAGCATCTTCACCAGCAGCCTCACGAGGCCCTCTCGCGAGGCGGCCTCCCGAGGTGGCCTCCCGAGGCTCCCTCCTGAAGGCGCTCTAGACAAGGGCTGTTCGGCTCGGCCGCGCGGTCCCGTGTCCATCACGTGGGTAACGCGCGTGGCGACGAGTGGCAACAGAGGCCGTGCCAGCAGGCGCGGATGAAGAGGGTTTCCCCTTTTGTGTTAAGGGAGCAAGGCCAGCAGTCCACTTCCCAAAGCAACCCCAAAGGTTGCCCGATTGGCGAAAGAAGACCAAGACGGCGGGCGCGTGGGGCGGAGGTCATCACCGAGCCCACCGGCGCGTCATGGATCATGATTTTGCAGGCAAAGACCACCTTTAGTCAGGATAGCCTGAGCGCCTGTCCCCCTTTAAAACCCGCCAAGTGTGGCAACCCTTCCCGCCTAAGTTTTGAGGGGGAAGAGGACCAAGGCAGGTATAAAGGGACAGTGCTGCCATCGTGGTAGGGGGATCCAATTCGGTCGACTCCTTCTTCTCCTACCTTGTATGCGAGAACACTCTCTTGCTCACTACAATCAAAACCAAGCAGGAGTAGGGTTTTACACCGCAAGGTGGCCCGAACCTGGGTAAACCGCTGAGTCCACGGTCCACACCTCGCTAGCGCGCTCCCGCCGTAGCTTCGCCGTAGCTTAGCCGTGGTAGGGGACGAAGAGGTAGGAACAAGCTCACCCCAGTGTTCGAACCTTTGGGTCCCCGGAGCCCAACTTCCGATAGTAGTAAAATAGTAGACAACCTTGTGAAATGATTCAATGCAAAAGAAATGCAAGAATGAGAAGTGAAAACTCCATTGATTGTTTTCTGATGAGCTATAAATGGTGGGACTCATTCTCATTTGATTGTTTACTTCCTTCTCTTTGTAGATTTTTCTCTATCGTAGTAGTTATATCTCACTGGTCGGGAGTCATGCAAATTTTACGGACAAGTGCCCTTGTGATTGTTCCAGAACAGTACCGATGCAGCAGCTACTGTTCAAGCGAATCCCGCAGATCAGCCATTCGATCTATGCCCTATGCACCGGGGAGGGAGTAGTGGCCATTGGCGGCACACCGTACGTACTAGCATATAGAGTACTACTACCCTCCGTTCCATAATGTAGTGCATATAGACTTTTTCAAAAGTCAAACTTCACTAAATTTGACCTAGTTTTTGGAGAAAAATATTTGCATCTAGAGTGCAAAACATATTTCATTACATTCATCACAACACATAGTTTCATAATTTATATATTGACTATTATAGATACAAGTAGTTTTCTATATAAACTTGGTCAAAGTTTGTAAACTTTCACTTTTCAAAAAATCTGTACGCACTATTTTTTTGCAAGTACTACTACTACTCCCAAATTGCTTCATACTCCCAAATTGCTTCGTACACGAAGTTGTGCCGTGCAATTGGAATTCCAACTTGAGTACTACTAGTAGATAGGGATCGAGCGTGCCGCTTTAGGATCGACCGTAAATGTGGAGAGATGAACCGGACTGCAGAGAGATGAAATGCAATAAAGACAGGAGTGATATGATGGCTGCTTGTCCGTTCATTTTACTAGGGCACTTATTACTGGGAGTGGTGGGGTTTTGTGATATGACGGCTTTACTGCTGCGCCACGAGCGGGGTGAGACTCCCCTGCAGCGCCGCCCTCTACTCTAGTAGCTCCTACTACTCCTACTTCCGGTTTACTAGCACCTCTCATATTTTGACTTTTCGACCTATATTTTTTTACCGTAAATTTAACTAGTAGGGAAATAGTACTCCAGTATAAAGTTTGACATCGGAACCATGTGACACATGTGGTAAGCAATCCAAACAATTCAAAAAAAAAATTCGACATTGGATTCGGGTTAAAAAATAGTGTATGTTATATGCCCTGGCAAAAGTAATATTACTGGAAAGTGCATTCAAATGCAAATTATGATTGCTGTGAGTCGAGAAACCGGTTCCAATGATCAAAGAAGATCCAGGAAGCGGTAGATTTTTTTAGAGAAAAGGCAGATCGCCCGCCCAACCAGCCAAATCACAGAGTAGCAACATGAACAGTATGGCAACAAGGAAGGTTTAATATAGCCAAGCAGGCAAAAGGCACGCAGGCCCAATGAAACGAATGAAGATAAAGCAGCACAAATCACACTCGAGGGAGCTGGCTCTCACGGGCTGCAGGACGAAGGCCAAGGGCAGATGTACGGATCTTGGTAATGAAACCGGTGAGAGCGTCGGTGTCCACATGCTTAGACAGCTGCTTCCATTGAGCGAAGACTAATGGTGAACAGTTAACTTGGTAATGCTTATGCCTAGGTGAACACGCGCGATCCGCGTGGCTGGGGTTCCGGCCATTCAGAACGCAATGCATAATAGGTCAGCGCACACGGTTCTCATTGGCAATCAGATCTCGAGTGCTCTAAAAAACCACCGCACTATACGGTTTTCCGGCCAACCCATCCCAGAGCTCTCCCCAAGCGTCGCCGTTCATGCCACCGCGCCGCACACTAATTGGTAAGGAAGCGATGGCATCCCGCCGCGCCAAGTTCATCGCCGCCCGCGACCGCACACGAACTGGTAAGGAAGCGATGGCATCCCACCGCGCCGAGTTCATCACCGCCCGCGACCGCACACCTACGTGGGCGGACTTTGAAGCTGCCATGGCCGAATGGGTGGTGGAGCAATAGGAGGCCAAAGCCGCACAGAAGGAGCGGAAAAGGCGGAAAGCACTCAAGAAAAGAGAGTCCCACCACTGCAAGAAAGAAGCTGCTGCACGCGCTGCTGAGGAGAGCCGGGCGAAGATCCAAGCACGACGGGCTGCCACCGAGAAGGCCGGGAAGGAGAACAATGGTCTCTGGCCAGCATGGTCCGATGCCTCCACCTTCTAGGATCGCTGCGGTAGCTACCGTGATGCTGAGGAGAGCTGGGCAGAGGTCCAACAAGCACGGTGGGCTCCCGCCGACAAGGACGAGAAAGAGAACAATGGCGTTTGGGTCTGGCCAGCATACGAGAAGTAGTTAGTGTGTGTGTCACCCGTACATTTGTTTAATTAATTATGAGCATCTACCAGTACTACTTACTACTACCTCTGTCTTGGTTTATTGGTCCTCATTGTATTTTGTACCAACTTTTGACCAAAGATTTAACTAACAAAATATTAATGCATGTCATAAAAAATAATATCATCTCAAACTATGTTGAAATACGAATCCAATGATATAATTTTTGGTGACATGCATTAATATTTTATTAGTTAAATCTTTGGTCAAAATTTGGCACAAAATACAATGAGGACCAATAAACCAGGACGGAGGTAGTAGTGAGTAATGATACCTGGCGAACGTTTGCCACGAGCCCAATCCTGGCGAACGCCCACATAACTGTCAGATTTCCATCCGACGGTGGCCTTTTTTTTAAGCCCATGGTATTTGACAAAACTGCCACCCTTACACATGTAACTGCGACGCGGGCGTTTGCAACTGCCATGTTTCCCAGCGAACGTTTGATGGAGATTGGTGTTAGCACCGATGGTGGTACGTAGTAGTTCCACGCTCGGGCATTGAATTTGTACTATTTACTATACTACTCCGGTAGAGTAGAGTCATACTCCACTATTGTAGGTACTGTAGTTTATAGGAGTATATTTTAGTAGTACTATAATCAGTCAAGTTGTCTTGCATCGATATGACCCTACGCTGCTGGGATGTGTCTCGTAAGTCAAGCGGCATGCTGCTGTTACATTGTCATCATCACCTGTCCACTTCCCGCAGCACATATTCGCTTCTCCATCCTCGCCAGCACAAAATCGTCCAATCTTCCATCCCCGCTAGGCGCCTCCCCCCTCTTCCGAAACCCAAGCACTAACAATGGCAGAATCGAGCAGCGTCCGCCAAAAGAGTGGCTGGAATTTGCTCCCCACAGAGGTAATGAAACTCATTGTTTCACGTGTGGACAATCTCAGTACCATGCTGCTCGCCGCATGCTCGTCGGGGCTATACCATTTACTCAAAGCCCTCAGGCCAGGGCTTTTTAAGCCAGCTCCCTGCTTGCTGATGCCGCCTGATCTTCAGAAATGGCGTGTCACACAGCTTAAGGATCCTAGGGCGGCGAGCATCAACCCCCTCGACTGCGATCCAATCCTCGTCACCCTCAACTACATTAACGGTATGTACTCGGTCGGAATGGACACGTCTTGGATGGTTCTCATCAACGGACGCGGTAGGTGGATGCTCGTGGAGATCTACACCCGGTGATTGATACCCCTTCCATCGATTAACACTGCACTACTTTGGCACCGCGGCCCAGAATACTCGGAATCTTACAGTAGCCAACATGATACCAAGTTTGATTTGCTCAAGGTTGTAATCTGCCAAGTGCCCACAAGATCTGCGAATTATAAGGACTTCAGGCTAATTGCGTTCTTCAACCGCGGTCTCGTCTATCTGACAGGTCACTGTGGTAAGTGGATAAATCTCCATGTCCATCGCAGGATCATACATCCTCCATGGCTCTCTGATGCCATTGAACACAAGGGCTTCATTTACGCTGTGGACTCCTTCTATGGCTGGACATATTGCTGGCCTACTCCAGTCATCGCTACAAATGGCTGTTATAGCAGTATGTTACTCCTAATTTTCTATGATATCATGATGGCTGCTTGCTTCCTATTGCCAGAGTATAGTTTGAGAAGAGTTAGAATCATGACATTGTTGTTTGAAATTAACACCACGCTGTCAAATACACCCTCTGTTCAGTAACGTGGACGTTTTGACAGTTTAATTCAAACTGCCAAAACGTCCCACATTGGTGATCAGATGTAGTAGAATTTTGGTGAAATCAAATCATCCTTCCCATGCTTATATTACTGTCAACATTTACTGAAAAAATATTCATGCTCTGAACATACTGTTCTTAAATTTTGAGTACCAGCCCATTTTTATTTGACTCCAACTTGATATGATGTTGTAGGCCGCGTGGTGACCCTTCCCTTCTAATCCTAGAACCTTTCAAAGAAAAGCGGAATGGCAGTTGCAGGTGGTTCCTTGCTCGATCAGATGACGGCGAATGATTGATGATCGTTCGCACGTACCGGACGTGTTGTTTCGTGGAATACAATCACAGTCACTGCATGGTCTTTGAGTAGGATCCCAGCTTCTTTGGGCCTTCAGGAATTTTTGACCGGAGGCCGGTAACTAGCCTCGGCACACGCTCTCTGTTTCTCAGACTGAATTATCCGATTAACCAGGAGAGCACCAACGTCAAGGTTCCTGATGGTAGCGCGGTTCCGTTCATCGGGCAAATCTATTTGTATACAGCGTACCAGGCGTCTCTCCATGCACCATACCCTGATATGTGCCGCCACGCTCTGCAACCCAATGTAGGAGAGAGGGTCACATGTATCAGACTTCGACCTGCTGGCTAGAATTTCACCCGTTAGGCACCCATCTGGTTCAAGCCTTCAGCCAATCTCCATAGCTTAATAAATAGTAACATCTAACTAAGCCAATTAGTTAGATGCGTACACTTGGTGTAGTAGGATCTTTATTAAGTTTGATGCATACACTTGGTTTTTTGGTAGCCCTTCTGTAATGTTGGCTGATGTTTGGTTGGAAGAGAGAGCTGCGTCTTTACTCTTCTGGCATGCTTACTGCTTCTGTTGCACCCCACCCCTGGTGGTATCTTCAATCCCAAGGCTCCTTTGTAGGGCTCTAGTTTGTTGTGAACCTCTAGTGGTTTATATTAACAGAAAATTGGCGGCAAACCCCTTTTACTAAAACAATATAGAGCCATGGATGCTGCTGGTGTTTTCAATGTACAGTGAGTAATATATTTTGTCTGTTGGTTGAATAAATAGTGGTGTTAGAATGATAAAAACAATGTTTTGGAAGTCGTTGCATGCTCTGATCCTTTAGTGCCCCTTACGTTTTTTTTGAGAGGTTAGTGCCCCGTACGTAGCACATACTATTTTTTTCTAGGGAACAAATCTTCCACTTGTCGAGGACATGCAGCCCAGTGATTTAGGCCCAATAGAAGAGCCCATAATTAACTGGGAGGGAGGTTCTCACATGAATCCGGCCCAGCTACATGCTCATGCTCCCCTAAATAAATAAATAAAGCTAAATGTTCATGGACAGGTTGTTTAAATTTATGATTTGAAAAGTATGATTTTAACTGGAGCATATTATTTTCCTATGAGAGTATCTTTACATTCAGTCGATATTATTCTTAGGCAAAGATAGCGACCAGTCTTTTTTCTCACACCCTTTTCTTTGTGCAACTAGCGAACTGTTATTTGGTACCCACCAGGTTGAAGCCGATGCAAATCGTAGTCAACGTGGTCAACATCTAACAATTATTAGCGGCAAGTTGTAATAAATATCACAATTTTTTTCCGTTGCATTTGTATGTTTTATGGATTATGTTGCCCAGGTCTCCCGTTCGAATCCCAGGTACCACAAGTTTTTTGACAAGCCGAGTTTTTTTATGATAAAAAGTTCTAGCCCAACATTATTTTTCGATAAGAATGCCCAGCCCAGCCCAACAGATGTGGCGACCCCACTTTATCCCAGGGCTTCTGAATGTGCTAGGCTTCACACCTAAAGAAAAAAAAGTGCTTGGCTTCATTTTACAATAAGTTGTAGCCATATAAAATTAATTCTTATTATCGAGCATGCTGAGTTTTTGGGTCTCACTGATCCAGGCGCCAAAACCAAACCAGCGCCGGCAGGACGGCCTGTTCCCGCCTTCCACGACTGGTTGCGGTGTCGTGCCCGGATCGCCGCCCTGTCGTACCATGAAATGCTGGCCAGGCCATCCCTCTACTCCCCCACACATCCTATTCTTCTCTGGTGATGGCAGCCCACCCCGCACCAGAACCAGTCAACCCTCGTACTCCCCGCCGCCTACGACCACACTACCGCATCTTCCCCGGCTCCTGTTCATTCCCGTCCGAGGCCTCGCCATCGTCCTCTGCCTTGGTGCGCTCGCCGCGGCGCTGCCGTCCGGCCTTGTCAACATAGTCAACATGGTGAATCGGGGACGACTGTACTTGAGAGTATGACAGTAGGGACCCACCAGGTCCACTGCCAAACGCAAGCAAGTGCCTCCTTACTACTCAGATCCACCCTTCAATTTTTTTACTCATATCTACCATGCTGATATCTGGGACCGACATCATTGGCAACGTATAGTCAATTAACGACAGAATTGCACAAGGAGCGGCTGACACCAGGGATCCCGCAGCTCGAGCAATTTTTTTGGTTGTTCAGACGGAGCAACGTATAAACTGGGTTGTGCGGTGTCTGTGGCCCGTCTAACAACATGACCAGGCCAACTATTTTTTCTTTGGGAAAATGGGTAGCCCACCATTTTTTTGAAGAATACCCAACCTAGGCCTATTTATTTTCTCCGACTTGCTGGGCTGCAAATCTTTCAAGACGAGTAGGGATGCATCCGGCCTGGCCAGAAAATGGGCAGTAAATCATAAACATAATATGAAATGGGCTGCAAATGTAAGAAAAGAACACAGCAAATGAGCATTTAGTTTCATATTTTATTTTTTTCTTCTTTGAGATTTTATATTTCATTGGATTTTAACATTTTTTTAAATTAGTTTTAATCTCGCTCCTAATTTTGGGATTAAAAATAGTTTGGACCCCAGCAAAAATATGCGAAATTTCAAAAGTTTTGCATATTTTTAGCAATTTTTTAACCCTGGTCTTGACCAGAAAAGGGTAGCAATTCTAAAAATGGCAAATGGGCTGTAATAAATTCCATATGAATTAGCAAATGGGCTTTAAATTGTAAAAATAATAGCAAATGGGCTGTACACGTCACAGATTTCCAGGCTGATTTGTTGGCCGACTAAGTTGACGCCTACGTAAGGCTTTGCCAACTTATATTCAACAAACGATTCTAGCAGTTGTGACTGTTGGATGTCCATCCAACGGCCGTCGTGCTTCTTCAATCTCTGATCTTCCTGCTCAAGCCGCCCAAACCAGCGCCGACTTTAGTGCCTGCTCCCACCCTACTCCCACCACTGGCCAGGCCATCCCTCTACCCACCCGCACCTCCTGTTATTTTCTGGCAAAGGCAGCCTCACCCCGCAGCCGAACCAGTCAACCCTCGTACTCCCCTCCGCGTGGGCATCCACTACTGTGTCTTCGCCGGCTCTGGGTCGTTCCCTTCCTAGGCCTCGCCGTCGTCCATCGCGTTGGTGCTCTCTGCATGGCGTGGTCAACGTGGTCAACAAACGATAGTCATCGGAAGAGGGATGTGGTGGAGAGGTTGACAGTTGGGCCCCACATGGTCCATGGCCGCATGCAAGCAAGCACCTCCTTATTACGTGAAAAAAAATGATTCTTCCCCCTGACAGGTTGGACCCACCAACGACATCTTCGCACACAAGGAAGTGCCTCCTTATTACGCGGAAAAAAAGTTTCATCCCTCTGACAGCTGGGACCTACCAGCTGCATCTTTTTCAAGGAAGTGCCTCCTTATTAGGCACAAGAAAAATAATTCCTCCCCCTGCTAGCTGGATCCCACCTGATTTGGAGGCTGACTTGTGGGCCTACTAAGTTGACGCGTACGCAGGGCTATGTCAACTTAGTCAACAAAATTGACTCTAGCAGCGTGACACCGTTAGATGTCAATCCAACGGCCGGCGTGCTTCTTCAATCTCTGATCTTCCTGCTCTAGCCGCCCAAACCAGCGACGGCATGACCGCCTGCTCCCGCCTACCGTGGCCGGCTATGCTGCCGCGCAGGCCTCACCGCCCCACCCTACTCCCATCGCTAGCCAGGCCATCCCTCTACTGACCCACACCTCCTGTTATTCTCCGGCGACGGCAGCCTCACACCGCAGCCGAGCCAGTAAACACTCGTATTCCCCTCCGCGTGGGCATCCACTGCCGAGTCTTCCCCGGCTCCTGGTTGTTTCCCTCCCTAGGCCTCGTCGTCGTCCACCGCCTTGGTGCTCTTGGCACAGTGTCGTAAACGTGGTCAACGAACGACAGCCAACGGAAGAGGACTGTACATGGACAAGCTGACAGCTGGGACCCACGAGGTCCATGGCCGCACGCAAGGAAGTGCCTCCTTATTACGTGGAAGAAAAATGATTCCACTCCCAGACAGCTGGGACCCACTAGCTACATCTTCGCACGCAAGGAAGCTCCTCCTTATTACATCAAAAAAATGCTGCTGACACGTGGGTCCTAGTTGCTCGATCAGTTTTGTTGTTGTTGTTGTTGTTGTTGTTGTTGTTGTTGACAGGGAGTAGGTTATCAACTGGGTTGTGCGGTGTCTGTGGCCCGTCTAGCCCAGGCTTTTATTTTATGTTTACAACATGACGAGCCTAGTTGTTTTTTTCTCGGTGAAAATGGCTAGCCCACCACTTTTTTTCGTAGAATAGCCTACACAGGCTGATTTCTTTTTCTCCGTCCTGCTGGGCTGCAAATCTTTCAAGACGACGAGGGATACATTCGGCCTGCCCAGACAAAAAGGGCTGTAAATCTTATAAGTAATATGAAATGGGCTGTATATGTATAAAAACAAAGAAAATGGGCAATTGGTTTCAAATTGCGGATTTTCTTTTACTTTTTGATATTTCCATTTTAATTTTTTAACATAATTTAAATATAATTTAAATTTATTTTTTATCGGGCTCGAAATTTTGGCATTAGAAATAGTTCGGCAATTTCACTGAAATATCGCTGAAATTTTTAATCCTGTCCTTGCGAGAAAATGGTAAGGTATTCTAAAATATAATATGGGCTGCAATAAATTACGTAATAATTAGCAAATGGTCTGTAAATTTAGGAAAATAGCAAATGGGCTATATGTTATCCACCACAGATGTTATGCTGACTTGTGGGCCTACTAAGTTGACGCGTACGCAGGGCTTTGTCAACCTAAAGTCAACAAACACATGATTCCCCTCAAAAAAAATTTAAAGTCAACAAATGATTCTTGCAGCGGTGACCGTTGGATGCTAATCCAACAGCCGTGCTGTTTCTTCAATCTCTGATCTTCTTGCTCCAGCCGCCCAAACCAGCGCCGGCGGGACCGCCTGCTCCTGACTCCCGTGGCCGGCTATGCTGCCGCGCAGGCCTCACAGCCCCACTCTTCAATCTCTGATCTTCTTACTCCAGCCGCCCAAACCAGCGCCGGTGGGACCGCCTGCTCTTGCCTCCCGTGGCCGGCTGTGCTGCCGCGCAGGCCTCAACGCCCCACCCTACTCCCACCGCTGGCCAGGCCTTCCCTCTACTCACTCACATCCCCTGTTATTCTCCGGTGATGGCAGCCTCACACCGTAGCCGAACCAGTCAACCCTCGTACTCCCATCCGCGTGGGCATCCACTGCCGCGTCTTCCCCGGCTCCGCATCGTTCCCTTCTGAGGCCTCGTCGTCGTCCACTGCCTTGGTGCTCTCGGCGTGGTGTAGTCAGCGTGGTCAATGAACGACAGCCATCGGAAGAGGACTGTGCGTGGTGAGGCTGACAGCTGGACCCACCAGCTACATCTTCGCACGCAAGGAAGTGCCTCCTTATTACGCGCAAAAAAAATGATTCCTCCCCCTTACAGCTGGGACCCACCAGATATATCTTCGCACGCAAGGAAGTGCCTCCTTATCCACTGACACCTGGGACCCACTAGGTCGAAGCGTACGTAGCGTTGTCTGTCTGGTCGCGAACGTGTACATAAATACTGGTCGATCGGTCTCTCTACAAGGTTGAACCGTGGCCGAGTAAGTAGCGGCACGTGTCGTAGTAGAGCCCCCGACGTGGCAGTTCAGACACTCCCGTCTAAATCGTGTACACATATTTACAACCACAAGGCAAAGAATACGGCCACGTACGTACATACGGACGGGGTCTCGAACGCGTACTCGTGCATACGTATGGCCAGGGCTCGTGTACATGGAGAGGCAATGGACGGCAACAACGGTGCCATGTTCATCGGCAGCCAACAGGCTGGATCGGAATGGAGGAAACAACGTCATGTTCATCGGGAGCCAAGCGACTGGGTCAGAACGCGTCCTGTTCATCGGGATCCAACCGGCTTGGATGGAACAGCCGAAACGGGGTCCTGTTCATCGACTCGGGGTCTGGCATACCGCAAAACAGAGGAAACATCCTTCTTTTCGACCGCCTATGGTCAAAATGGGGTCCTGTACATCGGCTGAGGGTCTGGCGTACCGCAAAACGGAATAAACGGACTTCTGTTCGAGTGCCTACGGTCGAAACGGGGTCCTGTTGATCCGGAGGGCTCTGGCGTACCGCAAAATGGAGGAAACGGACTTCTTCCCAGCTGCCTACGGTTGAAACGGGGGTCCTGTTCATTAGGAGGGGAGTGGCGTACCGCAAAACGGCACTCCACGGGCTACTGTTCATCCACGGTTGACCTCCCTCCAGCCTCCACCAGCTACTGTTCATCCACCGTCGACTTCCTCCAGCCTCCACCGGCTACTATTCATCCAGCCTCCGCGGGGTCCTGTTCATCCACCCGCAACTGGCTGGCCTCCTCGGGGACCTGTTCATCCAGCACCAACCACCTTCACATGGGGGTACTGTTCATCAACAGCCAACCCACCGGCTGGGGTGGGGCGTACGAGCGGGCGGCAGTAACGAGAACTGTTCATCCACAGCCAACCAACCGGCTAGGTCAACTCACCACGTCTCGCGCAAGGGGCTCGATCGATGCATCTCCACTCGTTCTACGTATATCGCGCGCGCGGCAGCAACGGGCACTGTTCATCGAGAGGCAACCCAACATGTACCGGCTATGTCTCGCACGTACGGGGGCTCGACCGGCTTCAGTTAGCAGCGAAGGAATCGCTCGGGTTCAGTTAGCAGCGAAGGAATCGCTCGCGTTCAGTTAGCAGCGAATGGATCGATCGGCTTCAGTACATAGCAAGTGCGATCGCTCGGGTTTAGTAAGCGAACGCCTCGCTCTGGTTCAGTTAGCGAACGCCTCACACACACGCGCGCGTACGAGAGAAATGTGGCACCCCGGCTCAGAGTCACCGGAGCACCCCATATTCCAGCCCAGAGATCAAGTCTTCTGGAATACGGCACTGCTTGGCATAGAACAAATCAACTCTTTATTACTAATAGTTGGAATACAAGGGTTACCAATAGTTTACAAAAGGTTACAATGATGCTACTCCGGCTATGGTGGCTCTATGCTAGCAGCGGCAAGACTTATAACAGCGGAACCACGACGACGAAGATGGGCTCCACTCCGCAGGGACACTGGCTGGGACACGTCCTAGCTCGCAACTCGGAATCCTCGGCTATGCAAACATGTCAGCACCAGCAAACTGGCATGACACGCCAGGTGAGTACTTTTAATCTACTCGCAAGATCACAACAAACACAAGCATCAAAACACAACAACATCATAGCAAGTATGATTATATCAGATTCCAATGTTATTAAAAAAAGGGTGGAAGAAAATAATAACATGCTAGTGCTAAACTATCCTCCGGAAGTCACCCTTGCTAAAATCACCAGAACCATTATGCTCTTGGATACTCGGTTGAACCACTTACTCTTGTGACCAACTCTTGGCCACCTCAAGATCCTCAGACAACCATCCCCGAGATTGCCTACAAATATTACCAGCGGTCCTTCCACCATGTGAATACCTCACCATACTGAGACGAGTTCTTCCATCATTATCAAGTTATTCCATCATGGGTGTTGATCAGACAGTGTGACTTAGTACGAACTGTGTCCAATACCGTGGACGCGGCTATTCGAATAGATTCTTAAACTCTGTAGAGGTTGCGCACTTTACCCACACTATGGAGCTCCTGGTCCCGTACCTCTGTACACTTCCCTTCCGGGTGGACCGGTGCTGCTCCAACAAAACTTGCCTAACCCGTGACTCCTCCACCGTACCACCGACAATCATTCCCCCTTTCGGGTCATGCCCTGGGTGGCCCCTGTGTCACTTCTGACACCTGCCACCGTCGTGGCCAAACAAAACTGTCCCAAACGGGGACCTGAGCTCAATAACCAAACCGGGCTCACAAGGTTATCGCCGTCTACCTGATCAGGGCAGCACGTACGCATAACCTCCCCTCTTTGGTGGTACCGATAAAAGAGCACGCGGTTAGACCAAGTGAAGGCCGTCCCATTCCGGCAGATGTGGCTGCACTGAAAAGCTCGGTTCAGTGGCACTTGATCAACAATGAAGGAATTTATCCCCGAGTGACCTTTCTGTCATAACTGGTACTCCAAAATCATAGTAGCTCAAGAAGCAACATGACTAAGCTGCTGCTACGGACTACTTCACTACTGTGACAGACGGAGTCACAAAGTAATCATAGACGGTAATCTCACAGTTTGATAACATTTGGCAGCATCAAACTTGTAGACTACTAGTGACTACAATCTCATCATCAACATGACAGTAGCCTATCCAAGATTTCCAAAGTGTTGCATAAATTAATCCATTCACAAATAAACCATATTTTAGTGTGAAAATAATTATTTAAACCATGATATTGCAATGCAATTATGCAAATGAGTGTTGTGGCTTGCCTTGCACCAAGGAAGTATGGAAATGCTCCTGGTCTTCACCCACTAGACAAAATCACTCTGAAAAAAATATTTTTGACCACATTTGTAATTATCACATATAGCATTTTTCTCTGTCCAGAAATTCTAGACAGCAGAGAAAAATATCAAAATTTACCAGCAAATAGAGGATCTCAAAAGAAAAATAATGCAAAAAAGAATGAACTCATTTGGACTTATGGTTTAAAAGATAGAGCTGGTCAAAGTTTAGTCAAAATCCTGGATTTAAATTGAATTTAAACCGAATTTCAGAAAACCCTGGAGTGGCCACGTCGAAGGAGTAAAGTGGAAGTATGCTTCCACTTGCATACCGCTTCGGGCGGGCCCAGAGTCGCTGACATGCGGGGCCCATTGTCAGTTTTAAATAGAGAGAGAGAGAGGGAACAGAGAGATGGCGGGACTCACCGGCGACGTTCACCGGCGTAGAGGCCACGACAGAGCTGGGCGAGGGCGGGGATGGATCGGGTGGACGACGGCGATCACTCCCGTACCCGCAGCTCACCGGGAGATGACCGGACGGCATCGACCGCTTCTTCTCAGTAGGCGACCAGCTACGGGCGTCAGCGGATCGGGTGATTCCGACAAGCTCTCGGGTAGAGGAAGGGCTAGGGAGGATCAGTGGGGCACTACGAGCTCACTGGTGGTCTCAGTTGGGGCTTGGGTGGACGGAGGTGAGTGGATGGAGCTGGGGCAGAGTGGTGGAGCTCCTCGCCGGAGATGGGCAAGGAGAGCTCCCCGGCTCTACTGCTGGGTGCGGGGCGGCGATTGTGAGGTGGGGAGGCTGAGTGGTGAGGTGAGGAGGGCACGAGGCTGGCTTATATAGCCGCACGAGAGGTGCCTGAGCCAGATGCCACCGAGAGGAAACGGCCGGCGCTCGCGTTGAGCTGGCCGTTGTGCTGGCACTCGAGCCGCGTAGGGAGGTGTCGGGAGAGGCAGAGGAGTTATGGCGCTGGCGCGTACCGGCGGGGAAGAGGCCAGCCAGCGTGGCCACAGTGCCTGTACTATGCCACGCGTGGCGGTGCTTGGCTGGGTCCGGCGAGGGCGCTGCCGATGACGGGAGGCTTCCAAACGAGCCAGGTGGACGGCGGGGACGACGTCGGCACTCTTGGACAAGGAGGGACAGCGCGGGCACACGGCGCCAGCGAGGCCCGAGAGGGTTCGACGCCCAGAGCGCGACCTTGGCCATGGCAGACGCGTGGTCACCGCGTGCACTGGTGCATGTAGCATGCTCTAGCCCGACTGGTCTGGTCTACACGGTAGTCCTTTCAACATGAGGCCTCCCTGTGCCTCTGGTTTGACAAGAGATGGCTTGCTTCCAGACAAGTTTCTGGATAGAAACTTGAGCAGCAAGCTGAGGTGAAAATGTTGGGTAACTGAGAGAGGGAGTTTGTCACAATGAATTGTAGTAGGAATGTGCCCACTCTGGACAAATTTCAGGCCAAATGGATAAGGTTTGGATGTAGTTGCTTAACAACTGCATCTCTGGTCCAGAGAACTTGTTGAGGATGATGCACTCACCTGGATGGGCTCCTTGAGTTGAAACTTGTTATAGGTGGGTTATTTGGTGGTGGCAAGCTGCTATAAAAATTTCAGCCCATTTGGGTAAGTGTAATTGGTACTTCCTTCACAACACTTCCCACTGGACAGAAACTTGGAGGAATTTTATAGAGAAAATGACTAACTGAAATGGGCCAAAATTTGGTGGAGTATGTTCATATGGATAGGAGAATGTCCTGGATTAATTTCAGAATTTTTGAAGCAATATAAAATATAGTTGCTTCACAAACTGAAATTATGACCAGAATCAAAGATTGGATGTTGTGCTCACCATGAGTATGGAATCTTGAATATTTTCACATACCCAAGGTTCACATGGTCCAAAGGACTTATGAGAATTTTCCTGGAATTTTTGGAAGGACAGAAATATAGGTTGCTTCACAACCTAGAGCTCAAAGGGTTATTCCTTTAATAGAAAAGGAATATTTAATTGGAATAAAAATTGAAATGGGGCAAGAATAGAGATGAGATGTCTTGGGAGAAGTTTTTGTAAGCTTGGTTCACTTGGGAGAGAAAATCAAAAATATTCCCAAGTTTTAAGTCCATAGAGCCATTCAAAACAAAATCCAACCAAATTCCAACTGAAATTTTTAACTGGGTTTTTGAAAAGAAAAGTTGGTAAAAACCAGGGTGTCACAAACCTACCCCCCTTATGATAAATCTCGTCCTCGAGATTTGGTTGCTCAGGGAACAAGTATATAATCTTTAAGGAAACCCGGTTCCAACTCAGGTATCCTTCTCCGTGTATAATGTTCCCACTGAATTTCATGTGACCTGACTGTCGTGCCCACGGTGGTTTGCTTCACCGCACCCATATTCTGACAGATCTTTCCTCATATGTCCATTATTATGCTGACTCCAATCCTGTCACATCTGCTGGTTCACCTAACATGTTATCAAGACTGGAATGTGTCTTCTTCCCATACGTCCGAGAGAGGTTCCCGATCGACACGTTATTCTTTCACTGATAGTATTCCGTGAAGTTGTGAACCACTGCCTTCCGCAGACATGAAATATTCAATCATTGCATCGAGATACTTGATGCATGCTTCCCGGGTTTGATGCCGCACTGAGAACCACAACGTTTCTCTTAGCGGAGTCTGACTACTTGTAGGAAGTCTGAATCTTCCAAGCTGACTTCTTTGTCTCAAATCCATACTGGCAAATCAGCTGCCACTTGCAACCGAATGCTATATGTGAGAGCATTTCGAGTACTCATTTGTCGATATATCCATACACCGTGCGATATTTTAACGCGGTCGTTGGAGTCGCACTGCTAAGCTGGTCAAGCAGTCTTTGATCTGACAGGACATGCTTGAATATGTGCCGCTGACAACTTCGAGCGTATGCAGTTGGACAAGAGGGTTACAGTGATATGAAACTCTTACAAACAGGGTGGTCCCCTTGGATGTATATTCATGGTGACCAATTTGGAATCAGGCTGTCTTGGGTACCTACGCCACTTTGTCCCGCACTGTAGCTCTTGTTCCTTCACTATTGCCATTCTTTCCGAGCCCTTTGCCAAAAGAGCTTGGCCTAGTACCTCCATAGGTGCTGTCAGGTGCAACATCATGGCAAGCATACCCTATCCTTATCTTAGTGCAAACACCTTTCACCGGCAAATTTATCTCATCACGAACCTTAACCGTAGGGCAATGATTCTCCGAACCCCTTGCATGAAATCAACGAATAAATCAGTGGCCACCAGAACGGTTTTTACAACTCAGATCTGGGACATCACTGAAATAACTCAATCACTGCTCACGACGACTAAAAAGCGGCTCAGAAGATGAGGCAGCGTTGATAAGAAAAATGTAGCCGCTCCCTAAGACGGCCGCAAAACAGCTCAGAGCAGGGGGTCACTGCTACGAAAGAAACTCAACAGCTGCCCGAGATGGCCAAGAAGCAGCTCAGAACACAGAACAGTTGTTGAAAAGAGAAATATAAAGTCGGCATCCACCCCGGACGGCTGAAAGCAGCTCAGAACACAGGCATGGTGCCGTTACCAAGAGAAAACAAGCAAGGGTTCATCAGGATCACCCACCAGGTTCGCAAGTGTGAGAAGACTTGCCTGGTCCACTATTGCCAAGATTGGCATCCCAAATTGCCTTTTCCTCATAGCTTTTTAGTCCTTGCAATGTGCTGAGGTGTATATGGGTCTTCTTCCTCCTACATGACTTATGTAGTTGTCGGATCCTTACCTTCCTTTGGTAAACCTGCCTGAACATGGTTGCTCCTTGTATGGTGACTTGTGTGACCTGGGCAATATGCCCACCATATATGGAAGTATGTACAGCTGAACATCTTATTCCCAGGGCTTGACTCTTACGATGCACTGCCAACGCACTGTATAATTGTGGATACTACTATTGCCAGCTATTGGTGGTGTTGTACTGACGAAGGTTGTATAGCTTGTGTGGGAAGCCATCGAGAGTATCGTGCTGAAGAAGACTGGGTACCTTATGCTCGAAGCTTCTGCCGGGATAGCGTGCTGAGGAAGGCTGGGTATCGTACCTCAGAAGCTTCCCTTCCTGGTTGCTTATGCGGGAAGACTCGGTGCCTTATACCGGAAGCTTTTTGCGGTAGCTTACCAAAGAAGCCAGGGTAGCTTATGACGGAAGCTTTCCTCATATCGTACTGAGAAAGATCTGAGGAGCCTTGCACCGTAAGCTTCTCCGTTAGCGTGCGAAGGAAGACTGAGTTGCTTTCACCCGAAGTTTCTCTTTCTGATATGCTGGCCAAATGCCATGTATACCACCTCACAACTCCAGCTGTTGATCATTTGTATGAAAAGAATTTGCCTGACTCTCTTTCTTGCATGGCACGTTCTTGTTTGCTTCCGGGTATAACCTGTTTCATATTCTACCCAAGCAGAACCAAACTTCGTATCCAATTTATACCCTCGACCCGGTTGGTCCGGTACCCAAATTATCCTTTTGCTGGTTCCTCATGGTTGAGATAGTTACACCTTGAGGCAGGCTTGATACTGATAGCCAATCCAGGATATTATTTGTATTCCGAACCCCATATTCCCAATACCAAGCAGTCCATTAATAATTTCATAAGGTTCAGCTAGGCTTCCAAGTATTTAAAATCCTCATTAACTCTTTGAATCCATTGGGGTTGATGAGCAACTTCTATAGGGGAAAGTAAAGTGACACCGAGGAGCCAAGTAAAAGGGCAAATAAAACTGCTCAATAAAATGCACTAAGCTTACAAGAAAACCACACTTTATTGCTACTCAAGGCAATTTACAACACTCGGTACTACCACAACTCATGCAACATGAACCTCGCAAGTGCTTAAGTACTATGGTCAGATGGTGGGTTACTGGAGAGCGAAGGAGCTGGCGGAGAGGTTGACGGAGCCAAAGCCATACCAAGCGCTCTTCGGGCGTGAGTTGCTTCTCTGGCTAGTTCAGCGATGAGGACGTATTCGGCAATCATGTAACGAGACATGTATGCCATTGCTGGGTCGTCGTCCGAGCGAACAAGAGGAAATCTAACCTGTCTGGGAGTGACGGCCATGGTGGGATAGTAGTGGAAGGCACGATTCTCTTGCATCGCGCTTTCCTAGTGACGAAGAACAGTGAGGCCTGCCAGAGCTGCAAGTTGGATGGCACGCTCCGGAGTGGAGGCATAACCACCATGGAGACTATAGGTGCGCTTCCCCAAAGGTAGGTCGCCTGACAGAAGGACATTGGCATGATACTCAAGCACCAGTCCTGCAAGCGGGGTCTGGAACACTTGGTACCTTGGCATCTCTCCACTGGGATAGAGGAGACGCCAAATATCATGAAGCAGTGATGCGAAGCTGAGTGGTGCAGGGGCTGAGTCGTAGCTAGTCGGAATAGATGCCATCTACAAAATCAACCGGTTAGTGAGCTAAATCTATATATATGCTATGCAGCAAACAAATGCAACAACCAAATGCAGCAATTCAAATGCATCACACAAGCAAGCTGGGCTCTAGACTAGCGGTTTTCTAACGTTTGGTTTAGCTAGGGTGTCCTATAACCAGACTTGCTCTGATACCAAACTGTCATGCCCAATATGCGATCCTATTCTCGAGGAACTCGAAGGCCCCACCAAGAGTAGAAACGCATATTGGAGACGCTTGCAAGGTGGATATCATTACATCGTACCACATACCTAATAGATGGGTTTACAGACATATACATACAATCATCACATGAATACATCAGTACATAATAAACTTCATACAGAAGGGCAGCATCCGACTATGGATGAAATCAAACGAAAAGAAGAACGACATCCACCCTGCTAGCCCAGGCTGCCGACCAGGAACCTATCCCAAGATCGACGAAGGAGAAGAAGCAGAGAAGAACTCCAAAGGCAAACGAACATCGCTCTCGCGTCAGATCATCGCATTACCCGTACCTGCATCTGTTGTTGTAGTAATCTGTGAGCCACAAGGACTCAACAATCCCATAACCATGGGTAGCAAGACTATCAAAGCTTAAATGGGTATGGAAGGGTAAGGTGGTGAGGTTGTAGCAAGCACTAAGCATTATATGGTGGCTAACTTACGAGTACAAGAATAAGAAGAGCATCTACGCAAAACGGTCGCAATCTAATAATGATCAAGAAGTGATCCTGAACACCTACTTACGAGTCAAACATAACCCCACCGTGTTCTCTTCTCAAACTTCCTCGAAAAGAGACGATCACGGTTACGCATGCGGTTGGTGTATTTTAATTAGGATTTAGTGTCAAGTATTCTACAACCGGAGGTTATAAATTTCCAAGTCGCCACATAACCGCGGGCACGGCTTCGCGAAAGATTTAACCCTGCAGGGGTGCTCCAAGTAGTCCATTATAAATTACCACACGCATCCGATGGAACATCCTCACACCATGATAACACGATGCTTACGATAAGGAATTCCGGTGGAGAAGTCATTCGTAAAAGGTAAAACTAAACCAGCAAGACCTCCCGACGTGTCGACGATCCCGATAGGAGCCGCGCGTATCTCGTTCTCAGGACACTACCGGATGGGAAAGCCTACGAGTAAAACCAGAACGTCGAGTTGCCCCGTGGTGGCCCCGTAGTCTGCCCGTTTTGGACCAACACCATCGGCACTGGCCCACCTGTATTATGTGGAATTAAAGAATCCTCGGGTTCATGACGCCCTATGCCAATTAATTATTTAATTCAGTATTATTATGTTGGCAAATGTTAAAACCAAAGTTGGGCTTGCTGGAAGCGGTTATTCAAAGCGAACTGTCAAGAGGGTCCCATTCCCCTGAGCATGTTAGGAACGCTAAACATGGATCATAGCACCAGCATTACGGAAACTAGGGTGGCTTGAGTGGAACAAAACACTAGGCAAAAGGACGAGCCTTCCACCCAATACCAAGTATATAGATGCATTAATTAAATAAGAGATATTGTGATATCCCAACATATCCATGTACCAACATGGAACGACCTGCAAGAGAACCTGCAACTAGCAACGTTAAAAGAAAGGGGCTGAGCAAAGCGGTAACATAGCCAATCAATGGTTTGTTGGGTAAGGGTGGTTAGAGGCTGTATCATGGCAAATGGGAGGCTGACATATATGTGGTAGGAAGCGCGACATAGCGATAGCAACGAGACAACTAGCAAGCAAATATAGTAAAGATATCCAAGGTCATGATCATCTTTCCTGAAATCCCGCTCGGAAGAAGATCAAGTCCATGAAGAAGATGAACCAATCATAGTCGAACGAATCCTCACAATCGCAACGAAACCGGAACTATCGAGAAGAAGCACAACCGGAAAGAAGCAAACAACATGGTAAACACACAAGCATAAACATGGCATGATGCACAATCCACATATGATGCATGACAAGATTAAATGTTGTTAAACATGGCAAGAGATGAAGCATAAGCAATCCATACAACTAGGCAAGTTTAAATGAGGCCGGAAACACAAACAACAATTTTGGTACTGATCTGAATTAAACACAATGTTAAAGTTGTTAAACAGCAAGTTAACATGCATCATGATGATCTACACGTTTTTCTAATCAAGTTACATATGTAGAACATTTAATTCGGAGCTACGGCCTAGAAGATATGAGCTAAACAAGTTTAACATGACAATAATGCAAAATGCATGCAAACAACAACCACCAACACTCAAGTCAAGGATGCAACATGACATTATGAAACTACACACAAATCTAAGCAAGTTTCATATAGGACATGATCAAAACGGAGCAACGGTTCAACAATTACAATCAACACAAGCTATAATAATAATCTACCCAAAACAACAACATGGCACTTTGCAAGCATCGAAATAGCAAGCTACAGTAACATGATGGGCACAAACTTGATATGCACTTAAAGTAGACATGACATACTTAAAATCATCTTTAAGGTTCAGGTTCATAGGCATCAAGGTTAAGTCAATATGATCCATGCAAAATGCAATGTTCTGCTAAACAGGGCATATACATGAGCAGAGTTAATATGATGACATGTTGGAGGCATGAAATAAATATGCTACAGTGCTATAACATGGCATCAAATCGTACATCATGGTAGTACATAGCATGGATCTCAAAACATGCAACATGGGCATAATCATAGGAGCAACAGATTAATTGCTATGATTTTTATAAAATGGAACATTCTGGTACAGGATGACAGTTATATCATGATGGCAACTTGAGAGCAACAAATAGACAAGCTACAACAAGATTACATAGCAACCAAGGGCATGGCATCAAAGTACACATTGCATAGACCAAATCACATGAAGGAATCATATGCATATGAGCTATAGATTAGTGGCAACCATCAAGCAAAGTTGGCAAGTTTTATCACAGACAGCTTTTACTCAGAACAACAACATTAACTAGGCATGTTTACAAGCTCATGTCACTCACATCAAGGCATATCATGGCATGACATAAATACTAGCAGCAAGAAGACATGAAAAATGCTCCAAAGTCATGTTGACAAGTTGCTTATATGGTGCATGTATTAAATCACACAAAAATGACAAAGTGACAAATATTAACAGTTTCCAGTAGTAACATTAGGATGCACTTTTGCAACAGAGATAATGACATGTAGATGACTCCTAACATGAATGAAAATGACACCAACATATAGAGCACAAAGAGTAGATCAAATTACATATATGGAACATTTGCATAGGATGAACAGATGCAAAGATATGGCCCACACGAGATGCATGAATGCTGCTGAAAATCTGAGGACACGGCCATTTTCAGAAGAAAAAAAACAGACTGAGCGTCAAATAACTATCATGCGCATGCGGCCAGGGATAAGGGGCTGCTCACCAGAGGACCCATTGGGCCTGGCTGGTGTTGGGCCGAGGCAGCGGCTCGGGTGACCGGGCGCAGGAGGCCCACGAGACAACGGTCGCCCTCGTCGTCTCCCTCGCGTGCCTGCATGAGGCAGGAGGCCGTGGCGTGGTCAACGGCGGTTGGCGGGCAGGGGAGGGGCTCCGGCGAAGCGGGCACGACGGGGACCGGCGGGAACGGGGAGGCCGGATCCGGTGGCTAGACGACGGGATCGAGGTGGAGCTCGAGCTCGGCGGCCGTGGGGGTCCCTGTTCATGGCGGCAGAGAGAGAGAGATTAGAGAGAGAAGAAAAGAGGGAAGGTGTGGGGAGCGGCAGCGTGACCTGGGTGGTCGCCGGCGGCGGCTCCGGTGAGGCGGCGGGGTCGTGCGGCGCAGCGGGAGCAGCGAGGCTCCGGCGGGGTCCGGTGGAGCTCGGGATCGGGAGGAGGCGCGGAGGCGGCGACGCGCTTGGGCCTAGATGGGCTCGGGCGGGCCTTGGATGGGCTCGCAGTGCCGCGCGGCTGGAGGTGAGAGAAGGTGGCGGCTGGGGACTGGAGAGACTGACAGTGGCGCGGATTTCGGGGGGGATCTAGGTGTCGGTGTAAAAACCGGTAGACCTTGGGGTAGGGGGTCCCGAGCTGCGGATCTAGGATCGATGGTAACAGAGACAATGGAGACGGTGTTTACCCAGGTTCGGGCCCTCTTGATGGAGGTAAAACCCTATGTCCTGCTTCTGTTGTATTGATGAAGATGTATCGAGTACAGAGTTGATCTACCTCGAGATCGTAATGTGAGTCTAACTTCTATGGCTCGGTAAGCAATGTTGCGTTGATGTCCCCTCTACGGGCTAAACCCTATGGCTTATATACACGCCAGGGAGGGTATCTAGGGTTACAATGTCGGTATCTAGGAATAAGGCGGCTGGACAAATCTTGAAGTGTACTACAAGTCTTCGGCAGAGACATCATTGATCACGCCTCCCTCGTACAGCCTCCGAAGTCCATCTTGGTCACGTACGGGGGTACATTGGCCCAACCGAGGAGACGGGTCGGCCCGGTTAGAACCCCCTAATCCAGGACACCGTCAGTAGCCCCCGAACTGGTCTTCTACCCCGAGGAGGATGGTCGACAGATATCACTTCGGATTCGGAGTCTTTGGCTTGACAGACGAGTTCCACTTTACATTTCGGATTCTCTTTAACAGGACATCGATATCCGTGGTCCAACCGAGCTGGTACCCTGCCCAAGGGGTGTAAGTATCTTAGCCTCGAAGGCTGGTCGTACAGGTATGAACAATCCAATCCTGATCGACAACTTTAACGGAGAGGCTCGCTCCATGATGAGTTGAGCAGTTACTACCCCATCCTCAAATCGCGGTTCGAGGCAACTTGTTTACTGGCACGTCCGTTCGAAACAGAGATCGTGCCCGCTTTCTCAGGGATATCATCAAGATTTTGTTTCCCCCCATATGTTCCAACGACATTTTTGATAGCGGCCGTGAATTTATCGGCGCAGCAGGGGACTCTTGGCCTTTTATAGGTCTATAAGAACCAAAGGGAGAACAACGCAACGAGGCACGCTCCCATTCCTTTTATAGGTCTAGCTCCAACGCCCAGATCCAACCAGCACGCCCGCCCTTTTCGCGAGCTCAGTCTTCTCAACCAGCCATGGCCGACACCCTCAAGGGGCATTGTGGTGGCTCCACAGTGACAACGGCGACTATCGCCGAGTTGCGCGACGCGGGGTACCAAGCCCCCACCATTGCTGCCCGCGCTCCATCGGCCGACCAACTGGTGCCCGTTCCCAACGCTGGGGAGCGGGTAGTCTTCGTCCCCCACCTCATCCGAGGCCTGGGGTTCCCGCTGCACCCCTTTGTGCGTGGGGTAATGTTCTACTACGGGTTAGACTTCCACCACATGGCCCCCAATTCTATTCTCCACCTCGCCGCTTTCATGACAGTTTGTGAGGCTTTCCTCCGCTGCGAGCCACACTTCGGCCTGTGGCTGAAGCTTTTCCGGATCAAACCAAAATCTAGCGGACAGGATCTCGCGGAGTACGGGGGAGCCATGGTCAGCAAGAACCAGGGGGCCATCTAGTTCAAAGGAACCTTCATCGAAACGGTGAAGGAATGGCAGAGGGAGTGGTTTTATATCACTGAACCTCTTGCCCCTGGTCAAACCGAAGTCCCGGCCTTCTCGGCCGGGCCACCCAAGAAACTCAAGTCCTGGAAGGAGAAGGGCATTGCTTGGGGGAAGCCAGAAGAGGTGGAGACCCTGATCGACAGGGTCCTGTGGTGGTCCACGACGGGGAAGGTTGAGCTGGCCGACGTCATCAATGTCATGCTCAATCGCCGTATACTTCCCCTCCAGTTTCGGGCTAAACCGATGTGGGCACAAAAGCCCGAAGACATGGACACCATCAATACCTTCTTCCGCTCCACCTTGGCCACCATGTGGACGAAGCTCATGAAGCCGGCCAAGGATAAGATCCCCCAGGCGGGAGAGGACCGCGGCCTCGAGCACGGCTATGAGGTCCCCCCGGTAAGTAATTTTGCCCTTTAATCTCTATGCTTTGTTAATTGTGTCGAGGGTCAAAGTTTTTACTCGAATCGTTGTGTTTTGACATTTTGCAGAAGTGGTCGGCCTGGGTAAAAGGGGTACGATGCCCAGCCCCACTGCCGGAGCAGCCCCCAACTCCCCTGCTCTCAGCGCTTCTGATCGAGGAGCCACATGTGGTGGCCTCCAAAGGGACGAAGCCCCAGACGGGGAGGTCCAGTGCTCGGACTAGGGGGGCCTCGGTCACCCGGTCAGAAGAGACCCACACCTCCGCCGCTCAAGACGGCGGCGCCGAGGAGGGCGAGGAGGAGATCCCCCCCCCCCTAAGGGGAAGAGGCTGGCGATAGAAGACGCCGATGTGGTTATGCCGCCGAAAGGCTCAAAGAGGCCGAGGCGAGCTTCATCCGAGGCCGCCAACAAGTCATCGGAGAGGGCCGAGCTCTCCGGTGACTCAGAGGAAGACCCCCTCGCAATGGGGAGGAAGAAACCGGCACCTTGAGGGTAAGCCCTTGTCTCTATCGTCTTTCCTTAAGTCACTTTTTCAGCAAGGGGGAATCTTACACAAGTAGTGTTTCATGTGAAGTCCACCCAGGGTAATCCCCAGCGGCTCTTCAGACGGGCTGCCATCAGCCAGCGGGACTCCAGAGCCCGCTGCTTCTCCCCCAAAGCCTGACGGTTTGGTGGAGGCGACGTCCACCCAGGTCCCCGAAGTCAACTTGACGGGGGCCGAGGAGGTGGTGACCGCGGCTGAGGACGACACCTCGGCCCGACAAGACCCGGGACGAAGCGCCCCGAGGTCATCAAAGAACTGCTGGGCCAGTCGTTGGCCCAGCCGGAGTCTACCTTGGCTCCATCACAACGGGCGGAGGCCACTCGGATGGAGACACCCGAGGTCATTCCATCGCCCCAGCCTACTGCCCCGGGACGGGCTCGCGTGGGGTGGACCGAGGAGGTGGACGAGACCCTGAGGGGTGCTTCCATCAAGGAGGAGCACCGTGCCTTGATGGGCACGGCGCTGGAGGGCTACCGGTCCGCAGGGGTCGTCCTGCACGAGGTTTTTAAGAACCTCGCAGCAGGTTTCGAGGTATGATTTCTGTGCATTCACGTTGTTTATTTAAGCTTTTTGTTTTTGTGAGTTTTGTCCGAGGACATAAGAGTATAGCCTTCCAAACGGCATAGTGAGTGAGTAGCCCCCGAGCCCGAAGTCGGTTTCCAGAAACCGGCTTCGGGGTCGCTTGACATAGTAGGAGCCGATGAGTGATCTTAATTATTCCCTTTACAATAAGGATCCGTTTTGTTCCAGGTTGCGACCTCGACCCCGGACTCCGTCTCCGAAGAGATGGCAGAGATGAACCGGAAACTTGAGCAGTCTCAAGGTAAGCAAGTTAAAACTTGCCGTGCATATTTACTATATATATGTAAGATGCGTGAAGGAAAACAAAATAAGGCCGAACTGTGTTGATAGCGGAGCTGGAGATGCTCAAGGCCGAGCTTGACAGAGCTCGGAAAGAAGTGCGGCAGCAGGAGAATGATGTCGCCGCGGCCGAGAAGGCCCGGGCTGTCGAGAAGGCAGACGGAGAGAAGCACCAGGCACGGGTGCTAGAAGTAGAAGAGACCCTAAAGGACGTGTTTGAAGCACGTGACAAACTTTAGGAGGAGGGGCAGCGGACGAAAGAGGAGCTCGAGAAGCTACAGCGCGCCCACGCCGAGCTCAAGACCTCGGCCCGAGCGGATCGCGAGGTGTCCAGCAAGTGGAGCAAATCGCCTCGGGTAAGAAATTTTTGCTGCAGTGTATGTTTGGCAGCAAAGGGTGTGTCGAGCTCACCCAATTATGGCGTTTCGCAGAGGTCTTCAAGGATCTCCCGTAGAGCGCGGAGGATGCGGAGGCATACTTCGGCCAACTGGCGGGCCACGAGGCGGAGAAAGCCTTTTGGGGTCAATTCTCGGGGTCGCCGTCTGGGCAGCTGCCGAATCATCGAGTGAAGCAGCTGGTCGAGCTGTTCCGCATGACAAGGCCGACACTCCAGGACCTCTGCATCGCTTTGTGGCCTGCCGAAGCCATGCCGCAGAGTCTCTTCGGCCTGACGGCCCGTCTCCAAAATGCCGTGCCCTACGTTGAGCGCTGGAAGAGGTCCACATTCTTCGAAGGGGCGCGGAGGGCATACGCTTGCATGAAGACTCACTTCCGCAAGGTTGACGCGGAGACGTGTGCCGCTGGCCCTCCTATCGACAAGCCGCGGACCACCGAGCAGTTCTTCGCCGAGGTTGAGGCAGGAGCTTGGGCGACTGAGGCCATGTGCCCCTAGGACACTCTGTATCTTTAGGTGATGCGTCGGAATGCCGGAGTGTATAATGTAAAGACTTTATCCCGTGTTTGAATGAAGATGGCTTGAGATGCCATATGATTGTATTTTATAATTCAATTATGCCTCCAATATGACTGTTCAAAATGAGAGTGGCCAGTCATCGGCTTCAGCCCCAGTGTTGGTTATACAGAGGGTGCTCCTTAAGGCATATCTGACCCTTGGCCGACGTCTCGGTACCCGGAGGCGGTCAATGACTTAAAGGAACTAGGCAATCGGACTATAGTGGCTTGACAGCTTTCATTTAGTCGTAGGAGTTTGACTGTGGGGGCTGAGGACTAGCCCCCAGCGTAGGGAGTGTGCGGCCAACGCGGCCGAGGTCTAGGCCGTGGCACACTTCGGCTAGAAATAAAAGCCCTTCATTTGACATGGGTGATCTCTATCGTCACATCGCTTGACGCGGTCTCCGGATGGCAGACCAGTTTGCGCTTACCCAGATAGTCAGTTTTCGGCTTTCTCCACTGAGGTGCCATGCCAATTAACCTGGCGGCGCAATCGCAGTGGTTCTCCCGTTACACCCTTAGCCGAATACATTGGGAACATAAGGGGTACACATAGGAGCCGGGCAACCCAACTATTGACCGAAATCTAGGTTTGAAAATGATGCATATAATGCCAAAAATCCAGGACGCCGAATACATCAGACTTTCCTATACAATTGCATCTTTTAAATACTTCATCGTCCCGGAGCTATGCTGATAAGAAATACAATAAAGACCTTGAAAGGGCACGGTTTCTTTACATCATAGTGTCAAGCATGTACAAGCCCAGTTGTGACGAGAGTAATTGAAAGAGTACAACGGGAATAGTAAGGAAGAAAGAGGAAAAAGCAGGTCGGATAATTACTGACGGATTTGAAAGGATCCGGACCGAAGCCTGCCGCACGTCTGCGTTTCCGAACTGTTGAACAGATCGCTCTGGATTGATGACAGCTGATTTGCGAAGGCTAATGCCTGACCGGCCCTTTATACACTCGAAGTGTTCGATTAACCGAGTTCCTCAAAGGGAGGTGTTTGTCGGCATCGTTCTGTGGTTAAGGCCACAGAGACATAGTGACGCTCGGCTACTTCTTTTACAGATGCCTGTCTATGCGGGGGCGCGAAGTCTTGTCCTTGCGTGGTTAGTCCGCGCGTGACGCGTGGGTAGTTGTATTGGCTCCTCGGCGTCCCAGGGAATTTTGAGTGCGAAGTTGTGCACCCTGGGGATGTTGTGCCCGCAGCTAGGGCATGCGAGGAGCCCGCATCCCTATTTCGGGTGCGGGGGTAGCTGGCCGAGGTCGACTTGTGCAGCCCGGGCTCGCTTCAAAGAGCGAGCGGCGCGTTTATCGCTGCGGGCTGCCTCCTCGGACGCTTGGACCTCGGCTGCAAAAGCCGCGGTCTGTTCCTCTGTCTGGAGTGAACGCTCGGTGTTACCATTGACTGTGATGACACCGTTGGGTCCCGGCATTTTGAGCTTGAGGTAGGCGTAATGGGGGACTGCGTTGAAGCGTGCAAAGGCCGTGCGTCCTAAGAGCGCATGGTATCCATTCCGGAAGGGTACGATGTCGAAGATTAACTCCTCGCTTCTGAAGTTCTCGGGCGAACCGAAGACTACCTCGAGGGTGACTGTCCCGGTACAACGGGCTTCAATGCCCGGAATGACACCTTTAAAGGTGGTAGAGCTCGGCTTTATCCGAGATGAGTCAATGCCCATCTTCCGAACCGTGTCCTCGTAGATGAGGTTAAGACTGCTTCCCCCGTCCATCAGGACGCGAGTTAGATGATAACCATCAACAATAGGGTCTAGAACGAGCGCCGCAGATCCGCCATGCCTGATGCTGGTCGGATGATCGTGCTTGTCGAAGGTGATCGGGTAGGCCGACCATGGGTTATACTTCGGGGCGACTGGCTCCAACGCATATATGTCCCGAAGCACACGCTTTCTCTCCCGTTTAGGGATGTGGGTGACATAGGTCATATTGACCTCTGTTACCTCATTTGAAAATTTCTTTTGCCCTCCATTATTGGGCTGCCGAGGTTCATCCTCGTCGTCGCTAAGGTGTTGGGTTTTATTCTGACCCTCTGTCGCTATCTTGCCAGCTTGTTTGAAGACCCAGCAATTCCTATTAGTGTGTGTTGCTGGTTTTTCCTGAGTACCGTGAATCCCACATGGGCGGTCCAGGAGCCTGTCAAGCTGGCTAGGTCCGTCTTTGTTCCCCTTATAGGGTTTTCTCTTCTGTCCGGATTTAGGTCCGGCGAATCCAGCGTTGACCGCGGCGTCTTCAGTGTCGCTTCCGCCATTTTTATACCTGCGCTTATTTTTATTGCGCTTCGGTTTTCCATTGGCGTCGCGGGTTTCCGAGGTACCTGCCTCGCCATTATGAGTACTTCGGGCGAGCCAGCTATCCTCTCCCGGGCAAAAGCGGGTCATCAGAGATGTTAGGGCGGCCATAGTCCTCGGCTTATCCTGGCCGAGTTGTCGGGCTAGCCATTCGTCCTGAATATTATTTTTGAAGGCGGCGATGGCCTCGGCATCGGAACAGTCTATAATCTGGTTCTTCTTGGTGAGGAACCTATTCCAGAATTTCCGGGCTGATTCGCCTGGCTGCTGGGTAACACGGCTAAGGTCATCAGCGTCCGGAGGTCGGACATACGTGCCCTGGAAGTTTGCCCGAAAAGCGTCTTCTAGGGCCTCCCAGCTGCCGATAGAGTGAGGGGGGAGGCTATTAAGCCAGTGTCTCACCGGCCCCTTTAACTTGAGTGGCAGATATTTGATGGCATGGAGATCATCTCCATTGGCCATATGTATATGTAAGAGGAAATCCTCGATCCAGACTGCTGGGTCTGTGGTACCGTCGTATGATTCTATGTTAATGGGTTTAAACCCTTCCGGGAACTGATGCTCCATCACCCTGTCTGTAAAACAGATTAGGTGAGCTGGACCTCGGGTCCGAGGAGGATCTCGCCGGGTCTCGGGAGAGAGCCGTGAGTAAGCTTGATCTCGGGCACGGTCGTTCCTGTCCATCCAGGCATCGTAGCCATTGGGCCCAGCGGGGGCGCATCCCCTGGATCCGTAGATGGACCGAGGGGGAGCCCTATTTTCTTCAATATGACGTCTAGCGACGTGAGGATCCAGGTGGTCCACGGGGTCTTTACCATGACGGCGTGGGGGTGGCCTTTCACCATGGTCTTCTCGTCTTGGCCTGTCCCGGCCTCTAGGGGGCCGATCGAGGTCGTCAGCAAGCTCTTCGTCGAATTCTGGTAGGAGGCGCCTGCGTGGGTAAGACTTCGGTGCACTACGGCGTCGGTTATCCATATCCTGCTCGGCAGAAAGCACCTCAACCCACTTTTCATTTAGCGCGTCTTCCTCAGACTCCGGCATGTAATTGTCGTCGGCCCCTCCGAAGAGGTCATCGGGATCAGAGTCCACAAGAGGTCGGTCTGGTGTGCCATTCCTTACTGGGGAGGCTTGAATGTCCTCCTCAGGGATACCGGCATCGCCGTCCTCCTCATTGCCGTCATTGGCTGTTGCGTCGTTGCCACTAGGTTCCCCATTATTGCCCCTTCGGCGCCGTCGCCGGTGTCTGAGAGGGGAGTTGGGGGTGTCCACCATATAGACATCGTAGGTGGATGTGGCGGTCCACCTGCCCGTGTTGACCGAGGGCAAGGTGTTCTCGATGGGGCCGTCGGCGTCCTCCTCCATATCTGAGGGTTCGCCGTAGTCCAACACGTCGGTTAAATCATCGATCGTGGCGACTAGGTGGGTGGTGGGTGGGATGTAAATTTCCCTATCGTCGGCTTTAAGTCCGATCTGATCGTAAACCGAAGTCTTGCTGTCCGAGATGGACATGCTCTGGATGCGGCAAAGCATCTCATCAAGGTGAGATAAATCTTCGGGATCCATGGATGCGTCGTAGGCAGGGCTGATTCGAAGCACATCCGGTATGCGACCAGGCGTGTCTTCGGAGCGAAGGGAGTCTGAACGTAATTCGGAGTTTTGGTTCGAAATCATCTCTGGCGCCGCTTCGAGAGTGGGAGCAAGATCTTTCTCCGAACTAGTGGTCGAGGGGAGATCAGCCGGAGTGGCGGCGTCGGTAGTCTCAAAAGATGTCATGACAGAGTTCGGTTCCGGGGTCGAGCCTCCAGAACCGGCCGAGCCTTCGATCAGGCCGGGCGTCCATCGTGATAGGACGAGTTCGCCGCGGGAATCGGTAGTGTACTCGAGGCCACCGAAGGTTATAACCCGTCCTGGCGTGTAGTTCTCGACGGAAGTCAAGTGTCCCGTCGAATCAGCACAGAACATCATGCTGCCGAAGACGAAGAGCTGTCCAGGGACGTAGACGTCCCCACAGCCGTTGGTGTGATTGATCCGCAGGTGAGCCATCGACCCTTCCGGTGATCGCGCAGCGGAACTCTCAATGAAAGCACCAGTGTCGGTGTAAAAACCGGCAGACCTCGGGGTAGGGGGTCCCGAGCTGCGGATCTAGGATCGATGGTAACAGAGACAATGGAGACGGTGTTTACCCAGGTTCGGGCCCTCTTGATGGAGGTAAAACCCTACGTCCTGCTTCTGTTGTATTGATGAAGATGTATCGAGTACAGAGTTGATCTACCTCCAGATCGTAATGTGAGTCTAACTTCTATGGCTCGGTAAGCAATGTTGCGTTGATGTCCCCTCTACGGGCTAAACCTTATGGCTTATATACACGCCAGGGAGGGTATCTAGGGTTACAATGTCGGTATCTCGGAATAAGGCGGCTGGACAAATCTTAAAGTGTACTACAAGTCTTTAGCAGAGACAGCATTGATCACGCCTCCCTCGTACAACCTCCGGAGTCCATCTTGGTCACGTACGGGGGTACATCGGCCCAACCGAGGAGACGGGTCGGCCCGGTTAGCACCCCCTAATCCAGGACACCGTCACTAGGTTTTCCAAAACTGGCAGGGTAGGGTTGTCTATTTATAGACAGGGGCTAGGGATTAGGGGATTTAGTCCGTTTTCAGACCGTTTGATCTCGATCGGACGGTCCGAAACGGAGGGGGGTAGCTGGATGGGTTGGATGGGCTGTGTAGAGGGGGTTGGGCTAAGAAGAGAGGGAAGTGGTGCAGCCCGGCAAGGTTTTCGGAACACCCAAAATGTCCGACGTTTTGACCGGCTATAGTGCCGCTATAGGTTATCCATTGGGGCATCAAACGACCTCCGAATGGGACGAAATTTGGCTGGCGGTCTACCTACAATAAAACAAGACCGCACGCCAACTTCCAACCCATTCCGAGAACAATTATTTTATCCCACTTATAAAATAATATTTCGGAGGTGTCGCGGGCACGTGCGAGTGTGTCGGGACTCGAAATGCACAACGGAAGGGATGCAGAGAAGCCGGCAACTACGAACGGATGCAAGTTTTATGAAAACATGCGGATGGAAAATGCACATGACGACATGATGAAGTGCAACAAGCAAATGCATCACACGGCAACGATGGAAATAAATGGAAGGCATCTGGAGCATCGGTCTCGGGACGTCACAACTCTCCCCCACTAACAGAAGATCTCGACCCGAGATCTTAGGATGGAATCGGAAGATTGAAGAGGAAGATGAAAACAAAGTTGCTCTTGGACAAATGAGTGACATCGAAGAACTTTGAAAGGTTGGAAAAAATTTGGAAGAAAGAATACAACGGAGATGAACGAAGTCGAGAGCACTCCGGTTAGAACAAGATAGAAAAGGAATAAGAACGAAAGAATTCGAATAGCCTCCCGGTAGAAAAGAAAAGCAGAGGTTGACAAGATGAAAGACTTGAAAAGAGGACACAACACTCCGGTAAAATGGATAAGCAAGGAAATAACATGGTCTTGGCGAACCGAGATAATGGGTCGAAGAGAGCAACATCACCGTACCTCCGGACGAAAGAATAGAAGCTATGTCGTTGGAAAGAAAAGAACGGAGAAGAAAATGACAACTTCTCTCACCATTGAATTTGAAAAGCATCCTTACAACGAAAGAATGAACGGAGTTGTTGGAAAATCAACAACGAAAAGAATGAGCTTGTGGTGGGCTTATAGAAAATATCTCAACATTATGAGGTGACAACCGGCCACTAACAAAAAGAATTGGCTTGCTTGAGATCAACGAAGAGATGAAAAACTCTTTCACCGAGAAGAGAAGGCGAAACTTGGATCATTGATAAGCACCACAATAGCAACATTCCTTAGGGAAGGCTTTAGGTGAAATCTAACCCAAGATAACTCATTCCTGAACGAAGAGAAAAATGATGGGTTTAAATATCTCATTCTTGACACTTGTGAATCATGATATACGAAGGGAAATGACAAGAAAGACATAACACCACCTAAAAGACAAGGTAGAAAGGATTTGCACTTCGGAATGCAATATGAAGAATGCTTGAGCTCATCAAAGAACACTTTGAGAATGAATTAAATCCTTGATGAACCACCATAAAGAACTCCGGTAATCAAAAGGATGATAGAAACGAAGGTTGAAAAGAACAAGATGAAGCCTTGCAATGATTTAGATGGAGCTTTGCGATGAGATAACCGAGAAAATTTGGAACTCCGGAAAAGAAAGATGAATAGCTAGAACCGAGAATTTATTCATCAAGAACAAACTCTGGAAGAAGGAATTAAATCACCTCCATGAAACAAGAATAAGAATTATGATATGTCTATCCTTCATCAAAATAAATTGATGAAAAGCAATGGATTTGCATACTACTTATTCTTCTTGAAAAAGATTGAATAGAGATATAGCGCCAACTTGACGAAATCTTCGAGGAAACACCGGTAGGATTTTGGAAAGAACAAATGAATTGATATGATAACAAAGGAATGGGATTCTTGAACGAACCACCGTAAGAAATGACAATGAACGAAGAAAAGAGAAGGAGTCACCGGGAAGAATTAGAAAACGAACGAAGATACTTGAGGGAATTTAGATACAAGAGAACGAAGCGATCGCGAACTGACTAAAGAATACTTGAACGATGCACCAAAAGTATTAGGGAACGATAGATGAACGTTTAGAATGAAGAATTCTTCTAAAATGATGGCCTCCGGAGAATCTAAACGAAAACAACTCCTGAAATACTTCGGATGGGTATGAAAAGAATTCCTCACGATCGAAACAATTTGAGAGGATAACAACAAGTTCGAACTATGAATCTTCAAGAGAACGGAGCAAGATTTAAGAGAAAGTCTTCTTCAGTCTTCAAATGCTGAGGATGATGACGAGAACCACCATGAAGAATTTGTGAGATACTCCGGAATAATGAAGAATAGAAAGGTTGAGCCAAAGATGAAAAGAATTTGAGAGAGATCTTGGAGAGGCATATGACTGATGAAATCCATTCTTACGTCACATTTAGAAAGAATTTGAGAATAACTCCGGGAAAATTAGAAGAGTCAGGTAAGATCCTGGGAAAAGACCTGCGGGTTAGGGCCCACTGAAAAGAAACACCGTTGGAACAATTGCTGGAAAGAGAGATCGCACCGGTTGATTTAAATGGCTTGAATGAAATAAAAACCTCAAAATAGAATGAACGGGCCTTGAATGAGAACACGAATCTTCTGAGATATCTTCAGCACTCCGGAGAAGAACTAGAGAGAGGAGAATATCCATGAGATTCTTGGATAATAACTTCCAACATGGGAAAATATTTGAATTAATGAAAGGGAAATGATTAACACCGAAAGCTTGAATTAAATCCACCGGAGAAGAAAACAAGAACGAAGAATGATGAACTTGTAGCTCCTGAGCATCTTCACGAGAAATCACCGGCTAAGAACATGAAGGAAAAGAATGAAGAGACTTCACACGAATAAATTGGATACTTGATTTGAGAATTTTTGACTCTGCAAAGAAAAGGGTGGGAGGGTGGGGAAAATAAAGACAACTTAGATGGATGAAATGAACTCCGTTGAGAAAACTGAGAATTGATCGTGCAATGTTGAAACGGTCAGATTAACTTGAAGAGAAGCATGCCGGTTGCAAAAGAATTGTCATGACAATCTCGATGATCAAAAAGGATTAGCACTCCCATAGAAATATAAGAAGACCGCTTAGTAAAGGTATGGAATCAACACTTGACTTCGAAGCAACTCAAATACCACAACAAAAAGAAAACAAAGGATTGGGCTTGGAGAATAAGCCAGAACAAACATATGATAGACCCCATATCGTATCATGTGTCTATTGGAAAAGATATTCTAGGTAATACTTGAATTCCCACCTAAGAACTCCCGAAATTTCTTGGTTATAAGATCTGGTTGCGGATATGGGAACCTACTCAGCACACAACAACAATAATATCCTAATCAGCTGCAACCAATCCGCAACCTTCACACACGACCAAGAAACTTCGCAAATCCGTCTACCTCAGACCTTCGAAAGCACAGCGATACTAGTCATAGTGGATCATCCGCGCTATCTCCACCAGTACTGGGGAAAAGTCACGGCACTATTTGCCACCACAAAAAGTATAGAAGCGTTTCGATGTCGGCGTCCTCTGGTATTCAGGAATTGGAACGATAGAGAATGTGACAAAACCCCTTGAAGCTCAACTCCCCGGGTCCAATCCATACGGTCAGGAGACACCAAGAACAGAGTCACGTCACACCGATATCGCAACCATTCCAACAATACCCGCGTGATCCTAAAAAAATTTGAGTGAGAAGAGATAGTAGAATCAAAAAACCTACGTCACAATTCCTCACTAGAGCGACGAAGGGGATAAGGAGTAAAAAGAATTCCTACTCTCCGATATATAACTAGGACTCAAAATAGTTTTTCTTCTAGACTCGCCAGCGGTTCGATCAATCAAGGGGGCTCCTATGGTCGGTCGAGGCTCTGATACCAACTTGTCACGCCCAATATGCGATCCTATTCTCGAGGAACTCGGAGGCGCCACCAAGAGTAGAAACGCATATTGGAGACGCTTGCAAGGTGGATATCATTACATCGTACCACATACCTAATAGATGGAGATACAGACATATACATACAATCATCACATGAATACATCAGTACATAACAAACTTCATACAGAAGGGTAGCATCCGACTACGGATGAAATCAAATGAAAAGAAGAACGACATCCACCCTGCTAGCCCAGGCTGCCGACCAGGAACCTATCCCAAGATCGACGAAGGAGAAGAAGCAGAGTAGAACTCCAAAGGCAAACGAACATCACTCTCGCGTCAGATCATCGCATTACCTGTACCTGCATCTGTTGTTGTAGTAATCTATGACCCACAAGGACTCAGCAATCCCATAACCATGGGTAGCAAGACTATCAAAGCTTAAATGGGTATGGAAGGGTAAGGTGTTGAGGTTGCAGCAAGCACTAAGCATTATATGGTGGCTAACTTACGAGTACAAGAATAAGAAGAGCATCTACGCAAAACGGTTGCAATCTAATAATGATCAAGAAGTGATTCTAAACACCTACTTACGAGTCAAACATAACCCCACCGTGTTCTCTTCTCGAACTTCCTCGAAAAGAGACGATCACGGTTACTCATGCGGTTGGTGTATTTTAATTAGGATTTAGTGTCAAGTTTTCTACAACCGGAGGTTATAAATTTCCAAGTCGCCAAATAACCGCGGGCACGGCTTCGCGAAAGATTTAACCCTGCAGGGGTGCTCCAAGTAGTCCATTATAAATTACCACACGCATCCGATGGAACATCCTCACACCATGATAACACGATGCTTACGATAAGGAATTCCGGTGGACAAGTCATTCGTAAAAGGTAAAACTAAACCAGCAAGACCTCCCGACGTGTCGACGATCCCGATAGGAGCCGTGCGTATCTCGTTCTCAGGACACTACCGGATGGGAAAGCCTACGAGTAAAACCAGAACCTCGAGTTGCCCCGTGGTGGCCCCGCAGTCTGCCCGTTTTGGACCAACACCATCGGCACTGGCCCACCTGTATTATGTGGAATTAAAGAATCCTCGGGTTAATGGCGCCCTATGCCAATTAATTATTTAATTCAGTATTATTATGTTGGCAAATGTTAAAACCAAAGCTGGGCCTTGCTGGAAGCGGTTATTCCAAGCGAACTGTCAAGAGGGTCCCATTCCCCTGAGCATGTTAGGAACGCTAAACATGGATCATAACACCAGCATTACGAAAACTAGGGAGGCTTGAGTGGAACAAAACACTAGGCAAAAGGCCGAGCCTTCCACCCAATACCAAGTATATAGATGCATTAATTAAATAAGAGATATTGTGATATCCCAACATATCCATGTCCCAACATGGAACAACCTACAAGAGCACCTGCAACTAGCAACGCTAAAAGAAAGGGGCTGAGCAAAGCGGTAACATAGCCAATCAACGGTTTGCTGGGTAAGGGTGGTTAGAGGCTGTATCATGGCATATGGGAGGCTGACATATATGTGGTAGGAAGCGCGACATAGCGATAGCAACGAGACAACTAGCAAGCAAAGATAGTAAAGATATCCAAGGTCATGATCATCTTGCCTGAAATCCCGCTCGGAAGAAGATCGAGTCCATGAAGAAGATGAACCAATCATAGTCGAACGAATCCTCACAATCGCAACGAAACCGGAACTATCGAGAAGAAGCACAACCGGAAAGAAGCAAACAACATGGTAAACACACAAGCATAAACATGGCATGATGCGCAATCCACATATGATGCATGACAAGATTAAATGTTGTTAAACATGGCAAGAGATGAAGCATAAGCAATCCATACAACTAGGCAAGTTTAAATGAGGCCGGAAACACAAACAACAATTCCGGTATCTCCCCATATGCAAATTTTGAAATTGGTACTGATCTGAATTAAACACAATGTTAAAGTTGTTAAACAGCAAGTTAACATGCATCATGATGATCTACACGTTTTTATAATCAAGTGTAACACCCTGGATTTTGCCTTTTTCTTTTATTTGGATTTATTGAACGTTTTATTTGCAATTGGGTTTTCCAGTCATTTCTTTTGGACTTACCACTTGGATTTATTTTTGATTTTCTTCCAAGTGGGTTCTTTCATCCATAAACCCTCCCTAGACCTCATCCCTCTCATAATAATGCCATTGGGTATTTTTATTTAATGGCATTATATGCTTTTTCTCTCTGAAAATGCTCCTTTTCTCATATAGCTATGAAGCAACCCTTATTTTTATTGCCCAGAAAATTCCTAGAAAATTTCCAAATATTCTTTGGGTCATGCCTCACCTTCCTATGCAAAAATATCCCATGGTCATTTGGAAAATTTCAGCCCAGGAAAATATTTTTGCTTCTGGACAGAAAAGTCACTTTGTGAAGCAACTATATTATTCCTTGATCTTTTTAATCTGAAATTTTTACCACTTAATGATCTTCCTAAGTAATGCTTAAATGCCTAAAACCAGCCCTAGAATCTCAGCCATTTGTCCTCAGCACTTGGAGCAAGTTTCTGTCCAGAAACTTTTCTTCTTCCTCTTGTCACCTCCATTGGACCATTTGGCAAGCCCAGCGCGTTTCCTGGCAAAGTGTTGAAGGGACAACACCGTAGACATGCTTTGGCAGCGCCGAAAGCCACCCCCGTGCCAGTGCACGCGGTGACCGCGTGCGAGCAGGGTGCAATGCACGCGTTCTGAGTGCTCTGCCCGTCGGGTTCGATCGGCCGCCGTCCAACCTCTCCCCTCGCGCCACCGAATCGCGCCGCACTAGAGCCGGTCCACCTAAGCCGTCATATACTGCGCAGGAGCCGCTTCCCCGGCGCCGTCGTCCACGGTCTCGGATCTGCTTCCCGGTAGCCGACGGCAAGGGCAGCAGCAGCACCGTCGGCGACAATGAACTGACTCCCGTTGCCGCCCATGATGCATAGACGAGGCCGCGACATTCATGCTCCTCTGCGATTGGTAATGTGTACATTGATTCTCTTAGCTGTACTTGTGCAGTTCCAATTTTGTTCATACCTACCCATCAAATTTCCGTGCTGCTATTGTTCCCCTTTCCTGGCTGCTATTGTTCCAGTAAAAGTAATTGGTTATAGCTTGCATTATCCAACAGAATATCATCTTATAATTGGGCGTCCCTCCTGTATTGTGGTGTGCTTGCGTAGGTTCTTCATCTCTAACCAGTAGTGTGGAAGATGGTTAAAAGTTTTTGAGAATAGCAGGGAGGTGATCCCCCAGTTCTGTTGACTCAGAATGAGACCACAACGTATTTGTAGCAAAGTTGAATAACCACAAAGTAGGATATTAAAAACTACTCATGCCAACATTGCAGATGAGTGCTTTAATGTTGCCTACAAGATGTGTGAGTATTACTATATTTTTCTTGCCATGTTGGGATTTTACAAAACTACTGATGCCAACATGCAGAGGGGAAATGAAGATCAAATACGGGATGTTGGGGACATCTTCAAGGAACGTCGCAAGATAAAGACGAGCTGCACCGAACCATTGAAATGAGCTTTGGTAAGTAACAGTCTTTCAATTACTTTGACATGGTATGTGTCTAGCAGCAGTATTGTAGACAGGACCGGGCCGGGCCCTGGGCAAGTCCCGAGCCGAAAACAGCGTCAAACAATGTTGTGTGCTTGGCTAGGGTTCTTGCCATGCAATCCACCAGTGTGGGAAATTATTAAACAGTAATAGGCGGGACAAACAATTGCCTCTACACTTGATTAGGCTCTCTATCATTTGTAGGATCTCAATTTACTCACTGGACCCACCATGTCGTAGGATGAAAAACTAGTCAGTCAAATGCGGCTACAGAGGCCCTGGAGATCATCTGGTTGCCGGTTGTTTTGCTGTAGCTACCCTTGGCTTAGTGCACCCCTCTGCTGGTTTTCCTATTTGGCTTAGCCTTGTGTTCTTTGATGTATATATTGTAGTTTCTGTAAAGTAGCTCTGCTCGATATGTAATAAGCACACTCTTAATCGTCCTAATGCTTTCCTTTTTAGGGCTCCTTTGATTCAAAGGAATTCTATAGGATTTCTGGAGGATTGAAACCTTAGGAATTTTTCCTATGTTGGCCCTTTGATTCATATGATTGGATTCCATAGGAATTTTTCCTATGGAATCTTTTGTACTACATTTTATAGGAAATCTAACATGCATTCCAACCTCTTTTACAATTCCTTTGTTTTTCATGTGGCATCAAACACTCCTTGCTAATCCTATAGGATTCAAGTTGGCATGCCACTCTAATCCTATACTTTTCCTATTCCTACATTTTCAAAATCCTGCGAATCAAAGAGGCCCATAGCTTGATGTAGGAAGTGGGTGTTCTCACCCTACGAGTCTGTTTTTATATTTCTCCTTCTGAACTCACTTCTACTAGTCCTGTTTATGGGGCTTCTACTGAATGGATCTATGGAGCTCTCACTATTGATCTAAAAAAGAAGTAACTTCTTCATGTCAGGATGCAGTTCGTGCGAGGAGGGAAGTACGGTCAACCTCAAGATCAGGTTTTGAGGCTAGTCCTATGTGCCAGTTCCCAAATGATGCTGGATTACACACAAGGTGCTAGTCCCCTAATGATGCCAGATTAGACACAAGGTGCCAATTCTAAATGATGCTGGATTACACACTAGCCAAGTGAAGTCGTCAAGTGTTCGTGTCCTCGTGGCTCTCGTAAAGGCTGAAAGAAAGCGTGCAGCAGCCCTTGAGAATGTAGCTGAGTTCCTGAAGATGCGAAAAGAGCAATCAGATGCTCTCTTCACCCAAGACAAACAAGAGATGGAAGAAGCCAGAAAGAAGCTAGCAGAGGCAGAGCAGGCTAAGCGTCTCCTGCTATCTAAAACCGATGTCAATCCAAATTTTCATTCATAATAGCTAGGTTCAAATGTTGATCCAGTCAGCATGCATATTGTGATGTTCGTGCATCGACTAAGATGTATGTAAGTCTGATGCCGAGATGTGGCACAGAATATTTTTTTTTCGGGTCATGTAATATTTCCAGAACAATAACAGACAAACTAACTTTCACATCAAACTCATGTTCATAGATATCATCACATTCATAGATAATGTCCACAACCAATTAATAGCCATAGTTGAAATAGTTTATGCATCTCAATGATTCACTTCAAAGCTAAAAAAAGTGAGGAGAACTAGAAATAAAGAAAAATCTATAGTTCTTACTACCAACATCAATGCTTCTCCAAAACAACATTTAGTTCACAGCCAAAATGCAAATTCCTTCTAAGAGCATTGATGAAAAAGGTGCATTTTCTACCAATGGTGGAGGGACTCCCGTATAATTCTATCGTTCCACTAAAATTGAGGTATCTGCTTATGTTTGCACAAACATGCCTGAGATTGACATCCGTGTTTGCAAAAATATCTAAAAGGGTTATCGATGGCATTGCGTCATTTTACAAGTGCCATTGGATTTATCGATGGCACTAGATTGATAGCAGCATATTACTCCCTGTGTGACATTGCATCATTTTTCAAGTGACATTGGATTGACAGCAATAAACAATGGCAATATAAGGGCATGGCGATGTTGGGCGCGCCAACACCATGTGAAGTACCTCCACAGATGCAATAAATTGTCGAGGCAGAGCTCGTTGCCGAGAGCAACAAACATATCAGTGCGAGCACAACAAAACTAGACCATACGAAATTAATTACATTTTGGACATTTTTTAACTAAATGCGAATAGCTTCCGGAGGCAGGTATAATCTAATGCCGGCCGCGGCGGCCCTCTGTGCCTTCCGCCTCCGTGGCCTCCGCCTCCGCCATAACTTCCCTGTGTCCGGCTGCGCTTCAGCCGAAGGGGATGACCCAGGGGAAGAGTGGCTCCTCCGCTTCCGTGAAGCCGAGGCGGGGGTCAACGGTGTTGTGCGCTAAACTGGGCAACACACCGGGTGTGTATGCAGGCGACGCGGTGGCGGTGGCCTTCATGGAACCCAAGCGGCGGCGGCTCCCATGGTCTACTTTTCCTCGGTGTCGGCGGCGGCCGCGGGGGTGCTGGCCACCTCCATCGGCAAACCACGGTTCCGCCAACGTTTGCAGCGGATGGTGCGGCCGGCCACGGTGCACTAGACGCCGTGCTCCCCCGCGTGCTGGTGTGGAGCAACTAGCCACTACTCTGCGAGCTGGCTTGGAGCGGTGAGTTGCTGCACCAGGGGCCAGCTTGGAGCGGCAGCTTGCTCCTCCGCTTGCCCGCCTGCAGCCTCGCCCATGGTATTAACGGCCTGGGGCGGGGAGGGAGGTGGAGCAGCGAGTTGCCTGGCTTTTATCCGGCAGGCTCGGCTTGGCACCCAGCCGGCTTTTATGCCGGAGAACTCATCTTCATACTCGCTGGATGCTATGGAGAGTGTGGAGAAAATGGTGCAAGGAGGAGATGGGGAGCGGAGGTGTGGTGCGGTTCTTGCCAGGCGTCTGGCCTCGTTTAACTAGCGGGCAGACGCTAGGAGACAAGCGGCGTTGTGTTGAATGCCGGTAGGCTCGCGGACGGACGTGTGGGCGGAGTTGGTTTCACCGCAGACGCGAGGGTTCAATGGAGGTAGGCGGGGCAGTCTGAAGCCAGTTGAGAGCATGGTTAATAATATAGCCAACAATTGACTATAAGAAGTTGCCATGTCATTTAGAGTCAACCTAAAAGCCGGCTTGTATACAATAGTAAGATTTAAATATGTACTCCCTTCGTCCCATGATATAAAAACGTTTTTGACACTAGTGTAGTGTCAAAAACGTTCTTATATTATGGGACGGAGGGAGTACTACCTTGTTAATAGCTGGCCCACCATACATTCTCACAAAGTGTCTTGGGTCTCATGCTATAGCTGGCTCTTATTCTACAGCCCGTGTTCCTTCTCTCTCCTCTACTGTCCTCCAACTAAGCAAAGATATAATGCGGCGAGGAGGCGTGTTCAGCCTGGCGTGCAGCGGGTGCTGCTCTCTCGGCCAGCGCGCCGGTTCAATGCCTGCGCCAGTGAGAGGTCGCGTCCGCTCTGGCATCGGGTGAGAGAGGACGGCACAGTCCGCAGATCGGGACGCGCCGGCAGTGTGTCTCCTACCTCACCGACGGCGACTGCATCAACGCTTCATTGCCGCCCTTCCACGGCGGACGGGATCCGGTCGGATCTTTCACCGTTGGTGAGGAGAGAAACAATGGCTACCGCCCGTCTTGTTTAGATCAGGAGAGGGTGAGAGTGTGAAGGGATCTACCCTGGCTAGCAGCAAGTGCTGAAACTCTAGCCTACGTGTATAGTGACGATTTTCATTTTTCGCACCATACCAATCGTTTTAATAAATTGTATAACGCGATTCACAAAAAAATGTATAACGCGCCACTGAAAAATGGAACTCGTGTCTTGCTAAAAAATGTATTTTATAAACGTGGCAACTCGATCAGTAGCAAGCCATCGCCTCCAGGTCGTTCACGTGTAGTCCGGGACCGTCAACACCTGCGGATCAAATTATCACGCGAGCTGACTCTTCGTACAAAAGTGCGCTCCACCACGTACCCGGTACCTGCACATGCAGAAATCGTGCACCTACGGGTTTATTTGTTTACTGTGCGATACGTAACTCTCATATGTGCGAGACAACGAGAGACCGACTGCGTGTGCCTCTTCTCTTCGTATATGTACTCCACTGTTTGTGTGATGTCCAAAAAATAATTATAATACTCCAGAGTTCCTGTGGGGACCGTTGGATCGTCGATCAAACAGACACAGGTAGAGGTCGTAAAAATTTGCAGAAAACCCCTCAAAGAGTCTCAAATTTCGCTCGGGTCCAGAGGTTTATTCCACGTTCCAATGGCCGGAGAACTATCGTATCGCGGGAGCTTGGGAGGCCTTGGAGCACCAGATTTTGCCCTACAAGGGATCATCCTACAAACAAATGTTGTGTGTGCGTGAGAACCGGCATAGAGAAAGAGAGTAACCTAGAGAGAAAGGGGAGAAGAGCGTGCATACGAGAGATCGACCTCGAGATAGATCGTGTGTCTGAAAGAGAGAGAGAGGAGGAGGAGGGAGTACTGCATGTGTGAAAAGACACGAAGAGTGTGTGTGCGAGAGGTATCGACATAAGGAGAGACAGTAGCTAGTGTGTGTGCACGATCAAGAGAAATAGAGGTAGACAAAAGATCGCGGATCAGAGAGAGAGAGAGAGGAGGAAGTACTGCATCTGTGAAAAGACACGAAGAGTGTGTGTGCGAGAGGTATCGACATAAAGAGAGACGGTAGCTAGTGTGTGTGCACGATCGAGAGAAATAGAGGTAGACAAAAGATCGAGGATCAGAGAGAGACATCGGAGTATGCGGGTGTGAGAGAAGTAGGGAAGAAGGCTCGGTGATCGATTGAGCGCGTTTGTGTGCGACGGAGAAAGGATGGGAGAAGTTACATGGAGTACACATGAATGGTTAGGGAGCGAGATACATTGTGTGCAAGGGTGGCCGAGAGAGACGGGGTGCGTGGAACGAAGGGGCCTACAAACATTGTGCGAGAGAGACCTAGAGACAGTGCACGAGAAAGAATGCCGAGTGCGTGTGTATGTGTGCTGCGGAGAAAGAGAGTTCTTGCTACAAACAAATAGGGAGTGCGGGAGATACTACACAGAGAGGGTGTGTTTCAAGAAGGGGCAAGATATCTACATAGATACAAGGAGCGCGAGAGAGACATATACGAGAGAGGGGAAGCGAGAGTTTGTAATAGATGGATAAACCTAGCCAGAGGCTGGTCGATACGTGTGTGTGGGAGAGACAGGAGTTGGGGGTGCGAAAGGGAGAGTTGTGTGTGTGTGAGGGAGATAGGGGTCGGGAAGGGGCGGGCAAAAGCAAAGAGGGGTGTGTGTGTGTGTGTTTGTGAGAGAGTTAGAGAGAGAGAGAGAGATTGTCTGACCAGTAAACAAAGGAATAGTTTCAATTTTGGAACGGAGGTGAAGAGGGAAAGGAGACGCCGACAAACAGTGTGTGTGTGTGAGACAGATAAATTTTAGTGGTAGGAGTCATATCTAGAAAGAGATGAGGTGCGTGATAGATCCCTAGAGAGAGAGAGAGACAAAATGAAAGCCGAGTGAGAGAGTGTGTGTGGCAGGGAAAAATAACGCTAGGTAGCAGGAGAGATACCAAAGCATGATAGAGACGTAAGAGATAATGAAAGCCGAGTGGTCTACAGAGATAGAGAGAGTGTGACACGTGTCGAGAGAGAGACAGCGAGAGACTGTGTTTGTGAAAAAAGAGAAACATGTACTGAGTGTGCGGGTGAGATAGAGTAAAGAGTGTGATAGCTATACTGCTATATGAAGGAGCACGCGAGAGAGACCTAGAGAGAGATGGGCATGAAAGGAGATTCAAATATTTAGTTGCATGTGTAAAAGATGTCAACATAAAAGGGATTCAAATATTTGATTTAGAGATGATGATACATGTAATTCATACTCGAACCAAAATTGATCTGTCAAACATGCATATTCATTTGAATTTGGGCACATGTATGTTATTTAATTTCTTGATATTAGTGATCCAAGCATTTGAGTTGAACATAAAGTGGTTTCAAATATTTGAATTCAACCTTATGAATTTGAGATTATGGCAATTGTAAACCATTTATATATATAAAGGGTGTTGTGCTTTTGAAAGTATATATAAAAAAATGATGTATATAGATTTGTATTCGAATACAAACGGGATCCTGCCCGAAAAAAAGAATACAAAATGGATTCGAATTGAGATGGCACGGTAAACGTGCAAGCTTATTCTCCTAAAATTTGAACGAATCGGTGAAACACCCAGTCCCTCATCGGCCGTAACCGCCCGAAACCAAATTTTGGGTGATGGAAATTACTGCCTATGCCCTGACACGCAAAACCCGCACGCTCGATTTCTATAGGTCTTGATAGGGGTAGGTTTGTAATTTCACTCAAACGTGACATAACCGCCTCTCACCCTGATTCATACACGGTGGGCGCCAAAACATAGTCTCTCCTCGGCCGAAATCGGCTCTCACCCTGATTCATACACGGTGGGCGCCAAAACAAATTCTCCTCAGCCAAAATCGCTCTCGCCCAATATTCGGGGTATGCGAGATTACCATCCTACCCCCAACCGACCAATATCGCTTTGATGTCTGAAATTTTAAACGGGGGCTAAGTTTGTAAATTTCCCTGCATATGAGACAAGCGCGTCCCAAAGACATGGTTCCCCCCTACCTCTCTCTCCCTCCATTTCCCCATTCGTACTCCGTGGGCGCCAAAACACCCTCTCCACCCCAGCCTCCTCCGTCCGCCACCCCATCCACCACCGTCCTCCTCCACCATACCGGAGCAGATACCCCGACGTCGTCGTCCATTACAAGAGATCAACGTCTCTCATCCATGGTTCCAGACCAGGATCCTTGCATCGCGTCCTCTCGCTTCATCCGCGCCGTCGTCTACCTTGCCGGGGCCGCTCCTACGACCGTCTCGTCCACCGCACCGGGACATATCCCCCGCCGCCACCGTCTGCCCTGCCAGATCTGCTTCCACGCCACCGACAGCCATCGCATCCGCAGCACCCTCAACTTCTCAGCAGATGCCTACACAGCGCCGCAACAGAGGCGGTACTCTTTCATATCTGCTCAAGTTATTAATCTCAGCCGGAAAATAAATCGCCACTGCTTCACTGTGATTTCTTGTCCATCACTTAGAATCTTACTTCTTAGTTGAAAGCAAACATTGTTTGCAAAGTAGCCTTTGTCTCCTTTGCACCTTCAGATCTGCCATGGTACGCTCAACACTATACTCGCAATGCTTATGGTTTTCCCCTTTTATATTCACTACCATCATCTTAGGTGCTTCGTGTCATCCCAGCACTGCTCCTCAACCCATCAAGCGAAACAACATGCCACTCATATTTCCAAAGCTTAGTTGTTCAAATACGAATCTGATATGATGTTGATATTACTAAAATAGTGAACGTTTAATTGGTCAACTAATGTTCCTACTTTAGTTTCGAAAAAGCATGTGCGCCACATATAGAGAGACATCAGGGAATTGCATTTATTTATGCGCTCTGGTTCATCATGGGTGGGCAACGAACATTGTAGTATCCAAACTCTGCTTGCTCTTCTTTAACCAGTTCCTCTTCTGTTCTTTATTAAGTATAGTAGTACAGTATGTTCCTTGCCTGGAAGAGGAGCAGGGACATTTGCAATCGACAGGTCTATTGTGTCGCTTCTGATGGATGCTTTCAACTCTTCGAGTTGGTCTGCCATAATATCCAGGAAATGCTAGGAGTTGTGTCGCCTTTGAGAGTCTAGACTGATAGTAACAGTAGTGCACCTTCAGTTGAAGAGAGCTGCCCCTGTAGGGGATCCAAAGCCTATCTAGACGTACCGGCAACACAAGCCCATATTTTCCAGCTAGTTCCACTTTCCCGATTTTACTCGTGATGCTTAGGGTTTTCCCATTTTATCTACACTATGATTTGTATGTGCTTTGTGTCGTACTAGCAGCACTGCACCCTTCAAGCTAAACAACACACCACTCATAATTCCAAATCTTAGTTGTTCATATATGAATGTGATATGATAATGATATTAGTTAACAAACACACATTTAATTGGTCAGCTAATGTTTCCACTTGAGTTCCCAAACGCACGTGGCCACATATAGAGAGATAGCAGGGAATTGCATTTCTTTGTGCGCTCTGGTTCATCATGGGTGGGCAACGAACATTGTATTATCCAATCTGCTTGCTCTTCTTTAAAATGTTCCTCTTCTGTTCTTTAATAAGTATAGTAGTACAGTAATGTTCCTTGTCGGGAAGAGGAGCAGGGACATTTGCAGTCCACAGGTCTATTGGGTTGTCTCTGATCGATGCTTTCAACTCTTCGAGTTGGTCTGCCATAATATCCAGGTAATGCTGAGAGCTGTGTCGCCTTTGATAGTCTAGACTGATAATAACAGTAGTGCGCCTTCAGTTGAAGAGAGCTGCCCCTGTAGGGGATTCAAAGCCTTTGTAGCCGTACCGGCAATACAAGCCCATATTTTCTAGCTAGTTCCACTTTCCAAATTTTACTCGTGATGCTTATGGTCTTCCCATTTTATCTACACTATCAGCTGCGTAAGTGCTTTGTGTCGTACTAGCAGCACTCCACCCTTCAAGCTAAACAACACACCACTCATATTTCCAAAGCTTAGTTGTTCATATACGAATGTGATATGATGATGATATTAGTTAACAGACACATTTAATTGGTCAGCTAATGTTCCCACTTAAGTTTCCAAATGCACGTGGCCTGGTTTATCATGAGCTTAGTTTCCAAATGTATAGAAAGAAGTGGAATCTCCATAATATGCTTCCTCTTCTATTCTTTAACATGTTCCTCTTCTGTTCTTCTTTAATAAGTACAGTATGTTCCTTGTCAGGAAGGGGAGCAGGGAGATCTGCAGTAAACAGGTCTATTGGCCGCTTCTGCTAGATGCTTTCAGCACTTTGAGTTGGTCTGCCATAATATCCAGGAAATGCTAGGAGCTGTGTGGCCTTTGTGAGACTAGACTGATAGTAATAGTAGTGCGCCTTCAGTTGAATAGAGCTGGCCTGTAGGGGATCAACATTCTTTCGATTAGTAGCTGCAATACAATCCCATATTTTTGAGCCAGTTCCACTTTCCAGATTTATTTATGATGTTATGCTTTCCCCCTTTTATCTACACTACTATCTGCCTAGATGCTTCGTGTCGTACTAGTAGCACTCCATCCTTCAAGCTAAACTACATGCCACTCATAATTCCAAAGCTTAGTTATCAAATTCAAATCTGATACGATACAGATACTAATAAAATAGGGACACATTTAATTGGTCAGCTAATGTTACTACGCGAGTTTTGAAATGCCTGTGCGCCACATATAGACTCATGAGGGAATACTATTTCTCTGTGCGCTCTCGTCATCATGCTTTAGCAATAAACTTTGCATACAGTATATTTTGAACCTATCATATGCCAACTATCATTACTTCTGGAGCTCCCAACAGGGAGCCTCTTTTATTTAGCAGTAGTGCCAGATTATATTAATGTATGCACCAAATTACAGCACACATGGGCTCTCTCATCAGAATTCCAGAGGTAGCACACAAGGGTTTAAAGGGAGCCCCTATTATATTAGGATATCCTATGCATTTCAAAGATAATCTCACTACTATTTCTATTTTCATGCATATCAAATATTGAACATGATCACAATGAAGATGAGATTGCGTGCATCAGAGGAATACTGCGGAAAAGTGCAATGGCTAACAAACTTGGCATCAAGGGATTGAGTTCCATTCTGGATGGAATGAAACCCACACGCTCCCCACCTACAGATTTGTGTTCAGAATATGATCCTAATGACTATTCTGAGCTCGTGCAGTCAAAGGCAGATCGCCTATTGTGTTCACCCATCAAGGTGTCTGTTCTAATTTGGCAAGGTTTTATTGGTTGCACGTATCTTGCATAAGGTGTCTTGCATTTCTTCTACTTCGTTGCACCTCCATCTTCTTAGTTTACTCATCATATATGTGAAGATGCCATGCCCATCCATTATCAATACCTATTCCATCTGTCATCATACCATGTTTTTCCATTCAAATGCTGCTCTTGTGTATCAGACATTCAAAAGGAAGAGGGTGATTACAGAACCTGAAGGAGTACAAACAAAGTCTTTGGAAAAGGTGGTACCAGAGAAATCAGATAGCACCCCACTTATATTGGCGACAGAACAAGCACCACAAAACCTAGGCCCGACTCCAGCAGGCTGTACCCATACTCCACTGGCCATACCACTAGCCCCACCGCACAGGAACCGCACTCCAGCAAAAGGTATGCCGATTTTAGTTGCCATACCACCAGCCGTACCACAGAAAAATCCCAATCCAGCAAAAAGTACACCAAAACCACAGGCCGAAGACCTATTCCAACTGCAGAGTGCCCCAATTCCTGCAGATTGGAACCCCATTCCAGTTATTCCTAGTTTAAAAGACAATGCTTTAAATGTTGTTAGGAACCATGTGCGTATCTTCCCATCATGGGAAGATTATAGTGAAGACAAAGATCATTTTCACATCTTCCTGTCACACTTACGTGTAAGTGCTATTATTCGTGGTGATTATTATCTTGTTTTCTGTTGATTGAACACACATTTACATTACATTCTTCTAAATAGGAGAGGGTCAATCTGGATAGTCATGACAAACAAAGCTTGCTTGCGCTTTTCAAGGACGCGTTGCAGCAGTATCGCTATTACCTGAGGCAAACACACTTTGATGGAAAGTCTATAAACGAAATTTCAGTGAAGTCTCCTATGCTAAATTTACAAGATATTGAATGGAAAAACCTTGTTATGCACTGGTCTCGTCCCCGGGAAGAGGTACTGTCTATGAGATAACATGACAATTTGAACTCGTACATTTCTGCATGTGCCTTACCGATCTCTTTTGCAGGAAAACTGCTCCAAGAAGATTAACGGTTTGAAATGGACGATAGGATATCGCAACTATGTTGCTCGCTGCTTTGCTCTTGTTAGTACCTGCTGCCCTGTATCCTTGTACTTTCATTCATACCTGGTTGATTATGTGACATCTGTGTGCATGATAGCTTGCTTATCCATTGTTCGCTCCAAATTATCAGATCTATATTAATGCTTACATTAATGTAGAATAAACCCAATGCTTATGAAGAAGTTTAGCTCTGCATTGTTCTTGTAAGTACCTGTTGTCCTTTATCACTGTACTTATATTGACAGCTAGTTGTTCATGTACCATCACTCTGCAGCTTATTTCCCCTTGCCCTCCATTTTCTAGACCTTATCAGATCTATATTTACTCTTACCAAAATGTTGAATAAAACAAATGCTACTGAAGAAGTTTAGCTCTGCATTGCTCTTGTCAGTACCTTTTTACCTGTACCGCTGTACTTACATTTCTAGCTAGTTGATTATGTATCATCACTCTGCGTCTTAGCTTAAATATTCTCCATTTGTTCCTATATTATCACATCTATATTTACGCTTAACAAAATGTAGAATAAAGGCAATGGTTATGAAGAAGATTCCCTGGTAAACTACTTGAATTTCCCCCCCCCCATCAGCATGGACAAGGGCTTTATAGAGCTCGTCTTCACTACTAACATAAGTTTGTCCTTCTCGAGCCTTCAAACTTTGTTGAGTATATTTGGATAGGCATGACTGCAACTGCTGTTTATTTTTTGCGTTTGCATCAAATTGCATGTTTAAATTTCTTATGAAGAAGTTCATAAACATAAGTTTGTCCTTCTCAATTTCAGTTTTTAGTTGTACAACCAAGTTCCTTATTCATAGCATGTAAATGAAACTAAACAGAGCAAGTGATCTTCTTTAGAGTGCATGCATGCTTGTGTTCTTGATCTGTAATCTAGGGGTGTGGTGAAAGTGAAACTACCCACTCCAGCACAATGTCATATCTTGCTATGTCTTAACTATGAACTATGCCATATTTTGTTAATGTTATTTAAATCATGTCTCTTTATTTGCCAATCTGAAATGGGATTAATTGACAGCACACTGCCCATTGATGCTTATACGTTCTTTAGCACCGCATGTATGCTTGTGTTCTTGATCTGTAATCCAGTGGTGTGGTGAAGCTGGCCACTCCTGCACAATGCCATATCCTGCCATGTCTTAACTATGAACAATGCCATATGATGTTTATGCTATTTTAAACCGTGTCTCTTTATTTGCCCGTAAGAAATGGGATGAATTGACAGCACTGATGCTTATACGTGCAAAACATGTTATCTGTTTTCTTGTTTGTCTTTCAGAGTGATATCTCTCACGCCAGGAAGGACTGCCACAACGATAGTGAGACAAACCCATTGCTTGTCCCTCTAACATATATTGCAGGGAAGAAGGCAACACATCTTGGGGATAGCAATACAACCCAAAGTCAGGTCTTGATGTAGTGTCGAAGTTACTCGCTAATAGCAGTGACACAAGCTCGATGAAGTCGCCGCCTGAATCTGTTCAACTTCTTCAGTCTCAAATTCAAGCAGAAAGACATGCTTCAGCTCAACTCCTACTGGAACTCTAATCTCTATGGAAGATTAACCAAAAGTACAGGACGTCTATTGATGCTATGCAGCTAGAGTTGGAGGATATAAGCATCAAACAAGCGCAGTCTCATCAGCTTGCTCAGCTACCTGGGCAGGGCTAACCTTTCTTGAACTGTGTTGAAGTGTTGTCGGTTCTGTATATTATTTTGTTGGCGTGTTTATTTGCACTGGTAGTGACCTTTGATGCCCAGTGTATGTAATCTGCTGTCTAGTTGCGCTTTATTATCACTGGCGGCAAACTTTAATGCCCAATGGATGTAATATGCCGTAATTTCTTTGTTGTATAGTCTAGGTTAATTCTTTGTCACGATGCTGTAATTTATTTACAGTACATGCTGTCGTCACTCTCTGAAAAGGCCGTAAGTTTAGACCGAGCGCAATGGGCCAAATCGTTAGGTTTATATAAAAAAAACTACGGTAAAAAGCTGGCTGGCCCACCATTCGCTATAAATGGGCCGAATCGTGGGCCCACAATCATCTCGGGTGCCTAGACGTAAACTGGCCCACTATTAGTTTCGGGCCTTTTATAGGCCGAGTAAACCGCTTGCCTTAGATGGGCCAGAAAATACAATGGGCTTTTAACAGGCTGAAAAGTAGATTGGGCCAGAATTGTGCCAAACAATTCACGTGCCGATAGCAGGCCGAAATATATCTAGGCCCATGAATGGCCCGATGACATGATGGGCTGTTAACAGGCCAAAATTTATGTCGGGCCTTGGTTGGCCCAATCACATGATGGGCTATAAGCAGGCCAGATGCAAAGCGGGCCATAATTAGGCCTAACTATATCACGGGCCTTTGACAGGCCGATAGCCAGGTTGGGCTAAAATGTATCCACGAAGACTGCGGGCCGTTAAGAGGCCGAATGTCACTTCGGACCAGAAATTGGCCCACATGCAGCACGGGCCGTTAAATGGCCGAAAGTGAAACCGAGCCGACAACGGCCCAAATGTACAAAGGGCCGCTAACAGGCCGAAACTAATACGGGTCGAACTGTTAAACGGGCCTTTAAGAGGCCGAAGTCCAAATCGGGCCGGCAATGGGCCCAAAAGCACAGTGCCTGTTAACGGGCCGGTTCTAATATGGGCCGTAATTTGGCCCAAAACTTGGCAGGCTGTTAACGGGCCGGATCTGATACTAGCCATAATTTGGCCGAAAACATGGCGGGCTGTTAACGGGCCCGATCTTATATGGGCCGTAATTTGGCGCAAAACATGGCAGGCTATTAATGGGCCGGCCCATTATTATCTGACGAAATCTTGTGGGCCTTTTGCTCGGCCGGCCTTTTTAACGTAAATGGGCCAATATTGGGCCGTGCCACGTGTCGCCGTATCATAGGTGTCTCGCGTCCAATGAATGGATGACATCTGTCCCAACGCCGAGCTGCCACGTGGTTCCGCCGGCGAATGAGAAATTTACACGTGAAAAATCGTCATTGGTCAAGGCTGCTAACGGGTTATCGGATCCAAACCGGAACCCGATAGCTTAACGGCGACCAGTTACGGTGAATGCCACATGTCGGTTACCCTTGACGAAAACACTTCCATGACACGACATTTATCGTCATGGAAGTGGACACTTCCGTGATGATAATTTCAGTATTGTCATGGAACACTTCTATGACAGCACAGGTATGACTATCTTGATTCTGTCATAAAATTGTCACGGATGTACATGCATGACAAAAAACTTGACCTACTGTGACAAAGACGTATCATCACGGAAGTGTTTTTTTGTAGTGCAAGTGCGCAACAAGATCCCGCGTGCCTCCGACGCCGCGATCATCTCCGCGTTCTCCTCCGGCGTCACGGACGTCCGGATGCGCGAGAAGCTTGCCATCAACGACGAGCTCGACACCGCGGTCGAGCTGTTCGACCTCGCTGACAAGTGTGCCAAGGATGAAGTGGGCCGCCTCTTCGCCCACAATGATCCAGACGCGGCTCCCGACACCGCCATGGCCAAGAGCAAGGACGCCAAGCGCAAGGGCCCCGCCGTGCTCATGCCGGAGCCTGAGCAGAAGTGTGGTCGTGACCGCGACGAGCCCAAGAAGGATGGTTGCCCCTTCTGCGCCTACCACGGCATGCACTCCCACAGCACCGAAGAATGCCATGAGCTCAAGCTGCTTCGCGAGAGCCGCCGGGATGGGCGCGGCAGCGGCCTCTTCAAGTCATACTGCACCAACCTTGGCATGCAGATCTGCTACGCCTCCGTGGCGCACCCACGAAGCAACGGCCAGGCCGAGCGTGGTAACGCTGAGGTCCTCAAGGGCCTCAAGAGACGAAGCTTCAAGAAAAAGCTCAACGCTTGCGACAAAGGCTGGCTCGACGAACTCCAGTCCGTGCTATGGTCGATCCGCACGACAGCGACCAAACCTATTGGCGAGACACCCTTCTTCCTCGTCTACGGGGCAGAAGCGGTCCTTCCTCATGAGCTCAAGCATGGGTCCCCACAAGTCCTCGCCTTTGACGAGGATCACCAGGACATTCCGCGGGAAGCTGATCAGCTCCTCCTCGAGGAAGCACGTCGCCGGGCCGCCATCCGCGCCGCCCGGTATCAGCAGGCGCTGCGTCGCTACCACAGCCGCACCATACGCCCCCGCACTCTTGAAGTTGGCGATCTTGTCCTGCGAAGGACCCTCTCCAAGGAAGGACTCCACAAGCTCTCGCCCATGTGGGAAGGCCCGTTCAGGGTTGCACGCGTTTCTCGGCCTGGCGCAGCACGGCTGGAGACGGAGGAGGGTGTTCCGGTGCCAAACACATGGCACATCCAACACCTCCGCAAGTTCTACCCGTGACCTCACGGGCATGAACGAAATAGATCTGTACACGCTCCGGAGCCTCTCTGTGCGGTGCTTGCTGAGGCCGCGAGAGCTCCCACCCACAACCCAGTGGAAGCCCCATGCTCAGACATGGCGGAATGATCGAACTGAGGGCGCTACCTGGCTGCACCATCCTCAAGCTGACCCGTGTCCGTCACGGCAGCCTAATCTTTTTGGTCATGTAATGGAACCTATTTTTATGTAGCAGTAAAGTTTTTATTTCCTATGTATTACGCGTGTTTGGTAAGAAATTTACTTCAGGAGGTTGTGCGCGCTCGTGATCTCCCTCCTGTGTATCACGCGAGTGGGGGCTGGACACGGTGCCTGCGCTCGGGCTAGGCCCAGCAGCGCCGTTAAACCTAAGTGACTGAGCTCTGGCTAGCGGGCCTGCTCCCGTGCACACCACCTCGCCAAGGTCCTTGGTACTTCGTCTCCTCGCGTGACACCCACGAGTAAGCTAGCGAGCGCGCGTCGCTACACTACTTGCAAAACTTGTCGAGATGTAGTTGTCACAGGAACAAGGCGCACAGAAGGCCTCACGAGCACTGCCTCGCGAAATGACCCACGGCGCATCGCCTCTTCAAGAAGCCCACAGGAAGCCTCACAAGCGCTGCCTCGTGAGGCGGTCTGCGGCACCCATCCCTACCAAGTGCCAACGGGAGGCCTCATGAGCGAGCGCCTCGCGAGGCGCTACCCCGCAAGCCACGGCACGCCAAGCCGCACCTCATGGAGAAAGCTAAGTCTAAACGCTTCATGACCTCTTTCTTAGCGCCCCTCAAGCTCTCTCTTCCTCGCAACCTCACTGGGCACTGTTGTTTTCTCCTTTGCGCAAGCTGCTTGCACGTCAAAGGGAGGCTTCCTGAGCATCGCGCCTCGGGAGACCTTACCACCTCGCGGAGCCCTACACCCTTTGGCCTTGTCTAGGCACACGTCCTAACATACTAGCAACGGTCGTAGTACACTCGGGGGCTGGGTCCTAGCGACGTAGAGCACCAAGGCAAGCGAAAAGGAAAAACAAGCCTCACGAGGAGGCCTCACGAAGAGCAAGAATGGCAACATAATGCTAAGTGCTTAACTTAATCATACAAACCATGTCTTCACGCCCCCACGGGGCTACGTCTACTTGGATACAGGGCAAAAGGAAAAGGGAGAGGCCTAGGCGGATGAGGCGCTGTCGTCGCCGCTGTCGTCGTCATCGCCTTCACTGTCGCCAGCCTCGCCGGAGCTCTCGCTGCCATGGGAGAACTTCCGGACAAGGGCCACCACATGCTCCCGCATCTCCCTCTCGAGCCCGTCGTGGAGCTCCGGAGGGACAGGGTCCATCACCCTGCCAAAGTCGAAGGAGGCGTCGGCAGGGAAGAGGTTGGAGAAGACCCGCGTCGCCGCTTGGCTCAGAAGATCGCGACACTCGTCCTTGATGGTGCCGTTCATCCGCTTGGCTCCGTCCTCCAGCTTCTGCACAAGCTTGGTGAAGAAGTCCAAGTAGCCGGTGTCGTCATCTACGCGAGGGGCCCCGAGCCTCTCGTTGCAAAGGGTAGCGAGGGCTCCGTGGGCGCGTTCCACGAGGGTGCGGTACATCTTGGCGCGCTCACGCTGCAACATCCGCGCCTGAGCTGCCTCGTCCCTGGCCTTCGAGACGGTGTCAGAGGCAGTGCCCACCTGAGCCTGCAGGGCCACCAGCTCTGCCACGGTGTCCCTTCTGGCCGCCAGCGCACGCTGCCGTGCCTCGTCTGCCTCCTTCAGCTGCCCCTTGAGGCTGGAGATCTCCTGGGTGAGCTCGTTCCACCTCTTGGTGAAGTGATCATCCTGAAGCTTCAGCTTCTTGTTGTAGTCCTTGGTGAGCACCTCACGCTCGTTCTTGGACTTAGCATCAGCGTCGGCCTGGATCCTCTTCTCCTTCTCCTCCACTTGGGCATTGGCCTTGGCGAGGCGTTGGTCATAGGAGGCTTGAGCGGCAGCCACCTGGTGGTCGAGCATCATCAGCCGCTCGCGCTCCACCTCCTGTTCGGACGTGGTTCTTGCGAGCTCCTGATCTCGAATCTCCGCGTCCCATTCGCGGACCAGCAGGGCCTCCTCACACTTGGCGAGCGCCTCCTCGCACTTGGGGAGCTCCTCCTCGCGCTTGGTGAGCCCCACCTCATGCTTGGCGAGCTCCTCGCCGCGCTTGGCAAGCTCTTCTTCGCGCTTGGCGAGCTCGCCTTCGCGGGCGACGAGCTGCCCCTCGCGGGCCGCGGCAGCATCCTCCCATGCCTGGAGCCCCTGCAGTCGGGCGGCGGACTGTTCCCGGGTCGTCTTTGCATGGGCCTCTGCCTCCTCGCGGTGCCTGTCGGCCGCGTCGGCCACCCTGACGGTGCTCTCGAAGATTTCCTTGGCATCATGGGCAGCTTTCTCACGCCGCTCCCACACGGCCTCGTCCTAACGGCGGCCCAGCTTGATGGCGACATCGAGCTGCCGCCACCCCTCCGCGAGGCGCAGGCGCTCGTCGGCTAGGCGCGCCTCCTCCGCCTGGAGGTCTGCCTCGAGGGCGTCACGCACCGTTCTGGCGCCCTGCAGAGCCCCGCGCTTGAGCACGACGCTGCCGCTCACCAGCTGTAGGGCCCAGCCACTGCGCTTGTCAGCGCCGCCCTCTGCCGTCATGGCATGGGAGGGGCCGGCGTCGGACCCCCTCCGAGCCTCCGTGTCCGCGCTCCCCGCGGGAGCCGCATCACCTGTCAGGAGCGGGGGGCTTGCCGGGGTCTCCTCCTTGTCCTGCCGCATTGCCGCACTCCACGGGCTCGTCGCGCCTGCGTCGGGAGCTTCGCGCGTCGGCGACCGCCGGGGCTTGCTGTGGCTCCCTCCGCGGCCTCGGTTTCCTTGGCGAGGGTGGAGTTCGGCGAAGGAATCGGCTCTTCAGCCGCCGCCATCGCCGCATCACCTCCCGCGCCAGGTGCCTCAGGAGGCGCGACCTCTCCTCCGGAGGTGGCCTCCCGAGGCTTGATCTCCTCAGCCTCAGGAGCCAAGTCCGCGCGTAGCTCGGGAGGATCCACTTGCTCCTCTTCCACCTCCACGCGCCCCGTCTCAGCCTCGGGGCGGCGGGTGGTTCCCTCCTGCTCCTCGGCGCCTACAGTGGGCGCCGAGCCCCCCTTCAAGCTGGGGGCTTTCTTCTTCTTCTTCGTGGGCTCCCTGCGTGATGCGAGGGCTCAGCCCCGGACTTCGGGAGGCAGAGAACAAGACTCAAAGAAAAAGGAGCAAGATAAGAAGACTTACTCGTCGTTGGGAACCCACTTCCTCTTCTTCAACTTCGGCGGTGGGCGGCTGCCGCTGCCGCTCCTGCGAGGCTTGCTCGCGCCGCCTCCGGAGGCCTCGGCGTGGGTCTTGCCGAGGTCCTGCTCCACTGGGACGGTGCCGGCCTTCTCCGCGGGCGTCTCAGCGACCTCGCCGCCGGTGCCGGTCTTCTCAGCAGGGAGCGCAACAGCCGCGTCGCTGGCGCCGGTCCTCTCCGTGAGGGGCGCGTCAGCCTCTGCGTTGTTGCTTCCTTCACCTCCCGTGCACGTGGGCCGGGAGGGCACGATCACGAATCGCTCGTTGTTGTCGTCGTCGTCACTGCCGAACTCAGCCAGCAGCTAGTGGCGGGTTCACGGGGCCGCCCCACCGTCGCTCTCCTCTGCGGCGCTTGCCGAGGCCTTGGCATCGTCGCGGCCTCACGCGTCGGGTAGCACCATAAACAGGTTGTTGCAAGGCCCCTCGTGGCCCTCAGGGATCAAGCCCCACTGATCGAAGCGCGGCATCTCCTCGACCAGCTCAGCCCTGTTCTTGTAGCGGTACAGAGGGAACCCCTCCTTGGGCGGGGCCTCCGCGTCTTTGCCGAGCAAGAGGTGCATGACCTCGTCAACCACCTCTGGCCTCAGGTTGTCGACGCTCAACCTCATCAGGTCTGCGGAGCCGGTGATGGCCCACACTGGGCGGGAGCACTTCTGGAGGGGAGCGATGCGCCGGCGTAGAAACTCCTTGGCGACCATCGCCCCTGTGAGCTTCGCAGCCATCAGCTCGTCCATCCTCTCCTAGAGCGGCGCCAGCCTCTCGTCGCTGAGCTTGGGGTACTCCCATCCGGAGCTCTTCACGGCGGGGTCCGTCGGCAGCATCAACAGGGGGCTGTGCAGGCGTGCGTCCATGTAGACCCAGTGCTGCCTATAGCCCTCCACCTTCGTGATCTTCATCAAGATGATGTCGTCTGCCATCCCTTCGATGCTGCGGAACGAAGCGCACCCTGAGCGCTGGTTCACCGCGGACAGCCGCAGGCTGTAGAAGTGGCGGAAGAGGGCCATAGAGGGCATCACGCCCAGGAAGGCCTCGCAGAGGTAGGCGAAGATGGTGAGGAGGATGGAGTTGGGCTGGAGATGGAGAGCGTGGATCTGGTAGTGGGCGAGGATGGCGCAGAAGAAATCTGAGAAGGGCGGCACCAGGCCAGCGAAGATGGTGTGGAGGTAGAAGGGGAAGGTCGTCGCATCCAGGTCCCGTGGCGAGGGAGAGCCTGGCCAAATCCGCGTCGCCTTCCACTCATTGTGGTCGATGGCGGTCATCAGGATCACCTTGTCCAGCCCCTCCCGGTTGACGATGGTGGATCGCAGCAGGGCCGGCTCCAGGGCCGCCACGGTCAGGGCCACGGCCGCCACCTTGCCTCTCTTGCCAGTGGGCACCATGGATGCGCGAGGAAGCTGGGGAGGCGAGAGGAGGAAGAGGATGCGAGGAGTTGAGTGCAAGGAGGGCGAGGAGTGCGAAGGAAGGCAATGATGACTCTACGCCCCCCGCAGGTCTGCTTTATGGCCATGCGGGCGGTTACCCAGGTGTAGTGGAGGAAGTGGGGGCATCCCACGTCCCATCGTGCACCACGCATCCCTGCCTGGGCCCGACACTCTGCTTAGGCCCCGCGCCATTTTGTTCCCAACAGGCGGAAGCGTGCGCGTCGCGGGTCCAGGGGCTACTGTCGGCCCAGTGGGAACCAGGGTACCACGGGTCGTCTGCCTGCGGCCCAGGAAGCAACGCCTGGTGAGGCCCAAGAGGTGGCCCAGTCATGGGCACCGCGAAGCAAGACACCTCGCGAGGCACCGGCCTCGTGAGGACCCCCCTCCACGGGGGGCGGACCCACCGAAGATCATCAGCTGCAGCAAGCAGCCTCGCGAGGCGGCCTCCCGAAGCCACCCGCGCGAGGAGCCGCTTGGCGCTCGCCATGCGGTCACCTGCCCACCACGTGGGTGACGCCCACGCACAGGATGAAGAAAACGACAAGAGCCGTACCAGCAGGTGCGGTCAAGGAAGGTTTCCTCTTTGGTGATAAAGGAGCAGCGCCAGCTGCCCTCCCACAAAGCAAGTCCCAAAGCTTGCCTGTTTGGTGCAAGAAGACCAAGACGAAGAAGCACGCCAGGGTGGATGTCATCACCGAGCCCACCAGCGCATCATGGATAGCTTCTTTGCAGGCGAAGACCACCTTTTGTCAGGATAAGACTGGGCGCCTGTTCCCCTTCAAAACTGCCGTTGTGTGGCTATCCTTCCCGCCAATATTTTCGAGGGAAGAGGACCAGGGCGGCTATAAAAGGGGCAGAGCTGCCACTGTAGAGGGGGATCGGTTCCATCTTCTTCTACCTTGTACGCAAGAACTCTCAATCCACAGCAATCCCAAACACAAGCAGGAGTAGGGTTTTACACCGCACGGTGGCCCGAACCAGGGTAGCTCTCATGTCCCTGCCGTGCCCTATGTGTGTACGCGCTCCCATCGTGCTCCACTCACCGTAGCCTCGCCCTGGTCACCGTCGGGTTGTTAGGCAGCAAGCTAGCCCCCAGAGGTCGAACCAGGGTCCCCGAAGCCCAGCTTCCAACAAAGCTCTCCTGTTTGAAGGTACTGGACGATCGGCTATGCCCATGCCGGAGCCTGTGGCTTGACGACGAGGACTAAAGGCACTTCTTCCTCTGCGGGAGCGCTTGCTTCGACGGCAAGGACCTGACTTGCCAGAGGCTGCAGCTCACCAGCAAAGGGTGTCTTGTTAGTGGTATCCACTTTCTTGGCGGCTGCCGGCAACTTTGCCGGAAAGTAACCACTAACGTCTTGCTTTCTTTTCTTTGCCAGCCTTGATAGTGTAACAGATGGCTGAGTTAGCTGTAGCACAAAAGTTCCTGGCTCCACAAGAGATCTCTTGGCGGCTAGCTTTGACAGGTCATCGGCAATCTCATTCTGGGCACGGGGGACATGCTCCATTTGCAGACCGTCAAAGTGCTCTTCCAACTTCCTCACTTCATCAACATAAGCCTCCATCAAGGGACTCTGGTAATCTTTATTAATCTGCCTCACCACAAGCTGCGAGTCGCCTCTGATAATCATCTTTCGAATACCAAGATCGATTGCAATGCGCAGGCCGGCAAGCAATCCCTCATACTCAGTAGTGTTGTTGGTGGCCTGCTCCCTGGGGAAATGCATCTGAACCACGTACTTGACATGCTCTCCGGTGGGTGCGATAAGCAGCACACCGGCACCGGCGCCTTTCAGCGTGAAAGCACCGTCAAAGTACATGATCCAATTATCAACAGTTTCCTTGCTGAGGAGAGAGGTCTCTTGGATTTCTTCGTCTTGCGTTGGGGTCCATTCTGCAGTGAATTCCGCTAAAGCTCTGCTCTGAATTGTTGAAGTACTCTCAAACTTGAAGTCAAAGCTTGACAGCTCCAACGCCCACTCCACAATCCTGCCGGTGGCTTCTGGATTTCTCAGAATACGTTGCAAAGGAAAGCGAGTGACGACAGTGACTTGGTGTGCTTGAAAGTAGTGACGCAGCTTCCTTGAGGCCATGAGAAGGCCAAAGAGCAATTTCTGCACACCGGAATACCTTGTTCTAGCCCCCTGCAGGAGAGAGCTAACAAAGTAGACTGGGCGCTGCACCATCTTCTTCTTCTGCACAACTTGTTGATCTTGCTCATTTGCTTGCACAATCTCAGACTTGTCGGCACCTGACCTTGCCGGAGAAGATTCTGGCTTGTCAGCCTGTAGCTCTGCGGTTGCTACCTCTTCTTCATCTGCCTCTCTTTTAGCCACAAGCGCAACACTAACCACTTGATTCGTTGCCACTAAGTATAGCAGCAACGGCTCTTGTGGCCTAGGTGCGACTAAGACTGGCGGAGAGGACAGGTACTCCTTCAAATCTTGGAGCGCGGCCTCCGCTTCCGGAGCCCACTTCACTGGACCTACCTTTTTCAATATTTTGAAAAACGGCAAGGCGCGGCGCTCTGCTGATTTGGAGATGAACCTGCTGAGCGCGGCAACGCAACCGGCAAGACGCCTGACGTCCTTGACACGTTTTGGTGCTTTGATCTACTCAATTGCTTTGATCTTGTCGGGATTGGCTTCAATTCCTCTCTGAGACACAAAGAACCCGAGAAGTTTGTCGGACGGAACGCCGAACACGCACTTCTCAGGGTTGAGCTTCAAGTTGAGTTTGCGCAAGTTTGCAAATGTTTCTTCCAAATCTTAGATCAGTGTTGACTTGTCCTTGGTTTTGACCACAATATCGTCCATATATGCTTCCACATTTCTGTGCAACTGGGCCTCAAAACCAATCTGAACTGCTCTGGCAAATGTTGCCCCGGCGCTCTTTAATCCAAAGGGCATGCATATAAAACAATACGTGCCACATGGAGTGATGAATGCTGTTTTATCCTCACCTTCCTTGGCCATAAAAATCTGATGATAACCAGAGTAGGTGTCAAGAAAAGAGAGTAGTTCGCAGCCAGCAGTGGAGTCCACAATCTGGTCGATGCGTGGCAAAGGAAAAGGGTCTTTTGGACAAGCTTTATTTATATCGATGAAGTCGATACAAAGCCTCCATTTTCCATTTGCCTTACGCACCACAACCGGATTGGCTAACCACGTGGGATGTAGCACTCCTCTGACCAGGCCTGCCTCTTCTAGCTTCTTGATTTCTTCAGCAATAAACTCTTGCCGCTCCAAGGCTTGTTTTCTGACCTTCTGCTTGACGGGTCTTGCATGAGGACAGACAGCAAGGTGGTGCTCAATCACCTCCCTGGGAACACCGGGGATGTCAGATGCTTGCCAAGAAAATACATCGACGTTCACCCGCAGGAAGGCAACGAGCGCGCTTTCCTATTTGTCACTGAGAGTGGCACTTATAGTGAAAGTGTCACTCGTCCCATCCTCCCTTGTAGAAACTTGCTTGGTCGCTAGTGCAGAGGCCTTAGCTTTCTTGCTCTTGCCGGTAGAGCTCTCTGGTATGTCCTCAACAGGCGTGCCGCACTCTCTGGTGCGCTTCCCGGAGTCCTTATTAGAGGTCTTGTCGGTCTTCTTCTTCTTTCCTCCCCCGGGAGCTTTGCCGGCAGGAGCATATACCTCCTCAGCAGATGCTGCCACCGCCTCCCGGTAGAGCTTGTCGGCACAAATAATTGCATCTTTCTGGTTGGACTTGATGGTGAGAACACCCATTGGCCCTGGCATCTTGATGACATTGTAAGCATAGTGCGACGTAGCCATGAAGTGCCAGTGTCGGGCGGCCTTGAATCCCATTATATGGCAGCGGCATCTTGACGACGTCAAAGACAATCTTTTCCGTCCTATATTTGAGCTCGCTGCCAAACGTGACCGGCAATGTAATGTGGCCCTTCGGCTTGTTCCTCCCTGAACTGATCCCTTGGAATGTGCCTGTCTCCTCGAGATCCTTGTTGGGAATTTGCGGCCTCTTGATCACATCAGGGGAGATCAAGTTCAAGCCGGCCCCACCGTCAACCAGCATCTTTGTCACCTTGAGGGTACGGATTGTTGGTGAAACCAACAACGGCAAGCACCCGACCGCAGTGGTGCGGTCAGGGTGATCCTCAGCGTCAAAGATGATGGGCATGTGTGACCACTTGAGTGGCTTTTGTGCTTCCATTGCCGGCTCCACTGCATTCACTTCGCGGACCCATTGCTTTAGCTGCAAGTGCGAGGAGTGCAAAGATGCGCCTCCGTCAACACACATGGCGTCCACTGCATTCTGGAATTCATTGTCAGACTCCTCCTCGTCCCCATCATCATCATCATCTCCCTTTTGGCCCTGAGTGGGCTTCTCCTTCAGCTGCTTGGCCTTGCCGCGGCGGCCTCCACGGCCACCACAATTCTTCTTGCCGGACCCACCGGCACCATCTTGACCCTTCTTCTTGTCGCGCTTCTCGTATTCCTGTTTCTGTTTTTAGGCAAGCTGCTCCACTTGCTGGCACTCCTGGAGATCATGGCCCTTGGTACGGTGAATCTTGCAGTATGGGCCGTCGGTCTTCTCTCCAGCGGCGGCCTCATGGCCACAAGTGCAGACAGCGATTTCCTTGCTGCTACTCTCAGCCTTTGGCTTCTTGCCGGGATTCCCTGACTCCACAGCTACTAACATAGCCTTGCCTTTGCGCTTGCGATTGCGGTTTCGGCCCTTCTTCTTCGGGGTTGATGCTTCGTGAGTAGACAGGGCAAAATGATGTTGGTTACATAATGTTAGTTACATGATGTTTCGGCCCTTCCACAGCTACTCCACAGCTAGTGTTACAGCCTAACAAAAGACATGAGTAGACAGGGCAAAATGATGTTGGTTACATAATGTTAGTTACATAACTATGTTTGATTAGATAAGCAGCAACAGAGGACAATGGTACCCTCATTGCTGTCATAGCAGAAATACACTGTCAATGATACTTGGGCGTGGTGTAACTGGATAGTGAGCATGGTGGACAAACCCATGTGTTAATGCAATCTATATATATACTGACAATGACAGTGCACCGCCCATCACTCTCATAGATGATCTCATCATCCAGGCAGCTTCTCATGTTCAGTGGGAACAAAGTCTAAATTATATTCCAACCATCGTGGTGATGTAACCAACTTCTAGGATATAACTCATTCTTCTATCAGTAATGTTCTGATCTTCCAACATTCAAAAACAAATGTTCTGGTCTTCCAAGTAAAAAAATTCTCTTACTCGGCAAACACTAACAGTCAGCCTTTGCTTTACAGTAAAAGAGAAATCAACATAAGAAAACTAAAAAAACTAATAGGCAACTACATTTGAAAACCACACCTGTCTTAACCACTGTAAAAAAACTATGTGCCTAACCAATATATCCTGATAGTAATGCTATTGTTGGGGAACGTTGCATGGAAAACAAAAATATTTCCACGCACACGCAAGATCTATCCATGGAGATGCATAGCTACGAGAGGGGGAGTGTGTCTACATACCCTCGTAGACCGTAAGAGGAAGCGTTAGAACAACGCGGTTGATGTCGTCGAACAACTTCACGATCAACCGACCGAGTACCGAACGTACGGCACCTCCGCGTTCAGCACACGTTCAGCTCGGTGACTTCCTCGACTTCTTGATCCAGCAAGACGGCGAGGTAGTGGATGAGTTCCGGCAGCACGACGGCGTGGTGACGGTGATGGTGATGCTATCTTCACAGGGCTTCGCCCAAGTACTGCGAAAATATGACCGAGGGATGGAACTGTGGAGGGGGGCGCCGCACACGGCTAAGACAATGTTGTGGCTTGTTTGGGGCGCCCCCTCTCCTCTATTTATATATGTGTAGGGGCTTGGAGTAGAAGGAATAGTGCCACGTGAACAGTACCACGTGAATAGTACACACGTGGACTTGGACTCCAAAGTCCAATCCTATTCCTACTAGGACTCTCCTTTTTTCCTTCCCTAGCTGCGTGGGCTTTTGAGGACTTGGTGCGCCTGGCCCAATAAGGCCAGGGCGCCTCCCCTTAGCCCATGCCAGCCCTTGGGACGTGGTGGACCCACTTTTGGACTTCCGGACCCCTCCGGAATCCTCCGAAACCTTCTGGAAGCTTCCCGATACAATACCGAAAAAACTGCACCTTTTTTCCGGAACCCAAAATATGACTTCCCATATATAAATCTTTACCTCTCGACCATTCCGAGAATCCTCGTGACGGCCGGGATCTCATCCGGGACTCCGAACAACATTCGGTTACCAATTCACATAACTCATATAACACTATATCGTCAACGAACGTTAAGCGTGCGGACCCTACGGGTTCGGGAATGATGTAGACATGACCGAGACGCCTCTCCGGTCAATAATCAATAGCGGAACCTGATGCCCATATTGGTTCCTACATATTCCACGAAGATCTTATCGGTCGAACCGCAATGACAACATACGTAATTCCCTTTGTCCGTCGGTATGTTACTTGCCCGAGATTCGATCGTCGATATCTCCATACCTAGTTCAATCTCGTTACCGGCAAGTCTCTTTACTCGTTCCGTAATACATCATCCCGTAACTAACTCCTTAGTCACTTTGCTTGCAAGCTTCTTATGATGTGCATTACCGAGAGGGCCCAGAGATACCTCTCAGAAACACGGAGTGACAAATCCCAGTCTCGATCCATGCCAACTCAACAGACACCTTCGGAGATACCTGTAGAGCATCTTTATGATCACCCAGTTACGTTGTGACGTTTGATAGCACACAAGGTATTCCTCCGGTATTCGGGAGTTGCATGATCTCATGGTCGGAGGAACATGTATTTGACATTCAAGAAAGCAGTAGCAATAGACAGAACGATCATATGCTAAGCTAACAGATGGGTATTGTCCATCACATCATTCTCCTAATGATGTGATCCCGTTATCAAATGACAACTCATGTCTATGGTTAGGAAACCTTAACCATCTTTGATCAACGAGCTAGTCTAGTAGAGGCTCACTAGGGACACGGTATTTGTTTATGTATTCACACATGTATTTAAGTTTCCGGTCAATACAATTCTAGCATGAATAATAAACCTTTATCATGAACAAGGAAATATAAAATAATAACTTTATTATTGCCTCTAGGGCATATTTCCATCAGTCTCCCACTTGCACTAGAGTCAATAATCTAGTTCACATCGCCATGTGATTAACACCCAAGAGTTCACTAGAGTCAATAATCTAGTTCACATCACCATGTGATTAACACTCAAAGAGTTCTAAGGTGTGATCATGTTTTGCTCGTGAGAGAGAATTTTAGTCAATGGGTCTGCAATATTCAGACCCATGTGTACTTTGCAAATCCTTATGTCATACTGTAGATGCTGCTATCACGCTTTACTTGGAGCTATTCCAAATGACTGCTCCATTATACGTATCCGGTTTGCTACTCAGAGATATCCAGATTGGTGTCAAAGCTTGCATCGACATAATCCTTTACGACGAACTCTTTATCACCTCCATAATCGAGAAACATTTCCCGAGTCCTTTAGTTACTAAGGATAATTTTGACCGTTGTCCAGTGATCCACTCCTGGATCACGCTTGTACCCCCTTTGCCAGACACGTGGCAAGGCACACATTAGGTGTGGTACACAGCATGGCATACATTATAGAACCTATGGCTGAGGCATAGGGAATGACTTTCATTCTCTCTCTATCTTCTGCCGTGGTCGAGCTTTGAGTCTTACTCAACTTTACACCTTACAATATAGGCAAGAACTCCTTCTTTGACTGATCCATTTTGAACTCCTTCAAAATCTTGTCAAGGTATGTACTCATTGAAAGTCTTATCAAGCGTCTTGATCTATCTCTATAGATCTTGATGCCCAATATATAAGCAGCTTCACCGAGGTCTTTCATTCAAGTATCCTTTTATGCCATCCAGAAATTCTATATCATTTCCAATCAACAATATGTCATCCACATATAATATTAGAAATGCTACAGAGCTCCCACTCACTTTCTTGTAAATACAGGCTTCACTGTAAGTCTGTACAAAACCATATGCTTTGATTACCTCATCAAAGCGTATATTCCAACTTCCGAGATGCTTGCACCAGTCCATAGATGGATCGCTGGAGCTTGCACACTTTGTTAGCACCCTTAGGATCGACAAAACCTTCTGGTTGCATCATATACAACTCTTCTTTGAGAAAACCATTAAGGAATGCAGTTTTGACATCCATTTGCCAGATCATAAAATGCGGCAATTGCTAACATGATTCGGACAGACTTAAGCATCGCTACGGGTGAGAAAGTCTCATCGTAGTCAACCCCTTGAACTTGTCGAAAACCTTTCGCGACAAGTCGAGCTTTGTAGACAGTGATATTACCATCAGCGTTTGTCTTCCTCTTAAAAATCCATTTATTCTCAATGGCTTGCCGATCATCAGGCAAGTCCACCAAAGTCCATACTTTGTTCTCATACATGGATCCTATCTCAGATTTCATGGCCTCAAGCCATTTGTCGGAATCTGGGCTCATCATAGCTTCTTCATAGTTCGTAGGTTCGCCGTTGTCTAACAACATGACTTCCAGAACAGGATTACCGTACCACTCTAGTGCGGAACGTACTCTGGTCGACCTACGAGGTTCAGTAGTAACTTGATCTGAAGTTTCATGATATTCACCATTATCTTCCTCTCTTATTGGTGTAGGCATCACGGGAACGGTTTTCTCTAATGAGCTACTTTCCAATTCGAGAGAATGTACAATTACCTCATCAAGTTCTACTTTCCTCCCACTCACTTCTTTCGAGAGAAACTCCTTCTCTAGAAAGGACCCATTCTTGGCAACAAAGACCTTGCCTTCGGATCTGTGGTAGAAGGTGTACCCAATTGTTTCTTTAGGGTATCCTATGAAGACGCACTTCTCCGCTTTGGGTTCGAGCTTATCAGGTTGAAGCTTTTTCACATAAGCATCGCATCTCCAAACTTTAAAAAAAATGACAGTTCATACGGTGTCGTCTCAACGGATTTAGACGGTGCCCGATTTAACGTGAGCAGCTGTCTCTAATGCATAACCCCAAAACGATAGTGGCAAATCGATAAGAGACATCGTAGAACGCACCATATCCAATAAAGTACGGTTACGACGTTCAGACACACCATTACGTTGTGGTGTTCCAAGTGGCGTGAGTTGTGAAACAATTCCACATTTTCTTAAATGAAGGCCAAACTCGTAACTCAAATAATCGCCTCCGCGATCGGATCGTAGAAACTTTATTTTCTTGTTACGATGATTCTCTACTTCACTCTGAAATTCTTTGAACTTTTCAAATGTTTCAGACTTGTGTTTCATCAAGTAGATATATCCATACCTACTCAAATCATCTGTGAAGGTTAGAAAATAACGATACCCATCGCGTGCTTCAACATTCATCGGACTGCATACATCGGTATGTATTATTTCCAACAAATCAGTAGCTCGCTCCATTGTTTCGGAGAACGGAGTTTTAGTCATCTTGCCCATGAGGCATGGTTCTCAAGTATCAAATGATTCATAATCAAGAGATTCCAAAAGTCCATCAGCATGGAGTTTCTTCATGCGCTTTACACCAATATGACCTAAACGGTAGTGCCACAAGTATGTTGCACTATCATTATCAACTTTGCATCTTTTGGCATCAATATTATGAATATGTGTATCACTACGATCAAGATTCAACAAGAATAAACCATTCACAAGGGTGCATGATCACGAGGGATATTATTCATATAAACAGAATAACCATTATTCTCTGACTTAAATGAATAATCGTCTTGCAATAAACAATATCCAGATATAATGTTTTATGCTCAACGCAAGCACCAAATAACCATTATTTAGGTTTAATACTAATCCCGAAGGTATTACGAGCGTGTCAATATTGATCATATCAATCTTGGAGACACTTCCAACACATATCGTCACCTCGCCCTCAGCTAGTCTCCGTTACTCTGCAGCTCCTGCTTCAAGTTACTAATATTAGCAACTGAATCGGTATCAAATACCCAGACGCTGCTACGAGCACTAGTGAGGTACATATCAATAACTTGTATATCAAATATACCTTTGTTCACTTTGCCATCCTTCTTATCCGCCAAATACTTGGGGCAGTTCCGCTTCCAGTGACCAGTTCCTTTGCAGTAGAAGCACTCAGTTTCAGGCTTGGGTCCAACTTTGGGTTTCTTCGTGGGAGCGGCAGCTTGCTTGCCGTTCTTCTTGAAGTTCTCCTTCTTTCCCTTGCCCTTTTTCTTGAAACTAGTGGTCTTGTTAACCATCAACACTTGATGCTCCTTCTTGATTTCTACCTCCGCCGATTTCAGCATCGCGAAGAGCTCGGGAATTGTCTTCTCCATCCCTTGCAAATTATAGTTCATCACGAAGCCTTTATAGCTTGGTGGCAGTGACTGAAGAACTCTGTCAATAACACTCTCAACTGGAAGATCAATTCCCAGCTAAGTCAAGTGGTTGTAGTATCCAGACATTCTGAGTATGTGTTCACTGACAGAACTGTTCTCCTCCATCTTATATCTGAAGAACTTGTTGGAGACTTCATATCTCTCAACCCGGGCATTAGCTTGAAATATCAATTTTAGCTCCTGGAACATCTCATATGCTCCATGGCGTTCAAAACGCTTTTGTAGTCCGGTTCTAAGCCATAGAGCATGGCATACTGAACAATCGAGTAGTCATCAGATCGAGCCTGCCAGGCGTTCACAACATCTGTAGCAGCTCCTGCAGCAGGCCATCACCTAGCGGTGCATCAAGGACATAATCCTTCTGTGCAGCAATGAGGATAATCCTCAAGTTACGGACCCAGTCCGTGTAATTGCTACCATCATCTTTCAACTAAGCTTTCTCTAGGAACGTATCAAAAACAGGGGAGCTACAACGCGAGCTATTGATCTACAACATAATTTGCAAAGACTATCAGGACTAAATTCATGATAAATTAAGTTCAATTAATCAAATTACTAATGAACTCCCACTTAAATTAACATCCCTCAAGTTAACTAAGTGATACATGATCCAAATCAACTAGCCCATGTCCGATCATCACGTGAGATGGGATAGTCATCAATGGTGAACATCTCCATGTTGATCATATCTACTATATGACTCATGTTCGACCTTTCGGTCTCCAGTGTTCCGAGACCATGTCTGTACATGCTAGACTCGTCAAGTTTAACCCAAGTATTCTGCTTGTGTAAAACTGGCTTACACCCGTTGTATGTGAACGTAAAATTTATCACACCCGATCATCACGAGGTGCTTCGAAACGACAAACTTTAGCAACGGTGCATACTCGGGGAGAACACTTTTATCTTGAAATTTAGTGAAGGGATCATCTTATAATGCTACCGTCGTTCTAAGCAAAATAAGATGCATAAAGGATTAACATCACATGCAATCAAAATATGTGACATGATATGGCCATCATCTTGTGCTTTTGATCTCCATCTCCAAAGCATCGTCATGATCTCCATCGTTACCGGCTCGACACCTTGATCTCCATCGTTGCGTCGTGGTCGTCTCGCCAACTATTGCTTCTACAACTATTGATAACATATAGCGATAAAGTAAAGCAATAACATGGCGCTTGCATTTCATACAATAAAGAGACAACCATAAGGCTCCTGCCGGTTGCCGATAAATTACAAAACATGATCATCTCATACAATAACGTATATCACATCATGTCTTGACCATATCACATCACAGCATACCCTGCAAAAACAAGTTAGACGTCCTCTACTTTGTTGCTGCAAGTTTTACGTGGCTGCTACGGGCTTCTAGCAAGAACCGTTCTTACCTACGGCACAAAACCACAACGGTGATTTATCAAGTTTGTTGTTTTAACCTTCAACAAGGACCGGCCGCAGTCAAATTCGATTCAACTAAAATAGGAGAAACAGACACCCGCCAGCCACCTTTATGCAAAACAAGTTGCATGTCTGTCGGTGAAACCGGTCTCATGTACGTGGACATGTAAGGTTGGTCCGAGCCGCTTCATCTTACAATACCGCCGAATCAAAATAAGACGTTGGTGGTAAGCAGTATGACGATCACCGCCCACAACTCTTTGTGTTCTACTCGTGCATATCATCTACGCATAGACCTGGCTCATGATGCCACTGTTGGGGAACGTTGCATGGAAAACAAAAAAAATTCTACGCACACGCAAGATCTATCCATGGAGATGCATAGCTACGAGAGGGGAAGTGTGTCTACGTACCCGCGTAGACCGTAAGCGGAAGCGTTAGAACAACGCGGTTGATGTCGTCGAACAACTTCACGATCCAACCGACCGAGTACCGAACGTACGGCACCTCCGCGTTCAGCACACGTTTAGCTCGATGACGTCCTCGACTTCTTGATCCAGCAAGACGGCGAGGTAGTGGATGAGTTCCGGCAGCACGACGGCGTGGTGACGGTGATGGTGATGCTATCTCCGTAGGGCTTCGCCCAAGTACTGCGAAAATATGACCGAGAGACAGAATTGTGAAGGGGGGCGCCGCACACGGCTAAGACAATGTTGTGGCTTGTTTGGGGCGCCCCCTCTCCTCTATTTATATATGTGTAGGGGCTTGGAGTAGAAGGAATAGTGCCACGTGAACAATACCACGTGAATAGTACCACGTGAATAGTACACACGTGGACTTGGACTCCAAAGTCCAATCATATTTCTACTAGGACTCTTCTTTTTTCCTTCCCTAGCTGCGTGGGCTTTTGAGGACTTGGTGCGCCTGGCCCAATAAGGCCAGGACGCCTACCCTTAGCCCATGCCAGCCCTTGGGACGTGATGGACCCAATTGTGGACTTCCGAACCACTCCGGAATCCTCCGGAACCTTCGGGAAGCTTCCCGGTACAATACCGAAAAAACTGCACATTTTTCCGGAACCAAAATATGACTTCCCATATATAAATCTTTACCTCTCGACCATTCCGAGACTCCTCGTGACGTCCGCGATCTCATCCGGGACTCCGAACAACATTCGGTTACCAATTCACATAACTCATATAACACTATATCGTCAACGAACGTTAAGCGTGCGGACCCTACGGGTTCGGGAATGATGTAGACATGACCGAGACGCCTCTCCGGTCAATAATCAATAGCGGAACCTGGATGCCCATATTGGTTCCTACATATTCCACAAAGATCTTATCGGTCGAACCGCAATGACAACATACGTAATTCCCTTTGTCCGTCGGTATGTTACTTGCCCGAGATTCGATCGTCGGTATCTCCATACCTACTTCAATCTCGTTACCGGCAAGTCTCTTTACTCGTTCCATAATACATCATCCCGTAACTAACTACTTAGTCACTTTGCTTGCAAGCTTCTTATGATGTGCATTACCGAGAGGGCCCAGAGATACCTCTCCGAAACACGGAGTGACAAATCCCAGTCTTGATCTGTGCCAACTCAAAAGACACCTTCGGAGATACCTGTAGAGCATCTTTATACGTTGTGACGTTTGATAGCACACAAGGTATTCCTCCGGTATCCGGAAGTTGCATGATCTCATGGTCGGAGGAACATGTATTTGACATTCAAGAAAGCAGTAGCAATAAACAGAACGATCATATGCTAAGCTAACAGATGGGTCTTGTCCATCACATCATTCTCCTAATGATGTGATCCCGTTATCAAATGACAACTCATGTCTATGGTTAGAAAACCTTAACCATCTTTAATCAACGAGCTAGTCTAGTAGAGGCTCATTAGGGACACGGTATTTGTTTATGTATTCACACATGTATTTAAGTTTCCGATCAATACAATTCTAGCATGAATAATAAACCTTTATCATGAACAAGGAAATATAAAATAATAACAACTTTATTATTGCCTATAGGGCATATTTCCATCAGCTATAGCATGCAGGTTCATTACAGCATTATATTGATTATCATTCTTACTCCAGTATTCAACATCAACAATGAGTCTGCACCTACACCCTGACATATCCCTGGAAGCAATCAAACCTTAGCCCAATGCAACAGTGACATAGCTCCACGAGCAGATAAAGCACTTAAACTGTAGGTAGTTTATAAAACATCTCTGACATTTAAACAAAAGCAGGTGTAGAAATAATTAAATTTAAGTACAAAAATGAAGTAGAAGTAGAAGTAGAAGCAGAAATAAACTGTATGTGCAGTAATCTAACTAATTAAGTACTCCCTCTGTGCTTCAAAAGAAGGCGTATAACTTTTTTGGATAAACTTGGCCAAACTTTACATTGTTTGGCTTTGCCCACAACTTATATGCCTTCTTTTCAAGAATGGAGGGAGCACAATTAAAATGCAAACATGAAATTATCTTGTGGAAATTAACAAAGTGAGCTGCAGGTATATAACAAATAAATATTTTTCTGCCATGATCACATTATGGCAGATACATTATCAACATAGGTTGAACCGGCAACATTCCGACCTAAATTTTTAGCCAAGGTGAGAAACTAAACCAACCATGTTGAAGAATAAGAAATCAAACTTGCAATCTATAAAACATCTTTGACACATAATCATAGGGTAGATATAAAGTTTTTAGTTCTTACAACTCTAGGGAAATAATATGGTCAGTACCAAACAGCAACAAACTCATCAGCAGATAATATTCGCTTTTCCACATGAGATACAAGTAGAACCATGAGAGATTTTCTACATGCATGAGGTAGAACGAGAAAATCAAGAAGCAGTAAATGGCTTTGGATTTACTCTAAATCATTTGAAGAAATCATCGAATGGCAACAAAATCATAACCACAACCTGCAGGCCCCCTCCAAACCGAACATGTGCGATAGACTGTATAATATATACTTTTTCCTGGAATCAGGATTGCATACTCAACACACTCCAATCTCACAATATTGTGCAGCAAAGAAAACAAATATGTGACAGGCAAGTCGAGCCTTTGCCCAGTGAGATGGAGGCATACCTCGATGAGATAAACATTACACAGAATAGCCACACACTATTGTTCCATGGCCTTATCTGTGTGGTGGTTCCAAACTTGAGTCCCTCTTTGCTGAACCTTTTGTATCTAGTCTGCAAATCAGAGAATACAAAGACCACATTGAGCACTCTAGATAAAACTGTATTGGTACAGGCAATACCTAAGACTACACAAAAATTTGCGTTATTTCTTAAATTTTAACTTGTGCACAATAAGCTAGCTAACCGTACCTTTACTATAAAGAATCTGATTTAAAACATAAATGACAGAAGTCCAAAGGTCAAAGGCTCCAAGCAGTACAGCAAACAGAGAGAACATTAGATTAACAAAAACTCATTTCTCGCCGCAATGAAAGCATAAACCAGCATAGGACAACAACCAGGACTGTGTGTGCGAGAATTATAGAAACATAGGAAGCCTTTTGCTAGTACAGGAAGCACATCAAGCAAATGACACACGAATGCATAATCAACCAAGAAGCCTATCTGCTAGTACCATGGTGAACTGAAAGAGGACATCAAATGGCAATTCAAAGTACTTTTCTTATCAATGACCTGAGGCATAAGAGACACATACACACAACCAAGAGATAGATGTTGAAGATTACCACAAGTTCAACTGTTTATGGAGCCTGTCCATCTTAGTAGTTGGTTTACTGACCACCAATATATGAGGTATGTTTATTATTTATGGAACCTGTCCATTTGAGTCTCAATTGTCAAAGTGGCCAGTGTGCCTTAGCTTAAGCCTCGATATCCCAATTCTGAACATTTTGGTAATTTCTATGACACACTATAGCTATATTACGCACTCACCAATTGATTATTTCCTATAGGCCACCTAAGTACCCTTTAATATATTATGAGCAATAACGACGAAAGTCATCAAGATGTTTGTGATACTTTCTACTTCAGCTTGTAAGTGGCATTAATTGAGTGCGCAAAAAAGTATATATGAAAATAAAAAGGCTAAGGTACTTCTAACAGAACTCGACCTTTAAATTTCTCAAGATTATTTTGGTATGCAACTTTAGCCTTGGATCAATTAATCTAGCATGGTAGCTTATTCTTAATGAAAGCACAAATCTGTAAGAACTGCTAGTTAAGCACAAGTCTAATTAATCTAGCAAACCAAGCCACGAATGGGAGCAAACATCACCTTGCAGAAAGAATGGCACAAGGCAGCTCTGCATCTCGTGCCATCTCCAACCCCGAATGCGGCCGCCAGCCCCGCAGCTGTCACAACCAATGAACCAATAAAGAGCACAGCACATGGTTTATGTGGTGTGTGAATTGCATCTGCACAATGGGCATCATTTCATGAGAAATAGTTCGAATTATGAAACAAACTAATGGTAAAGAACTGCCATTGATGGATTTAGCAAGCGGCTAATTTAATTATGTTTGGTAAGCGGCGGCTGGTAATTACCAAATGTGACGTTTGTTGATCTTCTTAAATAATGCCTCTCATACATCAAATATAATTATAGTAGGAAGATGGGAATAGGAAAGCCTATAGGTACCATACTAAATAGATGGTCCAGTGTAACGACTGTAACCAGCCTGGTATAAATTGGGAAACAGCGATCTGGCACATGAAACTAAGCCATTGAAATACAATTGTTGGCGTGCACGTACGTGTAAGAACACTTCTCGTGCACACATCTAGATCGAGGCCACGGCCAATCAACAACATGAACCGAGCCAACATGAGAAAGAAAGAACTGCAAGCATCCAAGAAGCAGGGAGCAGAAAGAAAATAGAGGGGAAAAAATCCATCAGGGCACAAGCATTTCATCGAATAGTAGGGCAGCAAGAAAAGGGGGCTAATTTTCTCACCCCAACGCTGAATGCAAGATCGACACGAGGGCCTACCCAGAGCGAGAAACATCACAACACCTGCAGAGGACAGAAATCTAAGGAGAGCAAGACCAAAGAAGAATTTGGCGGACAAAGGAAGAAAGAGGATGGAAGAAGAGCAAACCTCAACCACATAACGGAGCAGGAAGCAACCCGATGCCGTAGACAAAACGAAACCACCGGTGACCGAGATTAGCAATGAACTGGCGCGTGTGTCGGCGTCGCTGCTCTCGACGCAGAGCTGAAGCTCGTCGCCGCCCTTCAGGGTGGCCCGGAACACGATGTACATACGACGCGTCGTCCTCCTCACCGCAAGGCCTCGGCCTTGGACTCCACCAGCAGGAGCTGCGTGCCTGATCGGCCCCCCCCCCCCGCCCCCCCTCCTATGCGCAATCCAGCACACCTAGAACTGGATGCACGCCATGAACCACACCGCACGCAGCTGGCTGCACGAACCAAAATCAAATCAAATCAATGCTAATCGAGATGAACCCAACCAACACAAAACCGTGTCTTCTTCCTCCGAGATCGCATCAAGTAGGGGAGCGGACTAACCTCATAGCGCCAAGGGAGACGACGTGGCAGGAGGCTGATTGGGCGAAGTCGGCACCCAGAAAGATGACGTCGACGGGCCCCCTCTCCGCCACGGACGACGCCGAGACCGCGTCTGTCCGGCCGGAAAGCACCACACGACCGCGGACCGACGTCTCCCCGCTGGCGGCCTACCGTGCGCAGTGATGGTGAAGCGGAGCACAGTGACGGAGAAGCGGCGAGGGGCTGAACGGAAACGTTGGGAAGGGAGGAGGCAGGTGGAGGTGGAGAATAGGAACAATGATCTCTCTCGATACAGTACCAAGCCATCTAGCCCGCAGCGGCACACCAACGCGTGGGAGAACCCAACTCACTGGCAAGTGGGGTACACAGCGCGCGGACCCAACGGCAGGCACATGAGGTAATCAAGAGCTGGTCAACAAAAACGAAAAGATGAGGCCCACGGCTGCACCGAGCCTAGTGCAGAGAACGTGGGACGAGACGGACCGGCTCCACCTCCACTCCACCCCACCCCACGTTGTAACTCCATGGTGCTGTTCATGGAGTTATGCGACGCTGTAACTCCATGAACAACCGAAAACCATCCACCCCACCCATCGACGTGTGGGGACAAAGCAAGAGTAGGGCCAGCTGCAGTGTAAGAGACAACGTGCAACGTTTGGTTGGGTGAATCATCCTTTTATCCAGCGGATAAAGCGAGGGAATGTCCACACTCAGACCTAAGCACGCACCCAAGAGACTGCCAGATGGGACCAGTTGTAGGTAGGGGCCAGCCGCAGCGACCAAACACACGCGGGTAAGATCAAGGCGAGTACACAAACAAGAATACACCCCTCATCAAAGGCTCTCACCTCACAGGACCCACCCACGTCGCCCTCGCCCGGTCAGCCAATCGCCTTGCACGACTCCAAGCCAATCGCATCGCATGCAACGGTCAACCACTCAGGAACCGAGGCAGCGCACGCAGGGACGCAACACGCAAGACGCTGCAACTGCGAGATGGACCCGCGCGCAAGGGTGGCCCAGCCGTCATCTACTCTAATCCAAAAACACAGCGTACAGGAAAACGAACAACCAGATGTTTACCAGGGAGATAGAAAATACAGGGTAAGTGGACAGACCATATGTGGAGGAAACCTGCTTATAGCACTCTGAAGGTAAACGTTGATGCATCTTTCCATGCAGATACTCTTTCAGGAGCAAGCGGAGTTGTTGTACCAGATGACAAAGGGGATTTCATTGCTGCGGCTTCATGGTTCATACCGCATGTCCGTGATGTTGATTCGGCTGAACTCTTGGCAATAAGAAATGGTATTTATCTCCTGGCAAGTATTGGATGCACTAGTGCAGAGGTTGAATCAGACTGTTCGTTTGCGGTGGAATCAATTCAGCTAATGGATGATTACATGGGGGCTGATAGTGCTATCGTTGCAGAGTGCAAGCAGTTATCCATCGATTTTACAAAGCTATCTTTCAAGCATTGTTTTAGAGAGGCGAACCAGGTGGCAGATGAATTAGCAAAACAATGTTTTAGTTTCAAATCTTCTGGTTCTTGGGAAGCTGTAGTCCCGGACTTTATTTCTCACCTACTTGTAAATGACATGACCATTATTTGAGGAATAAAGTTCTAATTATTTCAAAAAAAAAAGTGGACAGCAGTACAGACTGTGCGGGCTGGATCGGTTTGAAACCGCGATGCCGCTGGTTATGCGGGTAGCATAGCCAGATTTATATGTTCAACAAGTGAGAATGTTCTTGGTCGATCCCCTTTCTTCTCTCCTTTTTTTTTCTTCTCAGTGAAAGTTTGGTACTGTTGGATAGCTCGCATCAGCTTTCGTCCTAACCTAAAGCCACCCCCGCACCTGGTGCTTCCACAGGGCGACCATCGACGGCGGCTAGTTTTCCTCCTCGTACACCTCCTCTAGGTTGGTAAATTGCGATGTAGGGGTATAATGGCCCAAGTATCTGTTGCGCCAGGGAGGAGGTGAGATCGTCGATCTGCATGGTGCCGTTGATGTTGTCGTCCGTGCAATTGATTTTGTCATGGATTTCATCTTCCGCAGGCTTGCAATTTTCTTGGATCCAGCTTTAGTATGAGGATGCCGGCGTTGTTTTCTTTCCCAAGCGTGCAAGCCAGACGCATCGACGTTATTTCCGCTTGAGGCAGCTCGAGGGAGGTTCTTTTTTTCCCTTTTCCTTACTTTGTCATATTTTCCCTTTTTCTTAACAGTTCCCTGTTTTTTGCCATTGAACCAATATAATGTAATTAAGGAAATGCATGTTATCGGTAATTATTTCATATATTTTTTTGTGAAATTTTGGAAGAACATGGGATTCTTTTTTAAGTGATCTATAAGAGTTTAATGAGGTACAGAGTAGATACTAATAAGTTAGTCAACATTTAAAAATGTAAGTATATATTTGAGCACACACACCAATGCAAATTAGTACTATATATATTCATTGTATTATCATGTAAACTGGCTGCTCTTTTTTTTATTAGTAAGTTGTGAATGCGAAAATACTCCCTCCGTCCCATAATACAAGACGTTATTACATCCAATATGTGAGGTGTAGTGTTAGTTTGTTTATTGCCCCCTCCACTTTTTTCTGGGCTTGGGACCGGCATTGGCAGTGTTAGGTCCCCCTACCCCTATTAATATTCAACAAACTTACGAAAGAATTAGTATAGTTGTGATTAGCTATGGTTGAAATATTTCCCAGAGAAGAATGAATATATAATAATTTAATATGAAAACCGGTCTGTTTGCATTGTACATATGAATTATAATTATTTCCCCATGGTTTCACTATCGGTTTGCATGAAATACTAAGCTCGTACAATTAAACATCAGATAATATATTTTGTCGATGTTTGGTAGTAATGAACTATTTCCACGCCTACAAAAATTAATAGATAATAGCTGAATATGAAAACAGGTCTGATAGCATTGTACAAATGCGATATTACAACGTCCCGATTTATTAAATAATAAGCTTATAGAATCAAGTATCACATAATATAGTTTTTTGATGCTTGGTAGTAATGTAGTTTTTCCACCTGTTGATGCATGTTTGCATTACTTTGGCATGGTAGTAGACCATATTCGACCTGCCATATCATGTTAGCATAGTTAAGTCAGACTTTATTTGTAATAGATTTTGCAGTGTAGTAAGTTCCTATATATGAAATTCTGTTATTTGTTCATACCTTTAGAATATTTCTGTATAGACTATGTTCTTGACCACATCATCCTCATTGCTATCTTCATCATCTACCATTACCCGCAGTCCCTCCCTTTTTGTTACTCTTGAGAAGGCTACGTATAACTGTCCATGTGTGAAAACCTGTTTAGGTAGATATAGTCCTACTTTGTTTAGAGATTGGCCCTGGCTCTTGTTGATAGTCATAGCAAAGCAAACTGATATAGGATATTGTCTCCTTTTTAGAACAAATGGCCACGCTGATTCAGTTGGTGACATGACTATTCTTGGAATATATACCTTTTCTCCCACATGTGTTCCAGTTATTATCCGTGCTTCAATGAATCTTCTTCCAAGCTGGATAATCGTCATCCTTGTACCATTGCATAACCCAGCACTTTGGTTGATATTACGTAGTAGCATCACAGGTATGCCAACTTTTAATTTCAGCTCGTGATTTGGGATTCCAGGAAATGGTAAGCTATTCAGGAATTCCGTTGGATATAATAATTTTGTTTCTGCATTGAAGGTAGTTGCTTTGCATACTGTGTCACAGCTTAGATAAGTTTTCTCTTCACCTTGTATCATTATATACTCATTTATATCACGAACTGTTTCATTTCTTGGACATAATATTGCTCTTTCTTCTAAGTATTCTCATTGGCGATACCTATCCTGCAAATTGGGATATATGCTCTCCACAATTGTTTTTTTTGGATCATTTCCTTTCTTGAGAAGTATGTCATTTGGTATTTTTATCAATTCCTCACCTTCTGATGATGTATTTTTTCCATCGCCGATATTGAGAATCCACTCTGCAAATTCTGCTACCCTTTGTTTCTCTGATTCATCATTTGTTGTGCAGTTCAGCCGCATGTTCTTTGTTAGCTTCATTACATGAAAGTTCTTCCAAAGATAAGATCTTTTAATGGATGCAGTGACTATGTTGTGTCTTCTTCCCTTTTGTATCACAGGAAGGATCTGGCGGAAGTCCCCTCCTAGAACCATTGTCATGCCCGAATGGTCTCTCGCGGCTGTTCACATTTTTATGTCTCAATATATCCCTTAGAGTCCTATCTAGCGCCTCAAGACATATCTTGTTTGCCATTGGAGCTTCATCCCATAGTATTAGCGACGTCTTTTTTAGTAGGTCTGCCAAGTGTGAACCCTGTTTGATGTCACATGTTGACTCTTCTGTAAGGATTAGTGGAATGGGGAACCTCGAGTGTGCTGTTCTCCCTCCTTGTAGAAGCAGTGCTGCAATACCACATGATGCCACTGCTAGTACTATCTTCCCTTGAGAACGCAGCTTTGTTGTGATCGCCTTCCATAGGTATGTCTTACCGGTTCCACCATATCCGTCCACAAAAATTTGTTTTCCCAAATCTTTCTCAACAGATTCCATTATTGAGTCAAATGCAAGACGTTGTTCATAGTTGAGAGTACCAAAGATCTTCAAATGCTCTTCTTTTTGCTGCTCTTTGTTGTAATTTATTTCTTCATTGAGTAGCTTGTTTCCAAGTTCCTTTATTTCTGAAGAATCAGGAAGTTCTATTCCGGGGTATTCCTTAAGTGTCCTTCCAGCTTGTCTCATGAGCTTCTCTATTTCCACCAAGGCATGTCCTTGCTTCTGTGATGCTGTGAGGCATAGTGTTGGATAGTTCAAGAATTTTCTCTGTCTGTACTCCATGTCTTCGCTTAATACCTCCGAGCATGATTCCCACAGTTGTTTTGGGTTTGTGACTTCGCAGTGGCTTAAAATTGCCCAATTTGATGCCTCATTGATGCACTCAAGCCACTCTTTGTCATCATCAAGAAATCCTAGTGCTTCACAAGCTGATTTGTATGATGCGTGGACAACTCCATTTACTGTTCTTATGTCTTCGAAACATGTGCATCATTTCTTAACGTTAAGTAGCATTCGCATATAGTATTTTTCTCTGCTTGCTGGATGGGCATAATATATCCTTCCAACTGATCTTCCTTTCTTCCTTTTGCTCCACTTTGTCTCTTTCTTTTTCCACACCCATTTTGACGGGAATTCTGCATATGTTAATTCTCTGGCTTCTTCACACATCTTGTTTGTCTCCATCCACTGTGTAAATTTAGTGATTCCTACTCTTTCTTTCCTGACGATCTTGGTTAAATCTGTAGAATCTGAGAAAATTACTTGTTGCTCATTTTCCAGGTGGAAAGGCAACCTTTCGACGCAGGGATCTCTGAAGTGCATTTCGAATTGAAATATTCTCCAACACGCATCATTCCCTGTTATATATGTGCATTCTAGGTACCTCTTTATCTCATCGTTTTCTATTAGTGCTGTTGCTTGGTCATCACCTTTATTTATGCATTTAAAAAGGTATTTAATGGATAAAGATCTGTTGCACGCCTCGACATTTATATGTGCTTGATATTTGACCAGCAGATTTCTGTTGTATGGGACTATGTATCTGTTGTCCAACTTTACTTCCCCTTTGACGGTGTCCTAGACTAGGAGGTACTCACCACATCGTCTCCCGACCAGGCGGGATGAGTCGAGGACCCCCATGGCGGTTCACTAATGGGCCACTTCGGGCAGCCCATGACGCATACAAGGAAGACTCTACAAGACTTGGTGCACAAGCTGAAGACTCTCCTAAACCCTAGGCCACCGGTGCATATATAAACCGAGGCCAGGCTAGTCAATAGAGGATCGGATATTCATTAGAACAATCTCGTGGTAGCCACATGTACTCTGTACTATATCCCATATCAATACAATCAAAAGCAGGACGTAGGGTATTACCTCTTTGAGAGGGCTCGAACCTGGGTAAAATCATGTGTCCATGTTACCATCGCTCCATGACGCCTAGCTTAGGACCCCTACTATGAGATATGTCGGATTTAGAACCGACATTGGTGCTTTCATCGAGGGCCTGCTAGGTAGTCGCTGCGGTGCAGTGGGAATTCAGATCGGCTCCACCGCGATCTACGCGTCGGAACCGAGCTACATCGTCAACATCGGCATCTTCGTCGCTGGCCCGACTGGTCACCTTGGCTGGACCGAGGACTAGGCTTCTCTTCGGATCATCAAGTTCGGACGGATGTCTTCGTCATCATCAACTCCGATCTCATCCGGGGTCATGGAAAACTCATCCATGGTGCTCGGGGGCTCAACGTCAACATTGCCCTCGAGCGATCATGTAGTTTTTTCTAGACAGCTGGTTCGTGTTCGCCGTCCCCGTCTCCTCGAGCGTCGTTTTGACGATTGCTTCAGTGGAATTGTGCGGAATTGAGTCTAGAACAACCTTGCAAAATTTCGTCGCGTTCCGATGGAGGAATCTCCGGCGATCTCCGATATACCGGAGCCCTGTCGAATCTGGACGGGAATCTGGACGAGTTTAGGGTGAGGAGTCCAGCAGTCATCTCGGACGTCCTTTGGAAGATCCAACCGTTCATCGGCTGCGGAATTCCCATATCTACCACCCCTCAAAATTTCAGCTCGATCCGACCGTTCAAACCCCGGGAAGCGTCCGATGAGTGCATCAATTTTCGGATCTGTTTTCTGCGCGAAAACGAATCCGGCCCGAGTTCATCTTTTTCATGAACAGATTATTGGACATCCTTTTTGAAGGGAATTTTTTATAGGGTATTGTGTTTTGTTTTCAAGCACGTGCCTGCAAATTTTAAGCCTTTTCCGAGGCGATCTTCGTCGTCGCGCCGGTGTCAAACCAGCCTGGCCACGTTGCTCCATGGCTGCCGACCTGTGCCAGCATCGACTGCGCTGTCGCTTCATCGAGCCGACGACAACCACCTCGGATCATCACCTCGGCGAGCCGACCAAGATTTCGGCACCACTCTCCCTAATGATTGTCAGGATAACATCGTCACCTTCCGGATTGTACGGGTCGGGCGCGCCAGCATCGTCACGCGGTCACTTTCCAAGCCAGCATTGACCGCGTCACAAGTTCTGACCTGCGTCGGCATCGCCGCGCCGTTGCTTCTTCAAGCCGATGTCCACCACGCCGACCTGCTTCGACACCTCGGCTGGCATGGGGCTGCAACGTCACCTTACCGACCTGCTCCGTCACCTCGGCTAGACCGGGGGCTTTGCCATCGCTTTATTAACCTACTCCGGGGACTTCGGCGTCACCAGCCGACCAGCTTCGTCAGCTCGGCCGGACCGTGGGCTTCGCCTCAACATATCGGCAATGTTGTACTACCACTTCATCAAGCCGAGCTCTTCGCTCGGACACCTCGGCCGGACCGGGGACTTCACCATCGCTTCATCGACCTACTCCGGCGTCACCCTGCCGACCTACTCTGTCTCCTCGGCTGGACCAAGGGCTTCGCCTCGGCACATCGGCAGTTTTGTGCTGCCACTTCATCAGCCGAGCTCTTCGCTCGGCCACCCCAGGACCGGCTTGGAGGCTGGGATCTCGACCCGTTGCAAGCTCGGACCGTGTCATCAACACCGAGCACATTAACCAGCTAAGTCGCTTTCATGCTCAATTTTTTTAAAATGTTTAATTTTTATTCGGTTCGACCAAGCATTATATTTGTGTTAGACAAAAACTCTGTTTGTTAAAAACACTCCCTTTACCCATGTTAACCGGGGGCTCCTAAATTTATACGAGCCGTTTTATAATAAGTGTTTTCTTCTAAGTCGTTGCAAAGTCTTTTTCTACCACTCCTTTCTCGACACGAGTGTGTGGTCAATAGCCGGATAGCCTGGTTTCTCTCTAAAGCCGCTCGAGTTTGGTTCGCTAAACTGGCCTGAGAAGCACTCCGCCTTCGGGAATAGGAGGTTGAAGCCGAAGGCTGACCCACTTGAAGTCTTGAGATCGGATGTGTCATGTTAAAGCACGACGGAAGCACAAACTAATTTTAAGACCAATTTTCGGATTGGCAGCAAAAAACTTGATTTAGTTCGGACGTAAAGTTTTTACTACAGTTTTTTGGTTTCCCGAGCTTATGGCACCTTTAACCTACTTGTATGTTTTCCTTTCAGGAGGCGGGACATCCTCTTGATCGAGGTGTTCTGCATGATGGTTTTGGTCAGGAAATCTTTTCCGACCTGCAGTTCGGCATCTTTCCTGCCGAGCTGCACCTCGGCGTTGTCAAAACCATAAGCCTCGCAGTACAATGCCGGACGCCTTTAAAGCATCGACAATATCAACGGGGGGCTACGACTAGAGCCGAACCCACCAAAAGCCAAGGTACTCCGAGGAGTCCTCGGCAAAACGTTCTCGGATATTGCTTTTATATGCATCAATTTCGAATTGTGTCTTCAGTCAATAGTTAGGTTGCCCGGGTCCTGTGCTTGCCTCCTATGTTTCGCTTTGTTCGGCTAGGTGTGCAAAGGGAGAACCACTGCGATTGTACTTCCGATTTAACTGGTCAAGTACCTTAGTGGAGAAAGCCGAAAACTGACTGTCACAATGAGCGCAAACTGGTTAGCGATCCGATGACTGTGTCAAACTATAGATCGATAGAGGTTACCCAGTGGGCCTTTCATAAATTTGGCCGAAGTGTTAATGGCTTGACCTCGGCTGACGCCGAACACTAACCGGAGGCTAGTAACTGGCCTCCCAACTTTACGCTCCCATGACTAAGTGAAAGTTATAAAGCCTGGATATCTGATTGCCTCGTTTCCGCTAACACAACCGCCTCCGGGCACCGAGACGTCGGCTAAGGGTTGTCTTGTTACTGCGGAAACACCCTGCGTAGCATTTACAAAGGAGTAGAAGCCGACGATGGGCCACTCTCAAATGATAATCGGTCACAAAGGAGTCAGAATAGCATATAGCATAAAAGCGTTTGTATTCAATATACGAGCGCTGCCTTCCGTAATTATCATTATAAAGCCATAAATATGCATCAATTTGACTTAAGATTTTGGCCAAGCTGGGTTGCCTGGCTCCTGTGTTTACACCCTACGTTCCCGATTGTTCGGTTAGGGGGTAAAGGGAGCACCTCTGCGATTGTTACTACCGGGTCATCCGGGTTAGTACCTCAGACTGGGTGAAGCCGAAAGCTTGCTATCTTAAGAATATAATTGGTCGGCAACGACGGAAGTGAAAATTTTGGTTCATTAAGACCACAGAGTTCGGGAACTTTCCCCAAACTAAATCCTCAATATTTTTCTCCCACATTGATCGGAGGTGAGGTCTCATGATCATGGTCAACATGACAACCTGGGAAAAGGAACCTATAAAGGAACTATTTTTCCCAGAAGATGTTTCTTACGTTAGCTAGTAATATAACATATCTCTCCGCGTACCTTTGTTTATAAAACTGTATGGCCGGATTGCCTTGTTTGCCGTAAATCTTTGCCCTTATAAAGGCTTTATAAAGTAGGACAAACACTCATCGGCTACTGACCGAGGAGGTTGAAGCCGATGGTCGGTCAACAAAGTTTTGTACAATGCGGATCCGAGCATTAATGATGTAAAGTACTTGGATACATAGAATCATTACACATAAATTGTGATCAAAATCAATCTACTCCACATATTGATCCATACTTCAGCCACCCTTGCCCAACTTAAGGCTCGGGGGCTACTGGGCTTCGCGCTTCTCACTTAAAAGCCATTAACGGGTTACATCGATCCCTTGATCTGGTTGTGACGCCCCTGCTCGACTGTGCACTAATCATACACGCAAACGTGCACGCTCGAGAACAGAGACTCACGGGAAGAATATCACAACACAACTCTAAACTCAAATTCAAACATAAATCATCATATTACAAACCAGGGGACACGAGGACCCGAATACATAAGTCATACAAACCATAATATCTGGGTACAGACATAGTTAGTCAAGTTTGCCTTAAGAAGGCTAGCACAAACAATGACACTGATCGAAGAGGCGCAGGCCTCCTGCCTGGGAGCCTCCGAACTACTCCTGGTCGGCTGGCTCAACCCAGTAGTACGTGCCTCCGGGACTCTCCTGGTAGTAGTCTCCTGTGGTGGCGTCTGGCTCCTGGACTCCATCGTCTGTTTTCATCAAGTGGGTATGGGGGAAAAAGATAGCAAAGCAACCGTGAGTACTCATCCAAAGTACTCGCAAGACTGACATCAGAACTATACTAAATGCATTGTATCAAAGGAGTGGGGTTATATCTTTGGACTGTACTGCAGAATGCTGGAACAGAGGGGGAGAGGCCTAGCCTATCGAAGACTAGCATCTTGAAGCAGTTCTTGCAGCATCAGAAGAGAGTAGAGCAAGATAATATATATCAATCATAGTTTAGTATAGCCCTGAGATACTTCCTCGACTACCCTGCGAGAAAGTGATCCCGAGAGCAGTAGTAACAGTTTATCATTGTGACAGTATCCATTTGTAGTTGTAGCGGATCAAGATACAACTCCGAGCGTCCTGTTACCGTGGACACGGCTATTCGAATAGATAACTTCCCTGCAGGGGTGCACTACTATTACCCAGCACGCTCGATTCCATCTGGATGGATACATTTGCTGGGTCATACCTGGCCTCGGGTAATCGACACGAAGCAGCGTCCTACCTAGGCTCAGCAGAGAGGTCAGCACGCCAGTCTAAATCCTAAGCACGAAGGGGTCTTGTGCCATCGCCCTTCGCACTCCTGCACGTTGCGTGACTGGCCGGGGCCCAAGCACGACTGTGGAAGCACCACAGACGTAACCAGCTCACCCCAACAATCAGCCCGCATCTCTGAGCTGTGACATCTGAAGAGCTTTCGGGAGAAACATACGACGTAGAGGGTCCCATAACCATTATCCCACGTGGTGGTAGTGCGTATAGGGCCAACGACCCACTCAGATCAAATACCCAAATCCATTTAAGCATGTTTAGTAACTTGCAGGGACGAACAGGGCTCCTGTTGCTCCGACTTGGTAAGACATGTCGCGCGGGTGCTCTTGGAGCCGACCCGTCTTTAAGAGTATTCTCTCGCGGGCACCCTTGGGGCCAGCCCGACTTTAACAGTTTAAGTATTGCAATGTAAACATTTCCGTGATCCTCACCCAGAGTGATCACGGCCCGGTAACAAGCATGGCAGACGGACAAGGGTGATGGGCTAGCTGATGGAACATAACATAGCTAACTAAGCATAATAGGATAGCAGGCGATGTGTCAATAGCAGGCGACAACATCAGGCTATGCATCAGAATAGGAGCTATCAGAACAGTAGCAGGGGCAATACTAATGCAAGCATAAGAGAGAGGAGAGTGGGCGATATCTTATGATCAAGGGGGTTTTGCTTGCCTGGAAGCTCTGCTGAAGGGGTCTGGTCGTCGGCGACGTCGTCGTACACAGCGGTGTCGTCGGCAGTCTCGGGGGCTATCGGGAAAGAAGGAGGGGAAGAAACAATAAATACACGGCAATAATGCAACAGGGATGCATGACATGCCTAAATGTTATGTAGAGGTGTTATACTGCCTATCTAATTGCATTAGTTATTTTAGGAATTTATTTGGATTTATTTTATTAAGGTTAGGCACTATTCATTTATCGGATACGGGCAAAATGTTCTATGTTCATTATGTTAGAGGGGTGTGGCAGGCATGTGGATAGGTTATTCAGATTCTACATATTTTTCTGACCATTTTACATATATAAATTATTTTCATTTGAGTTACGGTTTAAAAGATATGATTTTTCAAAGTTTTAATCATTTTCTGGAATTATTTTAATTATTTAAATCCGAATTATCCAGAATAGTGTAGGGTGACGTCAGCATGACGTATTGCTGACGTCAGCAGTCAACAGTCCGCTGACCAGAGTCAAACCTGACCAGTGGGTCCCACTGGTCAGTGACTGGACTAATTAAACAGAGTTTAAATTAACTAACTAACCTATTTAACTGGTGGGCCCGCACTGTTAGTGGCTGATTAGACTAATTAATTTAATTAACAATTTTATTAACGTTTTATTTATTTTTTAAAATGTTTTAAATAGGCGGGACCCACATGTCAGTGACATGGGGCCGCCACGTCAGTGGTGGACCGGGTCAACGGGGCCCGCGGTCCCACCAGTCAGTGGCACAGGGCCCCACACGGCAGGCCACGTCGGTGACGACCGGCGACGTCGCCGGAACAGCGCCGGCGACCAAATCCGCGGCGGCGCGGCCTCGGGTGTCGTCGGAATTCGGCCACAGGGCACGGGGAGGGGCGCGGTTAGGCTCATTCGAACGGGCTCTCTGAGCCGCGTCGAATGGCGGTGGTGCCGTGGCCGGAGGAGCTCCGTAGCGACGACGGCGAGCTCGTCGACGGGTGGCCGGAATCGGGCGCAAGCGGAAACGGAGCTACCGGGCACGAGGGGGAGTTCTAGGGGCACAGGCGGACGCAGCGCGGTGCACTGAGCACGTTCCCGTGCTCGGGCGAGCACGGCAGCAGCTACCGCGTCTGTCGTGGTTTTGTCACGGTAGATGTCCTCGTGAAAGGACTTAGTCGTGAGGCCATCGCAGCTAGGTGGTAACTCGAACAGGGTTGATCAGAATCGAGAGACAAGGGTTTACCCAGGTTCGGAACCTCACGATGGAGGTAATAGCCTACGTCCTGCTTTGGTTGTATTGACGATGATCTCGATTACAAGGGTGCAACTTGGCTAACCTAGTACTCGAGAGCTTGTAACTTAGTCCTTGACGCCTCAGGGGCTCGCCTTTATATACAGGTCAAGGCCCTGGGTTTACAACAGATTCCGGGTCGAAGAGATGACCCGTGTCATACTCTAATTCCTACTCATCTTGATACACAAGTAAGAGAACTTCTTTGTGGCGCCTTACATGGGAAGCGCTCAAGGCAGTTAACCATAAGTCGGCCCACTAAGGGCGGATCATACTCTGGCCTATGTCTTCTGATCATCACGGCCCACCTAGCCAAAGCCTTCCTCTTGAGTCGCCATGTAATGACCCGGCCCTAAACGGGCGGGTTATATCCAGGTGGGTTATATCCAGGGGTTATATCCCCAACATTAGCCCCCAGGTTGATTTGAATTTATTCACGTCAACCTTCAAAATAAGAATAACCCGTACTGATTTTCTGGGTCGTGGCCGGTTTATAGTTGCCGGCTTATAACATGCTTCACACTTGTCATATCTTCCCTTTGAAATCTATGACTCCATTCAACTGATATCCGCAAATCTCGCGTGACGTCATTCAAAATCTTGAGTGGATCTGACAGGCCCGATAAACGAGGCGCCTTTTAGCACTGTGTCGCCTTGATTCTCGCACTTGCCGTTTCGTTTCTCCTTTCCCTTTAAATGCTCCCGAGGGGTCCTCATTTACTTTACCGCCTCGACTCTTCTTCTTCTTCCTCTCGCCACGCGTGCGCCTGGAGCTCCGCCGCCGTTCGCCCTCAAGCTCGCCGGCGTCCCCAAGCCCTCGTCTTCCTCGCGCGCGTCGTCATCAGAGCTCATTCAAATCACCCGGGATCATCTCCCGCAACCAGGTACTCATCCCCGTCGCCATAGATCTGTATTGTAGCTCGACCTAGTTCATCCCTGTTTTTGCCTCGGCCGTACCGCCATTGCCATTGTTAGAATCTAGGTTTTACACTTCCTTGACTTAAAAATACCCCGCCGTTAGTTGTAGCATCATTTTTGTATCTGGACGAACTTGAACCTTGGTAGAACAACAGATAGATCAACTTAGGCTTCCAGCGTATGAACTCGGCGCTGAAAATATTCTTCTTTAAACTGATTTTATAGATCTGAAATGTCATCCGATCTGTGTGAAACCTGTTTGTGCAACACTTGGCAAAAACTAGAAATCTTAGCATCTGGTAAGCCGCCCTTACTCTGGGCGACTCAGGTCCACTTATTATGATCCGCCCAATTTTGATGATCATAGCTGAAATCCCAGTCGGGCGACTTACTGAACGCGGTGACTCGCCCCTGAACCTTTGATCATATGATGCGAGCTTATCATGAACATGAGTAATCCTGCCATTTATGTGTTTGCATTCCCCGTTCATATTTAGGCGACTCGCTATGGCGAAGACCACAGTCTGCAACTGGGCATGCTCTCAAGTCTCTGATCTTGTACTGAAGGATTATAAAGAGCAAGGCTTACTACCGGCTCAAGAAGTAATTGGCTATCGAGCCCCTTCAGCAGCAGAAGACACCCCACACCCCCGCGAGGGGGAAGTCGTGATTTTTACTGACCATCTTCTCAGGGGTTTCTCTCCACCCGGGTCAAAATTCTTCCGGGATGTTCTACACTTTTTCAACCTGCACCCTCAAGACATTGGTCCAAACTCTATATCCAACCTGTGCCAATTTCAAGTTTTGTGTGAGGTATATTTGCAAATAGAGCCCACCGTTCCTCTCTTCAGAGAGTTCTTCTACCTCAACCGGCAAACTGAGTGCGCTAACGGCCCCTGCCTGGAACTTGGCGGGGTCTCAATTCAAAGACGAAGAGACGTTCCTTTTCTCATCCACTTGCTTACTTAGACCAACAACTTTCTTTAAAGAAATCACAGCATGCCGAATCAATAAGGCGCCAGACTCGAAGTGGCTCTGGAGAGCTTTTGGGCAGTTTATCTGATGCGCCAATTTCCCGCAAATGTCAAAATGAGGTGCCTCATAGTCCCACTCCATCTCACCCGCTTGCCGGTCTTTTTAAACAACCCCTTAACCCGTCTGATTTGGATTATCAGGAGTCGCCGCCATCATCTGGCGACTCATCTGCCACTCAATTGCCACCTTTGATCATCAAACCAGGGTAAGTGCTTTGTCGATGAGTCATGCTTGGTTATATGTGTCGTATTATTGATCTGAATTTGCTTGTACTTTCGCAGGGCCAAGGCCAAAAAGAGGAAAACTGGCGAGTCATCTTCGACCCCAGAGAACCTTGAACCGGAAGATCCAAATTTGGTGACCCCTGTAGGACAACATGAGACGGCGAAGGATCAAGCTAGTACAAATGTTGATCCGCCCAAGCAAAATGAGCCGCCAACTATTGAAGAGGTGAATACCCAAGTAGGCGCATCTGACACGATGGAAGATCTTAACCCGCTAAGTCCTATTCATCCTTCTAGTCCACGGAAAACGACTGAAGATATAGCTTTATCATCTCCGCAACCTGCCGACGAAGTCACCATCACAGGGGCGTCTTTTAAAGCCCCAGAGCCATCAACTGTTTTGACCAAACTTCTATCAAAAGATGACCCAGTGGTGGCTGAGAAAGGGAAAAACAAACTTGAACTCCCAATGCTTGAAGGACTCAGTGCGGCTGCTATTCATGAATTATATCTGACTCGGCTATCTACAAGCCGGGAGATGGAAGCCAACTTGGTCAACATGTTGAAAAGAAAATATGAGGTAAATAGAATCTCGTCCTTTCCATACTTATATCTTGTGTAGCCGCCAAGTCTTAGACAGAGGTCAGCATGAATGTGTGTAAGACTTCCAAGATGATATACTTCAGTGCGGAATGGTAGCCCCCAAGGACCGGGTTATTATGTATATAACAAGCCGGTTCTTTAACATATGACTGAAAAGCAACGTGTAGCCCCCAAGGGCCGACTCATGTTGATAAAATGAGCCGGGTCTTCAACAATTGTCCTTTGTAAAAGCAACGTGTAGCCCCCAAGGGCCGGCTTGCTTCTATGAAACAGCCAGGTCTTTAATAATATTGAGAACAAAGTGACATGTAGCCCCCAAGGGCCGGCTTGTTTCTGTGAAACAGCCGGGTCTGCATAACACTAATTCAGTATGTAGAAGAAAATTGCCTGTGATAGCCGCCAAGGGCCGACTCATTGTACTTAGATGAGTTGGCGCTTTCCCGTGATAGTTGTAAAAAAAATGAACTTGCATTAGCCCCCAAGTGCCATGTAGATTGCGAGCAACTGTTTGGGACTTCAGGATTATATATTATTGTACTGATATGACCTGGTTATGACAGGATCTGTTGAATGATGCGGAGTCAAGAGCAGCCGGCTTGCAAGAGCAACTTAAGGTGGAGAAGAAACTTTGATTTGATGCCGAGTCAGCAGCCGCGTCTCTAGAAGAGTCAGCATCAACAACCGCCGAAAAACTGAGAGTGTTGACGGCCTCTCATGAGAGAGAAAAATCATTGCTGTTAAAACGTGCTGAAGAAGCAGAGAACCAGCTCAAGCCCGTTACTGACGAATAAATCGGCTTCAAGCGCTATATTAATGATATGACCCAGGCCATCTTTGGTAAGTGATCCGCCAACCAGTCAGTAATAACTCGCCCAAAATCTGTAATATTGTGGATGGGAATTATGTAACCAAGTGTCCTCAAATTTGCAGGTAGCAGAAGCATCAATCTGCGTCAAGACCCCCGTGTTAAGCTCAAGGCTATGTACACTTTCTTGGAGCAACTGTATGCAGGGAACCTGTTCACCATTATGTCTGTTATGGGTCACAAAGAGCCGCCACGTTTCATAAAGGACGTGTTGAAGCAACTTTCAACCGTGCCTGCCCAAATTGAAGAGTTAAAGAAATCAGCCTCCCAAGCGAGCACCATGTTAGCCTTAAGCCGGGCCAAAGCTTACGTTCCAGACATGGATCCGTCCGAGATGGCTGGTGGGTTTCCAGAGTTCAACACCGACGGTAGCGAATTCACGTCAGAAGATTACACCCGGTGCATCAAGGAAACCCGTGTTTTGGCGAGTCAACTTGTGGAGGAATTGGACTTCAAGAAGTATCAACCGGCTTACAATGAAGAGAACATGCGGGTCACCCCACCGTCTTATACGCCCATCGACTTAACTCCAGCACGGTGTAAGCATATCTTCGCTCCTGACGTTGACCCGTCTATTATCATGAAAGAGGATGCCGTCTTCCAAGCTTTGACAACAATCGACTGGGATCTGGACAATCTTCAGATCGGAAGAAGAGCGGAGCCGGAGCAGGATGACCCGGACGCCCAAGCCGCCGACGAACATCAAGAAAAAGCTAACCCGGGAACTGATAACCCGGCGGGCACAACAACTGGTCCTCAAGAGTAGCTCTCCAAAAAACGGTGACATCATGGAGCCAAATTGTGCCTTTTTGTAATAGGATAGTTGAAAACACTTAAGTGCTCTGACGTGCCTTCGCGTACTTGAAATTTTGCAGTATTTTAGATGAAACTGCTGCACTGGTATGATTGAATATGAACCCGCCCAATCTTTTTTTGGAAAACTGCTGTGTTGAATATCAGGATGGCGAGTCAGACTTGTATGAACCAGCAGTAGCTTATCCTGCATCGTAGAACACAGGCGTAGAATAACCCAGAGCGCTTGAATAGCTGTCCGGCTTGTGGTTAGCACAAGTCTGAACGAACCTGTTAGGTTTTTTGTTTAACCCGGCTCATCCATGATCCGGCGGCTCATGGCCAAAGGGAAACAATTGTAACCCCTGTAAAAATGGAACAGAAATCATGAATAGATATCAATATTGAGTCGGCTTTCGAGGCACGACAATATAGACCGGCTTTCGAGGCTCGAGTCTTGCTTCAATGAAGCTGGCGTGATAGCCCATGGTTTATCCTCGCTCTCTGTAAGCCAGCTCTCACGTGACATCCGATGTTTTAACCAAGACAAGTTCAGGGTCATAGAGATGATTGACTTGTCAAGAGTACACCGGGTCACCTGATTGGAGTAGCATCAAGCAAACAGGCAGGTTTAACCAAGATAATGTGGCATTAATTGCCGGGTCAAGAGGGTGAGATAGCTAAACTCGGTGAGTTGGAAGCCCCCAAGTGACCAATGATCAAAAACAAAAAGACTCATGCACAACATTGGAGATGAAACGACAGAGGCCCCGAGTTTCGAGGGTGCCGGCTTATGTTTATTGATCATAATATATACAAAGGTATGTACAAGTAACTTGAGCCGGTGTCTCTAAGTGTAATAAGGACGGAGATGAGCGATATTCCAAGGCCTGTTGGTCTCCTCCTCCGACGTACGTGATTTATTGTGCTCACGTATATCCATCAGGTAATATGAACCGTTGTTGAGATTCTTGCTGATGACAAAAGGCCCTTCCCGGGGAGGGGAAAGCTTGTGCATACCCGCCTGTTCTTGAATCAGACGGAGTACTAAGTCGCCCTCTTGGAAAGTACGACTGCGAACCCGACGGCTATGATAGCGACGTAGGTCTTGCTGATAGATTGCAGATCGTGCTGCTGCTAAGTCCCGTTCCTCCTCCAATGCATCGAGAGAATCTTGACGAGCCTGCTCGTTATCTGCTTCGACGTAGGCGGTGATCCGGGGGGAATCATGGCGAATATCGCTGGGTAGAACAGCTTCTGCACCGTAGACCATAAAGAAAGGCGTATAGCCTGTGGATCTGTTAGGGGTAGTCCATATGCTCCAAAGGACAGAAGGAAGCTCCTCAACCCAGCAACCCGGAGTGCGCTCGAGGGGGACCATAAGCCTGGGCTTGATACCGCGTAAAATCTCTTGATTAGCACGTTCTGCTTGGCCATTGGACTGAGGGTGTGCAACTGAGGAAACATCAAGCCGGATATGCTCTCGTTGACAAAACTGCTTCATAGCTCCCTTTGACAAATTTGTGCCATTATCAGTGATGATGCTATGTGGATAACCAAAGCGAAAAATCAATTTTTTCAAAAACTTGACTGCTGTGGCTGCATCACAATTGCTGATTGGCTCGGCCTCAACCCATTTGGTGAATTTATCAACAGCAACCAAAAGATGGGTCTTCTTGTCCTTGGACGGCTTAAATGGGCCAACCATGTCGAGCCCCCAAACAGCAAAAGGCCATGTGATAGGGATCATCCGGAGCTCTTGAGCCGGAATATGAGCCTGGCGTGCAAACTTCTGGCAACCGTCACACTTTTGTACGATATCCTCAGCATCTGCGTGAGCTGTAAGCTAGTAAAAACCATGCCGAAAAGCTTTTGCCACCAAGGATCTTGAGCCGGCATGATGACCACAATCGCCAACATGAATCTCATTGAGAATCTCTCGCCCTTCATCAGGGGAAACACAACGCTGAAAAACCCCTATGATGCTTCTTCTGTGTAACTCGCCATTGACAATTGTCATAGACTTGGAGCGGCGGACGATCTGACGAGCCATGAGTTCATCAGCAGGAAGCTCGCCTTGAGTCAGATAATCCAGATAAGGAACTGTCCAGTCCGGAATTGCGTGAAGAGCCGCCACCAACAGTGCCTCCGGGTCAAGAATAGCGAGATCTTCCTCAGAAGGAAATTTGACAGAAGGATGATGTAGCACGTCAAGGAAAATATTGGGAGGGACCGGCTTACGTTGAGAGCCGAGTCGCGACAATGCATCAGCCGCCTCGTTGAGCCGCCGATCAATGTGATCAACTTGATACCCTTTGAAGTGTCCTGCCACAGTGGTTACCGCCTGCCGATAAGCCGCCATAAGTGGGTCCTTGGAATCCCACGTTCCTGAAACTTGTTGTGCGACTAGATCTGAGTCGCCCAAGCACCTGACCCGGCTGAGATTCATCTCTTTGGCCATCCGAAGACCGTGGAGGAGAGCCTCGTATTCAGTTGCATTGTTAGTACAGGTAAACATGATCCTCAGGACATAACAAAATTTATCACCTCGAGGAGAAGATATGACCACTCCAGCCCCCGAGCCTTCTAGCTGTCTGGAACCATCAAAATGTATAGTCCAATATGTGTTATCAGGCTTCTCCTCCGGAGCTTGGAGTTCAGTCCAATCATTGATGAAATCAACAAGTGCCTGGGACTTGATGGCCGTGTGAGGCACGTATTTAAGATGATGTGGGCCAAGCTCAATTGCCCACTTGGCAACCCGGCCTGTTGCTTCCCTGTTCTGGATAATATCTCCCAAGGGTGCTGAACTGACCACAGTAATGGGGTGCTCCAGAAAATAATGTCTGAGCTTGCGACTAGCCATGAAGACACCAAACACCAGTTTCTGCCAATGTGGGTACCTCTGCTTAGACTCGGACAAAACTTCACTGACATAATAGACTGGCCTCTGGACTGGATATTCTTTCCCTGCCTCTTTCCTCTCGACCACAACTGCAACACTTACCGCTTTATTATTAGCAGCAATGTACAGGAGCATAGGCTCTTTAGCAATAGGAGCAGCGAGGACAGGCGACTCAGCCAGCTGTTTCTTGAGGGCTTCGAAAGCTGCATCAGCTGCATCACTCTAGACAAAGTCATCAGTCTTTTTCAGCATCTGGTACAGGGGGATAGCCTTCTCACCAAGGCGGCTTATGAACCGGCTTAGGGCTGCAATACGACCCGCCATGCGCTGAACGTCATTGATATTCTCTGGCTTCGCAAGTGAGGTGATGGCTTTGATTTTATCCGGGTTAGCTTCAATGCCTCTTTCCGATACCAGGAAACCCAGCAACTTGCCTGCAGGAACACCAAAAACACACTTATCCGGGTTAAGCTTCATCTGGTAAGTCCGAAGATTAGCGAAAGTTTCCTTGAGATCATCTAGTAACGTCTCCTTCTTCACCGACTTGACCACGATATCATCCACATAAGCATGAACATTGCACCCAATCTGTTTGTGGAAGTAATTCTGGACACAGCGCTGGTAAGTCGCCCCTGCACTTTTGAGCCCGAAAGGCATAGAGACATAGCAGAAGGCCCCAAAGGGTGTGATGAAAGCCGTCTTCTCCTGATCCTCAACGACCATTTTTATCTGATGATAGCCGGAGTAAGCATCCAGGAAACACAAACTCTCACAACCCGACGTGGCATCAATGATCTGATCAATGCGAGGGAGGGCAAACGGGTCTTTGGGACAAGCCTTGTTGAGATCTGTGTAGTCAACACACATGCGCCAAGTGCCATTTTTCTTTAGAACAAGCACTGGATTAGCCAACCACTGAGGGTGAAAAACTTCAACGATAAACCCGGCAGCTAGGAGTCGGGCTACTTCCTCTCCAATAACCTTACGTCTCTCCTCGTTAAAACGACGGAGGAATTGTCGAACAGGCTTCATTTTCGGATCCACATTAAGGTAGTGCTCAGCGAGTTCTCTCGGTACACCTGGCATGTCAGAAGGTTTCCATGCGAAGATGTCCCGATTCTCACGGATGAACTCGATGAGCGCACTTTCCTATTTGGGATCCATACCAGTCCCAATAGTGAACGTTTTGGACGGGTCACCAGGGACAAACTCAACCTGCTTGGTATCCTCGGCCGACTTAAACTTGAGTGGCGGGTCAGAGTCTGCGGTGGGTTTCTTCAAGGGCGTCATGTCGGCCGGGTCAACGTTTGCAGTGTAAAATTTCAACTCTTCCGCAGCGCAAGCCGTCTCGGCGTAAGCTGCATCCCCTTCCTCGCACTCAAGGGCGATCTGTCGATTTCCATTAACTGTGATAGTACCCTCTGGTCCAGGCATCTTGAGCTTAAGGTAGACATAGCAGGGTCGAGCCATAAAGCGAGCGTAAGGCGGCCGCCCAAACAGGGCGTGATAAGGGCTCTTGATTTTCACCACCTCAAAGGTCAAAGACTCACACCTGTAGTTATCATCAGTGCCAAACGCGACATCTAGCTTGATCCGCCCGATAGGATATGCCGACTTTCCGGGAACAATCCCGTGAAATACGGTGGAAGACGACTGGAGTTGTTTTTCAGACAGATTCATCCGTCGGAAAGTGTCATAGTACAAGATGTTTATACTGCTTCCCCCGTCCATGAGCACCTTTGTGAGTGAATAACCGCCCACTTGAGGCGCCACCACCAGGGCCAGACAACCCGGATTCTCGACCCGGGGAGGGTGATCCTCTCTGCTCCATGTAATGGGTTGTTCCGACCAACGTAGATATTCCGGGACCGCCGGCTCAACGGCATTGACTGCTCGTTTATGGAGTTTGCGATCTCGTTTGTCAGTATGAGTCGTGAACACATGGTATTGCCCACTATTCAACTGCTTGGGATTGCTCTGAAAACCGGGCTGATTGCCATGCTGATGACCACCCTGCTGTTGATTTCCTTGCCCTGAATGCTGATTGCCACCATTGTTGCCAGACCCCTGATAACCTGCTCCTGAGCCGCCCGGGCCATGGAACCCCAGGTTATGAAAACCACCAGACGAGCCGGCTCCAGGTTGCCCCGGGTCACCTCCGCCGCCGCCTTGGCGGCTCTGAAAGAACTGCTCGCCGAAAGCCTGCATTATGTGACAGTTCTCCCAAGAGTGGGTTGACGGCTTATTAGGGAGGTTGTGCTTTGGGCATGGGGCTTTGAGGGCTTCCGCAAAATTACGGGGCTTGTTGCCACTATAGGCCCTTCCCGGATTATTCCCCTTCGGGTATTTGTAACCAGTGTTGGTATTAGCGACCAAATCTGATCCTCCTTCCTGATACTTGCGCTTCCCTCCATTGCCTTGATTACCTCCATTGTTCCCTGAATTGTTCTGCTGGTTACCCTTGCCACCATTGTTTTTCTTTCCCTTGCCGGTCTGGTCATCATCCGGGTTAGGATCCTTCGTGGTGTCTGACTCGGCATACCTGGTGAGGACGTCCATGAGCTCACCCATATCTTGAACCTTCCGCTTGAGCCGGCCAAGTTTCTGCATGAGGGGCTCGAAGTGACAGTTTTTCTCCAGGATCAGCACTGCCTGAGCCACCGTGATGCTGTCAGAGGCGTGAATAATGTCCACGACCCGGCGCGTCCAGTGATGGGCCGACTCACCCTCACGTTGGATGTAGTGCTAAAGATCGACGATCGTCATTGGACGCTTACAGGTTCCCTAGAAGTTCTTGATGAAACGGTCCTTCAACTCCGCCCAGGTGTTAATGGAATTAGGGGGCAAGTTTTTCAACCATGTACGAGCCGGCCCTTCCAACATCATCGTCAGGTACTTGGCACAGACAGCGTCGCTGACATCCAGCATGTCCATGGCTATCTCGTAGCTCTCAATCCAAGCAGCCGGCTCAAGATCGGCCGTGTAATTTGGAACCTTACAAGGGCCTTTGAAGTCCTTGGGCATGCGCTCGTTGCGTAAAGCTGGCACCAAACACGGTATCCCGATGGTCCTGCTACTGGAAGTCAATTGGGTTGTGACAAGCGGCGCTTGAGCCACCGCATTCGCCGCCTCTGCTGCCCGCTGAGCCCGAGCCGTGTCAACGATCTCCTGGGCGCGAAGGGGCTCACGGCGCGGCGGGTCATGAGGCTGCTCGCGGTGTCAACGAGCGCTGCTAGAGACGGCCGGTGACTCATCATGGCGGCTCCGGCTATGGCTCGGAAGTGGGGTAGAGTGAATTCACTACCGACTGTAGGAATAGTTCGCCTGCTGGGCAACCACAATTTTTAACATCTCAATGGAATTCTGGGCCTCGATCTCAACCGGCAAGTTTCCCGTGATTGGGAGCGCGGCCAGGCTGGTCGCCGCTGCCACTAAGTTATCCAAGGGGTTGGTGAAGTGACCCGCCGGTGTGAGGAAGCGATGCGGAGGCATCTGAACCGGCTGGGCCGGCTCTTGCGGGCGCTACTGAGCCGGTCGATGTGGTTGACCCGGCGACGGCTGCCTGCCTCCGCTCGGGGGGACAAACGGAGCTTCCGGGGTGCCTGCCCCAGCCCCCTGAACAGGCGCATCCTGCGGCGTGTTAAACAGACGCATGCGCTCATAGTTGGGCGGTAGACGACTCATGTGGCGCCTCTGGTGAACCGCTTCTGAGGCATTCTGACGGAGCCCCATGCGCCAGGCTTCGGCTTTCAGGCGCTCTACCTCGGCTTGGACTTGAGACTGCAACTCCGCCATGCGAGTGTTTTCAGCGTTGATATATGCCTGTACCTTAGCCATCTAGTCGCGGACTTTAGCTACCTCCGTGTTATGCTCCGCCTAGTTCTCTGCGGTTACCGGTGTCGCAAGGAGCGTCGCCAGAGCGGTTGCCAATTCTGTCAAGGCCTGAGCCGGCGGCACGGCTGAGCCGGCCCCTGAGGTGCCGGTTCCCGTCGCCGCGCCAGCCAACGTGGAGTTAAGGGCCGGAGTTGAGCCAGCCATATAAACAGCAGCCCGGGGGGGCGCGTTGAAGGAGTCCTGAGCCGGCTGGTCGTCGGAGTAGCCCCCAAGCCCGCCATCGTAAAGCGGGAGGATCGACTCGGTTTCGCCTACCGAGGACTCGCCATCAGAGTAAACGAGGGGTTCGCCGCCGGATGCAGAGTTATCTGCGAGGTCCACCCCCTGGGTGAAACCGACGAAGACGTGCTTCCGAGCAGCTTGAGCCTGGGCGGGTTGCGCGCGCCGAGCCGGCTCGACGATGTCGGTGCAGATGTCCGGCCCAGGTTCAGATCCGCCGGCTTTGCCGATGAAGACGTGGATGTTGCCGAAGGGGACCCGGTACCCGTACTCGATTGAGTCGGCCTCGGGGCCCCAGCCTGAATCGTCGATGTAGACCTTGCCGCGGCGACTCTTGGTCATGCGGCCGATCGCGTATCCCTCGATCCCTGCGGGAGTTCCCTTCAAGTACTCAACACCACCGAGCGATAGCCCCATGGTGGGCAACAACTGTCGTGGTTTTGTCACGACAGATGTCCTCGTGAAAGGACTTAGTCGTGAGGCCATCGCAGCTAGGTGGTAACTCGAACGGGGTTGATCGGAATCGAGAGACAAGGGTTTACCCAGGTTCGGCCCCTCACGATGGAGGTAATAGCCTACGTCCTGCTTTGGTTGTATTGACGATGATCTCGATTACAAGGGTGCAACTTGGCTAACCTAGTACTCAAGAGCTTTTAACTTAGTACTTGACGCCTCAGGGGCTCGCCTTTATATACAGGTCGAGGCCCTGGGTTTACAACAGAGTCCGGGTCGAAGAGATGACCCGTGTCATACTCTAATTCCAACTCATCTTGATACACAAGTAAGAGAACTTCTTTGTGGCGCCTTACAAGGGAAGCGCTCAAGGCGGTTGACCGTAAGTCGGCCCACTAAGGGAGGCTCATACTCTGGCCTATGTCTTCTGATCATCACGGCCCACCTAGCCAAAGCCTTCCTCTTGAGTCGCCATGTAATGACCCGGCCCTAAACGGGCGGGTTATATCCAGGCGGGTTATATCCAGGGGTTATATCCCCAACAACGTCGGCGGCGAGCTGCACGGTGGTGCTGGCTTTGGATGGCGACGACATAGGCGACTACGAGCGCGGGGAGAAGCCGGAGAGAGGGGGAGAAGACGGCGAGGCTCACCGGGAGCCCGTAGACGTGCTAAAGTGCGCGCGGGGAGGTCGGACGACGACGAATTCGACGGCGGCGTGCGGCGGGTCCGAGGAAGAAGACGACCTCGTCGGCGTCGATGTGGGGGCTCCGAGCTCGAAGTAGACGGGGCAGGGGAAGCAGTCGAGGACGGCGGTGACGATGGGCTAGTCGGAGAAGCGATCGGGGCTCGGCAGCCGCGGGATCGAGTGGAGGACGGCGGCGAGCTTTCGGGCGAGGTGGGAGAGAGAGCTAGCGGGCGAGGGGGAAATATCGGGAGGCCGGCTAGGGTTTCCAGGGGGGCGGTCTTATCCCCTCCGCCCTCTGTAGCGACGCGGGAGCGAGGAGACGCGGCGGGGACAGCTCGCCATCAACGGGCGCGGTCGGTGCGCGCGAGCGACCGAGGCTGAACAGGGAGGAGGGAGGCGACCGTGCGGGGTGGGCTGGGCCGACTGGTTGACTAGAGCCCAGCACGGTAGGCCTTTTTCTATTTTCTTTCTTTTCTTTTCTGTTTTTCCTTTTTAGCTTCTGTTTAGTTATTAGTTTAGCCACAATTTTAGTTTTGTATAATAGGTGACTTAGCTCAATAAATACAGTGAAATATTTAGCACTGTTATAAAAAAGGATTGGAGTCCATATGATTTCTCTTGAATTTTAATTAAATGAAAAGGTATTTAATATTGCTGTTCTGGTTCTGTTTGAGGATGTTAGGGTCATTTAACTAATTCAATTAATATTGATTATATTTTTATAATTGCCTCTGGATTATTTGCAATATTTTGAACATTTTAGTTTTCACATTTGGACAACTTTTATTTTCACTTTAAATTTGAATTGGAATTTGAAATGAGATATGATGCAAATGATGATCATGACTGGTTAATCCTGCTGACTTGGCACTATCAAAAGGGTGATAACTGTAGCATTACATGGGGATGTTACAATTCTCCTCCTCTAAAAGAAATTCTCGTCCCGAGAATTAAGAGGTATAGTAGGGGAAAAGGTCCGGCTACGAAATTCTAACGAATTTTCTGGTTCTTGTTGCTGTCATCGAAGAGGTTGATCCGTTACGTTGATGTCTTTATTGCTCTGTTCCAGGTCCTCATGATGTAGTCGTTATCCTTTCTTCGGGATCCTCATAGTACTTACGAAAATGGATAGGGGGTAGCTCCGGAAGGACGGACCTTTACAAGGGAGATTATCAGGTGGATAACTCAGAGAATGTGGCAGAAGGTATCTCTCGAATTGAAACTTAAGAAAACATCAAGAGCAAAGTACGAAGATTTAATAAGGAGTTTCAAGCGGATAGGCAATCGTTCAATGCCTAAAACAGAGTGTGGAAGGGGTTCAGAGCAACGGAAATAAGTATTGTGGCTGATACCAAAATAAATCATCTCTCGGAAGGTGGCTCGTGATTTACATACGAGGCTAAGCACGAGGAATAACTTTGGAAACAGGGGGGTGCACAGGAGAGTCAGGTTTCGATCCTGTGGAACTGTGATGAGTGCCGATTAAAAGTAGGGAAAATTTTGTTTTTGCCACTCTAGATTTTGCCAATTTTTCTTATGCCACACTAGATTTTGACATTTCACTTTTGCCACTCTTAGCTTTTGACAATTATCACAATTGCCATTCTGTGGCAAAAGCAAAATAATTTTATTTCACTTTTGCCACTCTTAGTATTTGAAAATGTATCACAATTGCCACTCTGAAATTTTGATTTTGCCACGAAATGGCAATTGTGATAATTGTTAAAAGCTAAAAGCGGCAAAAGAGAAATGTCAGAATGTAGAGTGGCATATGGATAATTGGCAAAAGCTAGAGTGGCAAAAACAAAATTTTCCCTTAAAAGTAGGAAGGGCGGTGACATCTTGCACGGTCACGATAGCAAGACATGTCAGAGGATATCTTGTCAGCTATGCCGACAACAACGTCGGTACCAAGTGCGGGGACGAAGAGAACCGTTTTCCTGCTCGTTGAAATGAGGCGGACCAATAGGCAAAGTTCTCATCCACCGGTGGTTTCCGAAATATCATCAACAATAGTAACATGGTTTTTCTGACGGAGTTGTACACCGAGGTGTTTACATAAGCAGGGAATTATTACTGCTTAAATCATATAAATCACAAGAAAGGTTAAACAAACCATTGGAAAGGAAAACATGTTTATCAGATTAAACAGACCAATGGAAAGAAAAATGTGATCACTCAAAAGTGTTGGTGTATATCTTTCCCAAGGACAAGCAGAGTAGGATATCCATGATAGCAAAGTAGGTAGATAATATTTAGGTAAAGGGGCGAGGAAATTCATGATGTTACCCATACAACGGTGTTTGGATAAAATGATCAAGAAACACTTAGCATTGCACTCCAATGTTCTTGTTGATGTTCGGAATACCACAATCATGCTTCGGGGTAGCAACAATATGGTGCTCCAAGTAAGGGTTGGAGTTGAAGATCACAAGAAATACTCAAGGAACAATTCCAGGGATAACACGAAACTTAAGGTATAATCAAAAGATGTCCAAGTTTGGGTTGAAAAGAGGGCAAGGATGTTGTCGATGACAACACAAATTAAATAGGGGCAAGGGTGGTATTACTCATCATGGATTCAATCCACAACTTTAAGGAAATCAAAAGGTTGACGATGATCATGACATATTTTGTCGAGAGGTTTCATGAAGATGTGATCGATCAGCGACGACATCAAGCAAAAGGGGTGGTGAAGCTAAAGGTCAACGGAACCACGGATATGACACAAACTCGGAATTAACCTTGCGGTTCAAGAAGAAACGATATGACAAAGAAGCTCGATGTAGGCTTAGCTCATCGGCAAGAATTGTGCCCCGGGAAGAAGGACCAGGTAGCACAGTTAAAATTTAGTATGATAATGATGTAGCCGATCAGGCTAGGAATGACATGATGGAGTATTAAGCTTCCCAGCAACAAAGTACTACGAGTACTTAACCATAGGGTGGATTCGACTCACTTATCGATGTTCTTGGTTGACAAACAACTCAAAAACCGTGGAATGACTAAGACGGTGAAAGGTATTACTCTACCAAGGATTTAAAAGAGATAGTATAATAGCATGATATCCTCGAGATACCAGAGGGTAATACTCGAAGGTAGGTTAGAATAGAGGTTGGATAGGCGTAATGATCTGCAGAAGACAAGTGCTTTAACTTGTCTGGGAAATGGAATCAAAGAAGAACAACATGGTCAGAACCATGATTGCAAGGGACCGATTCAAGGATACAAGATGAATTTATACCAAGGGGATAATTATTTTACGAGAAGCTTCTATGATAAGATCTACATCATGTCCATGGGCATGAACATAAATGTTCAAGGTCGACTCCCACTTCTTCAATGCATAACCTTCCATTCACTTCTTGCTTTCGATGAAGTTGTAGTGCTGAAATTTATCTGGCGAAACACCAGTAGAGTATAACTCATAGAAGTTTCCGGGTTCACACAGATTAGGAAAAGCATTGGTTCAACCCATCGGGATATTTTAGAAACCTATACAACACAATTATAACAGCAACGGATACAAGCTCGAAAGCAGAGGGCTGACGACACGGAGCAGATGATACAATTCTCAAAAGGCCTTTTGTATCAGGGGAAATTCGTCAATGATTGAAAATACAAGGGAACTGTCGGTTAGAAATCCACCAAAAGTTCAGGTGGTCCGCAAAGGATCTGAAGCGAGTATCGGTACTCAACCAGAAGAAGAAAGAATATAAGGGCCTCAGAGTATAGGAACATCTGAATAATTCGAAGCTTATTTACCAAGGAATTATGATTTCCAAATCGGGGGATCAGAGGCAGACGCTCTGATCAAAGATAAGTAAGTTGAATAGAATTACATGGACAATCAACCAAGGTTTCATTTACCGAGAAACAACTCATGCCCGGAATGACGTCTGAGCCGGAAGGATGAATTCACAGGAATCAACTGATGATTGCGAGCATTCACAAATGCATTGAATCAGGGGACTCAAGATGATAATGACAAAGGATGTCAACGAAGATTACTGGACATATGGAATTAGCCATAGTGTAGGCAGTCAAGAGTTTCAAGAGTAATAGGTGGCAGAGGATTATCGGAAGATCGATTAGCAATACGAAGTATTTTGTGAAACACTTGAGCAACTGGGGATGAATGTATGAATGGCAATTATGTGCAGCTATCCACAGGGATTTATCGATGGTAAAGAATTGCAAGAGTGGTGGGCACAAGGGTCTTGGGGACTCATCGGAGAGTGTCTTCCTAACCATCTGGTACTTCAAGAGTAGCGGGAACATCTTTATCAAGTGGCTCTCCGGGAGAAAATGGTTACGAGAACCTAGCGTCTGAGTTAGTAAAATTTTAACCCGAAAGGATGAGAAGTTCAGAACCCAGAGTATAGAAGAGGAATAAAAGATCCTATTCCCATCCATGTGCAACGTGGACCATCCATGTGCAACATGGGCCCGCAACCCACACAGCACTGTTAGTAAAATAGTTTTTCAAAGACTAGACTCAACTTCGACCAAGGAATTGGAAGGGGGCTTCCTACAGGCAGTTGGCTCTCATACCAACTTGTGACGCCCCTGCTCGACCGTGCACTAATCATACACGCAAACGTGCACGCTCGAGAACAGAGACTCACGGGAAGAATATCACAACACAACTCTAAACTCAAATTCAAACATAAATCATCATATTACAAACGAGGGGTCACGAGGACCCGAATACATAAGTCATACAAACCATAATATCTGGGTACAGACATAGTTAGTCAAGTTTGCCTTAAGAAGGCTAGCACAAACAACGACACTGATCGAAGAGGCGCCGGCCTCCTGCCCGGGAGCCTCCGAACTACTCCTGGTCGGCTGGCTCAACCCAGTAGTACGTGCCTCCGGGAGTCTCCTGGTAGTAGTCTCCTGTGGCGGCGTCTGGCTCCTGGACTCCATCGTCTGTTTTCATCAAGTGGGTATGGGGGAAAAAGATAGCAAAGCAACCGTGAGTACTCATCCAAAGTACTCGCAAGACTGACATCAGAACTATTCTAAATGCATTGTATAAAAGGAGTGGGGTTATATCTTTGGACTGTACTGCAGAATGCTGGAACAGAGGGGGAGAGGCCTAGCCTATCGAAGAGTAGCATCTTGAAGCAGTTCTTGTAGCATCAGAAGAGAGTAGAGCAAGATAATATATATCAATCATAGTTTAGTATAGCCCTGAGATACTTCCTCGACTACCCTGCGAGAAAGTGATCCCGAGAGCAGTAGTAACAGTTTATCATTGTGACAGTATCCATTTGTAGTTGTAGCGGATCAAGATACAACTCCGAGCGTCCTGTTACCGTGGACACGGCTATTTGAATAGATAACTTCCCTGCAGGGGTGCACCACTGTTACCCAGCACGCTCGATTACATCTGGCCGGATACATTTGCTGGGTAATACCCGGCCTCGGGTAATCGACACGAAGCAGCGTCCTACCTAGGCTCAGCAGAGAGGTCAGCACGCCGGTCTAAATCGTAAGCATGAAGGGGTCTTGGGCCATCGCCCTTCGCACTCCTGCACGTTGCGTGACTGGCCGGGGCCCAAGCGCGACTGTGGAAGCACCACAGACGTAACCAGCTCACCCCAACAATCAGCCCGCATCTCTGAGCTGTGACATCTGAAGAGCTTTCGGGAGAAATGTACGACGTAGAGGGTCCCATAACCATTATCCCACGTGGTGGTAGTGCGTATAGGGCCAACGACCCACTCAGATCAAATACCCAAATCCGTTTAAGCATGTTTAGTAACTCGCAGAGACGAACAGGGCTCCTGTTGCTCCGACTTGGTAAGACATGTCGCGCGGGTACTCTTGGAGCCGACCCGTCTTTAAGAGTATTCTCTCGCGGGCACCCTTGGGGCCAGCCCGACTTTAACAGTTTAAGTATTGCAATGTAAACATTTCCGTGATCCTCACCCAGAGTGATCACGGCCCGGTAACAAGCATGGCAGACGGACAAGGGTGATGGGCTAGCTGATGGAACATAACATAGCTAACTAAGCATAATAGGATAGCAGGCGATGTGTCAATAGCAGGCGACAACATCAGGCTATGCATCAGAATAGGAGCTATCAGAACAGTAGCAGGGGCAATACTAATGCAAGCATAAGAGAGAGGAGAGTGGGCGATATCTTATGATCAAGAGGGTTTTGCTTGCCTGGAAGCTCTGCTGAAGGGGTCTGGTCGTCGGCGACGTCGTCGTACACAGCGGTGTCGTCGGTAGTCTCGGGGGCTATCGGGAGAGAAGGAGGGGGAAGAAACAATAAATACACAGCAATAATGCAACAGGGATGCATGGCATGCCTAAATGTTATGCAGAGGTGTTATACTGCCTATCTAATTGCATTAGTTATTTTAGGAATTTATTTGGATTTATTTTATTAAGGTTAGGCACTATTCATTTATCGGATACGGGCAAAATGTTCTATGTTCAGTATGTTAGAGGGGTGTGGCAGGCATGTGGATAGGTTATTCAGATTTTACATATTTTTCAGTGACTGGACTAATTAAACAGAGTTTAAATTAACTAACTAACCTATTTAACTGGTGGGCCCACACTGTCAGTGGCTGATTAGACTAATTAATTTAATTAACAATTTTATTAACGTTTTATTTATTTTTAAAAATGTTTTAAATAGGCGGGACCCACATGTCAGTGACATGGGGCCGCCACGTCAGCGGTGGACCGGGTCAACTGGGCCCGCGGTCCCACCAGTCAGTGGCACAGGGGCCCCACACGGCAGGCCCCGTCGGCGACGACCGGCGACCAAATCCGCGGCGGCACGGCCTCGGGTGTCGTCGGAATTCGGCCACAGGGCACGGGGAGGGGCGCGGTTAGGCTCATTCGAACGGGCTCTCTGAGCCGCGTCGAATGGCGGTGGTGCGGTGGCCGGAGGAGCTCCGTAGCGACGACGGCGAGCTCGTCGACGGGTGGCCGGAATCGGGCGCAAGCGGAAACGGAGCTACGGGGCACGAGGGGGAGTTCTAGGGGCACAGGCGGACGTAGCACGGTGCACTGAGCACGTTCTCGTGCTCGGGCGAGCACGGCAGCAGCTACCACGTCGGCGGCGAGCTGCACGGCGACGCTGGCTTCGGACGGCGACGACATAGGCGGCTACGAGCGCGGGGAGAAGCCGGAGAGAGGGAGAGAAGACGGCGAGGCTCACCGGGAGCCTGTAGAAGTGCTAAAGTGCGCGCGGGGAGGTCGGACGGCGACGAATTCGACGGCAGCGTGTGGCGGGTCCGAGGAAGAAGACGACCTCGTCGGCGTCTATGTGGGGGCTCCGAGCTCGAAGTAGACGGGGCAGGGGAAGCAGTCGAGGACGGCGGTGACTATGGGCTAGTCGGAGAAGCAATCGGGGCTCGGCAGCCGCGGGATCGAGTGGAGGACGACGGCGAGCTTTCGGGCAAGGTGGGAGAGAGAGCTAGCGGCCGAGGGGGGAAATATCGGGAGGCCGGCTAGGGTTTCCAGGGGGGTGGTCTTATCCCCTGCGCCCTCTGTAGCGACACGGGAGCGAGGAGACGCGGCGGGGACAGCTCGCCGGCGACGGGCGCGGTCGGTGCGCGCGAGCGACCGAGGCTGAACAGGAAGGAGGGAGGCGACTGTGCGGGGTGGGCTGGGCCGACTGGTTGACTAGAGCCCAGCACGGTAGGCCTTTTTCTATTTTCTTTCTTTTCTTTTCTGTTTTTCCTTTTTAGCTTCTGTTTAGTAATTAGTTTAGCCACAATTTTAGTTTTGTAAAATAGGTGACTTAGCTCAATAAATACGGTGAAATATTTAGCACTGTTATAAAAAGGTTTGGAGTCCATATGATTTCTCTTGAATTTTAATTAAATGAAAAGGTATTTAATATTGCTGTTCTGGTTCTGTTTGAGGATGTTAGGGTCATTTAACTAATTCAATTAATATTTATTATATTTTTATAATTGCCTCTGGATTATTTGCAATATTTTGAACATTTTAGTTTTCACATTTGGACAACTTTTATTTTCACTTTAAATTTGAATTGGAATTTGAAATGAGATATGATGCAAATGATGATCATGACTGGTTAATCCTGTTGACTTGGCACTATCAAAAGGGTGATCACTGTAGCTATTACATGGGGATGTTACAATTCTCCTCCTCTAAAAGAAATTCTCGTCCCAAGAATTAAGAGGTAGAGTAGGGGAAAAGGTCCGGCTACGAAATTCTAACGAATCTTCTGGTTCTTGTTGCTGTCATCGAAGAGGTTGATCCGTTATGTTGATGTCTTTATTGCTCTGTTCTAGGTCCTCATGATGTAGTCGTTATCCTTTCTTCGGGATCCTCATCGTACTTACGAAAAGGGATAGGGGGTAGCTCCGGAAGGACGGGCCTTTACAAGGGCGATTATCAGGTGGATAACTCAGAGAATGTGGCAGAAGGTATCTCTCGAATTGAAACTTAAGAAAACATCAAGAGCAAAGTACGAAGATATAATAAGGAGTTTCAAGCGGATAGGCAATCGTTCGATGCCTGAAACAGAGTGTGGAAGGGGTTCAGAGCAACGAAAATAAGTATTGCAGCTGATACCAAAATAAATCATCTCTCGGAAGGTGGCTCATGATTTACATACGAGGCTAAGCACAAGGAATAACTTTGGAAACATGGGGGTGCACAGGAGAGTCAGGTTTTGATCCTGTGGAACTGTGATGAGTGCCGATTAAAAGTAGGAAGGGCGGTGACATCTTGCACGGTCACGATAGCAAGACATGTCAGAGGATATCTTGTCAGCTATGCCGACAACAACGTCGGTACCAAGTGTGGGGACAAAGAGAACCGTTTTCCTGCTCGTTGAAACGAGGCGGACCAATAGGCAAAGTTCTCGTCCACCGATGGTTTCCGGAATATCATCAACAATAGTAACATGGTTTTTCTGACAGAGTTGTACACCGAGGTGTTTACATAAGCAGGGAATTATTACTGCTTAAATCATATAAATCACAAGAAAGGTTAAACTAACCATTGGAAAGGAAAACATGTTTATCAGATTAAACAGACCAATGGAAAGAAAAATGTGATCACTCACAAGTGTTGGTGTATATCTTTCCCAAGGACAAGCAGAGCAGGATATCCATGACAACATAGTAGGTAGATAACATTTAGGTAAAGGGGCGAGGAAATTCATGATGTTACCCATACAACGGTGTTTGGATAAAATGATCAAGAAACATTTAGCATTGCGCTCCAATGTTCTTGTTGATGTTCGGAATACCACAATCATGCTTCGGGGTAGCAACAATATGGTGCTCCAAGTAAGGGTTGGAGTTGAAGATCACAAGAAATACTCAAGGAACAATTCCAGGGATAACACGAAACTTAAGGTATAATCAAAAGATGTCCAAGTTTGGGTTGAAAAGAGGGCAAGGATGTTGTCGATGACAACACAAATTAAATAGGGGCAAGGGTGGTATTACTCATCATGGATTCAATCCACAACTTTAAGGAAATCAAAAGGTTGACGATGATCATGACATATTTTGTCGAGAGGTTTCATGAAGATGTGATCGATCAGCGACGACATCAAGCAAAAGGGGTGGTGAAGCTAAAGGTCAACGGAACCACGGATATGACACAAACTCAGAATTAACCTTGCGGTTCAAGAAGAAACGATATGACAAAGAAGCTCGATGTAGGCTTAGCTCATCGGCAAGAATTGTGCCCCGGGAAGAAGGACCAGGTAGCACAGTTAAAATTTAGTATGATAATGATGTAGCCGATCAGGCTAGGAATGACATGATGGAGTATTAAGCTTCCCAGCAACAAAGTACTACAAGTACTTAACCATAGGGTGGATTCGACTCACTTATCGATGTTCATGGTTGACAAACAACTCAAAAACCGTGGAATGACTAAGACGGTGAAAGGTATTACTCTACCAAGGATTTAAAAGAGATAGTGCAATAGCACGATATCCTCGAGATACCAGAGGGTAATACTCGAAGGTAGGTTAGAATAGAGGTTGGATAGGCGTAATGATCTGCAGAAGACAAGTGCTTTAACTTGTCTGGGAAATGGAATCAAAGAAGAACAACATGGTCAGAACCATGATTGCAAGGGACCGATTCAAGGATACAAGATGAATTTATACCAAGGGGATAATTATTTTACGAGAAGCTTCTATGATAAGATCTACATCATGTCCATGGGCATGAACATAAATGTTCAAGGTCGACTCCCACTTCTTCAATGCATAACCTTCCATTCACTTCTTGCTTTCGATGAAGTTGTAGTGCTGAAATTTATCTGGCGAAACACCAGTAGAGTATAACTCATAGAAGTTTCCGGGTTCACACAGATTAGGAAAAGCATTGGTTCAACCCATCGGGATATTTTAGAAACCTATACAACACAATTATAACAGCAACGGATACAAGCTCGAAAGCAGAGGGCTGACGACACGGAGCAGATGATACAATTCGCAAAAGGCCTTTTGTATCAGGGGAAATTCGTCAATGATTGAAAATACAAGGGAACTGTCGGTTAGAAATCCACCAAAAGTTCAGGTGGTCCGCAAAGGATCTGAAGCGAGTATCGGTACTCAACCAGAAGAAGAAAGAATATAAGGGCCTCAGAGTATAGGAACATCTGAATAATTCGAAGCTTATTTACCAAGGAATTATGATTTCCAAATCGGGGGATCAGAGGCAGACGCTCTGATCAAAGATAAGTAAGTTGAATAGAATTACATGGACAATCAACCAAGGTTTGATTTACCGAGAAACAACTCATGCCCGGAATGACGTCTGAGCCGGAAGGATGAATTCACAGGAATCAACTGATGATTGCGAGCATTCACAAATGCATTGAATCAGGGGACTCAAGATGATAATGACAAAGGATGTCAACGAAGATTACTGGACATATGGAATTAGCCATAGTGTAGGCAGTCAAGAGTTTCAAGAGTAATAGGTGGCAGAGGATTATCGGAAGATCGATTAGCAATACGAAGTATTTTGTGAAACACTTGAGCAACTGGGGATGAATGTATGAATGGCAATTATGTGCAGCTATCCACAGGGATTTATCGATGGTAAAGAATTGCAAGAGTGGTGGGCACAAGGGTCTTGGGGACTCATCGGAGAGTGTCTTCCTAACCATCTGGTACTTCAAGAGTAGCGGGAATATCTGTATCAAGTGACTCTCCGGGAGAAAATGGTTACGAGAACCTAGCGTCTGAGTTAGTAAATTTTTAACCCGAATGGATGAGAAGTTCAGAACCCAGAGTATAGAAGAGGAATAAAAGATCCTATTCCCATCCAGGTGCAACGTGGACCATCCATGTGCAACATGGGCCCGCAACCCACACAGCACTGTTAGTAAAATAGTTTTTCAAAGACTAGACTCAACTTCGACCAAGGAATTGGAAGGGGGCTTCCTACAGGCAGTTGGCTCTCATACCAACTTGTGACGCCCCTGCTCGACCGTGCACTAATCATACACGCAAACGTGCACGCTCGAGAACAGAGACTCACGGGAAGAATATCACAACACAACTCTAAACTCAAATTCAAACATAAATCATCATATTACAAACGAGGGGTCACGAGGACCCGAATACATAAGTCATACAAACCATAATATCTGGGTACAAACATAGTTAGTCAAGTTTGCCTTAAGAAGGCTAGCACAAACAACGACACTGATCGAAGAGGCGCCGGCCTCCTGCCCGGGAGCCTCCGAACTACTCCTGGTCGGCTGGCTCAACCCAGTAGTACGTGCCTCCGGGAGTCTCCTGGTAGTAGTCTCCTGTGGCGGCGTCTGGCTCCTGGACTCCATCGTCTGTTTTCATCAAGTGGGTATGGGGGAAAAAGATAGCAAAGCAACCGTGAGTACTCATCCAAAGTACTCGCAAGACTGACATCAGAACTATTCTAAATGCATTGTATAAAAGGAGTGGGGTTATATCTTTGGACTGTACTGCAGAATGCTGGAACAGAGGGGGAGAGGCCTAGCCTATCGAAGAGTAGCATCTTGAAGCAGTTCTTGTAGCATCAGAAGAGAGTAGAGCAAGATAATATATATCAATCATAGTTTAGTATAGCCCTGAGATACTTCCTCGACTACCCTGCGAGAAAGTGATCCCGAGAGCAGTAGTAACAGTTTATCATTGTGACAGTATCCATTTGTAGTTGTAGCGGATCAAGATACAACTCCGAGCGTCCTGTTACCGTGGACACGGCTATTTGAATAGATAACTTCCCTGCAGGGGTGCACCACTGTTACCCAGCACGCTCGATTACATCTGGCCGGATACATTTGCTGGGTAATACCCGGCCTCGGGTAATCGACACGAAGCAGCGTCCTACCTAGGCTCAGCAGAGAGGTCAGCACGCCGGTCTAAATCGTAAGCATGAAGGGGTCTTGGGCCATCGCCCTTCGCACTCCTGCACGTTGCGTGACTGGCCGGGGCCCAAGCGCGACTGTGGAAGCACCACAGACGTAACCAGCTCACCCCAACAATCAGCCCGCATCTCTGAGCTGTGACATCTGAAGAGCTTTCGGGAGAAATGTACGACGTAGAGGGTCCCATAACCATTATCCCACGTGGTGGTAGTGCGTATAGGGCCAACGACCCACTCAGATCAAATACCCAAATCCGTTTAAGCATGTTTAGTAACTCGCAGAGACGAACAGGGCTCCTGTTGCTCCGACTTGGTAAGACATGTCGCGCGGGTACTCTTGGAGCCGACCCGTCTTTAAGAGTATTCTCTCGCGGGCACCCTTGGGGCCAGCCCGACTTTAACAGTTTAAGTATTGCAATGTAAACATTTCCGTGATCCTCACCCAGAGTGATCACGGCCCGGTAACAAGCATGGCAGACGGACAAGGGTGATGGGCTAGCTGATGGAACATAACATAGCTAACTAAGCATAATAGGATAGCAGGCGATGTGTCAATAGCAGGCGACAACATCAGGCTATGCATCAGAATAGGAGCTATCAGAACAGTAGCAGGGGCAATACTAATGCAAGCATAAGAGAGAGGAGAGTGGGCGATATCTTATGATCAAGAGGGTTTTGCTTGCCTGGAAGCTCTGCTGAAGGGGTCTGGTCGTCGGCGACGTCGTCGTACACAGCGGTGTCGTCGGTAGTCTCGGGGGCTATCGGGAGAGAAGGAGGGGGAAGAAACAATAAATACACAGCAATAATGCAACAGGGATGCATGGCATGCCTAAATGTTATGCAGAGGTGTTATACTGCCTATCTAATTGCATTAGTTATTTTAGGAATTTATTTGGATTTATTTTATTAAGGTTAGGCACTATTCATTTATCGGATACGGGCAAAATGTTCTATGTTCAGTATGTTAGAGGGGTGTGGCAGGCATGTGGATAGGTTATTCAGATTTTACATATTTTTCAGTGACTGGACTAATTATACAGAGTTTAAATTAACTAACTAACCTATTTAACTGGTGGGCCCGCACTGTCAGTGGCTGATTAGACTAATTAATTTAATTAACAATTTTATTAACGTTTTATTTATTTTTAAAAATGTTTTAAATAGGCGGGACCCACATGTCAGTGACATGGGGCCGCCACGTCAGCGGTGGACCGGGTCAACTGGGCCCGCGGTCCCACCAGTCAGTGGCACAGGGGCCCCACATGGCAGGCCCCGTCGGCGACGACCGGCGACCAAATCCGCGGCGGCACGACCTCGGGTGTCGTCGGAATTCGGCCACAGGGCACGGGGAGGGGCGCGGTTAGGCTCATTCGAACGGGCTCTCTGAGCCGCATCGAATGGCGGTGGTGCGGTGGCCGGAGGAGCTCCGTAGCGACGACGGCGAGCTCGTCGACGGGTGGCCGGAATCGGGCGCAAGCGGAAACGGAGCTACGGGGCACGAGGGGGAGTTCTAGGGGCACAGGCGGACGTAGCACGGTGCACTGAGCACGTTCTCGTGCTCGGGCGAGCACGGCAGCAGCTACCACGTCGGCGGCGAGCTGCACGGCGACGCTGGCTTCGGACGGCGACGACATAGGCGGCTACGAGCGCGGGGAGAAGCCGGAGAGAGGGAGAGAAGACGGCGAGGCTCACCGGGAGCCTGTAGACGTGCTAAAGTGCGCGCGGGGAGGTCGGACGGCGACGAATTCGACGGCAGCGTGTGGCGGGTCCGAGGAAGAAGACGACCTCGTCGGCGTCTATGTGGGGGCTCCGAGCTCGAAGTAGACGGGGCAGGGGAAGCAGTCGAGGACGGCGGTGACTATGGGCTAGTCGGAGAAGCGATCGAGGCTCGGCAGCCGCGGGATCGAGTGGAGGACGACGGCGAGCTTTCGGGCGAGGTGGGAGAGAGAGCTAGCGGCCGAGGGGGGAAATATCGGGAGGCCGGCTAGGGTTTCCAGGGGGGTGGTCTTATCCCCTGCGCCCTCTGTAGCGACACGGGAGCGAGGAGACGCGGCGAGGACAGCTCGCCGGCGACGGGCGCGGTCGGTGCGCGCGAGCGACCGAGGCTGAACAGGAAGGAGGGAGGCGACCGTGCGGGGTGGGCTGGGCCGACTGGTTGACTAGAGCCCAGCACGGTAGGCCTTTTTCTATTTTCTTTCTTTTCTTTTCTGTTTTTCCCTTTTAGCTTCTGTTTAGTAATTAGTTTAGCCACAATTTTAGTTTTGTAAAATAGGTGACTTAGCTCAATAAATACGGTGAAATATTTAGCACTGTTATAAAAAGGTTTGGAGTCCATATGATTTCTCTTGAATTTTAATTAAATGAAAAGGTATTTAATATTGCTGTTCTGGTTCTGTTTGAGGATGTTAGGGTCATTTAACTAATTCAATTAATATTGATTATATTTTTATAATTGCCTCTGGATTATTTGCAATATTTTGAACATTTTAGTTTTCACATTTGGACAACTTTTATTTTCACTTTAAATTTGAATTGGAATTTGAAATGAGATATGATGCAAATGATGATCATGACTGGTTAATCCTGTTGACTTGGCACTATCAAAAGGGTGATCACTGTAGCTATTACATGGGGATGTTACAATTCTCCTCCTCTAAAAGAAATTCTCGTCCCGAGAATTAAGAGGTAGAGTAGGGGAAAAGGTCCGGCTACGAAATTCTAACGAATCTTCTGGTTCTTGTTGCTGTCATCGAAGAGGTTGATCCGTTATGTTGATGTCTTTATTGCTCTGTTCTAGGTCCTCATGATGTAGTCGTTATCCTTTCTTCGGGATCCTCATCGTACTTACGAAAAGGGATAGGGGGTAGCTCCGGAAGGACGGGCCTTTACAAGGGCGATTATCAGGTGGATAACTCAGAGAATGTGGCAGAAGGTATCTCTCGAATTGAAACTTAAGAAAACATCAAGAGCAAAGTACGAAGATATAATAAGGAGTTTCAAGCGGATAGGCAATCGTTCGATGCCTGAAACAGAGTGTGGAAGGGGTTCAGAGCAACGAAAATAAGTATTGCAGCTGATACCAAAATAAATCATCTCTCGGAAGGTGGCTCATGATTTACATACGAGGCTAAGCACAAGGAATAACTTTGGAAACATGGGGGTGCACAGGAGAGTCAGGTTTTGATCCTGTGGAACTGTGATGAGTGCCGATTAAAAGTAGGAAGGGCGGTGACATCTTGCACGGTCACGATAGCAAGACATGTCAGAGGATATCTTGTCAGCTATGCCGACAACAACGTCGGTACCAAGTGTGGGGACAAAGAGAACCGTTTTCCTGCTCGTTGAAACGAGGCGGACCAATAGGCAAAGTTCTCGTCCACCGATGGTTTCCGGAATATCATCAACAATAGTAACATGGTTTTTCTGACAGAGTTGTACACCGAGGTGTTTACATAAGCAGGGAATTATTACTGCTTAAATCATATAAATCACAAGAAAGGTTAAACTAACCATTGGAAAGGAAAACATGTTTATCAGATTAAACAGACCAATGGAAAGAAAAATGTGATCACTCACAAGTGTTGGTGTATATCTTTCCCAAGGACAAGCAGAGCAGGATATCCATGACAACATAGTAGGTAGATAACATTTAGGTAAAGGGGCGAGGAAATTCATGATGTTACCCATACAACGGTGTTTGGATAAAATGATCAAGAAACATTTAGCATTGCGCTCCAATGTTCTTGTTGATGTTCGGAATACCACAATCATGCTTCGGGGTAGCAACAATATGGTGCTCCAAGTAAGGGTTGGAGTTGAAGATCACAAGAAATACTCAAGGAACAATTCCAGGGATAACACGAAACTTAAGGTATAATCAAAAGATGTCCAAGTTTGGGTTGAAAAGAGGGCAAGGATGTTGTCGATGACAACACAAATTAAATAGGGGCAAGGGTGGTATTACTCATCATGGATTCAATCCACAACTTTAAGGAAATCAAAAGGTTGACGATGATCATGACATATTTTGTCGAGAGGTTTCATGAAGATGTGATCGATCAGCGACGACATCAAGCAAAAGGGGTGGTGAAGCTAAAGGTCAACGGAACCACGGATATGACACAAACTCAGAATTAACCTTGCGGTTCAAGAAGAAACGATATGACAAAGAAGCTCGATGTAGGCTTAGCTCATCGGCAAGAATTGTGCCCCGGGAAGAAGGACCAGGTAGCACAGTTAAAATTTAGTATGATAATGATGTAGCCGATCAGGCTAGGAATGACATGATGGAGTATTAAGCTTCCCAGCAACAAAGTACTACAAGTACTTAACCATAGGGTGGATTCGACTCACTTATCGATGTTCATGGTTGACAAACAACTCAAAAACCGTGGAATGACTAAGACGGTGAAAGGTATTACTCTACCAAGGATTTAAAAGAGATAGTGCAATAGCACGATATCCTCGAGATACCAGAGGGTAATACTCGAAGGTAGGTTAGAATAGAGGTTGGATAGGCGTAATGATCTGCAGAAGACAAGTGCTTTAACTTGTCTGGGAAATGGAATCAAAGAAGAACAACATGGTCAGAACCATGATTGCAAGGGACCGATTCAAGGATACAAGATGAATTTATACCAAGGGGATAATTATTTTACGAGAAGCTTCTATGATAAGATCTACATCATGTCCATGGGCATGAACATAAATGTTCAAGGTCGACTCCCACTTCTTCAATGCATAACCTTCCATTCACTTCTTGCTTTCGATGAAGTTGTAGTGCTGAAATTTATCTGGCGAAACACCAGTAGAGTATAACTCATAGAAGTTTCCGGGTTCACACAGATTAGGAAAAGCATTGGTTCAACCCATCGGGATATTTTAGAAACCTATACAACACAATTATAACAGCAACGGATACAAGCTCGAAAGCAGAGGGCTGACGACACGGAGCAGATGATACAATTCGCAAAAGGCCTTTTGTATCAGGGGAAATTCGTCAATGATTGAAAATACAAGGGAACTGTCGGTTAGAAATCCACCAAAAGTTCAGGTGGTCCGCAAAGGATCTGAAGCGAGTATCGGTACTCAACCAGAAGAAGAAAGAATATAAGGGCCTCAGAGTATAGGAACATCTGAATAATTCGAAGCTTATTTACCAAGGAATTATGATTTCCAAATCGGGGGATCAGAGGCAGACGCTCTGATCAAAGATAAGTAAGTTGAATAGAATTACATGGACAATCAACCAAGGTTTGATTTACCGAGAAACAACTCATGCCCGGAATGACGTCTGAGCCGGAAGGATGAATTCACAGGAATCAACTGATGATTGCGAGCATTCACAAATGCATTGAATCAGGGGACTCAAGATGATAATGACAAAGGATGTCAACGAAGATTACTGGACATATGGAATTAGCCATAGTGTAGGCAGTCAAGAGTTTCAAGAGTAATAGGTGGCAGAGGATTATCGGAAGATCGATTAGCAATACGAAGTATTTTGTGAAACACTTGAGCAACTGGGGATGAATGTATGAATGGCAATTATGTGCAGCTATCCACAGGGATTTATCGATGGTAAAGAATTGCAAGAGTGGTGGGCACAAGGGTCTTGGGGACTCATCGGAGAGTGTCTTCCTAACCATCTGGTACTTCAAGAGTAGCGGGAATATCTGTATCAAGTGACTCTCCGGGAGAAAATGGTTACGAGAACCTAGCGTCTGAGTTAGTAAATTTTTAACCCGAATGGATGAGAAGTTCAGAACCCAGAGTATAGAAGAGGAATAAAAGATCCTATTCCCATCCATGTGCAACGTGGACCAGCCATGTGCAACATGGGCCCGCAACCCACACAGCACTGTTAGTAAAATAGTTTTTCAAAGACTAGACTCAACTTCGACCAAGGAATTGGAAGGGGGCTTCCTACAGGTAGTTGGCTCTCATACCAACTTGTGACGCCCCTGCTCGACCGTGCACTAATCATACACGCAAACGTGCACGCTCGAGAACAGAGACTCACGGGAAGAATATCACAACACAACTCTAAACTCAAATTCAAACATAAATCATCATATTACAAACCAGGGGTCACGAGGACCTGAATACATAAGTCATACAAACCATAATATCTGGGTACAGACATAGTTAGTCAAGTTTGCCTTAAGAAGGCTAGCACAAACAACGACACTGATCGAAGAGGCGCAGGCCTCCTGCCCGGGAGCCTCCGAACTACTCCTGGTCGGCTGGCTCAACCCAGTAGTACGTGCCTCCGGGAGTCTCCTGGTAGTAGTCTCCTGTGGCGGCGTCTGGCTCCTGGACTCCATCGTCTGTTTTCATCAAGTGGGTATGGGGGAAAAAGATAGCAAAGCAACCGTGAGTACTCATCCAAAGTACTCGCAAGACTGACATCAAAACTATACTAAATGCATTGTATCAAAGGAGTGGGGTTATATCTTTGGACTGTACTGCAGAATGCTGGAACAGAGGGGGAGAGGCCTAGCCTATCGAAGACTAGCATCTTGAAGCAGTTCTTGCAGCATCAGAAGAGAGTAGAGCAAGATAATATATATCAATCATAGTTTAGTATAGCCCTGAGATACTTCCTCGACTACCCTGCGAGAAAGTGATCCCGAGAGCAGTAGTAACAGTTTATCATTGTGACAGTATCCATTTGTAGTTGTAGCGGATCAAGATACAACTCCGAGCGTCCTGTTACCGTGGACACGGCTATTCGAATAGATAACTTCCCTACAGGGGTGCACTACTATTACCCAGCACGCTCGATTCCATCTGGATGGATACATTTGCTGGGTCATACCTGGCCTCGGGTAATCGACACGAAGCAGCGTCCTACCTAGGCTCAGCAGAGAGGTCAGCACGCCAGTCTAAATCCTAAGCACGAAGGGGTCTTGTGCCATCGCCCTTCGCACTCCTGCACGTTGCGTGACTGGCCGGGGCCCAAGCACGACTGTGGAAGCACCACAGACGTAACCAGCTCACCCCAACAATCAGCCCGCATCTCTGAGCTGTGACATCTGAAGAGCTTTCGGGAGAAACATACGACGTAGAGGGTCCCATAACCATTATCCCACGTGGTGGTAGTGCGTATAGGGCCAACGACCCACTCAGATCAAATACCCAAATCCGTTTAAGCATGTTTAGTAACTCGCAGAGACGAACAGGGCTCCTGTTGCTCCGACTTGGTAAGACATGTCGCGCGGGTGCTCTTGGAGCCGCCCGTCTTTAAGTGTATTCTCTCGCGGGCACCCTTGGGGTCAGTCCGACTTTAACAGTTTAAGTATTGCAATGTAAACATTTCCGTGATCCTCACCCAGAGTGATCACGGCCCGGTAACAAGCATGGCAGACGGACAAGGGTGATGGGCTAGCTGGTGGAACATAACATAGCTAACTAAGCATAATAGGATAGCAGGCGACAACATCAGGCTATGCATCAGAATAGGAGCTATCGGAACAGTAGCAGGGGCAATACTAATGCAAGCATAAGAGAGAGGAGAGTGGGCGATATCTTATGATCAAGGGGGTTTTGCTTGCCTGGAAGCTCTGCTGAAGGGGTCTGGTCGTCCGCGACGTCGTCGTACACAGCGGTGTCGTCGGCAGTCTCGGGGGCTATCGGGAGAGAAGGAGGGGGAAGAAACAATAAATACACGGCAATAATGCAACAGGGATGCATGACATGCCTAAATGTTATGCAGAGGTGTTATACTGCCTATCTAATTGCATTAGTTATTTTAGGAATTTATTTGGATTTATTTTATTAAGGTTAGGCACTATTCATTTATCGGATACGGGCAAAATGTTTTATGTTCAGTATGTTAGAGGGGTGTGGCAGGCATGTGGATAGGTTATTCAGATTCTACATATTTTTCTGATCATTTTACATATATAAATTATTTTCATCCGAGTTACGGTTTAAAAGATATGATTTTTCAAAGTTTTAATCATTTTCTGGAATTATTTTAATTATTTAAATCCGAATTATCCAGAATAGTGTAGGGTGACGTCATCATGACGTATTGCTGACGTCAGCAGTCGACAGTCCGCTGACCAGAGTCAAACCTGACCAGTGGGTCCCACTGGTCAGTGACAGGACTAATTAAACAGAGTTTAAATTAACTAACTAACCTATTTAACTGGTGGGCCCGCACTGTCAGTGGCTGATTAGACTAATTAATTTAATTAACAATTTTATTAACGTTTTATTTATTTTTAAAAATGTTTTAAATAGGCGGGACCCACATGTCAGTGACATGGGGCCGCCACGTCAGCGGTGGACCGGGTCAACGGGGCCCGTGGTCCCACCAGTCAGTAGCACAGGGGCCCCACACGGCAGGCCACGTCGGCGACGACCGGCGACCAAATCCGCGGCGGCGCGGCCTCGGGTGTCATCGGAATTCGGCCACAGGGCACGGGGAGGGGCGTGGTTAGGCTCATTCGAACGGGCTATCTGAGCCGCGTCGAATGACGGTGGTGCCGTGGCCGGAGGAGCTCCGTAGCGACGACGGCGAGCTCGTCGACGGGTGGCCGGAATCGGGCGCAAGCGGAAACGAAGCTAAAGTGCGCGCGGGGAGGTCGGACGGCGACGAATTCGAGGAAGAAGACGACCTCGTCGGCGTCGATGTGGGGGCTCCGAGCTCGAAGTAGACGGGGCAGGGGAAGCAGTCGAGGACGGCAGTGACGATGGGCTAGTCGGAGAAGCGATCGGGGCTCGGCAACCGCAGGATCGAGTGGAGGACGGCGGCGAGCTTTCGGGCGAGGTGGGAGAGAGAGCTAGCGGGCGAGGGGGAAAATATCGGGAGGCCGGCTAGGGTTTCCAGGTGGGCGGTCTTATCCTCTCCGCCCTCTGTAGCGACGCGGGAGCGAGGAGACGCGGCGGGGACAGCTCGCCGGCGACGGGCGCGGTCGGTGCGCGCGAGCGACCGAGGCTGAACAGGGAGGAGGGAGGCGACCGTGCGGGGTGGGCAGGGCCGACTGGTTGACTAGAGCCCAGCACGGTAGGCCTTTTTCTATTTTCTTTCTTTTCTTTTCTGTTTTTCCTTTTTAGCTTCTGTTTAGTAATTAGTTTAGCCACAATTTTAGTTTTGTAAAATATGTGACTTAGCTCAATAAATACAGTGAAATATTTAGCACTGTTATAAAAAGGTTTGGAGTCCATATGATTTCTCTTGAATTTTAATTAAATGAAAAGGTATTTAATATTGCTGTTCTGGTTCTGTTTGAGGATGTTAGAGTCATTTAACTAATTCAATTAATATTGATTATATTTTTATAATTGCCTCTGGATTATTTGCAATATTTTGTACATTTTAGTTTTCACATTTGGACAACTTTTATTTTCACTTTAAATTTGAATTTCAATTTGAATTGGAATTTGAAATGAGATATGATGCAAATGATGATCATGACTGGTTAATCCTGCTGACTTGGCACTATCAAAAGGGTGATCACTGTAGCTATTACATGGGGATGTTGCACTAGTGTTCCCACCCGACCAGTGGCTCGGGGGCTACTGCATTGAAGATTCAATGCTGAAAATTCAAAGTGCAAAATAGTTTCCGAGGAGATTACGATCCTCAGGTTGGTCGGCCGCACCCAACCTGAGTCTCGGGGGCTACTGCACACCACGTTTCTATTCCTAAAGTATGCTGCCGAGCAACGACTTGATCCTCAGGCCGATTTCGCGAATCGACCTGAGTCTCAGGGGCTACTGGGATCAGCGGTTTTATATTTTCCTTCAGGTGCATCTCGGATTTTCGGCCAACACACACCTTGAGGGCTACTGGCTATACATCTCGGCAGAGAATAAATTGCACCAATCAACAAAAAATCAGCCCACGGCCGAGGTGGTGCACCACCTCGGAAGCAGTCCGACGTAAAGCTCAGATGCAAGTGGCTGGCTCCGTAGAGGGCGTTTCTGGCATTAAGCTTGGCTGAACTCCTTCAAACTTTTTTAAAGACAAGGTACTTTATGCCTCCGCGGATGCAGTCCGGCGCTGGAGCTCGGATACAAACCGGCGTTGGAGCTCGGCTGCTAAAATGTACCTCAGATATAGACCGGCGTTGGAGCTCGGCTGCAAGAAGACACCTTTTATGCAGTTCGGCGCTGGAGCTCGGATGCAAAGAGGACACCTCCGCGCGGGAAACACTTCGAACCCGAGGTGTGGCGTAAAAAATAACAAGGCATTGATAAAGGCCGAGAACTTAAAGGGCTCCTCGGATACCCGACGTGTTAACTCTTCGAATACACCTCGGCGATCCTCGAGATCGGAGATGGGAAGATTTGTTGAACCAGTTTTCAAGACCGACGACCGAAGATGAAGAACAGTTTGGAAGAACCGAGGAGCGTCCCCAACTTGAAGACCGGTTCAAGGGGCTACTGACGGTGTCCTGGACTAGGGGGTACTCACCACATCGTCTCCTGACCAGGTGGGTTGAGCCGAGGACCCCCATGGCGGTTCACTAATGGGCCACTTCGGGCAGCCCATGACGCATATAAGGAAGACTCTACAAGACTTGGTGCACAAGCCGAAGACTCTGCTAAACCCTAGGCCACCGGTGCATATATAAACCGAGGCCAGGCTAGTCAATAGAGGATCGGATATTCATTAGAACAATCTCGTGGTAGCCACATGTACTCTGTACTATACCCCATATCAATACAATCAAAAGCAGGACGTAGGGTATTACCTCTTCGAGAGGGCCCGAACCTGGGTAAAATCCTGTGTCCATGTTACCATCGCTCCATGACGCCTAGCTTAGGACCCCTACTACGAGATATGCCGGATTTAGAACCGACACCCTTTCTGTATGTATCTTCGATCGTCTCGTCTTCTATATAGTGGGTATCCATCTTCATCGACAGTGGTATTGGTGTTGTATTTTTTTGGAAACTTTCTTATGCATCTGTTGTCGACCATGCATGGTGACTTTGTGTTTGCTGCACCACATGGCCCGTGCATCATGTAGTTTTCCACAGCTGCATATCCTTCCGGGTCAATTTCCTTGTCTGGTATCTCTGCGCAAGTTACTCTATCTACCTCTGATGGTTCGGGATACTTGTGTTTCTTTTCCTTTTTGTCGAGGAATATGAGTATGTGGGCATGTGGGAGGCCCCTTTTTTGGAACTCTATTGTGTATATAACTGCAATTTTATAAAATAATAACAGTTAGTTCTTTTGGTATAGGCAAATAAATAAGATGTTTGATGAAGTCAGTATGATATATTACTTGCAAGTGTTTTTCCGAAGTATTCCCTTTCTCTTATGTCTCTCATGAACTCCTTGAGCTTTATGTGGAACACTCGATCAACAATATCAGGTCTTTTGTATGCTGTTTGGGCTACTTCCTGTAGCATAGCCTCAATCTCTAGCCAAGCCGCGTTGCACGTGAATGTCACAAATAGGTCTGGGTATCCAGCCCACCGACATATTGCCATAGCATCTTGGAAGTTTTGTGCTTTGTATCTAGGGCTATCTGTGACAGTGGATGGCAGCAGTATCCTTTTTCCTACTTGGTCAGCCCTTGTATCTCCTCTTTCTATTGCATCCTGTAAGCCAGCATATAATTCCGTTCTTAGGTTTCCTTGATGTGTTTTGATCCAGTCAAGTCTGTACTGCAAAATGCATGCAAGGGCATCCACAATGAACTGCAATGTAAGCTTTTCACACATCAACAAGTGCATTGATTGGTTAGTACGTTGTTGTAGACGATATGCATAGTATTCCAACATTGTTACATGCTTTCTCTTACATTTTGCACCTTGTTTTAATATGTAAGCTATATTTTGTCTGTATCCATCTTCTCCATAGGGGAACAATAGTGGATACTGCATAGCCATGAATTTTGGATGGTTCTCTGATATTCTTCTTGGCTTCATGTTTTTGTACTCAACAATGATATCCCGTCCTTTTCTAGTTTCCGTGGCATCATTCACAATCAAGGCTGCAACTTCACTTGCAGATGGCATGTAATTCCGTCTTCCATCTGAGTATCGCTTATTGATTAGTTTTAATCTCACGTTGTGATAGTCACCTTCTTCGAATCTGTCCCTTGCCATTCTGAAAGTTTTTGCAAGTATGTTATCTCTATCAAGCATATTTTTAATGCCCTCTACGATGTGAGGATCTATTGACTCCCTTTTATCTTCTGTTGTCGACGCATTAATCCTGTTTCTTACCTCATTTTCAGTGTCATAGATGTACAGTTCTGCCCAACGTGGTTTATCTTTACCTTCAGGCAGTAGAATACCTATTCTGTGGTAGTTCTGCCCATTCATTCTAAAAACATATGGCCCACTGCGATTGTTTATTTCTTTGTCTACTTTTCCTCCAATTGTTGTGAAAGCAAACATGGAGTTGTACAATCTGATATTTTGGAAGCAGTTTTTTGACCTCCTTCCGTTGTCTTTCCTTAGCAATTTTGCAAGGTAAGTCGGGGGCTCTCTTAATGGTGGCAAATCGACCTTGCCATGTTGGCAGCATAGTCCAAAAGATGGCATGCTTTTCGCTCTACCTGAAGTTCTTTCTTCGTACCAGAAAATTGCACCGCATCGTTCACACTTACATTTTGGTTTTCCGAAGTTCCAAATTTCCATATCAGTCCTCTCCGATTGCCTGCTCAAGTTTTGGAAGTTAGCATCAATTTAAATATTATTAATGTTTTGTGTTGTTGATACTATGAAAACTTGATAGAACTTACAAATGTTGTCTTTGTTTCTTTCTCATCGATTTTGATGTAATAGACATTTTATTACTTTTTGGGCTGTACACGCACATAACAGAAAATATCAGGTTCACTAATCTCCAAATTTTAGATGTTGATTGTAATTTCTTGTTGTTTACCTCATAGTATTACCAGCCTGGCCAATCATTTCTCTTTCTTTTGTCGATTGTTGTGCAACCCTCTTGGTTTGCATTTTTCTTTTCCTATGTAGTCTTGCCTCTTTTGCCTTTTCTGTTGAGTTACTTGTCCTGCATAAACATAAATACTAATTAGTAGAAGTAAAAGATTATTTTTTGTCTGGCAGAAACATTCAGAAGAGAGAAACTTTGTGAATATTTTCTTACTTCACGTGGATCAAAGGTTGTCCTGTTTGTGTGTCTGCGGAGTCTGGCAGATCTCCATGTATGATTGAAGATCATCTCTTTTTCTTCTCTTGAAGTTTCATTTTCCTTTCCAATCTTGCCATTTTTGCTGATTGTCTGGATTTGCATCAATAAGATAACAATTTAAATATAGTTTTTCTCGTCGAAGCTACAATCAATTAGGAACCTCAGAATTCCTAACTGGAATTGGTTTTTTTTAATATTACTGTGATAGCACATATAAAATATTCAAGATTAGTAATGGATCACCTTGTTGGAGTGCATATTTGATTTGTTTTAACCATCTTGGCAGCTTTCTCACATTCCTTGCTATGTGGCCCACCTTTTCTTTTCATTTTGTATTCCTGCATAATGGATAGTTCAAATATAAACCTAAGTGAATGATATTATAATATTGTTACAGACAGTGGCGGACATAGAAATTGTGGTTTGATGGGGCGACGGACGACGATAAAGATTAATGTGGTTGTTGTACAGGGGAGTACACTGCCCCGGCACTTGAGACGTTGGTCCTCCGCCCCGCTTGTCACAATGGTGTGTCTGGCGCTGATTACATATTAGTGTTCAAGTTTATGAAGATTACATATTAGTGTTCAAGTTTATGAAGATTCATTATTTTTATTACCTTTCACCTTATAAAATAATTTTTGGGTCGTATAAGAAAGGCGATCAATTTTCAAGACCAGTGATTGTGCAGAAATATTTAATGATAAAGAGGATCCTATGTTCCAATCTTCACGTGGTTCATAAATATTGTGAGTATTTTTTAGTAGAAGCTGACCGAAGCAATCTATACCTGATTAATGAGGTTTTCTTTTTGACAAAATTAATGAGGTAGTGATGCAAAATACTGTGGGAAAAATCATCTGATCTATAAACTGCAAGTGAATTCCATACTGCAGTGCCCTGTGCTTCTTAATGGACTTGAGCCCTATGGAAGCCGCCACAGAACCTCAAAACATAGTAGAGTAGCACGCTAGAATAAGATTGTAACTAAGGATTAAGAGAGGGAGAAGAACTATACCTGAATTAAAAAGCTGTTTGACCGTGTTGTCGTACCTTGAATTGAAAGCGTATGTTCTTTCGATTTTGTTGGTGCTGCTGAGAAGAGATTGAGTTTTATGTCTATTCGTGGCAGGACAGTTGTTTATATAGGCATGTCTTTTCTTTCTGTAACCTAGTAGTTCTGTACGATCTCTTAAGGTATTCTTGTTACATGCGTTTACGTATTGGATTCTAATCCAACGTGCTTGTAATTTGGCCCATCCTGGACTTATTAGCGTGGAAGTGTTGTTTCATGGGTTTATTTTTGGCCCACATGTTTAGGTTGAGTCACGCCAGTCCTTAAGGTTTCCCTAGAAACCTATCACATGCACCATCTCTCTCTCTCTCTAAAACACATACTTCTCCAAATCCATAACCTCTTAGGTCATAATGTATACTTTATCAGCGCATCTTGTGCGTCACCATGCGGTGTGTGTCGATGAACTCAGTTTGTTCAAAACAGCAAATGAAGAGAGGGAGAAGGGACTAATGGTGTGGCTCATACGATGATGTACACGATGTCTACTCTGCCGAGCGTCCAAGCCAGCACCCATCTAGAAGTATTACAGTAATCGCCAAAAGTTTTCCTCTAGTCTGTTTTATAATAATTTAATTTTTTCTCTTGTTTAGATTTTAAATTTTTTTATTTGATTTGGACAGGTGATATCATAATTGTGACATGAAGAGTAAGAGAGGCACATGTCAATCTTAAGGAGGTGTTTTTTTGGGAATGTTTATGTGTTCCAATCATGCTATGGATCTACATATCCAGTTGGGTATGCCTCCTTCGATTTTCTTCAATTCTTAAAAATAAGATAGTGTTTATTTCTTTAAGGGCGCTGTAAGTGTTGAATGAGGTATATGCTAAAGACGACACAAGCGAGTGTAACTAAAAATAATTTAAGTATATGTCTGAGTACATATGATAACTTCAATCCATGCTGTCGTACAGCATAAAATAAACATAATTGTATATCAATGCAAACTACTACTAAGTATGGATTGTTTGTAGTGTATTCTTCACTTCTTCCAGCTATTGGACGTATGTAAGCACTTGCTGCTGTATAATGCCTAGCCCATGTATCTCTCTGGTTCCCTCCTAATCCTCTTTGGTCTATCATGCAAGGTTTTCTGGATGTGTTCAGATGATTTTTTCCTCTTCTTTATGCAATTGGTCCTTTCCTTCTTTATTTTGCTTCTAGTTTTGGTGTTCCATTCTTCATCACAGTCATCTTTGATGGTACAGTTGTGGTCGGCGTGACTATTGTTGTCTCCCTGAATAAATGCAAAAATAATGTTATTATTGAAACATTAAGCTTGTAAATTTCTATAAATGCATGGTAGATATTAAGCTTGTATACCATCGACATATTTACCTTGTTCATTCTTCTACTTTTTTCAATTTTGTTGTTCCTATCAATATTTGGACTGCTGATTGCATTACTTTTGTCCTCTTGCTGGTAAGATAGAAACCATTTGTTATATCTTGGAACTAATATATTTTAAATAATTGAATGTTTTTTCTTTTTTTTATATTACCTCACTATTGATTTCTTCAATTGTGAAATCACCATCCGTGTCATTTCCTTCCTCTTGTACCTGTAAGATAGAATGTGGCACTTTAACAATGTATTATGTAATACATATATAGACGGATTATTATTTCATACCAATGATTGTATATTTTGGAATTAATATATTTAAAATTAAATCCTTTTCCTTTTATTTGATAGTACCTCATTATTGGTTTCTTCATTGGCGGAATCATCTGTGCCATTTTCTTCCTCTTGTACCTGTAAGATAGTATGCAGTAATTTAACAACGCATTAAATGAACATCATAGAGCATATTGTTAATAGATATTTATGGTGGAATGTATTGAGCTATATTTCTGTATCAATTTTTTTGAGCTTCGCAGAAGCAACCTTGGTCGTAGCGTTTTTATATCCCTCGCTGTGGTTGTCATTTGTGAAATCTTTGTTATATCTTGGATCTACGGTTTCATCATTTTCTTCTTCTTCTACCTGTACATAAAATACCATAATTTAGAATACAATAGAACTTTGTGTTTATCTTGAAAACAATACAGAAAAAGTATGTACATTTCACCTCACTATTGAATTTGTTTTTGTTCACAAATCTTCTGAGTTTCTTGTTGGTAGGCCTTTTGACATGTGTATTGTTTTTGCTGCAGTCTTTATCTGAATCATCTTCTATGGTAATTATATCTGAACCTGTAGCTCGAATGTTCGCTACCTCCTTTTCAAATATATTTTCCTGTTTTTTCGGCGATGTCATAAAATACTAGTAGTATATATAAGAGGGAAAGTAATTTGAAAGATTACCTCATTATCGAATTTCTCTGTAAGAACCTTTTTTTTATTTCGTGAAGCCTTTCTTTTCAAATCCCGTTTACATCTCTTTCGTTTTGTCTCTCCTTTTATCTTCTGCGAAACAGTTTTTGGCTCTTCCTGTGGGTTTTGTGATGTCATAAATAAATAGGCCGTAATCAATTATCAATGCATATACAGGGAGATACTGTTTTCAATTTGTTACCTCGTCATCAGGAGCTTCAATTTTAACAACTAGTTTTCTGCTATTTCTGGAAGCAAACGGTCTCACATCTTTTTCATATCTTTTGATAGACTCCTGTATCTTTGTCCTCCGTTGTTGCTTTTTGTTAGATGATATTGAGGTTTCCTTTCCGCACATATCCTTCTTCTCATCGTTTGTTGCATTCTTGGAGGAGTGGTTCACCTATAAAAATGAAAGTTATTTTTTAATATTTTAAAACAAAAATTGCACACTTGTGAGAGCAAAACCATTAATTAGTGGGAACACCTTGTTATGGGACTTCTGCCTAGCAGAATTTCAAGAACCTTGTGTGTCTTGCCTTTCCAGTATGCCCTATAAAGAGTGTACTCATATTATAATTTTATAAGCCATTTTAAATACTGGAATGTGCATGTGCATACCTCTTCAACCATTTCATTTGAATATTCCATCTCAAGTTTGTCATCAACTTCAAAAGTGAAGCTCACTTTAAAATTTTCCATACACTCTTGTAGATTCCTTGAATTTAACTTCAGTCGGAATATTAGTGTTCTGCCATAAAGGTTTTTAATAACATCTGGTACTGTGTTGTTGAATCCCTCCTGCTCCAATAGGGTCGATGCAGATATGTTGCCTAAAAGACTCTTTGCTACCTCATTAAACACCACGAAAGTTGTTGTTGCCGTGGCATCGCGTACCTTGAGTTTAAGTAGGTACCTAATATGATAGTGTCAGTTATTACTGGTATATTATCAAAACAAATGGCACCAAAGACAATCTAGTGCACAACATGCTCACCGCATGTCTGGGTTTTCAGCTACTTCATGACAGGAAGTGCAAATATAGTTATCTTGTTCCTTTTTTGCAGCATAAAAGCAAAGTTTGCATACCATGTACCACCACCTTTATCTGTTATAATATCATCAATTGTTGCTTTTGTTGTGCATACAAATTCCTATTCAAGAGAAAACATATGAGATTACATAATAATGTACAGTAAAGAAGGTACAATATGATGATCAAGGTTAGAGGGAAACCTTTCTTTTAACATCAGCATATCGCAGTTCTATAATTTCCCTCAATGTTTTTCTGTTGTACAACATTTGCTCTTCAATCGTTCCTTGGGTGCTTTCGTCAATTCCAATCATTGTTGGAATAACATCTCTTTCACAATACCTATAAAATGTTACAACATGAGCACATAAACTTGTAACTTCAAAAACATACATAATGAATTATTATATACCATACCTCTCAATAATTTGGTCTGTCTCTGGAATTTCAGGGTTGATGAAGACTTTAGATGCATTTGTTGTGCGTAGTGATAGCCCTGGTAAAAAATTGTCAGTAATTTGGATTTGAGTTTACACATAGAGATTATAGTTCTCACCATTGAATTTTCTGACCAAATTTGAAGTGACAATCACTATTGTTTGTTTGTGCAAAAGACTTTCATTCACCATGTTTGCTAAAATATCACCCCATAGCGTGATCCGGATCTTTTCATCACTGCATGAATTTAATCATGAGAAAGTGATATAAAGATCATCTATGTAATTCAAAAAAATCCATAGTAATATAATCACTTACTCTAGTAAAAGTACTTCAATCTCACGGATGTTTGAAGTTTGTGCCATGCCCGTCCCTTTATTTTTTTGTACTTGCTCTATTGGTTTCATTGCAGTAAGCAATCCAATGACATCTGCATATAATCATATTTAAAATCTAGTTCACCGATGCTTGTTCTTCGATATGGATTATGATCATACCTGAGCACTGTTTATCAATATTCACCCTACTGTCCAAGGTATCACCATCAGCAAATTCGAAGTGGTAGTCCAAAAACTTGGATTTTCCTTCATCCACTTCCTTCACTGTTGTATCATAAACAAAACTGATTTTGAGATTGTTCTTCAATGGTCGGTATTTTTCATACTCCCAGACTTTGAAGGTCTTAATTATGGATATGTTATAGTTGTAGTATGATTCTGGACTTCTATAGTATATTATTTTAACATGAAAACACTGGAAGCAACATCCATGGCATTAGCCTTCTGTAGATGAGTAAAAAATATGAACCTGAACCCACACCTATAGGATTCTACATAATCAACCTTCTGAGGTAACATGGCAAATATTTTTAGATCAGGACTGCCTAGAGTATAATTGAACCATTATTGATTCATTAATAGTTCTGATCTATAATTTCGTGCAGATGAAACTTACTTGATGTTGACCGATTGCTCGACGGAACTGCCTTGTGGCCGCTGGAGGAAGACACTTCTGGAGTCGAAGTTGTGGTCGCCAAAGGAAGATGACGTGGGAGGAAGATGATGCAGAAGTTGTGCTCTAAAATTTAGAGGACAATGAACCTTTGAGGTCGTGGGGAAGGTCTTATATGGATGGCTGAGTTTCTCAAGTCTGCATGATTGAAATAAAGTTTTTTGGATGCCGTTTGGAGAGATACTCGGTTTGGAGACATTTTTTTTCCAGAAACGAAGAGATCTGGTAGTTTTGATTTGTCTGGGTACATTGGACTTTTTTTCCTGGGATGGTCTCATCGCTCATGGCATGGTCCATCCTGTACGCGTGTGATGGCGACACATATGTTTTTTTTTTGAGAAACGGAGAGATATGGTAGTTTGAGAAATGGAGAGATATGGTAGTTTGAATTTTTTGGGTACATTGGACCTTTTTTTTTTTCCTGGGATGAGGCGTGTGATGGTCCAACTTGTATGCGTATGCGTTTTTCTCATCCCTCGTGGGATGATCCAACATATTGGAGTTGTGGTTGGGACGGTCCAACATATTGGTCCAACAAGTTATCCTTCCTATTTGAGCTTGTAAGATTTCTCAAGCAGCCAGAGTTACCAATTGCAGATTTCCCCACGGTTTTGGGTGTGCATTTCTCATCAAAAACAAAAACACTATCCAGTGTTTTCTGCTTGGGTGCAGAACGTGAAGTAGGCAATGATTTCTTTGCACTCTGGCTCTTATCCTGCTTCTTGGAGGCTGCTGGTGAAACATGTTTCTTTCCGTGTGTGCTAATTTTGCCCGAAGAGTGTTTTGTGTCCATAGAACGTTAGTTAGTTGTCAAGTTAGTTAGGATATCTTATTGTGGATTTATTTTGTTACTACTGGGTGATAACTACTCTCTCTCTCTTTCTCTCTGAACGCATTGAGTGGATTGCCATATAATTTTAGTTATTTGTTTTACCTTTCACAGTCGTGAGTTATGACTCAAGTAGCAAACTATTTTATAAGGTCGGGGCAGTGCCACAATGATAAAGCAATGTATCTGGACCTGCTACAAGGCTAAGACAACTTGAAGTGAGGGTGAACAATGCACATTCTGAACATATGGTGATCTGAACTATAATTATGTTCCCTGCTGCTACTGAATAGGCGTTTTTCTAGCCTATAACAACTTTTATGGCAAAGCTGGGATATCCGAACAACTGGTATGATGCATATTGTGATGTGTAGTACATAGATTAAAAGTCAGTGTGCCATCCATGACAAGCATAGGGGTGAATTCATGGTTTCCATAGACCTATCTCAGTGTAGTTCAGAATCTCATGCTAATGATTTGTGATTCCGAGTTACACTTTTATTGCTTTCATAGTTCATTGCGCATCCACGGCGACCATTATTGATGGCAAGTCAATTGCAGAGGACATAAGGTTACAAATTGCTAAATAAGTTCGTCAAATGAAAGAGGCCGTTGGGCATGTTCCTGTATTAGCTATTGTATTTGTAGGTGATAGTCGGGAGAAAGTCTTTGCTGTCGGAGTTGCCTCTGAACTGCAGAGAAGATGAGGTGCTGGATTTGGCATCAAGATTCAATGAAGATCCATCTGTTCATGGCATCATTGGCAGCTACCACTACCACAAGTAATGTATTTTACTTTTCTGGTTGCCCCCCTAGAAAAGAATTATGTTTGGTTTAGTTTGTAGACAGATATCATAATACCTTTTTGTTTACAGACTAGAGAATTGTTTTGATAACTGAATAAAAAAGAATAGAAAATTGTTTTGATTACTGAATAATACAAAATATTTTAGTTCTCATGGTAACAGAAAAGCTACCACAGTAGTTGTACTTGATCTGAGTTTTCATTTTCAGTATATGTTTGGTCAAGATTGAGCATAATATAACTCTATGTTTTGCTGATATAATGCATCATCGAGCTTTATTTTTTATTTGATGATATTGTGTAAGTGATCATATGGATGAGGAATATGGAGTATTGTCTCAAAAAGTAAAGCGCCATATCTTGTCAACTATAGTGGTCTTTGTTTTAGTTTTCTTTCGACCAAAAACTGGTGCCAAAAGTGGGAGACGACTCACAAGAGAGAGAACAAATGTTGCTTGTGCTGAACCTATAGCAGAAAGCATCGGCCGTGGTGTTCAGAAAGCATGCACTTTACTTCTGCAAGAACAAAGGCGGATCACATTTACATTATTCTGTAAAAGAAAGGCACCTTCAGTTGAGATAGTTTATGTGTATATCAGATTTTTTTTCTCTCCTGTTGTTATGTCCTATATAAATAAAGAGACAGGAGGAATAACCAGCCGATGCGCTGAACGTGCCTACAAATAAGAGAAGGAGGAACAGCGTCTATGGATGATCAGGTGAGACCAATGAACAACGTCCATGCAGCCCAATGCAAGCTAATACCATATGCTGCAGATGTTGTGACAACCGAAGCATTGGCAACGAGGGACGGGCTCGAATTGGCAAATTCTTTGGGATTCAATCGGGTGGAAGCAGAGTCTGACTCGTTACAAGTGGTAAACTATTGCACAGGAGAGTCTAGATGGTGGGATTCAGCAGCAGCTATTTTTGTAGAATGTGTGGACACAACTACTTCTATAGGAAAGGTCATCTTTAAACATTGTTTTCGATCTTCGAATCAAGCAGCGCATGTGCTAGCTAGCCATGGTTATAGTAATAAAGTTTCTCTTAGTTGGTTGAACGAGCCTCCTGACTTCTTGGTCAGTAAGCTTGTTGACGATGTAACGATTATCTGATACCAATAAAGCTAGCCATGATGGCCTTTCCTCAAAAAAAAAAAAAAACAACGTCCATGCATGCATGCCTATAAGAATGAATAAGAGAGAGACCCCATAGAACTGAAGAAACCTCTATGTCTACCAGTGGTCTGCCTCCTAACTGAAGCCTGTGTGTGCGCGTCACAATATTCCTTCCTTGGTGACTGACTAAAGGATGTATGGTTGCCCATCGCGGTATAAGCCAGGTTCATTTGATTCATCAATGACGCTCCCGTCATACGTAGCACACATGTATCATGCACCTTAACTCAGGAAATCAGCAGGTTAGGTACGTACATGCCCATTGTCCCATGTTTACTTCAGCGAGCAACCACTTGAGATTTAATTTATAACGACACCGTTTCGACGGTAATTTGTTTGACTAAAGAATCATTCACAACAAGCAATATTCTTCGGATTATTTATAGGAATGGTCTGCAACGGTTGGCTACCTTGCATAGGTTCTGGATCAAATAAAATAATTAATTTACTTTAATTATGTCAATAAACTAGACTGTTTGTGGCATATTTACCTGGAGCTAGCATCTAAATGGACCTGACTTTATTCCTTGGGTTGAGCATATATTGTTCATCTGCTCATGTCAATTGCAGAAGTTCCTTGAGTCACCATCTATATGTGAGGTACAGTGGTTATATTTGCAATTGTACACAATGACCACTATCGGAGTGGTGCGACAAGAAGGAGGATAAGCGACGATATCGTGCTATTAGCGAGACAATGTAAACTGTTTTATTTCACGAGACATCGCTCAGGACGCTATAGCGTGCTATTTTTTTCAATGGACGATACATATCGGTACCTATGTTCAAATATTTTGGGCATGCGCATATTGGGCCATGCTTATTGCACTATGTCTCTATGATATTATTTTCTTCCGTTGCAAAGCACGGGCATGTTTGCTAGTAATAATAATAAATAGATGGCGCTTGTAAAATGAAGTAGTCCCACTGTTAAATTAAGGACATGTCTAATCAATGTTATTGTTAATCTAATGCCTTCAGAAATATGATGCAATTAAACTGTTTTACAAATGGTACTCTACTGCTATATTTCCCATTATGATAAGTAAGTGGCTTCTTTACGCTGGTGTATGCCCTGGTGTCCCCACTGTCCCATGCCCTTATACCAACTTTCCAGCAGCTGTTAATCTAATGTAACTGGTAAAACGAAGCAATGCCACCATTAAAGTAATGGCATTTTTTACTGTTGTCATTGTTAATCTTAATACTTCCGGTAATATTAAGCAATGCTGCCATTTAAAAATTTCTACTTTCCTTGCATGATTGCCATGAAGATAAGGAAGATGCTTCTTTTCATTTCGTGTATGTTTCATATCTTGTTATTGACCAGTAACTGTTTCCTTTCTATCTTTTTCTGCATATAGGGATATCCATTTCACCTCGTTGCTATTGTGACCTTTTGGTGAACTGCACAAACATTTTTTTGAAAGAGTGTCTTGTGCAGTTCTACTAAAATGTCACACGGGCAACGTCTCTCGATTTTAGTGGAACTGCACAAAGGGTGATTGGAGTTCCTAACCTCTTCGTGCAACTCTGTCCGTAATCTCGTGCAACAATTTATTAGCCTTTGCAAGATTAGCTATCACCGTCACCACAATGGCACCTGATTTTAGTGGAACTGCACAAAAGGATAAGCAAATTACATTTGCACCTTCCACAAGCATGACTGATGTCTACTACACAACTTTATTCTTGTAGACTCTGTTGGGCCTCCAAGCGCAGAGTTTTGTAGGACAGCAGCAAATTTTCCTCAAGTGGATGACCTAAGGTTTATCAATCCGTGGGAGGTGTAGGATGAAGATAGTCTCTCTCAAACAACCCTGCAATCAAATACAAGCAATCTCTTGTGTCCCCAACACACCCAATACAATGGTAAATTGTATAGGTGCACTAGTTCGGCGAAGAGATGGTGATACAAGTGTAGTATGGATAGTAGATGTAGGTTTTTGTAATCTGAAATAATAAAAACAGCAAGGTAGCTAGTAACAAAAGTGAGCACAAACGGTATTGCAATGCTTGGAAACAAGGCCTAGGGTTCATACTTTCACTAGTGCAATCTCTCAACAGTGCTAACATAATTGAATCATATAACAATCCCTCAACGTGCGACAAAGAATCACTCCAAAGTTCTTATCAATAGCGGAGAACATAAGATGAAATTGTTGTAGGTAGCAAAACCACCTCAAAGTTATCTTTCCGATCAATCTATTGAGCCATCCCTATAAGTGTCACAAATAGCCCTAGAGTTCGTACTACAATAACACCATATGATACGCATCAATCAACTCTAATGTCACCTAGATACTCCAATGTCACCACAAGTATCCGTGAGTCAATTATTCGATATGCATCAAACAATTTTAGATTCGTAATATTCAATCCAACACAAAGAACTTCAAAGAGTACCCCAAAGTTTCTATCGGAGAAAGTAGGATGAAAACGTATATCAACCTCTATTCCTAGATTACCCCAATGTCACCACGGGACTCCGCAAGTTGATTACCAAAACATATATCAAGTGACTCAATAGAATACCCCATTGTCACCACGGGTATCCACATGCAAGACATACGTCAAGTGATTTAAAATCTGACATATTCAATCCGATAATGATGAAATCTCAAAGGGAAATACTCAATTCATCGCAAAAAGATAGAGAGGGAAGAACACCATATGATCCAACTATATTAACAAAGCTCGTGGTACATCAAGGTCGTGCCAAATCAAGAACACGAGAGAGAGAGAGAGAGAGAGAGAGAGAGATTAAACACATAGGTACTGGTACATACCCTCAGCCCCGAGGGTGAACTACTCCCTCCTCGTCATGGAGACCGCCGGGATGATGAAGATGGCCTCCGGTGATGATTTCCCCCTCCGGCAGGGTGCCGGAAAAGGCCTCCAGATGAGATCGCTTCGGAATAGAGGCTTGCGGCGATGGCGTGGGAGTTCTGGGTTTCTTTCTGGGAATTTCCCGATTTATAAGAATTTTTGGCATTGGTTTCACGTAGGGGGAATCCCGAGGGACCCACGAGCTCAGTCGCCACGCCCTGGGGGAGGGGGCCGCCCCCCTGAGCTCGTGCCCCCTGGACTGCGTCTGGTCCACCTCTCAGGCTTCGGGGGTCTCTTCTTGTCCATAAAAAATCACCGTAAATTTTCAGCCCAATCCGAGAACTTTTATTTCTGCACAAAAATAACACCATGGTAGTTCTGCTGAAAACAACGTCAGTTCGGGTTAGTTTCATTCAAATCATATAAAAGTGCACCAAAACCATATAAAATTGTTGTAAACATGGCATGAATACTTCATAAATTATAGATACGTTGGAGACGTATTAGCATCCCCAAGCTTAATTCCTGCTCGTCCTCGAGTAGGTAAATGACAAAAAATAATAATTTATGAAGTGTGAATGCTAGCATAGTGCATAAGTTTGATCAATGATAATTTCAATCACTTTTCCTAGCATCATAAACATCAAGTTTTTCTCATAAAACTCATCATGATAAAGTAGCAATCAATTCTCATGTTATGGTTCAAACAATGCATTCTCTTGAAACTTAACAACTTATGTTCTTAGTCACCAAACAATTTCAATGCATCTTATTTTCAACAAAGTCTAAGTAAGAGCTCCACATACTCAATTATCATATAGTCTTCTATGATTGCTTGTACTCAAAGCATATTTTTAGAACAAATAGCATCCATCGAACACAGAGGAAGATAGGGGCTTAATGTTTCGCCTCCCAACTCATTTATCATAGAGATAATTGTCAACAATAATAATTCATGATCAAATATATTTGACAGGATATATGTGTCTGGATCTTTCTGCACCACATGATGCTTGCCAAGTGGAGAATAATTGAGGTTGAAATAAGAAGTTGACTCAACAAGAATAAAATTGACATAAAAAGGATATGCCCTTTGCAGAGGGAAGCAGAGATTTGCTTATGTGCCAGAGCTGATTGCTTAAAACAGAGATGAACACATTTTGAGTGGTGTGCCTTTCCTGTCAACGTTACGACAAAGGATTGCAATATCTTCCCTGCTAAACACATTATTGGCGGTTCCCATGCGGAAATGAAAAGTTTACTCCCCCTCAACCATACAAACACAAGCCATGGCTAGCCGAATTCACAGGTGCCCTCCAAACAATCAACTTTCTAGGGAGAGTTTGTTTTATTATATCTTTCTTTAATATTTTTTTTGTTTAACGGGCCTGGGCATCCCAATTACTAGCCTCTCTCATGCAAGGACAAGTGAATAAACACCCATCATAAGAATAACCCGCTTAACATGGAAGATATTGGCCGCCCCGTCGCTCCATGAGCCGTACGGGCACACAAAACAGATGTTTATTTGAAGATTTTAGAGATGGCACATGCAAATTTACTTGGAACGGCAGGGTAATACCTGTAGGATCGAAAGTATGTCTAGAGGGGGGGGGGTGATTAGACTACTTGACCAAATAAAAACCTAACCTTTTCCCAATTTTAGTTGTAGGCAGATTTTAGCAAGTATACAAGTCAAGCATCACCCTACACATGCAATTCTAAGAGTGTAGCAGCGGAAAGTAAGCAATTGCACATGTAAGTAAGGGAGGGGATCGGAGATTTCAAACGCAATGAAGACACGATGATTTTTGGCGTGGTTCCGATAGGTGGTGCTATCGTACGTCCACGTTGATGGAGACTTCAACCCACGAAGGGTATAACGGCTGCGCGAGTCCATGGAGGGCTCCACCCATGAAGGGTCCACGAAGAAGCAACCTTGTCTATTCCACCATGGCTTATGTCCACGAAGGACTAGCCTCACTCGGGTAGATCTTCACGAAGTAGGCGATCTCCTTGCCCTTACAAACTCCTTGGTTCAACTCCACATCATGTCGGAGGCTCCCAAGTGACACCTAACCAATCTAGGAGACACCACTCTCCAAAAGGTAATAGACGGTGTGTTGTTGATGAACTCCTTGCTCTTGTGCTTTAAATGATAGTCTCCCGAACACTCAACTCTCTCTCACAGATTTGGCTATGGTGGAAGAAGGATTTGAGTGGAAAGCAACTTGGGAAGGCTAGAAATCAAGGTTCAAATGGTAGGAATGGAATCTCTTGATCTCAACACATGAGTAGGTGGTTCTCTCTCAGAAAATGTATGGTGGAAGTGTAGGCACGTTCTGATGGCTCTCCTTACTTAGGAAGAGAGGGTGGAGGGGTATATATAGCCTCCACACAAAATCCAACCATTACACACTTTTGACCCAACTCGGTGGCACCGATCAGAAATCTCGGTGGCACCGACCTGTGTAAAAGATATGAACGTTAGGAATATCGGTGGGACCGACTGGAACAACTCGGATGGACCAATGTGCAATGGTTAGGGCAAACCTCTTCTCGGTGGCACCGATTGCATCAACTCGGTGGGACCGAAGTGAAGCAATAAGGCAACAGAGAGTTGGCAAGCCATCTCGGTGGTACCGATTGCAATTCTCGGTGGGACCGAAATAATTGCAACAAGTAACAGAGAGTTGGCAAGGCCATCTCGATGGGACCAAGATCCATATCGGTGGATCCGATTTGTTAGGGTTTTGGCAGTGGCTAAGTCCAAATGAACTCGGTGGCTCCGGATAGGAAATTTCGGTGGGGCCGAGTTGGAATGTAGGTTTTGGACATATTTGGATGGAGAAAGTGGTTGAGGATTTTGGAGCACTGTCACTAAGCACTTGAGCAAAAAGACCATTAAGCAACACCTCATCCCCTTTTAATAGTATTGGCTTTCCTATGGACTCAATGTGATCTTGGATCACTTAACAAAAATGTAGAGTCTTGAGCTTTTGCCAATCCATGTCCTTAGCATTTTGAGGGGTCCACATCTCTAGTCCTTGCCATGCTAATCATTGAACATCCTGAAATATTTAACTTGAATGGACATTAGTTCAATGAGATATATGTTGTTATGAATTACCAAAACCACCTGGGGATTAGTTGCACTTTCAATCCCCCCTTTTTGGTAATTGATGACAACATATAGATCAAAGCTTCGACAAATGATTAAATGAATGAAGTTGTAACATGCCCAGATTAAGTCCAGTCATTAACCAGTAATAATGTGCCATGTCACCATGATTAACAGTGCTTGATCATCATTTGGATAATATCTCATTTCAAATTCCAATTCTAATTGAAATTCAAATTTAAAGTGAAAATAAAAGTTGTTACAATTTGGAAACAAAAATGTTGATTAATTAGCAAATAATCCATAACTAATTATGTTAAGAAAAACAACATCACCTAAATTACCTAGTAGAGTCTAACAGCCTAAAACAGTACCAAAATAGCACTAATTAATCCATTTCATTTAATCCAAAATTCAAATGAAATCATTTTGTCACCAAACCTTTTTCTGGCAGTGTTAAATATTGCATAGTATTTATTGGGCTAGTTCACATATTTTACAAAAGTCACATGGTGGCTAAACATTTTCAAAAGAGAGAAAAGGAATAAAGCAGAAGAAAAAGAAAAGAAAAAGTGGAAACAGTCACTGTGCCTATGGGCCGAAGTGAAACAGTACCCTCAGGCCCAGCCCACGCCGGCCTTCCCCTACCTCTTGCCTGCGCCAGGAGAAGGCCGCCGCTCGCCGGCCACCGATGCCGCGTCGCACGGCCATCGAGGGCCGCAGATGGATAAGAGGAGCCCCTACCCGCTCTCTCTCCCCCCCGAAACCCTAATCCTCCCCCTCGCCTCTCTCCTCTCTCTGTTCGGCTCGCGCCCGAACCCGGCCGTCGCCGCCGCTCGCCATTGCCGTGGCTACTGGCCTTCCCACGGCCAGCCAAGACGCCAGGAGGACAGCCACCGTCGCCCTCTTCGCCTACGAGGACTCGCACGAGCTCGGACGCCCACGAGCCGCCGCATTCGTCGGAGATCGCCGACGGCATCCGCCGCTCGCCACCGTCGATCTACTCGCCTCCAACCTCCCCGAGCCCTCCTCGAGCTCCGCTGTGAGCTTGCGCGCCTTCTCCCCCTCTCCGTTTAGTCACGCGCGACCCCTAGCAGCCCTATCGCCATTGCCGTACCTCGCCGCCGCCTGCCGTCGACGCCGCCGCCATTCTCGACCGTTTCAGCCCGCGCGCTTAGCACCGTTGGACGTGGCTCTGTTCGTGCTTTCGAACGCACCCGGCCGCGTGCGATTTGGCCGCCGGACTGCGGATTCCGACCATCGCCGCCGTGTTCGGCCTCGCCGGGGTGTCGTCGCCGGCGCGCGCGCAATTTAAACCCCCGCGGGGCCCACCGCCAGGTCATTAGCGCACTAACCCGGGCCTAAACAGCCACTGATGTGTGGGGCCGATTACTGTAGCGGTTAGTATTAGGGTTAATTAATTTAATTGCTAACACCCACTGACCTCTGGGCCCCACCCAACTAATTAGCTAGTTAGGTTAATTAAAACCCTGTTAATTAACCCTGTTAATTAACCCAGTCACTGACCACTGGGTCCCACTGGGCCCAGTTAACCAGTCAAAGCTGACTAGGATTGACCCAGTCAATGACACATAGGCCCCACCATTTTAATTAACTATTTATTAATTAAAACTAATCTATTAACTAATCTATCACTGACATATGGGGCCCACCTGCTAATTAATCCTTTTTAGTTAACTTAAACCACTGGATTAACCTCTGTGTATGACATGTGGGACCCACTTGTCAGGTTTGACCTGGACCAGCTGGGTTTGACCGCTGACGTCACTCTGGCGTCATGCTGATGTCATCAGACACTGTTTCTGATAATTCGAATTTAAATAATTAAAATAATTCTAGAAATTCAATAAAACTTTAAAAAATCATATAAAATAAACCATAACTCGGATGAAAATAATTTATATATGAAAAACGATCAGAAAAATATGAAGAATCCGAATATGCCACCCACATACCTGTCACACCTATCTAACATGAAGAACATGGAACTTTCCCTCCGATTCATCTGTCCGATAAATGCCCAGAGCTGGTAAAACACCTCCAGATGTTTCCTGCTCCGACTAACTTGCGTAGTACTGCATTAGGGCACTCCTTGAGTAATGTGCTGCCATGCCATGCATCTGTGATTGCATTCGTTGCTTGTATTTATTGTTTCTTCCCCCTCTTCTATTCGGCAGACTCCGAGACCGACGCTTCCCTTGTGATCGACTACGTCACCGACGACCCTGCTTCCTTTTCAGCAGAGCAACCAGGCAAGCAAAACCCCCTTGATCATTCCTATATCGCCTATTCCTTCTCCCTGATGCTTGCATTAGATTTTGCTACTGTAAATGATTGCTCCTATTCTGATGCATAGCCTGCTTTTGTAACCTGCTATTGTTACTTTACCTGTCATCCTAAACTGCTTAGTATAGGTTGGTTAGTGATCCATAAGTGACCCCTCACCCTTGTCCCTGTTGCCCCGCTTTAGTACCAGTGCCTCGATCATTGTGATCGATGTGCAGATACCGTCACATCACCGCACATACCCCCCCTTAGTTGTACGACCCTGCAGGGCTACTATCGAGTGCCGAGGGTGATACCTCGTACTGCACCCCTGATGATGTTGGAAATATGCCCTAGAGGCAATTAATAAAGTGTTTATTATCATATTTCCCCGTTCATGATAATGGTTTATTATTCATGCTAGAATTGTATTGACCGAAAACTTAATACATGTGTGAATAGATAAACAAATACTGAGTCCCTAGTAAGCCTCTACTAGACTAGCTCGTTGATCAAAAGATGGTCAAGATTTCCTGACCATGGACATGAGTTGTCATTTGATAACGGGATCACATCATTAGGAGAATGATGTGATGGACTTGACCCAACCGTCAGCATAGCATATGATCGTTCAGTTTAATGCTATTGCTTTCACTATGTCAAATACACGTTCCTCTGACCATGAGATCATGCAACTCCCGGATACCGTAGGAATACTTTGGGTGTATCAAACGTCACAGCGTAACTGGGTGATTATAAAGGTACACTACAGGTATCTCTGAAAGTGTTTGTTGAGTTGGCATGGATCAAGATTGGGATTTGTCACTCCGACTATCGGAGAGGTATCTCTGGGCCCTCTCGGTAATACAGCATCACAGAAGCCTTGCAAGCACCGTGACTAAAGAGTTAGTTGCAAGATGATGTATTACGGAAGGAGTAAAGAGACTTGCCGGTAACGAGATTGAACTAGGTATTGGATACCGACGATCGAATCTCGGGCAAGTAACATACCGCCGGACAAAGGGAACAACGTATGTTGTCATATGAGGTTCACCGATAAAGATCTTCGTGGAATATGTAGGAACCAATATGAGCATTCAGGTCCCGCTGTTGGTTATTGACCAGAGAGTTGTCTCGGTCATGTCTACATCATTCCCGAACCCGTAGGGTCCGCACACTTAAGGTTCGATGACGATATAGTATTATATGAGTTATGTGATTGGTGACCGAATGTTGTTCGGAGTCCCGGATGAGATCACGGACATGACGAGGAGTCTCGGAATGTCCGAGAGGTAAAGATTCATATATTGGAAGGCTATATTCGGACGTCGGAAAGGTTCCGAGTGATTCGGGTATTTTTTGGAGTACCGGGGAGTTACGGGAATTCACCGGGAGAAGTAATGGGCCTTATTGGGCCATACGGGAAAAGGAGAGGCAGGCCACGTGAGGAGGCGCGCGCCCCCCCTTGCCCAAACCGAATTGGACTAGGGGAGAGGGCGCAGCCCCCTCTTTCCTTTCCCTCTCCCTTCCCCCTTTCCTACTCCGTATGGGAGGTGGAATCCTACTAGGACTAAGGAGTCCTAGTAGGACTCCCCACACTTGGCGCACCCCTAGGGGGCCGGCCTCCTCCCACTCATCCTTTATATACGGGGGCAAGGGGGCACCCCAAAGTACACAATTGTCCCATAGCCGTGTGCGGTGCCCCGATCTCCGTTTTCCACCTCGGTCATATTTTCGGAGAGCTTAGGCGAAGCCCTGCCGGAATCACTTCACCGTCACCGTCGCCACGCCGTCGTGCTGACAGAACTCATCTACTACCTCGACGTCTTGCTGGATCAAGAAGGCGAGGAACGTCACCGAGCTGCACGTGTGTAGAACTCGGAGGTGCCGTACGTTCGGTACTCGATCGGTGGAGCTCGAAGGATTGTTCGACTATATCAACCGCGTTGTGAGACGCTTCCGCTAAACGGTCTACGAGGGTACGTAGACACACTCTCCCCTCTCGTAACGATGCATCTCCATGGATAGATCTTGCGTGAGCGTAGGAATTTTTTTGAAATTCATGCTCCGTTCCCCAACAGATGATATCCTTGTAGTATAACACATCGATGGTGATTGCAGAGGGTGATTCCTCGCTCTCCCCTTCCCGATGATGACTCTGTCGAGCAACCCCTCAAGTGGGAACCATCGTGGGTGATTCCTCCTGGTTCTCCCTAACGGATTACATCAAGTAGGAATCCATCGAGGGTGATTCCTCAGATTTCCTCCTTGATGTCATGGCCACACTGTTCCTTGGGCATTTATCTCAGACCCGTGCTAAAGTCGGGTCGACCCCGAGGGGTACCCGCGAGAGGTGTGAAGTCAGGTTGACCAGGAAGGTACCCGCGAGATAATTACGAGGCGCGGCCGGGCAGGCAGAGACAGCCCTAGAGAGGGATGGGCCTGGCCCTTGTTGCACTTCCTCGAGACGGGACGACAGGAGTACTGATCGTCACCGCGAGCTCCTAATAAGTCACTAACGGATTTGGGTATTGATCTGAGTTGGCCACTGGCCTATACGCACTACCACCACGTGGGATAATGGTTTAATGGGGCCCTCTACGCCGTATGTATCAGCGAAAAGCTTTGTCAGACGTCCAGTTCAGCATTGTGGCACGGCAGGATCGGCGCCATCCATGACAGAGGTGGTGCCTGGATCTAACCCTGTACACAACGACCCAGAGTGCAAAGGGCGATGGGCCCAGGACCCCTGAGCACTTAGGATGTAGACCGGCGGGGATCTCTCTGTTGAGCCTAGATAGGGCTGCGGCGTGTCGATCAGCCGAGGCCGGGCATGACCCGGAAAAGTGTGTCCGGCCAGAGTTAATCGAGCATGTTGGGTAACAGTAGTGCACCCCTGCAGGGAAGTTATCTATTCGAATAGCCGTGTCCACGGTAACAGGACGCTCAGTGTTGTATCCCGATCTACTACAACTTGAACTGGATACATGTTAATTAACTGTAAGCTCCGGGATCGCTTTCTCGCAGGGAGTCGCGGAAGGATCTCAGGGCTTTGCTTCTACATGCTTGTTACTTTATAATATGCTAATCTGCACTCTTCTAATGCTGCAAGACGCTGAAGATGCTAGTCTTCGATAGGCTAGGCCTTCCCCTCTATTCTGGCATTTCTGCAGTTTAGTCCAAAGATATAGCCCCATTCCTTTGATACCGATGCATAAGTAGTATAGTTCTGATGTCAGTCTTGCGAGTACTTTGGATGAGTACTCACGGTTGCTTTGCTACTCTTTCCCCCATACCCGATTGCTGCGACCAGATGATGGATCCCAGGAGCCAGCTGCTACCGCCGACGACTGCTACTACACTTCCGGTGGAGCCTACTACTACGTGGAGACCGCCGACGACCGGGAGTAGTTTAGGAGGCTCCCAGGCAGGAGGCCTTGCCTCTTTCGATCGGAGCCGTTGTTTGTTTTCGCCTTCTTAAGGCAAATTTGTTTAACTTTGTGTCTGTACTCAGATACTTTTGTTGCTTCCGCTAACGCTTGATCGCGAGCTTATGTATTCGAGCCCTCTGGCTTGTAATATAAAGCTTGTATGCCTTTTATTTGTGTTTAGAGTTGTGTTGTGATATCTTCCCGTGAGTCTCTGATCTCGATCGTGTGCATTTGCGTGTATGATTAGTGCATGGTCGAACAGGGGCGTCACAGAAGTACATTGTCGCTTTGAGAAGTATGTGATAAGCAAGAGCTCCCCCTAAATTTGTGCATTATTAAAAATTTGCGTTTGAATGCAAATGCACAATCGATTAGGATCATGGGTCACTCTTCCATGTCACATACAACTTGGTGGAGCGCGCAAAATGATATGAATGGAATAGTAAGCACGCATCACCAAAAACACAAGTGAATGATCATACAAGGATAATGATTAGGATAAGCATTAAGCATCACATGAAGCACAGTATGATCAATCACACACATAGTATCTCAAGGGCACATAGTATCTCACAAGCACATCAAACCAAAGTAGCATAAACCAAATAGTAGCAAAAACTCAAGAAAAACCAACGAGCAAAAGCAAGACACTCTCTCTCGAAGCCTAATGATCTATACAAATTCTCCCCCTTTGGCAACAAGTACCAAAAAGTTCGAATGGGTATAGAGCTATACGTCTCTCTGGATGCCCTAGGCACTGTCTGGAACCTGTCAGTCGTCAGTCTGTCATCTCCACTGTCATCAGTAGTAGCTCTGGTTGCGTCAACATCATCTTTCAGCTTCTCCACAATAGTCTGTACCTCAGTGATCTTCACATCAAGATCATGAATCTTTGTCTCGACTATCCGCTCTAGGCTCGCCTGGTTCTTGGTGAGGTTGGCCAGACTTCGCTCAATCCTCAGGGTGGCTTCCAGCAGATAAGTCATTTGATCATTCTTTGACTTGAGGTTAGCAATAGGTGCATTGGGAGCAGAGGCCTTCTGGGCTTCGTTTGCTGCTGCAGCTGCCCGAATCTTCTCTTGTGCTTGGGCAGATGTAGGGTGTGAAGGGTCCATCACCACTACATTGTCCTCGAACTCTGGACGCAATGGGAGATGCTCACGATCAAGTAGATATGTGCTCGTTCCAACCTTGGAGTTGATGAGCATCTGAATGTGCGGAGCATATCCACAAGATCTCTTCTGGCCAGCTACGGTTCTCTTGATTGTTTCAACAATAAGGCTCATAACTTTGAACTTCTACGGTGTGTCAAACAAGTGTAGCAGGTTGATGGAGTGGCCACGTATCATCTTGTCATCTCCAGACTTGGGCAACAGAGTGTACCTCAAGATTGTATTGGTGGTGGCCAAACTAGGCAGTAAGTGCTTCACAGAACCAAGCTTGTGAGTCTCAATATCTTTCTCCTTGTAACTTTCTTCACAGCTGATTTGTCCTTGGCAGCAGGTCTTGTGCTAGCAGTTCTGCCATACTCCTTAGCAATCACTTTCTTCTTCTTTGATGTGGCCTCACTAGCAACAAAATCCTCATCCTCATCATCTGAGGTTCTCTTCTTCCTAGTTTTGGTGGCTGCTTTTGGAAGATCAGGAGAACTTCTCTCTCCTTCATAAAAACTTTCCTCAGGACTTGATCCTTCACTAAGATCTGCATGCTGTTCTGACTATTCTGGCTGTCACTTGCATCTGACATCTTGCAAAGCTGACCCTGTGAATAGATGGGTATGGGCAGAGTAGATGAGTCATCATAAAAAGCAGATTTTTTTCAACAAAATTGAGTTCAAATCTTAGTTTCAAGTTTTCACAGAAGGCATTTCGGATCCACCGAGTTGATCATCTCAGTGATACCGAAGCACTTAACAGAAACAAAATACACCATTTCGGTCAGACCGAGATGTGGTTCGGTGTCTCCGAGATGCTAGGGTTTCACTGAAACTTTACTTTTGGTCTCACCGATTCGTACAACTCGGTGGCACCGAGACGTACTAGTGCAATGGCCAGAGCCAAATCGGTGACTCCGAAAATCTCAAATCGGTCGGTCCGAGATGCTTTCGGCGAAAACTTAAACCTAATTTTTTTGCTCGAATCTAATCTAAGTAATTTGCAGTGTTAAAGGAAGGTTTCAATCCGTGGCAAGAATAATGGCAATCCATCCGTGCATTGAATCAGAATTTGAGCACAGAGGGGGCCGAATCTCACCCTAACTTGGTGGAGATCCTCTATGGCGGCAACGGCGGGGAAGATTCCCGTTGATGGTGACGTATTCCGGCGGCGAGGGCGCACAGGAGACAAGGGCGACGATCCGAAGACCAAGGCGACGGCAGCAACGGGGTGTGGGAACGAAAAGGTTTGAGAAATTTCAATCGTTCGGGCCCGCGGAGTATATATACCCGTGTGCTGTCGGTGGCTCCGAGTTGAACAACTCGGTGGCACCGATATGTGTAACTGCAAGCAGTATAGCACATCGGTGACTCCGAAACGGTTCAACTTAGTGACACCGAGATGGAAACCTAGATCAATCAAACTGTTTTGGTGAGTCCGAATAGGAGTGGATTGGTCACGCCGAAACAAATTTGAAGGTTTTGAAGGTTCAGCCCTTTCAGATCGGTGGCTCCGAGTGCGCCTCACCCGGAGGGTCCGAAAATGACTTGTTCAATTTTTGTGATGTAGCAAGAATAGAATTTGAGACAAGAAAGCATAGATAGCTAGAGAAGGTACTTAGGCATTCTTGTACATCCACTTGGTCAGAAAAACCAAGACAATCAAAACAACAAATGGATGTCCTCGAATGAAGAAAACATGCAAACCAACATGCTCACACAATAAGATAGCAAATGAAATATGTGTCAAACATGCACAACCATTTCTAGCATATATCAAGCAATTGGCGATGACTAGGTCATCTATATATGAGTATATTGACTTAGGAGTCAAATGAGAACATTTGATCATTGGTCATACTCATCGTTTAAGCACAAGTGGGGTTGCCCCTTTTACATAAAGCATTAATGTGTTCACACCATTAGAGTTGCTTTAGCTCAATTTTTAGAGCAAAGCTCCCCCTAGATGTGATATCCCCCCAAAGAGGGATGAACTAACCTTGGGTTTTGTCGATGATGACTTCAGGTAGATGTTGAAGATGTGGATGCTCAATGTTGTTGTAGACCATCAAGAGTTGGGAGCAATCCTTGGAGTTTTGCACTTTCAATTCCTACATGGGTTAGTCCCACACAAGGAACATACAAGGATATCCATAGACATAGAGTGAAATACACATATGATGATGTCCATGAATGCATTGAATACCTTGTCCCTTCCCTTACCAACAAGAGGGTTTGTGACTCCATGAACTAGTGCAAGATGTGGAAGTTGGTTGCACAAGTTCTTGCCATAAATGAATGTGAGTGAAGTTTGTTGGCGGAGTCACCCTCAAGAACTCTCTAGTTCTTCTTCTTTTGGACCCACATCAACTTGATGGGAATCCTTGGACTTGTAGTAGCACTTGATGAAGTAGAACTTGATGAAGTCTTGGGAACCCACTTGACCAGGGCTTGAGGTGCTTCTTCAAATGAGTCAATCTCTTCTTGAAGCTTGTCCTTGCCTTTTAACTTGTGGTCTTATGGTGGAAGATCATCTTGAGCTTGTGTTCCCTTGAAGGAAGTAGGATCATACTTCTCTTGTTGAGGAACAAACTTTGTCTTGGGGTATTGATCTTCTTCCCACTCAACTCCATTGGCATTGAACTTCCGTTCAAAACCAACACCTTGGTTCTTCCGGTGCCTTCCTTGCTTGCGTACAATTTCCTCAAATTGCTTACTCCCTGCAAGGCTCTTGTAGACACCTTTTTCTATAATTCCTTTCAATAGATTGTTTTCTTGCTCAAGTGTAACTTGGCTAAGAGAATCATTAGTGGAATTAATAGAACTACTAGAAGCAACAACATTGGATATAGCATTGTCATTGTTACTACTAGAGGTAGAACCCTTTTTACCCTTGTTACTAGTTTGCTTAGGTTTAACTTGTGGCATAAAGGTAGACAAGAGTAAACGTTTGGCAAGATATGAAGAACTCTTCTTTCGAAGATCATCATTGATAGCTTTAAGAAACTCATGCTCTTGCTCTAAATTTAGCTTCTCGAAGCGTAGCTTCTCATGAGTTCTTAGAAGTTCTCTATGATCCTCTTGAGTTGTTTCATGAGCTAACTTAAGAGCATTTAGTTCTTTAGTTAGACGCTCAATCTCCTTCATAGCATTGTCATTTGTTTCCTCTTGACTATCATGATTACTAGCATTTTCATTATAGCTCACATCACTAGCCTTATCAATAAGTAAATCATCATCACCAAGCAAATCATCTTCATCACTATTGAAATCAAGATACTCGGGGTGTGATACCTTGGGGCCTTTTGCCATGAAGCATCTTCCAATTCCTTCATTTGGTGAGTCAAAGAGATCATAGGAGTTGGATCACACAAGAGCAAGTCCGGCAACACCTTCATCTTGACTATAGTCGGAGTTGGAGTGATAGCTTCTCTCGGAGTGGTTGTCGGAGTCGGAGCCGGAAATCCATTCACCAACATGAGCTTGATGTCTTTTTCTTGTGTAGCTCTTGGATGACTTGTCCTTCCTTTCCGAATCCTAGCTTCTTCGAGAGGGTCTTCATTCATGACGATCATCTCTACTCCTTCTCTCCTTATGAGGTGATTCATCTCTTCTATGTCTTCCTCTTGGTGATTAGTCTCTTTTCTTGTAGGGAGCCGTACACTCATTTGAATAGTGTCTGGGTTTTCCACAATTGTAACAATTTCGGTCACGACTTGATGATCTTCTCTCATAGTGTCTTGAGCTAGAGCTTCTTTCTTTCCCTTTGTTCTTGTAAAACTTGTTGAATCTTTTCACCATTAGGCTTATCTCTTCATTGGATACTAGCTTGTCACTTGAAGTTGTTGGAGCAGCGGTTGAAGCTTTGTAAGCACCACTTGATTTGTTGTGTAGCTCCTCTTTGTCCTTGAGTGACATTTCATGAGTAAAAATCCTTCCAATGACTTCCGTGGGCTTGAGATCTTTGTAATTGGGCATCATTTGGATCAATGTGCAAACGGTATCATATTTTCCATCCAAAGCTCTAAGGATCTTCTTGATGATGAATTTGTCGGTTATCTCTTCACTTCCTAAACCGGCAATCTCATTTGTGATGAGAGCAAGCCTAGAGTACATTTCGGCGACTCCTTCACCATCCTTCATCTTGAACTTGTCAAGTTGACTTTGAAGCACATCCAACTTAGATTCCTTGACGGACTCGGTACCCTCATGCATATCAACCAAAGTATCCCAAATTTCCTTTGCATTCTCGAGGCGGCTGATTTTGTTGAATTCCTCGGGGCACAAACCGTTGAAGAGAATGTCACAAGCTTGAGTGTTGTATTGCAACATCTTCAATTCTTCCGCGGTTGCTTTCACGATCCGGTTCCTTGCCATCCTCAAAGAATTCACCTTGCAAGCCAACATGAACAATAGCCCAAATGGCGGGGTTATGACCAAGAATATGCATTTTCATCTTATGTTTCCAACTAGCAAAGTTTGTACCATCAAAATATGGACCTCTACGGTGATAAATACCCTCACTAGACGCCATACTCTCTGAGGTTGTGAAACCAAGGCTATGATCACCAAAGCAATGGAAATAAAGGCTTACGGAGACCAAAGCTCTGATACCACTTGTAGGATCGAAAGTATGTCTAGAGGGGGGGGGGGTGATTAGACTACTTGACCAAATAAAAACCTAACCTTTTCCCAATTTTAGTTGTAGGCAGATTTTAGCAAGTATACAAGTCAAGCATCACCCTACACATGCAATTCTAAGAGTGTAGCAGCGGAAAGTAAGCAATTGCACATGTAAGTAAAGGAGGGGATCGGAGATTTCAAACGCAATGAAGACACGATGATTTTTGGCGTGGTTCCGATAGGTGGTGCTATCGTACGTCCACGTTGATGAAGACTTCAAACCACGAAGGGTAACGGTTGCGCGTGTCCACGGAGGGCTCCACCCACAAAGGGTCCACGAAGAAGCAACCTTGTCTATTCCACCATGGCTTACGTCCGCAAAGGACTAGCCTCACTCGGGTAGATCTTCACGAAGTAGGCGATCTCCTTGCCCTTACAAACTCCTTGGTTCAACTCCACATCATGTCGGAGGCTCCCAAGTGACACCTAACCAATCTAGGAGACACCATTCTCCAAAAGGTAATAGACGGTGTGTTGTTGATGAACTCCTTGCTCTTGTGCTTCAAATGATAGTCTCCCCAACACTCAACTCTCTCTCACAGATTTGGCTATGGTGGAAGAAGGATTTGAGTGGAAAGCAACTTGGGAAGGTTAGAAATCAAGGTTCAAATGGTAGGAATGGAATCTCTTGATCTCAACACATGAGTAGGTGGTTCTCTCTCAGAAAATGTATGGTGGAAGTGTAGGCATGTTCTGATGGCTCTCCTTACTTAGGAAGAGAGGGTGGAGGGGTATATATAGCCTCCACACAAAATCCAACCGTTACACACTTTTGTCCTAACTCGGTGGCACCGATCAGAAATCTCGGTGGCACCGATCTGTGTAAAATATATGAACGTTAGGAATATCGGTGGGACCGATTGGAACAACTCAGATGGACCGATGTGCAATGGTTAGGGCAAACCTCATCTCGGTGGCACTGATTGCATCAACTCGGTGGGACCGAAGTGAAGCAATAAGGCAACAGAGAGTTGGCAAGCCATCTCGGTGGTACCGATTGCAATTCTCGGTGGGACCGAAATAATTGCAACAAGTAACAGAGAGTTGGCAAGGCCATCTCGGTGGGACTGAGATCCATATCGGTGGATCCGATTTGTTAGGGTTTTGGCAGTGGCTAAGTCCAAATGAACTCGGTGGCTCCAGATAGGAAATTTCGGTGTGGCCGAGTTGGAATGTTGGTTTTGGACATATTTGGATGGAGAAAGTGGTTGAGGATTTTGGAGCACTGTCTCTAAGCACTTGAGCAAAAAGACCATTAAGCAACACCTCATCCCCTTTTAATAGTATTGGCTTTCCTATGGACTCAATGTGATCTTGGATCACTTAACAAAAATGCAGAGTCTTGAGCTTTTGCCAATCCATGTCCTTAGCATTTTGAGGGGCCCACATCTCTAGTCCTTGCCATGCCAATCATTGAACATCCTGAAATATTTAACTTGAATGGACATTAGTTCAATGAGATATATGTTGTTATGAATTACCAAAACCACCCGGGGATTAGTTGCACTTTCAATACCGCATATAGGTAGATATGGTGGACACTCATGGAAGAAATTTGGCTCAAGGATTTTGGATGCACAAGCAGTATTACCGCTTAGTACAGAAATTTTGGCTAGCAAAGATTATAAACAAGCACCACATGTTGGAGGATCCATAACAATATAACTTCTATGCAAATATACCCAAACATAACTCATTACGTTGTCTTCCTTGTCCAACTTCAACTAATTTGATCAAGTTTGAAAATAATTAATGGGTATTCACAATCATAAAAGATGTCCAAGATAATATATTTGTATGTGAAAGTTCTCTTCCTTATACTAATCATTCATGAGTTGCTTGTATGACCAATATTGTGATTGTCAAACTTCAATAGATTTTACTTTCTAAACCCAATGTGAAACTACTACTAAGCACATGGAACATGGATAATTTCAATTTTATGATATTCAATTCATTCAAATTTACTCTTAGGATATAAGTGAAGCACAAGAGTGAATGACAAACTACTCCAAAATATATAAGTGAAGAACAAAGAGTAGTTAAGTGAATAGGTAGCTATGTGAAGACTCTCTCCAAATAAAAACTTTCAGATCTAAGTATTTTATTAAACAGCAAACAAAAATAAAAGGGCACTCCAAGAATAGAACATATCATGTGAACAAATAAAAACTTAGGCTCAACCAAAACTAACCGATAGTTGTTGATGAAGAAAGGTGGGATGCCTACCGGGGCATCCCCAAGCTTAGTTGCTTGAGACTTCTTGGAATATTATATTGGGGAGCCTTGGGCATCCCCAAGCTTGGGCTTTTGTGTCTCCTTAATTCCTCTCATATCACGGTTTCTTCTAAGTCTTAAAAACTTCATCCACACAAAACTCAACAAGAACTCGTGAGATAAGTTAGTACAAATCAATTCAAAACCTTAACATTCTATACTATATGAAATTATAGTAATTAAACATTGCATACTAAATATCTCTTCATATTTAATACTCCCATCACCAAATAGAAACATTAAGGAAGCAAACATATGCAAACAATGCAACTATAACCGCAATCTGTCTAAACAGAACAGTCTGTAAAGGAGGAATAAAAATTCATACTTCCCTAACTCCAAAAATTCTGAAACATTACCATGTGACAGAGAACTTATGCATGCTTATTGTGTAAAAATTTCAGATTTTTATCATGTTCTGAAAATTCAGGAATATTCTGGACAAAACAGAAAACTTTCTGTTTTCAAACAGCAACTCATGAACTTGCAAACTGAGCAGGGTAAAGGCTATACTTGACATTTTATTGAAATAGAACATACAAAACATGATTATTGATAACATCAAGCAAATCTCAACAAAAGAAAATAACGTTCCAAGCAAAACTCATATTATGTGACGAATAAAAATATACCTCCAAGTGAGGTATACCGATAATGTTGAAGACGAAAGAGGGGATGCCAACCGGGGCATCCCCAAGCTTAGACGCTTGAGTCTTCCTTGAATATTACCTTGGGGTGCCTTCGGCATCCCCAAGCTTAGGGTCTTGCCACTCCTTATTCTCCTCATATCGATATCTCCCCACTTGAAAACTTCAATCACACATTACTTAACGGAACTTTGTGAGATAGGTTAGTACGATAAAGATCAATTCCATCACTTTGGTACTGTCAAGACAAGATTCATAATTGTTTTTACATAATGCCTACTATACTCTATCATTTCTACAATTTATATTGACCAATATAAGTCATAGAAACTATAAAACAAGCAAACTATGCATTGAAAACAGATTCTGTCAAAAACAGAACAACATGTAGTGAGTGAATTAAAAAGCATACTTCTATACCTCCAAAACTTCTAAAAACTTAGGACAACGTAAAGAATTTGTTTATCAGTACTGTGTAAAAAATTCAGAATTTTCTCATGCTCCAGTACAGAATAGAAATTCCAGCACTGGACGCAAAAGTTTGTGTTTTTGCACAGAACCAAATCAACAAGTATCCACACTATCCCAAAGGCTTTACTTGGCACATCATTGAAAGAAAACATATAAAACATGATTACTACAGTAGATTAATCATGTGGACACACAAAAATAGTAGTTATAAATGTTGGGTTGTCTCCCAACTAGCGCTTTTCTTTAATGCCTTTTTAGCTAGGCATGATGATTTTAATGATGCTCACATAAGAATAGGAATTGCAACATATAAGAGAGCATCATGAATCATATGACAAGCACATTTAAGCCTAACCCACTTCCTATGCATAGGGATTTTGTAAGCAAATAATTTATTGGAGCAAGAATCAACTAGCATAGGAAGGCAAAACAAGTGCAACTTCAAAAGTTTCAACATAAAGAGAGGAAACTTGATGTTTTTGAAATATATATAAGCATATCTTCCTCTCTCATAATAATTTTCAGCAGCATCATGAACAAATTCAACAATATAACTATCAAATAAAGCGTTATTTTCATGATACACAAGCATATAATTTTTATTACTCCCCACATAAGCAAATTTAGTCTCATCAATAGTAGTGGGAGCAAACTCAACAAAATAACTATGATGTGATACTTGATTGACATAACCAAATTGAACATTAAAATCATGATGACAAGTTTCATGGTTATCATCACTTTTTATATCATACATGTCATCATCATAATGATCATATATAGCAACTTTGTTGTCATAGTCAATTGAAACCTCTTCCAAAATAGTGGAATCATCATTAAATAAAGTCATGAACTCTCCAAATCCACTTTCATAATTATAGCCATGAGATTCAACACCCTCCAAAATAGTGGGATAATTAGTACCTAGAGTTGACACTCTTCCAAACCCACTTTCATCAATATAATCATCATAAATAGGAGGCATGCTTTCATCACAATAAATTTTCTCATCAAAAGTAGGGGGACTAAAAAGATCATATTCATTAAACATAGCATCCCCAAGCTTATGGCTTTGCATATCATTAGCATCATGGATATTCAAAGAAAGCATACTAACAACATTGTAATCATGCTTATCATTCAAAGAACTCACATTAAACATTTTATTAAATTCTTCTTCTACAATCTTAGCACAATTTTCCGATCCATCATTTTCAAGAATTTTTTTATATAGATGAAGTATTTGAGGCAACCTAAATTCCATTTTTTATAGTTTTCTCTTATAAAACCGAACTAGTGATAAAACAAGAAACTAAAAGATTTTGCAAGATCTAAAGATATACCTTCAAGCACTCACCTCCCCGGCAACGACGCCAGAAAAGAGCCTGATGTCTACAACACAACTTTATTCTTGTAGACTCTGTTGATCCTCAAGTGGATGACCTAAGGTTTATGAATCCATGGGAGGTGTAGGATGAAGATGGTCTCTCTCAAACAACCCTGCAATCAAATACAAGCGATCTCTTGTGTCCCCAACACACCCAATACAATGGTAAATTGTATAGGTGCACTAGTTCGGCGAAGAGATGGTGATACAAGTGTAGTATGGATAGTAGATATAGGTTTTTATAATCTGAAATAATAAAAACAGCAAGGTAGCTAGTAACAAAAGTGAGCACAAACGGTATTGCAATGCTTGGAAACAAGACCTAGGGTTCATACTTTCACTATTGCAATCTCTCAACAGTGCTAACATAATTGAATCATATAACAATCCCTCAACATGTGACAAAGAATCACTCCAAAGTTCTTATCAATAGCGGAGAACATAAGATGAAATTGTTGTAGGTAGCAAAACCACCTCAAAGTTATCTTTCCGATCAATCTATTGAGCCATCCCTATAAGTGTCACAAACAGCCCTGGAGTTCGTACTACAATAACACCATATGATACGCATCAATCAACTCTAATGTCACCTAGATACTCCAATGTCACCACAAGTATCCATGAGTCAATTGTTTGATATGCATCAAACAATTTCAGATTCGTAATATTCAATCCAGCACAAAGAACTTCAAAGTGTACCCCAAAGTTTCTATTGGAGAAAGTAGGATGAAAACGTATATCAACCTCTATGCCTAGATTGCCGCAACGTCACCACGGGAATCTGCAAGTTGATTCCCAAAACATATATCAAGTGACTCAATAGAATACCCCATTGTCACCACGGTATCCACATGCAAGACATACATCAAGTGATCTCAAATCCAAAATATTCAATCCGATAATGATGAAGCCTCAAAGGGAAAGACTCAATTCATCGCAAAAAGATAGAAAGGGAAGAACACCATATGATCCAACTATATTAACAAAACTCATGGTACATCAAGATCGTGCCAAATCAAGAACACAAGAGAGAGAGAGAGAGATCAAACATATAGCTACTGGTACATACCCTCAGCCCCGAGGGTGAACTACACCCTCCTCGTCATGGAGACCACCAGGATGATGAAGATGGCCTCCGGTGATGATTTCCCCCTCCGGCAGGGTGCCGGAAAAGGCCTCCAGATGAGATCTCTTTGAAACAGAGGCTTGCGGCGGTAGCTTGGGAGTTCTAGGTTTCTTTCTGGGGGTTTCCCGATTATAAGAATTTTTGGCGTTGGTTTCACGTCAGGGGGAGTCTTGAGGGACGCACGAGCTCAATCGCCATGCCCTGGGGGGGGGGGGTCGCCCCTGAGCTCCTGGCCCCCTGGACTTCATCTGGTCCACCTCTCAGGCTTCGGGGGTCTCTTCTTGTCCATGAAAAATCACCGTAAATTTTCAGCCCAATCCGAGAACTTTATTTCTGCACAAAAATAACACCATGGTAGTTCTGCTGAAAACAGCGTCAGTCCGGGTTAGTTTCATTCAAATCATATTAAAGTGCACCAAAACCATATAAAATTGTTGTAAAACATGGCATGAATACTTCATAAATTATATATAAGTTGGAGACGTATCAATGACAACCAACCTTGATGTTGCTCAATTTTAGTGCAACTAATGAAGAAGAAGATGTGAGCTCATGGGACCAAGTACTTCTTGCTAGCTGCATGATGCAAACATTGCTCCATTTTAGGTGAACTGCACAAAAAGGTCGCATGAATTGAATCATCCATGTTGGTGACTGGTGTCAACCCGTCTACAATGGCGTTGACTACAGTTATGGTTCCCATGACGGGGTATGTTCCTTTTTGGTTGCATTTTGACTATGCATTGAGCTAGTGATCCTGTGCTACTGTTTTGGCACTGCTATGAGAAAGCAATAATGCTATTGTTTTTGCATCTTAATCTAATGCCACTAATAATTTGAGGCAATGTTTTGGCACCGCTAGTGCTACTGATAAAATGAAGTAATAATATAGTTAAAATAGAGCTACTGTCTTAGCTATCATTTCATTTCCAATGTAGATAACTTGTAGAAGGCGTATCCGGGAGAATTGAGTCCATTTGCACTGCATCAATCACATAGCATGTGCACTGAACTAGTTGAGTCCATCAGGTCTACCGTCGAGGCGGCGCAGGGGCCCCTCTCTCTCTCGCGGCACGGTGTGCGCCATAATTTTAGTTAAACTGCACAAAAGAAGAGATTGGAATGACTCAAGGCCCCTCCTTGTACTGCCACACTGAAGTTGTTCATAGTTTTCAATGAATTGCCTTCATGGCATGATTCGGGGACCTAAAGAATAACTCTCTCACAAAGTCAACTCACACAGGTCAGTACTGTCCTTCATCCACATGATCGTGCTTTGTCATACTGTGCTACTGTTGTATTTTTTTTAATAAAGCTATTTTGTCGCATTCTTTTCCCATTAAGAAAATAAAGTTGATTCTATTTATTAGTGTATGTTTCATCTACTAGTGCTACTATTTGTAGCGTCTCGACTCAAAACGAGTCAAGCCTCTGTGTGTTAGTGCCATCCCTGGATCAGTATGCTGGCACACATAGTACATCAATGTATATATCAAAGTGCAATCACATGTAAATACCGTAAAATTGATATATACCTCTTAAATCTCAGCGGAAACAGTCAACGGGAGTGGAGTCCCAATAAACACCAATGGCAGGTTGAGTGTAGACCGTAACCCTGAATCATACTCTTACTCGTCGTAGAAAAGTATCTGCAACATAAGACGTTGCAGCCGTGTAGGTCAGTACATTGAATGTACCAGCAAGATCACCATAGAATGAAATGATAAAAACTATTCTATATGCAAAAGGTTTTATGGCTCTGTGTCTGAGTTTTTGCAGAAAAGCTGGTTTTATTTTCCCTACAACAAAGGAGTCAAACGGAAATATCACTACAAAAGTTGGTTGTTAATGAGATGGTTCCACCAACCAATTCTCATGTCCCAAAATTATTAATAGACCCACTCATCATGAAAATTTATTAATTGTGTTGAGACTAGCTGATAGTATCATCTCCGGTGCTCATGTTGTCCATAACCGGGGACATGGCTAATCGATTAGTTTAACACTTTGCAGAGGTTTGTACACTTTACCCGCAAGATTTGATCCCTCTCGTTGTGTCCTTGCACTACCTGGTGTTTGAGAACGAGACGATCGAAACATGGCCTTCCAAAGCAATCCTCCGGTAGAAAGTCAGTGCCCATCCAATCCTACCGTTCTTCTACATCTCGTAGCAATCTGACCTACCAGAGTCACCACTAAGGTTAACCAAGCCAGAGCCCATATTGACTTGCGGTTGCACACGTAAGCTTTCCGGCCTTGAAGTATCCATCCATCTCTTTGAGCCTGGGTGGCATTCCGTTGGGATGATCACAGGTAGATACCAGGATTCCCGGCATAACCATGATAGATATCAGGCTGCCAAAATGCATGTCCAATCCACCCAGAGGTATATTGAGTCCTTGAAGTCTTGATCATCATGCAGGTCTTGAAATAATTAATTAACCTCACAACACTCCTGAATCTCACAACCAAACCCCGTCTACTAAAGCGTAGCAATTGTGAAGTAACGTCCCTTCCCGGGCAATGGTAACAGGGTGTTGGGTTTCTCCTACCTCATGAATACTACCTCAAGTTCAAGCTCAATATCCTACTGGATGTATGATGGAGTGATTGATTCTAATGCAAATAAAACATAGGTAATGTAAGATGATCAAAGTGAACTTGCCTGTACTGTTGATGAAGATAAATCGCTCTCAGAAAATAACACTTGATAGAACTATTCGTCACTCTCCGATGAAAATCTATATAATCAAACATTGCACTCATATAAGCAATCATACTAGCAATCAATACTAACAATCAATAAGCCAAACCAAATTTTTTAACACACTTGTGTTGTGATGAAGGAAATACTTAAGACAAAAGTTAAAACAACAAAACTTCATCAAAACAACCAAAGGTAGTTTTCCCTACAATAATCCTATTTGCAATAGCAACAAGACAACAACAAAGTAATATCAAACAAAAGAATTTTAGTAAATATTTGACTAGCAAGAGAATTACTTTTGAAGAACAACTAAGAATTATGAAAAACAACACACTAAACACCATAAGTTTTCTAGTTATTAAACTTAACAACAAGTAAAACAAATAATACGATAATAAAATAATAGAAAATAAAATATAAAACAACTAAGTTAACAGAAAGTAAAACTTATAAAACAATTTATAATTTTTTTTTCAAATAGGAAATCAAACTAGCAATGAAATCAATTTGCAAGTTATTATGAAACTAGAATTGATTTCATGCTATAAAAATAATAAATGACATAAAAATAAACTTGGTTGAAATACTACTGCTAACTAACAGAAAACAAAGTAAAACTTGTCAACTAATATAAAAGAAAATAAATTAAAACAATTTAAAACAAAAGAAATATAAATAAACCTAAAAAGAACTAAAACAGAATCTGTTTTGCTTGAAACCCTAATTTAAAATATTCTAAAAAATTCTCAAATTGAACAGGGTGATAACTATAACTAATAAAAACTAGTATAAAAAAGATTCACTCAAAAATAAATTTTTAAACTAAAGTTATAAGCAAAACAAGTATGAATTCAAATCTGTTTGAATCAAAATTTAAAATATTCAAATATGGTCAAACTTGATATCTACAGAAACTATAATAAATTTGTGACCTTTTACAAGAAGAATCACCCAAAAATAATTAAAACATAAAAGTTAGAGCAAAAACAAATTCAGAATCTATTCTGTCAAATAAAACAAAAACAGAAAAAGAAAACTAAAACCTAACGGTTACTAGTCTACGTGGCAACCTCTGGTTGGCTACGCGGTGGTGTGCGTGCGAGTGCTAGGAGCGGACGGCCGGTGCATAAAAGAAAACGGTTCGCGTTATAAAACTTCTAACGTGGACCGAACGATCGAGATCCAACGGTGGGAGGGCGTCGCCTATGACTTATAGAGAGGGAAGGAGGTCCGGCGAGATCTCCGGCGAGGCCGAGGCGGCGAGGCGATGCGGGGCGGCGCTCCGGTGGTCGTCGTCGGAGGCTGAGGGGTCCAGGGGGCGGTGGGAGTCCTCCGGCGACGTTTGGCGGCGACAGCGAGGCGAGAGGGCAACGGGGACGAGCTCCTCAAGCTCCCGGAGCTTTGGGTGGAGCAGAGCTCCGGCGAGGGTGCTGGTGCGGCGTTCTGGCGAGGGAGCTTGGGGTTTTTTGGGCAAAACGAGCAGCGGGGAGGGTGGGGGTTTATATAGAGGCCTCGGGGTGCTCGGGGAAGGAAGGGAGAGGGAGATCCGCGCGGATCTGAGCCGGCTCCGGCGAGGGATGGAAGGAGGAGAGAAAGGAAGGAGAAGGGCGACCGGGATTCGGTGTCGGGCGGTGGGGTAGGGTGTCAGAGAGAGAGAGGGAGATCGCACGGGACTGGGCGGCCGATCCGGAGAGATTCGGATCTGGTCCGGATTGGATCGGGCCGGATCCTTTCCAAATGGGCCGGATCCTTTCCTAACGCACGCGCGCAGCTTTCCTATTTAAAGTATTTTTCCAAATAAAAAATAACAGGAAAGTAAAAGTAGAAAAGGAAAATAAATACTAAACCAAAGATAGAAGTATTATATACCAAAATGATCAGTAAAATAAATTCAATAAGATGAACATTTTTTCCACGGCCAAAATAAAAACATAAAAAATATTTTTGAGAAAATGCCTAAATTGTTTTTGTTTCTTTTGGAAATTTTTTTTTCAAATAACCCCCTGTGTTTTAGGGTTCAAATATTTCACAAAAATGCCCCTGGTATGGAGGGTCATGTTCCTCCTCTCAACTTTGAAATTTGGGGCAATGAACTTTGAATTCTTTCAAGCTTTGAAATAGAACCAAAAATGGAATAGATTCCAAAAACTTTCAAATCCACTTTTCAAATACTTTATTTGAAGAAATCATGTCATCTTCTCTCCATGATTTGAATTGGATGAATTTGAATTCAAAAGCAGAGGGGGAAAGTCATTTTGTTCCCTCTCATTCCAAGTTCAAAAAAAAAATGTTTTCAAAAGTTTCAAATTTTCACTCAATTCAATCACACAATCAAACAATCATTCATTCAATTCATTTATTTAACATTCCAAATTTTGGGATGTTACAAACCTACCACACTTAAAATGAATCTCGTCCTCGAGATTCGAAGAGCTAGAAAGAAAAGGTTAGGGTTTGGGGGTCTTCGATCAAATCCACTCGTCTGATAAGTGTGGGTGCTACCACACTTAAAATGAGAGTTACTGGTCTCTCAAAATCTTGACAGTCCTCTGGGGTCTTGACATCTGTCTCTTCACATTCTCCATAGAAAACTCTTTTGGTGATGCTCTTCCTTTATATTCACAACGTTTCCTGCAAAATCCAGTGTTTCCTTGGTCAATACAAACTTCTTCCGTTACTGGGTCTTCTTAACTGACAAGTCTCGTGATCATTTCTAATTAACTTATCGATGATCTCATGGTGGTCTACCATTTGTGGCTTTCCAGCAGTGAAATGGCTATTGGCTTCATCCTCACCGTAAAATTCCTACGTTTGGCAACAGCTGCCATGTACAAGGGGTCTTCATCATACCATTCTAAGGCTTAAAACAAAAGCTTCAAAGAACGTCGTCTCTTTACTATGGGTAAGTCACTCGGATTTACCATTCCAAATAGCAAGAGAAATGATAAGAGTAAGTCGTCATGGTGATCAATCCATTCCGCACCCAAATCATTACTCTGTATAAGGTTTAGCGAATCTCGTATTCTAACACTTGGGCTTCCTCACAAGCATTGCAGATTTTTTTCTTGTCAACGAACGAAGTGCGGATAAATCCATTGATTCTGCAAGCTGAACAAAAACATCTATCGTTTCTTCACCACTCTCAGGTTTACGTATTCTCCTAAGAAACATCCGTTGATCAAAATCACAACCTCTTCCTTCATGATCTTGGGGTAACGTCTAATAGAATAATTCTGAGACTTATTCTTGATACAGACTCCACTTTGTGGAACTCATTTTCCTTTCCATTGGTCTGTTTTACCAATACCGGGGTTGGTTCATCAAAATCATATTCTTCTTATATTCCATCCTTTATTACATCCTCAATCACTTCTCAAAACTCCAAATTTAAAAATACTTTATTACAAATGCTGCCATCCACATAGTTTGGTATGGTCAAGCATCACTTCCAACTTTATTCATTTGGTCCCCTTGGATATATTTTAGTACCACTGGAACTTTGCGATGTGCTCCTTGAAATCATCCATCTTTTGCTTTATCAGGGTGGACATGAGCTTCATTTCCATCATCTCTGTATGCACCTCTCTCAGGTATTCCTGAGTATGACGGAGTCTTGCTTCAAGTATTTCTCCAATCTGACGTATGGCTTCCATGGCAGCTTCACGAACAGCATCGAAGAAAGTTTCTCGTGGTACACGAGAGATGAAAAAGTATTGCCCCATAGTCTTTGGGCAAACTCCTTTCACACGGTGGAGGTGTACCTCCACATACCAGAGTTCCACTCCATTTTCCATGAATGTGTAGCCTTTGTAGACTGCATCTCCTTCAAGATGAATGTGCTTCATCATATCCTTCAGGATCCTTGGGTAATCATGATCACTAGTCAGGGTCATGATCGTCTCTGGGCCCTTGAGGAAAGACTCATAAAGGGTTGTCATCTGCAGAGGTCAGAAAAGGGTACTCAGACTAATGTATGTGTTCTTCTTGGATAAACATCCATATCATCCAAACCAATCTTCAATTTCACTTCCCAACATCTTACAGAGTATTGTCATCCTTAAAACAAAATGTAATGGGTTATCCATTTACCATATTCTATTGTGTCCTTGTACTTTAGCAAAATCCCAGTTTATGCATCAACAACTCATTTTCATCCATGTTTACGCACATAAATAGTTCAAAATAATTGTTAACAACACAAAAACCTCATTGAGTCTTTCAGCATAGGTCATATCAAGTTTCATGAACTGTTACAACCTCCAAGTCTTCCATTACATAACTCAACCCATCATACTTATAAAATTTCTTCGTACTACACTTATTATGATCATCAAAATACCAACTACTCAGTTCCAGCTTTCTTCTTGCCTGGACATTTGTTAGCATAATGTCCTGCTTCCCTACAGTGAAAGCAAATGACTTCCGATAAGTCTCGGGGCTTCTTGATGATGATGCCTGCTCCTTGGGGTTTCTACTTCTTTTCCGGGCATTGGTCAGCGTAGTGACCTAATTCCTTGCACCTGAAACACATGATATGACTATGGCCCTTCTTTGCAGGAATAGGGTCGTTCTCGGGATGTCTTCGGTTTCTCTTCCTGGACTTGCTTGTTCCGATCAAGCTCCACTTTTTCTGTCGGGAAGTCTCCCAGATACTCTTGGCTTTCCTTCGTGCAATCCTGGGAAAAATGTCCTTTTTCTCCACATGAGTAGCAGGCATTGGAGAAGAAATCTGGTTAAGCCTTGTCCATCAGGGTCTTCCAAATCTTTCTTCATCATACGTTCTTCAAAAATCCCCTTGAACGTTTCCTTCATTGCTTCTTTCTGATTCTTGATAACTTGTTGTACCTTGGGGTAAATGTGGCACTGAGCCGATTAGTGGGTGGTTCCTTCACACAAGAAACAAGTCACCTGTCTAGTTGGGCATTCCTCGGCTGGATGATTTTCTTCACAATGAGGGCATCCATCCTTGTGTTCTTCCTGGGTGTGTCCTATTTCTCCACATATTTTGCATGCACAAAGGTTCTTTATAGGGCTATCACAGTGCTTCCGGATGAGACGGGATCTTAACAGAGTCTTCTTGAATTCCTCCCAGGATTTTGCTCCATTACATCCTTGTATGGCTTGATGCATTTTCCACCAAGTTGCAGCACTTCGGGTAAAGTACTGAAGAGCGTATTGAACCTCATACTTCCTTGCAATCAAATTTTTCCCGAAGTGATCCTCCATGTTTTGAATCCATAGCTCTGCCTCCGGCTGAGTCATCGGTCCAGAGAATACAAGTCCATCTTCATTCATCATCTATTGGGTCCAAGGGTTTTGGGATGAGATACGAGAGAGGGATAGAGGGAGATACACACAATACAAACAATAGTTTTGAAAATAGGTTTTATTTGCGGCTGTCGGAAAAACATCATACAATGACAGCTCACAAATCATCGCATCTAACGTGAGTATACAACAGGGGTTTGGTCTTCTAAAGGTCATAATAATTCTGGGATTCTTCAGGGTCTTCAATCTCTTCGATTCTTCGGAGTCTTCAACCGTTGTAGCTTCAATTATTCTAATGCATGGTGAAATCTTCATTACTCCGAAGTGGCCATCAGTTGTCCGATATCTGGTCCTTCTTGGAGTGGCTTTGGTTGATCCTCCGTGTGGTTAAAAGGGAAGGGATATATTCTAACTAATCGAGGTAAGAGGGACCATTTGATAAAATCAGAAAAGATGAGAAGTAAGCAACTTTGTGAAAATAAAGTTTCAGAGATATCCTGTCCTAGGGGCTTTCCGATTTCTAGGGTCACGTCCTACAGTCAACATGTGCTCTGATACCATCTCTGTAGCGTCCCGACTCAAAACGAGTCAAGCCTCTGTGTGTCAGTGCCATCCCTGGATCAGTATGCTGGCACACACAGTACATCAATGTATATATCAAAGTGCAATCACATGTAAATACCGTAAAATTGATATATACCTCTTAAATCTCAGCGGAAACAGTCAACGGGAGTGGAGTCCCAATAAACACCAACGGCAGGTTGAGTGTAGACCGTAGCCCTGAATCGTACTCTTACTCGTCGTAGAAAAGTATCTGCAACATAAGACGTTGCAGCCGTGTAGGTCAGTACATTGAATGTACCGGCAAGATCACCATAGAATGAAATGATAAAAACTATTCTATATGCAAAAGGCTTTATGGCTCTGTGTCTGAGTTTTTGCAGAAAAGCTGGTTTTATTTTCCCTACAACAAAGGAGTCAAACGGAAATATCACTACAAAAGTTGGTTGTTAATGAGATGGTTCCACCAACCAATTCTCATGTCCCAAAATTATTAATAGACCCACTCATCATGAAAATTTATTAATTGTGTTGAGACTAGCTGATAGTATCATCTCCGGTGCTCATGTTGTCCATAACCGGGGACATGGCTAATCGATTAGTTTAACACTTTGCAGAGGTTTGTACACTTTACCCGCAAGATTTGATCCCTCTCGTTGTGTCCTTGCACTACCTGGTGTTTGAGAACGAGACGATCGAAACATGGCCTTCCAAAGCAATCCTCCGGTAGAAAGTCAGTGCCCATCCAATCCTACCGTTCTTCTACATCTCGTAGCAATCTGACCTACCAGAGTCACCACTAAGGTTAACCAAGCCAGAGCCCATATTGACTTGCGGTTGCACACGTAAGCTTTCCGGCCTTGAAGTATCCATCCATCTCTTTGAGCCTGGGTGGCATTCCGTTGGGATGATCACAGGTAGATACCAGGATTCCCGGCATAACCATGATAGATATCAGGCTGCCAAAATGCATGTCCAATCCACCCAGAGGTATATTGAGTCCTTGAAGTCTTGATCATCATGCAGGTCTTGAAATAATTAATTAACCTCACAACACTCCTGAATCTCACAACCAAACCCCGTCTACTAAAGCGTAGCAATTGTGAAGTAACGTCCCTTCCCGGGCAATGGTAACAGGGTGTTGGGTTTCTCCTACCTCATGAATACTACCTCAAGTTCAAGCTCAATATCCTACTGGATGTATGATGGAGCGATTGATTCTAATGCAAATAAAACATAGGTAATGTAAGATGATCAAAGTGAACTTGCCTGTACTGCTGATGAAGATAAATCGCTCTCAGAAAATAACACTTGATAGAACTATTCGTCACTCTCCGATGAAAATCTATATAATCAAACATTGCACTCATATAAGCAATCATACTAGCAATCAATACTAACAATCAATAAGCCAAACCAAAATTTTTAACACACTTGTGTTGTGATGAAGGAAATACTTAAGACAAAAGTTAAAACAACAAATCTTCATCAAAACAACCAAAGGTAGTTTTCCCTACAATAATCCTATTTGCAATAGCAACAAGACAACAACAAAGTAAAATCAAACAAAAGAATTTTAGTAAATATTTGACTATCAAGAGAATTACTTTTGAAGAACAACTAAGAATTATGAAAAACAACACACTAAACACCATAAGTTTTCTAGTTAATAAACTTAACAACAAGTAAAACAAATAATACGATAATAAAATAATAGAAAACAAAATATAAAACAACTAAGTTAACAGAAAGTAAAAATTATAAAACAATTTATAATTTTTTTTTCAAATAGGAAATCAAACTAGCAATGAAATCAATTTGCAAGTTATTATGAAACTAGAATTGATTTCATGCTATAAAAATAATAAATGACATAAAAATAAACTTGGTTGAAATACTACTGCTAACTAACAGAAAACAAATTAAAACTTGTCAACTAATATAAAAGAAAATAAATTAAAACAAAAGAAATAGAAATAAACCTAAAAAGAACTAAAACAGAATCTGTTTTGCTTGAAACCCTAATTTAAAATATTCTAAAAAATTCTCAAATTGAACAGGGTGATAACTATAACTAATAAAAACTAGTATCAAAAAGATTCACTCAAAAATAAATTTTTAAACTAAAGTTATAAGCAAAACAAGTATGAATTCAAATCTGTTTGAATCAAAATTTAAAATATTGAAATATGGTCAAACTTGATATCTACAGAAACTATAATAAATTTGTGACCTTTTGCAAGAAGAATCACCCAAAAATAATTAAAAACATAAAAGTTAGAGCAAAAACAAATTCAGAATCTATTCTGTCAAATAAAACAAAAACAGAAAAAGAAAACTAAAACCTAACGGTTACTAGTCTACGTGGCAACCTCTGGTTGGCTACGCGGTGGTGTGCGTGCGAGTGCTAGGAGCGGACGGCCGGTGCATAAAAGAAAACGGTTCGCGTTATAAAACTTCTAACGTGGACCGAACGATCGAGATCCAACGGTGGGAGGGCGTCGCCTATGACTTACAGAGAGTGAAGGAGGTCCGGCGGGATCTCCGGCGAGGCCGAGGCGGCGAGGCGATGCGGGGCGGCGCTCCGGTGGTCGTCGTCGGAGGCTGAGGGGTCCAGGGGGCGGCGGGAGTCCTCCGGCGACGTTTGGCGGCGACAGCGAGGCGAGAGGGCGACGGGGACGAGCTCCTCGAGCTCCCGGAGCTTTGGGTGGAGCAGAGCTCCGGCGAGGGTGCTGGTGCGGCGTTCTGGTGAGGGAGCTTGGGGTTTTTTGGGCAAAGCGAGCAGCGGGGAGGGTGGGGGTTTATATAGAGGCCTCGGGGTGCTCGGGGAAGGAAGGGAGAGGGAGATCCGCACGGATCTGAGCCGGCTCCGGCGAGGGATGGAAGGAGGAGAGAAAGGAAGGAGAAGGGCGACCGGGATTCGGTGTCGGGCGGTGGGGTAGGGTGTCAGAGAGAGAGAGGGAGATCGCACGGGACCGGGCGGCCGATCCGGAGAGATTCGGATCTGGTCCGGATTGGATCGGGCCGGATCCTTTCCAAATGGGCCGGATCCTTTCCTAACGCACGCGTGCAGCTTTCCTATTTAAAGTATTTTTCCAAATAAAAAATAACAGGAAAGTAAAAGTAGAAAAGGAAAATAAATACTAAACCAAAGATAGAAGTATTATATACCAAAATGATCAGTAAAATAAATTCAATAAGATGAACATTTTTTCCACGGCCAAAATAAAAACATAAAAAATATTTTTGAGAAAATGCCTAAATTGTTTTTGTTTCTTTTGCAATTTTTTTTTCAAATAACCCCCTGTGTTTTAGGGTTCAAATATTTCACAAAAATGCCCCTGGTATGGAGGGTCATGTTCCTCCTCTCAACTTTGAAATTTGGGGCAATGAACTTGGAATTCTTTCAAGCTTTGAAATAGAACCAAAAATGGAATAGATTCCAAAAACTTTCAAATCCACTTTTCAAATACTTTATTTGAAGAAATCATGTCATCTTCTCTCCATGATTTGAATTGGATGAATTTGAATTCAAAAGCAGAGGGGGAAAGTCATTTTGTTCCCTCTCATTCCAAGTTCAAAAAAAATGTTTTCAAAAGTTTCAAATTTTCACTCAATTCAATCACTCAATCAAACAATCATTCATTCAATTCATTTATTTAACATTCCAAATTTTGGGATGTTACAAACCTACCACACTTAAAATGAATCTCGTCCTCGAGATTCGAAGAGCTAGAAAGAAAAGGTTAGGGTTTGGGGGTCTTCTAGCAAATCCACTCGTCTGATAAGTGTGGGTGCTACCACACTTAAAATGAGAGTTACTGGTCTCTCAAAATCTTGACAGTCCTCTGGGGTCTTGACATCTGTCTCTTCACATTCTCCATAGAAAACTCTTTTGGTGATGCTCTTCCTTTATATTCACAACGTTTCCTGCAAAATCCAGTGTTTCCTTGGTCAATACAAACTTCTTCCGTTACTGGGTCTTCTTAACTGACAAGTCTCGTGATCATTTCTAATTAACTTATCGATGATCTCATGGTGGTCTACCATTTGTGGCTTTCCAGCAGTGAAATGGCTATTGGCTTCATCCTCACCGTAAAATTCCTACGTTTGGCAACAGCTGCCATGTAGAAGGGGTCTTCATCATACCATTCTAAGGCTTAAAACAAAAGCTTCAAAGAACGTCGTCTCTTTACTATGGGTAAGTCACTCGGATTTACCATTCCAAATAGCAAGAGAAATGATAAGAGTAAGTCGTCATGGTGATCAATCCATTCCGCACCCAAATCATTACTCTGTATAAGGTTTAGCGAATCTCGTATTCTAACACTTGGGCTTCCTCACAAGCATTGCAGATTTTTTTCTTGTCAACGAACGAAGTGCGGATAAATCCATTGATTCTGCAAGCTGAACAAAAACATCTATCGTTTCTTCACCACTCTCAGGTTTACGTATTCTCCTAAGAAACATCCGTTGATCAAAATCACAACCTCTTCCTTCATGATCTTGGGGTAACGTCTAATAGAATAATTCTGAGACTTATTCTTGATACAGACTCCACTTTGTGGAACTCATTTTCCTTTCCATTGGTCTGTTTTACCAATACCGGGGTTGGTTCATCAAAATCATATTCTTCTTATATTCCATCCTTTATTACATCCTCAATCACTTCTCAAAACTCCAAATTTAAAAATACTTTATTACAAATGCTGCCATCCACATAGTTTGGTATGGTCAAGCATCACTTCCAACTTTATTCATTTGGTCCCCTTGGATATATTTTAGTACCACTGGAACTTTGCGATGTGCTCCTTGAAATCATCCATCTTTTGCTTTATCAGGGTGGACATGAGCTTCATTTCCATCATCTCTGTATGCACCTCTCTCAGGTATTCCTGAGTATGACGGAGTCTTGCTTCAAGTATTTCTCCAATCTGACGTATGGCTTCCATGGCAGCTTCACGAACAGCATCGAAGAAAGTTTCTCGTGGTACACGAGAGATGAAAAAGTATTGCCCCATAGTCTTTGGGCAAACTCCTTTCACACGGTGGAGGTGTACCTCCACATACCAGAGTTCCACTCCATTTTCCATGAATGTGTAGCCTTTGTAGACTGCATCTCCTTCAAGATGAATGTGCTTCATCATATCCTTCAGGATCCTTGGGTAATCATGATCACTAGTCAGGGTCATGATCGTCTCTGGGCCCTTGAGGAAAGACTCATAAAGGGTTGTCATCTGCAGAGGTCAGAAAAGGGTACTCAGACTAATGTATGTGTTCTTCTTGGATAAACATCCATATCATCCAAACCAATCTTCAATTTCACTTCCCAACATCTTACAGAGTATTGTCATCCTTAAAACAAAATGTAATGGGTTATCCATTTACCATATTCTATTGTGTCCTTGTACTTTAGCAAAATCCCAGTTTATGCATCAACAACTCATTTTCATCCATGTTTACGCACATAAATAGTTCAAAATAATTGTTAACAACACAAAAACCTCATTGAGTCTTTCAGCATAGGTCATATCAAGTTTCATGAACTGTTACAACCTCCAAGTCTTCCATTACATAACTCAACCCATCATACTTATAAAATTTCTTCGTACTACACTTATTATGATCATCAAAATACCAACTACTCAGTTCCAGCTTTCTTCTTGCCTGGACATTTGTTAGCATAATGTCCTGCTTCCCTACAGTGAAAGCAAATGACTTCCGATAAGTCTCGGGGCTTCTTGATGATGATGCCTGCTCCTTGGGGTTTCTACTTCTTTTCCGGGCATTGGTCAGCGTAGTGACCTAATTCCTTGCACCTGAAACACATGATATGACTATGGCCCTTCTTTGCAGGAATAGGGTCGTTCTCGGGATGTCTTCGGTTTCTCTTCCTGGACTTGCTTGTTCCGATCAAGCTCCACTTTTTCTGTCGGGAAGTCTCCCAGATACTCTTGGCTTTCCTTCGTGCAATCCTGGGAAAAATGTCCTTTTTCTCCACATGAGTAGCAGGCATTGGAGAAGAAATCTGGTTAAGCCTTGTCCATCAGGGTCTTCCAAATCTTTCTTCATCATACGTTCTTCAAAAATCCCCTTGAACGTTTCCTTCATTGCTTCTTTCTGATTCTTGATAACTTGTTGTACCTTGGGGTAAATGTGGCACTGAGCCGATTAGTGGGTGGTTCCTTCACACAAGAAACAAGTCACCTGTCTAGTTGGGCATTCCTCGGCTGGATGATTTTCTTCACAATGAGGGCATCCATCCTTGTGTTCTTCCTGGGTGTGTCCTATTTCTCCACATATTTTGCATGCACAAAGGTTCTTTATAGGGCTATCACAGTGCTTCCGGATGAGACGGGATCTTAACAGAGTCTTCTTGAATTCCTCCCAGGATTTTGCTCCATTACATCCTTGTATGGCTTGATGCATTTTCCACCAAGTTGCAGCACTTCGGGTAAAGTACTGAAGAGCGTATTGAACCTCATACTTCCTTGCAATCAAATTTTTCCCGAAGTGATCCTCCATGTTTTGAATCCATAGCTCTGCCTCCGGCTGAGTCATCGGTCCAGAGAATACAAGTCCATCTTCATTCATCATCTATTGGGTCCAAGGGTTTTGGGATGAGATACGAGAGAGGGATAGAGGGAGATACACACAATACAAACAATAGTTTTGAAAATAGGTTTTATTTGCGGCTGTCGGAAAAACATCATACAATGACAGCTCACAAATCATCGCATCTAACGTGAGTATACAACAGGGGTTTGGTCTTCTAAAGGTCATAATAATTCTGGGATTCTTCAGGGTCTTCAATCTCTTCGATTCTTCGGAGTCTTCAACCGTTGTAGCTTCAATTATTCTAATGCATGGTGAAATCTTCATTACTCCGAAGTGGCCATCAGTTGTCCGATATCTGGTCCTTCTTGGAGTGGCTTTGGTTGATCCTCCGTGTGGTTAAAAGGGAAGGGATATATTCTAACTAATCGAGGTAAGAGGGACCATTTGATAAAATCAGAAAAGATGAGAAGTAAGCAACTTTGTGAAAATAAAGTTTCAGAGATATCCTGTCCTAGGGGCTTTCCGATTTCTAGGGTCACGTCCTACAGTCAACATGTGCTCTGATACCATCTCTGTAGCGTCCCGACTCAAAACGAGTCAAGCCTCTGTGTGTCAGTGCCATCCCTGGATCAGTATGCTGGCACACACAGTACATCAATGTATATATCAAAGTGCAATCACATGTAAATACCGTAAAATTGATATATACCTCTTAAATCTCAGCGGAAACAGTCAACGGGAGTGGAGTCCCAATAAACACCAACGGCAGGTTGAGTGTAGACCGTAGCCCTGAATCGTACTCTTACTCGTCGTAGAAAAGTATCTGCAACATAAGACGTTGCAGCCGTGTAGGTCAGTACATTGAATGTACCGGCAAGATCACCATAGAATGAAATGATAAAAACTATTCTATATGCAAAAGGCTTTATGGCTCTGTGTCTGAGTTTTTGCAGAAAAGCTGGTTTTATTTTCCCTACAACAAAGGAGTCAAACGGAAATATCACTACAAAAGTTGGTTGTTAATGAGATGGTTCCACCAACCAATTCTCATGTCCCAAAATTATTAATAGACCCACTCATCATGAAAATTTATTAATTGTGTTGAGACTAGCTGATAGTATCATCTCCGGTGCTCATGTTGTCCATAACCGGGGACATGGCTAATCGATTAGTTTAACACTTTGCAGAGGTTTGTACACTTTACCCGCAAGATTTGATCCCTCTCGTTGTGTCCTTGCACTACCTGGTGTTTGAGAACGAGACGATCGAAACATGGCCTTCCAAAGCAATCCTCCGGTAGAAAGTCAGTGCCCATCCAATCCTACCGTTCTTCTACATCTCGTAGCAATCTGACCTACCAGAGTCACCACTAAGGTTAACCAAGCCAGAGCCCATATTGACTTGCGGTTGCACACGTAAGCTTTCCGGCCTTGAAGTATCCATCCATCTCTTTGAGCCTGGGTGGCATTCCGTTGGGATGATCACAGGTAGATACCAGGATTCCCGGCATAACCATGATAGATATCAGGCTGCCAAAATGCATGTCCAATCCACCCAGAGGTATATTGAGTCCTTGAAGTCTTGATCATCATGCAGGTCTTGAAATAATTAATTAACCTCACAACACTCCTGAATCTCACAACCAAACCCCGTCTACTAAAGCGTAGCAATTGTGAAGTAACGTCCCTTCCCGGGCAATGGTAACAGGGTGTTGGGTTTCTCCTACCTCATGAATACTACCTCAAGTTCAAGCTCAATATCCTACTGGATGTATGATGGAGCGATTGATTCTAATGCAAATAAAACATAGGTAATGTAAGATGATCAAAGTGAACTTGCCTGTACTGCTGATGAAGATAAATCGCTCTCAGAAAATAACACTTGATAGAACTATTCGTCACTCTCCGATGAAAATCTATATAATCAAACATTGCACTCATATAAGCAATCATACTAGCAATCAATACTAACAATCAATAAGCCAAACCAAAATTTTTAACACACTTGTGTTGTGATGAAGGAAATACTTAAGACAAAAGTTAAAACAACAAATCTTCATCAAAACAACCAAAGGTAGTTTTCCCTACAATAATCCTATTTGCAATAGCAACAAGACAACAACAAAGTAAAATCAAACAAAAGAATTTTAGTAAATATTTGACTATCAAGAGAATTACTTTTGAAGAACAACTAAGAATTATGAAAAACAACACACTAAACACCATAAGTTTTCTAGTTAATAAACTTAACAACAAGTAAAACAAATAATACGATAATAAAATAATAGAAAACAAAATATAAAACAACTAAGTTAACAGAAAGTAAAAATTATAAAACAATTTATAATTTTTTTTTCAAATAGGAAATCAAACTAGCAATGAAATCAATTTGCAAGTTATTATGAAACTAGAATTGATTTCATGCTATAAAAATAATAAATGACATAAAAATAAACTTGGTTGAAATACTACTGCTAACTAACAGAAAACAAATTAAAACTTGTCAACTAATATAAAAGAAAATAAATTAAAACAAAAGAAATAGAAATAAACCTAAAAAGAACTAAAACAGAATCTGTTTTGCTTGAAACCCTAATTTAAAATATTCTAAAAAATTCTCAAATTGAACAGGGTGATAACTATAACTAATAAAAACTAGTATCAAAAAGATTCACTCAAAAATAAATTTTTAAACTAAAGTTATAAGCAAAACAAGTATGAATTCAAATCTGTTTGAATCAAAATTTAAAATATTGAAATATGGTCAAACTTGATATCTACAGAAACTATAATAAATTTGTGACCTTTTGCAAGAAGAATCACCCAAAAATAATTAAAAACATAAAAGTTAGAGCAAAAACAAATTCAGAATCTATTCTGTCAAATAAAACAAAAACAGAAAAAGAAAACTAAAACCTAACGGTTACTAGTCTACGTGGCAACCTCTGGTTGGCTACGCGGTGGTGTGCGTGCGAGTGCTAGGAGCGGACGGCCGGTGCATAAAAGAAAACGGTTCGCGTTATAAAACTTCTAACGTGGACCGAACGATCGAGATCCAACGGTGGGAGGGCGTCGCCTATGACTTACAGAGAGTGAAGGAGGTCCGGCGGGATCTCCGGCGAGGCCGAGGCGGCGAGGCGATGCGGGGCGGCGCTCCGGTGGTCGTCGTCGGAGGCTGAGGGGTCCAGGGGGCGGCGGGAGTCCTCCGGCGACGTTTGGCGGCGACAGCGAGGCGAGAGGGCGACGGGGACGAGCTCCTCGAGCTCCCGGAGCTTTGGGTGGAGCAGAGCTCCGGCGAGGGTGCTGGTGCGGCGTTCTGGTGAGGGAGCTTGGGGTTTTTTGGGCAAAGCGAGCAGCGGGGAGGGTGGGGGTTTATATAGAGGCCTCGGGGTGCTCGGGGAAGGAAGGGAGAGGGAGATCCGCACGGATCTGAGCCGGCTCCGGCGAGGGATGGAAGGAGGAGAGAAAGGAAGGAGAAGGGCGACCGGGATTCGGTGTCGGGCGGTGGGGTAGGGTGTCAGAGAGAGAGAGGGAGATCGCACGGGACCGGGCGGCCGATCCGGAGAGATTCGGATCTGGTCCGGATTGGATCGGGCCGGATCCTTTCCAAATGGGCCGGATCCTTTCCTAACGCACGCGTGCAGCTTTCCTATTTAAAGTATTTTTCCAAATAAAAAATAACAGGAAAGTAAAAGTAGAAAAGGAAAATAAATACTAAACCAAAGATAGAAGTATTATATACCAAAATGATCAGTAAAATAAATTCAATAAGATGAACATTTTTTCCACGGCCAAAATAAAAACATAAAAAATATTTTTGAGAAAATGCCTAAATTGTTTTTGTTTCTTTTGCAATTTTTTTTTCAAATAACCCCCTGTGTTTTAGGGTTCAAATATTTCACAAAAATGCCCCTGGTATGGAGGGTCATGTTCCTCCTCTCAACTTTGAAATTTGGGGCAATGAACTTGGAATTCTTTCAAGCTTTGAAATAGAACCAAAAATGGAATAGATTCCAAAAACTTTCAAATCCACTTTTCAAATACTTTATTTGAAGAAATCATGTCATCTTCTCTCCATGATTTGAATTGGATGAATTTGAATTCAAAAGCAGAGGGGGAAAGTCATTTTGTTCCCTCTCATTCCAAGTTCAAAAAAAATGTTTTCAAAAGTTTCAAATTTTCACTCAATTCAATCACTCAATCAAACAATCATTCATTCAATTCATTTATTTAACATTCCAAATTTTGGGATGTTACAAACCTACCACACTTAAAATGAATCTCGTCCTCGAGATTCGAAGAGCTAGAAAGAAAAGGTTAGGGTTTGGGGGTCTTCTAGCAAATCCACTCGTCTGATAAGTGTGGGTGCTACCACACTTAAAATGAGAGTTACTGGTCTCTCAAAATCTTGACAGTCCTCTGGGGTCTTGACATCTGTCTCTTCACATTCTCCATAGAAAACTCTTTTGGTGATGCTCTTCCTTTATATTCACAACGTTTCCTGCAAAATCCAGTGTTTCCTTGGTCAATACAAACTTCTTCCGTTACTGGGTCTTCTTAACTGACAAGTCTCGTGATCATTTCTAATTAACTTATCGATGATCTCATGGTGGTCTACCATTTGTGGCTTTCCAGCAGTGAAATGGCTATTGGCTTCATCCTCACCGTAAAATTCCTACGTTTGGCAACAGCTGCCATGTAGAAGGGGTCTTCATCATACCATTCTAAGGCTTAAAACAAAAGCTTCAAAGAACGTCGTCTCTTTACTATGGGTAAGTCACTCGGATTTACCATTCCAAATAGCAAGAGAAATGATAAGAGTAAGTCGTCATGGTGATCAATCCATTCCGCACCCAAATCATTACTCTGTATAAGGTTTAGCGAATCTCGTATTCTAACACTTGGGCTTCCTCACAAGCATTGCAGATTTTTTTCTTGTCAACGAACGAAGTGCGGATAAATCCATTGATTCTGCAAGCTGAACAAAAACATCTATCGTTTCTTCACCACTCTCAGGTTTACGTATTCTCCTAAGAAACATCCGTTGATCAAAATCACAACCTCTTCCTTCATGATCTTGGGGTAACGTCTAATAGAATAATTCTGAGACTTATTCTTGATACAGACTCCACTTTGTGGAACTCATTTTCCTTTCCATTGGTCTGTTTTACCAATACCGGGGTTGGTTCATCAAAATCATATTCTTCTTATATTCCATCCTTTATTACATCCTCAATCACTTCTCAAAACTCCAAATTTAAAAATACTTTATTACAAATGCTGCCATCCACATAGTTTGGTATGGTCAAGCATCACTTCCAACTTTATTCATTTGGTCCCCTTGGATATATTTTAGTACCACTGGAACTTTGCGATGTGCTCCTTGAAATCATCCATCTTTTGCTTTATCAGGGTGGACATGAGCTTCATTTCCATCATCTCTGTATGCACCTCTCTCAGGTATTCCTGAGTATGACGGAGTCTTGCTTCAAGTATTTCTCCAATCTGACGTATGGCTTCCATGGCAGCTTCACGAACAGCATCGAAGAAAGTTTCTCGTGGTACACGAGAGATGAAAAAGTATTGCCCCATAGTCTTTGGGCAAACTCCTTTCACACGGTGGAGGTGTACCTCCACATACCAGAGTTCCACTCCATTTTCCATGAATGTGTAGCCTTTGTAGACTGCATCTCCTTCAAGATGAATGTGCTTCATCATATCCTTCAGGATCCTTGGGTAATCATGATCACTAGTCAGGGTCATGATCGTCTCTGGGCCCTTGAGGAAAGACTCATAAAGGGTTGTCATCTGCAGAGGTCAGAAAAGGGTACTCAGACTAATGTATGTGTTCTTCTTGGATAAACATCCATATCATCCAAACCAATCTTCAATTTCACTTCCCAACATCTTACAGAGTATTGTCATCCTTAAAACAAAATGTAATGGGTTATCCATTTACCATATTCTATTGTGTCCTTGTACTTTAGCAAAATCCCAGTTTATGCATCAACAACTCATTTTCATCCATGTTTACGCACATAAATAGTTCAAAATAATTGTTAACAACACAAAAACCTCATTGAGTCTTTCAGCATAGGTCATATCAAGTTTCATGAACTGTTACAACCTCCAAGTCTTCCATTACATAACTCAACCCATCATACTTATAAAATTTCTTCGTACTACACTTATTATGATCATCAAAATACCAACTACTCAGTTCCAGCTTTCTTCTTGCCTGGACATTTGTTAGCATAATGTCCTGCTTCCCTACAGTGAAAGCAAATGACTTCCGATAAGTCTCGGGGCTTCTTGATGATGATGCCTGCTCCTTGGGGTTTCTACTTCTTTTCCGGGCATTGGTCAGCGTAGTGACCTAATTCCTTGCACCTGAAACACATGATATGACTATGGCCCTTCTTTGCAGGAATAGGGTCGTTCTCGGGATGTCTTCGGTTTCTCTTCCTGGACTTGCTTGTTCCGATCAAGCTCCACTTTTTCTGTCGGGAAGTCTCCCAGATACTCTTGGCTTTCCTTCGTGCAATCCTGGGAAAAATGTCCTTTTTCTCCACATGAGTAGCAGGCATTGGAGAAGAAATCTGGTTAAGCCTTGTCCATCAGGGTCTTCCAAATCTTCCTTCATCATACGTTCTTCAAAAATCCCCTTGAACGTTTCCTTCATTGCTTCTTTCTGATTCTTGATAACTTGTTGTACCTTGGGGTAAATGTGGCACTGAGCCGATTAGTGGGTGGTTCCTTCACACAAGAAACAAGTCACCTGTCTAGTTGGGCATTCCTCGGCTGGATGATTTTCTTCACAATGAGGGCATCCATCCTTGTGTTCTTCCTGGGTGTGTCCTATTTCTCCACATATTTTGCATGCACAAAGGTTCTTTATAGGGCTATCACAGTGCTTCCGGATGAGACGGGATCTTAACAGAGTCTTCTTGAATTCCTCCCAGGTTTTTGCTCCATTACATCCTTGTATGGCTTGATGCATTTTCCACCAAGTTGCAGCACTTCGGGTAAAGTACTGAAGAGCGTATTGAACCTCATACTTCCTTGCAATCAAATTTTTCCCGAAGTGATCCTCCATGTTTTGAATCCATAGCTCTGCCTCCGGCTGAGTCATCGGTCCAGAGAATACAAGTCCATCTTCATTCATCATCTATTGGGTCCAAGGGTTTTGGGATGAGATACGAGAGAGGGATAGAGGGAGATACACACAATACAAACAATAGTTTTGAAAATAGGTTTTATTTGCGGCTGTCGGAAAAACATCATACAATGACAGCTCACAAATCATCGCATCTAACGTGAGTATACAACAGGGGTTTGGTCTTCTAAAGGTAATAATAATTCTGGGATTCTTCAGGGTCTTCAATCTCTTCGATTCTTCGGAGTCTTCAACCGTTGTAGCTTCAATTATTCTAATGCATGGTGAAATCTTCATTACTCCGAAGTGGCCATCAGTTGTCCGATATCTGGTCCTTCTTGGAGTGGCTTTGGTTGATCCTCCGTGTGGTCAAAAGGGAAGGGATATATTCTAACTAATCGAGGTAAGAGGGACCATTTGATAAAATCAGAAAAGATGAGAAGTAAGCATCTTTGTGAAAATAAAGTTTCAGAGATATCCTGTCCTAGGGGCTTTCCGATTTCTAGGGTCACGTCCTACAGTCAACATGTGCTCTGATACCATCTCTGTAGCGTCCCGACTCAAAACGAGTCAAGCCTCTGTGTGTCAGTGCCATCCCTGGATCAGTATGCTGGCACACACAGTACATCAATGTATATATCAAAGTGCAATCACATGTAAATACCGTAAAATTGATATATACCTCTTAAATCTCAGCGGAAACAGTCAACGGGAGTGGAGTCCCAATAAACACCAACGGCAGGTTGAGTGTAGACCGTAGCCCTGAATCGTACTCTTACTCGTCGTAGAAAAGTATCTGCAACATAAGACGTTGCAGCCGTGTAGGTCAGTACATTGAATGTACCGGCAAGATCACCATAGAATGAAATGATAAAAACTATTCTATATGCAAAAGGCTTTATGGCTCTGTGTCTGAGTTTTTGCAGAAAAGCTGGTTTTATTTTCCCTACAACAAAGGAGTCAAACGGAAATATCACTACAAAAGTTGGTTGTTAATGAGATGGTTCCACCAACCAATTCTCATGTCCCAAAATTATTAATAGACCCACTCATCATGAAAATTTATTAATTGTGTTGAGACTGGCTGATAGTATCATCTCCGGTGCTCATGTTGTCCATAACCGGGGACACGGCTAATCGATTAGTTTAACACTCTGCAGAGGTTTGTACACTTTACCCGCAAGATTCGATCCCTCTCGTTGTGTGCTCGCACTGCCTGGTGTTTGAGAACGAGACGATCGAAACATGGCCTTCCAAAGCGATCCTCCGGTAGAAAGTCAGTGCCCATCCAATCCTACCGTTCTTCTGCATCTCGTAGCAATCTGACCTACCAGAGTCACCACTAAGGTTAACCAAGCCAGAGCCCATATTGACTTGCGGTTGCACACGTAAGCTTTCCGGCCTTGAAGTATCCATCCATCTCTTTGAGCCTGGGTGACATTCCGTTGGGATGATCACAGGTAGATACCAGGATTCCCGGCATAACCATGATAGATATCAGGCTGCCAAAATGCATGTCCAATCCACCCAGAGGTATATTGAGTCCTTGAAGTCTTGATCATCATGCAGGTCTTGAAATAATTAATTAACCTCACAACACTCCTGAATCTCACAACCAAACCCCGTCTACTAAAGCGTAGCAATTGTGAAGTAACGTCCCTTCCCGGGCAATGGTAACAGGGTGTTGGGTTTCTCCTACCTCATGAATACTACCTCAAGTTCAAGCTCAATATCCTACTGGATGTATGATGGAGCGATTGATTCTAATGCAAATAAAACATAGGTAATGTAAGACGATCAAAGTGAACTTGCCTGTACTGTTGATGAAGATAAATCGCTCTCAGAAAATAACACTTGATAGAACTATTCGTCACTCTCCGATGAAAATCTATATAATCAAACATTGCACTCATATAAGCAATCATACTAGCAATCAATACTAACAATCAATAAGCCAAACCAAAATTTTTAACACACTTGTGTTGTGATGAAGGAAATACTTAAGACAAAAGTTAAAACAACAAAACTTCATCAAAACAACCAAAGGTAGTTTTCCCTACAATAATCCTATTTGCAATAGCAACAAGACAACAACAAAGTAAAATCAAACAAAAGAATTTTAGTAAATATTTGACTAGCAAGAGAATTACTTTTGAAGAACAACTAAGAATTATGAAAAACAACACACTAAACACCATAAGTTTTCTAGTTAATAAACTTAACAACAAGTAAAACAAATAATACGATAATAAAATAATAGAAAACAAAATATAAAACAACTAAGTTAACAGAAAGTAAAACTTATAAAACAATTTATAATTTTTTTTTCAAATAGGAAATCAAACTAGCAATGAAATCAATTTGCAAGTTATTATGAAACTAGAATTGATTTCATGCTATAAAAATAATAAATGACATAAAAATAAACTTGGTTGAAATACTACTGCTAACTAACAGAAAACAAAGTAAAACTTGTCAACTAATATAAAAGAAAATAAATTAAAACAAAAGAAATAGAAATAAACCTAAAAAGAACTAAAACAGAATCTGTTTTGCTTGAAACCCTAATTTAAAATATTCTAAAAAATTCTCAAATTGAACAGGGTGATAACTATAACTAATAAAAACTAGTATCAAAAAGATTCACTCAAAAATAAGTTTTTAAACTAAAGTTATAAGCAAAACAAGTATGAATTCAAATCTGTTTGAATCAAAATTTAAAATATTCAAATATGGTCAAACTTGATATCTACAGAAACTATAATAAATTTGTGACCTTTTGCAAGAAGAATCACCCAAAAATAATTAAAAACACAAAAGTTAGAGCAAAAACAAATTCAGAATCTATTCTGTCAAATAAAACAAAAACAGAAAAAGAAAACTAAAACCTAACGGTTACTAGTCTACGTGGCAACCTCTGGTTGGCTACGCGGTGGTGTGCGTGCGAGTGCTAGGAGCGGACGGCCGGTGCATAAAAGAAAACGGTTCGCGTTATAAAACTTCTAACGTGGACCGAACGATCGAGATCCAACGGTGGGAGGGCGTCGCCTATGACTTACAGAGAGGGAAGGAGGTCCGGCGAGATCTCCGGCGAGGCCGAGGCGGCGAGGCGATGCGGGGCGGCGCTCCGGTGGTCGTCGTCGGAGGCTGAGGGGTCCAGGGGGCGGCGGGCGTCCTCCGACGATGTTTGGCGGAGACAGCGAGGCGAGAGGGCGACGGGGACGAGCTCCTCGAGCTCCCGGAGCTTTGGGTGGAGCAGAGCTCCGGCGAGGGTGCTGGTGCGGCGTTCTGGCGAGGGAGCTTGGGGCTTTTTGGGCAAAGCGAGCAGCGGGGAGGGTGGGGGTTTATATAGAGGCCTCGGGGTGCTCGGGGAAGGAAGGGAGAGGGAGATCCGCGCGGATCTGAGCCGGCTCCGGCGAGGGATGGAAGGAGGAGAGAAAGGAAGGAGAAGGGCGACCGGGATTCGGTGTCGGGCGGTGGGGTAGGGTGTCAGAGAGAGAGAGGGAGATCGCACGGGACCGGGTGGTCGATCCGGAGAGATTCGGATCTGGTCCGGATTGGATCGGGCCGGAACCTTTCCAAATGGGCCGGATCCTTTCCTAACGCACGCGCGCAGCTTTCCTATTTAAAGTATTTTTCCAAATAAAAAATAACAGGAAAGTAAAAGTAGAAAAGGAAAATAAATACTAAACCAAAGATAGAAGTATTATATACCAAAATGATCAGTAAAATAAATTCAATAAGATGAACATTTTTTCCACGGCCAAAATAAAAACATAAAAAATATTTTTGAGAAAATGCCTAAATTGTTTTTGTTTCTTTTGCAATTTTTTTTTCAAATAACCTCCTGTGTTTTAGGGTTCAAATATTTCACAAAAATGCCCCTGGTATGGAGGGTCATGTTCCTCCTCTCAACTTTGAAATTTGGGGCAATAAACTTTGAATTCTTTCAAGCTTTGAAATAGAACCAAAAATGGAATAGATTCCAAAAACTTTCAAATCCACTTTTCAAATACTTTATTTGAAGAAATCATGTCATCTTCTCTCCATGATTTGAATTGGATGAATTTGAATTCAAAAGCAGAGGGGGAAAGTCATTTTGTTCCCTCTCATTCCAAGTTCAAAAAAAAATGTTTTCAAAAGTTTCAAATTTTCACTCAATTCAATCACTCAATCAAACAATCATTCATTCAATTCATTTATTTAACATTCCAAATTTTGGGATGTTACAAACCTACCACACTTAAAATGAATCTCGTCCTCGAGATTCGAAGAGCTAGAAAGAAAAGGTTAGGGTTTGGGGGTCTTCTAGCAAATCCACTCGTCTGATAAGTGTGGGTGCTACCACACTTAAAATGAGAGTTACTGGTCTCTCAAAATCTTGACAGTCCTCTGGGGTCTTGACATCTGTCTCTTCACATTCTCCATAGAAAACTCTTTTGGTGATGCTCTTCCTTTATATTCACAACGTTTCCTGCAAAATCCAGTGTTTCCTTGGTCAATACAAACTTCTTCCGTTACTGGGTCTTCTTAACTGACAAGTCTCGTGATCATTTCTAATTAACTTATCGATGATCTCATGGTGGTCTACCATTTGTGGCTTTCCAGCAGTGAAATGGCTATTGGCTTCATCCTCACCATAAAATTCCTACGTTTGGCAACAGCTGCCATGTAGAAGGGGTCTTCATCATACCATTCTAAGGCTTAAAACAAAAGCTTCAAAGAACGTCGTCTCTTTACTATGGGTAAGTCACTCGGATTTACCATTCCAAATAGCAAGAGAAATGATAAGAGTAAGTCGTCATGGTGATCAATCCATTCCGCACCCAAATCATTACTCTGTATAAGGTTTAGCGAATCTCGTATTCTAACACTTGGGCTTCCTCACAAGCATTGCAGATTTTTTTCTTGTCAACGAACGAAGTGCGGATAAATCCATTGATTCTGCAAGCTGAACAAAAACATCTATTGTTTCTTCACCACTCTCAGGTTTACGTATTCTCCTAAGAAACATCCGTTGATCAAAATCACAACCTCTTCCTTCATGATCTTGGGGTAACGTCAAATAGAATAATTCTGAGACTTATTCTTGATACAGACTCCACTTTGTGGAACTCATTTTCCTTTCCATTGGTCTGTTTTACCAATACCGGGGTTGGTTCATCAAAATCATATTCTTCTTATATTCCATCCTTTATTACATCCTCAATCACTTCTCAAAACTCCAAATTTAAAAATACTTTATTACAAATGCTGCCATCCACATAGTTTGGTATGGTCAAGCATCACTTCCAACTTTATTCATTTGGTCCCCTTGGATATATTTTAGTACCACTGGAACTTTGCGATGTGCTCCTTGAAATCATCCATCTTTTGCTTTATCAGGGTGGACATGAGCTTCATTTCCATCATCTCTGTATGCACCTCTCTCAGGTATTCCTGAGTATGACGGAGTCTTGCTTCAAGTATTTCTCCAATCTGACGTATGGCTTCCATGGCAGCTTCACGAACAGCATCGAAGAAAGTTTCTCTTGGTACACGAGAGATGAAAAAGTATTGCCCCATAGTCTTTGGGCAAACTCCTTTCACACGGTGGAGGTGTACCTCCACATACCAGAGTTCCACTCCATTTTCCATGAATGTGTAGCCTTTGTAGACTGCATCTCCTTCAAGATGAATGTGCTTCATCATATCCTTCAGGATCCTTGGGTAATCATGATCACTAGTCAGGGTCATGATCATCTCTGGGCCCTTGAGGAAAGACTCATAAAGGGTTGTCATCTGCAGAGGTCAGAAAAGGGTACTCAGACTAATGTATGTGTTCTTCTTGGATAAACATCCATATCATCCAAACCAATCTTCAATTTCACTTCCCAACATCTTACAGAGTATTGTCATCCTTAAAACAAAATGTAATGGGTTATCCATTTACCATATTCTATTGTGTCCTTGTACTTTAGCAAAATCCCAGTTTATGCATCAACAACTCATTTTCATCCATGTTTACGCACATAAATAGTTCAAAATAATTGTTAACAACACAAAAACCTCATTGAGTCTTTCAGCATAGGTCATATCAAGTTTCATGAACTGTTACAACCTCCAAGTCTTCCATTACATAACTCAACCCATCATACTTATAAAATTTCTTCGTACTACACTTATTATGATCATCAAAATATCAACTACTCAGTTCCAGCTTTCTTCTTGCCTGGACATTTGTTAGCATAATGTCCATCTTCCCTACAGTGAAAGCAAATGACTTCCGATAAGTCTCGGGGCTTCTTGATGATGATGCCTGCTCCTTGGGGTTTCTACTTCTTTTCCGGGCATTGGTCAGCGTAGTGACCTAATTCCTTGCACCTGAAACACATGATATGACTATGGCCCTTCTTTGCAGGAATAGGGTCGTTCTCGGGATGTCTTCGGTTTCTCTTCCTGGACTTGCTTGTTCCGATCAAGCTCCACTTTTTCTGTCGGGAAGTCTCCCAGATACACTTGGCTTTCCTTCGTGCAATCCTGGGAAAAATGTCCTTTTTCTCCACATGAGTAGCAGGCATTGGAGAAGAAATCTGGTTAAGCCTTGTCCATCAGGGTCTTCCAAATCTTCCTTCATCATACATTCTTCAAAAATCCCCTTGAACGTTTCCTTCATTGCTTTTTTCTGATTCTTGATAACTTGTTGTACCTTGGGGTAAATGTGGCACTGAGCCGATTAGTGGGTGGTTCCTTCACACAAGAAACAAGTCACCTGTCTAGTTGGGCATTCCTCGGCTGGATGATTTTCTTCACAATGAGGGCATCCATCCTTGTGTTCTTCCTGGGTGTGTCCTATTTCTCCACATATTTTGCATGCACAAAGGTTCTTTATAGGGCTATCACAGTGCTTCCGGATGAGACGGGATCTTAACAGAGTCTTCTTGAATTCCTCCCAGGTTTTTGCTCCATTACATCCTTGTATGGCTTGATGCATTTTCCACCAAGTTGCAGCACTTCGGGTAAAGTACTGAAGAGCGTATTGAACCTCATACTTCCTTGCAATCAAATTTTTCCCGAAGTGATCCTCCATGTTTTGAATCCATAGCTCTGCCTCCGGCTGAGTCATCGGTCCAGAGAATACAAGTCCATCTTCATTCATCATCTGTTGGGTCCAAGGGTTTTGGGATGAGATACGAGAGAGGGATAGAGGGAGATACACACAATACAAACAATAGTTTTGAAAATAGGTTTTATTTGCGGCTGTCGGAAAAACATCATACAATGACAGCTCACAAATCATCACATCTAACGTGAGTATACAACAGGGGTTTGGTCTTCTAAAGGTCATAATAATTCTGGGATTCTTCAGGGTCTTCAATCTCTTCGATTCTTCGGAGTCTTCAACCGTTGTAGCTTCAATTATTCTAATGCATGGTGAAATCTTCATTACTCCGAAGTGGCCATCAGTTGTCCGATATCTGGTCCTTCTTGGAGTGGCTTTGGTTGATCCTCCGTGTGGTCAAAAGGGAAGGGATATATTCTAACTAATCGAGGTAAGAGGGACCATTTGATAAAATCAGAAAAGATGAGAAGTAAGCATCTTTGTGAAAATAAAGTTTCAGAGATATCCTGTCCTAGGGGCTTTCCGATTTCTAGGGTCACGTCCTACAGTCAACATGTGCTCTGATACCATCTCTGTAGCGTCCCGACTCAAAACGAGTCAAGCCTCTGTGTGTCAGTGCCATCCCTGGATCAGTATGCTGGCACACACAGTACATCAATGTATATATCAAAGTGCAATCACATGTAAATACCGTAAAATTGATATATACCTCTTAAATCTCAGCGGAAACAGTCAACGGGAGTGGAGTCCCAATAAACACCAACGGCAGGTTGAGTGTAGACCGTAGCCCTGAATCGTACTCTTACTCGTCGTAGAAAAGTATCTGCAACATAAGACGTTGCAGCCGTGTAGGTCAGTACATTGAATGTACCGGCAAGATCACCATAGAATGAAATGATAAAAACTATTCTATATGCAAAAGGCTTTATGGCTCTGTGTCTGAGTTTTTGCAGAAAAGCTGGTTTTATTTTCCCTACAACAAAGGAGTCAAACGGAAATATCACTACAAAAGTTGGTTGTTAATGAGATGGTTCCACCAACCAATTCTCATGTCCCAAAATTATTAATAGACCCACTCATCATGAAAATTTATTAATTGTGTTGAGACTGGCTGATAGTATCATCTCCGGTGCTCATGTTGTCCATAACCGGGGACACGGCTAATCGATTAGTTTAACACTCTGCAGAGGTTTGTACACTTTACCCGCAAGATTCGATCCCTCTCGTTGTGTGCTCGCACTGCCTGGTGTTTGAGAACGAGACGATCGAAACATGGCCTTCCAAAGCGATCCTCCGGTAGAAAGTCAGTGCCCATCCAATCCTACCGTTCTTCTGCATCTCGTAGCAATCTGACCTACCAGAGTCACCACTAAGGTTAACCAAGCCAGAGCCCATATTGACTTGCGGTTGCACACGTAAGCTTTCCGGCCTTGAAGTATCCATCCATCTCTTTGAGCCTGGGTGACATTCCGTTGGGATGATCACAGGTAGATACCAGGATTCCCGGCATAACCATGATAGATATCAGGCTGCCAAAATGCATGTCCAATCCACCCAGAGGTATATTGAGTCCTTGAAGTCTTGATCATCATGCAGGTCTTGAAATAATTAATTAACCTCACAACACTCCTGAATCTCACAACCAAACCCCGTCTACTAAAGCGTAGCAATTGTGAAGTAACGTCCCTTCCCGGGCAATGGTAACAGGGTGTTGGGTTTCTCCTACCTCATGAATACTACCTCAAGTTCAAGCTCAATATCCTACTGGATGTATGATGGAGCGATTGATTCTAATGCAAATAAAACATAGGTAATGTAAGATGATCAAAGTGAACTTGCCTGTACTGTTGATGAAGATAAATCGCTCTCAGAAAATAACACTTGATAGAACTATTCGTCACTCTCCGATGAAAATCTATATAATCAAACATTGCACTCATATAAGCAATCATACTAGCAATCAATACTAACAATCAATAAGCCAAACCAAAATTTTTAACACACTTGTGTTGTGATGAAGGAAATACTTAAGACAAAAGTTAAAACAACAAAACTTCATCAAAACAACCAAAGGTAGTTTTCCCTACAAAAATCCTATTTGCAATAGCAACAAGACAACAACAAAGTAAAATCAAACAAAAGAATTTTAGTAAATATTTGACTAGCAAGAGAATTACTTTTGAAGAACAACTAAGAATTATGAAAAACAACACACTAAACACCATAAGTTTTCTAGTTAATAAACTTAACAACAAGTAAAACAAATAATACGATAATAAAATAATAGAAAACAAAATATAAAACAACTAAGTTAACAGAAAGTAAAACTTATAAAACAATTTATAATTTTTTTTTTCAAATAGGAAATCAAACTAGCAATGAAATCAATTTGCAAGTTATTATGAAACTAGATTTGATTTCATGCTATAAAAATAATAAATGACATAAAAATAAACTTGGTTGAAATACTACTGCTAACTAACAGAAAAAAAGTAAAACTTGTCAACTAATATAAAAGAAAATAAATTAAAACAAAAGAAATAGAAATAAACCTAAAAAGAACTAAAACAGAATCTGTTTTGCTTGAAACCCTAATTTAAAATATTCTCAAAAATTCTCAAATTGAACAGGGTGATAACTATAACTAATAAAAACTAGTATCAAAAAGATTCACTCAAAAATAAATTTTTAAACTAAAGTTATAAGCAAAACAAGTATGAATTCAAATCTGTTTGAATCAAAATTTAAAATATTCAAATATGGTCAAACTTGATATCTACAGAAACTATAATAAATTTGTGACCTTTTGCAAGAAGAATCACCCAAAAATAATTAAAAACATAAAAGTTAGAGCAAAAACAAATTCAGAATCTATTCTGTCAAAAAAAAACAAAAACAGAAAAAGAAAACTAAAACCTAACGGTTACTAGTCTACGTGGCAACCTCTGGTTGGCTACGCGGTGGTGTGCGTGCGAGTGCTAGGAGCGGACGGCCGGTGCATAAAAGAAAACGGTTCGCGTTATAAAACTTCTAACGTGGACCGAACGATCGAGATCCAACGGTGGGAGGGCGTCGCCTATGACTTACAGAGAGGGAAGGAGGTCCGGCGAGATCTCCGGCGAGGCCGAGGCGGCGAGGCGATGCGGGGCGGCGCTCCGGTGGTCGTCGTCGGAGGCTGAGGGGTCCAGGGGGCGGCGGGAGTCCTCCGGCGACGTTTGGCGGCGACAGCGAGGCGAGAGGGCGACGGGGACGAGCTCCTCGAGCTCCCGGAGCTTTGGGTGGAGCAGAGCTCCGGCGAGGGTGCTGGTGCGGCGTTCTGGCGAGGGAGCTTGGGGTTTTTTGGGCAAAGCGAGCAGCGGGGAGGGTGGGGGTTTATATAGAGGCCTCGGGGTGCTCGGGGAAGGAAGGGAGAGGGAGATCCGCGCGGATCTGAGCCGGCTCCGGCGAGGGATGGAAGGAGGAGAGAAAGGAAGGAGAAGGGCGACCGGGATTCGGTGTCGGGCGGTGGGGTAGGGTGTTAGAGAGAGAGAGGGAGATCGCACGGGACCGGGCGGCCGATCCGGAGAGATTCGGATCTGGTCCGGATTGGATCGGGCCGGATCCTTTCCAAATGGGCCGGATCCTTTCCTAACGCACGCGCGCAGCTTTCCTATTTAAAGTATTTTTCCAAATAAAAAATAACAGGAAAGTAAAAGTAGAAAAGGAAAATAAATACTAAACCAAAGATAGAAGTATTATATACCAAAATGATCAGTAAAATAAATTCAATAAGATGAACATTTTTTCCACGGCCAAAATAAAAACATAAAAAATATTTTTGAGAAAATGCCTAAATTGTTTTTGTTTCTTTTGCAATTTTTTTTTCAAATAACCCCCTGTGTTTTAGGGTTCAAATATTTCACAAAAATGCCCCTGGTATGGAGGGTCATGTTCCTCCTCTCAACTTTGAAATTTGGGGCAATGAACTTTGAATTCTTTCAAGCTTTGAAATAGAACCAAAAATGGAATAGATTCCAAAAACTTTCAAATCCACTTTTCAAATACTTTATTTGAAGAAATCATGTCATCTTCTCTCCATGATTTGAATTGGATGAATTTGAATTCAAAAGCAGAGGGGGAAAGTCATTTTGTTCCCTCTCATTCCAAGTTCAAAAAAAAATGTTTTCAAAAGTTTCAAATTTTCACTCAATTCAATCACTCAATCAAACAATCATTCATTCAATTCATTTATTTAACATTCCAAATTTTGGGATGTTACACTATTATAGTAATCATGCTTTTTCATTATCTGAGCAAACAGGGTTACTCAGCACAGATGTTGGGATGGTGAAAGCATTCCACAAGTTCTTGGCGACCCGATTATGCAGATATTGGTAGTGGTAGTGCCACCAGCGACCCATAACATGTTCGTCTGCCAATGTTTGACATGTGTGCCTCTAAACGGCAGTGGTTGTTGTGGTTACTAGTCTGGCAGTAAGTACTGGGGGTACGGATGAGGAGCAGAGCCTAGCTATAGCACAGGTGTGACACGCAGACTTAGCGAGTTCAGGCCCCTCTCGGAGGAGGTAAAAGCCCTATGTCTCGTGCCCTAAGGCTTGTTTTCTCTGGGGGTATCTGATTACAATGAGTGCTTAACCTTGCGACAGAGGGAGAGGGCAGCTTATATAGGAGTTCGCAGCAGCCTCTCCGCCACCACGTCGCTGGGCTTTTATGACAATAACTACAACAGTTAAGGGCATTTAACACTGATTAACACAGCTATGACTATGGCAGTTACTGGTAACGGTAGCCATAACTATGCTTAAAGTCTAGTTAAAGACTACTCGACCGTTGCAGCTCCACGCCGTCCGTACGTCTCCTCTGTCCGAGTGATGATGACTGGCCTACTGGAGAGTAGATGTCCGTCCGAGTGCTGTCCAGGCAGGGTCCGAGTGAATCCTTCGCGGTGTGCATCCGGTTGCACTTGTGACCCAGGGGTCTCTGAATAATAGTGTGGGCCTTCGGTGGGCCCTAGATGTCAGGTCCTTGTCCCTACCAGTGGTAGGTGACCCCATCATTAGCCCCCGAATCGGTTGAGGCTTAACAGGATGAGTGGGTTGAGCTTTTGGAGTGGTCCGAGTGCCTCGGGGGCACTCGACCTCCGCTCTTCCCGCAGTTATCCTCAGGAGAAGCTGCAACGGATTCTGGACTAGAAATCTTCCGAATGATCGGATGGTGCCGATTGCTGGGCAAAACTTGGTGGCATTCGCATGTCTCTAAGGAGAGATGGACTTGAGGCCAAGTGAAGGCATGCCATGAAACTCGAGTGATGATGCCGGCGCATGGACTGAATCTCCGGAGAGATGCCACTCCATATCCTAGGGGAATGCCAGTGCGGGCCAGCTCCGAGTCCAAATTTACGAGACACGCGCCTTGGATCCTAGTGAAAGGGCCCAGTTAACCCACGGAGGGGCGTCAAACTCGTCCTTTCGCAATCCTGGAGGTGACTGGGTGTTTAACGTGTCCGAGTGCACGGAGGCCCGCGGAAGGCGGTCGGTCGGGCCGATGGGTGTTTCTTAGGAAATGATGCGGGCGCAATCTGTCAGGTCGATTCGCTGCGGGACTTTCGGGATTCGAAATCATGCGTGCTCACGCAGAAGTGGTTACGCCGCGGCTAGTGGGGAAAGTGGGGCGTGGTGCCTCGATTTTTGCCCTGACAACCTCCACGTGCCCCGTCATGTCTGCCCGCGCACCCGTCGCGGGTGCCGTCCGATCCAGGGATCTGCGGCCGAGATCTCGCCCGACGAATTTTTACCCGCGGTATATAGCCCGTGCGGGCTAGGGTAAACTTCAGATCCCCTTTTCCCCTTGCGTCCTCCACTCTCCCCCTCCTCTTGCTCCTCCGTTCCGAGCTCCCGAGCGCTCGAAGCCATGGTGAAGGAGACGACGGCCAGGTTAGAGATGGCGAAGAAGGCGGGGAAAGGCGCATCTTCGAGTGGCGGCACGGTGGTGGGCCGCATCCAGGGGGACTGGGTCCCCTCGTGGGTGATAGAGGGCCGGCTGAAGGAGCTAGAAAGTGAGGGACTGATCCCCGTGGGCGGCTGGAGGCTGCCTGACGCGGATGAAGCCGAGCCTGCGCCGAATGCTGACTAGCGAGTCCTCCTCGTTACCCACGTCGAGCGAGGTTTTTCGATGCCTCTGCACCCTTTCTTCCATGCATTCTTGGATTTCTTCAGAGCGCAGCTTCACCACCTCCCGCTAAATGTGATGGTTTACTTGGCAGCGTTCGTCTCGCTGTGTGAGAACTTCATCGGCTGCTACCCCCATTGGGGGTTGTTCAAGCACATCTTCACTTGTCGATCGATGATGGTGAAGAAAGACTTGCCGAGAGGGGAGAAGACCAACATGACCCAACAGTGCGGGGGGTTGGGCATCCAGCTTTGGGGGCACTCGGCCTTCCCTAAGATGAGCTTCCCCGACTCCGTCAAGGGCTAGCAGGACAGCTGGTTCTACTGCAAGGACGTGCCGAGTGAAGGGAACCCGACTGGGCCCCCGCTGTACTCGGCAGCGAGGGTTGCTGCTCCGCCGTCCCTCACCATGGCCAAGGAGGAGAAGGTGGAGGTTGGGATCCTGGTGGACGCCCTGGTAGGGTTGGTGCGTGCTGGAGTTGACGGGATGGACTTGCTGGAAGCGTTCCTCAGTCGGCGTATCCAGCCGCTGCAGGACAGGGAGCACCCAATGTGGAGGTATGAAGGGCCGAGTGATCCTACCCGAGTGCTTCCCGGTGACCTGACCGAGGAGGTCATCAAAGAGAAGATCAAGGCGATCACCTCCGCGCGTGACAACCCGCGTGGATCCAGAAAGGTGCCTCCGTATTGTTGGGGAACGTTGCATTGGAAACAATAAATTTCCTACGCACACACAAGATCTATCCATGGTGATGAGCATCTACGAGAGGGAGAGTGAATCTACATACCCTTGTAGATCGCTAAGCGGAAGCGTTAAGAAACGCGGTTGATGTAGTCGAACGTCTCCGCGATCCAAATCGCAAGTCATCCCTCGATCCGATCACGAACTAGTGCCGAACGGACGGCACCTCCGCGTTCAACACACGTACGGCTTGATGACGCCTTCACCTCCTCGATCCAGCGAGCGATGGTGAAGTAGTAGATGAGTTCCGGCAGCACGACGGCGTGGTGATGGTGGTGAGGAACAATCTCTGCAGGGCTTCGCCAAGCACTACGGAGATTATGACGGGAGAACTAGAGGGTTAGGGTTGCCGACACACGGCTTGGGAAATCTTGATGTCTCCCGTGTGCTAGCCCTGCCCCTCTATTTATATGTTGAGCCTTGGGGTCTAAACTTGGAGTAAAAGCCTCCTCCAGGTCGGTTTTGCCCGCACAAGGTCGGTTTGGCCCGCAGGGAAAGAGTCCAACTCGGATCCCTGCAGTACCGCGCACAAGCGGTAGTACCGCTCACAAGCGGTAGTACCGCTTCACACAAGCGGTAGTACCGCTTACGCGGTAGTACTGCCTTACCAGCGGTAGTACCGCTTAAGGCAGCAGCAAAACTTCCTTTTGCACTTTCCAATACCTCGTGGGCTTTACCCCTTTGGCCCATATAAAGTGTTGCGGCACCCGAACACTTCGGTAAACATCCGGAAGCCCTTCCGGTGAATTCCGGAACCCTTCCGGAAACCAAAACACTATTAACACATATATCAATCTTTACCTCCGGACTCTTCCGGAGATCCTCGTCATGTCCGGGATCTTATCCGGGACTCCGAACAACCTTTGGTCACCAACAAAATAACTCAACTATACTAATCGTCACCAAACGTTAAGTGTGTAGACCCTGCGGGTTCGAGAACTATGTAGACATGACCGAGACACCTCTACGATCAATAACCAATAGCGGGACCTGGATGCCCATATTGGCTCCTACATATTCTACGAAGATCTTTATCGGTCGAACCTCTATGTCAAGGATTCAGTTAATCCCGTATGCTGTTCCCTTTGTTCTTCGGTATGTTACTTGCCCGAGATTCGATCGTCGGTATCTCTATACCTAGTTCAATCTCGTTACCGGAAAGTCTCTTTACTCGTTCCGTAATACAAGATCTCGTGGCTAACACTTTAGTCACATTGCTTGCAAGGCTCATTGTGATGTTGTATTACCGAGTGGGCCCTGAGATACCTCTCCGTCATACAGAGTAACAAATCCCAGTCTTGATCCATGCCAACCCAACAGACACCCTCGGAGATACCTGTAGAGCACCTTTATAGTCACCCAGTTACGTTGTGACGTTTGATACACACAAGGCACTCCTACGGTGTCAGTGAGTTGCGTGATCTCATGGTCATAGGAACAGATACTTGACATGCAGAAAACAATAGCAATAAACTGACACGATCATATGCTACGTTTGTAGTTTGGGTCTTGTCCATCACATCATTCTCCTAATGATGTGATCCCGTTATCAAATGACATCTCATGTCCATGGCTAGGAAACCTTCACCATCTTTTGATCAACGAGCTAGTCAACTAGAGGCTTACTAGGGACACAGTGTTGTCTATGTACCCACACATGTACTTGAGTTTCCAATCAATACAATTATAGCATGGATAATAGACGATTATCATGAACAAGGAAATATAATAATAACCAATTTATTATTGCCTCTAGGGCATATTTCCAACAGTCTCCCACTTGCACCAGAGTCAATAATCTAGTTCACATCACTATGTGATTTACATTGTAATGAATCGAACACCCATGCAGTTCTGGTGTTGTTCATGTTTAGCCCTTGGAAGAGGTTTAGTCATCGGATCTGCAACATTCAGATCCGTGTGTTCTTTGCAAATATTTATGTCGTCCTCCTTGATGTAATCGCGGATGGAATTGAAACGTCGCTTTATGTGTCTGGTCCTCTTGTGAAATCTTGGTTCCTTGGCTAGAGCAATGGCACCAGTATTATCACAAAACAGAGTCATTGGGTTAAGCGCACTAGGCACTACTCCAAGATCTGTCATGAACTCCTTCATCCAGACACCTTCCTTCGCCGCCTCCGAGGCAGCGATGTATTCCGCTTCGCATGTAGAATCAGCTACCACGCTTTTCTTGGAACTGCACTAGCTAACCACACCCCCATTAAGAATAAATATGTATCCGGTTTGTGACTTAGAGTCATCCGGATCAGTGTCAAAGCTTGCATCGACGTAACCCTTTACGACGAGCTCTTGATCACCTCCATAAACGAGAAACATGTCCTTAGTCCTTTTCAGGTACTTCAGGATATTCTTGACCGCCGTCCAGTGTTCCATTCCTGGATCACTTTGAAACCTTCTGACCATACTTATGGCAAGGCTGACATCGGGTCTTGTGCACAACATTGCATACATGATAGAGCCTATGGCTGAAGCATAGGGGATGACACTCATCTTTTCTCTATCTTCTGCAGTCACTGGGCATTGAGTCTTCCTCAACTTCACACCTTGCAATACAGGCAAGAACCCCTTCTTGGACTGATCCATTTTGAACTTCTTCAAAACTTTGTCAAGGTATGTGCTTTGTGAAAGTCCTATTAAGCGTCTCGATCTATCTCTATAGATCTTGATGCCTAATATGAAAGCAGCTTCTCCTAGGTCCTTCATTGAAAAACTCTTGTTCAAATATTCCTTCACGCTTTCCAACATTTCTGTTTCCAATCAGTAATATGTCATCCACATATAATATTAGAAACGCTATAGAGCTCCCACTCACTTTCTTGTAAATACAAGCTTCTCCGTAAACTTGTATAAACTCGAACGCTTTGATCACCTCATAAAAGCGAAGATTCCAACTCCGAGATGCTTGCACCAGTCCATAAATGGATCGCTGGAGTTTGCAAACTTTTTCAGCATTCTCTGGATCGACAAAACCTTCTGGTTGCATCATATACAACTCTTCCTTAAGGAAACCGTTAAGGAACGCTGTTTTGACATCCATCTGCCAAATTTCATAATCGAAAAAGGCAGCTATTGCTAACATGATTCTGACGGACTTAAGCATCGCTACGGGTGAGAAGGTCTCATCGTAGTCAACTCCTTGAACTTGTGAAAAACCCTTTGCCACAAGTTGAGCTTTATAGACGGTGACATTACCGTCCGCGTCCGTCTTCCTCTTAAAGATCCATTTGTTCTGAATGGCCTTACGCCCTTCAGGTAATACTTCCAAAGTCCACACTTTGTTTTCATACATGGATCCTATCTCGGATTTCATGGCCTCTAACCACTTCTCGGAATCCGGGCCCATCATCACTTCTCCATAGCTCGTAGGTTCGTCAGTGTCCAACAACATGACTTCTAAGACGGGGTTGCCGTACCACTCAGGAGCAGTACGCGTCCTTGTCGACCTACGAGGTTCGATAGCAACTTGATCCAAAGCTTCATGATCATCATCATTAACTTCCTCTTCAGCTGTTGTAGGCTCTACAGAAACATCTTTCTGCGCTGCGCTACTTTCAGGTTGAAGTAAAGGTTCAACAACCTCATCAAGTTCTATCTTCCTCCCACTCAGTTCTTTCGAGAGAAACTCTTTCTCAAGAAATGTTCCGTTTTTAGCGACAAACACTTTGCCTTCGGATCTGAGGTAGAAGGTATACCCAACTGTCTCTTTTGGGTATCCTATGAAGACGCATTTCTCCGCTTTGGGTTCCAGCTTTTCAGGCTGAAGCTTTTTGACATAAGCATCACATCCCCAAACTTTAAGAAACGACAGCTTTGGCTTCTTGCCAAACCAAAGTTCATATGGCGTCGTCTCAACGGATTTCGATGGTGCCCTATTTAAAGTGAATGCAGCTGTCTCTAATGCATAACCCCAAAATGATAGTGGCAAATCGGCAAGAGACATCATAGATCGCACCATATCCAATAAGATTCGATTACGACGTTCGGACACACCATTACGCTGTGGTGTTCCAGGCGGTGTTAGTTGTGAAACAATTCCACATTGTCTTAAGTGACTGCCAAACTCATAACTCAGATATTCTCCTCCTTGATCAGATTGTAGGAATTTAATCTTCTTGTTACGATGATTGTCAACTTCACTCTGAAATTGTTTGAACTTTTCAAATGTTTCAGACTTGTGTTTCATTAAGTAAATATACCCATATCTACTTAAGTCATCACTGAAGGTGAGAAAGTAACGATAACCACCGCGCGCCTCAATGCTCATCGGACCGCACACATCAGTATGTATGATTTCCAATAAGTCACTTGCCCGTTCCATTGTTCCAGAGAACGGCGTTTTAGTCATCTTGCCCATGAGGCATGGCTCACATGTGTCAAGTGATTCAAAATCAAGTGACTCCAAAAGTCCATCAGCATGGAGCTTCCTTTTGCGTTTTACGCCAATATGACCTAAACGGCAGTGCCACAAGAAAGTGGTATTATCATTATCAATTCTACATCTTTTGGCATCAATGTTATGAACATGTGTATCATTACTATCGAGATTCAATAAGAATAAACCCCTCACATCGGGTGCATGACCATAAAAGATATTACTCATATAAATAGAACAACCATTATTCTCTGATTTAAATGAGTATCCGTCTCGCAATAAACAAGATCCAGATATAATGTTCATGCTTAACGCAGGCACTAAATAACAATTATTCAGGTTCATCACTAATCCCAATGGTAATCGAAGAGCGAGCGTGCCGACGGCGATCACATCAACCTTGGAACCATTTCCCACGCACATCGTCACTTCGTCCTTTGCCAGCCCCCGTCTATTCCGCAGTTCCTGTTTTGAGTTGCAAATATGAGCAACTGCACCGGTATCAAATACCCAGGCACTACAACGAGAGTTGGTAAGGTACACATCAATAACATGTATATCATATATACCTTGTTTGTTGTTGGCCGCCTTCTTGTCAGCCAAATACTTGGGGCAGTTCCGCTTCCAGTGTCCAGTTCTCTTGCAATGAAAGCACACAGTTTCTGGTTTGGGTCCAGCCTTGGGTTTCTTCACGAGAGGAGCAACTGCTTTGGCACTCTTCTTGGAGTTACCCTTCTTACCCTTGCCATTTTTCTTGAAACTAGTGGTTTTATTGACCATCAACACTTGATGCTCCTTCTGAATTTCAGACTCAGCGGCTTTCAGCATCGCAAACAGCTCGGCGACTGACTTGTTCATCCCGTGCATGTTATAGTTCAACACGAAGCTCTTGTAGCTAGGTGGCAATGATTGAAGAACTCTGTCAGTGATAGCCTCTGGCGGAAGGGGCATCCCCAATTCAGCCAGACGGGTGGAGTACCCAGACATTCTGAGTACGTGATCACTGATAGACCCGTTCTCCTCCATCTTGCAAGCGTAGAACTTATCGGAGATCTCATATCTCTCGATCCGGGCATTCTTCTGAAAGATAAACTTTAACTCCTGGAACATCTCATATGCTCCATGACGTTCAAAACGTCTTTGAAGTCCCGGTTCTAAGCCATACAATATTGCACATTGAACTATTGAGTAATCTTCAGAACGAGCCTGCCAGGCGTTCATAACGTCTAGAGACTCAACTGGAGCGGGTGGATCACCAAGCGGTGCATCAAGGACATAAGCCTTCTGGGAAGCCGTAAGGATAATCCTTAGATTACGGGCCCAGTCCACAAAGTTACTTCCATCATCTTTCAATTTAGCTTTCTCTAGGAACGCATTAAAATTAAGGGGTGCTACTGCGCGAGCCATGATCTACAACATAAATATAGCAAAGACAACTTAGACTATTGTTCAAGATAATGAGTTTAGTTAATCATATTACTTAAAAAAACTCCCACTCAAATTGACATCCCTCAGGTCATTCGAGTGTAACATGATCCAAATCCACCAACTCAAGTCCGATCATCACGTGAGTTGAGGTGGTTTCAATGGTGAACATCTTTATGTTGATCATATCTACTATACGACTCATGTTCGACCTTTCGGTCTCTTGTGTTCCGAGGCCATGTCTGTACATGCTAGGCTCGTCAAGTTTAACCCGAGTGTTCCGCATGTGCAACACTGGCTTGCACCCGTTGTATGTGAACGTAGAGTCTATCACACCCGATCATCACGTGGTGTCTCTAAACGACGAACTTTCGCAACGGTGCACACTCGGGGAGAACACAATTTTATCTTGAAATTTAAGTGAGGGATCACCTTATAATGCTACCGTCGTCCTAAGCAAAATAAGATGCATAAAAGGATTAACATCACATGCAAATCATAAGTGACATGATATGGCCATGAACTCGTGCTTTTGATCTCCATCTTCAAAGCACCGGCATGATCTCCATCATCACCGGCATGACACCATGATCTCCATCATCTTGATTTCCATCAACGTGTCGCCATGAGGTTGTCGTGCCGACTGTTGCTTCCACGACTATTGCTAACTCATAGCGATAAAATAAAGCAAAACGGCGAAAATAATTAAAGACAACTCTATGGCTCCTGCCAGTTGCCGTACTCATCGACATGCAAGTCGTGATATTCTATACAACACATGATCATCTCATACATCACATATATCTCATCATGTAATTGGCCATATCACATCACAACATACCCTGCAAAAACAAGTTAGACGTCCTCTAATTGTTGTTGCAAATTTTACGTGGCTGCTACGGGTTTGCAAGAACCGTTCTTACGTACGCAAAACCACAACGTGGTGTAGTGATTGCTTTTTGATCTTCTAAAAGAACCCTCTTCATTGAAATCGATTCAACTAAAGTGAGAGAGACAGACACCCGCTAGCCATCTTTATGCAACGAAGTTACATGTCAGCTGAAGGAACCTGTCTCACGTAAGCGTACGCGTAATGTCGGTCCGGGCCGCTTCATCTCACAATACCGCCGAATCAAGTATCAACTAGTAACGGCAAGCAATATGTATACACCCACGCCCACAACTCGTTTGTGTTCTACTCGAGATCTCATCTACGCATAGACCTAGCTCAGATGCCACTGTTGGGGAACGTTGCATGGGAAACAAAAAATTTCCTACGCACACACAAGATCTATCCATGGTGATGAGCATCTACGAGAGGGAGAGTGAATCTACATACCCTTGTAGATCGCTAAGCGGAAGCGTTAAGAAACGCGGTTGATGTAGTCGAACGTCTCCGCGATCCAAATCGCAAGTCGTCCCTCGATCCGATCACGAACTAGTGCCGAACGGACGACACCTCCGTGTTCAACACACGTACGGCTTGATGACGCCTTCACCTCCTCGATCCAGCGAGCGATGGTGAAGTAGTAGATGAGTTCCGGCAGCACGACGGCGTGGTGATGGTGGTGAGGAACAATCTCTGTAGGGTTTCGCCAAGCACTACGGAGATTATGACGGGAGAACTAGAGGGTTAGGGTTGCCGACACATGGCTTGGGAAATCTTGATGTATCACGTGTGCTAGCCCTGCCCCTCTATTTATATGTTGAGCCTTGGGGGCTAAACTTGGAGTAAAAGCCTCCTCCAGGTCGGTTTTGCCCGCACAAGGTCAGTTTGGCCCGCAGGGAAAGAGTCCAACTCGGATCCCTGCAGTACCGCGCACAAGCGGTAGTACCGCTCACAGGCGGTAGTACCGCTTGAGCGGTAGTACCGCTTCACACAAGCGGTAGTACCGCTTACGCGGTAGTACTGCCTTACCAGCGGTAGTACCGCTTAAGGCAGCAACAAAACTTCCTTTTGCACTTTCCAATACCTCGTGGGCTTTACCCCTTTGGCCCATATAAAGTGTTGCGGCACCCGAACACTTCGGTAAACATCCGGAACCCCTTCCGGTGAATTCCGGAACCCTTCCGGAAACCAAAACACTATTATCACATATATCAATCTTTACCTCCGGACTCTTCCGGAGATCCTCGTCATGTCCGGGATCTTATCCGGGACTCCGAACAACCTTCGGTCACCAACAAAATAACTCAACTATACTAATCGTCACCAAACATTAAGTGTGTAGACCCTGCGGGTTCGAGAACTATGTAGACATGACCGAGACACCTCTACGATCAATAACCAATAGCGGGACCTGGATGCCCATATTGGCTCCTACATATTCTATGAAGATATTTATCGGTCGAACCTCTATGTCAAGGATTCAGTTAATCCCGTATGCTGTTCCCTTTGTTCTTCGGTATGTTACTTGCCCGAGATTCGATCGTCGGTATCTCTATACCTAGTTCAATCTCGTTACCGGCAAGTCTCTTTACTCGTTCCATAATACAAGATCTCGTGGCTAACACTTTAGTCACATTGTTTGCAAGGTTCATTGTGATGTTGTATTACCGAGTGGGCCCTGAGATACCTCTCCGTCATACGGAGTAACAAATCCCAGTCTTGATCCATGCCAACCCAACAGACACCCTCGGAGATACCTGTAGAGCACCTTTATAGTCACCCAGTTACGTTGTGACGCTTGATACACACAAGGCACTCCTACGGTGTCAGTGAGTTGCATGATCTCATGGTCATAGGAACAGATACTTGACATGCAGAAAACAATAGCAATAAACTGACACAATCATATGCTACGTTTGTAGTTTGGGTCTTGTCCATCACATCATTCTCCTAATGATGTGATCCCGTTATCAAATGACATCTCATGTCCATGGCTAGGAAACCTTCACCATCTTTTGATCAACGAGCTAGTCAACTAGAGGCTTACTAGGGACACAGTGTTGTCTATGTACCCACACATGTACTTGAGTTTCCAATCAATACAATTATAGCATGGATAATAAACGATTATCATGAACAAGGAAATATAATAATAACCAATTTATTATTGCCTCTAGGGCATATTTCCAACACGTATGACCTGGAGCACCCGCCTGCAGATGTAAGTTTGTCATTCATCCGAGTGATTTCAGTAGAGGTTCTTCCGTATGATTGAATCTGGTTTCGACCTGTGTCTTTCTTTTAGCAGAGCTTTCAGAAGATGATCTCGCAGATCCCAAGTGTTGACCATGACCTGGAGGACGTGATGAGTGATACCGAACAACAGTACTGCGAAGACGACGACGATTGAGAGGAGGACAGCGATGAGAACACCGAGACCGAGGAAGGCGAGGAGGTGGAATCCTCTCTGTCTGAGGGAGGTCCCATGGAGCCCCGCACCAAGGCACAACATGATCCGGGCATCCGAGCGGGTGGAACCCAGGCACCGAGTGGTTCCAGGCCGGCCACCGCGGCCCCCATAACTCGTGGGGCGAAGCGCGGATGAGCCGGGTCGTCGGGGACGCCTGGGAAGCAGCTCAAGCAGCCCAAGCTTACCACCACCAAGCCTCGGAAGGCCGCTCTTTCGAAGATCAAGATGACGGTGCCCGTGGCCTCAACGTAAGTGACGAGTGTTAATCTTTTTTTTGCCGAGTGAGTCTTAGCTGGCCAGTAACTGAGTAGCTTCACAAGTGCAGGAACGATACGTCTACCACTTCGCCGGACCCAGATGCCCCTAAGAAGGCATGCCCTGAGGCCCAGGCCGCAGATGTTGCGACTTCCAAAGGTACTATCTGGCCTGTTTGAATTTGAATCCGAAATGCCTGTTTGTTTAGTGTGCTGATCTTTAGATGACAGTAGCTATGAGTGAAATCATCCATCTTGACGATGATGACAAAGCCGACCCACCGAACTCAGGAGCTAGCGCAAGGGCTTCGTCGAGTGGCAACGTCATCATGCAAGAGGCTGTAGGTGGCCGGGTGGAGCAGGTCTCGCCCGCCAAGGTCTTTACCAGGAATGCTTCGCCAGCTAAGGGTGCCATAAATGTAACTTCTATGTCTCCACTGGCGCCAACCTCGGACCCCATTCCAGCTACTCTGTTCTTGTTACAAAGGGTCCCCGAGGACCAGGTGGGAGCCAGCAAGGAGGCCTTCCTCCAGGTCGAGGTGGTGTATGACCGGCTGAAGGAAGCGTACAACGCCAGCGAGGCCTTGAAGGCCAACGTCCGAGTAAGTGCCGCAGTAAGTACTTTGGCATCCTTTGAATTTTCGTATGTTCTCCAAATAGCGATTGGCTCTCTGTTAGTGGGTTTGCGGGGGGCACATCCACTGGGTGTGTTGGTTTTTCTCCAGTGGGGGCACGCTGAGTGCACCCACTGGGTGTAGTCCCCGAGGCTCCCATTGACTGGATACAGTCGGCGGAAGTCTTAGAACTCTGTATTGTCATTTCCACTCGGATTGATCGGGATCTTTGCCAAATGCTTCTGTTCCAGTGGGGGCACGCTGAGTGCACCCACTGGGTGTAGTCCCCGAGACTGCTATTGATTGCGGGCAATCGGTGGGAGTCTGATAGAACTTACACATAAGTTTTTTTGAGCTCATCAACACGAGTCATTTTCCAGTGGGGGCACGCTGAGTGCACCCACTGGGTGTAGTCCCCGAGACTGCCGTCGACTGGAAGCAGTCGGCGGTAGTCTTAGAGTTTCTTGTTTATAACACACGGAGTGTCACCTCTCACTTGGCTGGACGAGTGGGAGGCTTGGCAAACTAGAAAGCTTCGAGCTGATCGAGCTTGTCTGTCATGAGGTCGACGATGAAGACCAGTGTGTTGTTGTCCTTGATCTTCTTCATTGCTGACTCAGTTGTAAGAGGGTACTTTAGGGTTTGATACTAGTCAAGCTTGTTCCTTCACCCGACTAACAACTCCCTTGTTTTGCGACAGAGGGCCTGCGAGCTAGGAACCCACTATGCCGACTTGGAGAAGGAGGTATTGCAGCTCTGAGTGGATCTGGATGCGGAGAAGCACAGGAGCAGCTGCCTTGAGAAGGAGAAGAACACCCTTGGAGGTAAACCCCATTGTTTAACCATTTGCCGAGTCATATTTTTTCCTTTGATCCGAGTCTATTCGCTTTAACAGATGTCCGTGGTGAGAATGCTCAACTTGTAATGAGGCTGAGGACTTCTATTTCTTTAAACACCATGAAGCAGGCTTTGGAGGACAAGGACAAGGAGCTGGCGCTGGCGTAGAAGGAAGCCAGGAGCAAGACCAAGGCTGCCGAGGAGAAACTGGCTTCAGTCAGTAAACTCAAGGAGGAGATCAAGACCCTGAAGGCTACCGCTGAGGCGGCCAGAAATGAAGTTTCTGAGTTTAGGAAGACCAACGCCGAGTGGGAGATGAAGCATGGCACCCAGGCACGCGTTTTTGAAGAGGAGAAGAAGACGCTGAACAACCAGATCACGAAGCTTCTTGAGAAGAAGGGTGAGCTGGAGCAGTACGTCCAAGAGTTCGGTGAGGATATGGGCAAAAATCTTGAAGGTAAGCTGCACTGCCGAGTGGATTTTATCCGTTTGTTCTAGAATTTTCTGCCTTCTCTGACCCTAGCCATTTTTCTTCGACAGAATTCTGCTATAAATTTGAGCTGGAGACAGACCGAGTGGAGAAGGACCTAGATCCCTCAAGACAGCTCCTCAAGGACAGTGCCGCCATGGCCATTCTCCGTTTGGAGGAGCGCCTTGAAAGCGCCATAGGGTACATTATCCGACTGAGGTCCGCTCTGTCCAAGATCGATCAAGAGCTGCTCCCCGACGGAGAGCTTCAGAGTGATGTGGAGTCCATGATGACTCGGCTAAAGGATATCCCAAGCCATGTGCAAGCCTGGAAGAAGTCCGCTGCTCACTGCGGCGCCGACGTGGCTCTCGTACTCGTCCGCGTCCACTGCAAGGTTGTGGACGAGGAGAAGTTGAAGTCGCTGAAGTTTCCCAACAAGAAGAAGCTTAATTTTGAGGACTTCATGGAGACGTTCATCGAGGCCGCGACCCGGATCACAGACGGCATCAACCTGGACACCTTCGTTGACCCAGCCAATCCTCCCGCAGTGGAGTAATAAAAAACATTTAAGTCCTGATTTGCCTCGGAATGTCGAGTGGTTAATGTAACCGTGATACTTAAACGGGCCCATGGCTCGCGTATTTTGCTTTTGCCAGGAGTACTCGAACGGATCGAAGTTTACTCGGATATTTGGATCTTTGTTCCGTTTGCCAATTGATACATCCATTTTGCATCATGTTTTGCTACTTTTATTTATAGTGTTTTTGATCAATATAACACTTTGTGTAACAATTCTAATGCCTTTTCTCTCTTAATATGCAAGATTTACACAAGGAGGGAGATTGCCGGTAGCTGGAATTCTGGACCTGAAAAAGCTATGTCAGAGATACCTATTCTGCACATCTCCAAATGTGCTGAAATTTCACGGAGAATTATTTTGGAATAAATAAAAGATACTGGAAGCAAGAAGTACCAGAGGGGGCCACCCAGGTGCCCACGAGGCACCAGGGCGCGCCACCCCCCAGGCGCGCCCTGGTACCTCGTGGGGCCCTTGGCCAGCCTCTGGCCCCCATTTTCTGGTATATAAGTCATTTTGCCCTAGAAAAAATATAGAGAAGACTTTCGGGATGGTGCGCCTCCGTCTCGAGGCGGAACTTGGGCAGGAGCACTTTTGCTCTCCGGCGGAGAGATTCTGCCGGGGATACTTCCCTCCGGGAGGGGGAAATCGTCGCCATCGACATCACCAGCGATCCTCTCATCATGGGAGGACTAATCTTCATCAACATCTTCACCAGCACCATCTCATCTCAAACCCTAGTTCATCTCTTGTATTCAATCTCTGTCTCAAAACCTCAGATTGGTACCTATGGGTTGCTAGTAGTGTTGATTACATCTTGTAGTTGATGCTAGTTGTTTTATTTGGTGGAAGATTATATGTTTAGATCTATTATGCTATTCAACACCTCTCTGATCTTGGACATGAATATGATTTGTGAGTAGTTACTTTTGTTCTTGAGGACATGGGAGAAGTCTTGTCATAAGTAATCATGTGAATTTGGTATTCGTTCGATATTTTGATGATATGTATGTTGTTGATTTCCTTAGTGGTGTCGTGTGAACGTCGACTACATGACACTTCACCATCTTTGGGCCTAAGGGAATGCATTGTGGATTAGTAATTAGATGATGGGTTGCTAGAGTGACAGAAGCTTAAACCCTAGTTTATGCGCTATTCCGTAAGGGGCTGATTTGGATCCATATGTTTAATGCTATGGTTAGAGTTATCTTAATTCTTCTTTCCTAGTTGCAGATGCTTGCGAGAGGGGGTAATCATAAGTGGGAGGCTTGTTCAAGTAAGAACAGCACCCAAGCACCGGTCCACCTACATATCAAATTATCAAAGTAGCGAATGCGAACGCGAATCAAACAAACATGATGAAAGTGACTAGATGAAATTCCCATGTGTCCTCGAGAACGCTTTACTTACTATAAGAGATCGTTCCGGCTTGTCCTTTGCTACAAAAAGGATTGGGCCACCTTGGTGCACTCTTTTTTACTATTGCTACTTGTCACTTGTTACAAATTATCTTGCTATCAAACTACTCGTTACCGATAATTTCAGTGCTTGCAGAAAACACCTTGCTGAAAACCGCTTGTCATTTCCTTCTGCTCCTCGTTGGGTTCGAGACTCTTACTTATCGAAAGGACTACGATTGATCCCCTATACTTGTGGGTCATCAAGACTCTTTTCTGGCGCCATTGCCGGGGAGTGAAGCGCCTTTGGTGAGTGGAATTTGGTAAGGAAACATTTATATTACGTGCTGAAATTTACTGTCACTTGTCACTATGGAAAGTAATCCTTTGAGGGGTTTGTTCGGGGTATCTTCACCTCGACCGGAAACACAAATAGTTGCTCCTCAACCTAATGCACCTACTAAAAATATTTATTATGAGATTCCCCTGGGTATGATAGAGAAACTGCTAGCTAATCCTTATGCAGGAGATGGAACGGTACATCCTGATATGCACTTAATCTATGTGGGTGAAATTTGTGGATTGTTTAACTTGCAGGTTTATTCGGAGACAGAGTTAAGAAGAAAGTATTCCCTTTATCTTTGGAGGGAAAGGCATTAATGTGGTATAGGCTATGTGATGATACTGATACATGGGACTGGAACCGATTGAAACTAGAATTCCATCAGAAATTTTATCCTATGCATTTGGTTCATCGTGATCGGAATTATATATATAATTTTTGGCCTCGTGAAGGAGAAAGCATCGCTCAAGCTTGGGGGAGGCTTAAGTACATGATGTACACATGCCCCACTCATGAGCTCTCAAAAGAAATTATCTTACAGAATTTTTATGCTCGTCTTTCTCATGATAATCAGACTACGCTCGATTCTTCTTCGACTGGCTCCTTTATGAAGAAAACTATTGAATTCAGATGGGATCTTCTGGAAAGAATTAAACGCAACTTTGAAGATTGGGAACTCGACAAAGGTAATGAGTCAGGTATAATACTTGAGTTCGATTGTGTTAAATCTTTTATGGCCACCGATGCTTTTCATAAGTTTAGCACTAAATATGGACTTGACTCTGAGATAGTAGCTTCCTTTTGTGAATCATTTGCTACTCATGTTGATCTCCCTAAGGAGAAGTGGTTTAAATATCATCCCCCTGTTAAAGAAAAGATTAAGGAACCCGTTAGTGTTAAAGAAGAAACAATTGTTTACCATGTTGATCCAGTTGTGCCTACTGCTTATATTGAGAAACCACCTTTTCCTGTTAGGATTAAGGAACATGCTAAAGTTTCAACTGTCGTTAACAAAAGTAATATTAGAGCACCTAGACCCTCTGAACAAATTAAAGTTGAACCTGATATTGCTATGGTTAAAGATCTCTTAGTCGATAATATAGATGGGCATGTTATTTACTTTTGTGAGGAGGCTGGTAGAATTGCTAAACCTGTTAGAAATGAACGAGATATGTTAGACAAGAACAAGCCCGTAGTTGGCATGCCTGTTATTTCTGTTAAGATTGGAGATCATTGCTATCATGGTTTGTGTGATATGGGTGCTAGTGTGAGTGCTATTCCATTTTCTTTATATCAAGAAGTAATGCATGAAATTGCACCTGTTGAAATTGAAGATATTGATGTTACTATTAAGCTAGCGAACAGAGATACTATTACATCACTTGGGATTGTTAGAGATGTTGAAGTCTTGTGTGGAAAAATCAAATACCCTACTGATTTCTTAGTACTTGGTTCACAACAAGATAGTTTTTGTCCCATTATATTTGGTAGACCTTTCTTGAATACCGTTAATGCTGAAATTGATTGTGTTAAAGAAAAGGTTCGAGTTAAGTTTGGTGATATATCTCATGAATTTAATTTCTCCAAGTTTCGTAGACAACCTCATGATAAAGAATTGCCTAGTAAAGATGAAATTATTGGTCTTGCTTCTATTGCCGTACCTCCTACTGATCCGTTAGAACAATATTTGCTAGACCACGAAAACGATATGCATATGAATGAAAGAAATGAAATAGATAAGATGTTCTTTGATCAACCACTTATCCTTAAACATAATTTGCCTGTTGAAACCCTTGGAGGCCCTCCTCCACCTAAGGGTGATCCTGTATTTGAATTGAAGCAATTGCCTGATACATTGAAATATGCTTATCTTGATGAAAAGAAGATATATCCTGCTATTATTAGTGCTAACCTTTCAGCGCATGAAGAAAAGAGATTACTAAAAACTTTAAGGAAGCACCGAGCTGCTATTGGATATACTCTTGATGATCTTAAGGGCATTAGTCCTACTCTATGTCAGCACAAAATTAATATGGAGCCTGATGCTAAACCAGTTGTCGACCACCAACGAAGATTAAATCCTAAGATGAAAGAGGTGGTAAGAACTGAAATATTAAAGCTTCTGGAAGCAGGTATAATCTATCCTATAGCTGATAGTAGATGGGTAAGTCCCGTTCATTGTGTCCCTAAGAAAGGAGGTATTACCGTTGTTCCTAATGATAAAAATGAACTCATTCCACAAAGAATTGTAACTGGTTATAGGATGGTAATTGATTTTAGAAAATTAAACAAAGCTACTAGAAAAGATCATTACCCCTTACCTTTTATTGATCAAATGTCAGAAAGATTATCTAAGCATACACACTTTTGTTTTCTAGATGGTTATTCTGGTTTTTTTCAAATACCTGTATCACAACCTGATCAAGGGAAAACCACCTTTACTTGTCCTTTTGGAACTTATGCTTATAGACGTATGCCTTTTGGTTTATGTAATGCACCTGCTACCTTTCAAAGATGTATGACTACTATATTCTCTGACTTTTGTGAAAAGATTGTTGAGGTATTCATGGATGATTTCTCCGTTTACAGAACTTCTTTTGATGATTGCTTAAGCAACCTTGATCGAGTTTTGCAGAGATGTGAAGAAACTAATCTTGTCTTGAATTGGGAGAAGTGCCACTTTATGGTGAATGAAGGCATTGTCTTGGGGCATAAAATTTCTGAAAGAGGTATTGAAGTTGATAAAGCTAAGGTTGATGCTATTGAGAAAATGCCATGTCCTAAAGATATTAAAGGTATAAGAAGTTTCCTAGGTCATGCTAGTTTCTATAGGAGATTTATTAATGACTTCTCTAAAATTTCTAGGCCTCTTACCAATCTTTTGCAAAAAAGATGTTCCATTTGTTTTTGATGATGATTGTCTAGAAGCCTTTGAAACACTTAAGAAAGCCTTAACCACTGCACCTATTGTCCAACCACCTGATTGAAACTTGCCTTTTGAAATAATGTGTGATGCTAGTGATTATGCTGTTGGTGCTGTTCTAGGACAGAGAGTTGATAAGAAATTAAATGTTATCCATTATGCTAGTAAAACTCTAGACAGTGCCCAAAGAAATTATGCTACTACTGAGAAAGAATTTCTAGCAATTGTGTTTGCATGTGATAAATTCAGATCTTATATAGTTGATTCTAAAGTAACTGTTCACACCGATCATGCTGCTATTAAATATCTTATGGAAAAGAAAGATGCTAAACCTAGACTTATTAGGTGGGTTCTATAGCTTCAAGAATTTGACTTGCATATTACTGATAGGAAGGGAGCTGAGAATCCTGTAGCAGATAATTTGTCTAGAATGGAAAATGTTCTTGATGACCCACTACCTATTAATGATGATTTTCCTGATGAACTATTAGCTGTCATAAATGCTTCTCGTAATACTTCATGGTATGCAGACTATGCTAATTATATTTTTGCTAAATTTATACCACCTAGTTTCACATACCAACAAAAGAAAAAGTTCTTCTTTGATTTAAGACATTACTTTTGGGATGACCCACATCTTTATAAAGAAGGAGTAGATGGTATTATTAGACGTTGTATACCTGAGCATGAACAGGAACAAATCCTACGGAAGTGTAATTCTGAGGCTTACGGAGGACACCGTGCGGGAGACAGAACTGCACATAAGGTATTACAATCTGGTTTTTATTGGCCTACTCTTTTCAAGGATGCTCGTAAGTTCGTCCTATCTTGTGATGAATGTCAAAGAATTGGTGATGTTGGTAGACGCCAGGAAATGCCTATGAATTATTCACTTGCTGTTGAACCATTTGATGTTTGGGGATTTGATTATATGGGACCTTTTCCTAAATCCAATGGGTATACTCATATTTTAGTTGTTGTTGATTACGTTACTAAGTGGGTAGAAGCTATTCCAACTAGTAGTGCTGATCATAACACTTCTATTAAAATGCTTAAAGAAGTTATTTTCCCAAGGTTTGGAGTCCCTCGATATTTAATGACTGATGGTGGTTCACATTTTATTCATGGTGCATTCTGTAAATTGCTTGCTAAATATGATGTTAACCATAGAATTGCATCTCCCTATCACCCTCAAACTAGTGGTCAAGTTGAATTGAGCAATAGAGAAATAAAATTAATTTTGCAAAAAACCATCAGTAGATCTAGAAAGAGTTGGTCTAAGAAACTTGACGATGCATTATGGGCATATAGAACTGCTTATAAAAATCCTATGGGTATGTCTCCTTATAAAATGGTTTATGGAAAAGCATGTCATCTACCTCTTGAGTTAGAACATAAAGCATATTGGGTAATTAAAGAACTAAATTATGATTTTAAACTTGCCGGTGAAAAGAGGTTATTTGATATTAGCTCATTAGATGAATGGAGAACCCAAGCTTATGAAAATGCCAAATTGTTTAAAGAAAAAGTTAAAAGATGGCATGAAAGAAGAATTCAAAAATGGGAATTTAAAGTAGGTGAGCAAGTTCTATTGTACAATTCTCGTTTGAGATTCTTTGCAGGAAAACTTCTCTCTAAATGGGAAGGACCGTATATCATCGAAGAAGTTTATCGCTCCGGAGCCATCAAAATAAACAACTCCGAAGGCACTAATCCGAGAGTGGTGAATGGGCAAAGAATTAAGCACTATATTTCAGGTACCCCCATTAATGTCGAAACTAATATTATTGAAACAATTACACCGGAGGAATACATAAGAGAGACCTTCCGGAACACTCCAGAACCCTGAAAAGGAAGAGGTCTGTGATACGGTAAGTAAAACGACTCCAAAAATTCCATAAAAATATTTTCTGTCAGTTTTGGAATATTAGAAAAAATACAAAAATAAGAAACAGCCGAGGGGACCCACCTGGTGCCCATGAGGCACCAGGGTGCGCCACCCCCCTGGCGCGTCCTGGTGGCTCGTGGGCCCCACATGAGCCTTCCCGACTCCGTTTTCTTCTGGATTACTTGTTTTGCAAGATAAAAATTCTTTATATATACTCCAAGATGTTTTGACCACCGTATCGCAGAAATCTCCTCTATTCTTGTTTCGTGCTGTTTTCTGTCAGATTTTGAGGCCAGGCATCATGTCCTCCTCTTCCTCCAACAATGTGGGAGACGACGCTTGGTTGATGCAGATGGAGCTTAGGATGGAGGAGGAAGGAGAGGTCACCATGGAAGAGGGTGATGGAGATTCGCTTTAGGTCCACTCTCCGACTTCCGAGAGGGGCACCCTTGCCGGTATCTCCACAATCCCGAATCCTCATCAAGCCATGAGAAGCATTACAAGCCATGGGATTCCAGAGGTTCAAGAAGGACTTCCCCCTAGAAGGCCCTTACACAGGTTACATCGCAACAATTTTCATAATTTGGTTCACAACTATGGGGTCGAAAATACTTCTCGTAGACACATACCCTCCAATTGGGACATCTCTCGTCCAAGTGAAAGTGATGCAGGAAAGAATGCTTGGGGCCCAGAGAATAAGCATATTATGGCCGAAGTCCAAGGGAATACAGAGATGATACAGCATGTGCTCCGAGAAATCCAGAGCCTAAAGGAGATCCTAATTAATGTCATGGAGGACAAGCCCGCCACTTCATCGCCACCACCATCACCGAAGAAGGAAAATTGAGCACATGGGTATGGGCACTCCCCTTGGCTTGTGCCAAGCTTGGGGGAGGTGCCCCGGTATCGTATCACCATCACTTTTATTATCTTTACCTATTTTTAGTTCGATCCTTAGTTATTTCGTGATCTAGTTGAATAAAAGTTTAGTATGATCTACTTTCGAGTGTTAGCTTCATGATCTATCTATCTATGTAATCGAGTTGAGAGTTATATAATAAAGAGTAGTTTGAGTTTTTGCTTCTTTACTTTCATGTTCCAATCCTAGCAATGAAAATAATGAAAAAGATCATATGCTAATCTTATGGAAAGTAATGACATTACATAAAGAAAAGTATAGGTGGTAGAATTTATTGGAAGTTAACAAACATAGCATTAGTCAATGATGCAATTCATGAAAAAGTTAATAAGGGAAGAGAAGATTCACATGCAAATATACTATCTTGGACATCTTTTATGATTGTGAGCTCCCATTAAGTATTTTATGCCAAATTTTTGACGTTGGACAAGGAAGACAACGTAATGAATTATGTTTGTTCATATTCACATAGAAGTTATATTGTTATAGATCCTCCAACATGTGGTGCTTGCCCAATATCTTTGCTAGCCAAAAATCCACACCAAGTATTGATACTACTTGTGCATCCAAAACCTTTAAACCCAGTTTCATGTCATGAGAGTCCACTATATCTACCTATGGATTGAATAAGATCCTTCAAGTAAGTTGTCATCGATGCAAAAGGCAATAAAAATTGCCTCTAAATATGTTTGAACTTGTATTGTAAGGGAAATAATCTTTGTACGAACTTGTGATGGTAAAGAAATAAAAGCGACATACTGCATAATAAAGGTTGCTATCACAAGGGGCAATATAAAGTGATGTTCCTTTGCATTAAGAGCTCTTGCATCCAACAACAAAAAGTGCATGACAACCTCTGCTTCCCTCTACGAAGGGCCTATCCTTTACTTTTATGTAAGATTCAATAGTGTTCTCCTCTACTTCCTTTTTATTTTTCTCTTTTGTAAGCATCATGTGGTGGGGAAAGATCTAGGCATATATATCCAGTTGGATATGAGTGATCATGAGTTATTATTGTTGACATCACCCTTGAGGTGAATAAGTTGGGAGGCGAACTCACAAGCCCCTATCTTTCTATGTGTCTGGCTGAAACTTTTTGCTCCATATATATGTCGTGAGTGTTAGCAATCATAGAAGACTAAATGATGGTTGAGTATGTGGACTTGCTAAATAGCTCTTACATGAGACCCTTCCTGAAAATATGATGAATTGCAATTGCATTGTTGACTGAGAACATAGTTAGTTAGTTTTTAAGAAAGTTTATGCCTTATACTCCATTGTTGTGATGAATTGTTACTTGCTCATGAAAAGTTTATGATAATAAATATTGCTGTTATAATAATGATCATGATGCTACTATGTCCATATTTTGTTTTTATCGACACCTCTCTCTCTAAACATGTGGACATGATTATCGATATCGGCTTTCGCTTGAGGACAAGCGAGGTCTAAGCTTGGGGGAGTTGATACATCCATTTTGCATCATGTTTTGCTACTATTATTTATAGTGTTTTTGATCAATATAACACTTTCTGGAACAATTCTAATGCCTTTTCTCTCTTAATATGCAAGATTTACACAAGGAGGGAGATTGCCGACAGCTGGAATTCTGGACCTGAAAAAGCTATGTCAGAGATACCTATTCTGCACATCTCCAAATGAGCTGAAATTTCACGGAGAATTATTTTGGAATAAATAAAAAATACTGGAAGCAAGAAGTACCAGAGGGGGCCACCCAGGTGCCCACGAGGCACCAGGGCGCGCCACCCCCCAGGCGCGCCCTGGTACCTCGTGGGGCCCCTGGCCAGCCTCTGGCCCCCATTTTCTGGTATATAAGTCATTTTGCCCTAGCAAAAATATAGAGAAGACTTTCGGGACGGTGCGCCGCCGTCTCGAGGCGGAACTTGGGCAGGAGCACTTTTGCTCTCCGGCGGAGAGATTCTGCTGGGGATACTTCCCTCCGGGAGGGGGAAATCGTCGCCATCGACATCACCAGCGACCCTCTCATCGTGGGATGACTAATCTTCATCAACATCTTCACCAGCACCATCTCATCTCAAACCCTAGTTCATCTCTTGTATTCAATCTCTGTCTCAAAACCTCAGATTGGTACATGTGGGTTGCTAGTAGTGTTGATTACATCTTGTAGTTGATGCTAGTTGGTTTATTTGGTGGAAGATTATATATTCAGATCTATTATGCTATTCAACACCTCTCTGATCTTGGACATGAATATGATTTGTGAGTAGTTACTTTTGTTCTTGAGGACATGGGAGAAGTCTTGTCATAAGTAATCATGTGAATTTGGTATTCGTTCGATATTTTGATGATATGTATATTGTTGATTCCCTTAGTGGTGTCGTGTGAACGTCGACTACATGACACTTCACCATCTTTGGGCCTAAGGGAATGCATTGTGGAGTAGTAATTAGATGATGGGTTGCTAGAGTGACAGAAGCTTAAACCCTAGTTTATGCGCTATTCCGTAAGGGGCTGATTTGGATCCATATGTTTAATGCTATGGTTAGAGTTATCTTAATTCTTCTTTCGTAGTTGCGGATGCTTGCGAGAGGGGGTAATCATAAGTGGGAGGCTTGTTCAAGTAAGAACAACACCCAAGCACCGGTCCACCCACATATCAAATTATCAAAGTAGCGAACGTGAATCAAACAAACATGATGAAAGTGACTAGATGAAATTCCCATGTGTCCTCGAGAACGCTTTACTTACTATAAGAGATCATTCCGGCTTGTCCTTTGCTACAAAAAGGATTGGGCCACCTTGGTGCACTCTTTGTTACTATTGCTACTTGTCACTTTTTACAAATTATCTTGCTATCAAACTACTCGTTACCGATAATTTCAGTGCTTGGAGAAAACACCTTGCTGAAAACCGCTTGTCATTTCCTTCTGCTCCTCGTTGGGTTCGACACTCTTACTTATCGAAAGGACTACGATTGATCGCCTATACTTGTGGGTCATCACCAGTGCTATTCTTTTTAACTTAGGCGAAATCCGGTTCGCGGCTAAGCCCCCGAGTGTGGAGCGTGTCTGCACTCGGATAGTCTTTAGCTTAGGAAAAACCAAGTTCGCGGCTAAGCGCCCGAGTGTGGAGCGGGTCCGCACTCGGATAGTTTTTAACTTAGGTGAAATCTGGTTCATGGCTAAGCCCCGGAGTGTGGAGTGAGTCCGCACTCGGATAGTCTTTAACTTAGGCAAAATCTGGTTCGCGGCCAAGCCCCCTAGTGTGGAGCGTGTCCGCACTCGGATAGTTTTTAACTTAGGCGAAATCTGGTTCATGGCTAAGCCCCCGAGTGTGGAGCGAGTCCGCACTCGGATAGTTTTAACTTAGGTGAAATCTGGTTCGCGGCTAAGCCCCCGAGTGTGGAGCGTGTCCGCACTCGGATAGTTTTTAACTCAGGCGAAATCAGGTTCGCGACTAAGCCGATACACCCACTGGTGGCGTGTTGTTAGTTTTCGAATGCTGTTAGTCACCGGAGTGAAAACATGGTGTTGGTCCAAATTAGACAAAATACAGGAAAAGTAAAACTTTTATTCATCAAATTTCACTCGGAACATTATTACAATGGGGAGAAATTTATTCTAAGTGAAGAATTTGCGGAGCAGATCCGCGTTCCAAGCTGAGGGCTCTTCCTGACTCTTGGTGAAGTTGTAGAGCCGATAGGCTCCCTTGTTCAGTACTTTTGATATCGCAAAGGGCCCTTGCCATGGCGGCGCCAGCTTGTGAGGTTTCTGTTGATCCAGTCGGAGGACCAGGTCGCCTTCCTGGAAAGCGCGTCCCCTGACATGTCTATCGTGATAGCGACGCAAGTCTTGCTGATATGCAGTCGTCCTAATAAAAGCCAACTCGCGCTCCTCCTCCAGCAGGTCGAGGCCATCTTGACGTGCTTCCTCTGCCTTCGCCTCCGAGTATAGATCCACTCGGGGGGAGTTGTGGAGCAGATCACTCGGCAGAATGGCCTCCGAGCCATACACAAGGAAGAATGGAGTGCACTTTGTGGACCGGTTTGGAGTCGTCCGCAAGCCCCAGAGGTCCGACGGCAGCTCGGTGACCCAGGCTCCCTCTACGTGCTTCAGGTCGCGCATGAGACGTGGCTTGAGACCTTGAAGTATCAATCCATTCGCCCATTCCGCCTGTCCATTCGACTGAGAGTGAGCCACGGAGGCGTAGTCAACCCGAGTGCCCTGGGAATAATAGAACTCACGAAACTCGTCTGAGTCAAAGCTTGACCCATTGTCCGTGATGATGCTGTGAGGGACTCCAAACCGGAAGATTATTTCCTTGATGAACTTGATCGCAGTTGAGGAGTCTAGCTTCTTTATGGGCTTCGCTTCGATCCACTTGGTGAACTTGACCACTGCCACCAACAGATGTGTAAACCCACTGGCCCCGGTCCGGAGTGGACCGACCATGTCGAGTCCCCAGACTGTGAACGGCCACGTGAGCGGTATTGTCTTCAGCGCGGACGCTGGCTTGTGCAACTGGTTTGCATAAAACTGACACCCGACGCACTGGTCAACGATATCACGAGCGGCATTGTTGGCTCTAGGCCAATAGAAACCTGCCCGGAACGCTTTGGCGACCAAGGTCCGAGAGGAAGCATGGTGACCACAAGTTCCCGAATGAATCTCCTGCAGGATCTGCTGCCCTTCCTCCGGCGTGATGCAACGCTGAGTTACGCCAGTGGCGCTCTTCTTGTAGAGTTGTTCTCCCATGACGGTAAAGCCTTTTGATCGGAGGACGATATGTCGAGCCTCTTCTTCATCTTCAGGGAGTTCCTGCCTGAGCAGATATGCAAGGTACGGCTCGGTCCACTCGGGAGTAATGACGAGCACCTCTTGGACCAGGTCCAACACCGCTGGGATGTCCACTTCAGTTGGATTCGACGGTCCGACTAGTTGCGGGAGCTCCTCCACAAAAGGATCTTCCTTGATTGTGGGTGAGTGCAAGTGCTCTAGGAACATATTCTTCAGGACTACTTTATGAGTAGAACCAATCTTGGCCAAGTCATCAGTCGCCTGGTTTTTGATTCGCGGGATGTGGTGGAGCTCCAGTCCTTCAAAGTTCTTTTCCAGCTTCCGGACGGCATTGCAGTAGCCTGTCATAGCTGGGCTCCGGATGTCCCATTCCTTCATTACTTGGTTCACCACCAGGTCTGAGTCACCATAGACCATCAGTCAGTGGATTCCAAGGGAGATTGCCATGCGCAACCCATGCAAAAGGGCCTTGTATTCTGCCTCATTGTTCGAAGAGTCAAAGTGGATTTGAAGTACGTAGCTGAGCATGTCGCCTTTGGGAGACACTAGGACGACACCAGCCCCCGAGCCATTCAGCATTTTGGAACCGTCGAAGAACATAGTCCAATGTTCGGGGACACTCGGGACTGGCTGTTCCTGTTCAATCCACTCGGCTAGGAAGTCCACCAGAGCTTGCGACTTGATAGCTTTCTTGGCCTCAAACTTGATGTCCAAAGGGAGGAGTTCGATGGCCCACTTGGCTACTCGGCCCGTGGCGTCTCTGTTGTTCAGGATTTCTGACAGGGGAGCATCGCTTATCACCGTGACCGAGTGCTCTTGAAAGTAATGAGCCACCTTCTTCGCAGTCAGGTAAATCCCATACACCAGCTTCTGGTAGTGTGGATATCTTTGCTTGGAAGGGGTCAGAACTTCAGAGATGTAATAAACTGGCCACTGGATTTTGTAGGCCTTGCCTTGTTCCTCACGTTCCACAGTGAGCACGGTTCTAACAACTTGGCTCGTGGCCGCGATGTACAAGAGCAAGGGCTCTCGGCTGCCCGGAGCAGCAAGCACCGGCTGGGTGGAAAGCAGGGCTTTGAGTTCCTGGAATGCGGCCTGCGCTTCTGTCGTCCACTCGAACTTCTTTGACTTCTTCATGAGTCAGTAGAGTGGCAGGGCCTTCTCAGCGAGTCGTGAAATGAACCTGCTCAGGGCTGCCAGACAACCCGTGAGTTTCTGAACATCATGCAGACGTTGCGGCAGATTCATTCGGATTATGGCGCCGATCTTCTCGGGGTTAGAATTGATCCCTCGTTTGGAAACAAGGAAGCTGAGTAACTTGCCTGTGGGCACCCCGAAAGTACACTTGGCCGGATTGAGTTTGATGCCATATTGGTGCAAGCTCGCGAAGGTTTCGGCGAGGTCAGTCAGGAGGTCGAAACTCTTCCTTGACTTGACCACGATGTCATCCATATAAGCCTCCATGTTCCGACTGATCTGCTTCTGTAAGCATTTCTGGATCAAGCACATGAAAGTTGCGCCGGCATTCTGCAATCTGAAGGGCATTGTGGTATAACAGAAACACCCAAATGGGGTGATGAATGCAATCTTTATTTCATCCGGACCATACATTCGGATCTGGTGGTACCCGGAGTACGCATCCAGAAACGATAAGTGTTCGCACCCCGCAGTAGAGTCTACGATCTGATATGTGCGGGGAAGAGGGAAGTGGTCCTTCGGGCAGGCCCGATTAATGTGTTTGAAGTCAATACACATTCAGAGAAATTTATCTTTCTTTGAAACTAACACGGCGTTGGCGAGCCACTCGGAGTGGTATATTTCACGGATGAACTCGGCGGCCAAGAGCCGCGCGATTGTAACGCCCAAGATGGAACTCTATCGCAATCTCATGATGAAGTCGAGATCATGACAGAACCCCATTTTGGATCGCATAGCAAGGTGATACTCAAATACATACAACCGAATGAACATGTGAGAATACTAGATAAAGGCTTACACTCGCCACATGCTACAGCATAATATATCATAATCATCATACAATCATCCAAATGAAAGACAGGGTCTGACTACGGACGAAATCAAACGAGAAAACACCACCCTGCTATCATGCCCGGATCAACCGAGTAGGGCCCACTACTGATCATCTGGCATCGTGACGTACATACGTCCATGCTCATCGTCATACTCCCAATGGAGCATCTCGGGCTTACCTGTGTCTATCTCAAGCGTACCTGCAACTGTTGTTTATAGTAATCTATGAGCCATAGGGACTCAGCAATCTCATCACCCGAGGTAACAAAACTATTTAAGCTGACAGGAATGGAAGGGGTAAATGTGTTGAGGTTGCAGCAAGCACTAATAATGTTTAAGTGGCTAACTTACGAGTACAAGAATAAAGATGAGCATACTACGCATAACGGTCGCAAGCTTAATATGATCAGGAAGTGATCCTGAACACCTACTTACGGTTCAATCATAACCCCACCGTGTTCTCTTCCCGAACTTGCTCGAAAAGAGACCGTCACGGTTACACACACAGTTGGTGTATTTTATTAGAATTAGTGTCAAGTTCTCTACAACCGGAGGTTAAAATATCCAAGTCGCCACATAACCGCGGGCACGGCTTCGCGTAAGATTTAACCCTGCAGGGGTGTTCCAACCTGGTCCATCATAGACCAACACAAGCTGCGGTGGAAATACCTCAACCTCGAGATAGCCCGAAGTATCCTCGGAATCCCGGTGCACAAGACATTTCGACAATGGTAACACAAGTCCAACAAGACCTCCCGATATATCGACAATCCTGATAGGAGTCACAGATATCTCATTCTCAGGGCACACCGGATGGGCAAGACGTCGGGTTGGCTGAGACCCTAGTTGCCCAAGGGGCGCCGGACATCGCCCAGTTTGGACCAACACTCATGAGGAGCACTGGCCCGGGTTGTTGATTACATTATCCTCGGGTTAATTACTCCCTATGCAAGTTTTAGTTGGTATTAGGCAAATGGTAAAACCAAAGTTGGGCCTTGCTGTAACCGGTTATTCAAAGCGAACTATCAAGAGGGTCCCATTCCCCTGAGCATGTTAGGAACGCTAATCAAGGATCATAACACCAGCATTACGAAAAACTAAGGCGACATGAGTGGAACAAAATACTAGGCAAAAGGCCGAGCCTTCCACACACAACCAAGTATGTAGATGCATTAATTAAATAAGCGATATTGTGATATCCCAACATATCCATGTCCCAACATGGAACAACCTGCACTGCACCTGCAACTAGCAACGCTATAAGAGGGGCTGAGCAAAGCGGTAACATAGCCAAACAACGGTTTGCTGGGTAGGGTGGTTAGAGGCTGTATCATGGCATATGAGAGGCTGACATGTATGTGGTAGGAAGCGTGACATAGCGATAGCAACGGGACAACTAGCAAGCAAAGATAGTAGTGTTATCAAGGGTAATGATCATCTTACCGGAAGTCTCTTCGGTAGGATAGTGATATTGCTCCTCAAACTCGAACTACCCAAAAGAAAGAACAAGCACCGAAATAAACAAACAATCATGACATAGATGCACAAACAAAATGATGCGTGCAAGGCATGGAAAAATTACGAGCATGACATGAATGAAGGAACGGTGCTACCGGGACGACAGAAATGATAACGAGACATGACGGTGAAGCAAAAGATGGATATGGGCAAAATCTTGGCAATCTAAGTATGCTTTTGGAAAGAATGGAAGATCTCGATTGAAATCAATATAAAGATCATGAAGAACGGATGCACGAAACTCAAATGGTGAGCAACACAATATGCAATGCAAAACTGTAATTAACAGCAACATGACATCTTATGCACATCAAAACAGCAAGCTACAATACTCTAAAATGCTCATACAAGATATGTGGCTATAGTACTCTAAATGCACAGTAATACATTCCATAGGTTCAAATTCATTAGCATCACAGATTAATTGGAATGGAGACAACAAGATGCAAAGAAAATGTTACAGCAGAGTATATGTTGGCAGAAACATTGACAGCCAGTATTCACATGGATGTTACAGTAGGCAAAACAACTCTAAAATGCAAGAAATTGGCATTTAGTTACAGTATACATGGCATAGATCATTTCATTACACTGGCACAAACTCATATGAAGCATGGATTCATCAGAAATGAGCTCACAACATTGCAACTTGATGTTGACAGAAAACTGAAACATTGACTAGGCATATTTAGAGCAACATATATATATATATATATATATATATATATATATATATATATATATATATATATATATATATATATATATATATATATATATATATATATATATATATATATATATATATATATATATATATATATATATATATATATATATATATATATATATATATACTACAGGAGTTTAACATGGCATCAATTGGCATGGCATGAATGTAATGACAACAAGGATCAAATCATGTTTACCGATCATGTTCTAAAGAGGCATAGATTGGTGGCTACCACCAAGGAAACATAGCAAGATTTCAACAAGTGCAAAACAGAAACACGGTCTAAGCATGTATACAAGCTTGTGGCAGTCACCTCATGGCATATCATGGCATGAAATAATTACTAGCAGTGATATGACATGAAAAGCTTCAAACTCATGTGGACAAGATGCGCATTTGACATATGCAGTAATTCACACAAAAATGACAAAATGGCATATTATGTAAAAATTACATGCATGCAAACTTGCTCAAATGATACATCTAATGCCACAAATGGATTAGTTGGATTTTTCTACCCCAAAATCATATATTACATGTATATATTCATGTAGAAGAAAAAATGCCACAATGCACATTACAAAATACTGCCTAAAATGGAATTGTCTGAAATGCCAGAAATGGAATATGCCTGAAATTGTAACAAAAAAAGAAAAAAAATTAAAAGAGAGGGAGAGTGTGCGCCTAGGATTCGAACCCAGGACCTCCTGGTTTTGGCGCGATGGGATGACCAGCTGGACTGTGCTTAGCTACTGGCAGGAAAGAGGTTTGGCCCGTTTTGAAAAAGCCCAGGCGGGAGGCTGGCTGCTCTGCTCTGCTACAGAGGAGACGACAACGACGGTGCCAGCGGTAGCAACGGTGACCAACGGGGTACAGGAGCACCGGCGAGGGTGCGGGACGTAGGTGGGGAATGGCGCGTGCGAGCAGCTAAGGCACGGGAGCGAGCAAGCCCTCGGGTATGCGGGGACTCGAGGTCAAGCAGGAACTCATCTCGGGCGTGCAACAGCGGGGCACGGGGAGGCAGCGACTGGAGAGGGCTGGGAGGTGCGGCTGCTCACAGTGGGACGCTCAGCGTAGTCGATCGGGCTCGGGGAAGATCGACGGCGGCGAATTTAGGCGGGGATGCTCCCACCCGAGGAAGAAGAAGGGGAAAAAAGGTGACAGCGTCTTGGAGTCCCACGACGATGCAGAGGACGTCGACGACGAAGACGAACTTGACAAACTTGACGAACCTCCTGGGCATGCTCCTCTCGATGGGGTTGCCGTCGGCCGCGTCGGCGAGGAGCACGACCCTCTCTCTCTCTCTCCTACGGGAAGGGAAAGGAGGGAAGGGGAGAGCCCCTGGGTGGCGGAGGAGAGGGGGAAACCCTAGGAGGCCGTGGGCCGTGGTTTTATAGGAGGGGGCACGACGAGACCTCGGCCACGGTGGCCATGTGCCCCTGACTCGAGCGTTTTACTGTGAGAGGGAACGAGCGATAGAGGAGGAAGAATAGTAGCAAAGGGTGACTGGCAGGCGGGCCCGGCATGGTTGTCCACGTGGAAAGGGATGTCCACGAGAGCAAGGAGGCGCAGGAGAAGGGCTGCGGCGCTGGTGTGCTGTGGAGATGGGCTGCGCTGCTGGGCTGCTGCTCTCTCTCCCTCCGCTTTCTGTTTTTCTTTTTCTTCAAACAGAGAAATAGGACAGAAATGCACAAGGAGTTTGGAGTGAGGTGAGAGAGATATAAAAATATCCCTGGAATCTAGAGATTATGTAGTATTTGAATAAAATGGTTTGGGCATTTTTAGAGGAATAAAAATAATTCAAGTTTGAATTAAATTCAAACTTGCACCATTTTTGAACCCAACCAAATGAATTCCAAAATTGCTGAAACTTGGCAGAGAGGTAATTGGCATGGTGTAGGATTTATAGGAAAATAGTGGACATTAATCTGGAACAGAAATAATGACCACATGAATAATATTGGAAAAGAGAAGGATTTGAGATGATGAAGGGGAAGTGGTGTGCATGGGTGATACCTCAAGAGTTGGGTGAGAAAAGAAAAGGGATGACCACACAGACAATGCATGCATGAGCAACACAACATAAATAATGGATGCAATGCACATGGCAATTTATATGAAGATGAAATGCACTAGTGACAAGAAAAGAAAACTCAAACATGAAGATGCAACAATTTATTATGGCAAATATGGCAGATCCATACATGACAACATAGCTGAGGTTACAAAATAGGAAGGATTACATCTGGGGTGTTACAACTCTCCCCTACTACAAGAGGATCTCGTCCGAGATCTAGGAACGAAAGAACTCCGGATATTCGGAACGGAGGTGGTCCTCGCGCTCCCATGTGGCTTCTCGGTCGGAATGGTGAGACCAGTTCACTTTCAGGAACTTGATTGACTTGTTGCGAGTCTTGCACTCAGTTTCTTCAAGAATGGCAATGGGATGCTCTCGGTAAGACAAATCATCTTGGAGCTTGATGTCTTGGAAGTCAATTGTGCGGTCGGGAGTCTTGAAACACTTGCGCAGCTGTGACACGTGAAACACATCGTGCACATTTGAGAAGTTGGAAGGTAGCTCGAGTTGGTAGGCTAGATCACCTCTTTTGCCAACTATCTTGAAAGGGCCCACGTATCTTGGAGCAAGCTTTCCTATGATACCGAATCGTTGAGCACCCTTCATAGGAGAAACACGGAGATAGACATGGTCTCCAATCTCGAAAGCCAAGTCACGGTGCTTACTATCATAGTAGCTCTTCTGGCGCCATTGCGCTGCTTTCAGATTCTCACGGATGATATGACACATCTCTTCAGCTTCAGAAATCATATCATTGCCAAGAAGTTGGCGTTCACCGGTTTCAGACAAGTTGAGGGGCGTACGGCACTTTCTGCCATAGAGAATCTCGAATGGGGCCTTGCCCGAGCTTGCTTGGAACTATTGTTGTAGGAGAACTCGGCAAAAGGAAGGCAATCTTCCCACTTCATGCCGAAAGACATGACACACACTCTCAGCATATCCTCAAGAATTTGATTGACTCTCTCGACTTGGCCACTAGTCTGAAGATGAAAAGCTGTGCTAAAGCGAATCTTTGTGCCCATGGCCTGCTGGAAAGAATCCCAAAACTTGGACGTGAAGATGCTTCCACGATCTGAGGAGATCAACTGAGGAACACCGTGCAAGGAGACCACTCTGGAAGTGTATAGCTCTGCCAACTGAGCTGCAGTGATAGACTCCTTTATTGGAAGGAAGTGAGCGACTTTAGTGAGCTTGTCAATGACCACAAAGATGGCATCATTCCCTGTCTTGGACTTGGGAAAGCCGGTGACAAAGTCCATCTCAATATGATCGAATTTCCACTCGGGCATGGGTAGAGGCTGAAGAAGTCCTGCTAGAAGCTGATGTTCTGCCTTCACTCTGCAGCAAACATCACACTCATTCACGAACTGAGCGATCTCACGCTTCATACGAGTCCACCAATAAGTTGACTTGAGATCATGGTACATCTTGGAGCTGCCTGGATGGATGGACAAGAGAGAATTGTGTGCTTCGTTCATTATGACCTTCCTGAGATCCCCTTTTGGCACAACTAGCTTGTCCTCAAAGAACAAGGTATCCTTGTCATCCACTCGATATCACTTATATTTGGGAATGCTCTTTGCAACGCCGAGTTTCACCTTCTTCAACATGGCATCTAAGAGCCGAGCTTCACGAATTTGATCCTCCAATGTGGGAGTGATCTAGAGGTTTGCGAGAAATCTTTGCGGAATAAGCTGGAGGTTGAGTTTTCTGAAAGCCTCACAAAGATCAGGCTGGACCGGCTTGAGAATAAGACTGTTGCAATAGGCTTTTCTGCTCAAAGCATCCGCGATAACATTAGCCTTGCCTGGAGTGTATTCAATGCTCGGGTTGTACTCTTGAATCATCTCCACCCATCGGGTCTGACGGAGATTAAGGTTGGGCTGAGTGAATATGTACTTGAGGCTCTTGTGATCGGTGAAAATGTCCACCTGCCTGCCCAACAAGAGATGTCTCCATGTGATTAAGGCATGGACGACGGCTGCCAACTCCAAGTCATGAGTAGGATAGTTCCTCTCGTTTAGCTTCAACTGCCGAGAGGTATAAGCCACCACTTTCTTCTCTTGAATTAGTACTCCACCGAGACTTTGCAGAGAAGCATCACAGAACACTTGGTAGGGCTTGGATTCATCGCGAGGAGTGAAAACTGGAGCAGTTATGAGCTTCTCTTTGAGTGTATTGAATGCAACAACACACTCAGGAGTCCAACAATACTTGACATGCTTCTAGAGAAGGTTAGACAGAGGCTTAGCAATCTTGGAGAAGTTTTTCAAAAATCTTCTGCAAAAGCTTGCAAGCCCGAGAAAGCTTCAGAGTTGCTTGACATTTTGAGGAGGCTGCCAGTTGACAATAGCTTCAACCTTTTTAGGATTTACCGAGATGCCCTTGGCAGAGATAATGTGACCGAGGTAAAGAACTTCATCAAGCCAGAATTCACACTTAGAGAACTTTGCGTAGAACTGATGCTCCCTGAGCTTATCAAGTACCAAGCGCAAATGCTTTGCATGATCCTCTTCAGTCTTGGAGAAAACCAGGATGTCATCGAGATAGACAAGAACGAACTCATTGGTGTAAGGATTGAACACATAGTTCATCACACGAGAGAAAGTAGGAGGTGCATTTGCAAGGCCGAAGGACATGACTGTGTATTCATAAGAACCAAAGCTTGTCCTGAAAGCTGTTTTGGGAATGTCTTCTTCGTGAATACGGATTTGGTGATATCCCATCCGAAGATCGAGCTTTGAGAACACCTTTGCACCTTTGAGTTGCTCGAACAATTCATTGATATTGGGAAGTGGATATTTGTTCTTGATTGTCTTTTTATTCAATGGGCGGTAGTCAACGCAAAGTCTTTCCGTGCCATCTTTCTTCTTGACAAAGAGAACTCCACAACCCCAAGGAGATGAACTAGGTCTGATCAACCCCAGACGCTCTTGTTCATCGAGCTGTCTCTTCAATTCTTTCAGCTCTTCTGGCCCAAGCTTGTAGGGGCATTTGCATACGGGTTCTGTGCCGGGCTCGAGCTCAATGACAAACTCAACAGGCCGGTGAGGAGGCATTCCTGACAACTCTTCTGGAAAAACATCCTCATATTCACATACCACTGGAATTTGAGATATGGCATTAATCTCGCCTTTCTCATTGAGGGAGAATAACCGAATGGTATCATCACGAGTAGCAAAGATAATGGCCTCTTCAGAAGGATGAGTCAATTTAACTTCCTTGGCCGCACAATCAAGAGAAGCCTTGTGCTTAGAAAGCCAATTCATGCTGAGGATAAGATCAATATCAGAATTTCCAAGGACCATTGGATCAGCCAGAAAAGAATAATTGCCCATCTTGATATCGACATTTGGAACCACCATACTAGAGTTCATGATCTTTCCTGGAGAAACAATCGACATCGGCTTGAGCAAATCTTTAGCTATGAAATCATGCTTGGCAAAAAATGGTCTTGACATGAAACAATGCGATGCACCAGTATCGAAAAGAACTTTTGCTGGAATGGAGTTAACTAAGAGATTACCCATGAGCACATCAGAAGACTCCTCTGCTTGAGCTGAATTCACCATGTTCACTCTTGCAGACTTGGGATTATGTTTGACAATAGCATTGCTTGGAGGTCTGCCAGGAGGAGGAGGTGGAAGTCGCTTCTGAGTGCACTTGTTGGCATAGTGTCCTTTCTGGCTACACTTGTGACAAGTAACCTCCGAGAGTGGACGAGGAGGAGGAACAACTGTCCTGGGAGCCTGAGGTCTCTGCTGGTACACTGGGTTGGGCGGGTGGGAAGAACCACGACCACCAAACTGCTTCTGCTGATGCTGAGGATGAAACTGAGGAGGAGGAGGTAACCAGAACTTCTCCTGCTTGGCAACCACTTGAGACGAGGAAGAAGAGTGAACTGCATCTCTGATTCTCTTCTTAGAAGCATCAAACTTGATCTGGGCTGATTCTTGCTTGAGAGCCATGTTATAGAACTGATCAAACTCAGGTGGATCGACTTGGATGACAGCAAGCTGTAGGTCCTCTCTAAGACCACCTCGGAACTAGTAAATCTTGCTCTTGTCATCTGGAATGTCTTGCTTGGCATATTGAGCAAGATTCTGGAACTCAGTGTTATACTGGTAGACAGACATGCTTCCTTGCTTGAGGTTTCTGAATTTCTCACGCATCTCCTCAAACACAATTGACGGAATGTGATGTGCTCTGAAATCACGACAGAAATCGGTCCAAGTGATGACTCGACCACCTCTTGAATCTTTGTACTGCTGCCACCACTCGGCTGCCTGGTCCATGAGCTGGAAAGAAGCGAACTTGACATAGTCCTCAGGTCTGACATTGCTGCACTCGAAGTGTTTGTTGATATCCAGTAACCAATCGTCAGCATCGAGAGGCTGAGTGCACGAACTGAAGGACTTGGGCTGGTTGCTGAGAAACTGGTTGAGAGTTGCATATTGAGGTTGATTGTTGAAGTTGCCTTGGCCTAGATTGCCTTGATACCCTTGATTCCACTCTTGCATAAACTGGAGCAGCATCTAAGTATTGGCATTGGTTGCTGCCATCAAAGCTTGCCATGCCTCCGGAGGCGTAGGTGGAGGAGGAGGTGGAGGGTCTGACTGCTCCCCCTCATCATGGGTCGGATTCCAACGGGTTGCGTGAGCCATCCTGAAGATGGAAACAACCATTAGAATCTTCAATGAGATAACTAGAAAGCTGAATCAATAGGATAGATATTGCAACAGAATTCTTCACAAGCTAGCATCCGAACAGATATGAACGAATGCATTCCAAAAGATAGATGATACACCAAAGATTGAGAAGCCACTTGGAAAGAATGTTAGAATAATGCACAAGGTAACGAAAGTGGAAACAAACATATGATAGTCCCCATATCGTATCATGTGTCTGTTGGAAAGATATCCTAGGTGATACTTGAATTCCCCTAGGAACTCTCGAAACTTCTTGGTTATGAGATCAGGTTGCGGATCCAGGAACCTACTCAGCAGACAACAAACTAATCAGCTGCAACCGCATCCACAACCCTCAACACATGACCGAGCAACTTCGCAAATTCATCTACCTCAGACCTTCGAAAACACAGTGATACTAGTCATAGTGGATCATCCGAGCTATCTCCTCCAGTACTGGGGAAAAGTCACGGCACTATTTGCCACCACAAAAAGTATAGAAGCGTTTCGATGTCGGCGTCCTCTGGTATTCCGGAACCAAAACGATAGCGAGTGTGACAAAACCCCTTGGAACTCAACTCCCCGGGTCCAATCCATACGGCCAGGAGGCACCAAGAACAGAGTCACGTCACACCGATATCGCAACCATTCCAACAATACCCGTGTGATCCTAAAAATTTTTTGAGTGAGAAGAGGTAGTAGAATAAAACACCTACGCCACAATTCCTCACCAGAGCGACGAAGGGGATAAGGAGTAAAAAGAATTCCTACTCTCTTATATATAACTAGGACTCAAAATAGTTTTTCTTCTAGACTCGTCAATGGTTCGATCAATCAAGGGGCTCCTATAGTCGGTATGGCTCTGATTACCAACTTGTAACACCCAATATGAAGCTCTATCGCAATCTCGTGATGAAGTCGAGATCGTGACAGAACCCCATTTTGGATCGCATAGCAAGGTGATTCTCAAATACATACAACCGAATGAACAGATGAGTGTACCAGATAAAGTCTTACACTCGCCACATGCTATAGCATAATATCATAAATCATCATACAATCATCCAAATGAAAGACAGGGTCTGACTACGGACGAAATCAAACGAGAAAACACCACCCTGCTATCATCCCCGGATCAACCGACTAGGGCCCACTATGGATCATCTGGCATCGTGATGTACATACATCCACGCTCATTGTCATACTCCCAATGGAGCATCTCGGGCTCACCTGTGTCTGTCTCAAGTGTACCTGCAACTGGTGTTTATAGTAATCTATGAGCCACAGGGACTCAGCAATCTCATCACCCAAGGTAACAGAACTATTTAAGCTTATAGGAATGGAAGGGGTAATGTGGTGAGGTTGCAGCAAGCACTAAGCATGTTTAAGTGGCTAACATACGAGTACAAGAATAAAGATGAGCATACTACGCATAATGGTCGCAAGTTTAATATGATCAAGAAGTGATCCTGAACACCTACTTACGGTTCAAGCATAACCCCACCGTGTTCTCTTCACGAACTCCCTCGAAAAGAGACAATCACGGTTATGCACAAGGTTGATGTATTTTAATTAGATTTAGTGTCAAGTTCTCTACAACCAGAGGTTATAAATTTCCAAGTCACCACATAACCGCGGGCACGGCTTCGCGAAAGATTTAACCCTGCAGGGGTGCTCCAAGTAGTCCATTATAAATTACCACACGCATCCGATGGAACATCCTCACACCATGATAACATGATGCTTATGATAAGGAATCCCGGTGGACAAGCCACTCGTAATAGGCAAAACTAAACCAGCAAGACCTCCCGGTGAGCCAGATCCGTGTCTAGAGCCGCGCGCTCTCTATCTACGGGCATCATCCGTCTATGCATAGTGGACGGTAGCCAAAAGAACCCGAGTTGCCCCGAGGCGGCTCCGCCGACTGCTAGGTAGGTGGACCAACGGTTGTGTTTTGCCGCTGGCCCGAGTTATGTTGGAATTAAAAGAGTCCCCGAGGTGGTGACCCTCTATGCATTTAATTATTAGGTTCATGTTGGAAAATGTTAAAACCAATGTTGGGCCTTGATGGAGAAGTCTTATCCTAAAACAAGTGATCAGGGGGGTTCCCATATGCCCCACATGTGTTAGAAGCGCTCATCAAGGAACATAACACTGGTATTACGAAAACTAGGGCGGCATGAGTGGAACAAAACACTAGGCAAAAGGCCGAGCCTTCCACACACAACCAAGTATATAGATGCATTAGTTAAATACGAGATATTGTGATATCCCAACATATCCATGTCCCAACATGGAACAACCTGCACTACACCTGCAACTAGCAACTCTATAAGAGGGGCTGAGCAAAGCGGTAACGTAGCCAAACAACGGTTTGTTGGGTAGGGTGGTTAGAGGCTGTATCATGGCATATGAGAGGCTGACATGTATGTGGTAGGAAGCATGACATAGAGATAGCAATGAGATAACTAGCAAGCAAAGATAGTGGAGTTATCAAGGGTAATGATCATCTTGCCTGAAGTCTCTTCGGTAGGATAGTAATACTGCTCCTCGAACATGTTCTCAACAGGTTCCTCGAACTCGGACTCGTCTCCCGGTACTACCCAAAAGAAAGAACAATCACCAAAATAAACAAACAATCATGGCATAGATGCTCAAGCAAAATGATGCATGAAATGGCATGGTGAAATAACGAGCATGTCATGAATGAAGTAACGGTGCTACCGGGACGATAGAATAGCAACGGGAAGCGTATGGTGATGGAAAATGTGGATATGGGCAAAATCTTGGCAATCCAAGTATGCCACTGGAAAGAATGGAAGATTTTAATTGAAATCGATATAAAGATCGTGAGGAATGGATGCATAGAACTCAAATGGGGAGCAAAACAATATGCAATGCAATCTGTAATTAACAGCAACATGGCAAATTACAAGCATCAAAACAACTAGCTACAGTACTCCAATATGCTCAAACAAGATATGTGGTTGGAGCTCACTACATGCACAGCAACTCATTCCATAGGTTCAAATTCATTAGATTCATAGATTAATTGGAATGAAGACAACAAGATGCAAAGATAATGTTACAGCTGAAAATAACAGAGTAAAAGCTGGCAGAAACAATGATAGTCAGTTTTTACATGGTTGCAATAGTAGGAAAAACAACATGAAAGTGCACGAAATTGGAATGCACCTACAGTACACATGGCATAGATCATTTCATTACATTGGCACAAATTCATAGGATGCATAGATTCATCTGAAATGAGCTCACAACATTGCAACTTAATGTTGACAGAAAACTGATACATTGACTAGGCAAGTTTACAAGCTTGTGGCACTCTTATCATGGCATATCATGGCATGAAATAATTACTAGCAGCAAGATGGCATGAAAATGCTCCAAATACATGTTGAAAGTTTATTCACATGGCACTTGCATTAATTCACACAAAAATGACAAAATGACACGTTTCTCTGAAAAACAGAGCACGCCACAGATAACAGTAAGTTGCTTACTTTTTGCAGATGTAGCAGTGGCTTACCAAGAAGATCAATTCATGAAATTGCCATGTAGATGTAGTATGCAGAAAGCTTTTCAAAACATGTTTAGGTCATGTGAGCAAAGGAGTCATAGATGAGTCACAAACTTCATCACAACAGGAGCAAATGTTAACAATTTTCTTCAGACTTGGTAGTTTTCAGAAAACTGATAGAAAAATTCAGAATTAGAGAGGACTTCGGGATTTGATCCCTAGACCTCCTAGATGCATGGATATGGTGCAAAACCATGTAACAAACATGAGGCTAGGCTTAGGACATGTTTTGGCCGAAGGAAAATATGTGAGGAGCTCTAGATCTGATGTAGATCATGAGGGTACGCGCTCTGGCTCGCGCAGAGCACTCGGAGCATGGGTTTTGGCATGGTGAAAACGACGACTACGGGGAGCTACAGAAAGAGGGGCTCGGCAGGGAGGAAGGTGGGTATACCTCCTTTACCTAGGACATGAAATTGAGGCCGGGGACGCGATGTGGAGACGCTGGGGAGTGGAGGAACTTGCCGGTCTTGCTGAATCCGTGAAGAAGAGGAAGAAGGGGAAGAAGATGGCGTTGTGGACGGCGTCCTTGGGCGTGACTTGGCATCTGAATGGAACCGGGGCCGTGCTGCGAGGCTCGTAGACGTCGTGGGGAGGCCGGGGGTGCCCGCTATGCCAGCATCGAGGACTTGGCCTAGCCGGCCATGGCTCTTGAAGGCGGTGTCTAGGCGTGAGGGAGGCGAGGGGGAGGTGTGGTGGCGCGAGGAGGGAAGGAGGAGAGGAAGGGGAAACCCTAGGGCGCGGTTTGGGGGTTAAATAGGCAGGGGAGACGCGAGGCCGGGGCTGCCCTCGTGGCCTTGTGCCTCCTGTGTGAGCGAGAGAGAAAGAGATGGGGACCGAGGGGAAGAAGAAGAGAGGGGGGTCGCTGGCAGGTGGGGCCGGGCTGGTGCCCACCTGGAAAGGAGGGAGAGGAGGCAGGGCGCAGCTTGTGCTGGCGCCGCTGCTAGCGCGCCTCCTGTAGGTTGCTGCTCGCTGCTGCTCCAGGAAGGAGGAGGCCCAAGAGCAGCCCAAGGTAAGGCCTCCTTCTTTTCTTTTTATCACTGTTTTTTTATCAAACAAATTTAAAGAAAGAAAAGAAAGGGGGGCTAGGAAAAGAATTTGGTAGAGAGAAAAATATTCTCATGCTCCTAGAATTATGACCTATTTGAATAAATTGGTTTGGTAATTTTTAGAGAAAGAAAAATATCACAAGTTTGAATTAATTTCAAACTTGTGGCATTTTTTAGCCCAACTAGAAGAAGTCCAAAATTGCTGAAATTTGGCTGAGAGGTAAAAGGCATGTTGTAGGATTTATAGGAAAATAGGGAACATTAATTTGGGACAGAATTATTGCATCATGAATAAATTGGGAGAAAGAGGGTTTGAGAGAGAGGTGATGGTAGATGGCTTGCATATGTGAAACCCAAGGGTTGGGTGAGGCAAGGAGAAGATGATGACACCCATCATGCATACATGGAGATCAAAACAATCACAATGGTGCAATGCTCATGAGCAACATAAAAGAATATGATGATGCAAGGCACATGACAAAAGAATGACATGAAGATGAAATGCAAAATGAAAAGAAAGCAAAACACAACATGAGAAGAAGCCCATCCATCAAGATCATCATGACAATTCCATATATGGCAAGGTTGGGGAGTACAAATATGGAAGGAGCACACTTGGGGTGTTACATGTTCATGAATAAACCTAGAGAAGAGACCGATAATGGCCTAGGTAACTGTTCAGTATGCAAGTTGTGCTTGGATGCAAACGGTCTTGAAATGAAAGAATGCGATGCACCAGTATCAATTAACCAAGAGATTACCCACGATCACTTCAGAAGACTCCTCTGCTTGAGCTGAATTCAACATGTTCACTCTTGTAGACTTGAGATTGTGTTTGACCATAGCATTGCTTGGAGGCTTGCCGGGAGGAGGAGGTGGAAGGAGCTTCTGAGTGCACTTGTTGGCATAGTGTCCTTTCTGACCACACTTGTGACAAGTAACCTCCGAGAGTGGGCGAGGAGGAGGAACGACTACCCTTGGAGCCTAAGATCTCTGCTGGTACACTGGGTTGGGCGGGTGGGAAGAACCACGACCACCAAACTGCTTCTGCTGATGCTGAGGATGAAACTTGGGAGGAGGAGGTAACCAGAACTTCTGCTGCTTCGCAAGCACTTGAGACGAGGAAGAAGAGTGAACTGCATCTCTGATTCTCTTCTTAGAAGCATCAAACTTGATCTGGGCTGATTCTTGCTTGAGAGCCATGTTATAGAACTGATAAACTCAGGCGGATCGACTAGGATGAGAGCAAGCTATAGGTCCCCTCTGAGACCAACTCGAATCAGGTAAATCTTGCTCTTGTCATCTGGAATGTCTTGCTTGGCATACCGAGCGAGATTATAGAACTCAGTGTTATACTGGTAGACAGACATGCTTCCTTGCTTGAGATTTCTGAGTTTCTCACGCATCTCCTCAAACACACTTGACGGAATGTGATGTGCTCTGAAAATCACGACAAAAATCGGTCCAAGTGATGACTCGACTACCTCTTGAATCTTTGTACTGCTACCACCACTCGGCTATCTGGTCCTTGAGCTGGAAAGAAGCGAACTTGACATAGTCCTCAGGTCTGACATTGCTGCACTTGAAGTGTTTGTTGATATCCAGCAACCAATCGTTAGCATCGAGAGGCTGAGTGCACGAACTGAAGGACTTGGGCTGGTTGCTGAGAAACTGGTTGAGAGTTGCATATTGAGGTTGATTGTTGAAGTTGCCTTGGCCTTGATTGCCTTGATACCCTTGATTCCGCTCTTGCATAAATTGGAGCAGCATCTGAGTATTGGCATTGGTTGCTGCCATCAAAGCATGCCATGCCTCCGGAGGCGGAGGAGGAGGTGGAGGTGGAGGTTCTGACTGCTCCCCATCATCACGGGTCGAATTCCCACGGGTTGCGGGAGCCATTCTGAAGATGGAAACAACCGTTAGAATTTTCAATGAGATAATTAGACAGCTGAATCAATAGGATAGATATTGCAACAAAATTCTTTACGAGCTAGCATCCGAACAGATATGAACGAATGCATTCCGAAAGATAGATGATACACCAAAGATTGAGATGCCACTTGAAAAGAATGTTAGAATAATGTACAAGGTAACGAAGATGGAAACAAACATATGATAGACCCCATATCGTATCAAGTGTCTGTTGGAAAGATATCCTAGGTGATGCTTGAATTCCCCTAGGAACTCCTGAAACTTCTTGGTTATGAGATCAGGTTGTGGATCCAGGAACCTACTCATTAAACAACAACCTAATCAGCTGCAACCGCATCCACAACCCTCAACACACGACTGAGAAACTTCGCAAGTTTGTCTACCTCAGACCTTTGAAAACACAATGATACTAGCCATGGTGGATCATCCGAGCTATCTCCTCTAGTACTGGGGAAAAGTCACGGCACTATTTGCCACCACAAAAAGTATAGAATTGTTTCGATGTCGGCGTCCTCTGGTATTCCCGGAACCGAAACGATAGCGAGTGTGACAAAACTCCTTGGAGCTCAACTCCCCGGGTCCAATCCATACGGTTAGGAGGCACCAAGAACAGAGTCACGTCACACCGATATCGCAACCATTCCAACAATACCCGCATGATCCTTACAATTTTTGAGCGAGAAGAGGTAGTAGAATAAAACACCTATGCCACAATTCCTCACCAGAGCGATGAAGGGGATAAGGAGTAAAAATAATTCCTACTCTTCGATATATATATAACTAGGACTCAAAAAAAGTTTTTCTTCTAGACTCGTCAACAGTTCGATCAATCAAGGTGCTCCTATAGTCGGTATGGCTCTGATTAGCAACTTGTAACGCCCAAGATGGTACTCTATCGCAATCTCGTGATGAAGTCGAGATCGTGACAGAACCCCATTTTGGATCGCATAGCAAGGTGATACTCAAATACATACAAACGAATGAACATGTGAGAATACTAGATAAAGGCTTACACTCGCCACATGCTACAGCAAAATATATCATAATCATCATACAATCATCTAAATGAAAGACATGGTCCGACTACGGACGAAATCAAACGAGAAAACACCACCCTGCTATCATCCCTGGATCAACTGACTAGGGCCCACTACTGATCGTCTGGCATCGTGACGTACATACGTCCACGCTCATCATCATACTCCCAATGGAGCATCTCAGGCTCACCTGTGTCTGTCTCAAGCGTACCTGCAACTGTTGTTTATAGTAATCTGTGAGCCACAGGGACTCAGCAATCTCATCACCCAAGGTAACAAAACTATTTAAGCTGACAGGAATGGAAGGGGTAAATGTGTTGAGGTTGCAGCAAGCACTAAGCATGTTTAAGTGGCTAACTTACGAGTACAAGAATAAAGATGAGCATACTACGCATAACGGTCGCAAGCATAATATGATCAAGAAGTGATCCTGAACACCTACTTACGGTTCAATCATAACCCCACCGTGTTCTCTTCCCGAACTTGCTCGAAAAGAGACCGTCACGGTTACGCACACAGTTGGTGTATTTTATTAGAATTAGTGTCAAGTTCTCTACAACCAGAGGTTAAAATATCCAAGTCGCCACATAACCACGGGCACGGCTTCGCATAAGATTTAACCCTGCAGGGGTGTTCCAACCTGGTCCATCCTAGACCAACACAAGCTACGGTGGAAATACCTCAACCTCGAGATAGCCCGAAGTATCCTCGGAATCCCGGTGCACAAGAGATTTCGACAATGGTAACACAAGTCCAGCAAGACCTCCCAGTATACCGACAATCCTGATAGGAGTCGCACGTATCTCGTTCTCAGGGCACACCGGATGGGCAAGACGTCGGGTTGGCTAAGACCCTGGTTGCCCAGGGGGCGCCGGACATCGCCCAGTTTGGACCAACACTCATGAGGAGCACTGGCCCGGGTTGTTGATTAAATTATCCTCGGGTTAATTACTCCCTATGCAAGTTTTAGTTGTTATTCGGCAAATGGTAGAACCAAAGTTGGGCCTTGCTGGAAGCGGTTATTCAAAGCGAACTATCAAGAGGGTCCCATTCCCCTCACCATTTTAGGAACGCTAATCAAGGATAATAACACCGGCATTACAGAAAACTAAGGCGGCATGAGTGGAACAAAACACTAGGCAAAAGGCCAAGCCTTCCACACACAACCAAGTATATAGATGCATTAATTAAATAAGAGATATTGTGATATCCCAACATATCCATGTCCCAACATGGAACAACCTGCATTGCACCTGCAACTAGCAATGCTATAAGACGGGCTGAGCAAAGCGGTAACATAGCCAAACAACGGTTTACTGGGTAGGGTGGTTAGAGGCTGTATCATGGCATATGAGAGGCTGACATGTATGTGGTAGGAAGCGTGACATAGCGATAGCAATGGGACAACTAGCAAGGAAGGATAGTAGTGTTATCAAGGGTAATGATCATCTTGCCTGAAGTCCCTTCGGTAGGATAGTGATACTGCACCTCGAACACGTTCTCAACCGGTTCCTCGAACACGGACTCGTCTCTCGGAACTACCCAAAATAAAGAACAAACACCGAAATAAACAAACAATCATGACATAGATGCACAAACAAAATGATGCGTGCAAGGCATGGAAAAATTACGAGCATGACATGAATGAAGGAACGGTGCTACCGGGACGACAGAAATGATAACGAGACGTGACGGTGAAGCAAAAGATGGATATGGGCAAAATCTTGGCAATCCAAGTATGCCTCTGGAAAGAATGGAAGATCTCGATTGAAATCAATATAAAGATCACGAAGAACGGATGCACGAAACTCAAATGGTGAGCAACACAATATGCAATGCAAAACTGTAATTAACAGCAACATGGCATCTTATGCACATCAAAACAGCAAGCTACAGTACTCTAAAATGCTCATACATGATATGTGGCTGTAGTACTCTAAATGCACAACAATACATTCCATAGGTTCAAATTCATTAGCATCACAGATTAATTGGAATGGAGACAACAAGATGCAAAGAAAATGTTAGAACAAAGTATATACTGGCAGAAACATTGACATGTAGTATTCACATGGATGTTACAGTAGGCAAAACAACTCTAAAATGCAAGAAATTGGCATGTAGTTATAGTATACATGGCATATATCATTTCATTACATTGGCACAAACTCATATGAAGCATGGATTCATCAGAAATGAGCTCACAACATTGCAACTTGATGTTGACAGAAAACTGAAACATTGACTAGGCATATTTAGAGCAACATATATATATATATATATATATATATATAGGGTGGGTGTATTCTACCAACCCCTTAAGACCTTATTCTACCATCTTTTTGCTTATTCTGCCAACACACCCACCTGAGCGCCGCCGCCCCTCCCCTCCCGCCTCCTACCGCGGGAGCGGCCTGGAGCACAGCCGCCCCTCCCCTCCCCGCCGTGCTTGACTGCTCGCCCCTCGCGCATCGCGCGCCCGACCTCCCCTGCTTCTCCCCTAAGCCCAGCCCCCGGATCTGAGCTGCCACCTCCTACCCGTGCCATGGTGGCGGCCCTGCGGACGCCGACGCAGCGCTACGCGGCGGGGGCCCTGATGGAGCTCGTGCTCCGCTAGGCGCAGATCCACCAGTCCTCCTCGGCTCCCCCACGCGCCACCTCTCCGCTCAGCAGTGGAACCCATCCCAGGACGGCGGGACCCGCCGCCGCGTCCCCGCAGCACATCGATGCAGTTCGGTGGAGCGCGGGCGTGCGGTTCGCGGATTTCGCCGTCCAGTTCAGCGGTGCTAGATAGGGACAACGACGCTAGACAGTGGCCGCCTCCCACAAATGGCCCACCGGCAAAACACTGCCTCGTCGACGGCCTGCTCTGCTGCAACACCAACTCAAGGCTCGTCGGGCCACCCTCCACTGGATCTTCTCAGCCTCCCTGGATGTGGCTACCCTCGGGTACCCACTCTTTTTTGTGTGATTTTGCAGTTTTGTGTGTGCAAAAGGCGAAGGTGCCATGGCGTGCAGTTCACCGGGCTGAGTAGGATGGTCGCCTGTTGCAGTGCACGTCGTCGGCCGTGCAGTTCACCCTCTCGTTGCGGTCCGGCGGGTGAGGCGTTGTGGTCCAGTAGGTGAGGTGCACGACGATGGCAACAACGGCTGAACCTCCCCGAGAAAAGAACAGGGTCGAGTCCGGTCGACGCCGGAGTGAGCGCTGTGGCGCGTGCAGATCAGGCATCATGGCCGTGCAGTCCATGACATGGCGGGTCGCGGTTCGTGGGGCGTGGGCGTGCAGTGCAGCGCCCATGTGCGTGCAGTCCACGAAGATGGGTGCAGGACGACGGTGTTTTTTGTGAGTATTTTGCGTGGTCGCCGGCTGGGGTCGCTGCTTCTTTTTAGATGCAGCTCACTAGCTTTTGCCCTGCGGTTCATTTCCGTCGACTGAACGACCGAAAACAGAGTGAAAAAGGAAAAAATTCATGCAGCGCACTTGCTCGTCCTGATGTAGTGCAGTTTTTCTTCTAAAGCAGTTAGAGTAATGAATGGATATGTAATTTTGAAGCTCGTTTTGTTCTCTCATGCAGTCCGCTATAAAAACTCCTCTGTGGTTCACTTGTAAACAGAAAAACAAAAACATCTCAAAAAGAAGCTCGCTTCTTATTAGATGTAGTTCACTCGCTCAGCCCCTGCGGTTCACTCGCCCGGTCTACGCGCATAAAAATGATAAGTATGAATAAAGACAATAAAAACTCATGCGGTTCACTTTCGGTAGTGTCGCGGTTCACTTTCGATACTGTCGCGGTTCACTTACGCCCAATGTGAAGTACAGAAAAAATGTTACGGAAACGACAAAAAAAACTATGTGGTTCACTTCTCGATAGTGTTGCGGTTCACTTACGCCCGACATGAAGCGCGGTTCACTTCCTCGTCTTGGAAAATTTACGTCCGACAAAAAAAACCATGAAGTTCACTTGCCCGTTCTGCTGCAGTGCGATTTTCAGTCTGAAGCAGTGCGCTCTTCTGTCTGATGCAGTACACACGTCGATTTTGGTGTCATGAAAAACAGAGTGTCGATATCTTTTCTCGGCAAAACCAAGTGAACCAAGACGTCGGCGAAATTACAAACTGCTTTAATTGTCAGAGTGAACTTGAACCAAAATATCACTAGACCGCACGCGGAAGCACACTGCACTGCAACCACACGAGATAAGTGCCAAATCTGCGATAAATGCCCTCTCTATACACAAATATACAAACACATGAACTGAACTGCACGGGCCGGCCAACAGTTGAAATGCACACGCAGTGGCACCAGACTGCAAAAGAGCTGCCGAACCGCAGTTGAACTGCACCATGCGAGATGCCACACTGTGTGCCTGCGGAAACTGAGCTGCACGGTACGAGCTGATAAACCGGTGTCGAAACTGCACGCCGGCAGAATCCGAGCTGCCCCCGCTGGAGATGTGGGCTGCGGCAAGCTCCGCCCGTGTCCAAACTGCGTGCGCACACACAAACACACACATACCCTCTACGACACGCAGGTTGCTGGATCACAAGAACATAGAGAGAGCAAAAAATCACAAGAACTCTACTGCACCGAACTTCATAGAAATGACAGCCAAATCTGAGAAAAAAAAAGAAAATGCTCCGTCGCAGCAGGGGCTGCATCATTGTTGTGACGTTGACTGCACGTCGCGATTACGTGCACTGCACGAGCACCGAGCACAAGGACTTCATCGAGCTTGGATGGGAGGGTAGCTGGGGCGACCGGTCATGGGGGAGGAGGAAGCAGGGGGCGTCGGTGGGAGGTTGCCCTCCCAGATCCGCCGCCGGGAGGCGCGCTGGGGCCGGTTGCCGGCCCGGATCCGTCGCCGGGAGTCTACCTCGCTGGGGACGCCTCGGGTCTCACCGGATCTTGGCCCCGCAAGGTGCCTGCGCGGCAGGAAGGGCCCGTGCTCGCCAGAGAAGGGGAGGCCAACGCGAGGTGGAGCACCTCCTGCTCCTCTGCTGACCCCCGATTCAGATGGTTGATGGAGGAAGTTGGTTAGGGGCGAATAGCGGGGGAAGGTGGGGCGGCGCGGGGAAGGCTTGGTTGGGGGCCAGCAGCGGGAGAAGGCGGGGCGGGGCGGGGCGGGAGGAAGAGGCTGGGGAGGAGGGAGAGGAGGCGCTGTGGGAGGTGGTGGTGCCACCGGTGGCCAGTGGCCGCGCCGTCGTGTCCCCCGCAAAGAGGATGAAGCGCGGGCAGCTGGGATGGCTGTGGCTCCGCCCGGATCCGTGGTGTAGTGGCGCCGGAGGGCCGGCTCCGCCGGGATCCATCGCCAGGGAGGGGGTTGGGCTGGGGGCGCAGGAGATCGGGGGGTGGGGGTGGTTGCCAGCGCTGTGGATGGAGGCAGGGGTGGGAGTGGGATCGTGCGAGTTGGAGTCTGTGGTGGTAGGAAGAAAGCGGGGCGGGCAGGGTTTTCTACGTGCAATTTTTTGCGACGGGAAGTTCACATGCCTCAATACTGCAGCACTCTTGATTTAACAATGACGTGCACTTGCGTTCGGCGTGCAGTTCGGAAGTGTGGGCAGAATAACTATTCTGCCAATATTGGCAGAATAGAAGGGCTGTATATATATATATACACTATAGGAGTTAATTACAGTTTTGCATTGCATATTGTGTTGCTCAACCGGTTCCTCAAACACGGACTCGTCTCTCGGAACTACCCAAAATAAAGAACAAGCACCGAAATAAACAAACAATCATGACATAGATTCACAAACAAAATGACGCGTGCAAGGCATGGAAAAATCACGAGCATGACATGAATGAAGGAACAGTGCTATCGGGACGACAGAAATGATAACGAGACGTGACGGTGAAGCAAAAGATGGATATGGGCAAAATCTTGGCAATCCAAGTATGCCTCTGGAAAGATTGGAAGATCTCGATTGAAATAGATATAAAGATCACGAAGAACGGATTCACGAAACTCAAATGGTGAGTAACACAATATGCAATGCAAAACTGTAATTAACAGCAACATGGCATCTTATGCACATCAAAACAGCAAGCTACAGTACTCTAAAATGCTCATACAAGATATGTGGCTGTAGTACTCTAAATGCACAGCAATACATTCCATAGGTTCAAATTCATTAGCATCACAGATTAATTGGAATGGAGACAACAAGATGCAAAGAAAATGTTACAGCAGAGTATATACTGGCAGAAACATTGACAGGCAGTATTCACATGGATGTTACAGTAGGCAAAACAACTCTAAAATGCAAGAAATTGGCATGTAGGTATAGTATACATGGCATAGATCATTTCATTACATTGGCACAAACTCATATGAAGCATGGATTCATCAGAAATGAGCTCACAACATTGCAACTTGATGTTGACAGAAAACTGAAACATTGACTAGGCATATTTAGATCAACACACACACACACACACACACACACACACACACACACACACATATATATATATATATATATATATATATACATATATATATATATACATATACATATACATATATATGTATATATATATATATATACATATATATATATATATACATATACTATAGGAGTTTAACATGGCATCAATTGGCATGGCATGAATGTAAAGACAACAAGGATCAAATCATGTTTACTGATCATGTTCTAAAGAGGCATAGATTGGTGGCTACCACCAAGGAAACATAGCAAGATTTCAACAAGTCCAAAACAGAAACACGGTCAAAGCATGTATACAAGCTTGTGGCAGTCACCTCATGGCATATCATGGCATGAAATAATTACTAGTAGTGATATGACATGAAAAGCTTCAAACTCATCTGGACAAGATACGCATTTGACATATGCAGTAATTCACACAAAAATGACAAAATGGCATATTATGTAAAAATTACATGCATGCAAACTTGCTCAAATGATACATCTAATGCCACAGATGGATTAGTTGGACTTTTCTACCCCAAAATCATATATTACATGCATATGTTCATGTAGAAGAAAAAATGCCACAATGCACATTACCAAATACTGCCTAAAAATGGAATTGACTGAAATGCCAGAAATGGAATATGCCTGAAATTGTAACAATAAAATTTAAAAAATTAAAAGAGAGGGAGAGTGTGCGCCTAGGATTCGAACCAAGGACCTCCTGGTTTTGCGCGGTGGGATGACCAGCTGGACTGTGCTTAGCTACTGGCAGGAAAGAGGTTTGGCGCGTTTTGAAAAAGCCTAGGCGGGAGGCTGGCTGCTCTGCTCTGCTATAGAGGAGATGAAAATGACGGTGCCGGCGGCAGCAGCGGCGACCACCGGGGTACAGGAGCACCAGCGAGGGTGCGGGATGCAGGTGGGGAACGGCGCGTGCGAGCAGCTAAGGCACAGGTGCGAGCAAGCGCTCGGGTACGAGGGGACTCGAGGTCGAGCAGGAGCTCATCTCGGGCGTGTGGCAGTGGGGCACGGGGAGGCGGCGACTGGCTTGGGCATAGCAACTCCTACAGAATGTAAACGATGACCGAAGAGGGCTGGGAGGTGTGGCTGCTCACAGTGGGACGCTCGACGTAGTCGATCGGGCTCGGGGAAGATCGACGGCAGCGAATTTAGGCGGGGATGCTCCCACTCGAGGAAGAAGAAGGGGAAAAAAGGTGACGGTGTCTTGGAGTCCCACGACGATGTAGAGGACGTCGACGACAAAGATGAACTTGACAAACTTGACGAACCTCCTGGACACGCTCCTCTCGACGGGGTTGCCATCGGCCACACCGGCAACGAGCACGACCCTCTCTCTCTCTCTCTCCTACGGGAAGGGAAAGGAGGGAAGGGTGTTGGAAATATGCCCTAGAGGCAATAATAAATTGGTTATTATTATATTTCCTTGTTCATGATAATCGTTTATTATCCATGCTATAATTGTATTGATTGGAAACTCAAATACATGTGTGGGTACATAGACAACACTGTGTCCCTAGTATGCCTCTAGTTGACTAGCTCGTTGATCAAAGATGGTTAAGGTTTCCTAGCCATTGACATGAGATGTCATTTGATAACGGGATCACATCATTAGGAGAATGATGTGATGGACAAGACCCAAACTGTAAACGTAGCATTTGATCGTGTCAGTTTATTGCTATTGTTTTCTGCATGTCAAGTATCTGTTCCTTTGACCATGAGATCATGCAACTCACTGACACCGGAGGAATACCTTGTGTGTATCAAACGTCGCAACGTAACTGGGCGACTATAAAGGTGCTCTACAGGTATCTCCGAGGGTGTCTGTTGGGTTGGCATGGATCAAGACTGGGATTTGTTACTCCGTATGACGGAGAGGTATCTCAGGGCCCACTCGGTAATACAACATCACAATGAGCCTTGCAAGCAATGTGACTAAAGTGTTAGCCACGAGATCTTGTATTACGGAACGAGTAAAGAGACTTGCCGGTAACGAGATTGAACTAGGTATAATGATACCGACGATCGAATCTCGGGCAAGTAACATACCGAAGAACAAAGGGAACAGCATACGGGACTAACTGAATCCTTGACATAGAGGTTCGACCGATAAAAGATCTTCGTAGAATATGTAGGAGCCAATATGGGCATCCAGGTCCCGCTATTGGTTATTGGCCGTAGAGGTGTCTTGGTCATGTCTACATAGTTCTCGAACCCGCAGGGTCTACACACTTAACGTTTGGTGACGATTAGTATAATTGAGTTATTATGTTGGTGACCGAAAGTTGTTCGGAGTCCCGGATAAGATCCCGGACATGACGAGGATCTCCGGAATAGTCCGGAGGTAAAGATTGATATATGTGATAATAGTGTTTTGATCTCCGGAAGAGTTCCGGAGTTCACCGGAAGGGGTTCCGGATGTTTACCGAAGTGTTCGGGTACAGCAACACTTTATATGGGCCAAAGGGATAAAGCCCACGAGGTATTGGAAAGTGCAAAAAGTAGTTTTGCTGCCGCGTAAGCGGTACTACCACTTGTGTGAAGCGGTACTACCGCCCGAGCGGTACTACCGCTTGTGTGAAGCGGTACTACCGCCCAAGCGGTACTACCGCTTGTGAGCGGTACTACCGCTTGTGTGCGGCTGTGCACGATTCGGCAGGGATCCGAGTTGGACTCTTTCCCTGCGGGCCAAACCGACCTTGTGCGGGCAAAACCGACCTGGAGGAGGCTTTTACTCCAAGTTTAGACCCCAAGGCTCAACATATAAATAGAGGGGCAGGGCTAGCACACGGGACACATCAAGATTTCCCCAAGCCGTGTGCGGCAACCCTAACCCTCTAGTTCCTCCGTCATAATCTCCGTAGTGCTTGGCGAAGCCCTGCAGAGATTGTTCCTCACCACCATCACCACGCCGTCGTGCTGCTGGAACTCAACCACTACTTCATCATCGCTCGCTGGATCGAGGAGGTGAAGGCGTCATCAAGCCGTACGTGTGTTGAACGCGGAGGTGCCGTCCGTTCGGCGCTAGTTCATGATCGGATCGAGGGACGACTTGCGATTTGGATCGCGGAGACGTTCGACTACATCAACCGCGTTTCTTAAACGCTTCCGCTTAGCGATCTACAAGGGTATGTAGATTCACTCTCCCTCTCGTAGATGCTCATCACCATGGATAGATCTTGTGTATGCGTAGGAAAATTTTTGTTTCCCATGCAACGTTCCCCAACAGTGGTATCAGAGCCAGGTCTATGCGTAGATGAGATCTCGAGTAGAACACAAACGAGTTGTGGGCGTGGGTGTATACATATTGCTTGCCGTTACTAGTTGATATTTGATTCGGCGGTACTGTGAGATGAAGCGGCCCGGACCGACATTACGCGTACACTTACGCGAGACAGGTTCCTTCAACTAACATGTAACTTCGTTGCATAAAGATGGCTAGCGGGTGTCTGTCTCTTTCACTTTAGTTGAATCGATTTCAATGAAGAGGGTTCTTTTAGAAGATCAAAAAGCAATCACTACACCACGTTGTGGTTTTGCGTAGGTAAGAACGGTTCTTGCAAACCCGTAGCAGCCACGTAAAATTTGCAACAACAATTAGAGGACGTCTAACTTGTTTTTGCAGGGTATGATGTGATATGATATGGCCAATTACATGATGAGATATATGTGATGTATGAGATGATCATGTGTTGTATAGAATATCACGACTTGCATGTCGATGAATACGGCAACTGGCAGGAGCCATAGAGTTGTCTTTAATTATTGTATGACCTGCGTGTCAATCATTAAGCGCTATGTAATGCTTTACTTTATCGCTAAACGTTAGCAATAGTCGTGGAAGCAACAGCCGGCGCGACAACCTTATGGCGACACGTTGATGGAGATCAAGATGATGGAGATCATGGTGTCATGCCGGTGACGATGGAGATCATGCCGGTGCTTTGGAGATGGAGATCAAAAGCACAAGTTCATGGCCATATCATGTCACTTATGATTTGCATGTGATGTTAATCCTTTTATGCATCTTATTTTGCTTAGGACGACGGTAGCATTATAAGGTGATCCCTCACTTAAATTTCAAGATAAATTGTGTTCTCCCCAAGTGTGCACCGTTGCGAAAGTTCGTCGTTTCGAGACACGCCGTGATGATCGGGTGTGATAGACTCTACGTTCGCATACAACGGGTGCAAGCCATGTTGCACGTGCGGAACACTCGGGTTAAACTTGACGAGCCTAGCATGTACAGACATGGCCTCGGAACACAAGATACCGAAAGGTCGAACATGAGTCATATAGTAGATATGATCAACATGAAGATGTTCACCATTGAAACCACCTCAACTCACGTGATGATCGGACTTGAGTTGGTGGATTTGGATCATGTTACACTCGAATGATCGGAGGGATGTCAATTTGAGTGGGAGTTTTTAAGTAATATGATTAACTAAACTCATTATCTAGAACAATAGTCTAAGTTGTCTTTGCAATATTTATGTTGTAGATCATGGCTCGCGCAGTAGCACCCCTGAATTTTAATGCGTTCCTAGAGAAAGCTAAGTTGAAAGATGATGGAAGTAACTTTGTGGACTGGGCCCGTAATCTAAGGATTATCCTTACGGCTTCCCAGAAGGCTTATGTCCTTGATGCACCGCTTGGTGATCCACCTGCTCCAGTTGAGTCTCTAGACGTTGTGAACGCCTGGCAGGCTCGTTCTGATGATTACTCAATAGTTCAATGTGCAATGTTGTATGGCTTAGAACCGGGACTTCAAAGACGTTTTGAACGTCATGGAGCATATGAGATGTTCCAGGAATTGAAGTTTATCTTTCAGAAGAATGCCCGGATCGAGAGATATGAGATCTCCGATAAGTTCTATGCTTGCAAGATGGAGGAGAACGGGTCTATCAGTGATCACGTGCTCAGAATGTCTGGGTACTCCACCCGTCTGGCTGAGTTAGGGATGCCCCTTCCGCCAGAGGCTATCACTGACAGAGTTCTTCAATCATTGCCACCTAGCTACAAGAGCTTCGTGTTGAACTATAACATGCACGGGATGAACAAGTCAGTTGCCGAGCTGTTTGCGATGCTGAAAGCCGCTGAGTCTGAAATTCAGAAGGAGCATCAAGTGTTGATGGTCAATAAAACCACTAGTTTCAAGAAAAATGGCAAGGGTAAGAAGGGTAACTCCAAGCAGAGTGGCAAAGCAGTTGCTCCTCTCGTGAAGAAACCCAAGGCTGGGCCCAAACCAGAAACTGTGTGTTTTCATTGCAAGGGAACTGGACACTGGAAGCGGAATTGCCCCAAGTATTTGGCTGACAAGAAGGCGGCCAACAACAAACAAGGTATATATGATATACATGTTATTGATGTGTACCTTACCAACTCTCGTTGTAGTGCCTGGGTATTTGATACCGGTGCGGTTGCTCATATTTGCAACTCAAAACAGGAACTGCGGAATAGACGGAGGCTGGCAAAGGACGAAGTGACGATGTGCGTGGGAAATGGTTCCAAGGTTGTTGTGATCGCCGTCGGCACGCTCGCTCTTCGATTACCGTCGGGATTAGTGATGAACCTAAATAAGTGTTATTTGGTGCCTGCGTTAAGCATGAACATTATATCTGGATCTTGTTTATTGCGAGACGGTTACTCATTTAAATCAGAGAATAATGGTTGTTCTATTTATATGAGTAATATCTTTTATGGTCATGCACCCGATGTGAGGGGTTTATTCTTATTGAATCTCGATAGTAATGATACACATGTTCATAACATTGATGCCAAAAGATGTAGAATTGATAATGATAATACCACTTTCTTGTGGCACTGCCGTTTAGGTCATATTGGCGTAAAATGCATGAAGAAGCTCCATGCTGATGGACTTTTGGAGTCACTTGATTTTGAATCACTTGACACATGTGAGCCATGCCTCATGGGCAAGATGACTAAAACGCCGTTCTCTGGAACAATGGAACGGGCAAGTGACTTATTGGAAATCATACATACTGATGTGTGCGGTCCGATGAGTATTGAGGCGCGCGGTGGTTATCGTTACTTTCTCACCTTCACTGATGACTTAAGTAGATATGGGTATATTTACTTAATGAAACACAAGTCTGAAACATTTGAAAAGTTCAAACAATTTCAGAGTGAAGTTGAGAATCATCGTAACAAGAAGATTAAATTCCTACGATCTGATCGAGGAGGAGAATATCTGAGTTATGAGTTTGGCAGTCACTTAAGACAGTGTGGAATTGTTTCACAATTGACACCGCCTGGAACACCACAGCGTAATGGTGTGTCCGAACGTCGTAATCGAACCTTATTGGATATGGTGCGATCTATGATGTCTCTTGCCGATTTGCCACTATCGTTTTGGGGTTATGCATTAGAGACAGCTGCATTCACTTTAAATAGGGCACCATCGAAATCCGTTGAGACGACTCCATATGAACTTTGGTTTGGCAAGAAGCCAAAACTGTCGTTTCTTAAAGTTTGGGGATGTGATGCTTATGTCAAAAAGCTTCAGCCTGAAAAGCTGGAACCCAAAGCGGAGAAATGCGTCTTCATAGGATACCCAAAAGAGACAGTTGGGTATACCTTCTACCTCAGATCCGAAGGCAAAGTGTTTGTCGCTAAAAACGGAACATTTCTTGAGAAAGAGTTTCTCTCGAAAGAATTGAGTGGGAGGAAGATAGAACTTGATGAGGTTGTTGAACCTTTACTTCAGCCTGAGAGTAGCGCAGCGCAGAAAGTTGTTTCTGTGGAGCCTACATTAGCTGAAGAGGAAGTTAATGATGATGATCATGAAGCTTTGGATCAAGTTGCTATCGAACCTCGTAGGTCGACAAGGACGCGTACTGCTCCTGAGTGGTACGGCAACCCTGTCTTAGAGGTCATGTTGTTAAACAACGATGAACCTACGAGCTATGGAGAAGCGATGATGGGCCCGGATTCCGAGAAGTGGTTAGAGGCCATGAAATCCGAGATGGGATCCATGTATGAAAACAAAGTATGGACTTTGGAAGTATTACCTGAAGGGCGTAAGGCCATTCAGAACAAATGGATCTTTAAGAGGAAGACGGACGCGGACGGTAATGTCACCGTCTATAAAGCTCGACTTGTGGCAAAGGGTTTTTCACAAGTTCAAGGAGTTGACTACGATGAGACCTTCTCACCCGTAGCGATGCTTAAGTCCGTCAGAATCATGTTAGCAATAGCTGCCTTTTTCGATTATGAAATTTGGCAGATGGATGTCAAAACAGCGTTCCTTAACGGTTACCTTAAGGAAGAGTTGTATATGATGCAACCAGAAGGTTTTGTCGATCCAGAAAATGCTGACAAAGTTTGCAAACTCCAGCGATCCATTTATGGACTGGTGCAAGCATCTCGGAGTTGGAATCTTCGTTTTGATGAGGTGATCAAAGCGTTCGAGTTTATACAAGTTTACGGAGAAGCTTGTATTTACAAGAAAGTGAGTGGGAGCTCTATAGCGTTTCTAATATTATATGTGGATGACATATTACTGATTGGAAACAATATAGAAATGCTGGAAAGCGTAAAGGAATATTTGAACAAGAATTTTTCAATGAAGGACCTAGGAGAAGCTGCTTTCATATTAGGCATCAAGATCTATAGAGATAGATCGAGACGCTTAATAGGACTTTCACAAAGCACATACCTTGATAAGATTTTGAAGAAGTTCAAAATGGATCAGTCCAAGAAGGGGTTCTTGCCTGTTTTGCAAGGTGTGAAGTTGAGTAAGACTCAATGCCCAGTGACTGCAGAAGATAGAGAAAAGATGAGTGTCATCCCCTATGCTTCAGCCATAGGCTCTATCATGTATGCAATGCTGTGCACAAGACCCGATGTCAGCCTTGCCATAAGTATGGTCGGAAGGTTTCAAAGTGATCCAGGAATGGAACACTGGACGGCGGTCAAGAATATCCTGAAGTACCTGAAAAGGACTAAGGACATGTTTCTCGTTTATGGAGGTGATCAAGAGCTCGTCGTAAAGGGTTACGTCGATGCAAGCTTTGACACTGATCCGGATGACTCTAAGTCTCAAACCGGATACGTATTTATTCTTAATGGGGGTGCGGTTAGCTGGTGCAGTTCCAAGCAAAGCGTGGTAGCAGATTCTACATGCGAAGCGGAGTACATCGCTGCCTCGGAGGCGGCGAAGGAAGGTGTCTGGATGAAGGAGTTCATGACAGATCTTGGAGTAGTGCCTAGTGCACTTGACCCAATGACTCTGTTTTGTGATAACACTGGTGCCATTGCTCTAGCCAAGGAACCAAGATTTCACAAGAGGACCAGACACATAAAGCGACGTTTCAATTCCATCCGCGATTACATCAAGGAGGACGACATAAATATTTGCAAAGTACACACGGATCTAAATGTTGCAGATCCGATGACTAAACCTCTTCCAAGGGCTAAACATGAACAACACCAGAACTGCATGGGTGTTCGATTCATTACAATGTAAATCACATAAGTGATGTGAACTAGATTATTGACTCTAGTGCAAGTGGGAGACTGTTGGAAATATGCCCTAGAGGCAATAATAAATTGGTTATTATTATATTTCCTTGTTCATGATAATCGTTTATTATCCATGCTATAATTGTATTGATTGGAAACTCAAATACATGTGTGGGTACATAGACAACACTGTGTCCCTAGTATGCCTCTAGTTGACTAGCTCGTTGATCAAAGATGGTTAAGGTTTCCTAGCCATTGACATGAGATGTCATTTGATAACGGGATCACATCATTAGGAGAATGATGTGATGGACAAGACCCAAACTGTAAACGTAGCATTTGATCGTGTCAGTTTATTGCTATTGTTTTCTGCATGTCAAGTATCTGTTCCTTTGACCATGAGATCATGCAACTCACTGACACCGGAGGAATACCTTGTGTGTATCAAACGTCGCAACGTAACTGGGCGACTATAAAGGTGCTCTACAGGTATCTCCGAGGGTGTCTGTTGGGTTGGCATGGATCAAGACTGGGATTTGTTACTCCGTATGACGGAGAGGTATCTCAGGGCCCACTCGGTAATACAACATCACAATGAGCCTTGCAAGCAATGTGACTAAAGTGTTAGCCACGAGATCTTGTATTACGGAACGAGTAAAGAGACTTGCCGGTAACGAGATTGAACTAGGTATAATGATACCGACGATCGAATCTCGGGCAAGTAACATACCGAAGAACAAAGGGAACAGCATACGGGATTAACTGAATCCTTGACATAGAGGTTCGACCGATAAAAGATCTTCGTAGAATATGTAGGAGCCAATATGGGCATCCAGGTCCCGCTATTGGTTATTGGCCGTAGAGGTGTCTTGGTCATGTCTACATAGTTCTCGAACCCGCAGGGTCTACACACTTAACGTTTGGTGACGATTAGTATAATTGAGTTATTATGTTGGTGACCGAAAGTTGTTCGGAGTCCCGGATAAGATCCCGGACATGACGAGGATCTCCGGAATAGTCCGGAGGTAAAGATTGATATATGTGATAATAGTGTTTTGATCTCCGGAAGAGTTCCGGAGTTCACCGGAAGGGGTTCCGGATGTTTACCGAAGTGTTCGGGTACAGCAACACTTTATATGGGCCAAAGGGATAAAGCCCACGAGGTATTGGAAAGTGCAAAAAGTAGTTTTGCTGCCGCGTAAGCGGTACTACCGCTTGTGTGAAGCGGTACTACCGCCCGAGCGGTACTACCGCTTGTGTGAAGCGGTACTACCGCCCAAGCGGTACTACCGCTTGTGAGCGGTACTACCGCTTGTGTGCGGCTGTGCACGATTCGGCAGGGATCCGAGTTGGACTCTTTCCCTGCGGGCCAAACCGACCTTGTGCGGGCAAAACCGACCTGGAGGAGGCTTTTACTCCAAGTTTAGACCCCAAGGCTCAACATATAAATAGAGGGGCAGGGCTAGCACACGGGACACATCAAGATTTCCCCAAGCCGTGTGCGGCAACCCTAACCCTCTAGTTCCTCCGTCATAATCTCCGTAGTGCTTGGCGAAGCCCTGCAGAGATTGTTCCTCACCACCATCACCACGCCGTCGTGCTGCTGGAACTCAACCACTACTTCATCATCGCTCGCTGGATCGAGGAGGTGAAGGCGTCATCAAGCCGTACGTGTGTTGAACGCGGAGGTGCCGTCCGTTCGGTGCTAGTTCATGATCGGATCGAGGGACGACTTGCGATTTGGATCGCGGAGACGTTCGACTACATCAACCGCGTTTCTTAAACGCTTCCGCTTAGCGATCTACAAGGGTATGTAGATTCACTCTCCCTCTCATAGATGCTCATCACCATGGATAGATCTTGTGTATGCGTAGGAAAATTTTTGTTTCCCATGCAACGTTCCCCAACAAAGGGGAGAGCCCCTGGGTGGCGGCGGAGAGGGGGAAACCCTAGGAGGCCGCGGGCCGTGGTTTTATAGGAGGGGGCACGACGAGACCTCGGCCACGGTGGCCATGTGCCCCTGACTCGAGCGTTTTACTGTGAGAGGGAACGAGCGATAGAGGAGGAAGAATAGTAGCGAAGGGTGACTGGCAGGCGGGCCCGGCATGGTTGTCCATGTGGAAAGGGATGTCCACGGGGGCAAGGAGGCGCAGGAGAAGGGTTGCGGCGCTGGTGGGCTGTGGAGATGGGCTGCGCTGCTGGGCTGCTGCTCTCTCTCCCTCTGCTTTCTGTTTTTCTTTTTCTTCAGACAGAGAAATAAGACAGAAATGCACAAGGAGTTTGGAGTGAGGTTAGAGAGATATAAAAATATCCTTGGAATCTAGAGATTATGTAGTATTTGAATAAAATGGTTTGGGCATTTTTAGAGGAAGAAAAATAATTCAAGTTTGAATTAAATTCAAACTTGCACCAAATCAATTCCAAAATTGCTGAAACTTGGCAGAGAGGTAATTGGCATGGTGTAGGATTTATAGGAAAATAGTGGACATTAATCTGGAACAGAAATAATGACCACCTGAATAATATTGGAAAAGAGAAGGATTTGAGATGATGAAGGGGAAGTGGTGTGCATGGGTGATACCTCAAGAGTTGGGTGAGAAAAGAAAAGGGATGACAACACATACAATGCATGCATGAGCAACACAACATAAATAATGGATGCAATTCACATGGCAATTTATACGAAGATGAAATGCACTAGTGACAAGAAAAGAAAACTCAAACATGAAGATGCAACAATTTATTATGGCAAACATGGCAGATCCATACATGACAACATAGCTGAGGTTACAAAATAGGAAGGATTACATCTGGGGTGTTATAGCGATCTCCTCGCCAATCGCCTTGCGCTTCTCTGTAGTGGAGCGTCGGAGATGTTCTTTGACAGGCTTCGCTTTTGGGTCAACTCTGAGACGATGCTCAGAGTCCCCTGGGAACACCCGGCATGTCAGAGGGTTTCCATGCGAAGATGTCCCAGTTCTCACGGAGGAACTGGATGAGCTCGCTTTCCTATTTGCTGTCGAGCGTCATGGATATGTTGGCCGGGGCAGCGTTCTGGTCTTCCGGGTGAATGTGAACTTCGAATCGCTAGCCGACTGAAAAGCGGATTCCACAGCCGGCTTCTTGCTCTTGAGCAGATCACTCGAATCAACCGTCTTCTTGTACTCGTCTAACTCTACCAACACCATCTGCTCGTCAGCGATCCGAGGCCTTTCTGCAGGCACTCTTCTGCTATCTTCCGATTCCCTGTGTTGGTGATCACGCCTTTCGGGCCTGGCATCTTAAGCTTAAGATACATGTAACATGGTCTGGCCATGAATCGTGCTAGGCGGGCCTACCCAGGATGGCATGATAGGCACTCTTGAAGTCCAGCACCTCAAAGGTCAACCTCTTTTTTTTGAAGTTCTTCTCTCCGCCGAATACGACGTCGAGGGCAATTTGCCCGAGTGGCTTCACTTTTTTCCTGGGAATAACCCCATGGAACTGCATATTGCTTTTACTCAATCGGGACATCGGAATGCCCATCGCCTCTAGAGTATCAGCGTAAATGATGTTGAGCCCGCTGCCTCCGTCCATGAGGACTTTGTGCAGTCGGACTCCTCCAACAGCGGGGTCGATTACCAGTGCCTGCCGCCCGGGGGTCGGTATGTGAGCTGGGTGATCCGACTGGTCGAAGGTGACAGGGGTCTGGGCCCAGTCTAGGAGCTTGGTGATAGTCGGAACCGCCATATTGACCTCTCAGTTTATCACCTTGAGTCAACTCTTGCTTTCAACGTCAGCAAAAATCATCAGAAGCTTCTCGACGTGAGGGTACTCAGAGGTGCCTTTATCCCCATTGTCATCCTCGTCCTCATCCTTCTCCTCGGATGGGTCTTGCTGCATTTCTTGCTTGAGTAGCCGGCATTCCCGAGTGGTATGCTTCGGCAGAATCAAGTTGCCCTCTTCACCTTTCTTCGTGTGAATCTGACAGGGCTGATCAAGGATGTTGTTTTTTGGGGCGGCCTTCTTCTTGCCAGCCCACTCCTTCTTCTGCTTCGGTGGGCCCTTGCCTTTGCTTTGGCTGGCCAGAGCCGCAGTGTGATAGCCTGGCTTATTAGGGATGACAGACTACTCATATCAATAAGGAATTCCTTCTTTTCCGGGAGCCCATTCGGACAGAACTCCAAAGTTAAGCGTGCTCAGCTTGGAGTAATTTCAGGATGGGTGACCGATTAGGAAGTTGCTCCCGGGTGCGCACGAGTGAGGACAAAGTGCGCAGGAAAGACTAGTATTGATATGTGGGGCGAGTCTAGATCTCGCCAGGAGTAACGACCGCCGACGAGTGTGTCCGGGGCGTTACAAGTTGGTATCAGAGCCGACCCTCGCGGTTACACGGATGTTTGCTGACAGGTGCGCGGTCATGTTGTGCATGACGTTTGTGACCCGTCGTGGCACACGGCATGGCACATGTGCCGGATTGGATGCACAGACGTATGTGCCAAGAGGGAACGTTCCTGTGGCCCGACGAGGATGTCGGTTCCTCTGAGTGGGGGTGTATGTGATAGTCTGGCTTATTATGGATGATAGACTACTCATATCAATAAGGAATTCCTTCTTTTCCGGGAGCCCATTCGGACAGAACTCCAAAGTTAAGCGTGCTTAGCTTGGAGTAATTTCAGGATGGGTGACTGACCGGGAAGTTGCTCCCGGGTGCGCACGAGTGAGGACAAAGTGCGCAGAAAAGACTAGTATTGATCTGTGGGGCCAGTCTAGATCTTGCCAGGAGTAACGACCGCCGGCGAGTGTGTCCGGGGCGTTACGCGCAGCCTCCGCGTTGTTGGCTGCCTCAGCTTTGCACTTCTGCTTCTTGTTCTTGTTGATGTCCGACTGATTCGCATCTCCGGCTCGGCCCTTGCCGCTCCTCAGCCGATCTTCCTCTTCACCATTAGCGTATCGATTGGCAATTTCCATCGCCCGACTAAGAGTCGGGATCTCAGTGCGGCCGAACTTCAGGGCCAACTCACGATACCTGACGCCAGCCTTGAAGGCGCAGATCGCCTGATGCTCGGTGACGTTTTCCACCGTGTTATGAAGGGTGGTCCATCACTGGATGTACTCTCGGAGAGTTTCATTCTGCTTCTGGACGCAATGTTGTAACTCTAAGAATCCACCCGGGCGCTTGTACATGCCCTTGAAAGTCTTGATGAAGACTCGGGCCAGATCATCCCAACAGTATATGCTGCCGGGTGCTAACTGGTTGAGCCACGCCCTGGTTGACCCTTCGAGCATCACTGGCAGATGCTTCATAGCCACACTGTCGTTGCCACCGCCGATCTGGACGGCCACTCGGTAGTCCTCTAACCAAATCTCTGGCTTTGACTCACTAGTGAACTTGCTGATGCCTGCCGCCAATCTAAAATTGTGCGGGATATCTGCTGCTCGAATATACCAACTGAAACACTCGGGTCCGGAGGGTGCGGAACCACTCGGAACATCGGCGTCAAGACCTAACCTCAGGGCCCGCCCTTTATCAACCAAGTTCTAGGCGAGGACAGATCTCGCATTGAACTGGGTGTCCCGGAGGTTACCCAGACGGTACGAGGGGCTCGACCTGCGATCATTCCCGGGAGAGCGCCTGTCACCATAAGGCTGGCACCCGTATGGGACGTCCCGTGGAGGGGGCATCCGGGTCCGATCGTAATCATCATATTGCCAGGGCGAAACGACTCGGTCGTGCCTCTGCTCCCCGTGGTGATCTCTGGAGGAAGGTGAAGCTCGGCATCTTCCCGAACCCAGCGGGCTATGAGCCCACTCGATAGTCTCGGCGCACACTGATGCGTTGTGGATGCGATCACGGGACTGCGACACTACCGCGTTCTGTGACAGGGCCGTCTTCAGGAGTGCTTGGATCTGGCGGATCCCTTCCCCGGCTGCGAGTCCGAGGGCTGGATGGAATCGACGATCCTGGTAGCTGCTGCCAGGTTCTGCAAAGGTGTGTTCAGCACCTGGTATTTCCGAGGCTGATCACTCGGGAACAGCCGGCGCTTGTGCCGACTGGAACTGGGTTGTTGGCGAGTGCGATTGTCTAACTCCCTCTCCAGCCGTTCGAGGCGGTCTCGTTCGGCCAGTGTGGCCAAACGCACTGACTCCATGGCCAGGGCCTCAGGAGTCGTCCCTATGACGAGAGTGAGTAAAGCTTGCTCATTCACATGCCGGAGTTCATCGCTCTGCTCCCGAGTGAGAGCTTGCGGGATGTAAGGATCGTGGTGAGGCGAACGGTTGTTCCCATGGTTGTCGGTGTCGTTCCTGCACAAAGTGCCCACGTGCCCGTCACGGGGACAGGAATAACTCGGAGGGCCGCGCGGCTCTGTGCTGGCCATGAGAACCTCGGTGGTGGACTCAACGCTGTCGCACTCGGACTCGCTGACAGAGTCCTTGTGGAGCTCAGTGAAGAGGTCCAGGGTTGGCTCGTCACGATCAAGAGCCGCCACATGCTCCGCCGTGGCCTGAACAGCCACCGCGTGCTTGATCTAGCACTGGAGCCGCGAGCGCCCGGAGCGTTTGCGACGACGTCCAGCGGGAAGGACGAAACCACTCGGTACGGAACCTATGGCTGTCGAAGGAGGACTCCGAATGAAGATGCGCGGAAGTGCGCCACGCCATGGATGGGCAGCGACTCCACATCCAGTGGGGCCTCCGGGAGCCACGCTGAGTCGTCGGCGATGAAGCTGAGAGCCCCGAAACGGATTTTGCCACTGACTAACATGGTGATGATGGAATTCCACCTGAACTGCTAAAAGTTGCTAGACGCTCAGCCCCAAGGTGGGCGCCAACTGTTGTGGTTACTAGTCTGACAGTAAGTACTGGGGGTACGAATGAGGAGCAGAGCCTAGCTACAGCACAGGTGTGACACTCGGACTTAGCGAGTTCAGGCCCCTCTCGGAGGAGGTAAAAGCCCTACGTCTCGTGCCCTGAGGCTTGTTTTCTCTGGGGGTATCTGATTACAATGAGTGCTTAACCTTGCGACGGAGGGAGAGGGCGGCTTATATAGGAGTTCGCTGCAGCCTCTTCGCCACCACGTCGCTGGGCTTTTATGACAATAACTCTAGCAGTTAAGGGCATTTTAACATTGATTAACACAACTATGACTATGGCAGTTACTGGTAACGGTATCCATAACTATGCTTAAAGTCTAGTAGAAGACTACTCGACCGTTGCAGCTCCACGGCGTCCGTAGATCTCCTCTGTCCGAGTGATGATGACTGGCCGACTGGACAGTAGACGTCCGTCCGAGTGCTGTCCGTGCAGGGTTCGGGTGAATCCTTCGCGGTGTGCATCCGGTTGCACTTGTGACCCAGGGGTCTCTGAATAATAGTGTGGGCCTTAGGTTGGCCCTAGATGTCAGGTCCTTGTCCCTACCAGTGGTAGGTGACCCCATCAGTGGTTTTTAGTGTTGCAGCAAATCCTTGAATCATAGTGTTGCAGCAAATCCTTGAATCAAAGTGCTTTCATAAATTAGGTTTATTGATTGCTGGTGTTGAGAGAAGCATCAAATGATTTTTCTTTATTTGTACACACATTCTCACAGCTTTGTTTTAGTTGTAAAGTAACTATTGGCTCTGATATGTGAATTATTGAGATGCATAGGCATCTTTGTTGTACTTATTATGGGAATCTTATGAGTTGATTGCGAATCTTGCAAGCTGTGAAACACGGCATGATGATGTAGGGGACAACAACCTAAGAATAATGCTTGCGTGTTGATCTAATGGCCGGGTGCCATGGAGATTGTGCAGAAAATGGTGCATGGAGGAGATGGGAGCGGACGTGTGTTGCGATTTTTGCCAGTCGTCTAGCATCGTTTAAATAGCTGGCGGACGGGAGGAGCTTGCCCGACGTTGTGTTTAATGCTGACATGCTCGTGAACGGATGTGTGGCCGAAATAGGTTTCTCGGCTTCCACGTGGGTTTAATGGAAGCATTTGAATGCGGCGAGGAGGTGTGTTCTGCCGGGCGTGCAGCGAGCGAGGGAGGTGGGGGTAGTAACTGCTGCTGCCTGTACCCAGTACGTTCACTGGCGATTGCAGTTCCCCAAGAGTGGAAAAATGAACAGCTGCCGCCGGCAACCCACTACGTTCACTGGCGATTGCAGTTCCCCAAGAGTGGAAAAACTAACTGCCGCCGCCGCTGCCCAGTACCCTACAACACACTGATCCCCAGTGTAAATAAGGAGCCCTCCGCTGAACATATCTCCCCATCATCTTCATCTTCCCTCCTGCCCCCAATACCCACAAAATGAGAACCACCACATAAACTCTACGTGAGAAGAGACTCCAATGGTCCGAGGGGTGAGTCTGCTGGATGTGGACTACAGCAAGGAGTTCACCTTTGAGTTCGCCGTTCAGTCCCATGGCAACACCAAGCTGAATGTGATGTACACCAACGATCCGGACTCGGCGAAGCGCTGCCTTGCCAAGTTGAAGCAGTACCTATAGGAGGAGAAGCACAAGGTCACAGGACTAGACGTTGTGCCCATCGATCCATCTCCTGACAGGGACCAGTGGATCACCGTCGCCCAGGTATGCGTGCGCGACCAGGCTCTTGTCTACCACTACTATAGGGTCACGAGGCCTTGTGGAGAGTTCGTCACTTTCCTCCGCACCTCCGACTGCGCCTTCGCTACCATGGAGAGCAGGAAGAACGCCACCGTGCTTTACGATTCGGCCATCTGGTGCAAGAAGGCTCGTAGACATCCAGAAGTAATACAACATCATTGGCAATGGGCAGGAGAAGGACTCCCTGGTTGACCTCGCCGCGGCCATCATCGACCCCTGCTATGCCAGCATGAAAGAAGATGTGGATATGAAGGACCTCAACACGTGGGAGGTACCTCTGAATCTAGCCTACATCACCTACGCAGCCAAGGACGCATACGCATGCTACGACATGTACAGGCGGATCTTGGTCATGAGGGCGTGTCTGCTTCCCGTAACCGAGGAGTACACGGACAGCCGCAGCGTTGTGATCAAGCGTATCGGGAAGATCTAGATGGTGTAGTTTGTCTATTTAAGCACATTTATCATCTGAGTGTTTCATGCATTAGCCTATGTGTCATGATTATCTATTTTATCAGTAATATTTCGTCTAAGAACCCATGAACCCGTTTGCTTATGTATGTAATAAGAGTACTAGTTCACTGGGCTGGCATGTTCCCTTTTTTCTTGAGGTCGAGTAGGTATCAACTAGGACGTGGCTACCTAGCCCAAGTTTCTTTTCTTAGGACATCCGTGACCCACAACATGCTTATGGGGATCCAGCAGGTGTATCATTTTTCCAACGGCTGGTGTACTTTTAATCTCTTTCCTCCCAACATATTCCCCTTCTCAGGTGAACCCAGCAGGTCTTGTACACAGACATCTGGGACTAACCATCTATCCATTTGTATTTCTTTATTTTGTTAGCAAATTTAAAAAAGGGTTGCATGTCTGCCAGAGATTTGGAGGTTGACATTTCGAATCCACGAGGTTCGACCCTAAGCAAGATGTCAACTTCTGTCGTTCTTGTTCAATCTTTTGTCCACTTCCTACAGCAGCTGGCGGCGCTGCCGTGCACGCCTCGACGACCCATCCCTCTATGGCGCTGGCCAGGCCATCCCTCTACTCCCCCACATCTCCTTTTATTCTTTGGTAGCGGCAGCCCCACCGGCCCACCCTGCACCCGAACCAGTCAACCCTCATACTCCCCTCAGCCTGCGTCTTCCCTGGCTCTGGTTCGTTCTGGTCTGAGGCTTTGGCATCGTTCTCTGTCTTGGTGCTCTCGCCGCGGCGCCGCCGCCTGTCGTTCTCAACATGGTCAACAAATGAGAGGAATCGGGAGATGACTGTACGTGGAGGGGCTGACAGTCCGGACCCACCAGGTCCATGGCCGTACACAAGCAAGTGCCTCCTTATATATTGCAAAAAAATGCTTCCTCCTTATGGTAGGTTTTTTTTGATCAAATGGTTAGTAGGAGAGGCTCCTACTGTATTTTCATATATGTGGTGGGGTTACACAATTACATGTTGTATGTACAAGGCACACCGCCACAGCTATAGCTTTGGGCAGTGAGGGGGGGGGGTACAAACTCTATAGTTCTAGTGTAATGGAGTGAGAAAAGAAACTATCAAGGCTCTATGGGCCTCCTTAACTCTATGTTGCAAAAGTCCCAAATCTTCCTTAAACCTATTGAGCCAGGATTCCAAACTTGGGTGGACGCCTCTGAAATGTTTGTTGTTCCTTTCTTTCCATAGGCTCCATGCAGCAACCAGGAAAATCTCCATGAAGAGTGGGTTACTCCAAGTGTGCCTGACCGATTGGAGGAGGCGGAAACGGCAGGTGGATGTGGGCCAGTCAATACCAAGTTTTCTCTAGCAAGCTCGACTAAAGGGGCAAGTAAAGATCATGTGATCAACCGTTTCCTCCACGTGCTGTCCACATAGGAGGCAATCATGATCATCTCCAATGTTATAGTGACATCGTTTCAGCATGTTGCGTGTGTTGAGTCTGTCATGCAACAACAACCATCCAAAGACTTTGATCTTCATGACGCATTGTGATCTCCACAGCCATTGAAAGGCAGGGTGGGCTTGGACATCTTTGAAGTAGAATTTGTAATAGTCTGCTACCTTAAATTCAGTCTTGCCCTAGAAATAATGCCAAATGTCATGTATCGTGGAGGAGTGGTGCATATGCGTGGAGAGTATCTGAAGATCTCACACCTCTTCTAAAGCTTGGGGAGACATGGGGAGGTGAAAGGTTTCAGACAGGGCCGTGTTTTCCAAGAAGCCTTTGACAAACGCGTCCTCATGTATGGTGTAGGAGAAGGCGCGCGGGTGGGTGGTTTCAAGCATGTCATTCAACCAGAGATCCTTCCAAAAGAGCGCTGTCGTACTGGAGACCACATGTATCCTCGAGATCCCACGGAATGTTGGGGTAAGTTTTAGGATGTCACGCCACCAGAAGGAGGCGACTGGGTCCGAGGCATGAGGGATTTTGTCCGTGTACTAACTGTCCCAGATCAAGTTGACCCACGGTATATCCAATCTGTTGTAGAACTTGTGTAATAACTTCATGAGCAGCGCTTCGTTCTGGACTTTGAGATTGATGACCCCAAGCCCCCCATGTTTCTTGGGTTTACAAACCTTTTCCAAAGCAGCGAGCGAGTTGCATTTCTTCCCTTGCTCCATTTTTTTGGTCCAAAGACATCGCCATCTTATTTTGTCAAGCATTTCAACGAGCGTGGGGGGAACTTCAAGGTACACATGGCATATATCAGTAGTGAGGTTACGGTGGCGTTAAGCCATGACAGTTTGCCTCCATAAGACATCATGGCTATCGTGGAGGTGAGGCGACGTTCCGCTCCTTATGGTAGGTTGATGTGTGGGATCCACGAGATTGTCAACATAGTCACTAAACGAGAGAATTTTTTAGAGGTCGAACAAGTAACAATTGGGCTATGGCCTGCCCAGCCTAGGTTTTGTTGTTTAACATGTGCAGCCCACAACATGCAGACACAATGGATCCAGCAGGTTTCAACTTATTTTTTGAGGTCCAGCAGGTATCAATCGGCCTCTGGGACACCCAGCCTAGCTTGCTTTATAACATCAGCAGCCCAACTTATGTTTGTTTTTTGAAGATAACGCACAGCTCACTTCTCTTTTTCTATAAGAATGCCAAACTCAACTTATGTTTTCCCTTCTATAATATATATATATATATATATATATATATATATATATATATATATATATATATATATAGCACTATTCTAATCCCAGGATTAGAATAACTATTCTGATAACAGCCGGCCCTATATAGGGACCAGCCAGATGTTCCCGAACTCCTGAGAGCGCAACAAAAAAGAAAATCCCCCTCCCCCTCCCGAACCTCCCGCACCGCCTCTGCCCCGATCCCCCCGACCACCTCCCACCGTCGGCCCTCTGGTGCGGCTCCCGCCGCCGGCCCCTTGGCCCCAGCGCACCACCCTTCAGATCGATGCGCCTCCCGCCGCCGCCCCCGACCCCGACGCACCTCCTGCCGCCAGCCTCCCGACCCCAAAGCACACCCGCTGCTGGCTGCCAGAGCCGCGGCACCCACCCCCCGCGCTGCCGACCACCGGAGCCGTCGCCCCCACTCGCATGCTCCGCCGCCACAGGCCTAGCCCCCGCGCCACCTCATCCCGTCGGCGCAGCTCTGCGAGCTCCCGCCTCCTGCCGTCGTCTGGTCCCAGCTCCGCACACCGGATCTCGATGTCCTCGCGCCTCCACGAGCATGGATCCATGGCCTCTCGCCAGATCCAGAAGGAGGTAGGGTCTTCCCCACACGCCCCGATGTTAGCCGCATAGTTCCTCAACGCCCACGCTGCTCCCGGTCGCCGCCCTGTCTCCCCTTCCTTCCTCTGTTCGTCGTCCTGCCCGCCGGTGGATGAAGCTACCTGCAGGTGCAACACCCGGCCGCCCATCATTGGTAGTACCATTCCGCTGCGACCTCCAGCAGCCATACCGTCGTTGAACTACATGTGCCGGCCGTCCAGGTCCGCCTTCTGCCCATATGTGCAAGCTACATCGAACACCGCTCCTCTTCTCTCACCTGAACTGCAGGTACATCAGTGTTTGGACCATCGAGATTTTTTTTCTCTGGGAGGCATTCCGTGGAGAGAGAGACGCTCCAGCCATTTCTTCTTGTGGATATTTGCACGTTGTCGCCTTTCTGTTCTTGTAGCACAACCGCGAAGCTGAAGAAAAGTTCAGAGGTTGAGATTTCACGGACAGAAACTTGATCACTTCTCATTATTCTTCACACTCAAAATGGTGTGTATTTATTTGTCTTGTAGTGTGCTCGTGCAAAATGCATGTGTGCATTGTTTTTCTCATTCCCAGACAAAAAAATGAGTGTGTTTATGTTGATTTAACAAGATACCAACGCAAAATAGGGTTATTATGCAAACCTATTATGGCATACATGTTTTGTTGATGTCAATTTCCCCCGAAGAAGATTGCAACTCTTGCTGCAGAAGTTCAAAATCACCAATGAATAAAGCTCAAATTAAGAAAAGAGCAAGAAGTTCCAATTTAAAAAAAATGTTCAAAAAAAAGTTTATAACAAACGGATTTCTCTCGTTTGGAAAAAGAATTTAGAGAAGTTTGAATTAAAAAAAGGAGAAATTAAAAAAAGTTTATAAAAAATGATTTCCCACATTTTCAAAAAAAGAAACCTAGAAGTTCAGATACGAAAAATGGAGCAGTTCGATCTTTATTAAAAAATAGGATTTTTCCTATTACTAAACAATAATACAAAGCAGTTGCAATTAAAAAATACACAGTAGTTAAAAAAGGTAAAATAAGAAAAGATTTTGCCCTTTTTTTTAAAGAAAACTAGAAGTTTAAATTTAAAATAACGGAGTTGTTCGATGTTTGTTACAAAATAGCGAAGTTCAAATTAAAATAACGGCGAAGTTCGAAGTTTATAAAAAACTCAGATGTCTTCCTCGTTACTAAAGAATAAAACGAAGAAGTTCAAATTAAAATAAAGAAATAACTAAAAAAAATTTAAATACATTCTTCCCCGTTTTTTAAAAAAACTAGAAGTTCAAACTAAAATAATGAAGTGGTTTGTTGTTTATTAAAAAACTAGGATTTTACCAAGAAGTTCAAATTTAAAAAACGGAGTGGTTAAATCTATAAAAAACCAAGAAGTTCAAATTTAAAAAACAGAGTGGTTAAATCTATATAAATCCTAGAACTTCAAATTTTAAAATTAGAGTGGTTCAATCTATATTAAAAAACTAGGATTTTACCAAGAAGTTCAAATTTAAAAAACGGAGTGGTTCAATCTATATAAAACCAATAACTTCAATTTTTCCTTGATACTAAACAATAAAACTAAGAAGTTCAAATTTAAAAAACGTAGTGCTTCAATATATATAAAAAACTCAGATTTTCCTCGTTAATAAATAATAAAACCAAGAAGTTCAATTTTAAAAAGTGGAGCAGTTTGATATTTATTTTAAAACTCGGATTTTTTTCGGTTACTAAAGAATGAAACTAATAAGTTCAATTCAAACTAACGAAGAAGTTCGATGTTTCTGACAAAATTCCAATTTTCATATTTCTAAAAATACACAAAGAAGTTCAAATAAAAAAGAGGAACATTTCAAAAGAATTTCTAAAAAAATGGTTTTCCCATTCTAAAAAAACTAGAAGTTCAAATTAAAATAACGGTGCGGTTCAATGTTTATAAAAAAGGGTTTTTCCCATTACTAACCAATAAAACTAAGAAGTTCAAATTTTAAAAATGGTGAAGTTCGATGTCTATTAAAAATTTAGATTTTTCTCATTATTAAAAGAATAAAACCAAGAAGTTCAAATTTAAAAAATGGTGAAGTTCGATATCTGTAAAAAAGGATTTTCAGCAAAGAATGATTTCCCCCATTCAAAAAAATATAGAATTTCAAATTAAAATAACGGTGTAGTACAAAGTTTAAAAAAAATCGAAATTTTCTTTTCAAAGTAAATAAAAACCTAGAAGTTCAATTTAGAATAACAGATCATTTGATTTTCACCGTTTAAAAAAACCCGAGTTCAATTTAAGAAACCTAAGATGTTCGAATTTAAAAACACAGATTTTCCTTGCTGCTAAACAAATAAAAATCGAGAAGTTCAAATAAAATAACGGATTAGTTTGATGTACACGGAAAAATCAAATTATTTCCGTTTCTAGGAAAAAATAAAAGTAGGAAAGTTCAATTTTAAAATTTTTGTTTGATGCTTATTTGAAAACATATTTTTCTAAGAATAAGACTAAGAAGTTCAAATTAAAATAACAGAGAAGTTCGAAGTATATAAAAAGCTCAGATTTTTTCTAGTTACTAAAGAATAAAATGAATAAATTCAAATTAAAATAAAGGAGCAACTAAAAAAAGTTTAGAAAGTGTTGATGTTTATGAAAAAAATCTAAGATTTTCCATTCTAAAAAAACACAGATATCCGTTTTTTTAAATTATCAACGATGAAGTTCAAATTGAAAAGGTAGTCAAATTTGATGTTTATTTAAAAATGAATAACAATTGTTTACTCAAAAATAAAAAAGGTGAAGTTCAAATTGAAATAACAAAGAATTTCAGAGTTTATTAAAACATAGGATTTACCTGTTCAAAAAATAAAAAACACAACTCCATTTTTTTCATTTTTAAAAACAACTCATAAACGGAAAAATGGTTGCTAGAAGTTCAAGTGCTCCGCCAGGAAAAGTTCAAAAGTTCTTGTGAGAGAGGTTCACCGTGTATTTAGATGTTCAAAACACATAAAAAGATGTTTTTTTAAATAATTCTCTCAATCCAAAGGGCAGTTCAATGTGATAACAGCCAGAAGTTCACGTACTGCATGGTGTGCGTTTCGTATGACCAAAATAGAATAAAAAGGCGAAGTCTAAAAATTTTGTTGCTAGAAGTTCAGGAGCTCGGCCCGGGAAGTTCTTGTGAGAGAAATTCACCACATATTCAACAACTTTTCAAAAGGTATATCGTATGCTCTATTCTAAAAAACGGATAAAACAAATTTTGTGTATGTTGTTCGAAACAAAAGTTTAACCATATTAGAAAAAGTTGTGTCTTTTCAAAAGGTTTCTAAAAAGTATATCATTTGTGCAACTCTGACGAACGGGTGAGGAATTACGAACAAAAATACGTGACAGAAGTTCAACGTCAAAACAGCGAGCAGTTCAACTACTACACAAAATGTGTTTCAGAAGAGAATAAAAGAATAAAACACTAAAAGCCTAAAAGTGTTGTTGCAAGAAGTTCACGTGCTTCTCCCTGCATGGTTCAAAATTTCTAGTGAGAGAAGTCCGTCATTCATTTACATGATAAAAAAGAGAGGCAAAAACAACGTTTTTTTGCCATTTTAAAAACTACTCGCAAACGACAACGAATTTGTGACAACTATCTACATGAAAAAATTATTCCTATTCATAAGCTTTCCAACGATATATTATATGGTTCATTCCGATGAACGGGTTAAAAGTTTCATGTATACCGTTAAAAACAAGTTTTTGTGTATTCAAAAAAATATCTTGAAACTTCGCGAATATGAAAAAATGATCAACACATGGAAGTTGCGCGTTTTCAATAGCTTTCCATCGATATATCATTCGCTCAATTGTGACAAGTGGTTGGGAAGTTACGGGCAAAAAACAGCACATGAAAAACAGAGTGAAGTTCAAGCTGAGATGTACGAGAAGTCCAACTTCTTCACAGAGTGCAGTTTCGAAGACTCTGTATCGCGATGAAGGCAGAACGCATGATCTCGCCGTTTTCAAAATTACATAAAAACGGCTGGGAATTAGAAAAAACTTTCTATATGAAAAAGTTTCGCATTTTCCATAGCTTTCCAACGGTATATTATTCTCCCCATTCCGATGAAGCTTGCGAGAATTACAGCCAAAAAACGATTTCGGCCATATTCAAAATTGACAAAAAAACGTAAAGAATTAGGAGAAACATTCTATACATGAAAGTTTCGCATTTGTTCAAGCTTTCCAACGCCATATCGTTTGCTGCATTCCGACATACCGTTTAAAAATTGACGTGAAAATACCATCTCGGCAGAACGTTGGCCGTTTTCTAAATTACATTTAAACTGTATAAAATTAGGAAAAACTTTCTATATGAAAAGAAGCGCATTTTCATAAGCTTTCCAATGCCATATCATTTGCCTCAATCAGATTAGCCGTTTTCAAATGGCGCCAAAAATACGAGCTCGGCTGTTCAGTTTGAAAAATTCCGCCATTTGTGAAATTGGTCTTTAACCGTAGGGAATTTGGGAAAACTTTATATATGTGGAATGAGCGGATTTGCAGCAGCTTTCCAACGCCGTATCATTTGCCTCATTCCGATAAACTATTTAGAAATGGGCTCGAAAATACTATTCACGATTTTTTGTGTGAAGAAAAACGGTTTTCAAAACTGCGCTTAAACCATTTAGATTTTCACAAAAAATCAACTTAGGTCGTGACCCTTGTGTCCACAGCTTTCCAATGGTATATCGCAAGCCTCATTCGGACAAAGTTAGCGGAAGTTCAACCTGTCACCAAGTGAAGTTCAGGTCGAACAACTCAGGCAGTTCAACTAAGAATCAGAATATTATTCTGATCCCGTGATCAGAATAGTGTTTATATATATATATAAATATAAATATATATATATATTTATAAATATATATATATGTATAAATATATATATAAGGACAAATGTTTCCTACCACCCGGTGGTAGTTACCACCACTTGAGTTTTGTATGTTGTATGTAGTATCTATCAAACCGGAGAGTAGATACGCGTAGTATGTAGTATATAATGATGTTTAGGTAGTACGTATACTACTTTTAGGTAGTATGTATTATATTTTGAATATGCTCTTATTTACGTACAAATATGTACATATTTCACAAATATAATAAAAACTAGGGCTAACTTGCAATTTTTTCATGTAACTCACTTTTGAGTATCTTATATATAGTATATAAATATACTCAAAATAATAAAGTAGTATATATAGTACCACATGGTAGTATATGGGCATGTGGGGTAACTACCCCCGGGTGGTAGGACGTATTTTCCCAATATATATATATATATATATATATATATATATATATATATATATATATATATATATATATATATTAAAAAGAACATAAGGTTCCCGTTTCACCTGTCCTTCCTCCAACCTTTGTATAGACCTTCCCACTTCCTTTATTTTTGTTTTTTATTAATCCTATCTCTCATTTTTCTCCCAATGGCAAATCTTCGAGATTACATGGCCGGAGGAAAAGAGTGGATTCTTGATAGTGGTTGTACCGATCACATGACCGGAGATAGAGACATGTTTCGTGAGCTTGCTAAAAATGATGGTCCACGCAAGTATGTGACTTTGGGAGACAACTCCAAGGGTAAGGTACTTGGCCTTGGTAAGGTGACCATATCCAATGATAGCTCCATTCAAAATGTTATGCTTGTTGAATCTCTTGGTTACAATCTTCTTTCCGTATCTAGACTAGCCGACTTTGGTTTCAATGTTCTATTTACCAAAGTAGATTGCCAAGTGTTTCGTCAAGATAATCATAATATGGTCTTTACCGGCATTAGTATAGGTGATCTATACATTGTTGATTTCACTAAGAGAGCCCAACCTCGTACATGTTTAATTGCTAAATCTTCTAAAGGTTGGTTATGGCATAGGAGACTTGGACATGTTGGCATGCGTAACCTTGATAAACTTGTTAAAGGAGATCACAATCTTGGAGTGAAAGATGTTATATTTGACAAAGATCGACTTTGTAGTGCTTGCCAAGCAGGAAAACAAGTTGGAGGAAGCCATCCCGTGAAGAACATTATGACCACGAGGAGACCACTCGAGCTACTTCATATGGATCTTTTTGGTCCCAACTCCTATAAGAGTCTTGGTGGTAACTCTTTCGGTTTGGTCATTGTTGATGATTTTTCTAGATTTACATGGGTGTTCTTTCTTGATGACAAATCGCAGGTACAAAAGATCTTCAAGAACTTCGCAAGAAAGGCCCAAAATCAATTTGAAGTGAAGATCAAGAAGGTTCGGAGTGACAACAGAATGGAGTTCAAGAACGCCAATGTGGACACCTTTCTTGATGAGGAGGGTATTTCACATGAGTTCTCGGCTACGTACACACCTCAACAAAATGGAGTTGTTGAGAGGAAGAACCATATTCTTATTGAGATGGCAAGAACAATGCTTGATGAATACAAGACACCAAAACACTTTTGGGCGGAAGCGGTTGAAACAACTTGTCATGCGACAAATCGACTCTACCTTCACAAGCTTCTTGGTAAAACGGCGTATGTACTGCTCACCGGTAACAAACCACAAGTTGGATACTTTTGAGTATTTGGCTCAATATTACATTCTTGATAAGCATCGTCGTTCAAAATTTGCTCATAAATCTCATGAAGGTTTCCTACTTGGTTATGGATCGAACTCTCACACTTACCGTGTCTACAACAACTTCACTCGAAAAGTTGAAGAGACGGTAGATGTGAAGTTTGATGAGACTAACGGCTCGCAAGTCGAGCAATTGCCAATTGATGTAGGAGATCAAGAACCATCGGAAGCAATCCAAGACTTGTCCATTGGCAAGATTCGCCCCGTGGAAGTAAAGGAGAGTACCTCGTCTATTCAAGTGGAAGCCCCAACTTCACATCAAGGTGAACAACAAGTTGATATGGAGGCATCCACAAGTGGAACACGTCAAGACGATGGGAATGAGGAAGTGCAACAAGATGATCTACCTCAACCTCCTTCTCCACCTCCACAAGCGAACAACGACAACACCAACGAAGAAGAAGAAGATGATGATGATGAAGCCTCACCACAACCCAAGCAAAAGCTACCTCGAGTTAGAGCAAGAATCGACAAGAATCATCCCGTCGAACAAATACTTGGAGATATCCAATCCGGGAGAATCACTCGCTCTAAAAATCGTTTAGCTAACTTTTGTGAGCATTACTCATTCATCTCTAGAGTTGAACCTTTGAAGGTGGAAGATGATCTCAAGGACTCCGATTGGGTGAATGCAATGCACGCAAAGCTACACAACTTTGAGAGGAACCAAGTTTGGACATTGGTTGAGAAGCCTAAAGATGAGCAAAACATTATTGGAACCAAATGGGTGTTTCGGAATAAGCAAGATGAAGATGGACAAGTTGTACGCAACAAGGCTCGTCTCGTAGCACAAGGTTACACACAAGTCGAAGGTATGGACTATGGTGAGACCTATGCCCCCGTTGCAAGACTTGAGTCCATTTGCATTTTACTTGCTTATGCCAATCAGCATGATATCACTCTTTACCAAATGGATATTAAAAGTGCTTTCTTAAATGGTGAAATTGAGGAGGAAGTGTATGTTAAACAACCTCCCGGCTTTGAGAATCCCAAGAAACCTAATCATGTTTACAAACTTCGTAAAGCTCTTTATGGTCTTAAACAAGCCCCTAGAGCTTGGTACAAATGCTTGACAAAGTTTCTTCTTGAAAAAGGTTTTGAGATTGGGAAGATTGATTCAACTTTGTTCACTAAGAGGGTTAATGGAGAATTATTTGTATGCCAAATTTATGTTGATGATATTATCTTTGGATCTACTAACCCGTCTTTTAGTGAAAAGTTTGGAAGGTTGATGTCGAAAAAGTATGAGATGTCCATGATGTGTGAACTCAAATTCTTTCATGGTTTGCAAATCAAGCAAACTAAGGAGGGTACCTTTGTTTCTCAAACAAAGTATACCAAGGACTTATTCAAGAAGTTCAACATGCAAGAAAGTAAAGGTATGAAAACCCCCATGCCCACGAGTGGACATCTTGACTTGACCAAGGATGGCAAATCGGTTGATCAAAAGGTTTATCGATCTATGATTGGTTCATTGCTATATCTATGTGCCTCCCGTCCCAACATTATGCTAAGTGTGTGCATGTGTGCACGATACCAAGTGGCACCAACAGAGTGTCACCTTAAGGCCGTGAAAAGAATTGTGAGATACTTGTTACATACAACAAACTTTGGCATATGGTATCCCAAAGGATCTTCTTTTAATCTTGTTGGCTATTCCGATTCGGATTATGCCGGAGACAAGGTTGATAGAAAATCCAGTTCTAGTACATGTCAATTTCTTGGTAGATCTCTTGTGTCTTGGTTCTACAAGAAACAAAACTCGGTATCTATATCTACCGCCGAAGCAGAATACATTGCCGCGGGATCATGTTGTGCTCAATTACTATGGATGACTCAAACTCTTAAAGACTATGGTGTGCATGTGAGACATGTACCATTACTATGTGAAAATGAGAGTGCTATTAAGATTGCACACAATCCCGTGCAACATTCTCGAACTAAGCATATTGAGGTTCGTCACCATTTCATTCGAGATCATGTTGAGAAAGGTGACATTGACCTTAAACATGTTCATACCGACAAACAATTGGCGGACATCTTTACCAAACCTCTTGATGAAAAAGTGTTTTGTCACTTGAGAAGTGAATTGAACATCATTGATGCTTCAAACGTGAACTAGAGGTTCATGTGGACGCATACAAGGGCATGAGCATTCTTGACTAATCCATGATACTTTCATGATCATTTTATATCTTGGACATTTTGCTCCCTTGTATTGTATCTAACCTTTTGTAGGTACTTGGACAAGCTTCATGTCACAAGATTGCATCTCACTCTTATCTTGAGCAATCTTGTATAACCCAAGTATCAACAATTGTTGGTGGAACAAGGAATAAGACAACCTAAACATATCCTTTTAGAACTTTTGAGTTATGCTTCATTCTTGTCATTTTGGATATACATGTTGTGCCTTGCAAATCTAACCCACGTAGGAAGATGAACTACAAATGATAGGATCGCTCCCAACTTCAACTCATGAGCGTCCACTTCAAGTTCAACTATGTCGGGCCCATGGAACCTGGGGTATCCAGGCCCATCTGCCTTTGGCCCAGGGCGCAACGCCTGGCATGGGCCCAGCGGGCCGTCATCACCAAGCACCTCACCAGGACTCCTCATGAGGCCTTGGCCTCCCGAGGCCCCCTCCTCAAGGAGCGGGCGAGCAAGGCTCATCACCTCCACCAGTGGCCTCGCGAGGTCCTCTCGTGAGGCGACCTCCTGAGGTGGCCTCCCGAGGGCGCACGGGACGAAGCCCGTTCGGCACAGCCGCGCGGTCTGGGGCCCATCACGTGGGTGACGCGCGCGGCGACGAGCGGCGACAGAGGCCGTGCCAGCAGGCGCGGATGAAGATGGTTTCCTCTTTTATGTTAAGGGAGCAGGGCCAGCTATCTACTCCCCAAAGCAACCCCAAAGGTTGCCCGATCGGCGAACGAAGACCAAGATGGCGGGCGCGTAGGGCGGAGGTCATCACCGAGCCCACCGGCGCGTCATGGATCACGCTTTGGCAGGCGAAGACCGCCTTTAGTCAGGATAGCCTACGTGCCTGTCCCCTTTCATAACCGGCCAAGTTTGGCAGCCCTTCCCGCCTAAGTTTCAAGGGGGAAGAGGACCGATGCGGGTATAAGGGGGGCAGTGCTGCCTTTGTAGGGGAGATCGGCTCTTGTTCTCATGATCCCCAACCTTGTACCCTCTCTCACCAGAGCAATACCAACCAAGCAGGAGTAGGGTCTTACACCGCAAGGTGGCCCGAACCTGGGGAAACCGCTGAGTCCACGGTCCGCCCCTCGCTAGCACGCTCTCGCCGTAGCTTCGCCGTCGCTTAGCCGTGGTAGGAGACGAAGTGGTAGAATGAGCTCACCCTAGTGTTCGAACCTTTGGGTCCCCGGAGCCCGACTTGCGACATTTTGGGGCGCCAGGTAGGGGTGCGCTACTGTTCTTCCGCTCCGCCCTCTGCTCCACCGACCTCATGGCCGACGCACGTCGCGAGCGCGCCGAGCGCAGGGCTGGCCGCGTGGCTCAGATGGAGCCGGTGGCCCGTGGCAATCGCCGCCGCCCCGATGGTGAGGCTGCTGTGGCCACCGACCCCGTTGCCCGCGAGCAGCAGGATTCCTCCCTGCACCCCTCCGTGCAGGCGAACAGCCACACCGCCACGGCCTCATCCCTCGCCCACCATGGGTCGCCGAACCCGCAGGCCGCGCTGCTGCGCTACCGTCCGGCTGACGCCGGCTACAACGCCTGGCTTGGCCTCATCACCGAGCCCGTCAACTCCGCCGGGGATGCTCCGGCACCTTCCCACTCGCTCCGCCCTCCGCCATCTCACGCTAGGGACCTGGCGCACGGCGCTCCCCCGCCGCCTCCTCTGCGCGACGAGCGCGGTGGGCCCCAGCGCAGCTCGTGAGTTCGTGAGCCGTCCCGTGGCGCGTCCACGCCAGACCGAGACGAGGCCAACTGCCAGATCATTCGCCGCATGCCCCCTGACGCGCGAGTACTCCTCGAGCGGCAGCGCCAGCACCAGGACCAGGCCGTTCAGGATGTTGCGGCGGCTGGGCGCCAAAACCGCGCCACCCTTGCTGGCGGCGTCCCCTCAAGCGGTGTGGGCTGCCGCACCTTCACCCGCGAGCTGCGTCGCGTCGTCTAGCCTGCGAAGTTCAAGCCTGAGCTGCCTCCGCGCTACGACGGCACCCCCAACCCCACGGAGTTCCTCCAGCTCTACGCGCTGAGCGTTGAGGCGGCGAACGGCGACGACAAGGTCATGGCGAACTGGTTTCCCATGGTCCTCAAGGACGGCCCGCGCTCCTGGCTCATGAACCTCCCCGAGGCGTCCATCTCATCGTGGGCCGAGATCGGCAGCCAGTTCGTCGCCAACTTCAAGGGCACGCAGGACCGCTCCCTCACCATCAACGACCTGCGGCGTGTTTGGCATCGCCCAGACGAGACCCTCCGCAAGTACATCCAGCGCTTCAGCCAGGTGCGCAACAAGATCCCGCGCGCTTCCGACGCGGCCGTCATCTCTGCGTTCTCCACCGGCGTCACGGACGTCAAGATGCGTGAGAAGCTCGCCATCAACGGTTAGCTCGACTCCGTGCTTGAGCTGCTCGACCTCGCCGACAAGTGCGCCAAGGCTGAAGAGGGCCGCCTCTTTGTCCACAACGACCCCGACGCGGCGCTCAACGCCGCCAAGACCAAGAACAAGCACGTCAAGCACAAGGGCCCTGCCGTGCTCGTGGCGGAGCCCGAGCAGAAGCGCGGCCGTGACCACGACGAGCCCAGCGAAGACTGCTGGCCCCTCTGCGCCTTCCACAACGTGCACTCCCACAGCACCGAGGACTGCCAGGAGCTCAAGCTGCTCCTCGACGAGCGCCAGGGCCGCAGAGATGACCGCAATGGCCGCGGCGCAGGCCATGGAGGTGGCCGCGGCGGCAACCGTTGGGACGGCCGCAACAGCAACGGCAACTTCCGCCAGGGTTGGTGCGACCAGCCTCGTGAGGCCGCCTGGTGCGACCAGCCTTGTGAGGCAGACCCTCAGGCCAATGCCGCTCTTCCGCCGCTGCCGCCGCCACCCCGAAGGAACGACGTCAACCGGCCTGATGAGGGCGCTGGGGGCTACCAGGAGCCTCGCGCGGTCGCCTGCATCCTTGGCGGGCCCGAAGCCCCCGCGTCCATCCGCCACTTCAAGCAGCTCTCTCGCGAGGTGTATGCCGCCCTCCCGAGGCCAGAGGCTTCGTGGCCCCTCAAGTGGTCGCAGTACGCCATCACTTTCGTCTCCAAGGACCACCCCAAGTCCACGGCCTCCGCAGGTGCGCTCCCCATGTTGTGCACTCCCACGATCAGCAACGTTGCAGTCACCAAGACCCTCATCGACGGGGGCGCCGGCCTCAACGTGATCTCCATCGAGACCTTCGAGACGCTCCAGGTGCCCTACGACTAGCTGATGCCGACCAGGCCCTTCTCCGGAGTGACCGATGGTTCCACCATCCCACTGGGGCAAGTGCGCCTCCCTGTCACCTTCGGCACCCACAAGAACTACCACACCGAGCTCATCGACTTCGATGTGGCGCACATTGGCCTGCCTTACAATGCCATCTTGGGCTACCCAGCTCTCACCAAGTTCATGGCGGCCACCCATCACGCCTACAACGTTCTCAAGATGCCCGGCTCCGGCGGCATCATCACCGTCACCTGCGACAAGAAGGACGCGGCCAGCACCCTCGAGCGTGCCTACAAGGCTGCCGCTGTCGCGCACCCGACCGACGAGGACGTGGCCGAGCCTCCTGAGGCCGCGCCCGCGAAGAAGAAGCAGCTGTTCTCTCAGGACCGCGCCGAGACGAAGAAGGTTTCGATGGACGACAGCGGCTCCGGCCCTGCTTTCACCATCGGCACAGGCCTCCCTCCTGCATTGGAAAGCGCGCTCATCACCTTCCTTCGGGCAAACTCGGATGTTTTCGCCTGGAAAGCATCTGACTTGCCCGGTGTGCCTAGGGAGGTGATCGAGCACCACTTAGCGGTGTGCCCCAATGCACGCCCTGTCAAGCAGAAAGCACGGCGCTAGGCGCCAGAGAAGCAAGATTTCATCGTCAAGGAAGTTTAGAAGCTCCAAGAAGCTGGAGTCGTCCGAGAGGTGCGCCATCCCGAATGGCTCGCCAACCCAGCTGTCGTCCCCAACAAGGGCGGCAAGGAGCACATGTGCGTCGACTTCACCAGCCTCAACAAGATCTGCCCTCAGGACCCCTTCCAGCTGCCGCAAATCGGCCAGGGCGTTGGCCCCGCCGTCGGCGGCATGCGCATGCCCTTCGGGCTAAGGAATGCCGGCGCCTCTTTCCAGAGGCTGGCGCCCTTCATGCCAGGGACTCACGGGCCTCCTGCTCCTCGCGAGCCCCCAGGCCCTCGCGAGCCCCTTGGCCCCGGAGGAGCGGACTCGCTTGGCGCGCCTCGCCAAGCAGTCTGACGTCACCCCAGCGCGGTCGTCCCAGGTGCGCTCGATGCGTCGCCCTGCACGGCCCGCGCTCCTTGTCGCCGCGCCTCCCGTGCCTCGTTCCCGGAACTCTTCCGCCAAGGTGATTTTGTTTAAATGCGGCTGAGGGCGCCCCACGGGCTGGACCAACCTCAACCTGATCCATGACGGACACGGCAGCGTAGCCCCTATCCTTTTGGTTGCGTAATGAATTTTGCTGATTTCACCCTGATGAGTTATTTTACCTACCTAATTGCCTGTTAAGTTCGATGCCGCCCGAAGAGCGCCACACGCTCGCGACCCCTCCTCTGGCCGATTCTGTGAGCGCAGGCTAGGCACGGTGCCTGTGCTCGGGTCCGTCCCTGCAGTGCCGCCAAATCCAAGCGACCGAGCTCTGGCTCGCGGGCCTGCTCCCGTGCACGTCACCTCACCAAGGTCCTTGGTGCCTTATCTCCTCACGCATCGGCCACGGGCGAGTTAGCGAGCGCGTGCCGCTCCCCTCATTGTGAAACCGGTCGACATGCAGTCCCTCAGGGGACAAGCTCGCGAGGACCTCATGGGCGGCCTCTCGCGAGCTGGCCTCGCGAGGCAAAGACACTTCGAATGCCGAGCCTCGTGAGCACGCCCCGTGAGCATGACTCGTGAGCGGGAGGGGCTGGCTCGACGAGCTGCAGTCCGTGCTGTGGTCCATCCGCACGACGGCAAGCAAGCCTACCGGCAAGACCCCCTTCTTCCTCGTCTACGGCGCTGAGGCGGTACTCCCACTGGAGCTTAAGCACGACTCCCCGTAAGTCCTTGCCTTCGGCAAGGCGCATCAGGACGGCTCGCGGGAGACTGATCTGCTGCTCCTCGAGGAGGGCCGCCGCCAGGCCGCCATTCGCGCTGCGAGGTACCAGCAGGCCTCGCATCGCTGCCACAGTCCTGACATCCACCCTCGCACTCTCGAAGTCCGAGACCTCGCCCTGCGCAGAATCCTCTCCAGAGAGGGGCTCCACAAACTGGCACCAATGTGGGAAGGCCCTTTCAGGGTTACTCATGTCTCCAGGCCTGGCTCAGCCCGGCTGGAGACGGAGGACGGAGTTCCTGTGCCTAACGCCTAGAACATCCAACACCTCCGCAAGTTCTACCCGTGACCCTCACGCGTACGAACGAAATGGGGCTGTACACGCCCCGGAGCCTCTCATTGCGTTCGCCTGATGGGCCCGCGAGAGCTCCCGCCGACGCCCAAGTGGAAGCCCCATGCTCTGCGCTGGTGGAACGATCGACCCGCGATCATACCCACACCCCTGTGGAAGCCCCATGCTCCGCGCTGGCGGAACAATCAATTGAGGGCGCCCCATGGGCTGCACCAACCTCAAGCTGATCCGTGCCGGACATGGCAGCACTCTTCCTCTCATTTCGATGTGTAATTGAGGGCGCCCCACGGGTTGCACCAACCTCAAGCTGACCCGTGTCGGACACGGCAGCCGCATCTTGTTTTAGTTATGTAATGGGTTGCTATCTTACTTCAGTATAGCTCGGTTTCTTACATGGCGTTTCGTTTTGTCCTCGCCTCACGAGCCACGCGCGCTCATGACGTCCCTCATGAGCCTCACATGAGCGGGGGCTGGACACGGTGTCTGTGCTCGGGTCAGCCCCAGCAGCACTGAAAAACCGAAGCAACCGGGCTCTAGCTCGCGGGTCTGCTCCCGTGCACGCAACCCCACCAAGGTTCTTAGTGTCTTGTCTGCTCGCGTGATGCCCATGAGCAAATCGACGAGCGTGCGCTGCTCCCCTGTCGTTAAGTACTCTACATGTTCCCTCAGGAGCAGGTTCCCGGAAGGGCCTCGCGAGGATGTCTCGCGAGATGGCCCCCTCAGGGCCTCAGGAAGCCAGCATGCCCCGCCTCAGAAGATCGCGCGAGCGCAACCCTCACGAGGCGTACTCTACGAGAGACGGCCCACCAAACACTACCTTGTGCAGAGCTAAGTCTCCTACCTCTCGAGCCGCCCTCGCCGTCTCTTAAGCCTTCCCCTCCGGCAGCCTCACGAGCACCAGTGTTTCTCTTGGCGCAAGCCGCTTGCGCGTCGAAGGGGCGCTCTCTGAGCATCGCGCCTCAGGAACCCTCACTAGCTCCCGGTGCCCCTCGCCTCCTGGCCTTGTCCAAGCATCGTGACCTGACATACCAGCGACGGCTATGGCCCGCTCGGGGGCTGGGTCCTGACAACGTAGAGCACCATGGCAAGCAAAAAGAGCAAAACAGGCTTTGAGGGAGAGCGTTACGTGGGCACGGGCATTCGATACAACCAGGAGCGAAAGTACTTAAAATGTAAAAGCATTGTCCTCACGCCCCCACGGGGTCACGATCAACTAAATGCAGGATAAGGAGAAGGGCCTAAGAAGACATGGCGCCATCACCGCTGCTGCCACCTTCATCGTCATCTCCCTCGACTCCGCTCGAGCTCTCGCTGTCGCCAGGGGCGAAGTGCTCGTGCAAGGCATCCACGTGGTCCTCCACCTCCTTCCCGAGGGTGTCGCGGACCTCCTCTGGGATGGGGGCTATCACTTTGCCGAAGTCAAAGTTGGGGTCGGCATTGAGAAGATGGCTGAAGATGCGCGTCGCGGCCTGGGTGAGGAGATTGCGGCTCTCCACCTCGATGATTCTGCCCACCTTCTTGGCGCCCACCTCGAGCCGCTCCATGAGCTTGGTGAAGAAGTTGAGGTAGCTGCCGTCGTGGGTCTCGAGAGGGCTGCTAATGTCCTCCTTGCAAATGGAGCCTAAGGCGCGGTGGGCCTGGAGCTCGAGGGCACGGAACATCTTAGAGCGCTGGAGTGGTCGCCCCCGCGCTCGGGCCGCCTCGTCCCGCGCCTGCTCCACGACCGCGGCGACACCCCCTACCTGCTGCCGGAGGGAGGTCAACTCGGCCTTGGCGTCAGCCCGGGCCTTCAGCGCGATCTCCCGCCGCCTTTCAGCTTCGGCCATCATCTCCTTGAGGCCCGCGATCTCGTGCTGGAACTCCTCGCGCTTGGCCTTGAAGCGGTCCTCCTGCCGCTTCAGCTTTTGTTGTTCTCCTTGGCAAGCACTTCGCGGCTCAGCGCGACCCTCCTATCGGCGTCCTCCTGGATCTTCTCCGCTTTCACCGCCAGATTGGCGTTGGCCTTGTCTAGGCGCTCAGCGTAGGAGCCTTGGGCAGCGGACACCACTCGCTCCAACGTCTCCAGCCGCTCGCGCTCCAAGTCCTGCGCGGATGCCGACCGCGCGAGCTCCCGCTCACGGATGCCAAGGTCCGCCTCGCGGGCCGCCAGCCCCTCTTCGAGGGTGGAGATGGCATCCCTCCGTGCCTGGAGTTGTCGCTCTAGCAAGGCGTCCTACGGGCCTACGCCGCCTCGCGCCGCCTGTCAGCCTCATCGGCCTCCCTGACAGCGTTCTCGAAGATTTCCTTCGCGTCCTGGGCGGCCTTCTCGTGCTTCTCCCGCGCGGCATCATCTCGACGGCGGCCCAGTTTGATGGCCACATCAAGCTGGCGCCACCTCTCCGCGAGGCGCTGGCGCTCCTCAATGATGCGTGCCTCCTCCACCTGGAGGTCTGCTTCCAGCTGGTCAAGGGAAGCCCTGGCGCCTTGCAGGGCCCCGCGCTTAAGCACGGTGCTGCTGCTCATGAGCTGCAGGGCCCAACCGGTGTACGCCCCAGCGCCGACCTCTCGCGAGGGCACGGCGCTGCCGGTCAGGAGCGGAGAGATCGCGGGGGCCCCTTCTTCGTTCCGACATGGCGACGCACCCCGCGGGAGAAGGCGACCCCCCGGAAGGCGCCCCACGCGCGGGCGAGTCCGGCCGGTCCCCCGTGACGCCACCGTCACCGGTGGTGCGGGGTGAGAAAGCCGGCGCCTCCGCCTCCGTCGCCGCAATGTCCACCCTAGCAGTGAGCGCCCCAGGAGCTGCGGAGCCGCCCCCTGACGACGCCTCCTGAGGCTCGCCTGCTTGGGTCCCCCGAGCCGCGTCCTCCTGCGGCTCAGAAGGGGCTGCCTACCACTCAGCCCTCGCGAGGCCAGCCTCGACGGCGAGGCTGCTTGTCGTGGTTTTGTCGCGACAGATGTCCTAGTAAAAGGACTTAGAGATGAAGCCATCGCACTAACGTGGAAGCTTAGCGGGGTTGAGCGGGAACGAGAAGACACCGGGTTACCCAGGTTCGGTCCCTCGCGGTGGAGGTAAAAGCCTACGTCCTGCTTGTCTATATTGCTGTGGATCTCGATTACAAGGATGCGGATTGGCTAACCTAGCTCTCGAGGGGATTGCAACTTAGTCCTGTTCGTATAGGTGCTCCCCTGTATATATACAGGTGGAACCCTAGATTACATGAGAGTCCGGATCGTTCTTTGACCCGCCTCCTTATTGCTTCCTACTTGTTCTCCAAGTCGGTCTTCTTGCCAACTATCTTGTCGTGAGTCGGCCCACTGTGTAAGCCGGCCTATCCTTACTAGGCCTCGTCAAGCCGGCCCACATAGTCTTCATCCCTGCAGTGAGTCGACCCGCTAAGCTCGCATTATGGCCGGGTTAACACTCTGCCGGGTCTCCATGCTGGTAAACATCCCCAACATTAGCCCTCAGTTTGACTTGAATTTATTCACGTTAAACTTCAACTTGAAAAAGCAAAGCATTAGTAATACATTTCCAAGTGCGCCCCAAGCCACACTTTTAAGTCGCCGTCTTGGACCGACTCAAATTGCCGGGTTAAATTGATCGTCAGGTTCACCCCTTCAGATTCAAACTTAGCATTTTCAACTCTTGTCCCTCATGACGTCACGATCCACTTCCGCAAAATCCAGGATGATATCACCTCAAATCTTTGAGTGGGTACGTATCGTCTTGTCAGGCGTGGGAATCGAGGAGCTACACCACCAAAAATTACTGCGCCGCCTGGGGTTCCGCCCTTGCCGTTTTTAACTTTTACTGCATCTATAAATGTGCCAGCTCACCCTTAATGTTGCCTTTTACCCCTATTTCTCGTCTTCCTCCTCGCGCTTGTCGCTTCACACACCCGAAGCACCGCCGTCTTCGAACCCTCCGGCCAGTTCGACCGCGACCTCTTCACAATCTCAGTCGCCACCAGATCTCACCGACGCACTCCGGCCTCCTCCACCGAGCTCAGGTACGCCGAATCCGTCCCTATTCATATCTGTAGCACCCCATTTCCATTGCTGTTCTTCGGAGTTCATCAATGTTCATCAGTCCTCACATCCCCTCTCATTGATAGATCGAGAATCAACCAAACAATCCGCGCATGCACCTTTAGATATTGCGCCAACGCCGTTTTTCCCCATCTAGATCCATATACTGCTTTCAATGGACCCACATTGATAAATAGCCTCCCGCCTTCATTCTTGTTTTTAGGTCTTGAAAATTTCTTTTCCGTAGTATTTCCAGATCCGTAATAGTACCTACTCCATTAGATTCCTGTTTGCCACTAGCTCAACACTTAGAAGAAATCCAGAGCACCTACTGATTCACCAACACCGGCTTATTACAAAACCGGCTCGTCATCGCCTTCGGCGGCTTGCATAAATCCGGGTTATGAATTTAGCCATCCTAATTTTTATCATTTGATCGGGTCTTATAATCTGACGGCTTGTCCTTCTTAAGCTTAACACATCTTGGACCAAACTCAATTACCAACCTCTGCCAATTTCAAGTCTTTTGCGAAGTGTACCTCCAAACGGCCCCAATTGTCCAGCTCTTTCGCGAATTCTTCTACATCAATCATTAGACTGAGTTCAATGATGGCCCCAGCATAGAACTTGGCGGCGTCTCTATTCAAAGGCGAAGGAACACTCCCTTTCCTGAGGCCAAGCTGGCGTGTCACCCCAAAGGCTGGAACAAAACTTGGTTTTACTGCAAGAGCACTGCCCCTCAAGGTGAAAATCCCCTGCTGGGTTACAGACCAGACCGGCTCAATGCCACAGTGGCCTTCCCGGGTTGGCCATCAACAGAAGAACGCAAGCAATTCACCCCTATTTACTCCAAAATAAGGGCCTTGGTTGCTAATGGTCTCACCGGGATCGATCTGACCCGGTGCTGGATAAGCTGGCAAATCCAGCCCCTTAGCCACAGGGGCGACTTGATGTGCAACTATACTGGTGAGCCGGCTGATGTTCAACGCTTTAGTCAAGTCAATTTATCCACGAGTGATATCAACAAGACCACCAACAGGCTATTGGGAGAGCCTCAGGATAAATGCAACAAAACCGGGTTGGCCCCCTTCTGCTTAACCAACCCGGTGCCTTCAGTAAGTGTTTGCACCTTCTTACTCTGTTCTTTAACTCGCCCTCTTTTTCTCATTTTCAACTGCCAACTCTGTCTCAATACAGGCGAACGACAAATTTTGGAAGAAGAAGAAACCCCAACAACCCGCCCCCGCTCCAGCGGAGCAACAAGATGAGCCGGCTGGTGCTGATGAGCCGGTCGCAGAAGGCGAGGCTAAGGTAGAACTTGACTCACTTGGCCGTCTTTTCGTTCAACTTGCTGACGCCCCTTCTCTTCAGGACGAAGCCGAAGTTAGCCATACCAACGAGCCGGAGGTAACCTTGATCTCTTCTGATTCTGATTCCCCAATTCCTACTCGGAAGAAAACCCGGGCTGTGATCCGCAAGGTTCGAAGGAAACCCCGGGTTGCCGTCCGTAAGGTCTCTTTTTCGCACCATGATGCTCATTTAGATCCCAAATTCATTTTGAAGAAGACTCGTCAACCCGGGACCTCCAAACGGAAGACCCGGAGTAGCGAAGGCTACTTAAGCAGCGGGCTTCCATATGAGCCGCCATCTCGTAAGGCGCGAGCTGAGGTGCTTCTTAGTCCAACTTCTTCTTTTCCTCTAGCCGGCCGTTTTAAGGAGCCCTTACATTTAAATGACTCGGCATATCAGACATCCCATTCCTCGGGCGAGTCAAGCACGACGCAAGCGCCGGCTTTCAATATTAATGTTGGGTAAGTATATACTGACATAGCAGTTCCTTAATCCTTCCCTTTTTCAAATGAATAACTCCTTTGTTTTTTGCACAGTACGAAGGCTATCAAGAAGAAAACGCTTGCCGGGTCATCTGACCCGGTCGTTCAACCTAGCACTCAAGGGGATAAAGAAGCCACCTTGGTCAGCCAAGACGAACAAGCAGTCCAGAACAGCCCGCCAGCTCAAGACCCCATCAGCTCGGCTCATCCTCCTTTGCTTGTTATCCAGGAAAGTGAAAATCCAGCTGAAGAACGACCCAAAGAGCCGCCCGTGGCACCGGCTCAAGAAGACGCGGTGGTGACTATAGAACACCAAACACCCCCGGAGGCTTCCACCGCTCTTGCTAAAATCCCTGCCAAGCCTGAGCCAGCCGCGAAGGACAAAGGAAAGACGGCTCTGAATTTTTCTTCATTTGAAGACCAGGACGCCAGTACCTTGCACCAGACCGTGCTGACTCGGCTGTCTGCAAGCCGGGACACAGAGATCGCCATGATCACTTCACTGAAGCGAAAATATGACGTAAGCTGCGCCCTTCATCTTGTACCATATATATATGTAGCCCCCAAGGGCCGGGTCATTATAGAATAATGACCCGGGACTTCAAAATATGTTTAACTTGTAAGCTCAACTTCAATCGGTAACCCCAAAAGCCGGCTCATCATTTATGATGGGCGGGTCTTCATAACTGAGCAACAAAAAATCAATGCATGCATTAGCCCCCAAGTGCCATGTAGACTGCCTGCTGCTGCATGGAACTTCCTTGTTTATTTTGAAGCTCGATAACATGTAGCCCCCATGAGCCGGGTTGTTCTGGAGGGCGACCCGGGTCATATATGCTTTGTATAACGGTCTGCTCTGCAGGAAATGCTGGACCAAGTAGAAACCCAGGCCGCCGGCTTCCGAAAGGAGGCCAAAAAAGAGAAGAAATTGCGCCAAGAATATGAAGAAGCCGCTACTGAGGCAAAAAAAGCTTTGGCGATTGTAAGGGCCACCTTGCAAGAGACGGAGGCTGCAAGAGCCACCATAACCACTAGTGCTGAAGAAGCAGAAGTGAAACTAGAGCCGGTGACACAAGAGCTGTCCATGCTGAAGAACCAGATTACGGCCATGACTCGGGCCATCTTTGGTAAGCAAAGCTATAAGAATGAGGCAACTGGCCTGCTTCCCAGACTGAGCCGGCTTAACTGATCATGCATCCTTCTCATTGCAGGTCGCAAGAATCAACTGCTGCTGCAGCAACCAGTGGTGAAGTTGAAGGCAGTATACACTTTCGTGGAACAACTGTATATAGGCGGCTGTCGATGCATTATGGCAGCCAAAAATACCAAGTCACCTCCACAGCTACTCGCGGACATGTTGAAGGAGCTGTCTGTTGTGCCAATGTGGTTTGAAGACTGGAAGAAGGCGTACTGCCGCTCTGGGGCTCTAACAGCACTAGCTCGAGCAAGGGCATACGTACTAGAGCTCGACCCGGCTCAAATTGTGGGCGGCTACCCGGAGTTCAATGTAGACGACACGTCCTTTACCAAGAAGGATTTCCAATGCTCCATCAGAGAAACCCGGGTTGCAGCCACCGCCATTGCAGAGGAAACCGATCTGACCCGGTACCAGGCGCCCTATTCGAAAGTGAATGAGCGGATAGAGCCGCCGAATCATGAGCCAGTGGCCCTAACTCGGACACGTAAGACATCCTTCGCTCCTGAAGTCGACCCTTCTTCTCTGATATCCACCGATTCCCTGTTCGAAGCGTTGCGCACAATTCAGTGGTCGACCAGCGACTCAAGCGAAGAAGCGGAGGGTGACGACGGTCACGAAGAGCCGGCCCATGGTGATCCATCAGGCGCCGGTGCTAGCTCTGACCTGGCAATGTAAACGCCGGCTTATCCAAGTAGGCCGAACCTTGTAATTTTTTTTGCCATGGCCGCAGCTGATGGGCGGCTTGTAATAGGGTAGCATAAAACTTCTGATGCCAGTGTAAATACTTTGCGCCTCTGTGAATCCTCCTTTTGGCCTTGAGAGCCGGTTTGCAATAGAGTGATTCTGCCAAAACAATATAACTGTATGTGATGGTTAGTGACGATGCCACCTTGAACGAGTAATCTTTGTTACTGTTTGCAATGAATCTAGTAGTTCAAATGGACTTAAATAAATGACATGCATGGATGTATGTATGTATGTATGCAGAGATGATATGCCTGAATGTAAGTATGTATGCATGAATGTATGTGTGTGGGATAATTGCAAGTCGGAATATGCTTGAAGCGGGCGGCTTAAGAAACGGAAGCCGGAATACGCTTTCATGAAGCTGGCACTTTGGCCTATTGGTTTGTCCTTGCTTTCTGAAAGCCGGCTCTCACACAACCACGGTCGTTTTAACTCCGATGAATTCAGGGTCACCTATGTGATTGACTCATCAGACGTATACTGGGTCATTATTTAGGGAGTAGCATCTCACTAACAGGCAGGTTTAACCAACTTTGTGGCATCTCGCCGGGTTAAAAGGGTTTTGTAAGCTAAACTAAATTGAGTTGGAAGCCCCCAAGTAACCAAGATCAACAAATAAAGATCCAGTACACAAGTTCTGAGGCAAAGCAACACCTTCACACAGTGTTGCTGGTCGTTATTATATTTGATAAAAAAAAAGGTATATACATGATAAAGGTATGTACAAAGGAGTAACCTAGTCAATGACTTAGGTGTAATATGGCCGGAGTTGGGCAATGTTCCAGGGCCGGCTTGTTTCCTCCTCAGAAGTACGTGACTTATCTCCCTCCCGTATATCAATCAGGTAATATGACCCATTGTTGAGATTCTTGATGACCACAAAGGGCCCTTCCCAAGGTGGAGACATCTTATGCATGCCCGTCTGGTCTTGTATCAGACGGAGTACTAAGTCGCCTTCCTGAAAAGTACGACTTCGAACTCTACGGCTATGATAGCGACGTAGGTCTTGCTGATAAATCGCTGACCTGGATGCAGCAAGGTCACGCTCTTCCTCCAGAGCATCAAGAGCGTCTTGGCAAGCTAGCTCATTATCCGATTCCACATAAGCCGCCACTCGAGGGGAGTCATGACGAATATCGCTTGGAAGTACGGCTTCTGCACCATAGACAAGGAAAAACGGCGTATAGCCTGTTGACCTGTTGGGAGTAGTCCGTATGCTCCAAAGCACCGAAGGTAACTCTTCTTCCCAGTAACCCGGCGTGTGCTGCAGAGGCACCACGAGCCGGGGTTTAATACCACGCAGCAATTCCTGATTAGCCCGCTCGGCCTGTCCGTTTGACTGAGGATGCGCCACTGATGCCAGATCGAGCCGGATGTGCTCTCGTTTGCAGAACTGTTCCATGGCTCCCTTGGAAAGATTGGTCCCATTGTCTGTAATGATACTGTGTGGGTAGCCAAACCGGAATATCAGCTTTTTCAGAAATTTGACCGTTGTAGCCGCATCACAATTGCTGACCAGCTCTGCTTCCACCCACTTGGTAAACTTGTCCACAGCCACAAGTAGGTGCGTATGCTTATTCTTAGAACGTTTGAAGGGTCCCACCATGTCCAGCCCCCAAACTGTGAACGGCCAAGTAATTGGGATCATCTTCAACTCTTGAGCCGGCACATGGACCTGGCGAGCATATTTCTGGCAACCATCACACTTACTGACAATGTCCTCCACATCTGCATGAGCCGTAAGCCAGTAAAAACCGTGCCGGAAGGCCTTCGCGACCAGTGATCGTGAGCCGGCATGGTGTCCACAATCGCCAGAGTGAATCTCATTGCGAATTGCATGGCCTTCTTCCATTGAAACACAACGCTGAAAAATTCCAGTAACGCTTCGTCGGTGCAACTCGCCATTGACGATAGTCATAGACTTGGATCGCCTACTAATCTGCCGAGCAAGCAGTCCCTCTGTTGGCAGTTCTCCCCGACTTAAATAAGCCAAATAGCGAACCGTCCAATCAGGGATCGCGTGGACAGCAGCCACTAGAGCCGCCTCCGGGTCAGGAACAGCTAAATCTTCCTCCGTTGGCAACTTGACAGAGGGGTTGTGCAGAACGTCCAGGAACACATTGGGTGGCACCGGCTTGCGCTGAGAACCCAAACGAGAGAGTGCGTCTGCCTCCTCGTTCTGCCGACGATCAATATGGTCGACCTGATAACCTTTGAAGTGTCCAGCGATGTTTGTGACTGCCTGTCGGTAAGACGCCATAAGCGGATCCTTGGAATCCCATGTACCAGAAACTTGCTGAGCCACCAGGTCTGAGTCGCCCAGGCACCTGACCCAGCTCAGATTCATCTCCTTGGCCATCCTAAGCCCATGAAGCAGTGCTTCATACTCAGCTGCGTTATTAGTGCAAGTAAACATGAGTCTCAAGACATAACAGAACTTATCTCCTCGGGGGGAAGTGATCACAACTCCAGCCCCCGAGCCATCGAGCTGCCGTGAGCCGTCAAAGTGGATGGACCAGTACGTTGTGTCGGGCTTCTCCACAGGAGCCTGCAACTCTGTCCAGTCATTAATGAAATCCACCAACGCCTGAGATTTAATTGCTGTGCGAGGCAAATATTTTAGATTATGTGGACCTAGCTCAATAGCCCACTTAGCAACCCGGCCCGTAGCCTCCCGGTTCTGGATTATATCCCCAAGAGGCGCTGAGCTAACCACCGTGATTGGATGCTCATGGAAGTAATGCTTCAGTTTACGGCTAGCCATGAATACTCCGTAGACCAGCTTCTGCCAATGTGGGTATCGCTGCTTAGACTTGCTTAACACCTCACTGACGTAATACACAGGATGCTGGACAGGATATTCCTTGCCATCCTCCTTGCGCTCGACGATGACCGCCACACTTACAGCCCTGTTATTGGCAGCAATATACAACAGCATCGGCTCCTTCTCGCGAGGGGCGGCAAGGACCGGCGGCTCAGACAGCTGTTTCCTGAGGGCCTCAAAAGCCTGATCTGCCTCCTTACTCCAGACGAAGTCCTCTGATTTCTTGAGTAACTGATATAACAGAATCGCTTTTTCGCCAAGCCGGCTTATGAACCGACTTAAAGCCGCAACCCGCCCAGCCAGCTTCTGCACATCATTCAGCATGGCCGGCTTAGCCAGGGTCGTGATTGCCTTGATTTTCTCTGGGTTAGCTTCAATGCCTCGCTCACAGACAAGGAACCCCAGAAGCTTTCCTGCAGGGACACCAAAAACACACTTCTCCGGGTTGAGCTTCATCTGGTAGACACGGAGATTGTCAAATGTTTCCTTGAGATCTTCCAATAGAGTTTCTTTCTTCCGAGATTTAACCACAATGGCATCCACATAAGCATGAACATTTTGCCTGATCTGATTGTGGAAACAGTTTTGGACACAACGCTGATAAGTCGCCTGGGCGCTCTTCATACCAAATGACATGGTTGTATAACAGAAGTCCCCAAAAGGCGTGATGAAAGCCGTCTTTGCCTGGTCTTCCGGCTTCAGCTTGATCTGATGATAACCAGAGTAAGCATCCAGGAAACATAAACTCTCACAACCAGCTGTAGCATCGATGATCTGGTCAATACGGGGCAAGGCAAAGGGGTCACTAGGACAAGCCTTATTCAGGTCTGTGTAATCAACACACATCCGCCAAGTCCCGTTTTTCTTCAGAACAAGTACTGGGTTAGCCAACCACTCAGGATGGAAGACTTCGACAATGAACCCGGCAGCTAGGAGCCGAGCCACTTCTTCACCAATAGCTTTCCGCCTTTCCTCATTGAAGTGACGAAGGTACTGGCGAACTGGTTTAAACCCGGGATCCACATTAAGGGAGTGCTCAGCGAGTTCTCTCGGTACACCTGGCATGTCAGAAGGTTTCCATGCAAACATGTCCCGATTCTCACGGATGAACTCGATGAGCGCGCTTTCCTATTTGGGATCCATATTTGCCCCGATGGTGAACTGCTCCGAAGAATTGCCTGGGGTGAAATCAACTTGCTTCGTATCTCTCGCTGACTTAAACTTGAGCAGGGGGTCAGACTCCGTAGTGGGCTTCTTTAGATACGTCCTGTCAGCCGGGTCAACATTATCCTTGTAATACCGCAACTCCTCTGCAGCGCAAGCCATCTCAGCATAAGCCGCATCTCCTTCCTCGCACTCAAGTGCAATTTTCCGGTTTCCTTCCAGTGTGATGGTTCCCCTTGGCCCTGGCATCTTCATTTTCAGGTAGACATAACATGGGCATGCCATGAACCGCGCATAAGCCGGCCGACCAAACAGGGCGTGGTATGGGCTCTTAAACTTGACCACCTCGAAGGACAAGAACTCAAAACGGCAGTTATCCTCTGAGCCAAAGGCCACCTCAAGGGAATTCTTCCCATAGGATAGGCCGACTTGCCTGGAACAATGCCGTGAAAAACTGTAGAAGACGGAGTTAGCAGCTTATCGGACAGATTCATTCGCCGGAACGTATCATAGTACAGAATGTTGATGCTGCTGCCTCCGTCCATAAGCACTTTAGTCAAGGTGTAACCGCCGACTTGTGGTGCAACCACCAGTGCTAGGTGGCCAGGGTGGTCAAGTAAGACTGGATGATCCGCCCTGCTCCAGGTGACCGGCTGCTCAGACCAGTTGAGATAGTAAGGAGTTGCCGGCTCAACCACATGGGCGGCTCGTCGCTGCACCTTCCGATCCCGCTTGCAGGTGCTAGTGGTAAAAACGTGATACTGTCCGCTGTTTAACTGTTTCGGGTTACTCTGAAATCCTGCCGCGCCGGCCTAATGCTGATTTCCCTGGTTGTTTCTCTGAGTGCCGCCTCCCGGATTTCCAGCCCCCTAGAACCTGCCGCCTTGGGTACTATTTCCCTGGAAGCCGGGTCCGGGGAAGGGTCCTTGTAAGCCGGCCCCTGAGAAGCCGGGTCCTGGGTTGGCGGGTTGACCGCCGTTGCTTTCCCCATGATGATGATTCTGGAAGATACGCTTGGCAAACTCTTGCATCACATAGCAATTTTCCCAGGAGTGAGTGGACGGTTTACCATTATAACTGTGTTTTGGACAAGGAGCTTTAAGGGCTTCCTCGTAAGTGAGAGGGTGAGTGCCGGAGGACTGCTTCCTGGAACCGTCATTCTGGCGCTGACCTTTGTTTTTTGCGGTTGTGTTCGCCACCAAATCAGAGCTACCATCGTAACCCTTGCGCTTTCCACCGTTGTTGCTCTGACCGTTGCCGTTGTTCTGCTGCTGACCCTTTCCGCCAGCTTTCTTCCCCTTATCAGATTTCTCTTCGTCCGACAACGGATCCTTGGTGTTATCCGACTCCGCGTACCGGGTTAAGACATCCATGAGGTCTCCCATGTCCTGGACCTTTCGCTTAAGCCGCCCGAGCTTCTGGACCAGCGGCTGGAACTTGTATGTTCGCTCCAGAACGAGCACTGCTTGCGCGGCCGAGATGCTGTCTGAGCTATGAATGACTTCCGCAACCGGGCGAGCCCAGTGATGCGCTGACTCATCCTCACGTTGGACACAATGCTCTAGATCAACAATCGTGGTCGGCCTTTTACAGGTTCCCTGGAAAGTTTTGATGAAGCGCTCCTTCAGTTCCTGCCACGTGCTGATAGAATTCGCCAGTAGGTTTTTCATCCAGGTGCGCGCAGGGCCCTCCAACATCAGCGGTAGGTAACGCGCCAGGACCGACTCGCTTGCCCCCAATAAGTCCATTGCCAGCTCATAGCTCTTGACCCACTCTGTAGGCTCTAAATTCGCTGTGTAATTATGAACCTTGCGAGGCCCCTTGAAATCTGGAGGTATGCGCGCCTCTCGCAGCGCTGGCACCAAGCAGGGGGTCCCGACCAGGCGGCTCGAAAAACTCTCAAGCCGACCGTCAGGCCGGGTTATCTCGGGCGAACGATGCGCTTCAGGCGGGTTAGCATTCGGCGGCGGGTTAACGCGCGCCGGCGCGCTAACGTGCGCCTGCGGGTTGTGCCCTGCATGCGCGTTTTCTTCCTCCCACGCTCGCAGAATCCGAGCTGCGTCTGCCACGTCCTTCGGGATCCTGGGCTGCTGCTGCTCTGCTAGCGGTTGGGCGGCTCTCCTGAGGTGTGCGCTGCTGGGAACCGCCGGCGACTCATGGCGCTGACTCCTGGAACGGCTCTGATGAGGAGTTGAGTGAAGCCGTTGCTGGCTATGTGAGTAGTTAGCTTGCTGCACCACGGCCGTTTTGAGCATTGCAATGTCGTTCCTAGCCTCTGTCTGAATTGGGCCGTCCCCCTCTATCGGAATAGCAGCCAAGTTGTGGGTTGCTGCCAGCACGTTATCAACCGGGTTGGAGTAGTGTCCAATTGGGGTTTGGAACTGGTGAGACGATGGCTGCTGCTGCTAATTTGGCGTACGAAATCGGGCCGGCTCTCGCTGCTGGATAGGCTGCTGTAGCGGCGACTCTCTCGGGGGGATGACTCCAGCCCCCGGGTTCGTCGGAGCCGGCAGTGTGGTGAATAGCTGCGTCGGCTCAAGATCAGCCGGAAGCCGGCTCTGACGACGTCTCCTGTGAACAAGCTCTGACTTGGCCTGCCGGCGGCTCAGGTACCGTGTTTCCTCGTCAAGGCGCTGCCTCTCCTTGGCAATCCGTGCCTGCTCCTGTATCATGCGGGCGTTCTCTGCGTTGATGTCCTCCTGGATCTTGGCCATCTCCTCGCGACACTTCGTGATCTCCATGTTGCGCGCCGCTGCGTTCTCTGAAGTGACCGGCTCGGCCAACAGGGTCGTCAGCGTAGTCATCAAGTCCGCGAGTTCCTGAACCCCGGTCTTCTGGGAGCCGGAAGCCGAGGCGCCGGCTCCTCCTGAGCTGGCCAGGAGGTTGTTCTATTCCGCCGTCGGATTGGCCGGGTCTCGTGCCGGATCTTGCCTACCTGCCATGTATACTGCCGCGAAGTGAGGCGGATATGGGCTCTCTGGGAAGACGTCGTCCGTGTGCCCCGGCCCTCCATCATGCAGCGAAAGAATTGACTTAGTTTCCCCCATCGAGGACTCGCTGTCAGATTGGACCAGCGTGTCATCCTGAGACAGGGAGTTCTCCGACAGGGCCACCCCTTGGGTGAAGCCCACAAAGACGTGATCTTGGCCGGCTTGACGCGGGCCGGGTCTCGCCGGGAGCTGACCAACACGGCGCGCTGACTTGACACCAGCGATGTTCTCCAACCCGGCGGCCGGCTCGCCGACCACGCCGATGAAGGTATGGATCTTGCCGAAGGGGACCCGGTACCCGTACACGATTGAGTCGGCGTCGGGGCCCCAGTATGAATCGTCGATGTAGAACTTCCCGCGGCGGCTCTTGGTCATCATGCCAACCGCATACTTCCCGAAGCCTGGAAGGGATCCCGCTAAGAACTCAACTCCACCGTGCGTGAGCCCCACGGTGGGCGCCAACTGTCGTGGTTTTGTTGCGACAGATGTCCTAGTAAAAGGACTTAGAGATGAAGCCATCGCACTAACGTGGAAGCTTAGCGGGGTTGAGCGGGAACGAGAAGACACCGGGTTACCCAGGTTCGGCCCCTCGCAGTGGAGGTAAAAGCCTACGTCCTGCTTGTCTATATTGCTGTGGATCTCGATTACAAGGATGCGGATTCGCTAACCTAGCTCTCGAGGGGATTGCAACTTAGTCCTGTTCGTATAGGTGCTCCCCTTTATATATACTGGTGGAACCCTAGATTACACGAGAGTCCGGATCGTTCTTTGACCCACCTCCTTATTGCTTCCTACTTGTTCTCCAAGTCGGTCTTTTTGCCATCTATCTTGTCGTGAGCTGGCCCACTGTGTAAGCCGGCCTATCCTTACCAGGCCTCGTCAAGCCGGCCCACATAGTCTTCATCCCTGCAGTGAGTCGACCCGCTAAGCTCGCATTATGGCCGGGTTAACACTCTGCCGGGTCTCCATGCTGGTAAACATCCCCAACACTGCTGGTGCTCTCTTCACGCCCCCCGGCCCTAGCAGCTGGTGATGTAGCCCCCGCTAGGCCGGGGGACCTCTCCTCCTTCTTCCTCTTCTTTCTCGAGGAGGTCTTGAAAAAGGGAAGAGAAAGAAGGGCTCAGGCGCGTGCAACGCGCCGGGCGCAGGAGAAAGGAAGGCAAGCGCTTACTGGTCCCTGGCAAACCACCTCCTATTCTTCAGCGGCCACGGAGGAACTTTGCCGCCGCCGCCTTCACGGGGCCCTCTCTCGCGATCGGCCCCCCAATCGGAAGGGCCACGGGATCCGCCCTCGCCACCGCCTCCGGAGCCCCGTAGCTTCGCAGCTGCCGCACGGGGGCTTCCCGCGCCCTCCGCCCGGACGGGCGCGGCGGGCGAGGCCCTAGGCGAGGTGACATCATTGTTGTCTTCAAGCCCGCGAACGAGTCGGTGGCGGGCCGGCCGAACCGGGCTGCCCCCACCCTCCGTAGCGCCCGCCGAGGCCCCGGCGTCGCTGTGCTCACCTGAACCAGGAACCACCAGAAAGGGGTTGTCCCGGGGCCCTTCGAGGCCCTCTAGAAGCGGTCCCTACTGGTCAAAGCACGACATTGAGCCGGCCAGCGCCTCCTTGTTCTTGTAGCGATACAAGGGAAGCCCATCCATGGGTGGCTCGCTCGTCTCTTCGCCGGTCAGGGTTTGGAGCACCCCATTCAGCACCTCCGGCAGCAAGCTGTCCGTGCTCAGCCGCATCGGGTCCTCTGGGCCGGTGAAGGCCCACATCGGGCGGGAGTGCCGCTGGAGGGGAGCAATGCGGCGCCGGAGGAACTCCCTGACGACCATGACCACCGTTACTTTCGCGGCCCTCAGCTCGGCCAACCTCCTCCATACCCGCGCCAGCCTCGGGTCGGCGAGCCTTTCGTGCCCCCACCCGAAGCTTCTCACCACCGGAGATGACGGCAGCTATAGCAGGGGGCTGAATTGGGCCGCGTCCACGTACACCCATTGCCGCCTGAAGCCCTCGACTTTCTTGGTAAGCCTCATGTCAATGCCGTCGCCCGCCATCTCGTCTGTGATGTGGAACGAGACGCATCCGGAACATTGGTTTGCCGCGGTCAGCCACAGGCTGAAGAAGTGGCGGAAGAGCGCCACTGAGGGTGTCACGCCCAGGAAGGCCTCGCATAAGAAGGCAAAGGCAGAAAGAAGAAGGACGGAGTTCGGCTCGAGTTGCAGCGTGTGGATCTGATAGTGGGAAAGGGCGGCGTTAAAGAAATCAGAGAATGGGGGTAGCAGGCCCGCGAAGAGAGCTGGAAGGAAGAGGACGGCAGAGGTGGCGTCGAGGTCGGTGGTCGGGCGTGAAGCCGGCCAGATGCGAGTGCCCCCCCACTCGTTGGAAGCAGCTGCGGTCATTGGAAGCACCTTGCTGAGCCCCTCGGCGTTGACGATTGTGGGCCTACTCAGAGCAGGCTCTGGCACCACCCCCGCAACCTCCATGTCCGCTGCCTCTTCCTCCCTGCCAGGGGGCGACATGGCGGCACAGCAAGGGTTTAGGGCGGCGGAGTTTTGGGAGAGGTAGAAGGAGCCGTTCGTGGGAAGGAAGGCGCAGGGAGATGGAATGTGCGAAGGAAGGCAATGATGGCCTCGCGTCGCCCGCGGCAGGTTTTATGTTAGCGCGGGCGGTTACCGAGGCGTCGTGGAGAAGTGGAGGCATCCTCGGTCACATCATGCGCCACGTGTCGCGCCTGGCCTCAGGCGGTTAGGGCCCGCGCCATTTCGGGCCCATGGAACCCGGGGTATCCAGGCCCGTCTGCCTTTCGCCCAGGGCGCAACGCCTAGCGTGGGCCCAGCGGGCCGTCATCACCAAGCACGTCACCAGGACTCCTCATGAGGCCTTGGCCTCCCGAGCCCCCCTCCTCAGGGAGCGGGCGAGCAAGGCTCAGCACCTCCACCAGTGGCCTCGCGAGGTCCTCTCGCGAGACGACCTCCTGAGGTGGCCTACCGAGGCCCCCTCCTAAGGGCGCACAACACGAAGGCTGTTCGGCACAGCCGCGCGGTCTGGGGCCCATCACGTGGGTGACGCGCGCGGCGACGAGCGGCGACAGAGTCCACGCCAGCAGGCGCGGATGAAGATGGTTTCCTCTTTTATGTTAAGGGAGCAGGGCCAGCTATCTACTCCCCAAAGCAACCCCAAAGGTTGCCCGATCGGTGAAGGAAGACCAAGATGGCGGGCGCGCAGGGCGGAGGTCATCACCGAGCCCACCGGCGCGTCATGGATCACGCTTTGGCAGGCGAAGACCACCTTTAGTCAGGATAGCCTGAGCACATGTCCCCTTTCAAAACCCGCCAAGTGTGGCGGCCCTTCCCGCCTAAGTTTCAAGGGGGAAGAGGACCGATGCGGGTATAAGGGGGGCAGTGATGCCTTTGTAGGGGAGATCGGCTCTTGTTCTCATGATCCCCAACCTTGTACCCTCTCTCACCAGAGCAATACCAACCAAGCAGGAGTAGGGTCTTACACCGCAAGGTGGCCCGAACCTGGGTAAACCGCTGAGTCCATGGTCCGCCCCTCGCTAGCGCGCTCTCTCCGTAACATCACCGTCGCTTAGCCGTGGTAGGAGACGAAGTGGTAGAACGAGCTCACCCCAGTGTTCGAACCTTTGGGTCCCCGAAGCCCGACTTCCGACAAACTACATGATGGACATCACCACCAAATCCCAATGTAAGTTCTCACATATTAGAGAAGGTTTACTCAAAGTCATGAGCCAAAGCATCTCAACAAGATGTGAATACATTGAAATGCTTAAAGTAAAATGGCAACCCCATTTTGAGCTTAAACGATGAGTATGACCTATGATCAAGTGTTCTCACTTGACTCCTAAGTCAATATACTCTAACATAGGTGACCTAGTCGCCGACCCATCTAGATGAAGTTCTCTAGTGTTACTTTTGTTTGTTCTCTTCTTGCTAGAGTGTTTCTTTTTCAAAAAAAAACTTCATCCAGACGTTTCTTTGCTTTTTTCTGTGTTTCTTTTCTTTTCTTCAGTTTCGCTACTAATTCATTGCAAATCTTTGTGAGAATTCCGTTGCCTAGCGAGCCGAGTTGACAAAAAGTTCCTTTGCACCAAACTCAGTTCCACCAAAGTGATACAACTTGGAGTCACTGACTTTGCTGCTTTAAGGAGTATTCAGTCAAATATTTTCTGAGATTTTCTTCTCCAGCTCCACTCAATGATTCTTATCCTCTACTTGCATCTAGAGCCACTCAATGGCTAGATGTGTTTCTCAAGGACCAAACCCACTTGACCAGTAACCTTGAAGTCCCTCCTTGGAAATTGATGTCAAAGGGGGAGAGAGGAATACATAAAAGCTTATCATTACAAGCTCTTCTTTGTAAAAAGGAGAAAGAGATGCATCTTACAAGAGGAGAGAATGTTACATGTTTCTAAGAGGGGAGAAACATGATCAGTTTTTGGTTGTTATTTAGTTTTCTCACCCTACCTGCTCCCAATATCCTATGTCAGATTCAGGGGGAGAGGAAGTTCTTTAAGGGGAGACAACTATTTCTTTCTTTCGGGAAGATGTCTCCTTCAAAGAAGTACTCACCTAGTGATACTCTCTTCTACATGTCATCCCAATCTTGGTTTCTTGTTGATCTTGTGTCTTTTCTTGAAGAAGTTATCTTGTGTTATCTAACCTTGTTTTATCTAGTGTATTTCTTCAGGTACTTGATCAAGAACTTCAAGGTAAGTATATGCATCACACTCATGTACATGATTGACCTCTTGCTAGTATATATTGTTTGCAAGGAGACAATCATGGACATGTGGATACCTAAATGCCATATATATTGCTCTGATGCATATAGCCAAGATACATGTTGCATGTATATTTCCCATGTGATATCATCATTCTATATGCATATCAAAGAAGTACCCACCTAGTGTACTGGAGGTCGAAGTCGACCACTTTATACTTGTCATCCTCAGCAAGCAACTGCTCCATGGTGTTGATGGTGAAAGCACATTTGCTCCCTTGCTGGTTTGGGTAATTTATGCCAACATACATGTTGTTGGACTAATGCCTCTATCTAGTGAATTTCAGACAAGTCCAACAATGGCGTGGCAAGGACAAGAGAATGTGGAACCCCTTCAAAATGCTAAGGACATGGATTGGCAAAAGCTCAAGACTCTACATTTTCTGTTAAGTGACCCAAGATCACATTGAGTCCATATGAAAGCCAATACTATTAAAAGGGGATGAGGTGTTGCTTAATGGTCTTTTTGCTCAAGTGCTTAGTGACAGTACCCAAAAACCCTCAACCACTTTCTCCATCCAAATATGTCCAAAACCTACATTCCAACTCGGCCCCACCAAAATTTCCTATCCGGAGCCACCGAGTTCATCTGGACTTAGCCACTGCCAAAACCCTAACAAATCGGATCCACCGATATGGATCTCGGTCCCATCGAGATGGCCTTGCCAACTCTCTATAATCATTTGCAATTACTTCGGTCCCACTGAGTTTTGCAAATCGGTCTCACTGAGATGGCTTGCCAACTCTCTGTTGCCTTATTGCTTCACTTTGGTCCCACCGAGTTGATGCAATCGGTGTCACCGAGATGAGGTTTTCCCTAACCATTGCACATCGGTCCATCCGAGTTGTTCCAGTCGGTCCCACCGAGATTCCTAACATTCATATCTTTTACACAGTTCGGTGCCACTGAGATTTCTGATCGGTGCCACCGTGTGACGCCCCGAGACCGATGCTCCAGATGTCTTCCTTTTGTTCGTCATCGTTGCCATGTCATTCGTTTGCCTGTTGCACTTTGCCATGTCATCATATGCATTTCATCCGCATGTTTTCATAAACTTGCATCCGTTCCTAGTTGCCGTTTATCTTCGTTGCCGTCGTTGTCCATTTTTGAGACCAACCACACTTGCACGCGCCCGCGGCATCGTTAAATATTATTTTTTTAAGTGGGAATAAAACGTTCTCGGAATGGGTTGAAAGTTGGCATGCGGTCTTGTTATATTGTAGGTAGACCGCCTGCCAAATTTCGTCGCATTCGGAAGTCGTTTGATACCCGATCCATTAAACTATAGTGGCACTATAGCCGGTTTAATTGTCGGACGTTTTTGAAATAAAACTTGTGCTGGGCCGCACCAATTCCCCCTCATCTCAGCCCAAAGTCTCTCTACACAGCCCACTAAGCCCACCTAAAACATCCACTGTTTGAAGTCGTCCGATCGAGATCGAACGACTCAAAACAGCCCCCCCAAACCCCCTCCTACTATATATGGACATTCTACTCCTCCATTTTCGGAAACCCTAGCCCCTAGCCCTTCTTCCCCACTGCCCCGCCACCACTTGGCGGCTCCAGACCGGGCGCGCCGCCACCTGAGCCCGCCTCCACAGTGCCCCTGCCTCCCATGCGCGGGCCCGCCGAGCCCAGATCCCGGCCCTGGAAGCCCATCGGGGCCCGAACCGAGCTCCCGAGCTCCTCTGCCTCCCGCTTGCCGCTGTGCGCCATTGCCCCGCCTCCTCGTCTTCGATAGCCACCGCCCTGCGCCGCCACAACCTAGCTGCCTCGCCAGATCCGCCGCCGCCCGAGCCGCAGCCTAGCCGCCTCACCGCCTCCCGCGAACCCGTCGCCTTCGCGTCGCCGTCGTCGCCGAGCGCCGCCGCACCGAGCCCGCGCAGCGCCGCCCCGCCGCCTAGCGTCCCCGCGACGCGCCTCGCCGCTGCTCGCCGCCCGCTGCCTTCACCGAGCCGCCACACGCCCACGTTGTCCCTAGCCGCCGCGGGACCGCCTCGTCCCGGCGCCGCCGTGTCCCGCGATCCAAATGGCGATGCTGCACCGCGCTGTCCCGGAGCCCCGCCGTCCCGGCACCGCGTCGTCCTGCTCCGTCCCTGGATGCCCGCATCCATCCAACCAAACGCACCGCCCGCGTCCCGGACAACTCCGTCCTGGATTTCCCCGTCCCGTTTTCTGCGTGGTGATTTTCTGCTGTCCTGGGATTTCAACAGCATATAGGCATTTTGTATTGGCTGTAACTTTGTGCATGTTTGTCGGATGGAGATGAACCTTATATGTAAAATGATCTACTCTCTGTGCTCTACATGATGATTGCATTTGCATCCATGTTAGGAGTCATCTACATGTCATTATATCTGTTGCAAAAGTGCATCCTAATGTTACTGCAGAAAACTGTTAATATTTCTCATTTTGTCATTTTTGTGTGATTTAATGCATGCACCATATGAGCAACTTGTCAACATGACTTTGGTGCATTTTCATGTGTTTTTGCTGGTAGTATTTATTTCATGCCATTATATGCCTTGATGTGAGTGCCATGAGCTTGTAAACATGCCTAGTTAATGTTGCTGTTCTGAGGAAAAGCTGTCTGTAATAAAACTTGCCAACTTTGCTTGAAGGTTGCCACTAATCTATTGCTCATATGCATATGATTCCTTCATGAGATTTGGTCTATGTAATGTCTACTTTGATGCCATGCCTTTGGTTGCCATGTAAAGTTCCTGTAGCATGTCTCTTTCTTGCTCTCAAGTTGCCATCCTATTAACTCTGCTCATGTATATGCCCTGTTTAGCAGAACATTGCATTTTGCATGGATCATATTGACTTAACCTTGATGCTTATGAACCTGAACCTTTAAGATAAATGGGAGTTTATCATGTCTATTTCAAGTGCATATCAAGTTTGTACCCATCATGTGCCTGTAGCTTGCTGGTTTGGTGTTTGCAAAGTGCCATGTTGCTGTTTTGGGCAGGTTGCTATTATAACTTGTGTAGAGTGTATGTGTTGAACCGTTGCTCCGTTTTGATCATGTCCTATATGAAACTTGCTTAGAATTGTGCGTAGCTTCATATTGTCATGTTGCATCCTTGATTTGAGAGTGTGTTGTTGATGTTTCCATGCATTTTGTACCATATGCCATGTTAAACTTGTTTAGCTCATATCTTCTAGACCGTAGCTCCGAATTAAATGATCTACATATGTAACTTGACTAGAAAAACACGTAGATCTTCATGGTGCATCTTAACTTGCTGTTTAACAACTTTAACATTGTGTTTAATTCAGATCAGTACTAATTTCGAAATTTGCATATGGGGATTTTCCGGAATTGTTGTTTGTGTTTCCGGCCTCATTTAAACTTGCCTAGTTGTATGGATTGCTTATGCTTCATCTCTTGCCATGTTTAACAACATTTAATCTTGTCATGCATCATATTTGGCTTGTGCATCATGCCATGTTTATGCTTGTGTGTGTTACCATGTTGTTTGCTTCTTTCCGGTTGTGCTTCTTCTCGATAGTTCTGCTTTCGATGCGGTTGTGAGGATTCGTTTGACTACGTATGTTTGTCTTCTACATGGACTCGATCTTGTTCCGAGCAGGATTTCAGGCAAGATGATCATGACCTTGGATATCTTTACTATCGTTGCTTGCTAGTTTTCTCGTTGCTATCGCTATGTCGCGCTTCCTACCACATATATGTCAGCCTCCCATATGCCATGATACAGCCTCTAACCACCCTTACCCAGCAAACCGTTGTTTGGCTATGTTACCACTTTGTTCAGCCCCTTTCTTATAGCGTTGCTAGTTGCAGGTGCTCTTGCAGGTTGTTCCATGTGGGGACATGGATATGTTGGGATATCACAATATCTCTTATTTAATTAATACATCTATATACTTGGTATTGGGTGGAAGGCTCGGCCTTTTGCCTAGTGTTTTGTTCCACTCAAGCCGCCCTAGTTTCCGTAATGCTGGTGTTATGATCCATGTTTAGCGTTCCTAACATGCTCAGGGGAATGGGACCCTCTTGACAGTTCGCTTTGAATAACCGCTTCCAGCAAGGACCAACATTGGTTTTAACATTTGCCAACATAATAATACTGAACTAAATAATTAATTGGCATAGGGCATCATGAACCCGAGGATTCTTTTAATTCCACATAATACAGGTGGGCTAGTGCTGATGGTGTTGGTCCAAACTGGGCGATGTCCGGCGCCGCCTGGGCAACCAGGGTCTCAGCTAGCCCGACGTCCGGCCCATCTGGTGTGCCCTGAGAACGAGATACGTGCGACTCCTATCAGGATTGTCGGTATACCGGGAGGTCTTGCTGGAATTGTGTTACCATTGTCGAAATGTCTTGTGCACCGGGATTCCGAGGATACTTTGGGCTATCTCGAGGTTGAGGTATTTCCACCGCAGCTTGTGTAGACTTATGATGGGCCAGGTTGGAACACCCCTGCAGGGTTAAATCTTACGTGAAGCCGTGCCCGCGGTTATGTGGCACCTGGAGATTTATAACCTCCGGTTGTAGAGAACTTGACACTAAATCCTAATTAAAATACACCAACCGTGTGCGTAACCGTGACCGTTTCTTTTCGAGGAAGTTCGAGAAGAGAACACGGTGGGGTTATGTTGGACTCATAAGTAGGTGTACAGGATCACTTAGTGATCATTTGTAGTTTGCGACCGTTTTGCGTAGATGCTCTTCTTATTCTTGTACTCGTAAGTTAGCCAACATATAATGCTTAGTGCTTGCTGCAACCTCACCACCTTACCCCCTCCATACCCATTAAGCTTTGATAGTCTTGCTACCCATGGTTATGGGATTGCTGAGTCCTCGTGGCTCACAGTTTACTACAACAATAGCCGCAGGTACTGGTAATGCGATGATCTGACGTGAGAGCGATGTTCGTTTGCCTTTGGAGTTCTTCTTCTGCTTCTTCTTCTTCGTCGATCTTGGAATAGGTTCCTGGTCAGCAGCCTGGGCTAGCAGGGTGGATGTCGTTCTTCTTTTCGTTTGATTTCATCCGTAGTCGGATGCTGCCCTTCTGTATGATGTTTGTTATGTATTGATGTATTCATGTGATGATTGTATGTATTTATATGTATCCCCATCTATTATGTATGTGGTATGATGTAATGATATCCACCTTGCAAGCGTCTTCGATATGCGCTTCTATCCCTGGTGGGGCCTCCGAGTCCCTCGAGGATAGGATCGCATATTGGGCATGACAAGTTGGTATCAGAGCCTCGACCGACCATAGGAGCCCCCTTGATTGATCGAACCATTGGCGAGTCTAGAAGAAAAACTATTTTGAGTCTAGTTATATATCGGAGAGTAGGAATTCTTTTTACTCCTTATCCCCTTCGTCGCTCTGGTGAGGAATTGTGACGTATGTGTTTTGATTCTACTATCTCTTCTCACTCAAATTTTTTTAGGATCACGCGGGTATTGTTGGAATGTTTGCGATATCGTTGTGACGGGAATTCTGTCTTGGTGCCTCCTGACCGTATGGATTGGACCCGGGGAGTTGAGCTCCAAGGGGTTTTTGTCACATTCGCTATCGTTTCAGTTCCTAAATACCAGAGGACGCCGACATCGAAACGCATCTATACTTTTTGTGGTGGCAAATAGGGCCGTGACTTTTCCCCAGTACTGGTGGAGATAGCGCGGATGATCCACTATGACTAGTATCGCTGTGCTTCGAAGGTCTGAGGTAGATGGATTTGCAAAGTTTCTTGGTCGTGTGTGAAGGTTGCGGATTGGTTGCAGCTGATTAGGATATTATTGTTGTTGTGTGCTGAGTAGGTTCCCATATCCGCAACCTGATCTTATAACCAAGAAGTTTCGGGAGTTCTTAGGTGGTAATTCAAGTATTACCTAGAATATCTTTTCCAATAGACACATGATACGATATGGGGTCTATCATATGTTTGTTCCGGCTTATTCTACAAGCCAAATCCTTGTGTTTTTTTTGTTGTGGTATTTGAGTTGCTTCGAAGTCAAGTGTTGATTCCATACCTTTCCTAAGCGGTGTTCTCATATTTCTATGGGAGTGCTAATCCTTCTTGATCATCAATATTGTCATGGAAAATTATTCTCAACCAGCATGCTTCTCTTCGAGTTAATTCAATCCTTTCAACATTTGCAAGATCAATTCTCAGCTTCTCGACGTTGTTCGCTTCACCCGTCCCAAGTTGTCTTTATTTTTCCCACCCTCCCACCCTTTTTCTTCGCGGAGTCAAAATTCTCAAAGCAATTATCCATTGTATTCATGGGAAGTCTCTACATTCTTTTTCTTCAACGTTCTTAACCGGTGATTCTCATGAAGATGCTCAGGAGCTGCAAGTTCACCATTCTTCATTCTCGGTGGAATCAATTCAAGCTTTCGACGTTGTCCATATCCTTTTCTTTTGTTCACATATTTTTCCCATGTTGGAAATTCTTACCTAAGCATATCTTGTTCATTCACCTCTCTCTATCCTTTTCCGGTGCGAAGAAATTATCTCAGAAGATTCATTTTTCCATTCAAGATCCGTTCGACATATTTCGAGGTTGTTACCTCATTCAAGTCATTTAATTCAACCGGTGCAATCTCTCTTTCTGAGCATTCGTTCCAACGGTGTTTCTTTTGAGTGGGCCTTAACCCACAGGTCTTTTCCCAGGATCTTACCTGACTCTTCTAGTTTTCACGGAGTTATTCTCAAATTATTTCAAAGTTTGACGTAAGAATGGATTCCATCAGTCAATTGCCTTCTCCAAGAGCGCTTTCAAATTATTTTCATCTTTGGCTCAACATTTCTATTCTTCATTGTTCCGGAGTGTCTCATCACTTTTGGTGGTGTTTCTCGTCGTCATTCTCATCGTTCAAGACCGAAGAAGAGTTTCTCTTAAAGCATATCCGTTCTCTTGGATATTCAGGGTTCAAGATTGATGTTAGCCTGTCAAGTCATTTCTAATCGTGAGAAATTCTTTTCGTACCCATCCGGAGCATTTCATGAATTCTTTCCATTTTCGATTCTCCGAAGGCCATCATTTCAGAAGAATTCTTCATTCTCAACGTTCATCTCTCGTTCTCAAATTCTTCCAGTGCATCGTTCAAGTATTCTAGCTCGTGATCTCTTCGTTCTCTACTATATAAATTCACTCAACTATTTTTGTTCGTTTCTAATTCTTCCCGGTGGTTCGTTCTCTTTTCTTCGTTCATTTTTAATTCTTACGGTGGTTCGTTCAACATTCCTCTTCCGTTGTTATCGTATCAATTCATTCATTCTTTCCAAATCCTAACGGTGTTTCCTCGAAGAATTCGTCAAGTTGGCGCTATATCTCTCTTAATATTTTCAAGAAGAATAAGTAGTATGCAAATCCATTGCTTTTCATCAATTTATTTTGATGAAGGATAGACATATCATAATTCTTATTCTTGTTTCATGGAGGTGATTTAATTCCTTCTTCCGGAGTTTGTTCTTAATGAATAAATTCTTAGTTCTAGCTGTTCATCTTTCTTTTCCGGAGTTCCAAGTTTTCTCGGTTATCTTGTCAGGAAGCTCCATCTAAATCATCACAAGGCTTCATCCTGTTCCTTGCAACCTTCCTTTTGTTTTGATCATCTTGTTATCCATCCGGATTTCTTGGAGAGTTTCTTCATGGTGGTTCATTAAGGATTTAATTTATTCTCGAAGTGTTTCTTCAAGATTTCATTGGAGGAGCTCAAGTATTCATCTCCCTTGTTTTTTGAGGTGGTGTTATGTCTTTCTTGACAATGTCCCTTCGTGTTTCATGATTCACAAGTTGCCAGGAATGAGATATTTAAACCCATCATTTTTCCCTTCGTTCAGGAGATCCTTTTCAACCCATCAATCTATTCGTTGGAGTTATCTTGGTATCGATTTCACCTAAAGCATTTTCCTAAGGATTGTTGCTATTTGTGGTGATTATCCATGATCCAAGCTTGCTCTTTATCCTCTCGGTGCAAGAAGTTTTTCATCTCCATGTTGCTCTCAAGCAATCAATTGTTCCGTTAGTGGCAGGTTTTCACCTCAAATGTTGAGATGTTTTCCATAAGACCACAACAAGCTTATTCTATTCGTTGTTGATTTTCCAACAACTCCGTTCAATCCTTCTTGTGAGGATGCTTTTCAAATTCATTGTGAGAGAAGTTGTCATTTTCTTCTCCGTTCCTTTCTTTCCAACGATCTAACTTCTACTCTTTCGTTCCGGAGGCATTGTGGTGTTTCTCTCTTCGACCCATTATCTCATTTCGCCAAGATCATGTTCTTTCCTTGCTTATCCATTTTACCGGAGTGTTATGTTCACTTTTCAAGTTCTTTTCATCTTATCAAGTTTTCCTTCTCTTTTCTACCGAAGTGCTGCCCAAATTCTTTTTGTTCTCATTCCTTATCTATCTCGGTTCAACCAGAGTGGTTTCGAATTCTTGCTTGTTCCTTCAAGCCATTCTTCAACTCGTTGTAACCTTCGAGGTTTGTTGGTTTCACTCGTTTGTCCAAGAAGCAACTTTCTTTTACCTCTTCCTCTTCCCCTTCCGGTTCCTTCCTAAGATCTCGGGTCGAGATCTTCTGTTAGTGGGGGAGAGTTGTGACGCCCCGAGACCGATGCTCCAGATGTCTTCCTTTTGTTCGTCGTCGTTGCCAAGTCATTCGTTTGCCTGTTGCACTTTGCCATGTCATCATATGCATTTCATCCGCATGTTTTCATAAACTTGCATCCGTTCCTAGTTGCCGTTTATCTTCGTTGCCGTCGTTGTCCATTTTTGAGACCAACCACACTTGCACGCGCCCGCGGCAGCGTTAAATATTATTATTTTAAGTGGGAATCAAACGTTCTCAAAATGGGTTGAAAGTTGGCATGCGGTCTTGTTATATTGTAGGTAGACCGCCTGCCAAATTTCGTCGCATTCGGAAGTCGTTTGATACCCGATCCATTAAACTATAGTGGCACTATAGCCGGTTTAATTGTCGGACGTTTTCGAAATAAAACTTGTGCCGGGCCGCACCAATTCCCCCTCATCTCAGCCCAAAGTCTCTCTACACAGCCCACTAAGCCCACCTAAAACATCCACTGTTTGAAGTCGTCCGATCGAGATCGAACGACTCAAAACAGCCCCCCAAACCCCCTCCTGCTATATATGGACATCCTACTCCTCCATTTTCGGAAACCCTAGCCCCAAGCCCTTCCTCCCCACTGCCCCGCCGCCACTTGGCGCCACCAGACCGGGCACGCCGCCACCTGAGCCCGCCTCCACAGTGCCCCTGCCTCCCACGCGCGGGCCCGCCGAGCCCAGATCCCGGCCCTGGAAGCCCATCGGGGCCCGAACTGAGCTCCCGAGCTCCTCTGCCGCCCGCTCGCCGTTGTGCGCCGTCGCCCCGCCACCTCGTCTCCGACCGCCACGGCCCTGCGCCGCCGCAGCCTAGCCGCCTCGCTGCCGTGCGCCACCCGCGCCGCCCGGATCTGCCTCACCGCCCCGCCGCCTTGCCGCGCCGCCGCCTCGCCAGATCCGCCGCCGCCCGAGCCGCAGCCTAGCCGCCTCGCCGCCTCCCGCGAACCCGTCGCCTTCGCGTCGCCGAGCGCCGCCGCCCCGAGATCGCGCAGCGCCGCCCCGCCGCCTGGCCTCCCCGCACCGGGCCTCGCCGCTGCTCGCCGCCCGCTGCCTTCACCACGCCGCCGCACGCCCGCGTCGTCCCTAGCCGCCGCAGGACCGCCTCGTCCCGGCGCCGCCGTGTCCCGCGATCCAAACGGCGATGCTGCACCGCGCTGTCCCGGAGCCCCGCCGTCCCGGCACCGCGTCGTCCTGCTCCGTCCCTGGATGCCCGCATCCATCCAACCAAACGCATCGCCAACGTCCCGGACAGCTCCATCCTGGATTTCCCCGTCCCGTTTTCTGCGAGGTGATTTTCTGCTATCCTGGGATTTCAACAGCATATAGGCATTTTGTATTGGCTGTAACTTTGTGCATGTTTGTCGGATGGAGATGAACCTTATATGTAAAATGATCTACTCTCTGTGCTCTACATGATGATTGCATTTGCATCCATGTTAGGAGTCATCTACATGTCATTATATCTGTTGCAAAAGTGCATCCTAATGTTACTGCAGAAAACTGTTAATATTTGTCATTTTGTCATTTTTGTGTGATTTAATGCATGCACCATATGAGCAACTTGTCAACATGACTTTAGTGCATTTTCATGTGTTTTTGCTGGTAGTATTTATTTCATGCCATGATATGCCTTGATGTGAGTGCCATGAGCTTGTAAACATGCCTAGTTAGTGTTGCTGTTCTGAGGGAAACCTGTCTGTAATAAAACTTGCCAACTTTGCTTGATGGTTGCCACTAATCTATTGCTCATATGCATATGATTCCTTCATGAGATTTGGTCTATGTAATGTCTACTTTGATGCCATGCCTTTGGTTGCCATGTAAAGTTCCTGTAGCATGTCTCTTTCTTGCTCTCAAGTTGCCATCCTATTAACTCTGCTCGTGTATATGCCCTGTTTAGCAGAACATTGCATTTTGCATGGATCATATTGACTTAACCTTGATGCTTATGAACCTGAACCTTTAAGATAAATTGGAGTATATCATGTCTATTTTAAGTGCATATCAGGTTTGTACCCATCATGTGCCTGTAGCTTGCTATTTTGGTGTTTGCAAAGTGCCATGTTGCTGTTTTGGGCAGGTTGCTATTATAACTTGTGGAGAGTGTTTGTGTTGAACCGTTGCTCCGTTTTGATCATGTCCTATATGAAACTTGCTTAGAATTGTGTGTAGCTTAATATTGTCTTGTTGCATCCTTGATTTGAGAGTGTGTTGTTGATGTTTCCATGCATTTTGTACCATATGCCATGTTAAACTTGTTTAGCTCATATCTTCTAGACCGTAGCTCCGAAATAAATGATCTACATATGTAACTTGACTAGAAAAACGCGTAGATCATCATGGTGCATCTTAACTTGCTATTTAACAACTTTAACATTGTGTTTAATTCAGATCAGTACTAATTTCGAAATTTGCATATGGGGATTTTCCGGAATTGTTGTTTGTGTTTCCGGCCTCATTTAAACTTGCCTAGTTGTATTGATTGCTTATGCTTCATCTCTTGCCATGTTTAACAACATTTAATCTTGTCATGCATCATATTTGGCTTGTGCATCATGCCATGTTTATGCTTGTGTGTTTACCATGTTGTTTGCTTCTTTCCGGTTGTGCTTCTTCTCGATAGTTCTGCTTTCGATGCGGTTGTGAGGATTCATTCGACTACGTGTGTTCGTCTTCTTCATGGACACGATCTTCTTCCGAGCAGGATTTCAGGCAAGATGATCATGGCCTTGGATATCTTTACTATCGTTGCTTGCTAGTTGTCTCGTTGCTATCGCTATGTCGCGCTTCCTACCACATATATGTCAGCCTCCCATATGCCATGATACAGCCTCTAACCACCCTTACCCAGCAAACCGTTGTTTGGCTATGTTACCGCTTTGCTCAGCCCCTTTCTTATAGCGTTGCTAGTTGCAGGTGCTCTTGCAGGTTGTTCCATGTTGGGACATGGATATGTTGGGATATCACAATATCTCTTATTTAATTAATGCATCAATATACTTGGTATTGGGTGGAAGGCTCGGCCTTTTGCCTAGTGTTTTGTTCCACTCAAGCCGCCCTAGTTTCCGTAATGCTGGTGTTATGATCCATGTTTAGCGTTCCTAACATGCTCAGGGGAATGGGACCCTCTTGACAGTTCACTTTGAATAACCGCTTCCAGCAAGGCCCAACATTGGTTTTAACATTTTCCAACATAATAATACTGAACTAAATAATTAATTGGCATAGGGCGTCAGGAACCCGAGGGTTCTTTTAATTCCACATAATACAGGTGGGCCAGTGCTGATGGTGTTGGTCCAAACTGGGCGATGTCCGGCGCCCCCTGGGCAACCAGGGTCTCAGCTAACCCGACGTCCGGCCCATCCGGTGTGCCCTGAGAACGAGATACATGCGACTCCTATCAGGATTGTCGGTATACCGGGATTTCTTGCTGGAATTGTGTTACCATTGTCGAAATGTCTTGTGCACCGGGATTCCGAGGATACTTTGGGCTATCTCGAGGTTGAGGTATTTCCACCGCAGCTTGTGTAGGCTTATGATGGGCCAGATTGGAACACCCCTGCAGGGTTAAATCTTACGTGAAGCGGAGCCCGCGGTTATGTGGCACTTGGAGATTTATAACCTCCGGTTGTACAGAACTTGACACTAAATCCTAATTAAAATACACCAACCGTGTGCGTAACCGCGACCGTGTCTTTTCGAGGAAGTTCGAGAAGAGAACACGGTGGGGTTATGTTTGACTCGTAAGTAGGTGTTCAGGATCACTTAGTGATCATTTGTAGTTTGCGACCGTTTTGCATAGATGCTCTTCTTATTCTTGTACTCATAAGTTAGCCACCATATAATGCTTAGTGCTTGCTGCAACCTCACCACCTTACCCCCTCCATACCCATTAAGCTTTGATAGTCTTGCTACCCATGGTTATGGGATTGCTGAGTCCTCGTGGCTCATAGTTTACTACAACAACAGCTGCAGGTACAGGTAATGCGATGATCTGACGTGAGAGCGATGTTCGTTTGCCTTTGGAGTTCTTCTTCTGCTTCTTCTTCTTCGTCGATCTTGGAATAGGTTCCTGGTCGGTAGCCTAGGTTAGTAGGGTGGATGTCCTTCTTCTTTTTGTTTGATTTCATCCGTAGTCGGATGCTGCCCTTCTGTACGATGTTTGTTATGTATTGATGTATTCATGTGATGATTGTATGTATTTATATGTATCCCCATCTATTATGTATGTGGTACGATGTAATGATATCCACCTTGCAAGCGTCTTCGATATGCACTTCTATCCCTGGTGGGGCCTCCGAGTCCCTCGAGGATAGGATCGCATATTGGGCGTGACACACCGAGTTGGGTCAAAAGTGTGTAACGGTTGGATTTTGTGTGGAGGCTATATATACCCCTCCACCCCTTCTTACTCAGTAAGGAGAGCCATCAGAACGTGCCTACACTTCCACCATACATTTTCTGAGAGAGAGCCACCTACTCATGTGTTGAGATCAAGACATTCCAATCAAACCATTTGAACCTTGATTTCTAGCCTTTCCCAAGTTGCTTTCCACTCAAATCCTTCTTCCACATAGCCAAATCTGTGAGGAGTTGTTTGAGTGTTGGGGAGACTATCATTTGAAGCACAAGAGCAAGGAGTTCATCAACAACACACCGTCTATTACCTTTTGGAGAGTGGTGTCTCCTCGATTGGTTAGGTGTCACTTGGGAGCCTCCGACATGATGTCGAGTTGAACCAAGGAGTTTGTAAGGGCAAGGAGATCGCCTACTTCGTGAAGATCTACCCCGAGTGAGGCTAGTCCTTTATGGACGTAAGCCATGATGGAATAGACAAGGTTGCTTCTTCATGGACCCTTCGTGGGTGGAGCCCTCCATGGACTCGCGCAGCCATTACCCTTCGTGGATTGAAGTCTCCATCAACGTGGATGTATGATAGCACCACCTATCGGAACCACGCCAAAAACCACCATGTCTTCATTGCGTTTGATCTTCCATACTCTACCCCTTTACTTTCCGCACATTTACATGCTTTACTATTTCCGCTGCTCAATCTCTAGATATGCATGTGTAGGAAGTATTGGTGTTATCTTAACTTGTGCCAAAATCTGCCTAAGTTCCAAGAGAAACTAAAAACTGCAACTTTGGTCGGTTAAGTATCTATTCACCCCCCTCTAGACCTATCTCCTCGATCCCACAGATGGTCTCCTCCACCACGACCGGGTCATTGGTGTACACCACCGAGAGGTCCTTCCCCCTCACGTGGGTGTCCATAGGATACATGCCATACTCCATTGGAGCGCTGCTAGATATCCTCTTTGTATGTGTCATCGTGGGTGTGCCTGTTGTGTTATGGGGCACGATTGAAAGGTTGAAGAGACTAAGGTTATAATGGCCGTGGGAATAAATGGGGAGGCCGAATGGCCAGGAGTATCGGCATGTCTGGATGGCAGTTGTTACAGCGCGTAACTACATCGTGCTGCACGTATTAACCGCATCGTGGCGACACGCGCGGCGCAATCGCATGCATATGGCACCCAGAACGTGATCGTGCACTGGCGCAATCGCATGCATATGGCACCCAGAAAGAGTGCGTGAGGAGGGATGCGAGCAGAGCGCGTGGAGGGACGCCACAGCAGAGCACGCGCAGAGGGACACGAGCAGAGCGCGCCGTGGTCGCCTCAATGTCGACCAGAGCGCGCAGAGGGATGCGAGCAGAGCGTGCCACGATTGCCTCAACGGCGTGCAACCACCTACGTATAGCATTTCTGGTCAACCGTCTGGCACCCGTGGTAGGCGCGATGGCCCATCCATCGGAGGCCCATCCATCAGACACGGTCACGATATCTGGACCGTCTGTGATAGTGAGCAGACACGTACACAATTGAGAACACGGGCCCACGTACGCCATCCAGGAACCGTTTCGTGCTTCGAACCCAAAACCATCAATAAATTTTGAGCTTGTTTCTCATCACATTCCAAATTACCACGCAATAATTAATTGCAAGTCTGTTCACACCTATGAAACCTAAACGTGTTCCCACTTAGCAGTTGTTTACTAGTCGTCTATAAAAACTACCCACTGGAAAATTACTGCACATTCCTCTCCTCATCACCAAACAAACAGGTCTTTCTGGTTAGTCGTACCTTGTGTCTGCCATGGCCGGTGGGAGGAGTTCTGGGTCGCCATATAACCAGGGAGCAAAGACCAAGGCTGTGGAAGCAATAGAGAGGTCCCACCGCGCCGCGTTAGCCATAGTAGAGATGTCCCGCGGTGCCGCGGAGGCCTCAAATGATCTCTCGCGGAAAGGCGAGGGCTCGTGGCGAACTGGACGAGCTGACAATGGTGGATTCCTTAGCTAGCGACGACATGCGGGCTGAGCTCATTAAGCAGAAGGAGGCGAACGCCTGCGTGGTGAAGCTGCTGGAGGAGACCAATGCCTCGGTTGAGAAGGCGACCGGCCTCATCGAGCAACAAATGGCTCACAATGTGAAGCTATAGGATCGATAAGATAGGTCTAGAGGGGGGGGGGTGAATAGACACTTAACAAGCCAAAGGTGCAGTTTTTAGTTTTCTTTAAGTTTAGGCAGATTTTGGAACTAGTTAAGAAACAACCAATACTCTCTACACATGCATACCTAGAGATAGGGCAGCGGAAGTAGTACAACATGCAAGTGTGCATAAAGTAATGGGGTAGAGATGAGAAGATCAAACACAATGAAGACACGGTGATTTTTGGCATGGTTCCGATAGGTGGTGTTATCATACGTCCATGTTGATGGAGACTTCAACCCACAGAGGGTAACGGCTGCTTGAGTCCATAGAGGGCTCCACCCACGAAGGGTCCATGAAGAAGCAACCTTGTCTATTCCACCATGGCTTACATCCACGAAGGACTATCCTCACTCTCCAAAAGGTAACAGATGGTGTTGTTGATGATGAACTCCTTGCTCTTGTGCTTCAAATGATAGTCTCCTCAACACTCAATAACTCTCTCACAGATTTGGCTTTGGTAGGAGAGGGGATTGAAGTGGAAAGCAACTTGGGGAGGCTTGAAATCAAGGTTCAAATGGTTGGATTGGAATCTCTTGATCTCAACACATGAGTAGCTGGTTCTCTCTCAGAAAATGAATGGTGTAAGTGTAGGTTCATTCTAATGGCTTTTGACCCAACTCGGTGACACCGATCAGAAATCCAACCATTACAAGCTTTTGACCCAACTCGGTGACACCGATCAGAAATCTCGGTGAGACTGGCCTGTGTAAAAGACTTGACCGTTTGGCGTTTCGGTGAGACCAAATCAAGATTCTCAGTGGGACTAATATGTAATGACTCAAGCAAGACTTCATCTCGGTAATTTCAATTGTTTCAAGTCGGTGATTCCGAAGTGAAACAACTGGCTTACAAAAACTTGGTTAGTGCAAATCGGTGAGACCGATTGTCATCTCGGTGAAACCGAAAATCTAGGGTTTGGCTGTGGCAGTGTATAGGATCATCTTGGTGGGTTCGGATGGGAGTATTTCGGTGGGACCAAGATGGACTTTTAGGGTTTGGACATATATGAGTTGGATAAAACGGTTGAGGGTCCTTAGAGCAATATCATCAAGCACTTGAGCAATTAAGTCATGATCAAAACCTCATCTCCTTTTAATAGTATTGGCTTTCCTATGGACTCAATGTGATCTTGGATCACTTAACCAAAAATGTAGAGTCTTGAAGCTTTGCCAATCCATGTCCTTAGCATTTTGAAGGGTTCCACAATCTCATGTCCTTGCCATGCCAATGTTGAACTTTTCTGAAATATACTAGATGAAAGTGTTAGTTATGTATGTTGACATGAATTACCAAAACCACCAAGGGGGCAAATGTGCTTTCAATCTCCCCCTTTTTGGTAGTTGATGACAACATACATCAAAGCTTCAAATAAGAATGTATCACAAAGATATATGAAGACTTTGGAAGACATGAAACATGCATAAGCTCCCCCTACAAATGTGCAGTCTTTTAAAAGAGTAATAGCTTTTGGAATGCAAGTGCACAGCAGGATGGAAAACTTGATGAGTTACATGTATCTTGGCCACATGCATCAGAGCAAAAGAAATGGAAATGAAACACCTTCATGTTCCTGATTCTCTCTTGCAAACAATATGTGCAATAAGCAAGAGATCATCAATTGCATGAGTTAATGCATATACTTACCTTGAGGTGCTTGAGAATTTCCTAAAGAAATAAGCTTGAGAAAACAGGGTTAGATAACACAAGGAAATTTCTTCAAGAAAGGGAACAAGAACATCAAGAGTACCAAGATTGGGATGACATGTAGGAAATGGTATCACAGAGTGAATACTTCCTTAAGTGCAAGCATGTCCCCAAAAGATCAACTAAGAATTTACAATGAATTTCCAAAGATTTTCTCCCCAATACTTGACTTGAGCTTCCTCTCCCCCTGAATCTTAGAGTTAGATATTGGAAGTGGGTAGGGTGAGACAAAATCAGAGCAAACACACAAAAATAACAACATAGTAAATCAACTATCAACTAGGATCGAATACATGTTTCTCCCCTCTTAGAAGCATGTAGAGTTCTCTCCTCTTATAAAATGCATCTTTCTCCCTTTAGGGTGTCATAGATGAGCTTTGATGTGCATCTCTCTCTCCCCCTTTGACATCAATTTCCAGGAAGGGTCTAGCTTCAAGGTTGCCAGTCAAGTGAGTATGGTCCTTGAGAGGCACAACTAGCTGGAATTTTGCTTGAGATGTAGGCAGAGGAAAAAGAATCATTGAGTGGAGCTGGAAATAGAAGAACAAAGAGATCTTGGCAAAAAGTTCCATTATGCAGCGAAATCGGTGTCTCCGATTAGTATCAATCGGTGAGTCCAAAATGGATGTCACTGATTGATCACATCGGTGGATCCGAGTCTGTCCTCTTCGGTTGTACCGATGAACATGTATGCAATGTAGATTGCATCTCGGTGGCACCGGTGCATTTCAGATTGGTGATGCCGAATTCGAAGCAGAAAAGAAATTTTTGTCAACTCAGCTCACTTAGCAATAAGATTTCACAAGGATATTCAATGAATTCGAATAAGATTTGCAATGAATTGACTGGAAAAAAAAGAACAGCTAGATGAAGGTTTCACCCGAGTAAAGTCAAGAAAGCACTTAGTGAACTTCATCTAGGTGGGTCAGCGACTAGGTCACCTATGTTAGAGTATATTGACTTAGGAGTCAAGTGAGAGCACTTGATCATAGGTCATACTCATCGTTAAGCTCAAAATGGGGTTACCATTATTCGTTTAAGCATTTCAATGTATTCACATCTTGTTGAGTTGCTTGGGCTCATGTCTTTGAGTAAAGCTTCTCTAAGATGTGCTTACTTACATTGAGTTTGGTTGTTGTTGACTTTGTCATGTAGTTGAACTTGTTGTGGATGCTCGTGATGGAAGTTGGGAGCAATCCTTATTCTTTTGCAATTCATCTTCCTACATGGGTTAGTCTTGCAAGGAACAACATGTATATCCAAAATGACAAGAATGAAAGTGAATTATCAAATGTTTTCAAAGGATATTTCATTGTTGTCTTGTTCCTTCCACACAAAACATAGGTCCTTGTTACTTGGTTCATGCAAGATTGCTTAAGATAGGAGAGGGATGCAATCTTGTGAAATGAAGCTTATCCAAGTACCTACAAGGAGGTTAAATGCAATGCAAGGGAGCAATGTATCCAAGATGTGAAATGATCATCATAAGAGAAATATCAAGGATTAGTCATGAAAACTCATGCCCTTACATGCATCCAAGTGAGCTTTTAGTTCACATTGGAGGCATCAATGATATTCAACTCACTTCTCAAGTGGCAAAATATCTACTCATCAAGAGGTTTAGTGAAGATATCCGCCAATTGTTTGTCGGTACGAACATGGTTAACGTCAATCTCTCCTTTAGCAACATGATCTCGAATGAAATGGTGACGAACTTCAATATGCTTGGTTCAAGAATGTTGTATGGGATTGTGTGCAATCTTAATAGCACTCTCATTGTCAAAAAATAATGGAACATGTTTCACATGTACCCCATAATCTTTGAGAGTTTGTGTCATCCATAGTATTTGAGCACAACATGATCCGGCGGCAATGTATTCCGCTTCGGCAGTAGATAGAGATACCGAATTTTGCTTCGTGGAAGACCAAGACACAAGAGATCTACCAAGAAATTGACATGTACCTGATGTGGATTTTCTATCAACCTTGTCTCCGGGATAGTACGAATCGGAGTAGCCAACGAGATCAAAAGAGGATCCTTTGGGATACCAAATGCCAAATTTTGGTGTATGTAACAAGTACCTCACAATTCTTTTCACGGCCTTAAGATGACATTCCTTTGGTGCCGCTTGGTAATGAGCACGCCTACACACACTTAGCATAATGTCGGGACGGGAGGCACATAGATATAACAATGAACCAATCATAGATCGGTAAACCTTTTGATCAACCAGTTTGCCATCCTTAGTCAAGTCAAGATGTCCACTAGTAGGCATGGGAGTTTTCATACCTTTACTTTCTTGCATGTTGAACTTCTTGAATAAGTCCTTGGTATACTTTGTTTGAGAAACAATGGTACCCTCTTTAGTTTGCTTGATTTGCAAACCAAGGAAGAATTTGAGTTCACACATCATAGACATCTCATACTTCTCCGACATCAACCTTCCAAACTTTTCACTAAAAGAAGGATTAGTAGATCCAAAAATGATATCATCAACATATATTTGGCATACAAAAAGTTCTCCATTAACCCTTTTAGTGAATAAGGTTGAATCAATTTTCCCAATTTCGAAACCCTTTTCAAGAAGAAACTTTGTTAAGCATTTGTACCAAGCTCTAGGGGCTTGCTTGAGACCATAAAGAGCTTTACGAAGTTTATAAACATGGTTTGGTTTCTTGGGATTAACAAAGCTGGGAGGTTGTCTAACATAAACTTCCTCCTCAATTTCACCATTTAAAAAGGGTGATATCATGGTGATTGGCATAAGCAAGAAGGATGCGAATGGACTCAAGTCTAGCAACGGGGGCATAGGTCTCACCATAGTCCATACCTTCGACTTGTGTGTAGCCTTGAGCCACTAGGCGATCCTTGTTGCGTACAACTTGTCCATCCTCATCTTGCTTGTTCCGAAACACCCATTTGGTTCCGATGACGTTTTGCTCATCTTTGGGCTTCTCAACCAACGTCCAAACTTGATTCCTGTCAAAGTTGTGTAGTTCTTCATGCATAGCATGTACCCAATTCGGGTCTTTGAGAGCTTCTTCTACCTTCATAGGTTCAATACTAGAGATGAATGAGTAATGCTCACAAAAGTTAGCCAAACGAGATTTAGAGTGAGTGATTCTCCCGGATTTGATGTCGCCAAGAAGTTGTTCCACTGGATGATTCTTGTCAATTCTTGCTCTAACTCGAGGTAGCTCTTGCTTGGGTTGTGATGAGGGTCCCTCATCATCATCATTGTCTTCCTCATTGTTTTTGTTGTCATTGTTCTCATGAGGTGGTGGAGACAAAGGTTGTGGTGGATCTTCTTGTTGCACTTCCTCATTCTCTTCGTCTTGACAAGTACCACTTGTGGATGCCTCCATGTCAACTTGTGGATCTCCTTGACGTGAAATGGGGGCTTCCACTTGAGTAGACGAAGTACTATCCTTCACCTCCATGGGGCGAATCTTGCCAATAGACAAGTCTTGGGTTGCTTCCGATGGTTCTTGATCTCCTACATCAATTGGCAATTGCTCGACTTGCGAGCCATTAGGCTCATCAAACTTCACATCTACCATCTCTTCAACTTTTCGAGTGAAGTTGTTGTAGACACGGTAGGTGTGAGAGTTCAATCCATAACCGAGTAGGAAACCTTCATGAGCTTTCGGATCAAATTTTGAACGATGATGCCTATCAAGAATGTTACACTTTGATCCAAATACTCGAAAGTATCCAACTTGGGGTTTGTTACCTGTGAGTAGCTCGTATGGCATTTTACCGAGAAGCTTGTGAAGATAAAGTCAATTTGTGGCATGACAAGCCGTCTCAACCGCTTCTGCCCAAAAGTGTTTTGGCGTCTTGTATTTGTCTAGCATTGTTCTCGCCATCTCGATGAGAGTCTGGTTCTTCCTCTCAACAACTCCATTTTGTTGAGGTGTGTACGTAGCCAAGAACTCATGTGAGATACCTTCTTCGTTAAGAAAGGTGTCCACATTGGTGTTCTTGAACTCTGTTCCATTATCATTCTGAACCTTCTTGATCTTGATCTCGAATTGGTTTTGGGCCTTTTTGGCAAAGGTCTTGAAGATCTTTTGTACCTGTGATTTGTCATCGAGAAAGAACACCCACGTAAATCTAGAAAAATCATCAACTATTACCAAATCGAAAGAATTACCACCAAGGCTCTTATAAGCATTGGGACCAAAGAGATCCATATGAAGTAGTTCGAGTGGTCTCCTCGTGGTCATGATGTTCTTCATGGGATGACTTCCTCCAACTTGTTTTCCTGCTTGGCAAGCACTACAAAGTCTATCCTTGTCAAATATGACATCTTTAACACCAAGAATATGATCTCCTTTTACAAGTTTATCAAGATTTCGCATGTCAACATGTCCTAGCCATCTATGCCATAGCCAACCTTTAGAAGATTTTGCAATAAGACATGTACGAGGTTGGGCTCTTTTAGTGAAGTCAACAATGTATAGATCACCTCTACGAATGCCAGTAAACATCATATTATGATTATCTCGACGAAACACTTGGCAATCTACTTTGGTAAATAGAACATTGAAACCGAAATCGGCTAGTCTAGATACGGAAAGAAGATTGTATCCAAGAGATTCAACAAGCATAACATTTTGAATGGAGCTATCGTTGGATATGGCCACATTACCAAGGCCAAGTACCTTACCCTTGGAGTTGTCTCCAAAAGTCACATACTTGCGTGGACCATCATTCTTAGTAAGCTCACGGAACATGTCTTTATCTCTGGTCATGTGATCGGTGCATCCACTATCAAGAATCCATTCCTTTCCTCTGGCCATGTAATCTCGAAGATTTGCCACGAGACTAAGATTCTTCATAGTCTTCTCATATTCGATGTTGAATTCCTCATCCTCATCATAATAGCCATGCTCAACATTATCATCATCACCTAGGAAAATAGTTTTGTTAGTTTCAAGATGATGACCATGTTTGGGATTATGAATTCTAATGGCTTCTATGATGATATTGCTAATAGTAACAACATCTCCTTTGGCACGCATAAGATCACGATGCTTAAATAAGCAATTATCAAAGTTAGGATCACTAGGCTTCATCTTGTGAAAAGCAATAGTCTTATGAGGAATCTCATCAAGATTCTTTAAGGAGTAGTCGGGATATCGCTTTTCCAAGTCATTCAATAGAGTATAGGCACACTCAAAGTTTTGCATACAACCAAGCACAATTTTAGGTAATCCTCTAATAATAAGATTGACGGTTCTAAGATTACGAAGCATATCAATTTCTTCTTCATGAGTGGGATGCAAGGGATCAATGGGAGGCACATAAGGACTATGAATGTACTTGCTCAAGTTAAATTCATCAAAGATATCAAGAATTTCATCTTTCCAAAAGTTATAATACTCCCCATTGAGAATAGGCACTCTACGTCTAGGACTACCCAAAGTAGATACATCCATCTTCCTCCAATGGTGATTAAACCAAGGCAATGGAGACCAAAGCTTTGATACCAATTGTGGGATCAAGAAGATAGGTCTAGAGGGGGGGGGGGTGAATAGACACTTAACAAGCCAAAGGTGCAGTTTTTAGTTTTCTTGAAGTTTAGGCAGATTTTGACACTAGTTAAGATACAACCAATACTCTCTACACATGCATACCTAGATATAGGGTAGCGGAAATAGTACAACATGCAAGTGTGCAGAAAGTAATGGGGTACATATGAGAAGATCAAATGCAATGAAGACACGGTGATTTTTGGCGTGGTTCCAATAGGTGGTGCTATCGTACGTCCATGTTGATGGAGACTTCAACCCATGGAGGGTAACGGCTGCGCGAGTCCATGGAGGGCTCCACCCACGAAGGGTCCACGAAGAAGCAACCTTGTCTATTCCACCATGGCTTACGTCCACGAAGGACTAGCCTCACTCGGGTAGATCTTCATGAAGTACGCAATCTCCTTGCCCTTACAAACACCTTGGTTCAACTCCACATGATCTTGGAGGCTCCCAAGTGACACCTAACCAATCTAGGAGACACCACTCTCCAAAAGGTAATAGACGGTGTTGTTGATGATGAACTCCTTGCTCTTGTGCTTCAAATGACTGTCCCCTCAACACTCAATCACTCTCTCACAGATTTGGCTTTGGTAGGAGAGGGGGTTGAAGTAGAAAGCAACTTGGGGAGGCTAGAAATCAAGGTTCAAATGGTTGGATTGGAATCTCTTGATCTCAACAAATGAGTAGGTGGTTCTATCTTAGAAAATGAATGGTGGAAGTGTACGTTCGTTCTGATTGCTCTCTTTGAGAGTGAGTGGTGGTGGAGGGGTATAAATAGGCAGCACCAAAAATACAACCGTTACAAGCTTTTGACCCAACTCGGTGACACCGATCAGAAATCTCGGTGAGACCGACGTGTGTAAAAGACTTGACCGTTTGGCGTTTCAGTGAGACCAAATCAAGATTCTCGGTGGGACCGATATGTGATGACTCAAGCAAGACTTCATCTCGGTAATTCCGATTGTTTCAACTCGGTGATTCCGAAGTGAAACAACTGGCTTACAGAAACTTGGTCAGTGCAAATCGGTGAGACCGATTGGCATCTCGGTGAAACCAAAAATCTAGGGTTTGGCTGTGGAAGTGTATAGGATCATCTCGGTGGGTTCGGATGGGAGTATTTCGGTGGGACCAAGATGGACTTTTAGGGTTTGGACATATATGAGTTGGAGAAAATGGTTGAGGGTTCTTAGAGCAATATCATCAAGCACTTGAGGAATTAAGTCATGATCAAAACCTCGTCCCCTTTTAATAGTATTGGCTTTCCTATGGACTCAATGTGATCTTGGATCACTTAACCAAAAATGTGGAGTCTTGAAGCTTTGCCACTCCATGTCCTTAGCATTTTGAAGGGGTCCACAATCTCATGTCCTTGCCATGCCAATGTTGAACTTTTCTAAAATATACTAGATGAAAGTGTTAGTCCAACAATATGTATGTTGACATGGATTACCAAAACCACCAAGGGAGCAAATGGGCTTTCAGAAGTTCCTTGACGAGTACGAGAAGCAGAGGGAGCTGACCGCCAGTTGGAAGAAGCAGCCTGAGAAGAGCAGTGCCTCAGGGAAGATTCTGTGAGCCCTCGTCGGGAAACTGCTGGATGACGTGGCGAAGCTCCGCATCGAGCACGAGCGGCTGGTGGAGGAACACGTGGCTGCTATCAAGCAAGTCATGCAGATGTGAAGCAGAGCATCGACGTTCTCCACGAGAAATCCCGCGCCATGGAGGCACTATGGAAGATGGCGGGGGAGAGGCGAGAGCAGAAGAAGGTCCTAAAGGCGATGAAGAAGGAGATGGAGGAACTCCGCGCCCAGCAACCCAGCAAGAAGTAGAGAGCAGGGACCCAGATCATTCTCTGTGTCTTCCTTCTTCTGCGTCTTCCTTCTTCTCTTGCCCCTGTGTCTTTCGGGCGTTGCCGCATGTGGCATTTTTAATTATCTTGAATATGGCAGACAATTATTATCCATTGCCATTGTAAGTTTGTCATCGTATTATTTCGTTCGTAGGTACTGTACATGTATACGAGTCGAAAACAGGCTAAAAGGCGCGTTCTCAGCATGGCACGAACAAAACAATGCTAAAAGTCGAGCGGGGCCATGGGATCACAAGCAAACTACCTCCGTCCAGGTGCATTAACCGCATGTTAAATAGTGGCTCGGCCCGCTTCCCGATGAGCCTGCATGCGTCGCGCTGAGTCTACGCGACGGACTGCTCGCACGCGTCCCGTCGAGCCTGCGCGGCGGACTGATCGCACGCGTCCCGTCGAGCATGCGCAGCAGACTGCTCACACGCGTCCCATCGAGCCTGCGCGGTAGACTACTCACACTTGTCCCGTCTAATCAAACAGCTGCCCGCACGGCACCTCCATTCCAATAAATAGTGGGATGTGTGGCGGCACGTAAATGGTTAGTGGAATGCTCACGGTTCAAATAATACAATCGTTTGCGATAATAACGTGGCAACTATTTGTTCCAAAATGCCTACGTTTGTTGTTAATATGTGCTCCTTGTCTCAAATTGGACAAATTTTTTACCACGACATATATGTGCCATGTCAGGACACCATGCCAAGTTTCATGAATTTCAGGCGAGTTTTGGATTTATGGCGATTTAAAAACCAAGTTTCTCAATGTTTGGGGCCGAGCCGCGACGTCGAGATGTTTGTAATTCATTCCCATTTCTTGCATGAGACCTAAACATGCACCCAAGGACACAAAAATGATTTTTCAACCCATTTTGGTGCACTGGAGCATGTGCTTGTAGTTCAAATTTGAATTTTTCATATTAAATGCCTAGAAAACACAATTAATATATAAAAAAGTACAAACAAACCCCGAAAAATTCCATATTTCGGCACGACACTCCTATTTGTCTATGTTGCCTCTAGAAAAAAAAATCCAAGGTGAAAAGAGGCAGTGAATGCCGTTTCACCCACAAGGGTGACACGTTCCCTATCGGAACCATGAGGCTTCTTTGTGAGAAGCTCCGGTTTGTAAGAGGCTTGTACCAAAACTTGCCCCAAATTGGACAAATTTTTTACCACGGCATATATGTGCCATGTCATGACACCATGCCAAGTTTCATGAATTTCAGGCGAGTTTTGGATTTACGGGGATTTAAAAACTAAGTTTCTCAATGTTTGAGGCCGAGCCATGACGCCAAGATGTTTGTAATTCATTCCCATTTTTGCATGGGACCTAAACATGCACCCAAGGACACAAAAATGATTTTTCAACCCATTTTGGTGCACTGGAGCATGTCCTTGTAGTCCAAATTTGAATTTTGCACATTAAATGCCTAGAAAACTCAATTAGTCTATTAAAAAGTCCAAACAAACCCTGAAAAATTCCATATTTTGGCATGACACTCCTATTGGTCTATGTTGTCACTAGAAAAAATCCAAGGCGAGAAGAGGCAGGGAATGTCGTTTCTCCCACAAGGATGACACGTTCCCTCTCGGAACCACGGGGCTTATTTGTGAGAAGCTCCGGTTTGTAAGAGGCTTGTACCAAAACTTGCCCCAAATTGGAATTTTTTTTACCATGGCATATATGTGCCATGTCATGACACCATGCCAAGTTGCATGAATTTCAGCTGTGTTTTGGATTTACGGGGATTTAAAAACCAAGTTTCTCAATGTTTGCGGCCGAGCCGCGGCGCCGAGATATTTGTTATTCATTCCCATTTCTTGCATGGGACCAAAACACGCACCCAAGGACACAAAAATGATTTTTCAAACCATTTTGGTGCACTGGAGCATGTGCTTGTAGTTCAAATTTGAATTTTGCACATTAATTGCCTAGAAAACTCAATTAATCTATAAAAAGTCCAAACGAACCCTGAAAAATTCCATATTTCAGAACGACACTCCTATTGGTCTTGTTGCCTCCAGAAAAAAATCCAAGGCAAGAAGAGGCAGTGAATGTCGTTTCGCCCACAAGGGTGACACGTTCCCTATCGGAACCACGAGGCTTCTTGTGAGAAGTTCCGGTTTGTAAGAGGATTGTACCAAAACTTACCCTAAATTGGACAAATTTTTTACCATGGCATATATGTGCCATGTCATGACACCATGCCAAGTTTCATGAATTTCATGTGATTTTTGGATTACGGGGATTTAAAAACCAAGTTTCTCGTTGTTTGCGGCTGAGCCACGACGCCGAGATGTTTGTAATTCATTCCCATTTATGGCGTGGGACCTAAACATGCACCCAAGGACACAAAAATGATTTTTTTTCAACCCATTTTGGTGCACTGGAGCATGTGCTTGTGGTTCAAATTTGAATTTTGCACAATAAATTCCTAGAAAACTCAATTAATCTATAAAAAGGCCAAAGGAACTCTGAATAATTTTAAGCAGTTCTGGTCAACCGTCTGGCACCCGTGGGTAAGCATTGTGTTCGCACGCGTCATGCTGAGCTCACTTTTCCTTCTTTCCTAAGTTTTCCATATCAATGGTGTTATATATCCAAACACGCTACCGTTTCCCGCCACTCCCCCAATCAGTTTCCCGCCACTCCCCCCGTCGGTTTCCCGCCACTACTGTCAGTACGCCATACCGCTGTATACCATTCCAAGCATGCCAATCTGGCAAAGCACCGCCCTCGTCATCAACCTCCTCGACGAGGGGAATGAGCCAGAGAAGGTTGGAGAGTAAGAACGGCCGCGCGCCGCCGAGCGTGAGCGGTATCATCGCTCCCTAGTGCTTGAGCGGGCCGATGTCTACACATGTGTTCGTCGCCGCCCATGGAGCGGAGGAGAGCAAGAGCGGCAAAGCGCTGCCACGCAAGAGCAGGAGAGCGCCGTCGTGCATCAGGTGCGGTGCGCCGCATTATTTGAGCGGAGCCGTGTCAGCATCCTGTTGACTCAACCAGTCGAGAGGCCGTTTCCAGGGCCGGTAAGCATCCTGGTTCCCCGCCAGGAATGGGCAGCTGCCGCCAGCACCATAATTGCCCCCGACGGCATACACACTGCCAAAATCCGTTGCCACGACGCCAATGGGCTGGTCGATTGGCTCTTCAACCTCCTTGGCCCCCCCAGGTGCCGCCAACGACGAAGCAGAGCAAAATGATCATCACGGCTTGGAATGGACTGTCGCCGAGGAAATATCATGGGTGGAGATCGATATCGTGGTACAACAGTTCTGCGAGCGTATCAGATGCGTGGACGAAGGCATATACCAGTTCATGCTCAGCCAAGAGTTCTCGTAGGCAAGGGTCATGGAGTCCGGTAGGTTTAGGCCCTGTTTGTATCTGTTTTCGCCCGGTTTTCTGCAATTAACTGGGCAACCATCTTCTTCTTAATTAATGAAAAGTCATAGCTTTTGCTTCTTCCGGCCAGCTTGATGTAAAAAATTATGTAAGTTTGAATGGAAGTGGTCCGGTATGTAAAGATTGCACACGGTTTCCAAAAGCACAAACGTGTGTGATAGGGAGTAGGTCCCACACGGTGACCATCGGGATACGCCTTAAACGCGAGGAGTCAACTCTTATCAGCAAGGTGTAGCTTCCCTTCCGCTAGCAGATTCGAATAGAACGCACGGGTTAAGCGAGCTGTGGCTGGAGCAGTGTAAGGATGGGTGACTGGATGGGAAGTTGCTATATCTCAATCTTCATTTAAGAGATATGATGTGGTCATCATAGACATTTAGCATCCAAATGTGTTTGTAGTTGCCTGTCATGTCGATTAAATAAACCTTGTGGTCCTTGTTTTGTAAATTTGGAGAATGATTTTTGTTATTTCAACATATAATGTGCTTTTTAATTGATTTCAATAAGGTTTGTTATTTGTTGTTTTGAAAAATTTGATATGAAATTTGTCATTTCAACATAAATGTGCCTTTTAATTGATTTCAATAAGGTTTGTCATTTGTTGTTTTGAAATTTTTGATATGAAATTTAGTTATTTCAACATATCCCGACACCATGTGTCCTTATACCATCGCTTCCCTCAGGGGTCTGTTTTTGTGAGGCAGTGCCACATCAAATTGTTGCATTGGCTGTTTAAACATCAGTACACCACCCTATCATATACTTACATGCATATATATTTTGGTCACACGCAGGTGGCGTTAGTACATGGTCTTTTAATCCATCCCCATGGTGCGGCTTTCCATAACAATAGATCTGTGGGTACGCGCGGTCTATCCCTTTGACCCACCACATATGAGAAGGTTTTGACCATGATGGGTTCCTCTTGGTCTGTGTTACGATAGTTCATGGTGGCATGCCAGACCAAATTAAGTTTGAGCACATGCATTGGATTCCCTCCCACCGGCTCAAAGTGGGGGAACCAGCACCCTATGTCTTGAACCTGGCTTCCTAGGGGGGAGGGTATGGTGTTCGGTTTGTGAGGCAGCTGGTGCCACATCAAAGTTGTGCCTTGGGGATTTGAACACATCACGCCGCCCATACATATATTTGGGGCGCATGCATGGTATAGGTCTTATGATCGACCCCGTCTCCCTTATGTAGTTTTCGACGACACGTCTACCTGTTGGCCCCTAGCCCCTAGGGTCTATATATATCATCCCTTTGACCGACAACGAGAGGGGGTTTTGATGACCATGAATGGATTCCTCCTGGTTCGTGTTATGGTGGGTCATGGTGACATGCCCGAGCAAAGTTCGAGCTCACGCGTTCTCAGGATTCCCCCCACGTGCTCGAATTGGTGGGTGGACCCACACCCTACGCACGTCGTCCTTAATTACATAGCTTTCACGCGCGTTGTCCGGTTCGTGAGGTGTAGGTGCCACATCAAAATTGTACATTGTATATTTAAAACACATCACCCCTTCCTACATACATTAATTTGGGCCGCATATAGGTGGTGCTGGTCTTTTGGCCCCTCCTATGCGGTTTTCGATGGTGGTCCCATCTGTGGGCCCGTGCGGTCTATTATATCCCTTTTTGACCGACAACAACAGTGGTCGCTTGACCAAGATAGATTCACTTGGTCCGTGTTATGGTATGTCATGGTGACATGCATGTCCGACCAAAGTATGAGTGCATGCGTCCCGCCGACATGAAGTGGGGGTGGGACAGGCACTCTACGACCTTAACCTACAATTATACATATCCAAGGGGGCTTTCCGGTCTGCGAGACAGGTGCCACATCAAAGTCGGGAATTGTGTATTTAAACATCACACCACCCTTTTCCTAGATATATCTAGCCACTTCCGGCCAGGTGGTGGTGGTCTTCTGGCCCGTCTCACCCAATCTTCGACGACGCACCCACCAGTGGGCCTGCGCGGTCTATCCCTCATGACCGACATTGAGAGGGTCCGGTTTGACCAAAAGATAGATTCTCTTTGTTGTGTTACGGCAGGTCATGGCTAAATTCTAGATAATGTTTGAGCTAGGTCATCTACATGTGTTCATATATAGTATTCCCTCCTCCGGCACGAAGTGGAGTGGCCAGCACCCTACGTTCATGTCATGAACCCTTTTCTGTCGCACTGGACGCTTTTATGCATGCATATATATATATATATATGCATCATGTGCCACATCAAAGTTGTGCATTGGTAATTTGAACATCACACGACACCCTTTTCATACATATATATTTGGGCCACGTTTTTTTTGTTGCCAAATGGTGCTATATAAAATAGCAGATGACTCAGATGGAAAAACAGTTTGCGAATGTATACGCAATGGACACGAGTACACCGGACTAACCGTGTGCGATGCTCATGCCCTGTAAAATCAGTACAGTGCACTCGTGGCAACTCGCCACGACCTCGCAAGTGCCAGCTACGGTAAAGGGGTAATGTGCACTGGAAATTTAGGATGAATTCCACGTCTGTGTCTGAAAATTAGGATGAACCATGTGCGATGAACCAGCTAGCTAGAAATCTTAAAAAAGCTACCCGCCTTGAGCGATGTAAAAATTGGTGGTTCCGCGCCTTTTCCTTATTATCGTATACAATTATTATGTTTGGACCGTGTGCGATCTTGGTTTCTCCCGCCCTGCTTCAATTCCTTTACCCAAATTTTAGTAGCCGCGGTATTTCAACCGCAAAAATCCTAGACACACGGGCTGGTTATAGAGTTTTACAGGGATCTTCCAAACTAATCTTCTCTCCCCCCAAGTTTCAGCAGGGGTAGGCCCCTCACCTTATTTCTAGCCAATTAAAACATGCCAACTAAAACACTCCGTTGATCCTGTAAAAGTTTGTCTGTGTGTGTAGTATTGCTCTTTCAACAGTCGCCCTCACTCCTCCACCACTGACCTTATAGTAAAAAAATTAGTAGCCGAGGCATTTCAACCGTCGCCCTCCGTCTTCCACCACCATCTCCACCCACCATTACTAAAAATTTCAGTTGCCACGGCATATCCTCAAACACCACCCCGCCCCCCTCCACAGTCCACACGCATCCACCCCCCTCCCCCGCTCGAACCCTAGCTAGCTCGCCGCCGCCGCCGCCGCCCTCCACCACCAACCTTTGCCGGTCTACCCGTGCCTCCTAGCTTAGATAAGTTCAGGTTACCCACCGATCCCCATACCCTCGCTGCCCTAAGTTTTGAGATGAGGCATGAGCTGTCCCTTCCCCCCAGATCCTCATCCCCTACTCCAGATAGTCGCAGCCAAAGCCCGACTAGATATCCCGGGGAGCCCGAGGAGCGTACGGCCAAAAAGAGGTCTATCATGGCCTCTCCACCGGATGATGGCGAGGTGGCCGCCGTTCGTGCCGACCTGTTGATCCCGGAGGAACACCTCACCGCGGAAGCCGGCGAGGATGTTGACTACGTTTCCATGCTGAAGGCTTCAAGTCTGCGGGCTTCACGCGGCTACGACATCAAGCTCGTCAATAGTGACGGCTTCACGCGGGCCATGTCACAGGTTAATTGGTCCATCCCAAACGCCTTTGGTTCAACCCCCGTCAATCTCTTTGAAGGCCCCGCCGCTGATCTCCTCCACCTCGCGGGCAAAGATTTGCGATCCTTGTACACCATCGAGCCCATTTTGTCATTGATGGTGTCCTAGACTAGGAGGTACTAACCTAGTCTGCTTGACTGGGCCAATGGGCCCTTGTTCTTATCGAGATGGACGCCGGAAGATACACGCGGGGGAAGAGATCAAGACTACATCTGCCGAAGGCTTGGCGTATGCTCCAAGACTTCTCCTACCGCCTCCACGCCTAGATACCGACCTTGTAACCCTAGATACCCTTCCTGGTGTGTATATAAGCCGAAGGGTTTAGCTCATAGAAACCTTAACACAATCTCATTCACCTAGCCCTAGAACTAGAACATATCTTACGATCTCGAGGTAGATCAACTCTGTACTTGATACATCTCCATTAATATAAACAAGAGCAGGACGTAGGGTTTTACCTCCATCAAGAGGCCCCGAACCTGGGTAAACATCGTCTCCTTGTTCCTGTTACCATCCGTCCGAGATCCACAACTCGGGACCCCCTACCCTAAGGTCTGCCAGTTTTTACACCGACACTGGTGCTTTCATTGAGAGTTCCGTTGTGAGATCGAAAAAGATATCGATGGGATCATCAGCTTACGACTCCGATCTCGTGTGCACGATTCCCGCACCCGAAGCTTCTGTCACAAAAGCGCCCTTCCTTCTCCTCGGATCAGGAGCGATCCACGACTTCTCCCCAGCTCCGGCCGAACCCCCTTTCAAGGGCGAAGGGCCAAAGTACTTCTTGGAAAGCTAGTCAGACGGCGACCAGCTAGACGCGGCCAATGAAACTGATCTTCAAATCAGTCCCGCCGGTCCGACGGCCGTAGGCCTGTCATGAGATGAAGATACCAGGACTTCGAGCCCACGATCCCTAGAGATCGAAAACCACTCACCCACCTCCCACATGGAGTATTGCCCCAATAATTCGGGGCCACCAGATGTCTGGGATCTAGCCTATGTGCAACAACTCCCCGACGAATCGATCAGACAGTTCTGGGCCAGGTTCTCGTCGGTCAAGAACAAGATACCAAACTACCAGGACTTAGATATAATAACAGCTTTTTAGCGCGGATGCAAGGATAAAGGCATCTCAAACGCCCTCGCCCACCGCTGTGTACAAACCCTATCGGAGTTGTCTGACTTGGTGTGCAGGTTCTGCACCATCGAAGATGCTTGGATTACCAAGAAGAGCACATATTCGATCTGTGAGAACAAGTTAAAACGAGAAAGGCCCGCACCTCGATGCGCGCCCCGTGCAGGGACCGTACCGACCAAGCGACCTCAAGAAAAGAAGAAAACCTCTGGCCTCCCCGGGACCACCCTTGATGGTCTCCTAGATAAACCATGTCCGATACATGCTATTTTGCTTAATTCTTGCCCAACTCACAGCCTTCGCGACTGTTGGGTAGTGAGGCAAGTGGCAAAAAAAGGACCTGCCATCCTTGTGGGCACCCCAGTCACGCAGAAGAGTCCTCAGACGAGGACAAGGTCATGATGATCTACGAGACCTTTACGTCCAACAACCAGCGCAAGCAAGCCCTGCGAGAAATCAATTCTATCCGTCAAGTACCCACTAGGGGCGCGTGGATAGACACGCCCATCACCTTTGATCATAAAGATCAGCCGAGGTCGACCCCGGACAGGTGCCCCGCCGCCCTGGTCCTCGACCCAATTGTGGGCAGTTGTCACCGAAAAGTATTAATGGATGGGGGCAATAGCTTAAACTTAATATATGCAGACACTCTGGAAAGAATGCAAATCAATAAATCGCGCATCGAACAGAGTAGCACCACCTTTAAAGGCATCATACCTGGGCGAGAAGCACGCTGCAGTGGAAAGATAACCTTGGACGTGGTCTTCGGAACTCCGGACAATTACCAATCCGAAGAAATTACGTTCCACATTGCCCCTTTTAGGAGCGGATATCACGCCCTCCTGGGAGAGGACGCCTTCTCCAAATTTCAAGCAGTACCACACTACAGCTACATGAAGCTCAAAATGCCGGGCCCGAACGGGATAATTACTGCTTCGAGCGACCCCGATAGAGCACTCAAAGCCGAGAACAAAACGGCGTCACTCGCCCTAGAAACTTTGTCCGAAACCCTCATGGCCGAGGAACTGATCACATTACGAGCCAAACTCGACCGAGATCATGTCATCCTCGACAAACGGTCGAAGTCCACTTCATTCGAACTGGCCGATGAAATAGTCAAATTCCAAGTACACCCCATGGACCCAGCTAAAACGGCATCTATAGGGGCAAACCTCGATCCAGAGATTGACGAAGCTCTACGCAATTTCCTTAAAGAAAATTGGGATATATTCGCCTGGCACCCCTCGGACATGCCCGGGATACCCCGCAGGCTTGCGGAGCACAACCTAAACATATTGAAAGGCTATAAGCCCGTCAAACAAATACTTTGGCGCTTCTCTGAACCCAAGCATCAATCAATGGGCGAAGAACTGGCCAAATTATTGGAAGCCGGGTTCATCCGAGACATAAAACACCCCGATTGGCTTGCCAATTTGGTCATGGTACCAAAGAAGGATAGGTCCTAGCGCTTGTACGTCGATTTTAAAGACCTCAATAAAGCATGCCCAAGGACCCCTTCCCTCTACCGCGAATTGACCAAATCATGGACGCCACAGCCGGGCATGATTCGCTGTGCTTCTTGGATGCCTACTCAGGATATCATCAAATTAAGATGAAAGAATCTGACCAGGCAGCAACAGCATTCATCACACCTTACGGGCCATTTTGCTTCAATACGATGCCCGTCGGACTAAAGAATGGTGGCGCCACATACCAGCGCATGATCCAATCATGCTTGGAGAAACACATCGGGAAGACCGTCGAGGCCTACGTAGACGATGTGGTTGACAAAACCAAACATGTCGGACAATTGGTAGACAATCTCCACAACACATTGTCCAGTTCATGGGAGTATCAAATTAAGCTCAACCCAGAGAAATGTGTCTTCGGAGTACCAGCCAGCAAACTCATCAGCTTCATCGTATCTAGCCGAGGAATTGAAGCCAACCCGGCAAAAATAAGAGCCTTGGACCGCTTAGAGGTACTAACAAAGCTCAAACATGTACAAAAGTTGGCAGGATGTGTGGCGGCACTAAGTCGCTTCATGTCAAGACTCGGGGAGAAAGGCTTCGCTTTGTATAGACTGTTAAAACAGACAAAAACCTTCAAATGGACCGAGGAGGCCGCGGAGGCTCTAGAAGGCATTAAAGCTCTCCTTGCAACCAAGCCTATCTTAACGGCACCAGGCATATGCGAGCCGATGATATTATATATCTCGGCCACAAACCAGGTGGTCAACACAGTACTCGTGGTCGAATGAGACATGGAAGGTCACAAGTTCCAGGTACAAAAGCCCATTTACTACGTCTCCGAGGTCCTAACCCCGTGCAAAGCACGCTACCCCCACTATCAAAAGATAGCCTATGCCGTCTTCATGGCATTCCGAAAACTTTGGCACTACTTTCAAGAGTGCTCAGTAACCGTGGCGTCTGATGTCCCATTAAGTGACATAATCAACAACAGGGATGCAACGGGGCGCATAGCCAAATGGACCATAGAGCTCCTACCCTTTGAAATAACTTACCGACCATGCCGAGCTATTAAATCTCAGGTGTTGGCTGACTTCGTGGCCAAATGGACGGAGGCTGAGCTCCATCGAGAATATAGCACTTATTCGCATTGGACCATGTATTTCGACGATTCCAAAATGCTTGCTGGCCTAGGGGCTGGCATAGTGCTTATCTCACCCACAGGGGACAGTATTCGGTATGTGTTGCAAATTATGTATACCGACTCCAATAATGCAACAGAATAGGAAGCCCTGTTACATGGACTTCGGATAACAGTCTCCATGGGTGTCCAACGTCTTGAGGTCCGGGGTGATTCCAACCTCGCCATCTCACAAGTCAACGGCGAATTCGACGCAAAGGACCCAAAGATGACAGCCTATCAAAATGCCGTCGTACAAATCTCGGTCAGGTTCCAGGTGCTTGAATTTCATCACATACCCCGAGATAGTAACCAGGCCGCAGATATACTCGCCTGAATGGGCGCTAAGCGGGAAAAAGTCCCGGACAACACCTTCCTCGGACGGCTCTTTAAGCCGTCAGTAGTCTGGCAAGGCGACAAGGGAACGTCGGAATCAAACGACATCGAACAGCCCTCCTCGCCCGAAGATGACGAAGGGCCAGATATAGTGGGCGGCTCGGTTGTCCAGAAAATAGCTTCGCACATGAAGTTATGGCAGTCATTACACCATGGACCGAGCCGCTCCTCGCATACCTGCTCCATAAAGAGCTCCCCGAAGACCAAACCGACGCACGTCGGATCGTAAGGCAATCTAAAGCCTATAAGGTTCATGAGGGAGAACTCTATAAGATAAGCACCACGGGCATCCTCCAGCGATGTATTTCTGAAGAGGAGGGACAATTATTACTCCAGGAGGTTCACTCCAGCATGAGCGGACATCACGCAGCTGCTCGGACCTTGGTTAGCAAGGCCTTCCGAGCTGGTTTTTACTGGCCAACCGCGGGCGCCGACGCCTCTGCGCTGCCCCGGCTACCAGGTATTCGCCAAACAAAGCCACATGCCACCTGCGGCTCTCCACACAATCCCTATCACTTGGCCTTTCACGGTCTGCGGGCTAGATATGGTCGGCCCACTCAAGGGCGGGTCAAGAAAAATAAATACCTACTTGTCATGGTGGACAAGTTTACTAAGTGGATCGAAGCAAAACCAATAACTTCGACCGGTGCAGTCCATGTTCTCGAATTCATCTCGGGGGTAGTACACCGTTATGGTATCCCCCATAGTCTCATAATAGACAACGGGACAAACTTCACGGCCAAAGAAGTGAAAACATGGTGCGCAAAATTGGGCATTAAGCTCGACTACGCATCCGTATATCACCCGCAGTCAAACGGGCAAGTAGAATGCGCCAATGGACTAATCCTTGGTGGCATCAAGCCTAGGCTAGTTCGCCCTCAAGGAGGCCGACTGCAAATGGGTAGAGGAACTTGATTCTGTTCTATGGGGTCTGCGCACCACACCAAATAGATCCACTGGGTATACTCCATTTTTCATGGTGTATGGCGCCGAGGCAGTGCTTCCCTGCGACATCATACACGATGCACCTCAGGTACGCATGTACGAAGAGTGGGAGGCCGAGTTAGATCGCAGGATGCCTTGGACGCCTTAGAAGAGGAACGCAATGTCGCTCGGGCATGATCTGCCATTTACCAGCAACAAGCTCGCCGCTACCACAGTAGGGAGGTTCGCGCAAAGGACTTCAACAAAGGAGACCTTGTCATGCGGCTTCATCCGGAGAAGCAGACGCACAAGCTCTCCCCTAAGTGGGATGGGCCATTTATCATCGACCAGGTCCTCACCGGAGGCACTTACCAAATTCGAGACCCAGAGGACGGGCATTTAGAACCCAACCCCTGGAACGCAGAGCGACTCCGACGTTTCTATGGTTGAAACTCCGAAAACTACTCACCTCTGTACATACACCACCCCACTTTCCCTTTTTATTTTTCTTTCTCTCTTTTCTCTCTCTCAAGAGATTTCGGGGGTATCCTCTGAAGGACCTCGAGAAACAAAATCAATACGGCATGTTCTTTTCAAAACACGCATTATTCCACCTCTTACATACTATTGTCTTTCAAGCCATAATATGCATCGATTTGACTTAAGATTTAGCCAAGCTGGGTTGCCCGGCTCCTGTGCTTGCCCCTTACGTTCCCGATCATTCGGCTAAGAGGCAAGGGGAGCACCGCTATGATTGTCACTTCCGGGTCACCCGGTGTAGTACCTTAGACGGACAAAGCCGAAAGCTAGCACTCTTAAACGTAAAAATCGGCCGGCCATGACATAGAAGTAAAGTGGAGGGGGTCTTTCAAACCCCAACCAGGGGCTTTACCTCCGAGGTCACCCGTCTTCGGACTTCTATGCTGGACACAACTACTCGAGGAAAGGAACTGTTGGAAGAACTATTTTCCTCGGAAGATGTTTCTTACGTTAAAAAGTAATATAACATAACTCTCCGCCTCACTCTTGTCGTTCGCACCACATAGCCGGATTGCCTCGTCTCTTGAAGCATCTGGTCCGAAGTACTTCGGTCAGCAGTAAGTGGACACTCCCCGGCCACTGACCGAGGAGGTAGAAGCCGATGGCTGGTTGACAGAGTTTGGATGCGCGGTTTGAATAATGACGTAAAGTATTTTGATACATAGAGTCACACATTATCATTTCATTACACACGGTCTAACCCATCTATTAAGATGTCTAGGGCGTAGTCCTTCTGCGAAGACCAAGTAGCAGGAATGACATTCTTGTACACGAGACTAGTGGGTATTTCTTCCCTGTCCGGTCCCATTGGCCCCACTTCAGCCAGGCGTGCCGTATCAACACTCGTATACCGAGTCTTGACCATGGCCCAGGCCTCCCTTGCCCCTTCCCGGCAGGTGGACACCTTCCACGCCTGGATCCGATGCCGAGCTCCTTTCAAATGTTCAGCTAGGACGCCATGTCTTCGGGGACGTGCTCCACTTTGGGCCAGAACGCCTTGAAAACTACCTTCATCGATTTCCATGCACTTTCGTGGACCTCGGATAGATGAGCCACCATGTCTTCGGGTACCGGACCTCAGCCATCAAGGGGTTGGCCGGACAGCGAAGCTGGCAAGAAACAAGTGTTAGCCTGCTAATCATTTCGGCTAAACCCCCAAACTCAAGTAATGATTTTTGAAATAAAAACGTACCACAAATCGTCTCATCTGTTCGACGATTCTTGGCTTCAGCAGCAGCCAGTTGAGCTTTTAAGCTCTTAATCTCGTCAGCCTGTCGGGCTTTTTTGGCCGTACCGCATTAATGTCATCTACCCTTTGGGTCACCACATGTTGGTTGGCTTGGCGATACGACTCTGTATAAAGCAAATCCTCATGAGCCTGCTTGAGATCTCTTTCAAGATGACCTAGGGCTTCCGCTGCTACATTGGATTACGCTGTTAGGAGATCTTAATAACTAAGATTGTTATATACAATACAAAGCACTTACCGTGCGCCTCACGAGTGAACTTCTTCACATGCTCCACCTCGACCAAGGCAGTCTCCAACCTCCCCTTTGTCTGGGAAAGGGCCTCGGATAGCTGATCATTCCTCGCCCGAGCACTCTACAAAAAAATAACTTCTTCAGGTTACCATCAAGCCTCGCTACGGGCATTCTTGCCCATCTCAAGCCTTAGGGGCTACTACCATGGTTGGCAGTGTTGTTTGTCTTTAAGCAAACAGAAAGATGCAAGATGAGCTCGGGGTGGACCTCACCTATAACCCTTGCGACAAAACATCTAATGATTGATCAAAAACAGCGTGGGTCGCCCCGAGGTATGCGTCCACTGAGCTGAGAGCGTTGAACTCCCGATCCGAGAAGACCAGACTCCTTAGAGAGGCCTTTCGCCGCCGATAATTCACGGCACATTGGATCTCGGAAGGAGTAGCTGAGCTGGTCTCTGAGTCCTCGGGCTGGGGAACTTTAGGAGTGGCTCCTGAGGAAGGGCGAGCTTCTGCTTCCCTATTTGAAGCCGCCGCCCCCTCAGCCCTCGTGCTCACTGCCATGGAAGAAGAAGGCCGCCTGCGAATGATCAAAGGGGTCAGGGCCTGAGATGGTGTTTCTACAAAATACAGTAATCACAGTCACCTGGTAATTGAGGGAGCACTTTCGCCCGCCTCCATGACCTCGGCCGGTGCTTCTTCCGCCTCTTGCGGGCGGCTCTCTCGAGGAGCCGTCTCTCCGCGCGGGCATTTTGAACGCCGTCCCTTTGGAGGAGAAGTCAGGCAACTAGGGGCTTGGGGACGAGGGGCTCACTTTTGAGTAGAGGAAGAGGGTATTACCGATGAAGCTGGCCTTATCCCCGGCTCGTCGGGGGTGACAACTACCTTTGAGCCATCAAGGCACTCCATATAAAATTTCCCCCCTTCATAGATAAGGGCGAGGTCCTCGTCCTCGTGGAAGAGGGGATCTTCCGCTCGGCGGTGCGTTTCCGGCTCGTGTGCCGGGCTGCTAAGAGCCTCCACCAAACGCCTCCATCTCTGTTCGAAGCCAGTAAAAGTACCGGTCAAATGGATTGGCTATGGAAAAAACAACCCGAGTATGCAAGGAAAAGTGGAAAGACTTACTGTGTCGGCCGGATTGTAGTAGGACAGCCCGTCCCGGAATTGTCGTCGGGCAAAGTCCTCAGCCGCTCCCTGGTAAATGCCGGCCATCACTGTCCCAAAGGTTGCTTGGTTGAAGAAGCTTTGCCGAATTGATCGGGAAGAGTCTTCGGCTCCGTTGTATGCGCATAGCAGGTGAGGGCGCTGCCGGAGTGGTTGGACTCTTCGGTCTATCGCCGTGGCCATTACATCTATTATAGGAAGGCCGGTCCTTACCAATTGCTTTACCTTGGCTGCTAGTTCGGTCACCTCGGCACCATCTTCCAGGGCTATACCCTGTGGCCTCCAGCTATATCGCCTCTTCGGGAGCTCCGAAGTGAAAGGGGGGAGCCCGGGCCGAACTGGGTCAAGGAGGGGGACGTCTTCTATATAGAACCACTCTATTGGCCAGACGTCGGTATCCTCTCGAGGTGTGCCCGATGGGTATTCTGCCCCCTCGACTCGATAGACTTCGGTTACTCCGACCTCATAAAGCTTTTCGGCGGGAGAACAAGGCACTATACAAAAATATCTCCTCCATAGCCCGAAGTGCGCCTCGCACCCAAGATGCATCTCACATAGGGCTACGTACCCCGCAATATGCAAAATCGAGTTGGGGGTGAGGTGGTGGAGCTGCAGCCCGTAGAACTCTAGCAGGCCTCGGAGGAAGGGGTGAATTGGAAATCCTAAACCGCGCAACATGAAGGAAATGAAGCACACCCTTTCATCCTTTTGAGGGGAAGGGTAATTCTCTGCGCGTACCTGGCCGTTGATGGATGTTAAGCCCGGGCAGGTCACTGTCAGATCTGAATCTGGCAGGTATCCTTGTTTCGCCAGGCACTCCAGTTGGAGGCATGAAATGGCGCAACTGCCCCAATCACCTCTGACGGGGCCGTGAGGGCACCTCGAAGATCCTACATCGCTCGCCATGGGAAGCCCTCCCTTGGAAAGGATCATGATGGCCGAGAGGCTCTGTTTGTTAGGGAAAACTATGTGTACACGGCAAACCTAGGACTTCAGGATCACACGCCCCTGATTGTCAACGATATAGCATGCAGCCAAAAGAAGGTGAGAATGAGAAAGGCATCTGGATTAACGTTGATCCTTGGATGTCTCAAGCCCGAAAGGCAGTGATGTGGTTCAAGCATCGAGGTTGGTAGGTAATGGGGCTGTTGCGTTGAAAGGGTGCAGTCCTGGTGTCTCCCAATCACTGGTGGCTGAAGGGGAGCTGGAAATTATTATGGCGCTGGATCATCCGTCTTTGAGTGACTTGTTGTCTTTGTTGCCTGTTCTGGATGGGTGATGTTCTCTTTTGTTATGCAGACTCCTTGTAATTTGGTCATCCTTGTCTATGTCACTCTTACTATGTACTAGTTCACTCTATTTAGAACTTTGTGATTTGTGTCTGGATCACGAGAGTCTGAGCGCTGTAGATGGGTGTGTTTTGGTGGTTTAGCAAGACTTATGAACTTTCATGTCTCGCTGTTTATGTCAGTAGTAGTCACTAGTCAGTGTTTTCATGTTGTATATATCGTTGTTTTGAACTGTTTTTGTTTCGAACTGCTGATGGGCTAAATGAGGGCATCACCATTCTTCAGTGTTCAGTGTATATATCCTTTTTTCAAGTTATAATTTGAGCTTAGTGACTTTTCGATGATGTACACTTGTTTGGGCCATGTGAGGTGCCGTTGAATATGGGCTGAGTAGTAACGCAATGCCAAACATGCCAATTATGAACTCTGAGGCCGGGCGCTAAAAAAAGAACTCTTAGGCCGACATGTGGGCGCCACCAGTGATTTTGTGTGCTTGTGCAGCAAGAGCGTACTGGCGGGCATTCAAAATTCATGCTACCTTTTCATCCTGAATCCCCCGCCCCTCCCCATCTCTGGAATCTCAATTCGTACTCCAGTCCCCCCAAATCCCCCTCCTCTACTCCCTGTACTCAAGCGCACTATCATGTCACCGGTCAATGCAGATCTCTGAGCCGGAGATCTTGAGGTCCGTCCTGCCTTCGGGCGTTGCGTGTTGTCGCTCAACAGTGGCATGGCGGCGCTTGACAACCAGTTTGACAGCAAAGTGCTGATGGTAATCATCAATGGCGACCAGCCTCCCGTCTCGCCAAATGACCTTGTCGAAGCTCTTGGCATTGCACACGGGCTTGTGGAAGTTTGTCCACCACCGGCTGATTTCTTCGTTAGGTTCCGGACAACATTTGATTGCAGTCGTGTGTTTGAATCTTCCCGGCATTTGTTCTGCAATGGCGCGCTAGTGAGCTTCGATCGGTGGCACCCAGGATGGGGCTCGGTGCCATCTGATCTTGAGTTTTTAACAAAGCTTACCTTCCATGGCATGCCTCGACGGGCTTGGAATAGCGAGTCCATGAATGAGCTTATCAACGACCTAGGAGGTGAGCTCTTAAGTATGTTTGTTCCTCCAGACAGCTGGGCTCTGACGGTTATGGCATGGATGAAGAAGCCGTCCACCATACCGAAGGTGATTGGTGTTGAGATAGTGGTGCAGGAACCGGGGTTGTACTATTCGTCACCACCAAGGCCGCCGTGGACCATGTTAGATGTACCTGTATCAAGTCTTTGTGCATGTCGAAGAAGTGGTCAATCCATCGATTGAAGTCCTGCCGCCGCCGCTGTTGCCGGGCTCCGTCGACGACGTCCATTATGGGAGTCATTGTCAGACTTTCCCCATGTTGCTCGAAACGATAGATGGCACATGGCCTACTCCATCGCACGGCGGAGGCCACTGCTTCTTTGGGAGAAGAGGCCGGGCTGGCTGCCTGGATGTGCCCTATTTGAGGTAACAACTGAATCTTCTAGATACTACTTATATCCGAGCTATAGGTGTGAAGCTCTGATGTGCCAATACATTTGATTATGACCTATTCTATTTTTGTACCTGATTTTTTTTTAAATGGGTGTACGTCAACTTAATGTTTTAGCAAAACTAATTGTGTTGTCTGTCTGTTTTCTTTGCACAGCATTCAAGATATTTCCACGTCATTGATCAAGATGATGAATGGTGATGTACAAGTTTGTTGGTTTCAAGATAGCCCTACCCGAAGCGATCCACTGCTTCGACCCCTATTGTGTCGCCCATGTGAAATTTTTGTATGGAAGCTCAATGTGCTATGATGTTGTATGTGATTGTGTCAACTATATAAGTTTGTGCCGAGCATCAGCAATGCATATGGCTGAAAGATGTATGCACAAGCATCAACCGATCGGTTTCTCTCTCTCTCGCTAACAAGTGTGTCCCGCTGAATTATTTCTTCGCTCATGACAGCTTTTAATTAGGTTTCACTAGACTCTACCTTTTTCTTAAGTTATAATTTGAGTTCAGTGACTTTAAAAAAATGTACACAAGCCTTGTTTGGGCCATTTCAGGCGTCGTTGAATGTGGGCTGAGTAGCTATGTAAAGTTGTATTGTACTACACAGGCCTTGTTCATTGAACAACAGCAATGCAACTGGGCCAAAAGACGCGTGCCAGCCCAGGTTTTGTTTTGTCTTAAAATAAGCGCAGCCCAGCCTATGTTCTTTAAGAAAATGCACAACTCAGTTATATTTTTATATAAGAATGCCAATCCCAACTTAATTTTTTTAATAAAATTCCTAGCTCAGTATTATTTTTTTATAAGAAATGATCTGTCCAGACCAACATTGTTGTTTCACCTATCCTAGAAAATGGGTCTATTTCTACTAAAAGTAAATGGGTTGTAAATTATCAGAAATAATAAAGGGGCTGCATGTCCGCAATATTTTTTTTCACCTAGCCTAGTAAATAGGTGTATTCGAAAAAATAATCAAATGCGCTGTAAATTCTCAGAAATAGTAAATAGGCAATTATTTTTTTCACCCAACCCAGGAAATAGAAGTATTGGAAAACAAAATCAAATGGGCTGTAAAAACTAAATAAACGGGCTGCATGTCCGCCACAACTTTCGAAGCTGACTTTGTTGGCCCACGAGGACGAAGCCTACGCAAGGCGTTGTCCATTTAGTAAAAAAAAGTCAACAAAACGATTTAATGGTCAAAAAGAAAATTCAACAAACTATTTTGACAACCGTAGCCATTGGATTGACATCCGACGGCCATCCTGCTTCTTCAATCTTTGATCTTGTTCCTCCAGCCGCCAAAACCATCACTGGCGGGAGCGCCTGCTTCTGCCTCCCATGGCCGGCTGTGCTGCCACATGGGCCTCGCCACCCCACCCTACTCCCACCGGTGGCCAGGTCATACATGTACTCACCCACACCTTCTGTTATTCTCCGGCGACGGCAGAATCACACCGCAGCCGAACCAGTCAACCCTCGTACTCCCCTACGCGTGGGCGTCCACTGCCACGTCTTCCCCGGCTCTGGGTCGTTCCCTTCCTAGGCCTCGCTATCGTCCACCGCATTGGTGCTCTCGGCGCGGCGTGGTCAACGTGGTCAACGAATGACAGCCATCGGAAGACTGGAAGAGGAGTGTACGTGGAGAGGCTGACAGCTGGGTCCACGGCCGCACACTAGGAAGTGTCTCCTTATTACGCGCAAAATAATGATTCCTCCACCTGATAGCTAGGACCCACCAGAAGTGCCTCCGTATTACGTGAAAAATAATGATTTCTCCCCCTGATAGCTGGGACCCACTAGCTGTATCTTCACACGCAAGGAAGTGCCTCCATATGACGCACAAAAAAATGGTCCGCCTGACAACTGGGACCCGCCTACTACATATTCGCACTCAAGGAAGTTCCTCCTTATTACACGGAAAAAAAGTTTCCTCCCCCTGACAGCTGGGACCCACTAGCTAGATCTTCGCATGCAAGGAAGTGCCTCCTTATTACGCGCAAAAAAATTGATTCCTCCACCTGACAGTTGGGACCCACCAGACATCTTCACATGCAAGGAAGTGCCTCCTTATTCCCCACTAACAGTTGGAACCCACCAGGTCGAAGCGTACGTAGCATTATCTATACGTACATACTGGTCGATCGGTCTCATGAACCGTGGTCGTGTAAGGAGCGGCACATGTCGTAGTAGAGCCCCCTACGTAGCAGGTCAGGCAGTCCCATCTAAATCATGTACACGTACATATAGCCATGCTGCAAAAAAGGCGGCCACGTACGTACATACGGGCGGGGTCTCGAATGCGTACGGCTAGGGCTCGTGTACATGGAGAGGCGACGGTGGGGGTACGCAGCAATGGCGTCCTATTCATCGGCAACCAACCGGCTGGGTCAGAACGGAGAAACAATGTCGTGTTCATCGGGAGGCAACCAACTTGGTCGAAATGCATCCTGTTCATCCGGAGCCAACCGGCTTGGACGGAACAGCCAAAACGAGGTCATGTTCATCGACCCCCCACCGGCTCGGGTCTAGCGTACCGCAAAACGGAGGAAACGGACTTCTATTCAACCACCCATGGTTGAAATGGGGTCCTGTTCATCGGGAGGGGTTCTGGCGTAGCGCAAAACGGATGAAACTGACTTCTCGCCAATAGCGTACGGTCGAAATGGGGTCCTGTTGATCGGGAGGGGTCTGGCATATCGCAAAACAGAGGAAATGGACTTCTCTCCAACCGCCTACAGTCGAAACGGGGTCCTGTTCATCGGGAGGGGTGTGGCGTACTGCAAAACGGGACTCCACGGGCTACTGTTCATCCACCATCGACTTCCTCCAGCCTCCACCAGTTACTGTTCATCACCGTCGACTTTCTCCAGCCTCCACGGGGTCCTGTTCATCCACCCCCAACCGGCTGGGGTGTGGTGTACCGCAGCACGGCCTCCTCGGGGTCCTGTTCATCCAGCACCAACCACCTTCACACGGCCAAGGTACTGTTCATCCACAGCCAACCCACCGGCTAGGTCAACTCACCACGTCTCACGCAAGGGGCTCGATCGATCGATGCAACACCAGTCTCGACTCGTTCTACGTGTATCACGCGCGCGGCAGCAATGGGCACTGCTCATCGAGAGGTAACCAACCAGCTAGCTCAACTCCCGTCTCGCACGGGGGCTCGATGCAACGCATCGATTGATCGGCTTCAGTAAGCAGCAGTGATCGATCGCTTGGGTTCAGTTAGCAGCGAAGGAATCGGTCGGGTTCAGTTAGCAGTGAAGGAATCGCTCGGGTTCAGTTAGCAGCAAAGGGATCGATCGGCTTCAGTACGTAGTGGGATCGATCGCTCATGTTCAGTACGTAGTAGAGTGGGAGGGATCGATCGCTCGCTCGGGTTCAGTAAGCGAATGCCTCGCTCGGGTTCAGTTAGCGAACGCCTCGCACACGCGCGCATACGAGAGAAATGCGCAAACCACACTGCATCGCTCGGCCCCGACCACCCACCGTAACCGGGAACTCCTCGAAAATTTCTTTGCCCTCACTTCAACCACGATTTTTTACGTCAAGGACAGCCCAAAGAATGTCATGCAGGTGCGTCTCCGGCCTGCCCAAGATGAAATGCCCATTTTCTGTCATATTTTTTGTCATAGAAGTAGGAGCGCACCACATCTATGATGATACGTGTTTTTGTCACAATTATCGTCATCGAAGTGTCACAACCATGACAAAAAAAGTTTTCGTTCGGGCCATAATGTCACGGAAGTGTCTTCTTTTTGTAGTGCATAGGATTTCTTGTAATAATTCTCTCAGTCATATCATGTTTGACAATCCTCTTGACTTGTCATATGCTATTCATGAGATCACCCATATGTCATATTTGCAATCTCATCATAGTAACTATGCATATGCCATTAAAATACACCCAATTCACACATATGGCATAGATGACAAGCCCATGGTAATTGGCATTTGCTTTTCTTGTGATGATATTGATATCCTCCCTTTGCATCATTTCCATCATATGCCATGCCATGACCACCTAGCTTCGGACATGCATTGTTTGCCATGTTGTTGATGTCTACTATGCAACTTTATTCTTGTAGACTCGGTTGGGCCTCCAAGCGCAGAGTTTTGTAGGACAACAGCAAATTTCCCTCAAGTGGATGACCTAAGATTTATCAATCCATGGGAGGTGTAGGATGAAGATGGTCTCTCTCAAACAACCCTGCAACGAAATACAACCGATCTCTTGGGTCCCCAACACACCCAATACAATGGTAAATTGTATAGGTGCACTAGTTCAGCGAAGAGATTGTGATAATGTGTAGTATGGATAGTAGATATAGGTTTTTGTAATCTGAATAAATCAAACAGCATGGTAGCAAGTAACGAAACTGAGCACAAACGGTATTGCAATGCTTAAAAACAAGGCCTAGGGTTCATACTTTCACTAGTGCAATCTCTCAATAGTGCTAACATAATTGAATCATATAACAGTCCCTCAACGTGCGACAAAGAATCACACCAAAGTTCCTATCAGGGAAAGTAAGACAAAAACATGTATCAACCTCTATGCCTAGATTACCCCAATGTCACCACGGGAATCCGCAAGTTGATTACCAAAACATATATCAAGTGACTCAATAGAATACCCCATTGTCACTGTCGGAGTCTAGGATCTGCGTCCAAGAAACATCTCCAAGAACTTAGGATTCAAACTTTGGGGGACTTTGCTTGGCAACCTACGACACGACGGCAACTACGGCGGAATCACGACGGGCTCACTGGCTCTCACCGGACACGAAGGGGACGCGCGAGCTACCCAGGTTCGGGCCACCGTGCAGTGTAATACCCTACTCCTGCCTGTGATGGATTGCTCTGTATGGAGAGCTTGTGGCTCAAGGTACACGAGGTGTGGGGGAGAATGAGTCGATCCCCTTACATGGAGGCGGCCCTGCCCCTTTTGTAGTGCCTTGGTCCTCTTCCCCGAAAATATGAGCGGGAAAGGGTGGCCACAGGGCGGCAATTCAAAGGGGGAGAGGCGCGCGGGTCTATCCTGACTAAAGGCGTGTAACACCCCAAGTGTGCTCCTTCCATATTTGTACTTCCCAACATTGCCATATATGGAATTATCATGATGTTCTTGATGGATGGGCTCTTCTCATATTGTGCTTTTGCCTTTCTTTTCTCTTTGCATTTCTTTTTCATATTAATTGTCATGTGCTTGCATCATCATATTCATTTATGTTGTTCATGAGCATTGCACCCATTGATATTGTTATGTTCATCTTGTATGCATTGTGGTCATATGTGAGCATCTTCTCCCTGCCTCACCCAACTCTTGGGTTCCACCTACGCAAGCCACCTCTTCACCTCTCTCCCAAATCCTCTCTTTCTCCCAATTCAATTCTTGATGCAATAATTCTGTCCCAAATTAATGTTCACCATATTTCTAAATTCTCTAGTCCATGTCCTATACCTCTCTGCCAAATTTCAGCAATTTTGGAATTGATTTTGTTGGGTTCAAAAATGGTGCAAGTTTGAATTTAATTCAAACTTGAATTATTTTCCTTCCTCTAAAAATGCCCAAACCAATTTATTCAAATACTACATAAATTGTAGATTCCAGGGATATTTTTATATCTCTCTCACACTTCTCCAAACCTCCTGTATTTTTCCCTTTATTTTTCTGTTTGAAGAAATAGAAAAAGGAAAAGAAGGGAGAGCAGCCAGCTCATCCCGCTCGCGCCCTCCTTTTCTTTCTCACCCGCGCCCGCGCATACCCCCGCTAAGGCGTCGCCACGTGTGCCGCCCTGCCCCGCCTGTCTGCCTCTCCGCTACAGCGCGCGCCCCCCTTTTCGTCCTCCTCGCTCCCTCCCCATGGGGACCGCGAGCGAGAGAGCGACGTCGCTCCGTCCAGTCGCCCTGGACCTCCATAAATCCCCCACCTTATCCCTAACCCCTCTAGGGTTCCTCTCTTCCTCCTCCGCAGCCGCCAGGTGAGTAGCAGCCACCAGATCCGCCAACTCGAGCACGTCCCGACCGCATCTGAGCGCGCAGCCATGGCGCCGCCATGACCACCGTCCTCCTCCGCCTCGCCATGCGTGTCCCTCTTCCTCCCCGTCGTCGACTATGTCGCCTCCTTCCACTACGGCCCGCGGGACGCCAAGTACGACGCCGTCCCCTTCGTCTCCGTCCGCGTCGGCCGTCGTTCGTCTCCGGTTGAGTTCCGGCAACCCCGACCTCTTCGCCTCTGTCCTAGCACGCCGCCGTGTTCGTGGTGAGCTTGCGCACCTCCCCATGCCTTTTTCCCCCTCATTAGCGCGCTCTTTCGCCGATTGCCATGTGCGCCTCCCTCGCAGCCGTCGGCACTCGTCTCCGGCGAGCATCCCGACCCCCTTAGCCCTCGCATGCATGTCTGCCGTGCTCGCCGTAGTGCGTAGGTTCCGTTCTGCCGCTTCGCAGTAGCCACCGTGCCCCGTAGCGAGTGGCACGAGCTCGCGTCACCATTTCTGTCACCTCGTCGTCGGCAACGTTCCCGTCGTCGTTTGGTGCCGTGGTTGCCCTGCGGGTGTGCGGGATTGCCTCGCGGTTCGAATGCAATCACCAACCGTGCCAAGAGGTCACCGGAGCGCAACTCCGGCGAGCCGCCGCCGTGCGCGCGTCGCTGGCGACGCTCTCCCCTGCTTCCTCTATTTTTCCCACACACGCGCGCCAGCCACGTGGGCCCGGCGGGACCCACAGGTCAGCCACACAAACGAACAGCCCCACTGTCATACACACACGCCCAGCGGGTCCCACATGTCAGCCACTCCCCTCTGTCCTTAGCCATTTTCGGCATATTCCGTTTTCGGCATTTTCCATTTCTGGCTTATTTCCGTTTCGGTGCATTCCGTTTTCATCAAGTTTTCCGATCTGGCGCTTTCCTAATCGGGCATATGCCAAATCTGGCATATTACTTAATTTAAGTTTCTGTCCAATTTGTTTTGTGGCATTTTGAGCATTTTCCATTTTGAAACATATGAGTGTAATATATGATTTTGGGGTAGAAAACTGTAACTAATCCATTGGTGGCATTAGATTTATCTTTTGAGCAAGTTTGCATGCGTGCCATTTTCACATAACATGCCATTTTGTCATTTTTGTGTGATTTTTTGCATATGTCATATGAGCATCTTGTCAACATTAGTTTGGAGCATTTTCATGCCATCTTACTGCTAGTTATTTTTCCATGCCATGATATGCCATGATAGGAGTGCAACAAGCTTGTAAACATGCTTAGTCATTGTTACTGTTTTGCACTTGTTAATTTTCTGCTGAATCTTGCTATGTTTCCTTGATGATAGCCACAAAGCTATGCATCTTTTGGACATGTCTAGTAGACATGATTTGGTCTTTGTCATTAGTAAATTCATGCCATGCTAGTTGATGCCATGTTAATCTCCTGTAGCATATTTAAATGTTGCTCTAAACATGCCTAGTCAATGTTACCGTTTTTCTGTCAGCATTAAATTGCCATGTTGGGAGCTCATTTCTGGTGAATCCATGCTTCATATGAATTTGTGCCAATGTAATGAAATGGTCTATGCCATGTGTACTGTAGCTGCATGCCAATTTCTTGCATTTTAGAGTACTGTAGCTTGCTGTTTTGATGTGCATAAGATGCCATGTTGCTGTTAATTTTAGTTTTGCATTGCATATTGTGTTGCTCACCATTTGAGTTTCGTGCATCCGTTCCTCGTGATCTTTATATCGATTTCCACCGAAATCTTCCATTCTTTCCAGAGGCACACTTGGATTGCGAAGATTTTGCCCATATCCATCTTTTGCTTCACCGTCACATCTCGTTATCATTCCTTTCATCCCGGTAGCACCGATGCTTCATTCATGTCATGCTCGTCATTTCACCATGCCTTTCATGCATCATTTTGTTTGTGCATCTATGCCATGATTGTTTGTTTATTTTGGTGCTTGTTCTTTCTTCAGTAGTTCCGGGAGACGAGTCCGAGTTCGAGGAACCGGTTGAGAACGTGTTCCAGGTGCAGTCTTGCTATCCTACCGAAGAGACTTCAGGCAAGATGATCATTACCCTTGATAACACTACTATCTTTGCTTGCTAGTTGTCTCGTTGCTATCGCTATGTCACGTTTCCTACCACATACATGTCAGCTTCTCTTATGCCATGATACAACCTCTAACCACCCTACCCAGCAAACCGTTGTTTGGCTATGTTACCGCTTTGCTCAGCCCCTCTTATAGCGTTGCTAGTTGCAGGTGCAGTGCAGGTTGTTCCATGTGGGGACATGGATATGTTGGGATATCACAATATCTCTTATTTAATTAATGCATCTATATACATGGTTGTGTGTGGAAGGCTTGGCCTTTTGCCTAGTGTTTTGTTCCACTCATGCCGCCTTAGTTTCTGTAATACCGGTGTTATGATCCTTGATTAGCATTCCTAACATGCTCAGGGGAATGGGACCCTCTTGATAGTTCGCTTTGAATAACCGCTTCTAGCAAGGCCCAACATTGGTTTTACCATTTGCCTAATAACAACTAAAACTTGCATAGGGAGTAATTAACCCGAGGATTCTTAAGCAACAAACCCCGGGCCAGTGCTCCACATGAGTGTTGGTCCGAACCGGGCAGACTGCGGGGCCAATATGAGGAAACTCAAGGTTTTGTTACTCGTAGGCTTTCCCATCTGATCGTGGCCTGATTTCGAGATACGCGTGGCTCCAATCAGGGTGTCGGCACGTCGGGAGGTCTTGCTGGACTTGTGTTACCATTGTCGAAATGTCTTGTGCACCGGGATTTCGAGGATACTTCGGGCTATCTCGAGGTTGAGGTATTTCCACCGCAGCTTGTGTTGGTCTATGATGGACCAGGTTGGAACAACCCTGCAGGGTTAAATCTTACACAAAGCCATACCCGCGGTTATGTGGCGACTTGGATATTTTTTAACCTCCGGTTGTAGAGAATTTAAAACTAATTCTAATAAAATACACCAACTGTGTGCGTAACTGTGATGGTCTCTTTTCGAGAAAGTTCGGGAAGAGAACACGATGGGGTTATGTTTGAACCGCAAGCAGGTGTTCAGGATAACTTCTTGATCATATTAAACTTGCGACCATTATGCGTAGTATGCTCATCTTTATTCTTGTACTCGTAAGTTAGCCACTTAAATATGCTTAGTGCTTGCTGCAACCTCACCACATTTACCCCTTCCATTCCTATAAGCTTAAATAGTTTTGTTACCTTGGGTGATGAGATTGCTAAGTCCCAGTGGCTCACAGATTACTATAAACACTAGTTGTAGGTACGCTTGAGACAGACACAGGTGAGCCCGACATGCTCCATTAGGAGTGTGATGATGGGCGTGGACGTATGTACGTCACGATGCCAGACGATCAGTAGCAAGCCCTAGTCGGTTGATCCGGGGATAATAGCAGCGTGCTGTTTTCTCGTTTGATTTCGTCCGTAGTCGGACCCTGTCTTTCATTTGGATGATTGTATGATGATTATGATATATTTATGTTGTAGCATGTGGCGAGTGTAAGCCTTTATCTAGTATTCTCACCTGTTGATTCGATTGTATGTATTTGAGAATCGCCTTGCTATGCGTTCCAAAATGAGGTTCTATCACGATCTTGAGTTCATCACGAGATTGCGATAGAGCTTCATATTGGGCGTTACAAGTTGGTATTCAGAGCCATACCGACTATAGGAGCACCTTGTTTGATCAAACCATTGACGAGTCTAGAAGAAAAACTATTTTGAGTCTTAGTTACATATCGGAGAGTAGGAATTCTTTTTACTCCTTATCCCCTTCGTCGCTCTAGTGAGGAATTGTGGCGTACGTGTTTTATTCTACTACCTCTTCTCACTCAAAGTTTTTTAGGATCACGCAGGTATTGTTGGAATGGTTGCGATATCGGTGTGATGTGACTCTATTCTTGGTGCCTCCTGACTGTATGGATTGGACCCGGGGAGTTGAGCTCCAAGGGGTTTTGTCACACTCGCTATCGTTTCGGTTCCGGAATACCAGAGGACGCCGACATCGAAACGCTTCTATACTTTTTGTGGTGGAAAATAGTGCCGTGACTTTTCCCCATTACTGGTGGAGATAGGTCGGATGATCCACCATGACTAGTATCGCTGTGTTTTCGAAGGTCTGAGGTAGACGAATTTGCGAAGTTTCTCGGTCATGTGTTGAGGGTTGCGGATGCGGTTGCAGCAGATTAGGTTGTTGTTTGCTGAGTAGGTTCCTGGGTCCGCAACCTGATCTCATAACCAAGAAGTTTTGGAAGTTCCTAGGGGAATTCAAGTATCACCTAGGATATCTTTCCAACAGACACATGATACGATATGGGGTCTATCAGATGTTTGTTTCCATCTTCGTGACCTTGTGCATTATTCTAACATTCTTTCCAAGTGGCTTCTCAATCTTTGGTGTATCATCTATCTTTTAGAATGCATTCGTTCATATCTGTTCGGATGCTAGCTTGTGAAGAATTCTGTTGCAATATCTATCCTATTGATTCATCTTTCTAATTATCTCATTGAAGATTCTAACGGTTGTTTCCATCTTCAGGATGGCTCCCGCAACCCGTGGGAATCCGACCCGTGATGATGGGGAGCAGTCAGAACATCCACCGCCACCTCCTCCTCCTCCTCCGCCTTCGGAGGCATGGCAAGCTTTGATGGCAGCAACCAATGCCAATACTCAGATGCTGCTCCAGTTTATGCAAGAGCGGAATGAAGGGTATCAAGGCAATCAAGGCCAAGGCAACTTCAAGAATCAACCTCAATATGCAACTCTCAGCCAGTTTCTCAGCAACCAGCCCAAGTCCTTCAGTTCGTGCACTCAGCCTCTCGATGCTGACGATTGGTTACTGGATATCAACAAACACTTCGAGTGCAGCAATGTCAGATCTGAGGACTATGTCAAGTTCGCTTCATTCCAGCTCAAGGATCAGGCAGCCGAGTGGTGGCAGCAGTACAAAGATTCAAGAGGTGGTTGAGTCATCACTTGGACCGACTTCTGTTGTGATTTCAGAGCACATCACATTCCATCAAGTGTGTTTGAGGAGATGCGTGAGAAATTCAGAAATCTCAAGCAAGGAAGCATGTCTCTCTATCAGTATAACACTGAGTTCCAGAATCTCACTCGTTATGCCAAGCAAGACATTCCAGATGACAAGAGCAAGATCTACCAGTTCAGGGGTGGTCTCAGAGAGGACCTACAGCTTGCTCTCATCCTAGTCGATCCACCTGAGTTTGATCAGTTCTATAACATGGCTCTCAAGCAAGAATCAACTCAAATCAAGTTTGATGCTTCTAAGAAGAGAATCAGAGATGAAGTTCACTCTTCTTCCTTGTCTCAAGTGGTTGCCAAGAAGCAGAAGTTCTGGTTACCTCCTCCTCCTCAGTTTCGTCCTCAGCATCAGCAGAAGAAGTTTGGTGGTCGTGGTTCTTCCCACTCGCCCAACCCAGTGTACCAGCAGAGATCTCAGGCTCCAAGGGCAGTCGTTCCTCCTCCTCGCCCACTCTTGGAGGTTACTTGTCACAAGTGTGGTCAGAAAGGACACTATGCCAACAAGTGCACTCAGAAGCGCCTTCCACCTCCTCCTCCTGGCAAGCCTCCAAGCAATGCTATTGTCAAGCATAATCCCAAGTCTGCAAGAGTGAACATGATGAATTCAGCTCAAGCAGAGGAGTCTTCTGATGTGATCATGGGTAATCTCTTGGTTAATTCCATGCCTGCTAAAGTTTTATTTGATACTGGTGCATCGCATTCATTCATATCTTACCCGTTTGCATCCAAGCACAATTTGCATACTAAACAATTGCAAAGACCTATGGCTGTTGTTTCTCCGGGTATGCACACGAGTTCTTGATTGATGACTCCTAATGTCAACATCAAGATGGGCAATTATTCTTTTCTGGCTAATCCTATGGTCCTCGGGAATTCTGATATTGATCTTATCCTCGGCATGAATTGGCTTTTTAAGCGCAAGGCTTCTCTTGATTGTGCTGCCAAGGAAGTTAAATTGAGTCATCCTTCTGAAGAGGTCATTATCTTTGTTGCTCGTGATGATACTATTCGGTTATTCTCTCTCAATGAGAAAGGCGAGATTAATGCCATATCTCAAATTCCAGTGGTATGTGAATATGAGGATGTTTTTCCAGAAGAGTTGCCAGGAATGCCTCCTCACTGGCCTGTTGAGTTTGTCATTGAGCTCGAGCCCAGCACAGAACCTGTATGCAAACGCCCCTACAAGCTTGGGCCAGAAGAGCTGAAAGAATTGAAGAGACAGCTCGATGAACAAGAGCATCTGGGCTTGATCAGACCAAGTTCGTCTCCTTGGCCTTGTGGAGTTCTCTTTGTCAAGAAGAAAGATGGCACGGAAAGACTTTGCGTTGACTACCGCCCATTGAATAAAAAGACAATCAAGAACAAATATCCACTTCCCAATATCAATGAATTGTTCGAGCAACTCAAAGGTGCAAAGGTGTTCTCAAAGCTCGATCTTCGGATGGGATATCACCAAATCCGTATTCGCGAAGAAGACATTCCCAAAAATAGCTTTCAGGACAAGCTTTGCTTCTTATGAATACAGAGTGATGTCCTTCGGCCTTGCAAATGCACCTCCTACCTTCTCTCGTGTGATGAACTATGTGTTCAATCCGTATACAAATGAGTTCGTTCTTGTCTATCTCGATGACATCCTGGTTTTCTCCAAGATTGAAGAGGATCATGCGAAGCATTTGCGCTTGGTACTTGATAATCTCAGAGAGCATCGGTTCTATGCAAAGTTCTCTAAGTGTGAATTCTGGCTTGATGAAGTTCTTTACCTCGGTCACATTATCTCTGCCAAGGGCATCTCAGTAAATCCTGAAAAGGTTGAAGCTATTGTCAACTGGCAGCCTCCTCAAAATGTCAAGCAACTTTGAAGCTTTCTCGGGCTTGCAAGCTATTGCAGAAGATTCATGGAGAACTTCTGCAAGATTGCCAAGCCTTTGTCTAACCTCCTCTAGAAGAATGTCAAATATTCTTGGACTTCTGAGTGTCATGTTGCATTCAAGACACTCAAAGAGAAGCTCATAACTGCTCCAGTTCTAACTCCTCCAGATGAATCCAAGCCTTACCAAGTCTTCGGTGATGCTTCTTTGCAAGGTCTCGGTGGAGTATTGATGCAAGAGAAGAAAGTAGTGGCTTATACCTCTCGGCAGTTGAAGCCGAACGAGAGGAACTATCGTACTCATGACTTGGAGTTGGCAGCCGTCATCCATGCCTTGATCACGTGGAGACATCTCTTGTTGGGCAGGCAGGTGGACATTTTCACCGATCACAAGAGCCTCAAGTACATATTCACTCAACCCAACCTTAATCTCCGTCAGACTCGATGGGTGGAGATGATTCAAGAGTACAACCCGAGCATTGAATACACTCCAGGCAAGGCTAATGTTATCGCGGATTCTTTGAGCAGAAAAGCGTATTGTAACAGCCTAATTCTCAAGCCGGTCCAGCCTGATCTGTGTGAGGCCTTCAGAAAACTCAATCTCCAAGTTGTCCCGCAAGGATTTCTCGCAAACCTCCAGATCACTCCCACATTGGAGGATCAAATTCGCGAAGCTCAGCTCTTAGATGCCATGGTGAAGAAGGTGAAACTCGGCGTTGCAAAGAGCATTCACAAATACAAGTGCTATCGAGTGGATGACAGGGATACCTTGTTCTTTGAGGATAGGCTTGTTGTGCCAAAAGGGGATCTCAGGAAGGTCATAATGAACGAAGCACATAATTCTCTCTTGTCTATCCATCCAGGCAGCTCCAAGATGTACCATGATCTCAAATCAACTTACTGGTGGACTTGTATGAAATGTGAGATTGCTCAGTTTGTGAATGAGTGCGATGTGTGCCGCAGAGTGAAGGAGGAACATCAGCGTCCAACAGGAGTTCTTCAGCCTCTACCCATTCCCGAGTGGAAATTCGATCATATTGAGATGGACTTTGTCACCGGCTTTCCCAAGTCCAAGAGAGGGAACGATGCCATCTTTGTGGTCATTGACAAACTCACTAAAGTTGCTCACTTCCTTCCAGTCAAGGAGTCTATCACTGCATCCCAGTTGGCAGAGCTATACACTTCCAGAGTGGTCTCCTTGCATGGTGTTCCTCAGTTGATCTCCTCAGATCGTGGAAGCATCTTCACTTCCAGATTCTGGGATTCCTTCCAGTAGGCCATGGGCACAAAGATTCGCTTCAGCACAGCTTTTCATCCTCAGACTAGTGGCCAAGTTGAGAGAGTCAATCAAATTCTCGAGGATATGCTGAGAGCGTGTGTCATCTCTTTCGGCATGAAGTGGGAAGACTGCCTTCCTTTTGCCGAGTTCTCCTACAACAATAGTTTCCAAGAAAGCTCGGGCAAAGCACCATTCGAGATTCTCTATGGCAAAAAGTGCCATACTCCCCTCAACTGGTCTGAAACCGGTGAACGCCAACTTCTTGGCAATGATACGATTTCTGAAGCTGAAGAGATGTGTCGTATCATCCGTGAAAATCTGAAAGCAGTGCAATCGTGCCAGAAGAGCTACTATGATAGTAAGCACCGTGACTTGGCTTTCAACATTGGAGACCATGTCTATCTCCGTGTTTCTCCTATGAAAGGCACCCAACGATTCGGTATCAAAGGAAAGCTTGCTCCAAGATACGTGGGCCCTTTCAAGATAGTTGGCAAAAGAGGCGATCTAGCCTACCAGCTCAAGCTACCTTCAAACTTCTCAAATGTGCACGATGTGTTTCACGTGTCACAACTTCGCAAGTGCTTCAAGACTCCCGACCGCACAATTGACTTCCAAGACATTGAGCTCCAAGATGACTTGTTTTACCGTGAGCACCCCATTGCCATTCTCGAAGAAACTAAGCGCAAGACTCACAACAAGTCAATCAAGTTCCTGAAAGTGAAATGGTCTCACCATTTCGACCGAGAAGCCACATGGGAGCGCGAGGTCCACCTCCGTTCCAAATATCCGAAGTTCTCTCATTCCTAGATCTCGGGACGAGATCCTCTTGTAGTAGGGGAGAGTTGTAACACCCCAAGTGTGCTCCTTCCATATTTGTACTTCTCAACATTGCCATATATGGAATTATCATGATGTTCTTGATGGATGGGCTCTTCTCATATTGTGCTTTTGCCTTTCTTTTCTCTTTGCAATTCTTTTTCATATTAATTGTCATGTGCTTGCATCATCATATTCATTTATGTTGTTCATGAGCATTGCACCCATTGTTATTGTTATGTTCATCTTGTATGCATTGTGGTCATGTGTGAGCATCTTCTCCCTGCCTCACCCAACTCTTGGGTTCCACCTATGCAAGCCACCTCTTCACCTCTCTCCCAAATCCCCTCTTTCTCCCAATTCAATTCTTGATGCAATAATTCTGTCCCAAATTAATGTTCACCATATTTCTAAATTCTCTAGTCCATGTACTATACCTCTCTGCCAAATTTCAGCAATTTTGGAATTGATTTGGTTGGGTTCAAAAATGCTGCAAGTTTGAATTTAATTCGAACTTGAATTATTTTCCTTCCTATAAAAATGCCCAAACCAATTTAGTCAAATACTACATAAATTGTAGATTCCAGGGATATTTTTATATCTCTCTCACACTTCTCCAAACCCCCGTTGTTTTTCCCTTTGTTTTTCTGTTTGAAGAAATAGAAAAAGGAAAAGAAGGGATAGCAGCCTAGCTCGTCCCGCTCGTGCCCTCCTTTTCTTTCTCACCCATGCCCGCGCATACCCCCGCTAAGCCGTCGCCACGTGTGCCGCCCGACCCCGCCTGTCTGCCTCTCCGCTACAGCGCGCGTCCCCCCTTTTCGTCCTCCTCGCGCCCTCGCCATGGGGACCGCGAGCGAGAGAGCGACGTCGCTCCGTCCCATCGCCCTGGACCTCCATAAATCCTCCCACCTTATCCCTAACCCCTCTAGGGTTCCTCTCTTCCTCCTCCTCCGCCGCCAGGTAAGTAGCAGCCACCAGATCCGCCAAATCGAGCACGTCCCGACCGCATCTGAGCGCGCGGCCATGGCGCCGCCGTGACCACCATCCTCCTCCACCTCGCCAAGCGTGTCCCTCTTCCTCCCCGTCATCGACTACGTCGCCTCCTTCCACTACGGCCCGCGGGACGCCAAGTACGACGCCGTCCCCTTCGTCTCCGTCCGCGTCGGCCACCGTTCGTCTCCGGTTGAGTTCCGGCGACCCCGACCTCTTCGCCTCTGTCCAAGCACGCCGCCGTGTTCGTGGTGAGCTTGAGCACCTCCCCATGCCTTTCTCCCCCTCATTAGCGTGCTCTTTCGCCGATCGCCATGTGCGCCGCCCTCACCGCCGTCGGAACTCGTCTCCGGCGAGCATCCCGACCCCCTTAGCCCTCACACGCATGTCCGCCGTGCTCGCCGTAGTGCGTAGGTTCCGTTCTACCGCTTCGCAGTAGCCACCGTGCCCCGTAGCGAGTGGCACGAGCTCGCGTCACCGTTTCTGTCACCTCGTCGCCGGCGACGTTCCCGTCGTCGTTTGGCACCGTGGTTGCCCTGCGGGTGTGCGGGATTGCCTCGCGGTTCGAATGCAGTCAGCCACCGTGCCAAGAGGTCACCGGAGCGCAACTCCGGCGAGCCGCCGCTGTGCGCGCGTCGCCGGCGACGCCCTCCCCTGCTTCCTCTGTTTTTCTCACACACGCGCTCCAGCCACGTGGGCCCAACGGGACCTACAGGTCAGCCACACAAGCGCACAGCCCCACTGTCATACACACACGCCCAGCGGGTCCCACATGTCAGCCACTCCCCTTTGTCCTTAGCCATTTTCGGCATATTCCGTTTTTGGCATATTCCGTTTCTGGGTTATTTCCGTTTCGGTGCATTCTGTTTCGGTAGGTTTCCCGATCTGGCGCTTTCCTAATCGGGCATATGCCAAATCTGGCATATAACTTAATTTAAGTTTTTGTCCAATTTGTTTTGTGGCATTTTGAGCATTTTCCATTTTGAAACATATGAGTGTAATATATGATTTCGGGGTAGAAAAATCCAACTAATCCATTGGTAGCATTAGATTTATCTTTTGAGCAAGTTTGCATGCGTGCCATTTTCACATAACATGCCATTTTGTCATTTTTGTGTGATTTTTTGCATATGTCATATGAGCATCTTGTCAACATTAGTTTTGAGCATTTTCATGCCATCTTACTGCTAGTTATTTTTCCATTCCATGATATGCCATGATAGGAGTGCAACAAGCTTGTAAACATGCTTAGTCATTGTTACTGTTTTGCACTTGTTAATTTTCTGCTGAATCTTGCTATGTTTCCTTGATGATAGCCACAAATCTATGCATCTTTTTGACATGTCCAGTAGACATGATTTGGTCTTTGTCATTAGTACATTCATGCCATGCTAGTTGATGCCATGTTAATCTCCTGTAGCATATTTAAATGTTGCTCTAAACATGCCTAGTCAATGTTACAGTTTTTCTGTCAGCATTAAGTTGCCATGTTGGGAGCTCATTTCTGGTGAATCCATGCTTCATATGAATTTGTGCCAATGTAATGAAATGATGTATGCCATGTGTACTGTAGCTGCATGCCAATTTCTTGCATTTTAGAGTAATGTAGCTTGCTGTTTTGATGTGCATAAGATGCCATGTTGCTGTTAATTTCAGTTTTGCATTGCATATTGTGTTGCTCACCATTTGAGTTTCGTGCATCCGTTCCTCCTGATCTTTATATCGATTTCCATCGAAATCTTCCATTCTTTCTAGAGGCACACTTGGATTGCCAAGATTTTGCCCATATCCACCTTTTGCTTCACCATCACATCTCGTTATCATTCCTTTCGTCCCGGTAGCACCGATGCTTCATTCATGTCATGCTCGTCATTTCACCATGCCTTTCATGCATCATTTTGTTTGTGCATCTATGCCATGATTGTTTGTTTATTTCGGTGCTTGTTCTTTCTTTAGTAGTTTCGGGAGACGAGTCCGAGTTCAAGGAACCGGTTGAGAACGTGTTCGAGGTGCAGTCTTGCTATCCTACCGAAGAGACTTCAGGCAAGATGATCATTACCCTTGATAACACTACTATCTTTGCTTGCTAGTTGTCTCGTTGCTATCGCTATGTCACGTTTGCTACTAGGCGCGCGCGACGTCCGTGCTGGAGCCTTGGGGATGGCGATGCCCAGCCTAAGCTCTTTTCTTTTTTTTCTTTCTGCACTAGATTAATGTAGCCCCTGGGGGTGTGAAACATTTGCGCAGCACTATTGTTGTTAAGTACTCGATGCTTAATGTGTTTTCGTTTTCCTCACGAGGCCCTTATCTTCCCTTTACATTGCCTTCGTGCCCTGTGTCGCTGGGACCCAGCCCCTGAGGCGGGCTACACCATCACTGGTATGCCCAGAGCGTGCGCTCGGCAAGGCCAGAGGGTGTAGGGCTCTTAGGGCTGGTAGGAGTCCCTGAGACGCGATGCTCAGGGTCCCCCCCTTGACGCGCAGGCGACTTGTGCCAAGGAAATCAGGACGCCACGAGAGAGAAACGAGAGGGAAAAGACCCGAGGGGTGCTTAGACTTAGCTCTTTTGGTGACGCTCGGCTTGGGGCGAGTCCTTCGTGAGGCGCAGCACGCAAGGCGCGGTCCCTCACGAAGCCTTCCGTCCGCGGGGCGCCGATCACGTGGCCTCCCGAGGGGGGCTCCTGAGGTTCTTGAGACCCCGCACCAGGGAAATTGCCAAGTTTTTGCAAGTAATGTAGAGAGGCATGCTCGCGAGGCCGCCTGTGGGTGTTACGCGAGGAGGCAAGAGCACCAAGGACCTGGTGAGGTGACATGCACGGGAGCCAGCCCACGAGCCAGAGCTCAGTCACTTGGGTTTTGCAGCGCTGCTGGGACTGACCCGAGCACAGGCACCGTGCTCAGCCCCCGCTCGCGTGAGATACACGGGGGGAGATCACGAGCGCGCCTGCCGAGGCAAACTCAGCTGCAGGAACACCGGTTGCTATTAGGAAGTAGGCTTTATTGATGCATGAAATAGATTCATTACACAACAGAAAAGATACGCGCTGCCGTGTTCGACACGGGCCAGCTTTGAGGATGTGACGGCCGTAGGCCCCTCAAGTAAGTAGGCCGCCAGCGCGGAGCATGGGGTATCCGCCAGCGCGGAGCATGGGGCTTCCACGAGAGTGGGAAGGAGCTCCCGCGTGCCGAAGGCAGTGCCGGTAGAGGGAGCTCCGGAGCGTGTACAGCTCCATGTCGTTCGTATCCGTGGGGTCACGGAAAGAACTTGCGGAGATGTTGGATGTTCCATGTGTTTGGTACCGGAACACCCTTCTCCGTTTCGAGCCGTGCCGCGCTGGGCCAGGAGATGTGCGTGACCCTGAAATGGCCCTCCCACATGGGTGAGAGTTTGTGGAGTCCCTCTCTGGAGAGGATCCGGCGCAGGACAAGGTCGCTTGACTCGAGGGTGCGTGGGCGTATGTTGCAGCTATGATAGCGACGCAACGCCTGCTGGTACCTTGCCGCGTGAAGGGTGGCTGGGCGGCGCGCTCCCTCGAGGAAAAGCAGGTCATCCTCCCGCAGGCCGCCCTGACGAGATTCGTCAAAGGCCAAGACCCGCGGGGACCAGTGCTTCACCTCATCTGGGAGGACCGCCTTTGCCCCGTAGACATGGAAGAAAGGCGTCTCGCCGGTGGGCTTGGTCGCCGTGGTGCGGATGGACCATAGCACTGACGGGAGCTCATCCAGCCAGCCCTTGCCGCAGGCAACGAGCTGCTTCTTGAAGCTCCTGGTCTTGAGGCCCTTGAGGACCTCGGCGTTGGCACACTCGGCCTGGCCATTGCTTCGAGGGTGTGCCACGGAGGCGAAACAGATCTGCATGCCGATGCTGGCACAGTAGGTCTTGAATTGGCCACTGGTGAACTGTGTGCCGTTGTCCATGATGATGCGGTTGGGGACGCCAAAGCGGCACACCAGCCCCTTGATGAACTTGACCGCTGACCCTGTCAGACTGGTCCGGACAGGCTCCACCTCCGCCCACTTGGTGAACTTATCGATGGTGACGTCGAGGTAGCAGTAGCCGCCAGCCGCACGAGGGAAGGGCCCGAGGATATCCAGCCCCCAGACCGCGAAGGGCCACGAGAGAGGGATGGTCTGGAGCCCTTGCGCCGGCTGGTGGATCTGATTGCCGTCAACTGGCAGGCCTCGCATGCCTGGACCAGCTCCGCGGCATCCTCGAGTGTTGTGGGCCAGTAGAAACCGCTGTGGAGTGCCTTACCTGCGAGAGTGCACGAGGACGAGTGGTGGCCGCAGTTGCCTCTTTGGATGTCGGCAAGCAGCTCGTGGCCTTGCTCCTTGGAGATGCACCGCAATGCGACTCTGTTTGGGCGGTGGCGGTACAGGTCACCCTCCTGCAAGTGGTAGAGCGCAGCCTGGCAGACCACACGCTCTGTTTCTGCATCGATCTCCAGGAGGGCGCCGCACGTCAGGTAGACCTTGATCTCCGTGATCTAGCTGTCGGGCTATGGCTCGAGCGCCGGTAGTGGGCGAGCGCCAGAAGATGGTCCGCAGTCTGGTGTGCCCATGGGTGGTGCGGGAGGGAGCTCCTCATGAGGCGTCGTGATGCTGGCGATCAGAGGCGCCGCTGAAGGCTTCAGGAGCCGCTCCTCGAAGACGCCGGGGCTCTGGGGCTCGTGGCGAGAAGCGCGCTTGGCGATTTCGTCCGCCTCGGTGTTGTCGCCACGACGGATGTGCTGTAGCTCCATGCCCATGAAGCGCTTCTCGAGCTTGCGCACCTCCTCCATGTAGGCCACCATGTGCTCATCCTTCGGCTTGTACTTCTTGTTGGAGAAGTTAACGAGGAGCTGCGAGTTGCCCTTGATGATGATGTGCCTGACTCCAAGCGCGATGGCGACCTTGAGCCCGGCGATGAGTCCCTCATACTCGGCGATGTTGTTGGAGACCTTGTTGGTGCGCCCGAAGCAGAGCTGCACTGCGTAGTAAAGCTTGTCGCCTGTGGGTGTAGTGAGAACCACCCCAGCCCCCGCGCCCTGGCGTGCGAAGGCCCCGTCGAAGTGCATGCTCCAGCCCCCGGAGGTAGCCTCCTCGGGCAAGGACGACTCCTCCTGGGGCTCGCCCTGATGCGTGTCCGTCCACTCCGCCGCGAAGTCCGCCAAGGCCGCGCCCTTGATGGTCCTGGTGGTGAGGAACTCCAGCTCGAAAGGCTGCAGCTCGATGTTCCATTCGGCAACGCGGCCGGTGGCATTTGGGCTCCGCAGGACTTGCTCCAGCGGGTAGGAGGAGATCACTCTGACTGGGTGACCCTGGAAGTAGTGGCGCAGCTTCCTGGAGGCCATGAGGAGCGACAGGAGGAGCTTCTTCTGCATGGGGTACCGTTCACGCGCGTCTCGCAGCACCGTACTGACGAAGTAGACGGGGTTCTCGACGAGGCACGTGACCGTGGTATCCAAGTCGTGCTCGCCGAGGGGCTCAGGCTGCTGCGCCGCGGAGGCGGCGCCACGGGGGCCTCCGGAGGCTAAGCTCCTGAGGCCTCCTGAGGGGGCACGGGGGCCTCCGGAGGGGGGCCCTCGGTAGGCGCCGGCAGGGCCTTGAGGGGCTCCAACGATGTCTCCGTGGGGGCGGCATCCGCAGGCACAGGCTCAGCAGGCTTCTTCTTGACGCAGACTCGCTCCTCCCGCTCTGCCACAAGGGCCGCGCTGGCCGTTTGGGGAGTGCCCGCCAAGTATAACAGAAGGCGCTCGCGTGGGCGTGGGGCGACCATGACGGGAGGGCTCGTCAGGTACCTTTTGAGATCCTCAAAAGCAGCGTCGACCTCGGGGGTCCACTTGAAGGGGCCGGACCTCTTCATGAGCTTGAAGAAAGGCAGAGCCCACTCGCCGAACTTGGATATGAAGCGACCGAGCGAGGCCATGCACCCCGCCAGGCGCTGCATCTCCTTGAGGTTGCGGGGCGGCCGCATTTCCTCGATAGCCCTAATCTTCTCAGGGTTTGCCTTGATGCCGCGATGGGAGACTAGAAAACCAAGGAGCTTGCTGGAAGGGACACCGAAGACGCACTTGGCGGGGTTGAGCTTGACCTAGCGCAGGTTGGCGAAGGTTTCTCTCAGGTCCTCGATGATGGTGCGCGCCTCGCGCGTTTTGATGACGATGTCGTCGATGTATGCCTCCGCGTTTCTCCCCATCTGGCACCCTAGGCAGATGCGCATCAGCCTCTGGAAGGTAGCCCCCGTGCTCTTCAGGCCAAAGGGCATGCACACGTAGCAGAACACTCCGCAGGCGGTGATGAAGGCGGTTTTCTCCGCATCCTCCTTTGCCATCTTGATCTGATGATAGCCTGAGAAGGCATCCAGGAAGCAGAGCAGATCGCACCCGGTGGTGGAGTCTACTATCTGGTCGATCCTAGGCAGAGGGAAGTGGTCTTTGGGGCAGGCCTTGTTGAGGTTGGTGAAGTCGACGCACATGCGCTTGCCGCCGTGCGGCTTGGTGACGACAACAGGGTTGGCGATCCTTTCCGCGTGGAGCACTTCGCAGATGATTCCGGCGTCTTGGAGTTTCTCGACCTCCCCAATTACGAAGTCCTGCTTCTCGGGCGCCTGGCGCCGCACCTTCTGCTTGACAGGGCGCGCGTTGGGGCACACAACCAAGTGGTGCTCGATCACCTCCCTTGGCACTCCGGGCATGTCTGAGGGTGCCCAAGCGAACATATCAGCATTCGCCCGGAGGAAGTCCATGAGGGCGCCCTCCTGCTCGGGGGGAAGGTCGCTGCCGATGGTGAGGACTGGGCCCGTGCCGCTCCCATCCGGCGGCACTTTCTTGGTCTCGGCCCGCTCCTAGGAGAACAGCAGCTTCTTCTTCACGGGCACTGGCTCCTCAGCCAGGGATGCGACAGGGGCGTACTCCTCAGCCAGGGATGCGACAGGAGCCGCCTTGTAGGCGCGTGCGAGGGTGCGCACTGCATCCTTTTCGTCGCAACGGACGGTGAGAGTGCCGTCGCTGCCGGGCATCTTGACGAGGCCGTAAGCGTGGTGCGTCGCAGCCATGAACTTGGAGAATACCGGGTAGCCAAAGATGGCGTTGTAGGGCAGGCCGATGCGAGCCACATCGAAGACGATGAGCTCCGTACGATAGTTCTTGCAGGTGCCGAAGGTGACCGGAAGGCGCACTTGCCCCTGGGGGCAGTGGAGCCGCCAGTGACGCCTGAGAAGGGCCTGGTGAGCGCCAGGCGCCGACATGACGCCTGGAGCGTCTCGAAAGCCTCCACAGAGAGCACGTTGAGGCCAGTGCCGCCATCGATGAGCGTCTTGGTGACGGCCACACCGCCAATAGTAGGGGTACATGGCAAAGGGACAGCTCCCACAGCCCTGGTGGACTTGGGGTGATCGCTGGCGTCGAAGGCCACAGGAAACTCGGTCCACTTGAGGCGGCCGGCGGGCTCGGGCACCGGAAGGGCTGCGCTTACTTTGCGTGAGAAACGCTTGAGGTTGTGGCTTGACGGAGGGGCCTGGGCCCCTCCCAGGATGCAGGCCACCCCGCGGGGCCGCTGGGAGCCCCCGTTGATGACAGTGCCCTTGGTCAAAGCCACACAGCCCCCGCGCTCCCCTGCGGCAACACCGCGAGGGACGCGGCGAACGATTCGGCGGCGGCCGCCGATGCCGTCCAGCGGGGACGAGCCGTGGGACAACTTCGAGGCGCACGCCGCATGGCGCCACTCGGCCGCGCCGCCGCCTGGAGAAGAAGGAGGATGGGGAGCGGCGCGCATTGGCCGCTCGACGCGCCGCGGTGGAGCGCGTGAGGAGCGAGGGGGCGCCTGGCCGCCGCTCGCGGCGGAGACGAGCTCGGTGATGCGCTCAAGCCAGGCGTCACGACCGTCCTTGGCGGGGCGACAGTGTAGCAGCCCCTGCGCCATGAGCAGCGCGACGCGTGGAGCGGATGGGCCGTGACCTGCGGGCGAGGACGCGGTGGAGGAGAGGCCACGCTCCTGCTCACTCGCCGACGGGCAGATGGAGGAGAACACCCGCCCCCAAGCGAGCTCGGTGGTGGTGCGAGGGCGCCACCCGGGGGCACCTCGAACCGCAGGCACCACGTGGACCCAGGCGGCGGCTAGGCGCGTGGCATGCTCCCGGCGAGTGGCGACGCCGTCCATGTCATGGCTGACGTCGAGGTCGGAGGTGCGAAGACAGGAAGTCCCCCTACCTGGCGCGCCAAATGTCGGAGTCTAGGATCTGCGTCCAAGAAACTTCTCCAAGAACTTAGGATTCGAACTCTGGGGGACTTTGCTTGGCAACCTACAACACGACGGCAACTATGGCAGAATCACGACAGGCTCACTGGCTCTCACCGGACATGAAGGGGACGCGCGAGCTACCCAGGTTCGGGCCACCGTGCGGTGTAAAACCCTACTCCTGCCTGTGATGGATTGCTCTGTATGGAGAGCTTGTGGCTCCAGGTACACGAGGTGTGGGGGAGAATGAGTCGATCCCCTTACATGGAGGCGGCCCTGCCCCTTTTGTAGTGCCTTGGTCCTCTTCCCCGAAAATATGAGCGGGAAAGGGTGGCCACAGGGTGGCAATTCAAAAGGGGACAGGCGCGCAGGTCTATCCTGACTAAAGGCGGTCTCCGCCTGATAAAGTAGTCTTCGTGACGCGCTGGTGGGCTTGGCGATGACCTCCGTTCTGGCGTGCCGATCCGTCCTGATCTTCTATCACGAAAGAGGAAACACTTTAGGACTTGCTTTAAGGGAGACAGATGCCACTGCTCCCTTATCACCAGAATGGAAGCTGGGCTCGGTCACGCCCCGCTGTCCTTATCCTGACAGCGGGTCGTCACCCATGTGATGGGCGCGGAGCCCTGCGGCTGACGCCCTACGATCTACCCCATGAGGAGGCCTCGCGAGGGGAGCCTCGCGAGGCGACCCGGTGCTTGGTGGCCTCGCCAGGGCCTGGACTGGCGGCGAGGGGCCTCGCGAGGCGGCTTCCTCCGGAGCGACCCTCATGGGCCGGCCCAAGCATCGTCCTCCGGGCCAGAGGCAGACGGGCCGTGGTACCCTGGTTCCCACTGGGCCGACAGTCAGCACGGGTATCCACATGCAAGACATACATCAAGTGATCTCACATCCAAAGTATTCAATCCAACATAATGAAACCTCAAAGAGCAAGACTCAATTCATCACAAGAAAGATAGAGAGGGAAGAACACCATATGATTCAACTATATTAACAAAGCTCAAGGTACATCAAGATCATACCAAATCAAGAACATGAGAGAGAGAGAGAGAGATCAAACACATAATTACTAGTACATACCCTCAGCCCTGAGGGTGAACTACTCCCTCCTCGTCATGGAGGCAGCGGGGATGACGAAGATGGCCTCCGGTGATGGCTTTCCCCCTCCAGCAGAGTGCCGGAACAAGGCTCCGGATGAGATCGCTTCGGAACAGAGGCTTGCGGCGGCAGAAAAACTCATCTAGGTTAACTTTCAGGGGTTTCTCTATTTATAGGAATTTTCAGCATTGGAATCATGCCAAAAGATGTTACGAGGGGCCCACATGCTCAGCCCAAATGCCCTAGGGGGAGGGCGTGTCGTGTGAGCTTGCGGTGTCCTCGTAGGTCTTCTTGTCCTTCCTCGAAGCTTTGGGGGTCTCATATGTTCCAAAAAAATCTCCGTAAATTTTTATTATATTTGGACTTTGTTTGTTACGGTTTTTCTTGAAACAAAGAAACAGCCAAAAAACAAGACCTGGCACTGGGCACTAAGTTAATAGGTTAGTCCATAAAAATCATATAAAAGTGCACCAAAACCATATAAAATCATTGTAAACATGGCATGAATACTTCATAAATTATAGATACGTTGGAGATGTATCAACATCGCCAACCTTAATTCCTGCTCGTCCTCGAGTAGGTAAATGATAAAAGAAATAATTTATGAAGTGTGAATGCTAGCATAGTGCATAAGTTTGATCAATGATAATTTCAATCACTTTTCCTAGCATCATTATATATCATAAACAGTAGCTCATTTCTCATAAAACTTCTCATGATCAAGTAGCAAGCTATTCACATGTTAACGTATAGACCATAAACTCTATGGAAACATAACAAACTATGTTTTCAGTCATCAAACAATTACAATTCATCTTATTTTCAGGGAGGGTCTATGTAATAGCTTTGATTTAGCAAACTCCACATACTCAACTATCATATAGTCTTCCATGATTGCTGACACTCAAAGCATATTTTTAGAACAAACCATTTCAGTCAAACACATAGGAAGATGGGGGTTTAATGTTTCACCTTCCAACTTATTTATCTCCGGGATAATGTAAACAATAATAACTCATGATTATCTATATTCAACTAGATATATGTGCATGGATCTTTCCCCACCACATGATGCTTGCCAAGTGGAGAACAATTGAGGTTGGAATAAGAATGAATACTATTGACTCTTGCATGAAAGTAAAGACTAAAAAGTTAAAGATAGGCCCTTCGCAGAGGGAAGCAGAGGTTGTCATGCACTTTTCGTTTGGATGTGCAAGCTTTTAATGCAAAGGAACGTCACTTTATATTGCCCCTTATGATAGCAACCTTTATTATGCAGTCTGTCGCTTTTATTGCGTTACCATCACAAGTTCATGCAAAGCTTATTTTTTGTTACAATAAAAGATCATACATATTTAGGAGCAATTTTTATTGGTTTGTAGCGATGACAACTTACTGGAAGGATCTTATCCAATCCATAGGTAGATATGGTGGACTCTCATGACAAGAAACTGGGTTTAAGGGTTTTTTGGATGCACAAGTAGTATCTTTACTTCGTATGAAGTTTTGGTTGGCAAAAAATTATGAGCAAGCGCCACAGGTTAGAGGATCCATGACAATATAACTCCTATATGAATATAAACAAACATAACCCAATACGTTGTCTTTCTTGTCCAACATCGACTACTTGATCAAGCATGAAAATAATTAATGGGGGCTCACAATCATAGAAGTTGTCCAAGATAGTATATTTTCATGTGAAATCTCTCTTCCTTCAATAGTCTTTCATGAATTGTTCAAGTGACCAATGATATATTTGTTAAATCCAATAGATTTTATTTCCTACACTCTCATGTGAAATCACTACTTCCCATGAGACAAGCATATGAAGCACGTATAATTTTGAATTTATGATATTCAATTCATTCAAAAATTTACTCTTATGATATAAGTGAAGCACAAGAGTAAATGACAAACTACTTGAAAATATATAAGTTAAGTAAATAGGTAGCTATGTATAAACTCTCTCCGAATAAAAAAATTCAGATCTAAGGATTGTATCAAACAGCAAACAAAACAAAAATAAGAGGACACTCCAAGAAGAGCACATATCATGTGAACAAATAAAAACTTTGGCTCAACCGAGACTAACCGATAGTTGTTGATGAAGAGAGGTGGGATGCCTACCGGGGCATCCCTAAGCTTAGATGCTTGAGACTTCTTGGAATATTAACTTGGGGTGCCTTGGGCATCCCTGCTACTTGTGAGCTGCGTTGGGATTTTCCCCGAAGAGGAAGGGTGAAGCAATATAGTAGCGGATAAGTATTTTCCTCAGTAGAGAACCAAGGTTATCGAACCAATAGGAGATTCACACAGACAAAGGTCGACAGTACCTGCAAACACACAAACAAAATACTTGCACCCAATGCGGGCAAGAGAGCTGTCAATCCCCTTGTACTCGTTAACTGCAAGTATTAATTCTGATAGTGGTAGGTTTATAAACTGCAAACGAAATTAAAAATAAATAAATTGTAGCAAGTAAATTAGGGTTTTAGTGATATGATTTGGATGGACCCGGGGACCATAGTTTTCACTAGAGGCACTTCTCTCATAAGCATAGCATACTGTGGGTAAACAAATTACTGTTGGGCAATTGATAGAAAAGCGCATAGTTATGACATTATTCATGGCATGATCGGTACATAGGCATTACGTCCGTGACAATTAGACTGACTCTTGCCCGCATCTACTACTATTACTCCACCCGTCGACCGATATCCAGCTTGCATCTTAAGGTATTAAGTTTATAACAAATAGAGTAATGCTTGGAGCATGATGACATAATGTAGACAGAATAAAATCAAGCAATATGATTGAACCCCATCATTTTACGCTTAGCAGCAACAATACAAATATGTGCCTCGCTACCCCTTCTGTCACGAGGTGAGGACATCGCAAGATGGAACCTACCACAAAGCACCTCTCCCACCGCAGATAAATCAATCTAGTTGGCCAAACCAAATAGATAGATCAGAGAGAAATACAAAGCTATAAAAATCACACATAATAAAGTTCAGAAAAGACTCAATTACTTTCAATGAATAATCTGATCATAAACCCAAAACTCATCGGATCCCAACAAACACACCGCAAAGGAAGATTACATCGAAACGATCTCCGAAGAGAACATTGTATTGAAGATCAAAGAGAGAGAGAGAAATCCATCTAGCTAATCACTATGGACTCGTAGGTCTTGTGGGAACTACTCACACATCATCGGAAGGGCAACAAGGTTGATGAAGAACTCCTCCGTGATCGATTCCCCCTCTGACAGAGTACCGGTGGAGGCCGGCCTCCAGATGGGATCACAGAAGAACAGAGGCTTGCGGCGGTGGAATAATTGTTTCAGGTCTCGCTCTGTGGGTTTTGGAATATTTGGGAATTTATAGCACTGGAATTTGGTCAGGAGGAGCCATGTGGGACCCATAAGGCATCAGGGCGCGCCTACCACTCTGGGCGCGCCCTGTTGCCTTGTTGTCTCCTCGTCTGGCTTCTGGTCCTCACCCGAAGCTTCTAGGATCCCTCCTGATCCAGAAAAATCATCAAAAAGTTTCGTAGTGTTTGGTCTCCGTTTGGTAGGGATTTTCTGGAAAACCAAAAACAAGCAGAAAACAGCAACTGGCACTTGGCACTGGGTTAATAGGTTAGTTCCCAAAAATGATATAAAATGATGTATAAAGCATACAAGATTGGTAATATAATAGCATGAAACAATCAAAAATTATAGATATGTTGGAGACGTATCAGCATCCCCAAGCTTAATTCTTGCTCGTCCTCGAGTAGGTAAATGATAAAAATAGAATTTTTATGTTGAATGCTACCTAGCATGTTTATCATGTAATCCTCTCATGGTATGAATATTAAGATACGAATGATTGAGGGCAATAGTCTATCATTTGAAATAAAGACATCTATACTCAGACATATTAGAAAACAATCATGCCCTCTTAAAAATAAAGAATGTTACAAGAACATCATCCCTACAAAATCATATAGTTTAGCATGCTTAGTCTTCCTAACATAAGATATTAATCATCAACTACCCTGGTGACAAGCCGAGTAATCAAATCATACTTTTTCTCGCTTCAGCATTTTCAACTTTCACTCAATACTTGAGCGTGAGTCAAGGACTTGGCACTTTGGATGGCAAAGAGCATGATGATGGGGGTTCATAAGGGAAGACAAAAATAGAGAAAGTCTCACATTAACGCGGCTGGTTGTTAGGCAATGGAGAGACCTTACAATTGGTATCAATGTGAGGAGTAGGGATTTCCATGCAATGGATGCACTAGAGCTATAAGTGTATGAAAGCTCGCTATGGAAACTAAGTGGGTGTGCATCCAACTTGCTTCCTCATGAAGACCTCGGGCATTTGAGGAAGCCCGTCATCGGAATATACAAGCCAAGTTCTATAATGTAAAAATTCCCACTATTATATGAAAGTGAGAAATCATGGAGATTCTCTATATGAAGAACATGGTGCTACTTTGAAGCACAAGTGTGGTAAAAGGATAGTAGCATTGCCCCTTCTCTCTTTTTCTGTCATTTTTCTAGAACAATACCATGAACCTCATCCCCACTTTTTGGAGGACTCATCAGTCTCCATCATTCTTTATCTCACTAGGACAATGCTCTAATAATGATGATCATCACACTTTTATTTAGTTACAACTCGACAAACTGGAATAATATGACTCTACATGAATGCCTCTGGCAGTGTGATAACCCACAAGTATAGGGGATCGCGACAGTCTTCGAGGGTAGTATTTCACCCAAATTTGTTGATTCAACACAAGGGGAGCGAAAGAATATTTATGAGCCTTAGCAGTTGAGTTGTCAATTCAACCACACCTGGGATATAATATTTCTGCAGCAAAGTGTTTAGTAGCACAGTAGCAATAGTAATAAAAATAGTAACAGAAGCAGTTTGTGATGATTGTAACAGCAGCAGCAGTAGTAACTTAGTAAAGATCGATATGAGAAAATCATAGGCATTGCATCAACGATGAATATTTGTGTTGGATGACATTCATCATATAACAGTCACAACCTAGAGCGATACACAATAGCTCCAATTCATCAATGTAATGTAGGCATGTATTCCGTATATAGTCATATGTGCTTATAATAAGAACTTGCATGACATCTTTTGTCCTACCCTGTCGTGGAAGCAGGGTCCAAAAGGAAACTAAGGGATATTAAGGTCTCCTTTTAATAGAGAACCGAAACAAAGCATTTACACATGGTGAATACATGAACTCCTCACATTACAGTCATCCCCGGAGAGTATCCCAAACAATTGTCACTATGGGGTCTACGGATCAAAACAATAACAAGTGCATATAAGTAGCAGATAGGATCAAGAACTCAAATATATTCATGAAAACATAGAGGGTTCAGATCTGAAATCATGGCACTCGGGCCCTAGTGACAAGCATTAAGCATAGCAAAGTCATAGCAACATTAATCTCAGAACATAGCAGATACTAGGGATCAAGCCCTAACAAAATGACTCAATTACATGACAAATCTCATCCAACTCCATCACCGACCAGCAAGCCGACGGAGGAATAACTCACACCCTGTGGTGAGCATCATGAAATTGTTGATGGAGAAGGGTTGATGATGACGATGGCGATGAATCCCCCTCTCCGGAGCCCCAAACGGACTCCAAATCAGCCCTCCCGATGAAGAACAGGAGGTGGCGGTGGCTCCGTATCGTAAAACGCGATGAAACTTTCTCTCTAATTTTTTTCTCCGCGAGACGATACTTATAGCGTTGGAATTAGGTCAAGCGGAGGTCTGTGGGACCCACAAGCTCGTGGGGCCGCCCCCTGAGCTTGTGGCTCCTGGGTGCCCCCCCCCCCCTCAAGTAGATCTCTTAGCCAATATTTTTTATATATTCTGAAATAATTCTCCGTAAGTTTTTAGCTCAATCCGAGAACTTTTATTTCTATACAAAAACAACACCATGGTAGTTCAGCTGAAAACAACGTCAGTCCGAGTTAGTTTCATTCAAATCATGCAAATTAGAGTCCAAAACAAGAGCAAAAGTGTTTGGAAAAGTAGATGCATTTGGGACGTATCAACTCCCCTAAGCTTAACTCATTGCTTGTCCTCAAGCAATTTAGTTGAAAAACTGAAAGTGATAAAGAAAACTTTTACAAACTCTTTTGTTCTTGCTGCTGTATGTAAGCTTAACTAGTGATCAAGTTTTTAGCAAAGATTATGAACTAACCATATTAATGATAACACTTAGGTCTCACATTTACTCATGACAATAATATAACCAACTAGCGAGCAATAATAAGATATCTCGAATGCCAACAATTTGTCAAAACAATCATGATATAATATGATAACATGGTATCTCGCTAGCCCTTTCTGAGACCAGAAAACATAAATGTAGAGCACCTCTGAGGTTCAAGCAGTGACTAAACATTGTAATTCAGGGTAGAAGAGATCTAGTCATGCTCACATCCAACATTAACTAGACTCAATGCATAAAATGACAATAGCGCTCTCAGGGTTGGTGCTTTAAATGAGAAGATGATGACTCAACAATAAAAGTAAATAACATAAAAGTAAAAGGATAGGCCCGTCACAGAGGGAAGCAGAGATTTGCAGAGGTGCCAGAGCTCAAAGCTTAAAACAGAGATGAATACATTTTGAGAGGTGTGCTTTTCCTGTCAACATCACGACAAAGGATTTTGATATCTTCCATGCTAAACACATTATAGGCGGTTCCCAAGAGGAAAGGTAAAATTACCCCCCCTCAACCATACAAACACAAGCCATGGCTAGCCGAATTCACAGGTGCCCTCCAAACAATCACCTTCCGGGGGAGTTTATTTTATTATATTTTTCTTTATTTTCAAGTTACAGGACTGGGCATCCCAATTACTGTCGTGGCGTACGACGATCTATGGGATCAAGATGTTCCCTTTGCGGTTCGGCTATGGGAATCGACGTGTAGAAAGAGCAGGATCGGTAGATGCAAGAACACACAGCGATTTATCCAGGTTCGGGCCACATTGAGGCGTAAAACCCTACTCCTGCTTTGGTGGTTTGATTGTGTTTGAGCTCAACGTACAAAGGAGTGCAACTTTTCCGCAAGGTGCGCGGGAAGTGCAGCTACTATGCGTAATTGAGCTAAGGGTCGTCCCCTCTACCAGTAGCCGTGGCCTCCTTTTATAGGCCAAGAGGTTACCACAGTGGCTATGATGGTAATTACGGGGTGCATACAGTGATTGCACTCTATCATACCTATCCCTAACGAGGTAGGACAAAAGCATTAAATGCACCATTAGGTGCTACGCTGGGGAGGTGAGTTCCGGCAAAGGTTCTGCACCGCTCGTCCAGCTGCCCTTCTGTTATCTTGACATGACCCAGGGACGGGTGTCATTAAAGCTAATCTTTGGGTGGCGTGCTGACACATGCCCTGACAAGCTATGCCTGGCTGCCTGCCCGCTCGACACCTATCAATGCGAGCTTATCTGGTTGATGATGAGGTGGAGTGGCAATGAGACAGAAAGAGCCTACCGGGCCTTCGCCTTGCCGGTGCGGAGCTTGCCGGCAAGGGTAATCTTGATCTTCAGTACTGCACTGGCACTTCTCGACGACCTGCCTCGAAGTCTTCTCCATGGTCTTGTCAACCTAGTCTTGAGCCTTGACAGAAGCAATCCTCCGACAAGCCCTTGCCATCGAGGAGGATGCAACTGTCTGGGCATAAGTCAGGGTACGATAACACCCATGTTTTCATACACCGACAGGAGCCACTGGGCCTAGGCCACACGCGCGTGCGAGGCGTCGTTGGGCTAGGCACAAATAGATGCACAGACACACGTGGCACAGAATTACTGCCGCAATCTTCACTTTTACGATTTACCCATGACACGCATTGAATGCGGGATGTGGGAGAGGTGGAACGAAACGGTGAGTGGGGGAACGCGCCTGCAAAAGCGTATCCATGTCAGGTAGTAAAGAGCCAGCCCTTCGCGCCTTCCCCATAAAAAGGTACTTGGGAAGGGGCGCTGCTCATCTACTCCCTTTCTTCCCCAATCTAGCAGCTGCTCTCATCTTCAACCTCACAGAAGAACAGAGTGCGCCGCTTGTGCACAGCCCCGCCCAGCCACCGCTAAGCTTCCCGCCTCAAAGCTCGCCATGGCGCCGAAGAGAGCCACGAAGCCCATCGATTCGGCAGCGGAGGAGAAGAAAACTGCTAAAGTAGCACGACGGCGGGCTAACACCGTTTTTTGCCGGTGCTCACAGAGGACGACCTGACGAGGAAGTACTTGTACGTGTACGCGAGGAAGACGAAGGACCACGAGGCCACCGTGGTGCTCCGAGGATCCCTTCCTCCCGCGGGCGACCAATACCACTTCTTTGCCGGGTACTTTTATTGTGGACTGTGCCCGCCCTTCTCTGATTTATTCGTAGAGGTGATGAACACCTTTCGGTTTAGATTGCTAGATTTCACACCCAATGCAGTGACCTGCTTGTCAATCTTCGCGCATTTGTGTGAAAACTTTGTGGGAATATCCCCAAATGTTGCCCTGTTTCGGCATTTCTTCATTCCCCGGGTCGAGGACGACACCCTTTCCGGCAGTGTCACTTGGATTCCAAGGGGAAATCTGAAGAAGCACTACTTGGACGGCAAGCTGCACATCAAGTGGAACGAGTGGTGACCCGATTGGTGCTGGATCAAGCAGCAGGACTTCCCGACATTCTGTCACCTCAGAACCGAGAAGATTGAGAAAGCCGCCAACTGGAGCACCGTCGACCCCCAATGACGCCAAGCTTGGGGTGGCACTGTACCGAATCCATGCCCTCAAGGAGGCCGGCTTGATGATCGAGATGGTGGGAGCGGAATTCACTTGCCGCCGGATCGCCCCGCTGCAGCACAGAGGAGGCCGAAAAGCATGGGATTACAGGAACCCTGCCGATACAATGCGTCTGCATCCAGGCCTCAACGACAACTTGACGGTAATGGAGCATTATTGGCTCATTTATCAGCTCTTCAATAGGGGCTGCAACTTCCACCTGCCGGCAAATGTGATCCCACTTTGCAACAACACCGCCAAGGCCTCCATCTGAGCAATGATGGCGGACTGTGATGCCAAGACAGTTCTGAGCACATGGAAGGTACCCAGCAAGAAGGAAGTGGAGATCTGGTTTGCCGGCCTAGTGGAGAAAGCTATCAGAGTCGATGATGATATGATTCATCTGACAAAGGACGATGAGGAGCAGTTCCTTGTCGCAAGAGCTAAGGAGCTCAAGAAGATAGCTCGCTCCCGGGCGGCTAAGGGCGCCAGTAGTGGGGGACGCACCAAAGGCCAAGCCGAAGAGTAGGCCACAACTCCGGGAACTATCGGAGGAGACCGCACCCAAGAGCATGCCGAAGAGCATGTGGGCGAGGAGGACCAAACTAAGGAATCGGAGGAAGAAGAAGAGCAGTCCGAGGAATCTTCAGATGAAGAGGAAGAGGAGGAAGCACCTCGCCCTCGTCCTGCCAAAGTGAAGACTGCCATCGCCAAGAAGCCTGCCCAGAAGAAGGCAGCGCACACCAAGCCGACAAGTAAGGAGCTTGTCGGCGCCAAGGCAGCACCTGCAGCTTCCCGGGCTCAATCCTCTCGGTGCCAGCCTCCTCGCGGAGCCACTTTCCGGCAACCAACTTCACCAACAGCAGAGAGCGAGGGTGCGTCACAGCCCCTGGCTTCGTCAAGAGGCAAGCGGGCTAGGAAGACGCCGCCACCACCTACACCCTCCGGCGCGGATGACACGGTGCACTGGGACCTGTCTGTCCTTAGTGATCGTGAAGAGGAGGAAGAGTAAGTCTATGTTCTTCATCCATCATTCTTACAATTATCTTGATACTGTTGTTGAACAAATCATCTTGACTATTCTGATCTTGCAGGGATGAGGTGCCCTTGGCAGAAAGGCAAAGGAAGAAGCCCAGAACCGCCGAAGAGGGCGTGACGGCAACAGGCACAGACCAAGGTGTCACCTCGTCTGAGGTTGCCGGCTCGAGCCCCCAGCGTGAGGCTCATGTCCAATTCACGTTGGCGACCACCGTTGTCGAGTCTTCTGCAATGGAGACCGACAAGGAATCGGGAAGTGGCCAGCCAGAAGGAGAGCACCAAGGAACGGATCCCTTGACGGCACCCTCAACTGCTGATCCATCGCTAAGACCTTCACTGACAAGGAGCAACCCTCCTCCAGAGGAGCACCAAGAAGAGCTCGCCTGCATCGAGGCCCCTTCGGCAACTAACGTTACCAGAGACCGAGCGACAGTGACCGAGGTTGCCGGAGGGAGAATGGCGTCCCCTCCACATGCTCATCAAGGTAAGTTCCTTTCCGGATGTAATCTTATCCTTGTCAAACATTCTTTTTTTGTTTTCTTGAACTTGTCCTGAAATTTTGATTTCATTGTGCTGTCTGCTTCTTTCCTGTCTTGTAGAACCAACCTCTCCAGAAGAAGGGGGGTCTCTGTGGAAAAGATTGCGAAGAGCGCCGTCGATGAGGCCGCCAGGATTTCTGCCAAAGAGGCCACTGTGTCCGCCGCTGAGGAGGCCAGGAAAAATTCCGAAGAGCCTAACAAGCCCTCCGGCAACACATATGTGCCCGTCATAATAGATGCTGAGAAGGGAGAGGCTGGCAGCGACAAGCCAAGCACTGACGTCCATCCCAGCGCACCCGAGGCGGAAGCTCTGATGGGTCCCTTGGAACCTGTCAATTAATAGCATGAATCCGGAGTCCCCAGCTCATCTAGTGTCGGTGAACCTACTTTTGATGACGCAATCGTGAAAATCTTGGCGCCTTTCTCCAGCAGCATCACGGTACTAGACAGCTCCGATGACGGTGCTGCAGACCTTGCCTTCTTCAAGACGATGGCTGCCGGCTTCAAGGATGTGCAAGATCGCTACGGCAAGCGCTGGGAGAAGCTCCACACGCAGCAACAAGCCGTGGAGCTGGTTGAACAGAAGCTGAAGGAGAAGGCGGAGGAGATCCGTCGGTGGTACAATGAGAAGTCCCACAGCATCACGGGGCAGGATGAAAGACTTGCCGCTGCTAAGGAGAAAGCAGCGGCCTTGGACGGCAGGTTGGCGGAGCGCGAAATGCAGCTCGTCGCCAAGGAGAAAGACCTTACCGCCTGAGAAGAAGCACTTGCCGCCAAGCTCCACGGCAAGGATGAAGAAATCTAGACCCTGCTCGAGCAGCGAACCAGTGAGCTAGAAGAGAACCACAAGAAGGCCATCGAGACTCAAGCTCAGGTTCATGCTGACAAGTTCCTGGGGGCCGTCAAGGCTGCAGAAACCACCGAGACCACCAAGGTGGAGTTGGAATCCAAGGTGGTAAAGCTTGGTGAAGACCTTCCGGCAACAGAAAAGAGCTCTTGACTCTCCAAGAGTCAGCGCAAAAGGCAGCTCACACCTTGGGTGATCTGCAGACACAGCTATCAGTCAAGAGCCAAGAACTTAACCAGGCTGCCGATGCCAAGGAAGATCTGAAGCAGGAACTGTCCACGTTGGAAGAGCATCTTGAAGGCGCCAAGGCCAGGGAGAAAATCTTGTCCACAGATCTTGAGAAGGAGAAGAGGCTGAGAATTCCTTTGACATGCTGAAGGGCAGCTTGCAGTGGTGGACCAACCGCCTCATAGAAGCCGCAGAGCAGCTCAGTGCCTAGCTTGCCGTCATGGGCCTGGCGGAATACAGCTATTCCCCGAACGACCAAGAAGCGACAAGCGCCAGCTTAACTCTCTTCTTCGAGGTCCTTATCAAGGCATTGGGGAAGTATCAGGAAGAGCAGTCCGCCTCCTTCGCCAAGGAGTCCCGCAAGCTTGCTTGAGATATACTTTACAAAGTACTTGTCAAGCTTGTGTATCGCAACCCAGGCATCGACCTCTCCGGCGCCTTGACAAGCTTGCCGAAGAATGCCGACACCACAACCGCCGACAAGATTGTCGCTCTAATAGCTAATAGGGTTGGCCAAGTTTCCAGGACTTAGGATTGGGTCACCCATTAATCTTGTCATCACACCTCGTCGCGAACGCGATCTTGTACAAGACAAATTAATCTTAAGTTAGATCTGCACTGCATTTTGATGTAACATATTTTGTGTACTCTGAATGAATGTGTTGTTCCCTTTATGATTCGGTCCTTGTATGTTTTTCTCCCAATGCTTGCCGGAAACTTGCCAGTGCGCACATACTCGTGGCTAGCACTTGAGGACGGATCCTTAGCAACTTGCCGGAGGTGCCGCCTTCCGGCAAGATACACTTATCGGTTTTGACGCGACTAGCTTACACTGTTGAGCGGACTCGAAACAGAAATAAAAGCGCGAGCAATCCCGACAAGGTTCCCTCACGTGCAGGTTTTTCACACAAAGACATAAATCGTTCAAGGGAAAGCAATTATAACAAAGAATTTTATTTCAAAGTTTTGCAACTTAGCTTTTCTTTGTTGTACTTCTCATTGTAAATGATATCTTGAACATCATTTGGTATCCATATACCATCACTCCCCGCGGGAAACTTGCACGGGAGGAACACTTCATTCCTTTAAGAAAAAGAAAGAAGAGAAAAGAGGAGGCTAGAACCTTGACGGTTCGTTAATCATCTCATACAAGGCAAAATGTAGCACAACACTGTATGCAACATAAATAAATATGTACTTTGACAAATGCCGCAAAACGCTTAACTTTTATTCATTACGCACGGGGTCTGCGCCCGACTCTGTACAAAGGGTTACATGCCTGGCCGGCAAGCTTGTACAAAAGAGGTTACCGGGCAGCCCGGCAACCGTGCCTTACGGGTAGAACTTGCGAAGATGCTCAATGTTCCATGAGTTGAGCACAGGGGTGCCATCTTCGGTCTCTAGGCGGACTGCGCCGGGCCTAGTGACTCGTACTACTCGGTAAGGGCCTTCCCACTTCAGCATCAACTTGTTTTTCCCCTTCGTGGACTGAATCTGACGAACAAACAAGGTTGCCTTCCTCAAGGTTCCTGGCGTTAACTTTGCGTCTATGGTAGCGGCGCAAAGCTTGCTGGTACCATGCAGCACGGATAGCAGCCCGGAAATGATCATCCTCAAGGAGCATGGCATCATCTTGCCATAACCCTTCTTGATCCTCCTCATCGAAGGCCAAAACTCGAGGTGACCCGTATCTGAGTTCTGTGGGGAGCACCGCTTCTGCACCATATACAAGGGAGAAGGGCGTCTGGCCAGTGGCTCGACTTGGTGTCGTTCTGAGTGACCAAAGAACTGCCGGCAACTCTTCCACCCAGCGTCTTCCGCACTTGTGCAGCTTGTCAAAAGTTCTGGTCCTGAGACCATGCAACACTTCTGCATTTTCCCTCTCTACCTGTCCATTGCTCCTCGGGTGAGCAATATATAGAAGCGTAGAAGATCTTGTTTAGAAGTTCTTGACAGTATGCTGTGAAGGCGCGGCTCGTGAACTGGGTGCCGTTGTCGGTGATGATCCTGTTGGGTACGCCGAAATGAGCAACCAATCCTTTGAGGAATTTGATAGTCGACTGTGCGGTCACCTTTCTCACTGGCTCTACCTCAGGCCACTTTGTAAACTTGTCGATTGCAACATACAAGAATTCAAAGCCCCCGGTGACCACCGCCAAGGCATCTTGAAGGGCTATTGGCCAGTAGAATCCTTGATGGAATGCCTTGCGAACAAGCGCACGTGACCCAATGTGAGAGCCACACATTCCTTCATGTATCTCCGCCAACAGCTTCTGTCCATCTTCCCGGTAGATGCACTTCAATTTCACCCCGTTTGGTCTCTTTCTGTACAAAGTTTTGTCAACAAATTGGTACATCCTTGATTGACAGGCTACTCTTTCTGCCTCTTCTTGCTCACCGGGAAGTTCTCCTGTTTGAAGGTACTGGACGATCGGCTGCGCCCATGCCGGAGCCTACGGCTCGACCACAAGGATTAATGCACTTCTTCCTCTGCGGGAGCGCTTGCTTCGACGGCAAGGACCTGGCTTGCCAGAGGCTGCAACTCATCAGCAAAGGGTGTCTTGTCAGTGGTATCCAAGTTCTTGGCGGCTGCTGGCAGCTCTGCCGGAAAGTAACCACAAACGTCTTGCTTTCTTTTCTTTGCGAGCCTTGATAGTGTAACGGATGGCTGAGTTAGTTGTAGCACAAAAGTTCCTGGCTCCACAGGAGATCTCTTGGCGGCAAGCTTTGACAGGTCATCGGCAATCTCATTCTGGGCACTAGGGACGTTCTCCATTTGCAGACCGTCAAAATGCTCTTCCAACTTCCTCACTTCATCAACATAAGCCTCCATCAAGGGACTCTGGTAATCTTTATTAATCTGCCTCACCACAAGCTGTGAGTCGCCTCTGATAATCATCTTTCGAACACCAAGATCGATTGCAATGCATAGGCTGGCAAGCAATCCCTCATACTCAGCAGTGTTATTGGTGGCCTGCTCCCTAGGAAAATGTATCTGGACTACGTACTTGAGATGCTCTCTGGTGGGTGTGATAAGCAGCACGCCGGCATTGGCGCCTTTCAGCGTGAAAGCACCGTCAAAGTACATGATCCAATTATCAACAGTTTCCTTGTCAGGGAGAGACGTCTCTTGTATTTCTTCGTCTTGCGTCGGTGTCTATTCTGCAAGAAATTCTGCCAAAGCTCTGCTCTGAATTGTTGAGGTACTCTCAAACTTCAAGTCAAAGCTTGACAGCTCCAACGCCCACTCCACAATCCTGCCGATGGCTTCTTGATTTCTCAGAATACGTTGCAAAGGAAAGCGAGTGACGACGGTGACTTGGTGCGCTTGAAAGTAGTGGTGCAGTTTCCTTGATGCCATGAGAAGGCCAAAGAGCAATTTCTGGACACCAGAATACCTTGATCTAACCCCCCGCAGGAGAGAGCTAACAAACTAGACTCGGCGCTGCACCATCTTCTTCTTCTGCACAACTTATTGATCTGGCTCATTTGCTTGCACAATCTCAGGCTTGTCGGCACCTGACCTTGCCGGAGACGATTCCGGCTTGTCGGCCTGTGGCTCTGCGGTTGTTGCCTCTTCTTCATCTGCCTCCCTTTCAGCCACAAGCGCATCACTAACCACTTGATTCGTTGCCGCTAAGTATAGCAGCAACGGCTCTTGTGGCCTAGGTGCGACTAAGACTGGCGGAGAGGACAGGCACTCCTTCAAATCTTGGAGCGTGGCCCTCGCTTTCAGAGCCCACTTCACTAGACCTGCCGTTTTCAATATTTTGAAAAATGGCAAGGTGCGCTCTGCTGATTTGGAGATGAACCTGCTAAGTGCGGCAATGCAACCGGCAAGACGCCTCACGTCCTTGACGTGGTTTGGTGCTTCGATTTGCTCAATTGCTTTGATCTTGTCAGGATTGGCTTCAATTCCCCTTTGTGATACAAAGAACCCGAGAAGCTTGCCGGACGGAACGCCGAACACGCACTTCTCGAGGTTGAGCTTCAAGTTGAGTTTGCGCAAGTTTGCAAATGTTTCTTCCAAATCTTGGATCAGTGTTGACTTGTCCTTGGTTTTGACCATGATATCATCCATGTAGGCTTCCACATTTCTATGCAACTGGAATTGAAAACCAATCTGAACTGCTCTGGCAAATGTTGCCTCGACACTCTGCAATCCGAAGGGCATGCGTATAAAGCAATACGTGCCACATGGAGTGATGAACGCCATTTTCTCCTCATCTTCCTTGGCCATAAAAATCTGATGATAACCAGAATAGCCGTCAAGAAAAGAGAGTACTTCGCAACCGGCAATGGAGTCCACAATCTGGTCGATGTGTGGCAAAGGAAAAGGGTCTTTTGGGCAAACTTTATTTATATTGGTGAAGTCGATACAAAGCCTCCATTTTCCATTCGCCTTACGCATCACAACCAGATTAGCTAACCACATGGGGTGTAGCACTCCTCTGACCAAGCTTCCCGCTTCTAGCTTCTTGATTTCTTCGGCAATAAACTCTTGCCGCTCCAAGGCTTGCTTTCTGACTTTCTTCTTGACAGGTCTTGCATGAGGACAGATGGCAAGGTGGTGCTCAATCACCTCCCTGGGAACGCCGGGCATGTCAGATGCTTGCCAGGCAAACACACTGACATTCGCCCGCAGGAAGGTAACGAGCGCGCTTTCCTATTTGTCACTGAGAGTGGCACTTATGGTGAAGGTGCCACTCATCCCATCCTCCCTCGCAGAAACTTGCTTGGTCGCCGGTGCAGAGGCCTTGGCTTTCTTGCTCTTGTGGTAGAGCTCTCTGGTATGTCCTCAACAGGCGTGCCACACTCTGCAGTGCGCTTCCTAGAGTCCTTATCAGAGGTCTTGCCGGTCTTCTTCTTCTTTCCTCCCCCGGGAGCTTTGCCGGCAGGAGCATGTACCTCCTCAGTAGATGCTGCCACTGCCTCCCGGTAGAGCTTGTCGGCGCAAATGATTGCGTCTTTCTGGTTGGACTTGATGATGAGAATGCCCATTGGCTCTGGCATCTTGATGACGTTGTAAGCGTAGTGTGATGCAACCATGAACTTTGCCAGTGCCGGGCGGCCTAGAATTCCATTATAGCGCAGCGGCATCTTGACGACGTCAAAGGCAATCTTTTCCGTCCTGTAGTTGAGCTCGTTGCCAAACATGACTGGCAATGTCACCTAGCCCTTTGGCTTGTTCCTCCCCAGACTAAATCCTTGGAATGTGCCTATCTCCTCGAGATCCTTGTTGGGGATTTGCAACCACTTGAGCACATCTTTGTCACCTTGTCGGAGATCAAGTTCAAGCCGGCCCCACCGTCAACCAGCACCTTTGTCACCTTGAGGTTGCGGACTGTTGGTGAAACCAACAACGGCAAGCACCCGACTGTAGTGGTGCAGTCAGGGTGATCCTCGGCGTCAAAGATGATGGGCGCGTGTGACCAGTTGAGTGGCTGTTGCGCTTCCATTGCCGGCTCCGCTGCATTCACCTCGCAGACCCATTGCTTCAGTTGCCGGTGCGAGGAGTGCAAAGATGCACCTCCGTCAACACACATGGCGTCCACCGCATTCTGGAATTCATTGTCGGACTCCTCCTTGTCCCCATCACCATCATCTCCCATCTGGCCCTGAGCGGGCTTCTCCTTCAGCTGCTTGGCCTTGCCGCGATGGCCTCCGCGGCCACCACGGTTTTGCTTGCCGGACCCACCGGCACCATCTTGACCCTTCTCCTTGTCGCGCTTCTCGTATTCTTGTTTCTATTTTTCGGCAAGCTGCTCCACTTGCCAGCACTCCTGGAGATCGTGGCCCTTGGTACGGTGAATCTTGCAGTACGGGCCATCGGTCTTCTCTCCGGCGGCGGCCTCATGGCCACAAGTGCAAATAGCAGTCTTCTTGATGTTGCTCTCAGTGTTTGGCTTCTTGCCGGGATTCCCCGACTCCTCAACTGCTAACACAGCCTTGCCTTTACCCTTGCGATTGCGGTTCCGACTCTTCTTCTTTGAGGTTGATGCATCATCGTCTTCAGAATCTACTTCAGCACCAGCATCCTCCCCGGGGAGTCGCCTCCCCTCTTCAGCACGTGCACACTTGTCCACCAAGGCATATAGCTTGTTGATGGTTCTGACCTTGTCAATTTTCATCTCATATCGCATTCTACGATTGCGCACATTTGTGTGGAATGCGGCAACAACAACTGCGGGATGAACATCAGGAATGTTGTGGTGCACACGGCTGAACCTTTGTATGTACTTGCGGAGGGGTTCGCCATCTCTTTGGGGTATCACATGCAGATCGCTAGCCTTACCATGGCGCTTGTGGCCACCCTAGTAAGCACCAACGAAGTGATGGCACAAATCCGACCAAGAAGAAATGGAGCCCTCTGGCAAGTTCATCAACCACGACCTGACGTTGGGTTTGAGCGCCAACGGGAAGTAGTTGGCCAGTATCTTGTCATCCCGCCCCCCGGCAGCCTGCACCGTAATGGTGTAGATGCCAAGGAACTCTGACGGACTGAGCTTGTCGTCGTACTTATCGGTCAGCTCTGGCTTGAAGGCACGGGAGGACGGCCAACAAACCTGCTGCAGCTCACAAGTAAACATTGGACATCCTACCTCGTAGGGTAAGCACCCAGGGTACCCTGGCACAGGCGCGTCCGCTGCTGGCCCGGCACGGTCGTCTGATAGACGGCGTGCTTCCCGACGCTGCTCGATCATCGTACGGGCGTCCTCAACGCGCCACTCTTGGTGCACTTGGTGCTGATCTTGGTGACCTCGTGGATTTGATGACGCCATGGACACCACATCTTGGTCATCCAATCGGCGAGCTTGCCACCACAGTGGTTGTTGACGCGGAGGTGACTGCATCGTTGGTGCAGCGTCTCCAGCACGGCTGCCGCTTGTAACACCCCTATGTAATGAGCAACGGTGATCCATCATGATTATGCTAATTCTCTGTGATTTGCAATGCTTGATCTTGTTGGAATAATATCTCATTTCAAATTCCACCACTGAATTCAATTCAAATTCAAAGTGAAATTTGAAGTTGCTCAAAAATTGCTGGAAAATAGTTCGTGTTGTAGCAAATATTCCAAAACAAATTGTTGTTCAGGAAAACAACATCACCTATTTTCCTAAATTGGGCTAGAGCATTAAAACAGTGCAAAAACAGCAATATTAATGCTTTTCCATTTTTGAAAAATTCAAATGGATTCCAAAATTGCCCAAACTTTTTGTGGCAGTGCAGAAAAATGCAATGTATTTATGTGGACTAGTTTCACATTTTACTAAATGCATTTGGCAGCTCTTTTATTAGCAAAACTTTTCTGTAAAAAGAAAAACAGAAAAAGAAAAGCAAAAGAAGGCCTAACCGACTGGGCCTAAGTGCACAGTGCACTCGGGCCAGCCCACTCCCTCTCTCTCATCTCCCTCCTCTCTCTCTCTCCCCGGGTCAGCCTCGTCATGGCCGCGCGCGCACTCACCGGCCAGCCAGCGACACGGCAACGCTACAGGGCGCCGGGAGGGGATAAGGCCGACCCCCTCCACCTCCTCGACGCCCTCATCCACTCCTCTCCCCCTCTCGGCCGCTCTCTCTCTCGATCTCGAGCTTGCCCGAGAGCCTCCGTCGCCGCTCGCCGTCGTTACCGCGGCCACCGACCTCGCCCCGCCTCGCCGTCCTGTCCATCGCCTTCGCCGTCGTCTGTTACGCCGTCCTCATCCATGAAAGCGAGCCGGGAGCCACTCCAACGACCGCATCGAGCTCGCCATCGTCGTCGGTCACCGGAGCTCGTCGCCGTCGATCTGCCTCTCCCCTGCAACTACTAAGCTTTTGCGGGCCTCCTTGTGCCTCTCGGTGAGCTCCGCCGTGCTTCCCCTCCCCTTTTGGCTCTTTCCGGCGCCGCTGCTAGCCGTTGCCGCTGCCGCGCTCTGGCCGCCGCTGCTTTTGCTCGCCGCCGTAGCCACCCTCGCCGTAGCTCGTGTCTGAGCATGTAGACGTGCTCAGCGCGTTCCCAGGAGTCAAACGCACCTATTGCCGCCGCCTGCCGTGCCTTGCAGGGCCGATTCTGATCTCGCCCGAACTCCGGCGCCGCCTCTGCCGCTCGCCGTCGTTGATTCCGGCCGCTTCCGGCCAAGCCACGGCCACCGTTTGATGCGGCATCGAGTGCCCGTTCGAACGGTGCCTCTTGCATGCCAAATAGATGCTGGACGGCGGGATCCGCCGCGGTCCCGTGCGCCTCCGCCATGCCTGCGCGTCACCGGCAGCTAAACGCCGGCAACCGCCGAGCTGGCAGCCACGTGGGGCTCCCTGGGTCACTGACCAGTGGGCCCAGGGGCCCCAGTTGACCGTGCTGACCGGTCAACGCGCTGACGTAGCCGCACAGTGTCACTAACAGGCAGGCCCCACTCGCTTAATTAGTTAATTAGATAATTTAATTAATCTGTTAATTAGTTTATACACTGACAGATGGGGCCCATGAGCTAATTAACTTAATTAGTTAGATTTAATCTCCGTTTAGTCTCTGAGCCACTGACATGTGGGACCCAGCTGTCAGGTTTGACCTGGAACAGCTGGGTTGACCACTGCCATCATGCTGACGTCATGCTGACGTAATATTCCCTTTTCTATTATTTTCGAATTAGATTTAATTCCAGGAATTTCAGAAAAAGGTTTAAATCTTTGAAAATTCGTAGAAATTCAACCCTAGCTCAGATCGAAAAGTTTTCAACATGAAAGTTGATCAAAAAATGAGACGAATCCGAATATGTGTCAAAATGCTTGACCATCACTCCTATCTATCTGAACATGGAACCTTCCCCTCCGGTTCAGTATACCGATAACTGCCTAAATGCCGGGATATTTTCCCGCTTCGTCTGCGACGTGTAGCATTGCATTAGGTCACCACCAGCACTGCATTTTGCCATGCCATGCATTGTGTTGCATTTGCTTGCTTTTATTTATTGTTTCTTCCCCCTCTTCTTATCCGGTAGACCCCGAGACTGACGCAGCTCCATAGTCCGACTACACCGTTGACGACCCCTCCTTTGCCGCAGAGCTTCTAGGCAAGCAACTCCCCTTGAGCATGCCTATATCGCCTATTCTTTCTCCCTCTTGCTTGCATTAGAATTGCTACAGTTTTTGTCCGAATACCTATTCTGTTGCATAGCCTGTTTTTGTAAACTACTATTGATACTTTACCTAATATCCTAAATGCTTAGTGTAGGTTGGTTAGTAATCCATCTGTGGCCCCTCCTCCTTGTCCTAGTTGCCCGCTTAGTTACCAGTGCCCCGTTCGAGGTGATCGACGGGCTGAGACCAGCACATCACCGCACACCCCCTAAGTTGCTCGACTCTGCAGAGTTACCATCGAGTGCCGAGGGTGATACCTCTTACCTCACTCCTGTTGTTGCCTCTGTAGTACAGCTAGTCGATTGTGGGTTACCGAGGGTGATTCCTCTTTCACCACTTCCGATGAAGCTTCTGTCGTGCAACCCCGCAAGTGTGAATGCCATCGAGGGTGATTCCTCCGGGTTCACCTTGACGGATACATCGAGTGGGAATCCAGCGAGGGTGATTCCTCGGATTCCTTCTTGATGTTATGGACACACAGGTACTTTGGCTTTACTACTGATATTGGATAAAGTCGGGTCGGCCCCGAGGGGTACCCGCGAGAGATGTGATATCGGGTTGACCAAGAGGGTACCCGAGAGATGATTACGTGGCACGACCGGGCATTCCTAGCCCTTGCCGTAAGTCCACGAGATGGGGCGACGGGGTCACATGATCGTGAGTCTCTGCTTGTCACCGCGAGCTCCCAACGCACTAATGGGTTCGGATATGTAATCTGAGTAGGCCTCTGGCCTTATCGCACTAACCTCCACGCGGGAATAAGTATGGGCACTCGGCAACGCTACAACATAAATATCATGGAGGCAGTGTTGGCTTTGATTCAACTACATGTGTGAACATGTGCCAAGTCAAGCAACTTGAATTATTCAGAGGAGGATACCATACTAACATACTACATCACAACCATTTTAATGCATGTTGACACACAAGATAAATCATTATCCACCGCTAGCTATTTAAGCATGGCATGAGCAACTATAATCTCTAATTGTCATCACAAATATGTTTACTCCTAATATGTTGAATCAAGATCGACTGAGTTAAACATATTTACAAAAACAAAATAAGAAGAGTTCATACCAGCCTTTCTCTGCCATAGTCACTTCATCAAATCATCGTCATTATTGCCTTTCACTTGCATGACCGAATCATGTGAAAATAATAATAGTGCAAGTGTGTTGTGGGCTAAGCTAGTGGCTTTTTGGTGAATCAACAATAAAGCATATAAGAGCCACTTAACAATTCTAGCATAGTCTTCTCCACACAATGACTCAACTTAAAAGAAAAGAATTTCAGAGAAACACACTAAAATATTTTTGGAGTTTTTAGTTTTTCTGAAGAGAGCAAACAAATGAAGGAAAAACGAAAAGCGAGAAAAACTATTTACATGGGAGAACTCCCAACAAACAAAAGAAGAAACAAGAAATATTTTTGGGTTTTCTTTTAGTATTACGAACTAATTAAACGGGAAATAAAAACTGAAAAGAAGCGAGAAATATTTTTGGATTTTCAAAGTTTTTTCGAACACACAGGAAGAAAGCGAAAATAACACTGACAAGGATATACAATGAAAAAGGATGAACACCAACAACTGGAATGATTGTGTGGTTCATGAATGTAATGTCGGTGAGAAATACGTACTCCCCCAAGCTTAGGCTTTTGGCATAACTTGGTCTATTGCCACTGCTGGCCTGGATAGAACTCGTGGTGGTAGTTTGGGTTATACTCCATTGCAGCCGCCAACGCCTGGCGGGCTGCCTCATTCCTGCGGGCAGTCTCCTCTATCATCTCATATGCCTCAGCCTCCTCCTCAAGTATAAAATATCTCCGTTTTTCCTGAAAGTTGAAGAAGGCAGGAGCAGGCAAAGTAATATAGATAACACGATGTTTATTAAAGATTAGCTTGTATCGAAATGGTGGGGTGTTCCTTTTGAGAAACTGGTGACACTCCATAGCCTGATAATCAAGGTAGCTAGGTGGCAACAAGGTATCGTTTCTTTTTATGGGAATGCCAAGATAAGTAGCTAAACGAGTGGCATAAATTCCACCACAAAGATCACCATCAAGAGCATTATGATGTAAACAACATGCAATGATAGCCCCCATATTAAATTTTCTATCCCCTAATACTGCACTTTTAAGGATTCTTAGATCATAAGCGCATAGGGTACTAAGGTCATGTTTACCATTGATGCATCTACCAATGAACAGAGCAAAATAATGAATGGCAGGAAAGTGAATGCTCCCTATTCTAGCCTGCATTATGGTCCTAGTTTCTCCTTGAGTAATGTTCATGAGAAATTCATTGCAGTCAGACTTGCGAGGTTCAAGGCATATTCCCCACGAAGGAATTTTACAAGCTTCACTAAATTCCTGAAAGGACATGCGAAAAAACTTCATATAAATCAAACATACCATCATGAGAGGTCCGGTGAGATACATACTTGAATTTCCGCATGAAAGAGTTAGTGAGATCATGGTACTATGGACACTTATCTAACAAGAACACCGTGAGCTCGACATTGTGCACGTACATATCAAATTCTTCCTTGAAGCCGGCACGTATCATGAAGGCATCAGACGGCCACTCGCATGCTCTCACGAGGGCATCCTGCGGTGGTTCGAGGTCTGGCTCACATATTGCAGGCCTCGGTGAGCTCCTGCTCGATGCAAACCCCCATGGAATATCTTCCTAAGAATTTTCTGAAAAAAAATCTGAAATTTTTAGTCTTCCAAAATGAAAGAAAACAAAACTCAACAAAATTGATAGCAACCACTCCCACAAGCATCTAGAGGCTATATCATGCATCAAAAATACTTTGGACCATACAAATTCAACATGCAAGCTCATATACATGGTCACCATAGCAGTAAAAATTTGCAAAACATAAAGCACTAGAACAAAAACTAATTGGAGCATTGGAAGAGTGACATACCAAGGAGTAATTCCTCAAAACAGTTTTGGAAATGGAGTTCCGAGCAAGGAGATCAAAAATCTCATAGAAATGAGCAAGAACACGGGCTTGGGAGCAAGTTTGATTTTTTCTGGAGGTGGAAGAAGGTGCTGGGCTGGTGTATTAAGTGAGGGGGTCCCTGTGGGACCCACAAGCTCACTAGGTGCGCCCATGGGGGTGGGTGCACCCTGTGAGCTTGTGGCTCACAGGTGCTGCCCCCTTGGGGTGTGTTCAGTGCCAAAAATTCTAAAATATTACAGAAAAAATCATACTAAATTTTTAGGTCATTTGGAGAACTTTTATTTTTGGGACATTTTTTATTACACGGATAATTAAATTTTAAATAACAGAGAATAAATATAAGGTACAGTAGGTTGTGCTCACTAAGTACATCGACCACACGCCCCTCAAAAAGCATCCATTAATAAGGTTGATCAAGTCTTATTAACAAACTATTTCCAAGTAACATGAAACCGAAGAATTGTCGTATAGCACTAGGTTACCTCAACGGGGATGTGCATTTCCCCAACAATAAGAATTTCATATCTCTTTTTAACGGATGGAAGGGGAAATTCAAAACCTCCAACAGTAATTGTCGCCATTTTTTCAATGGAGTTGATACTATTCACTGTACTTTGTTTCTTTGGGAAATATACCGTATGTTCATTACCGTTGACATGAAAAGTGACCTTGCTTTTGTTGCAATAAATAACAGCCCCTGCAGTATTCAAAAAGGGTCTACCACGGATGATCGACATACTGTCATCCTCGGGCATATCAAGAATAACAAAGTCTGTCAAGATAGTAACATTTGCAACTACAACGGGAACGTCCTCACAAATTCCAATAGGTATAGCAGTTGATTTATCTGCCATTTGCAAAGATATTTCAGTAGGTGTCAACTTATTCAAATCAAGTCTTCTATATAAAGATAAAGGCATAACACTAACACCGGCTCCTAAATCACATAAAGCAGTTTTGACATAACTTCTTTTAATGGAGCATGGTATAGTAGGTATTTCTGGATCTCCTAACTTCTTAGGTACTCCACCCTCAGAAGAATAATTTGCAAGCATAGTGGAGATTTCAGTTTTAGGTATCTTCCTTTTATTAGTGACAATATCTTTCATGTATTTAGCATATGGTGGCATTTTCAAAATATCAGTCAAACGTGTTCTCAAAAAGATTGCCCTAAGCATTTCAACAAAGCGTTCAAAATCCTCCTCATCCTTATTTTTCGGAGGTTTGCTAGGAAAAGGCATGGGTTTTTGAACCCATGGTTCTCTTTCTTTACCATGTTTTCTAGCAATAAAATCTCTTTTATCATATCTTTTATTCTTAGGAGGTGGGTTATCAAGATCAATAGCAGGTTCTATCTCTACATCATTATCAAGTTCTTTATCATTATCTAGTTTAGCATCATCATTATCATTATCATTAGGTGGATGTTCATTACCAGATTGTGTCTCAGCATCAGAAATAGAAACATCATTATTACTCTCAGAAGGTTTTCTATCACAGCTTCACTAGAAGCATGCAAAGTTTTATCATTTTTCTTTTTCTTCTTAGATGAACTAGGTGTATCAACATTAAGTCTCTAAGAATCTTGCTCAATTCTTTTAGGATGACCTTCAGGATATAGAGGATCCTGAGTCATTCTACCTCCTCTAGTCACAACTCTAACAACACGATCATTCATTCTATTATTCATTTCATTAAGCAAATCATTTTGTGACTTAGAGACTTGTTCTAACTGAGTATGAACCATGGATGAATGTTTACTTAAACCTTTAACATCATTAGCAATCCTAAACATCAAGTCACTCAAGCGATCAATCATAATAGCATTTTGTTTCAATTGATTGCTAACATACATATTAAAATTCTCTTGCTTAATAATGTAATTATCAAATTCATCCAAGCATTGACTAGCAGATTTATTGTAAGGAATATCACCTTCATCGAATCTATAGAGAGAATTTACCTTTACTACATATGTTGGGATATCGAGTCCATGTATTTCTTTGATAGGTGGTAAATTCTTAACATCTTCAGATCTAAAACCCTTTTCTTTCATAGATTTCTTGGCTTCTTGCATATCTTCTGGACTGAGGAATAGAATACCTCTCTTCTTCGGAGTTGGTTTAGGTGGTGGCTCAGGAAGTGTCCAATCATCGGCATTCTTTAACATATTGTTCAATAGTTCTTCAGCCTGTCCAACAGTTCATTCCCTGAAAACACAACCAGCACAACTATCTAGGTAGTCCCTAGAAGCATCGGTTAGTCCATTATAAAAGATATCAAGTATTTCATTCTTCTTAAGAGGATGATCAGGCAAAGCATTAAGTAATTGGAGAAGCCTCCCCCAAGCTTGAGGGAGATTCTCTTCGTCAGATTGCACAAAGTTAAATATTTCCTGCAAGGCAGCTTGTTTCTTATGAGCAGGAAAATATTTTTCAGAGAAGTAATATATCATATCCTGGGGACTATGCACACAACTAGGAGCAAGAGTATTAAACCATTTCTTAGAATCACCCTTTAATGAGAAAGGAAATAACTTAAGAATATAGCAGTAGCGAATTTTTTCCTCATGAGCAAATAGGGTGGCTATATCGTTCAATTTGGTAAGGTGTGCCACAACAGTATCAGTTTCATAACCATGAAAAGGATCAGATTCTACCAAAGTAATTAACTTAGGATCAATAGAGAATTCATAATCCTTATCAGTAACAAAGATAGGAGAAGTAGCAAATTTAGGATCTTATTTCATTCTCTCTATCATAGCTTTTTCTTTCAGCTTACTCGGTAGTTTCTTAACATCGTCTCTATCATTACAAGCAAGAAATTCTCTAGCTATCTCCTCATCCATAACATAACCCTCAGGTATCTTAGGCATTTCAATTCTAGTAGGAGACCTAGGCATAATAGGTGAATCATAATTTTCAAAAGTTTCAACATTCTCAATTTCTTTAGCTTTAGCAATTTGTTCATCAAGAAATTCACCTAGTGGCACAGTATCATCAAGAAGAGTACTAGCATCATCATAAGTTTCATTTATAGCAGAAGTAGTATCATCAATTACTTGCGACATGTCAGAATGAATAGCAGGTGGTGGTGTCGCAAGCCTACTTAAAATAGATGGTGAATCAAGTGCGGAGCTAGATGGCAGTTCCTTACCTCCCCTTGTCTTAGAGGGTACGATCTTAGTCTTGGCGTCTTTCAGATTCTTCATAGTGTAAAATCTCAAGTGACCTCAATAAATAGAGCTATGCTCCTTGGCAACGGCTCCAAAAAGTCTTGATAAACCACAAGTATAGGGGAACGCGACAATCTTCGAGGGTAGTATTTTACCCAAATTTGTTGATTCGACACAAGGGGAGCCAAAGAATATTTATGAGCCTTAGCAGTTGAGTTGTCAATTCAACCACACCTGGGATATAATATTTCTGCAGCAAAGTGTTCAGTAGCATAGTAGCAATAGTAACTAGAACAGTAACATAAGCAGTTTGTGATGATTGTAACAGCAGCAGCAGTAGTAACTTAGTAAAGATCAATATGAGAAAATCGTAGGTATTGGATCAGCGATGGATATTTATGTTGGATGACATTCATCATATAACAGTCACAACCTAGAGCGATACACAATAGCTCCAATTCATCAATGTAATGTAGGCATGTATTCCATATATAGTCATACGTGCTTATAATAAGAACTTGCATGACATCTTTTGTCCTACCCTCCCGTGGCAGCGGGGTCCAAAAGGAAACTAAGGGATATTAAGCCTCCTTTTAATAGAGAACCGGAACAAAGCATTAACACATGGTGAATACATGAACTCCTCGAATTATAGTCATCCCCGGTGATTATCCCAAACAATTGTCACTATGAGGTCTATGGATCAGAACAATAACAAGTGCATATAACTAGCAGATATATAGGATCAAGAACTCAAATATATTCATGAAAACATAGATGGTTCAGATCTGAAATCATGGCACTCTGGCCGTAGTGACAAGCATTAAGCATAGCAAAGTCATAGCAACATCAATATCAGAACATTGCGGATACTAGGGATCAAGCCCTAACAAATTGACTCGATTACATGACAAATCTCATCCAACTCCATCACCGTCCAACAAGCCTATGGAGGAATTACTCACACCCGGTGGTGAGCATCATGAAAGTGTTGATGGAGAAGGGTTGATGATGACAACGGCGATGAATCCCCCTCTTCGGAGCCCCGAACGGACTCCAGATCAGCCCTCCCGATGAAGAACAGGAGGTGGCGCAGCTCCGTATCGTAAAACGTGATGAAACTTTTTATTTGATTTTTTTCTCTGCGAGACGGTACTTATAGCATTGGAATTAGGTCAAGCAGAGGTTTGTGGGACCCACAAGCTCAAGGGGCATGCCCTGGGGGGTAGGCGCCCCCCGAGCTTGTGGCTCCTGGGTGACCCCCCCTCCGGTAGATCTCTTCGCCAATATTTTTTATATATTCTGAAATAATTCTCTGTAAATTTTCAGCTCAATCTGAGAACTTTTATTTCTACACAAAAACAACACCATGGTAGTTCTGCTGAAAACAGCGGCAGTCCGGGTTAGTTTCATTCAAATCATGCAAATTAGAGTCCAAAACAAGAGCAAAAGTCTTTGGAAAAGTAGATACATTTGGGACGTATCACAGTGTACCAGGATGTGCAATGATCTAGCATAACATGTATAACAATGATGAACGGTGGCTTTGCCACAAATATCATGTCAACTCTATATGATCATGCAAAGCAATATGACGATGAACACAAAAGTCATGTGTATGATGATGGTGGAAGTTGCATCACAATATATCTCGGAATGGCTATGGAAATGCCATGATAGGTAGGTATGGTGGATGTTTTGAGGAAGGATATAATGAGGCTTATGTGTGATAGAGCGTATCATATCACAGGGTTTGGATGCACTGGCGAAGTTTGGACCAATTCTCAAGGTGAGAAAGTGCAATGCATGGTACTGAAGAGGCTAGCAAAATATGGATAGGTGGAACTGCTTCAGTCCAAGAACATCACATTAGTCATAAAGAACTCAAGTATTTATTGCAAAAGTTTATTAGCCCTCGAAGCAACGCATAACTTTTCATACCCCTAGGGGGATAGATTGGGAGAAAAAGACCATCGCTTGTCCCTGACCGCCACTCATAAAGTAGACAATCAATAATAAATCATGCTCCAACTTCATCGCAAAACTAAATCTATACATGCATGCTTCGGGAATCACAAACTTTAACATCGATATTTCTACTATACCATGATAATCAACTAGTACATCCACATATTACTATCTTTAGATCGAAAAACTATTGCAAGGAATCAAACTTATTATATTCAATGATCTACATGCAAGTTTTTATTATACCACTCTTGTATACCTATCATTTTTAGACCAATCATATAAGCCGTGCAAATTACCACTTCCTATTAAAAGACCCTAAAATAGATATAAGTGAAGCATGAGAGTAATTCATTTCTTTAAAATATAACCAACTGCCATGCTCTAAGGATATAAGTGAAGCACATGAGCAACTGCATAACTCAAAAGATATAAGCGAAGCACATAGAGTATTCTATCAAATTATGATGAATATGTGTCTCTCTCAAAAGGTGTGTCTAGCAAACAATGATTCTAGCAAATATCTCCCTTGCCTCTTTCATAATATGGCCAAATTCATGAACTAGAAATATAGTGGCCAAGCATTTGACAAAAGGATCATGAATATTGGAAAATACTAGTAACACTTCTTGTATAGCAAGATGCATGTGCACAAATTGTCTTTCAAATTCAACTATAAGCAAGGATATGGCATTCGTAAAACTAGTGGTTCTAGCTAGAATGGATCCTCCTATCATAGGTAACGAGCCCGCATAAGTAAAGAAATCTTGAATAATACTCTTTCCAATAATATCACCACTACCTATTCGATTTTTTTTTGTATGCAAAATAGTGGTTTCCTCTTTACTAGCAGGATCGTTTTCAACAAGATTTCCATCTATTTCTTCAGAGACATTATTATTAGTAACCTCATCAAAGCTTCTCTTAGAATTTTTATCATTCATAGTATTTGAGGGGTCACACAACTTAGTGTTTTCTTGAGACATGGTGACAATTCAAGCAAGCGAGCAAACAAGATAAATATATTTTTTTGTATTTTTTGATTTTTTTAACGAGACTAATAAAAGCAAATAAAAAGTAGAACAAGTAAATGATAATGTGTGTAAAGGGACCTTGCTTTGTTTGCTGAAGTCTCCCCGGCAACGGCGCCAGAACTTCTTTCTACTACTTGCGAGCTGCGTTGGAATTTTCCCCGAAGAGGAAAGGTGAAGCAATATAGTAGCGGATAAGTATTTCCCTCAGTAGAGAACCAAGGTTATCAAACTAATAGGAGATTTACATAGATAAAGGTCGACAGTACCTGCACACACACACAAACAAAATACTTGCACCCAATGCGGGCAAGAGGGTTGTCAATCCCCTTGTACTCGTTAACTGCAAGGATTAATTCTGATAGTGGTAGGTTTATAAATTGCAAACAGAATTAAAAGAAATAACTTGCAGCAAGTAAATTAGGGTTTTTGTGATATGATTTGGATGGACCCAGAGGCTATAGTTTTCACTAGAGGCATCTCTCTCATGAGCATAGTATACAGTGGGAAAGACATTATTGTTGGGCAATTGATAGAAAAGCGCATAGTTATGATGTTATTCATGGCATGATTAGTACATAGGCATTACGCCCGTGACAAGTAGACCGACTCCTGCCTGCATCTAGTACTATTACTCCACCCCTCGACCGCTATCCAGCATGCATCTTAAGGTATTAAGTTCATAACAAATAGAGTAATGCTTGGAGCATGATGACATAATGTAGACAGAATAAAATCAAGCAACATGATTGAACCCCGTCGTTTTACCCTTAGTAGCAACAATACAAATACGTGCCTCGCTACCCCTTCTGTCACAAGGTGAGGACACCGCAAGATTGAACCTACCACAAAACACCTCTCCCACTGAAGATAAATCAATCTAGTTGGCCAAACCAAATGGATAGATCGGAGAGAAATACAAAGCTATAACAATCACACATAATAAAGTTCAGAAAAGACTCAATTACTTTCAATGAATAATTTGATCATAACCCCACAATTCATCGGATCCCAACAAACACACCGCAAAAGAAGATTACATCAAATCAATCTCCAAAGAGAACATTGTATTGAAGATCAATGAGAGAGAGAAAGCCATCTAGCTAGTCATTATGGACCCGTAGGTCCTGTGGGAACTACTCACACATCATCGGAAGGGTAGCAAGGTTGATGAAGTACCCCTCCATGATCGATTCCCCCTCCGGCAGAGTACCAGCGGAGGCCTCCAAATGGGATCACGGAAGAACAAAGGCTTGCGATGGCTGAATAATTGTTGCAGGTCTCTCTCCGGGGGTTTTGGAATATTTGGGAATTTATAGCACTGGAATTAGGTCAGAAGGAGCCATGTGGGGTCCACAAGGCATCAGGGCACGCCTGCCCCCTGGGCGCGCCCTGTTACCTTGTCGTCTCCTCGTCTGGCTTCTGGTCCTCCCCCGAAGCTTCTAGGGTCAATCCTGGTCCAGAAAAAATCGTCAAAAAGTTTGTAGCGTTTGGACTTCGTTTTGTAGCGATTTTCTGTAAAACAAAAAATAAGCAGAAAACAACAATTGGCACAGGGTTAATAGGTTAGTTCCCAAAAATTATATAAAATGATGTATAAAGCATATAAGATTGGTGATATAATAGCATGAAACAATCAAAAAATATAGATACGTTGGAGACGTATCAATCCCCAAGCTTGAGCTCTTGTGTCCCCTTAATTCCTCTCATATCACAGTTATCCCTAAGTCTTAAAAACTTCATACACACAAAACTTAACAAGAACTCATGAGATAAGTTAGTATAAATAAATTCAAAACCTTAACATTCTCTACTGTAGAAAATTACTAAATTATAATTAAACATTGCATACTAAATGTATCTTCATATTGAATACTCCTATCCATTAATATAAATATTAAACAAGCAAACATATGCAAACAATGCAAATATAATGGTAATCTGTCTAAACAGAACAGTCTGTATGGGATGAATAAAAAATCATACTTATTTAACTCCAAAAATTCTAAAAAATTACCACGTGATAGAGAACTCATGCATGCTTACTGTGTAAAAATTTGAAGATTAATCATGTTCTGACTATTCAGGAATATTCAGGACATAACAGAAAACTTTATGTTTTCAAACAGCAACTCATAAACTTGCAAACTAAGCATGGTAAAGGCTATACTTGACACTTTTTTTACTGAAATACAAAGCATGACTATGAATAACAGCAAGCAAAGCCAAAATAAAAGTAAATGACGCTCCAAGCAAAATTCATATTATATGAAGAATTAAAACATAGTTTTGAGTGAGGTATACCGATAGTTTTGAAGACGGAAGAGGGGATGCCATCCAGGGCATCCCCAAGCTTGGACGCTTGAGTCTTCCTTGAATATTACCTTGGGGTGCCTTGGGAATCCCCAAGCTTAGGGTCTAGCTGCTCCTTATTCTCCTCATATCGGTGTCTCACCCAAAACTTGAAAACTTCAATCACATACAACATAACGGAATTTCGTGAGATGCATTAGTATAATAAAAATAAATCATTCACTTAGGTATTGTCAAGCCAAGATTCATAGTTGTTCCCACATAATGCCTATTGTATTATGTCATTTCCATGATTTATATCCCACAATATAAGCTATGGAAACACTAAAACAAGCAAACTATGCAATAAAAACAGAATCTGTCAAAAACAGAACAGTCTGTAAACGACGAATTATTGTCCATACTTCTATAACTCCAAAAATTCTGAAAAATTAGGACAATGTAAACAATTTGTATCTCAATACTGTGAAAAAATGCAGCAATTGATCACGTTCTAGTATAGAATTAAAATTCCAGCACTGGGCGCAAAAGTTTCTGTTTCTGCACAACATCAATTCAACAATCATCCAAACCATCCTAAAGGCTTTACTTGGCACATTATTGAAATAAAAGATATAAAGCATGATTTCAACAGTAGCTTAATCATGTAAACACACAAAAAGAGTAAGGATAAATATTGGGTTGTCTCCCAACAAGCGCTTTTCTTTAATGCCTTTTTAGCTAGGCATGATGATTTTAATGATGCTCACATAAGAATAGGAATTGAAACATATAAGAGAGCATCATGAATCATATGGCATGCACATTTGAGCCTAACCCACTTCCTATGCATAGGGATTTTGTAAGCAAACAATTTATTGGAGCAAGAATCAACTAGCATAGGAAGGCAAAACAAGCATGACTTCAAAACTTTCAACATAAAGAGAGATTGATGTTGTTGAAATATATATAAGCATATCTTCCTCTCTCTTAACAATTTTCAGTAGCATCATGAAAAAATTCAACAATATAACTATCACATAAAGCATTCTTTTCATGATCCACATGCATAAAAAATTTATTACTCTCCACGTAAGCAAATTTATTCTCATCAATAGTAGTGGGAGCAAATTCAATGAAATAACTATCATATGACATAATCAATTTGAGCATTAAAATCACGATGACAAGTTTCATGGCTATCATTATTCTTTATAGCATACATGTCATCATAATAATCATCATAGATAGCAACTTTTTTGTCATAATCAATTGAAACATCTTCCAAAGTAGTGGATTCGTCACTAAATAAAGTCATGACCTCTCCAAATCCACTTTCATAATTATTGCAATAAGATTCAACACCCTCCAAAATAGTGGGATCATAATTACATATAGTTGACACTCTTCCAAACCCACTTTTATCATTGTAATCATCATAAATAGGAGGCATGACATCATCATAATAAAATTTCTCATCAAAAGTAGGGGGGCTAAAAAGATCATCTGTGTCAAACATAGCATCCCCAAGCTTATTCTTTGCATATCATTAGCATCATGGATAATCATAGAAAGCATACTAACAACATTGCAATCATGCTTATCATTCAAAGGACTCACATTAAACATTTTATTAAATTCTTCTATGAATGCTTCATCCCAATTATCGGAATCCAAATTTTCAAGAAAGACATCATATAGATGAAGCATTTGATGCGACTTCACTTCCAATTTTTTGTAGTTTTCTTTTATAAACCAAACTAGTAAATAAACAAGAAACTAAAAGATTCAGTTGCAATTCAAGCAGTCACCTCTCCTACAACGGCGCCAGAAATAGCTTGATGTCCACTACGCAACTTTATTCTTATAGACTCGGCTGGGCCTCCAAGCGCAGAGTTTTGTAGGACAGCAGCAAATTTCCCTCAAGTGGATGACCTAAGGTTTATCAATCCGTGGGAGCTGTAGGATGAAGATGGTCTCTCTCAAACAACCCTGCAATGAAATACAACCAATCTCTTGTGTCCCCAACACACCCAATACAATGTTAAATTGTATAGGTGCACTAGTTTGGCGAAGAGATGGTGATACAAGTGTAGTATGGATAATAGATATAGGTTTTTGTAATCTGAATAAATAAAAATAGCAAGGTAGCAAGTAAAAAAAGTGAGCACAAACGGTATTGCAATGCTTGGAAACTAGGCTTAGCGTTCATACTTTCACTTGTGAAATCTCTCAATAGTGCTAACATAATTGAATCATATAACAATCCCTCAACGTGCGACAAAGAATCACTCCAAAGTTCCTATCGGAGAAAGTAGGATGAAAACGTGTATCAACCTCTACGCCTAGATTACCCCAATGTCACCACGGGAATCCGCAAGTTGATTATCAAAACATATATCAAGTGACTCAATAGAATACCCCATTGTCACCACGGGTATCCACAAGCAAGACATACATCAAGTGATCTCAAATCCAAAGTATTCAATCCAACATAACGAAACCTCAAAGAGCAAGACTCAGTTAATCACAACAAAGATAGAGAGGGAAGAACACCATATGATTCAACTATATTAACAAAGCTCATGGTACATCAAGATCGTGCGAAATCAAGAACACGAGAGAGAGAGAGAGAGATCAAACACATAGCTACTGGTACATACCCTCAGCCCCGAGGGTGAACTACTCCATCCTCATCATGGAGGCAACATGATGATGAAGATGGCTTCCAGTGATGGCTTTCCTCCTCTGGCAGAGTGCCAGAATAGAGGCTTGCGACGGCGGAAAAACAAATTTGGTTAACTTTCGGGGGTTTCTGTATTTATTGGAATTTTCAGCGTTGGAATCACGCAAAAAGGTGTTACGAGGGGCCCACAAGCTCAGCCCACATGCCCTAGGGGGGAGGGCGTGTCGTGTGAGCTTGTGGTGTCCTCGCAGGTCTTCTGGTCCTTCCTCGAAGCTTTGGGGGTCTCTTATGTTCCAAAAAAATCACCGTAAATTTTTATCGCGTTTGGACTTTGTTTGGTATGGTTTTTCTAGAAATAGCCAAAAAAACAAGAAATGGCACTGGGCACTAAGTTAATAGGTTAATCCATAAAAATCATATAAAAGTGCACTAAAACCATATAAAATCATTGTAAACATGGCATGAATACTTCATAAATTATAGATATGTTCGAGACATATGATTGTCAATTTTCTCCCTCTTATGCTTCCGATATTGCTCATGAGGAGACCCCCATAGTTTCCTCATACCTATTAGGAGATTTTGATCCATCCTATACTTTGTATGCTTCCCATGATGGTGTGCACCATATACATCAGATGAATAAAAATGCTATTGTTGTGCCACATACTTGCCATAATTTGCGTCTCAATCATGTTGAACACAATAACTATCATTGCATGATGGATGACATATTTCTCTATCGTGCCTCAAATTTCTTTCAGCATTTTTGTCCTGTGCTAACTCTTGATACGTCCATTTTGCATCATGTTTTTCTACTGTTATTTATAGTGTTTTTAATCAATATAACACTTTGTGGAGCAATTCTAATGCCTTTTCTCTCTTAATATGCAAGATTTACACAAGGAGGGAGATTGCCGGCAGCTGGAATTCTGGACCTGAAAAAGCTATGTCAGAGATACCTATTCTGCACATCTCCTAATGAGCTGAAATTTTACGGAGATTTATTTTGGAATAAATAAAAAATACTGGAAGCAAGAAGTACCAGAGGGGGCCACCGAGGTGCCCATGAGGCACCAGGGCACGCCACCCCCCCAGGCGCGCCCTGGTACCTCGTGGGGCCCCTGGCCAGCCTCTGGCCCCCATTTTCTGGTATATAAGTCCATTTGCCCTAGAAAAAATATAGAGAAGACTTTCGGAACGGTGCGCCGCCATCTCGAGGTGGAACTTGGGCAGGAGCACTTTTGCTCTCCGGCGGAGAGATTCTGCCGGGGATACTTCCCTCCGGGAGGGGGAAATCGTCGCCATCGACATCACCAGCGATCCTCTCATCGTGGGAGGACTAATCTTCATCAACATCTTCACCAGCACCATCTCATCTCAAACCCTAGTTCATCTCTTGTATTCAATCTTTGTCTCAAAACCTCAGATTGGTACCTGTGGGTTGCTAGTAGTGTTGATTACATCTTGTAGTTGATGCTAGTTGGTTTATTTGGTGGAAGATTATATGTTCAGATCTATTATGCTATTCAACAGCTCTCTGATCTTGGACATGAATATGATTTGTGAGTAGTTACTTTTGTTCTTGAGGACATGGGGGAAGTCTTGTCATAAGTAATCATGTGAATTTGGTATTCGTTCGATATTTTGATGATATGTATGTTGTTGATTCTCTTAGTGGTGTCGTGTGAACTTCGACTACATGACACTTCACCATCTTTGGGCCTAAGGGAATGCATTGTGGAGTAGTAATTAGATGATGGGTTGCTAGAGTGACAGAAGCTTAAACCCTAGTTTATGCGATATTCCGTAAGGGGCTGATCTGGATCCATATGTTTAATGCTATGCTTAGAGTTATCTTAATTCTTCTTTTGTAGTTAGGGATGCTTGCAAGAGGGGGTAATCATAAGTGGGAGGCTTGTTCAAGTAAGAACAGCACCCAAGCACCGGTCCACCCACATATCAAATTATCAAAGTAGCGAACGCGAATCAAACCAACATGATGAAAGTGACTAGATGAAATTCCCATGTGTCCTCGAGAACGCTTTACTTACTATAAGAGATCGTTCCGGCTTGTCCTTTGCTATAAAAAGGATTGGGCCACCTTGCTGCACTCTTTGTTACTATTGCTACTGGTCACTTGTTACAAATTATCTTTCTATCAAACTACTCGTTACCGGTAATTTCAGTGCTTGCAGAAAATACCTTGCTGAAAACCGCTTGTCATTTCCTTCTGCTCCTCGTTGGGTTCGACACTCTTACTTATTGAAAGGACTACTATTGATCCCCTATACTTGTGGTTCATCAAGATTCTTTTCTGGCACTGTTGCCGGGGAGTGAAGCGCCTTTGGTGAGTGGAATTTGGTAAGGAAACATTTATATTATGTGCTGAAATTTACTGTTGCTTGTCACTATGGAAAGTAATCCTTTGAGGGGTTTGTTCGGGGTATCTTCACCTCGACCGGAAACACAAATAGTTGCTCCTCAACCTATATTATGAGATTTCTCCGGGTATGATAGAGAAACTGCTAGCTAATCCTTATGCAGGAGATGGCACGGTACATCCTAATATGCACTTGATCTATGTGGATGAAATTTTGAATTTTTTAAGCTTGCAGGTTTATCCGGAGAAGAAGTTAAGAAGAAAGTATTCCCTTTATCTTTGGAGGGAAAGGCATTAATGTGGTATAGGCTATGTGATGATAATGATACATGGGACTGGAACCGATTGAAACTGGAATTCCATCAAAAAAATTATCCTATGCATTTGGTTCATCGTGATCAGAATTATATATATAATTTTTGGCCTCGTGAAGGAGAAAGCCTCGCTCAAGCTTGGGGGACGCTTAAGAACATGATGTACACATGTCCCAATCATGAGCTCTCAAAAGAAATTATCTTACAGAATTTTTATGCTCGGCTTTCTCATGATAATCAAACTACGCTCGATTCTTCTTCGACTGGCTCCTTTATGAAGAAAACTATTGAATTCAGATGGGATCTTCTCAAATGAATTAAATGCAACTCTGAAGATTGGGAACTCGACAAAGGTAATGAGTCAGGTATAATACTTGAGTTCAATTGTGTTAAATCTTTTATGGCCACCGATGCTTTTCATAAGTTTAGCACTAAATATGGACTTGACTCTGAGATAGTGAAAGCACATTTGCTCCCTTGGTGGTTTTGGTAATTTATGTCAACATACATGTTATTGGACTAATGCTTTTAACTAGTGAAGTTCAGACAAGTTCAACAATGGTGTGGCAGGGACAAGAGGACGTGGAACCCCTTCAAAATGCTAAGGACAAGGATTGGCAAAACATCAAGACTCTACATTTTTGGTTTAGTGATCCAAGATCACATTGAGTCCATAGGAAAGCCAATACTATTAAAAGGGGATGAGGTGTTGCTTAATGGTCTTTTTGCTCAAGTGCTTAGTGACAATACTCCTAAACCATCAACCACTCTCTCTACCCAAATATGTCCTAAACCTACATTCCAACTCGGCCCCACCGAAATTCTCTATCCGGCCCCACCGAGTTGATCCAAGACTTAGCCACTGCCAAAACCCTAATAAATTGGATCCACCGAAATGGATCTCGGTCCCACTGAGATGGCCTTGCCAACTCTCTGTAATCGGTTGCATTTACTTCGGTCTCACCGAGTTATTAAAATCGGTCTCACCGAGATGGCTTGCCAAGTCTCTGTTGCCTTATTGCTTCACTTCGGTCCAACCGAGTTGATGCAATCGGTGCCACCAAGATGAAGGTCACCCTAAGCCATTGCACTTCGGTCCATCCGAGTTGTCCGTATCGGTCCCACCGAGATGCCTAACGTTCATATCTTTTACACAGTTCGGTGCCACCAAGTCTTCTGAATCGGTGCCACCGAGTTGAGTTAAAAGTGTGTAACGGTTGGATTTTGTGTGGAGGCTAGATATACCCCTCCACCACATCCTTCTCCGTAAGGAGAGCCATCAGAACATGCCTACACTTCCACCATACATTTTCTGAGAGAGAACCACCTACTCATGTGTTGAGATCAAGATATTCCACTCCTACCATTGGAACCTTGATCTCTAGCCTTTCCCAAGTTGCTTTCCACTCAAATCCTTCTTCCACCATAGCCAAATCTGTGAGGAGTTGTTTGAGTGCTGGGAAGACTATCATTTCAAGCACAAGAGCAAGGAGTTCATCAACAACACACCGTCTATTACCTTTTGGAGAGTGGTGTCTCCTAGATTGGTTAGGTGTCACTTGGGAGCCTCCAACCTGATGTGGAGTTGAACCAAGCAGTTTGTAAGGGCAAGGAGATCGCCTACTTCGTGAAGATCTACCCCGAGTGAGGCTAGTCCTTCGTGGACATAAGCCATGGTGGAATAGACAAGGTTCCTTTTTCGTGGACCCTTCGTGGGTGGAGCCCTCCGTGGACTCGTGCAGCCGTTACCCTTCGTGGGTTGAAGTCTCCATCAACGTGGACGTACGATAGCACCACCTATCGAAACCATGCCAAAAACCACTGTGTCTTCATTGCGTTTGATCTTCCATACTCCACCCCTTTACTTTCCGCACTCTTGCATGCTTTACCATTTCCGCTGCTCAATCTCTAGATATGCATGTGTAGAAAGTATTGGAGTGATCTTAACGTGTGCCAAAATCTGCCTAAATTCCAAGAGAAATTAAAAACTGCACCTTTGGCTGGTTAGGAGTCTATTCACCCCCCCCCCTCTAGACCTATCTCCTCGATCCCACAATTGGTATCAGAGCTTTGGTCTCCATTGCTTTGGTTTCATCACCATTGGAGGGAGATGGATGTGTCTACGTTGGGGAGTCTTAGACGTAGAGTGCCTATTCTCAATGGGGAGTATTACAACTTTTGGAAGGATGAAATGCTTGATATTTTTGATGAATTTAACTTGAGCAAGTATATTCATAATCCTTATGTGCCCCCTATTGACCCCTTGCATCCTACTCATGAAGAGGAAATTGACATGCTTCGTAATCTTAGAACCGTCAATCTTATCATTAGAGGATTACCTAAGATTGTGCTTGGTTGTATGCAAAATTTTGAATGTGCTTATACTCTATGGCATGATTTAGAAAAGCGATATCCCGATTACCCTTTAAAGAGTCTCGATAAGATTCTTCATAAGGCTGTTGCTTTTCACAAGATGAGTCCCAATGATCCTAAGTTTGATGATTGCTTGTTTGAGCTTCGTGATCTTATGCGTGCCAAAGGAGATGTTAGAACTATTAGAAATATTGTCATGGAAGCCGTTAGAATTCATAAACTTGAACATTGTCATGATCATGAAACTAATGAATCTATTGCCCTAGGTAATGATCACATACATGATGATAATGTTGAGCATGGCTATTATGATGAGAACGAAGAATTTGATATTGAATTTGAGAAGACCATGAGGAATCTCAGTCTTATGGAAAATCTTCGAGATTACATGGCCGGAGGAAAAGAGTGGATTCTTGATAGTGGATGTACCAATCACATGACCGGAGATAGAGACATGTTTCGTGAGCTTACTAAAAATGATGGTCCACGCAAGTATGTGACTTTTGGTGACAACTCCAAGGGTAAGGTACTTGGCCTTGGTAAGGTGGCCATATCCAATGATAGCTCCATACAAAATGTTATGCTTGTTGAATCTCTTGGTTACAATCTGCTTTATGTATCTAGACTAGCCAATTTTGGTTTTAATGTTCTATTTACCAAAGTAGATTGCCAAGTGTTTTGCCAAGATAATCATAATATGGTCTTTACCGGCATTCGTAGAAGTGATCTATACACTGTTGATTTCACTAAGAGAGCTCAACCTCGTACTTGTTTAATTGCTAAATCTTCTAAAGGTTGGTTATGGCATAGAAGACTTGGACATGTTGGTATGCGTAACCTTGATAAACTTGTTAAAGGAGATCACATTCTTGGAGTAAAAGATGTTATATTTGACAAAGATCGACTTTGTAGTGCTTGCCAAGCAGGAAAACAAGTTGGAGGAAGCCATCCCGTAAAGAACATTATGACCACAAGAAGACCACTCGAACTACTTCATATGGATCTTTTTGGTCCCAACTCCTATAAGAGTCTTGGTGGTAACTCTTTCGGTTTGGTCATTGTTGATGATTTTTCCAGATTTACGTGGGTGTTCTTTCTTGATGACAAATCGCAGGTACAAAAGATCTTCAAGAACTTCGCAAGAAAGGCTCAAAATCAATTTGAAGTAAAGATCAAGAAGGTTTAGAGTGACAACGGAACGGAGTTCAAGAACACAAATGTGGACACCTTTCTTGATGAGGAGGGTATTTCACATGAGTTCTCGGCCACGTACACACCTCAACAAAATGGAGTTGTTGAGAGGAAGAACCGGACACTTATTGAGATGGCACGAACAATGCTTGATGAATACAAGACGCCAAGACATTTTTGGGCGGAAGCGGTTGAAACAGCTTGTCATGCAACAAATCGACTCTACCTTCACAAGCTTCTTGGTAAAACGGCGTATGAACTGCTCATCGGTAACAAATCACAAGTTGGATACTTTCGAGTATTTGGCTCAAAATGTTACATTCTTGATAAGCATCGTCGTTCAAAATTTGCTCCTAAGTCACATGAAGGTTTCCTACTTGGTTATGGATCGAACTCTCACACTTACCGTGTCTACAACAACTTCACTCAAAAAGTTGAAGAGACGGTAGATGTGAAGTTTGATGAGACTAACGGCTCGCAAGTCGAGCAATTGCCACTTGATGTAGGAGAACAAGAACCATCGGAAGCAATCCAAGACTTGCCCATTGGCAAGATTCGCCCCGTGGAAGTAAAGGAGAGTACCTCGTCTATTCAAGTGGAAGCCCCAACTTCACATCAAGGTGAATGACAAGTTGATATGGAGGCATCCACAAGTGGAACACGTCAAGACGATGGGAATGAGGAAGTGCAACAAGATGATCCACCTCAACCTCCTTCTCCACCTCCACAAGCGAACAACGACAACATCAACGAAGAAGAAGATGATGATGATGATGAGGAAGCCTCACCACACCCCAAGAAAAAGCTACCTCGAGTTAGAGCAAGAATCGACAAGGATCATCCCGTCGAACAAATACTTGGAGATATCCAAACCAGGAGAATCACTCGCTCTAAATCTCGTCTAGCTAACTTTTGTGAGCATTACTCATTTATCTCTAGTGTTGAACCCTTGAAGGTGGAAGATGCTCTCAAGGACCCCGATTGGGTGAATGCAATGCACGAGGAGCTACACAACTTTGAGAGAAACCAAGTGTGGACATTGGTTGAGAAGCCTAAGGAAGAGCAAAACATCATTGGAACCAAATGGGTGTTTTGAAATAAGCAAGATGAGGATGGACAAGTTGTACGCAACAAGGCTCGTCTCGTAGCACAAGGTTACACACAAGTCGAAGGTATGGACTATGGTGAGACCTATGCCCCCATTGCAAGACTTGAATCCATTCGCATTTTACTTGCTTATGCAAATCACCATGATATCACTCTTTACCAAATGGATATTAAAAGTGCCTTCTTAAATGGTGAAATTGAGGAGGAAGTGTATGTTAAACAACCTCCTGGCATTGAGAATCCCAAGAAACCTAATCATGTGTACAAACTTGGTAAATCTCTTTATGGTCTTAAACAAGCCCCTAGAGCTTGGTACAAATGCTTGACAAAGTTTCTTCTTGAAAAAGGTTTTGAAATTGGGAAGATTGATTCAACTTTGTTCACTAAGAGGGTTAATGGAGAATTGTTTGTATGCCAAATTTATGTTGATGATATTATCTTTGGATCTACTAACCCCTCTTTTAGTGAAAAGTTTGGAAGGTTGATGTCGGAAAAGTTCGAGATGTCTATGATGTGTGAACTCAAATTCTTTCTTGGTTTGCAAATCAAGCAAACTGGGGAAGGTACCTTTGTTTCTCAAACAAAGTATAACAAGGACTTATTCAAGAAGTTCAACATGCAAGAGAGTAAAGGTATGAAAACTCCTATGCCCACGAGTGGACATCTTGACTTGGCCAAGGATGGCAAACCTGTTGATCAAAAGGTTTATCGATCTATGATTGGTTCATTACTATATCTATGTGCCTCCCGACCCAACATTATGCTAAGTGTGTGCATGTGTGCACGATATCAAGCGGCACCAAAAGAGTGTCATCTTAAGGCCGTGAAAAGAATGGTGAGATACTTGATACATACACCAAACTTTGGCATATGGTACCTGTCGTGGTTTTGTCGCGACAGATGTCCTGGTAGGACTTAGAGATGAAGCCATCGCACAAACGTGGAAGCTTAGCGGGGTTGAGCGGGAACGAGAAGACACCGGGTTACCCAGGTTCAGCCCCTCACGGTGGAGGTAAAAGCCTATGTCCTGCTTGTTTATATTGCGGTAGATCTCGATTACAAGGATGCGGATTCGCTAACCTAGCTCTCGAGGGGATTGCAACTTAGTCTTTTTCGTATAGGTGCTCCCCTTTATATACACAGGTGGAACCCTAGATTACATGAGAGTCCGTGTCATTCTTTGACCCGCCTCCTTATTCCCTCCTACTTGTTCTTCAAGACAGCTCTCCTTGCCATCTGATTTGTCGTGAGCCGGTTCATTATGTAAGCCGGCCTACCCTTACCAGGCCTTGCTAAGCCGGCCCATATAGAGACTTCAGCCCCGCAGTGAGTTGGCCCATTAAGCTCGCCTTATGGCCAGGTCAACACTCTGTCGGGTCTCCTTGCAGGTGAATATCCCCAACATTAGCCCTCAGTTTAACTTGAATTTATTCACGTTAAACTCCATCCTGAAAGAGCAAAGCATTAGTAATACATTCCCAAGCGCACCCCAAGTCGCTATTTTTAGTCGCCATCTGGACCGGCTCAAATTGCTGGGTTAAGGTGACCGTCAGGTTCACCCCTTCAGTTTCAAACTTAGCATTTTCAACTTTTGTCCCTCATGACATCACGATCCACTTCCGTGAAATCTGGAATGATATCATCTCAAATCCTTGAGTGGGTACGTCCCGTCTTGTCAGGCGCGAGAATCGAGGAACCACACCGCCGAAAATTACTGCGCCGCCTAGGGTCCCGCCCTTGCCGTTTCAACTTTACTGGGCCTATAAAGAGGCCACCTCATCCCCACTTTCACTTTTTACCCTATACTCATCTTCTTCCTCGCAAGTGTCACCTCGTACGCTCGAAGCGTCGCCGCCCTCAAGTTCTCCGTCGACTTCGACATCACTCTTCTCCGCCGCCCCATCGTCGTCGGAGTTCTTCAAAAATATTCCGACCACATCCGCCGCGGCCAGGTACACCTCAATCCTTCTTTCTAGATCTGCAGTGCCTCATTCGTTTTCTTGCCGTTCGTCGGTGTTCGTTAGTATGCAACAGAGCTCATCGGCTTCCTCTGCTAACAGATCCATATCTATCGAAATGATCCGAATAAGCATTTTTATACTGCGGTAACGCCAGTCTTCCCCATTCTAATCCCTGTACTGCCTTCCGTAGACCCCATTATACATGATACCGTCAGATCCGTCATCACGCATCCCCTTTAAGTTTTCATTTCCATGGTATTTTCAGATCCGTAATAATAACTACTCCGTTAGATTCTTGTTTGTCACTAGCTCCATACTTAGAGAAATCCAAACCTCCACTGACGTCAACACCGGCTTATGATTGCCTGAGGCGGCGCGCCGGAATCCGGGTTATGAACTTAGACATCTTGACTTGCATCATCCGACCGGGTCTTATATTCTGTCGGCTTGTCCTTCTTAAGCTAACCCACCGGCTTGTCATTTTTGTCCTTGCAGCTAAACCTTTAAGTTGCCATGGCCCCCAGGACCGACAAATCCTGCAACTGGTTCAGATCACAAGTCTCAACCCTGATGCTGAATGAGCTCGTAGGGCAAGGCCTTTTTCCGGCTCAAACCGCAATCGACTGGCGGGCACCTGTGGAGGAAAGCACACCTCAGCCCCAACAAGGTGAAGTGGTAATCTTGGCAGAACATCTGCACTAGGGGTTTCGGCCGCCCGGGTCAAAAAAATTCCGTGATGTTCTCCATTCTTTCGACCTCCGACCGCAAGATCTTGGACCAAACTCAATTACCAACCTCTGCCAATTTCAAGTTTTCTGCGAAGTGTATCTTCAAATGGCACCAACTGTCCTGCTCTTTCGCGAATTCTTCTATATCAATCATCAGACTGAGTTCACCGATGGACCCAGCATAGAACTTGGCAGTGTCTCAATTCAAAGGCGAAGAAACACTCCCTTTCCTGAGGCCAAGCTGGCGAGTCACCCCAAGGGCTGGAACAAGACTTGATTTTACTGCAAGAGCACCGCCCCTCAAGGTGAAAATCCCCTGCCGGGTTATAGACCGGACCGGCTTAATGCTACAGTGGCCTTTCCGGGTTGGCCATCAACAGAAGAACGCAAGCAATTCGCCCCTGTTTACGCCAAACTAAGGGCCTTGGTTGCCAACGGCCTTACTGGGATTGATCTGACCCGGTGCTGGGTAAGCTGGCGAATCCAGCCTCTTAGCCACAGAGGCGACCTAATGTGCAATTACACTGGTGAGCCGGCTGATGCTCAACGGTTTAGCCAAGTCAATCTATCAGCGAGTGATGTCAACAAAACCATCAAGAGGCTACTAGGAGAGCCTCAGGAGAAATGCAACAAAACCGGGCTGGCCCCATTTTGCTTAACCAACCCGGTGCCTTCAGTAAGTGTTTGCACTCCCTTTTTTGTTTACTCTGTTCTTAACTCGCCATCCTCATCTGTCAACTCATCTTAATACAGGAAAACGACAAATTTTGGAAGAAGAAGAAGCCCCAACAACCCGCCCCCGCTCCAGCGGAACAGCAGGATGAGCCGGCCGGTACTGATAAGCCGGCTGCAGAGGATGAGGATGAGGTAGAACTTGACTCACTTGGCCGTCTTTTCATTCAACTTGCTGACGCCTCTTCTCTTCAGGACGAAACCGAAATTAGCCATACCGATGAGCCGGAGGTAACCTTAATCTCTTCTGATTCTGACTCTCCAAAACCTATTCGGAAGAAAACCCGGGCTGTGATCCGCAAGGTTCGAAGGAAGCCCCGGGTTGCCGTCCGTAAGGTGCCCTTTTCCAATCAGGATGCTCATTTGGATCCCAAATTTATTTTGAAGAAAACTCGTCGAGCCGGGACCTCCAAAAGGAAGACCCAGAGCAGTGAAGGCGAACTAACTAGCGGGCTTCCATATGAGCCGCCATCCCGCAAAGCTCGAGCTAAGGTGCCTCTTAGCCCAACTTATTCTTTTCCTCTAGCTGGCCTTTATAAAGAACCCTTACCCTTTAACGACTTGGCCTATCAGACGTCGCACTCCTCAGGCGAGTCAAGCGCCACACAGGCGCCGGCTTTCAATATCAATCCTGGGTAAGAAGACATTCCTGTAATGTATATTGACCTCTTATTTTTCATCCCTGTAAATAAATAACTCCCCCATCCTTTGTACAGCACCAAAGCCTTTAAGAAGAAAGCAGCTGTCGAGTCATCTGACCCGGCCATTCAGACAGGCCCTCAAGTAGAGGAAACCACCTTGGCAGCCCAGGACGAGCCGGCCGTCCGAAACAGCCCGCCACGATTGAACATGACAAGTCCGGCTCATGCCTCCCCACCGGCTCAAGAGAGGGAGAATATAGTTGAAGATCAACCCGCTCCGCAGCCCGATGTGTCGGCTCAAGAAGAAGCACCGGCTCACGAAGAAGTAGCGGTGACGAGTGTATGGCAAACTGCTGCACCAGAACTCTCCACCGCCCTTACCAAAGTCCCGACCAAACCTGAACCGGCATCGAACGACAAAGAGAAGACGGCTCTTGAGTTTCCTAAGTTTGAAGACCAAGACGCCAGCACCCTCCATCGAGCTGTATTAACCCGGCTAGTTGAAAGCCGGGACACAGAAATCGCCATGGTCACTGCCTTGAAGCGGAAATATGAGGTAAGCTGCACCCTTCCTCTTGTACCATATATATATGTAGCCCCCAAGGGCCGGGTCATTATGCAATAACGATCCGGGACTTCCAATTGAAACTTGTACGTAGAACCGTCCACTGGTGCCCTCAAGGGCCGGCTCGTCATTAACGACGGGCGGGTCTCCATAACATAACAGAATAGATCCATGGATGCATTAGCCCCCAAGGGCCGGGTTAATATGAAATAATGATCCGGGACTTCCAATTGAAACTTGTACGTAGAACCGTCCACTGGTGCCCTCAAGGGCCGGCTCGTCATTAATGACGGGCGGGTCTCCATAACTTAACAGAATAGATCCATGGATGCATTAGCCCCCAAGGGCCGGGTTAATATGAAATAATGACCCGGAACTTCCAAAGTATGATAATTTGTAAGCTCAACTTCAATCGGTAACCCCAAAGGCTGGCTCATCATTCATGATGGGCGGGTCTGCATAACTAAGCAGAAAAATCAACTCATGCATTAGCCCCCAAGTGCCATGTAGATTGCCCACAACTGCATGGGACTTCCTTGCTTATTGTGAAGCTCGATAATATGTAGCCCCCATGAGCCGGGCTGTCCTTTAGGGCGGTCCGGGTCGTATGCATGTCATGTATAACAGTCTGCCCTGCAGGAGATGCCAGACCAAGTAGAAACCCAGGCCGCCGGCTTTCGAAAGGAGGCCGAAAAAGAGAAGAAATTGCGCCAAGAATATGAGGAAGCCGCCGCGGAGGCGAAGAAAGCTTTGGCGATTGTACAGGCCACCTTGCAAGAGACTGAGACTGCAAGAGCCGCCCAAGCCACGAGAGCCGAAGAAGCGGAGGCCAAGCTTGAGCCGGCAACCCAAGAACTGACAACTCTCAAAGGTCAAATTACTGCCATGTGTCGAGTCATCTTCGATAAGTAAAACTGAGCATAACTCATTGGACCGGCTTATCATCCTTAGCCGGCTTAACTGATCGTGCAAACTTGTGCTTTGCAGGCCGAAAAAATCAAACTCTTGTGCAGCTACCAGTAGTGAAACTGAAGGAGGTCTATACCTTGGTAGAACAACTATATATAGGCAGCTGCCGTTGCATAATGGCCGCCAAAAGTACCAAGGCACCGCCTCAGCTGATCGCGGATACACTAAAAGAGCTGTCAATCGTGCCCAGGTGGTTCGATGACTGGAAAATGGCGTGCTGCCGCACGGGAGCTCTGACCGCGCTTGCACGGGCCAAGGCATACGTGCCGGAGCTTGACCCGGCTCAGGTGGCAGGCGGATACCCAGAGTTCAACATCGATGACACGCCATTCTCGAAGAAGGACTTCCAACGCTGCCTCAAGGAACCCGGGTTTCGGCCACCGCCATTGCAGAAAAAGCTGACTTGAGCAGATACCAGGCGCCTTATTCGAAGAACAACGAACGGATCGAGGCCCCAAATCATCAGCCGGTGGCTCTAACCCGTACACGTAAGCAATTCTTTGCACCTGACGTCGACCCTTCCTCCCTGATATCCGAAGACGCCCTATTTGAAGCATTGCGCTCCATTCAGTGGTCGACCGGTGACTCAAGCCAAGAAGAGGAGGATGACGACGGCCAGGACGAGCCGGCTCATGGCGATCCATCAGTCACGGGTGCCAGCTCTGACCCGGCGGCATAAACACCGGCTTGTCGTAGTAAGCCGATCCTTGAAAATCTTTTTGTTTGCCAAGGCCACAGCTGATTGGCGGCTTGTAATAGGGTAGCATAAACTTCTGATATCAGTGTAAATACTTTGCACTTTTGTGAATCCTCCTTTTGGCCTTGAGAGCCGGCCTGTAATGGAATGATTCTGCCGAAACAATATAACCGTATGTGATAGTTAGTGATGATGCCACATTGAACGAGTAATCTTTGTTACTGTTTTCAACAAATCTAGTAGCTCAAATGGACCTAAGTGAATGATATGCATGGACGTATGCATGTATGCAGAGATGATATGCCTGAATATAAGCATGTATGCAACAATGTATGTATAGGAAAAAATTGCAAGTCGGACTACGCTTGAAACGGCCGGCTTAAGAAACACAAGCCGGAATCCACTTTCATGAAGCTGGCACTTGGCCTGTTGGTTTGTCCTCGCTTTCTGAAAGCCGGCTCTCCACAACCAATCGAACATTTTAACTCGGACGAGTTCAGGGTCACAGACGTGATTGACTCATCAGACGTACGCCGGGTTTTTTTATAGGGAGTAGCATCTTGCTAACAGGCAGGTTTAACCAACGTTGTGGCATCTCGCCGGGTTAAGAGGGTTTTGTAAGCTAAGCTCAATTGAGTTGGAAGCCCCCAAGTAACCAAGATCAACAAATAAAGATCCAGTACACAAGTTTTGAGGCAAAACAACACCTTCATACAGTGTTGCTGGTCGATATTATATTTGATCAAAAAGAGGTATATACATGATAGAAGATATGTACAAGGTGCAACCTAGTCAATGACTTAGGTGTAATACGGCCGGAGCTGGGCAATGTTACAGGGCCGGCTTGTTTCCTCCTCAGACGTGCGTGACTTCTCTGCTTCATGTATATCAACCAGGTAATATGACCCGTTGTTGAGATTCTTGCTAACCACAAAGGGCCCTTCCCAAGGTGGCGAAAGCTTGTGCATGCCTGTCTGGTCTTGAATCAGATGGAGCACTAAGTCACCTTCCTGGAAAGTGCGGCTTCGAACTCTACGGCTATGATAGCGGCGTAGGTCTTGCTGATAGATTGCAGATCTGGATGCGGCAAGGTCTCGCTCCTCCTCCAAAGCATCAAGAGCGTCTTGGCGAGCCAACTCATTATCGGCCTCCACATAAGCCACCACTCGAGGGGAGTCATGACGAATGTCACTTGGAAGCACGGCTTCTGCACCATAGACCATGAAAAACGGCGTAAAGCCTGTCGACCTATTGGGAGTAGTCCGTATGCTCCAAAGTACTGAAGGTAACTCTTCTTCCCAGCAACCCGGCATGCGCTGCAGAGGCACCATGAGCCGGGGTTTGATACCACACAGTAATTCCTGGTTCGCTCTTTCTGCCTGTCCGTTGGACTGAGGATGCGCAACCGATGCCAGATCAAGCCGGATGTGCTCCTGTTGACAGAACTATTCCATAGCCCCCTTGGAGAGATTGATTCCATTGTCTGTAATGATGCTATGCGGGTAACCAAATCGGAATATCAGCTTTTTCAGAAACTTGACAGTCGTTGCTGCATCGCAGTTGCTGACCGGCTCTGCTTCCACCCACTTGGTAAACTTATCCACAACCACCAGGAGGTGCGTATGTTTGTTCTTGGAATGTTTGAAGGGTCCCACCATGTCAAGCCCCCAGACCGCGAATGGCCAAGTGATTGGGATCATCCTTAACTCCTGAGCCGGCACATGGGCCTGATGAGCGTATTTCTGGCAACCATCGCACTTACGGACAATGTCCTCTGCATCAGCATGAGCTGTAAGCCAGTAGAACCCATGCCGGAAAGCCTTTGCGACCAGTGATCTTGAGCTGGCATGGTGCCTGCAATCGCCAGAGTGAATCTCATTGAGAATTGCGCGGCCTTCGTCAGGTGAAACACAACGTTGAAAAACCCCAGTGACGCTTCGCCTGTGTAACTCGCCATTGACAATCGTCATAGACTTAGATCATCTGATGATCTGTCGAACGATAAGTTCCTCTGTTGGCAGTTCTCCCCGGCTTAAGTAGGCCAAGTAGGGGACCGTCCAATCAGGGATGGCATGGATAGCTGCCACGAGAGCTGCCTTCGGGTCAGGAATAGCCAAATCTTCCTCCGTTGGCAACTTGACAGACAGGTTGTGCAAGACGTCCAGGAACACATTGGGTGGCACTGGCTTACGCTGAGAACCCAAACGAGAGAGTGCGTCTGCCGCCTCGTTCTGCCGGCAATCAATATGGTCAACCTGATAACCTTTGAAGTGTCCAGCAATATTGGTGACTACCTGTCGGTAAGCCGCCATAAGCGGATCCTTGGAGTCCCATGTACCTGAAACTTGCTGAGCCACCAGGTCTGAGTCGCCCAAGCACCTGACCCGGCTCAGATTCATTTCCTTGGCCATCCTAAGCCCGTGAAGCAGCGCCTCATACTCAGCTGCGTTATTGGTGCAAGTGAACATGATTCTCAAGACGTAACAGAACTTGTCTCCTCGTGGGGAAGTAATCACAACTCCAGCCCCCGAGCCTTCGAGCTGCCTCGAGCCGTCAAAGTGTATAGACCAGTATGTTGTTTCGGGCTTCTCTTCGGGAGCCTGCAACTCTGTCCAATCATTGATAAAGTCAACCAACGCCTGAGATTTGATTGTTGTACGAGGCAAGTACTTTAGATTATCTGGACCAAGCTCAATAGCCCACTTAGCAACCCGGTCTGTGGCTTCCCGGTTTTGGATTATATCCCCAAGGGGCGCTGAACTAACCACCGTGATTGGATGCTCGTGGAAGTAATGCTTCAATTTGCGGCTAGCCATGAACACTCCGTAGACTAGCTTCTGCCAATGTGGGTATCGCTGCTTAGACTCGCTTAACACTTCGTTGACGTAATACACAGGATGCTGGACAGGATATTCCTTTCCATCCTTTTCGCTCTCAACGATGACCGCCACACTTACAGCCCTGTTATTGGCAGCAATATACAACAGCATCGGCTCCTTCTCGTGAGGGGCAGCAAGGACAGGCGGCTCAGATAGCTGCTTCTTAAGGGCCTCAAAAGCCTGATTTGCCTCCATACTCCAGACGAAGTCATCCGATTTCTTGAGCAACTGATCTAACGGAATTGCTTTTTCACCAAGCCGGCTTATGAACCGGCTTAAAGCCGCAACCCACCCAGCCAGCTTATGCACATCATTTAGCTTGGCTGGCTTAGCCAGGGTCGTGATTGCTTTGATTTTTTCCGGGTTAGCTTCAATGCCACGCTCAGAGACAAGGAACCCCAGAAGCTTTCCTGCAGGGACACCAAAAACACACTTCTCCGGGTTAAGCTTCATCTTGTAGACACGGAGATTGTCAAATGTTTCCTTGAGATCCTCCAATAGAGTCTCTTTCTTCCGCGACTTAACCGCGATGTCGTCCACATAAGCATGAACATTCCGCCCGATCTGCTTGTGGAAACAGTTCTGAACACAACGCTGGTAAGTCGCCTGGGCGCTCTTTAGACCAAATGACATTGTTGTATAACAGAAGGCCCCAAAAGGAGTGATGAAAGCCGTCTTTGCCTGGTCTTCCAGCTTCAGCTTGATCTGATGATAACCAAAATAAGCATCCAGGAAACATAGACTCTCGCAACCAGCCGTAGCATCGATGATCTGGTCAATACGGGGTAAGGCAAAGGGGTCACTTGGACAAGCCTTATTCAGGTCTGTGTAATCAACACACATCCGCCAAGTCCCGTTTTTCTTCAGAACAAGTACTGGGTTAGCCAACCACTCGGGATGAAAGACTTCGACGATGAACCCGGCAGCTAGGAGCCGGGCCAGCTAGGAGAAACTGGCAAACTGGTTTAAACTTGGGATCCACATTAAGGGAGTGCTCAGCGAGTTCTCCCGGTACACCTGGCATGTCAGAAGGTTTCCATGCGAACATGTCCCGATTCTCACGGATGAACTCGATGAGCGCGCTTTCTTATTTGGGATCCATATTCGCCCCGATGGTGAACTGCTCTGAAGAATTGCCTAGGGTGAAGTCAACTTGCTTTGTATCTCTGGCCAACTTAAATTTGAGCAGGGGGTCAGACTCCGTAGTGGGCTTCTTTAGAGATGTCCTGTCAGCCGGGTCAACATTATCCTTGTAATACCGCAACTCCTCCGCGGCGCAAGCCGTCTCCGCGTAAGCTGCATCTCCTTCCTCGCACTCGAGTGCGATTTTCCGGTTTCCTTCCACTGTGATGGTTCCCCTTGGCCCTGGCATCATCATTTTCAGGTAGACATAACATGGGCGCGCCATGAACCGTGCGTAAGCCGGCCGGTCAAATAGGGTGTGGTATGGGCTCTTGAGCTTGACCACCTCGAAGGATAGGAACTCAGAACGCCAGTTATCTTCTGAGCCAAAGGCCACCTCAAGGGAAATTATTCCCATGGGATATGCCGACTTGCCAGGAACAATGCCGTGAAAGACTATAGAAGACGGAGTTAACTGCTTATCAGACAGATTCATCCGCCTGAACGTGTCATAATACAGGATGTTGATGTTGCTGCCCCCGTCCATGAGCACCTTTGTCAAGGTATAACCACCGACTTGTGGCGCAACCACCAGAGCCAAGTGGCCGGGGTGATCGAGTATGACTGGATGATCCGCCCTGCTCCAGGTGACCGGCTGCTCCGACCAGTTGAGGTAGTACGGGGTTGCCGGCTCAACCACGTGGGCGGCTCTCCGCTGCACCTTCCGATCCCACTTACAGGTGCTAGTGGTGAAGACGTGATACTGTCCGCTATTTAACTGCTTCGGGTTACTCTGAAATCCTGCCGCGCCAACCTGATGCTGGTTTCCCTAGTTGCCTCTCTGATTGCCGCCTCCCGGATTCCCAACCCCCTGGAACCCGCCGCCTTGGCCACCATTTCCCTGGAAGCCGGGTCCGGCAAAGGGCCCCTGCAAGCCGACTCCTGAGAAGCCGGGTCCTGGGTTGGCGGGTTGTCTGCCATTGCCCCCACCATGATGATGATGCTGGAAGGCACGCTTGGCAAACTCTTGCATCACATAGCAATTTTCCCAGGAGTGAGTGGACGGTTTACCATTATAACTGTGTTTCGGACAAGGAGCTTTGAGGAGTTCTTCATAAGTGAGAGGGCGATTGCCGGAGGGCTGCTTCCTGGAACCGTCATCCTGACGCTGACCTTTGTTTGCTGCGTTCGTGTTCGCCACCAAATACGAGCTACCATCGTGACCCGTGCGCTTCCCACCATTGTTGCTCTGACCGTTGTCATTGTTCTGCTGCTAACCCTTACCGCTAGCCTTCTTTCCCTTGCCAGACTTCTCCTCGTCTGACAGCGGATCCTTGGTGTTATCCGACTCCGCATACTGGGTTAAGACATCCATGAGGTCTCCCATGTCCTGTACCTTTCGCTTGAGCCGCCCAAGCTTCTGAACCAGTGGCTGGAACTTACATGTTCGTTCCAGAACAAGCACCGCCTGAGCCACCGTGATGCTGTCAGAACTGTGCACAACTTCTGCAATCCGGTGAGCCCAATGGTGTGCTGACTCATCCTCGCGCTGGACACAACGCTCAAGATCCACAATTGTGGTTGGCCTCTTGTAGGTCCCCTGGAAGTTCTTGATGAAACGCTCCTTCAGCTCCTGCCAGGTATTGATAGAATTTGCCGGTAAGTTTTTCATCCAGGTACGTGCAGGGCCCTCCAACATCAACGGCAAGTAACGCGCCAGGACTGATTCGCTTGCACCCAACAAGTCCATCGCTAGCTCATAGCTCTTGACCCACTCCGTAGGCTCTAAATTCGCTGTGTAGTTAGGAACCTTGCGAGGCCCCTTGAAATATGAGGGAATGCGCGCCTCTCGCAGCGCCGGTACCAAGCAGGGGGTTCCAACCAGGCGGCTCGACGAACTCTCAGGCCGGCCGTCAGGCCGGGTTATCTTAGGCAAACGATGCACTTCCGGCGGGTTAGCATTCGGCGGCGGGTTAACGCGCGCTGGCGCGCTGACGTGTGCCGGCGTGTCACGCCCTGCACGCGCATTTTCCTCCTCCCATGCTCGTAGAATCTGGGCTGCGTCAGCCACGTCCTGCGGGATCCTGGGCTGCTGCTGCTCTGCCAGTGGTTGGGCGGCCCTCCGGCGGTGCGCGCTGCTGGAGACCGCGGGCGACTCAGGGCGCTGACTCCTGGAGCGGCTCTGATGAGGGATTGAGTGAAGCCGATGCTGGCTATGCGAGTAATTGGCTTGCTGCACCACTGCCGTCTTGAGCATCGCAATGGCATTCCTGGCCTCTGTCTGAATCGGGCCGTCCCCCTCAATCGGACTAGCTGCCAAGTTGTGGGTTGCTGCCAGCACGTTATCCACCGGGTTGGAGTAGTGTCCAATTGGGGTTTGGAACCAGTGAGACGGTAGCTGCTGCTGCTGATCTGGTGTACGAAGTCAGGCCGGCTCTCGCTGCTGAATAAGCTGCTGTAGCGGCTCTCTCGGGGGGATAACTCCAGCCCCCAGGTTTGTCGGAGCCGGTGGCGTTGTGAACAGATGAGTTGGCTCAAGATCAGCCGGAAGCCGGCTCTGGCGACGCCTCCGATGAACAAGCTCGGACTCAGCCTGCCGACGGCTCAGGTACTGTGTCTCCTCGTCAAGGCGCTGCCTCTCCGCGGCGATCTGTGCCTGCTCCTGTATCATGCGGGCGTTCTCTGCGTTGATGTCCTCTTGGATCTTGGCCATCTCCTCGCGACACTTCACGATCTCCGTGTTGCGTGCCGCTGCATTCTCTGCGGTGACCGGCTCAGCCAACAGGGTCGCCAGCGTATTCATCAAATCTGCGAGCACCTGAACCCCGGTTTTCTGAGAGCCGGAGGCCGAGGCGCCGGCTCCTCCTGAGCCGGCCAGGAGGCTGTTCTGCCCCGCCGTCGGATTGGCCGGGTCTCGCGCTGGATCTTGCCTACCCTCCATGTACACCGCCGCAAAGCGAGGCGGATCAGGGCTCTCCGGGAAGACATCGTCCGTGTGCCCCGGCCTACCATCATGCAGCGGAAGAATTGACTCAGTTTCCCCCATCGAGGACTCGCCGTCGGACTGGACCAGCGTGTCGTCCTGAGACAGGGAGTTCTCCGACAGGGCCACCCCTTGGGTGAAACCCATGAAAACGTGATCTGGGCTGGCTTGACGCGGGCCGGGTCTCGCCGGGAGCTGACCGAGCCGGCGCGTCGACTCGACACCAGCGACGTTCTCCAACCCGGCGGCCGGCTAGCCGACCACGCCGATGAAGGTATCGATCTTGCTGAAGGGGACCCGGTACCCGTACTCGATTGAGTCGGCGTTGGGGCCCCAGTGTGAATCGTCGATGTAGAACTTTCCGCGGCGGCTCTTGGTCATCATGCCAACCGCGTACTTCCCAAACCCTGGAAGGGATCCCGCTAAGAACTCAACTCCACCGTGCGTGAGCCCCATGGTGGGCGCCAACTGTCGTGGTTTTGTTGCGATAGATGTCCTGGTAGGACTTAGAGATGAAGCCATCGCACTAACGTGGAAGCTTAGCGGGGTTGAGCGGGAACGAGAAGACGCCGGGTTACCCAGGTTCAGCCCCTCACGGTGGAGATAAAAGCCTACGTCCTGCTTGTTTATATTGCGGTAGATCTCGATTACAAGGATGCGGATTCGCTAACCTAGCTCTCGAGGGGATTGCAACTTCGTCTTTTTCGTATAGGTGCTCCCCTTTATATACACAGGTGGAACCCTAGATTACATGAGAGTCCGGGTCGTTCTTTGACCCGCCTCCTTATTCCCTCCTACTTGTTCTTCAAGACAGCTCTCCTTGCCATCTGATTTGTCGTGAGCCGGTTCATTATGTAAGCCGGACTACCCTTACCAGGCCTTGCTAAGCCGGCCCATATAGAGACTTCAGCCCCGCAGTGAGTTGGCCCATTAAGATCGCCTTATGGCCGAGTCAACACTCTTCCGGGTCTCCTTGCTGGTGAATATCCCCAACAGTACCCCAAAGGATCTTCTTTCAATCTTGTTGGCTACTCCGATTCGGACTATGCCGGAGACAAGGTTGACAGAAAATCCACTTCGGGTACATGTCAATTTCTTGGTAGATCTCTTGTGTCTTGGTCCTCCAAGAAACAAAATTCCGTATCTCTATCTACTGCCGAGCGGAATACATTGTCGCGGGATCATGTTGTGCTCAATTACTATGGATGACACAAACTCTTAAAGACTATGTTGTGCATGTGAGACATGTACCATTGCTATGTGACAATGAGAGTGGTATTAAGATAGCACACAATCCCGTGCAACATTCTTGAACTAAGCATATTGAGGTTCGTCACCATTTTATTCGAGATCATGTTGAGAAAGGCGATATTGACCTTAAACATGTTCGTACCGACAAACAATTGGCGAATATCTTTACCAAACCCCTTGATGAGAAAGTGTTTTGTCACTTGAGAAGTGAGTTGAACATCATTGATGCTTCAAACGTGAACTAGAGGTTCATGTGAATGCATACAAGGGCATGAGCATTATTGACTAATCCATGTTACTTCATGATCATCTTATATCTTGGACATTTTGCTTCCTTGTATTGTATCTAACCTGTTGTAGGTACTTGGACAAGCTTCATGTCACAAGGTTGCGACACACTCTTATCACAAGCAATCTTGTATAACCCAAGTATCAACAATGGATGGTGGATCAAGGAACAAGACAACCTAAATATATCCTTTGACAAAATTTTGAGATATGCTTCATTCTTGTTATTTTGGATATACATGTTGTTCCTTGCAAAACTAACCCATGTAGGAAGATGAACTACACATGATAGGATATGCTTCAATTCATGAGCATCCACTTCAAGTTCAACTACATGATGGACTTCACCACAAAACCCCAATGTAAGTCCTCACATCTTAGAGAAGCTTTACTCAAAGACATGAGCCAAAGCAACTCAAGAAGATGTGAATACATTGAAATGCTTAAAGGAAAAAATGGCAACCCCATTTCGAGCTTAAACGATGAGTATGACCTATGATCAAGTGTTTTCACTTGACTCCTCAGTCAATATACTCTAACATAGGTGACCTAGTAGCCGACCAATCTAGATGAAGTTCTCTAGTGTTTCTTCTGTTTGTTCTCTTCCTGCTAGAGTGTTTCTATTTCAAAAAAAACCTTCATCTGGACGTTTCTTTGCCTTGTTTCTGTTTCCTTTCTTTTAGCCTGTTTCGCAGTTGATTCCTTGCAAATACTTGTGAAATTTTCCTTGCCCAGTGAGCTGAGTTAACAAAAAAAGTTCCATTGCATCAAACTCGGTCCCACTGAATTAACTCAACTCGGTGTCACCGATTTTGGCTGCTCTAAGGAATTTCTCCTGAGAATTTCTGCTCCAGCTCCACTCAATGATTCTTATCCTCTATTTGCATCTAGATGTGTTTCTCAAGGACCGAACCCACTTATTCAATAACCTTGAAGTCCCTTCTTGGAAATTGATGTCAAAGGGGGAGAGAGGAATACATCAAAGCTTATCACTACAAAAGAGATGCACCTTACAAGAGGAGAGAATGTTAATGTTACATGTTTCTAAGAGGGGAGAAACATGATTAGTTTGTTCTTTGGTTGTTCTAGTTCTCTCACCTTACCTACTCCCAATATCCAATGTTAGATTCAGGGGGAGAGGAAGTTCTTTAAGGGGAGACAACTATTTCTTTTGGGGACATGTCTGCTTCAAAGAAAGTATTCACCTAGTGATACTATCTTCTACATGTCATCCCAATCTTGGTTTCTTGTTGATCTTGTGTCTTTTCTTGAAGAAATTATCTTGTGTTATCTAACCTTGTTTTCTCAAGTGTATTTCTTCAAGTACTTGGTCAAGAACTTCAAGGTAAGTATAAGCATCATCCTCATGAAAATGATTGACCTCTTGCTAGTATATATTGTTTGCAAGGAGACAATCATAGACATGTGGACCCTATATGATATATATGTCTGCTCTGATGCATATAGCCAAGATACATGTTGCATGTATATTTCCCATGAGATATCATCATGTTATGCACCTCTTCAGGGGGAGTTCCAGGAAGTTCATACATGTTACATGTTTCCTTCAAAGCTTTCATACATACCTCTGCTATATCTGTATTTGAAGCTTTGATGTATGTTGTCATCAATTACCAAAAAGGGGGAGATTGAAAGCACATTTGCTCCCTTGGTGGTTTTGGTAATTTATGTCAACATACATGTTGGACTAATGCTTTTAACTAGTGAATTTAAGACAAGTTCAACAATGGCGTGGCAGGGACAAGAGGACGTGGAACCCCTTCAAAATGCTAAGGACAAGGATTGGCAAAAGATCAAGACTCTACATTTTTTGTTTAGTGATCCAAGATCACATTGAGTCCATAGGAAAGCCAATACTATTAAAAGGGGATGAGGTGTTGCTTAATGGTCTTTTTTGCTCAAGTGCTTAGTGACAGTACTCCTAAACCCTCAACCACTCTCTCTACCCAAATATGTCCTAAACCTACATTCCAACTCAACCCCATCGAAATTCTCTATCCGGCCCCACCGAGTTGATTCAAGACTTAGCCACTGCCAAAACCCTAACAAATCGGATCCACCGAAATGGATCTCGGTCCCACCGAGATGGCCTTGCCAACTCTTTGTAATCGGTTGCATTTACTTCGGTCTCACCGAGTTATGCAAATCGGTCTCACCGAGATGGCTTGCCAAGTCTCTGTTGCCTTATTGCTTCACTTCGGTCCAACCGAGTTGATGCAATCGGTGCCACCGAGATGAGGGTCGCCCTAAGCCATTGCACTTCGGTCCATCCGAGTTGTCCGTATCAATCCCACCGAGATGCCTAACGTTCATATCTTTTACACAGTTCGGTGCCATCGAGTCTTCTGAATCGTTGCCACCGAGTTGGGTCAAAAGTGTGTAACGGTTGGATTTTGTGTGGAGGCTATATATACCCCTCCACCACATCCTTCTCAGTAAGGAGAGCCATCAGAACGTGCCTACACTTCCACCATACATTTTCTGAGAGAGAACCACCTACTCATGTGTTGAGATCAAGATATTCCACTCCTACCATTTGAACCTTGATCTCTAGCCTTTCCCAAGTTGCTTTCCACTCAAATCCTTCTTCCACCATAGCCAAATCTGTGAGGAGTTGTTTGAGTGCTGGGAAGACTATCATTTGAAGCACAAGAGCAAGGAGTTCATCAACAACACACCGTCTATTACCTTTTGGAGAGTGGTGTCTCCTAGATTGGTTAGGTGTCACTTGGGAACCTCCAACCTGATGTGGAGTTGAACCAAGCAGTTTGTAAGGGCAAGGAGATCGCCTACTTCGTGAAGATCTACCCCGAGTGAGGCTAGTCCTTCGTGGACGTAAGCCATGGTGGAATAGACAAGGTTGCTTCTTCGTCGACCCTTCGTGGGTGGAGCCCTCCGTGGACTTGCGCAGCCGTTACCCTTCGTGGGCTGAAGTCTCCATCAACATGGACGTACAATAGCACCACCTATTGGAACCACGCCAAAAATCACTGTGTCTTCATTGCGTTTGATCTTCCATACTCCACCCCTTTACTTTCTGCACTCTTGCATGCTTTACCATTTCCGCTGCTCAATCTCTAGATATGCATGTGTAGAAAGTATTGGAGTGATCTTAACGTGTGCCAAAATCTGCCTAAATTCCAAGAGAAATTAAAAACTGCACCTTTGGCTGGTTAGGAGTCTATTCACCCCCCTCTAGACCTATCTCCTCGATCCCACAGATAGTAGCTTCCTTTTGTGAATCATTTGCTACTCATGTTGATCTCCCTAAGGAGAAGGGGTATATATATCATCCCCCTATTAAAGAAAAGATTGAGGAACCTGTTAGTGTTAAAGAAGAAATAATTGTTTACCATGTTGATCCAGTTGTGCCTACTGCTTATATTGAGAAACCACCTTTTCCTGTTAGGATTAAGAAACATGCTAAAGCTTCAATTGTGGTTAACAAAAGTAATATTAGAGCGCCTAGACCCTCTGAACAAATTAAAGTTGAACCTGATATTGCTATGGTTAAAGATCTCTTAGTCAATAATATAGATGGGCATGTTATTTACTTTTGTGAGGAGGCTGCTAGAATTGCTAAACCTGTTAGAAATGAACGAGATATGTTAGACAAGAACAAGCCCGTAGTTGGCATGCCTATTATTTCTGTTAAGATTGGAGATCATTGCTATCATGGTTTATGTGATATGGGTGCTAGTGTAAGTGCTATTTCATTTTCCTTGTATCAAGAAGTAATGCATGATATTGCACCTGTTGAAATTGAAGATGTTGATGTTACTATTAAGCTAGCAAACAGAGATACTATTACACCACTTGGGATTGTTAGAGATGTTGAAGTCTTGTGTGGAAAAATCAAATACCCTACTGATTTCTTAGTACTTGGTTCACAACAAGATAATTTTTGTCCCATTATATTTGGTAGACCTTTCTTGAATACCGTTAATGCTGAAATTGATTGTGTTAAAGAAAAGGTTCGAGTTAAGTTTGGTGATATATCTCATGAGTTTAATTTCTCCAAGTTTCGTAGACAACCTCATGATAAAGAATTGCCTAGTAAAGATGAAATTATTGGTCTTGCTTCCATTGCCGTACCTCCTACTGATCCATTAGAATAATATTTGCTAGACCATGAAAACGATATGCATATGAATGAAAGAAATGAAATAGATAAGATGTTCTTTGATCAACCACCTATCCTTAAACACAATTTGCCTGTTGAAACTCTTGGAGGCCCTCCTCCACCTAAAGGTGATCCTGTATTTGAATTGAAGCAATTGCCTGATACATTAAAGTATGCTTATCTTGATGAAAGGAAGATATATCCTGTTATTATTAGTGCTAACCTTTCAGCGCATGAAGAAAAGAGATTACTAAAAACTCTGAGGAAGCACTGTGCTGCTATTGGATATACTCTTGATGATCTTAAGGGCATTAGTCCCACTCTATGTCAGCACAAAATTAATATGGAGCCTGATGCCAAACCAGTTGTCGACCACCAACGACGATTAAATCCTAAGATGAAAGAGGTGGTAAGAACCGAAATATTAAAACTTCTGGAAGCAGGTATAATCTATCCCATAGGTGATAGGAGATGGGTAAGTCCCGTTCATTGTGTCCCTAAGAAAGGAGGTATTACCGTTGTTCCTAATGATAAAAATGAACTCATTCCACAAAGAATTGTAACTGGTTATAGGATGGTAATTGATTTTAGAAAATTAAACAAAGCTACTAGAAAAGATCATTACCCCTTACCTTTTATTGATCAAATATTAGAAAGATTATCTAAGCATACACAATTTTGTTTTGTAGATGGTTATTCTGGTTTTTCTCAAATACCCGTATCACAACCCGATCAAGAGAAAACCACCTTCACTTGTCCTTTTGGAACTTATGCTTATAGACGTATGCCTTTTGGTTTATGCAATGCACCTGCTACCTTTCAAAGATGTATGACTGCTATATTCTCCGACTTTTGTGAAAAGATTGTTGAGGTGTTCATGGATGATTTTTTCGTTTACGGAACTTCTTTTGATGATTGCTTAAGCAAACTTGATCGATTTTTGCAGAGATGTGAAGAAACTAATCTTGTCTTGAATTGGGAGAAGTGCCACTTTATGGTGAATGAAGGCATTGTCTTGGGGCATAAAATTTCTGAAAGAGGTATTGAAGTTGATAAAGCTAAGGTTGATGCTATTGAGAAAATGCCTTGTCCTAAGGATATTAAAGGTATAAGAAGTTTCCTAGGGCATGCTGGTTTCTATAGGAGATTTATTAAAGACTTCTCTAAAATTTCTAGGCCTCTTACCAATCTTTTGCAAAAAGATGTTCCATTTGTTTTTGATGATGATTGTCTAGAAGCCTTTGAAACACTTCAGAAAGCCTTAACCACTGTACCTATTGTCCAACCACCTGATGCTAGTGACTATGCTGTTGGTGATGTTCTAGGACAGAGAGTTGATAAGAAATTAAATGTTATCCATTATGCTAGTAAAACTCTAGACAGTGCCCAAAGAAATTATGCTACTACTGAAAAAGAATTTCGAGCAGTTGTGTTTGCATGTGATAAATTCAGATCTTACATAGTTGATTCTAATGTAACTGTTGACACCGATCATGCTGCTATTAAATATCTCATGGAAAAGAAAGATGCTAAACCTAGACTCATTAGGTGGGTTTTATTGCTACAAGAATTTGACTTGCATATTACTGATAGGAAGGGAGCTGAGAATCCCGTAGTAGATAATTTGTCTAGAATGGAAAATGTTCTTGATGACCCACTACCCATTAATGATGATTTTCCTGATGAACAATTAGCTGTCATAAATGCTTCTCGTAATACTCCTTGGTATGCAGACTATGCTAATTACATTGTTGCTAAATACATACCACCTAGTTTCACATACCAACAAAAGAAAAAGTTCTTCTTTGATTTAAGACATTACTTCTGGGATGACCCACATCTTTATAAAGGAGTAGATGGTATTATTAGACGTTGTGTACCTAAGCATGAACAGGAACAAATCCTACGGAAGTGTCATTCCGAGGCTTACAGAGGACACCATGCGGGAGACAGAACTGCACACAAGGTATTACAATCTGGTTTTTATTGGCCTACTCTTTTCAAGGATGCTCGTAAGTTCGCCCTATCGTGTGATGAATGTCAACGAATTGGTAATGTTGGTAGACGTCAGGAAATGCCTATGAATTATTCACTTGTTGTTGAACCATTTGATGTTTGGGGATTTGATTATATGGGACCTTTTCCTAAATCCAATGGGTATACACATATTTTAGTTGCTGCTGATTACGTTACTAAGTGAAGCTATTCCAACTAGTAGTGCTAATCATAACACTTCTATTAAAATGCTTAAAGAAGTTATTTTCCCAAGGTTCAGAGTCCCTAGATATTTGATGACTGATGGTGGTTCACATTTTATTCATGGTGCATTCCGTAAATTGCTTGCTAAATATGATGTCAACCATAGAATTGCATCTCCCTATCACCCTCAAACTAGTGGTCAAGTAGAATTGAGTAATAGAGAAATAAAATTAATTTTGCGAAAAACCATCAATAGATCTAGAAAGAATTGGTCTAAGAAACTTGATGATGCATTATGGGCTTATAGAACTGCTTATAAAAATCCTATGGGTATGTGTCCTTATAAAAAGGTTTATGGAAAAGCATATCATTTACCTCTTGAGTTAGAACATAAAGCATATTGGGCAATTAAAGAACTAAATTATGATTTTAAACTTGCCGGTGAAAATAGGTTATTTGATATTAGCTCATTAGATGAATGGAGAACCCAAGCTTATGAAAATGCCAAATTGTTTAAAGAGAAAGTTAAAAGATGGCATGATAGAAGAATTCAAAAATGGGAATTTAAAGTAGGTGAGCAAGTTCTATTATACAATTCTCGTTTGAGATTCTTTGCAGGAAAACTTCTCTCTAAATGGGAAGGACCGTTTGTCATCGAAGAAGTTTATCGCTCCGGAGCCAACAAAATAAACAACTCCGAAGGCACTAATCCGAGAGTGGTGAATGGGCAAAGAATCAAGCACTATATTTCAGGTACTCCCATTAATGTTGAAACTAATATTATTGAAACAATTACACCGGAGGAATACATAAGAGAGACCTTCCGGAACACACCAGAACCCTGAAAAGAAAGAGGTATGTGATACGGTAAGTAAACCGACTCCAAAAATTCCATAAAAGTATTTTCTGTCAGTTTTGGAATATTAGAAAAAATACAAAAATAAGAAATAGCCGAGGGGACACACCTGGTGCCCACGAGACACCAGGGCGCGCCACCCCCCCAGGCGCGCCCTGGTGGCTCGTGGGCCTCACGTGAGCCTTCCCGACTCCGTTTTCTTCTGGATTGCTTGTTTTGCAAGATAAAAAATCTTTATATATACTCCTGAACGTTTTACTCAGCGCATCGCAGAAATCTCCTTTGTTCTTGTTTCGTGTTGTTTTCTGTCAGATTTCAAGGCCAGGCATCATGTCCTCCTCTTCCTCCAACAATGTGGGAGACGATGCTTGGTTACTGCAGATGGAGCTTAGGAGGGAGGAGGAAGGAGAGGTCACCGTGGAAGAGGGTGATGGATATTCGCTTGAAGTCCACCCTCCGGCTTCCGAGAGGGGCACCCTTGCCGGTATCTCCACAATCCCGAATCCTCATGAAGCCATGAGAAGCATTACAAGCCATGGGATTCCAGAGGTTCAAGAAGGGCTTCCCCCTAGAAGGCCCTTACACATGTTACATCGGAACAATTTTCATAATTTGGTTCACAATTATGGGGTCAAAAATACTTCGCGTAGACACATACCCTCCAACTGGGACATCTCTCGTCCAAGTGAAAGTGATGCAGGAAAGAATGCTTGGGGCCCAGAGAATAAGCATATTATGGCCGAAGTCCAAAGGAATACAGAGATGATACAGCATGTGCTCCGGGAAATCCAGAGCCTAAAAGAGATCCTAATTAATGTCATGGAGGACAAGCCCGCCACTTCACCATCACCACCATCACCACCATCACCGAAGAGGGAGACTTGAGCACATGGGTATGGGCACTCCCCTTGGCTTGTGCCAAGCTTGGGGGAGGTGCCCCGGTATCGTATCACCATCACTTTCATTATCTTTACCTATTTTAGTTCGATCCTTAGTTATTTCGTGATCTAGTTGAATAAAAGTTTAGTATGATCTATTTTCGAGTGTTAGCTTCGAGATCTATCTATCTACGTAATCGAGTTGAGAGTTATATAATAAAGAGCAGTTTGAGTTTTTGCTTCTTTACTTTCAAGTTCCAATCCAAGCAATGAAAATAAAGAAAAAATATCATATGCTAATCTTATGGAAAGTAATGACATTACATAAAGAAAATTATAAGTGGTAAAATTTATTGGAATTTAACAAGCATAGCATTAGTCAATGATGCAATTCATGAAAAAGTTAATAAGGGAAGAGAAGATTCACATGCAAATATACTATCTTGGACATCTTTTATGATTGTGAGCCCCCATTAAGTATTTTATGCCAAATTGTTGATGTTGGACAAGCTAGACAACGTAATGAATTATGTTTGTTCATATTCACATAGAAGTTATATTGTTATAGATCCTCCAACATGTGGTGCTTGCCCAATATCTTTGCTAGCCAAAAATCCGACCAAGTAGAGATACTACTTGTGCATCCAAAACCCTTAAACCCAGTTTCATGTCATGAGAGTCCACTATATCTACCTATGGATTGAATAAGATCCTTCAAGTAAGTTTTCATCGGTGCAAAAAGCAATAAAAATTGCCTCTAAATATGTTTGAACTTTTATTGTAAGGGAAATAAGCTTTGTACGAACTTGTGATGGTAAAGAAATAAAAGCGACGGACTGCATAATAAAGGTTGCTATCACAAGGGGCAATATAAAGTGACGTTCCTTTGCATTAAGAGCTCTTGCATCCAACAACAACAAGCGCATGACAACCTCGGCTTCCCTCTGCGAAGGGCCTATCCTTTACTTTTATGTATTTACTTTTTGTGCAAGAGTCAATAGTGTTCTCCTCTACTTTCTTTTTATTTTTCTCTGTTGTAAGCATCATGTGGTGGGGAAAGATCTAGGCATATATATCTAGTTGGATATGAGTGATCATGAGTTATTATTTTTGACATCACCATTGAGGTGAATAAGTTGGGAGACGAACTCACAAGCCCCTATCTTTCTATGTGTCTGGCTGAAACTTTTTGCTCCATATATATGTCGTGAGTGTTAGCAATTATAGAAGACTAAATGATGGTTGAGTATGTGGACTTGCTAAATAGCTCTTACATGAGACCCTTCCTGAAAATATGATGAATTGCAATTGCATTGTTGACTGAGAACATAATTTGTTAGTTTTCAAGAAAGTTTATGCCTTATACTCCATTGTTGTTATGAATTGTTACTTGCTCATGAGAAGTTTTATGATAATAAATTTTGCTGTTATAATAATGATCATGATGCTACTATGTCCGTATTTTGTTTTTATCGACACCTCTCTCTCTAAACATGTGGACATGATTATCGATATCGGCTTTCGCTTGAGGACAAGCGAGGTCTAAGCTTGGGGGAGTTGATACGTCCATTTTGCATCATGTTTTGCTACTGTTATTTATAGTGTTTTTAATCAATATAACACTTTGTGGAGCAATTCTAATGCCTTTTCTCTCTTAATATGCAAGATTTACACAAGGAGGGAGATTGCCGGCAGCTGGAATTCTAGACCTGAAAAAGCTATGTCAGAGATACCTATTCTGCACATCTCCAAATGAGCTGAAATTTTACGGAGATTTATTTTGGAATAAATAAAAAATACTGGAAGCAAGAAGTACCAGAGGGGGCCACCCAGGTGCCCACGAGTCACCAGGGCGCGCCACCCCCCCAGGCGCGCCCTGGTACCTCGTGGGGCCCTTGGCCAGCCTCTGGCCCCCATTTTCTGGTATATAATTCCATTTGCCCTAGAAAAAATATAGAGAAGAATTTCGGGATGGTGTGCCGCCGTCTCGAGGTGGAACTTGGGCAGGAGCACTTTTGCTCTCCGGCGGAGAGATTCTGCCGGGGATACTTCCCTCCGGGAGGGGGAAATCGTCGCCATCGACATCACCAACAATACTCTCATCATGGGAGGACTAATCTTCATCAACATCTTCACCAGCACCATCTCATCTCAAACCCTAGTTCATCTCTTGTATTCAATCTTTGTGTCAAAACCTCGGATTGGTACATGTGGGTTGCTAGTAGTGTTGATTACATCTTGTAGTTGATGCTAGTTGGTTTATTTGGTGGAAGATTATATGTTCAGATCTATTATGCTATTCAACACCTCTCTGATCTTAGACATTAATATGATTTGTGAGTAGTTACTTTTGTTCTTGAGGACATGGGGGAAGTCTTGTCATAAGTAACCTTGTGAATTTGTTATTCGTTCGATATTTTGATGATATGTATGTTGTTGATTCTCTTAGTGGTGTCGTGTGAACGTCGACTACATGACACTTCACCATCTTTGGGCCTAAGGGAATGCATTGTGGAGTAGTAATTAGATGATGGGTTGCTAGAGTGACAGAAGCTTAAACCCTAATTTATGCGCTATTTCGTAAGGGGCTGATCTGGATCCATATGTTTAATGCTATGGTTAGAGTTATCTTAATTCTTCTTTCGTAGTTGCGGATGCTTGCGAGAGGGGGTAATCATAAGTGGGAGGCTTATTCAATTAAGAACAGCACCCAAGCACCGGTCCACCCACATATCAAATTATCAAAGTAGCAAACGTGAATCAAACCAACATGATGAAAGTGACTAGATGAAATTCCCATGTGTCCTCGAGAACGCTTTACTTACTATAAGAGATTGTTCCAGCTTGTCCTTTGATATAAAAATGATTGGGCCACCTTGCTGCACTCTTTGTTACTATTGCTACTTGTCACTTGTTACAAATTATCTTGCTATCAAACTACTCGTTACCGATAATTTCAGTGCTTGCAGAAAATACCTTGCTGAAAACCGCTTGTCATTTCCTTCTGCTCCTCGTTGGGTTCGACACTCTTACTAATCGAAAGGACTACGATTGATCCCCTATACTTGTGGGTCATCAACACTCTTTTCTGGAACCGTTGCCTGGGAGTGAAGCACCTTTGGTGGGTGGAATTTGGTAAGGAAATATTTATATTACGTGCTGAAATTTACTGTTGCTTGTCACTATGGAAAGTAATCCTTTGAGGGGTTTGTTCGGGGTATCTTCACCTCAAACGGAAACACAAATAGTTGCTCCTCAACCTACTGCACCGACTGAAAATATTTATAATGAGATTCCTCCGGGTATGATAGAGAAACTGCTAGCTAATCCTTATGCAGGAGATGGCACGGTACATCCTGATATGCACTTGATCTATGTGGATGAAATTCGTGGATTGTTTAAGCTTGCAGGTTTATCCAGAGATGGAGTTAAGAAGAAAGTATTCCCGTTATCTTCGGAGGGAAAGGTATTTATGTGGTATAGGCTATGTGATGATACTGATACATGGGACTGGAACCGATTGAAACTAGAATTCCATCAAAAATGTATCCTATGCATTTGGTTCATCGCGATCGGAATTATATATATAATTTTTGGCCTCGTGAAGGAGAAAGCATCGCTCAAGCTTGGGGGAGGCTTAAGAACATGATGTACACATGCCCCAATCATGAGCTCTCATAAGAAATTATCTTACAGAATATTTACGCTCGGCTTTCTCATGATAATCAAACTACGCTCGATTCTTCTTCGACTGGCTCCTTTATGAAGAAAACTATTGAATTCATATAGGATCTTCTGGAAAGAATTAAACGCAACTCTGAAGATTGGTAACTCGACAAAGGTTATGAGTTAGGTATAATACTTGAGTTTGATTGTGTTAAATCTTTTATGGCCACCGATGCTTTTCATAAGTTTAGCACTAAATATGGACTTGACTCTGAGATAGTAGCTTCCTTTTGTGAATCATTTGCTACTCATGTTGATCTCCCGAAGGAGAAGTGGTTTAAATATCATCCCCCTATTAAAGAAAAGATTGAAGAACCTGTTAGTGTTAAAGAAGAAACAATTGTTTACCATGTTGATCCAGTTGTGCCTACTGCTTATATTGAGAAACCGCCTTTTCCTGTTAGGATTACGGAACATGCTAAAGCTTCAACTGTGTTTAACAAAAGTAATATTAGAGCACCTAGACCCTCTGAACAAATTAAAGTTGAACCTGATATTGCTATGGTTAAAGATCTCTTAGTCGATAATATAGATGGGCGTGTTATTTACTTTTCTGAGGAGGCTGCTAGAATTGCTAAACCTGTTACAAATGAACGAGATATGTTAGACAACAACAAGCCCATAGTTGGCACGCCTATTATTTCTGTTAAGATTGGAGATCATTGCTATCATGGTTTGTGTGATATGGGTGCTAGTGTGAGTGCTATTCCATTTTCCTTGTATCAAGAAGTAAGGCATGATATTGCACCTGTTGAAATTGAAGATGTTGATGTTACTATTAAGCTAGCAAACAGAGATACTATTACACCACTTGGGATTGTTAGAGATGTTGAAGTCTTGTGTGGAAAAATCAAATACCCTACTGATTTCTTAGTACTTGGTTCACAACAAGATAATTTTTGTCCCATTATATTTGGTAGACCTTTCTTGAATACCGTTAATGCTGAAATTGATTGTGTTAAAGAAAAGGTTCGAGTTAAGTTTGGTGATATATCTCATGAGTTTAATTTCTCCAAGTTTCGTAGACAACCTCATGATAAAGAATTGCCTAGTAAAGATGAAATTATTGGTCTTGCTTCTATTGCCGTACCTCCTACTGATCCGTTAGAATAATATTTGCTAGACCACGAAAACGATATGCATATGAATGAAAGAAATGAAATAGATAAGATGTTCTTTCATCAACCACCTATCCTTAAACACAATTTGCCTGTTGAAACTCTTGGAGGCCCTCCTCCACCTGAAGGTGATCCTGTATTTGAATTGAAGCAATTGCCTGATACATTGAAATATGCTTATCTTGATGAAAGGAAGATATATCATGTTATTATTAGTGCTAACCTTTCAGCGCATGAAGAAAAGAGATTACTAAAAACTCTGAGGAAGCACCGTGCTGCTATTGGATATACTCTTGATGATCTTAAGGGCATTAGTCCCACTCTATGTCAGCACAAAATTAATATGGAGCCAGATGTTAAACCAGTTGTCGACCACCAACGACGATTAAATCCTTAGATGAAAGAGGTGGTAAGAACCGAAATATTAAAACTTCTGGAAGCAGGTATAATCTATCCCATAGCTGATAGTAAATGGGTAAGTCGCGTTCATTGTGTCCCTAAGAAAGGAGGTATTACCGTTGTTCCTAATGATAAAAATGAACTCATTCCACAAAGAATTGTAACTGGTTATAGGATGGTAATTGATTTTAGAAAATTAAACAAAGAAACTAGAAAAGATCATTACCCCTTACCTTTTATTGATCAAATGTTAGAAAGATTATCTACGAATACACACTTTTGTTTTCTAGATGGTTATTCTGGTTTTTCTCAAATACCCGTATCACAACCCGATCAAGAGAAAACCAACTTCACTTGTCCTTTTGGAACTTATGATTATAGACATATGCCTTTTGGTTTATGCAATGCACCTGCTACCTTTCAAAGATGTATGACTGCTATATTCTCCGACTTTTGTGAAAAGATTGTTGAGGTGTTCATGCATGGGTTTTTCGTTTACGGAACTTCTTTTGATGATTGCTTAAGCAACCTTGATCGAGTTTTGCAGAGATGTGAAGAAACTAATCTTGTCTTGAATTGGGAGAAGTGACACTTTATGGTGAATGAAGGCATTGTCTTGGGGCATAAAATTTCTGAAAGAGGTATTGAAGTTGATAAAGCTAAGGTTGATGCTATTGAGAAAATGCCTTGTCCTAAAGATATTAAAGGTATAAGAAGTTTCCTAGGGCATGCTGGTTTCTGTAGGAGATTTATTAAAGACTTGTCTAAAATTTCTAGGCCTCTTACCAATCTTTTGCAAAAAGAGGTTCCATTTGTTTTTGATGATGATTGTCTAGAAACCTTTCAAACACTTAAGAAAGCCTTAACCACTGCACCTATTGTCCAACCACCTGATTGGAACTTGCCTTTTCAAATTATGTGTGATGCTAGTGACTATGTTGTTGGTGCTATTCTAGGACAGAGAGTTGATAAGAAATTAAATGTTATCCATTATGCTAGTAAAACTCTAGACAGTGCCCAAAGAAATTATGCTACTACTGAAAAAGAATTTCTAGCAGTTGTGTTTGCATGTGATAAATTCAGATCTTACATAGTTGATTTTAAAGTAACTGTTCACACTGATCATGCTGCTATTAAATATCTCATGGAAAAGAAAGATGCTAAACCTAGACTCATTAGGTGGGTTTTATTGCTACAAGAATTTGACTTGCATCTTACTGATAAGAAGGGAGCTGAGAATCCCGTAGCAGATAATTTGTCTAGAATGGAAAATGTTCTTGATGACCCACTACCCATTAATGATGATTTTCCTGATGAACAATTAGCTGTCATAAATGCTTCTCGTAATACTCCTTGGTATGCAGACTATGCTAATTACATTGTTGCTAAATACATACCACCTAGTTTCACATACCAACAAAAGATAAAGTTCTTCTTCGATTTAAGACATTACTGCTGGGATGACCCACATCTTTATAAAGGAGTAGATGGTATTATTAGACGTTGTGTACCTGAGCATGAACAAGAACAAATCCTACGGAAGTGTCATTCCGATGCTTACGGAGGACACCATGCGGGAGACAGAACTGCACACAAGGTATTACAATCTGGTTTTTATTGGCCTACTCTTTTCAAGGATGCTCGTAAGTTCGCCCTATCGTGTGATGAATGTCAAAGAATTGGTAATGTTGGTAGACGTCAGGAAATGCCTACGAATTATTCACTTGCTGTTGAACTATTTGATGTTTGGGGATTTGATTATATGGGACATTTTCCTAAATCCAATGGGTATACACATATTTTAGTTGCTGTTGATTACGTTACTAAGTGGGTAGAAGCTATTCCAACTAGTAGTGCTGATCATAACACTTCTATTAAAATGCTTAAAGAAGTTATTTTCCCAAGGTTCGGAGTCCCTAGATAGTTGATGACTGATGGTGGTTCACATTTTATTCATGGTGCATTCCGTAAATTGCTTGCTAAATATGATGTCAACCATAGAATTGCATCTCCCTATCACCCTCAAACTAGTGGCCAAGTAGAATTGAGTAATAGAGAAATAAAATTGATTTTGCAAAAAACCGTCAATAGATCTAGAAAGAATTGGTCTAAGAAACTTGACGATGCATTATGGGCTTATAGAACTGCTTATAAAAAAACTATGGGTATGTCTCCTTATAAAATGGTTTATGGAAAAGCATGTCATTTACCTCTTGAATTAGAACATAAAGCATATTGGGTAATTAAAGAACTAAATTATGATTTTAAACTTGCCGGTGAAAAGAGGTTATTTGATATTAGCTCATTAGATGAATGGAGAACCCAAGCTTATGAAAATGCCAAATTGTTTAAAGAGAAGTTAAAAGATGGCATGATAGAAGAATTCAAAAACGAGAATTTAAAGTAGGTGAGCAAGTTCTATTGTACAATTCTCGTTTGAGATTCTTTGCAGGAAAACTTCTCTCTAAATGGGAAGGACCGTTTGTTATCGAAGAAGTTTATCGCTCCGGAACCATCAAAATAAACAACTCTGAAGGCACTAATCCGAGAGTGGTGAATGGGCGAAGAATCAAGCACTATATTTCAGGTACTCCCATTAATGTTGAAACTAATATTATTGAAACAATTACACCGGAGGAATACATAAGAGAGACCTTCCGGAACACACCAGAACCCTGAAAAGAAAGAGGTATGTGATACGGTAAGTAAACCGACTCCAAAAATTCCATAAAAATATTTTCTGTCAGTTTTGGAATATTAGAAAAAATACAAAAATAAGAAACAGCCGAGGGGACCCACCTGGTGCCCACGAGGCACCAGGGCGCGCCACCCCCCAGGCGCGCCCTGGTGGCTCGTGGGCCTCACGTGAGCCTTCCCGACTCCGTTTTCTTCTGGATTACTTGTTTTGCAAGATAAAAACTCTTTATATATACTCCCGAACGTTTTAACCACCGCATCGCAGAAATCTCCTCTGTTCTTGTTTCGTGCTGTTTTCTGTCAGATTTCGAGGCCAGGCATCATGTCCTCCTCTTCCTCCAACAATGTGGGAGACGACGCTTGGTTGCTGCAGATGGAGCTGAGGAGGGAGGAGGAAGGAGAGGTCACCATGAAAGAGGGTGATGGAGATTCGCTTGAGGTCCACCCTCCGGCTTCCGAGAGGGGCACCCTTGCCGGTATCTCCACAATCCCGAATCCTCATCAAGCCATGAGAAGCTTTACAAGCCATGGGATTCCAGAGGTTCAAGAAGGGCTTCCCCCTAGAAGGCCCTTACACATGTTACATCGGAACAATTTTCATAATTTGGTTCACAATTATGGGGTCAAAAATACTTCTCGTAGACACATATCCTCCAATTGGGACATCTCTCGTCCAAGTGAAAGTGATGCAGGAAAGAATGCTTGGGGCCCAGAGAATAAGCATATTATGGCCGAAGTCCAAAGGAATACAGAGATGATACAGCATGTGCTCCGGGAAATCCAGAGCCTAAAGGAGATCCTAATAATGTCATGGAGGACAAGCCCGCCACTTCACCATCACCACCATCACCGAAGAGGTAGACTTGAGCAGATGGGTATGGGCACTCCCCTTGGCTTGTGCCAAGCTTGGGGGAGGTGCCCCGGTATCGTATCACCATCACTTTCATTATCTTTACCTATTTTAGTTCGATCCTTAGTTATTTGGTGATCTAGTTGAATAGAAGTTTAGTATGATCTATTTTCGAGTGTTAGCTTCGTGATCTATCTATCTATGTAATCGAGTTGTGAGTTATATAATAAAGAGTAGTTTGAGTTTTTGCTTCTTTACTTTCAAGTTCCAATCCAAGCAATGAAAATAATGAAAAAGATCATATGCTAATCTTATGGAAAGTAATGACATTACATAAAGAAAAGTATAAGTGGTAAAATTTATTGGAAGTTAACAAGCATAGCATTAGGCAATGATGCAATTCATGAAGAAGTTAATAAGGGAAGAGAAGATTCACATGCAAATATACTATCTTGGACATCTTTTATGATTGTGAGCCCCCATTAAGTATTTTATGCCAAATTGTTGACGTTGGACAAGCAAGACAAGGTAATGAATTATGTTTGTTCATATTCACATAGAAGTTATATTGTTATAGATCCTCCAACATGTGGTGCTTGCCCAATATCTTAGCTAGCCAAAAATCCGCACCAAGTAGAGATACTACTTGTGCATCCAAAACCCTTAAACCCAGTTTCATGTCATGAGAGTCCACTATATCTACCTATGGATTGAATAAGATCCTTCAAGTAAGTTGTCATCGATGCAAAAAGCAATAAAAATTGCCTCTAAATATGTCTGAACTTTTATTGTAAGGGAAATAAGCTTTGTACGAACTTGTGATGGTAATGAAATAAAAGCGACGGACTGCATAATAAAGGTTGCTATCACAAGGGGCAATATAAAGTGACGTTCCTTTGCATTAAGAGCTCTTGCATCTAACAACAAAAAGCGCATGACAACCTCTGCTTCCCTCTGCGAAGGGCCTATCCTTTACTTTAATGTATTTACTTTTTATGCAAGAGTCAATAGTGTTCTCCTCTACTTCCTTTTTATTTTTCTCTTTTGTAAGCATCGTGTGGTGGGGAAAGATCTAGGCATATATATCCAGTTGGATATGAGTGATCATGAGTTATTATTGTTGACATCACCATTGAGGTGAATAAGTTGAGAGACGAACTCACAAGCCCCTATCTTTCTATGTGTCTGGCTGAAACTTTTTGCTCCATATATATGTCGTGAGTGTTAGCAATTATAGAAGACTAAATGATGGTTGAGTATGTGGACTTGCTAAATAACTCTTACATGAGACCCTTCCTGAAAATATGATGAATTGCAATTGCATTGTTGACTGAGAACATAGTTTGTTAGTTTTCAAGAAAGTTTATGCCTTATACTCCATTGTTGTGATGAATTGTTACTTGCTCATGAGAAGTTTTATGATAATAAATTTTGTTCTTATAATAATGATCATGATGCTACTATGTCCGTATTTTTTTTCTATCGACACCTCTCTCTCTAAACATGTGGACATGATTATCGATATCGGCTTTCGCTTGAGGACAAGCGAGGTCTAAGCTTGGGGGAGTTGATACGTCCATTTTGCATCATGTTTTGCTACTGTTATTTATAGTGTTTTTAATCAATATAACACTTTGTGGAGCAATTCTAATGCCTTTTCTCTCTTAATATGCAAGATTTACACAAGGAGGGAGATTGCCGGCAGCTGGAATTCTGGACCTGAAAAAGCTATATCAGAGATACCTATTCTGCACATCTCCAAATGAGCTGAAATTTTACGAAGATTTATTTTGCAATAAATAAAAAATACTGGAAGCAAGAAGTACCAGAGGGGGCCACCCAGGTGCCCACGAGGCACCATGCCGCGCCACCCCCCCCCCCCCAGGCGTGCCCTGGTACCTCGTGGGGCCCTTGGCCAGCCTCTGACCCCCATTTTCTGGTATATAAGTCCATTTGCCCTAGAAAAAATATAGAGAAGACTTTCGGGACGGTGCGCCGCCGTCTCGAGGTGGAACTTGGGCAGGAGCATTTTTGCTCTCCGGCGGAGAGATTCTGCCAGGGATACTTCCCTCCGGGAGGGGGAAATCGTCGCCATCGACATCACCAGCGATCCTCTCATCATGGGAGGACTAATCTTCATCAACATCTTCACCAGCACCATCTCATCTCAAACCTTAGTTCATCTCTTGTATTCAATCTTTGTCTCGAAACCTCAGATTGATACCTATGGGTTGCAAGTAGTGTTGATTACATCTTGTAGTTGATGCTAGTTGGTTTATTTGGTGGAAGATTATATGTTCAGATCTATTATGCTATTCAACACCTCTCTGATCTTTGACATGAATATGATTTGTGAATAGTTACTTTTGTTCTTGAGGACATGGGGGAAGTCTTGTCATAAGTAATCATGTGAATTTGGTATTCGTTCGATATTTTGATGATATGTATGTTGTTGATTCTCTTAGTGGTGTCATGTGAACGTCGACTACATCACACTTCACCATCTTTGGGCCTAAGGGAATGCATTGTGGAGTAGTAATTAGATGATGGGTTGCTAGAGTGACAGAAGCTTAAACCCTAGTTTATGCGCTATTTCGTAAGGGGCTGATATGGATCCATATGTTTAATGCTATTGTTAGAGTTATCTTAATTCTTCTTTCGTAGTTGCGGATGCTTGCGAGAGGGGGTAATCATAAGTGGGAGGCTTGTTCAAGTAAGAACAGCACCCAAGCACCGGTCCACCCACATATCAAATTATCAAAGTAGCGAACGTGAATCAAACCAACATGATGAAAGTGACTAGATGAAATTCCCATGTGTCCTCGAGAACGCTTTACTTACTATAAGAGATCGTTCCGGCTTGTCCTTTGCTATAAAAATGATTGGGCCACCTTGTTGCACTCTTTGTTACTATTGCTACTTGTCACTTGTTACAAATTATCTTGCTATCAAACTACTCGTTACCGATAATTTCAGTGCTTGCAGAAAATACCTTGCTGAAAACCGCTTGTCATTTCCTTCTGCTCCTCGTTGGGTTCGACACTCATACTTATCGAAAGGACTACGATTGATCCCCTATACTTGTGGGTCATCAAGACTCTTTTCTGGCGCCATTGCCGGGGAGTGAAGCGCGTTTGGTGAGTGGAATTTGGTAAGGAAACATTTATATTACGTGCTGAAATTTAGGAGAGTCTTCCCGACGCGCCCTGGTGGCTCGTGGGCCTCACGTGAGCCTTCCCGACTCCGTTTTCTTCTGGATTACTTGTTTTGGAAGATAAAAAATCTTTATTTATACTCCCAAACGTTTTAACCACCGCATCGCAGAAATCTCCTTTGTTCTTGTTTCGTGCTGTTTTCTGTCAGATTTCGAGGCCAGGTATCAAGTCCTCCTCTTCATCCAACAATGTGGGAGACGACGCTTGGTTGCTGAAGATGGAGCTTAGGAGGGAGGAGGAAGGAGAGGTCACCATGGAAGAGGGTGATGGAGATTCGCTTGAGGTCCACCCTCCGGCTTCCGAGAGGGGCACCCTTGTCGGTATCTCCACAATCCCGAATCCTCATCAAGCCATGAGAAGCATTACAAGCCATGGGATTCCAGAGGTTCAAGAAGGGCTTCCCCCTAGAAGGCCCTTGCACATGTTACATCGGAACAATTTGCATAATTTGGTTCACAATTATGGGGTCGAAAATACTTCTCGTAGACACATACCCTCCAATTGGGACATCTCTCGTCCAAGTGAAAGTGATGCAGGAAAGAATGCTTGGGGCCCAGAGAATAAGCATATTATGGCCGAAGTCCAAAGGAATACAGAGATGATACAGCATGTGCTCCGGGAAATCCAGAGCCTAAAGGAGATCCTAATTAGTGTCATGGAGGACAAGCCCGCCACTTCACCATCACCACCATCACTGTTGGGGATATAACCCCACGATATGACCCGCCCGTTAAGGGCCGGGTTATCCAGTGGCACCCTGGAGAGTAGCAGCAACGATCAAGACGTCAAAGGCCCGTCAGGGCGACTCATAAAGTGGGCCGGCTTATAGCTCAGTACTTGAGGCGGCGGCCAACCTAAGGACGCAGTGAGTTTTCCTTTACTTGAGGAAGACGATGAATAGGAGAGACCAAGGGCCCAGGGCGAGACCCGGCAGGAGGCCGGCTTAATGGGAGCCTAATGGGCCGGCTCGTACAGGAGGACCAAGAAGAGGAAAGCAAGACCCGGACTAGTATCCAACTTGTAATATAAAGTAGACTAGTCCTAATCCTACTAGGACTCTACATGTAAGCCGCCCCTTCAAACTTATATAAGGAGGGGCAAGGCACCACAAGAGGGGCAAGTGGAGAGAGAGACAAGTCTTAGACAATATCAAAGTAGATGCTCTCGAGATAGAGGTAGCGAAACAGCACCCTTGTAATTGAGATCATCATCAGTAGCAATCAAGCAGGACGTAGGCTTTTACCTCCATCGTGAGGGGCCGAACCTGGGTAAAACTCGCGTCTCTCGATTCCGACCAACCCCGTTCAAGCTACCACCTAGTTGCGATGGCCTCACCACTAAGTCCTTTTCACGAGGACATCTGCCGTGACAAAACCACGACAGCTGGCGCCCACCGTGGGGCTACGCACGGTGGTTTGTGTTCTTGGAGGACCTTTCTCAGGGATCGAGAAGCTCGCAATTGGCCGGATTCAGATTTCGATTGGTCTGATCTTCATCAACAACGGTGGCAACCCGCCGTGTCAACACCCGGCTCACAACGCCACAACAATTCATCAGGTCATTCTGAATATACATCTGCTCAGCTGCCCGTCCGTGCCGGCTCACAACACCGCGGCCAACTCGCGCGCCCAAGCCGGTTTACAATACCGCGGCCGACTCGCACGTTGATCCAACAAAAATACCAGGTGCTATTCGCCCTATCTGTTTTTCAGTATATGTTAATTCATCTGAGAACAATTACTCTGCCCTGTAAAGTTTTTACGCAGGACAATTATTCATCACAAAAGTGGCGTTATGCCGCTGTTACGGAGCGCGCACCAGCATCATTTTACACTGGCGTTCATTCGTGCCCCACTGCTTGACGGACACGCGTGGAAGGCGCCACCCCCGCGGTCCAGTCTACATCAACATGCTAGGCGACACCCTCGTCTGTGCGGGCTTACAACGCCGCGGCCAACTCGCGCTTTCGCGCGGGCTTACAACGCCGCGGACGACTCGCGCCTCCGCGCGGGCTTACAACGCCGCGAACGACTCGCGCTTCCACACGGGCTTACAACGTCGCGGCCAACTCGCACGTCCGCGCGGGCTTACAACACCACGGCCGACTCTCGCGTCCACATCGGCTTCAAACGTCGCGGCCGACTCCCGCGTCCACGTCAATTTATCGGCCATCTCTCGCGTCTACATCAACAAACCAGGGCCTCGCCCGCTTGCGCGAGTTGCCCAACGGACACCCGCGCGAGCTGCTGCCACCGTGGTCCAGTCTACATCAACACGCCACGGCCGACTCGCACGTCTGCACCGGCCTCCAACGCCGCGGCCGACTCGTGCGTCCGCGCCGGCTTACAACGCCGCGGCCGACTCGTGCGTCCATGGTTTCCAATGCCGCAGTCAACTCCCATGTCTTCATCAACACACTAGGGCCGCGCCTGCTCGCCTGAACTGCCCAACGGACGCGTGCAAGCCGCCGCCCCCGCAGTCTGGACTACATCAACACGCCAGGGCCACGCCCGCCCGTACGAGCAGCTTAACGGATGCACGCAGGTCGCCATCCCTGCAGCCTGGTCTACTCCAACAAGCTGGAGCAAAAGAAATATATATCTATTATTAGCCTCCGAGGGCATACAACGAGCATTGCGAAGATCATCAACTTGCCACACACCTTTGGCTTCAATATATTTCATCTTTCGGCTGTCAACTCTACGCCGGCTTATGCCACAGCAAAGTATGATGAATCTCAAGCCGACACCTCGAGTCGTCTTAAGACTCGGGGGCTACACAGACATGACTCGGCAGATTTGTCCGGCTTCACAAATTCAAGAACCCCGGGTCATTGCAGGGAAGACAACCCGGACCTGGGGGCTGTTGCCTTATTGGCGAAAAATTAAGGTTGCCAAAGAGAACTAGTTGCCATGATACGCAGTTCAAACATGGGTACCCTGTTTCAGTGACGAAAAATTAAAGGTTGCCAAAGAGGACTAGTTGCCATGATGCGCAGTTCAAACATAGGTATCCTGCCTTCTTGGCAAAACATATAATAGGGTTACCAAAGAAGACTAGTCGCCATGATGCGCAGTCTTAACATGGGTATCCCGCTCAATTATGGTCACTTGGGGGCTTCCAACTCATCGATTTTACTTTCTCACCCTCTTGACCCGGCAATAACGCCACAATATATCTTGGTTAAACCTGCCTGCTTGCTTGATGCTACTCCGCTTAGGTGACCCGGTGTACTCTTGACAAGTCAATCATTTTTATGACCCTGAACTTGTTTTGGTTAAAACATCGGTTTATGTCACGTGAGAGCAGGCTTACAGAGAGCGAGGATAAACCATGGGCTATCATGCCAGCTTCATTGAAGCAAGACACGAGCCTCGAAAGCCGGTCTAAATTGTCGTGCCTCGAAAGCCGACGTTTTTTATACTCTATTAACATACGCATACATCCTCATACATTGCATCATCATACAATGCATCATGTATGCATGAACATATTTGTTTATGTTGCAGGAGCCGGTTTTCAAACCGGGTTACATTGTAACTCTGCAGGAACAAACAAATCTTTAATAGCCAAAATGGCTGGATCTTCATCATGGTTTATCATAACCAGTATTTAATGATTGAGATATCAATTCTTCTAAATTCCCGGGTTACAAATCCAGCCGGGTCACATATAATACCTGGTCATTTAATTGACCGGGTTTTGGGTTATTCAACATGTGCTTTGTAGAAGACTACAGCACTTATGAATTTTTTCACACATATTTGCCGGGTTGCACTGCAACCACGGCCAAGGATTTCTTTCATCGCGAAAGCAACATCAGTTCACAGGGAAAATATTAAAGTGCTTGATGGCATTGGCAAATTATGCAGTTTCACGCTCAAAAACTATTACAAGCCATGATTGGGCTATTTTCTATCAAGTTTTTCACAGCAAATTCAAGCTTGCAGAGTGATTGATGGTTGAGACCCGGCAGCTGGATCTGCCGGATTAACATTGGTTTGCTCTCCTTCTGCGTCAATTGCCGCCAGGTTGTCACTTCCCGGGTCACCAGGATTTAGTTGGTGAGTTGATAATACAAAAGAGTATACTATGCGGCCAGGCAATCCGGTTCTTGGAGGCTACAGTATATCTGAGTTTATTCTACAGTGGAAGGAATAGTGCCGAGTTGCCGCAGGCAATACAACCCAGCACTTGGGGGCTACATTATTCAAGTCAAGATTACATCGAGTATGAAAATCCCATGTCGATGCAAACATGCACCACGGCACTTGGGGGCTATACGACTCAGTTCAAAATTTATGACCCATCACATACTAATGAGCCGACCCTTGGGGGTTACAGTGGATCTGATTTTATTCTACAACGGAAGGAAAGGTCCTGAGTCGCCGCAGGCAATCGACCAGGCACTTCGGGGCTACATCAGTCAGTTTCCTGTCCTACTTTTCATCATAAGTCCCGAGCCGCCGCAGGCAATTGACCCAGCACTTGGGGGCTAATGCAAGTTGCTTTTCAAATCATTACATTATAAGAAGACCCGGCTATCTCAAGGAGATGAGTGGTCCCGTGGGGGCTACAGGTTGTTTTCTATTTAAGTATCGATTCAAGGAAGAACCGGCTCATAATTTTCATAATGACCTGGCCTTTGGGGGCTATAGGTCGCTCTTTATTCAAGTATGGATTCAAGGAAGAACCGGCTCATCATCTTCACAATGACCCGGTCCTTAGGGGCTACGGTCCGTTTTCCATCATTTTCTATAGTCCTAGCCCAGTACTATCTTACTGAGCCGGCCCTTGGGGGTTACACTATTTGCAGCTATATATCTACAACATTGAAGATTAAGTTCAAGTCCCAGGTTCCTGCAGACAAGACAACCCGGCACTTGGGGGCTACACTGGTTGAAGTTCTATGAGCACAAGACAATTACAAGTCCTATGTTGCTGAAGGCAAGACAACCCAGCACTTGGGGGCTACAGCATTCAGTTGTTTAAACAGATCATAAGGTCCAAATTAAAGACCCAGCGTATCACATACTGATAAGCCGGCCCTTGGGGGCTACACATGTGAAATACAAAACATTCAGTTTATGACTGGCGACTCAGAAGAACAGCCTGGATTTCTCCGAAGTTGCAACATTTATATTAAAGCAAGTCTTAAGCTATCACTACATTCCCCTCTTAATACTTGGGGGCTACAGGTAATATGGATATAAGGGATGTACACCTTGAAGTCCTCCAAGCTATTCATAGAAAGGCCCGGAAAGTCGACGCAACAATATCTACAAAAGCAAGCACCAATTCATCACAAGGTGATAAACTCGGAGCTTGGGGCCTACAGTTGATATATATATTGGAGTTGAAAGAAAATTCAGATTGACCCGGGCTGGCAAAGCCCGGCCTGGGAGGATCTGCCTTATAAGGATTTGGCCTGAAGAACCCAGGAAGACCAATTTATATGACCCGGTGTACTCTTGACAAGTCAATCATTTTTATGACCCTGAACTTGTTTTGGTTAAAACATCGGTTTATGTCACGTGAGAGCTGGCTTACAGAGAGCGAGGATAAACCATGGGCTATCATGCCAGCTTCATTGAAGCAAGACACGAGCCTCGAAAGCCGGTCTAAATTGTCGTGCCTCAAAAGCCGACGTTTTTTATACTCTATTAACATACGCATACATCCTCATACATTGCATCATGTATGCATGAACATATTTGTTTATGTTGCAGGAGCCGGTTTTCAAACCGGGTTACATTGTAACTCTGCAGGAACAAACAAATCTTTAATAGCCAAAATGGCTGGATCTTCATCATGGTTTATCATAACCAGTATTTAATGATTGAGATATCAATTCTTCTAAATTCCCGGGTTACAAATCCAGCCGGATCACATATAATACCTGGTCATTTAATTGACCGGGTTTTGGGTTATTCAACATGTGCTTTGTAGAAGACTACAACACTTATGAATTTTTAAACACATATTTGCCGGGTTGCACTGCAACCACGGCCAAGGATTTCTTTCATCGCGAAAGCATCATCAGTTCACAGGCAAAATATTATAGTGCTTGATGGCATTGGCAGATTATGCAGTTTCACGCTCAAAAACTATTACAAACCACGATTGGGCTATTTTCTATCTAGTTTTTCACAGCAAATTCAAGCTTGCAGAGTGATTGATGGTTGAGACCCGGCAGCTGGATCTGCCGGATTAACATTGGTTTGCTCTCCTTCTGCGTCAATTGCCGCCGGGTTGTCACTTCCCGGGTCACCAGGATTTATTTCGTGAGTTGATAATACAAAAGAGTATACTATGCGGCCAGGCAACCCGGTTCTTGGAGGCTACAGTAGATCTGATTTTATTCTACAGTGGAAGGAATAGTGCCGAGTTACCGCAGGAAATACAACCCAGCACTTGGGGGCTACATTATTCAAGTCAAGATTACATCGAGTATGAAAATCCCATGTCGATGCAAACATGCACCACGACTTGGGGGCTATACGACTCCATTCAAAATTTATGACCCATCACATACTAATGAGCCGACCCTTGGGGATTACAGTGGATCTGATTTTATTCTACAACGGAAGGAAAGGTCCCGAGTCGCCGCAGGCAATCGACCCGGCACTTCGGGGCTACATCAGTCAGTTTCCTGTCCTACTTTTCATCATAAGTCCCGAGCCACCGCAGGCAATTGACCCGGCACTTGGGGGCTAATGCAAGTTGCTTTTCAAATCATTACATTATTAGAAGACCCGGCTATCTCAAGGAGATGAGTCGGCCCTTGGGGGCTACAGGTTGTTTTCTATTTAAGTATCGATTCAAGGAAGAACCGGCTCATAATTTTCATAATGACCTGGCCTTTGGGGGCTATAGGTCGCTCTTTATTCAAGTATGGATTCAAGGAAGAACCGGCTCATCATCTTCACAATGACCCGGTCCTTAGGGGCTACGGTCCGTTTTCCATCATTTTCTAAAGTCCCAGCCCAGTACTATCTTACTGAGCCGGCCCTTGGGGGTTACACTATTTGCAGCTATATATCTACAACATTGAAGATTAAGTTCAAGTCCCAGGTTGCTGCAGACAAGACAACCCGGCACTTGGGGGCTACACTGGTTGAAGTTCTATGAGCACAAGACAATTACAAGTCCTAGGTTGCTGAAGGCAAGACAAACCAGCACTTGGGGGCTACAGCGTTCAGTTGTTTAAACAGATCATAAGGTCCAAATTAAAGACCCGGCGTATCACATACTGATAAGCCGGCCCTTGGGGGCTACACATGTGAAATACAAAACATTTAGTTTATGACTGGCGACTCAGAAGAACAGCCTGGATTTCTCCGAAGTTGCAACATTTATATTAAAGCAAGTCTTAAGCTATCACTACATTCCCCTCTTAAGACTTGGGGGCTACAGGTAATATGGATATAAGGGATGTACACCTTGAAGTCCTCCAAGCTATTCATAGAAAGGCCCGGAAAGCCGACGCAACAATATCTACAAAAGCAAGCACCAATTCATCACAAGGTGATAAACTTTGAGCTTGGGGCCTACAGTTGATATATATATTGGAGTTGAAAGAAAATTCAGATTGACCCGGGCTGGCAAAGCCCGGCCTGGGAGGATCTGCCTTATAAGGATTTGGCCTGAAGAACCCAGGAAGACCAATTATATGACCCGGTGTACTCTTGACAAGTCAATCATTTTTATGACCCTGAACTTGTTTTGGTTAAAACATCGGTTTATGTCATGTGAGAGCTGGCTTACAGAGAGCGAGGATAAACCATGGGCTATCATGCCAGCTTCATTGAAGCAAGACACGAGCCTCGAAAGCCGGTCTAAATTGTCGTGCCTCAAAAGCCGACAGTTTTTATACTCTATTAACATATGCATACATCCTCATACATTGCATCATGTATGCATGAACATATTTGTTTATGTTGCAGGAGCCGGTTTTCAAACCGGGTTACATTGTAACTCTGCAGGAACAAATAAATCTTTAATAGCCAAAATGGCTGGATCTTCATCATGGTTTATCATAACCAGTATTTAATGATTGAGATATCAATTCTTCTAAATTCCCGGGTTACAAATCCAGCCGGGTCACATATAATACCTGGTCATTTAATTGACCGGGTTTTGGGTTATTCAACATGTGCTTTGTAGAAGACTACAGCACTTATGAATTTTTTCACACATATTTGCCGGGTTGCACTGCAACCACGGCCAAGGATTTCTTTCATCGCGAAAGCATCATCAGTTCACAGGCAAAATATTAAAGTGCTTGATGGCATTGGCGGATTATGCAGTTTCACGCTCAAAAACTATTACAAACCACGATTGGGCTATTTTCTATCTAGTTTTTCACAGCAAATTCAAGCTTGCAGAGTGATTGATGGTTGAGACCCGGCAGCTGGATCTGCCGGATTAACATTGGTTTGCTCTCCTTCTGCGTCAATTGCCGCCGGGTTGTCACTTCCCGGGTCACCAGGATTTATTTCGTGAGTTGATAATACAAAAGAGTATACTATGCGGCCAGGCAACCCGGTTCTTGGAGGCTACAGTAGATCTGATTTTATTCTACAGTGGAAGGAATAGTGCCGAGTTACCGCAGGAAATACAACCCGGCACTTGGGGGCTACATTATTCAAGTCAAGATTACATCGAGTATGAAAATCCCATGTCGATGCAAACATGCACCACGACACTTGGGGGCTATACGACTCAGTTCAAAATTTATGACCCATCACATACTAATGAGCCGACCCTTGGGGATTACAGTGGATCTGATTTTATTCTACAACGGAAGGAAAGGTCCCGAGTCGCCGCAGGCAATCGACCCGGCACTTCGGGGCTACATCAGTCAGTTTCCTGTCCTACTTTTCATCATAAGTCCCGAGCCGCCGCAGGCAATTGACCCGACACTTGGGGGCTAATGCAAGTTGCTTTTCAAATCATTACATTATCAGAAGACCCGGCTATCTCAAGGAGATGAGTCGGCCCTTGGGGGCTATAGGTTGTTTTCTATTTAAGTATCGATTCAAGGAAGAACCGGCTCATAATTTTCATAATGACCTGGCCTTTGGGGGCTATAGGTCGCTCTTTATTCAAGTATGGATTCAAGGAAGAACCGGCTCATCATCTTCACAATGACCCGGTCCTTAGGGGCTGCGGTCCGTTTTCCATCATTTTCTAAAGTCCCAGCGCAGTACTATCTTACTGAGCCGGCCCTTGGGGGTTACACTATTTGCAGCTATATATCTACAACATTGAAGATTAATTTCAAGTCCCAGGTTGCTGCAGACAAGACAACCCGGCACTTGGGGGCTACACTGGTTGAAGTTCTATGAGCACAAGGGAATTGCAAGTCCTAGGTTGCTGAAGGCAAGACAACCCAGCACTTGGGGGCTACAGCGTTCAGTTGTTTAAACAGATCATAAGGTCCAAATTAAAGACCCGGCGTATCACATACTGATAAGCCGGCCCTTGGGGGCTACACATGTGAAATACAAAACATTCAGTTTATGACTGGCGACTCAGAAGAACAGCCTGGATTTCTCTGAAGTTGCAACATTTATATTAAAGCAAGTCTTAAGCTATCACTACATTCCCCTCTTAATACTTGGGGGCTACAGGTAATATGGATATAAGGGAGGTACACCTTCAAGTCCTCCAAGCTATTCATAGAAAGGACCGGAAAGCCGACGCAAAAATATCTACAAAAGCAAGCACCAATTCATCACAAGGTGATAAACTCGGAGCTTGGGGGCTACAGTTGATATATATATTGGAGTTGAAAGAAAATTCAGATTGACCCGGGCTGGCAAAGCCCGGCCTGGGAGGATCTGCCTTATAAGGATTTGGCCTGAAGAACCCAGGAAGACCAATTATATGACCCGGTGTCAGCAACAATCACGACCCGGTATCTTTATAAACCGACAACTTCGACAAATCGCAACTCGACAGGCTCTACATCCTCAAGCCGGCTGAACATAAGATGAATATCTTAAATCCAATATTTTTGTCAAGTCAAAGCATTGGAAGCCGATTCAAATGGATTATTTTTTCCCCAATATTTTTCTGCATGAAACCAGCAAGTTGATTTTGAAGCTGGCCTATTGATATAATGAAAAAACCCGGATTTTCCAGGAAGGATTCCATTGAATAACCCGGCAAAGATTGATTCGGGTTGGTGTTTTCACAGAAGGAAATGACAAAGACTGAAGGATGAACAGATACCGGCTCAGAAGGACCATCGACCCGGCCCACAACCTGTCAAATTTGTTCTTGTTTTATTTTTCAGGATAAGTTTAACATGGATAAATCCAAATTAAATTGGGGGCTAATATTGGGGATATAACCCCACGATATGACCCACCCATTAAGGGCCGGGTTATCCAGTGGCACCCTGGAGAGTAGCAGCGACAATCAAGACGTCAAAGGCCCATCAGGGCGACTCATAAAGTGGGCCGGCTTATAGCTCAGTACTTTAGGCGGCGGACAACCTAAGGACGCAGTGAGTTTTCCTTTACTTGAGGAAGACGATGAATAGGAGAGACCAAGGGCCCAGGGCGAGACCCGGTAGGAGGCCGGCTTAATGGGAGCCTAATGGGCCGGCTTAATGGGAGCCCAATTGGCCGGCTCATAGAGGAGGACCAAGAAGAGGAAAGCAAGACCCGGACTAGTATCCAACTTGTAGTATAAAGTAGACCAGTCCTAATCCTACTAGGACTCTACATGTAAGCCGCCCCTTCAAACTTATATAAGGAGGGGCAAGGCACCCCAAGAGGGGCAAGTGGAGAGAGAGACAAGTCTTAGACAATATCAAAGTAGATGCCCTCGAGATAGAGGTAGCGAAACAGCACCCTTGTAATTGAGATCATCATCAATAGCAATCAAGCAGGACGTAGGCTTTTACCTCCATCGTGAGGGGCCAAACCTAGGTAAAACTCGTGTCTCTCGATTCCGACCAACCCCGTTCAAACCACCACCTAGTTGCGATGGCCTCACCACTAAGTCCTTTTCACGAGGACATCTGCCGTGACAAATCCACGACAATCACCGAAGAGGGAGACTTGAGCACATGGGTATGGGCACTCCCCTTGGCTTGTGCCAAGCTTGGGGGAGGTGCCCCGGTATCATATCACCATCACTTTCATTATCTTTACCTATTTTAGTTCGATCCTTAGTTATTTGGTGATCTAGTTGAATAAAAGTTTAGTATGATCTATTTTCGAGTGTTAGCTTCGTGATCTATCTATCTATGTAATCGAGTTGTGAGTTATATAATAAAGAGTAGTTTGAGTTTTTGCTTCTTTACTTTCAAGTTCCAATCCAAGCAATGAAAATAATGAAAAAGATCATATGCTAATCTTATGGAAAGTAATGACATTACATAAAGAAAAGTATAAGTGGTAAAATTTATTGGAAGTTAACAAGCATAGCATTAGGCAATGATGCAATTCATGAAGAAGTTAATAAGGGAAGAGAAGATTCACATGCAAATATACTATCTTGGACATCTTTTATGATTGTGAGCCCCCATTCAGTATTTTATGCCAAATTGTTGGCATTGGACAAGGAAGACAACGTAATGAATTATGTTTGTTCATATTCACATAGAAGTTATATTGTTATAGATCCTCCAACATGTGGTGCTTGCCCAATATCTTTGCTAGCCAAAAATCCGCACCAAGTAGAGATACTACTTGTGCATCCAAAACCCTTAAACCCAGTTTCATGTCATGAGAGTCCACTATATCTACCTATGGATTGAATAAAATCCTTCAAGTAAGTTGTCATCGGTGCAAAAAGCAATAAAAATTGCCTCTAAATATGTCTGAACTTTTATTGTAAGGGAAATACACTTTGTACGAACTTGTGATGGTAAAGAAATAAAAGCGACAGACTGCATAATAAAGGTTGCTATCACAAGGGGCAACATAAAGTGACGTTCCTTTGCATTAAGAGCTCTTGCATCCAACAACAAAAAGCGCATGACAACCTCTGCTTCCCTCTGCGAAGGGCCTATCATTTACTTTTAAGTATTTACTTTTTATGCAAGAGTCAATAGTGTTCTCCTCTACTTCCTTTTTATTTTTATCTTTTGTAAGCATCATGTGGTGGGGAAAGATCTAGGCATATATATCCAGTTGGATATGAGTGATCATGAGTTATTATTGTTGACATCACCCTTGAGGTGAATAAGTTGGGAGACGAACTCACAAGCCCCTATCTTTCTATGTGTCTGGCTGAAACTTTTTGCTCCATATATATGTCATGAGTGTTAGCAATTATAGAAGACTAAATGATGGTTGAGTATGTGGACTTGCTTAATAGCTCTTACATGAGACCCTTCCTGAAAATATGATGAATTGCAATTGCATTATTAACTGAGAACATAGTTTGTTAGTTTTCAAGAAAGTTTATGCCTTATACTCCTTTGTTGTGATGAATTGTTACTTGCTCATGAGAAGTTTTATGATAATTAATTTTGCTGTTATAATAATGATCATGATGTTACTATGTCCGTATTTTGTTTTTATCGACACCTCTCTCTCTAAACATGTGGACATGATTATCGATATCGGCTTTCGCTTGAGGACAAGCGAGGTCTAAGCTTGGGGGAGTTGATACGTCCATTTTGCTTCATGTTTTGCTACTATTATTTATAGTGTTTTTAATCAAAATAACACTTTGTGGAGCAATTCTAATGCCTTTTCTCTCTTAATATGCAAGATTTACACAAGGAGGGAGATTGCCGGCAGCTGGAATTCTGGACCTGAAAAAGCTATGTCAGAGATACCTATTCACCAGCACCATCTCATCTCAAACCCCAGTTCATCTCTTGTATTCAATCTTTGTCTCAAAACCTCAAATTGGTACCTGTGGGTTGCTAGTATTGTTGATTACATCTTGTAGTTGATGCTAGTTGGTTTATTTGGTGGAAGATTATATGTTCAGATCTATTATGCTATTCAACACCTCTCTGATCTTGGACATGAATATGATTTGTGAGTAGTTACTTTTGTTCTTGAGGACATGGGGGAAGTCTTGTCATAAGTAATCATGTGAATTTGGTATTCGTTCGATATTTTGATGATATGTATGTTGTTGATTCTCTTAGTGGTGTCGTGTGAACGTCGACTACATCACACTTCACCATCTTTGGGCCTAAGGGAATGCATTGTGGAGTAGTAATTAGATGATGGGTTGCTAGAGTGACAGAAGCTTAAACCCTAGTTTATGCGCTATTTCGTAAGGGGTTGATCTGGATCCATATGTTTAATGCTATGGTTAGAGTTATCTTAATTCTTCTTTCGTAGTTGCAGATGCTTGCGAGAGGGGTAATCATAAGTGGGAGGCTTGTTCAAGTAAGAACAGCACCCAAGCACCGGTCCACCCACATATCAAATTATCAAAGTAGCGAACGTGAATCAAACCAACATGATGAAAGTGACTAGATGAAATTCCCATGTGTCCTCGAGAACGCTTTACTTACTGTAAGAGATCGTTCCGGCTTGTCCTTTGCTATAAAAAGGATTGGGCCACCTTGCTGCACTCTTTGTTACTATTGCTACTTGTCACTTGTTACAAATTATCTTGCTATCAAACTACTCGTTACCGATAATTTCAGTGCTTGCAGAAAATACCTTGCTGAAAACTGCTTGTCATTTCCTTCTGCTCCTCGTTGGGTTCGACACTCTTACTTATCGAAAGGACTACGATTGATCCCCTATACTTGTGGGTCATCAACACTCTTTTCTGGCGCCGTTGCCGGGGATCTTCACCTCGACCGGAAACACAAATAGTTGCTCCTCAACCTACTGCACCTACTAAAAATATTTATTATGAGATTCCTCCGTGTATGATAGAGAAACTGCTAGCTAATCCTTATGCAGGAGATGGCACAGTACATCCTGATATGCACTTGATCTATGTGGATGAAATTTGTGGATTGTTTAAGCTTGCAGGTTTATCCAGAGATGGAGTTAAGAAGAAAGTATTCCCATTATCTTTGGAGGGAAAGGCATTAATGTGGTATAGGCTATGTGATGATACTGATACATGGGACTGGAACCGATTGAAACTGGAATTCCATCAAAAAATGTATCCTATGCATTTGGTTCATCGCGATCGGAATTATATATATAATTTTTGGCCTCGTGAAGGAGAAAGCATCGCTCAAGCTTGGGGAGGCTTAAGAACATGATGTACACATGCCCCAATCATGAGCTCTCAAAAGAAATTATCTTACAGAATTTTTATGCTCGGCTTTCTCATGATAATCAAACTACAATCGATTCTTCTTCGACTGGCTCCTTTATGAAGAAAACTATTGAATTCAGATGGGATCTTCTGGAAAGAATTAAACGCAACTCTGAAGATTGGGAACTCGATAAAGGTAATGAGTCAGGTATAATACTTGAGTTCGATTGTGTTAAATCTTTTATGGCCACCGATGCTTTTCATAAGTTTAGCACTAAATATGGACTTGACTCTGAGATAGTAGCTTCCTTTTGTGAATCATTTGCTACTCATGTTGATCTCCCTAAGGAGAAGTGGTTTAAATATCAACCCCCTGTTAAAGAAAAGATTGAGGAACCTGTTAGTGTTAAAGAAGAAACAATTGTTTACCATGTTGATCCAGTTGTGCCTACTGCTTAAATTGAGAAACCACCTTTTCCTGTTAGAGCACCTAGACCCTCTGAACAAATTAAAGTTGAACCTGATATTGCTATGGTTAAAGATCTCTTAGTCGATAATATATATGGGCATGTTATTTACTTTTGTGAGGAGGCTGCTAGAATTGCTAAACCTGTTAGAAATGAACGAGATATGTTAGACAAGAACAAGCCCGTAGTTGGCATGCCTATTATTTCTGTTAAGATTGGAGATCATTGCTATCATGGTTTGTGTGATATGGGTGCTAGTGTGAGTGCTATTCCATTTTCCTTGTATCAAGAAGTAAAGCATGATATTGATTGTGTTAAAGAAATTGATTGTGTTAAAGAAAAGGTTCGAGTTAAGCTTGGTGATATATCTCATGAGTTTAATTTCTCCAAGTTTCGTAGACAACCTCATGATAAAGAATTGCCTAGTAAAGATGAAATTATTGGTCTTGCTTCTATTGCCGTACCTCCTACTGATCTGTTAGAATATTATTTGCTAGACCACGAAAATGATATGCATATGAATGAAAGAAATGAAATAGATAAGATGTTCTTTGATCAACCACCTATCCTTAAACACAATTTGCCTGTTGAAACTGTTGGAGGCCCTCCTCCACCTAAAGGTGATCCTGTATTTGAATTGAAGCAATTGCCTGATACATTGAAATATGCTTATCTTGATGAAAGGAAGATATATCCTGTTATTATTAGTGCTAACCTTTTAGCGCATGAAGAAAAGAGATTACTAAAAACTCTGAGGAAGCACCGTGCTGCTATTGGATATACTCTTGATGATCTTAAGGGCATTAGTCCCACTCTATGTCAGCACAAAATTAATATGGAGCCAGATGTTAAACCATTTGTCGACCACCAACGACGATTAAATCCTTAGATGAAAGAGGTGGTAAGAACCGAAATATTAAAACTTCTGGAAGCAGGTATAATCTATCCCATAGCTGATAGTAAATGGGTAAGTCCCGTTCATTGTGTCCCTAAGAAAGGAGGTATTACCGTTGTTCCTAATGATAAAAATGAACTCATTCCACAAAGAATTGTAACTGGCTATAGGATGGTAATTGATTTTAGAAAATTAAACAAAGATACTAGAAAAGATCATTACCCCTTACCTTTTATTGATCAAATGTTAGAAAGATTATCTACGAATACACACTTTTGTTTTCTAGATGGTTATTCTGGTTTTTCTCAAAAACCCGTATCACAACCCGATCAAGAGGAAACCACCTTCACTTGTCCTTTTGGAACTTATGCTTATAGACGTATGCCTTTTGGTTTATGCAATGCACCTGCTACCTTTCAAAGAAGTATGACTGCTATATTCTCCGACTTTTGTGAAAAGATTGTTAAGGTGTTCATGGATGATTTTTCCGTTTACGGAACTTCTTTTGATGATTGCTTAAGCAACCTTGATCGAGTTTTGCAGAGATGTGAAGAAACTAATCTTGTCTTGAATTGGGAGAAGTGCCACTTTATGGTGAATGAAGGCATTGTCCTCGGGCATAAAGTTTTTGAAAGAGGTATTGAAGTTGATAAAGCTAAGGTTGATGCTATTGAGAAAATGCCATGTCCTAAAGATATTAAAGATATAAGAAGTTTCCTAGGGCATGCTGGTTTCTATAGTTCTCTAAAATTTCTAGGCCTCTTACCAATCTTTTGCAAAAAGATGTTCCATTTGTTTTTGATGATGATTGTCTAGAAGCCTTTGAAACACTTAAGAAAGCCTTAACCACTGCACCTATTGTCCAACCACCTGATTGGAACTTGCCTTTTGAAATTATGTGTGATGCTAGTGACTATGCTATTGCTGTTGTTCTACGACAGAGAGTTGATAAGAAATTAAATGTTATCCATTATGCTAGTAAAACTCTAGACAGTGCCCAAAGAAATTATGCTACTACTGAAAATGAATTTCTAGCAGTTGTGTTTGCATGTGATAAATTCAGATCTTACATAGTTGATTCTAAAGTAACTGTTCACATCGATCATGCTGCTATTAAATATCTCATGGAAAAGAAAGATGCTAAACCTAGACTCATTAGGTGGGTTTTATTGCTACAAGAATTTGACTTGCATATTACTGATAAGAAGGGAGCTGAGAATCCTGTAGCTGATAATTTGTCTAGAATGGAAAATGTTCTTGATGACCCACTACCCATTAATGATGATTTTCCTGATGAACAATTAGCTGTCATAAATGCTTCTCAGAATACTCCATGGTATGCAGACTATGCTAATTACATTGTTGCTAAATACATACCACCTAGATTCACATACCAACAAAAGAAAAAGTTCTTCTTTGATTTCAGACATTACTTCTGGGATGACCCACATCTTTATAAAGGAGTAGATGGTATTATTAGACGTTGTGTACCTGAGCATGAACAGGAACAAATCCTACGGAAGTGTCATTCCGAGGCTTACGGAAGACACCATGCGGGAGACAGAACTGCACACAAGGTATTACAATCTGGTTTTTATTGGCCTACTCTTTTCAAGGATGCTCGTAAGTTCGCCCTATCATGTGATGAATTTCAAAGAATTGGTAATGTTGGTAGATGTCAGGAAATGCCTATGAATTATTCACTTGCTGTTGAACCATTTGATGTTTGGGGATTTGATTATATGGGACCTTTTCCTAAATCCAATGGGTATACACATATTTTAGTTGCTGTTGATTACATTACTAAGTGGGTAGAAGCTATTCCAACTACTAGTGCTGATCATAACATTTCTTTTAAAATGCTTAAAGAAGTTATTTTCCCAAGGTTCGGAGTCCCTAGATATTTGATGACTGATGGTGGTTCACATTTAATTCATGGTGCATTCCGTAAATTGCTTGCTAAATATGATGTCAACCATAGAATTTCATCTCCCTATCACCCTCAAACTAGTGGTCAAGTAGAATTGAGTAATAGAGAAATAAAATTAATTTTGCAAAAAACCGTCAATGGATCTAGAAAGAATTGGTCTAAGAAACTTGACGATGCATTATGGGCTTATAGAACTGCTTATAGAAATCCTATGGGTATGTCTCCTTATAAAATGGTTTATGGAAAAGCATGTCATTTACCTCTTGAGTTAGAACATAAAGCATATTGGGTAATTAAAGAACTAAATTATGATTTTAAACTTGCAGGTGAAAAGAGGTTATTTGATATTAGCTCATTAGATGAATGGAGAACCCAAGCTTATGAAAATGCCAAATTGTTTAAAGAGAAAGTTAAAAGATGGCTTGATAGAAGAATTCAAAAACGGGAATTTAAAGTAGGTGAGCAAGTTCTATTGTACAATTCTCGTTTGAGATTCTTTGCAGGAAAACTTCTCTCTAAATGGGAAGGACCGTTTGTCATCGAAGAAGTTTATCGCTCCGGAGCCATCAAAATAAACAACTCCGAAGGCACTAATCCAAGAGTGGTGAATGGGCAAAGAATCAAGCACTATATTTCAGGTACTCCAATTAATGTTGAAACTAATATTATTGAAACAATTACGCCGGAGGAATACATAAGAGAGACCTTCCGGAACACTCAAGAACCCTGAAAAGAAAGAGGTATGTGATACGGTAAGTAAACCGACTCCAAAAATTCCATAAAAATATTTTCTGTCAGTTTTGGAATATTAGAAAAAATACAAAAATAAGAAAGACCGAGGGGACCCACCTGGGGCCCACGAGGCACCAGGGCGCGCCACCCACTCAGGCGTGCCCTGGTGGCTCGTGGGCCCCACGTGAGCCTTCCCGACTCCGTTTTCTTCTGGATTACTTGTTTTCCAAGATAAAAAATCTTTATATATACTCCCGAACGTTTTAACCACCGCATCGCAGAAATCTCCTCTGTTCTTGTTTCGTGCTGTTTTCTGTCAGATTTCGAGGCCAGGCATCATGTCCTCCTCTTCTTCCAACAATGTGGGAGACGACGCTTGGTTGATGCAGATGGAGCTTAGGAGGGAGGAGGAAGGAGAGGTCACCATGGAAGAGGGTGATGGAGATTCGGTTGAGGTCCACCCTCCCGCTTCCGAGAGGGGCACCCTTGCCGTATCTCCACAATCTCGAATCCTCATCAAGGCATGAGAAGCATTACAAGCCATGGGATTCCAGAGGTTCAAGAAGGGCTTCCCCCTAGAAGGCCCTTACACAGGTTACATCGGAACAATTTTCATAATTTGGTTCACAATTATGGGGTCAAAAATACTTCTCGTAGAAACATACCCTCCAATTGGGACATCTCTCGTCCAAGTGAAAGTGATGCAGGAAAGAATGCTTGGGGCCCAGAGAATAAGCATATTATGGCCGAAGTCCAAAGGAATACAGAGATGATACAGCATGTGCTCCGGGAAATCCAGAGCCTAAAGGTGATCCTAATTAATTTCATGGAGGAAGAGCCCGCCACTTCACCATCACCACCATCACCGAAGAGGGAGACTTGAGCACATGGGTATGGGCACTCCCCTTGGCTTGTGCCAAGCTTGGGGGAGGTGCCCCGGTATCGTATCACCATCACTTTCATTATCTTTACCTATTTTAGTTCGATCCTTAGTTATTTCGTGATCTAGTTGAATAAAAGTTTATTATGATCTATTTTCGAGTGTTAGCTTCATGATCTATCTATCTATGTAATCGAGTTGAGAGTTATATAATACAGAGTAGTTTGAGTTTTTGCTTCTTTACTTTCAAGTTCCAATCCTAGCAATGAAAATAATGAAAAAAGATCATATGCTAATCTTATGGAAAGTAATGACATTACTTAAAGAAAAGTATAAGTGGTAAAATTTATTGGAAGTTAACAAGCATAGCATTAGTCAATGATGCAATTCATGAAGAAGTTAATAAGGGAAGAGAAGATTCACATGCAAATACACTATCTTGGACATCTTTTTTGATTGTGAGCCTCCATTAAGTATTTTATGCCAAATTGTTGACGTTGGACAAGGAAGACAACGTAATGAATTATGTTTGTTCATATTCACATACAAGTTATATTGTTATAGATCCTCCAACATGTGGTGCTTAACCAATATCTTTGCTAGCCAAAAATCCGCACCAAGTAGAGATACTACTTGTGCATCCAAAACCCTTAAACCTAGTTTCATGTCATGAGAGTCCACTATATCTACCTATGGATTTAATAAGATCCTTCTAGTAAGTTGTCATCGGTGCAAAAAGCAATAAAAATTGCCTCTAAATATGTCTGAACTTTTATTGTAAGGGAAATAAGCTTTGTACGAACTTGTGATGGTAAAGAAATAAAAGTGACAGACTGCATAATAAAGGTTGCTATCACAAGGGGCAATATAAAGTGACGTTCCTTTGCCTTAAGAGCTCTTGCATCCAACAACAAAAAGCGCATGACAACCTCTGCTTCCCTCTGCGAAGGGCCTATCCTTTACTTTTATGTATTTACTTTTTATGCAAGAGTCAATAGTGTTCTCCTCTACTTCCTTTTTATTTTTCTCTTTTGTAAGCATCATGTGGTGGGGAAAGATCTAGGCATATATATCCAGTTGGATATGAGTGATCATGAGTTATTATTGTTGACATCACCCTCGAGGTGAATAAGTTGGGAGACGAACTCACAAGCCCCTATCTTTCTATGTGTCTGGCTGAATTTTTTTGCTCCATATATATGTCGTGAGTATTAGCAATTATAGAAGACTAAATGATGGTTGAGTATGTGGACTTGCTAAATAGCTCTTACATGAGACCCTGCCGGAAAATATGATGAATTGCAATTGCATTATTGACTGAGAACATAGTTTGTTAGTTTTCAAGAAAGTTTATGCCTTATACTCCATTGTTGTGATGAATTGTTACTTGCTCATGAGAAGTTTTATGATAATAAATTTTGCTGTTATAATAATGATCAGGATGCTACTATGTCCATATTTTGTTTTTATCGACACCTCTCTCTCTAAACATGTGGACATGATTATCGATATCAGCTTTCGCTTGAGGACAAGCGAGGTCTAAGCTTGGGGGAGTTGATACGTCCATTTTGCATCATGTTTTTCTACTATTATTTATAGTGTTTTTAATCAATATAACACTTTTTGGAGCAATTCTAATGCCTTTTCTCTCTTAATATAGAAGATTTACACAAGGAGGGAGATTGCCGGCAGCTGGAATACTGGACCTGAAAAAGCTATGTTAGAGATACCTATTCTGCACATCTCCAAATGAGCTGAAATTTTACAGAGATTTATTTTGGAATAAATAAAAAATACTGGAAGCAAGAAGTACCAGAGGGGGCCACCCAGGTGCCCACAAGGCACCAGGGCGCGCCACCCCCCATGCGCGCCCTGGTACCTCGTGGGGCCCTTGGCCAGCCTCTGACCCCCATTTTCTGGTATATAAGTCCATTTGCCATAGAAAAAATATAGAGAAGACTTTCGGGATGGTGCGCCGCCGTCTCAAGGTGGAACTTGGGTAGGAGCACTTTTGCTCTCCGGCGGAGAGATTCTGCCGGGGATACTTCCCTCCGGGAGGGGGAAATCGTCGCCATCGACATCACCAGCGATCCTCTCATCATGGGAGGACTAATATTCATCAACATCTTCACCAGCACCATCTCATCTCAAACCCTAATTCATCTCTTGTATTCAATCTTTGTCTCAGAACCTCAGATTGGTACCTGTGGGTTGCTAGTAGTGTTGATTACATCTTGTAGTTGATGCTAGTTGGTTTATTTGGTGGAAGATTATATGTTCAGATCTATTATGCTATTCAACACCTCTCTGATCTTGGACATGAATATGATTTTTGAGTAGTTACTTTTGTTCTTGAGGACATGGGGGAAGTCTTGTCATAAGTAATCAAGTGAATTTGGTATTTGTTCGATATTTTGATGATATGTATGTTGTTGATTCTCTTAGTGGTGTCATGTGAACGTCGACTACATGACACTTCACCATCTTTGGGCCTAAGGGAATGCATTGTGGAGTAGTAATTAGATGACGGGTTGCTAGAGTGACATAAGATTAAACCCTAGGTTATCCGCTATTTCGTAAGGGGCTGATCTGGATCCATATGTTTAATGCTATGGTTAGAGTTATCTTAATTCTTCTTTCGTAGTTGCGGATGCTTGCGACAGGGGGTAATTATAAGTGGGAGGCTTTTTCAAGTAAGAACAGCACCCAAGCACTGGTCCCCCCACATATCAAATTATCAAAGTAGCGAACGCGAATCAAACCAACATGATGAAAGTGACTAGATGAAATTCACATGTGTCCTCGAGAAGGCTTTACTTACTATAAGAGATCGTTCCGGTTTGTCCTTTGCTATAAAAAGGATTGGGACACCTTGCTGCACAGTTTGTTACTATTGCTACTTGTCACTTGTTACAAATTATCTTGCTATCAAACTACTCGTTACCGATAATTTCAGTGCTTGTAGAAAATACCTTGCTGAAAACCGCTTGTCATTTCCTTCTGCTCCTCGTTGGGTTCGACACTCTTACTTATCAAAAGGACTACGATTGATCCCCTATACTTGTGGGTCATAAAGACTCTTTTCTGGCGCCGTTGCCGGGGAGTGAAGCACCTTTGGTGAGTGGAATTTGGTAAGGAAACATTTATATTACGTGCTGAAATTTACTATTGCTTGTCACTATGGAAAGTAATCCTTTGAGGGGTTTGTTCGGGGTATCTTCACCTCGACCGGAAACACAAATAGTTGCTCCTCAACCTACTGCGCCTACTGAAAATATTTATTATGAGATTCCTCCGGGTATGATAGAGAAACTGCTAGCTAATCCTTATGCAGGAGATGGCACGGTACATCCTGATATGCACTTGATCTATGTGGATGAAATTCATGGATTGTTTAAGCTTGCAGGTTTATCCAGAGATGGAGTTAAGAAGAAAGTATTCCCATTATCTTTGGAGGGAAAGGCATTAATGTGGTATAGGCTATGTGATGATACTGATACATGGGACTAGAACCGATTGAAACTGGAATTCCATCAAAAAATGTATCCTATGCATTTGGTTCATCACGATCGGAATTATATATATAATTTTTGGCCTCGTGAAGGAGAAAGCATCGCTCAAGCTTGGGGGAGGCTTAAGAACATGATGTACACATGCCCCAATCATGAGCTCTCAAAAGAAATTATCTTACAGAATTTTTATGCTCGGCTTTCTCATGATAATCAAACTACGCTCGATTCTTCTTCGACCGGCTCCTTTATGAAGAAAACTATTGAATTCAGATGGGATCTTCTGGAAAGAATTAAACGCAACTCTGAAGATTGGGAACTCGACAAAGGTAATGAGTCAGGTATAATACTTGAGTTCGATTGTGTTAAATCTTTTATGGCCACCGATGCTTTTCATAAGTTTAGCACTAAATATGGACTTGACTCTGAGATAGTAGCTTCCTTTTGTGAATCATTTGCTACTCACGTTGATCTCCCTAAGGAGAACTGGTTTAAATATCAACCCCCTGTTAAAGAAAAGATTGAGGAACCTGTTAGTGTTAAAGAAGAAACAATTGTTTACCATGTTGATCCAGTTGTGCCTACTGCTTATATTGAGAAACCACCTTTTCCTGTTAGGATTAAGGAACATGCTAAAGCTTCAACTGTGGTTAACAAAAGTAATAATAGAGCACCTAGACCCTCTGAACAAATTAAAGTTGAACCTGATATTGCTATGGTTAAAGATCTCCTAGTCGATAATATAGATGGGCATGTTATTTACATTTGTGAGGAGGCTGCTAGAATTGTTAAACCTGTTAGAAATGAACGAGATATGTTAGGCAAGAACAAGCCCGTAGTTGGCATGCCTATTATTTCTGTTAAGATTGGAGATCATTGCTATCATGGTTTGTGTGATATGGGTGCTAGTGTGAGTGCTATTCCATTTTCCTTGTATCAAGAAGTAAAGCATGATATTGCACCTGTTGAAATTGAAGATGTTGATGTTACTATTAAGCTAACAAACAGAGATACTATTACACCACTTGGGATTGTTAGAGATGTTGAAGTCTTGTGTGGAAAAATCAAATACCCTACTGATTTCTTAGTACTTGGTTCACCACAAAATAATTTTTGTCCCATTATATTTGGTAGACCTTTCTTGAATACCGTTAGTGCTGAAATTGATTGTGTTAAAGAAAAGGTTCGAGTTAAGTTTGGTGATATATCTCATGAGTTTAATTTCTCCAAGTTTCGTAGACAACCTCATGATAAAGAATTGCCTAGTAAAGATGAAATTATTGGTCTTGCTTCTATTGCCGTACCTCCTACTGATCCGTTAGAATAATATTTGCTAGACCACGAAATCGATATGCATATGAATGAAAGAAATGAAATAGATAAGATGTTCTTTGATCAACCACCTATCCTTAAACACAATTTGCCTGTTGAAACTCTTGGAGGCCCTCCTCCACCTAAAGGTGATCCTATATTTGAATTGAAGCAATTGCCTGATACATTGAAATATGCTTATCTTGATGAAAGGAAGATAAACCCTGTTATTATTAGTGCTAACCTTTCAGCGCATGAAGAAAAGAGATTACTAAAAACTTTGAGGAAGCACCGTGCTGTTGTTGGATATACTCTTGATGATCTTAAGGGCATTAGTCCCACTCTATGTCAGCACAAAATTAATATGGAGCCTGATGCTAAAAAAGTTGTCGACCACCAACGATGATTAAATCCTTAGATGAAAGAGGTGGTAAGAACTGAAATATTAAAACTTCTGGAAGCAGGTATAATCTATCCCATAGCTGATAGTAAATGGGTAAGTCCCATTCATTGTGTCCCTAAGAAAGGAGGTATTACCGTTGTTCCTAATGATAAAAATGAACTCATTCCACAAAGAATTGTAACTGGTTATAGGATGGTAATTGATTTTAGAAAATTAAACAAAGCTACTAGAAACGATCATTACCCCTTACCTTTTATTGATCAAATGTTAGAAAGATTATCTAAGCATACACACTTTTGTTTTCTAGATGGTTATTCTGGTTTTTCTCAAATACCAGTATCACAACCCGGTCAAGAGAAAACCACCTTCACTTGTCCTTTTGGAACTTATGCATATAGACGTATGCCTTTTGGTTTATGCAATGCACCTGCTACCTTTCAAAGATGTATGACTGCTATATTCTCCGACTTTTGTGTAAAGATTGTTGAGGTGTTCATGGATGATTTTTCCGTTTACGGAACTTCTTTTGATGATTGCTTAAGCAACCTTGATCGAGTTTTGCAGAGATGTGACGAAACTAATCTTGTCTTGAATTGGGAGAAGTGACACTTTATGGTGAATGAAGGCATTGTCTTGGGGCATAAAATTTCTGAAAGAGGTATTGAAGTTGATAAAGCTAAGGTTAATGCTATTGAGAAAATGCCATGTCCTAAAGATATTAAAGGTATAAGATGTTTCCTAGGGCATGCTGGTTTCTATAGGAGATTTATTAAAGACTTCTCTAAAATTTCTAGGCCTCTTACCAATCTTTTGCAAAAAGATGTTCCATTTGTTTTTGATGATGATTGTCTAGAAGCCTTTGAAACACTTAAGAAAGCCTTAACCACTGCACCTATTGTCCAACCACCTGATTGGAACTTGCCTTTTGAAATTATGTGTGATGCTAGTGACTATGTTGTTGGTGCTATTCTAGGATAGAGAGTTGATAAGAAATGAAATGTTATCCATTATGCTAGTAAAACTCTAGACAGTGCCCAAAAAATTCTGCTACTACTAAAAAAGAATCTCTAGCAGTTGTGTTTGCATGTGATAAATTCAGATCTTACATAGTTGATTCTAAAGTAACTGTTCACACCGATCATGCTGCTATTAAATATCTCATGGAAAAGAAAGATGCTAAACCTAGACTCATTAGGTGGGTTTTATTCCTACAAGAATTTGACTTGCATATTACTGATAGGAAGGGAGCTGAGAATCCCGTAGCAGATAATTTGTCTAGAATGGAAAATGTTCTTGATGACCCACTACCCATTAATGATGATTTTCCTGATGAACACTTAACTGTCATTAATGCTTCTCGTAATACTCTTTGGTATGCAGACTATGCTAATTACATTGTTGCTAAATACATACCACCTTGTTTCACATACCAACAAAAGAAAAAGTTCTTCTTTGATTTAAGACATTACTGCTGGGATGACCCACATCTTTATAAAGGAGTAGATGGTATTATTAGACGTTGTGTACCTGAGCATGAACAGGAACAAATCCTACGGAAGTGTCATTCCGAGGCTTACGGAGGACACCATGCGGGAGACAGAACTGCACACAAGGTATTACAATCTGGTTTTTATTGGCCTACTCTTTTCAAGGATGCTCGTAAGTTCGCCCTATCGTGTGATGAATGTCAAAGAATTGGTAATGTTGGTAGACGTCAGGAAATGCCTATGAATTATTCACTTGCTGTTGAACTATTTGATGTTTGGGGATTTGATTATATGGGACCTTTTCCTAAATCCAATGGGTATACACATATTTTAGTTGCTGTTGATTACGTTACTAAGTGGGTAGAAGCTATTCCAACTAGTAGTGCTGATCATAACACTTCTATTAAAATGCTTAAAGAAGTTATTTTCCCAAGGTTTGGAGTCCCTAGATATTTGATGACTGATGGAGGTTCACATTTTATTCATGGTGCATTCCGTAAATTGCTTGCTAAATATGATGTCAACCATAGAATTGCATCTCCCTATCACCCTCAAACTAGTGGTCAAGTAGAATTGAGTAATAGAGAAATAAAATTAATTTTGCGAAAAACCGTCAATAGATCTAGAAAGAATTGGTCTAAGAAACTTGACGATGCATTATGGGCTTATAGAACTGCTTATCAAAATCCTATGGGTATGTCTCCTTATAAAATGGTTTATGGAAAAGCATGTCATTTACCTCTTGAGTTAGAACATAAAGCATATTGGGCAATTAAAGAACTAAATTATGATTTTAAACTTGCCGATGAAAAGAGGTTATTCGATATTAGCTCATTAGATGAATGGAGAACCCAAGCTTATGAAAATGCCAAATTGTTTAAAGAGAAAGTTAAAAGATGGCATGATAGAAGAATTCAAAAACGGGAATTTAAAGTAGGTGAGCAAGTTCTATTGTACAATTCTCGTTTGAGATTCTTTGCAGGAAAACTTCTCTCTAAATGGGAAGTACCGTATCTCATCGAAGAAGTTTATCGCTCCGGAGCCATCAAAATAAACAACTCCGAAGGCACTAATCCGAGAGTGGTGAATGGGCAAAGAATCAAGCACTATATTTCAGGTACTCCCATTAATGTTGAAACTAATATTATTGAAACAATTACACCGGAGGAATACATAAGAGAGACCTTCCGGAACACTCCAGAACCCTGAAAAGAAAGAGGTATGTGATACGGTAAGTAAACCGACTCCAAAAATTCCATAAAAATATTTTCTGTCAGTTTTGGAATATTAGAAAAAATACAAAAATAAGAAACAACCGAGGGGACCCACCTGGTGCCCACGAGGTACCAGGGCGCGCCACCCCCCCAGGCGCGCCCTGGTGGCTCGTGGGACCCACGTGAGCCTTCCCGACTCCGTTTTCTTCTGGATTACTTGTTTTGCAAGATAAAAAATTTATATATACTCCCGAACATTTTAACCACCGCATCGCAGAAATCTCCTCTGTTCTTGTTTCGTGATGTTTTCTGTCAGATTTCGAGGCTAGGCAGCATGTCATCCTCTTCCTCCAACAATGTGGGAGACGACGCTTGGTTGCTGCAGATGGAGCTTAGGAGGGAGGAGGAAGGAGAGGTCACCATGGAAGAGGGTGATGGAGATTCGCTTGAGGTCCACCCTCCGGTTTCCGAGAGGGGCACCCTTGCCGGTATCTCCACAATCCCGAATCCTCATCAAGCCATGAGAAGCATTACAAGCCATGGGATTCCAGAGGTTCAAGAAGGGCTTCCCCCTAGAAGGCCCTTACACAGGTTACATCGGAACAATTTTCATAATTTGGTTCACAATTATGGGGTCAAAAATACATCTTGTAGACACATACCCTCCAATTGGGACATCTCTCGTCCAAGTGAAAGTGATGCAGGAAAGAATGCTTGGGGCCCAGAGAATAAGCATATTATGGCCTAAGTCCAAAGGAATACAGAGATGATACAGCATCTGCTCCGAGAAATCCAGAGCCTAAAGGAGATCCTAATTAATGTCATGGAGGACAAGCCCGCCACTTCACCATCACCACCATCACCGCCATCACCGAAGAGGGAGACTTGAGCACATGGGTATGGGCACTCCCCTTGGCTTGTGCCAAGCTTGTGGGAGGTGCCCCGGTATCGTATCACCATCACTTTCATTATCTTTACCTATTTTAGTTCGATCCTTAGTTATTTCGTGATCTAGTTGAATAAAAGTTTTGTATGGTCTATTTTCGAGTGTTAGCTTCGTGATCTATCTATCTATGTAATAGAGTTGAGAGTTATATAATAAAGAGTAGTTTGAGTTTTTCCTTCTTTACTTTCAAGTTCCAATCCTAGCAATGAAAATAATGAAAAAAGATCATATGCTAATCTTATGGAAAGTAATGACATTACATAAAGAAAAGTATAAGTGCTAAAATTTATTGGAAGTTAACAAGCATAGCATTAGTCAATGATGCAATTCATGAAGAAGTTAATAAGGGAAGAGAAGATTCACATGCAAATATACTATCTTGGACATCTTTTATGATTGTGAGCCCCCATTAAGTATTTTATGCCAAATTGTTGACGTTGGACAAGGAAGACAACGTAATGAATTATGTTTGTTCAGATTCACATAGAAGTTATATTGTTATAGATCCTCCAACATGTGGTGCTTGCCCAATATCTTTGCTAGCCAAAAATCCGCACCAAGTAGAGATACTACTTGTGCATCCAAAACCCTTAAACCCAGTTTCATGTCATGAGAGTCCACTATATCTACCTATGGATTGAATAAGATCCTTCAAGTAAGTTTTCATCGGTGCAAAAAGCAATAAAAATTGCCTCTAAATATGTCTGAACTTCTATTGTAAGGGAAATAAGCTTTGTACAAACTTGTGATGGTAAAGAAATAAAAGCGATAGACTGCATAATAAAGGTTGCTATCACAAGGGGCAATATAAAGTGACGTTCCTTTGCATTAAGAGCTCTTGCATCCAACAAGAAAAAGCGCATGACAACCTCTGCTTCCCTCTGCAAAGGGCCTATCCTTTACTTTTATGTATTTTACTTTTTATGCAAGAGTCAATAGTGTTCTCCTCTACTTCCTTTTTATTTTTCTTTTTTGTAAGCATCATGTGGTGGGGAAAGATCTAGGCCTATATATCCAGTTGGATGAGTGATCATGAGTTATTATTGTTGACATCACCCTTGAGGTGAATAAGTTGGGAGACGAACTCACAAGCCCCTATCTTTCTATGTGTCTGGCTGAAACTTTTTGCTCCATATATATGTCATGAGTGTTAGCAATTATAGAAAACTAAATGATGGTTGAGTATGTGGACTTGCTAAATAGCTCTTACATGAGACCCTTCCTGAAAATATGATGAATTGCAATTGCTTTGTTGACTGAGAACATAGTTTGTTAGTTTTCAAGAAAGTTTAAGCCTTATACTCCATTGTTGTGATGAATTGTTACTTGCTCATGAGAAGTTTTATGATAATAAATGTTGTTGTTATAATAATGATCATTATGCTACTATGTCCGTATTTTGTTTTTATCGACACCTCTCTCTCTCTAAACATCTGGAGATGATTATGGATATCGGCTTTCGCTTGAGGACAAGCGAGGTCTAAGCTTGGGGGAGTTGATACGTCCATTTTGCATCATGTTTTGCTACTGTTATTTATAGTGTTTTTAATCAATATAACACTTTGTGGAGCAATTGTAATGCCTTTTATCTCTTAATATGCAAGATTTACACAAGGAGGGAGATTGCCGGCAGCTGGAATTCTGGACCTGAAAAAGCTATGTCAGAGATACCTATTCTGCACATCTCCAAATGAGCTGAAATTTTACGGAGATTTATTTTGGAGTAAATAAATAATATTGGAAGCAAGAAGTACCAGAGGGGGCCACCCAGGTGCCCTCGAGGCACCAGGGCACGCCACCCCCCCCCCCCCCAGGCGCGCCCTGGTACCTCGTCGGGCCCTTGGCCAGCCTCTGGCCCCCATTTTCTGGTGTATAAGTCCATTTGCCATAGAAAAAATAGAGAGAAGACTTTCGGGACGGTGCGCCACCGTCTCGAAGTGGAACTTGGGCAGGAGCACTTTTGCTCTCCGGCGGAGAGATTCTGCCGGGGATACTTCCCTCCGGGAGGGGAAATCGTCGCCATCGACATCACCAGCGATCCTCTCATCATGGGAGGACTAATCTTCATCAACATCTTCACCAGCACCATCTCATCTCAAACCCTAGTTCATCTCTTGTATTCAATCTTTGTCTCACAACCTCAGATTGGTACCTGTGGGTGGCTAGTAGTGTTGATTACATCTTGTAGTTGATGCTAGTTGGTTTATTTGGTGGAAGATTATATGTTTAGATCTATTATGCTATTCAACACCTCTTTGATCTTGGACATGAATATGATTTGTGAGTAGTTACTTTTGTTCTTGAGGACATGGGGGAAGTCTTGTCATAAGTTATAATGTGAATTTGGTATTCGTTCGATATTTTGATGATATGTATGTTGTTGATTCTCTTAGTGGTGTCATGTGAATGTCGACTACATGACACTTCACCATCTTTGGGCCTAAGGGAATGCATTGTGGAGTAGTAATTAGATGATGGGTTGCTAGAGTGACAGGAGCTTAAACCCTAGTTTATGTGCTATTTCGTAAGGGGCTGATCTTGATCCATATGTTTAATGCTATGGTTAGAGTTATCTTAATTCTTCTTTCGTAGTTGCAGATGCTTGCGAGAGGGGGTAATCATAAGTGGGAGGCTTGTTCAAGTAAGAACAGCACCCAAGCACCGGTCCACCCACATATCAAATTATCAAAGTAGCGAATGCGAATCAAACCAACATGATGAAAGTGACTAGATGAAATTCCCATGTGTCCTCGAGAACACTTTACTTACTATAAGAGATCGTTCCGGCTTGTCCTTTGCTATAAAAAGGATTGGGCCACCTTGCTGCACTCTTTGTTACTATTGCTACTTGTCACTTGTTACAAATTATCTTGCTATCAAACTACTCATTACCGATAATTCCAGTGCTTGCAGAAAATACCTTGCTGAAAACCGCTTGTCATTTCCTTCTGCTCCTCGTTGGGTTCGACACTCTTACTTATCGAAAGGACTACGATTGATCCCCTATACTTGTGGGTCATCAACTATCATGTGCACATACGCATCATGAGGATGATGTGTACATTTACCACGCACACACTTTGTTTCGTTTGCCTATTTGTTGTGTAGGTACCAATTCTTCCTTGTCAACCTCGCAAGCGCACGAGTTGATGAAACGAGCTCTAGAGAGTAATGAAGATGTGTGCTACCATGGAGTGCTTACCATCCACCCACCCTCATCACGCAAGGACTTCGCACATTTCTTCTACATGGCCCTCACATGGTTATGGGTTATTGTCCATTATATATCCTTTGCTCATATTGCCATGTTCACTTTGCATGCTATGATCATTCATATGCCTTTGGCATGCATTTTTCACCCATGCTTCACATTACACATGATCCATGATTCTAGTGCTTGTATGTGTATTTGCATTCTTGGTGGATATATCACTTGTTATTGCCATGTTCCTTTTGTGGATTCCTCTAGTATGTTGCGTCTTCTCACTACTAGTTTGCATGCCATGATAGATATGCTTGCCTATGTTGCATCACCGATGATTCATACTTGCTCGTTGCATGTGGTTGATGGCATCCATTTCCATGCTTTTCACATGATTGCTATTAAATGTTGTCCCATTGCTCCATATGTTGCCTCTCTCATACTAGATGATTTGCCATGTATTGAGTGCAACACTGCCTTTAATCTTGCTAATGAGATAGCCCCCATAGCTTTCTTCCATATGTTTGGAGCTTGTACCATCTTTCATGTGAAGCATGCTTATCTCCATTCTTTGCACCATATACCTAGTGCCATGAATATCACCATTGTTGCATCATATCATTCATGCACTTTTTCTTCTAATGGTTATTTGCAAGAGAAGAGAACCATCATTGTAACACCCCTGATGTCATGCTACAGTAAACTCATGCTAATGGTGCCATGTCATCACAATTAATTTTTGCTAAACTTCACTTTGATCCAAACCCAGTTCAAATTCAAATTTAAAATAAAGTTGAAAATAATATTTATCCAAACAGCAAAACACAAATATTTACAATATGTCATAAAATCCCCAAGTATTGGTAAAAATAATATCAACTCCATTTAAATTCCCAAATTGTCCCTGGCAATTATTTTAGTGGACCAATAGTATTAACTTGATCCAATTCAATTTAAAGAAATATTTATGCATTTCAAAATAAATTGAGACTTGGCACAATAGCTCAAATAATAGGCTATTATTTATGTACCAACTTTCTCAGTCAACAAAATTCTTTTGCTATTTATATAAAATACAAAACAGAGAGGAAATAAATGACAGAAAAAGAAAAGGAAAAATAAAGAGAGTCACTGTGCACTTTGATACATCTCCATCGTATCTATAATTTTTGATTGTTTCATGCCAATATTCTACAACTTTCACATACTTTTGGCAACAATTTATATTATTTTTGGGACTAACATATTGATCCAGTGCCCAGTGCCAGTTCCTGTTTTTTGCAAGTTTATTGTTTCGCAAAAAATCCATATCAAATGAATTCCAAATGCGATAAAATTTTACGGAGATTTTTTTGGAATATATGTGATTTTTGGGAGGAAGAATCAACGCAAACGGAGGCCCACAGCCTCCAGAAGACAACAGGGCGCGCCCCACCCCCCAGGGCATGGGGTGATGTCTTGTGGTCACCTCATAAGTCAGTTGGAGCCCTTCATCGGCCGCAAGGAAGCTTATATAGGGGAAAAAATCATGTTAGAATTTTAGCCCGGTTAGAGCTACGTATCTCCGGATATTCAAGAAACGGTTTTCGGCCAGAAATAGAGACGCGAAACAGAAGAGAAACAAAGAGAGAGATCCAATCTCGAAGGGGCTCCTGCCCACCGGGAGCCATGGCGACCAAGGACCAGAGGGGAAACCCTCCTCCCATCTAGGGGGGAGGCCAAGCAAGAATAAGAAGGAGGGGGACCTCTCCCCCTCTCTCCCGGTGGCGCCGGAACGCCGTCGGGGGAACCATCGTGTGACGGCAATATACTCCAACAACTCCGACATCTTCATCGACACCTCCATCACCTTCCCTCATCTATTATCAGCGGTCCACCCTCCCGCAACCCGCTGTACCCCCTACTTGAACAGCGTGCTTTATGCTATATATTATTATCCTATGATGTTTGAGTAGATTCTTTTTGTCCTATCGGTTGATTGATGATCTTGATTGGTTTGAGTTGCGTGTTTTATTTTGGTGCTGTCCTATGGTGCCTTCCGTACCGCGCACACGTGGGGGATTCCTGCTGTAGGGTGTTGCAATATGTTCATGATTTGCTTATTGTCGGTTGCGGGGGTGACAGCAGCCTAAACATGGATAAGCGGGTTGTTGCATATGGGATTAAAGGGGACTTTTCACTTAAAGCTATGGTTGGGTTTTACCTTAATGATCTTTAGTAGTTGCGGATGCTTGCTAGAGTTCCAATCATAAGTGCATATGATCCAAGTACGGAAAGTATGTTAGCTCATGCCACTCCCTCATGTAAAATTGCAATAATGATTACCAATCTTGTTATCAATTTCCTAGGACAATTTCACAAATCCTACCACCACTTTTTCACACTCGCTATACTAACTTAATTGTTCTTTTATTACAACAACACCTAACTTTTATTTTCACGCTCTTTATTATCTTGCAAACTTATCGCACTACACCTACAAAGTACTTCTAGTTTTATTACTTGTTTCTAGGTAAAGCAAACGTTGGTGTGCGTAGATTTGTATCGGTGGTCGATAGAACTTGAGAGAATATTAATTCTACCTTTAGCTCCTCATTGGGTTCGACACTCTTACTTATCGAAAAAGGCTACAATTGATCCCCTATACTTGTGGGTTATCAAGAACTTTTTCTGGCGCCATTGCCGGGGAGCAATAGTGTGGGGTGAATAGTCTCATGTGCGCTTGTTGGCTTTATCTCTAAGTATATTTTATTTTCTCTTCTAAGTTGTTTTATATCTTTAGTTATGGATATGAAACACGAAATACCAAAAAAAAGTTGTACTTGCTACTCATGGAGATGGCGAACCTCCTAAAACCCTCGATGCTGGTTATGTGGAGAAAATTAAACACTACTTTTATAATCTTGATAAATCCCCATTCAACTTGATAATGGGAGATACTTTGGATCACCGGGAATACTTTAGGGATCATCGCTTGTCTCAAAAAGGGAAACACATATGGGATCAACTTAAAATGTTGTGTTGGTATGCTTGCAATTTATGCTTAAGATATGATTATACTTGTTGCTCTAAGATGAAGGCTCCACACCTTCCCTTTCAATGTGAATTTAATGATAATGAAACCTTGGCTTCTTATGCTAATGGTGTATATGATTAGTATGATGTGGAACAAATAGAAGAATTTGTTGCTTTTAAGTGTGCTTATGAAATTGAATCTTTGATTGAAAAGTACGGAGATTGTGATGATGCTCTTTACAGATCTAAAAATTATGCTATACTTAAATATTGCTATGAAAATTATAAATGCAATGCCGATATTAATGAATTTACTGAGAAGGTCTCCACTGTACAAGAAGAGACTAATATTTTGCAGGAATCTATGGAAGAAGAAATTGTTGAAACTGTGAGCTCATTAGATGAAAACAATGAGGAGGAGAGCGAAGAACAAAAGGAGGAAGAGCGGATTAGCTACCCGTGCCCACCTTCTGATGTGAGTAACCCTTCAACTCATACATTGTTTAATTTCCTTCGTGCTTACCGAAGGATGAATGCTATGATCCCGTTGATTCGTTTGCAATATCCCTTTTTGATGAACTTGATACTTGCTATGCTTGTGGCCATGATGCCAATATGAATTATGCTTATGGAGATGAACTTGCTATAGTTCCTTATGTTAAAAATGAAATTGTTGCTATTGTACCCACGCATGATAGTCCTATTATCTGTTTGAATTCTCCCAACTACACTATATCGGAGAAGTTTGCTCTTATTAAGGATTATCTGGATGGGTTGCATTTTACTATTGCACATGATAATTTTGATGAATATAATATGCATGTGCTTGCTGCTCCTACTTGCAATTATTATGAGAGAGGAACCACATCTCCACCTCTCTATGTTACTAGTACGATAAAATTGCAAGAAACTATTTATACTATGTGTTGGCCTTTACTTTGTGTGCATGAATTGTTCTTTTATGACATGTTGATGCATAGGAAGAGAGTTAGACTCTGTTTTTATGTGATATATGTTGCTTTTTGCTCACTACTGAATTATAAATCATTGTTAATTAAAATTGGCTTTGATATACCTTGGGATCCGGGTGGATCAATTACTTGAGCACTTTATGCCTAGCTTAATGGCTTTAAAGAAAGCGCTGCCTGGGAGACAAACCGGAAGTTTTAGAGATTCATTTTACTCTGTTGTGTGCTTTTAAAAAGTAAAAACAAAAAAAAATAGAGGGGAACCTAAAACTTTTTAAAAAGAAAAGTGAAAGTGAGACAGATGAGCAATGTGGAAGTGGGGGCTAGCCTTGAACTTTGTTCATGCCCATGGAAACTTTGTGAACCTTGATTACAGAAATTTTCCAACAAAAATAATTATCCCCTTGTAGAAACCCATTTTATTATAAAAATAATGTGCCAAGATTTACCTTTAGGGTGTTTAAATTGCTTGTTTGGTATGTGCTGTGCAAAAACAGAAACTTTTGCTGTAGTGTTTGAATTTTGATATTTTACTGGAACATGCAAAACTTCTGAAATTTTTACACAATACTGATATGCAAATTTTTTATTACGTCCTAATGTTTCAGAATATTTGGAGTTACATAAGTATATTTTCCATCTGCATCTTTACAGACTGTCCTGTTTTCACAGATTGCTGTTATAGTTTCTTTATCTGCTTGTGTTTGCAATTTTTCCAAGCCCCATTGATGTGGGAGCATTATAATTATGTTAGCATACAGTAGGTAATGTTTGGATTATAATTATGCAATATTTTTACAACATGACATGATGGGATTTGATGTTATATGTACTAACCCCTCTAATAAAAGTTCTGTTAAGTTTTGTGTGGATGAAGTGTTCGAAGGTCGAGGAGGCATCGATATGAGAAGAATAAGGAGATGCAAGAGTTCAAGCTTGGGGATACCCAAGGCACCCCAAGTAAATATTCAAGGAGACTCAAGCGTCTAAGCTTGGGGATGCCCCGGAAGGCATCCTATCTTTCTTCCTCAACAATTATCGGTATGTCTCGGTTTTTGTTTTGTTCACATGATATGCGTAAATTCTTGGAGCGTCGTGTGCTTTTTTATTTTTATTTTAGTGATGCACCATGCTGGTATGAGATAGTCCTTGGTTGATTTATAGAATGCTCTATGCACTTCACTTATATCTTTTGAGTATGGCTTTATAGAATGCTTCATGTGTTTCACTTATATCTGTTGAAGTTTGGATGCTCATTTCTCTACATTTGGAAAACAATTATTTGTAGAATGCTCTTTTGCTTCACTTATATTTGTTAGAGCTTATCCGAGTCTTTTGTAGAAAGAATTAAACTCTCATGCTTCACTTATATTTGTTTAGAGAGTTAAGAGGAATTGGTCATTCACATGGTTAGTCATAAAATCCTACATAAAACTTGTAGATCACTGAATATGATAAGTTTGATTCCCTGCAATAGTTTTGCGATATTAAGATGGTAATATGTGGGTTTACTAGTGGATGATTGTGGTTTAGTAAAAATATTGATGATAAAGTTTGTGATTCCCGAAGCATGCATGTATAGTCTCTAGTTTTGTGATGAAGTTGGAGCATAACTTATCCTCGATTGAAATCCTTTGTGTTGTTTGGATCGGGGGCGTGTGATGGTTAAATCCTCCCAACCTCCCCCCTAGGGGCATGTGAGTAGTACTTTGCTTCAAGGGCTTTACAATTTTCACAATAAGTATATGAGTTCTTTATGACTAATGTGAGTTTGTGGACTTAAGCACTCCCACCTATCCATATTTTGCTAGCCTCTTCGGTACCGTGCATTGCCCGTTCTCACCTCGAGACTTGGTGCAAACTTTGCCGGTGCATCCAAACCCCGTGATATGATACGCTTTATCACACATAAGCCTCATTATATCCTTCCTCAAAACAGCCACCATACCTACCTATCATGGCATTTCCATAGCCACTCTGAGATATATTGCCATGCAACTTCCACCATCATCATTTACATGACTTGAGCATTCATTGTCATATTGCTTTGCATGATCGTAAGATAGTTATGCGGAGCATCCCGAGGTCATCCCCATGGACTCACCTTCGTCACCTCAAGTGCCACGAGGACCTATGACACGAGCACGAGCAAGAGCCATCGAGAACGAGGTGACATCTCTCCTTTCGCAATTTCCCTTTGATGCACATGAGACTTGGATGCTACCTAAAGCAAAGACCCTATGCATACTCAGGTACCAATGAGATCATCATGGAGATGCTAAGGAACAAGGCCGAGCGAACGAGGAAGAAGAACGTGAAGACGGAGAAGGGAAAGGACAAGGCAGAGTGAGCCCGGACGATCCAGACCACCGTCCGGATGATCCGGCCGATGCTCGAACGATCCGGACCGCCGTCCGGACGATCCGGCTACAGCGCCCCATGGCAACAGAACGGGCCTCGACGAAGCCAGATCATTCGGACCCCCGTCCGGATCATCCAGCCCAGCCCGGATGTCCGGACGCCGGCCCGGATGTCCAGCCCTCCCGCGCCTGAAAGTTACATGCCCGGACGTCCGGGCGACCACCCGGATCATCCGGGCTCCCGATAGCCGGATCATCCAGACCAACACCCGGATCGTCCGGGCACCCCGCAGCACATGTGTTTTGGCCCGAGGCCCATGTATCTATTTCTTCCCCTAGACTATAAATACACCTCCTCCTCTATGTTTTAGGGTTAGCAAAGTATTAGGCTCTTGAGATTGGAGCTTTGCTCATCCGTACCTCTCCCATGGAGATCAAGACCTCCATGAGACCCATGTGAGAAGATCCACTCCGAATTTCAAGACCTCGACTCCTCTCCGGATCGGGATGAACTAGCTACCGTGTATCCTCTCGTGTTGACTTTGTATCGTGAATCCTCGTATGTGTATGTGGATCTAGTGTATGTCTGACTTGTGATTGTGTCAATTGAGTGATTTGTGCTCTTGTGTTTTTGTGTTCTTGCCTTTTCCCCTCCAATTGTGAAAAGATCAACAAGCTAGGGTTCCACCCTACATCATCTTGGTATCAGAGCCAGGTTGATTCACAATTTGGAGTCCTTCCCCTCCATTTGCTACCCTCAATTTTGCTGTTTTTCCCAAATTTTGAAAATTCCCACAAAAATAGCCCCACCAATTTTTTTGTGATTTGTTGGTTTGATGATGTTTTATTGATTTTGATCCGAGGATTTCGTGTGTTGCAAGTGGATCTACACTTCCCCATCATCCCCACCTCGAATCCCCCTCGAAAATCCCACAAATTTTCTCGTTTTCTAGGATTTTTTTAGCACTTCCCGAACCTCACCCGCGCGAGGTTGACCTGCCCGGATCATCCGGATAGGCGCCACCACTTCCGCCTAGTCTCCCCTAGCACCACCATAGCTTTACCACCATCCCCTATACCACTAGACCACCACCACAACCCACCACCACCATTTGACATTTGCATTTGGAGTTGATGCCTCCTGAGCTGCTTTTGCTTCTTTGGCTTTGCGGATCTTCTCTTGGGCTTGTGCTGAAGTGGGATGCGAAGGATCCATCACTATCACATTGTCCTCAAACTCTGGACAGAGTGGCAAGTGCTCTCGATCAAGAAGGTATGTGCTGGTTCCAACCTTGGAATTAATCAAAATCTGAATATGTGGAGCATATCCGCACGATCTCTTCTGATCTGCTGCAGTCCTCTTGATAGTCTCTACTATCAGGCTCATCACCTTGAATTTCTGAGGTGTATCAAACAAATGCAGCAAATTGATGGAGTGGCCACGAATCATTTTGTCATCTCTTGACTTGGGTAGCAGAGTGTACCGCAAGATGGTGTTCATTGTGGCTAATCCTGGGAGCAGATGCTTCACTAATCCAAGTTTGTGAGTCTCAAGGTCTTTCTCTGGAATTGCAGTATACATGTTCTTCATGGAGTTGTGATCCATCTTGAGCTTAGCATAAATATCTATGTCATCGTCCTCTTCCTTGGGAGCACCAAGAAGACTTGCCCACTCAAAGATGGTAGACTGGTACCTGATACCCTCAGTCGTCCATATAATGCGGCCATCTGGATATAAGTGTGATGTAGAGTAGAATTGCATGACCATTTTGTCATTCCACTTGGTCAACTTCTTTCCAACAAAGTCATCAACACCTGCAATCCTGAAGCTCTCATGAACATGGGGAAAATAATCTTCATTCTCATCAATGTATTCCCAATCCACCCATCTCATGTCACTAACAATGGGCTTCTTATCCAACAGAACGGTTTCATAGAAATCTTGTTGTTCTTGGGTGTGAAAGCGATAATCACATGTTGTCTTCCTCCTTGCAGCATAAGGATCTGACTGTCTCCACTGACGCAGTCCTTTATCCTTCCTCAGCATCATGTTCTCCGCGACTGGGTGCGCATTGTCATGGTCTGGTAACTTTGGCTTCAATTTTCTGAGCACTAGAGGCTCTTCATCAACGTTTGACTCAGGCACTGGGGCCTTGTTCTTCTCAGCAGCTGATATGTTCCTGGTGGATCTCTTTGGTGCTGACACCTTAGGCTTGGACTTGGGGGCAGCAGTCTTGATTGCATCAGACATAAGCTTTTGAGACTTGGCTGGAGGTGCATCATCAGTAGGTCCCTCCTCCTCCTCATCTGTCCTCATGGAGGGCCTTCCAAGCACTTGAGCTCTAGTCTTCCTAGCTCTCTTCTTCTTTCCACCTGCAGCTGGTTCTGTGTCACTAGGCTCTTCAAGAGTGAATTGCATAGTCTGCTTTGGCACTTTCCTTACAGTAGTCCTTTCTTTGGTAGATGATGGTTTGGTGCTGTACTCCTTAGCAAGCACGACTCTCTTTTTCTTCATTGCTGCTTCGCTAGCAACAAAATATTCATCCTCACTGTCTGAGGTTTTCTTCTTCCTTGTTCTGGTTGCAGCTTTAGGAAGATCTGGAGAGCTCCTCTCTCCCTCATAGAAACTCTCAGCAGGGCTTGACCCTTCACTCATTTCTGCATGCTGCTCTGACCTGTTCTGGCTGTCACTGCTGGAATCTGACATCCTGCTGAGCTGACCCTATGAATAGATAGGTATGGGCAGAGTAGATGAGTCATCACAAAAAGCAGAGATTTTACATAAAATTTGAGTTCAACTCTTAGTTTCAAGTTTTCACAGGATGCATATCGGATGGACCGAGTTGATCATCTCGGTGATACCGAAGCACACTACAGAAACCTTACACACCACTTCGGTCAGACCGAGATGGGTTTTGGTGACTCCGAGTTGCTAGGGTTTCACTGAGATTTACTTTCGGTCTCACCGATTCGCACAACCCGGTGGCACCGAGATGTACTAGTGCTATGGCCAGAGGCCAAATCGGTAGGACCGAAAATTTTGAATCGGTCGGTTCGAGATGCATTTGGCGGAAACATAAACCTAAAAATTTTACTCGCATCTAATCTACGGAGTTTGTAGTGTAACAGGAGTTCTCAATCCGTGGCATGAATTCAGGCAGTCCAATCGTGCATTGAATCAGAAATGGGAGCACGAGAGGGATTGAATCTCACCCTAACTCGGTGGAGATCCTCTACGGCAGGGCAGATTGCCGTTGACGGCGGCGAAATCCGGCGGCGAGGGCGCGCTGGAGACGACGGCGAAGTCCGAAGACGAAGGGCGACGGCAGCAACGGGGAGCGAGAACGAGTGGGGTCGAGAAATTTCAACCTTTCGGTCCGCGCGATATATATACCCGTACGCTGTCGGTAGCTCCGAGTTGGACAACTTAGTGGCACCGATATGTGTAACTGCACGCAGTATAGCACATCGGTGGCGCCGAAATGGTTCAATTCGGTAGCACCGAGATGGAAAACCTAGATCAATCTAAGTGATTTCGGTTGGACCGAGTTTGAGTGAATTAGTTCGGCCGAAATCAGATAGAAGGTTTTGGAGGTTCAGCCCTTTCAGATCGGTGGCTCCGAGTGCTCCTCACCCGGAGGGTCCGAAAATGACTTGTTCAATTTTTGTGATGCAGCAAGAATAGAATTTGAGACAAGAAAGCATAGATAGCTAGAGAAGGTACTTAGGCATTCTTGTACATCCACTTGGCCAGAAAAACCAAGACAATCCAAACAACAAATGGATGTCCTCAAATGATGAAAACATGCAAACCAACATGCTCACACAATAAGATAGCAAATGAAATATGTGTCAAACATGCACAACCAATTCTAGCATCTATCAAGCAATGACGATGACTAGGTCATCTATATGTGAGTATATTGACTTAGGAGCCAAATGAGAACATTTGATCATAGGTCATACTCATCGTTTAAGCACAAGTGGGGTTGCCACTTTTACATAAAGCATTGATGTGTTCACACCATTAGAGTTGCTTTAGCTCAATTGTTTAGAGCAAACCTCCCCCTAGATGTGATATTCCCCCTAAGAGGGATGAACTAACCTTGGGTTTTGTTGATGATGACTTCATGTAGATGTTGAAGATGTGGATGCTCAATGTTGATGTAGACCATCAAGAGTTGGGAGCAATCCTTTGGAGTTTTGTGCTTTCAATACCTACATGGGTTAGTCCCACACAAGGAACATACAAAGATATCCATAGACATAGAGTGAAATACACATATGATGATGTCCATGAATGCATTGAATACCTTGTCCCTTGCCTTACCAACAAGAGGGTTTGTGACTCCATGAACAAGTGCAAAATGTGGAAGTTGGTTGCACAAGTCCTTGCCATAAAGAATATGAGTGGAGTTTGTTGGCGGAGTCACCCTCAAGAACTCTCTAGTTCTTCTTCTTTTGGACCCACATCAACTTGATGGGAATCCTTGGATTGTAGTAGCACTTGATGAAGTAGAACTTGATGAAGTCTTGGGAACCCACTTGACCATGGCTTGAGGAGCTTCTTCTAATGAATCAATCTCTTCTTGAAGCTTGTTCTTGCCTTTTAGCTTGTGGTCTTGTGGTGGAAGATCTTATTGAGCTTGTGTTCCCTTGAAGGAAGTAGGATCATACTTCTCTTGTTGAGGAACAAACTTCGTCTTGGGGTATTGACCTTCTTCCCACTCAACTCCGTTTGCATTGAAATTTCGTTCAAAACCAACACCTTGGTTCTTCCGGTGCCTTCCTTGCTTGCGTACAATTTCCTCAAATTGCTTACTCCCGGCAAGACTCTTGTAGACACCTTTTTCTATAATTCCTTTCAATAGCATATTTTCTTGCTCAAGTGTAACTTGGCTAAGAGAATCATTAGTGGAATCAATAGAACTACTAGAGGCAACAACATTGGATTTAGCATTGTTATTGTTACTACTGGAGGTAGAACCCTTTTTACCCTTGTTGCTAGTTTGCTTAGGTTTAACTTGTGGCATAAAGGTAGACAAGAGTAAACGTTTGGCAAGATATGAAGAACTCTTCTTTCGAAGATCGTCATTGATAGCTTTAAGAAACTCATGCTCTTGCTCTAAATTTAGCTTCTCGAAGCGTAGCTTCTCATGAGTTCTTAGAAGTTCTCTATGATCCTCTTGAGTTGTTTCATGAGCTAACTTAAGAGCATTTAGTTCTTTAGTTAGATGCTCAATCTCCTTCATAGCATTGTCACTTGTTTCCTCTTGACTATCATGATTACTAGCATTTTCATTATAGCTCACATTACTATCCTTGTCAACAAGTAAATCATCATCACCAAGCAAATCATCTTCATCACAATTGAAATCAAGATACTCGGGGTGTGATGCCTTGGGGCCTTTTGCCATGAAGCATCTTCCAATTCCTTCATTTGGTGAGTCAAATAGATCATAGGAGTTGGATGACACAAGTGCAAGTCCGGCAACACCTTCATCTTGACTATAGTCGGAGTTGGAGTGATAACTTCTCTCGGAGTGGTTGTCGGAGTCGGAGCCGAAAACCCATTCACCAACATGAGCTTGATGTCTTCTTCTTGTGTAGCTCTTGGATGACCTGTCCTTCCTCTCTGAATCCTTGCTTCTTCGAGAGTGTCTTCGTTCATAACGATCATCTCTACTCCTTCTCTCCTTATGAGGTGATTCATCTCTTCTATGTCTTCCTCTTGGTGATTCGTCTCTTTTCTTGTAGGGAGCCGTACACTCATTGGAGTAGTGTCCGGGCTTCCCACAATTGTAACAATTACGGTCACGACTTGATGATCTTCTCTCATAATGTCTTGAGCTAGAGCTTCTTTCATTCCCTTTGTTCTTGTAGAACTTGTTGAACCTTTTCACCATTAGGCTAATATCTTCATTGGATACTAGCTTGTCACTTGGAGTTGTTAGAGCATCGGTTGAGGCTTTGTAAGCACCACTTGATTTGTTGTGCAGCTCTTCTTTGTCCTTGAGTGACATTTCATGAGCAACAATCCTTCCAATGACTTCCGTGGGCTTGAGATCTTTGTAATTTGGCATCATTGGGATCAATGTGCAGACGGTATCATATTTTCCATCCAAAGCTCTAAGTATCTTCTTGATGATGAATCTATCGGTCATCTCTTCACTTCCTAAGCCGGCAATCTCATTTGTGATGAGAGCAAGCCTATAGTACATCTCAGCGACTCCTTCACCATCCTTCATCTTGAACTTGTCAAGTTGACTTTGAAGCACATCCAACTTAGATTCCTTGACGGACTCGGTACCCTCATGCATATCAACCAAAGTATCCCAAATTTCCTTTGCATTCTCGAGGCGGCTGATTTTGTTGAATTCTTCAGGACATAAACCGTTGAATAGAATGTCACAAGCTTGAGCATTGTATTGCAACATCTTCAATTCTTCCGGGGTTGCTTCACGATCCGGTTCCTTGCCATCCTCAAAGAAGTCACCTTGCAAGCCAACACGAACAACAGCCCAAACGGCGGGGTTATAACTAAGAATATGCATTTTCATCTTATGTTTCCAACTAGCAAAGTTTGTACCATCAAAATATGGACCTCTACGGTGATAATTACCCTCACTAGACGCCATACTCTCCTAGGTTGTGAAACCAAGGCTATGATCACCAAAGCAATGGAAATCAAGGCTTACGGAGACCAAAGCTCTGATACCACTTGTAGGATCGAAAATATGTCTAGAGGGGGGGTGATTAGACTACTTGACCAAATAAAACCTAACCTTTTCCCAATTTTAGTTGTGGGCAGATTTTAGCAATAATACATGTCAAGCATCACCCTACACATGCAATTCTAAGAGTATAGCAGCGGAAAGTAAACAATTGCATATGTAAGTAAAGGAGGGGATCGGAGATTTCAAATGCAATGAAGACACGGTGGTTTTTGGCGTGGTTCCGATAGGTGGTGCTATCGTACGTCCACGTTGATGGAGACTTCAACCCACGAAGGGTAACGGCTGCGCGAATCCACGGAGGGCTCCACCCATGAAGGGTCCATGAAGAAGCAACCTTGTCTATTCCACCATGGCTTACGTCCACGAAGGACTAGCCTCACTCGGGGTAGATCTTCACGAAGTAGGTGATCTCCTTGCCCTTACAAACTCCTTGGTTCAACTCCACATCATGTTGGAGGCTCCCAAGTGACACCTAACCAATCTAGGAGACACCACTCTCCAAAAGGTAATAGACGGTGTGTCGTTGATGAACTCCTTGCTCTTGTGCTTCAAATGATAGTCTTCCCAGCACTCAAACAACTCCTCACAGATTTGGCTATGGTGGAAGAGGGATTTGAGTGGAAAGCAACTTGGGAAAGGCTAGAAATCAAGATTCAAATGGTAGGAATGGAATAGCTTGATCTCAACACATGAGTAGGTGGTTCCCTCTCAGAAAATGTATGGTGGAAGTGTTGGCACGTTCTGATGGTTCTCCTTACTGAGAAGGAAGTGGTGGAGGGGTATATATAGCCTCCACACAAAATCCAACCGTTACACACTTTTGACCCAACTCGGTGGCACGGAAACCATAATCTCAGTAGCACCGAACTGTGTAAAAGATATGAACTTTAGGAATCTCGGTGGGACCGATACGAACAACTCGGATGGACCGAAGTGCAATGGCTAGGGCAAACCTCATCTCGGTGGCACCGATTGCATCAACTCGGTAAGACCGAAGTGAAGCAATAAGGCAACAGAGAGTTGGCAAGCCATCTCGGTGAGACCGATTTGCAAAACTCGGTGAGACCGAAGTAAGTGCAAACGATTACAGAGAGTTGGCAAGGCCATCTCGGTGAGACCGAGATCCATTTCGGTGGATCCGATTTGTTAGGGTTTTGGCAGTGGCTAACTCTTGGATGAACTCGGTGGGGCCGGATAGAGAATTTCAGTGGGGCCGAGTTGGAATGTAGGTTTTGGACATATTTGGGTAGAGAGAGTGGTTGAGGGTTTAGGAGTATTGTCACTAAGCACTTGAGCAAAAATACCATTAAGCAACACCTCATCCCCTTTTAATAGTATTGGCTTTCCTATGGACTCAATGTGATCTTGGATCACTAAACCAAAAATGTAGAGTCTTGATCTTTTGCCAATCCATGTCCTTAGCATTTTGAGGGGTCCACGTTTCTAGTCCATGCCATGCCAATCATTGAACATCCTGAAATCTTTAACTTGAATGGACATTAGTTCAATGAGATATATGTTGTTATGAATTACCAAAACCACCAAGGGAGCAAATGTGCTTTCACCGACTCCTTGCATCCTCTTCCTCCCCTTGCCTCCAAAGCTCCTTCACGCATCAATGGCACCCACTGGCAAGAAGGGCAGGGTGGCGGCCGGGGCCCCGACCGTGGCGGCCTTGGAGTCGGCCCTGCGGCGCTCGCTCGTCTGCAACCGGGAAGGGTTGGATAAGGTGCTGCCGATGACCGCTGGCGACCACAATGAGTGGAAGGTGATGTGGATCTGGCCGGGGTCGCGCACGCCATGCGACCTGGAGGCGACAACCTTCCCCTTCTTCCTCCACACCGTCTTCGCATTACCAGATCCATGTGCTTCATCTCCAGCCGAACTCCATCCTCCTCCTCTCCATGTTCGCCTATTTCTGCAATGCATTTGTGGGCATGAAGCCCTCTGTGGCACTCTTCCGCCACTTCTTCAGCTTGCGGCTGACCGTAGCGGGCCAGCGCTCAGCGTGCGCTTCGTTCCTCAGCGTCAAGGGGACGGAGGACGACACCATCAACTTGAAGATCTCGAAGAAGGTGGAGGGCTACACGCAGCGTTGGGTCTACATGGACGCGCGCCAGTATAGCCCTCTGCTGATAATCCCGACGGACCCCGCCGTGAAGAGCTCCGGATCGGAGCACGCCCAGCTCTCAGGCCCATTTCTGGGATAAATCACAGAATAGCCTCAAGTCATACCAGCCCCAAGAACAACTGGTAGACTTCCTTGATATAGATAACCAGTACAAATATAATATTACACTGGGTTGAGTCAGAGGGCTCAACAATTATTACAAGCTTGCCAATATACTACGGTGGTGGAATAAGACAGTGGTGTGGTGGTGGTACAACACTGGTACAATAAAATAAAGTCAAGCGTCAGTGTGAGGCTTGGCTATTTTATTGGTGTAGCGGAAACACAGTGGATGATACATGTGGTAGACTCCAAGATCACAGGTTGACTGACTGGGAACACCTCTAAGCGTCAGGCTTGCTAGCGCAATCTCCTTCCACAAGCTCGTCCTCCTCCAGGTATGGCCAATAAAATAGCCAGGGACAAGCCAGTGAGTACGTTGGAATGTACTCGCAAATATTATGAACAAAAGATATACCGAATGCATATGCTCATGCTGGATTAAATGAGATGCATATGTTGGCTAAAATTAAATTATGGCATGATAAATATTAGCATGTGCAGAAGTATGAGTAAATAAAATGTTAGTGACAAACCAAGAAAGTTAAAAGTGGACAATCGGGCGAGACAGGACCGCCCGAGAATCCAAAAGAAAATATAAAGTGGAGAATCGGGCGAGACAAGACCACCCGAGTATCCAAGAGAAATGCCAAACGGGTGTCTAAAAGAGAATCGGGCGAGACAGGACCGCCCGAGAACTCAAGCGACGCCACAAGAGGTCTTGAAAAGAAATGCCAAACGGGTGTCTAAAAGAGAATCGGGCGAGACAGAACCGCCCGAGAACTCAAGCGACGCCACGAGAGGTCTTGAAAAGAAATAAAACCGAGTGTCCGGGGTAGTCCAGCCAGCCCCTGAGACAATCAGGAAATAAAATAAGAGAAACGGGTTAGTCCACAATAATATGCATAGTAATAATAATACTTATGTCAATAGCATCTATGATAACAAAAATTATCCATGATGGCATTAGGGTGACAATGATTATCCTGCAAAATAATTCATGCTCAAATTAATTATTTCCTCCGGAGACCGACACCGGGACCGACACTTGACCCTTCCCAGCTAACGTCCTTGACCGCGGACATGGCTATTCGAATAGATATAACTCTGCAGAGGGTGTACTCTTTACCCATGTGTATGAGATTTCTTTAGTCAGCACCGTGACGCTGGCTAATTCCCATTACGGTCTTTGGGTTGAAAACACGCCTGACCAGCACACACCAGATTAACTTTCCGGATGCCAGGAATCACCCAAAGCATCGTTCAAAAAAAACTCTAAGTCGGGGAGACTACAATCTCGAATAGCATGGGATCACTATTCATACGCGCGGATTACAAGGGGTGCCCCCCTCTCGGCCCAGCCGGATACACCCATGCCCCCTGACCTGATGACTGGCATTAGTCTATGGCCATGGAAACCCTCATCATGGCCCTCTATGTGGTGTGTACACGGACAGGGGTTAGCAACTTACTAAACCGTACTTCCCTCGCGGAAAGACTCGTGGCAGCACGGTGTTTAGCTAGCTGTGACGGAACAAGACTCGATCTAGGTCGACTCAGGAGGTGTTGTTATTATGACCGGAATACTCCACATATGTCACCGTGACACCACCGTGTCAAAACGTGACCCATGCCCACCGGCACGTCCAAGGCAGGAGTACACTCCTGGTTCTCACCATATCCACACGTTAGCAAGATACCATGATGCATGCAAGAAATCCACAAGGTGACATGACCATGCATGCATACACTATTACTACATATGCGGTGCAATATCAAACCGATGCAACCATGCATGCAATTCACCATATCCCAAGTTCAAAAATGCTTGCCTTGATCAAAGTAGTCAGAAAGTGATCCCTCGAAATTCCCGGTAAAGTTCCCCTCTTCGTTTTCTGGAAAATTCAAATTCAAATTCAAATTAAAAAATTTGCAACAGTACCAAAAGTTGTCTCAAAATATTTTCAAATAAATACTACAAAAATCTAGAGAGAAAAATAAGAATTTCAAAAAAAGAATCAACTCAAAAAGAGTTATGGTTAAAAAATTATTAAACTTTCAAATCCAGGGGCCTTTCTGCAAAAGTCCAGGTCCCTGTGCTGTTTAAACAGAAAACGCTTCGGGCGGAATACGCCTTTCAGTGGAGAAGGCGTAAAGTGCAGAATACGCCTTCAGTTTAAAAGCAGAAAAAAAAAGAAAACGCTGACGGGTGGGGTCCACCCGTCAGGTTCAAATTTGAACACGCTCGCGCGTGAGAACAGAGAGACAGCGGTGATCACCAGCGACGATCGCCGGGGTTTCAGCGAGCGGTGATGATCGGAGCGTGTTCAGGGAGTTCGTCCGCGTCGGTGGGTGGCGGTGGTGGTCGCCGGCGAGCACCAGAATGATGGCGAGGTCGACGCCGGCGGACGGTGGTTTCGGGCGAGGTGGGATCTCGTCGGAGAGAGCTTCTGTTGTCGAATTGAAGCGGGGAATCGATGAGAGGGAGCAAGAGATAACGACTGGTGGATTTTGGAGGGTGGAGAAGGCCTAACGGCGACGGGGGCTTCTCGGGTGCCGCAGTGGATCTGGTGGTCGGAGAGGAAGAAGACGACTTCTTCGAGGTCAAGTGAGTGCGGGGGAGTTCGATTGGGGATGTGTGTGGGTCATGGATGCTCAGAACGGAGCTCGGGAGCTCCTTATATAGGCGATCAGAGGAGGTCAGAGGCGGAGCAGATTACGTCGGAGTTAATCCGGCCGGCGAGGTTGCTAGGGGCGGTGGTCAAAGGCGGTGCGGAGTTGATGAGGCCGGTGGTGCACTCTAGAAGCTTTAGCATGGACGAGATCGAGCACTGCGGCCTTATCCACGGCGAGGCTCGCGTACGGCCATGGCGGGTGTCATTCAACTCCGGCGACTGACAGTGGGCCCCAGAGGGCTTGGGCGGCGTGGCGATGATGCGGAGGAGATGCCTCGTGGAGAGAGAGGTAGGTGGAGGGAGCAGCAGAGAGGATTGATGGCGGCCGTGGTCGAGCCGATCCATTCGGCCGCCGCGGCTAAGGGCGGTGGTAGCTGCACCGGCCGATCACTGTGTCGTCGGCGGTGAGCCACTCACCAGAGGGGTCCGGGGTGGATCATTGATGGCCAGAGGAGGCGTGGAGGACAACGGGAGGCGATGGAGTGCAGTGCATGGCGACGTCTCTCTCTGCCTCTGAATTGATTCAGTTAACTGAATCTCTGACAGTGGTGAACAGTACACACTTGAGGTGTATGATGAAATGACAGAGAGTGCTAGGTATTTTAGGAATTTGTGGTAATTTTTGTGGTGAGGTGTTGAAGCATATAAGAGGGTCTGGCAAAGTTTCAGAATTTTTGGAGCAATTAAAAATAGGTTTTGGCCATGGAGTTTGAATCTGGACCAAATTTGAAATGGATGGAATTTGAAAATTTTGAACTGTAGAACCCAAAGTTTTTGGTGAAATGGGTTGTGGGTACTGCCCAGTTGTTGGGGTAATTTTTGTGGGTGCAGAAGAATCATAGAAAATATGGTTCCTTTGTAAACCAAAGAAACTAGGATAAATATAAATTTCAACTTTGGAATTTATTTAAAATGGAAGAAATATTTTTGTCAAGAGGAAAAATATTGGACACTGTCATAGAATGTGGGAATGACTTGAGGGATAATTTATTGGGAAAATTTAGAAGGGCTTGAAAGAAGTGAAAAGGGCCATTTCCTTGGAATAAATTTAATTATTCCAGAAACTTTTCCAAAGAGAAATATTTTTGATCTTCCCATAAATAATTACCCAAGTAAATAACCATCCAAATCAGAACCATTTAAAATTTTGAAACCCAATTAAAAATTAAAATTGATTTTCAGAACAGAAGAAGCAAAAGAAGAAAAAGGCCATAATAATTCAAAGTATTTTCTTTTTGAAGAAAAGATTTGAAAATTCAAAGAAAATATTTTGGGGTGTTACACCAGCTCACCGACCCCAAGCTGGCGCCGCTTTGGGGGAGGATGGACGAGCTAAAAGCCGCGAAGGAGACGGGAGCGATAGTCGTCAGGGAGTTCCTGCGTCGGCACATCGCCCCCCTCCAGAAGTGCTCCCGCCCGGTGTGGGCCATCACTGGCTCCAAGGACTCGATGCGGCTGAGCGTCGACAACCTGGCGCCGGGGCTGGTGGATGAGGTGTTGCATCTCCTGATGGGTGAGGAGGCAGGAGACCCGCCCCAAGATGGGCTCCCCTGTATCGCTACTCGAACAGGGATGAGCTGGTCGAGGAGATGCCGCGCTTTGACCAGTGGGGCTTGATCCCGGAGGGCCACGAGGGGCCTCGCGACAACCCTCTCTTGGTGCTGCCCGGCTTGGGAGGCCATGACGAGGCCGAGGCCTCAGCAAGCGCCGCGGAGGAGGGTGACGGCGGCGTGGCCTCGCGAACCCGCCGTCAGCAGTTGCTCGAGCTCGACGACGACGACGACGAACAATTCATAATCGCGCCCTCCCGGCCCTTGCGCACGGGAGGTGAGGGAAGCAACAGTGCGGGGGATGACGTGCCCCTAGCGGAGAGGACCGGCGCCAGTGACACGGCCGCCAGGCCCCCTCCCGAGAAGATTGGGACCGGCGACGAGGCCGCCGCACCCCCTGCAAAGGAGACCGGCACCAACCCGGCGGAGGAGGACCTCGTCAAGTCCCGCGCCGAGCCCTCCAGAGCGCGCTCGAGCGAGCCGCGTGAGTTCGGCAGCGGCAACCGCTCGCTACCAAAATTGAAGAAGAGGAAGTGGGTTCTGTCAGGCCATTGGGAACCAGGGTACCTCGGCTCGTCTGCCTACGACCCAGGAAACGACGCTTGGCGAAGGCCCAAGGCGTGGCCCATCTAAGGGTGCCGCAGGGCAAAGACATCTCGTGAGGCACCAGCCTCCTGAGGGCCCCTCCTCAAGGCGCGAGCCACCAAGACTTAGCCGCAGCAGCGGCGGAAGCCTCGCGAGGCGGCCTCCCGAGGCGGCCCCCCCGAGGCGGCTGCCCGAGGTCGACCGAGCCTGACGCCAACCGCGCGGTCCTGTGTCCACCACGTGGGTGACGCGTGTGGCGATGAACAGCGGTAGAGGCCATGCCAGCGGGAGCGGACAGAGAGGCTTTCCTCTTTGGTGCTAAAGGGGCAGCCCCAGCTTCCCACCTCCAAAGCAAGTCCCAAGGACTGCCTGTTTGGTGAAAGAAGACCAAGACAGCAAGGCACACAGGGCGGAGGTCACCACCGAGCCCACCGGCGCATCATGGATCATGCTTTTGTAGGCGAATACCGACTTTAGCCAAGATAGCCTGAGCGCCTCTCCCCTTTCAAAAACCCGCCAAGTGTGGATCCCTTCCCGCCTATATTTTCAGGGGAAGAGGACCAAGGCGGATATAAAAGGGACAGTGCAGCCATTGTAGAGGGGGACCGATTCCTTCGTCTCTTACCTTGTACGCGAGAACACCTTCTTGCCCATTGCAATCCCAGCCACAAGCAGGAGTAGGGTTTTACACCGCAAGGTGGCCCGAACCTGGGCAACCGTCGTGTCCCCTGTCGTGCTCCGCGCTAGCGCTCTCGCCGTAGCCTTGCCGTGGTCACCCTTGGTTGGCAGGAAGAAGCTCGCCCCCAGTGTTCGAACCTTTGGGTCCCCGGAGCCTCGATTCCGACATTTGGCATGCCAGGTAGGGGGCGACTTCAGTTCTTCTTGCCTCCTCATCGCCATGGCCGACGCTCGCCATGAGCGCTACGCGCGCCGAGCTGCCAGGGTGGCCCAGACGGAGCCTGTCGCCCATGACGACAGTCGACGCCGCGCCGCCGGCGCCGCCACCGACCCCGCTGCGAGGGAGCAGCAGGCTTCCTCCCTCCACCCGTCTGTGCAGGCCTACGGCCACACCGCCATGGCCTCTTCGCTCACCCGGTGCGATGCGCCGACCCCGCAGGCCGCGCTGCTCATGGCGCGCGAGCTCCTGCACTACCGCCCCACCGACGCCGGCTACGACGCCTGGCTCATTACCGAGCTCGTTAACGCCGTGGGAGAAGCTCCAGCGCCTTCCCACTGACTCCCCCCTCTGCCTTCCCGCGCCGGAGACGTAGCACAAGGCGCTCCTCCACCGCCCCCTCCGTCCAACGAGGTCGCCCGACGCCGGCGCGATGCGCGGCCACGTGAGCTGTCCCGCGGCGCGTCCTCTCTGGTCCGCGACGAGGCCAGCTGCCAGATGGTCCGGCGCGCGGCTCCCGACACGCACGTGCTCCTTGAGCAGCAGCGCCAGCACCAAGACAGGACCATCTAGGAAGTCGCGGCGGTCGGTCACCAGAACCGCGCCACCCTCGCCGGTGGCGTTCCCTCGAGCTGCGTGGGCTGCTGTGCCTTCACCCGCGAGCTACGCCGTGTGGTGTGGCCCACCAAGTTCAAGCCAGACCTGCCTCCACGCTATGACGGCACCCCCAACCCCGTAGAGTTCCTGCAGCTCTATGACCTAAGCATCGAGGCATCGAACGGCCACGACAAGGTCATGGCAAACTGGTTTCCCATGGCCCTCAAGGACGGCCCACGCTCATGGCTCATGAACCTCCCCGAGGCGTCCATCTCCTCGTGGGCCAACCTCTGCCGGCAATTTGTCGCCAACTTCAAGGGCACCCATGAGTGCTCCCTCACGCTCAACGACTTGCACGCCGTGTGCCAGCGCCCTGACAAGACTCTCCACAAGTATATCCAGTGCTTCAGCCATGTGCGCAACAAGATCCCACGTGCCTCCGAGGCCGCTATCGTCTCCGCATTCTCCAATGGCGTCACGGACGTCTGGATGCGCGAGAAGCTCACCATCAACGACGAGCTTGACTCCATGCTCGAACTGTTTGACCTCGTCGATAGGTGCGCCAAGGTCGAAGAAGGCCGTCTCTTCGCCCACAACGACCCCTACGCGACGCCAGACGCCGCCAAGGCCAAGAGCAAGGACACCAAGCGCAAGGGCCCTGTCGTGCTCGCGGCGGAGCCCGAGCAGAAGCGCAGCCATGAGCGTGACGAGCCCAAGAGGGACAACCGCCCTCTCTGCGCCTACCACAACTCGCACTCCCATAGCACTAAGGACTACCACGAGCTCAAGCTGCTTCGCGACGAGCGCCTGGGCCGCCGCAGCGATCGCAACGACCGCGGCACCGGCCGTGGAGGTGGCCGCAATGGCAACCGCTGGGGAGACCGCAACGGCAATGGCAACTTCCTCCAGGGCTGGCACGACCAGCCTCACGAGGCCGCCTGGTGCGACCAGCCTCGTGAGGCCAACCCTCAGGCCAACGCTGCTCCCCAACCGTTGCCGCCGCCTCCCCGAAGGAACGATGGCAACCAGGCTGACGAGGGTGCTGGGGGCTACCAGGAACCTGGCGGCGTGGCTTGCATCCTTGGTGGGGCCCAGGCTCCCGCGTCCAACTGCCACTTCAAGTTGTTCTCGCGCGAGGTGAACGCTGCCCTCCTGAGGCCTGAGGCTTCTAGTCCCCTCAAGTGGTCGCAGTACGCAATCACCTTCGACTCCAACGATCACCCCAAGTCCTCAAGCGCAGCGGGCACGGTCCCCATGTTGTGCACCCCCACCATCAGCAACGTTGCCGTCACCAAGACGCTCATCGACGGAGGTGCCGGCCTCAACTTGATCTCCATCTAGACCTTCGAGCAGCTCCAAGTGCCCTACGACCAGCGGATGCCGACCAGGCCCTTCTCCGGAGTGACTGATGGCTCCACCATCCCTCTGGGGCAAGTGCGCCTTCCCGTCACCTTTGGCACCCGCAAGAACTACCACACCGAGCTCATCGACTTCGACGTGGCGCACATCGTCCTGCCGTACAACGCCATCCTGGGCTACCCGGCACTCGCCAAGTTCATGGCAGCGACCCACCATGCCTACAACGTCCTCAAGATGCCGGGTTGCAGTGGCATCATCACCGTCTGCTGCAACGAGAAGGACGCGGTCCGCTCCCTCGAGAGCGCCTACAAGGCTACCGCCACCGCCTATCCTGCCGATGAAGACGTCGCCGAGCCTCATGAGGCCGCACCCATGAAGAAGAAGCAGCTGTTCTCTCAAGACCGCGCCGAGACAAAAAAAGTGTCGGTGGACGGCAGCGGCTCAGGCCCTGCCTTCACCATTGGCGCTGGCCACTCCCCTGCATAGGAAGACGCGCTCGTCACCTTCCTTCAGGCAAATTCGGATGTGTTCGCCTGGACGTCATCTGATTTGTCCGGTGTGCCGAGGGAGGTGATCGAGCACCACTTAGCGGTGTGCCCCAACGCACGCCCCAAGAAACAGAAGGCACGGCGCTAGGCGCCAGAAAAGCAAGATTTCATCGTTAAGGAAGTTCAGAAGCTCCAAGAGGCTGGAGTCATTCGTGAGGTGCGCCATCCTGAATGGCTTGCCAACCCAGTCGTGGTGCCCAAGAAGTGTGGCAAAGAGCGAATGTGCGTTGACTTCACGAGCCTTAACAAGTTCTGCTCTCGAGATCCTTTTCCACTGCCCCGCATCGACCAGATCGTGGACTCCACTGCCGGGTGCAAGTTGCTATGCTTCCTAGATGCCTTCTCAGGCTACAACCAAATCAAGATGGCGACTGAAGATGTGGAGAAAACGGCCTTCATCACCCCCTGCGGCATATTCTGCTACATCTGCATGCCCTTCGGCATTAGGAGCGCCGGAGCCACATTCCAGAGGCTGATGCGCATCGCCTTGGGGCCCCAGATGGGGAGGAACGCTGAGGCCTACGTCGATGACAACGTTGTCAAGACTCGTAAGGCCTGGTCCCTCCTCGCGGACCTCAAAGAGACGTTCGACAATATGCGCAAGGTCAACCTCAAGCTCAACCCAGACAAGTGCGTCTTTGGGGTTCCCTTTGGCAAGCTGCTTGGCTTCCTGGTCTCCCACCGTGGCATCAAGGCCAATCCTGAGAAGAGCAAGGCCATCGAGAAGATGTGTCCTCCCTAGAGCCTCAAGGAGATGCAGCGCCTGGCGGGATGCATGGCCTCGCTTGGCCGATTCATCTCCAAGTTCGGCGAGCGAGCCCTGCAATTCTTCAAGCTCATGAAGAGATCCGGCCCCTTCAAGTGGACTCCCGAGGCCAACGCTGCCTTCGAAGACCTCAAGAGGTACCTCACGAGCCCGCCATCATGGTCGTGCCGCGCTCTCGTGAGCCTTTGCTCCTATACTTGGCGGCCACTCCCCAGACGGCCAGCGCGGCCCTGGTGGCAGTTTGAGAAGAGCGCGTCTGCGCACAGAAGAAGCTTGCCGCGCCAGTGCCTCCCGAGGTGGCGCCGTCGCCTGCTGAGATCCCGCCTCGGGAGGCCCTTGGCGCGTCGCCTCCCGAGGCCGTGCCTCCACCTGCTCGGGGCCTTCCTCAGGAGGCCTCCAGTGAGCCGCCTCGCGAGCTGCCTCCCGAGCTTCCTAAGCCTCATGAGCCCCTCGGGCCCCCTGAAGACCAAGCTGCCATGGTAATTACTCACCTCGTCGAGCACCCCGTGTACTTCGTCAGCACAGTACTGCGAGATGCGCGCGAGCGCTATCCCATGTAGCAGAAAGCTCCTCCTCGCTCTTCTCGTCGCCTCCAGGAAGCTACGCCACTACTTCCAAGGCCATCCCATCAAGGTGATCTCGTCTTACCCCCTGGAGCAAGTCCTGCGCAGCCCCAACGCTGCTGGCCGCGTCGCCGAGTGGAACATCAAGCTGCAAGCCTTCGAGCTGGAATTCTGCACCACGAGAGTGATCAAGGGTGCAGCCCTGGCTGACTTCGTAGTGGAATGGATGGATCCGCCCTAGGAGGAGCCTCGCGAGGCCGAATCCCTCTTGCTTAGGGACGAGGCGCCAGGCGGATGGTCCATGCACTTCGATGGTGCCTTCTCCCGATAGGGCACAGGGGATGGCGTCATGCTCACCTCGCCAACAGGAGACAAGCTCTACTACGCCGTCCAGCTCTGCTTCAAGCGCGACAACAAGGTCTCCAACAACATCGCAGAGTACGAAGGCCTCATCGCCGGACTCAAGGCTGCCTCTGCTCTGGGCATCAAACGCCTCACCATCAAGGGCGATTCGCAGCTCCTCGTCAACTTCTCCAACAAAAGCTACAAGCCCGAGGATGAGCACATGGCGGCCTATCTGGAAGAGGTACGTAAGCTTAAGAAGCATTTCGTGATGGCCTCGCAAAGGCGGTGGAAGGCAATGTGAGCGCGTTACTCGGGAAGTACTCCTGCGGCAGCGGCGAGAGCTCCGACGGTGACGGCGCCGGCGAAGACGACGACGGCGTGAGCTCCTAGGGTGCTTTTTCCCTTTGTCACCCTGCGCTAGATCGATGTGGCCCGTGGGGGCGTGACGACGATGCCCTGATGTTAAATACCTTATGTTTGCTATAATGGACATTCGAGCCCTCGCGAGGCTTTCTCTTTTTGCTTGCCATGATGCTCTACGTTGTCAGGGCCCAGCTCTTGAGCGGCCATAGCCGTCGCTGGTATGTCAGGTCGCGATGCCTGGACAAGGCCAGGAGGCGAGGGGGCACCGGGAGCTAGTGAGGGTTCCTGAGGCGCGATGCTCAGGGAGCCCGTCTTTAACGCACAAGCGGCTTGCGCCAAGAGGAATACTGGCGCTCGTGAGGCCGTCGGAGGGGAAGGCTCGAGAGACGGCGAGGGTGGCTCGCGAGATGGGAGACTTAGCCCTCCAGTAGGTAGTATGGTGGGCCGTCTCTCGCAGGGTACGTCTTGTGAGGGTTCCGCTCGCAAGGTCTCCTGCTGGGACGGCCGCTAAGGGTTAGTCCCAGAGGCGGTGCCTGCTGGCCTCCTGAGGTCCTGAGGGTGCTACCTCGCGAGATCCTTCCAGGGGCCTGCTCCTGAGATAGCTGCACGCAGAGCACTTAACGACAGCGTGCGCTCATCCGTTCGTTCATGGGTATTATGCGAGGAGACAGGACACCAAGGACCTTGGTGGGGTGGCGTGCACGGGGCAGGCCCGCGAGCCAGAGCCTGGTCGCTTGGATTTTCCAGTGCTGCTGGGACTGACCCGAGCGCAGGCACCGTGTCCAGCCCCCGCTCGCGTGAGGCGCATGAGAGACGTCATGAGCGCGCGAGGCTCGTGAGGCAAGGTGAAAACAAAACTCCATATAAGGAAATGGAAATTTACTGAGGCAAGAGAGCAACCCATTACATAACCAAATAAAGATGCGGCTGCCGTGTCCGGCATGGGTCAGCTTGACGTTGGTGCAACCCGTGGGGCGCCCTCAATTACACACCAAAACGAGAAAAAGAGTGCTGCCGTGTCTGGCAGGGGTCAGCTTGAGGCTGGTGTAGCCCGTAGGGCGCCCTCAGTTGATTGTTCCGCCAGCGCGGAGCATGGGGCTTCCACAGGGGTGTGGGTATGATCGCGGGTCGATCGTTCCGCCAGCGCGGAGCATGGGGCTTCCACTGGGGCGTGGGCGGGAGCTCTCGCGGGCCCATCAGGCGAACGCAATGAGAGGCTCCGGGGCATGTACAGCCCCGTTTTGTTCGTACTCGTGAGGGTCACGGGTAGAACTTGCGGAGGTGTTGGATGTTCCAGGCGTTAGGCACAGGAACTCCGTCCTCCATCTCCAGCTGGGCTGAGCCGGGCCTGGAGACATGAGTAACCCTGAAAGGGCCATCCCACATAGGTGAGAGTTTGCGTAGTCCCTCTCTGGAGAGGATTCTGCGCAGGACGAGGTCGCCGACCTCGAGAGTGCGAGGGTGGATGTTGCGGCTGTGGTAGCGGCGCAAGGCCTGCTGGTACCTCGCGGCACGAAGGGCGGCCTAACGGCGGCCCTCCTCAAGGAGCAGCAGATCGGTCTCCCGCGAGCCATCCTGGCGTGCCTCGTCGAAGGAAAGGACTCGTGGGGAGCCGTGCTTAAGCTCCAGTGGGAGGACCGCCTCAGCGCCGTAGACGAGGAAGAAGGGCGTCTCGCCAGTAGGCTTGCTCGCCGTCGTGCAGATGGACCATAGCACGAACTACAGCTCGTCAAGCCATCCCTTGCCGCAGGCCTCAAGTTTCTTCTTGAAGCTCCTTGTCTTGAGGCCCTTGAGGACCTCGGCGTTGGCGCGCTCGGCCTGGCCATTGCTTCGCGGGTGCGCCACCGAGGCGTAGCAGATCTGCGTGCCGAGGCTGGCGCAGTAGGACTTGAAGAGGCCGCTCGTGAACTGGGAGCCATTGTCAGTGATGATGTGATTGGGAACTCCAAAGCGGCTCACGAGGCCCTTGATGAACTTGACGGCGGAGCCTGCCGGGATGGTGCGCACCGGTTCGACCTCCGCCCACTTGGTGAACTTGTCGATGGCGACGTAGAGGTAGCGATAACCACCAGCCGCGCGAGGGAAAGGCCCCAGGATGTCCAGCCCCCAGACCGCGAAGGGCCATGAGAGGGGGATCGTCTGGAGGCCCTGCGCCGGTTGGTGGATCTGCTTGGCGTGGAATTGGCAGGCCTCGCAGGCTTGGACCAGCGCGGTAGCGTCGCGTAGAGCAGTGGGCCAGTAGAAGCCGCTGCGGAAAACCTTACCAACGAGGGTGCGTGATGAAGAGTGGTGGCCACAGTCTCCTCCATGTATGTCAGCCAGCAACTCGCGCCCTTGCTCTTCAGAGATGCACCGCAGCGAGACGCCATTGGGGCGCCTGCGGTATAGCTCGCCATCTTGTACGCAGTAGGTGGTGGCCTGCCGGGCCACGCGCTCCGCTCCCGAGTCCTCCTCCGGCAAGGTGCCGCGAAGAAAGTAAGCCTTGAGCTCCGCGGCCCAGCTATCTGCCTGAGGCTCGAGCGCCAGCAGCAGGCGGGCTCCTGAGGCCGGGCCACAGTCTGGCGCGCCCGTGGGTGGCGCGGGCGGTAGTTCCTCGCGAAGGAGCGTCGTGCTCGCGGCTGGGGGTGCGGCGGATGGCTTGAGGAGCCTTTCCTCAAAGATGCCGGGGCTTTGGGGCTCGCGACGTGACGCTCGTTTGGCGATGTCGTCGGCCTCTTTGTTGCTGCCACGGGGGATGTGCTGCAGCTCCAGGCCAAGAAAGCGCTTCTCAAGTTTACGTACCTCTTCCAGGTAGGCGGCCATGTGCTCGTCCTTGGGCATGTAGCTTTTGTTGGAGAAGTTGACGAGGAGTTGCGAATCGCCCTTGATAGTCAGACGCTTGATGCCTAGGGCGAACGCGGCCTTGAGGCCGGCGATGAGGCCCTCATACTCTGCGATGTTGTTGGAGACCTTGTCGGTGTGCCTGAAGCAGAGCTGCACAGCGTAGTAGAGCCTGTCTCCTGTTGGCGAGGTGAGCATGACCCCAGCCCCTACGCCCTGTCGGGAGAAGGCGCCATCGAAGTGCATGGTCCATCCGCCAGGCGCCTCATCCCCTGGCAGGAGGGACTGGGCCTCGCGAGGCTCATCCTCGTACGTGTCCGTCCATTCTGCCACGAAGTCGGCCAGAGCCGCACCTTTGATGACTCTGGTGGTGGAGAACTCCAGTTGGAAGGCTTGCAGCTCGATGTTCCACTCGGCGACGCGGCCGGCGGCGTTGGGGCTGCGCAGAACTTGCTCCAAGGGGTAGGAGGAAATGACCTTGATGGGATGACCCTGAAAGTAGTGGCGCAGTTTCCTGGAGGCGACGAGGAGCACGAGGAGAAGCTTCTGCTGCATGGGGTAGCGCTCGCGCGCATCGCTTAGCACAGTGCTGACGAAGTACACGGGGTGCTTGACGAGGCGCGTAGCTATTGTGATGGCTTGCTCCTCAAATGCCTCGGAAGGCTCGGGAGACTCGCGAGACTCGGGAGGCTGGCGAGGCTCAGGAGGCTTGTGGGGGACGGCGGCCTCATGAGGCTCAGGAGGCTCGCGAGGCCCCGGGGGCTCACGAGGCTCAGCGGTCTCGAGAGTCTGTAGGGGCGCCGAGGGTTTTTCTTTGGCATGGGCGCGCTCCTCCCGCACCGCTACCAACGCCGCGCTGGCCGTCTGGGGGTGGCCGCCAAGTACAGGAGCAAGGGCTCGCGAGAGCGCGGCGCGACCATGATGGGCGGGCTCGTGAGGTACCTCTTGAGGGCTTCAAAGGCGGCGTCTGCCTTAGGAGTCCACTTGAAGGAGTCGGACCTCTTCAGGAGCTTGAAGAAGGGCAGGGCTCGTTCGCCAAACTTGGAGATGAAACGCCCTAAGGACGCCATACACCCCGCCAAGCGCTGCATTTCCTTGAGGGTCCGGGGAGGGCGCATTTTCTCAATGGCCTTGATCTTCTCTGGGTTGGCCTCAATGCCACGGTGCGAGACCAGGAAGCCGAGGAGCTTGCCGGAGGGGACTCCGAAGACGCACTTCTCCGGGTAGAGCTTGAGGTTAACCTTGCGCAGGTTGGCAAATGTCTCCTGGAGGTCCGCGATGAGGGATCCAGCCTCGCGAGATTTGACCACGATGTCGTCGACGTAGGCCTCCGCATTCCTTCCCATCTGAGGCCCCAGAGTGATGCGCATTAGCCGCTGGAAGGTGGCGTCCGCACTCCTTAAACCGAAGGGCATGCAGACGTAACAAAATACGCCGCAGGGGGTGATGAAGGCCGTCTTCTCCACGTCTTCAGCCACCATCTTGATCTGATGATAGCCTGAGAAGGCATCCAGGAAACATAGCATGTCGCACCCGGCGGTGGAGTCCACGATCTGATCGATGCGGGGCAGCGGAAACGGGTCCTGAGAGCAGAACTTGTTGAGGCTGGTGAAGTCGACGCACATGCGCTCCTTGCCTCCCTTCTTGGGGACGACGACTGGGTTGGCGAGCCATTCGGGATGGCGCACCTCACGAATGACTCTGGCTTCTTGGAGCTTCTGAACTTCACTGACGATGAACTCTTGCTTCTCTGGCGCCTGGCGCCGCGCTTTCTGCTTGACCGGGCGTGCATTGGGGCACACCTCTAAGTGGTGCTCTATCACCTCCCTCGGCACACCGGACAAGTCAGATGCTTTCCAGGCTAAAACATCCGAGTTTGCCAGAAGGAAGGTGACGAGCGCGCTTTCCTATGCAGGAGGGAGGCCCGTGCCGATGGTGAAGGCAGGGCCGGAGCCACTACCGTCCACCGACACCTTCTTCGTCTCGGCGCGGTCTTGAGAGAAGAACTGCTTCTTCTTTGCGGGCACGGCCTCGGAAGGCTCGACCGCGTCCTCGTCGGCTGGGTGCGCGACAGCGGCAGCCTTGTAGGCGCACTCGAGGGTGCTGGCCACGTCCTTTTCGTCGCAGGCAACGGTGATGATACCGCTGCAGCCGGGCATCTTGAGGACGTTGTAGGCGTGATGAGTGGCCGCCATGAACTTGGTGAGAGCTGGGTAGCCCAAGATGGCATTGTAGGGCAGGCCGATGTGCGCCACGTCGAAGTCGATGAGCTCGGTGTGGTAGTTCTTGCGGGTGCCGAAGGTGATGGGGAGGCGCACCTGCCCCAGCGGAATGGTGGAGCCATCGGTCACTCCGGAGAAGGGCCTGGTTGGCATCAGCTGGTCGTAGGGCAGCTGGAGCGTCTCGAAGGTCTCGATGGAGAGCACGTTGAGGCCGGCACCCCCGTCGATGAGGGTCTTGGTGACCGCGATGTTGCTGATGGTGGGAGTGCACAGCATGGGGAGCGCGCCTGTGGAGGCCGTGGAGTTGGGGTGGTCCTTGGAGTCGAACGTGATGGCGTACTACGACCACTTGAGGGGCCGCATGACCTCACGCCTCGGGAGGGCGGCGTACACCTCGCGAGAGAGTTGCTTGATGTGGCGGACGGACGCGGGGGCTTGGGACCCGCCAAGGATGCAGGCGACCGCGCGAGGCTCCTTGTAGCCCCCAGCGCCCTCGTCAGGCTGGTTGACGTCGTTCCTCCGAGGTGGCGGAGGCAGCGGCGGGAGAGTGGCATTAGCCCGAGGGTTCGCCTCACGAGGCTGGTCGCGCCAGGCTGCCTCACGAGGCTGATCGCGCCAGCCCTGGCGGTAGTTGCTATTATTGTTACGGCTGTCCCAGCGGTTGCCGCCCCGGCCACCTCCGCGGCCGGCGCCGCGGCCGTTGCGGTCGTCTCGGCGGCTCTGGCGCTCGTCGCGGAGCAACTTGAGCTCATGACAGTCTTCGGTGATGTGGGAGCGCACATTGTGAAAGGCGCAGAGTGGCCGGTTGTCCTTCCTGGGCTCGTCGAGGTCACGGCCGCACTTCTGCTCGGGCTCCGCCGCAAGCACGGTAGGGCCCTTGCGCTTGACGTCCTTGCTCTTGGCCTTGGTGCCGTCGAGCGCCACGTCGGGGTCATTATGGACGAAGAGGCGGCCTTCTTCAGCCTTGGCGCACTTGTCGGCGAGGTCGAGCAGCTCGAGCACGGAGTCGAGCTCACCGTTGATGGCGAGCTTCTCGCGCATCTTGATGTCCGTGACGCCGGTTGAGAATGCGGAGATGACGGCCGCGTCGGAAGCGCGCGGGATCTTGTTGCGCACCTGACTGAAGCGCTGGATGTACTTGCGGAGGGTCTCGTCTGGGCACTGTCGAACACGCCGCAGGTCGTTGATGGTGAGGGAGCGGTCCTGTGTGCCCTTGAAGTTGGTGATGAACTGGCTGCAGAGCTCGGCCCACGACGAGATGGAAGCCTCAGGGAGGTTCATGAGCCAGGAGCGCGGGCCGTCCTTGAGGGCCATGGTTAACCAGCTCGCCATGACCTTGTCGTCTCCGTTCGCCGCCTCGACACTCAGCGCGTAGAGCTGGAGGAATTCCGTGGGGTTGGGGGTGCCGTCGTAGCGCGGAGGCAGCTCAGGCTTGAACTTCGCGGGCCAGACCACGCGACGCAGCTCCCGGGTGAAGGCACGGCAGCCCACGCCGCTCGAGGGGACGCCGCCAGCGAGGGCGGCGCGGTTTTGACGCCCGGCCGCTGCAACGTCTTGAACGGCCTGGTCCTGGCGCTGGCGTTGGCGCTCGAGGAGCACTCGCGCGTCGGGGGACGCGTGGCGGATGATCTGGCAGCTAGGCTCGCAGTGGTCCGGAGAAGACGCGGCGCGGGACGGCTCATGAGCCCACGCGCTGCGCTGGGGCCCGGTGCGCTCGTCACGTAGAGGAGGCGGCGGGGGAGCGCCGTGCGCCAGGTCCCCAGCACAAGACGGTGGAGGGCGGAGCGAGTGAGAAGGCGCCGGGGCGTCCCCGGCGACGTTGACGAGCTCGGTGATGCGACCAAGCCAGGCGGCATAGCCGGCGTCATCAGGACGGTAGCGGAGCAGCTCGCGCGCCATGAGCAGCGCGGCATGCGGGTTCGGCGGCCCACGGTTGGCGAGGGAGGAGGCCGTGGCGGTGTGGCCGTCCGCCCGCACGGAGGGGTGCAGGGAGGAGGCCTGCTGCTCGCGGGCAGCGGGGTCGGTGGTGGCGGCAGCCTCGGCGTCGGGGCGGCGGCGATTGCCGCGGGCCACCGGCTCTGTCTGGGCCACGCGGCCAGCCCTGCGCTCAGCACGCTCGCGACGGGCGTCGGCCATGGGGCTGGTGGAGCCGAGGGCGGAGCAGAAGAACAGTAGCGCACCCCTACCTGGCGTGCCAGATGTCGGAAGTGGGGCTCCGGGGACCCAAAGGTTCGAACACTGGGGCGAGCTCGTTCTACTACTTCCTCTCCTACCACGGCAACGCTACGGCGAGACTACGGCGAGGGCGCACTAGCGTAGGATGGCGAGGGCACAGCGGTTTACCCAGGTTCGGGCCACCTTGCGGTGTAAGACCCTACTCCTGCTTGTAGTTGGGATTATTGTGGGTGAGAGAGTTCTCGCGTACAAGGTTAAAGATGATGGAATCTAGACCTCTCCCTCTCTCCAATGGCTGCTCTGCCCTTTTTATGCTGGCCTTGGTCCTCTTCCCCCTAGAAACTTAGGTGGGAAGGGTTGCCACACTTGGCGGTTTTGAAAGGGGACAGGCGCTCAGGCTATCCTGACTAAAGGTGGTCTTCGCCTGCCAAAGCATGATCCATGACGCGCCGGTGGGCTCGGTGATGACCTCCACCCTACGCGCCCGCTGTCTTGGTCTTCCTTCGCCGATCGGGCAACCTTTGGGGTTGCTTTGGAGAGTAGATGGCTGGCCCTGCTTCCCTAACACAAAAGAGCAAACCATCTGCATCCGCGCCTGCTGGCGCGGCCTCTGCTGCTGCCCGTCGCCGTGCGCGTCACCCACCTGATGGGCTCCAGACCGCGCGACACGCCGAACGGCCTCCGTCTCGAACGCCTGCGGGAGGGGGCCTCGGAAGGCCACCTCGGGAAGCCGCGTTGTGAGGCCACTCGGGAAGCCGCCTCGTGAGGGGGCCTCACGAGGCCGTCGATGGTGGTGCTGAGCGTAGCCTGCTACTCCCTGAGGAGGGGGCCTCAGGAGGCCAGGGCCTCATGAGGGGTCTTGGTGAGATGCTTGGTGGCGACGGCCCGCCGGGCCCACTCCAGGCGTTGCGCCCTGGGCCAAAGGCAGACGGGCCTGGATACCCCAGGTTCCATGGGCCCGACACTCGTGCAGGGCGTCCACGTGGTCCTCCACCGCCTTCCCAAGGGTGTCGCGGACCTCCTCGGGGACGGGAGCTATCACCCTGCCAAAGTCAAAGTTGGGGTCGGCGTCCAGAAGATGGCTGAAGATGCGCGTCGCGGCCTGGGTGTAACGCCCAATATGCGGTCCTATCCTCAAGGGTCTAGAAAATCCCACTAAGGATAGAAGCGCATATCGGAGACGCTTCGCAAGGTGGATATCATTACATCATACCATGTACTGAATAGATGAGAATACCAGATAAAGGCTTACACTTGTCACAAGCTACAGCATGAATACATCAATACAACAATACATAGCAATCATCATACAGAAGAGCAGGATCCGACTACGAATGAAATCAAACGAAAAAGAAGAACGACATCCACCCTGCTAGCCCAGGCTGCCGACCCGGAACCTATCCCTTGATCGACGAAGAAGAAGAAGCAGAAGAAGAACTCCAAAACAACCAAGCATCGCTCTCACGTCAGATCATCGCATTACCTGTACCTGTACCTGTTGTTGTAGTAATCTGTGAGCCACGAGGACTCAGCAATCCCATAACCATGGGTAACAAGACTATTAAAGCTTAATGGGTATGGAAGGGTAAGGTGGTGAGGTTGCAGCAAGCACTAAGCATTGTATGGTGGCTAACTTACGAGTACAAGAATAAGAAGAGTAACTACGCATAACGGTCGCAAACTAATAATGATCAAGAAGTGATCCTGAACACCTACTTACAAGTCAATCATAACCCCACCGTGTTCTCTTCTCGAACTTCCTCGAAAAAAAAGACGATCACGGTTATGGACGCGGTTGGTGTATTTTAATTAGAATTAGTGTCAAGTTCTCTACAACCGGAGGTTATAAATTTCCAAGTCGCCACATAACCGCGGGCACGGCTTCGCGAAAGATTTAACCCTGCAGCGGTGCTCCAAGTAGTCCATTATAAATTACCACACGCATCCGATGGAGCATCCTCACACCATGATAACACGATGCTTATGATAAAGAATCCCGATGGACAAGCCACTCGTAACAGGCAAAACTAAACCAGCAAGACCTCCCGGTGAGCCAGATCCGTGTCTAGAGCCGCGCGCACTCTATCTACGGGCATCATCTGTCTATGCTAAGTGGACGGTAGCCAAAAGAACCCGAGTTGCCCCGAGGCGGCTCCACCGACTGCTAGGTAGGTGGACCAACACTCATGAGGAGCACTTGCCTGGGTTGTTGATTAATTATCCACGGGGGCCGGCAGGTCCCTATGCAAGTTTTAGTTGTTATTAGGCAAATGGTAAAACCAATGTTGGGCCTTGCTGGAGAAGTTTATCCTAAAACGAATGGACAGGGGGGTTCCCATATGCCCCACATGTGTTAGAAGCGCTCATCAAGGAACATAACACCGGTATTACAGAAACTAGGGCGGCATGAGTGGAACAAAACACTAGGCAAAAGGCCGAGCCTTCCACCCATTACCAAGAATATAGATGCATTAATTAAATAGAGAGATATTGTGATATCCCATGATATCCATGTCCCAACATGGAACAAACTGCAACTGCACCTGCAACTAGCAACGCTATTAGAAAAGGGCTGAGCAAAGTGGTAACATAGCCAAACAACGGTTTGTTGGGTAAGGTTGGTTAGAGGCTGTATCGTGACATATGGGAGGCTGACATATATGTGGTAGGAAGCGCGACATAGCGATAGCAACGAGACAACTAGCAAGCAAAGATAGTAAAGATATCCAAGGTCATGATCATCTTGCCTGAAATCCCGCTAGGAAGAAGACCGAATCCGTGAAGTAGTCGAACGGAACGTAGACGAACGAATCCTCACAACTCCGGGACGAAACCGGACTATCGAGAAGAAGCACAACCGGAAAGAAACAAACAACATGGTAAACAAACAAGCATAAACATGGCATGATGCACCACCAAGTATGATGCATGTCAAGTTTAAGGATGCATGACATGGCCAGATGCACAACCAAATACTACACATTAAGTGAAGCTCTTGACGAAACTCCACATTCCAATGTTTAGTTCACTCTTGTTTATGCTACTCAACAATATTAAATGTTGTTAATCATGGCAAGAGGTGAAGCATAATTAAACTACCTATCTAGGCAATTTAAATGAGGCCGGAAACAACACATAACAATTTCGGAAAATCCTCATGTGCAATTTTCGAATTTGGTACTGTTCTGGCCTAAAACATATTCTTAAATTTGTTAAACAGAAAAAGTAAGTGCACCATGTTAATCTACGCGTTTTTCTACTCCATTTACATATAAAGTTTATTTAATTCGGAGCTACGGTTAATAAGTTATGAAATAAATCATTTTAGCATGTCATTTATGCAAATTAATGCAAACTGCAAGTTTTAACATTTTATCATGGATGAAAGTTGGATATTATGAAACTACATGGAATTCTAAGCATTTTACATATATGATTCGTTTTAATCCAATGCACGGTTCATGAGTTATTAAATGCATGAGGATGACACGTTTAAGTTAGATGCAATTTATGAAAAGCATGGCATATGATATGATATGGAGCATTTGTCGCAATGACGGAAGAAAGGGGTGCCACGGCGGCGAAAACGGAAATAGTGCCACGGCAACATTCCGGTTCCGGTAACTCGTTGAAATACCGGTGCAAAAGAACAAGTGTGCGGATGTGCGGATCATGCAAGAGATGGTGGGGTGATCCCGGTTACCGGGTTCCCACGTGTCGGTGGCATGGCAAACGAGGAACGTGCAAGAACAATTCGGACACGATGCAAACACGGGCACATGCAACCATCTCATACACACATCACATGCATACGGTCCACGGGTGGTCGTCTCGGCGTCTATACCTTCGAAGCGTGCATTTTGAGACGGACGGTTTCGATGCGGTGTAGGCGTTCTCGCGACGGTAGTGGAAGTAGTGGTAGACGGGGTCGTCGTGGGAGTAGCGGTTCAAGTTCCGGAAGCAGTTTCACGGCGATGGTAGTCGAACTTGGCGTTCCGAAAGAGTACTTGTGGTCTTCCGAGCACTTGTGTCGTCGTGGGAACTTGACGAATCCGAGTCCTTCGGGGTCGACGGTAGTGGTACTCGAGACGGTAGTCGAACTTGACGCTTATGGTCCACGGGTCTTCGCGTCAGTAGTCGTACATGTTCCGTAGTTGGTCGGGTTCATCAGTAGAGGTACTTGACGCATCGTTTTGGTGTCTTTAGACTTGGTGATCCGGGTCTTCACAGTGTAGGCGTACATGAGTCATTGGACTTGGCGGTCCGGTCGGGGCAATGAGGCACCGTCCACCTTGGCGGTCTTGGGTCTTCGGTGTCGCGGTACTTGGTGCTTGGGATTGAATCCGGGGTTGCGTACGTCCACGGCCACACAGCGCGAGTGCAAAGAGACAACGACCTGGCGCAGTTGGGCAGCAGAGCGGGCTGACAAAGCAGTGGGCCGAGGGGGCTGCGGCTGGACTTGGCTGGAGCGGCTGGGCCATGCGGCCAGATCTGGCGTTGGCAAAGTAAACGCGGGCGAGCGGCAGGGGATCGGCTCGAGACGGAGGGCGCTGGCTTGGGCGTGGTCGTCCCCTCGACAGGAGGCAGGCGAGCGGATCCCGGGGGTGGCAAGGTCTTGGGCGAGAGCGGCGGCAACGGAGATGCGAGGGCGGCGGCGCGATTCCGTGGTGGCAGGGGCCAGATCTGGCGGTGGAGGTCCGTGGCGGTGCCAGCGGGAGGCGTGGGGCAGGCCGGAGGTCGAGGTCCAACGGGCGGCTTCGGGCGTCGTCCTCCTAGACGCAGCCGAGGAGCTTCTCAGGCGGCGCGCTGCTGGTTCGGGCGACGAACGGCGGCGGGGACGAGGTGCTCGGGGACGACGCGTGGGCATGGGAGCTCCGGTGGCTTGCGGGGCAGCTCCGGTCGGCGCGAGGAGGAGCAGAGGAGGGGCTGCAGGATTGGGTCGATCAGGTGGAGAGCAGTGGCGGCGACGCACGAGAGGAGGGGGAGATTGAGAGGAGGCCAGCGAACGAGGGGATAAGAGGATCAATGGGCTAGGGTTAGGTCTAGTAGGTGGGGCGGCTGGGGCTGGTGGCTGCAACAGGTAAGTGGGCTCTGCCCAGTTTCTTCCTTCTCTGTTTTTCTTTTATAAGAAATTGACATAAATAAAGAGAAAAGAAACAGGGGCTAGGAGAAGAATATGGAGGATATAAAAATATCCCTGGGTTCCTGGATTTCTGAGCTATTTGAATAAAATGCTCTGGCAATTATTAGAGACTACAAATTTATGCAAGTTTGAAAATAATTCAAAATTGAATAAATCCTTAGCCCAACCAAAACACTTCCAAAAGACCTGGAAACTGGAGGAGGTGATATTGGCATGGTCTAAGAAGTTTAGGTAAATAGTGAGCATTAATCTGAAACAGAGAATGCCACTAGAGCAACAGTGGAAAGAAAGAAAGAGAATGGAGAAGTCCTTGTTGGGATTGAAAACTTGGTGAGAACAAGTTGGAAGAGCTTGGGCACGGGAATTTAATTGCAAGTTTATTATGGTTCTTCCAAAATTAATGGAATGGTTTATAATAGCTCCCTAATAATATTGGGAGGATATATGTTATAAAGAGAAATCACCATGTGAGTTCCCTCAATTTAAATGGATCGAAGATCCATGCAATTTATTTATATGACAAAACATTTGGGTTGGCAAATTTTAATGGCATGATGACATGATGCAATGCAAAAATAAAATAGAGCAACCAATATAATAATAATAATGCAAGGAATCGGTCTCGGGCTGTTACAACTCTCCCCCACTAACAAGAGATCTCGCCCCGAGATCTAAGCATGAGAAGAGGAAGAGGAAAAAGGAAGAGGTAAAACAAAGTTGCTTCTGGGACAAACGAGTGAAGCCAAATAACCTTGAATGTTGAACCACTTGAAAGAAAGAATACAACGAAGACGAACGAAGGTGAAAACACTCCGGTAGGAAAAAGAGGCACAAGGAACACTATGAGAACCTTCTAGGTTGCAAAGACATGAATTAAGATCTCAAGGGAGAAAGAAGAAAATGTAACCACTCCGGTTGAAACGAGATGAGAAAGGAAGAATTCGGGTTGCACTCCGGTAGAAAAGAGAAGCAAAGCTTGATAAGAAGAAAAGGACTTGAAAAGAGGGCACAACACTCCGGTAAAATGGACAAGCAAGGAAAGAACATGATCTTGGCGAAACGAGATAATGGGTCGAAGAGAGAAACATCATAATGCCTCCGGAACGAAAGAATAGAAGCTAGATCGTTGGAAAGAACAGAATGGGGAAGAAAATGACAACTTCTCCCACAATTGAATTTGAAAAGCATCCTTAGAACGAAAGAATGAACGGAGTTGTTGGAAAATCAACAACGAAAGGAATAAGCTTGTTGTGGGCTTATGGAAAACATCTCAAAATTATGAGGTGACAACTGGCCACTAACGGAAACAACTGATTACTTGAGATCTCGAAGAGATGAAAAACTCTTTCACCGAGAAGAGAAGGAGAAGCTTGGATCATTGATAAGCACCACAATAGCAACAGTCCTTAGGATAGGCTTTTAGGTGAAATTTATACCAACATAACTCCAACAAGGAAAATGATTGGTTGAAAAGATCTGAATGAAGAGAAAAATGATGGGTTTAAATATCTCATTCCTGACAACTTGTGAATCATGAAACACGAAGGGAATTGTCAAGAAAGACATAACACCACCTCAAAGACAAGGTAGAAAGGATTTGCACTTTGAAATGCAAGACGAGGAATACTTGAGCTCCAACAAGAATCTTGCCGAAACACTTCAAGAATGAATTGCATCCTTAACGAACCACCATGAAGAACCTCTTGGAAGAACTCCGGAAATGAAAGGATGCTAGAAAAGAAGTGAAGGTTGAAAAGATTAAGATTTGAAGCCTTGCAATGATTTAGATGGAGCTTTGTGACGAGATAATGAGAAAACTTTGAACTCCGAAAAAGAAAGACGAGCAACTTTGAAACGAGAATTTATTCATCAAGAACGAACTCCAGAAGAAGGAATTAAATCACCTCCATGAAACAAGAATAAGAATTATGATATGTCTATCCTTCATCAAAATAAATTGATGAAAAGCAATGGATTTGCATACTACTTATTCTTCTTGAAAAGATTGAAGAGAGATATAGCACAAAATGGGAAGTCCTTCAACGAAACACCGGTAAGATTTGGAAAGAACGAATGAATTTATATGATAACAAAGGAAGATAAATCTTGAACAAACCACCGTAAGAATTTGAAAACGAACGAAGAAAAGAGAACAAATCGCCGGGAAGAATTAGAAAACGAATGAAGATACTTGAGGGAATTTAGATACAAGAGAGCGAAGCGATCATGAGCTTATTGGAGAATACTTGAACGATGCACCGGAAGAATTTGAGAATGACAGATGAGCGTTGAGAATGAATAATTCTTCTGAATGACGGCCTCCGGAGAATCGAAAATGGAAAGAACTCGTGAAATGCTCCGGATGGGTATGAAAAGACTCTCTCACGATTGAAAACAATTGAGAGGATGGCATGAAGCTAGAACCACGAATCTTCAAGAGAACGGATGAGAGAAATTCTTCTTTGGTCTTCAAATGCTGAGAATGACGACGAGAACCACCATGAAGAATTTATGAGATACTCCGGAATAATGACGAATAGAAAGGTTGAGCCAAATTTGAAAAGAATTTGAAAGAGATCTTGGAGAGGGATATGACTGATGGAATCCATTCTTACGTCAAGCTTAGAAAGAATTCGAGAATAACTCCGGGGAAATTAGAAGAGTCAGGTAAGATCCTGGGAAAAGACCTGTGGGTTAGGGCCCACTCAAAAGAAACACCGTTGGAACGAATGCTTGAAATAGAGATTGCACCGGTTGAAATAAATGGCTTGAATGAAATAAAAAACCTCGAAATAGAACGAACGGATCTTGAATGGAAAACACGAATCTTCTGAGATAATTTCTTCGCACCGGAAAAGAATAGAGAGGTTAATAAAAAAGAGTGGCTTGAATAAGAATTTCCAACATGGGAAAACATTAGAATCAAGAAAAGGATATGATTACACCGAAGACTTGAATTAAATCCACCGGAGAAGAAAACGAGAACGAAGAATGATGAACATGTAGCTCCTGAGCATCTTCACGAGAAATCACCGGCTAAGAACATTGAAGGGAAAGAATGGAAATACTTCTCACGAATAAAATGGATACTTTATTTGAGATCTCTGACTCCACGAAGAAAAATGGTGGGAGGGTGGGGAAAATAAAGACAACTTGGGATGGGTGAAACGAGTGCCGTAGAGAAGAACTGAGAATTGATCTTGCAAATATTGAAGGGATCGGATTAACTTGAAGAGAAGCACACCGGGTGAAAAGAATTTTCCATGACAATCTTGATGATCAAGAAGGATTAGCACTCCCATTGAAATATGAGAACATCGCTAAGGAAAGGTATAAAATCAACACTTGACTTCGAAGCAACTCGAATACCACAACAAAAAGCAACACAAGGATTTGGCTTGTAGAATAAGCCGGAATAAACATATGATAGACCCCAGATCGTATCATGTGTCTATTGGAAAATATATTCTAGGTAATACTTGAATTCCCACCTAAGAACTCCCGAAACTTCTTGGTTATAAGATCAGGTTGCGGATATGGGAACCTACTCAGCACACAACAACAATAATATCCTAATCAGCTGCAACCAATCCGCAACCTTCACACACGACCAAGAAACTTCGCAAATCCGTGTACCTCAGACCTTCGAAAGCACAGCGATACTAGTCATAGTGGATCATCCGCGCTATCTCCACCAGTACTGGGGAAAAGTCACGGCACTATTTGCCACCACAAAAAGTATAGAAGCATTTCGATGTCGGCGTCCTCTGGTATTCTCGGAACCGAAACGATAGCGAGTGTGACAAAACCCCTTGGAGCTCAACTTCCCGGGTCCAATCCATACGGTCAGGAGGCACCAAGAACAGAGTCATGTCACACCGATATCGCAACCATTCCAACAATACACGCGTGATCCTAAAAAAATTTGAGTGAGAAGAGGTAGTAGAATCAAAACACCTACGTCAAGATTCCTCACCAGAGCGACGAAGGGGATAAGGAGTAAAAATAATTCCTACTCTCCGATATATAACTAGACTCAAAATAGTTTTTCTTCTATATTCGCCAACGGTTCGATCAATCAAGGGGGCTCCTATGGTCGGTCGAGGCTCTGATACCAACTTGTAACGCCCAATATGCGGTCCTATCCTCAAGGGTCTAGAAAATCCCACTAAGGATAGAAGCGCATATCGGAGACGCTTCGCAAGGTGGATATCATTACATCATACCATGTACTGAATAGATGAGAATACCAGATAAAGGCTTACACTCGACACAAGCTACAGCATGAATACATCAATACAACAATACATAGCAATCATCATACAGAAGAGCATGATCCGACTACGAATGAAATCAAACGAAAAAGAAGAACGACATTCACCCTGCTAGCCCAGGCTGCCGACCCGGAACCTATCCCTTGATCGACGAAGAAGAAGAAGCAGAAGAAGAACTCCAAAACAACCAAGCATCGCTCTCACGTCAGATCATCGCATTACATGTACCTGTTGTTGTAGTAATCTGTGAGCCACGAGGACTCAGCAATCCCATAACCATGGGTAACAAGACTATCAAAGCTTAATGGGTATGGAAGGGTAAGGTGGTGAGGTTGCAGCAAGCACTAAGCATTGTATGGTGGCTAACTTACGAGTACAAGAATAAGAAGAGTAACTACGCATAACGGTCGCAAACTAATAATAATCAAGAAGTGATCCTGAACACCTACTTACGAGTCAATCATAACCCCACCGTGTTGTCTTCTCGAACTTCCTCGAAAAAAAATACGATCACGGTTACGCACGCGGTTGGTGTATTTTAATTAGAATTAGTGTCAAGTTCTCTACAACCGGAGGTTATAAATTTCCAAGTCGCCACATAACCGCGGGCACGGCTTCGCGAAAGATTTAACCCTGCAGGGGTGCTCCAAGTAGTCCATTATAAATTACCACACGCATCCGATGAAACATCCTCACACCATGATAACATGATGCTTACGATAAGGAATCCCGATGGACAAGCCACTCGTAGCAGGCAAAACTAAACCAGCAAGACCTCCCGGTGAGCCAGATCCGTGTCTAGAGCCGCGCGCACTCTATCTACGGGCATCATCCGTCTATGCTAAGTGGACGGTAGCCAAAAGAACCCGAGTTGCCCCGAGGCGGCTCCGCCGACTGCTAGGTAGGTGGACCAACACTCATGAGGAGCACTGGCCCGGGTTGTTGATTAATTATCCACGGGGGCCGGCAGGTCCCTATGCAAGTTTTTTTATTATTAGGAAAATGGTAAAACCAATGTTGGGCCTTGCTAGAGAAGTTTATCCTAAAACGAATGGACAGGGGGGTTCCCATATGCCCCACATGTGTTAGAAGCGCTCATCAAGGAACATAACACCGGTATTATGGAAACTAGGGCGGCATGAGTGGAACAAAACACTAGGCAAAAGGCCGAGCCTTCCACCCATTACCAAGAATATAGATGCATTAATTAAATTGAGAGATATTGTGATATCCCATGATATCCATGTCCCAACATGGAACAAACTGCAACTGCACCTGCAACTAGCAACGCTATAAGAAAAGGGCTGAGCAAAGCGGTAACATAGCCAAACAACGGTTTGCTGGGTAAGGGTGGTTAGAGGCTGTATCGTGACATATGGGAGGCTGACATATATGTGGTAGGAAGCGCGACATAGCGATAGCAGCGAGACAACTAGCAAGCAAAGATAGTAAAGATATCCAAGGTCATGATCATCTTGCCTGAAATCCCGCTAGGAAGAAGACCGAATCCGTGAAGTAGTCGAACGGAACGTAGACGAACGAATCCTCACAACTCCGGGACGAAACCGGACTATCGAGAAGAAGCACAACCGGAAAGAAGCAAACAACATGGTAAACAAACAAGCATAAACATGGCATGATGCACCACCAAGTATGATGCATGTCAAGTTTAAGGATGCATGACATGGCCGGATGCACAACCAAATACTACACATTAAGTGAAGCTCTTGACGAAACTCCACATTCCAATGTTTAGTTCACTCTTGTTTATGCTACTCAACAATATTAAATGTTGTTAATCATGGAAAGAGGTGAAGCATAATTAAACTACCTATCTAGGCAATTTAAATGAGGCCGGAAACAACACATAACAATTCCGGAACATCCTCATATGCAATTTTCGAATTTGGTACTGTTCTGGCATAAAACATATTCTTAAATTTGTTAAACAGAAAAAGTAAGTGCACCATGTTAATCTACGCGTTTTTCTACTCCATTTACATATAAAGTTTGTTTAATTCGGAGCTACGGTTAATTAGTTATGAAATAAATCATTTTAGCATGTCATTTATGCAAATTAATGCAAACTGCAAATTTTAACATTTTATCATGGATGAAAGTTGGATATTATGAAACTACATGGAATTCTAAGCATTTTACATATATGATTCATTTTAATCCAATGCACGGTTCATGAGTTATTAAATGCATGAGGATGACATGTTTAGGTTAGATGCAATTGATAAAAAGCATGGCATATGATATGATATGGAGCATTTGTCGCCATGACGGAAGAAAGGGGTGCCACGGCGGCGAAAACGGAAATGGTGCCACGGCAACATTCCGGTTCCGGTAACTCGTTGAAATACCGGTGCAAAAGAACAAGTGTGCGGATCATGCAAGAGATGGTGGGGTGATCCCGATTAACGGGTTCCCACGTGTCGGTGGCATGGCAAACGAGGAACGTGCAAGAACAATTCGGACACGATGCAAACACGGGCACATGCAACCATCTCATACACACATCACATGCATACGGTCCACGGGTGGTCGTCTCGGCGTCTATACCTTCGAAGCGTGCATTTTGAGATGGACGGGTTCGATGCGGTGTAGGCGTTCTCGCGATGGTAGTGGAAGTAGTGGTAGACGGGGTCATCGTGGGAGTGGCGGTTCAAGTTCCGGAAGTAGTTTCACGGCGATGCTAGTCGAACTTGGCGTTCCGAAAGAGTACTTGTGGTCTTCCGAGCACTTGTGTCATCATGGGAACTTGACGAATCCGAGTCCTTCGGGGTCGACGGTAGTGGTACTCGAGACGGTAGTCGAACTTGACGCTTATGGTCCACGGGTCTTCGCGTCGGTAGTCGGACACGTTCCGTAGTTGGTCGGGGTCATCGGTAGAGGTACTTGTCGCTTCGTTTTGATGTCTTTAGACTTGGTGATCCGGGTCTTCACAGTGTAGGCGTACATGAGTCATTGGACTTGGCGGTCCGGTCGGGGCAGTGAGGCACCGTCCACCTTGGCGGTCTTGGGTCTTCGGTGTCGCGGTACTTGGTGCTTGGGATTGAATCCGGGGTTGCGTGCATCCACGGCCACACAGCGCGAGTGCAAAGAGACAACGACCTGGCGCGGTTGGGCAGCAGAGCGGGCCGACGGAGCAGTGGGCCGAGGGGGCTGCGACTGGACTTGGCTGGAGCGGCTGGGCCTTGCGGCCAGATCTGGCGTTGGCGAAGTCAACGCGGGCGAACGGCAGGGGATCGGCTCGAGACGGAGGGCGCTGGCTTGGGCGTGGTCGTCCCCTCGACAGGAGGCAGGCGAGCGGATCCCGGGGGTGGCAAGGTCTTGGGCGAGAGCGGCGGCGACGGAGATGCGAGGGCGGCGGCACGATTCCGTGGTGGCAGGGGCCGGATCCGGCGGTGGAGGTCCTTGGCGGCGCCAGCGGGAGGCGTGGGGCAGGCCGGAGGTCGAGGTCCAACGGGCGGCTTCAGGCGTCGTCCTCCTAGACGCAGCCGAGGAGCTTCTCAGGCGGCGCGCTGCTGGTTCGGGCGACGAACGGCGGCAGGGACGAGGTGCTCGGGGACGACGCGTGGGCATGGGAGCTCCGGTGGCTTGCGGGGCAGCTCCGGCCGGCGCGAGGAGGAGCAGAGGAGGGGCTGCAGGATTGGGTCGATCTGGTGGAGAGCAGTGGCGGCGACGCACGAGAGGAGGGGGAGATTGAGAGGAGGCCAGCGAACGAGGGGATAAGAGGATCGATGGGCTAGGGTTAGGTCTAGTAGGTGGGCGGCTGGGGCTGGTGGCTGCAACAGGTAAGTGGGCTCTGCCCAGTTTCTTCCTTCTCTGTTTTTCTTTTATAAGAAATTGACAGAAATAAAGAGAAAAGAAACAGGGGCTAGGAGAAGAATATGGAGGATATAAAAATATCCCTGGGTTCCTGGATTTCTGAGCTATTTGAATAAAATGCTCTGGCAATTATTAGAGACTACAAATTTATGCAAGTTTGAAAATAATTCAAAATTGAATAAATCCTTAGCCCAACCAAAACACTTCCAAAAGACCTGGAAACTGGAGGAGGTGATATTGGCATGGTCTAAGAAGTTTAGGAAAATAGTGAGCATTAATCTGAAACAGAGAATGCCACTAGAGCAACAGTTGAAAGAAAGAAAGAGAATGGAGAAGTCCTTATTGGGATTGAAAACTTGGTGAGAACAAGTTGGAAGAGCTTGGGCACGGGAATTTAATTGCAAGTTTGTTATGGTTCTTCCAAAATTAATGGAATGGTTTATAATAGCTCCCTAATAATATTGGGAGGATATATAGTATAAAGAGAAATCACCATGTGAGTTCCCTCAATTTAAATGGATCGAAGATCCATGCAATTTATTTATATGACAAAACATTTGGGTTGGCAATTTTTAATGGCATGATAACATGATGCAATGCAAAAATAAAATAGAGCAACCAATATAATAATAATAATGCAAGGAATCGGTCTCGGGCTGTTACACTGGGTGAGGAGGTCGCGGCTCTCCTCCTCGATGATTCCGCCTACCTTCTTGGCGCCCACCTCGAGCCGCTTCATGAGCTTGGTAAAAGAAGTCGAGGTAGCTGCCGTCATGGGTCTCGAGGGGGCTGCTGACGTCCTCCTTGTAAATGGAGCCCAAGGTGCGGCGGGCCCGGAGCTCGAGGGCACGGAACATCATAGAGCGCTGGAGTTGCCGCCCCCGCGCTCGGGCCGCCTCGTCCCGCGCCTGCTCCACGACCGTAGTGACACCATCCACCTGCTTCCGAAGGGAGGACAGCTCGGCCTCGGTGTCGGCCTGGGCCTTCAGCGCGGTCTCCCACCGCCTTTCAGCTTCGGCTAGCATCTCCTTGAGGCCCGTGATCTCGTGCTGGAACTCCTCGCGCTTGGCCTTGAAGCGGTCCTCCTGCCGCTTCAGCTTCTTGCTATTCTCGTTGGCAAACGCTTCGCGGCTCTGCGCAACCCTCCTGTCGGCGTCCTCCTGGATTTTCTCCGCCCTGGCCGCCAAATTGGCGTTGGCCTTGTCTAGGCGCTCGGCGTAGGAATTTTGGGCAGCGGACACCTCTCGCTCCAATGTCTCCAGCCGCTCGCGCTCCAAGTCCTGCGCGGATGCCGACCGCGCGAGCTCCCGCTCAAGGATGTCAAGGTCCACCTCGCGGGCCGCCAGCCCCTTTTTGAGGGCGGAGATGGCGTTCCTTCGTGCCTGGAGTTGTTGCTCCAGCAAGGCGTTCTGGTCCTGGAGCTCCTTCCCGCGGGCCTCCTCCGCCTCGCGCCGCCTGTCGGCCTCGTCGGCCTCCCTGACGGTGTTCTCGAAGATCTCCTTCGCGTCCTGGGCAGCCTTCTCGCGCTTCTCCCGCACGGTGTCGTCTTGACGGCGGCTCAGTTTGATGGCCACATCAAGCTGGCGCCACCTCTCCACGAGGCGCTGGTGCTCCTCGATGATGCGCGCTTCTTCCGCCCGGAGGTCTGCTTCCAGCTGGTCAAGGGCAGCCCTGGCGCCTTGCAGGGCCCCACGCTTGAGCACGGCGCTGCCGCTCACGAGCTGCAGGACCCAACCGGTGTGCGCCCGAGCGCTGCCCTCCCGCGAGGGCCCGGTGCTGCCGGTCAGGAGCGGAGAGCTCGCAGGGGTCCCCTGTTAGTTCCGATGGGGCGACGCACCCCGTGGGCTTGGCGACCCCCCGGCTTGCGGGGCCCCGCGCGCGGTTGGGTCTGGCTGGCCCCCCGCGATATCGCTGTCGCCAGTATTCTGGGGGGTGGAAACCGGCATCTCCGCCTCCGTCGCCGCGATTTCCGCCCCGGCAGTGGGCGCCCCAGGTGTTGCGGAGCCGTCCCTCGGCGACGCCTCCCGAGGCTCGCCTGCTCGGGTCCCCCGAGCGGCGTCCTCCTGCAGGTCAAAAGGGACTGCCTCCCCCTCAGCCCTCGCGAGGCCAGTCTCAACGGCGAGGCTCCTGGTATTCTCGTCACGCCCCCCGGTCCTGGCAACCGGCGGTGTAGCCCCCACCAGGCCGGGGGGCCTCTCCTCCTTCTTCTTCTTCCTGCTCAAAGAGGTCCTGGAGAAAGAAAGAGAAACAAGGACTCAGACGCGCACGACACACCGGGTGCGGGAGGAAGGAAGGAAAGCGCTTACTGGTCCCTGGCAAACCACCTCCTCTTCTTCAGCGGCCACGGAGGAACATTGTTGCCGCCACCCTCACGGGGCCATCTCTCGCGATTGGCCCCCCTCTCGGGAGGGCCGCGGGATCCGCCCTCGCCACCGCCTCCGGAGGCCCGTAGCTCCGCAGCTGCCGCGCGGGGGCTTTCTGCGCCCTCCGCCCGGGCGGACGTGGCAGGCGTGGCCTTAGGCGGGGTGGTGCCATCGTCACTTTCAAGCTCGCGGACGAGTTGGTGGCGAGCCGGCCGAACCGGGCTACCTCCGCCACCCGCAGCGCCCGCCGAGGCCCCGGCGCTACCGTACTCGCCTGAGCTAGGAACCACCAGAAAGGGGTTGTCCCGGGGCCCTTTGAGGCCCTCTAGAAGCGGCCCCCACTGGTCGAAACGTGGCATCGAGCCGGCTAGCGCCTCCTTGTTCGTGTAGCGATACAAGGGAAGCCCATCCATGGGTGGCTCCCTCGTCTCTTCGCCGGTCAAGGCTTGGAGCATCCCGTTCAGCACCTCAGGCAGCAAGCTGTCCGTGCTCAGCCACATCGGGTCCTCCGGGCCGGTGAAGGCCCACATCGGGCGAGAGTGCCGCTGGAGGGGAGCAATGCGGCGCCGGAGGAACTCCCTCACGACCATGACCACTGTCACTTTCGCGGCCCTCAGCTCGGCCAACCTCTTCCATACCCGCGCCAGCCTTGGGTCGGCGAGCCTTTCGTGCCCCCACCCAGAGCTCCTCACCGCCGGGGACGACGGCAGCTGCAGCAGGGGGCTAGATTGGGCCGCATCCACATACACCCATTGCCGCCTGAAGCCCTCAACCTTTTTCGCAAGCATCATGTCAATACCGTCGCCCGTCGTCTCGTCTGTGATGCGGAACGAGACGCATCCGGAACATTGGTTTGCCGCGGTTAGCTGCAGGCTGAAGAAGTGGCGGAAGAGCGCCACCGAGGGCGTCACGCCCAGGAAGGCCTCGCATAAAAAGGCAAAGGCAGAAAGAAGAAGGACGGAGCTCGGCTCGAGATGCAGTGCATGGACTTGATAGTGGGAAAAGGCGGCGTTAAAGAAATCAGAGAATGGGGGTACCAAACACGCGAAGAGCGCCGGAAGGAAGAGGACGACAGAGGTGGTGTCGAGGTTGGAGGCTGGGCGAGAAGCCGGCCAGATGCGAGTGGCCCCCCATTCATTGGAAGCGGCCGCGGGCATTGGGAGCACCTTGCTGAGCCCCTCGGCGTTGACGATTGTGGGCCTACCCAGGGCGGGCTCAACCACCGCCCCTTCAACCTCCGTGTCCGTTGCCTCTTCCTCCCTTCGGGGGGGGCGACATGGTGGCACGGCAAGGGTTTGGGGCGACGGAGTCGAGGGAGAGGTAAAAGGAACTGTGCGTGGGAAGGAAGGGCGCTGAGAGATGGCAGGTATGAAGGAAGGCAATGATGGCCTCGCGCCGCCCGCGCCAGGATTTATGTCAGCGCCGTTTCGCCCCTCGGTAGGCAGGAACGTGCGCGCCGCGGGCCCGGGGGCTACTGTCGGTCCCATGGAACCCGGGGTATCCAGGCCCGTCTGCCTTTGGCCCAGGGCGCAATGCCTGGCATGGGCCTAGCGGGCCATCACCACCGAGCATCTCACCAAGACCCCTCATGAGGCCCTGGCCTCCTGAGGCCCCCTCCTCAGGAGGTGGCGAGTAATCCTCAGCACCACCATCAACGGCCTCGCGAGGCCCTCTCATGAGGCGGCTTCCCGAAGTGACCTCGCGGGGCGGGTTTCCGAGGTGGCCTCCCGAGGCCCCCTCCCGCAGGCGCTCGGGACGAAGGCCGTTCGGCGTGGCGCGCGGTGTGGAGCCCATCACGTGGGTGACGTGCACGGCGACGAGCAGCGGCAGAGGCCGCGCCAGCAGGCGCGGATGAAGATGGCTTCCTCTTTCGTGTTAAGGGAGCAGGGCTAGCTATCTACTCTCCAAAGTGACCCCAAAGGTTGCCCGATCGGCGAAGGAAGACCAAGACGACGGGCGCGCAGGGCGGAGGTCATCACCGAGCCCACCGGCGCATCATGGATCATGCTTTGGCAGGCGAAGACTACCTTTAGTCAGGATAGCCTAAGCGCCTGTCCCCTTTCAAAACCGCCAAGTGTGGCAACCCTTCCCGCCTAAGTTTCCAGGGGGAAGAGGACCAAGGCTGGTATAAAGGACAGTGCTGCCATAGTAGGAACGGGGCTCTCCGGACCAGTTCTTCCTCCTCTCCACCTTGTACGCAAGAAATCTCTTGCCCATTGCAATCGAAACCACAAGCAGGAGTAGGGTCTTACACCGCAAGGTGGCCCGAACCTAGGTAAACCGCTGAGTCCTCGCCCCGTCTCTCGCTAGCGCGCTCTCGCCGTAGCCTCGCCGTGGTAGGAGACGAAGTTTTAGAACGAGCTCACCCCAGTGTTCGATCCTTTGGGTCCCCGGACCCCGACTTCCGACAAAGCGCTTTGCAGGCGAAGACCATCTTTTGTCAGGATAGACTGCGCCCCTGTCCCCCTTCAAAATTGTCGTTGTGTGGCAACCCTTCCCGCCAATGTTTTCGAGGGATGAGGACCAAGGCAAGTATAAAAGGAGGGCAGGGTGCCGCTGTAGAGAGGACCCGAAGAAGAAGAGAGATCGATCCCACCTTGTACGCTTGTACTCACCAGAGCAATTCCAACCAAGCAGGAGTAGGGTTTTACACCACAAGGTGGCCCGAACCTGGGTAAACCACCGTGTCTCTGGCCCGCTCTCGCCAGCGCGCTCTCGCCGTAGCTTAGCTGGGGAAGGGCGCGAGGTGGTAGGAATGAGCTCACCCCAGTGTTCGAACCTTTGGGTCCCCGGAGCCGGACTTCCGACAGCAGTCCTCCCTTCTGAGCTCAAGCACGGCTCTCCACGAGTCCTCTCCTTCGATGAGGCTCGTCAGGATGGCTCACGAGAGGCCGACCTATTGCTCCTCAAGGAAGCCCGTCGCCAGGCCGCCCTGTGCCCCGCAAGACACCAGCAGGCCTTGCATCTCTACCATAGTCGTAACATACGCCCGTGCACCCTTGAAGTCAGCGATCTTGTCCTGAGAAGGATCCTCTCCAGAGAAGGACTCCACAAACTCTCACCCATGTGGGAAGGCCCTTTCAGGGTTGCTCATGTCTCCAGGCCCGGTGCCACCCAGCTGGAGACGGAGGACGGAGTTCCCGTGCCTAACACATGGAACATCCAACACCTCTGCAATATCTACCTGTGACCCTCACACGTACGAATGAACTGGAGCTGTACACGCTCCGGAGCCTCTCATTTCGTTCGCCTGATGGGCCCGCGAGAGCTCCCGCCCACATCTTAGTGGAAGCCCCATGCTCCATGCTGGCGGAATGATTGAACCGCGATCATGCCCACACCTCGGTGGAAGCCCCATGCTCAGCGCTGGCGGAACAATCAACTGAGGGCGTCCCATGGGCTGCACCAACCTCAAGCTGACCCGTGCCGAACACGACAGACTCTTCTCTTTTGGATGTGAAACTGAGGGCACCCCACGGGCTACACCAACCTCAAGCTGACCCGTGCCGGACACGGCAGCTGCATCTCTTTTTGGTTGTGTAATGAACTTCTTATTATGCTGAAGTAAATATTTATTTCCTAAGATATTTCATGTGTTGCTAAGTTGCTTGCCTCAGGAGCTGTGTACGCTCGCGACCTTCCTCTTGTGCATCTCGCGAGCGGGGGCTGGACACGGTGCCTGTGCTCGGGTCAGTCCCAGTAGCGCTGCAAAACCCAAGTGATCGAGCTCTGGCTCGCGGGCCTGCTCCCGTGCACGCCACCTCACCAAGGTCCTTGGTGTCTCGTCTCCTCGCGTGACGCCCACGAGCAAGCTAGCAAGCATGCACCGCTCCCCCTTTGTGAAATCGATATGAAGTTGTCACACGCATAAGGCACTCGAAGGCCTTGTGAGCGCTGCCTTGCGAGATGAGTCACGACAAGACGCCTCCGTAAGCCCTCAAGGATTCTCGCGAGTGCTGCCTTACGAGCCAACCTGCGGCGATCGCCTCCACCAAGCGCTAGCGGGAGGCCTCATGAGCAGGAGCCTCGCGAGGCGCACTCTGCAGCCATGATACGGCAGGCAACACTCACGAAAGAGCTAAGTACAAAAATACCTCACGAGCGCTCTCGGCGCCCCTCAAGCTTTCCTCTCTCCGCAACCTCGCTGTGTGATGATGTTCTCTCCTCTGCGCAAGCTGCTTGCATGCTAAAGGGGGGCTCTCTGAGCATCGCGCCTCAGGAGCCCTTACCACCTCTCATTGCCCTACACCTCCTGGCCTTGTCCAGGCAACGCGACCTGACATACCAGCGACGGCTGTAGCCTGCTCGGGAGCTGGGTCCTGACGACATAGAGCACCATGGCAAGCAAAGAAAGGGAAATAGGCCTCACAAGAAATCCTCACGAGGAGCACACATCACATACATTGCAGCAAATCATAGAGTATTTAAAATGCAAAGCCATCATTTTTACGCCCCCACGGGGCTACATCGATCCGGTGCAGGAAGAAAGAAAAAGAAACATAAAAGGGGAGCCTAAGTGAACTGCGGCACGTCTTTAAGACCCGACTCGGGCGCTCCCACGCCTAGTCGGAATCTTATTCCTCGCTCTTGATGTGCGGGGAGCTCTCGCCGCTCCCGCCCTCACTGCTGGAATCAGAGTCGCCGTCGCTCTCGTCCCCGCTGGAGGAGCCGGAGCCGCTGCCACTCTCGCTCTCTGCGTAGCACTCCAGGCGGCTACCGGAGGCCCCGAAGAGCTTCACGAAGAGTGTGGCGGCTCTGTCATACTTGAACTGAAGAAGATGCCCTCGCTTCAGGCCATGGGCGAGGGCGAACGACTTCCACCCCTGCTTCAGGAACATGAAGCTGGTGGGGAAGAACTCGGTCGCCACCCAGGAGGGGCCGTTGTAGTAGCCGTCCGCCTGTAGCCACAGGCCCAAGGGCTCGCGGTCCTCCATCGCCCTCGCAAAGGAGTCTGGAAGCCGGAGCCAGCTGCAGGGCCGGTGATGCAGCCCCATGATGAACTCATGTGCCGCCTCCGCCGAGTGGGCCCCCGCCCGAGGGGGAGGACCGCCGCTCGGCCGCATCCGCCTCGGCCACGGGCGCCGGGCCCCCCACGGCCGCGGGCGCCACCCCTTCCACGGCCGCTAGGGGTGGCCTCCGTGGCGACCGCCGACGAGCGTGCTCGGCCCTGAGGAGGAATCCTCGTAGCGGCGGTGGATGTGCGGGCTCGGCCCCTACCCCTCGCCATCACCACGGTGTTCTTTAGAGGAAGCAAGGAAGGGAGAAAGGTTGAAGAAGGGGAGAAGCAAGGGCAGAGGATGAGTGGGGGAGGTCTCTACCCCCCGCTCTTTTTATAGCACCCTATGAGGGCGCCCTCCCTGCCGTTCCGCCTTCTTCGACACCGGGAATCGAGGCAGAGAAGCAGAAGGGAAGCAATGATGGCATGCGCCCCGCGCGGGCAGGCTTTATGGCTGGCGCAGGCGGTTACCGAGGCATAGTGGGGCATCCCATGTCCCGTCGTCCGCCACGCGTCGAACCTGGGCCCCGCAGTCTGTCAGGGCCCGTGCCGTTTCGCTCCCAATGGGCGGGAACATGCGGGCCACGGGCCCGGGGGCTACTGTCGGGCCATTGGGAACATGGGTACCTCGGCCCGTCTGCCTGCGGCCCAAGAAACGACGCTTGGCGAAGGCCCATGACGCGGCCCATCTAAGGGCGCCGTAGGGCGAAGACATCTCGCGAGGCACCAGCCTCCCGAGGGCCCCTTCTCAAGGCGTGAGCCACCAACACTTAGCCCCAACAGTTGTGGAAGCCTCACGAGGCGGCCTCCCGAGGTGCCACCCCGAGGCGGCTGCCCGAGGTCGACCGAGCCTGACGCCAGCCGCGCGGTGCTATGCCCACCACGTGGGTGACGCGCGTGGCGACGAACAGCGGCAGAGGCCATGCCAGCGGGCGCAGACAGAGAGGCTTTCCTCTTTGGTGCTAAAGGGGCTGCCCCAGCTGCCCACCTCCAAAGCAAGTCCCAAGGACTGCCCGTTTGGTGAAAGAAGACCGAGACAGCAAGGCACGCAGGGCAGAGGTCACCACCGAGCCCACCAGCGCGTCATGGATCATGCTTTTGCAGGCGAAGACCGACTTTATCCTGTCCCCTTTCAAAAACCTGCCAAGTGTGGCATCCCTTCCCGCCTATATTTTCAGGGGAAGAGGACCAAGGCGGATATAAAAGGGACAGTGCTGCCATTATAGAGGGGGACCGATTCCTTCGTCTCCTACCTTGTACGCGAGAACACCTTCTTGCCCATTGCAATCCCAGCCACAAGCAGGAGTAGGGTTTTACACCGCAAGGTGGCCCGAACCTGGGTAACCGTCGTGTCCCCTGTTGTGCTCCGCGCTAGCGCTCTCGCCGTAGCCTCGTCGTGGTCACCCTTGGTTGGCAGGAAGAAGCTCGCCCCTGGTGTTCGAACCTTTGGGTCCCCGGAGCCCCTATTCCGACAGGTTCCTAATGACGAGTAAGTCACTGCACCTTGCTCCTTTTCCTTTTAGTCTAGTCTCCTTCCTCCCGAAGTCTGGGCTGAGCCCTTGGTCCAAGTAGGGAGCCCACGAAGAAGAAGAAGAAGACCCCCAGCTCAAAGGGGCCTCGGCGCCCTCCACAGGCGCCGAGGGACGTGAAGAAGCCACTCGCCACCCCAAAGCTGAAACGGGGCGTGTGGAGGCAGAGGAGGAGCAAGTGGCTCCTCCCGAGCCACGGTTGGACGTGGCTCCTGAGGCTGCAGAGGACGAGCCTCGGGAGGCGGCCTCCGGCGGAGGGGCCGCGCCTCCCGAGGTGCCTGCTGCGGGAGGCGACGCAGCGATGGAGGAGGTTGAGGTGCCAACTCCCTGCCAAGGAGGCCGCAGCCACCGAAGGCGCCTCGGCACGCCCCCAGCGCTCGCCGACGCGGGAGGCTCCTGACGCGGGCGCGACAAGCCCACAGAGTGCGCCGCCGCGGCAAGAGGAGGGGGAGACTCTAGCGAGCCCCCCGCTGCTGACAAGCGACGTAGCCCCCGAGGGGAGCATGGAAACGGAGGCCCGGAGGGGGTCTGGCGCCGGCCCCTCCCAAGCGATGATGGCGGAGGGCGGCGTGGTGCCAAGCTCGAGCTGGGCCCTGCAGCTCATGAGCAGCAGCGCCGTGCTCAAGCGCGGGGCCCTGCATGGCACCAGGGCAGCGCTTGATGCCCTAGAAGCGGATCTTCATGCGGAGGAGGTGCGCCTCTCTGACGAGCCCCTGCGCCTCACGGAAGGGTGGTGGCAACTAGACGTCGCCATCAAGTTGGGCCGCCACCAAGACGAAGCCACGCGGGCGAAGCGCGAGAAGGCCGCCTTCGACGCCAAAGAGATCTTCGAGAGCGCCGTCCGGGAGGCCGACGTGGCCGACAGGCGCCGCGACGCGGCGGAGGCCCAGGAGAAGGTGCCGGGAGCAATCTGCCGCCCAGACTGTTCTGCTGCAGGCGCGGGAGAACTAGGTCACAACTCGCGAGGAGGAGCTCGACTCCCGCGAGAGCGAGCTTGACAAGCGCGCTGAAGCTCTTGCTGGTCGTGAGGCAGATGCCGCGATCCACGAGCGAGAGCTCGCGAGGATGGAAACCGAGCAGGCCACGAAGCGCGAGCGCCTGGAGACACTGGATCGCCAGGTGGCCGCCGCCCAGGCCTCCTATGATGAGCGCATGGCCAGGGCCAACGCCCAGCTGGAGGCCAAGGAGAAGAAGATCCAGGCAGACGCCGACGCGAAGAATAAGAAGGATCATGAGACGCTTGCTGCGGACTACGCCAAGAAGCTGAAGTTCAAGGAGGACCGCTTCAAGAAGAAGTGCGAGGAGCTCCAAGCGGAGATCTCCGGCCTCAAGGGGCTGCTGACGGAGGCGAAGGGCAGCCGGAAGCTCACGTTGAAGGCCAAGGCTTACGTGGAGGGGGAGCTGGCCTCCCTCCAGCAGTAGGTGGGCAGCGTCTCCAATGTCGTCGGGCAGGCCAGGGACAAGGCGGATCGGACGCGGGGGCGTCAGCATGAGCGCGCCAAGATGTTCCACTCCCTCTCCATCCGAGCCCGCAGTGCCCTGACCACCATCTGCCAGGAGAGGCTCGGCGGCCCCCTTGAAGACAACGATGCCAGCTACCTCGACTTCTTCACCAAGCTTGTGGAGAGGCTTGAGGACGGGGCCAAGCGGGTGAACGGCATCCTCGAAGATGAGTGTCGCAATCTCCTCGGCCAGGCGGCGACGCGCATCTTCAGCAACCTTCTTCCCGCCGACGCCAACTTCGACTTCGACAGGGTCATGGCCCCTGTCCCTCCGGAACTCCGTGATGGCCTCGGGAGGGCGGTGGAGGATCATGTGGACGCCCTGCTCGAGAAGTTCTCCCATGGCAGTGAGAGCTCCAGCGAGGTCGGCGACGGCGACGACGAGGGTGAAGACGACGACGGCGATGGCGGCGATGATGCCCCGTCTTCTTAGATCTTTCTTCCCTCCTTTCTCTATATCAATATAGATGTAGCCCCGTGGGGGTGTAAAGATATGGTCTGTATGTTTAGGCTAATCACTTGTTGTTTTGCATTAATTCGTGTTTCTCGTGAGGCATCCTCGTGAGGCCTATTTTTCTCTTCTTGCTTGCCTTGTTGCTCTACGTCGTCAGGACCCAGCCCTCGAGAGAGCTACGACCGTCGCTGGTTTGTTAGGGCGCATGCCTAGACAAGGCCAGAGGGGGTAGGGCTCTGCGAGGCGACAAGGGCTCCCGAGGCGCGATGCTCAGGAAGCCACCCTTTTGGTGTGCAAGCGGCTTGCACGAAGGAGAAAACATCAGCACTCAACGAGTCTGCGAGGAGAGAAGAGTTTGAGAGGCGCTGAGAGCGGCTCATGAGGTGTTTTCAGACTTAGCTTTTGTGGAGTGCGGCGCTGGCCATGCCGTGGCTTGCGGAGTGCGCCTCGTGAGGCTCTCTCTTATGAGGCCTCCCGCTGGTACTTGGTGGGGTAGGTGCCATAGGCCGCCTCATGAGGCAGCGCTCGTGAGGCTTCCTGTTGGCATGTAGAGGCGATGAACCGCGATTACCTCGTGAAGTAGCGTCCGTGAGGCCTTTTGTGCGCCTTGTCTCTGCAACAGACATGCTTTGACAAGTTTCACAAATGGAGGAGCAGCACGCGCTTGCTGGCTTGCTCATGGGCGTCACATGAGGAGACAAGGTACCAAGGACCTTGGTGAGGTGACATGCACGGGAGCGGGCCCACGAGCGAGAGCTCAGTCACTTGGGTTTGACAGCGCTGCTGGGCCTGGCCTGAGTGCAGGCACCGTGTCCAGCCCCCGCTTGCGTGAGGCGCAGGAGGAAGATCGCGAGCGCGCATGACTCCTGAAGTAAATAACTCACCAAACACATGTGATACTTAGGAAATAAAGCTTTACTTCTGCATAAAAATAGGTTCATTACACAACCAAAAGATGAGGCTGTCGTGTTCGACACGGGTCAGCTTGAGGATGGTGCGGCCAGGCGGCGCCCTCAGTTTTACATCCAAAAAGAAGAGGCTGCCGTGACGGACATGAGACAGCTTGAGGATGGTGCAGCCAGGCGGCGCCCTCAGTTCGATCATTCCGCCAGCGCTGAGCATGGGGCTTTCACTGGGTTGTGGGAGGGAGCTCTCGCGGGCCCATCAGGCAGCGCAAAGAGAGGCTCCGAAGCATGTACAGCTCCATTTCGTTCGTACGCGTGAGGTCACGGATAGAACTTGCGGAGGTGTTGGATGTTCCATGTGTTTTGTACCGGAACACCCTCCTCTGTCTCCAGCCGTGCTGCGCCAGGCCAGGAAACATGCACGACCCTGAAGGGGCCTTCCCACATGGGCGAGAGCTTGTGGAGTCCTTCTCTAGAGAGGATCCTTCACAGGACAAGATCGCCAGCTTCAAGTGTGCGGGGGTGTATGTGGCGGCTGTGGTAGCGACGCAGCGCCTGCTGATACCGGGCTACGTAGATGGCGGCCCGGCGACGTGCTTCCTCGAGGAGGAGTGAATCAGCTTCCCGCGAGCCATCCTGATGAGCTTCGTTGAAGGCGAGGACTCGCGGGGACCCTGCATGAGCTCAGAAGGGAGGACTGCTTCAGCGCCATAAACGAGGAAGAAGGGTCTTTCATCGGTAGGTTTGGTCGCTGTTGTGTGGATCGACCATAGCACGGACTGGAGCTCGTCGATCCAGCCTTTGCCATAGGCGTCGAGCTTTTTCTTGAAGCTTCGAGTCTTGAGGCCTTTGATGTCATGCCCAATATGCGATCCTATCCTTGAGGAACTCGGAGGTCCCACCAGGGATAGAAGCGCATATTGAAGACGCTAGCAAGGTGGATATCATTACATCGTACCATGTACAATATAGATGGGGATACCAACAAATACATACAATTCATTACATGAATACATCAATACATAGCAAACACCATACAGAAGAGCAGAATCCGACTACGGATGAAAACAAACGAAAAACAGGAACGACATCCACCCTGCTAGCCCAGGCTGCCGACCCGGAACCTATCCCAAGATCGACAAAGAAGAAGAACTCCAAAAGCAAACATGCATCGCTCTCACGTCAAATCATCGCTTTACCTATACCTGCACATGTTGTTGTAGTAATCTGTGAGCCATGAGGACTCGGCAATCCCATAACCATGGGTAGCAAGACTATCAAAGCTTAAATGGGTATGGAAGGGTAAGGTGGTGAGGTTGCAGCAAGCACTAAGCATTATATGGTGGCTAACTTACGTGTACAAGAATAAGAAGAGTAAACTACGCATAAATGGACGTCAACTAGTAATGATCAAGAAGTGATCCTGAACACCTACTTACGGTTCAAACATAACCCCACCATGTTCACTTCTTGGTTCAAACCTCACAAGAAGAGATGATCACGGTTACGCACACGGTTGGTGTATTTTAATTGAATTTAGTGCCAAGTTCTCTAAAACCGGAGGTTATAAATTTCCAAATTGCCACATAACCGCGGGCACGGTTTCGCGTAAGATTTAACCCTGCAGGGGTGTTCCAACCTGGTCCATCACAAACCAACACAAGCTGCGGTGGAAAAACCTCAACCTCAAGAAAACCCGATCAACCTCGAGTCAGCCCGAAGTATACTCGGAATCCCGATGCACAAGACATTTCAACAATGGTAAACAAGTCCAGCAAGACCTCCCGGCGTGTCGACACCCCGATAGGAGACGCGCGTATCTGGTTCTCAGGCCACGACCGGATAAGCTACGCGTACAGGTACCAAAAGACCCCAAGTTGCCAAGGGGCGGCCCCGCACAGTGCTCTAGTTTTGGACCAACACCATCAGCACTGGCCCACCTGTATTATGTTGAATTAAGAATCCCCGGGGACGTGACCCCCTATGCAAATTAATTATTTAATTCAGTATTATTATGTTGGCAAATGTTAAAACCAAAGTTGGGCCTTGCTGGAAGTGTTTATTCAAAGCGAACTGTCAAGAGGGTCTGAGCATGTTAGGAACGCTAATCAAGGAACATAACACCGATATTACGGAAACTAGGGCGGCGTGAGTGGAACAAAACACTAGGCAAAATGCCGAGCCTTCCACCCACAACCAAGTATATAGATGCATTAATTAAGTAAGAGATATTGTGATATCCGAACATATCCATGTCCCAACATGGAACAACCTGCAACTGCACCTGCAACTAGCAACGCTATAAGAAAGGGGCTGAGCAAAGCAGTAACATAGCCAAACAACGGTTTGCTGGGTAAGGGTGGTTAGAGGTTGTTTCATGGCATATGGGACGCTGGCATATATGTGGTAGGAAGCGCGACATAGCGATAGCAATGAGACAACTAGCAAGCAAACATAGTAGAGATATCCAAGATCATGATCATCTTGCCTGAAATCCCGCTAGGAAGAAGATCGAATCCATGAAGAAGACGAGCAAGCGTAGTCGAATGAATCCTTACACTTCGCAACGTAACCGGACTATCGAGAAGAAGCACAACCAGAAAGAAGCAAACAACATGGTAAACAAACAAGCATAAACATGACATAATGCACAACCAAGTATGATGCATGTAAAGTTTAAGGATGCATGGCATGGCAAAGTGCAACAAACAATACTACACATTAAATGAAGCCCAATATGCAACGAGTTGCATATTGACGAAACTCCACATACAATTATTTAGTTTGCTCTTGTTTATGCTACTCGTCAATATTAAATGTTGTTAAACATGGCAAGAGATGAAGCATAATTAAACTACCCATCTAGGCAATTTAAATGAGGCCGGAAACAACACATAACAATTCCGGAAAATACTCATATGCAAATTTCAAAATTGGTACTATTCTGAATGAAACACCATTTTAATGTTGTTAACCGCAAAAGAAAGGGCATCATGATAATCTACACATTTTTCTACCCCATTTACATATAAAGTTCATTTAACTCAGAGCTACGGTTATTTAGTTATGAAATAAACCATTTTAGCAAGTCATTAGGCAATTTTAATTCAAACAACAATATTAAATGTTGTTAACATGCAAGAGGATGACATATTCAAGTTATATGCAATTTTGAGGAAAATGATGGCATAATATGATATGGAGCATTTGTCGCCATGGTGGAAAGAAATGGGTACCACGGCGGCGAAAACGGAAATGCTGCCACTGCAACATTCCGGTTCCGGTAACTCGTTGAGATACCGGTGCAAAGGAGGAACAAGTGTGAGATGTCCGGAACATGCAAGAGTGACGGGGAGTGATCCTGGCTACCGGGTGTCCCCACGTGTCGGTGGCATGGCAAAAGAGACGCATCATGCAACAAACAATCGCATACGATACAAACACGCGGTTCATCTCATACATCACACATGCTTCCGTTCACGGGCATCGTCTCGGTGGTTATACCTTTGAAACGTGCGGTTCGAGATGTTTCGGATCGATGCGGTGTAATTGTTCACGGGTCGTAGCGGAAGTAGTGGTACTCGCAATGGTAGTGGCACATGGGTCTTTGGCGACAGTAGTCGTACATGTTCAGAGAGGAACTTGACGAATCCGAGCTCTTCGGGGGTCGACGGTAGTGGAACTTTGCGGTCTCGGTCTCCAACGGTCGTCGAGGTACTTGACGTCCGTGTAGTCGATCTTGAGGGTCTTGGCATTAGGGACTTGACAAAAACCAAGTCCACGGGTCGGTGGTACTTAGCGCCTGTTCTGTAGTCGTTCACGGGGTCAAACAGAGGGTCTTGGTCTCGAGGTCTCCGGTGGGACCTTGGAGGCAGGGTTGTGAAACTCCTGGTGGAGCAGCCGGCGAGGTGGGGGGTGGAGCTCCTGCTCTAGGAAAGGAGGCAACAGAGGGCCGTGGCGGTGGACGGCATGGCTGGGTGGAGCAGCGGCTGCAGGAGGTGCTTGCGACAGGGTTCATGGCAGCAGGTGACGAGGCATGGCAGTGAGGGAAACACCAGGTGGCGAGGCCACGATAGGTGCAGCGTGCGAGGGGCGCGGGCGAGGTTGATTGCAGGAAGCCGCGGCGGTGGCTGGCGCGGGCGGCGATGGCCGGTGGTGCAGAGGCGAGGGGAGGCGGAGAAGAGGACCAGGGGCGCGGCAGCTGGGGAGGTCCGACAAGGTGTGGGGCGACGGCCTGGAGCTGCTGTAGAGGCGAGGGACTCCGGTGGTTGAGAGCTGCTGCTCCAGTTGCTCGGTTCAGCGAAGAGACAGGAGGAGGCCGGAGTAGGCAAACATGGCGGCAGGCAGGAGTGGTGGCGCCATGGCCATCCGGCGAACAGAGGATGGGCGCGAGGAAGGCCAGCAGGCGATGGGAATGGAGGCCGGGCGCGGGCGACGGCTTGGCGTCTCCGGCGAGGGCTCGAGTCACGGAGGAGATCGGCAGAGGCGGCCATGGGGATCGGGACGAGGAGCTCCTCTCCTGGCACGGTGTGTGTGTGGGTGGCGGCATGGGGGATCGAGGGGTGAGGGAGAGGAGGATCGAGAGGGAGATGGGGATCGGGAGAGAGTGGCTGCAGGGATCGGGCTAAGGTTTAGGTTAAGGAGAGGCTAACTGGGCCTTCGGCCATGGTGGAGTTGGGCTGCACTGGAATCTCTCTCTCTCTCTCTTCCTTCTTTTCCATCAACACAGAATTAGACAGAAAGAAAAGAGAGAAAAGAAAAGGTTAGAGAAGGAATTTAGGCATGGGGTTAATTTGCCCGGACTCACAAAAATGAGCTTAACCCAAGAAAATAGAAGTGGGCATGAGTGTGCAGATTGAATTCAAACTCGTTTGAATTAAATTCAAATGGATTTGAATAGGAAGTGGGTGTTGGAAGGTTCCAAAAATGTTGAGATTTTTGGTGGAGCTTGGAAAAGGATAAAAGAATTAAGGGCAAAGTTTGGGAACCAAACTTGAAGTATAAAAGGCATGAGAATTAAATTGCAAGTGTGTTTGTGGGTGATTCCAAATTATTGGAATATTTCTTTTAGCTCCCTAAAATATTGGGAGAATATAGTATATGTTTAAAGTGAAAACACCATGTGCATTTCCATCAATTTAAATAGATCGAAAGATCTATGAAATTTATTTATTTGAGTTGCAAAATTAATGATATGATGGCATGATGACATGATGCAATGCAAAAATAAATAAAACAACAAATATAATAGCAATCATGAAAAGAATCGGTCTCGGGCTGTCACAACACTCCCCCACTTACAAGAGATCTCGCCCCAAGATCTAAGCATGAGAAGAGGAAGAGGAAAAGGAAGAGGTAAAACAAAGTTGCTTCTTGGACAAATGAGTGAAACCAACAAACCTCGAAGGTTGCAAGAGTTGAAGAATGGCTTGAGGAACAAGCAAGAATTCTAAACCACTCTGGTTGAAACGAGATAGATAAGGAATGAGAAAAAAAAGAATTTGGGCAGCACTCTGGTAGAAAAGAGAAGCAAAGCTTGATAAGAAGAAAAGGACTTGAAAAGAGGGCACAACACTCCGGTAAAATGGATAAGCAAGGAAAGAACATGATCTTGGCAAAACGAGATAATGGGTCAAAGAGTGAAACATCACAATGCCCCCGGAATGAAAGAATAGAAGCTAGATCGTTGGAAAGAACTTCTCCCACAATTGAATTTGAACCGCATCCTTACAACAAAAGAATGAACGAAGTTGTTTGAAAATCAACAAAAGAAAAGAATAAGCTTGTTGTGGGCTTATGAAAACATCTCAAAATTATGAGGTGACAACCGGCCACTAACTGAAACAAAAATTGCTTGGGAGCAACAAGATATGCAAAACTTCTTTCACCAAGAGGATACATTGAGAACTTGGATCATCGATAAACACCGCAAATAACAACAACCCTTAGGAAAGGCATTAGGTGAAATCTAATCCATGATAGCTCCGAGAAAGAAAAGATGGGTTTAAATATCTCATTCTTGACAAAATTTTCTTCGTGACTCCTCTCAAAAGATAAGGGAGAATTAATTGCACTTCAAAATGCAAGAAGAAGAATACTTGAGCTCCAACAAGAATCTTGCTGAAACACTTCAAGAATGAATTAAATCCCTAATGAAACAACATGAAGAAACTCTCGAAGAACTCCGGATAGCTAACAAGATGATTGAAATGAAATGAAAGTTGAAAAGAACAAGATGAAGCCTTGCAATGATTTAGATGGAGCTTCGCGACGAGAAAACTGGGAAAACTTGGATCTTTGGAGAAGAAAAGTTGAAGGGAATTGAATTGAGACATGATATCATGAATGAATTCTGGAAGAAGGAATTGAATCACCTCGATGAAATAAGGATAAGAATTATGTTATGCCTATCCTTCATCAATTTAAATTGATGAAAATTAATGGATTTGCATACTACTTATTCTCCTTGAAAGAAGGTTCAAGAGAGATATAACGCAAACTTGGGAAGATCTTCAACGAACCACCAGTAGGATTGAAAACGAATGAATGAAAAGAGAGCGAATCGCCGGGAAGAATTAGAAAACAAATGAAGATACTTGAGGGAATTTAGGTACAAGAGAACGAAGAGATCATGAGCTGACTAAAGAATACTTGAATGATGCACCGGAAGAATTTGAGAACGAGAGATGAACGTTGATTATGAATAATTCTTCTGAAATGATGGCCTTCAGAAAATCGAAAATGGAAAGAACTCATGAAATGCTCCGGGTGGGTATGAAAAGAATTTCTCATGATCGAAACAATTTGAGAGGATAGCAACAAGCTAGAACCACAATCTTCAAGAGAACGGAGCTAGATTTAAGAGAACCTCTTCTTCGGTCTTCAAATGCTGAGAAATGACGAGGAGGAACACCACCAGAATTGTTGAGACACACCGGAACAATGAGAAGATGAAGATTGGGACCAAATTGAAATGTTTTGAAGGAAATCTCGAAGAAGACAATTGACTGATGAAAATTCATTCTTACGTCACACTTTGAAAGAATTTGAGAATAACTCCGGGAAAATTAGAAGAGTCAGGTAATATCTTGGGAAAAGACCTGTGGGTTAGGGCCCACTCACAAGAAACACCATTGAAAATGATTGTTTGAATGAGAGATTGCATCGGTTGATATAAATGGCTTGGATGAGGTAACAACCACGAAATAGAACGAACGGAACTCGAATGGAAACATGAAAGTTCTGAGATATCTTCAGCACTCCGGAACAAATGAATAGAGAGAGATGGGCGATTAAGCGAGTCTTATTTAAGAACTTCCAACATGGAAAGCGTATGAACCAACGGAAATGATATGATCAATAACGAGAGCTTGAATTGGATCCACCGGAAAGAAAATGAGACTGACAGGTGACGAACTAGAACTCCTGAGCATCTTCACGAGAATCACCGGCTAAGAACATTGAAAGAATGGAGAGACTTCTCATGAATAAAATGGATATTTGATTTGAGATCTTTGACTCCGTGAAGAAAAAGGGTGGGTGGGTGGGGAAAATAAAGACAACTTGGGACGGATGAAACGAACACCATTAAGAAACATGAGAATTGATCTTGCAAACGTTGAAAGGATCGGATTAACTTGAAGAGAAGCACGCCGGTTGCAAAAGAACTGTCATGACAATCTCGATTATCAAAAGGATTAACACTCCCATAGAAATATGAGAACACCGCTTAGGAAAGGTATGGAATCAACACTTGACTTTGAAGCAACTCGAATACCACAACTCAAAACAAAACAAAGGATGTGGCTTGCAGAATAAGCCGGAACAAACATACAATAGAGATTTCGTCTGAAATTTTCATGGTGGGGCCCACACGGGCTTGATCTTACAGCGACCATCAAGTACATTGCTGCCCTTGACATACGAAGCATCCCCGAGCCGTAGCAAAGCTACAAGGGCTCTTTAAGACACCACAAGACCACTATAAAAACGACCGTGTACAGGCGGACCACTAGACGTCGAACCCCAATCTCATATCATGCATCTGTCGGAAAGATATCCTAGGTAACTACTTTAATTCCCACCTAAGAACTTCCGAAACTTCTTGGTTATGCGATCAGGTTGCGGGTTCAGGAACCTACTCAGCAAACAACAACCTAATCAGCTGCAACTGCATCCGCAACCCTTAACACACAATCGAGAAACTTTGCAAATTCGTCTACCTCAAACCTTCGAAAACACAGCGATACTAGTCATAGTGGATCATCCGAGCTATCTCCTCCAGTACTGGGAAAAAGTCACGGCACTATTTGCCACCACAAAAAGTATAGAAGCGTTTCGATGTCAGCGTCCTCTGGTATTCAGGAACTGAAACGATAACGAATGTGACAAGAACCCCTTGGAGCTCAAATCCCCGAGTCCAATCCATACGGTCAGGAGGCACCAAGAACAGAATTCTGTCACACCGATATCGCAACGATTCCGAAAATACCCGCGTGATCCTAAAAAAAAATAGTGAGAAGAGTAGTAGAATCAAAACACCTACATCACAATTCCTCACCAGAGCGACGAAGGGGATGAGGAGTAAAAAGAAGTCCTACTCTCCGATATATAACTAGACTCAAAATAGTTTTTTCTTTTCTAGACTCGTCAACGGTTCGATCAATCAAGGGGGCTCCTGTGGTCGGTAGAGGCTCTGATACCAACTTGTCACGCCCAATATGTGATCCTATCCTCGAGGAACTCGGAGGTCCCACCAGGGATAGAAGTGCATATTGAAGACGCTTGCAAGGTGGATATCATTACATCGTACCATGTACAATATAGATGGGGATACCAACAAATACATACAATTCATCACATGAATACATCAATACATAGCAAACACCATACAGAAGAGCAGAATCCGACTACGGATGAAAACAAACAAAAAACCCAAATGACATCCACCCTGCTAGCCCAGGCTGCCGACCCGGAACCTATCCCAAGATCGACGAAGAAGAAGAACTCCAAAAGCAAACATGCATCGCTCTCACGTCAAATCATCGCTTTACCTGTACCTGCACCTATTGTTGTAGTAATCTGTGAGCCACGAGGACTCAGCAATCCCATAACCATGGGTAGCAAGACTATCAAAGCTTAAATGGGTATGGAAGGGTAAGGTGGTGAGGTTGCAGCAAGCACTAAGCATTATATGGTGGCTAACTTACGTGTACAAGAATAAGATGAGTAAACTACGCATAAACGGACGTCAACTAGTAATGATCAAGAAGTGATCATGAACACCTACTTACGGTTCAAACATAACCCCACCGTGTTCACTTCTTGATTCAAACCTCATAAGAAGAGATGATCACGGTTACGCACACGGTTGGTGTATTTTAATTGAATTTAGTGTCAAGTTCTCTACAACCGGAGGTTATAAATTTCCAAGTCACCACATAACCGCGGGCATGGTTTCACGTAAGATTTAACCCTGCAGGGGTGTTCCAACCTGGTCCATCACAAATCAACACAAGCTGCGGTGGAAAAACCTCAACCTCAAGAAAACCCAATCAACCTCGAGTCAGCCCGAAGTATCCTCGGAATCCCGATGCACAAGACATTTCGACAATGGTAAACAAGTCCAGCAAGACCTCCCGGCGTGCCGACACCCCGATAGGACCCGCGCATATCTCGTTCTCAGGCCACGACCGGATATGCAACGCGTACAGGTACCAAAAGACCCCAAGTTGCCAAGGGGCGGCCCCGCACAGTGCTCTAGTTTTGGACCAACACCATCAGCACTAGCCCACTTGTATTATGTTGAATTAAGAATCCCCGGGGATGCAACCCCCTATGCAAATTAATTATTTAATTCAGTATTATTATGTTGGCAAATGTTAAAACCAAAGTTGGGCCTTGCTGGAAGCGTTTATTCAAAGCGAACTGTCAAGAGGGTCCCATAACCCTTGAGCATGTTAGGAACGCAAATCAAGGAACATAACACCGGTATTACAGAAACTAGGGCGGCGTGAGTGGAATAAAACACTAGGCAAAAGGCCGAGCCTTCCACCCACAACCAAGTATATAGATGCATTAATTAAGTAAGAGATATTGTGATATCCCAACATATCCATGTCCCAACATGGAACAACCTGCAACTGCACCTGCAACTAGCAACACTATAAGAAAGAGGCTGAGCAAAGCAGTAACATAGCCAAACAACGGTTTGCTGGGTAAGGGTGGTTAGAGGCTGTTTCATGGCATATGGGAGGCTGACAAATATGTGGTAGGAAGCGCGACATAGCGATAGCAACGAGACAACTAGCAAGCAAAGATAGTAGAGATATCCAAGGTCATGATCATCTTGCCTGAAATCCCGCTAGGAAGAAGATCGAACGAATCCTCACACCTCGCAACATAACCAGACTATTGAGAAGAAGCACAACCAGAAAGAAGCAAACAACATGGTAAACAAACAAGCATAAACATGACATGATGCACAACCAAGTATGATACATGTCCAGTTTAAGGATGCATGGCATGGCAAAGTGCAACAAACAATACTACACATTAAATGAAGCCCAATATGCAACGAGACGAAACTCCACATACAATTATTTAGTTCGCTCTCGTTTATGCTACTCCTCAATATTAAATGTTGTTAAACATGGCAAGAGATGAAGCATAATTAAACTACCTATCTAGGCAATTTAAATGAGGCTGGAAACAACACATAACAATTCCGGAAAATCCTCATATGCAAATTTCGAAATTGGTACTTTTCTGAATGAAACACCATTTTAATGTTGTTAAACAGCAAAAGAAAGTGCATCATGATAATCTACACATTTTTCTACCCCATTTACATAGAAAGTTCATTTAACTCAGAGCTACGGTTATTTAGTTATGAAATAAACCATTTTAGCAAGTCATTAGACAATTTTAATTCAAACAACAATATTAAATGTTGTTAACATGCATGAGGATGAGATATTCAAGTTATATGCAATTTTGAGGAAAATGATGGCATAATATGATATGGAGCATTTGTCGCCATGGCGGAAAGAAATGGGTACCACGGCGACGAAAACGGAAATGGTGCCACTGCAACATTCCGGTTCCGGTAACTCGTTGAGATACCGGCGCAAAGGAGGAGAAAGTGTGAGATGTGCGGAACATGCAAGAGTGACGGGGAGTGATCCTGGCTACCGGGTGTCCCCACGTGTCGGTGGCATGGCAAAAGAGAGGCATCATGCAACAAACAATCGCATACGATGCAAAAAACGTGGTTCATCTCATACATCACACATGCTTCCGTTCACGGGCATCGTCTCGGCGGTTATACCTTTGAAACGTGCGGTTCGAGATGGTTCGGATCGATGCGGTGTAATTGTTCACGGGTCATAGCGGAAGTAGTGGTACTCGCGACGGTAGTGGCACACGGGTCTTTATCGATGGTAGTCGTACATGTTCAGAGAGGAACTTGACGAATCCGAGCTCTTCGGGGGTCGACGATAGTGGAACTTGGCAGTCTCGGTCTCCAACGGTCGTCGAGGTACTTGACGTCCGTGTAGTCGATCTTGAGGGTCTTGGCGTTAGGGACTTGACAAAAACCTAGTCCACGGGTCGGTGGTACTTAGCGCCTGTTCTGTAGTCGTTCACGGGGTCAAACAGAGGGTCTTGGTCCCGAGGTCTCCGATGGGACCTTGGAGGCGGGGTTGTGAAGCTCCTGGTGGAGCAGCCGGCGAGGTGGGGGTGGAGCTCCTGCTCCAAGAAAGGAGGCAACAGAGGGCCCCGGCGGTGGACGGCATGGCTGGGTGGAGCAGCGGCTGCAGGAGGTGCTTGCGACAGGGTTCATGGCAGTAGGTGATGAGGCATGGCAGCGAGGGAAACACCAGGCAACGAGGCCACGATAGGTGCAGCGTGCGAGGGGCGCGGGCGAGGTTGACGACAGGAAGACGCGGCGGTGGCTGGCGCGGGCGGCGATGGCCGGTGGTGCGGAGGCGAGGGGAAGCGGAGAAGAGGACCAGGGGCGTGGTAGCTGGGGAGGTCCGGCAGGGTGTGGGGCGACGGCCTGGAGCTGCTATAGAGGCAAGGGACTCCGGCGGTTGAGAGCTGCTGCTCCGGTTGCTCGGTTCAGCGAAGAGACTGGAGGAGGCCGGAGTAGGCAACCACGGCGGCAGGCAGGAGCGGTGGCGCCATGGCCATTCGGCGAACAGAGGATGGGCGTGAGGAAGGCCAGCAGGCGACGGGAATGGAGGTCGGGCACGGGCGACGGCTTGGCGTCTCCGGCGAGGGCTCGAGTCACGGAGGAGATCGGCAGATGCGGCCATGGGGATCGGGACGAGGAGCTCCTCTCCTGGCACGGTAGGTGTGTGTGTGGGTGGCGGCGTGGGGGATCGAGGGGTGAGGGAGCGGAGGATCGAGAGGGAGATGGGGATCGGGAGAGAGTGGCTGCAGGGATCGGGCTAGGGTTTAGGTTAAGGAGAGGCTAACTGGGCCTTCGGCCATGGTGGAGTTGGGCTGCACTGGAATCTCTCTCTCTCTTCCTTCTTTTCCATCAATAGAGAATTAGACAGAAAGAAAAGAGAGAAATGAAAAGGTTAGAGAAGGAATTTAGGCATGGGGTTAATTTTCCCGGACTCACAAAAATGAGCTTAACCCAAGAAAATAGAAGTGGGCATGAGTGTGCAGATTGAATTCAAACTCGTTTGAATTAAATTCAAATGGATTCAAATATGAAGTGGGTGTTGGAAGGTTCCAAAAATGTTGAGATTTTTGGTGGAGCTTGGAAAAGGATAAAAGAATTAAGGGCAAAGTTTGGGAACCAAACTTGAAGTAGAAAAGGCACGAGAATTAAATTGCAAGTGTGTTTGTGGGTGATTCCAAATTATTGGAATATTTCTTTTAGCTCCCTAAAATATTGGGAGAATATAGTATATGTTTTAAAGAGAAAACACCATGTGCATTTCCCTCAATTTAAATAGATCGAAAGATGTATGCAATTTATTTATTTGAGTTGCAAAATAAATGACATGATGGCATGATGACATGATGCAATGCAAAAATAAATAAATAAAACCAATATAATAGCAATCATGAAAAGAATCGGTCTCGGGCAGTCACATTTGAGGACCTCGGCGTTAGCACGCTCGGCCTAGCCATTACTCCGCGGGTGCGCCACGGAGGCGTAGCAGGTCTGCGTGTCAAGGTTGGCGCAGTATGACTTGAAGAGGCTGCTCGTGAACTGCGAGCCGTTGTCAGTGTTGATGTGGTTGGGGACGCCGAAGCGGCTCACGAGGTTCTTGATGAACTTGACGGATGAGGCTGTCGGGATGGTGCGGACGGGCTCCACCTTCGCCCATTTGGTGAACTTGTCGATGGCGACGTAGAGATTGCGGTAGCCGCCAGCCGCGCGAGGGAAGGGGCCCAAGATGTCCAGCCCCCGGACCGCGAAGGGCCATGAGATGGGGATGGTCTGGAGGCCTTGCGCCGGCTGGTGGATTTTCTTGGCGTGGAATTGGCAGGCTTCACAGGATTGGACCAGCTCGGTCGCGTCTTGAAGCGCGGTGGGCCAGTAGAAGCCGCTGCGGAACACCTTGGCGACGAGGGTTCGCGACGAAGAGTGGTGGCCGCAGTCCCCACCATGGATGTCGACAAGCAGCTCGCGTCCTTGCTCTTCGGAGATGCACTGCAACGCGACACCATTGGGGCGCCTGCAGTAGAGATTGCTATCTCTCAAGCAGTAAGCTATGGCTTGGCGAGCCACACGCTCTACCTCTGAGTCCTTCTCCGAGGGGATGCCGCTCTGCAAGTAGGTCTTGAATTCTGCGGCCCAGCTGTCTGCTTGAGGCTACAGCGCCAGCAGCAGACGAGCGCCTGGAGGCGGGCCGCAGTTGGGAGCACATGTGGGCGGGGCAGGTGGGAGCTCCTCATGAGGCGCCGTGGGGCTTGCGGCAGGTGGTACAGCTGATGGCTTCAGGAGCCTCTCCTCGAAGACGCCAAGGCGTTGAGGCTCGCAGCGAGATGCTCACTTGGCGATGTCGTCTGCTTCTTTGTTGCTACTGCGAGGTACGTGCTGGAGCTCCAGGCCAAGGAAGCGCTTCTCGAGCTTGCGCACTTCCTCCAAGTAGGCAGCCATGTGTTCGTCCTTGGGCTTGTCGCTTTTGTTGGATAAGTTGACGAGGAGCTGCGAGTCACCCTTGATGAGGAGGCGATTGATGCCGAGAGCGAAGGCGGCCTTGAGGCCGGCGATGAGGCCTTCATACTCCGCGATGTTGTTGGAGACCTTGTCGTCATGCTTGAAGCAGAGTTGGATGGTGTAGTGGAGCTTGTCTCATGTCGGTGAGGTGAACATGACGCCAGCCCCCGCGCCCTGTCGGGAGAACGCACCATCGAAGTGCATGGTCCAGCCGCCAGGGGCTTCGTCCCCAGGCAGGAGGGATTCGTCCTTGCGAGGCTCCTCTTGATGTGGATCCGCCCATTCTGCCACGAAGTCCGCCAAGGCTGCGCCCTTGATTGTCCTTGTGGTCAAAATTCCAGCTCAAAGGCCTGCAGCTCAATGTTCCACTCGGCAACGCAGCCAGCGGCATTGGGGTTGTGCAGGACTTGCTCCAGTGGGTAGGACGTGATCACCTTGATGGGGTGGCCCTAGAAGTAGTGGCATAGCTTCCTGGAGGCGATGAGGAGTGTGAAGAGGAGCTTCTGCTGCATGGGGTAGTGCTCGCGCACATCCCGCAGCACCGTGCTGACGAAGTACACGGGGTGCTCGACGAGGCGCGCAGCTATAGCGGCGGCTTATTCTCCGGAGGGCTCAGGAGGCTCATGAGGCTCGGGGGGGCCCAGGAGGTGGCTAAAGAGGCTTAGGAGGCTCCTGAGGGGGGCCCTCGGCAGGCACCGATGTGGCCTCAGCAGGCTTCTTCTGGATGTCGAAGTCGAGGCGGAAGGGACGGAAGCCTTGGCCCCTACCTGGCACGCCAAATGTCGGAAGCTGGGCTCCGGGAACCCTGGTTCGAACACTGGGGTCAAGCTTGTTCCTACCGGCTAGACGATGACCACGGCGAGGCTACGGCGAGAGCACGCTCACACACAAGGCACGACAGAGGACACAGCAGCTACCCAGGTTCGGGCCACCTTGCGGTGTAAAACCCTACTCCTGTTTGGTTGGGATTGCTCTGGTGGGGTTGCGCGTACAAGAGTACAAGGTTGGAGAAGGTGGAAAAAATGGCCGACCTCCTCTAAAGGTGCCCCGGACACACCCGCCGGTGGTCGTTACTCCTGGCGGGATCTAGACTGGCCCCATAGATCAATACTAGTCTTTCCTGCGCACTTTGTCCTCACTCATGCGCACCCGGGACCAACTTCCCGATCGGTCACCCATTCTGAAATTACTACAAGCTGAGCACGCTTAACTTTGGAGTTCTTTCCAAATGGGCTCCCGGAAAAGAAGGAATTCCTTATTGATATGAGTAGTCTATCATCCCTATTAAGCTAGGCCATCACATACACCCCCACTCAGAGGAACCGACGTCCTCGTCGGGCCACAGGAACGTTCCCTCTTGGCACATACGTCTGTGCATCCAGTCCTGCACATGTGCCATGTCGTGTGTCATGACGGGCCACAAACGTCATGCACAACATGATCGCGCACCTGTCCGCAAACATCTGTGTAACTGCGAGGGTCGGCTTTGATACCAACTTATAACGCCCCGGACACACCCGCCGGTGGTCGTTACTCCTGGCGGGATCTAGACTGGCCCCACAGATCAATACTAGTCTTTCCTGCGCACTTTGTCCTCACTCGTGCGCACCCGGGACCAACTTCCCGATCGGTCACCCATCCTGAAATTACTCCAAGCTGAGCACGCTTAACTTTGGAATTCTTTCCGAATGGGCTCCCGGAAAAGAAGGAATTCCTTATTGATATGAGTAGTCTATCATCCCTATTAAGCCAGGCCATCACACCTTGGTCCTCTTCCCCCAAAAATATTGGCGGGAAGGGTTGCCACACAGCGGCAATTTGAAGGGGGATAGGGGCACAGTCTACTGACAAAAGGTGGTCTTCGCTTGCAAAGGCGCTATCCATGACGTGCCGGTGGGCTCGGTGATGACATCCGCCCTACTCGCCTTATCGTCTTGGTCTTCATACGCCAAACGAGCAAGCTTTGGGACCTGCTTTGCAGATGGGCAGCTGGTGCTGCTCCTTTATCAGCAAAGAGGAAATCCTCCCTGGCCGCACCTGTTGGTACGGCCCTGCCGCTATCATCGTCTTGCGGGGGTGCGTCACCCACATGATGGGCATGTGACCGCGAGGTTGGCACCAGGCGACGCCCTGCTCGGGTGGCTTCGGGAGGCAGCCTCGGGAGGGGGCCTCGCGAGGTCTTCTGCTGCTGCTGAGTCTTTGGTGGGTGTGACGACCCGAGACCGATTCCTTCCGTAATTAATATTATATTGTTTGCCCGGTGTTATTTCTTTTGCATTGCATCATTTCATCATGCTATCATGTCATTAAAATTTTGCAACTTAATAAATAAATTGTATGGATCTTCAATCCATTTAAATCGAGGGAAATTCACATGGTGATTTCTCTTTAGAACATATCCTCCTGATATTTTAGGGAGCTATAATAAATATTCCATTAATTTGGAATCACCCTTAAACACACTTGCAATTCAATTCCATGCCTTTTTGCTTCAAGTTTGTTCACCAAACTTTCCCCAAAAATTCTTTTCCCATTTATCGAGGCTCCTCCAAAATCTCAACATTTTGGACCTATCTAAACCTTGTCCTAATTCAAACTTATTTGAATCAAATTCAAATATGTTTGAATCCGATCCTTCTAAACAGTGCCAATTGTATTTTCCTTGGGTCAAACTCATTTTTGTGAGTCCAGGAAAATTACCCGCATGCCCAAATTCTTTCCTTAACCCTCTCTTTCTTTTCTTCATTAAAAATTATGTTTATTTTTTCTTAAGAGAGAGAGGCAGCCTGCCCCGCCGACCTCTTGGGCCTGACCAACCAGGCCTGCCCATTCCCGCAGCCCATCAAGGCCCAACCACGCCTCCATCTAACCCTAGCTCGATCCCCCAGCATCACTGATCCCCATCTCTCTCCCTCTCGTTCCCACGCGCGCCGCCACACATCCACGCATCGAGCCAGGGAGAGGAGCTCCCCGCGCCCGATTCCCTACTTTGCAGCGCACGCCCAGCCATGCGCCTCCTTGCGCCCGCCGCCGACCAGCGCGCCGCCCGGCGACTCCTTCCCCCGCGCCCCCGCTCGCCGGCCATGGCTGCAGCTGCCGTGGCCCGCGCCTTGCCTGCACCTCCATCACATGCCTCTGGCCGCCGGAGAGCCAGCCCCGCTTCCTCTCTCTATCTTCCTCGTGCCGACCCCGAGAAGTTCCCCCACCTCCTGACCTTCTTCCCGTCGCCGAGTTGCCTCCCTTCTCCCGTTTCTCCTCTCTCGCGCCAAGCGCCATCGCCTGCAACCCCATCGGCCTTCCATGGCAGCCACCACCTCGCCCCTCTAGGCACAGGCGCTCGTGGACACGGCAGCCATGGCTGCATCGCGCCAGCAAGCCGCCGCCTCATCTGGCCTTCCTCCTTCGTTGACCTCCCCTGCCGCCGTTCCCTGTCCTTGGAGCCGCCACGAGCCTTGGCTCCTCTGCACGACGGTCGTGGACCTGCAGTAGACCGACCAGGTCGTTCCCAACATCCTCGGCCAGCCTTGCTCCTGCCCTGTTCGATCGACCTCCGTGGCCCGACGACCCCTGGATCCCGTGTTGTTGGCCTCTCAAAGACTTTTGTGACCGTCGTGTGCGACGCTGTCCGCAACCCCGCTGTCTTCGTTTGCGGCTGGTTCATTTGGCCATCATGGGCACACTCGTCGTTCCGCTGCCAAGTACCCCTACGCACACGGATACGCCAAGTACAAGGATGCACCAAGTACCTCTACAAACGTGTACAACTACCACCCCGTGCATGTCACCAAGTACCACGACATCGGCGACCCATCAAGTTCGTCTACGGAACGAGTACCACCACCGTCGACCCTGAAAGGCTTGGATTCATCAAGTTCCTCTCCGAAACAAACGAGAACCACTACTTCCACTACATCACGAGAACGTCTACTTCCCTCTACCGAACTTGATCCGCTCCAAATGCACGCTTCGAAGGTATAACCGCCGAGATGACCGCCCGTGAACGATGCATATGTTGTATGAGATGCTCGTGTTTGCACCGTGTTTGAATTGTCCCTTGCACGTTCCTCGTATGCCTTGCCACCGACACGTGGGAACCCGGTAACCGGGATCACCCCACCATCTCTTGCATGACACGCTCACACCCACACTTGTTCCTTTGCACCGGTATCTCAATCGAGTTACCGGAACCGGTATGTTGCCGTGGCACCATTTCCGTGTTCGCCGCCGTGGCACCCCTTTCTTCCGTCATGGCGACAAATACTTCATATCATATTATATGCCAACTTTTTCATAAAATTGCACATAACTTGAATATGTCATCCTCATGCATGTTAACCACATTTAAATTGTTGTTTGCATTAAAATTGCTAAATATGACATGCTAAAATGATTTGTTTCATAACTAATTAATCGTAGCTCCGAATTAAATAAACTTTATATGTAACTGGGGTAGAAAAATGCATAGATTAACATGGTGCACTTTATTTTGCTGTCTAACAACATTAAAATTGTGTTTAGGGCAGAACAGTACCAATTTCGAAAATTACATATGGGGATTTTCCGGAATTGTTATGTGTTGTTTCCGGCCTCATTTAAATTGCCTAGATAGGTAGTTTAATCATGCTTCACCTCTTGCCATGTTTAACAACATTTAAACTTGTTGAGTAGCAAAAACGGAATTGAACTAAATAATTGTTGTGGAGTTTCGTCAATGCTTCACTTAATGTGTAGTATTTGGTTGTTACATCTTTGCCATGCCATGCATCTTTAAACTTGACATGCATCATACTTGGTTGTGCATTATGCCATGATTATGTTTGTGAGTTCACCATGTTGTTTGCTTCTTTCCGGTTGTGCTTCTTCTCGATAGTTCCGGTTTTGTTGCGATTGTGAGGATTCGTTCGACTACATTGGTTCGTCTTCTTCATGGACTCGTTCTTCTTCCGAGTGGGATTTCAGGCAAGATGATCATGACCTTGGATATCTTTACTATCTTTGCTTGCTAGTTGTCTCGATGCTATCGCTATGTCGCGCTTCCTACCACATATATGCCAGCCTCCCATATGCCATGACAGCCTCTAACCACCCTACCCAGCAAACCGTTGTTTGGCTATGTCACGGCTTTGCTCAGCCCCTTTCTTATAGTGTTGCTAGTTGCAGGTGCAGTTTCAGGTTGTTCCATGTTGAGACATGGATATGTTGGGATATCACAATATCTATTATTTAATTAATGCATCTATATACTTGGTTGTGGGTGGAAGGCTCGGCCTTTTGCCTAGTGTTTTGTTCCACTCATGCCGCCCTAGTTTCCGTAATACCGGTGTTATGTTCCTTGATGAGCGCTTCTAACACATGTGGGGCATATGGGAACCCCCCTGTCCATTCGTTTTAGGATAAACTTCTCCAGCAAGGCCCAACATTGGTTTTACCATTTGCCTAATAACAACTAAAACTTGCATAGGGACTTTCCGGACCCCGAGGATTTTTTTTAATCAACAACCAGGGCCAGTGCTCCTCATGAGTGTTGGTCCACCTACCTAGCAGTCGGCGGAGCCGCCTTGGGGAAACTCGAGGTATTTGGCTACCGTCCACTATGCATAGACGGATGATGCCCATAGATAGAGAGCGCGCGGCTCTAGATATGGATCTGGCTCACCGGGAGGTCTTGCTGGTTTAGTTTTACCTGTTACGAGTGGCTTGTCCACCGGAATTCCTTATCGTAAGCATCGTGTTATCATGGTGTGAGGATGTTCCATCGGATGCGTGTGGTAATTTATAATGGACTACTTGGAGCACCCCTGCAGGGTTAAATCTTTCGCGAAGCCGTGCCCGCGGTTATGTGGCGACTTGGAAATTTATAACCTTCGGTTGTAGAGAACTTGACACCAATACTAATTAAAATACACCAACCGCGTGCGTAACCGTGATTGTCTCTTTTCGAGGGAGTTCGGGAAGAGAACACGGTGGGGTTATGTTTGACTCGTAAGTAGGTGTTCAGGCTCACTTCTTGATCATTATTAGATTGCGACCGTTATGCGTAGTTTACTCTTCTTATTCTTGTACTCGTAAGTTAGCCACCATACAATGTTTAGTGCTTGCTGCAACCTCACCACTTTACCCTTCCATACCCATTTAAGCTTTGTTACTCTTGCTACCCATGGTTATGGGATTGCTGAGTCCTCGTGGCTCACAGATTACTACAACAACAGCTGTAGGTACAGGTAATGCGATGATCTGACGCGAGAGCGATGCGCGTTTGCTTTTGGAGTTCTTCTTCCTCGTCGATCTTGGGATAGGTTCCGGGTCGGCAGCCCGGGCTAGAAGGGTGGATGTCGTTCGTGTTTTTCGTTTGTGTTTCATCCGTAGTCGGATTCTGTTCTTCTGTATGGTGTTTGCTATGTATTGATGGATTCTTGTGATGTCTGTATGTATTTGTATGTAACCCCATCTATTATGTACATGGTGCGACGTAATGATATCCACCTTGCAAGCGTCTTCGATATGCGCTTCTATCCCTGGTGGGGCCTCCGAGTCCCTCGAGGATAGGATCGCATATTGGGCGTGACAGTGGGCCCGCTCCTGGTGGAGGGGGGGTCCTCGTGAGGTCGGAGCCTCGCGGGGTGTCTTGGTTCGCGGCGCCCGTAGCTGGCCCGCCTCTTGGGCCTTCGCCAGGCGTTGCTTCCTAGGCCGTAGGCAGACGGGCCGTGGTATCCCGGTTCCCACTGGCCTGACACTCTCTTTGCGTCCACTCTTTCTCCACTCTCTCTCAAAAATAAATCGCAATAGGAGGGGCACAGCGGCGGTGACACAACTAACCTTGGTGCACTCCGACTTTTCCCCCGCCTTCTCCTTGGCATTCTGCTTCGACCGCCACCACAGGGTGGGCAACGACTGCAGCGCCTTCTTCTTGATCGCCTTGCATGACGCCACGACTGCCCCCGGCGCGTCAACGAAGAAGGCGGAGGGGTTACACAGGAAGGAGCACCGGTCCACCATGGAGCAGCATGTCCGTGTGCACGCTCGTACCACCGCTGGCCGCCCCCGGCGCGGCCATCGTGGCGAGGCGACCGACAGACTGCTGCAGCAGGTGGTGTGTGGGGCAGGGAGAAGCAGTCGACGCAGCCGCTGCACATGTGAACCTGGTGCTGCGGTGGCTCTACATCGTCCCCGGACGGATGCAGCAGCGGCGGCGTGCAACGAACCTGCTGCTGTGGGGCAGGGAGATGCAGACGGATGAAGCGGCGGCGGCCCGAACCTGGTGCTGTGGGGCGACCGAGAAGAACGGAGTGCCGATCTGCAGCACGTCGGAGCTCGTGGCTTAACAGCCTCGCCCGGACTCCGGCGAAGGCTGCAGCCGCTGTGAGCGCACACGACTTGTTCGACGTAATGCTCAAGCGAGGGGAGAGAGAGGAGGAAGAGTCAACATGCCTATGTGGCATTTTTTTGCCAAGTCAGCTCCTAACGAGTGAGCCTCGCCTGTCATAAACGCGCTCAAACGACCCTAATCCGCCGATCAGTGTTATATGCCAAAAGATTATACTAGACATGGTGTTTTCTGCAAAAAAAATGTATAGTAGTGTTTTCTGCTAACCTGGCCTTCAATATGGTGGTTTCTTGCAATTTACTCCTAATTTGACCAAACTAATAGAAAAAAGTATCCACATTCACATTACCAAATCAATATTGTTAGATTCATTATTGAATTTAGTTTCATATTATATATATTTGGTATTATAGATGTTGATATTTTTTAATATAAAGTTGGTTAAATTTCATAAAGTTTGACTTGACATAATTCTAATATGTGGAGTAAAAATAACAGGAGGGAGTATATAAGTGTAGTAGTCTTTGGTGAAGTCAACTGCTTATAGTCAATGAGGAACCAGGAATTCGATAACAATTGTAAATTCGTAATCTCAGCCCCAGAGACATGTAATTAGACCCTGCTAGTTACAAGAGTAGAGTGGCGCCAACTCCGGCCGCTGTGGTGAGCAGATCCATGGTTGCACCGTCATCGTATGCGACGTGGCAACCAAAACAAAACAGGCGCGTTTGGTTGCCCGCATAAGGCCCAACCAGGCCCGCGCGGGAAGGAATCGTGCTGTTTGGTTGACCTGTATACACTGTTCGGCCTGCACGGCACGAACTTTACAGCACTCCGAGCCAGGCCCGCGACCTACGCCCGGATCGACAGTTTCTCCAGAGCCAGACTCGTGCGAGGCAGGGTGTAACACCCCTGTGTAATGAGCTACAGTGATCCATAATGATAATGCCAAGTCACCTTGATTTGCAATGCATGATCACAGTGGATTCATATCTCATTTCAAATTCCACCACTGAATTCAATTCAAATTGCAAGTGAATTTTGGAGTTGCTCAAAAATTGCTGAAAAATAGTTCATGTTTTAGCAAATATTCCAAAACAAATATTTGTTCAGGAAAACAACATCACCTATTTGCTAAAATGGGCTAGAGCATTTAAAACAGTGCAAAAACAGCCTAAATAAATGCCTTTCCATTTATGGAAAATTCAAATGGATTCAAAAGCCTCCCAAACTTTTCGTCACCTGCAGCTGCCTGGCTTCAGTGGTTTTCTCCGACGTTGATGTAGCTATCGCTATGTCCCGTTGTTGTATCCCTCCAACGCGTGCCTGCGTGCCGCCTAGTTGTCTAGCTTTCCTTTTCGCTGTTGTAACGCTGGCTTGTAACCGAATCTATGTATGGATCTGTATGTCATATTTGACTATGTTGATGTATCTATTGCACTTCCTTTGTTGTGCGTGTTACTTCATCAATAATTCCATACAACTACAATACTCATTGCTAAACTACCCCTGTTGATTTTAGCAGGATGGTTAGACCCGCAGGTCGTGGCAGTGGTGCCAACAATCCACCACCGCCCGACTATATGGCTGCAATGATGCAACAATTTGAAACACGCCGCCAGTTCATGAAAGGGCTTATGGATCAGTTTCCTTGTCCAAATGCCAACCAGCAGCCAGCCTCAATAACCTTGCGAGAGTTTGTGCGCCTCAACCCAACTGTCTTCCACAACTCAGTTCAGCCGCTTGACGCTGATGACTGGCTCCATGATATTACATATGAGATGGAGTCTGCTAATGTGACCCCTGCCAGCTATGTCACTTTCGCATCCTACTTCCTGAATGGACCCGCAACTCAAAGGTTGGACACTCACAGGCGTACCCTAGCTGTTGGAGCTATCATCACTTGGGTGGAGTTCCAAACTGCTTTCCGTGCCCATTACATTCCGCAAGGAGTCATGGACCGGAAGAAGCGTGAGTTCCGCAACCTTACCTAGGGCAACAAGACTGTGGAGGTCTATCAGCGGGAGTTTCTTGAACTATCTCGCTATGCTGAAGAGGATATTGCTACTGATGCCCGCAGACAGGAGAAGTTCCGTGAAGGGCTCAACCCAGATATCAAGCTCGCACTCCTAGTCCAAGACTTTGCTGACTTCGCCACCTTGGTGAACAAGGCTATACAGGTTGAGACTGGTCTGAAGGATCACAAGGACGCGCTCAAGCGCACCCGTGACGCGGGCTCATCTTCAGGCTCGTCCTCGCAGAAGCGCCGTATATGGATTCCGCATAGCATGTACCGTCCGACTGTTCCTGCTCCAAGGCCATCCTATGTAGCGTCTCGCCTGCCTCCTCCACAACCGAGGCAGCCGAGACCTCAAGCTGCTCGAGCTCCTGCTCCCCGTCCCAATGACGGGCTGTGCTTCACTTGTGGACGTCCAGGTCATCGTGCTAAAGACTGCCGTCAGAACCAGAACCAGTTGGCACTTCCATCTGCTGGCCGTGGTAATGGCCGTGGCAACAATAAGCCTCGCAACAACAATGTCAGGCCTTCTTATTATGGCACCCCGGCTCAGAGAGACCGGAACACCCCGTATTCCAGCCCAGAGATCAAGTCTTCTAGAATACGGCACTGCATGGCATAGAACAAATCAGCTCTTTATTACAAATATAACGGGATACAAGGGTCCGATGTTACAAAGGTTACAGGGGCACGGCGACACTTCACCTGCTAAGGTAGTTCTAAGCTAGCAGCGGAACATCTCATAGCAGAATAAATTCTAGCAGCGGAACGGCGACAACGGTGGTGAACTCCACTCCGCAGGGACTCTGGCTGGGACACATCCTAGAGCGCAACCTCGGGATCCTCGTCAAACAATCAATCAGGGCATGACCTGCAATCTGGCATGACACGCCAGGTGAGTACTTTGAATGTACTCGCAAGCTCACAGCAACCAAAGCAATCAAGACATATAACAGCATGGCATTTACAGGTTAATTATCCATGATGAACATGATACTACTAGAACAACATGAGAGCGAGTGTGGCATGTACAAGTTACTCATGATATGAACAGGATGATACTAGCACTAGCATGCAAGGGGGTCGACGTTTAAGGTCTCATGGACCAACTTACTCTGCTCGGAGGTTATCTCGTAACCACCATAGTTATCAATCTTTCTTACCATCGTGATCATCACACGATCACCTCATGATCAACCATCATCAAGAATACCATCGTGATCATCTCGTGACCACCGAAAGATCAACCAACTTCTTTTTTCATCGAACCGGGGTTGTTATTATTCAGGTTATTATTTCTGTTGACCCATAGTGTGACCTACTACGAACTGTGTCCATGACCGAGGACACGGCTATCGATAGATTATACACTCTGCAGAGGTTAGTACACTGTACCCACACTACGGAACTCATGGCCTCGTGCTCCCATTCGGGTGGACCAACGACATTCCAACAAAACCAGTCTATTGCATGACACTCTCCCAGCCACTCCGACAAACTCCCCTTTGGGCTATATCCTTGGTAGCCCCGATGTCAACTCGTGACACCCGCCACCTTCGTGGTTGCCACCGTCGTGGCCAAATAAACAAACTCGTCCCAAACGGGGACAACCGCGCGCAAACAACTCGGGCACAAGGCTTATGGCCGCCTACCTGATCAGGGTAGCGCGCGCACATAACCTTCCCTAGTTGGAGGCACCGACGAGAGGCATGACAATAGACCGAATCAGGGCCCCCCATAAGGCAAGTGTGGCTGCACTAGTTAGCTCGATTCGGTGGCACCATGACTCAGCCAACAGATTTGTTCAAGTTCAATTAATGTCAGGTTCCACTTGAATGGTGAGGAGCTGAGTCACAATAACATGATAATGCATATGAGCATGATACTAGTGTAACCATGGATGGGCAACATAACCATATAACAACAATAAATCATTTAGTCTACAGGATGCACATGAGCATGGCATAACGATGATCATGAATATCACAAGTATTTGCATGACAAACCCCAACTATTCATATGAGCATATTATTATCACTAGCATCTGAAATGATTACAAGAATAAAACATCATAAGAATATCATTAGAAATTAATCATATCACTTACAAGATGAAAATGACCATGGCATAAGCGATGAGCATGGATTCACAAACATATTCGAAGTATTAACAAAATCATTAAATGAACAAGCAATTATTTAAATATTCCAGTGGAAATCATGGCTACTGCAATGCCATCATGCAAGTGGCTATCGTGGCTTGCCTGGGCATAGAGGAACCATCGGGGACAGGTGCGATGAACTCGCGGAAAGAATTGCCGGAAAAGTTTCCCTCTCGGCGGAGCTGTTTTAAGGGCAAGGGCAAAATGGTCATTTTCACAGTGTGACAACCTCAGGAAAATGATACCATCGGAACGGGCTCGACGAACTGAGATCGTGGGCTTTGGAATCACCTGATTCGGAGTCACGGTCGCGGAGTTACGGCCGTTCGTTCGTTAGGCAGAAATTTAAATAAAAAATATTCATTTATGCGCTTAACGGGCGAATGCCTGCACTTTAACAGATTTGGCCGGCTGCTGAAAAGAGAAGGTGCATTCCAGAAAATACATCTTCGTAGCAGAGAAGCGTATTTCCGGCCGAAGCTGTCCCAAAGTACGCTTTCTCACACGGAAAACGTATTTTAGGAAATGCGCGTCGACTTAAACAATGCGGACCCGGGCTTCGGTGTATGACGAGTGGGGCCGCGGGGAGGTGGGGCCCGCCAGGCCAGGCCTTCTTCTTCCTCCCACATACTCACTCCTGGCCGAGGCAGAGGCTGGCCCCGACGGCGATCGCCGGCGCTACAGGCCGTCTCCGGCGGCGCCCGACCTACCAAAATGCTCAGGGGGCCGAGCTGCATCGGTGGGTGATGGCCTCCACCACCGAGGAGCTCTGAAACGGGGAGGGCCTGGCCTCGGCCAAGGCGGGACGTGGCTTCAGCCATCTCCGAGGAGCATGGCACGACTACGGAGAAGGAGCTAGGGAGTAGTGGGGAGCTTCACCATGCTCAGGGGAGTCCCCTGGTGGAGGAATGAGAGGGAGGCGAGCTCGGCATTGCCCGAATTTAAGAGGGGGGTCGGCGGCGGCCATGGCGCCAATGGTGGCCGAGGAGAGCTGCTCGAGCTCATTTGAGGGGCTGGGGAGGCTACTGGGAGGGAGGAGAGGAGGCTTGTGAGGAGAGGCAGCACCGGGGAGGGCTTATATAGCCACGGCGAAGATGCCCGAGCCGCATGCCGCCACGGGCGCTCAGGGGATGCACTGACGCGGCCGCGTACGCGTGTGCACGCGCGGAGAGGCTGATGGTGACGAGAGAGAGGTAGTGGAGCGCCAGAGGAGGGCAGACGCGGGCGGTGCGAAGTCCGGTCGGCCACTCGGCCACTGTGCGCACGCAGGCAAGGTCGCCATGGCGCAAGGAGGGCGAAGGAGGAGGGGGCGCGGACACGAGCGGACGCGGGGGACTGTGGGCGATGCGGTAGACAAGGTGAGACGAGCGAGAGCGGCTTGGAGGGCAGTGCCCTGAGCTAGCCTATGCCCAGAGCGTGCCAAATACATGCCATCCTGCGTGGTCACCGCTTGCGTTGGCGGGAGGAGGGCACGTATGCCTGGCAAAAGGTGTCAAACGTGTTGTCCCTCCAACCTACAGTCCCACTGATGTGATGGTTCGGCCAAAGAGACTATGAGTTCATGGCATGCATTAGCTAAAGTTTGCTGTAGCAAACTTGATCATGAAGTTGTGGTCAAGTGGGATGAGATAAGAGCTCACCAGGATGTCACAGAGGTTTAGGGTAGGAAGGACTATGATCCTGTGCAATATGAAATGATTTGGACCAAAATTTAACATAGTTGCTTTACAACTGCCAAATCTGGTCCAGGAACTAGATCATGAAGTAGCACTCACCTAGATGATTGGATTGTTCTGAAACTTTGTATAGGGTTATGATTTGGGCATATGAAGACACCATAAAAATTTCATACCATTTGGATACACCAAAATGGTACTAGCTTCACAATGCTTTCTACTGGACAAAAACTTGGGGGAATTTTGTGGAGAAAAAGACTTGGCAAAATGATGTGAATTTTGGCATTCTCAAATTATATAGGGATATTTAGGTCCTGGATTAATTTCAGATTTTATGAAGCAATATAAAATGTAGTTGCTTCACAAACTGAAATTGTGACCAGAAACCAAGAATTTGAGGGTGTGCTCACATAGTTTGTTGGATGGAGACGAAATTTTGTGGAGAGTAATAATTTGATCATATGAATGATCTCCCAAAATTTCAACTCATTTGGATTAGCCTAGCTAGTACTTCCTTCACAAAGCTTCTCTCTGGACAGAAAATTTGGAAATTTTCTGAGGAAGATTTACTAGGCAAATGAAGTTGAATTTTGTCATGTGGCAATACTTTGGATATGAGAGAGTGCCCAAAAAGTTTGAGGGCAATCAAGAAAAGATAAATAGCACTTCCTTCACAAAGTGCCATTCTGGACAGAATGGAAAATGACTATTCCTGAATTATTTTTGAACTAGTCAAGGATGGGTTTTGACATTTTTGTGGAAGATATGATCCCAAGAATTTATGAGAATTGTTTGGGAATTTTTGGAATGACAGAAATATAGGTTGCTTCACAACCTAGGGTAAACATGGTTATTCCTTTAATAGAAAAAAGGAATATTCCCAAGAAATAAATATTGGGGTTGGGCTAGGGTGGAAATGACATGGCCTTGGGATAGTTTTGAGAGTGGCAAGCCACTTGGGAGATGAAGAAGAGATGATCTCCCCAGGTTTCAAAACCACATAACCACGGAAAAAGAACTCCAAATAAAAATTCGAAGAAATCCAAAAGAAAAAGAAAGGGCCAAAAATCGGGGTGTTACAAACCTACCCCCCTTACGATAAATCTCATCCTCGAGATTTGGTTGCTCAGGGAACAAGTATGAATATTCTGACTCAAGGAAACTGTTTCCAACTCGGGTATCCTTTTTCCTTCATATGATGTTCCCACTGAATTTCATATGATCTGATTACCTTGCTCTGGGGTGGTTTTCTTCACCGCATTCAACAATCTGACAGATCTTCCTTCATATGTTCATCCTTACTCTGACTTTCTTTTATGTCTGCTGGCTTATCTGTGATTATCAGTCCGGGAGTGATTTTCAATTGACGTGACATTCTTTTATCCAGCACCGATAGTATCAATGGAGTTGTGCATAAATTTCCTCGATGGTCATGAAACATTTAGTCATTGCATCGGGTTACTAGATGCATGTCTTCCAGGTTCAAAACCATATTGGGAGTCGTAACCCTTGGGTGTATATTCATGGTGATCGATACGAAATCAGACTGTCTTGGGTATCCGTACCGTGTTGTTCATGCCACAATTATCATACCTGTATTGCCGGTCTTGCTCCTTCATTATCGTTTTCTTTTATCCGAATCTTATGCTGAACGAGCTTGGCCATAAATATCTTTAATTCTTTGTGTGACCATACGTGCTGTCAGGTGCAATATTCCGGCAGTCATACCTTATCCTTATCCTCAGGCAGTGCAGCAACGTTTAACTGGCAAGTTTATCATCTCTCGAGCTTTAACTGTAGGGCAATGATCATCCGAACCTTTGCATGAAATCGGCAAATAAATCAGTAGCCACCAGAACGGTCTTTACAACTTAGATCTGGGACATTACTGAAATAGCTCAACCATGGCTCACGACGGCTGAAAAGCAGCTCTGAGCATGAGGCAGTGTTGATAAGAAGAATGTAGCAGTTCCCTAAGACGACCGAAGAACAGCTCAGAGCATAGGGTCACTGCTACAAAAGAAACTCAACAGCTGCCCAAGACGGCCGAAAAGCAGCTCAAAACACGGGCCAGTTGTTGAAAAGAGAAATATAAAGGCGGCATCCACCCTGGACGGCCGAAAGCAGCTCAGAGCACAGGCGTGGTGCCGTTACCTGGGAAAGGTAAGCAAGGGTTCATCATGATCATATACCAGGTTCACAGTTACTTGTATAGAGCTCACTGTTGTGGTCAATCATACATAGCAGTGACAATGGTTAATGATATCGCCTTGTTGGGCGTGAGGAAGCTGGCCTTGATCTCCACTGTCAAGATTTGTTGTCCCAAAGTTGTCTTGCTTCATAGCTTGTCCGACATTGCATCACACTGAGGTGTATAACTTGCTTTCTTCCTCTTACTCACGGATTTGTTGGATTCTCACCGTGCTGGTATCATCATACGAGTGACTTGAATGACCTTGGCAGCATGTTCACAACATATATGAAAGTATGTGTAGCTGAACATTTTATTCCCGAGGCAGACACTTGTGTCCTGACTAGCTCGCGTTTCTGACCAACCTGTTACGGTTCTGATTCTTGAGATGCATTGTCATATGCTGCCAACTCACTGTGGAATATCTTGTACCAATGTCGATGGCTGTTTTTAGTGCCGTACTGACGAGGATTGGATAGCTTGTGTTGGAAGCCATCGAGAATAGCGTGCTGAGGAAGGCTGAATAGCTTATGCTCGAAGCTTTTGCCGGGATAGCGTGCTGAAAAAAGACTGGGTACCGTGCTCTAGAAGCTTTTCCCTTGGCTGCTTACTGAGGAAGATTCGGTGCCTTATGCCGGAAGCTTTTTGCGGTGGCTTACCGAAGAAGACTGAGTATCTTACACTGTAAGTCATCCACCTGTCGTACTGAAGAAGACTGAGGAACCTTGCGTCATAAGCTTCCCTGGTAGCTTGCAGAGAAGGACTGGGTTGCTTACACCAGAAGCTTCTCACCCTAGTGTGCAGACTGAATGCCATATACATATATGTACCCTTGATATTCCTTTGACTGGAAATATACTATTGTCTTGCACACAGATTGTCTTCCAGCTGGTTCATTACTGCTGTGAAGGTTGCTCCACTGATGTAAATCTTCATGTTGATAGTCGATCCAGAATATCATTTGTATTCAGACCAGGCATTCCCAATACAATGTAGTCGGCTGAGAATTCCATAATGTTTAGCTAAACTTCCAAATACTTGAAATCCTCACTGATTCTTCGAGTCCGGTGTCGGTTGATGAGCAACTTTCATAAGGGGAAATAAGGTAACACCGAAGGCCCAAAGAAAGAAGCAAAAGAAATGACCCAAACAACAGCACGCAAAACATTAAGATTGCATACAAGCAACATCACATTTTACAGCTATTCACCTCACTATGCATGCCTACTTAAGCACACAATTCTCGAGGAAACTCCGGTACTATGATCTAATATGCTGTGGCGGTGTGCACGAAAGTGGATCATCGTGTGGAGCGGTTGGTGTAAACAGAGCTACACCAAACGCTGGCTCAGCACCGGTTGCATCTGGACGGGCTTAGGGATGCCAATGGACTCGGTGATCATGTAGCGAAACACGGATGTCACGACCACATCATCATCAAGCGTACGGAAGGGAGCCGTACTCGTCCAGAGAATGGGTGATAAGGTAGGATAGCGGTGGAAAGAAAGGTCTGCTGACATTGCCCTTTTTTGGTAACAAAGACCAGTAAGGGTTGCCAAAGCGGCGGGTTGGATGGCAAGATCCGGGGTAGAAACATGTCTACCACCGAAACCATAGGTGTGGTTGAAGAGAAAATATTGGTGCGATACCTGTGCATCAATCCTGCAAGTGATCGACACCAGTAGGTACCTCGGCAGCACTCCGCTAGGACAGAGATGACACCAAACACCAAAGAGCAAGTATGCAAAGCTGGACGGTGCAGGTAGTGGATCGAAACCGATGCCACCTACACTCACAAGATCAACCGTTAGTGACAATATAATAAGTCTATATGCATGCTATGCAGCAAACAAATGCAACGACCAAATGCAACAAACCAACTAGACTCTATACTACCGGTTTCTAATGTTGCGCTGACTAGGGCGTCCTACAGCCAGACCTGCTCTGATACCAATCGTTGTGGCACCCTGGCTCAGAGAGACCGGAACACCCCGTATTCCAGCCCAGAGATCAAGTCTTCTGGAATACGGCACTGCTTGTCATAGAACGAATCAGCTCTTTATTACAAATATAACGGGATACAAGGGTCCGATATTACAAAGGTTACAGGAGCACGGCGACACTTCGCCTGCTAAGGTAGTTCTAAGCTAGCAGCGGAACATCTCATAGCGGAATAAATTCTAGCAGCGGAACGGCGACAACGGTGGTGAACTCCACTCCGCAGGGACTCTGGCTGGGACGCATCCTAGAGCGCAACCTTGGGATCCTCGTCAAACAATCAATCATGGCATGACCTGCAATCTGGCATGACACGCCAGGTGAGTACTTTGAATGTACTCGCAAGCTCACAGCAACCAAAGCAATCAAGACATACAACAGCATGGCATTTACAGGTTAATTATCCATGATGAACATACAACAACATGAGAGCGAGCATGGCATGTACAAGTTACTCATGATATGAACAGTATGATACTAGCACTAGCATGCAAGGGGGGCGATGTTTAAGGTCTCATGGACCAACTTACTCTGCTCAGAGGTTATCTCGTAACCACCATAGTTATTAATCTTTCTTACCATGGTGATCATCACACGATCACCTCATGATCAACCATCATCAAGAATACCATCGTGATCATCTCGTGACCACTGAAAGATCAACCAACTTCTTTTTTCATCGAACCGGGGTTGTTATTATTCAGGTTATTATTTCTGTTGACCCATAGTGTGACCTACTACGAACTGTGTCCATGACCGAGGACGCGGCTATCGACAGATTATACACTCTGCAGAGGTTAGTACACTGTACCCACACTACGGAACTCATGGCCTCGTGCTCCCATTCGGGTGGGCCAACGACATTCCGACAAAACCAGTCTATTGCATGACACTCTCCCAACACTCCGACAAACTCCCCTTTGGGCTATGTCCTGGGTAGCCCCGATGTCAACTCGTGACACCCGCCACCCTCGTGGCTGCCACCGTCGTGGCCAAACAAACAAACTCGTCCCAAACGGGGACAACCGCGCGCAAACAACTCCGGCACAAGGCTTATGGCCGCCTACCTGATCAGGGTAGCGCGCGCACATAACCTTTCCTAGTTGGAGGCACCGACGAGAGGCATGACAATAGACCGAATCAGGGCCCCCCATAAGGCAAGTGTGGCTGCACTGGTTAGCTCGATTCGGTGGCACCATGACTCAGCCAACAGATTTGTTCAAGTTTGATTAATGTCAGGTTCCACTTGAATGGTGAGGAGCTGAGTCACAATAACATGATAATGAATATGAGCATGATACCAGTGTAACCATGGATGGGCAACATAACCATATAACAACAATAAATCATTTAGCCTATGGGATGCACATGAGCATGGCATAACGATGATCATGAATATCACAAGTATTTAGATGACAAACCCCAACTATTCATATGAGCATATTATTATCACTAGCATCTGAAATGATTACAAGAATAAAACATGATAAGAATATCATTAGAAATTAATCATATCACTTACTAGATGAAAATGACCATGGCATAAGCGATGAGCATGGATTCACAAACATATTCGAAGTATTAACAAAATCATTAAATGAACAAGCAATTATTTAAATATTCCAGTGGAAACCATGGCTACTGCAATGCCATCATGCAAGTGGCTGTCATGGCTTGCCTGGAGATGGAGGAACCATCGGGGAGAGGTGCGATGAACTCATGGAAAGAATCGCCGGAAAAGTTTCCCTCTCGGCGGAGCTGTTTTAAGGGCAAGGGGAAAATGGTCATTTTCATTGTGTGACAACCTCATGAAAATGATACCATCGGAACGGGCTCGACGAACTGAGATCGTGGGCTTTGGAATCACCTGATTCGGAGTCACGATCGCGGAGTTACGGCCGTTCGTTCGTTAGGCAGAAATTTATATAAAAATATTCATTTCTGTGCTTAACGGGCGAACGCCCGCAATTTAACAGATTCGGCCAGCTGCTGAAAAGAGAAGGCGCATTCTAGAAAATAGGTCTTCGCAGCAGAGAAGCATATTTCCGGCAGAAGCTGTCCCAAAGTACGCTTTCTCACACGTAAAACGTATTTTAGGAAATGCGTGTCCAATTAAACAGTGCAGATCCGGGCTTCGGTGTATCACGAGTGGGGCCACGGGGAGGTGGGGCCCGCCCGGCCAGGCCTTCTTCTTCCTCCCTTGTACTCGCTCCTGGCCGAGGCAGAGGCTGGCCCCGACAGCGACCGCCGGCGCTACAGGCCGTCTCCGGCGGCGCCCGACCTACCAAAATGCTTAGGGGGCCGAGCTGCATCGGTGGGTGATGGCCTCCATCGCCGAGGAGCTCTGGAACGGGGAGGGCCTCGGCCATGGCGGGACGTGGCTTCGGCCATCTCCGAGGAGCACGGCACGGCTGCGGAGAAGGAGCTAGGGAGTAGTGGGGAGCTTCACCATGCTCAGGGGAGTCCCCTGGTGGAGGAATGAGAGGGAGGCGAGCTCGGCATTGCCCGAATTTAAGAGGGGGGTCGGCGACTGCCTTGGCGGCAATGGTGGCCGAGGAGAGCTGCTCGAGCTCGTTTGAGGGGCTGGGGAGGCTACTAGGAGGGAGGAGAGGAGGCTTGTGAGGAGAGGCAGCACCGGGGAGGGCTTATATAGCCACGGCGAAGATGCCCGAGCCGCATGCCGCCACGGGCGCTCGGGGGATGCACTGACGCGGCCGCGTACGCGTGCGCACGCGCGGAGAGGCTGATGGCGACGAGAGAGAGGTAGTGGAGCGCCAGAGAAGGGCAAACGCGGGCGGTGTGAAGTCCGGTCGACCACTCGGCCACTGTGCGCATGCGGTCAAGGTCGCCGTGGCGCGAGGAGGGCGAAGGAGGAGGGGGCCCGGACACGATCGGATGCAGGGGACTGTGGGCGATGCGGTAGACAAGGTGAGACGAGCGAGTGCAGCCAGGAGGGCAGTGCCCTGAGCTAGCCGACGCCCAGAGCGCGCCAAACGCATGCCATCCCGCGTGGTCACCGCGTTCGTTGGCGAGAGGAGGGCACGTATGCCTGGCAAAAGGTGTCAAATGTGTTGTCCCTCCAACCTATAGTCCCACTGATGTGATGGTTCGGCCAAAGAGACTATGAGTTGATGGGATGGATCAGCTAAAGTTTGTTGTAGCAAACTTGATCATGAAGTTGTGGTCAAGTGGGATGAGATATGAGCTCACCAGGATTTCACAGAGGTTTAGGGTAGGAAGGACTATGATCATGTCCAATATGAAATGATTTGGACCAAAATTTAACATAGTTGCTTTACAACTGCCAAATTTGGTCCAGGAACTAGATCATGAAGTAGCACTCACTTGGATGATTGGATTGTGCTGAAACTTTTTATAGGGTGATGATTTGGGCATATGAAGACACCATAAAAATTTCATACCATTTGGATACACCAAAATGGTACTTGCTTCACAATGCTTTCTACTGGACAGAAACTTGGGGGAATTTTGTGGAGAAAAAGACTTGGCAAAATGATGTGAATTTTGGCATTCTCAAATGATATAGGGATATTTAGGTCCTGGATTAATTTCAGATTTTATGAAGCAATATAAAATGTAGTTGCTTCACAAACTGAAATTGTGACCAGAAACCAAGAATTTGAGGGTGTGCTCACATAGATTGTTGGATGGAGATGCAATTTTGTGGAGAGTAATAATTTGATCATATGAATGATCTCCCAAAATTTCAACTCATTTGGATTAGCCTAGCTAATACTTCCTTCACAAAGCTTCTCTCTGGACAGAAACTTTGGAAATTTTCTGAGGAAGATTTACTAGGCAAATGAAGTTGAATTTTGTCATGTAGCAATACTTTGGATATGAGAGAGTGCCCAAAAATGTTGAGGGCAATCAAGAAAAGATAAATAGCACTTCCTTCATAAAGTGTCATTCTAGACAGAATGGAAAATAAATATTCCCGAATTATTTTTGAACTAGGCAAGGATGGGTTTTGACATTTTTGTGGAAGATATGATTCCAAGAATTTATGAGAATTTTTTGGGAATTTTTGGAATGACAGAAATATAGGTTGCTTCACAACCTAGGGTAAACAGGGTTATTCCTTTAATAGAAAAAAAGGAATATTCCCAAGAAATAAATATTGGGGTTGGGCTAGGGTGGAAATGACATGGCCTTGGGATAGTTTTGAGAGTGGCAAGCCACTTGGGAGAGGAAGAAGAGATGATATCCCCAGGTTTCAAAACCACATAACCACGGAAAAAGAACTCCAAATAAAAATTCGAAGAAATCCAAAAGAAAAAGAAAGGGCCAAAAATCGGGGTGTTACACTTATGGTCATGGTCAAGCTTATCATGTCAACATGACTGAAGATCAAGACCAACCAGCTACTGTGATGGGTACACTGCCTGTTAATTCAGTACCAGCTTCTATTTTGTTTGATTCAGGAGCATCGCATTCTTTCATATCGGAAGAGTTTGCATTCATGCATGGCATTAAACATGAAAATTTGCACCAGCCGTTAGTGGTTAACACTCCCGCGGGCCATTGTCGAACCTCTATGTTCAGCCCCAATGTCACCATTGAAATTGAAGGGTTGGAATTCCATGCTTTTCCCATTATTTTGAAGTCTTCCAAAGTTGACCTCATTCTGGGAATTGATTGGTTGAAGGCTCATACCGCCTTAATCAATTGTGCTACTAAAGCCGTCCAACTTCTGCATCCCTCGGATGAGATAGTAAACTACCATGCTCATCTAGTTCAAAATGCCGAGGCTCAAATTTATGCCCTGAATGCGTTGAACGCTTCTCCTCTGGAGGGGATCGAAAACATTCCAGTCGTTTGCGACTTCCGAGATGTCTTTCCAGAAGAACTTCCAGGAGTACCCCCTGTTAGGGCTGTCGAGTTTGTCATCGACTTAAAACCAGGCACCACTCCAATTGCGAAGCGTCCTTACAAGATGCCGCCGCATGAACTCCTTGAACTTAAGGAGGAAATCGAAAAATCACTTCGCAAGGGTTTCATTCGTCCAAGTTCCTCTGCCTGGGGAGCACCTTCTCTCTTTGTCAAGAAGAAAGATGGTACGAACCGGTTGGTCCAAGATTACCGACCTATTAACGAGGCCACCATTCAGAACAAGTATCCGCTTCCTCGGATCAACGATCTGTATGATCAACTTGCTGGATCATCAGTATTCTCAAAACTCGACATGAGGTTGGGTTACCATCAGATCCGGGTCTGTGAAGAGGATATCCCGAAGGCTGCCTTCGTTACTCATTATGGTTCATATGAGTATACAGTCATGTCATTCGGCTTAACTAATGCTCCAGCAACATTCTCCCGCCTCATGAATTATATCTTCATGGATTACCTCGACAAATTCGTCGTGGTTTATCTGGATGATATCCTGGCATATTCCAAGAATAAGGAAGAACATGCTAAACATCTTCGTCTTGTTCTGGAATAGCTTCGAGAGCATCAGCTGTATGCCAAGTATTCCAAGTGTGAATTCTGGTTATCCGAAGTAACCTACCTTGGGCATGTGATTTCCAAGGATGGTATTTTTTTTGAGGGGTCAATGACAGTAGGAGAGCTCCTACTGACTTCAATTAATTTAAAAGGTGCAGCAGTACAAGATGAGTAATTACATCAGGGGTAAGCCAGAGGGAGGGGGTAAGATACAACCCATCAATGGGCAGGCCAGGAAGGAAAAGACACTCTAAACCAAGCCGTTGAGGATTGAGTTTATCCTAGGCCCAAGCCCAGGCTTTCTGTGGACCAGAGCTCCAAAGTCCTCTTTAAACCGATCAGCCCAACTTCTGCAGGAGTTAGGGATTCTTCTGAAGTATTTATTATTTCTCTCCTTCCACAAACTCCAAGCTGCAGTGGCGAAGCACTCAGTGAACATTGCCCCCTGCCATGACGTCCTGCCAGTATGGATTTTGTGCATCCTTTCACCTTGATCGGACCAAGTAATGTTGAGTTTGTTCCAACAGGACACACTAAATGGGCAGTCAAAAAACAGGTGCTCGACCGTTTCCCTGGCTCCGGTGTCACACAGCATGCAGCTTAGATCATTCCCGATATTATAGTGTCTCCTGCACAGCATGTCTCTTGTGTTCATCCGATCAGCCAGTAGTAGCCACAGAAAAACCTTTATTTTCATAGTGCATTTGGATTTCCAAATCAGGCAAAATTCTGGGTCTACCTGGACCTCCCTGAAGCAAAATTCGTAGAATCTCTTGGCCGTATACTCTCCCCAGGGACACCTCCAAGAATCGCATTGTGTGGTTAGCCTCACCTCTGCGGACAGAAATTGTATCTGTTGTAGCTCATCTCTCGCCTGGATAGATAGTGGCAAGTGGAACAACTGATCAAGTGATGAACATGTCAGGACTGAGTGAACTGAACTATCGGGTGATTTAGCAAATGACGCAGCCCTGGGGTAGGCTTCGTCCAAGACCTGGTCAAGCCAAAGATCTTTCCAAAATAGTACTGCATCTCCTATCCCCACTGATGCCTTAGTGATACCTCTGTAAATCCCACTTAATTTCATCAGTTCCCGCCACCAAAAGGACCCACATGTGTCTGAGGCATGAGGTACACTTTCAGTATAGTAAGATTCCCATACCAGCTCTACCCACGGCAGATCTGCATGGTTGTAAAATTTGTGCAATTGTTTGAGGAGGAGGGCAGTGTTCTGAAGTTTGATATCAATGATTCCAAGCCCTCCTTTGTCCTTCGGTTTGCAGACCATGTTCCATGCCGCAAGCGAGTTACATTTCACCTCTTCCCCTTGTTTCTTCCTCCATAAGCAGTACCTACGGAGTTTGTCTAGGTGCTCAACAATTTTGGGTGGAAGCCTGATAGAGCACATTGCATATACAACCAAGGAAGATAACACGGAATTAACTAGCTGAAGTTTGGCTCCTTGTGACATTAAACAGAGTGTGGTCGAGAGTCTCCTTTCCATGGAGTCAACCAGCAGCATCATGTCCAGCACAGTTGGCTTGGTGGTTCCCAACGACAAGCCTAGATAGGTGAAAGGCATCTTCCCCACTGAGCATTGCAGCAAGTTGGCGAGCTGAGAGGCCAGCGGTGGGTCAGCATTGATAGGGATCAATGTTGACTTTTGGAAATTGATTTTTAGGCCAATGGATTCGGCATAGTCCATAAGGATACCTTTCATATGAGCCACCTGGGTCATGTCTGCTGGCATAACGATTATCGTATCATCAGCATACTGAATCACAGGGTAATCTGTAGAGCCACGGGAGGGGATGGGAGGCATCAAGTGTTGCTTCCTGGCTGCATCATTAATAGCTGCCTGCAGTAGATCGGCTGCCAGAACGAAGATTAACGGGGACATGGGGTCTCCCTGGTGCACCCCACATTTACAATGGAACTGTCTACCTGGTGTCCCATTTAGGAGGACTGCAGATTTTCCGGAGGAAAAAATGCACTTAATCCATCTCAGCCAACGGTCATCAAAACCCATACATCTCATAATCTCCAGCATCGCCGAGTGCTCGATTGTGTCAAACGCCTTGGCAAAATCAAGTTTTAGCAAGACCACTTTTCTCCCAGAATTTTGGCATTGGAAGATATACTCAAAAGCCCAAGCAATGCAGTCTTGGATCGAGCGCTCCTTCAAGAAGCCGTACTGGTTCTTGTGGATGATCTTCAAGACAACTTTCTGTAGCCGGGTTTCTAGGAGCTTCGTTATCACTTTAAGGCAGCAATTCAGTAGGGTTATAGGTCTGTAGTCATTAGCCGTCTCAGGGGAATTGGTCTTTGGGATCAGAGTGATGAAACCATCGTTGATGCTCTCAATGTTCAGGTTGCCTTCATAGAAATCAAAGCACAACTGATAAAAGTCTTCTTTGATGATGTGCCAACATTTTTTAAGAAAGAGACCATTAAAATCATCCGGCCCAGGAGCACGGTCCGCCGGCATATCTTTGATAATCCCATTGATTTCCTCTCTTGTGAACGGAGTTGTCAATTCCTCTAAACCATCCACTTTCTTAATTATGTCAGCAAGGGCAAACTTCATTTGTGGTGTGCTGGCTTTACCAAGTCTCTCTTTGTATGTGTCAAAGAGAATTTTCTCCTTGCCAGCATGGTCAGCGACCACCGTCCCATCTATCTGAGTCAGAGTGGCAATCGAGTTACGCCTATATCTCTCCGTGGCCATACGGTGAAAGAATTTTGTATTTTCATCGCCGAACTGGATTATGCGCACCGTGCATCTCTTCTTCCAATACTGCTACTGATATGAAAGCAGATTCAGAAGGTGGGATTTCAGAATTTTTTTGAAATTTATCTCAGGTACTGAAAGTGGTCTATAATTTTCCAGTTCATCCACTCCTGCAAGAATCTTGTTGCAGTTTTCAATTAAGATATTTAGTTTCGAGATGCCTTTACTCCACTTCTTAAGATCATATCTTAGATTTTTGAATTTGCGACAGAGGCGAGCAGCACTAGAAACTGCATGGCACGACTTTTCCTAGCTAGACTGAACCACCTCCAAGAAACCTTGGTGCTGAACCCAAAAACTCTCAAACCTGAATATTTTGCTGGCAGGAATAGCTGACTGAATACGGAATGTGCATGGGATGTGGTCTGAGACCGGTTTTCCGAGCGGGAGAACAACTGTGTTTGGATACGTGGTTGTCCAGTTCATCGAAGTGAAGAACCAATCGATCTGCTCCAGAAGAGGGTCGTGCTGCATATTGCTCCATGAGAAACGGCGACCTTTGATTGGTAATTCCATGAGCGACTGGGCCTGAATGAACTCATTAAAGACAAGCATGTCATTAGCATTTCCACCTGGTTTATTTCTATTACTAGGTGCCCGGTAATAGTTGAAGTCACCGAGTAATAACCAGTCCTCTCCATCGGGGATATTCAAATCAAAGAGCCAGTTAGTGTAGTTGATTCGGTCATCTCCACGACAGGGTCCATATATGTTTACCAGTGTCCAATTAGTACCCATTTCCGTGGAAGTAAACGAAATACCAAGGGCAAAATCATGAGAGAAAAGTAAGGACCCTGAAAAGACTAAACTGTTCCAAATCGTCAAAATACCACCAGAAGCCCCAACCGAGGGAACAAACAAAAACTGATCAAAACGTCTTGGGCAGATCGACTGAATGAACGCTAGATCATAGGACGAGCGTTTGGTTTCTTGTAGACATATTACAGCACAACCACTAGTACGAATAGCATTTATAAGTGCATTACATTTTTCAGGAGAGTTCATGCCATGAATGTTCCAACACAATACATTCCAGAATTTATTAGGTGCCATAAAAGAGCAAATTACTCAGAGTCTTCCTGCTGTTGTGGCCTCGCTAGGAGTCTTGCTGAAGAGAGATCTTGTGTTGGCACGCCACAGCTACTCCCCAGGATCTGCAGCACCTGCAGTGCGGTGTCTTCCATGATTTTATCTCTGGCTGGCAGACTGACAGTGGGCACTACCCGGGGTTTCACCTTGGATTTTGGGACCCTGACCTCCTTGAGCTGTGAAACTTTGAAACCATCGTACTTATTTGTTTGGGTGCTCCTGTGCACCATGCTAGTGTCAAGTGGCAGCGATTGTTTACCTTTGTTGCGACTGGCTGTGATCTGAGCTGAACTGAAACTAGGGGCAGTTGCAACATTTTCAGTAACGTTGTTGACCTGAGCACTGAGAGACTCACTCTGACTGGTCCCAAACTGCAGCTCAGACTGTAAATGATCGGTCTCCACATTTATGGGTTGCATAACTGAGTGGACAGAGTCAAAATCAAGTGGGTTGCGAACAGGTCCCAGGCCCACAACTAGCAGCGTCTGCGTGTCCAGCCTGAAACCCTTGTTCCAGGCCTCTACAAAGCTGGAGTTAAGATCAACTCTTTCTGGGCTTAAAGCATGCAGAACAGATGTACATAATAGATCAATTTGCTTCCTGATAGTTGAGAATGGGTTGAGTGGGAACATTATACCTATCTACTCAGGCGCCGCCATAATCTTTGGAGTGTATATAAGCTTCATCATACTACCCACCCAACGCGGAAATTCCATATCCGAGCCAAACATCACTGTGGCAGCAACACCTCCTGCTCTGACAAAGTTTAGTCTGGATCCAGTGTCTGGGAGTTTCTGTTTAACAATCCAATGTTGCCTGTGTTGCGCGCCCTCCCGTGTCCGACAATTTCATGGAGTGTTGTTATCAAGCGCAACAGGATCCTCATTAACCGGCAGTGTTTCAACCAGTCGAATCTTTTGTTTCCAAATGAGCTTCCCCTGTGACTGATTTGTATGACCACAATTTTGGGCTGAGTGGCCCAAAAAGGAGCAAATATTGCAACGTATTTTGCCTAGGCAGGAAAAGCCCAGATGACCCCCTTGATTATAGATCAGACAGATGGAATGATCAGATGATTGGCCCGTTAGGCCTACCCCTGCTTGGAAGCTATGGTCGTTGCGGCACATACAAACACCATCGTCAACGAGGACGTGACACCGCTCACACACGGAGCTCGGGCAGTCATTGCTGACATGTCCTAATCGCGAACATAAATCACAGAATTTTAACCGAATATAAATGTATTCCTTGGTGGGCACTTCCTGGATATTAATCGCACTCTTAACACTATCATCATCATATCCCGCTTGCCAAAGATCTAGAATATGATATAGCTGGAAATCTGAAATCCTGTCCCATAACAGAGCATGATATTTATCACCACGAAATGAGGGAAGCCCCTGCAATCTCTCCGTAATATGTGGAGCAATAAAGGAACCAAATCTCAACTGATTGTCCTGCCTTGCCGGAAATGACAGTGAACCAAAAATGATGTCACCGGCGATAGACTCCGGCAATGAATCGCCGGCGTTAGACTCCGGCAATGAATGGACTTTTTGCTGTGGCTGCAGAATACCCAATTGACAAAAAAGACTGGCAGACTTTGGCCAGATAGGATCATTAGCTTGAGATTTTAACCAGTTGGAACGAATGGCCGGTCCTTTAGACGCAGATACACCAACCAATTCCGTATCTGCATGCCACCCACTAGAAGACTCCGATCGGTTGGCCACACCTCGGAAGAGATGAAAGTAGCATATGAAATCTGGCCAAATACGATCTTTGAGACCGTAAATGAAATGACCAACACGATTAGAAGCCATAGAAAACCTGAATCTCCGATCACTTAATTGCCTCACATTGAAACCCGAACTCAAACCACCAATGCAACATTGCAGAGCCAAACCAACTGATTCCACCGAGAGACGAAAGGAGGCCGAAGAGAATGATACCACCAGAATGAATTCCGTGGCATTGGGGGAGGGTGAGAAGTGAACCGTGGATTTGAAACGCTGACGCACCTGTGCCTCAACCGCAAGGCCGGGAGAGAAATCCCAATGGAGAAGCCCCTCCATGAGGAACGCCGGTGAGATCTACCTAGGAGCGCCATGGGAGGGTGGGGTGGGGTGGAGGAGCGCCATTCTTTCTGGTGGATGGTATTGCTGTCAACCCAGAGCGAGTTCAGGCTATTCTTGACTGGACTCCTCCGAAGAATGTTAAGCAAGTCAGAAGTTTTCTCGGACTCGCAAGCTATTGCCGTCGATTTGTCGAGAACTTCTCAAAGATTGCCAAGCCTCTGACTAATCTGCTTCACAAAGGCGTTAAGTTTGAGTGGACAGATAAGTGTCAGGAAAGTTTCCAAACTCTCAAGGACAGGCTGACTTCTGCACCAGTGCTTGCTCCTCCGAATTCTCGCAAGGACTTCATGATTTATTGTGACGCCTCTCATCAAGGATTAGGCTGTGTCCTGATGCAAGAGCGCAGAGTGATTGCCTATGCCTCGTGACAGTTGCGTCCTCATGAAGAGAACTACCCAGTGCATGACCTTGAACTTGCTGCAGTTATTTACGCACTGAAGTTATGGCGACATTACCTCCTCGGTAATCGATGTGAGATATACACGGATCATCAAAGTTTGAAGTATTTGTTTACTCAGCCGGTTCTCAATCTCCGCCAACAACGGTGGTTAGAAACAATTACAGACTATGACTGCGGTATTTCTTATACCCCTGGCAAAGCTAACGTGATGGCCGATGCCTTGAGCCGCAAGTCCTATTGTAACAACCTCATGGTTCAGCGAGCTCAACCCCTTCTTTATGAAGAACTTCGCAAGTTGAACCTTCATATCATTCCATAGGGTTCTCTTAATACCCTTGTTCTGCAGCCGAATCTTGAGAAAGTTGTTAAGTCTGCGCAAGCAAAGGATGTTGAAGTTGATCAGATGAAAAGAGATCTTGACCTTGAAAAGTCCAGAGATTTCTCGCTTGCTGAAGATGGAACCTTGCACTTCAGAGATCGCATTGTGGTACCTCGGTTCGAACTTATGACCGACAAAATGAAGGAGGCACATGATACACCACTGTCTATTCATCCGGATAGTACAAAGATGTATCGTGATCTCCGTCAAAGGTACTGGTTGTCTAAAATGAAGCAGGACATTGCTCGCTATGTTGCCGAATGTGACGTTTGCCGTCACGTTAAGGCGGAACATCAGAAGCCTGCTGGAATTCTGTAACCGCTCCCTATCCCTTAGTGGAAATGGGACAAGGTTCAGATGGATCTTATCACTGGTCTTCCCAGGTCACAAAAAGGTCATGATGCTATTCTTGTCGTCATCGACCAACTCTCCAAAGTTGCACACTTTCTGCCAGTCAAGGAGACGATCACTGCTAGTCAGCTTGCAGATTTGTATATCTCCAGAATTGTAACTCTCCATGGCATTCCGAAGGAGATCAGTTCAGACCGTGGCAGCCTTTTCACCTCTAAGTTCTGGGCAAGTTTCCAAGAAGCAATGGGAACTCATATAACCTGGAGCTCTGCTTATCACCCCCAGTCCCAAGGCCAGGTTGAACGAGTTAATCAAGTGCTTGAAGATATGTTGCGTGCTTGTGTCATCTCTTTTGGCAAGAAGTGGGAGGAATCTCTCCCATATGCTGAATTCTCTTACAACAAGAGCTATCAAGCTAGCTTGAAAATGGCACCCTTCGAGGTATTGTATGGACGTAAGTGTCGAACCCCTCTGAATTGGTCAGAAACTGGGGAACGGCCGCTCATTGGTCCGGATATTATCCAACATGCTGAAGAGCAAGTCCGTATCGTTCAGGAAAATCTCAAGGCGGCTCAGTCTCGCCAGAAGAGCAATTATGATCGTAAACACTGGGGATCGATCTACCAACCTGGTGAGCAAGCTTATCTGCGTGTCACTCCTATGAAGGGCACTCATCGCTTTGGAATCAAGGGCAAGTTAGCTCCTCGCTACATTGGTCCCTTCTGCATTCTCGCCAGACATGGACATGTGGCATATAAATTGGAGTTGCCGCCGCAATTCTTTCACATCCACGACGTCTTCCATGTGTCGCAACTTCGGCGTTGCTTCAAGGATCCGCACCGAGCAGTGAATCATGAATTGCTCGAATTGCAAGATGATCTATCGTATAAAGAGCATCTGATCCGCATTCTTGATCAAGCTGAACGTCGGACTCGTCAGAAGACAACCAAGTTCCTTAAAGTGAAGTGGTCAAATCATACTGAAGATGAAGCCACTTGGGAACGCGAGGATCGTCTTCACGAAGAATACCCCGATCTTTTCCCTTCTACCTCCTAAATCCTCGGGACAAGAATTTCTTTTAGAGGAGGAGAATTGTAACACCCCTGTGTAATGAGCTACAGTGATCCATAATGATAATGCCAAGTCACCTTGATTTGCAATGCATGATCACAGTGGATTCATATCTCATTTCAAATTCCACCACTGAATTCAATTCAAATTGCAAGTGAATTTTGGAGTTGCTCAAAAATTGCTGAAAAATAGTTCATGTTTTAGCAAATATTACAAAAAAAAAATTGTTCAGGAAAACAACATCACCTATTTGCTAAAATGGGCTAGAGCATTTAAAACAGTGCAAAAACAGCCTAAATAAATGCCTTTCCATTTATGGAAAATTCAAATGGATTCAAAAGCCTCCCAAACATTTTGTGGTAGTGCACCATATTCCCTAGAACTTGTTTTGACCAGCTTCATATTTTTGCAAAGTCATTTGATGGCTAAAATTAAATGCAAACAGTTACTGGAAAAAGAAACAGAGAAAAAAAAGGGAAAAAGAAGAAAAGCTACTGTGGACTGGGCCTAATTCCACAGTGCGGCCCAGCCCACCTCTCACCGTCTCCCTCCCCTCTCTCTCCCCGCGTGTCGCCGCGCTCCTGGTCGCGCGCGCGCGCATCGGCGAGTCGGCGACACGGCGCCGCTACAGGCCGGCCGAGGGGATAAGAACGGCCCCCTTGGCCTCGTCACCCTCCCTATCCACTCCTCCCCTCTCCTCGCGCTCTCTCTCGCCCGCGCTCGAGCTCGCCCGAGCGCTGCCGTGGCTGCGCCACCGCGCCCGTGTGGCCACCGTCGTCGCCAAGCCCTCCCGCCGTGTCCAGCCGCTCCGCCGCCATCCACTACGTCGACTACACCGACGAGCGTAATCCGGGAGCCGCCGCAGCCTCGCCCATGCCGTCTTCTTCCTCCTCGGATCGCCGACGAACTCCGGCGATTCCGGCCGCCACTGCTGCTCCCGTTGCTCGCCGAGCCTTTCTTGAGCTCCACGGTGAGCACCCGCATGGATCCCCACCTTCTTCCCCTTCTTTTCATGCCCGTAGCCGCCGTATTCGACATGGCCGAACCCCTCGCCGCCGTTGAGCTCGCCGTCGTAGCCATAGCCACTGTCACGTGCGACCGAGCTCGCAGCCGAGCTCCTGGAGCTCGTAGGAGCCCAACGCGCACACGCACATCCCTCCCCGTGCACCATAGCGACGAACCCGACAACACCCGTACTCCGGCGTCCGCCCGCGAGCTCGCCGCCATCGTTTTCGGCCGTCTCCGGCGACGCCACTGCCACCACTGGACGCGACGCGGTTCGCTTGTTCGAACGCGCCATCGCGCGGGCCAAACGGCCTTCTGTAGGCAAAATCCGGTGAGGGCCGAGGACCTCCGCCGCGTTTGGCGTCGCCGGCGTTTAAACGCCGGCCGCCGCTGAGCTGGCCGCCACGTGGGCACCCCTGGGTCACTGACCAGTGGGCCCAGGGGCCCCAGTTGACTGGGTTGACCAGTCAACGTGCTGACTGGGCAACCCCAGTCACTGATAGGCGGGCCCCACCGCTAATTAAACTATTTTCTAATTAAAATTAATATAATTACTAATTAGTTAATGACAGTGGGGCCCCACCCCCTAATTAACCACTGTTTAGTTTAATTAATCTCAGTTTAGCCCTGAGTCACTAACATGTGGGTCCCAGTGGTCAGGTTTGACCTGGACCAGCTGGAGTTGACTGCTGACGTCACCCTGACATCATGCTGACGCAATAAAACCCTTTTCTGTTATTTTCAAATTTAAATTAATTCCAGGAATTTCAGAAAAATGTTTAAAACTTTGAAAAATCGTAGAAAATAAACCGTAGCTCGGATGAAAAAGTTTTCTACATGAAAGTTGATCAGAAAAATGAGACGAATCCGAATATGCCCTCCATGTAGCTATCAGAGGCCCACAACACTCCAAACATGAAGCCTTCCCCTCCGGTTCATCTGTCTGACCGATGCTTAAAGCTGGGAAAATATTCCCAGATATTTTCCCGCACCGTCTTTTACGTGTAGTGCTGCATTAGGTCACCACTAGCACAGCATATTGCCATGCCATGCATCTGTGTTGCATTTGTTTTCTTTTATTTATTGTTTCTTCCCCCTCTTCTCTCCGGTAGACCCCGAGACCGACGCAGCTCCAAAGTACGACTACGTCGTCGACGACCCCTCTTTCCCCGCAGAGCTTCCAGGCAAGCAAACCCCCTTGAACATGCCTATATCGCCTATTCTTTCTCCCTCATGATTGCATTAGAATTGCTATAGTTGTTGTTCCGAAATACCTTTTCTGATGCATAGCCTATTTTGTAAACTGCTGTTGATACCATTCCTGCTATCCTAAATGCCTAGTATAGGTTGGTTAGTGAACCATCTGTGGCCCCTCACCCTTGTCCTTGTTGCCCCGCTTTGTTACTGATGCCCTGATCAGGTGATCGATAGGCTAAGACTGGCACATCACCACACACCCCTTTAGTTGCACTACTCTGCAGAGCTACCATCGAGTGCCGAGGGTGATACCTCTTACCTCACTCTTGATGTTGCCTCTGTAGTATGGCTAGTCAGCTGTGGGTTACCGAGGGTGATTCCTCTTTCACCACCTCCGATGAAGCTTCTGTCGTGCAACCCCTCAAGTGTGAATCCATCGAGGGTGATTCCTCCGGGTTCACCTTGACCGATACATCGAGTGGGAATCCAACGAGGGTGATTTCTCAGATTCCTCCTTGATGTTATGGACACATGGATACCATGTATTTTATTTCAGTCCCTGATCAAAGTCGGGTCGGCCCCGAGGGGTACCCGCGAGAAATGTGATGTCGGGTTGACCATGAGGGTACCCGCGGTTTAATTATGAGGCGCGGCCGGGCAGGCAGATTGCCTCAGGAGAGGGAGGAGAGGAATTGGGCCTGGCCCTTGCCGCAAGTCCTCGAGACGGGGCGACGGGACCACGGATCATGGATCGCTGATTGTCACCGCGAGATCCCAACACACTAATGGGTTAGGATATGTGATCTGAGTAGGCCTCTGGCCTTTTCGCACTAACCACCACGCGGGAATAGTATGGGCACTCGACGTCGTATGTATCAGCCGAAGTTCTTCAGACGTCAGCAGTTGAGCAGCACGTGCCCGGGTGGACCGCGAAAGCATGCGTGTGTATACAGGGGCTCGGTCTGGTCCCGGCCGTCCTCGCAACGCGCAGGAGTGCAAAGGGCGATGGGCCCAAGACCCCTGAGCGCTTAGGGTGTAGACCGCGTGCTGGCCTCTCTGTTGAGCCTAGGTAGGGCTACGACGTGTCGATCGACCGAGGCCGAGCATGACCCGAGCAAGTGTGTCCGGCCAGAGTTAATCGAGCGTGTTGGGTAAGTTGGTGCATCCCTGCAGGGAAGTATATATATTCGAATAGACGTGTCCATGGTAACAGGACGCTCGGAAAGTATCCCGATCTACTACAACTAGAACTGGATACTTGTGAACTTATTAATATGTTAGCTCCGGGATTGCTTTCTCACAGGGGAGTCGAGGAAGGATCCCTGGGCATGGCTACTTATACTTGTTGCTACTACTATATTTATGTACTAATCTACACTCTTCTAATGCTGCAAGATGCTACAAGTTGCTAGTCTTCGATAGGCTAGGCCTTCCTCTCTATTCTGGCATTTCTGCAGTCTAGTCCACAGATACAGCCCTTCCTTGATACCGATGCATAAGTAGAATAGTTCTGATGTAAGTCTTGCCAGTACTTTGGATGAGTACTCACAGTTGCTTTGCTTCCCCTTTTTCCCATACCCGATTGCTGCGACCAGATGACGGAGCCCCGGAGCCAGCTGCCCCCGTCGACGACTACTACTACCCCACCGGTGGAGCTTACTACTACGTGGAGACCGGCGACCAGGAGTAGACAGGAGGCTCCCAGGCAGGAGACCTGCGCCTTTTCGATCAGTGTCGTTGTTTTGTTCAGCCTTCTTAAGGCAGACTTGTTTGACTTTGTGTCTGTACTCAGATATTGTGTTGCTTCCGCTAACGCTTGTGCGCGAGCTTATGTATTTGAGCCCTCGAGGCCCCTGGCTTGTAATATAAAGCTTGTATGACGTTTATTTGTGTTTAGAGTTATGTTGTGATATCTCCAAGTGAGTCCTTAGGCTTGATCGTGTGCATTTGCATGTATGATTAGTGCACGATTAAGTCAGGGGCGTCACACAGGGGAGGGGAACGCGGTGCTGAGCTCCTGCGACCAGGGAGATGGCGCGAGCTCACGCGCGTCTCCGAAAAATCGGTGGGAGGATTTCGGCTCACCTCCCGCCAATTCGGTCGCCCTATTTAGCCCCCATCCTCTCACCGCCCAAAGCCCTGCCACCTTTCTCCCCCCTTTCGATCTTTCCCGCCGACGCGCATCGGCACCGATGACCAGGTAAGCAGAGCTCCTTCACCGGCCGGCGGTCCACGGCGGCGGCGACTCCTGTCCTCAACTTCTCCGACCCTTCCCGCGTCCCCCCGAGCTGCAGCCATGGCCTCTGTGAGTTCAATGACCTCTTTCTCTGTGTTCATTCTAGCTAGATCTGAGAGGATGTTGTCGTACGGTTAGATGTGCAAGCATGTGGTAGGGTTGATTCGTGCATTGATCTGTGAGCAGATGCTAGATTTTGATGTAGTGGTAGCTATTTGTGCTGGATCTGTGTAGATTGAGTAGTATGATAGTGATGAACACTATGGATTCATAGCTAGTTGTGTAGGATTTGTAGCATGCTAGAGTAGCTATTTGTGATGAACACAATGGATTCATAGCTAGTTCTGATGTTGTGGTACTGTGTGTGTTATGCTTACTGTGTATGCGTGATACGATTGTAGGACATGACCACACAGACGCAAGATCTTAGTCAGGCCCTTGTCCTATCGGACAGCCAGTTTGCGGCCTCCTATGTCGAGGACTCGCAGCCCCTCCTCGATCAGAACATGCCTACTGATTTAGAGGTGTTCGAGGTATCACTTGGTGCTTCTATCTTTGTGTCAGTTGTGCTCGTTGAGCCAACTGCCACTTCTGCTGCTGCTGCACTGAAGGCCAAGAAGGATGGTAGGGGGAACAACATGAAGTGGCAGCCGTTCATGTCCACATTCGTGCTGAACAAGATGTGCGAGCTCGTCTCTAGTGGGGTTAGGACTGACAAGGGCTTCAAGGAGGTGCACTTGAACACCGTTGCGAAGCAGGTGTTCGAGTTCTGTGGCCAGGAGGTGACCGCCACCCAGGTGTACAACCACCTGAGGAAGTGGAGAGCTCGATGGATCCAAGTGTCCAAGCTCAGAGACCTTAGCGGCGCCTCCTAGGATCAGAGCAATTGCTCTATCGTTCTGGAGGCAGAGCACTACACCGGCCATGTCGCGGTTAGCTCACTGTCCCCTTGTTTTGCACACTGTCAACCATTGCCTTCTAGCAACTAACAACACTTGTGCTTCTATCTTAGGACCACCCCAAGGACGTTGAGTTCCTCAACATACCCATCCAAAACTACAACCAGATGCAGCACATCTTCTCCTTCGGCCTGGCAACCAGCAAGCATGCCATGGGCTTCGGTGAGGCTCTCGGTTCTCCTTCGACCTGGCAACCGCCAAGCAACCCAGCCACCCTGGACGTAGAGGCAGTCCTTGATGGCCCTGACAAGCCATTTGAGCATGTCCCTGTGGTCGATAGGAAGAGGAAGAGGGGCGGCCTGATGGAACCTGGATGACTGAGGCCATGCAGGAGGTGGCAACCGCCATTAGGGAGAGCAAGACCCTCGACGTCCACCCTGACATGTACAATGCCATCATGGAGCAAGGTGGCTTCAGTGATGAGGCTCTCATGGCAGCTCTGAGCCACCTGCTAGACAACAAGGCCCAGGGTGTTGGGTTTGTTGCCATGGCAGACGCCCACAGGGTGCTCTGGCTCAGGAGCTAGCTGGGCAAGCACTACTACTAGAGCTTGGTGCTGGTTACCGCGTGCATGATCCTGGATGGCGATGGCGATGGCAACGGTGATGATGACGTATATTTTGTGTAGCTAGGGCTTGAAAATTGTTTGATGGTCTGTATATTTTGTTGAGGTGGTATATACTAACCCCTCATGATGATCTTGAACTTGCGGCGGAAGGATGACACCCTCTTTTGGATGTGGTGGTAGGATGACACCATAGTAGTGCTAGGTTAGAACTTTCTATGCCATATGATCATGCATCCTTACTACTTCTGCTCCATTGCTTGCTTCTTGATTGTTCTTTTGCTTGCTACTTCAACTGCTGCTCTTGTGCACTGCTAGGACAAATGGTATGTGGTGTTCGTCGGGAGGGCACCAGGGGTTTACAGTTCATGGGAAGCTTCTTCTGCCGCCTGCCTAGTCTTAAACCCTCCGCACATAGTTGGTGTGGTTGAAGTTGGCAACGTTACAGTTGCCAAGGCGACGCCACGCCTTGTGGTGAAGAACTTCATCATCATCGTGTAGTTCGTCGCCATTGCAGTGCTGTGGCGTTGGTGTGCTAGATGTGATCCTGTGTAAGGTAACCTCACCACATAGGGTACAAGGTTAGCACAGCTCGCACCGTGTGTGCAACCAAAGAGTGTGCTTATGTGGGAGTTCAGACAGTGCGGGCAACCAAACGCCGTGCGCTAAGCTATCCCCTAATGCGTGAGAACTAAATGCAGGCAACCAAACATGTTGCAGATGTTGGTTTAGAGGCTGCATTTGCTCAACCAGCCTCATGTGAGCCAGGCTTGAGCTAGCCAGGCCCGGCTGCTGCGGCTGCCAAACACGCCAAACAAGATCGAAATAGCGCCTCACATCACACACCTGATGGTGATGGGCAGATGTGCCTAAGCCTAACCGACAGCTGCCTGCGTATGCGTAGTGATACTGATACGAGTACGTAACGTACGTGCAGTGCAGGTGCAAACACCAGAAAGCGACCATGGCCATGCGGCCATGCCCATGCCCACCACATCCACAGGTCGCCACTCATTTTCTCAATAATCCATCCCGGGCAGTACAGTATAGGCGACCTTTTTTACCTAGAGCATTAAAAAAATACCTAGAGGCGAACCAACCTGTGGTTGGATGGTTAGGTGGATAGTGGTATCCCCAACCCACTAGGGTTCAAGTCCTGGTGCTCGCATTTATCCTGGATTTATTTCAGGATTTCCGGCGACGCGCGTTCAGTGGGAGGATACGTTCCCGTTGACTACGAGGCGCCTACGGTGACTTCGTAAAATCTCAATGTCGGAAGTGGGGCTCCGGGGACCCAAAGGTTCGAACACTGGGGTGAGCTCATTCCTACCTCTTCGTCCCCTACCACGGCTAAGCTACGGCGAAGCTACGATGGGAGCGCGCTAGCGAGGAGCGGACTGTGGACTCAGCGGTTTACCCAGGTTCGGGCCACCTTGCGGTGTAAAACCCTACTCCTGCTTGGTTTTGATTGTAGTGAGCAAGAGAGTGTTCTCACGTACAAGGTAGGAGAAGGAGTCGACTCAGTTGGATCGGATCGCCTACCACGATGGCAGCACTGTTCCTTTATACCTGCCTTGGTCCTCTTCCCCCTCAAAACTTAGGCGGGAAGGGTTGCCACACTTGGCCAGTTTTGAAAGGGGACAGGTGCTCAGGCTATCCTGACTAAAGGCGGTCTTCGCCTGCAAAAGCATGATCCATGACGCGCCGGTGGGCTCGGTGATGACCTCCGCCCTGCGCGCCCGCCGACTTGGTCTTACTTCGCCGATCGGGCAACCTTTGGGGCCGCTTTGGGAAGCAGGCAGCTGGCCTTGCTCCCTTAACACAAAAGGGGAAACCATCTTCATCCGCGCTTGCTGGCGCGGCCTCTGTCGCCGCTCGTCGCCGCGCGCGTCACCCACGTGATGGGCACGAGACCGCGCTGCCGAGCCGAGCAGTCCTCGTCTTGAGCGCCTTCGGGGGGAAGCCTCGGGAGGCCGCCTCGCGAGAGAGCCTCGCGAGGCTGCTGGCGAAGATGCCGGGTCTTGATCGCCGCTCCCTGAGGAGGGGTCCTCAGGAGGTCAAGGCCTCATGAGGGGTCTTGGTGAGATGCTTGGTGATGACGGCCTACTGGGCCCACGCCAGGCATTGCGCCCTGGGCCAAAGGCAGACAGGCCTGGATACCCTGGGTTCCATGGGCCCGACAGTAGCCCCCGGGCCCGCGGCGCGCACGTTCCCACCTACTAGGGGGCGAAACGGCGTGGGGCCTAACCGCCTGCGGTAAGGCGCGACGCGTGGCGCATGACATGATGGGGGCCGCCCCCAGTTCTCCCACGACACCTCGGTAATTGCCCGCGTTGACATAAAGCCTGCCGCGGGCGACGCGAGACCATCATTGCCTTCCTTCGCGCTCTCCGTCTCCCCGCGCCTTCCTTCCCACGCACAGCTCCTTCTACCTCTCCCAAACTCCGCCGCACTAGACCTTTGCTGCACCGCCATGTCGCCCCCCGGTAGGAAGGAAGAGGCGGAAGAGACGGTGGTCGCGGAGGTGGTGCCGAAGCCTGCTCTGGGTAGGCCCATGATCATCAACGCTGAGGGGCTTAGCAAGGTGCTTCCAATGACCGCAGCCGCTTCTAACGAGTAGGGGGCCACCCGGATCTGGCCAGCTTCGCGCCTGACCACCGACCTCGATGCCACCTCCGTCGTCCTCTTCCTTCCCGCACTCTTCACCAGTCTGCTGCCTCCATTCTTTGATTTCTTCAACGCCGCCCTTTCCCACTACCAGGTCCATGCGCTGCACCTCGAGCCGAACTCTGTCCTTCTTCTTTCCGCCTTTGCCTTTTTATGCGAGGCCTTCCTGGGCGTGACGCCCTCAGTGGCGCTCTTCCGCCACTTCTTCAGCCTGCGGCTGACCGCGGCGAACCAATGCTCCGGGTGCGCCTCGTTCCGCATCGTAGATGAGACGGCGGGCAACGGCATTGACATGAGGCTCACCAAGGAGGTTGAGGGCTTCAGACGGCAATGGGTGTACGTGGATGCAGCCCAGTTCAGCCCCCTGTTGCAGCTGCTGACATCCCCGGTGGCGAGAAGCTCCGGATGGGGGCATGAGAGGCTCGCCAACACGAGGCTGGCGCGGGTGTGCAAGAGATTGGCCGAGCTGAGGGCCGCGAAAGTAATGGTGGTCACGGTCGTGAGGGAGTTCCTTCGGCGCCGCATAGCTCCCCTCCAGCGACACTCCCGCCCGATGCGGGCCTTCACCGGCCCGTAGGACCCGATGCGGTTGAGTGCGGACAGCTTGCTGCCGGAGGTGCTGAACGGAGTGCTCCACACCCTGATCGGCGAAGAGGCGGACGAGCCACCCAAGGACGGGCTCCCCTTATACTGCTTCAGGAACAAAGAGGTGCTGGCCGGCTCAATGTCGTGCTTTGACCAATGGGGGCCGCTTCCAGAGGGCCTCGAAGGGCCTCGGGACAACCCCTTCTTCACGGTTCCTGGCTCGGGTGATCGTGGCGTCATCGGGGCCTCGACGGGCACTGCGGAGGATGGTGGCGGGCCGGGCCGGCGGACCCGCCGCCGACTCGTCCGCGGGCTTGGAGATGATGATGATATCGCCCCGCCTGGGGCCGCGCCCACCGTTCCCGACCGGGCGGAGAGCGCGGCGAGCCCCTGCGCGGCAGTTGTGAAGCCGCGGGCCTTCGGAGGCGGCGACGAGGGCGGACCCCGTGGTTCTCCCGCAAGGGGGGCCAGTCGCGAGAAAGGGCCTCGCGAGGATGGCGGCGGTGGCGTTCCGCCATGGCCGCTAAAGAAGAGGAGATGGATTGCCAAGGATGAGTAAGCGTCCACCTTCCCTTCTCTTGCACCCGATGCGTCGCGTGTGCCTGAGTCTTTGCTTTTTCCAGGACCTCCTCGAGCAAGAAGGAGAAGAAGGAGGAGAGGTCCCCCGGCCTGGCGGGGGCCACACCGCCGGTTGCTAGGGCCGGGGGGGCGTGAGGAGAACGCCAGCGGTCTCGACACCGAGGTTGGCCTCGTGAGGGCAGAGGGGCAGGCGGCCCCTCCTGAGCTGTAGAAGAACACGGCTCGGGAGGCCCAAGCGGGCAGGCCTCAAGAGGCGTCGTCAAGAGGCGGCTCCCCAGTCCCTGGGGCGCCCACTGCCAGGGCGGACGTCGCGGCGGCAGAGGCGGAGACGCCGGCTCTCCCATCCTGCACCGCGGGTGGCGGCGGCGCTGCGGGAGGCCCGCAGGGCTTGCCGGTGCGCGGGGCCCCCGCCGGGGGTGCTCCGGGCCCGCGGGGCGCGCCGCCACAGCAAGACGAAGAGGGGGTCCCTGCGAGCCCTCCGCTCCTGGCGGGCGGCGCCGGGCCCTCGCGAGAGGGCGGCGTTGAGACGCATGCCGGCTGGGCCCTGCAGCTCATGAGCAGCAGCGCCGTGCTCAAGCGCGGGGCCCTGCAAGGCGCTAGGGCCGTCCTTGATCAGCTAGAAGCGGACCTCCGGGCAGAGGAGGCGCGCATCGTCGAGGAGCGTCAGCGCCTCGCGGAGGGGTGGCGCCAGCTTGATGTGGCCATCAAACTGGGCCGCCGTCAAGACGACGCCGCGCGGGAGAAGCATGAGAAGGCCTCCCAGGATGCGAAGGAAATCTTCGAGAATGCTGTTAGGGAGGCCGACGAGGCCGACAGGCGGCGCGAGGCGGCAGAGGCCCGCAGGAAGGAGCTCCGGGACCAGAACACCTCGCTGGAGCGGCAGCTCCGGGCGCGGAGAGATGCCATCTCCGCCCTCGAAGAGGGGCTGGCGGCCCGTGAGGCGGACCTTGGTATCCGTGAGCGGGAGCTCATGCGGTCGGCATCCGCGCAGGACCTGGAACGCGAACGGTTGGAGACGCTGGAGCGAGAGGTGTCCGCTGCCCAAGGCTCCTACGCCGAGTGCCTAGACAAGGCCAACGCCAATCTGGCAGCCAAGGAGAAGAAGATTCAGGAGGTCGCCGACAGGAGGGTCGCGCAGAACCGAGAAGCGCTTGCCGATGAGAACAGCAAAAAGATGAAGCGGTAGGAGGACCGCTTCAAGGCAAGGCGCGAGGAGTTCCAGCATGAGATCGCGGGCCTCAAGGAGATGTTGGTCGAAGCTGAAAAATGGCGGGAGACCGCGCTAAAGGCACGGGCCGACGCCGAGGCCGAGCTGGCCTTCCTCCAGCAGCAAGTGGGGGGCGTCGCCATGGTCGTGGAGCAGGCGAGGGACGAGGCAGCCCGAGCGCGGGGGCGGCAGCTCCAGCGCTCCAAGATGTTCCGCGCCCTCGAGCTCCGAGCCCGCCGCGCATTGGGCTCCATTTGCAAGGAGGACGTCAGTAGCCCCCTCGAGACTCACGACGGCAGCTACCTCGACTTCTTCACCAAGCTTGTGGAGCGGCTCGAGGTTGGTTCCAAGAAGGTGGGCGGAATCGTCGAGGAGGAGTGCCGCGATCTCCTCACCCAGGCCGCCACGTGCATCTTCAGCCATCTTCTCCACGCCAATCCCAACTTTGACTTCGGCAAGGCGATAGTTCCCGTTCCGGAGGAGGTCCGCGACACCCTTGGGAAGGCGGTGGAGGATCACGTGGACGCTTTGCACGAGCAATTTGCCCCTGGCGGCAGCGAGAGCTCAAGCGGGGCCGAGGGAGGTGACGATGACGATGGCAGCAGCGGTGATGGCGACACGTCCTCTTAGGCCCTTCCCCATGTCCTGCGTGCAGTTGATTGTGGCCCCGTGGGGGTGTGAGGACAATGCTTTTATATATCAAGTACTTTGTGTCTGGTTGTACTGAACACTCATGCCCTCGTGAAGCTTTCTCTTGAGGCCTGTTTTAGGTCTTCCACCAGGCGGTCAGCCAAGTACTGAAGCTCTTTTTGCTTGCCTTGATGCTCTACGTCGTCAGGACCCAGCCCCCGAGCGGGCCATAGCCGTCACTGGTAAGTCAGGTCACGAAGCCTAGACAAGGCCAGGAGGTGAAGGGCACCGGGAGCTAGTGAGGGCTCCTGAGGCGCGATGCTCAGGGAGCCCCCCTTTGACGCGCAAGCGGCTTGCGCCAAGAGAAACGCCGGTGCTCGTGAGGTTGCTGGAGGGGAAAGCTTAAGAGATGGTGAGGGCGGCTCACGAGGCGAGAGACTTAGCTCTGTGCAGGATAGTGTCTGGTGGGCCATCACTTGTAGGGTACGCCTCGTGAGGGTTTCGCTCGCGAGATCTCCTGCTGAGACGGCCGTCGTGGGTTAGCTCCCGAGGCAGGGCCTGCGGGGCTTCCTGAGGCCCTGAGGGGGCCACCTCGCGAGGCCTCCTTGCGAGGCCTTTTAGGGGACCTGCTCCTGAGGTAACTGCATGCAGAATACTTAACAACAGGGGAGCAGCGCACGCTCGCCAATTCGCTCATGGGTGTTACACGAGGAGACAAGACACCAAGGACCTTGGTGGGGTGGCGTGCACGGGGGGAGGCCCGTGAGCCAGAGCCCGGTTGCTTGGGTTTTTTAGTGCTGCTGGGACTGACCCTACAACAGACACCGTGTCCAGCCCCCACTCGTGTGAGGCTCATGAGGGACGTCATGAGCGCGTGAGGCTCGCGAGGCAAGGATAAAACAAAACACCATGTAAAGAAACCAAAGCTTTACTGAAGTAAGATAGCAACCCATTACATAACCAAAACAAGATGCGGCTGCCGTGTCCGGCACGGGTCAGCTTGAGGTTGGTGCAACCCGTGGGGCGCCCTCGGTTACACATCAAAACGAGAAAAAGGGTGCTGCCGTGTCCGGCACGGGTCAGCTTGAGGTTGGTGCAGCCCGTGGGGCGCCCTCAGTTGATTGTTCCGCCAGCGCGGAGCATGGGGCTTCCACAGGGGTGTGGGTATGATCGCGGGTCGATCGTTCCGCCAGCGCGGAGCATGGGGCTTCCACTTGGGCATGGGCAGGAGCTCTCGCGGGCCCATCAGGCGAACGCAATGAGAGGCTCCGGGGCGTGTACAGCCCCATTTCGTTCGTACGCGTGAGGGTCACGGGTACAACTTGCGGAGGTGTTGGATGTTCCAGGCGTTAGGCACAGGAACTCCGTCCTCCGTCTCCAGCCGGGTTGAGCCGGGCCTGGAGACATGAGTAACCTTGAAAGGGCCTTCCCACATAGGTGAGAGTTTGTGAAGTCCCTCTCTGGAGAGGATTCTGTGCAGGACGAGGTCGCCGGCCTCGAGAGTGCGAGGGCGAATGTTGCGGCTGTGGTAGCGACACAAGGCCTGCTGGTACCTCGCGGCGCGAAGAGCGGCCTGGCGGCGGCCCTCCTCGAGGAGCAGCAGATCGGTCTCCCGCGAGCCATCCTGACGCGCCTCGTCAAAGGCAAGGACTCGCGGGGAGCCGTGCTTAAGCTCCAATGGAAGGACTGCCTCAGCTCCGTAGACAAGGAAGAAGGGGGTCTCGCCGGTAGGCTTGCTTGCCGTCGTGCGGATGGACCACAGCACGGACTGCAGCTCATCGAGCCAGCCCTTGCCACAGGCCTCGAGCTTCTTCTTGAAGCTCCTTGTTTTGATGCCCTTGAGGACCTCGGCGTTGGCGCGCTCGGCCTGGCCATTGCTTCGCGGGTACGCCACCGAGGCGTAGCAGATCTGCATGCCGAGGCTGGCGCAGTAGGACCTGAAGAGGCCGCTCGTGAACTGGGAGCCATTATCGGTGATGATGCGGTTGGGAACTCCAAAGCGGCTCACGAGGCCCTTGATGAACTTGACGGCAGAGCTTGCCGGGATGGTGCGCACAGGCTCGACCTCTGCCCACTTGGTGAACTTGTCGATGGCGACGTAGAGGTAGCGGTAACCGCCAGCCGCGCGAGGGAAAGGCCCCAGGATATCCAGCCCCCAGACTGCGAAGGGCCATGAGAGGGGAATCGTTTGGAGGCCCTGCGCCGGCTGGTGGATCTGCTTGGCGTGGAACTAGCATGCCTCGCAGGCTTGGACCAGCGCGGTGGCGTCACACAGCGCGGTGGGCCAGTAGAAGCCGCTGCGGAACACCTTGCTGACGAGGGTGCGTGACGAGGAGTAGTGGCCGCAGTCTCCTTCATGGATATTAGCAAGCAACTCGCGCCCTTGTTCTTCAGAGATGCACCACAGCGAGACTGTCACAGCCCAAGAATTTGATTGTAAATAGTTACATAATCATCATGCATCATTTTGTCTTCAAAGGAAATTGAATTGAGGGAATTCTCAAAGCCTCGGAAATCTTTTAAAAATGCTCAACATTAAAAAAAATCTCTTCAAACAAGTCCAAGAAAATGTTCCTGTTAGTCTATAAAAATATTGGTAAGAGTTAAAATTCAAACCAATATTTTTGGAATCTCAGAGATATTTATTTTGGGCCTTTGAGTTAATCCAATAGTTATTTGAATTGGATTTATATTTATTATATAAATAATATAAGTCCAATAATTCTGAAAATTATTGTGTGGCCCTGGATAAGTCCAACTAGTGCACACAATTATTTTCATGAAGTTTACAAATGATTTGGTATTTTAAACTAAATCGAAACGGACCAGCAAAATTAGAAAATAGAAAGCAAATAGAAAAAAAGGGAGAAACCTTACCTGGCCTGCTACTGTAGCAGAGGCCCAGCCCAGCAGCCTTCCCCCTGTCGTCTTCCTCCTCTGCCACGAGGACGAGCGCGCGTGGCCGCCGCATGCCAGCATGCGTGCGGCCACCTCCTACCTACCTGCTCGCTGCTGCAGTCGCCTCCAAGCGCCACGACACCTCCTCGACCATTCCTCTCTCTCCCTGGACCTCCTCCCCTTCTCTTCTCTCGTCCCCAAGTGAGACCGAGCGCCATCGTCGCTGCCGCTTGCTGCCCGCGCGCCCACCGCCGTTGTTTTGCCTCGCCGTCATGTCCAGCATCTCCTCCATCCTCCGCCACATCTCCCCGCCGAGTCCCACGAGCTCGGACACCCTGTGAAGCAGCCATCGCCGTCGTCTTCATCCTCGGATGCCGAGATCGCCGTCGCTGTCCCGGCGTCATCAGGGCCACCCTGAGAGAGCTGAGTCGTCCTCCGAGCACCTCGTGAGCTTCCGTTTCTTCCCCCTCCCTTTCCGCTGTCGTTCTCGCACCCTAGCGCCTAGCCCATGCTAGCCGAGCTCCGGCCGCCGCCAAACGTCGCCGCCGGCCACTTTTCCGGCCACCCCAGCACCACCCACCACCACCTTTGGACGCGCCGCATCATGGCCATTTCAACGAGACCAACCCCGCTTGCTCCCGTCGCCGGAATCGCCGGAACGGCGAACGCCGCCGCCTCTGCTTACGCCGACGACTAACCGCCGGCCTAATCCGGCCATTAGTGACTAATTACCCATTAGTTAACCCCCCCTTGTGACACTGACAGATGGGCCCCACGCCCTAATTAACTACGAGTTAATTTCAGTTTAGATTTAATTAAACCCATTGGACCCACACGTCAGTTTGACCGTGCTGACGTCACCGTTAACTGGCCCCACTTGTCAGCTTTGACTTGGCCACGTCAGCGTTGACCCGGACCCACTGGTCAGCTTCTGTGGTTGACTGGGTTGACCAACTAACATCATGTTGACGCAGTGCTAACGCAATAAAGAGTTTCTGGAATTTCGAATAAATCTTAAATGATTTATTTATTTCAGAAAATAGCTAAAACTTCAGAAAATCATAGAAATTCAACCGTAACTCCATATGAAATAAATTATATATGAAAAATGATCAGAAAAATGTGAAGAATCTGTTTATGCCATGTTCATGCATGTTTGAGCAAGTTAACATCACCAACTAGGACAATTCATGATCATGGCAATTTATGAAATAGCATTTGGAGTTGGAATTTGCTATAGGTTTGAATTCCACTTCAATTAACTTGGCTAACTATTGCATTAGGTCAATTCAGTACCTTAATATGACATACCATGCATTTGGATGTGCATCATTGCCATGAATTGAATGTTGTTCCTTTGTTTGCCGGTGTTTGTTCCTTCTCGGTAGAAGACGATTCCGACATAGCGATCGTTGACACCGATGAAGAGCGTGCTATCTTCAGAAGTGCCAGGTGACGAGGATATGTACCTAGGGTAGGGTATTAGGCCTCTCCTACATACCCCACCTAAGGACACCACATTGGAGAACTACAAAACTACAAGACTACAAGAGAGATTCCGACTGAACTAGCCATGGCATATGAGTCACTCGACATATGTTCACTCGGAAGACCCCCCCTACACTCGACAGTAAACTCTCACTCGGAGCGGTCGCCAATCACTCGACTGCAGAAGACCGGGAGTCTCCCCAGGGAGGCCAACGGGCAGGCGTTACGCTCGCCGCCTTAAATGGCATTTATTGTATACGTTACCAGTAACGTCCCCCTTTACTCCCCACAATCAATCCCTTAGATGCCGGACGTTTATGAGGGGCAGCGCACTCTATATAAGCCACCCCTCCCCACTGGCACAAGGGTTTGCAATCCTTTGTAAACACAACGCACGTATCACTCGACAGAGTAAGCTCCCCGGAGCACCTGAGACGTAGGGCTGTTATCACTTCCGAGTGAGGCCTGAACTCATACATCTGTGTGTACACCCTCGCCGTAGCTAGGACTCTGCCCTCTCCTTTTGTACCCCTACCATCTACTGTCAGGCACGTTCCCACGACAGTTGGCGCCCACCGTGGGGCAGGCGTCTAAACGACTTCCGGCGAGGTTGCATTTTTCATCTTCATCATGTCTTCCGGCGGCGGTTTGGTCCTGGGCCGCGAGATCCGTCTCGGTACGTTCACCTTCGTCGCCGATCGCTCCGCATGGCTCCAGGAAGCCCCTCTCGACGTTGAGGCTCTCCCCGTCCGCGGGGCGACGCACTTCAACGCGAGTTCGTGCGGCGTTCTTCTCCGTCAGTCGTCGACCCCGTACATATCGGCTCCTGCGTCGTCTGCTCTCCCCGCTGTGCGTCGCCGCAAGCGATCTGGTCGTTCGCGACTCCAGCGATGGGTGAGGCATATGGCGGCGCGCCAGGCGTCGACTCTGCAGATTGCGGCTATCGAGCCCGCCGAGTGACCTCACGGCGCGTTCGATTCGGCGTCAGATCGATCTGGGATCACTTCCGAGTGTGAAAGCTGTGATCTGGCAGCAGAAGTTTTCATGGCGGATTCTCTTCAGAGAGCACTCGACAGCATCAGTTGTTCCCTCCAGTCGACAACAACCTTCAGCGGATCAACGGCCATCGCCGGAGAAATTGGTCGCTGGAGTTTTGACCGTTGCGACGTTCATACAAACAAAAGGATCAGGGAAGTATCCATTCGATCCAGTCTTTTTACAATAAATTGCCTAACGATAGGTTGATCTTTTCCTCCCGTAGGTTGATCGGTGGTTCTGCTCCCAGACGATGAAGCGACGTTGTCCGCACGTCGTCGTCTCAGGCCTCGTCTGCGACGCCATCGCCGCGCCCCCGCGCACGAACGTCGACACCATCAGCCCGTCGTCTCGACTCCATCTACGACGCCGACGTCGCGCTTCCACGCACCGGCACCGACGCCGTTTGCTCGTCGTCGTCTCCAGCCTCGATGCCGTCATCGAACCCCACACACACGGCCTGGAATGCCATGGTCAGGTCCATCGTGCCCGCCGGCGGCGTTGTGTCCGCCGATGTGCTGCTCCTCGCCGAACACACCTTCGATGACCGTGGCGTCAGCGCTCGGCAGGGTCCACATCACGCTCTCCGAACTGTTCTCCGGCGCCGCCGACGGTCCCGTCCCCGGCGAGTTCGATGCCTTCCGGGACCTCAAGATCGAGTCCGGGAAACCCCGCGGCGCTGCAATAAACTGCATGCAGTGAACGGCCGTGGGAAAAGGAAACTCCCATTGCATTAATTCTTCCTTAATTAGTACTAACACCTCTTGCATGCAGATTCTGGACGTGGAGCAGATCCTTCCATGCGTTGGAGGTGGACCGAGCGCGGGACCAAGTCAACCTCCTTGCCTGCTCCATGGTTATCGCGCATGGGGAGGGACGAGCCCGGCGCAACGCAGGTGTCCGGCAACACCTCCCCGGGCGCCAATCAACCTCCGACTCAGATGTAACCGGTCACTCGGGCGGAACCGATCCACTCGACTGATGGCACGGTGCTCTTCCCCCGACTAGCTGCACGACAACAACCCTGTAGCGGGAACACGGGTTCGACGTTGCTCGAACAAAGCATACCAGACAATTTCATCGACCGCTCCGCGCGTTGTCTCTCTACTGGACGCGTCGTCTTCATTCGGCAGCTCCGCGCATCGCCATTCGGAGGACACGTCTTCATCGGCTTGCCTGACAAGCTAAGTGTTTTTTCATATTTCGTCCTCATACATTTTACATACGGACAACTAAACGTCCAGAATCATTCATATGAACACTGCACACGGACAAGCAATGTGCAGGTTTCCTCGGACAACTAAAACGTCCAGGCACTCGGTCGCTCCGCGCACCGTCGCTCAACTGGACGCTCCTTCATCACTCGGTCGCTCCGCGCACCGTCGCTCAACTGGACGCTCCTTCGTCACTCGATCGCTCCGCGCGCCATCATTCGACAGGACGCTCCTTCATAACTCGGTCGCTCCGCGCACCGTCGCTCAACTGGACGCTCCTTCGTCACTCGATCGCTCCGCGCGCCATCATTCGACAGGACGCTCCTTCATCACTCGGTCGCTCCGCGCACCGTCACTCAACTGGACGCTCCTTCATCACTCGGTCGCTCCGCGCACCGTCGCTCAACTGGACGCTCCTTCGTCACTCGATCGCTCCGCGCACCATCATTCGACAGGACGCTCCTTCGTCACTCGATCGCTCCGCGCACCGTCGCTCAACTGGACGCTCCTTCGTCACTCGATCGCTCCGCGCGCCATCATTCGACAGGACGCTCCTTCGTCACTCGATCGCTCCGCGCGCCATCATTCGGCAGGACGCTCCTTCATCACTCGGTCGCTCCGCGCACCGTCGCTCAACTGGACGCTCCTTCGTCACTCGATCGCTCCGCGCGCCATCATTCAACAGGACGCTCCTTCATCACTCGGTCGCTCCGCGCACCGTCAGTCAACTGGACGCTCCTTCGTCACTCGATCGCTCCACGCGCCATCATTCGACAGGACGCTCCTTCATCACTCGATCGCTCCGCGCGCCATCATTCAACAGGACGCTTCTTCGTCACTCGATCGCTCCGCGCGCCATCATTCGGCAGGACGCTCCTTCATCACTCGGTCGCTCCGCGCACCGTCGCTCAACTGGACGCTCCTTCGTCACTCGATCGCTCCGCGCGCCATCATTCGACAGGACGCTCCTTCATCACTCGGTCGCTCCGCGCACCGTCAGTCAACTGGACGCTCCTTCGTCACTCGATCGCTCCGCGCGCCATCATTCGACAGGACGCTCCTTCATCACTCGATCGCTCCGCGCGCCATCATTCGACAGGACGCTCCTTCGTCACTCGATCGCTCCGCGCGCCATCATTCGACAGGACGCTCCTTCATCACTCGGTCGCTCCGCGCACCGTCGCTCAACTGGACGCTCCTTCGTCACTCGATCGCTCCGCGCGCCATCATTCGACAGGACGCTCCTTCATCACTCGGTCGCTCCGCGCACCGTCAGTCAACTGGACGCTCCTTCGTCACTCGATCGCTCCGCGCGCCATCATTCGACAGGACGCTCCTTCATCACTCGGTCGCTCCGCGCACCGTCGCTCAACTGGACGCTCCTTCGTCACTCGATCGCTCCGCGCGCCATCATTCGACAGGACGCTCCTTCATCACTCGGTCGCTCCGCGCACCGTCGCTCAACTGGACGCTCCTTCGTCACTCGATCGCTCCGCGCACCATCATTCGAAAGGACAGCTAAGTCATTCTTCACACACTACACTTCCGCTTCATTTGGGTCCAGTACTCAAGCGAGTTTAGTCAGATCCTTCATTCTTTCGCTGGTTCTGGACCAGCAAACACCTGGTGCACCCAGCGGGTGTCTATGGTTACAAGATCACTCGATGCCTCCGCGCACCGTCGTTTGGTCGACTCCTCTTCGGCGACAAGCTCGACTCGGCTGCTCCACGCGCCGTCGTTTGGTCGACTCCTCTTCGGCGACAAGCTCGTCTCGGCTGCTCTGCGCACCGTCATTTGGTCGACTCCTCTTTGGCGACAAGCTCGTCTCGGCTGCTCTGCGCACCGTCATTTGGTCGACTCCTCTTCGACGACAAGCTCAACTCAGCCGCCCAAATCATTACCTGGAGTCATCTTCAGGACTGCAAAAGGGTGAAAATGACGCTCCTCAACGGATACACTTGGCCCTTCTTCTAGGCTCCAAGGCGTCAGTTTCACAAACTTGGACTCGGAGATGGCCTGTGCTGGTGTTCCCCCGGGATAATGAGTGGCCTCTCTCCGGAGAGTCAGTCCACGCGTTAGCCTTGCCACTCGGGTTTTCATGGCACGTCCACCTCGGACCACTAGTCTATCTCCTCCGGGAGACATACGAGTGCCACCAAGTTTTTCCTCGCAGTGTCCATCTTTTCTCTCCAGTCGGCAGTTTCAAGACCGAAGTTATTTACCGTGCCGAGTGCACGAAGATTCACCTGCTTGACCCAGTTCCAGGCTGAACTTATTTACGGTGCCAAGCGCAAGAAGATCCATTGGGTTGGCTCAGCTCAAGATTACAGTTATTTACCGAGCCGAGCCCACGAAGAACCACTCCGAGTGACGAGCATCCCTCCACTCGGGGGCTTGGCCGCGAATCCGCTTCGCCCAAGTAAAAACCTTCTCCGAGTAACGAGCATCCCTCCACTCGGGGGCTTGGCCGCGAATCCGCTTCGCCCAAGTAAAAACCTTCTCCGAGTGACAAGCATCCCTCCACTCGGGGGCTTGGCCGCGAATCCGCTTCGCCCAAGTAAAAACCTTCTCCGAGTAACGAGCATCCCTCCACTCGGGGGCTTGGCCGCGAATCCGCTTCGCCCAAGTAAAAACCTTCTCCGAATGACGAGCATCCCTCCACTCGGGGGCTTGGCCGCGAATCCGCTTCGCCTAAGTAAAAACCTTCTCCGAGTGACGAGCATCCCTCCACTCGGGGGCTTGGCCGCGAATCCGCTTCGCCCAAGTAAAAGCCTTCTCCGAGTGACGAGCATCCCTCCACTCGGGGGCTTCGCCGCGAATCCGCTTCGCCCAAGTAAAAACCTTCTCCGAGTAACGAGCATCCCTCCACTCGGGGGCTTGGCCGCGAATCCGCTTCGCCCAAGTAAAAACCTTCTCCGAGTAACGAGCATCCCTCCACTCGGGGGCTTGGCTGCGAATCCGCTTCGCCCAAGTAAAAACCTTCTCCGAGTGACGAGCATCCCTCCACTCGGGGGCTTGGCCGCGAATCCGCTTCGCCCAAGTAAAAACCTTCTCCGAGTGACGAGCATCCCTCCACTCGGGGGCTTGGCCGCGAATCTGCTTCGCCCAAGTAAAAGCCTTCTCCGAGTGACGAGCATCCCTCCACTCGGGGGCTTGGCCGCGAATCCGCTTCGCCCAAGTAAAAACCTTCTCCGAGTGACGAGCATCCCTCCACTCAGGGGCTTGGCCGCGAATCCGCTTCGCCCAAGTAAAAACCTTCTCCGAGTGACGAGCATCCCTCCACTCGGGGGCTTGGCCGCGAATCCGCTTCGCCCAAGTAAAAACCTTCTCCGAGTGACGAGCATCCCTCCACTCAGGGGCTTGGCCGCGAATCCGCTTCGCCCAAGTAAAAACCTTTCCGAGTAAGGACATGATCCACGCTCGAGGAGCTTAGCTACGATTCCGCATCGCCTAAGTTCAAAATCACTCCGAGTGATGAGCGATCCTCACACTCGGGGGCTTAGCTGCGATTCCGCATCGCCTAAGTTCAAAACTACTCCGGGTGATGGGCGATCCTCACACTCGGGAGCTTAGCCGCGATTCCGCATCGCCTAAGTTCAAAATCACTCCGAGTGATGAGCGATCCTCACACTCGGGGGCTTAGCCGCGAACCAGCTTTCACCTAAGTTCAAAATCACTCCGAGTGATGAGCGATCCTCACACTCGGGAGCTTAGCCGCGATTCCGCATCGCCCAAGTTCAAAATCGCTCCGAGTGATGAGCGATCCTCACACTCGGGGGCTTAGCTGCGATTCCGCATCGCCTAAGTTCAAAATCACTCCGGGTGATGAGCGATCCTCACACTCGGGAGCTTAGCCGCGATTCTGCGTCGCCTAAGTTCAAAATCACTCCGAGTGATGAGCGATCCTCACACTCGGGGGCTTAGCCGCGATTCCGCATCGCCTAAGTTCAAAACTACTCCGAGTGATGAGCGATCCTCACACTCGGAGGCTTAGCTGCGATTCCGTATCGCCTAAGTTAAACAACACTTCCGAGTGCCAGGTCTACCTTTCACTCGGGCTCTTAGCTGCGAACCAGTCTTCGCCTAAGTTCTAAACTACAGATGAGTGATACTCACTCCCGAGTGTTAAGCGCTCCTTTCACTCGGATGCTTAGCTGCGAGTCGGTCCTCGCCTAAGTCCAAAATCAACCAAACAAATCTAAGACCCCCGCCGATGCAAGCACTCGACGGCGGTCTCGGGGACTACACCCAGTGGGTGCACTCAGCGTGCCCCCACTGGACCTACTATCAAAACATTGTCTCTATCAGACCCCGGCCGATGCAACCACTCGACGGCGGCCTCGGGGACCACAGCCAGTGGGTGCACTCAGCGTGCCCCCACTGGACCTACTATCAAAACATATCTAAGACCCCTGCCGATGACTCCGCGCATCGCCACTCGGCGAGACATGTCGTCATCATTCGGCAGCTCCGCGCGTCGCCACTCACGCCTTCGTCACTCGGCGGGATGCGTCTTCGTCTTCACTCAGCAGCTCCGCGCATCGCCACTCGGCGCGACACGTCTTCGTCACTCGGCGGCTCCGCGCATCGCCACTCGGAGAATCTCTGCCATAGCCACTCGGCGAGACATGTCGTCATCACTCGGCAGCTCCGCGCATCGCCACTCGGCGCGACACGTCTTCGTCACTCGGCAGCTCCACGCATCGACACTCGGCGGGACACGTCGTCATCATTCGGCAGCTCCGCGCGTCGCCACTCACGCCTTCGTCACTCGGCGGGACGCGTCTTCGTCTTCACTCAGCAACTCCGCGCATCGCCACTCGGCGCGACACGTCTTCGTCGCTCGACGGCTCCGCGCATCGCCACTCGGAGAATCTCTGCCATAGCCACTCGGCGAGACATGTCGTCATCACTCGGCAGCTCCGCGCATCGCCACTCGGCGAGACACGTCTTCGTCACTCGGCAGCTCCACGCATCGACACTCGGCGGGACACGTCGTCATCATTCGGCAGCTCCGCGCGTCGCCACTCACTCCTTCGTCTCTCGGTCGCTCCGGACGCCGTCACTCAGCTGGACGCTCCTTCGACACTCGGCCGCTCCGCGCATCACCACTCAGCCGGACATTCCGTCATCTCTCGGCGGCTCCATGCATCGCCACTCGGACTTGAACCTGCATCCAAATTCATTCGGAAGAGCTGACAAGCTGAATAGATCAAGGCAGAAGTTGGAAGGCCCAGTCGTCGCAGGTATCGGAAAAATCTCGAAGCTCATTCGGAACGCTGAGTTCGGCAGAACCTGCACTGCCCCTTCTCCACTCGAGCCCTGATCCATTCGGGGGCTAATGACGAGGATATGTACCTAGGGTAGGGTATTAGGCCTCTCCTACATACCCCACCTAAGGACACCACATTGGAGAACTACAAAACTACAAGACTACAAGAGAGATTCCGACTGAACTAGCCATGGCATATGAGTTACTCGACATATGTTCACTCGGAAGACCCCCCCCTACACTCGACAGTAAACTCTCACTCGGAGCGGTCGCCAATCACTCGACTGCAGAAGACCGGGAGTCTCCCCAGGGAGGCCAACGGGCAGGCGTTACGCTCGCCGCCTTAAATGGCATTTATTGTATACGTTACCAATAACGTCCCCCTTTACTCCCCACAATCAATCCCTTAGATGCCGGACGTTTATGAGGGGCAGCGCACTCTATATAAGCCACCCCTCCCCACTGGCACAAGGGTTCGCAATCCTTTGTAAACACAACGCATGTATCACTCGACAGAGTAAGCTCCCCGGAGCACCTGAGACGTAGGGCTGTTATCACTTCCGAGTGAGGCCTGAACTCATACATCTGTGTGTACACCCTCGCCGTAGCTAGGACTCTGCCCTCTCCTTTCGTACCCCTACCATCTACTGTCAGGCACGTTCCCACGACACCAGGCAAGCAAACCCCCATTGAGCATTTCGATACAATCCCACTCTCTCGCTCTTGCTCTCTTTTACTACATTAGGACAACAATGTTTCAACTGTTACCGGTTGCGGTAGTTGAACCCATTCCTCTGCATGACCTGTCTTTGCCACAGTAAATAGTTAAAACCCACTAGCATGAGTAGGAGTTGCCTGAGCCATGATGTGCCTACTCATTCATGCTTGTTTGTTATGCCTGCTATGCTTAGAGTTGTGTCAGGTCTGATTCATCCGGGATGGATTGGAATGTTGTGGTCATGTTCTGATGTTGAGAGCTAAGTCTGTGAACACGATTTGGTAAAGGTAGCGATGAGAGGCCATGTAGGAGTACATGGTGGGTTGTCTCATTGAGACCGTTCTTAGGAACTGAGTTCTGTGTATGTTATCCAAGACTAGATACTACCACACATTGGGATACTTAATTGACCCTCTCGACTTATTAATCGCCTTGATCTCTGTCCAGGAGTTGCAACTAGTTTCTGGTGTTTGTAGGTCGTGCTAGTAGTCTACCAAGTGGCACCCGGTACAAGTGGGCTTGGGACAGACTAGGCACCGTGGCCCGGTATACCAAGTGGCACCTGGATGGTGGACTTGGGAACCCTGCACACATTGTTTGGGGCCGTAGTAGAAACCTCGGCCGAACTTCCTTGCGGGTCGGACTCAAATAGGCGATAAACCTGGACTAGAGTCTTGTGTGGTTAGTCAGGTTGTGGCCCACACCCTCGCCAGGCTTCCGCTTGAAGGTTGCCGAGATACATGACGCATATATGGTGGTAAGTGGTGAGAGCGTATGTGAATAAGTACACCCCTGCAGGGTAATATGATCTATTCGAATAGCCGCGTTCGCGGATATGGACTACTTGGAAGCTTATATGGTTCATAGATAACTTGAAGTGGATACTCTAAAATGCGCCAGATAAGTGTGAGTGCTATGGATGGCCTTCTCGTAGGGAGACGGGAGAGGATCCATAGTGGTGTATTGATATGGTGAATATGTGGACTCGTGTGCGCTTTCTCACCTCAAAGAAAATACTGGTAGTCGTAGTACAGGATAGCCACCGAGTCAAAGCTGGCTTGCTGCAGTTAAACTCCACAACCCCCTTGTTGATACTAATGCATATGTAGTTAGCTCTGATGTAAGACTTGCTGAGTACCTTTGTACTCACGGTTGCTTAATTTATGTTTTTGCAGAGGAGACTTCAGTCTCGCTAGTGTTTTCTGCGATAAGTTCGACGTTGACCGATTAGCTTGGAAATCCCAGACAGAGGTCTGGTTCCTATGGAGGGTCTTGTAGATAGACAGGCTTTTCAGCCTTCTTTCTTTTCAACTGTCTGTACTCAGACAGGTTTATGCTTCCGCTTGTTGCTTGTATGACTTTGTATGTTGGGTCATGAGACCCATGGTTGTAATATCATGATATGTATGGCTCCTTGGAGCCTCTTAAGGAAATACCTGAGTCATAGAGTTATGTTGTGATGTCATGTTGTATCTGTACATATCAAGCATATTGTGTGTATGTTATTGAAATGCTTGGTATGTGTGGGATCCGACACCTAGTTGTTTATTCTTGGTAGCCTTTCTTATGGGGAAATGCCTCCTAGTGCTTCCACTGAGCCATGGTAGCTTACTACTGCTCCGGAACACATGGATTGACCGGCATGTGTCCTTCTTTGCTCCTGTGTCTGTCCCTCTGGGGAATGTCACGCGGTGTTTTACTGGAGTCCTTGTAGCTTGCTACGACTCGGTTGCACACGCTGATGACCGACACGTGCATTGCTGGGTCATGTATGCCTATCCCTGTAAGTTTGTGCCACCTTGGTTTACGACTAGTCATGTCGGCCCGGGTTCTTTGTCATATGGATGCTAGCGACACAATCATATACATGAGCCAAAAGGCGCAAATGGTCCTGGCCCAGGTAAAGGCGGCAGCCGTGGGTTACCGTGCGTGAGGCCGCAAAGTGATATGATGTGTTACATGCTAGATCGGTGTGACTTAGGTCGGGGTCCTAACAGCTTTGGTATCAGAGCCTGACTGCCTGTAGGATTACCAAGCCAAATTGGTCGAAGTTGAGTCTAGAAATGCTTTAGTTATATAGGGGAATTGATTGTGGAAGGGAACGTAAGGCTCTTTTTACTCCTTATCCTTGTGTCATTCTGATTCTGAGTCACCCTCCTCTTTTCTACGGGGACTAAAGAACTAGGCTTTCTCATCTATCTATCAGGATGACAAGTTACTATTCTGCAGACTTTTAGTAAAGTTATCGTCTTCTCGGATCAGTATTTCCATAGTAATTCCGTTGTTGTGTTGTCAGTTGTCTTGCAGGTTGTCTCATTTTTCATGCCATACAACTGTTATGCTATCCGAGTTATCCAAGGTTTCTCAAATAGTCTGATGCATTTGCAAATCCTTTCATCCCGATTCGATGTCTATTGGGCCAGATTAATCACACTAATCATTGTGTTGAGGTACTCCGTTGCCTCGACATATATGCGAAAGTTAATAGGAAACTAGGATATCTCAGAGAACCACCTAGATGTTCAGCCTTTGTGTTGTATCCCCAGTGTGATAATTCTGGCCATCATTTCGAAAGCATCTCGTGATGTTATTTAGTTAGTTGGTATTCCATTCCTGAGTTCTTGAACCCAAGATTCACTCTACTTACTTCGTGTTGATAGTGTTGCTCATTCCTTTAGGATATTAGTAACCCTTACTCTAGTCATCGAGGTCCGTGGTATATCATTCTTCCAATACCATGAACCATCATGGCAGAAGTTCTTTTGAACCAAAGATCACAACAAGATTGCTCTTGATGAGTTCTCCATTCTACATTGTGAATCTGCCAGTCCTACTTTTCTGCATGGGTTATCCGGAAGAAATGTGTTGAGCCTTGTTCGACATGTTAATCTATGCATCCACAACTCAGAAAAATCATATGTTCCTTTTGAGTTGTCCCCCTTCAGTTGTATTTCGACCATCGTCTATCAATTTATAGTCAAGGGTATGTCCTGCATTCGTGTTCATCGATGCCTAATATTCTTATGGTCCGTCAAGCCATTCTATTTCAGAATGTCTAGGAGAAACAAACTCCAGCACCTCATCCATATCTAGGATTGGGTCAAAGCAGTTGTATTCCGCAGATCAAAGTGCCAATCCAGCTTTTGTTCTGTTCTACCCTGGGGTATTACCCCCTTTATGTCAGGATTATCATGGGAATTGCACACTATCCTATGAATTTTTGATACAGTGATACTTCTTGCCATCATTATTCATTTCTTGGTCTCTGTGTTGTTGCAACCGGAATACCGACAAGTGAACCGTGATGTGTGAAATCAATACTCCTAGCAATTCCGTTGCCCGGTAGTTAATGGACAATAATTTCATTCTTAGTGTGATGGTTACTGAATCACCATACTACGATTGATCGTGCTACCTAGTTCATATTTCTTGGTGCACTTTTCGATCAATGAGTTTGGATTGTGTCAATATCTCACTCTTTGATCATTTAGTCTTGCCCTGAAAAGCAAGATTGTTCTCGAGCTTAGTAACATATCGGTGGTTCGTGATTTTCCGGATATCTTCTCAGAAGTATCACTAGGTTGTCTCCTGACCGTTATGTTGAGTTCGTGATCAAGTTGGTTTTCCTATAAACCACCCCTTCTCCAAGAATTTGTGTTAGATACCCTGAGCTAGTTGGTTAAGCTAAACAACAACCTGGAGAGTTGGAAGATAAAAGCTTTGTCTGACTTAGTTCATTCCAAAGGGATATTTTGTGTGTGTGTGTTGAAACAAGATGATATCTTCATCGATTGACCTTCGTGGTCCATTGTTGGATCTATTGTCTTATCCAAGCTTTGATTTGAGTATGGGCTATCATCAAATCAAAATCAGTGCCAACGATTTTCGTAATGTTGTTTACTCGTGGTTGTTCCCTCGAGCATGCACCATTATATTCTTTTTGGTCTGACCAATGCTATCAGTTTGTTCACATAGTTGTGGAATTCCTTCTTCATGGGAATTTTGATGAATTGTTGTTGAGCCCATCGACAACATCTTCATCTCCTCCATAACTCATGATGACATTAAGTGTAACGCCCCGGACACACCCGCCGGCGGTCGTTACTCCTGGCGGGATCTAGACTGGCCCCACAGATCAATACTAGTCTTTCCTGCGCACTTTGTCCTCACTCGTGCGCACCCAGGAGCAACTTCCCGGTCGGTCACCCATCCTGAAATTACTCCAAGCTGAGCACGCTTAACTTTGGAGTTCTTTCCGAATGGGCTCCCGGAAAAGAAGGAATTCCTTATTGATATGAGTAGTCTATCATCCCTATTAAGCCAGGCTATCACATTAAGTCTAGTTTTGGAAACTTGTGTAAGCATTACCTCCATGTCTCGTTCATGGGGTATATGTTTAGATGAAAGAAGTGACTTTCTCTAGTTCACGTGTATTTGATGTAAGTTGCCGCCGTGGATTCGAGAAAGCTTGTCTTGCTTTATTTGGAATTGTCCCAAGTCAGTCATGCATGTGCGAAGTATTCTATGGTTTGATAGGCTCGCAACCTTCACTCCATATGTATCCTTAGCACACCAGGCCACTGATTGATTTGTTCAAGGAGAAGTTCCTTCCTAAGAGCATGCCTTTTGCAAGGACTTCGATATCCTCGATGATGGTTCCCAACCAGAACTCGGTAGTATTTTGTTGTAGGATTCTATGTGGCCACGATTATCCTGGACATTCTGTTCACATGTATCTTGCAATCCAGCTCATGTTTTGGAGTTTGCTGCTATAGTTCATTTCCGAGAATCTCGCAACGTCATCTCGTCGATTTGTGTTGCAAACTTTCTTTTTCAGACGCGCTGAGTCTGAAGTATCTTGTCACCAACCAGATCTGAATCTCAAGCAGATATGATGGTTGGGACATCTCAAAGATTTTTGATCTTGGTTTCTTTGAATCCCGGAAAGTCAATGTAGTGGCCATCTTGCTGAGTCAAGATATTAGCCATTTTCCCATGAGGATTTCATACGGCTTATTCTAGAAGTTGTTCCTTATGGATCCGTTGTGCTCCTGAAGTCCGATTTTCACTTGATGGCCATGTTGATGCTTTTAAGCATGACCGTGGTAGCTAGCTAGTACATCAAGGAGAACATTGAAGCGAAGTGCTAAATGTCTCTCAGACGATCATCCAGATTTTGCTTCTTTGGCATTGCTAAAGTGAAATCTGAGAAAGTGTTGTCTTCCTTTGCATCCGCATCCTCCATCGCTATTCATCATGGTAGTATGAAGTGTTGCCAGGATCTTGGCATAGATGTTGGTAAAAACCTGATGAATATGGAAACGCTCAAGTTCTTGAAAGCACGCTCAGTCACTAGGTTATATCCTCGGTATCAATTGGAATGTGCCTTCCGTTTCCCGAGTTGTTCTATGACCATAGCTTCCTTTCCAAGCTGAGTATGCCATTTCTTCAAACTTCTTCAAACGGTCATTTGTGAATTGCCTTAGGCTGGTATAGAGAGTTTCAATGATCTATGTGTCAAAAGTAATTCTTTTTGCCACTTAAGGGAATATTTCTACGAGTCACCTTCCCTAAGGTGCCCCGTTATGAAATCATAGCAGTTATTTCCTCGCTACCTTGAAACCATGCACCAGCTTATTCAAGCGTGGAATTGTTGTCTACCAAATTGGACCTTCGTCGTTTACTTCTATCCATCACCCCTGATGTGTGTTCTGTGTCTCAGCTCAAGAGATGTTCTTACGTCTGATCCCATGAGTTGATCATGAGTTGCTCGATCTTCGTGAAGATCGAATTTTGTAGAGTCTCTTTCTGTTGTCATCGTGTTGGATAAAATCCTCAAAGCCAAGATCAATATGAAGTGATGAATCAACATCTTCGAGAAGGGCAATTGAATCATGAAGATTGGGTTAGTTAGTGTCCCCCTTCCTCTTACCCTACGCCTGAATCTCGGGACGAGATTCTTGTTCATTGGGGCGCCTGCGGTACAACTCACCATCTTGTAAGTAGTAAGCGGTGGCCTGCCGGGCCACGCGCTCTGCTTCTGAGTCCTTCTCCGGGAGGGTGCCGTGAAGCAAGCAAGCCTTGAACTCCGCGGCCCAGCTATCCGCTCGAGGCTCCAGCGCCAGTAGCAGGCGGGCTCCTGAGGCTGGGCCGCAGTCTGGCGCGCCCGTGGGTGGTGTGGGCAGGAGTTCCTCATGAAGGAGCGCGGTGCTCGCGGCAGGAGGTGCGGCTGATGGTTTGAGGAGCCTTTCCTCGAAGACACCGGGGCTCTGAGGCTCACGGCGAGATGCTCGTTTGGCGATGTCGTCAGCTTCTTTGTTGCCGCTGCGGGGGACGTGCTGCAGCTCCAGGCCAAGAAAACGCTTCTCAAGTTTACGTACCTCGTATATGTAGGCGGCCATGTGCTCGTCCTTGGGCTTGTAGCTTTTGTTGGAGAAGTTGACGAGAAGTTGCGAATCGCCCTTGATGATCAGACGCTTGATGCCCAGGGCGAACGCGGCCTTGAGGCCGGCGATGAGGCCCTCATACTCTGTGATGTTGTTGGAAACCTTGTCGGTGTGCCTGAAGCAGAGTTGTACGGCGTAGTAGAGCCTATCTCCTGTCGGCAAGGTGAGCATGGCTCCAGCCCCTGCGCCCTGTCGGGAGAAGGCGTCGTCGAAGTGCATGGTCCAGCCGCCAGGCGCCTCATCCCCTAGCAGGAGGGATTTGGCCTCGCGAGGCTCCTCCTCGTACGTGTTCGTCCACTCCGCCACGAAGTCGGCCAGAGTGGCGCCTTTGATGACTCTGGTGGTGGAGAATTCTAGCTAGAAGGCTTGCAGCTCGATATTCCATTCGGCGATGCGGCCGGCAGCGTTGGGGCTGCGCAGAACTTGCTCCAAGGGGTAGGAAGAGATGACCTTGATGGGATGACCCTGAAAGTAGTGGCGCAGCAAATCGCACCCGGCGGTGGAGTCCACGATCTGGTCGATGCGGGACAGCGGAAATGGATCTTGAGGGCAGAACTTGTTGAGGCTGGTGAAGTCGACGCACATGCGCTCCTTGCCGCCTTTCTTGGGGACGATGACTGGGTTGGCGAGCCATTCGGGATGGCGCACCTCGCGGATGACCCCAGCTTCCTGGAGCTTCTGAACTTCCTTGACGATGAAATCTTGCTTCTCTGGCGCCTGGCGCCGTGCTTTTTGCTTGACGGGGCGTGCATTGGGGCACACCGCTAAGTGGTGCTCGATCACCTCCCTCGGCACACCGGACAAATCAGATGCTTTCCAGGCGAAAACATCTGAGTTTGCCCGAAGGAAGGTGACGAGTGCGCTTTCCTATGCAGGAGGAAGGTCAGCGCCGATGGTGAAGGCAGGGCCGGAGCCGCTGCCGTCCACCGACACCTTCTTCGTCTCGGCGCGGTCCTGAGAGAACAGTTGCTTCTTCTTCGTAGGCGCGGCCTCAAGAGGCTCGACCGCGTCCTCGTCAGCCGGATGCGCGACAGCGGAGGCTTTGTAGGCGCGCTCAAGGGAGCAGACCGCGTCCTTCTCGTCGCAGGCGACAGTGATGATGCCGCTGCAGTCAGGCATCTTGAGGACGTTGTAGGCGTGATGGGTCGCCGCCATGAACTTGGCGAGAGCCGGGTAGCCCAAGATGGCGTTGTAAGGCAGGCCGATGTGCGCCACGTCGAAGTCGATGAGCTCGGTATGGTAGTTCTTGCGGGTGCCGAAGGTGACGGGAAGGCGCACTTGCCCCAGAGGGATGGTGGAGCCATCGGTCACTCCGGAGAAGGGCCTGGTCGGCATCAGCTGGTCGTAGGGCACCTGGAGCATCTCGAAGGTTTCGATGGAGATCACGTTGAGGCCGGCGCCTCCGTCGATGAGGGTCTTGGTGACCGCGATGTTGCTGATGGTGGGAGTACACAGCAGGGGGACTGTGCCTGCGGAGGCCGTGGACTTGGGGTGGTCTGCGGAGTCGAAGGTGATGCGTACTGCGACCACTTGAGGGGCCGCGCGGCCTCAGGCCTCGGGAGGGCGGCGTTCACTTCGCGAGAGAGCAGCTTGAAGTGGCGGTTGGACTCGGGGGCATGAGCCCCGCCAAGGATGCAGGCGACCGCACGAGGCTCCTGGTAGCCCCCAGCACCCTCATCAGGCTGGTTGATGTCGTTCCTCCGGGGTGGCGGCGGCAGCGGCGGGAGAGCGGCATTGGCCTGAGGGTTCGCCTCGCGAGGCTGGTCGCGCCAGCCCTGGCGGAAGTTGCCGTTGCCGTTCCGGCCGTCCCAGCGGTTGTCGCTGTGGCCACCTCCGCGACCGGCACCGCGGCCATTGCGGTCGTCTCGGCGGCCCTGGCGCTCGTTGCGGAGCAGCTTGAGCTCCTGGCAGTCTTCAGTGCTGTGGGAGCGCACGTTGTGGTAGTCACAAAGCGGCCGGTCGTCTTTCCTGGGCTCGTCATGGTCACGGCCGCGCTTCTGCTCGGGCTCCGCCGCAAGCACAGCAGGGCCCTTACGCTTGACGTCCTTGTTCTTGGTCTTGGCGGCCTCAAGCGCCGCGTCGGGGTCGTTGTGGACGAAGAGGCAGCCCTCTTCAGCCTTGGCGCACTTGTCAGCGCGGTCGAACAGTTCAAGCACCGAGTCTAACTCGTCGTTGATGGCGAGCTTCTCGCGCATCTTGACGTCCGTGACGCTGGTGGAGAACCCAGAGATGACGGCCGCGTCAGAGGCGCGCGGTATCTTGTTGCGCACTTGGCTGAAGCGCTGGATGTACTTGTGGAGGGTCTCGTCTGGGCGCTGCCGCACGTGCCGCATGTCGTTGATGGTGAGGGAGCGGTCTTGCGTGCCCTTGAAGTTGGCGACGAACTGGCTGCAGAGCTCGGCCCACGATAAGATGGACGCCTCGGGGAGGTTCATGAGCCAGGAGCGCGGCCCGTCCTTGAGGGCCATGGGGAACCAGTTTGCCATGACCTTGTCGTCGCCGTTCGCCGCCTCGACGCTCAGCGCGTAGAGCTGAAGGAACTCCGCAGGGTTGGGGGTGCCGCCGTAGCGCAGAGGCAGCTCAGGCTTGAACTTCGTGGGCCACACCACCCGGCGCAGCTCGCGGGTGAAGGCGCGGCAGCCCACACCGCTCGAGGGGACGCCGCCGGCAAGGGCGGCGCGGTTCTGGCGCCCTGCTGCCACAACCTCCTGGACAGTCTGGTCCTGGCGCTGGCGCTGCCGCTCGAGGAGCACTCGCGCGTCGGGGGGCGCGCGTCGGATGATCTGGCAGCTGGCCTCGTCACGGGCTGGCGGGGACGCGCCACGGGACGGCTCGCGTGCCCGCGCGTTGCGCTAGGGCCCGCCGAGTTCGTCGCGCAGAGGAGGCGGCGGGGGAGCACCGTGCGCCAGGTCCCCAGCGCGAGACGGCGGAGGGCGGATCAAGTGGGAAGGCGCCGGAGCGTCCCCGGCGGCGTTGACGAGCTCGGTGATGCGACCAAGCCAGGCGTCGTAACCGGCATCAGCTGGACGGTAGCGGAGCAGCTCGCGCGCCATGAGTAGCGCGGCCTGCGCGTTCGGCGGCCCACGGTGGCCGAGGGAGGAAGAGGCCGTGGCGGTGTGGCCGTTCGCCTGCACGGAAGGGTGCAGGGAGAAGTCCTGTTGCTCGCGGGCAGCGGGGTCGGTGGCGGCAGCAGCCTCGACAGGGCGGCGGCGGTTGCCGCGGGCCACCGGCTCCGTCTGAGCCACGCGACCAGCCCTGCGCTCAGCGCACTCGCGACGTGCGTCGGCCATGAGGCTGGTGGAACGGAGGGCGGAGCGGGAGAACAGTAGCGCACCCCTACCTGGCGCGCCAAATGTCGGAAGTGGGGCTCCGGGGACCCAAAGGTTCGAACACTAGGGTGAGCTCGTTCCTACCTCTTCGTCCCCTACCACGGCTAAGCTACGGCGGGAGCGCGCTAGCGAGGAGCGGACCGTGGACTCAGCGGTTTACCCAGGTTCGGGCCACCTTGCGGTGTAAAACCCTACTCCTGCTTGGTTTTGATTGTAGTGAGCAAGAAAGTGTTCTCGCGTACAAGGCAGGAGAAGGAGTCGACTCAGTTGGATCGGATCGCCTACCACGATGGCAGCATTGTTCCTTTATACCTGCCTTGGTCCTCTTCCCCCTCAAAACTTAGGCGGGAAGGTTTGCCACACTTGGCGGGTTTTGAAAGGGGACATGCGCTCAGGTTATGGTTATCCTGACTAAAGGCGGTCTTCGCCTGCAAAAGCATGATCCATGACGCGCCGGTGGGCTCGGTGATGACCTCCGCCCTGCGTGCCCGCCGTCTTGGTCTTCCTTCGCCGATCGGGCAACCTTTGGGGCCGCTTTGGGAAGCAGACGGCTGGCCTTGCTCCCTTAACACAAAAGGGGAAACCATCTTCATCCGCGCCTGCTGGCGCGGCCTCTGTCGCCGCGCGCGTCACCCACGTGATGGGCACGAGACCGCGCAGCTGAGCCGAGCGGCCCCCGTCTTGAGCGCCTTCGGGAGGCCGCCTCGCGAGGCTGCTGGCGAAGATGCCGGGTCTTGATCGCCGCTCCCTGAGGAGGGGTCCTCAGGAGGTCAAGGCCTCATGAGGGGTCTTGGTGAGATGCTTGGTGATGACGGCCTGCTGGGCCCACGCCAGGCGTTGCGCCCAGGCAGACGGGCCTGGATACCCTGGGTTTCATGGGCCTGACACTCAAGATGATATGCCGGCTCAGTCTTTTGGAGGTGCTCATAGAGGTAGGGTGTGCGTGTGTGGGTTCATAGGGGTGAGTGTATGCGCGTATATATGAGCGCTTGCGTCTGTACTGTGTTAAAAAAAAAACCTAGAGCACTAAGTATTTATTTATTTATGTGAAAGTAAAAAACGAGAGAGAGGAGCAAATGATGGAACGGTTATTTCATTGATTGAAGATTTGGGTATTTATACCCTCATTACAAGGTGGTTACAGAGGTTGCAGTTGCCAAAACATGGTCACCGACATAGCATGGATTAACTTTTAATTAACCTAATTAATTAATTCCTAATAATTTCAGCTTCTTGCAACGTCTTTCAGCTCCGCGACGACGCGACACCCCACGATCCCCGCGCCAACCACCGCCGTCTCCCTGCCGCGCGGGCCCCGCCAACCGTCGTCCACGGTAGGCCACCTCGTGTCAGTCACGCAACCAACGTTCGCTTTCCCCAACGACGGCTGCGTTCTTAAGCGACGTGGTACCCGTATCTCTCTCTTTCTCTCCCCACAGCGGTCACTTGCTGAGCAGCTGCTGTTCTAGCTTCCACACTACTCAAGCTGCTGCGCGGTCCGCCGGCGATGCCCAGCTCCCGCCGAACCACCGCCCGCGGCGGCGGGGCCGCGCCTGCGCCTGGACGCGGGGACGCCGAGGACGACGCGCGGGTGCCGCCCTTCACGGGGAACAACACCGACCACAACCCCCGGGAGCTGCGCTCCTGGGCTCGCCGCACCGGCTTCCACCCCTCCGCCTTCTTCTCCGGCGAGTCCGCGGTCTCCAACTCCTCCACCGCCACCGCGCGTCCCCCGCCGCCTCCGCCTCCCCCGGCATCCTCCCGCCGCCCGCCGCGCCCTCCCGCGGGGACGGATGACAACCCCGATCCCGCGCCGCCGCTCGACCTTGACCGCCGCGGCCACCAAGGCCGCCCTCGCCGCCGCATCGACCTCCGCGGCGAGCTCGAGATCCCACCCGCGGCCGGCCCCGTCGAGGTTCCAGCGCAGCCAGAACCGGCGAGGAGGAGGGACGGCGTCGAGCGCCTGCTCGGCGAGAGGGGAGCGCTCAATGTGGGCAGGAACGCCAACGGCGTGCGCGCCGACGCGGACGCGGATACGAATGCGAGGAAGAAGGCGGAGGAGGCGGAGGCGAAGCGGAAGGCTGAGGAGGCAGAGGCGCGGAAGAAAAAGGAGGATGAGGAGAGGGACGCGGAGCTGGCCGCGTACTACCAGCAGCAGTGGGCCAACGAGGAGGACGGTGTTGCCGACGGTGTCCAAGGCGAGGAGACGGCGCCTCTTAATCGGCCATCAGGGCTCCGCTGCGGCGTCTCCGAGAACCCCGGGTGGGGTGAGTTCCCTGCGCTTCTGCTTCAAGCTATTCCCTGCGTTGCACTAATTTAATGACGAATAGAGAGATGAATTTTAGTCTTTCTGATTGTGATAGTGATGTTCGAGGGGTCATGTATAATCAATAATCATACTGACTGATAGGGATGTACAACTTTGTACTAAGTCTGCGTCAATTAATTTGGGCCGGAGGGAGTAAATTGTTACCTACTGTATCTATTATGAGTGCCTGCCACCTAATTTATAAAGTTACATCAAAGTCCTTCATCGAGATGATCCTTAACTTCTGGGTAATGCAATTTTCTATGCCTAATTAGACAATGTATGTCGGATTAGTTGGAACCCCTTGTTTCTAGACACTCCACTTGATTCAAGTGGCTATGTGCTCACTGTATTTTGGAGCTTGATTGTAGCACAATGTTTATTACACAAGCTGCTTTAAGGGGTTGTGTGATCAGACAAGCACAGATTTGCAGCTAAAGCTGTCCAAGTCAGCTTTATTGGACAAGTAATAATTGCTAATATATATGTTTCTGTAATCATTTTATATTCCGATATAAATATATACCAAAATGGCTGAAAATAGGGAAATAAAACTTGCTTAGTTATTTTAGCTGTGTCATCTGTTTTTCTTGCGACTTTAACGTGATTTGCTCTATTATTTCTATTAATCTGGATACTGTGTAATGCATGATTTTTACATATGAACCAAACACAAATTTAATCCATTCTCTTTTTGCTTTTGGTATCTAGTGACATTTAGCCAGTTATCACTTTCATCAAGCTTTAAGCGGCGCACCGGAAGTGTGGGAAGCACCGCATGTGCCCTCTGTCCACTTAGTGACTTATCTAATGTTTACGAAATGTTAAAGTTGTTCTGCCCAGTCTGCATCTAATAATTTTGTTACCTAATAATACTCTTGTTGGCACAGTTATCTCAACATAATGCAAGGATATCAACGGCTTATTGCTTGGGCTTTATCCCCTAGATATCCAAGTCAAGTAAATAAATTCCTTGGGCATCAATTTAGGTCTTCAGCATCTTCTGTGGGTTCGTACTTACTTCAACTTTGAAGTGGCATTCTAATATTTAAAAGCCACTTCTACGCTAGCAGACGGCCTGATTTTACATTACAATTTCTAAGGATGAAACAGTCTGCATACTGCAGGGCACACATCACTTAACTTTATTTTTTATCAGATCACACAATTTAAAACCTTGTGCTGTAATGCAATTCACATTTGGCCTGCTGTTCCTTACTTTGGGATGAGTTTTGATGTCAATCTGATGGAAACTGCAGGGACAGTTATTAACTTAATTTTCTTTTTCCATTACAGCACTCCTCGTATTTTATGGCATACAACACTACTTGTCAATAGCCGGTTCGCTTGTTTTTATTCCTTTGATATTGGTACCAACCATGGGTGGATCGGATGTATGACCTCCCCTTCCTTTCTTTTATCCTTATTTGCATTTAGCTGTAAAACTGCCTTGAAATAATATGTTCATTTCATGTGACAGGTGGACACAGCAACAGTCATTTCCACCATGTTATTAGTGTCTGGTCTTACAACAATACTTCATACTTTTCTTGGTTCTCGGCTTCCATTGATTCAAGGAAGTTCTTTTGTATATTTGGCTCCTGCATTGGTGATCGCGAACTCTGAGGAGTTCAGAAATCTGAGTGAAGATGTATGCTCAAATTCTAGACCCTCTTTACTTTATCTGCGCACTCTTCCTCAAGCATTTTCAGATAATGCAATGGACACATTACTCCAAATCTCATAGAATGAAAACTCACCTGTTCATGTTTATGAATGGCAAAACATTACGCCTGTATAATACAACATTGAACCTATACATACAACCTGTGGTGGTGAAGTGATAAGGAAGTAGGCATAATTTTACCGTCGAGCTGTTCGGCTAAGGTTGCAAAGTGGGAAGCAGGTATGCTTTTGGTATCTAGTTCTAAAAGTTCAAATAAAAATCATCTAAATTTGGTAAGCTGCCGTAAATGTTTGTGAGGGAGGCACATAAAAGAGTTATTTCACAAAGCATGGTGTAGAAAATTTACTGATGAATATACATTAATTGGGCACTTAATTTTGAATAATGAAACTTTGAGTACCATAAGCATGCATACTGTGGACTTAGTGGCCAGTTGCAAAGCAGGGTACCATGGTTATTTGGTATTTCCTGATATGGAAGCATATCAAATAGCTGTCACCCCTTAAATAGAACCACAATAAGGTCTAGTAGTTAGCACCTTCTGCATATATCTGCATCACCAGAAACTAATGTGACAACCAACATTGTAGCTCTGTTCTCATTTAAGGGTGTGATTTCTGTTCTATTGGTGAGGACTAAGTCTTAATGTGAAACTACATGATGCAAGCACAGTCCACTCCAGATATCTTATTTCCACAACTTGTCTCCAAGGGAACAGAAACCACACCCTTAAAAGAGATATCTGGAGAGTACTGTACTTGCATTATGTAGTTTCACATTTAGTGGCATATGAGATTCCACACCAAGCATTTCTGTGCTTGATTGAATTTTCACCTAAGTGGGGATCTAGTTACTACAAGCAAAAGTTTCACCCTTTGACCTTTGGACCAAGGGCCTTTTATCATGCATTATCTCTCTCAATTTGGTATCCATTCTTTATGACATGCAGAAATTCAAGCACATAATGAGGGAATTACAGGGGGCTATACTTGTTGGTTCAGTTTTCCAAATAATTTTGGGGTACAGTGGTCTTATGTCACTGCTTCTGAGGTATGTAAAAAAGGTCATCATGAAATTACCAACCTATAACATATGTCTAATTGTGGTATTACAGATTGATAAACCCAGTCGTCGTGGCGCCAACTATTGCTGCAGTGGGTTTGGCGTTTTTCAGTTATGGTTTCCCTCATGCTGGTAGTTGTGTAGAAATAAGCATGCCCCTCATTGTATTGCTTCTTCTGTGCACCCTGGTATGCCTGCGAGATTCTCTTCTTTTTATCAAGTAACCATGCACATTATCTCATTTATTTTATTTGCTTCTGCCATTTCATGTTTCTAGTGTCACCGTTGCCACCACAGGTGGTTTGTTCTTTAACTTGTATTGCTCCCAATATCATACTGATCACTGCCCTTCTGCATTGCAGTACATGAGAAAAATATCCCTGTTTGGAAACCATATCTTCCTCATCTATGCAGTACTTCTCTAATCCTATCCCTGCATATTCATTGTTGTGCTACATCCATGAACTAATGTTTTGCTGCCTTCTAACTGCACTGGAATCTGTTGTTGCCAGGTACCACTCAGTGTTGGCATTATATGGGTGTATGCATTCTTCCTAACTGCTGGTGGTGCATACAACTTCAAGGGCTGCAGTTCAAGTATACCCAGTTCAAATATATTATTGGATTCATGCAGAAGACATGCAGAGATTATGAGGCGTTGTCGAACTGATGTTTCTAATGCTTGGAGAAGTGCTGCCTGGGTGAGGGTTCCTTATCCATTGCAATGGGGCCCTCCTACATTTCATTTCAAAACAGCTATCATTATGGTGATAGTTTCAGTGGTTGCATCAGTTGATTCAGTAAGTAGTTTTTGTCAGCGGACTAATAAAAGTACCTATCCTTCATCTCGAATAAGTAATGATCGAAGTAACACCCGCTGGTACTTCTGCAGCTTTCATCATATCATGCTGCTTCGTTGCTAGTCAATTTAAGCCCTCCAACACGTGGAGTTGTTAGCAGAGGGATTGGCCTTGAGGGGATTTGTACTTTTATCGCCGGACTATGGGGTACAGGAACTGGGTCGACAACATTAACAGAGAACATCCATACCCTTGACACAACCAAAATGGCCAGCAGAAGAGCTTTGCAGCTTGGGGGAGCCTTGCTGGTCATTTTTTCTCTCTTTGGTATGGTCTAATATTTTTCTCACGACCATTTTGTCGTTGACTAGTTGTAGACTGCTTACATCTGAATTCCTTGGCTGCAGGAAAAATCGGAGCTCTCCTTGCTTCTATCCCTGTTGCTTTGGCCGCCTCTGTTCTCTGCTTCACCTGGGCACTTATTGTCGCACTTGGCTTATCCATATTGCGGTATACCGAAGCTGTAAGCTCAAGGAACATGATAATCGTTGGTTTTACCCTGTTCATCTCCCTGTCCATCCCCGCATACTTTCAGCAATATGAACCCAGCTCCAATATCATTCTACCGGGCTATCTTGTTCCGTATGCTGCAGCTTCGAGTGGACCAGTTCACACTGCCAGTGATGGGGTGAGATTTTCTCTCTGAACAAGCTGGATAGTGGTTAAACCATCTTCGCTGTAGTTAACCATGAGCCGACCTAATACTCGGGGTTGTTCTGCAGCTAAATTATGCAGTGAACGCTCTTCTATCCATCAACGTTGTGGTGGCTCTAGTTGTTGCAATAATCCTTGACAACACGGTGCCGGGAAGCAAGCAAGAACGAGGAGTATACATCTGGTCAGATCCTAAGTCCCTGGAGTTGGATCCTGCATCTCTGGAACCCTACCGGTTACCAAAGAAGATATCATGCTGGTTCAGATGGGCCAAGTGCGTTGGCGTTTAACATAGCATGGCTCCACTCCCCTGCACTGGTAGTGCCTGCTGGGAGGTAGGGACGCGAAGATTCTATATTCTATTGCAACAGTTTGTATGCTATTCAGGTAGTAGGGCCTTCTAGCTACTGGTCGTTCTGGGCTCCCGTCTGGAGCTCACTGCATGTAAATTTAAACGGTAATGATAATTGGCGACTGTTCCTCAGGAGGAAATTCCCAGCGAACGCTCTCGTAACAACAAGATCCAGATCGCACAGATGGAAGTTTCTGAAGAAATTTGCCTCAAAACAAACGAACTGCCTTGCACAACACTAAAAATGCCATCTTGATCATTCGCAAAAGCTATCTATGACAGCAAACGTTCCTCAGGGATTCAGGCCCAAATTTAAATTGGTTATGGATCAAAGTGGGTAGGAAACTGTAAAGCACAACTAAATTTTAGCAGGTCAACATTTTCCTGGAAGTTGCATAGTTGATATGAATGCTTGTTCACAGGGAGCAGAAAACACATTTGTGCAGTTTACAGTAAACTTGTATAGCTAGGGTACAACAATGCTTCGACGATAGTTCTCATCACGGTTGAGAAGCTAGGACTAATTGCTTGATGAGTCTGGCTTACTACATGAGCACCCTTTCCGATTGCACACTGTGCGGAAGGGGTAGTTCAGGTTATTGCACTCCGGACAGGTCCAGCTCCCTTCCGGAGCATCTTTGTCTTTGCGAGACGAGCTCGAATTAGCTCCCTGCAGGAGGAGGATGAAGTTAATGTACATGAGATGACAAAAAGACGAGTCTGGAGACAGGAATTAGACCATAGGCCACCAGTACATGTACTTCCATAATGTTTGTCTAGCAATAATGTACATACCACACTGATCAGAGCACAAACATAAAAGCACAATACCTACGAGTGATGCAAACCATATCGCTGGATTTTGTGGGATGGTTAGAAAAATAGCGTCACTTATTACCAGTCTCAAGACACGGGAAATGATGTAAAAAGGAGTATTATGCTTACAGGAGTCGGCCTTGGTTCTTCACATTTCTTCATGTTGCAAGTGTTTCTGAAGGCAAAATTTACATTACCACACTTGGGGCATTCCCAGTCACCCTCAGACAGTCCATCTGGGCCTATAAACGGTAACTTCCATAAGAAACAAACCATGAAACAAACCAAATAATCTCGTTGTTGCATCACTTGATGTAAACATCATGAACAAATCAGTCAAATTTAGCAATGTCACTGAAAATAACCACAAAACACTAATAAAGGTCGGAGGCAGGAAACCAGAACAGATTTGTTGCAAAAGAAAACATTAGTAGAATATAGAGAAATGGATGGGATAACTTACCTCCACGACGCTTTCGTGAAGCGGTGCTATCATTATTTTCCACTAATGCTCCATCAGGCCATGGGCTAGAAACCTTTCATGCACACATAAGATGGTCAGATACTCCCCAAGAACAGAACACCAGTATACAAAGCATAACATGTTGTATGGTTGATAGTGAAGACAAACCGGCATTGGAGATCCTCTAAAACCATAGCCGTATCGACCCAACTCAGGTCCATATCGACCCAACTCAGGTCCGTGGGCATAACCCATCCCTACAATAATTGACAAGAGGAATCATAGGCCATTCTGATTAAATCCTGAAATGACTGCAACTAACATTCAGGAAAGAGATACAGACCCCCCATTGGACCAGGTTGGCCATAAGAAGAAATGAGACCATATGAGCCATGAGGTCCTACTGGTGGACCATAACCATACCGCATTCCAACATGCGGATATGGAGCACCATAGCTAGCTGATCCAAGAGGAATGTGAGGCGGGGGGGCACCAGTGCTACCGTAAAATAGAGGTGATCGATCATATCCACCACCAGCAGGCGCTGGCATCATTCTCTGTAAGACAAACAAAGTTACTAAAAAAATGTTTCTTCAATGGTGCAGACATGTCAGCATAAATTTGTTCCCTTTCATGTTGCCTTTATATCAAAGACTAAGCAACCATCACAATAAAGCCAGAAATATACATCACTACGTTGCATGAGAAAAGGTTAATGGTCGACGGTGACCAAATGATAAGCCTACTGGGTTATATCAAATGTCTGCCTTACATCGACTGATCGACAAAGGAATTTTTCTTCTGAATTGTGCTGCTATAAAAGGTTGGGGAAAAGACCCAAAAAGACCAAGACCAGTATGTTGTTACATACAGACCTGAGCCTATATGCGCTACACCAAAGATAAAAGGAAATAAACTGAAGCTCTAATGTTGACCTATTTTCCATCAGTAATGACATTACTTGGGGAATCTACAACTTACTGGGCTTGGACTCGGTGATGGACGAGGTGCACCGCAGGCTCCACGGTTGCAAACATTTCTAAAACTGAAGTTGACATTACCACACTGAAGACAATTCCAGTCCCCCTCCCTTACAGACACTGAAAATAGTAGAACTTTCTTTTAACCAACAAGACTCAAGTAAACCATGACAGTATGACAAGTTTCCTCTCTGAAAGAGAGAAAAAACTCAAGATGGTAAAATATACAAAGAAAAACTTAAAGACAGTATATAAACACAAGGATATTTAACTCTAGGAGTGTTCCTCCAACAATGCAAGTAAATCATGGTACCGTCGATGAAATAACAAGTATACCAGACTGCAAGCCTGCTGGCCAAGGAAAGTCTATTTTTGTATGTGATGTCGCTTTACATTCCTTTTTTACGTAAGGATGCTTCTAATCTTCCAGAGACTAACTTAGACAGGTACAACCTTCACCCACACAAGGGACCAAAAGTCTAAAACTGCACAAAATCTGTGAACATAATTGGTGGTAACAAACAACAGCTATAAATGTGAACTGATCCACCCAAGAACTCGATGCAGTAGATGTGGTATAAACTAATATGATGAGCAATGAATTCATGGATGGTCTTAAGCTGATCATACAGTTGAGTACTACAGTGAAATAGCACGACATATAACCCAAAAAAATCACAGTATCATTACAGAAAACTGCAGTGTACCCTGCACAGTCCATGCGTGTGTGGGTCAAGGGTATCAGTCATCAGTACTTGCTATGCTCTGACTCGGTATACAAACTCAGACAAAATCATGAACCCAACTAAATTTTGCATTCATTCTTCTTCAAAATAAAATCGTATTCAGATTAGACTAGTAGCGGAGGGGGAGGAGGGTCAGAAACGGGTAGCCTCAAAATTTCTACAGGTGGACAACCAGTCGCAAAAAACAAAGTTATGCATGCAGACAATAAAACAACGAAGGACAGCCCTACAATCCATTCATTCATGTAGTACAATTCAAAAAAAAAAAAATCTCTCAGGATACAAGCTCAGCATTCGATCCCATCCGTTTATTAATACACTCTCATAATACACAGAAATATAATTCCCTCTTAACCAAACCCTACCCCGGGAGGGAGATCCCCGGCTTCTTAGTTAACGCAGCCCAAGCGAAAAGATAGGTAATAATAACAAGCAGCAACATAGATCAGGAGTTTGTCTCACCGTCATTGCGCGACCTCTTGGTCCCGAACGCTCCACGGTCCTCCATCTGCGGGACAGCACCAAACTAGTAGCAAATCATCAGAACCAAACCATCAAACCCTAGAATCGAACCGACAACAGAACCTACACGGAGCGGGATCGAATGCAACCGAAGCAGCGCGTACCCTAGCAGAAGCCATCGGATGGGGCGGAGAATACGGCAGCGGTGGCTGCGGCGGCGGGTGGAGGGGAGAGAAGAACGGCAGCGAGAGAGGGGGCGCTGCACAGGCGAGCGAAATATTTATTTATTTTTCGCAGCCGTGAATTATTATGAGCTGTGGATTCGCTGGGCAGCGTGGTGCGGCCAATTATGATGCTGCCACCTGGTGGTTCTGTGTGACCCGAAATGACGTCGGGCTCTCCGTGTCTGGGCCGTCAGACTAGCCACAGTGGAGTAACATAGATAGTAGTAACATAGATGCCACATAAGCGAAAAATATGATGTGACAGCTAAATAATGAGGAGAGAGACAAATTGAGTAACATAGCTAGTTACTCATACTATGAGTAACATCACACTTACCAAGACAAGATGAGTCTATAAGCTAATAAATGAAGTATTGCATGACACTACACATATGTTACTTCCCACTATAGAGATGGTAACATCACGTTACTAGTCTAAATTACTTCCCACTGTGGGCAGTCTCACAATGGAGCGGCGCGGAACCGTAGAACAAAGAATATGCAGGCATGGCCAGCCACTTCAACTTTTTTTTAACACAGTAGAACAATCACAGATATTCACATACATGCACATAAGGCCTCTTTGATTCGCGGGATTCTCAAAATGCAGAAATAGAGAAATGCAGAAATAGAGAAAATATAGAAATAGAGTGGCATGTTCTATAGTATCCAACAAGATTTGAGAGAATGTTTGATAGCGCAGGGAAGACAACGAAATCCTACAAAGAGGTTTGAGTGGATGAAAAATTTACTCCAAAATGTAGTTCAGATGGATCCTACGAAAAAATCATAAGGATTCCAATTCTACAAATCAAATGACCATCATAAAAAAAATCCTAAGGGTGCAAATCCTCAAAAAAAAAATCCTATAAATTTTCTTTGAATCAAAGGAGCCCTTACCCATACGAACACACACTATCGACACAATATTTTAAAATTGATAAAGTTACCATAGCCATTTCAAATACATGGGGCATCTGTGAAGGCCTACTACTCAATTTTAGAGTGGACAGAAAATACGTTTCAACAAGAATCTTCTCTTCTACTCATGACAGTTCCATATCAAAAACCATCTTCTTTGTATGTGAGAGTAAGGGCATCTCCAACGCTGAACCCAAATCGGATACCGTATTCGTCCGCGGACCGGTAGGGACCAGTCCTCGAACAGTGATACGGGAGCCGTTCATCCAACCTTGTTCCCTAAATGTTCGCCTCTGAGTTTTTTTAAGACCACAATACTCAAAATAATTATAGAAAATAGCACAATTCATCCATAAATAACATACAAATGTCTGTAGTACAACAATAGTTCAAATAAAAATATTATATCTGAGATAACCGGATGTTCAACAAGTTTTCCGAATTCAACGATACTAGTTGGAACCGGCACAAGTCTTCCCACATATACTGCTTCTTGAGCTTCATCCAACAATGTATGTGCGTGAATGACCCGCGTTCGGTCCTGTAGTACATCTCGACGTCGCGTGCAGTCTATATAACATGCAGAGCAACATTGAGTGAATGAATGAATTAATCAACATGTAGAGCAACATAAAGCAAAACTTGTGATCTCTATGGTTGATGATGGCCACAGTGTCTTCACTCGTGCAACCGCACCACAAAACTTCATGACAGAGTTACAGATGGTGTACCATCTATGAGACCCACCAAGCTGAAGCCTACATATCTTTCCGGTCACAACCGCATACGTACATACTGGTCTCTCTCCAACGATGATTGTGGCCGAATAATGAGTGGCACGTGTCGTACTAGGAAATTTGGCCCCGGACGTAGCAGATCACGAAGTCCCGTCTAATTGTGTACACGTACGCACAACCATGCTACAAAAAAACGGCCAAGTACGTGGTACATACGTATGGCCGAGGTCTCGAACAATCGCGCGACGCATACTCGCGCATACAGTCAGGGCTCCTGTACAGCACATGACGGTGGGGGTACGCAGCAACGGGGTCTTATTCATCGATAGCTAACAGGTTGGGATGGGACGGCCGAAACAACGAGAGCGAACGGCCTACGGCCACCACGGGGTCATGTTCATCCAGCGCCAACCGGTTGGGGTGGGATGCCAAAATGGGGTCTTGTTCATCGAGAGCCAATGAGCTGGGGTGGAGCGTACCGCGGAACGGCCTCCACGGGGTCTTATTCATTGTGCATCAACCGCCTACGGCAGCAACAGGGTCCCGTTCATTGAGCCCGGGTGGGGCGTGATAATCCCCAAGTGCAAGTAATTGTCGTAGCACTTTCCAATGATGGAGATGGTAAGTATGGAGTGTCGAACCCACAAGGAGCTAGGTAAGATTAACATTCCCTCAGGTCCTATCTGCCACTGATATAACCCTATGTACACCGAGCGTTTGCTTTTTTATCTAGAAATGAGAAATGAAACTACGAAGTGGGTATAAAGAGCTTTGTCATAAAAAAATCATAGAAGTAGGTGTCCACCACATCCATGATGATACGTGTTTTTGTCACTATTATCATCATGGGAGTGTCACTTCCATGACAGAAAATATTTTTGTTCGGACCAAAATGTCACAGATGTGTCTTTTCTTGTAGTGCGTGCACATGGAGAAGGGCATAATATGAGCATTCCGCTTCTTCAAGCTTGCCAACAGCCCTCTTTGGTTGGAATGTATACCTCTGTCATGACGATCGACTCTCATGTGACCGATTGAAATATGTTTGTACTAATGATCTGCAACAATTAATAATGGATATGTATGTTGTATTTGGTGATATGAATTGTGTTGTCTGCCTTTGAATTGCATGTTGACGGTGTTCTGGACTAGGAGGTCCCGGCCTAGTCGGTCTAGTCCACGGGTAGGACTCAAGGCCCGTTGAAGGATAAGGACTCCGGAGGCCTCCAACCTGTAGAACTAGCATATCGGGCCTCGCCGAAGACTTGGCGTGTACCCAAGAATGTTAGATTCGGCATGTAATACCTGGATGATAACCGACCATGTGTAACCCTAGATACCCCTGGTGCCTATATAAGCCGGAGGGTTTAGTCCGTAGAAAGATAGATTCATTCATCATTACTGATACGCCTCCAACTTATCTATAATTTTTTATTGTTCCATGCTATTATAGTATCAATCTTGGATGTTTTATATGCAATAATATGCTATTTTATATCATTTTTTGGGACTAAGCTATTAACCTAGTGCCCAGTGTCAGTTGCTGTTTTCTGCTTGTTTTTGGTTTTTCAAGAAATCAGTACCAAATGAAGTCCAAATGCTACGAAACTTTTTGACGATTTTTTTCTGGACAAAAGAGACCCTGGAAGCTTCGGGGGGAGGCCAGAAGCCTCACGAGGAGGCCACAAGGCAATAGGGCGCGACCCTAGGGGGGCGCGCCCTGATGCCTTGTGGGCCCCTCGTGGCTCCTTTTGACCTAATTCCACCTCTATAAATTCTCAAATATTGGGAAACCAACAGAGAGCCCCAAGAAATAACTTTTCCGCCTCCGCAAGCTTCTGTTCTTCCGCGATCCCATCTGGAGGCCTTTTCCGGCGATCTGCCGGAGGGGGAATCGATCATGGAGGGCTTCTACGTCAACCTTGCTGCCCCTCCGATAATGTGTGAGTAGTTTACCACAGACCTACGGGTCCATAGCTAGTAGCTAGATGGCTTCTTCTCTCTCTTTGATCTTCAATACAATGTTCTCCTCGATGTTCTTGGAGTTCTATTCGATGTAATCTTCTTTTGCGGTGTGTTTGTTGGGATCCGATGAATTGTGGGTTTATGATCAGATTATTTATGACAAATATTTGAGTCTTTTCTGAACTTATTTATGCATGATTGTTATAGCTTTGTATTTCTCTCCGATCTATCCGTTTGGTTTGGCCAACTAGATTGGTTTATCTTGCAATGGGAGAGGTGCTTTGTGATGGGTTCAATCTTGCGGTGTTCTATATCCTAGTGACAAAGTAGGGGTCAAGACACGTATTTGTATTGTTGCAAGGATAAAACGACGGGGTTTATTCATATTGCTTGAGTTTACTTTGTCTACATCATGTCATCTTGCTTAAGGCGTTACTCCGTTTTTAACTTAATACTCTAGATGAATGCTGGATAGCGGTCGATGGGTGGAGTAATAGTAGTAGATGCAGGCAGGAGTCGGTCTACTTGTCTCGGACATGATGCCTATATACATGATCATTGCCTTGAATATAGTCATAACTATGCGCTTTTCTATCAATTGCCCAACAGTAATTTGTTTACCCACCGTATGCTATGTGTTCGAGAGAGAAGCCTCTAGTGAAAACTATGGCCCCCGGGTCTACTTAAATCATATAAAAAAACCTAAAAATACCTTGCTGCAATTTTATTTACTTTATTTTATTTTGCATTTTATTTTATCTATCTATCACTATCAGAACTAATGCTTGCAAATAACGAGTTCAAGGGGATTGGCAACCCTCTTGCCCGCGTTGGGTGCAAGTATTTGCTTTTGTGTGTGTAGGTGTTGTTCATGAGGTTCTGCGTGGTTCTTCTACTGGATTGATACCTTGGTTCTCACTGAGGGAAATACTTATCTCTACTGTGCTGCATCACCCCTCCTCTTCGGGGAAATCCCAACGCAGTTTACAAGTAGCAGGAAGAATTCCTGGCGCCGTTGCCGGGGAGACATCACCAAAACCTATCAAGTACCTTCGCATAAACTATCATCTACTTGCTCTACTTTATTTGCCTTTTTATTTGCATTTGCCTCTTGTTTTCATCTTCCCCACTTCTCATAAAAATTACAAAAACACAAAAATATTTTATTTGCTAGTTTGCTTGCTTTGTCGCTATGTCTCTAGAGGAATTTCGCGATAGTTTCTATGACAAAAGGTTATCCAAAATCAAAAATAGCACTATAAGTTTCATGTCTTCACAATATGAGCATAATAAATTCTTTTCCGGGGAACTTAAGGAGCATTCTGTTTTACTGGATACCATCAATAAACAACTTGAAGAGGTTAATCTAGAAGTAGCCCATCTTTAGTCTCAACTTGCTCATACCGAAAACTTGTTAGGGAAAATTTCGGATAGACAAACCACCCTAGTAAATAAGATGGTTGCTAAACCAGAGTCACATTCTAGTAATGATGAAGATATTAAAATGATTGGTGTCTCACCTATTGAATCTCTATTTAGTAATATAAAACTTGATGAAAAAGGGACTGAAGATGAGTCAACTTTAGTTAGAAGGCGTCCCAATTGTTCAGAGGGTGATGATCTTAATGATAAAAATGATACAAGTGGGTTTGGAGAGGTCAAAACTTTAAATAGTGATGTGCCCACTACTTTGGATTACAAGGACTTTAATTATGATAATTTCTCTTTAGTTGAATGTATTTCCTTATTGCAATCCATGATTAATTCACCTAATGCCTATGAACAAAATAAAGCTTTTACTAAACATATTGTAGAAGCTATGATAAAAGCTCATGAAGAAAAGCTTGAGTTGGAAGTTTCAATACCTAGAAAATTACATGATGAATGGGAACCTACTATTGAAGTTAAAATTAAAGATTAAGAATGTAATGCCTTGTGTGATCTAGGTGCTAGCGTCTCCACTATACCAAAATCTTTATGTGACGTGTTAGGTCTCACCGATATGGATGCTTGTTCCCTTAATTTGCACTTAGCGGATTCAACTATTAAGAAACCATTGGGTAGAATAAATGATGTTCTCATACTAGCAAATAGGAATTATGTACCCATGGATTTTATTGTCCTTGATATTGAATGCAATCCGTCTTGTCCTATAATACTTGGTAGGCCTTTCCTACGAACCATAGGTGCTATTATTGATATGAAAGAAGGAAATATAAGATTTCAATTCCCATTAAAGAAAGGGATGGAACACTACTAGAAAAAGAATTAAGCCACCATATGAATCTATTATGAGGGCCACCTATGGAATTAATTTGAAAGATGATAATACTTGAAACAATGCATTATGCCTAGCTAGGGGCATAAAACAATAGCGCTTGTTGGGAGGCAACCCAATATGTATCTTAAATTTTTGCTTTATTTTCTATTTTGTGTGTTTACATAGTTATAGCTAATTTTATGATTGTGTTTTTTATCTTTTAGTTAGTGTTTGTGCCAAGTAATGCCTTTGGGATGATTTGGATGATAGTATAATTGATGCTGCTTGAAAACAGAAAGTTTTCAGTCCAGTACTGGATTTTTGGTTCCATACTGGAGCACGATAAAATTCTGAAATTTTTACACAGTATTGGTATATGAATTATTTACGTTTTCCTAATTTTTCAGAATTTTTGGAGTTACAGAAGTATTGCTTTTAAATAGATCATTACAGACTGTTCTGTTTTAGACAGATTCTGTTTTTGTTGCATAGTTCGCTTATTTTGATGAATCTATGGATTGTATCGGGGGGTATAAGTCATGGAGAAGTTGGAGTACAGTAGAATTATGCCAATATTAAATATGAATCAATTTATAACAGTACCTAAAGTTTAAGATTTGTTTGTTACACTAACGGATCTCACGAGGTTTCTATTGAGTTTTGTGTGCTGAAGTTTTCAAGTTTTGGGTGAGACCACGATGGATGAAGGAATAAGGAGCGTCAAGACCCTAAGCTTGGGGATGCCCAAGGCACCCCAAGGTAATATTCAAGGAAGACCCAAGCGTCTAAGCTTGGGGATGCCCCGGATGGCATCCCCTCTTTCGTCTACAATCCATCGGTATATCACTTGGAGCTATATTTTTATTCATCACATGATATGTGTTTTACTTGGAGCGTCTTGTGCCATAGTTTTATTTTATTTGTTTGCTTTTTAGTTTGCCACAATCATGTTTTGAACACACCTTTTTGAGAGGGACACACATTTATCGTGATTTGTTAGAATACTCTATGTGCTTCACTTATATCTTTTGAGCTAGGCAGTTGCTCTAGTGCTTCACTTATATCTTTTAAGAGCACGGTGGTGGTTATATTTTAAAGAAATAGTTGCACTCTCATGATTCACTTATATATTTTTGAGTGTCTAATAAATAGTAATGGCAATTTGCACAGGTTATAAGATTGGTCCATAAAGGATAGGTATTCAAGAGGGATATAATAAAAACTTTCATGTAGATCACTGAATATGATAAGTTTGATTCCTTGCAATAGTTTTGCGATATTAAGATGGTAATATGTGGATGTACTAGTGAATGATTGTGGTTTAGGAAGAATATTGGTGTTAAGGTTTGTGATTCCCGAAGCATGCACGTATAGTCCTTAGTTGTGTGATGAAGTTGGAGCATGATTTATTATTGATTGTCTACCTTATGAGTGGCGGTCGGGGACGAGCGATGGCCTTTTCCTACCAATCTATCCCCCTAGGGGCATGCGTAGTAGTACTTTGCTTCGAGGGCTAATAGACTTTTGCAATAAGTATGTGAGTTCTTTATGACTAATGTGAGTCCATGGATTATACACACTCTCACCTTTCCGCAATTTGCTAGCCTCTTCGGTACCGTGCATTGCCCTTTCTCACCTCGAGAGTCGGTGCAAACTTCGCCGGTGCATCCAAACCCTGTGATAGATACTCTCTATCACACATAAGCCTCTTTATATCTTCCTCAAAACAGCCACCATACCTACCTATTATGGCATTTCCATAGCCATTTCGAGATATATTGCCATGCAACTTCCACCGTTCTTTTTATATGACACACATCATCATTGTCATATTGCTTTGCATGATCATATAGCTGACATAGTATTTTTGGCTCATCCACCGTTCATCATTTTTATACATGTTACGCTAGATCATTGCACATCCTGGTACACTGCCAGAGGCATTCATATAGTCATATTGTTCTTGTATCGAGTTGTAATATTGAGTTGTAAGTAAATAAAAGTGTGATGATCATCATTATTAGAGCATTGTCCCAGTGAGGAAAGGATGATGGAGACTGTGATTCCCCCACAAGTCGGGATGAGGCTCCAGACGAAAAATAAAAGAAAAAAAGAGGCCAAAAAGAGCCCAGCAAAAAAAATGAGAGAAAAAGAGAGAAGGGGCAATGTTACTATCCTTTTCCACTCTTGTGCTTCAGAGTAGCACCATGTTTTTCATATAGAGAGTCTCCTGAGTTGTCACTCTCATACACTAGTAGGAATTTTTCATTATAGAACTTGGCTTGTATATTCAGATGATGGGCTTCCTCAAATGCCTAATGTCTTCATGAGCAAGCAAGTTGGATGCACACCCACAAACTTTCAGTTTGAGCTTTCATACACTTATAGCTCTTAGTGCATCCATTGCATGGCAATCCCTACTCCTCGCATTGATATCAATTGATGGGCATCTTCATAGCCCGTTGATTAGCCGCGTCGATGCGAGACTATCTTCCTTTTTGACTACCCCTTATTAATCTCTATCATCATATTCTATTCCACCCATAGTGCTATGCCCATGGCTCGCGCTCATGTACTGCGTGAGGATTGAAAAAGCTGAAGCGCGTTAAAAAGTATGAACCAATTACTCGACTTGTCATCGGGGTAGTGCATGATTAATACTTTGTGTTAGGAAGATTAAGCATGACTGGCTATATGATTTTGTAGGGATAGCGTTCTTTAATATTTTTATTTTGAAAGGCATGATTGTTTGTTGGTATGCCTGAGTATTGATGTCTTTATATCAAATTATAGACTATTGCTTTGAATCACTCATTTCTTAATATTCATACCGTAAAAGAGATTACATGATAAACATGTTAGGTAGCATTCCACATCAAAAATTCTGTTTTTATCATTTACCTACTCGAGGACGAGCAGGAATTAAGCTTGGGGATGCTGATACATCTCCAACGTATCTATAATTTTTGATTGTTCCATGCTATTATATTATCAATCTTGGATGTTTTATATGCAATAATATGCTATTATATATCATTTTTTGGGACTAACCTATTAACCTAGTGCCCAGTGCCAGTTGTTGTTTTCTGCTTGTTTTTGGTTTTTCTGGAAATCAGTACCAAACAAAATCCAAATGCTACGAAACTTTTTGAACTTTTTTACTGGACAAAAGAGACCCTGGAAGCTTCGGGGGGAGGCCAGAAGCCTCACGAGGAGGCCACAAGGCAACAGGGCGCGGCCCCAGGGGGCACGCCCTGATGCCTTGTGGGCCCCTCGTGGCTCCTTTTGACCTAATTCCACCTCTATAAATTCTTTTTTTTTCAAGAGTACGCCAAAGGCGTACCATAATTTTATAGAAGAGAGCAAACCATTTACAAGAGTCCAATGATGATGCGAACATCGATCGTATGGGCACCCACCCACACACACTGGAGACCTAGGCTAACTTCTCACAAAACGATATAGTCCACCTACACCCACACGTGCAAGTTTCCAATCCTTGACCTCGTCTAGGATGGCTATGGCTATATCCCGGGGCCCCTTTTGCTGTTGCGGCCTGTCGAAGACTCTAGCATTTCTCTATTTCCAAATCGCCCACGTCGCCCCAATGACCAGAGTGTCGAAACCACGTCTATCCTGCCTCGAGAATAACTTCCTAGAGCGAGTCCACCAATCCGTGAAAGTGTCCGTCGGGGACGGGCAGTCCATGTTAAGTTGCACCAGATCAAAGTAGTTGTGCCAAACCTCCCTCGTGTAGACACATTGCACGATGATGTGGTCTACATTGTCTTCCTGTTGGAGGCAGGTATAGCACGCGGAGGGGCGCTCTTGGTGTCCATGGCGCGCCCTTCTGTCCGAAGTCCAGAGCCGGTATTGCACGGCGAGCCAGGCAAATATCTTACACTTTAGGGGGGCCCAACTCCGCCAGATGCCGGATGTGTAAGGTGGTCTCGTCAGTCCATGGCACATGCGTTGGTATGTAGATTTGGCAGTGTAGACTCCAGAAGCCGAAGCAGGCCAAGTGAAAACGTCAGGCACACCCTCGTCTCTATGCACCGTGGCAATAGCGTGGCGGAGATGCATGATCTGTAGAAGGGCCATGAAGGAGCCGTCATGCCCGATGTCCAAAGTCCATTGTTCGTCGAGCAGTGCCTGATGAACTATCCGTGTGTTGACCACCCTCGTGGCGACCGAGGCAGCCAGGAGAGGCACGATGTCGTGAACCGAGAAGCCATGGATCCACCCATCTCTCCAAAACAAAACTTTTTCTCCATTGCCAACGCTGATATTCACCATGCTATCAAACACCAGTCGAGCATCCTTGTTAGCCATCGATGACAGCCCTTGCCATGGCCTCCTTGGATCTATGCGCCGGAGCCACTCCCATCTCACTCGGAAGGCGAGTGACTGCAGCCTTAGGTTTATGACTCCTAACCCACCAAAGCAAGTAGGTCGGCAGATGATATCCCACGCAACCAAACACTGCTCTCCATTAGCGCGATCCTTACCCGCCCAGAAGAAACTCCTCATCCATCCATTAATATCATCAAAAACCCAGGCCGGCGCATCCATGGCAAGGAGGTGATGTACCGGCCTTGCAGCGATCACCGATTTCACCAACACAAGACGGCCAGGCCGCTGAATGAGGCCGCGCTGCCAAGCTGGGACGAAGTGACGGACTTGATCCAACATAGGCTGCCACTCAGCCTTACCTCTATAAATTCTCAAACATTGGGAAACCAACAGAGAGCCCCATGAAATAACTTTTCTGCCACCGCAAGCTTCTGTTCTTCCGCGATCCCATCTGGAGGCCTTTTCCGGCGATCTGCCGGAGGGGGAATCGATCACGGAGGGCTTCTACATCAACCTTGCTGCCCCTTCGATGACGTGTGAGTAGTTTACCACAGACCTACGGGTCCATAGCTAGTAGCTAGATGGCTTCTTCTCTCTCTTTGATCTTCAATACAATGTTCTCCTCGATGTTCTTGGAGTTCTATTCGATGTAATCTTCTTTTGCGGTGTGTTTGTTGGGATTAGATGAATTGTGGGTTTATGATCAGATTATTCATGAGAAATATTTGAGTCTTTTCTGAACTTGTTTATGCGTGATTGTTATAGCTTTGTATTTCTCTCCGATCTATCCGTTTGGTTTGGCCAACTAGATTGATTTATCTTGCAATGGGAGAGGTGCTTTGTGATGGGTTCAATCTTGCGGTGTTCTATATCCCAGTGACAAAGTAGGGGACAAGACACGTATTTGTATTGTTGCCATTAAGGATAAAATGATGGGGTTTATTCATATTGCTTGAGTTTACTTTGTCTACATCATGTCATCTTGCTCAAGGCGTTACTCCGTTTTTAACTTAATACTCTAGATGCATGCTGGATAGCAGTCGATGGGTGGAGTAATAGTAGTAGATGCAGGCAGGAGTTGGTCTACTTGTCTCGAACGTGATGCCTATATACATGATCATTGCCTTGAATATCATCATAACTATGCGCTTTTCTATCAATTGCCCAACAGTAATTTGTTTACCCACCGTATGCTATGTGTTCGAGAGAGAAGCCTCTAGTGAAAACTATGCCCCCCCGGGTCTACTTAAATCATATAAAAAACCCTAAAAATACCTTGCTGCAATTTTATTTACTTTATTTTATTTTGCATTTTATTTTATCTATCTATCACTATCAGAACTAATCCTTGCAAATAACGAGTTCAAGGGGATTGACAACCCTCTTGCCCGCGTTGGGTGCAAGTATTTGCTTTTGTGTGTGTAGGTGCTGTTCACGAGGTTCTGCGTGGTTCTCCTACTGGATTGATACCTTGGTTCTCATTGAGGGAAATACTTATCTCTACTGTGCTGCATCACCCCTCCTCTTCGGGGAAATCCCAACGCAGTTTACAAGTAGCAATTACCCCTAGGGTTTAGACCATAACTTACGATCTCAAGGTAGATCAACACTGTACCTTGATACATCCACAATATAAACAAGAGTAGGACGTAGGGTTTTATCTCTTTAAAGAGGGCCCGAACCTGGGTAAATCATCGTGTCCCTTATCTCCTGTTACCCGTCGATCCGATCTCACAGCTCGGGTCCCCCTACCCGAGATCTGCCGGTTTTGACACCTACATTGGTGCTTTCATTGAGAGCTCGCTGTTTGATCACCTTGGAACGATGGCTTCGCCGACGGGCGTCCCCTTGTCACCATAGGTGCACCTACGATCTTCACCAACGGGCCATCTGATGGCTCGACAGATCTCTAATCGCACTCCCCCTTCGAGGCGGTAGGACGCTATCGGGAAGCCTGTTCGGAGCTTTATGCTCCCTTGGCAAGCTCGGCCGATGGAGTCCGATTGGAGGAAACCTCGGATCTGAGCTCTCTCCTGAGGGATGAGCATGAGTTTGAACAGCTAGAGGATACTGGCGCGTCGGACTTTAAGCTGAGCCCGGACACTTCCGCGCATCTTTCTCACAAGGAACACGGGGGCACCTCGGAGCCCCCTCGATCGGATTAAGATTTTTGATCCCACCCACCCCCACGTCGAGTATTTCCCAAGTAGTTCGGGGCCTCCCGACGTCTAGGACTTGATATATATACAACAAGCCGATGAGACAGTTTGGCAGTTCTGGTCGAGATTCTTGTTTGTCAAGAACAGGATAGCTGACTGCCCGGACGTAGAAGCACTCGCTGCCTTCCGTCGCAATTGTCACGATGAGGGTGTACTAAACGCCATCTCTCGGCGCTGAGTTCAGACTTTCTTAGAGCTCTCTGAGTTGGTGTCAATGTTTTGCACCATTGAAGACGCCTGGTTGGCTCGGGAATTAGCCTACATAGGCAAATCAAGAGAATACGACCTCGCACACGGGCAGCCATCAAAGCGCCCCATGCTAGCAGAGTCATTATGAAAAAGAAGGAAGACAGGATCTCCGACCATCCTAGATGGACCACTAGATCAACCGTGCCCTATACACTCCGTCTCGTTAAACACCAATCCAACTCACAGCCTTCGAGCTTGTTGGGTCGTGAAACAGGTGGCCAAGGGTGGCGAGGCTCTCCTCGCAAATAAACCCACCATCAATCATGCCACGGACTCCTCGGATGAAGCCGAGGTCTTGACGATCTATCAAACATACGTATCAAAGAATCAAAGAAAAAGGGCTCTGCACAAGCCCGGCGACATCCAGATACGCACACCCTCGGCTGCGTGGTTAGACACGCCGATAACATTCGAGGAGCGCGATCAGTCGGCAATAGACCTAAGCCGATGCCCAGCCGCCTTAGTCCTTGACCCTATAGTGGACGGATGCCGGCTGCATAAAGTGCTAATGGACAGCGACAACAGTTTGAACCTCATCTACAAGGACACTCTGGAAAAAATGCAACTGGATACAACCCGCATCCAACATAACTTCATCACTTTCAAGGGAATCATTCCCGGAAGAGAGGCACGAGGTGAGGGAAAAATTACTCTCGACGTGGTCTTCGGCACTCTCGAGAACTATTGGTCCGAGGAGTTAACATTCCATGTCATACCCTTCCGAAGTGGTTATCATGCCCTTCTTGGGCGGGAGGCATTTATAAAATTCCACGTCATACCTCATTACGGATACATGAAACTAAAAATGCCGGGCCCCAATGGAGTGATCACCTTCACCAGCAATCCAGAGAGGGCACTAAGGGCCAAAAATAAAATAGCCTCACTCGCCCTCGAGATGCTGGCAGAGGCCTTTGTAAGCGAAGAGTTGACGGCACTCCGGGCCACGGTCAACTCGGACGCGTCATTTTGGACAAGAGATCTAAATCGACATCATTCAAACTAGCTGATAAAATTGTTAAATTTCAAGTACACCCAACGGACCGAATAAAACGGCGTCCATTGGTGCCCAGCTAGACCCAGAAATTGACAAAGCCCTTCGCAGTTACTTTTAGGAAAATTGGGACATCTTCGCCTGGCATCCCTCAGACATGCCCGGCATCCCAAGAAACTTAGCCGAACACAGCTTGAACATCTTAAAAGGATTCAAACCAGTCAAACAAGCACTTCGGTGATTCTCTGAGCCCAAGCGTCAAGCTATGGGGGGGAGAACTGGCTAAGCTGTTAGAAGCTGGATTCATTCACGAGATCAAACACTCTGAATGGTTGGCTAACCTGGTCATGGTGCCCAAAAAGGATAAGTCCTGGCGGCTTTGTGTTGATTTCAAAGATGTCAACAAAGCCTGCCCCAAAGACCCCTTTCTATTGCCACGCATCGACTAGATCATCGACGCAACGGCTGGACACGACTCTCTATGCTTCCTGGACGCGTATTCGTGGTACCATCAAATCAAAATGAAGGAATCCGACCAGGAAGCAACAACCTTTATAACACCCTACGGGCCGTTCTGCTTCAACACAATGCCGTTCGGATTAAAAAACACCGGCGCAACATATCAACGCATGATTTAGACATGCCTAGAAAAACACATCGGCAAAACAGCCAAGGCCTACGTCGATGACGTGGTTGTCAAAACCAGGGACGTCTGGCAGCTAGTGAAGGATCTCGGCAAAATATTCGCCAGCCTCTGGGTCTACCACATTAAGCTCAATCTAGAGAAGTGCGTCTTCGGGGTACCAGCAGGCAAGCTGCTCAGATTCATCATTTCCCATAGAGGAATCGAGGCCAATTAGGCTAAAATCCGTTCCTTGGCCGCGCTAGAAATCCCTACCGAACTCAAGCACGTTCAGAAACTCACCGGCCGCGTAGCCGCCTTCAGTCGATTCATCTCTCGACTTGGGGAAAAAGCTTTACCACTATACAGGCTACTGAAGCAAACAAAGAACTTTAAATGGACCAGCGAGGCAGGAGACGCTCTAGAAGAAATTAAAAGGCTCCTCGCCACCAACCCCATACTAGCAGCACCAGGAATAGGCGAGCCGATGTTGCTATACATCTCGGCAACAAACCAAGTTGTCAGTGCGGTCCTCGTAGTCAAACGAGACGATGAAGGCCACAAATGCTAGGTGCAACGGCCCGTATACTATGTTTCTGAGGTATTGACCCCGTGTAAAACAAGGTACCCTCACTACCAAAAAATCACCTATGCAGTTTTTATGGCATCTCGGAAGCTATGGCACTACTTTCAGGAGTGTTCTATCACCGTGGCATCTGAGGTCCCTCTGGGCGACATTATCAACAATAGGGACGCAACTGGTCGTATCGCTAAATGGGCAATTGAACTCCTCCTTTCGAAATCACATTTCGCTCGCGCCGAGCTATTAAATCTCAGGTGCTGGCAGATTTCGTGGCCGAATGGACGGAGGCCGAACTCCCTAGAGAGTACAATACATATTCACATTGGACAATGTACTTCGACGCCTCCTAAATGCTGGGTGGGCTGGGGGCTGGGGTAGTTCTCACCTCACCCACCGGTGATAATATAAGGTACGTCCTGCAAATTATGTATGCAGACTCAAATAACGCTGCTGAATACGAGGCTTTGCTACATGGCCTGCGAATAGCAGTGTCTATGGGAGTCCAGCATCTGGAAGTCCGAGGTGACTCCAACCTAGCAATATCACAGGTTAACGGTGAGTTCGACGCAAAGGACCTGAAAATGACAGCATATAGAAATGCCATTCTGGCCATATCAGCCCGATTCGAAGGTCTGGAATTCCATCATATCCCATGAGATAGCAATCAGGCTGCCGATGTTCTCACCAGGATGGGCGCTAAGCGCGACCCGGTTCCCGAAAACACGTTTCTAGAATGGCTCTTTAAGCCGTCCCTGGCATGGCAAGATGGGAACACCGTGCTGGCTCCCTCGGACCCCGGAAAGGTCAACTCTCCGGTAGCCGAGAAGGACAAGGGAATAGTTGGAGGCTCAACTGTTGAACATACATCCTAGGCTCATGAAGTCATGGCAGTTATCGCGCCATGGACTGATCCCTTCCTCAGATATTTGCTCTGTTACGAGTTACCCGAGGACCAAACCGAAGCGCGAAGAATAATTCACCGATCAAAGGCCTATCGGGTCCATGAAGGGGAGCTATATAAAAGAAGCATCACCGGTGTCCTCCAGAGGTGTATAACAGAAGAGGAAGGGCGCAAGCTCCTTGCTAAAATTCATTCCTGCATGAGCGACCATCACGCCGCAGCTCGGGCCTTGGTCAACAAGGCCTTCTGAGCTGGATTTTATTGGCCTACCGCCAAGGAAGACGTGAAAACTTTGGTTCAGCGGTGCGCCGGCTGCCAGGTCTTCGCCAACCAAAGTCACATGCCACCCACGGCTCTTTGGACCATTCCGATCACTTGGCCTTTTGCGGTCTGGGGGCTTGACATGGCCGGCCCTCTTAAAGGGGGCTCACATAAAAAGAAATACTTACTCGTCATGGTAGATAAATTCACAAAATGGATCGAGGCAAAGCCGGTGACTACAGCCGAGGCGGCGCCGGTCGTGGAATTCATCTTCGGCGTAGTACACCGTTACGGTGTTCCTCATAGCATAATCACAGATAATGGCACTAATTTTACAGCCAAAGAGGTCAAGGCGTGGTGCGCCAAAATGGGAATTCAGCTTGATTACGCCTCCGTTTACCATCCCCAGACCAATGGACAGGTTGAACGTGCCAATGGACATGTTTTGAGTGGCATCAAGCCACGTCTAGTCCGCTCCTTAAAGGAGGTCGATTGTCATTGGGTAGAGGAGCTTGACTCCGTACTATGGGGCTTACACACCACGCCCAACCGGTCCACAGGTTACACACCCTTTTTTATGGTGTATGGAGTCGAGGCCGTCTTACCATGTGATATCATTCACGACGCGCCTAGAGTGCGTATGTATGAGGAGAGAGAGGCCGAACTAGATCGGCATGACGACCTCGATGCCCTTGAAGAGGAAAGGGATGTGGCTCGGGCACGTTCCACCTTCTACCAACAACAAGCACGGCGCTACTAGAGTTGGGAGGTCCGAACAAAGGCATTCAATAAAGGTGAGTTGGTCATGAGGTTTAATCCGGAGAAGCAGAAGCATAAGTTGTCCCCAAAGTGGGATGGACCGTTCATTATCGACCAAGTACTCACTAGAGGTGCATATCATATCCGAGATCCTGAGGATAATAAGCTGGTGCCAAACCCTTGGAACGCTGCCCTGCTGCGGCGTTTTTACGGTTAACCGCGGCCACCCCTACTTTACCTTTTCGGTCATTTTCCAGTTAGCATTTAATAGCTACAGTTTTCCTTTTTTTATTAAGTTGCCCAAACTTCCTGATAGCCGTGATCGGTCAAGCCGAAGTGATATAATTCCTTCGGACACATATCATATGTACGGCACGCGCTATGCTCAGGGCTTTTTTTTGAAGCCGCATAAATTTCCAAAGCACTCTCGGTGCATCCTTCTAATAAAATCGTTGTACGCCTTTTATATGCATCAACTTGACTTAAGTTTTGGCCAAGCTGGGTTCCCTGGCTCCTGTGCTTACCCCCTATGTTCCCGATTGTTCGGCTAGGGGGTAAAGAGAGTACCTCTGCGATTGTTGCTGCCGGGCTAACCGGACTTGCACCTCAGATGGGTGAAGCCGAAAGCTAGCGTTCTTAAGAATATAGTTGGTCGGCGACGATGGAAGTAAAATTAATTGGTTTCACATCAGAAATCACTAGGGGCTTTACGCTCTCCTCGGACATAGGCTCCGACCTGTTTCAAACAGGCTAACAAAACAACCCGGGAAAAGGAACCGATAGCGGGACTATTTTTCTTGGAAGATGTTTCTTACGCCTAGACGTAATATAACATACGCTCTAGTTCACTTTGTTTTTCAAGCCCAGTAGCCGGATTGCCTTGTTCTCCGAAGTATCGGATCCGTTTTTATCGATCCGAAGTAGGAAACACTCCTCGGCCAATGGTCGAGGAGGGAGAAGCCGAAGGCTGGCTAACAAAGTATGTATAACAGATGCGGTCGTAATAACGTAAAAGTACATAGATACATAGAGTCATTACAAGTATTTTACATCTGATCAAGCCCGTCTATTAATGACTTAAGGGAACATTCCCGCTGAGAGAAGCACGCGGCAGGCATGACGTCGTCATAAACCAGGGAGGTCGACACCTCTTTCCCGTCAGCACCGACTGGGCCAACTTCGGCAAGCCGCTCCGTCTTTATGCCAGTGTAGTGGGTCTTGACCATCGCCCATGCCTCCCTCGCACCCTCCCGACATGCCGATATCTTCCAGGCCTGTATTCGTCGCCGAGCCCCTTTGAGATGATCGGCGAGCTAGGACATATCCTCGGGCACATTCTCTTCGGGCCATAGAGCCTTAAACATGGCTTTCATAGCCTTCCGAGCTCGCTCATGCACCTCGGTTAGTTCTGTCAAGGCATCCTCGGACGGGGGGCTATTGGCTTCTTTTAGCCGACCTGTCAGTAAAACTGCATGATGCAATAGTTAGCACGTGTCAGGCGTCAGCCCTTGTTGCCAAGAAGGAAGTATTCACCAAATATTTCTTCATCCGCTTTCTTATCCTTTGCCTCGGTAGCAGCCAGCTGAGCTTTAAGCCGGTTAATTTCCTCGGCTTGCTGAGCATTCTTTGCTTTCAGCTCATTTGTTTCCTCCTTGCTCTGGGACAAAACAAGATGCTCGGCCTGCCGCTGTGACTCGGCATAAATCAGGTCCTCACGGGCTTGTTTCAGATCCTTCTCCAGCTGGCCGATGACTTGTGCTACTACGAATTACAACAAGTTAGGCATGGATATAGTACTCTTCACAATAAAACACCATATATCCAGATGCACTTACCATGCGCTTCTCTGGTAAAGGTTTTGACATGCGCCACTTCAGCTTGCGCAATGCCCAGCTGTGTTTTTGTTTGGGTTAGCTCCTCGGATAGGTCTTTATTCTTCTCCCAAGAGGACTGCAAATTGACAAGCCTCTATATGGTCGCTCATGCTCACATCATGGTTTGGGGGCTACGGGCTTTTGAGCTCATACCATACTCTCTGGCTAAATGAATCCACCTGTCGGGTGCGCCACCCAACAAGTGTCTTGGGGGCTACAGCCTTGTATGGCGGCTGGATTATCACAAGTTGAACAGGGTTCCAAAGCAGGGGAATAGAACTCAGAAAACAAATTACCTGCAAGCCTTTGGATAAGACATCCACCGCCTTCTCAAAGACATTACAGGTTGCGCTAAGGTAGTAGTCCACTGAACTGAGGGCGTTGAACTCTTGGCTGGAGAAGAAAGGACTCCTTAGAGAAGCTCTTCGGCGCCTATGATTCATTGCGCTTTCCACCTCGGAGGTGGTAGCCGAGCAAGTCCCCGAAGTGGCCGGTTGTGGTACTTCGGGAATATCCCCCGTAGCTGAGTTCGGCTCCCCGTTGTTCCTCGGGGCCGAGGGGTTTGCCCTTTCAGCTAATGGCATTTGGGCGGATGGCCTACACAAAGAGTAAATTATCAGGCTAGTGATCCTCGATCTCCGAAAGGGAGCGTGATACGGATAAGCTAACCTATTCGGGGGTGGAGCGTCAAGCCCCACCTCCATGACCACCTCCGTGTTAGGGCCCCCCTGGGGGGCCGTACTGCTACGCATGCACTTTGAGCGTCGGCCCTTAGGAAGAGGAGTTAGGGTGCTTGGGGTCCCGCAAGTGGAAGCTCTCTTTCGAGAGGAAGCAGGGGGAGGTTTTATCGATGAGGACGGTCGTGTCCCTGGCAGGTCCGGGATTATGGCCACTCTTGAGCCATCAAGGCTCTCTTGGAAAAAGGTGCCCTCTTCATATAGGGTGGATATTTCTTCGTCTTCATGGGAGGTGGCATCATCGTCTCGACGATATTTCTCCGGTTCGGTGCCAGACAGTCCAGGGCCTCAACCCAGCGCCTCCACTTCTGTTCGGATGCAACGAACGATCATTGTGAAAGAACAAACGTAAACTGCACAGATAGACGAGGAAGTTTTATCGTGAACTCACAGTTTCGGCGGGGTTATAACTAGACAAGCCATCTATGAACTTCCGCTTTGCGAAGTCCGCGGCTTCTCCTTTGTATATGCCGGCCAGGGCAGCTCCAAAGGCCGCTGTAGGATTGAAAGTATGTCTAGAGGGGGGGGGGGTGATTAGACTACTTGACCAAATAAAACTACCCTTTTCCCAATTTTAGTTGTGGGCAGATTTTAGCAAGGATATAAAGTCAAGTAACACCCTACACATGCAATTCTAAGAGTATAGCAGCGGAAAGTAAACATTGCACATGTAAGTAAAGGAGGGGATCGGAGATTTCAAACGCAATGAAGACATGATGATTTTTGGCGTGGTTCCGATAGGTGGTTCTATCATACGTCCACATTGATGGAGACTTCAACCCATGAAGGGTAACGGCTACACGAGTCTACGGAGGGCTCCACCCACAAAGGGTCCATGAAGAAGCAACCTTGTCTATTCCACCATGGCTTACGTCCACGAAGGACTAGCCTCACTCGGGGTAGATCTTCACGAAGTAGGCGATTTCCTTGCCCTTACAAACTCCTTGGTTCAACTCCACATGATCTTGGAGGCTCCCAAGTGACACCTAACCAATCTAGGAGACACCACTCTCCAAAAGGTAATAGATGGTGTGTTGATGATGAACTCCTTGCTCTTGTGCTTCAAGTGATAGTCTCCCCAACACTCAAACACTCCCTCACAGATTTGGCTATGGTGGAAGAAAGATTTCAGTGGAAAGCAACTTGGGAAAGGCTAGAAATCAAGGTTCAAATGGTAGGATTGGAATAACTTGATCTCAACACATGAGTAGGTGGTTCTCTCTCAGAAAATGTATGGTGGAAATGTAGGCACATTCTGATGGCTCTCTTACTTGGTAAGAGGGTGGTGGAGGGGTATGAATAGCCTCCACACGAAATCCAACCATTACTCACTTTAGACCAAACTCGGTGGCACCGACTAGAATTCTCGGTGAGACCGACCTATGCAAAAGATATGAACTTTTGAAGTTTTGGTGGGACCGAATGGAAACAACTCGGAGCGAATGATGTGCAATGGTAGGGCAAACCTCGTTTCGGTGGCACCGATTGCAACATCTCGATGAGACCGAAATAATTGCAACAAGGCAATAGAAAGTTGGTCAAGCCATCTCGGTGGCACCGATTGCAAACTCGGTTAGACCGAAATAATTGCAACAGATGACAGAGAGTTGGCCAGGCCATCTCGGTGGGACCGAGATCCATATCGGTGGATCCGACTTGTTAGGGTTTGGCTTGTGGCACTGTCCTTATGAACTCAGTGGGTCCGGAAGAATAGGATTCAGTGAGACCGAGTTTGACTTTGGAAATTTGGACAAGTTTGGATAGAGAAAGTGGCTTAGGGTTTTGGAGCAATATCACTAAGCACTTGAGCAAACAGATCATTATCAAAACCTCATCCCCTTTTAATAGTATTGGCTTTCCTATGGACTCAATGTGATCTTGGATCACAAAACCAAAAATGAAGAGTCTTGAGCTTTTGCCAATGTATGTCCTTAACATTTTGAGGGGTCCACATTCCCTAGTCCTTGCCATGCCAATCATTGAACTTCCTAAAATCTTTCACTTGAATGTTTATTAGTTCAATGAGATATATGTTGTTATGAATTACTAAAACCACCAAGGGAGCAAATGTACTTTCAATCTCCCCCTTTTTGGTAATTGATGACAACATATAGATCAAAGCTTCGATAGAGGATATAATCAATGAATAGTATCATCGCTTTGAGAAGTATGTGATAAGCAAGAGCTCCCCCTAAATTTGTGCATTATTTAGAATTTGCATTTGAATGCAAATGCACAATCGATTAGGATCATGGGTAACTCTTCCATGTCACATACAACTTGGTGGAGCGCACAAAATGATATGAGTGGAGTAGTAAGCACGCATCACCAAAAGCACATGTGAATGATCATACATAGATTAGAGATAAAGATAACCAATGTGCATAATATGAAGCATTGTATGATCAAGCACACTCAATCAACCAACGTAGTCTCAAGCATAACAAACCAAAGTAACAAGCACGAGCCAAACACTCTCAAAGAAAATCAAACGAAGCAAAAGACAAGACGCTCTCTCTTGAAGCCTAAAGATCTATACAAATTCTCCCCCTTTGGCAACAAGTACCAAAAAGCTTGAATAGGTATAGAGCTACTCGTCACTTTAGGCACGATCTCCGGCAGCTCCTGGAGGTGAAGATCTCTGGCTAGCAGCTGCGGTGTGTGTCGATGGTGTTGAGATCACTGCATCTGCAAAAGCTTCGGCTGAAGTTTGCTGTGCTGGTGGAGTGGACACGGGCGGTCGAACGGATGGAGCAGCAGCTGGGGCAGAAACTGTAGTCCCCACATCTGCAGTGGGTACAACAGCAGACCTCGATGCCCTAGGCACTGTATGAAACCTGTCTGTGGTAGGTCTCTCATCACCACTGTCAGACTCTCTGACTCTATCCACATCTCTCTGAAGTTTCTCCACGGTTGTCTGAATTTCTGTGACTTTCACATCAAGATCATAAAACTTTGTTTCCACAATCCGCTCTAAGCTTGCCTGATTCTTGACAAGGTTGGCCAGACTTTGTTCAATCCTCTGGGTAGCTTCTAGCAGATAAGTCATTTGATCAGACTTGGTCTTGAGCTGAGCTGTAGATGAGCTAGGGGCTGATGCTTCCTTGGCTGCTTTAGCTGCTTTTGCTGCTTCAATCTTTGCCTGTGCCTCAGTAGAAGTAGGGTGAGAAGGATCCATCACCACTACATTATCCTCGAACTCAGGAAACAAAGGAAGGTGCTCTCGGTCAAGAAGATATGTGCTCATTCCAACCTTGGAATTGATGAGCAACTGAATGTGCGGAGCAAAACCACATGACCTCTTTTGGTCAGCTGCTGTCCTCTTTATGGTCTCTACAATCAGACTCATAACCTTGAACTTCCGTGGAACATCAAACAAGTGCAGCAAGTTGATGGAGTGGCCACGTATCATCTTGTCATCTCCAGATTTGGGCATCAAGGTATACCTCAAAATAGTGTTGGTGGTGGCCAAACCAGGTAGCAGGTGCTTCATAGAACCTAGCTTGTGTGTCTCAAGGTCCTTCTCTGGAATAGGCTTGTACATGTTCTTCATGGAATTGTGGTCTTCCTTGGGCTTAGCATAAACATCAATATCATCCTCTTCTTCCTTAGGAGCATCAAGAAGAGTAGCCCACTCAGTGATAGAAGACTGGTATCTCACTCCCTCAGTCATCCACACAATCTTCCCATTTGGATAAAAATGTGCTGTGGAATATAATTGCATGATCATTTCATCACTCCATGATGTAAGTTTCCTTCCAATGAAGGCATCAATCCCAGCAAGCTTGATACTCTCATGAACATGAGGAAAATAGTCTTCATTCTCATCAATGTACTCCCATTTGACCCATCTCATGTCACTGACTACTGGTTTCTTGTCTAGTAGCACTGTCTCATAAAAGTCTTGTTGCTCTCGAGTGTGAAACCTATAGTCACAAGCTGTTTTTCTCCTGATGGAATAGGGATCATTCTCTCTCCATTTTCTTAGACCATTATCCCTTCTTGCTTTCATATCTTCTGCAATAGGGTGGGTGTCATCATGATCAGGCAACTTTGGCCTTAGCTTCTTGAGCACTAGTGGCTCATCATCAACCTCAGCTTCAGGCACTGGGGCCTTGTTCTTCTCCTTAGCTGAAACATCTCTTGTGGTTCTCTTGGGTCTGGTTGTTGTTGCTTTCTTAGTCTTGGAGGAGGTGCTGGATTTCATTGCACTTGCCATAAGCTTCTGTTGCTTTGCAGGAGGTGGATTTGCAGGTTCTTCCTCTTCCTCATTAGTTGCATCATCTCTCCTCATGGAGGTTGGCTTGAAGATCACATGGGCAGTTTGTTTTCTCTCTCTTTTCTTGCCTGCAACTTTTGCTTTTGAGCCACTTGGCTCCTCAAGAGTGAGTGTCATTCCTTGCTTGGCTGCAGTTGATTCTGAAATCTTTCTGGTGACTCCTCTTTCCTTCCTTGTGCCATATTCCTTGGCAACAATAGCTGGCTTCTTCTTTTTGGAGGTAGCTTCCTCAGCAGCAAAATCCTCATCATCATCATCGGAAATTTTCTTCTTCCTTGATCTGGTGGCTGCCTTAGGCAATTCTGGAGAGCTCCTTTCTCCTTCATAGAAACTTTCCTCAGGGCTTGACCTTGCACTGAGCTCTGCTGCTTGCTCTGACATGTTCTGACTGTCATTAGCTTCTGACATCTTGCAAACAGACCTGTGAATAGTTGGGTATGGGCAGAGTAGATGAGTCATCACAAAAAGACAGATGGTTTTTGAAAATGTGAGTTCAAATCTTAGTTTCAACTTTTCACAGAAGGGATTTCGGATCATCTGAGTTGCTCATTTCGGTGATACCGAAGCACTCAACAGAAACTTTGGCACACAGTTTCGGTCAGACCGATTTGTGGCTCGGTGTCTCCGATATGCTAGGGTTTCACAAAAACTTACTTTCGGTCTCACCGATTCGTACAACTCGGTGGCACCGAGGGGTACTAGTGCAATGGCTAAAGCCAAATCGGTGACTCCGAAAATTTCAATTCGGTTGGTCCGAGATGCATTCTGCGAAAACTTAAACCTAATTTTTTTGCTCAAATCTATTCTAAGGAATTTTATATGAGGAATGAGTATTGCAAACTATGGCATGAATCATGGCGAGTTCCCTAGTGCATGGAATCAGAAATTGAAGCATAAGGGGATCGGATTTTACCCTAACTTGGCCCAAATCCTCTATGGCAGCAACGGATGGAGACATTCCCGTTGACGGCAACGGAATCCAACGGCGAAGGTGCGCTGGATGCAAAGGCGACAGTCTGGAGACCTGGCGACGGCAGCAGTGGGGCGCGGGTTCAAAGGGTTTTGAGAAATTTCAATCGAACGGACCCACTGGATATATATACCCACTGGCTATCGGTGGCTCCGATTGAAGCGAATCGGTGGCACCGAGACGTGCAACTGCTTGCAATTAGGCGTATCGGTGGCTCCGAGACGATTCATGTCGGTTGCACCAAGATGGAAAATTTGATCAATCTAAAGGTTTCGGTGAGACTGAATGAGAGTGGGTTGGTCTAACCGAAAAACATCCAGAAGGTTTTGGAGTTCAGTCCTTGATAGATCGGTGACTCCGAGTGCGCCTCACCTGGAGGGTCCGAAAAAGACTTGTTTAATTTTTGTGATATAGCAAGAATAGAATTTGAGACAAGAAAGAATAGATAGCTAGAGAAGGTTCTTAGGCATTCTTGTACATCCACTTGGCCAGAAAAACCAAGACAATCAAAACAACAAATGGATGTCCTTGAATGAAGAAAAATATGCATTGCAACATGCTCACACAATAAGATGGCAATTGAAATATGTGTCAAACATGCACAACCAATTCTAGCTTCTATTAAGCAATGGGCGATGACATAGTCACCTATATATGAGTATATTGACTTAGGAGCCAAATGAGAACATTTGATCATAGGTCATACTCATCGTTTAAGCACAAGTGGGGTTACCACTTTTACATAAAGCATTAATGTGTTCACACCATTAGAGTTGCTTTAGCTCAAGTCTTAGAGCAAAGCTCCCCCTAGATGTGATATCCCCCCAAGGAGGGATGAACTAACCTTGGGTTTTGTCGATGATGACTTCAGGTAGATGTTGAAGATGTGGATGCTCAATGTTGATGTAGATCATCAAGAGTTGGGAGCAATCCTTGGAGTTTTGCACTTTCAATACCTACATGGGTTAGTCCCACACAAGGAACATACAAAAATATCCATAGACATAGAGTGAAATGCACATATGATGATGTCCATGAATGCATTGAATACCTTGTCCCTTGTCTTACCAACAAGAGGGTTTGTGACTCCATGAACTAGTGCAAGATGTTGAAGTTGGTTGCACAAGTTCTTGCCATAAATGAATGTGAGTGAAGTTTGTTGGCGGAGTCACCCTCAAGAACTCTCTAATTCTTCTTCTTTGGGACCCACATCAACTTGATGGGAATCCTTGGAGTTGTGGTAGCACTTGATAAAGTAGAACTTGAAGAAGTCTTGGGAACCCACTTTACCAAGGCTTGAGGTGCTTCTTCAAATGAGTCAATCTCCTCTTGAAGCTTGTCCTTGCCTTTTAGCTTGTGGTCTTGTGGTGGAAGATCATCTTGAGGTTGTGTTCCCTTGAAGGAAGTAGGATCATACTTCTCTTGTTGAGGAACAAACTTCGTCTTGGGGTATTGATCTTCTTCCCACTCAACTCCATTGGCATTGAACTTTCGTTCAAAACCAATACCTTGGTTCTTCCGATGCCTTCCTTGCTTGCGCACAATTTCCTCAAATTGCTTACTCCTGGCAAGGCTCTTGTAGACACCCTTTTCTATAATTCCTTTCAATAAATTGTTTTCTTGCTCAAGTGTAACTTGGCTAAGGGAATCATTAGTGGAATCAATAGAACTACTAGAAGCAACAACATTGGATTTAGCATTGTTATTGTTACTACTAGAGTTAGAACCCTTTTTACCCTTGTTACTAGTTTGCTTAGATTTAACTTGGGGCATGAAGGTAGACAAGAGTAAACGTTTGGCAAGATATGAAGAACTCTTATTTCGAAGATCATCATTGATAGCTTTAAGAAACTCATGCTCTTGCTCTAAATTTAGCTTCTCGAAGCGTAGCTTCTCATGAGATCTTAAAAGCTCTCTATGATCCTCTTGAGTTGTTTCATGAGCTAACTTAAGAGCATTTAGTTCTTTAGTTAGACGCTCAATCTCCTTCATAGCATTGCCATTCGTTCCCTCTTGACGATGATTACTAGCATTTTCATTGTAGCTCACATCACTAGTCTTATCAACAAGTAAATCATCATCACCAAGAAAATCATCATCATCACTATTGAAGTCAAAGTATTCGGGGTGTGATACCTTGGGGCCATTTTCCATGAAGCATCTTCCAATTCCTTCATTTGGTGAGTCAAATAGATCATAGGAGTTGGATGACACAAGGGCAAGTCCGGCAACACCTTCATCTTGACTATAGTCAGAGTTGGAGTGATAGCTTCTCTCGGAGTGGTTGTTGGAGTCGGAGCCGGAAATCCATTCACCAACATGAGCTTGATGTCTTCTTCTAGTGTAGCTCTTGGATGACTTGTCTTTCCTTTCTGAATCCTTGCTTCTTTGAGAAGATCTTCGATCCTAACGATCATCCCTACTCTTTCTCTCCTTGTGAGGTGATTCATCTCTTCTTTGTCTTCCTCTTGGTGATTCGTCTCTTCTCTTGTGAGGTGCCGTATACTCATTGGAATAGTGTCCAGGTTTTCCACAATTGTAGCAATTACGGTCACGATTGATGATCTTTTCTTATAGTGTCTTGAGCTAGAGCTTCTCTCTTTTCCTTTGTTCTTGTAAAACTTGTTGAACCTTTTCACCATTAGGCTTATCTCTTCATCGGATACTAGCTTGTTGCTTGAAGTTGTGGGAGCATCGGTTGAGGCTTTGTAAGCACCACTTGATTTGTTGTGTAGCTCCTCTTTGTCCTTGAGTGATATCTCATGAGCAACAATCCTTCCAATGACTTTCGTGGCCTTGCGATCTTTGTAATTTGGCATCATTTGGATCAATGTGCACACGATATCATATTTTCCATCCAAAGCTCTAAGGATCTTCTTGATGATGAACTTGTCGGTCATCTCTTCACTTCCTAAGCCGGCAATCTCATTTGTGATGAGAGCAAGCCTTGAGTACATTTCAACGACCCCTACACCATCCTTCATCTTGAACTTGTCAAGTTGACTTTGAAGCACATCCAACTTAGATTCCTTGACAGACTCAGTACCGTCGTGCATATCAACCAAAGTATCCCAAATTTGCTTTGCATTCTCGAGGCGGCTGATCTTGTTGAACTCCTCGGGGCACAAGCCGTTGAAGAGAATATCACAAGCTTGAGCATTGTATTGCAACATCTTCAATTCTTCCGCGGTTGCTTCACGATCCGGTTCCTTACCATCCTCGAAGAATTCACCTTGCAAACCAACACAAACAACAGCCCAAACGGCGGGGTTATGACCAAGAATATGCATTTTCATCTTATGCTTCTAACTAGCAAAGTTTGTACCATTAAAATATGGACCTCTATGGTGAGAGTTACCCTCACTAGACACCATACTCTCCTCAGTTGTGAAACCAATGCAATGGAGACCAAAGCTCTGATACCACTTGTAGGATCGAAAGTATGTCTAGAGGGGGGGGGGTGATTAGACTCTTGACCAAATAAAACTACCCTTTTCCCAATTTTAGTTGTGGGTAGATTTTAGCAAGGATATCAAGTCAAGTAACACCCTACACATGCCTCTAAGAGTATAGCAGTGGAAAGTAAACATTGCACATGTAAGTAAAGGAGGGGATCGGAGATTTCAAACGCAATGAAGACACGATGATTTTTGGCATGGTTCCGATAGGTTGTGCTATTGTACGTCCACATTGATGGAGACTTCAACCCACGAAGGGTAACGGCTGTGTGAGTCCACGGAGGGCTCCACGCACAAAGGGTCCACGAAGAAGCAACCTTGTCTATTCCACCATGGCTTACATCCACGAAGGACTAGTCTCACTCAGGGTAGATCTTCACGAAGTAGGCGATCTCCTTGCCCTTACAAACTCCTTGGTTCAACTCCACATGATCTTGGAGGCTCCCAAGTGACACCTAACCAATCTAGGAGACACCACTCTCCAAAAGGTAATAGATGGTGTGTTGATGATGAACTCCTTGCTCTTGTGCTTCAAGTGATAGTCTCCCCAACACTCAAACACTGCCTCACAGATTTGGCTATGGTGGAAGAAAGATTTCAGTGGAAAGCAACTTGGGAAAGGCTAGAAATCATGGTTCAAATGGTAGGATTGGAATAACTTGATCTCAACACATGAGTAGGTGGTTCTCTCTCAGAAAATGTATGGTGGAAATGTAGGCATGTTCTGATGGCTCTCTTACTTGGTAAGAGGGTGGTGGAGGGGTATAAATAGCCTCCACACGAAATCCAATCGTTACTCACTTTTGACCAAACTCGGTGGCACCGATTGGAATTCTCGGTGAGACCGACCTGTGCAAAAGATGTGAACTTTTGAAGTTTCGGTGGGACTGAATGGGAACAACTCAGAGCGACCGATGTGCAATGGTAGGGCAAACTTCGTTTCGGTGGCACTGATTGCAACATCTCGGTGAGACCGAAATAATTGCAACAAGGCAACAGAAAGTTGGTCAAGCCATCTCGGTGGCACCGATTGCAAACTCGGTTAGACCGAAATAATTGCAACAGATGACAGAGAGTTGGCCAGGCCATCTCGGTGGGACAGAGATCCATATCGGTGGATCCGACTTGTTAGGGTTTGGCTTGTGGCACTGTCCTGATGAACTAGGTGGGTTCGGAAGAATAGGATTCGGTGAGACCGAGTTTGACTTTGGAAATTTGGACAAGTTTGGATTGAGAAAGTGGCTAAGGGTTTTGGAGCAATATCACTAAGCTCTTGAGCAAATAGATCATTATCAAAACCTCATCCCCTTTTAATAGTATTGGCTTTCCTATGTGTCATGGTTTTGACACGGCAGATGCCCTTGTGAAAGGACTTAGAGATGAGGCCATCGCACGAAGGTGGAAGCTTAACGGGGTTGATCGGGAACGAGAAGACACGGAGTTACCCAGGTTTGGCCCCTCGCGATGGAGGTAAAAGCCTACGTCCTGCTTGATTGTATTGCTTTGGATCTCGATTACAAGGGTACGAATACGCTAACCTAGCTCTCGAGGGATTGCAACTTAGTCTTCCTGCCATAGGCGCTCACCTTTATATATAGGTTGAGCCCTAGGTTTACATGAGAGTCCGGGTCATAAACGTTCCCCGTCTCCTACTCTTATTCTACTTATTCTCCAAGATAGCCTTCTCTACCTTATCTGTTTGAGCCGGCCTTTCTCACCAGGCCTCCGTCAAGCCGGCCCATTGGGTATCTTCTTGGGCCCAGCAGCGAGATACCCGCTGAGCCTTATAGCTCCATGGCCGGGTCATCTCCTGCCGGGTCTTCAATGCTGGGAAATATCCCCAACATTAGCCCTCAGTTTGACTTGAATTCATTCATGTTAAACTCCATCCTGAAAAACAAATGGAATATTTAAAGGAAAAAAGGGTATCCCCGGATCTATTTCTCAAGCCGGCCTTTGAAGCATCCTTCGCTTCCAGACATATTTTTCCGGCTTAAGCAACTCGCCGGGCCATTCTTCACCCTCGGACTTGGTGCTTTCTCATTGACCTTGTTCATGACGTCACGTCCACTTTCCACAAAATCCGGGATGACATCACAACAAATCTTTAGTGGTCTCGTATCGTCTTGTCAGGCATGAAAATAGAGGAGCCTTTTTAGCCACTGTTCACTGTGCCGCCTCGGGCTCCGCACATGCTGCTTCGGGTTCCGCCGTGCCCATAAATAGGCCGACGCCCTTCCCCCTTCTCTTTCTACTGCTTCTTGCTCATCTTCTTCCTCTGCTTCGCCAACACCGCCGCGGCCTTTCGAGCTTGCCGACGCCACCAGAGACTACATTGTCCGAGCTCTCTCCCCGTTGCCGGAGTGCATCCGATCCTGCTCGCGCGGCCTCCTCCGCCATGCTCGAAGACCGCAAGACTCCTCATTTGAATCAATAAGTACCTCTTTCTCCATTGTCGCTTGTTCTTCGGCTGTTCTTCCTAGTTCATCGCATTATCAATCTGTAGATCCAAGAACACCCACAGTTTTTCCATTTTGCGGTTCGTAGAATCAGTCCGCCATATTTCCCATGCATGGTAGATCTACCACTCTGTTCTGGATAAAACCCCAACACCGTTCATCTCTTGTTGCGAAGAACAAACCTAGGTTTATCCCCCTATTTTTGGTCATTTTCCAGATCTGCAGAACCTTTTAATTCATGTGAAACTTTGTTTGCCGACTCATAGATCAGATCACCTCCAACACTTGTAATTTTTGCATTCTACAAATGCCGGCTTAGCTTGTGCGTGAAGTCTTGACCTGGGATATGCTTGCATTCCTTCCTGTGACCCGGCGAACATTCTAACTACTGGCTCATATTTTGCTTTTACATTAACCCGGAAAAATCCTTGAATCGCCGGCTTATGATATTCCTTTACTTCTCTTGCAGCTAAATCCATGGCTCCAAAAGTTAAGTATGTCAACTGGGCAAAATCCACCATGACAGTGCTCAGATTGCAGGCTCTAGTGGACACCGGGTTACTGCCAACTATAGAAGCAATTGGATGGCGGGCTCCTGAGGAGGAAATTCATCCTCAACCAGATCAAAATGAGATCATTGTATTTTTTGAACATCTAGAGAGAGGCTTCCATCCCCCCGGCTCTAAGTTCTTCAGAGATGTGCTTCATTTCTTCAACATTAGGCCTCAAGATCTGGCCCCCAACTCCATTTTCAACCTATGTCAGTTCCAAGTTTTCTGTGAAATTTATCTATAGCTTGAGCCGTCCATCAACTTGTTCCGAGAGTTTTTCTATTTGAACCACCAGACAGAGCACAAGAATGGACCAAGCCTAGAACTTGGTGGAGTCACCATTCAACGGAGGAAAAACACTGCTTTCCCCGAGGCCAAGCCGGCAAGCCATCCCAAAGGATGGTATAAAACTTGGTTTTACTGCAAGGATACTTCTCAAGAAGGGCAACACCCACTCCCGGGTAATAGAGCAAGCCGGCTTGATGCCGACATAGTCTTCCCAGGCTTCGACCCCAAGGAGGAAAGGAAGACTCTGGAGCCCTTATACTCCAAAATAAATGCTTTGACTGCCCATGGCCTTACTGGCGTTGATCTGGCCCGGACTTGGGTAGAGTGAAGTATCTAACCATTGAGCCTGAGGACGCGGCTTATGCACACTTACTCTGGCGAGCCGAAAGATTCACTCCGATTTAGCCGGGTCAACCTCCAAGAGAAGGAGGTTCTCAAATTTGCCAAGAAGTTACTTGGTGAAACCAAAGATGACATTAAGCTCGTGGGACTTGCTCCCTTTTGCACGAATAACCCGGCACCTGAGGTAAGCCGTCTTTTTGTCGCCCTTCATCTTGTCAATGCTGTTTTATCTTTGTCATAATTTTATCAACCCGTCATGGTACAGGAAAATGCTGACTGGTGGCGGGTCAAACTTCAAGACCCTACTCCTCCTCGAGAAGATAGCGAGGAAAACCCAGAAGATGATGAAGACCAAGAGGTAGAACTCGACTCCCTTGGTCGCATATTTAACCAACTTGCTGATGCCACCTCTTCTCAGGAACAGGTTGAAACCAGCCACTCCAGCGCACCAGAGGTAACTTTGATCTCCTCCGATTCTGACTCACCAGTACCCGTCCGAAAGAAATTCTGGCTTGCAGTCCGGAAAGTTCCATTTTCATACCGAGATGCTCATTTAGACCCACACTTTTCTTTGAAGAAAGCGCAACACACAAGGACTTCTAAGAGGAAGACCCATAGCAGTGAAGGGGAGCTGAGTGGCGGGTTAAACAATGAGCCGCCTGCCCACAGAGCACGGTGAAAGTGTATTTGCTCCCTTGGTGGTTTTGGTAATTCATTACAACATATATCTCATTGAACTAATAAACATTCAAGTGAAAGATTTTAGGAAGTTCAATGATTGGCATGGCAAGGACTAGGGAATGTGGACCCCTCAAAATGCTAAGGACATACATTGCAAAAGCTCAAGACTCTTCATTTTTGGTTTAGTGATCCAAGATCACATTGAGTCCATAGGAAAGCCAATACTATTAAAAGGGGATGAGGTTTTGATAATGATCTGGTTGCTCAAGTGCTTAGTGATATTGCTCCAAAACCCTCAGCCACTTTCTCTATCCATATCTGTCCAAAACCCTGAAAGCCAACTCGGTCCCACCGAATACATCCTTCCAGGACCCACCGAGTTCATCCAGACAGAGCCACAGCCTAAACCCTACCAAATCAGATCCACCAATATGGATCTCGGTCCCACCAAGATGGGTGACCATCTCTCTATTGCCTTGTTGCAATTATTTCGTTCCCACCGAAATTGCACTCGGCGCCACCGAGATGGAGTGACCAAGTTTCTGTTGCCAAGTTGCATCATTTCGGTCCCACCGAGATTATGCAATCGGTGCCACCGAGACTGGGTCTAGCCCTTACCATTGCACTTCGGTTGCTCCGAGATGTTCCCATTCGGTCCCACCGAAAACCCCAACGTTCATATCTTTTGCACGGGTCGGTCTCACCGAGAATTTCAGTCGGTGCCACCGAGTCTGGTCAAAAGTGTGTAACGGTTGGATTTTGTGTGGAGGCTATATATACCCCTCCACCACCCTCTTACCAAGTAAGAGAGCCATCAGAACGTGCCTACATTTCCACCATACATTTTCTGAGAGAGAACCACCTACTCATGTGTTGAGATCAAGTTATTCCAATCCTACCATTTGAACCTTGATTTCTAGCCTTCCCAAGTTGCTTTCCACTCAAATCCTTCTTCCTCCAAATCCAAATCTATGAGGAGTTGTTTGAGTGTTTGGGAGACTATCACTTGAAGCACAAGAGAAAGGAGTTCATCATCAACACACCGTCTATTACCTTTTGGAGAGTGGTGTCTCCTAGATTGGTTAGGTGTCACTTGGGAGCCTCCAAGATCATGTGGAGTTGAACCAAGAAGTTTGTAAGGGCAAGGAGATCGCCTACTTCGTGAAGATCTACCTCGAGTGAGGCTAGTCCTTCGTGGACGTAAGCCATGGTGGAATAGACAAGGTTGCTTCTTCGTGGACCCTTTGTGGGTAGAGCCCTCCGTGGACTCGCGCAGCCGTTACCCTTCGTGGGTTGAAGTCTCCATCAACGTGGACGTACGATAGGACCACCTATTGGAACCACGCCAAAAATCATCGTGTCTTCATTGCGTTAGAAATCTCCGATCCCCTCCTTTACTTACATGTGCAATTGTTTACTTTCCGCTGCTATACTCCTACAATTGCATGTGTAGGGTGTTACTTGACTTGGTATATTTGCTAAAATCTGCCCACAACTAAAATTTGGAAAAGGATAGATTTTTATTTGGTCAAGTAGTCTAATCACCCTCTCTCTAGACATACTTTCGATCCTACAAGTGGTATCAGAGCATTGGTCTCCATTGCATTGGTCTCACAACCTAGGAGAGTATGGCGTCTAGTGAGGGTAACTATCACCGTAGAGGTCCATATTTTGATGGTACAAACTTTGCTAGTTGGAAACATAAGATGAAAATGCATATTGTTGGTCATAACCCCACCGTTTGGGCTATTGTTTGTGTTGGCTTGCAAGGTGAATTCTTTGAGGATGGTAAGGAGCCGGATCGTGAAGCAACCGCGGAAGAATTGAAGATGGTGCAATACAATGCTCAAGCTTGCCACATTCTCTTCAACGGTTTGTGCCCCGAGGAGTTCAACAAGATCATCTGCCTCGAGAATGCAAAGGAAATTTGGGATACTTTGGTTGATATGCACGAGGGTACCGAGTCCGTCAAGGAATCTAAGTTGGATGTGCTTCAAAGTCAACTTGACAAGTTCAAAATGAAGGATGGTGAAGGAGTCGCTGAAATGTACTCTAGGCTTGCTCTCATCACAAATGATATTGCCGGCTTAGGAAGTGAAGAGATAACCGACAAATTCATCATCAAGAAGATCCTTAGAGGTTTGGATGGAAAATATGATACCGTGTGCACATTGATCCAAACGATGCCCAATTACAAAGATCTCAAGCCCACGAAAGTCATTGGAAGGATTGTTGCTCATGAGATGTCACTCAAGGACAAAGAGGAGGTACACAACAAATCAAGTGATGCTTACAAAGCCTCAACGGATGCTCCCACAACTTCAAGCGACAAGATAGTATCCAATGAAGAGATAAGCCTAATGGTGAAAAGGTTCAACAAGTTTTACAAGAACAAAGGAAAAGAAAGAAGCTCTAGCTCAAGACACTATGAGAGAAGATCATCAAGTCATGACCGTAATTGCTATAATTGTGGAAAACCTGGACACTATTCCAATGAGTGTACGGCACCTCACAAGAGAAGAGATGAATCACCAAGAGGAAGACATAGAAGAGATGAATCACCTCACAAGGAGAGAAGGAGTAGGGATGATCGTTAGGATCGAAGATCTTCTCAGAGAAGCAAGGATTCGGAAAGGAAAGACAAGTCATCCAAGAGCTACACTAGAAGAAGACATCAAGCTCATGTTGGTGAATGGATTTCCGGCTCCGATTCCGACAACCACTCCGAGAGAAGCTATCACTCCAACTCCGACTATAGTCAAGATGAAGGTGTTGCCGGACTTGCTCTTGTGTCATCCAACTCCTATGATCTATTTGACTCACCAAATGAAGGAATTGGAAGATGCTTCATGGAAAATGGCCCCAAGGTATCACACCCCGAATACTTTGACTTCAATAGTGATGATGATGATTTGCTTGGTGATGATGATTTACTTGTTGATAAGACTAGTGATGTGAGCTACAATGAAAATGCTAGTAACCATAGTCAAGGGGAAACGAATGACAATGCTATGAAGGAGATTGAACGTCTAACTAAAGAATTAAATGCTCTTAAGTTAGCTCATGAAACAACTCAAGAGCATCATAGAGAGCTTTTAAGATCTCATGAGAAGCTACGCTTCAAGAAGCTAAATTTATAGCAAGAGCATGAGTTTCTTAAAGCTATCAATGATGATCTTCGAAATAAGAGTTCTTCATATCTTGCCAAACGTTTACTCTTGTCTACCTTTATGTCACAAGTTAAATCTAAGCAAACTAGTAACAAGGGTAAAAAGGGTTCTACCTCTAGTAGTAACAATAACAATGTTAAATCCAATGTTGTTGCTTCTAGTAGTTCTATTGATTCCACTAATGATTCTCTTAGCCAAGTTACACTTGAGCAAGAAAACAATCTATTGAAAGGAATTATAGAAAAAGGTATCTACAAGAGCCTTGCCAGGAGTAAGCAATTTGAGGAAATTGTACGCAATCAAGGAAGGCACCGGAAGAACCAAGGTGTTGGTTTTGAATGAAAGTTCAATGCCAATGGAGTTGAGTGGGAAGAAGATCAATATCCCGAGACGAAGTTTGTTCCTCAACAAGAGAAGTATGATCCTACTTCCTTCAAGGGAACACAAGCTCAAGAAGATCTTCCACCCCAAGACCACAAGCTAAAAGGCAAGGACAAGCTTCAAGAGGAGATTGACTCATTTGAAGAAGCACCTCAAGCCTTGGTCAAGTGGGTTCCCAAGACTTCGTCAAGTTCTACTTCATCAAGTGCTACTACAACTCCAAGGATTCCTATCAAGTTGATGTGGGTCCCAAAGAAGAAGAACTAGAGAGTTCTTGAGGGTGACTCCGCCAACAAACTTCACTCACATTCATTTATGGCAAGAACATGTGCAACCAACTTCAACATCTTGCACTAGTTCATAGAGTCACAAACTCTCTTGTTGGTAAGGCAAGGGACAAGGTATTCAATGCATTCATGGACATCATCATATGTGCATTTCACTCTATGTCTATGGATATCTTTGTGTGTTCCTTGTGTGGGACTAACCCATGTAGGTATTGAAAGTGCACAACTCCAAGGATTGCTCCCAACTCTTGATGGTCTACATCAACATTGAGCATCCACATCTTCAACATCTACATGAAGTCATCATCGACAAAACCCAAGGTTAGTTCATCCCTCTTTAGGGGGATATCATATCTAGGGGGAGTTTTGATCTAAGACTTGAGCTAAAGCAACTCTAATGGTGTGAACACATTAATGCTTTATGTAAAAGTGGTAACCCCACTTGTGCTTAAACGATGAGTATGACCTATGATCAAATGTTCTCATTTGGCTCCTAAGTCAATATACTTATATATAGATGACTATGTCATCGCCCATTGCGTGATAGATGCTAGAATTGGGTGTGCATGTTTGACACATATTTCTTTTGCTATCTTATTGTGTGAGCATGTTGCAATGCATATTTTTCTCATTCGAGGACATCCATTTGTTGTTTTGCTTGTCTTGGTTTTTCCGGCCAAGTGGATGTACAAGAATGCCTAAGCACCTTCTCTAGCTATCTATTCTTTCTTGTCTCAAATTCTATTCTTGCTATTGTCGGTACCAAAACCGGCAGATCTCGGGTAGGGGATCCGAACTGTGAGTCTAGGAATCAGTGAATAACAGGGAACGTAGAGACGGCAATTTACCCAGGTTCGGGCCCTCTCGAAGAGGTAAAACCCTACGTCCTGCTGGATTGTATTGATGTGATTGTATGAGGGTAACAGAGTTGATCTACCTCGAGATCGGATGGGCTAAACCTAGATGGTTATGATGGTTCTGTGTCTCTACGGACTAAACCCTCTGTCTTATATAGACACCGGAGGGACCTAGGGTTACATATGGTCGGTTGCCATCGGGGGATAAACATGCCGGTTAGACTAATTATTCCTTGGAGGAGACGCCAAGTCTTCGGAGGTTTCCTTCTGGTGCACGGGGTCGCCTATAATCCGGTCTTCTTGACGAGCAAAGAGCGGCCCATTAGTCCAGCCTATTAGAGGTAGGCCGTGTCACGCCCAATATGCGATCCTATACTCGAGGGACTCGGAGGCCCCACCAGGGATAGAAGCGCACATCGAAGACGCTTGCAAGGTGGATATCATTACATCGTACCATGTACATAATAGATGGGGATACTTACAAATACATACAGTCATCACAGTAATACATCAATACATAGCAAACACCATACAGAAGAGCAGAATCCAACTACGGATGAAAACAAACAAAAACACAAACGACATCCACCCTGCTAACCCAGGCTGCCGACCAGGAACCTATCCCAAGATCGACGAAGAAGAAGAACTCCAAAAGCAAGCACGCATCGCTCTCACGTCAAATCATCGCCTTACCTGTACCTGCATCTATTGTTGTAGTAATCTGTGAGCCACGAGGACTCAGCAATCCCATAACCATGGGTAGCAAGACTATCAAAGCTTAAATGGGTATGGAAGGGTAAGGTGGTGAGGTTGCAGCAAGCACTAAGCATTGTATGGTGGCTAACTTACGAGTACAAGAATAAGAAGAGTAAACTACGCATAACGGTCGCAAACTAATAATGATCAAGAAGTGATCCTGAACACCTACTTACGAGTCAAACATAACCCCACCGTGTTCACTTCTTGGTTCAAACCTCACAAGAAGATACGGTCACGGTTACGCACACGGTTGGTGTATTTTAATTAGAATTTAGTGTGAAGTTCTCTACAACCGGAGGTTATAAATATCCAAGTCGCCACATAACCGCGGGCACGGCTTCGCGTAAGATTTAACCCTGCAGGGGTGTTCCAACTTGGTCCATCACAAACCAACACAAGCTGCGGTGGAAGACCTCAACCTCAAGAAAACCCGATCAACCTTGAGTCAGCCCGAAGTATTCTCGGAATCCCGGTGCACAAGACATTTCGACAATGGTAACGCAAGTCCAGCAAGACCTCCCGACGTGCCGACACCCTGATAGTAGCTGCGCGTATCTCGTCTCAGGCCACGATCGGATAAGCTAAGCGTACGAGTTAAACCAGATCCTTGAGTTTCCCCGTGGTGGCCCCGCACGGTGCTCTAGTTTCGGACCAGCACCATCAGCACTGGCCCACCTGTATTATGTTGAATTAAGAATCCCCGGGTAGCGCTAACTCCCTATGCATATTAATTATTTAATTCAGTATTATTATGTTGGCAAATGTTAAAACCAATGTTGGGCCTTGCTGGAAGCGGTTATTCAAAGCAAACTGTCAAGAGGGTCCCATACCCCTGAGCATGTTAGGAACGCTAATCAAGGATCATAACACTGGTATTACGAAAACTAGGGTGGCATGAGTGGAACAAAACACTAGGCAAAAGGCCGAGCCTTCCACCCAAAACCAAGTATATAGATGCATTAATTAAATAATAGATATTGTGATATCCCATGATATCCATGTCCCAACATGGAACAACCTGCAACTGCACCTGCAACTAAAACACTATAAGAAAGGGCTGAGCAAAGCGGTAACATAGCGAAACAACGGTTTGCTGGGTAAGGGTGGTTAGAGACTGTATCATGGCATATGGGAGGCTGACATATATGTGGTAGGAAGCGCGACATAGCGATAGCATCGAGACAACTAGCAAGCAAAGATAGTAGAGATATCCAAGGTCATGATCATCTTGCCTGAAATCCCACTCGGAAGAAGATCGAGTCCATGAAGACGACGAACCAACGTAGTCGAACGAATCCTCACAATCGCAACGGAACCGGAACTATCGAGAAGAGGCACAACCGGAAAGAAGCAAACAACATGGTAAACACACAAGCATAAACATGGCATAATGCAGAATCAAGTATGATGCATGTCAAGTTTAATGAGGCATGTCATGGCAAGATGCAACAAACAAGACTACATATTAAATGAAGCTCAATATGCAACGAGTTGCATATTGACAAAACTCCACATTTGCATTATTTAGTTCAATCCCGTTTATGCACATGAAAAGATTAAATGTTGTTAAACAACAAAAGTAAGTGCACCATGTTAATCTACACATTTTTCTAGACCATTTACATATAAAGTTTATTTAATTCGGAGCTACGGTTATTTAGTTATGACATAAACCATTTTAGCATGTCATTTAGCAATTTTAATGCAAACAACAATTTAAGTGTTCTTAACATGTATGAGGATGTCATGTCAAGTTATATGCAATTTTATGAAGATGTTGACATATATCATGATATGAAGTATTTGTCGTCATGGCGGAAGGAATTGGGTGCCACGGCGCGAATCCGAAAATGGTGCCACGGCAACATTCCGATGACCCGGAACTCGTTGAGATACCGGTGCAAAAGAACACATGTGCGGATGTGCGAAACATGCAAGAGATGGTGGGGTGATCCTGATTACCGGGTTCCCACGTGTCGGTGGCATGGAAACGGGGAACATGCACGAAACATTTCGGACACGGTGCGACACGAGCATCTCACGACACACATGCATTCGGCGGTTCATCTCGTCCGTTATACCTTCAACGCGTGCACTCTCGGAGCGGATCGAGTTCGTAGTGGAAGTAGATGTTCTCGTGACGGTGGTAGTGGAAGTAGTGGTACACGATGGCGGTAGTCGAACTTGGCGATCCGGAGGGGTACTTGGCGACGGTAGTCGTTCACGGCAAACGCAGTGGTACTATGCGTCGGTCATCGTGGTACTTGGCGAATGCACAAGGCGGTAGTTGTACATGTTCGGCTTGACGGACCCGAGGTCGTCGGTAGTGGAACTTTGCGATATCCGAGACGGTCCTGGCATAATTCCCGTGTCCAGTGGTCCTTGGACTTGGTCTTGGCGGTCCTTGCTCGCGAAACGGTGAAGACGCATGGAGGCCGAGCTCCTGCTCGGGGCAGAGCCTCCGTGGAAGAAAAGCAGGGGCAGGGTGCGCACTAGGGGCGATAGTTGCAGCCACGGACGGAGTCACGGGCGAGATCGAGGGCCTGTGGCCGTGCATCGCTGAGACACGCGAAGAAGGCCCTGTGGCTGGAGGCATGGGCGGCTTGAGCAGGGGTCACCGGAGGTCGGCGAGAGGCGGATGTGAGCGGCTGTAGGGCCAAGCACGGCCGAGCGCGCGAGGAGGTGCTGGAGGCATGAGCGGCTGGTGCAGCGAGGGAAACAGCGAGGAGACGAACAGGGCGGCTCGGGGACTCAAGGCAGTGTTGCTCCGGGCAGAGGCCGTGCGGGCGAGGGAGAGGTAACCGGAGGAGTGGCAGAGCTCCGACGGCGGGTGGCTGCTCTGGTGCCGCTTGGGGGATGGCGGGAGGTGCATCAGCGGCTGCTATGGCGCAAGTGGCGGCTGAGCATGGGAGGCAAGCGAGCCGGAGAAGGGAGAGGTGTCGCGAGGGGAAAGAGGCAGGGCAGACGATGGCAGAGAGGAGGCCATGGGCATGGCGCGCCCGTCACGGGCGCGCGGCTCACGTCACGGGCGAGGAGAGGAGAGGAGCCAGAGGAGGGCGGCGATGGTCGCCGACGGCGGCCGGAGGCTGGGCACGTGACAAGCACAGGAGGGCTGCGGGATTGGGAGCTAGACCACACCTGCTTGTGTGTGCGTGTGGTGTGTGATGGTGCGAGGAGGGAGACGAGGGAGAGATGGGGGATAGAGCGAGGAGGCTAGCAAGCGAGCTAGGGTTGGAGGGGGTGCGGCTGGGCCTAGGAGGCCGGCCCAGTTAACTGTTGGCTGGATTAAAAGAAAAGAAACAGAATTGTTTTTCTCCCTATTTGCAGAAAAATAAATAGAAGCAAAAATATTTATCTGGAGGCCAAAAAAATACAAGTTGAGTCAAACCTGGCATGGGGCTACTTCGACATATTTCAAAGTGCCACGACTTGAACCGGAGCAAATTGAGAGGGATCAAGGATTCAAATAACTTAGAAACAAGAGGGGTTTTAAATGCAAGTGTGTTTTGGTTGATTCCTAATTAAATGGAATAATGTTTTAGCTCCCTATAAATATTGGGAGAATATATACATAGGTTATATAGAGAACCACCATGTGAATTCCCTCCATTTAAATAGATCAAAAGATCTATGCAATTTATTTATTTGAGTTGCAAAAATTAATGACATGATGGCATGATGACATGATGCAATGCAAAAATAAATAAAACAACCAATATAATAGCAATCATGGAAAGAATCGGTCTCGGGCTGTTACAACTCTCCCCCACTTACAAGAGATCTCGCCCCGAGATCTAGAATGAGATGAGGAAGAAGAAGAGGTAGAGGTAAAACAAAGTTGCTTCTTGACAAACGAGTGAAACCAAAGAACCTTGAATGTTGCAAAGAGTTGAAGAATGGCTTGAGGAACAAGCAAGAATTCTAAACCACTCGGGTTGAAATGAGATAGGAAAAGAATGAGAACGAAAGAGTTTGGGCAACACTCCGGTAGAAAAGAGAAGCAAAGCTTGATAAGATGAAGGACTCAAAAAGGGGACACAACACTCTGGTAAAATGGATAAGCAAGGAAATAACATGATCTTGGCAAAACGAGATAATGGGTCGAAGAGAGCAACATCACCCTGTCTCCGGAACGAAAGAATAGAAGCTAGATCGTTGGAGGGAAAGAAAGGGGAAACAAAAGACAACTTCCGCCATAATTGAATTTGAAAAGCATCCTTATAACGAAAGAATGAACGGAATTGTTGGAAAATCAACAACGAAAAAAATAAGCTTGTTGTGGGCTTATGAAAACATCTCAAAATTATGAGGTGGCAACCGGCCACTAACGGAAACAATTGATTGCTTGAGATCTCGAAGAGATGAAAACCTCTTTCACCGAGAAGAGAAGGAGAAGCTTGGATCATTGATAAGCACCACAATAGCAACATTCCTTAGGGAAGGCTTTAGGTGAAAATATAACCCAAGTTAACTCATTCCTGAACGAAGAGAAAAATGATGGGTTTAAATATCTCATTCCTGACAACTTGCGAATCATGAAACACGAAGGGACATTGTCAAGAAGGACATAACACCACCTCAAAAGACAAGGGAGAAGGAATAGCACTTTGGAATGCAAGATGAAGAATACTGGAGCTTCAACAGGAATCTTGAAGAACCCTTCGAGAATGAATTAAATCCTTAATGAAAGATCATGAAGAAACTCTCAAAGAACTCCGGATAGCTAACAAGATGATCGAAACGAAAAGAAAGTTGAAAAGAACAAGATGAAGACTTACAATGATTTAGATGGAGCTTCGCGACGAGAAAACTGGGAAAACTTGGATCTTCGGAGAAGAAAAGTTAAGGCGAATTGAATTGGGACATGATATCATGAATGAACTCCGGAAGAAGGAATTAAATCACCTCCATGAAACAAGAATAAGAATTACGTCATGCTTACCCTTCATCAACTTAAGTTGATGACAAATAATGGATTGGCATGCCACTTATTCTTCTTGAAAAGATTGAAGAGAGATATAGCTCAAACTTGGGAATGTCTTCAACGAACCACCGGTAGGATTTTGGAAAGAACGAATGAATTGATACGATAACAAGGAAGAGGAATGTTGAACAAACCACCGTAAGAATTGAAAACGAACGAAGAAAAGAGAACGGATCGCCGTGAAGAATTAGAAGACGAATGAAGATACTTGAGGGAATTTAGATACAAGAGAACGAAGAGATCACGAGCTTATTAGAGAATACTTGAATGACGCACCAGAAGAATTTGAGAACGAGAGATGAGCATTGAGAATGAATAATTCTTCTGAATGACGGCCTCCGGAGAATCGAAAATGGAAAGAACTCATGAAATGCTCTGGATGGGTATGAAAAGAATTTCTCACAATCGAAAACAATTGTGAGGATGGCATGAAGCTAGAACCATGAATCTTCAAGAGAATGGATGAGAGAAATTCTTCTTTGGTCTTCCAATGCTGAGAATGACGACGAGAACCACCATGAAGAATTTGTGAGATACTTTGGAATAATGACGAATAGAAAGGTTGAGCCAAATTTGAAAAGAATTTGAAAGAGATCTTGGAGAGGGATATGACTGATGGAATCCATTCTTACGTCAAGCTTAGAAGAATTTGAGAATAATTCCGGGAAAATTAGAAGAGTCAGGTAAGATCCTGGCAAAAGACCTGTGGGTTATGGGCCCACTCAAAAGAAACACCGTTGAGATGATTGCTTAGAAAGAGATAATGCACTGGTAAGATTTAAATGGCTTGAATGAGATAACAACCTCGAATTAGCTTGAACGGCTTTAGAATAAAAACACGAATCTTCTGAGATATCTTCTACAGTCCGGATATGAATAGAGAGATGTGAATAAATAAGAGCCTTGGATAAGAACTTCCAACATGGAAAAAATATTTGAACCAATGAAAGGGGTATGATCAACACGTAAAACTTGAATTAAATCACCAGAGAAGAGAAACGAGAACGAAGAATGATGAACTTGTAGCTCCTGAGCATCTTCATGAGAATCACCTGTTAAGAACATTGAGGGAAAAGAATGGAAAGACTTCTCACGAATAAAATGGATACTTGAAGAAAAAGGGGGAGGGTGGGAAAAAGAAAGACAACTTGGAACGGGTGAAATGAACACCGTTGAGAAAACTGAGAATTGATCTTGCAATAACTTGAAGCAAATGCACACCGGTTGAAAAGAATTACCATGACCATATCAATGATCAAGAAGGGTTGGCACTCCCATAGAAATATGAGAACAGCGCTTAGGAAAGATATGGATCAACACTTGACTTTGAAGCAACTCGAATACCACAACAAAAACAAAACAAAGGATTTGGCTTGCAGAATAAGCCGAAACAAACATATGATAGATATTTCGTTCGAAATTTTTGTGGTGGGGCCCACACGGGCTCGATCGTATAGCGACCATCAAGGACATTGCTGCCCTTGACATATGAAGCATCCCCGAGCCGTAGCAAAGCTATAAGGGCTCTTTAAGACACCACGAGACCACTGTAAAAATGACCGTGTACAGGCGGACCACTAGACGTCGAACCCCAATCTCATATCATGCATCTGTCGGAAAGATATCCTAGGTAACTACTTGAATTCCCACCTAAGAACTCCCGAAACTTGGTTATGCGATTAGGTTGCGGGTCCAGGAACCTACTCATCAATCAACAACCTAATCAGCTGCAACTGCATTCGCAACCCTTAACACACAACCGAGAAACTCCGCAAACTCGTCTACCTCAGACCTTCGAAAACACAGCAATACTAGTCACGGTGGATCATCCGAGCTATCTCCTCCAGTACTGGGGAAAAGTCACGACACTATTTGCCACCACAAAAAGTATAGAAGCGTTTCGATGTCGGCGTCCTCTGGTATTCAGGAACTGAAACGATAGCGAATGTGACAAGAACCCCTTGGAGCTCAACTCCCCGGGTCCAATCCATACGGTCAGGAGGCACCAAGAACAGAATTATGTCACACCGATATCGCAACCATTCCAACAATACCCGCGTGATCCTAAAATTTTTTTGAGTGAGAAGAGTAGTAGATTCAAAACACCTACGTCACAATTCCTCACCAGAGCGACGAAGGGGATAAGGAGTAAAAAGAATTCCTACTCTCCGATATATAACTACACTCAAAATAGTTTTTCTTCTATACTCGCCAACGGTTCGATCAATCAAGGGGGCTCCTATGGTTGGTCGAGGCTCTGATACCAACTTGTCATGCCCAATATGCGATCCTATCCTCGAGGGACTCGAAGGCCCCACCAGGGATAGAAGCGCATATCGAAGACGCTTGCAAGGTGGATATCATTACATCATACCATGTACATAATAGATGGTTATGCATTCAAATACATACAGTCATCACAGTAATACATCAATACATAGCAAACACCATACAGAAGAGCAGAATCCAACTACGGATGAAAACAAACGAAAAACATGAATGACATCCACCCTGCTAACCCAGGCCACCGACCAGGAACCTATCCCAAGATCGACGAAGAAGAAGAACTCCAAAAGCAAGCGCGCATCGCTTTCACGTCAAATCATCGCCTTACCTATACCTGCATCTGTTGTTGTAGTAATCTGTGAGCCACGAGGACTCAGCAATCCCATAACCATGGGTAGCAAGACTATCAAAGCTTAAATGGGTATGGAAGGGTAAGGTGGTGAGGTTGCAGCAAGCACTAAGCATTGTATGGTGGCTAACTTACGAGTACAAGAATAAGAAGAGTAAACTACGCATAACGGTCGCAAACTAATAATGATCAAGAAGTGATCCTGAACACCTACTTACGAGTCAAACATAACCCCACCGTGTTCACTTCTTGGTTCAAACCTCACAAGAAGAGACGGTCATGGTTACGCACACGGTTGGTGTATTTTAATTAGAATTTAGTGTCAAGTTCTCTACAACCGGAGGTTATAAATATCCAAGTCGCCACATAACCGCGGGCACGGCTTCGCGTAAGATTTAACCCTACAGGGATGTTCCAACCTGGTCCATCACAATCCAACACAAGCTACGGTGGAAGACCTCAACCTCAAGAAAACCCGATCAACCTCGAGTCAGCCCGAAGTATCCTCGGAATCCCGGTGCACAAGACATTTCGACAATGGTAACGCAAGTCCAGCAAGACCTCCCGACGTGCCGACACCCTGATAGTAGCCGTGCGTATCTCGTCTCAGGCCATGATCGGATAAGCTAAGCGTACGACTTAAACCAGATCCTCGAGTTTCCCCGTGGTGGCCCCGCACGGTGCTCTAGTTTTGGACCAGCACCATCAGCACTAGCCCACCTGTATTATGTTGAATTAAGAATCCTCGAGTAGCGCTAACTCCCTATGCATATTAATTATTTATTTCAGGATTATTATGTTGCCAAATGTTAAAACCAATGTTGGGCCTTGCTGGAAGCGGTTATTCAAAGCGAACTGTGAACAGGGTCCCATACCCCTGAGCATGTTAGGAACGCTAATCAAGGATCATAACACCGGTATTACGGAAACTAGGGCGGCATGAGTGGAACAAAACACTAGGCAAAAGGCTGAGCCTTCCACCCAAAACCAAGTATATAGATGCATTAATTAAATAATAGATATTGTGATATCCCATGATATCCATGTCCCAACATGGAACAACCTGCAACTGCACCTGCAACTAAAACACTATAAGAAAGGGCTGAGCAAAGCGGTAACATAGCCAAACAACGGTTTGCTGGGTAAGGGTGGTTAGAGGCTTTATCATGGCATATGGGAGGCTGACATATATGTGGTAGGAAGCGCGACATAGCGATAGCATCGAGACAACTAGCAAGCAAAGATAGTAGAGATATCCAAGGTCATGATCATCTTGCCTGAAATCCCGCTCGAAAGAAGATCGAGTCCATGAAGAAGACGAACCAACGTAGTCGAACGAATCCTCACAATCGCAATGAAACCTGAACTATCGAGAAGAAGCACAACCAGAAAGAAGCAAATAACATGGTAAACACACAAGCATAAACATGGCATAATGCACAATCAAGTATGATGCATGTCAAGTTTAATGAGGCATGTCATGGCAAGATGCAACAAACAACACTACATATTAAATGAAGCTCAATATGCAACGAGTTGCATATTGACAAAACTCCACATTCGCATTATTTAGTTCAATCCCGTTTATGCACATGACAAGATTAAATGTTGTTAAACAGCAAAAGTAAGTGCACCATGTTAATCTACACATTTTTCTAGACCATTTACATATAAAGTTTATTTAATTCGGAGCTACGGTTATTTAGTTATGACATAAACCATTTTAGCATGTCATTTAGCAATTTTAATGCAAACAACAATTTAAGTGTTCTTAACATGTATGAGGATGTCATGTCAAGTTATATGCAATTTTATGAAGATGTTGACATATATCATGATATGGAGTATTTGTCGTCATGGCGAAAGGAATTGGGTGCCATGGCGCGAATCCGAAAATGGTGCCACAGCAACATTCCGATGATCCGGAACTCGTTGAGATACCGGTGCAAAAGAACACATGTGCGGATGTGCGGAACATGCAAGAGATGGTGGGGTGATCCCGGTTACCGGGTTCCCACGTGTCGGTGGAATGGAAACAGGGAACGTGCACGAAACATTTCGGACACGGTGCGACACGAGCATCTCACGACACACATGCATTCGGCGGTTCGTCTCGTCAGTTATACCTTCGACGCGTGCACTCTCGGAGCGGATCGAGTTCATAGTGGAAGTAGACATTCTCGCGACGGCGGTAGTGGAAGTAGTGGTACATGATGGCGGTAGTCGAACTTGGCGATCCGGAGGGGTACTTGGCGACGGCAGTCGTTCACGACAAAGCGTAGTGGTACTATCCGTCGGTCGTCGTGGTACTTGGCGAATGCACGCGGCGGTAGTTGTACACGTTCGGCTTGACGGACCCAAGGTCGTCGGTAGTGGAACTTCGCGATATCCGAGACGGTCCTGGCATAATTCCCGTGTCCAGTGGTCGTTGGACTTGGTCTTGGCGGTCCTTGCTCTTGAAACGGTGAAGACGCATGGAGGCCGAGCTCCTGCTCGGGGCAGAGCCTCCGTGGAAGAAAAGCAGGGGCAGGGTGCGCACTAGGGGCAATAGTTGCAGCCACGGACGGAGTCACGGGCGAGATCGAGGGCCTGTGGCCGTGCATCGCTGAGACACGCGAAGAAGGTCCTGTGGCTGGATGCATGGGCGACTTGAGCAGGGGTCACCGGAGGTCGGCGAGAGGCGGATGTGAGCGGCTGTAGGGCCAAGCATGGCCGAGCGCGCGAGGAGGTGCTGGAGGTGTGAGCGGCTGGTGCAGCGAGGGAAACAGCGAGTAGACGAACAGAGCGGCTCGGCGACTTGAGGTGGTGTTGCTCCTGGCAGAGGCCGTGCGGGCGAGGGAGAGGTAACTGGAGGGGTGGCAGAGCTCCGACAGCGGGTGGCTGCTCCGGTGCCGCTTCGGGGATGGTGGGAGGTGCATCAGCGACTGCCATGGCACAAGCGGCGGCTGAGCATGGGAGGCAAGCGAGCCAGAGAAGGGAAAGGTGTCACGAGGGGAAAGAGGCAGGGCAGCGAGGGAAACACCCCGCAATGCAGATGATGGCAGAGAGGAGGCCATGGGCATGGCGCGCCCGTCACGGGCGCGCGGCTCACGTCACGGGCGAGGAGAGGAGAGGAGGGCGGCGATGGTCACCGACGGCGGCCGGAGGCTGGGCACGCGACGAGCACAGGAGGGCTGCGGGATCGAGAGCGAGGCCACACCTGCTTGTGTGCGCGTGTGGTGTGTGACGGCGCAAGGAGGGAGACGAGGGAGAGATGGGGGATCGAGCGAGGAGGCTAGCGAGCGAGCTAGGGTTGGAGGGGGTGCGGCTGGGCCTAGGAGGCCGGCCCAGTTAACTGTTGGCTGGATTAAAAGAAAGAAACATAATTGTTTTCTCCCTATTTGTAGAAAAAGAAATAGAAGCAAAATATTTATCTGGAGGCCAAAAAAATACAAGTTGAGTCAAAAACTGGCATGGGGTTACTTCGACATATTTCAAAGTGCCACGACTTGAACCGGAGCAAATTGAGAGGGATCAAGGATTCAAATAACTTAGAAACAAGAGGGGTTTTAAATGCAAGTGTGTTTTGGTTGATTCCTAATTAAATGGAATAATGTTTTAGCTCCCTATAAATATTGGGAGAATATATACATAGGTTATATAGAGAACCACCATGTGAATTCCCTCAATTTAAATAGGACAAAAGATCTATGCAATTTATTTATTTGAGTTGCAAAAATTAATGACATGATGGCATGATGACATGATGCAATGCAAAAATAAATAAAACAACCAATATAATAGCAATCATGGAAAGAATCGTTCTCGGGCTGTTACAGGCCGGCAGCCCGAGTACCCCCTTGTCCGGGACACCCTGAGTAGCTCCCGAACTAGTCTTTGAAGCCGAGGTAGATGCCGGACATCATCGGCTTTGTGGACCAGTTCCCTTCCTTCCGTATCACCGGTAACAGGCCTGCATCTCCTCTGAATCGAGTTCTCAAGTGTTGCCCAGCCGCACACGCGCCAAACTATACCTCGGTCGCCGAGGTGTACTGAGAACTTAGCCCCGAAGGCTAGTCGCTTCGGTGTGAATAGTACCCTCATCTGACAGCTTTTACCGAAGGGTCACACCCTGCCACGACCGCGAGTTGGTTTATGAAAAACTCGATTCGCGGTTCGAGGCGGTTTTCATTGGCACGTTCCATCGATATGGAGATCATGCCCTGTTTTTAAGGGATATGATCAATAATTTACTCTATCCCACGTGCGCATAATGGCGCAATTTATACGGGGAAATGGCGAAGCCTGCGGCGCAGTAAAGGGACCCTAGGTTTTTACAGCCCATAAAAGGGGAACGGCCTTCATTTTCTCTGCACGCTCTCACTTCTTCCATCGCCATTGCCTTCCCCATCTCTTGAGCTCCAGCGCCCAGATCCGCTCTCATTCCCAAGAGCCTCTCCAGCCACCCGCCCGATCTAGCAATGGCGGGCTCCGGATCCAAGGGCAAGTGAGAGGCGTCCATCATCACCGAGAATGCCATTTTGGAGCTGAAGGGCGCGGGCTACCTCCCAGCCAACGTCGCTCACTGTGCTCCAGAGGCGGGCCAGGTCATTCCCATGCCGCGGCGGGGCGAAAGGGTGGTGTTCCTGCCTCACTTTATCAGAGGTTTGGGTTTTCCCCTCCATCCCTTCGTAAGGGGCCTCATGTTCTTTTACGGGCTTGACTTCCACGATCTCGCCCCCAATTCTTTCCTGCACATCTCGGCCTTCATCATCATCTGCGAGGCCTTTCTTCGGATCTGACCACACTTCGGCCTGTGGCTGAAGATCTTCAACATCAAGCCGAAGATCGTTGATGGCCAGCAGGCAGACTGCGGAGGTGCGATGGTTAGCAAGCTTCCCCGAGTGGAGTGGCCTGAGGGCACCTTCATCGAGACCGTCAAGATCTGGCAGAAGGAATGGTTCTATATCACAGAGCCAAGGAGCACGGATTGGGGGGCGATTTCGGCCTTCCGATCCGGACCCCCTACGAGGCTGGTCTCATGGACCAAGAAAGGCCTCGACTGGGGGTCGAACAAGGAGGTGGCGCTGCTGCAGAGCCGGATCGCCAAGATGATAGAGCAGGGCGCCGAGCTACCCAACGTGATCCAAATCATGCTCTGCCGCCGAATCCTCCCATTCCAGGACAGGGCTTCCCCCATGTGGGCTTACAAGCCCGAAGACCCGGCCACCATGCGCAGCTTCTTCCGCACCTCCCACGCTCAACTGTGGAGGGTGCTGTTCAAGCCACAGAAGGACTGGCCGGCCGAGGAGGAAGACATCGGCCTCGACGCCGCAAACCCCCCACGGGAGGTATGACTAGTTTTGTTCTTATATCCGGACTGTTCCCTTTTGATAAGGTACTTAGCTTTTTCACTTCCCATCCGCAGAGCTGGCTGAAGAAGGCCGAGCGGATCGACAGCCCGACCCCGTTGCCAGAGGGCCCCAGGATGCCCCTGCTGACAGCTATGCTGGCCGTGGAGCCATACGAGGCGCCGGAGAGGAAGGAGAAGAAGAAGGACAAGAAGAGGGAGGCCAGAGAGGGCCTCCATTCCCGAGGACCTCTGGACACTAGATCTGGGGACACCCATGCTCCCTCTGCACAAGAGGAGGAGAAGGAGCAGGGGGAGGAGGGGGAGGAAGGTGACTCCCCCCGATCAAAGAAGAGGGCGGCGTCCGAGGATGCCGAGGAGGAGCCGGTTCGCCCCTCCCCCAAGAGACCGTGCAGGGCCAAGGTGGCCCTGTCCGACAATAGCTCGGCTTCTGCCGAGGACTCCGAGGCCTCCGAAGAGGTTCCTCGGAGGACCCCCAGGGCCAAACCGCAGGCCCAGAGGTACGCACCCCAATATCCGCGTAAGTGTTTTCAGCTGAACTGAGTTCGATATTGATCGCCTTTTTACTTCTAACATCGCAGCCCGCTGCACGACCTCCCCACCGACCGAGTCTCGGAGGGGGATTCTCCACCGGCTGCGCTGGCGGAGAGCGGGACCGAATCGCGCACCTCGCCTCTCCCAATCGTCGAGGAGGCCGAGGAGGTCCTGTCGAGGAGAACCCCTCCCGTGCCGCACACCGGGGGAGGGGACGACACCATCATGGCCGAGGTGAATACCTCGGCCGCCGAAGACCAGGAGGGGAGAGCCCCTCTGGTGAACGAAGAGGAGGAGCCCGGACGATCCGAGCTCTCTCCGAGGGCGGCTTCGGAGTCGTCAAGGCATCCGGAGTCAGGCACTTCGGTCTTCGAGCGGGAAGAAGCCGAAGTGCCCCCGCCACCCCCGCCCGCCCCAGAGCGGGCGTTGACTGGGTGGCCGGATGAGATGGAGGATGCTTTAACCAGCTCCTCTATCGCCGAAGAGCACCGTGCCCTTATGGGCGCGGTGTTGCAAAGTCTTTGGTCCATGGATAACGGACTGAAGGAGGCCTTCAGTGGCCTTCTCACGGCCTTCAAGGAGAGCGAAGTAATGCTTTTCCCTTAGAAAAGTTCTTTTGTATAAATGTATAGCCTCATACACAGTAGCACCCGAGACTCTGACTGGCTTGAACAAAGCCAGTCAGAGGATCGAAAATCAATATCTCGGATACTAATGTGCGTAGAGTGATGCGCATGTGTCATCTTCGGCAGCAGCCGCCAACGCCGAGGAGTTGGCCGAGCTGAATCGGAAGCTCAAGAGCTCCGAGGACGACCTCAGCCTGGTGAATAAGAGGTTTGACGAAGCGCAAGGCAAGTCCGAACTGTAGTGATTATGACAGCTATTTCCTTTTTGTTAAGTAAGGTTTTAAAGTAGTCTAAACGGAGTCAACCGATTTTACCACAGCTGCCGCCGCGGAGGTGGAGAACCTCAAGGCCGCGCTGAGGAAGGCACAGCTGGAGGCGGCGGAGCAGAAGTCGGCAGCCGAACAAGCAGCTGCCGAACTGGCTGTGGTGAGAACCGCTAGCCAGAAGCACGAGGCCAGAGTGCTGGAAGTGCAACAAGAGCTCAAAGATGCTGTCACGAAATGTGAGGCTCTTGAGCAGAAGAATAAAGAGCAGGCCGCCGAGCTATCCTCATTGGGGACAGTGGCCAAGGAAGCGCGGACGGAGGCGCGCGGCTGCCAAGAAGAACTCCGCCAAGTCAAGCTCATTGCGGATGGTAAGCCGTACTTGCTGCAAAGTGTCTTTGGTGGTAACAGGTTTGCTTTGCTCACGCGAGTGTGGCGTTCCCCAGGCGCCTTTGCGGACCTCCCGAGGAGTGCGGCTGATGCGGCGAGGTTCTTCGCTGCCCAGGAGGGTCGAGCCGAGCAGAGGTTATTCTGGGCGCAATTTCAAGCGCCCGAACACCCTTCCCTCCTCAACAACCAAATGAAGCAGCTGATGGAGTTGCATCGGATGGCGGAGCCAGTGATGAAGGACCTCTGCGTCAAGCTATGGCCTTCGGAGCCGCTGCCGAGCAGCTACTTCGGTCTGGTGCAAAGGCTGTACGACGCCACTCCTCGGATCGATGCCTGGAAGCGCTCCACATGCATTGAGGGGGCTCGGATGGCCTTCGGCAAAACGATGGTACATTGGCCGAAGATAAAGCCAGCCGAGATGGCCACCGGACCTCCGCCGCCAGGGAAGGAGCATAGGCGCCCCGAGCAATACTTTCCCATCGTGATGGATGGTGCTCGTGCAGTCGAGGCCCAATGTTTAAAAGATGTAATTTATGAGTAGATTTGTTTTGTGTGTATCCGAGGAGTTTAAAACCTTTTGCTTTGATTGGAATGCAATGTGTTGGCTGTACATATAATTTCTGCCATGTTAATTTTGACTCCTGTGCGGCCGTTGCTGAACTGAAAGTTACCAGTCGTCGGCTTCAGCCCCCTGTGCAGATACTGCATGGGGTGTTTCCTCATCATACCTTAACCCTTAGCCGACGTCTCAGAGCCCGGAGGCGGTTGTATGTACGGAAAACAAGGCAATCAGACTATGCGGTTTTAGTTCTTTCACTTAGCCATAGGAGCTTAACGGCGGGGGCTGGTGACTAGCCCCCAGTGTATGTGATATCTAGGTATACCGAGGTCGATACCATTATCACATGGTTCCTGTGACAGAGAACCCTTCGTTTAACACGGGCTAACCTCCAACGATTTTAGGTTTGACACTAGTCATCGGATTGCCGACCAGTTCTCGCATATTATGATAGTCAGTTTTCGGCTTTCTCACTGAGGTACTTAACCAGGCTAGCTAGAAGCACAATCGTAGTGGTTCTCCCTTTACCCTCCTAGCCGAACAATGCGGAACGTAAGAGGGCAAACACATGAGCCGGGTAACCCAACTATTGACCAAAGACACAATTCGGAACTGATTCATATAATGCAATATCCGTGACGCCGAGCACATATAATAAAAGTTGGTGCCGGAGTAAAGGTTGAGGCAAGATTTATGTTCGAGCCCCCGGTCTATTAGCCGGTCACTAAAAAAAGGAACGTATCGCAAATAGTATACTTTGGCCTAAATAGCGGAAAGGAAAATGCAGCCCGAACGAATGCACAATTACCGTAGAAGAGCTTGGTATTTATTTCCTTTTAATTTGTAACGTCTATCCATACAATCCGAACTGCCGAAGTAACTTTTACAGATACTTTAAAGAATAATATATAAGAGGAAAGGTTTACACAGGGTCTTCATGAGTGGTTTGACGTCCCTACTATGCCCTGCTGCACGTCTGCACCTTCACTCTTTATGAAGCTTCTGTATGATTGAAGTTATCGATTGTGTTCTCGGCGAAAGTAGTAATTTTCGGTAGATGAGCCCTTGAGAAATGGTTTTGAGGAATCGCCGCACTGTGTCAGCTTAACGCTGATCAGGCCCTAGATGGTACCTGTAGTTGATGTTAATCCAAGAACATCTATTGGCCATGACTCGGTCGGACTGAGCTCTTGGCCTTTGAGTCATGAGTCCCCACAGCTGACCATGGGATCTTGAGCGCGAAGTTGTGCACTCGAGGCACGTATTTCGCGGCTGGGTAGGCCATGCTGTGGGGCGCGTATCCCTATTTAGGGTGAGCACGGGAGTGCTCCGGGGTCGAGGCCATAGCTCGGGCGCGTTTGCGTGCGTCCAGTGCCTTGAGGGTAGACTGGGCCTATGACGCTTCTTCTGCGGCTTGGACTTCGGCGGCTAGAGCCGTCGTGTGTTCCTCTATTCGGAGCGAGCGTTCGGTATTGCCATTGATGGTAATAACGCCCTTTGGTCCTGGCATCTCGAGCTTCAAGTACGCATAGTGTGGGACGGCGTTAAAGCGGGCGAACGCTGTCCGACCGAGGAGTGCGTGATAACCACTGCGGAAGGGAACAATATCGAAGATCAAGTCCTCGCTTCGGAAGTTATCGGGCGAACCGAAGACTACTTCCAATGTTATGGATCCCAAGCAGCGTGCTTCGACGCCTGGGATTATACCTTTAAAGGTGGTGTTATTGGGTTTAATCCTTGACGGGTCGATCCCCATTTTCCTCATTGTGTCTGAGTAAATCAGGTTGAGGCTACTGCCTCCATCCATAAGGACTCTGGTGAGGTGAAATCCATCCACGATGGGGTCGAGCACCAGAGCCGCTGTTCCCCCATGACGGATACTGGTCGGATGGTCTCGACGGTCGAAAGTGATCGGGCAAGCCGACCACGGGTTGAATTTCAGGGCTACAGGCTCTAGGGCGTAGACATCCTAGAGTGCGCGTTTCCGCTCCTTCTTCGGTATGTGCGTGACGTAAATCATGTTCATGGTTTTTACCTTTGGAGGGAACTGCTTTTGGCCTCCATTGTTTGGCCCACGAGGTTCATCGTCATCCTTGCTGTGGGGACCCTTGCTCTGCTCCTCGGATGTGATCTTGCCGGCCTGTTTGATTACCCAACAGTTGCGGTTGGTGTGGTTGGCGGGCTTATCCACGGTACCGTGGATCTGGCAGGGCCTATCCAATATTCTATCCAGTGCGGAAGGGCCGTCCCGGTTCCCTTTAGAGGGTTTTTTCCGCGGTCCCGATTTCGAGCCGCTGAACCCGGCGTTTACCGCTGCATCATCGGCCTCGCTGCCATTGTTTGTATGCCGGCGCTTATTGTTCTTGTTGCACCGGGGTTTCCCGTTCCCGTCTCGGGCTTCTGAAGTGCCAGGGTCTTCGGGGTGGTTGCTTCGACGAGCTAACCAACTATCCTCACCCGCGCAAAAGCGGGTCATTAGGGAGGTAAGGGCCGACATTGTTCTCGGCTTGTCCTGGCCGAGCTGGCGGGCGAGCCACTCATCCCGAATACTGTGCTTGAATGCAGCGATTGCTTCGGCATCTGGACAGTCGACGATCTGGTTCTTCTTGGTCAAGAACCGGTTCCAGAATTGCCGGGCTGACTCCCCGGGCTGCTGAACGACATGGCTCAGGTCGTCGGCGTCCGGTGGCCGGACATAAGTGCCTTGAAAGTTAGCTCGGAATGCATCCTCGAGCTCCTCCCAGCTCCCGATGGAGTTTTCGGGTAGGCTGTTCAGCCAATGCCTTGCTGGTCCTTTGAGTTTCAACGGTAAATATTTAATGGCGTGGAGGTCATCTCCTTGGGCCATATGAATGTGGAGAAGAAAATCTTTGATCCACACGGCTGGGTCAGTTGTCCCATCATACGGTTCTATATTCATGGGTTTAAACCCTTCGGGGAACTGATGCTGCATCACCTCATCAGTGAAGCACATTGGGTGTGCGGCGCCCCTGACTCGGGCCACGTCGCGCCAGAGATCGGTTGTCATCCAGGCATGGTGCTGCTCCCGAGCTCTGTCTTTCCTGTCGCGCCAGGCTTGGTATCCGTCCCGTCCAGCGGGCACGTGTCCTATGGATCCATAGATGGATCTTGACTGGATTCCTCTGGCGTTCAGGTCGCGGCGCAGATCATATTGGTCATCCGGTTGAACTGGGTCTTTGCCTGCTCGGCGAGGAGGCGCGGGTGGGTATTCGGTTTCTCCGGCCGCCCTATCCCGTCCTGAAGGGGGCGCGGGTGGGAGTTCGGCTTCCCCAGCCGTCCTATCCCGTCCTCGAGGGGGGCGGTCGGGCTGGCTTGCGTAAGTTCGTCTGGGAGGCATGGGCTCAAGGGCCTCATCCTCAAATTCTGGGAGCAGGCGCCGCCATGGGTAACTCTTGTATTGACCCTGACGTTGATCGTCAAGGCCTTCTTCAGCAGCTAAGACCATCGTCCATCTGTCGTTGAGCATATCCTGTTCGGCTTTTAGCTGCTGTTGCTTCCTCTTCAAGCTTCGGGCGGTGGCGATGAGTTGCCACTTGAATCTCTCTTGCTCCAGGGGGTCCTCTGGGATGATGAAGTCCTCGGGTCCGAGGCTATCCTCCTCTTCGGACGGAGGGAGGTAATTGCTGTCCTCGGAGTCCTCGGGGTCCTCAGGGCTGCCCTGGTCCTCGTGCCCTTCAGGGGTGTCATGGCGCTGTTCGGGGGTGTTGTCGCCGAGCTCCCCCATGTTATCCGGAGTGTCATTCTCTCCGGTGCCATTTGTGTCTGTGTTATTTTCCCTGCCCTTTCCTCACCCTCTGGCTCGCCGTCGTCGGCGTTTGGGCGGTTCCTCGATGGGGCCGTCACCGTCCTTCATGGTCTTGTCGCCGTCCTTCTTGGGGGTGTCGACCATGTAAACGTCGTAGGTGGAGGTGGCAGTCCACTTTCTGGTGTTGGAGGTGGCAAGGGAGGGAGCCGTATAAGGCGGGACGTCGATATCCTCGTCCATGTCGTCAGCCTCCTCGGAGGCATAGTCCAGCAAGTCGGTGAAATCCTCGACAGTGGCTACCAAGTGGGTGGTGGGTGGGACGCAAAATTCCCTGCGGTTGGCCTCCTGTCCGACCTGCTCCTGGTCTGAGGATGGGCCATCCACGATACTCATCGTCTGGATCCAATCTAACATCTTGCTTAAAAGCGAGAGGTCCACCAGACCCGTCCTTGGGCATACTTCGGAGTCGAACTCTGGTGTGCCGGCGTCGGAAGTGTGCTCGGCCAGGGGTGGCCCTTGGTTTTCTGGCGCCGGAGTTGGATCCGAACTCAAGGCTAGATCCGATCTGGGGGTCGGCCCGGAGACGGGGCCGAGGAGAGGATGCGAGGTTAAGGCCTCGGGGTTATTAGGCTCCTCAGGTAAAGCTGAGAACCTAGTAAGGACCATATCGCCCCGAGAATCGGCCACGTACTCTAGGTTGCCGAACCTGATTTCCTGCTCAGGGGCGAAGCTGTCGACCTGGTCAAGGTGACCGGTCGGATTGGCGTGCAGCACAATGCTGCCGAACGCGAAGAGCTGTCCGAGGACGAAGATGTCCCTGCTGCGGATGCCGTCGCTAATGACAAGGCGAGCCATTGATCCTTGATGACCCACGGCGGAACTCTCAATGAAAGCACCAATGTCGGTACCAAAACCGGCAGATCTCGGGTAGGGGATCCGAACTATGAGTCTAGGAATCAATGAGTAATAGGGAACGTAGAGACGGCGATTTACCCAGGTTCGGGCCCTCTCGAAGAGGTAAAACCCTACGTCCTGCTGGATTGTATTGATGTGATTGTATGAGGGTTATAGAGTTGATCTACCTTGAGATCGGATGGGCTAAACCCTAGATGGTTATGATGGTTCTGTGTCTCTACAGACTAAACCCTCTGGCTTATATAGACACCAGAGGGACCTAGGGTTACATATGGCCAGTTGCCATCGGGGGATAAACATGCCGGTTACACTAATTATTCCTTGGAGGAGACACCAAGTCTTCGAAGGTTTCCTTCTGGTGCACGGGGTCGCCTACAATCCGGTCTTCTTGACGAGCAAAGAGCGGCCCATTAGTCCGGCCTATTAGAGGTCGGCTGGCAGCCCGAGTACCCCCTAGTCCAGGACACCCTCAGCTATATCACAAAATTTGAACAAGTCATTTTCGGACCCTCCGGGTGAGGCGCACTCGGAGTCACCGATCTGAAAGGGCTGAACTCCAAAACCTTCAAATATGTTTCGGTGTGACCAATCCATATCTATTCGGACTCACCGAAATTATTTGATTGATCTGAGTTTTTGATCTAGGTGTAACCGATTCGGACCAGCTCGGCGTCACCGATTTGCTGTAACCGCTCGCAGTTACATGTCTCGGTGTCACCGACAGCAGCTGGGTATATAATCCCGCGGGCCCATACGGTTGAAATTTTCTCAAACGGTTCGTTGCCGCACCCCCTCTGCTGCTGTCGCCCCTGTCTCCGGACTTCGCCGTTGCGTCCAGCGCACACTCACCATTAGATTCCGCCACCATCAACAGATTTCCTTCCCTCCGTTGCCGCCGTAGGGGATTTGCGCCAAGTTAGGGTAAAATCCCACCCCCTCGTGCCTCTACTTTCTGATTCTATGCACACTAGGGATTCGCCATGTTTCTTGCTACGTATAAAAGCTTCTTGTGCACAAGATTAATTCCGTAGAATAGAATCGAGCAAAAATTTTAGGGTTAAGTTTCCGCAGAACGAATCTTGGAACCACCAATTTGAAATTTTTGGCATCACCGATTTGGTTTAGGCCATTGCACTAGTACGTCTCAGTGCCACCGAGTTGTACTAATCGGTGAGACCGAAAAGCATTTTCTGTGAAACCCTAGCATCTTGGCAAGACCGAACCCCATCTTGGTCTAACCGAAGTGGTGTGCCAAGTCTCTGTCTCATGCTTCGGCTTCACCGAAATGTTTAACTCGGTTGATCCGATATTCATTCTGTGAAAACTTGAAACTAAAGTTTGAACTCAACTTTTTCAAAAATAAGCTGCATTTTGTGATAACTCATCTACTCTGCCCATACCAATCTATTCACAGGGTCTGTTTGCAAGATGTCAGAGGCTAGTGATAGTCAGAACATGTCAGAGAGATCAGCAAAGCTAAGTGCAGGGTCAAGTCCCGAGGAGAATTTCTATGAAGGAGAAAGGAGTTCTCCTAAATTGCCCAAAGCTGCTACCAGATCCTGAAAGAAGAGAAATTCTGATGATGATGAGGAGGACTTTGCAGCTGAGGAGGCTACCTCTAAAAATTAGAAGCCAACAATTGTTGCTAAGGAATATGGAACAAGAAAAGAAAGAGGAGTTACTATAAAGATGTCAGAATCATCTGCAGCCAAGAAAGGAACCAAACTCACTCTTGAGGAGCCAAGTGGCTCAAAAGCAAAAGTTGCAGGCAAGAAAAGAGAAAGGAAACAAACTGCCCAAGTCTGGTGATGAGAGGATGATTCATGGACACTCCATCAACTTGCTGCACTTGATTGATAACCCTCAGAGATTCAAAGTGATGGACTTAATTGTGGAGACAATTAAGCGTGCTGCTGCTGACCAGAAGAGATCTTGTGGATTTGCCGCCCACATTCAGATGTTGATCAATGCCAAGTTTGGCACATGGACTTATCTGCTTGATCGCGAGCACCTTCCTTTGAGGCCAGAGTTCGAGGACAATGTAGTGGTGATGGACTCTTCACACCCTACTTTTGTTGAAGCCCAGGAGAGGATAGCCGCAACTGCTGCAGCCAAAGCTAAGGAGGGAACTGGACCAAGTTCTTCTACTGCTCATCTCAAGACCAAGACAGATCAAATGACTTATCTTCTTGAAGCCACCCAAAGGATTGAACAAAGTCTGGCCAACCTTGTCAAGAATCAGGCAAGCTTAGAGCGGATAGTGGAAACAAAGTTTTATGATCTTGATGTCAAAGTCACAGAGATCCAGACCACAGTAGAGACACTTCAGAGAGATGTGGATAGAGTCAGAGAGTCTGACAGTGGTGATGAGACTCCTACTACCTATAGGTTTCAGACAGTGCCTAGGGCACCAAGGTCTGCTGCTGTACCCACTGCAGATGTGAGGACTACAATTTCTGCACCAGCTGCTGCTCCATCAGTTCCACCTCCAGTGTCCACTCCACTAGCACAGCAGACTTCACCCGAAGCTTTTATAGATGCAGTGATCTCAACGCCGTCTACACACACCGGAGCTGCCAACCAGAGATCTTCACCTCCAGGGGCGGTCGGAGATCGTGCCTAGAGTGACGACTAGCTCTATACCTATTCAAGCTTTTTGGTACTTGTTGACAAAGGGGGAGAATATATATAGATCATTAGGCTTCAAGAGAGAGCGTCTTGTCTTTTGCTTCGTTTCATTTCTTTTGAGAGTGTTTGTTGTGTGCTTGCTACTTTGTTCCATATGCTTGAGACTATGTTGTTTGTGTTTGATCATACTATGCTACATGTTATGCATATTGGTTATCTTTATCTCTCTCTATGTATGATCATTCACATGTGTTTTGGTGATGCGTGCTTATTATTCCACTCATATCATTTTGTGCGCTCCACCAAGATGTATGTGACATGGAAGAGTAACCCATGATCCTAATCGATTGTGCATTTGCATTCAAACGCAAATTCTAAATAATGCACAAATTCAGGGGGAGCTCTTGCTTATCACATACTTCTCAAAGCGACGATATTATTCATTGATTATATCCTCTATCGAAGCTTTGATCTATATGTTGTCATCAATTACCAAAAAGGGGGAGATTGAAAGTGCATTTGCTCCCTAGGTGGTTTTGGTAATTCATTACAACATATATCTCATTGAACTAATAAACATTCAAGTGAAAGATTTCAAGGAGTTCAATGATTGGCATGGCAAGGACTAGGGAATGTGGACCCCTCAAAATGCTAAGGACATACATTGGCAAAAGCTCAAGATTCTTCATTTTTGGTTTAGTGATCCAAGATCACATTGAGTCCATAGGAAAGCCAATACTATTAAAAGGGGATGAGGTTTTGATAATGATCTGGTTGCTCAAGTGCTTAGTGATATTGCTACAAAACCCTCAGCCACTTTCTCTATCCATATCTGTCCAAAACCCTGAAAGCCAACTCGGTCCCACCGAATACATCCTTCCTGGACCCACCGAGTTCATCCAGACAGAGCCACAGCCTAAACCCTAACAAATCGGATCCACCGATATGGATCTTGGTCCCACTGAGATGGGTGACCATCTCTCTGTTGCCTTGTTGCAATTATTTCGGTCCCACCGAAATTGCACTCGGCGCCACCAAGATGGAGTGACCAAGTTTCTGTTGCCAAGTTGCATCATTTCGGTCCCACCGAGATTATGCAATCGGTGCCACCGAGACTGGGTCTAGCCCTTACCATTGCACTTCGGTTGCTCCGAGATGTTCCCATTCGGTCCCACTGAAAACCCCAACGTTCATATCTTTTGCACGGGTCGGTCTCACCGAGAATTTCAGTCGGTGCCACCGAGTCTGGTCAAAAGTGTGTAACGGTTGGATTTTGTGTGGAGGCTATATATAGCCCTCCACCACCCTCTTACCAAGTAAGAGAGCCATCAGAACGTGCCTACATTTCCACCATACATTTTCTGAGAGAGAACCACCTACTCATGTGTTGAGATCAAGTTATTCCAATCCTACCATTTGAACCTTGATTTCTAGCCTTCCCAAGTTGCTTTCCACTCAAATCTTTCTTCCACCAAATCCAAATCTATGAGGAGTTGTTTGAGTGTTGGGGAGACTATCACTTGAAGCACAAGAGAAAGGAGTTCATCATCAACACACCGTCTATTACCTTTTGGAGAGTGGTGTCTCCTAGATTGGTTAGGTGTCACTTGGGAGCCTCCAAGATCATGTGGAGTTGAACCATGGAGTTTGTAAGGGCCAGGAGATTGCCTACTTCGTGAAGATCTACCCCGAGTGAGGCTAGTCCTTCGTGGACGTAAGCCATGGTGGAATAGACAAGGTTGCTTCTTCGTGGACCCTTTGTGGGTAGAGCCCTCCGTGGACTCGCGCAGCCGTTACCCTTCGTGGGTTGAAGTCTCCATCAATGTGGACGTACGATAGCACCACCTATCGGAACCACGCTAAAAATCATCGTGTCTTCATTGCGTTTGAAAGCTCCGATCCCCTCCTTTACTTACATGTGCAATTGTTTACTTTCCGCTGCTATACTCTTAGAATTGCATGTGTAGGGTGTTACTTGACTTGGTATATTTGCTAAAATCTGCCCACAACTAAAATTGGGAAAATGATAGATTTTTATTTGGTCAAGTAGTCTAATCACCCCCTCTAGACATACTTTCGATCCTACACACAGACAGACGCGCGTCTCAATCCCACTCCCTCTCTTCCTCACGCCGGTCGCTTCAAGGAGCCCTTGCCTTTGAATGACTCGGCATATCAAACATCTCCTTCTTCTGATGAATCAAGTGCCACTCAGGCGCCGGCCTTTAACATCAATCCTGGGTAGGTAACCTGTGTACTTATGTTTTACATGAAAGATTCTTGCTCTTATCCTTTAACCGACTGACTCTTTATCCCTTGTATAGTGCAAAAGCCATTAAGAACAAAATCGCCACTGGGTCGTCTGGCCCTGTCGTTCAAATAGGCCCGTCTCAAGAAGATGCAGCGGCTAACCAGGATATTCCGGATGAGCCGGCTTTTCAGACCGATCCGCTTCCTCAGGACACTACTGTGAGCCCGGCTCACACTTCTCCTCCTCCTGCCAATCAGGAGAAGGAAAACTTAATTGAAGAGCAGCCTGCTGATAAAGCTCAAGATGAAGTAACGGTGATTGGTGAACTGTAGAATGCTCCACCGGAAACCTCTACCGTCTTGGCAAAGATCCCTGCTAAGGCTGAGTCGCCCATTAAGAATAAAGGGAAGGCGGCTCTCAATGTCCATTCCTTTGAAGAGCAAGATATCAACATGCTGCATCAGTCTATGATAACCCAGCTATCTGAGAGCCGGGATACTGAAATTGCCATGGTGACTTCCCTTAAACGGAAGTATGAGGTAACTTTCTATCTCCTGACTTAATATGCCCATATTATATGTAGCCCCCAAGGGCCGGGTCATTATACCATGATGATCAGGGACTTGTATGAGATGTTAGGATCAACCTGTAGCCCCCAAGGGCTGGCTCATCATGATATGATGCGCCGGGTCTCTGCATGTAGTGACATAGAACAAATGATGCATTTGCCCCCAAGTGCCATGTGGAATGCCCGCATCTTCATGGGACTTTGTTATAGTTGATAAACGCTGATAAATGTAGCCCCCAAGGGCCGGGTCGACCAGAATGGCGGCTCGGGACTTATGAAATACTATCTGACTGAATACCGCTATGCAGGATATGCTGAATCATGTTGAGACGCAAGCATCCTACTTCCAAAGGGAAGCAAAGAGAGAAAGAAAACTTCGTGAAAGGGCTGAAGAATCATCTTTAGAAGCCGACAAGTCTTTGCGCCTTGTGAGAAGTACGCTGAAGAATGCCGAGGCAGCAAAGATCCATCCTGGTCAAGCGTGCAGAAGAGGCGGAGGCAAAACTTAAGCCGGCGACCCAAGAACTGGCAACACTGAAAAACCATATCTCCAGCATGTGCAACGCCATCTTTGGTATGCAGTAAATCTCATAAGCCTCCAAATGCGCCGTGTTTTTAAAATACCACGCCAGCCGGACTGACTTTGCTTTCTCTTCTTGTAGGCCGGAAGACTCATAACCAAGCTGAGCAGCCATTGGTGAAGCTGAAAGCCGCCTATACTCTGACCGAACAACTATATATAGGTGGCGCACGCTGCATCATGGCCGTCAAAAATACCAAGGCACCGCCCCACCTGATTGCAGATATGCTAAAGGAACTATCAATGGTTCCCAAATGGTTCGAAGAGTGGAAGAAGGCGGCTTGCCGTGCTGGGGCCCTGACAGTGTTTGCACGTGCCAAAGCATACGTGCCAGAATTGGATCCGGGTCAAGTTGTCGGTGGATATCCTGAGTTTAATGTTGACGATTCATCTTTCACCAAGAAGGATTTCCAGCGATGCATAAAGGAAACCCGGGTTGCCGCCACAGCGATTGCAGAAGAGATGGATCTGTCCAAGTATCAAGCCAGATACTCTGAAGGCAACGAACGGATTGAGCCGCCTAACCCTCAGTCGGTTGCTCTTACTCGTACGCGTAAGCCATCTTTTTCCCCTGACGTCGACCCTTCCTCTGTGATAACCGCCGATGCAGTGTTTGAAGTGTTGCGCTCAATCCAGTGGTCGACCGGCGAATCAACAAGTCAGGAAGAGGCGGGGGATGACGACGATCATGAAGAATCAGCACATGGCGGTCCTTCAACCTCTCGCGCCAATCTCAACCCTGCAACATAGAGCACCGGGTCATACTGTACTGCAATTGAACTTTGGAGGAACATCTATCATGTACATAGCCTTGTGGCAGCTTGTAATAGCTTAGTCTCTGTAAACTATTGCTGGCACAAGTGCCATCGCGCACTTGTGGTTTTTAGTTGCTTGTATAAACTTGTTTAACTGCTTGCAATGACAAGTCTTTTGCTGCTCAGAATACGAGCATAGAACCAACTGCGTTAATTACGAGCTCACACCAGTGGTGTTGTAAGAAGAAAAATAACCCGGCAAATCTTGCTGCCAGATAAGGAAAAAATGACTGTAATGCAGAATGTAGGAAAACAAAGACTATATGCATGCATGCAAGAAGTAACAACAATGCAAAACATGAATTTGAAATTGCCGGCTTATGCAGCACGACGTGAAGACTGGCCTTTTTAGGCACAAGTCTGATTTGCTTTCATGAAGCAGGCGCTTTGGCCTTTTGGTTTATCCTAGCTCTCTGAAAGCCGGCTCTCACGTGACCGACAAATGTTTTAACTCTGATGAATTCAGGGTCACCTTTGTGATTGACTCATCAGGCGTACGCCAGGTCACCTTTTCGGAGTAGCATCTTGCTGACAGGCAGGTTTAACCAAGTGTTGGCTGTTGCCGGGTTAAAGGGTTTTGTAAGCTGAAGTCGATGAGTTGGAAGCCCCCAAGTAACTAGTGATCAATCAATAAAGACTCAACACACAATTTGAGGCAAAACGACAAACTCTCTTATACAGAGCCGCCGGTCTTTATTTCATTGATCAAGATATGTATATACATGATGAAAGGTATGTACAAAAAATATTAGCCAGTCTATGACTTAGGTGTAGTATGGCCGGAGATGGGCAATGTTCCAGGGCTGGCTTCCCTCCTCCTCGGAGGTATGTGACTTGTCTACCTCACGTATATCAACTAGGTAGTATGACCCGTAGTTGAGATTCTTGCTGACAACAAAGGGCCCTTCCCAAGGAGGTGAAAGCTTATGCATGCCTGTTTGGTCTTGTATCAGACGGAGCACTAAGTCACCTTCCTGAAAAGTACGGCTTCGAACTCTACAGCCGTGATAGTGACGTAGGTCTTGTTGATAAATTGCTGATCTGGACGCGGCAAGTTCACGTTCTTCCTCTAGAGCATCAAGAGCGTCTTGGCGAGCTTGCTCATTATCTGATTCCACATAAGCCGCCACTCGAGGGGAGTCATGACGAATATCGCTTGGAAGTACAACTTCTGTACCACAGACCAGGAAAAACGGCGTATAGCCTGTTGACCTGTTGGGAGTAGTCCGTATGCTCCAAAGCACTGCAGGTAACTCTTCTTCCCAGCAACCTGGCATGCGTTGTAAAGGCACCATGAGCCGGGGTTTGATTCCACGTAGTAATTCCTGATTAACTCTTTCTACCTGCCCGTTGGACTGAGGATGCGCAACCGATGCTAAATCAAGCCGGATGTGCTCCTGTTGACAGAACTGTTTCATGACTCCTTTGGAAAGATTGGTTCCATTGTCTGTGATGATACTGTGTGGATAGCCGAAGCGATATATCAACTTTTTCAAAAACTTGATGGCTGTAGTAGCATCACAACGGCTGACCGGCTCTGCTTCCACCCACTTGGTGAATTTGTCCACAGCTACCAACAAGTGAGTATGTTTATTCTTAGAGTGTTTAAAAGGTCCAACCATGTCAAGCCCCCAGATTGCAAAAGGCCAAGTTATTGGAATCATGCTCAATTCTTGAGCCGACACATGAGCCTGGCGAGCATATTTCTGGCAGCCATCACACTTGCGCACAATATCTTCTGCATCTGCGTGAGCTGTGAGCTAGTAAAACCCGTGACGGAAGGCTTTCACGACAAGGGATCTTGAGCCGGCATGATGATCACAATCGCCAGAATGAATCTCATTGAGAATTGCGTGGCCCTCCTCAGGTGAAACACAACGCTGAAAAACACCAGTGACACTTCGTCGATGCAACTCGCCATTGACGATAGTCATAGACTTGGATCATCTAACAATATGTTGAGCGACGATTTCTTCTGCTAGAAGTTCTCCCCGGCTTAGATAAGCCAAGTAAGGAATTGTCCAATCAGGTATAGCATGAACAGCAGCCACTAGAGCCGCCTCTGGGTCAGGAATAGCCAAGTCTTCCTCCGTTGGCAACTTGACAGACGGGTTATGCAAAACATCCAGAAAAACATTGGGCGACACCGGCTTCCGCTGAGAACCCAAGCGAGACAGTGCATCTGCTGCCTCGTTCTGCTGGCGATCGATGTGATCAACTTGATAACCCTTGAAGTGTCCAGCAATATTAGTGACCGCGTGCCGATAAGCCACCATAAGGGGATCCTTGGAGTCCCATGTGCCAGAAACCTGTTGGGCCACCAAATCTGAGTCGCCCAAACACCTGACCCGGCTCAAGTTCATCTCCTTGGCCATTCGGAGGCCATGAAGCAATGCCTCATATTCTGTTGCATTGTTAGTACAGGGGAACATAAGTCTTAAAACATAATAGAACTTATCTCCTCGCGAGGAAGTTATCACAACTCCGGCCCCCGAGCCTTCGAGCTGCCTTGAGCCGTCGAAATGTATGGACCAATACGTCATGTCTAGCTTCTCTTCGGGAGCCTGTAACTCTGTCCAATCATTGATGAAATCCACCAAAGCCTGAGATTTGATTGCTGTGCGAGGCACATATTTGAGATGATGTGGACCAAGCTTGATGGCCCACTTAGCAACCCGGCCCGTGGCTTCCCGGTTCTGGATTATGTCTCCAAGAGGCGCTGAACTGACCACAGTGATTGGATGCTCGTGGAAGTAATGCTTTAGCTTGTGACTCGCCATGAATACTCCATAGACCAGCTTCTGCCAATGCGGATACCGCTGCTTGGACTTTGTTAATACTTCACTGATATAATACACAGGGCGCTGAACTGGGTATTCCCTGCCTTCCTCCTTGCGCTCTACAACAACTGCAACGCTTACAGCCTTGTTGTTAGCGGCAATATATAACAGCATAGGTTCCTTCTCATGAGGAGCAGCAAGGACAGGCGGCTCAGACAACTATTTTTTGAGGGCTTCAAAAGCCTTATCTGCAGCATCACTCCAAACAAAGTCGTCTGATTTCCTGAGTAGTTGATGCAGCGGAATTGCCTTCTCCCCAAGCCGGCTTATGAATCGGCCCAACGCCGCAACCCGCCCAGCCAGCTTTTGCACAGCATTAAGATTTGCCGGCTTAGCCAGGGTCGTGATTGCCTTGATCTTTTTCGGGTTAGCTTCAATGCCACACTCAGAAACAAGAAATCCCAGTAGCTTTCCTGCAGGGACGCCGAAGACACACTTCTCCGGGTTAAGTTTCATCTGGTAGACGCGGAGATTGTCAAATGTTTCCTTGATATCCTCCAACAAGGTTTCTTTCTTGCGGGATTTAACCACAATGTCATCAACTTATGCGTGGACGTTCCGCCCAATCTGCTTGTGGAAACAACTTTGGACAATACGATGATAAGTTGCCTGTGCACACTTCAGACCAAACGGCATGGTCGTATAACAAAAAGCCCCAAAGGGCGTGATGAAAGCCGTCTTCTCCTTGTCCTCCTGCTTCATCTTGATCTGATGATAACTAGAGTAAGCATCCAGAAAGCATAAACACTCACAACCCGCCGTAGCATCAATGATCTGGTCAATACGGGGCAAGGCAAAGGGGTCACTAGGACAAGCCTTATTTAGGTCTGTGTAATCAACACACAACCACCAAGTCCTGTTTTTCTTTAGAACAAGCACCAGATTGGCTAACCACTCAGGATGGAAGACTTCAACAATGAACCCAGCAGCTAGGAGCCGGGCTTCTTCTTCAGCAATAGCTTTTCGCCTCTGTTCATTAAAACGACGGAGATACTGGCGAACGGGTTTAAACTTGGGATCCACATTAAGGGAGTGCTCAGTGAGTTTTCTCTGTACACCTGGCATGTCAGAAGGTTTCCATGCAAAAATGTCCCGGTTCTCATGGATGAACTCGATGAGCGCGCTTTCCTATTTAGGATCCATATTTTCCCCAACGGTGAACTGCTCGGAAGAATTACCGGGGGTGAAGTCAACTTGCTTGGTGTCTCTTGCCGACTTGAATTTAAGCAGAGGATCATACTCTATCGTTGGCTTCTTCAGAGAAGTCTTGTCAGCTGGGTCAACATTATCCGTGTAATACTTTAGTTCCTCCGCCGCACAAGCCGACTCAGCATATGCTGCATCTCCTTCCTCACACTCGAGCGCAAGCTTTCGATTGCCTTGAACTGTGATGGTTCCCTTCAGCCCTGGCATTTTTAACTTCAAATAAACGTAGCACGGCCGTGCCATGAACCGCGCATAAGCCGGCCTACCGAACAGAGCGTGGTATGGACTTTTGAGTTTGACCACCTCAAAAGACAGGAACTCAGAACGATAATTATCCTCCGAGCCAAAGGCCACCTCTAGGGATATTCTTCCCACGGGATAAGCTGACTTGCCGGGAACTATGCCAAGAAAAACTGTAGAAGATGGAGTCAACTGTTGATCAGATAGATTCATCTGCCTAAAAGTATCATAATACAGTATGTTGATGCTACTGCCTCCATCCAAGAGCACCTTGGTTAACGTATAACCGCCGACTTGGGGTGCCACCACCAGAGCTAGACCGGGGTGATCAAGGAGTACTGGATGATCCGCTCGGCTCCAAGTGACCGGTTGCTCTGACCAGTTGAGATAGTATGGGGCTGCCGGCTCAACCAAGTTGGTGGCTCGCCGCTGCACCTTCCTATCACGTTTGCAGGTACTAGTGGTGAAAACATGATACCGCCCACTATTCAACTGCTTCGGGTTACTCTGAAATCCTGACTGGCTGACTTGATGCTAATTTCCTTGATTGTTCCGCTGATTGCTGCCTCCAGTATTGCCAGCCCCCTAAAACCCGACATTCTGCCCGTTGTTCCCATGGAACCCGGGGCCTGCAAAGGGCCCGTGTGAGCCGGCTCCTTGGAAGCCGGGTCCCTGATTGCCGGGTTGTCCACCGTTGCCACCGCCGTTGTGATGATTCTGGAAGATCCGCTTGGAGAATTGTTGCATGATGTAGCAATTTTCCCAGGAGTGGCTAGATGGCTTTCCATTGAAACTGTGCTTTGGACATGGACCTTTGAGAGCCTCCTCGAAGTTGAGAGGGAGATTACCAGAAGACTGCCTCCTAGAACCATTGTTCTGATGCTGATTTTTGTTACCCATATTTGTATTTGCTACCAGATCAGAGCCGCCTTCATAACCTTTGCGTTTACTTCCGTTGCTATTCTGCCCATTGCCATTGTTCTGCTGGTGACCCTTTCCACCGTGTTTCTTGCCCTTACCGGATTTTTCCTCATCAGATGGCGGATCCTTTGTATTATATGTTCGTTCCAGAACAAGTACTGCCTGTGCAGCGGAGATGCTATCTGAGCTGTGGATGACTTCTGCAACCCGGTGAGCCCAATGATGCCCGACTCATCCTCACGCTAAACACAGTGTTTGAGATCAACAATTGTGGTTGCTCTTTTGCAGGTTCCCTGGAAATTCTTCATGAAGCGCTCCTTCAGTTCCTGCCATGTGTTAATGGAATTCACCGGCAGGTTTTTCAACCAAGTGCGTGCTGGACCTTCCAACATGAGGGGCAGATAACGTGCACACACTGACTCACTTGCTCCCAATAGATCCATTGCCAGCTCATAACTCTTGATCCACTCGGTCGGCTCCAGATTCGTCGTATAATTAGGAACCTTGTGAGGACCTTTGAAATCTGGGGGCATGCGTGCATCTCGCAACGCCAGGACTAGACAAGGAGTTCTGATCATGCGACTTGATAGGCCCCCAAGCCAGCCAGCTGTCTGGGTTGCAGTGGGTGGGTCGTGTGCTGCAGGCTGGTTATACACCGCACATGTGTTTTCCTCTTCCAATGCTCGCAGAGCCCGAGTGGTGTCCACAATATCCTGTGCATTCGGAATCCTGGGTTGGTGCTGATTTGCCAGTGGCTGCACGGCCCCTCTGCGGTGTGCGCTGCTGGAAACTGCTGGCGACTCAAGGCGCTGGCTCCTGGTGCGGCTCTGGTGAGGGGTTGAGTGGAGCCGGTGCTGGCTATGAGAATAGTTGGCTTGCTGCACTATTGTTGTCTTAAGCATCGCAATGGCGTTCCTAGCCTTGACCTGAGACGGACCGTCTCCCTCAATTGGGATTGCTGCCAAATTGTGAGTCGCCGCCAGCACGTTGTCGACCAGGTTGGAATAATGTCTAATTGGGGTCTGGAACCAGCGAGATGGTAGTTGCTGCTACTGATCTGGTGTATGATGCTGAGCCAGCTCCCTCTGCTGAGCCGGCTGCTGCAAAAGCGGTCCTCCCAGGGGCACAACTCCAGCCCCCGGGTTTGCCGGAGCCGATGGATTGTCTGGCGTGGTAAACAGCTGAGTCGGCTCAATATTAGCCGGAAGCCGACTTTGATGACGCCTTCGGTGGACGAGCTCTGACTTGGCCTGTCGGCGGCTTAAATAATGAGCCTCTTCATCCAGACGCTGTCTCTCCTCAGCAGGCCAGGCTTGCGCCTCTGCCATGCGGATGTTTTCAGCATTGATATTCTCCTGGATCTTGGCCATCTTCTCGCGACACTTCGTGATGTCCGTGTTGCGTGCAGCCGCGTTCTCCACAGTAACCGGCTCAGCCAACAGAGTTGTCAAAGTATTCATCAAGTCCGCAAGCGCCTGTGCCCCAGTTTTCTGAGAGCCGGTAGCACCCGTGCCGGCTCCTCCTGAGCCGGCCAGGGTGAGGTTCTGCCTAGTCACTGGATCGACCGGATCATGTGCAGAATCTTGCCTGCCCACCATGTAGATCGATGCAAAGCGAGGCGGCTCCAGGACCTCTGGAAAGACTTCGTCAGTATATCCCAGCCTTCCATCATACAGGGGACGGATTGACTCGGTTTCTTCCATCAAGGATTCGCTGTCAGATTGAACGGGCGTATCGTCTCCAGACAGGGAGTTCTCCGACAAGGCGACCCCTTGGGTGAACCCTACAAAGACATGCTTCCGACCGGCCCGTGGCAGGCTGGGTCTTGCCTGGTTTGGACTAGTGTGGCGAGCCGACTCGACGCCGGTGACAGCCTCTAATCCGATGGCCGACTTGCCGATAACACCGATGAAGGTATGGATCTTTCCAAAGGGGACCCAGTATCCGTACTCGATTGAATCGGCATCGGGACCCCAGTATGAATCGTCGATGTAGAGCTTCCCGCGGCGGCTCTTCGTCATCAAGCCAACCGCGTACTTCCCGAACCCTAGGAGAGCTGCCGCTAAGAACTCAACTCCATCATGCATGGGCCCCACGGTGGGCGCCAATTGTCATGGTTTTGACACGGCAGATGCCCTTGTGAAAGGACTTAGAGATGAGGCCATCACACGAAGGTGGAAGCCTAACGGGGTTGATCGGGAACGAGAAGACACGGAGTTACCCAGGTTCGGCCCCTCGCGATGGAGGTAAAAGCCTACGTCCTGCTTGATTGTATTGCTTTGGATCTCGATTACAAGGGTACGAATACGCTAACCTAGCTCTCAAGGGATTGCAACTTAGTCTTCCTGCCATAGGCACTCACCTTTATATATAGGTTGAGCCCTAGGTTTACATGAGAGTTCGGGTCATAAACGTTCCCCGTCTCCTACTCTTATTCTACTTATTCTCCAAGATAGCCTTCTCTGCCTTATCTCTTTGAGCCGGCCCGCAGGCTGAGCCGGCCTTTCTCACCGGGCCTCCGTCAAGCCAGCCCGTTGGGTATCTTCTTGGGCCCAGCAGCGAGATACCCGCTGAGCCTTATAGCTCCATGGCCGGGTCATCTCCTGCCGGGTCTTAATTGCTGGGAAATATCCCCAACACTATGGACTCAATGTGATCTTGGATCACTAAACCAAAAATGAAGAGTCTTGAGCTTTTGCCAATGTACGTCCTTAGCATTTTGAGGGGTCCACATTCCCTAGTCCTTGCCATGCCAATCATTGAACATCCTGAAATCTTTCACTTGAATGTTTATTAGTTCAATGAGATATATGTTGTTATGAATTATCAAAACCACCAAGGGAGCAAATGTACTTTCAGCCGCGTTGTTTCGAAAGCTTTCCCGAATTGATCGGGTAGCATTGTTGTCGCCGTTATACATGCACAACAGGTGCTGACACTGCCAAAGAGGTTGGACTTTTCGGCTGATGGTCGTTGCCATCACGTCTATGATGGTAAGTCCGATGTTTGTCAAACACCTCACCTTGGTAGCCAGGGTGGCTACTTCTCTGTCGTCTTTTTGGGCGGGACTCCGCGGCCTCTAGCTGAAACGCTTCTTTGGAGGATCCGAAGTAAAGGTCAGGAGCCCGGGCCGAACTAGTTCATGTAGAGGGACGTCTTCCATATAGAACCATTCGGACGCCCACGTATCGGTGTCTTCTCGAGGGGTGCCTGTGGGGTAGCCGGTCCCAGCTATGCGGCAAACCTTGACTGCCCCTACTTCATGTAACTTCCCATCCCGGGAGTAGGGCATGATGCAGAAGTACTTCCTCCATAGCCCGAAATGAGCCGCACACCCAAGGTACATTTTGCAGAGGGCGACATACCCCGCGATATGCAGGATTGAATTGGGAGTCAGGTGGTGGAGTTTGATCCCGTAAAACTCAAGCAGACCCCGGAGGAAGGGATGGAGAGGAAACCCCCGGCCACACAGAAGAAAAGGAACAAAGCACACCCGCTCATCCCCATGAGGGATGGGGTGGCTGTCAGCGTATGCCTGCCCGTCCACGGATATTAAGCCTGGGCGGGTGGAGGCTAGATCAGAATCAGGCAGGTAACTTTGGGTGGACAGTCGATCCAACTAAAGACGCGTGACGGCGCAGCTGCCCCAGTCACCCTTGAGGGGACCATGGGGGCGCTTGGAGGAGCCTGCACCACTCGCCATTACCGGAGCTCTCGAAGCTAGACTTTGGGAGGGGAGATTTGTGTTGAGAAGCGAGGGGTGAGGGCCAAGATGTGCTTTGGCGTAGCTTTGGGCCAGATGCCTGTTAATAAAGACAAAGATAGGGCGATGCTTCGACGTCTGTCCATAAAGTGGCTCAATTTCTGATGCAGTGTGGTGTTCAAGATAGCACGTTGTGGGACCGAGGCTGAGAAATGCTCATACCCAAGCTTGAATCTTGAAGAGGAACTTGCCTGTCAAGCCGAAGACTCCAAGCCGAAGTAATATGACTGAAGAAGATTGTCATCCTCGGCATTGAAGACCGGTTCGGGGGCTACTGATGGTTTCCTAGACTAGGGGGTCCCGGCCTAGTCAGTCTAGTCCATGGGCCGGACTCAAGGCCTGTTGAAGAATAAGGACTCCGGAGGCCTCCAACCCGTAGAACTAGCATATCGGGCCTCGCCGAAGACTTGGCGTGTACCCAAAGAATGTTAGATTCAACATGTAATACCTGGATGATAGCCGACCATGTGTAACCCTAGATACCCCTAGTGCCTATATAAGCCGGAGGGTTTAGTCCGTAGAAAGATAGATTCATTCATCATTACCCCTATGGTTTAGACCACAACTTACGATCTCGAGGTAGATCAACTCTGTACCTTGATACATCCACAATATAAACAAGAGCAGGACGTAGGTGACGGTGTCCTGGATTAGGGGGTGCTAACCTAGCCGGCCCGTCTCCTCGGATGGGCCGATGTGCCCCCATACGTGATCAAGATGGACTCCTGAGGCCACACACGGGAAACGCGATCGAGGCTGTCTCTACCGAAGACTTGTAGTACACTCCAAGATCTTTCCAGCCGCCTTACTCCTAGATACCGACCTTGTAACCCTAGACACCCTCCCTGGCGTGTATATAAGCCATAGGGTTTAGCCCGTAGGGGGGAACAAAGCAATATCGCTCATCTAGCCCTAGAAGTTAGACACATATTACGATCTAGAGGTAGATCAACTCTGTACTTGATACATCTCCATCAATATAAACAGAAGCAGGACGTAGGGTTTTACCTCCATCGAGAGGGCCCAAACCTGGGTAAACATCGTCTCCCTCGTCTCTGTTACCACCGATCCAAGATCCACAGCTCGGGACCCCCTACCCCGAGGTCTGCCGGTTTTTACACCGACACTGGTGCTTTCATTGAGAGTTCCGCTGTGTGATCACCAGAAGGATCGATGGCTCACCTGCAGATCAAGTGCGCCAACGGCCACGGGGATGTTTATGCCCCCGGCTAGCTTTTCGTCTTCGGCAGCATGGTATTTTGCGCCGACTCGACGGGTCACCAGACCTCTGTCGAGAACTACCCCAGGTCAGATCGTCACTTTCGGTGGCCTTGAGTACATTGCGGATTCCCGTGGCGAACTCATCCTATTGGGATGGACTCCCGGCCGGATCGAGAGCTTAGCCGGTTCTAGAGGCTCGACTCCGGAACCAAACTCTGTCACGGTGCCTCTTGAGACCCCTGACGCCACCACTCCGGCCAGTCTCTCCCCGATCGCCAGTCCGGAGATAGATCCGGCTCCCACTCCCAAAATTACGCTGGTGCCAGAATCAACTTCGGCGCAGAACTCAGAATTATGTTCAGATTCCCTTCACTCCGAAAACGCATCCGGTTACTTCGAGCTAGCCCCGCCTATGGTGCATCCATGAATCCCGAAGAGTTATCTCACCTCGATGAGATGCTTGACCGCATCCGGAGCATGTCCATCTCGGACGGCAAGATTTCGGTTTACAATCAGCTCGGACTTAAAGCCGATGATAGGGAAATTTACATGCCACCCACCACCCAGCTAGTCGCCACGATCGATGATTTAACCGACGTGTTGGACTACGGCGAAGCCTCAGACATGGAAGAAGATGCTGATGGACCCATCGAGAACGCCTTGCCCCCGGTAAACGTGGGCATGTGGACCGCCATGTCCACCTATGATGTTTACATGGTGGACACCCCCAAATTCCCTCCAAGACGTCGGCGCAGACGCCGAAGGGGCCCTAGCGGGGAACCCAGTGGCAATGATGCGACAGCCAATAATGGCGACGCGGAGAACGGCGATGCCGGTAACCGTGAAGAGGACATTCAAGCCTCCCCCGTAAGGAACGACACACCGGACCAACCTCTCAGGGACTCAGATCCCGATGACCTCTTTGAAGGGGCCGACGACAACTACATGCCAGAGTGCGAGGAGGATGAGAGCCTCGGCACCGAGGACTACATCGTCCCCAAAGACCCCTTCGAACAAGAGCGCTTCCGGCGGCACCTCGTTGCAACTGCCCGGAGTTTGAAACGCAAGCAGCAGCAGTTGCAGGCGAATATCGATGCACTAAACGAAAAGTGGATCGAGGTGCTCTCAGCCGAGCAAGACATGGAAAACCGGCGCCATAGTGCGCCGAAATCATACCCACGTAGGCGTCTCTTGCCGGAATTCGACGAGGACCTCGCTGACGACCTCAATCGACCCCCTTGAGGCCGGGACAGGCCAAGACGAGAAGACCTCAATGAACGGCCACTTCCACGCCGTTACGGCAAGGACCCCGTGGATTATCTAGATCCTCACGACGCTCGACGTCGCATTGAGGAAAACAGGGCTCCCCCTCGGTCCATCTATGGATCAAGGGGATGTGCGCCCGCCGGGCTTGACGGTTATGATGCCTGGTTGGACAGGAACGGCCGCGCCCGAGATCATGCCTACTCATGGCTCTCCCCCAACCTCCGACGATATGCTCCTTGGTCTCGAGGTCCGGCTCACCCAATCTTCTTTACAGACAGGGTGATGGAACATCAATTCCCGGAAGGGTTTAAACCTATTAACATCGAATCATACGATGGCACCACGGACCCGGCAGTTTGGATCAAGGATTTCCTCCTACACATACACATGGCCAACGGAGATGATCTCCACGCCATTAAGTACCTGCCGCTCAAGCTAAAGGGGCCGGCAAGGCATTGGCTTAACAGCCTTCCTCCTCACTCTATCGGCAGCTGGGAGGCCCTAGAAGACGCTTTTCGAGCAAACTTCCAGGGCACATATGTCCGACCTCCAGACGCTGATGACCTCAGCCGTGTCACCCAGCAGCCAGGCGAATCAGCCCGGAAATTCTGGAATTGGTTCCTCACCAAGAAGAAGCAAATTATAGACTGCTCCAAAGCCGAGGCCAGCGTTGCCTTTAAAAACAATATCCGAGATGAATGGTTGGCTTGACAACTCGGCCAGGATAAGCCGAGGACTATGGCAGCCCTGACCTCACTGATGACTCGCTTCTGTGCAGGAGAAGATAGCTGGCTCGCCCAAAGTACTCATAACGGCGAGGCAGGCACCTCGGAAACTCGCGACGCCAATGGAAAACCAAAGCGCAACAAAAATAAGCGTAGGTATAAAAATGGCGGAAGCGACACTGAAGACGGCGCAGTCAACGCACGGTTCACCGGACCTAAATCCCGGCAGAAAAGAAAACCCTTTAAAGGGAACAAAGATGGACCTAGCCAGCTTGATACGCTCCTGGGCCGCCCATGTGGAATTCATAGCACTCAGGAAAAACCAGCAACCCACACTAACAGGAATTGCTGGGTCTTTAAACAAGCCGGCAAGATAGCGGCAGAGGGTTAGAGTAAAACCCAACACCGCAGTGAAGACGAGGATGAACCTCGGCGGCCCAATAATGGAGTCGAAAAGAAGTTTCCTGACGAGGTAACAGAGGTCAACATGATCTATGTCACCCACATCCCTAAAAGGGAGAGGAAGCGTGTGCTTCGGGACGTATACACACTGGAGCCAGTCGCCCCGAAGTATAACCCATGGTTGGTTTACCCGATCACGTTTGACAAGCACGATCATCCGACCAGCATCAGACACGGCAGATCGGCGGCACTCGTCCTGGACCCTATCGTTGATGGTTATCATCTAACACGCGTCCTCATGGATGGAGGAAGCAGCCTTAACCACATCTACGAGGACACAGTTCGGAAGATGGGCATCGACTCATCTCGGATCAAGCCGAGCTCTACCACCTTTAAAGGTGTCATTCCAGGCGTCGAAGCCCGCTGTACCGGAGCGGTCACCCTAGAGGTAGTCTTCGGCTCACCAGAGAACTTCAGAAGCGAGGAGTTAATCTTCGATATTGTCCCATTCCGAAGTGGATACCACGCGCTCCTAGGGCGCACGACCTTTGGACGCTTTAACGCAGTCCCGCATTATGCCTACCTCAAGCTCAAGATGCCGGGACCTAACGGTGTGATCACAGTTAATGGTAACACCGAACGTTCACTTCGGACAGAGGAACAGACCGCGGCTTTCACAGCCGAGGCACATGCGTCCGAGGAGGCAGCCCGCAGCGATAAACGTGCCGCCCGCTCTTTAAAGCACGCCCGGGCTGCACAGATCGACCTCGGCCAGGTACCCCCGCACCCGAAATAGGGATATAGGCTCCTCACGTGCCCTCTTTGGAGTGGGCACTACGTCCCAAGGGTGCATAATTTCGCATTGAAGATTCCCTGAGTCGTCGAGCAGCCAAAAATATACTCAAACGTCGACGCGGATCAACCAAGCAAAGACGTGGCTTTGAGCCCCTGCACAGGCAAGTATCTGTAAAAGAAACAGCCAAACATGACTACATCTATGTGGTTTTAACCACATAGTGACTTCGGCAACACCTCCTTTAAAGGAACTCGGCCAATCAAACACTTAAAGTGTATAAAGGGCCGGAAGGGCATCAACCTTCACAAATTCCTCACCATTAATGGTGAACATCTTGTCAACAGTGCGGAAACGCAGACGTGCGGCACGTAGCGGCCCGGGTTCTTTAAAATCCGTTAGCAATTACCCGCCCTGTTTCTTCCCTTCCTTCTTTACCATTTACATTATACTATTTCAATTACTCTCGTCACAGCTGGGCATGTACACGATTGATATCATGAAATAAAGAAACTATGCCCCTTCCAGGTCTCTATTGTATTTCTTTATCAGCATAGCCCTTCTGGGACGAAGAAGTTCTCTAAAAAGATGCAATTGTATAACAAGTCCGAAGTACTCGGCGTCTCGGATTTTGGCCTTATATGCATCAGTTTTGAACCTGGATTTCGGTCAATAGTTGGGTTGCCCTGCTCCTATGTGTACCCCTTACGTTTCCGACAAATTCGGCTAAGGGCGTAATGGGAGAACCACTGCGATTGCGCCACCAGGTTAATTGGCATAGCGCCTCAGTGGAGAAAGCCGAAAACTGACTATCTAGGTATGCGCAAACTGGTCCACCATCCGTAGACCGCGTCAAGCAATGTGACGATAGAGATCACCCGTGTTAAACGAAGGGCTTTTATTCCTAGCCGAAGTGTGTCATTGTATAGACCTCGGCCGACCCGGCCGAACACTTCCCACACCAGGAGCTGGTTATCAGCCCCCACAGTCAAACTCCTATGACTAAGTGAAAGGTATAAAGCCCCTATAGTCTTATTGCCTAGTTCCTATAAAGCACCGACCACCTCCGGGTACCGAGACATCGGCTAAGGGTTAAGTGTGCCTTAAGGAACACCCTTTGTATAACCTACACGGGGGCTGAAGCCGATGACTGGCCACTCTCATTTTAACAGTCATATCGGAGGAAAAATTAATTGTAAAACAAAACACATGGAATTTCAAACCATCTTCATTTCAACCAAAAGATCAAGTTTTATACATCATAAACTTCGGCATTCCGAAGTACTATCTAAAAATACATAGTGTCCTTTGGACACATCGCTTCTGTGGTCCGAGCTCCCGCTTCCACCTCGGCGGTGCGCGGCTTGTCGGCAGGAGGGCCCACGGCACATGTCTCTGCATCAACCTTGCGGAAGTGCGTCTTCACGCAGGCGTACGCCCTTCGCGCCCCTTCGAAGCACGCGGACCTCTTCCAGCGATTCACACAAGGCACGGCGTCTCGGAGATGGGCTGTAAGGCCAAAGAGGCTCTTCGGCTTGGCTTTGGCAGGCCACAACGCGATGCAGAGATCCTGGAGCGCCGGTCTCGTCATGCGAAACAGCTCCACCAGCTGCTTCACTCAATGATTCAGCAGCTACGCGGACGGCGACCCTGGAAACTGCCCCCAGAAGGCCTTCTGTGCCTCGTGGCCCGCCACCTGGCCAAAGTATGCCACCGCATCCGCCGCGCTCTGTGGGAGATCCGCAAAGACCTCTGCAGAACGCCATAACTGGGTGAGCTCGACACACCCTTTGCTGCCAAACGAACACTACAGCGAAAATATCTTACCCGAGGCGATTTGCTCCACTTGCTGGTGCACCTCGCGGTCAGCTCGGGCCAAGGTCTTGAGCTCGGAGTGGGCACGTTGAAGCTTCTCGAGCTCCTCCTTCGTTCGTTACCCCTCCTCCTGAAGCTTGTCGTGTGCTTCGAACACGCCCTTCAGGGTCTCCTCGACCTCCAGCACCCGTGCTTGGTGCTTCTCCCCGGCTGCCTTCTCGGCGGCCCGGGCCTTCTCAGCCGTGGCGGCAGCAGCCTCCTGCTGCCGCACCTCCTTCCGAGCCCTTTTGATCTCGGCCTTGAGCATCTCCAGCTCAGCTAACGCTACTGTTGTCAAAACAGTTCGGCCTTAGTTGTTTTCTTTAACAAAACATGTCATACCTCCTTCATCTAGAGTACAGGGCAAGTTTAAACTTGCTTACCTTGAGACTGCTCGAGTTTCTGGTTTACCAGGATGAGCTCTTCCTGGGACCCCTCTAGCTTCCGGTTCATCTCCGCGATCTCCTCGGAGACGGAGTCCGGAACCGAGGTCGACACCTGGCACAAAAACAGAGATACTCATTGTAAAGAGAAAATTTAAAACACTCAAAGGCTCCAGGACTGCTGCCTCAAGCAGCACCCTGGGGGCTACTTAACGGGCTCCTAATTAATCAAACGACCCCAATGCCGGTTTCTTGAAACCGACTTCGGGCTCGGGGGCTACTCACTCACTAAGCCGTTTAGCAGACTGTACTTTTATGTCCTCGGACAAAACTCATAAAACAAACAACTTAAATAAACAAATTTAATGCGCAGAAAGGGTACCTCGAAACCTGCTATGAGGTTCTTGAAAACCTCATGCAGGCCGGCCCCTGCGGACCGGTAGCCCTATAGCGCCGAGCCTATCAAGGCACGGTGCTCCTCCTTGATGGAAGAACCCTTCAGGGCGTCCTCCATCTCCTCGGTCCACCCCGCGCCGGCCCGTCCTTGGATAGTTGGCTAGGGTGGAGGGATGACCTCGGATGCATCCACCCGGGCAGCCTCCGCATGGGGTGGCGGAGCCGAGGTAGACGCCGGCTGGGCCAATGATTGGCCCAGCCCTTCTTCGATGACCTCGAGGCGCTCCGTCCCCGGGTCTTGTTGGGCCAAGGTATTGACCTCGACCATGATCGCCACCTCGTCGGCCCCCGTCATGTTGACATCGGGCACCAGGGTGGATGTTGCCTCCCCTAGTCCGTCATGCGTCGGGGGAGGAGCGGCGGGCTCTGGAGTCCCGCTGGCGGATGGCAACCCGCTCGAAGAACCGCTCGGGATTACCCTCGACGGACTGCATGTGAAAAGTTGCTTCTGTAAGATTTCCCTCGCTGAAAAAATGACTCAAGGATGGAAGACAAGGACAAGGGCTTACCCTCGGGGTGCCGGTTTCTTCCTCCCCACAGCGAGGAGGTCTTCCTCTGAGTCACCGGAGAGCTCGGCCCTCTCTGACGACTTGTTGGCAGCCTCGGATGAGGCTCGCCTCGGCCTCTTTGGGCCCTTCGGCGGCATGCCCACGTCGGCGTCTTCTAACGCTGACCTCTTCCCCTTCGGAGGGGGAACCTCCTCTTCCTCACCCTCCTCGGCGTCGCCATCTTGGGTGGCGGAGGTGTGAGTCTCTTCGGACCGGATGACTGAAGTCCCCCGGGTCCGAGCACTTGACCTCCCCTTCTGGGACTTCGTCCCTTTGGGGGCCACCACATGCGGCTCCTCGGTCAGAAGCGCTGAGAGCAAGGGAGTTGGGGGCTGCTCTGGCAGTGGGGCCAGGCATCGTACCCCTTGTACCCAGGCCAACCACTTCTGCAAAATATCAAAACACGATGATTCAAGTAAAAACTTTACTCCTCAGTGCAATGAGCAAAAAACAATGATTGAAGGGCAGAACCACTCACCGTGGGGGGGGGGGGGGGGCTCATAGCCGTGTTCGAGGCCGCGGTCCTCCCCTTCCTTGGGGATCTTGTCATTGGCCAGCTTCATGAGCCTCGTCCACATGGCGGCCAAGGTGGAGCGGAAGAGGTGATGGTGTCCATGTCCTCGGGCTTTTGTGCCCACATCGGGGTGGCCCGAAGTTGGAGAAGGAGTATGCGGCGGTTGAGCATGACATTGATGATGTCGGCTAGCTCAACCTTCCCCGTTGTGGACCACCACAAGATCATGTCGATCAGGGTCTCCACCTCTTCTGGCTTCCCCCAGGCGACACCCTTCTCCTTTCAGGACTTGAGCTTCTTGGGAGGTTCGGCTGAGAAGGCCGGGAGCTCGGTTTGACCAGGGGAGAATGGCTCGGTGATGTAAAACCACTCTCTCTGCCACTCTTTCACTGTTTCGATGAAGGTGCCCTTGAACCAGGTGGCCCCTTGGTTTTTACTGATCATGGCCCCTACGCACTCCGTGAGATCCGAGCCGCTCGACTTCGGTTTGATTCCGAAGAGCTTCAGCCACAAGCCGAAGTGCGGCTCACAGCGGAGGAAGGCCTCGCAGACCGTGATGAAGGCAACGAGGTGGAGAACGGAGTTGGGGGCCAGGTGGTGGAAATCTAACCCGTAATAGTACATTATACCGCGCACGAAGGGGTGCAGCGGGAACCCCAGGCCTCGGATGATGTGGGGGACGAAGACCACCCGCTCCCCGGCATTGGGAGCGGGCACCAGCTGGCCGGCCACTGGAGCATGGGCGGCGATGGCGGGGGTCAGATACCCCGCGTCGCGCAGCTCTAAGATGGTCGTGGCCGTCACAATGGAGCCGCCCCAGTGCCCCTTGAGGGTGTCGGCCATGGCTGGTTGAGGGGTTGGGCTCGTGAAAGGGAAAGGCGGGCAGGTTGGATCTGGGCGCTGTAGCTAGACGAAGCAGTAGTGGGGGGAGAATGGGAGCGTGGGCTATTGCGCTGTCCTCCCTTTTGCTCTTATAAGCCTATGAAAGGCCAAGAGTCCCCCTCGCTGCGCCGATAAATTCGCGGTTGCCATAAAAAATGCCGTTGAAGCATATGGGGGGAAACGAAATCTTGATGATATCCCTGAGAAAGCGGGCACGATCTCTGCCTCGAAGGGACGTTCCAGTAAAAAGGCTGCCTCAAACCATGATTTGAGGGGGAGGCGGTAACTGCTCGACCTGTCGTGGGGCAAGCCTCTCCGATAAAGTTGTTAGGCCGGATTGGATCATTCATACCTGAACGACAAGCCTTCGGGGCTAAGATATCTACCCACTTTGGGCAGGGTACAAGCTCGGTTGGACCACGGATGTTGATACTCCATTAAGAGAATCCAAAATGCAAAGTGGAACTCGTCTGTCAAGCCAAGGACTCCGGATCCGAAGTGATGTTTGTTGAAAGTTGTCCTCGGCGTAGAAGGCCTATTCGGGGGCTACTGACGGTGTCCTGGATTAGGGGGTGCTAACCTAGCTGGCCCGTCTCCTCGGATGGGCCGATGTGCCCCCATACATGATCAAGATGGACTCCGGATGCTACACACAGGAAACGCGATCGAGGCTGTCTCTACCAAAGACTTGTAGTACACTCCAAGATCTTTCCAGCCGCCTTACTCCTAGATACCGACCTTGTAACCCTAGACACCCTCCCTGGCGTGTATATAAGCCATAGGGTTTAGCCCGTAGGGGGAACAATGCAATATAGCTCATCTAGCCCTAGAAGTTAGACACATATTACGATCTCGAGGTAGATCAACTCTGTACTTGATACATCTCCATCAATATAAACAGAAGCAGGACGTAGGGTTTTACCTCCATCGAGAGGGCCCGAACCTGGGTAAACATTGTCTCCCTCGTCTCTGTTACCACCGATCCAAGATCCACAGCTCGGGACCCCCTACCCCGAGGTCTGCCGGTTTTTACACCGACAGTAGGGTTTACCTCTTTAAAGAGGGCCCGAACCTGGGTAAATCATCGTGTCCCTTGTCTCATGTTACCCATCGATCCGATCTCATAGCTCGGGCCCCCACCCGAGATCTGCTAGTTTTGACACCGACACATGTATTAAAGTACTATTTGATATGATTCATAATGTATAACGTATTATATTAAACATAAAACTTGTTGTGGTGTTTATGCCAATGAGCACGGTTCGGGGAAACAAACTGTGTGCAATGCTTAAGTGCAATACAAACAATCTATAAGAGGAACACGTATGCGATGAACATATTAAAGCACACGCTTCACCTGTTAGGACACGTGTGCAATACTTATCTACTCTATAGACGGTATTTTGAAATGAGGCATGTGGTATAGATAGTTTAACGCACACGTTACACAAGAAAAGTAACGTTTGCCATGACTAGATCAAAGCAAATGGTTTTAGTGTGGAAATTGTCAGTATTGTAACGTCATCACACAAAATTGGTCTGAACAAATTGCCCATGATTGCCCAACTAATCGCAGAGGATTCCTTCAATAGAAGACGTGTGGGGCAGTTTTGTCATCGCAGACGTTTTTGCTTTGGTCAGCGATGGACCTGTAACACCCCAAAAATTTAGTCATATTTTTATCAAGTAAAATTTGGCTAAAAATAAAATTTTGGATTATATCAGGTCTTTTATTAATTTCAGACTCTTTTCTATTTTCTGCTTTCCAAAATTCTTCCCTCCATAGAAAATTATTTGGAAAATATTGTGGGCTTTGGAAGTTTTCTTAAATCATTTCATTTATATTTTAATAACAGTAGGAAATATTTTCATAATAAATTTTTTCCCAAGATAATCATTTGTATGGCATTTTCAATACTTGAATTGCTTCTGTTGCTCTACAACTATTTTAAATAATTCTTTTAAAATTCCACAAAAATTATGAGGGGTCATGTGATACCTATAGATCACTTTTATGCAAAAACCCAACTTGGACTTTTGAAAATTTTGAGCACAACATCCTCTTTTCAATTCTGTCCCATTTCTAGGTTATAACTGCAACCCTAATTTTCCTTCATTAAACAATTCTGAAATTTTTCCCACCCATAGTCCTTCCAACCATACCCTTAAGTCCAAAAGATCAGCTCCAATTGCCTCATTTACGTGCACCAAATAATTCTCTGTATTTTCAATCCAGAACTAAATTTCATTCAAACTTGCACTGGCAAGTTTTTCTTTTTTCCAAAACAACCACACCATCATCTCTACCATCTAATGAGGCATCATCCGGCCAATTTTCATAGCTAACAAAAATGCCTAGATTGCCTTAGCATTCTGTCAAGCAGGTTGTGAGCATGATAGAAATTTTGTAACCTTCTAAATTGCATTTGAAACTTGCCCACCTAGCTACACCAGCATGTCCATCATCACCACCACCCATACTAGCACACGTCTGCCAAAAACCAGCTCTTTTGGGACAGCCTAGCTCACCATGGCATTTGATCGAGCACTCTGTGTGCGTGCTCTGGACGCGGCCAGAGCACCCGGACTGCACGTCCTCACCCGAGTCCTGCCACCCTCGCTGCTGCCTCCCCGGGTTTTTCCCCACCCCAGCTAGAGCCTGCCGACGCCCCGCGACCTCGCCGACACCTCCTCTTGTCGCCTGGCGCTGGCCAGCACCGACAACCACCGACCCGAGCCGCCGCCATCGTCTCACGAGCTGCCAGCACCCCCTCCTGGACGGTGGACTCCTCCAGAGGCCCTCCGCACCGCAACCACCTCCCCATCGACCTCACCGGCCTCACCCACCGCCATGAATGGCCACCACAGCCGTGCCGTTCTCTGGAAGCAGCAAACTGACCTTGCCTGCCTATAAAAGGCCACCCCAAGCCTCATTCCGCATCAATGTAGCTTCACCATCAACCCAATCACCCTCCAGAATGAGCACGGAGCTCGGGGATGCCGTCTTCTCCCTCTCCAGCAACTACGGCCGCCGCCACTGCCTCGTTGTATCCGGCGCATCCAAAGCCTCCCTCTCTTCGTTCCTCCTACCAAAACCTTCCTCGTGGTCCCACGAATTCATCCCCACCTTCAATTCTACCGAGGAAGCACCGTAGTTGAAATCCACGATTCCACCTTCGTCGGAGTTCTTCGGGAATACTCGCGGCCGGCAACTCCATCCATCCTAGCGATCATGGCCAGCACTGGATGAACCGCCACAACCTCCTAATCACGATGGTGGTCTCAGCTCCCCGAACGGTGCCGCCGTCCGCCGGCGAGCCTCGCCGGAGCGCCGCCTCTATTCGGCCAGAGGAGAGCGCGCGCGCGGGCGACTGGTCAAACCTGACCAGTGGGGCAGGCGGGCCCACGGTTAGTGACACAGCGCCCCGCCAGCTCAGCTTAAGTGGAGACGTATTTCTGCGGAGTACGTTTTCACTTCTCAGAAAGTGTATAACCATAAATATGTCTCCGACGTCGACAGCCTCCCGCGCGGCCGAGCGGCTGGGCCAGGCCCAATGGCGCCAGGCAGCTAAACAGCGCTCAGGGCGCACCTCTACTCTTTCCTCTTTTTCTTTTCCAGCAAATTTCCAATAATCCTACAACAATCATTTCAACACCAAATTTGATGATTCTAATTTCTAAAAACTCCTAAATTCATGATCTATTAATCCAGCTGGGGTGAACATTTTTCCTAAGCTTTATCTCTGCTGGATCTGTTAAATAGCCCATTTCTTAATTTATCTCAGCTTAGAAATTTCCTAGGAAAATCATATGAACTCCAAATCAATTAATTATTTTTCTGATATTCCTCATTTTTCATCTAGTTTATTTTAGTATTTATTTCAAAATTTTCCAAACAACTTTTTAGCACTGTTTTGGCTTTATGTGGTGATTGCAATATTTTTGAAAATAGGAAATGGAGGGAAGATAAAATTTTCAAAGTTTTGGAGTGCACCCAACACTTCTGCATGCTCAAGGCAAGCATCTTGAACACTTGATATGGTGAATGCATAGTTGATTGTTGCTAGAATAATAGAATCATGAACATGTTGAATTCAAATAAAATTTGCATATTGTTGGTTATGCATGCATGATCCCTTGAAAATATTTTTATCCTTATTTAAACTTGAAGCATGAGTGAGCATGGTTATTTTCACATGTCATATCTATCTATGTTGGTCTGGGCTAATCTGCAGGAAAGAATCAGTCACGAGAAAAGTGACCGTGAGACTGAATTCTCGTTGAGACGAGAATGGTCAGTGAGGGCATGTTGGGACATGCCAGTTGGTGACCCTGTTGGGTACTACCAAGGAAATATATTGTGCTAATCACTGCAGGAAAACTTAAACCTCCTGAGTCGACCGTAGATCGAGTCTTGTTCCGGTAACCCCCATACTTGTTTCGTGCTGCCACTTGTCCCTGCTACAGGTAGGGTATGGTTCAGTAAGTTGTTAACCCCTTTCCATGCACACACCGTACAGAGGTTATAATGCCAGTCATCGGATCTGGGGGCATGGGTGTATCCGGCTGGGCCGAGAGGGGGGCACCCCTTGTAATCCGCGCATATTAATAGTGATCCCATGCTATTCGAGATGATGGTCTCCCCGTCTTAGAGTTTTTCTTGAACGATGCTTTGGGTGATTCCTGGCATCCGGAAAGTTAATCTGGTGTGTGCTGGTCAGGTGTGTTTTCAACCCAAAGACCGTAATGGGAATTAGTCAGCGTCTCGGTGTTGGCTAAAGAAATCCTTTACTTGTGGGTAAAGAGTACACCCTCTGCAGAGTTATACCTATTCGAATAGCCGTGTCCGCGGTTAAGGACTACAGTCTGGGTTGGTCAAGTGTTGGTCTTAGTTTCGGTCTCTGGAGGAAATAATTAAAATTGAGCATGGTTCATTTTGCAGAATAATTATTGTCACCGCTGGTGCTATTATGAATATTATTTTTGACATGAATATTATTGTGGACTAACCTTTTCCTCTTATGCGCAACCTTGAGTATCTCTTGGGATGGCTAGACTACCCGAGATACTCATTTTTATATTTTCTGAATATCTCTTCGGATGGCTAGACTACCTGAGATACTCATTTTTATTTTTCTGAATATCTCTTGGGATGGCTAGACTACCCGAGATACTCATTTTTATTTTTCTGAATATCTCTTGGGATGGCTAGACTACCTGAGATACTCATTTTTATTTTTCTGAATATCTCTTAGGATGGCTAGACTACCTGAGATATTCATTTTTATTTTTCTGAGTGTCTCTTGGGATGGCTAGACTACCTGAGATACTCAGTTTTATTTTCTTTTCTGAGTATCACTTGGGATGGCTAGTCCACCTGGATACTCACTTATTTTCAAGACCTCTCGAGGCGTCGCTTTCAGACACCCGTTTGGCATTTCTTTTCAAGACCTCTCGAGGCGTCGCATTTAGACACCCGTTTGGCATTTCTTTTCAAGACCTCTCGAGGCGTCGCATTCAGACACCCGTTTGGCATTTTCTTGGAATTCCTCGGGCGTTGGATTCCTTGATTTACTACTAACATGATTTATTTATTCTTCCGCACCGTATTAATATTTATCATACCATGCTTTAATTTCGGTCATCATATGCATATAATTTAGTCCATCATGAGCATATTCATTTGGTATATCTTTTGTTCATACTGCTTGAGAGTACATTCAAACGTACTCACTGGCTTGTCCCTGGCTATTTAATTGGCCAGGTCAGGATTTCAACGAGGAGTACCACAATGACGACCGTGCGGAGCCTAGGATAGAAGTCACGCGGGATAGGAATTATCCGGGTTAGCTGTTCCTATGGGAATGGAACCCCATCGGTGTTGGAGAACCACGAGTCGCTTCCGTCACCCGTCACCAGAAATCGTTGTTGTATCATTAGACCTTTATGGTCTTGTATCCAATTCTTGTAATTGCTTGGTAATCTGTAACAAGGACGTGTCCACCAGTAACAGTAATCCTGGGGCTGGTGACGACACGAGGGGTTAATTTCTGGGATATCGTGTCCCAGAAATCCGGCCCCGACAGGACCCCCCCATCACCAACCCACTCGAGCACACGTTTTCGGAAACTGTCTGCGATTGGGGATTCAAACCATGCGAATAACGGTTGTGTGTACTAGTGTCTCTAGATCATCAAGACCTCCTAAGGGAGAAGGATCTATCTAGACCAGCAAGCCCTCACCCCCTTGTGGATTTGGGAAGAACTACCCTGGCTACTCTCTCTTAGTTGAGTGTAGATCCTGTTACCATGTGTGGATTTGTGGAAATAGTGCATGTGTGATTTGGATCTTTTCTTTGATTGTATGTTCCCCCTGTGTTCTTGTTATTCCTCTTGATCCATCTTCAAAGTGTGTCCTACATCACTAGGCTACAGTTTTATCGAGGCATGAAGGCGAGGAAGGTAACCAAACTGACCCGTACACATTAGTTATTTCTTTGCATTTCATGCCACCCAATCAAGTCATGCATGTCTTCTCTTCAAAGAATCAAGTCATGCATGCATGTCAGCCACAAATTTTTTACGTTAAATTTTGTGTTGTCATAAATGGTATTTTGCGGTGGACACTTGAAGTAAAATATATAGTTCATACTTGATGGTGCGTTAAGTTAAATTCAAAGTTTTTTTTATACACCATCTTTTCACATACTTCATAGGTTTTATATTTTAAAATTTTGAACCAAGAACACTCTTATATTTGTTGTTTCATTAGTTTTAGTCCTTTTAAGCACATATTTATGAAAAGCAATTCAATACACCCGACTAATCAACAATTTGTGCGAGCCACCTGATACGTCTTCAACGTATCTATAATTTATGAAGTATTCATGCTATATTTACATCAATTCTATATGGTTTTGGTGCACTTTTATAATATTTTTATGGACTAACATATTAATCCAGTGCCAGTTCCTATTTTTTTGCATGTTTTTTGTTTCGCAGAAAAACCATGTCTTGGAAGGTCCAAACGCGATGAAAATTTACGGTGATTTTTTATGGACCGAGAAGGACCCTAGAAGCTCTAGGAGGCAACCAGAAGAGGGTCGAGGGGCCCACAAGCCACTAGGGCGCGCCCCAGGGGGTGGTTGCACCCCCTGGCTTGTGGGGCCCTACGACACTCGTTTGGCGTGATTCTGACGCTGAAAAATCCTATAAATAGGGAAACCCCCAGAAAGAAACCTAGAATAATTTCTCCATCGTCGTAAGCCTCTGTTCTGAAGCGATCTCATCTGGAGGCCTTCTCTATCGCCCTGCCGGATGGGAAAACCATTGGGGAGGCCATCTTCATCGACCTTGTTGCCTCCATGGTGATGCGTGATACGTCTCAAGGAATCTATAATTTTTTATTGTTCCATGCTATTATAGTATCAATCTTGGATGTTTTATATGCAATTATATGCAAGTATATATCATTTTTTGGGACTAACCTATTAACCTAGTGCCCAGTGCCAGTTGCTGTTTTTCTGCTTGTTTTTGGCTTTTCAGAAAATCAATATCAAACGGAATCCAAACGAAGAAAAAACTTTGGATTAATTTTTTCTGGACCAAGAGAGACCCTAGAAGGTTCGGAGAAGATCGGAGGAGTCACGAGGGAGCGACAAGCTCAGGAGGCGCGCCTAGGGGGGTAGGCGTGCCCCCCAGGCTTGTGGGCCCCTCGTGGCACATATTGACCTAATTTCGCCTCTATAAATTCTCAAATATTCCCAATATACCAGAGAGCCACATGAAATAACTTTTCCGTCGCGGCAAGCTTCTGTTCTTCCGCGATCCCATCTGGAGGCCTTTTCCGGCACTCTGCCGGAGGGGGAATCGATCACGGAGGGCTTCTACATCAACCTTGCTGCCCTTCCGATGATGTGTGAGTAGTTTACCACAGACTTACGGGTCCATAGCTAGTAGCTAGATGGCTTCTTCTCTCTCTTTGATCTTCAATACCATGTTCTCCTCGATCTTCTTGGAGTTCTATCCAATGTAATCTTCTTTTGCGGTGTGTTTGTTGGGATCCGATGAATTGTGGGTTTATCATCAGATTATTCATGAGAAATATTTGAGTCTTTTCTGAACTTATTTATGCATGATTGTTATAGCTTTGTATTTCTCTCCGATCTATCCGTCTGGTTTGGCCAACTAGATTGATTTATCTTGCAATGGGAGAGGTGCTTTGTAATGGGTTCAATCTTGTGGTGCTCTATCCCAGTGACAAAGTAGGGGACAAGACACATATTTGTATTGTTGCCATTAAGGATAAAACGATGGGGTTTATTCATATTGCTTGAGTTTACTTTGTCTACATCATGTCATCTTGCTTAAGGCGTTACTCTATTTTCAGTAACTTAATACCCTAGATGCATGCTGGATAGCGGTTGATGGGTGGAGTAATAGTAGTAGATGCAGGCAGGAGTCGGTCTACTTGTCTCAGATGTGATGCCTATATACATGATCATTTCCATGAATCCATCATAACTATGTGATTTTCTATCAATTGCCCAACAGTAATTTGTTTACCCACCGTATGCTATGTGTTCGAGAGAGAAGCCTCTAGTGAAAACTATGGCCCCCGGGTCATTTATCTATCATATATAAAATCCAAAAATACCTTGCTGCATTTTATTTCCTTTATTTTGTTTTGCAATTTATTTATCTATCTATCACTATCAGAATTAATCCTTGCAAGTAACCGCCAAGGGGGATTGACAACCCTCTTGTTCGCGTTGGGTGCAAGTATTTGCTTTTGTGTGTGTAGGTGCTCACTACAAAAAAAACACTTGCGTGATGATACGTCTTTGTCATAGTAGGTTAAGTTTTCTATCAAGCAGGTACATCCGTGACAATTTTATGACAGAATCAAGATTGTCATACCTGTGCTGTCAAAGAAGTGTTCCATGACAATACAGAAATTATCATCACGGAAGTGTCCACTTCCATGACGATAAATATCGCATCATGGAAGTGTTTTCATCAAGGGTGACCGACACGTGGCATCCACCGTAACGGGTGATTGTTAAGCTATCGGGTTCCGGTTTGGATTCGATAACCCGTTAACAGCACAGACCAATGGGGATTTTCCATGTGTAAAATTCTCATTGGCCCAAGGAACCACGTGTCAGCTCGGCGTGGTGACAGATGTCATTCCTCCAATGGACGAGATGGGCCTATGGAAATGTTACACGTGGCATGGCCCAACAGTGGCCCATTGAGGTTTAAAAGGCCGGCCTAGTCGAAATAAGCGGGCCGGCCCATTTATGGCCTACTTTTGTCTGGCCCATTTACAAAAACGTCCCATAAGAGATATTCCAATTCGTCAATGGCCCATTAACGATTTGACACCATTGCGGCACATCATCTGTTCTAGCCCGTTAACAACCCGCTATGTCTTTGGGTTCATTTGTCGGCTGAGGTTCTTTCGGCCTATTAGAGGCCCATTATAGAGATGAGCCAATTTCCAGGCTGTACGACTTTCAGACCGTTATAGGCCCATTATAGGCATGGGCCAATTTCCTGGTGGTACGTATTTCGGCCTTTTAGTGGCCCATTAGGGATTTGGGCCAACTTCCAGTCTGGTGTACCTTTCGGCCTGTTAATGGCCCATACCGTAGTTGGGTCATTTACATTCCGACCTGACTTTCGGCCTGTTAGTGGCCCATGTTCTCCGTGGCCCAATTCCAGTCTGACATGAATTTCGGCCTGTTAAAGGCCCGTTTTGTATATGGGCCCACTTATGGCCCGAATGGCTTTCGGCCTATTAACGGCCCAACATCGAAATGGGCCAAGCAGTAATTTTGATCAATTTCGGCCTGCTAATGGCCCGTAGGCACGTTTCCACTGTTGGAGCCCAATCGAGGTTTTGGCCTGCTAATGGCCCGTCAACTAATTGGGCGTACTTTAGATTTGGGCCTGCTACGGGCCCGTCAAATAATTAGGCCTACCTTTCATTTGGGCCTTCTAACGGCCCGTCAATTAATTGGGCCTAACTTACATTTGGGCCTGCTAAATTTCCTGCATGGCTACATGCCCATTGAATGACAGGGCCAAATACAGTCCATCAAAGGCGCACGACGATTTAGGCCCAACTATTACTTTCAACCCATTAAGAGGAACAATTATGGCCTGTGGCAAAGCCCATCTAGTAACTGCAGGCCCACTACGAGGCCATTACAGGCCCTGGGCCGTTCCCTTAGAAGAAGGGCCCACGCCGCTTTATTCCAGTTATTAATTTCACTGCATATTTTGGCTTGTTTGCCGCCAGTTGAGGTTTCGGCCCAGAAAGCTCGGGTGCAACCCCTCGCTAAGCAAACATACGCATAAAAGGAAAAACGTAGCACATCGAAGCATATATTACAGGAAATTACATCCACTAGGCAATCAAAGATTGATGCCAGTGCAAATAAACGAACAGAGCTTAACGATCGACAACCTCACAATCTGCAACCTCAGCACGGATGACGCCCATAAGCATGTGAGCAAGTTCTTTCTTCTTTGCTATACTGACACTGAAATCATCGATCAGTTGTTGTTGCGCAAGAATGTGCACCTCTGATTCCTCCACGATTTCCATCATTGCTTCAGCCAGTAATTGGTTCACAAACGTACATCTTTTCCATTGGATTCGAGACAGAGGAAACTGAACAGATTCATATGGGGATTTTGGCAGGCTTGTATCAATGATAGTGGAAAGTGTCTCGACCACTTTATCATAACTTAGATTAGAGGGGAAACTGAACAGATTAATCAAGAGTTATTGCCATATTACCTTCGCTAGATTTATTGGAGAGAAACAATGGGGTTGCCTTGCTGTCTTGAGACTTTTTCATATTATCTTCAGCAGCCTGAACCAAATCATCGGCCAGGTCAGTTAATACTTAATAGGAAAGCAACATTGACACAATGAACGTTTGGGCAACCAGACCACACCAGCCTACACCGAATTAACACAACATGTCACTGCTATCATCAGCCAGGTAAGTTAATAGGAAAGCAACATTGACACAATGAACGATTGGGCAAACAGACCACACCACTAGATTTTAGTAATGTGCAATATATGAGATAGTACAATCATGCAACTCAATATGCAAAACTACCAGACAGTTTCCCTTACAAAAATCTACATTAGCGCCTTAATTATACATTTTGCTACAAGTAAATTTAGATCAGATAATTGGTGTAGGGTACTGAAGGTTGGATTCACGCCCATGCTCCTTAATAAACTACATACTGATGTAAAATAATAGTGATATACACCATGTACTTACATCAGCATTGGAGCGCAGAGCATTGCTGGAAGATACTTTCCTCAACCACGATCCCAGTTTAGAATGTTTGTTGTCCTTTAAGCATATTTTCTACAACAAAGATGTGTAAGACAGCTGTAGAATATATAAGATCAAATGTGATCTAAATGCTATAAAATTTCATGACGGGAGGATATGCACATGCTTCCTAGCAAGGAGTTGACTTGTTTTTGGTGAACTGGAGCTGACTTGTTCTTTGGCCACTGGAATCTGGTTATTATCTGGAGGACTTGGGTTTCTCTGTGCTGGAGCAGTTCCGATGAATAGTTGAGTTGGGTTACTATCTCCTGGAGTTTGGATCTTTTGCAAAGAACTTGTTTGTACCCCTTCAGATTCTAACATAGCCCTCTTCGGCTTACATGCCTTGTACAGAAGAATGGTGCTTCAGTTATAAAACATGCTATGGTAGAGAGATGGAATAGGTACTGAAGAATAGAAAGGCATGACATATTGACATGTACTCCCTCCATCCGGAAATAAATGGATGTGTATAAACGTATTGTAGTTCTAGATACTTCCATTTTTTATGCATTTCTGCCACAAGTAATATAGACGGAGGGAGTATGATGTACTCCCTCCGTAAAGAAATATAAGAGTGCTTAGATCACTATTTCTTTACACAGGGAGTATAAGCTAAGGCTACGACAGGATAACATAGTAAAAGAAACAGTAGTTGAATGTAAAAGTGTATGATAGCTGGAATAGATACAGAAAACTAGCAAGGCAGAATATTCACATGTCTGATGGGCAAACTAAGATCACATTGCAACAGAACAGTAGAACAACACTTCAATGTATAAAACCATGATATGGTAGACGGATGGAGTACATACTGACGAACAACAATGCATGAGATATTCATATGGATGATGTCCAAACTAAGCAGATGGCATTGCAGCAGAGTAGAATGACAGTACTTGAATTTGAAAAGATGTTATCATGAATGGAATAGGTACAGACAAACTGGAAGGCATGACATATTCACATGTATGATCAGCGGGCTAAGCACATGGCATTGCAACAGAGTAGATGCATTGCAAGACATTATATGCATGATGCTACCCATATCACGGGTCAAGTTAGAGAAAAGACCTTCTGGGGTGAATAGGAATCATTATCTCTCTGCAACTCTTCTGAAGAACTACATTTAACTGTTCCATCATATTAAATTTCATCGACGTCGAGTATGTTGGCCGTTGCATTACTCCGCGAGTTTCTTTTAGTGGATTTGTTCTCATATTCAATATCACTGTGTGCAATAATATCTGACATGCATGGAAAACAACTAGTAGTGAGATTATGTAATGAGTGCCTGTAGGAGACGACATAAATACTAGGAGTCAACTTAAATAGCAACAACAGGTTGTGTCGGGGGGATGATCCCCGGGTAGGCCACGGAGCCCGGAGACCCTTTTTCAAAACATCGGGGCAGGCCAAACCCCTCAATCCGGCTGGCCCGTGCGCCGGCTCCCCGGCGCGAGCCGGCTCGGCATGGCGACCCGGCCCGGCCGGCTGGCCCACGCCGACTGGCCGCGAGAGGCCAAGCCCTCACGACAGGGCAGGCGTGGCCACAGCGCTCCCTCCGGCCCCGGAGGGCGCGGCTACAGCGCTCCCACCTTTACACCGGCCCCCACGGGCGTGGCTACAAGATTCCCCCTTTACGCCAACCCCGACGGGCGGCGCAGTCCTGTAACCTGATGGCGCCAGCTACCCTACGACGCAAGACAAGACGCGCCACAGTGCCCCGCTCCCAGCGGACACGGCGCACCCGGCGCACCCGGCGGACCCGGCGACCCGGCGGACCCCACCGCCAGGTTCCAGACGATGACACCAGGGCCCCGCGCCCATGTAATTTACCAATGTAACTCTGGGGGTCAAGCTATAAGACCCCCCGGGAGGCCTCCATGCAGGGGGGTTCAGCTCGCATCATCCTCCACACACACACAAACACAGCTCCAGGAGCAACCTTGTAGCCCTTGTGCTTTCCATACACCATTCGGCAGGACTAGGGGTGTTACCTCTCCGGAGGGCCCCGAACCTGGGTACGTCTCGTGTCTCCCACTTGCGCATGCCAACCTCGCCTCCGGAATCCACCGGCGTCCTCTCGTAACCCCACCTCTTTAGCCATCTTATGGCATCTGCCGTGAGAATACCACGATAGTTGGCGCCCACCGTGGGGCTGCTCGCGGCGCCGGCCAGAGTCAAGTTCCGGACGAGGCCCTTCACCGGCTCTGGCGAGCGCATCGTGCACGGTTTGGTCCGTGCGCCTCGCACGGCCAACCCGGCCGGCTGCAGCGCTGCGCCGAGCGCGGACGTCACCTGCCCCGCAAGCTGCCTCGTCGTCCCTTTCGGCGCGCTGCGCGTCTTTGTCGCGCTCGTCCCCGACGTGTTTCCCAGTGAAGTGCGCAACTTCGCCGAATCCCCCGTTCCCGTTGGCTGCGCTGTCTCTGACGACGTCATGGCTCTCTGCGTCCGCGCGGAGGTGCTGACCATCGGCACTAACGCCGGCTCCCCGCGCGACAAGGAGAAGGCTGCCGCGGCTGCCGCTGCCGTGGCTGTGGCCCCGCCACGACAAGCCGACCCGCTCCGCGATACGATCCGGAGCCTGCAAGCCCCCATCACGCCCAACGCCAACACGGCGGATGCAGCAGCTCAGCTCGACGAGGACCGTCAGCACCTACTTTCTGAGGCCACGACGCTCGCGGTGACGTTGCGCCGGCTGGAGTCCGCCCAGCGGGAGTACGACAGCGTCCACGGTTTCACGCCGGCCGCCGCCGAGCCCAGCCGGGTCGCGGAAGTGCGGATCCGTGGAGGCGCAATCGGCCGTGCGCTAGGCGCAAGCCGGCCCATCTACGACACCCCCATCAAAAACATGCGTGCGGCGCAGGCGGCGATGGTTGATCTCTAGTTCCTGGAGGGCGAGGAGCTGCTGCAGCAGCAGAAGCGCATCTGCGACCTCATCACCGCGGCGAACAAGCAGCAGCAGCGGTTCGACCCGGCCCAGCCATCCGCCTCCGCCGCGGGAAATACTGCGAACCCGGAGAGGGCCCTCCGGGACGCGCAATAGACGTCCTCCCACGCCACTAGCGCAAGCCGCTCTGGCTGGCATCGGTCTGGTTGGAGCTGGCACAATGGCACCACAACCGCTGGAGACGGCAACGCTGGCGAGACGGCCGGCGATGGCCGGGTTCAGCAGCCGGAGCCCCCCGTGCGGCCGGCTCGGCGGCCCGAGCCGGCCCCGGAAGCCCCTGCACCCCGTGGTCCCGTGGCGGACCGGATCGGACCCCACGGTCCCGTGGCGGACCGACTCGGCCCTCGCGAGCCCTATGACGAAAGAGACGCCCATCACCGCATCGACCGGCTGGCGCGCTCCACAGCCCTGGAGGAGGAGAGCTCTGTCGGCCCGGCGTGCTTTGGCCCCCGCATTCGCGAGGAGCCCTTCCCCAAAGGCTTCTCGCTGCCCCGCGACTCCCCAAAGTACAACAGTGCCACCAAGCCGGAGGACTGGCTAACCGACTACACCACAGCTGTCGGCATAGCCGGCGGCAACCGGCGCGTGGCTGTGCGATACGTCCCCCTCATGCTGCTCGGTTCGGCCCGGACGTGGCTTAACAGCCTCCGAGCCGGCAGTGTGAACTCCTGGCTGGATTTTGAAGATGCGTTCATTCGCAACTTCACCAGCACCTACAAGCGTCCCGGCAAGCCTCGCCAGCTGTCCATGTGTGTCCAGAAGACGGGCGAGCCTCTCCGCGACTTCCTCACGCGGTGGACAGAGCTCTGCAACTCCTGCGAGGGGGTCCACGAGGTCCAGGCCATCCAGTACTTCATCGACGGGTGCCTAGACGGCACTCTGGTCAAGCACTGACTGGTGTGCGACGAGCCGGAGACCCTGGCGGAGCTCATGGCCATGGCAGACAAGTACGCTACGGCCGACTCCGCGATGAATGTGAAGATCACGATCGACGCAGACGGCAAGCTCCTCCCGGCCCAGCTGGCTCCCCCCAAGCCGGCTGGCGACAACAATTAGCGCCGGCAAGACAACAACAACAACAACAACGGCAAGCGCCGGAACGACCAGCCGGCGCCCCGCTACGACAACCGGCAGGTCGCCACGGTGGAAGGAGAGGAGCCGGCTGAGCAAGGCTCCAGCCAGCGCCCGCGCACTGGCAAGGCCGCCTGGCAGCCCAAGCTGTTTTTCGAGCAGATGCTCAACGCCCCTGCAAGAACCACAGCGGCGCGAAGCCGTCGACGCACACGCTCCGGCAGTGCAGTTTCACCCAGCGCCTACTGAAGGGCAACCTTCCACCCCCGCCACCCGGAGCCGGCCCGCAGCAGCCGCCGCTTCCCCCACCTCCGCCGCCACCCGGCGCCCTCGCCGACAACCCTTTCCCGCGCCCGGACGCATCCTACGTCGTCTTCACCAGCGAGGGGGATGACAAGCACGCCAAGCGCAAGCACGCGACCGAGGTGAACACCGTCGTCCCTCCGGTCCCCAGTACATGCACTGGTCCGACCGGCCGGTCAGCTGGACCCGGGAGGACCATCCGGCCGTCATGCCCACGCCGGGTGGCCACACCCTTGTGCTCGACCCCACCCTCGTCTCCGAGAAGCGCACCTGATCGACGGCGGCAGTAGCATCAACATCCTGTACCGCGACACCATGACCAAGCTCGGCATCGAGGCGCGACAGCTGGAGCCGACCCGGACAGTGTTCCACGGCATCGTGCCGGGTCTCTCCTGCTCTCCGATCAGCCGGATCCGGCTTGACGTCCTGTTCGGCTCCAGCAGCCATTTCCGCCGCGAGCCGATCTAGTTTGAGGTGGTCGACCTGGCCTGCCCCTACCACGCGCTGCTGGGCCGGCCCGCGATGGCCAAATTCATGGCGGTCCCCCACTACGCTTACCTGAAGTTGAATATGCCTGGTCCCAAGGGCCTCATCACCATCGTCGGCGACTACAAGAAGTCCCTCGAGTGCGCCAAAGCCGGCTCCCAGCTGGCCGAGTCGCTGGTCATCACTGAGGAGAGGCGCCAGCTCGACCGGATCGTGGCGCTGGCTAACGCGCAGTCGGCCGTGCCGGCTCCGCCCAAGCCGGCTGCCGACGAGGCCTCCTTCAAGCTGGCCAACGACACGAAGAGGGTCCCTCTCAACCCGGCTGACCCCGGCTCCAGCAAGTATGTCATCGTGGGCACCGGCCTCGACAGCAAATAGGAAGGCGAGCTCGTCGATTTCCTCCGTGAGAATCATGACATCTTTGCATGGTCCCCCAAAGACATGCCGGGTGTCTCGAGGGAATTCACCGAGCACAAACTTCACGTCCGCAAGGACGCCAAGCCTGTCCGACAGCCGGTACGCCGCTTCTCCGAGGAGAAGCGAAGAACCATCGGTGAAGAGATCGCCCGGCTGCTTAAAGCCGGGTTCATCATGGAAGTGTTCCACCCCGAGTGGCTGGCCAATCCAGTCCTCGTCCTGAAGAAAAATGGCACCTGGCGCATGTGCATCGACTACACCAGCCTGAACAAGGCATGGCCCTAAGACCCGTTCGCTCTGCCCTGGATCGACCAAGTAATCGACTCCACAGCCGGCTACGAGCTCCTGTCGTTCCTGGACGCCTACTCCGGCTACCACCAGATCAAGCTGGACCCGGCCGACGCCCTCAAGACGTCCTTCATCACGCCCTTTGGGGCGTATTGCTACATTACCATGTCGTTCGGCTTGAAGAATGCCGGCGCCACCTTCCAGCGTTGCATGCAGAAATGCCTGCTGCCCCAGCTCGGCAGAAATGTGCACGTCTACGTCAACGACATCGTGGTGAAGACCAAGCAGCACCTCACGCTCCTGGCCGACCTCAAAGAAACCTTCGCCAACCTGCGCCGGTTCCAGATCAAGCTTAACCCGGAGAAATGCGTCTTCGGCGTGCTGGCTGGCCAGCTCCTCGGCTTCCTCGTCTCGGCGCGTGGCATTGAAGCCAACCCGGAGAAGATCAAGGCAATCGAGCGCATGGGCAAGCCGACCCGGCTGCGCGACGTCCAGAAGTTCACCGGCTGCTTGGCCTCTCTCAGCCGGTTCGTCAGTCGGCTGGGGGAGAGGGGCCTGCCCCTGTATCAGCTGATGATGAAGACGACGGCGTTTGAGTGGAGCGACCAAGCGGACGAAGCTTTCCGCGACCTCAAGCGCATGCTGTCCACCGCACCCGTCCTAGCCGCGCCGGCTGAGAAAGAGCCACTCCTGCTGTACATCGCCGCCACCTCCCGCGCGGTCAGCACGGTGCTTGTTGTCGAGCGCCCTGAGGAGGGCAAGGCGCAGCCGGTCCAGCAACCAGTGTATTTCCTGAGCGAGGTGCTCTCTGCCTCCAAGCAGAACTACCCTCACTACCAGAAGATGTGCTACGGCGTGTACCTTGCCGCCAAGAAGCTGAGGCAGTAGTTCCAGGAGCATACCATTACCGTGGTGAGCACGGCCCCCATCGGCGAGATCATGGGCTGCCGGGATGCCTCTGGCCGGGTGGCCAAGTGGGCCATCGAGCTAGCCGGCCACACGATCCTCTACGAGCCCCGCACCACCATGAAGTCCCAAGCACTGGCCGACTTCCTCGTCGACTGGACCGAGACCCAGTACCTGCCGCCGGCGCCCGAGTCGACTCGCTGGCGCATGCACTTCGACGGTCCAAGATGCACAACGGTTTGGGAGCCGGCATTGTGCTGTCCTCCCCCAAGAATGACCGGCTGTGGTACGTGCTGCAGATCCACTTCGCCGCCTCCAGCAACGTGGCCGAGTACGAAGCTCTCGTGCACGGTCTCCGGCTGGCCAGGGAGATCGGCATCCGGCGCATCCTCTGCTACTGCGACTCGGACCTGGTGGTGCAGCAAGTTTCCGGCGACTGGGATGCCAAAGACGCCAACATGGCCAGCTACCGCTTCCTGGTCCAACAACTCTCCGGTGGGTTCGACGGTTGCGAGTTCCTCCACGTCCCACGCGTGGACAACGAAGCAGCCAACGCCCTGGCCAAAGTAGGTTCCACCCGGCAAGCCATCCCGTCCGGCGTCTCCCTCGAGCACCTGCGGAAGGCGTTCATCAAGCCGTCTCCCGAGTCAGAATCAATCTTCGTCCCGGACGACCCCGATGCGCCCCCACCCGACCTTGGAGTTGCCGGTCCAAGCTCGGGGACTGCCGGCCCCGTCTCTGGGACTGCCGTCTATGGCTCGGGGGCTGCCGGCTCCAGCTCGGGGACTGCCGGCTCCGGCTCGGGGGCCGTCGGCCCAAGCTCGGGGACTGCCGGCTCCGGCTCGGGGGCTGCCGTCCCGGATCCCATCCCGGGGGCCGTCCTCACGGTGCTGACGGCGCCGTCCTGGGCTCAGCCGATCCTCGCCTTCCTGGAGGACGGCGACCTCCCCAACGACGAGACTGAAGCCCGGCAAGTGCAGCGGCGCGCGTCCGCCTACAGCATCATCAACCACGAGCTCATCAAACGCAGCACGACGGGCGTGTTCCAGCGCTGCGTCGAGCAGAGCAAGGGGATCGAGATCCTCCTCGACATCCACCAGGGCGAGTGCGGGCACCACGCCGCCTCGAGATCCCTGGTGGCCAAAGCTTTCCGCCACGGGTTCTACTGGCCCACAGCCCTGCAAGACGCTGAGGAGCTGGTCCTCAAGTGCGAGGGCTGCCAATGCTTCAGCAAGCGCAGCCACCAGCCGGCCTCGGCCCTCCAAACCATCTCGATCACAGGACCCTTTGCTGTCTGGGGGCTCGACATGGTGGGGCCGTTCAAGACCGCCCAAGGCGGCATGATGGATTTGCTGGTCGCCGTCGACAAATTCACCAAGTGGATCGAGGCCAGACCGATCAAGAAGCTCGACGGGCCCACGGCCGTCTGGTTCATCAAGGATATCGTGGTTCGCTACGGCCGGCGTTCCCCACAGCATCATGACGGACAACGGCACCAACTTCACCAAAGGTGCGCTGGCCCACTACTGCTCTGCATCCGGCATCCGGCTCGACTTGGCCTCCGTCGCACATCCCCAGTCGAACGGCCAGGTCGAGCGGGCAAACGGCCTCATCCTAGCCGGCATCAAGCCGCGACTCATCGAGCCACTCGTGCGGTCACCCGGCAGCTGGCTCGACGAGCTGCTGGCCGTCCTCTGGAGTCTTCGGACGACCCCAAACCGCTCCACCGGGTTCACCCCGTTCTTCCTCGTCTACGAAGCCGAAGCAATCATTCCAACCGACGTCGAGTTCGACTCGCCCCGGGTGACCATGTACACAGAAGCCGAGGGAAGAGAAGCACGCGAAGACGGCGTCGACCTACTTGAGGAGGCGCGCCTCCTGGCCCTCAGCCGGCCAGCCATCTACCAACAAGGCCTGCGCCACTACCACAGCAAGAAGATCAAACCCCTCGCATTCCGCGAGGGCGACCTCGTGCTCCGGCTCGTCCAGCGGACAGCCAGCCAGCACAAGCTGGCCTCCCCCTGGGAGGGCCCCTTCATCGTCAGCAAGGCTCTCTGCGACCGGAACGCGTACTACCTCATCGACGCGCAGAAGCCGAACAAGCGCAAGCGAGATGCAGCCGGCGAGGAGTACAGCCGGCCCTGGAACGCGGAGCTCCTCCGTCCGTTTTACAGTTGAACTCATGCATGTATGTACCACCACCTTTTGGATTTAATGAGAGCAGGCAGCTCCCCCATTTTCGTTTCTAATGCCGAGTCGGCGCAGCCGGCTCGGGGGCTTCCTTTTCCGTCTTACTCTGTGTCTATGAATCTCTCCGTTTTTTGATTCTTCCGTCGAGTCAGCGCCGCCGGCTCGGGGGCTAGCCGGCTAGACCGCGCCTCGCCATTTTTTCCTTAAGTCCATTCCGAAGCGTACGAACCGCCAAAGCCCTCTCTTCGCTAGCCACAGCCGGCTCCCGGCTGTCCGGTCAGCAAGAGCTAAAGGCCGCAAGCATCGTCACGTGAGAACGGCTAAGGAGGAGGGCCCGGCTCGGCCAATCCGGCGCAACCCGCCCTCTCACACTAATTCACCGCACGACCGGCTGCGCGCTAGGCGGCTTCGCCACCTGTCGCCAGCCGGCCCAGTGGGTGTTTCGCTCGCGCTCAACGTCCGAAAAAGCCTAAGTATTGTGCGTCCGCTCTCAAAGCCGAATCCCCGTCCTAGCCACAGTCCGCAACCCGGCTGTCCGGCTAGCGGGAAGGAAGCTCAGAGAAAAGACAAACAAGAAAAGGCCCAAGGCCAAACAGCAAACAGTGAAATCGCATGCAAAATTTATATACAGCATGGGCCTTCGGCCACAAGTTCATTACATGGAACTACACCCCCAGTGGGTGGACCTGCTACCTAACAAAGTTTGAGTACAGGAAGGATAAAACGGAAAAAAGCAATCCTAAGCGGCACCCGCATCGTCTCCAACCGGCGTCGGCTCGGCCGAGGTGGACGCTGCCGCCGGGTCGGGCCCAGTGCTCTCCGGCCTCTCGGTCGTAGCGTCGTCGTCCGGGTCGGCCTCGTCATCAGCATAGGCCCCCGTCTCGGCCGAGCTGCCGTCTGGGTCGTTCAGCAGCAAGCCGAACTCGTCGGCGGGGAGCTCCTCGCCGTCCTCCGTCCGCTCCAGGACGAACTCGTCGTGCGGGGCGAACGAGGCCAGGTAGCTGGCCCGCCCGGCTATCCGTTGCGCCCGCGCCGCCAAGTCGTCCTCAGCTCCGGCCCGCTGCGCCGCCAGCCGGTCGAGGTCCAGGCCCGGATACCAAGACACGACGAAGCGCAGCGCCGTCTCCACGCCGGCTCGGGCCGTGGAGGCCCTCCACGCGCCGAGTCGCTCCACCCCGGCCTCCAGCCATCGCGCCAGCCGGGTGACGCTGTTGGGCACCACCGCACTCGGCCAGAGGTTGCTCGCCATGCCCAACCCGGCCTCAAACAGGCGGTGCATGTGCCCCTCCATGGCTCGAGGACGGGCCTCGCAGGCAAGGAAGATTTTCGAGAGGCTCCAGGTGGCGTAAACGTCGATCTCCACCCCTGTCGCGCGCAGGTCTGCCCGGTGGGTATACACAGCCGCATCGGCCGCCTCCGGCGTCTCCGGGAAGACTCCTGGCAAAGGAAGGAAACAAATCAGTCAAAGAAAGCAACTTGCCGGCTACGCCAGCCGGACCAAAGAAAAGATAGCACTTACGGGCGAAGGTCTCGTCGAGGTGCTGCGCCTCGCCCAGCATCCTGTTCTCTCGCATGGCCGACGCACGAGCCTGGGCCTCAAGATCCTTCTCGAGCTGGGCGATCCTCCTGCCGGCATTCGCCAGCTCCTCGGCCGCCTTGCCACGCTCCTCCGCCAGCCGGCCCATTTCCGCCTGGTGGGCATCCTCCGTCTTGGCCTTCTCGGCAACCAGCCGGTCCACCTCGGACTGGAGCCGGTCGCGGTCGCGCTGCTCGCCGGCTTCGGCAAGCCGGACTCGAAGGCCTGGCACCTCGGCAGCGTCGGCTGCGCAGCAGGTTTCCCGGTCAGATGCCGGAAGCGAAGATTAGAAGAAAAAGACAAAGCTCTAAGATTCGACCCGGCTGCTTCGCAGTCCGGCCCAAATCTCGGGGGCTACACCCAGTGGGTGCGCTGGCGCCCCCCCACTGAAGGCATGCAAGACGTACCTTGAACCCGGCGCAGCTCCTCTTCCTTGGCGGCAAGCTGGGTTTTGGCCTCGCGGTACCGCTCCCGGAGCTGTTGTACGCGCTGCCCGGAGGTCGTACAGATGCTGTGTGCGGACAGAAGATTAGAAGAATACAAAAGACAAGCTATAAGATTCGACCCATCTGCTCCGCAGTCCGGCCCGAACCTCGGGGGCTACACCCAGTGGGTGCGCTGGCGCGCCCCCACTGATTCAACAACCAAGGCAAGCGAAGAAGAAAGAACTCACCGCAATCGCCTGCTCCAGCCCCCGCGCCGCCTCCTGCTCCTCCCCGACGAAGGCCTGCAGGCGCTCGCTCTGACCACGAAGCTGCGAGCGCAAGGCATCCGCCGCGTCGTCCTCCCGGGTTCGCGGCCCGACCACAACCTCGCCGGAGCTCGCCCACCGCTGCTGGATCGCGGTCCCGATGCCGGATCCGCTTCCACCCGGCCGCACGGAGTTCGTGGCGGCTTGGGGTGGCACGACCACCAAGGTACCGGCATCCCCGGTCGCGGCCGGCGGGGCCGGCGTTGGCTGCGCCTGGCCGGACGGCGCGAAGTCCGCCTCACGTCCCCTTCCGTCGCCCATGCCTCCTCCTGCCGGGTCGGCCCGGGGCGGCGTGTCCACGACGATGTTCTCATCGACGTCCGACTCGTCGCCAGCCGGCTCCGCCCGCCCTGCCGGCTCGACCGCTCCCTCTGGCTGTGGCTTGATGATCGTCACCACCGGCGCCGATCCCCTCTCCATCTCTGGCCAGGCCGAGTCCGCGGTGGCCCTGGCCCGCTTCGCGGAAGCCCTCTCCCATGCCCGGGCCGAGGCCTCCGCCACCTCTTTCTCGGCCTCCGCCCGATCCCGCCAGGCGTCACGGCACGCCGCGTCAAGATCTTGGCCGGACTGGCGGGCCTCGAGGTCCTCCTCCGCGGTCCGAGCCGGCTCGCGGTCGACGGCGCTGCTCCAGGTTTTCCTCTAGACGGCCTCGCCCGCCGCGGCCTCCGCCGCCGCCATCGCCAGGTCAACGGCGGACTTGTGCGCAGCAAGTTTATCACCACAAAGGCTTAAGCAAGAAACAAGCAAGAGTCAGAAAAGACAAAACACACTTACCCAATAACCTTCGGGACCTCCCTCCTCGGGCCCTCGGATGGGGCGAGCCGGCGTTTCTTCTTGACGACGGCCCTCTCGCGCGCCGGCCCCGCCGCCGACGGGCGCTTCGCAGCCGGCCTCGTATCCACCACCTCCTTCCTGTGCGGCCGGCTTCCGGACGCCGCCGCGCGGGCCGGCCCGGCGCCGGCCGTCTTCCGCAGCCGTCTTGGTGGGTCGACGCTGGCGTCCTCCCCAGCCGAAGGCGCTGCACCATGGGCACTGGTCAGGCCCTCTTCATCGTCGTCCGGCCAGTCGCGCAGGAGTTCTGAGGGCGGAGACTTAGCCGCGTGCCGCGACCCACCGGCCGCGGCGTCGGCCAGGCGCGCCTCGACCGCCCCCTCCTCCGCCTCGGCGCCGGCGTCCTCCACGTCCGAGTCAGGCAGGTCGGCCAGCAGAAATGGGGGATTCGGCCCGTCCTGGTTCCGCTGGCCGGCGAATAGCTGCGGCCCTCCTGTCGCGTCAGGACACAAGAATAGCGTTGAAGCTGCAAAAAATAAAGACCAGGGACTCACCGCCGGCGCCGGGTTCTCCCGGTGATAGGGCTCCTTCCCGAAGCTCCACCCCTCCTCCTTCAACCCGGCCTTGGAGATGTAGTTCACCCGCTGGGTAATCCTGGCCGGCGTCAGCTCCTTGGTCGACATCCGGGTCGGGTCGTGCCGGCCACTCATGTTGCAGATCCGGTGTGCCCGGCGCTGCAGCGGCAGCACCCGGCGGGCGATGAAGGCCGCGATGAGGTCGACCGGCTTCAGCCCCTCGCGGTCCGTCATCTCCCTGACCCGGCGGCAGATGGTCACCATCTCATGCGGCGGCTTCTTGGGGCAGTAGCCCCAGTTCGGTTTCTCAAGCGGCGGCGCGTCGATGAAAGGCGGAAGGTTGATGACGTCCACCGCCGGGTCGGCGTTCCGGACGTAGAAGAACGTCGTCTGCCACTTCTTGGCCGAGTCCTCAAGCGGCAGCTTGGGAAACGACCCGTTCACTCGGCCGGTAACCACCGCTGCGCCGCAGTCGGACATGACGCCGGCTGACGCCCCCTGCTGCTTGAGGAAGAACATCTTCGCCCACAGCTCCACGGTCTGCAGCATGCCGAGATAACCCTCGCAGAGCATGGCGAAGCCGGCAACCTGCAGCACGGTGTTGGCACCGAGGTGATGCGGCTGCAGCCCGAAGAAGTCGAGCCAAGTGCGGAAGAAGAGGCTCGCGGGGAGACCGAACCCGTGCTCGAAATGTGAGAAGAAGAAAATGTGCTCGCCCTCCCGCGGCTGCGGCATCCTCTCCGAGCTGGGCACGCACGCATGCAGCGCCTCCGCCGGTGGCAGCCGCTTCGTGTGGCGCAGGTAGCGGATGTCCTCCTCGGTCGTAATCGAGCCCTCCCAAGAACCTTTCAGCAGCGCCATTGGAGGGCTCTACGGGCGTGGAGATGCGGCGGTGAAGAGAGGAGAAGGGAGGGAGAGCCACGGGCCTTTGATGGCGGCGCGCGACGGCTGACGCAAGGGCACGCGGCGGCAGCACCTCGCTCGAGCACGACGGAGGAGAAGCAGAAGAGGAGCAAGGGGCGGGGGTGCGTGCGCGAGCGTCTCCATCGGACTCCCCTCTCCTTCTCATTTATGACCACGAGAAAACGCGGGGGAGTGGGATCGTTTGCGCCCACGATCCCCACTCCTCCGCTCTGTGCGCGCACGTTCCCCATACGCATTTACTACGAGGCAAGCGCAACCGCCAAGGGTCGCCACAGTAAATCCCTCGCGCGCGGGCCGAGGGCGTGTCGTGGCGGGCCCGGTCCGCAGTCGCGTCCCGTCGCGCGCGTGGGCTGGCAGGCCTCGCCCGCCGCGAGGCGACACGTGGCGGCCCGTCAAGCTGCGACGAGCGCGAATTGTCGTGCCAAGCAAGACTTGTCTGCGGACGTTTCCGTTTCCCGCCCAGGCCGGGGTGCCGCGACCCGGCTTCCGGAAGCCGGCCCCCAGCGGGTGTTCCCGGCGTCTGCTGCCGCGCAGCCGGCGTGCGGCCGGGCGAAGCCGCTCGGCCGGACTCCCGCGCTTCATCAACAAATCGACTCCTCAGGGGGGTAAGCTGCGAAGGCCCCCCTGCCTGAAGCCGGCGAACCTTCACAGCTTCGGGGACTACTGTCGAGGGGATGATCCCCAGGTAGGCCACGGAGCCTGGAGCCCCTTTTTCAAAACATCGGGGCAGGCCAAACCCCTCAATCCGGCTGGCCCGTGCGCCGGCTCCCCGGCGCGAGCCGGCTCGGCATGGCGACCCGGCCCGGCCGTCTGGCCCACGCCGGCTGGCCGCAAGAGGCCAAGCCCTCACGACAGGGCAGGCGTGGCCACAACGCTCCCTCCGGCCCCGGAGGGCGCGGCTACAACGCTCCCTCCTTTACACCGGCCCCCGCGGGCGTGGCTACAGCATTCCCCCCTTTACGCCGACCCCGACGGGCGGCACAGTCCTGTAACCTGACGGCGCCAGCTACCCTACGACGCAAGACAAGACGCGCCACAGTGCCCCGCTCCCAGCAGACACGGCGCACCCGGCGCACCCGGCGCACCCGTCGACCCGGCGGACCCCACCACCGGGTTCCAGACGATGACACCAAGGCCCTGCGCCCATGTAATTTACCCATGTAACCCTGGGGGTCGAGCTATAAGACCCCCCGGGAGGCCTCCATGCAGGGGGGTTCAGCTCGCATCATCCTCCACACACACACAAACACAGCTCCAGGAGCAACCTTGTAGCCCTTGTGCTTTCCATACACCATTCGGCAGGACTAGGGGTGTTACCTCTCCGGAGGGCCCCGAACCTGGGTACGTCTCGTGTCTCCCACTTGCGCATGCCAACCTCGCCTCCGGAATCCATCGGCGTCCTCTCGTAACCCCACCTCTTTAGCCATCTTATGGCATCTGCCGTGAGAATACCACGACAGGTTGATACCTCAAAGGCTAAAGGGAGAGCACACGTGATAGCTACAAAATATATACTGTTTGTACTCGAGATTAACTAAATGGCACACAAGAGTACTACAGAACAACAACATAGGTAATACTAGAAGGGGTATAATCACCAGCCAGTGGGATAGCTTTGGCCGAGGGACGATAACTGTGGAACACCGTTAACTACTGCACAAGTCTCTCATCTGAAGACTAAGAGATCAACATGAATGTACATTGAGAAGTGATAATCTATTTTCCATGCTTAGATGAAGAACAAAAGCCATAAACGCTGCACACAAGTAAGATGAGGGTACAACCTATCTTGCCGCCCTCCGTAGGAGTGAGCATCATCTGCTGAATCGTCGATGGCGCTGCCGTTGTTGTGGCTGTCCATGTCTGGCTGGCACATTCGAGGCAGGGAACTCTTAAGTGGGGAGTATAGCTCCCATCTGGTGCATGCTTCCCTTGTTGGAGCAGCTCCGGTAAGAAGACAGTGTGGCTGAAGATGCAAAAAACACACAATGTTAAGAATGAAAGATATCTCTAACCTGAAGAAATATGATCAACACTCACGTACGAGACTGGTCACACGTCAGTTCACTGAAAACTAAATTGGTCACACGCTTTTTTTTCACTGCTCGATCTACGCCGGATGGCTGGATAGCCGTCTTGTGCCTCCCGGCAGAGCAGCCTACCTCCGCCGTCCCTGGCCACGGCAACTCCGACCTCGACCCCGCCCTCGCCCCACCGCACTGCCATGGTTGCGCCGCCAAAGCTATACCTCAAAGACTCGCCGTCATCCAGATCCTACGCCAGTAGTACCTTGACCCCACGCAACCCTAAGATAGGCATCAAAGCGCTGCTTCCACGGCAAACCTGTGACCTCTGCCCGCACCCCTATGATAGACACCGAGGAACTCATTCCCCGACCAACTGGCAGCCTAGGAGCTCCGCCGCCTCGAGGGGAGCTGTTTCCTTCCATTTGGAACCGACTGACCCAGAATAAAAATCCAGGCGACTGACGCCTAGGTAAAGTGAATAAGATGAGTGTACGACCTATCTTGCGGCCCGGTGAAGTAGGCAGCTCCATCTTTCGAGTCGGTGAGACCGGCACCGTTGCGGTGACTGCCGGCGGTGGGAAACCAAATATGTGGCGGCGGTCGACGGCTACGGGGGACCAGCGCTGGTGCGCTGGACGCATCCGAAGTACGAGCCGCTCCGGCACCGTGCACGACGGCGCGGTTGAATCAGCTCCTGCATGGTTCATGCGGTCATCATCGAGGCAGCTCTGGCAGCATAGAGTAAGAGGCACACGGCCCAGTGCCCGACGGCAAACGAACTGCAGCTCAGGCATTGGGGAGGAGGGCGGCGGTGAATCTGGTGTGGTGGGGGGCATGGAGGAGTGTCTGAGGTTTCAGTGCAGGGGAGAAGGTGATTTGACGCCCACGATGTATGAATGGGGAATTGGGAGGGGGAACCATGTCTTACGGACGCATTTGTCTGAAATGTGGGGAAAGTTACAATTCTACCCCTGTCTTTTGGCTTGTGGGCTTCGGTCTGAGTCTTGAGGGTCGGGGATAGTAGGGTAACTTTGCTTCTCCCAAATAGTGGGTGCCAGCGATTTCGGGCGAGGAGGGCGTGCTTTGAAATAGTGGGCGCGAGTGATTTCGCCCGAGGAAAAGGTGTTTTGCCACCCATGGTTTATGAATTATTCGGCGCCTGCGATTTCGGCCAAGGAGAGGGTGTTTTGCCACCCATGGTTTATGAATTATTCGGCGCATGTCATTTCGGCCGATGAATGGGCGCGCTTGGATGAAGTTACAAACCTACCCACGGTATACACCTGACCAATTGATGTGGGTCCCAGATAGGCTGGTAATTTCACATCTCCCATTTACTTGCTCGGGCGAATTCCACTGACCAGAGGGTGTTTTAGCGGTTCATTCAAATTTTGGGAGAACAAGCATCCACTACTGCAGGATGGTCCTAACGCGACACATCAATCAGAGACCCCGCGACCAAACTGTGTGCGATGCATTAATCGCAAACGGTGTCGTACTAAAACCGTCGCCAATAAGACAAACTGTGTGCGATGCTAGAGGCATCAAGCATGATTCAGATTAGAGACGCGTGTGTGATACGTGGCATACAGTTGATCCATACGAACTGTTTGTGATAAGACGGAACAACGAACACGATTCAGATTAGAGACGCATGTGCGATACGTGGCATACAGTTGATCCATACGAACTATTTGCGATAAGACAGAACAACAAACACGGTCAGCCAAATCAAGGTGTGTGCAATACACGGCATACAGTTCACTCGGATGAACTATTTGCTATTACCCAACACAACAGAAACGGTCAGGCAGATCAAGGTGTGTGCGATATACGGCATGCGGTTCACTCGGATGAACTATTTGCGATTACCCAACACAACAGAAACGGTCAGCTAGATCAAGGAGTCTGCGATATACGGGCACACATTCTAATTAAAAGAATTGTGCGCGATGGTAATAACAAGCGAACACGGTTGATGGAACAAGTCGTGTGCTGACATCGCCGATTGCGTTGCACACACCACGTACGCATCCGAGAACGCTTGCCCACGTTAATTACACCATCTGGGAATCATGCCGCACTTCGAAACCGGAACCGTCAAATAATTTTGAGCTTCTTTCCCGTCACATTCCAAATTACTCTGATTCAGACAAATATGTAATTGTAAACCTATTCACACCAATCAAAACCTCAACGTTTTCCCACTTAGCAGCTTATTACTAGGTTATAAATACCACCTACTCGAAAACGACTGCACAGTCCTCCTCAATGTCTCATCAACAAACAAACAAGTCTTCATCCTTCCTTGCGTCTGCCATGGCCCATGGGAGGAGTTCTTGGTCGAGAAATGACTACGGAGCGGCGAGCAAAGCAGCAGAGATGTCCCGCCTCGCCGCGATATCAGCCGGGAGGTCCCGCCTCGCCGCCGAAGCAGCACAGAGGTACTGCCGCGCCGCCGAAGTAGCACTGAGGTCCCGCCATGCCGCCAAAGTTGCAGAGTGGTCCGGCCGCGCCGCGGAAGCGGCACAGATGTCCCGCCGTGCCGCGGAAGCAGCAGAGAGGTCCTGCCGCATCACGGCGGCCTGTATGGATCTATGGCGGGCACTCGAGGGCTCTCACAGGCGCATGCACGCTATGCTCAATAAGCTGATGGACGATGACATCGCCCGCTGGGCAAAGCTGTAGGACGAGAGCTATGCCGCATTGGAGAAGTCCACCGGTGTCATCCGGGGACTATGGGGTGACAAGGTGAGGCTCCGCACCGAGCGTGACCTGCTGAGGGCGAAGATCGCCGGCAGGGCAAAGCAGCACAAGGAGACAACTGCCGTGTTGAAGAAGTCATGGTCAGGAAACTTATGGACGAGAATACTAAGCTCCGCATCGAGCGTGAAATGCTCCTGGAGGAATCCGTGGATGCTCTCAAGCGACGGATTGAGGACGTGAAGGAGATCAAGGTGGATGAAATGATGAAGATGGCGTAGTAGATCGAGGTGAAGTAGAGAGCAGCGACCCAGATCGTTGTCTGCGTCTTCCTTCTTTTGCCCTGGTGTCTTTTAGGCGTTGCCGCATGTGGGATCTTTAATTATCTTTCTGAATATGTAAGAAAATTATTATTATCCATTGCCATCATCTTCATATATATTAGTCTTGCTAAGTCTAAGTCGATGCTATGTCCGTGAGATCTTACATCAAGATCCGTGCAAAATTTTCTTTTTAGATTTTCTTTTCTCTCTCTTAAATCTCAGTCGACTGAGGCCTAGCCACACCATTAAAACTGGGCTCGAGCGCCATTAATGGAGAAGTTGGGAGCGAGGTGGGCGGCGAATGGAGGTCAAAGGGCTCGCCTCCCGGTGAGCCTGCGCCGTGGTCTGCTCTACGCCTCCCGTCTACTCAAATAGCTACCCCGCATGGCGCCTTCTAGCCAATAAAAATGGGGACGCATGGCGGCACGTAAACGGTTAGTACAACGCCCACGGTTTGAATAGCACTTGTGTTTCCGATTGTAACGTGGCAGCTCTTTGTTCCAAAATGACTTTGTTGGTTGTTAATCTGTGCGCCTTCAAAAAATCGGACAAATTTTTTACCACAACATGTTGGTTCCATGTCAAGGCAACATGCCAAGTTTCATGATTTTCAGGCAAGTTTTGGATTTACAGGAATTTAAAAACCAAGTTTGTCAATGTTTTTGGTAAAGCCACGACGCCCAGATGTTTGAAATTGATTCCCATTTCTTGCATGGGACCTAAACATTCACCCAAGGACACATATATGATTTTTCAACCCATTTTGGTGCACTGGAGAATGTGCCTGTAGTTCAAATTTGAATTATGCACATTAAATGCCTAGAAAACTCAATTAGTGTAAATAATGCCAAACGAACCCAGAATAATTCCAAATTTTAGTACGACACTCCTATTGGTATTTGTTACCTCTGTAAAAAAAATCAAGGCAGGAAGAGGCAGCGTATGTCGTTTCGCCCACAAAGGTGACACACCCCCTATCGGAACCATGAGCCTTCTTGAGAGAAGCTCCGGTTTGTAAAAAGCTTATACCAAAACTTGTCCCAAATCAAACAAATTTTTTACCATAGCATGTTGGTGCCATGTCAAGACACCATGCCAAGTTCCATGATATTTACGCAATTTTTGGATTTACAGGAATTTAAAAACCAAGTTTCTCAATGTTTTCGGCCAAGCCATGACGCCCAGATGTTTGAAATTCATTCCCATTTCTTGTATGGGACCTAAACATTCATCCAAGGACACATATATGATTTTTCAACCCATTTTAGTGCAATGGAGCATGTGCATGTAGTTCAAATTTGAATTATGCACATTAAATGCCTAGAAACTCAATAAATGTATAAAAAGGGCCAAACGAACCCGGAATAATTCCAAATTTTAGCATCACACTCCTATTGGTCTTTGTTGCCTCTGTAAAAAAAATCAAGGCAGGAAGAGGCAGCGTATGCCGTTTCGCCCACAAAGGTGACACATCCCCTATCGGAACCATGAGCCTTCTTGAGAGAAGCTCTGGTTTGTAAGAAGCTTATACCAAAACTTGTCCCAAATCGAAGAAAATTTTTACCACATCATGTTGGTGCCATGTCAAGACACCATGCCAAGTTTTGTGATTTTTAGGCAATTTTTGGATATACAGGAATTTAAAAACCAAGTTTCTCAATGTTTTCGGCCGAGCCACGACGCCCAGATGTTTGAAATTCACTCCCGTTTCTTGTATGGGACCTAAACATTCACCCAAGGACACATATACGATTTTTCAACCCATTTTAGTGCACTGGAGCATGTGCCTGTAGTTCAAATTTGAATTATGCACATTAAATGCCTAGAAAACTCAATTAATGTATAAAAAATGCCAAACGAACCCAGAATAATTCCAAATTTTAGCACGACACTCCTATTGTTGCATGTTCACTGCAGATAAATGTTCTAGCAATTTAAATAGCGACCTTTCCTGCCGTAACCCCATTTTGTCTTTCAAATCAAAATGAAAAAATCAATTACACCACAAACAGTTTGTTAGGAACAATCGTGTGCGATGCAGTATAAAATATCTTGGGGCTCCCTCATGTATGGCTTACACAGGAAGGTTCGTCGGCTACAGTCCACCGGCCGCGCGTTAACCACACTTGCGCGCCAGTTCTTCGCTGCACCGTTCGTAATTTTTTGGCAACCGCGGAAATATCTAGGTCCCCGCCCCCCACCAAAAGCCACATTTTGACTGTTTCCTACTTCCTTTCCAAGTTCAAACCTTCACTACTTGCTTTGCAGCGCCGCCTCCTCGCCGGCGGCGCTTCTTCCCGCTGCGCGGCCTCATCCATATAGTCAGGTAATCCACACCCCACCCCCATCCTCCTCCTTCTTCTCCATCCCACATGCCTCGACTGCCGGCGCGACATATTCCACCCAAATCACTGCCCCATCCTCCAAATAAGCGCCGCCCATAGCCATGGTTCACGCATTATAGCCAGGAGCTCAAGGAGCATCTGGCAGCGGTGAAGCAAATCGCGGCCGCATGCACGGATGAGGTCGCGATGGCTGCCATGCGTGCTGACCGCCAGATCTTGGAGGAGCACCTCGCCATCGAGGCCACCGTCGATCCCTCGCGCGCGGACGCTGCCACGCGGTTGGCTGCTTTAAACGACAGTTCGTGGTGTTTTCTAAAGGCCACCTCTGGTGCCTTTTAGTGAATTGTCCTCTGTAATGTTAATATGCAATCTGATCTTCTGAAATGTGATGTTCAGTTAACAGCTTAGTTCATTTTTTGTGATGTTCAGTTAACTGTTTGGTTCAATTCTAAAATGTGATTTTCAATTCCTGTGGGTACAATTTTTTTATTGTTATGCATGTGAGGAATAAAATCGAATTTGGATGTACTCTATACATGAGAAACATACACAAATGCTATATTTCCTAGTAGTTCTTAAGCACGCTAGGCTTGGTTAACTGTATGATTTTCTAGTATATGTTCTATTCTGCAACATGGTTCTCAGTTAACTGCTTGCTTCATCTGTTGTGGTGTCCAGTTAACTTTTTGGTTCAATTCTGTAGTGTGATGTTCATTTGTTGTGGGTACAAGTTTTCATTAATATATTCTACTGATTGTATGCCAACTGTCACTTAAACGGATCAATATCTGCCTTATATGTGTTGCAGGGAAACAATGGGAGGCACTGAGGTTTACCATCGAGGTTTGCACATGCATGGTCCTTTGGCTAATAGCACATTATTGTGCAATTGCAGGAACCATTCTAATATTTAGGTTTTTAACAATTTGGTCTTGCACATGTAGGTCCTACCATCAGAGGTTTAGACCCACTGTTCGATCCATTTTGCATATGGGGAAATGAGATGGACATGAATATCAGTCAAGTCAAGAAACTCGGAAAGATTGTTAGGATAAAGAAACTAGTGTTGAATAACAACACGATCTTTGTTTGCACAATGAAGAAGACATCAGTCAACTATAGGATGGTACTAACTCTTTTACCTTGTGTTTTTTCCTATGCGCCATTTCAAAATTTAGAACAAATATTTATGCATATCTTTGTTTTTAGTCCTTTTCAAAGCAGTTCACCGATGATTACCTCTCAAACCACCTCCATGGTCAAGAGGCGAGGAAGGTACTCATTCAATACTCACGGTACAATATTGAAGTTTCCTCAAGAGGACGAAGGTTGGGCGGGCAATCATCCGCAGCCACTAGCGTAAAGTTGCAAGGACATTCAACATCATTGAAGGCTCAATATTCGCCTTCAGATTTAGTAGTTTTCCAGATGAGATTCATCTCTCTATATACCGTATATGATGCTACTTTCCAAAGGTTTTAGATGTTGCATGTGAAACTTCATGCTGTTGTGTAATTGCGTAGCTAGCTATATGCCTATATGGTGTAACGGAGTGCTGAAGCTATGTGATGTTGTACTCTGATGTAATTCAGCTATGAAATCTTGGTTGCCGTAATACGGCTATGAAACATATGGTGTGTTTCATATGAAATGTCAATTTGATTACTAAATGCATTATCAATAATAGGCCAATTAGCCTGCTTATTGGGTTTTTGAATTGCAGACAGTTTCACAGACAACACCGTGGGCGATGACCTCAAACAACGCACACAGTTTCTAGAAAGTAGCCGTGTTGGGTCGATGAACAATCACACACGCCTTCCGCCCAACAAATGTTTGCGTTAGGCCACCTTGCACAAACGTTTCCACATAAAAATTGTGTGTGATGTACATATGAACGGAAACGTTTTTCTGAGATTCACTGTGTGGGATGAACATACGAACAGAAATGATTGGGCCAGTATAATTGTCTGCGATGCCTCGCCCGATCGCACACGAGCTCTTTTTGCCCCGCGTGTGTGACCGGAGGCCCTATCGCCGACGGTTTCTGGGTCATGTGGGAAGGAACCCCCTATCGCACACACAGGCAAGGCGACGGTTTAAAACTCCGTCGCGGAAAGGGGTTAAAAACCGTTTGTATAGCAGCTCGCTGTACCATTGATCCACGTCTACCGTACCAAGTCGATCCGAATCAAATTTAGAAATATTAGTTCTATAGTGTCACATCTTTCCACTTCTTTTTTAGATGGTGACTTGATGCTCGGGACTAATGTGTTTTCAGATGCTCGATGCTACCAATTAATTTAACAAATAGTTGACCCACTAAAAAATGGGAATCAAACTAGAAATGAAATAGCTCAATTCAATGAAATAGCTCTTTGACCAGGTCAAAATTGTGGACTAAATCCAAAATTGAACACATCAATTGAATAGCATGTTGTATTATAGTACTCCATGAACATGCTCAAAGTCAAATTAATGAACCTGTTTGATACGCATATCTCCGTTCATGTGTAAATTGCAAACACCATGTTCTCCAATTCAAACATTTGAATACACTTTTATACTGAATCATGGTTTATATCAGTCTTCGATGCAAAAACGCGACCTCTCCCCTCTCCCACACTCCCGTTCTCTCCCTAGCCGACACTCTTTGTTTCTATCACGCACGTACAAACACAAACCTTATCGGTCTCTCTCTCTCTCTCTCTCTCTCTCTCTCTAGATCTTTCAAGTTCTCATGAACACTATGTATAGGTCTCCCTCGCACACAATGTATGACTCTCTGGTCTAAGCTAAATAGCTAGGGTGCACTCATAGTACACACACCAAGTCTCTCGCTCGTTGTCCACAACTCTCTCGCGCACCACTCTGCCGTCTCCCGGCTCTTCTCTCTCTCTCAAACATTCTATCTCCCTAGGTCACACATACACATATCTCATTCGCACTAGATAGACCCATCTAACACTCTCTCTTCCTCGTTCTCTCTCTATCTCACACGCACACACACACACACACACAATCTCCCCCTAGCTAAGTATGAGTATCTCTCACTCCATCATAGGCACACTCACTCCCCCCTTGGCATGACTATCTCTCACTCTCCATCAGAAACACATGCATTGTCTCTTTCGCTCCCTAGGTCTATCTCGATCTCTTTCGGGGTATCTTTCTATCGCACACACACCTTGTCTCTCGATCTCCCACCCATATAGTCCCCTCATGATCTCGAGGGGATCTCTGTATCACAACCACACCCTCTCTCCCTCGCCATGCCTCCATTTTCTCCATACGTCCCTCTCGACCTCTGTCCCATGTTTGCCAGACCACTCTTGGACACGTCCTATAGGGGTCTTTCTCTCCATTGCAAACAACCACACAATATATCTTCGTGTATCTCCTCACCTCGCTTTCTTTCTCGGAGATGCATAGGTGATATTTTTTCATAAGACACACACACTTTCTCTCTAATTTATCGTGCGTTGTCCCTTTCTCTTTCACACACACACTCTCTCTTTTTGCACACTTACTCTTTCTCCTTCATACACACTTGATCTCTCTCTAGTTATGTACTCTCTCCGGTCCATAGCATATTGATTTTTTGAAAAGTCAAAACTCACAAAGTTTGACCAGGAATGTGGAGAAAAACATTTACATCTAAAACGGGAAACATATATATATATATATCATTAGATCACAAGATGTAGTATCATATTATATATACATCTTTGGTATTGTAGATATAAATTATTTCCTCTATAAATTTGGTCAAAGTATCCAAAGTTTGACTTTTCAAAAATTTATAGGCACTACATTATCGAACGGAGGGAGTATCTCTTTCTCTCTCTTAATTCTTTCATGCACCACTCCGCTGCCTTGGGGCTCTTCTCTCTCTATGTCGGGACCCCAATCCTAAGTCACACCGATCTAGCATAAGACACATCATATCACTTTGCGGCCTCACACACGGTAACCCATGGCTGCCGCCTTTACCTTGGCCGGGACCGTTTGCGTCTTTTGGCTCACGTATATGATTGTGATGCTAGCATCCATATGACAGAGAACCCGGGTTGACATGACTAGTCATAAACCAAGGTGGCACAAACGTACAGGGACAGGCATACGTAACCCAGCAATGCACATGTCGATCATCAGCGTGTGCAACCGAGTCGTAGCAAGCTTCAAGGACTCCAGTAAAAACACCGCGTGACATTTCCCCGTAGGGATAGACACATGAGCAAAGAAGGATACATGCCACTCAATCCATGTGTTCCAGAGCAGTAGCGAACTACCAGGGCTTAGTGGAAGCACTAGGAGGCATTTCCTTGTAAGGAAGGCTACCAAAGCAGATAACTAGGTGTCGTATCGCACACATATCAATGCATTTCAAACATACACACAATATGCATGATATGTGTAGATACAACATGGCATCACAACATAACTCTACAACTCAAAGTATTTATAAGGCTCAGAAGAGCCATAAATAGCATGATATTACAAACAGGGGTCACATGACCCAGCATACAAAGTCATACAAGCAACAGAAGCATAAACATGTCTGAGTACAGACAACTACAAAAGAAAAAGGCTGAGAGGCCTGACTATCTACAAGACCCTCCATAGGAACCAGACCTCTGTCTGGGATTCCCAAGCTAACCGTCGAAGCCCACGTGGAACTACTAGTGAGACTGAAGTCTCCTCTGCAAAAACATAAATTAAGAAACCGTGAGTACAAAGGTACTCAGCAAGACTTACATCAGAACAAACTACTTATGCATCGGTATCAATAAAGGGGGTTGTGGAGTTTAACTGCAGCAAGCCAGCTTTGACTCAGTGGCTATCCTGTACTACGACTACCAGTATTTTCTTTGGGGTGAGAGAGCGCACACGAGTCCACATATTCACCATATCAATACACCACTATGGATCCTCTCCCATCTCCCTACGAGAAGGCCATCGATAGCACTCACGCTTATCTTGCACATTTTAGAGTATCCACTTTAAGTTGTCTATGAACCATATAAGTCTACAAGTAGTCCATATCCGAGGACGCGGCTATTCGAATAGATCATTTTACCCTGCAGGATGTACTTCTTCACACACGCTCTCACCACTTACCACCATATACACGTCATGTATCTCGGCAACCTTCAAGCGGAAGCCTGGTGAGGGTGTCGGCCACAACCTGACTAACCACGCAAGACTCTAGTCCAGGTTTATCGCCTATCTGAGGCTGAACCCGCAAGGGAAGTCCGGCCGAAGTTTCCATCACGACCCCAAATGATGTGTGCAGGGTTCCCAAGTCCACCATCCGGGTGCCACTTGGTACACCGGGCCACTGTGCCTAGTCTGTCCCAAGCCCACCTATACCGGGTGCCACTTGGTAGACAAATAACACGACCTACAAACACCAGAAACTAGTTGCAACTCCTGGACAGAGATCAAGGCGATTAATAAGCTGAGAGGGGCCGAGTTACCGGAACCCAATGTGTGGTAGTAGCTAGTCTTGGATAACATACACAGAACTTAGTTCTTAAGGACGGTCTCAATGAGATAACCCACCATGTACTCCTACATGGGCTCTCATCGCTACCTTTACCAAATCGTGTTCACACACTTAGCTCTCACACAGTAGGACATGAACACAACCATTCCAATTCATCGCCCAGATGGATAAGACCTGACACAACTCTAAGCATAGCAGGCATAACAAGCAAGCATGGATGAGTAGGCACAACATGGCTCAAGCAATTCCTACTCATGCTAGTGTTTTTTTTACTATTTACTATGGCAAAGACAGGTCATGCAGAGGAATGGGTTCAACTACCGCAACAAGTAACAGTTGAATCATTGTTTTCCTAATGCAATAAAAGAGAGCAGGAGCGAGAGAGTGGGATTGTATCAGAGTGATCAAGGGGGGTTTGCTTGCCTGGCACTTCAGAAGATAGTACTGTTCTTCATCGGTGTCAACGGCCACTACGTCGGAAACGTCTGCTACCGAGAAGGAACAGTCACCGGCAAACAACAAAGGAACAACATTCAATGCAATGCACAACCAAATGAATGACATGACATGTTAAGGTGCTGAATTGACCTAATGCAACAGTAAGTCATTTTAATTGAAGTGGAATTCAAACCTATAGCAAATTCCAACTCCAAAACTATTTACCAAATTTGCCCTAATCATGATTTATCCTAAACAGTGATGTTAAGTTGTTCAAATATGCATGAACATGGCATAAACAGATTCTTCATATTTTTCTGATCATTTTTCATATATAAATTATTTTCATCTGAGTTATAGATTATTTTCTATGAATTTTTGAAGTTTGCACCATTTTCTGGAATTTTCAGATTTATTTCTAAATAAGAAATCCCAATTAATTGCATTATGATGTCAGCATGGTCAAGGCTGACATAAGCAAAGTCAAACCCGACCTTGGGTCCCACATGTCATTGGAACAGTGGCTAAACAGGGTTAAGTTAATCTTAACTAAAATTATTAGGGGCCTGGGGCCCACTGTCAGTGGTTGTAGGGGTTAAACTAAACATTGGTTAGCCCTAATTAATTACGCCACATCAGCGGTTGACGCCGGCGCTAATCCGGCACTGCGGCGCTCACCGGCCGGCCATTTTCGGCGAGGGCTGCTTGCGTGGCTAGGCGCGTTGGGGAGCTGCTGCTGTGGTGCTTCGGATGGTGACAGTGGTATGTGCTGGGGTGGCGTGTAACGGCGGCGGCGATGAGCCGAGCGGCGGACGGAGCTCTGGCGTTGTCGTGCGCGGGGTTTTGGCGTGAACTAAACCACACAACACGGCGCATTCGCTTCTTGGGGACGCGGCGAGCACGCGGGTGCTACTGGAGCGAGAGGAGGAGCACGGGAGCGCGAGGCTCGCCGGCCATGGCAATGGCCTGAGCTCGGTGCTCACGGGGACGATGGCTAGAGGGCAAGTACGGGAGAGGAGCAAGGGGGAAAATGAGCAGGAGCTCACATCGGTGCGGCAGGGAAGGTTAGCGGCTCGGGGGAACACCGAAGGGACCGAATCGACGGTGAGGTTGCCGGCGGCCGAAGGTTGAAGATGAGGTCGTGGACGAGGCTGTAGGGCTCCCGGCGTCACGTGGCTCTGCGTAGACGACGAGGACAACGCCGCGGTTCTTCTGGATGCGTCAGCGAGGCGAGTGGTGGACGGTGGCCGCGGTGGTGCTCGTCGGCACTCGCAGACGGTGGTGGGAGAGAGAGCGGAGGACGGGATGAGGATGGGCGAGGGGGAAGAGTGGTCCAGAGGGGCGAGGGCGTCGCGCTGACGTTCTTAGGCGCCTCCAGCAGTGGGCAGGCAAGCAGGAGGTGGCTCGGGCGCGTGCCGTGGCCAAGCGCGCTCTTCCTCCTAGCAGAGGAGGAAGACGACAGGGGAGGAAGTGGGTTTGGCCTGGCAGGCCGGCCACTGTAGCAGTTAGGCCAGGTGAGCTCTCTTTCCTTTTTATTTTGCTTCTATTTTCTATTTTGCAATTCTATTTTGATTTAGTTCAAAGACCAAACCATTTTTATAAATTTTGAAACTTTTTGTGGGCACTCTCTGAATTATTCCAGTGGCCCTCTCCAAGTTTCAAATTATTTGGAGCTACCAAAATATATATAGCATTTAAATAGCTCCAATTCAAATACTATATGCATTAATTCAAAGCCCATTATGTCCTGGAAAAATGTGCACCATTTATGCTTAGGGTTTTCACCTTTTTCCCTAAATCATGAACATTTTTTAAGGGCATCTTGGGTTCATTGAAAATTATTTGAAGTTGAACCTATTTGCTTTGATTTGGTGCTAGGGTTTAGACATCCCCAATTCAAATTTCCTTTGAATTTAAACATGATGCATGATGATTATGCAACTAATTACAATGAAATTCTAGGGCCGTGACACTCTATTTCAAACTTTCTATCTCCCTAGGTCACACATACACATATCTCGCTCGCACTAGATAGACCCATCTAACACTTTCTCTCCCTCATTCTCTCTCTTTCTCACACGCACGCACACGCCCCCCCTAAGTACAATTATCTCTCACTCCATCACACGCATATGCACTTCCCCCTAGGTATGACCATCTCTCACTCTCCATCACAAACACACACATTGTCTCCTTCCCTCCCTAGCTAAGTCTATCTCGATCTCTTTCGGGGTATTTTCTATCGCACACACACCTTGTCTCTCGATCTCCCACCCATATAGTCCCCTCATGATCTCGAGGGGATCTCTGTATCACAAACACACCCTCTCCCCCCATGCCTCCATTTTATCCATACGTCTCTCTCGACCTCTCTCCCTTGTTTGCCAAACCTCTATTGGCCACGTGCTAGGGGTCTCTCTCTCTCCGTTGCAAACAACCACACAATATATCTCCGTGTATCTCCTCACCTCGCTTTCTCTCTCGGAGATGCATGCGTGATATTTTTTCATAAGACACACACACTTTCTCTCTAATTTATCGTGTGTTGTCCCTTTCTCTTTCACACACACACTCTCTCTTTTTGCACATTCACTCTTTCTCCTTCACACACATTTGATCTCTCTCTAGTTATGTACTCTCTCTGGTCCATAGCATATATATATTTATTGAAAAGTCAAACCTCACAAAGTTTGACCAGGTATATGTGGAGAAAAACATTTACATCTGGAAGGACAAACATACATCATTAGATTCGTCACAAGATGTAGTTTTATATCATATATCTTTGGTATTGTAGATACAAGTAATTTTCTCTATAAACTTGGTCAATGTTTCAAAAGTATGACTTTTCAAAAATTTATCGGCACTACATTATCGAACGGAGTGAGTATCTCTTTCTCTATCTCTACCTCTCTTGGGCCTCCCCTCTCACTTGATCTCTCTTTACCGAGGGATTATACGGTCACTAGCTCAGCGTATAGCTCCGTATATTGTCTAGTTGACCAGTCAACCAGTCTACATGGTGCTTTGTCAGCTCGTGTTCTCTATGGGTGTGCAGGCCCATGTGGCAGTGGGTGAAATTAAATAAACTAGAGGCCCATCTGCCATGGGGTGAAATAAACAAACTAGAAACCACTTGCTGTAGAACCCCGCACGAGACTAAATTGAGTGTACACTTCTTCCTCGTTAAAACAGTACTGTAGTACTCCCTTGTTTCTTTTTAGTCTGCATATAAAATTTGGTCAAAGTCAAAGTTCGTAAACTTTGACTAACTTTATAGGAGAATGTCAACATTCACAGTATGAAATCAATATATTTAGATGCATCTTGAAATTAATTTTCATTGCATATAGCTTTAGTATTGTAAATTTTGATATATTTTGATATATAGTTGGTCAAACTTTGCATAGTTAGACTTTGACCAAATTTTATATGCTGACTAAAAAGAAACGGAGGGAGTACTAGATTAACACCTTCTTAGACGCCACCACAGACACAAACTATGACAACACACATACACCACTGCGCGGCATGCATGCAAGGACGCATTCGCGCACACCCAGCACACAATACACACCAGCACACGTGTACACCGGCGTCGCCGCCGGCTGAGATGGAGGACGAGGCGGCCAACAAGCGGAGGCGGCTCGAGCCAAAACCGCATCCGGCGAGCCTGGACTTCATCAGCAGCCTCCCCGATGACATGCCGCTCGTCATCAACGCCCTCCTCCCCACCAAATCTGGCGTGCGGACCACCCTTCTCTCCCGGCGGTGGCGCCCCCTCTGGCGCTGCGTCCCCCTCAACCTCTCCGTCGGCAGCTGCCTCTGTGATGGGGATTGCAAACACAGGGCCGTAGTCTCCAAGATCCTTGCATCGCACCCTGGGCCATCCAGACGCCTTGACATCTACATGTTCAGTACCAACTGCAATGTCCAAGCCAAGTTCGATGAGTGGTACTTATCCCTCGCCCTAGATCAGCTCGAGGAGCTCAGGTTTGAAGGTGGACGATGTCACTCTCTGCCACTGTCCACGCTCCGCCATGCACCAATGCTGCGTCGCGCCAGGTTCAGCTCCTGCTATTTTCCCCAGATTGATGTCGCGCCCGTTCTTCTTCTCCCTCAACTCAAGCAGCTCAACCTCTTCAACATTGGTATCTCGAAGTAGGCTATGGAGCGGCTGCTCCGCGGCTGTACAACGCTCGAGTACCTTTGTCTTCAACAGATCCACGAGTTCATTAGCCTCCACATCGCCTCGACGAATCTCCGATGGATTTATGTGTCTTGCTGGCCCCGCAACAGGACATTACTTGGGAAGAGATCAGTTGAGCTGTTTCACGATATGGTCATTGAAAATGCGCCTTTTCTTGAGAGATTTCTTGTATCTGATCTAGAAGGTCCAACAAAAATCAGGGTCATTGACGCGCCGAAATTGATAGCATTGGCCTACTCGTCTACCAAATTCTCCGAACTTGTTATTGGATCCATAACTGTTCAGGTACAACACTTTTCTTCTTCTTGTTCTTCTTCTTGAAATTCACATTTCAATTTTTTTTCTTGATGTATGTTCGACTGTCATCCAGAAAATGATTCCCACAAGCTTGACCCAGTTTGTGCGCACAGTGAAGATTTTGGCAATAAAATCTATCGGCCCCAATCTAGATCAAGTTGTTGGATTCCTTAGATGCTTTCCATGCACGGAGAAGCTACTCTTCGAGGTGAAACTCCTTTCCTATTAAACGTGAACCACAACGGAGCTTAATTTTTTCGTAATTTTTCCCAAGTTACAATGACAAATGTAGTGTTCAAAACTGCATCTAGGCACTATTCTGAAAGAAATGTTTTTAGTATTTTTTCTCACGAGCTCACCGGCATCGTTTTGTTGTTGTTGTTGTTGTAGCCAAGGCTAGTCATAGTGGGAAGTAACTTTATCCTAGGAGCAAGTACTACCTCCGTCCTGGTTTACTAGTCCCCTTCGTATTTTGGAGTATCAAATTTTGACCATAGATTTAACTAACAAAATGTTAATGCATGTCACTAAAAATTATATTGTTGGATTCATATTTGAACATAATTTCCAATGGTATATTTTTGTGACATGCATTGACATTTTGTTAGGTAAATCTATGGTCAAAATTTTACACTAAATACGAAGGGGACCTATAAACCAAGACTGACGTAAAATGAGTAAATGAGAGGAAAGAGAAAGAGAGAGAGTGAAAATTATCACTAGCCTTATAGCCAACCCTATTGTATGAGCGAATGATATTGGTAGCTCTTGATGACACGACAATCTTATATATCCAGCTCCTCTAATATGTTCTCTTCTTTGCAAATAAAAAACGACCCGAAAGTGAAAAATGTGCTGCAATATAACAACCTCATCAAATGCCTTGATCTCCATCTTACAGAAATTGATTTGATTGACTACCGAGGCACCACATCCGAGATTAAATTGGTTAGGTTCTTGTTTCTGAAGGCAAGTGTGCTCAAGGTAATGAGTTTTGGCGTTCTCTGGCGCAACAATGAATGGTGTGCCGATCACCGCAAGTGTCTAAAGCTGAATGACAAAGGCTCTGCAGAAGCTGAATTTGTTTTTGAAAGATCAAGTGACGAGAGTCGCGCAAGTTTATTTGCCGATTAGTGACTTGTCAGGGGCGGTGGATTTTAGTTTGTATGATAATGCTGCATCCACCTAAAGTAACGAAACTTCTTACGTAAACTTCCTAATAATTCCCTCTTCGTAGGTGCAAGATTACTGCTAGCATTTGTCATATCAGTTTGAACCTTGTAAAATTACGACTATCCAGCACGTGGTACTACGTTATGATTATGTTCGCGTGCATAGGTGCTGCAACGATGTAACCAATATACCCATTACAATATTTTATTCTAACTCGTGGCAATGCACGGGAAAATATCTAGGACACGGCTTGTTGTAAGCAGGGTAGCTCTACATCCTTGATGATAGTGACTGCACACGGTGAGTCTGACTTTGGTAACACGAACACACCGCCTGCACTCTGGTGTCATCTCCGGTGCAGGGTCTGGTCACTTCACTGTGAGGAGCAGCACGTAATAATTTGACCAACGGGTAGTACTTTGGTACTAGTACTACAACTCCCTCCATCTGGATTTAGTAGTACTACCACCTCCGTTTTGATTTAGCATTTGACTAACAATATATAGTAATGCATGTCACAAAAAATATACTACTACTCCCTCCGTAAATAATACTACATGGAGTATTGTTTTATTCGTATTTGAGTGTAGTTTCTTTTTGACGGGTCGTATTTGAGTGTACTTTCCGATGATATTATACACTCTCCCTTCCGGTTGAGGGCTCAAATATGAAATCTCATCAACCACACTAGTACTTGCACTGCATTCGCACCGCATTAGTTGCGCCAGCTTCCAACATAATTGCACACAGAATTTACCTCAATCTTCTCGTAACTATGCGCGCATGCAGCGAGACAGGGAGCAGTGCGTGCATGCGGAGCGGGATTTGAGGTAGTAGCAGGCATGCGATAGTCTGCAAATGCAAGGGCAATTATGTCGAGAAAAAATAGACTGAGTCTTCCCTTGGTATGCGCGCTCGACCTTAGGTGCAGTGAAAAAAGGACCGGAGGGAGTACTACTAAGCGAGGAGTAGATTTTTTTTGTTTTTTAGGGTTTAGTGAGGAGTAGATAGCCAACGCACACGTGAATGCAAACATAGTCTGCACTTCTCATATAAAGGCTCCTGTCGGGGCCATGGAACCCGGGGTATCCAGGCCCGTCTGCCTTCGGCCCAGGGCGCAACGCCTGGCATGGGCCTAGCAGGCTGTCACCACCGAGCATCTCACCAAGACCCCTCATGAGGCCCGGGCCCCCTGAGGCCCCCATCCTCAGGGAGTAGCAAGCAACGCTCAGCACCACCATCAACGGCCTCGCGAGGCCCTCTCACGAGGCAGTTTCCTGAAGTGACCTCACGAGGCGGCTTCCTGAAGTGACCTCGCGAGGCGGCTTCCCGAGGTGGCCTCCCGAGGCCCCCCTCCCGTAGGTGCTCGAGACGACGGCCGTTCGGCATGCCGCGCGGTCCGGAGCCCATCACGTGGGTGACGTGCGCGGCGACGAGCAGCAGCAGAGGCCGCACCAGCAGGCGCGGATGAAGATGGTTTCCTCTTTCGTGTTAAGGGAGCAGGGCCAGCTATCTACTCTCCAAAGCAACCCCAAAGGTTGCCCGATCGGCGAAGGAAGACCAAGACGACGGGCACGCATGGCGGAGGTCATCACCGAGCCCACCGGCGCGTCATGGATCATGCTTTGGTAGTCGAAGACCACCTTTAGTCAGGATAGCCTGAGCGCCTGTCCCCTTTCAAAATCGCCAACTGTGGCGACCCTTCCCGCCTAAGTTTCCAGGGGGAAGAGGACCAAGGCTGATATAAAACGGGCAGTGCTGTCACCGTAGAGGGGGTGATTCGATTCCCTTGTCTTCAACCTTGTACACGAGAACTCTCTTGCCCACAATAATCCCAACCAAGCAGGAGTAGGGTCTTACACCGCAAGGTGGCCCGAACCTAGGTAAACTGCTGAGTCCTCGCCGTCCCTCGCTAGCGCGCTCTCGCCGTAGCCTCGCCGTAGCTTAGCCGTTATAGGAGACGAAGCAGTAGAACGAGCTCACCCCAGTGTTCGAACCTTTGGGTCCCCGGAGCCCGACTTCCGACATTTGGCGCGCCAGGTAGGGGTGCGCTACTGTTCTTCTGCTCCGCCCTCAGCTCCACCAACCCCATGGCCGACGCACGTCGCGAGCGCGCTGAGCGCCGGGCTAGCCGTGTGGCCCAGACAGAGCCGGTGGCCCGCGGCAACTGCCGCCTCCACGACACCGAGGCTGCTGCCGCCACCGACCCCGCTACCCGCGAGCAGCAGGCCTCCTCCCTGCACCCCTCCGTGCAGGCGAACGACCACACCGCAATGGCCTCCTCCCTCGCCCACCGCGGGCCGCCGAACCCGCAGGCCGCGCTGCTCATGGGGCGTGAGCTGCTCCGCTACCGACCGGCTGACGCCGGCTACGATGCCTGGCTTGGCCGCATCACCGAGCTCGTCAACGCCGTCGGGGATGCTCCGACGCTTTCCCACTCGTTTCGCCCTCTGCTGTCTCGCGCTGGGGACCTGGTGCACGGTGCTCCCCCTCCGCCTCCTCTGCGCGACGAGCGCGACGGGCCTCAGCGCAGAGCGCGGGTTCGTGAGCCGTCCCGCGACGCATCCTCGCCAGGCCAGGATGAGCCCAGCTTCCAGATCATCCGCCGCACGCCCCCGACACGCGAGTGCTCCTTGAACGGCAGCGCCAGCGCCACGACCAGGCCATTCAGGACGTTGCCGCGGCCAGACGCCAAAACCGCGCCGCCCTCGCTGGCGGCGTCCCCTCGAGCGGCGTGGGCTGCCGTGCCTTCACCCGCGAGCTGCGTCGCGTGGTTTGGCCCGTGAAGTTCAAGCCTGAGCTGCCTCCACGCTACGACGGCACCCCCATCCCCACAGAGTTCCTCCAGCTCTACGCGCTGAGCGTCGAGGCGGCGAACGGCGACGACAAGGTCATTGCGAACTGGTTCCCCATGGCCCTCAAGGACGGCCCGCGCTCCTGGCTCATGAACCTCCCCGAGGCTTCCATCTCATCATAGGCCGAGCTCTGCAGCCAATTCATCGCCAACTTCAAGGACACGCAGGACCGCTCCCTCACCTTCAACGACCTGCGGCGTGTTCGACAGCGCCCAGACGAGACCCTCCGCAAGTACATCCAGTGCTTCAGTCAGGTGCGCAACAAGATCCCGCATGCCTCCGACGCGGCCGTCATCTCTGCGTTCTCCACTGGTGTCACGGACGTCAAGATGCGCGAGAAGCTCGCCATCAACGGTGAGCTCGACTCCGTGCTCGAGTTGCTCGACCTCGCCGACAAGTGCGCCAAGGCTGAAGAAGGCCGCCTCTTCGTCCACAACGACCCCGACGCGGCGCTCGACGCCGCCAAGGCCAAGAGCAAAGACGTCCAGCGCAAAGGCCCTGCCGTGCTTGCGGCGGTGCCCGAGCAGAAGCGCGGCAGCGACCTCGACGAGCCCAGAAAAGACAATCGGACACTCTGTGCTTTTCACAACGTCCGCTCCCATAGCACCGAAGACTGTCACGAGCTCAAGCTGCTCCGCGACGAGCACCAGGGCCGCCGGGACGACCGCAACGGCCGCGGCGCCGGCCGTGGAGGTGGCCGCAGCGGCAACCGTTGGGACAGCCGCAACGGTAATGGCAACTACCGCCAGGGCTGGCGCGATCAGCCTCGTGAGGCCACCTGGCGCGATCAGCCTCGTGAGGCCGCTTGGCGCGACCAGCCTCGTGAGGCGAATCCTCAGGTCAATGCCACTCTCCCGCCACTGCCACCGCCACCCCGAAGGAACGACGTCAACCAGCCTGACGAGGGCACAGGGGGCTACCAGGAGCCTCGCGCGGTCGCCTGCATCCTCGGCGGGTCCCAAGCCCCCACGTCCATCCGCCACTTCAAGCAACTCTCTCGCGAGGTGTACGCCGCCCTCCCGAGGCCTGAGGTCGCGTGGCCCCTCAAGTGGTCGCAGTACGCCATCACCTTCGACTCCAAGGACCACCCCAAGTCCACGGCCTCTGCAGGCGCGCTCCCCATGCTGTGCACTCCCACCATCAGCAACGTTGCGGTCACCAAGACCCTCATCGACGGGGGTGCCGACCTCAACGTACTCTCCATCGAGACCTTCAAGACGCTCCAGGTGCCCTACGACCAGGTGATGCCGACCAGGCCGTTCTTCGGAGTGACCGATGGCTCCACCATCCCGCTGGGGCAGGTGCGCCTCCCCGTCACCTTCGGCACCCGCAAGAACTACCACACCGAGCTCATCGACTTCGACGTGGTGCACATCGGCCTGCCTTACAACGCCATTTTGGGCTACCCGGCTCTCACCAAGTTCATAGCGGCTACTCATCACGCCTACAACGTCCTCAAGATGCCCGGCTGCAGCGGCATCATCACCGTCGCCTGCGATGAAGAAGACGCGGCCAGCACCCTCGAGCGTGCCTACAAGGCTGCCGCTGTCGCGCACCCGGCCGACGAGGACGCGGCCGAGCCTTCAGAGGCCGCGCCCGCGAAGAAGAAGCAACTATTCTCTCAGGACCGCGCCGAGACGAAGAAGGTGTCGGTGGACGGCAGCGGCTCCGGCCCTGCCTTTACCATCGGCACAGGCCTCCCTCTCGCATAGGAAAGTGCGCTCATCACCTTCCTTCGGGCAAACTCGGATGTTTTTGCCTAGAAAGCATCCGACTTGTCCGGTGTGCCGAGGGAGGTGATCGAGCACCACTTAGCGGTGTGCCCCAATGCACGCCCGGTCAAGCAGAAAGCACGGCGCCAGGTGCCAGAGAAGCAAGAGTTCATCGTCAAGGAAGTACAGAAGCTCCAAGAAGCCGGAGTCGTTCGTGACGTGCGCCATCCTGAATGGCTCGCCAACCCGGTCGTCGTCCCCAAGAAGGGCGGCAAGGAGCACATGTGCATCGACTTCACCAGCCTCAACAAGTTCTGCCCTCAAGATCCGTTCCCGCTGCCCCGCATCGATCAGATCGTGGATTCCACCACCGGATGCGATTAGCTATGCTTCCTGGATGCCATCTCAGGCTATCATCAGATCAAGATGGCGGCCAAAGATGTGGAGAGGACGGCCTTCATCACCCCCTGCGACGTATATTGTTACGTCTGCATGCCCTTCGGTTTAAGGAGCGCGGGCGCCACCTTCCAGTGACTAATGCGCATCACTCTGGGGCCTCAGATGGGGAGGAACGCGGAGGCCTACGTCGATGACATCGTGGTCAAATCTCGCGAGGCTGGATCCCTCATCGCGGACCTCCAGGAAACATTTGCCAACCTGTGCAAGGTCAACCTCAAGCTCAACCCAGAGAAGTGCGTCTTCGGAGTCCCCTCCGGCAAGCTCCTCGGCTTCCTAGTCTCGTACCGTGGCATCGAGGCCAACCCAGAGAAGATCAAGGCCATCGAGAAAATGTGCCCTCCCCGAACCCTCAAGGAAATGCAGCGCTTGGAAGGGTGTATGGCCTCCCTAGGGCGTTTCATCTCCAAGTTTGGCGAGCGAGCCCTGCCCTTCTTCAAGCTCCTGAAGAGGTCCGGCCCCTTCAAGTGGACTCCTGAGGCAGATGCCGCCTTCGAAGCCCTCAAGAGGTACCTCACGAGCCCGCCCATGATGGTCGTGCCGCGCTATCGCGAGCCCTTGCTCCTGTACTTGGCGGCCACCCCCCAGACGGCCAGTGCGGCGCTGGTGGTGGTGCGGGAGGAGCGCATCTGTGCCAAGGAAAAACCCTCGGCCCCCCTTCATCCTCACGAGCCCGCTGAGCCTCGCGAGCCCCCCGGGTCTCACGAGCCTCCAGAGCCTCGCGAGGTCCCCGAGCCTTCTGAGTCTCACAAGGCGTCTGAAGAGCAAGCCGTCGCTACAGCTACGCGCCTCGTCGAGTACCCCGTGTACTTCGTCAGCACCGTGCTAAGGGACGCGCGCGAGCGCTACCCCATGCAGCAGAAGCTCCTCCTCGCGCTCCTCGTCGCCTCCAGGAAGCTGCACCACTACTTTCAGGGTCATCCCATCAAGGTTATTTCCTCCTACCCCTTGGAGCAAGTTCTGCGCAGCCCCAACGCCGCCGGCCGCGTCGCCGAGTGGAACATCGAGCTGCAAGCCTTCCAGCTGGAGTTCTCCACCACCAGAGTCATCAAAGGCGCGGCTCTGGCCGACTTCGTGGCAGAATGGACAGACACGTACGAGGACGAGCCTCGCGAGGCCCAGTCCCTCCTTCCAGGGGATGAGGTGCCTAGCGGATGGACCATGCACTTCGACGGCGCCTTCTCCCGACAGGGCGCGGGGGCTGGGGTCATGCTCACCTCGCCGACAGGAGACATGCTCTACTACGCTGTACAGCTCTGCTTCAGGCACACCGACAAGGTCTCGAACAACATCGCAGAGTACGAGGGCCTCATCGCTGGCCTCAAGGCCGCATTCGCCCTAGGCATTAAGCGTCTAACTATCAAGGGCGATTCGCAACTCCTCGTCAACTTCTCCAACAAAAGCTACAAGCCCGAGGAAAAGCACATGGCCGCCTACCTGGAAGAGGTACGTAAACTTGAGAAGCGCTTTCTTGGCCTGGAGCTGCAGCACATCCCCCGCGGCAGCAACAAAGAAGCCGACGACATCGCCAAACGAGCATCACGCCGCGAGCCCCAGAGCCCCGGCGTCTTTGAGGAAAGGCTCCTCAAACCATCTGCCGCACCCCCAGCCGTGAGCACGGCGCTCCTTCACGAGGAACTACCCCCCGCACCACCCACGGGCGCGCTAGACTGTGGCCCGGCCTCAGGAGCTCGCCTGCTGCTGGCGCTCGAGCCTCAGGTGGATAGCTGGGCCACGGAGTTCAAGGCTTATTTGCTCCGCGGCACCCTCCCGGAGGAGGACGCAGAAGCAGAGCGCATGGCCCGGCAGGCCACCGTTTACTGCCTACAAGATGACGAGCTTTACCGCAGGCGCCCCAATGGCGTCTCGCTGCGGTGCATCTCTAAAGAGCAGGGGCGCGAGTTGCTAGCTGATATACATGGAGGAGACTGCGGCCACCACTCCTCATCACGCACCCTTGTCGGTAAGGTTTTCCGCAACGGCTTCTACTGGCCCACTGCTTTGCGTGACGCTACCGCACTGGTCCAAGCCTGCGAGGCCTGCCAATTTCACGCCAAGCAAATCCACCAGCCGGCGCAGGGCCTCCAGACGATTCCCCTCTCATGGCCCTTTGCAGTCTGGGGGCTGGATATCCTGGGGCCTTTCCCGCACGCGGCTGGTGGTTACCGCTACCTCTATGTCGCCATCGACTAGTTCACCAAGTGGGCAGAGGTCGAGCCGGTGCGCACCATCCCGGCAGGTTCCGCCGTCAAGTTCATCAAGGGCCTCGTGAGCCGCTTTGGAGTTCCCAACCGCATCATCACCGACAATGGCTCCCAGTTCACAAGCGGCCTCTTCAAGTCCTACTGCGCCATCCTCGGCACGCAGATCTGCTACGCCTCGGTGGCGCACCCACGAAGCAATGGCCAGGCCGAGCGCGCCAACGCCGAGGTCCTCAAGGGCCTCAAGACAAGGAGTTTCAAGAAGAAACTTGAGGCTTGCAGCAAGGGCTGGCTCGATGAGCTACAGTCCGTGCTGTGGTCGATCCGCATGACGGCAAGCAAGCCTACTGGCGAGACGCCCTTCTTCCTCGTCTACGGCGCTGAGGCGGTCCTCCATCTGGAGCTTAAGCACGGCTCCCCACGAGTCCTTGCCTTCGACAAGGCGCATCAGGATGGCTCGCGGAAGACCGATCTGCTGCTCCTCGAGGAGGACCGCCGTCAGGCCGCCCTTCATGCCGCGAGGTACCAGCAGGCCTTGCGTCGCTACCACAGCCGCAACATCCGCCCTCGCACTCTCGAGGTCGGCGACCTCGTCCTGCGCAGGATCCTCTCCAGAGAGGGACTTCACAAACTCTCACCTATGTGGGAAGGCCCTTTCAGGGTTACTCATGTCTCCAGGCCCGGCTCAGCCCGGCTGGAGACAGAGGATGGAGTTCCTGTGCCTAACGCCTGGAACATCCAACACCTCCGCAAGTTCTATGCGTGACCCTCACCCGTACGAACGAAACGGGGCTGTACACGCCCCGGAGACTCTCATTGCGTTCGCCTGATGGGCCTGCGAGAGCTCCCGCCCACGTCTCAGTGGAAGCCCCATGCTCCGCGCTGGCGGAATGATCGAACCGCGATCATGCCCACGCCTAGTGGAAGCCGCATGCTCCGCGCTGGCGGAACAATCACTTGAGGGCGCCCCACGGGCTGCACCAACCTCACGCTGATCGGTGCCGAACATGGCAATCATATCTCTTTTTGGTTGTGTAATGAACTTATTACTGTGTTTCAGTAAAGCTTTATTTCCTAAGATATCTAATGCATTTCTAAGTTGCTTGCCTCAGGAGCCGTGCACGCTCGCGACCTTCCCTCATGAGCCTCACGCGAGTGGGGGCTGGACACGGTGCCTGCGCTCGGGTCAGTCCCAGCAGCACTGAAAAACCCAAGCAACCGGGCTCTGGCTCACGGGCCTGCCCCGTGCACGCCACCCCACCAAGGTCCTTGGTGTCCTGTCTCCTCGCGTAATACCCATGAGCGAATCGACGAGCATGCGCTGTCGTTAAGTGCTCTGCGTGCAGTTACCTCAGGAGCAGATCTACCTCAGGAGCAGATCCCCTGAAAGATCTCGCGAGGTAGCACCCTCGGGACCTCAGGAGGCCAGCAGGCCCCGCCTCGGGAACTAACCCTCGATGGCCGACCCAGCAGGAGATCTCGTGAGCGGAACCTTCACAAGACGCACCCTGCAGGGGATAGCCCACCATACTACCTCGTGCAGAGCTAAGTCTTCTGTCTCGCGAGCCACCCTTGCCGTCTCTCGAGCCTTCCCCTCCGACGGCCTCACGAGCGCCAGTGTTCCTCTTGGCGCAAGCCGCTTGTGCGTTAAAGGGGGGCTCCCTGAGAATCGCGCCTCAGGAGTCCTCACTAGCTCCCGGTGCCCCTCGCCTCCTAGCCTTGTTCAGGCAGCGCGACCTGACATACCAGCGATGGCTATGGCTGCTCGGGGGCCGAGTCCTGACAACGTAGAGCATCATGGCAAGCAAAAAGAGAGAAACATGCCTTAAGAGAGAGCCTCGCGAGGGCGCGAGTGTTCGTTACAGCAAATCATAAAGTATTTAAACACCAAGGTATCGTCTTCACGCCCCCACGGGCCACATCGATCTAGCGCAGGGTGACGAAAAGAAAGGGACCCTAGGAGCTCGCGCCGTCATCGTCTTCGCCGGCGCCGTCGTCGCCACCGGAGCTCTCGCCGCTGCCACAGGAGTACTTTCCGAGTAACGCGCCCACATGGCCTTCCACCGCCCTTGCGAGCCCGTCGCGAAGCTCCTCGGGGACCGGAGCTATCACCTTTTCAAAGTCGAAGCTGGGATCGGCGTGAAGGAGGTGGCTGAAGACGCGAGTCGCTGCCAGGGAGAAGAGGCTAAGGCACTCCTCCTCCAAGATACCATCCACCTCCTTGGCTCCGTCCTCAAGCTGTTCCACGAGCTTGGTGGAGAAGCTGACGTAGTCGACATCACGGGACTCGTGGAGGGCCCCAAGCCTTCCCTGGCAGATGGAATTTAGGGCGTCGTGAGCGCGAACCTCGAGGGAATGGAGCGCCTTGACGCGTTCGCGCTGCTCCTGCGCCCGATCGGCGGCGCCCGAGCCGGGCTGTGGCGCGGCTCGCCGGCGGATCTCCACCTCGGCGATTGCCGCCTTGAGATCAGTGACCTCCCCTTCTGACTCGAAGGTGTCCCTCTGCTGCGACAGCGCCTTATCCCGCTCCAGGCACGCTTCCGCTACCTTCGCGTCAGCGTCCTCTTGGACCTTCTTCTCCTTGGCCTCCAGTTGGGCATCGGCCTCGGTAACGCGCTTCGTGTGAGCCTCCTGGGCATCAGCCAGCTGGCGCCCCAGCGTCTCCAGACGCTCCTTCTCCATGGCCTGCTCGGTCGCTGTCTTCTTGAGGCCCTCCGTGCGAGTCTCGAGGTCCGCCTCGCGGGCCGCAGCCTCCTTCTCGCGAGTGGCAAGGGCGCCTTCCTGCGCGAGGAGCAACCGCGCCTGCTCGGCGCGTTGGTCTTGGAACTCTCTCAGGAGGGTCTCCGCTTCTTCGCGGCGCACGGTGGCCACTTCGGCCTCCTGGAGGGCTCTCGCGCGAGCCCCCTCCGCTTCGGCGGTGTCCCTCTCGCGCTGCGCGCGAGCACGTTCGTCATGGCGCCGAGCCATATCGTCGGCGATGCCGAGCCGGCGCCACCCGTCGGCAAGCTTCAGGCGCTCCTCGGCGAGGCGCGTCTCCGCGTCCTGGAAGTCCGTGCTGAGCCGAACAAGCATGGCCTTGGCGTCGCGCAAGGCTTCAGGCCTGAGCAAAGCGCGGTCACTCGCGAGGACCAGGGGCCAGTCCGGGTCGGGTCCTCTGGCACCCTCCGCCGCGGCGGCGAGGGAGCCCTCGGCGCCTCTTGCCTGGGGCGGCAGGCTCGCCAGGCCGCCCCCCTCATTTGGCCGCGGCGGTGCGCCACGGGGGCTCTCAGCGCCGGTCATGGTACTCCCCACAACTCCTTCCCCCGCGCCCGAGGAGGGCCCCGGCGGGGGGGGGGGGGGGGGGTAGGCGCTTCGGCCTCCCCCGTCGCCGCTTCCTTGCTCTTGGAGGGGTCAGGGGGGAGGGCATCCCCACCTCCTGAGCCTGCCTCCCGAGGCTCCTCCACTTCGGCCTCGCGGGATGCACCCGCATGCAACCCTGGAGGAGCGGTTGCCTCCTCCTCGATCTCCGTACGCCCCGCTTCGGCGTCGGGACGGCGGGTAGCCTCTCCACGCCTCCCGGCACCGGCGGCGGGCATCGACACCCCCTGCGGGCTGGGGGTAACCCTCGCCTTCGTCTTCTTCTTCTTCTTCTTCTTCTTCTGATCCGCGGCAGATCTCCTGCGCAAATGGTGGCTCAGCTCCGAGTCCGGATAAAGGAACAAGAACTAAGGGCGCCGGGAGAAGGCAGAAGGCTTACTCGTCACCGACGTGTCACTTCCTCTTCTTCTCCCCCGCGGACGGCAGGCCGACGCTACCCTCGCCGAGCATCGCCTCGGCGCCGCTGCTCGGGCCCCCGGGGCGTGCCGCGGTGGACCCGGACGCGTCGTCGTCTACCTCTGGGCCCTGGGCGGCTTCAGCCTCGAGACGGGCCTCAAGTGCTGGAGGCTCGCCCACCCTCGAGTCGGGAGCCCCCGCCACCGCGGGCGGGACGCTCTCGGCGTCGTCATCCTCGAGCTCGTAGATGAGCTGAAGGCGGGCGCGCGGTGGCGCCCGGCTGGTGCCCTCCTCCAAGCCTCCGCTGCCGCTGCTGCCTCAGGAATCCACCTCCACCACGAGAGGGTTGTCGCAGGGCCCGACGTGGATCTCCGGCATGAGGCCCCACTAATCGAAGAGGGGCATCTCCTTCACCAGCTCCGCCTTCTCCGGGTAGCGAAAAAGTGGGAGCGCCTCCTCCGGCGTTTCCGCGGCAGGGGTGCTGAGCAGAATCGCCAGGGCCCCGTCCAGCACGTCTGACCCCAGGCTGCCCGGCTTCAGCCGCATGGCGTCGCCCGCGTCATAGTACTCCCACATGGGGCGCGAGTGCATCTGAAGTGGCGCGATGCGCCGCCGCAGGTATTCCCTGACAACCGCCGTCCCCGACAGTGCTGCGGCCCGGTGCGCCGCCATCCGCTCCAAGACGGGCTCCATCCTCGGGTCGGCGAGCTTCTCGTGCCCCCACATGGAGATCTTCTCGGCCGGGTCCGTAGGGATCATCAGGAGCCGGTTGGTCTGGCGCGCGTCCATATAGACCCAACGCTGCCGGTAGCCTTCCACCTTCTTCGCGACCCTCAAGTTGATAATGCCGTCCTCCATTCCCTTGACGGCAAGGAACGACGCGCATCCGGAGCGCTGGTCCGCTGCAGTCAGCCGCAGGCAGAAGAAGTGGCGGAAGAGCGCCACAGAGGGCCTCACGCCCACGAAAGCCTCGCAGTAAAAGGCGAACGTGGCCAGGAGAAAAATGGAGCTGGGTTGAAGATGAAGAGCGTGAACCTGATAGTGGGTAAGTATGGCATAGAAGAAGTCCGAAAATGGCGGCACCAACCCTGCATATACGCTGTGGAGGAAGAAGGGGTAGGCCGTCGCCCCCAGGTCACGCCGCGCACGCGACCCCGGCCAGATATGGGTCGCCTGGTTCTCGTTCTGGCCGTCGGCCACGAACGGAAGCACCCTACCCAAACCTTCTTCGTCGTCAATGGTGGAGCGTTGCAGCGCCGCCCCAAGGGCGGGCGCGCTTGGGGACGGGGCCACCTCCTTCCCCCTCTTGCCGTCGGCAACCATCTGCGCGGCGGAGGCGCGGATCGGGAGCAAGAGCAGGCGAAGTTCGAAAGGGGGAGTCCCGAGGAACCACGCGCAAGAAGGAAAGGCGCAGAGAGGTGGAGCGCGTGAAGGAAGGCAATGATGGCCTCACGCCGCCCGCGCCAGGATTTATGTCAGCGCGGCAGTTCTCGAGGCGTCGTGGGGAAGTGGGGGCGTCCCCCGTCACATCGTGCGCCACGCGTCGCGCCAAACCGCAGGGGTTAGGGCCCGCGCCGTTTCGCCCCCCCCGATAGGGGGGAACGTGTGCGCCGTAGGCCCGGGAGCTACTGTCGGGCCCATGGAACCCGGGGTATCCAGGCCCGTCTGCCTTCGGCCCAGGGCGCAACGCCTGGCATGGGCCCAGCAGGCTTTCACCACCGAGCATGTCACCAAGACCCCTCATGAGGCCCTGGCCCCCTGAGGCCCCCTCCTCAGGGAGTAGCAAGCAAAGATCAACACCACCATCAACGGCCTCGCGAGGCCCTCTCACGAGGCGGTTTCCTGAAGTGACCTCACGAGGCGGCTTCCTGAAGTGACCTCGCGAGGCGGCTTCCCGAGGTGGCCTCCCGAGGCCCCCCTCCTGTATGCGCTCGAGACGAAGGCCGTTCGGCGTGCCGCGCGGTCCGGAGACCATCACGTGGGTGACACGCGTGGCGACAAGCAGCAGCAGAGGCCGCGCCAGCAGGCGCGGATGAAGATGGTTTCCTCTTTCGTGTTAAGGGAGCAGGGCCAGCTATCTACTCTCCAAAGCAACCCCAAAGGTTGCCCGATCGGCGAAGGAAGACCAAGACGACGGGCGCGCAAGGCAGAGGTCATCACCGAGCCCACCGGCGCGTCATGGATCATGCTTTGGTAGTCGAAGACCACCTTTAGTCAGGATAGCCTGAGCGCCTGTCCCCTTTCAAAATCACCAACTGTGGCGACCCTTCCCGCCTAAGTTTCCAGGGGGAAGAGGACCAAGGCTGATATAAAACGGGCAGTGCTGCCACCGTAGAGGGGGTGATTCGATTCCCTTGTCTTCAACCTTGTACGCGAGAACTCTCTTGCCCACAATAATCCCAACCAAGCAGGAGTAGGGTCTTACACCGCAAGGTGGCCCGAACCTGGGTAAACTTCTGAGTCCTCGCCGTCCCTCGCTAGCGCGCTCTCGCTGTAGCCTCGCCGTAGCTTAGCCGTGATAGGAGACGAAGCAGTAGAACGAGCTCACCCCAGTGTTCGAACCTTTGGGTCCCCAGAGCCCGACTTCCGACAGCTCCCCACCAGTCCAATCCATCTACGAAATCCTACACACCTACGCACCCTAACCAAGGGCAAGAGTGATCACTCCAATCGCAAGATCAATTGACCAGAAGCTAGAGCCATGGAGGCGATGAGCGCGAGCATGAGCCGGCTGTGCCAGATGGTCCACGACGTCGGCCTGCGGCCCGGCACCAAGGAACATCTCTAGGTCGTGCTTGAGGTCGCCAGGGCAAGAGGTCTCTTGGACGACAGCTTCGTCCCCTTGTTCGACGAGGCCCTCGTCGGTTTCCTCGACAAGTTCACCGTCTTCAAGAAGCTCGCGGACGACCTTGACGTATGCCTCCAGCCCACGAATGTCCACCTCGAGGTCGCGCTCGCCACGCAGCGCCTCGCCCAGCAGGACACCATCGACATAATCACCCACGTCTACGAGGAAATCGTCCACAAGGACCACTACGTGCCAGAGGAGGATGATAGGACGGTGGCCTTCTTGGACCGCAGAGCAACCTTGGATGGCATTGTTCAGAAGCACATTGACCTCGCCACTAACGCCGCTGCTCCTCACCTGTCGATTGGTGGCCCAGCGCACTAGGGCTAGAGGATGTCATTTATGGATCCGTATGCATATTAATATTGACCTATAAATTATGGACTGACATACGTACTAGAGAATATATATATAGCTCGTTGCAATGCTCGGGCAATTATCTATTGCACTAGAATTTTTTTGGCCGCGTGGCACCACCCACTCTGATAAACGACTCAGGAGGGAGGGAGGGTTCATCGGTCTTGCGTCCCACAAGTAGTACATGCAAAAGCTTGGCTCTATGTGCAATATATCCTTGTCCTAAGGGACGGAGTACTACCAACGTCTTATCGCCCAATAAACAAATCAAATGTCCCACTTGTGCACATGCAAGAAAATGGAGAAGGGCAGATGGTTAGGTTATAGGAGTAGTACTTATTTTTTTAGTGAAGGAGGATCACCCCTGCCCTCTAGAAGCCTCCAAACTTTGCAAGATTTTCCCTAGTACAACTACCAATGTCTGGATTATTAGTCTCATCTTAGATTAAGGGCCAAAATATGACACAAAATACAAGGGTGGCTAGTAAATGAGTACGGTTTCCGAGACGGCTTGAATGCAAATAAAGTAGATGGTAGCGGTTCCTGATGAACGGCCATTGATGTTTATCCTCCTTCAATTCACATGCTGAGGGAAGTAGTACTACTAAATGGGAGAAGCGGCATGCAGCCAGCAACCCAGCACCATGGGTGTGTTTGGTTGGGTCGCTCGCAAGTTTCATTTGGCCTCGTGTAACCACCATTGCATCGCGTCCTCGTGGCCTTGATTCTTACTGTATTGCATTCTCATTCCAGCTGATAAAGACGTGTGTGATCCCTTGCTCACCTTTTGCATGATGGCTTATAATAAGTGTTACACTTCACAACTTCAAAACGAGAAACTGGAACACGTACAGTCCCGTTCGCGTCGCACCCCAGACTGTCATTCCGGCCCGCCGCTCAATGCACAGTGGCTAGGCATATCACTTACTTGTGGGACCGCATGCAAGGAAAGCGATGATGGCCGAAATTGGCAAAACTCCCCCGCTTATCGCGCGGGAAAAGCCTAGCGCTAGCATTTTTAATCGTTATTTCTAATTTTTGAGGGAAAATCGTTATTTCTATCTATCGGTCGCGCCAAGGAGAAGAACCAAATGTTACAACTTACAAGTTCAAAAGGAAAAGCCTGCCGTGTTCGCGTCGCACCCACACACGGATGGTGCGGCACGGCGGTCAAGGGGGAACGCGCGATGTCTTCCATTTTCACTTACAAGTGGGACCGCAGTTGAGCAAACCGACTATCGGCAAACCCCCACCCCGCCCGCCACGCGATGGCTGAGTTAGAGAAACGAGGAGGGAGAAGAGATAGGTGTAGCACGGACTCCAAGAAATATAGTGTCAGATGGGACTCATGGTGGTGGCGTGTGCCATACTCCTGGACGTGAATGCTTGTTTTTGCCCATGCCACCCCACTATATTGAGGTGCTGGTTACATAGAGCGAGGCTAGAGCGAGCACATTAGTATGTCTCCTGGAGTACGGTACCACTAGTAGTAGTACTAGTTTTATTAACATATGGCCCACCTCACACTGTCACCAAATTTCCTGGAATCCATGCTCGGCCCTCATCTCTCTCTCCTCAGCCGGCAAACAGATGCGCGGAGTGTGCCCATCATTGGTTTCCTCATGTTCGGTCCAACATGTCAGTGAAAATGCAAGACGACGCACATTCGCTGGGTGAGCGGTGTGCCTGACCCACCGTGTGCGGTGCAACGCGACAGGCTGGAGGTTTAGGAAGATGATCCCGCCATCCATTTTTCATCCAACGGCCCAAGCCAAATTGACTGGCCACAAAAAATATTCAGGTGACTATCATTTAGCCACGTGATGTCTACTATGCAAATTTTATTCTTGTAGACGTTGTTGGGCCTCCAAGTGCAGAGTTTTGTAGAACAGTAGCAAATTTCCCTCAAGTGGATGACCTAAGGTTTATCAATCCTTGGGAGGCATAGGATGAAGATGGTCTCTCTCAAACAACCCTGCAATCAAATACAAGAAATCTCTTGTGTCCCCAACACACCCAATACAATGGTAAATTGTATAGGTGCACTAGTTCGGCGAAGAGATGGTGATACAAGTGTAGTATGGATAGTAGATATAGGTTTTTGTAATCTTAAATAATAAAAACAGCAAGGTAGCAAGTGATAAAACGGAGCACAAACGGTATTGCAATGCTTGGAAACAAGGCCTAGGGTTCATACTTTCACTAGTGCAATCTCTCAACAGTGCTAACATGATTGAATCATATAACAATCCCTCAATGTGCGACAAAGAATCACTCCAAAGTTCTTATCTAGTGGAGAACATAAGATGAAATTGTTGTAGGGTACGAAACCACCTCAAAGCTATCCTTTCCGATCAATCTATTGAGCCATCCCTATAAGTGTCACAAACAGCCCTAGAGTTCGTACTAAAATAACACCATATGATACACATCAACCAACTCTAATGTCACCTAGATACTCCAATGTCACCACAAGTATCCGTGAGTTGATTATTCGATATGCATCAAACAACTTCAGATTCATAATATTCAATCCACACAAAGAACTTCTAAGAGCACCCCAAAGTTTCTATCAGAGAAAAGGAAATGAAAACGTGTAACCAACCCCTATGCCTAGATCACCCCAAGGTCACAGGAATCCGTGAGTTAATCACCAAAACATACATCAAGTGACTCAATAGATACCCCATTGTCACCACGTGTATCCACATGCAAGACATACATCACGTGTTCTCAAATCTGAAATATTCAATCCGATAACAATGAAACCTCAAAGGGAAAGACTCAATTCATCACAAGAAGATAGAGAGGGAAGAAACACCATAGGATCCAACTATATTAACAAAGCTCGCGGTACATCAAGATTGTGCCAAATCAAGAACATGAGAGAGATATCAAACACATAGCTACTGGTACATACCCTCAGCCCCGAGGGTGAACTACTCCCTCCTCATCATGGAGACCGCCGGGATGATGAAGATGGCCTCCGGTGATGATTTCCCCCTCCAGCAGGGTGCCGGAATAGGTCTCTGGATGAGATCGCTTTGGTACAGAGGCTTGCGGCGCCGGCCTGGGAGTTCTAGGTTTCTTTCTGGGTTTTTTGGTATTTATAGGAATTTTTGGCGTTGGTTTCACATCAAGGGGGCCCACGAGGGAGCGACAAGCTCGCTAGGCCCTCCCTACCCCCCAGGGCGCGACATGGCATGAATACTTCATAAATTATAGATACGTGGGAGACGTATCACCACGCCACAAAAAATATTTAGCCGACCAATCATAAATTAAGTAAGTTTATAACATGCATATGCAAATATGCCATTTATTACATACAACAAGTCAGCAACGCACAACCACAACGAGGATACATCCTAAATACTAAAGTTTTTATCACACAACAAATAACAAGCAATGAAATGAACTTCAGTTCAACCAATCCTCGGCGTTGGAAACGCTTGCTTTGAACCATAAGTGAACCTCTGGGTAGGGCCAGCTATTGTCAACATCGAGAGCAACGCAAGACCCACCATCCAGGCTGAAGCGGCCTATATTAGGAGTATGGCAATTGTGATAGCCAGCGTAGGGAATTATACCAATGTGCAAGGTATAGATATAGTTGCTTCTCATAAATGGTAACGTTGTGCCAACAGCCACCGGATCGCCTTTCACCATAATTGGATAGTTTAGTCTAAGGAAAAGCGAGTATTCTCCAAGACTATCAATATTGAACCAGGGAGAAGGTTCTGGCACTAGCACACTAGTATCCATTCCGAATACCCTGCAACGGATGTTGGAACGGGTCCGGAGACGACTGCGACCATGGTAGACAACACCTGCTTCCTCTGTAACATCACCAGTGCCCTGTATACAAACAAGAAGAGGTGATCTATCAAAATAAGTAGCTAGGCACCACTGAGTAGGTAGGTACTATGCGTCTTCATGCTCATGATCATCACCATCTTCATCTCCCCCTTGGTTATAAATGTTTCCAAGTATCGGTGGGGGGTGTTGACAGGACCTTGGAAACACAAGAAGGTTAATTAGTACGGGACCCCGCAAAAAAAAGGTTAATTAGTACGGGGATAACTGGCATGCATGGTGAATGAAATAATTATAATTACGGTGGAAGACAAACAATGTACCGAAACAATCAGGATCCCATGCAAAAACAGTGCCAGAAGTGGTGGCAGCAAACACAAGACGATCATATTGAATTGCATCACAGTACACACACTACAAAAAAAGACACATCCGTGACATTATGGCCTGAACAAAAACTTTTTCTGTCATGGTTGTGACACTTCTATGACAATAATTGTGAGAAAAACACGTATCATCATTGATGTGGTGGGCTCCTACTTCTATGACAAAAAAATATGACAGAAAATGGGCTTTTCGTCCTGGACAGGCCGGAGACGCACCCGCATGACATTCTTTGGGCCGTCCATGACGTAAAAAATCATGGTAGAAGTGAGGGCGAGGAAATTTTCGGGGAGTTCCCGGTTACGGTGGGTGGTCGGGGCCGAGCGATGCAGTGTGGTTTGCGCATTTCTCTCTCATACGCGCACGTGTGTGCGAGGAGTTCGCTAACTGAACCCGAGCGAGGCGTTCGCTTACTGAACCCGAGCGATCGCACTAGCTACGTACTGATGCCGATCGATCCATTTGCTGCTAACTGAACCCAAGCGATTCCTTCGCTGCTAACTGAACCCGAGCGATCCATTTGCTGCTAACTGAACCCGAGCGATTCCTTCGCTGCTAACTGAACCTGAGCGATTCCTTTGTTGCTAACTGAACCCGAGCGATTCCTTCGCTGCTAACTGAAGCCGGTCGAGGCCCCGTACGTGCGAGACGTAGCCTGTGTTGGGTTGCCTCTCGATGAACAGTGCCCGTTGCTGCCGCGCGTGCGATACGTAGAACGAGTCGAGATGCATCGATCGAGCCCCTTGCGTGAGATGTGGTAAGTTGACCTAGCCGGTTGGTTGGCTGTGGATGAACAGTTCCTGTTGCTGCCGCCCGCTCGTATGTACGGCCCACCCTAGCTGGTGGGTTGGCTGTGGATGAACAGTACCCTGGCCGTATGAGGGTGTAGGCGCTGGATGAACAGGACCCCGAGGAGGCCAGCCGGTTGGGGGTGGATGAACAGGACCCCGTGGAGGCTGGATGAATAGTAGCCGGTGGAGGCTGGAGGAAGTCGACAGTGAATGAACAGTAGCTGGTGGAGGCTGGAGGGAGGTCGAACGTGGATGAACAGTAGTCCGTGGAGTCCCGTTTTGCGGTACGCCACACCCCTCCCGATGAACAGGACCCCCGTTTCGACCGTAGGCAGTTGGGGAGAGGTCCGTTTCCTCCGTTTTGCGGTACGCCAGAGCCCTCCCGATCAACAGGACCCCGTTTCGACCGTAGGTGCTCGAACAGAAGTCCGTTTCCTCCATTTTGCGGTACGCCAGACCCCCAGCCGATGAACAGGACCCCGTTTCGACCGTAGGCGGTCGAACGGAAGGCCGTTTCCTCCGTTTTGTGGTACGCCAGACCCCGAGTCGATGAACAGGACCCCGTTTCAGCTGTTCCGTCCAAGCCGGTTGGCTCCCGATGAACAGGACGCGTTCCGACCCAGTCGCTTCGCTCCTGATGAACACGATGCTGTTTGCTCCATTCCGACCCAGCCGGTTGGCTGCCAATGAACAGGAGGCCGTTGCTGCCGTGTGTTGCCTCTCTCCATGTACACGAGCCCTAGCCATACGTATGCGCGAGTACGCGTTCGAGACCCCGCCCGTATATATACATACGTGGCCGTATTTTTTGCAGCGTGGCTGTACGTACGTGTACATGATTTAGACGGGGCTGCCGGAACTGCTATGTCGGGGGCTCTACTACGACATGTGCTGCTCGTTACACGCCCAACGTTCATCGTTGCAGAGAGACCGATCGACCAGTATGTACGTACACGTTCGCGACCAGACAGAGAACGCTACGTACGCTTCGACCGGGTGGGTCCCAGCTGCCAGGGAGGATTAGGAGGCACTTCCTTGGGTGCGAAGATATAGCTGGTGGGTTCCAGCTGTCAGGAGGGAGGAATCATTTTTTTGCATGTAACAAGGAGGCTCTTCCTTGCATGCGAAGATGTAGCTGGTGGGTCCCAGCAGTCAGGGGGAGGAAACATTTTTTCCGCGTAATAAGGAGGCACTTCCTTGTGTGCGACCATAGACCTCGTGGGTCCCAGCTGTCAGCCTCTCCACGTACAGTCCTCTTCCGATGGCTGTCGTTCATTGACCATGTTGACGACGCCGTACCGAGTGCAGCAAGGCGGTCGACGATGGCGAGGCCTAGGAAGGGAACAACCCGGAGCCGGGGAAGACAAGGCAGTGGTTGCCCACATGGAGGGAAGTACGAGGGTTTACTGGTTTGGCTGCGGTGTGAGGCTGCCATCGCCGGAGAATAACAGGAGGTGTGGGTGAGTAGAGGGATGGCCTGGCCAGCGGTGGGAGTAGGGTTTGGCGATGAGGCCTGCGCGATAGCACAGCCGGCCACGGGAGGCAGGAGAAGGCGGTCCCACCGGCGCTGGTTTGGGCGGCTGGAGCAAGAAGATCAGAGATTGAAGAAGCAGCATGGCCGTTGGATTAACATCCAACGGTCACTATTGCTAGAATTGTTTGTTGACTAAGTTGACAAAGCCCTGCATACGCGTCAACTTGGTAGGCCCATAAGTCAGCTAGCAGGGGGAGGAATCATTTTTGTTGCTCGTAATAAGGAGGCACTTCCTTGTGTGCGACCATGGACATCATGGGTCCCAGCTGTCAGCTTCTCCACGTATAGTCCTCTTCCGATGGCTGCCGTTCAATGACCGCGTTGACGATGCCATGCCGAGAGCACCAAGGCAATGGACAATGGCGAGGCCTAGTAAGGGAATGACCCAGAGACGAGGAAGACTTGGTAGTGGTTGCCCACGCGGAGGGGAGTACGAGGGTTTACTGGTTCGGCTGCGGTGTGTGGCTGCCATTACCGGAGAAAAACAGGAGATGTGGGTGAGTAGAGGGATGGCATGGTCAGCGATGGGAGTGGGGTGGGGCGGTGAGGCCTGCGCGGCAGCACAGCCGGCCACGGGAGGCGGGAGAAGGCGGTCCAACCGGCGCTGGTTTGGGCGGCTGGAGCCAGAAGACAAGAGATTGAAGAAGCAGCACGGCCGTTGGATTAACATCCCACAGTCACTGCTGCTAGAATCGTTTGTTGACTAAGTTGACAAAGCCCTGCGTACGCGTCAACTTAGTAGGCCCAAGTCAGCCTCCAAATCTGTGGCAAACATCATACAACACATTTGCTATTATTTTTAATAATTTACAACCCATTTGCTCTTTCTTAAGGATTTTTTTGCAGCACATATTCTTTCTGTTAGCATTACAGCCAATATTCTGGCCACGGTTAAAAATTTCAATGAAATTTTGCATATTTTGGTGGGCTCCGAACTGTTTTTAATCCCGATGTTTCGAGTCTGATTCAGACTAATTTGAAAAATAAAATTATGTTAATTATAATCCAATGATATTTTCACCGCAGAAAAATCCAATGAAATTTATAATTTCAAAATCTGAATGAAACGAAATTTGAAACTAATTACCGGTTGCTGTGTTTTTTAATATTTACAGCCCATTTCTTATTGCTTATAGGCCATTTTCTTTTATTTAGGGAAATAGGCCATTTTGTGGGCAAGCCGAATGCATCCCTCCTCGTCTTGAAAGATTTGAAGCCCAGCAGGGCTAAGAAAAGCAAGTAGGCCTCGGTTGGGTATTGTGCAAAAGAAAATAGAATTGGGCTAGCCGTTTCAACACAAAAAACAAAACTTAGCTGGTGATGTGGTAAACATAAAATAAAAGACTGGTCACTGAAATTTTTGAACTACTTTTAATCCCGAAATTTCGAGCCTGATAAAAACAAATTTTAGAATAAATTTAAATTATGTTAAAATCCAATGAAATATGAAAAAATAAAATAAAATTCACAATTTGAAACTAATTGCCCATTTGATGTGTTTTTTTTATATATTTACACCCCATTTCATATTACTCACAAAATTTACAGCCTTTTTTTATGGCCAGGCCGAATGTATCCCTCGTCGTCTTGAAAGATTTGTAACCTAGCAGGGCGGGGAAAAGGAAATCGGCCTGTGTAGGGTATTGTGCGAAAAAAGGTGCACTAGTCATTTTAACAGACAAAAAAAACAGTTGGGCTCGTCATGTTGTAAATAAAGCCTGGGCTATACGGGCCACAGACGCCGCACAACCCAGTTGATACCCTGCCGTCTCAACAACAACAACAAAAAAACTGCTCGAGCTACTGGGTCCCACGTGTCAGCCGCTCCTTGTGAAATCTTTTCGTTTATTGACTACATTGACAATGTCGTAGGTCTCGGATGTCAGCAAACCATTAGGAGCAAGCATTTTTTTTCATGTAATAAGGAGGAACTTGCTTGCGTACGGCTATGGACCTGGGGGTCCCTACTGTCATCCTCTCCACGTACAGTCCTCACCAATTCCTGTCATTTGTTGACAGTCGCTCGTTGTGCAATTCTCTCGTTTATTGACTACGTTGAAAATGGGGTGGGACCAAGATGTCCGGAAACCATTAGGAGGAAGTATTTTTTTGGCTTGTAATAAGGAGGTACTTGCTTGTGTACTGCCATGACCCTGGTGGGTCCCTACTGTCATCCTCTCCATGTACAATCATCTCCTGATTCCTCCCGGTTGTTGACCATGTTGACAACGCCAGATGGCGGTGCCGCGGTGAGGGAACCAAAGCGGAGGACGACGGCAAGGCCTCTGACGGGAATGAAAAGGAGCCGTGGAACATGCGGCAGTGTGGTCGGAAACGGAGGGGAGTACGAGGGTTGGTGCGGGGTGGGGATGCCGTCGCCGGAAAATAACAGGAGGTGGGGGTGGGTGGGTGGGGGGTGGGTGTAGAGGGATGGCCTGACACCGGTTAGGGTACGGTGGGACAGCGATGCGTGCGCAGCTGCGTAGCAAGCCGCGGAAGGCGGGAGCAGGCGATCCCGCCGGCGTTGGTTTGGTTTGGGCAGCTGTAGCCTGGAGGAAGAAGACAAGAGATTGAAAAAGCACGACAGATGTTGGATTGACATCCAACGGCTTAGGCTGCCACAATCGTTTGTTGACTAAGTTGACAAAACCTTGTGTACGCGTCAACCTAGTAGGCCCACAAGTCATCCTCTTAATCCGTGGCGGACAAATATAGCCCATATAAAAATATAATTGCCCACTCCAAACGTTCAATCGGAAAGTTCAACATTCAGAGCAAAGTAACAGGACTGATTCAGAGATAGCTACTGAACTTCCACGTTGACAACCATCATAGCCAACTTAACTATCTACTCCCACTAATACTCGAGTTTAGAACAACTAACATACTCTTAGCTAACTAGATGATGCCGGCCGCCATCTGCGGAACATGCTAAACGCCGGCACCGACGTCCTCCTTCTTGCCTCGGACTTGCCAGAGCTGCGATAGGGTGTGTTGCTCGCGCCCGTTGGCGCTTTCCATGCCGGCGTGGTCCACCGAAGCTTCGGCTTCTAAGCGGGAAACCCACTTGACGAGATGGTAGTAAAATTCAGCGTCGCGCACGCGTGCGTGCCCGACAGCCTCTAGGGCTATTCACTGGGCGCCGGCCTCCACGTAGTCAGCCCAGTTGCGGGCGCTCTGCTCGTGACGTAGAGCGGCGGTGCGCTCCTCCTCCTCCATACTCTGCTGGTGGCACTAATCGGCAGTACGCTGCTCCTCCGCCATGCGGTCGCGCTCCAAGGCATCCTCATACTCTGCATTGCCATCTAAAGACCACCAGAATGCCTCCTCCCTCCGTCTGCCTTCTGGTGAAAAACCGAACACTAACTCCGGCGGTGAGTGCCTCTGCCGGCGCCTATTGTTGCTGCGCGGCGGCATCACAGACATGGCGAGAGCGAGGGCAAGTGGCGAGCAACATCGGGCCGGTGGGGTCTTGTGAGGATAGGGTGCGTTGGGTGAAGGTGCCACCGGAGCACGCCGGGAACCAGTAATTATAGGCGAACGGTAGGTAAACCGGCGTGTCGCGGGAAACGCGACGGTCATCAGAATTCAATGCATAAGTAGGCATGGCTTAGCGCGCCAGCTTGCCGTGGAACACTGGAAAAACTGAAATTATGACTGTATCGTACTCCCGTCCCGTCCCGTCAGTGCTGGGTTGCACAATGGCACGACAGTCAAACAAGTGCACTCCATTCATCCAGATGAGGTACGTGCGTGATCCACTGGTTATTCGTGTAGGATCGAGTCGGTCGGATAGTGTACGTGTAGGATCGCAATAGCTGATGAACGTTCGCTAGGAGAGAATGCATTTGCAAATGTTTTTGCTGGCAGTTTCTTCAGATTCGCATGGCATTTTCTTCAGAACAGCATGTCAGTTTCTTTAGAGGAAGGCATTTTTATTCTAAAAACTGCCACCCTTGGATCTTGTGTCGCAACTAAAACTACCAGGAGTGTATTAGTAGGCTAGCTAGTGATCGATCAGTAACTTGTAAATAGCGAGAGAAGAGAAATAATGAACATGTTGGACCATTTGGTGCGAAAGGAATGCTAGGGTGTTCTGGCACAAGTCTACTCTTCCGTCCATCCTATTGTTCAACATCCAGTCTAAGCTGCGGGCACAAAACATTTGGGTCACATCATGTTGGGAGAGTACTGTCTTTGTAATTTTTGTCTCGCTTTTTTTTGTAAAAGCAACTGTGAACTCCTTCTTAATTAATGCATGAGGCAAATCTTTTGCCCCCGTTTCAAAAAAAGAAAAGAAAACACTGAGCGAAGAGAAAAAAGGAACTGCTGTGCACAGTAGTAAGAGCCGATCCGTTCTAAATGTTCACACCAGACTCATAGGCCTGGCTTAGTAATATGTTCACTTTAATAGCCCAAATTCACAACCAACTAGTAGGATTCCCATACATAAGATCAACATGTTTATGCATCTCAATGATTCACAGATTATACACAATATATCTGTTCTTGCTACTAACATGGATGCTTCTCATGGCCAACATTCAGTACAGAGTGAATGACAAATTTGTTTGTAAAGTCTACATTTCCTCTTGCAAACGTAAGTGGTTTCACCAACAGATGGAACCATGAGAATCAACCACACATGATGGAGGAACATCCACTGAAATATATTATGGTCATCTGTCGATCACACGGCAAGACTATTTTCGGAATTCAACTTTAAGTTTGGCAAGATGATGCCCATTGGATAATCAGACCAGAGCAATGAAGCACCTAGTGTTGGCCAATAAATAGTACAATACTACTTTTGTGCAGTCCATGCAGTGACTATCCTATTATTTTGTGTAGTTCCACAAAAATTGAGGTCCCTGTGTTTGTTTGCCAAATAGCAACGAGCAGACATCTGTTTGCAGAAATATCAAGCAACTAGTTAACATATACTCCACCTTGTATTTTTGGTTTAACCACGTCTCTGCTAGTTGTTTCCGCCTAGCATCTGTCATGTTTTGCACTGGACAATTTGATACTGAATTGATTTGCTGGTACAGAGCAGAAATATAGCGCCTATTCTTCATCAGACCAAGGATATCCATGTTTGTAGGGATGGAAGAGGTGAAATCGATACAACCGAAAGTGAGCATCCAATCATTGATTCATGTCTTGCACCACCAATGGAGGTCGACCCTGGCAATAAATTTACATGCAAACCACTAATATTACTATATAATGACAGTAAAAAAACAGAAGCAAGATAGTAGCAAGATAGCAGCAAACCATGTACCTTGGTAATGAACAGCTCATAGTGCCACCGATTGGATATAACTGTTTGCAGAAAATAATGGTCATAATGTTGAACCATCTAGACTTTTTGTGCAGTTCCACTAAAATCGAGCATCCCTGTTTGCACAAATATTGAAAGTGTGATTAAAAGTGGCACTAGTTGAACCATAGACTCACAAATTTAAGCATTCCAAATTTCTTAATGGGAAAAGGTAGCAAGACAGTTTCTAACCACTTGTTCAAAGGAATAAAGAAGGCAACAGCGACAGATGTCATGAAGACATACATAGTATCTTGTCAAAGATTGAACCATTGCAGACCTTTCCTCTTCTTTTAAGAATTTTTTGTGCAGTTCAAGTAAAATAAAATGCCATCACCGCCTTGACATTTCGGTGAAACTGTACAAAAAATTGACTTACCATTACATCACGATGTTAGATATGTAATCAACAGGCAATAGAGACAAAATGCAGACCTCCTTCGATAACATAATGAACATTAATTTTAACAAAGGTGTGACTAGCTTTGCCGGCATAAATTGAAGAATTCTACACTCTCTATTCCTTAATATAAGACGTTTTTGCAGTTCAATTTAATGTACCAAAACGTCTTGTATTTTGTAAGAGAGGTAGTAGTTTTCCTCCCTTTCTTTCCTTTTTCAATTTATCGGTGGCATTAGACTAACTGCGGCATTAATTAAATGTGGCATCACTTTAGTAGTAGCATAATTTTTCCGGTGGCATTACACTAACAAAACAAAAAGTGGCAATAATAGCATGGTGTTGGCTGTGTGCATCCTAGCTGTGCAGAGGCTGGGTGTGTGCTCACTATGTTATGTATCTTCTTGATGCTCCGTTTTGAGCCAATAAAATCCACCCTTTGTCGAAAAAGTACAATGTACCTCTCCAGACGCATAGAGTGGTGAAGCAGGGATGGTTGCCCAGAGCAACAAATATCCAAGCAGCATATCTGGATTACATCCCATTTTTGTTCTCTTTAGCCACCTTTTACCTATGTGAGGACAACAAACCTATCGACCTGGTCATTCTCTATTGCGTTGTCCTGCCTTTCTTTCCTTTTTCAACCAAGAGACAAGAGACTAGTTCCTCAGCTACTACTGCTTTCCCCCCTGTTCAACCAAGATGCAGGTTCGATACCAAGTCTCTTCTACAGTACTACTTTCCCCCCTTTCTTTCCTTATTCAACCCAGACATGGATTAGTTTGCATGAAGTAGGGTTTCCTTTAATAGTGCAAATTAAGGTTTTCGTCTGCAAGACCAGCCGAGGCTAGTAACTTGGGGAGATGGGGCAGCGGAAAAACAACCACATGCAGTGGCGTGGGCAGATGGGGTAATAGCACAAGTGTATGGTTCGAAAAGAGGTAGCATACCAGAGGGTCGGCGGGAAGCGGCTTCTCTCGTCGTCGTCCTCCTCCGCCGACACTACGGCAGCGAGCTTGGGGACGGAGGCCATCCAACGCCGGTGCTAGGTCTGAGAAGACGGCCTTGTCATCAGTACATGTGCTCATCTTCCCCGGCGGATGGGATCAGGCCGGATCTGTGGCCACCGGTGAGAAGGGAGAGAGAGTGGCCACCGCTGTCTTTTTTAGATCTGGAGAGGGTGATAGTGTGAGAAGCATGTGGGCAGCCCTATCAAGCAAGCGATGAAGCTCCAGCCTATATACTACGTACTAGTATATTATACTTGGTGGAGTACCTCCGTCAAGGTTTTCTATGTCCCGCGAGCTAGAGCAACATGACCAATAAATGGGGCAAATTAAGGTCTTCGATCTCTCTCCCATGCATGCACTTTTTCTCTCTCCTACATGCACCCAATGGATAGCGTGCATGTAACATCCGGTCTAATAAATCGGGACGACGTGTAGTAGTAATGCTTCAGAATTGAACGAAATGCCATTAAAAAAATTAAGTCGAGAAATAACGCGGCCCGATCGCATTTTGTACGAGAAATGAGAAACCATGTTTTGTTGATGTGTTGTCCCGTTCCAACATGTCAGTGAGAAGACGGCGAGTCCTTTTGTATAATTTTCGAACGGACGTCAATGTACGGCCGGGTCATCTCTTCCTATACTGTGGCAACCGTCTTCTCCCCGCTCGCTTCCTGTACCGTGGGAACCGTCCACCACCTCTTCCCCTTTCCCTCTCGATTTGGGAGTTGGAACTGCTGTCGCACGCTCTTCCTCCCTCCATTTGCCTTGACTCTTCCTTCTGCCATTGTTCGTCTTCTCGATGGAGGGAACTAGCAGGACCAGACCCCGTTATTCTTGCCCCAATCTGACAGATGACGTGGTGGAGGAAATCATTGATCGGTGCAACGTCATCACCGCGGCTAGCATGGCAGGTTCGTTCAAGAACATTCTCGACTCAACAAATAAGATCATTACAAACAACCCATGGGTTTAAGAGCGGTTTGATCTCCCCTATCTTCTTCACTATGACCCTTTTCTCTGGTCCGGGGACGACGGAAGGCTCACCTTGTGCAAGTTGATGCCACTTGATAATGATCCGTGTGATGTTAAGATGCCATCGCTTTAGCGTAAGGATTGGGCAGGCGCAAATTGAGATTGGGTTGTTTATATTGGGGACAACTACGAGTGGGAGCTTGTGAATGTGTACACTCGTCACCGGATTCCAATTCCAAAAATCTCAGACTGCTATGAGGTTGAGCACACCAATACGCTACATACGTTCAATTACGATCATGGTGACTGTCGTCTACAGAAGATAGCAATTTGCCGAGTTCCCACACGCTCTTGGAGTTATAGGAACTATTGTGTTGTCACTGTTTTCGACAAGCTTGTTGCTGTCTTTACTCCTGGAGGGATTGGATGGACATTGCTTAAAAACCAGTTTCTGTACACGAGTGAGTACTGTGATGCAATTCAATACGAGTGTCTTGTGTTTGCTGTCACCACTTGTGGCACTGTTTTTGCATAGGATCCTTTTTTCTTCGGTATGTTTGTCTTCCACCCTTAATTAGAATTATTTCATTCACCATGCATGCAAGTTATCCCTTTACTAATTAACCTTCAAAATTTTCAAGGTCCTGTCAACATCCCGCCACCGATTCTTGGAAACTTTTATAACCAAGGGGGACATGATGATGGTGATGATGATGATGACGATGGTGATGATCACGAGCATGAAGAAGAGCAATACCTACCTACTAGATGGTACCGAGCTACTTATTTTGATGGATCACCTCTTCTTGTCTGTATATAGGGCATTGCTAATGTTACAGAGGAAGCGGGTAGTAGTATTGTCTCGCATGGTCGTACTCTACGGACCTATGCCAACTTCCTTTGTAGGTTCTTCGGGATGTATACTAGTGTGCTAGCACCAGAACCTTCTCCCTGGTTCAATATTGACAGTCTTGGAGAACACTCGCTTTTCCTTGGACTAAACTATCCAATGATGGTGAAAGGCGATCTAGCGCCTGTTGGCACAACCTTGCTGTTTATGAGAAGCAACTCTATCTATACCACCGACATTGCTGTTGTTGCTCACTACTCCAATGCAAGTATTGCTCCTGATATTGGCCGCTTCAGCCTGGATGGTGAGTCTTGCGTTGGTCTCAAGATTGACAATACCACCGGGCCCTTGTCAGAGACTCGCTTCTGGTTCAAAGCAAGCGTTACCAACACCGAGGATTGGTTGACGTGAAGGTCGTTTTCATTCCTTGTACGTGTTGTGTGGGAAAAACTTTAGTATTTACAATGTATCCTAGTTGTCGTTGTGCGTTGTAGACTTGTTGTATGTAGTGTGAACAGTATATTTGCATATGCATGTGATAAACTTACTTAATTTATGAATGGATTTCGAGTCACTTCTCAGAGTGTGTGTTGCGACGCGGCAAAATACTTTTCACTGATAGTATGTGGGACCGAATGTCAGCAAACCGACGATGGGCACACTCCGCGCGTCTGCCGGCTGGCTGATAAGAGAGGGAGAGGAGGGCCGAGCACGGAGTCCAGTAAATTTGCCGACAGTGTGAGGTGGGCCGCCTAGTACTAGTGGTACCGAACTCCTGAAGAAATAATGTGTTTTTCTTTTTGCAAGTTGGAGAGATAATGTGTTCGCTCTACATAACCAGCACCTCGATATAGTGGGGTGGCATGGGCCAAAACAAGCATTCACGCCAAGGAGTACAGCACACGCCACCACCAAGAGTCCCATCTGACACCAAATTTCTTGGATTCCATGCTACACCTCTCTCTCCTCGTTTCTCTAACTCAACCATCGCGCGGCGGCCTGGGGGGAGTTTCAGGTGATACGAAGCTGCCCATGCTTCCATGATACGACCTTTTGAAAGCCCTTCGATTTGAGATCGAACGGTTGCATGCTGAGCTCCTGCAATTTTGCAAAAAAGCCCACTAGTGTCTGATATTTACGCACAGGTCTAGAATCTCGGCATGCGAGCGTTCGATCTCAGATCCAAGGGCTCTCAGAAGCCGGTATCATGGGAGCATGGACAAGTTGGTTTGCCGATAGTCGGTTTGCTGAACCGCGGTCCCACTTGTTAGTCAAAATAAAAGACAACAAGCGTTCCCCCTTGAGCGGCGTGCCAGACCAATCGTGAGGGGGTACGACGTGAACCGTGTGGGGGTCCTTTTGAATTTGAAAGTTATAACATTTGGTTCTGCTCCTTGGCATGACCGATAGATACAAATATAATGATTTTCCCTCAAAAATTCAAAATAACGATTAAAAATGCTATCACTGGGACACCGCCATCTTTTTTTTAGATCTGGAGAGGGTCCCGTTCCAACATGTCAGTGAGAAGACGACGAGTCCTTTTGTATAATTTCCGAACGGACGTGTAGGCCGGGTTGCCTTTTCCTGTACAATGGCAACCGTCCGCTCCCCACTCGCCTCTTCCTGTACCGTGGCAACCGTCCACCGCCTCTTCCCCTTTCCCTCTCGATTTGGGAGTTGGAACTGCTGTCGCACGCTCTTCCTCCCTCCATTTGCCTTGACTCTTCCTTCTGGCATTGTTCGTCTTCTCGATGGAGGGAAGTAGCAGGACCCGACCCCGTTATTCTTGCCCCAATCTGACAGATGACGCGATGGAGGAAATCATTGATCGGTGCGACGTCATCACCGCGGCTAGCATGGCAGGTTCGTTCAAGAACATTCTTGACTCAACAAATAAGATCATTACAAACAACCCAAGGGTTCAACAGCGGTTTGATCTCCCCTATCTTCTTCGCTATGACCCTGCTCGCTGGCGCGGGGACGACGGAAGGCTCGCCTTGTGCAAGTTGATGCCACTTGACAATAATGATCCGTGCGATGTTAAGATGCCATCGCTTCAGCGTAAGGCCTGGGCAGGCACAAATGGAGATTGGGTTGTTTAAATTGGGGACAACTACGAGTGGGAGCTTGTGAATGTGTACACTCGTCACCGGATTCCACTTCCAAAAATCTCAGACTGCCCTAAGGTTGAGCACACCGATACTCTAGGTATGTTCAAATACAATCATCGTGACTGTTGTCTACAGAAGATAGCAGTTTGTCGAGTTCCCAATCGCTCTTGGAGTTATGAGAACTATTACATTGTCGCTATCTTCGACAAGCTTGTTGCCGTCCTTACTTCTGTGCCTCAATGGATATTGCTTGAAAACCAGTTTCTGGGCACGCATGTGTACTGTGATGCAATTCAATATGATTGTCTTATGTTTGCTGCCACCACTTCTGGCACTGTTTTTGCATGGGATCCTGATTGTTTCAGTACGTTGTCTGTTTTCCACCGTAATTATAATTGTTTCATTCACCATGCATGCCAGTTCCCCGTACTAATTAACCTTTTTTTGCGGGGTCCCGTACTAATTAACCTTCTTGTGTTTCCAAGGTCCTGTCAACATCCCCCCATCGATACTTGGAAACTTTTATAACCAAGGGGGAGATGACGATGGTGATGATCACGAGCATGAAGACGCGCAGTACCTACCTACTCAGTGGCGCCTAGCTACTTATCCGATGGATCACCTCTTCTTGTCTGTATACAGGGCACTGGTGATGTTACAGAGGAAGCAGGTGTTGTCTACCATGGTCGCAGTCGTCTCCGGACCCATTCCAACATTCGTTGGGTATTCGGAATGGATACTAGTGTGCTAGCGCCAGAACCTTCTCCCTGGTTCAATATTGATAGTCTTGGAGAATACTCGCTTTTCCTTGGACTAAACTATCCAATTATGGTGAAAGGTGATCCGGCGGCTGTTGGCACAACGTTACCATTTATGAGAAGCAACTGTATCTATACCTCGCACATTGGTATAATTCCCTACGCTGGCTATCACAATTGCCATACTCCTAATATAGGCTGCTGCAGCCTGGATGGTGGGTCTTGCGTTGCTCTCGATGTTGACAATAGCTGGCCCTACCCAGATGTTCACTTATGGTTCAAAGCAAGCGTTTCCGACGCTGAGGATTGGTTGAATTGAAGTTCATTTCATTGCTTGTTATTTTTTGTGTGATAAAAACTTCAGTATTTAGAATGTATCCTCGTTGTGGTTGTGCGTTACTGACTTGTTGTATGTAATAAATGGCATATTTGCATATGCATGTTATAAACTTACTTAATTTATGATTGGTCGGCTAAATATTTTTTGTGGCGTGGCTAGATGACAGTCGCCTGAATATTTTCTGTGGCCAGTCAATTTGGCTTGGGCCGTTGGATGAAAAATGGACGGCAGGATCATCTTCCTAAACCTCTAGCCTGTCGCGTCGCACCGCACACGGTGGGTCAGGCACGCCGCTCACCCAGCGATTGTGCGTTGTCTTGCGTTTTCACTAACATGTGGGACCGAATGTGAGCAAACCGACGATGGGCACACTCCGCGCGTCTGCTTGCCGGCTGAGGAGAGAGAGAGGAGGGCCGAGCAAGGACTCCAGGAAATTTGGCGACAGTGTGAGGTGGGCCATAAGTTAATAAAACTAGTAGTACTACTACTACTAGTACCATACTCCAGCAGAGATACTAATGTGCTTGTTTTAGCCTCGCTCTATGTAACCAACACCTCGATATAGTGGGGTGGCATGGGCCAGAACAGGCATTCACGTCCAGGGGTACGACACATGCCACCGCCATGAGTCCCATCTAACACTATATTTCTTGGAGTCCGTGCTACAGCGATCTCTTCTCCCTCCTCGTTTCTCTAACTTAGCCATCTCGCGGCGGGCGGGGTGGGGGTTTTCCGATAGTCGGTTTGCTCAACTACGGTCCCAGTTGTAAGTGAAATGCAAGACATCGCGCGTTCCCCCTTGAGCGCCATGCCGCACCAACCGTGTGGGGGTGCGACGTGAACACGGCTAATAGTATAGCCAGCTGCTGGCTATATGCTGCTGCCATGTCATCTAAAGCCATTATGTGTAGTCACTCATACAATAAGGTTGGCTATTAGACTAGTACTACCTCCGTCCTGGTTTATTAGTGCTCTTTGAATTTTGTATCAAACTTTGACCTTATATTTAACTAACAAAATGTTAATGCATGTCACAAAAAATATTACCATTGAAAACTATGTTCAAATACGAATCCAACAGCATAATTTTTGGTGACATGCACTAACATTTTGTTAATTAAATCTATGGTCAAAATTACGCACAAAATACGAAGGAGACCAATAAACCAGGACGGAGGTAGTACTTTTTTTCACCTTCTCTCTTTCTCTTTCATTGCATTTATTACTTTTGCCTAGGAGCATGCATATAGCTAGGCTCTTGCATGAGAGCCCACTCCCACCATTTTTCAATGTCTCTCTCCTCCATGTAAGCAAAAATGCCATGTAGGTGGGCTATCAGCCCACTATTGTAACATTTAGTTCAGCTCCTTGGCGCGACCGATAGATAGAAATAACAATTTTCCCTCAAAAATTAGAAATAATGATTAAAAACGCTAGCGCTGGTCTTTTCCCGCGCGATAAGCGGGGGAGTTTTGCCAATTTTGATCATCATCGCATTCCTTGCATGCGGTCCCACATGTAAGTGATATTCCTAGCCACTGTGCGTTGAGCAGCGGGCCGGAATGACCGTTAGGGGTGCGACGCGAATGGGACTGTATGTGTTCTAGTTTCTCGTTTTGAAGTTGTGAAGTGTAACACTTATTATAAGCCATCATGCAAAAGGTGAGCAAGGGATCACACACATCTTTATCAGCTAGAATGAGAATGCAATACAGTAAGAATCAAGGCCACGACGACGCGATGCAATGGTGGTTCCCATGGTGTTGGGTTGCTGGGTGCATGCCGCTTCTCCCATTTGAATTGAAGAAGGATAAACATCAATGGCCGTTCATCGGGACCGCTACCCTACTTTATTTGCATTCAAGCCGTATCGGGAACCGTACTTGTTTACTAGTCCCCCTTGTATGCAACAAAAATATATGTGACATGCTACTCAAATACTCCTACGTAATGTCATTGGAGTAGTACATATGTTTGTCCATCGTTGACCCAAAATAAGATGAGACTAATAATCCAGACGACGGTAGTTGTACTAGGGAAAATCTTGCAAAGTTTGGAGGCTTTTAGAGGGCAGGGGTGATCCTCCTTCACTAAAAAAAAGAGTACTACTCCTATAATCTCACCATATGCCCTTCTCCATTTTCTTGCATGTGCACAAGTGGGACATTTGATTTGTTTATTTGGCGATAAGAAGTTAGATTGGAGGTAGCCTCCATCCCCCAGGACAAGGATTTATTGCACGTAGAGCCAAGCTTTTGCACGTAGTACTACTACTTGTGGGATGCAAGACCGATGAATCCTCCCTCCCTCCTGAGTCGTTTATCAGAGTGGGTGGTGCCACGCGGCCAAATATTTTCTAGCGCAATAGATAATTGCCCGACCATTGCAACGAGCTATATATATTCTCTAGTACGTATGTCAGCCCATAATTTACACGTCATTATTAATATGCATACAGATCCATAAATGACATCCTCTCACCCTAGTGCGCCGGGCCACCAACCGACGGGTGAGGAGCAGCGGCGTTGGCAGCGAGGTCAACGTGCTTCTAAACAATGCCGTCCAAGGTTGCTCCGCGGTCCAAGAAGGCCACCCTCCTATCGTCCTCCTCTAGCACATAGTGGTCCTTGTGGATGATTTCCTCGTAGACATGGGTGATTATGTCGATGGTGTCTTGCTGGGCGAGGTGCTACGCGGCGAGCGCGACCTTGAGGTGGACATTCTCCGGCGCGACGGCGGGCAGTCGCAGGGCCACCAGTGCATCGAAGAGGTTGTCACCATAGAGGCCGGTGAGGGTGGCGGGCATCGCAGAGCCTGGGCGCGTGGGCTGGAGGCGTACGTCAAGGTCATCCGCGAGCTTCTTGACGATGGTGAACTTGTCGAGGAAACCGACGAGGGCCTCGTCGAACAAGGGGACGAAGCTGTCATCCCCTTGTCCTCTCGCCCTGGCGGCCTCAAGCACGACCTGGAGACGTTCCTCGGTGCCGGGGCGCAGGCCGGCGTCATGGACCATCTAGCACAGCTGGCTCATGCTCGCGCTCATCGCCTCCATGGCTCTAGCTTCTGGTCAATTGATCTTGTGATTGGAGTGATCACTCTTGCCCTTGGTTAGGGTGCGTAGGTGCGTAGGATTTCATAGATGGATTGGACTGGTGGGGAGCCTTTATATGAGAAGTGCAGACTGCGTTTGCATTCATGTGTGCGTTGGCTATCTACTCCTCGATCCTTACTACTCCCTCCGGTCCTTTTTTTCTCTACACCTAAGGTCGAGCGCGCATACCAAGGGAAGACTCAGTCTATTTTTTCTGGACAAAATTGCCCTTGCATTTGAATAGTATCGCATGCCTGCTGCTGCCTCAAATCCTGCTCCGCATGCACGCACTGCTCCCTGTCTTGCTGCATGCGTGCATAGTTACGAGGAGATTGAGGTAAATTATGCGTGCAATTATATGTTGGAAGCTGCCGCAATTAATGCGGAGCGAATGCGGTGCAAGTACTAGTGTGGTTGATGAGATTTCATATTTGAGCCCTCAACTGGAAGGGAGAGTGTATAATATCATCGGAAACTACACTCAAATATGAATAAAACAATACTCCATGTATTATTTACTGAGGGAGTAGTATATTTTTTGTGACATGCTAGTCAAATACAAAATCCAAACGGAGGTGGTAGTCCTACTAAATCCAGATGGTGGTTGTAGTAGTACTACTGGTCAAATTATTACGTGCTGCTCCTCACAGTGAAGTGACAAGACCCTGCGCCGGAGATGACACCAGAGTGCAGGCGGCGTGTTCGGGTTACCAAAGTCAGCCTCACCATGTGTAGTCACTATCATCAAGGCTGTAGAGCTACCCTACTTACAACTAGATATTTTCCCGTGCGCTGCCACGAGTTTGAATAAAATATTGTAATGGGTATATTGGTTACATCGTTGCCGCACTTATGCACGTGAACATTAATCGTAACGTAGTACCACGTGCTGGATAGTTGTAATTTTAGAAGGTTCAAACTGATATTACAAATGCTAGGAGTAATGCTGCACCTACGAAGGGAATTATTAGGAAGTTTACGTAAGAAGTTTCATTACTTTAGGTGGATTCAGCTGTTGGAAATACCAATAATAGCATTATCATACAAACTAAAATCCACCAACCCTGACAAGTCACTAATCCCAACAGCAGCATTATCATACAAACTAAAATCCACCGACCCTGACAAGTCACTAATCGGCAAATAAACTTGTGCGTCTCTCTTTACTTGATCTTTCAAAAACAAAATTAGCTTCTGCAGAGCCTTTCTCATTCAGCTTTAGATGCTTGCGGTGATCATCACACCATTCATTGTTGCGCCAAAGAACGCCAAACCTCATTACCTTGAGCACACTTGCCTTCAGAAACAAGAACCTAGCCAATTTAATCTCGGATGTGGTGCCTCGGTAGTCGATCAAATCAATTTCTGTAAGATGGAGATCAAGGCATTCGATGAGGTTGTTATATTGCAGCACATTTTTCACTTTCGGGTATTTTTTATCTGCAAAATAAGAGAACATATTGGAGCATGGTTCCATTGCAAATTATGTTCAAATACGAATCCAACGATATGATTTAGACATGAATTAACATTTTGTTAGTTAATTCTATGGTCAAAATTTGATACTCCAAAATACGTAGGGGACTAGTAAACCAGGACGGAGGTAGTACTTGCACTTAGGATAACAAGTTACTTCCCACAATGACTAGCCTTGGCTACAACAACAACAAAAATGATGCAGGTGATCATGTGAGAAAAAATACTAAAAACATTTCTTTCAGTATAGTGCTTAGATGCAGTTTTGAACACTACATTTGTCATTGTAACTTGGGAAAAATTATGAAAAAATTGAGCTCTGTTGTGGTTCACATTTAATAGGAAAGGAGTTTCACCTCGATGAGTAGCTTCTCCGTGCACGGAAAGCATCTAAGGAATCCAACAACTTGATCCAGATTGGGGCCGATAGATTTTATTGCCAAAATCTTCACTGTGCGCACAGACTGGGTCAAGCTTGTGGGAATCATTTTCTGGATGATAGTCGAACATACATCGAGATAAAAATTAAAATGTGAATTTCAAGAAGAAGAACGAGACGAAGAAGAGTGTTGTACCTGAACAGTTATGGATCCAATAACAAGTTCAGAGAATTTGGCAGACGAGTAGTCCAACGCTGTCAATTTTTGTGCGTCAATGACCCTGATTTTTGTTGGACCTTCTAGATCAGATACAAGCAATCTCTCAAGGAAAGGCGCATTCTCAATGACCATATCATGAAACAGCTCAACTGATCTCTTCCCATGTAATGTCCTGTTGCGGGGCCAGTAAGACACATAAATCCATCGAAGATTCGTCGAGGCGATGTGGAGGCTAATGAACCCGTGGATCTGTTGAAGACAAAGGTACTCGAACGATGTACAGCCATAGAGCAGCCGCTCCATAGCCTCCTTCTAGATACCAATGTCGAAGAGGCTGAGCTGCTTGAGTTGAGGGAGAAGAAGAGCGGGCGCGGCATCAATCTGGGGAAAATAGCAGGAGCTGAACCTAGCGCGTGGCGGACCGCGGACAGCAGCAAAGAGCGACATCGTCCACCTTCAATCCTGAGCTCCTCGAGCAGATCTAGGGTGGGGGATAATAACCACTCATCAAACTTGGCTTCGACATTGCAGTTAGCACTGAACATGCAGATGTCAAGGCGTCTGGCTGGCCCAAGGTGCGATGCAAGGATCTTGGAGACCGCGGCCATGCGTTTGCAATCCCCATCGTAGAGGCAACTGTCGACGGTGAGGTTGAGGGGGACACATCGCCAGAGGGGGCGCCACCGCCGGGAGAGAAGGGTGGTCCGCACGCCAGATTTGGTGGGGAGGAGGGCGATGATGACGAGCAGCATGTCATCGGGGAGGCTGCTGATGAAGTCCAGGCTCGCCGGATGCGGTTTTGACTCAAGCCGCCTCCGCTTGTTGGCCGCCTCGTCCTCCAGCTCAGCCGGCGGCGACGCCGGTGTACACGTGTGCTGGTGTGTATTGTGTGCTGGGTGTGCGCGAGTGCGTCCTTGCGTGCATGCCGCGTAGTGGTGTATGTGCGTTGTCGTAGTTTGCGTCCGTGGTGGCGTCTAAGAAGGTGTTAATCTAGTACTACTCCCTCCATTTCTTTTTAGTCCGCATATAAAATTTGGTCAAAGTCTAACTATGCAAAGTTTGACCAACTTTATATCAAAAGATATCAAGATTTACAATACTAAAGCTATATGCTATGAAAATTAATTTCAAGATGCATCTAAATATGTTGATATTCTCCTATAAAGTTAGTCAAAGTTTATGAAGTTTGACTTTGACCAAATTTTATATGCAGACTAAAAAGAAACGAAGGGAGTACTACAGTACTGTTTTAACGAGGAAGAAGTGTGCTCTCAATTTAGTAGCGTGCGGGGTTCTACCACAAGTAGTTTCTAGTTTGTTTATTTCACCCCATCGCAGATGGGCCTCTAGTTTATTTAATTTCACCCACTGCCACATGGGCCCGTGCACGCATAGAGAACACGAGCAGACAAGGCACCATGTAGACTGGTTGACCGGTCAACTAGACAATATAGGGAGCTATACGCTGAGCTAGTGACCATATAATCCCTCTAAAAAGAGAGATCGAGTGAGAGGGGAGGCCCGTGAGAGGTAGAGATAGAGAAAGAGATACTCCCTCCGTTCGATAATGTAGTGCCTATAAATTTTTGAAAAGTCTTACCTTTGAAAGTTTGACCAAGTTTATAGAGAAATTTACTTATATCTACAATACCAAATATATATGATATGAAGCTACATCTTGTGATGAATCTAATGATATATGTTTGTCCCTCCAGATGTAAATGTTTTTCTCCACATATACCTGGTCAAACTTTGTGAGGTTTGACTTTTCAATAAATGTATATATGCTATGGACCAGAGAGAGTACATGACTAGAGAGAGATCAAGTGTGTGTGAAGGAGAAAGAGTGAGTGTGCAAAAAGAGAGAGTGTGTGTGTGAAAGAGAAAGGGACAACACACGATAAAGTAGAGAGAAAGTGTGTGTGTCTTATAAAAACATATCACACATGCAACTCCGAGAGAGAAAGCGAGGTGAGGAGATACACGGAGATATATTGTGTGGTTGTTTGCAACGAAGAGAGAGAGAGACCCCTGGTACGTGGCCAAGAGAGGTTTGGCAAACAAGGGAGAGACGAGGTCAAGAGAGACGTATGGAGAAAATGGAGGAATGGGGAGGGAGAGAGGGTGTGTTTGTGATAGAGAGATCCCCTAGAGATCGTGTGGGGACTATATGGGTGGGAGATCGAGAGACAAGGTGCGTGTGCGATAGAAAGATACCCCAGAAGAGAATGAGATATGCCTAGCTAGGGAGGGAAGGAGACAATGTGTTTGTGATGGGGGGCGAGAGATGGTCATACCTAGGGGGAAGTGCATGTGCGTGTGATGGAGTAAGAGATAATCGTACTTAGGGGGGCTTGTGCGTGCATGTGAGATATAGAGAGAACGAGGGAGAGAGAGAGTGTGAGATGGGTCTATCTAGTGCGAGCGAGATATGTGTATGTGTGACCTAGGGAGATAGAAAGTTTGAAAAAGAGAGAGAAGAGCCCCGAGACGGCGGAGTTGTGCGTGAGGGAGTTGAGAGAGAGAAACAGATACTCCCTCCGTTCGATAATGTAGTGCCTATAAATTTTTGAAAAGTCAAACTTTGGAAACTTCGACCAAGTTTATAGAAAAAATCATTTATATATACAATACCAAAGATGTATATATAATATGAAACTACATCATGTGATGAATCTAATGATATATGTTTCCCGTTCCAGATGTAAATGTTTTTCTCCACATACCTAGTTAAACTTTGTGAGGTTTGACTTTTCAAAAAATCCATATGCTATGGACCGGAGAAAGTACCTAGGTAGAGAGAGATCAAGTGTGTGTGAACGAGAAAGAGTGAGTGTGCAAAAAGAGTGTGTGTCTGAAAGAGAAAGGGATAACACACGATAAAATAGAGAGAAAGTGTGTGTGTCTCTTATGCAAACATATCACGCATGCATCTCTGAGAGAGAAAACGAGGTGAGGATATACACACAAATAGTGTTTGGTTGTTTGCAACGGAGAGAAAGACCCCTATAGCACTTGTCCAAGAGTGGTCTGGCAAACAAGGGACAGAGGTCGAGAGGGACGTATGGAGAAAATGGAGGCATGGGGAGGGAGATAGGGTGTGTTTGTGTGTGTGTGTGGGAGAGATCCCCTCGAGATCGTGAGGGGACTATATGGGTGGGAGATCGAGAGATAAAGGTGTGTGTGCGATAGAAAGATGCCCCGAGAGAGATCGAGATAGTCCTAGGGAGCGAAAGAGACAATGCATGTGTTTCTGATGGAGAGTGTGAGAGATAGTCATACCTAGGGGGAGTGCATCGATACTCGTACTAAGCTAGGGGGAGATTGTGTGTGTGTTTGTGTGTGTGTGTGTGTGCGCACGCGCGCGTGTGAGACAGAGAGAGAACGAGGAAGAGAGAATGTTAGATGGGTCTATCTAGTGCGAGTGAGATATGTGTATGTGTGACCTAGGGAGATAGAATGTTTGAGAGAGAGAGAGAGAGAGAGAGGAGCCGGGAGACGACGGAGTGGTGCGTGAGAGAGTTATGGACAACGAGCGAGAGAATTTGTGTGTGTACTATGAGTGCACCCTAGCTAGCTATTTAGCCTAGACCAGAGAGTCATACATTGTGTGAGAGGGAGACCTATACATAGAGTGTGCATGCGAACTAGAAAGACCTAGACAGTGAGAGAGAAAGAAGAGGAGAGAGAGAGACCGATAAGGATTTTGTTCATGTGCGCGTGATAGAAAGAAAGAGTGTCGGCTAGAGAGAGAACGGGAGTGTGGGAGAGGGGAGAGGTCGCGTTTTTGCATCGAAGATTGATATAAACCATGATTCAGTATAAAATTGTATTCAAATATTTGAATTGGAGAACATGGTGTTTGCAATTCACACATGAATGGAGATATGCGTATCAAACAGGTTCATTAATTTGACTTTGAGCATGTTCATGGAGTACTATAATACAACATGCTATTCAATTGATGTGTTCAATTTTGGATGTAGTCCACAATTTTAACCGGGTCAAAAAGCTATTTCACTGAATTGAGATATTTCATTTCTGGTTTGATTCCCATTTTTTTATGGGTCAACTATATGTCAAATTAATCGGTAGCAACGAGCATGGAAATACACATTAGTCCCGAGCATCATCTCACCATCCAAAAAAGAAGTGGCAAGACGTGACACTATAGAACTAATATTTCTAAATATGATTCGGATCGACTTGGTACGGTAGACGTGGAAGCTTGTTCTCCCAAAATTTGAACGAACCGCTAAAACACCCTCTGCTCGGTGGAATTCGCCCGAGCAAATAAACGTGAGATGTGAAATTACCAGCCTATCTGGGACCCACATCAATTGGACCGTTGTATACCGATGGTAGGTTTGTAACTTCATCGAAGCACACCCTCTCATCGGTCGAAATGACAGACGCCGAATAATTCATAAACCATGGGCGGCAAAACACCCTCTCCTTTCATAAACCATGGGCGGCAAAACACCCTCTCCTCGGCTGAAATGGTAGGCGCCGAATAATTCATAAACCATGGGCGGCAAAACACCCTCTCCTCGGCCGAAATCGCTCGCGCCCACTATTTCAACCACGCCCTCCTTGCTGGCGCCCACTATTTGGGAGAAGCAAAGTTACCATACTATCTCCGACCCTCAAGACTCAGACCCAAGCCCACAAGCCAATAGACAGGGGTAGAATTGTAACTTCCCCCACATTTCATACAAATACGTCCGTAAGACATGGCCCCCTCCCATTTCCCCATTCATACACCGCGGGCGCCAAATCACCTTCTCCCCTGCCGCGAAACCTCAGCCCCTCCTCCATGCCCCCCCCAACCGCACCAGATTCACCGCCGCCCTCCTCCCCAATGCCGGAGCTGCAGTCCGTTTGCCGTCGGGCACTGGGCCATGTGCCTCTTACTCCGTGCTGCCAAAGCTGCCTCGAAGATGACCGCGTGAACCGTGCAGGAGCCGATTCAACCGCGCCGTCGTGCACGGTGCCAGAGCGGCACGTACTTCGGACGCGTCCAGCACACCGGCGCTGGTCCCCCGTAGCCATCGACCGCCACCACATATCTGCTTTCCCGTCGCCGGCAGCCACCGCAACCGCGCCGGCCTCACCGATTCGGCAGATGGAGCTGCCTACTTCACTGGGCCGCAAGATAGGTCGTACACTCATCTTATTCACTTTACCTAGGCGTCAGTCGCCTGGATTTTTATTCTGGGTCAGTCGGTTCCAAATGGAAGGAAGCAGCTCCCCTCGAGGCGGCGGAGCTCCTAGGCAGCCAGTTGGCCGGGGAAGGAGTGCCTCGGTGTCTATCGTAGGGGTGCGGGCAGGGGGCGCAGGTTCGCCGCCAAAGCAGCGCTTTGGTGCCTATCTTAGTGTTGCGTGGTGTCAAGGTACTGCTGGTGCCAGATCTGGATGACGACGAGTCTTTGAGGTATGGCCGAGGGACGGCGCAAACACGGCAATGCGGTGGGGCAGGGGGGCGGGGTCGAGGTCGGAGCTGCCGTGGCCAGGGATGGTGGAGGCAAGCTGCTCTGCCGGTGCTCATTGGCTGTTTGAGGAAGATCCTGAACAGTGACAGCCGGGAGGCACAAGACGGCCATCCAGCCATCCGGCGTAGATCGAACAGTGTAAAAAAAACGTGTGACCACAATTAAGTTTTCAGTGAACTGACGTGTGACCCATCTCATACCTGAGTGTTGATCGTATTTCTTCAGATCAGAAATATGTGTCATTCTTAACATTGTGTGTTTTATGCATCTTCAGGCACACCGTCTTCTTTCTCACCGGAGCTGCTCCAACAAGGGACGCATGCACCAGATGGGAGCTATACTCCCCACTCAAGAGTTCCCTGCCACGTATGTGCCAGCCAGACATGGACAGCCACAACAACTGCAGCGCCATCGACGATTCAGCAGATGATGCTCACTCCTACGGAGGGTGGCAAGATAGGTTGTACCCTCATCTTACTTGTGTGCAGCATTTATGGCTTCGTTCTTCATCTAAGCATGGAAAATAGATTATCACTTGTCACTGTACATTCATGTTGGTCTCTTAGTCTTACTTCAGATAAGAGACTTTTGCAGGAGTTAACGTTGTTCCATAGTTATCGTCCCTCAGCCAAAGCTATCCCACAAGCTGGTGATTGTACCCCTTCTAGTATTACCTATGTTGTTGTTCTATAGTACTTTTGTGTGCCATTTAGTTAATCTCGAGTACAAATAGTATATATTTTGTAGCTATCATGTGTGCTCTCTCTTTAGTCTTTGAGGTATCATCCTGTTGCTGCTATCTAAGTGGACTCCTACTATTTATGTCGTCTCCTACAGGCACTCATTACATAATCTCACTACTAGTTGTTTTCCATGCATGTCAGATATTATTGCACAAAGTGATATTGAAAATCAGAACAAACCCACTAAAAGAAACTCACGGAGCAATGCAACGGCCGACATACTCGACCTCAATGATATTCAATATGATGGAATAGTTAAATGTAGTTCTTCAGAAGAGTTGCAGAGAGATAATGATTCCTATTCACCCCAGGAGGTCTTTGCTCTATCTTGACCCGTGATATGGGTAGCATCATGCATATAATGTCTTGCAATGCATCTAATCCATTGCAATGCCATGTGCTTAGCCCGCTGATCATACATGTGAATATGTCATGCCTTCCAGTTTGTCTGTACCTATTCCATTCATGATAACATCTTTTCAAATTCAAGTACTGTCATTCTACTCTGCTGCAATGCCATCTGCTTAGTTTGGACATCATCCTTCTAAATATCTCATGCATTGTTGTTCGTCAGTATGTACTCCATCCGTCTACCATACCATGGTTTTTTACATTGAAGTGTTGTTCTACTGCTCTGTTGCAATGTGATCTTAGTTTGCCCATCAGACAAGTGAATATGCTGCCTTACTGTTTTTCTATACCTATTCCAGCTATCATACAGTTTTACATTCAACGACTGTTTCTTTTACTCTGTTGTCCTGTCGTATCCTTAGCTTATACTCCCTCTGTAAAGAAACAGTGATCTAAACACTATTATATTTCTTTACGGAGGGAGTACATCATACTCCCTCCGTCTATATTACTTGTGGCAGAAATGCATAAAAATGGATGTATCTAGGACTACAATACATCTAGACACATCCATTTATTTCCGGATGGAGGGAGTACATGTCAATATGTCATGCCTTTCTATTCTTCAGTACCTATTCCATCTCTCTGCCATAGCATGTTTTATCACTGAAGCACCATTCTTCTGTACAAGGCATGTAAGCGGAAAAGGGCTATGTTAGAATCTGAAGGGGTACAAACAAGTTCTTTGCAAAAGATCCAAACTCCAGGAGATAGTAACCCAACACAAGTCTTCATCGGAACTGCTCCAGCACAAAGAAACCCAAGTCCTCCTGATAATAACCAGATTCTAGTGGCCAAAGAACCAGTCAGCTCCATTTCAACAAAAACATGTCAACTCCTTGCTAGGAAGAGTGTGCGTATCCTCGCATCATGAAATTTTATAGTATTCAGATCACATTTGATTTTATATATTCTACATCTGTCTTACACATCTTTGTTGTAGAAAATATGCTTAAAGGACAACAAACGTTCTAAAATGGGATCGTGTTCGAGGAAAGTATCTTGCAGCAATGCTCTGCGCTCCAGTGCTGATGTAAGTACCTAGTGTATATCACTATAATTTTACATCAGTATGTAGTTTATTAAGTACCATGGGCGTGAATCCAACCTTCACTACCCTACACCAATTATATGATCTAAATTTACTTGTAGCAAAATGTATAATTAAGGCACTAATGTAGATTTTTGTAAGGGTAACTGCCTGGTAGTTTTGCATATTGAGCTGCATGATTGTACTATCTCATATATTGCACATTACTAATATCTAGTGGTGTGATCTTTTTGCCCAATTGTTCATCGTGTCAATGTTGCTTTCCTATAAACTTACCCGGCTGATGATAGCAGTGCCATGTTGTGTTAATTCGGTGTAGGCTGGTGTGGTCTGGTTGCCCAAATGTTCATTGTGTGAATGTTACTTTCTTATTAATTATTAACTGACCTGGCCGATGATTTGGTGCAGGCTGCTAAAGATAATACGACAAAGTCTCAAGACAGCAAGGCAACCCCATTAATTCTCTCTAATAAATCTAGCGAAGGTAATATGGCAATAACTCTTGATTAATCTATTCAGTTTCCCCTCTAATTTAACTTATGATGCAGTGGTCGAGACACTTTCCACTATCATTGATACAAGCCTACCAAAATCCCCATATGAATCTGTTCAGTTTCCTCTGTCTCGAATCCAACGGAAAAGATGTACGTTTGTGAACCAATTACTGGCTGAAGCAATGATGGAAATCGTGGAGGAATCAGAGGTGCACATTCTTGCGCAACAACAACTGATCGATGATTTCAGTGACAATATAGCAAAGAAGAAAGAACTTGCTCACATGCTTATGGGCGTCATCTGCGCTGAGGTTGCAGATTGTGAGGTTGTAGATCGTTAAGCTCTATTCATTTATTTGCACTGGCATCAATCTTTGATTGCCCAGGGGATGTAATTTCCTGTAATATATGCTTCGATGTGCTACGTTTTCCCTTTTATGCATATATTTGCTTAGCACGGGGTTGCACCCGAGCTTTCTCGGCCGAAACCTCTACTGGCGGCAAACAAGCCAAAATATCCAGTGAAATTAATAACTGGAACAATGCGACGTGGGCCCTTCTTCTAGGGGAACAGCCCATTGCCTGTAATGGCTCGATAGTCGGCCTGCAGTTACTAGATGGGCTCTGCCACAGTCCATAATTGTTCATCGTAATGGGCTCAAAGTAGTAGCTGGGCCCAAATCGACGTGGGCCTTCGATGGACTGTATTCGGCCCTGTCATTCAATGGGCCTGTAGCCATGTAGGAAATTTAGCAGGCCCAATTAGTTGATGGGCCGTTAGCAGGCCGAAACCTCGATTGGGCTCCAACAGTGGAAACGGGCCTACGGGCCCTTAGCAAGCCGAAATAGATCAAAATTACTGCTTGGCCCATTCCGAGTCGGGCCGTTAACAGGCCGAAAGCCAATCGGGCCATAAGTGGGTCCATATACAAAACGGGCCTTTAACAGGCCGAAAGTCATATTGGGCTAGAATTGGTCCATGGAGAACATGGGCCGTTAAGAGGCCAAAAGTCTGTTCGGAATGTAAATGGCCCAACTACGGTGTGGGCCGTTAACAGGCCGAAAGATACACCGGGCTAAAAGGACGAAATACGTACCACCAGGAAATTGGCCCATGACTGTATTGAGCCTCTAACGAGCCGAAAGTCATACAGTCTGGAAATTGGCGCATCTCCATAATGGGCCTCTAACAGGCCAAAAGAACCTCGGCCGACAAATGAGCCCAAAGACATAGCGGGTTGTTAACGGGCTGGAACAGAAGATGGGCCGCAATGGTGTCAAATCGTTAACGGGCCATTGACGGGCCGAGTTGGCATATCTCATATGGGCCGTTTTTGTAAATGGACTAGACAAAAGTAGGCCATAAATGGGCCGGCCCGCTTATTTCGACTGGGCCGGCCTTTTTAGCTAAATGGGCCGTTTTGGGCCGTGCCACGTGTCACTTTTCCATAGGCAAGTCTCGTCCATTGGGTGGATGACATCTGTTGCGATGCCGAGCGGACACGTGGATCGGCCGGCGAATGAGAGTTTTACACGTGGAAAATCGCCATTGGTCAGGGCTGTTAACGGGTTATCGGATCCAAACCGGAACCCGATAGCTTAACGGTGACCCGTTACGGTGGATGCCACGTGTTGGTCACCCTTGACGAAAACACTTCCATGACGCGACATTTATCGTCATGGAAGTGGACACTTCCGTGATGATAATTTCAGTATTGTCATGGAACACTTCTACGACAGCACCGGTATGACTATCTTGATTCTGTCATAAAACTGTCACAAATGTACATGCATGACAGAAAACATGACCTACCATGAAAAAGACGTATCATCACGGAAGTGTTTTTTTTGTAGTGACATGCGTGCCCAGAAACTGGTTTTCAAGCAATATCCATTGAGGCACAGAAGTAAGGACGGCAACAAGCTTGTCGAAGATAGTGACAACATAATAGTTCGCATAACTCCAAGAGCGATTTGGAACTCGACAAATTGCTATCTTCTGTAGACGACAGTCACGATGATCGTATTTGAACATACGTAGAGTATCGATGTGCTCAACCTTAGGGCAGTCTGAGATTTTTGGAAGTGGAATCCGGTGACGAGTGTACACACTCACAAGCTCCCACTCGTAGTTGTCCCCAATATAAACAACCCAATCTCCATTTGCACCTACCCAGGCCTTATGCTGAAGCGATGGCATCTTAACATCACACGGATCATTATTGTCAAGTGGCATCAACTTGCACAAGGCGAGCCTTCCGTCGTCCCCGTGCCAGCGAGCATGGTCATAGCGAAGAAGATAGGGGAGATCAAACCGCACTTGAACCCTTGGGTTGTTTGTAATGATCTTATTTGTTGAGTCAAGAATGTTCTTGAACGAATCTTCCATGCTAGCCGCGGTGATGACATCACACCGATCAATGATTTCCTCCACCGCGTCATTTGTCGGATTGGGGAAAGAATAACGAGGTTGGGTCCTGCTACTTCCCTCCATCGAGAAGACGAACAATGGCAGAAGGAAGAGTCAAGGCAAATGGAGGGAGGAAGAGCGTGCAACAATAGTTCCAACTCCCAAATCGAGAGGGAAAGGGGAAGAGGCAGTGGACGGTTGCCACGGTACAGGAAGAGGCGAGTGGGGAGCGGACGGTTGCCACAGTACAGGAAGAGGCGACCCGGCCTACACGTCCGTTCAGAAATTATACAAAAGGACTCGTCGTCTTCTCACTGACATGTTGGAACGGGACCCTCTCCAGATCTAAAAAAAGATGGCGGTGGCCCAGTGATAGCGTTTTTAATTGTTATTTCTAATTTTTGAGGGAAAATCGTTATATTTGTATCTATCGGTCGCGCCAAGGAGCAGAACGAAATGTTACAACTTACAAGTTCGAAAGGACCCCCACACGGCTCGCGTCGTACCCCCTCATGGTTGGTCTGGCATGCCGCTCAAGGGGGAACGCTTGCTGTCTTGCATTTTGACTAACAAGTGGGACTGCAGTTCAGCAAACCGACTATCGGCAAACCAACTTGTCCATGCTCCCATGATACCGGCTTCTGAGAGCCCTTGGATCTGAGATCGAACGCTTGCATGCTGAGATTCTAGACCTGTGCATAAATATCAGACACTAGTAGGCTTTTTTGCAAACTTGCAGGAGCTCAACATGCAACCGTTCGATCTCAAATCGAAGGGCTTTCAAAAGGTCGTATCATGGGAGCATGGGCAGCTTCGTATCACCTGAAACTCCCCCAGGCCGCCGCGCGATGGTTGAGTTAGAGAAACGAGGAGAGAGAAGACCTAGGTGTAGCACGGAATCCAAGAAATTTGGTGTCAGATGGGACTCTTGGTGGTGGCGTGTGCCGTACTCCTAGACGTGAATGCTTGTTTTGGCCCATGCCACCACACTATATCGAGGTGCTGGTTACGTAGAGCGAACACATTATCTCTCCAACTTGCAAAAAGAAAAACACATTATTTCTTCAGGAGTTCGGTACCACTAGTACTAGGCGGCCCACCTCACACTGTCGGCAAATTTTGCTGGAGTCCGTGCTCGGCCCTCCTCTCCCTCTCTTATCAGCCAGCCAGCAGACGCGCGGAGTGTGCCCATCGTCGGTTTGCTCACATTTGGTCCCACATACATTCAGTGAAAAGTATTTTGCCGCTTCGCAGCACACACTCTAAGAAGTGACTCGAAATCCATTCATAAATTAAAGTAAGTTTATCACATGCATATGCAAATATACCATTCACACTACATACAACAAGTCTACAATGCACAACGACAACGAGGATACATTGTAAATACTAAAGCTTTTCTCACACAACACGTACAAAAAATGAAAACGACCTTCACGTCAACCAATCCTCGTCGTTGGTAACGCTTGCTTTGAACTAGAAGCGAGTCTCTGACCAGGGCCCGGTGGTATTGTCAATCTTGAGACCAATGCAAGACTCACCATCTAGGCTGAAGCGGCCAATATCAGGAGCAATACTTGCATTGAAGTAGTGAGCAACAACAGCAATGTCGGTGGTATAGATAGAGTTGCTTCTCATAAATGGCAAGGTGACAAGTCTGAGATTTTTGGAATTGGAATCCGGTGACAAGTGTACACATTCACAAGCTCCCACTCGCAGTTATCCCCAATATAAACAACCCAATCTCCATTTGCGCTTGCCCAATCCTTACGCTGAAGCAATGGCATCTTAACATCACACAGATCATTATCAAGTGGCATCAACTTGCATAAGGCGAGCCATCCGTCGTCCCCGTACCAGAGAGCAGGGTCATAGCAAAGAACATAGGGGAGATCAAACCGCTCTTGAACCCTTGGGTTGTTTGTACTGATCTTATTTGTTGAGTCAAGAATGTTCTTGAACGAACCTGCCATGCTAGCCACGGTGATGATGTCGCACCGATCAATGATTTCCTCCACCACGTCATCTATTAGATTGGGGCAAGAATAATAGGGTTGGGTCCCGCTACTCCCCCCCATCGAGAAGACGAACAATGGCAGAAGGAAGGGTCAAGGCAAATGGAGGGAGGAAGAGTGTGCGACAGTAGTTCCAACTCCCAAATCGAGAGGGAAAGGGGAAGAGGCGGTGGACGGTTGCCACGGTATAGGAAGAGGCGAGTTGGGAGCGGACGGTTGCCACGGTATAGGAAGAGATGACCCGGCCGTACATAGACATCCGTTTGGAAATTATACAAAAGGACTCACCGTCTTCTCTCGGACACATTGGAACGGGACAACACGTCAACGAAACATGGTTTGTAATTTCTCGTGCCAAATGCGATCAAGTCACGTTATTTCTCAACTTAATTTTTTTTAATGGTGTGCCATTCAATTTTGAAGCATTACTACACATCATCCCGATTTATTAGGCCAGACGTTACATGCACATTATCCATTGGGTGCACGCAGGAGAGAGAAAAAGTGCATGAATGGGAGAGAGATCAAAGACCTTAATTTGCCCCTTTTATTGGTCTTGTTGCTCCGGCTCGCGGGACTTAGAAAACCTTGTCAGAGGTACTCTACCAAGGATGTATAATATAGTAGTATATAGGCTGGAGCTTCAGCGCTTGCTTGCTAGGGCTGCCCACATGCTTCTCACACTATGACCCTATCCAGATGTAAAATAGACGGCGGTGGCCACTCTCTCTCCCTCCTCTTCGGTGGCCACAGATCCGGCCTGATCCCGTCCACCGGCGAAGAGGAGGACATGCACTGATGACAAGGCTGTCTTGTCAGACCTAGCACTAGCGCGGGATGGCCTCCATCCCCAAGCTCGCTGCCATAATGTCAGCGGAGGACGACGACGACGAGAGAAGCTGCTTCCCGCCGACCCTCTAGTATGCTACCTCTTTTTGAACCATACCCTTGTGCTATTGCCCTATCTGCCCATGTCGCTGCATGCGGTTGTTTTTCCACTGCCCCATCTCCCCAAGTTACTAGCCTCTGCTGGTCATCCAGACGAAAACCTTAATTTGCACTATTAAAGGAAACCCTACTTCATGCAGACTAATCCATGTCTGGGTTGAATAAGGAAAGAAAGGGGGGAAAGTAGTACTGTAGAAGAGACTTGGTATCGAACCTGCATCTTGGTTGAAAAGGGGAAAAGCAGTAGTAGCTAAGGAACTAGTCTCTTGTCTCCTGGTTGAAAAAGGAAAGAAAGGCAGGACAACGCAATAGAGAATGACCAGGTCGATAGGTTTGTTGTCCTCACATAGGTAAAAGGTGGCTAAAGAGAACAAAAATGGGACGTAATCCAGGTATGCTACTTGGATATTTGTTGCTCTGGGTAACCATCCCTGCTTCACCACTCTATGCGTCCGTGGAGGTACATTGTACTTTTTCGACAAAGGGTGGATTTTATTGGCTCAAAATGGTGCATCAAGAAGATACATAACACAGTGAGCAGACACCCAGCCTCTGCACAGCTAGGATGCACACAGCCAACACCATGCTCTTATTGCCACTTTTTTGCTGTTAGTATAATGCCACCGGTAAAATTATGCTACTGCTAAAGTGATGCCACTTTTAACTAATGCCGTAGTCAGTCTAATGCCACCAATAAATTGAAAAAGGAAGGGAAGGCAGGAAAACTACTACCTCTCTTTCAAAATACAAGACATTTTGGTACATTAAATTGAACTGCAAAAACGTCTTATATTAAGGAACAGAGGGTGTAGAATTCTTCAAATTATGACGGCAATGCTAGTCACACCTTTGTTAAAATTAATGTTCATTATGTTATCAGAGGAGGTCTGCATTTTTTTTCTCTATTGCCTATTGATTACATACCTAACATCATGATGTAATGGTAAGTCAATTTTTTTGTACAGTGTGACCGAAATGTCAAGGCGGTGATGGCATTTTATTTTAGTTGAACTGCACAAAAAATTCTTAAAAGAAGAGGAAAGGTCAGGAATGGTTCAATCTTTCACAAAATACTATGTATGCCATCATGACATTCGCCGCTGTTGCCTTCTTTATTCCTTTGAACAGGTGGTTAGAAACTGTCTTGCTACCTTTTCCCATTAAGAAATTTGGAATGCTTAAATTTGTGAGTCTATGCTTCAACTAGTGCCACTTTTATAGTAATCACACTTTCAATGTCTGTGCAAATAGGGATGCTCGATTTTAGTGAAACTGCACAAAAAGTCCAGATGGTTCAACATTATAACCATTTTTTTCAAACAGTTATATCCAATCGGTGGCACTATGAGCTGTTCATTACCAAGGTACATGGTTTGCTACAATCTTGCTACTATCTTGATTCTATTTTTGTACTGTCATTAGATAGTATTATTATTGGTTTGCATGTAAATTTATTGCCAGGGTGGACCTCCATTGAAGAATAGGCACCATATTTCTGCTCTGTACCAGCAAATCAATTAAGTATCAAATTGTCCAGTGCAAAACATGATAGATGCAAGGCGAAAACGACTAGCAGAGACGTGGTTAAACCAAAAATACAAGGTGGAGTATATGTTAACTAGCTGCTTGATATTTGTGCAAACAGATGACTGCTCATTGCTATTTGGAAACAAACACAGGGACCTCAATTTTTGTGGAACTGCACAAAAGAATAGGATAGTCACTGCATGCAGTGCCATTTGAAAATAGACACAGAAGGATTGGATAGTCACTGCATGGACTGCACAAAAGTAGTACTGTACTATTTATTGGCCAACACTAGGTGCTTCATTGCTCTGAACTGATTATCCAATGGGCATCATCTTGCCAAACTTGAATTGAATTCCAAAAATAGTCTAGCCGTGTGATCGACAGGTGACCATAACATATTTCAGTGGATGTTCCTCCATCATGTGTGGTTGATTCTCATGGTTCCATCTGTTGGTGAAACCACTTACGTTTGCAAGAGGAAATATAGACTTTACAAACAATTTGTCATTCACTTTGTACTGAATGTTGGCCCTGAGAAGCATCCATGTTAGTAGCAAGAACAGATATATTGTGTATGATCTATGAATCATTGAGATGCATAAACATGTTGATCTTATGTATGGGAATCCTACTAGTTGGTTGTGAATTTGGGCTATTAATGTGAACATATTACTAAGCCAGGCCTGTGAGTCTGGTGTGAACATTTAGAGAGGATCGACTCTTATTACTGTGCACAGCAGTTCCTTTTTCTCTTCGCTCAGTGTTTTCTTTTTTTTCAAAACAGAGGCAAAAGATTTGCCTCATGCATTAATTAAGGACTTCACAGTTGATTTTACAAAGAAAAGCAAGACAGAAATTACAAAGACACTAACTCTCCCCGCATGATGTGACCCAAATGTTTTGCGCCCCGCGGTGACCCAAAGTTTTGCCTCAAACTGGATGTTGAACAACAGGATGGACGGAAGCATAGACTTGTGCCGGAACACCCTAGCATTCCTCTCGCACCAAATGGTCCAACATGTTCCTTATTTCTCTTCGCTCAGTGTTTACAAGTTACTAATCGATCACTAGCTAGCCTACTAATACACTCCTTGTAGTTTTAGTTGCGACGCAAGATCCAAGGGTGGCAGTTTTTAGAATAAAAATGCCTTCCTCTGAAGAAACTGACATGATGTTCTGAAGAAAATGTCATGCGAATCTGAAGAAACTGCCAGCAAAAACATTCGCAAATGCCTTCTCTCCCAGCGAACGTTCATCAGCTATTGTGATCCTACACGTACACTATCCGACAGACTTGATCCTATATGAATAACCATAGGATCACGCACGTACCTCATCAGGATGAATCGAGTGCACTCGTTTGACTGTCGTGCCGATGTGCGACCCAGCACTGACGGGACGGGACGGGAGTACGATACGGTCATAATTTCAGTTTTTCTAGTTTTCCCTGGCAAGCTGGCGTGCTAAGCCATGCCTGCTTATGCATTGAATTCCGACGACCGTCGTGTTTCCCGCGACACGCCGGTTTACCTACCGTCCGCCTATAATTACTGGTTCTCGGCGTGCTCCGGTGGCACCTTCACCCAACGCACCGTATCCTCACAAGACCCCACCGGCCGACGTCGCTCACCACTTGCCCTCGCTCTCGCCACGTCCGTGATGCCCCCGCGCGGCAGCAATAGGCGCCGCCAGAGGCGCTCACTGCCGGAGTTAGTGTTCGGTTTTTCATCGGAAAGCAGACGGAGGGAGGAGGCATTCTGGCGGTCTTTAGATGGCAATGCAGAGTATGAGGATGCCTTGGAGGGCGACCGCATGGTGGAGGAGCAGCGTACCGCCGATTTGCGCCGCCAGCAGAGCATGGAGGAGGAGGAGAGCACCACCGCTCTGCATCGTGAGCAGAGCGCCCGCAACTAGGCTGACTACGTGGAGGCCGGCGCCCGGCGAATAGCCCTAGAGGCTGTCGGGCACGCACGCGTGCGAGACGCTGAATTTTACTACCAGCTCGTCAAGTGGGTTTCCCGCTTAAAAGCCGAAGCTTCGGTGGACCACGCCGGCATGGAAAGGGGCAACGGGCGCGAGCAACATGCCCTATCGCACCTCTGCCAAGTCCGAGGCAAGGAGGAGGACGTCGGTGCCGGCGTTTAGCATGTGCCGCAGATGGCGGCCGGCATCGTCTAGTTAGCTAAGAGTATGTTAGTTGTTCTAAACTCGAGTATTAGTGGGAGTAGATAGTTAAGTTGGCTATGATGGTTGTCAACGTGGAAGTTCAGTACTCTATCTCTGAATCAGTCATGTTACTTTGCTCTGAATGTTGAACTTTCCGATTGAACGTTTGGAATGGGTTGTTATATTTTTAAATGGGTTGTACTTGTCCGCCACGGATTAAGAAGCTGACTTGTGGGCCTACTAGGTTGACGCGTACACAAGGCTTTGTCAACTTAGTCAACAAACGATTGTGGCAGCCTAAGCCGTTGGATGTCAAACAAACTTCTGTCGTGCTTTTTCAATCTCTTGTCTTCTTCCTCCAGGCTCCAGCCGCCCATACCAAACCAACACTGGCGGGATCGCCTGCTCCCGCCTTCCGCGGCTTGCTGCGCAGCCACGCACGTATTGCTATCCCACCATACCCTAACCGGTGCCAGGCCATCCCTCTACACCCCCACCCACCCCCACCTCCTGTTATTTTCCAGCGATGGCATCCCCACCCCGCACCAACCCTCGTACTGCCCTCCGTTTCCGACCACACTGCTGCATCTTCCACGGCCCCTTTTCTTTCCCGTCCGAGGCCTCACCGTTGTCCTCCGCTTTGGTTCCCTCGCCGCGGCACCGCCTTCTGGCGTTGTCAACATGGTCAACAACCGAGAGGAATCAGGAGATGATTGTGCGTGGAGAGGATGACAGTAGGGACCCACCAGGGGCATGGCAGTACGCAAGCAAGTGCCTCCTTATTACAAGGCAAAAAAATGCTTCCTCCTAATGGTTTCCCGACATCTTGGTCCCACCCCATTGTCAACGTAGTCAATAAATGAGAGAATTGCACAACGAGCGACTGTCAACAAAGGACAGGAATCGGTGATTACTGTTGTATGTGGAGAGGATGACAGTAGGGACCCCCAGGTCCATAGCCGTACGCAAGCAAGTTCCTCCTTATTACATGAAAAAAATGCTTCCTCCTAATGGTTTGATGACATCCGGGACCTACGACATTGTCAATGTAGTCAATAAACGAAAGAATTGCACAAGGAGCGGCTGACACCTGGGACCCAGTAGCTCGAGCAGTTTTTTGTTGTTGTTGTTGAGACGGAGTAGGTTATCAACTAGGCTGTGCGGCGTCTGTGGCCTGTCTAGCCCAGGCTTTATTTACAACATGACGAACCCAACTATTTTTTTTGTCTGTGAAAATGCCTACCGCACCTTTTTTTCCGCACAATACCCTACACAGGCCGATTTCTTTTCCCCGCCCTGCTGGGCCGCAAATCTTTCAAGACGACGAGGGATACATTCGGCCTGGCCATAATAAAAGGCTGTAAATTTTGTGAGTAATATGAAATGGGGTGTAAGTATATAAAAAACACATCAAATGGGAAATTAGTTCAAATTGTGAATTTTATTTTATTTTTTCATATTTCATTGGATTTTAACATAATTTAAATATATTTTAAAATTTGTGTTTATCGGGCTTGAAATTTCGGGATTAAAAATAGTTCAAAAATTACAATGTCCAGTCTTTTATTTTATGTTTACCACATCACCAACCCAGTTTTGTTTTCTTTCTTGAAACGGCTAGCCCAGTTCTATTTTCTTTTGCACAATACCCAACCGAGGCCTACATGCTTTTCTCAGCCCGGCTGGGCTTCAAATCTTTCAAGACGAGGAGGGATGCATTCGGCTTGCCCACAAAATGGCCTATTTCCCTAAAAAAATGGCCTATAAGCAATAAGAAATGGGTTGTAAATTTTAAAAAACACAACAATCGGTAATTAGTTTCAAATTTCGTTTCATCCGGATTTTGAAATTTTCAATTTCATTGGGTTTTTCTATGGTGAAAATATCATTGGATTATAATTATTATAATTTTATTTTTCAAATTAGTCTGAATCAGACTCGAAACATCGGGATTAAAAACAGTTCGGAGCCCACCAAAATATGCAAAATTTCATTGAAATTTTTAACTGTGGCCAGAATATTGGCTGTAATGCTAACAAAAAGAATATGTGCTACAAAAAAATCCTTAAGAAAGAGCAAATGGGTTGCAAATTATTAAAAATAATAGCAAATGTGTTGTATGATGTTTGCCACAGATTTGGAGGCTGACTTGGGCCTACTAAGTTGACGCGTACGCAGGGCTTTGTCAACTTAGTCAACAAACGATTCTAGCAGCAGTGACCGTTGGATGTTAATCGAACGGCCCTGCTACTTATTCAATCTCTGATCTTCTTGCTCCAGCCGCCCAAACCAGCGCCGGCTGGACCGCCTTCTCCCGCCTCCCGTGGCTGGCTGTGCTGCCGCGCTGGCCTCACCGCCCCACCCTACTCCCATCGCTGGCCAGGCCATCCCTCTACTCACCCACATCTCCTGTTATTCTCCGGCGACGGCAGCCTCACACAACAGCCGAACCAGTAAACCCTCGTACTCCCCTTCGCGTGGGCAACCACTGCCAAGTCTTCCTCGTCCCCGGGTCATTCCCTTACTAGGCCTCGCCGTTGTCCACCGCCTTGGTGCTCTCGGCACAGCGTCGTCAACGCAGTCAATGAACGGCAGCCATCGGGAGAGAACTGTACGTGGAGAGGCTGACAGCTAGGACCCACGAGGTCCATGGTCGCACGCAAGGAAGTGCCTCCTTATTACGCACAAGATAAATGATTGCTCCCCCTGTTAGCTGGGACCCACCTGATTTGGAGGCTGACTTGTGGGCCTACCAAGTTGACGCCTACGTAGGGCTTTGTCAACTTAGTCAACAAACGATTCTAGCAGCAGTGACCGTTGGATGTTAATCCAATGGCCGTGCTGCTTCATCAATCTCTGATCTTCTTTCTCCTGTCGCCCAAACCAGCGAAAGCAGGACCGCCTGCTCCTGCCTCCCGTGGCCGGCTGTGCTGCCGCGCAGGCCTCACCGCCAAACCCTACTCCCACCGTTGGCCAGGCCATCCCTCTACTCACCCACACCTCCTGTTATTCTCCGGCGACGGCAGCCTCACACCGCAGCCGAACCAGTAAACCCTCATACTTCCCTCCGCGTGGGCAACCCCTGCCTTGTCTTCCCCGGCTCCAGGTCGATCCCTTCCTAGGCCTCACCGTCAACCACCGCCTTGCTGCACTCGGTACGGCATCATCAACGTGGTCAATGAACGTCAGCCATCGGAAGAGGACTGTACGTGGAGAGGCTGGCAGCTGGGACCCATGAGGTCCAGTCGCACACAAGGAAGTGCCTCTTTATTACGCGGAAAAAAATGTTTCCTCCCCCTGACAGCTGGGACCCACCAGCTACATCTTCACACGCAAGGAAGAGCCTCCTTATTACGTGCAAAAATAAAATGATTCCTCCCCCCAGACAGCTGGGACCCAGCAGCTATATCTTCGCATGCAAGGAAGTGCCTCCTGATCCTCCCTGACAGCTGGGACCCACCCGATCGAAGCGTACGTAGCGTTGTCTGTCTGGTCACGAACGTGTACGCACATACTGGTCGATCGGTCTCTCTGCAATGATGAACCATGGGCGTGTAAGGAGCGGCACATGTCATAGTAGAGCCCCCGACATAGCAGTTCAGGTAGCCCCGTCTAAATCATGTACACGTACGTAGAGCCACACAACAAAGAATATGGCCACGTACGTATATATACGTGCGGGGACTCGAACATGTCCTCGCGCATACGTACGACCAGGGCTCGTGTACATAGAGAGATGGAACGGACGGCAGCAATGGCCTCCTGTTCATCGGCAGCTAACCGGCTTGGTCAGAACAGAGGAAACAACGTCGTGTTCATCGGGAGCCAAGCGACTGGGTCGGAACACGTCCTGTTCATCGGGAGCCAACCGGCTTGGACGAAACAGCTGAAATGGGGTCCTGTTCATCAAGTCGGGGTCTGGTGTACCGCAAAACGGAGGAAACGGCCTTCTGTTCAACTGCCTACTGTCGAAACAGGATCCTGTTCATCGGTTGGGGGTCTGGCGTACCGCAAAATGGAGGAAACGGACTTCTGTTCGAGCGCCTATGGTCGAAACGGGGTCCTGTTGATTGGGAGGGCTCTGGCATACCGCAAAACGGAGGAAACAGACTTCTCCCCAACTGCCTAAGGTCGACACGGGGGTCTTGTTCATCGGGAGGGGTGTGGCGTACCGCAAAACAGGACTCCACGGGCTATTGTTCATCCACGGTCGACCTGCTCCATGCTACTTGTAGCTTGCGTTGGTATTATCCCCGAAGAGGAAGGGATGATGCAGCACAGTAGAGATAAGTATTTCCCTCAGTTATGAAACCAAGGTTATCGAACCAGTAGGAGAATCACGCAACACCTCGTTAGCAGCACCTGCACACAAACAACAAATCCTTGAACCCAACGCAAACGAGAGGTTGTCAATCTCTCGGCGGTAAATTGCAAGATTAAATTGTATGTGATAGATAGATAGATAGAAACAAAAATACAAAATAAAATAAATAAAAGAAAATGGCAGCAATATTTTTAGGGTTTTAGTAATATGATTTAGATAGACCCGGGGGCCATAGGTTTCACTAGAGGATTCTATCAAGAAAATAGCATACGGTGGGTAGACAAATTACTGTTAGGCAATTGATAGAAAAGCAAATAATCATGACGATATCCAAGGCAATGATCATGTATATAGGCATCATGTCCAAAATAAGTAGACTGACTCCTGCCTGCATCTACTACTATTACTCCACACATCGACCGCTATCCAGCATGCATCTAGTGTATTAAGTCCATAAGAACGGAGTAATGCCTTAAGAACGATGACATGATGTAGATAACATAAACTCATGTATGAATAAACCCCATCTTTTTACCCTTAGTAGCAACGATACATGCGTGTCATGTCCCTTTCAGTCACTGGGATTAAGCACCGCAAGATCGAACCCACTACAAAGCACCTCTTCCCATGGCAAGATAAATCAATCTAGTTGGCCAAACCAAATCAATAGATCGGAGAAGAAATACGAGGCTATAATAATCATGCATAAAAGAGTGCAGCAAAGACTCAAATAATTTCATGGATAATCTGATCATAAACTCACAATTCATCGGATCCCAACAAACACACCGCAAAAAGTGATTACATCGGATAGAACTCCAAGAACATCGAGGAGAACATTGTATTGAAGATCAAAAAGAGAGAAGAAGCCATCTAGCTACTGCCTATGGACCCGAAGGTCTGTGGTAAACTAATCACGCATCATCGGAAGGGCAGCAAGGTTGATGTAGAACCCCTCCGTGATCGATTCCCCCTCCGGCGGATTACCGGAGAAGGACCCCAGATGGGATCTCTCTGGAACAGAAACTTGCAGCGGCGGAAAAAGTATTTCGTGGACTCCCCTGAGGGTTTCTGATTTTTTCTGAATTTATAGTGGAAGAATTAGGTCAAACGGAGCTGGGTGGGCCCCACGAGGTACCAGGGCACGCCACCCCCCTGGGGCATGCCGTGGTGCCTCGTGGCCCACTCCTTCATCTTCTGGCCCTCCCCCGAAGCTTCTAGTGTTTATCTTGTCCAATAAAAAATCTCCAAAAAGTTTCGTGGTATTTGGACTTCGTTTGGTATTGATTTTCTGTAAAACAAAAACAAGGCAGAAAACAGCAACTGGCACTGGGCACTAGGTTAATAGGTTAGTCTCCAAAAATGATATATAATTGCTATAAATGATTACAAAAACATCCAAGATTGATAATATAACAGCATGGAACAATCAAAAATTATAGATACGTTGGAGACGTATCACTCCAGCCTCCACCAGCTATTGTTCATCCACCATCGACTTCCTCCATCCTCCACCGGCTACTGTTCATCCAGCCTCCACGGGGTCCTGTTCATCCACCCCCAACCGGCTGGCCTCCTTGGGATCCTGTTCATCCAGCACCAACCACCTTCACATGGCTCAGGGTACAGTTCATCCACAACCAACCCACCGGCTGGGGTGGGGCGTACAAGCGGGCGACAGCAATGGGAACTGTTCATCCACAGCCAACCAACCGGCTCGATCGATGCATCTCGACTCGTGTCTACATGTATCGCGCGCGCGGCAGCAACGGACACTGTTCATCGAGAGGCAACCCAACACCTGCTGGCTAGCTACATCTCGCATGGGGGCTTGATCGGCTTCAGTAAGCAGTGAGAAGGATCGATCGGGTTCAGTTAGCAGCGAAGGAATCACTCGGGTTCAGCTAGTAGCGAAGGGATCGCTCGAGTTCAGTTAGCAATAAAGGGATCGCTCGGCTTCAGTACGCAGTGGGATCGATCGCTCGGGTTCAGTACGTGTAGTTGTGCGAGGGATCGATCGATCGCTCGGGTTCAGTAAGCGAACGCCTCGCTTGGGTTCAGTTAGTGAACACCTCGCACACACGCGCGCGTACGAGAGAAATGCGCAAACCACACTACATCGCTCAGCCCTGACCACCCACCGTAATCGGGAACTCCCCGAAAATTTCCTCGCCCTCACTTCTACCACGATTTTTTATGTCATGGACGGCCCAAAGAATGTCATGCGAGTGCGTCTCCGGCCGGCCCAGGACGAAAAGCCAATTTTCTGTCATAAATTTTTTGTCATAGAAGTAGGAGCCCACCACATCTACAATGATACGTGTTTTTGTCACAATTATTGTCATAGAAGTGTCACAACCATGACAGAAAAACTTTCGTGCAGGCCATAATGTCATGGATGTGTCTTTTTTTTTGTAGTGGCTACTAACGAGGTTCTGTGTGGTTCTCCGACTGGATTGATAACCTTGGTTCTTAACTGAGGGAAATACTTATCTCTACTGTACTGCATCATCCTCTCCTCTTCGAGGAAATCCCAACGTAGCTCACAAGTAGCAATGCGTCGGCAGTTCATCCTCGGGGCTGAGGGTTTGTCACTACTGCAGGCAACCGCTAACGCGATACATGAATCAGAGACCCCGCGACCAAACTGTGTGCGATGCATGAATCGCCAACGGTGTCGTAAAAAAACCGTCCCCAATAAGACGAACTGTTTGCGATGCCGGAGACATAAAAAATGATTCAGATTAGAGACGCGTGTGCGATACGTGGCATACAGTTGATCCATACGAACTGTTTGCGATAAGCCAGAACAACAAATCGGTCAGCCAGTTCATGGTGTGTGCGATACACGGCATACAGTTCACTCGGATGAACTGTTTGTGATTACGCAACACAACAGAAACGGGCAAGCAGATCAAGGTGTGTGCGATATACGGCATGCGGTTCACTCGGATGAACTATTTGCGATTACCCAGCACAACAGAAATGATTCAACTTAAGAAGATGTGTGTGATACGTGGCAAATTGGTGAGTAATCCAAAATGTGTGGGAAGATGGATAACAACACGGACGATTCCTGCCAATAACCCGTGTGTGTTGTGGGCAAACACTTGCTGGTATACAATTGTCAGCGATTGATGAAATCATCACCGACGGGTTCCCTAGTTTAGCCCGTGGGCAATGTGATTTGCTCAGTCTACAGAAGAACAACATATATAACCAAATTAAACATCCAATTACATAGGTGACTATACAAAACATTCGCACACACCTTAATAAACAATTACATGCATTCTAAACTAGGAGAAATGATCATCTAATCATCTACTTCTTGTGACGCTGCCGCCACTACTCTACTTGTGCCTCGATCCCTCGTCGTCCACAGGAAGGAGGCACTCCCTCATGTCAATGATCCGCCTGTACATCTCATAGCTTGTGTACGCATCCTTGGCCATGTAATTGACGTGTTCTTCATCTAGTCTCCGTACCCAGGCCTTGTGCTAGGCATCCTTATTCTTTTTGCACTCATCTTTCATGCCTCTATAGTAGGGGTCGTTGATGGCCATGACTACGTCAACCAGGGAGTCCTTCTTCTTTTTTCTGCCCCAGACCCTGTACTGGCCTTGGATGTTGACAAGATTCTGGCAGGCCAAGCCCGTAGTCTCGAGCACCTTTAGATCGTTAAAGGTGTCCACCATAGCGAACCTGTAGTCAGGGCTGTTAATAAACCTGGCGAAACGCTCGCAAGGCCTTGTGGCTAGGGAGTAGTGGTAGACGAGGACGTGATGGCGCACACACAACTGGGCGACGGCAACCTTCTGATCATACCCGGCATGACCGCCAGTGAACTCGAGGTCGAAGCTGACCACTTGGTACTCGTCCTCAGCAAGCAACTGGTCCATGGGGTGGATGGAGCTCTCCACCGAGACCGGCTCATTGGTGTACACCACCGAGAGGTCCTTCCTCCTCACGTGGGTGTCCACTTCATGAGGCATGGTGAACTGCCGCCCGTTGTCGTCGTCAGGCGCTGGGAGCGCCATTGGAGCCGAGTGCGCCATTGGAGCCGCTGGATATCCTCTCTGTATGTGTCGTCGTGGGTGTTCTTATTGTGTCATGGGGCACGAGAGATGAAGGTAAATGGCCGCGGGAATAAATGAGGGCCGGGCGGCCGGGATACTCGGCACGTCTGCAAGGTAGTTTTTGCCGCACATAATTGCGTCGTGGTGCCGCGTCCGGCATAACCGCATGCATAAGGCACCCCGAATGTACGTGATCATGCGCCAGCCCGAAACATTTGCAGCGCGCGCGGAAGGACGCGGGCAGAGCGCGCGGAGGGACACGAGTAGAGCACGTGTGGTGGGACGCGAGCAGAGCACGCCGCGGTCGCCTCAACCGCAAGCAACCACACACATAGAGCAGTTGAACACACAGGGAATGGCCGTCTACAAGCCGGCCGGCAGTTGCAAGCCGGCGGCGTGATGTGAAACTACGTCGCGTTCCACATCACAAAGTGGGCGAACAATCGTTCGCGATGCTGCATAGAGAGCGGCCGTGTGCTAGGTAATTAAATCACAAATGTTTTTTTATTAACCGTTTGTGTACGTGTCATTTCGTCCTCCTCTCGCACGTTTTGTCACCGCAATGCCGCAGAAGGCTTAGAGCGCAAACTTGAGCACCGCACAGGCGTTCTTTTGGCCAAACGTTAGCTCGAAGAGGTGCCAATGAATCGTTGGCGAGCCCGTTCCAGTGCAATCCCGCAGGTTCCCGCGCAAGCTTCCCGCCCGACTCGGCGAAATCCCAAAAAAACCAGTGCTTACTGGCCTTCTTTATAAACAGTCATGTCCGGTGAGTCGGCATCACATTTTCCCCTCCCTTCCGGTAGCTTATCTCGTCTGCTTCTCCCACCATCACCAGTGACACCAGTTCGTCGTCGTCGCTCAGCCACTCCGCCGTTGTCTGAGGACAGCTCCAGCTGGGAGCCGACACCGCGGCGGCGGCGCAGTTCCCGAGGGCATGTACTGCCCGTGGCGTCCCTGTTGGGTGTGTGCAGAACACTCGCCACACGCTCCGCCGCCGTTGCCCGACGGCATCTGTTGCCGGCGGCCATTGCCGCCACCCCACCGTCGGCAGCCGTGGCGCCACACCACCAAAGCCCGCCAAGGCCGTCGCCCGCTCTGCCACCGCGGCCCGAAGACGGGTGGTGGCCGTCTTGGCCGCCACCCCACCGTTAGGCGCCGTGGCCATCACCCGCCCCGCCACCGTGGCCCAAAGACGGGAGGTGGCCACCACCGCGCCGTCGGCCGCCGTGGCCGCCTCCCGACCGTCGACCGCCGGGGTCATCACCCGCTCCGCCACCGCAGCCCGAAGGCGGGATGTGGAGGCCCGCACAAGCATCAGCGACCTTGTGGCGCGCTACATTGAGTTCCAGCGGGAGGAGGAGGAGCACCTGGTCAAGCACGCAAAGCGTCTTACCGCCGTCATGGCCGCAGGAGAAGTCGCCGTAGTGGTGCGGAATGTGGAGATATACGAGGAGTCCCGCCGCTTCGAGAGGGATTGTCTGGAGCGGCAGAGGGCGTTCGAGCTGGGCGTCGCAAAAGGTGCAGCAGCGGCAGGCGCCGGATTCCGCTTCTCTAGCTCGTCAGTAGGCTCCTCCTCCTCGGCCTCTTACTGAGCGCGCTCGGCAGAGGAGAGGCTGCTGGAAGTAGTACAAAGCCCCTCCGTAGTAGTAGTATTTAGGGGCTATTTTGTTCAGTTCATCTAACTAATTGTACTACGTACTTAAATTTAGCTAGTATATATAGTTGAACTAGCTATTTCAGTACGTGGTTGGCAATAGTTGGGTAAAAGTTTGTTCGGTTCAGCTGTCGAGTTGAACTGTTTGTATAAAGAACGACTGCTTAATCTATGAATGAAATCTATGCTTATTGAATTTCATTTGCAAAAATTACAGTACTAGTGATTTTTAGCTGCAAAATTTGACAAATGGCAGTGTTTTTTTCTGAGGATCACAAATGGCAGTGTTACTAGGTTGACAAATGGTAATGTTACTAGATTGACAAATGGCAATGTTACTAGATTGACAAATGCCAATTTTTCCATTTTGACAAATGGCAATTATACCCAATATGACAGATGCAAATCTTACGACATTGTTTGTATGTCGTTGCACATGGGTCATCATGCAAAATCGTTTGCGATGAAGAGATGCACAAAACTTGTGTGCCACATTTTCCCTTGGCTTAGCTACGAAGGAACCCAGCTCTCGCTTTGCATACGGGTGTTCAGTCTGAAACGTTTGCGATGAAGAGATGCACAAAACCTGCGTGCCAAATTTTTCCGTTGGCTTAGCTGCGAAGGAACCCAGCTCTCGCTTTGCATACGGGTGTTTAGTCTGAAAATGTTTGTGATGAGTGTTTTATTCAAAGAAAGACGTTGATGTTTTTTTTACTTTGGTAAGTCTGTACATTCAGAGAAAAAAATGCTAAGTTGATCAAAACCATAGATTTCATTCAGTGACACTCTAGTTTTACATTCATACGATCGGGATACAATATTAAACAAAAAAACTAATTGCAGCGGCGGCGGCGGCGGCGGCGGCGGTGTACTGCGCCGGTGTTGTCGTCGTCCGGGACGCCGTTGTTCAAGTCTTCAAGCCATCCCAGAATGTTATGGACTTCCAAATCCAAGAGCCGTTCATCGCGCGATTGACGGGCGGGGCGCGGGGGGACGGCGACTCGCGGCGCTGCGAGGTAGCGGTCGATGGCGGTGTCCCATGACGTTGAGGGGGGCGCGGTGGGTGCAGGCGCGCGCACGGGCAAGGGCGTGGCTGATGCAGGAAAGCGCACGGGGACCGGCGCCGCGGTGGGTGCTGGGGCGCGCACGAGCACAGGCGGGGGCGCTGGCGCTGGTATGTACATGAGCACGCGTGGGTCCACGGGGACCTCACTGATGCCCGCGGCTTCCAGCTCTGCGATGGTGCTTGGCGACCAGCCCGTCAATGCGACAGGGATGGTCCCTGGCGCGGGCGCGGGGATGGGAGCTGGGACGGGCGCGGGGGCAGCATCCGCCATGGCCAGCTCATTCAGGGCCATGTCCCTAAGGTCCCATTCCTCCTTATTTTCTATCTCCTCCAGCTCGGAGTCGACTTCACCAAACCAGAAGACTAGTGGCAGATGATCCTTGTGCGCCATGGAGTAGGTGGAGCTCTGGAAGATAGGATTCGAGCGAGAGGGGAATGGGAGGCGAAGAGAGATCAGTAATGTCGCCTATTAAACAGCGGCTCGGGCACCATTAATGGAGAAGTTGAGAGCGAGGCAGGCGGCAATGGAGGTCAAAGGGCTCCCTTCCTGGTGAGCCTGCGCACCGTACTGCTCGCACGCCTCCCGATGAGCCTGCGTAGCGGAGAGGTGGTCGCACGCCTCCCGGTCAGCCTGCGCAGCGTAGGACTGGTCGCATGCCTCCCGGTCAGCCCGTGCCGCGGACTTCGCTCGCACGCCTCCCGTCTACTCACACACCTTCCCGGACGGCACCTCCTTGCCATTAAAAAAGTGGGACGCGTGGCGGCACGTAAATAATACTGTACAACCGTTTGTGATGATAACGTGATAGCTATTTGTTGGCTGTTAATGTGTGCGCCTTCTCTCATATTGGACAATTTTTTTACCACAGCATGTTGGTACCATTCCATGACACCATGCCAAGTCTCATGAATTTCAGACGAGTTTTGGATTTAATAGAATTTCAAAACCAAGTTCTCAAGTTTGCGGCCGAGCCACGAAGAGCCTAGTTGTTTGAAATTCATTCCCATTTCTTGCATGGGACCTAAACATGCAACCAAAGACACATATATGATTTTAACCCATTTTGGTGCACAGGAGCATGTGCATGCAGTTCAAATTTGAATTATGCACATAAAATGCCTAGAAAACTCAGTTAAAGTATAAAAATGTCCAAACAAACCACGAATAATTCCAAAATTTAACACGACACTCCTATTGGTCTATGTTACCTCTAGAAAAAAATCAAGGCAAGAAGAGGCAACGAATGTCATTTCATCCACAAAGGTGACACGTTCCCTACTGGAACCATAAGGCTTCTTGTGAGAAGCTCTGGTTTGTGAGAAGCTTATACCAAAACCTGCCCCAAATGGGACAAAAAATATACAACAGCATGTTGGTGCCATTCCATGATATCATGCCAAGTTTCATGAATTTCAGACGTGTTTTGGATTTACTAGAATTTCAAAACCAAGTATCTCAGCGTTTGCGGCCGAGCCACGATGCCGAGGTGTTTGATGTTCATTCCCATTTCTTGCATGGGACCTAAGCATGCACCCCAAGGACACACATATTATTTTTCAACCCATTTTGGTGCACCGGAGCATGTACATGTAGTTCAAATTTGATATATGCACATAAAATGCCTAGAAAACTCAGTTAATGTATAAAATGTCCAAACGAACCCCGAATAATTTCAAATTTTAACACGACACTCGTATAGTTTTATGTTCACTACAGACAAATGTTCTAGCAATTCAAACACCGTCCTTTGCCGCTGTGACCCCATTCCGTATTTCAAATCAAGACGAAAAATCAAATACAACACACACAGTTTATTATCACCAACCGTGTGAGATGCAGTACAAAATATCTTGGTGCACCATCATATCTGGCTCACGCAAGAAGGTTCGTCGGCTACAGTCTATAGCCGGCGCGTTAAGCAAACTAGCCCCCCAAATATCATTTCACCCTTCAATCGTCGCTCGTCAAAGATGGGGACGTGGACCCGCGTCGTGAGGGCAACTTCGGCGGACCAGTCCGGCGAGAGCGCGGCCGCAGCCGCCATGAGCATGCTCACAACCTGCGTGAGCACGGCCACAATCTGTGGCCGGGCGGCTGCGGCAGCCAAAACAGCCGCTACTGCAACTCAGATGGCGGCAGCAACATCTGCGACAGGGATAGCAAATGGCGAGAGCGGGACAGCAGCTGTCCGTTCCGCGGCGGCCGCCTTAGCCCTGATGGTGGCCACCCGTGCCCATGTCGAGGCCGGCCACGCCCAGCTCCTGGCGGTCTCCGCACAAATCGCATGAATCTTCTCCGACAACGGTGGGCAACCCACGGCCAAAGACTTGGCAATCGCCGAGAGCGTTCGAGCAGCCGTCCGTTCGTTCGCGGCATACCTTGCCGCGATGGACCCCGTCCAAGCCCAGACCGCGGCCGCCCATGCCCAGCTCATGGCGGCCTTTTCCAAAGAGATGGAGGACGCGGATGGCGAGATGCTTGCCGAGTATGGTGCGATGGATGCCATGGAGCCCCTTCCCCAGGAGATCGTCGGGCGCGAGGTGGACATGGAGGAGGCGGTGGAGATCGACGAGCGCCACGCGGAGTAGTAGTCTTTGTTTAGAGCACCGATCTTTTGTTAGAATAACGTTTAGGTCAGCTAGCTCTATTTAATTGCTGAACTTGCTCGATTAAGAAGTGTGGGTGTGCTGTAGGCTCTTTTGTGTACCCAAATTATGCAATGACGTGGATGACCACTGTAACCAGGGAAATTCAAACCAAAATTTGCACGTTCAAACTCATCACACACGGGGTAAGCCATATGAATCGTTTGTGATGTTCAGATATCGTACACAGTGCTAAATAAGGGACCGTGTCTGATGACACTTCGCCCGCCAGTTTTTCGCTGCACGGAGCAAAAAAAATCGGCATCCACGGAAATATCTACCTCCCATGCCCGCCTCCTCCTTACCAAAAGCAAAATTTCCCCTGTTTCTGCCGTCCATTCCAAGTTCAAACCTTCACTGCTTGCTTGCAGCACCGCCGCCTCGCCGGCGACGCTCCTTCCTGCTGCTCGGCCTCGTCGATCTAGTCAGGTAATCCACACCCGACCACCATCCTCCACCTCCTTCTACATCCCACATGCCCCGACCGCCGGCGCGACACCTTCCACCCAAATCACCAACCCATCCTCCAAATAAGCGCCGCCCTAAGACATGGTGCACACAGTATAGCCAGGAGCTCAAGGAGCATCTGGCAGCGGAGAAGTAAATCACGGCCGCATGCGCGGATGAGGTCGCGATGGCTGCCATGCGTGCCGACCCCCAGATCTTGGAGGAGCACCTCACCGTCGAGGCCACTGTCGATGCCTCGCGTGCGGACGCCGCCACGCGGTTGGCTGCTTTAAACAACAGTTCATGGTGTTTTCTCGAGGCCACCGTCGGTGCCTTTGACGAAGACTATGAGGTGTTTTCTCAGCGTGCCCGTGCTTACCTCAACTCCAGAGCCAACAGGTTGGTGCCCGGAGCGGCTCAGGCGACTCACCAGTACGAGGAGGGCACCCACGATGTGGAGGCCTCGCCCTCTTCCAAGTCTAAGGTGCCCATCGTCATCGATATCTCCAACGATGAGGAGTAGCTTGTCTTTTTAGCTTACTACAAGGACCTATGTTCAGCTAGCTATCTACGCCGGTTAAGCATGTTTGGTTTACCTTTTGCATGTGCTGCTCCTGCCTTTCCTTTACAAATTCTAGTGAATTGTCCTATGTACTCTTACTATGCAATCTGATCCTCTAGTATATATGTTCTATATATTGTGCAATGTGGTGCTGAGTTAACTGTTTGGTTATGTTTTTGTCATGTTCAGTTAACTATTTAGTTCAATTCTGCAAGGTGAAGCTCAATTCTTGTGGGTGCAATTTTGTATTCTCTTGCATGTGAGAAATAATCGAATTTGGCTGTACAAAATATATGAGATACAAATACAATTGCTATATTTCCAAGTTGTTAAGCATACTAGGTTTGGTTAACTGTCTAATCTTGTAGTATGTTCTCTTGTGCAATGTGGTGCTCAGTTAACTGTTTGGTTCATTTGTTGTGGTGCTTAGTTAACTGTTTGGTTCAATTCTGCAATGCGATGTTCAATTGTCGTGGGTACAATTTTGTATTGTTATGCATGTGAGAAATAAATCGAATTTGGCTGTAATAAATACATGAGAAACATATACAATTGCTATATTTCCTAGTTCTTAAGCATGCTTGGTTTGGATAAATGGCTTTTCAACGTGGCTCGAATTAATCTGCTAAATCTGCAATGTGTTTATTTTTCATCAACATATTTTACTGATAGTATGTCAACCCTCACTTAACCTGATCAATAACTACCTTATATGTGTTGCAAGGAAATAATGGGAGGCACTGAGGTTTACCATCGAGGTTCGCACATGCATGGTCCTTTGTCTAATAGCACATTATTGTGCAATTGCAGGAATGATTCCAGTATTTAGGTTTTTAACAATTTGGTCTTGCACATGTAGGTCTTGCTGTCAGAGGTTTTGACCCACTGTTCGACCCATTTTGCATATGGGGAAATGAGATGTCCATGAATATCAGTCAAGTCAAGAAAGTTTGTGAGGATAAAGAAACTAGCGACGAAAAACAACAAGATCTTTGTGTGCACAATGAAGAAGACATCAGTGAACTACAGGATGGTACTAACTCTTATACTCCCTCCGGTCCTTTTTAGTCTGCATATAAGTTTTGTCTGAAGTCAAAGTATCTCTACTTTGACCAAAGTTATAGAAAAAAGTATCAACATTCAAACTGCAAAATCATTATTTTTAGATGCATTATGAAATACAATTTTATAGTTTACATATTTGGTATCGTGGATGTTGATATTTTTTAAAATAAATTTGGTGAAACTTTACAAAGTTTGACTTGATACAAATCTAATGCACGGAGTAAAAAGGACCGAAGGGAGTACCTTGTTTTATTATTCCTTTGCGACATTTCAAAATTCAGAGAAGATATTTATGCATATGTTTGTTTTCAGGCCTTTCCAAAGTAGTTCACAGATGATTACCTCTCAAACCACCTGTATGGTCAAGAGGTGAGGAAGGTGTTCAAACAACACCCATGGTACAATATTGAAGTCTTCCTCAAGAGGACGAAGGATGGGCGGTCAATCATCCACAAGCACTGGCCTAAAGTTGCAAGGACCTTCAACATCATTGAAGGCTCAATATTCGCCTTCCGCTTCAGCAATTTTCCAGATGAGATTCATCTGTCTATCTACCGTCTATGATGCTAATTTCCAAAGGTTTTAGATGTTGCATGTGAAACTTGGTGCTGTTGTGTAATGCGGTAGCTAGCTATATGCCTATATGGTGTGAGTGAGTGAGTGCTGAAGCTATATGATGTTGTACTCTGATGTATTTCAATTATGAAATCCTGGTTCCGTAATACGAAAATGAAATATATTGTGTGTTTATTATGAAATGTAAATTTGATTACTAAATGGATTAATAATAATAGGCCAATTAGCCTGCTTATTCGGTTTTTCTAGTGCAAACGGTTATTGAGACAACACCGTGGGCGATGATCTCAGACAACCCACACAGTTTATAGGAAGTAAACGTGTTGGATCAACGAACAATCACACACGACTTCCTCTGGACAACTGTTTGCGTTAGGCCACCTTACACAAATGTTTTTCACATAAAAAGTGTGTGATGGACAGCCTATGCCACACAGTTTCTTCTAGACACCGTGCGTGATGCATTCAATAACACAAACGATAAAATTATTACTATCGTCTGCAATGGCAACACTATCACAAACGATGTGATGCGGAAAAATGTGTGCTTTGTATATACGAACGGAAACATTTGTCTGGGATTCACTGTGTGGGATGTATATATGAACGGAAACGTTTATCTTGGATTCACTGTGTGGGATGTACATACGAACGGAAATGATTGGGCCATTATAATTGTCTGCGATGGCTCATCCGATCGCACATGAGCTCTTTTTGCCCGCGTGTGTGACCAGAGGCCCTATCGCGGATGGTTTCTGGGTCGTGTGGAAAGGACCCCCCCTATCGCACACACAGGCAAGGCGACGGTTTAAAACTTCATCGCTGAAAGGGGGTAAAAACCATTTGTATAGCATCTCACTGTACTAGTGTGTACCGATAGCTATGTGTTTGATACCTTTCTCTCTCTCTCTCTCGTGCTCTTGATTTGACATGATCTTGATATATCATGAGCTTTGTTAATAAAGTTGGATCACATGCTGACCTCCTTCTCTTTTTTTTCGTGGTGAATTGTGTCTTGCGCTTTGAGGTTTCTTTATGTTGGATTGCATACTTTGGATTTGAGATCACTTGATGCATGTCTTAACTTGCGGATACCCATGGTGACATTGGGGTGTTCTAGGTGACATAAAGGTTAATTGATATATGTTTCATATGGTGTTGTCGTAATACGATATCTAGGGTTATTCGTGACACTTTGGGCTGGCTTAGTAGAATGATTGGAAAGATGACTTGGAGGTGGTTTTGTGATACGTCCATTTTGCATCATGTTTTCCTATTGATATTTATAATGTTTTTGGTCATTATTTCACTTTATGATGCAGTCCTAATGCCTTTTCTCTCTTAATTTGCAAGATTTATATGAAGAGGGAGATTACCGGCATCTGGAATTCTGGACCTGAAATAGCTACAGCAGAGATACCTATTCTACGGAGCTCCAAACGACCTGAAACTTCACGAGGATTTTGTACTGAATATATAAAAAATACTGGAGCAAAGAAATACCAGAGGGGGGGCCACCTTTTGCCCTCAAGGCAACAGGGCGCGCCCTGATGCCTTGTGGGGCCCACAGCTGGCCTCTGGCCCCCTCCTTCTGCTATATGAAGCCATTTACCCTAGAAAAAAAATACGAGGAGGACTTTCAGGATGAAGTGCCGCCATCTCGAGGTGGAACTAGGGCAGGAGCACTTTTGTCCTCCGGCGGAGCGATTCTGCCGGGGATACTTCCCTCCGGGAGGGAGAAATCGAAGCCATCGACATCACCAACGATGCTGTCATCATGGGAGGACCAATCTTCATCAACATCTTCACCATCACCATCTCATCTCAAACCCTAGTTCATCTCTTGTATTCAATCTTTGTCTCAAAACCTCATATTGGTACCTGTGGGTTGCTAGTAGTGTTGATTACATCTTGTAGTTGATGCTAGTTGGTTTGTTTGGTGGAAGATTATATGTTCAGATCCTTAATGATATTCAATACTCCTCTGATCTTGAACATGAATATGATTTGTGAGTAGTTACGTTTGTTCTTGAGGACATGGGAGAAGTCTTGTCATAAGTAATCATGTGAATTTGGTATTCGTTCAATAGTTTGATGATATGTATGTTGTTGCTTCCTTTAGTGGAGTCATGTGAACATCGACTACATGACACTTCACCATACTTGGGCCTAAGGGAAGGCATTGTGGAGTAATAAGTAGATGATGGGTTGCTAGAGTGACAGAAGCTTAAACCCTAGTTTATGCGTTATTCCGTAAGGGGCTGATTGGGATCCATATGTTTCATGCTATGGTTAGATTTATCTTAATTCTTCTTTCGTAGTTGCGGATGCTTGCGAGAGGGGGTAATCATAAGTGGGATGCTTGTCCAAGTAAGGACAGCACCCGAGCACCGGTCCACCCACATATCAAATTATCAAAGTAGCGAACGCGAATCAAATGAATATGATGAAAGTGACTAGATGATAATTCCCATGTGTCCTCGAGAACGCTTTGCTTTATATAAGAGACCGTTCCGGCTTGACCTTTGCAATAAGAAGGATTGGGCCACCTTGCTGCACTATTGTTTCTATTGTTACTTGTTGCTTGTTACGAATTGCCTTGCTATCAAACTATCTGTTACCGCTGCTTTCAGTACTTGTAGAGAATACCCTGCTGAAAACCGCTTATCATTTCCTTCTGCTCCTCGTTGGGTTCAACACACTTACTTATCGAAAGGACTGCGATTGATCCCCTATACTTGTGGGTCATCAAGACTCTTTTCTGGCACCGTTGCCAGGGAGTGAAGCGCCTTTGGTAAGTGGAATTTGGTAAGGAAACATTTTTATTACATGCTGAAATTTATTGTCACTTGTCACTATGGAAAGTAATCCTTTGAGGGGCTTGTTCAGGGTATCTTCACCTTGACCGGAAGCAATAAGAGTTGCCCCTCAACCTATTGAACCTACAGAAAATATTTATTATAAAATTCCTTCAGGTATGTTAGAGAAACTGCTAGCTAATCCTTATGCAGGAGATGGAACAATACATCCTGATATGCACTTGATCTATGTGGATGAAATTTGTGGATTGTTTAAGCTTGCAGGTTTATCCGAGGATGGAGTTAATAAGAAGGTATTCCCTTTATCTTTGGAGGGAAAGGCATTGACATGGTATAGGCTATTGGATGATACTGGAACATGGGATTGTGTAACATCCCAAAATTCTAAATTTTGGAATGTTATATTAATTAAATAAATAGGATTGATTGTTTGATTGATTGACTGAAAGTGAGTGAAATTTGAAACCTTTTGAAATTTTAATGAGAGGGAATGAAATGACTTTCCCAAATTATATGAAATATGAGTTGGAAGTTAAAAGAAAGGATTTGAAAGTGGTTTGAAATTCAAACTCAAACCCAATTTGGAGTTATTTGGTTTTTATTCAATTTATTTTTCTCCAAAAATAAAATATATGGAAAATAGGGTAACATGATTCCCTTCAACAGAAAAATGGAGAAAAATAAATTTGAATTCATTTTGGTATTTTAAAATAATTTTGGTTGCATCTTAAATGCAACAGTGGCACTGTTTGCTTTATTAGAATTTTTGTGAATTTTATTTGGACTTGAAAAATGGTCCATGATTTAGGAAATGTTTTTATGAAAATTTTGATATATTATATGCCAATATAATATTTTTATTTTATTTTGTTTATTTTTCTTTCTGTCTGTGTTAAAAAAAAACTTTTCGGACAGTGCCAGGCCAAAGCCCAACACTGCCCTCTCTCTCTCCCCTCACCCCACCGGCCCACTAGGCCACCGCGGCCCAGCAGCGCTCCCGCGCCCAAAATCCCTTCTTTCCGGTCGCCCGACCGCTTCGCCGTTCCCCGCGCCCGCTGACAAGTGGGGCCCGCGCCCGTCTTCCTCCCCGCAACAGACGCGCCCGAATCCCGCTTGATCTGGACGCCGGCCGCATCCGTGCCCTCGCTAAACCCTAGCCCGAGTCGACCTCCTCCCCAAGGAACATGCCCTATAAGTACCCACGCTCCTCCTCTCTCGATCCCCTTCGTAAACTCTCGCCAAAACCCCCCACGTCCGCCGTACTCGACGTTCCGATCTCGCCGGCCGAAACTACTTCCGCCGTCGATTTCGTCGCCGGTGAGCACCCCCAGCCCCTCTTATTCCGGCCATCGGCCTAGTCCAACTCCCCGCACCGGTTTGACATGTTTTCCCTCGCCGTCTCCATATACAGGGAGCTATTCGAGCTCGCACGCCATCGCCGGAGCTCTCGAGCCATAGGAGTTTTGCCGAGCTCGCCGCGCTCGTATCCGTCGTCCCCGATCTTCACCGAGACCATCCCCGACTTCGTCTCGCTCCGCTGCATCTCCCCGACCACTTCACCATCGCCCTCGACCACCGGAGCGCCGCCACCGTCATCGCCCGAGCCGCCACCGTCGCCGTCGCCGTTTTCGGTAACGACCAGCCACCCGTTTTTCTTTCCGCATCAGCGACCTTTCTCCGCCGTTCGATCTAGATCCGACGCCCTAGGATAGATCTATATATTTTTGTTATTAACCGCGAATCATTTTCTGTTTGATTTTAGTTGACCGCCCGCTAACTTTTGCCGAACACCCCACTTAGCCAATCGGCTTGCGCCACGTAGCCGTCGCCCGACGGGTAGCGTTTTTCTTTTATTTTCGTTTCTGTTTTAAAAACAGAATCGTTTCAATCTTAAAAAATTCATATCTATTAGGATTTTTAGTGTTTTGATTTGATTCCTTTTGCATTAGATTATAAATTTTATGAAGTTTCTGTAGATATCAAGTTTGACTAGATTTGAAAGTTTGAATTTGAATTTGCATGGAATTTGCTTGAATCACGAGATTGGGTATAACTTGAGCTAGGAATACTATTTTTGAGTGATTCTTGTTTCTACTGGTTCTTTGTGGCTTTGTTTATCAGTAGTATTTAATTGGAGAATTTTAGAATTATTTTAAAATTAGGTTTTAACGAACACAGTACTGTTTTAGTGTTTTATAGCTTTGTGTTTATTCTTTTAATTTTAATTGCTTTAAATTGATTTATTTTGTTTTCTTTGACATGTTCATATTAGTTTCTGTACAGTTAACAGTAGAAATTTTATTTGTAGTAAAAAATATTTTTAGTATTTTATTTCCTTTGTTTTACTAGAAAACTTGTTTTGGGCATTATAGGAGTTTCACAAACAATTTTAATGTGATTCTTTTTGCATAAAAATTTCTATGTGTTTTTCTTTCTGTTATTTAGTAAAAACTTTATTTTTGTTTCTGTTAAAATTTATTTAGTGGTAGAAAACTTTTGTAGCTTGTTTTACTTGTAGTAAGCCTTTGCTTTGAGTTTTAGAGTTTTATTTGGTTTTTATTTTGAGTTTTTATTATTGACTTTTTTAGTGTTTGTTGATTGTTATTTTGAGTGCTAGAATTGCTTGCTAGAATGTTTGCTTATGTGAATGCTATGTCCGATTAATATAGATTCCATCAGAGCGACGAGTAGTGCTACCAAGTCATTATTCTGTGAGCGTTATAAACTTCATCAAGTAATACCAGGCAAGTTCACTTTGACCATGTTATTCATACCTATGTTTTATTGCATTTAGTGCCACCTTTTCATCTTTTCTCCCGTAGTGATATTAAATCTTGTAGTTGAGTAGAATGCATGAGGTAGGAACCCATCTCCCTGTTACCAAGCCCGGGACGTTGTTTAGTTTTAATGCTACGCTGAAGTAGACGGGGTTTGGTATGAGTGTCCGGGAGTGGTGTGAGAAGGTGGACTCTACGTCAATGACGACAACTTCATGATGGCATCTGCAAGGACTGCATCTTCAAGGCCTCAAGATTTCGAGACTCGAGACAAGATTTTAATACACACTACTGGGTGAAGGATGGATTTGATGGGCACCCTGGAGTAACCAGAGGATGGCCGGGATGCATGGAGAAGCGCCATGACATCTTGCGGAAAGCTTCACCTAGACTCAAAGAGACGGAAGAATACTTCATGCCCGGAAGCTTACCTGTGCAGCCGCAAGTCAATATGGGCTCTGGCTTGGTTGACCTTAGCTGTGACTCTGGCTGGGATGGTGCTAGCAGATGTAGAACTACGGTAGGATTGGATGAGCACCGGAGAGTGGTCAGAGGAACTCTTCGAAAGACCATGTTTCGGTCGTCTTGTTCTCAAACACCCTGAAGTACGAGAACGTAAAAAGAGGGATCGAATCTTGTGGGTAAAGTGCACAACACTCTGCAGAGTTAAAACCTAATCGATTAGCCGTGTCCCCGGTTACGGACAATTTGAGCCTCTGGACTTGGATATATCTCGGAACTCTCAACACCGGATTGATAACTTAATTGTGGGCAACTTATATTGATTTGGGCTATGAGACATCGGTTGGCGGAACCATGTCATAGTAGATAACTCCGTAGTGAAAACTCCTGATTTATTCCTTTGACGTAGGGAGAATAAAACCAGCTTTTACGCAAAAACTCAGACACCGAGCCTCAAAGCCATATTGCATATAGAATAGTTCCATCATCTGTTTTTCTTATTGTGATCTTGCCGGTACATTCAATGTACTAACCTACACGGCTGCAATGTATCATGTTGCAGGATTTTCTACGATGATATAGGGTTACGGTCTACACTCAACTTGCCGATGGCGTTGATGGGACTCCACACCCGTTTGACTGTTTCCGCTGTGACTTATGAGGTATATATCAGTTTTACGTTATTTGTACATGTGATTGCACTTTGATATATACATTGATGTACTGTGTGTGCCAGCATACTAATCCAGGGATGGCACAGATACACAGAGGCTTGACCGTCTGAGGTCGGGTCGCTACAGATTGGAACCGGTTGAAGCTGGAATTTCACCAGAAATTTTATCCTATGCATTTGGTTCATCGTGATCGGAATTATATATATAATTTTTGGCCTCGTGAAGGAGAAAGTATCGCTCAAGCTTGGGGGAGGCTTAAGTATATGATGCACACATGCCCCAATCATGAGCTCTCAAGAGAAATAATTATACAAAAAATTTATGCTCGGCTTTCTCATTGAAAGTGCTAGTTATTGACTAGAAGGGGGGGTGAATAGGCGATTTTTACGAAAGGCTTCAAAAACAAGCAATGCCTTCGAACGTGCGGAGGCAAAACAGTAACTACACAGAGTACAACAAAAGATAAGCTACACTAGGCTTGCTAGGATGACAATAACAACTTAAGTGAGATGCAAAGACAAACTGCAACTAGGTAAAACAGAGTAGTTACAGATGATAGAGTGAAGACAGAGATTTAATCAAAGAGAAAGTCTTCACCCAATGGCTTCAACCAGGACAGACATGCAAAGGCTTCACAAAGCTAAACAGTAAGTAAAGGAGTGGAGTGATAGAACCAGTTGCTTGGAGAAGACACGAGATTTGTTTGACCAGTTCCAGTTCCTGTGACTACTGTACATCTGGTTAGGGAGGCTGAGATTGAACTCAGAAGACCACATCTTCACCTTATTCCCCTTGAGCTAAGATCTGCAAATCTCGCCCAATCACTCTGGTAAGTCTTCAGGGTAGACTTCCAAACCTTTACAGACTTCGTTCACCGGCAATCCACAATGACTCTTGGATGTTGAGAACGCGACGCCTACCCGGCTGGATGATCACAGTCTTCAAGTGTAATAAGTCTTTGGTTCACTCAGAACAGAATGTCTTCAGTGATGCTCAATCACTTTGGGCTCTGGGTGTTTTGGGTTTGTCCTCGCAAGGATTCTCTCTCAAAGGCTTCAGAGGTGGGTTGCTCTCAAACGACAAAAGCCATGCACAATCTTGGAGCAGCCACCAACTTATGGTGGAGGGGGGTTGCTATTTATAGCCAAGGGGCAACCCGACATGATTTGTCTGAAATGACCATGGGTCATTGGGGAACCGACACGTGTCCAACAGTCAGATTTCAAACACACGCGGCAGCATTACTTGAGCTCCAAGTAAAGCTGACTCAACCAACTCTGGATGAGGTTTTCTCTCATTTGTCTTCGCTTGAATACATAGGTATTTAGGTTGAGGATCACGTCAATTTCTGACTTCGTTTACCTCGACCCCACTTAACAGTACGGTGGTTCCTATGACTCAAGAAAGAACAAGATGAAACTACCAAAAGACTAAGTCTTCACGTTCCATTGGCTTCAAGTGATTGTCTTCGTGACCATTATCTTCAACAAGAATGTCTTCGTGAACCACCATTGTCTTCAATGTCTTCATATATTTTTAGGGGTCATCTTTGATGGGTAAACCGAATCAATAGGGACCCCTACTTGTGTTCTCCTGTGAATCTCACAAACACATTAGTCCCTCAACCAAGTTTGTCATCAATACACCAAAACCAACAAGGGGTGGCACTAGATGCACTAACAATCTCCCCCTTTTTGGTCATTGATGACAAACTAGTTGAAGTTTTCAACGGGGATAATAGCATGTGAAAGTTAAGGAACAAGGTGTTTGGCTTCATGGATTTAAAGCCCCCCCCCCCTGAAGATGTGCATATAAGTAATTTGCTTTTGAATGCAATTGTACATGGCAGGTTTCACTTTGTGGAGATCTCCCTCATTGTCATGAAGTCAAACCATAGTGCATATTAAGAGTAATTTGAAGATAATGAAATGCACAATGGAATATGGGCGTCTGCGGAATGACTTCATGCGCATAAGATCAAATTTAAGTAGCGCGCAAAAAGAAACAGTAGCGAATGTAGCAGACGTCCATCAGGACTTAAGTTTACAACCCAAATTGACAAATGTTTGAGAATGGGAGTTGCAAACTTAACAAAATATCCAGGCCCAACCCAAAATGCCCGCTTGAAGACTATCAACCCATATGCTTCTCCCCCTTTTGTCATCGCATGACCAAAAAAGTGTGAAGACATAGGGTGTCTAAACGTCCCGAGGAGGCGGTGAAGATGTTGGTGCAGTTGGGTTGACATTGGAGTTGGGTGATGCAGACGGGCCCGTTGCAACATCTTGATGTAGTGAAGTCATGGCTGGAGAAGTGGCATCATCTTCTTCATCAACAACCCGAGCATGAACTGTAGGTGCTGAAGAAGAATAGTCTGAATCTTCAATGGATGGTGTAGCACGCCACTTCTTAGTTACCGGGGGCTTGGAGTCAAATCTGAAGCTTTCCGTGAAGCCATCAGCTGCAAGATCATCTTCAGAGCATAACAGTGTGAGGCTCTTCCAAGCATGGCGACTGGCTTCATGAGCAACAAACACATTTTTGCTTGATAAGTTTCTGATGTGATTGATGTCACTGAAAAGACTTTGCATCTGACGCTTTGCCATAAATGGTGCTTGTCCTGTTTTTGATGAAGGGACACAAGAAGTTCCCTGTCTGTCATCACCCTGGCACGCTTCTGAGGCCTTTGAGGGACAGTGCTGGTAGTGGCTTCAGTGTTTGCTTGACGTGGTTGCCGAAACTGACCAGCAAGTTCAGAAGTGGAGGCCACATTGGGAAGGTGAATAGCTTCCAGATAAGGAGAGTGGCTTGATTCCACAAGTCTTGGATCTTTGTCAGCTGAAGGATAAATGACTTCATGAGGTGCATCCACTTCAGGCAGAAAGATATGATGATTGTGGCCAGAGGGTTCATATTGCATAGAGGAGCGAAGCTTGATGAGGTGCATGATCCATGGCGCATAAAATTTGAGTCCAAAAAGATCCATCCCAGAAGCAGCAAGCTGTCTGAGAAAGAAGTCATGTGTGTTGAACCTTGTGCCATTGACGACATAGTAGACCAGTGTCTTCATGGCACCTTCGAGCTTGGCTGAAGATGAATGCCCTTTAATTGGCCATAGAGTATTGCGAAGAATGTGATAAACAGTGCGAGGCAAGTACTCAAGGTCTTTGACAAGAAATTCCCTAGGGCAGTCAACTTCAATTGGCAATGGCGTCATCATAGTGAGCATCTCATTCATATTGGGCTCTGGCTTGTGGAAGATGCTTTCAACTTCCATATCATAGGCTCCACAACCTGGATTGTAGTTATCACCAGGAGTGGGCAAGTGTGTGAGCTCAAGCAACTCACGAGTGTGAACCTTGTGGTGAATATCACTTGTCATCCACTTGAGAACCCATGTGTTGGGGTCTCTGTTGTAGCCTGAGATGTGAAGTGTTGCATAAAATTGGAGGATCAACTCCTCATTCCAGTGTTCCTTGTCCGTGACAAAGGGCAACAGTTCAACATCCTTGAAGCATTCCAGCGCTTGATCAAAACAAGGCAGATTGGTCATGGCTTCATAGCTAAGACGTCTGTGAGGATGAATTCTTGCTTGATCATACAGAAAGCACATGTATTAGCTTCGCTGATGATGGCTCCAGAACCGGTCAGAAGATATTCTTGGCTTGGTGTAGGGGTTCTTGGAGCGGTCAAAGAAAGTGTTCTCGTTCCTGAAGCTAGCCACACTGAAGTTGTAGTTTGTAGAGGGAGTCCTACGAAGCCTTGACATCCTTGGCATTGGCTTCTGGATCTGAGGCCTGTTGTTGATGTTGAATTCATACTATGGTCCAAGTAGCTCAAGAGGAGTGAGAGTTGGCCATATGACAGGAACCAGCTCACCGGCACGATTGTATGCCAGAACAGTGTTGGTCTCATTGGCTTTAGAATGAGTACTGGCTTCAGGGGCAGGAGTTTCATGCGTGACAGTCTGATTGACTTCAGCCGTGGTAACTTCAGTCTCAGGAACCACAAGGGCAGCAGTGGTAACAGGTTCAGACAAATTATCTTTAGCAGTAGTCGTTGTAAGGACAGCAGCTGGGGTTTTAGACGCTTGATTATCGTCGACTGATGCAGCTGGAATGTCTTTAGCTTGTTTAGCTTCATGCTCTATTGTGGTGCTGGAGGGTACAGCTTCATGAGGGTCCTCTTGAGTAATGGAGGTTTCAGTACGCAATTCCTCTTCAGGAATACTTGTCATGGAGGAGGAGGGCCTTGGGCCTCTGCGAAACCTACGAAAGGAGGGAGACGCATGTGGAGATGTATCATCTTCCTCCATGGCTTCCGGAGTGATCTGCGGTGATTCAAGGACAGGTGTTGTAACTTGAGCTGGAGGAGTAGTGGGAATCACTTCATGGAGAGGTGAATTTGGATGCTCCTAATCCCAAAACTCATCTGGAATGATTAGCGTCGGGGGATCACCAATACTAACAGGCTCACTGGTTCCTTGAACTGACAATGATACCGGTTCAGTCTGGAGCTGAGGAAGAACTACATCAACTGTTGGAGCCTCATTGGCATCAGGACCAATGTCTTCAGCTACGGTGAAGTCAACAACTGGTGTATCTTCAGTTTCTTTCTGTGAAGCCTCTGTGGGAGTAGGCTCATGAATAATGACACGCCTCTCTGTGTTAGCAGAGGCAGGTGGAGCAACCGAGATAGGTCCCACAAAAATAGCTTCAGCCTGTACAGTGGACTGAGGAGCTTGAGGCACTTGGGCCTTGCGGGAAGCCTTTGAAGATTTAGCCTTCTGATGCTTCTGAGAGGGGGATGTAGCAGAAGCTTCAGATTGCTTGCGCTTGCGAGCTTCGACTTCAGCTTGCTGAGTCCTCTTCCTTTCTGAAGCCATTGAGGAGACAGATGGCTTCACGTCGGCAAAGTTGGGCGGGAAGATGATCTTGGGCATGTCTTGCCGTCGAGCCTCAGCAGCAGGAGTCACTGGCTTCTTCTTCTTCTTGATCAACTTCGGATCAATGGTGGGACAACCAAGTGCTTTACGTTTCAAGCCCTCATTGTGGGCTTGCACTGCATCTCAACATACTTCTTGAGACGATCTCTGGCGCCTTTAGCTTCATCACGGCGTCTCTTAAATTCATCTTTTAGATCAGCCATCATGCGTTTGAAGCCCTTGATTTCCTTGACGCCAAGATTCTCAACATGCTTCTTGAAGACTTTCTTCTCATGCTCAATCTTATTCTTCTGCTCGATCACCTTTCGCACTATGCCAAGTTCTTTGGCTATAAAGCCCTGGAATGTGACACTGATATCAATAGGCAACTGGAGATCATCAAGTGAAAAGTGTAGGGTCTCGAAACCATTCATCAATGAAGTTATTGAGAATGTCATGGTCGAATAGAGGCGGGTCCTTGAAGATATCTGATTCTTCCTGCTTGTTCTTGATCAACTGCTCAAGAGCATCATCATCAAGATCATCATATGAAAGATCTATGATGTCATCATCATCACGCAAAGTGTTGGTTGGTTTAGGGCCTCGCCCTGTAGTTGCTTTCGTCTTCGGAGTATTTCGAGACACATCTTCAGATTGCTCACTGGTTTCTGGAGGAGCAGATCTCAAGGGTTTCACCCTTGAAGCTTTTGGTGCAGCAGCGGCCTTTGAAGCTTTTGCACCTTTAGCTTTGGAAGCTTCAGACTTTCGTTGAGGCTTGGGTGAAGCAGGAGCAATATCTTCAGCATGAGCTTCTCCTTGAGCAGCACAGGAGGCAGTGCGAAGAGCATGAAGATGTTCAATGTATGCCTTCATGCTATCCCATGGTCCAGTAAGGTTGGGATCAGCTTCACGAGAGCCATCATGCCTTGGTTCAGCAGGACCTGGATTGAAGTCAATGCCAAACTCTTTCTTGTTTTGGTCTACATAACCCCTTGCAAACAGATAATTGGCTTCAAATAGCTCATCCTCGCAACACCATCGAATGCTAGATGGGTCAGGATCTTGAGGCATGACACCCCTAACCATGCATGGATAGAAGTTCAAGGCAAGGGCGTCAGCCTTTATCTTTGGAATAAGCTTCATGTACACAATATCTGCCCATGGTGGCCTGACAACATTCTTGGTAGAATATTCAGGTGTGACAAAGTGATAATAGAACCATTCTTCTGCCCAATATCTTCGAATCCATTGGACTCGTGACTTGCGTTGACCATATGTTTCCTCAGGATCTGACTTGTACATCTCATAAAGATCTGGAGGGAGGTCCAGAGCCGTGTTAGCTCGCCTTTGTCTTCCTCCCTTCTTTGGAGCATTCTGATCAGCCATTGGCTTCACTGGACTGAATGGCTTCACATGACTGATGCAGCAAGAACTAGCTTCAGGTGAGTCAAGATGAAGTTGTAAGAAGTCTGCAAATGAATTCAGACTATGAGAACCATGCGACTCGGTCATGGACATGTACCTGTGAAAGAATTAGAGATGCGAGGAAAGGAGGAGAGGTCATATGCATTCTCAGAGAATTTTTGAAGTTAAATCAGTTTTGAAGATATTGACCTCATACTGCGAAGACATTCACTTATCATGAGAGGTTGGTTCTAGATTTGTATGAATTTGAGAATAAGTACAAGTGAGGAATCGTACAAGTCATGTACCATAAGTGAAATAAATTTGCAAGATATCAGATGGGTATGACTGAAGATACAAATTGGAAGTGGAGAAACAACTTCTGAAGATAATGGAAATTTTATCGGATCAAACGAACGGTAAAAATGAGATTTTATTTACCGCACGATGAACAGATGAAGAATAGCTCAACGAGGCGAAGAAGAGGCCGAGCGGTTCGATCTCCCATGCCCTAACTTGGCGGTGCAAGACAGCTATGGCGGCGGTGGGGCGAAGATATCCGCGGCCCGCGTGAGTACGGCATCGAAGAGGTCGCGGCAGCGAAGCGCTTCTACTCCGGTGATGATGGAAGATAGCGACGGCGCTAGGGTTTGAGGAGGCGAGGGTGACAGGTGTGAAAGTAATAAATGACCGCAGGGGCAATGTATTTATAAGGAGGAGTTTGACTCGGGTGAATTTACTATGTTGCCCCTAGCGATTCATATGTTGTTGATGCGTGGCTTGCATGCGCAGTTTTTACTGCCACGCCTTTACCCCACTAAGCTCACTACACAGCTATTTTGGCGGGAGGTCGTTCTAGCTTCTGCGGCAACCGCCAAAATGGATAAGGATAATAAAACATTTTAAAATATTGGTCTCAAGATCTTCGACTGACAAGGACACAGTGAAGACAATCGACACGTGTCAAGTAAATGGCATATGAAGATTTAGAGAGATTGGAATAGATGAGCATAGAGAGGTAAGGGTCCGATCACATTCACTTAGGTCAGAAAGGCAACGTGAAGACTTAGCTATAAGTGAATGTTGTTGAGGACAAAACACATCGGTATATATGTATATATATAGTCAAATGCGAAGACGAAGAGTGAAGCTAAATACCAATAAGACGACAAACCAAAAACATGAAGATGTTTCACAAGTTTTGATGCCAAAGAGAAATCTTCATTAAAAGGTTGGTGGTGGCGTTACCCACCGTATAGGAAGTGTTAGACCCAGGCATGATGCGCAACTTATCATGGCGCTCTGAAGTCAAATTCCGCGTTAATATCTTCAAACTTAGAGTGCATATCTTCATGAATTGAAGACATCCGTTACTTCGTGTGTTGTACATCATAGTCATCAACAATGCATAAGCGTTAGGATGTGTGTCCATTCATTGGACATTTGAGGATTCTAAGATATTTAGCTCACACCGCAACTTGCAAAACCTCTTCTCATCCAAAGGCTTCGTGAAGATATCTGCTAGTTGATATTCAGTGTTGACATGAATGATGTCAATGTCTTCCTTGAGCACATGATCGCAAAGAAAATGATGTCTAATCTGGATATGCTTTGTCTTGGAGTGCTGCACTGGGTTGTGGGCGATCTTGATGGCACTCTCATTGTCGCAGAAGAGAGGTACTTTCTTCTTGTTGATGCCATAGTCTTTGAGGGTTTGCTTCATCTAGAGAGGCTGAGCACAATAGGATCCAGCAGCAATGTATTCAGCTTCAGCAGTTGAGAGTGATATGCAGTTCTGCTTCTTCGAAGACCAACAGACAAGAGATCGGCCAAGAAAATGACAAGTGCATGATGTGGACTTGCGATCCACCTTGTCACCAGCATAATCAGCATCAGAGAATCCAACAAGATCAAACTCTTAGCCCTTTGGATACCATAATCCTAACGTTGGGGTGTGAGCCAAATATCGAAGTATTCGCTTCACCGCGAGGTGGTGCGATTCCTTTGGTGCCGCTTGGAATCGGGCACACATGCAAATGCTAAGCATTATATCTGGCCTAGATGCACATAAGTACAATTAAGAACCAATCATGGAGCGTTATACCTTTTGATCGAAGTCTTTACCATTTTCATCGGAGCTCAGATGACCATTGGTTGGCATTGGCATCTTGTAGCCTTTGCAATCTTGCATACCAAACTTCTTCAAACAATCCTTGAGATACTTTTCTTGTGAGATGAAGATGCCATTGTGTTGTTGATAGATTTGAAGACCAAGGAAGAATTTCAGCTCTCCCATCATGGACATTTGATATTGCTCTTGCATCATATGACTGAACTCATCACTATATCTTTTTGTTAGTGCAGCCGAAGATAATGTCATCCACATAGATTTGACAGACAAACAGTTCACCATCATATGACTTGGTGAAGAGGGTGGGATCAAGTGAACCAGGTTTGAAGCCCTTGCTCTTCAGGAATTCCTTGAGTGTACCATACTAGGCTCGTGGGGCTTGTTTGAGGCCATACAACGCCTTGTTGAGCCTATAGACCTTATCAAGTTGCTTGGGATCTTCAAACCCTGGTGGTTGAGCCACATAGACTTCTTCTTCAATTTTGATATAAGAGGATATCATGATGATTGGCGTAAGCAAGAAGTATACGAATGGCTTCAAGCCTAGCCACAGGAGCAAAGGTTTCATCAAAGTCAATTCCTTCAACTTGTGTGTAGCCTTGAGCAACAAGATGGGTTTTGTTTCTAACAACTTGTCCATGTTCATCTTGCTTGTTAGGGTAGATCCATTTGGTTCCAATGATGTTATGCTTGCAAGGATTAGGACGCTTGACAAGTTCCCACACATTGTTGAGCTCAAATTGCTGAAGCTCTTCTTACATAGCTTGAATGCATTCCGGTTCCATGAAGGCTTCATCTACTTTGGTGGGTTCTGTGATGGAGACGAAAGCGAAATGCCCACAAAATTTTGCTAGATGCGTGGCCCTAGAACGAGTGAGAGGGCCAGGTGCATTTATGCTGTCAAGAATCTTCTCGATCTGAACTTCATTAGCCACACGAGGATGAACAGGGTGAAGACTTTGCTGTTGTTGAGCATTATCTTTAGTGGCATTGTCTTCAGGCTCAGCATTATCTTCAGGCTGAACATTGTCTTCACGCTGGACCGGAGCGGGTATCACAACTTCTTCATCTCCGGGTTCCTCAGTGGGTATTATATCTCCAGTACCCATTAGCTTGATGGGTTCACTAGGAGGAAGTTCATCTAGCACATGTGGTAGGTGCTCTCTTTGCGAGCCGTTAGTCTCATTGAACCGCACATCTACTGTTTCAACCACTTTATGGTGAAAGAGGTTGAAGACTTTGTAGGTGTGCAAATCCTTTCCATAGCCAAGCATAAAACCCTCACATGCTTTCAGTGCGAATTTGGAAGTGTGATGTGGATCCCTTATCCAACACCTAGCACCGAAGACTTTGAAATAACTTACATTTGGCTTCTTACCAGTGATCAATTCATATGATGTCTTCTTGAAGAACTTGTGAAGATATACCCTGTTGATGATGTGGCATGTAGTGTCAATGGCTTCAGGCCACCACTTGCGTGGTGTCTTGTATTCATCAAGCATAGTGCATGCCATCTCAATAAGAGTCCTATTCTTGCGCTCCACGATGCCATTCTGCTAAGGAGTGTAAGGAGCAGACAGCTCATGAGTGAAGCCAAGGACGTCAAGATAGGTGTCGAGCCCAGTGTTCTTGAACTCGGTGCCATTGTCACTCCTGATGTGCTTGATCTTGACGCCATAGTTGGTCATAGCACGGTTGGCGAACCGCCTGAAGACATCCTGCAATTCAGTCTTATACAGGATTATGTGCACCCAGGTATATCGAGAGTAATTATCAACAATCACGAAGCCATATAGATGTGCAGAAGTAGTAAGAGTAGAGTAACGAGTAGGGCCGAATAAGTCCATGTGTAGCAGCTCGAAGGGACGAGTGGTCGTCATGATGGTCTTCGAGGGGTGTTTAGCCCTAGTCATCTTCCCAGCTTCACAGGCACCACACAAGTGATCCTTCTTGAACTTGACGCCCTCGATCCCAATGATGTGCTTCTTCTTCACAAGGGTGTGCAAGTTCCTCATCCTAGCATGTCCTAGCCGTTGATGCCAAAGCCAGCACTCTGAAGCCTTTGCTAGAAGACATGTGGCAAGCTGTGGTCATGCGGAGAAATCTACCATGTACAAGTCACCTCTTCGATAACCTTTGAATACTTGAGTTTTGTCAGAAGCCATTAGCACAAGACAGCAAAATTTTCCAAATATGACAATCATATCAAGATCACAAAGCATTGAGACTGACATGAGGCTGAATCCAAGGGATTTGACAAGCATCACTTTATCCATGTGCCGATCCTTTGAGATTGCAACCCTACCTAGACCCAATACCTTGCTTTTCCCAGTATCAACAAATGTGATGTGAGTTTGTGTAGATGGACGAAGTGTAGAGTCCATAAGTAAGCTTTGGTCACTAGTCATATGGTTAGTGCAGCCACTATCTAGGATCCATTCAGTAGCTTTCAGAAGTATACCCTACAGTGCAGTTAGTAGGATAGGCTTCACCAAGACAATTGTGAAGAGCAAACATTTGACGGTGAAGACTTTCAGAGAATGTAAGTTTCTTGGAGGATATAGTAGGGCGATCATCAATAAATCCATGGACGAAATAAATGGTAAGGCCATTTGGATATTTTATCTTGCGTCCAACAAGATTTTTTAGGTCCCCAGCATTATCTTCAGAACCCAATACATTTCGGCTGGAGAACCGACCCTGCAAGAGAGATCAATTCTTCTTAACCACCCATAACTGAAGGGGTGGCTTAGAAGCAATAAGTCTAAGTGCAACATCTGAGAATTTTGGCTTTGAAGCCCTAGCAAATAGCTTCACAGGGGGGTTAGAGTACTCGAATGAATATGCAAAAAAATTCTTCGATTTGTGAACATAATGGTTCGAAGAATGATGCTCATATTCATGAGACCGATCATTGTAACCCTGCGAAACATGAGTGTTAGCACGATCATTGGAAGACCTTTGTCTGTATGAAGACTTTGGTCCATATGAAGCTTTTGCCCTGGTGTTTGTCTTCTTCCCTGGTGGTGTCATGATGACATTCACGGGAAGCTTTTCAAGACGACCTTTAGGAACCCAGATCTTCTTCATGGGAGGACCATGATACATCTCCATCGTATCTATAATTTTTGTTTGTTTCATGCCAATATTCTACAACTTTCATATACTTTTGGTAACATTTTATATAATTTTTGGGACTAACATATTGATCCAGTGCCCAGTGCCAGTTCCTATTTGTTGCATGTTTTTTGTTTCGCAGAAAATCCATATCAAACGAAGTCCAAACGCGATAAAAATTTATGAAGATTTATTTTGGAATATATGTGATTTTTGGAAAAAGAATCAACGCGAGACGATGCCCGAGGGGCCCACAAGCTCAGAGGGCGCGTCCCCCTACCCTGGCCATGCCCAGCAGGCTTGTGGCTACCCCATATGGCAGTTGGGGACCTTCTTTCTCTGCAAGAAAGATAATTTCTGGATAAAAATCCCCTCAAAATTTCAGCCCAATCGGAGTTACAGATCTCTGGGAATATAAGAAACGGTGAAGGGCCAGAAAACAGGAACGCGAAACAGAAGAGAAATAGAGAGAGAGATTCAATCTCGGAGGGGCTCCTGCCCTCCGAGAGCCATGGCGGCCATGGACCAGAGGGGAAACTCTCCTCATATCTAGGGGGGAGGCCAAGCAAGAAGAAGGAGGAGGGGGGCTCTCTCCCCCTCTCTTCCAGTGGCGTCGGAACGCCGCCAGGGCAATCATCGTGACGGCGATCTACCCCCAACAACTTCGACGCCGGCAACACCAACTCTCTCCCCCTCTATGCAGCGGTGTAACACCTCTTCTCCTTGCTGTAATCTCTACTTAAACATGGTGCTTAACTCTATATATTATTATCCAATGATATGTGGCAATCCTATGATGTTTGAGTAGATTCGTTTTATCCTATGGGTTGATTGATGATCGTGATTGGTTTGAGTTGTATGTTTTATTTTGGTGCTGTCCTATGGTGCCCTCTGTGTCGCGCAAGCGTGTGGGTTTACCACTATAGGGTGTTGCAATACGTTCATGATTCTCTTATAGTGGGTGGCGAGAGTGACAGAAGTTATACCTGAGTAAGGGGATTGTTGCGTATGGGAGTAAAGGGGACTTGTTACTTAATGCTATGGTTGGGTTTACCTTAATGTTTTCTAGTAGTTGCGGATGCTTGCTAGAGGTCCAATCATAAGTTCATATGATCCAAGTACGGAAAGTATGTTAGCTCATGCCTCTCCCTCATATAAAATTGCAATAATTATTACCGGTCTAGTTATCGATTGCCTAGGGACAAATCTTTCTCTTGTGTTACAAAAAGCTTTCTACTAAACAACTAACTTTTATTATTTTGCAATTTACTCGTAGTTTTATTCTTGCTAAGTACTTCTAGTTGTATCCTTGCAAATTTATCCTTACACCTCAAAGTAGTTTTATTCTTGTTCTAGGTAAAGCGAATGTTAAGTGTGCGTAGAGTTGTATCGGTGATCAATAGAACTTGAAGGGAATATTAATTCTAACTTTAGCTCCTCGTTGGGTTCGATGCTCTTATTTATTGAAAAAGCTACAATTGATCCCCTATACTTGTGGGTTATCAAGACCTTTTTCTGGCGCCGTTACCCGGGAGCAATAGCGTGGGGTTGATATTCTCGTGTGTGCTTGTTTGCTTTATCTCTAAGTAGTTTTTATTTTGTGCTCTTGTTTTCTATCTTTAGTTATGGGTAGGAAACGTAAAATACAAAAAAAAATAGTTGTACTTGCTAACCAAGTGGTTGAAGAACCACCCAAAATCTTTCATACTTCTGAAGCTTTCTACTTTGATCATCTTCGATCCCTTTGTGCTCGTGCTGAAAACCCAACTAGCTTAGTTGAGGGATAATCATTAGATGAGCATGCTTATTTTGTGCGACACCGCTTGTCTCAAAAAGGGAAACTTTTAAGGTATCAAATTAATTGTTTGGAATGCTATGATTGGAATTTATGCGAAATATATGATTTTAGTTGTTGTTCTCAAGACCCTAAAAAACACCTTCCCTACCAATGTGAGTTTAAGGATAATGGAATCTTATATTCTTATGCCAAAGGTGTTTATAGTTACTATGATATTGAAAAAATTGAAGAATTTGTTTCTTTTAAGGGTGCCTATGAAATTGCGTCTTTGATTGAAAAGTATGATGCTACTCTTTACAAATCTATTTTTTTTGCCATACTTAAATATTGCTATGAAAATTATGCTTCTAATGCTTATGTTATGGAATATATTGAGGCAGTCCCCGCTGTCCAAGAAGAGACTAATATTTTGCAGGAACCTATGGAAGAAGAAATTCATGAAACTGTGAGCTCATTAGATGAAAAAGATGAGGAGGAGAGCGAACAACAAAAGGAGGAAGAGCGGATTAGCTACCCACGCCCACCTTCTAATGAGAGTAACTCTTCAACTCATACATTGTTTAACTTCCCTTCGTGCTTACCGAAGGATGAATGCTATTATAATTGCTATGATCCCTCAGATTCGTTTGAAATGTCCCTTTTCGATGAAATTGATGCTTGTTATGCTTGTGGCCATGATGCCAATATGAATGATGCTCATGGAGATGAACTTGCTATAGTTCCTTATGTTAAGAATGAAATTGTTGCTATTGCACCCACACATGATAGTCCTATTATCTTTTTGAATTCTCCCAACTACACTATATCGGAGAAGTTTGCACTTATTAAGGATTATATTGATGGGTTGCATTTTACTATTACACATGATGATTTTGATAGACATAATATGCATGTGCTTGCTGCTCCTAATTGCAATTATTATGAGAGAGGAATTACATCTCCACCTCTCTATGTTTCTAGTACGATAAAATTGCAAGAAACTGTTTATACTATGCATTCGCCTTTACTTGATGTGCATGAATTGTTCTTTTATGACATGCCGATGCATAGGAAGAGAGTTAGACTTTGTCATTGCATGCTATATGTTGCTTTGTGCTCACTACTAAATTACAAATCATTGTTAATTAAAATTGGCTTTGATATACCTTGGGATCCGGGTGGATCAATTACTTGAGCACGTTATGCCTAGCTTAATGGCTTTAAAGAAAGCGCTGCCTGGGAGACAACCCGGAAGTTTTAGAGAGTCATTTTATTCTGTTGTGTGCTTTTAAACAATTTAAAACTGAAAGCGTAGGTTAACTCCCAGGGGGGGTGAATGGGAGATTTTTAGAAATTCGTCAAACTCTGAAGATTTTGTTCTTCAGTAGCGGAAATGCGTAAAGGTAAAGGGGTGAGGAATTTGAAACCGGTAGGGCTTGATGAAGACACATCGATTTGGTAGAACAGTTCTAGTTGTTGTATCAACTATACATCTGGTTGAGACGGCAAAGTCTTACCTTGGAGGACACTTAGTCCTCACCGTATTCCTCTTGAGCTAAGGTCACTTAGACCTCGCCCAATCACTCGTGGTAAGTCTTCAAGGTAGACTTCCAAAACCTTCACAGACTAGTTCACCGGCACACCACAATTACTCTTGGGTGCTCAGAACATGATGCCTAACCGTCTGGAAGAATGACAGTCTTCAAAGGTAATAAGCGTCGGATCACACATATCAACTTCTTCAGTGATGCTCAATCACTTAGGCTCTGGTTGGGTTTTTCCTCACTTGGGTTCTCACAAAGTCGTCAGAGGAAGGGTTGCTCTCAAATGACAAGTGTCAAATTCTCTCTAGAGCAGCCAACCAACTAGTGGTTGTGGGGGGCGGCTATTTATAGCCAGGGGCAACACGACATGAATTGTCATAAATGCCCTTCTCAGACATGACCGTTGTCAGGATAAGAATCCACTCGACAGCTGGCACGCGGCACAGCAACGGTCAGAAAATAAGCTCCCAATTTTGTCGGGGCACTCTATTTCGTCATGATAGGCAGATCGTACTGGTGAAATCCTAACTCCTCAGCCTGACCAAATTTGCCAGAGACCAGATGAACTTCGTCACTGTCACTGTCAAATTCGTCAGCTGTTCCAGAGGTTTCCAAAGGCTTCACTCGAAGTGGCTGTAAAGTGTATAGGTTTGAGCATCGCTTTGAAGTATGAAATATGTTTCACCTAGACCCCCTTTGACAGTACGGTTTTTCCTATGACTCAAATAAGAAGAAAAAGAAACTATGAAAAACAAAGTCTTCAAGCTTCCAAGTCTTCACATCAATTTCCTGAAAGGCCGCACCAATTTCTTCGCTTGAAGAAATACATTTTTAGGGGTCGACTTCCGTGTTTAAACCAAGTATTCAGGGACAATTTTCTCCTGTGTACACTCACAAACTTATTAGTCCCTTAACTTATTTGTCTTCAATACCCCAAAACCACTAAGGGGGCACTTGATGCACTTACAATCTCCCCCTTTGTCGTGGTGAAATCACGGCAGATGCCATGAGATGGCTAAAAGTGGGGGGCTGCGTGAGGACGCCGGTGGGTTCCGGAAGCGAGGTTGGCACGCGCGTGCGGGAGACACAAGGCATACCCAGGTTCGGGGCCCTCCGGAGAGGTAACACCCCTAGTCCTGCCGAATGGGTTGATAGGCTCAGAGGCCACAATGGTTACAATGGTGCTCCTGGAGCTGTTGGGTGGAGGAGGAAGAAGGAGCTAGCTTTCCCTCGGCCTCTCCTGTGAGTGTGTATGCGTGTGTTGCTACTGGATCCCGTCTGGTGCCGACCCCGCTGCATGGAGGCCTCCTGGGGGGGTCTTTGTGGCACCCCGCCTGATTACCACTGTAGCCAGACGGTCGCCGCACATACCAGCCCAGGAAATCACTCTGGCATGTGCGTTTACAACAAGTATCATGAACACAGACATTTCTATTAATGGATATATATAGGTCTTACATGATATATTACAAGGGTGATGGCAGTGGAAAAGTTCTATCTAAGGCAGCATGGTCCGGGTGCGGCTCCAATCCACAGGGATCTGACTAGGTTACTCTTCTAGCCCGCGAATACTCCGGCTCCTCGCTAGAGGTCGTCGAATCCTTAGGTGAACCTGGCCACATTGAAGGCCGCTGAGTACTTTTGAATGTACTCGCAAGCAAACCAAACCAACATATACACCAAGCAATTCAATCCATGGCATTCAAGCATGCATTCATTAGCTTAACAATATTAGCTATCATACTAAGGCAGGATTATCTAGCAAGATTCATCATCTAGCAGCATTAATCATCATATCATAGCAGGATTATCTAGCATGATAACTACTGAAGTAAATGCAGTAAAGTAAAGTATATCAGGTAAATGATCCGAACTCTGAATATGCTCACGATCCAAATTTGATCCAAGCTTTGCGGTCACCCGACCACTCATCTCATAGCCATCTCATGGCTAGCATTCAAACCTTTGACATCATCTGATGTCCATGCATCTGCACTGCAAGTCTGACACCCTTACCACTCTCTGGTTCAGTCTTAACAATACGTTATATAGTTTGTTCCTCCAGACTCGACACAGACCAAATAGTGGCCTAGTACGAACTGTCCATGACCGAGGACGCGGCTATTCGAATAGATTTACACTCTGCAGAGGTTGCGCACTTTACCCACATCATGGAGCTCCCGGCCTTGTACTTAGTACATGTTCCCATTCGGGTGGACTGGTGCTGCTCCAACAAAACTTGTCTATTGTCTGGTACTCTTACAGTCCCACCGACAATCATACCCTCCCAGGGTCATGTCCTGGGTGGCCCCTGTGTCACCCCGTGACACCTGCCACCGTTGTGGCCAAACAAAACTGTCCCAAACGGGGACCTGGATCCATATAACTCAACTGGGATCACAAGGTTATCGCCGCCTACCAGGCCAGGGTAGCGCGCACGCATAACCTTCCCTATTTGGTGGTACCGACAAGAGGCAGGACAATAGACCAAGCTAGGGCCGTCCCATACCGGCAAATGTGGCTGCACTGATGAGTTTAGTTCGGTGGCACTATGACTCGATCCAGCCGACGGAGGAGGTTGTTATCATTAAGTCACATTTCTTTATCATTGCAATAACAGTAATAATGCATACTGTAACCATTATGAAAATATAACAACCTATCTCCATACAATGTCACAACGAGTCATTAGTGAAACAATATTTACATGGCAAGTTATCACTTTACAAGTTCTAGCTGTAAGTGACGACCATCTGAACCCTTGTATGAAACCGGCAAATAAACTAGTAGCCACCAGAACGGTCTTTACAACTCAGATCTGGGATGTGACTGGAATAACTCAACCCCGGCTCAAGACGGCTGAAAAGCAGCTCAGAGCATGAGACGGTGTTGATAAAAAGAGTGCAGTGGTTCCCTAAGACGGCCGAAGAACAGCTCAGAGCATAGGGTCACCGCTACAGAAAGAAATTCAATAGCTGCCCGAGACAGCCGAAAAGCAGCTCAGAACACGGGCCAGTTGTTGAAAAGAGAAATATATAGTCGGCATCCACCTCGGACGGCCGAAAGCAGCTCAGAACACAGGCGTGGTGCCGTCAAAGAAAGGCAGACAAGGGTTCACTGGCGTCACATACAGCTCACCACTACGCATACAAGCATATTAATTTAAACACGCAAGAATAACACAGAGCAATGCTTTAGGGAATATATCAGATGGTCGGCTTGCCTGGGGGGGTCGAGGAATACTCCGGAAAGAAGTGCGATCACCTCGCGGAAGATTTGCCGGAAAGCATTCTCTCTCGGAGGGCTGATAGAAGGGCAAGGGAAAAAATGATCATTTTCACAATGTGGAAACATTATGAAAATGATACCATCGGAACGGGCTCGACGAACTGAAGAAGTGGGCATTGGATTCACCTGAATCGGAGTTGCGGATGGAAAGACATTGCCAGATGATTGCCAGGGACTAATCTGCAGAAGAAATATTAACACACAAGTCCGTGACTGAAATTCGGCCGAAAAAGACTAAAGTGCACTGTGCACTTGGGCTGGCTTGGGCTGGATTTGGCCGCCGCTGCCGTTGTTTCACTGGGCCGGCCCACAGCACTACTGCCCTCTTTAAAAAACGGAGGGAGGGGCTGAGCCACCGACAGGTCGGGCCCGCCTGCAGGGTTGTCACCCTCCTCCCGCACGCGCCTGGCCGAGGAGAGGGCCGGATCCTGCCAGCGATTGCCGGCGCTACGGGCCATCCCCGGCAGTGCTCCGGGTATGGGCGTGCTCAGGACGACGAGCTGCACCCATCCCGGGGGTACACGGACCTCGGGGAGGTCGGACTCGAGCGCTACTTCGGCAATGGAGGACAGCAGTGACGGGCGAGGTGAGAGCGCATGGCTCGGCCACAGCGGAGAGATGTTGAGGATACGGGGAGGCTTGGGGTGGCCAGAGGAGCACCGTGGAGTGGATAAGAGGGAGGGAGAGGGCGCGGCTCGCTCGAATTCGAGCAGAGGCCATCGGCGGCCATGGCGGCGATGGGAGGCGAGGAGGGACTCCGGGGAGAGAATGACGGCTTGGGGAGGTTGCTAGGAGGGAGAGGGAGTGGCTACGGGACTGGAGATGCTCGGGAAGGGCTCGGGGGTGGCCTATTTATAGGTGCCCGATGGCGAGCGGATTAGCTCGGCTGCCGTGGCGTTCTTAGCCACATACTAGAGCTCTGGCAAGGTGGCGCGCGAAGAGCGGTGCCGACCTGACGTTCAACAGAGGGAGGGGACAGCTCTTGGAGGAAGAGGCCAACGGGAGAGGAAAACGATGGCGGTTCACGGGCGGCCAGTACGGTGGCGGGACTCACCGTGGCACGAGGAGGAAGAAATCGGAGAGGAGAAGGTGCGGGAGAGGGGTACGTGGGTGGTGCGGAGTCACCGGACATGTTTGGACAAGCGGGGACTGGCCGGAGACGACCGGACGGAGCTGACAAAGTGCAGAGCACCGTTTCTGCACGGTGGCTGCGTGGTCACCACGCGCACTACCTGCTCTGGCACATTCCTGCCTGTCCAACCTTGTCAAACAGGTGCACCACTGCTCAAATAGACAAAATGGGTCATTGGAGAAGCCAGGAAAGGTCTAGGTGGGTCGAGGGGATCCAGAAAAGTTTCTGGACAGAAACTTGGGGAGGAAGTTGTGGTCAGATAGATGTGCCAATGAGCTGGCCAGGTTGTCACAGGGGAAAGAGATAAGAAGGAGCACCTGCTAGAGAAATTTGAAGCAAATTGGACCAAGTTTGAATGCAGTTCCTTTACAATGCCAAATTTGGTCTAGAATCTTGACTTTGAAGCTGCACTCATCTGGCTTGATGAAATGAACTGAATTTTGGCGTAGGGTGATGATTTGGAGGTATGAAGGTACTGGAAAAATTTCAGCTCATTTGGATATATCAAAATGGTACTTCCTTCACAGAGCTTGGATCTGGACAGAAACTAGATGGAATTTTTGGAAGAAATTGGCTAGATGAAATTATGTCAATTTTTGCATACTCACATCATATAAGGAATGTGAGGTCCTGGATTAATTTAAAGATTTTTGAAGCAATATAAAATATAGTTGCTTCACAACTTCAAAATAAATCCAGAAACAAGAACTGGAAGATGTGCTAAAAATTTGAACTGTGGAACTTGGAATCTTGATGGAAATGGTGAAGATAAGGATAGGAGAAGCTCCACAAATTATTTGGGATTTTTCTTGGCTACCAAAGTGGTAGTTCCTTTGAAAAGTGCCCATAGTGCAATATTGGCTTTAAATAGGAAAATGCAATTTCCCTTATTTAATTATGGCCAATATTTTTATGGGAGCTCAATATGATCACAAAGAATATCTCCACAAGTTTTCATGAGCTTTGGAGATGGATAGATATTTTCCTGGATTTAATTCCTATAAACAGCAGAAAAAGGAATTAATTTTAAATGAAAAATATTGCAATTGACTTGGTCCAGGGTTTATAGATGTAGGAGAGTCTCTGGGAAAAGTTTGGGAGGCAACAGATTAAAGGAGATTGGGGTTCCTTTGTAACGGAAGGAATTAGGGTTTCCCTTCCGGTAGATCGGAGAGTAGGGTTTTGGCGGGAGAATCCTGAGAATATATCTTGGGTGGCAAGGTTGAATCGGAGAGAATCTCTGGTTGGATAGGGAAGGCAAGACTAAATGACCATCTTCATATACCCAAAGGCAAGAGAAAGCCCGATAACACCGAAAAAAAGACGGGAGTCAAATCCCGCGAGAGAAAAAAAAACAAGGAGCGAAAACCAGGGTGTCACAAACCTACCCCCCTTAAGAAAATCTCGTCCTCGAGATTTCCGGGCTTACCTCCCGGCTAAGGGGAACATACCTGTGTGTGACTTGGATCCATCAGCCATCTTGTCTTCATTTATTTACAGACCTTTTATCTGCCTCTTTTGATGGCTCGGGTGCTGTCTTTTTCAGACGGCTGCATTGAATCCTTCTCTTTCCTGTCAGGCTACCCTTTGTGCTGGTTGTTTGTTGGCTGGGGTTGGTGGGTAGCCCCGAGTATCGACAAATAGTCTGTTTTCCATGGCCTGGGACTAGCTGCTTCGGGTTTTATTGCGATACTTGGTACACTGCTTGCCAAGGGCAAGTCATCTTTTCTTGATACCGGACTCATGTGCTCGTATGATCTCGAGTGACTAGGGATGTCTTTCTTTCAGTCTGACTGTGGGTTCTGTACGAGGTGTTCCCTTTTGTCTCTTGCATTCTGACTTCGTCCTCAGGTGATTCCCAACTGAAATGTCGGGCATGATCACAAAGTAATCATAAACGGTAATCTCTGAGGTGGCTCTGCCATATATAGCCTCTGTGGTCCTTGCTATGACCACTGAGTTTTGAGGTGGATGTGTGTCTAGACTAGTTCGTGCTTCTGACAAGATTGTTGCGGGCACGATGGCATGCTGAAGAAGGCTGAATTCCTTGCACTCGAAGCTTCTACCAGGGTAGCGTGCTCAAGAAGGCTGGGTATCATACCCCAGAAGCTTTCCTTCATGTGGCCTACTACAGAAGGTCAGGTGCCTTGTGTCGGAAGCTTTCCGTGATAGCACGCTAAGGAGGATGGGAGTGCCGTATCCCGGAAGATTTTCTCGCCAAGTGGTGTAGCGAGGAAGATTGGGAGTCTTGCATTGTAAACTCTTCTCGATAGCTTGCGGAGGAAGGCTGGGTTCCTTGTACCAAAAGCCTTTCGCTGTGATATGCGGTCGGGTCTATGGCCGATTCTGGCTTCCTTCCGAAGTATCCGGAATTTACCCATACAAGAGCCAAAACTTAGCATAGGCCATACCTTGTCTGAATATATTCCGTTGATCATGTATACCGCTTGTCCTTCTGCTGGTCTGATCATTGCTGATATAGAGGTTGCACAACTGATGCAGACTTCGTATTGATAATTAATTCGGAATACCCTTTGCATTCAATCCAAGTGCTGCTGGTAGTGAGCAGTTGACAGATAATTCCATTCGGTTTAGCTAAGCTTCCAGGTGTTTGAATCCTCATTGATTATGGGCAACCGCAAACTTATCCATATTCCTCGCAAACCTTGTTCACAGTGCCCGGAAAATTTTGTATATGCACCGGTGAATTCCAAAATATGCGTTGAAATTTATATTAACATACCAGAATTTTGTTGTTACTCTCGGCTCATTTGCATTCTTGAAATATGTCTTCTGTGGATAATAAATAATTCTTGAGTCCATTGGGAAAAAAACTCAAGGTTCACCCTAGTGACCAAAATAATCCTTGTATGGAGGACCGAATAATTTGCTCTTGCTGGTGTCCATTCCCGATAGCTCATCTGACCATTCCTTTGGTGTGATCAACTCTACGACAAATTTCCCTTAGGTATAGTCGGGCCTTGTCGGTTGCACTCAGAGTCTGCTTCTGACACATTCTTCATTCTTGACAGATCCGGTGATAATATTCTGAAATCGGGCAGTTGGCTTGACTTCACACCTACTGAATTTGGATTATTGGGTATTATCCAAGTTGTGCTCTGGTCTTCTTAGGCGGCTCTTGCGGATGGATCCAGTCGGAGCAAAAGAACGGAACCGACAAAAGAAGCAAAACCATGAAAAAGCAAAAAGCAAATAAAGCTCAAATTTTGCGGACCTTACACATGTGGCCGAAGATTAACTAGTATAACTAATATAGCACACTCGATGTACCTCTAAGGATTTAGAAGCAAAACCACACAATGCTCCTGGTAGCAATTGGTGTCAAGCTCCTACTACTTCCTTAGGGAACATCAAACTCAACGCACGACCATCGCCAAAGTGGCTTAGTCAACGATCCTAGGTTTGTCGGGGAGAGATGGAATTTATCGGCGTTTCCCAAAGGAAACTGGATTTGAGGAGAGAAATGCCATGTTTAGCAAGCAAGGTGAGGATATCTGGTTTATCTAGGGGTTCAGGGCTCACGGGTCAATGCCTGGTGCAGACTTTTCCCACCGAAGGCAAAGGCCACGAGAGTTGGGGTCTGATGGAGCCAAAACCTATGAGGTTGCCTTATGATCAATAGTAGCCGTGCCTGCTTGGCGAAGATGGCTGAAATCCATCTGGGCTTTCTACTGATCAAGTGGCAATGAAATCTGGCTAGGGTAACCTACAGTCAGCCTGGCTCTGATACCATCCGTTGTGGCGCCCCGCCTGATTACCACTGTAGCCAGACGGTCGCCGCACATACCAGCCCAGGAAATCACTCTGGCATGTGCGTTTACAACAAGTATCATGAACACAAACATTTCTATTAGTGGATATATATAGGTCTTACATGATATATTACAAGGGTGATGGCAGTGGAAAAGTTCTATCTAAGGCAGCATGGTCCTGGTGCGGCTCCAATCCACAGGGATCTGACTGGGTTACTCTTCTAGCCCGCGAATACTCCGGCTTCTCGCTCGAGGTCGTCGAATCCTTAGGTGAACCTGGCCACATTGAAGGCCGCTGAGTACTTTTGAATGTACTCGCAAGTAAACCAAACCAACATATACACCAAGCAATGCAATCCATGGCATTCAAGCATGCATTCATTAGCTTAACAATATTAGCTATCATACTAACGCAGGATTATCTAGCAAGATTCGTCATCTAGCAGCATTAATCATCATATCATAGCAGGATTATCTAGCATGATAACTACTGAAGTAAATGCAGTAAAGTAAAGTATATCAGGTAAATGATCCGAACTCCGAATATGCTCACGATCCAAATCTGATCCAAGCTTTGCGGTCACCCGACCACTCATCTCATAGCCATCTCATGGCTAGCATTCAAACCTTTGACATCATCTGATGTCCATGCATCTGCACTGCAATTCTGACACCCTTACCACTCTCTGGTTCAGTCTTAACAATACGTTATATAGTTTGTTCCTCCAGACTCGACACAGACCAAATAGTGGCCTAGTACGCACTGTCCATGACCGAGGACGCGGCTATTCGAATAGATTTACACTCTGCAGAGGTTGCACACTTTACCCACATCATGGAGCTCCCGGCCTCGTACTTAGTACATGTTCCCATTCGGGTGGACCGGTGCTGCTCCAACAAAACTTGTCTATTGTCTGGCACTCTTACGGTCCCACCGACAATCATACCCTCCCAGGGTCATGTCCTGGCTGGCCCCTGTGTCACCCCGTGACACCTGCCACCGTCGTGGCCAAACAAAACTGTCCCAAATGGGGACCTGGATCCATATAACTCAACTGGGCTCACAAGGTTATCGCCGCCTACCAGGCCAGGGTAGCGCGCACGCATAACCTTCCCTATTTGGTGGTACCGACAAGAGGCAGGACAATAGACCAAGCTAGGGCCGTCCCATACCGGCAAATGTGGCTGCACTGATGAGTTCGTTTCGGTGGCACTATGACTCGATCCAGCCGACGGAGGAGGTTGTTATCATTAAGTCACATTTCTTTATCATTGCAATAACAGTAATAATGCATACTGTAACCATTATGAAACATAACAACCTATCTCCATACAATGTCACAATGAGTAATTAGTGAAACAATATTTACATGGCAAGTTATCACTTTACAAGTTATAGCTGTAAGTGACGACCATCTGAACCCTTGTCTGAAACCGGCAAATAAACCAGTAGCCACCAGAACGTTCTTTACAACTCAGATCTGGGATGTGACTGGAATAACTCAACCCCGTCTCAAGACGGCTGAAAAGCAGCTCAGAGCATGAGACGGCGTTGATAAAAAGAGTGTAGTGGTTCCCTAAGACGGCCGAAGAACAACTCAGAGCATAGGGTCACCGCTACAGAAAGAAATTCAACAGCTGCCTGAGATGGCCGAAAAGCAGCTCAGAACATGGGCCAGTTATTGAAAAGAGAAATATAAAGTCGGCATCCACCCCGGACGGCCGAAAGTAGCTCAGAACACAGGCGTGGTGCCGTCAAAGAAAGGCAGACAAGGGTTCACTGGCATCACATACAGCTCACCACTACGCATACAAGCATATTAATTTAAACACGCAAGAATAACACAGAGCAATGCTTTAGGGCATATATCAGATGGTTGGCTTGCCTGGGGGGGTCGAGGAATACTCCGGGAAGAAGTGCGATCACCTCGTGGAAGATTTGCCGGAAAGTATTCTCTCTCGGAGGGCTGATAGAAGGGCAAGGGCAAAATGGTCATTTTCATAGTGTGGAAACATTATGAAAATGATACCATCGGAACGGGCTCGATGAACTGAAGAAGTGGTCGTTGGATTCACCTGAATCGGAGTTGCGGATGGAAAGATATTGCCAGATGATTGCCAGGGACTAATCTGCAGAAGAAATATTTACAGACAAGTCCCTGACTGAAATTCGGCCGAAAAAGACTAAAGTGCACTATGCACTTGGATTGGCTTGGGCTGGATTTGGCCGCCGCTGCCGCTGTTCCACTGGGCCGGCCCATAGCACTGCTGCCCTCTTTAAAAAAACGGAGGGAGGGGCCGAGCCACCGACAGGCCGGGCCCGCCTGCAGGGTTGTCGCCCTCCTCCCGCACGCGCCTGGCCGAGGAGAGGGCCGGCTCCCGCTGGCGATTGCCAGCGCTACGGGCCATCCCCGACAGTGCTCCGGGTATGGGCGTGCTCAGGACGACGAGCTGCACCCATCCCGGGGGTACACGGACCTCGGGGAGGTCGGACTCGAGCGCTACTTCGGCAATGGCGGACGACAGTGATGGGCGAGGTGAGAGTGCATGGCTTGGCCCTAACGGAGAGATGTTGAGGATACGGGGAGGCTTGGGGTGGCCAGAGGAGCACCGTGGAGTGGATAAGAGGGAGGGAGAGGGCGCGGCTCGCTCGAATTTGAGCATAGGCCGTCGGCAGCCATGGCGGTGATGGGAGGCGAGAAGGGACTCCGGGGAGAGAATGACGGCTTGGGGAGGTTGCTAGGAGGGAGAGGGAGTGGCTGCGGGGCTGGAGATGCTCAGGAAGGGCTCCGGGGTGGCCTATTTATAGGTGCCCGACGGCGAGCGGATTAGCTCGGCCACTGTGGCGTTCTTAGCCACATACTGGAGCTCCGGCGAGGTGGCGCGCGAAGAGCGGTGCCGACCTGACGTTCAACAGAGGGAGGGGACAGCTCAGGGAGGAAGAGGCCAATGGGAGAGGAAAACGACGGCGGTTCGCGGGCGGCCAGTACGGTGGAGGGACTCGCCGTGGCGCGAGGAGGAAGAAATCGGAGAGGAGAAGGTGCGGGAGAGGGGTACGTGGGTGTTGCGGAGTCACCGGACATGTTTGGACAAGCGCGGACTGGCCGGAGGCGACCGGACGGAGCTGACAAAGTGCAGAGCACCGTTTCTGCACGGTGGCTGCGTGGTCACCACGCGCACTACCAGCTCTAGCACTTTCATGCCTGTCCAACCTTGTCAAACAGGTGCACCACTGCTCAAATAGACAAAATGGGTCATTGGAGAAGCCAGAAAAGGTCTAGGTGGGTCGAGGGGATCCAGAAAAGTTTCTGGACAGAAACTTGGGGAGGAAGTTGTGGTCAGATCGATGTGCCAATGAGCTGGCCAGGTTGTCACAGGGGAAAGAGATAAGAAGGAGCACCTGCTGGAGAAATTTGAAGCAAATTGGACCAAGTTTGAATGCAGTTCCTTTACAATGCCAAATTTGGTCCAGAATCTTGACTTTGAAGCTGCACTCATCTGGCTTGATGAAATGAACTGAATTTTGGCGTAGGGTGATGATTTGGAGGTATGAAGGTACTGGAAAAACTTCAGCTCATTTGGATATATCAAAATGGTACTTCCTTCACAGAGCTTGGATCTGGACAGAAACTAGATGGAATTTTTGGGAGAAATTGGCTAAATGAAATGATGTGAATTTTTGCATACTCACATCATATAAGGAATGTGAGGTCCTGGATTAATTTAAAGATTTTTGAAGCAATATAAAATATAGTTGCTTCACAACTTCAAAATAAATCCAGAAACAAGAACTGGAAGATGTGCTCAAAAATTGAACTATGGAACTTGGGATCTTGATGGAAATGGTGAACATAAGGATAGGAGAAGCTCCACAAATTTTTTGGTATTTTTCCTGGCTACCAAAATGGTAGTTCCTTTGAAAAGTGCCCAAAGTGCAATATTGGCTTTAAATAGGAAAATGCAATTTCCATTATTTAATTATGGCCAATATTTTTATGGGAGCTCAATATGATCACAAAGAATATCTCCACAAGTTTTCATGAGCTTTGGAGATGGATAGATATTTTCCTGGATTTAATTCCTTTAAACATCAGAAAAAGGAATTAATTTTAAATGAAAAATATTGCAATTGACTTGGCAATATTTTTGCATATCCAGGGTTTATAGATGTAGGAGTGTATCTGGGAAAAGTTTGGGAGGCAACAGATCAAAGGAGATTGGGGTTCCATTGTAACGGAAGGAATTAGGGTTTCCCTTCCGGTAGATCGGAGAGTAGGGTTTTGGTGGCAGAATCCTGAGAATATATCTTGGGTGGCAAGGTTGAATCGGAGAGAATCTCTGGTTGGATAGGGAAGGCAAGACCGCAAGACTAAATGACCATCTTCATATACCCAAAGGCAAGAGAAAACCCGATAACACCGAAAAAAAGACGGGAGTCAAATCCCGCAAGAGAAAAAAAAACAAGGAGCGAAAACCAGGGTGTCACAGTCTTATAGCCCGACCCCTCAGGGTTACAAGGGTAAACCGCATGCGCCGGGACCCGGGCGTCGGCGTCTGGAGCCAGCTGTGGACCCGCCGGCTGCTGGGCCCCGCCTGCCGCAAGGCCCGCCGGCTGCTCGGCACCGTGGCCCGTCGCCTCGAGCGTCTCGGAATGGACGGCGCGTGCGCGCTCTGCAGAGGCGTGTAGGTGCTGACGCCGGCCGTCACGGTCAACAGGGTTGGCAGCTTTGTCGGCGCGCCCTCCCGAGACGGGTTGCACTGTTGCCATCTTCTCCCGTCGTGGTGGGCTGTCTTGTCGTCGGATGCGATGGGATGGCCGCCGACCCATCGCCAGCCGGCTAGCGGACAGCAGGACCCGGCCCCGGGCCGGTCCTAGCCGGCTAGCGCTGGGAAGCCGGTCGGTTGGCCAGCCGGCGGGGAGGGGCACGGGCTGCCCTGATGTTTTTGAAAAGGGGCTCTGGGTTCGCTTGCCTACCCGGGGATCATTCCCCCGACAGTAGTCCCCGAAGCTGTAAAGGCTCGCCGGCTACAAGCGGGGGAGGCTTTGCAGCTTACCCTCTCCATGAAGGAGCGCGGTCGTGTGGCGAGGATGTGCCGGCTCGAAGTCGCCGCTCGCCGGCTTCCGGGAGCCGGGTTGAGATACTTGACTTCACCGGAGCATGATTGGTTCGGCCGGCTGGTCGTGCCGGTACGGTGGAGCGCACCGGTCGCCAGACAAAATCCCGCCACGTGCAGCCCAGCGGCCGAAGAGGCCTGCCAGGCCACGCGCGCGACGAGACGTCGCGGCGGGCTGGGTCCCACTGGGCCGGGGCCTCGGCCCGTGCGCGGGATTTACTACGGCCGCACACGCCTGTTGGAATTCTCGAGGCAGTTAAGGCACGTCTTTAACGCGCCCGCGCATGGCGGGGAGTGGGGATCGTGGGCGCAAACGATCCCACTCCCCCATGATCGACCGGGGTCTTTTAAATGGGAAGGGAGGAGGAGAGGCCGAGGCATTCGTTCCTCTGCCCCCGCCCGTTGCTTCACCTCTGCCTCCCCATCTTCCTTCTCGCACACTCCGCCGCCGTACGCCGTCGCCCACGCGCCGTCGTCCGCCAAGCACGCCACCGCACCGCGCTGCGACGCTCGCGCGGTCATTCTCTCCTTGCTCCACCATTTTCTGCTCTCTTTCTTCCTCGACCGCGTTTCTCCCGCTTTCACCAATGGTGCCGCCGAGGGGCTCGTGGGAGGGGTCGGTGGTCACCGACGACGACATCGAATATCTTCGCCGCACGCGGCGGCTGCCGCCGGCGGAGGAGGTGGAGGCGCGCGCGCCCGGCAAGGAGGTGGCGCCGGAACCGCAGAGTGGCGAAGTGGTGATGTTCTACACCCACTTCCTCCGCGGGCTCGGGCTTCCAGCGAGCGTCTTCTTCAGGTGCTTCCTTACATACTTCGGTCTCCAGCCTCACCACCTGGGGCCGAACGACATTCTGCAGCTCGCCGGCTTCGCAACGTTGTGCGAGGGCTACGTCGGCATCCTCCCGTACGTGGAGCTGTGGTGCCGGCTGTTCTACCTCAAGCAGCAAGGAGCGGCAGCCGGCATCATGTCCGAGTGCGGGGCGGCCGTGCCGGTTACCCGGACGGCGGGGCCCTTCCCGGAGCTGCCGCTCGAGACTCCGCCAAGAAGTGGCAGAAATCCTTCTTCTACGTGAAGAACGAGATCCCGACCAACGACCGAATCAACCTCCCTCCATTCGTCGATGTGCCCCCGCCCGAGAAGCTGAAGTGGGGCACAACCCGAAGAGCCCGACCGCGTAGATCTTGGGGATCTGCCGCCGGGTCAAGGAGATGACGGACCGCGAGGGGCTCACCGCCGTGGACCTCATCGCCGCCTTCATCGGTCGCCGGGTGCTGCCGCTGCAGAGGTGGCCGCACCGGATCTGCGATATGAGCGGCTGGCGCGACCCCTGCCGGCTGTCGACGATGGAGCTGACGACAGAGGAGATCGCCGTGCGCGTCAACGACGTCTCCGCTGCCGGGCTCAAGGTGAAGGAGTGGCGGTTCGGCAAGGAGCCGTACAGCCGGAACGACCCGGCGCCAGCGGTGAGTGTCTGGTCTCTGTTCTTTGCCACGTCCGCCCTTCTCATGCGCCCTGACCCCTTGGGCCGGCTGCAGCGCTTCCCGAGCCAGCTGGTTCATGACGGCCCGAGTCCCATGGTTCTGCAGCCGGACCGGGACGAGTCGGACTCGGAGGATGAGGAGGCCGGCAACGCGGGAGCCGGAGGCGGCGAGGAGCACCTCGCGGACGCGGAAGCCAGCGGCTCCGTTCAAGCTGGTAAGTCTCTGATCCCGGATGTTTTGCGCGAGTGGCCGGATGACGATGAAGATGACGAGGATGGGGTGGGTGATGCAGCTCCTCAGGGCGCGGAGGCGGGCGACGGGACCGCCCCCAGGGTGCGGCAGAGGAGGGCGACCGGGGAGCCAGCTGGCCCGAGCCGGCCGCATGGGAAGCAGCCGGTCGAGGCGCGGCCGACTGCGAAGCGCTCCGCTGCTGCGCAGACGGGCGCCCTGAAGAGGTCCGCCAAGAAGGCGCGCCGGATGGCGCCGCCGGCGGGCCCGACGCGAGCGGTTCCCGTGGCCATAGGGTAAGTTTCTTTTTCGCAGTCGGAGTCGCTGCCTTATTCGCCGCTGTTGCCGTTGTTTTCTTCTCTTCCCTTCTTCTTCATTTCCCTCGCGCACCGTCCAGGAGCGCGCTCGAGATGGCGGAGGCGGCCGCGGCAGCGGCGGCCGCGGAGGAGGCCGACCGGCGACAGGGCCGGAGCGGCACGGGGGAGAGCGAGGCGGTGGAGACCACTGAGGAGGTGCTCGCGGGCCGCAAAGCCGGCTCCGCCTTGGAGGACGCCCAGCGGGACGCCTGGAGGGCCCGAACCGAGGCCGAGAAGGAGGTGCCCGAGGCGTCGGCCAAGGCGGGGAGCGTCGCCGTGGCCGATGTCGTGGCGAGACGGCGACAGGTCGCGGAGGAAGCCGCGTGGCCAGAGTGGACGGCGTCGTCTCCACCGTCGTCGCCGGTTGCGGAGCACCGCTCCAAAGCGGTGCACGACCCGGAACGCCGGGCGGAGGCCGATGCCCGCGCGGCCGCCGAGGAAGCAGCCGGTCGCGGCTAGTCCGGCGACCACGGGCCGGAGCCCGACCCGACGGCCGACCAGGAGGTGCCTCCGGCTTTCGATCCGGCGGACGGAGCCGGAGGCGGAGGCGGAAGGGACCGCGAGCCGGAGGTCGCGCCGGGCGGAGGGGGAGCGCCGCCGCCAAGGACGGAGACCACGCCGGGGAGCTCGCGCGTCCTGGTGACGACGGAGCCGCGGGCCGCTGGGCTTAGCTTCGAACAGAGGCCGGCCGGTAGCGGGACCAGCGCCGGGTTCGCGGTTCAGCCGCAACGGACTTGGGCGGCGAGCTGCAGCGAGGCGACGAGCGGCGCCCCCCGGAGCGAGCTGGATGCGGCGGTGGACTCTCTACGGCTGTAGATCGCCAACCACCACAGCCAATGGCAGAGCTTTGCCCAGGCGGAGAGCGGCCGGCTGCGACAGCTGGAGCAGACTTTCGCGGTGAGTTCTGCCGCCCTTCATGCTTTCTTGCTTTTTGTTTTCTTTTTGCTCTTTTTGACCGGCTTGGTCGCTTTCCAGTGGGGGCGCATCAGCGCACCCACTGGGTGTAGCCCCCGAGGCCCGGGCCGGCTGCGCAGCAGGCGGGTCGGGCCTTCTCAGGCGTTCGTGTGCTGACTTGCTTCTTTGCAGTCCATTTACGACCAGTGGGTGGCGGCGTACAACCGTCTCCTGGGCCGGTACCGCGCGGCCAGGGACCAGCTGGCGGCCAAGGAGGGGGAACTTTGCCAGGCCCAAGGTATTTTTTCGAACTTCTTTCGTGCATTCCTCTAGTGGGGGCGCACCAACGCTCCCACTGGGTGTAGCCCCCGAGATCCGGGCCGGTTGCGCAGCAGCCGGGTCGGATCTTCTTCGCTTCTTGTTTGCTTTTTCGCCCAGCTTCTGACAGGATTTCGGATCCGGATGCGCAGCCACTGCCGTTGACCCGGCGGAGATGGAGGCGCTCCGGCGCCAGCTGGCGGAAACCGGCCAGCTCCGTGACCAAGCGGCCGCGAAGCGCGACCGGCTGCAGGAAGAGGCGGCCCGGGCAAGCCGGGAGAGGGACGAGGCCGCCGCTGCCCATAAGGCCGAGCTGGATCGGCTTGCCGAGGAGCGCCGTCAAGCGGTGGCACGGCAGGAGGAGGCGGCGAAGAAGGTCGCCGAGGAGGTCGCTCAGCTCCACGCGGACAACGATCGTAGTGCCAATGCGTTGGTGGCGAGGGAGCGGGAGGCGCTGCAGGAGGCGCTCTACATCGACGAGCTCCTCACGCGTAAGCGTTTTTTACTTGCGTGTTTTGCTTCTTTCTGTTTTCCTCCCTTTGGCGTCTTGGTCAATCTTCTTCCCCTTCTCTTCCAGGGTTCTTCCCCGAGACCCAAGGGTCGGCCGAGGCGGCGGTGAACGCCCACCGGCAGGAGCAGATGGCGGCGGGGGCCGCCATCGAGGAGTACGCCGCCTGGTCGGTGGCGGAGATCACCGAGTCCGCCAAGGCTCACTTGGAGGCGGTGGAGCGCCAAATGAACCGGCTATTCGAAGCCGGTTTGTCGATGGTGGCCGCCCTCTGGCCGGGTGCGGTGGCGCCGAGCAGCGTGAGCCGGCTGGCGCGTTGGCTAGAGGCCGGTGCGGCGCGACTCAACGCGTGGAGGGCCTCTGCAGCTCGAGCCGGCGCGGACATGGCACTCGGGGTCATGCTGTCTTGGTATCCGACCATCCACTTGGACCAGCTGCGCGCCCGGAGGGCTGGGGCGGAGGCGGACTTGGCGGAGTGGGCGACGGCGATCGCCGTGCGGGCTAGCGACATTGTGTCGTTCGCCCCGTACGGGGAGTTCGTGCCTGAGCGGGCGGCGGATGGCACGGAGGTTCCCGCTGATGACTTCGGCCTGGAGCTCGAGGACCCGGAGGGCAGCTCGGCCGAGACGGGCGCCGACGCGGACGACGACACCGGCGAGCTGGGCGACACTGCCACCACGGAGAACCCGGCGCCGAGTGATGCCGACGAGGCCGCAGCTTAGGGCTTTTATTTTTCCTGTTTCTTTTGAACTCGAAACTTTTGTTAGCCGGCAGATCCACCCACTGGGGGGGTGTGAGTTTAATGTAATGAACTATTGGCCGCGGGCCTTGCTGTATATATGAATGCATATTTGTCTCTTGTGTGCTTGCGCCTGCCATCTGGTAGTTTCGCTTTTGTTCTTTTCCCTTAGCTGTTTTCCTGTTTGCTTCCGCTTTTGTCCTTCTCCCCGCCAGCTGGACAGCCGGGATCCTGTCTGTAGCTGGGACGGGGAGCCGGACTCAGAAGAGAGCGCTTAGTACATGGGCCTTAGGATTTGAGCGCAAGCGAAGTACCCACTGGGCCGGCTGGTTGCAGTCGGCGAAGCCGGCTGGAGCGCAGCCGGTCTGTGCGGCGGAGCGTGAAGTGAGAAGAGCCGGGTTGGCCGAGCCGGTCGTTCATACTTAGCCGCTTCTCACGTGCGGATGCTTGCAGCCTTTGGCTCTTGCCAGCCTTGAACAGCCGGGAGCCGGTCTGTGGCTTATGGCAGAGAGGCCTTCGGCGGTGCGCACGTTACTGATCGGGTTGAGGAGAATGCGGCGCGGGCTAGCCGGCGAGCCCCCGAGCCGGCCGTGCCGACCTGGTGGGGGGAGGTGAATGCGGTAAAGTGCGCAAGAACTCGGTAGAGATGAAAAGGTAGCCCCCGAGTGTCGTTCGGGGGACCTGCTGCTTTCATTAAGTTCGAAAGGGGTAGTGATACATACATACATGGTTCAGCTGTAAAACGGACGGAGGAGCTCCGCGCTCCAGGGACATTCCGTCTCTTCGCCGGAGGCGTCTCTCTTGCACTTGCTTCGCTTTTGCGCGTCGATGAGGTAGTACGCGTTGTTGCGCAAGGCCTTGCTGATGATGAAGGGGTCCTCCCATGGGGAGGATAGCTTGTGCTGGCCGGCTGTTCGCTGGATCAGCCGGAGCACGAGGTCGCCCTCGCGGAAAGCGAGGGGCTTGATCTTCTTGCTGCGGTAGTGGCATAGGTTCTGCTGGTAGATGGCTGACCGGCTGAGGGCCAGCAGGCGCGCCTCTTCTAGCAGGTCGACGCCGTCTTCGCGTGCTGCTGCGGCCTCTACCTCCGTGTACTAGGTGACCCGAGGTGAGTCGAACTCAAGATCCGTGGGGATGATCGCCTCGGCCCCATAGACGAGGAAGAATGGAGTGAAGCTCGTCGATCTAGCTGCCAGGTGAACGTACGAGCGGCTCGACGAGTCGCAGCTTGATGCCGGCCAAGCTGAGGCCGTTTGCCTTCTCCGCCGGCCGTTGGACTGAGGGTGTGCGACGGAGGCCAGGTCAAGCCGGATGCCGAAGACGGAGCAGTAGCGCGCTAGCGCGCCTTTGGCGAAGTTGGTGCCGTTGTCAGTGATGATGCTGTTGGGGACGCCGTAGCGGACAACGATGTCTTTGATGAACTTGACGGCTATGGGGCCATCGAGTTTCTTGATCGGTCTTGCCTCGATCCACTTGGTGAATTTGTCGACGGCCACCAGAAGGTGTGTCATGCCGCCCCTAGCGGTTTTGAAGGGTCCCACCATGTCGAGGCCCCAGACGGCAAAGGGCCATGCGATGAGATGGTTTGGAGCGCCACAGCCGGCTGGTGGCTCTGGGCCTTGAAGTGCTAGCAGCCCTTGCACTTAAGGACCAGCTCCTCGGCATCCTTCAGCGCCGTTGGCCAGTAGAAGCCGTGGCGGAATGCTTTGGCCACGAGGGACCGGGAGGCGGCGTGGTGCCCGCACTCGCCCTGGTGGATATCGAGCAAGATCTCGAGGCCCCTGGCCGTCTCGACACATCGCTGGAAGACGCCGGTTGTGCTGCGCTTGACGAGCTCGCGGTTGATGATGCTGTAGGCGGAAGCCCGGCGCTGCACCTGCCGAGCCTCGACCTCGTTCGCCGGGAGCTCGCCGTTTGCCAGGAAAGCGAGGATCGGTTGGGCCCAAGACGTCGCCTCCAGTACTGTGAGGACGGCCACTTGCGCGGGTTCGGCCGGGTCGGGAGGCTGCAAGCTGGAGCCGGCAGCCCCCGAGCCGGAGTAGGCAGCCCCCGGGGCTGGGTGTGGGGCGGCGGCGTCCGAGATCGAGGCGGCAGTCCCCGAGTCGGAAGCGGCAGCCCCCGGGGCTGGGTCCAAGACGGCAGCTCCTGGGGCCGGGTCGGCTGTTCCCGAGCTGGAGTCAGCAGCCCCCGAGTCGGAGCGAGGGACTGTTGGGTCGGCCGGGACGAAGATGGACTCTGAATTCGGAGACGGCTTGATGGACGGCTTGCGCAGGTGCTCGAGGGAGACGCCGGTGGGGATTGCTTGCCGGCTGGAGCCGAGCTTGGCTAGGGTATCCGCCGCCTCGTTCTCGTTTCAGGGGACGTGGAGAAACTCGCAGCCGTCGAAGCCGCCGGTCATCTGCTGGACCAGGTTGTGATAGCTGGCCATGTTGGAGTCCCTGGCATCCCACTCGCTGGAGGCTTGCTGAACCACCAGGTCGGAATCACCGAAACAGAGGATGCACCGGATGCCGATTTCTTTGGCCAGCCGGAGGCCGTGGACGATGGCTTCATACTCGGTGACGTTGTTGGAGGCGGCGAAGTGGATTTGAAGCGCGTAGCGCAGCCAGTCGCCTTTGGGGGAGGAGAGCACGATGCCGGCTCCCAAGCCGGAGGCCATCTTTGAGCCGTCAAAGTGCATGCGCCAGTGCGTTGCGTCGGGAGCTGGTGGCAAGTACTGGGTCTCCGCCCAGTCGACGAGGAAGTCGGACAACGCCTGCGATTTGATGGCAGTGCGAGGCTCGTAGAGGATGGTGTGGCCGGCTAGCTCGATGGCCCACTTTGCGATCCGTCCAGAGGCATCCCGGCAGCCCATGATCTTGCCGATGGGGGCCATGCTCACCACGGTGATGGCGTGCTCTTGGAAGTACTGCCTGAGCTTCTTGGCGGCCAAGTACACGCCATAGCAGATCTTCTGGTAGTGGGGGTAGTTTTTCTTGGAGATGGAGAGGACCTCGCTGAAGTAGTACACAGGGCGCTGGACCGGCTGTGCCTTGCCTTCCTCGGGGCGCTCGACCACCAGGACCACGCTGACCACGCGGGTGGTTGCCGCGATGTACATCAGGAGCGGCTCCTTCTCAGCCAGCGCGGCCAAGACGTGTGTGGTGGAGAGCATGCGCTTGAGGTCACGAAAAGCCTCGTCCGCTTGGTCGGACCACTCGAACGGCGTCGTCTTCTTCATCAGCTGATATAGGGGCAGGGCCCTCTCCCCCAGCCGGCTGACAAACCAGCTGAGAGAGGCCAAGTAGTTGGTGAACTTCTGGACATCGCGCAGCCGAGCTGGCTTGCGCATGCGGTCGATTGCCTTGATATTCTCCGGATTGACCTCAATGCCGCGTTCCGAGACGAGGAAACCAAGGAGTTGGCCAGCCGGCATGCCTAAGACGCATTTCTCCGGGTTGAGCTTGATCTGGTACTGGCGCAGGTTTGCAAACGCCTCCCTAAGATCCTCGAGGAGGGTGAGATGCTGCTTGGTCTTCACCACGATGTCGTCGATGTAGACGTGCACGTTCCGGCCGATCTGAGGCAGGAGGCATTTTTGCATGCAGCACTGGAAGGTGGCACCGGCGTTCTTCAAGCCGAACGACATGGTGATGTAGCAATATGCCCCGAAGGGGGTGATGAAGGATGTCTTAAGGGCATCCGCCGGGTCCAGCTTGATCTGGTGGTAGCCCAAGTAAGCGTCCAGGAAGGACAGGAGCTCGCAGCCGGCTATGGAGTCGATGACTTGGTCGATCCGGGGTAGGGCAAACGGGTCCTTGGGGCAGGCCTTGTTCAGGCTGTTGTATTCGATACACATGCGCCAAGTGTCGTTCTTCTTTAGGACGAGGACCGGGTTGGCCAGCCACTCGGGGTGGAATACTTCCATGATGAACCCGGCTTTGAGCAGCCGGGCGATCTCTTCGCCAATGGTTCTTCGCTTCTCCTCGGAGAAGCGGCGTAGCGGCTGCCGGACCGGCTTGGCATCCGGCTGGACATGGAGTTTGTGCTCGGCGAACTTCCTCGGAACACCCGGCATGTCTTTAGGGGACCATGCGAAGATATCCCGATTCTCACGGAGGAAGTCGACGAGCTCGCCTTCCTATTTGCTGTCAAGGCCGGAGCCCACGACGACGTACTCGCCGGAGTTGGGATTGGATGGGTCGAGCGAAACCTTCCTCGTGCCCTTGGCCGGCTTGAAGGACCCCTCATCGGCCGGCTGCTTGAGCTGAGCCGGCATGACCGGCTGCTAGCCAGCCAGCGCGACAAGACGGTCGAGCTGGCGCCTCTCCTCGGCGATGACCAGCGACTCGGCCAGCTTGGAGCCGGCTTTGGCGCACTCCAGGGACTTCTTGTAATCGCCGGTGACGGTGATGATGCCCTTGGGACCATGCAGCTTCATCTTGAGGTATGCGTAGTGGGGAACCGCCATGAACTTGGCCATGGCGGGCCGGCCCAAAAGCGCGTGGTAGGGGCTGGCGAGGTTGACCACTTCGAACCAGATCGGCTCTCGGCGAAAATGGGCGCTGGTGCCGAACAGCATATCCAGCCGCACCCGGCCGATGGGGGAGCACGAGGCGCCTGACACGATGCCGTGGAACACCGTCTGGGTGGGCTGCAGCTGGCCCTCCTCGATGCCGAGCTTGACCATGGTGTCGCAGTAGAGGATGTTGATACTGCTGCCTCCATCGATCAGCACCTGCGAAAAGTGGCAGGTGCGCTTCTCAGCGATGAAGGTGGGGTCGAGGACGAGCGCATAGCCACCCGGCGTGGGCATCACAGCCGAGTGGTCCTCCCGGGTCCAACTGACAGGACGGTCGGACCAGTGCATGTACTGGGGGACCGGGGGGACAATGGCGTTCACCTCGTGCTGGTACTTGCGCTTGCTGTGCTTGTCGTCGCCTTCGCTGGTGAAGATGACGTAGGCCGCGTCCTGCTGCGGATAGGGGTTGTTGGCGAGGGCGCCGGCTGCCGGAGGCGTCGGGGGAGGAGGCGGGAGCTGCGGGTCGGGACCGGGCGGTGGTGGTGGGAAATCGCCACGCATCAGGCGCTGGGTGATGCTGCAGTTTCGGAGCGTGTACGTGGAAGGGTTCGCTCCACTGTGGTGCTTGCATGGGGCGTCCAGCATCTGCTCGAAGGAGAACTTGGGCTGCCAGGCCGTCTGGCCGGTGCGCTTTTGCTTGACGCCGCCTTGCTCGGCCGGCTGCTCCTCCGCCACGGCGGCCACTTGCTGGTTGTTGTAACGAGGAGCCGGCTGCTCGGCCTTCCGCTTGTTGTTGTTGTTGTTGTTGTTGTTGTTGTTGTCTTGCCGGCGCTGGTTGGTTTCGCCAGCCGACTTCGGGGCGGCCGGCTGGACCGGGACTGGCTTGCCGTCCACGTCGACCGTGATCTTTAAGCGCATCGCTGAGTCGGCCGTGGCGTACTTGTCCGCCACTGCCATGAGCTCCGCCAGGGTGTCCGGCTCGTCACACATCAGGCGGTGCTTCGCTGACGAAGTACTGGACGGCTTGCACTTCGTGGACACCTTCGCAGGAGTCACGCAGCTCGGTCCACCGCGCGAGGAAGTCGCGGAGGGGCTCGCCCGGGCTCTGAACGCACATGGATAGCTGGCGAGGCCGACCCGGTTGCTTGTACGTGCTGGTGAAGTTGCGTACAAATGCATCTTCGAAGTCCAACCAGGAGTTGACGCTGCCGGCCGTCAGGGTGTTAAGCCATGTCTGGGCCGAGCCGAGCAGCATGAGGGGAACGTAGCGAACCGCCACACGCCGGTTGCCGCCGGCGATGCCGACAGCCGTGGTGTAGTCGGTTAGCCAGTCCTCCGGCTTGGAGACGCCGCTGTACTTGGGGGATTCGCGGGGCAGCGAGAAGCCTTTGGGGAAGGGCTCCTCGCGAATGCGGGGGCCAAAGCACGCCGGGCCGACAGAGCTCTCCTCCTCGAGAAGCGTGGACCGCGCCAGCCGGTCGATGCGGTGGCGGGCGTCGGTTTCATCGTAGGGCTCGCGGGGGCCCAGCCGGCTTGCGACGGGGCCGCGTGGCACCGCGCCGGCGGAAGCCGGCCGGGGCCGTCGAGGCTGCGGGGGAGGAAGTTCCGGCTGCCGCACCCGGTCGTTGCCGGCTGTCTCGTCAGCAATGCCGTCGCCAGCCGTTGCGACGCGGTCATGCCGGCTCCGACTTGCCTGGTGCCGGCTAGAGCGGCTGGCGCTGCCGTCAGGGGAAGACGCCTACTGCGTGTCCTGAAGAGCCCTCTCCGGGTGTCTGGTTTTGCCTGAGGCGGAGGCGGATGGCTGGGCCGGGTCGAAACGCTGCTGCTGCTTGTTCGCCGCGGTGATGAGGTCGCGGATGCGCTGCTGCTACTGCAGCAGCTCCTCGCCCTCCAGGAACTCGAGATCCGCCATGGCCGCCTGCGCCGCGCGCATGTTCTTGACGGGTGTGTCATAGACGGGCCGGCCTGCGCCTAGCGCGCGACCGATTGCGCCCCCACGGATTCGCACCTCCGCAACCCGGCTGGGCTCAGCGGCGGCCGGCGTGAAGCCGTGGGCGCTGTCGTACTCACGCTGGGCGGACTCCAGCCGGTGCCGCGTTGCCGCGAGCTCCGTGGCCTGGACCAGCAGATGCTCACGGTCCTCGTTGAGCTGAGCCGCCACTGCCGCCGTGTCGGCGTCGGGCATGTTGGGGGCTTGCAGGCTCCGGATCGTCTCGCGGAGCGGGTCGGCCTGGCGTGGCGGGGCCGCAGCCGCGACAGCAGCAGCCGCGGCGGCCTTTTCTTTGGCGAGCGAGGAGCCGGAGCTAGTGCCGATGGACATCACCTCCACGCGGGCGCAGAGAGCCGCGACGTCGTCGGAGACGGTGCAGCCAACAGGGACGGGGGAGTCGGCGAAGCTGTGTACCTTGCTGGGGTACTCGTCGGGGACGAGCACGACAAAAACGCGCAGCGCGCCGAAGGGGACGACGAGGCAGCCTGCGGGGCGGGCGGCGTCCGCGCCCGGCACAGCGTCGCAGCCGGCCGGGTTGGTCGTGCGAGGCGCAAGGACCAATCCGTGCACGATGCGCTCGCCGGCGCTGGTGAAGGGGCTCGTCCGGAACTTGACTCCGGTCGACGCCGCGAGCAGCCCCACGGTGGGCGCCAACTGTCGTGGTGAAATCACGGCAGATGCCATGAGATGGCTAAAAGTGGGGGGCTGCGTGAGGACGCCTGTGGGTTCCGGAAGCGAGGTTGGCACGCGCGTGCAGGAGACACAAGGCGTACCCAAGTTCGGGGCCCTCCGGAGAGGTAACACCCCTAGTCCTGCCGAATGGGTTGATAGGCTCAGAGGCCACAATGGTTACAATGGTGCTCCTGGAGCTGTTGGGTGGAGGAGGAAGAAGGAGCTAGCATTCCCTCGGCCTCTCCTGTGAGTGTGTATGCGTGTGTTGCTACTGGATCCCGTCTGGTGCCGACCCCGCTGCATGGAGGCCTCCTGGGGGGTCTTATAGCCCGACCCCTCAGGGTTACAAGGGTAAACCGCATGCGCCGAGACCCGGGCATCGGCTTCTGGAGCCGGCTGTGGGCCCGCCGGCTGCTGGGCCCGCCGGCTGCTCGACATTGTGGCCCGTCGCCTCGAGCGTCTCGGAGTGGACGGCACGTGCGCGCTCTGCAGAGGTGTGCAGGAGTGGGCAGCGCGTGCGCGCTCTGCAGAGGCGTGCAGGAGTGGACGGCGCGTGCGCGCTCTGCAGAGGCGTCCAGGTGCTGACGCCGGCCGTCACGGTCAACAGGGTTGGCAGCTTTGCCGGCGCGCCCTCCCGAGACGGGTTGCACTGTTGCCATGTTCTCCCGTCGTGGTGGGCTGTCTTGTCGTTGGATGCGATGGGACGGCCGCCGACCCATCGCTAGCCGGCTAACGGATAGCCGGACCCGGCCCCGGGCCGGGCCTAGCCGGCTAGCGCTGGGAAGCCGGCCGGTTGGCCAGCCGGCGGGGAGGGGCACGGGCTGCCCTGATGTTTTTGAAAAGGGGCTCCGGGTTCGCTTGCCTACCCGGGGGTCATCCCCCCGACACCCTTTTTGGTGATTGATGACAAATCAGTTAAGTTTTCAATGGGAATAAAAATAGTGGAAGTGTAAGTACAGAATATGAAGACATTGGTTACAAGATATTGGGGAACTCCCCCTGAAGATGTGCATATGAAGAATTTGGTCTGGATTGCAAATGCACATGGCAGGTTGAAATTGTGGAGATCTCCCCCTTTATCTTGGAATCCAATCATGCATGATCATAATATATTGAAGAATTTGAATGCATGATGACAATTGGTGTCTGACGAATTATAACATGCATGCACAAATATTTATATTTTGAGGATCAGAGCATAATCACGCATGCAAAATAAAACGTCGCAGAAGAATGTCAGACCACCAACAGTATTTAAGTTACAACTCATCAAAGGAGCGAATCAAATGAAGAACCAAGAGTTGCAACTTATCAAAAGAGATAGCCCGATATAAGACCCGCTTAAAGACTAACTCAAATTTCTCCCCCTTTGTCATCAGATGACCAAAAGGAGACGAAACTGAGAACTAACGACCCTGAAGAAATCACATCATGAAGCAGTCGAGGGAGCGCCAGCGTCGTTGTTGAGGTCGCAAGTTGAGGAAGGGCCTGCTGCAGTGTCTTCAACATCTTTATTTTCATCAGTAGTTCGTGAAAAAGACACAGAGCTTGGGAGCATCGGAGGAACTTGAACCTTCTTGAACTTCTTCTTGGGCGGATTGGCCCAATCAAAGTTCATTTTGAATTCCATTTCGTCAAGTTCGTCAGTGGTCTTCAGATGTGAAAGAATGGCCCAACTCCTGTCAAAGATCTCATGCAGATAATAATGATTTTTCCGGAGTAAATTTTGCGTCACAGTCATATTGCCTAGAATTGCATGGAGTTGATGCTTAACCCAGTTGTGGTTGTTGTCAACTTTCTGATGAAGACTTATGAGGAGCTCACGATCAGTCATCACTCGAGGAGCTTCACCTTGAGAGGTTTGCTGAGTGGCATTTGTGTCAGTGTCATGGCTTGGAGAATCATATCATGTGGATTGTGAGACAGGCTGACAAAATTGGCCATCAAGGGGATGAACTCCTTCATCAATAACAACTTTCCCTTTGCCAGGAACTGAAGCAATTGTGCTTTGAATAATTTCGACATCTGGCAGAAAGCTGAGATGATTTCGACTGTCAGCTTTGTAGTTGATTGAAGATCTTGTTCAGATGAATCTCATGAGCCAGGGAGCATAAGGCTTCAAGTCAAATGGAGATTGTGCGACAGTGGCCAAAGTCCTCATGAAGAAATCGTGTATATTGATAGGAATACCATGGATGATATTGAATAGCAAGTTCTTCATGATTCCCACAACTTCTTCAGTCTTAGAATTGTGGCCTTTGATAGGACTGAGGGTTTTGGCCAGAATGCGATATACTGTCCTTGGCACAAATAGAAAATACTTCACTAAGAAGGTGGTTCTTGGAGCTTCTCCTTCATTCAATGGCTTCATCATCACTTGTATCAGATGATTGGGCAGCTCAGGTCCTTCATAGATCTTTCTGGCTTCAGTGGAGGGCAAATCAACAGGAAGAGCTTGAAGCAATTCATCAGCAGGAGCCTTGTAATGTGTGTTCTCACTCATCCAGTCGAGAGCCCATGAGTGAATATCATCAACATCACCAGATAGATGCAAGGTGGCATAAAACTGAAGAATGAGTTCTTCATTCCAATCGCACACATCTGTGATGAAGCTGAGTAGCTCGGCATCATGACGAACAGCCAGAACTGGCTGAAAGCACGGTAAGGATTCCATATCCACATGAGGAATATGGCAATGCGGGAACACTTTGTTCTTGTCAAACAAAAGTGAGGAATAGACGTTCATTTGAGCATTTGTCCAAAATCTCTGACACCTGATTTTTGCAGAGTCATAAGGGGACTTGCCTATGAAGAAATTCTTCTCTTGAAAGAAGGCGACATTGTCAAATTTTGGCCTTCTGACACTTTTGCCAACCTTGGGCATTGAGGGCACTAGCTGAAGAATTATCTTCTTTGGCCTCACATCAAAGATGGGTCTCGGAGAGCCTGTTGAATCATTGGGATCCGTGATGGCCAAAGATTTTGCAACTTCCTCAGCTGTTGCGAATGGAACAGTGTCTGAATCTGCTGAGGGAGCTGGATCTTCGCGTTGTGTTGGAGGGGGTGCAACTTCTTCATCATTCATTTCTTGCATAATTTCTTTAGCTGATGCAGCTGGAATTTCTTCATTGATGGTTTGAAGGGATGGTTGATGACCTTCAGAACCAGTTTGTATTTCCTCAGTGACAGCAGGAGACTGAGCTACTTGCATGAGTGGCGTGGTGAGGGGTGAGTTCGGATGTGCGACATCCCAAAAATCATCATGGATAACAGGAGTTGAAGAACCCACATCCACGTCCTCATCAGTTTCTTCATCAGTCACATGGATTGGAGGCGATGATACCTGGTGAAACAAAGCATCTGCTTCAATTTCAATCTCTTCATCCACTTGCTCTGTGGAAGCAGCAGAGTGGGAATTCTCTTCTTCATCTTGAGGTGGGATGACATAGTCCACACCGAAGGGGATGATCCGAAGCTCTTGACTGGGTTTGGTTGGTGGGGCTGAAGAAATTGGTATGGCATCGATAGGTGCATTTGAAGATATTGGAGCCATTTTCAATTTCTTCACAGATTCTGCGGCAGAGGGTGCTGAAGCTTTTCTTTTGACGGCAGTCTTTTTCGCTTCTGATGCAGAAGGTGCCGTGATAAGCTTCAAGGTTGAAGACTGCCCTGGTACTACCGCTGAGGAGCTTGGTGGTACTGATTATAGTCATCAACAACTTTGTTTGAAGCGCTGATGAATCTGTCTTTCACTCCATAGCAATGCTCAGCCTGGCGCTCATATTCATCAGACAAGCACTGAATCTCTGTTTGCATAGCAACAAGTTGCTGAGGGGATATAGAGAACATTATATCCTTGAGCTCCTTCTGCTTCTTCTTCATTTCTTTTCTTACAAGCTTTGCCTTCTCTATCTTGTGTTTTTCGTTGAGGACAAAGGCAGAAAGAACATGACTTGGTCCAGGTGGAAAATCCAAGTCGTCAAGTGGTGTATCTGGTTTCTGACACCAAACATCAATGAAGTCAAGGATCTTTTTCGGACTAAGAAATGTTGGGACTGAGGAGTTCTTGGCTCGAGCGGCCTCTTCCATTCTTCTCTGTACAAATTCTGCAAGTTCATCTTCATCAGCCATCCCATGTTCATCAGCTTGAGGCAATACATCCTTGCTCTTGGGGCTGGGCCTAGTTCCTTGGCCTGCAGTGGCCTTCTTCTTTAACATTGCTGTGTTTGAGGAAATACGCCCTGATGCTGAGGCACTTGATGCAGCAATGGAGGCTGTTGGAAAGCCTTCAGTGCGCTGGCATGAAGCTAGCACAACTGGTGTTGATGCTCTAGCTACAACCCTTGAAGAACTTACGGATGGTGGAGGTGCAGATGAAGTGGGAGCAGTTTGTGCCTTAGGTGCTGAGGCCTTTGAGGAAGATGGCTTGGGCTCTGAGGGCTTTGACGAAGATATTGGCCGTGAGGGCTCTTCTTCCGTCGAAGGTCTAGGCTTTTGAGCCGGCTTCTTTTTCATAGCTTTCTTGGGCGCACTGCCACTAGAGCTTGCACCCGCTTCCTGTGAAGCCTTTGTGGCCTTGTTGAATTCTTCAACAGCCTTTTGAGCCTCTTTTTGCAGTTTGGCCTAACGCTTGGCTCATTCTTTGGGGAATTCTTCACCCCTTCTGATGCTCGTGGGATCAGCTGTTTGACCAGGAGCCAACTATGGTCTTTTGCACGGGGGCTTGACAGCGAAATCCTTCATATATTTGGGAGTGACGTAATTGTAACTCCGCCATTCATAGGACCAGTACCTCTTGATCTTCTGCATGCGCGTCTTGCGCTGCTTGTCAGTCTCTTTTCTGTGAATTTCTTAATCGGGTATACAATATCCTGCTTACAGTTCATCTGGTATCTCAAAAGTTGTGTGTTCCTCTTTCCTCTTGCCTCCCTTCTGAGGCTTTTTGCCATCTGCCATTTTCTTCAACTGAGGGTTTTGAACTTTTGATGTTTCTGAAGAAGTCTGTAGATTTTCCTCAAGCAATGCTACAAATGAATTAAGTTGATGAGAACCAAGAGATTCGTCTGCAGACATGGGTACCTGTGAACAGAATATAGTTGCAAGGAAATTGAGAAGAGTCACATGTGTTCTCAGAGATTTTCAAAATAAAGCCCAGTTGAGGAAATTGACCCTTATCGTCTTGAAGAAATTTTCTAAGTGTTCTCGACTTAGATTTCAGAGCTGTACAGATTGAGGCAATTTCACAACTGAGGAATCTAATCATGAAGTGTAACCTAATTGAAATTACCAAGACTGACCAAAAAAGGAAGTGCTGAAGATTTGGGAAGAAGTGGTAAAAACAACACTTGAAGAATTTGAGAAAGTAAAAAGATCAAACTTCGGTAGTAAAAATAAGTTTTAATTACCCCAAGGATGAACTCGATGAACTGGACGATGAGTCAAAGGAAATCATCCGCGCAGATCTCTCGTGCCCTAACTTGGCGATGAAACACAGCTACGGCGACGGCGGAGGTGAAGAAATCCGCGGCTGGCGTGAATACGACGACGAAGAAGTCGAGGTAGTGAAGCTCTTGCTCTCCGGCGATGATGAAATCCAGTGGCGGTGCTAGGGTTTTGAGAATGACAGGGGCGCGAGAGTGAATGAACTAGGTTTGACATGGTCAAGCCATTATATAGGCGCGGTGAAAACTGAGTGGTCCGATACTTTTGGATGGATAAGCCCCTGGCTCTTCGCAGTTCTGCGACACGCGTCACACATGCATTTTGAGTGCGCTTATCCACGCATGGGGTGCACGGGATTAAGTTATTGTGGCAACCGCCAAAAATATGAATAGAAGTTTTTAAAGTATGTTCGCAATTTCTTCAGCTGTCAAGGACACAATGAAGACTTTGAACTATGTCAAATAGAACGCACATGAAGAGATTGTGAACAGAGTGGTTTGAGTTTAGCATAGAGGGGAGCGGGTTCGATCACATTCACATAGACAGAAAAACAACTTGAAGAAATAGCTATATGTGAATGCTGTAGAGGACATGAAAAAGTCAGACATATATAAATAGAAAGAATTGTCTCAAGCAATGAGGAACAACCACAAATTGCAAATGACGAAGAAAAACCAAATTGAAGCAAATCAAAAATGGGTGGTGGCGTTACCCACCATATAAGAACTGTAATGATTTTAGACACCGCGTACAATTGTCGTAGGGTACTGAGAATCAAGTTCTTCATTAATTTCTTCACACTTAGAGGGTTAGTCTTCATTGATTGAAGAAAAACGTTACTTCGTGTGTTGTGCATCAAAGTCATCAAGAATGCATAAGCGTTAGGATGTGTGTCCTTTTCAATGGACATTCAAAGATTCTAGGATGTTTAGCTCACACCGCAACATGCAAAACCTTCTCTCATCCAAGGCCTTAGTGAAGATATCCGCAAGCTGGTCTTCAGTCTTCACGTGGTTGATGACGATGTCTCCCTTCAGCACATGATCACAAAGAAAATGACGGATCGATATACCTTCTGATCAAAATCTTTATCATTTTCGTCAGTGTAGAGTTGACCATTTGTTGGCATTGGTATCTTGACGCCTTTGCAATCTTGCAATCCGAATTTCTTTAGGCAATCCTTGAGATATTTCTCCTGAGATATGAAGATGCCATTTCATTGTTGATGAATTTGAAGTCCGAGGAAGAATTTCAACTCCCCCATCATAGACATCTGATATTCTTCTTGCATCATATATGCAAATTCCTCACTGTATTTCTTGTTAGTGCAACCAAAGATAATATCATCAACATATATTTAGCATATGAACAGTTCACCATTATAAGATTTTGTGAAAAGAGTAGGATCAAGTGAACCGGGTTTGAAACCCTTTTTCTTCAGGAACTCCTTCAGTGTATCATACCAAGCCCTCAGGGCTTGCTTGAGACCATAGAGAGCCTTGTTGAGTCTGAAGACTTTGTCTGGATGCTTTGGGTCCTCAAAACCTGGTGGTTGAGCAACATATACTTCTTCCTCAAGCTTACCATTGAGGAATGCACTTTTCACATCCATTTGATATAAGAGGATATCATGATGGTTAGCATATGCAAGCAGTATACGAATGGCTTCAAGCCTAGCAACAGGTGCAAATGTTTCATAAAAATCAATACCCTCAACCTGTGTGTAGCCTTGAGCTACAAGACGGGCCTTATTCCTCACCACTTGGCCATTTTTGTCTTGTTTGTTGCGGTAGATCCATTTGGTGCCGATGACATTGTGCTTGCGTGGGTCGGGACGCTTGACAAGCTCCCACACGTTGTTGACCTGAAATTGATGCAATTCCTCTTGCATCACTTGAATCCATTCCGGTTCAAGAAATGCTTCATCAACTTTGGTGGGCTCTAAAATAGAGACAAACGCGTAATGCCCACAAAAGTTAGCTAAATGTGAAGCTCTTGAACGAGTGAGGGGACCAGGTGCATTGATGTTGTCGAGGATCTTTTGAATCTGCACTTCATTCGCCACTCATGGGTGTGCTGGACGAGGGCCTTGCTGTTGTTGTTGCCGTGCAGAATCCTCAACATCATTTTCCTCAGGATTAGCAGTTTCTTCATGACGAGGGATTAGTACTTCTTCATCAGCTATTTCTTCACTGGGCACAATTTCACCAGTGCCCATTAGCTTGATCGATTCCTCAGGAGGCATTTCGTCTAGCACAGGAGGCAGGTGCTCTCTTTGCGAGCCGTTAGTTTCATCGAACCGCACATCTACAGTTTCAACAACCTTGTGGTGGAAGGAGTTGAAGACTCTGTAGGTGTGCGAGTCCTTTCCGTAACCAAGCATAAAACCTTCATGTGCTTTTGGTGCTAATTTGGAACTATGATGAGGATCTCTAATCCAGCATTTAGCACCGAAGACTTTGAAATAACTCACATTGGGTTTCTTGTCAGTGAGGAGCTCATATGAGGTCTTCTTGAGGAATTTGTGAAGATATACCCGGTTGATGATGTGGCATGCAGTGTCAATTGCTTCAGGCCAGAAATGACGCGGTGTCTTGTATTCATCAAGCATAGCACATGCCATCTCGATGAGTGTTCTGTTTTTGCGCTCCACGACTCCATTCTACTGAGGCGTGTAGGGAGCAGAGAGCTCATGAGTGATACCAAGTTCATCAAGACAGTCGTCGAGGCCTATGTTCTTGAACTCAGTGCCGTTGTCACTCCTGATGTGCTTGATTTTGAGACCATAATTTATCATGGCCCAATTGGAGAATCGTCTGAAGACATCCTGAACTTCAGTCTTGTTGGAAATGATGTGCACCCAGGTGTAACGAGAGTAGTCATCAACAATGACGAGTCCATAGAGAGATGCTGCATTGGTTAGTGTGGCATAATGTGTGGGACCAAACAAATCCATATGAAGTAATTCAGAGGGACGAGTAGTGGTCATGATTGTCTTAGCCGTATGCTTGGATCTAGTCATCTTTCCAGACTCACAAGCACCACACAAATGATCTTTGACGAATTTGACTCCTTCGACGCCAATGATGTGCTTCTTCTTGACGAGTGTGCTCAAATTCCTCATGCCAGCGTGTCCAAGACATCGATGCCATAGCCAGCACTCTGAAGCTTTTGCCAGTAGACACGTGACAAGCTGAGGACCTAGTGAGAAATCTACAATATACAAATCACCTTTCCTAAAGCCTTCGAAGACTTTGGATTTGTCAGATTCTAATAGCACAATGCATCTATATTTGCCAAAGATGACAATCATATCAAGATCACAAAGCATTGAGACAGCATGAGGTTGTATCCTAGGGACTCGACAAGCATCACCTTTTCCATGTGTCGATCCTTTGAGATAGCAACCTTACCTAGACCCAATACCTTGCTTTTTTCCTTTGTCAGCCTATGTGATACGCTTCAGATGAGACGGAGTAAGGGGAGCGTCAGTGAGGAGATTCCTATCTCCAGTCATATGATTCGTGCAGCCACTATCCAAGACCCATTCAGTGGCTGATGGTGTATCATTCTGTAGAAGCATTAGTCTGACTTACAAATTCATATACTTCAAAGTGAAGAATATGATGATGATCAATTTCATCAGACAATTTCGTCAAGGAATAGTATTTAGCAGTATAGAGGGATGTGTGAAATGAGTTATTCATTTCATCATGATTAGCCTGCATCCCAACAGGCACTTTGTTAGGTCTTCAGCATATTCATCAGACATTTCAGTTGTCTGAAGACCTGACCCTGTAGAAGAGATTAGTTCTTCTTCTTAACCACCCACATCTGTATGGGTGGCTGAGAAGCAATGTAGCGAAGTGCATTAATGGAGAACTTAGGCATTGAGGTATATGCATTTCTCTTCACAGGAGGGTTGTAGTAATTGAATGAATAAGCAGAGAAATTCTTCGATGATTTGTGAACATAGTGGTTCGAAGAATAATGCTCATATTCATCAAATCTCTATTTGTTTCCCTACGAAACAGAGGCATTAGCACGACCATAAGTGGATCTGCATCCATTTGACGACTTTGATCCCTGTGAAGAATTTGCCCTGGGAGGTTTCTTCTTCATTGGTGGCGTCATGATGACATTCACCTGAAGATTTTCCAGAAGACTTTTAGGAACCCAGATTTTCTTCACAGGTGGACTGTTCCTGCAGTTAGTACCAATAAATCTGGCAAAGCCTTCACCATTTTGATTCTTGAATAGTTTATTGTTGGAGTCAAATGACTCATCTGAAGAATATGAAGTATCACAAGTATAGCCAGATAAAGTGGATGGATCTATTGGAGGTCCCTTTGCATCAACCCATGTGTTTTTGGGATACTGCTCAGGCTTCCAATACGAACCATCAGCGTTGAGTTTTCTCTCAAACGCAATACCCTCTTTCCTAGGGTTCCTGTGAAGAAGTTGCTTTTTGAGCATGTCACACAAGGTTTGATGCCCTTTGAGGCTTTTGTACATGCCAGTGACATACAATTCCTTCAACCCTGCATTTTCATCAGTATCACTGGTGGCTTCCTCAGATGAGGGGTTAGTTGGCACCGTAGCAGTTGAAGCAATCGAAAGTACATAAGCATTTGAACATTCAGCTGAAGAAGTTGCATTATCACGTTCAAGGCATTTTAGGCATGGTGCAACAAATTCTTCCTGAGCGGTACTGATCTGTCGAGCGAGGAGTGAATCATTTTCTTTTTGAGGATCATCATGAGATGCTCTCAGCTTCTCGAGATCTTGCTTCATTTGAAGAAATTCATAGGACAGCTTCTCATGTTCGGCTGAGAGGGACACATGACGACTTTCAAGTTCGTCATATTGAGACTTAAGCCTTCTAAGATCCTCAGACAAAGCTTGACTACGATCCATTTCCTCGTCCAATAGGTCATCGCTTTTGTCTAGCAGTTTTTGAATCTTTTCCATGGCATGCTGTTGCTCAGTTGCAATTTTAGCAAGTTTTTTATAGCTTGGTATAGATTCACAGTCAGAGTCGTCATCACTGGAAGTTTCAAAGTAAGCTTCTCGTGAGGTTACCTTTGCACCTCTTGCCATGAAGCAATAGGTGGGAGTGTAGTCATCAGCACAGTCATCATTGTTGGTGGAGTTACCATTATCCTCAAGGTCGAAGATGGACTTGCTAACGTACTCAGTAGCGAGTGCAAGGCTCGACACACCTGTGTCTGACTCCTCCTCAGATTCCTCAGCTTGCTGATCATCAGATTCTTCTTCAGAATCCATTTCCTTCCCAATGAATGAACAAGCTCTGCTAGAACTGGTTTTCTTGTGAGATGAGGACTTTGATGAAGACTTTGAGGACTTCTTCTTTTTGCCATCAGATTCATCATCATCCCTGCTCTTCTTGTTCTTCTTCTTTAGCCATAGAGAGGCAGTCGACGATGTAGTAGCCTGGCTTCTATCATTTGTGACAGGTTCTCTTGTTGTAGTCTCGAGCAGACGCTTCTCCAGTGTTCTTCGAGTCATACTTTGAAGATTTTCCAAAGTGGTTCTTCTTGGAAAACTTCTGGAACTTCTTCACCAGCATAGCCAGCTCTCTGCCAATTTCCTCAGCACCATCAGAACAGCTCTCATATTCCTCTTCTTCTTCAGATGAAGAAATAGCCTTGGCTTTTGCTTTAGCCTTCAGAGCGCGAGCACGACCATAGCTGGGTCCATACATATCTCTTTTCTCTGCTTGCTGAAATTCATGTGTGTTGAGCCTCTCAAGAATGCCAGCAGGATCTAGTGACTTGTAGTCAGGGCGCTCTTGTATCATCAGTGCCAAAGTGTCGAAGGAACTGTCCAGAGACCTCAGCAATTTCTTCACCACCTCATGATTGGTGATGTCATCAGCACCAAGAGCCTGAAGCTCATTGGAGATATCAGTGAGGCGATCGAAGGTTTGCTGCACATTTTCATTGTCGAGCCTCTTGAATCGATTGAAGAGATTTCGCAGAACATCAACTCGGGAGTCACGTTGAGTGGATACTCCCTCATTGACTTTGGAGAGCCGGTCCCAGATCAGCTTTGAAGTTTCCAAAGCACTCACTCTACCATACTGGCCTTTGTTCAGATGACCACATATGATATTCTTCGCTTGAGAGTCTAGTTGCTTGAATCACTTCACGTCAATGGCGTTGATGCTTGGAGCCACTGTGGGCACTCCATTGTCCACAACGAACCAGAGATCGTTGTCAATTGCCTCAAGATGCATTCGCTTCTTGTTCTTCTAGTAGGGGTAGTCTGTGCCATCAAAGATGGGGCACGCAGCGGATACCTTGATCATACCTGCAGTTGACATAACTAAAACTCTAGGTGGTTAAACCAAAATCACACAGAACAAGGGAGTACCTTGCTTTGATATCAATTAAATGTGCAGGTTAACTCCCAGAGGGGGATGAATGGGAGATTTTTAGAAATTCATCAAACTCCGAAGATTTGACAAAAATCAGAGTGACGAAATAGAAACAGGAGTGAAACTAGATCGACACAGATGTAACTAGCATGTAAAAGAAATACATACAAGTGAAGAACAAGTAGTCATACAAGCAAACATGCATGAACAAGCTGAACTGAAGAAATGATAAACAACATGATGAAAGTCCTTAGTTCAAATTCATCAGAAAAGTTGAGCACAAGTTCTTCAGCAGCATAAATGTGTAAAGGTAAAGGGGTGAGGAATTTGAAACTGGTAGGGCTTGATGAAGACACAGCGATTTGGTAGACCAGTTCCAGTTGCTGTATCAACTGTACGTGTCAGAAATCAGGCTCCGGGGACCCAAAGGTTCGAACACTGGGGTGAGCTCATTCCTACCGCTTCGTCCCGTACCACGGCGAAGCTACGGCGAGAGCGCGCTAGCGGGAGCGGGCCGGAGACATAGAGGTTTACCCAGGTTCGGGCCACCTTGTGCTATAAAACCCTACTCCTGCTAGGTTGTGATTGCTCTAGCGCGAGAGTACAATGTTCGGGCCGAAAGAGTCGATCCTCTCTATGGCGGCACCCTGCCCTCCTTTTATATCTGCCTTGGTCCTCTTCCCCCAAAAACATTGGCGGGAAGGGTTGCCACACAACGGAAAGTTTGAAGGGGGCAGGAGCACAGTCTATCCTGACAAAAGGTGGTCTTCATCTGCAAAGCGATTATCCATGATGCGCCGGTGGGCTCAGGGGTGACCTCCGCCCTGCGCGTCCATCATCTTGGTCTTCTTTCACGGACCAGGCAACCTTTGGGGGTTGCTTTGGGAAACGGAATGTTGGCCTTGCTCCCTTAGCATAAAAGGGGAAATCCTCTCCATCCGCGCCTGCTGGCGCGGCCTCTGTCGCCATTCATCGCCACGCGCGTCTCCCACGTGGTGGGCGCGAGACCGCGCGACCGAGCCGAACAACACTTGTCTTGCATACGTTCAGGAGGGTGCCTCGGGAGGCAACCTCGGGAGGCCGCCTCGCGAGAGGGCCTCGCGAGGCTCTCGGTGAAGCTGCAGCTGAGTCTTGCTTGCCCGCTCCCTGAGGAGGGGTCCTCGGGAGGCCAGAATCTCGTGAGGGGTCTTGCTCTAGGCGCCCGCTGGTGGCCGCCTATTGGGCCTCCGCCAGGCATTGCGTTCTGGGCCGCAGGCAGACGGGCCATGATACCTTGGGTTCCACGGGCCCGACAGTAGCCCCCGGGCCCGCGGTGCGCACGTTCCTGCCTATTCGGGGGCGAAACGATGCGGGCCCTAACCGCCTACGGGCAAGGCGCGACGCGTGGCGCACGATGTGACGGGGGACGCCCCCACTTCTCCCACGACGCCTTGGTAACTGCCCGCGCTGACATAAAGCCTGCCCGTGCACGGCACGAGACCTTCATTGCCTTCGTCTGCGCACTCCATCTCCCCGCATCTTCCTTCTTGCGGCCAGCTCCCCCTTCCTCTCCCGAAGCTTCGCCGCCCCAGACCTTGGCCGCGCCGCCATGGCGCCCCCCGGCAGGAAGGGAAAGGTGACGGAGGCGGCGATCGTGGAGGTGGTGCCGGAGCCTGCTCTGGGTAGGCCCACGATTGTCAATGCCGAGGGGCTTAACAAGGTGCGTCCGATGACCGTAGCCGCCTCCAATGAGTGGGGGGGCACTCGGATCTGGCCGGCTTCACGCCCGGCCGCTGACGTCCATGCTACCTCTGCCGCCCTCTACCTTCATACGCTCTTCGCTGGCCTGTTGCCGCTGTTCTCCGATTTCTTCAACGCCATTCTTTCACACTACCAGGTCCACACGCTGCATCTCGAGCCGAACTCCGTTCTTCTCCTTTCCACATTTGCCTTTTTATGCGAGGCCTTCCTGGGTGTGACGCCCTCAGTGGCGCTCTTTCGTCACTTTTTCAGCCTGAGGCTGTCAGCAGCGGATCAATGTTCCCGGTGTGCCTCATAGAAGAGAAAGCAGACGACGGTATCGACATGAGGCTCACCAAGGAGGTAGAGGGCTACAGGCGGCAATGGGTGTACGTGGATGCGACCCAATTCAGCCCCCTGCTGCAGCTACCGAGGGCTCCGGTGGCGAGAAGCTCCGGATGGGGGCATGAGAGGCTTGCCGATCCGAGGATGGCACGGGTGTGGAGGAGGTTGGCCGAGCTAAGGGCCACGAAAGTAACAGTGGTCATGGTCGTGAGGGAGTTCCTTCACCGGCGCATCGCTCCCCTCCAGCGACACTCCCGCCCGATGTGGGCCTTCACCGGCCCGGAGGACCCGATGCGGCTGAGCGCGGATAGCTTGCTGCCGGAGGTGCTGAACGAGGTGCTCCACACCCTGACTGGCGAGGAGGCAGCCGAACCACCTAGGGACGGGCTGCCCTTGTATCGCTACAAGAACAAGGTGGCGCTGGCCGGCGCAATGCCACGCTTCGACCAGTGGGGGCTGCTCACAGAGGGCCTCGAGCGGCCTCGGGACAACCCTTTGTTGGTAGTTCCTAGCTCGCTGGACCGTGGCGACGCCAGGGCCACGGTGGGCATCGCGGAGGACGGCGGCGACCCATCCGGGCGGACCCGCCGCCAACTCGTTCGCGGGCTTGGGGACGATGATGACGATACCCCGCTTGGGGCTGCGCCCACCATGCCCAACAGGACGGGGGGCATGGGGAGCCCCCGCACGGTGTCCGTGGAGCCGCGAACCGTCGGGGGTGGCGCCGAGGGTGAATCTTGTGGTCCCCCGCGAAGGAGGCGGGTGCTGAAGGCGGGGCCACCGAACCCCCGAGCCCTGCCCCGGGAACCGGTCATGGGAAGGGGCCCCGCGAGGACGACGACGACAGCGCCTTGCCGCGGCCACTGAAGAAGTGGAAATGGGTCGCCAATGATGAGTAAGCATCCGCCTTCCCTTCCTTTGCATCTGGCGCGCCGCCTGTGCCTGAGTCTTTGCTCTACACAGGTCCTCCCCGAGCAAGAAGAAGAAGAAGAAGAGGACCCCTGGCTTGGTGGGGGCAGCGGTGCCGGTTGCCTGGGCCGAGGGGCGCGAGGAAAACGCGCACCGTCCCGATGCTAGGGCCGGGCTTGAGAAGACGGTGGGACAGTTGGCCCCTCCTGAGCCGCATGAGCACATGGCCCGGGCGGTCCAAGCGGACGAGCCTCAGGAGGCGTCCTTAGGAGGCGGCTCCGCGGTCCCTGGGGCGCCCGTTGCGGGGGCGGACGTCGTGATAGTAGAGGCGGAGATGCCAGCTCTCCCACCATGCAACGCGGGTGGCGGAGGCGCTGTGGAAGGCCCGCGCGTCTTGCCGGTGCACAGAGCTTCCTCCGGGGGCACCAAGCCTCGGCAAGACGAAAAAGAGGCCCCTATGAGCCCTCCGCTCTTGGCGAGTGGCGCCGGGCCCTCGCAGGCCGCGATGGCGGAGGGCGACGAAGAGAACTCGGACTGGGCCCTGGTGCTCATGAGCAGCCGCACCATGATCACGCGCGGGGCTTTGCGGAATGCCATGGCTGCGCTAGGCCAGCTCGGAGCAGAGCTTCAGGCTGTAGAGGCACGCTTTGCTGAAGAGCGCCTGCGCCTAACCTGAGGGTGGCATCAACTTGAAGTTGCTGTTAAGCTGGGCCAGCGCCAAAATGAGGCTGCTCGCGTGAGAGGTGAGAAGGCCGCCGCCGACTCGAAGGAGGCCAGCGAGCACACTTTCCGAGAGGCCGAGGCGGCAGACAGTCGCCGCGAGGCGGCGGAGGCCCACGGAAAGGAGCTCCAGGATCAGAACACCGCGCTAGAACGGCAGCTCCAGGCGCGGGAAAATGCCATCTTTGCCCGCGAAGAGGAACTGGCGGCCTGTGAGGCGGACCTTGAGATCCGTGAGCGGGAGCTCGCACGGACGACGTCTGCGCAGGACCTGGAGCGCGAGCAGTTGGAGGTGCTGGAGCGCGAGGTAGCCACCGCTTAGGGCTCCTAGGCCCAGCGCCTGGACAAGGCCAACGCCAATCTGGTGGCCAAGGAGAAGAAGATTCAGGAGGACACCGACAGGAGGGTCGCGCAAAACCGCAAGGTGCTTGCCAAGGAGCACAACAAGAAACTGAAGCTGCAGGAGGACCACTTCAAGGCGAGACGCGAGGAGCTCCAGCAGTAGATTGCGGGCCTTAAGGAGGTGCTGACCGAAGAGGAAGCCCGGCGAGAGACCACGCTGAAGACCCAGGCCAATGCCGAGGCCGAGCTGGCCTCACTCCAGCTACAGGTGGGGGGCATCACCCGCATCATTGAGCAGGCCAAAGATGAGGCGGACCGGGCGTGAGGGCGGCAGCTCGAATGCGCCAAGATGTTCCGCTCCCTCGAGCTTCACGCCCGCAGCGCCCTGGGCTCCATTTGCAAGGAGAATCTTAGCAGCCCCCTCGAGACCCACGACGCCAGCTACCTCGACTTCTTTACCAAGCTCGTGGAGCGGCTCGAGGCCGGCACCAAGAAGGTGGACAGGATCATCGAGGGGGAGTGCCGTGACCTCCTCACCCAGGAGGCGACACGCATCTTCAGCAAACTTCTCCACACCAACCCCAACTTCAATTTCGATAGCGTGATGGCTCCTGTTCCCGAGGAGCTTCACGATGGCCTTGGGGAGGCGGTGGAGGACCACGTGGACGCGCTGCTAGCGAAGTTCTCCCACGGCAGTAGCGAGAGCTCCGGTGGAGCTGAGGAGGGTGAAGACGACGGCGATGGTAGCGATGATGACGGCGGCACATCCTCTTAAGCCTTTCTCTTTCATTATCCTGCATACAATTAACATGGCCCCGTGGGGGCATGAAGACAATGTCTTTTGCATTTAAGTACCTTATGATTTGTTGTAATGTATGTTTGTGCCCTCGTGAAGCTTTCTCTCGAGGCCTGCTTCTCTCTTTTTGCTTGCCTTTTGTGCTCTACGTCGTCAGGGCCAAGCCCCCGAGCGGGCTACAGCCGCCACTGGTATGCTAGGACTCGTGCCTAAGCAAGGCCAGGAGGTGTAGGGAACCGAGGGCGGTAAGAGCTCCCGAGGCGCGATGCTCAGGGAGCCCCCCTTTGACGTGTAAGCGGCTCGCAGAAGGAGAAACGCTAGCGCTCGGCGAGGTTGCTTGAAGGGGAAGCTTGGGAAATGGCGAGGGTGGCTCGCGAGGTAGTTAGACTTAGCTTTTGCGGTGGGTAGCGTCCGGTGAGCCACCACTTGTAGGGTGTGCTTTGCGAGGTTTTCGCTCGCAAGATCTCCTGCTGAGATGGCCGTCATAGGTTGGCTCCCGAGGCAGGGCCTGCGAAGCTTCCTGAGGCTCAAGGGGGCGTCTTGCCATTGGGCCACCTCGTGAGGCCTTCTAGGTGACCTGTTCCTGAGATAACTGCATGCAGAAAGTCCCACAACAGGGGAGTAGCGCACGCTCGCCGGCTCACTCATGGGCGTTACGCGAGGAGATAACACACCAAGGACCTTGGTGGGGTGGCGTGCACGAGAGCAGGCCCGCGAGCCAGAGCCGGGTTGCTTGGGTTTTTCAGCGTGGCTGGGACTGACCCGAGCACAGACACCGTGTCCAGCCCCCACCCGCGTGAGGCTCATGAGGGTGAACGTGAGCGCGCACGGCTCGTGAGGCAAAGATATGACGAAATACACCATGTATGGAAACTGAAGCTTTACTGAGATGCGACTGCCGTGTCCGGCACGGGTCAGCTTGAGGTTGGTGCAGCCCATGGGGCGCCCTCAGTTACACACCCAAAAGAGAAAAAGAGGGGCTGCCATGTCCAGCACGGGTCAGCTTGAGGTTGGTGGAGCCCGTGGGGCGCCCTCAGTCGATTGCTCCGCTAGCGCGGAGCATGGGGCTTCCACCGGGGTGTGGGTATGATCACGGCTCGATCGTCCCGCCAGCGCGGAGCATGGGGCTTCCACTTGGGCGTGGGCGGGAGCTCTCGCGTGCCTGTCAGGCGAACGCATTGAGAGTCTCGGGGCGTGTACAGCCCCATTTCGTTTGTACGCGTGAGGGTCACGGGTAGAACTTGCGGAGGTGTTGGATGTTCCATGTGTTGGGCACAGGAACTCCTTCCTTCGTCTCCAGCCGGGCGGCGCCCGGTCTGGAGACATGAGCTACCCTGAAAGGGCCTTCCCACATGGGTGAGAGTTTGTGGAGCCCCTCTCTGGAGAGGATCCTGTGTAGGACAAGGTCGCCGACCTCAAGAGTGCGAGGGCAGATGTTGCTGCTGTGATAGCGACGCAGGGCCTGCTGGTACCTTTCAGCGCGAAGAGCGGCCTGACGGTGGGCCTCCTCAAGGAGCAGCAGGTCGGCCTCTCGCGAGCCGTCCTGACGAGCCTCGTCGAAGGCAAGGACTCGTGGAGAGCCGTGCTTGAGCTCCGAAGGAAGGACCGCCTCAGCTCTGTAGACAAGGAAGAAAGGGGTCTCGCCGGTAGGCTTGGTTGCCGTTGTGCGGATGGACCATAGCACAGACTGCCGCTCGTCAAGCCAGCCCTTGCCGCAGGCTTCGAGCTTTTTCTTGAAGCTTCTCATCTTGAGGCCCTTGAGGACCTCGGCGTTGGCACGCTCGGCTTGGCTGTTGCTTCGCGGGTGTGCCACAGAGGCGTAGCAGATCTGCGTGCCAAGGCTGGCGCAGTAGGACTTGAAGAGGCCCCTTGTGAACTGGGAGCCATTATCGGTGATGATGCAGTTGGGGACGCCAAAGCGGCTCACGAGGCCCTTTATGAACTTGACGGCAGAGCCTGCCGGGATGGTGCGCACGGGCTCGACCTCTGCCCACTTGGTGAACTTGTCGATGGCGATGTAGAGGTAGCGGTAGCCGCCAGCCATGCGAGGGAAAGGCCCCAGGATATCTAGCCCCCAGACCGCGAAAGGCCATGAGAGGGGGATCGTCTGGAGGCCTTGCACCGGCTGGTGGATTTGCTTGGCATGGAACTGACATGCCTCGCAGGCTTGGACCAATGCGGTAGCGTCATGCAGCGCAGTGGGCCAGTAGAAGCCATTGTGGAACACCTTGCCGATGAGGGTGCGTGACGAGGAGTGGTGGCCGCAGTCTCTGCCGTGTATATCGGCGAGCAGCTCGCGCCCCTGCTCCTCAGAGATACACTGCAAGGAGACGCCATTCGGGCGCCTGTGGTATAACTCGCCGTCCTACAAGCAGTAAGTGGTGGCCTGGCAGACCACGCGTTCTGCCTCCGAGTCCTCCTCCGGGAGTGTGCCATGGAGCAGATAGGCCTTAACCTCAGCAGCCCAGCTGCCTGCTTGAGGCTACAGCGCCAGCAGCAGGCGGGCGCCTAAGGCCGGGCCGTAGTCAGGTGCGCCAGTGGGCGGAGCGGGCGGGAGCTCTTTGCGGAGCAGCGTGGCGCTTGCAATGGGTGGTGCAGTGGATGGCTTCAGGAGCCTTTCCTCAAAGATGCTAGGATCTTGAGGCTCTCAACGAGATGCCCGCTTGGCGATGTCGTCTGCTTCTTTGTTGCTGCCGCAGGGCACGTGCTGGAGCTCCAGGCCTAAGAAATGCTTTTCAAGTTTACGTACCTCCTCCAGGTTGGCAGCCATGTGCTCGTCCTTGGGCTTGTAGCTTTTGTTGGAGAAGTTGATGAGAAGCTATGAATCGCCCTTTATGGTGAGGCACTTGATGCCTTGGGCAAAAGCCGCCTTGAGGCCGGTGATGAGGCCCTCATACTCCGCGATGTTGTTGCAAACCTTGACGGTGTGACTGAAGTAGAGCTGCATGGCGTAGTAGAGCTTGTCTCCTGTTGGCGAGGTGAGCATGACTCCTGCCCCCGCGCCCTGCCTGGAGAAGGCGTCGTTGAAGTGCATGGTCAAGCCGCCAGGCGTCTCGTCCCCAGGCAGGAGGGATTCATCCTCACGAGGCTTCCCTTCATACGGGTCTGTCCACTCCGCCACGAAGTTGGCCAAAGCTGCGCCTTTGATGACTCTGGTGGTGCAGAACTCCAGCTGGAAGGCTTGCAGCTCGATGTTCCATTCGGCGATGCGGCCAACGGTGTTGGGGCTACGGAGGACTTGCTCCAAGGGGTAAGAAGAGATGACCTTGATGGGATGACCTTGAAAGTAGTGGCGCATCTTCCTGGAAGCAATGAGGAGCGCGAGGAGGAGCTTCTACTGCATGGGGTAGCGCTCGCGCGCATCCCTTAGCACCGTGTTGACGAAGTACATGGGGTGCTCGACGAGGCGCGTAGTTGCGATGGCAGCCTTTTCTTCAGGTGGCTCGCGAGGCTCGGCGGGCTCGGGAGGCTCACGCGGCTCAGGAGGCTCGCGAGGCTCGGAGGGCTCGGGAGGCTCACGAGGCTCGGGAGGCTCACGAGGCTTGGAGGGCTTCTCCTTAGCGCAGACGCGTTCCTCTCGCACCGCCATGAGCGCCGCGCTGGCCATTTGGGGGTTAGCTACCAAGTATACGAGCAAGGGCTCACGGGGGCGCGACGCGACCATGATGGGAGGGCTCGTGAGGTACCTCTTGAGGTCTTCAAAGGCGGCGTCTGCCTCAGGTGTCCATTTGAATTGGCCAGACCTCTTCATGAGCTTAAAGAACGGCAAGGCTCGCTCGCCGATCTTGGAGATCAAGCGCCCCAGGGAGGCCATGCATCCTGCCAAGCGCTGCAATTTCTTGAGGGTCTAGGGAGGACGCATTCTCTCGATGGCCTTGATCTTCTCAGGATTGGCTTTGATGCCACGGTGGGAGACCAGGAAGCCGAGGAGCTTGCCGGAAGGAACACCAAAGACGCACTTGTCAGGGTTGAGCTTGAGGTTGACCTTGCATGGGTTGGCGAACGTTTCCTCGAGATCCTCGATGAGGGACCCAGCCTCACGAGTCTTGACCATGATGTCATCGACGTAGGCCTCCGCGTTCCTCCCCATCTGAGGCCCCAGCATGATGCGCATCAGCCGCTGGAAGGTGGCGCCAGCACTCCTCAAGCCGAAGGGCATGCAGATGTAACAGGTGGAGGAGTCCACGCCCTAGCCGACGGGCGGCAGCCGAAAGGGGTCCTGAGGGCGGGCCTTGTTGAGGCTCGTGAAGTCGACGCACATTCATTCCTTGCCTCCCTTCTTGGGGACGATGACTGGGTTGGCAAGCCATTCAGGATGGCGAACCTCACGGACGACTCTAGCTTCTTGCAGCTTGTGCACTTCTTGAACAATGAACTCTTGCTTCTCGTGTGCCTGTGTTGGGGAACGTTGCATGGAAAACAAAAAAAATTCTACGCACACGCAAGATCTATCCATGGAGATGCATAGCTACGAGAGGGGGAGTGTGTCTACATACCCTCGTAGACCGTAAGCGGAAGCGTTAGAACAACGCGGTTGATGTCGTCGAACAGCTTCACGATCCAACCGACCGAGTACCGAACGTACGGCACCTCCGCGTTGAGCACACGTTCAGCTCGGTGACGTCCTCGACTTCTTGATCCAGCAAGACAGCGAGGTAGTGGATGAGTTCCGGCAGCACGACGGCGTGGTGACCGTGATGGTGATGCTATCTCCGCAGGGCTTCGCCCAAGCACTGCGAAAATATGACCGAGGGACAGAACTGTGGAGGGGGGCGCCGCACACGGCTAAGACAATGTTGTGTCTACTTTGGGGCGCCCCCTCTCCTCTATTTATATATGTGTAGGGGATTGGAGTAGAAGGAATAGTGCCACATGAACAGTACCACGTGAACAGTATACACGTGGACTTGGACTCCAAAGTCCAATCCTATTCCTACTAGGACTCTCCTTTTTTCCTTCCCTAGCTGCGTGGGCTTTTGAGGACTTGGTGCGCCTGGCCCAATAAGGCCAGGGCGCCTCCCCTTAGCCCATGCCAGCCCTTGGGACGTGGTGGACCCACTTGTGGACTTCCGGACCCCTCCGGAATCCTCCGGAACCTTCTGGAAGCTTCCCGGTACAATACCGAAAAAAACTTCACCTTTTTCCGGAACCCAAAATATGACTTCCCATATATAAATCTTTACCTCTCGACCATTCTGAGACTCCTCGTGACGTCCGGGATCTCATCCGGGACTCCGAACAACATTCGGTTACCAATTCACATAACTCATATAACACTATATCGTCAACGAACGTTAAGCGTGCGGACCCTACGGGTTCGGGAAAGATGTAGACATGACTGAGACGCCTCTCCAGGCAATAACCAATAGCGGAACCTCGATGCTCATATTGGTTCCTACATATTCCACGAAGATCTTATCGGTCGAACCGCAATGACAACATACGTAATTCCCTTTGTCCGTCGGTATGTTACTTGCCCGAGATTCGATCGTCGGTATCTCCATACCTAGTTCAATCTCGTTATCGGCATGTCTCTTTACTCATTCCGTAATACATCATCTCGTAAATAACTCCTTAGTCACTTTGCTTGCAAGCTTCTTATGATGTGCATTACCGAGAGGGCCCAGAGATACCTCTCCGAAACACGGAGTGACAAATCCCAGTCTCGATCCATGCCAACTCAACGGACACCTTCGGAGATACCTGTAGAGCATCTTTATGATCACCCAGTTACGTTGTGATGTTTGATAGCAGACAAGGTATTCCTCCGGTATCCGGGAGTTGCATGATCTCATGGTCTGAGGAACATGTATTTGACATTCAAGAAAGCAGTAGCAATAAACAGAACGATCATATGCTAAGCTAACGGATGGCTCTTATCCATCACATCATTCTCCTAATGATGTGATCCCGTTATCAAATGACAACTCATGTCTATGGTTAGGAAACCTTAACCATCTTTGATCAACGAGCTAGTCTAGTAGAGGCTCACTAGGGACACGGTATTTGTTTATGTATTCACACATGTATTTAAGTTTCCGGTCAATACAATTCTAGCATGAATAATAAACCTTTATCATGAACAAGGAAATATAAAACAATAACAACTTTATTATTGCCTCTAGGGCATATTTCCATCAGTCTCCCACTTGCACTAGAGTCAATAATCTAGATTACATAGTAATGAATCTAACACCCATGGAGTTTACTAGAGTCAATAATCTAGTTCACATCACCATGTGATTAAGACTCAAAGAGTTCTAAGGTGTGATCATGTTTTGCTCGTGAGAGAGAATTTTAGTCAATGGATCTGCAATATTCAGACCCATGTGTACTTTGCAAATCCTTATGTCATACTGTAGATGCTGCTATCACGCTTTACTTGGAGCTATTCCAAATGACTGCACCATTATACGTATCCGGTTTGCTACTCAGAGATATCCAGATTGGTGCCAAAGCTTGCATCGACGTAACCCTTTACGACGAACTCTTTATCACCTCCATAATCGAGAAACATTTCCTTAGTCCTTTAGTTACTAAGGATAATTTTGACCGCTGTCCAGTGATCCACTCCTGGATCACTCTTGTACCCCCTTTGCCAGACACGTGGCAAGGCACACATTAAGTGTGGTACACAGCATGGCATACATTATAGAACCTATGGCTGAGGCATAGGGAATGACTTTCATTCTCTCTCTATCTTCTGCCGTGGTCGAGCTTTGAGTCTTACTGAACTTTACACCTTACAATACAGGCAAGAACTCCTTCTTTGACTGATCCATTTTGAACTCCTTCAAAATCTTGTCAAGGTATGTACTCATTGAAAGTCTTATCATGCGTCTTGATCTATCTCTATAGATCTTGATGCCCAATATATAAGAAGCTTCACCGAGGTCTTTCATTCAAGTATCCTTTTATGCCATCCAGAAATTCTATATCATTTACAATCAACAATATGTCATCCACATATAATATTAGAAATGCTACAGAGCTCCCACTCACTTTCTTGTAAATACAGGCTTCACCGTAAGTCTGTACAAAACCATATGCTTTGATCACCTCAACAAAGCGTATATTCCAACTCCGAGATGCTTGCACCAGTCCATAGATGGATCGCTGGAGCTTGCACACTTTGTTAGCACCCTTATGATCGACAAAACCTTCTGGTTGCATCATATACAACTCTTCTTTGAGAAAACCATTAAGGAATGCAGTTTTGACATCCATTTGCCAGATTTCATAATCATAAAATGCGGCAATTGCTAACATGATTCGGACAGACTTAAGCAACGCTACGGGTGAGAAAGTCTCATTGTAGTCAACCCCATGAACTTGTCGAAAACCTTTCGCGACAAGTCGAGCTTTGTAGATAGTGATATTACCATCAGCATCCGTCTTCCTCTTAAAAATCCATTTATTCTCAATGGCTTGCCGATCATCGGGCAAGTCCACCAAAGTCCACACTTTGTTCTCATACATGGATCCTATCTCAGATTTCATGGCCTCAAGCCATTTGTCGGAATCCGGGCTTATCATAGCTTCTTCATAGTTCGTAGGTTCGCCGTTGTCTAACAACATAACTTCCAGAACAGGATTACCGTACCACTCTGGTGCAGAATGTACTCTGGTCGACCTACGAAGTTCAGTAGTAACTTGATCTGAAGTTTCATGATCTTTATCATTATCTTCCTCTCTTATTGGTGTAGGCATCACGGGAACGGTTTTCTCTGATGAGCTACTTTCCAATTCGAGAGAAGGTACAATTACATCATCAAGTTCTACTTTCCTCCCACTCACTTCTTTCGAGAGAAACTCCTTTTCTAGAAAGGACTCATTCTTGGCAACAAAGACCTTGCCTTCGGATCTGTGGTAGAAGGTGTACCCAATTGTTTCTTTAGGGTATCCTATGAAGACGCACTTCTCCGCTTTGGGTTCGAGCTTATCAGGTTGAAGCTTTTTCACATAAGCATCGCATCCCCAAACTTTAAGAAACGACAGCTTAAGTTTCTTGCCAAACCATAGTTCATACGGTGTCGTCTCAACGGATTTAGATGGTGCCCTATTTAACGTGAATGCAGCTGTCTCTAATGCATAACCCCAAAACGATAGTGGCAAATCGGTAAGAGACATCATAGAACGCACCATATCCAATAAAGTATGGTTACGATGTTCGGACACACCATTACGCTGTGGTGTTCCAGGTGGCGTGAGTTGTGAAACAATTCCACATTTTCTTAAATGAAGGCCAAACTCGTAACTCAAATATTTGCCTCCGCGATCAGATCGTAGAAACTTTATTTTCTTGTTACGATGATTCTCTACTTCACTCTGAAATTCTTTGAACTTTTCAAATGTTTCAGACTTGTGTTTCATCAAGTAGATATACCCATATCTACTCAAATCATCTGTGAAGGTTTAGAAAATAACGATACCCGCCGCGTGCTTCAGCATTCATCGGACCGCATACATCGGTATGTATTATTTCCAACAAATCAGTAGCTCGCTCCATTGTTCCGGAGAACGGAGTTTTAGTCATCTTGCCCATGAGGCATGGTTCGCAAGTATCAAATGATTCATAATCAAGAGGTTCCAAAAGTCCATCCGCATGGAGTTTCTTCATGCGCTTTACACCAATATGACCTAAACGGCAGTGCCACAAGTATGTTGCACTATCATTATCAACTTTGCATCTTTTGGCATCAATATTATGAATATGTGTATCACTACGATCGAGATTCAACAAGAATAAACCATTCACAAGGGTGCATGATCACGAGGGATATTATTCATATAAACATAATAACCATTATTCTCTGACTTAAATGAATACCCGTCTTGCAATAAACAATATCCAGATATAATGTTTTATGCTCAACGCAAGCACCAAATAACCATTATTTAGGTTTAATACTAATCCCGAAGGTATTACGAGCGTGTCGATATTGATCATATCAATCTTGGAGACACTTCCAACACATATCGTCACCTCGCCCTCAGCTAGTCTCTGTTACTCTGCAGCTCCTGCTTCAAGTTACTAATATTAGCAACTGAATCGGTATCAAATACCCAGACGCTGCTACGAGCACTAGTGAGGTACATATCAATAACATGTATATCAAATATACCTTTGTTCACTTTGCCATCCTTCTTATCTGCCAAATACTTGGGGCAGTTCCGCTTCCAGTGACCAGTTCCTTTGCAGTAGAAGCACTCAGTTTCAGGCTTGGGTCCAACTTTGGGTTTCTTCGTGGGAGCGGCAGCTTGCTTGCCATTCTTCTTGAAGTTCGCCTTCTTTCCCTTGCACTTTTTCTTGAAACTAGTGGTCTTGTTAACCATCAACACTTGATGCTCCTTCTTGATTTCTACCTCCGCCGATTTCAGCATCGCGAAGAGCTCGGGAATTGTCTTCTCCATCCCTTGCGTATTATATTTCATCACGAAGCCTTTATAGCTTGGTGGCAGTGACTGAAGAACTCTGTCAATAACACTCTCAACTGGAAGATCAATTCCCAGCTGAGTCAAGTGGTTGTGGTATCCAGACATTCTGAGTATGTGTTTACTGACAGAACTGTTCTCCTCCATCTTACAGCTGAAGAACTTGTTGGAGACTTCATATCTCTCAACCCGGGCATTAGCTTGAAATATCAATTTCAGCTCTTGGAACATCTCATATGCTCTGTGGCGTTCAAAACGCTTTTGCAGTCCCGGTTCTAAGCCGTAGAGCATGGCACACTGAACTATCGAGTATTCATCAGATCGAGCCTGCCAGGCGTTCACAACGTCTGCAGCAGGTCCATCACCTAGCGGTGCATCAAGGACATAATTCTTCTGTGTAGCAATGAGGATAATCCTCAAGTTACGGACCCAGTCCGTGTAGTTGCTACCATCATCTTTCAACTTAGCTTTCTCTAGGAACGTATCAAAAACAGGGGAGCTGCAACGCGAGCTATTGATCTACAACATAATTTGCAAAGACTATCAGGACTAAGGTCATGATAAATTAAGTTCAATTAATCAAATTACTAATGAACTCCCACTTAAATTAACATCCCTCAAGTTAACTAAGTGATACATGATCCAAATCAACTAGCCCATGTCCGATCATCACGTGAGATGGGATAGTCATCAATGGTGAACATCTCCATGTTGATCATATCTACTATATGACTCATGTTCGACCTTTCGGTCTCCAGTGTTTCGAGACCATGTCTGTACATGCTAGGCTCGTCAAGTTTAACCCAAGTATTCTGCTTGTGTAAAACTGGCTTACACCCGTTGTATGTGAACGTAGAATCTATCACACCCGATCATCACGAGGTGCTTCGAAACGACGAACTTTAGCAACGGTGCATACTCGGGGAGAACACTTTTATCTTGAAATTTAGTGAAGGGATCATCTTATAATGCTACCGTCGTTCTAAGCAAAATAAGATGCATAAAGGATAAACATCACATGCAATCAAAATATGTGACATGATATGGCCATCATCATCTTGTGCTTTTGATCTCCATCTCCAAAGCATCGTCATGATCTCCATCATCACCGGCTCGACACCTTGATCTCCATCATTGCGTCGTGGTCGTCTCGCCAATTATTGCTTCTACAACTATTGCTAACGCATAGCGATAAAGTAAAGCAATTACATGGCGCTTGCATTTCATACAATAAAGAGACAACCATAAGGCTCCTGCCGGTTGCCGATAAATTACAAAACATGATCATCTCATACAATAACATATATCACATCATGTCTTGACCATATCACATCACAGCATACCCTGCAAAAACAAGTTAGACGCCCTCTACTTTGTTGTTGCAAGTTTTACGTGGCTGCTACGGGCTTCTAGCAAGAACCGTTCTTACCTACGGCACAAAACCACAACGGTGATTTATCAAGTTTGCTGTTTTAACCTTCAACAAGGATCGGCTGCAGTCAAATTTGACTCAACTAAAGTAGGAGAAACAGACACCCGCCAGCCACCTTTATGCAAAACAAGTTGCATGTCTGTCGGTGGAACCGGTCTCATGCCCGTGGACATGTAAGGTTGGTCCGGGCCGCTTCATCTTACAATACCGCCGAATCAAAATAAGATGTTGGTGGTAAGCAGTATGACGATCAATGCCCACAACTCTTTGTGTTCTAATCGTGCATATCATCTACGCATAGACCTGGCTCATGATGCCACTGTTGGGAACGTTGCATGGAAAACAAAAAAATTCTACGCACACGCAAGATTTAGCCATGGAGATGCATAGCTACGAGAGGGGGAGTGTGTCTACGTACCCTCGTAGACCGTAAGCGGAAGCGTTAGAACAACGCGGTTGATGTCGTCGAACAACTTCACGATCCAACCGACCGAGTACCGAACGTACGGCACCTCCGCGTTCAGCACACGTTCAGCTCGGTGACGTCCTCGACTTATTGATTCAGCAAGACGGTGAGGTAGTGGATGAGTTCCGGCAGCACGACGGCATGGTGACGGTGATGGTGATGCTATCTCCGCAGGGCTTCGCCCAAGCACTGCGAAAATATGACCGAGGGACGGAACTGTGGAGGGGGGCGCCACACACGGCTAAGACAATGTTGTGTCTACTTTGGGGCGCCCCCTCTCCTCTATTTATATATGTGTAGGGGCTTGGAGTAGAAGGAATAGTGCCACGTGAACAGTAACATGTGAATAGTACCGTTTGAATAGTACTCACGTGGACTTGGACTCCAAAGTCCAATCCTATTCCTACTAGGACTCTCCTTTTTTCCTTCCCTAGCTGCGTGGGCTTTTGAGGACTTGGTGCGCCTGGCCCAATAAGGCCAAGGCGCCTCCCCTTATCCCATGCCAGCCCTTGGGACGTGGTGGACCCACTTGTGGACTTCCGGACCCCTCCGGAATCCTCCGGAACCTTCTGGAAGCTTCCCGGTACAATACCGAAAAAAACTGCACCTTTTTCCGGAACCCAAAATATGACTTCCCATATATAAATCTTTACCTCTCGACCATTCCGAGACTCCTCGTGACGTCCGGGATCTCATCCAGGACTCCGAACAACATTCGGTTACCAATTCACATAAATCATATAACACTATATCGTCAACGAACGTTAAGCGTGCGGACCCTACGGGTTCGGGAATGATGTAGACATGACTGAGACGCCTCTCCGGTCAATAACCAATAGTGGAACCTGGATGCTCATATTGGTTCCTACATATTCCACGAAGATCTTATCGGTCGAACCGCATTGACAACATACGTAATTCCCTTTGTCCGTCGGTATGTTACTTGCCCGAGATTCGATCGTCGGTATCTTCATACCTAGTTCAATCTCGTTACCGGCAAGTTGTTTTACTCGTTCCGTAATACATAATCCCGTAACTAACTCCTTAGTCACTTTGCTTGCAAGCTTCTTATGATGTGCATTACCGAGAGGGCCCAGAGATACCTCTCCGAAACACGGAGTGACAAATCCCAGTCTCGATCCATGCCAACTCAACGGACACCTTCGGAGATACCTGTAGGGCATCTTTATGATCACCCAGTTACGTTGTGACATTTGATAGCACACAAGGTATTCCTCCGGTATCCGGGAGTTGCATGATCTCATGGTCTGAGGAACATGTATTTGACATTCAAGAAAGTAGTAGCAATAAACAGAACGATCATATGCTAAGTTAACGGATGGCTCTTATCCATCACATCATTCTCCTAATGATGTGATCCCGTTATCAAATGACAACTCATGTCTATGGTTAGGAAACCTTAACCATCTTTGATCAACGAGCTAGTCTAGTAGAGGCTCACTAGGGAGACGGTATTTGTTTATGTATTCACACATGTATTTAAGTTTCCGTTCAATACAATTCTAGCATGAATAATAAACCTTTATCATGAACAAGGAAATATAAAATAATAACAACTTTATTATTGCCTCTAGGGCATATTTCCATCAGCCTGGCGTCATGCCTTTTGCTTGACTGGGCGTGCGTTGGGGCACACTGCTAAGTGGTGCTCGATCACCTCCCTCGGTACACCGGATAAATCAAATGCCTTCCTGGCGAAAACATTCGAGTTTGCTCGAAGGAAGGTGATGAGCACGCCTTCCTATGCAGGAGAAAGGCAGGTGCCGACGGTGAAGGCAGGGCCTGAGCCACTGCCGTGAACCGACACCTTCTTCGTCTCGGCGCGATCCTGAGAGAACAGATGCTTCCTCTTCGCGGGCGCGGCCTCAGGAGGCTCGACCGCATCCTCGTCGGCTGGATGGGCGGTAGCGGCAGCCTTGTAGGCGTGCTCAAGGGAGTAGATCATGTCCTTCTCGTCGCAGGAGACGGTGATGATGCCGCTGTAGCCAGGCATCTTGAGGACGTTGTAGGTGTGGTGAGTCACCGCCATGAACTTGGCGAGCGCGGGGTAGCCCAAGATGGCGTTGTAGGGCAGGCCGAGGTGGGCGACGTTGAAGTCGATGAGCTCAGTGTGGTACTTCTTGCGGGTGCCGAAGGTGACAGCGAGGCACACCTGCCCCAGAGACAGCATGGAGACATCGATCACGCCCGCGAAGGGCCTCGTCGGCATGAGCTGCTCGTAAGGCACCTGGAGCTGCTCGAAGGTCTCGATGGAGAGCACGTTAAGGCCCGCGCCTCCGTCGATGAGGGTCTTGGTGACCGCGACATTGCTGATGGTGGGAGTGCACAACATGGGGAGCAAGCCTGCGGTGGTCGTGGACTTGGGGTGGTCCTTGGAGTCGAAGGTGATGGCGTACTGTGACCACTTGAGGGGCTGAGCGGCCTCAGGCTTCGGGAGGGCGGCGTTCACCTCGCGAGAGAACTTCTTGAAGTGGTGATTGGACGTGGGAGCCTGAGCCCCGCCGAGGATGCAGGCAACCACGCGAGGCTCCTGGTAGCCCCCAGCGCCCTCGTCAGGCTAGTTGACGTCTTTCCTCCGGGGTGGCGGCGGCAGCGGCGGAAGAGTGGCATTGGCCTGAGGGTTTGCCTCACGAGGCTGATCGCGCCAGGCAGCCTCGCGAGGCTGGTCACGCCAGCCTTGGCGGAAGTTGCCGTTGCCGTTGCGGCTGTCCCAGTGGTTGCCGCTGCGGCCACCTCCGCTGCCAGCGCCGCGGTCGTTGCGGTCGCCTCGGCGGCCCAGGTGCTCGTCGTGGAGCAGCTTGAGCTCCTGGCAGTCTTTGGTGCTGTGGGAGTTCACATTGTGGTAGACACAGAGCGGCCGGCCGTCCTCCCTGGGCTCGTCGCGGTCACGGCCGCACTTCTACTCGGGCTCCGCCGCAAGCACGGCAGGGCCCTTACGCTTGACATCCTTGCTCTTGGCCTTGGCGGCGTCAGGCGCTACATCGGAGTCATTGTGGATGAAGAGGCGACCTTCTTCAGCCTTGGCGCACTTGTCGACGAGGTTGAACAGCTCAAGCACCGAGTCCAGCTCGTCGTTGATGGCGAGCTTCTCGTGCATCTTGACATCCGCGACGCCGGTGGAGAATGCAGAGATGACGGCCGCGTCGGAGGCACACGGAATCTTGTTGCGCACCTGGCTAAAGCGCTGGATGTACTTGCGGACGGTCTCATCTGGGCGCTGCCGCACATGCCGCAGGTCGTTGATCGTGAGGGAGCGGTCGTGCGTGCCCTTGAAGTTGGCGATGAACTGGCTGCAGAGCTCGCCCCACGACGAGATTGACGCCTCAGGGAGGTTCATGAGCCAAGAGTGTGGGCCGTACTTTAGGGCCATGGGGAACCAGTTTGCCATTACCTTGTCATCGCCGTTCGCCGCCTCGACGCTCAGCGCATAGAGCTGAAGGAACTCTGCGCGGTTGGGGGTGCCGTCGTAGCGTGGTGGCAGGTCCGGCTTGAACTTGGCGGGCCACACCACCTACCGCAGCACGTGAGTGAAGGCGCGGCATCCCACGCCGCTCGAGGGAACACCGTTGGCGGGGGCGGCATGGTTCTGGTGCCCAACCACCGCGACCTCCTGGACGGTCCGGTCTTGGCGCCGGCGCTACTGCTCGAGGAGCACACGCACATCAGGTGGTGCGCGGCAGCCGATCTGGCAGCTGGCCTCGTCTCAGACTGGCGAGGATGCACCGCGGGACGGCTCACGCGCCCACGCATTGTGCTGGTGCCCGGCGAGCTCGTTGCACAGAGGAGGTGGCAGGGGAGCGCCATGCGCGACGTCCCCAGCATGAGACGGCGGAGGGCGGAGCGAGTGGGAAGGCGTCGGAGCGTCCCCAGCGGCGTTGACGAGTTCGGTGATGCGACCAAGCCAGGCGTCGTAGCCGGTATCAGCTGGACGGTAGCGAAGCAGCTAACGCACCATGAGCAGCGCGGCCTGCGTGTTCAGCGGCCCACGGTGGATGAGGGAGGAGGAAGCCATGGCGGTGCGGCCATCTGCCTGCACGGAGGGGTGTAGGGAGGAGTCCTGCTGCTCCCGGGCGGCAGGGTCGGTGGTGGCAGCGCCTCAACGTGGCGGCGGCGGTTGGCGTGGCCCACCGGCTTCGTCTGGGCCACGCGACCCACCCTGCGCTCCGCGCGCTCACGGCGAGCGTCGGCCATGAAGCTGGTGGAGTGGAGGACGGAGTGGAAGAACAGTAGCGCACCCCTACCTGGCGGGCCAAATGTCGGAGGTCGGGCTCCAGGGACCCAAAGGTTCGAACACTGGGGTGAGCTCGTTCCTACCGCTTCATCCCATACCACGGCAAAGCTACGGCGAGAGTGCGCTAGCGGGAGCGGGCCGGAGACACAGCGGTTTACCCAGGTTCGGGCCACCTTGCGGTGTAAAACCCTACTCCTGCTTGGTTGTGATTGCTCTAGCGCGAGAGTACAAGGTTCGGGCCGAAAGAGTCGATCCTCTATACAGCGGCACCCTGCCCTCCTTTTATATCTGCCTTGGTCCTCTTCCCCCGAAAACATTGGCGGGAAGGGTTGCCACACAACGGCAAGTTTGAAGGGGGACAGGAGCGCAGTCTATCCTGACAAAAGGTGGTCTTCGTCTGCAAAGTGATTATCCATGACGCGTCGGTGGGCTCAGGGGTAGTCCATCATCTTGGTCTTCTTTCACCGATCAGGCAACCTTTGGGGGTTGCTTTGGGAAACGGGCTACTGGCCTTGCTCCCTTAGCACAAAAGGGGAAATCATCTCCATCCGTGCCTGCTGGCGCGGCCTCTGTCGCCATTCGTCGCCACGCGCGTCACCCACATGGTGGGCGCGACACCACGCGACCGAGCCAAACAACACTTGTCTTGCATACCTTCAGGAGGGTGCCTCGGGAGGCAACCTCGGGAGGCCGCCTCGTGAGGCTCTCGGTGAAGCCGTGGCTGAGTCTTGCTTACCCGCTCCATGAGGAGGGGCCCTCGGGAGGCCAGAACAGCACTTGTCTTGCATACCTTCAGGAGGGTGCCTCGGGAGGCCGCCTCGTGAGGCTCTCGGTGAAGCCGCGGCTGAGTCTTGCTTGCCCGCTCCGTGAGGAGGGGTTCTCGGGAAGCCAGAACCTCGTGAGGGGTCTTCCTCGAGGCGCCCGCTGGTGGCCGCCTATTGGGCCTCTGCCAGGCATTGCGTTCTCGGCCGCAGGCAGACGGGCCATGATACCCTGGGTTCCACGGGCCCGACAATACGTCTGGTTGAGGCGGCTAAGTCTTACCTCGGAGGACACTTAGTCCTCACCGTATTCCTCTTGAGCTAAGGTCACTTAGACCTCGCCCAATCACTCGTGGTAAGTTTTCAAGGTAGACTTCCAAAACCTTCACAGACTTGTTCACCGGCACACCACAATTACACTTGGGTGCTCAGAACATGACGCCTAACCGTCTAGAAGAATGACAGTCTTCAAAGGTAATAAGCGTCGGATCACACAGATCAACTTCTTTAGTGATGCTCAATCACTTAGGCTCTGGTTGGGTTTTTCCTCACTTGGGTTCTCACAAAGTCGTCAGAGGAAGGGTTGCTCTCAAATGACAAGTGTCAAGTTCTCTCTAGAGCAGCCAACCAACTAGTGGTTGTGGGGGGCGGCTATTTATAGCCAGGGGCAACCCGACATGAATTGTCATAAATGCCCTTCTCAGACATGACCGTTGTCAGGATAAGAATTCACTCGACAGCTGGCACGCGGCGCAGCAACGGTCGGAAATTAAGCTCTCAATTTCGTCGGGGCTCTCTATTTCCTCATGATAGGTAGATCGCACTGGCGAAATCCTAACTCCTCAGCCTGACCAAATTCATCAGAGACCAGATGAACTTCATCACTGTCACTGTCAAATTCGTCAGCTGTTCCGGAGGTTTCCAAAGGCTTCACTCGAAGCGGCTGTAAAGTGTATAGGTTTGAGCATCGCTTTCAAGTATGAAATATATTTCACCTAGACCCCCTTTGACAGTACGGTTTTTCGTATGACTCAAATAAGAAGAAAAAGAAACTATGAAAAACAAAGTCTTCAAGCTTCCAAGTCTTCACATCAATTTCCTGAAAGGCCGCACCAATTTCTTTGCTTGAACAAATACATTTTTAGGGGTTGACTTCCGTGTTTAAACCAAGTCTTCAGGGACTATTTTCCCCTATGTACACTCACAAACTTATTAGTCTCTTAAATTATTTGTCTTCAATACTCCAAAACCACTAAGGGGGCACTTGATGCACTTACAAAAAAAATATAGAGGGGAACCTAAAACTTTTTCAAAAGAAAAGTGAAAGTGAGAAAGACGAGCACCGTTGAAGTGGGGGATATCCTTGAACTTTGTTCATGCCCATGAAAACTTTGTGAATCTTGAATTACAGAAACTTTTCAACAAAAATAATTAACCCCTTGTACAAATCCATTGTATTATAAAAATAATGTGCCAAGCTTTACCTTTAGGATTTTTAAATAGCTTGTTCGGTGTGTGCTGTGAAAAAACAAAAACTTTTGCTGTAGTATTTGAATTTACATATTTTACTGGGTGTGCAAAAATACTGAAATTTTTACACAGTACTTCTATGAATTTTTTTTATTTTTTCCTAATTTTTCAGAATTTTTGGACTTACAGAAGTATAAGTTTCATCTGCATCTTTATAGACTATCCTGTTTTCATAGATTCCTGTTATAGTTTCTTTATTTGCTTATGTTTGAAATCTTGTTGAGCCCCATTGACTTGGGAGCCATATAATTGTGATAGTATACAGTGCGTAATGTTTGATTATAATTATACAATAAAGTTACAACAGGACATGATGGGATTTGATGTTATATGTACTAACCCTTCTAATAAAAAGTTCGGTTAAGTTTTGTGTGGATGAAGTGTTCGAAGATTGAGGAGGTATCGATATGAGAGGAATAAGGAGAGGCAAGAGTTCAAACTTGGGGATGCCCAAGTCACCCCAAGTAAATATTCAAGGAGACTCAAGCGTCTATGCTTGGGGATGCCCCGGAAGGCATCCCATCTTTCTTCTTCAACAATTATCGGTATGTCTCGGTTTTTGTTTTGTTCACATGATATGCGTAAATTCTTGGAGCATCTTTTGTGTTTATTTTTCCTTTTTCTTTTATGCACCATGCTGGTATGAGATAGTCCTTGGTTGATTTATATAATGCTTCATGCACTTCACTTATATCTTTTGAGTATGGCTTTATAGAATGCTTCATGTGCTTCACTTATATCAATTGAAGTTTGGATGCTTGTTTCTCTACATAGGAAAAACTTCACTTATATTTATTAGAGCATGGTCTTTGGTAGAAAGAATTAAAACTCTCATGCTTCACTTATATCTATTTAGAGAGTCAACATGAATTGGTCATTCACATGGTTAGTCATAAAATCCTACATAAAACTTGTAGATCACTGAATATGATATGTTAGATTCCTTGCAATAGTTTTGCGATATTGAGGTGGTAATATTGAGGCATGCTAGTAACAGAATTAAAGTTGAGTATTAATAATGGTGTTAAGGGAAGTTAGTCTTTACGCAAGTAAATCCTCACGCATGTAAAGTGGTGGCCGCTGGCATTAGCAGTGAGGTCGGAGCATGATTTATCGTTGATTGAGTCTTTGTGTTGTTCGGATCAGGGGCGCGCGATGGTTAACTCCTCCCAACCTCCCCCCTAGGGGCATGCAAGTAGTACTTTGTTTTGAGGGCTAATAGGCTTTGCAATAAGTATGTGAGTTCTTTATCACTAATGTGAATCCATGGATTATACGTACTCTCACCCTTCCGCAATTTGCTAGCCTCTTCGGTACCGTGCATTGCCCTTTCTCACCTCGAGTGTTGGTGCAAACTTCGCCGGTGCATCCAAACCCCGTGATATGATACGCTCTATCACAAATAAGCCTCCTTATATCTTCCTCAAAACAGCCACCATACCTACCTATCATGGCATTTCCATAGCCATTCCGGGATATATTGCCATGCAACTTCCACCGTTCTGTCATATGACACACATCTTTATTGTCATATTGCTTTGCATGATCATATAGCTGACATAGTATTTGTGGCTCAGCCACCGTCCATCATTTTTTATACATGCTACGCTAGATCATTGCACATCCTGGTACACCGCCAGAGGCATTCATATAGAGTCATATTGTTCTAGTTATCGAGTTGTAAGTAAATAAAAGTGTGATGATTATCATTATTAGAGCATTGTCCCAGTGAGGAAAGGATGATGGAGACCATGATTCCCCCACAAGTCGGGATGAGACTCCGGACGAAAAATAAAAAAAAAGAGGCCAAAAAGATCACATCAAAAAAAAAGAGAAAAAAGAAAACAAAAAACTGAGAGAAAAAGAGAGAAGGGGCAATGTTACTATCCTTTTACCACACTTGTGCTTCAGAGTAGCACCATGTTCTTCATATAGAGAGTCTCCAGAGTTGTCACTTTCATATACTAGTGGGAATTTTTTCATTATAGAACTTGGCTTGTATATTCCAATGATGGGCTTCCTCAAATGCCCGAGGTCTTCATGAGCAAGCAAGTTGGATGCAAACCCACTTAGTTTCAGTAGTGAGCTTTCATACACTTATAGCTCTTAGTGCATCCGTTGCATGGCAATCCCTACTCCTCGCATTGATATCGATTGATGGACATCTTTGATGTCTACTACACAACTTATTCTCGTAGACTCGTGTTGGGCCTCCAAGCGCAGAGTTTTGTAGGACAGTAGCAATTTTCCCTCAAGTGGATGACCTAAAGTTTATCAATCCATGGGAGGCGTAGGTTGAAGATGGTATCTCTCAAACAACCCTGCAACCAAATACAAGAAATCTCTTGTGTCCCCAACACACCCAATACAATGGTAAATTGTATAGGTGCACTAGTTCGGCGAAGAGATGGTGATAAAAGTGTAGTATGGATAGTAGATATAGGTTTTTGTAATCTGAAAATATAAAAATAGCAAGGTAGCAAGTAACAAAAGTGAGCACAAACGGTATTGCAATGCTTAAAAACAAGGCCTAGGGTTCATACTTTCGCTAGTGCAATCTCTCAACAATGCTAACATAATTGGATCATATAATCATCCCTCAACGTGCGACAAGAAATCACTCCCAAGTTCCTATTAGCGGAGAACATAAGATAGAAATTTTTTGTAGGGTACGAAACCACCTCAAAGTTATCCTTTCCGATCGATCTATTGAGCTATTCCTATAAGTGTCACAAACAACCCTAGAGTTCGTAATAAAATAACACCATATGATACACATCAACCAACTCTAATGTCACCTAGATACTCCAATGTCACCACAAGTATCCGTGAGTTGATTATACGATATGCATCAAACAACTTCATAGTCATAATATTCAATCCACACAAAGAACTCCAAGGAGCACCCCAAAGTTTCTATCGGAGAAAAAATAATGAAAACGTGCATCAACCCCTATGCATAGATTACCCCAATGTCACCACGAGAATCTGCGAGTTGAGTGCCAAAACATATATCAAGTGAATCAATATAATACCCCATTGTCACCACGGGTATTCATATGCAAGACATACATCAAGTGTTCTCAAATTTGAAATATTCAATCCAACAATAACGAAACCTCAAAGGGAAAAGATTCGATTCATCACAACAAGGATAGAGAGGGAAGAAACACCATATGATCCAACTATATTAACAAAGCTCGCGATACCTCAAGATCGTGCCAAATCAAGAACACGAGAGAGAGAGAGAGATAAAACACATAGCTACTGGTACAAACCCTCAGCCCCGAGGGTGAACTACTCCCTCCTCGCCATGGAGACCGCCGGGATGATGAAGATGGCCTCCGGTGATGCTTTCCCCCCTCCGGCAGGGTGCCGGAAAAGGGTTGTAGATGAGATCGTGGAGGTACAGAGGCTTGCGGTGGCGTAAAAGCTCATCTAGGTTAACTTTCGGGGGTTTCTGAATATATATGATTTTTTGGCGCTGGAATCACGCGAAGAAGGGCCACAGGGGGCCCACGAGGCACCAGGGCGCGCCTGGGGGGGTGGTGCGCCCTGGTGGCTCTTGGGGTCCCTGTGGGTCTTCTGGCCACCTCCCGAAGCTTCTAGTGTCTCTTATGTTCCAGAAAAAATCGTCAAAAAGTTTCGCTGCATTTGGACTTCATTTGATATAGATTTTCTGTAAAACCAAAAACAAGAAGAATACAGCAACTGGCATTGGGCACTAGGTCAATATGTTAGTCCATGAAAATCATATAAAAGCCATATAAAAATGCACCAAAATCATACAAAACTATAATAAACATGGCATGAATACTTCATAAATTATAGATACGTTGGAGACGTATCAATCTTCATAGTCCGTCGATCCGCGAAGTTGATGCGAGACACTCTTCCTTTTTGACTTCTCCTATTGATATCTATTACCGCATTCTATTCCACCCATAGTGCTATATCCATGGCTCACGCTCATGTATTGAGTGAAGTTGAAAATGCTGAAGCGCGTTAAAAAGTATGATCCAATTGCTTGGTTTGGCACCGGGGTACTCTTGATTTGATATGTCGATGCATGGAAGAGCGAGCGTGTCATGCTTACCACAACTAAGGGCCTGTTTGGGAGTTGCCCAACTCCTATAAATCCTCAAATCCTACTTCTCATTTTCATTGCCAGCTTCCAACGGGAGCGCAGCCGATCGAAAATTCGTTCGGCACGTCCGCTCCAGTTTTGCGTCGCTAGGCATGGGCTGACAGCCCATCTAGTCATTGGAAGCCTGCTCGGGAGAGGAAACTTGCTGCCCATCTAATCGTGGGAAGACTGCTCGGAGAGGAAACTAGCCTGGCGGTGGCACATGTTTGTAATATTTGATACAAGAAAACGAACCGGTACGCAGCTTAGGCTCACTTTGGGGTGGCACGAGGTGTAATTTTGGCCAACTCTCGCTTCTTCAGAAACCAAGAGCTGCAAATCACTAGCTCCAGTTACTCCTCTTTTTTGCACTTCACAAATCGTTGGCTTCTCATTTTCAACTCCAGGAGTTAGCGCGTTCGTCTCAGCTCCACCTGTGGAGTTGGAGGAGCTAGGAGCTGGAGAGATGTCGAACATGCCCTAAGTGTATAGAGGCTATTTCCTTTAGCTCCATTATTATGAAAGGCAATCATGAAATACATGCATGTTTTGTATGATTCTTTCAATATCAAATTGATAGACTATTTCCTTGAATCACTCGTATCTTAATATTCATGCCATGATTAGATTATATGAACAAGATTATGCTAGGTAGCATTCCACATCGAAAATTATCTTTTTATCATTTACCTACTCGAGGACGAGTAGGAATTAAGCTTGGGGATGTTGATATGTCTCCGTCGTATCTATAATTTTTTATTGTTTCATGCCATTATTCTACAACTTTCATATACTTTTGGCAACATTTTATATTATTTTTGGGACTAATATATTGAGCCAGTGCCCAGTGCCAGTTCCTATTTGTTGCATGTTTTTTGTTTCGCAAAAAATACATATCAAATGAAGTCCAAACGCGATAAAAATTTGCGGAGATTTATTTTCAAATATATGTGATTTTTGGGAAAAAGAATCAACGCGGGACGATGCCCGAGGGGCCCACAAGCTCAGAGGGCGCGGCCCCCTACCCTGGCCGCGCCTAGCAGGCTTGTGGCTACCCCGTATGGCGGTTCGGACCCTTCTTTCGCCGCAAGAAAGATAATTTTCGGATAAAAATCCCCTCGAAATTTCAGCCTAATCAGAGTTACGGATCTCCGGGAATATAAGAAACAGTGAAGGGCCAGAAAACAGGAACGCGAAACAGAAGAGAAAAAGAGAGAGAGAGATCCAATCTCGGAGGGGCTCCTGCCCTCTGGGAGCCATGGCAGCCACGGACCAGAGGGGAAACTCTCCGCCCATCTAGGGGGGAGTCCAAGCAAGAAGAAGAAGGAGGGCGCTCTCTCCCCTCTCTTCCGGTGATGCCAGAACGCCTCTGGGGCAATCATCATGACGGCGATCTACACCAACAGCTTCGCCGCCGGCAACACCAACTCTCTCCCCCTCTATGTAGCGGTGTAACACTTCTTCTCCCTGCTATAATCTCTACTTAAACATGGTGCTTAACGCTATATATTATTATCCAATGATATGTGGCAATCCTATGATGTTTGAGTTGATTCGTTTTGTCCTGTGGGTTGATTGATGATCGTGATTGGTTTGAGTTGTATGTTTTATTTTGGTGCTGTCCTACGATGCCCTCCATGTCGTGCAAGTGTGTGGGATTACCGCTGTAGGGTGTTGCAATACGTTCATGATTCGCTTATAGTAGGTGGCGAGAGTGGCAGAAGCTTATACCCGAGTAAGGGGATTGTTGCGTATGAGAGTAAAGGGGACTTGTTACTTAATGCTATGGTTGGGTTTACCTTAATGATTTCTAGTAGTTGCGGATGCTTGCTAGAGGTCCAATCATAAGTTCATATGATCCAAGTACGGAAAGTATGGTAGCTCATGCCTCTCCCTCATATAAAATTGCAATAATGATTACCGGTCTAGTTATCGATTGCCTAGGGACAAATCTTTCTCTTGTGTTACAAAAAGCTTTCTACTAAACAACTAACTTTAATTATCTTGCAATTTACTCGTAGTTTTATTCTTGCTAAGTACTTCTAGTTGTATCCTTGCAAATTTATTCTTACACCTCAAAGTAGTTTTATTCTTGTTCTTGGTAAAGCGAACGTTAAGTGTGCGTAGAGTTGTATCGGTGGTTGATAGAACTTGAAGGGAATATTAATTCTACATTTAGCTCCTCGTTGGGTTCGACACTCTTATTTATTGAAAAATCTACAATTGATCCCCTATGCTTGTGGGTTATCAGACCATTCCTGTAGTTAGTTCCAATAAACCTGGCAAACACTTCACCATTCTGATTTTTGAACAGTTTATAGTTTGAGTCAAATCTCTCATCAATTATGATGGGGTTAGCACAGGTATAGCCAGATAATGTAGATGGGTCTATTGGGGTTCCCTTTGTGGCAACCCAAGTGGTTTTGGGATACTACTCAGGCTTCCAATATGTACCGTCAACATTCATGTTTCTTTCGAAACCAATGCCCTCTTTCCTAGGGTTTATGTTCAGGATCTGTTTCTTGAGGACATCACAAAGAGTCGGATGCCCTTTGAGACTCTTATACATGCCTGTCTCAAGCAATGTCTTCAACCTAGCATTCTCATCAGTGATAGCAGTGGCTTCCTCAGATGAGGGGTTAGTTGCCACATCAATAGTTGAAGATATTGCAGTTTCAGAAACAGTGGAACATTCAGCAGAAGAATTAACATTATCACGCTCAAGGCATTTCAAGCAAGGTGGCACAAATTCATCCTGAGCGGTACAGATCTGTCGAGCGAGTAGTGAATCGTTTTCAGTTCGAAGATCATCATGAGACGCTCTCAGCTTCTCAAGCTCTTGCTTCCTTTGAAGATATTCATAGGAGAGCTTCTCATGATCCGCTAAGAGGGTATCATGACGATTTAATAGTTCATCATACTTAACCTGAAGATTTTTTATGTCTTCGATTAAGGATTGACTTTGATTCATTTCCTCGTCCAACAGATCATCGCTTTTGTCTAACTGTTTTTGAATCTTTTCCATAGCATTTCGTTGCTCAGTTGCAATTTTAGCAAGTGTCTTATAGCTAGGTTTGGATTCACATTCAGAGTCATCTTCACTTGCGGTTTCAAAGTAGGCAACATGAGATGTTACCTTAGCGCCTTTTGCCATGAAGCAGTAAGTAGGAGCAGAGTCGTCATCGTCGGCGGCTTCAGTATCCGAGACGTAGCCATTGTCTTCATTGTTGAAGATAGACTTGGCGACAAATGCTGAAGCTAGTGCCAGGCTTGCCACGCCTGAATCAGACTCCTCCTCTGACTCCTCCACCACCTCCTCGGAAGCGGACTCCTCAGAATCCATTTCCTTGCTGATGAATGCACGAGCTTTTCCGGAGGAACTTTGTTTGTGCGATGAAGACTTTGAATATTTCTTCTTCTTGTCGTCGGAGTCATAATCATTGCTCTTCTTCTTCTTCTTCTTCTTTGATTCCTTTTCCCATTGAGGACATTTAGTCATGTAGTGGCCTGGCTTCTTGTATTTGTGGCAGGTTCTCTTCTTGTAGTCACAAGTGGAAGCCTCTGCCTTCTTGGAATCATACTTTGAAGACTTTCCAAAGCGGTTTTTCTTGGTGAACTTCTGGAACTTCTTCACGAGCATTGCAAGTTCTCTACCAAAGTCTTCAGGGCCACCAGAACTGCAGTCAAAGTCTTCAGACGAAGATACAACCTTTGCCTTCAGAGCACGGTCACGTCCATAGCTAGGACCATAGATATCTCTCTTCTCAGATAGCTGGAATTCATGAGTATTGAGCCTCTCAAGAATATCGGCAGGATCCAATTGCTTGAAGGCAAGATGCTCTTGAATCATCAGAGATAGGGTGTCGAACGAACTGTCAAGTGACCTCAATAGCTTCTTCACAACTTCATGCTTGGTGATGTTAGTGGCGCCGAGAGCATGAAGCTCATTGGTGATATCAGTGAGACGATCAAATGTGAGCTGAATATTTTCATTTTCGAGCCTCTTGAAATGGTTGAAGAGATTGCGAAGGACATCGATTCGGTAGTCTCACTGAGATGAGACGCCCTCGTTGACCTTGGAAAGCCAGTCCCAGACTAGCTTCGCAGATTACAGAGCACTCACATGACCATACTGCCCTTTGGTCAGATGACCACAGATGATGTTCTTGGTGGTCGAGTCCAATTGCGTGAACCTCTTCACATCAGCAGCGGTGACACCTTCACCGATCTTGGGAACACCAGTCCTGACGACATACTGATACGTCTCCAACGTATCTATAATTTTTGATTGTTCCATGCTATTATAGTATCAATATTGGATGTTTTATATGCAAATTTTATGCAATTATATATCATTTTTTGGGACTAACCTATTAACCTAGTGCCCAGTGCTAGTTGCAGTTTTTTGCTTGTTTTTGCCTTTTCAGAAAATCATTATCAAACAGAGTCCAAACTGAGAAAAAACTTTGGATTAATTTTTTCTGGACCAGAAGGGACCCTAGAAGCTTCGGGAGAAGACCAGAAGAGTCACGAGGGAGCGACAAAGCCCAGAGGGCGCACCCAGGGGGGTAGGCGTGCCCCCCAGGCTTGTGGGCCCCTCGTGGCACATCTTGACCTAATTCCAGTGCTATAAATTCTCAAATATTCCCAATATACCAGAGAGACAGACGATAAAACTGCCGGAGGGGGAATCGATCACGGAGGGCTTCTTCATCCACCTTGCTGCCCTTCCGATGATGTGTGAGTAGTTTACCATAGACCTACGGGTCCATAGCTAGTAGCTAGATGGCTTCTTCTCTCTCTTTGATCTTCAATACAATGTTCTCCTCGATCTCCTTGGAGTTCTATTCGATGTAATCTTCTATTGCAGTGTGTTTGTTGGGATCCGATGAATTGTGGGTTTATGATCAGATTATTCATGAGAAATATTTGAGTCTTTTCTGAACTTATTTATGCATGATAGCTTTGTATTTCTCTCCGATCTATCCGTTTGGTTTGGCCAACTAGATTGATTTATCTTGCAATGGGAGAGGTGCTTTGTGATGGGTTCAATCTTGCGGTGTTCTATATCCCAGTGACAGAAAGGGACAATACATGTATTTGTATTGTTTCCATTAAGGATAAAAAGATGGGGTTTAATCATATTGCTTGAGTTTACTTTGTCTACATCATGTCATCTTGCTTAAGTCGTTACTCTATTTTCATTAACTTAATACCCTAGATGCATGCTGTATAGCGGTCGGTGGGTGGAGTAATAGTAGTAGATCCAGGCAGGAGTCGATCTACTTGTCTCGAACATGATGCCTATATACATGATCATTGACTTGAATATCGTCATAATTATGCGCTTTTCTATCAATTGCCCAACAGTAATTTGTTTACCCACCGTATGCTATGCGTTCGAGAGAGAAGCCTCTAGTGAAAACTATGGCCCCCGGGTCTACTTTTATAATATATTAAAATCCAAAAATACCTTCCTACAATTTATTTACTTTTATTTTATTTTTTATTTTACTTTTCTATCTATCACTATCAGAATTAATCCTTGCAAGTAACCGCCGAGGGGATTGACAACCCCCTTGTTCGCGTTGGGTGCAAGTATTTGGTTTTGTGTGTGTAGATGCTGCTAATGAGGTTCTGTGTGGTTCTCCTACTGGATTGATAACCTTGGTTCTTAACTGAGGGAAATACTTATCTCTACTGTACTGCATCATCCTCTCCTCTTCGGGGAAATACCAACGCAGTTCACAAGTAGCAGGAAGAATTTCTGGCGCCGTTGCCGGTGAGACATCACCAAAACCTATCAAGTACCTTCGCACAATCTATCATATACTTGCTCTTATTTTCATTTGCCTTTTATTTTCATTTGCCTCTCGTTTTCATCTCCCCCACTTCTAAAACAATTTTACAAAAACACAAAAAAAATTGTTTTGCTTGTTTGCTAGTTTGCTTGCTTGAAATTGCCATCATGTCTGATTTCGAAAAAGTTATTGTAGAAAGTGCTAGTGAGGATAGTACTAATGAATCCCTTGAGTAAAAATTTAAATCTTTCAATATTAATCATGATCCTCTTGAGAACAAAGGTCCACCTATTTTTAAAACTAAAATCTATCATGTGGGCAGCGGGAATATTATTGGTAAAAAGGTTGTGCAAGAATTTTTCAACTGTGCGGGAGTCATACCCATAATTAAAGAGTCTATTCTTGATAAAACAAATTGCTATGTGGATGCTATATCTATGCTTGTGGTTAAGTTAGAACGAAACTTTTTGAACATTCATCCCGCGTTGCAAAATATATTCTATGAGCTTCCCAATATCCACAATCCGAAAATTAAAAAGATCGCTACAATCATCCTTATGCATGAATTTGATAATATAATTAAAGGAGCTAGGGACATCTTTTATTTCTATAAAATAGATTTTGAGCATCCCCCTATAGAGGAAATTCTTCATGATAAAGACACTATACGTAGGTTGGAATCTAAGGATTATTTTGCTTATGGAGAAAACATTAGGAGAAGAGTTCCCTATGCTGAAGTAATTAAAAATTGTACCATAACACTTCTGATAAATTTGAATGGATTACCAAGGGAATTAATGAGGGATTTAGTGAATAATGGTTTGAAGGTATGGCTAGAGATCCGATTGATGATGAGATACATGTTTTGTATGAAGATGTTTATGGTCATGATTCTGAGTTAGAAGTTATGAATGTTAAAGTTACCAAACAAAGTCCCTTCAAGTATTTAAGTTCCCCCACTAGAAAAGAAGAGCATGAAAACAGAGAATTAATGATAAAGGTTTTGGAAGATTTGATAAAAAAGGATTTGGGATTGATGGATGACAACACTTGAAACTACGCATTATGCCTAGCTAGGGGCATAAAACAATAGCACTTGTTGGGAGGCAACCCAATATGTATCTTTAATTTTTGTTTTACTTTATGTTTTTGTGTATTTACACAATTGTAGTCTCTGTTATGGTTGTGATTTTTATCTTTTAATTAGTGTTTGTGCCAAGTAATGCCTTTGGGATGATTTGGATGATAGTATAATTGATGCTGTTTGAAAACAGAAACTTTTGCGTCCAGTGCTGGAATTTTGATTTTTTTTCTGGAGTGTCAGAACCTTCTGAATTTTTTAAACATTATTGATATATGAATTTCCCACGTTTTCCTAATTTTTCAGAATTTTTGGAGTTACAGAAGTATGACTTTAATTCAGATCTTTACAGACTGTTCTGTTTTAGACAGATTCAGTTTTTGTTGCATAGTTTGCTTATTTTGATGAATCTATGGATTGTATCGGGGGGTATAAGCCATGGGGAAGTTGGAGTACAGTAGAATTATGCCAATATTAAATATTAATCAATTTATAACAGTACCTAAAGTTTAAGATTTGTTTATTATACTAATGGATATTACGAGGTTTCTGTTGAGTTTTGTGTGCTGAAGTTTTCAAGTTTTGGGTGAGACTACGATGGATAAAGGAATAAGGAGTGGCAAGAGACTAAGGTTGGTGATGCCCAAGGCACCCCAAGGTAATATTCAAGGAGGACTCAAGTGTCTAAGCTTGGGGATGCCCCGGATGGCATCCCCTCTTTCGTCTACAATCTATTGGTATATCACTTGGAGCTATATTTTTATTCATCACATGATATGTGTTTTACTTGGAGCATCTTGTGCTATAGTTTTATTTTCTTTGTTTTCTTTTAGTTTTCCACAATCATCTTTGCTGAACACACCTTTTTTAGAGGGACACACATTATTCGTGATTTGTTAGAATACTCTATGTGCTTCACTTATATCTTTTGAGCTAGGCAGTTGCTCTAGTGCTTCACTTATATCTTTTAGAGCACGGCGGTGGTTATATTTTAAAGAAATAGTTGCACTCTCATGCTTCACTTATATCTTTTTAAGAGTCTAATAAATAGCAATGGTAATATGCCGGGTTATGAATATGGTCCTAGTATAATAGGTATTCAAGAGGGATATAATAAAAACTTTCATGTAGATCACTGAATATGATAAGTTTGATTCCTTGCAATAGTTTTGCGATATTAAGATGGTAATATGGGGGAGGTACTAGTACATAATTGTGGTTTAGTAAGAATATTGGTGTTAAGGTTTGTGATTCCCGAAGCATGCACGTATGATCTGTCGTTATGCTAAGAAGTCGGAGCATGATTTATTATTGATTGTCTACCTTATGAGTGGCGGTCGGGGACGAGCGATGGTCTTTTTCTACCAATCTATCCCCCTAGGGGCCTGTGTAGTAGTACTTTGCTTCGAGGGCTAATAAACTTTCCCAATAAGTATGTGAGTTCTTTATGACTAATCTGAGTCCATGGATTATATGCACTCTCACCTTTCCGTAATTTGCTAGCCTCTTCGGTACCGTGCATTGCCCTTTCTCACATCAAGAGTCGGTGCAAACTTCGCCGGTGCATCCAAACCCCGTGATATGATACACTCTATTACACATAAGCCTCCTTATATCTTCCTCAAAACAGCCACAATACCTACCTATTATGGCATTTCCATAGCCATTCTGAGATATATTGCCATGCAACTTCCACCGTTCCGTTTATATGACACACATCATCATTGTCATATTGCTTTTCATGATCATATAGCTGACATAGTATTTGTGGCTCAGCCACTGTTCATCATTTTCATACATGTTACGCTAGTATCATTGCACATCCTGGTACACTGCCAGAGGCATTCATATAGAGTCATATTTGTTCTAGTATCGAGTTCTAATTTTTGAGTTTTAAGTAAATAGAAGTATGATGATCATCATTATTAGAGCATTGCCCCAGTGAGGATATATATATATATATATATATATATATATATATATATATATATATATATATAGGGTGGGTCTATTCTACAAACCCCTTTAAGACCTTATTCTACCATCAAAAAGTTTTATTCTACCAACACCTACACCCGCCACAACTACCAACACCCACCACAGCCCCTCCTCTCCCCTCCACACCTTCTACCGCGGGAGCGGCCCGGAGCGCCGCCGCCCCTCCCATCCCCGTCTTCTACCGCGGGAGCGGCCTGGAGCTGGCTCTCCCCTCTCCTCGCACCTCCCAGATGATGACTCTGGGCGGAGCCGGCCCTCCCTCCGCAACGCCACATCCTGGCGAGCCATCCCGGCTACACTACGCCGGCGAGCCATCGCGGTCATGCCCAACCTGCACCACCACATACCCCTCATCCCGACCCCCACCTCAGATCCAGGCGGCCGCTCCGCTTCAGATCCGGCGGCCACGGGCCCCAGCGAGGCGCCAGTAGTGGATCCGGCCGATGCCACCATGGGTCTCCTGCGACCCCGCGCCCGCCTCCTTCTTCCGGCTGCGACCCCGCGCCGCCACTTCACCTGCAGCTCCGTGCGAGGCGAGCAGGGCCTCTCCCAAAGAACCACCCACTACAGGAATCATGCAGTTTTCCGTCTGCCATGGCAGACAGCAAAGGAATGTCTGGCTGACGGCAAAGCCCTTTGCCATCAGCCAGCAGACGGCCCCACGTCCGGCTGAATGAACTACGGCAAAGGGCTGCTTTGCTGTCTGCTTAAATAAAGCGGACGGCAAAGAAGTTTGCCATCAGCCATACTAAGAAAGCAGACGGCAAAGGCTTTGGACGGCAGAGGGATAGGGTTAGGCCCGTTAGGTGGCTAACGGCGTACTTTGCCGTCCGCCAGCAGACGGCAAAGGCGCAATGTTCTTTGCCGTCTGCCAGCTAACATCAGCTGACATCACGCTTTAGCTGGGGCCAATGCATGCCCTTTGCCGTCTGCCAGCAGACGGCAAAGTGCCCAAATAGGCCAGCCCAGGTACCCCCCAGGTTGCACAGGTAGCTGCCACGTGGCAGCTTTGCCGTCCGCTGGCAGACGGCAAAGCTCTTTGCCGTCTACTGGAAGACGGCAAAGTGCCTGTATTGCCCCTGTTAATTTTGTTTTTTCTTAAATTCAATCAATTTCACAGATATATATATATATATATATATATATATATATTCATTTGAAAATACTTTCAACAAGCATACATATCCCTGCCATATGGATATGATCATCCAACACATATATATACCAAATCAAAAGTCCATATCCAACATATATATATCCAACAATTAAGCAAAAAGTCCATATACAATGGTTTCATCCATACATACATATATAGGTAGCAAGTTTCACATTGTTCATCCTACAAAATCAAAACAAAAAGGAAGGACAAGGAGAAGAGTAGACTCCATCAACGCAAGCTTCCGTGATCTGAAGCAAATCTGCAAAATGGGAAAGAAGAAAGTTAGAAGAAGAAGACTAGAAGAAGAAGAAGAAGAAGAAGCAGAAGACTAGAAGAAGAAGAAGAAGGAGAAAAAGAAGAAGAAGAAGAATTTTTCTTCTCTTTCTTTTTCTCCTCTTCTTTTTCTTCTTCTTATTGCTTACTTGTGTCATTTTAGAGCTAACCTAGGTAAATAGGTCATTTTGGAGCTAAGTAAGGTTATTATGTCATTTTCGAGGAAAATAAGCTAAGTATATGACATTTTGGAGGTAACCAAGGTTATTATGCCATTTTTGACCTAAGTATGCTAAGTATGTCATAAATGAAGTAAATAAGCTAAGTATAGGTCATTATTGAGCTAACATAGGTAATTATGCCATTTTGGAGCTAACTAAGCATATTAAGTCATTTTTGGAGGAAAAAAATGCTAAGTGTAGGTCATTTTAGAGCTAACCTAGGTAAATAGGTCATTTTGGAGCTAAACCAAGGTTATTATGCCATTTTTTACCTAAGTAAGATAATTATGTCATAAATGAACTAGCTAAGCTAAGTATAGGTAATTATTGAGCTATCTTAGGTAGTTATGCCATTTTTTAGCTAACTAAGCATATTAAGTCATTTTGGAGGAAAAATGCTAAGTATAGGTCATTTTAGAGCTATCCTAGGTAAAATAGGTCATTTTGGAGCTAAGTAAGGTTATTATGTCATTTTCGAGGAAAATAAGCTAAGTATATGACATTTTGAAGCTAAACCAAGGTTATTATGCCATTTTTGACCTAAGTAAGCTAATTATGTCATAAATGAACTAGCTAAGCTAAGTATAGGTCATTTTTGAGCTAGCCTAGGTAGTTTTGCCATTTTTGAGCTAACTAAGCATATTAAGTCATTTTGGAGGAAAAAATGCTAAGTGTAGGTCATTTTAGAGCTATCCTAGGTAAAATAGGTCATTTTGGAGCTAAGTAAGGTTATTATTTCATTTTCAAGGAAAATAAGCTAAGTATATGACATTTTGGAGCTAAACCAAGGTTATTATGCCATTTTTGACCTAAGTAAGCTAATTATGTCATAAATGAAGTAGCTAAGCTAAGTATAGGTCATTATTGAGCTAGCCTAGGTAAAATAGGTCATTTTGGAGCTAAGTAAGGTTATTATGTCATTTTCGAGGAAAATAAGCTAACTATATGACATTTTGGAGCTAAATAGGTCATTTCTTAAGCTAAGTATGCATTTATTAAGCAAAACACTAGGGAAAACGTACCGTCATCACGGAGGTGAAGGACCGGTCGCACCAGTGGCAGACGCAGAAGGATCGGTCGATGCTTGTCGGGAGTTATGCTGCACCAAAGATCATTTGCAATGTCTCGTTAGCATGATGCAACTCAAATGTGAAGACTAGTAACTAACACTACTGGAATCAGCAAATTTGCCGTCTGCCAGCTCTTTGCCATCTGCCAGCTAATGGCAAAGAGGCTCTTTGCCGTCTGCTTTGGTAAAGTAGACGGCAAAGAACAAACTGATGGCAAAGAGAGTCTTTGCCATCAGCTGGCTCTTTGCCGTCTGCGAACAGACGGCAAAGAGGTCAACTTCTTTCCCGTCTGCTAGTAGACGGCAATGTCCCTCCTTTGACGTCTGCTAGCAGACGGCAAAGAAGTTGACCTCTTTGCCATCTGTTGGCAGACGGCAAAGATTCTTTGCCATCTGCTGGCAGACGGCAAAGAGGTGGGTCTATCTTTTTTTCGGGTAAAAAAAAGCCGTTGCCCCCACCTCCTCTCTCTCTCCCCTCTCTCTCCGCCCGGCCCCACCCCTTTTGATTTTTTTGAAAATCTAAACAAGGTCAAAAGAATATGAAATTTGGCACGATATTGGTTTATAAGTCCTAGAAGACGTGGAAAAAGTTTAAGAAAATTTACTAAATTTTTGCATGTCTGTTTTATCAAAAGAAATAGGATGAACAAACACAAATCTTCTGCTGATTTCCTATTGGTTGGAACCTTTTTCCGCTGGATCGATGACATGGCAGGGGCATCCACTCCAACCACGCATCGCATGCACCCATCGTGCGTGGGGCCCTCAGCATCGCTCGCACGCATCGCACGAACAGACAAACCATCGTGCACAGGGCCCTATCCCTCGTCCCTTATCCACCCCACCCCACGTTCTCTGTGTCTCTATCTCTCGTACCATTCTCTCTCTCGTCGGCGCAACCAGCTCGCCCGCGTCCCGGTCCTCTCGCCGGAGCCACCAGCCGCGGGTACTCCGGCCGGCGAACCCTCCGCCACCGCCGGCAGACCTCCGGCCTCCCCTTCCTCTGCTCTGCCTCCTTCGGCTCCCTTCTTCTCCCGCTGCAACGCGCCACAAGGTCCGATCCACTCGCCGGTCACCAGCCTTGGTCCTCCGGCCAGCGAACCCTCTGCCGGCACCGGCAGGCCCCCGGCCTCCCCTTCCTTTGCTCTGCCCCCTCTCTGAATCCTCTCTCTCCAGGAACCAGCGGGGCGGACGGCGCGAGCAGGGCACGGCCGCTGCGGGCCTGTGCGGGCAGGGCGGCCGGCGCGGGAGGCCGCTGCGAGCGACGCGCAGGCGGGCGGCGGTAGCAGGGCGCGGGCGGGTGGCGCGAGCAGGGCACGGCCGGCGCGGACAGGGCGGCCAGTGTCCTCCGTTGCTGCTGTGGACATGACCAACAAACATGAAACTAATGATGAACGGACGGACATGAACTGGACACAAACACGAAATGGACAGACACGAATGACGAACGGCGACGTGGCTTCTGTACCACGTTATTTTTATTTTTTAATTTTAATCCCATTCTTTGCCGTCTGTTGTACCTCGGCTGACAGCAAAGATGCTCGCTTCGCCGTCCGTAGGTTGCTCGGCAGACGACAAAGACACCCACCTCTTTGCCGTCTGCCAGCAGACGGCAAAGACCTTTGCCTCTTTGCCGTCGGCCAGCAGACGGCAAAGTGGCCTTTACCGGAGCTTGTTCAGCTGGATGTGGTGCCGTCTGCTGGCAGACGGCAAAGGCCTTTGCCGTCCGCAATGCATGCCTTTGCCGTCAGCCATGGTAGACGGCAAAGTTGCTGATTCCAGTAGTGTAATGACCATTCAAATGAAACTCACCGTGCCCGCCGGAGCAATGACTGGCATCGACGGAGGGGTCTGACCGTTGCTCTGGCACATGGTCTGCACATTTGGTTTTCACGAGTCAGTCATATTAGTTAGTAATGAAACGAATATTACGTGCATGATTTGGCTAATATGCAGAAGAAACTTACCACGAAGAGCTCGTATAAGGCCCGGTTAGACGCGTCGTTCCGGTTCCTCTCCTCCTCCAACAGCGTAGCAGTCCTCTCCTCCAACTCCCTCTCCCTCTCCGCCGCCTGCCTCTTTGCCTCCGCCAGAAGCTCCTGGGTCTTCGCTCTCTCTTTCTCAAGAGCAGCCTGCAACACCACTCCTCGTTAGCATTGTAATCATCGACAGCCGCACACACAATGTAATGGAGGAAAGGTATCTGAGTCCGTATAACTAACCTCGATTTGGAGCTCCACTGGCCGTGGACGAGGCCTTATCTCAGGATCGGAGGTCGTCTGGCGCTTCTTGATCTCCGGGAGAGTGCTAGGACAACGTATCAGTCCATCCCCAATGGCTATCGAGCCATGGGGCCTCCCGCCACCAGATATCATCACCAGCTCTAGATCAAGAGGTTGTCGGCTCGGGTTAAAGTCCTCCCCTTTCCTCGCCTTCCCCTCGTCTCTGTACCTCACGAGCTTGTTGTGGGAGGAGATGTTGGGGAAGCTCTCTGGATGATCAAGGTCAGACTCAGAGAATGCCTTGGCCTTCTTGTACGGCGCAGTATGGGCCATGGCATAGAGGTCGAACACCTCTGGCACCTCCGTCTTGTTGTGTCGCACCTAAAAGAGAGGAACAAAGTATTACTTAAGGGCTCAAGCTAGTATGAAGAATGAAATTGCATGAATCATGAAGCAAACCACATACCCAGTTATTCCCGAACTCATATAGGTTGGCGCTCCCTTGATGGTGTGGCACACCAACCATTTTGGCACGCCGCCCCTTGGCATTGTTGTGGACGGCTAGCCATTGGGGAGAGCACCACTCATCCACCAACGCCTCCCAACAGTCCATCCTATCCGCACACCATCTCGGGGGCACCTAAGTTAGTCAAGAGAAATTTCAGCGCTACGCCTACGAATCAAATCAAGGAAACTAAGTACAAGCCCTTAAGAATAGGTATTTACCTTCATGTACTTCTCCTTACTCAGAAACTTGCCGTGGCACTTCAATAACCATAACCGCGGCCTCCTCCTCTCCCTCAAGACAGTACAAGCCCTTAAGGCGTAGTAGTCTCGAACAGCCTGCACCCGAGCCTCATGCCGTAAGTTCTGAAGTAGGCACCTGCACTCGGCTTCGATAACCATAACCGCGGCCTCCTCCTCTCCCTCAAGACACCTGTAGAAGGTCTGCAATCAAACAAGACAACACTGATTAGTACAATAACTCGGCACTATTGATTTTTAATTCTGTCAAGGAGAAATTACCCAAAACGTCTGGATCACCATCTTGGCCCTCGTACGGCACAAGACACCATCGATCCTCTCCTGCGGCGGGGCCGGGGCAGCCAAGTACAGCTCCTAGCTCAGTCCGAGCTGTCGAACCTGACCCTCACCGGGCAACGTGACCCACCCCGGGAAGTTCTGCCGGCAAAGCACAGCAAGGACGGAGTTGGGCTTGCGGATACCAGGGCCGTGCATCCAACCCCTGCAGTATGACAAGGCCAACGCATTAGATTTTGAAGAAACGTGAAGGCAAAAGGTTAAAAAAGAGGAAATGCACTTACTTCTCCCCATTAGGCGCAATCAACCACCTTTGCTCGCGGGTCGCCGGCACGGGCGGGAGCTTTGTACCACCACGCTGGTAGACGTTGGACCCCTCAACCAGCTCGCCCTCGCTATAGCTATCATCCGAAAAGCGATCCTCGCCACCATCAGCATGGCCACTCGCCTCCGGCGGCCAGTCCCCCCATCGGGTCGACTGCGACGTAGCCTGATCCGTGCTCTGCTCCGGAGTCTCGTGGGACAAAGACTCTGGGACCGGAGTCTCGTGGGGCGAAGGCTCGGCGGCCCGAGGCTCATGGACCGGAGTCTGGTGGGGCGAAGGCTTGGCGGCCTGAGGCTCGTCGGCCCGAGGCTCGTGGACCGGAGTCCGAGACGGGTCCACCTCAGACGGAGCAGTCCTGTGGTCGGGTGAATCAGCTGGGGGTGGCAGCGAGGAAGGCGTAGCAGCCTTCCTACCTCTCCCGCCGCCACGGCCACCTCTAGTACCCCTCTTCTTCCCCCAACCGCTCCCGGCCGAAGAAGAAGCGCCCGCCGGTGGTGTCTGCATACTGAGATCCAGCACTCTCCGGAGGTGCTGGGGTGGAATGGAAGCACCCCTCCCACCACGCGCCGAGGAAGGAGCCTCGGAGCACTCTGGACCCGCGCCCACCATCTGTCAACACCTGCAATGAGAAAGAGTAAACGAAATTAGTACAACATAAAAAAATTGAATACCTGACATGAATAATAATATGTTTATAATTTAAGTGTATCATCATCATGAACATAATAAAAAATGGAATACCTAACATGAACTAATTAATAATATGTATGTACATTATAATAATTGAATACCTGACATGCACTAATATTAATCTTCATCGTCTATATATGCTTCGGGGTCAATAAATGCATCATCATCATCACTATCAGTAATGACATGCTCATCATCATCATCAATAAATGCATCAACATGTGGAAGGCCTCCTTTACGTAATCGGTCAAGCATTGACAGGTCATCCGCAGCAGTAACCTCTTCTTGTTCCGGCTCTTCTTGTTCCAGCTCAGGGGTGAAGTCGGATTCACTGTCGCTGTCTACTTCAATGTTCTGGGGTGAAGTAGATCGGTTCTTGAAACGTTTTTGGAAAGACGTGTTTCTTGGAAGAAATCTCCTTCATATGTGTCTGGGTTAATGTGAGGTTCATAATCCTCTTCATTGGGGGGAGGTGGTCTAACACGTGGCGGCACTTCATAAACGACATCCCAACCATTCAGATTTGGATCAGTTTGGCAGGCCCACGGTAGATAGAAAACTTGGGTCGCCTGTTGAGCCATAATATACACATCGGGAACATCTAAATGGGTGCTTTGTTTGATTTCGACTAGCCCTAAATGTTCATGAGTCCTTCTAGTCTCCTTCGGTTGGAACCAATAACATTTGAAGACTACGACGTTCGGTGGGTTTTCACCATAAAATAGAAGTTCATAAATTGCTTCAACTCTTCCATAATACTCGGTATCTCCTTCGTCGATAGCAGAGACACAACAATTTGTAGACTTTCGGTCGGCCATAGATAGCCCTTTGCCAAAGGTACGAAAGCTATACCCGTTGATGTCGTATTTGTCAAATGAACGGACCTTATAGTCAAAACCATTAGCGACTTGTCTCAATTCGGCGTCCATTGACTCTGAATTAGCCTACAAGTTTAATACGGAAGGATCGTTGCATTAGCCGCAAATTAGACGAAGAAATGAAATGGTCTAATGGAAATTACCGTTTGTTTGAACCAAGAGATGAAACCGGGATAGCCGCCTCCATGCTTTGCCAGAAGCTCATACTCTTCGACGGAATCCTTTTGGATCACCGCTCCATCCGAGAATTTGGCGACGTATCGACTGTATCAAATATCGGGGAATAAGAGCAGTTCAAAGGAATTAGAAGTTGCGAAACAATATACCGAGAACTTACTCGATGTACGGCCGCACTTCTGTTAGGTTGTTAAAGATATACAACGAAATGGTCCGCCATTCTTCGACATCCAACCCTACTGGTTTCGAAGCACCGGCTGGTGCGAGCTTCCCTTTGAATAGGCTGAGGTTGGATCCACCTTTTTTAGGGTCGCCAGCATTGTGCCGAGGCTTCGGATTATGCAAATGACGATTTTTGGCTTCGTAGTGTGCTGTCACGAAGTTTGCCACCTCCTCAGTAATGAATGCCTCGGCCATCGATGCTTCAATTCTACGTTTATTTTTACATTTTGCTCGAAGCGTCTTCTGCATCCTCTCAGTTGCGTAGCACCAACGATTTTGCACGGGCCCCCCCAATCTTGCCTCGGTCGGGAGATGCAAAATCAAATGCTGCATTGGATTAAGGAAGCCCGGTGGAAAGATCTTCTCTAACTTGCAGATCAACTCCGGCGCCAACTCTTCCATTTCATCTATCACCACAGGCGATAGTTCTTTCGCACAAAGAACACGGAAGAAATAGCTCAGCTCTGCCAGTACTAGCCATTCATCCTCAGGGATAAAGCCACGCAACATCACCGGCATTACCTGCTCAAGCCATATGTGCCAATCATGACTCTTGAGACCAAATATTTTCAATTTTTCAAGTCTCGCTCCCCTCTTTAGATTCGCTGCATACCCATCGGGGAACATCAACTGCATTTTCACCCACAAGATAATTTCCCTCATAGCTGGCCTTCCAATATTGAACCATGCCTTTGGCTTCGTCCAGTTCTGCTTTCCTTTCGGTTGTCGCATGTTCTGTAACGGTCTATCACATAGAGCCTCCCGATCGACTCTAGCCTTAGGATTATCCTTTGACTTCCCCTCTATGCCGAACAATGTACCAAAAAGGGCCTCGGCGATATTCTTTTCAGTGTGCATCACGTCGATGTTGTGTGGGCAAAAGAGGTCTTTGAAGTAAGGCAGATCCCACAAGCATGTCTTGTGAGTCCAGGCGTGTTCCGAATTATACCCCTTGAAATACCCTGGACGCTCTGCATCAGGCTCGAGAGCGTTTAACTGATCCAGGATCTGTTGGCCTGTCAACGCAGGTGGTGCTGAGTTTTTCACAACTCTACCTTTGATGAAGTTCTTCTTGTCTTTTCTAAACTTATGGCGAGGATCCAGGAACTGTCTATGCAAGTCGAAGCAAGAATACTTGCGACCCACATCCAGCCAACGAAACTGAAGAGCTGCCTTGCATGTGGGGCACGGGAACCTTCCATGCACACACCAGCCAACGAATAGCGCATACGTCGGCAAGTCATGCATCGAGTACATGTACCAGACACGCATTATGAAGTTTTTTTTGTAGCGGCGTCGTATGTCTTGATCCCATTATCCCAAGCTTCTTGCAATTCATCCTTAAGCGGCTGCATGTACACATTCATACTCTTCCCCGGATAGTTGGGCCCTGGAATTATCAACGTCAGGAAAATGTTCTTTCTTTGCATAATCTGTCCGGGGGGAGATTGAGTGGAATGACAAATACAGGCCAACAACTATATTGGGTTGCCGTCATACCAAACGGATTGAACCCATCCGTGCCGATGCAGACTAGAGGATGCCTTGGATCTGCCGCTTTATCATGATGTATTGCATCGAAGTGCTTCCACGCAAAAGCGTCCGATGTGTGTACCAACATCTAATTCCCATCTGCATCTAGTTCGGTTCTTTTGCCCAATTTGTGCCATGTCATCTGTCTGGCCGTCTCTTCGACCATGAAAAGACGTTGAAGTCTTGGTATGATTGGCATATACCGAAGAACATTAACTAGGATTTTTGTCTGACTCTTCTCACCCATACCGTTGTCTACCACAACATACCTGGAAGAGTTGCAAATGGGACAATAGTTCAAGTCCGCATACTCAAGCCTAAATAAGGCACATCCATTCTCACAGGCATCTATCTTCTCATAGGGCATCTTAAGTACACGGAGGATTTTGTCCGACTGGGACAGGTTTGCAGGCATTACATGGCCTTTGGGTAGAAAGCGTTCAAATAGTGTCATCATCGCGTCGTAGCATTCTCTGCCCAAGTTGAATTGAGCCTTCAGAGCCATTACTTGTGCGATGGCATCCAGCTGACAAAGCTCAGTGTGCTCGTGGAGAGGACGTTTTGAAGACTCCAACATATCATTGAAGGCCTTTGCAGATTCCTCCATCTCATCGTCCGAATCCCGAGCATCATCAAAGTCTTCCACCATGTCTTTGATCCCGGTACCATGCTCGTCGGTGCAACGACGGCCCAACTCAGCTCTGGCACGTTGGGCAGACTCACCATGAAATGTCCAGACCGTATAAGCAGGCGTAAAACCCCACTTCTGCAGGTGTTTACTCATTTCAAGCTCTGTCCTCTTATAATAGTTGTCGCACTGGACACAGGGGCACCAGGTTTTTCTCTGGCCATTTGCAAATGCGGCTCTCACAAACCCCTTGGTTTTTGTCTTCCATTCATCGGTCATGTCTTTCTGACTAGTGTGACCGGTGTACATCCACGCACGATCACTCATCTTGCCTAGCTACTGGACACACAAGAAATATATACATAATTCAGCAAACCATATTCATCAGTTAATGGAGTTTGTCAGTTTTATTACGTCCATGCAACCTAGACGCTAATAGGTAAAGATAGGTCCTAATCCCACCCGAGTATGTGTAGATTGGGTTCGTTTTCCCATGCTCTGCTTCGGATCCGACGCAAAATTTCGGCAGCACCACCCCGCTGTTCTCCTGATACACGTCTCGGCAATAAGCAGAGAGGATGTCTACCCCGAGAACAACAGGGAGGCACTGACAAAATTCTGCATCGGATCCGGAGCAGAGCATATGGGAAAACGAACCCAATCAACACATACTCGGGCTGTCCACGGATAACATTGGACAATTCGAAAGAATCACGGTTATAAATATGCAAATGCATGCATATTTATAGATGTAACCCTTTCGAACGGGAGACGCATAGTGGTCACGCATACTGATGATTGAAGACACCTATAGCTAGCAAGTTTCATCGGCACGAAGACCGGAACAGAGCAAATGAAGGGGGGAGGACGAGATGTCATTTGTGCTCACCCACGAACACAGGAGCGGAGCTCGTCGAACGCACGGGGAGGTCGTCGAACACCAGACCCTCGCGGCGACGAAACAATTGCACATTTAAATCCACCCGATCAACACAAATATATATGATGTTTTTCATAACAAAATCAGAAAATATATGACCTAACTCATAATTCACAAATATATGACGGGGTGTCGGGTCGGGGTGTCGTGGTGTCGGAGTGTCGGGTCGGGGTGTCGTGTCTTGGTGTCGGGGTGTCGGGGTGTCGTGTCTGGGTGTCGAGGTGTCGTGTCGGACTGTCGGGGTGTCGTGCTGTCGGGTCGGGGTGTCGGGGTGTCGTGGTGTCGGGGTCTTTTTATTTCTCTTTTTCCTTTTCTTCTTCTTCCTCTTCTTCCTTTTCTTCATTTTCTTCTTCTTCTTCTTCTTCCTTTCCTTTTTCCTCTTCTTCTTCTCCTCCTCTCCTCTTTTTTCTTCTTCTTCTTCTTCTTCTTCTTCTTCTTCTTCTTCTTCTTCTTCTTCTTCTTTTTTCTTCTCCTCCTCCTCTTCTTCTTCTTCTTCCTTTCCTTTTTCCTCTTCTTCTTCTCCTCCTCTCCTCTTTTTTTCTTCTTCTTCTTCTACTTCTTCTTCTTCTTCTTCTTCTTCTTCTTCTTCCTTTCTTTTCCTTTTTCCTCTTCTTCTACTTCTCCTTCTTTTCTTCTTCTTCTTCTTCTTCTTCTTATTTTCTTCTTCTCCTCCTCCTCTTCTTCTTCTTTTCTTCTCATCCCCCTCTTTTTCTTCTTCTTATTCTTCCTTTCTTTTCCTTTTTCCTCTTCTTCTACTTCTCCTTCTTTTCTTCTTTTTTTTCATATTTCTAACCTAACCTAGCACTAAAATAACCTAGCACTAACCTAACCTAGAACTAACCTAATTTAACAGTACCAATTAACAGTAGAAAAAAAAGAAAAGAAAAAAGAAGATGAATGCTCACCTAAAAAATCCTAATTGATGCAAAAAAAACTAAAAAAACAAAGGGGGGTGGGGGTAGGGCAGGGGGCTTACCGGAGGGGGGGTCGGGGCAGAGGGCGGGGCGGCGGCGTCGGGGCAGAAGGAGGGCGGCGGAGCGGAGGGCCGGGGCGGCCGCAGCGTCGTGGCCGGCGGGCGGCGGGGGCGGTGGGGGTCGGGGGCGGCGGCCGGTGTGGCGGGGGGTCAGGGGCGGCGGGTGCGGGGAACGGGGGAGAGAGAGAAGAGAGAGAGGAGTGGGAGGTGGGGGGTGGCCGTTAGGGCCGTTAGAAGGGTTTTTGTTTGTCGTCTGTTAGCGGACGGCAAAGAATCTTTGCCGTCAGCTAGCAGACGGCAAAGAGGGAATCTCCATGCGCTGGCCTCCAGTGGGCCCCACCCACCTCTTTGCCGTCTGCTAGCGGACGGCAAAGATTCTTTGCCGTCCGCTAGCAGACGGCAAAGAACTGGCTGATGGCGAACATTATCTTTGCCATCAGCCAGTTCTTTGCCATCTGTTTTTTGTAGGCGGACGACAAAGACCTTCTTTGCCGTCAGCTAGCAGACGGCAAAGAACTGGCTGATGGCAAATTCCCTGATTCCAGTAGTGACCTTCCCCGCCGCCACAACCACGCAACTCCCGCCCACCTTCCTCTTCCTCCCCCGCCAACCACCCGTGCCTCCCGCCCACCTCCTCTCCTTCCCCCACCCAGCAACGGATCTGCGGGGCCTTGGCCAGCCTGCCTCGCCATCATCCCTTCCAGCTCCTGGATCCGGCAGCCCCCCTCCCCACGACACGGAGTGCAGTTCATCGGTCGACACCATGTGGTTCGCTGGGCACCGGATCCATTTCCTTCCTTCGCAGCCGGATTCGAGCCTCGCCTAGCACCGGATCCAGCGAGATCTGCGCCGTACCGAGCTTACACTGTCCCCTGCCGCACCACTAATCCCCATCCCCACTGCACCACTTCTCCTCCATCGCCTGCCACCGGCGGCGAGGTTCTGGTGACCGCGGCTTGCAGTACAGGCGAGCGCGAGAAGCAGCTCGTAGGCGTGCGCGTGCGTCCTTCCTCTGGTGAGATCCCGAGCGCGTGCGCCTCCACTATCGATGTAGTCGAGCATCAAGCAGGACTTGTTGCAGTGTGGTTCGAGGAGCTGGCAATTGTGCAGCTCTGTTCTAGCATTTTTTGCAGCTCTGTTCTGGCAATTGTGTGGCTCTGTTCTTCTCTATGTGCAATGCTCGGGGAACTAGATTGTCGCGGCAGTTCTCATATGCATGACGAGGTCCACGAGCGGGCGAGGGGCGGTTCAGTGGCACACGACGTGCAGTTTGCTTTGTGCCAAACCTCCCCGAGCAGTCAAGTGCACTTCATCGTTGTTGATGCGGTCCGTTGTGGCCGCACCGGCAATTTAGAGGGGAGCTTGGTGAGGTTCAGATTCAGGAAAAAAATGTATAGATGATAAAAAATGATGGCTAAAAAAATAAATACAAATGCAGTACACTTTTTATATGTGTGGGAGTTCGCTAGATCTATTGAGTATAATTCCAACTGTATAGAACTTCACTCGGGCTTTATGCAGTTCGTTTGTGAACTGCATAAAGGTTCACAAACCTTTATGAGTTCGCTAGATCTAGATTTTGAAGTTAGATTTCTTCTTGGTTGTGGCATGAAAAAATAGGTGATGCAGTTCGCCCGGTTCACAAATGCATTTTTTGGGGCTTTTTTACTAAAAAAATGTTGAGTACATGATGCAGTTCATAAAATATGCATTTAAAAATGCAGTGCACTACTGTCGTATCGCAATTCAGTTCCCCTCAATATACATTGGACATGTGCACAAAAAACTGTGCCGAGAGGTTCACTTTGGTCTACATAGAGGTTCAATTTTATTGTGTGGAGAGGTTCGGTCCACTGTACTATGCACGTCTTTTTTGTTGCAAAAATGTAATTTTAAATGCAGTCCACTCGCCCTATTGATGCAGATCACTAACAATGACCATGTAGTCCAGAGGTAGTTCAGATGAATTTACAAAGAAAAACTTAAAAAATGACAAAAAAATTATGTGGTTCACTTCGATACATGTCGCGGTTCACTTGCCCCTTGCGTATGCGGCCCACTCTCGTTCAAAAAAAACTTAAAGAAAAAAGAGCCAAAAAAAACCATGAAGTTCGCTTGCCCATCTACTGCAGTGTGGTTTTTCGTCTAAAGCAGTGCGGTCTTCTGTCCGATGCAGTTCACTCGTCGATTTTGGGTCCGCGAAAACAGAGTGTCCGCATTTCGGAAAAATCAAAACTACTATTAAACCGTAAGGAATTAGAGAGGGTGTTCGATAAAAAAGTTGTGCCTCGTCGATATATTTCCAACGGCGTATCATTTGCATCATTCCGACCAGCGGTTTGTAAAAATTCGTGAAAAAACGGCCGCTGTCACCCGTCGTCCGCCGCACCATTTTCAAAAATAATTTAAAACCGTAAGGAATCTCAAAATAATTTCTACATATGAAAGTTGCGCCTCGTCCATAGCTTTCGACGAACGGTTAAAAAACTGGAGCGAAAACAGTACCGAAAAATTGCAAAATTTTTGAAAAACAGAATTCCGCGATTTAGTAAATTTAAAACTGCTCTTAAACCGTCATTAATTAGAGAAAGTAATATATATAAAAAAGTTGCGCCTCGGCGATATATTTTCAACGGCGTATCATTTGCTTCATTCCGACAAGCGGTTTGCGAAAAAACGCGAAAATACGCTCGCTGCCACTCGTCAGGCGCCCACCGTTTTCGAAACTGCTCTTAAACCGCGAGGAATCTCGAAACAATTTCAACATGGAGAAGTTGCGCCTAATCCATAGCTTTCCAATGGTATATTACACGCCTCGTTCCGACAAACGGTTTAAAAACTGGAGCAAAAACAGTACCGAAAAACACCGCGTGCAGTTTTTTACGACGAGAAGTTCACTAGTCTCTGTATTGCAGTGCGCTTGCTTCAGAAAGTGCAGTGCCCTCGCGTTGAGCGTGCAGTTCGGAAGGAGGCCAAAAAAGAGCCCATGAAAAAAATGAGAGAAAAAAAGAGTAGGGGTAGTGTTACTATCCTTTTCCATACTTGTGCTTCAAAGTAGCACCATGTTTTTCATATAGAGAGTCTCCTATGTTGTCACTTTCATATACTAGTGGGAATTTTTCATTATAGAACTTGGCTTGTATATTCCGATGATGGGCTTCCTCAAATGGCCGAGGTCTTCATGAGCATGCAAGTTGGATGCACACCCACTAAGTTTTTATTTTGAGCTTTCATACTCCTCGCATTGACATCAATTGATGGGCATTTCCATAGCCCGTTGATTAGCCGTGTCAATGTGAGACTATCTTCTTCTTTTTGACTTCCCCTTATTAATCTCTACCATTATACTCTATTCCACCCATAGTGCTATATCCATGGCTTGCGCTCATGTATTGCGTGGGGATTGAAAAAGCTGAAGCGCGTTAAAAAGTATGAACCAATTGCTCGGCTTGTCATCGGGGTAGTGCATGATAAATACTTTGTGTTAAGAAGATGAAGCATGACAAGATTGTATGATTTTGTAGGGATAACTTTCTTTAGCATTTTTATTTTGAAAGGCACGATTGTTTGTTAGTATGCCTGAGTATTGATGTCTTTATATCAAATTATAGACTATTGCTTTGAATCATTCGGATCTTAATATTCATACCGTAAAAGAGAATTACATGATGAAACATGTTAGGTAGCATTCCACATCAAAAATTCTGTTTTTATCATTTACCTACTCGAGGACGAGCAGGAATTAAGCTTGGGGATGCTTGATACATCTCCAACATATTTATAATTTTTGATTGTTCTATGCTTTTATAGTATCAATCTTGGATGTTTTATATGCAAATTTTATGCAATTATATATCATTTTTTGGTTCTAACCTATTAACCTAGTGCCCAGTGCCAGTTGCTGTTTTTTGCCTGTTTTTGCCTTTTCAGAAAATCATTATCAAACGGAGAAAAACTTTGGATTAATTTTTTCTGGACCAGAAGGGACCCTAGAAGCTTTGGGAGAAGACCAGAAGAGTCACGCGGGAGCGACAAGCCCGGAGGGCGCGCCCCAAGGGGGGGGTAGGCGCGCCCATCAGGCTTGTTGGCCCCTCGTGGCACCTCTTGACCTAATTCCAACGCTATAAATTCCCAAATATTCCCAATATACCAGAGAGACAGACGATAAAACTTTTCTGCTGCCGCAAGCCTCTGTTCTTCCGCGATCCCATCTGGAGGCCTTTTCCGGTACTCTGCCGGAGGGGGAATCAATCACGGAGGACTTCTTCATCAACCTTGCTGCCCTTCCGATGATGTGTGAGTAGTTTACCACAGACCTACGGGTCCATAGCTAGTAGCTAGATGGCTTCTTCTCTCTCTTTGATCTTCAATACAATGTTCTCCTCGATCTCCTTGGAGTTCTATTCGATGTAATCTTCTTTTGCGGTGTGTTTGTTGGGATCCGATGAATTGTGGGTTTATGATCAGATTATTCATGAGAAATATTTGAGTCTTTTCTGAACTTATTTATGCATGATTGTTATAGCTTTGTATTTCTCTCCGATCTCTCCGTTTTGTTTGGCCAACTAGATTGATTTATCTTGCAATGGGAGAGGTGCTTTGTGATGGGTTCAATCTTGTGGTGTTCTATATCTCAGTGACAGAAAGGGACAAGACACGTATTTGTATTGTTGCCATTAAGGATAAAAAAGATGGGGTATAATCATATTGCTTGAGTTTACTTTGTCTACATCATGTCATCTTGCTTAAGGCGTAACTCTGTTTTCATTAACTTAATACCCTAGATGCATGCTGGATAGCGGTCGATGGGTGGAGTAATAGTAGTAGATGCAGGCAGGAGTCGGTCTACTTGTCTCGGACATGATGCCTATATACATGATCATTGCCTTAAATATCATCATAACTATGCGATTTTCTATCAATTGCCCAACAGTAATTTGTTTATCCACCGTATGCTATGCGTTCGAGAGAGAAGCCTCTAGTGAAAACTATGGCCCCCGGGTCTACTTTTATCATATATTAAAATCCAAAAATACCTTGCTGCAATTTATTTACTTTTATTTTATTTTGTATTTTACTTTTCTATGTATCACTGTCAGAATTAATCCTTGCAAGTAACTGCCAAGGGGATTGACAACCCCCTTGTTCGCGTTGGGTGCAAGTATTTGCTTTTGTGTGTGTAGGTGCTGCTAATGAGGTTCTGTGTGGTTCTCCAACTGGATTGATAACCTTGGTTCTTAACTGAGTGAAATACTTATCTCTACTGTACTGCATCATCCTCTCCTCTTCGGGGAAATCCCAACGCAGTTCACAAGTAGCACATACCAGAGGTCGTTGTCAATGGCTTCAAGATGCATGCGCATCTTATTCTTCCAGTGGGGGTAATCAGTGCCATCGAAGATGGGGCACGCAGCAGAAACCTTGATTATCCCTGCAGTCGACATAGCTAAAACTCCAGGTAGTTAAACCGAATCACACAGAACAAGGGAGCACCTTGCTCTGATACCAATTGAAAGTGCTAGTTATCGACTAGAGGGGGTGAATAGGTGATTTTTACGAAAGGCTTCGAAAACAAGCAATGTCTTCAAAGGTGTGGAAGCTAAACAGTAACTACATAGAGTACAGCGGAAGATAAGCTACACTAGGCATGCTAGGATGACAATAACAACTTGAGTGAGATGCAAAGACAAACAACAACTAGGTAGAAATAGAGCAGTTACAGATGATAGAGTGAAGACAGAGATGTAATCAGAGAGAAAGTCTTCACACAATGGCTTCAACCAGGGCATACATGGAAAGGCTTCACAAAGCTAACAGTAAGTAAAGGAGTGGAGTGATAGAACCAGTTGCTTGGAGAAGACACGAGATTTGTTTGACCAGTTCCAGTTGCTGTGACAACTGTACATCTGGTTAGGGAGGTTGAGATTGAACTTAGAAGACCATGCTTCACCTTATTCCCCTTGAGCTAAGATCCGCAAATCTCGCCCAATCACTCTGGTAAGTCTTCAAGGTAGATTTCCAAACCTTCATAGACTTCGTTCACCAGCAATCCACCATGACTCTTGGATGCTCAGAACGCGACGCCTAACCGGCTGGAAGATCACAGTCTTCAAGTGTAATAAGTCTTCGGTTCACTCAGAACAGAATGTTTTCCGTGATGCTCAATCACTTTGGGCTCTGGGTGTTTTGGGTTTGTTCTCGCGAGGATTCTCTCTCAAAGGCTTCGGAGGTGGGTTGCTCTCAAATGACAAAAGCCGTGCACAATCTTGGAGCAGCCACCAACTTATGGTGGAGGGGGGTGGCTATTTATAGCCAGGGGCAACCCGACATGATTTGTCTGAAATGACCCTGGGTCATTGGGGAACCGACACGTGTCCAATGGTCGGATTTCAAACACACGCGGCAGCATTACTTGAGCTACAAGTAAAGCTAACTCAACCAACTCTGGAAGAGGTTTTCTCTCATTTGTCTTCGCTCGAAGACATAGGTATTTAGGTTGAGCATCACGTCAGTTTCTGACTTCGTTTACCTCGACCCCACTTAACAGTACGGTGGTTCCTATGACTCAAGAAAGAACAAAATGAAACTACCAAAAGACTAAGTCTTGGCGTTCCATTGGCTTCAAGTGATTGTCTTCGTGAACCATTATCTTCAACAAGAATGTCTTCGTCAACCACCATTGTCTTCAATGTCTTCAAACATCACTGATGCAGCGACGTGCAATACAAACGGTTTTTAACCCCTTTCCGCGACAGAGTTTTAAACTGTCGCCTTGCCTGTGTGTGCGATAGGGGGGGTCTTCCCACACGACCTAGAAACCGTCGGCGATAGGGAGCATGCAAGCATACGTTTCGCAGAACTAAGCGTATGCGATGCCCGCATCTTTCCCAAACGCTCCGTCCTTGAAACTCGTGTGTGCTCGCATTACCATCGCACTCGGTATTTTGTGGTGCAACGTTTACGATGCTCGCCCCATCACAAACAGTTCACAATTGTACACCATATGCGAAGCTTGAATATATCCCACACAGTTGTCTGTACAAAAACGTTTGAGATGTATAAAATTTCCCAAACGATTCATCCGTATTACCCGTGTCGGATGAAGGCCTATCACATGAGTTCTTCTATGAGCAAACATTTACAATGCACATGACATCATAAACAGTTCATAATTGCCTAGCGTGTGTGATAAGGTGACTTTCACAATCATTTATTAAGAAGGAACTGTGTGCGCTGTTGTTGTTAATCTCACACGTTTTTTTCTTGTCTGATCGTGTGTGCAGTAGAGTTTCATCGCACACGTACTGATCTGAGAAACATGTCTGATCTTGACGTTTATCACAGACATTTTGCTTTCACAAACCGTGTGCAGTGTAATGTCCTGCAGAGCATAATTTATCCCTAATTTAATCCTTGCATTTAAAATTCACATAATTTGAATTTGAAATAGATTTTCAATATGAAAGTAGGCAATCACTTATTTCATATCGAACCATGTTTATTACAAATACAAGTTCAATGACGAATGCATAATTCGATGCATAGGTACATATACTGAAGAACTACAGAAGCAACAAGTAAAGAATGATGAACCACAGTTGTACTAAAGACTGTAAAGAGAGAGGTGGAAGACATTCTGGTTGCTAGAGAAGGTGAAGTGGAATACCCATATTGTGCCCTCCTCCATGCCTAATGCGTGCACGACTCTAGGCCAACTCCTTGTGATGGCCGCCCGCCCATCCTTCACTGTCTTCATTAGGACTTCTCGATGCTCATTGTAGTCTCGATGAAATACTTTAACCTTCATTGCATGTCCACCAATCATGTACTTTGCGAGGTAATCTTGAGTAAACTGCTTTGGGAACCACTACAAACAAAAAAGATTCAGACATTGTTGTCTAACAAGTCATTATGGGCAGTAAAAAGAGAAGGCTACAGAGTTCGTAGTTACCATCCTACAACTCACTGTTGTGTTGGATAGAGCAAGGACAAATAATTTAATTGCCATCGTTCATATCTTTTTGCTAATAATTCTTATCAGTTTTCTCACTTGATGCTAGTTCATGAATATATCATTGCCCCATACGCAAAAAGGGTCAAGGCGTGGATCTTTGGCCAGGAAATATGTACCTACAAGCAACAAGTCAATATTAGAAGCTAAAAAGTGTCCAGCTGTGGATCTGTATGCACTACATTATGGAACGGAGGCAGTATAAGCCGAGGGATGAAACTAACCTCGGTGGAAAATGCTGGCCACTCCCGTTGTTGTCCTGCGTAAGTACATGGAAAGGCGTCATAAGTACTACAGGCTTAACATCAACCAAGTATAGCCATGGTAAACAACAACATCTCAAAATGATAGCTTGAATGTGTTGGTTTCAGCATGCTGTTAAAGCAGATAAAAATGGAAGGGAATATTAACTACAACAGGCTTAACAGGGACCAAATATTGTAATTCAAACTGGTACTATTGAAAATGAATAGAACGTAGCTCATGCTTAAACATCACACTGCATAAATGTGTAACACTGAAATAAAGGGCATGCGTTAACTTCACCAGGCATAACAGGAACCAAATATAGCCGTTCAAACTGGTATTGATGAAATCGAACTGCACAGTTCTTACTTGCACATAATGAACATCACATTGTGAATAACTGAAATAAACAAGGCATATATGCTCACTATAACAACCTAATATAGCCATTGAAAACTGGACAGAGGCTCACTGCAACCAACCTAGCAAGCAAATACAAATAAACAAGGCATCTGCTTGAAAACTGGACAAAGGCTCACTTCAACCAACCTAACAAGCAAATACAGAGAAACAAGGGATCTGCTTGAAAACTGGACAGATGCTCACTGCAACCAACCTAACAACCAAATACAGATAAACAAGGCATCTGCTTGAAAACTGGGCAAATGCTCACTGCAACCAACCTAACAACCAATACAGATAAACAAGGCATCTGCTCACTATAAACAACCAAATATAGCCATTCGTGAAACTGAAGTGGACAATTCATACTTAAACATCAGATAGCCCTATTAAACATTACATTTTTGCATAACTGAAATAATTAAACACGGCACAGTTAAAACATTGCATGGCAAAAGCTACTACAACAATGGGTACGAGTTGGCTAGCTAGAAAAAGTAAGATTTGCTTATAGGATATTGCCTCACTTGTCATGGATGAGATCCTTCCATTTGGAAGAGCACAAACCCAGGGTGCGCTCCCTGATGTCGCAGATGGGTTGTTTCACCTTGGAAGAGCCATAGTGGGCGCCCTTCGCGTGGTCGTGGTCGATGAGATCTGACTTGGCAGCTGAGGATCCCAAGCCACCGCCGTAGAACGTGTCCTTCAGAAATGACATAATGGACTTGATGGCGTACAAGGATTGCAAATCCTTGACCATGAGGTGGAGGAGATCAGCGGAGGGGCCTTCGAAGAGATTGACGGCGGTTGAACCAGAGGCATTGGGGATGGACCACTTAACCTGTGACATGGCCCGCATGAAGCCTTCGCTGTCGACGAGCTTGATGTCGTAGCCAGCTGTCCTGAGATTCAGTAGTACGCGAGCCCGCTGACGTGAAGTCTTCGACATGGCAACGTAGTCAACATCCTTGTCAGCTTCCATGGCGAGGTGTTCCTCCGGGATCGACAGGTCAGCACGAACGGTGGCCACCTCGACATCGTCCGGCAGAGAGGCCATGTTAGACCTCCTTTTGGTCATATGCTCCTCGGGCTCCCCGGGATATGTGGTCGGGCTTAGGCTGCGACTCTCTGGAGTAGGGGATGGGGATCTCAGGGGGATGGACATCGCAGGCCTCATCTAAAAACTCAGGGTGGCGAGGGTATGGGAATCGGTGGGTAACCTGAACTTATCTAAGCTAGGAGGCACGGGCAGACCGGTAGGGGTTGGTGGCGGTGGCGGTGGCTTCGGCGACGGCGGCGAGCTAGGGTTCGAGCGGGGGGTGTAGACTGTGGAGGGGGGGCGGGGTTAGGGTGGGTGGTGTTTGAGGATATGCCGCGGCTACTGAGAATTTTAGTAATGGTGGTTGGAGATGGTGGTGGACGAGGGAGGGCGACGGTTCAAATGCCTCGGCTACTGGAATTTTACTATAAGGTCGGTGGTGGAGGAGTGAGGGCGACGGTTGAAATACCGCGGCAACTAAAATTTGGGTAAAGGAAATGAAGCGGGGCGGGAGCAACCAAAATCGCACACGGTCCAAACATAATAATTGTGTATGATAATAAAGGAAAAGCCGCGGAACCACCAATTTTTGCGTCGCTCAAGGCGGATAGCTTTTTCTTTGAGATTTCTAGCTAGCTGGTTTATCGCACGCGGTTCATCCTAATTTTCAGACGCATGCGTGGAATTCATCCTAAATATCCTGTACACATTACCCCTTCACCCTTGCTGGCACTAGAGAAGTCGTGGCGATTTTACAGGGCACGTGCTTCGCACACGGTTAAGCCGGTGCACCCGTGTCCATTGCGCGTACGTTCACAGGCAGTTTTTAATTCGAGTCATCTGCTATTTATATAGCACATTTGGCAACAAAAAAACGCGAGAGAGGGTAAGAACACAACCACACCAGCATGTGGCCCACATATATATGTATGAAAAGGGTGGTGTGTGATGTTCAAATTCCCAATGCATAACTTTGACGCGCGGTCCCACGGGTGGGTGCGTCGTCGAAGATCGGGTGAGAGGGTCCAGAAGACAACAACCACCTGGAAGTGGCCAAATATATGTAGGAATAAAGGGTGTGATGTTTAAATACACAATGCACAACTTTGATGTGGCACCTCCCTCACAAACTGGAAAGCCCCCTTGGATATCTACAATGACAGGTTAAGGTTGTAGCTAGGGTGCCTGCCCCACCCCCACTTTGTGTCGGCGGGATGCATGCACGTACTCATACTTTGGTCGGACATGCATGTCACCATGACCTACCATAAGACGGACCAAGTGAATCTATCTTGGTCAAACGACCACTGTTGTTGTCGGTCAAAAAGGGATATAATAGACCGCTCGGGCCCATAGATTGGACCATCACCGTAAACCGCACGAGAGGGGCCACAAAACCAGCACCACCTGCATGGAGCCCAAATTGATGTACGTTGGAAGGGTGATGTGTTTTAAATACCCAATAATGTGCAATTTTGATGTGGCGCCTACCTCATGAAATGGACAACCCCCATGAAAGCTAGGTACTAATTAAGGATGGCGTCGACGTACGTAGGGTGTTGATCCAACCCACCAATTCGAGCGCATGGGAGGGAATCCTGAGAACGCATGAGTTCAAACTTTGCTCGGACATGTCACCATGACCCCAGTAACACGAACCCGGAGGAATCCATTCATGGCCAAACCCCCTTATTGTCCGCCAAAGGGATGATATATATAGACCAGGCCCACAGATATGCGTTTCATTGAAAACCGCACATGGGAGACGGGGTCGATCAGAAGACCCTATACCCTGCATGCGACCCAAATATATGTATGGGTGGTGCAGTGTGTGATGTGTTCAAATCCCCAATGCACAACTTCGATCAGGCACCAGCTGCATTACAAACCGAACACCGTACCCCCAGGAAGCCAGGTTACGTATGATGCCAGTTCCCCAACTTCGAGCCGGCGGGAGCGGGAAGGAATCCAACAAATGTTCCCAAACTAAATTTGGTCTGACATGCATGCCACCATGACCTATACCAAGAGGAACCCGTCATGGTCAAACCCTTCTCGTACATTGTGGGTCAAAGGATATAACGTGCAGGCCCACAGATCTCGAACGTTGTGGGTCAAAGGATAAAATATGGCGGGCCCACAGATCGATCTCGATCATTCTCCGATTTTTCAAAACAACAAATAACAAAAAACATCATTCTCCAAATTTTCAATACAAGGATCTCAAGGTTTTTTTAATCGACATAACAGGTCACTACAGACACATTTAGATGCCAAATGTCTGTAATGACCATATCATGGCGCTTAAATGAAGCGTGAGATCACTAATGCAGCGACCTGCTATACAAACGGTTTTTACCCTGTCATGGGAAACGGCGATCCATGGGACCGAACGGGTCCCTTTGCGATTTGGCTCAGGGGACATGCATGGGACAAAGAGCAGGTTTTCAGTAGGTGCAAGAACATGCTAGGAGTTTATCCAGGTTCGGGCCGCTATGAGCGCAAAACCCTACTCTTGTTCTGTGTTTGATCGTGTATGAACTCAAGTTACAAGGAGCGCAGTTTTCCGGCAAGGTGCGCGGGAAATGCAGTTACAACGTGTAATTGAACTGGGTGTCGACCATTCTACCTATAGCCGTGGGCCTCCTTTTATAGGACAAGGGGTTACCACAATGGCTAATACGGTCATTACAGAGTATGAATAGTGACTTGCACCATCACCACGTCTATCTTCCAATGGGGTAAGACAAATGCATTTAATGCACCGTTAGGTGCTACGTTGGGGAGGCGAGGCCTTGGGCAAAAGATCTGTACCACCGGTCCTGGCACCCTCCTGTAATCTTGACACGTCCCAGGGACGGGTGTCATTAAAGTTAATCTTGGCATGGCGTGCTGGCACGTGCCTTGGCCGGCTATGTTGACTGTATGCCCGCTCGACACCTAGCATACGAGCCTATCTGGTCGATGGTGAGGTGGAGCGGTAACAGGACAGAACAAGCCTGCTGGCATGGAGCTTGCCGGGCCTTGCTTGCCAGCAAGGGGACTTGCCGACAACCATAGTCTTGGTCTTCACCTTGCCGGGGCGGAGCTTGCCGGCGAAGGGAACGTCGATCTTCAGTGCTAGAATAGTACTTCTCAATGACCTGCCTTGAAGTCTTCTTCACGGTCTTGGTGTTGATTCTTGAGCCGTAGTTATCCTCCGTCAAGCCCTTGCCGGAAGGGAGGCTACGACTGCCTGTGCACAAGTCTGGGTACGAGGGCACCCATGTCTTAGTACACTGACAGGAGCCACTGGGTCTGGGCCACACGCGCATGCCAGGCGTCATTGGGCTAGTCCCAAACAGTGCACATGCGGCGCGTGGCAGAGGATAACTGTCATAATCTTATCTTTTACCGCACCTGCCCACGATGCGCATTAAATACGGGCGTGGGAAAGGTGGAGCGAAGCGGCGGTGGGAGGTGGTGCGCCTGAAAAGCGCAGCCACGTAGGACGGAAAAGAGCTAGCCCCCGCGCCTTCCCCATAAAAAAGGAAACCACGAGGGGCGCTGCTCATTTCTCCCCTCTTCCCAATCTAGCCAGTTTGTCGTTGTCTTCAACCTCGCGTCAGAGGGCCTTTTTCTTTCACCACCGTGTCGCGCCCCCGCCGGCTTTTGAATCCGTCCACCTCGCGCAGCCATGGCGCCTAAGAGGGGTCGGAATAAACTGGGGAGGGCGGCTGATCCGGATGCGGAGGTAGGGGAAACGGAGTGGGCGGCACTGCGGAGGGGCAACATCGTCTTCAAGCCGGTGCTAGAGGAGCATGACCTGGTGGAGCAGTATGCGATCATGTGGGGGAAGGACACTAAAGCCCACTCCACGCCTGATGTTCTTCCCGGCTCCATACAACCCAATGATGACAAGTACCCCTTCTTCATCGCTTACTTCTATTACGGGCTCGTCCCTCCTTTCTCTGAGTTATTCTACGAGATCATGTACACGTACGGGTTCCACCTCTTAGATTTCACACCGAATGCCATGACCTCTCTGGCTGTTTTCGTGCATTTCTGCGAAAACTTTGTTGGAGTAATGCCCAGTGCAGCTCTGTTTCGCCACTATTTCATCCCCCGCATTGAGGTGGACATCCTCTTCGACTGTATTGGTTGGATTCCTAGGGACGGGGACACTTATCTCCCTGGGCTGTTTAATCGGGAATGGAGTGAATGGTGCAGAGAGTGGTGCTGGATCAAGGATGACAGGTTCCCTAACTTCTGCAAGCCCAGAACGAAGATGGTGAAGCACATCGAGGGTTGGGACCACTTCGACGACAAGGATGCCCAGCTCGAAATCACCACGACCCGCATTCTTCGCCTCAGGGCCACCGGCCTTACCATCGAGATGGTGGGTGCCGACTTCCTTCGTCGCCGTATTGCCCCTCTTCAGAATAGAGGAAGGCCTGTTTGGGATTACCAGAATGCGGCCGACATCATGCGGGTGAACACAGGGCTTCACACCAACCTGACGGTGATGCAGCACGTGGCTCTCTGCGGCATGCTCTTTCGTGTTGGCGGCAAGTTCAATTGGCTAGCTAGCGTGGTGCCGCTGTGCAACAACTCTGCCAAGGATGCTATCATCGTCATGATGCCACCTTGTAATGCCCAAGGTGTCGAGGGGAGTTGGCAAGCACCACCCAAAGAGGCGGTGAGAAGATGGTTCGATACACTGGTTGAGAAGCCCATCCTAGAGGAGACGGACTTCTACCGCGACACCACTCAGGTGGAGCTGGAGCATATTCCCAGGAGAGCGGCGGAGGCAAAGTTGGCTGGGGGTGCCAGCGGCTCTGGCTCTGCGGCAATCAATGCTGAGGAGGGGAACGAGGAAGGGCTGGCAAACGAGTTGCCGGAGGAGTCTGCCGGGAGGCGAGAGCAACTTGCCGGAGGTCAGGGTAAAGAGGCCGCTGAGGAGCGGGCGCTCAAGGAGCCCCTTGCTCCGGCAAGGAGGACTCGTGTCCTCCGGAGAGCCATTTTCGGGGAGCTGGTTCGCTCTTCGTCCTCGGGTGAGGAGGTTGCCGGTGGGGAGGCGACTAGCGAGGTTGCCGGGCGACAAGGGACTCAACGCCAAACCCCTCAACAGCAGCGAACGCGGCGTACTTCTACGAAGAGTACAGCCGTGCCGGCTGCCGGAGCGGCCGGGTCATCTTGTCCTGCTGCGCCTGTAGCAACTAAACGGGCCATGACTTCTACCCCGCCGCCTTCCTCCAGTAGTAGGCCCGAAGGCTTGTATGATCTCTCCATCCTTAGCGACGACGAGGAGGAAGAGGAGTATATATCCCCAATTTCCTTTATTCAATTCTTGATTTCTTGCCTGCGCTAACCTAACTTGCTTCGCCTTGCCTTGGTTGACAGTGACAGGGAAACCCTGGCGCAAAGAATGGCTAAGAGGCCAAGGACCAGAGCAGAAGAGGAGCCAGCAACAATCATGGTGCTGGACGACGACGTCTCAGAAACCAGCCCCCAGCGTAGCCCTTAGCGTGAGGCCACTATTCACTTTGGCGAGCGTGGGTGTTGAGATGTTCACTGCTGACATCGGCACGGGAGCAGGAGAAGGGCATCATGAGAAGGAACGCCCGGAGGCTGATCCAACTGGGACATCTCCATCAACCGCTCCCCCGGCAAGCGGTTCTCCGGTAAGGACCTCTACAGACGAGGCCGATCGCACTGATGATGTGCCGGCAACCGTGACCGCCGGCAACCAGGTGACAGCAACCGAAGTTGCCGGGGAGGAGATTATCCCTCCTCAACAGTCTCAGTCTGGTATGCCTTCTACCGTCGAGTATCTTTTTGTTTTAACCTTCTCTCTCCCCTTTTTTTGTTTTCTTGAACTTGATCTGGGTCTTGATTTCCTCTCCTCCCCATCCTTTCAGATTTATCTTTATCTGACGACATGGACGTCGATTCTACCATCGAGGAGATCACGAAGGACGCCGCTAACGAGGCTAGCAACATTGCTGCTGGTGAGGTCATCAGGATGACTGATGAGGAGACCGCCAAGGCTGCTCACGAAGAGGCCACCGCGGGTGCTGCTGAGGGGGGCGATAATCAGAACGCCGAGGCCACTGAAGACATTCCTGTCTCAGGAGTGCCAAGTGCTAACTTGGCTAGGAGGGCGATCTTGGCCAGCAAGGCGGTTGCTGACGACCACCCCTCGACATCTGAAGAACCCTTCTCAAGCAGATACTTGAAAGTTGGCGACAACCTGTTCGTCAACCTTCTTGGGACGTCAAGGATCGGGGTGCCTATGGAAGGAGAGATGTTGGACGGTGAGGTCCTTTCTGCTGCCGGACTTGAGGTCGTTGACGAGCTGCCTGCCAACATCAACGAGACCAAGGAGCAGCAACTCCTCAAAGCTATGAGCGAGAACTTTTGGAAACTCCAGGCGTGCCACCGCGACCGCACAGATAACTTGGACTCCAGGGCGGCCGTCCTTGACAAAGCGGAGGATGATTTCAAGAGACGCATGGAAGGAACGCAGATTTGGTATGCAGAATGCCTCCAAGACCTCTATGAACGTCAAACTCAGCTCGCCAAGGCCCAGGAGAAGTTCATTCTAGAAAAGGCTGATGCCGAGAAGGCACAGGAGGAGGCTGCACAGAAGATAGCAGTGGAGGAGGCAAAGTTGAATGAGCGCAGGGTCGGCCTTGACACTTATGAGGAAGAGCTTGCCGCTTGTGAAGCCGGGCTCGCTGCTATGCTTCATGGCAAGGACAACGAGATCCAGGCTCTTGATGCCTAACAAACCCAGGAAGTAAGGCAGAAGCACAAAGAGGCTATCGAGGCTCAAGCCACAGAGCATGCCGGCAAGATCAAGGAGGCCATCGATGCTGCCGGAGCTGCAGAGGTCGCCAAGATCGAACTGGAAAACAAAGTGCGAGCACTCAAAGCAAACCTTGCTGCCGACGGCAAACAGATCTCGGCGCTCAAAGCAGGTGCGGAGAAGGCAGTCCATACTCTAGCGGGGCTGCAAACTTCGTTATCCAACAAGAACCAAGAGCTTGCCAAGGCCAAAGACACGATTGAAGATCACGAGCTGAAGCTAAACACCTTAAGGCTGTCTCTTGACGAAACCCAAAAGCATGAAAAGACCTTGATGAAGGAACTTCGAGATGAGAAGTCTAAACTTGGAAGTGCCGCGACTTCCTTCAACAAGCTCAAGGATGCCTACAAGCTTTGGACCGACCGGCTTGTGGCCGCCGCGGAGAATATTTCCGTCAATCTACGTGCCCTGGGCTTGTCGGAATACCACTATTCCAGCGTCAAAGGGGACACCGCCAGCACCAGGCTCACCTTCTTTTTCGAAAGCTTGGGTGGGGCGCTGAAGAAACACCACGGGGCTCGAGCTGCATACCTTGCCAGTGAGTCCCGCAGGCTTTGCCGGGATGTCCTCTTCAAGATGCTCAGGAAAGTGGTGTACCGAAACCCAAACATCGACCTTTCCAAGGTCTTCGTGAGCCTGCCCAAGGGAGCGGACACCAGGGCCGTCGATGAGCTTGTTACTCCCATCGCCGATAGGGTTAGCCAAATCCCCAGGAAAGAGGGCGGGGGCACGAGCTAGGCTTGCCACTTTACTTTGTCGCGTGTAAGATCATGCAAAAGACATGTTTATCTTGAGTCAGAACTGCACTTGGCCTTGATGTATTATAACTTGTGTTTTAGATGGATGTATGTGCCCTGTTCCCCTTATTCCATTTTGTCTTTGCATGATTTGTGTACCCTACGCTTGCCGGAAACTTGTCGGTGCGCACTCCCTTGCCGCGAGCGCTTGAGGAACAGGTCCTCAGCAGCTTGCCAGAAGTGTCGCTGCCGGCAAGGTCACGCTTGACGATCACAACGCACCTACTTAGGTTGCCGAGCAGACTCAAAGCAAAGCAAGAGCGCAGTCGATCGCAGCAAGGTTCCTTAGTGTGCAGGTTTCTCATACAAAGGCCAAAATTGTGCAAGGAGAGTCGCAACAACAACAAAGAATTTATTTCGAACTTTTGCAACTTAGCTTATTCCTTTTTACACTTCTTGCCGTGGGTGACATCTTGAACGCGTCCTTTGCTATCCATACCGTCACTCCCCCCGGGAAACTTGTACGCGAGGAACCCTTTCTTCCTTTAAGAAAAAGAAAGAAGAGAAAAGAGGAGGCTGGAACCTTAACGGTTTGTTAATCAACTTATGAAAGGCAAAATGTAACATAAGACTGCCTGCAACACATAAATAAATATGTACTTTGACAAAGAATTGTGAAACATTTAACTTTTATTTATTATGCACGGGATCTGCGCACGGCTTTGTACAAAGGTTTACAAGCCTTGACAGCAAACTTGTACAAAAGAGGTTGCCGGGCAGCTAGGCAACCGCGCCTTACGAGTAGAACTTACGAAGATGCTCAATATTCCATGAGTTGAGCACTGGAGTGCCATCTTCGGTCTCTAGGCAGACTGCGCCGGGCCTAGAGACTCGTACTACCCAGTAAGGGCCCTCCCACTTCGGCGTCAACTTGTTTTTACCCTTCGTGGATTGAATCCGACGAAGAACAAGGTTGCCTTCCTCAAGGTTCCTGGCATTCACTTTGCGGCTATGGTAGCAGCGCAAAGCTTGCTGGTATCATGCAGCACGGACAGCAGCCCGGAAACGATCTTCCTCAAGGAGCGTGGCATCGTCATGCCGTAGCTCATCTTGGTCCTCCTCATCGAAGGCCAAGACTCGAGGTGACCCGTATTTGAGTTTCGTGGGGAGTACTGCTTCTGCGCCTTACACAAGGGAGAAGGGTGTTGGTGCAATAATTTGCCTCCTTATGTCTTGAAGATTGTTGACAAACAGTGAGGGACTAATGTGCTTGCTAGTGCACACAGAGTAACAGGTCCCTGGAGTCAAGAGGAGTTTGGATTCAAACAACGAAGGATATCCCCTGCGTGGTAGTGAAGGTTATCACCGAAGATTATGACGACAAGAGTGACCCCTCAAAAATTGTTGATGCAAAGCAATTTGTTCGGTGTCCGTCCGAAGAAAGTGACTGCAGCCGAGGAGATTGAAGACGAAGTGAAGACGTAGCATTCTTTTTGTCGTTTCTTTGCTCTTTCTTGAGTCATAGGACCACCGTACTATTAAGAGGGGTGTAGCGTTCGAAGCCTTGATTCACTAATGCTAAACCCAAATCCTATGAAAGTTGCAAGAGAAATCTCTTTGTGTTCCGAGCAAATACTTGCCAGCAAGAGACTGTGATCTTCTTCGCTGCGAGAGATTTGTCTCTGACCGAGGAGTTAGCATTACTTGCTCCCCAAGTAATGTTACCGTTGCTCTTAAAATCCAACCGTTGTGAACGTGTCGGTTGGCCATTGGCTGGACCGCGTGTCCAAAATGGTCATTTCCCATCTGGGAAGGCTGCGGCTATAAATAGCCACCCCGCACTGGCGTTGTCCGGTGGCTGCTCCATTTGATTCTGAGAAGATTGTTGAGCAACCCCCTATCCGATAGATTTGAGTTTAAAATCCACCGAGAGAAAACCCCAGAACCGAAAAATTAGATAGTGGTTCAGCATCACTCAAATCTAAGTCCAGTATGCTCCGCCTATTACTCTTGAGAGCTGCGAACTCTCTAGACGGTTAGGTGTCAATTTCTTCAGAGACCAGGAGTAATTGTGGTTCTCAAAGAAGAAGTCTGTAAAGGTTCGGAGATCGCCTCAAGCATCTACCACGAGTAATCGGCATTGGTTGACGAACCGATTGTCGAGGAGAATAGGGCGAAGAGAGTTTATCTTATGTGTTAAATCACAACCCCTCCAACCAGACGTAGTCCTTTTGCAGAAGGGTGAACTGGTCTACCAAATACCTTGTCGCCATCGAGCATCACTGGTAACCTCTGCTACTCTCCTTTACATTCGAACTACGCCATGCGACATGTTTCAATTATGTGATTTACCTCGATGCATGTTTTCAGTTCCCATTCGGTAGTTTGTATTCGCTCACTGTACATTGTTTTCATTCATTCCGCTGCTGGGTTCCGAGAGTTTTGATATTTCCGAAGAAAATTTAAAACTCCCATTCACCCCCCCCCTCTGGTAGACATACTTCGTTCCTACAGTTGGTATCAAAGCAAGGTACTCCTTTACTCTGCTCATTTTGGTCTAACCACCTTGGAGTTTAAGTATGTCTTCAGTGAGCTACAAGTCGCACCTCAAGATTCCCATCTTGGATGGGACGGACTATCCCTTCTGGAAGGAGAAGATGAAGATCCATCTCCGAGCTATTGATGATGATAAGTGGAATGTGGTGCAGAATGGATTCGTGGTTGAAGTGCCCCAGGTCCCCACTGACCACGAGAAGAAACTCATTCAGATGGATGCTCAAGCCAAAGATGAAATTGGTGGCCATCTCTCTCGTGCTCAATTTCTTCGCTACCGTCAGTGTGAAACTGCAAAGGAATTATGGGACATTCTCGAAAAGATAAATGAGCGTGTTTCAACTCAAAAAGAAGCTCGCATTGATACTCTTCGGGCCAAGTTCAAGTGGTTCAAGCGAATTGGAAATGAAAGCTATCAGCAAACCTTCGATCGTCTGAGTGACATTGCAAATGAGCTACAAGGTCTCGGCGCCAAAGACATCACTGATCACGAAGTTGTGAAGAAACTGCTCCGATCCCTTGACAGTTCGTTCGACACTCTAGTTCTAATGATTCGGGAACGAGCTGATTTCAAAGTTCTCGACTCTGCTGATATCATGGAAAGGCTGAACACCCCCGAAGAACAAGAAGAAGAAAAGAGAGATCTCTATGGCTCAAGTCACCAAAAAAGTCATGCTCTCAAGGCTACGGCTGATTCTTCCTCAGAAGGAAATGCCGATGAAGATTCAGATGACCCCGAAAGGATCAGCAAGGACCTCGCATTGATCATGAAAAGATTCCGACGCCTTCATAGGAAAAATCAGTTTCAGAAGAAAGGATCCGGCAACTCTGGCGGCTCCAAATCGTCATCAAAACCTACTGGAGATTACACCTGCTTCAAGTGCAAAAAGCCAGGACATTTCATCTCAGACTACCCTCTCTGGGAAGCTGAAATCCGTGCCAGTGGAAGATTTGATTCAGGACACAACTATGGCAAAGGCAAGAGCAAAAGCTATGACTCCGATGATGAGAAGAAAACGAAGAAGTTCTTCAAGAAGAAGGATAGCTCCTCCAAGTCCTCGTCAAGATCTTCCTCAAGGAATCCCTCCAAGTCCTCATCCAACCGCAAGAACACTTCTCGCAAGGCCAAGGCGTACATCGGCAAGGAGATGGATTCCGATGAAGAAGCGTTATCTGACCCCGAAGAAGTTGATGAATCCGACGAGGATTCTGATTCCGGCATGGCTGGCATAGCTTGTGCCTCTACTCCGGCATGGCTGGCATAGCGTGTGCCTCTACTCCTACAGCGACAACGAGTCTCCTGCGTACTACTTCATGGCCAAAGCTTTGAAAGAAAAGGTATCCTCCAAACATCACAAGGTTCACTCCAGTGATCGATATTCTTCTGATGAGGATGACCATGCTAAACTGATCAAAATTGCTAATATGCAACAAAACTCTCTCGAGAAAATTGAGAAAACCCTCAGGAAGTCTGAAGGGTTGTTGGTTGAGGAGATGGAGAAAAATCAGTCGTTGACCGAAGAGCATTCCGCCATCGAGTCTCGAATGAAAGAACAATCAGATCGTCATGATTTTCTCTCAGCTGACCATGAAAGATTGACTTATGATTACCTGAAACGGAAACAGGAACTCGAGTCGCTGAGAGAGGCTCATGATGACTTGATCAGAGAAAATTCTCTTCTCACCCAACAACTCAAAGAGAAACCTGAAGTGTTTGTACCTCCTTGCTTAAAATGCCTTGAACGCAGTAACGCTGAATCAAATACTGAATCTTCTGTGAATGCTAACCCCTCGGTCGAGGAAAATGGTTCTGTTTCTGATGAAAATGCTAGGTTGAAGGAACTTCTTCAGACAGGAATGTTCAAGTCTCTCAAAGGGCATCAAACCCTGTGTGATGTTCTGAAGAAATCCATTCTTCACAAAAATCCCAGAAAGGAAGGTATCGGTTTTGAAAGGAAATTGAATGAGAATGGCTCCTACTGGGAACCTGATCAATATCCTCGCACTGTGTGGGTACCTGCTAAGAGCAAAACGCTCGATCCAGCTTTACTTTCGGGATATGACTCTCCTATCCCTGAATATTCATATGATGATTCTCGGGACAACTATAAGTTGTTCAAAAACCAACGTGGCGAGGCTGTTGCTCGCCATGTTGGACCAAACAGCAAGAATGGCCCCCCAAAGGAATCTATCTGGGTGCCCAGGAAAACTATCGAAGCATTGCTTGTTACTAGACTACTAACCATGCAAGAAGAAAATGCTCGATATATCCTTGAAAAGATTCGACAGAATGAGTACATACTTGCCTCACCCAACCGCTATACTCATTCGTCTGGAAGGAATTTCAATGCATACTCTTTCGATTATGCTCGTACTCATTCAAGTTACAATTCGTATAATTATCTAAAGAAATCATATCCTGCTCGCTCATATGTTTCGAAGCCACCTACAAAAATGTGGGTGGTTAAGAAAGTCTAATTTCTCTGCAGGACTATGTCTTCGGGTGTACAGAATGGATAATTTATAGTGGATGCACTAGTCATATGACCGGAGACAAGTCGTTGTTTGTCGACCCCAACTTAACTGCTTCATCTGAAAAGTATATTACTTTCGGCGACAACAACAAAGGAAAGGTAATTGGGTTAGGTAAAATTGCTATATCCAAGGACAAAAATATTGATGATGTTTTACTTGTTCAGTCTCTTGGATTCAATCTCATGTCAGTTGGCAAGCTTTGTGATCTAGGCATGCTAGTTCTATTTTCTAAATCCAAATGCATTGTCTTTATGGCCACTGACAATTCCTTCGTTTTCGAGGGAAATAGAAAAGGTGATTTATATATTGTGGATTTCTCTAAGGGTCCCTCAGTCCGAACTTGTTTGCTTGCAAAAGCAACTGAAGGATGGCTATGGCACCGAAGACTTGGTCATGCAGATATGAGAAATTTGCAGACTCTCATGAAGAAAAATCATCTCCGTGGTATTCCTAATGTGAAATTCAACAAGGATCGTCTTTGTGCTGTGTGTGAAGCCGGTAAATTGACCAAGAAGCACCATTCATCAAAAACTGTCATGACCACAACAAGACCACTGGAAATTCTTCATATGGATTTATTCGGACCTCAAAACTATGCAAGTTTCAGAGGCAGTCATTATGGTCTGGTTATTGTTGATGATTTCTCTCGATACACTTGGGTATTCTTTCTCGAAGACAAAACCTGCACGCAAGACATCTTTAAAAGATTCGCTAAGAAGGCTCAGAATGAATATGATGTGCGAATTAAGCATGTCAGAAGCGACAATGGAACTGAGTTCAAAAATACTCATATCAAAGATTTTCTCGATGAATATGGTATCACTCATGAATTCTCTGCCGCATACACTCCCCAACAAAATGGAGTTGTTGAGCGAAATAATAGAACTCTCATTGAAATGGCGAGAACAATGCTCAGTGAGTATCAAATTCCTATTCGTTTCTGGGCTGATGCTATTAACACTGCTTGCCATGTTGTGAATCGTGTTTATCTTCATAAATTCCTTAAGAAAACTTCATATGAGCTTATCACTGGCAAGAAACCAAATGTTTCTTATTTACGTGTATTTGGTGCACCTTGCTATATTCATGACATGAATCAGAATTCTAAGTTTGCACCCAAGGCACATGAAGGTTTTCTTCTTTGTTATGGCTTGAACTCGCATACTTATCGTGTCTATAACTCTCACCACGGGAAAGTTATGGAAACGGTAAATGTGCGGTTTGATGAATCTAACGGCTGCCAAAAGGAGCATCTGCCTAATGTGATAGATGAACCTCCGATCTCGGATGCTACAAATGGCTATTGGGGACGTCAGGCCAGTCAAAGGTATTACACCAGACTCTTTCGATGATGATGCTCCCATAGCTCGACGCACACGCCAATCTAGTGCCGAAGAAAATGCTGCGCCGAACACAAATGGCAACCCAAATGCAAATGCAAATGCAAATGCCGATCAAAATGGCAATCAAGATGAAAATGGCGATACTAATGCCAATCCTGATGCTGATACTGAGGAAAATGAAAATGATCATCATGAAGGAAATCCTCTCCCACGAGTGGCAAATCGAGTTGACCCTGCATTAATCCTCGAAGATCTCGAGAATCCAGGTTACCGACCCACAACTCGCTCTCGCACTCAATTGGCTAACTACTGTGGCAGTTTTCTCTTTTGTCTCATTGACAGAACCTACCAAGTATGAAGAAGCTATGAATGATCCCGATTGGATGAATGCCATGCAAGAAGAGTTGGTGCAATTCGAATTGAACGATGTGTGGGAATTGGTTAACAAACCGAATCCTAAGAAGCACAATATCATCGGCACAAAATGGATTTTCCGGAACAAGCAAGATGAAAATGGCATTGTTGTGAGAAACAAAGCACGTCTTGTCGCTCAAGGGTACACACAGGTAGAAGGTATTGATTTCGGTGAAACCTATGCTCCTGTTGCTCACCTTGAGGCAATTCGTATTCTTCTCGCTTATGCAAATTACAATGATATTCTGCTTTACCAAATGGATGTGAAAAGTGCTTTCCTCAATGGTGAAATTGATGAGGAAGTATATGTTAGGCAGGCACCTGGCTTTGAAAACCCTCAGTTTCCTAACAAAGTTTTCAGGTTGAAAAAGGCGATGTATGGGCTAAAGCAAGCCCTCGAGCTTGGTATGACACTCTGAAGAGGTTTTTGCTCGACAAAGGGTTCAAGCCAGGATCCACTGATTCCACTCTTTTTACTCGTGCTATTGATGGTGACCTATTCGTGTGTCAAATTTATGTGGATGATATTATTTTCGGCTGTACCAACAATGCCTGCAGCATGGAATTCGGGCGAATGATGTCCGAGAAGTATCAAATGTCTATGATGGGTGAACTTAAGTTCTTTCTCGGACTACAAATTCGTAAACAGGACAATGGAATTTTCATATCTCAGGAAACATATCTAAGAGACTGTCTTAAGAAGTTCAAAATGCAAGATTGCAAACAGAAGGGTTACAAAACTCCCATGCCCACAAATGGCCAACTGGACGCAGACGTGTACGGTAAAGATTATGATCAGAAAGCTTATCATTCGATGATTGGTTCTTTGCTATACCTATGTGCATCCAAACTTGATATTATGTTGAGTGTTTGTATGTGTGCTCGTTTTCAAGCTGCACCGAAAGAATTGCATCACCAAGCGGTCAAGCGTATTCTGAGATATTTGGCTCACACCCCCACCTTAGGTTTATGGTATCCTAAGGGAGCACAGTTTGACCTCATTGGATATTCAGACTCAGATTATGCAGGTGACCGGGTTGACAGGAAATCTACTTCGGGGACATGCCATTTCCTCGGTAGATCATTGGTATGTTGGTCGTCAAGGAAGCAGAATTGTGTCTCGCTCTCTACGGCTGAGGCCGAATACATTGCCGCTGGCGCTTGTTGCACTCAGTTATTATGGATGAAGCAGACTCTGAAGGATTATGGCATCAAGGTCAAGAAGATCCCTCTATTGTGCGACAATGAGAGTGCGATCAAAATTGCTCACAATCCTGTGCAGCACTCTCGCACCAAGCATATTGAGATCAGACATCATTTCCTACGCGATCATGTTGCTCGAGAGGATATTGTCATCAGTCTCAGAAGAGAATCTCGCCGATATCTTCACCAAGCCTCTCGATGAAAAAAGATTATGTGCATTACGGTGTGAGCTAAATATCCTCGATTTCGCAAACATGCAGTAAGCTAGACTCGGCACCCGTACCATCACTTCCACATCTTAGAAGGAATGGGTGCATAACACTCGAAGAGTTTGAAAATTTCGACAAAGTGAAATTTTCTTTCTGAGAGTGAATACATTAACGAAGAACTAGACTAATCGGGTGCCACGATAATTGTGCGATGCTCGGGGTCATACAGTTCTTATACGGTGGATAACGCCACCACAATTTCTAATTGTTGAGTTGCGCTTGAAGATTTTGTGTCTGTCCGAATGTTTTTCACTCATAGCTTTTCTCTCGGGTGTTTGTGTTTCTTCATCTGAGTGAAATACCTAGGACCCTGTTTTCCCTCCATTCTATCTCTTCCAGTCTATGTTGTTCCATTATGAATGCACAAACTTCATCTGGGAACGAAACTTCATCTGGTATCCTTGACCACGTTAAAGTTTCGGTCCGAACTTAATCAGTTTTGGCGAAAGCCATCCAAAATTTGGGGTTTCCCGCCCAAGTCTGGACCACGTTCTTTGGTGACGGTTGCCACGTGCTTCCCATCAACTGCCAGCTTATTAGATCGGTTGAATCGCAATAGTTCCTTGACTCTGGCCGTCTGATCAGATTCACCGGGGTGTGGCTATTTCCTCCTCGCATATAAATGTTGTGCCGCCACCCTTCTCATTTCACTTCGCATCTTCCCCATCGCCACCTTCCGAAGCCCTACCTCACTGCTCCTCCTCGAGCTCGACGACATCGACCATCTTCGCCGCTTTGCTGCCGGAAAGAGGTCGCCGGAGTCATTCCTCGCCGCCGCGGATCATCTTCCTCTCCGCGCCGCCGTAGTCCCTGCACATCACCAAGTTAGGGTATGTGTAGTGCGAACACGTTCTTCCATTCTTCCTGTTCGAGTTCGTCCACGGTAGAAATTGCCTAATTTTTTACTGTATTTCTCAGATCCTTACTGATAGGTTACTTGTGCGGATGTGGTTTGTAGTTGTCCCTCGCATCCGAAAAATTTCAGATCTAGGGTTTGTGTTATGTCTCGTACGAACGGAATGCGTAGCACGTTTACTAGTATTTTCTTCGAACCTACTAGTTCGTTCTACACATTTCTTTCGCCCGAAACATTTCTCAAAGTCTGCATCTATTTCTTCATCGAAAAGGACTTCTTTTTCAAAATCTTTGTTGTGTGCATTCGTAACCCTGTCCCCATTTTCCCTCGCATATATCTATGTTCACAGGAAAATGCAGTCAGTTGAGGATTCAGCTAAACCAGTAAGTCGGGCTGACAGAGATGATGTTATTTTGGGCACTGCTGATGAATCCAAAGCTCTGAATGCTAAGGGCCCAACGGTAGGCCCATCAACCAGCAAAAGAAAAAGGACCGATCAAAATGCCGACGAGCAAGAAGAGACTGCTCCGAAGAAGAAGAGGGGTGGCAGACAGGCACACACCAACACCGCCGAATACATCTCTCATGATCGGTATGACACTATTCCAGGAGAGACCAAACATCAGAGAGATACTCATCAACAATGGATTCACCGCCACTGGGTGCGCAAGTGGTTCAACTATGAATTTGTTCATCCTCGGTTTGCTCAGAACTTTGCATTTCATCCACGGTGGGGTGACTGCCGTGAAATTTCTCTCATCAAGGCAAATGGTCCCCAAGAGAGACCACCTCCTCCGTCAAATGCTCATGAGTCATCCCTTCGCACGCCTGCATCATATCCCGATGAGCTTGCTAAGCGTCAGCGCAATGCCATCAAGCGAGCCCAGAGGGCCGAAAAGCAAAAGGCTTGTGAACAGGAAAATCTTCGCCTCCTCAAAGATGATGTGGAGAAGAAAAAGGCCGAAGGAAAATCTGAAAGTCACTCTAAGCGCAAGCATGATCCCAGCGCTGTTGCGAAGAGAAAGAGCACACCAAAGAGGAAAAAAGCTAAACCTGCAGATGATTTTCGAATGAATGACTCTTTGGCTGATGATGATGATCCTCCACTCACCAAGGAAGAAGTTGCTGCTACTCTCAGCGAGGAAGTAAACATTACCACATCAACTGTGCTGCCTGATCTTCGGGTTAACTTGGTTCCAGAAGCACCACCGAAGAAGATCCCAACTAGAAAGACCCCTGCTACCACTGTCACGATAAAGCAGCATGTGAACACAACTCCTCATCCAGATGCTATCAATTTGAAGGATTTGGTAGTTGACGCTCCTGTTAATTCTGCCAAGCCAGGCAAAAATATTCCCAAACCTGACTTGAAGAAAATCAAGGCGCCTACCGAGAAAGTTGCTCCGCATGCTACTGCTCCGAAGGAGAAGGTTGCTAAATTTGTGCCTACCTTGACTCAGCCTTTGGCTTCAAAGCCTCCTTCCGAGCAAGTTCCTGTCCAGACTGCTCCCTCTATCAAGTCTGATGCTCCTCATTACTATGATCACATTTTTATCATGGAACAGCTCGATAAATTTGTGGACAATCCTTTCGATGGAGAAGTGGCATCCCTAGCTATTCCTGCCAAAGTTATTACTCAAGCCACTTCCGTAGTTCAAGAACTGAGAGAAGATACAGTTGAGATCAACTCTCTCTCTACCGAGCTAATGGACATTGATGAACGCATGAAAACTGCCTCTTCAAAATTTGTCATCAAAGCGCTCGAAGACTCCTACAAGGATATCAATCGTGCCATGACTCTGCTTCGCCACCGCAGGTTACGCTTTCACACGGATCTAGATGAAATTGTTCGGAAGATATGTTGTCAATGTTTTGCCTCCTTATGTTTTGAAGATTGTTGACAAACAGTGAGGGACTAATGTGTTTGCTAGTGCACACAGAGTAACAGGTCCTTGGAGTCAAGAGGAGTTTGGATTCAAAATCCGAAGGATATCCCCTGCGTGGCAGTGAAGGTTATCACCGAAGATTATGACGACAAGAGTGACCCCTCAAAAATTGTTGATGCAAAGCAATTTGTTCGGTGTCCGTCCAAAGAAAGTGACTGCAGCCGAGGAGATTGAAGACGAAGTGAAGATGTAGCATTCTTTTTGTCGTTTCTTTGCTTTTTCTTTAGTCATAGGACCACCGTACTAAGAGGGGTGTAGCATTCGAAGCCTTGATTCGCTGATGCTAAACCCAAATCCTATGAAAGTTGTGAGAGAAATCTCTTTGTGTTCCGAGCAAATACTTGCCAGCAAGAGACTGTGATCTTCTTCGCTGCGAGAGATTTGTCTCTGACCGAGGAGTTAGCATTACTTGCTCCCCAAGTAATGTTACCGTTGCTCTTAAAATCCGACCGTTGTGAACGTGTCGGTTGGCCATTGGCTGGACCGCGTGTCCAAAATGGTCATTTCCCATCTGGGAAGGTTGCGGCTATAAATAGCCACCCCGCACCAGCGTTGTCCGGTGGCTGCTCCGTTTGATTCTGAGAAGATTGTTGAGCAACCCCCTCTCCGATAGATTTGAGTTTAAAATCCACCGAGAGAAAACCCCAGATCCGAAAAATTAGATAGTGGTTCAGCATCACTCGAATCTAAGTCAAGTACGCTCCGCCTATTACTCTTGAGAGCTGCGAACTCTCTAGACGGTTAGGTGTCAATTTCTTCAGAGACCAAAAGTAATTGTGGTTCTCGAAGAAGAAGTCCTTAAAGGTTCAGAGATCGCCTCAAGCATCTACCACGAGTAATCGGCATTGGTTGACGAACCGATTGTCGAGGAGAATAGGGCGAAGAGAGTTTATCTTCTGTGTTAAATCACAACCCCTCCAACCAGACGTAGTCCTTTTGTAGAAGGGCGAACTGGTCTACCAAATACCTTGTCGCCATCGAGCATCACTGGTCACCTCTGCTACTCTCCTTTACATTCGAACTACGCCATGTGACATGTTTCAATTATGTGATTTACCTCGATGCATGTTTTCAGTTTCCATTCGGTAGTTTGTATTCGCTCACTGTACACTGTTTTCATTCATTCCGCTGCTAGGTTCTGAGAGTTTTGATATTTCCGAAGAAAATTTAAAACTCCCATTCACCCCCCCTCTGGTAGACATACTTTGTTCCTACAAAGGGTGTCTGGCCAGTGGCTCGATTTGGTGTCATTCTGATTGACCAAAGAACCACCGGCAATTCTTCCACCCTACGCCTTCCACACTGGTGCAGCTTGTCGAAAGTCCTAGTCTTTAAAGCATGCAACACTTCCGCATTTGCCCTCTCTGCCTGCCCATTGCTTCTCGGGTGAGTAACAAAGGCATAGCAGATCTTATTTCCAAGTTCTTGGCAATATGCTGTGAAGGCGCGGCTCGTGAATTGGGTGCCGTGGTCGGTAATGATCCTGTTGGGTACACCAAAATGGGCAACCAATGCTTTGAGGAACTTGATAGCTGACTGTGCCGCCACCTTTCTCACAGGCTGTACTTCAGGCCACTTTGTAAACTTGTCGATTGCAACGTACAAGAATTCAAAGCCCCCGGTAGTGCGGGGGAAAGGGCCGACAATGTCGAGACCCCAGACCGAGAAGGGCCAGGAAAGAGGGATGGTTTGGAGGGCTTGAGCCGGTTGGTGGATGTCCTTGGAGTGGAACTGGCATGCTTTGCACCTGATAACCACCGCCAAGGCATCTTGAAGGGCTGTCGGCCAGTAGAATCCTTGACGGAACACCTTGCCGACAAGTGCGCGTGACCCAATATGAGAGCCGCACATCCCTTCATGTATTTCTTCCAACAGACTTTGTCCATCTTCCCGGGAGATGCATTTCAATTTTACCTCATTTGGTCTCTTCCTGTACAAGGTGCTGCCAATAAACTTATACATCCTTGACTGACGGGCCACTCTTTCTGCATCTTCTTGCTCATCGGGAAGGTCTCCTGTCTGGAGGAATTGGACAATCGGTTGCGCCCATGCCGGAGCTTGTGGCTCGATGACAAGGACTAAAGGCATTTCTTCCTCTGCGGGAGCGCTTGCTTCGACAGCAAGGATCTGGCTTGCCGGATGCTGCGGCTTACCGGCAAAGGGCAGCTTGTCGGTGGTATCTGCTTTCTTGGCAGCTACGGGTAGCTCTGTCGGAAAGTAACCATCAACATCTTGTTTTCTTTTCTTCGCCAGCTTCGATGGTGTAACGGATGGCCGAGTTAGTTGGAGCACAAAAGTTCCTGGCTCCACAGGCATCTTTTGGGCGGGAAGCTTTGACAGGTCATCGGCAATCTCATTCTGGGCACGAGGAACGTGCTCTGCTTGTAGACCGTCAAAGTGCTCTTCCAACTTTCTCACTTCATCGACATATGCCTCCATCAAAAGGCTCTGGTAATCCTTGTTGACCTGCCTCACCACAAGCTGCGAGTCACCTCTGATAATTAGTTTCCGGATACCGAGGTCGATTGCAATGCGCAGACCGGCAAGCAAACCCTCATACTCAGTAGTGTTGTTGGTGGCCTGCTCCCTAGGGAAGTGCATCTGGACCACGTACTTGAGGTGCTCCCCGGTGGGTTCTATAAGCAGCACACCGGCACTGGCGCCTTTCAGCTTGAAAGCACCGTCAAAGTACATGACCCAATCGTCAACTGTTTCCTTGCCGGGGAGAGAGGTCTCTGGTCTTTCTTCATCTAGCGTTGGGGTCCATTCTGCAATGAATTCTGCCAAGGCTCTGCTCTGGATCGTCGAGGTGCTCTCAAATTTCAGATCAAAACACTATAACTCCAATGCCCACTCCACAATCCTGCCGGTTGCCTCTGGATTTCTCAAGATGCGTTGCAACAGAAAGCGAGTGACGACGGTCACTGGGTGTGCTTGAAAATAATGGCGCAGCTTCCTTGAGCCCATGAGAAGGCCAAAAAGCAACTTTTGCACACCATAGTACCTTGACCTAGCCCCTTGCAGGAGGGAGCTGACAAAGTAGACTGGGCGCTGCACCATCTTCTTCTTCACAACTTGCTGATCTGGCTGGCCGGCTTGCACAATCTCTGGCTTGTCGGCACCTGACCTTGCCAGAGAAGATTCTGGCTCGTCGAGTCGTGGCTCTGCGGCTGCTACCTCTTCCTCATCGGCCTCTCTTTTAGCCACAAGTCCAGCGCTAACCACTTGATTCATTGCCGCTAAGTATAGTAGCAACGTCTCTTGCGGCCTAGGCTCAACTAGGACTGGCGGAGAGGACAGGTACTCCTTCAAATCTTGGAGCACGGCCTCCGCTTCCGGAGTCCAGTTCACTGGACCTGCCTTTTTCAATATCTTGAAAAACGGCAAGGCGCGCTCTGCCGATTTGGAGATGAACCTGCTGAGGGCGGCAACGCAGCCGGCAAGGCGCCTGACATCCTTAACGCGTCCCGGTGCTTCCATCTATTCAATTGCATTGATCTTATCGGGGTTGGCTTCAATCCCTCTCTGAGACACAAAGAAACCAAGAAGCTTGCCGGATGGAACACCGAACACACAGTTCTCGGGGTTGAGCTTCAAGTTGTGCTTGCGTAAGTTCACAAAAGTTTCCTCTAGATCCTGGATCAGTGTTGACTTCTCTTTGGTTTTGACCACAATATCGTCCATATAGGCTTCCACATTTCTGTGTATCTGGGTCTCAAAACCAATCTGAACTGCTCTGGCAAAAGTTGACCTGGCACTCTTCAACCCGAACGGCGTACGTAAGAAGCAATATGCGCCGCACGGGGTGATGAATGCGGTATTCTCCTCAGCTTCCTTGGCCATAAAAATCTGATGATAACCAGAATAGGCGTCAAGGAAAGAGAGTAGGTCACAGCTGGCAGTGGAGTCTACAATCTGGTCAATGCGCGGCAAAGGGAAAGGGTCCTTGGGACATGCTTTATTTATATCGGTGAAGTCGATATAAAGCCAGCTACTTCTAACTTCTTAATCTCCTCGGCAATGAACTCTTGCCGCTCCAAGGCTTGCTTTCTGATCTTCTGCTTGACGGGTCTCGCATGAGGACACACAGCAAGGTGGTGCTCAATTACCTCCCTAGGAACACCGGGGATGTCATATGCTTGCCAAGCAAACACATCGACATTCGCCCGTAGGAAGGCAACGAGCTCATTCTCCTGTTTGTCACTGAGAGTGGCACTTATAGAGAAGGTGCCACTCGTCCCATCTTCTTTCACAGAAACTTGTTTGGTCGCCGGCGCAGAAACGTTGGCTCTCTTGCTCTTGCCGGTAGAGCTCTCTAGTGTCTCCTTGACAGACACGCTACACTCTGAAGTGCGCTTCCCGGAGTCCTTCACAGAGGTCTTGCCGGTCTTCTTCTTCTTCTCTCCCCCGGGAGCTTTGACAGTAGGAGCAAGTGCCTCGATGGCAGCTGCTGCCACTGCCTCCCGGTAGAGCTTCTCAGCACAGATGATTGCGTCCTTGTAGTTTGACTTGATGGTGAGGACCCCCATCGGCCCCGGCATCTTGATGACGTTGTACGCATAGTGCGACGCGGCCATAAACTTTGCCAGGGCTGGGCGGCCTAGAATCCTGTTGTATGATAGCGACATCTTGACTACGTCGAAGGTAATCTTCTCCGTCTGATGGTTGAGCTCGCTACCGAACGTGACTGGTAATGTGACTTGGCCCTTCGGCTTGTTCCTCTCCGGACTGATCCCTTGGAAACTTCCTGTCTCCTCGAGATCCTTATCAGGGATTTGTAGCCTCTTGATCACATCTGGAGAAATCAATTTCAAGCCAGCCCCACCGTCAACCAGCATCTTTGTCACCTTGAGGTTGCGAATTGTTGGTGAGACCAACAACGGCAAACACCCGACCGCAGTGGTGCGATCAGGCTGGTCCTCGGCATCAAAGACGATGGGCGAGTGCGACCACTTGAGTGGCTTTTGTGCCTCCATCACCGGCTCCGCTGCATTGACTTCGAGGATCCACTGCTTTAGTTGCCGGTGCGAGGAGTGCAAAGATGCGCCTCCGTCAACACACATGGCATCCACTGCATTTTGGAACTCCTTGTCGGACCCACCTCCGTCCTCATCACTATCATCCTCTTCTTACCGGCCCTGAGCAGCCTTCTCTTTTGGCTGCTTGGCCTTGCCATGGCGGCCCCCGCGGCCACCATGGTCTTGCTTGCCGGACCCACCAGCACCATCTTGGCCCTTCTCCTTGTCACGCTTCTTGGACTCTTGCTTTTTCTTTTCGGCAAGTTGCTCTACTTGTCGGCATTGCTGGAGGTTGTCGCCCTTGGTGCAGTGGATCTTACAGTACGACCCGCCGGTCTTGCCGGCCTTCTCGCCTGCCGCAGCTTCCCGGCAGCCATCGCACCTGACAACCTAATTGCCGGGGATGTCTGCCTTCCGCTTCTTGGTGGCGTTGGTGTTGCCGGAGCTCTCGACGACCAGTACTGTCTTGTTCTTGGGCTTTCTGTTGCGCTTTCTGTTCTTCTTCTGCGAGGTTGATGTGTCATCGTCTTCGGAATCGACGTCTGCACCAGCATCTTCCCCGGGGAGTCGCCTCCCTTCCTCAGCCCGTGCACACCTATCTGCCAAGGCATACAGATCGTTGATGGTCTTGACCTGCTCGACATTCATCTCTGACCGCATCCTGCGGTTGCACACATTCGTGTGGAACGTGGCAATGACAGTAGCGGGATGGATGTCGGGGATGTTGTGGTGTACACGGCTGAACCATTATATGTACTTGTGGAGGTTCTCTCCATCCCCTTGGGGGATCACCTGCAAATCGCTGGGCTGGCTCGGGAGCTTGTGGCCACCCTGGTAAGCGCCAACGAAATGATGGCATAGATCCGCCCAAGAAGAAATGGAGCCCTTAGGCTGTCGGAAGTCGGGCTTCGGGGACCCAAAGGTTCGAACACTGGGGTGAGCTCGTTCCTACCGCTTCGTCCCCTACCACAGCACAACTACGGCGAAGCTACGGCGAGAGCGCACAAGCAGGAGCGGGCCGGAGACACAGAGGTTAACCCAGGTTCGGGCCACCTTGCGGGGTAAAACCCTACTCCTGCTTGGTTGGGATTGCTTGAGCGTGAGAGTACAAGGTTTGGGGCAAAAGAGTCGATCCTCCCTACAGCGGCACCCTGCCCTCCTTTTATACCTGCCCTGGTCCTTGAAAGCACATTTGCTCCCTTGGTGGTTTTGGTAATTTATGCCAACATACATGTTGTTGGACTAATGCTTTTATCTAGTGAATTTCAGACAAGTTCAACAATGGCGTGGCATGGACAAAAGGACGTGGAACCCCTTCAAAATGCTAAGGACAAGGATTGGCAAAGATCAAGACTCTACATTTTTGGTTTAGTGATCCAAGATCACATTGAGTCCATAGGAAAGCCAATACTATTAAAAGGGGATGAGGTGTTGCTTAATGGTCTTTTTGCTCAAGTGCTTGGTGACAGTATTCCTAAACCCTCAACCACTCTCTCTACCCAAATATGTCCTAAACCCAAAGTCCAACTCGGCCCCACCGAAATTTCCAATCCGGCCCCACCGAGTTCATCCAAGACTTAGCCACTGCCAAACCCTAACAAATCGGATCCACCGAAATGGATCTCGGTCCCACCGAGATGGCCTTGCCAGCTCTATGTAATCGTTTGCATTTCGTGACACCCTAGTTTTTGGCAACTTTTTCTTTTTGAAGTATTTCTGGCTTTACTTGCAATCTGGATGGATTTTGAATCTTTTCAGTTGACTTTGAACTTATGAATTCCTCTCAGTGATCCAGAGCCCTCACCATCTTAACAAAATCTTGTCACTCACCATCTGGATCAATTTCCAATTCTTTATCTCTCCCAAATATTCATTTTCTTCCTTTGGGAAAATTTGTCATCACTATGGGTTACACAGCAACCTATAGTTCTGGTGATCAGAAAAATCCCAAATTAATCCCAGACCTTATTGTCATCATCTACTCCTACAATCTTAAAAAACATCTCATGGTCCAGTACAAAGTTTATTCCAGAAAACTCCATTTGCTCTCTGGGCAGTACTGGTCATTTGTGAAGGAGCTCATATTTTCCCTACTCAATTAATTCCTAGAAAATTCCCTGAGATATTAGGGACCCTATCTTTCCACAATATCCAAAAATATCATCTTGTCCAGTAGAAATTTTCATCACCAATATTCTGCCAAGTTTCTGTTCAGTTGGAACCTTAGTGAAGGAAGTACCAGCTAGAGGTATCCAATTGAGCTGAAATTTTTATGGCAACTTCTCCTCACCAAATAACCCTGCCACACCAAAATTCAACTCCAGGAGATCAACCAGATGAGTGCATCAAGATCATCTCTGTTTCTGGTTCAGTACAGCCCTTGTACATGAACTATATTCAAATCTTGATCAAATACTCTCAAACTTGGTCAGCTCATAGTCCTTCCAAAGTAGATCACCCCAGACATCTCCTTTGGCTCCATCCCCAGCTCACCTCTCCTCTAGATCTCTCTCAATTCTGCTGTCAGAAACTGTAGCTGAAGCTACACTTCGGTTCAGAGTGAACCTAGTCGAATCAGAGGTACAGAGGGGCTAGATGATCAAAGGAGAAGGCCCTAGACACGGTGATCTGGACTTGGACGGCCTCGAGACATCACTTCCCGTGGTGAGCACGGTACTGGCATGCCAGTACGCGTGCTCTGCACCTCGCCGGCGACGGCCGAGGTCATTCCAGTGACCTCTCGCTGCCATTTCATGTCCTGAGGTGCCGACATAGCCGCTGCCGTCCACGTAGCCCTCTCCCGATCCTTCTCCTAGCCGGAATCGCCCTCGACGGCCGCCATGGCACCTGGCCACTATGCCGCCCGTGGCTGCACTGTGGCGCGTGGCGCGTCGTCTTCCTCCCGCTAGCTGTCGCCGCGCCTTAGCTCTCCCTGCCCTCTCTCGTCTCGTCGCCCATGCCCGGCCAAGCGAGCAAGGCGTCCTCGCGCCGGCGACGTGGCCCGAGTCCCAGTCATTCCAGAGAGCTCGCCCGAGCTCCTCCCCCTCCTATATATACCCCTCCCCGGCCTCTCCCGAGCTCCTCATCCACCTCCTCCACCTCCTAATCGACCTCCCCGAGCCCGAGCCACGGCTGAGAGGCCCTCTGGCCTCGAACCTCGCTAGAGATCCGCCGCCACCCGAGCTCTGCCTCCCCGTCGATTCACTCCTCCCCGAGCTCCACTGACTCCTCCATCGAGCTCAGCTCATCCTCTTGGTCACGCCCAAGTCCTTGCCCGGTTGAATTGCTGCCGGAGTCACCGTCTTCGACGACCCCCAAGCGCTGCCGCCACCGGAGAGGAAGGGGACGACGTCGTCCGGGTACGTGCGAGTTCGTCTCGTTGAGCTCTATCCATTCCCTATCTCTCCCGACCTCGCCGCCGTCTGTATCGCCGGTGAGCGTCGCCGGAGCTCCGCCGTCTCTGTTCCCTCCCCTCCCCCTTTTAAACCTGACGCTGGGGCCCGCCAGTCAGTGACACGCCGAAGCGGTAAGTGGAGGCGCCCCTCCACTTTACGCCTTCGACGTGGCCCCCTGAGAGATTTTCTATTTTCTATTTAATTCCAGATTTTGACCAGAACTTTGACCGTTCATAACTTTTAAACCATAAGTCCAAATCAATTGATTTTTTTTTCATCTGGTTTGTCTGGAGCTCCTCTATTTGCTTGCAAAATTTGGTATTTTTCCCTTGTTCACAGAATTTCTGGTGCTCAAAACAGTAGCATGTGACATTTTCAATTGCTTTTTAAAAATATTTTCAAAGGGAAATAATTTTGGATTTGAAGCCCAGGAGTTTGTGGACAACCCAACAGAGCAAGGCAAGCCATGTCATCCATTGCATGAAGCATATCAATAGTGTTGGTTATTTAATTGAATTTCATGCATTATTTTTATATGTGATAATCCATAGTAATTTATTTAAATGTATAGCTACTGCCATGATAATCTACTTGCAATTAAATATCCATACTAGTTAAATGCTTGGCTATATTAAACTTAGTTGGTTGATCAAGAGCCACCTACCCAGACTTTTCCGTGCAGCCACATTTGCCGGTATGGGACGACCTTGACTTGGTCTGGCTTTGTGCTCTTTTATCGGTATCACCAAACTAGGGAGGGTTATGCGTGCGTGCTGCCCTGGTCAGGTAGACGAAGATAATCCTATGAGACCAGTTGAGTTATTTTGCCGGCGTCCCAGTTTGGGACAGTTAGTGGCCACGACGGTGGCAGGTGTCACGGGGTGACACAGGGGCCACCCAGGACATGACCCTGGGAGGGTATGATTGTCGGTGGTACGATAGAGGGGTCACGGGTCAGGCAGGTTTCGCTGGAGCACCACCGGTCCACCCGAATGGGATCACGAGGCCAGGTACTCCATGGTGTGGGTAAAGTGCGCAACCTCTGCAGAGTGTAAAACCTATTCGAATAGCCGCGTCCACGGTATTGGACAGTCCGTTTAGGCCTCTCTAGGATGATCAACCGTAATGATAATAATCATGGAAGAACTTGTCTTATGTTCGGAAGTGCTCTATGGATTGTGAGCATTCCGAGGGTTGTGGGACAACCCAGATGAGAGTAAGTTGGTACTGGGTACCAGTAAGTGAGCAACTTAACCTGTTAACCTGTTGATTGCCATGCTATTGTTTGCTGCATTGTTTTGGTTGCCATGAGCTTGCGAGTACATTCCAAGTACTCACCTGGCGTATCATGCCAGATGCAGGAGAAGCCGAGGACGGAGGTCCCGAACGTTCGTGCTACGCTAACTAGGCCGTGTCCACAGCAGTGTCCCTGTGGATGGAGTTTCCCGCGCTATGTTCCGCTACGCCGTAGACTACCCAGTACTATCGAGGCCCTTCTATGTTCCATAAATAATGTAGATATTGTCTCAGCATGTGTAGTGCTCTGGCCTCGCTATCGATGTAAATTATGAGCTTGTACTCGAGATATTTTAATAAAGTTCAGTTCTGTTCTGTTCCAAGTTGTTGAGTGTTTCCAGAAGACATGATCTCTGGGTTGGAAACACTGGTAAACCGGTTCTCTGAGCCGGGGTGCCACAACGCTTGGTATCAGAGCCGCCCTGACTGTAGGACACCCTAGTTAACCCTGCGCTAGAACCGCGAGTAGTTTAGAGTCTTGGTATGTCTTGCTTGCATCTGATTGTTGCATCTGATTGTTGCATTGCATGGCATGCATATAGTCTTATTGTGCTAACCGCTGGTTTGATGAGTGTAGATGGCACCAGTTCCGTACCACTACAATCATGAGCCGGCACCGTTCACTTTTCCAGTACTGCTTCGTAGCGTCTAGCTTCGGCTGTATCCCAACGGCGAGGACCCAGTGTTCCAGGTGTTCCGAGAGCAGCTTGCTGGTTCAGTATTCGAGTATCACGCGGAAGCTTTTCTCACTACGAGTTCAGATATTGGCAGCTACTACCGTTCTTCCAAGGGCGGAACTGCTTCTACTCCGGAGTTGGCGATCCAGTTTGCTGCAATGGAGGCTCTCACTGACTTGCGCTTCCACGAGGTCGAGATGCAGACTCATCCAGGTTTCTTTCACTATCCCACCATGTCGCCTACGACAGGGCGAGTCCTTTTCGCACCTGTTGATCCGGCGAGTGATCGCGCTACTAGTGTTTTATCTCGTTATCTAAACACCAGTTACCGTATGATCACTTCCCTAGCCGAGGAGCTGACTTCTGCTCGCGAGGCACTTGCGGCCGTTGCGGCAGCACAGTCTCCTCCTCCACCTCCGTTTTCTCCTATGTATACTCCACCCATTCCACCTTCTGACACTCCTTCTAGTTCGTTCGGACCGCCAGGCTTTTTGTCTGGTAGCCGACGTGAGACCCCGTCAGAGAGGGCCTCACTCCTAGCTACTCCAGCTGCTCCGATGCTACGGCGTCGTGCTTCTTCTCCTTCCGAGGGAGAACCTTCCCGTCAGCGTTGTCGTGTTTCCTTTGATCCGGAGGCCGAAGTGAACATCATCAGCTCAGACTCCGAGACAGGATCAGATGACGAGGAGTCTTTAGCGTACCAGTGTTCGTGCCACCGGTGTCATTAGAGCGGAGGCTTGAGTCTCAGTGCATGCATCCTTAGCATCCCTGCATATGTCAACTGCCGTATGAGCAGTCTAGTCATGAGCATCCCCCTTCTAGCTTGTCATGTATGATGTTGGGTTGCCTTGTATAATTATGTTTCTTTCTTTATTCGCTCTTTTATTTGGCTTCTTTTCTGGTGTCATACTACCCTGATTTTCCTCATCGATTCGGTATTTTGCAATGGGAACAAAATTTAGGATGAAGAGGTGTAGTACTCAAGGCGGCGATGGAACTCCCGTTCGTCGATCCGCCAGACAGGCAGGGCAGCCACCAGAAGATTTGCCACCTCCACCACCACAGTCACCTACCACTGATCAGATCATGAGAATGTTTGAAGAGAAAAGAAACCAAGATCTCATGGAATTTCTAAAAAGTATGCAGACTATGGTGGGTCAGAACAACCACAATGGGACACACTCTAAGCTGTCTGATTTTCAGCGGACAAAGCCACCCAGTTTTGGTCAAGCTGTGGATCCGATGGAAGCTGATGACTGGCTGAGGACCATGGAAAACAAATTGGAAATAGCCCGCTGTGATGAAGCAGATAAGGTTCCTTTTGTCACTCACTATCTGGAGGGACCAGCAGCTATATGGTGGGACAACACAAAAATGCTATGGCCTTCTGGAGAGGATATTTCTTGGGAAAAATTCAAAGAGGTATTCCGCAAGTATCATATTCCTACTGGCATTATGAAGGTAAAGCAGAGGGAATTTCTGGCTCTTACTCAAGGGAATATGTCAGTAGGTGAGTATCTGAACAAGTTCAATAATCTGGCACGGTACTCTACCCATGACGTGTCCACAGAAGAAAGGAAGATCGACCGATTCCTCGGAGGGCTGAATCATACCCTCCGCTGTCAGCTCTGCATGCTGGACTTCCCCGACTTCCAGACTCTGGTAAACAAGGCCTTCATAGCTGAACGAGAGCATAAGTTGGGATATAATGATCACAAGCGGAAGTTTGAACCCAAGAACGACAATCGTGAGCCGTTTGTGCAGAAGCCACGTATCTGGCAGCCAAGTTCATCTGAGTACAAGCCTGCCTGGAACAATGGCAACAACAACAACAAGCCTGTTAGCCAGGATAAGACCTTCGGCAAACAGCCAGTGCTGGAGGATTGCCGCCGCAACAACACATGCTTCACTTGTGGCCAGAGCGGGCACTACTCCAAGCAATACCCCGCAAGAAATGGAAAGCCACCATCCGACTTCAAGCCACAAGTCAACAGTGTTGGACGCCGCCCCAATACGAACTTCTATCGCGGCCAAGTCCATCATATCTCCGCTGAGGAAGCCCGCGAAGCACCAGATGTGGTCCTTGGTATGTTTTCTGTTAACAACATACCCGCAATAATTTTATTTGACTCTGGGGCTTCTCATTCGTTTATTTCGCGGAGTTTTGCCACCTTGCACAAATTTTCTCCTTCCCTTTTGGACAAAATCATGGTGGTACAATCCCCTGGCTCCATGCTCAGAACAAATGTGATATACAAGAATCTGGAAATCTTGATACACGATGTGAAGTTTCCAGCCACTCTCGTTGCCATTGAATCCCCTGGACTAGATATAATACTGGGGATGGATTGGTTGGTACCACACCAGGTGTGTATCAACTGTGCCACCAGGAAGGTGACACTGGTTAACCCGGCAGGCCAAAAAGTGCAATTTACTGCTAGCAGAGTGATGTCAAAAAAGGGAATGGCATTCAAAGCCACAGCTATAGACATAAATCTCATTCCGGTAGTCAGTGAATTTCTGGACGTATTTCCAGAAGAGATACCGGGAATGCCACCTGATCGGGAACTAGAGTTTGCTATTGATGTTGTTCCCGGAACTGCTCCAATATACAAGAAGTACTACCACATGCCTTCCCCAGAGCTGGTGGAATTGAAGAAACAGTTGGATGAATTATTGCAAAAAGGGTATATTCGTCCAAGCACTTCACCATGGGGATCACCCGTGCTGTTTGTCAAGAAGAAGGATGGCAGCCTACGAATGTGCGTGGACTACCGCCAGCTGAATGAGGTCACCATCAAAAATAAATATCCGCTCCCTCGCATTGATGACTTGTTCGACCAGTTGAACGGAGCCCGGGTATTTTCCAAGATTGACCTCCGAACGGGGTATCATCAGCTAAAAATAAGGAAGGAGGATATCCCCAAGACAGCCTTTACTACCAGATATGGTCTGTATGAGTTTACAGTCATGTCATTCGGGCTGACAAATGCTCCAGCATATTTCATGAGCATGATGAATAAGGTCTTCTTGGACTTTCTGGACAAATTTGTGGTAGTATTGATCGATGATATTCTCATCTACTCCAGAGATGAAGAGGAGCATAAGCAACATCTCCGTACTGTCCTGGAAAGACTAAGGACCCATCGCTTGTATGCCAAAATCAGTAAATGCGAATTTTGGCTAAGAGAGGTGGGATTTCTGGGACATATTCTGTCAGAGCAAGGTGTGGCTGTCGACCCCAGTAAAGTGACTGTTGTATTAAACTGGAAGACCCCAGCCACAGTAACGGAAGTTCGTAGCTTTCTGGGATTGGCAGGCTACTACCGTCGCTTCATCGAAGGCTTCTCAAAAATAGCCAAACCACTGACAGAATTGCTGAAGAAGAACCACAAATTTTCCTGGACGGAAGAATGTGACAGCAGTTTCATGGAATTAAAGACGAGGCTAACCACCGCCCCTGTCTTAGTTCTTCCAGACATTCACAAAAGCTTTGACATATATTGCGATGCTTCCAGACGAGGAATCGGCTGCGTTCTAATGCAAGAAGGAAAGGTTGTAGCATATGCATCCAGGCAGCTACGACCTCATGAAGAGAACTACCCCACTCATGATTTGGAGTTGGCAGCCGTGGTTCATGCACTAAAGATTTGGAGGCATTACCTCATTGGGCAGCGATGTGAAATATACACGGACCACAAGAGTCTCAAGTATATTTTCACTCAACCTGATCTGAATCTTAGACAGAGAAGATGGCTGGAATTGGTCAAGGATTATGACCTTGGGATAAATTATCATCCGGGGAAAGCCAATGTGGTCCCCGATGCCCTCAGCAGAAAGCAAGGTACCCTGAATGCACTCATGGAGGGAATGCATCCGAGGCTACGAGAAGAATTTGCCAGGTTGAATATGGTGTTATGCGGCCCAATCAGCCCGGATACAATAGAAATTATTCCAACACTTATAGACGAAATTAAGGCAGCTCAGAAATCAGACCAAGAAATACAAGAGATCAGAGAGCGCATTCCGCTAGGGAAGGCCAAGTCCTTCCGAATTGATGACCAGGACACTGTATGGTTTGAGAACCGAATATGCGTGCCTGATCAAGACAGCCTGAGACAGCAAATACTCAGAGAGGCAAATGAATCTGCATATTCTATCCATCCGGGAGGAACAAAAATGTACCAGGATCTGCGGGAAACCTTTTGGTGGCCAGGAATGAGAAAGGACATAGCATACTATGTCGCATGTTGTGACATCTGCAACAGAGTCAAGGCTGAGCATCAGAAACCCGCTGGGCTACTGCAACCTTTACCAGTTCCCTAGTGGAAATGGGATGACATATCATTGGACTTCATTGTTGGACTACCCAAGTCAACAAGAGGCCATGATGCTATCTGGGTCATCGTGGATATACTTACGAAAGTGGCTCACTTCCTTCCGGTAAAGACCACTTTCAACGCGAATCAGCTCGCACAGCTCTACATGTCCCGGATAGTCAGCCTTCATGGAGTACCCAAGTCTATCACATCGGATAGAGGCTCCCTGTTCACCTCAGCATTCTGGCTGCGACTGCACCAAGCCCTGGGAACTGTGGTAAGGCATAGTACGGCATATCATCCACAGACAGATGGGCAGACAGAATGTGTGAATTAGATAGTGGAAGATATGCTTCGGTCCTATGCTCTCGCCCATGGACCCAAATGGGAGGATAGTCTACCCTATGCAGAATTCTCCTACAATAACAGTTATCAGTCAAGCCTCAAAATGTCACCATTCGAGGCTTTGTACGGACGGAAATGCCACACTCCTTTAAATTGGTCCCAGACAGGAGACAGCCGTATCTTCGGCACGGATTTGATGCTCGAGGCTGAGAGACAAGTCAAGGATATCCAAGAGCGTCTTCGAGCAGCCAAGTCCCATCAAAAGAGCTATTATGACCCAAAGCATCGGGAAGTAACTTTTGAGCCCGGAGAATATGCCTATCTCCGAGTTACCCCCATGAAGGGAATAAAAAGGTTTCACACCCGGGGAAAGCTTGCACCGAGGTATATCGGACCCTTTCCAGTCATGGCTAGAAGAGGCAGAGTGGCATATCAGCTAGAGTTACCACCAGAGTTGTTAGACCTATCAGAATATTGGATGAGATGGAAAGAACTACCAGGAGTAAGACAATTAAGTTTTACAAGGTACTGTGGGATCACCATACTGAGGAAGAGGCTACCTGGGAAAGAGAGGATTTTCTAAAATCAGCCTATCCACACTTGTTCCCTGAGCAACCGAATCTCGAGGACGAGATTCATTTTAAGGGGGGTAGGTTTGTGACACACTGGTTTTTGGCAACTTTTTCTTTTCGAAATCTTTCTGGCTATATTTGCAATCTGGATGGATTTTGAATCTTTTCAGTTGACTTTGGACTTATGAATTCCTCTCAGTGATCCAGAGCCCTCACCATCTTGCCAAAATCTTGTCACTCACCATCTGGATCAATTTCCAATTCTTTATCTCTCCCAAATATTCATTTTCTTCCTTTGGGAAAATCTATCATCACTATGGGTTACACAACAACCTATAGTTCTGGTGATCAGAAAAATCCCAAATTAATCCCAGACCTTATTGTCATCATCTACTCCTACAATCTTCAAAAACATCTCATGGTCCAGTACAAAGTTTATTCCAGAAAACTCCATTTGCTCTCTGGACAGTACTGGTCATTTGTGAAGGAGCTCATATTTTCCCTACTCAATTAATTCCCAGAAAATTCCCTGAGATATTAGGGAACCTATCTTTCCACAATATCCAAAAATATCATCTTGTCCAGTACAAATTTTCATCACCAATATTCTGCCAAGTTTCTGTTCAGTTGGAACCTCTGTGAAGTAAGTACCAGCTAGAGGTATCCAATTGAGCTCAAATTTTTATGGCATCTTCTCCTCACCAAATAACCCTGCCACACCAAAATTCAGCTCCAGGAGATCAACCATATGAGTGCATCAAGCTCATCTCTGTTTCTAGTTCAGTACAGCCCTTGAACATGAACTATATTCAAATCTTGATCAAATACTCTCAAACTTGGTCAGCTCATAGTCCTTCCAAAGTAGATCACCCCAGACATCTCCTTTGGCTCCATCCCCAGCTCACCTCTCCTCTAGATCTCTCTCAATTCTGCTGTCAGAAACTATAGCTGAAGCTACACTTCGGTTCATAGTGAACCTAGTTGAACCAGAGGCACAGAGGGGCTAGATGATCAAAGGAGAAGGCCCTAGACACGGTGATCTGGACTTGGACGGCCTCGAGACATCACTTCCCGTGGTGAGCACGGTACTGGCATGCCAGTACGCGTGCTCTGCACCTCGCCGGCGACAGCCGACGTCATTCCAGTGACCTCTCGCTGCCATTTCATGTCCTGAGGTGCCGACATAGCCGCTGCCGTCCACGTAGCCCTCTCCCGATCCTTCTCCTCGCCGGAATCGCCCTCGACGGCCGCCACGGCACCCGGCCACTGTGCCGCCCGTGGCTGCACTGTGGCGCGCGGCGCGTCGTCTTCCTCCCGCTAGCTGCCGCCGCGCCTTAACTCTCCCTGCCCTCTCCCGTCTCGTCGCCCATGCCCGGCCAAGCCAGCAAGGCGTCCTCGCGCCGGCGACGTGGCCCGAGTCCCGGCCATTCCAGAGAGCTCGCCCGAGCTCCTCCCCCTCCTATATATACCCCTCCCCGGCCTCTCCCGAGCTCCTCATCCACCTCCTCCACCTCCTAATCGACCTCCCCGAGCCCGAGCCATGGCCGAGAGGCCCTCTGGCCTTGAACCTCGCTGGAGATCTGCCACCACCCGAGCTCTGCCTCCCCGCCGATTCACTCCTCCCCGAGCTCCACTGACTCCTCCATCAAGCTCAGCTCATCCTCTTGGTCACGCCCAAGCCCTTGCCCACAAATTGCTGCCGGAGTCGCCGTCTCCGACGACAACCGAGAGCTGCCGCCGCCGGAGAGGAAGGGGACGACGTCGTCCGGCCACCGTTCGCCAAGCCTCGGGTACGTGCGAGTTCGTCTCGTTGAGCTCTATCCATTCCCTCTCTCTCCTGACCTCGCCGTCGTCTGTATCGCCGGTGAGCATCGCCGGAGCTCCGCCATCTCTGTTCCCTCCACTCCCCCTTTTAAACCTGACGCTGGGGCCCGCCAGTCAGCGACACGCCGAAGCGGTAAGTGGAGGCGCCCCTCCACTTTACGCCTTCGACGTGGCCCCCTGAGAGATTTTCTATTTTCTATTTAATTCCAGATTTTGACCAGAACTTTGACCGTTCATAACTTTTAAACCATAAGTCCAAATTAATTGATCCTTTTTTGCATCTGATTTGTCTGGAGCTCCTCTATTTGCTTGCAAAATTTGGTATTTTTCCCTTGTTCACAGAATTTCTGGTGCTCAAAACAGTAGCATGTGACATTTTCAATTGCTTTTTAAAAATATTTTCAGAGGGAAATAATTTTGGATTTGAAGCCCAGGAGTTTGTGGACAACCCAACAGAGCAAGGCAAGCCATGTCATCCATTGCATGAAGCATATCAATAGTGTTGGTTATTTAATTGAATTTCATGCATTATTTTTATATGTGATAATCCATAGTAATTTATTTAATTGCATAGCTACTGCCATGATAATCTACTTGCAATTAAATATCCATACTGGTTAAATGCTTGGCTATATTAAACTTAGTTGGTTGATCAAGAGCCACCTACCCGGACTTTTCCGTGCAGCCACATTTGTCGGTATGGGACGGCCTTGACTTGGTCTGGCTTTGTGCTCTTTTATCGGTACCACCAAACTAGGGAGGGTTATGCGTGCGTGCTTCCCTGATCAGGTAGACGACGATAATCGTGTGAGCCCAGTTGAGTTATTTTGCCGGCGTCCACGTTTGGGACAGTTAGTGGCCACGACGGTGGCAGGTGTCACGGGGTGACACAGGGGCCACCCAGGACATGACCCTGGGAGGGTATGATTGTCGGTGGTACGATAGAGGGGTCATGGGTCAGACAGGTTTCGTTGGAGCACCACCGGTCCACCCGAATGGGATCATGAGGCCAGGTACTCCATGGTGTGGGTAAAGTGCGCAACCTCTGCAGAGTGTAAAACCTATTCGAATAGCCGCGTCCACGGTATTGGACAGTCCGTTTAGGCCTCTCTAGGATGATCAACCATAATGATAATAATGATGGAAGAACTAGTCTTATGTTCGGAAGTGCTCTATGGATTGTGAGCATTCCAAGGGTTGTGGGACAACCCAGATGAGACTAAGTTGGTACTGGGTACCAGTAAGTGAGCAACTTAACCTGTTAACCTGTAGATTGCCATGCTATTGTTTGCTGCATTATTTTGGTTGCCATGAGCTTGCGAGTATATTCCAAGTACTCACCTGGCGTATCATGCCAGATGCAGGAGAAGCCGAGGACGGAGGTCCCGAAGGTTCGTGCTACGCTAACTAGGCCGTGTCCACAGCAGTGTCCCTGTGGATGGAGTTTCCCGCGCTATGTTCCGCTACGCCGTAGACTACCCAGTAGTATCGAGGCCCTGCTATGTTCCATAAATAATGTAGATATTGTCTCAGCACGTGTAGTGCTCTGGCCTCGCTATCGATGTAAATTATGAGCTTGTACTCAAGATATTTTAATAAAGTTCAGTTCAGTTCTGTTCCAAGTTGTTGAGTGTTTCCAGAAGACATGATCTCTGGGTTGGAAACACTGGTAAACCGGTTCTCTGAGCCGGGGTGCCACACATTTACTTCGGTCTCACCGAGTTTGCAAATCGGTCTCACCGAGATGGCTTGCCAACTCTCTGTTGCCTTATTGCTTCACTTCGGTCCTACCGAGTTGATGCAATCGGTGCCACCGAGATGAGGATTGCCCTAAGCCATTGCACTTCAGTCCATCTGAGTTGTTCGTATCGGTCCTACCGAGATTCCTAACGTTCATATCTTTTACACAGTTCGGTGCTACCGAGATGATCGTTTCGGTGCCACCGAGTTGGGTCAAAAGTGTGTAACGGTTGGATTTCGTGTGGAGGCTATATATACCCCTCCACCCCATCCTTCTCAGTAAGGAGAGCCATCAGAACGTGCCTACACTTCCACCATACATTTTCTGAGAGAGAACCACCTACTCATGTGTTGAGATCAAGATATTCCATTCCTACCATTTGAACCTTGATCTCTAGCCTTTCCCAAGTTGCTTTCCACTCAAATCTCCCTTCCACCATAGCCAAATCTATGAGGAGTTGATTGAGTGCTGGGAAGACTATCATTTGAAGCACAAGAGCAAGGAGTTCATCAACAACACACCATCTATTACCTTTTGGAGAGTGGTGTCTCCTAGATTGGTTAGGTGTCACTTGGGAGCCTCCAACCAGATGTGGAGTTGAACCAAGAAGTTTGTAAGGGCAAGGAGATAGCCTACTTCGTGAAGATCTACCCCGAGTAAGGCTAGTCCTTCGTGGACGTAAGCCATGGTGGAATAGGCAAGGTTGCTTCTTCGTGGACCCTTCGTGGGTGGAGCCCTCCGTGGACTCGCGCAGCTGTTACCCTTCGTGGGTTGAAGCCTCCATCAACGTGGACGTACGATAGCACCACCTATCGGAACCACGCCAAAACCACCGTGTCTTCATTGCGTTTGATCTTCCATACTCTACCCCTTTACTTTCCATACTATTGCATGCTTTACTATTTCCGCTGCTCAATCTCTAGATATGCATGTGTCGAAAGTATTGGAGTGATCTTAACTTGTGCCAAAATCTGCCTAAATTCCAAGAGAAATTAAAAACTGCACCTTTGGCTGGTTAGGAGTCTATTCACCCCTCCCCCTCTAGACCTATCTCCTCGATCCTACAATTGGTATCAGAGCATTGGTTTCCATTGCTTTGGTTTCATCACCATTGGAGGGAGATGGATATGTCTACGTTCGGGAGTATTAGATGTAGAGTGCCTATTCTCAATGGGGAGTATTACAACTTTTGGAGGGATGAAATGCTTGATATCTTTGATGAGTTTAACTTGAGCAAGTATATTCATAATCCTTATGTGCCTCCTATTGATCCCTTGCATCCTACTCATGAAGAGGAAATTGACATGCTTCGTAATCTTAGAACCGTCAATCTTATCATTAGAGGATTACCTAAGATTGTGCTTGGTTGTATGCGAAACTTTGCATGTGCTTATACTCTATGGCATGATTTAGAAAAGCGATATCCCGATTACTCTCTAAAGAGTCTTGACAAGATTCTTCATAAGGATGTTGTTTTTCACAAGATGAGTCCTAATGATCCTAAGTTTGATTATTGCTTGTTTGAGCTTCGTGATCTCATGCGTGCCAAAGGAGATGTTAGAACTATCAGCAATATTATCATGGAAACTATTAGAATTCATAAACTTGAACATTGTCATGATCATGAAGCTGATGAATCTGTTAATCACATGCATGATGATGATGATGTTGAGCACGGCTACTATGATGAAGAAGAGGATTTTGATGCGCAATTTGAGAAGACCCTGAGGAATCTCTGTCTTATGGCAAATCTTCGAGATTATATGGCCGGAGGAAAAGAGTGGATTCTTGATAGTGGATGTACCGATCACATGACCGGAGATAGAGACATGTTTCGTGAGCTTACTAAAAATGATGGTCCACGCAAGTATGTGACTTTTGGAGACAACTCCAAGGATAAGGTACTTGGCCTTGGTAAGGTGGCCATATCAAATGATAGCTCCATACAAAATGTTATGCTTGTTGAATCTCTTGGTTACAATCTTCTTTCCGTATCTAGACTAGACGATTTTGGTTTTAATGTTCTATTTACCAAAGTTGATAGCCAAGTGTTTCGCCAAGATAATCATAATATAGTCTTTACCGGCATTCGTAGAGGTGATCTATACATTGTGGATTTCACTAAGAGAGCTCAACCTCGTACATGTTTAATTGCAAAATCTTCTAAAGGTTGGTTATGGCATAGAAGACTTGGACATGTTGGTATGCGTAACCTTGATAAACTTGTTAAAGGAGATCACATTCTTGGAGTGAAAGATGTTATATTTGACAAAGATCGACTTTGTAGTGCTTGCCAAGCAGGAAAACAGGTTGGAGGAAGCCATCCTGTAAAGAACATTATGACCACGAGGAGACCACTCGAGCTACTTCATATGGATCTGTTTGGTCCCAACGCCTATAAGAGTCTTGGTGGTAACTCTTTCGGTTTAGTCATTGTTGATGATTTTTCTAGATTTACATGGGTGTTCTTTCTTGATGACAAATCGCAGGTACAAAAGATCTTCAAGAACTTCGCAAGAAAGGCTCAAAACCAATTTGAAGTAAAGATGAAGAAGGTTCGGAGTGACAACGGAACGGAGTTCAAGAACGCCAATGTGGACACCTTTCTTGATGAGGAGGGTATTTCACATGAGTTCTCGGCTACGTACACGCCTCAACAAAATGGAGTTGTTGAGAGGAAGAACCGTACACTTATTGAGATGGCAAGAACAATGCTTGATGAATACAAGACGCCAAGACATTTTTGGGCAGAAGCGGTTGAAACAGCTTGTCATGCAACAAACCGACTCTATCTTCACAAGCTTCTTGGTAAAACGGCGTATGAACTGCTCACCGGTAACAAACCACAAGTTGGATACTTTCGAGTATTTGGCTCAAAATGTTACATTCTTGATAAGCATCGTCGTTCAAAATTTGCTCCTAAATCTCATGAAGGTTTCCTACTTGGTTTTGGATCGAACTCTCACACTTACCGTGTCTACAACAACTTCACTCGAAAAGTTGAAGAGACGGTAGATGTGAAGTTTGATGAGACTAACGGCTCGCAAGTCGAGCAATTGCCACTTGATGTAGGAGATCAAGAACCATCGGAAGCAATCCAAGACTTGCCCATTGGTAAGATTCGCCCCGTGGAACTAAAGGAGAGTACCTCGTCTATTCAAGTGGAAGCCCCAACCTCACATCAAGGTGAACGACAAGCTGATATGGAGGCATCCACAAGTGGAACACGTCAAGACGATGGGAATGAGGAAGTGCAACAAGATGATCCACCTCAACCTCCTTCTCCACCTCCACAAACAAACAACGACAACACCAACGAAGAAGAAGAAGATGATGATGATGAGGAAGCCTCACCACAACCCAAGAAAAAGCTACCTCGAGTTAGAGCAAGAATATACAAGGATCATCCCGTCGAACAAATACTTGGAGATATCCAAACCGGGAGAATCACTCGCTCTAAATCTCGTTTAGCTAACTTTTGTGAGCATTACTCATTTATCTCTAGTGTTGAACCCTTGAAGGTAGAAGATGCTCTCAAGGACCCAGATTGGGTGAATGCAATGCACGAAGAGCTACACAACTTTGAGAGGAACCAAATATGGACATTGGTTGAGAAGCCTAAGGAAGAGCAAAACATCATTGGAACCAAATGGGTGTTTCGGAATAAGCAAGATGAATATGGACAAGTTGTACGCAACAAGGCTCGTCTCGTAGCACAAGGTTACACACAAGTCGAAGGTATGGACTATGGTGAGACCTATGCCCCCGTTGCAAGACTTGAATCCATTCGCATATTACTTGCTTATGCCAATCACCATGATATCACTATTTACCAAATGGATATTAAAAGTGCCTTCTTAAATGGTGAAATAGAGGAGGAATTATATGTTAAACAACCTCCTGGCTTTGAGAATCCCAAGAAACCTAATCATGTGTACAAACTTCGTAAAGCTCTTTATGGTCTCAAACAAGCCCCTAGAGCTTGGTACAAATGCTTGACAAAGTTTCTTCTTGAAAAAGGTTTTGAAATTGGGAAGATTGATTCAACTTTGTTCACTAAGAGGGTTAATGGAGAATTATTTGTATGCCAAATTTATGTTGATGATATTATCTTTGGATCTACTAACCCCTCTTTTAGTGAAAAGTTTGGAAGGTTGATGTCGGAGAAGTTTGAGATGTCTATGATGAGTGAACTCAAATTCTTTCTTGGTTCGCAAATCAAGCAAACTAGGGAAGGTACCTTTGTCTCTCAAACAAAGTATACCAAGGACTTATTCAAAAAGTTCAACATGCAAGAGAGTAAAGGTATGAAAACTCCCATGCCCACGAGTGGACATCTTGACTTGACCAAGGATGGCAAACCGGTTGATCCAAAGGTTTATCAATCTATGATTGGTTCATTACTATATCTATGTGCCTCTCGTCCTGACATTATGCTAAGTGTGTGCATGTGTGCACGATACCAAGCGGCACCAAAAGAGTGTCACCTTAAGGCGGTGAAAAGAATTGTGAGATACTTGATACATACACCAAACTTTGGCATATGGTATCCCAAAGGATCTTCTTTCAATCTTGTTGGCTACCCCGATTCGGACTATGCCGGAGACAAGGTTGACAGAAAATCCACTTCGGGTACATGTCAATTTCTTGGTAGATCTCTTGTGTCTTGGTCCTCAAAGAAACAAAATTCCGTATCTCTATCTACTGCCGAAGCGGAATACATTGCCGCGGGATCATGTTGTGTTCAATTACTATGGATGACACAAACTCTTAAAGATTATGGTGTGCATGTGAGACATGTACCATTACTTTGTGACAATGAGAGTGCTATTAAGATAGCACACAATCCCGTGCAACATTCTCGCACTAAACATATTGAGGTTCGTCACCATTTCATTCGAGATCATGTTGAGAAAGGAGATATTGACCTTAAACATGTTCGTACTGACAAACAATTGGCGGACATCTTTACCAAACCCCTTGATGAGAAAGTGTTTTGTCACTTGAGAAGTGAGTTGAACATCATTGATGCTTCAAACATGAACTAGAGGTTCATGTGGATGCATACAAGGGCATGAGCATTCTTGACTAATCCATGATACTTTCATGATCATATTATATCTTGGATATTTTACTCCCTTGTATGGTATCTAAACTTTTGTAGGTACTTGGACAAGCTTCATGTCACAAGATTGCATCTCACTCTTATCTTGAGCAATCTTGTATAACCCAAGTATCAACAATTGATGGAGTAACAAGGAACAAGACAACCTAAACATATCCTTTGACAACATTTGAGTTATGCTTCATTCTTGTCATTTTGGATACACATGTTGTTCTTTGCAAATCTAACCCATGTAGGAAGATGAACTACAAATGATAGGATAGCTCCAAACTTCAATTCATGTGCATCCACTTCAAGTTCAACTACATGATGGACTTCACCGAATACCAATGTAAGTTCTCACATCTTAGAGAAGCTTTACTCAAAGACATGAGCTAAAGCAACTCAACAAGATGTGAATACATCAAAAGCTTAAAGGAAAAATGGCAACCCCATTTTGAGCTTAAATGATGAGTATGACCTATGATCAAGTGTACTCACTTGACTCCTAAGTCAATATACTCTAACATAGGTGACCTAGTCACCGACCCATCTAGATGAAGTTTAAAAAAAAACTTCATCTAGATGTTTCTTTGCTTCTTTTATATTTCATTTCGTTTAGTTTGTCTCGCAGTTAATTCCTTGCAAATCCTTGTGAGATTTCCTTGCCTAGTGAGCTGAGTTGACAAAACATTCCATTGCATCAAACTCGGTTCCACCGAATTGTCTCAACTCGGTGTCACCGATTTTGAGTGCTCTAAGGAATTCTCTGTCAAATTTTCCCTGAGTTTTTCTACTCCAGCTCCACTCGATGATTCTTATCCTCTACTTGCATCTAGATGTGTTTCTCAAGGACCAATCCCACCTGATCTATAACCTTGAAGACCCTTCTTGGAAATTGATGTCAAAGGGGGAGAGAGGAATGCATCAAAACTTAAGCTTATCTATTCAAAATCAAAACAAAGATGCACCTTCAAGAGGAGAGAATGTTACATGTTTCTAAGAGGGGAGAAACATGATTAGTCTGTTCTTTGGCTGTTGTTTGAGTTTTCTCACCCTACCTACTCCCAATATCCACGTCAGATTCAGGGGGAGAGGAAGTTCTTTAAGGAGACAGCTATTTCTTTTGGGGACATGTCTGCTTCAAAGAAGTATTCACCTAGTGATACTCTCGTCTACATGTCATCCCAATCTTGGTTTCTTGTTGATCTTGTGTCTTTTTCTTGAAGAAATTATCTTGTGTTATCTAACCCTGTTTTCTCAAGTGTATTTCTTCAGGTACTTGATCAAGAACTTCAAGGTAAGTATATGCATCACACTCATGTACATGGTTGACCACTTGCTAAGTATATATTGTTTGCAAGGAGAAAATCTTGTACATGTGGATACTCTAATGTCATATATATATTGCTCTAATGCATATAGCCAAGATACATGTTGCATGTATATTTCCCATAAGATATCATCATGTTATGCACATCTTCAGGGGGAGTTCAAGGGAGCTCATACATGTTACATGTTTCCTTCAAAGTTTTCATACATACTTCTGCTAAATCTTTATTTAAAGCTTTGATGTATGTTGTCATCAATTACCAAAAAGGGGGAGATTGAAAGCACATTTGCTCCCTTGGTGGTTTTGGTAATTTATGCCAACATACATGTTGTTGGACTAATGCTTTTATCTAGTGAATTTCAGACAAGTTCAACAATGGCGTGGCATGGACAAGAGGACGTGGAACCCCTTCAAAATTCTAAGGACAAGAATTGGCAAAGATCAAGACTCTACATTTTTGGTTTAGTGATCCAAGATCACATTGAGTCCATAGGAAAGCCAATACTATTAAAAGGGGATGAGGTGTTGCTTAATGGTCTTTTTGCTCAAGTGCTTAGTGACAATATTCCTAAACCCTCAACCACTCTCTACCCAAATATGTCCTAAACCCAAAGTTCAACTCGGCCCCACCGAAATTTCCAATCCGGCCCCACCGAGTTCATCCAAGACTTAGCCACTGCCAAACCCTAACAAATCGGATCCACCGAAATGGATCTCGGTCCCACCGAGATGGCCTTGCCAACTCTCTGTAATCGTTTGCATTTACTTCGGTCTCACCGAGTTTGCAAATCGGTCTCACCGAGATGGCTTGCCAACTCTCTGTTGCCTTATTGCTTCACTTCGGTCCTACCGAGTTGATGCAATCGGTACCACCGAGATGAGGATTGCCCTAAGCCATTGCACTTTGGTCTATCCGAGTTGTTCGTATCGGTCCCACCGAGATTCCTAACATTCATATCTTTTACACAGTTCGGTGCTACCGAGATGATCGTTTCGGTGCCACCGAGTTGGGTCAAAAGTGTGTAATGGTTGGATTTTGTGTGGAGGCTATATATACCCCTCCACCCCATCCTTCTCAGTAAGGAGAGCCATCAGAACGTGCCTACACTTCCACCATACATTTTCTGAGAGAGAACCACCTACTCATGTGTTGAGATCAAGATTTTCCATTCCTACCATTTGAACCTTGATCTCTAGCCTTTCCCAAGTTTTTTTCCACTCAAATCTCCCTTCCACCATAGCCAAATCTGTGAGGAGTTGATTGAGTGCTGGGAAGACTATCATTTGAAGCACAAGTGCAAGGAGTTCATCAACAACACACCGTCTATTACCTTTTGGAGAGTGGTGTCTCCTAGATTGGTTAGGTGTCACTTGGGATCCTCCAACCAGATGTGGAGTTAAACCAAGAAGTTTGTAAGGGCAAGGAGATCGCCTACTTCGTGAAGATCTACCCCGAGTAAGGCTAGTCCTTCGTGGACGTAAGCCATGGTGGAATAGGCAAGGTTGCTTCTTCGTTGACCCTTCGTGGGTGGAGCCCTCCGTGGACTCGCACAGCCGTTACCCTTCGTGGGTTGAAGCCTCCATCAATGTGGACGTACGATAGCACCACCTATCGGAACCACGCCAAAACCACCGTGTCTTCATTGCGTTTGATCTTCCATACTATACCCCTTTACTTTCCATACTATTGCATGCTTTACTATTTCCGCTACTCAATCTCTAGATATGCATGTGTCGAAAGTATTGGAGTGATCTTAACTTGTGCCAAAATCTGCCTAAATTCCAAGAGAAATTAAAAACTGCACCTTTGGCTGGTTAGGAGTCTATTCACCCCCCTCTAGACCTATCTCCTCGATCCTACAGTCCTCTTCCCCCGAAAACATTGGCGGGAAGGGTTGCCACACAACGGCAAGTTTGAATGGGGACAGGGGCGCAGTCTATCCTGACAAAAGGTGGTCTTCGTCTGCAAAGCGATTATCCATGACGCGTCGGTGGGCTCGGGGATGACCTCCGCCCTGCGCATCCACCGTCTTGGTCTTCTTTCACCGATCGGGCAACCTTTGGGGGTTGCTTTGGTAAATGGACTACTGGCCTTGCCCCCTTAGCACAAAAGAGGAAATCCTCTCCATTCGCGCCTGCTGCCGCGGCCTCTGTCGCCATTCGTCGCTGCGCACGTTACCCACGTGTTGGGCATGAGACCGCGCGACCGAGCCGAATAGCACCTGCCTTGCATGCCTTCGGGAGGGTGCCTCGGGAGGCAACCTCGGGAGGCCGCCTCACGAGAGGGCCTCACGAGGCTCTCGGTGAAGCCGTGGCTGAGTCTTGCCTGCCCGCTCCTTGAGAGGGGTCCTTAGGAGGCCGGGGCCTCATGAGGGGTCTTGCTCGAGGTGCTTCCGAACGCCGCTCGATCTTCGTGCGGGCATCTTCATCGCACCGCTCGTGGAGCACTTAGCGCTGATCTTGGCTGCATCGCGGATCCGACGAGGCCATAGACAACACGTCATGGTCGTCTGATCGGCGGGCCGGCCGTTGTGATGGTGGGGGTGCTGGGGCGACTACACCATTGGCGTAGCGTCTCCAGCAAGGTAGCCAGACTGTCCTGCCAGCATGGTGGGTGGTCGCCGTGAGGGCCCCACGTCTTGTGTTTTGCCGGGATCGGCAAAACTGATGAGACTCTGAATGGTGGCTCTCCATTCACCCATCTTGTCAGGGCTTGGCGGGAAGTTCAAAAGTATTTGAAGCCGTGCCATGGCCTCTGCCGCCGTGGTTGGCATGGCCGGGAGCACGGAACGAGGCATCGCCCGACTCCTGGCAGAGCCAGAAGGAGCTTCGTTATGTCCATGCCTCCGCGGCTCATGCTCGCCAACAGGCGGATGTGGTGGTGGCGGCGGCGCCCCGTGAGCAATCGGAAGCTGCTGCACAGGGATCTCGCATTGTGGTCGTCTGGAACCGCCAGCAACATGGGGGAGCGTGTCGTGCCCATCTTGCGATGGTGTGGGGTCGAGGAGATAGGTCTAGAGGGGGGGTGAATAGACCCTTAACCAACCAAAGGTGCAGATTTTAGTTCACTTGAGATTTAGGCAGATTTTGGCACAAGTTAAGATAACACCAAGACTTCCTACACATGCATATCTAGAGATTGAGCAGCAGAAGTAGTAAAGCATGCGAGTGTACAGAAAGTAAAGGGGTAGAGTATGGAAGATCAAACGCAATGAAGACACGGTGGTTTTAGGCATGGTTCCGATAGGTGGTGCTATCGTACATCCACGTTGATGGAGGCTTCAACCCACGAAGGGTAACGGCTGCACGAGTCCATGGAGGGCTCCACCCACAAAGGGTCCACGAAGAAGCAACCTTGCCTATTCCACCATGGCTTACGTCCACAAAGGACTAGCCTCACTCGGGGTAGATCTTCATGAAGTAGGCGATCTCCTTGCCCTTACAAACTCCTTGGTTCAACTCCACATGATCTTGGAGGCTCCCAAGTGACACCTAACCAATTTAGGAGACACCACTCTCCAAAAGGTAATAGATGGCGTGTTGATGATGAACTCCTTGCTCTTGTGCTTCAAGTGATAGTCTCCCCAACACTCAAACACTCCCTCACAGATTTGGCTATGGTGGAAGAAAGATTTGAGTGGAAAGCAACTTGGGAAAGGCTAGAAATCAAGGTTCAAATGGTAGGATTGGAATAACTTCATCTCAACACATGAGTAGGTGGATCTCTCTCAGAAAATGTATGGTGGAAATGTAGGCACGTTCTGATGGCTCTCTTACTTGGTAATAGGGTGGTGGAAGGGTATAAATAGCCTCCACACGAAATCCAACCGTTACACACTTTTGACCAAACTCGGTGGCACCGACTAGAATTCTCGGTGAGACCAACCTGTGCAAAAGATGTGAACTTTTGAAGTTTCGGTGGGACCGAATGGAAACAATTCGGAGCGACCGATGTGCAATGGTAGGGCAAACCTCGTTTTGGTGGCACCGATTGCAACATCTCGGTGAGACCGAAATAATTGCAACAAGGCAACAGAAAGTTGGTCAAGCCATCTCGGTGGCACCGATTGCAAACTCGGTTAGACCGAAATAATTGCAACAGATGATTGAGAGTTGGCCAGGCCATCTCGGTGGGACCGAGATCCATATCGGTGGATCCAACTTGTTAGGGTTTGGCTTGTGGCACTGTCCTTATGAACTCGGTGGGTCCGGAAGAGTAGGATTTGGTGGAACCGAGTTTAACTTTGGAAATTAGGACAAGTTTGGAAAGAGAAAGTGGCTGAGGGTTTTGGAGTAGTATCACTAAGGACTTGAGCAAACAGATCATTATCAAAACCTCATCCCCTTTTAATAGTATTGGCTTTCCTATGGACTTAATGTGATCTTGGATCACTAAACGAAAAATGAAGAGTCTTGAGGTTTTGCCAATGAATATCCTTAGCATTTTGAAGGGTCCACATTCCCTAGTCCTTGCCATGCCATCGTTGAACTTGTCTAAAATTCACTAGATAGAAGCATTAGTCCAACAGCATGGATGTTGACATAAATTACCAAAACCACCAAGGGAGCAAATGTGCTTTCAATCTCCCCCTTTTTGGTAATTGATGACAACATACATGAAAGCTTCAAATAAAGATGTAATTGAAATTTTTATGAAAGCTTTGAAGAAAACATGTAACATGTATGAGCTCCCCCTAAAGATGTGCATAGACACTGATGATAGTTCATGGAAAGCAGAGGCACAAATTGAAGGAAATACACATGAAACATGTATCTTGGCTACATGCATCAGAGCAATAAACATGAAATTGAAGTATCCACGTGTTCACGATTATCTTCGTGCAAACAATATATATAATAGCAAGAAGTCATCATGTACATGAGTGTGATGCATATACTTACCTCGAAGTTCTTGATCAAGTACCTGAAGAAATACACTTGAGAAAACAAGGTTAGATAACACAAGATAATTTCTTCAAGAAAAGACACAAGATCAACAAGAAACCAAGATTGGGATGACATGTAGAGCAGAGTATCACTAAGTGAATACTTGTTTGAAGCAGACATGTCCCCAAAAGAAAATAGTTGTCTCCCCTTAAAGGAACTTCCTCTCCCCCTGAATCTGACATTGGATATTGGGAGCAGGTAGGGTGAGAAAACTCAACCAACTAAAAGCACTGATATCATGTTTCTCCCCTCTTAGAAACATGTAACATTCTCTCCTCTTATAAAGTGCATCTCTCTCTCCTTTTGGTAAAGAAGAGCTTGTGATATAAGCTTTGATGTATCTCTCTCTCCCCCTTTGACATCAATTTCCAAGAAGGGTATATCAAGGTCATTGGTCAAGTAGGTGTGGTCCTTGAGAAATACATCTGACTATTGAGTAGTTCCAGATGCAAGTAGAGGGTAAGATTCATTGAGTGGAGCAGGAGTAGAAAATCTCAGAAAATATTTGACAGAAAAACCCTTAGAGCAGCAAAGTCGGTGACTCCGAGTTGAAGCAATTCAGTGTGACCAAGTCTGGTGCAAAAAAGGAAGATTGTGTCAACTCAGATCACTAGGCAAAGAAATCCACACAAAGATTTGCAATGAATTTGCTACTAAACTAGCTAAGAAAAGAGAACACTGAAAGAAAGAAACAGAGAAACAAAGAAACACTGGAGAACTTCATCTAGAGGGGTCGGCGACTAGGTCACCTATGTTAGAGTATATTGACTTAGGAGTCAAGTGAGAGCACTTGATCATAGGTCATACTCATCATTAAGCTCAAAATGGGGTTACCATTTTTCCTTTAAGCATTTCAATGTATTCACATCTTGTTGAGTTGCTTTAGCTCATGTCTTTGAGTAAAGCTTCTCTAAGATGTGAGAACTTACATTGGGATTTGGTGGTGATCATGTCCATCATGTAGTTGAACTTGAAGTGGATGCTCATGAGTCGAAGTTGGGAGCAATCCTATCATTTGTACTTCATCTTCCTACATGGGTTAGATTTGCAAGGAACAACATGTATATCCAAAATGACAAGAATGAAGCATAAACTCAAGTATTGTCAAAGGATAAGTTTAGGTTGTCTTGTTCCTTGTCCCACCAAGGATTGTTGATACTCAGATTATACAAGATAGCTCATAATAAGAGTGAGATGCAATCTTGTGACATGTAGCTTGTCCAAGTACCTACAAAAGGTTAGGTACAATACAAGGGAGCAAAAATGTCCAAGATATAATATGATCATGGAAGTATCATGGATTAGTCAAGAATGCTCATGCCCTTGTATGCATCCAAGTGAACTTCTAGTTCACATTTGAAGCATCAATGATGTTCAACTCACTCCTCAAGTGGGAAAATACCTTCTCATCAAGAGGTTTGGTGAAGATGTCCGCCAATTGCTTGTCAGTACGAACATGTTTAAGGTCAGTGTCACCTTTCTCAACATGATCTCGAATGAAATGGTGACGAACCTCAATATGCTTAGTTCGAGAATGTTGCACAGGATTGTGTGCAATCTTAATAGCACTCTCATTGTCACATAGTAATGGTACATGTCTCACATGCACACCATAGTCTTTAAGAGTTTGTGTCATCCATAGTAATTGAGCACAACATGATCCCGCGGCAATGTATTCCGCTTCGGCAGTAGATAGAGATACCGAGTTTTGTTTCTTGGAGGACCAAGACACAAGAGATCTACCAAGAAATTGACATGTACCCGAAGTGGATTTTCTATCAACCTTGTCTCCGGCATAGTCCAAATCGGAATAGCCAACAAGATCAAAAGAAGATCCTTCGGGATACCATATGCCAAAGTTTAGTGTATGTAACAAGTATCTCACAATTCTTTTCACGGCCTTAAGGTGACACTCTTTTGGTGCCGCTTGGTATCATGCACACATGCACACGCTTAGCATAATGTCAGGACGGGAGGCACATAGATATAGCAATGAACCAATCATAGATCGATAAACTTTTTGATCAACCGGTTTGCCATCCTTAGTCAAGTCAAGATGTCCACTCGTAGGCATTGGAGTTTTCATACCTTTAGTTTCTTGCATGTTGAACTTCTTGAATAAGTCCTTGGTATACTTCGTTTGAGGAACAAAGGTACCCTCCTTAGTTTGCTTAATTTGCAAGCCAAGAAAGAATTTGAGTTCACACATCATAGACATCTCTTACTTCTCCGACATCAACCTTCCAAACTTTTCACTAAAAGAGGGGTTAGTAGATCCAAAGATAATGTCATCAACATAAATTTGGCATACAAATAATTCTCCATTAACCCTCTTAGTAAACAAGGTTGAATCAATTTTCCCAATTTCAAAATCTTTTTCAAGAAGGAACTTTGTCAAGCATTTGTACCAAGCTCTAGGGGTTGTTTAAGACCATAAAGAGCTTTACTAAGTTTGTAAACATGATTAGGTTTCTTGGGATTAACAAAGTCGGGAGGTTGTTTAACATATACTTCCTCCTCAATTTGTCCATTTAAGAAAGCACTTTTAATACCCATTTGGTAAAGAGTGATATCATGGTGATTTGCATAAGCAAGTAAAATGCGAATGGACTCAAGTCTAGCAACGGGGGCATAGGTCTCACCATAGTCCATACCTTCGACTTGTGTGTAACCTTGTGCTACGAGATGAGCTTTGTTGCGTACAACTTGTCCATCTTCATCTTGCCTGTTCCGAAACACCCATTTGCTTCCAATAATGTTTTGCTCATCTTTAGGCTTTTCAACCAACGTCCATACTTGATTCCTCTCGAAGTTGTGTAGCTCCTCATGCATTGCATTCACCCAATCGGGGTCCTTGAGAGCTTCTTCTACCTTCAAAGGTTCAACACTAGAGATGAATGATTAATGCTCACAAAAGTTAGCTAAACGAGATTTAGAGCGAGTGATTCTCTCGGATTGGATATCTCCAAGTTTTTGTTCGACGGGATGATTCTTGTCAATTCTTGCTCTAACTCGAGGTAGCTTTTGCTTGGGTTGTGGTGAGGCTTCCTCATCATCATCTTCTTCTTCTTCGTTGTTGTTTTCGTTGTTCACTTGTGGAGGTGGAGAAGGAGGTTGAGGTGGATCATCTTGTTGTACTTCCTCATCCCCTCCTTCTTGACGTGTTCCACTTATGAATGCCTCCATGTCAACTTATTGTTCACCTTGTTGTGATGTTGAGGCTTCCACTTGAATTGACGAAGTACTCTCCTTCACTTCCACGGGTTGAATCTTACCAATGGATAAGTCTTGGATTGCTTCCAATGCTTCTTGATCTCCTACATCAATTGGCAATTGCTCGACTTGCGAGCTGTTAGTCTCATCAAACTTGACATCTACCATCTCTTCAACTTTTTGAGTGAAGTAGTTGTAGACACGGTAAGTGTGAGAGTTTGATCCGTAACCAAGTAGAAAACCTTCATGAGATTTAGGAGAAAACTTTGAACGACGATGCTTATCAATAATGTAACATTTTGTGCCAAATACTCGAAAGTATCCAACTTGTGGTATGCTACCGGTGAGTAGTTCATACGCCGTTTTACCAAGAAGCTTGTGAAGATAGAGTCGATTTGTAGCATTACAAGCCGTCTCAACTGCTTCCGCCCAAAAGTGTTTTGGCGTCTTGTATTCATCAAGCATTGTCCTTGCCATCTCAATAAGAGTCCGATTCTTCCTCTCAACAACTCCATTTTGTTGAGGTGTGTACGTAGCCGAGAACTCATGTGAAATGCCTTCCTCATCAAGAAAGGTATCCACATTGGCGTTCTTGAACTCCGTTCCATTGTCACTCCAAACATTCTTGATCTTCACTTCAAATTGATTTTGGGCCTTCCTTGTGAAGTTCCTGAAGATCTTTTGTACCTGCGATTTGTTATCGAGAAAGAACACCCACGTAAATCTAGAAAAATCATCAACAATGACCAAACCAAAGGAGTTACCACCAAGACTCTTATAGGAGTTGGGACCAAAGTGATCCATATGAACTAGCTCGAGTGGTCTCCTCGTGGTCATAATGTTCTTCACGGGATGGCTTCCTCCAACTTGTTTTCCTACTTGACAAGCACTAGAAAGTCGATCCTTGTCAAATATAACATCTTTCACATCAAGAATATGATCTCCTTTAATGAGTTTATCAAGATTATGCATGCCAACATGTCCAAGTATCCTATGCCATAACCAACCTTTAGAAGATTTAGCAATTAAACACATACGAGGTTGGGCTCTTTTAGTGAAATCAACAATGTATAGATCACCTCTACAAATGCCGGTAAAGACCATATTCTGATTATCTCGACGAAACACTTGGCAATCTACTTCGGTAAATAGAACATTGAAACCAAAGTCGGCTAGTCTAGATACGGAAAGAAGATTGTAACCAAGGGATTCAACAAGCATAACATTTTGTATGGAGCTATCATTGGATATGGCCACCTTACCAAGTCTAAGTACCTTACCCTTGGAGTTGTCTCCAAAAGTCACATACTTGCGTGGACCATCATTTTTTGCAAGCTCACGAAACATGTCTCTATCTCCGGTCATGTGATCGGTACATACACTATCAAGAATCCACTCTTTTCCTCCTGCCATGTAATCTCGAAGATTTGCCACAAGACTAAGATTCCTCATGGTCTTCTCATATTCAGTATCAAATTCTTCGTCTTCATCATAATAGCCATGCTCAACATCATCATCATCAACATGTATTTGATCATCACCTAGGGCAATGAATTCATTAGTTTCATGATCATGACAATGTTCAAGTTTATGAATTCTAATGGCTTCCGTGATAATGTTACTAATAGTTCTAACATCTCCTTTAGCACGCATAAAATCACGAAGCTCAAACAAGCAATCATCAAAGTTAGGATCACTAGGCTTCATCTTGTGAAAAGCAATAGTCTTATGAAGAATCTCATCAAGATTCTTTAAAGAGTAGTCGGGATATAGCTTTTCCAAGTCATTCCATAGAGTATAGGCACACTCAAAGTTTTGCATACAACCAAGCACAATTTTAGGTATTCCTCTAATGATAAGATTGATGGTTCTAAGATTATGAAGCATGTCAATTTCCTCTTCATGAGTAGGATGCAAGGGATCAATGGGAGGCACATAAGGATTATGAATGTACTTGCTCAAGTTAAATTCATCAAAGATATCAGGCATTTCATCCTTCCAAAAGTGATAATACTCCCCATTGAGAATAGGCACTCTACGTCTAAGACTCCCCAAAGTAGACACATCCATCTCCCTCCAATGGTGATTAAACCAAAGTGATGGAGACCAAAGCTCTGATACCAATTGTGGGGTCGAGGAGATAGGTCTAGAGGGGGACTGAATAGACCCTTAACCAACCAAAGGTGCATATTTTAGTTCACTTGAGATTTAGGCAGATTTTGGCACAAGTTAAGATAACACCAAGACTTCCTACACATGCATATCTAGAGATTGAGCAGCGAAAGTAGTAAAGCATGCAAGTGTACGAAAAGTAAAGGGGTAGAGTATGGAAGATCAAATGCAATGAAGACACGGTGGTTTTTGGCGTGGTTCCGATAGGTGGTGTTATCGTACGTCCACGTTGATGGAGGCTTCAACCCACGAAGGGTAATGGCTGCGCGAGTCCACGGAGGGCTCCACCCACAAAGGGTCCACGAAGAAGCAACCTTGCCTATTCCACCATGGCTTACGTCCATGAAGGACTAGCCTCACTCGGGGTAGATCTTCACGAAGTAGGCGATCTCCTTGCCCTTACAAACTCCTTGGTTCAACTTCACATGATCTTGGAGGCTCCCAAGTGACACCTAACCAATCTAGGAGACACCACTCTCCAAAAGGTAATAGATGGTGTGTTGATGATGAACTCCTTGCTCTTGTGCTTCAAGTGATAGTCTCCCCAACACTCAAACACTCCCTCACAGATTTGGCTATGGTGGAAGAAAGATTTGAGTGGAAAGCAACTTGGGAAAGGCTAGAAATCAAGGTTCAAATGGTAGGATTGGAATAACTTGATCTCAACAAATGAGTAGGTGGTTCTCTCTCAGAAAATGTATGGTGGAAATGTAGACACGTTCTGATGGCTCTCTTACTTGGTAAGAGGGTGGTGGAGGGGTATAAATAGCCTCCACACGAAATCCAACCGTTACACACTTTTGACCAAACTCGGTGGCACCGACTGGAATTATCGGTGAGACCGACCTGTGCAAAAGATGTGAACTTTTGAAGTTTCGGTGGGACCGAATGGAAACAACTCCGAGCGACCGATGTGCAATGGTAGGGCAAACCTCGTTTCGGTGGCACCGATTGCAACATCTCGGTGAGACCAAACTAATTGCAACAAGGCAACATAAAGTTGGTCAAGCCATCTCGGTGGCACCGATTGCAAACTCGGTTAGACCAAAATAATTGCAACAGATGATAGATAGTTGTCCAGGCCATCTCGGTGGGACTGAGATCCATATCGGTGGATCTGACTTGTTAGGGTTTGGCTTGTGGCACTGTCCTTATGAACTCGGTGGGTGCGGAAGAGTAGGATTCGGTGGAACCGAGTTTAACTTTGGAAATTAGGACAAGTTTGGAAAGAGAAAGTGGCTGAGGGTTTTGGAGCAGTATCACTAAGCACTTGAGCAAACAGATCATTATCAAAACCTCATCCCCTTTTAATAGTATTGGCTTTCCTATGGACTCAATGTGATCTTGGATCACTAAACCAAAAATGAAGAGTCTAGAGCTTTTGCCAATGAATATCCTTAGCATTTTGAAGGGTCCACATTCCCTAGTCCTTGCCATGCCATCGTTGAACTTGTCTGAAATTCACTAGATAGAAGCATTAGTCCAACAGCATGTATGTTGACATAAATTACCAAAACCACCAAGGGAGCAAATGTGCTTTCAGATGGTCACGGTGTATGCCTCCCCGCGCCGTTGTTGGACGTCACCGCTACATTCTTGGATGTTGCAGCGGCTTGGTCCTGGGTCGCAGCAGTATGAACTATATTACTATGATGACTGCGCTCACCAGAATGTCTTGGAAGTTGACCGGCTGCGACGTCACCGGTCCTGTGGCTAGGCTCAGCAACGTGGCGGGGGTGCTGGGCACCCGCACCACTTGTGCCTCCTACTCCATCCGTCCCAACCGAAGCGACCGCGCCGGCTGCGCCGCCTGCGGCCGTCTGGGAAGGTGGCTTGGACGCGGTAGGAGCCGTCGTGGCTCCACCCTTCTTCTTCGGCGCCATCGATGAAGATGATGAAGTTGGTACTCACACTACGAAAAAGCTGATTTGTGACACACAACCCCCCTGCCTGGCGCGCCAAAGATGTCGTGGGAAACGACGATCTATGGGACCGAACGGGCCCCTTTGCGATTCGGCTCAGGGGACATGCATGGGACAAAGAGCAGGTTTTCAGTAGGTGCAAGAACACGCTGGGAGTTTATCCAAGTTTGGGCCACTATGAGCGTAAAACCCTACTCTTGTTCTGTGTTTGATCATGTATGAACTCAAGTTACAAGGAGCGCAGTTTTCCGGCAAGATGCGCGGGAAATGCAGCTACAACGTGTAATTGAACTGGGTGTCGACCGTTCTACTTGTAGCCGTGGGCCTCCTTTTATAGGCCAAGGGGTTACCACAATGGCTAATACGGTCATTACAGAGTATGAAAAGTGACTTGCATTGTCACCACGTCTATCTTCCAACGGGGTAAGACAAACGCATTTAATGCACCGTTAGGTGCTACGTTTGGGAGGCGAGGCCTTGGGCAAAAGATATGTACCACCGGTCTTGGCGCCCTCCTGTAATCTTGACATGTCCCAGGGATGGGTGTCATTAAAGTTAATCTTGGCGTGGCATGCTGACACGTGCCTTGGCCGGCTATGTTGACTGTCTGCCCGCTCGACACCTAGCATACGAGCCTATCTGGTCGATGGTGAGGTGGAGCGGTAAAGGGACAGAACAAGCCTGCCGGCAAGGGGACTTTCCGGCAACCATAGTCTTGGTCTTCACCTTGCCGGGGCGGAGCTTGCCAGCAAAGGCAACGTCGATCTTCAGTGCTAGAATAGTACTTCTCGATGACCTGGCTTGAAGTCTTCTTCACGGTCTTGGTGTTGAGTCTTGAGCCATAGTTATCCTCCGTCAAGCCCTTGCAGGAAGGGAGGCTACGACTTCCTGTGCACAAGTCTGGGTACGAGTGCACCCATGTCTTAGTACACCAACATACCCCCTTTCACCGACAGAGTTTTAAACCATCGCCTTGCCTGTGTGTGCGATAGGGCCTCCGGTCACACACGTGGGGTTAAAAGAGCTCGTGTGCGATCGGGCGAGACATCGCAGACAATTATACTGGCCCAATCGTTTCCGTTCGTATGTACATCCCACACAGTGAATCCAAGACAAACATTTCCATTCGTATATACATCCCACACAGTGAATCCCAAACAAACGTTTCCGTTCGTATATACATCCCACACAGTTTTCCGCATCACATCGTCTGTGATAGCGTTGCCATTGCGGACGATAGTAATAATTTTATCATTTGTGTTATTGAATGCATCACGCACGGTGTCTAGAAGAAACTGTGTGGCATAGGCTATCCATCACGCACATTTTTTATGTGGAAAATGTTTGTGCAAGGTGTCCTAACGCAAACAGTTGTCCAGAGGAAGTCGTGTGTGATTGTTCATTGATCCAACACATTTACTTCCTAGAAACCGTGTGGGTTGTCTGATATCATCGCCCACGGTATTGTCTCAATAACCGTTTGCACTAGAAAAACCCAATAAGCAGGCTAATTGGCCTATTATTATTAATCCATTTAGTAATCAAATTTACATTTCATATTAAACACACAATATATATCATTTTTGTATTACGGAACTAGGATTTCATAATTGATATACATCAGAGTACAACATCATATAGCTTCAGCACTCACTTACACCATATAGGCATATAGCTAGCTACCCCATTTCACAACAAAACCAAGTTTCACATGCAACATCTAAAACCTTTGGAAATTAGCATCATAGACGGTAGATAGACAGATGAATCTCATCTGGAAAACTGCTGAAGCGGAAGGCAAATATTGAGCCTTCAATGATGTTGAAGGTCCTTGCAACTTTAGGCCAGTGCCTGTGGATGATTGACCGTCCATCCTTCGTCCTCTTGAGGAAGACTTCAATATTATACCATGGGTGTTGTATGAACATCTTCCTCGCCTCTTGACCATACAGGTGGTTTGAGAAGTAATCATCTGTGAACTGCTTTGGAAAGGCCTGAAAACAAAGATATGCATAAATATCTTCTCTAAATTTTGAAATGGTGCAAAGGAATAAAAAAACAAGGTATTAGAGTTAGTACCATCCTGTAGTTCACTGATGTCTTCTTCATTGTGCAGACAAAGATCTTGTTGTTTTTCGTCGCTAGTTTCTTTATCCTAACAATCTTTCTGAGTTTCTTGACTTGACTGATATTCATGGACATCTCATTTCCCCATATGCAAAATGGGTCAAACAGTGGGTCCAAACCTCTGACAGCAGGACCTACATGTGCAAGACCAAATTGTTAAAAACCTAAATACTAGAATGGTTCTTGCAATTGCACAATAATGTGCTATTAGACAAAGGACCATGCATGTGTGAAGCTCGATGGTAAACCTCAGTGCCTCCCATTGTTTCCCTGTAACACATATAAGGTAGTTATTGATCAGGTTAAGTGAGGGTTGTCATACTATCAGTAAAATATGTTGATGAAAAATAAACACATTGCAGATTCAGCAGATTAATTTGAGCCACATGGAAAAGCCATTTATCCAAACCAAGCATGCTTAAGAACTAGGAAATATAGCAATTGTATATGTTTCTCATGTATTTAGTACAGCCAAATTCGATTTATTTCTCACATGCATAACAATACAAAATTGTACCCACGACAATTGAACATCGCATTGCAGAATTAAACCAAACAGTTAACTAAGCACCAAAACAAATGAACCAAACAGTTAACTGAGCACTACATTGCATAATAGAACATACTAGAAGATCAGACAGTTAACCAAACCTAGTATGCTTATCAACTTGGAAATATAGCAATTGTATCTGTTTCTCATGTATTTTGTACAGCCAAATTCGATTTATTTCTCACATGCAAGAGAATACAAAATTGCACCCACAAGAATTGAGCATCACATTGCAGAATTGAACCAAACAGTTAACTGAACATGACAACAAATTAACCAAATAGTTAACTGAGCACCACATTGCACAATATATAGAACATATATACTAGAGGATCAGATTGCATAGTAATAGTACATAGGACAATTCACTAGAATTTGTAAAGGAAAGGCAGGAGCAGCACATGCAACAAGTAAACCGAACATGCTTAACCGGCGTAGCTAGCTAGCTGAACATAGGTCCTTGTAGTGAGCTAAAAAGACAAGTTACTCCTCATCGTCGGAGATATCAATGACAATGGACTCCTTAGACTTGGAAGAGGGCGAGGCCTCCACATCGTGGGTGCCCTCCTCGTAGTGGTGAGTCGCCTGAGCCGCTCCGGACACCAACCTGCTAGCTCTGGAGTTGAGGTAATTAAGCACGGGCACGCTGAGAAAACACCTCGTAGTCTTCATCGAAGGCACCAATGGTGGCCTTGAGAAAAGCCACAAACTGTCGTTTAAGGCAACCAACGCGTGGCGGCGTCCGAGCGCGAGGCGTCGATGGTGGCCTTGACGGCGAGGTGCTCCTCCAAGATCTGGGGGTCGGTACGCATGGCAGCCATCGCGACCTCATCCGCGCATGCAGCCGCGATTTGCTTCTCCGCTGCCAAATGCTCCTTGAGCTCCTGGCTATACTGCATGCACCATGGCTTAGGGCGGCGCTTATTTGGAGGATGGGTCGGTGATTTGGGTGGAAGGTGTCGCGCCGGCGGTCGGGGCATGTGGGATGTACAAGGAGGTGGAGGATGGGAGTCGCGTGTGGATTACCTGACTAGATCGACGAGGCCGAGCAAGCAAGCAGTGAAGGTTTGAACTTGGAATGGAAGGCGGAAACAGGGGAAATGTGGCTTTTGCTAAGGAGGAGGGGGGCATGGGAGGTAGATATTTCCGCGGATGCCAAAATATTTTGCTCCGTACAGCGAAAAACTATCGCGCAAAGTGTCATCAGACACGGTCCCTTATTCAGCACTGTGTACGATATATGAACATCACAAATGATTCATATGGCTTACCCCGTGTGTGATGAGTTTGAACGTGCAAATTTTGGTTCAAATTTCCCTGGTTACAGTGGTCGTCCACGTCATTGCATAATTTGGGTACACAAAAGAGCCTACAACACACCCACACTTCCTAATCGAGCAAGTTCAGCAATTAAACAGAGCTTAGCTAACCTAAACATTACTCTAACAAAAGACCGGTGCTCTAAGCAAAGACTACTACTCTGCCTGGCGCTGGTCGATCTCCGCCGCCTCCTCCATGTCCAGCTCGCGATTGCCGACCGTTGTCAGAGAAGCTTCATGCGATTTGTGCAGTGACCACCAGGAGCTGGGCATGGGTGGCCTTGACATGGGCGTGGGCGGCCTCCATCAGGGCTAAGACGGCCGCCGCGGAACGGACAGCTGCTGTCCTGCTCTCGCCATTTGCTATCCCCGTCGTAGATGTTGCTGCCGCCATCTGAGCTGTAGTAACGGCCATTTCGGCTGCCGCAGCCACCCGGTCACAGACTGCGGCCGCACTCATGCAGGTTGCGAGCACGCTCATGGCGGTTGCAGCCGCGCTCTCGCCGAAGTGGGCCGCCGAAGTTGCCCTGACGACGTGGGTCCACGTCCCCATCTTTGGCTGGTGACGATTGAACAGTGAAATGATATTTGGGGAGCTAGTTTGCTTGACGCGCTGGATGTGGACTGTAGCCGACGAACCTTCTCACGTAATCCATATATGACGGTGCTCGAAGATATTTTGTACTACATTTCACAGGGTTGGTGATAATAAACTGTGTGTGATGTACTTGATTTTTCGTCTTGACTTGAAATACGGAATGGGGTAACAGCGGCAAAGGACGGTGTTTGAATTACTAGAACATTTATCTGCAGTGAACATACAACTATAGGAGTGTCGTGTTAAAATTTGGAATTATTCGGTGTTCGTTTGGACATTTTTATACATCAACTGAGTTTTCTAGGCATTTTATGTGCATAATTCAAATTTGAACTACAGGCACATGCTCTGGTGCACCAAAATGGGTTGAAAAATCATATGTGTCCTTGGGTGCATGCTTAGGTCCCATGCAAGAAATGGGAATGAATTTCAAACACCTCGGCATCGTGGCTCCACCGCAAACGTTGAGATACTTAGTTTTGAAATTCTAGTAAATCCAAAACTCATCTAAATTTCATGAAACTTGGCATGCAATCATGGAATGGCACCAACATGCTATGGTAAAAAAATTGTCCCATTTGGGGAAGGTTTTGGTATAAGCTTCTCACAAACCAGAGCTTCCCACAAGAAGCCTCATGGTTCCGGTAGGGAACATGTCACCTTTGTGGACGAAACGACATTCGTTGCCTCTTCTTGCCTTCAATTTTTTTTCTAGAGGCAACATGGACCAATAGGAGTGCCGCATTAAAATTTGGAATTATTCGGGGTTCGTTTGGACATTTTTATACATTAACTGAGTTTTCTAGGCATTATATGTACATAATTCAAAATTGAACTATAGGCACATGCTCCGGTGCACCAAAATGGGTTGAAAAATCATATGTGTGTCCTTGGGTGCATGCTTAGGTCCCATGAAGGAAATGGGGATGAATTTCAAACACCTCGGCATCGTGGCTCCACAGCAAACATTGAGATACTTGGTTTTGAAATTCTAGTAAATCCAAAACTCGCATGAAATTCATGAAACTTGGCATGCTATCATGGAATGGCACCAAAATGGTGTGGTAAAGTTTTTGTTCCATTTGGGGCAAGTTTTGGTATAAGCTTCTCACAAACCATAGCTTCTCACAAGAAGCCTCATGATTCTGGTAGGGAACATGTGTCACCTTTGTGGACGAAACGACAATCGTTGCCTCTTCCCGCCTTGATTTTTTTCTAGATGCAACATCGTCCAATAGGAGTGTCGTGTTAAAATTTGGAATTATTCGGGGTTCGTTTCGACTTTTTTATACATTAACTAAGTTTTCTAGGCATTTTATATGCATAATTCAAATTTGAACTATAGGCACATGCTCAGGTGCACCAAAATGGGTTGAAAAATCATATGTGTGTCCTTGGGTGCATGCTTAGGTCCCATGCAAGAAATGGGAATGAATTTCAAACACCTCGGCCTCGTGGCTCCACTGCAAACGTTGAGATACTTGGTTTTGAAATTCTAGTAAATCCAAAACTCGTCTGAAATTCATGAAACTTGGCATGCTATCATGGAATGGCACCAACATGTTGTGGTAAAAAAATTGTCCCATTTCGGGCAGGTTTTGGTATAAGCTTCTCACAAACCATAGCTTCTCACAAGAAGCCTCATGGTTCCGGTAGGGAACGTGTGTCACGTTTGTGGACGAAACAACAATCGTTGCCTCTTCCCGCCTTGAGTTTTTTCTAGATGCAACATGGACCAATAGGAGTGTCGTGTTAAAATTTTGAATTATTCGGGGTTCGTTTGAACATTTTTATACATTAACTGAGTTTTCTAGGCATTTTATGTGCATAATTCAAATATGAACTACAGGTACATGCTTCGGTGCACCAAAATGAGGTAAAAATCATATGTGTGTCCTTGGGTGCATGCCTAGGTCCCATGCAAGAAATGGGAATGAATTTCAAACACCTCGGCATCGTGGCTCGGCCGCAAACGTTGAGATAGTTGGTTTTCAAATTCTAGTAAATCCAAAACTCGTCTGCAATTCATGAAACTTGGCATGCTATTATGAAGTGGTACCAACATGCCGTGGTAAAAAATTTGTCCCATTTGGGGTAGGTTTTGGTATAAGCTTCTCACAAGAAGCCTCGTGGTTCCCGTAGGGAACGTGTCACCTTTGTGGACGGAACGACATTCGTTGCCTCCTCTTGCCTTGATTTTTTTTCTAGAGGCAACATAGACCAATTGGAGTGTCGTGTTAAATTTTGGAATTATTCGGGGTTCGTTTGGACATCTTATACATTAACTGAGTTTTCTGGGCATTTTATGTGCATAATTCAAATTTGAACTACATGCACATGCTCCGGTGCAGCAAAATGGGTTGAAAAATCATATATGTGTCCTTGGGTGCATGTTTAGGTCCCATGATAGAAATGGAAATGAATTTCAAACACCCAGGTGATACGTCTCCAGCGTATCTATAATTTTTGATTGTTCCATGCTATTATAGTATCAATCTTGGATGTTTTATATGCAATTATATATCATATTTTGGGACTAACCTGTTAACCTAGTGCCCAGTGCCAGTTGCTGTTTTTTGCCTACTTTTGCCTTTTCAGAAAATCATTATCAAACGAAGTCCAAACAAAGAAAAATCTTTGGATTAATTTTTTTTGGACCTGAAGGGACCCTAGAAGCTTCAAGAGAAGACCAGAAGAGTCACGAGGGAGCGACAAGCCCGGAGGGCGCGCCCAGGGGGGTAGGCTCCCCCAGGCTTGTGGGCCCCTCGTGGCACCTCTTGACCTAATTCCAGCGCTATAAATTCCAAAATATTGCCCGTATACCAGAATGACACAAGAGAAAACCTTTCCGCCGCCACAAGCCTCTGTTCTTCCGCGATCCCATCTGGAGGCCTTTTCCGGTACTCTGCCTGAGGGGGAATCGATCATGGAGGGCTTCTTCATCAACCTTGTTGCCCTTCCGATGATGTGTGAGTAGTTTACCACAGACCTACGGGTCCATAGCTAGTATCTAGATGGCTTCTTCTCTCTCTTTGATCTTCAATACCATGTTCTCCTCGATGTTCTTGGAGTTCTATTCGATGTAATCTTCTTTTGCGGTGTGTTTGTTGGGATCCAATGAATTGTGAGTTTATGATCAGATTATTCATGAGAAATATTTGAGTCTTCTCTGAACTCTTTTATGCATGATTGTTATAGCTTTGTATTTCTCTCCGATCTATCCATTTGGTTTGGCCAACTAGATTGATTTATCTTGCAATGGGAGAGGCGCTTTGTGATGGGTTCAATCTTGCGGTGTTCTATATCCCAGTGACAGAAAGGGACAAGACATGTATTTGTATTGTTGCCATTAAGGATAAAAAGATGGGGTCTAATCATATTGCTTGAGTTTACTTTGTCTACATCATGTCATCTTGCTTAAGGCGTTACTCTGTTTTATACTTAATACCCTAGATGCATGTTGGATAGCGGTCGATGAGTGGAGTAATAGTAGTAGATATAGGCAGGAGTCGGTCTACTTGTCTCAGACGTGATGCCTATATACATGATCATTGCCATGAATCCATCATAACTATGCTCTTTTCTATCAATTGCCCAACAGTAATTTGTTTACCCACCGTATGATATGTGTTCGAGAGAGAAGCCTCTAGTGAAAATTATACCCCCCGGGTCTACCTTTATCATATATTAAAATCCAAAAATACCTTGCTGCAATTTATTTTCTTTTGCAATTTACTTTTCTATGTATCACTATCAGAATTAATCCTTGCTAGTAACCGCTAAGAGGATTGACAACCCTCTTATTTGCGTTGGGTGCAAGTGTTTGCTTTTGTGTGTGTAGGTGCTGCTAACGAGGTTCTGTGTGGTTCTCCTACTGGATTGATAACTTTGGTTCTTAACTGAGGGAAATACTTATCTCTACTGTACTGCATCATCCTCTCCTCTTCGGGGAAATCCCAACGCAGTTCACAAGTAGCACCAGGCTTCGTGGCTCGGCCGCAAACATTGAGAAACTTGATTTTTAAATTCCTGTAAATCCAAAACTCATCTGAAATTCATGAGACTTGGTAGGGTGTCATGAAATGGCACCAACATGCTATGGTAAAAAAAATTGTCCAATTTGACAGAGGGCGCACACACAAACAGCCACAGCCAACATAGCCATTTGGGAACAAATAGCTGTCACGTTATCATCGCAAATGGTTGTACAATATTATTTAAATCGTGGGCGTTCTACTGACCATTTACGTGCCACCACGTGTCCCACTTTTTTATTGGCAAGGAGGTGCCGTGCGGGTAGCTATTTGAGTAGACGGGAGGCGTGCGAGCGAAGTCCACGGCGCAGGCTGACCGGGAGGCGTGCGACCAGTCCTGTGCTGCGCAGGCTGACCTGGTGGCGTGCGACCAGTCGTCCGCTGCGCAGGCTCACTGGGAGACGTGCGACCAATATGCTACGCAGGCTCATCGGGAAGCGAGCCCTTTGACCTCCATTGCCACCCGCCTCGCTCTCAACCTCTCCATTAATGGCGCCCGAGCCGCTGTTTAATAGGCAGCCTTACTGGTCTCTCTTCGCCTCCCATTCCCCTCTCGCCCGAATCCTATTTTCCAGAGCTCCACCTACGCCATGGCACACAAGGATCATCTGCCACTAGTCTTCTGGTTTGGTGAAGTTGACTCCGAGCCGGAGGAGATAGAAAATAAAGATGAATGGGACCTCAGGGACATGGCCTTGAACGAGCTGGCCGCGGCGGATGCTGCCCCGCGCCGGTCCCAGCTCCCATCCTCGCGCCCGCGCCAGCGACCATCCCCGTGGCATTGACGGGCTGGTCGCCGAGCACCATCGCAGCGCTGGAAGCTGGGGCATCAGCGAGGTCCCCGCAGACCCGCACGAGCTCGTGTACGTGCCAGCGCCAGCGCCCCCGCCTGTGCTCATGCGCGCCCCAGCACCCACCGCGGCACCGGTCCCTGTGTGCTTGCCTGCACCCGCCGCACCCGTGCCCGTGTGCGCGCCTGCACCCGCCGCCCCTCCCTCAGTGTCATAAGACGCCGCCATCGACCGCTACCTCACAACGCCACGAGTCACCGTCCCCCCACCCCCCGCCCGTCGATCGCGCGACGAACGGCTCTTGGATTTGCAAGTCGAGAACATTCTGGGATGGCTTGAAGATTTGAACAACGGCGTCCCGGAGGACGCCGCCGCTGCCACAATTATTTTTTAGTTTAATATTGTATCTCGATTGTATGAATGTAAAATCATAGTGTCACTGAATGAAATCTATGGTTTTGATCAACTTAGCGTTTTTTCTCTGAATGTACAGTCTTATCAAAGTAGAAAAAAACACATCAATGTTTTTCTCTGAATAAAACACTCATCTCAAACGTTTCAGACTGAACACCCATATGCAAAGCGAGAGCTGGGTTCCTTCGTAGCTAAGCCAAGGGAAAATGTGGCGCGCTGGTTTTGTGCATCTCTTCATCGCAAACGTTTTAGAATGAACACCCGTATGCAAAGCGAGAGCTGGGTTCCTTCGCAGTGATGCCAGGGGAAAATGTGGCGCGCAGGTTTTGTGCATCTCTTCATCGCAAACGATTTTGCATGATGACCCGTGTGCAACGACGTACAAACAATGTGGTAAGATTTGCATCTGTCATATTGGGTATATTTGCCATTTGTCAAATTGGAAAAATTGGCATTTGTCAATCTAGTAACATTGCCATTTGTCAAATTTTGCAGCTAAAAATCACTAGTACTGTAATTTTTGCAAATGAAATTTAGTAAGCATAGATTTCATTCATAGATTAAGCAGTCGTTCTTTATACAAACAGTTCAACTCGACAGCTGAACCGAACAAACTTTTACCCAATTGTTGCCAACCACGTACTGAAATAGCTAGTTCAACTATATATACTAGCTAATTTTAAGTACGTAGTACAGTTCAACCATATCTATAGTCAGATGAACTGAACAAAATAGCCCTAAATACTACTACTACGGAGGGGCTTTGTACTACTTCCAGCAGCCTCTCCTCTCCCGAGCACGCTCAGTAAGAGGCCAAGGAGGAGGAGCCTGCCGACGAGCTGGAGAAGTGGAATCCGGCACCTACCGCTACTGCACCTTTAGCGAGGCCCAGCTCAAACGCCCTCTACCGCTCCAGACGATCCCTCTCGAAGCGGCGGGACTCCTCATATATCTCCGCATTCCGTGCCACTGCGGCGGCTTCTGCTGCGGCCACGGCGGCGGTAAGACGCTTTGCGTGCTCGACCAGGCGCTCCTGCTCCTCCCGCAGGAACTCGATGTAGCGCGCGGCAAGGTCGCTGATGCTCGTGCGGGCCACCACATCCTGCCTTCGGGCCACGGTGGCAGAGCAGGTGATGACCCCGGCAGTCGACGGTGGGGTGGTGGCCACGGTGGCCGACGATGGGGGGGCGTCCACCTCCCTCCTTTGGGCCATGGTGGCGGAGCGGGTGATGGCCACGGCGACCAATATTGGGGTGGCGGCCACGACGGCCACCACCCGCCTTCGGGCCGCGGTGGCGGAGCGGGGCGATGGCCCTGGCGGCCGACGATGGTGTGGCGACCACGGTGGCCGACGGTGGTGTGGCGGCCACGGTGGCCGACGGTGGGGTGGTGGCAACGGCGGCCGGCAACAGCTGCCGTCGGGCAGCAGCGGCGGAGCGTGTGGCGGGTGTTGTGTGCACACCCAACAGGGATACCACAGGCAGTACACGCCGCCGGGGACTGCGCTGCCTCCGCGGTGTAGCCTCCCAACTGGAGCTGTCCTCAGATGACGGCGGAGTGGCTGAACGACGATGACGGACCGGTGCCATTGGCGATGGCGGGAGAAGCAGATGAGATATGCTACGGGGAGGGAGGGGAAAATGCGATGCCGACTCACCGGCCGCGGCTGTTTATATAGCAGTTCGGTAATGTGGCACCCCGGCTCAGAAAAACCGGTTTACCTTGCATTGCCAGCCCAGAGATCAAGTCTTCTAGCAATACACAACAACTTGGTACAGAAAACATCCGTTTATTGATTTCTAGAGGATACATAGGTTCAAATATTACATGATAAGCAAGGCCAAGTGGCACACACGGTGTGGCTGCACTTATGTACATTATTTATTAGACATCTCAGGGGCCTCGATGATAAAGGGACTACTACACGGCAGCAGAACGACGAGGTAGCGGAACTCCACTCCACAGGGACACTGCTGGGACACAGTCTAGAGCGCGACATACTACTCGACATCCACACCATGCACAGCTTCTCCTGCATCTGGCATGATAAGCCAGGTGAGTACTTTGAATGTACTCGCAAGCTCACAGCAAACAAAACAAGTGCGACAAACAACAACAAGGCATTTAATAAGTTTAATGCATGAGCATGATACTACCCAACATGAGGTGTGCGTGAAATGTTGCCGTGGTCCCTGGGACCAACTTACCATTTCAGGGTTACCACGTAACCACCGTTCATAACTTACCAACGTGATCCTCACTTGATCACAGCAATACTTTTCATAGTGATCCTCACTCGATCACCAATTCTGCATGTGCCATCTTGTAAATCTTAGTGTGCAAGTTAATTATATCTATTGACCCACAGTGTGACCTACTACAAATTGTGTCCATATCCGAGGACGTGGCTATCAATAGATTATACACTCTGCAGAGGTTAGTACACTATACCCACACTACGGAACTCATGGCCTCGTGCTCCCATTCGGGTGGACCAACGATATTCCGACAAAACCAATCTATTGCATGACACTCTCCCGGCCACTCCGACAAACTCCCATTTGGGCTATGTCCTGGGTGGCCCCAATGTCAACTCATGACATCCGCCACCTCTGTGGCTGCCACCGTCATGGCCAAACAAAAACATCGTCCGAAACGGGGACCTCGGTACCGTAAAACTCGGGCACTCAAGGTTATGACTACCTACCGGGCCAGGGTAGCGCCAGTGCACAACCTTCCCTCGTAGGAGGCACCGGCGAGAGGCATGACAATACACCACATTAGGGCCTCCCCATCCAGGCAAGTGTGGTTGCACTGGTGAGCTCGACTCGATCAACAGCATGTTCAAGTTGAATTAACATCAAGTTTAACTTGAAATAAAATTATTCGAGCCATAGTGTGAATGGATGCACGGGTCATGTTCATGAGTGATGAATGCATCTTGTTACCACGAGAGCATATGACATATCTCTACTGCACACTTTAGCAAGAAAGCACATGCCCTACTGCATACAATCAAAATGACATGGAACAAATTCTATGCAATAAGTTCAATATAGCAAATCATTTCAATAGTGAATTATATGATGAATTTAATTCAAATAAACCACTGCTATTGCAATGCCATCCTTGCATATGAATGTTGTGGCTTGCCTTGGTTCAGAGGAGTGTCACAATACTCCTGGCCTCCTCCAACACAATTAGGAGCTTCTGAAAATATTTTAAATGCAAAAATAAAATGTCACAAAATCCTTTTATTTCACCAGAAATTATCAACAGCAAGAAAAATTCTGAAATTTTGCATGCATAAACTTTGGCTCAATACAAACCAGTAGCAAAAAGAATCAACTCAATTGGACTTATTGAATAAAAGTTAGAGCTGGTCAAAGTTGGGGTCAGAAGCTGGTCAAATATTCATTTAAATGATTTTACAGAAATTCCTACAAAGAGCCATGTCGAAGACGTATTCGTCGAATACGCCTCCACTTAAAATGGTTCGCGGGAGGAGGAGAGAGGCTGACAGGTGAGGCCCCCTGTCAGGGTTAAAAGAGAGAGAGAGAGAGGGAATAGTGCACTGCGGCTCGGTCGTTGGTGATTCTTCGGCGAGGAGACCACGGCGGCCGCCGGCGATGGGCTAGATGGACTCAGCACAGCACGGTGAACACACACGTACCCGAGGCGACGGCTGGGGTGGTCGGACAGCGTCGGGGTGTTCTTCTCCGTAGACGGCGGCGGCGGAGCTCGTCGGATTCGGCGATTCCGGCGAGCAAGTGGTACCGTCGTGCTCAGGAGATCACCATGATCTCGAGGGAAGCAGAGAGCAAAGCTGGGGGTGGCTGGAGTGAGTGCACGTTCAAGGGGGATCCGCGGCGGATTCTGGCAATGAACGGCGGCAGGAGGCCCTCCCAACCTTGCCGCACTTGTGGGAGAGTGATTTGTGGCCAGGTGAAGTAAGAGCGATGGCTGGAATGACCCGGGGACGGCTCTATTTATAGATGGAGGTCGGCCGTGTTCGGGACTCCGCCGGCGACGAGCTGCAAAACAGAGGAGGGGAAGATAGGCTCGGGCGCGGCGTGGAGGAGGAGCAGTGGTGCACAGGCTACGCGGTGCACGCGTGCAAGCATAGTGTGGCGCACTACGCGGAGAAAACGGAGCATGCGTGCCCACTGTTCCGCCACGTAGCGTTCGGCCGCTTCCGGCGAGCGGCTTGCTGGCGTCGGGGAGGAGCAGGGCAAGGCTAGGTGGCGCGCTGGGGTATGCTGGTGAGCTGGGACACGCTGCGGTGGCGAGTGGAGAGGGGATGGACGGCGGCAGAGGGGCCCAATGCAGAGAACGCGGCGAGCGGATGCAATGCACCGTGCTCTCACGCGGTGCTTTCGGCGCTGACAAACCGTGTCATTCGTGAAGTCCCTTCAACGCGGTGCCTAGAACTGTGCTTGGCTTGCCATCTGGCTCACTGGAAATGACTTGAGCTAGATGCAAAGTTTCTGGACAGAAACTTGTGCCAAGTGCGGGGGACAAACAGCTAGGACTTTAAGTCTGAAATTTTGGGGCTAAGCATGTCTTAGGAGGGTAGTCATGTGGTAAAATTTTCAGCTCCAATAGATCAAAGAAAAATGTACTTGCTTCACAAAGTGCCCATTTTGTCCAGAAGCAAAAACATTTTCCTTAGATGAAAATTTCCAAATGACTATGGGATATTTTTGCATAGGGAGGTGAGGCATGATCCAAAGAATATTTGGGAATTTTTTTGGAATTTTTGGAGCAATAAAAATGAGGGTTGCTTCATAGCTTATTGAGAAAATGGGCATTTTCAGGAGGAAAAAGAATATAATGCCATTAAATAAAAATATCCAATGGCATTATGGTGAGAGGGATGAGGTCTAGGGAGGGTTTATGGATGATAGAACCCACTTGGAAGAAAATCAAAAATAATTCCAAGTGGCAAGTCCAAAAGAATTGACTGAAACACCCAAAATGCAGATTAAAATATTCAATAAATCCAAATAAAAGGAAAAGCAAAAATCCAGGGTGTTACAAACCTCCCCCCCTTAGGATGAATCTCGTCCTCGAGATTCGGTTGCTCAGGAAACAAATATGGGTATGCAGTCCTTAAGAAATCCTCTCTTTCCCAGATGGCCTCATGCTCAGTGTGGTGCTCCCATTGGACCTTGTAAAACTTTATAGTTTTGCTACGGGTGACTCTGTCCATCTCTTCCAAGATTCTCAAGGGTTTCTCCTCATATGTTAAATCTTTGGCAAGCTCTAGTTCTATCATATCTGTCTGTTTTGCGGGTGGTGCGATGCATTTCTGTAGCTGATACATGTGGAACACATTATGAACCTCGGATAGCTCGGGAGGCAATTCTAACTGATAAGTCACTTTGCCCACTCTGGTCATAACTGGAAACAGACCGATGTACCTTGGTGCGAGCTTTCCCCGAGTATGAAACCTTTTAACTCCTTTCATGGGGGTAACTCGGAGATATGCATATTCACCTGGTTCGAAACTGATCTGCCTATGCTTTGAGTCATAGTAGCTCTTCTGATGAGATTTTGCTACTTGCAGTCTATCTCAAATTTCTTTAACATGCTTTTCTGCTTCCATCATTAAATCAGTCCCGAAGATTCGGCTGTCTCCTGTCTAAGACCAGTTCAACGGGGTACGACACTTACGTCCGTATAGAGCCTCAAAGGGTGACATCTTGAGACTAGTTTGATAGCTATTGTTGTAGGAGAACTCAGAGTATGGCAGGCTGTCCTCCCATTTGGGTCCATGAGCAAGAGCGCATGCCCGAAGCATGTCTTCCAAGATATGATTTACCCGTTCTGTCTGCCCATCTGTCTGAGGGTGATAAGCAGTGCTATGTTTCAAGGCGGTTCCCGGGGCTTGGTGTAGATGTAGCCAGAATGCCGAGGTAAACAAAGATCCTCGGTCTAAAGTGATAGTCCTGGGTATCCCATGTAGACTAACAATCCTGGATATGTAAAGTTGAGCGAGTTGGTCTGCACGGTAGGTTGTCCTTATTGGAATAAAGTGGGCCACCTTGGTGAGCATGTCGACCACGACCCATATGGCCTTATTACCTCGTGGTGTCCTCGGTAACCCCACGATGAAGTCCATGCAGATATCATCACATTTCCATTGCGGAACGGGTAAGGGTTGAAGTAGACCAGCGGGTTTCTGGTGTTCAGCCTTCACCTTGTTGCATATATCGCAACAGGCGACGTAATAGGCGATATCTTTCTTCATACCTTCCCACCAGAATCTTTGCTTCAAATCTTGATACATTTTAGTGCCTCCGGGATGAATAGAGTATGCGGACTCATGAGCTTCCTTCAGAATCTGCTGCTTTAATTCCCCGAGGTCCGGTACACAGACTCGATCCCGAAATCGTAGTGTACCTTTATCATCAATGTTGAAATCTGGCGTATTCCCTTCTCGTACTTGGGCCATTACCTTGAGTAACATTGGGTCACCAGGTTGAGCCTTTCGGATTTCATCTTCCATAGTAGGGGTTACTTCCAAGGTAACCGAGCAGATTGCATCACACAGGATCATATTGAGCTGAGCTATTTCTTCTTGAAGTGCTGGGTGTAGATGCTCGATTAATGAGTTCGTGATGGCCGGTTTGCGACTAAGAGCATCGGCGACCACATTTGCTTTTCCTGGGTGGTAGTTGATACCAAGGTCATAGTCTTTGACCAACTCAAGCCATCTTCTTTGTCGGAGGTTCACGTCCGGTTGCGTGAATATATACTTGAGACTCTTGTGGTCGGTGTAGATTTGGAAACATTTTCCAATGATGTAATGCCTCCAGATTTTTAAGGCATGGACCACAGCTGCCATCTCCAGGTCATGGGTAGGATAATTCTCCTCATGCGGTCGGAGTTGTCTTGATGCATAGGCCACGACCTTCCCATCTTGCATAAGCACACACCCAATGCCACGCCTGGATGCGTCGTAATAGATGTCAAAGCCCCGGTAGATATCTGGTAGAGTCAACACTGGAGCGGTGGTCAAACGGGTCTTTAGCTCATTGAAACTGTTCTCACATGCTTCCGTCCATATGAACTTCTGATTCTTCTTGAGTAGTTCAGTCATTGGCTTGGCAATCTTTGAGAAGCCTTCAATAAAGCGACGGTAATAACCTACCAGACCCAAGAAACTCCTGATTTCTGTCACTGAAACAGGTGTCTTCCAACTCAAGACCTCTGTGACTTTGCTTTGGCCCACAGCCACTTCTTGAGCGGAAAGAGTATGCCCAAGGAATCCCACTTCCTTAAGCCAAAATTCACATTTGCTGAACTTGGCGTAGAGTTGATGAGCACGTAGTCGCTCCAACACTGCTCGGAGATGCTGCTTGTGCTCTTCTTCACTTTTGGAATATATGAGGATGTCATCAATGAACACTACTACAAACTTGTCCAGGAAGTCCATGAACACCTTGTTCATCATGTGCATGAAGAATGCAGGAGTGTTGGTCAGTACAAATGACATGACCGTATACTTGTACAGCCCATATCGTGTAGTGAATGCTGTCTTGGGGATATCTTCTTTTTTGATTTTCAGCTGGTGATACCCGGTGCGCAAATCAATCTTGGAGAACACTTGGGCTCCACTGAGTTGATCGAACAAATCATCGATCCTGGGCAGCGGGTATTTATTCTTGATTGTGACATCATTGAGAGCGTGGTAGTCAACACACATCTGGAGACTGCCATCCTTCTTGCCCACAAATATTGCAGGTGCACCCCAAGGAGATGAACTGGGCGAATATATCCTTTTTGGAGCATCTCATCCAATTGCTTCTTCAACTCCACTAGTTCGGATGAAGGCATATGATAATATTTCTTGTAAATTGGTGATGTCCCGGGCACAAGCTTGATTGAAAATTCAAGCTCTCGATCAGGTGGCATGCCTGGCAATTCATCTGGAAACACATCTGGGAATTCACAGACCACTGGGACTAGATTCATCTCTGTAGCAATTGCTGCATAAACCATCCCCTTCTTTGGCATGGCTCGACCAGCAAAGAACCGAGCCGACTAGCATGAGGGATTTATTAGCGTGACTTCTCTTGTTGCGCAGTTGATGCAGACCTGGTGTCTTGTCAACCAATCCATCCCCAAAATAATATCCAATGTTGGAGATTCAATGGATACTAAGGATGCGGGGAAGATAACTCCATTGATTGATATTTTCAATCCTCGGCGTACAATATTTGTCCTGAGCCTGGATCCGGGGGATTGTACCACCATAACTTTGTCCAAAAGAGTATAGGAAAGTCAATGTTGGGCAACAAAACTCCATGAAATAAAAGAATGGGAAGCCCCATAATCGAATAAAATTGTTTCAGGTATGTCATTAACAGGAAACATACCAATGACCACATCGGGAACTTCGAAGGCTTCTTCGGTGGAGATATGATGAACTTGCCCTTGAATATACTTCCGTATGGGGAATTGCCCCACGTAATTGACTTGAGGCTTCAGGTTGGTTGGCGACTTTTCGTTCTTGGGACACTGTCAAGCATAATGCCCAGTTTGTCCACATGAGTAACATGCATTGTTACGCTGACAGTCTTCCTTGTTTGGCTTGGCGACCATAGTCTTGATCTGACTTTCATTCTTGATGTTCCCCTGCTGCCAGGTTGGCTTGAACTCAAACTAGGGTTGCTGCCAAGTACGAACCTTCTAAAAAACTTGCCCTTCCTTCTTGGGTTCAAACATGCGTTTGCGGTCTTCATATGCAGTCTTGTGATCATTAACAAGTTTGTGTTCCCTTTCGGCAATGAGTGCCTTGTTCACCAGAGTTTGGAAGTCAGGGAAATTCAACATGCTCAGTGCACATCGAAGGGTAAGGTTGAGTCCCTCGAGGAACCGATCAATCTTCCGTTCTTCGGTGGCCACATCATGTGTGGAATAACGGGACAAATGATTGAACTTGTTTAAATACTCACTTACAGTCGAGTTCCCTTGTGTAAGGGTGAGGAATTCTCGCTACTTGACCTTCAGGATGCCGGCGGGAATGTGATACTTGCGGAATTTATCTTTGAATTTATCCCAAGTAATCTCGTCTTCAGCAGGCCACATAACTTTGGCATTGTCCCACCATATAGCAGCTGGTCCTTCCAGATAATGAGTGGTGAAGGGTACCTTATCAGTATCTTCAGTGCGAGCAATTTCTAGCTTCTTCTCAATGGTCCTCAACCAGTCATCGGCTTCCATTGGGTCCACTGCTTGACTGAAACTTGGCGGTTTGGTCGTCTGAAAGTCTGACAGCTTGGAGTGATTACCATTGTGATTATTCTGCCCGACCATGGTCTGCATGCTTCTCAGGAATTCCATGAGGTCTTGGTTTCTCTTCTCCTCAAACATCCGCATAATCTGCTCTGTTGTGGGTGCTTGAGGTGGAGGAGGTGGTGGTTGATATGGTTCTGGAGAATGTCCTGCTTGCCTGGCGGATCGACAAACTGGAGTATCATCGCCACCATGATAGTTACTGCCAGACCTTGTCATCCTATATATGTTTCCCAATACGAAGCATTGAGATGAGCAACATCCATAAGGGAAAAAAATAGGAAGGTGAAGCAATAAACCCAGAAAAGAAATCGAGAAAAGCCAAAGCGAATAACAGAAAGCAACATAATTACACAATACATCATCCAGCATACATAACAGGACAACAGCATGGATAGTACTACTACATGCATGCAGCCAAACACCACATCATCCGCATCTACTCGCGACGACAGTGATCACACTAGCACTCCGACGGTCCTGCTGGTGTCTCCTCAGTGTCAGACTCCGAATCAGAACTGATAACGGACACCTCCGGAGCAAAGGAAACACGATGATACGTCTCCAATGTATCTATAATTTATGAAGTATTCATGCCATGATTATAACAATTCTATATGGTTTTGGTATGATTTGATTAGAACTAACCCAGATTGACGCTGTTTTTAGCAGAACTACCGTGGTGTTGTTTTTTGTGCAGAAATAAAAGTTTTCCAAATGAGCTGAAACTTTTTGGAGATTTTTTATTGGACAAATAAAAAATATTGGCACCAAGACCGACTGGAGGGGGGCCACCCAGTGCCCACGAGTCACCAGGGCGCGCCACCCCCCCCCCCCCAGGCGCGCCCTGGTACCTCATGGGGCCCATGTGGCTCCGTTTCGCGTGATTCCAACGCTGAAAAATCATATATATTCAGAAACCCCCTAAAGTTAACCTAGATGAGTTTTTACGCCGCCACAAGACTCTGTATCAGAGAGATCCCATCTACAGCCCTTTTCCGGCACCCTGCCGGAGGGGGGAAGGCATCACCGGAGGCCATCTTCATCATCCCGGCGGTCTCCATGACGAGGAGGGAGTAGTTCACCCTCGGGGCTGAGGGTTTGTACCAGTAGCTATGTGTATGATCTCTCTCTCTCGTGTTCTTGAGATGGCACGATCTTGATGTATCGCGAGCTTTGTTGATATAGATGAATCATATGGAGTTTTCCCCTCTTATCTTCCTGTGATGAATTGAGTTTTCCCTTTGAAGTTTTCTTATCGGATTGAGTCTTTAAGGATTTGAGAACACCTGATGTATGTCTCGCATATGGATATCTGTGGTGACAATGGGATATTCACTTGAGTCACTTGATGTATGTTTTGGTGATCAACTTGCGGGTTCCGTGACCTTGGGGATTTATGCATAAGGGTTGGCACACGTTTTCATCTTGACTTTCTGGTAGAAACTTTGGGGCACTCTTTGAAGTTCTTTGTGTTGGTTTGAATAGATGAATCTGAGATTGTGTGATGCATATCGTATAATCAAACCCGTGGTTACTCATGGTGACAATGGAGTGCCTAGGTGACATTAGGGTTTTGGTTGATGTGTATCTTAAGGTGTTATTCTAGTACGAACTCTAGGGCTGTTCATGACAATTAATGGGGATGGCTCATAAGATTGATCGGGAAGGATAACTTTGAGGTGGTTTCATACCCTACAACAATTTCTTTGTTTGTTCTCCACTATTTGTGACTTTGGAGTGAACTCTTTGTCGCACGTGAGGGATTTACATATGATTCAACTAGGTCAATAATGTTGGGAGATCGCACTAGTGAAAGTATGAACCCTAGGCCTTGTTTCTAAGCATTGCAATACCGTTTTTATGCCCGTTTACTATTTTCTACCTTGCTGTTTTTATATTTTCAGATTACAAAAACCTATATCTACTATCCATACTACACTTTTATCACCATCTCTTCGCCGAACTAGTGCACCTATACAATTTACCATTGTATTGGGTGTGTTGGGGACACAAGAGATTTCTTGTATTTGGTTGCAGGGTTGTTTGAGAGATACCATCTTCAACCTACGCCTCCCACGGATTGATAAACCTTAGGTCATCCACTTGAGGGAAAATTGCTACTGTCCTACAAAACTCTGCGCTTGGAGGCCCAACACGAGTCTACAAGAATAAGTTGTGTAGTAGACATCACACGACGACACTGACGGGATGACTCTCCCTCAGGGTCTGGAGCAGGGTGGCTCCGCAGCATCGGAGCGGCTAGGGTAGTGAGAAGCATAGCCCACTGGGCTGGGGACTCATGGGGAGTCACTACCGAAGTACCTGAGTTACTCTAAGAAGGTGTGGGAGTCACTGGTGCCGGTGGAGGTAAGGTAACTGGAGGAACAAGCGATGTATGGATAAGTAAAGGTGGAGCGAAGGCAGATCGAGCGGCAGCTAGCTCGTCTCGAACGCGGTTCAGCTCCTGGGCTAGGCTGACGATCAGAAAGTATCCAGCCGTTATGTAATGAGACAGGTAGTTGGCTGACCGGTCACGCTCCGGATCAATGTAAGGGAAACGGATTTGTCCTGACTCAAACAGGGACGGATAGAAGTAGAAACCTGGGTGAGTCTGCATCTGAATCTCGTTATAGCACAAGTCAGTGAGAGCCTCGAATGCTGCAAACTGGACCGCCTGGTCAGGTGTAGAAGCAGTCCCGCCCTTGGTGGAGCGAGTGTAAGTGCCCACCACGGTACTGTTGTGCATGACGACCTCCGCGTGATACTCGTAAACACCATCAGCAAGCTGCTCTCGATACACCTGGTACACAGGGTCATCGCCGTCGGGGTAGAGTCGGCGCCACACGTTGCTAAGCAGATGCGGAAAGGTGGAAGGTGCCGGCTCAGGCTGATACGGATAAAGGACTGGTGCCATCTACACTCACAATATTAACTGATCAGTATTAACAGTAAACTATATGCATGCAATGCAACACCCAAGTGCAGAGTCAAGCCTCAAATCGCTACAAAGGCTAAAACTACTGTTTTCTAATGCGTCGACTGTCTAGGGCGTCCTACAGTCAGCGTGGCTCCGATACCAAGCGTTGTGGCACCCCGGCTCAGAGCAACCGGTTTACCTTGCATTGCCAGCCTAGAGATCAAGTCTTCTGGCAATACACAACAACTTGGTATAGAAAAAAACCGCTTTATTGATTTCTAGCGGATACATAGGTTCAAATATTACAATATAAGCGAGGCCAAGCGGCACACACGGTGCGGCTGCATTTATGTACATTATTTAGTAGACATCTCAGGGGCCTCGATGATAAAGGGACTACTACGCAGCAGCAAAACGACGAGGTAGCGGAACTCCACTCCACAGGGACACTGCTGGGACACGGTCTAGAGCGCGACATACTGCTCGACATCCACACCATGCACGGCTTCTCCTGCATTTGGCATGATAAGCTAGGTGAGTACTTTGAATGTACTCGCAAGGTCACAGCAAAAAAACGAGTGCGACAAACAACAACAAGGCATTTAACAAGTTTAATGCATGAGCATCATACTACCCAACATGAGGTGTGCGTGAAATGTTGCCGTGGTCCCTGGGACCAACTTACCATTTCGGGGTTACCACGTAACCACCATTCATAACTTACCAACGTGATCCTCACTTGATCACAGTAATACTTTAAATAGTGATCCTCACTCGATCACCAATTCTGCATGTGCCATCTTGTAAATCTTAGTGTGCAAGTTAATTATATCTGTTGACCCACGGTGTGACCTACTACGAACTGTGTCCATATCCGAGGACGCGGCTATCGATAGATTATACTCTCTGCAGAGGTTAGTACACTATACCCACACTACGGAACTCATGGCCTCGTGCTCCCATTCGGGTGGACCAACGATATCCGACAAAACCAATCTATTGCATGACACTCTCCCGGCCACTCCGACAAACTCCCCTTTGGGCTATATCCTGGGTGGCCCCGATGTCAACTCATGCATCCGCCACCTCTGTGGCTGCCATCGTCATGGCCAAACAAAAACATCGTCCCAAACGGGGACCTCGGTACCGTAAAACTCGGGCACTCAAGGTTATGACTGCCTACCAGGCCAGGGTAGCGCCAGTGCACAACCTTCCCTCGTAGGAGGCACCGGCGAGAGGCATGACAGTAGACCGCATTAGGGCCTCCCCATCCAGGCAAGTGTGGTTGCACTGGTGAGCTCGATTCGGTGGCACCATGACTCGATCAACAGCATGTTCAAGTTGAATTAACATCAATTTTAACTTGAAATAAAATTATTTGAGCCATAGTGTGAATGGATGCATGGGTCATGTTCATGAGTGATGAATGCATTTTGTTACCATGAGAGCATATGACATATCTCTACTGCACACTTTAGCAAGAAAGCACATGCCCTACTGCATACTATCAAAATGACATGGAACAAATTCTATGCAATAAGTTCAATATGGCAAATCATTTTAATAGTGAATTATATGATGAATTTAATTCAAATAAACCACTGCTATTGCAGTGCCATCCTTGCATATGAATGTTGTGGCTTGCCTCGGTTCAGAGGAGTGTCACAATACTTCTGGTCTCCTCCAACACAATTAGGAGCTTCTGAAAATATTTAAATGCAAAAAAATAAAATGTCACATAAAGCCTTTTATTTCACCAGAAATTATCAACAGGAAGAAAAATTCTGAAATTTGGCATGCATAAACTTTGGCTCAATACAAACCAGTAGCAAAAAGAATCAACTCAATTGGACTTATAGAATAAAAGTTAGAGCTGGTCAAAGTTGGGGTCAGAAGCTGGTCAAATATTCATTTAAATGATTTTACAAAAATTCCTACAGAGAGCCACGTCAAAGGCATATTCAGTGAATACGCCTCCACTTAAAACGGTTCGTGGGAGGGGGAGAGAGGCTGACAGGTGGGGCCCGCTGTCAGGGTTAAAAGAGAGAGAGAGAGAGAAAGAGAGAGAGGGAGAGAGAGAGAGGGAGAGAGAGGGAACAGTGCTCGGCGGCTCGATCGCCGGTGATTCTCCAGCGAGGAGACCACGGCGGCCGCCGACAATCGGCTAGATGTACTCAGCACAGCATGGCGAACACGAATGTACCTGAGCCGACGGCTGGGTGGTCGGACGGCGTCGGGGTGTTCTTCTCCAGAGACGGCGGCGGCGGAGCTCGTCGGATTCGGCGATTCCGACGATGATCCGGCGAGCAAGTGGTACTGTCGTGCTCAGGAGGTCACCACGATCTGAAGCTAAGAGCGAAGCTGGGGGTGGCTGGAGTGAGTGCACGTTCAAGGGGGATCCGCGGCGGATTCCGGCGATGAACGGCGCCAGGAGGCCCTCCTGGCCTTGCCGCGCTTGTGGGAGAGTGATTTGTGGCCAGGTGAAGTGAGAGCGATGGCTGGAATGACCCGGGGACGGCTCTATTTATAGATGGAGGTCGACCATGTTCGGGACTCCGCCGGCGACGAGCTATAGAAGATAGGAGGGGAAGATAAGCTCGGACGCGGCGTGGAGGAGGAGCAGTGGTGCACAGGCTACACGGTGCACGCGTGCAAGCACAGTGCGGCGCACTACGCGGAGAAAACGGAGCATGCGCGCCCACTGTTCTGCCACGTAGCGTTCGGTTGCTTCCGGCGAGCGGCTTGCCGGCGTCGGGGAGTAGCAGGGCGAGGCTAGGTGGCGCGCTGGGGGATGCTAGTGAGCTGGGACTCGCTGCGGTGGCGAGTGGAGAGGGGATGGACGGCGGCAGAGGCGCCCGATGCACAGAGCGTGGAGCGCATGCAATGCACCATGCTCTCACGTGGTCACCGCGAGCACTGGCACATGCGGTGCTTTTGGCGCTGCAAAACCGTGTCATTCGTGAAGTCCCTTCAACGCGGTGCCTAGAACTGCGCTTGGCTTGCCATCTGGCTCACTGGAAATGACTTGAGCTAGATGCAAAGTTTCTGGACAGAAACTTGTGCCAAGTGCTGGGGACAAACGGCTAGGAGTTTAAGTTTGAAATTTTGGGGTTAAGCATGTCTTAGGAGGATAGTTATGTGGTAAAAATTGCTGCTCCAATAGATCAAGGAAAAATGTACTTGCTTCACAAAGTGCCCATTTTGTCCAGAAGCAAAAACATTTTCCTTGGCTGAAAATTTCCAAATGACTATGGGATATTTTTACATAGGGAGGTGAGGCATGATCCAAAGAATATTTGGGAATTTTCTTGGAATTTTTGGAGCAATAAAAATGAGGGTTGCTTCATAGCTTATTGAGAAAATGGGCATTTTTAGGAGGAAAAAGAATATAATGCCATTAAATAAAAATATCCAATGGCATTATGGTGAGAGGGATGAGGTCTAGGGAGGGTTTATGGATGATAGAACCCACTTGGAAGAAAATCAAAAATAATTCCAAGTGGCAAGTCCAAAAGAATTGACTGAAACACCCAAAATGCAGATTAAAATATTCAATGAATCCAAATAAAAGGAAAAGCAAAAATCCAGGGTGTTATAGGTAAGCACTGGAGTTTTGGAGGAATTCGCCGAGTCGGGCGGGAAGCTTGCACGGTTGTGCGCGGGAACCTGCACGGTTGCGCGGGAACTGGCTCACCGACGATTCATTGGCGCCTCTTCGAGCTAACGTTTGGCCAAAGGAACGCCTATGCGGTGCTCAAGCTTGCGCTCGAATCCTTCTGCGGCAGCACGGCAACAAGACGTGTGAGAGGAGGACGAAATGACATGTACACATATGGTTAATAAAAAAACATTTGCGATTTAATTACCTAGCACACGGCCGCTCTCTACGCACCGTCGCGAACGATTATTCTCCCACTGTGTGATGTGGAACACGACGTAATTTCATATCATGCCACCGGCTCGTAACTGCCGGCCGGCTTGTAGACGACCATTCCCTGCATGCTCAACTGCTCTATGCGTGTGGTTGTTCACGGTTGAGGCGGCCACGGCGTGCTCTACTCGCGTCCCGCCGCGCGCGCTCTGGCCGCGTCACTCCGTGCGCTGTCGGGCCAGTGGGAACCAAGGTACCACAACCCGTCTGCCCGCAGCCCAGGAGTAACGCATGGTGAAGGCCCAAGAGGCGGTCCTGACATGGGCCCCGCGAAGCAAGACACCTCGCGAGGCGCCGGCCTCACGAGGACCCCTCCGCAAGGAGCGAACCACCAAGACTTAGCAGCAGCAGCAGGAGGAAGCCTCGCGAGGCGGCCTCCCGAGGCAGCCTCCCGAAGCCACCCCCACCAGGCGCCGCTTGGCACTAGCCATGGATCACGTGCTCCCCACGTGGGTGATGCACCCCCGCAAGACGATGACAGCGATAGGAGCCATACCAGCAGGCGCGGACAGGGAGGATTTCCTCTTTCGTGCTAAGGGGGGAGTGCCAGCTGCCCACCCCCAAAGAAATTCCCAAAGCCTACCCATTTGGTGTATGAAGACCAGGACGATAAGGCGTGCGGGACGGAGGTCATCGACGCGCCCACCGGCGCGTCATGGATAACACCTTTGCAGACGGAGACCGCCTTTTGTCAGGATAAGCCTGGGTGCCTGTCCCCTTTCAAACTGCCGTTGTGTGTGGCTACCCTTCCCGCCACTGTTTTCGGGGGAAGAGGACCAAGGTGGCTATAAAGGGGCTGTGCTGCCACTAAAGAGGGGGGGTCGATTCCACCTTCTACTACCTTGTACACTTGTACTCACCAGAGCAATCCGAACCATAAGTAGGAGTAGGGTTTTACACCGCAAGGTGGCACGAACCTAGGTAGCTACCGAGTCCCCTATCGTGCCTTGTGCGTAGCGTGCTCTCGCCGTAGCCTCGCCGTGGTCACCGTCTAGCTGGTAGGAACAAGCGTGCCCCTAGTGTTCGAACCAGGGTCCCCGGAGCCCCGATTCCGACATTTGGTGCGCCAGGTAAGGGGCGTGCTTCCGTTCCCTCCGCTTCGACATTGCCATGGCCGACGCTCGATGCGAGCACGCAGAGCGCAGGGCGGTTGGGGTGGCCCAGACGGAGCCGGTTGCCCGTGACAACCATCATCGCCGCGCCGGTGCTGCCATCGACCCTGCTGCTAGGGAGCAGCAGGCCTCCTCTCTCCACCAGTCTGTGCAGCCGGCTGGCCACACCGCCACAGCCTCCTCACTCACCCGCCGTGACCCGCCGGGCCCGCATGCCGCGCTGCTCATGGCGCGTGAGCTGCTGCGCTACCGCCCCACCGAAGCTGGCTATGACGCCTGGCTGGGCCGCATCACCGAGCTCGTCAACGCCGCCGGAGACGCCCTTGCGCTCTCTCACTCGCTCCACCCTCCGTCGCTCCGCGCCGGGGAGGTGGCATACGGCGCGCCCCCGCCGCCTCCTCCATCCAACGAGGGCGCCGGGCGCCAACGCGGCAAGCGGGCGCGAGAGCCATCCCGGAACGCTTCTTTAGCAAACCCCAATGACGAGAGCTGCTAGATCGTCAGGCATGCGCCACCCGACGCGCGTGTGCTCCACGAAGAGCAGTGCCAGCGCCAGGACCGCACCATCCAGGAGGTCATGGTTGCCGGTCGCCAGAACCGTGCCGCCCTTGCTGGCGGCACCGCCTCCAGCAGCGGGGGCTGCCGCGCCTTCACTCGTGAGCTGCACCGCGTGGTGTGGCCAACGAAGTTCAAGCCGGAGCTGCCTCCTCGCTACGACGGCACCCCCAACCCCACAGAGTTCTTGCTGCTCTACACTCTGAGCATCGAGGCGGCGAACGGTGACAACAAGGTCATGGTGAACTGGTTCCCCATGGCCCTCAAGGATGCGCCGCGCTCTTGTCTCATGAACCTTCCCGAAGCATCGATTTCTTCATGGGCCGAGCTATGCCGGCAGTTCATCGCCAACTTCAAGGGCACGCACGAGCGCCCCCTCACACTCAACGACTTGCGCGCCATGCGCCAGTGCCCTGACAAGACTCTCTGCAAGTACATCTAGTGCTTCAGCGAAGTACGCAACAAGATTCCGTGCGCCTCCGACGCCGCCATCATCTCTGCGTTCTCCTCCGGCGTCACGGACGTCCGGATGTGCGAGAAGCTCGCCATCAACGACGAGCTTGACACTGTGGTTGAGCTGTTCGACCTCGCCGACAGGTGTGCCAAGGCTGAGGAGGGCCGCCTCTTCATCCACAATGATCCAGATGTGGCGCCCGATGCTGCCAAGGCCAAGAGCAGGGACGCTAAGCGCAAGGGCCCTACCGTGCTCGTGGCGGAGCCTGAGCAGAAGCGCGGCCGTGATCGCGACGAGCCCAAGAAGGATGGCCGCCCGTATTGTGCCTACCACAACATGTTCTCCCACAACACTGAAGACTGCCACGAGCTCAAGCTGCCTCGTGAGAGCCGCCAGGATAGGTGCGGCAGCCGCAACGATCGCGGCGCCGGCTGTGGAGGCGGCCGTAACAACAACCGCTGGGGAGATCGCGGCAACAACGGCAACAACAACTTCCGGCAGGGCTGGCACGACCAGTCGCGGCAAGCCAACCCTCAGGCCAACGCCGCTCCGCCGCCGCTGCCGCCACCGCCTCGAAGGAACAATAGCAACCAGCCTCACGAGGGCGACGGAGGCTACCAAGAGCATCGCGAGGTGGCTTGCATCCTCGGCAGGGCCCAGCCCCCTCCCCCCCCCCCCCCCCCCCCCCGTCCAACCGCCACTTCAAGCAGTTCTTTCGCGAGGTGAACGCAGCCCTCCCGAGGCCAGAGGCTTCTTAGCCCCTCAACTGGTCGCAGTACGCCATCTCCTTCAACTCCAAGGACCACCCCAAGTCCATGGCGGCTGTGGGCACGATCCCCATGCTGTGCACCCCCACCATCAGCAACGTTGTTGTCACCAAGACGCTTGTCGACGGAGGCGCAGGCCTCAACGTGATCTCCATTGAGACCTTCGAGAAGCTCCAAGTACCCTACGAGTAGCTGATGCCGACGAGGCCCTTCTCAGGCATCACTGATGGCTCCATGCTGCCTCTGGGGCAGGTGTGCCTTCCCGTCACCTTCGGCACCCGCAAGAACTACCGCATCGAGCTCATCGACTTCGACGTGGCGCACATCGGCCTGCCGTACAACACCATCCTGGGCTACCCCACGCTCGCCAAGTTCACGGCAGTGACCCATCACGCCTACAACGTCCTCAAGATGCCGGGCTGCAGCGACATCATCACTGTTCCCTGCGACGAGAAGGATGCATTCCACTCCCTCGAGCGTGCCTACAAGGCTGCCGCCACCGCCTACCCCGCTGATGAAGATGACATCGAGCCTCCCGAGGCCGCACCCGCAAAGAAGAAGCAGTTGTTCTCTCAGGCGCGCGCCGAGATGAAGAAAGTGTCGGTAGACGGCAGCGGTCTCTCTCCTGCATAGGTAGACGCGCTTGTCACCTTCCTTCGGGAAAATGCGGATGTGTTCACTTGGATGGCATCTAATTTGTCCGGTGTTCCGAGGGAGGTGATCGAGCACCACTTAGTGGTGTGCCCCAACGCACACCCCATGAAGCAGAAGGCACGGCGCCAGGCGCCAGAGAAGCAAGAGTTCATCGTCAAAGAAGTTCAGAAGCTGCAAGAGGCAGGAGTCATCCGTGAGGTGCGCCATACCGAATGGCTCGCCAACCCAGTCGTAGTACCCAAGAAAGGCGGCAAGGAGCGAATGTGTGTCGACTTCACGAGCCTCAACAAGGTCTGCCCTCAAGATCCCTTTCCATTGCCTTGCATCGACCAGATCGTGGACTCCACCGCCGGGTGTGAGTTGTTGTGCTTCTTAGACGCCTTCTCAGGCTACCACCAGATCAAGATGGCAACGGAAGACATGGAGAGAACGGCCTTCATCACACCCTGCAGGATATACTGCTACATCTGCATGCCCTTCAGCCTGAGGAGTGCCGAAGCCACCTTCCAGAGGCTGATGCGCATAGCCCTGGGGCCCCAGATGGGAAGAAACGTGGAGGCCTACATCGACGACATCGTTGTCAACACGTGCGAGGCCTGGTCCCTCATCGCGGACCTCGAGGAAACATTCACCAACCTGTGCAAGATCAACCTCAAGCTCAACCCCGACAAGTGCGTCTTCGGAGTCCCTTCCGGTAAGCTGCTTGGCTTCCTGGTCTCCCACCGCGGCATTGAGGCCAACCCTGAGAAGATCAAGGCCATCGAGAGGATGCGCCCTCCCCAGAACCCCAAGGAAATGCAGCGCCTGGCGGGATGCATGGCCTCACTTGGGCGCTTCATCTCCAAGTTTGGCGAGCGAGCCCTGCCGTTCTTCAAGCTCATGAAGAGGTCCGGCCCCTTCAAGTGGACTCCTGAGGCTGACGCGGCCTTGGAGGACCTCAAGAGGTACCTGACGAGCCCGCCCATCATGGTCGCGCCACGCTCTCGTGAGCCCCTGGTCCTGTACTTGGTAGCCACCCCCCAGACGGCCAGCGCGGTCTTGGTGGCAGTACGGGAGGAGCGCGCCTGCATCCACAAGAGACCTGCTGAGGCCGCATCGGCGCCTGCCGAGGCCGTGCCATCACCTACCAAGGGCCCTCCTCAGGAGGCCCCTGACGACCACCTCGCGAGCCGCCTCCCGAGCCCTCTGAGCCTCATGAGCCTCTTGGACCCTCCGGAGGGCAAGCTGCCACCACAACTACGTGCCTGGTCAAGCACCCCGTGTACTTCGTCAGCACGGTGCTGCGGGATGCACGCGAGTGCTACCCCATGCAGCAGAAGCTCCTCTTTGCGCTTCTCACTGCCTCCAGGAAGTTGCACCACCACTTCCAGGGCAATCCCATCAAGGTGATCACATCCTATCCCTTGGAGCAAGTTCTGCGCAGCCCCAATGTCGCTGGCCACGTCGCCGAGTGGAACATCGAGCTACAGGCCTTCGAGATGGAATTCTGCACCACAAGGACGATCAAGGGCGCAGCCTTGGTGGACTTCGTGGCAGAATGGACGGACCCGTACCAAGAAGAGCCTCGCGAGGACGAATCCCTCCTGCCTGGGGATGAAGCACCTAGAGGCTGGACCGTGCACTTCAATGGCGCGTTCTCCCGGTAGGGCGCGGGGCCTGGCGTCATGCTCACCTCGCCGACAGGAGACAAGCTCTACTACGCTGTCCAACTCTGCTTCAAGCATGATGATAAGGTCTCCAACAACATCGCAGAGTACGAAGGCCTCATCGCTGGGCTCAAGGTTGCTTTCGCTCTCGGCATCAAGCGCCTCCTCATCAAGGGAGACTCGCAGCTCCTCGTCAACTTTTCCAACAAAAGCTACAACCCCAAGGACGAGCACATGGCCGCCTACTTGGAGGAAGTGCGCAAGCTCAAGAAGCTCTTCCTTGGCCTTGAGCTCCAGCACGTCCCTCATGGCAGCAACAAAGAAGAAGACGACATCGCCAAGCGAGCATCTCGCTGCGAGCCGCAAAACCCCGGCTTCTTCGAGGAAAGGCTCCTGAAGCCATCAGCTGCACCACCTACCGCAAGCGCCATGGCGCCTCATGAGGAGCTCCCTCCCGCACCGCCCACAGGCGCACCTGACTACAGCCCATCTTCAGGCGCTCGCCTGCTGCTGGCGCTGGAGCCTCGAGCGGATAGCTAGGCCATGGAGTTCAAGGCCTACTTGAAAAACGGCACCCTCCCGGAGAAGGACTTGGAGGCAGAGTGTGTGGCTCGCTAGGCCACCGCTTACTGCTTGAAGGATGGCGAGCTCTACCGCAGGCGCCCCAATGGTGTCCTGTTGCTGTGCATCTCCGAAGAGCAAGTGCGCGAGCTACTTGCCGACATCCACGGTGGAGACTGCGGCCACCACTCTTCGTCGCGCACCCTCGCTGGCAAGGTGTTCCGCAGCGGCTTCTACTGGCCCACAGCCCTTCAAGACGCCACCGTGCTAGTCCAATCCTGTGAAGCCTGCCAGTTCCATGCCAAGCAAATCCACCAGCCGGTACAAGGCCTCTAGACGATCCAACTCTCATGGCCCTTCGCGGTCTGGGGACTGGACATCTTGGGCCCCTTCCCTCGCGCGGCAGGCGGCTACCGCTACCTCTACGTCACCATCGACAAGTTCACCAAGTGGGAGGAGGTCGAGCCTGTCCACACCATCCCGGCAAGATCAGCCCTCAAGCTCATCAAGGGCCTCGTGAGCCTCTTTGGCATCCCCAATCGCATCATCATTGACAACGGCTCGCAGTTCACCAGCGGCCTCTTCAAGTCATACTGCGCCAGCCTTGGCATGTAGATCTGCTATGCCTCTGTGGTGCACTCGCGAAGCAACGGCCAGGCCGAACGCGCCAACGCTGAGGTCCTCAAGGGCCTCAAGACACAAAGCTTCAAGAAAAAGCTTGACGCCTGTGGCAAACGCTGGCTTGACGAGCTCCAGTCCGTGCTATGGTCAATCCGCACAACAGCAACCAAGCCTATTGGCGAAGCTCCCTTCTTCCTCATCTACGGAGCAGAATATGTCCTTCCTTCTGAGCTCAAGCACGGGTCTCCTCGAGTCCCCTCCTTCAACGAGGCTCATCAGGACAGCTCGCGAGAGGCTAACCTGCTGCTCCTCGAGGAAGCCCGTCGCCAGGCTGCTCTGCGCGCCGCCCAATACCAGCAAGCTTTGCGTCTCTATCACAGCCGCAAGATATGCCCCCGCACCCTCGAAGTTGGCGATCTTGTCCTACGAAGGATCCTCTCCAGAGGAGTCCACAAGCTCTCACCCATGTGGGAAGGCCCATTTAGGGTTGCCCATGTCTCCCGGCCTGGCGTTGCTCAGCTGGAGACGGAGGAGGGTGTTCCAGTGCCCAACACATGGAAGATCCAACACCTCCACAAGTTCTACCCGTGACCTCACGCGTACGAACGAAATGGACTGTACATGCTCTGGAGCCTCTCTTTGCACTTGCCTGATGGACCCGCGAGAGCTCCCTCCCACAACCCAGTGGAAGCCCCATGCTCAGCGCTGGCGGAATGATCGAACTAAGGGCGCCGCCTGGCTACAACATCCTCAAGCTGTCTCATGTCCGTCACGGAAGCCTCTTCTTTTTGGATGTTAAACTAAGGGCGCCATGTGGCTACACCATCCTCAAGCTGACCCATGCCAGACATGGCAGCCTCATCTTTTTGGTTGTGTAATGAACCTTATTATTATGCTGCAGTAAAGTTTTATTTCCTAAGTATCATGTGTGTCTGGTAATTTGCCTGCTTCGGGAGTCATGCACGCTCGCAATCTCCCTCCTGCGCATCACGCGAGCGGGGGCTGGACACGGTGCTTGTGCTCGGGTCAGTCCCAGCAGCGCCGCAAAACCCAAGTGACTGAGCCCTGGCTCGCAGACCTGCTCCCGTGCACGTCACCTCACCAAGGTCCTTGGTGCCTTGTCTCCTCGCATGACACCCACGAGCGAACTAGCAAGTGTGCACTGCTCCTCCATTTGTAAAACTTGTCGGCATGCAGTTATCACAGGAACAAGGCACACAGAAGGCATCATGAGCACTGCGTCACGAGGTAACCCACGGCAAGCCGCCTCCTTACGAAGCCTACAGGAAGCCTCGCGAGCGCTGCCTCATGAGGCGGCCTGTGGTGGCCATCTTCGCCAAGTACCAGCGAGAAGCCTCGCGAGCGAGAGACTCACGAGGCGCACTCCACAGCCACGACATGGCAAGCGCCACACTTCACGAAAAAGCTAAGTCTAAAAATGCCTCACGAGCCGCTCTCAGCGCCCCTCAAGCTCTCCTCTCCCCACAGCCTCGCCGAGTGCTAATGTTTTCTCCTTTGCGCAAGCCGCTTGCACGTCAAAGGGGGGTTCCCTGAGCATCGTGCCTCAGGAGCCCTTACCGCCTCTTGGAGCTCTACACCCTGTGGCCATGTCTAGGCACGCGTCCTAACATACCAGCTATGGTCGTAGCTCACTCGGGGGCTGGGTCCTGACGATGTAGAGCACCAAGGCATGCTAGAAGAGGAAAACAAGCCTCACGAGAGGGCCTCAAGACGAACGTGAATTACAGCAAACCATTAAGTACTTAATTTAAACACAAAAGTCATGTTTTCACGCCCCCACAGGGCTAGCTCAATCTTGACACAGGATAAACGAAAGGGAGAGGGCCTAAGAGGATGCGTCATCACCATCTTCGTCCCCATTGCCTTCATCGTCGTCGCCTTCGCCATCTTCAACCTTGCCGGAAATCTCACTGCCGTGGGAGAACTTCTCGAGCAGGGCATCCACGTGGTCCTCCACCGCCTTCCCGAGGCCGTCGCGGAGTTCTTCAGGGACGAGGGCCATCACCCTGTCAAAGTCAAAGTTGGCGTCGGTGCGAAGGAGATTGCTGAAGATGTGCGTCGCCGCCTAGCTGAGGAGGTCGCGGCACTTGTCTTCGATTATGCCGTTCACCCGCTTGGCCCCGACCTCAAGCTGCTCCACGAGCTTGGTGAAGAAGTCGAGGTAGCTGGCGTCATGGGTCTCAAGGGGCCCCCCGAGCCTCTCCTGGCAGGTGGTGGTCAGGGCGCCGCGGGCTCAAAGCTGGAGAGAGTGGAACATCTTGGCACGCTCGTGCTGCCGTCCCCGCGCCCGAGCCGCCTCATCCCTGGCCTGCTCGACGACGTTGGAGACGCTACCCACCTGTTGCTGGAGGGGGGCCAGCTCCCCCTCCGCGTTAGCCCTGGACTTGAGCGTGGCCTCCCGCGTGCTCTCTGCCTCCGTCAACACCTCCTTGAGACCGGCGATCTCCTGCTGGAGCTCCTCATGCTTCTTCTTGAAGCGGTCCTCCTGGGCCTTCAGCTTCTTGCTGTGATCCGCGGCAAGTGCCTAGCGAATCCTCTTGGTCTTCGCGTCAGCATCCGCCTGGATCTTCTTCTCCTTGGCCTCCAGCTGAGCATTGGCCCACTCTATGCGCTTGTCGTAGGAGGCTTGGGCGACAGCCACCAGGCGATCCAGCGTCTCCAGGCGCTCGCGCTTGGCGGCCTGCTCGGTGGTTGTCCTCGTGAGCTCCCGCTCGTGGAGCGCGAGATCCGCCTCGCGGCCTGCCAGAGCCTCGGCGTGCTTGTCGAGCTCGTCCTCCCGCGCCGGGAGCAGCTGCACCTGAGCGGCGTGCTGCTCCCAGAGCACCTTCGCGCGAGCCTCCGCCTCCTCGCGGCGCTTGGCGGCCGCATCGGCCTTCCAGATGGCGCTCTCGAAGATCTACTTCGCGTCGAAGGCGGCCTTCTCACACTTCTCCCACGCGGCTTCGTCTTTGCGCCGACCCATCTTGATGGTGACGTTGAGTTGTCGCCACCCCTCCGCGAGGCGCGGGCGCTCCTCGACGACGCGCGTCTCCTCCGCCGGGAGTTCCGCCTCGAGCTGGCCCAGAGCCGCCCTGGTACCCCACAGAACCCCACGATTGAGCAAGACGCTGCTGTTCACGAGCTGCAGGGCCCAGTTCGAGCTGGGCTCCATGCCGCCCTCCGCCATCCCAGCCTGGGAGGGCCCGGCGTCGGGCCCCCTCCCGGCCTCCGCATCTGCGCTCCCTTCTCGAGCCGCGTCGTTCGTCGGGAGGGGCGGGCTTGCCGGGGTCTCCTCCTCTTCTTGCCGCAGTGGTGCACTCTGCGGGCTCGTTGCGCCCGCGACATGAGCCTCGTGCACCGGCGAGTGCGGGGGGCTGGCCGAGGCACCGCCGGTAGCTGCAGCCTCCTTGGTGGGGGAGGAGCTCGGCGGGGGAGTTGGCGCCTCGGCCTCTTCCATCGCCGCGTCCTCTTTGGCAGCGGGCGCCTCAGGAGGCATGGCCACTCCTCCGGAGGCCGCCTCCCGTGGCTTGTCTTCCTTGGCATCAGGAGCCGCGTCCACGCGCGGCTCCAGAGGAGCCACCTGCTCTCCTTCCACCCTCGTGCGCCCCGTTTCAGCTTCGGGGTGGCGGGTGGCCTCTGCATGCCCCTCGGCACCTGCGGTGGGTGTCGGGGCCCCCTTCGAGCTAGGTGTCTTCGACTTCTTCTTCTTCATGGGCCTCCTGCGCGAGCGAGGGTTCAGCCCCAGACCTCGGGAGGAAGAAGAAAATAAAACACAAAGGAAAGAGAGCAGGTGCAGTGATTTACTCGTCATTGGGGACCCATTTCCTCTTCTTCAGTATCGGCAGCGGCCGGCTGCCGCTGCCGCTCTCCCGAGGCTCCCTCGCGTCACCCCCGAAGGGTGTGGTGCGAGGCTCGGCAGCCCCAACCTTGGCGCCGTCCTTCTCGGTGGGGGAATCAGTGGCCCCGCCGCCCAGGCCGGTCTTATCCGCAGGGGGCTCGGTGACCCCGCTGCCAGCGTCAGTCTTCTCCACGCGTGGCTCGTCAGCCGTCGCGCTGGTGCTCCCTTCACCTCCCACGCCAGTAGGCCGGGAGGGCGCAACCCTGAATTGGGTGCCGTCATCGTCGTCGTCATCCTCAAGATCGCACATGAGCTGGCGGCGGCTTCGCGAGGCAGGCCCGCCATTGCTCCCCTCCGCGGCGCTTGGCGAGGCCTCAGCGTGGCCGCGGTCTCCCGAGCCTGGGACCACCACGAGCAGGTTCTCGCGAGGCCCCTCGAAGCCCTCCAGCACCAGACCCCACTGGTCGAAGATCGGCATCTCTGCGACCAGCTCCTCCCTTTCCTCGTAGCGATAGAGCGAGAGCACATCCTGGGGCGGATCCTCCGCGCTGTCGCCGACCAAGATCAGCATGATCTCCTCCAACACCTCCGGAGTCAAATTATCGACACTCAGCCTCATGGGATCCTTCAAGCCGGTGATCTCCCACACCGGATGTGAGCGCCTTTGGAGAGGCATGATGCATCGCCACAAGAACTCCTTCATGACCATCGTCCCCGTGAGCCCAGCATCCTTCAACTCGGTGATCCGCCCCCACAAGGGCGCCAGCCTCGGGTCGGTGAGCTTCTCGTGTTCCCAGCCGGAGCTCCTCGCGATGGGGTCTGTCGGGATCATCAGTAGCGGGCTATGTTGGCGCGTGTCCACATAGACCCACCGCTGTCTAAAGCCCTCCACCGTCCTCGAGATTCTCAGGTTGATGGTGTCGTCCTCCGTCCCCTTGACGCTGAGGAATGAAGCACACGCTGAGCGATGATTCCCCGCGGTCAGCCACAGGTTGAAGAATTGGCGGAAGAGCGCCACCAAGGGCATCATGCCCACGAAGGCCTCGCAGAAGAAGGCGAAGATGGAGAGGAGGAGGACAGAGTTCGGCTGGAGGTGGAGCGCATGGATCTGATAATGCAAAAGAATGGCGTTGAAGAAGTCGGAGAACGGCGGCACCAAGCCGGCGTAGACGCTGTGGAGGAAGAGGGGGAAGGTCATCGCCTCCAGCTCGCGCGGTGGGTGCGAGCCAGGCCAGATCTGCGTCGCCTTCCACTCGTTGGTGGCGGCGGCGGTCATCGGGATCACCTTGTCCAGCCCCTCCCTGTTGGCGATAATGGAGCGCGATAGGACCAGCTCCAAGGCCGGCACGGTCGGGGCCGTGGCCGCCGCCCTGCCCTTCTTGCCAGCAGGCGCCATTGCTACGCGGAGAAGCTTTGGAGGTGGGAGGAGGAAGGGGATGCAAGGAGTCGGGCGCTAGGAGGCGGGGAGGAGCGAATGAAGGCAATGATTTTATGGCAGGGTTGACGGTTACCAAGGCGTAGTGGGGAAGCGGGGCCATCCCCAGTCCCATCGTGCGCCACGCGTCCTAGCCCGGGCCCCGCAGTTGGTTGAGGCCCGCGCCGTTTCGCTCACAACGGGCGGGAACGTGCGCGCCAAGGGCCCGGGGGCTACTGTCGGGCCAGTGGGAACCAGGGTACCACGGCCCGTCTGCCTGCGGCCCAGGAGTAACGCATGGTGAAGGCCCAAGAGGCATCCCAGCCATAGGCCCCGCGAAGCAAGACACCTCGCGAGGCACCGGCCTCACGAGGACCCCTCCGCAAGGAGCGAACCACCAAGACTTAGCAGCAGCAGCAGCAGGAAGTCTTGCGAGGCCCCCTCGCGAGGCGGCCTCCCGAGGCAGCCTCCCAAAGCCACCCGCACCAGGCGCCGCTTGGCGCTGGCCGCTGATCACGTGCTTCGTCCCCACGTGGTTGATGCACCCCCGCAAGACGATGACAGCGACAGGAGCGGTACCAGCAGGCGCGGATAGGGAGGATTTCCTCTTTGGTGCTAAGGAGGGAGTGCCAGCTGTGCACCCCCAAAGCAAGTCCCAAAGCCTACCCATTTGGTGTATGAAGACCAGGACAATAAGGCGCGCAGGGCGGAGTTCATCGACGAGCCCACCGGTGCGTCATGGATAACACCTTTGCAGGCAAAGACCGCCTTTTGTCAGGATAAGCCTGGGCACCTGTCCCCTTTCAAACTGCCGTTGTGTGTGGCTACCCTTCCCGCCGGCGTTTTTGGGGGAAGAGGACCAAGGCGGCTATAAAGGGGCAGTGCTGCCACCAAAGAGGGGGGTCGATTCCACCTTCTCCTACCTTGTACACTTGTACTCACCAGAGCAATCCGAACCACAAGCAGGAGTAGGGATTTAAACCGCAAGGTGGCCCGAACCTGGGTAGCTTCCGAGTCCCCTGTCATGCCTTGTGCGTAGCGTGCTCTCGCCGTAGCCTCGCCGTGGTCACCGTCTAGCTGGTAGGAACGAGCGTGCCCCTAGTGTTCGAACCAGGGTCCCCGGAGCCCCGATTTCGACACGCTGCCAGCTTTTCGGGCCGGCGCGCGATCACGTATGTTCGGGGTGCCATATGCATGCGGTTGCGCTGGACGTGGCGCCACGATGCAGTTATGTGTGGCAAAAATTGCCAAGCGGATGTGCCGAGAATCTCGGCCGCCTGGCCCTCATTTATTCCCGCGGCCATTTACCTTCATCTCTCGCGCCCGACGACACAATAAGCACACCCACGATGACACATACAGAGAGGTTATCCAGCGGCTCCAATGGCGCTCCCAGCGGCTGACGACGAAGACGGGCAGTAGTTCACCATGCCTCACGTAGTGGACACCCACATGAGGGGGAAGGACCTCTCAGTGGTGAACACCAACGAGCCGGTCTCGGTGGAGAGCTCCATCCGCACTATGGAGCAGTTGCTTGCTGAGGACAAGTACCAAGTGGTCGGCTTCGACCTCGAGTTCACTAGGGGTCATGCCGGGTATGATCAGAAGGTTGTCGTCGCCCAGTTGTGTGTGCGCCATCACGTCCTCGTCTACCACTACTCCCTGGCCACAAGGCCTTGCGAGGGTTTCGCCAGGTTTATCAACAGCCCCGACTACAGGTTCGCTACGGTGGACACCTTCAACGATCTAAAGGTGCTCAAGACTACGGGCTTGGCCTGCCAGAAGTTTGTCGACATCCAACGCCACTACAGGGTCTGGGGCAGAAAGAAGGGGAAGGACTCCCTGGTTGACCTCGCCGTGGCCATCATCGACCCCTACTATAGAGACATGAAGTATGAGTGAAACAAGAACAAGGATGCCTAGCACGAGGCCTGGGTGCGGAGATTGGATGAAGAACACGTCAAGTACGTGGCCAAGGATGCGTACACAAGCTACGAGATGTACAGGCAGATCGTTGACATGAGGAAGTGCCTTCGTCCTGCCCCAGGCGAGGGATCGAGCCAAAGAGTAGTGGCGGCACCATCACAAGTAGATGATTAGATGATCGTTTCTCCTAGTTTAGAATGCATGTAATTGTTTATTGAGGTGTGTGCGAATGTTTTGTATAGTGACCTATGTAATCGGATGTTTAATTTGGTTATATATGTTGTTCTTCTGTAGATATGGAAAATTACATCACAGACGGACTAAACTAGGGAACCCGTCGGTGATGATTTCATCAATCGCTGACAATTGTATACCACAAAGCGTTTGCCCACAACACACATGGCTTATTAGCAGGAATCGTCTGTGTTGTTATCGGTCTTCCCACACATTTCTGATTACTGACCTATTTGCCGCATATCACACACATCTAGTTAAGTTGAACCGTTTCTGTTGTTTTGGCTCATCGCAAACAATTCATCCGAGTGAACTGTATGCCGTATATCGCACACACCTTGATCTGTCTGACCATTTCTGTTGTGTTGGGTAATCACAAACAGTTCATCCGAGTGAACTGTATGCCGTGTACCGCACACACCTTGAACTGGCTGCCCGTTTCTGTTGTTCTGGCTCATCGCAAACAGTTTGTATGGATCAACTGTATGCCACGTATCGCACACGCGTCTCTAATCTGAATCATGCTTGATGTCTCCACCATCGCACACAATTCATCTTATTGGTGACGGATTTCTTACGACACCGTTTGCGATACATGCATCGCACACAGTTTGGTCGCGGGGTCTCTGATTCATGTGTCGCGTTAGCAGTCGCCTGCGGTAGTGGATATAGCAACTCTTCCCACCCGATCACCCATCCTTAAACTGCTCCAGCCCCAGCACGCTTAACTCATGCGTTCTATTCCACTAGGCTAGCAGATGGGAAGCTGCCCCTTGCTGATAAGAGTTGCCTCCTCGCGTTTAAGGCGTTTACCGATGCTCACCGTGTGGGACCTACTCCTTACTATCACACATGTTTGTGCTTTTAGAAACTGTGTGCAATCTTTACATATCGGACCACTTCCATTCAAACTTACATTATTTTTTTACTTAAAACAAGCCAGAAGAAGCAAAAGCTTTGCCTTTTCATTAATTAAGAACAAGATAGTTGCCCAGTTAATTGCGGAAAACCGGGCGAAAACCGATACAAACAGGGCCTAAACCTACGGGAACTCTTGGCTGAGCATGAACTGGTACAGGCCTTTGTCCACGCGTCTGATACGCTCGTGGAACTGCTGTACCGCAATATCGATCTTCGCCCAGGATATTTCATCGGCGACGGTCGATTCCAAGCCGCGATGAGCATTTTTCTCTGCTTCATCGTTGGCAGCACTTGGGGGGCCGAGGAGGTCGAAGAGCCAATCGACCAGCCCATTGGCGTCGTGGCGGCGTATTCTTGCAGTGCGTACGCCGTCCGGCGAAATTATGGCACTGACGGTGGCTGCCCATTCCTGGTGGGGAATCGGGATACTTACCGGCCCTAGAAACGGCCTCTTGAGTGGTTGAGTCAACAGGATGCTGACACGGCTCCGCTCAGATAGTGCGGCACACCGCACCTAATGCGCGGCGGCGTTCTCCCGCTTTTGCGCAGTAGCGCTTTCCCACTCTTGCTCTGTTCCGCTCCATGGGCGGCAACAAACACATGTGTAGACATTGGCCTGCTCAAGCACTGGGGCGCGATGATACCGCTCATGCTCGGCGGCGCGCTGCCACTCTTGCTCGGCGGCGCACGGCCATTCTGGCTCTCCGGCCTGCTCCGGCTCGTTCTCCTTGCCGAGGAGGTTGATGATGGCGGTGACGCTTCACCGAATTGGCATGCTTGGAATGGTATACTGCGGTATGGCTGGTGTGTCGCTGCCTAGCCTTCTATGCCCACTGACATTGGCAGCGGGAAACCGATGGGGGGGAGTGGCGGGAAACCAATTGGGGGGAGTGGCGGGAAACTGATTGGGGGAGTGGCGGGAAACGGTAGCGTGTTTGGATATATAACACCATTAATAAGGAAAACTTGGGAAAGAAGGAAGCGCGAGCTAGCACGACACATGCGCATAGTGCTTACCCACGGGTGCCAGACGGTTGAGCAGAACTGCTCTAAGTTATTCGGTGTTCGTTTCGCATTTTTTATACATTATAATAAAGTTTTCGAGGCATTTAATGTGCATAATTCAAATTTGAACTACAAATACATGCTCTAGTGCACCAAAATGGGTTGAAAAATCATAGATGTGTCCTTGGATGCATGATTAGGTCCCATGCAAGGAATGGGAATGAATTACAAACATCTCGATGTCCTGGCTCGGCCTCAAACATTCAGAATCTTGGTTTTAAAATCCCCATAAATCCAAAACTCACCTGAAATTCATGAAACTTTACATGGTGTCATGACACGGCACATATATGCCATCGTAAAAAAAGTGACCAATTTGGGGCAAGTTTCGGTACAAGCCTCTTACAAACCGGAGCTTCTCGCAAGAAGCCTCGAGGTTCCGATAGGGAACGTGTCACCCTTGTGGGCGAAATGACAATCGCTGCCTCTTCTCGCCTTGTATTTTTTTCTATGGGCAACATAGACCAACAGGAGATTCGTGCTGAAATATGGAATTATTCAGGGTTCGTTTGGCCTTTTTTATTCATTAATTGAGTTTTCTAGGCATTTAATGTCCATAATTCAAATTTGAACTACAAGCACATGATCCAGTGCACCAAAATGGCTGCAAAAACCATACATGTGTCCTTGGGTGCTTGTTTGGGTGCCATGCAAGAAATGGGGATAAATTACAAACATCTCGGTGTATTGGCTCCGCCTCAAACATTGAGAATCTCTGTTTTTAAATCCCACTCACCCAAAAATCATGAAACTTGCCATCGTGTCATGACATGTCACATATATGCCGTGGTAAAAAAATTGTCCAATTCGGGGCAAGTTTTGGTACAAGCCTTGTCGGGCCCATGAAACCCAGCGTATCCAGGCCCGTCTGCCTTTGGCCCAGGCCGCAACGCCTGGCGTGGGCCCAGCAGGCCGTCATCACCAAGCATCTCACCAAGACCCCTCATGAGGCCTTGGCCTCCTGAGGACCCCTCCTTAGGGAGCGACGAACAAGACCCGGCATCTTCACCAGCAGCCTCGCGAGGCGGCCTCCCGAGGTGGCCTCCCGAGGCTTCCTCCCGAAGGCACTCAAGACAAGGGCGAGAATGAAGATGGTTTCCTCTTTTGTGTTAAGGGAGCAAGGCCAGCCGTCCGCTTCCCAAAGCGGCCCCAAAGGTTGCCCAATCGGCAAAGGAAGACCAAGACGGCGGGCGCGTAGGGCGGAGGTCATCACCGAGCCCACCGGCGCGTCACGGATCATGCTTTTGCAGGCGAAGACCGCCTTTAGTCAGGATAACCTGAGCGCATGTCCCCTTTCAAAACCCGCCAAGTGTGGCAACCCTTCCCGCCTAAGTTTTGAGGTGGGAAGAGGACCAAGGCACGTATAAAGGGACAGTGCTGCCATCGTGGTAGAGGATCCGGGGGGACTCAGTCGACTCTTCTCCTACCTTGTACACAAGAACGCTCTCTTGCTCACTACAATCAAAACCAAGTAGGAGTAGGGTTTTACACCGCAAGGTGGCCCGAACCTGGGTAAACCGCTGAGTCCACGGTCCGCTCCTCGCTAGCACACTCCCGCCGTAGCTTCGCCGTTGCTTAGCCATGGTAGGAGACGAAGAGGTAGGAACAAGCTCACCCCAGTGTTCGAACCTTTGGGTCCCCGGAGCCCCACTTCTGACATTTGGCGTGCCAGGTAGGGGTGCGCTACTGTTCTCCCGCTCCGCCCTCCATTCCACCAGCCTCATGGCCGACGCACGTCGCGAGCGCACCGAGCGCAGGGCTGGCCGCGTGGCTCAGACAGAGCCGGTGGCCCACGGCAACCGCCGCCGCACTGTCGAGGCGGCTGCCGCCACCGATCCCGCTACCCGCGAGCAGCAGGACTCCTCCCTGCACCCCTCGGTGCAGGCGAACGGCCACACCGCCACGGCTTCTTCCTCCCTCGCCCCCCGTGGGCCGCCGAACGTGCAGGCCGCGCTGCTCATGGTGCGCGAGCTGCTCCGCTACCGTCCAGCTGACGTCGGCTACGACGCCTGGCTTGGTCGCATCACCGAGCACGTCAATGCCGCCGGGGATGCTCCGGCGCCTTCCCACTCACTCCGCCCTCCGTCGTCTCGCGCTGGGGACCTGGCGCACGGTGCTCCCCCGCCGCCTCCTCTGTGCGACGAACTCGGCAGGCCCCAGCGCAACGCGCGGGCACATGAGCCATCCCGTGGCGCATCCCCGCCAGCCTGTGATGAGGCCAGCTGCTAGATCGTCTGACGCGCGCCCCCCGACGCGCGGGTGCTCCTCAAGCGGCAGCCCCAGCGCCAGGACCAGGCCGTCCAGGAGGTTGCGGTGCCAGGGCGCCAGAATCGCGCCGCCCTCGCCGGCGGTGTCCCCTCGAGTGGTGTGGGCTGCCGCACCTTCACCCGCGAGCTGCGCCGGGTGGTGTGGCCTGTGAAGTTCAAGCCTGAGTTACCTCCGCGCTATGACGGCACCCCCAACCCTGCGGAGTTCCTTTAGCTCTACGCGCTGAGCGTCGAGGCGGCGAATGGCGACGACAAGGTCATGGCGAACTGGTTCCCCATGGCCCTTAAGGACAGCCCGCGCTCCTGGCTCATGAACCTCCCCGAAGCGTCCATCTCATCATGGGCCGAGCTCTGCAGCTAGTTCGTCGCCAACTTCAAGGGAACGCAGGACCGCTCCCCCACCATCAACGACCTGCGGCACGTGCGGCAGCGCCCAGACGAGACCCTCTGCAAGTACATCCAGCGCTTCAGCCAAGTGCGCAACAAGATCCCGCGCGCCTCCGACGTGGCAGTCATCTCTGCAGTCTCCACCGACGTCACTGACGTCAAGATGCGCAAGAAGCTCTCCATCAACGACGAGTTGGACTCGGTGCTTGAACTGTTCGACCTCGCCGACAAGTGCGCCAAGGCTAAAGAAGGCCGCCTCTTCGTCGATGATGACCCTGACGCGGCGCTTGAGGCCGCCAAGACCAAGAACAAGGACGTCAAGCGTAAGGGCCCTGCCGTGCTTGGAGCGGAGCCCGAGCAGAAGCACGGCCGTGACCACGACGAGCCCAGGAAAGACAGCCGGCCGCTCTGCACCTACCACAACATGCGCGCCCACAGCACCGAGGACTGCCAGGAGCTCAAGCTGCTCCGCGATGAGCGCCAGGGCCGCCGAGACGACCGCAATGTCTGTGGTGCCGGTCACGGAGGTGGCCGCGGCGGCAACCGCTAGGATGCCCGTAATGGCAACGGCAACTTCCGCCAGGGCTGGCGCGACTAGCCTCGTGAGGCCGCCTGGCGCGACCAGCCTCGTGAGGCGAACCCTCAGGCCAATGCCGCTCTTCCGTCGCTGCCGCTGCCACCCCGGAGGAACGACGTCAACCAGCCTGAGGAGGGCGTTGGGGGCTACTAGGAGCCTCACGCGGTCGCCTGCATCCTTGGCGGGGCTCAGGCCCCCTTGTCCAACCGGCACTTCAAGCAGCTCTCTCGCGAGGTGAATGCCGCCCTCCCGAGGCCTGAGGCCGCGCGGCCCCTCAAGTAGTCGCAGTACACCATCACCTTCGACTCCAAGGACCACCCCAAGTCCACGGCCACCACAGGCGCGCTCCCCATGCTATGCACTCCCACTATCAGCAACGTCGCGATCACCAAGACCCTCATCGACGGAGGCGCCGGCCTCAACGTGATCTCCATCAATACCTTCGATACGCTCCAAGTGCCCTATGACCAGCTGATGCCGACCAGGCCCTTCTCTGGAGTGACCGATGGCTCCACCATCCCTCTGGGGCAAGTGCGCCTCCCCATCACCTTTGGCACCCACAAGAACTACCACACCGAGCTCATCAACTTCGACGTAGCGCACATCGGCCTGCCTTACAACGCCATCTTGGGCTATCCAGCTTTCACCAAGTTCATGGCGGCGACCCACCACGCCTACAACGTCCTCAAGATGCCTGGCTGCAGCGGCATCATCACTGTCACTTGCGACGAGAAGGACGCGATCTGCTCCCTGGAGCACGCCTACAAGGCTGCCGCTGTCGCGCATCCAGTTGACGAGGACGCGGTCGAGCCTCCTGAGGCTGCGTCCGCAAAGAAGAATCAGTTGTTCTCTCAGGACCGCGCCGAGACGGAGAAGGTGTCGGTGGACGGCAGCGGCTCCGGCCCTGCCTTCACCATCGGCGCTGGCCTTCCTCCTGCATAGGAAAGCGCACTTGTCACCTTCCTTCGGGCAAACTCGGATGTTTTCGCCTGGAAAGCATTGACTTGTCCGGTGTGCCGAGGGAGGTGATCGAGCACCACTTAGCGGTGTGCCCCAATGCACGCCCCGTCAAGCAAAAAGCACGGCGCAGGCACCAGAAAAGCAAGATTTCATCATCAATGAAGTTCAGAAGCTCCAAGAAGCTGGGGTCATCCGCGAGGTGCGCCATCCCGAATGGCTCACCAACCCAGTCGTCGTCCCCAAGAAAGGCGGCAAGGAGCGCATGTGCGTCGACTTCACCAGCCTCAACAAGTTCTGCCCTCAGGACTCCTTCCTGCTGCCGTGAGTCGGCCAGGGCACTCGCCCCACCGTCGACGGCATGCACATGCCCTTCGGCCTGAGGAACACCGGGCCTCCTTCCAGAGGCTGCCGCCCCTCGTTCTAGGGCCTCGTGAGCCCCCTGCTCCTCGCGAGCCCCCAGGACCTCGTGAGCCTCATGGCCCCGGCGGAGCGGTCTTCCTTGGCGCGCCTCACCAGGCGGTCTGACGACTCCCCAGCACAGTCCTGCCAGGTGCGTCCGAAGCGTCACCCCTCGCGGCCCACACTCCTCATCGCGCCTCCCGCACCTTCGCTCCCGGAACCCTTCCGCCAAGGTGATTTGGTTTAGCGCGACCGAGGGCGCCCCACAGGCTGCACCAACCTCAAGCTGACCCGTGCAGGACACGGCAGCCTCGCCCAGCTCTTTTTGGTTGTGTAATGAATTTTGCTGATTATGCTCTGATAAGTTTATGTTTCCTACTAAATCGCGTGTTGAGTACGATGCCGTGCCGGGAGCACCACGCGCTCGCGACCCCTTCGCTAGGCATGGCGCCTGTGCTCGGGTCCGTCCCTGCAGCGCCGTAAAATCCAAGCTACTGAGCTCTAGCTCGTGGGCCTGCTCCCGTGCACGTCACCTCTGTCAGAAGTCGGGCTCCGGGGACCCAAAGGTTCGAACACTGGGGTGAGCTCATTCTACTACTTCGTCTCCTACCACGGCAGCGCTACGGCGAGACTACGGTGAGGGCGCGCTAGCGTAGGACGGGCAAGGACACAGCGGTTTACCCAGGTTCGGGCCACCTTGCGGTGTAAGACCCTACTCCAGCTTGTGTGTTGTATTGTGGTGGGCAAGAGAGTTCTCGCGTACAAGGTGAAGGAGGAAGAATAGGTTCCAAACCTCGACCCTCTCCCCTCCTTCTACAATGGCAGCACTGCCCTTTTATATCAGCCTTGGTCCTCTTCCCCCTGGAAACTTAGGCGGGAAGGGTTGCCACACTTGGCGGTTTTGAAAGGGGACAGGCGCTCAGGCTATCCTGACTAAAGGTGGTCTTCGCCTGCCAAAGCATAATCCATGACGCGCCGGTGGGCTCGGTAATGACCTCCGCCCTGCGCGCCTGTCGTCTTGGTCTTCCTTCGCCGATCGGGCAACCTTTGGGGTTGCTTTGGGGAGTAGAGAGCTGGCCCTGCTTCCCAAACACAAAAGAGGAAAACATCTGCATCTGCGCCTGCTGGCGCGGCCTCTGCTACTGCTCGTCGTTGCGCGCGTCACCCACGTGATGGGCTGAGACCGCGCGACTGAGCCGGATCTTCCTTGCCTTGTAAGCCATCGGGAGGATGCCTCGGGGGACCGCTTGGAGAGGGGGCCTCATGAGGCCACCTCGGGGAACCGCCTCGTGAGGCCACTCGGGAAGCCGACTCGTGAGGGGACCTCGCGAGGCCGTTGATGGTGGTGCTGAGCGTAGCCTGCTACTCCCTGAGGAGGGGGCCTCAGGAGGCCAGGGCCTCATGAGGGGTCTTGGTGAAACACTTGGTGGCAATGGCCTGCTGGGCCCATGCCAGGCGTTGCGCCCTGGGCCAAAGGCAGACGGGCCTGGATACCCCGGGTTTCATGGGCCCGACAGTAGCCCCCGGGCCCGCGGCGCGCACGTTCCCGCCTATAGAGGGGCGAAACTGCGTGGGCCCTAGCCGCCTGCGGTCAGGCGCGACGCGTGGCGTACGATGCGACGGCGACGCCCCCAATTCCCACGACGCCTTGGGAACTGCCGTCCTGACATAAATCTGTCGCGGGCGACGCGAGACCATCATTGCCTTCCTTCGCACACTCTGCCTCCCTGCGCCTTCCTTCGTACGCACGGTTTCTTCTACTTCTCCCAAAGCTCCGCCGCCCCAACCCCTTGTTGTACCGCCATGGCACCCGCTGGAAGGGAGGAAGAGGCGGCGAGCATGGTGGTTGCGGAAGTGGTGCCGGAGCCTGCTCTGGGTAGGCCCATCATCGTCAATGCCGAGGGGCTTGGCAAGGTGCTCCCAATGACCGCAGCTGCTTCCAACGAGTGGGGGGGCACTCGCATCTGGCCGGCTTCACGCCCGGCCGCCGACCTCGACGCCACCTCCGCCGTCCTCTTCCTTCCTGCGCTCTTCGCGGGCCTGTTGCCTCCGTTCTCCGATTTCTTCAACGCCATTCTTTCCCAATACCAGGTCCATGCGCTGCATCTCGAGCTGAATTCCGTCCACCTTCTTTCCGCCTTTGCCTTCTTATGCGAGGCCTTCCTGGGCATGACGCCCTCAGTGGCGCTCTTCCGTCACTTCTTCAGCTTGCGGCTGACCACGGCGAACCAGTGCTCCGGGTGCGTCTCGTTTCGCATCGCAGCCGATGCGGCAGGCGACGGTATTGACATGAGGCTTACCTAAGAGGCCGAGGGCTTAAGGCGGCAATGGGTGTATGTGGACGCGGCCCAATTCAGCCCCTTGTTGCTGATGCCGACATCCCCGGCCGCGAGAAGCTCCGGGTGGGGGCACGAAAGGCTCGCCGACCCACGGTTGGCGCGGGTATGGAAGAAGTTGGCCGAGATGAGGGCTGCGAAAGTAACGGCGGTCATGATCGTGCGGGAGTTCCTCTGGCGCCGCATAGCCCCCCTGCAGCGACACTCCCGCCCGATGTGGGCCTTCACCGGCCCACAGGATCCGATGCGGTTGAGCGTGGACAGCTTGCTGCCAGAGGCGCTGAACGGGATGCTCCATACCCTGACCGGCGAAGAAGCGAGCGAGCCACCCAGGGACGGGCTTCCCTTGTATCGCTATAGGAACAAGGAGGCGCTGGCGGGCTCAATGCCGCGTTTTGACCAGTGGGGACTGCTCCCAGAGGGCCTCAAAGGGCCCCGTGACAACCCTTTTCTGGCGGTCCCTGGCTCAGGCGAGCGCGGTAGCGCCATGGCCTTGGTGGGTGCGGCGGGGGGCGGAGGCCGCCTGGTTCGTCCGGCCCGCCGCCAACTCGTCCGCGAGCTTGAAAGCGATGATGGCGCCACCCCGCCTATGGCCCTGCCTGCCGCGTCCGTCCGGGCGGAGGGCGCGGGAAGCCCCCGCACGGCAGCCGCGAAGCCGCAAGGCCCCGGAGGCGGTGGCGGAGGCGGGCCCCGCGGCCCTCCCGAAAGGGGGGTCGATCGCGAGGGAGGGCCCGGCGAAGGCGGCGGTAGCAACGCGCCTCCGTGGCCGCTGAAGAAGAGGAGGTGGTTTGCCAGGGACCAGTAAGCACTTGCTTTCCTTTCTCCTAAGCCCCGTGTGTCGCGCACATCTGAGTCCTTGTCTCTCTTTCCGTCTCCAGGACTTCCTCGAGCAAGAAGAACAAGAGGGAGGGGAGGTCCCCTGCCCTGGCGGAAGCTTCGCCGCCGGCTGCTAGGACCGTGGGGCGCACGGAGGGCACCAGCAGCTTCGCCACTGGGGCTGACCCCGCGAGGGCCGAGGAGGAGGCAGCGCCTCCTGACCCGCAGGAAGATGCGGCTCGGGGGATCCGAGCCGGCGAGTCACGGGAGGCGTCGTCGAGGGACGGCCCCGGCACTCTAGGGACGCCCGACGCCGGGGCAGAAAACGCGGCGACGGAGACGGAGGCGCCGGCTTCCACCCCTCGGAACGCTGTCGACGGCGATGTCGCAGGAGGTCTGCTGGACTCGACAGTGTTCGGGACCCCGCAGACCGGTGGGTCGCTAAGCCCCCGGGGTGCGTCACCTCATTGGAACAAAGAGGGGACCCCTGCGAGCCCTTCGCTCCCGTCCGGCAGCGGCGGGCCCTCGCGAGGGGGCGGCGCTCGGGCGCACACCGGTTGGGCCCTGCAGCTCATGAGCGGCAGCGCTGTGCTCAAGCGCGGGGCCCTGCAAGGCGCCAGGGCTGCCCTTGACCAGCTGGAAGCAGACCTTCGGGTGGAAGAAGCGCGCATCGTTGAGGAGCATCAGCGCCTCACGGAGAGATGGCACCAGCTTGATGTGGCCATCAAACTGAGCCACCGCCAAGACGACACCGCACGGGAGAAGCGCGAGAAGGCCACCCAGGACGCGAAGGAGATCTTCCAGAACGCTGTCCGGGAGGCCGGCGAGGCCGACAGGCGGCGGAGGCCCGCGAAAAGGAGCTCCAGGACCAGAACGCCTCGCTGGAGCAACAGCTCCAGGCACGAAGGAACGCCATCTCTGCCCTCGAAGAGGGGCTGGCGGCTCGCGAGGCGGACCTTGACATCCGTGAGCGGGAGCTCGCACGGTCGGCATCCGCGTAGGACTTGGAGCGCGAGCGGCTGGAGACGCTGGAGCGAGAGGTGTCCGCTGCCCAAAACTCCTACGCCGAGCGCCTAGACAAGGCCAACGCCAAATTGGCGGCCAAGGTGGAGAAGATCCAGGAGGATGCCGACAGGAGGGTTACGCAGAGCTGCGAAGCATTTGCCAACGAGAACAGCAAGAAGCTGAAGCCGCAAGAGGACTGCTTCAAGGCCAAGCGCCAGGAGTTCCAGCACGAGATTGCGGGCCTCAAGGAGATGCTAGCCGAAGATGAAAAATGGCGGAAGACCGCGCTGACGGCCCAGGCCGACGCCGAGGCCGAGCTGTCCTCCCTCCGGTAGCAGGTGGGGGGTGTTGCTGCGGTCGTGAAGCAGGCACGAGATGAGGCGGCCCAAGCACGGGTGCGGCAAGTTCAACGCTCTAAGATGTTCCGCGCCCTAGAGCTCCGGGGCCGCCGCGCCTTGGGCTCCATTTGCAAGGAGGACGTCAGCAGCCCCCTCGAGACCCACCACGGCAGCTACCTCGACTTCTTCACCAAGCTTGTGGAGCGGCTCGAGGTGGGAGCCAAAAAGGTAGGCGGAATCATCGAGGAGGAGAGCCGCGATCTCCTCACCCAGGCCGCGACGCGCGTCTTCAGCCATCTTCTGAACGCCGACCCCAACTTTGACTTCGGCAAGGTGATAGCTCCCGTCCCCGAGGAGGTTCGCGACACCCTTGGGAAGGCGGTGGCGGACCACATGGACGCCCTGCACGAGCACTTCGCTCCTGGCAAGAGCTCGAGCGGAGTGGAGGGGGGTGACAATGACGGTGGCAGCGGCGGTGATGGCGACATATCTTCTTAGGCCCTTCCCCGTATCCTGAGTATAGCTGATTGTGACCCCGTGGGGGCGTGAGGACAACGCTTTAGGATTTTAAGTACTTTGCTCCTGACTGTATCGAATGTCCGTGCTCCCGCAGCTCGTTTTGCTCTTTCTGCTTGTCATAGCGCTCCGCATCGTTAGGACCTAGCCCCCGAGCGGGCCATAATCGCTGCCGGTATGGCGAGTCATGAGGGCTCTGCCCACGCAATCTCCCGAGGTGGGGCCTGCCGGCTTCCTGGGGGCCTGGTGGGGCCACCTCGCGAGGCCCCTCGGGGAGCCTGCTCCTGCGTTAGCTGCATGTAGAGTACTCAACGACAGGGGAGCGACGCACGCTCGTCGATTCGCTCATGGGCATCACGCGAGGAGACAAAACACCAAGAACCTTGGGGAGGTGGCGTGCATGGGGAGCAGGCCCGCGAGCCATAGCCCGGCTGCTTGGGTTTTTCAGCGTTGCTGGGACTGACCCGAGCACAGACACCGTGTCCAGCCCCCACTCACGTGGGGCTCATGAGGGACATCGTGAGCGCGCGGGGCTCATGAAGCAAGAACAATACGGAATGCCATGCAAGAAACTGAGCTTTGCTAAAGCAAGATAGAGACCCGTTACGTAACTAAAACGAGATGCGGCTGCCGTGTCCGGCACGGGTCAGCTTGAGGTTGATGCAACCCGTGGGGCGCCCTCAGTTGGTTGTTCCGCCAGCGCGGAGCATGGGGCTTCCACAGGGGTGTGAGAATGATCGCGGGTCAATCGTTCCGCCAGCGCGGAGCATGGGGCTTCCACAGGGGTGTGGGAATGATCGTGGGTCGATCGTTCCGCCAGTGCGGAGCATGGGGCTTCCACAGGGGTGTGGGAATGATCGCGGGTCGATCGTTCCGCCAGCGCGGAGCATGGGGCTTCCACAGGGGTGTGGGAATGAACGCGAGTCGATCGTTGCGCCAGCGCGGAGCATGGGGCTTCCACTGGGGTGTGGGCGGGAGCTCTCGCGGGCCCATCAGGCGAACGCAATGAGAAGCTCCGGGGCGTGTACAGCCCCGTTTCGTTCGTACGCGTGGGGGTCACGGTAGAACTTGCAGAGGTGTTGGATGTTCCAGGCATTAGGCACAGGAACTCCATCCTCCGTCTCCAGCCGAGCTGAGCCGGGCCTGGAGACATGAGTAACCCGGGGAGGTCCTTCCCATGTGGGTGGCAGTTTATGGGGCCCCTCTCTATAGAGGATTCTGCGTAGGGCGGGGTCGCGGACCTCGGGAGTGCGAGGGCGGACACCGCGGCTGTAACGGGGGCGCGAGGCCGGTTTGGCGGTGGCCCTCCTCAAGGAGTGGCAGGTCGGTCTCCCGCGAGCCGCCCTGACGCGCCTTGTCGACGGCAAGGCTCACGGGGGACTGTGCTTAACTCCAGAGGGGAACCGTGCTACGCCGTAGACGAGGAAGACGAGGGTCTCACCGGTGGGCTCGCTTGTCGCCACGCGGATGGACACGGCACAAACCGCAACTCCCGAGTCAGCCTTTGCCGCTCCCGAGCTATGCCCACGAGGCGCGCTTGCGAGACGCGCACACAAGGCTCGGCTCGTGAGAGGCCGCCCGCGAGGTCCTCACGCAGTTCGCCTCCTGAGGGGCTGTATGTCAACAGATTCATGGTGGGGGAGCGGCACGTGCTTGCTATCTCGCCCGTGGCCGTTGCGAGAGGGGATAAGACACCAAGGACCTTAGTGAGGTGACGTACACGGGAGCAGGCCTGCGAGACAGAGCTCAGTCGCTTGGATTTTGCGGTACTGCAGGGACGGACCCAAGCACAGGCACCGTGCCTAGCCCCCGCTCCCGGAGCCGGTCGGGGGAGGGGCCGCGAGCGCGTGGCGCTCTCCGGCCAGCATCGAACTCAACATAGAAATTAGCGGGTAATATAACTCATCAGGGCGAAATCAGTGAAATCCGTTACACAGCAAAAAGGATAAGGTTTCGGGAGCGAAGCTCGACAGGCGCAGCGGAAAGGGGTGAGGGTCGCGCGAGGCGACGCGCTGGGCGCACCTGGCAGAACCGCACTGCAATGACGTCAGACCACTCGGCGAGGCGCGCCAAGGGAGTCTGCTCCTTCGGGGCCAGGGGGCTCGCGAGGAGCGGGAGGCTCACGAGGCCCTGGCGCGAAGGGCGCCAGCCTCTGGAGAGAGGCGCCGGTGTTCCTCAGCCCGAAGGGCATGCGCGTGCCGCCGACGGTGGGGTCAATGCCCTGGCCACCTCGCGGCAGCTGGAAGGGGTCACGAGGGCAGAACTTGTTGAGGCTGGTGAAGTCGACGCACATGCTCTCCTTGCCGCCCTCCTTGGGGACGACGACTGGGTTGGCGAGACATTCAGGATGGCGCACCTCGCGAACGACTCCGGCCTCTTGGAGCTTCTGAACTTCATTGATGATGAACTCTTGCTTCTCTGGCGCCTGGCGCCACACTTCTGCTTGACTGGGCGTGCATTGGGGCACACCGCTAAGTGGTGCTCGATCACCTCCCTAGGCACACCGGACAAGTCGGATGCTTTCCAGGCGAAAACATTCGAGTTTGCCCGAAGGAAGGTGATGAGCGCGCTTTCCTATGCAGGAGGGAGGCCCGCTCCGATGGTGAAGGCAGGGCCGGAGCCGCTGCCGTCCACCGACACCTTCTTCGTCTCGGCGCGGTCCTGAGAGAACAGCTGCTTCTTCTTCGCGGGCGTGGCCTCGGAAGGCTCAGCCGCGTCCTCGTCGGCTGGGTGCGCGACAACGGCAGACTTGTAGGCACGCTCGAGGGTGCTAGCCGCGTCCTTTTCGTCGCAGGCGGAGGTGATGATGCCGCAGCAGCCGGGCATCTTGAGGACGTTGTAGGCGTGATGAGTGGCCGCCAGGAACTTGGTGATAGCTGGGTAGCCCAAGATGGCATTGTAGGGCAGACCGATGTGCGCCACGTCGAAGTCGATGAGCTCGGTGTGGTAGTTCTTGCGGGTGCCGAAGGTGACGGGGAGACGCACCTGCCCCAGTAGAATGGTGGAGCCATCGGTCACTCCAGAGAAGGGCCTGGTCGGCATCAGCTGGTCATAGGGCACCTGGAGCGTCTCGAAGGTCTCGACGGAGAGCACGTTGAGGCCAGCACCCCCGTCGATGAGGGTCTTGGTGACCGTGACGTTGCTGATGGTGGGAGTGCACAGCATGGGGAGCGCGCCTGTGGAGGCCGTGGACTTGGGGTGGTCCTTGGAGTCGAAGGTGATGGCGTACTGCGACCACTTGAGGGGCCGCGCGACCTCAGGCCTCGGGAGGGCGGCGTACACCTCGCGAGAGAGTTGCTTGAAGTGGCGAATGGACGCGGGGGCTTGGGACCCGCCGAGGATGCAGGCGACCACGCGAGGCTCCTGGTAGCCCCCGGCGCCCTCGTCAGGCTGGTTGACGTCATTCCTCCGAGGTGGCGGAGGCAGAGGCGGGAGAGCGGCATTAGCCTGAGGGTTTGCCTCACGAGGCTGGTCGTGCCAGGTAGCTTCACGAGGCTGATCGCGCCAGCCCTGGCGGTAGTTGCTATTATTGTTGCGGCTGTCCCAACGGTTGCCGCTGCGGCCACCTCCGCGGCCGGCGCCGCGACCGTTGCGGTCGTCACGGCGGCCCTGGCGCTCGTCGTGGAGCAACTTGAGCTCATGACAGTCTTCGGTGCTGTGGGAGCGGATGTTGTGAAAGGCGCAGAGTGGCCGGTTGTCCTTCCTGGGCTCGTCGAGGTCACGACCGCGCTTCTGCTCGGGCTTCGCCGCAAGCACGGCAGGGCCCTTGTGCTTGACGTCCTTGCTCTTGGCCTTGGCGCTGTCGAGCGCCACGTCGGGGTCATTGTGGACGAAGAGGCGGCCTTCCTCAGCCTTGGCGCACTTGTCGGCGAGGCCGAGCAGCTCGAGCACGGAGTCGAGCTCACCATTGATGGCGAGCTTCTCGCGCATCTTGATGTCCGTGACGCCGGTGGAGAACGAGGAGATGACGGCCGCATCGGAGGCGCGCGGGATCTTGTTGCGCACCTGACTGAAGCGCTGGATGTACTTGCGGAGGGTGTCGTCTGGGCGCTGTCGAACACGCCGCAGGTCGTTGATGGTGAGGGAGCGGTCCTGTGTGCCCTTGAAGTTGGCGATGAAATGGCTGCAGAGCTCGGCCCACGACGAGATGGAAGCCTCGGGGAGGTTCATGAGCCAGGAGCGCGGGCCGTCCTTGAGGGCCATGGGGAACCAGTTCGCCATGACCTTGTCGTCGCCGTTCGCCGCCTCGACGCTCAGCGCGTAGAGCTGGAGGAACTCCTTAGGGTTGGGGGTGCCGTTGTTGCGCGGAGGCAGCTCGGGCTTGAACTTCGTGGGCCAGACCATGCGGCGCAGCTCGCGGGTGAAGGCACAACAGCCCACGCCGCTCGAGGGGACGCCGCCGGCGAGGGCAGCGCGGTTCTGACGCCCGGCCGCTGCAACGTCTTGAACGGCCTGGTCCTGGCGCTGGCGCTGGAGGAGCACTCGCGCGTCGGGGGGCGCGGCGGATGATCTGGCAGCTGGGCTCGCAGTGGTCCAGAGAAGACGCGCCGCGGGACGGCTCACGATCCCGCGCGCTGCGCTGGGGCCCGGCGTGCTCGTCGCGCAAAGGAGGCGGCGGGGGAGCGCCGTGAGCCAGGTCCCCAGCACGAGACGGTGGAGGGCGGAGCGAGTGAGAAGGCGCTGGAGCGTCCCCGGTGACGTTGACGAGCTCGGTGATGCGACCAAGCCAGGCGTCGTAGCCGGCGTCATCAGGACGGTAGCGGAGAAGCTCGCGTGCCATGAGTAGCGCGGCCTGCGGGTTCGGCGGACCACAGTTGGCGAGGGAGGAGGCCGTGGCGGTGTGGCCGTCCGCCCGCACGGAGGGGTGCAGGGAGGAGGCCTGCTGCTCGCGGGCAGCGGGGTCGGTGGCGGCGGCAGCCTCGGCGTCGGGGCGGCAGCGATTGCTGTGGGCCACCGGCTCTGTCTGGGCCACGCGGCCAGCCCTGCGCTCAGCGCGCTCGCGACGGGCGTTGGCCATGGGCTGGTGGAGCTGAGGGCGGAGCAGGAGAACAGTAGCGCACCCCTACCTGGCGCACCAAATGTCGGGCTCCGGGGACCCAAAGGTTCGAACACTGGGGTGAGCTCGTTCTACTACTTCGTCTCCTACCACGGCAGCGCTACGGCGAGACTACGGCGAGGGCGCGCTAGCGTAGGACGGGCGAGGACACAGCGGTTTACCCTGGTTCGGGCCACCTTGCGGTGTAAGGCCCTACTCCTGCTTGTGTGTTGTATTGCGGTGGGCAAGAGAGTTCTCGCGTACACGGTGAAGGAGGAAGAACAGGTTTCGAACCTCGACCCTCTCCCCTCCTTCTACAATGGCAGCACTGCCCTTTTATATCAGCCTTGGTCCTCTTCCCCCTGGAAACTTAGGTGGGAAGGGTTGCCACACTTGGCGGTTTTGAAAGGGGACAGGCGCTCAGGCTATCCTGACTAAAGGTGGTCTTCGCCTGCCAAAGCATGATCCATGATGCGCCGGTGGGCTCGGTGATGACCTCCGCCCTACGCGCCCATCGTCTTGGTCTTCCTTCGCCGATCGGGCAACCTTTGGGGTTGCTTTGGGGAGTAGATAGCTGGCCCTTCTTCCCTAACACAAAAGAGGAAAACATCTGCATCCGCGCCTGCTGGCGCGGCCTCTGCTGCTGCTCGTCGTCGCGCGCGTCACCCACGTGATGGGCTGAGACCGCGCGACTGAGCCAGATCTTCCTTGCCTTGTAAGCCATCGGGAGGATGCCTCGGGGGACCGCTTGGAGAGGGGGCCTCGTGAGGCCACCTCGGGGAGCCGCCTCGTGAGGCCACTCGGGAAGCCGCCTCGTGAGGGGACCTCGCGAGGCCGTTGATGGTGGTGCTGAGCGTAGCCTGCTACTCCCTGAGGAGGGGGCCTCAGGAGGCCAGGGCCTCATGAGGGGTCTTAGTGAAACAGTTGGTGGCGACGGCCTGCTGGGCCCATGCCAGGCGTTGCGCCCTGGGCCGAAGGCAGACGGGCCTGGATACCCCAGGTTTCATGGGCCCGACAACCTCGCCAAGGTCCTTGGTGCTTTGTCTCCTCACGCAATGGCCATGAGCGAGCTAGCAAGCGTGCGTCGCTCCCCCATTGTGAAATTTGTTGACATGCAGTCCCTCAGGAGGCAAGCCGCACGGGGACCTCGTGGGCATGAGGCCTCTTGCGAGCTGGCCTGCGGTGGTCGCCTAACCAGAAGGCCTCCTGAGACAGAGACTTCGAAGGCCAAGCCTCGCGAGGCGCGCCTCGTGAGGCGCATGCACTCCTCACGAGCTATGGCTCGCCCGACATCGCTCTCCGCCAAAAGCTAAGTCTAACTACCCCACGAGACGCCCTCGCCGTCACTCAAGCTCTCTCCCTTCGTGACTCCGCTGAGTACTAGCGTTTTTTCTTCCGCGTGAGTCGCTTGCACGCCAAAGGGGGACTCCCTGAGCATCGCGCCTCAGGAGCCCTCACTAGCTCCCGGTGCCCCTCACATCCTAGCCTTGTCCCGGCATCACGACCAGACATACCAGCGGCGGCTGAGGCCCGCTCGGGGGCTGGGTCCTGACGGCGTAGAGCGCTGAGGCGAACAAGGAAAAAAAATCGGCCTCACGAGAGAACTTCGGGAGGGAACGCGTACATCCCAAATCGCAAAGCATTAAATTAAAACTTAAAAGATTTTGTTTTCACGCCCCCGCGGGGCTACATCGATTCAGTGCAAGAGAATAAAAAGAAGGAAAGGGCCTAGGCGGGGCGCCGTCACACCCAAGACTCCAACACGGACGCCACGCGCGCCCCCAAGAAGGTGCTGCAGACAAGTGCGGTTCCGTCACCGTGCGCATGGTGCCCGCCCCCAAGGGTTCGGGAATCGTCGCCGCGCGCGCCTAGTCGGAGTCCTCATCCTCACTCTTGACGCGGGAGGAGCTGTCGTCGCTTCCGCTTCCGCCGGAGGGGGTGGCATTGCTGCCGCTGTCATCCTCGCTGGAGAAGCCGCTGTAGCTGCCATCCTCGCTCTCCGCGCAGCACTCCAGGCGGCTGCCGGAGATCCCGAAGATCTTCATGAAGAGCGTGGCGGCCCCGTCGTACTTGAATTGGAGGACGTGCCCCCGCTTCAAGCCGTGGGCGAGGGCGAACGACTTCCACCCCTGCTTCAAGAACATGAAGCCCGAAGGGGTGAACTCCGTCGCCACCCAAGAGGGGCCGTTGCAGCAGCCATCGGCCTGCACCCACAAGCCCAAGGGCGCGCGGTCCGCCATTGCCTCCGCGAAGGAGTCCAGGAGCCGGAGCCAGGTGCAGGGGCTGCGATGCATGTTCACGATGAACTCGTGAGCCCCCTCCGCCGAATGGCTCCCCGTCTGGGGAGGTAGGGCGGCCGCCCCGTCACGGCCACCTCGGTCGCGCGTGCCACGCCCTCCGCGCCCACGGGCGGCGCCCCTTCCATGGCCGCTGGGACCGGTGCCGGCAGCCGCTGGGGAGCACCCGCGCCCCCAGGGTGGGACCTTGGATGCAGCAGCAGAAGCATGGGCATGCCCTCTTCCCCTCACCATCTCTGTGCAGCTCTGGCAAGACGAGGAAGGAAAGGTTGGGGGAAGAAGAAGATGGGCGGAGGGCTTCTTCCTCTCTCTCCCTCTTTATGCTCGGCACGGAGCTCTTCTCGTCACTCCGCCTTCTCCAGCGTTGGGAATTGAAGCAGCAGCATGCACGAAGGAAGGCAATGATGGTCTCGCGTCGCCCGCTACAGGCTTTATGTCAGCATGGGCGGTTACCGAGGCGACGTGGGAGAAGTGGGGGCGTCCCCCATCGCGTCATGCGCCACGCGTCGCTCCTCGCCGCAGGCGGTTAGGGCCCGCGCCGTTTCGCCCCCTAGTAGGCGGGAACGTGCGCGCCGCGGGCCCGGGGGCTACTGTCGGGCCCATGGAACCCAGGGTATCTAGGCCCGTCTGCCTTTGGCCCAGGGCGCAACGCCTGGCGTGGGCCCAGCAGGCCGTCATCACCAAGCATCTCACCAAGACCCCTCATGAGGCCTTGGCCTCTTGAGGAACCCTCCTCAGGGAATGACGAACAAGACCCGACATCTTCACCAGCAGCCTCGCGAGGCGGCCTCCCGAGGTGGCCTCCCGAGGCTTCCTCCCGTAGGCGCTCAAGAGGAGGGCTGCTCGGCTCGGCTGCGATGTCTTGTGCCCATCACGTGGGTGACGCGCGCGGCGACGAGCGGCGACAGAGGCCGCGCCAGCAGGCGGGGATGAAGATGGTTTCCTCTTTTGTGTTAAGGGAGCAAGGCTAGCCGTCCGCTTCCCAAAGCGGCCCCAGAGGTTGCCCGATCGGCGAAGGAAGACCAAGACGGCGGGCGCGCAGGGCGGAGGTCATCACCGAGCCCACCGGCGCGTCATGGATCATGCTTTTGCAGGCGAAGACCGCCTTTAGTCAGGATAGCCTGAGCGCATGTCCCCTTTCAAAACCCGCCAAGTGTGGTAACCATTCCTGCCTAAGTTTTGAGGGGGAAGAGGACCAAGGCAGGTATAAAGGGACAGTGTTGTCATCGTGGTAGAGGATCCGGGGGGACTCAGTCGACTCCTTCTCCTACCTTGTACGCGAGAACGCTCTCTTGCTCACTACAATCAAAACCAAGCAGGAGTAGGGTTTTACACCGCAAGGTGGCCCGAACCTAGGTAAACCGCTGAGTCCACGATCCGCTCCTCGCTAGCGTGCTCCCGCTGTAGCTTCACCGTAGCTTAGCCGTGGTAGGAGACAAAGAGGTAGGAACAAGCTCACCCCAGTGTTCGAACCTTTCGGTCCCCGGAGCCCCACTTCCGACAAGCCTCTTACAAACCGGAGCTTCTAGCAAGAAGCCTCATGGTTCCAATAGGGAACGTGTCACCCTTGTGGGCGAAACGACAATCATCGCTGCCTCTTCTCGCCTTGTATTTTTTCTACAGGCAACATAGACCAATAGGAGATTCGTGCTGAAATATGGAATTATTCAGGGTTCGTTTGGCCTTTTTATACATTAATTGAGTTTTCTAGGCATTTATTGTCCATAATTCAAATTTGAATTACAAAGCACATCCTCAAGTGCACCAAAATGGATTCAAAAACCATACATGTGTCCTTGGGTGCATGTTTAGGTCCCATGCAAGAAATGGGAATGAATTACAAACAACTCGGCGTCCTGGATCGGCTTCAAACATTGAGAATCTCGGTTTTTAAATCCCCGTAAATACAAAACTCAACCGAAATTCATGAAACTTGGCATCGTGTCATTATATGGCACATATATGCTGTGGTAAATTTTTTGTCCAATTTGAGACAAGGCACACACATTAATAGCCAACGTAGGCATTTTGGAACAAATAGATGACACGTTGCTATTGCAAACGGTTGTATTGTTTGAACCGTGGGTGTTCCTCTAACCATTTACTTGCGGCCACACGTCCCTCTTTTTATTAGAGAGTGTTGTAGGGTAGAACCCTAAGTGGAGATATTTTCACACTTGGAGGGGGGAAAAGGGATGAACTCACAAGAACACAAGAGGCAAATTACTCAAACAAACCCAAATCACACATCCACTAGAGTAGCATACATGATATCCACATGAATACATGAACAATCAAGGAAAGTAGCACAAAGGTAAGGTTCTTCCCACTCCAAAGGAGGTGAGGTCTTGATGATAGTCTTCTCCAAGAGGAGGTCTTGATATCCCTTGGGATCTTCTCCTAGGAGGTCTTGATCTCCAAGAGGAGTGGTAGATTAGCAAAGCCCTCTAAAATATCTCAATACACTTTGCTAACCCTAACAAATGTCTTGGGTATGAAATATATAGGAGTAGAGAGGTAAGGGATGAAGTGAGGGCCAAAGCAGGAACAAGTCGGCCACCTCGCTGGGAGGGCCGTGTGCACGGGGTCAATGAGGCCCGTGTGCACGGGGGTCCCGTGGGCATGGTACACGCCCGTGCGCACGGGGTGCTACAGCATCTCGGCTCTGAGTAGCCCGTGGACATGGGGTCTGGAGGGCCCGTGCGCACGGGGTTGCCTGGGAGGGGATGTCCACTTGTGGTTCTTCTCCTCTGTCTTCCTCGTGGCCTTGGCGTGGTTCCCCTTGGACTTGGCGATGGTCCTTAGCTTCTTGGTGGTAGTCTCCTTCATACCTAATGACACACAACGTTTCCTTGTGAGGTAGCATCCACGTTCCATCCATATCCATATGAATGTCGTATGGAAGTGAGTTCACCTCGTTCTCGATGGCACGTGTGCGAGCTCTTGTCATAGGTCCACTTGGTGCTTGGTGAGTTGGTGAGGTATCCATGGGGATGATCAAAGGATGCTCCGCATCATCTCCCCCCCTTGGGAAAGATCCGCCCTCGGATCAATATCTTCATCACCATGGTAGGGGGATAGATCCTTGACGTTGAAGGTGTCACTCACGTTGTACTTGTATCGCGGGATGTCGATCTTGTATGCATTGTCATTGATGCGTGCTAGCACCTTGAATGGCCCATCGGCGCGAGGTAGAAGCTTTGACTTGCGTTCGTTGGGGAAGTGGTCCTTGTGAAGGTGTAGCCACACGAGATCTCTGGGGTTGAACACCATGGGGTGCTTGTTTGCGTTGAGCTTGTTGGCGAGGCGTTGTACTTGGCGTTCGATCGTGAGCCTTGTGTCTTCATGCACCTTCTTAATGTACGTTGCTCTTGCGCTTGCGTCCAAGTTCGCTCGCTCTTGTGGTGGTAGCGGTAGGATGTCCAATGGTGACAAAGGGTTGAAGCCATAGACAACTTCGAAGGGAGACTTGCCCGTGGTAGAGTGTCTTGCTCGATTGTAGGCATACTCGGCGATCGGTAGGCATTCCTCCCATTCCGTGAGGTTCTTCTTGATCAACATGCGAAGTAGTGTAGAGAGCGTCCGGTTGGTGACTTCCGTTTGGCCGTCGGTTTGTGGGTGATAGGCCGACATGAATAGGAGCTTGATCCCGAGCTTGCTGCATAGTGTCTTCCAAAAGTAGCTTAGGAACTTGACATCGCGGTCTGATACAGTCGTCTTGGGCATTCCATGAAGGCGCAGTATTTCCCTACAAAACAAATTTGCAACATGTGAAGCATCGTCGTTCTTGTGACATGGAATGAAATGTGCCATTTTAGAGAAATGGTTAACAACTACAAATGCCGAGTCTTTTCCATTTTTAGTTCTAGGCAAGCCAAGCACAAAATCCATACTAATGGCTTCCCATGGATGATATGGTATAGAAAGTGGCATATGTAAACCATGAGATTGAGCTTGTGACTTAGCTTTGCGACATGTGGAGCATCGGTTGGTGTAGCGTGCGACATCGCGAAACATCTTGGGCCAATAGTACTTGTTGAAGAGCATGGCAAAAGTCTTTTTGCGACCAAAATGTCCCATAAGTCCACCACCGTGAGCCTCTTGCAAAAGCAACAAACGAAGAGAAGACTTGGGAACACAAAGTTTGTTAGCACGCATAAGGTATCCATCCTTGATATAATATTGCTCCCAATAAGTGTTAGCAAGACATTTGGCATAAGGAGTTTCAAAAGAATCATCATGCTCATATAAATCTTTAATGTGCTCAAAGCCAATAACATTCAATTCAAGTTGAGTAACTATCATGCACTTGCGTGAAAGAGCGTCCGCTACAACATTCTCCTTTCCCTTGATATATTTGATGATGTAAGGGAAGGACTCAATAAATCCACTCCATTTAGCATGCCTTTTATTCAATTTTGTTTGACCTTTAAGGTACTTAAGCGTTTCATGATCGGTATGAATGACAAATTCACGAGGTCGGAGATAATGCTCCCAAACATGCAAGATTCTCACCAAAGCATATAACTCTTTGTCATAGATGGGATAGTTAAGTTGAGCACCGGAAAGCTTTTCACTAAAATATGCAATGGGTCGCTTTCCTTGCATTAAAACTCCACCTATGCCATTACCACTAGCGTCACAATGCACTTCAAAAGTTTTCTCAAAGTTTGGCAAGGCAATAATTGGAGCATGTGTAAGCAAATTCTTAAGCTCATGAAATGCGGTATCTTGGGAAGATCCCCAAACAAAAGGTGCGTTCTTCTTACTCAAAGCATGTAATGGTGATGCAATAGTGCTAAAGTCCTTAACAAAACAACGATAGAATCCGGCTAGACCAAGGAAGCTACGCACTTGTTGCAAGTTGGTTGGTTGTGGCCAAGTTTTAATAGCGTCAATTTTAGACTCATCAACTTCAACACCCTTAGAAGAGAAAACAAAGCCCAAGAAAACAAGATTATCAACACCAAAAGTGCATTTTTCTATGTTAGCATAAAGTCTCTCGTCTCTAAGAACTTGCAATACGTCTCTAAGGTGTTTGACATGATCTTCAAGAGTTTCACTAAACACAAGAATGTCACCAAAATAGACCACAACACAAATGCCAATGTATTTGCGAAGAACATAATGCATCACACGCATAAAAGTGCTAGGTGCTTGCGATAAACCCATAGGCATGACTAGCCATTCATACAAGCCAAATTTTGTTTTGAAAGCCGTTATCCATTCATCACCTTCTTGCATGCGTATTTGATAGTAACCAGTTTTAAGATCAATTTTTGAGAAAATGGTGGCTCCACTAAGTTCATCAAGCATGTCATCAAGGCGTGGAATTGGATGGCGATATCTAACGGTGATAACATTTATGGGACCGCAATCAGAACACATGCGATAGGTACCATCTTTCTTAGGCACAAGAATTACCGGAACGGCACATGGACTCAAGCTCTCACGTACATACCCATTCTCCATGAGATGTTGGACTTGCCGTTGGATTTCTTTGGTCTCATTGGGATTGATGCGGTATGGTGCCTTGTTCGGTAGAGGTGCGCCGGGGATGAGATCAATGCGGTGTTCGATTCCGCGTAGAAGGGATAGTCCGGGAGGGAGCTCATCAGGAAACACGTCCTTGTATTCCTGCAAGAGATGAGACAACACTAGAGGAAGATGCTGTGAAGTATTAGTCCGCTCAACTTCACCTTTGCATAAAAGCATAAAGTGAAGAACACTTGATGGGCTCTCACTCACATCCCTCAAATCTCTTTTGGTGGCGAGTAGAACTAAGTTTTTCTTGTCACTCGTTGTGGAGTCACTCAATTTTGTCTTTTGGTGCTCACTCTCTTTGTGGTGGTTCACTCTCTCACTAGTCTCTCCACGATGGCCCGATGCTTGATTGTCGGCGACGACTTGACTTGGAGACATTGGTCGAAGAACGAATTCCTTGCCCTTCATCTTGAAGCTATAGTGGTTAGTCCGTCCATTTTGGATGACGCCGCGGTCGAATTGCCAAGGTCTCCCAAGTAGTAGATGGCACACGGACATAGGAACCACATCGCACTCCAATGTGTCTTCGTAGGCACCGATCTTGAAGGATACATGGATGGTGTGCTCCCCTTGAATGGTGCCGGAGTCGCTAAGCCATTGGACCTTGTAGGGGCGAGGGTGCTTCTTCTTGACCAATTGTAGCTTGGAGCATAATTCTTCACTTGCCAAATTGTGGCAACTTCCGCCGTCGATGATGACCTTCACGGAACGTCCTTGGATACCCGCTTTGGTATGGAAGATGTGGCAACGTTGGTCCTCATCTTGATGTTGTTGAAGTGTCAAGACCTTGGAGACAACAAGAGCGGGGCTCACATCATTGTCGCAATAGATTTGTGCATCTTCATCTTCATTCACTTGTCGGTACATAGCCACATGCTCGAGGGCTTCCATTTCATCTTTGCTCATGGAGTCGTAGGTGCCGTCGTCATTGAGAATCATTGTTCGTCAGGTTGGGCACTCGAAAGACTTGTGGCCTCGGCCCTTGCAAGTGAAGCACTTGATGTCACTTGTCTTGTTGGCATCCGTAGGAGGTGTCGATGATGAAGGCTTTTGCTTGGAGTTGCTTGTAGTAGTAGGAAGACGACTCGAAGATGTCGAAGGTTGCTTGGAGCTTGACTTGTCGCCGGTACTTGGGGTAGCTCGAGTCGTGGAAGGAGTTGTCGTAGTCGTTGAAGCTTGAGTGTATGAACCGTAGGTCTTGGAAGAGTACTTGGAGTACTTGTAGTCCTCTTGCACTTGTCGCTCCGCCTTGGTTGCTTGGTGCACTAGCTCGAGGAGGTTGGAGTATGGTTGGAAGTCCGCTATTTTCTTGATGGGATGGTTGAGGCCATTCAAGAAACATGCCATAGTTTGTTCATCATCTTCCTTGACATTGGCTCGTATCATGGAAACTTCCATTTCTTGATAGTATTCTTCAACCGACTTGGTTCCTTGCTTGAGGAGTTGTAGTTTCTTGAAGAGGTCACGGTTGTAATGTGTCGGCACAAAACGAGCTCTCATGACATCCTTCATTTGAGTCCAAGTCACGATGGGTGGCTCACCCTTCTCTTGATGCCTTGCGATCACTTGCTCCCACCAAATGAGAACATAGTCTTGGAAATCTAGAGATGCCATGGCGATCTTCTTTTCTTCGTCATAATTGTGAAGGCAAAATATCTTGTCGACCTTCAATGCCCATGAGAGATATTCTTCGGGATCGTTGCCGCTGTGGAACTTGGGCATGGTGAACTTGAGCTTGCCAAAATGTTGTTCCTCATCATGTCGTCGTTGGTGAGGTCGATCTTGCCGTAGTGGTGGATCGTCATCCTCATGCTCCGCTCGATTTGCTTGGCGCGGTGGTCTTGGAGGTGGAATCCAAGCTCGATTTCTCCTTTCTTGGCGCTCCTCAAGGTGAGCTTCTTCGTCTCATTGTTCATGTCGTAGCGCTTCTTCTTGTATGCGGCGGTTGCGGTCGTAAATGTCTTGGGTTGCTTTTCAGAGAGCACGTTGCGCTTCAAGTGCTTGTTCTTCTCGGCGTTGTTGTTCTTGCCAGAGGGCGTTACCGTCTTGGTCATCTTGCCTTGGACGTGGTCTAGCTTGACCTTGTTCTTGCCGCGCTTGTCGTTCTCATGCTCGAAGTCGGTCTTGTAACCCATTGCCATGAAATGGATTTTGTGGAGCTTAATGATCGTCATGATTGTTGCGCCGATGAGAACGTGCTCGAGATGGACTTGAGCGGGAAGAAGAATCCGAAGAGTGTCGACTTGAGTGACGCCGTCTTGAAGATGAAGTCGTGGAAGTGGCGTGGTTGGCCATCATGTCTCTCCATTCCTCCATTTGAGATGAAAACTTGGTGTCGAAGTAGTCCCTTGCTCGTGTTTCGGAGTGGCGCAAGTCGGTGGCGAGTTGCTCGATGCGATCTCCCAAAGCTTCACTTTCTTGGTGTAGCGCTCGTTGGACGCCGAAGAGATGACCCTTGGTGACGTAGTCGTGCATCTCATCTTGCTCTTCAAAGAGCGGGTTCGCCGATGTACTTGGCCTATCCATCATAGTCAACTGGTGGTGAGTAGGAAATGAGAGAACAATACCAAAGTTACCTTTTCCGATGATTGAGGATGTATCAAGTATCACTCAATGTAATGCAACAATAGTAGAATTGGTACCAGGTTTGTTTCTCACACCTACAAAGTAAGGCTTATGGAGTAGCTTGGTTAGGATGAGTGGCACAAAATTCAAGCAAGTGTTAGTCAAGATATCAAAAATGTTGAGAAGATTCACAAATTGCAAGTAAGACAAATAGATCAACACCCTAGTAGAACACTTGGAAACACACACATGAAGATGAATGGGATCCGCACAACCAAGGAATGAGCTCAAAATGTGGAACCACGGAAAATGCTCTTATTGCACGGATACTAGAGAGACACTAGCTCGATTGCTCAAATGGGCTAGATACGCTTGTGCACCAACCTAAGAGAGTAACGTGCTTGTCTTCAATCCCATGTATGATATGTATTTATGGTCCGATATGATGTACTATGCAAAAAAGGCTCAATGCTATTACTTACAAGCTCTTTGTTTCTTCTCTTTTGCTTAAAAGCTTTTTCTCTTTTTTTTAAACTATGCCAAAATGCTTGATGCGAGAGCCGATATCTAAGACAAGTAAGTAAGATATGCACGGGAGAGACTTATAGCACGATGATGATAGCAAGATAAATGCATGCTAAATGTAGCTATGCGGCGTAATCATATCACTAAGGTGCACAAAGAGCGTGGCCCGGCAATTCTCAACTTGCTAGTCTCGATGGGTAAGTGACGCAAAATGGCTCAAGGCTATCAATGCAATGGCAAGGGGTAAGTACTAGATGTCGTCGAGGTTACCGTCCTTGCTTACGGTTGGTATGAAATGAAGTGGTCGATGTCGAAGTCGAGGTCGGGGCGATGATGAATGGCGGTGATGATGATGTAGAACCGTCCCTAAGTAGCCGAAACACCTTAGGAAACGGCAACCGCAACTCAAAATCTCAATCAAACATGTGTGTTAGTGTGGAAGACGAAAGTGGTGCAAATGGGTGGTAAAATTGGACCAAAACACGAGCTGGAAAACCTCTCTGGTGAGGCCGTGCGCACGGGGTAAGTTGTGCCCATGTGCACGGGGTCCCGTGGGCACGGGGTCTCGGGGGCCCGTGCGCACGGGGTGTTCCTCCTACGCAAGAACACACCCAAATCCGTGGCTAAAATCAAAAATTTGGGAGAATTTGTTGGTGGGGAAGGTTGGGGATGGTGGATAGGGGTAGATCTAGTTGCCAAACAAGAAATTCGTGGACGAAATCAACAAAATCTCACAAGATCCAACAAATGCAAAAAATTTGGTATGGCTATTTTTTGTGGGGATTTCGAAATTGGAACAAAACAAAACAAAATCAGGCTAGAAAGTGGGGGGTGAGGACTCCAAGATGTGAATCAACCTTGCTCATGATACCAAGATGTTGTAGGGTAGAACCCTAAGTGAAGATCTTTTCACACTTGGAGGGGAAAAAGGGATGAACTCACAAGAACACAAGAGGCAAATCACTCAAACAAACCCAAATCACACATCCACTAGAGTAGCATACATGAGATCCACATGAATACATGAACAATCAAGGAAAGTAGCACAAAGGTAAGGTTCTTCCCACTCCAAAGGAGGTGAGGTCTTGATGATAGTCTTCTCCAAGAGGAGGTCTTGATATCCCTTGGGATCTTCTCCTAGGAGGTCTTGATCTCCAAGAGGAGTGGTAGATGAGCAAAGCCCTCTAAAATATCTCAATACACTTTGCTAACCCTAACAAATGTCTTGGGTACGAAATATATAGGAGTAGAGAGGTAAGGGATGAAGTGAGGGGCAAAACAGGAACAAGTTGGCCACCTCGCTGGGAGGGCCGTGCGCACGGGGTCAATGAGGCCCGTGCGCACGGGGCTCCCTTGGGCACGATACACGCCCGTGTGCATGGGGTGCTACAGCGTCTCGGCTCTGAGTAGCCCGTGGACGCGGGGTCTGGAGGGCCCATGCGCACGGGGTTGCCTGGGAGGTGTTGTCCACTTGTGGTTCTTCTCCTCTGTCTTCCTCGTGGCCTTGGCATGGTTCCCCTTGGACTTGGCGATGGTCCTTAGCTTCTTGGCAGTAGTCTCCTTCATACCTAATGACACACAACATTTCCTTGTGAGGTAGCATCAACGTTCCATCCATATCCATATGAAAGTCGCATAGGAGTGAGTTCACCTCGTTCTCGATGGCACGTGTGCGAACTCTTGTCATAGGTCCACTGGGTGCTTGGTGAGTTGGTGAGGTATCCATGGGGATGATCGAAGGATGCTCCGCATCAGAGAGCACTACCTCGGTCCTGGTTTATTGGTCCTCTTTGTATTTTGTGCCAAAATTTGACCATACTAGGTGGCGTGCGTGCAGCTGTTTGATTAGACAGGATGAGTGCGAGAAGTCCACCGCGTAGGCTCGACGGGACGCGTGTGAGCACTCCACCGCACAGGCTCGATGGGACGCGTGCGACCAGTCCACCGCGCAGGCTTGACGGGACGCGTGCGAGCAGTCTGCCGCGTAGGCTCACCGGGAAGCAAGCTCTTTGACCTCCACCCGCCGCCTCGCTCCGAACTTCTCCATTAATGGCGGCCGAGCAGGCTCACCAGGAAGCGAGCTCTTTGACCTCCACCCGCCGCTTTGCTCCCAACTTCTCCATTAATGGCGGTCAAGCCACTGTTTAACACGGTTAATGCACCTGGACGGAGGGTGTTAGCTTGTGATCCCATGTCCCCGCTCAACGCTAGCATTGTTTTGTTCGTGCCTCGCTGAGAACGTGACTTTTTGCCTATTTTCGACTCGTATACATGTACCTACGAGGTTACGAATGAAATAATATGACGACAAATTTACAATGGCAACAGATAATAATTGTCTTACATATTCCGAATAATTTAAAATACCACATGCGGCAACGCCCAAAAGACACAGGGGCAAGAGAAGAAGGAAGTCGCAGACAATGATCTGGGTCGCTGCTCTCTACTTCTCGATGGATCGCTGGGCGAGGAGTTCCTCCAGCTCCTTCTTCACATCCTCATGACTTTGCTTGACAACAGCCACAGATTCCTCCACCTACAGCTCGCGCTCGATGCGGAGCTTCTTCAAGTCATCCCTAAGTTCATGGACGACAGATGTCAGTGTCATCCGCGAGGCACTGCTCTTCTCATGCAGCTTCTTCCAACCGGTGGCCTCCTCCTTCTGCTTGTCGAGCTCCTTGTGGACCTTCGCATTGTCACCCATGAGTTGCACAACGAGGCCAATCGCCGTATCAACCGAGGCATCGCTAATCTCGAGCAGCTTCACCAAGCCAGCGACCAGCTCCTGCTGGTGAATTAGGCCAGCGAGAATGTCGTCATCGCTGGCTAAGGACTTCAGCCCCGCCAGCTCGTCGAGTTTGCCGATGCGGCGAGTGCGCTTGTGAGAGCCCTCGCCTGCCCGTGAGAGCTCGTTCGAGGGCTCTGTGGCGCGGCAGGACATCTCTACTGCGGCTACCGCGTTGAGGCGGGACCTCTCTAGTGCTTCTGCGGCCTTGGTCTTTGCTCCCTGGTTATATGTCGACCCAGAACTCCTCCTACCGGCCATGGAAGATGCAAGGAACGATTTAACAGGAAAGACCTGTTTTTTTGGTGATGAGGAGAGGAATGTGTAGTAATTTTCGAGTGGGTAGTTTTTATAGCCCAGTGCTAAGTGGGAACACGTTTAGGTTTGATCGGTGTGAACAGATTTGCAATTACTTATTGCGTGGTAATTTGGAATGTGATGGGAAACAAGCTCAAAATTTATTGATGGTTTTCGGTTCGAAGCTCAAAACGGTTCCCGGATGGCGTACGTGGGCCCGCATTCTCGGATGTGTACATGTCTGTCCAGTATCACAAACAGTCCAGATATCGTCAGCATGTCCGATGCATGGGCTGTCTCGCCTCCCACGCGTGCCAGATGGTTGACCAGAACTGCTATACGCAGGTGGTTGCTCACCGTTGAGGCGGCCGCGGCTCGCTCTGCTTGTGTCCCTTCGCGTGCTCTGCTTGACATTGAGGCGGCCGCGGCGCGCTCTGCTCATGTCCCTCCGCACGCGCTCTTTCAGCGGTTGGGGCCGGCGCACGATCGCATTTTGGGCGCCATATGCATGCGGTTGAGTCCGCGCGCGTCGCTACGATGCAGTTAATACGTGCGGCACGATGCAGTTACGCACTGCAACAACTGCCATCTGCGCGCGCCAATACTCCAGGCTGTTCGGCCTCCCCATTTATTCCCATGGCCATTATAACCTTAGTCTCTTCAACCTTTCGATCGTGCCCACAACACAACAAGCACACCCATGATGACACATAGAGAGAGGATATCCAGTGGCGCTCCAATGGAGTTCGGCGTGCATAGTGTGGACACCCACGTGAGGGGGAAGGACCTCTTGGTGGTGTACACCATCGACCTGGCCGTGGTGGAGGACTCCATCAACACCATGGAGCAATTGCTTGCTAAGGATGACAAGTACAAAGTGGTCGGCTTCGACCTCCAGTACACCGCCGGTCATCCCGGGGTTGATCAGACGGTTGCGGTTGCCCAGTTGTGCATGGCCCATCACGTCCTCGTCTACCACTACTGCCTGGCCACAAGGCCTTGTGAGCGTTTTGCCAGGTTTGTCAACAGCCCCAACTACAAGTTCGCTACGGTGGACACTGCCGGCGATGTAAAAGCGCTCCAGATTTCGGGCTTGGCCTGCCCAAAGCTTGTCGACATCCGTGGCCACTACAGGGTCTGGGGCAGAACAAAGGACTCACTGGTTGAACTCGCTGCGGCCCTCATCGACCCCTCCAATGAAAACATGAAGGTCCCAGAAAAATCCTGCAGCCTGGCATGGTGCCTGGGTGCGGAGACTGGATGAAGCTCACCTCAAGTTTGTAGCCAAGAATGTGTACACATGCTACGAGATGCACAGGCGGATCGTCGACATGAGGGAGTGCCTCCTTCCTGTAAACGACGAGGGATCGAGCCACCAGCAGAGCAGCAGCGGCAAGCGTCACAAGAAGAAGTAGATGATGATTAGATATGATCGTTTATCCTAGTTTATTATGCATGTAATTGTTTACTTTGGTGTGTGTAGTCAGTTATGTAATTGGATGTTTAATTTGGTTATGCAATCATGTCCTTATAAGTATATATGTTGTTGTTCTGTAGACAGAGTATAGATGTTGTGCCGACAGAGCAAATCACATCGCCCATGGGCTAAACTAGGGAACCCGTTCAATCGCTGACAATTGTATACCAGCAAGCGTTTGCCTACAATACACATGGCTTATTAGCAGGAATCATCTGTGTTGTTATCGGTCTTCCCACACATTTCTCATTACTGACCTGTTTGCCGCGTATCACACACATCTTCTTAAGTTGAACCGTTTCAATTGTGTTGGGTAAGCGCAAACAGTTCATCCAAGTGAACTGTATGCCGTTTATCGCACACACCTTAATCTGGCTGACCATTTCTCTTGTGTTGGGTAATCGCAAACACCTCGATTTGGCTGACCGTTTTTATTGTTCTGGCTCATCGCAAACAATTCGTATGAATCAACTGTATGCCACGTATCGCACACGCAGCTCAAATCTGAATCATGCTTGATGTCTCTGCCATCGCACACAGTTCGTCTTATTGGTGACGGTTTTATTATGATACCGTTTGCGATTCATGCGTCGCACACAGTTTGGTCGGGGGGTCTTTGATTCATGTGTTGCGTTAGCAGTAGTGCATTTTTAGGGGTCATCATTGATGGGTAAACCGAATCAATAGGGACTTCTACATGTGTTCTCTTGTGAATCTCACCAACACATTAGTCCCTCAACCAAGTTTGTTGTTAATACTCCAAAATCAACAAGGTGTGGCACTAGATGCACTAACACTCATAATGATCAATCCATGCTCGATACTTCTTCTACTGGTTCCTTTATGAAGAGAACTATTGAATTCAAATGGGATCTTCTGGAAAGAATTAAACACAACTCCGAAGATTGGGAAATCGACAAAGGTAAAGAGTCAGGAATAAAATTTGAGTTTGATTGTGTTAAATCTTTTATGGAAATTGATGCATTTCATAAGTTAGTACTAAATACGGACTTGACTCTGAGATAGTAGCTACTTTTTGTGAATCATTCACTACTCATGATGATCTCCCTAAGGAGAAATGGTTCAAGTTTCATCCACCTATTGAAGTAAAGGAAGAACCTATTATAGCTAAAGAAGAAACAATCATTTATAATGTTGATCCAGTTGTGCCTACTGCTTATATTGAGAAACCTCCTTTCCCTATTTGGATTAAGGAACATGCTAAAGCTTAAACTGTGGTTAATAAAAGTAATATTAAACCAATTAAACCCTCTAGACAAATTAGAGTAGAACCTAATGTTGTAATGATTAAAGATCTTTTGGTTGATAATATTGATGGACATGTCATATATTTTTGTGATGAAGCAACTAGAATTGCTAAGCCAGAAACCGAAGATAAAAATAAACATGTAATTGGCATGCCTGTTATTTCTGTTAAAATTGGAGATCATTGCTATCATGGTTTATGTGATATTGGTGCTAGTGTGAGTGTTATTCCATTTTCTGTTTATCAAGAAGTCATGAATGATATTGCACCTGTTGAGATTGAAGTTAGGGATAATTGGTTTTATGCCCTTAGTTGTGTCCCCCTCGGCGGCATTGCCCCTAGTTTCTGAAAACACGCGGTCTTGCCCAACCCACTTTGGTCGTCTTGTGCTTTTGCCCTTTGACCATTTGACCATCACTTTGAAAACTTCATAACTAATTCATACTAAATCAGAAAAATGCAAATAAGATACCAAAATGTTTGGAAAAACATCGCCTATATGTCAATGTCACTTGCATTCATGACAAAAGTTTTGGTAAGTGCCCATCCGAGTTTTAGCTCTTATGATACCACCATGAACAGTAAAATCTAAAAAAATTCAAAAAATTCAAAAAAAAGTTGGTGGCAAAGAATGACAAATGTTTTAAGTGCTTGCCAAGTTTCATCAGGGAATGACAAATGTTTTTTTGAATTTTGCTAGATTTTACTGTTCATGGTGGTATCATAAGAGCTAAAACTCGGATGGAATCTTACCAACACTTTTGTCATGAATGCAAGTGACATTGACATATAGGCGATGTTTTTTCAAACATTTTGGTATCTTATTTGCATTTTTCTGATTTAGTATGAATTAGTTATGGAGTTTTCAAAGTGACGGTCAAACGGTCAAAGGGCAAAAGCACAAGACGACCAAAGTGGGTTGCGCAAGACCGCGTGTTTTCAAAAACTAGGGGCAATCCTGTCGAGGGGGACACAACTAAGGGCATAAAACCAATTATCCCTTGAAGATATTGATGTTACTATTAAGCTTGCAAACAGAGATACTATTTCACCACTTGGGATTGTTAGAGATGTTGAAGTCTTGTGTGGTAAGATCAATTACCCTACTGATTTTCTTGTTCTTGGATCATCACAAGATGATTTTTGTCCCATTATATTTGGTAGACCTTTCTTGAATACGGTTAATGCTAAGATTGATTGTAATAGGGAAATGGTCAGTGTTAATTTTGGTGATGTATCTCATGAGTTTAATTTCTCTAAGTTTCATAGACAACCTCATGATAAAGAATTACCTAATAAAGATGAAATTATTGGTCTTGCTTCTATTGTTGTTCCTCCTACTGATCCTTTAGAACAATATTTGCTAGACCATGAAAATGATATGCATATGAATGAAAGAAATGAAATAGATGAAATATTCTTTAGACAAACACCTATTCTTAAACATAATTTACCTGTTGAAACTCTTGGAGACCCTCTCCCACCTAAGAGTGACCCTGTGTTTGAACTAAAGAAACTACCTGATACACTTAAATATGCTTATCTTGATGAAAAGAAGATATATCTAGTTATTATCAGTGCTAACCTTTCAGAGCATGAAGAAAAGAGATTGCTTAAAACTCAGAGGAAGCACCGTGCTGCTATTGGATATACTCTGGATGATCTTAAGGGCATTAGTCCCCCTTTATGCCAGCACAAGATTAATATGGAGCCAGATGCTAAACCCGTTGTTGATCATCAACGACGTCTGAATCCTAAGATGAAGGATGTTGTAAGAACTGAAATGTTAAAGCTTCTAGAGGCAGCAATAATTTATCCTATAGCTGATAGTAGATGGGTAAGTCCTGTTCATTGTGTTCCTAAGAAAGGAGGCTGTCGTGGCGTACGATGATCTATGGGATCCAGACGATCCCTTTGCGGTTCGGCTATGGGAATCGACATGTACAAAGAGCGGGATCGATAGATGCAAGAACACATAGCGATTTATCCAAGTTCGAGCCGCCTTGAGGCGTAAAACCCTACTCCTGCTTTGGTGGTTTGATTGTGTTTGAGCTCAACGTACAAAGGAGCGCAATTTTTCCGGCAAGGTGCGCGGGAAGTGCAGCTGCTACGCGTAATTGAGCTAAGAGTCGACCTCTCTACCAGTAGCCATGGGCCTCCATTTATAGGCCAAGGGGTTACCACAGTGGCTAAGATGGTAATTACAGGGTATGAACAGTGATTGCACTGTTAGCATGCCTATCTCTAACGAGGTAGGATAAAAGCATTAAATGCACCGTTAGGTGCTACGCTGGGGAGGTGAGTTCCGGCAATTGTTCTGCACCGCTCGTCCAGCTGCCCTTCTGTTATCTTGACACGACCTAGGGACGGGTGTCATTAAAGCTAATCTTTGGGTGGCGGGCTGACACATGCCCTGACAAGCTATGCCTGGTTGCCTGCCCGCTCGACACCTATCAATGCGTGCTTATCTGGTTGATGATGAGGTGGAGCGGCAATGAGACAGAAAGAGCCTGCCGGCACAGAGCTTTGCCGGACCTTCACTTTGCCGGTGCGGAGCTTGCCGGCAAGGGTAATCTTGATCTTCAATACTACACTGGTACTCCTCGACGACCTGCCTCGAGGTCTTCTCCATGGTCTTGTCAACCTAGTCTAGAGCCTTGACGGAAGCAATCCTCCGGCAAGCCCTTGCCGCCGGGGAGGCTGCAACTGTCTGTGCATAAGTCAGGGTATGATAACACCCATGTTTTCATACACCAACAGGAGCCCCTGGGCCTGGGCCACATGCGCGCGTGAGGCGTCATTGGGCTAGACCCAAACAGATGCACAGACACACGTGGCGCAGAATTACTGCCGCAATCTTTGCTTTTACGATTTACCCACGACGCGCGTTGAATGCGGGATGTGGGAGAGGTGGAACGAAATGGCGAGTGGGAGAGTGCGCCTGCAAAAGCTCATCCACGTCAGGCAGTAAAGAGCCAGCCCCTCGCGCCTTCCCCATAAAAAGGTACACGCGAAGGGGCGCTGCTCATCTACTTCCCTTCTTCCCCAATCTAGCAGCCGCTCCCGTCTTCAACCTCGCGCAAGAACAGAGCGCACCGCTTGTGCACAGCCCCGCCCAGCCACCACTAAGTCTCCCCCCTCAGAGCTCGCCATGGCGCTGAAGAGAGCCATGAAGCCCATCGATTCGGCGGCGGAGGAGAAGAAAGCCACTAAAGCAGCGCGGCGGCGGGTTAATGCCGTTTTTCCGCCGGCGCTCACAGAGGACGACCTGACGAGGAAGTACTCGTACGTGTATGCGAGGAAGACGAAGGACCACGAGGCCACGGTGGTGCTCCCAGGATCCCTTCCTCCCGCAAATGACCAATACCACTTCTTTGCCGGGTACTTTTATTGCAGGCTGTGCCCGCCTTTCTCTGATTTCTTTGTAGAGGTGATGAACACCTTCGGGTTTAGATTGCTAGATTTCACACCCAATGCGGTCACCTGCTTGTCGATCTTCGCGCATTTGTGTGAAAACTTTGTGGGAATTGCCCCAAATGTTGCCCTATTCTGGAATTTCTTAATTCCCCGGGTCGAGGACGACTCCCTTTCCACCAATGTCACTTGGATTCCAAGGGGAAATCTGAAGAAGCACTACTTGGATGGCAAGCTGCACATCAATTGGAACGAGTGGCGGGCCGATTGGTGCTGGATCAAGCAGCAGGACTTCCCGGCATTATGTCACCTCGGAACCGAGAAGATTGAGAAAGCCGCCAACTGGAGCAACATTGACCCCAACGATGCCAAGCTTGGGGTGGCACTATACCGAATCCTTGCCCTCAAGGAGGCTGGCTTGATGATCGAGATGGTGGGAGCGGATTTCACTCGCCGCCGGATCGCCCCGCTGCAGCACAGAGGAGGCCAAAAAGCGTGGGATTACAAGATCCCTGCTGATACAATGCGTCTGCATCCAGGCCTCAACGACAACTTGACGGTAATGGAGCATTATTGGCTCATTTGTCAGCTCTTCAACAAGGGCTGCAACTTCCACCTGCCAACAAAGGTGATCCCACTTTGCAACAACACCGCCAAGGCCTCCATCTTAGCAATGATGTCGGACTGTGACGCCAAGATAGTTTTGAGCACATGGAAGGTACCAGCAAGAAGGAAGTGGAGAGCTGGTTTGCTGTCCTGGTGGAGAAAGCTATCAGAGTCAAAGATGATATGCTTCATCCGACAAAGGACGACGAGGAGCAGTTCCTTATCACAAGAGCTAAGGAGCTCAAGAAGGTAGCTCATTCTCGGGCGTCTAAGGCCGCCGGCAGTGGGGGATGCACCAAAGGCCAAGCTGAAGAGCAGGCCACAGCTTCGAGAACTAGCGGAGGAGACCGCACCCAAGAGCATGCGAAAGAGCATGTGGGCGAGGAGGACCAAACTAAGGAATCAGAGGAAGAAGAAGAGCAGCCCGAGGAATCTTCAGATGAAGAGGAAGAGGAGGAAGCACCTCGCCCTCCTCGTACCAAAGTGAAGACTGCCATCGCCAAGAAGCCTGCCCAGAAGAAGGCAGTGCACACCGAGCCGACAAGTAAGGAACTTGTCGGCATCAAGGCAGCAGCTGCAGCTTCCCGGGGTCAACCTTCTTGGCGCCAGCCTCCTCGCGGAGCCGCTTCCAGGCAACCAACTTCACCAACAGTAGAAAGCGAGGGTGCGTCACAGCCCCTGGCTCTGTCAAGAGCCAAGCGGGCTAGGAAGACGCCGCCACCACCTACACCCTCCGAGGCAAATGACACGATGCACTGGGACCTATCTGTCCTTAGTGATCGTGAAGAGGAGGAAGAGTAAGTCTGTCTTCTTCATCCATCATTCTTACAATTATCTTGATACTATTGTTGAACTAATCATCTTGACCATTCTGATCTTGCAGGGATGAGGTGCCCATGGCGGAAAGGCAAAGGAAGAAGCCTAGAACCGCCGAAAAGGGCAAGACGGCAACAGGCACAGACCAAGGTATCACCTCGTCTGAGGTTGCCGGCTCGAGCCCGCAGCGTGAGGCTCACATCCAATTACGGTTGGCAAGCACCATTATCGAGTCTTGTGCAATGGAGACCGACAAGGAATCGGGAAGCGGCCAGCCAGAAGGAGAGCTCCAAGGAACGGATCCCTTGACGGCACCCTCAACCTCTGAACCGTCGCCAAGATCTTCACCGGCAAGGAGCAGCCCTCCTCCAGAGGAGCACCAAGAAGAGCTCGCCCGCATTGAGGCCCCTCTGGCAACTAACGTTGCCGGAGACCGAGCGACAGCGACCGAGGTTGCTGGAGGAAGAACGCATCCCCTCCACATGCTCATCAAGGTAAGTTCCTTTCCAGATGTAATCTTATCCTTGTCAATCTTTCTTTTTTGTTTTCTTGAACTTGTCCTGAAATTTCGATTTTATCTTGCTCTCTGCTTCTTTCCTGTCTTATAGAACCAACCTCTCCGGAAGAGGGGGAGGTCTCTGTGGAGGAGATTGCGAAGAGCACCGCAAACGAGGCCGCCAAGATCTCTGCCAAAGAGGCCGCTGTGTCCGCCGCTGAGGAGGCCAGGAAAACTCCCGAAGAGCCTGGCAAGCTCTCCGGAAACACATCTGACCTTGTCATAGCTGATGCTGAGATGGGAGAGGCTGGCAGCGACAAGCCAAGCACTGTCGTTCATCTCAGTGCACCTGAGACGCGGGCTCTGGCGGGTCCCTTGGAACCTATCAATCAGCAGCATAAATCCGGAGCCCCTAGCTCATCCGGTGCTGGGGAACCTGCCTTCGAAGATGCAATCACAGAAATCATGGCACCTTTCTCCAGCAGCGTCACAGTACTAGACAGCTCTGACGACGGCGCTGCACACCTTGCCTTCTTGAAGACGATGGCTGCCTGCTACTTGTGAACTGTGTTGGGATTTCCCCGAAGAGGAGAGGATGATGCAGTACAGTAGAGATAAGTATTTCCCTCACTTAAGAACCAAGGTTATCAATCCAGTAGGAGAACCACACAGAACCCCGTTAGCAGCACCTACACACACAAAAGCAAACACTTGCACCCAACACAAATAAGAGGGTTGTTAATCCCCTTAGCGGTCACTTGCAAGGATTAATTCTGATAGTGATAGATAGAAAAGTAAATTACAAAAGAAAATAAAAGTAAATAAATTGAAGCAAGATATTTTTGGATTTTAATATAGTATAAAAGTAGACCTGGGGGCCATAGTTTTCACTAGAGGCTTCTCTCTCGAACACATAGCATATGGTGGGTAAACAAATTACTATTGGGGAATTGATAGAAAACGCATAGTTATGAAGATATTCAAGGCAATGATCATGTATATAGGCATCATGTCCGAGAGAAGTAGACCAACTCCTGTCTGCATCTACTACTATTACTCCACCCATCGACCGCTATCGAGCATGCATCTAGGGTATTAAGTATAAAACAGAGTAACGCCTTAAGCAAGATGACATGATGTAGACAAAGTAAACTCAAGCAATATGATTAAACCCCATATTTTTATCCTTAATGGCAACAATACACATACATGTCTTGTCCATTTCTGTCACTGGGATATAGAACACCGCAAGATTGAACCCATCACAAAGCACCTCTCCCATTGCAAGATAAATCAATCTAGTTGGCCAAACCAAATTGATAGATCAGAGAGAAATACAAAGCTATAACAATCATGCATAAAAGAGTTCAGAGAAGACTCAAATATTTCTCATGAATAATTTGATCATAAACCCACAATTCATCGGATCCCAACAAACACACCACAAAAGAAGATTACATCGAATAGAACTCCAAGAACATCGAGGAGAACATGGTATTGAAGATCAAAGAGAGAGAAGAAGCCATCTAGCTACTAGCTATGGACCCGTAGGTCTGTGGTAAACTACTCACACATTATCGGAAGGACGGCAAGGTTGATGAAAAAGCCCTCCGTGATCGATTCCCCCTCCGACAGAGTACTGGAAAAGGCCTCCAGATGGGATCGCAGAAGAACAGAGGCTTGCAGTGGCGGAAAGGTTTTCTCTTCTGTCTTTCTGGTATATTGGGAATATTTGGGAATTTATAGCGCTGGAATTAGGTCAAGAGGTGCCACGAGGGGCCCACAAGCCTGGGGGCGCCTACCCCCTGGGCGCGCCCTCCGGGCTTGTCGTTCCCTTGTGACTCTTCTGGTCTTCTCCCGAAGCTTCTAGGGTCCCTTCTGGTCCAGAAAAAATTAATCCAAAGTTTTTTCTTCGTTTGGACTCTGTTTGATAATGATTTTATGAAAAGGCAAAAATAGGCAAAAAAACAGCAACTTGCACTGGGCACTAGGTTAATAGGTTAGTCCCAAAAAATGATATATAATTGCATATAAAACATCCAAGATTGATACTATAATAGCATGGAACAATCAAAAATTATAGATACATTGGAGACGTATCAAGCATCCCCAAGCTTAATTCCTGCTCATCCTCGAGTAGGTAAATGATAAAAACAGAATTTTTGATGTGGAATGCTACCTAACATGTTTCATCATGTAATTCTCTTTTACGGTATGAATATTAAGATCTGAATGATTCAAAGCAATAGTCTATAATTTGATATAAAGACATCAATATTTAGGCATACTAACAAACAATCATGCCTTTCAAAATAAAAATGTTAAAGAAAGTTATCCCTACAAAATCACATAATCCTGTCATGCTCCATCTTCTTAACATAAAGTATTTATCATGCACAACCCCGGAGACAATCAAGCAATTGGTTCATACTTTTTAACGCGCTTCAGCTTTTTCAACCCCCACGCAATACATGAGCGCAAGCCATGGATATAGCACTATGGGTGGAATAGAATGATGATAGAGATTAATAAGAGGACATCAAAAAGAGTAGATAGTCTCACATCAACGAGGCTAATCAACGGGCTATGGAGATGCCAATCAATTGATGTCAATGCGAGGAGTAGGGATTGTCATGCAACGGACGCACTAAGAGCTATAAGTGTATGAAAGCTCAAAATAAAAACTAAGTGGGTGTGCATCCAACTTGCTTGCTCATGAAGACCTCGAGCATTTGAGGAAGCCCATCATCGGAATATACAAGCCAAATTCTATAATGTAAAAATTCCCACTAGTATATGAAAGTGACAAATCATGGAGACTCTCTATATGAAGAACATGGTGCTACTTTGAAGCACAAGTGTGGTAAAAGGATAGTAGCATTGCCCCTTCTCTCTTTTTCTCTCATTTTTTTTCTTTTCTCTTTTCATTTTTTTTAGAATAATATCATGAACCTAACATGTTTCATCATGTAATCTCTCTTACGGTATGAATAATAAGATCCGAATGATTCAAAGCAATAGTCTAGAATTTGATATAAAGACATCAATACTCAGGCATACTAACAAACAATCATGCATTTCAAAATAAAAATGCTAAAGAAAGTTGTCCCTACAAAATCATATAATCCTGTCATGCTCCATCTTCTTAACACAAAGTATTTATCATGCACAACCCCGGTTTTAGCCAAGCAATTGGTTCATACTTTTTAACGTGCTTCAGCTTTTTCAACCCCCACGCAATACATGAGCGCAAGCCATGGATATAGCACTATGGGTGGAATAGAGTGTGGTGGTAGAGATTAATAAGGGGAAGTCAAAAATAAGAAGATAGTCTCACATCAACGCGGCTAATTAACGGGCTATGGAGATGCCCATCAATTGATGTCAATGCAAGGAGTAGGGATTGCATGCAACGGATGCACTAAGAGCTATAAGTGTATGAAAGCTCAACATGAAAACTAAGTGGGTCTGCGTCTAACTTGCTTGCTCATGAAGACCTCGGACATTTGAGGAAGCCCATCGTCGGAATATACAAGCCAAGTTCTATAATGAAAAATTCCCACTAATATATGAAAGTGACAACATAGGAGACTCTCTATATGAAAAACATGGTGCTACTTTGAAGCACAAGCATGGAAAAAGATAGTAACACTGCCCCTTCTCTCTTTTTCTCTCATTTTTTTTCACTGGGCTCTTTTTGGCCTCTTTTTTTTATCTCCTCACTGGGACAATGCTCTAATAATGATGATCGTCACACTTCTATTTACTTACAACTCAAAAATTACAACTCGATACTAGAACAAATATGACTCTATATGAATGCCTCTGTCAGTGTACGAGGATGTGCAATGACACTAGCGTAACATGTATGAAAATGATGAACGGTGGCTGAGCCACAAATACTATGTCAGCTATATGATCATGCAAAGCAATATGACAATGATGATGTGTGTCATATAAAAAGAACGGTGGAAGTTGCATGGCAATATATCTCGGAATGGCTATGGAAATGCCATAATAGGTAGGTATGGTGGCTGTTTTGAGGAAGATATAAGGAGGCTTATGTGTGATAGAGCGTATCATATCACGGGGTTTGGATGCACCGGCGAAGTTTGCACCGACTCTCGATGTGAGAAAGGGCAATGCACGGTACCGAAGAGGCTAGCAAATTGGGGAAGGGTGAGAGTGCGTATAATCCATGGACTCACATTAGTCATAAAGAACTCACATACTTATTGCGAAAGTTTATTAGCCCTCGAAGCAAAGTAACACTACGCATGCCCCTAGGGGGGAGGTTCGTAGGAGTTAACCATCGCACGCCCCCGACCACCCCGCAAAGGAAGACAACCAAGAATAAATCATGCTCCAACTTCTTAGCATAATGACAGACCATACGTGCATGCTTCGGGAATCACAAACCTTAACACCAATATTATTACTAAACCACAATTATCTACTAGCACCTCCCACATATTACCATCTTAATATCGCAAAACTATTGCAAGGAATCAAACTTATCATATTCAGTGATCTACATGAAAGTTTTTATTATATCCCTCTTGAATACCTATCATATTAGGACCAAATTCATAACCCGTGCATATTACCATTGCTATTTATTAGACTCTCAAAAATATATAAGTGAAGCATGAGAGTGCAACTATTTCTTTAAAATATAACCACTGTCGTGCTCTAAAAGATATAAGTGAAGCACTAGAGCAACTGCCAAGCTCAAAAGATATAAGTGAAGCACATAGAGTATTCTAACAAATCAAAAATAATGTGTGTCCCTCTCAAAAAGGTGTGTTCATCAAACATGATTGTGGAAAACTAAAAAGCAAACAAAAGCAAGCAAACTATAGCACAACACGCTCCAAGTAAAACACATATCATGTGATGAATAAAAATATAGCTCCAAGTGATATACCGATAGATTGTAGACGAAAGAGGGGATGCCATCCGGGGCATCCCAAGCTTAGACGCTTGAGTCTTCCTTGAATATTACCTTGGTGTACCTTGGGCATCCCCAAGCTTAGGCTCTTGCCGCTCCTTATTCCTTTATCCATCGTAGTCTCACCCAAAACTTGAAAACTTCAGCACACAAAACTCAACAAAAACCTCGTGAGATCCGTTAGTGTAACAAATAAATCTTAAACTTTAGGTACTGCTGTAAATTGATTAATATTTAATATTGTCATAATTATACTGTATTCCAACTTCCCCATGGCTTATACCCCCCGATACGATCCATAGATTCATCAAAATAAGCAAACTATGCAACAAAAACAGAATCTGTCTAAAACAGAACAGTATGTAAACATCTATTTAAAATCCATACTTCTGTAACTTCAAAAATTCTGAAAAATTAGGACAACGTAAATAATTCATATACCAATATTGTGTAAAAATTTCAGATTTTTCTTATTCTCCAGTACTGAACTACAAATCAAATACTGGACGCAAAACTTTCTATTTTCCAAACAGCATCAATTATACTATCATCCAAATCATCCCAAAGGTATTACTTGGCACAAACACTAATTAAAATATAAAAAACAATCATAACAGAGCCTACAATTTTGTGACACAAGAAAATAAAATTTTTCAATAAAAATAAATATTGGGTTGCCTCCCAACAAGCGCTATTGTTTTATGCCCCTAGCTAGGCATAATGCATTGTTTCAAGTTCTATAATAAAAGTAAGGGAGATCATCCATGCTCATCTCATACTCCCTTCTTTCAGCAGCAAGATTCCTATGCGGTAAGCAAAAGTAATCAAAAGGCCTAAATTTAATGGGGTAAAGATCCGTAAGATCAAGTTTAGGTGGAGGAGATTCCTCCTTTGGCCCTTTGTAAGTGATGACTATCTCTTCATTGTACATGTTCCTTTGTATATGTTCCTTTAGTTTTTTTCTCAAGAACAAGTCCCAATCCATTATTTTGTATAGCAAAATTATCATTAAGCTCAAAAAATTTATCAAGTAAAATAGATGGGGGAACCTTTTTTCGAAGATTCTCATTGTAAACAGCATAGTCTGGAGATTGTAATCTCCTCATTTCCTCTTGGTTGTAATGAATTTCTTCTATAGGAGGACATCCACTATTTATATTATAATAGGCAAATATTTCACGGGCCTCTTTCATGATATGGCCAAATTCATAGGCTAGGAATATAGTAACTACACGTTTGACAGAAGGATCATGGATGTTCGAAAATTCTAGAAGTATCCTTTGTATAGCGGGATGCATATGCACAAATTGTCTTTCAAATTTAACTATAAGCAAAGATATGGCATCCGCAAGGCTAGAAGTTTTATTAAGAATTGACCCTCCTAACATAGGTAATGTGCCAGCACAAGTAAAGAAATCCTGAATAACACCTTTTCCAATAATATTACCACTACCTATACGGAGTTTTTTAGTATGCATGATAGTGGGGTTTTCTTCATCAGGATCATCATTAGCAAGATTGTTTAGTTTTTCCTTAGCAACTTCAGAAAAGCTTCTTTTATTTTTTTTCATTATTCATAAGCTTCCAAAGAATAGACGGATTGTCTAAAGACTTCGCACTAGTGGCGGGAAAGTCACTAACTTTTTCAAACTCAGACATGATGGCAATTTCAAGCACGCAAACTAGCAAACAAGCAAACGAAAATATTTTTGTGTTTTTGTAAAATTGTTTTAGAAGTGGGGGAGATGAAAATGAGAGGCAAATGCAAATAAAAGGCAAATGAAAATAAGAGCAAGTGGATGATAGTTTGTGCCAAGGTACTTGATAGGTTTTGGTGATGTCTCCCCGACAACGACGCCAGAAATTCACAAGTTGATGGGAGACTGCTTTGCGTGACTTCTCCCCGGCAACGGCGCCAGAAATTCTTCCTGCTACTTGTGAACTGCGTTGAGAGTTACCCGAAGAGGAGAGGATGATGCAGTACAGTAGAGATAAGTATTTCCCTCAGTTAAGAACCAAGGTTATCAATCCAGTAGGAGAACCACATAGAACCCCGTTAGCAGCACCTACACACAAAAGCAAACAGTTGCACCCAACGCAAATAAGAGGGTTGTCAATCCCCTTAGCGGTCACTTGCAAGGATTAATTCTGATAGTGATAGATAGAAAAGTAAATTGCAAAAGAAAATGAAAGTAAATAAATTGTAGCAAGGTATTTTTGGATTAATATATGATAAAAGTAGACCCGGGGGCCATAGTTTTCACTAGAGGCTTCTCTCTCAAACACATAGCATACGGTGGGTAAACAAATTACTGTTGGGCAATTGATAGAAAAGTGCATAATTATGATGATATTCAAGGTAATGATCATGTATATAGGCATCACGTCCGAGACAAGTAGACTGACTCCTGCCTGCATCTACTACAATTACTCCACCCATCGACCTCTATCCAGCATGCATCTAGGGTATTAAGTATAAAACAGAGTAACGCCTTAAGCAAGATGACATGATGTAGACAAAGTAAACTCAAGCAATATGATTAAACCCCATATTTTTATCCTTAATGGCAACAATACAAATACGTGTCTTGTCCCTTTCTGTCACTGGGATATAGAACACCGCAGGATTGAACCCATCACAAAGCACCTCTCCCATTGCAAGATAAATCAATCTAGTTGGCCAAACCAAACGGATAGATCGGAGAGAAATACAAAGCTATAACAATCATGCATAAAAGAGTTCAGAGAAGACTCAAATATTTCTCATGAATAATCTGATCATAAACCCACAATTCATCGGATCCCAACAAACACACCGCAAAAGAAGATTACATCGAATAGAACTCCAAGAACATCGAGGAGAACATGGTATTGAAGATCAAAGAGAGAGAAGAAGCCATCTAGCTACTAGCTATGGACCCGTAGGTCTATGGTAAACTACTCACACATCATCGGTAGGGCAGCAAGGTTGATGAAGAAGCTCTCCGTGATCGATTCCCCTTCCGGTAGAGTACCGAAAAAGGCCTCCAGATGGGATCGCGGAAGAACAGAGGCTTGCGGCGGCGGAAAGGTTTTCTCTTCTGTCTTTCTGGTATATTGGGAATATTTGGGAATTTATAGCTCTGGAATTAGGTCAAGAGGTGCCACGAGAGGCCCACAAGCCTGGGGGGCGTGCCTACCCCCTAGGCGCGCCCTCCGGGCTTGTCGCTCCCGCGTGACTCTTCTGGTCTTCTCCCGAAGCTTCTAGGGTCCCTTCTGGTCCAGAAAAAATTAATCCAAAGTTTTTTTTTCGTTTGGACTCCGTTTGATAATGATTTTCTGAAAAGGCAAAAATAGGCAAAAACAACAACTGGCACTGGGCACTAGGTTAATAGGTTAGTCCCAAAAAATGATATATAATTGCATATAAAACATCCAAGATTGATACTATAATAGCATGGAACAATAAAAAATTATAAATACGTTGGAGATGTATCACTGCCGGCTTCAAGGACGTGCAAGATCACTATGGCAAGCGCTGGGAGAAGCTCCACACGTAGCAACAAGTCGTGGAGCTGGCTAAACAGAAGCTAGAAGAGAAGGCGGAAGAGATCCGCTGGTGGTACAATGAGAAGTCCCAAAGCATCAGGAGGCAGGATGAAAGACTTGCCGCTACTAAGGAGAAGGCAGCGGCCTTGGACGGCAGGTTGGCAGAGCGCGAAACGCAGCTCGTCGCCAAAAAGAAAGACCTTGCCGCCCGAGAAGAAGCACTTGCCGCCAAGCTCCGCGGAAAATATGAAGAAATCTAGACGCTGCTCAAGCAGCGAACCAGTGAGCTAGAAGAGAACCATAAGAAGGCCATGGAGACTCAAGCTTAGGTTCATGCTGACAAGCTCCTCGAGGTCATCAAGGCTGCAGAAACCGCAGAGGCCGCCAAGGTGGAGTTGGAATTCAAAGTGGAAAAGCTTGAAGAAGACCTTGCCGGCAATAAGAAGGAGCTCTTGACTCTCCAAGAATCAGCGCAGAAGGCAGCTCACACCTTGGGTGATCTGCAGACGCAGCTATCAGCCAAGAGTCAAGAACTTAGCCAAGTTGTCGACGCCCAGGAGGATCTGAAGCTGAAACTGTCGACTCTAGAAGAGCATCTTGAAGGCGCCAAGGCCAGGGAGAAAATCTTGTCCACAGATCTTGAGAAGGAGAAAGCTGTGTTTGCCGAGGCTAAGAATTCCTTTGACATGCTGAAGGGCAGCTTGCAACTATGGACCAACCGTCTCGTAGAAGCCGCACAGCAGCTCAGCGCCCAGCTTGCCGTCATGGGCCTAGCGGAATATAGCTATTTCCCCAATGACCAAGAAGCAGCAAGCGCCAGCTTAACTCTCTTCTTCGAGGGCCTTATCAAGGCGTTGGGGAAGTATCAGGAAGAGCGGTCCGCCTCCTTCGCCAAGGAGTCCCGCAAGCTTGCTCGAGATATACTTTACAAAGTACTTGTCAAGCTTGTGTATCACAACCCAGGCGTCGACCTCTCCGGCGCCTTCACAAGCTTGCCGAAGAATGCCGACAACACAGCCGCCGACAAGATTGTCGCTCCAATAGCCGACAGGGTTGGCCAAGTTTCCAGGACTCAGGGTGGGGTCACCCATTAATCTTTTCGTCACACCTCGCCGCGAACACGATCTTGTACAAGAAAAATTAATCTTAAGTTAGATCTGCACTGTGTTTTGATGTAACATATCTTGTGTACTCTGAATGAATGTATGGTGTTCCCTTTATGATTCGGTCCTTGTATGTTTTTCTCCCTACGCTTGCCGGAAACTTGCCGGTGCGCACATACTTGCGGCTAGCGCTTGACGATGGATCCTTAGCAGCTTGCCGGAGGTGCCGCCTTCCGGCAAGATACACTTATCGGTTTTGACGCGACTAGCTTACACTATTGAGCGGACTCGAAACAGAAAAAAGAGCGTGAGCAATCCCGACAAGGTTCTTTCGCGTGCAGGTTTTTAACACAAAGACATAAATCGTTCAAGGGAAAGCAATTGTAACAAAGAATTTTATTTCAAAGTTTTGCAACTTAGCTTTTCTTTGTTGTACTTCTCGTTGTAAATGATATCTCGAACGTCATTTGGTATCCATATACCGTCACTCCCCTCGGGAAACTTGCAAGCGAGGAACACTTCATTCCTTTAAGAAAAAGAAAGAAGAAAAAAGACGAGGCTGGAACCTTGACGGTTCGTTAATCATCTCATACAAGGCAAAATGTAGCACAACACTGTACGCAACATAAATAAATATGTACTTTGACAAATGTCGTGAAACACTTAGCTTTTATTCATTACGCACGGGGTCTGCGCCCGGCTCTGTACAAAGGGTTACATGCCTTGCCGACAAGCTTGTACCAAAGAGGTTGCCGGGCAGCCCGGCAATCGCGCCTTACAGGTAGAACTTGCGAAGATGCTCAATGTTCCATGAGTTGAGCACAAGGGTGCCATCTTCGGTCTCTAGGTGGACTGCGCCGGGCCTAGTGACTCGTACTACCCGGTAAGGGCCTTCCCACTTCGGCGTCAACTTGTTTTTCCCCTTCGTGGACTGAATCCAACGAAGAACAAGGTCGCCTTCCTCAAGGTTCCTGGCGTTAACTTTGCGGCTATGGTAGCGACGCAAAGCTAGCTGGTACTGTGCAGCACAGACAGCAGTCCGAAAACGATCCTCCTCAAGGAGCATGGCATCATCTTGCCGTAGCTCTTCTTGATCCTCCTCATCGAAGGCCAAAACTCGAGGTGACCCGTATCTGAGTTCTGTGCAGAGCACCGCTTCTGCACCATATACAAGGGAGAAGGGCGTCTGGCCGGTGGCTCGACTTGGTGTCGTTCTGAGTGACCAAAGAACCGCCGGCAACTTTTCCACCCAGTGTCTTCCGCACTTGTGCAGTTTGTCAAAAGTTCTGGTCCTGAGACCATGCAGCACTTCTGCATTTGCCCTCTCCACCTGTCCATTGCTCCTCGGGTGAGCAATGGAAGCGTAGCAGATCTTGTTTCCAAGTTCTTGACGGTATGCTGTGAAGGTGCGGCTCATGAACTGGGTGTCGTTGTCGGTGATGATCCTGTTGGGTACGCCGAAACGAGCAACCGGTCCTTTGAGGAATTTGATAGCTGACTGTGCCGTCACCTTTCTCACTGGCTCTACCTCGGGCCACTTTGTAAACTTGTCGATTGCAACGTACAAGAATTCAAAGCCCTCGGTAGCACGGGGGAAGGGGCCGATGATGTCGAGCCCCTAGACCAAGAAAGGCTAGGAAAGATGGATGGTTTGAAGAGCTTGAGCTGGCTGGTGTATGTCCTTGGTGTGGAACTGGCATGCTTTGCATCTGGTGACCACCACCAAGGCGTTTTGAAGGGCTGTCGGCCAGTAGAATCCTTGACGGAATGCCTTGCCGACAAGCGCGCGTGACCCAATGTGAGAGCCACACATTCCTTCATGTACCTCTGCCAACAGCTTTTGTCCATCTTCCCGGCAGATGCACTTCAATTTCACCCCGTTTGGTCTCTTTCTGTACAAAGTTTTGTTAACAAATTGGTACATCCTTGATTGATGGGCTACTCTTTCCGCTTCTTCTTGCTCATTGGGAAGTTCTCCTGTTTGAAGGTACTGGACGATCGGCTGCGCCCATGCCGGAGCCTGTGGCTCGATAACAAGGACTAAAGGCTCTTCTTCCTTTGCGGGAGTGCTTGCTTCAACGGCAAGGACTTGGCTTGCCGGAGGCTGCAGCTCATCAGCAAAGGGTGTCTTGTCTGTGGTATCCATTTTCTTGGCGGCTGCTGGCAGCTCTGCTGGAAAGTAACCACCAACGTCTTGCTTTCTTTTCTTTGCCAGCCTTGATAGTGTAACGGATGGCTGAGTTAGCTGTAGCACAAAAGTTCCTGGCTCCACAGGAGATCTCTTGGCGGCAAGCTTTGACAGGTCATCGGCAATCTCATTCTGGACACGAGGGACGTGCTCCATTTGCAGACCATCAAAGTGCTCTTCCAACTTCCTCACTTCATGTGACGCCCCGAGACCGATGCTCCAGATTCCTTCCATTTATTTTTCTGTCATTGCATGTGATTCGTTTGCTTGTTGCACCTTGCCATGTCATCATGTGCATTTCATCTGCATGTTTTCATAAAACTTGCATCCATTCGTAGTTGCCGGCTTCTCCGCATCCATTCCGTTGTCCGTTTCGAGACCCGACACACTCGCACGCGCCCGCGGCACCTCCGAATTATTATTTTATAAGTGGGAATAAAACATTCTCGGAATGAGTTGAAAGTTGGCGTGCGGTCTTATTATATTGTAGGTAGACCGCCTACCAAATTTCGTCACATTCGGAGGTCGTTTGATGCCCCAATGAATAACCTATAGCGGCACTATAGCCGGTCAAATCGTCGGACGTTTTTAGTGTTCGAAAAACCGTGCCGGGCTGCCATCCCCCTCTCTCCTCAGCCCAAACCCTCTACACAGCCCACCTAAGACTAGCCTATCCCCCTCCGGCCGGAGCCGTTCGATTGCGATCGGAGGGCTTTGAAACCACCTCCAAATCCCTCTCCTAGCCCCTCCTGCCTATAAATGGACAGCCCTCCTCTCATTTTGGAAACCCTAGCCCCTACTCCCCTCAATTCCCGCGCGCCGCCAGCTCCAGCCGCCACCATCACCCCACCTGGTCTCCCCTTGTTCCCCGCGCCGGCTAACCATGCCCCGCCACTTGGTGACGCCCGAGCGGGCAGCCGCCACTCAGCCGCCGCCTCCCGGCCAATCCGGGGGCGCCACGTCACCACCCAGCCGCCTCCACCTCGCCTCCTCTCTCCTTCCCCCGTGCCTCCAGCTGTCGCGACCCGCCCGGGCCCGGTGCAAGACCCCCCGAAGCCCATCGTGGCCCGCCCGAGCCCACATGCGCCCAGCCGCCCCGCCGCCCGGCTCTGCCTCCTCGCCGCCGCTCGCCTGCAGCCCGCCGTCGCCAGATCCGCGCCGCGCCACCGCCTCCCGCCGCCCGAGCGCCACGCCGGACCCCACCACCTCGCACCGCGACGCCACCGCTCGCCAGCACCACTGCCTCCCGTTCCCCGTCGCCTTCGCCTCGACCTCGCCTTTGCCCCTGCCACCGGCAACGAGCTCCGCCCCGAGCCGCCTCTGCCCGCGCTCCCGATCCACACCGCCACCGCAGCTCGCCGCCCCGCGCTGCCTCGCGCCCAGATCCGGCGAGATGCGACCGGGGAAGGCTCCGCCGCCTGGATCCCGGCCTCCCCGGTGCCGCCGCCGCCATGGCTGGCCTCGACCCGCCGTACTGGCGTCGTCGCGTCCCCCGTACCAAACGGGCACCCGCACCGCGTCGTCCGTGAACCGCTTCATCCTAGTTCCCCGAGGTCTATTTATCACCGTCCCTGAGATTTCAACATCATGCATGCATTTTGTGTGGGCCCTATCTTAGTGTATGTTGATCCTATGATGATGATTTATATATGTAAAATGCCCTACTCTTCATGCTCTACATGATGGTTGCTGTTGCATGCATATTAGGATTCATCTACATGTCATAATCTCTATTGCAAAAGTGCATCACGCTGTTACCTGCTGAAAACTGTTAAGACTTGACCTTTTGTCATTTTTGTGTGATTTAATGCAAATGTCATATGAGCATCTTGTCAACGTGTCTTTGGAGCATTTTCATGTCTTCTTGCTGTTAGTATTTATTTCATGCCATGATATGCCATGATGTGACTGCCGTGAGCTTGTAAACAGGCCTAGTCAATGTTGCTGTTTTAAGTCAAAACTGTCTGTGATAAAACCTGCCAACTTTGCTTGATGGTTGCCACTAATCTAGAGCTCATATGTATTTGATTCCTTCATGTGATTTGGCCTATGTGATGTGTACTTTGATTCCATGCCTTTGGTTGCCATGTAAAGCTCCTGTAGCATGTCTCTTTGTTGTTCCCAAGTTGCCATCATGTTAAATATGTCAACCTGTTAACAGAATGTTCCATTTTGTAAAAATCATAGTAATTAATCTGTGCATCCTATGACTTTGTGCCAATGGAGTAATTTGAAGATTGCCATGTCTACAGCATGCTCATATCAATTTCATAAATAGTAAAATTGCTTTGCTTGCTGTTATGTGCGTCCCAAGTCAGCATCAGGATATAACTGTTGCAATCCCAGATTTTCTAGAATTAGCATGTTTCATAGTTGCATATTGTTTTGATGATTGCCATGAATCTATTGCTCCTATGATTATGCTCATGTTGTATGATTTGAGCTCCATGCTATGTACTACCATAACATGCCATTTGATGCCATGTTCTAGCACTGTAGCTTGCTGTTTTGATGCTTGCAAAGTGCTATGTTGCTGTTTTGGGCAGATTGTTAATACAACTTGTGTTGATTGTAATAGTTGAACCGTTGCTCCGTTTTGATCATGCCCTATATGAAAAGTGCTTAGATTTATGTGTAGTTTCATATTGTCATGTTGCATCCTTGATTTGAGTGTTTGTGGTTGATGTTTGCATGCGTTTTGCATTATTGCCATGTTAAACTTGTTTAGTTCATATCTTCTAGGCCGTAGCTCCGAATTAAATGTTCTACATATGTAACTTGATTAGAAAAACATGTAGATCTTCATGGTGCATGTTAACTTGCTGTTTAAAAACTTCAACATTGTGTTTAATTCAGATCAGCACCAATTTTGAAATTTGCATATGGGGAAATACCAAAATTGTTGTTTGTGTTTCCGGCCTCATTTAAACTTGCCTAGTTATATGGACTGCTTATGCTTCATCTCTTGCCATGTTCAACAACATTTAATCTTGTCATGCATCATATTTGGTTGTGCATCATGCCATGTTTATTCTTGTGTGTTTACCATGTTGTTTGCTTCTTTCCGGTTGTGCTTCTTCTCGATAGTTCCGGTTTTGTTGCGATTGTGAGGATTCGTTCGACTACGTTGGTTCGTCTTCTTCATGGACTCGATCTTCTTCCGAGAGGGATTTCAGGCAATATGATCATGACCTTGGATATCTTTACTATCTTTGCTTGCTAGTTGTCTCGTTGCTATCGCTATGTCGCGCTTCCTACCACATATATGTCAGCCTCCCATTTGCCATGATACAACCTCTAACCCCCCTTACCCAGCAAACCGTTGTTTGGCTATGTTACCACTTTGCTCAGCCCCTTTCTTATAGTATTGCTAGTTGCAGGTGCAGTTGCAGGTTGTTCCATGTTGGGACATGTATATCATGGGATATCACAATATCTCTTATTTAATTAATGCATCTATATACTTGGTTTTTTGGGTGGAAGGCTCAGCCTTTTGCCTGGTGTTTTGTTCCACTCATGCCGCCCTAGTTTTCGTAATACCGGTGTTATGATCCTCGATTAGCGTTCCTAACATGTTCAAGGGTATGGGACCCTCTTGACAGTTCGCTTTGAATAACCGCTTCTAGAAAGGCCCAACTTTGGTTTTAACAATTGCCAACATAATAATACTGAATTAAATAATTAATTTGCATAGGGAGTTAGTGCTACCCGAGGATTCTTAATTCAACATAATACAGGTGGGCCAGTGCCGATGGTGTTGGTCCGAAACGGGCAGACTGCGGGGCCACCATGAGGAAACTCAAGGTTATGGTTTTACTCGTAGGCTGACTTATCCGGTCGTGGCCTGAGACGAGATACGCGCGGCTACTATCAGGGTGTCGGAACGCCGAGAGGTCTTTCTAGACTTGCGTTACCATTGTCGAAATGTCTTGTGCACCGGGATTCCGAGGATACTTCGGGCTGACTCGAGGTTGATCGGGTTTTCTAGAGGTTGAGGTCTTCCACCGCAGCTTGTGTTGGTTTGTGATGGACCATGTTGGAACACCCTTCCAGGGTTAAATCTTACGCGAAGCCGTGCCCGCGGTTGTGTGGCGACTTGGATATTTATAACCTCCGGTTGAAGAGAACTTGACATTAAATTCTAATTAAAATACACCAACCGGGTGCGTAACCGTGATCGTCTCTTTTTGAGGGAGTTTGGGAAGAGAACACGGTGGGGTTATGTTTGACTCGTAACTAGGTGTTCAGGATCACTTCTTGATCATTATTAGTTTGCGACCGTTATGCGTAGTTTACTCTTCTTATTCTTGTACTCGTAAGTTAGCCACCATATAATGCTTAGTGCTTGTTGCAACCTCACCACCTTACCCTTCCATACCCATTAAGCTTTGATAGTCTTGCTACCCATGGTTATGGGATTACTGAGTCCTCGTGGCTCACAGATTACTACAACAACAGATGTAGGTACAGGTAATGCGATGATCTAACATGAGAGCGATGCGCGTTTGCTTTTGGAGTTCTTCTTCTGCTTCTTCCTCTTCGTCGATCTTGGGATAGGTTCCTGATCGGCAGCCTAGGCTAGCAGGGTTGATGTCGTTCGTGTTTTTCATTTGTGTTTCATCCGTAGTCAGATTCTGCTCTTCTGTATGGTGTTTGCTATATATTGATGTATTCCTGGGATGACTGTATGTATTTGTATGTATCCCCATCTATTATGTACATGGTACGATGTAATGACATCCACCTTGCAAGCATCTTCAATATGCACTTCTATCCCTGGTGGGACCTCCGAGTTCCTCGAGGATAGGATCGCATATTGGGCATGACACTTCATCAATATAAGCCTCCATCAAGGGACTCTGGTAATCTTTATTAATCTGCCTCACCACAAGCTGCGAGTCGCCTCTGATAATCATCTTTCGAATACCAAGGTCGATTGCAATGCGCAAGCCAGCAAGCAATCCCTCGTACTCAGCAGTGTTGTTGGTGGCCTGCTCCCTGGGAAAATGCATATGGACTACGTACTTGAGATGCTCTCCGGTGGGTGCGATAAGCAGCACACCGGCACTGGCGCCTTTCAGCGTGAAAGCACTGTCAAAGTACATGATCCAATCATCAACAGTTTCCTTGCCGGGGAGAGAGGTCTCTGGGATTTCTTTGTCTTGCGTTGGGGTCCACTCTGCAATGAATTCCACCAAAGCCCTGCTCTGAATTGTTGAGGTACTCTCAAACTTCAAGTCAAAGCTTGACAGCTCCAACGCCCACTCCACAATCCTGCTGGTGGCTTCTGGATTTCTCAGAATACGTTGCAAAGGAAAACGAGTGACGATGGTGACTTGGTGTGCTTGAAAGTAGTGGCGCAGCTTCCTTGAGGCCATGAGAAGGCCAAAGATCAACTTCTGCACACCAGAGTACCTTGATCTAGCCCCCTGCAGGAGAGATCTAACAAAGTAGACTGGGCGCTTGTAACGCCCAATATGAAGCTCTATCGCAATCTCGTGATGAACTCAAGATCGTGACAGAACCTCATTTTGGAACGCATAGCAAGGTGATTCTCAAATACATACAACCGAATGAACAGGTGAGAATACTAGATAAAGGCTTCCACTCGCCACATGCTACAGCATAAATATATCATAATCATCATACAATCATCCAATTGAAAGACAGGGTCCGATTACGGATGAAATCAAACGACAAAACACCACCGTGTTATTATCCCCGGATCAGCCGACTAGGGCCCGCTATTGATCGTCTGGCATCATGACGTACAAACGTCCACGCTCATCATCATACTCCCAATGGAGCATCTCGGGCTCACCTGTGTGTGTCTCAAGCGTACCTGCAACTGGTGTTTATAGTAATCTGTGAGCCACAGGGACTCAGCAATCTCATCACCCAAGGTAACAAAACTATTTAAGCTTATAGGAATGGAAGGGGTAATTGTGGTGAGGTTGTAGCAAGCACTAAGCATGTTCAAGTGGCTAACTTACGAGTACAAGAATAAAGATGAGCATACTACGCATAACGGTCGCAAGTTTAATATGATCAAGAAGTGATCCTGAACACCTACTTACGGTTCAAACATAACCCCACCGTGTTCTCTTCTCGAACTTACTCGAAAAGAGAGCATCACGGTTACGCACACAGTTGGTGTATTTTATTAGAATTAGTGTCAAGTTCTCTACAACCGGAGGTTAAAAATATCCAAGTCGCCACATAACCACGGGCACGGCTTCGCGTAAGATTTAACCCTGCAGGGGTGTTCCAACCTGGTCCATCATAGACCAACACAAGCTGCGGTGGAAATACCTCAACCTCGAGATAGTCTGAAGTATCCTCGGAATCCCGATGCACAAGACATTTAGATAATGGTAACACAAGTCCAGCAAGACCTCCCGACGTGCCGACACCCCGATAGGAGCCGCGTGTATCTCGTCTCAGGCCATGATCGGATAGGTCAGCCTATGGGTAAAACCAAAACCTTGAGTTTCCTCATGGTGGCCCCGCAGTCTGCCCGGTTCGGACCAACACTCATGAGGAGCACTGGCCCGGGGGTTGTTGATTAAATAATATCCTCGGGTTAGCTAGACCCTATGCAAGTTTTAGTTGTTATTAGGCAAATGTTAAAACCAATGTTGGGCCTTGCTGGAGGTGGTTATTCAACGCGAACTATCAAGAGGGTCCCATTCCCCTGAGCATGTTAGGAACGCTAATCAAGGATCATAACACCGGTATTACGGAAACTAGGGCGGCATGAGTGGAACAAAACAATTGGCAAGAGGTCGAGCCTTCCACACACAACCAAGTATATAGATGCATTAATTAAATAAGAGATATTGTGATATCCCAACATATCCATGTCCTAACATGGAACAACCTACACTGCACCTGCAACTAGCAACGCTATAAGAGGGGCTGAGCAAAGCGGTAACATAGCCAAACAACGGTTTGCTGGGTAGGGTGGTTAGAGGTTGTATCATGGCATATGGGGGCTGACATGTATGTGGTAGGAGGCGTGACATAGCGATAGCAACGAGACAACTAGAAAGCAAAGATAGTAGTGTTATCAAGGGTAATGATCATCTTGCCTGAAGTCTCTTCGGTAAGATAGTAAGACTGCTCCTTGAACACGTTCTCAACCAGTTCCTCGAACTCGGACTCGTCTCCCGGAACTACCCAAAAGAAAGAACAAGCATCGGAATAAACAAACAATCAAGGCATAGATGCACAAACAAAATGATGCATGAAATGGCATGATGAAATAATGAGCATGACATAAATGAAGGAACGGTGCTACCGGGACGATAGAAATGATAACGAGATGTGAACGGTGAAGCAAAAGACGGATATGGGCAAAATCTTTGCAACCCAAGTATGCCACTGGAAAGAAAAGAAGATTTCGATGGAAATCGATATAAAGATCACGAAGAACGGATGCACGAAACTCAAATGGTGAGCAACACAATATGCAATGCAAAACTGAAATTAACAGCAACATGGCAACTTATGCACATCAAAACAGCAAGCTACAGTACTCTAAAATGCAAGAAATTGGCATGCAGCTACAGTACACATGGCATAGATCATTTCATTCCATAGGCACAAAATCATATGAAGCATGGATTCTTCACAATGGAGCTCACAACATTGCAACTTGATGTTGACAGAAAACTGCTACACTGACTAGGCATGTTTAGAGCAACATTTAAATATGCTACAGGAGTTTAACATAGCATCAATTGGCATGGCATTAATGTACTACTGACTAAGACCAAGTCATGTTTACTGGACATGTCCAAAATAGCTATGGATTAGATGGTAGCATCAAAGCAACATGGCAAGTTTCAGCAGAAATTAACAAGTGCAAAACAGTAACAATGACTAAGCATGTTTACAAGCTTGTAGCACTCCTATCATGGCATATGATGGCATGGAAAAATTACTAGCAGCAAGATGGCATGAAAATGCTCCAAACTCATGTTGACAAGATGCTCATATGACATTTGCATTAATTCACACAAAAATGACAAAATGGCATGTTATGTGAAAATGGCACGCATGCAAACTTGCTCAAAAGATTAATCTAATGCCACCAATGGATTAGTTGGATTTTTCTACCCCAAAATCATATATTACACTCATATGTTTCAATATGGAAAAAGCTCAAAATGCCACAAAACATATTGGACAGAACTTAATATAAGTTATATTCCAGATTTGGAATATGCCCGATTTGGAAAGCGCCAGATCGGGAAACCTGCCGAAAACGGAATGCACCGAAACGGAAATACGCCAGAAAAGGAAATATGCCCGATTTGGAATATGCCGAAACTGGCTAAAGACAGAGAGGGGTGGCTGACATGTGGGACCCGTCTGCGCGTGTGTATGACAGTGGGGTCGTGGGTACTGTGTGGCTGACCTCTGGGTCCCATTGGGCCCACATGGCGGGTGCGTGCGGTGACAGAGGGAAAACAGGGGAGGGCGGCGCCGGCGACCACTGTACACGGCGGCGCACTCGCCGGAGTAGGGCTCCGGTGACCGCAAGGCGTGATGGCTGGGTTGGATGGACTCGCCAGAAGATCCCGCACGCTCGCATGCATCTCACGCATCCGAACAACGACGGAGGCGTCGCAGGCAACGGAGTACAGAGCCGGCAGCGACGAGCTCGTGCCACTCGCTACGGGGCACGGCGGCTACTACGAAGCGGCAGAACGGAACCTACGCACTACGGCGAACACGACGGACATGCGCGCAAAGCCTAAGGTGGTCGGGGCACTCGCCGGAGACGAGGCCTGACGGCGGCGAGTTCAGGCACCCTGGCAAACGATGACGGAGCTCGCGATCTAGGGGAAAAGGGGCATGGGGAGGTGCACAAACATACCACAAGCACTGCGGTGTGCTTGGTTGCTCGAGAGGGTGACGGAGTCGCCGGAGTTTCACCGAAGACGATCGGTGGCCGAAGTGGAAGAAGACGACGAGGACGGCGTTGAACTTGGCGTCCCGCGGGCTGTAGAGGACGGAGGGGAAGTAGTCGGCGTCGGGGAAGAAGAGGGACACAGTTGGCGAGGCGGAGGTGGACGACGGTCACGGCGGCGCCATGGCCGTGCTCTCAGATGCGCTCGGGACGGCGGCAAGGCGGCGGATCTGGTGGCTCTCCGAGCCTGGTGGCGGTGGGTGGATGGAGAGGGAACCCTAGGCGAAGTGAGGGACGCGGTGGGGGGCTTTATAGGGGGCTAGGGCGAGCAGGGCGAGATCGGGCGCTCTCGGCTGCGGCCATGTGCGTGCGCACGAGGGGGGACCGAGGAGGAAGAAAGGTGGGTGAGGCGCGTGCCGGGGTCGCTGACAGGTGGGGCCCGCTGGGCCACGTGGCGAGGGACGAGCGGGGGTGCGGGCGCGCTGCAGGTGAGAAAAGTCGGAGGCGGGCGCGCGGGCGAGCTGGGCCGCGCGGCGCTGGGCCTGCTACGCTGCTGCTGCTGGCACTGCTGGGCTGCTCCCTCTTTCCCTTTTCTATTTCCTCAAACAGAGAAAATAAGCCAGAAATGCACAGGGAGTTTGGAGAAGTGTGAGAGAGATATAAAAATATCCCTGGAATGTACAATTCATGTAGTATTTGGATAAATTGGTTTGGGCATTTTTTTAGAGAAAGAAAAATAATTCAAGTTTGAATTAAATTCAAACTTGCACCATTTTTTAACCCAACCAAATCAATTCCAAAATTGTTGAACTTTGGCAGAGAGGTAAATGACATGGTGTAGAATTTATAGGAAAATAGTGGACATTAATCTGAAACAGAAATAATGACCACATGAATAATATTGGGAAAAGAAGGGTTTGAGAGAGAGGGGATGGAAGATGGCTAGCATTGGTGAAACCCAAGAGTTGGGTGAGGCAAGAACAAGATGATGACACACCTCATGCATACATGAAGAACATATCATAACAATGGGTGCAATGTTCATGAACAACATAAATGGATATGATGATGCAAGCACATGACAAAATAATATGAAAATGAAATGCAAGGAGAAAAAGAAAGGCAAAAACACAGCATGAGAATACCACACCCAACAAGATCAACATGACAATTCCATATATGGCATCGTTGGGAAGTACAAATATGGAAGGAGCACACTTGGGGTGTTACAACTCTCGCCTACTACAAGAGGATCTCGTCCCGAGATCTAGGAACAAAAGGACTCCGGATATTCGGAACGGAGGTGGTCCTCGCGCTCCCACGTGGCTTCGCGATCAGAATGATGAGACCATTTCACTTTCAGGAACTTGATTGACTTGTTGCGAGTCTTGCACTTAGTTTCTTCGAGAATGGCAATGGGATGCTCACGGTAAGGCAAATCATCTTGGAGCTCAATGTCTTGGAAGTCAATTGTGCGATCGGGAGTCTTGAAGCACTTGCGAAGTTGTGACACTCGAAACACATCGTGGACATTTGAGAAGTTGGAAGGTAGCTCGAGTTGGTAGGCTAGATTTCCTCTTTTGCCAACTATCTTGAAAGGGCCCACGTATCATGGAGCAAGCTTTCCTTTGATACCGAATCGTTGGGTGCCTTTCATAGGAGAAACACGGAGATAGACATGGTCTCCAATCTCGAAAGCCAAGTCACGGTGCTTACTATCATAGTAGCTCTTCTGGCGCGATTGTGCTGCTTTCAGATTTTCACGGATGATACGACACATCTCTTCAGCTTCAGAAATCATATCATTGCCAAGAAGTTGGCGTTCACCGGTTTCAGACCAGTTGAGCGGAGTACGGCACTTTCTGCCATAGAGAATCTTGAATGGGGCCTTACCCGAGCTTGCTTGGAAACTATTGTTGTAGGAGAACTCGGCAAAAGGAAGGCAGTCTTCCCACTTCATGCCGAAAGAGATGACACACGCTCTCAGCATATCCTCGAGAATTTGATTGACTCTCTCGACTTGGCCACTAGTTTGAGGATGAAAAGTTGTGTTGAAGCGAATCTTTGTGCACATGGCCTGCTGGGAGGAATCCCAGAATCTGGAAGTGAATATGCTTCCACGATCTAAGGAGATCAACTAAGGAACACATGCTAGGAGACCACTCTGGAAGTGTACAGCTCTGCCAACTGGGCTGCAGTGATAGACTCCTTGATTGGAAGGAAGTGAGCGACTTCAGTGAGCTTGTCAATGACCACAAAGATGGCATCATTCCCTCTCTTGGACTTGGGAAACCGGTGACAAAGTCCATCTCAATATGATCGAATTTCCACCCGGGGATGGGTAGAGGCTGAAGAAGTCCTGTTGGACGCTGATGTTCCGCCTTCACTCTGTGGCACACATCGCACTCGTTTACGAACTGAGCGATTTCACGCTTCATACGAGTCCACCAATAAGTTGACTTGAGATCATGGTACATCTTGGAGCTGCCTGGATGGATAGACAAGAGAGAATTGTGTGTTTCGTTCATTATGACCTTCCTGAGATTCCCTTTTGGCACAACTAGCCTGTCCTCAAAGAACAAGGTATCCCTGTCATCCACTCGATAGCACTTGTATTTGGGAATGATCTTTGCAATGCCGAGTTTCACCTTCTTCACCATGGCATCTAAGAGCTGAGCTTCGCGAATCTGATCCTCCAATGTGGGAGTGATCTGGAGGTTTGCGAGAAATCCTTGCGGAATAAGCTGGAGGTTGAGCTTTCTGAAGGCCTCACACAGATCAGGTTGGACCGGCTTGAGAATAAGACTGTTGCAATACGCTTTTCTTCTCAAAGCATCCGCGATAACATTAGCCTTGCCTGGAGTGTATTCAATGCTCAGATTGTACTCTTGAATCATCTCCACCCATCGGGTCTGACGGAGATTAAGGTTGGGCTGAGTGAATATATACTAGAGGCTCTTGTGATCAGTGAAAATGTCCACCTGCCTGCCCAACAAGAGATGTCTCCATGTTATTAAGGCATGTACGACGGCTGCCAACTCCAAGTCATGAGTAGGATAGTTCCTCTCGTTTGGCTTCAACTGCCGAGAGGTATAAGCCACCACTTTCTTCTCTTGCATTAGTACTCCACTGAGACCTTGCAGAGAAGCATGACAGAACACTTGGTAAGGCTTGGATTCATCTGGAGGAGTGAGAACTGGAGCAGTTATGAGCTTCTCTTTGAGTGTCTTGAACGCAACATCACACTCAGGAGTCCAAGAATATTTAACATTCTTCTGGAGGAGGTTAGACAGAGGCTTGGCAAACTTGGAGAAGTTCTCCACGAATCTTCTGCAATAACTTGCAAGGCCGAGAAAACTTCGAAGTTGCTTGACATTTTGAGGAGGCTGCCAGTTGACAATGGCTTCAACCTTTTCAGGATTTACCAAGATGCCCCTGGCAGAGATAATGTGACCGAAGTAAAGAACTTCATCAAGCCAGAATTCACACTTAGAGAACATTGCATAGAACCGATGCTCTCTGAGCTTATCAAGTACCAAGCGCAAATGCTTTGCATGATCCTCTTCAGTCTTGGAGAAAACCAGGATGTCATCGAGATAGACAAGAACGAACTCATTTGTGTAAGGATTGAACACATAGTTCATCACACGAGAGAAAGTAGGAGGTGCATTTGCAAGGCCGAAGGACATGACTATGTATTCATAAGAACCAAAGCTCGTCCTGAAAGCTGTTTTGGGAATGTCTTCTTCGCGAATACGAATCTGGTGATATCCCATATGAAGATCGAGCTTTGAGAACACCTTTGCACCTTTGAGTTGCTCGAACAATTCATTGATATTGGGAAGTGGATATTTATTCTTGATTGTCTTTTTATTCAATGGCCGGTAGTCAACGCAAAGTCTTTCTATGCCATCTTTCTTCTTGACAAAGAGAACTCCACAACCCCAAGGATATGAACTTGGTCTGATCAAGCCCAGACGCTCTTGTTCATCGAGCTGTCTCTTCAATTCTTTTAGCTCTTCTGGCCCAAGCTTGTAGGGGCGTTTGCATACGGGTTCTGTGCCAGGCTCGAGCTCAATGACAAACTCAACAGGCCGGTGAGGAGGCATTCCTGGCAACTCTTCTGAAAAAACATCCTCATATTCACACACCACTGGAATTTAAGATATGGCATTAATCTCGCCTTTCTCATTGAGGGAGAATAACCGAATACTATCATCATGAGCAGCAAAGATAATGACCTCTTCAGAAGGACGAGTCAATTTAACTTCCTTGGCCGCACAATCAAGAGAAGCCTTGTGCTTAGAAAGCCAATTCATGCCGAGGATAAGATCAATATCAGAATTTCCATGGACAATTGGATCAGCCAAAAAAAATATTTGCCCATCTTGATATTGACATCCGGAGCCACCAATCGAGAACTCATGTGTTTACCCGGATATACCACTGCTAAAGGTTTTTCCAGATATGCCAAAGTGAAGTCATGCTTGGTAAAAAATGGTGTTTACATGAAACAATGCGATGCACCAGAATCGAAAAGAACTTTAGTCGGAATAGAGTTAACCAAGAGATTACCCATGATCACTTCAGAAGACTCCTCTGCTTGAGCTGAATTCATCATGTTCACTCTTGCAGACTTGGGATTGTGCTTGAAAATAGCATTGCTTGGAGGCTTGCCAGGAGGAGGAGGTGGAAGGCGCTTCTCAGTGCACTTGTTGGCATAGTGTCCTTTCTGACCACACTTGTGACAAGTAACCTCTGAGAGCGGCCGAGGAGGAGGAACAACTGCCCTTGGAGCCTGAGATCTCTGCTGGTACACTGGGTTGGGTGGGTGGGAAGAACCACTACCACCAAACTGCTTCTGCTGATGCTGAGGACAAAACTGGGGAGGAGGAGGTAACCAGAACTTCTGCTGCTTGGCAGCCACTTGAGACGAAGAAGAAGAGTGAACTGCATCTCTGATTCTCTTCTTAGAAGCATCAAACTTGACTTGAGCTGATTCTTGCTTGAGAGCCATGTTATGGAACTGATCAAACTCAGGCGGATCGACCAGGATGAGAGCAAGCTGTAGGTCCTCTCTGAGACCACCCCTGAACTGGTAGAGCTTGCTCTTGTCATTTGGAATGTCTTGCTTGGCGTAACGAGCGAGATTCTGGAACTCAGTGTTATACTGATCGACAGACATGCTTCCTTGCTTGAGATTTCTGAATTTCTCATGCATCTCCTCAAACACACTTGACGGAATGTGATGTGCTCTGAAATCACGACAGAAGTCGGTCCAAGTGATGACTCGACCACCTCTTGAATCTTTGTACTGCTGCCACCACTCGGTTGCCTGGTCCTTGAGCTGGAAAGAAGCGAACTTGACATAGTCCTCAGGTCTGACATTGCTGCACTTGAAGTGTTTGTTGATATCCAGTAACCAATCGTCAGCATCGAGAGGCTGAGTGCACGAACTGAAGGACTTGGGCTAGTTGCTGAGAAACTGGTTGAGAGTAGCATATTGAGGTTGATTGTTGAAGTTGCCTTGGCCTTGATTGCCTTGATACCCTTGATTCCGCTCTTGCATAAACTGGAGCAGCATCTGAGTATTGGCATTGGTTGCTGCCATCAACGCTTGCCATGCCTCTGGAGGCGGAGGTGGAGGAGGAGGTGGAGGTGGAGGTGGAGGTTCTGACTGCTCCCCATCATCACGGGTTGGATTCCCACGGGTTGCGGGAGCCATCCTGAAGATGGAAACAACCGTTAGAATCTTCAATGAGACAATTGAAAAGCTGAATCAATAGGATAGATATTGCAACCGAATTCTTCACAAGCTAGCATCCGAACAGGTATGAACGAATGCATTCCGAAAGATAGATGACACACCAAAGATTGAGAAGCCACTTGAAAGGAATGTTAGAACAATGCACAAGGTAACGAAGATGGAAACAAACATATGATAGACCCCATATCGTATCATTTGTCTGTTGGAAAGATATCCTAGGTGATACTTGAATTCCCCGGAACTCCCGAAACTTCTTGGTTATGAGATCAGGTTACGGACCCAGGAACCTACTCAGCAAACAACAACCTAATCAGCTGCAACCGCATCCGCAAGCCTCAACACACGACCGAGAAACTTCGCAAATTCGTCTACCTTAGACCTTCGAAAACACAGCGATACTAGTCATAGTGGATCATCCGAGCTATCTCCACCAGTACTGGGGAAAAGTCACGACACTATTTGCCACCACAAAAAGTATAGAAGCGTTTCGATGTCGGCGTCCTCTGGTATTCCGGAACCGAAACGATAGCGAGTGTGACAAAACCCCTTGGAGCTCAACTCCCCGGACCCAATCCATACGGTCAGGAGGCACAAAGAACAGAGTCACGTCACACCGATATCGCAACCATTCCAACAATACCCGCGTGATCCTAAAAAATTGAGTGAGAAGAGGTAGTAGAATAAAACACCTACGCCACAATTCCTCACCAGAGCGACGAAGGGGATAAGGAGTAAAAAGTATTCCTACTCTCCGATATATATAACTAGGTCTCAAAATAGTTTTCTTCTAGACTCGTCAACGGTTCGGTGAATCAAGGGGCTCCTATAGTCGGTATGGCTCTGATTACCAACTTGTAACGCCCAATATGAAGCTCTATCGCAATCTCGTGATGAACTCAAGATCGTGACAGAACCTTATTTTGGAACGCATAGCAAGGTGATTCTCAAATACATACAACCGAATGAACAGGTGAGAATACTAGATAAAGGCTTACACTCGCCACATGCTACAGCATAAATATATCATAATCATCATACAATCATCCAAATAAAAGACAGGGTCCGACTACGGACGAAATCAAACGAGAAAACACCACCCTGCTATTATCCCCGGATTAGCCGACTAGGGCCCGCAACTGATCGTCTGGCATCGTGATGTACATACGTCCACGCTCATCATCATACTCCCAATGGAGCATCTCGGGCTCACCTGTGTCTGTCTCAAGCGTACCTGCAACTGGTGTTTATAGTAATCTGTGAGCCACAGGGACTCAGCAATCTCATCACCCATGGTAACAAAACTATTTAAGCTTATAGGAATGGAAGGGGTAATTGTGGTGAGGTTGCAGCAAGCACTAAGCATGTTCAAGTGGCTAACTTACGAGTACAAGAATAAAGATGAGCATACTACGCATAACGGTCGCAAGTTTAATATGATCAAGAAGTGATCCTGAACACCTACTTACAGTTCAAACATAACCCCATCGTGTTCTCTTCTCGAACTTACTCGAAAAGAGACCGTCACGGTTACGCACACAGTTGGTGTATTTTATTAGAATTAGTGTCAAGTTCTCTACAACCGGAGGTTAAAAATATCCAAGTCACCACATAACTGCGGGCACGGCTTCGCGTAAGATTTAACCCTGTAGGGGTGTTCCAACCTGGTCCATCATAGACCAACACAAGCTGCGGTGGAAATACCTCAACCTCCAGATAGCCCGAAGTATCCACGGAATCCCGGTGCACAAGACATTTTGACAATGGTAACACAAGTCCAGCAAGACCTCCCGACGTGCCGACACCCCGATAGGAGCCGCGCGTATCTCATCTCAGGCCACGATCGGATAGGTCAGCCTACGGGAAAAACCAAAACCTTGAGTTTCCTCATGGTGGCCCCGCACTCTGCCCAGTTCGGACCAACACTCATGAGGAGCACTGGCCCGGGGGTTGTTGATTAAATAATATCCTCGGGTTAGCTAGACCCTATGCAAGTTTTAGTTGTTATTAGGCAAATGTTAAAACCAATGTTGGGCCTTGCTGGAAGCGGTTATTCAAGGTGAACTATCAAGAGGGTCCCATTCCCCTGAGCATGTTAGGAACGCTAATCAAGGATCATAACACCGGTATTATGGAAACTAGGGCGGCATGAGTGGAACAAAACACTAGGCAAGAGGCCGAGCCTTCCACACACAACCAAGTATATAGATGCATTAATTAAATAAGAGATATTGTGATATCCCAACATATCCATGTCCCAACATGGAACAACCTGCACTGCACCTGCAACTAGCAACGCTATAAGAGGGGCTAAGCAAAGCGGTAACATAGCCAAACAACGGTTTGCTGGGTAGGGTGGTTAGAGGCTGTATCATGGCATATGGGGGCTGACATGTATGTGGTAGGAAGCGTGACATAGAGATAGCAACGAGACAACTAGCAAGCAAAGATAGTAGTGTTATCAAGGGTAATGATCATCTTGCCTGAAGTCTCTTCGGTAGGATAGTAAGACTGCTCCTCGAACACGTTCTCAACTGGTTCCTCGAACTCGGACTCGTCTCCCGGAACTACCCAAAAGAAAGAACAAGCACCGGAATAAACAAACAATCATGGCATAGATGCACAAACAAAATGATGCATGAAATGGCATGGTGAAATAATGAGCATGACATAAATGAAGGAACGGTGCTACCGGGACGATAGAAATGATAACGAGATGTGAACGCTGAAGCAAAAGACAGATATGGGCAAAATCTTGGCAACCCAAGTATGCCACTGGAAAGAAAGGAAGATTTCGATGGAAATCAATATAAAGATCACGAAGAACGGATGCACGAAACTCAAATGGTGAGCAACACAATATGCAATGCAAAACTGAAATTAACAGCAACATGGCAACTTATGCACATCAAAATAGCAAGCTACAGTACTATAAAATGCAAGAAATTGGTATGCAGCTACAGTACACATGGCATAGATCATTTCATTCCATAGGAACAAATTCATATGTAGCATGGATTCTTCACAATGGGGCTCACAACATTGCAACTTGATGTTGACTGAAAACTGCTACACTGACTAGGCATGTTTAGAGCAACATTAAAATATGCTACAGGAGTTTAACATAGCATCAATTGGCATGGCATGAATGTACTACTGACTAAGACCAAATCATGTTTACTGGACATGTCCAAAATAGCTATGGATTAGATGGTAGCATCAAAGCAACATGGCAAGTTTCAGCAGAAATTAACAAGTGCAAAACAGCAACAATGACTAAGCATGTTTACAAGCTTGTAGCACTCCTATCATGGCATATGTTGGCATGGAAAAATTACTAGCATCAAGATGGCATGAAAATGCTCCAAACTCATGTTGACAAGATGCTCATATGACATTTGCATTAATTCACACAAAAATGACAAAATGGCATGTTATGTGAAAATGGCAGGCATGCAAACTTGCTCAACAGATAAATCTAATGCCACCAATGGATTATTTGGATTTTTCTACCCCAAAATCATATATTACACTCATATGTTTCAATATGGAAAAAGCTCAAAATGCCACAAAACATATTGGACAGAACTTAATATAAGTTATATTCCAGATTTGGAATATGCCCGATTTGGAAAGCGCCAGATTGGGAAACCTGCGTAAACGGAATGCACCAAAATGGAAATACGCTAGAAAAGGAAATATGCCCAATTTGGAATATGCCGAAACTGGCTAAAGACAGAGAGGGGTGGCTGACACGTGGGACCCGTCTGCGCGTGTGTATGACAGTGGGGTCGTGGGTACTGTGTGGCTAACCTGTGGGTCCCATTAGGCCCACATGGCGGGTGCGTGCTATGACAAAGGGAAAACAGGGGAGGGCGGCGCCGGCGACCACTGTACACGGCGGCGCACTCGCCGGAGTAGGGCTCCGGTGATCGCAAGGCGTGGCGGTTGGGTTGGATGGACTCGCCAGAAGATCCCGCACGCTCGCATGCATCTCACGCATCCGGACGACGACGGAGGCGTCACCGGCGACGGAGTACAGAGGCGGCGGCGACGAGCTCGTGCCACTCACTACGGGGCACGGCAGCTACTACGAAGCGGCAGAACGGAACCTACACACTACGATGAACACACCGGACATGCGCGTGAAGCCTAAGGTGGTCGGGGCACTCACCGGAGACGAGGCCCGACGGCGGCGAGTTCGGGCACCCTGGCAAACGACGACGGAGCTCGAGATCTAGGGGAAAAGGGGCACTGGGAGGTGTGCAAACATACCACAAGCACTGCGGTGTGCTTGGTTGCTCGAGAGGGTGACGGAGTCGCCGGAGTTTCGCCAGAGACGATCGGTGACCGAAGTGAAGAAGACGACGAGGACGGCATCGAACTTGGCATCCCGCGGGCTCTAGAGGACAGAGGGGAAGTAGTCGACGTTGGGGAAGAAGAGGGACACGGTTGGCGAGGCGGAGGTGGACGACGGTCACGGCGGCGCCATGGCCGTGCGCTCAGATGCGCTCGGGACGGCGGCAAGGTGGTGGATCTGGTGGCTCTCCGAGCCTGGTGGCGGTGGGTGGATGGAGAGGGAACCCTAGGCGAAGCGAGGGACACGGTGGGGGGCTTTACAGGGGGCTAGGGCGAGTAGGACGAGATCGGGCGCTCTCGGCCACGGCCATGTGCGTGCACGCGAGGGGGGCCGAGGAGGAAGAAAGGTGGGTGAGACGCGCGCTAGGGTAACTGACGGGTGGGGCCTGCTGAGCCACGTGGCGAGGGACGAGCGGGGGTGCGGGCGCGCTGCGGGTGAGAAAAGTCAGAGGCGGGCGGGCGGGCGAGCTGGGCCGCGCGGCGCTGGGCCTGCTACGCTGATGCTGCTAGCGCTGCTGGGCTGCGCTGTTGGGCTGCTCCCTCTTTCCCTTTTCTATTTCCTCAAACAGAGAAAATAAGCCAGAAATGCACAGGGAGTTTGGAGAAGTGTGAGAGAGATATAAAAAAATCCCTGGAATGTACAATTCATGTAGTATTTGAATAAATTGGTTTGGGCATTTTTTTAGAGGAAGAAAAATAATTCAAGTTTGAATTAAATTCAAACTTGCACCATTTTTGAACCCAACCAAATCAATTCCAAAATTGTTGACCTTTAGTAGAGAGGTAAATGACATGGTGTAGGATTTATAGGAAAATAGTGGACATTAATCTGAAACAGAAATAATGACCACATGAATAATATTGGGAAAAGAAGGGTTTGAGAGAGAGGGGATGGAAGATGGCTAGCATTGGTGAAACCCAAGAGTTGGGTGAGGCAAGAAGAAGATGATGACACACCTCATGCATACATGAAGAACATATCATAACAATGGGTGCAATGCTCATGAACAACATAAATGGATATGATGATGCAAGCACATGACAAAATAATATGAAAATGAAATGCAAGGAGAAAAAGAAAGGCAAAAACACAGCATGAGAATACCTCACCCAACAAGATCAACATGACAATTCCATATATGGCAACGTTGGAAAGTACAAATATGGAAGGAGCACACTTGGGGTGTTACAGCGCTGCACCATCTTCTTCTTCTACACAACTTGTTGATCCGGCTCATTTGCTTGCACGATCTCAGACTTGTCGGCACCTGACCTTGCCGGAGAAGATTCCGGCTTGTCGCCTGTGGCTCTGCGGTTGCTACCTCTTCTTCGTCTGCCTCTCTCTCAGCCACAAGCGCAACACTAACCACTTGATTTGTTGCTGCTAGGTATAGCAGCAACGGCTCTTGTGGCCTAGGTGCAACTAAGACTAGCGGAGAGGAAAGGTACTCCTTCAAATCTTGGAGCGCGGCCTCCACTTCCGGAGCCCACTTCACTAGACCTGCCTTTTTCAATATTTTGAAAAACGGCAAGGCGCACTCTACTGATTTGGAGATGAACCTGCTAAGCGCGGCAACACAACCGGCAAGACGCCTGACATCCTGGACGCGGTTTGGTGCTTCGATTTGCTCAATTGCTTTGATCTTGTTGGGATTGGCTTCAATCCCCCTCTGTGATACAAAGAATCAGAGAAGCTTGCCGGACGGAAAGCCGAACACGCACTTCTCGGGGTTGAGCTTCAAGTTGAGTTTGCGCAAGTTTGCACATGTTTCTTCCAAATCTTGGATCAGTGTTAACTTGTCCTTTGTTTTGACCACAATATCATCCATGTAGGCTTGCATATTTCTGTGCAACTGGGCCTCAAAACCAATCTGAACTGCTCTGGCAAATGTTGCCCCGGCATTCTTCAATCTGAAGGGCATGCGTATAAAGCAATACATGCCACATGGAGTGATGAACATCGTTTTCTCCTCATCTTCCTTGGCCATAAAAATCTGATGATAACCAGAATAGGCATCAAGAAAAGAGAGTATTTCGTAGCCGGCAGTGGAGTCCACAATCTGGTCGATGCATGGCAAAGGAAAAGGGTCTTTTGGACAAGCTTTATTTATATCGGTGAAGTCGATACAAAGCCTCCATTTTCCATTCGCCTTACGCACCACAACTGGATTGGCTAACCACATGGGGTGTAGAACTCCTTTGACCAAGCCTGCCGCTTCTAGCTTCTTGATTTCTTCGGCAATAAACTCATGCCGCTTCAATGCTTGCTTTCTGACCTTCTACTTGACGGGTCTTTGTAGGATCGAAAGTATGTCTAGAGGGGGGTGATTAGACTACTTGACCAAATAAAACTTAACCTTTTCCCAATTTTAATTGTGGGCAGATTTTAGCAATAGTATATGTCAAGCATCACCCTACACATGCAATTCTAAGAGTATACCAGCGGAATGTAAGCAATTGCATATGTAAGTAAAGGAGGGATAGGAGATATCAAACGCAATGAAGACACGGTGGTTTTTGGCGTGGTTCCGATAGGTGGTGCTATCGTACGTCCACGTTGATGGAGACTTCAACCCACGAAGGGTAACGGCTGCGTGAGTCCATGAAGGGCTCCACCCACGAAGGGTCCACGAAGAAGCAACCTTGTCTATTCCACCATGGCTTACGTCCACGAAGGACTAGCCTCACTCGGGGTAGATCTTCACGAAGTAGGCGATCTCCTTGCCCTTACAAACTCCTTGGTTCAACTCCACATCAGGTTGGAGGCTCCCAAGTGACACCTAACCAATCTAGGAGACACCACTCTCCAAAAGGTAATAGACGGTGTGTTGTTGATGAACTCCTTGCTCTTGTGCTTCAAATGATAGTCTTCCCAGCACTCAAACAACTCCTCACAGATTTGGCTATGGTGGAAGAAGGATTTGAGTGGAAAGCAACTTGGGAAAGGCTAGAGATCAAGGTTCAAATGGTAGGAATGGAATATCTTGATCTCAACACATGAGTAGGTGGTTCTCTCTCAGAAAATGTATGGTGGAAGTGTAGGCACGTTCTGATGGCTCTCCTTACTGAGAAGGATGTGGTGGAGGGGTATATATAGCCTCCACACAAAATCCAATCGTTACACACTTTTGACTCAACTCGGTGGCACCGAAACGATCATCTCGGTAGCACCGAACTATGTAAAAGATATGAACTTTAGGAATCTCAGTGGGACTGATACGGACAACTCGGATGGACCGAAGTGCAATGGCTTAGGGTATACCTCATCTCGGTGGCACCGATTGCATCAACTCGGTTGGACCGAAGTGAAGCAATAAGGCAACAGAGACTTGGCAAGCCATCTCGGTGAGACCGATTTGCATAACTCGGTGAGACCGAAGTGAATGCAACCGATTACAGAGAGTTGGCAAGGCCATCTCGGTGGGACCGAGATCCATTTCGGTGGATCCGATTTGTTAGGGTTTGGCAGTGGCTAAGTCTTGGATGAACTCGGTGGGGCCGGATTGGAAATATCGGTGGGGCCGAGTTGGAATGTAGGTTTAGGACATATTTGGTTAGAGAGAGTGGTTGAGGGTTTAGGAGTACTGTCACTAAGCACTTGAGCAAAAAGACCATTAAGCAACACCTCATCCCCTTTTAATAGTATTGGCTTTCCTATGGACTCAACGTGATCTTGGATCACTAAACCAAAAATGTAGAGTCTTCATCTTTTGCCAATCCTTGTCCTTAGCATTTTGAGGGGTCCACATCTCTAGTCCATGCCATGCCAATCATTGAACATCCTGAAATCTTAATCTTGAATGGACATTAGTTCAATGAGATATATGTTGTTATGAATTACCAAAACCACCAAGGGAGCAAATGTGCTTTCAATCTCCCCCTTTTTGGTAATTGATGACAACATATAGATCAAAGCTTCGACAAATGATTAAATGAATGAAATACATCGTCGCTTTGAGAAGTATGTGATAAGCAAGAGCTCCCCCTAAATTTGTGCATTATTTAAATATTTGCATTTGAATGCAAATGCAAATCGATTAGGCTCATCGGTCACTCTTCCATGTCACATACATCTTGGTGGAGCGCGCAAAATGATATGAGTTGAAAAGTAAGCACGCATCACCAACATAAGTAATTGATCATCACAAGATAATGATAAAGATAAACATAGATCATCAATTACAAGCATACATGATAGAATATCACACAGACACTATAGCAAGCACACACATAACAAAGTAGCATCAACCAAATTGTAGCAAGAAGAACTCGAAGCAAATCAAAAGCAAGAACTCTCTCTCTCTCTCGAAGCCCTATGATCTATACAAATTCTCCCCCTTTGGCAACAAGTACCAAAAAGTTCAAATGAGTATAGCACTAGTCGGCTCTCTAGGCATGGTCCTCCGAAGCTCCTGAAGGCGATCTTCTGCTGGCGGCTCCGGTGTGCGTAGACGGTGTTGAGATGAGAGCGTCCGCGAATGCTTCTGCAGACGTTTGCTGGGCTGGTGGAGTAGACACTGGTGGTGGCACTGTGGCAGTAGCGGCTGGTGCAGATACTGTGGTCCTCGGATCCACGACTGGCACTGCAGCAGACCTGGCTGCCCTAGGCACTGTCTGAAAGCGCTCTGTGGTTGGTCTATCATCTCCACTATCATCAGATGGGGCTGTCCTGACAGCATCAACATCACTCTGCAGCTTCTCCACTGAAGTCTGAATCTCTGTAACTTTGACATCCAAATCATAAAATTTTGTCTCAATGATCCGCTCAAAACTAGCCTGGGTCTAGGTGAGGTTGGCCAAACTTCGCTCAATCCTCAGAGTGGTTTCAAGCAGATATGACATTTGATCCTTGGGTGTCTTGAGATTGGCAATTGGTGCATTGAGAGCTGATGCCTCCTGAGCTGCTTTTGCTTCTTTGGCTTTGCGGATTTCCTCTTGAGCTTGTGCAGAAGTGGGATGCGAAGGATCCATCACTATGACATTATCCTCAAAATCTGGGTGCAATGGCAAATGCTCTCGATCAAGAAGGTATGTGCTGGTTCCAACCTTAGAGTTGATCAATAACTGAATATGTGGAGCATATCCGCACGATCTCTTCTGATCTGCTGCAGTCCTCTTGATAGTCTCTAATATCAGGCTCATCACCTTGAATTTCTGAGGTGTATCAAACAAATGCAGCAAGTTGATGGAGTGGCCACGAATCATCTTATCATCGCCAGACTTGGGTAGCAGAGTGTACCGCAAGATAGTGTTCATGGTGGCCAGTCCTGGTAACAAATGCTTTACTGATCCAAGTTTATGTGTCTCAAGGTCCTTCTGAGGAATTGCAGTGTACATGTTGGCCATGGAGTTGTGATCCATCTTGAGCTTGGCATAAATGTCTATATCATCATCCTCTTCCTTGGGTGCACCAAGAAGATTTGCCCACTCAGAGATGGTAGACTGGTATCTTATACCCTCAGTCATCCACACTATTCTGCCATCTGGATAAAAATGAGCAGTAGAGTAAAATTGCATGACCATCTCATCATTCCACTTGGTCAATTTCTGTCCAACAAACTCATCAACTCCTGCAATCCTGAAGCTTTCATGGACATGGGGAAAGTAATCCTCATTCTCATCGATGTATTCCCAGTCCACCCACTTCATGTCACTGACTATGGGCTTCTTATCAAGCAAAACTGTCTCATAAAAGTCTTGTTGCTCTCGATGTGAAAGCGATAATCACATGTTGTCCTTCTCCTTATAGCATAAGGATCTGACTGTCTCCACTGACGCAATCCTTTGTCCTTCCTCAGCATCATGTTTTCTGCGACTGGGTGAGCATTGTCATGGTCTGGAATCTTAGGCTTCAACTTTCTGAGCACTAGAGGCTCTTCATCAACAGTTGACACAGGCACTGGGGCCTTGTTCTTCTCTGCAGCTGATATGTTCCTGGTTGACCTCTTGGGTGCTGACACCTTAGGCTTGGACTTGGAGGGTGCAGCAGTCTTGATTGCATCAGACATGAGCTTCTGAGCTTTTGCAGGGAGTGCATTAGCTGGCTCATCCTCCTCCTCTTCCTCCTCATCAATCATCATGGAGGGTCTGCCAATCACACGGGCAATGGTTTTCCTCACTCTCTTCTTCTTAGCACCTGCAGCTGGTTCTGCGTCACTAGGCTCTTCAAGTGTGAATTGCATTGTTTGCTTACGAACTTTCCTCACAGCAGTCTTATCTTTGGTGGATGATGGTTTGGTGATGTACTCCTTAGCAAGCACAACTCTTTTCTTCTTTGTTGCTGTCTCACTAGCAACAAAATCTTCATCCTCACTGTCAGAGGTTTTGTTCTTCCTTGTTCTGGTTGCTGCCTTAGGAAGATCTAGAGAGCTCCTCTCTCCCTCATAGACACTTTCAGCTGGGCTTGTCCCTTCACTCATTTCTGCCTGCTGTTCAGACCTGTTCTGACTGTCACTGCCACTTGACATCTTGCTGAGCTGACCCTGTGAATAGATGGGTATGGGTAGAGTAGATGAGTCATCACAAAAAGCAGATAGTTTTCATAAAATTTGAGTTCAACTTTTAGTTTCAAGTTTTCACAGGATGCATTTCGGATGGACCGAGTTGATCATCTCAGTGATACCGAAGCACACTACAGAAACCTTACACACCACTTCGGTCAGACCGAGATGGGTTTCGGTGGCTCCGAGATGCTAGGGTTTCACTGAGACTTTACTTTCGGTCTCACCGATTCGCACAACTCGGTGACACCGAGATGTACTAGTGCTATGGCCAGAGGCCAAATCGGTAGGGCCAAAAATTTTGAATCGGTCGGTCCGAGATGCATTCGGCGGAAACTTAAACCTAGAAATTTTGCTCGAATCTAATCTACGAAATTTTCCTCGTGGATTTAGCATTGCAATCGTGGCAAGAATCATGGCATTCCTAACGTGCATTGAATCGGAAATTGGAAGCACAAAGGGGTCGAATCTCACCGTAACTTGGTGAGATCCTCTACGGCGGCAACGGCGGTGGAGATTGCCGTTGACGGCGACGGAGTCCTGCGGCGAGGGCGCGCTGGATACGACGGCGAAGTACGAAGACGAAGGGCGACGGCAGCGACGGGGAGCGGGAACGAGTGGGGTCGAGAAATTTCAACCGTTCGGTCCGCACGATATATATACCCGTACGCTGTCGGTGGCGCCAAGTTGAACAACTCGGTGGCACCGATATGTGTAACTGCACGCAGTATAGCACATCGGTGGCACCGAAATGGTTCAATTCGGTAGCACCAAGATGAAAACCTAGATCAATCTAAGTGATTTCGGTTGGACCGAGTTTGAGTGAGTTGGTTCGGCCGAAATAAATTAGAAGGTTTTGGAGGTTCAGCCCTTTCAGATCGGTGGCTCCGAGTGCTCCTCACCTGGAGGGTCCGAAAAAGACTTGTTCAATTTTTGTGATGCAGCAAGAATAGAATTTGAGACAAGAAAGCATAGATAGCTAGAGAAGGTTATTAGGCATTCTTGTACATCCACTTGGCCAGAAAAACCAAGACAATCAAAACAACAAATGGATGTCCTCGAATGATCAAAACATGCAAACCAACATGCTCACACAATAAGATTGCAAATGAAATATGTGTCAAACATGCACAACCAATTCTAGCATCTATCAAGCAATGGCGATGACTAGGTCATCTATATATGAGTATATTGACTTAGGAGCCAAATGAGAACATTTGATCATAGGTCATACTCATCGTTTAAGCACAAGTGGGGTTACCACTTTTACATAAAGCATTGATGTGTTCACACCATTAGAGTTGCTTTAGCTCAATTGTTTAGAGCAAAGCTCCCCCTAGATGTGATATTCCCCCTAAGAGGGATGAACTAACCTTGGGTTTTGTCGATGATGACTTCATGTAGATGTTGAAGATGTGGATGCTCAATGTTGATGTAGACCATCAAGAGTTGGGAGCAATCCTTTGGAGTTTTATGCTTTCAATACCTACATGGGTTAGTCCCACACAAGGAACATGCAAGGATATACATAGACATAGAGTGAAATTCACATATGATGATGTCCATGAATGCATTGATTACCTTGTCCCTTATCTTACCAACAAGAGGGTTTGTGACTCCATGAACTAGTGCAAAATGTGGAAGTTGGTTGCACAAGTCCTTGCCATAAATAATATGAGTGAAGTTTGATGGCGGAGTCACCCTCAAGAACTCTCTAGTTCTTCTTCTTCTGGACCCACATCAACTTGATGGGAATCCTTGGAGTTGTAGTAGCACTTGATGAAGTAGAACTTGATGAATTCTTGGGAACCCACTTGACCATGGCTTGAGGAGCTTCTTCAAATGAATCAATCTCTTCTTGAAGCTTGTCCTTGCCTTTTAGCTTGTGGTCTTGTGGTGGAAGATCTTCTTGAGCTTGTGTTCCCTTGAAGGAAGTAGGATCATACTTCTCTTGTTAAGGAACAAACTTCGTCTTGGGGTATTGACCTTCTTCCCACTCAACTCCATCGGCATTGAACTTTCGTTCAAAACCAACACCTTGGTTCTTTCGGTGCCTTCCTTGCTTGCGTACAATTTCCTCAAATTGCTTACTCCCGGCAAGACTCTTGTAGACACATTTATCTATAATTCCTTTCAATAGCATATTTTCTTGCTCAAGTGTAACTTGGCTAAGAGAATCGTTAGTGGAATCAATAGAACTACTAGAAGCAACAATATTGGATTTAGCATTGTTATTGTTACTACTAGAGGTAGAACCATTTTTACCCTTGTTGCTAGTTTGCTTAGATTTAACATGTGGCATAAAGGTAGACAAGAGTAAACGCTTGGCAAGATATGAAGAACTCTTCTTTCGAAGATCGTCATTGATAGCTTTAAGAAACTCATGCTCTTGCTCTAAATTTAGCTTCTCGAAGCGTAGCTTCTCATGAGTTCTAAGAAGTTCTCTATGATCCTCTTGAGTTGTTTCATGAGCTAACTTAAGAGCATTTAGTTCTTTAGTTAGACGCTCAATCTCCTTCATAGCATTGTCACTCGTTTCCTCTTGACTATCATGATTACTAGCATTTTCATTATAGCTCACATTACTATCTCTATCAACAAGTAAATCATCATCACCAAGCAAATCATCTTCATCACTATTGAAATCAAGATACTCGGGGTGTGATACCTTGGGGCCTTTTGCCATGAAGCATCTTCCAATTCCTTCATTTGGTGAGTCAAATAGATCATAGGAGTTGGATGACACAAGTGCAAGTCCGGCAACACCTTCATCTTGACTATAGTCGGAGTTGGAATGATAACTTCTCTCGGAGTGGTTGTCGGAGTCGGAGCCGGAAACCCATTCACCAACATGAGCTTGGTGTCTTCTTCTTGTGTAGCTCTTGGATGACCTGTCCTTCCTCTCTGAATCCTTGCTTCTTCGAGAGTGTCTTCGTTCATAATGATCATCTCTACTCCTTCTCTCCTTATGAGGTGATTCATCTCTTCTATATCTTCCTCTTGGTGATTCGTCTCTTTTCTTGTAGGGAGCCGTACACTCATTGGAGTAGTGTCCGGGCTTTCCACAATTGTAACAATTACGGTCACGACTTGATGATCTTCTCTCATAATGTCTTGAGCTAGAGCTTCTCTCTTTCCCTTTGTTCTTGTAGAACTTGTTGAACCTTTTCACCATTAGGCTAATTTCTTCATTTGAAACTAGGTTGTCACTTGAAGTTGTTGGAGCATCGGTTGAGGCTTTGTAAGCACCACTTGACTTGTTGTGCAGCTCCTCTTTGTCCTTGAGTGACATTTCATGAGCGACAATCCTTCCAATGACTTCCGTGGGCTTGAGATCTTTGTAATTTGGCATCATTTGGATCAATGTGCGGACGGTATCATATTTTCCATCCAGAGCTCTAAGTATCTTCTTGATGATGAATTTGTCGGTCATCTCTTCACTTCCTAAGCTGGCAATCTCATTTGTGATGAGAGCAAGCCAAGAGTACATCTCAGCGACTCCTTCACCATCCTTCATCTTGAACTTGTCAAGTTGACTTTGAAGCACATCCAACTTAGATTCCTTGACGGACTCGGTACCCACATGCATAAAAACCAAAGTATCCCAAATTTCCATTGCATTCTTGAGGCGGCTGATTTTGTTGAATTCTTCGGGACATAGACCGTTGAATAGAATGTCACAAGCTTGAGCATTGCATTGCAACATCTTCGATTCTTCCGGGGTTGCTTCACGATCCGGTTCCTTGCCATCCTCAAAGAAGTCACCTTGCAAGCCAACACGAACAAAAGCCCAAACGGCGGGGTTATGATCAAGAATATGCATTTTCATCTTATGTCTCCAACTAGCAAAGTTTGTACCATCAAAATATGGACCTCTACGGTTATAGTTACCCTCACTAGACGCCATACTCTCCTAGGTTGTGAAACCAAGGCTATGATCACCAAAGCAATGGAAATCAAGGCTTACGGAGACCAAAGCTCTGATACCACTTGTAGGATCGAAAGTATGTCTAGAGGGGGGTGATTAGACTACTTGACCAAATAAAACTTAACCTTTTCCCAATTTTAATTGTGGGCAGATTTTAGCAATAGTATATGTCAAGCATCACCCTACACATGCAATTCTAAGAGTATAGCAGCGGAATGTAAGCAATTGCATATGTAAGTAAAGGAGGGATAGGAGATATCAAACGCAATGAAGACACGGTGGTTTTTGGTGTGGTTCCGATAGGTGGTGCTATCGTACGTCCACGTTGATGGAGACTTCAACCCACGAAGGGTAACGGCTGCGCGAGTCCACGGAGGGCTCCACCCACGAAGGGTCCACGAAGAAGCAACCTTGTCTATTCCACCATGGCTTACGTCCATGAAGGACTAGCCTCACTCGGGGTAGATCTTCACGAAGTAGGCGATCTCCTTGCCCTTACAAACTCCTTGGTTCAACTCCACATCAGGTTGGAGGCTCCCAAGTGACACCTAACCAATCTAGGAGACACCACTCTCCAAAAGGTAATAGACGGTGTGTTGTTGATGAACTCCTTGCTCTTGTGCTTCAAATGATAGTCTTCCCAGCACTCAAACAACTCCTCACAGATTTGGCTATGGTGGAAGAAGGATTTGAGTGGAAAGCAACTTGGGAAAGGCTAGAGATCAAGGTTCAAATGGTAGGAATGGAATATCTTGATCTCAACACATGAGTAGGTGGTTCTCTCTCAGAAAATGTATGGTGGAAGTGTAGGCACGTTCTGATGGCTCTCCTTACTGAGAAGGATGTGGTGGAGGGGTATATATAGCCTCCACACAAAATCCAATCGTTACACACTTTTGACTCAACTCGGTGGCACCGAAACGATCATCTCGGTAGCACCGAACTGTGTAAAAGATATGAACTTTAGGAATCTCGGTGGGACTGATACGGACAACTCGGATGGACCTAAGTGCAATGGCTTAGGGCAAACCTCATCTCGGTGGCACCGATTGCATCAACTCGGTTGGACCGAAGTGAAGCAATAAGGCAACAGAGACTTGGCAAGCCATCTCGGTGAGACCGATTTGCATAACTCGGTGAGACCGAAGTGAATGCAACCAATTACAGAGAGTTGGCAAGGCCATCTCGGTGGGACCGAGATCCATTTCGGTGGATCCGATTTGTTAGGGTTTGGCAGTGGCTAAGTCTTGGATGAACTCGGTGGGGCCGGATTGGAAATATCGGTGGGGCCGAGTTGGAATGTAGGTTTAAGACATATTTGGTTAGAGAGAGTGGTTGAGGGTTTAGGAGTACTGTCACTAAGCACTTGAGCAAAAAGACCATTAAGCAACACCTCATCCCCTTTTAATAGTATTGGCTTTCCTATGGACTCAACGTGATCTTGGATCACTAATCCAAAAATGTAGAGTCTTCATCTTTTGCCAATCCTTGTCCTTAGCATTTTGAGGGGTCCACATCTCTAGTCCATGCCATGCCAATCATTGAACATCCTGAAACATTAATCTTGAATGGACATTAGTTCAATGAGATATATGTTGTTATGAATTACAAAAACCACCAAGGGAGCAAATGTGCTTTCAGTCTTGCATGAGGACAGATGGCAAGGTGGTGCTCAATCACCTCCCTGGGAACGTCGGGGATGTCAGATGCTTGCTAGGCAAACACACCGACATTCGCCCACAGGAAGGTAACGAGCACGCTTTCCTATTTGTCACTGAGAGTGGCACTTATGGTGAAAGTTCCACTCGTTCCATCCTCCCTCACAGAAACTTGCTTGGTCGCCAGTGCAGAGGCCTTGGCTTTCTTGCTCTTGCCAGTAGAGCTCTCTGGTATGTTCTCAACAGGCATGCCACGCTCTATGGTGCACTTCCCGGAGTCCATATCAAAGGTCTTGCCGGTCTTCTTCTTCTTTCCTCCCCCTGGAGCTTTGCCGGCAGGAGCATGTACCTCCTTAGCAGATGCTACCACCGCCTCCCGGTAGAGCTTGTCGGCACAAATGATTGCGTGTTTCTGGTTGGACTTGATGGTGAGCACACCCATTATCCCTGGCATCTTGATCACCTTGTAAGCATAGTGCGACGCAGCCATGAACTTTGCCAGCGCCGGGCGGCCTACAATTCCATTATATGGCAGTGGCATCTTGACGACGTCAAAGACAATCTTTTCTGTCCTGTAGTTGAGCTCGCTGCCAAACGTGACCGGCAATGTCACCTGGCCCTTCGGCTTGTTCCTCCCCGGACTGATTCCTTGGAATGTGCCTGTCTCCTCGAGATCCTTGTCAGGGATTTGCAGCCTCTTGATCACATCAGGGGAGATCAAGTTCAAGCCAGCCCCATCGTCAACTAGCATCTTTGTCACCTTGAGGTTGCGGATTGTTGGCGAAACCAACAACGACAAGCACCCGACCGCAGTGGTGCGGTCAGGGTGATCCTCAGCGTCAAAGATGATGGGCTCGTGCGACCACTTGAGTGGCTTTTGTGCTTCCATTGCCAGCTCCGCCGCATTCACTTCGCGGACCCATTGTTTCAGTTGCCGGTGCGAGGAGTACAAAGATGCGCCTCTGTCAACACACATGGCGTCCACCGCATTCTGGAATTCATTGTCGGACTCCTCCTCGTCTCCATCACCATCATCTCCCTTCTGGACCTGAGCGGCCTTCTCCTTCGGCTGCTTGGCCTTGCCGCGGCGGCCTCCACGGCCACCATGGTTTTTCTTGCCGGACCCACCGGAACCATCTTGACCCTTCTCCTTGTCGCGCTTCTCGTATTCTTGTTTCTATTTTTCGGCAAGCTGCTCCACTTGCTGGCACTCCTGGAGATCATGGCCCTGGTTGCGGTGAATCTTGCAGTACGGGACGTCGGTCTTCTCTCCGGTGGCGGCCTCATGGCCACAAGTGCAGACATCAGGCTCCTTGCTACTGCTCTCAGCCTTTGGCTTCTTGCCGGGATTCCCCGACTTCTCAACTGCTAACACAGCCTTGCCTTTATGCTTGCGATTGCGGTTCCGGCTCTTCTTCTTCGGGGTTGATGCATCGTCGTCTTCAGAATCCATTTCAGCACCGGCATCTTCCCCGGGGAGTCACCTCCCCTCCTCAGCGCGTGCACACTTGTCCGCCAAGGCATATAACTCATTGATGGTTCTAACCTTCTCAATGTTCATCTCAGACCGCATTCTACGATTGCGCACATTCGTGTGGAATGCGGCAACAACACCTGCGGGATGAACATCAGGAATGTTATAGTACACACGGCTGAACCTTCGTATGTACTTGCGGAGGGGTTCGGCATCTCTCTGGGGTATGACATGCAGATCGCTGTCCTGACCAGGAAGCTTGTGGCCACCCTGGTAAGCACCCACTAACTGATGGCACAAATTCGCCCAAGAAGACATGGAGCCTTCCGGCAAGTTCATCAACCACGACCTGGCGTTGGGCTTGAGTGCCAACAGGAATTAGTTGGCCAATATCTTGTCGTCTCGTCCCCCGGCAGCTTGCACCGCGATGGTGTATATGCCAAGGAACTCCGACGGACTGATCTTGCCGTCGTACCTATCGGGCAGTTCTGGCTTGAAGGCATGGGTGGACGGCCAGACAACCTGCCGTAGCACACGAGTAAATGCTGGGCAACCTACCTCGTAAGGTAAGCACCTAGGGTACCCTAGCATAGGCACGTTCACTACCGGCCCGGCACGGTCGTCCGATTGACGGCGTGATTCCCGGCACCGTGCGATCGTCATACGGGCATCCTCAACGCGCCGTTCGTGGAGCACTTGGCACTGATCTTTGTGACCTCGCAGATCCGATGACGCCATGGACACCACGTCCTCGTCATCCGATCGGTGAGCTTGCCACCACGGTGGTTGCTGATGCGGAGGTGACTGCACCGTTGGTGCAGCGTCTCCGGCACGGCCGCTGGTTGGTCATGCCGGCGCCGTGGGTAGTCGCCATGAAGGTCCCGCCTCTGGTGTTTTGCCGGGATCGGCAAAACTGATGAGACTCTGAATGGTGGCCCACCATTCGTCCATCTTGTCAGGAGTTGGCGAGAAATTCAACTGCATTTGAACCCGTGGCTTCTGCCGCCGTGGTTGGCATGGCGGGGAGCATAGAACGGGACGTCGTTCGACTCCTGGCAGAGGCAGCAGGAACTCCATCGCGTACCTGCTGCCACGGCACATGCTCACCAACGGGTTGGCGTGGTGGTGGTGGTGCCTGAACATCATGAGGACGATGCTCAGGGTCGGCTTAACATCGTCCAGGGCTGCCAGCACCGCGAGGGAGCATGTCGCGCCCACCTTGCGATGGTCGTGGTACACGTCATGCCGCAGCGTTGTTGGACGTCGCCGTAGTTGGGTCTTGGCTAGCACCGCTCTGGTCCACATTGCTGTCATGTCTATGGTCGCTAGAACGTCGTGGGAGTTGGCCATCTACGCCATCTCCGGTGTGGTGGCTACGTTCACCAGTGCAGTGAGGAAGCAGACCGCCTCCGCTGCCCGAGCCTCCTGCTCCACCCATCCCAGCTATACCGGCCGCGGCGCCTACGCCACCTGCGGACGCCTGCGAAGGTAGCTTGGAGGTGGAGGGAGCCGTCGCGGCTCCACCCTTCTTCTTGGGCGCCATTGATGAAAGTGATGAAGCTGGTACTCACACTACCGACACTGATTCGTAACACACGATACCCCTGCCTGGCGCGCCAAAGATGTCATGGCGTACGACGATCTATGGGATCAAGATGATCCCTTTGTGGTTCGGCTATGGGAATCGACGTGTACACAGAGCAGGATCGGTACATGCAAGAAAACACAGTGATTTATCCAGGTTCGGGCCGCCTTGAGGCGTAAAACCCTACTCCTGCTTTGGTGGTCTGATTGTAGTCGGAAGTTGGGCTCCAGGGACCCAAAGGTTCGAACACTGGGGTGAGCTTGTTCCTACCTCTTCGTCCCCTACCACGGCTAAGCTACGGCGAAGCTACGGCGGGAGCGCGCTAGCGAGGTGCGGACCGTGGACTCAGCGGTTTACCCAGGTTCGGGCCACCTTGCGGTGTAAAACCCTACTCCTGCTTGGTTTTGATTGTAGTGAGTAAGAGAGTGTTCTCGCGTACAAGGTAGGAGAAGAAGGAGTCGACTGAATCGGATCTCCCTACCACGATGGCAGCATTGTCCCTTTATATCTGCCTTGGTCCTCTTCCCTCAAAACTTAGGCGGGAAGGGTTGCCACACTTGGCGGGTTTTGAAGGGGGATAGGCGCTCAGGCTATCCTGACTAAAGGCGGTCTCCGCCTGCAAAAGCATGATCCATGACGCGCCCGTGGGCTCGGTGATGACCTCCGCCCCGCGCGCCCGCTGTCTTGGCCTTCTTTCGCCGATCGGGCAACCTTTGGGGTTGCTTTGGGAAGTGGACTGCTGGCCTTGCTCCCTTAACACAAAAGGGGAAACCCTCTTCCCGCGCCTGCTAGCACGGCCTCTGTCACCGCTCGTCGCCGCGCGCGTCACCCACGTGATGGGCATGGGACCGCGCGGCTGAGCCGAATAGCCCTTGTCTGGAGCGCCTTCGAGAGGGAGCCTCGGGAGGCCGCCTCGCGAGAGGGCCCCGCGAGGCTGCTGGTGAAGATGCTGAGTCTTGTTCACCGCTCCCTGAAAAGGGGTCCTCAGGAGGCCAAGGCTTCATGAGGGGTCTTGGTGAGATGCTTGATGATGACGGCCTGCTGGGCCAAAGGCAGACGGGCCTGGATACCCCGGGTTCCATGGGCCCGACAGTAGCCCCCGGGCCCGCGGCGTGCACGTTCCCGCCTACTAGGGGGCGAAACGGCGCTGGCCCTAACCGCCTGCGGGCCAGGCGCGACGCGTGGCGCACGATATGACGGGGGACGCCCCCACTTCTCCCACGACGCCTCGGTAACCGCCCGCGCTAACATAAAGCCTGCCGCGGGCGACGCGAGACCATCATTGCCTTCCTTTGCGCACTCCGTCTCCCCACGCCTTCCTTCCCACGCACAGCTCCTCGCGACCCCATCTCCAAGCTCTGCCGCTTCCCCCTCCTCCATCCGCGACTCCGCCGTACAGATGGCGCCCGCCGGCAAGAGGGGAAAGGCGGCGGCCCCGTCCCCAAGCGCGCCCGCCATCTGGGCGGCACTGCAGCACTCCTCCATCATCAATGGAGAGGGCCTGGACAAGGTGCTCCCGCTGGTGGCCGGCGATCAGAACGAGAATCAGGCGACCCAAATCTGGCCAGGGTCACGCGCGCGGCATGACCTGGGGGCGACGGCCTACCCCTTCTTCCTCCACAGCATTTATGTTGGGTTGGTGCCACCATTCTTGGACTTTTTCTACGCCATTCTCTCCCATTATCAGATTCATGCCCTCCACCTTCAACCGAACTCCATCCTCCTCCTAGCCATGTTAGCCTTTTACTGCAAGGCTTTCGTGGGTGTGATGCCTTCGCTGGCGCTCTTCCGCCACTTCTTCTACCTGCAGCTGACTGCGGTAGACCAGCGCTCCGGATGTGCGTCGTTCCTCGCCGTTAAGGGGATGGAAAACAGCATCATCAACTTGAGGGTTGCGAAGAAGGTGGAGGGCTATCGGAAGCGCTGGGTCACCATGGACGCGCGCCGAACCAGCGAGCTCCTGATGATCCCGACGGACCTGGCTGAGAAGAACTCGGGATGGGGGCATGAGAAGCTTGCTGACCCGAGGATGGAGCCCGTCTTGGAGCGGATGGCCGCGCACCAGGCCGCGAAGCTATCGGGGGTGACGGTCGTCAGGGAGTACCTGCGGAGGCGCATCACGGCGAGCTCCTGATGATCCTGACGGACCCGGCTGAGAAGAACTCGGGGTGGGGGCATGAGAAGCTCGCTGACCCGAGGATGGAGCCCGTCTTGGAGCGGATGGCCGCGCACCAGGCCGCGAAGCTATCGGGGGTGACGGTCGTCAGGGAGTACCTGCGGCGGCGCATCGCGCCACTCCAGCGGCACTCGCGCCCCGTGTGGGAGTACACCGGCGCGGGCGATGCCATGAAGCTGAACCTTGGCAGCCTGAAACCAGAAGTGCTGGACGGGGCCCTGGCGACTCTGCTTAGTACCCCTGCCGCGGACCTGCCTGAGGGTGCACTCCCGCTGTTCTGCTATAGGAAGAAGGCGGAGCTGGTTGCAGAGATGCCTCTCTTTGACCAGTGGGGTCTCGTGCCGGAGGGCCACGTCGGACCCCATGAGAACCCCCTCGTGGTGGAGCTGGATTCAGGAGGCAGCGGCGGTGGCGAGGACTCAGAGGAGGCCACAGAGGAGGACACCAACCGGGCGCCACCACGCACTCGCCGTCAGCTCCTCTGTGACCTCGATGATGATAACGCCGACAGCGGGCCACCCGGGGCGGAGGGGGCTCTCGGCCGGGGGCGGTCGAGCCCCCAGCGCCTGAGGCCCGTCAAGAGGCTGAAACTTCCCAGGACCTCGAGGCAGGCGATGACGCGTCCGGCTCCACCGCGGCCCGCTCCGGGGGCCCGAGCGGCGGAGCCGGGGCGATGCTTGACGGTGGTAGCGATGACCCACCCCTCATGGAGAAGAAGAGGAAGTGGTCCGCCAGCGACGAGTAAGTCCCCCTGACTCCTCCCGGCATTTTATGCTCTTGCTCTTTGTCCGGGCTCGGAGCTGAGCCACCGTTTCGCAGGAGGTCTACCGGGGACCAAAGGAAGAAGAAGAAGATGACAACAAAGGCGAAGGCGACCCCCAGCCCGCAGGGGGCATCAGTACCCGCTGCGGGTGCCGGGGGGCATGGAGAGGCCGCCCTGACGCCAAGACGGAGCACGCAGAAGTCGAGAGGGAGCCAGCCGTTCCTCCGGAGCCGCATGCGGACGCATCTCGTGAGGCCGAGACGGAGGAGCCTCGGGCGGCAGCCTCAGGAGGTGGGGCCGTGCTCCCCACAGACCCCGCCATGGGGGAAGAAGCAGTGATAGGGGAGGCCGAAGCACCCACTCCCCCACTAGAGGCCTCTCTCAGCGCGGGAGGAGCCGACGCGGGGCGCGCCGCGGCGGGCATGGCGAACCTCCATAGCGCGCCACCGCAGCCGAACGCGGGGGAAGCTCCAACAGACCCACCGCTCCTGGCGAGTGGTGCCGAGGCTTCCCTGACAGCGGCGGCGGAGAACGATGGGGGATCGGACCCGGACTAGCCTCTGGCGCTCGTGAGCGGCCATGCCCTGCTCAGGCCTGGAGCCCTGCACGACGCCAAGGCCGCGCTCACTCGCCTTGGGACGGACTTCCAGGACGCGGAGACGCGCCTCACCGAGGAGCGCCTGGAGCTTGCTGACGGGTGGCGCCAGCTCAGCGTCGCCATCGAAATGGCCCAATGCCAGAACGAAGCCTCTCGCGCACAGGGTGAGAAGGACGCCGCCGAAGCGAAGAGGGTTCGTGCGAGTGCTCTCCGCAAGGCCGAAGGGGCCGTCATGCGCCGCGAGGAGGCGGAGGCCCGCCTGAAGGAGCTCCAGGATCAACATGCCGTGCAGGCGCAGTCATTCCTTGCGCAGGAAAGCGCCCTCACCACTCGCGATAGGGAGCTTGCGGCCCACGAAGCGGGCCTCACGACTCGCATAGAAGACCTCGAGAGGGTGTCGACCGAGTAGGCCACAGAGCGGGGGCGCCTGGAGATGCTGGGGCGCCAGCTAGCCGACGCCCAGGATGCACACACGAAGCGTGTCAACGAGGCTAACACCCAGCTGGAGGCTAAGGAGAAGAAGGCCTAGGTGGACGCTGATGCAAAGATAGCGGGGGCGTGCCTGGCGCTCGCCAAGGAGCATGGTAAGGTGCTGAAGCAGCAGAAGGACGCCTTTGAGACGGAGCGTGAGCGGTTCCGGCAGGAAATCGCTAGTCTCAAGGCGGCACTCGCTGAGGCGGAGACCCGCCGAGAGGCCGTGCCGCAGGCCAGTTCTGGCGCTGAGGCCGAGCCGTCCTTCCTTCGTCTTCAGGTGGGGGGCGCCGCCAGCACCGCCGAGCAAGCCAGAGGCGAGGCAGACCAGGAACGGGAGCGGCAGCGCGAACGCGTCAAGATGCTCCACTCCCTCGAGCTCCGAGCCCGCGACGCCCTGAACTCCATCTGCCAGGGGAGGCTCGAAGCCCTCTGCCAGTCCCGCGACACCGACTACGTTGACTTCTCCACCAAGCTCGTGGAGCGGCTCGAGGATGGGGCCAAGAAGGTGGATGGCATCTTGGAGGAGGAGTGCCGCAGGCGGCGACCCGCGTCTTCAGTCACCTCCTTCACGCCGATCCCAACTTTGATTTTGACAAGGTGATAGCCCCCGTCCCCGAGGAGCTCCATGATGGCCTCGCAAAGGTGGTAGAAGGCCACGTGGATGCGCTACTTGGGAAGTACTCCTGCGACAGCAGTGAGAGCTCAAGAGGAAGCGGGGACGACCGTGATGGAGGCGGCGATGATGACGGCACGAGTTCCTAGGGTCCTTTTTCCTTCGCCACCCTACACTAGATCGATGTGGCCCCGTGGGGGCGTGAAGACGATGCCTTTGTGTTTAAGTACTTTATGATTTGCTGTAATGAACGCTCGTGCCCTTGTGAGGCTTTCTCTTGAGGCCTATTTTGCTCTTTTTGCTTGCCTTGATGCTCTACGTCGTCGGGACCCAGCCCCCGAGCGGGCCACAGCCGTCGCTGGTATGTCAGGTCGTGATGCCTGGACAAGGCCAGGAGATGAGGGGCACCGGGAGCTAGTGAGGGCTCCTGAGGCGCGATGCTCAGGGAACCCCCCTTTGACGCGCAAGCGGCTTGCGCCAAGAGAAACGATGCCGCTCGTGAGGTTGTTGGAGGGGAAAGCTTAAGAGACGGCGAGGGCGGATCGTGAGGCAGGAGACTTAGCTCTGTGCAGGATAGTGTCTGGTGGGCCGTCACTTGTAGGGTACACCTCGTGAGGGTTTCGCTCGTGAGATCTCCTACTGAGACGGCCATCGTGGGTTAGCTCCCAAGGCAGGGCCTGCGGGGCTTCCTGAGGCCCTGAGGGGGGCACCTCACGAGGCATCCTTGCGAGGCCTTTCAAGGGACCTGCTCCTGAGATAACTGCATGCAGAATACTTAACAATAGGGGAGCAGTGCACGCTCGCCGATTCGCTCATGGGTGTTACGCGAGGAGACAAGACACCAAAAACCTTGGTGGGGTGGCGTGCACGGGAGCAGTCCCGCGAGCCAGAGCCCGGTTGCTTGGGTTTTTCAGCGCTGCTGGGACTGACCCGAGCATAGACACCGTGTCCAGCCCCCACTCGCGTGAGGCTCATGAGGGACATTGTGAGCGCGTGAGGCTCGTGAGGCAAAGACAAAACGAAACACCATGTAAAGAGAACGAAGCTTTACTGAAGTAAGATAGCAACCCATTACATAACCAAAACAAGTGCGGCTGCCGTGTTCGGCACGGGTCAGCTTCAGGTTGGTGCAACCCGTGGGGCGCCCTCAGTTACACATCAAAACGGGAAAAAGGGTGCTGCCGTGCCCGGCACGGGTCAGCTTGAGGTTGGTGCAGCCCGTGGGGCGCCCTCAGTTGATTGTTCCGCCAGCGCAGAGCATGGGGCTTCCACAGGGGTGTGGGTATGATCGCGGGTCGATCGTTCCACCAGCGCGGAGCATGGGGCTTCCACTTGGTCATGGGTGGGAGCTCTCGCGGGCCCATCAGGCGAACGCAATGAGAGGCTCCGGGCGTGTACAGCCCCATTTCATTCATACGCGTGAGGGTCATGGGTAGAACTTGCGGAGGTGTTGGATGTTCCAGGCGTTAGGCACAGGAACTCCGTCCTCTGTCTCCAGTCGGGCTGAGCCGGGCCTGGAGACATGAGTAACCCTGAAAGGGCCTTCCCACATAGGTGAGAGTTTGTGAAGTCCCTCTCTGGAGAGGATCCTGCGCAGGACGAGGTTGCCGACCTCGAGAGTGCGAGGGCGGATGTTGCGGCTATGGTAGCGACGCAAGGCCTGCTGGTACCTCGCGGCACGAAGAGCGGCCTGATGGCAGCCCTCCTCGAGGAGCAGCAGATCGGTCTCCCACGAGCCATCCTGACGCGCCTCGTCGAAGGCAAGGACTCGCGGGGAGCCGTGCTTAAGCTCCAATGGAAGGACCGCCTCAGCTCCGTAGACAAGGAAGAAGGGGGTCTCGCCAGTAGGCTTCCTTGCCGTCGTGCGGATGGACCACAGCATGGACTGCAGCTCATTGAGCCAGCCCTTGCCGCAGGCCTCGAGCTTCTTCTTGAAGCTCCTTGTTTTGAGGCCCTTGAGGACCTCGGCGTTGGCACGCTCGGCCTGACCATTGCTTCGCAGGTGCGCCACCGAGGCGTAGCAGATCTGCGTGCCAAGGCTGGCGCAGTAGGACCTGAAGAGGCCGCTTGTGAACTAGGAGCCATTATCGGTGATGATGCGGTCGGGAACTCCAAAGCGGCTCATGAGGCCCTTAATGAACTTGACAGTGGAGCCAGCCGGGATGGTGCGTACAGGCTCGACCTCTGCCCACTTGGTGAACTTGTCGATGGCGCCGTAGAGGTAGCGGTAACCGCCAGCCGCGCGAGGGAAGGGCCCCAGGATATCCAGCCCCCAGACCGTGAAGGTCCATGTGAGGGGAATCGTCTGGAGGCCCTGCACTGGCTGGTGGATCTGCTTGGCATGGAACTGGCAGGCCTTGCAGGCTTGGACCAGCACGGTAGCGTCACGCGGAGCAGTGGGCCAGTAGAAGCCGCTGCGGAACACCTTGCCGACGAGGGTGTGTGACGAGGAGTGGTGGCCGCAGTCTCCTCCATGGATATCAGTGAGTAACTCGCGCCCTTGTCTTCAGAGATGCACCGCAGCGAGACGCCATTGGGGCGCCTGCGGTACAGCTCGCCATCTTGTAAGCAGTAAGCGGTGGCCTGTTGGGCCACGCGCTCTGCTTCTGAGTCCTCCTCCGGGAGGGTGCCGTGAAGCAAGTAAGCCTTGAACTCCGCGGCCCAGTTATCCGCGTGAGGCTCCAGTGCCAACAGCGGGCGGGCTCCTGAGGCTGGGCCGCAGTCTGGCATGCCCGTGGGCGGTGCGGGCGGGAGTTCCTCATGAAGGAGCGCGGTGCTCACGGCAGGAGGTGCAGCTGATGGCTTGAGGAGCCTTTCCTCGAAGACGCCGGGGCTCTGAGGCTCGCGGCGAGATGCTCATTTGGCGATGTCGTCAGCTTCTTTGTTGCCGCTGCGGGGGATGTGCTGCAGCTCCAGGCCAAGAAAACACCTCTCAAGTTTACGTACCTTGTCTAGGTAGGCGGCCATGTGCTCGTCCTTGGGCTTGTAGCTTTTGTTGGAGAAGTTGACGAGAAGTTGCGAATCGCCCTTGATGGTCAGACGCTTGATGCCCAGAGCGAACACGGCCTTGAGGCCAGCGATGAGGCCCTCATACTCTGCGATGTTGTTGGAAACCTTGTCGGTGTGCCTGAAGCAGAGTTGCACGGCGTAGTAGAGCATGTCTCCTGTCGGCGAGGTGAGCATGACTCCAGCCCCCGCGCCCTGTCGGGAGAAGGCGCCGTCGAAGTGCATGGTCCAGCCACCAGGCGCCTCCTCCCCTGGCAGAAGGGATTTGGCCTCGCAAGGCTCCTCCTCACACGTGCCCGTCCACTCTGCCACGAAGTCAGCCAGAGCCGCGCATTTGATAACTCTGGTGGTGGAGAATTCTAGCTGGAAGGCTTGCAGCTCGATGTTCCATTCGGCGACATGGCCAGCAATGTTGGGGCTGCACAGAACTTGCTCCAAGGGGTAGGAAGAAACGACCTTGATGGGATGACCCTGAAAGTAGTGGCGCAGCTTCCTAGAGGTAACGAGGAGTGCGAGAAGGAGCTTCTGCTGCATGGGGTAGCGCTCGCGCGCACCCCTTAGCACGGTGCTGACGAAATACATGGGGTGTTCGACGAGGCATGTAGTTGTGGTGGCAGCTTGCTCTCCAGGCGCCTCGCGAGGCTCGATGGGCCCGGGGAGCTCACGAGGCTCAGGAAGCTCGCGAGGCTCGGGAGGTGCGGAGGGCTTCTCCTTAGCACAGGCGCGCTCCTCTTGCACCACCACAAGTGCCGCGCTGGCCGTCTGAGGGGTGGCCGCCAAGTATAGGAGCAAGGGCTCGCGAGAGCGCGGCGCGACCATGATGGGCGGGCTCTTGAGGTCTTCAAAAGCGGTGTCTGCCTCAGGAGTCCACTTGAAAGAGCCGGACCTCTTCAAGAGCTTGAAGAAAAGCAGGGCTCGCTCGCCAAACTTGGAGATGAAGCGTCCCAGGGAGGCCATACATCCTGCCAAGCGCTGCATTTCCTTGAGGATCCGGGGAGGACGCATTTTCTCGATGGCCTTGATCTTCTCAGGGTTGGCCTTGATGCCACGGTGCGAGACCAGGAAGCCGAGGAGTTTGCCGGAGGGAACTCCGAAGACGCACTTCTCAGGGTTGAGCTTGAGGTTGACCTTGCGCAGGTTGGCAAATGTTTCCTCGAGGTCCGCGGTCCGCGATGAGGGATCCAGCCTCGCGAGACTTGACCACGATGTCATCGACGTAGGCCTCCGCGTTCCTCCCCATCTGAGGCCCCAGCATGATCCGCATTAGTCGTTGGAAAGTGGCGCCCGCGCTCCTCAAGCCGAAGGGCATGCAGACATAGCAGTATGTGCCGCAGGGGGTGATGAAGGTCGTCCTCTCCACGTCTTCAGCCGCCATATTGATCTGGTGGTAGCCTGAGAAGGGATCTAGGAAGCATAGCAAATCGCACCCGGCGGTGGAGTCCACGATCTGGTCGATGCGGGGCAGCGGAAATGGATCTTGAGGGCAGAACTTGTTGAGGCTGGTGAAGTCAACGCACATACGCTCCTTGCCGCCTTTCTTGGGGACGACGACTGGGTTGGCGAGCCATTCGGGATGGCGCACCTCGCGGATGACTCCAGCTTCTTGGAGCCTCTGAACTTCTTTGACGATGAAATCTTGCTTCTCTGGCGCCTGGCGCCGTGCTTTTTGCTTGACGGGGCGTGCATTGGGGCACACCGCTAAGTGGTGCTCGATCACCTCCCTCGGTACACCGGACAAGCTAGATGCTTTCCAGGCGAAAACATCCGAGTTTGCCCGAAGGAAGGTGACGAGCGCGCTTTCCTATGCAGGAGGAAGGCCAGCGCCGATGGTGAAGGCAGGGCCTGAGCCGCTGCCGTCCACCGACACCTTCTTTGTCTCGGCGCGGTCCTAAGAGAACAGCTGCTTCTTCTTCGCGGGCGCGGCCTCAGGAGGCTCGGCGGCGTCCTCGTCAGCCAGATGCGCGACAGCGGCGGCTTTGTAGGCGCGCTCGAGGGAGCAGACCGCGTCCTTCTAGTCGCAGGCGACAGTGATGATGCTGCTGCAGCCAGGCATCTTGAGGACGTTGTAGGCGTGACGGGTCACCGCCATGAACTTGGCGAGAGCTGGGTAGCCCAAGATGGCATTGTAAGGTAGGCTGATGTGCGCAACGTCGAAGTCGATGAGCTCGGTATGGTAGTTCTTGCGGGTGCCGAAGTTGACGGGATGGCGCACTTGCCCCAGAAGGATGGTGGAGCCATCGGTCACTCCGGAGAAGGGCCTGGTTGGCATCAGCTGGTCGTAGGGTACATGGAGTGTCTCAAAAGTTTTGATGGAGATCACGTTGAGGCCGGCGCCTCCGTCGATGAGGGTCTTGGTGACCGCGACATTGCTGATTGTGGGAGTGCATAACATGGGGGGTGCGCCTGCGGAAGCCGTGGACTTGGGGTGGTCTATGGAGTCGAAGGTGATGGCGTACTGTGACCACTTGAGGGGCCGCGCGGCCTCAGGCCTCGGGAGGGCGGCATTCACTTCGCGAGAGAGCAGCTTGAAGTGGCGGTTGGACTCGGGGGCATGAGCCCCGCCAAGGATGCAAGCGACCGCGCGAGGCTCCTGGTAGCCCCCAGCGCCCTCATCAGGCTGGTTGACATCGTTCCTCCGGGGTGGCGGCGGCAGCGGCGGGAGAGCGGCATTGGCCTGAGGGTTCGCCTCGCGAGGCTGGTCACGCCAGGCGGCCTCACGAGGCTGGTCGCACCAGGCGGCCTCATGAGGATGGTCGCGCCAGCCCTGGCGGAAGTTGCCGTTGCCATTGCGGCCGTCCCAGCGGTTGCCGCCGCAGCCACCTCTGCGACCGGCGCCACGGCCATTGCGATCGTCTCGGCAGCCCTGGTGCTCGTCGCGGAGCAGCTTGAGCTCCTGGCAGTCTTCAGTGTTGTGGGAGCGCACGTTGTGGTAGGCGCAGAGCGGCCGGCTGTCTTTCCTGGGCTCGTCATGGTCACGGCCGCGCTTCTGCTCGGGCTCCGCCGCAAGCACGGTAGGGCCCTTATGCTTGACGTCCTTGTTCTTGGTCTTGGCGGCCTCGAGCGCCGCGTCGGGGTCGTTGTGGACGAAGAGGCGGCCTTCTTCAGCCTTGGCGCACTTGTCGGCGAGGTCGAACAGTTCAAGCACTGAGTCTAGCTCGTCGTTGATGGCGAGCTTCTCGCGCATCTTGACGTCCGTGATGCCGGTGGAGAACGCAGAGATGATGGCCGCTTCAGAGGTGCGCGGTATCTTGTCGTGCACTTGGCTGAAGCGCTGGATGTACTTGTGGAGGGTCTCGTCTGGGCGCTGCCGCACGTGCCGCGGGTCGTTGATGGTGAGGGAGCGGTCTTGCGTGCCCTTGAAGTTGGCGACAAACTTGCTGCAGAGCTCAGCCCACGATGAGATGGATGCCTCGGGGAGGTTCATGAGCCAGGAGCGTGGGCCGTCCTTGAGGGCCATGGGGAACCAGTTCGCCATGACCTTGTCGTCGTCGTTCACCACCTCGACGCTCAGCGCGTAGAGCTGAAGGAACTCTGCAAGGTTGGGGTGTTGTCGTAGCGCGGAGGTAGCTCAGGCTTGAACTTTGCGAGGGAGGAAGAGGCCGTGGCGGTGTGGCCGTTCGCCTGCACGGAGGGGTGCAGGGAGGAGTCCTGCTGCCCGCGGTGTAACACCCCGATTTTTGGCCCTTTCTTTTTCTTTTGGATTTCTTCGAATTTTTATTTGGAGTTCCTTTTTCCGTGGCTATGTGGTCTTGAAACCTGGGAAGATCTTCTCTCCTGCCACTTCCTAGTGGCTTGCCACTCTCAAATCTATCCCAAGGCCTTGTCATTTCCATCTTAGCCCAACCCCAATATTTATTTCTTGGGAACATTCTTTTTTCTATTAAAGGAATAACCCTGTTTGCTTGAGGTTGTGAAGCAACCTATATTTCTGCCATTCCAAAAAAAATCCCACAAAATTCTCATAAATTCTTTGGATCATATCTTCCACAAATATGCCAAAACCCATCATTGCCTAGTTCAAAAATAATTCAGGAATATTCATTTCCTATTCTGTCCAGAATGGCACTTTGTGAAGGAAGTGCCATTTATATTTTCTTGATTGCCCTCAAAATTTTTGGGCACTCTTTCACATCCAAATCATTGCCACATGCCAAAATTAAACTTCAATTGCCTAGTAAATCTTCCTCGGCAAATTTCCAAAGTTTCTGTCCAGAGAGAAGCTTTGTGAAGGAAGTACTAGCTAGGCTTATCCAAATAAGTTGAAATTTTGGTAGATCATTTATATGGTCAAATCATTGCTCTCCACCAAATTTAATCTCCATCCAACAACCTATGTGAGCACACCTTCAAATCTTGGTTTCTGGTCACAATTTCAGTTTGTGAGGCAACTATATTTTATATTGCTTCAAAAATTCTGAAATTAATCCAGGACCTAAATATCCCTATATAATTTGAGCATAAAAAAATTCACATCATTTTGCCAAACCATTTGCTCCACAAAATTCCCCCAAGTTTCTGTCCAGTAGAAAGCATTGTGAAGGAAGTACCATTTTTACTTATCCAAATAGGATGAAATTTTTATGGTACCTTCATATGCCTAAATGACCATGCTCCACCAATTTTAAGCCCAATCCAATCATCTATGTGAGTGCTACTTCCTGATCTAGATTCTGGCCAATTTTTGGCAGTTGTGAAGCAACTGCACTCTAACCTTGCCCTAATGACCTCAAAATTCACAGGATCATAGTCCTTCCTACCCTAAGCCTCTGTGACATCCTGGTGAATCCTTATCTCATTCCATTTTACCACAGCATCATGCCTAAGTTTGCAACAGCAAACTTTCTCTGATCACTCACATCCACCCACAGTAGGTTTCTTCGAGCTATCACCTCTGGTAGGGCCCATCCAGGAAGGACAACGCGCTAGACACCATTAGCCAGGCATTGGAGCTCTCCTCTTGCCTTTGCACGCGGTGACCAGGCTCAGAGCGCGTGCTTTGCAGCCAAAAGCGTGCTCTGAGCGTCGGGACCCTCCTGCCGCCGCCCAAACGCCGTCCTCACGACACCTCGCCTTGCCGCAGTCCTTCCCCAGCTCTCCCTCGACTCTTTGGTTCGCCCTTCCCCACTAATAGCTCGCCGGACCGAGCCAAATCGACGGGCACGCGTGCACTGTGCACCCCTCGGTCGTCGTCGTTTTGCCGTTGTCTCCTCTCCCCAAGCCGTCGCTTCGCCCTGAGCCTCGTCAGGTCGGCAACGCCGCGCCGCCCCGCTAGCCGCCACCGACCTGGCCAGAGCACACTCCACCCGGCCGTGCAACACCCGGGGACGGCACAACCTCCGCCCCGGCTATATATAGCCACCCGAGCCCCTCCTTTCCTCACCAGCCTCTTCTCCACACTCACCTAGCCCTCCCCGACCACTCACCCGAGCTCGAGGAGTCCTCCTAGGCCACCATTGCCGCCATGGCCGCCGCTCTCCCCCTCTCAAATTTGCCCGATGCCGAGTCCCTCCCTCCTCCCTCACCTCACCTTGGAGCTCCCCTGGCCTCCCCGAATCTCCCCAGCTCCTCGCAGTAGCCTCGGCGCCTACTAGCCGCGTTTCCCCAACACCACCCGAGCTGCCATCCGCCATTGTCGAGGGAGCACAAGCTCCTGCCCTTCCCGAGCTCCGCCTCCTGCCTGGATGGATGCGGCGTGTCATGCCGAGCTCGCCGGTATGCCGGGCGCCGCCGGAGACGGCTGGTAGCTCCGGCAATCGCCGTCGGGGCCGACCTCTATCTCGGCCAGGAGCGTGCCGCGCGGGAGGAAGGAGAAAGCCAGGCCGGGCGGGCCCCACCCCTCTGCGGACCCCACATGTCATCCACCCAGCCTCGGGCCCGCGGGATAAGTGGAGACGGCTTTGAAGAAAATACGTTTTCAATCATCGAAAGCGTACTCCAGAACTCCTTCGGGCCAGAATACGCTTTCCCGCGGCCAAAACGTATTATCTGAAATACGTTTTCTGTTTAAACCAGCCAGCCGAATCTGTTATATTGCGGACGTTCGTCGGTTAGCAGCAGAAACGAACAGATTTTTATTCGATTTCTGCCTATCGAACGAACGGCCGTATCTCGGCAACCGTAACTCCGATTCAGGTGATTCCAACGCCCACGATCTCAGTTCGTCGAGCCCGTTCCGATGGTACCATCTTCATGATGTTGTCACACTCTGAAAATGACCATTTTGCCCCTGCCCTTATTCAGCCCCCCTCCGAGAGGGAAACTTTTTCGGCGATTTTCCGCGAGTGTCTCCGCACTTCTCCCCGGTGTATCCTCCATCCCCAGGCAAGCCACAACAGCCACTTGCATGATAGCATTGCAGTAGCCATGGTTTCCACTTGAATATTTAATAATTGTTTGTTCATTTAATTATTTTGTGAATGCTTTGAATATGCATGTGGATCCATGCTCATCGCTTGTGCCATGTTCATTTTCATCTAGTAAGTGATATGATTATTGCTAAGGATATTCTTATCATGTTTTATTCTTGTAATTATTTTTGATGCTAGTGATAATGCTATGCTCACTTGAGTAGTTACGGTTTGATATAAAAATACTTGTGATAGTTATGATCATCGCTATGCCATGCTCATTTGCATCCCGTAGCATATATGATTTATCATTATGATGTTAAATGATTATGTTGCCCATCCATGGTTACACTGTTATCATGCTCATCTACATTGTTATTTCATCATGTTATTTTACTGTGACTCAGCTCATCACCATTCAAGTTGAACCTGACATTAATCGAACTTGAACAAATCTGTTGGCTGAGTCATGGTGCCACCGAATTGAGCTAACCAGTGCAGCCACACTTGCCTTATGGGAGGCCCTAATGCAGTCTATTGTCATGCCTCTCGCCGGTGCCTCATACTAGGGAAGGTTATGCGCGCGCGCTACCCTGATCAGGTAGGCGGCCATAAGCCTTGAGTACCCAGTTTTGGTTTTGAGCTCAGGTCCCCGTTTGGGACAGTTTTGGTTTGGCCACGATGGTGGCAGCCACAGAGGTGGCGGATGTCACATGTTGACATCAGGGTAACCCAGGACATAGCCCAAAGGGGAGTTTGTCAGAGTGGCCGGGAGAGTGTCATGCAATAGACTGGTTTTGTCGGAATGTCGTTGGTCCACCCGAATGGGAGCACGAGGCCATGAGTTCCGTAGTGTGGGTACAGTGTACTAACCTCTGCAGAGTGTATAATCTATCGATAGCCGCGTCCTCGGTCATGGACACAGTTCGTAGTAGGTCACACTGTGGGTCAACAGTAATAAAAATCTGAATAATAAAGAACCCCGGTTCCATGAGGAAAGAAGTTGGTTGATCTTTATGTGGTCATGCGATGATCACAGGTAGAGATCAAGCTCCGTGTGGTCATGTGATGATCACGATGGTGAGTTGGTGGTTACAAGATAACCCCCGAGCAGCGTAGGTTGGTCCATGAGACCTTAAACGTCGACCCCCTTGCATGCTAGTATCATCATGTTCATGAATTATATTTACATGCCATGCTCATGTTGTTGCCATGCTCATGTTGTTGCCATGCTCATGTTGTTGCCATGCTCATATTGTTGCCATGTTCATGTTGTTGCCATGCTCATGATGTTCGAGTAGTATCATGTTCATCTTTGATGATTAACCTATAAATGCCATGCTGTTGTTTGTCTTGATTGCTTTGGTTGCTGTGAGCTTGCGAGTACATTCAAAGTACTCACCTGGCGTATCATACCAGATTGCAGGTGATGCCGTGTTTGCTTGTTTGTCGAGGATCCCGAGGTTGCGCTCTAGGATACGTCCCAGCCAGAGTCCCTGCGGAGTGGAGTTCATCACCGTCGTCGTTGTTCCGCTGCTAGAAATTATTCCGCTTCGAGATGTTCCGCTGCTAGCATAGAACTACCTTAGCAGGCAAAGTGTCGCCGTGCCCCTGTAACCTTTGTTATCTCGGACCCTTGTACCCGTGTTATTTGTAATAAAGAGTTGATTTGTTCTATGCCAAGCAGTGTCGTATTACAGAAGACTTGATCTCTGGGCTGGAATACGGGGTGTTCCGGTCTCTCTGAGCTGGGGTGCCACACGCGGGTAGCGGGGTCGGTGGCGGCAGCAGCCTCGACAGGGCGGCGGCGGTTACCGCGGGCCACCGGCTCTGTCTGAGCCACGCGGCCAGCCCTGCGCTCGGCGCGCTCGCGGCGTGCGTCGGCTGTTAGGACCGAGAGTATATCGACCAGAGGGGGGTGAATGGGAGATTCAAAAATTCTTGCGAATGTTTTGAACTGATCCCAAACACAGCTGCGGAAATAAGGTTCGGAAGAAATGAACTTAATCAAGTATGCTATTGAGGGACATTTCTATCGATGTAGGAAGCAATAATAGTTCGAGCATAGAATATCACAGGTTTGACAATTATGATGGTAATGCAATATATGAACAGATGCAGTAACTTGAGGGAAAACACGGTATGAACTGCGAGGGAAATGCAAGGAAAATATTGACGAGGTGAATGGATACGGCACTGAATGAAATCACATTAACATGCAGAAGTGCGAAGAAAAATAAATTAGATTGAGACGACAGAAATGAATGATGAGAAAGCGAAAGATAAGTAACGAACTATGAAAGATCAGATAAAACTATCGACACAGAGCACGAAAGTAAACTGTTGAAGGAAATGCGGTAATGTAGAATGAACCGGTGGTGCTCGATGGCGACAGATGAATTTGGTAGACCAGTTCGCCCTTCTGCCAAAGGACTACGTCTAGTTGGAGGGGTTGTGATTTAACACAGAAGATAAACTCTCTTCGTCCTATTCTCCTTCAACTAGGAGCTGATCAGACTCCAGTTGATTTCACTCATGGTAGATACTTGTCGGCGATCTCCAAACCTTCGACAGACCACTTCGCAAACCACAATGACTCTTGGTTGCTGAAGATCTTGCTCGGTGAAGACAACAACTCTTCAACACTCGAGCCGACACATATCCGTCTAGAGAGTGAGCAGCTCTCAAGAGTAATAGGTACAAGAACTCTAACTCAGAACTACTGTGATGCTCAACCATTGTCTAAGTTTTGGCTTTGGTTTTCTCTCGGTGGATCTTAAACTCAAATCACTCGGAGAGGGGATGCTCAATCAATCTTCTCAGAAATCTTAAGCGGAGCAGCCCACGGGCAACGTTGGAGCGGGGTGGCTATTTATAGCCGCAGCCTTCCCTGATGGGAAAAGACCAAATTGGACATGTGGAGCAGCCAATGGCCGAACGACACGAGTCCAACGGTCAGAAATTGAGCACAACGGTAACATTCCTTGCGGAGCAAGTAATGCTAACTCCTTAGTTCGAAAGATATCTCATGTAGCACCGAAGAACAACGTCTTCTGCTGGCAGGTAATCATTCGAAGCATAAAGAGATTTCTCTCAGTCTCGCATAGGTTTGGGCTAAGCATCACGGCAGATCTAAGCTTCGAGAACCTATACCCCTCTTAATAGTACGGAGGTCCTATGACTCAAATGAAATGAAAGAAGAACAACGAGATGAATGCTACGTCTTCACTTCGTCTTCGACTTCCATCGCTGCAGTAAATTTTCTTTGGACAGAATCACCGAATCAATTGCTTCGCGTCAGCAATAAATTTCGAGGGGTTAACTCTGTCACATCAATCTTCTCGCCTAGCTCATTCTTCTCTACTGTGCAGATATTCTTCGGTGAAGTTCCTTGAACTTGACATCGGAGACAGCATTCTCTGCGGCATTGCATGGACTATTTCTCTCTGTGTGCACGAGCAAACAAATCAGTCCATGCATGTTTCTGTCAACAATCTCCAAAACACAAGAGGGCAAATATTGCACCAACAATCTCCCCCTTTTTGGACGATTGTTGACAAAACAGAACACATCGAAAGATAGAAGAAAGTATGAAATGGAATCCAAAGGGTAATGAAGGACGAGAGATAATTACGAAGATAAAGCACGCTCCCGTTGAAGGTTTGCATCATTCTGACTTAGAGTAAGCATAGGAGATAAAACGGAGGGCAGCGAGGTGAATCTTCGTATGAGTGACATTGACAGATGATCTCATTCGTAGTTTCATCCAATGCACTCGACGGTGTCTGAGGTATTTCCTGCCACACACAACCTTTGAAATAGATTTGTTAGATAGTGAGGATATTTTGAAATGAGTTGTGGCAGTGGATAAGCCATGAAGATTTTCTCAGAACACAGTTTGAATCCACATGAGATATAGGTTCCCTGCAAGTTAGATATTCAAAGAAAATCAGAGCAAGGGAATCACAAGTATATTGCTCGGAGTAGATATGCTTCAGACGAGGTTTTCCTGCAACAAGGATGATACGATAGAAATACGTGAGGAAAAACAGCTTATGAGACAGATAGAAAGAATTCTCTATTGAATCATGAGTAAATTTACTCTGAAGCAACCTTTCTTCTCCTGCATTGTTAGATAGTAAAGATAATCATAGGAGTAACATACATGTAGTTTCAAGGAGTAAGATATCTCTTTTAGAGAAACATGATTTCCAATCCTCCTTGAAAAGCTTTCACTTAACCTTGCACGATAGATAAGTATCAAGGATAATCATTGCAAGGAAGTAAGCTTTCGATAGCACCTGCAAACAAACAACTGGAAGCAAATGTAGCATTGCAGGGGTTATTAACAGTACATGACGACGCAGTATACCAACACCACAGGCGGTGAGACCAAGTTCCATGAACAAAAGCAAAAAGTTCAACCACCGAAACCAAATTGTTCGACTGAAAAGCAAATGGCGAATGGAAACACCCTGCAAATAACCCGCTTATCTATCTCTCGATGTTCTTCTCCCCCTTTTTGCCAACAAGTGTCAAAAAGGAAAGAGAATGCATGCGAGGAACTACTCGTCCGAAGAATCCTCAGTACTCGAACTGTTCGGCGAAGCAGAGCGAGCGATGGTCGAGGCCGAAGCAGGAGTTGGAGTCGCAACATGGGCTTCGGGATCAGCTTCGGAAGTAGCAGCGCGAGGTGCATCTGGCTTGAATATAAATGTGCCTACCGTGTCTTCAAGTTTATCATCTGGTTCAACAAACAGCAGGTCGGTGGAAGCGGAATGTTGAGGAAGCACTGGGGTTTGCCTTCGGATGTGAGGAACTTCAAACAGCTCCAGATAATCATATTCTTTCTCGATACCCTTGGCAGATAGTTGTTTGCGAGAATAATGTTTGCGTAGAAGGGTCCACGAGCGCTTCTTTTGTTCTTTCTCATATAGAAGAGCTTGGCGAGCATAATTGTGAAGCAGATTTATCTCAGCCATCATCTCCAGTTTAACTTTTCGGTCGAGCTTAATGTGACTTTCCAGGGCTTGCTGAGTGCGAAGACAAATCTCATACAGTGAGGGATTTTCTTCAGGAGGAATTTCGACTGTTGCCTTCTTGACCTTCGAAGCTTTAGCAGAGGCAGAGGTTGTAGCATCAATAGGTGTCTTCCCTTTGCCAATGTCCTTTACGATCCAGAGAGTATCCCGGACTGGTGGAATATAAACTTTCGGGACATGTGGGCAGAGAAACTTTTTTTCAATAAGATGCCCAATAGCAAACATGACCCATGGTGCATATGGCTTCAAGGCTTGAGGGCTATCAGCTGCATAGGCCAAGTTGCGAATGAAAAGATCCAGAATGTCAAACCGAATGCCATGAGCTGTTGCTTGAAGAGCATTTGCCACGATGCCATGAATGGTTTCTGGCCTGTTTGTTAGCGTGAGGGAGTTACAGAGGATATAGAACAAAACTTTGTTCTCATAGGCCAGATTCTTAGGATTTGCTTTGGTACATTCATCACCAACAAGTTTGGGGTCCATCAGCATATGGAGTTCGGCTTCGGATACATCCCAGCAGTGCAGTCTGTGTTCGCGAGTTGCATCAAATTCACACCGAGGAAGATTCAATAGTGCTAAGAACTGGTCAACCAAAAATTTGATCTTTTCTTCTTCGGTCATCCATTCGAGGATCCAAGTACTGCTATTTGCAAAGTCCCCTGAGATATAAAGAGTGGCATAGAACTGAAGAATCACTTCACGATTCCAGCCATGATTGAAACGAAGGAAGCTCTTCAGGAAGACTTGTTCAATCTGCTCAATGGTTTGATGGAAGCAAGGTAAACTTTCGAGCTCTGCGAAATCCAGAATCTAGTGCTTGAAGATGCGATTCTTGTAGTACAGAATGCGAGCATAGTACACGGCCTGTTCCTTCATCCAGAATCTTGGTGACAAGGAAGTTCTTTCTCCATCATATGGGCTGGTCCCAAAGAATGCAAGTTTCGAATGATGAAACTGCTCGTTGAAGGCTGGACCATTCGGGCCATCATCGATAGGAAACAAAGGGTAGGTTTCCAAGGGGTTTCTCAGTTGTTCTTCATCGGCCATAAACCGGGTCCGAATGTCATCGGGTACAGGCACACCTTCTTCAATGGGCTTGAGAGGAGCACGTGGCAACCTCAACTTTTCTTGTACAGATTTCTTCGAAGAACTTGACTGGTTATCGTTTTTGCTCGCCGGAACTCCTTCAGCAGCTTTCTGGCTTTCGGGCACAAGGGCCTTTTCTTTCTTTGTACTTTCTTTGGTTGGAGGCACAACGACCTCTTTCTCAGACGCTTGAGACTCAACTGGTGGTGTAATTACTTCTCGAGTCATCGGCTCATCAGATTTCTTTTCTTCCTCTACCAACTTTGGTGCACTGGTAAGAGGAGCAGGATCGATATCCATCTGTGTAGGGGTACCAGATGATGCGACCGGGGTTGTTTTCTCTCGGGAAGCATTTAGCTCCCCCTCAATCTTGTCATTCTCCTCCTTATTTGGTTCGGCGGGCTCTACTTGCGATGTTCTTAATGGATCTGCCTTCTCAACTTCAATTTCCTCATCAGTCTCATCAACTGGGGCTTGCTGCTTAAGCGAAGCATTTTTCTTCATCAGTCTTTTCCAGGAAAACATCAACAACATCAAGTTATTCTTGGACTACCGAAGCTAGAATGATAACCTCCACAGTGCCAGCTTGCTGCATAGATTCATCTTCATGAGGTGGGGATGGTGGAACCTGCTGCAAGGGTGCACTGGAGTTCAGTGGAATAGGATCGGCAGCAACATTCTGAAGGCGGCGGTCTTTGTTTTCTTTCGGTTTGCTGATTCTCGCCCTAGCCTTCTGACATTTTTCTTCTTGAATCCTTCTTCGAGTAAGATCTGCCTTGCGGTCAATCTCCTCGTTTCTTTTGTCACACAACTGAGCTACCTCCATGTGCAAACGCGAGTGCCAATCAATTTTCTCATTACGCATGACACTGAGAACCTTGGTGAGTTCAACTATTTCTTTGTTCAGATCTTTTCTTTCGGATTCAGTTTTGGCCTCACTCCTCATTTTCTCGACAGCTTGCTTGTCTTTGACAGCTTTATTTAGCTTCTTGGAGATTTTCCTCAGCTCGATGAAATGCTTCGTTACCATTTTAGTAACATCATCAGGCAGTCCCAGACCGCTTACATCATCAGATTTTGCATCATATGCAGCACTGTCAATCACATCGATCATGAACTGGAAATCATACTTCTGTTCCTCTGTGGGAGCAGGAACAGTGAGCATGGTCTTCTTAGCAGATACATCAGCTTTTTCTTCAGATTGCAACTTTCTCTTCGCTGCAGTGTTTGTCAAAGTTCTCGGAGCTGCAGAACCCGAAGGTTTGTCAGTGAAGGGAATGGGTGCATGCCTTGGTGATCTCCTTGGAGAGGGTATAACTTTCACTGGAGAGGGGTTCTCAGATGGCTTGTTAAGAATGGCAAGTTGATCGTACAGTGGAATTTCATCAGGGATATCTTCGCTGGATGACTCATCAGACGAGCCAGAGACTGCCTTCTTGATTCTCTTGGCAATAGTTTTCTTTCGAGGTGCACGAGGGGAAACTGATTTCCTAGACTTGCTTCCCTTGGAAGCAGATGCACGATCCTTCTTCTTATGTACGTCTTGCTGGGTCAGCGCGACATTTTTCGCTTCAACTTGGTTTTTCTTCGCTTCCCTAGCATCACGCTTGGCTTTGGCCTTCGCCCTCTTAGCCACTTCCTCGGGGAAATCAGCGATGGTTTTGAGGGAGTCGGGGTGAGCATTTGAAGGCTGCGGTGGTCTGACGTTTTCATCATCGGGGCCAATGCAATTTTCTGCAATGCAGTTGTTCCACGGTGGTGTGAAAGCAAACAGGATCTGGCACTTCTTGCGAACATTTTCATATCTGTACCATTTGCCTGCCCAGTGGCGGCGAATTCTTTGAAGCCTGTTGTTGCGGTATGTCGTTGATTCACCCCCTGGTGGAGTTCTGTAACTATCAGGATCAGACATTTCTGTAGTTGTATTCTTTTCTCTACCGTGACCGCCCTTTTTAGGATTTCCATCAGAGAAGATGGTTAGGGCATCTGTGACCAATTAATCCTCGGGCTGACTGTGAGCAGAGGGAATTTCCTCATCATCTTCTTTGGGTTCAGACTCTTGTTTCTTCTTCAGAGCCTTGGGTGGCTTCAAAGATTTTCCTCCTCCAGTCATTCTCATTCGTTCAGACCTTGATGGAAACTGAGGCAAATTTTCTTCAGAATCTGAATGCTCTTGCGAACTCTGTGCCATGACCAACCTGTGAAATAGAATAGATACGAGGGAAAAAAGGTAGGGTCATAAGCATGCACAGAAAGTGTTTTGAAGGAAAATGATTTTGAGGGAGTCCATAAAGGGACTCATCGTAATTCAAAGATATCCTCGATAGATTTCACAAGCTAGCCACAGAAAATTCTAGGCAGGTTGATAGCTATCTAATCTTTCGGATAATTACACATGAACCCTAGGTCGAGGAAAACAAGTATCAGGAAGATCTACAAACCGTACAAGTCAAATCCTAGAGATTCCAAAAGATCTACCGTGGTGAAATAAATCGAAGAAAATAGCATCGGTAGGAACTGCAGAAGACGCGGTGAGGGATATTTATAGCTGGTGAGCTGAACCTCCTCTCCGAAATCTACGGCCCATAGTTGCGGGACGTTCCGCATTCGACGGACACGATCACGATTGTGGAGATCGTGGGCACGTGGCAACCGTTCTCTGCGAGAAACTCGGGAAGAGAGCGGGAGTTCAGAAGGTTTGAAGGAGGGCTAAACGCCAAAAATTGATAAAAGTTTGAAGTTAATTTCTTTCGCGACCAAGGACGTCTGAGAGAGATTTTTTTCAGATCAAATTGCATGCTCACGGCGGACAACATAGATTTGGAAGAGAAAGAATAGAAGGATAATAGGGTCCGAAACAAAACACTCAGCCAGAAGAGAAGAAACACCAAGCTAGGAGCTATGAGTGAGTTGTTCATCGGACGAAACACAAACACGGCAACTCGAAGACAAATAACAACTGAGAACAAATAAACACAAAGAACCAGCACCAACAAGATAGATCTCAAGGCTAAGGATAAACGAATATAATCCCTGAGAGAGAGAGTTCCTGCAAGACAAGTTAGTTCTTTCTCGCAACCCACACTTGTGTGGGCAGCGCAGACCTCATTTGTCTTGACTGAGCAGGGACGTTCCTTCGTTGATTTCTGTAGTTCGCCTATGCATTTTGAGAGTAATCATATGAATATGCATTGAAATTGTTCCCAGAGACATGACCATAATAATTTGAGGAGATGCGCATGTACTCCTTTTGTCGAAAGTTTGACCGATATCCATTCGAGGAAGTTGCAGTGCCAATCTGTGAGTGATTATCATTTCCTCGAAGAGAATTGCTCTGCATATTCAGGTTAGCAGTGACAGATAAATTTTCAATGATGCCCTTCTTCACCCAGATTTGTTTCTTGGGTGAACCAGACCTGCAGTTAGTCCCAACATACCGAGCGAAAACCTTACCATTCTGTTGTTTGAAGAATTTGTAGTTTGAGTCATCAGACTCGTCAGAAACAACAGAAATGGGAGTGTCATATCTAGACAGAAGTGCAGGTTCGAGAGTTTTGCTTTTAGCAAGAACCCAACATGTTTGAGGATATTGCTCGGGAGTCCAGTAGGTTCCATCAACGTTGATTTTCCTTTCGAAACCCAATCCTTCCTTTTGGGGATTTTTGTCCAGTATTGACTTCTTGAGCACATCACAGAGAGTTTGATGCCCTTTGAGGCTCTTTAGCATTCCTGTCTCAAGCAAGTTCTTTAGCCTGCAATTTTCATCAGAGATAGAAACAAATTCCTCGGAAGAGGGGTTAGAAATATCATTCGTAGTGGTTGCAATATTCTCGATGACAGCATTGGATGTTTCAGCATTCGAATCAGCATTGCTACGTTCTAGGCATTTTGAGCAAGGAGGCACAAAATCATCAGGAAGGTGGTTAGATTGCTCGGCGAAGAGAGAAGCTTTTTCTTTCGCAAGCACGTTATAAGACTCTTTCAGTGACTCGAGTTCTTGATTCCTGCTAAGGAGTTCATCTGATAACCTCTCATAGTCGACTGCAAGAGAATCATATCATTTGGAAAGATCATCAATCGTTGAAGAAAAAGCATCATGCTCTTCAGTCAACTCTTGATTCTTCTCCATCTCTTCGACTAGTAATCCTTCGGATTTCCTGAGATTCTTCTCAAGTTTTTCAAGCTCATCTTGTTGAGATTTGGCAATCTTAACTAGTTTAGCATAAGCAATGTATTCAGAAGAATATTCAGTCATAGATTTTCGGTGCTTTGCTGATACCTAATCCTTTGAGGTTTTTGCCATGAGACAGAGTGCGATTGGTTCATCATCACTTGAAGCATCATCATCAGTGTCTGATTCGAGTGATTTCTCGGATGATTCATAAGCAACGAATGCATTGCCACTTCCTAGGCTTCTGCGAGGCTCTTCGTCTTCTGATTCGGATTCGGATGTCTCATCTTCAGATTCCATATTCATTTCAGCACATACTCTAGTCACCTGCGATATTCTCTTCATATTAGATTCAATTGTTGCTTTGGCTTGCACGTCAGTGACTGGTCTCTTCGAAGAGGATGAGAAAGATTCATTTTTCTTCGAGAGCTTAGTGTGACAGTCCATTCGAGTGAATCCAGTGCAGTGAAGAAAAATTCATCTGTTGCTAGGTTTTTCGTCTAGTTCCCAGCAAGGACAGTCTGCTATGAAGTGACCGGATTGTTTGCACTTGAAGCACTTTATTTCTTTCGGAGGTAATTTTCTTGAAGATTCAGGCAAGTCAACTCCGTCATCATTTGTGAGGCACAGATTCTGTCTTCTGAGATTGCCTAGTCTTTCTGTGAGCATATCTAGTTCTCTTGTGATAGAGTGTTGATTCTCGGCATCTTCTTCTTGTGAACTGCCATAGTGTGAAAGAATTTCCCCTTCGCTTTCCGAAGAAGATTCTTGATGCCCATTTTCAAGTTCCATCTTTTCTTCGTGAATAGACAACAGCGTCATGACCTCGACGTAGTGAAGTTTGTCATAGTCTTGTCTTTGCTTGATTTCAGCCACGATTGGATCGTAGGTTGCATCAAGAGCACTCAGCAGCTTGTTGACCACATCCCTATCGGTGATATCTGTTACTCCTTGTTGATGAAGTCTTTCAACAATATTTGTCAACCGATCAGTAAGTTCCATAGCACTTTCCTTACGAAGACTTCTGAAACCAGCAAACATGGCACGAAGCATATCAGTGTGTGGATCTGTTCTGGCAATGAATTCTTCATGAACATTTTTTATGGCATCCCAGAGTTGCTTGGCAGTGTCAAGCTTTCGGAACCGAATGAAAATGTATTTCGAGATACTGTCATAGTTAATGTCTTTTGCTTGAGCATTCAACCGCATTATAGCTTTGTCATCGGAAGTAGGAGCATCAGGGTGCTAAACGGTGTATCCATTTTCCACAATCTGCCAGAGTTCTATGTTGATGGCTTGAAGTCAGATTTTCATTCGCTCTTTCCAGTAGACATAGTCATTTCCATCAAAGATAGGAAACCCTTCAGAGTGCGAGGATCTACCTGCATACGACATACTCAAAACTCCAAGGTTGTTAGACCTTTAATAAACAGAGACAGGGAGTACCCGCTCTGATACCAATTGTTAGGACCGAGAGTATATCGACCAGAGGGGGGGTGAATGGGAGATTCAAAAATTCTTGCGAATGTTTTGAACTGATCCCAAACACAGCAGCGGAAATAAGGTTCGGAAGAAATGGACTTAATCAAGTACGCTATTGAGGGACATGTCTATCGATGTAGGAAGCAATAATAGTTCGAGCATAGAATATCACAGGTTTGACAATTATGATGGTAATGCAATATATGAACAGATGCAGTAGCTTGAGGGAAAACATGGTATGAACTGCGAGGGAAATGCAAGGAAAATATTGACGAGGTGAATGGATACGGCACTGAATGAAATCACATTAACATGTAGAAGTGTGAAGAAAAATAAATTAGATTGAGACGACAGAAATGAATGATGAGAAAGCGAAAGATAAGTAACGAACTATGAAAGATCAGATAAAACTATCGACATGGAGCACGAAAGTAAACTGTTGAAGGAAATGCAGTAATGTAAAATGAATCAGTGGTGCTCGATGGCGACAGATGAATTTGGTAGACCAGTTCGCCCTTCTACCAAAGGACTACGTCTGGTTGGAGGGGTTGTGATTTAACACAGAAGATAAACTCTCTTCGCCCTATTCTCCTTCAACTAGGAGTTGATCAGACTCCAGTTGATTTCACTCGTGCTAGATACTTGTCGGCAATCTCCAAACCTTCGACAGACCTCTTCGCAAACCACAATGACTCTTGGTTGCTGAAGATCTTTGTGGCGCCCCGCCTGAATACCACTGTAGTCAGATGGTCACCGCACATACCAGCCCAGGAAATCACTCTGGCATGCGCTTTTACAACAAGTATCATGAACACAGACATTTCTATTAATGGATAAATAAGTCTTACATGGTATTTTACAAGGGTGACGGCAGCGGAAAAGCTCTATCTAAGGCAGTATGGTCTTGGTGCGGCTCCAATCCACAGGGATCTGACTGGGTTACTCTTCTAGCCCACGAACACTCCGGCTCCTCGCTAGCGGGCGTCGGATCCTTAGGTGAACCTGGCCACATTGAAGGCCGCTGAGTACTTTTGAATGTACTCGCAAGCAAACCAAACCAACATATACACCAAGCAAAGCAATCCATGGCATTCAAGCATGCACTTATTATCTTAACAATATTAACTATTATGTTATGACAGGATTATCTAGCAATATGAAACATCTGGCAGCATTAATCATCATGTCATAGCAGGATTATTTAGCAATATGATATCATAACAGGAATTATCTAGTATGTTAACTATTAATGTAACTGTAGTATGACGAAGATACAGCATATCAACTAATTAATCCATACTCCGAATATGTCATGATCCAACCAAATCAAAGTCCTGTGGTCATCTGACCACTCATCTCATAGCCATCGCATGGCCAACATCATATACCTGACATCATCCGATGTCCATGCATCTGCACTATAAGTCTGACAAATCATACCTTTCTCTGGTTCATTCTTAGTAGCAACATTATCTGGTTTATTCCTCCGGACTCGACACAGACCAAATAGTGTGACCTAGTACGAACTGTGTCCCATGACCGAGGACGCGGCTATTCGAATAGATTTACACTCTGCAGAGGTTGCGCACTTTACCCACACTATGGAGCTCCTGGCCTCATGCTCCCATTCGGGTGGACCGGTGCTGCTCCAACAAAACTTGTCTATTGCCTGGCACTCTTACGGTCCCACCGACAATCATACCCTCCCAGGGTCATGTCCTGGGTGGCCCCTGTGTCACCCCGTGACACCTGCCACCGTCGTGGCCAAACAAACTGTCCCAAACGGGGACCTGGTACCATATAACTAAACTGGGCTCACAAGAATATCGCCGCCTACCGGGCCAGGGTAGCACGCACGCATAACCCTCCCTCTTTGGTGGTACCGAATAGAGGCAAGACAATAGACCAAGCTAGGGCCGTCCCATACCGGCAAGTGTGGCTGCACTCGATGAGCTCGGTTCGGTGGCACTATGACTCGATCTAGCCGACGGAGAAGGTTGTCATAATTAAGTCACATTTCTTTATCATTGCAACAATAACGATAATCCAAGATGGAAACTAGTATATCAACATAACAACCTATCTCCACATTGTCACCTACGAGTCACTAGTGCGATAATACGATGAGTATTAGCAGGTAATGTAAATAGCAAATTCAAACTAGCAGGAGTTTAATTATTTCTAACACAGGCATATTCATTAATTAAACACGCAAGAATAACACAGAGCAATGCTTTAGGGCATATATCAGATGGTCGGCTTGCCTGGGGGTCGATGAATTCACCGGAGAGAAGTGCGATCACCTCGCGGAAAAATTCGCCGAAGAAGATTCCCTCTCGGAGGGGCTGATTTGGAGTCACGGATGAAAAGATATTGACAGTTGATTGCCAGGGAGCAATCTGTAGAAGAAATATTTATAGACAAGTCCCTGACTGAAATTCGGCCGAAAAAGACTAAAATGCACTGTTGCACTGGGCTGCCTTGGGCCGAATTCGGTGGAGACCACAGCCACTACGAGGCAGCCGCCGCTGCTGCCGCTATCAGGCCGGCCTATCTGTGCTGCTATTTTGCTTCAAAAAACAGAGGGAGGGAGGGGACGCTGACGAGGGGGCCCTGCTGGCAGGGCCGTCTCCCTCCTCGCGCGTGCTGGCTGGAGAAGCAGGGCCGCCTCAGCCGGCGATTGCCAGCGCTACCGGCCACCGTTCGCGACGCCCGGAACATGGGCATGCTCAGGAGACCAAGCCGCAACCGCTCCCGCAGGGCACAGACCTCGGGAAGGTCGGGCTCGAGTGTACCTTTGGCCATGGCGGCAACCGGCGACGGGCGATGTTGGGTAGGGCACCGAGGCCGTGGAGAGGAGGCGAGGGAGTGTGGGGAGGCTCCCGAGCGATGATGAAGATGCTCTGTGGTAGCTAGGTGGAAGGGGAGGGGCCGAGGTGAGCGAATTTGGGCAAGGGAGGGCGGCGGAAATGGTGGCCGTGGTGGAGCAATTCGGGCACGGGAGCTCGAGGCTCAGGACTAGGGGTTCCAGGGAGGAAGAGAGGAGTGGTGTGAGCTCGAGAGGTCGCGGAGCTGGCTATTTATAGCCCGGGTGGCCGAGGCGATAAGCTCGGCCGCTGTGGCCTTCTTATCACCGCACTGGTGCTCTGAGGCCACGCGGAGGAAGAGGGCGATGTCGGCAGGGTCTCCAGGAGGGTGGAGAAACCGGCAGTGGCTTCGGGGGAGCTCGAGCTCGTCCGCATACGGCGGCAACTGTGCAAGTACAGTGGCGCAGTAATGGCGACTGTCGTGGCGCGGCGAGGAACAAAACGAAGGGGGAAATGACCAGAGAAGGGTGCGGGGATGACGGGGAGTCAGGTCGGCATGCTAGGACACGCCATGGCAGCTTGAGCTGGCCTGCCCGACGCGATGGACGCGCAGAGCGCTGTTCTTGCGTGCAGTTCACGTGGTCACCATGCGCACCGGCTGTTCTGGCGCGTGTCTGCTTGCCACACCTTGTCCAACACGTCCCTCGTTTCTCAAATAGATAAGATATGGCTCTGGATAGACCACGAAGGGTCTAGGTTGATCGAGGGGACCCAAAACAGTTTCTGGACAGAAACTTAGGGAGGAAGTTTTGGTCAGACAGGTGTGCCAAGGAGTTGGCCAAGTTGTCACAAGGACAAGAGATAAGAAGAAGCACCTGCTGGAGAAATTTGAAGCAAATTGGACCAAATTTGAGTGCACTTCCTTTACAATGCCAAATTTGGTCCAGAAACTTGACTTTTAAACTGCACTCATATGGCTTGATGAAATGAACTGAATTTTGGTGCAGGGTGATTATTTGGAACTATGGAGGTACTGAAAAAATTTCAGCTCATTTGGATAAACCTAAATGGTACTTCCTTCACAAAGCTTTCTGCTGGACAGAAGCTAGATGGAATTTTTGGGAGAAATTGGCTAGATAAAATGATGTGAATTTTTGCATGCTCACATCATATAGGGAATTTGAGGTCCTGGATTAATTTGAGTATTTTTGAAGCAATATAAAATGTAGTTGCTTCACAACCTCAAAATAGGTCCAGAAACAAGAACTGGATGTTGCACTCAAACTTTGAACTGTAGAACTTAGGTTCTTGATGGAAATGGTGAAGATATGGATAGGAAAAGCTCCACAAATTATTTGGGATTTTTCCTGGCTAGCAATATGGTAGTTCCTTTAGAAAGTGCCCAAAATGCAATATTGGCTTTAAATAAGAAAATGCAATTTCCCTTATTTAATTATGGTCAATATTTTTATGGGAGCTCAATATGATCACAAAGAATATCTCCACAAGTTTTCATAAACTTTGGAGATGGATAGATATTTTCCTGGATTTAATTCCTTTAACTGGCAGAAAAAGGAATTAATTTTAAATGAAAAATATTGCAAATGACTTGGCAATATTTTTGCATATCCAGGGTTTATAGATATAGGAGAGTCTCTGGGAAAAGCTTGGGAGGCAACAGATCAAAGGAAATTAAGGTTCCTTTGAAACTGCAGGAGTTAGGGTTTCCCTTCCGGTAAACCGAAGAGTAGGGTTTCGGTGGCAAAATCTTGAGAATACATCTTGGGTGGCAAGGTTGAATCGGAGAGAATCTCTGGTTGGATAGGAAAGGCAAGGCTAAATGACCATCTTCATATACCCAAAGGCGAGGGAAAATCCGATAGCATCGGAAAAAAAGACGGGGTCAAATCCCGCGAAGGAAAAATTCGATGACTGAAAACCAGGGTGTTACAAACCTACCCCCCTTAAGAAAATCTCGTCCTCGAGATTTCTGGACTTACCTCCCGGCAAGGGGGACATACCTGTGTGCGACTTGGATCCATTAGCTGTCTTGTCTTCGTCAGTTCACTGACCTTATAGCTATCTCTTCTGACGGCTCGGGTGTTGTCTTTCCACACAGCTATATTGAATCCTCCTCTTTCCTGGCAGGCAAACCTTCTCTCCTGGTAGTTTGTAGCCTGAGGTTGGTTGGTAGCAAGTAGTATCAACAGAATAGCTCATTTTCAAGGCTTGGAGCTAGCTGCTTCGGATTTTATTGTGATACTTCGTACACTGACACTCATGGGCAAGACATCCTTCTTGGTGCATGGTATAGCATGCATACCTCCTCGGTAGTCCCTGTTAAAACCTCTGAGCTAAACATAGTGTGGTTGTCATTCAGTGCATCTTTTGGAGCATAGCCTTTTATCTTGGCTGATGGCCCATATTCATGATGAGTATGACATGCTGGTTGCATTGTTGTGGCCGTATATGCAAGAGTCCGACAAGGATTGACAATATCACCTTGTCTGTGAAGCTTTACTCCATTGACCGTCGCGGAGATTGTTTATTCAAGACTTCCTTGTTCTTGAGGGTTCCTTTTGGGGAACTTGTCATGACCTACCATCATGGCTCCTTGGTCATATCCCAGCTTGTCGGGCTTGCACTCACGACTTACTCTTGCATATCTCGTAGGGATTGCTGCGTTCATATCCGTCTTTGCAGTATGGGGCCGATGTTTCTTTGAACACAGTCATTCCCGTATACGAGTGGCTCGCATGAACTGATCCACTGGACTGCATGCTCACAACATATGCAGGGGTAGGATAAATCCTTTCATAACCACCGAGTTCTGAGGCAGGCGTGTGTCTGGACTAGTTCGTGCTTCTGACAAGATTGTTGTGGCCATGATGGCATGCTGAAGAAGGCTGAATTCCTTATGCTCGAAGCTTCTGCCAAGGTAGCGTGCCGATGAAGGCTGGGTATCGTACCCCAGAAGTTTTCCCTCATGTGGCTTACCGCGGAAGGTCGGGTGCCTTATGCCGGAAGCTTTCTGCGATAGCATGCTGAGGGAGATGGGAGTGCCGTATCCCAGAAGATTTTCTCACCAAGTGGTGTAGCAAGGAAGATTGGGAGTCTTGCGTTGTAAGCTTCTTCCGATAGCTTGCGGAGGAAGGTTGGGTTGCTTATATCAGAAGCCCTTTTACTGTGATATGCAGTCGGTCATGTGGCCAGTTCTGGCTTCCTTCTGAGATATCCGGAGTTTAGCCATAGTGGAGCCAAATCTTATTATAGGCCATACCTTGCCTGAAGATATCCCGTTGGTCATGCACATCGCTTGTCCTTCTGCTGGTTTGCTCATTGTTGCTGTAAAGGTTGCGCAACTGATACTAATTTTACGTTGACAATTAATTCGGATGTGTGCCGATAGTAAGCAGTTGGCAGATAGTTCCCTTCGATTTGGCTGAGCCTCCAGGTATTTGGAATTCTCATTGATTCTGGGCAGCCATGAACTTATCCATATGTCTCGCAAACCTTGTTCATCATGCCCATAAAATTTTGAATGTGCACCGATGAATTCCAAAATATGTTTTGAAATGTGTATCAACATACCAGAGTTTTGTTGTTGCTCTCGGCATCTTCACATTCTTGAGACATGGCCTCCAGGGGTAATAAATGATTCTTGAGTCCATTGAGAAAGACTCAAGGTTCACCCCACTGACTGAAATAATCCTTATGTCGAGGACGAAATAATTCGTCCCTATTAGCGTCCATTCCGGTTAGCCCATCTGGCTGTTCCTTAGGTGTGATTTGTGCTGAGGCAAACTCTCTCAGGTATATTCTGGCCTTGTCCATTGCCTGCAAATTCTGCTTCTGACCCATTCTTCATTCTTAATAGATCCGGTGATAATGTTCTGAATATCGGGCAGTTGGCTTGGCTTGATTCTTACTGAATTTGGATTATTGGGTATTATCCAAGTTGTATGCTGGTCTTCTTAACAGCACTTGCGGATGGATCCAGTCGGAGCAAGAGAACGGAAACAAGAACCGCGAAAAACTAAAATACTAAAAAGGCAAATAAAGCTCAAATTTTGCGGACCTTTCACACGTGGCCAAAGATTCACTAATATAACTAGCCTAGCATACTCGATGCACCTCTAAGGACTTAGAAGCAAAACCACACAATGCTCCTGGTAGCAATTGGGGTCAAGCTCCTACTACTTCCTTAGGGAACATCAAACTCGACGCACGACCATAGCCAAAGTGGCTTAGTCGACGATTCTAGGGTTACCAGGGAAAAGATGGAATTTATAAGCGTTTCCCAAAGGAAACTAGATTTAAGAAGAGAAGTGCCATGGTTAGCAAGCAAGGTGGGGATATCTGGTTTACCTAGGGGTTCAGGGCTCACGGGTCGTTGCCTGGTGCGGACATTTCCCACCGGAGGCAAAGGCCACGAGAGTTGGGGTCTGATGGAGCCAAAAGCCTATGGGGTTGCCATATGATCAATAGTAGCCATGCCTGTCTGGCAAAGATGGCTGAAATCCATCTGGGCTTTCTACTGAGCACAAGACAATAAAGTCTAGCTAGGGTAACCTACCGTCAGCCTGGCTCTGATACCATCCATTGTGGCGCCCCGCCTGAATACCACTGTAGTCAGACGGTCACCGCACATACCAGCCCAGGAAATCACTCTGGCATGCGCTTTTACAACAAGTATCATGAACACATACATTTCTATTAATGGATATATAAGTCTTACATGGTATTTTACAAGGGTGACGGCAGCGGAAAAGCTCTATCTAAGGCAGCATGGTCTTGGTGCGGCTCCAATCCACAGGGATTTGACTGGGTTACTCTTCTAGCCCACGAACACTCCGGCTCCTCGCTAGCGGATGTCGGATCCTTAGGTGAACCTGGCCACATTGAAGGCCGCTGAGTACTTTTGAATGTACTCGCAAGCAAACCAAACCAACATATACACCAAGCAAAGCAATCCATGGCATTCAAGCATGCACTTATTATCTTAACAGTATTAACTATTATGTTATGACAGGATTATCTAACAAGATTAAACATCTGGCAGCATTAATCATCATGTCATAGCAGGATTATTTAGCAATATGATATCATAACAGGAATTATCTAGTATGTTAACTATCAATGTAACTGTAGTATGACGAAGATACAGCATATCAAATAATTAATCCATACTCCGAATATGTCATGATCCAACCAAATCAAAGTCCTGTGGTCATCCGACCACTCATCTCATAGCCATCGCATGGCCAACATCATATACCTGACATCATCCGATGTCCATGCATCTGCACTATAAGTCTGACAAATCATACCTTTCTCTGGTTCATTCTTAGTAGCAACATTATCTGGTTTATTCCTCCGGACTCGACACAGACCAAATAGTGTGACCTAGTACGAACTGTGTCCCATGACCGAGGACGCGGCTATTCGAATAGATTTACACTCTGCGGAGGTTGCGCACTTTACCCACACTATGGAGCTCCTGGCCTCATGCTCCCATTCGGGTGGACCGGTGCTGCTCCAACAAAATTTGTATATTGCCTGGCACTCTTACGGTCCCACTAACAATCATACCCTCCCAGGGTCATGTCCTGGGTGGCCCCTGTGTCAACCCGTGACACCTGCCACCGTCGTGGCCAAACAAACTATCCCAAATGGGGACCTAGTACCATATAACTAAACTGGGCTCACAGGATTATCGCCGCCTACCGGGCCAGGGTAGCACGCACGCATAACCCTCCCTCTTTGGTGGTACCGACAAGAGGCAAGACAATAGACCAAGCTAGGGCCGTCCCATACCGGAAAGTGTGGCTGCACTCGATGAGCTCGGTTCGGTGGCACTATGACTCGATCCAGCCGACAGAGGAGGTTGTCATAATTAAGTCACATTTCTTTATCATTGCAACAATAACGATAATCCAAGATGTAAACTAGTATATCAACATAACAACCTATCTCCACATTGTCACCTACGAGTCACTAGTGTGATAATACGATGAGTATTAGCAGGTAATGTAAATAGCAAATTCAAACTAGCAGGAGTTTAATTATTTCTAACACAGGCATATTCATTAATTAAACACGCAAGAACAACACACAGCAATGCTTTAGGGCATATATCAGATGGTCGGGTTGCCTGGGGGTCGATGAATTCACTGGAGAGAAGTGCGATCACCTTGCGGAAAAATTCGCCGGAGAAGATTCCCTCTCGGAGGGGCTGATTTGGAGTCACGGATGGAAAGATATTGCCAGTTGATTGCCAGGGAGCAATCTGTAGAAGAAATATTTACAGACAAGTCCCTGACTGAAATTCGGCCGAAAAAGACTAAAGTGCACTGTTGCACTGGGCTGCCTTGGGCCGATTTCGGTGGAGACCACAGCCACTGTGAGGCAGCCGCTGCTGCTGCCGCTATCGGGCCGGCACATCTGCACTGCTGTTTTGCTTAAAAAACAGAGGGAGGGAGGGGACGCTGACGAGGGGGCCCTGCTGGCAGGGCCGTCTCCCTCCTCGCGCGTGCTGGCTGGAGAAGCAGGGTCGCCTCGGCCAGCGATTGCCAGCGCTACCGGCCACCGTTCGCGACGCCCGGCACATGGGCATGCTCAGGAGACCAAGGCGCAACCGCTCCCGCAGGGCACAGACCTCGGGAAGGTCGGGCTCGAGTGTACCTTTGGCCATGGCGGCAACCGGTGACGGACGATGTTGGGTAGGGCACCGAGGCCGTGGAGAGGAGGCGAGGGAGTGTGGGGAGGCTCCCGGGCGATGATGAAGATGCTCTGTGGTTGCTAGGTGGAAGGGGAGGGGCCGAGGTGAGCGAATTTGGGCAAGGGAGGGCGGCGGCAATGGTGGCCGTGGTGGAGCAATTCGGGCACGGGAGCTCGAGGCTCGGGACTGGGGGTTCCAGGGAGGAAGAGAGGAGTGGTGTGAGCTCGAGAGGTCGCGAAGCTGGCTATTTATAGCCCGGCTGGCCGAGGCGATAAGCTCAGCCGCCGTGGCCTTCTTATCACCGCACTGGTGCTCTGAGGCCACGCGGAGGAAGAGGGCGATGCGGCAGGGTCTCCGGGAGGGTGGAGAAACCGGCAGTGGCTTCGGGAGAGCTCGAGCTCGTCCGCATACGGCGGCAGCTGTGCAAGTACAGTGGCAGAGTAATGGCGACTGTCGTGGCGCGGCGAGGAAGAAAACGAAGGGGGAAATGACCAGAGAGGGGTGCGGGGACGACGGGGAGTCAGGTCGGCATGCTAGGACACGCCATGGCAGCTTGAGCTGGCCTGCCCGACGCGATGGACGCGCAGAGCGCTGTTCTTGCGTGCAGTTCACGTGGTCACCATGCGCACCGGCTGTTCTGGCGCGTGTCTGCTTGCCACACCTTGTCCAACACGTCCCTCGTTCTCAAATAGATAAAATATGGCTCTGGATAGACCAGGAAGGGTCTAGGTTGATCAAGGGGACCCAAAACAGTTCCTGGACAGAAACTTGGGCAGGAAGTTTTGGTCAGATAGGTGTGCCAAGGAGTTGGCCAAGTTTTCACAGGGACAAGAGATAAGAAGGATCACCTGCTGGAGAAATTTGAAGCAAATTGGACCAAATTTGAGTGCACTTCCTTTACAATGCCAAATTTGGTCCAGAAACTTGACTTTGAAACTGCACTCATATGGCTTGATGAAATGAACTGAATTTTGGTGTAGGGTGATTATTTGGAATTATGGAGGTACTGGAAAAATTTCAGCTCATTTGGATAAACCAAAATGGTACTTCCTTCACAAAGCTTTCTGCTGGACAGAAGCTAGATGGAATTTTTGGGAGAAATTGGCTAGATAAAATGATGTGAATTTTTGCATGCTCACATCATATAGGGAATTTGAGGTCCTGGATTAATTTGAGGATTTTTGAAGCAATATAAAATGTAGTTGCTTCACAACCTCAAAATAGGTCCAGAAACAAGAATTGGATGTTGCACTCAAACTTTGAACTGTAGAACTTGTGTTCTTGATGGAAATGGTGAATATATGGATAGGAGAAGCTCCACAAATTATTTGGGATTTTTCCTGGCTACCAATATGGTAGTTCCTTTAGAAAGTGCCCAAAATGCAATATTGGCTTTAAATAGGAAAATGCAATTTCCCTTATTTTATTATAGCCAATATTTTAATGGGAGCTCAATATGATCACCAAGAATATCTCCACAAGTTTTCATAAACTTTGGAGATGGATAGATATTTTCCTGGATTTAATTCCTTTAACTGGCAGAAAAAGGAATTAATTTTAAATGAAAAATATTGCAAATGACTTGGCAATATTTTTGCATATCCAGGGTTTATAGATATAGGAGAGTCTCTGGGAAAAGTTTGGGAGGCAACAGATCAAAGGAAATTAAGGTTCCTTTGAAACAGCAGGAGTTAGGGTTTCCCTTCCGGTAAACCGGAGAGTAGGGTTTCGGTGGAAAAATCTTGAGAATACATCTTGGGTGGCAAGGTTGAATCAGAGAGAATCTCTGGTTGGATAGGAAAGGCAAGGCTAAATGACCATCTTCATATACCCAAAGGCGAGGGAAAATCCGATAGCATCGGAAAAAAAGACGGGAGTCAAATCCCGCGAAGGAAAAATTCGAGGACTGAAAACCAGGGTGTTACAATCTTGCTCGGTGAAGACAACAACTCTTCAACACTCGAGCCGACACCTATCCGTCTAGAGAGTGCGCAGCTCTCAAGAGTAATAGGTACAAGAACTCTAACTCAGAACTACTGTGATGCTCAACCACTGTCTAAGTTTTGGCTCTTGGTTTTCTCTCGGTGGATCTTAAACTCAAATCACTCGGAGAGGGGATGCTCAATCAATCTTCTCAGAAATCTTAAGCGGAGCAGCCCACGGGCAATGTTGGAGCGGGGTGGCTATTTATAGCCGCATCCTTCCCTGATGGGAAAAGACCAAATTGGACATGTGGAGCAGCCAATGGCCGAACGACACGAGTCCAACGGACGGAAATTGAGCACAACGGTAACATTCCTTGCGGAGCAAGTAATGCTAACTCCTCAGTTCGAAAGATATCTCCTGCTGCACCGAAGAACAACGTCTTCTGCTGGCAGGTAATCATTCAAAGCATAAAGAGATTTCTCTCAGTCTCGCATAGGTTTGGGCTAAGCATCACAGTGGATCTAAGCTTCGAGAACCTATACCCCTCTTAATAGTACGGAGGTCCTATGACTCAAATGAAATGAAAGAAGAAGAACGAGATGAATGCTACGTCTTCACTTCGTCTTCGACTTCCATTGCTGCAGTCAATTTTCTTCGGACAGAATCACTGAACCAATTGCTTCGCGTGAGCAATAAATTTCGAGGGGTTAACTCCTTCACATCAATCTTCTCGCCTACATAACGTCAATGGATGTAGCCATTCTTCTCTGCTGTGCAGATATTCTTCGGTGAAGTTCCTCGAACTTGACACCGGAGACAGCATTCTCTTCGGCACTGCATGGACTATTTCTCTCTGTGTGCACTAGCAAACAAATCAGTCCATGCCTGTTTCTGTCAACAATCTCCAAAACACAAGAGGGCAAATATTGCACCAACATCGGCCATGAAGCTGGTGGAACGGAGGGCGGAGCGGAAGAACAGTAGCGCACCCCTACCTAGCGCGCCAAGTGTCAGAAGTTGGGCTCCTGGGACCCAAAGGTTCGAACACTGGGGTGAGCTTGTTCCTACCTCTTCGTCCCCTACCATGGCTAAGCTACGGCGAAGCTACGGCAGGAGCACGCTAGCGAGGTGCGGACCGTGGACTCGGCGGTTTACCCAGGTTCGGGCCACCTTGCGGTGTAAAACCCTACTCCTGCTTGGTTTTGATTGTAGTGAGCAAGAGAGTGTTCTCGCGTACAAGGTAGGAGAAGAAGGAGTCGACCGAATTGGATCTCCCTACCATGATGGTAGAACTGTCCCTTTATACCTGCCTTGGTCCTCTTCCCTCAAAACTTAGGCGGGAAGGGTTGCCACACTTGGCGGGTTTTGAAGGGGGGCAGGCGCTTAGGCTATCCTGACTAAAGGCGGTCTTCGCCTGCAAAAGCATGATCCATGATGCGCCGGTGGGCTCGGTGATGACCTCCGCCCCACGCGCCCGCCGTCTTGGCCTTCTTTCGCCGATCGGGCAACCTTTGGGGTTGCTTTGGGAAGTGGACTGCTGGCCTTGCTCCCTTTACACAAAAGGGGAAACCCTCTTCATCCGCGCCTGCTGGCACGGCCTCTTTCGCCGCACGTGTCACCCATGTGATGGGCACGGGACCGCGCGGCCGAGCCGAACAGCCCTTGTCTGGAGCGCCTTCAGGAGGGAGCCGCGGGAGGCCACCTCGGGAGAGGGCCTCGCGAGGCTGCTGGTGAAGATGCTGAGTCTTGTTCGCCGCTCCCTGAGGAGGGGTCCTCAGGAGGCCAAGGCCTCATGAGGGGTCTTGGTGAGATGCTTGATGATGATGGCCTGCTGGGCCCACGCCAGGCGTTGCGCCCTGGGCCAAAGGCAGACGGGCCTGGATACCCCGGGTTCCATGGGCCCGACAATTGTGTTTGAGCTCAACGTTCAAAGTAGCGCAACTTTTCCGGCAAGGTGCGCGGGAAGTGTAGCTGCTATGCGTAATTGAGCTAAGGGTCGACCCCTCTACTAGTAGCCGTGGGCCTCCTTTTATAGGCCAAGGGGTTACCACAGTGGCTAAGATGGTAATTACAGGGTATGAATAGTGATTGCACTGTTAGCATGCATGTCTCTAACGAGGTAGGACAAAATCATTAAATGCACCGTTAGGTGCTACACTGGGGAGGTGAGTTCCGGCAAAGGTTCTGCACCGCTCGTCCAGCTGCCCTTCTATTATCTTGACACGACCCAGGGATGGGTGTCATTAAAGCTAATCTTCGGGTGGCGTGCTGACACGTGCCCTGACAAGCTATGCCTGGTTGCCTGCCCGCTCGACACCTATCAATGTGTGCTTATCTGGTTGATGATGAGGTGTAGCGGCAATGAGACAGAAAGAGCCTACCGGCATGGAGCTTTGCCGGACCTTCGCCTTGTCGGTGCGGAACTTGCCGGCAAGGGTAATCTTGATCTTCAGTATTGCACTGGTACTCCTCGACGACCTGCCTCGAGGTCTTCTCCATGGTCTTGTCTACCTAGTCTTGAGCCTTGACGGAAGCAATCCTCCCGCAAGCCCTTGCCGCCGGGGGGGCTGCAACTGTCTGTGCATAAGTAAGGGTATGATAAGACCCATGTTTTCATACACCGACAGAAGCATTACTGTTGTTCTTAATGATAAAAATGAACTTATCCCACAAAGAATTGTAACTGGTTATAGGATGGTAATTGATTTCAGGAAATTAAATAAAGCTACTAGGAAAGATCATTACCCTTTGCCTTTTATTGATCAAATGCTAGAAAGATTATCTAAGCATACACACTTTTGCTTCCTAGATGGATATTCTAGTTTTTCTCAAATACCTGTATCAAAAGAAGATCAAGAGAAAACCACTTTTACTTGTCCTTTGGAACTTATGCTTATAGACGTATGCCTTTTGGTTTATGCTATGCACCTGCTACCTTTCAAAGATGTATGACTGCTATATTCTCTAACTTTTGTGAAAAGATTGTTGAGGTATTCATGGATGATTTTTCCGTTTACGGAACTTCTTTTGATGATTGCTTAAGCAACCTTGATCGAGTTTTGCAGAGATGTGAAGAAACTAATCTTGTCTTGAATTGGGAGAAGTGCCACTTTATGGTGAATGAAGGTATAGTCCTTGGGCATAATTTTTTTGAAAGAGGTATTGAAGTAGACAAAGCTAAAGTTGATGCAATTGAGAAAATGCCATGTCCTAAAGATATCAAAGGTATAAGAAGTTTCCTTGGTCAGGTTGGTTTCTATAGAAGGTTCATAAAAGAATTCTCTAAAATTTCTAGGCCTCTTACTAATCTTTTGCAAAAAGATGTTCCATTTGTTTTTGATGATGATTGCGTAGAAGCCTTTGAAATACTTAAGAAAGCCTTAATTTCTGCACCCATCGTTCAACCACCTGATTGGAACTTGCCTTTTGAAATTATGTGTGATGCTAGCGATTATGTTGTTGGTGCTGTTCTAGGTCAAAGAGTTGATAAGAAATTGAACGTTATTCATTATGCTAGTAAGACTCTAGACAGTGCTCAAAGAAATTATGCTACTACTGAGAAAGAATTTTTAGCAGTTGTGTTTGCATGTGATAAATTCAGATCATATATTGTTGATTCTAAAGTAACTGTTTACACCGATCATGCTGCTATTAAATACCCTATGGAAAAGAAAGATGCTAAACCTAGATTGATTAGGTGGGTTCTTCTACTACAAGAATTTGATTTGCATATTATTGATAGAACGGGAGATGAGAACCCTATAGCAGATAACTTGTCTAGGATGGAAAATGTTCTTGATGACCCACTTCCTATTAATGATAATTTTCCTGATGAGCAATTAGCTGTTATAAATGCTTCTCATAATAGTCCTTGGTATGCAGACTATGCTAATTACATTGTTGCTAAATATATCCCACCTAGCTATACATACCAACAAAAGAAAAAGTTTTTCTTTGATTTAAGACATTACTTTTGGGATGACCCACATTTATATAAAGAAGGAGTAGATGGTGTTATTAGACATTGTGTACCTGAGCATGAACAGGAACAAATCCTACGGAAGCGTCACTCCGAGGCATACGGAGGACACCATGCGGGAGACAGAACTGCACATAAGGTATTACAGTCTGGTTTTTATTGGCCTACTCTTTTTAAAGATGCACATAAGTTTGTCCTCTCTTGTGATGAATGTCAAAGAATTGGTAATGTTGGTAGACATCAGGAAATTCCTATGAATTATTCACTTGTTATTGAACCATTTGATGTTTGGGGCTTTCATTATATGGGACCTTTTCCTAAATCCAATGGGTATATACATATTCTAGTTGCTGTTGATTATGTTACTAAGTGGGTAGAAGCTATTCCAACTAGTAGTGTTAATCACAACACCTCTATTAAAATGCTTAAAGAAGTTATATTCCCAAGGTTTGGAGTCCCTAGATACTAGATGATTGATGGTGGTTCACATTTTATTCATGGTGCTTTCCGTAAACTTCTTGCTAAATATGATGTTAATCAAAGAATTGCATCGCCTTATCATCCTCAGTCTAGTGGTCAAGTTGAATTGAGTAATAGATAAATAAATTTAATTTTGCAAAAGACCGTTAATAGATCCAGGAAAAATTGGTCTAAGAAACTTGATGATGCATTGTGGGCTTATAGAACTGCTTATAAAAATCCTATGGGTATGTCTCCGTATAAAATGGTTTATGGAAAAGCATGTCATTTACCTCTCGAATTAGAACATAAAGCTTATTGGGCAATTAAGGAACTTAATTATGATTTCAAACTTGCCGATGAGAAGAGGTTATTTGATATTAGCTCCCTAGATGAATGGAGAACTCAAGCCTATGAAAATGCCAAGTTGTTTAAAGAAAAAGTTAAAAGATGGCATGATAAAAGAATTCAAAAATGGGAATTCAAAGTTGGTGGACATGTTCTATTTTATAATTCTCGTTTAATATTTTTTGCAGGAAAACTTCTCTCTAAATGGGAAGGGCATTATATCATCTAAGAAGTCTATCGCTCCGGAGCTATCAAGATCAACAACTCCAAAGACACTAATCTGAGAGTGGTTAATGGGCAAAGAATTAAACATTATATCTTAGGTACGCCCATTAATGTTGAAACTAATATTATTCAAACAATGACACCAGAGGAACACGTAAAAGAGACCTTCCGGAACACTCCAGAACCCTGAAAAGGAGTAGGTATGTGATACGGTAAGTAAACCGACTCCAAAAATTCCATAAAAATTATTTCTGTCCATTTTGGAATATTAGAAAAAAATACAAAAATAAGAAACAGCCGAGGGGACCTACGAGCAGGTCACAAGGCAACAGGGCGCACCATAACCCCCAGGGCGAGCCGTGTTGCCTTGTGGGCCCCTCGTGTGCCCTCCCGACTCCGTTTTCCTCCCGTATACTTGTTTTGCAAGATAAAAATTCTTTATATATACTCCCAGATGTTTTGACCACCGGATCGCAAGTTTCTCCTCTGTTCTTGTTTCGGGCTGTTTTCTGTCAGATCTTCAAGGCTAGGCACCATGTCATCTCAAGATTCAGACGGGGAAAGTTGTGTCTCGCACCTTACCGCAAACCCTAGAGTCTATGGGGATATTGATCCCTATGGATGGACAACCGATGAGCAGGAGGATGCCAATCTAAAGTGGATGAAATCATCGAGTGAAGAAGAAGAAGAGGATCCTTTGCCCCAGCCAGGAGATATGCATGTGGAGTTCAAAAAGTCGAGTCTACCGAATAATGTTAAACACTCCAATACTCGATTTACCCCTTATCGCCATGTGCATGTGGATGTTTCCTCTTCCTCCACCAAAACTCATCCCCTGGAGGATGGTGTATCCAATGTAAGAAGCAAGCTCCGCAAGGAGAATGCGAGTCTTAAAAAGGAGGTCATTGAGCTTAAGGAGGAAATCCGTACCCTTAGGGGAATCATCGCTAAGAGAATCACTTCATCACCACCATCACCGAAGACAGACACTTGAGTACACGGGTATGGGCACCACCCTTGGCTTGTTCCAAGCTTGGGGGAGGTGCCCCGATATCATATCACCATCACGCTTTATCATCATTATCTATCTTAGTTCGATCCTTAGTTATTTCATGATTTAGAGGAATAAAAAGTTTAGTATGACCTAGTTTCGAGTGCTTGTTTCGTGATCTATCTATCTATGTAATCATGTGCGAGAGTTATATAATAAAGAGTAGTTTGAGTTTTTTTTTACTTTTATGTTTCAATCTTAGCAATAAAAGAATGAAAAGATCATATGCTAATCCCTTGGGGAGTAATGACTTTACATAAGAAAAGTATAGTTGATAAAATTTATTGGAAATTAACAAACATAGCATTGGTCATTGATGCAATTCATGAAAGATTAATAAAGGAAGAGAGGATTCACATATAAATACACTATCTTGGACATCTTCTATGATTGTGAGCCCCCATTAAATATTCTATGTCAAAGAGTTGACGTTGGACAAGGAAGACAACGTAATGAGTTATGTTTGCTTATATTCACATAGAAGTTATATTGTCATGGATCCTCAAACATGTGGTGCTTGCTTCCTATCTTTTGCTAGCCAAAAATCCGCACTAAGTAGAGATACTACTTGTGCATCCAAAACCCTTGAACCCAGTTTCATGTCATGAGAGTCCACTATATTTACTTATGGATTGAATAAGATCCTTCAAGTAAGTTGTCATCGGTGCATAAAGCAATAAAAATTGCCCCTAAATATGTAAGAACTTTTATTGTAAGGGAAAATAAGCTTTGTACGAACTTGTGATGGTGAAGAAATAAAAGCGATAGACTGCATAATAAAGGTTGCTATCACAAGGGGCAATATAAAGTGACGTTCCTTTACATTAAGAGTTTGCACATCCAAAAATAAAAGAGCGCATGACAACCTCTACTTCCCTCTACGAAGGGCCTATCTTTTACTTTTCTCTATTTACTTTTATGCAAGAGTCAATAGTGTTCCTCTCTATTCCGTTTTTATTTTTTCTATTGGCAAGCATCATGTGGTGGGGAAAGATCTAGGCACATATATCCAGTTGGATGTAAGTAATCATGAGTTATTATTGTTGACATTACCCTTGAGGTAAATTGGTTGGGAGGTGCAACTATAAACCCCCATCTTCCTATGTGTCTGATTGAAGCTTTAGCCCCATAAATATGCCGTGAGTGTCAGCAATCATAGAAGACTAAATGATAGTTGAGTATGTGAACTTGCTAAACAAAAGCTCTTATATAGACTTTTCCTAAAAATATGATGAATTGTAATTGTTTCATTGACTAAGAACATAGTTTGTTAGTTTTCAAGGAAGTTTATGCTTTATACTTCGATATTGTGATGAATTATTACTTATTCTTGGGAAACTTTATGATGATATATTGCTGCTATAGTATTGATCATGATGCTTTCATGTTTGTATTTTGTTTTATCGACACCTCTCTCTCTCTCTCTAAACATGTGGTCATGATTATTAATTTCGGCTTTCGCTTGAGGACAAGCGAGGTCTAAGCTTGCAGGAGTTGATACGTCCACTTTGCATCATGTTTTCCTATTGATATTTATAATATTTTTGGTCATTATTTCACTTTATGATGCAATCCTAATGCCTTTTCTCTCTTAATTTGCAAGATTTATATGAAGAGGGAGATTACCGGCAGCTGGAATTCTGGACCTAAAATAGCTACAGCAGAGATACTTATTCTACGGAGCTCCAAATGACCTGAAACTTCACGAGGATTTTTAATTGAATATATAAAAAATACTGGAGCAAAGAAATACCAGAGGGGGCCACCTGTTGCCCACAAGGCAACAGGGCGCACCTACCCCCCCCCCCCCCCCCAGGGTGCGCCCTGATGCCTTGTGGGGCCCACACCTGGCCTCTGGCCCCCTCCTTCTGATATATGAAGCCATTTACCCTAGAAAAAAATACGAGGAAGACTTTCGGGATGAAGCGCTGCCGTCTCGAGGAGGAACTAGGGCAGGAGCACTTTTGCTCTCCGGCGGAGCGATTCTGCGGGGGATACTTCCCTCCGGGAGGGGGAAATCGAAGCCATCGACATCACCAATGATCCTCTCATCGTGGGAGGACCAATCTTCATCAACATCTTCACCAGCACCATCTCATCTCAAACCCTAGTTCATCTCTTGTATTCAATCTTTGTCTCAAAACCCCAGATTGGTACCTGTGGGTTGCTAGTAGTGTTGATTACATCTTGTAGTTGATGCTAGTTGGTTTATTTGGTGAAAGATTATATGTTTAGATCCTTAATGATATTCAATACTCCTCTAATCTTGAACATGAATATGATTTGTGAGTAGTTACATTTGTTCTTGAGGACATGGGAGAAGTCTTGTCATAAGTAATCATGTGAATTTGGTATTCGTTCGATATTTTGATGATATGTATGTTGTTGCTTCCTTTAGTGGTGTCATGTGAACGTCGACTACATGACACTTCACCATACTTGGGCCTAAGGGAAGGCATTGTGGAGTAATAAGTAGATGATGGGTTGCTAGAGTGACAGAATCTTAAACCCTAGTTTATGCGTTATTCCGTAAGGGGCTGATTTGGAGCCATATGTTTCATGCTATGGTTAGATTTATCTTAATTCTTATTTCATAGTTGTGGATGCTTGCGAGAGGGGGTAATCATAAGTGGGATGCTTGTCCAAGTAAGGACAGGACCCTAGCACCGGTCCACCCACATATCAAATTATCAAAGTAGCGAACGCGAATCAAATGAATATGGTGAAAGTGACTAGATGATAATTGCCATGTGTCCTCGAGAACGCTTTGCTTTATATAAGAGACCATTCCGACTTGTCCTTTGCTATAAAAAGGATTGGGCCACCTTGTTGCACTATTGTTACTATTGTTACTTGTTGCTTGTTACGAATTGCCTTACTATCAAACTATTTGTTACCGCTACTTTCAGTACTTGCAGAGAATACCTTGCTGAAAACCGCTTATCATTTTCTTCTGCTCCTCGTTGGGTTCGACACTCTTACTTATCGAAAGGACTACGATTGATCCCCTGTACTTGTGTGTCATCATTTTGCTACCTACATGATTTCATCCTACTTTCTCCGATAGGAATAGAAACTTTGGAGTGATTCTTTGCCGCACTTTGAGGGATTATCATGTGATTTAGTTATGTTAATGATGTTGAGAGATTGCACTAGTGAAAGTATGAACCTTAGGCCTTATTTCCAAGGATTGAGACACCGTTTTTGCTCACTTTTGTTACTTGCTACCTTGCTATTTTTATTTGTTCATATCATAAAAAACTATTTCTACCATCCATATTACACATATATCTCCATCTCTTCGCCGAACTAGTGCACCTATACAACTAACAATTTGTATTAGGTGTGTTGGGGACACAAGAGACTACTTGTATTTGGTTGCAGGATTGTTTGAGGGAGAATCATCTTCATCTACACCTCCCACGGATTGATAAACCTTAGGTCATCCACTTGAGAGAAATTTGCTATTGTCCTAAAAACTCTGCGCTTGGAGGCCCAACAAAGTCTACAAGAATAAAGTTGCATAGTAACATCACCACCCATGTTGTTTGCCACGCGTCCCATGGACCCCACCTAACCACATTACCATTTTCAGAAATATCTCGGGACATCCATCCCCTTCCTCTCCTGCCTCTTCCTCGTGTTTCTCCCTCACATTTAGATCTAGTACAAAGCATCACACGCCACACCATCACCACTGGCCATCCGACATGCTACTGCTGGGCGCTCGCTTGCTGTTGCAAGGCAGGCGACAAGGTCTGCTGCTGCTGCAAGACTGATGATGGGGTCTGCTCCAACGGTGAGGCACCGACGAGGTCTGCTGCAATGACGAGGTGCCGGATGACATCTACTTCAACTGGGCAGTAGCACCGAGTTGTGGATGTTGCGGTGATGAGATGCTACAACCAGGGTGGCGGGTTCGCAGCATCACCCACTGCTTTAATCAGCGAGCTCACCGCATCACCACATCACCTATGTTATGATGGGGAGAGGCAGGGTATTGCTAGCTTGCCGGTTGCAACATCACCTAATGATGCGAGGGGTTGCTGCAAAGTCATCCATCGACAACAAGCTCAACACTGGGTGGTCGGATGTCTGCGGCAAAGCTGCTGCATGCTATGATGATGGTCATCGATGCTGCAAGTCCAGCGGCGAGGGACAGTGAAGCCTACAGTGACATGGAGCAACGTGGTGCTACGAGCCAATGGTTGTTGTGGGGAATGCTACACGAGGGTTGCTGAGTTGCTCGAGCGGTTCCGCAACTGCTCTAACATGGTGTTGCATCACGCGATAGAGATGGAATGGAGCAAGGGAGAAGGAACATGACCGCACGGTCAGGTGCATCGCATCGGAAGGCAGGGGAGACGGTTGTTTTTCCTCCCCTATAGCTGGCCCACGACTAGCAGCCTTTCCATATTTATGCATTTCTTTTAACAAGTTCCCGCAGCAACACATGTGGAGTAGTAATCTCTTTTTAAAATATATTTTTATGAAATTTCAAAGCTGTGTATATGATTTAATAAATTCCAGTTATATACCTCGGTCATCCTCCCCTAGGCTGAAGTGTGACTCTTCATCCACACGTGGGCCAAAGTGGCCCTTTTCGTTCAAGTTTGGGCTAAAGATCACCCTTCGTTCGTAGGAAAGTGGAAGAGCTAGTCTTTGTCCCTATAATAAACCTAGAGTGGGTCTTGCATTCCTGTAATAGATGAAGAGTTCATGTAAGAGAGGAAGAGTGGACATCCACCTAGCATGCACATCCCCTATACACCACAACTTCTCCTGGTCAAACCCTCACACCACCAAGACCGCATTGACAAGGAGAATCCATTCGGTTGAAGAACCACTTTAATCATGCATTGTGGAGGATGAATTTCGCCTTTCATTCTACATCGACCACCGCATGGCTACATCACACTCGGTGAGACATTTTTCAATTAATTGCACACATCTACTCATCTAGATGTCACCAACATCCTATACACTACTCCTCTTAAAATTGTGTTTATTGTCGGAGTTGGCAACATCTAATTCACGTCTGCAGATGGCACGGGTCATGGTGAGTGCGGTCAGTGACAAAAATAGTATGAGGGATAATGTCTATGAGGTTGGTGTCGTCGCGTGTGTGCAGAACACACACGAGACACCAAGGACCGAAAAGGCTCCTTTGCCGATTCGTGGTGTGGGGCGCAAAACGAGGATCAACACCTAATGAGATCGTAGAGCACACAAAGATTTTCCCAGGTTCGGGCTAATTGAATAAAACCCCACTCCTGCTTTGTGTTTGTTTTTATGATGTGGACAGGGAGCTACAAGTCTTTCCCGGGAAGGGAATAGCTATCTATGTGCTCTTGTGAATTAACTAAAGTCCAACCCTTTTCTCAGTAGTCAGGCCCTCCTTTTATAGCTCAAGGAGTACTACAGGGGCTTTAGTAGTCTATACCTAACTCTGACAAAGTAGGCAGATGCATTAAATGACTTGTGATGTGTTGATACGTCTTCGACGTATCTATTATTTTTGATTGTTTCATGCCATTATCCTACTATTTCCACATACTTTTGGCAACAATTTATATGATTTCTTGGACTAACATATTAATCTAGGGCCCAGTGCCAGTTCCTGTTTTTTGCATGTTTTTGTATTTCGCAGAAAATCCATATAAAAAACAAGGTCCAAACACGATAAAAATTTACGGTGGTTTTTTTATGGAATATATGGGATTTTTTGGCGCAAGAATCAACAGAAGGGGTGACCCATAGGCCCCACAAGTCCAAGGGGCGCACCCCTGCACTTGTGTCCACCTCGTAAGTCAGTTGTGGGTGTCCTTCGGCAGCAAGGGAGCTAATATCCGGAGAAAAATCCCCTCAAAATTTTAGCCCAATCGGAGTTACGGATCTCCGGATATTTAAGAAACGGTGTTTGGCCAGAAAACAGATACACGAAACAAAGGAGAAAACACAGAGAGAGATCCAATCTAGGGGGGCTCCCGCCCCTCAGGTGCCATGGTGGCCAAGGACCAGAGGGGGAATCCTTCTCCCATCTTGGGGCAAGGCCAAGCAAGAAGAAGAAGAAGGAGGGGGGACCTCCCCCTCTCTTCCGATGGCGTCGGAGCGCCGCCGGGGGAACCATCATGATGGCGATCTACTCCAACAACTCCGCCGTCTTCCTCAACACCTCCATCACCTTCCCACATCTATTACCAGCGGTCCACTCTCCCATAACCCGTTGTACCCCCTACTTGAACATGGTGCTTTATGCTACATATTATTATCCAATGATGTGTTGTCATCCTATGATGTTTGAGTAGATTCTTTTTGTCCTATGGGTTGATTGATGATCTTGATTGGTTTGAATTGTATCTTTTATTTTGGTGCTGCCCTATAGTGCCCTTCGTGCAGCGCACACGTGGGGGATTCCCGCTGTAGGGTGTTGGAATATGTTCGTGATTTACTTACTGATTGAGTACGTGGGTGACAAAAACACAAAAACTCGAGTAAGTGAGTTGTTGCGTATGGGATAAAGGGGACTTTACACTTAAAGCTATGGTTGGGTTTTACCTTAATGATCTTTAGTAGTTGCGGCTGCTTGCTAGAGTTCCAATCATAAGTGCATATGATCCAAGTACGGAAAGTATGTTAGCTCATGCCTCTCCCTCATATAAAACTGCAATAATGATTACCGATCTTGTTATCAATTACCTAGGACAATTTCACAAATCCTACCACCACTTTTCCACACTCGCTATACTAACTTAATTGTTCTTTTATTAAAACAACACCTAACTTTTATTTTCACGTTCTTTATTATATCCCCTTACACCTACAAAGTAGTTTATTACTTGTTTCTAGGTAAAGCAAACATTGGTGTGCGTAGAGTTGTATCGGTGGTTGATAGAACTTGAAGAGAATATAAATCTCACCTTTAGCTCCTCATTGGGTTCGACACTCTTACTTATCCAAAAAGGCTACAAATGTGTCGGTTTCTGTTTTTGCCCTGTGCCATTTTTGGGTTTATGATCAGATTGTTCATTGAAAGTAATTGAGTTATATTCTGAACTTTATTATGTGTGATTGTTATAGCTATGTAATGCTTTCCAATCTATGATTTTTCTTTGACTAAGTTGATGATTAGATCTTCAGTGGAAGTGGTGCATAGTAGTAGGTTCAATCTTGCGGTGTCCTCACCTCGAGACTGAAGGGGTAGTGAAGCACGTATTTGTATTGTTGCTACTAAGGGTAAAACGATGGGGTTTGATCATATTGATTGGTCTTATTTTGTCTACATTATGTCATCATGCTCCAAGCATTACTCTGTTTGTTATGAACTTAATACCTTAAGATGCATGTTGGATAGCGGTCGAGGGGTGGAGTAATAGTAGTAGATGCAGATGGATGTCGGCCTACTTGTCACGGACGTAATGCCTATGTACTGATCATGCCATGAATAACATCATTACTATGCACTTTTCTATCAATTACCCAACAGTAATTTGTTTACCCACCATATGCTATGTTCTTGAGAGAGATGCCTCTAGTGAAAACTATGGCCCCCGGGTCCATTCACCATAATTACTGAAACCCTAAAAAGCCCACTACAATTTATTTACTTTTATTTCATTTTGCAATTTAGATATCTATCACTATCAGAATTAATCCTTGCAATTAACGAGTACAAGGGGATTGACAGCCCTCTTGCCCGCGTTGGGTGCAAGTATTTTGTTTGTGTGTGTTGGTACTATCGACCTTTGTCTGTGTGAATCTCCTATTGGTTCGATAACCTTGGTTCTCTACTGAGGGAAATACTATCTGCTACTATATTGCTTCACCCTTCCTCTTCAGGGAAAATCCAAATGCAACTCACAAGTAGCGGAAAGAATTTCTGGCGCCGTTGCCAGGGAGACTTCATCAAACAAAGCAAGGTCCCTTCACACACATTATCATTTACTTATTGTACTTTTTATTTGCTTTTATTTGTCTCGTTAAAAAATAAATGAAAAATACAAAAAAAATCTTGTGTGCTTTATTTGCTCGTTGCTATGGCTAGTTCTTCACTTGTTACTTGTACCCCTGAAAATGAAGTACTTAATTTTAAACAAAGGGGAGGAGAAAGTTTAAAAGATGCTTGGTATAGGATTTACGATGCTCAAAATAGATCAACTCATAAGCAATCCACTACTGTCCTTCTTCGCAATTTTTATGTAGGTGTTACTACTTGGAATAGATTTGTGCTTGATACTATTGCTGGAGGAAATTTTCTAAGTAGTCACCCTATGGATGCCTTAAATGCTATGGTAAATCTAGTGGGATCACCACCTATCATTATTAATGAAACGACATTGACTTTGGAACATGTTATGCGAAGGTTAGAAACTATCGAGAACAAAATGCCCACTATTGAACATATTGAAAATCTTGATAAAAATGTGCATAACCAAGTCACTAAATTTGGCTCTTCCATAGGAACCACTTTGAAACTATTAAAGGATAAAGCCAATCTCCGAGAGATCATAACAAAGTCCCGCTAGAATTGATAAGCTGGAAGAAATCATTAATAACTTGGGTTAAGCTTTTTCTTCCATTAAAATCATTGAGAGGACTCCTAAAAATAAGAATTATAAGCGCATGTATGTTCTAAAAACAAAGCTGCTTCATCTAGCAAAGAGGAAGAAGATTTTAAAATGATTAGCGTGCACCCCAACTTCATTGAAATGATAAAGGAACCTATCACTGAAAACAAATTCCTCAATTTTGTTCCTAGGAGTGTCATTATTAGAAACATGTTTGCTAAAACTCCTAGGAAGTCTGGATGTGTAATTGAAGAATTAGATGTGAAAGATGACAATACTTGAAACTATGCATTATGCCTAGCTAGGGGCATTAAACAACATCACTTGTTGGGAGGCAACCCAATAGTTATCTTTATTTTCCTTTTTCCTTTTTGTGTGATCGCATGATTATTGCTATTGTAATGATTGTTGTTTTATCTTTTAATTAGTGTTTGTGCCAAGTAAAGCCTTTGGGATGATTTGAATGATAGTATAATTGATATTGTTTGAAAACAGCAGGGTTTGCACCTAGTACTGGAATTTTAATTCTGTACTGGAACGTGATCAATATCTGGAATTTTAAACAATTATTGATATACAAATTTTTTACGTTGTCCTAATTTTCAAGAATTTCTGGAGTAACAGAAGTATGACTTTAATTCAGATCATTACAGACTGTTTTGTTTTAGACAGATTTTGTTTTTATTACATAGTGTGTTTGTTTTGATGATGCTATGGATTATATCAGGGGTTGATAACCCACAAGTATAGGGGATCAATTGTAGCCTTTCTTGATAAGTAAGAGTGTCGAACCCAACGAGGAGCTAAAGGTAGAATTAATATTCCCTTCAAGTTCTATCGACCACCGATACAACTCTACGCACACTTAACGTTCGCTTTACCTAGAACAATAATAAAACTACTTTGTAGGTGTAAGGATAGGTTTGTAAGAATAAAACTAGAAGTACTTAGCAGGAATAAAATTAGGAGTAATTTGCAAGATAATAAAAGTTAGTTGTTTAGTAGAGAGCTTTTTGTAGAATGATGAGAAAGATTGTCCATAGGCAATTGAATATAACATGATAGATACTTATCATATACAATGAGGGAGAGGCATACGCTAACACACTTTCCGTACTTGGATCATATACACTTATGATTGGAACTCTAGCAAGCATCCGCAACTACTAAAGATCATTAAGGTAAAACCCAACCATAGCATTAAGTAAAAAGTCCTCTTTACTCCCATACGCAACAACCCCCTTACTCGGGTGTAAGCTTCTGTCACTCTAGCCACCCACTATAAGCGAATCATGAACGTATTTCAAAATCCTACAGAGGGAATCCCTCACGCTTGCGTGACACAGAGGGCGCCATAGGACAGCACCATATTAACATACAACTCATATCAATCACACCATACCACAATCAACCCGTAGGACAAAAGAAATCTACTCAAACATCATAGGATAGCCATACATCATTGGGTAATAATATATAGCATTAAGCACCATGTTCAAGTAGAGAATTACAGCAGGAATAGAGATGTTACACCACAGCATAGAGGGGGACAGAGTTGGTGATGACGGCGGCGAAGTTATTGGTGTAGATCGCCGTCACGATGGTTCCCCCGGCGGCGCTCCGGCGCCACCGGAACAGAGGGGGAGAGAGCCCCCTCCTTCTTCTTCTTCCTTGGCCTCCCCCTAGATGGGAGGAGAGTTTCCCCTCTGGTCCATGGCCGCCATGGCTCCCGGAGGGCAGGAGCCCCTCCGAGATTGGATCTCTCTCTCTCTGTTTCGCGTTCCTGTTTTCTGGCCCTTCACCGTTTCTTATATTCCTGGAGATCCGTAACTCCGATTGGGCTGAAATTTTGAAGGGATTTTTATCCGGAAATTATCTTTATTGCGGCAAAAGAAGGGCCCCAACTGCCTTACGGGGTAGCCACAAGCCTGCTGGGCGCGGCCAGGGTAGGGGATCGCGCCCTCTGAGCTTGTGGGCCCCTCGGGCATCGTCTCGCGTTGATTCTTTTTTCCAAAAATCACATATATTCCAAAATAAATCTCCGTAAATTTTTATCACATTTGGACTTCATTTGATATGGATTTTCTGGGAAACAAAAAACATGCAAGAAATAGGAACTGGCACTGGGCACTGGATCAATATGTTAGTCCAAGAAAATCATATAAATTGTGGCCAAAAGTATGTGAAAGTTGTAGAATATTGGCATGAAACAATCAAAAATTATAGATATGATGGAGACGTATCAGCATCTCCAAGCTTAATTCCTACTTGTCCTCGAGTAGGTAAATGATAAAAAGATAATTTTTGATGTGGAATGCAACCTAGCGTAATCTTGATCATATAATCTAATCATGGCATGAATATTAAGATACGAGTGATTCAAGGCAATAGTCTATCAATTTCATATTGAAAGAATAATACAAAACATGCATGTATTTCATCATTGCCTTTCATAATAATGGAGCTAAAGGAAACAACCTTTATACACTTAGTTCTGGTAAGCATGACACGCTCGTTCTTCCCTGCATATACATATCAAATCAAGAGTACCCCGGTGCCAAACCAAGCAATTGGATCATACTTTTTAACGCGCTTTAGCATTTTCAACTTCACTCAATACATGAGCGTGAGCCATGGATATAGCACTATGGGTGGAATAGAATGCGGTGATAGAGATCAATAGGAGAAGTCAAAAAGGAAGAAAGTCTCGCATCAACTCGGCGGATCAATGGACTATGAAGATGTCCATCAATCGATATCAATGTGAGGAGTAGGGATTGCCATGCAACAGATGCACTAAGAGCTATAAGTGTATGAAAGCTCACTACCGAAACTAAGTGGGTGTGCATCCAACTTGCTTGCTCATGAAGACCTCGGGCATTTGAGGAAGCCCATCATCGGAATATACAAGCCAAGTTCTATAATGAAAAATTCCCACTAGTATATGAAAGTGACAACTCAGGAGACTCTCTATATGAAAAACATGGTGCTACTCTGAAGCACAAGTGTGGAAAAGGATAGTAACATTGCCCCTTCTCTCTTTTTCTCTCATTTTTTTGTTTTCTTTTTTTTCTTCTTTTTCTTCTTTTTCTTTTTTTGATGGGCTCTTTTTGGCCTCCTTTTTTTCTTTTTCTTTTTCGTCCGGAGTCTCATCCCGACTTGTGGGGGAATCATGGTCTCCATCATCCTTTCCTCACTGGGACAATGCTCTAATAATGATGATCATCACACTTTTATTTACTTACAACTCGCTAAAAACTATACAGGATGACTCTATATGAATGCCTATGGCAGTGTACCAGGATGTGCAATGATCTAGCGTAGCAAAGATATCAAAAAACAGACAAGCCATGAAAATATCATGCTAGCTATCTTACGATCATGCAAAGCAATATGACAATGAATGCTCAAGTCAAGTACATGATGATGATGGAAGTTGCATGGCAATATATCTCGGAATGGCTATGGAAATGCCATGATAGGTAGGTATGGTGGCTGTTTTGAGGAAGATATAAGGAGGCTTATGTGTGATAGAGCGTATCATATCACGGGGTTTGGATGCACCGGCGAAGTTTGCACCAACTCTCGAGGTGAGAAAGGGCAATGCGCGGTACCGAAGAGGCTAGCAATATGCAGAAGGGTGAGAGTGCGTATAATCCATGGACTCGCATTAGTCATAAAGAACTCACATACTTATTGTAAAGCCTACTTGCCCTCGAAGCAAAGTACTACTCGCATGCTCCTAGGGGGGAGGTTGGGAGGAGTTAACCATCGCGCGCCCCCGATCCGAACAACACAAAGACTCAATCAACGATAAATCATTCTCCGACCTCACTACTAATGTCAGCGGCCACCACTTTACATGCGTGAGGATTTACTTGCGTAAAGACTTACTTCCCTTAACACCATCATTAATACTCAACTTTAATTCTTTTACTAGCATGCCCCAATATTACCACCTCAATATCGCAAAACTATTGCAAGGAATCAAACATATCATATTCAGTGATCTACAAGTTTATGTAGGATTTTATGACTAACCATGTGAATGACCAATTCCTGTTAACTCTCTAAATAGATATAAGTGAAGCATGAGAGTTTAATTCTTTCTACAAAAGACCATGCTCTAATAAATATAAGTGAAGCAAAAGAGCATTCTACAAATAAAAGTTTTCCTATGTAGAGAAACAGGCATCCAAACTTCAAATGATATAAGTGAAGCACATGAAGCATTCTATAAAGCCATACTCAAAAGATATAAGTGAAGTGAAAAGAGCATTCTATAAATCAACCAAGGACTATCTCATACCAGCATGGTGCATACAAGAAAAGGGAAAAATAAACACAAAAGACGCTCCAATAATTTACGCATATCATGTGAACAAAACAAAAACCGAGACATACCGATAATTGTCGAAGAAGAAAGATGGGATGCCTTCCGAGGCATCCCCAAGCTTAGATGCTTGAGTCTCCTTGAATACTTACTTGGGGTGCCTTGGGCATCCCCAAGCTTGAACTCTTGCCTCTCCTTATTCTCCTCATATCGATACCTCCTCGTTCTTCGAACACTTCATCCACGCAAAACTTAACCGAACTTTTTATTAGAGGGGTTAGTACATATAACATCATGTCCTGCTGTAACATTATTGTATAATTATAATGAAACATTGCCCACTGTATGCTATCACAATTCTATGGCTCCCAAGTCAATGGGGCTCAACAAGATTTCAAACATACGCAAATAAAGAAACTATAACAGCAATCTGTGAAAACAGGACAGTCTATAAAGATGCAGATGAAACATATACTTCTGTAACTCCAAACATTCTAAAAAATTAGGACGTAATAAACAATTTGCATAGAAGTGTTGTGTAAAAATTTCAGAATTTTTCATGCTCCAGTAAAATATGTAAATTCAAATACTACAACAAAAGTTTCTGTTTTTGCACATCACACACCAAACAAGCAATTTAAACACCCTAAAGTTAAATCTTGGCACATTATTTTTATAATACAATGGATTTGTACAAGGGGATAATTATTTTTGTTGAAAATTTTCTATAATCAAGATTCACATAGTTTCCATGGGCATGAACAAAGTTCAAGGATCCTCCACTTCAACGGTGTTCGTCTTTCTCACTTCCACTTTTCCTTTTGAAAAGTTTTAGGTTCCCCTCTATATTTTTTGTTTTTAAACTTTTTAAAAGCACACAACAGAATGAAATGACTCTCTAAAACTTCCGGGTTGTCTCCCAGGTAGCACTTTCTTTAAAGCCATTAAGCTAGGCATACAGTGCTCAAGTAATCGATCCACCCGGATCCCAAGGTATATCAAAGCCAATTTTAATTAACAATGATTTGTAATTTAGTAGTGAGCACAAAGCAACATATATCACGCAATGACGAAGTCTAACTCTCTTCCTATGCATCAGCATGTCATAAAAGAACAATTCATGCACATCAAGTAAAGGCCAATGCATAGTATAAACAGTTTCTTGCAATTTTATCGTATTAGAAACATAGAGAGGTGGAGATGTGGTTCCTCTCTCATAATAATTGTTAGTAGGAGTAGCAAGCACATGCATATTATATTCATCAAAATCATCATGTGTAATAGTAAAAAGCAACCCATCAATATAATCCTTAATAAGAGCAAGCTTCTCCGATATAGTGTAGTTGGGAGAATTCAAAAAGATAATAGGACTATCATGTGTAGGTGCAATAGCAACAATTTCATATTTAACATAACGAACTATAGCAAGTTCATATCCATAAGCATCATTCATATTGGCATCATGGCCACAAGCATAGCAAGCATCAATTTCATCAAAAATGGATATTTCAAACGAATCCGAGGGATCATAGCAATTATCATAGCATTCATCCTTCGGTAAGCACGAAGGGAAATTAAACAATGTATGAGTTGAAGAGTTACTCCCATTAGAAGGTGGGCAAGGGTAGCTAATCTGCTCTTCCTCCTTTTGTTCTTCGCTCTCCTTCTCATCTTTTTCATCTAATGAGCTCACAGTGTCATCAATTTCTTCTTCCATAGGAGCTTGCAAAATATTAGTCTCTTCTTGGACAGCAGAGACCTTCTCAATAAACTCATCAATATAGGCATTGTATTCATAATTCTCAGAGCAATATTTAAGTATAGCATAATTTTTAGATCTGTAAATAGCATCATCACAATCTTCATACTTTTCAAACAAAGATTCAATTTCATAAGCACCCATAAAAGCAACAAATTCTTCTATTTGTTCCACATCATAGTAATCATATATACCATTAGCATAAGAAGCCAAGGTTTCATTATCATTTAATTCACATTGAAAGGGAAAGTGTGGAGCCTTCATCTTAGAGCAACAAGTATAATCACACCTTAAGCACAAATTCCAAGCATACAAACGCAACATTTTAATTTGATCCCATAAGTGTTTCCCTTTTTGAGACAAGTGATAATCCCTAAAGTATTCCCGTTGATCCAAAGTATCTCCCATTATCAAGTTGAATGGAGATTTATCAGGATTATCAAAGTAATATTTAATGTTTTCCACATAACCAGCATCGAGGGTTTTAGGAGGTTCCCCATCTCCATGAGTACCAAGTACAACTAATTTTTTTGGTGTTTCGTGTTCCATATCCATAGCTAAAGATATAAAACAACTTAGAACAAAAATAAAAACTACTTAGTGATAAAGCAAACAAGCACACACTAGAATATCAACCCCACGCTATTGCTCCCCGGCAACGGCGCCAGAAAAAGGTCTTCATAACCCAAAAGTATAGGGGATCAGTTGTAGCCTTTCACGATAAGTAAGAGTGTCGAACCCAACGAGGAGCTAAAGGTAGAATTAATATTCCCTTCAAGTTCTATCGACCACCGATACAACTCTACGCACACTTAACGTTCGCTTTACCTAGAACAAGAATAAAACTACTTTGTAGGTGTAAGGATAAGTTTGCAAGAATAAAACTAGAAGTACTTAGCGGGAATAAAACTAGGAGTAATTTGCAAGATAATAAAAGTTAGTTGTTTAGTAGAGAGCTTTTTGTAGAACAATGAGAAAGATTGTCCATAGGCAATTGAATATAACACGATAGATACTTATCATACGCAATGAGGGAGAGGCATACGCTAACACACTTTCTGTACTTGGATCATATGCACTTATGATTGGAACTCTAGCAAGCATCCGCAACTACTAAAGATCATTAAGGTAAAACCCAACCATAGCATTAAGTAAAAAGTCCTCTTTACTCCCATACGCAACAACCCCCTTACTCGGGTGTAAGCTTCTGTCACTCTAGCCACCCACTATAACCGAATCATGAACGTATCGCAAAACCCTACAGAGGGAATCCCTCACGCTTGCGCGACATGGAGGGCGCCATAGGACAACACCATATTAACATACAACTCATATCAATCACACCGTACCACAATCAACCCGTAGGACAAAAGAAATCTACGCAAACATCATAGGATAGCCATACATCATTGGGTAATAATATATAGCATTAAGCACCATGTTCAAGTAGATAATTATAGTGGGAATAGAGATGTTACACCACTGCATAGAGGGGGAGAGAGTTGGTGATGACGGCAGCGAAGTTGTTGGTGTAGATCGCCGTCACGATGGTTCCCCCCGGCGGCGCTCCGGCACCACCGGAAGAGAGGGGGAGAGAGCCCCCCTCCTTCTTCTTCTTCCTTGGCCTCCCCCCTAGATGGGAGGAGAGTTTCCCCTCTGGTCCATGGCTGCCATGGCTCCCGGAGGGTAGGAGCCCCTCTGAGATTGGATCTATCTCTCTCTGTTTCTCTTCTGTTTTGCGTTTATGTTTTTTGGACCTTCACCGTTTCTTATATTTGCAGAGATCCATAACTCCGATTGGGCTGAAATTTTGAGGGGATTTTTATCCGGAAATTATCTTTCTTGCGGCGAGGGAAGGGCCCCAACCGCCTTATGGGGTAGCCACAAGCCTACTGGGCGCGGCCAAGGTAGGGGGCGCACCCTCTGAGCTTGTGGGCCCCTCAGGCATCGTCTCGCGTTGATTCTTTTTCCCAAAATCATATATATTCCAAAATAAATCTCCATAAATTTTTATCACGTTTGGACTTCGTTTGATATGGATTTTCTATGAAACAAAAAACATGCAACAAACAGGAACTGGCACTGGGCACTGGATCAATATGTTAGTCCAAGAAAATCATATAAATTGTTGCCAAAAGTATGTGAAAGTTGTAGAATATTGGCATGAAACAATCAAAAATTATAGATACAACGGAGACGTATCAGGGGTATAGGTCATGGGAAGTTAGAATACAATAGATATTATGCAAGAACATTTTTGAATCAATTTATAACATACCTAAAGTGGATGATTGATTTATTATACTAACAGATCTCACGAAGTTTCTGTTGAGTTTTGTGTGTTGAAGTTTTCAAGTCTTGGGTGAGATCATGATGAATGAAGGAATAAGGAGTGGCAAGACCCTAAGCTTGGGGATGCCCAAGGCACCCCAAGGTAATATTTAAGGAAGACCCAAGTGTCTAAGCTTGGGGATGCCCCAGATGGTATCCCCTCTTTCGTCTACAATTCATCGGTATGTTACTTGGAGCTATATTTTTATTCATCACATGATATGGGTTTTACTTGGAGCATCTTGTGCCATAGTTTTATTTTGTTTGCTTTCTTGTTAGTTTTCCACAATCATTGTTTGCTTGACACACCTTTTTAGAGAGACACACATTCATCATGATTTGTTAGAATATTCTATGTGCTTTGCTTATATCTTTTGAGTTATGTAGTTGCTCATGTGCTTCAATTATATCTTTAGAGCACGGTGGCGGGTACATTTTATAGAAATGATTTACACTCTCATGCTTCACTTATATTTTTTTGAGAGTCTAAATAGGAAGTGGTAATGTGCACAGGTTATAAGACTAGTCTAAAAATGATAGGTATACAAGAGTGGTATAATAAAAACTTTCATGTGAGATCACTGAATATGAAACTTGTGATTTAATTATATTGATGTAGTAATATGAAAGAGTATTAGTTCATAATCATTGGTTAGTAAAAATAGTGATATTAAAGTTTGTTATGTATTACTCATTTAAGTGTCCGTCATGGCATGGCGGGGATGTTGGAGCATTTTTATTCCTCGTTGAAATCCTTTGTGTTGTTTGAATCGGGGGCGCGCGATGGTTAACTCCTACCAACCTCCTTCCTAGAGGCATGCGAGTAGTACTTTGCTTCGAGGGCTAATAAAACTTTCACAATAAGTATATGAGTTCATGGACTAATACGGCACTCCCACCTATCCACATATTGCTAGCCTCTTCGGTACCGTGCATTGCCCTTTCTCACCTCGAGAGTTGGTGCAAACTTCGCCTGTGCATCCAAACCCCATGATATGATACGCTCTATCACACATAAGCCTCATATATCCTTCCTCAAAACAGCCACCATACCTACCTATCATGGCATTTTCATAGCCATTCCGAGATATATTGCCATGCAACTTCCACCATTACTAGTCACATGACTTGTGTGTTCATCATCATATTGCTTTGCATGATCATAGAGTTGACATGATATTTGTGGAAAAGCCACCATTCATCATTATTATACATGTTACGCTAGATCATTGCACATCTTGGTACACTGCCAGAGGCATTCATATAGAGTCATATTCTTTCACAGTTTTATCGAGTTGTAAGTAAATAAAAGTGTGATGATCATCATTATTAGAGCATTGTCCTAGTGAGGTAAAGAATGATGGAGACTGATGAGTCCTCGAAAAAGTGGGGATGAGGTTCATGATATTATTCTAAAAAAATGAAAAGAAAAAAGAAAAAAAAATGAGAGAAAAAGAGAGAAGGGGCAATGCTACTATCCTTTTACCACACTTGTGCTTCAAAGTAGCACCATGTTCTTCATATAGAGAGTCTCCATGATTTGTCATTTTCATATACTAGTGGGAATTTTTACATTATAGAACTTGGCTTGTATATTCTGATGACGGGCTTCCTCAAATGCCCGAGGTCTTCATGAGCAAGCAAGTTGGATGCACACCCACTTAGTTTCAGTAGTGAGCTTTCATACACTTATAGCTCTAGTGCATCCATTGCATGGCATTCCCTACTCCTCGCATTGATATCGATTGAAAGTCCACTCCATTGCCTAACGATCTGCCGAGTTGATGCGAGACTTTCTTCACTTTTGTCTTCCCTTATAAACCTCTACCAACATATTCTATTCCACCCGTAGTGCTAAGTCCATGCCTCACGCTCATATATTGAGTGAAGTTGAAAATGCTGAAGCGAGAAAAGGTACGATGCAATTGCTTGGTTTGACACCGGAGTGCTCATGATTTGTACTTATGTGAGGAAGACGGAGTCGCCATTCTTACATAATTCAGTGAGTAGGGATAACATTCATTAAGCATCGTATATTTTGAAAAGTAATGATTATTTTCTGGTATTCATGGATATTATTATGTTGATATCAATTACTTCATCGTTTCTCAATATTCATACCATAAAAGATTACATGATAAGACATGCTAGGTAGCATTCACCATCAACAATTCTGTTTTTTATCATTCACCTACTCGAGGACGAGCAGGAATTAAGCTTGGGGATGCTGATATGTCTCCAACGTATCTATAATTTTTTGATTGTTTCATGCTATTATATTATCAATCTTGTATGATTTATATGCTATTTTATATCATTTTTGGGAACTAACCTATTAACCTAGTGCCCAGTGTCAGTTTCTGTTTTTGCCTATTTTATTATTTCGCAGAAAAACCATACCAAACGAAGTCCAAACACGATGAAACTTTACGGTGATTTTTTCTGGACCAGAAGGGACCCTAGAAGCTTTGGGGGGAGACCAGACGCCGCACGAGAGGAGCACAAGCTCACACGACGCGCCCCGGGGGGGCGCGCCGTTTGAGCTCGTGGGCCCCTCGCAACTCCGTTTGACCTAATTCCAAGCCTATAAATTCCCTAAAATCCAGAAACCACCAGAACGAGACCCAAAACAATTATTCCGCCACCGCATGCCTCTGTTCTTCCGCGACCCCATCTGGAGGCCTCCGCCGGTACTCTGCTGGAGGGGGAATCGATCACGGAGGGCTTCTACATCAACCTTGCCGCACCTTCGATGATGTGTGAGTAGTTCCCACAGGACCTACGGGTCCATAGTGATTAGCTAGATGGCTTTCTCTCTCTCTCTCTCTCTCTTTGATCTTCAATACAACGTTCTCTTCGGAGTTCTATTCGATGTAATCTTCTTTTGCGGTGTGTTTGTTGGGATCCGATGAATTGTGGGTTTATGATCAGATTGTTCATTGAAAGTAATTTAGTTATATTCTGAACTTTATTATGTGTGATTGTTATAGCTATGTAATGCTTTCCGATCTATGAGTTTTCTTTGGCCAAGTTGATAATTAGATCTTCAATGGAAGTGGTGCATAGTAGTAGGTTCAATCTTGCGGTGTCCTCACCTCGTGACTGAAGGGGTAGTGAGGCATGTATTTGTATTGTTGCTACTAAGGGTAAAACGACGGGGTTCGATCATGTTGATTTGTCTTATTTTGTCTACATTATGTCATCATGCTCCAAGCACTACTCTGTTTGTTATGAACTTAATACCTTAAGATGCATGCTGGATAGCGGTTGAGGGGTGGAGTAATAGTAGTAGATGCAGATGGATGTCGGTCTACTTATCACGGACGTAATGCCTATGTACTGATCATGCCATGAATAACATCATAACTATGCGCTTTTTTATCAATTGCCCAACAGTAATTTGTTTAACCACCGTATGTTATGTTCTTGAGAGAGATGCCTCTAGTGAAAACTATGGCCCCCGGGTCCACTCACCATATTTACTAAAACCCAAAAAAGCCCGCTGCAATTTATTTACTTTTATTTCCTTTTGCAATTTATATATCTAACACTATCAGAATTAATCCTTGCAATTATCGAGTACAAGGGGATTGACAACCCTCTTGCCCGCGTTGGGTGCAAGTATTTTGTTTGTGTGTGTAGGTACTGTCGACCTTTGTCTGTGTGAATCTCCTATTGGTTCGATAACCTTGGTTCTCTACTGAGGGACATACTATCCGCTACTATATTGCTTCACGCTTCCTCTTCGGAGAAAATCCCAATGCAGCTCACAAGTAGCAGACATCCTTCATTTGGTTCCAAGTCGTGATGGGTGGGTCACCCTTCTCTCGGTGTCACTCGATGACTTGCTCCCACCAAATGAGAACATAATATTGGAACTCAAGGGAGGCCATTGCGATCTTCTTTACCTTCTTTCATAATTATGAAGATGGAATATCTTGTCGACCTTCAATGCCCATGATAGGTGGTCTTCGGGATCGGTGCTACCGGAGAACTTAGGCATGTTGAACTTGAGCTTGCCATAGCGTTGCTCCTCATTGTGTTGGTGCGATGGCGATGTCGCTCTTATCGTGGAGGAGGGTCTTCAACCTCTTGCTCCGATTCATTAGCTTGCTGTTGAGGGTGAGGGATTCGTGCTCGGTTCCTCCATTCTTGGCGCTCTTCAAGACGCGCGGCCTCATCTTGTCGCTCTTGCCTGAGTGTTTCTTCTTCTTCGTGCACGCGTTGATGCGCTGTTGTACGGCGCGAGTGGCTTCGCATAGAGCTCGTTGTGCTTCAAGTTCTTGTTCCTCATGGCGTTGTTGTACTTGCCGAAGTGCGTCATCGTCTTGCTCTTCTTGGCGTTCGCGTTGTCGAGCTTGCTCTTTGTCCATGGCATCTTGTTCTTGGCGACGATGTTGTTCGCGCTCCAGAAGGCGGTCTTGCAAACCATTGCCATAGAATGGATTTTATGTAGCTTGATGATCTTGGTTGTCTCGAATATGAGAACAAGGGCGTGGGAGACTTGCGTCAGAAGAGGTGTCCGCGGAGTGTCGGCTTGAGTGGCGCTGTCTTGATGAAGAAGATGTGGAAGAAGCGCGGTTGACCATCATGGCACGAAACTCTTCCATTTGAGATGATAGCTTGGCGTCAAGGTAGTCTCGTGCTCTTGCTTCGGATTGGCGCAAGTCGGTGGTAAGTTGTTCGATACGGTCGCCCAAAGCTTCATTTTCTTGATGCAAAGCTCGTTGAACACCAAAGAGTTGAACCTTGGTGACGTAGTCGTTTGGTTCGTCTTGCTCATCGAAGAGTGGGTTGGAGGTGCTCGGCCTATCCATCATGCTCAAGCAAATGTGAGTGGAAGAAAGAGAAGAACTAAACCAAAATTACATTTTCTAATGTTGAAGATGGATCTATGATCACCCACTATGGTATTATGGAAAAAGGATAATTGGTACCGGATCTTGTCAATCTCACACCTACACAAGTAAAGCTTTTCGAGGGGCTTGGTGAGGATAAGTGGCACAAAATTGATGCAATTGTTAGTAAGATATCAATAATGTTGAGAATGATTCACAAGGTCACAAGTGAAGCAAATAGACCAATAGCGAGTAATGGTACACGGAAACACACACACGGATAGATAAGTGGGGTCGTGCAACCAAGGAATGAGCACAAAATGTGTTATCCATGAAAAACGCTCGTGTTGCATGCTACTTGTAGTCTGTGTTTGGATTTCCCCGAAGAGGAGGGGATGCTGCAGTATAGTAGAGATAAGTATTTCCCTCAGTTAAGAACCAAGGTTATCAATCCAGTAGGAGAACCAGTCAAAATCCTTTAGCAGCACCTACACACACAAAAGCAAACACTTGCACCCAACGCAAATAAGAGGGTTGTCAATCCTCTTAGCGGTTATTTGCAAGGATTAATTCTGGTAGTGATAGATAGATAAAGTAAACTACTAAATAAAATAAAAGTAAATAAATTGCAGCAAGGTATTTTTAGTTTTCCTTTTATATTTAAAGTAGACCCGGGGGGCATAGTTTTCACTAGAGGCTTCTCTCTCGAGCGCAGAACATACGGTGGGTAAACAAATTACTGTTGGGCAATTGATAGAAAAGCAAATAATTATGACGAATTCATGGCAATGATCATGTATATAGGCATCACGTCCGAGACAAGTAGACCGACTCCTGCCTGCATCTACTACTATTACTCCACCCATCGACCGCTATCCAGCATGCATCTAGGGTATTAAGTATAAAACAGAGTAACGCCTTAAGCAAGATGACATGATGTAGACAAAGTAAACTCAAGCAATATGATTAAACCCCATCTTTTTATCCTTAATGGCAACAATACAAATACGTGTCATGTCCCTTTCTGTCACTGGGATTGAGCACCGCAAGATTGAACCCATCACAAAGCACCTCTCCCATTGCAAGATAAACCAATCTAGTTGGCCAAACCAAATCGATAGATCGGAGAGAAATAGAAAGCTATAACAATCATGCATAAAAGAGTTCAGAGAAGACTCAAATATTTCTCATGAATAATCTGATCATAAACTCACAATTCATCGGATCCCAACAAACACACCGCAAAAGAAGATTACATCGGATAGAACTCCAAGAACATCGAGGAGAACATGGTATTGAAGATCAAAGAGAGAGAAGAAGCCATCTAGCTACTAGCAATGGACCCATAGGTCTGTGGTAAACTACTCACACATCATCGGAAGGGCAGCAAGGTTGATGTAGAAGCCCTTCGTGATCGATTCCCCCTCCGGCAGAGTACCGGAAAAGGCCTCCAAACGGGGCCGTGGAAGAATAGAAGCTTGCGGCGGCGTAAAAGTTATTTGGGGTGGCTCTTTGTTGGTTTCCGAATATTTGAGAATTTATAGAAGTGGAATTAGGTCAAACGGAGTCACGAGGGCCCACAAGGCATCAGGGCGCGCCCCGCCTAGGGCCGCGCCCTGTTGCCTTATGGAGGCTTCATGAACCTTCTGCCCTCCTCTCCAAGTCTCCAGGGTCTCTTTTGTCCAGAAAAAAATCTCCAAAAAGTTTTGTGGCATTTGGACTTCGTTTGGTACTGATTTCCTAAAAAACCAAAAACAAGCAGAAAATAGCAACTGGCACTGGGCACTAGGTTAATAGGTTAGTCCCAAAAAATGATATATAATTGCATATAAAAACATCCAAGATTGATACTATAATAGCATGGAACAATCAAAAATCATAGATACGTTGGAGACGTATCAAGCATCCCCAAGCTTAATTCCTACTCGTCCTCGAGTAGGTAAATGATAAAAACAGAATTTTTGATGTGGAATGCTACCTAACATGTTTCATCATGTGATCTTTCTTACGGTATGAATAATAAGATCCGAATGATTCAAAGGCAATAGTCTATAATTTGATATAAAGACATCAATACTCAGGCATACTAACAAACAATCATGCCTTTCAAAATAAAAATGCTAAAGAAAGTTATCCCTACAAAATCATATAATCCTGTCATGCTCCATCTTCTTAACAAAAAGTATTTATCATGCACAACCCCAGTTTTAGCCAAGCAATTGGTTCATACTTTTTAACGCGCTTTAGCTTTTTCAACCCCCACGCAATACATGAGCGCAAACCATGGATATATCACTATGGGTGGAATAGAGTGTGGTGGTAGAGATTAATAAGGGGAAGTCAAAAATAAGAAGATAGTCTCACATCAACGCGGCTAATCAACGGGCTATGGAGATGCCCATCAATTGATGTCAATGCGAGGAGTAGGGATTGCCATGCAACAGATGCACAAAGAGCTATAAGTGTATGAAAGCTCAACATGAAAACTAAGTGGGTGTGCATCCAACTTGCTTGCTCATGAAGACCTCGGACATCTGAGGAAGCCCATCATCGGAATATACAAGCCAAGTTCTGTAATGAAAAATTCCCACAGTATATGACAGTGACAAAATAGGAGACTTTCTATATGAAAAACATGGTGCTACTTTGAAGCACAAGTATGGAAAAGGATAGTAAAACTACCCCTTCTCTCTTTTTCTCTCATTTATATATATATTTTTCTCTTTTTTTCTTTTCCCTTTTTTTCTTTTCTTTTTTTTTCTTTTTTCGTGGGCTCTTTTTGGCCTCTTTTTTTTCCTCACTAGGACAATGCTCTAATAATGATGATCATCATAGTTCTATTTACTTACAACTCAAAAGAAAATTACAACTTGAAAATAGAACAAAAATATGACTCTATATGAATGCCTCTGGCCGTGTACCAGGATGTGCAATGATACTGGCGTAACATGCATAAAAATGATGAACAGTGGCTGAGCCACAAATACTATGTCAGCTATATGATCATGCAAAGCAATATGACAATGATGATGTGTGTCATAAAAACGGAACGGTGGAAGTTGCATGGCAATATATCTTGGAATGGCTATGGAAATGCCATGATAGGTAGGTATGGTGGCTGTTTTGAGGAAGATATAAGGAGGCTTATGTGTGATAGAGCATATCATATCACGGGGTTTGGATGCACCGGCGAAGTTTGCACCAACTCTCGATGTGAGAAAGGGTAATGCACGGTACCGAAGAGGCTAGCAAATTACGGAAAGGTGAGAGTGCGTATAATCCATGGACTCACATTAGTCATAAAGAACTCATATACTTATTGCGAAAGTTTATTAGCCCTCGAAGCAAAGTACTACTACGCATGCCCCTAGGGGGGAGGTTGGTAGGAGTTAACCATCGCGCGCCCCCGACCGCCACACAAAGGAAGACATTCAATAATAAATCATGCTCCAACTTCTTAGCATAACGACAGATCATACGTGCATGCTTCAGGAATCACAAACCTTAACACCAATATTCTTACTAAACCACAATTATCTACTAGCACCTCCCACATATTACCATCTTAATATCGCAATTTGCAAGGAATCAAACTTATCATATTCAGTGATCTACATGAAAGTTTTTATTATATCCCTCTTGAATACCATCATATTAGGACCAAATTCATAACCCATGCATATTACCATTGCTATTCATAAGACTCTCAGAAAGATATAAGTGCAGCATGAGAGTGCAAATATTTCTTTAAAATATAACCACCACCGTGCTCTAAGAGATATAAGTGAAGCACTAGAGCAACTGCCTAGCTCAAAAGATATAAGTGAAGCACATAGTGTATTCTAACAAATCACGAATAATGTGTGTCCCTCTCAAAAAGGTGTGTTCAGCAAGATGATTGTGACAAACTAAAAAGCAAACAAAAGCAAACAAACTATATCACAAGACGCTCCAAGTAAAACACATATCATGTGATGAATAAAAATATAGCTCCAAGTGAGTTACCGATAGATTGTAGACGAAAGAGGGGATGCCTTCCGGGGCATCCCCAAGCTTAGACGCTTGAGTCTTCCTTGAATATTACCTTGGGGTGCCTTGGGCATCCCCAAGCTTAGGCTCTTGCCGCTCCTTATTCCTTTATCCATCGTAGTCTCACCCAAAACTTGAAAACTTCAGCACACAAAACTCAACAGAAACCTCGTGAGATCCGTTAGTATAACAAATAAATATTAAACTTTAGGTGCTGTTGTAAATTGATTCATATTTAATATTGGCATAATGCTACTTTACTCCCAACTTTTCCATGACTCATACCCCCCGATATGATCCATAGATTCATCAAAATAAGCAAACTATGCAACAAAAAAAACAGAATCTGTCTAAAACAGAACAGTCTGTAAAGATCTGAATTAACGTCATACTTCTGTAACTCCAAAAATTCTGAAAAATGAGGACAACGTGGGAAATTCATATATCAATACTGTGTAAAAAAATCAGAGTTTTATCACGCTCCAGCAAAAAATCAAAATTCCATCACTGGACGCAAAAGTTTTTGTTTTCCAACAGCATCAACCATACTATCTTCCAAATCATCCCAAAGGCATTACTTGGCACAAACACTAATTAAAAGATAAAAACACAAGCATAACAGAGGATATAATTGTGTAAACGCACAAAAACAGAAGATAAAACAAAAATTGATTTTATTCATTGTGTTGCCTCCCAACAAGCGCTATTGTTTTATGCCCTTAGCTAGCCATAATGCATAGTTTCAAGTGTTGTCATCCTTCAAATTAATTCAATAGGTGGCCCTCATAATAGATTAATATGGTGGCTTAATTCTATTTCTAGGGAAGTGTTCCATCCCTTTCTTTAATGGAAATTGAAATCTTATATTACCTTCTTTCATATCAATAATAGCACATATGGTTAGTAGGAAAGGCCTATCAAGTATTATAGGACAAGAAGGATTGCATTCAATATCAAGAACAATAAAATCCACAGGAACATAATTTCTATTAGCAAGAATAAGCACATCATTTATTCTACCCAATGGTTTTTTAATAGTGGAATCCGCACGATGCAAATTAAGGGAACAAGGATCCATATCGGTGAGGCCTAGCACATCACACAAAGACTTTGGTATAGTGGAAACGCTAGCACCAAGATCACATAGAGCATTACATTCATAATATTTAATTTTGACTTTAATAGTAGGTTCCCATTCATCTTGTAATTTTCTAGGAATTGAAACTTCCAACTCAAGTTTTTCTTCATGAGCTTTCATCATAGCTTCTACAATATGTTTAGTGAAAGCTTTATTTTGTTCGTATGCATTAGGTGAATTAATCATGGATTGCAACAAGGAGATACACTCAATTAAAGTACAATTATCATAATTAAAGTCCTTGTAATCCAAAGTAGTGGGTGCATCACTATTTAAAGTTTTGACCTCTCCAAACCCACTTTTTCATTTTTATCATTAAAATCATCACCCTCCAAATGATTGGGACGCCTTTTAGCTAAAGTTGACTCATCTTCAGTCCCTTTTTCATCAAGTTTTATGTTACTAAATAAAGATTCAATAGGTGAGACAACAATCATTTTAATATCTTCATCATTACTATGATAGAAACCGGGTGGAATAGCTTTTTCTAAGAATTCTCTCTTAGCTCTCAACTTAGCAGTTGTCGGGGTACGACCATCTATGGGGCCATGCGGCCCCTTGTGGTTCGGCGGGGGAGGTCGACGTGCACAAAGAGCATGGACAATGGGGAGCGCGAGGGATTTACCCAGGTTCGGGCCGCTGAGAAGCGTAAAACCCTACTCCTGCCTTTGGTGTATTGGTGGTGCAGAAGCACATTACAAGGAGCGCCTGTCCCGGCAAGGCCCGGGGGGGGGGGGGGGGGACAGCTACGCGAGACGTGCTTGTGTTTGAAAAGGGGTCTGAATCCTCTAAACTGTTGCCTTGGGCCTCCTTTTATAGTTCAAGGGGTTACCACAGTGGCAAAATAGTAATTACATAGTGATTAGATAGCAAACAGTGCTATCGTACCTAACTCTGCCAATTTGGGACAAAGGCATTAAATGCGACGTTAGGTGTCATGTGGAGAGGTAGTCCCGACAAGGTTTCTGCACCGCTTGCCCAGCTACCTCGTATTATCCTAACACGCCTCTTGGACGGGTGTCGTTAGGGGCAAATCTTGTCCTAGCGTGCTGACACGTGCCTGACAAGCCTCGCCAACCAACCTACGCGGTCGACACCTCACACATCAGTGCACACCTGTGCAGCGAGGTGGAGCGCTGGAGGGCTGGCTTAAGCTTGCCGGCACGGAGCTTGCCGGGTCTTCACCTTGCCGGTTCAGCCTTGCCGGCAAGGAATGTCTTCATCTTTGGTACTAGTCGAGTGTTGTGTTTTGAGCTTCTTTCTGGTAGCTTCTGCGGCTGGACTCCGAATCTTGATCTTGGCGGTTCCCGGCAAAGCTTTGGCCGGCAAGGAGGTTGCCACCGTCTGTGCATAAGTCAGGGTATAAAATACCCATGTTTTATACACCGACAGCAGTCCTTTCTTTACTTTCATTAATGGAGACATAAATAGCTTTAATAGACTCATTTATATCATGCTTGGGTGGCAAAATTTTAATTTTGAGATTTTCCACATCATGAGCAATTCTATCCATGTTCCTAGACATTTCATCAACTCTACCCAATTTTTCTTCTATCATAGCATTGAAATTCTTTTGTGAATTAATAAATTATTTAATATTACTTTCAAGATCAGAGGGTATCCTATTATTATTATTATATGGATTGCCATAGGAATTACCATAATTATTAGAGGAATTTCCTAGAAAAGGTCTAGGATTGAAATTACACCTATAAGCATTGTTGTTGAAATTATTTCTAGAAACGAAATTCACATCAATAGCATCATTATTTTGCTCAATCAAAGTAGACAATGGAACATCATTAGGATCAATATGAGCACTTTTACTAGCAACCAATTTCATAAGAGCATCCATCTTATCACTCAAAGTATTAATTTCCTCAACAGAATTTACCTTCTTACCAGTTGGAGTTCTTTCAGTGTGCCATTGAGAATAATTTGTCATAATATTATCAAGAAGTTTTGTAGCTTCTCCCAATGTAATTTCCATAAAAGTACCACCTACGGAAGAGTCTAGCAAATTTTTAGAAACAAAGTTTAGTCCCGCATAAAAAAATTGTATGATCATCCATAAGCTTAAACCATGTGTTGGGCAATTTCTTAACATTAATTTCATTCTCTCCCAAGATTCTGCAACATGCTCATGTTCAAGTTGCTTAAAATTCATAATTTGATTTCTTAAAGAAATAATCTTAGCGGGAGGAAAATACTTGGCAATAAAAGCATCCTTACACTTATCCCAAGAATCAATACTATTTCTAGGCAAGGATGAAAACTGTAACACCCCTGTGTAATGAGCTACAGTGATCCACATGATTATGCTAAGTCACTTTGGTTTGCAATGCTTGATCACCTTTGGATTCATATCTCATTTCAAATTTCACCACTGAAATCAAATCAAATTGCAAGTGAAATTTGAAGTTGCACAAAAGTTGCTGCAAAATAGTTCATCATTTAGCAAATATTCCATAACAATTATTTGTTAAGGAAAACAAAATCATTTAATTGCTTAAGTGGGCTAAAGCAATTAAAACAGTGCCAAATCAGCATTTTTAAATGCTTTTCCATTTATGAAAAATTCAAAACAATTCAAACAAGTCCCAAACTTTTTGTGGCAGTGCCAAATAATGCAATGTATTTATGTGGCAAGTTTCACATTTTAAAAAATTCATTTGCTGGCTAAAAGAAATGCAAAACAGTAGCTGGAAAAAGAAAACAGAAAAGGAATAAAAGAAATAAAGAGAAGGGCCACTGTGCACTGGGCCTTAGTGCACAGTGTGCAGGCCCAGCCCATCAACGCAGTCGTCGTCCTCCTCACCCCGTGTCGCCATGCCCGTGGCTGCACGCGCGCGACACCGACGGCTGGCCGACACGGCGACGCTACAGGGCCGCCGAGGGGATAAGAACGAGCCCCTCGGCCTCGTCATCGACCCCAGCCACTCCCCTCTTTCTCCCTCTCGCTGTCCTCCCCGATCTGGAGGAGTCCCGACGCACCCGTCGCCGTTCGCCGTCGATCCTGCGGCCACTGGCCTCACCGCGCCGCGCCGCCGTGTCCATCCGCTCCGCCGTCGACTGCTCCATCGACTGGTGCCACACGTTGGAGCTAGGAGCCTCTGCATCGCCGGATCCACCGTTGTCTTCCACCTTTGGTCGCCGGCGCTTCTCCGACGAATGTCGCCGCCCTGCTGCTCCTAAGCCACCAACGGGCCTCCGTGTGCCTTCCCGGTGAGCAGCCGCGCGAAATCCCTCTCCTCTCGCCTCGAATCCGTCCCCGTAGCTCCCTCCGCCACCACCACCATAGCTCGCCACCGTTGCCGTGCTCGCCGTCACGGCCACAGCCATCGCAGCCCTCGCCTGAGCACGGCAACGTGTTCCTGGTGCTTCCAAGAGCCCAGCAAGCACGCGTGCGCGCCTCCCTGTGCTCCCTAGCGTCGATCCCGAGCTCGACCGATTCCGGCCGTCCGCTGCGCTCATCGCCGCCGTCTCTATAGGCATCCTCCGGCGACGCCACCGCCACTGTTTGATGCGGCGTTAAACACACGTTCGAACGCAACTAACCGCGCGCAAAACGGTGCCCCGTAGCGGTTTTCCGGCGAGGTCCCAAGCCGCGCCGCCGCGTTTTTGGTCGCCACGGCGAGACGCCGGCGCCGCTGACCTGGCACCGCACGGGGCCCACCCCTGGGTCACTGCCAGTGGGTCCTGTGGGCCCCGTTGACCACGTTGACCTGGTCAACGTGCTGACTGTGCAAGCCCCAGTCACTGACATGTAGGCCCCACCGCGCTAATTAACTATTTTGCTAATTAAAACTAATCTATTAATTAGTTAGTCACTGACACGTGGATCCCACCTCGTCTAATTAACCCTGGATTAATTTAAACACTGGATTAGTTACTGTCTATGACAGGTGGGGCCACTCCACTGTTCCAGTGGATAAGGCCAACCCAGTCAGCTGCTGACTCAGCAACTGGGCCCCACTGTCAGCCACACATGCACCTCTCTGGGTACACTCTCTGTGTACCCGTAGCATTTTATCCATTTAAATTCGAATTAAAATAATTCTAGTAATTCCAGAAATTCAATAAAACTTTGGAAATTCATAGAAAATAAACCGTAACTCGGATGAAAATAATTTATATATGAAAAATGATCAAAAAAATAAGACGAATCTGAATATGCCATCCACATACCTGTCACATGCCTCCAACACTGCAAACATGGAACTTTCCCCTCCGGATCGTCTGTCCGATAATTGCCTAAAGCCGGGAAAATATTCCCAAATATTTTCCCGCTCCGTCTGCAACGTGTAGCACTGCGTTAGGTCACCCCTAGCACAACATACTGCCATGTCATGCATTGTGCTGCATTTGTTTGCTTTATATTTATTGTTTCTTCCCCCTCTTCTCTTCGGTAGACTCCGAGGCTGACGCTGCTCCCGAGTACGACTACGCCCCTGTCGTCCAGCCCCTTTCAGCAGAGCTTCCAGGCAAGCAAACCCCCTTGATCATTTCAATATCGCCCATTTCTTTCTCTCCCCTGCTTGCATTAGAATTTGCTACTGTTGTCCGATATCTCCTATTCTGATGCATAGCCTGTTTTTGTAACTGATGTTGATACCTTACCTACTATCCTAAATGCTTAGTATAGGTTGGTTAGTGATCCATCAGTGGCCCCGCACCCTTGTCCGTGTTGCCATGCTTTGCTTCCGGATGCTCGATCAATGCGATCGACGTGCAGAAAACGACACACCACCGCACACCCCCTTAGTTGTAAGACTCTGCAGAGCTACTATCGAGTGCCGAGGGTGATACCTCCTATCTCACTCCTGATGATATCTCTGTAGCATAGCTAGTCGGTTGTGGGTTGCCGAGGGTGATTCCTCTTTCACCACCTCCGATGATACCTCTGTCGTGCAACCCCTCAAGTGTAAACCCATCGAGGGTGATTCCTCCAAGTTCACCTTGACGGATACATCGAGTGGGAATCCATCGAGGGTGATTCCTCGGACTTCCCCCTTGATGATAAACACACACTGTTACCTTTAACTGTTGCCCCTTTTAACTGTTACTGCGGGACTGAAGGGACAAGCGGCACCACCCCGGTAGAGGTGGACCTGAGTTCCCGACAGTCTCTGGATAAGTCGGGTTGACTAGGAGGGTACCCGCGAGATAATTACGCGGCACGGCCGGGCAGGCAGAGACCGCCCTAGAGAGGGATGGGCCTGGCCCTTGCCAGGCGACAGGAGCACTGATCGTCACCGCGAGCTCCCAACACACTAACGGGTTTGGATATGTGATCTGAGTAGGCCTCTGGCCTTTTCGCACTAACCACCACGCGGGAATAAGTATGGGCACTCGGCGTCATACGATTTTTCTGAAAGCTCTCAGTCGTCAGCAATTGAGTGGCGCGCGCCGAGTTGGACGGTAACCGCCTGCGCTTGTACTAAGGGGGTGGGTCTGCTCACGGCCGCGTTCGCAACGCGCAGGAGTGCAAAGGGCGATGGGCCCAAGACCCCTGAGCACTTAGGATTTAGACCGGCGTGCTGGCCTCTCTATTGAGCCTAGGTAGGACTACAGCGTGTCGATCAGCCGAGGCCGGGCATGACCCGATAAAAATGTGTCCGGCCAGAGTTAATCGAGCGTGTTGGGTAAGTTGGTGCACCCCTGCAGGGAAGTTATCTATTCGAATAGCCGTGTCCACGGTAATAGGACGCTCGGAGAGTATCCCGATCTACTACAACTAGAACTGGATACTTGTGGTGCTTAATAATATGTTGGCTCCGGGATCGCTTTCTCGCAGGGAGTCGAGGAAGGATCTCTGGGCGTTGCTACTACTTACTTATTACTATATAATATGCTAATCTGCACTCTTCTAATGCTGCAAGATGCTAGTCTTCGATAGGCTAGGCCTTCTCTCTATTCTGGCATTTCTGCAATATAGTCCACAGATACAGCCCCTTCCCTTTGATACCGATGCATACTTAGCATAGATCTGATGTAAGTCTTGCGAGTACTTTGGATGAGTACTCACGGTTGCTTTGCTACCTTTTTCCCCCCTACCCGATTGCTGCGATCAGATGACGGAGCCCTGGAGACAGCTGATCCCGTCGATGACTACTACCACCACGACGGAGCCTACTACTACGTGGAGACCACCGACCAGGAGTAGTTCGAAGGCTCCCAGGTAGGAGGCATGCGCCTTTTCGATCTAGATGTCGTTGTTTTGCTCAGCCTTCTTAAGGCAAATTTGTCTAATTATGCCTGTACTCAGATAGTGTTGCTTCCGCTGACTCTTGTACTCGAACTTATGTATTCGAGCCTTCGTGGCCTGGCATGTAATATAAAGCTGTATGACTTTAATTTGTGTCTAGAGTTGTTTTTTGGTATCTTCCCGTGAGTCTCTGATCTTGATCGTGCGCATTTGCGTGTATGATTAGTGCACGGTCGAGTCGGGGGCGTCACAAAAACCAAGTTTTAGCACGATCTCGTAGTGAGAACGGAAATAATTTCAATTTGACAATATCATTATCCACATCTTTTTTCTTTTGCAAATCACAAAGTTCAACGAAAGTATTAAGACAACATCTTCATTAGGACTACCAGAAAATTGTTCTTTCATAACAAGATTAACCAAAGCAGCATTAATGTCACACGACTCCGCACTAGTGGCGGGAGGAGCAATAGGAGTACTAATAAAATCATTATTATTAGTATTGGAAAAGTCACACAATTTTGTATTTTCTTGAGACATCGCGACAAAGCAAGCAAACTAGCAAACAAGCAAACGAAAATATTTTTGTGTTTTTGTAAAAAAAATAGAAGTGGGGGAGATGAAAACGAGAGGCAAATGCAAATAAAAAGGCAAATAAAATAAATGCAAGTGCATGATAGTTTGTGCGAAGGTACTTGGTAATTTTGATGATGTCTCCACGGCAATGGCGCCAGAAATTCTTCCTGCTACTTGTAGACTGCGTTGGGATTTCCCCGAAGAAAAGGGGATGATGCAGTATAGTAGAGATAAATATTTCCCTCAGTTAAGAACCAAGGTTATCAATCCAGTAGGAGAACCAGTCAAAATCCTTTAGCAGCACCTACACACACAAAAGCAAACACTTGCACCCAACGCAAATAAGAGGGTTGTCAATCCTCTTAGCGGTGATTTGCAAGGATTAATTCTGATAGTGATAGATAGATAAAGTAAAATACTAAATAAAATAAAAGTAAATAAATTGTAGCAAGGTATTTTTAGTTTTCTTTTTATATTTGAAGTAGACCCGGGGGCCATAGTTTTCACTAGAGGCTTCTCTCTCGAGCGCAGAACATACGGTGGGTAAACAAATTACTGTTGGGCAATTGATAGAAAAGCAAATAATTATGACGGATTCATGGCAATGATCATGTATATAGGCATCATGTCCGAGACAAGTAGACCGACTCCTGCCTGCATCTACTACTATTACTCCACCCATCGACCGCTATCCAGCATGCATCTAGGGTATTAAGTATGAAACAGAGTAACGCCTTACGCAAGATGACATGATGTAGACAAAGTAAACTCAAGCAATATGATTAAACCCCATCTTTTTATCCTTATAATGGCAACAATAGAAATACGTGTCATGTTCCTTTCTGTCACTAGGATTGAGCACCGCAAGATTGAACCCATCACAAAGCACCTCTCCCATTGCAAGATAAACCAATCTAGTTGGCCAAACCAAATCGATAGATCGGAGAGAAATATAAAGCTATAACAAACATGCATAAAAGAGTTCAGAGAAGACTCAAATATTTCTCATGAATAATCTGATCATAAATTCACAATTCATCGGATCCCAACAAACACACCGCAAAAGAAGATTACATCGGATAGAACTCCAAGAACATCGAGGAGAACATGGTATTGAAGATTAAAGAGAGAGAGAAGAAGCCATCTATCTACTAGCTATGGACCCATAGGTCTATGGTAAACTACTCACACATCATCGGAAGGGCAGCAAGGTTGATGTAGAAGCCCTCCGTGATCGATCCCCCCTCTGGCAGAGTACCGGAAAAGGCCTCCAGATGGGATCGTGGAAGAACAGAGGCTTGCCGCGGCATAAAAGTTATTCGGGGTGGCTCTCTGTTGGTTTCTGAATATTTGAGAATTTATAAAAGTGGAATTAGGTCAAACGGAGCCACGAGGGCCCCACAAGGCATCAGGGCGCGCCCCCTGGGGTCGTGCCTTGTTGCCTTGTGGAGGCTTCGTGAACCTTCTGGCCTCCTCTCCAAGTCTCCAAGGTCTCTTTTGTCTGGAAAAAAATCTCCAAAAAGTTTCGTGGCATTTGGACTTCGTTTGGTACTGATTTCCTGAAAAACCAAAAACAAGCAGAAAATAGCAACTGGCACTGGGCACTAGGTTAATAGGTTAGTCCCAAAAAATGATATATAATTGCATATAAAAACATCCAAGATTGGTACTATAATAGCATGGAGCAATAAAAAATTATAGATACGTTGGAGACGTATCATTGCACAACTAGAAAGACGTAGCACGATTGCTCAAAGGGCTGATACAAAACTTGTGCACAACCTATGAGAGACAAAACGTACCGACTTCTATCCCAAGTATGCTATGTATGTATGGTTCCCGGTGAACACGCACACGATGATCGAAGATGATCAATGGTGTCAAAATGCTATGCAATGTGGTGTGGTGCTATGGCTATTGCTTACAAGCTCATTTTTTTATTTTTCGCCTTGCTTAACAGCTTTTCTCTCTTTTTTTATATTTTCTTTGGCCACTTATGCAAAATGCATGAACCAAGATAGCAATTATGTATATGCGGGAACAATTTATGACACAAGAGATGATACGATGATATATGCATGCAATGATAGCTATGCGGAATATGTATCACTAAAGTACACAAGTAGCGTTGCCCGACAATACTCAAACGACTAGTCTCGGTAGGCAAGTGACACAAAAAGGGGCTAGGGTTAACAATTCAATGGCAAGGGAGTGGAGTAAGATGTCGTCGAGGTTACCATCCTTGCTTACGGTCGTGGTGTCAAACGATGAAGTGGTCGTTGTCGATGTCGAGTCCGTGGCGAAGTTGAGCGGTGGTGATGTCGATGTTGAACCGTTCCTAATTAGCCAAAACACCTTAGGAAACGGAAAACTGCAAACTCAAATTCTCAAATGGCAAATGAGGCAAAACTTGCGGTGGTTGCGGAAGGTTGGTGGTATTGCGGAAGTTTGTTGGTGGTAATGCGGAAGTATGTGGGCAAAATTGGACAAAATTGGGAAAATTTGGGTGAAGTGGAGATGTTGGCTACGCCGGGCTAGATGTCCGGGTGTCGGGCCCGATGTCCGGCGGCTGCAATTCAAGGATGAACTGAGCTCATGGATATGAATATGTGGAAGAAAATTTTGGACAAAATTGGGCAAATTTCGTGGATGAAAATGGTGGGGGAGGTGAGGAGAAGTTAGATCTACCTGCGACACTTCGAATCCATGGATCAAAATCAACAAAACATCATCAAAACCAACAAATCACAATTTTTTTTGGTATGGCTCTTTTTGTGGGGATTTTCGAATTTGGGCAAAAACAAGCAAAATTGGCTAGCAAATGGGGGGATTGGGGCTCCAAGATGTGAATCAACCTTGTTCTGATCCAAGATGATGTAGGGTGGAACCCTAGTTCATGATCTTTTCACACTTGGAGGGGGCAAAGGAGCAAATCAAGAGAGGAACACAATAAGTACACTCAATTGACAAAGATCCAATCACACATGTGCTAAATCCACATACATAAGAGGGATACAAATGTCCAAATCCAACACAAGATGGAAAAAGAGGAACTAGTTCATCCCAATCCTTAGAGGAATTGAGGGCTTGATATCCAAGAGAGTCTTCCCTAGCAGGGGTCTTGAATCCACTAGGGGATCTTGTCACATGGATGTCTTGATCTCTATGGGAGAGGGGTAGTGGATGAGAAAAACTCAATCTCAAATGAGCTAAACCTTTACTAACCCTAGCTAGATGGAGGAGGGGGTCTATATATAGTCTAACACGTAATGAGAGAGGAGGAGAGGGAATACATGGGCCTCTGGCCCGATTGTGCACGCGTAGGTGCCGGTTGTCCGGCCCGACAGGAGACGCCGGATGTCCGGGTTCTAGGGTGGATGTCCGGCCTGGGGGCTAGTCGCGGTACTGATATCTTCGGGCCGGATGTCCGGGCCCGGGTGTCGGATGTCCGGGGCACGACCTGATGTCCGACCCTTGGAGCTCCTTCGGCTGTTGCCTTGCTGCTGTTGCCCGTGTCTTCAGGCGCCGGATGTCTGGGCCAGGGGCCGGATGTCCGGCCGCTGTAGAACTTCGGTGACTCCTCTGTTGTGGTCCTTCATCCCGCGCCCGCGTGTCTCCGAGGTGGTCTTCTTCGTACCTAAGTACACATAGCATCCCCGCTTGAGGTAGTAGCCATGTCTCATGTGCTTCATATGGGAGCTCATTAAGGAGAGATGTCAGCTCGGTCTCGATAGCCCTTGCACGTGCTCTTGTCATCGGTCCACTCGGTGCTTTGGGAGATGATGGTAGGTCCATGGGGATGACCGTGGGATGCTCCACATCAGGGGACCTGTCCCCCTCTCTTTCGATGGCGCCGGAGTGCCGCCGAGGGAACCATCGTGACGACAATCTACTCCAACAACTTCACCATCTTCCTCAACACCCCCATCACCTTCCCTCATCTATTATCAGCAGTCCACCCTCCCGCAACCCGCTGTACCCCCTACTTGAACATGGTGCTTTATGCTACATATTATTATCCAATGATGTGTTGCCATCCTATGATGTTTGAGTAGATTCTTTTTGTCCTATGGGTTTATTGATGATATTGATTGGTTTGAGTTGTATGTTTTATTTTGGTGCTGTCCTATAGTATCCTCCGTGCCACGCACACGTGAGGGATTCCCGCTGTAGGGTGTTGCAATATGTTCATGATTTACTTACTGACCGAGTACCTAGATGACAAAAACACAAAAACTCGGGTAAGTGAGTTGTTGCGTATGGGATAAAGGGGACTTTACACTTAAAGCTATGGTTGGGTTTTACCTTAATGATCTTTAGTAGTTGCGGATGCTTGCTAGAGTTCCAATCATAAGTGCATATGATCCAAGTACGGAAAGTATGTTAGCTCATGCCTCTCCCTCATATAAAACAACAATAATGATTACCGATCTTGTTATCAATTGCCTAGGACAATTTCGCAAATCCTACCACCACTTTTCCACACTCGCTATACTAACTTAATTGCTCTTTTCTTAAAACAACACCTAACTTTTATTTTCACGTTCTTTATTATCTTGCAAACTTATCCCTTTACACTTACAAAGTAGTTTATTACTTGTTCCTACGTAAAGCAAACGTTGGTGCGTAGAGTTGTATCTGTGGTTGATAGAACTTGAAGAGAATATAAATCTCACCTTTAGGTCCTCATTGGGTTCGACACTCTTACTTATCAAAAAAGGCTACAAACGATCCCTATACTTATGGGTTATCATGTGTTGCCGTCTTCTGGCCTCCGGGAACGAACACCCGTCACATCTACCCTGCTTAAAATATCCACTTGACATTAGTGACACGCATACATGTGTCGACCGCATGATAAACATGTGGTGATTCATCACTTGCATCGCCGTAATTCCACCAATGTACCTGTACGCTCGCCACGTACTGGAAAATGTCTGTTTGCGCAACACTGGTACGCCATGTACTTGATGTGGTGGCCTGTTGCCACCGCTTGCCAATGTGGTCTTTGGCCCATGCGACGAAGAGTCACTCTTCGGCCTAGGGGAGGATGGCGGGGTTATATCTATACCTACTAATAAAGCACGGATTGCTTCTGACGGTTCACCGCCGCGATAATTTTGTAGAAAAGTCCCTTACGTTTTGAAGAATCAACCCGCAATACATCTTTAAGTGAAAAAACGAATCGTTTTTCTGTTTTTACGGAAAAAAAAACCCTACAGTTTCGGGTAACTAACCCGCAGTTCACTTTCAAGTGACAAAATGAATTGTTTTTTGTTTTTACAGAAAACCCCTACAATTTCTGGTATTTAACCCGCGGTTCATTTTTAAGTACAAAACATGCTTTTTGAAATATCCATATCTTTTACACCCTAACTCCAATTTTAACATGTTATATATGAAATTTGATTAGAAAAATATGTAGAATCCAAATATGATGTTATTGTACCTATTAACTATTTAAAAAAATGTTATTTAGAGCGAAACCTTAATCAATAGCGTGCGATCCGTCTTTCCTTCGTACGAGCGCCGATCTCGATTGCAAATGAACACCTCGACAAACAAAAATGGAGACGAAAGAAACCATCGATAACCGCACATGCATGCCTTGGGAAACCTAGCAAGGAAAAAATATTATCATCTTATGTCGAGAGAGAGACAACTTAGGATTGACCACATTCAAACACGTTCTGGTTCTACAGGCACTAAGGGTGTGTTTGGTTGCTGTCATCAGATAGAATGTCACGGGTCCGACCCGTTTCGAGAGCCCATTCCCGTGTTCAGTTAGCCGAAGGGCCCAGAACCCATCGGTCCTAGAAAACCGAATATTCGCTCATTATGCGGAACCGAGGCATACCTCGAAATCGAGCGGACGACAGGGAACGAGCCCTCGAGCCCTTGTCTCTCGTTCCCCTCGCACGCAGCCCTATCCTCTCGCGACTCCCCCGTCTCAGCGCCGCCACCCTCCCGCATCTCCCCCTCTCTCGATCTGTCACTTCCACCCCTCTCCGGCACCGGCTTCCCTCTCCTTCCCATCGTCTCTCCTCAGTGATGGCGCACATCAGCAGCTTGGCGGCGACCTAGGACCGGGTGGAGACCTACCTGGCTGCGGCGACCTAGGACCGGATGGATACCTACCTGGCAGCGGCGACAAACAAGCGGGGCGGCGGGAGAGGAAGGAGCGACCGGAGGTGCGGCTGCGGCGTCTGGATCGACGGCTAGCAGCGGAGTGAAGGTATGGTTCCTACCCCTCCTTTGTATATCTTTGTATACGTTAATGGTTACAATGGATTGATGGCTGATTTTATTTCCTGTGTGTGCCATGTTCCTCCTCTATTTGTTCCATATTTATGTGCTGCTGTGTAGATCCATGGTTACCCAAAAAAAATCAATAAGTGCTGCTGTGTACTAACCAGATTCATGTTTACAAGTCATTGGTAGTCATATTTTTTATTCTATGCATCACTTGTAGATGGTCAGGAAGATGAACAAAAGAAAAAGGATGGCTAGGGGAGCCGCTGTTTTTGTTGCACTAGCTGCAATGGCAGTCATTGTTCGGGCTATTGTAAGGAAGAGAAGACCACGTATTACCTATGGCACAATGTTTGTAGACCCACAAAGCTGACGCCCCTTTCTTGAATACCCCAATTGAATACTATCATGCCATGGCTTCCATTTATCTGACAATCGGAGCTAAGGGGCTGAATGCTAGGTCCAGCAATGATCTTCTTTCTATTGATCTCGAAGACGAGGAGAATGGTGAGGTGAACACGTCACCAAATGTTGGTGAGTCTTCTGACCCCAAAGCACCACCCAAAAAGAAGGCTAAGGTAAAGCACGTTGTTGATGATTCACTAGTTATCACTCTCAAAGATGGGTTCAAACTTCTGGCGGAAGCGCTTGTGAAGTCTAGTGGAGATGATGATGATATACCCGATGACCTTTGGGATGTAAACTCCACATTGCCAGCTTTTGATGAAGAGTACCTAGCCCACTACTATGCTCATCTTGTGGACAACCCCAAGACTGCAAGAGCCTTCATGAAACTCACCCAAACCAACAAGTCCGTTTGGGTGAGTAGGTATGTGAAGAAGAACTTCTAAATTCGATATGGTTGTATGGTTGTCAAGTATGTGAACTTGACTAGTATGGCTGTAGTGCACTTTGGTTGCTTTTGGAGATTTCGTATGTGAACTTGACATGTGTGGCTGTCAAGTATGTGAACTTGACATGTATGACTCTATTGCACTTTGGTTGCTTTTGGGAATTTCGTATGTGAACTTGACATGTATGGCTGTATGTGCACCTTGTTGTAAACTGTGTTATATGTGCTGTCATTTATGTGTTGTAAGCTTGTAAATATATATTATTATGTTGTCTTTCTTAAAAATACAAACGAAATGCTGTCGAAATTTTGAATTTTATGTCATTCCATTTTTCATTCCGTGCTTCCAACCAAACATCGGAACGGAACCAACCCATTCCACTCTTTAGCTCCTACCAAACACAGGAATGGAACGGACCGTTCCTGGAATGGAACCATTCCATTCCATGATAGTTGGTTCCCCAACCAAACACACCCTAAGATCATCGTAGGCGGGGATGGGGCGGAAGACAAACCACAACATAGATGGGATGTGATGTTTAAATAAAGAATGTGAACCTATTGGGGTCATGACTCATGATTGAGCATGTGCTATCTTTTTCTCCACGGGCTCTTTTGCTAGTATAACTGAAAATTTCTAAATCGGTATCATATTTTTGAGATTTTGTAAATTTGTTTAAAAAAATTCTAATCTCAACGCGACTCAAAAAATAAAATAAATACAACTAATCTCAACGCAAGCGACCCACGCAAAGTACGCGGCAACCTGGCGGACACCACCGGCACCGAGTCGACTCCATCCCGAAAACAAAAATCCAAACCAAAACCCCACCGGAAGCCAAAAACTATACACGAGAAGCCCACAGGGAGGCGAAGCGAAAGCAAAACCGCAGGACGAGCAGGAGAGAGACAGAGATCCCCCGAACCCTAACCCTACCAGCACCTCCCGTCGCCGGCTGAGATGGCGATGGACGCGGAGCGGCGGCAGGCGGAGCTGATCGAGCAGTTCTCGGCGCAGGCGGCGGCGCTCTCCTCGGCTCCTCAGCTGGCGGCGCTCGTGCTCGAGGCCACCTCCCACCCGGCTCTCTTTGCCTTCTCCGAGCTCCTCACCCTTCCAGCCCTCTCCAAGGTATCTGCTGCTTGCTCTGTCCCTCCATGCGCCGACGCGGTGCTAGGAGTTAGGGTTTTCAGTTCCCACCGATGGGGTGTCTGATTCGATCTATTGTTCCGTGGTGTGGCTCCGCTGGTGCAGCTAACGGGCACGCAGTACGCCTCGTCGCTGGACCTGCTCCGCCTCTTCGCCTACGGCACCCTCAAGGACTACAAGAGTAAGATATCTCCCTTCGCCTTATGTGCACACATGATACATTGCCCTTTTGATTTGATATGTAGGCGGTGTTTTGTTTATTCCAGTTTGTTGTATTTTGTGCTTTGTGACTCATTATCTGATCTGCCATGTGTTTGGGTAGTACGCTATGAATTTAGCCATTTGCCCTGAAACCCTACTGAGCGCATACCAGGACAACTTTGCTGGGAACGTTAAATCTACATAATTTTACTCATCTAATTAAGGGTTGATGTTTGCGCTTTGATGCTCAGTTGAATTAATACAAATAGCCACTTATTCCTGTGTGGTGTACTTTGCAGATAATTTTCCAAATTTTGTTTTGATGTGCTAGTTTGTTTAATAGCAATCTTTGGACCTTGTACAGCCCATACATTCTCATGCTTAAAAGTAGAGCTTCAGCTGTGGTAATCAATTTGCCTTTCTATGCAGCAGTCACCCTTTTCTGGGTGAAATTGTTGCTGGCATGAATTCCTTCCTGCCTTTGGGCATGTGACTTAGTTTAGCATGTCTTTGATTGCTAGAACTTTGTTTCATCTATCATCACCATTAGTATGCACTGCAACATACGAAAATATGAAAATGTATTGCTTGAGTAATTACTCTTTGTCTGTAGGTAATTCTAGCACCCTCCCTGCATTGCTGCCTGATCAAGCCCGGAAGCTGAAGCAACTCAGTGTGCTAACTTTGGCTGAGTCAACCAAGGTATAAATTCTAGCTATTCTTGTCTAATATGCTTAGCATTTCTAAGTGGCCCCCCTTTCTTTGGACACAGAATGAAGCTTGATAAACTCGCATGTAACCATGTGAGCAGTAGTTCCAGTGCTGCCTGTCGTTTTAGGACGGTGTATTTGTTGTCTGGATTTCTTGAATCTTCTAGTGCCTCTTAGTTCTCTAGTTGTAAATGGTTTGTGTATTTCTGTATGTTTGGGAGCCAAGTCTGCAAGGTTTACTGGTAATTTTCCTTTATAAATTGATAAACAATAGCTGCAGGAACTTCATTATGTTTGTGTAATCAAGGGTTACAAAATTTCTGGGCCTATCTTTCTTTATCTTTTTAGCTTGATTAAACGTATATAGGCAGTAATTCTTTTTCTTCTGATATGAGCTATGTTTCACGCCAGGTAATCCTAAACATACTTTTTTTTCCTCATTGCTTTCTTAGGTACTTCCATATGATCAGCTCATGCAAGAGCTAGACGTTTCTAATGTGAGAGAACTTGAAGATTTCCTCATCAACGAGTGCATGTACTCAGTGAGTCCTTGTGTTCTCTTTTATTACACACTTGCATTCTATATATTCTCATCCTTCAACTTCATTAGCAAGAAATGGCTCTTTTGAAATTATTATTTATCATTTACCTGCTATTTATTATATTTGTGAGATTTAGATTGTGATGTCTTCGGTGTGTGGTTTTGTCTTTACCCTTTAGGATTAATACCGTGTTTCTTGATTTCCAAAGCATTTAGTTAATTTGCTTCAATTTTGTAATATTGTGCATGTTTCTTTAGGGTATTGTCAGAGGCAAGTTGGACCAACTGCGGCGGTGCTTTGAAGTAAGACATATGGAGCCTAGATATGTTACATCATTGATGAATTTATTCTTCATCTTTCAAGCGATATTCCCTTATTATTTGTTTACTTGCATTTCAGGTACAATTTGCAGCTGGAAGGGACCTCACACCTGATCAGCTAACCAACATGATTGAGACCTTGTCTGACTGGTGTGTATTTATATGTTTCGACGAGTTTATCTCCATCTGTTCAAGAAATGTGAATCTTTTCATATTGTTTTGAATAACCATTATTTGGTTAGTGTAATTTTCAGTTCTATTCTGAAACTGTAGTGGGTAGCATGTCTAGGCATGTTTTTTTTCTCTCTGCTATGTCTGAATCCCCTTATTAGTTATGAAAGGAGATAAGCTTCTGTCAGTTGGGCCGTTGTGAACATGTATGCATGTTGTTTTTCTACAACCGGCATTTCAATAACAAACTAAAAAAGTTAAAATATTGGTTTCATCTCCACTGCGCATTATGAAGTGACTCTATCGCAAGGGGGCTCGACAGAAGTATATTGTTACCAATTATAATCCAAATATGTACATTTCACAGGTTGGGAACATCAGATAATTTATTACACCAAATTCAGGAGAAAATCAAGTGGGCTGATACAACAAGTGAATTGAACAAGAAGCACCAGAAAGAATTTGAAGACAGAGTGGAAGAAGCCAAGAAGTCAGTCAAGGTCAGTTGGATAAAATTGAAAGTTCCTACTATTTATAGTTTTTAGTAGATATAAAATATTTGCCTTTTTTTTTTCTGTAGCTAGGATAAAGTCTTGCATATCTCTTATGACAATAGGTTGTTGATTATATTCATTCTGCTGTATTTTTTACCTCAAGTTGTTCCCTTTCTGATTTTAGTTATCAACTGTTAAATGTTCATATGGTAGCAACTAATTTTATTAAATAGTGGAATTGCCGGACCATTTTCTTACTTGATGGCAGAAGTTGAACAATGTAAGCAGGCAGACAATGACTTACGGGGGCATGACGACTTTCTCTCTGAATCTGGAGGAATAATGGATTTTGAGGAGGACCGCATCCGACCAAAAAGGTATTATATCAATTTTTGCATCTGTTCTTTATTAGTATCTTGCTATTTGGCTAGTAATAAATAAATTATACTCCCTCCGTCCCAAAATGTAAGATCATTTTTGACATTATGAAAAAAGCTATGCAGTCTGTGGACTATTAAAAAATATATTTTCTAGTGAGACCATCCATTTTGGATAACTGAATGTGGACTCGCTCCACTCAGTTTGTATTGCCTACTAGCACAATGCCCGTGCGTTGCTACGGAGTCATAAAAAACGAAGAGTTAAGCCACTGGTTTAGGAGACGGTCAAAAGATGGTAGTGCCCTGCGGCTGTTACACGATTTACGATTAAAAGAAAGCAAAAGTACGGTAAGGAGCGGTAGTCGTTGGAGAATTTTAAGTGACCGTAGTAGGTCCTTGCAAGATTTGAAGTGAGACATCATATAAAAAGGACAACCCGGTGCACGTAGCTCCCGCTTCCGCAGGGTCTGGGAAGGGTCCAACCACTTTGGGTCTATAGTACGCAGCCTTTCCCTGCATTTCTGCAAGAGGCTGTTTCCAGGACTTGAACCCGTGACCTCATGGTCACAAGGCGGCAGCTTTACCCCTGCGCCAAGGCTCCCCTTAAGTGAGACATCATATGAAATTTTAAATCCTATCAGAGTAGGCATTAGTAAGTTGATTGCACAAGGCCATGGGTCGGGTATTTGTTTTTTTGTGTGTTAGGTCTCACATGTGAGTAAAGTACAATTATTTATGTCTCTTGGAAGGTTGTGGGGAGGAGTGTATTTGTTTATTGTGAAGCCTGGTGGGCCCACATGCGAATTCACCACTAAGTTCAGCATTTATAAGTATATATACTAGGAAAGATGCTTTTCCATGTTATTAGAAATTACATACAAGTATCAAATTATGATTAACTTGGTTATAATCTTGTATTTCAGGAGGCGACAACCAATGGCATAGTTTGACTGAAGTATCACACCTATGGTCCCTGCTTGCAGTAGTGCCAATGCCGTTCTTGAGACATTTTGTCACCGGAGTTTAGGAGCGTCGATTAGGGTGCTTCCCATGAAGCGAGTCTCTGTTGAGAAAACGCTTGTTTTTGGTATGAGATGTTACAAGGAGATGATTTACTGCCGCATTTATTTAGTAGCACAAAGGGCATATGGGTGACTTGGCACTGTAAAGATTATATGGTTCTAAAAAGGTTGGTGACCTGAGGCGATCGCTCAGTTTGGTTTGGTTTTGGTTGCGCTTGTGTGATCTGATTTGTCGTGGTGGAAGTAGGTCTCTGACGCGAAGGCCTGTGAAAATGATGAGCTAATACAAATTAAACTGACGCCACTACAACCTAGCTAAAGCTAATTTCTCTAATTTTGAATATGAAGCGGGGCTTTGCATCCCTACTGATTCGTAAGGTGCCATGACATCGTAGCCTCAGCCTTTGCCTCAGCGTTTCAGCTAGTCTTTGCTACAGCCGGTGCGATGCGTCTTAATCTTCCGTGGCCTATCAAATGCAAGCTGATAGTGCCCTGGCATATGACACCCGTTTTGGTCGTGTCACCACTTAACCTCAAATATCTCATTTTCTGCCAGAACCTTGACAGTTAACACTGAGCTTACATATGTAGAAAATGAGGAATGGAAATAAAAGGAACTAGATGAAACCCCACGTTGCCGCAATATATTTTCATGCTATTTGATTGTATGAACATCAATATTTGAATTAGTAATATATTGCATACCTTTGAACACATCATATGTATATTCAGTTATCGTTAGGGAGTTAAAAAAAAGCCGGCAAGTGTGGAAGAAGAAAATGTTAGGAGTTAAAAAAAAGCCAGCAAGTGTGGGTATGAAGGACACACGCGTGTTTGCAATTAGGGTGATGAGGTGACATAGCTGCATGTGCTTTAAAATTGTTAGTGGGGCTAGCTATTTAGATATAGATATAGAAGATTGCAAGGTTGTGGACAGCACAGAAACACTGAAAATGAAAAGAATACAATCCAAATGCGCGATTTTGGTGGGACAACAGAACGGAAGGGTACACAGGCGTTCAACAAAACAAGCTTTATCTTTCATATCCAAAGAGGTGCGGTGTAACTAGGTCGCCAACTCAAACGGACGTCGAAACAATCCACAAAAGGTAATTCACACAAAATCAGAGACTGGGAAGTTACTATGATCATTGCAGTGTTCATCAACGATGACAAAAGAAGACAAAAAAGGCTATCACTATATGTACAAATGGCAGATATCTTAAAAGTCACCACCATTCCTTCCTTGCTGTTACAGATGTTAAGGTGGCTGCTCAGATTCAAAATAGCTCGTGTTGCACTCTGCAGATAAGATAAAAATAGGACATGTCATCATTCTAGAAAAGAGATTAGGACAACAAAAGTTTAGAAAGAACATGCAAATTGATAACCAAACAAATAACAAATGCAGGAGGCAGCATAGACTATTTTTTATGCGCAATCACATATCAAAACAGAAAGCGGGGTTGCGCATTTCTTACTATTTAACTTCTACAGCAGATTTTATTCGCCAAAAACTAACTTCTAGATTTTGAGCCATCGAGACATTATCAACATGTGAAGCAGACATCAATACCACATCACACAAGTTATACAGAGTTGAGTTATATGCTTAAGAAACAGCAATAACATAATTACAGAGAAAGAAAGGAAGACAGTAACTGATCCATTCAGATGCGCATTGACATGCTCCAGATCTATCCAAAGGCAATCATCAGTTCAGTTATGAGAAGAATCACCTCACACTAGTGATATACATAGATTTTCTTTCCGCCAAAAGATATACCACACAGAAGATAGATGCTCTTTATCCGAATTTAAGAAAAAAATTGCAACTGGAGAACCATGCTATGCATCAAGTGCACAAAACTATAACATCAAATGAATTTTTTACCAGATTGAGTTACAGTAAGAGCTGTGACAGAGGTTGAAGGAAAATGTTGAGGGGGCCAAACTGATACGGCATCCTTAAAATTTGAGAAATCTGATCATTATTCGGTATCTAGGTTGCATTATAAACATTTAGTTAAGCATATTTCTAGATTATTAGGGGGTGCCGTGGCCCCCCTTGGTCATAGGGGAGCTCCGCCACCGAGTAAGAGTACAAGGGGGATAGTTTAATGATCATGGATCACACCATAGACACTGCCCTATGACTATCAGACAAGAGTCTATTTTGAAATGCGAAAACTTCCCTTAAATTGCAATACAAAACTACTCCTATCAGATAGCTGAAACTAACAAGTATAAGTATTGACAATGGCTGTTCGAGAAAATAGAAGGTATCGATGACGGCAAGTTTTGCGTAGGAAATAAATATGTCATGTCCAAATATAGTAAAAAGGCAACGTAGGTCTTATCTATTTTGTGACAATTACACACTCTTCAAGATCTAATTCAATAATCTCTTACACCAAGAAATGGCCCGTTAGTGTTATGTATATTATACAGTTTAATAGAGAATCATAATGTTACTCTGATGACAGCAACAATGCTTTTCACAAGATTACGCATCTGAGCAAGGCAATGGTGAGTTATGGAAAGAGATATAGTGCAGAGCTATGGTCTCACTTGTCTTATTTGTTCACCATGTTATCAGCGATCATCTTTTCCTTGGTATCAATGCGTATCCGGACACTTCCAACCTGGTTCATTTGGCTCTCGTAGTACCTTTTCCTCTTCAAGCACTGCATTGCTGCTTGCTTGTTTCCTGATTTTGTGAACTCCTTGGCACGTTCCATCTCTTGTGATATCTTCTTTTGCAAGACTGCCTCTTTTGCCACAAAGACATCACGAGCCTAGAGTATAGTGTAGGTAATCAAGTCAGTAGGTAAGAAATATGATATGCTAAGCAGGTTAGCAACAACAGTCCTGCATATCATAAAACCTTTAAACTCAGTTAAATACTGTCGAATTTATGATTACCCAAGAGGACAAAAAAAATGAGGAGGAAAATAGCTGTCAGGGAAACTCCAAATTGTTGTGTTCTAAATAAGTAACCACAAGTGCAGAAGTTTGCTCTAACTAAGTTCCCTATTTCTAGAGACTGGAAGAGAAAAGGAAAACAACTTATTTATATAACTCAAAAAGGGAAGAGAAAATAATTTGGAAGAAGCCTTGTCCCAGCCATGGGAACCCTACAACTGTATTGAGATGCCTGCATGGTATGCATTGTTTATACTGCAGAATAGCCCTGTGTTCCTTTTCTTAATGTTTTTACTTGAACATGCAACTGTGCAAGTTTTTTTACTTGAATAACCCTACAGCTTTAGTTTCTTCACATCTGCCCTGTGATTTCCCATCACTGCAGAAGCACACCAAAGTTTCTTTTTTTAGGTTCCAAAGTCAATTAATGAAGTGTTAGAAATAAGATCACGATGACGTGCCAATTCCCCAAGTCGGTATCAGGATATGCAATGACGGCGATGCCTCACTGGTTTTGCACTAGGTTAGCAGTAGCCAATCTTCATCCCTTCCAAACAGGGTGCTGGATCAAACATGACAAGCCTTCTTCGCTTAAATAATCAAACGGAACAGGAGGAAAGCACACACATTTGACCAACAGAAAGAAGAAATGACAAACAAAACAACAGCGTTCACACACGCTGCGTCCTCTCCACCTACTGACCACTGTACTTCCACACCATGTCAACAGAGAGGCCTCAGGATGGACTAGATTCACACCCAGAGAAAATGCACATCATCTGAGACATTGTTGAGTCCTCTAAGTTAGCAAATCTAGACCTTCCACAGCTTGATATGCCTCGATCCCGCAACAAGTCTAAGATGAGAACCAAAACAAAGCCAAGCCGCTGCCAGTTTACATGGGTTGCTCCACATTCAAAACCAAAAAAGAGCAGGAAATCAACAAAGAAAATTCTCTGCCCCATCAAACTATGGGGAAATACGCACAACCAGCGAACTCTTCCGCACATGAGAAAAATAATCACAGATTGATGCGTTTTGGCTAACAGGCATGATACAGTCCACCTGTTAATTTCGAATTGTTGGGAATAAGGAGAGGGATTCGGTGGTCAGACCTGCTTGAGCTGGTCAGTGGCGGAGCACTCGTCGCGGCAGCCACGGAGGATCCACGAGAACATCGCGGATGCGGTGGTTCTACCCTGCCAGCGGCGGCGGCAGCGGCTACTCGGAGGACAGGTAAAAACGCCTTCCGAAAATGAAAAGGAAAATTATAAAGCGGCAGTGTTATTATTATTTTTTAGGTATAAAAAAAGCGGCGGTGGTAACGACGACACAGGAGAGAGAAAGGGGGCTGGATATGGACTCAACGGGCCACTTTGTATGGGCCTTCGAACCTTGGCGCCTTCCCAAAAAAAAGCTTGTATTTTTATTTATTTTACAAAAGATATCCGAAAGCATCTTAAAATCTCTATCTCTATTTTTTTTTTTACAAAAAGAATAGTGTTCCTTTTCCTACCTTGCAGAGTGCTTCGTCCCACCTCTCCGTTTCGTCCAACTTCCCCGTTTTGATTTTTCTCACCTCCCACCTCCATGGTTTTTTCCATCATTGTTTTTTTCTTTTCTCTACTACTTCAAAAAAGAATAGTATTTCTTTTTCTGCCTGACAGAGTGCTTTGTCCAACCTCCCCATTTTGATTTTTCTCACCTCCCACCTTCAGGTTTTTCCACACTGTTTTTTTTTCTTTCCGTCGCTGCAAGCGGCTTGGTTCGGTCTCTCTCCTATCTCATGCGCTCCATCCCAGACTCTTGATCCACACGACCCCATCCGCCATGCACGCGATGCGACACTGGGTTGACGTCGGCCAACACCACTGCAATGAACGTATACGGCGGGTTTGAGGGGTCCAGTTGGGCCGTTCGGCCGGATGTATAGGAAAGGTTTGAGGGGTCCGGTTGTAGATGCTCTAAGATTCTACCGTGTCTCCTATGAGTATCATGTTGATAAACTAGGAGGAATAAAACCGTCAAAACTTGGTGCTTGCGATAGTGAGGTCGTGTGAACGCATACCATGCAAGATTTCAACATTGATTGCAGAAATGATGTTCACAAAAATCTGAAGGATGAGAAGGGGCATGCAAGATAAGGCTGTATGGTACAACAAATGTCATTTTCAAGTTCTACATGATGTACCTTAACACAAATCCGAACAGGTGCACGTTTTTAGCCACTTACAATTCTCAGAATCAATCCACTCCCTCTGTCCACGTGCATACGGCGTTTAATGAGCTGCACTGCGACCAAGACACATTGTGATAGGTCAACGTTATGTTTAATGTTTTGGAAATGAGCCTATGTTTGCCCTAAAAAATGCAATTGACTGGAACATTTAATTGTACATGGATGAGAATGGGTGGATTGATGTGTGAATGCATGAAAAAGGGATTTAAGAAGTTAAAGGGGGCTGCATGAGAGAGCCAAAGGAGAGGATGCATAGATTACGAGGAATTACAACTGTGATTAATACTTTTGGAATTCCTGAATTCTCTTAGGTGCCCAACACACTTAACACACTTGGACGAAGGGAATACATTATAACAACATTAAGCTCTCCTAACAGCTGGCCATGCATGGATACGCCATGACACATCAAAAGGCACACAACATACTGATGAAAACTTGATATAAAATCTTTTAAATAACTAAGCTTCCTGGGGCAGGAGCTCCCAGGAGGGATCGAGGCGATTGATTTGGTTTGTTGCGTTGATTTTGACCGGGTCAGCCAGCGTGGATCAATTGATTTCGTGATTTTGTGGTGTTCCCCTCCCTCGCTCTTCTCTTGTTCGTTAGGGTTCCCATGTAGACGAATCACGCTACCGCACTAGGGCTCGACCTCCACTGCCCCCCTCCCGTCTCCCATCCTTGCATGTGGGCTTCGACTATCATCTCCGGTGGCGCTTCGTTGCTATGTGATACGTCTCCAACGTATCTATAATTTTTTATTGTTCCATGCTGTTATATTATCAATCTTGGATGTTTTTATATGCATTTACAGCAATTACATATCATTTTTGGAGACTAACTTATTAACTTAGTGCCCAGTGCCAGTTGCTGTTTTCTGCCCTGTTTTTGTTTTACAAAAAATCAATACCAAACGAAGTCCAAATGCCACGAAACTTTTTGGAGATTTTTTTCTGGACAAGATAAACGTTAGAAGCTTTGGGAGGAGGCCAGAAGCCCCTGGAGGTGCCCACGAGGCACCAGGGCGCGCCTGGGGGGGGGGGGGCAGGCGCGCCCTGGTACCTCGTGGGGCCCACAGAGCTCCGTTTGACCTAATTCCACCACTATAAATTCAGGAAAAATCAGAAACCCTCAGGGGAGTCCACGAAATACTTTTTCCGCCACCGCAAGTTTCTGTTCTTGAGAGATCCCATCTGGAGGTCTTCTCCGGTACTCCGCCGGAGGGGGAATCGATCACGGAGGGGCTCTACATCAACCTTGCTGCCCTTCCGATGATGCGTGAGTAGTTTACCACAGACCTTTGGGTCCATAGTTAGTAGCTAGATGGCTTCTTCTCTCTTTTTGATCTTCAATACAATGTTCTCCTCGATGTTCTTGGAGTTCTATCCGATGTAATCACTTTTTGCGGTGTGTTTGTTGGGATCCGATGAATTGTGAGTTTATGATCAGATTATCCATGAATATATTTGAGTCTTTGCTGCACTCTTTTATGCATGATTATTATAGCTTCATATTTCTTCTCTGATCTATTGATTTGGTTTGGCCAACTAGATTGATTTATCTTGCCATGGGAAGAGGTGCTTTGTAATGGGTTCGATCTTGCGGTGCTCAATCCCAGTGACAGAAAGGGACATGACACGTATGTATCGTTGCTATTAAGGGTAAAAAGATGGGGTTTATTCATACGTGAGTTTATCTTGTCTATATCATGTCATCGTGCTTAAGGCGTTACTCCGTTCTTTATGGACTTAATACACTAGATGCATGCTGGATAGCGGTCGATGTGTGGAGTAATAGTAGTAGATGCAGGCAGGAGTCGGTCTTCTTGTCTCGGACGTGATGCCTATATACATGATCATTGCCTTGGATATCGTCATGATTATTTGCTTTTCTATCAATTGCCCAACAGTAATTTGTCTACCCACCGTATGCTATTTTCTCGAGAGAAGCCTCTAGTGAAAACTATGGCCCCCGGGTCTATCTAAATCATATTACTAAAACCCTAAAAATATTGCTGCCATTTTCTTTTATTTATTTTATTTTTTATTTTTGTTTCAATCTATCTATCTATCACCTACAATTTAATCTTGCAATTGACCGCCGAGGGATTGACAACCCCTTGTTTGCGTTGGGTGCAAGGATTTGTTGTTTGTGTGCAGGTGCTGCTAACGAGGTGTTGCGTGATTCTCCTACTGGTTTGATAACCTTGGTTTCATAACTGAGGGAAATACTTATCTCTACTGTGCTGCATCATCCCTTCCTCTTCAGGGAAAATACCAACGCAAGCTACAAGTAGCAGGAAGAATTTCTGGCGCCGTTGCCGGGGAGACATCATCAACATCTATCAAGTACCTTTGCATAAACTCTCATTTCCTTGCATTTATTTTATTTGCCATTTGCCTCTCGTTTTCATCTCCCCCACTTCTAAAAAGTTTTTACAAAAATACAAAAATATTTTCCGTTTGCCTTTTTGCTCGTTTGCTATCTTTGCTTGTGTGCCATGTGCCTTCTATTTGCTTCCATCTTCGCTTGCTAGAAATCTATTGATATGGATCCTCATCCACTTGCTAATCTTTTCAAAAGATCCAATTATGATGAACCAATTGCTAGTGAGTTGAGTGCAATTGATTATCTCTATGAAGTTTTGCTTGAAAATCATGAACCAGAAAATTGTGATGAAGTGTTGAAAGAAGAAATTTATAAAGTGATTCATGATAGCTCCTTCAATGAAAAGCATGATTGCAATAATGTTAGTATAAATTATATTAATGTCAATTGTGCTAATAATATGCAAAACTACGAGCTTGGGGATGATAATTTTGTTATATCCACTACTTATTGCAATGATCATGATTGGGGTGATAATGCTTCTTATGATCTTGAAAATTTATTTAAGCATCATGATGAATATGATATTGATAATAATGCTTGAAATAATATTGAAAGTGGGTTTGGAAGAGTGTCAACTCTAGGTAAAAATAATCCCACATATTTGGAGAATGTTCAATCTTATGAAATTTTTGATAAAAGTGGGTTTGGAGAGGTCATTACTTTTGTTGATGATAATCCCACTATTTCGGAAGATTATAAAAAATTTATGCATGTGGATCATAAAGAGAGTATTGATTATGATAACTATATTGTTGAATTTGAGTATGATCCTACATGTAATTATTATGAGAGAGGAAAATATGGTTGTAGACATTTTCATATCACTAAATTACCTCTCGTTATGTTGAAATCATCAATGTTTTATTCTTCTCCTTTGCATATGCTAGAAATTGCTTGCCTTGATAATTTGTTTGCTTATAAAATGCCTATGCATAGGAAGTATGTTAGACTTAAATATATTTTTCACATGGTACATGATGCTCTCTTTGTGTTTCAATTATTATCTTTCATGTGAGCATCATTGAAATCTCAAGCCTATCTTAATGGCAATAAAGAAAGAGCTTGTTGGGAGACAACCCAATGAATAAAATAAATTATTGTGTGTTTTCACATTTATACTTCTGGTATGATTGTGTTTTTGTGTTTTTAATTAGTGTTTGTGCCAAGTAAAGCCTTTAGGATGATTTGGAAGATAATATAATTGATGCTGTTTGGAAAACAGAAAGTTTTGCGTCCAGTGCCCGAATTTTGTTTCTGTACTGGAGCATCAGAAAGATCTGAAATTTTTACACAGTATTGGTATATGAATTGCACACGTTGTCCTAATTTTTCAAAAAAATTGGAGTTACAGAAGTATGACTTTTAAATAGATTGCTACAGACTGTTCTGTTTTTGACAGATTATGTTTTTGATGCACTACTTGCTTGTTTTGATGAATCTATGGATTGTATCGGGGGGTATAAGCCATGGTGAAGTTAGAGTACAGTAGGTATAATGCAAAAATAAAATATGAATGTGTTTGCAACAGTACTTAAAGTAGTGATTTATTTTGTTATACTAACGGATCTCACGAAGGTTTTGTTGAGTTTTGTGTGATTGAAGTTTTCAAGTTTTGGGTGAGATCACGATGGATGAAGGAATAAGGAGTAGTAAGAGCCTAAGCTTGGGGATGACCGAGGCACCCCAAGGTAATATTCAAGGAAGACTCAAGCGTCTAAGCTTGGGGATGCCCCGGAAGGCATCCCCTCTTTCTTCTACCAACCATCGGTAATTTTACTTGGAGCTATATTTTTATTCGTCACATGATATGTGTTTTGCTTGGAGCGTCTTGTATTATATGAGTCTTTGCTTTGTTTGCTTTTTATTTTGTCACAATCATCTTTGCTGAACACACCTATCTTGAGAGAGCCACACGTTTATCATCATTTGTTAGAATACTCTATGTGCTTCACTTAAATTTTTTGAGCTAGGTAGTTGCTCTAGTGCTTCACTTAATTTTTTTTAGCATGGTGGTGGCTATATTTTGAAGAAATAAACTCTCATGCTTCACTTATATTATTTTGAGAGTTGACAAGATTAAAATTTTGAAGAAATGAATTCTCATGCTTCACTTATATTATTTTGAGAATTGATAAGATTGAAATTTTGAAGAAATATTTGCACTCTCATGCTTCACTTAAATCTTTTTGAGAGTTGATAATAGTAACGGTAATTTGCACAAGATATGAATTTGGTCCCAAAGTGATGAATATTCAAGAGGGATATAATAAAAACTTTCATATAGATCATTGGATATGATAAGTGTGATTCCTTGCAATAGTTTTGCGATATGAAAATAATAATATGTGAGTCATGTTAGTGAGTAATTGTGATTTAGTAAGAATATTAGTGTTAAGGTTTGTGATTCCCTATGCATGCACATCAAGTCAATAGTTATGCAAAGAAATTATATCCTACTTATGGTGCATTATTCGGTGTTAGTTATGTTCAATGCATGTTTATGACCGTTTTCGTTTTTTGGTTGGTTGCTTCTCAATCTATTTGCTAGCCTTCATTTGTACTAAGCGGAAATACTGCTTGTGCATCCAAACTCCTTAAACCCAAGTTGTGCCAAATGAGTCCACTATATCTACCTATATGCGGTATTTCAATGCCGTTCCAAGTAAATTTGCGTGTGCCAACTCTAATTTTCAAAATAATTTTTCCGTTTTGTGTGCCCGTACCGCTCATGAAGCGGCAGGGGGTGGCCATTATTTTCCATGCTAGGTGTGTTATTCTCACGATGAGTGTTTATTCACTTGTCATTGCACGAGAAGATGGTTGGTAATAGGGATGCCCAGTCCCACAATGAAATCAAAATTAATAACAACAAAATTCCTTGGAAAGTGTTGGTTTGGAGGGCACCCGTGGATACGGCTAGCCATGGATTGTGAAAGAATGGTGGAAAGGAAATAAACTTTACTTTCTGTTTGGGAACCGCCTATGATGTGTCTAGCATGGAAAATAATGGGAATTCTCGGTCGTTTTCGTTGACAGGAAAAGCATGCCTCTCAAAATATTTTATCTCTTTAATTTCAGCCTTGAGCTCTAGCACATTTGACAAATCTCTGCTTCCCTCTACGAAGGGCCTATATATTTACTTTTATGCAATTTTTATTTTTACTTGAGTCTCCATCTTCTCTTATAAAGCACCAACTAGAGAGCACTATTGTCATACTTGTGCATTGGATGTAGCTAATATTTGAGTGTGTTTCATGAATGGATCAATGATTGATCATAATGGGCTAGGGATAACTTTCTTTAGCGTTGATATTTTGAAAGACATGGTTGCTTGTTAGCATGCTTGAGTATTTATATATTCATGTCAAATTATAGACTATTGCTTTGAATCATTCAAGTCCAATGTCCATGCTATAAAAGAAAAGAATATGTGATGAATATGATAGGCAGCATTCCACATCAAAAATTCTGTTTTTATCATTTACCTACTCGAGGACGAGCAGGAATTAAGCTTGGGGATGCTGATACGTCTCCAACGTATCTATAATTTTTGATTGTTCCATGCTGTTATATTATCAATCTTGGATGTTTTTATATGCATTTACAGCAATTATATATCATTTTTGGAGACTAACCTATTAACTTAGTGCCCAGTGCCAGTTGCTGTTTTCTGCCCTGTTTTTGTTTTACAGAAAATCAATACCAAACGAAGTCCAAATGCCACGAAACTTTTTGGAGATTTTTTTCTGGACAAGATAAACACTAGAAGCTTCAGGAGGAGGAGGCCAGAAGCCCCTGGAGGTGCCCACGAGGCACCAGGGCGTGCCTGGGGGGGGGCAGGCGCGCCCTGGTACCTTGTGGGGCCCACAGAGCTCCGTTTGACCTAATTCCACCACTATAAATTCAGGAAAAATCAGAAACCCTCAGGGGAGTCCACGAAATACTTTTTCCGCCGCCGCAAGTTTCTGTTCTCGAGAGATTCCATCTGGAGGCCTTCTCCGGTACTCCGCCGGAGGGGGAATCGATCACGGAGGGGCTCTACATCAACCTTGCTGCCCTTCTGATGATGCGTGAGTAGTTTACCACAGCCCTTCGGGGCCATAGTTAGTAGCTAGATGGCTTCTTCTCTCTTTTTGATCTTCAATACAATGTTCTCCTCGATGTTCTTGGAGTTCTATCCGATGTAATCACTTTTTGCGGTGTGTTTGTTGGGATCCGATGAATTGTGAGTTTATGATCAGATTATCCATGAATATATGTGAGTCTTTGCTGCACTCTTTTATGCATGATTATTATAGCTTCATATTTCTTCTCTGATCTATTGATTTGGTTTGGCCAACTAGATTGATTTATCTTGCCATGGGAAGAGGAGCTTTGTAATGGGTTCAATCTTGCGGTGCTCAATCCTAGTGACAGAAAGGGACATGACACGTATGTATCATTGCTATTAAGGGTAAAAAGATGGGGTTTATTCATACGTGAGTTTATCTTGTCTACATCATGTCATCGTGCTTAAGGCGTTACTCCGTTCTTTATGGACTTAATACACTAGATGCATGCTGGATAGCGGTCGATGTGTGGAGTAATAGTAGTAGATGCAGGCAGGAGTCGGTCTACTTGTCTCGGACGTGATGCCTATATACATGATCATTGCCTTGGATATCGTCATGATTATTTGCTTTTCTATCAATTGCCCAACAGTAATTTGTCTACCCACCGTATGCTATTTTCTTGAGAGAAGCCTCTAGTGAAAACTATGGCCCCCGGGTCTATCTAAATCATATTACTAAAACCCTAAAAATATTGCTGCCATTTTCTTTTATTTATTTTATTTTGTATTTTTGTTTCAATCTATCTATCTATCACCTACAATTTAATCTTGCAATTGACCGCCGAGGGATTGACAACCCCTCATTTGCGTTGGGTGCAAGGATTTGTTGTTTGTGTGCAGCTGCTGCTAACGAGGTGTTGCGTGATTCTCCTACTGGTTCGATAACCTTGGTTTCATAACTGAGGGAAATACTTATCTCTACTGTGCTGCATCATCCCTTCCTCTTCGGGGAAAATACCAACGCAAGCTATAAGTAGCACTATGTATTGGAACCATACCAGAAGGAAGCATACCATCTCCATGGGGCGACGTGGTCCAGCCCAGGTTCTTGCTATAGCGCCGTAGTCGTGTACACTCTCCGTCGCCGCCGTCGTCCCATCCGCTGATGAATCTCCCGGACAGCTAACCTCCAGGAAGCTAGGTATTCCATCACCATCTTTGCCCTATCTCCTCCACTGTAACGCCCCGGACACACCTGCCGGTGGTCGTTACTCCTGGCGGGATCTAGACTGGCCCCACAGATCAACACTAGTCTTTCCTGCGCAGTTTGTCCTCACTCGTGCGCACTCGGGAATAACTTCCTGGTCGGTCACCCATCCTGAAATTACTCCAAGCTGAGCACGCTTAACTTTGGAGTTCTTTCCGAATGGGCTCCCGGAAAAGAAGGAATTCCTTATTGATATAAGTATTCTATCATCCCTATTAAGCCAGGCTATCACATACACCCCCACTCAGAGAAACCGACGTCCTCGTCGGGCACAGGAACGTTCCCTCTTGGCACATACGTCTGTGCATCCAGTCCTGTACATGTGCCATGTCGTGTGCCACGATGGGTCACAAACGTCATGAACAACATGACCGCACACCTGTCCGCAAACATCCATGTAACCGCGAGGGTCGGCTCTGATACCAACTTGTAACGCCCCGGACACACCCGCCGGTGGTCATTACTCCTGGCGGGATCTAGACTGGTGCTACTTATAGACTGCGTTGGTATTTCCCCGAAGAGGAGAGGATGATGCAGTATAGTAGAGATAAGTATTTCCCTCAGTTAAGAACCAAGGTTATCAATCCAGTAGGAGAACCAAGCAAAATCACTTTAAGCAGCACCTGCACACACAAAAGCAAACACTTGCACCCAACGCAAATAAGAGGGTTGTCAACCCTCTTAGCGGTTATTTGCAAGGATTAATTTTGATAGTGATAGATAGATAACCTAAAATACTAAATAAAATAAAAGTAAATAAATTGCAGCAAGGTATTTTTGGTTTTAAATATATGATAAAAGTAGACCCGGGGGCCATAGTTTTCACTAGAGGCTTCTCTCTCGAACACATAGCATACTGTGGGTAAACAAATTACTGTTGGGCAATTGATAGAAAAACAAATAATTATGACGGATTCATGGCAATGATCATGTATATAGGCATCATGTCCGAGACAAGTAGACTGACTCCTGCCTGCATCTACTACTATTACTCCACCCATCGACCGCTATCCAGCATGCATCTTGGGTATTAAGTATGAAACAGAGTAACGCCTTAAGCAAGATGACATGATGTAGACAAAGTAAACTCAAGCAATATGATTAAACCCCATCTTTTTATCCTTAATGGCAACAATACAAATATGTGTCATGTCCCTTTCTGTCACTGGGATTGAGCACCGCAAGATTGAACCCATCACAAAGCACCTCTCCCATTGCAAGATAAACCAATCTAGTTGGCCCACTGGTACAATGAGCTGCTATACAAACAGTTTTTAACCCCTTTCCGTGACGGAGTTTTAAACCGTCACCTTGCATGTGTGTGCGATAGGGGGGGCCCTTCCCACACGACCCAGAAATCATCGGCGATAGGGCCTCCGGTCACACACGCGGGGCAAAAAGAGCTCGTGTGCGATCGGGCGAGCCATCGCAGACAATTATACTGGCCCAATTGTTTCTGCTCGTATGTTCATCCCACACAGTGAATCTCAGAAAAACGTTTCCATTCATATGTACATCACACACAATTTTTATGTGGAAACGTTTGTGGAAGGTGGCCTAACGCAAACATTTGTCGAGCGGAAGGCGTGTGTGATTGTTCATTGATCCAACACGGCTACTTTCTAGAAACTGTGTGCGTTGTTTGAGGTCATCGCCCACGGTGTTGTTTGAGAAACCGTCTGCAATTCAAAAACCCAATAAGCAGGCTAATTGGCCTATTATTAATAATGCATTTAGTAATCAAATTGACATTTCATATCAAACACACCATATGTTACATAGCCGTATTACAGCAACCAGGATTTCATAGCTGAATTACATCAGAGTACAACATCACATAGCTTCAGCACTCAGTTACACCATATAGGCATATAGCTAGCTACGCAATTACACAACAGCACGAAGTATCACATGCAACATCTAAAACCTTTGGAAAGTAGCATCATATATGGTATATAGATAGATGAATCTCATCTGGAAAACTGCTGAATCTGAAGGCGAATATTGAGCCTTCAATGATGTTGAATGTCCTTGCAATTTTACGCCAGTGGCTGCGTGTCACGCCCAATATGCGGGTCTATCCTCAAGGAACTTGGAAGTTCCACCAAGGATAGAAGCGCATATCGAAGACGCTTCGCAAGGTGGATATCATTACAACATACCATGTACTGAATAGATGAGAATACCAGATAAAGGCTTACACTCGCCACAAGCTACAACATGAATACATCAATACCTCAATCCATAGCAATCATCATACAGAAGAGCAGGATCCGACTACGGATGAAATCAAACGAAAAAGAAGAACAACATCCACCCTGCTAATCCCAGGCTGCCAACCGGGAACCCATCCTATGATCGATGAAGAAGAAGAAGCAGAAGAAGAACTTCAAATAGAACAAGCATCGCTCTCACGTCAAAGCATCGCGTTACATGTACCTGCAACTGTTGTTGTAGTAATCTGTGAGCCACGAGGACTCAGCAATCCCATAACCACGGGTAACAAGACTATCAAAGCTTAAATGGGTATGGAAGGGTAAGGTGGTGAGGTTGCAGCAAGCACTAAGCATTGTATGGTGACTAACTTACGAGTACAAGAATAAGAAGAGTAAACTACGCATAACGGTCGCAACTAATAATGATCAAGAAGTGATCCTGAACACCTACTTACGAGTAAAACATAACCCCACCGTGTTCTCTTCTTGAACTTACTCGAAAAGAGACGATCACGGTTACGCACGCGGTTGGTGTATTTTAATTAGAATTAGTGTCAAGTTCTCTACAACCGGAGGTCATAAATTTCCAAGTCACCACATAACCGCGGGCACGGCTTCGCGAAAGATTTAACCCTGCAGGGGTGCTCTAAGTAGTCCATTATAAATTACCACACGCATCCGATGAAACATCCTCACACCATGATAACATGATGCTTACGATAAGGAATCCCGGTGGACAAGCCACTCGTAAAAGGTAAAACTAAACCAGCAAGACCTCCCGACGTGTCGACGATCCCGATAGGAGCCGCGTATCTCGTTCTCAGGACACGGCGGATAAGCGAGACGTACAGGTTCCAAATACCCCAAGTTGCCAAGGGGCGGCCCCGCACAGTGCTCTAGTTTTGGACCAGCACCATCAGCACTGGCCCACCTATATTATGTGGAATTAAGAATCCTCGAGGTGATCAGCCCCTATGAATTAATTAATTAATTTAAGTATTATTATGTGGGCAAATTTTAAAACCAAAGTTGGGCCTTGCTGGAGAAGTTTATCCTAAAACGAATGATCAGGGGGGTTCTCATATGCCCCACATGTGTTAGAAGCGCTCATCAAGGAACATAACACCGGTATTACGGAAACTAGGGCGGCATGAGTGAAACAAAACACCAGGCAAAAGGCCGAGCCTTCCACCCACAACCAAGTATATAGATGCATTAATTAAATAAGAGATATTGTGATATCCCACGATATCCATGTCCCAACATGGAATAACCTGCAACTGCACCTGCAACTAGCAATGCTATACAAGAGGCTGAGCAAAGCGGTAACATAGCCAAACAACGGTTTGCTGGGATGGTGGAAGGATAGAGGCTGTATCATGGCAATTTGGGAGGCTGACAAACAAGTGATAGGTAGCGAGACATAGCGATAGCATCAAGACAACTAGCAAGCAAAGATAGTAGTGATATCCAGGGTAATGATCATCTTGCCTGAAATCCCGCTAGGAACAAGATCGAATCCATGAAGTAGTCGAACAAGCGTAGTCAAACGGATCCTCACAACTCCGGAACGCAACCGGAACTATCGATAAGAAGCAAACGACATGGTAAACACACAAGCATCAACATGGCATGATGCACAAACAAGTATGATGCATGTCCGGTTTAATGAGGCATGGCATGGCAAGAGTGCAACAAACAATACTACATATTAAGTGAAGCTCAATATGCAACGGGTTGCATATTGACGAAACTCCACATTCAATTATTTAATTCTCTCCCGTTTAAACTACTCATCAATATTAAATGTTGGTTAACATGGCAAGAGGTGAAGCATAATTAATCTACCTATCTAGGCAATTTAAATGAGGCCAGAAACAACAAACAACAATTCCGGAAAATCCTCATATGCAATTTTCGAATTTGCTACTGTTCTGCCCTAAACACAATTTTATTGTTATTAAACAGGGAAAATAAGTGCACCATGTTATTCTACACATTTTTCTAGACAAATTACATATATAATTTAACTAATTCAGAGGTACGGTTATTTAGTTATGAAATAAACCATTTTAGCATGTCATGTTATATGCAATGTTATGAAGATGTTAACAAAAACATGGTATGGAACATTTGTCGCCATGGTGAAGGAATTGGGTGCCACGGCGGCGAAAATGGAAATGATGCCACGGCAACATTCCGGTTTCGGTACTTGTTGAGATGCCGGTGCAAAGGATCAAGTGTGCGGATGTGCGGAACATGCAAGAGTGACGGGGAGTGATCCCGGTTACCGGGTTCCCACGTGTCGGTGGCATGGCAAACAAGGAGCGTGCACGAGATAATTTGAACACGGTGCAAACACGATCATCTCATACAACAATGCATTCATCCACGGGCGGTCGTCCTGGCGTTATACCTTCGAAGCGTGCATTTTGGGGCGGAACAAGTCGATGGTAGTGGAAGTAGTGGTTCGCATTTCGAAGAGGAACTTGACGAAGCCAAGGTCTTCGGGGGTCGTCGTTGAACTTGACGAATCCCACAACGACGGTAGTGGACGTCATGAAAGTAGTGGTACACGCGGTCTTGGCGATTCCGAAAACGGCGGTAGATGTACCTGATGTCAATGTGATCTTCGGGTACTTGACGATTCTGGTCGGGGCAGTAAAACGTAGTCGACCTTGACGTTTCGGTGTTGTAGTGGAATGAATGTCCGTGTAGTCTTGCCGGTGTGGGTACTTGGCAAAATCCATGAAGGCGTTCTTGGCGTCCCTGGTTGCCGGGTATTGGCAGCGACAAGAGGGGCAAACGGGGCAGCAAAGAGGGGTGGAGCTCCTGTGGGTGCCGACCATGAAGGGGCTGCTCGAGGCAGCAGCAGAAGATGGCCAGGTCGGCGTCGGGGTTGAAGGCCGGTGGTGCAGAGGTGTGGCCGTGGGGACGAGGTGATCCGGTTGGTTGGAGAAGGAGGGCAGCGAGTGCAAGAGCACGACGAGCAAGGCGAGGCCGGCAGCTATCCTGGTGCGGCCAGGGTCGAGGAAGAGGCCCACGCGCTAGGGCCTGAACGTGCCATGGTGGCGTCTTGCAGAGGAGGCTCGGCGGGGCGGCGAGCAGGGGGGGTTCAAAGAGGCAGGGACGGCAGCGGCGGTGCCGATCACGGGAGGCTGCGGGCGCGGTTGTTCGTCGTCCCGCCATAGCGGCTGCTGCCATGGTCGCGGGCGCGCGAGGCACAGATGAGGAGAAGCAGGGGGCGCGAGGGAGGAGCCAGAGGAGGCGCTGGAGGAGCTCTTGCGGCCCTCTGCGTGTGGGTGGCGGCGCGACCTGGAAGAGACAAGGGGATCGATTGGGTGAGGGGCTGCGGGAGCGAGGGGATAAGGAGAGATCCAGGTGGGCTTGGGCTGGCTAGGGTTAGCAGAAGAAGGTGGGCTGGGCCTTGGTGGGCTGGACTAGACTATCTCCCTCTCCCTCATTTCAAATCTCTTGCATTTACAGAAAAAGCAAGGAAAGAAAAGGAGAGAAAAGAAATGGATGGACAAAGAATTTGGGCACGGGGATTATTTTCCTGGACTCACAAAATTGAGCTTGACCCAAGGAAAATGGAAATGAGCATGTGGGTGAAGTTTGAATTTAAACTCATTTGAATTTAATTCAAATGGGTTTGAATAGGAAGTGGGTGTGGAAGGTCAAAAAAAATGTTGAGAATTTTGGAGGAGCCTCGATAAATGGAAAATGATTTTTTGGGGAAAGTTTGGAGAACAAACTTGAAGCAGAGAAGGCATGAGATTTATTTTGCAAGTGTGTTATGGTGATCCCAAATTAACGGAATATTTCTAATAGCTCCCTAAATATTGGGAGGATATGTTTGAAAGAGAAATCACCATGTGCATTTCCCTCAATTTACATGGATCGAAGATCCATATGATTTATTTAGATGAGAAACATTTGGGTTGGCATTAATAATGGCATGATGACATGATGCAATGCGAATGATGCGATGATGAAATGCAACCACCAAATAAAACACACGGCGAAACTCAAAATACATGGAAGGCATCTGGAGCATCGGTCTCGGGCTGTCACACTGCGGATGATTGCCCTCCCAACCTTCGTCCTCTTGAGGGAGACTTCAATATTGTACCGTGGGTGTTGAATGAGTACCTTCCTCGCCTCTTGACCATGGAGGTGGTTTGAGAGGTAATCATCGGTGAACTACTTTGGAAAGGACTGAAAACAAAGATATGCATAAATATCTGTTCTAAATTTCGAAATGGCGCATAGGAAAAAACACAAGGTAAAAGAGTTAGTACCATCCTATAGTTGACTGATGTCTTCTTCATTGTGCAAACAAAGATCTTGTTGTTATTCAACGCTAGTTTCTTTATCCTAACAATCTTTCTGAGTTTCTTGACTTGACTGATATTCATGTCCATCTCATTTCCCCATATGCAAAATGGGTCGAACAGTGGGTCTAAACCTCTGACAGCAGGACCTACATGTGCAAGACGAAATTGGTAAAATCCTAAATAATAGAATGGTTCCTGCAATTGCACAATAATGTGCTATTAGCCAAAGGACCATGCATGTGCAAACCTCGATGGTAAACCTCAGTGCCTTCCATCGTTTCCCTGCAACACATATAAGGCAGATATTGATCAGTTTAAGTGTAGTTGGCATACTATCAGTAGAATATATTAATGAAAACTTGTACCCACAACAAATGAACATCACACTGCAGAATTGTACCAAAAAGTTAACTGGACACCACAACAAATGAAGCAAGCAGTTAACTGAGAACCACATTGCAGAATAGAAATATACTAGAAGATCATACAGTTAACCAAGCCTAGCGTGCTTAAGAACTACTAGGAAATATAGCATTTGTGTATGTTTCTCATGTATAGAGTACATCCAAATTCAATTTTATTCCTCACATGCATAACAATAAAAAAATTGCACCCACAGGAATTGAAAATCACATTTCAGAATTGAACCAAACAATTAACTGAACATCACAACAAATGAACCAAACTGTTAACTGAACATCACATTTCAGAAGATCAGATTGCATATTAACATAACAGAGGACAATTCACTAGAAGGCACCGGAGGCGGCCTTTAGAAAACACCACGAACTGTCGTATAAAGCAGCCAACTGTGTGGCGGCGTCCGCGCGCGAGGGGTTGACGGTGGCCTCGATGGCGAGGTAATCCTCCAAGATCTGGCGGTCGGTACGCATGGCAGCCATCGCGACCTCATCCGCGCGTGCGGCCGCGATTTGCTTCACCGGTGCCAGATGCTCCTTGAGCTCCTGGCTATAATGCGTGAACCATGGCTATGGGCGGCGCTTATTTGGAGGATGGGGCAGTGATTTGGGTGGAAGATGTCACGCCGGCGGTCGAGGCTTATGGGATGGAGAAGGAGGAGGAGGATGGCGGTGGGGTGTGGATTACCTGACTATATGGACGAGGCCGCGCAACGGGAAGGAGCGCCGCCGGCGAGGAGGCTGCGCTGCAAAGCAAGCAGTGAAGGTTTGAACTTGGAAAGGAAGGAGGAAACAGTGGAAATGTGGGTTTTGGTGGGGGGAGGGGGCGGGGACCTAGATATTTCCGCGGTTGCCGAAAATTTACGAATGGTGCAGCGAAAAACTGGCGCGCAAGTGTGGTTGACGCGCGGCCTGTGGACTGTAGCCGATGAACCTTCCTGCATAAGCCATACATGAGGGAGCCCCAAGATATTTTATACTGCATCGCACACGATTGTTGCTAACAAACTGTTTGTGGTGTAATTGATTTTTTCATTTTGATTTGAAAGACAAAATGGGGTTACAGCAGGAAAGGTCGCTGTTTGAATTGCTAGAACATTTATCTGCAGTGAACATGTAACTATAGGAGTGTCGTGCTAAAATTTGGAATTATTCTGGGTTCGTTTGGCATTTTTATACATTAATTGAGTTTTCTAGGCATTTAATGTGCATAATTCAAATTTGAACTACAGGCACATGCTCCAGTGCACTAAAATGGGTTGAAAAATCGTATATGTGTCCTTGGTTGAATGTTTAGGTCCCATACAGGAAATGGGAGTGAATTTCAAACATCTGGGCGTCGTGGCTCGGCCGAAAACATTGAGAAACTTGGTTTTTAAATTCCAGTAAATCCAAAATTGCCTAAAAATCACGGAACTTGGCATGGTGTCTTGACATGGCTCCAACACGCTGTGGTAAAATTTTTGTTCGATTTGAGACAAAAAAGTTTTGGTATAAGCTTCTTACAAACCGGAGCTTCTCTCAAGAAGGCTCATGGTTTCGATAGGGGATGTGTCACCTTTGTGGGCGAAACGACATACGCTGCCTCTTCCTGCCTTGATTTTTTTTACAGAGGCAACAAAGACCAATAGGAGTGTCGCGCTAAAATTTGGAATTATTCCGGATTCGTTTGGCCTTTTTTATACATTTATTGAGTTTCTAGGCATTTAATGTGCATAATTTAAATTTGAACTACATGCACATGCTCCAGTGCACCAAAATGGGTTGAAAAATCGTATATGTGTCCTTGGGTGAATGTTTAGGTCCCATACAAGAAATGGGAATGAATTTCAAACATCTGGGCATCGTGGCTCGGCCGAAAACATTGAGAAACTTGGTTTTTAAATTCCCGTAAATCCAAAAATTGCCTAAAAATCACGAAACTTGGCATGGTGTCTTGACATGGCACCAAAATGCTGTGGTAAAATTTTTGTTCGATTTGGGACAAGTTTGGGTATAAGCTTCTTACAAACCGGAGCTTCTCTCAAGAAGGCTCATGGTTCCGATAACGGGGGATGTGTCACCTTTGTGGGCGAAACGACATACGCTTCCTCTTCCTGCCTTGATTTTTTTACAAAGGTAACAAAGACCAATAGGAGTGTCGTGCTAAAATTTGAAATTATTCCGGGTTCGTTTGGCATTTTTATACATTAATTGAGTTTTCTAGGCATTTAACGTGCATAATTCAAATTTGAACTATAGGCACATGCTCCAGTGCACCAAAATGGGTTGAAAAATCGTATATGTGTCCTTGGGTGAATGTTTAGGTCCCATGCAAGAAATGGGAATGATTTCAAACATCTGGGCGTTGTGGCTCGGCCGAAAACATTGACAAACTTGGTTTTTAAATTCCTGTAAATCCAAAACTTGCCTGAAAATCATGAAACTTGGCATGTTGCCTTGACATGGCACCAACATGCCGTGGTAAAAATTTTGTCCGATTTTTTAAAGGCGCACAGATTAACAACCAACAAAGTCATTTTGGAACAAAGAGCTACCACGTTACAATCGGAAACACAAGTGCTATTCAAACCGTGGGCGTTATACTAACCATTTACGTGCCGCCACGCGTCCCCATTTTTATTGGCTAGGAGGCGACGTGTGGGGTAGCTATTTGAGTAGACGGGAGGCGTGGAGCAGACCGCTGCGCAGGCTCACCGGGAGGCGAGCCCTTTGACCTCCATCCGCTGCCCACCTTGCTCCTAACTTCTCCATTAATGGCGCCCGAGCCCTGGTTTTAATGGCGTGGCTAGGCCTCAGTCGACTGAGATTTAAGAGAGAGAAAAGAAAATCTGAAAAGAAAATTTTGCATGGATCTTGATGTAAGATCTCACGGACATAGCATCGACTGAGACTTAGCAAGAATGATATATATGAAGACGATGGCAATGGATAATAATAATTGTCTTACATATTCAGGAAGATAATTAAAGATGCCACATGCGGCAATGCCCAAAAGACACAAGGGCAAAAGAAGGAAGACACAAACAACGATCTGGGTCGCTGCTCTCTACTTCACCTCGATCTACTACACCATCTTCATCATTTTGTCCACCTTGATCACCTTCACGTCCTCAATCCATCGCTTGTGAGCATCCACGGATTCCTCGAGGAGCATGTCACGCTCGATGCGGAGATTAGCATTCTCGTCCATAAGTTTCCTGACCATGACGACCATCTTCTCCAACACGACAGTTGTCTCCTCGTGCTGCTTCGCCCTGCTGGCGATCTTCGCGCTCAGCAGGTCGCGCTCGGTGCGGAGCCTCACCTTGTCACCCCGTAGTCCCCGGATGACGCCGGTGGACTTATCCAACGTGGCATAGCTCTCCTTCTGTAGCTTCGCCCAGCGGGGGATGTCATCGTCCATCAGCTTATTGAGCATAGCACGCATGCGCCTGTGAGAGCCCTCGAGTGCCCGCGATAGATCCATCCAGGCCGCCGCGACGCGGCAGGACCTCTCTGCTGCTTCAGCGGCACGGCGGGACATCTGTGTCGCTTCCGCGGCGCGGCCGGACCACTCTGCTGCTTCGGCGGCATGGTGGGACCTTAGTGCTGCTTCGGCGGCGCGGCGGGACCTCCGTGCTGCTTCGGAGGCGCGGCGGGACCTCTCGGCTGTTATCGCGGCGAGGCGGGACATCTCTGCTGCTTCGCTCGCCGCTCCATGGTCATTTCTCGACCAAGAACTCCTCAATTAACGGAATATTTCTAATAGCTCCCTAAATATTGGGAGGATATGTTTTAAAGAGAAATCACCATGTGCATTTCCCTCAATTTACATGGATCGAAGATCCATACGATTTATTTAGATGAGAAACATTTGGGTTGGCATTAATAATGGCATGATGACATGATGCAATGATGAAATGCAACAACCAAATAAAACACACGGCGAAACTCAAAATACATGGAAGGCATCTGGAGCATCGGTCTCGGCCTTTGCAGCATCGGTCTCGGGCTGTCACAACACTCCCCCACTTACAAGAGATCTCGCCCCGAGATCTAAGAATGAGAAGAGGAAGAGAAAAGAGCAAGAGTAAGAGGTAAAAAATTAGTTGCTTCTTGGACAAACAAGTGAAACCAACAAACCTCAGAGGTGTTGAACAACTTGAAAGAAAGAATACCACGGAGATGAACAAAGTTGAAGCATTTCGTAGAAAAGAGAGGCAAGACTTGATATGATGAAAAGAACTTGAAAAGGGGACACAACACTCCGGTTAAATGGATAAGCAAGGAAAAGAGCATGATCTTGTCAAAACGAGATGAAGGTTCGAAGAGAGCAGCCTCACAATGCCTCCGGAATAATTGAAAGAATTGAATGAAAAGAACGGAGAAGAGAATGACAACCTCTCCCACAATTGAATTTGGCAAGCATCCTTACAACGAAGGATTGGACGGAGTCGTTGGAAAATCAACAATGAAAAAGAATAAGCTTGTTGTGGGCTTATGGATAACATCTCAACATTATGAGGTGACAACCGGCCACTAACGGAAACAATTGATTACTTGAGATCTCGAAGAGATGAAAACCTCTTTCACCGAGAAGAGAAGGAGAAACTTGGATCAATGATAAGCACCACAATAGCAACAATCTTTAGGATAGGCTTTAGGTGAAAAATAACCCAAGATAACTCATTCCTGAACGAAGAGAAAAAAGATGGGTTTAAATATCTCGTTCTTGACAACTCGTGGTTATGATACACGAAGGGACATTGTCAAGAAAGACATAACACCTCCTCTAAAGACAAGGTAGAAAGGATTTGCACTTTGAAATGCAAGACGAATGTGACGCCCCTGCTCGACCGTGCACTAATCATACATGCAAACGTGCACGCTCGAGATCAGAGACTCACGGGAAGATATCACAACACAACTCTAAACTCAAATTTAAACACAAATCTTCATACAACAAAACCAGGGGGGTCACGAAGACCCGAATACATTAGTCATACACACAAATAATATCTGGGTACAGACATAGTTAGTCAAGTTTGCCTTAAGAAGGCTAGCACAAACAACGACACTGATCGAAAATGCGAAGGCCTCCTGCCTAGGGCCTCCGAACTACTCCTGGTCGGCTGGGTCAACCCAGTAGTACGTGCCTCCAGGACTCTCCTGGTAGTAGTCTCCTGCGGTGGCGTCTGGCTCCGGGACTCCGTCGACTGATCACAGCAAATGGGTATGGGGAAAAAGATAGCAAAGCAACCGTGAGTACTCATCCAAAGTACTCGCAAGACTGACATCAGAACTATACTAATTATGCATCGGTATCAAAGGAATGGGACTATATCTTTGGACTAAACTGCAGAAATGCTGGAACAGAGGGGGAAAGACCTAGCCTATCGAAGACTAGCATCTTGAAGCAATCTTGCAGCATCAGAAGAGAGTAGAGTATAGTAACATATAATAGCAATCATATTTTAATTATGCCCTGAGATCCTTCCTCGACTACCCTGTGAGAAAGTGATCCCGAGAGCAGTAGTAACAGTTTAATATTGTAACAGTATCCATTTGTAGTTGTAGCGGATCAAGATACAACTCCGAGCGTCCTGTTACCGTGGACACGGCTATTCAAATAGATAACTTCCCTGCAGGGGTGCACTACTGTTACCCAACACGCTTGATCACATCTGGCCGGACACACTTGCTGGGTAATACCCGACCTCGGGTGATCGACACGACGCAATCCTACCTAGGCTCAGCAGAGAGGTCAACACGCCGGTCTAAATCCTAAGCACGAAGGGGTCTTGGGCCATCGCCCTTCGCACTCCTGCACGTTGCGTGACTGGCTGGGGCCCAGGCGTGACACTGAATACACCAGTGACGTAACCAGCCCACCCCAGCAATCAGCCCGCATCTCTAAGCTGTGACGTCTGAAGAGCTTTCGGCTGATACATACGACGTAGAGGGTCCCATAACCATTATCCCACGTGGTGGTAGTGCGTATAGGGCTAACGACCCACTCAGATCAAATACCCAAATCCGTTAGGCGTATTTAGTAACTCGCAGAGACGATTAGGGTTCCTGTCGCTCTGACTTGGTAACACATAACGCGCGGGTGCTCTTGGAGCCGACTCTTCTTTAATGTTATTCTCTCGCGGGCACCCTTGGGGCCAGCCCGACTTTAACAGTTTAAAGTATTGCATTATGTAAACATTTCCGCGATCATCACCCAGAGTGATCACGGCCCGATATCAAGCATGGCAAACGGACAAGGGTGTTGGGCCACCGATGAATCAATGACAAAGCTAACTAAACATCATGGGACAATAGGTAGGTATAAGCAACATGCGACAAAATCAGGCTATGCATCAGAATAGGAGCTATCGGAATAACAACAGAAGCAATTCTAATGCAAGCATAAGAGAGAAGAAGTGGGCAATATCTGGATGATCAAGGGGGTTTTGCTTGCCTGGAAGCTTTGCTGAGAGGGGCTGGTCGTCTGAAGGCTGCTCGTCTGGAGCGTAGTCATACTCAGCTGCGTCGGCGGCGGTCTCGGCGTCTATCGGGAGAAAAGGAGGGGGAAGAAATAATAAATTCATGGCAACAATGCAACAACGATGCATGACATGCCTAAATGATATGCATAGGTGATATATTGCCTATCTATTTGTATTAGATAATTTAGAAATTTATTTGAGATTATTTTACTAAGGTCATGCACTATTCATTTATCGAATACGGGAAAAAAGTTCCATGTTCATCTAGATAGGAGTGATGGTCAAGCATTTTGACCACATATTTGGATTCTTCATATTTTTCTGATCATTTTTCATATATAAATTATTTTCATCCGAGTTACGGTTTAATTTATATGATTTTTCAAAGTTTTAATCATTTTCTGGATTTATTTAATTCGAATTATCCGAAACAGTGTTAGATGACGTCATCATGGCGTCACAGTGACGTCAGCGGTCAAACTCGGCTGGGCCAGGTCAAACCTGACCAGTGGGACCCACTGGTCAGTGGCACAAAAGTTAATTAGGATTAAATTAAACTAATTAACGATTAATTAGGGGGTGGGGCCTACTATCAGTGACTAATTAGTAATTAATTTAATTAACAAATTAATTAACATTTTATTTATTTATAAAAATGTTTTATTACACGTGGGGCCCGCATGTCAGTGGCTGGGCCAGCCCAGTCAGCAGTTGACTGGGTCAACCCAGTCAAGTGGGGCCAGTGGGGCCCGCTGGCAGCGTCACAGGGGTGGGCCCGACCGTGCCACGTCGGCGACGGCCACCGGAGTCGCGCCGGCGAGGCAGAACGAGGCGGCGCGCGTCAGGACAGCGACAGGTTTCGCCCACAGAGCACGGGGAAGAGCGCGGTTTAGCCCATTCGAACGGGCGTTCGACGCCGCGGCGACTGGTGGCCGTGGCAGGGGCTGCGGAGGCCAGGTTCGTCGGCGGCGAGCTCATCGGCGGACGGCTGGAGTCGGGCGTGAGAGGAAACGGCGAGGCGGGCGCGCTCGAGTCAAACGGCTAGGCCAGAGGGCATCAACGCGCGCGGGCGAGCACGATGGGCAGCGGCGCATGACCATTTAGTCACCGGACGGCTGCCGGCGACGAGCTCGCGCGGCGGCGGGCTCGGGCATGTCGGGATCGGGCACTAGAGGTTGAAATCGATGGCGAGAGGGGAGGAGGAACGGGCAGAAGCTCACTGGGATCCGGTAGGCGAGCTAAGCGGGCGCGGGGGAGGCTCGGGGCGGCCGAAATTGATGGCGGCAGTGGCGGACGGCGTCGGGGAAGAAGAGGTCGAGGGCGTCGCCTTGGTGCTTCCCCGGGCAAATGAGCGGGCGGAGGCGATGAGGTCGAGCACGGGGAGGATGCCGGACCGGTCGGAACGGCGAGAGGAGGACGGTGGCGACGGCTATGCCGGCGGCGTGTCCATGGCAGCGTCGGGCGAGGTGGGAGAGGGCGAGGGAGAGGGGAAAAGATCTGAGGGGGGACGGCTAGGGTTGCCGTGGTGGTGGTCCTATCCACCCCGCCGCCCTGTAGCGACGCGGGGCGAGGGGACGCGGCTGCGACGGTGACTGGCGACGGGCGCGGGCGCACGCGGGCGACCGAGGATGAGCAGTAGGAGGATACGCCGGGGTGGGCTAGGCCGTTTTCTGTTTTGACTAAGGCCCAGGTGCGGCGGCCCTTTTCTTTTTCTCCTTTTCTTTTCTGTTTTCTCTTTTTTTCTTTTCTGTTTGCATTTTCTTTTTGCTCCAAAAAACTTTTGTAAAATGTGAGATTAGGCTCAATAAATACAGTGCAATATTAACTATTATCAGAAACTGGTTTGGGGACAATATAATTTATTTGTAATTTTAATAAACAAAATGGTATTAAGTAATGCTGTTTTGATGATGTTAGAGTCATCTAGGTATTTTAGGTGATATTGTTTTTCTTAACATAACTAGCTATGGATTATTCATTTTTGTTTCCAAATTGGAACAACTTTTATTTTCACTTTAAATTTGAATTTCAATTTGAATTGGAATTTGAAATGAGATATGATGCAAATAATGATCAAGCACTGTTAAGTATGGTGACTTGGCATTATCAAAAGGTGATCACTGTAGCTTAATTACATGGGGTGTTACAACGAAGAATACTTGAGCTCCTAAAACAAAACATGTGTTCAACACCATGTATCTTTAGGAGTATAACTTGGCAAATCTTGACTTCGAGAGAGAACCAAGACTTGATATAATGCAAGGGAGAAAGAATTTTGAAGAATACTTTGAGAATGAATTAAATCCTTAACGAACCACCATGAAGAACCTCTCGAAGGACTCCGGATAGATAGCCAGATGATCGCAATGAAAGAAAAGTTGAAAAGAACAAGGTGAAGCCTTGCAACGATTTCCTTGGAACACCTTGATAACAAAGAAATGAAGCTTCGAAATGAGATAACCGATACTACTTGGAACTCCGGAAGAAAAGATGAAGCAAAGGAACCGAGATTTCATTCATCATGAACAAAACTCCGGACGAAGGAATTAATTCACCTTGAGGAAACAAAAATAAGAATTACGTTATGCTTATCCTTATCATAATAAATTGATGAAAAGCAACGGATTGGCATACTACTTATTCTTCTTGAAAAGATTGAAGAGAGATATTGCGCAACCTTGGGAAGGTTTTCAACGAACCACTAGTAGGATTTTGGAAATAAACGAATGAATTGGTACGATACAAAGGAAGAGGAATCTTGAACGAACCACCGTAATAAATGACAATGAACGAAGAAAAGAGATGGAGTCACTGTGAAGAATTAGAAAACGCACGAAGATACTTGAGGGAATTTAGATACAAGAGAACGAAGAGATCACGAGCTCATTAGAGGATACTTGAACAAAGCGCCGGAAGAATTTGAGAACGAGGGATGAACGTTGAGAATGGAGAATTCTTCTGAAATGACGGCCTCCGGAGAATCGAAAATGGAAAGAACTCATGAGATGCTCTAGATGGGTATGAAAAGAATTTCTCATGATTAGAAATGATTTAACATGATGGCATCAAGCTTGAATCATGAATCTTGAAGAGAACGGACCAAGATTAAGAGAAACTCTTCTTTGGTCTTCAAAAGCTGAGAGTGACGACGAGAGACACCACCAAAATAGTTGAGACACTCCGGAACAATGAAGAATATTAAGGTTGAGCCAAAGATGACAAGAATTTGAAAGCGATCTTGGAGAAGGCAATTGACTGATGGAATCCATTCTTACGTCAAACTTTGAAATAATTTGAGAATAGCACCGAAAAAATTAGAAGAGTCAGGTAAGATCCTGGGAAAAGACCTGTGGGTTAGGGCTCACTCAAAAGAAACACTGTTGGAACAACTGCTTGAGATAGGAATTGCACTGGTTGAATTAAATGGCTTGAGAGAAATAACAACCTCGAAATATGTCGAACGGATCCTGAATGAAAACACAAATTTTCTGAGATATCTTCGGCACTCCAGAGAGAAATAGAGAGAGTGAATGATTAAGAGGTGCACCGGCATGGGAAAGCATTTGAAACGATGAAAGGGATATGATCAACACCGAAAGTTTGAATTGAATCCACCGGAAAAGAAAACGAGAATGAAAGAATGTTGAATTTGTAGCTCATGAACATCTTCACGAGAAAATCACCGGCCAAGAACATTGAAGGAAAAAGACTGAAGAGACTACACAAGAATAAAATGGATACATGATTTGGGAATTTTTACTCCGTGAAGAAAAAGGGTGGGAGGGTGGGAAAAAGAAAGACAACTTGGGACGGTTCCTAACGGAGTTCTTTTCACCCGTCTTAAACAAAGATAGATCTTGCAATTGGAGAAGAACATCGAATTAACTTAAAGAGAAGCACCTCGGATGAAAGAGAATTAATGTGAGAATCCTGATGATCAAGAAGGATTAGCACTCCCATAGAAATATGAGAGCACCGCTTAGGAAAGGTATGGAATCAACACTTGACTTTGAAGCAACTCGAATACCACAACTCAAAACAAAACAAAGGATGTGGCTTGCAGAATAAGCCAGAACAAACATATGATAGAGATTTCATCTGAAATTTTCGTGGTGGGGCCCACACGGGCTCGATCGTACAACGACCATCAAGTACATTGCTGCCCTTGACATACGAAGCATCCCCGAGCCATAGCAAAGCTACAAGGGCTCTTTAAGACACCACGAGACCACTATAAAAACGACCATGAGCAGGCGGACCACTAGACATCGAACCCCAATCTCATATCATGCATGTGTTAGAAAGATATCCTGGGTATCTACTTGAATTCCCACCTAAGAACTACCGAAACTTCTTGGTCATGCGATCAGGTTGTGGGTCCAGGAACCAACTCAGCAAACAACAACCTAATCAGTTGCAACTGCATCCGCAACCCTTAACACACAACCGAGAAACTTCGCAAATTCATTTACCTCAGACCTTCGAAAACACAGCGATACTAGTCACGGTGGATCATCCGAGCTATCTCCACCAGTACTGGGGAAAAGTCACGGCACTATTTGCCACCACAAAAAGTATAGAAGCGTTTCGATGTCGGCGTCCTCTGGTATTCAGGAACTAAAACGATAGCAAATGTGACAAGAACCCCTTGGAGCTCAACTCCCCGGGTCCAATCCATACGGTCAGGAGGCACTAAGAACATAATTCTGTCACACCGATATCGCAACGATTCCGAAAATACCCGCGTTATCCTAAAAAAAATTGAGTGAGAAGAGTAGTATAATCAAAACACCTACGTCACAATTCCTCACCAGAGCGATGAAGAGCATAAAGAGTAAAAAGAATTCCTACTCTCCGATATATAACTAGAATCAAAATAGTTTTTCTTTTCTAGACTCGTCAATGGTTCGATCAATCAAGGGGGCTCCTGCGGTCGGTAGAGGCTCTGATACCAACTTGTCACGCCCAATATGCGGGTCTATCCTCAAGGAACTTGGAAGTTCCACCAAGGATAGAAGCGCATATCGAAGACGCTTCTCAAGGTGGATATCATTACAACATACCATGTACTGAATAGATGAGAATACCAGATAAAGGCTTACACTCGCCACAAGCTACAACATGAATACATCAATACCTCAATACATAGCAATCATCATACAGAAGAGCAGGATCCGACTACGGATGAAATCAAACGAAAAAGAAGAACGACATCCACCCTGCTAGTCCCAGGCTGCCAATCGGGAACCCATCCTATGATCGATGAAGAAGAAGAAGCAGAAGAAGAACTTCAAATAGAACAAGCATCGCTCTCACGTCAAAGCATCGCGTTACCTGTACCTGCAACTATTGTTGTAGTAATCTGTGAGCCACGAGGACTCAGCAATCCCATAACCACGGGTAACAAGACTATCAAAGCTTAAATGGGTATGGAAGGGTAAGGTGGTGAGGTTGCAGCTGTTGGAAATATGCCCTAGAGGCAATAATAAATTGGTTATTATTATATTTCCTTGTTTGTGATAATCGTTTATTATCCATGCTATAATTGTATTGATTGGAAACTCAAATACATGTGTGGGTACATAGACAACACTGTGTCCCTAGTATGCCTCTAGTTAACTAGCTCGTTGATCAAAAGATGGTGAAGGTTTCCTAGCCATGGACATGAGATGTCATTTGATAACGGGATCACATCATTAGGAGAATGATGTGATGGACAAGACCCAAACTGTAAACGTAGCATATGATCGTGTCAGTTTATTGCTATTGTTTTCTGCATGTCAAGTATCTGTTCCTATGACCATGAGATCATGCAACTCCCTGACATCGGAGGAGTACCTTGTGTGTATCAAACGTCGCAACGTAACTGGGTGACTATAAAGGTGCTTTACAGGTATCTCCGAGGATGTCTGTTGGGTTGGCATGGATCAAGACTGGGATTTGTTACTCCGTGTGACGGAGAGGTATCTCAGGGCCCACTCGGTAATACAACATCACAATGAGCCTTGCAAGCAATGTGACTAAAGTGTTAGCCACGAGATCTTGTATTACGGAACGAGTAAAGAGACTTGCCGGTAACGAGATTGAACTAGGTATAGAGACACCGACGATCGAATCTCGGGCAAGTAACATACCGAAGAACAAAGGGAACAACATACGGGATTAACTGAATCCTTGACATAGAGGTTCGACCGATAAAGATCTTCGTAGAATATGTAGGAGCCAATATGGGCATCCAGGTCCCGCTATTGGTTATTGACCGTAGAGGTGTCTCGGTCATGTCTACATAGTTCTCGAACCCGCAGGGTCTACACACTTAACGTTTGGTGACGATATAAGTATAGTTGAGTTGTTATGTTGGTGACCGAAAGTTGTTCGGAGTCCCGGATGAGATCCCGGACATGACGAGGAGCTCTGGAATAGTCTGGAGGTAAATATTGATATATGGGATAATAGTGTTTGGTCTCCGGAAGGGTTCCGGAATTCACCGGAAGGGGTTCCGGATGTTTCCCGAAATGTTCGGGTACGAGAACACTTTATTTGGGCCAAGGGGTAAAGCCCACGAGGCTTTAGGAAGGTGCAAAAGGAAGTTTTGCGGAGGCCAGGGGCCAGACGCCAGGGACCCTGGCGTCTGGGGCCAGACGCCGAGGACCCTGGCGTCTGGGGCCAGACGCCGAGGACCCTGGCGTCTGGTCCTGGAGTCCGAGCAGGACTCTTGCCTTGCGGGCCAAACTGACTTTGAGGAGGCTCTTTCTCCAAGTTTCGACCCCAGGGCTCAACATATAAATAGAGGGGCAGGGCTAGCACCTGGGATACATCAAGATTTCCCCAAGCCGTGTGCGGCAACCCTAACCCTCTAGTTCCTACGTCATAATCTCCGTAGCGCTTGGCGAAGCCCTGCAGAGATTGTTCCTCACCACCATCACCACGCCGTCGTGCTGCCGGAACTCATCTACTACTTCACCATCGCTCGCTGGATCAAGGAGGTGAAGGCGTCATCAAGCCGTACGTGTGTTGAACGCGGAGGTGCCGTCCGTTCGGCACTAGTTCGTGATCGGTTCGAGGGACGACTTGCGATTTGGATCACGGAGACGTTCGACTACATCAACCGCGTTTCTTAACGCTTCCGCTTAGCGATCTACAAGGGTATGTAGATTCACTCTCCCTCTCGTAGATGCTCATCACCATGGATAGATCTTGTGTGTGCGTAGGAAATTTTTTGTTTCCCATGCAACGTTCCCCAACAGCAGCAAGCACTAAGCATTGTATGGTGGCTAATTTACGAGTACAAGAATAAGAAGAGTAAACTAAGCATAATGGTCGCAACTAATAATGATCAAGAAGTGATCCTGAACACCTACTTACGAGTCAAACATAACCCCACCGTGTTCTCTTCTCGAACTTACTCGAAAAGAGACGATCACGGTTACGCACGCGGTTGGTGTATTTTAATTAGAATTAGTGTCAAGTTCTCTACAACCGGAGGTCATAAATTTCCAAGTCACCACATAACCGCGGGCACGCCTTCGCGAAAGATTTAACCCCGCAGGGGTGCTCCAAGTAGTCCATTATAAATTACCACACGCATCCGATGGAACATCCTCACACCATGATAACACGATGCTTACGATAAGGAATCCCGGTGGACAAGCCACTCGTAAAAGGTAAAACTAAACCAGCAAGACCTCCCGACGTGTCGACGATCCCGATAGGAGCCGCGTATCTCGTTCTCAGGACACGGCGAATAAGTGATGCGTACAGGTGCTAAATACCCCAAGTTGCCAAGGGGCGGCCCCGCACAGTGCTCTAGTTTTGGACCAGCACCATCAGCACTGGCCCACCTATATTATGTGGAATTAAGAATCCTCGAGGTGATCAGCCCCTATGAATTAATTAATTAATTTTAGTATTATTATGTGGGCATATTTTAAAACCAAAGTTGGGCCTTGCTGGAGAATTTTATCCTAAAACGAATGATCAGGGGGGTTCTCATATGCCCCACATGTGTTAGAAGCGCTCATCAAGGAACATAACACCGGTATTACGGAAACTAGGGCGGCATGAGTGAAACAAAACACCAGGCAAAAGGCCGAGCCTTCCACCCACAACCAAGTATATAGATGCATTAATTAAATAAGAGATATTGTGATATCCCACGATATCCATGTCCCAACATGGAATAACCTGCAACTGCACCTGCAACTAGCAATGCTATACAAGAGGCTGAGCAAAGCGGTAACATAGCCAAACAACGGTTTGCTGGGATGGTGGAAGGATAGAGGCTGTATCATGGCAATTTGGGAGGCTGACAAACAAGTGGTAGGTAGCGAGACATAGCGATAGAATCAATACAACTAGCAAGCAAAGATAGTAGTGATATCCAGGGTAATGATCATCTTGCCTGAAATCCCGCTAGGAAGAAGATCGAATCCATGAAGTAGTCGAACAAGCGTAGTCGAACGGATCCTCACAACTCCGGAACGCAACCGGAACTATCGAGAAGAAGCAAACGACATGGTAAACACACAAGCATAAACATGGCATGATGCACAAACAAGTATGATGCATGTCCGGTTTAATGAGGCATGGCATGGCAAGAGTGCAACAAACAATACTACATATTAAGTGAAGCTCAATATGCAACGGGTTGCATATTGACGAAACTCCACATTCAATTATTTAATTCACTCCCGTTTAAACTACTCATCAATATTAAATGTTGGTTAACATGGCAAGAGGTGAAGCATAATTAATCTACCTATCTAGGCAATTTAAATGAGGCCGGAAACAACAAACAACAATTCCGGAAAATCCCCATATGCAATTTTCGAATTTGCTACTGTTCTGCCCTAAACACAATTTTATTATTATTAAACAGGGAAAATAAGTGCACCATGTTATTCTACACATTTTTCTAGACAAGTTACATATATAATTTATTTAATTCGGAGGTACGGTTATTTAGTTATGAAATAAACCATTTTAGCATGTCATGTTATATGCAATGTTATGAAGATGTTGACAAAAACATGGTATGGAACATTTGTCGCCATGGCGAAGGAATTGGGTGCCACGGCGGCGAAAATGGAAATGATGCCACGGCAACATTCCGGTTTCGGTACTCGTTGAGATGCCGGTGCAAAGGATCAAGTGTGCGGATGTGCGGAACATGCAAGAGTGACGGGAAGTGATCCCGGTTACCGGGTTCCCACGTGTCGGTGGCATGGCAAACAAGGAGCGTGCACGAGATAATTTGAACACGGTGCAAACAAGATCATCTCATACAACAATGCATTCATCCAAGGGCGGTCGTCCTGGCGTTATACCTTCGAAGCGTGCATTTTGGGGCGGAACAAGTCGATGGTAGTGGAAGTAGTGGTTCGCATTTCGGAGAGGAACTTGACGAAGCCAAGGTCTTCGGGGGTCGTCGTTGAACTTGACGAATCCCACAACGACGGTAGTGGACGTCATGGAAGTAGTGGTACACGCGGTCTTGGCGATTCCGAAAACGGCGGTAGATGTACTTGATGTCAATGTGGTCTTCGGGTACTTGACGATTCTGGTCGGGGCAATAAAACGTAGTCGACCTTGACATTTCGGTGTTGTAGCGGAATGAACGTCCGTGTAGTCTTGCCGGTGTGGGTACTTGGCGAAATCCATGAAGGCGTTCTTGGCGTCCCTGGTTGCCGAGTCGTGGCAGCGACAAGAGGGGAAAACGGGGCATCAAAGAGGGGTGGAGCTCCTGTGGGTGCCGACCATGAAGGGGCTGCTCGAGGCAGCAGCAGAAGATGGCCATGTCGGCGTCGGGGTTGAAGGCCGGTGGTGCAGAGGTGTGGTCGTGGGGACGAGGTGATCCGGTTGGTTGGAGAAGGAGGGCAGCGGGTGCAAGAGCACGACGAGCAAGGCGAGGCCGGCAGCTGTCCTGGTGCGGCCAGGGTCGAGGAAGAGGCCCACGCACTAGGGCTTGAACGCGCCATGGTGGCGTCTTGTAGAGGAGGCTCGGCGGGGCGGCGAGCAGGGGGGTTCGAAGAGGCAGGGACGGCAGCGGCGGCGCCGATCACGGGAGGCTGCGGGCGCGGTTGTTCGTCGTCCCGCCATAGCGGCTGCTGCCATGGTCGCGGGCGCGCGAGGTGCAGATGAGGAGAAGCAGGGGGCGTGAGGGAGGAGCCAGAGGAGGCGCTGGAGGGGCTCTTGCGGCCCTCTGCGTGTGGATGGCGGCGCAACCTGGAAGAGACAAGGGGATCGATTGGGTGAGGGTCTGCGGGAGCGAGGGGATAAGGAGAGATCCAAGTGGGCTTGGGCTGGCTAGGGTTAGCAGAAGAAGGTGGGCTGGGCCTTGGTGGGCTGGACTAGACTATCTCCCTCTCCCTCATTTCAAATCTCTTGCATTTACAGAAAAAGCAAGGAAAGAAAAGGAGAGAAAATAAATGGATGGACAAAGAATTTGGGCACGGGGATTATTTTCCTGGACTCACAAAATTGAGCTTGACCCAAGGAAAATGGAAATGAGCATGTGGGTGAAGTTTGAATTTAAACTCATTTGAATTTAATTCAAATGGGTTTGAATAGGAAGTGGGTGTGGAAGGTCAAAAAAAATGTTGAGAATTTTGGAGGAGCCTCGATAAATGTAATATGAATTTTTGGGGAAAGTTTGGAGAACAAACTTGAAGCAGAGAAGGCATGAGATTTATTTTGCAAGTGTGTTATGGTGATCCCAAATTAACGAAATATTTCTAAAAAATCCCTAAATATTGGGAGGATATGTTTTAAAGAGAAATCACCATGTGCATTTCCCTCAATTTACATGGATCGAAGATCCATATGATTTATTTAGATGAGAAACATTTGGGTTGGCATTAATAATGGCATGATGACATGATGCAATGCAAATGATGCGATGATGAAATGCAACAACCAAATAAAACACATGGCGAAACTCAAAATACATGGAAGGCATCTGGAGCATCGGTCTCGGCCTTTGCAGCATCGGTCTCGGGCTGTCACACTGCGGATGATTGCTCTCCCAACCTTCGTCCTCTTGAGGGAGACTTCAATATTGTACCGTGGGTGTTGAATGAGTACCTTCCTCGCCTCTTGACCATGGAGGTGGTTTGAGAGGTAATCATCGGTGAACTGCTTTGGAAAGGACTGAAAACAAAGATATGCATAAATATCTGTTCTAAATTTCGAAATGGCGCATAGGAAAAAACACAAGGTAAAAGAGTTAGTACCATCCTATAGTTGACTGATGTCTTCTTCATTGTGCAAACAAAGATCTTGTTGTTATTCAACGCTAATTTCTTTATCCAAATAATCTTTCTGAGTTTCTTGACTTGACTGATATTCATGTCCATCTCATTTCCCCATATGCAAAATGGGTCGAATAGTGGGTCTAAACCTCTGACAGCAGGACCTACATGTGCAAGACCAAATTGTTAAAATCCTAAATAATTGAATGGTTCCTGCAATTGCACAATAATGTGCTATTAGCCAAAGGACCATGCATGTGCAAACCTCGATGGTAAACCTCAATGCCTCCCATCGTTTCCCTGCAACCAATATAAGGCAGATATTGATCAGTTTAAGTGTAGTTGGCATACTATCAGTAGAATATATTAGTGAAAACTTGTACCCACAACAAATGAACATCACACTGCAGAATTGTACCAAAAAGTTAACTGGACACCACAACAAATGAAGCAAGCAGTTAACTGAGAACCACATTGCAGAATAGAACATATACTAGAAGATCATACAGTTAACCAAGCCTAGCGTGCTTAAGAACTACTAGGAAATATAGCATTTGTGTATGTTTCTCATGTATAGAGTACATCCAAATTCAATTTTATTCCTCACATGCATAACAATAAAAAAATTGCACCCACAGGAATTGAAAATCACATTTCAGAATTGAACCAAACAGTTAACTGAACATCACAACAAATGAACCAAACTGTTAACTGAACATCACATTTCAGAAGATCAGATTGCATATTAACATAACAGAGGACAATTCACTAGAAGGCACCGGAGGCGGCCTTTAGAAAACACCACGAACTATCGTATAAAGCAGCCAACCGCGTGGCGGCGTCCGCGCGTGAGGGGTTGACGGTGGCCTCGATGGCGAGGTGCTCCTCCAAGATCTGGTGGTCGGTACGCATGGCAGCCATCGCGACCTCATCCGCGCGTGCGGCCGCGATTTGCTTCACCGGTGCCAGATGCTCCTTGAGCTCCTGGCTATAATGCGTGAACCATGGCTATGGGCGGCGCTTATTTGGAGGATGGGGCAGTGATTTGGGTGGAAGATGTCACGCCGGCGGTCAAGGCTTATGGGATGGAGAAGGAGGAGGAGGATGGGGGTGGGGTGTGGATTACCTGACTATATGGACGAGGCCGCGCAGCGGGAAGGAGCGCCGCCGGCGAGGAGGCGGCGCTGCAAAGCAAGCAGTGAAGGTTTGAACTTGGAAAGGAAGGAGCAAACAGTGGAAATGTGGCTTTTGGTGGGGGGAGGGGGCGGGGACCTAGATATTTCCGCGGTTGCCGAAAATTTACGAAGGTGCAGCGAAAAACTGGCGCGCAAGAGTGGTTGACGCGCGGCCTGTGGACTATAGCCGACGAACCTTCCTGCATAAGCCATACATGAGGGAGCCCCAAGATATTTTATACTGCATCGCACACGATTGTTGCTAACAAACTGTTTGTGGTGTAATTGATTTTTTCATTTTGATTTGAAAGACAAAATGGGGTTACGGCAGGAAAGGTCGCTGTTTGAATTGCTAGAACATTTATCTGCAGTGAACATGCAACTATAGGAGTGTCATGCTAAAATTTGGAATTATTCTGGGTTCGTTCGGCATTTTTTATACATTAATTGAGTTTTCTAGGCATTTAATGTGCATAATTCAAATTTGAACTACAGGCACATGCTCCAGTGCACTAAAATGGGTTAAAAAATCGTATATGTGTCCTTGGTTGAATGTTTAGGTCCCATACAGGAAATGGGAGTGAATTTCAAACATCTGGGCGTCGTGGCTCGGCCGAAAACATTGAGAAACTTGGTTTTTAAATTCCAGTAAATCCAAAATTGCCTAAAAATCACGGAACTTGGCATGGTGTCTTGACATGGCACCAACACGCTGTGGTAAAATTTTTGTTCGATTTGAGACAAGTTTTGGTATAAGCTTCTTACAAACCGGAGCTTCTCTCAAGAAGGCTCATGGTTTCGATAGGGGATGTGTCACCTTTGTGGGCGAAACGACATACTCTGCCTCTTCCTGCCTTGATTTTTTTACAGAGGCAACAAAGACAAATAGGAGTGTCGCGCTAAAATTTGGAATTATGCCGGATTCGTTTGGCCTTTTTTATACATTTATTGAGTTTCTAGGCATTTAATGTGCATAATTCAAATTTGAACTACATGCACATGCTCCAGTGCACCAAAATGGGTTGAAAATTTGTATATGTGTCCTTGGGTGAATGTTTAGGTCCCATACAAGAAATGGGAATGAATTTCAAACATCTGGGCATCGTGGCTCGGCCGAAAACATTGAGAAACTTGGTTTTTAAATTCCCGTAAATCCAAAAATTGCCTAAAAATCACGGAACTTGGCATGGTGTCTTGACATGGCACCAAAATGCTGTGGTAAAAAATTTGTTCGATTTGGGACAAGTTTGGGTATAAGCTTCTTACAAACCGGAGCTTCTCTCAAGAAGGCTCATGGTTCCGATAAGGGGGGATGTGTCACCTTTGTGGGCGAAACGACATACGCTTCCTCTTCCTGCCTTGATTTTTTTACAGAGGTAACAAAGGCCAATAGGAGTGTCGTGCTAAAATTTGAAATTATTCCGGGTTCGTTTGGCATTTTTTATACATTAATTGAGTTTTCTAGGCATTTAACGTGCATAATTCAAATTTGAACTATAGGCACATGCTCCAGTGCACCAAAATGGGTTGAAAAATCGTATATGTGTCCTTGGGTGAATGTTTAGGTCCCATGCAAGAAATGGGAATGATTTCAAACATCTGGGCGTCGTGGCTCGGCCGAAAACATTAACAAACTTGGTTTTTAAATTCCTGTAAATCCAAAACTTGCCTGAAAATCATGAAACTTGGCATGTTGCCTTGACATGGCACCAACATGCCGTGGTAAAAATTTTGTCCGATTTTTTGAAGGCGCACAGATTAAGAACCAACAAAGTCATTTTGGAACAAAGAGCTACCACGTTACAATCGGAAACACAAGTGCTATTCAAACCGTGGGCGTTATACTAACCATTTACGTGCCGCCACGCGTCCCCATTTTTATTGGCTAGGAGGCGACGTGTGGGGTAGCTATTTGAGTAGACGGGAGGCGTGGAGCAGACCGCTGCGCAGGCTCACCGGGAAGCGAGCCCTTTGACCTCCATCCGCTGCCCACCTTGCTCCCAACTTCTCCATTAATGGCGCCCGAGCCCTGGTTTTAATGGCGTGGCTAGGCCTCAGTCGACTGAGATTTAAGAGAGAGAAAGGAAAATCTGAAAAGAAAATTTTGAATGGATCTTGATGTGAGATCTCACGGACATAGCATCGACTGAGACTTAGCAAGAATGATATATATGAAGACGATGGCAATGGATAATAATAATTGTCTTACATATTCAGGAAGATAATTAAAGATGCCACAAGTGGCAACGCCCAAAAGACACAAGGGCAAAAGAAGGAAGACACAGACAACGATCTGGGTCGCTGCTCTCTACTTCACCTCGATCTACTACACCATCTTCATCATTTCGTCCACCTTGATCACCTTCACGTCCTCAATCCATCGCTTGTGAGCATCCACGGATTCCTCCAGGAGCATGTCACGCTCTATGCGGAGATTAGCATTCTCGTCCATAAGTTTCCTGACCATGACGACCATCTTCTCCAACACGGCAGTTGTCTCCTCGTGCTGCTTCGCCCTGCTGGCGATCTTCGCGCTCAGCAGGTCGCGCTCGGTGCGGAGCCTCACCTTGTCACCCCGTAGTCCCCGGATGACACCGGTGGACTTATCCAACGTGGCATAGCTCTCCTTCTGCAGCTTCGCCCAGCGGGGGATGTCATCGTCCATCAGCTTATTGAGCATAGCACGCATGCTCCTGTGAGAGCCCTCGAGTGCCCGCGATAGATCCATCCAGACCGCCGCGACGCGGCAGGACCTCTCTGCTTCTTCAGCGGCACGACGGGACATCTGTGTCGCTTCCGCGGCGCGGCCGGACCACTCTGCTGCTTCGGCGGCATGGTGGGACCTTAGTGCTGCTTCGGCGGCGCGGCGGGACCTCCGTGCTGCTTTGGCGGCGCGGCGGGACCTCTCGGCTGTTATCGCGGCGAGGCGGGACATCTCTGCTGCTTCGCTCGCCGCTCCATGGTCATTTCTCGACCAAGAACTCCTCCCACGGTCCATGGCAGACGCAAGGAAGGACGAAGACTTGTTTGTTTGTTGATGAGGAATTGAGTAGGAATGTGCAGTCATTTTCGAGTAGGTGGTATTTATAACCTAGTAATAAGCTGCTAAGTGGGAAAACGTTTAGGTTTTCATCGGTGTGAACAGGTTTGCAATTACATATCGGTGTGAATCGGAGTAATTTGGAATGTGACGGGAAAGAAGCTCAAAATTATTTGACGGTTCCGGTTTGGAAGTGCGGCACGATTCCCGGATGGTGTAATTAACGTGGGCAATCGTTCTCGGATGCGTACGTGGCATGTGCACCGCAATCGGCGATGTCAGCACACGACTTGTTCCATCAACCGTGTGCGCTTGTTATTACCATTGCGCACAATTCTTTTAATTAGAATGTGTGCCCGTATATCGCAGACTCCTTGATCTGGCTGACCGTTTCTGTTGTGTTGGGTAATCGCAAATAGTTCATCTGAGCGAACCGCATGCCATATATCGCACACACCTTGATCTGCCTGACCGTTTCTGTTGTGTTGGGTAATAGCAAACAGTTCATCCGAGTGAACTGTATGCCGTGTATCGCACACACCTTGATTTGACTGACCGTGTTTGTTGTTCTGTCTTATCGCAAACAGTTTGTATGGATCAACTGTATGCCACGTATCGCACGCGCGTCTCTAATCTGAATCATGTTTGTTGTTCTGTCTTATCGCAAACAGTTCGTATGGATCAACTGTATGCCACGTATCGCACACGCGTCTCTAATCTGAATCGTTTTTTATGTCTCCGGCATCGCAAACAGTTCATCTTATTGCTGACAGTTTTAGTATGACACTATTTGCGATTAATGCATCACACACAGTTTGGTCGCGGGATCTCTGATTGATGTGTCGCGTTAGGACCTTCCTGTAGTAGTGGCCAAACCAAATCGATAGATCGGAGAGAAATACAAAGCTATAATAATCATGCATAAAAGAGTTCAGAGAAGACTCAAATATTTCTCATGAATAATCTGATCATAAACTCACAATTCATCGGATCCCAACAAACACACCGCAAAAGAAGATTACATCGGATAGAACTCCAAGAACATCGAGGAGAACATGGTATTGAAGATCAAAGAGAGAGAAGAAGCCATCTAGCTACTAGCTATGGACCCGTAGGTCTGTGGTAAACTACTCACACATCATCGGAAGGGCAGCAAGGTTGATGAAGAAGCCCTCCGTGATAGATTCCCCCTCCGGCAGAGTACCGGAAAAGTCCTCCAGATGGGATCGCGGAAGAACAGAGGCTTGCGGTGGTGGAAAGGTTTTCTCTTCTGTCTCTCTGGTATATTGGGAATATTTGAGAATTTATAGCATTGGAATTAGGTCAGGAGGGGCAACGAGGGGCCCACAAGCCTGGGGGGCGCGCCCTACCCCCCTGGGCGTGCCCTCCAGGCTTGTCGCCTCCTCGTGGCTCTTCTGGTCTTCTCCTGAAGCTTCGTGGGTCTCTTCTGGTCCAGAAAAAATTAATCCAAAGTTTTTTTTTCTCGTTTGGACACTTTTTGATAATGATTTTCTGAAAAGGCAAAAACAAGCAGAAAACAGCAATTGGCACTGGGCACTGGGTTAATAGGTTAGTCCCAAAAAATGATATATAATGGCATATAATTGCATATAAAACATCCAAGATTTATACTATAATAGCATGGAACAATCAAAAATTATAGATACGTTGGAGATGTATCACTTATGTGTGATAGAGCGTATCATATCACGGGGTTTGGATGCACCGGCGATGTTTGCACCAACTCTTGATGTGAGAAAGGGCAATGCACGGTACCGAAGAGGCTAGCAAATTGCGGAAAGGTGAGAGTGCGTATAATCCATGGACTCACATTAGTCATGTAAGTGCATCAAGTGCCCCCTTAGTGGTTTTGGAGTATTGAAGACAAATAGGTTGAGGAACTAATGTGTTTGTGAGTATACACAGGAGACAGAGTCCCTGAAGATTTGGTTTAACACATGGAAGACGACCCCTAAAAATAGATTTCTTCAAGTGAAGAATTTGATGATGAAATTGGTACGGCCTTTGAAGAAATTGATGTGAAGACTTTGAAGCTTGAAGACTTTGGTTTTCGTAGTTTCTTTTCTTCTTATTTGAGTCATAGGAAAAATCGTACTGTTAAAGGGGGTCTAGGTGAAACATATTTCACATTTCCAAAGTGATGCTCAAACCTTCTCAAACCTATACACACAAAAGCCGCTTCGAGTGAAGCCTTTGGAAATCTCCAGTACAGCTGACGCATTTGCTAGCGACAGTGATGAAGTTCAACTGGTCGCTGACGAGTTTGGTCAGGCTGAGGAGTTAGGAGTTCGCCAGTGCGATCTGCCTACCGTGAGGAAATTGAGTGCCCTGACGAAATTGAGAGTTCAATTTTCAGACCGTTGCTGCGCCGCGTGCCAACTGTCGAGTGGATCCTTATCCTGACAACGGTCGAATCAGACAAGGGCATTTATGACAATTCATGTCGGGTTGCCCCCTGGCTATAAATAGCCGCCCCCACAACCACTTGTTGGTTGGCTGCTCCGAGAGAACTTGACACTTGTCATTTGAGAGCAACCCATCCTCTGACGACTTTGATAGAACCCAAGTGAGGAAAACCCAACCAGAGCCTAAGTGACTGAGCATCACTGAAGAGATTGATCTGTGTGATCCGACGCTTGTTACCTTTGAGGACTGTCATTCCTCCAGACGGTTAGGCGTCATGTTCTGAGCACCCAAGAGTAATTGTGGCGTGCCGGTGAACAAGTCTGTGAAGGTTTTGGAAGTCTACCTTGAAGACTTACCACGAGTGATTGGGCGTGGTCTAAGTGACCTTAGCTCAAGAGGAATACAGTGAGGACTAAGTGTTCTCTGAGTTGCGACTCAGCCGCCTCAATCAGACGTATAGTTGATACAATAGCTGGAACTGGTCTACCAAATTTCATTGTCTTCACCGAGCCAACCTGGTTTCAAATTCCTCACCCTCCCTTACTTTATTCCGCTGCTGAAGAATTTGTGATCTATCCTCTGACGAATTTGAACTGAAGTATTTGATCATACTATCATTTATTTCCTCAGTTCATATTCTTCATGCGCGTATGATTGTATGATTGCATGTTCTTCACCCTTATGTATCCTGTTCTCATGTACTCTGATTCTGTGATGACTTAGTTTCCCTTGCGTTTCTATTTCTTCATTCTGATCTTCGTCAAATTTATCAGAGTTTGACGAATTTCTAATAATCTCCCATTCACCCCCCTCTGGGAGATAACATGCGCTTTTAATTGGTATCAGAGCAAGGTACTCCCTTGTTCTGTGTGATTTTGGTTTAACCACCTGGAGTTTTAGTTATGTCGACCGCAGGTATGATCAAGGTCTCCGCTGCGTGCCCCATCTTCGATGGCACAGACTATCCCTACTGGAAGAGCAAGATGCGAATGCATCTTGAGGCTATTGACAACGATCTCTGGTTCGTCGTCGAGAACGGCGTCCCCACCATTTCACCAAGTATCAATGCTGCTGACGTGAAGTGATTCAAGCAACTGGATTCTCAAGCGAAGAAAATCATTTGTGGTCATCTCAACAAAGGATAGTATGGCAGAGTGAGTGCACTGGAAACCTCGAAGCTTATCTGGGACCAGCTTTCAAAAGTGAATGAGGGTGTTTCTATTCAACGTGACTCCCGAGTTGATGTTCTGCGCAATCTCTTCAATCGTTTCAAAAGACTCGACAACGAAAATGTGCAGCAAACCTTCGACCGCCTCACTGATATCTCCAATGAGCTTCAAGCTCTTGGTGCTGCTGACATCACCGATCATGAGGTGGTGAAGAAATTGCTGAGGTCTCTAGATAGTTCCTTCGACACTTTGGCACTGATGATACAAGAATGCCCTGATTACAAGTCACTGGATCCTGCTGACATTCTTGACAGGCTCAACACACATGAATTTCAGCAAGTAGAGAAGAGAGATATGTATGGACCCAGCTATGGTCGCCCTCGCGCTCTGAAGGCTAAAGCAAAAGCCAAGGCTATTTCTTCATCTGAAGAAGAAGAGGAATATGAGAGCAGTTCTGACAGTGCTGAGGAAATTGGCAGAGAACTGGCTATGCTGGTGAAGAAGTTCCAGAAGTTTCCCAAGAAGAATAGATTTGGAAAATCTTCAAAGTATGACTCGAAGAACACTGGAGAAGCGTCTGCTCGAGACTACAACAAACAAACCCATCACAAATGCAAGAAGCCAGGCCACTACATCGCCGACTGCCCTCTTTGGCTGAAGAAGAAGAAGAACAGGGATGAGGACGAGTCTGATGGGAAAAAGAAGAAGTCTTCAAAGTCTTCATCAAAGTCCTCAAAGTCTTCATCAAAGTCCTCATCTCACAAGAAATCTAGTTCTAGCAAAGCTCGTGCATTCCTTGGGAAGGAAATGGATTCTGAAGAAGAATCTGATGATCAGCAAGCTGAGGAATCTGAGGAGGAGTCAGACAATGGTGTGGCAAGCCTTGCTCTCGCCACTGAATACGTCAGCAAGTCCATCTTCAACACTGAGGATAATGGTATCTCCACCAACAATGACGACTGTGCTGACGACTACACTACCACCTATTGCTTCATGGCAGGAGGTGCAAAGGTAACATCACGAGAAGCTTACTTTGAAACTTCCAGTGATGATGACTCTGAGTGTGAATCTAAACCAAGCTATAAGAAACTTGCTAAAATTGCAACTGAGCAACAACATGCCATGGAAAAGATTCAAAAACTGCTAGACAAAAGCGATGACCTGTTGGACGAGGAAATGGATCGTAGTCAAGCTTTGTCTGAGTATCTCAGAAGGCTTAAGTCTCAATATGACGAACTTGAAAGTCGTCATGTGTCCCTCTCAGCTGAACATGAGAAGCTGTCCTATGAATTTCTTCAAAGGAAGTAAGATCTCGAGAAGCTGAGAGCGTCTCATGATGATCTTCAAAAAGAAAATGATTCACTCCTCGCTCAACAGATCAGTACCGCTCAGGAAGAATTTGTTGCACCATGCTTAAAATGCCTTGAACGTGATAATGCTAATTCTTCAGCTGAATTTTCAAATGCTTATGTACTTGCAATTGCTTCAACTGCTACGGTGGCCACTAACCTCTCATCTGAGGAAGCCACCTGTGATACTGATGAAAATGCAGGGCTGAAGGAATTGTATGTCACTGGGATGTACAAAAGCCTCAAAGGCATCAAACCCTGTGTGACGTGCTCAAAAAGCAAATTCTTCACAGGAACCCTAGGAAAGAGGGTATTGCCTTTGAGAGAAAGCTCAACGCTGATGGTTCGTATTGGAAGCCTGAGTAGTATCCCAAAACCACATGGGTTGCTGCAAAGGGACCTCTAGTAGACCCATCCACTTTATCTGGCTATACTTGTGATTCTTCATATTCTTCAGATGAGTCATTTGACTCCAACTATAAACTGTTCAAGAATCAGAATGGTGAGGTCTTTGCCAGATTCATTGGTACTAACTGCAGGAACGGTCCACCTGTGAAGAAAATCTGGGTTCCTAAAAGCCTTCTGGAAAATCTTTAGGAATTGTCATCATGACACCACCGATGAAGAAGAAACTTCCCAGGGCAAATTCTTCACAGGGATCAAAGTCGTCAAATGGACGCAGACCCACTTATGGTCGCACTAATGCCTCTATTTCGCAGGGAAACAGACAGTGAGTTCATGAATATGAGCATTATTCTTCGAACCACTATGTTCACAAATCTTCGAGGAATTTCTCTGCTTATTCATTCAATTACTATAACCCTCCTGTGAAGAGAAATGCATATTCTTCAATGCCTAAGTTCTCCATTAATGCACTTCGCCACATTGCTTCTCAGCCACCATTCAGATGTGGGTGGTTAAGAAGAAGAACTAATCTCTTCTGCAGGGTCAGGTCTTCAGACAACAAAATGTCTGATGAATTTGCTGAAGACCTGACAAAATGCCTATTGGGATGCAGGCTAATCATGCTGGAATGAATGTTTCATTTCACACATCCCTTATGCTGCTAGATATTATTCCTTGATGAAATTGTCTGACGAAATTGATCATTATCATATTATTCACTTTGAAGCATATGAATTTGTAGGTCAGACTAATGCTTCTATAGGATGATACACCTTCAGCCACTGAATGGGTCTTGGACAGTGGCTGCACGAATCATATGACTGGAGATAGGAATCTCCTCACTGATGCTCCCCTTACTCTGTCTCATCTGAAGCATATCACTTACACTGACAAAGGAAAAAAGCAAGGTATTGGGTCTAGGTAAGGTTGCCATTTCAAAGGATCGACACATGGAAAAGGTGATGCTTGTCGAGTCCCTTGGATTCAACCTCATGTCTGTCTCAATGCTTTGTGATCTTGATATGATTGTCATCTTTGGCAAATATAGATGCATTGTGCTATTGGAATCTGACAAATCCAAAGTCTTCGAAGGCTTTAGGAGAGGTGACTTGTACATTGTGGATTTCTCTACAGGTCCTCAGCCTGCAACATGTCTAATGGCAAAAGCTTCAGAATGTTGGCTATGGCATCGACGTCTTGGACACACTGGAATGAGGAATTTGAGCACTCTCGTCAAGAAGAAGCATATCATTGGCGTCGAGGGTGTCAAATTCGTCAAGGATCACCTCTGTGGTGCTTGTGAGTCTGGAAAGATGACCAGAGCCAAGCACCAGGCGAAGACAATCATGACCACTACTCGTCCTTTTGAATTACTTCACATGGATTTGTTTGGTCCTACACATTATGCCACACTAACCAATGCAACATCTCTCTACGGATTCGTCATTGTTGATGACTACTTTCGCTACACCTGGGTGCACATCATTACCTACAAGACTGAAGTTCAGAATGTCTTCAGATGATTCTCCAATCGGGCCATGAAGAATTATGGTCTCAAGATCAAGCACATCAGGAGTGACAATGGCACTGAGTTCAAGAACACTGGCCTCGATGACTATCTTGATGAACTTGGTATCACTCATGAGCTCACTGCTCCCTACACGCTTCAGCAGAATGGAGTCGTGGAGCGCAAGAACAGAACCCTCATCGAGATGGCGCGCACTATGCTTGATGAATACAAGACACCTCGTCACTTCTGGCCTGAGGCAATTGACACTGCATGCCACATCATCAACCGCGTATATCTTCACAAATTCCTCAAGAAGACCTCATATGAGCTCCTCACTGACAAGAAACCCAATGTGAGTTATTTCAAAGTCTTTGGTGCTAAAAGTTGGATTAGAGATCCTCATCACAGTTCTAAATTTGCACTGAAAGCACATGAAGGTTTTATGCTTGGTTACGGAAAGGACTCGCACACCTACAGAGTCTTCAACTCCTTCCACCACAAGGTTGTTGAAACTGTAGATGTGCGGTTCGATGAAACTAACGGCTCGCAAAGAGAGCACCTGCCTCCTGTGCTAGATGAAATGCCTCCCGAGGAATCTATCAAGCTGATGGGCACTTGTGAAATTGTGCCCAGTGAAGAAATAGCTCGTGATGAAGAAGTGGTTGTTCCTCGTCGTGAAGAAAATGAACATCCTAACGAAAATGATGCTGAGGATTCTGCACGGCAACAACAACAACAAGGCCCTCATCCAGCACATCCACGAGTGGCAAATGAAGTGCAGATTGAGAAGATCCTCGACAATATCAATGCACCAAGTGCCCTCACTCGCTCAAGAGCTTCACATTTAGCTAACTTCTGTGGGCATTACGTGTTTGTCTCTATTTTAGAGCCCACCAAAGTTGATGAAGACTTTCTGGAACCTGAATGGATTCAAGCGATGCAAGATGAATTGCGTCAATTCGAGCTCAACAATGTGTGGGAGCTTGTTAAGCGTCCTGATCCACATAAGCACAATATCATCGGCACTAAGTGGATCTACCGCAACAAACAAGACGAAAATGGCCAAGTGGTGAGGAATAAGGCCTGTCTTGTAGCTCAAGGCTACACACAGGTTGAGGGTATTGATTTCAATGAAACATTTGCACCTATTGCTAGGCTTGAAGCCATTCGTATATTGCTTGGATATGCTAACCATCATGATATCCTCTTATATCAAATGAATGTGGAAAGTGCATTCCTCAATGGTAAGCTTGAGGAAGAAGTATATGTTGCTCAACCACCAGGTTTTGAGGACCCAAAGCATCCGGACAAAGTCTTCAGACTCAACAAGGCTCTCTATGGACTCAAGCAAGCCCCTAGGGCTTGGTATGATACACTGAAGGAATTCCTGACGAAAAAGGGGTTCAAACCTGGTTCACTTGACCCTACTCTTTTTACTAAATCTTATGATGGTGAACTATTCATATGCCAAATATATGTTGATGATATTATCTTTGGTTGCACTAACAAGAAATACAGTGATGAATTTGCTCATATGATGCAAGAAGAATATCAGATGTCTATGATGGGGGAGTTGAAATTCTTCCTTGGGCTTCAAATTCGTCAACAACCCAATGGCATCTTCATACCTCAGGAGAAATATCTCAGAGACTGCCTGAAGAAATTCGGAATGCAAGATTGCAAAGGCCTCAAGATACCAATGCCAACAAATGGCCAACTTAACACTGACGAAAATGGTAAAGATTTTGATCAGAAGGTATATCGCTCCATCATTGGTTCGCTGCTTTACCTATGTGCATCTAGGCCAGATATTATGCTTAGCGTTTGCATGTGTGCCCGCTTTCAAGCGTCACCGAAGGAATCACACCACCAGGCTATGAAACGAATTCTTCAATATTTGGCTCACACCCCAACGCTTGGATTATGGTATCCCAAGGGCTCATCACTTGATCTTGCTGGATATTCCGATTCTGATTATGCCGGTGATCATGTGGATCGCAAGTCAACATTAGGCACATGCCATTTCCTCGGACAATCTCTTGTATGTTGGTCCTCGAAGAAGCAGAACTGCGTCTCACTTTCCACTGCCGAGGCTGAGTACATTGCTGCTGGCGCCTGCTACTCTCAGTTAATATGGATGAAGCAAACCCTCAAGGACTATGGCGTCAACGTGAAGAAAGTGCCACTCTACTGCGACAATGAGAGCGCCATCAAGATCGCCCACAACCCCGTGCAACACTCAAGGATGAAGCACATTGAGATTCCTCACCATTTTCTTCGTGATCATGTGCTGAAGGGAGACATCGTCATCGACCACGTGAAGACTAAAGACCAGCTTGCAGATATCTTCACAAAGCCCTTGGATGAGAGAAGGTTTTGCATGTTGCGGTGTGAGCTAAACATCTTAGAATCTTCGAATGTCCTTTGAAAAGGACACACATCCTAACGCTTATGCATTCTTGATGACTTTGATGCACAACACACGAAGTAACATTTTTCTTCAATCAATCAAGACTAACCCTCTAAGTGTGAAGAAATTAATGAAGAACTTGATTCTCAGAACCCTCCGACAATTGTACGCGGTGTCTGAAATCATCATAGTTCTTATACGGTGGGTAATGCCACCACCTCTGTATGACATTCTTCAAATTCGAGTTTTTCGTCATTTGTAATTTCGTCAAACTTTTCAAATTCGTCATTTGAGGTTATTCTTCACTGCTTATTGTTTATATGTATATATTTGAGTTTTTCATGTCCTCAACAGCATCCACATATAGCTATTTCTTCAAACAGTGTTTTCGTCATCTATGTGGATGTGATCGGACCCGCTCCCCTCTGTGCTAAACTCAAACCACTCTGTTCTCAAATTCTTCATGTGCGTTCTACTTGACACTGTTCAAAGTCTTCACTGTGTCCTTGACAGCTGAAGAAATTGCGAACACATTTTGAAAATATTCTAATCAATTTTTGGCAGTTGCCACAGTAACTTCATCCCGCGCTTCACACGCATGGATAAAGGTGAAAATGCATGTGTGACATGTGTCACTCAGATGCGAAACGCCAGGGGCTTATCCGTCCAAAATCTTTGGACCTCTCAGTTTTTACCGCGCCTATATAAAGGCTTGACCTCATCAACCCTAACTCATTTCACTCTCGTGCCCCTGCCGCTCTCAAACCCTAGCGCCGCCGCTGGAACTCATCATCGCCGGAGAGGAAGAGCTTCACTACCTCGACTTCTTCGCCATCGTACTCGCGCTAGCCGCGTATTTCTTCACCTCCGCCGCCGCCGTAGACGTCTTTCATCGCCAAGTTAGGGCACGGAAGATCTGAACTGACAATTTCCTTCGACTCGTCATCCAGTTCATCGAGTTCATCCTTGGGGTAATTAAAATTTATCTTTACCGCCCAAGTTTGATCTTTTTATTGCCACAAAATCTTCAAGTTCTGTTTTTACCACTCTTCCAAGTCTTTAGCACTTCCTTCTGGCCAGTCTTGAGTATTTTCATCTAAGTTATACTTAGCAACTAGATTCCTCAATTGTGCAATTGCTTCAATCTGTACAACTCTGGAACCTATGTCAAGAACACTTAGTGAATTGCATCAAGATGATAAGGGTCAATTTCTTCACCTGGTTTATTTTGAAAAATCTCTGAGAATGCATGTGACTCTTCCCTATTTCCTTGCAACTATACTCTATTCACAGGTACAATGTCTGCCGACGAATCACTAGGTTCTCATCAAATTAATTCATTTGCAGCATTGCTTGAGGAAAACCTTCAAACATCTTCAGAGTCCTCACGAGTTCAAAAACCTCAGCTGAAGAAAATGGCTGATGGCAAAAGCCTCAGAAGGGAGGCAAGAGGAAAGAGGAACATACAGCTTTTGAGATTCCTGATGATCTGTATGAAGGATATTGCACTCCAGATGAAGAGACTCATGGAAAAGAAACCAAGGAGCAGCGCAAAATGCGCATGCAAAAGATAAAGAGATACTGGACATATTAGTGGAGAGATTACAATTTCGTCACTTCCAAATACATGAAGAATTTTGCTGTGAAGCCTCCGTGCAATAGGCCACCGCTTGCTGAGGGTCAAACTGCTCATCCTACAAGCATCAGAAGGGGTGAAGAATTCCCCAAAGAATGGGCAAAGCAACAAGCTAAACTGCAGAAACAGGCCAAAAAGGCTGTTGAAGAATTCAACAAGGCCGCTGATACGTCTCCAACGTATCTATAATTTTTGATTGTTCCATGCTATTATAATATCAATCTTGGATGTTTTTATAATCATTTACAGCAATTTTATATCATTTTTGGAGACTAACCTATTAACCTAGTGCCCAGTGCCAGTTGCTGTTTTCTGCCCTGTTTTTGTTTCACAGAAAATCAATACCAAACGAAGTCCAAATGCAACCAAACTTTTTGGAGATTTTTTATTCCTCAAGATAAACACTGGAAGCTTTGGGAGAGGGCCAGAATAAGAAGAGGTGGGCCACGAGGCACCAGGGCGTGCCCCAGGGGGGGTGGCGCGCCCTGGTACCTCGTGGGCCCACCCCAGCTCCGTTTGACCTAATTCCAGCCCTATAAATTCAGGAAAAATCAGAAACCCTAAGGAGAGTCCACGAAATACTTTTTACGCCGCCGCAAGCCTCTGTTCCAGAGAGATCCCATCTGGGGTCCTTCTCCGGTAATCTGCCGGAGGGGGAATCGATCACGGAGGGGCTCTACATCAACCTTGCTGCCTCTCCGATGATGCGTGAGTAGTTTACCACAGACCTTCGGGTCCATAGGCAGTAGCTAGATGGCTTCTTCTCTCTTTTTGATGTTCAATACAATGTTCTCCTTGATGTTCTTGGAGATCTATCCGATGTAATCTTTCTTTGCGGTGTGTTTGTTGGGATCCAATGAATTGTGAGTTTATGATCAGATTATCCATGAATATTATTTGAGTCTTCTCTGATCTCTTTTATGCATGATTATTATAGCCTCATATTTCTTCTCCGATCTATTGATTTGGTTTGGCCAACTAAGTTGATTTATCTTGCCATGGGAAGAGGTGCTTTGTAGTGGGTTCGATCTTGCGGTGCTCAATCCCAGTGACAGAAAGGGACATGACACGTATGTATCGTTGCTACTAAGGGTAAAAAGATGGGATCTATTCATTGGGTTTATTAATTCATGAGTTTCTCTTGTCTACATCATGTCATCGTTCTTAAGGCATTACTCCATTCTTATGGACTTAATTCACTAGATGCATGCTGGATAGCCCATCGATGTGTGGAGTAATAGTAGTGGATGCAGGCAGGAGTCGATCTACTAATCTTGGACGTGATGCCTATATACATGATCATTGCCTTGGATATCATCATGATTATTTGCTTTTCTATCAATTGCCCAACAGTAATTTGTCTACCCACCGTATGCTATTTTCTCGAGAGAAGCCTCTAGTGAAATCTATGGCCCCCGGGTCTATCAAAATCATATTACTAAAACCCTAAAAATATTGCTGCCATTTTATTTTATTTATTTTATTTAGTATTTTTGCTGCAATCTATCAATCTATCAAATAAAATTTAATCTTGCAATCTTACCACCAAGGGATTGACAACCCCTTGTTTGCGTTGGGTGCAAGGATTTGTTGTTTGTGTGCAGGTACTGCTTACTAGGTGTTGTGTGATTCTCCTATTGGTTCGATAACCTTGGTTTCATAATTGAGGGAAATACTTATCTCTACTGTGCTGCATCATCCCTTCCTCTTCGGGGAAATACCAACGCAAGCTACAAGTAGCAGGAAGAATTTCTGGCGCCGTTGCCGGGGAGACATCATCAACATTTATCAAGTACCTTTGCACAAACTCTCATCTCCTTGCATTTACTTTATTTGCCATTTGCCTCTCGCTTTCATCTCCCCCACTTCTAAAACGTTTTTACAAAAATACAACAATATTCTTCGTTTGCCTTTTTGCATTTTTCTCGTTTGCTTGTTTGCTTGATTGCTATTTTATTTGCGTAGTCACGATGTCTCAAGAAAATATCAAATTGTGTGATTTTTCCAATACTAATAATAATGATTTTATTAGTACTCCGATTGCTCCTCCCACCGCTAGTGCGGAGACTTGTGATATTAATGCCGCTTTGCTAAATCTCGTTATGAAAGATCAATTTTCCGGTAGTCCTAATGAAGATGCTGCATCCCATCTTAATACTTTCGTAGAATTGTGTGACATGCAAAAGAAAAAAGATGTGGACAATGATATTGTGAAATTAAAATTATTCCCGTTCTCATTGTGGGATCGTGCTAAAATTTGGTTCTCATCTTTACCACGAAATAGTATCGATTCTTGGGATAGGTGTAAAGATGCTTTTATTACTAAGTATTTTCCTCCCGCGAAAATTATTTCTCTAAGAAATCAAATTATGAATTTTAAACAACTTGATCATGAACATGTTGCCAATCTTGGGAGAGGATGAAATTAATGATAAGAAATTGCCCTACTCATGGTTTAAATATATGGATGATCATACAAAAAATTTATGCGGGATTGAATTTTGTCTCTAGAAATCTTTTAGATTCCGCCGCAGGTGGTACGTTTATGGAAATTACTTTGGGTGAAGCTACTAAATTGCTTGATAATATTATGGCAAATTATTCACAATGGCATACTGAAAGAACTCCTACTAGTAAAAAGGTGAATTCCGTTGAAGAAATTAATACTTTGAATGATAAAGTTGATGCTCTTATGAAATTGGTTGCTAGTAAAAATGCTCCTATTGATCCTAATGATGTGCCTTTGTCCACTTTGATTGAGCAAAATAATGATCCCGTAGATATGAATTTTGTCTCACGAAACAATTTTAATAGTAATGCTTATAGAGGTAATTTCAATGCTAGACCGTTTCCCGGAAATTCCTCTAATAATTATGGCAATCCTTATGGTAATTCCTACAATAATAATAGGATACCTTCTGATCTTGAAAGTAATATTAAAGAATTTATTAATGCTCAAAAGGTTTTCAACGCTACGATAGAAGAAAAATTGAGTAAAATTGATGATATGTCTAGGAGCATCGATAGAATTATTCATGATGTGGAAAATCTTAAGACTAAAATTTTGCCACCTAAAATTGATATTAGTGAATCAATCAAAGCTTTATATGTCACCATGGATGAAAGTAAGAAACGAACCGCCATGCTAAGAGCTAAACGAGAATTTTTAGAAAAAGCGATTCCTCCCGGTTTCTATCGTAATAATGATGAGGATATTAAAATGATTGGTGTTTCATCTATTGACTCTTTATTTAGCAATATTAAGCTTGATGAAAAAGGGACTGAAGAAGAGTCAACTTTAGCTAAAGAGCGTCCCCATAATTCGGAGGGTGAAAATCTTGATAAGAAAATTACTAAAAGTGGGTTTGGAGAGGTAAAAACTTTAAATAGCGATGTGCCCACTGTTTTGGATTACAAAGATTTTAATTATGATAATTGCTCTTTGATTGAGTGTATTTGTTTGTTGCAATCCATGTTAAATTCACCCAACGCTTATGAGCAAAACAAAGCTTTTACTAAACATATAGTAGAAGCCATGATGAAAGCGTTAGAAGAGAAGCTTGAACTAGAAATTTCAATTCCTAGAAAATTATATGATGAATGGGAACCCACCATTAAAGTTAAGATTAAAAATTATGAGTGCAATGCTTTATGTTGATTTGGGTGCTAGCGTTTCCACAATTCCAAAATCTCTTTGTGATGTGCTAGGTTTTACCAATATAGATGAATGCTCTCTTAATTTGCATCTCGCGGATTCTACTATTAAAAAGCCCTTGGGAAGAATTAATGATGTGCTTATTCTTGCAAATAGAAATTATGTGCCCGTTGATTTTATTGTTCTTGATATTGAATGCAATTCTTCTTGCCCTATAATACTTGGTAGACCGTTCCTACAAACTATAGGTGCCGTTATTGATATGAAAGAAGGGAATATAAAATTTCAGTTTCCATTAAAGAAGGGTATGGAACACTTCCCTAGAAAGAAAATTAAAGCACCATATGAATCGATTATGAGGGCCACTTATGGAATCAACTCCAAAGATGACAATACTTGAAATTATGCATTATGCCAAGCTAGGGGCATAAAACAATAGCGCTTGTTGGGAGGCAACCCAATGAATAAAATAAATTTTTGTTATAAGTTTCTGTTATGGTGTGTTTTTACTGTCATGCTACTGGTATGATAGTATTTTTATGTTTTTAATTAGTGTTTGTGCCAAGTAAAGCCTTTGGGATGATTTGGAAGATAGTATAATTGATGCTGTTTGGAAAACAGAAAGTTTTGCGTCCAGTGCCCGAATTTTGTTTCTGTACTGGAGCGTCAGAAAAATCTGAAATTTTTACACAGTATTGGTATATGAATTCCACGTTGTCCTAATTTTTCAGAATTTTTAGAATTACATAAGTATGGCTTTTAAATAGATTGCTACAGACTGTTCTGTTTTTGACAGATTCTGTTTTTGATGCACTACTTGCTTGTTTTGATGAATCTATGGATTGTATCGGGGGGTATAAGCCATGGTGAAGTTAGATTACAGTAGGTATAATGCAAAAATAAAATATGAATGGGTTTGCAACAGTACTTATAGTAGTGATTTGTTTTGTTATACTAACGGATCTCACGAAGGTTTTGTTGAGTTTTGTGTGATTGAAGTTTTCAAGTTTTGGGTGAGATCACGATGGATGAAGGAATACGGAGTAGCAAAAGCCTAAGCTTGGGGATGCCCAAGGCACCCCAAGGTAATATTCAAGGAATACTCAAGCGTCTAAGCTTGGGGATGCCCCGGAAGGCATCCCCTCTTTATTCTACCGACCATCGGTAATTTTACTTGGAGCTATATTTTTATTCGTCACATGATATGTGTTTTGCTTGGAGAGTCTTGTATGATATGAGTCTTTGCTTTGTTTGCTTTTTAGTTTGTCACAATCATCTTTGCTGCACACACCTATTTTGAGAGAGCCACACGTTATCATCATAATTTGTAGAATACTCTATGTGCTTCACTTAATTTTTTTGAGCTAGGCAGTTGCTCTAGTGCTTCACTTAAATCCTTTTGAGCACGGTGGTGGCTGAAATTTTGTAGAAATAAACTCTCATGCTTCACTTATATTATTTTGAGAGTTGATTGAAATTTTGTAGAAATAAATTCTCATGCTTCACTTATATCATTTTGAGAATTGACTTGATTAAAATTTTGAAGAAATAAATTCTCATGCTTCACTTATATTATTTTGAGAATTGTTAAGACTGAAATTTTGAAGAAATATTTGCACTCTCATGCTTCACTTAAATCTTTTTGAGAGATGATGATAGTAACGGTAATTTGCACATGTTATGCAATTTGTCCCAAAGTGATGAATATTCAAGAGGGATATAGATAAAAACTTTCATATAAATCATTGGATATGACAAGTGTGATTCCTTGCAATAGTTTTGCGATATGGAAATGATGATATGTGATGCCATGTTAGTGAGTAATTGTGCTTAAGTAAGAATATTAGTGTTAAGGTTTGTGATTCCCTATGCAAGCACGTTAAGTCAATAGTTATGCAATGAAGTTATATCCTACTATGGTGCATTATTCGGTGTTAGTTATGTTCAATGCATGTTTATGACCATTTCGTTTTTGGTTGGTTGCTTCTCAATCTTTTACTAGCCTTCATTTGTACTAAGCGGAAATACTGCTTGTGCATCCAAAATCCTTAAAACCAGTTTTGCCTTACGAGTCCACTATATCTACCTATTTGCGGTATTCCAATGCCGTTCCAAGTAAATTTGCATGTGCCAACTCTAGATTTCAAAATAATTTTTCTGTTTTGTGTGCCCGTACCGCTCATGAAGCGGAAGGGGGTAGCCAATATCTTCCATGCTAGGTGTGTTATTCTCAAGGTGAGTGTTTATTCACTTGTCATTGCACGAGAGTATGGCAGTAATAGGGATGCCCGTCCCGAATTGTTAAATTGTTAAAATGCCAAAATTGCAGTAATGCAAAAATAATGAAAGCAAAAGCAAATCTCCCTCGGAAAGAAATAAAAAAATCTTAATGAAGGGGAGTACTCTCGCGGAAAGAAAAATCTTAATGAAGGAGAGTATAATTTATTTTCTGTTTGGGAACCGCCTATGATGTATGTAGCATGGAAGATATTGGGAATTCTCATTCGTTTTCGTTGACAGGAAAAGCATGCCTCCCAAATTTTTTGTTCTCTCTTTAATTTCAGCTTTGAGCTTTGGCACATTTGAAAAATCTCTGCTTCCCTCTGCGAAGGGCCTATCTATTTACTTTTATGCAATTTTTATTTTTCTTGAGTCTCCATCTTCTCTTACAAAAGCACCAACTAGAGAACACTATTGTCATACTTGTGCATTGGTTGTAGCTAATATTCGAGTGTGTTTCATAAATGGATCAATGATTGAGCATAATGGGCTAGGGATAACTTTCTTTAGCGTTGATATTTTGAAAGACATGGTTGCTTGTTAGTATGCTTGAGTATCGATGTTTTCATGTCAAATTATAGACTATTGCTTTGAATCATATAAGTCCAATGTCCATGCTACAAAAAGAAAAATAATATGTGATAAATATGTTAGGTAGCATTCCACATCAAAAATTCTGTTTTTATCATTTACCTACTCGAGGACGAGCAGGAATTAAGCTTGGGATGCTGATACGTCTCCAACGTATCTATAATTTTTGATTGTTCCATGCTGTTATAATATCAATCTTGGATGTTTTTATAATCACTTACAGCAATTTTATATCATTTTTGGAGACTAACCTATTAACCTAGTGCCCAGTGCCATTTGCTGTTTTCTGCCCTGTTTTTGTTTCATAGAAAATCAATACCAAACGAAGTCCAAATGCAACCAAACTTTTTGGAGATTTTTTATTCCTCAAGATAAACACTGGAAGCTTCAGGAGAGGGCCAGAAGAAGAAGAGGTGGGCCACGAGGCACCAGGGCGCGCCCCAGGGGGGTGGCGCGTCCTGGTACCTCGTGGGCCCACCCCAGCTCCGTTTGACCTAATTCCAGCACTATAAATTCAGGAAAAATCAGAAACCCTAAGGAGATTCCACGAAATACTTTTTACGCCGCCACAAGCCTCTGTTCCAGAGAGATCCCATCTGGGGTCCTTCTCCGGTAATCTGCCGGAGGGGGAATCGATCACGGAGGGGCTCTACATCAACCTTGCTGCCTCTCCGATGATGCGTGAGTAGTTTACCACAGACCATTGGGTCCATAGGCAGTAGCTAGATGGCTTCTTCCCTCTTTTTGATGTTCAATACAATGTTCTCCTTGATGTTCTTGGAGATCTATCCGATGTAATCTTTCTTTGCGGTGTGTTTGTTGGGATCCGATGAATTGTGAGTTTATGATCAGATTATCCATGAATATTATTTGAGTCTTCTCTGATCTCTTTTATGCATGATTATTATAGCCTCGTATTTCTTCTCCGATCTATTGATTTGGTTTGGCCAACTAAGTTGATTTATCTTGCCATGGGAAGAGGTGCTTTGTAGTGGGTTCGATCTTGCGGTGCTCAATCCCAGTGACAGAAAGGGACATGACACGTATGTATCGTTGCTACTAAGGGTAAAAATATGGGATCTATTCATTGGGTTAATTAATTCGTGAGTTTGTCTTGTCTACATCATGTCATCGTTCTTAAGGCATTACTCCGTTCTTATGGACTTAATTCACTAGATGCATGCTGGATAGCCCATCGATGTGTGGAGTAATAGTAGTAGATGCAGGCAGGAGTCGGTCTACTAATCTTGGATGTGATGCCTATATACATGATCATTGCCTTGGATATCATCATGATTATTTGCTTTTCTATCAATTGCCCAACAGTAATTTGTCTACCCACCGTATGCTATTTTCTCGAGAGAAGCCTCTAGTGAAATCTATGGCCCCCGGGTCTATCAAAATCATATTACTAAAACCCTAAAAATATTGCTGCCATTTTCTTTTATTTATTTTATTTAGTATTTTTGCTGCAATCTATCAATCTATCAAATACAATTTAATCTTGCAATCTTACCGCCAAGGGATTGACAACCCCTTGTTTGCGTTGGGTGCAAGGATTTGTTGTTTGTGTGCAGGTACTGCTTACTAGGTGTTGTGTGATTCTACTACTGGTTCGATAACCTTGGTTTCATAATTGAGGGAAATACTTATCTCTACTGTGCTGCATCATCCCTTCCTCTTCGGGGAAATACCAACGCAAGCTACAAGTAGCAGCCGCAAAGGCCTCGGCTGAAGCGGATGCTAGTGGCAGTGCAAGTGCTCCAAAGAAAGCCATGCCAAAGAAGCCTGCCAACAAGCCAAAGCCGTCTGTCCCAAAGCCCTCAGTGGCCCAGCCGGCTGCTTCAAAGGCTTCAGCACCCAAGATCTCAAAATCTTCAATGCCTCCTCCAGCTTCAAGTTCATCAATGGCAGCAGCAAAAGCTTCAACACCGGTCGTGCTCGCATCTTGCCAGCGCATCGAGGGCTTTCCAACAGCCTCAATCATTGCATCAAGTGCCTCAGCTAGTGGGCAACCATCGTCTTCACTGCCCAAGCTGAAGAAAAAGGTCACTGCTGGCCGTGGAACTAGGCCAAGTCCCAAGAGCAAGGCCGTCGTGCCTCATGTTGACGAACATGGGCTGGCTGACGAAGATGAGCTCGCGGAGTTCCTCAGAAGGAAGTAAGAGCAAGCTGCTATTGCTAAAAATTCTTCAGTTCCAATGATGCTGGACCCCAAGAAGCTTCTGGACTTCATTGACATCTGGTGCACCAAGCCAGATACGCCTCTTGATGAATTGAATCTACCTCCTGGCCCAAGTCATGTCTTATCTGCCTTCATCTTGAATGAGAAACACAAGATTACTCAGGCCAAGTTAGTGAGGAAACAACAGCTACAGAAAGAGAAGGAGCTGCGGAAGAACATGCTTTCTATTTCTCCTCAGCAGCTTGTGAGCTTGCAGTCTGAAATTCAACAGCTGTCTGAAGAATTTGAACGCCAGTCAAGTCACTGCTGTGGGGTGCGCGACGGATTCATCCAAACCACCACCAATGTGGTTAATGAGCACAACAAGCGTGAGGCTGCCAAGTTTGGCATCGTGCCTCCTTCAAGTTCTTCAGCTCCTCCACCATCAGCTCCGACCAGTGAGACTACCAGGGCAACAGTGGTTGCGCCTGAAGAAAATGAAAGGGCAACTGACAATGTTGTGCCTGAAGAAATAGACAGGGCGACTGCATCATTCGTTCCTGAAGAAAATGAACCACCAAGTTCCTCAGCAGCAGCACCACCAGCGACTTCACCTGTGAAGACTATCACCCTTCCTTCTGCATCAGAAGTGAAGAAGACCAAAGCTGCTGAGAAGGAAGCAAAAAAGAGAAAAGCTTCAGCTCCTCCTACCATCACTGAAACAGTGAAGAAAGTGAAGATGACTCCATTGTCTTCAAATGTTCCAATTGATGCCATTCCTATCTCATCAGCGCCCCCTGCTCCTGCCAATGATGATCGTCAGATTGTTCTGTATGGGGTGGATTATGTAATCCCATAGGCTGATGAAGATGATGCTGAAACCCACTCTGCTACTACCACAGAGCAAGTAGATGAAGAAATTGTATTCGAAGAAGATGCTTCGCTTCACCAAGTCTTGTCTCGGAAGCCCTCACAGGTTCCAGTGACTGAAGAACATGCCACTGCTTCATCTGGAAGTAGTGAAGAAACTGAAGATGATGTGGATATTGACGGTGCAACTACCCCTCCAATCATTGACGAATTCTGGGAAGCTTTCCATCCAAATTTGCCCCTCACCACTCCTCTGACGCAAGTGCCACAGTCACCCGCTATCATTGAAGAAGTTCACACTGGATCTGAAGAACATCCGCCATCTCTTCAGACCATTGATGAAGAAATTCCAGCTGCAGCAGCTGATGAAGTTTCTTAGGATGAGCCAATGGTTCATGTCATCAATACACCCCCTCAGCGCGATGACTCAATTCCTTCAGCAGATACTGATACGATTCCAACTGCCACTGCTGAGGAGATTGCCAAATCACTTGCTGTGACAGATCCGAATGATTCCACTGGGTCCCCACGACCAGTGTTTGATGTACGCAAATAGATGCACAACCTTCATCCAGTACCAGTGATGCCAAAGATTGGCAGAGCACTCAGGCGGCCTCAGTTTGATAATGCCAAATTCTTCGAAGAAAAGAACTTCTTCATTGGTGAGTCCCCATATGACTCAGCCAAGATTAGGCGCCTGCGTTTCTGGACAAGGACTCAGATGAATTTCTATGCTTCACTCTTATTCAACAAGAATAAAGTATTTCCGCATCGCCATATTCCTCACGTGGATATGGAATCATTACCGCGCTTTCGGCCAGTTCTGGCTGTTCTTCACGATGCTGGATTACTCAGCTTCTGCTCTGACGTCTGCGATTGGAATGAAGAACTCATTCTTCAGTTCTACGCCACAGTGCATTTCTCTGGAGACGCTGATGACATTGCAACATGGGCTCTGGACTGGATGAGTGAAGACACTCACTACAAAGCACCAATTGAAGAACTTCTTCGAGCTCTCCCAGTTGAACCACCCCATGAAGAAGCAAAGAGAATTTATGAAGAAACTGAGCTACCCAACCACCTGATGCAAGTGCTTATGAAGCCTATCGCTGAAGGAGAAGCACCAAGGACAACCTTCCTAGTGAAGGATTTGCTGTATGTGCCAAGAACGGTCTATCGCATTCTGTCCAAAACCCTCAGTCCCATTAAAGGTCACAACTCCAATACTGAAGAAGTTGTGGGAATTATGAAGAATCTACTGTTCTACATCATTCATGGTACTCCCATCAACATTCACAATTTCTTCCTGAGGACTTTGGTCACAGTGGCACAGTCTCCATTTGACTTGAAGCCGTATGCTCCATGGATCATGAGATTCATCAGATCCCGGTCTGCAATTCACTACAAGGCTAATGGTCAAAATCACTTAAGCTATATGCCTGAAGTTGAAGTTCTTCAGAGCACTCTGTCCACTATGCCTGGCAAGGGCAAGACGGTTATAGATGAAGGAATTCGTCCCTTGGATGGACAATTTCGTCAACCAATCTCAAGCTCGAATGCTGATGAATCTGCCAGCCAGGACACTGCAGCCAAAGCTTCAAGACCAACTTCTTCACCTGAAGCGCCACGGATCATGACAGATAGTGAGCTGCTCATAAGCCTGCACCAGAAAGTGGACAAGAATCACCGATGGGTTAAGCAACAGTTTGCAGCTATTCAAGCCAACATGACCATGACTCATAACTCTGTCCGCAAAAACCGCTATTATCTTCACGAGATATTTGACAGATCATGGGCCATCCTCTCGCACCTCAAGACCGATGAAGAACTTGCGGATATGGATTTCCAAATGAACTTCGACTGGGCAAAACCGCCAAGGAAGAAGTTCAAGAACACAAAATATCCTCCTCTTATGCCAAGTTCAGAGTCTTCATCGCGCAAGACTGACGCAAATGAAGCTGTTAAAGACACTGCGGCTGGTCCATCTGCATCACGCGACCCCAACAACGCTGGCGCTCCCTCGACTTCACCTCGATGATTTTCTTCAGGGGCGTTAGTCCTCACCTTTGTCTCCTTTTGGTCATTGATGACAAAGGGGGAGAAGTGTGAGTTAGTCTTCAAGCGGGTCACTATATGGGCTGTTTTTGCTGAGTTACAACTCTTGAACTTCATTTGATTTGCACTTTGATGAGTTGTAACTTAAATAACTGTTGGTTGTCTGACTCTTCTGCAATGTTTTATTATGCGTGGTCTGATCTTAACTATATCTGCTCATGCATGCACAATTTCGTCAGACACCAATTTTCATCATGCATTCATATTCTTCAAATATCTCATGATCATGCATGATTGGATTCCAAGATATAGGGGGAGATCTCCAATATTTCAACCTGCCATGTGCATTTGCAATCCAAAGCAAATTCCTCATATGCACATCTTCAGGGGAAGTTCCTCAATATCTTGTAATCAATTTCTTCAAACTCTGTACTTACACTTCAATTATTTTTACTCCCGTTAAAAGCCTAACCAATTTGTCATCAATCACCAAAAAGGGGGAGATTGTAAGTGCATCAAGTGCCCCCTTAGTGGTTTTGGAGTATTGAAGACAAATAGGTTGAGGAACTAATGTGTTTGTGAGTATACACAGGAGACAGAGTCCCTGAAGATTTGGTTTAACACATGGAAGACGACCCCTAAAAATAGATTTCTTCAAGTGAAGAATTTGATAATGAAATTGGTACGGCCTTTGAAGAAATTGATGTGAAGACTTTGAAGCTTGAAGACTTTGGTTTTCGTAGTTTCTTTTCTTCTTATTTGAGTCATAGGAAAAATCGTACTGTTAAAGGGGGTCTAGGTGAAACATATTTCACATTTCCAAAGTGATGCTCAAACCTTCTCAAACCTATACACACAAAAGCCGCTTCGAGTGAAGCCTTTGGAAATCTCCAGTACAGCTGACGCATTTGCTAGCAACAGTGACGAAGTTCATCTGGTCGCTGACGAATTTGGTCAGGCTGAGGAGTTAGGAGTTCGCCAGTGCGATCTGCCTACCGTGAGGAAATTGAGTGCCCTGACGAAATTGAGAGTTCAATTTTCAGACCGTTGCTACGCCGCGTGCCAACTATCGAGTGGATCCTTATCCTGACAACGGTCGAATCAGACAAGGGCATTTATGACAATTCATGTCGGGTTGCCCCTGGCTATAAATAGCCGCCCCCCACAACCACTTGTTGGTTGGCTGCTCTGAGAGAACTTGACACTTGTCATTTGAGAGCAACCCATCCTCTGACGACTTTGATAGAAACCAAGTGAGGAAAACCCATCCAGAGCCTAAGTGACTAAGCATCACTGAAGAGATTGATCTGTGTGATCCGACGCTTGTTACCTTTGAGGACTATCATTCCTCCAGATGGTTAGGCGTCATGTTCTGAGCACCCAAGAGTAATTGTGGCGTGCTGGTGAACAAGTCTGTGAAGGTTTTGGAAATCTACCTTGAAGACTTACCACGAGTGATTGGGCGAGGTCTAAGTGACCTTAGCTCAAGAGGAATACGGTGAGGACTAAGTGTTCTCTGAGTTGCGACTCAGCCGCCTCAACCAGACGTACAGTTGATACAGCAACTGGAACTGGTCTACCAAATTTCATTGTCTCCACCGAGCCAACCTGGTTTCAAATTCCTCACCCTCCCTTACCTTATTCCGCTGCCGAAGAATTTGTGATCTACCTCTGACGAATTTGAACTGAAGTATTTGATCATACTATCTTTTATTTCCTCAGTTCATATTCTTCATGCGTGTATGATTGTATGACTGCATGTTCTTCACCCTTATGTATCCTGTTCGCATGTACTCTGATTCTGTGATGACTTAGTTTCCCCTGCGTTTCTATTTCTTCACTCTGATCTTCTTCAAATTCATCAGAGTTTGACGAATTTCTAATAATCTCCCATTCACCCCCCCTCTGGGAGATAACCTGCGCTTTCAAGTCATAAAGAACTCAAATACTTATTGCGAAAATTTATTAGCCCTCGAAGAAAAGTACTACTACGCATGCCCCTAGGGGGATAGATTGGTAGGAAAAGACCATCGCTCATCCCCGACCGCCACTCATAAGGTAGACAATCAAGAATAAATCATGCTCCAACTTCTTAGCATAACGACAGATCATACGTGCATGCTTCGGGAATCGCAAACCTTAACACCAATATTCTTACTAAACCACAATTATATACTAGCACCTCCCACATATTACCGTCTTAATATCGTAAAACTATTGCAAGGAATCAAACTTATCATATTCAGTGATCTACATGAAAGTTTTTATTATATCCCTCTTGAATACCTATCATATTAGGACCAAATTCATACCCCGTGTATATTACCATTGCTATTCATTAGACTCTCAAAAAGATATAAGTGAAGCATGAGAGTGAAACTATTTCTTTAAAATATAACCACCGCCGTGCTCTAAAAGATATAAGTGAAGCAGTAGAGCAACTACCTAGCTCAAAAGATATAAGTGAAGCACATAGAGTATTCTAACAAATCACGAATAATGTGTGTCCCTCTCAAAAAGGTGTGTTCAGCAAAGATGATTGTGACAAACTAAAAAGCAAACAAACTATATCACAAGACGCTCCAAGTAAAACACATATCATGTGATGAATAAAAATATAGCTTCAAGTGAGTTACCGATAGATTGTAGATGAAAGAGGGGATGCCTTCCGGGGCATCCCCAAGCTTAGACGCTTGAGTCTTCCTTGAATATTACCTTGGGGTGCCTTGGGAATACCCAAGCTTAGGCTCTTGCCTTTCCTTATTCCTTTATCCATCGTAGTCTCACCCAAAACTTGAAAACTCCAGCACACAAAACTCAACAGAAACCTCGTGAGATCCGTTAGTATAACAAACAAATCTTAAACTTTAGGTACTGTTGTAAATTGATTCATATTTAATATTGGCATAATGCTACTGTACTCCAACTTCTCCATGACTCATACCCCCCGATACGATCCATAGATTCATCAAAATAAGCAAACTATGCAACAAAAATAGAATCTGTCTGAAACAGAATAGTCTGTAATGATCTATTTAAAATCCATACTTCTGTAACTCCAAAAATTCTGAAAATTAGGACAACGTGGGCAATTCATAAATCAATACTGTGTAAAAAAATCAGAATTTTAGCACGCTCCAGCAAAAAATCAAAATTCCAGCACTGGACGTAAAAGTTTTTGTTTTCCAACAACATCAATCATACTATCTTCCAAATCATCCCAAAGGCATTACTTGGCACAAACACAAATTAAAAGATAAAAACACAATCATAATAGAGGCTATAATTGTTTAAACACACAAAAATATATGGTAAAACAAAAATTATTTTATTCATTGGGTTGCCTCCCAACAAGCGCTATTGTTTTATGCCCCTAGCTAGGCATAATGCATAGTTTCAAGTGTTGTCATCCTTCATCCCCAAATCTTTCTTAATCAAATCTTTCAAAACTTTTGTCATTAATTCTCTACTTTCATATTCTTCTTTTCTAGTAGGGGAGCTTAAATACTTGAAGGGACTTTGATTTGTGACTTTAACATTCATAACTTCGAACTCAGGATCATCACCATAAACATCCTCATACAACACATGTATCTCATCATCAATAGGGTCTCTAGCCGTACTCTCAAACCATTCTTCACTAAATCCCTCAGCAATTCCTTTAGTAATCCACTCAAATTTATAACAAGCATGGCGGCACAAAGTTTTAATTATTTCGACATATAGAACTCTTCTTCTAATATTCTCACCATAAGCAAAGTAATCTTTAGATTCCAACCTACGGATAGTATCTTTATCTTGAAGGATTTCCTCTATAGAAGGATGCTAAAAATCAATTGTAAAAAAGGAAAAAATATCCTAGCTTCTCGGATTATATAATCAAATTCATGCATAAGGATTATAGTGGCAATTTTCTTAGCCCTAGGATCATGGATGTTGGGAAGCTCATAAAATATCTTTTGTAAGGCGGGGTGGATATGTAAAAAATTTCTTTCTAATTTAACCACAAGCATGGCAATAGCATCCACATAGCAATTTCTTTTATCAAGAATAGATCCCTTAATTATTGGTATAACTCCCGCGCAATTAAAGAATTCCTGAATAATGTTCTTCCCATTAATATTACCACTTCCCACATGATAGACTTTAGTCTTGAAATTAGTGGGGGATCAATCTCAGGAGGGTCATGATTAAGATCAAAAGAATGAGTTTTCTCCCCAAGAGATTCACTAGCACTATCCTCGCTAGCACTTTCAACCACAACTTTCTCAAGTTCAGACATGATAACGACTTTCAAGCAAAGCAAGCAGACAAGCAAGTGAAAATATTTTTGCATTTTTGTAAGAAAAATTAGAAGTGGGGGAGATGAAAACGAGAGGCAAATGCAAATAAAAAGGAAAATAAAATAAATGCAAATGGATGATAGTTTGTGCGAAGGTACTTGGTAATTTTGATGACGTCTCCCCCGCAATGGCGCCAGAAATTCTGCCTGCTACTTGTAGTCTGCGTTGGTATTTCCCCGAAGAGGAGAGGATGATGCAGTACAGTAGAGATAAGTATTTCCCTCAGTTAAGAACCAAGGTTATCAATCCAGTAGGAGAACCAAGCAAAATTGCGTTAAGCGCATCTGCACACACAAGAGCAAACACTTGCACCCAACGCAAATAAGAGGGTTGCCAATCCTCTTAGCGGTTATTTGCAAGGATTAAATCTTATTGAGGTAAATAGATAAACTAAAATACTAATTAAAATAAAAGTAAATAAATTGCAGCAAGGTATTTTTGGTTTTAAATATATGATAAAAGTAGATCCGCGGGCCATAGTTTTCACTAGAGGCTTCTCTCTCGAACACATAGCATACGGTGGGTAAACAAATTACTGTTGGGCAATTGATAGAAAAACAAATAATTATGATGGATTCATGGCAATGATCATGTATATAGGCATCATGTCCGAGACAAGTAGACCAAATCCTGCCTGCATCTACTACTATTACTCCACCCATCGACCGCTATCCAGCATGCATCTAGGGTATTAAGTGTGAAACAGAGTAACGCCTTAAGCAAGATGACATGATGTAGACAAAGTAAACTTAAGCAATATGATTAAACCCCATCTTTTTATCCTTAATGGCAACAATACAAATACGTGTCATGTCCCTTTCTGTCACTGGGATTGAGCACCGCAAGATTGAACCCATCACAAAGCACCTCTCCCATTGCAAGATAAACCAATCTAGTTGGCCAAACCAAATCGATAGATCGGAGAGAAATACAAAGCTATAATAATCATGCATAAAAGAGTTCAGAGAAGACTCAAATATTTCTCATGAATAATCTGATCATAAACTCACAATTCATCGGATCCCAACAAACACACCGCAAAAGAAGATTACATCGGATAGAACTCCAAGAACATCGAGGAGAACATGGTATTGAAGATCAAAGAGAGAGAAGAAGCCATCTAGCTACTAGCTATGGACCCGTAGGTCTGTGGTAAACTACTCACACATCATCAGAAGGGCAACAAGGTTGATGAAGAAGCCCTCCGTGATCGATTCCCCCTCCGGCAGAGTACCAGAAAAGGCCTCCAGATGGGATCGCGGAAGAACAGAGGCTTGCGGCGGTGGAAAGGTTTTCTCTTCTGTCTCTCTAGTATATTGGGAATATTTGGGAATTTATAGCACTGGAATTAGGTCAGGAGGGGCTACGAGGGACCCACAAGCCTGGGGGCGCGCCCTACTCCCCAGGGCGCGCCCTCCAAGCTTGTGGCTCCCTCGTGGCTCCTCTGATCTTCTCCCGAAGCTTCGTGGGTCTCTTCTGGTCAAGAAAAAATTAATCCAAAGTTTTTTTTTCTCGTTTGGACTCTTTTTGATAATGATTTTCTGAAAAGACAAAAACAAGCAAAAAACAGCAACTGGCACTGGGCACTGGGTTAATAGGTTAGTCCCAAAAAATGATATATATAATGGCATATAATTGCATATAAAACATCCAATATTGATACTATAATAGCATGGAACAATCAAAAATTACAGATACGTTGGAGACGTATCAACTGGCCCCACAAATCAACACTAGTCTTTCCTGCACACTTTGTCCTCACTCGTGCGCACTCGGGAATAACTTCCCGGTCGGTCACCCATCCTGAAATTAGTCCAAGCTGAGCACGCTTAACTTTGGAGTTCTTTTCGAATGGGCTCCCGGAAAAGAAGGAATTCCTTATTGATATGAGTAGTCTATCATCCGTATTAAGCCAGGCTATCACATCCACGCACCCCACCTCTCAGCACCCATGTTGTTCTTCCACTGGTACTCTTCTCACAATAGTAAGGAAGCTCAAGTAGATGACCTCAGCCTCATTTCATTCTGTTTTGATTTTGGAAGTAGGTCAAAATTCATGCTTGCCCATCACCAGTAGAAGTATTCCAGGAAGAAGTACAATAGTACATGGGAATCAAGTTATGGGCTAATAATCAGATTATGTGCTTCAAAAGTTAATGTTTTGTGGATTAAATTTGTACTTTGTACAATCATATGCCAATTTTATACATTGATCTACAATGAGATATGCACTAGGTTGTAAATCTAAGTCAGTGTTATTTAATTTATTGCAAGGTTTCACCATGGGAGTTGATAACCAAATTATTTTAGAGAAAACTATAATTTGGATGGTCATGTCTATTAATTTCCTATACATAACCCTTGTTATGTTTCCTATATACATATCAGGGTTTCGAAATTGTCAAGCATACATGAACCAAAGCTAGGAGCATATTCTTTATCCCAACACCTAAGACTGGGCAATGCCTGATATATGACCAGTTTGACATATATTAGCCATTTGGCCCCAATAAGTTGAAAACCATACCACATATATGTGACGACCTGGTCCTGATAAGGAACACAAATCTCTGCGCTTTCTGTGCCAATCCCTGGATCAATGATAATCCCCAAGTGCAGGGAATTGTCGTAGCACTTTCCAAAGATGGAGGTGATAAGTTTGGAGTGTCGAACCCACAAGGAGCTAAAGGTAGGGTTTGTATTCTCTCAGGTCCTATCTCCCACAGATAAAACCCTACATACACCGAGCGTTTGCTTTATCTAGAAACAAGAAATAAATATACTTTGCAGGTATAAAGAGACGGCTTTGCAAAATAATAAAGAACTTATAAATAAAGGTTAGTTGTTGTATTTAAAAGAATAATAAAGTAAAGGATTGTCCCTAGACAATTGGATATGAAACTGTCACATCCCAGTTTTTCCCAAATCTGGAATGTTTAAAATTTCACAGGGATTTTTTTAGAAAATCCTATGCTTGTGTGCTAGTTAGCTAACATTGCCTATGATTGTTTGATTGTCTGACCTTGTGTGTTCACTTATGAGGGTTGAAGGTGTAGGAGATATGCCCTAGAGGCAATAATAACAGTTATTATTTCTCCAAGTTCGTAATTGATGTTTATATTATGTGCTATACTAGCATGAAACAATAAAAAATTATAGATATGTTGGAGACATATCAGCATCCCCAAGCTTAATTCTTGCTCGTCCTCGAGTAGGTAAATGATAAAAACAGAATTTTTGATGTTGAATGCTACCTAACATGTGTATCATGTAATCCCTTTACGGTATAAATATTGAGAAACGATGAAGTAACAACATCAACATAATAATATCCATGAATATAAGAAGAATAATCATTAAACTTTCAAAATATACAATCCTTAAAAAATGTTATCCCTACTCATTTTGTCATGTTAGCATGACATGACTCCGCCTTCACCGCATAAATATAAATCATGAGCACCCCGGTGTTAAACCAGGCAATTGGATCGTACTTCTAACGCGCTTCAGCATTTTCAACCTCACGCAATACATGAGCGTGAGCCATGGATATAGCACTATAGGTGGAATAGAATGCGGTGGTAGAGATCAATAAGGGAAGTCAAAAGGAAGAAAGTCTCGCATCAACTCGGCGGATTAACGGGCTATGGAGATGCCCATCAATCGATATCAATGCGAGGAGTAGGGATTGCCATGCAACTAATGCACTAAGAGCTATAAGTGTATGAAAGCTCAACGAAAACTAAGTGGGTGTGCATCCAACTTGCTTGCTCATGAAGACCTCGGGCATTTGAGGAAGCCCATCATCGGAATATACAAGCCAAGTTCTATAATGAAAAATTCCCACTAGTATATGAAAGTGATAACTCAGGAGACTCTCTATATGAAGAACATGGTGCTACTCTGAAGCACAAGTGTGGAAAAAGGATAGTAACATTGCCCCTTCTCTCTTTATCTTTTTTTTTTCTTTTTTTCTTTTTTCCCTTTCTCTCTTTTTTTCTCGTCCGGAGTCTCATCCCGACTTGTGGGGGAATCATAGTCTCCATCATACTTTCCTCACTGGGACAATGTTCTAATAATGATGATCGTCACACTTTTATTTACTTACAACTCGATAACTGAAACAATATGACTCTATATGAATGCCTCTGGCAGTGTACCAGGATGTGCAATGATCTAGCGTAACATGTATGATAATGATGAACGGTGGCTATGCATGCTACTTGTAGTCTGCGTTGGTATTTCCCCGAAGAGGAGAGGATGATGAAGTATAGTAGAGATAAGTATTTCCCTCAGTTAAGAACCAAGGTTACCAATCTAGTAGGAGAACCAAGCAAAATTCCGTTAAGCGCACCTGCACACACAAGAGCAAACACTTGCACCCAACGCAAATAAGAGGGTTGTCAATCCTCTTAGCGGTTATTTGCAAGGATTAAATCTTATCGAGGTAAATAGATAAACTAAAATACTAATTAAAATAAAAGTAAATAAATTGCAGCAAGGTATTTTTAGGTTTTTTATATGATAAAGATAGACCCGGGGGCCATAGTTTTCACTAGAGGCTTCTCTCTCGAGCACAGAAACATACGGTGGGTAAACAAATTACTGTTGGGCAATTGATAGAAAAGCAAATAATTATGACGGATTCATGGCAATGATCATGTATATAGGCATCACGTCCGAGACAAGTAGACCGACTCCTGCCTGCATCTACTACTATTACTCCACTCATCGACCGCTATCCAGCATGCATCTAGAGTATTAAGAATAAAAACAGAGTAACGCCTTAAGAAAGATGACATGATGTAGAGAAGCAAATTCAAGCAATATGAATAAACCCCATATTTTTATCCTTAATGGCAACAATATAAATACGTGTCATGTCCCCTTCTGTCACTGGGATTGAGCACCGCAAGATTGAACTCATCACAAAGCACCTCTCCCATTGCAAGATAAATCAATCTAGTAGGCCAAACCAAATCGATAGATCGGAGAGAAATACAAAGCTGTATTTAATCTTGCATAAAAGAGTTCAAAGAAGACTCAAATATTTCTCATGGATAATCTATTCATAAACTCATAATTCATCGGATCCCAACAAACACACCGCAAAAGAAGATTACATCAGATAGAACTCCAAGAACATCGAGGAGAACATGGTATTGAAGATCAAAGAGAGAGAAGAAGCCATCTAGATACTAGCTATGGACCCGTAGGTCTGTGGTAAACTACTCTCACATCATCGGAAGGGCAGCAAGGTTGATGTAGAAGCCCTCCGTGATCGATTCCCCCTCTGGCAGAGTACCAAAAAGGCCTCCAGATAGGATCGCGGAAGAACATAGGCTTGCGGCGACGGAAAGGTTTTTTCTTATGGCTCTCTGATGGTTTCCAAATATTTGTGAATTTATAGGAGTGGAATTAGGTCAAACGGAGCCACGTGGGCCCCATAAGGCATCAGGGCGCGCCCCCCTGGGGCCACGCCCTGTTGACTTGTGGAGGCTTCGTGAACCTTCTAGCCTCCTCTCCAAGTGTCCAGGGCCTCTTTTGTCCAGAAAATAATCTCCAAAAAGTTTTGTGGCATTTGGACTTCGTTTGGTACTGATTCTCTGAAAAGCCAAAAACAAGCAGAAAACAGCAACTGGCACTGGGCACTAGGTTAATAGGTTAGTCCCAAAAAATGATATATAATTGCATATAAAAACATCCAAGATTGATACTATAATAGCATGGAACAATCAAAAATTATAGATACGTTGGAGACGTATCAAGCATCCCCAAGCTTAATTCCTGCTCGTCCTCGAGTAGGTAAATGATAAAAATAGAATTTTTGATGTCGAATGCTACCTATCATGTTTCATCATGTAATATTTCTCTTACGGTATGAATAATAAGATCCAAATGATTCAAAGCAATAGTCTATAATTTGATATAAAGACATCAATACTCAGGCATACTAACAAACAATCATGCCTTTCAAAATAACAATGCTAAAGAAAGCTATCCCTACAAAATCATATAATCCTTTCATGCTCCATCTTCTTCACACAAAGTATTTATCATGCACTACCCCGATGACAAGCCGAGCTATTGGTTCATACTTTTTAACGCGCTTCAGCTTTTTCAACTCCCACTCAATACATGAGCGCAAGCCATGGATATAGCACTATGGGTGGAATAGAGTGTGGTGGTAGAGGTAAATAGGAGAAGTCAAAAGTAAGAAGACAGTCTCACATCGACGAGGCTAATCAATGGGCTATGGAGATGCCCATCAATTGATGTCAATGCAAGGAGTAGGGATTGCCATGCAACGGATGCACTAAGAGCTATAAGTGTATGAAAGCTCAACATGAAAACTAAGTGGGTGTGCATCCAACTTGCTTGCTCATGAAGACCTCGGGCATTTGAGGAAGCCTGTCATCGGAATATACAAGCCAAGTTCTATAATGAAAAATTCCCACTGGTATATGAAAGTACCAAAATAGGAGACTCTCTATATGAAAAACATGGTGCTACTCTGAAGCACAAGTGTGGAAAAAGGATAGTAACATTGCCCCTTCTCTCTTTTTCTCTCATTTTTTTCATGACTCTTTTTCGCCTCTTTTTTTATTTTATTTAGAATGGTCTCATGGACCTCATCCCCACTTTTTCGAGGACTCATTAGTCTCCACCATTATTTCCTCACTGGGACAATGCTCTAATAATGATGATCATCACACCTCTATTTACTTACAACTCAACTTTACAACTCAATACTAGAACAAAAATATGACTCTATATGAATGCCTCTGGCAGTGTACCGGGATGTGCAATGATGCTAGCGTAACATGTACAAAAATGATGAACAATGGCTGAGCCACAAATACTATGTCACCTATATGATCATGCAAAGCAATATGACAATGATGATGTATGTCAAAAAAACGGAACGGTGGAAGTTGCATGGCAATATATCTCGGAATGGCTATGAAAATGCCATGATAGGTAGGTATGGTGGCTGTTTTGAGGAAGATATAAGGAGGCTTATGTGTGATAGAGCGTATCATAGCACGGGGTTTGGATGCACCGGCGAAGTTTGCACCAACTCTCGATGTGAGAAAGGGCAATGCACGGTACTAAAGAGGCTAGCAAATTGCGGAAAGGTGAGAGTGCGTATAATCCATGGACTCACATTAGTCAAAAAGAACTCACATACTTGTTGCGAAAGTCTATTAGCCCTCGAAGCAAAGTACTACTACGCATGCCCCTAGAGGGATAGATTGGTAGGACAAGGTCCATCACTCGTCCCCGACCGCCACTCATAAGGTAGACAATCAATAATAAATCATGCTCCAACTTCTTAGCATAACGACAGATCATACGTGCATGCTTCGGGAATCACAAACCTTAACACAATTATTCTTACTAAACCACAATCATCTACTAGTACCTCCCCCATATTACCATCTTAATATCGCAAAACTATTGTAAGGAATCAAATTTATCATATTCAGTGATCTACATGAAAGTTTTTATTATATCCCTCTTCGATACCTATCATATCAGGACCAAATTCATAACCCGTGCATATTACCATTGCTATCATGAGACTCTCAAAAATATATAAGTGAAGCATGAGAGTGCAACTATTTCTTTAAAATATAACCACAACTGTGCTCTAAAAGATATAAGTGAAGCACTAGAGCAACTGCCTAGCTCAAAAGATATAAGTGAAGCACATAGAGTATTCTAACAAATCACGAATAATGTGTGTCCCTCTCAAAAAGGTGTGTTCAGAAAAGATGATTGTGACAAACTAAAAAGAAAACAAAAGCAAACAAACTATATCACAAGACGCTCCAAGTAAAACACATATCATGTGATGAATAAAAATATGGCTCCAAGTGAGTTACCGATAGATTGTAGGCGAAAGAGGGGATGCCTTCCGGGGCATCCCCAAGCTTAGACGCTTGATTCTTCCTTGAATATTACCTTGGGGTCCCTTGGGCATCCCCAAGCTTAGGCTCTTGCCACTCCTTATTCCTTTATCCATCGTAGTCTCACCCAAAACTTGAAAACTTCAGCACATAAAACTCAACAGAAACCTCGTGAGATCCGTTAGTATAACAAATAAATCTTTAACTATAGGTACTGTTGTAAATTGATTCATATTTAATATTGGCATAATGCTACTGTACTCCAACTTCTCCATGACTCATACCCCCCGATACGATCCATAGATTCATCAAAATAAGCAAACTATGCAACAAAAACAGAATCTGTCTAAAACAGAACAGTCTGTAAATATCTGAATTATGGTCATACTTCTGTAACTCCAAAAATTCTGAAAAATTAGGAAAACGTGGGAAATTCATATATCAATACTGTGTAAAAAATTCAGAAGGTTATGACATTCCAGAGAAAATTAGAAATTCCATCACTGGACGCAAAAGTTTCTGTTTTCAAACAGCATCTATCATACTATCTTCCAAATCATCCCAAAGGCATTACTTGGCACAAACACTAATTAAAACATAAAAATACAATCATAACAGAAGCTATAATTGTGCAAACACTCAAAAACAGAAGGTAAAAGCAAAAAATTATTTTATTCATTGGGTTGTCTCCCAACAAGCGCTATTGTTTTATGCCCCTAGCTAGGCATAATGCATAGTTTCAAGTGTTGTCATCCTTCAAGTTAACTCCATAAGTGGCCCTCATAATGGATTCATAAGGTACTTTAATTCTTTTTCTAGGGAAGTGTTCCATACCTTTCTTTAGTGGAAATTGAAATCTTATATTACCTTCTTTCATATCAATAATAGCACCAATTGTTCGAAGAAAAGGCCTACCAAGTATTATGGGGCAAGAAGGATTGCATTCAATGTCAAGAACAATAAATTCCACGGGCACATAATTTCTATTTGCAAGAATAAGCACATCATTTATTCTACCCAATGGCTTTTTAATAGTGGAATCCGCAAGGTGCAAATTAAGGGAACAAGGATCCAATGTGTTTAGTGAAAGCTTTATTTTGTTCATATGCATTTGGTGAATTAATCATGGATTGCAAAAATAAAATACACTCAATTAAAGAACAACTATCATAATTAAAGTCCTTGTAATCCAAAGTAGTGGGTGCATTACTATTTAAAGTTTTGACCTCTCCAAACCCATTTTTTTCATTTTTATGATCAAGATTATCACCCTCCAAGCAAGTGGGACTCCTTCTATCTAAAGTTGACTCTTCTCCAGTCCCTTTTTTATCAAGTTTTATGTTACTAAATAATGATTCAATAGGAGTGACACCGATCATTTTAATATCTTCATCATTACTAGATAGTGACTCTGGTTTGGCAGCCATCCTATTCACTAGAGTTGTTTGTTTATCCGAAAATTTTCCTAGTAAATTTTCAGTATTAGCAAGTTGAGCCTAAAGGTTTGATACTTCTAGATTAACATCTTCAAGTTGTTTATTAATGGCATCCAACAAGCTAGAATGTTCCTTAAGCTCTTCGGAAAAGAATTTATTTTGCTCAAATTGTGAAGTCATAAAACTCTTAGTAACATATTCAATTTCAGACAATCTTCTGCTATAGAAACTATCGCGAAATTCATCTAACGACATAGTGACAGAACTAGCGAACAAGCAAATTTTTTTTTTTTGTGTTTTTGTAAAAAATATATATTTAGAAGTGGGGGAGAAGAAAACGAGAGGCAAATGCAAATAAAAGGCAAATAAAGTAAATGCAAGTGAATGATAATTTGTGCGAAGGTACTTGGTAATTTTGATGATGTCTCCCCGGCAACGGCGCCAGAAATTCTTCCTGCTACTTGTAGTCTGCATTGGTATTTCCCCGAAGAGGAGAGGATGATGCAGTATAGTAGAGATAAGTATTTCCCTCAGTTAAGAACCAAGGTTATCAATCTAGTAGGAGAACCAAGCAAAATTCCGTTAAGCGCACCTGCACACACAAGAGCAAACACTTGCACCCAACGCAAATAAGAGGGTTGTCAATCCTCTTAGCGGTTATTTGCAAGGATTAAATCTTATAGAGGTAAATAGATAACTAAAATACCAATTAAAATAAAAGTAAATAAATTGCAGCAAGGTATTTTTAGGTTTTTTATATGATAAAGATAGACCCGGGGGCCATAGTTTTCACTAGAGGCTTCTCTCTCGAGCACAGAAACATACGACGGGAAAACAAATTACTGTTGGGCAATTGATAGAAAAGCAAATAATTATGACGGATTCATGGCAATGATCATGTATATAGGCATCACGTCCGAGACAAGTAGACCGACTCCTGCCTGCATCTACTACTATTACTCCACTCATCGACCGCTATCCAGCATGCATCTAGAGTATTAAGTTAATAAAAACAGAGTAATGCCTTAAGCAAGATGACATGATGTAGAGAAGCAAATTCAAGCAATATGAATAAACCCCATATTTTTATCCTTAATGGCAACAATACAAATACGTGTCATGTCCCCTTCTGTCACTGGGATTGAGCACCGCAAGATTGAACCCATCACAAAGCACCTCTCCCATTGCAAGATAAATCAATCTAGTAGGCCAAACCAAATCGATAGATCAGAGAGAAATACAAAGCTGTATTTAATCATGCATAAAAGAGTTCAGAGAAGACTCAAATATTTCTCATGAATAATCGGATCATAAAATCATAATTCATCGGATCCCAACAAACACACCGCAAAAGAAGATTACATCGGATAGAACTCCAAGAACATCGAGGAGAACATGGTATTGAATATCAAAGAGAGAGAAGAAGCCATCTAGCTACTAGCTATGGACCCGTAGGTCTGTGGTAAACTACTCACACATCATCGGAAGGGCAGCAAGGTTGATGTAGAAGCCCTCCGTGATCGATTCCCCCTCCGGCAGAGTACCGGAAAAGGCCTCCAGATGGGATCACGAAAGAACAGAGGCTTGCGGCGGCGGAAAGGTTTTTTCTTCTGGCTCTTTGATGGTTTCCGAATATTTGTGAATTTATAAGAGTGGAATTAGGTCAAACGGAGGCACGTGGGCCCCACAAGGCATCAGGGCGCGCCCCCCTGGGGTCGTGCCCTGTTGCCTTGTGGAGGCTTCGCGAACCTTCTGGCCTCCTCTCCAAGTCTCCAGGGCCTCTTTTGTCCAGAAAAAATCTCCAAAAAGTTTCGTGGCATTTGGACTTCGTTTGGTACTGATTCTCTGAAAAGCTAAAAACAAGCAGAAAACAGCAACTGGCACTGGGCACTAGGTTAATAGGTTAGTCCCAAAAAATGATATATAATTGCATATAATTGCATATAAAAACATCCAAGATTGATACTATAATAGCATGGAACAATCAAAAATTAGAGATACGTTGGAGACGTATCATGCCACAAATATCATGTCAGCTATATATGATCATGCAAAGCAATATGATGATGAACACACAAGTCATGTGATGGAACGGTGGAAGTTGCATGGCAATATATCTCAGAATGGCTATGGAAATGCCATAATAGGTAGGTATGGTGGCTGTTTTGAGGAAGATATAAGGAGGCTTATGTGTGATAGAGTGTGTCATATCACGGGTAGTAGATGCACCGGCAAAGTTTGCACCAACTCTCGAAGTGTGAAAGGGCAATGCATAGTACCGAAGAGGCTAGCAAATTGCGGAAAGGTAGGAGTGTGTATAATCCGTGGACTCACATTAGTCATAAAGAACTGACATACTTATTGTGAAAGCCTATTAGTCCTCGAAGCAAAGAACTACTCGCATGCCCCTAGGGAATTGGTTGGTAGGAGTTAACCATCGCGTGCATCCGATTATAACAACACTCAAGGATTTCATTTCAGACATAAAAATGCTCAAACCTCCCCACCATGCCATGACCAACACTTAGATGAGAAGTTAATAACAACTTTAATACCGATATTTCTACTAACCAATGATCATGAACCAATATCCTTTCATATTACAAAATCAATATTATTAAACCATACGTTTCTTATTTAGTGATCTACATGAAAGTTTTTATTATATCCCCCTTGAATACCTATCCTTTTTGGACTAGTCTTATAACACATGCATATTGCCATTACTATTAATTAGACTCTCAAAAATATTTAAGTGAATCATGAGAGTGCAATTATTTCTATAAAATATAACCACCACCGTGCTCTAAAAGATATAAGTGAAGCACTAGAACAACTGCCTAGCTCAAAAGATATAAATGAAGCACATAGAGTATTCTAACAAATCACGATAAATGTGTGTCCCTCTCAATAAAAAGGTGTGTCCAGCAAACAATGATTGTGGCAAACTAAAAAGCAAACAAAAGAAAACTATGGCATAAGATGCCGCAAGTAAAAATCATATCATGTGATGAATAAAAATGTAGCTCCAAGTAAGTTACCGATAGATTGTAGACGAAAGAGGGGATGCCATTCGGGGCATCCCCAAGCTTAGACGCTTGGGTCTTATTTGAATATTACCTTGGGGTGCCTTGGGCATCCCCAAGCTTAGGGTCTTGCTGCTCCTTATTCCTTCATCCATCGTAATCTCACCCAAAACTTGAAAACTTCAGCACACAAAACTCAACAGAAACCTCGTGAGATCCGTTAGTATAATAAATCAATCATCCACTTTAGGTACTGTTATAAACTCATTCATAATTGTTCTTACATAATACCTACTATTTTCAAACTTCTCCATGACTTATACCCCCCGATATAATCTACAGTTCCATTAAAACAAGTAAACTATGCAATAAAAACAGAATCCGTCTAAAACAGAACAGTACACAATGACAGAATATTTATCCATACTTGTGTAACTCAAAAAATTCTGAACAATTAGGAAAACGTAAACAATTTGTATTCCAATACTGTGTAAAAATTTCAGATTTTTCTATTGTTCCCGTAATAAAATAAAAATCAACTACTGGGCACAAAACTTTCTGTTTTCAAACAGCATCAATTATACTATCATTCAAATCATCCCAAAGGCATTACTTGGCACAAACACTAATTAAAAGATAAAAACAGAATCATTACACTAGAAAAAATTGTGTGACATAAAAAATAAAAATTGTAATAAGGATAAATATTGGGTTGCCTCCCAACAAGCGCTATTGTTTTATGCCCCTAGCTAGGCATAATGCAAAGTTTCAAGTATTGTCATCCTTCAAATTAATTCCATAGGTGGCCCTCATAATAGATTCATATGGTGGTTTAATCCTCTTCCTAGGGAAGTTTTCCATTCCTTTCTTTAATGGAAATTGGAATCTTATATTTCCTTCTTTCATATCAATAATAGAACCTATAGTTCGTAGGAAAGGCCTACCAACTATTATTGGACAAGACGGATTGCATTCAATATCAAGCATAATGAAATCCACGGGCACATAGTTTCTATTAGCAAGTATGAGCACATCATTTATTCTACCCAATGGTTTCTTAATAGTTGAATCCGCTAAATGCAAATTAAGGGAACATGCATCCATATCGATGAGACCTAGCACGTCACATAAAGATTTTGGTATAGTAGAGACGCTAGCACCTAGATCACACAAAGTATTACATTCATAATCTTTAATCTTAACTTTAATAGTAGGTTCCCATTCATCGTGCAATTTCCTAGGTATAGAAACTTCCAATTCAAGCTTTTCTTCATGAGCTTTTATCATAGCTTCTACAATATGTTTAGTAAAAGCTTTATTTTGTTCATAAGCATTATGTGAATTTATCATGGATTGCAACAAGGAAATACATTCAATCAAAGAACAATTATAATAATTAAAGTCCTTGTAATCCAAAGTAGTGGGCACATCACTATTTAAAGTTTTGACCTCTCCAAACCCACTTTTATCGTTTTTATCATTAAGATCATCACCCTCCGAACAATTGGGACACCCTCTAGCTAAAGTAGACTCATCTCCAGTCCCTTTTTCATCAAGTTTTACATTACTAAACAAAGTTTCAATGGGTGTCAGACCAATCATTTTAATATCTTCATCATGATTACGATAAAAACCAGGTGGAATAGCTTTTTCTAAGAATTCTCGCTTAGCTCTCAACCTAGCGGTTCTCTCTTTACTTTCATTAATGGAGACTTGGATAGATTTAATAGACTCATTAATATCATGCTTAGGTGGCAAAGTTTTAATTTTAAGGGTTTCCATATCATGAGCAATTCTATCCATGTTCCTAGCCATATCATCAACTTTATGTAGTTTTTCTTCTACCATAGCATTAAAAATCTTTTGAGAACTAATAAATTCTTTAATGTTGTTCTCAAGTTCAGTAGGTATCCTATTATTATTATTATTATTATTATTATTATTATTATTATTATTATTATTATTATTATTATTATTATATGAATTACCATAGCAATTACCATAATTATTAGAGGGATTGCCGGGATACGGTCTAGGATTGAAATTCCCCCTATAAGCATTGTTGTTGAAATTATTTCTAGAGACAAAATTCACATCAATAGCATCATTATTTTTCTCAATCAAGGTAGATAGTGGCACATCATTAGGATCAACTTGAGCATTTTTACTAGCAAACATATTCATAAGAGCATCCATTTTATCACTCAAAGTAGCAATTTCTTCGACAAAGTTTACCTTCTTACCAGTTGGAGCTCGATCGGTGTGCCATTGAGAATAATTTGTCATCATATTATCAAGAAGCTTTGTAGCCACTCCCAATGTAATTCCCATAAAGATACCACTTGTAGCAGAGTCTAGAAGATTTCTAGAAACAAAGTTTAGTCCCGCATAATTTTTTTGTATAATCATCCATAAGCTTAAACCATGAGTGGGACAATTTTTAATCATTAATTTCATTCTCTCCCAAGATTGTGCAACATGTTCTTGCTCAAGTTGCTTAAAATTCAAAATTTGATTTCTAAGAGAAATAATCTTAGCGGGAGGAAAATACTTGGCAATAAAAACATCCTTACACTTATCCCATGAATCAATACTATTGCGAGGCAAGGATGAAAACCAAGTTTTAGCACGATCTATTAGCGAGAAAGGAAATAATTTTAAATTAATAATATCATTATCCACATCTTTTTTGTTTTGCATATCACATAATTCAACGAAAGTATTAAGATGGGATGTAGCATCCTCATTAGGATTTCCAGAAAATTGTTCTTTCTTAACAAGATTTAGCAAAGCAGCATTAATATCATATGACTCCGCAATAGTGACGGGAGGAGCAATTGGAGTACTAATAAAGTCAACATTAGTAGTATTTGAAAAGTCACACAACTTGGTGTTTTCTTGAGACATAGTGACAAAGCAAGCAAACGAGCAAACGGAAATATTTTTGTGTTTTTTGATTTTCACAGAAGTGGGGGGAGATGAAAAAGAGAGGCAAATAAAAAGTAGAGCAAGTAGATGATAGTTTGATAGAAGGTACTTATAATGATTTGATGATGTCTCCCCGGCAACGGCCCCAGAAAGTCTTTCTGCTACTTGTGAGCTGCGTTGGGATTTTCCCTGAAGAGGAAGGGTGAAGCAGTACAGTAGAGATAAGTATTTCCCTCAGTGAGAACCAAGGTTTATCGAACCAAAAGGAGAACCACGCAAATGCTAGTGAACAACACCTGCACACACAAAAGCAAATACTTGCACCCAACGCGGGCAAGAGGGTTGTCAATCCCCTTGAACTCGTTACTTGCAAGGATCAAATATTGTATAGGTAGATAGATAAATTGCAAAACAAAATAAAAGTAAATAAATTGCAGCAAGGTACTTTTGGTTTTCATAATATGATTAAAGTAGACCCGGGGGCCATAGTTTTCACTAGAGGCTTCTCTCTCGAACACATAGCATACGATGCGTAAACAAATTACAGTTGGGCAATTGATAGAAAAACAAATAATTATGACGGATTCATGGCAATGATCATGTATATAGGCATCACGTCCGTGACAAGTAGACCGACTCCTGCCTGCATCTACTACTATTACTCCACCAATCGACCGCTATCCAGCATGCATCTATGGTATTAAGTTCATGACAAACAGAGTAACGCCTTAAGCAAGATGACATGATGTAGACAAAGTAAACTCAAGCAATATGATTAAACTCCGTTGTTTTACCCTTAATAGCAACAGTACAATACGTGCCTCGCTACCCCTTCTGTCACTGGGTGAGGACACCGCAAGATTGAACCCATTATAAAGCACCTCTCCCGCTGAAGATAAATCAATCTAGTTGGCCAAACCAAATGGATAGATCGGAGAGAAATACAAAGCTATAACAATCATGCATAATAAAGTTCAGAATCAATTACTTTCAGTGAGTATCTGATCATAAACCCACAATTCATCCGATCCCAACAAACACACCGCAAAAGAAGATTACATCAGATAGAACTCCAAGAAGATCGAGGAGAACATGGTATTGAAGATCAAAGAGAGAGAAGAAGCCATCTAGCTACTAGCTATGGACCCGTAGGTCTGTGGTGAACTACTCACACATCATCGAAAGGGCAGCAAGGTTGATGTGGAAGCCCTCCGTGATTGATTCCCCCTCCGGCAGATTACCGGAAAAGGCCTCCAGATGGGATTGCGGAAGAACAGAGGCTTGCGGCGGCGGAAAAGTTATATCGTCTAGCTTTCTGTTGGTTTGGGAATATATGTGAATTTATAGGCTTGAAATTAGGTCAAACGGAGCTGTGTGGGGCCCACAAGCTCAGGGGGCGGGCGCGCCCCTCGAGCTTGTGGCTCTCTCGTATCTCGTCTAGTCTCCTCCCGAAGCTTCTAGGGTCCCTTCTAGTCCAGAAAAAATTAATCTAAAGATTTTTTTTTCTGTTTGGACTTTATTTGATATTGATTTTCTGAAAAGCCAAAAACAAGCAAAAAACAGGAACTGACACTGGGCACTGGGTTAATAGGTTATACCCAAAAAATGATATAAAATAGCATATAATTGCATATAAAGCATCCAAGATTGATACTATAATAGCATGAAACAATAAAAAATTATAGATATGTTGGAAACGTATCAGGAGATCTTGTCCTTCCCCATGTCCGCGAGTGACGCCGACGTCAGGCGGAGTGCGGGAGGTGAGCTCGAGAGGGTAACTGGGGGAGCGAAAGGGGATCTGGAAATCACCCTAGCGACCCTTTGATTTATACCCCAGGGTAAATCCAATGAAGCGATCTGCCATCGTCGATCCAGACATCCAACAGCACCCGTGAATCTCGTAGTACAGGGAAAGTGGGACAAGTGGCGGTGTTTGAGGTGAAAATCGAGGCGTCACGCCCCACCTCCCCACGACCCACGGTTATTTCGCAGAGACGTGCGCGCGGGATTTCGATCATGCGAATTTCGCCGCTAATCAACCCGATTGAATCGCTGGAGGTATCTTTCCGAAGAAACATACTCGGTCCGCCGAAGGTTTACCTAGACATCGACGTCCACTCGGACAGATGCTCAAAATTTTATCTGAAGTCATCTTTAGGACTGCTATAGGATGAGATCGACGCTCCTCCGCAGATCCACTTGTCCCTTGGCTCCAAGGCGTAAATTTCATGAACTTGGAGTTGGAATTAGCCTGTGCCAGCGTTCCTCCGGGATAATGAGTGGCTTCTTTCCGAAGAGTCAGACCACGCGCCAGCATCGCTACTCGGGTTTCCATGGCACATCCACACTAAGTTTTGCTCGCTACTTGGATTATTTATACCATTGCTACTCCAGGAGATAAATGAGTGCCACCAAGTTTTACCTCGGAGTCAAATATCCTCGATAAATCGGGAAGCGCCGAGTCCAGAATTCGTTGAAGTTTTGTTCAAGTCGCAGTTCATTAAAAACTTGACGACAGAAGCCGAGTACCCCTGCGGCACTCGGGCCAAATCAAGTTCTTAGTAACTCGCTCTACAAAACTTTAACTGATTTGGGGGCTAATGTTGGGGTTACCTACCATGGGTAGGGTCATAAGAGGTACATTCCAGACCAAATGAAGGGCTGCTACTTGTGAGCTGCGTTGGTAATTCCCTGAAGAGGAAGGGAGATGCAGTACAGTAGAGATAAGTATTTCCCTCAGTTATGAAACCAAGGTTATCAATCCAGTAGGAGAATCATGCAACACCTCGTTAGCAGCACCTGCACACAAAACAACAAATTCTTGCACCCAACGCAAACAAGGGGTTGTCAATCCCTCGGCGGTAAATTGCAAGATTAAATTGTATGTGATAGATAGATAGATTGAACTAAAATATAAAATAAAATAGATAAAGAAAAAGTGCAGCAAGGTATTTTTGGGGTTTTTAATATATGATTTAGATAGACCCGGGGGCCATAGTTTTCACTAGAGGCTTCTCTCAAGAAAATAGCATACGGTGGGTAAACAAATTACTGTTGGGCAATTGATAGAAAAGCAAATAATCATGACGATATCCAAGGCAATGATCATGTATATAGGCATCACGTCCGAGACAAGTAGACCGACTCCTGCCTGCATCTACTACTATTACTCCACACATCGACCGCTATCCAGTATGCATCTAGTGTATTAAGTCCATAAAGAACGGAGTAACGCCTTAAGCAAGATGACATGATGTAGACAAAGTAAACTCACGCATGAATAAACCCCATCTTTTTACCCTTAATAGCAACGATACATACATGTCATGTCCCTTTCTCTCACTGGGATTGAGCACCGTAAGATTGAACCCATTACAAAGCACCTCTTCCCATGGCAAGATAAATCAATCTAGTTGGCCAAACCAAATCAATAGATCGGAGAAGAAATACGAAGCTATAATAATCATGCATAAAAGAGTTCAGAAAAGACTCAAATAATATTCATGGATAATCTGATCATAAACTCACAATTCATCGGATCCCAACAAACACACCGCAAAAAGTGATTACATCGGATAGAACTCCAAGAACATCGAGGAGAACATTGAATTGAAGATCAAAAAGAGAGAAGAAGCCATCTAGCTACTAACTATGGACCCGAAGGTCTGTGGTAAACTACTCACGCATCATCGGAAGGGCAGCAAGGATGATGTAGAGCCCCTCTGTGATCGATTCCCCCTCCGGCGGAGTACCGGAAAAGGCCTCCAGATGGGATCTCTCAAGAACAGAAGCTTGCGGCGGTGGAAAAAGTATTTCATGGACTCCTTTGTTGGTTTCCCGATTTTAGAGAATTTATAGTGGTGGAATTAGGTCAAACGGAGCTGTGTGGGCCCCACAAACCACCAGGGCGCGCCACCCCCCGGGGCGCGCCCTGGTGCCTCGTGGGCCACTGCTCCATCTTCTGGCCCTCTCCCGAAGCTTCCAGTACTTGTTATGTCCAGAAAAAAAATCTCCAAAAAGTTTCGTGGCATTTGGACTTCGTTTGGTACTGATATTCTGGAAAACCAAAAACAGGCAAAAAACAGCAACTGGCACTGGGCACTAAGTTAATAGGTTAGTCCCAAAAAATGATATATAATTGCTGTAAATGTATATAAAAACATCCAAGATTGATAATATAATAGCATGGAACAATCAAAAATTATAGATACGTTGGAGACGTATCAAGGGCCCACAGCATCAGACGTCAAGACCCAAGGTTCATCATTCCACTCGGATACCAGCCACAATTCATCCACTCGGACAGAGCTCATTCAGTCGGCTACATCTGGTCCACTCGGCTATGTCAAGTCCACTCGGTAACCTCGTGATCACTCAGACGAAGGAAGGCGGACAGCCAGCGTGGAATTCGGAACATCTGAAGGCGCACGTCGTCGTGCCTTACTAGCAATTAGTGCGTCAGTTACCAAGAGTAACACCTGTAATAAACTTGAATCATCAAATCCCTGTGTAACGTAGCTATCCGAAGGGGTGGCGCACTCTATATAAGTCACCCCGTAGCACTTGATCAGGGGTTCGCATCCATTGTAATCACCCCGTAGCTCGAGACGTAGGGTCTTTACCTCCACCGTGAGGGGCCTGAACTCGTAAATCCTTGTGTCACATCTTCGCCGTAGCTAGGATCAGCCCTTGTTCGTACCCCTAGTACTCACTGTCAGAGTAATTCCCATGACACTCTCCACGAAATAGTTTCATTCTACCGCAACGCTGCCTAGTCTCTGGTAGGGATTTGAATTAGTTCTGGACGATGAAGCCCTGCCGGATAGGTGACACCGGATATGTGCAGCACGGTAGAGTGATCGTACATTCAATCTTCTGTTTGAGGGACTATCCGAGGGGCTGTCCGGAGGCCTGTTCGAGGGAGAAAATCCTCGCGGTTGGGAGGTTGTAAATTCCTAGCTGTCGGGATCTGCACCAACGATCTTCACCGACTCTCCTTCCGCTGCTACGAGTTGGTAATGTCAAATCAAACCTTGTATGCATTTTCATAGTGATCCTGGGCGTGTACGTAGTACGTTTTTTTGTTTTCTCTTGTGTTACCCAACATGCCCCTCCTTGTCGCGAAGACCCACCGGAGCGCCGAAACCGTCGACTCCGAGAGTTGCGCCGCCATACTCGCGTTTTCTGGCAAGTCTCCAATGGCCTAGCCACCACGACGAGCCTCCATTATTTTCCAGCTATTCGATTTAGATCCAATGCACCACACGCACACACTTAAGTCACCGAATCGATATGCGATCACAGCGTAAAAATCTAAATTTGATGATCCATGTTTTATCTTAACCGAAGCGGTATCAACCAATGAGAAGCTGCCATGTGTCCTACCATTATCCAAAAACATACTATGTTCTAATTTAAATCACTGGATTAAAATGACACTTTTATAGAAAACCCCCTAGATCTTCAAATCATTATCACTTTTTTACCAGAGAGTCTAAATCCATTGAAACTTTAAAAAAATTATCCTTAGGAAACACACTTTCACCTAGAGCAATAAAATTTAGATTTTTAAAATATTAAAAATTCAAATTCAGATAGAATGAATTCAAATTCAATAGGGTTTAACTTGCAAATTATTAATCCAATTAAATTGAATGTTTTTGCAGAATAAAACTAGTGAATTGTAGTTTCAACTTGGCTCAATGTAATTCAAATTTGAACAAGTTAAAATTTGAATTTAAAAATAGTTCAACAGAAGCAAAATTCGAAATAAAGTTCAAACCTTATTTAATGACAGATAGGGAGTACCCACTCATCCAGATGTGGGTTCGGCTTCGTCTTGTTGGCATCAGGAACCCTTCATCCCCATGCTAATAGGAGCCCATTGGCGACAAGCTCGGTGAGCGCCTGCTTCGTCACCATGGACGACAACCAATCGCCCTGCTTCCAGTCAGGCGGAAGCACGCCGGAGGAGGACACGACATTCCTCTTCTTGGGGCAACGATAGAAGAGGTGGCGAGCGATTGCGAGTGGAGAAGATGGGTGCGACAACGAAATTGGGTTGGAGATGAGGAATTGGGGGGAAAGTGACATGATTTGATCCCTTTGTTTATTTATATATGGAAGAGGAGTAGCAACAGACGCATGATCTCAACTGCTCATTCACCAGATCAGTTGGACATGTGTCCAAGGTAATGGCACAAATTACGATAAGTGGAGTAATTGGTACGCAGTAACCAAGGTGTCGTTTGCGCCCTCCACCACGCTGGAAACTATTCACACTAGTCAAAGGAGGTCAAGCGTGGGAACCAATGAGCTTTCCTATGAAATTGTCCCGTCAAATCCCATTGATCTCGATCTGAATCTTTTGGCAGCACGCAAAAGATATCCCCTGATCCGTTAGAAGAAGCCATCAGATGAATAATTCCAGTCAGATGAAATTTCAATCTCGACTCAGAAAATCTTAAACCAAATTTCTCGCATAACTAGTGCAAATAAAAAGGCGAGTGCCATTCACTCTTTGCAAATCAGTTCTACAAGGTTATGAACTGATGATCCATTCTTTCAGATTTCCAGATCACTCGGGAACATCTTGAACAAGGGGCGAATTCGATACCTTCTGTATCATGGTTTGATCCTTTTTCATGAGGACATCCTAGGTTCACCTCGTTTATCATCTTTTCCTCATGATAAATCTCAACCATCAAATGAAGCTTCTACAAATAAGACCTATTTGGGTCCCATGACAAGGAGCCGTGCCAAACAAATAGAATAAGAGGTGAATGCGCTCCTAGATGATCATAATTCAAATATCCATGAGAACTTTATACTACCTAAATCTTGTGTGTTGATTTTACTCAGGTACAATGTTGAGGACAAGCAACAACTTTCAGCACATGAAGAAACAAGTTCAGCTCATGAAGAAACAAGTTCTGCAACCCATACAACAAGTTTGAAGAAAACAAGTTTCACCTCTGATGTAAAGCAAGTTTTGATGACAAGGGCAACTACTTACACCTCAAGGAAGAATAGCAAGCCATCACAACCATATACTATTGCATGCACAGTTCCAGGATTCATCTGAGAACTTGTTGCATCATGCCACACGAATATATGAGTGCCTCTGTAACACCCCCAGTGTCATGCTACAGTGACCTCACACTAATCATGGCAAGTCATCATTAATTGCAATGCTTGATCACATTTGCATCATATCTCATTTCAAATTTCAACTCAAATTGAAATTCAAATATAAATTGAATATAAAAGTTGTTCCAATTTGGAAACTAAAATGTTCATAATTTTGCAAATAATCAGTAGGTAATTGTCATGAAGGAACCATCATTAATTGAAATATTTAAATGACCTTAATTAATTACAATAACACCCAAAACAGCCACTTTTAATCCATTTGTATTTGAATAAAATCCAAATGAAATTGTCATGCCTCTAAACTTTTTGTGGCAGTGCCAAATATTGTAAAGTAATTATGTGGCCAAGTGCTACATTTTACAAAAGTGTTTTGATGCTAAAAGAAAAGGCAAAACGCTGACTGGAGTAATAAACCGAAAAGGAAAAAGAAAAGGACCTAAAGAGTACTGTGCCACTGGGCTTTACACTGCCACAGTACGGCCCAGCCCACAACCGGCCTCCTACAACCTCAGTACAGAGGAGAGGCAGACCATGGCGCTGGCAGTGCGCACACGCCGTCCACGTCGCCGATTGTCGCCGTGTCGAACATCCACGATGCCCTGGCGATGGATAAGAACGCCCGCAACCCAGTAGACAAACCCTAGCCCTCTGGTTCATTCCCCTCGTGCCTCTCTCGTTCATTTTGAGCTCGCCCGAGCACTTGGCCGCCATGGCCATCGCTGTCGTCGCGGCCACCGGCCTCCCCGTCGCCTGAGATCATGTCCAGGAGCTTCCTCGTCGTCGACTCCGTCACCCCCGTGCATCCGTTCGACCGGAGCTACACCGTGTGCTCGGGATCGAGCTCGTTTTCCGCCACGGCCATCGCATCTCGCCGTCGAGCTCGACGCATCCGGCCACCCCCGCGCTCTCTAATCACGTCCACGAGCTCCGTGGTGAGCTCCTCTGTCGATCCCCTCCTTTTCCCCTTCAGTTCGTCGCCGTTTGCCGTCGTCCCCGAGCTCCTGTGTACGTGTGCGTGTGCGTGCGTGTTGCTGCTGCCTGCGCGCTGTTGCCGCTGCTGCGCTGCCATCGGCTACTGCTCCTGGCCGCGCTCGCCGTGCCCTGCTCCCCTCGCTCGCGTGCGCCCGCGCGCCTCCTCCCCTGCCTACTGCCGCCGCTGCCCCCGTGTGCTGCTTGCTGCGCTGCGCTGCTGCTGCTCATGCTCTGCCGCTGCTTGCTGCTGCTCCTCCTGCTAGTTGCTGCTGCTGCTGCTCGCCGGCGCCGCTGCCCGCCGCCGCTCGCCACGCGCCGCTGCCAGCCACCGCCGGCTGCTGCTGCTACTGGCCATGGCAACAGCCATGGCCGAGCGTGAGTGTGTGCTATGTGTGTGTGCGTGAGTGTGTGTGTGAGTGGCCGGCTGGACTCTGTCCAGTACGGCCGGCCCTAATTCTAATTAGTTAGTACTAATTAGGTTAATTAATGTTTAGTTATATTAATTAGTGTTTAGGTTAATCTTTAGCCTATGACATGTGGACCCACTGTTAGAATAAAAAGGAAATCAAAATTAAAAATATCTAAGGCAATGACATGTGGGACCCATCCCAACACTATTCACTTTGACCAGTCAAATTGACTTGGTCAATTCGGATTAATCAAATATAATAATTTCAGAAATTCCTGAATATTGATAATACTTTGAAAATTAATAGAAAATAAACCGTAAGTCAGATGAAAATAATTTATATATGAAAAGTGATCAGAAAAATATAACGAATTTGAATATGCCACCCACATACCTGCCACACCCCTCTAACATGTCGAACATGGAACCGTCCCCTCCGGATCAATACCGAAGAAATTGCCCGGAGCCGGGAAAATATTCCCGGATATTTTCCCGCTCCACCTAAAACACTTAGCGCGGCATTAGGGCACTCCTCGAATAGTGTGCTGCCATGCCATGCATCTGTGATTGCATTTGTTGCTTGTATTTATTGTATCTTCCCCCCTCTTTCTCCGGTAGACCCCGAGACCGACACTGCTGCCATGTGCGACTACGCCCCTGACGACCAGCCCCTTTCAGCAGAGCTTCCAGGCAAGCAAAACCCCCTTGATCATTTTTATATCGCCTACCCCTTCTCCCTCATGCTTGCATTAGATTTGGCTACTGTAATTGCTTGCTCCTATTCTGCTGCATAGCCTGCTTTTGTAACCTGCTGTTGCTACTATACCTGTCATCCTAAACTGCTTAGAATAGGTTGGTTATAGAGCCATTAGTGACCCCTTGATGAGGACATCACTCCTTCGGATACACACAAAACTCCACTGGATATACAAGGACCGATCACTAGAGCTCGAGCGCGACAATTGAATTTAGAGGTGAGCTCGTTCCTAAGCACTTCTTTATTTGTTCCTGAGAATAGATTGCTACCTAATGATTATATTATGATTAGGAACCATGGAGAGCACCAGGAGATACTTGGAGAGGGGCTTGGAGGTGGAGAGGACCAGCAAGGGCGTCCAAGTCAAGGTGGAGGCCCAAACAAAGTTAACTTCGAGTCTGTTTCGGAGTCCAGGAGCAGTCTGCACTAAAACGGTTGTCCAGGTCGCATACGGGCTAGGTTTTGGACGTTCTATATATGCACGGATAGCTGAGAAGATAACCTTTCCAATGGCGCTGGTCCCATGGTCAAATTCCTCCTGAATCAACGGGAATCATCGAAACAAAAGACGTCCAGAATCTGTCTCGGTGCTGCGCCACCGTTTTTGGCCTTTGGGCCATGTATCTTTTTGAGCCCAATTAGGGGCGTGACCAGAGGGTCCTTGGTTAACCCTAGACCATATTTACAGCCGCCGGTGCTTAGGTTAGGGTTGGGTTTTGCTTAGATTATTCTGTCAAGAACAGTTTCGCCGTTCGTCGGTTTGTGAGACCCCAACTTCGTGAGATTAATCATACATCTGCAATTTGGTTGCATTCTTTCTTGTTCTTGCCTGTGTTCTTCGATTCGCAGGCAAGGATTAGCCTTCTTGGCGAGGTCGACCGTGCAACGCCGGTTGATAACCAGAGGAGACGTGATGCTGCGATTGCGGGATTCAGAACGTGTTGTTCGGGAGCCGGATCGAGTTGTGTCAAGTCTCCACCAAATCGAGAGTTATCAGAACCTTTCAGAAGATCGGGACACCCTTGTTCATATCAAGTGGTATCAGAGCCTCAGGTGTTACCGTCAGGTTCGTCCTTACCCTGGTTTGTTTGATTTCGCCTTTATCCTATCGTCCACAAAAAAAAAGCCAAACACAAATTAGCTATAGTTCTTCCCCGTCCCAGAACCACGTTCAGCCTGTTGCATAATTCCTTTTCAGAGTCTGTAGTGTTGAGTTTGTGTCCTAGTATTGTTTTTGTTGCTGGTTTAGTTCGTGTTTTAGTCTAAGTAGTGTTTTCCATCGTGTTCCTTCATCTTGTGCGACAGATCGCCTTTTACCCTGTTCTATTTCCATCACATGCACGTCCTTGATCACCACACACCAACATAAGTCCAGTCCACAATCCGCTGTCACCATACCCCCGTTTTCTCACCATCGATTTTAATTCGCCCGCCACCAAAACATACCTCGGAGCGCTTCCCTTGAAACAGCCGTACCTTTTGCCTACAGACTCGGAATCAGGCAAAGAGTGAATTGCGAAAAAGAGAAAGAAAAAAAAAGTTGAGAGAGAAAAAAAAAGAAAAAAAGAAAGAAAAGGTCACATCTGTTGGTGTTCAGATTCGCCGGGTTGGCGAATTTTGATTGGCAAAATTCTGCTAAGAAAATCGATTGTTCGCGCGATATAGTTTCAGCACGAATTGTACAGCACGGTTCTGATTTTCTGCAGGCCGCATTGTCTATCATATTGAGCCGAACCTTCCTCTCTTGCTTGTGCAAAAAAAAATCAAAAAAAAGTGCAGGAGCACGAATTTTTACGCATTGAGTGTTGTGTTGAGCTACTGTCCTTACCTTTGTTCATGTCCGTTGTTGTCTTTGCCTCATACTTGTTTTCTACCTTGTCATCCATATCACACTTGGTTTAGAACACGAGTAGGCCAGCAACTAGGACAAGCTTTTTGGACATTTATTCAGCATTACTATCTGATTTTGAATTGTGTTCCACTCACATATATTGCCTTCCAAGCTCCACATACAACCTTCTGAACAGGCACTGGTTTTTGCCCCTCGCAATCGCCGGATTATGCCTTCCAGGTATCCTTTGCTTTGCTAGTAAGAACCTTGTAAGAGCTTGGTAAGACGTTTCCATTTGCTGTGTTGAGAGGCACCACTGCAACTACGTAGTAGTTGATAGGGATAACCTTTCCTGTGTGTTCCTGTTTTTGTGTTTACAATGGCAGGTGGCGACGAAAATGGCGATAGCACTCCCAAGGATTTCAAGGATTGTGTCAGCCCGGAGCAACTACAAGCTGTTGTAGAGAAAGTTCATGATGGGATGACCGAGGCAATAAAAAAGGCTGTCACTGATGCGCTCATTGAGCTCAACCCCGGCAACAATATTGAGCGGTTGGATAAATGGATATCTACGTTAACCGACAGGGTTACCGAGTTGGAAACCTGTTTAACAACCAATGACGCCGACGTGTCCGGCAGCAACACCGGTGGACACATGCAAGAAGACACGGTGTATGATGCTAATGGGAACATAGATCAAGCAGCTACACGACAAGCAAGATTGCGGCGACGTCTTCGCCGTAACACTCAAGGTATGGGTAGTACAGGTAACCAATACCGTCATCAAGGTAATAATAATCATGCTCCCGATGATCCCTATGCTAAGATTAAATTAACAATACCATCTTTTTCGGGTCGTTATGAAGCTGAGGGTTACCTTGATTGGGAGATGACGGTAGAACAAAAGTTTAATGCCCACCTTGTTCCTGAGCAACATAGAGTTCGATTAGCTACTAGTGAGTTTAAGGACTTTGCTATTATTTGGTGGAATGGGCTAGCTGGACAGGGTGCTTTACCTGATACATGGGAATGACTTAAGGTAGCTATGCGTGATCGCTTTGTTCCTCCTTCGTATCACAGAGATTTGCGTAACAAATTGCAGCGTTTAGAACAAGGAGAAAAATCTGTACAAGATTACTATGGTGAGCTTCAAAAGGGTTTGACGCGTTGTGGTATAGTGGAGGGGCTTGAGGATTCCATTTGTCGTTTTTATTCGGGTTTGAGGCGTGAGATTCAGGACATTGTTGATTATAAAGAATTTCATACTGTCAACCAGTTGTTCCAGTTTGCTATGCTTGCAGAGAAGGAATTGCAGATACATGAGCAGCGGAACAGGAGCAACGTCCACGCCTCCTACACGCCACGCACGACGGCTCCTTCGGGGCTGCCTAAGCCATCCTCTTTCCAGGTGCCCCTAACAGCGGGCCAGCAAGCTTCTGCCTCAGCCAGTCATGTTACTACAGCACCTAAACCACCTGTTGCACGTCCTACATATTCAGGTAAAAATTCTTTGCAGGTTCCCGCCAATAGTGCTTCGTCCGTCGCCTCGACGGGACGCACTTCCAGCATTCAGTGCCACCGCTGCCAAGGACGTGGCCATATGCAGAAGGATTGCCCAAGTCAGCGGGCATATGTGGCAACCGAAGATGGAGGTTATATCAGCACCTCCGATGTGGAGGATGATGCTAATGATGATGATGCCGCCGCCGCCGACGATGATGAGGGTCATGTCCTTGGGGGCGCCGATACTTCAGGCTACAAGAACATTATTGTTCAGCCTGTGCTTAGCACACAAATTCAGCAACCTGAGAAGCTACAATGCCACAACTTGTTTCAGATTTTCTTCGTCATCAAGAACCGACGAGCACGTGTTATCATTGATGGAGGAAGCTGCAACAATTTGGTGAGTTCTGATCTGGTCAAGAAGCTTGGTTTTACCACACGACCACATCCACATCCATACCATATTCAGTGGTTAAATGACTCTAGAAAAGCTAAGGTAACACAAACATGCAGAGTTCCTTTTTCCATTGGTGCCTATGCTGATTCTGTTGATTGTGATGTCGTACCTATGCAAGCTTGTTCACTTTTGTTGGGTCGGCCTTGGGAACATGATAATGATGCTACACACCATGGAAGAAGTAATAAATACACTTTTGTGCATAAAGGGCAGAAAATTACTTTGGTACCTTTGACCCCTGCTGAAATTGTACAAGCTGATAGAGAGAGAGCTGCTAGTTTGAGTGGTGCTAAATCTGAAAATCAGCAAGTTGCTAATTCTGTTTTTCCACCTAAAAAGGATAAGCCTGCACCTATTTCTAAGGCCGAGGGAATTAAATTGAAGGGTGGTGTTATGCTTGCAACAAAATGTGACCTTGCTGAAATTTCTGATGATGATATTTGCTATGCTTTGATATGCAAACGAGCTTTGTTTTCGCTTGATGATATTGCTAGTTCGTTGTCTCCTGTTGTCACTAACCTTTTGCAGGAGTTTGAGGACATTTTTCCAGCTGAGATACCCCCGGGGCTGCCACCTATGAGAGGGATAGAGCATCAAATTGATTTGATTCCGGGCGCAACTTTGCCAAATCGTGCTGCCTATCGAACCAACCCCGAGGAGACCAAGGAAATTCAGCGACAAGTCCAAGACCTTTTGGACCGTGGATATGTACGTGAAAGCCTTAGTCCTTGTGTTGTTCCTATACTTTTGGTTCCTAAGAAAGATGGTACTTGGCGTCTGTGTGCTGATTGTAGAGCCATCAATAATATTACTATTCGGTATCGTCATCCTATTCCTAGGTTAGACGACATGCTTGATGAGCTGTGTGGTTCTATAATTTTCACAAAGATTGACTTGCGTAGTGGCTACCACCAAATTAGAATGAAACTTGGAGATGAATGGAAAACAGCTTTCAAAACTAAATTTGGGTTGTATGAGTGGCTGTTAATGCCTTTTGGCTTGACAAATGCACCTAGCACTTTCATGCGCTTAATGAATGAGGTTTTAAGAGCTTTTATTGGTAGATTTGTGGTGGTTTACTTTGATGATATCTTGATTTACAGCAAGTCTTTGGATGAACATATGGACCATTTACGTGCTGTTTTTAATGCTTTAAGGGATGCACGTTTGTTTGGTAACCTTGAGAAGTGCATTTTTTGCACGGATCGAGTCTCTTTTCTTGGTTACGTTGTTACTCCACAGGGAATTGAGGTGGATGAGACGAAGATTGACGCCATACAGAGCTGGCCGGTACCCCAAGCTATCACACAGGTGAGGAGTTTTCTTGGTCTTGCAGGTTTCTACCGCCGCTTCGTCAAGGATTTTAGCACCATTGCTGCACCGCTACATGAGTTGACGAAGAAGGGTGTGGCGTTCCATTGGGGGAAGGCACAAGAGGAGTCCTTTGGCACTTTGAAGGACAAGCTTACGCACGCGCCATTGCTGCAACTTCCTAACTTTGGTAAGACTTTTGAGCTAGAATGTGATGCTAGTGGAGTCGGCATTGGTGGTGTTTTGATGCAAGATGGTAAACCCGTTGCATACTTTAGTGAAAAATTGCATGGTCCTGTTCTGAATTATTCCACATATGATAAGGAATTGTATGCACTTGTGCGTTCTTTAGAAACGTGGAGTCATTATTTGTGGCCTAAAGAATTTGTTATTCATTCTGATCATGAATCGCTTAAGTATCTTCGCTCTCAAAATAATTTGAATCGTAGGCATGCTAAGTGGGTTGAATTTATTGAATCTTTTCCTTATATCATCAAACACAAGAAAGGGAAGGATAATGTGATTGCTGATGCTTTGTCTAGACGATATACTTTGTTGTCTCAACTTGATTGTCGGATTTTTGGACTTGAGTCAATAAAAGAACAATATGCGCTTGATTCTGACTTTAAAGATGTTTTGCTGCAATGTCGAGAGGGACATACATGGAATAAATTTGTCCTTAACGATGGTTTTTGTTTAGAGCTAGCCGTCTATGCATTCCAGTTGGTTCCGTTCGTCTTTTGTTGTTACAGGAGGCGCATGGAGGAGGATTGATGGGTCATTTCGGTGCGAAGAAGACGGAGGACGTTCTGGCCACACATTTCTTTTGGCCAAAGATGAGGAGAGATGTTGAGAGGTTCGTGGCTCGCTGCACCACATGTCAAAAAGCTAAATCTCGCTTGAATCCACATGGTTTATACATGCCTCTTCCTATTCTTTCTATTCCTTGGGCAGATATTTCTATGGATTTTGTGTTAGGATTGCCTAGTACTAAGAGGGGAAGGGATAGTATTTTTGTTGTGGTGGATCGTTTTTCTAAGATGGCACACTTTATACCATGTCATAAGAGTGATGATGCTGTTTATATTGCTGACCTTTTTTCAAAGAGATTGTTCGTTTGCATGGTATGCCTTCTACTATTGTTTCAGATCGTGATGCAAAATTCTTGAGTCATTTTTGGCGCACCCTATGGAACAAGTTGGGTACAAAATTGTTGTTTTCTACAACTTGTCACCCACAAACTGATGGGCAAACTGAGGTGGTGAATCGCACTTTGGGCACCATGTTGAGGGCTGTTTTGAAGAAAAATTTGAAGATGTGGGAAGAATGTTTGCCTCATGTGGAGTTTGCATACAACCGGGCAACACATTCTACCACCAAGGTAAGTTCTTTTCAGGTAGTGTATGGTTTCAATCCCCGTGCTCCTATTGATATCTTTCCTTTACCTACAAGTGAGAGGATTCACAATGATGCCAAAGAACGTGCTGATTTTATCTTGAAAATGCATGAGACAACAAAGCACAATATTGAAAAAATGAATGAAAAGTATAGAATTGCTGGTAGTAAAGGTAAACAAGAAGTTAAACTAGAACCGGGTGGTTTGGTTTGGTTGCACTTGAGAAAGGATAGGTTTCCAGATTTAAGAAAGTCTAAGTTGATGCCTAGAGCTGACGTTCCTTTCAAAAATACTTGCCAAGATCAATGATAACGCATATAAACTTGAGTTGCCTCCCGAGTTTGGGGTTAGTCCCACCTTTAACATTTCAGATTTGAGGCTATATTTGGGAGAAGAGGATGAGTTTGAGTCGAGGACGACTCCAATTCAAGAGGGGGAGGATGATGAGGACATCACTCCTTCGGATACACACAAAACTCCACTGGATATACAAGGACCGATCACTAGAGCTCGAGCGCGACAATTGAATTTAGAGGTGAGCTCGTTCCTAAGCACTTCTTTATATGTTCCTGAGAATAGATTGCTACCTAATGATTATATTATGATTAGGAACCATGGAGAGCACCAGGAGATACTTGGAGAGGGGCTTGGAGGTGGAGAGGACCAGCAAGGGCGTCCAAGTCAAGGTGGAGGCCCAAACAAAGTTAACTTCGAGTCTGTTTCGGAGTCCAGGAGCAGTCTGCACTAAAACGGTTGTCCAAGTCGCATACGGGCTCGGTTTTGGACGTTCTATATATGCACGGATAGTTGAGAAGATAACCTTTCCAATGGCGCTGGTCCCATGGTCAAATTCCTCCTGAATCAACGTGAATCATCGAAACAAAAGACGTCCAGAATCTGTCTCGGTGCTGCGCCACCATTTTTGGCCTTTGGGCCATGTATCTTTTTGAGCCCAATTAGGGGCGTGACCAGATGGTCCTTGGTTAACCCTAGACCATATTTACAGCCGCCGGTGCTTAGGTTAGGGTTGGGTTTTGCTTAGATTATTCTGTCAAGAACAGTTTCGCCGTTTGTCGGTTTGTGAGACCCCAACTTCGTGAGATTAATCATACATCTGCAATTTGGTTGCATTCTTTCTTGTTCTTGCATGTGTTCTTCGATTCGCAGGCAAGGATTAGCCTTCTTGGCGAGGTCGACCGTGCAACGCCGGTCGATAACCAGAGGAGACGTGGTGCTGCGATTGCGGGGTTCAGAACGTGTTGTTCGGGAGCCGGATCGAGTTGTGTCAAGTCTCCACCAAATCGAGAGTTATCAGAACCTTTCGGAAGATCAGGACACCCTTGTTCATATCACCCCTTACCCTTGTCCCTGTTGCCCCGCTTTGTTACCAGTACCTCGATCATTGTGATCGAAGTGCAGATACCATCACATCACCGCACACAACCCCCTTAGGTGTACGACTCTGCAGGGCTAATATCGAGTGCCGAGGGTGATACCTCGTATTGCACTCCCGATGATATCTCTGTAGTATATCACATCGGTGGTGATTGCCGAGGGTGATTCCTCGCTCTCCCCTTCCCGATGATGACTCTGTCGTGCAACCCCTCAAGCGTGGACCCATCGAGGGTGATTCCTCCTGGTTCTCCTTGACGGATTACATCGAGTAGGAATCCATCGAGGGTGATTCCTCGGATTCCCCCTTGATGTGATGAACACACGGATACCCTACTTTTACTACAGTCCCCGGGAAAAGTCGGGTCGACCCCGAGGGGTACCCGCGAGAGATGTGAAGTCGGGTTGACCGTGAGGGTACCCGCGAGATAATTACGAGGCGCGGCCGGGCAGGCAGATACCGCCCTAGAGAGGGATGTGCCTGGCCCTTGTTGCACTTCCTCGAGACGGGACGACAGGAGTACTGATCGTCACCGCGAGCTCCTAATAACACGTTAATGGATTTGGGTATTTGATCTGAGTGGGTCGTTGGCCCTATACGCACTACCACCACGTGGGATAATGGTTATGGGACCCTCGGCGCCGTATGTATCAGCCGAAAGCTTTGCCAGATGTCCAGTTCAGCATTGTGGCACGGTCGGATCGTGCCGTTGGCGCTGGTATTCACCGTCCTCACAACGACCCGGAGTGCACAGGGCGATGGCCCAAGACCCCTGAGCGCTTAGGATGTAGACCGGCGGGGACCTCTCTACTGAGCCTAGGTAGGACTACGTCGTGTCGATTACCCGAGGCCGGGCATTACCCAGCAAGTGTGTCCGGCCAGATGTAATCAAGCGTGCTGGGTAACAGTAGTGCACCCCTGCAGGGAAGTTATCTATTCGAATAGCCGTGTCCACGGTAACAGGACGCTCAGTGTTGTATCCCGATCTACTACTATTTGAGCTGGATACATGTTAATTAATTGTAAGCTCCGGGATCGCTTTCTCGCAGGGAGTCGAGGAAGGATCCCTAGGCTTTGTTACAACATGCTTGTTATTTTAATTATGATACTAATCTGCACTCTTCTTATGCTGCAAGACCGCTGGAGATGCTAGTCTTCGATAGGCTAGGCCTTCCCCTCTATTCTGGCATTTCTGCAGTCCAGTCCACATATTCAGCCTTTCTTTGATACTGATGCATAAGTAGTATAGTTCTGATGTCAGTCTTGCGAGTACTGTGGATGAGTACTCACGGTTGCTTTGCTACTCTTTTCCCCCATACCCGATTGTTGCGACCAGATGACGGATCCCAGGAGCCAGCTGCTACCGCCGACGACCGCTACTACACTTCCGATGGAGCTTACTACTACGTGCAGACCGCCGACGACCAGGAGTAGTTTAGGAGGCTCCCAGGCAGGAGGCCTTGCCTCTTTCGATCAGAGCCGTTGTTTGTTTTCGCCTCCTTAAGACATCTTTGTTTAACTTTGTGTCTGTACTCAGATACTTTTGCTTCCGTTAATGCTTGTATGACTCGAGCTTATGTATTCGAGCCCTCGAGGCCCCTGGCTTGTAATATAAAGCTTGTATGACTTTTATTTTGTGTAGAGTTGTGTTGTGATATCTTCAAGTGAGTCCCTAGGCTTGATCGTGTGCATTTGCGTGTATGATTAGTGCACGATTAAGTCGGGGGCGTCACAGCCTCGCACGTGTGGGAGTACAAAATGGAAAGCATATGAAGTCAACTTTCAGGAAAATCAAATGGTGCATCATTTGGAGTCCTGAGTCAAAGGATATGAGAGTTCCAATGCAAGCTGTCCAGAGCATTAATTGATGCATGACTCCATGTGTTTGCCCCCTTGCCCAGTTGGTTAGCACAAATTTGAGCCCCTCTTTTGGACTGGTTTCACACCTAAACTAGGAGGATTGTTCCTAGTATAACCCCCTTCCCGCACTTCAGCCACAACTCTTTGGCAATTTTGATTTCAGAATAGGTTAGCTAATAAGTGCAACCAGAATCTTGTTTGAGAGTTCACTTCTTCTTTAGCTCTTGATGATATTCTTCATCGTGAACATTTCCCAAAAACTTGTTCGTGCTAATTAGGGCCATGAAAGTTTTTACTCTCTAGAATCAATCGGGATCTTTCTTTGAGCAAATCCGCAGCTCATCGATATTTAACGATAACTCGGGGTTCTGTTTCCCATGAATATTCAGTCGGGGTCTAACAAATTGTGTGATTCAATTTCCCAAGATCTTGATGGATTCGGGGGCTAATGACGAGGTTATCTCCCACCGGGTAGACCCATGATAATCGTTTTAATCACTTGGCATGGGTTACCCTTGAGGAGAATTTTGTCACTCAACTCATAATGAAAAGGACATATCCTCACTCTGATGGACTTCACTCGGGGCACAGGAGCCCAACGGCCAGAAGCATTAATCCATGCATTACCAAGTCTCGAAGCCTGGCGTTACAACTAGCAATTAGAGCGTTCGTTACCGCCAGTGGTGGACATGTTTTATCTTTCTTTAATTCACCTATAACGTAGCTGCAACACAACACAGGGGATAACGAAGTCTATATAAGCATACCCCTGATGACTAATTATAGGTTCGAAACCTCTGTAATCTCATATTCATACACAAGAACACCTTATCCGTGAGAACATGACTAGGGCTTTTACTTCTACCGACGAGGTGGTATTAACCTTGTATCACCCACCTATGTTTTGTTAGATCAAGCCTTGTTTCCATCCCTCTTTTACAGTCAGATTTCACCCAGGACAAGTATGACAAATCCTTACCGCCATAAAAAAATGTTTGATTTGCCATAATTAAAAATCCGACGTCAGATTTACAACGTTACCGATAACATTTCCGTGATTGTTAACCGTTCTGGTTTGTTCCTTCTCTAATCTGTACCTTTCCTTGCCTAATATAAAAAGAAAAACAATACCCTTCCTCCCCGTCTCCTTCCCTTCCCCGGCGGAGCCCACCACCGCTACCGCTAGTCGGCCAACCCGAAGAAGGCCGGAACACGTCACCGTCACCGTTCACACCGCCCCCCACTTTCATTATTCAAACCCCCCTTCTTCTCTCTACTCCTTCTCCTCATTCACCTACCGTTCGTCTCCTCTCCTAGCCCCACCACCTGCCGCATCGCCGTCTCCTCTCCCCGGAGCACGCGGCGCCGCCCGCATGGCGTCCCCGACCGCTGCGGCCTCCCCGACCGTTGCGGCCTCCCCGACCCGTGCCCTCGCTGACACCACCGCGCCCTCGCCGGCCTCCCCGCCGCGCCGCCTCGCCTCGGCGCCGCCCGGCGTGGACGCGTCCGCGGTCTCCTCCCCGGTATCCGCCCACTCCGGGGACCTCTCCGCCTGCGATGTCTCGGTGGGTGGCGCTTGCTTCGGAATTGGAGCTTGTCGGACTTTTCCTGCTTTCTCCTCCTTTTTCTTCTCTCGTTTTTTATGCCGCGCGGTTTGATCGTGCAGAGCCCGTTGCTCGCTAGTAGGAGCGAGGAGTACAGGCTGATGTTCCGGCTCCCGCCGGACGAGGTAATTCACATTTGGCGGCTTCCTCTGTTCGATCTAATTGTTGGCTTCTGATTGTGATGCGTTGTGTTTGGGGAATTTGGGTACGAAAGTGGTTGGACTGGGGTTGAGGGGATTTCATTCCGTGTGGAAGATTTCCCACGGATAAAACTACATAATGACAAATTCGTACTTTAATCTTCGCTCTGATTAGCTTAGGGTAACGTTTGTCGTGCCAATTTGGTTCCTTCTATAAAATGTGCATTATTGGTGATGGTTGATGAATTTGATATAGCTTGCCAAAATTGTGTCTGATTCGCTGTAGCTAGCGGATTTGCCACGTCGGTAAAAAAAGGGCAGCCCGGTGCACGTAGCTCCCGCTTGCGCAGGGTCCAGGGAAGGGTCCGACCACTTTGGGTATCATAGCCATTTCTGTATGTGGTGGATTCAGTAGTCAGTTTGTGGTTTCATGATCTTACGGTTGATAACTAATTAAGTGACTATTTTAATTTGTTTCACGTGATCGTACTGTTCGGGGAACCAAAATGTTAACCTATCATGTCCTATCACAGTAACATGCCAAGTTTATCTTTTGATCAGGAAATAATTTAGCAAGTTAATCGATTGTTTATGGTTGGTCAAGGTAAAATTTGGATTTTTCTTTGGAATTGAATAGAGCACCGTATCCAGTTTTGTAACCATGCTTTGGATAGCACCCGTTCGTAGTCACAAGTGATCTCGCATGATATTTCATCAATTTAATGTTAGGATGTTAATTAGTTATTGTGTTATTGCAGGTTCTTGTGCAAGATTTTAACTGCGCCCTCCAAGAAAATATTCTTCTTCAGGTTTTTTTCTTTTCTTCGCTTCAACTTCTTATGCGCTCCTCTCCCAAATTAAACTAGAGTATATGCCTCTGTGTTACCCCCTTGAGCATAAGTTGCCTGTATTTAGTGATCATGCATAGTCTAGCAATCAACTATATTGGAATTGGACTAGTTATAATTGGCACAACTCACACTGCGTGCAACTATGTTGGTCTAGATTTATCTCTGTTTGAAACTTTGAATTTGCTTGCAGACATGTAAGCCCAACAAAAGTCAATTCAAGTTTGTGCCATTGATATATAAAATATATATGCATGAACATACATAAAATATACTCTCTCCGTCCCATAATATAAGAGCGTTTTTGACACTAGTGTAGTGTCAAAAACGCTCTTATATTATGGGACGGAGGGAGTACGTGTTTGAACATACATAATGGAAGTTGTAAATCCATCAAATTTCTACTTGTGAGGGAATTTCTGTTTCTCCTGTTAATATGGCAATTGTAGTCCTTATTAAATGAGAGATTTCCCTGGAGCTTGTTTAAAATAAATACCTACGTACATTACTAAGTGCCCAAAGTTGGGAAAAGGCATGTGCTTTGCAATTAAAGGAGCTGGTGCCAGTTACCATCTTTGTTGTCTTACCTTTGTTCGTTCTTCTCTTCATTGAAAAAACCACATATTTGATAATTTAGTGCCGTTAGTGCTTTAGCTTGTGCTTGTCTCTAAATTCTCTACACTATTGCCAACCGCAAATGGTGGAATTGTACTGTAATTTTAGTTATTTCATTTTGCTGGGAGAAAATATTTAGTTTCAGCCTTGTTCTGATTCTAACAAATATACATCGTTTGGCAGGGGCATATGTATTTATTTCTACACCATATATGCTTCTATTCTAACATTTTCGGATACGAGACAAAGGTAATAACTAAGAAATGATCTGAAGACAGTTCCATCATGTATACTTTTTTTGGTTGCTTAATTGCACTTGCTAATAACCAATTGATTTATGTAGTTCACAAATATTGTCAAATCATAATTTTGACAGATACCATTGCTCGAAGATTCTTGTTATCATTTGACACGTGTCTTTGCACTAAGTTCATATAAAGATACATCGCCCTCAAAAGATTTGTTTGAGAAATGTATTGGGAGCCATGTGTCTATATTATTCTTTGAATTTGCTATGAAATTTTTATTGCTGTGTTCCATCACAAACAGCATGAGCACTCTGTTCTGTAAATCTGCTTTTATCTTCTTCAGTGTTTCTGTTCTGTAATAAGCTTAAACATTTATCATCTTGGAAGTCAAATAGGCATCAACGCTTTAATAATATTTGCTAAACCTGAATTCCTGGTAGTTTCATTTTGTACTTTCCATCTTCTCTGTGGTCATTGTACCAAATATCATGCTATTTTGCTTCCTGTGACATTTTTTAACAGCTTGAATGGAGAGTTAGTTGGACTGGAATTTTAAGAGTGGTTCTCCAACTAAGTTACTATATACTCGCATATTTACTGATTTACATGCTAATGAAGTTAGCTTTTTGTTACACATTGGAGTTATTCAATGCCGAATGTTTGTTACTTGATGTTAAATACTTATATGCTTATAGTATTGCTCATTAAGTATCTTGTCATTGCATATAATTTTTTTTTACCAATATATGTACTACTCGTACTGTTAAAAACTTATTATTGACTACGTTGCTCTGATATTGTTTTCTATGCAGAAAACTATACCTTTGCAGGATGTCACTGATGTTCGTAAAGCAAAAACAGCTGCTATTTTTCCTAACGCCATAGAAATTGTTGCTGGTGCGAAGAGGGTGAGGAAGATATCACTGCCTAAATTTCTAGTATATATAAGATGTCATTCACTCATGTATGATTACTTGCAGCATTTTTTTGGATCTTTCTTGGCGCGAGATGAAGCGTATCGTATTATAGTAGATGGTTGGGAACAGCATGTTAGCGATGCTAGATTGCTCATTGAACGTCAGGTTGGTAAACTAGTTTCTATTAAATTCTTTTGTTCTAACAAGTTATAAAGAAGTTCATTTCTAATAGGCTGTCTGTACTTGCTCTTTTGCTGCACCGTAGGATGCAAAGTCAGCAAGCAGCAGTGACGAAAATGGTTACGTTTTGTTGGAAGAAGGAAAAGAATCTAAACAAGATGAAGGTTCGTCGCCATCGAACAGGTTATCTTTACAGGCTGAACTAAATTGACCCTCTCGTTAGTTTAGCTCAAAGCTCAAATGGGCTTTTGTCCTTCATGAATTATCTGTGAATGTTCAGTTGGGTATTTTGAATGTAGGTCTGCCAATCCTACAGCTATCATCGGGGGTAGTACTGATTGTGGTGATTCAGATGTCAGTACTTCTAAAAGATTCTTAAAAGCGCCAGAGGATGGAACCGAGGACAACCCTGCATCTCTTAACCCATTCAACTTGCAGCCGTTTGATGATGATGCTCCTAATGGTTTGTTTGAATTGTTCTTTTCTTTGTCTTTCTTGACATTGTTAACTCCTCTGTTAGTTTTTTGTTACTTAACTATTTTTCTTGCCTGCATATCTTTCCCTTTTCCAGTACCTGAATCATATACTTTGATCACGGAGTCTAAGTTTCAGGTTTGCCAGATTTCACTTATTTTGTACTGCTATGACTATTAACGTAACTTCGCCCAACTGACATTCTGATGTTAGGTGCCTGTGGAAGTTTTCTTTAATGTCTTACTCTCTGATGGCGCCCTTGGCTTTCTGGATGATCTCCACAAAAAGTGTGGTGACAAAGGTTAATACCCAATTCTTCCCCCTTTCCAGTTAACACATCTGATCAGTAATATATTCTACTGATACCTAGATGATCTGCAGAATTTCGTTGTTCCAATTGGCGTTTGGATGAGCAAGGAGGACTTGTAAGAGATGTCTCATTCTTGCACCCAATTAAAATTTATCTTGGTATGTCTAGAACTTCGTGCCTACTGGATATAATAATTTGCATTTCATATGCCACCGTGTGCCTTAATTACTTTATGTTGTCGTAGCATTTATGTTGATTACTCTAAATTGTGTTTAGGTGCAAAATTTGGGACATGTCAGGAGGTTCAGAAGCTTCGTCTGTACAAAAACAGGTTAGTTTAAGTTTAATATACTTCTGCAGGTAGTCAAATGATCGTTAAGGTTATGAAGTCAAAGTTCAGCTGTGATATTACCTATTATTTCATGTGAATTTCTGTTCTTCTGCATGCACTTCTTGGTGGTGGTTTCTAGTGACATGGCCTAGAATTGTCTTCGTACCAGAATATTTTTTGTTTAATCCGAATGATTATTTGGAATAGAATGTTAGCTCAGTTACTCAACCCATCGTGGCAGTCTATACACACGCCCTAACTTGATAATTGGGTTTGCTAGTGCCAATTCTTGTATTAATGATAATCCATGTCGTTTGTACTCCCTCCGGTCCTTTTTAGTCTGCATATAAGTTTTGTCCAAAGTCAAAATATCTCCACTTTGACCAAACTTATAGAAAAAAGTATCAACATTCACAATACCAAATCAATATTGTTAGATTCATTATGAAATGTAGTTTCATAGTATATATATTTGGTATTGTAGATGTTGATATTTTTTAATATAAATTTGGTCAAACTTTGTAGAGTTTGACTTGACACAAATCTAATACGCTGAGTAAAAAGGACCGGAGGGAGTATGTGAAGATGATTATGCTGCTTATCACCTACTCCCTCCGTTCCACGACAAGAATTATGGAACGGAGGCTGTACTTTTCTTTCTTGTTGAGGTTAGATACGTTTTGCGATTGCACTTAACCCAAGTTTGATTTTGCCTAGCAGTGGGTGGTATTGACTACCACGTCTATCTGCTTAAGTCCCAGTTTTTAGTGCACTTAACTCCCCAATGTTCCATTACCATTTATTAACTCTCGGATTAATAGCGTAAATGATGGTATGGTACATATTGTCTTTTTTTGCCAGTTCTAAGTACACATGAATACTGTCAATGGACATCATGCCCCCACATCTTACGCCCTCCAAATATCACTCCTTCCCAAGAGAGTGATAAATAGACAGGGAAGAGAGCAAAAGAGTATATGTGGAAGATGGTGTGAACACCGATGTGTGATGCCACAGTGGCAAAGCTCTTCTCAAACTGGCCTTGGGAGTAAAGTGATCCGGCATTCGATGACCAGGGATTTAAGATTACCCCTAAAAGATTGACGGGGTTAAGTAAACAAACACAGTACTATAGAGCAGTACAGTGGACAGTTTCCTTTTTCTTTGATCTTGCTATATACGTGCTAAAGAGCTTTTATGTTTTACCGCAATAAATGGTTCATGCTAAGACTTGCTGATGTTTCTTTTTTCTTGTTTACTTGACCAGTCATGTTGTGATTCAAACATCTCAAGAAATTGGTGATGCACCATACGGGGACCATTTCATTGTTGAGGTCAGGAAACAAGTCACAATGTTGCTTCATGTAGCTTGAAATCACTTCTGTCCACTAAACTCAGCATGACGAATATAATTCACATAGCTCTATCTGTTCAATTATAAATGCGTTAGGGTACATAATCTAGCGTTTTCAGTTTTATGATTATCTTAATCCACACATTTAATTGAAATACACCTTAAATAATTTTTAGTGAAGAGGTATCTCATAGCGGCATAAAGTGTCACAGGCTGTTGTAATATTTCATGATAAAGTAACATGTGATTGAACTTGTGATCTCTTTTTAGACCTTAACATTATTTATCATCGTTGCATATAAATAGTGGCAGATGCTGCTCACTAGTCCTCCCTATTGAGGGCCATGGACATGAATGTGGAATCCAAGTTAAGCAAAAACAAAGCAATACCTTGTACCTTAATCAAACAGGTTAAAAACAAACATTGTCGCAAACGTCGATCCAAGCTTCGTTTTTTGGCAATGAAATATGAACTTTGAAACTTCCTTTTTGCTTCTATAAACTCCCTATTGTTATTACAAATGACTAATGTTGAAATATGAATCTTGCTTTTATAAACTTTTACTGTTACAATAAATAGTTAAATCCTCATATGCCACTGCAAAGTTGAACCTCCTGTGTTTATGACACGTGTGGGTACATGGGGCACCCTGCATCTATCACATGTGAGCCTAGGGGCATATAAGGGTTTCAATTTTAGAAATAGCGAATGTTATGGATGCTTACTTATGTCCTCTCCACATACAGAAACATATATTTGTCATTGTAGGAAAGCCAATATTGTGTAGCGAGCTATATAAGTATTGTGTTGTTTTTGTTTTGGGTTCTTCCTGGAATTATTGTTGGCCTATTTTCCTTGCAGGGAATCTGGGATGTTGAACAAGATAGCCTAGATGAGAACAGTTGCCACCTCAGGGTATATACTAATGTAGCGTTCTCGAAGAGGACCATTTTTAGAGGTAAGATGTATCCATTGTATCCTGAATGGTGCTCCAGTGCTTTCAAAATCTAACTCAGTATGCTACAGTGAAAGGGGGCAGAATTAGGCCAACTACCAGCTGATTGCTTTGCTCAAACTTCAGCTTATATACGTTGATAAGCTTCAGGCCAAATAAACTCTCTGAGAGTTTTGGTTGTAGAAGCGTTGTACAGATGTTAGTTTTCTTCTCCTAAAATAGGCAGGATGACTTTCCTGGAGTAGTTTTACTTCACTAAAGTTGATTAAATGTGCCAAGAAATATTCAGTTTCATAAAATGGTTAAACTGGTACTCCCTCTGTCCTAAAATATGGTGTGTATTAGATATTTTTTAAGTCAAACCTTGCAAACTTTGACCAAATTTATCAATCAACATCTAAATTACCAAATCATTACCATTATATGTATCATGAAATATATTGTCATATGGTATATATCAGGTATTGTAGATATGTATCATTTTATCTATAAAATTGGTCAAAGTTTGTGTAGCTTGACTTTCACGAAAACCAATGCGCACTATATTATGGGACGGAGGGATTAATAAATAGCACAACTTAATTAAGCATGGTAGTAATAACCCACTCTTGATGGTAAAAAGCATGAGCACAATGTTAAATTAGTCTTTCCTGGGGCTGTTCAAACTTTTTTCTGTTTCTAATTCTGCATGTAATTTTGATACTCACTGTGGGATGTTTTTCCTTTTGACCATAATTGCCAGACAGAAGTGCTGTTTTTCAGTTCCAATAAATTTGCTGCGGTGGGCAGTGACCCCCGTTGGCAGTGTTCTAACATGCGTCTGCCTAGCCATCCGCCTAGACTCACCTTGTCCCGCCTAATAGATGCTTAGGTGTTATGTGTCGGTCTGCCGCAGACTAGCTCCTAGCACCTTCGGGGATACTCTCCTTTGGTAATATTCTTGAAATGAAATCCCTTGTGGACCCAGAGTTTGTGGATTATCATGTTTCTGGTGGCAGTTAAACCCATTGCTGTCTAATAGACTTCTCTGCACAGATGTCTTTAGTTGTGGACTGATTCTTTTTAGAGAACGTCCGAATGCTTTGCACATCATTTCATTAAGCAGGAAACCAAGATAATGTACAAGAGTTCTGGACGGTGAAGGGCTTTTCCATAATGAAGATAGGAAAAGGCCAACTAAAACCCCAGACAACACACACCGATGCCTCAGGGTGGATCAAATTTATTTCCTAATTACATCTTTACTTTAAATATGGAATTAGTTCTAAGATATTATTTCTTGTGTCTGTATTGTGATTAGCTTATTTCTACTCCCAAGAGATCATTTCATTGATTAGAATTCAAGACATTGCTGCTGCTTATACTATCATCTTCAAATTACAGGGAAAATAGAGCAATCAACGAAGGATGAATGTCGTGAGGTTTTTGGTCTCTGGATCAAGCTTGTACGTCTCTTGCAATCCCTGGAACATATTTCTATTCAGTGGCATTTACATTTCAAATTGTAAAAATCCTTCTCATCGCGTGCGTGTTTTAGGCCCATGATATTTTGAAGCAGGATAGCATCTCTCGGAAAGGTTTGTATTTGCAGTTTCTACCATTTACCAACTCTTTCGCTGTGATTCGGCTTGTTTGATCCAAATCACATCCTAGGCCGCATGCAGCAAATGTCTAATTCTGAAACAATTGAATGACTTGATTCTTGCAGGAGCCTCCATCACCATGAACGCTGATGTTCAATCAGGGCCTAGTCTGAACATTGAAGGTCCTTTGGAAAATACAGTCGCATACATGGCTTCGGCACCATACGATTCTGGTTTGAGTAGTCTTGTCCCTCCCATTGAACACCATCAACAAAGCGTAGGCACTTTGGGATCCACTTCACAAGAATTGTGGGGCTCACTCGCCTCATATATGAGATCTAGTCAATTTGGTTCGGTTTTAGCAGTGATGCTGGTGGCCATCGTTATCTTGATGCAGGCAAGTATTCAAGGTTTTTGGTCGCCTATCCTATCATGGGGAATGCTCAGTTTTTGCTCTGTTGTGACACTGTATTTACCACACAGGTAACAATCATCGTTCTGCTGAGTAGATCCCCCAAGGTCCTCATGGTCAGTCCCGAGGCTTCTGCGAGCAGCTTAGGTTCATATAGCAAGGAGAGCATAGAGTGGTTGCAGAAGCGAGTGAGCTTACTGAGCGAGGAGATGCACATGGCGGAGGCGCACATGGAGAAGATGCGACACGAGTTTGCCTGGCTCAAGTCTCACCTTGAAAGACTGGAGAGGTTGAGGAGCAGCTCATGACCGGCCAAGGTGAATACGGACGTTGGTTGCATGAAGAACGTCTGTTGTGTTCGAGACCGTACAGTTACATGAGTACAGGGTGAGACATGTCTGTTGTGTGTTAGTCCTGGTATATAGCATTGGTGAGGTGTATATATATCCGGACTGCGCCCCGCTGTGCCCGGGGTGCAAGGTGGTGTATGTATAAGATGGCACGGCAGGATGGTGGTGTGCAACAAGGAACGCTGGTGACCAAGGATATTCAATTTTCTAACTACCTCTTCTCTTCTCTCCTCTCTATGCTCCTTCATAAGTACCTGACCCTTGAAATAGAGGTGGGAGAAGAAACATCAACGGGACCCCCCCCCTCCCCTCCCGGTCGCTCCCGTGAGCGACGCGGAGGGGAAACCCTAGCCGCTGGCCTCCGAGCCCCTCCACCCTCGCCGCCGCCGGCTCGCGTGGAGGGGCGAAGCCCTGTCGGGAGGCGCATCGGCTCCCCTGCGGTGGGTGGCCGGTGCTGATGCAGAAGGCCGCCATGTCTGGCCGCGTGGGCGACGGGCATGGAGCTGGCTCCGGGGGTCTCCCCGTTGGCTCCTTGGAGCGGATCTGAAGGCGACTGCCCCCTCTTTGGCCGCGTGGGCGGCGGGCATGGAGCTGGCTCCGGGGGTCTCCCCGTTGGCCCCTTGGAGCGGATCTGACGGCGACTGCCCCCTCCCTTGCGCCTCTTCCCGCCTCGCCGGTCTGCGCGGCGGGCATCCTTGTGCCCGGTGCTGGCGGCCGATTGGGGACGGAGGTTGGTGGGTATGGACCGGGAGAAACCCTTGGTCGGCTGTTGCGGCCACGATGCCGACGGCGCTCCGGTGTCTCTTTCCTCTGGTGGCGGCTTCGAGGTCCTTCCCCCACCCTCTTCCTCCGCGACCTGGGTGAAAGCCCAAACTCTCCGGTTGGGTGGTGATGGCGCGCCGGCGTTGTTGTCCTTCTTGAAGGCGCCACCTTTGGTCCGGGGAGGGGTGGTCGAGGCTTCGCAGGAAGTGGGATGTCTTCTTCAGTGATGTTCCTGCTCGGCTGCTTTCAGTCGACGTTGATCTGGGCTGCGGCGGTGGCGATGTATGGGCTGTGGCGATGCGAGGTGAGGTGGCCGTGCTTGTAGTCCTCTCCCCGGCATCCAGTTGGTTCCAGCCTTTCGCTCGGGGGTGAGCGGCTTTACCTGCCGACGGTGTGGCGCCCTACGGTCCGGGGCGAGAGGGCAGGGGGCCTTCTTCGGAGGTAGAGACGGTTTGTGGATCGACGTTGGTTGGCCTCGGTGGAGTTGACGGAGCGTGGCCTCCTCCAGCTGCGGGTTACTATCCTGTCTTCGTCGTGTCGTATGCAGGATCGTGTTAGCCGAGTAGTGGATCTTCCGGTGTCTTGTATCTTTACCGTTCTTGCTCTTTTCTTTTCTTTTTGTTGTATGGTCTGTTGTATGCTGGATGTGATGCTTTATAATATAAAGCGGAGGAAAACCCTTTATCGTCATAAGTACCCGCGCCTTGTCACGGGATAACAAAAATTATAACGAGCCACTAATTAACCAACATTCTCGTAGTCATTGTGTCCCCTTAGGCCATACACCACCACTATATCCTAGCTTGTTTGGTGAGAAAACATGAGATCTAAAGAAATCAAAGCAAGTCCTGGCAAAGCCAGAAAATACTCCCTCCGTCCCAAAACGCATAGTATCAAAAAACATCTTACATTTCAGACGGAGGGAGTAACTATTTTCACCTTTTCAGATAGAAGAGATCAGGCCTATACCAAAGCACATCTACATTTGCTAAACCCCACAAAATGTACCTGCTAGAGCCTTCTATCGATTGCTTACCTTTCATGCTGAATTGTGAACGTGATTGAATAACCCGCTACTAGTAGACTAACCTAGAGTTAAAATAGCAAAACAATTTCTTCAGCCACTACAAATCAATATCACCCCACAAATGAGAGGTTTGACCAATTGCATGGTTGATACAAATGCGTACTAAAATATCTATTTGATAAGTATTGCTCAGCAATATTTCAAGTTTTTCTCAAAACAGGCTTTCGTGCCGCTTTATATATATATAAAAAAACACACCAAAATACATGGGCGAACGATACAATATGGTGAGAAGGCCCTCTTACAAAGCAAATCAAAAGATACAACATGAGACTAGAACAAGCCAAACACCTCGCCGAGGGCCGACCGAAGACTCCTGAACTCCACGACAACGCCCCCAAGAGAGTGACGTCGCGAAGCGTTGCCGCTGCCGAGTTCGAGCAAAAAGACAGAGGTTTTCACTTGGAACCCTCGCACTGGGACAAGACCCACGACGACGTCTTCAGGAAGCAAGCGGCACCCACGGGCGCCGCCGTCGCCGGCGCCGGAAATGCAAAGCTTTCGCTCGAAAACTCGTCTACACCACTAGGAGGAAACGTGGTCACCACCACAGCGAGGGCAAGCCCATCCACACAAGACCTGGCACTCCCAGAGCAGACCATGGCCTCTGATACGTCTCAAACGTATCTATAATTTATTATTATTTCATGCTATTATATTATCAATTTTATGTATTTTTTATAGCAATTTATATTATTTTTCTGGACTAACCTATTAATTTAGTGCCCAGTGCCAGTTTCTGTTTTCTGCTTGTATTTGGTTTCGCAGGAAACCAATATTTAGGAAGGTCAAAACATGATGCAAATTTTTGATGATTTTTTCTGGACAACGAATGACCCTAGAAGCTTCACGGGAGGACGAGATGTGCACCAGGGGGCCCACATGGCCAGGTGGCGCGCCCTGGCCCTAGGGCGCGCCGCCCGAGCGTGTCGAGGCCACAATTACCGCCTTAGTTCCTTTCCACCGCCATAAATACCAAAACCATCCGCCATATTTTTAGAAGAATTTTGTCGCCGCCGCAAGTTCCTATTTCACGAAGATCCAATCTGGAGGCCTCTTCGGAGCTCTACCGGAGGGGGATTCCATTGCCGGAGCCTTCTTCATCAACCTTCCTAATAGTGTCCCGGATAAGGGGGTGCTAACCAGGTCGGCTCCCTGGCATGTGGGCCGGGCCGAGGACCCCCAAAACAACCAACCAGTGGGCCACATTCGTCAGGCCCCCGGAGGAATCTTCTGAAGACTTGGCGCATACTACAAGGCACGAATGCAATCTTCGGCATGCTTATCTTCAGATGTAACCGACCATGTATAACCCTAGGTACCCCCGGCGTCTATATAAGCTAAGGGGTGTAGACCGTAGAGGCCAACTCATTCATACTCGATCTCCAGGTAGATCAACCTATACTTTGTACCCTATCCACAATCAATACAAACAAAGCAGGACGTAGGGTTTTACCTCTTCGAGAGGGCCCGAACCTAGGTAAACATCGGTGCTCCCTTGTGTCCTGTTACCATCTAGCCAAGGCTACCAGATCGGGACCCCTACCCGAGATCTGCCGGATTTGACTCCGTCATTCGTGGCCCATACAGGTCCCTCTGTGTAGTCGAAGAGGCTCGACAGCTCGCCTCCAGATCGACGATAGCGTCAGTTGCGGCATGACTTTTCTGCCTAGACAACTCTTTGTCTTCGGCAACTTCACGCTTCATGCGGATTCGACTGGCCACCTCGACCAGATCAAAAATTTCGCCCCAGGACGGATCATTAGATTCGGAAACCTGGAATATGCGGATTCACGCGGCGAACTCGCATTTTTGAGCTCGGTGTCAGACCAGATCGAAGACTGCGCCAATACTCCCGTCCGGATCTCGAATTTGATCCCAGCTCAGGACCATGGCGTAGGTCATACCTCGGATCCGGCCTTGAGCCAAGAGCCGAGCACTACCACCACGGATCAGGCATCTAGCTTGACCAATGAAGACCCCGAGACTATGTCAGATCAGATCTCGGACAGACTCTTACTGAACCCAACCTTCAACCAGGTCATGGGTGAAAGTGACAAGGCTATCCTGAACGAGATGTTAGATCGAATTCAGAGTCTCGCAATCTCACACGAGCAGACCTCGGTGTATGATCAAATCTGGGAGAAATCAGGAGAAGCTGGAATTTTCAGCCCACCCACCACCCACTTAGTCGCTACCATCAAAGATTTAACCGATGTTCTAACCAGCGCCTGCTACTCATGATAAAGCAGATGCACTTACCGTGTGCTTCTTTGGTAAAGGTTTTGATATGCGCCACTTCAGCTTGCGCGGCACCTAGCTGTGTTTTGGCTTGGGTCTACTCCTCGGACAGGCTCTCATTCTTCTCCCGAGATGACTGCGAGTTGAAAGCATGGTTTATAAAGCCTCTATATGGTCACCCGTGCCCACATCACGGCTTGGGGGCTACGGGCTTTGAAGCTCACGCCATTCTCTCGGGCTTACAGAATCCACTAGTCGGATGTACCATCCGACAGGTGTCTTGGGGGCTACTGCCTAGTACGGCGGTCGGATAATTGCGGCTAGAACTTGCTTCGCTCCTAAGGAAAGTGAACTCAAAAACAAATTACCTGTAGGCCGTTGGATAAGACATCCACCGCCTTCTCAAAGACGGAGCGAGTTGCGCCGAGGTAGGCATCCACCGAACTGAGGGCATTGAACTCCTGGCTGGAAAAGAAGGGATTCCTTAGAGCAGCCCTCCCGCGCCGATGATTCATTGCGCTTTCAACCTCGGAGGTGGTAGCCGAACAGGTCCCCGAAGTGGTCGGTTGAGGTACTTCGGGAATACCCCCTGCGGCGGAGATCGGCTCTCCACTGGTCCTCGGGACCGAAGTGTTCACCCCTTCGGCTAATGGCGCTTCGGCGGACTGCCTGTAAAGGAAGATAAATTATTAGAACTGTGATCCTTTACCTCTGAAAGAGCGTAATGCGGATAGGATTACCTGTTCGGGGGAGGAGCATTACGCTCCCCCTCCATAGCCGCTTTCGGTTGAGGTGCACCCTGTGCGGCAATTGAAGGGCCCCCTTGGGGGGCCATACTGCCGCGCGAGCGCTTTGAGCGTCGACCCTTAGGAAGAGGAGTCAGGGTGCTTGAGGTTCCGCAAGTTGAAGCTCTCTTTCAAGAAGAGGTAGGAGGGGGTTTTACCGATGAGGATGGCCGCGTCCTCGGCAGGTCAGGGATAATGGCCACTCTCGAGTCGTCGAGGCTCTCCTGATAAAACGTACCCTCCTCGTATAGGGTGGATATTTCCTCATCTTCATGAGAGGTGGGATCGTCGTCGCGGGACAGTTCAGGGTCTCGACCCAATGCCTCCATTTCTGTTCGGACGCATGATACGTCCATTTTGCATCATGTTTTTCTACTGTTATTTATTATGTTTTGGGTCATTATTTCACTTTATGATGCAATCCTAATGCCTTTTCTCTCTTATTTTGCAAGTTTCACATGAAGAGGGAGATTACCGTCAGCTGGAATTCTGGACCCGAAGAGGCTACAGAAGAGATAGATATTCTCCGCAACTCCAAATGACCTGAAAATTTACGAAGAATTATTTTGGAATATATAAAAAATACTGGCGGAAGAAATACCAGGAGATGGGTCCCCTGGCAGGCCTCTGGGGCCCATCTTCTCCTATAAGATGCTATTTTCCCTAGAAAAAAAATCAGAACAAGACTTTCGGGATGAAGCGCCGCCGTCTTGATACGTCCAATTTGCATCATGATTTCCTACTAATAATTATTATGTTTTTTATCATTATTTCACTTTATGGTACAATTCTTATGCCTTTTCTCTCTTATTTTGCAAGATTCACATGAAGAGGGAGAATGCCGGCAGCTGAAATTCTGGACCTGAAAGGGGTGATACAGAGATAACTATTCTGCACAACTCCAAATGACCTGAAAATTTATGGAGAATTATTTTGGAATATATAAAAAATATTGGTGAAAGAATCAACATAAGGGGGCCCTCCAGGAAGCCACAAGCCTGGGGGGCGCGCCCTACCCTCCTGGGCGCGCCCCTTGGCTTGTGGGGCCCCTGGCAGGCCTCTGGCCTCCTCCTTCTGCTATATGAAGCCATTTTCCCTAGAAAAAACCAGAAGAAGACTTTCGGGACAAAGCGCCGCCATCTCGAGGCGGAACTTGGGCAGGAGCTATTTTGCTCTCCGGCGGAGCGATTCCGCCGAGGATACTTCCCTCCGGGAGGGGGAAATCGAAGCCATCGACATCACCAACGATCCTCTCATCGTGGGAGGACCAATCTTCATCAACATCTTCACTAGCACCATCTCATCTCAAACCCTAGTTCATCTCTTGTATTCAATCTTTGTCTCAAAACCTCATATTGGTACCTGTGGGTTGCTAGTAGTGTTGATTACATCTTGTAGTTGATACTAGTTGGTTTATTTGGTGGAAGATTATATGTTCAGATCCTTAATGCTATTCAATACCCCTCTGATCTTGAACATGAATATGATTTGTGAGTAGTTACTTTTGTTCTTGAGGACATGGGAGAAGTCTTGTCATAAGTAATCATGTGAATTTGGTATTCGCTCGATATTTTGATGATATGTATGTTGTGCTTCCTTTAGTGGTGACGTGTGAACGTCGACTACATGACACTTCACCATCTTTGGGCCTAAGGGAAGGCATTGTGGATACAACTCCGAGCGTCCGTTACCGTGGACACGTCTATTCGAATAGATAACTTCCCTGCAGGGGTGCACCAACTTACCCATCACGCTCGATTAACTCTGGTCAGACACACTTTTCCGGGTCATGCCCGGCCTCAGCTGATCGACACGCCATTGTCCTACCTAGGCTCAACAGAGAGGTCAGCACGCCGGTCTACATCCTAAGTGCGAAGGGGTCATGGGCCAATCGTCCTAAGCACTCCTGAGCGTTGCGCGACTGGCCGGGGACCAGACCCACCTCCTTATACAAGCGCAGGCGGTTACCGTCCACCCCAACAATCAGCCCACATCTCTGAACTATGATATCTGAAGAGCTTTCGGAAGAATCGTACGATGCCGAGTGCCCATAACTTATCCCGCGTGGTGGTTAGTGCGAAAAGGCCAGAGGCCTACTTAGATCACATATCCAAACCCGTTAGTGTATTGGGAGCTCGCGGAGACGATCAGTGATCCTGTCGCCCCGTCTCGCGGTCTTACGACAAGGGCCAGGCCCATCCCTCTCTAGGGCGGTCTGCCTGCCCGGTCATGCCGCGTCATTATCTCGCGGGTACCCTCATGGTCAACCCGACTTCAATAACTCTCGCGGGTACCCCTTGGGTCGACCCGACTTCAACAAGGGACTAAGGTAATAGCCAAGGTAACAGTGTGTCCATAACATCAAGGGAATCTGAGGAATCACCCTCGATAGATTCTTTCTCGATGTAAAATGTCAAGGTGAACTTGGAGGAATCACCCTCGATGGGTTCACGCTTGAGGTGCTGCACGACAGAGTCATCATCGGGAGTGGTGAGCGAGGAATCACCCTCGGTAAACCACATCCGATGTGCTGCACTACAGAAATATCATCAGAAGTGAGATACGAGGCATCACCCTCGGCACTCGATAGTAGCTCTGCAGAGTCATACAACTAAGGGGGTGCTGGTGGTGTGTCGGTCTCTGTACGACGATCACATTGATCGAGTCATCGGTAGTAAAGCATGGCAACAAGGACAAGGATGTGGGGCCTCTGACGGATCACTAACCAGCCTATACTAAGCATATAGGACAACATATAAAGTATCAACAACAGGTTACAAAATCAGGCTATGCATCAGAATTGGAGCTATCGAACAACAGTAGCAAAATCTAATGCAAGCACGAGAGAGAAAGAATGGGCGATATAGGAATGATCAAGGGGGTTTTGCTTGCCTGGAAGCTCTGCTGAGAAGGACGGGTCGTCGACGACGTAGTCGTACTCGGGGTCAACAGCAGTCTCGGGGTCTACCGGAGAGAAGAGGGGGGAAGAAACAGTAAATATAAAGCAAACAAGTGCATCACAAGGCATGACATGGCAATATGCTATGCTGGGGGTGACCTAATGCGGTGCTAAGTGTTACAGACGGAGCGGGAAAATATCTGGGAATGTTTTCCCAGCTTTAGGCAATTATCGGACAGACGATCCGGAGGGGAAGGTTCCATGTTTGCAGTGTTGGAGGCATGTGACAGGTATGTGGGTGGCATATTCAGATTCGTCTTATTTTTCTGACCATTTTTCATATATAAATTATGTCGGGCCCATGGAACTCGGGGTATCCAGGCCCGTCTGCCTTCGGCCCAGGGCGCAACGCCTGGCATGGGCCCAGCAGGCCGTCGCCACCAAGTGTTTCACCAATACCCCTCATGAGGCCCTGGCCTCCTGAGGCCCCCCTCCTCAGGGAGTAGCAGGCTACGCTCAGCACCACCATCAACGGCCTCGCGAGGCGCCTTCCCGAGTTGGTCTCACGAGGCGGCTTCCCGAGTGGCCTCACGAGGCGGCTCCCCGAGGTGGCCTCACGAGGCCCCCTCTCCAAGCGGTCCCCTGAGGCATCCTCCCGATGGCTTACAAGGCAAGGAAGATCCGGCTCAGTCGCGCGGTCCCGGAGCCCATCACGTGGGTGACGCGCGCGGCGACGGGCAACAGCAGAGGCCGCGCCAGCAGGCGCGGATGCAGATGGTTTCCTCTTTTGTGTTAGGGAAGCAGGGCCAGCTATCTACTCTCCAAAGCAACCCCAAAGGTTGCCCGATCGGCGAAGGAAGACCAAGACGATGGGCGCGCAGGGAGGAGGTCATCACCGAGCCCACCGGCGCGTCATGGATCATGCTTTGGTAGGCGAAGACCACCTTTAGTCAGGATAGACTGAGCGCTTGTCCCCCTTCAAAATCGCCAAGTGTGGCAACCCTTCCCGCCTAAGTTTCCAGGGAGAAGAGGACCAAGGCTGATATAAAAAGGGGCAGTGCTGCCATTGTAGGAGAGGTTCGGAACCTGTTCTTCCTCCTTCACCGTGTACGCGAGAACTCTCTTGCCCATCGCAATACAACACACAAGCAGGAGTAGGGTCTTACACCGCAAGGTGGCCCGAACCTGGGTAAACCGTTGTGTCCTCGCCCGTCCTACGCTAGCGCGTCCTCGTCGTACTCTCGCCGTAGCGCTGCCGTGGTAGGAGACGAAGTAGTAGAACGAGCTCACCCCAGTGTTCGAACCTTTGGGTCCTCGGAGCCCGACTTCCGACATTTGGCGCGCCAGGCAGGGGGTGCGCTACTGTTCTCCTGCTCCGCCCTCAGCTCCACCAGCCCCATGGCCGACGCCCATCGCGAGCGCACTGAGCGCAGGGCCGGCCACGTGTCCCAGACAGAGCCGGTGGCCCGCGGCAATCGCCGCCGCCCTGACGCCGAGGCTGCCGCCGCCACCGACCCCGCTGCCCGCGAGCAGCAGGCCTCCTCCCTGCACCCCTCCGTGCGGGCGGACGGCCACACCGCCACGGCTTCCTCCCTCGCCAACCGTGGGCCGCCGAACCCGCAGGCCACGCTACTCATGGCGCGCGAGCTGTTCCGCTACCGTCCTGATGACGCCGGCTACGACGCCTGGCTTGGTCGCATCACCGAGCTCGTCAACGTCGCCGGGGACGCTCCGGCGCCTTCTCACTCGCTCCGCCCTCCACCGTCTCATGCTGGGGACCTGGCGCACGGCGCTCCCCCGCCGCCTCCTCTGCGCGACGAGCGCGCCGGGCCTCAGCACAGCGCGCGGGCTCGTGAGCCGTCCCGCGGCGCGTCTTCCCCGGACCACTACGAGCCCAGCTGCCAGATCATCCGCCACGCGCCCCCCGACGCGCAAGTGCTCCTCGAGCGCCAACGCCAGCGCCAGGACCAGGCCGTTCAAGATGTTGCAGCGGCCGGGCGTCAAAACCGTGCCGCCCTCGCTGGCGGCGTCCACTCGAGCGGCGTGGGCTGCCGTGCCTTCACCTGCGAGCTGCGTCGCGTGGTCTGGCCCACGAAGTTCAAGCCCGATCTGCCTCCGCGCTACGATGGCACCCCCAACCCTACGGAGTTCCTCCAGCTCTACGCGCTGAGCGTCGAGGCGGCGAACGGCGACGACAAGGTCATGGTGAACTGGTTCCCCATGGCCCTCAAGGACGGCCCGCGCTCCTGGCTCATGAACCTCCCTGAGGCTTCCATCTCGTCGTGGGCCGAGCTTTGCAGCCAGTTCATCGCCAACTTCAAGGGCACACAGGACCGCTCCCTCACCATCAACGACCTGCGGCGTGTTCGACAGCACCGCAAATACATCCAGCGCTTCAGTCAGGTGCGCAACAAGATCCCGCGCGCCTCCGATGCGGCCGGCGTCACGGACATCAAGATGCGCGAGAAGCTCGCCATCAACGGTGAGCTCGACTCCGTGCTCGAGCTGCTCGACCTCGCCGACAAGTGCGCCAAGGCTGAAGAAGGCCGCCTCTTCGTCCACAATGACCCCGACGCGGCGCTCGACGGTGCCAAGGCCAAGAGCAAGGACGTCAAGCGCAAGGGCCCTGCCGTGCTTGCGGCGGAGCCCGAGCAGAAGCGCGGCCGTGACCTCGACGAGCCCAGGAAGGACAACCAGCCACTCTACGCCTTTCACAACGTCCGCTCCCACAGCACCGAAGACTGTCATGAGCTCAAGTTGCTCCGCGACGAGCGCCAGAGCCGCCGAGACGACCGCAATGGCCGCGGCACCGGCTGCGGAGGTGGCCGCAGCGGCAACCGCTGGGACAGCCACAACAATAATGGCGGCTACCGCCAGGGCTGGCGCGATCAGCCTCGTGAGGCCGCCTGGCGCGATCAGCCTCGTGAGGCGAATCCTCAGGCTAATGCCGCTCTCCCGCCACTGCCTCCGCCACCTCGGAGGAACGACGTCAACCAGCCTGACGAGGGCGCTGGGGGCTACCAGGAGCCTCGCGCGGTCGCCTGCATCCTCGGTGGGTCCCAAGCCCCCGCGTCCATTCGCCACTTCAAGCAACTCTCTCGTGAGGTGTACGCCGCCCTCCCGAGGCCTGAGGTCGCGCGGCCCCTCAAGTGGTCGCAGTACGCCATCACCTTCGACTCCAAGGACCACCCCAAGTCCACGGCCTCCACAGGCGCGCTCCCCATGCTGTGCACTCCCACCATCAGCAACGTCGCGGTCACGAAGACCCTCATCGACGGGGGTGCCGGCCTCAACGTGCTCTCCATCGAGACCTTCGAGACGCTCCAGGTGCCCTATGACCAGCTGATGCCGACCAGGCCCTTCTCCGGAGTGACCGATGGCTCCACCATTCCGCTGGGGCAGGTGCGCCTCCCCGTCACCTTCGGCACTCGCAAGAACTACCACACCGAGCTCATCGACTTTGACGTGGCGCACATCGGCCTACCCTACAATGCCATCTTGGGCTACCCAGCTCTCACCAAGTTCATGGCGGCCACTCATCATGCCTACAACGTCCTCAAGATGCCCGGCTGCAGCGGCATCATCACCGTCGCCTGCGACGAAAAGGATGCGGCCAGCACCCTCGAGCGCGCCTACAAGGCTGCCGCTATCGCGCACCCAGCCGACGAGGACGCGGCCGAGCCTTCCGAGGCCGCGCCCGCGAAGAAGAAGCAGCTGCTCTCTCAAGACCGCGCCGAGACAAAGAAGGTGTCGGTGGACGGCAGCGGCTCCGGCCCCGCCTTCACCATCGGCACGGGCCTCCCTCCTGCATAGGAAAGCGCGCTCGTCACCTTCCTTCGGGCAATATCGGATGTTTTCGCCTGGAAAGCATCCGACTTGTCCAGTGTGCCGAGGGAGGTGATCGAGCACCACTTAGCGGTGTGCCCCAATGCACGCCCGGTCAAGCAGAAAGCGCGGCGCCAGGCGCCAGAGAAGCAAGAGTTCATCGTCAATGAAGTCCAGAAGCTCCAAGAGGCCGGAGTCGTTCGCGAGGTGCGCCATTCCGAATGGCTCGCCAACCCAGTCGTCGTCCCAAAGAAGGGCGGCAAGGAGCGCATGTGCGTCGACTTCACCAGCCTCAACAAATTCTGCCCTCGTGACCCCTTCCAGCTGCCGCGAGGTGGCCAGGGCGTTGGCCCCACCGTCGGCGGCACGTGCATGCCCTTCGGGCTGAGGAACGCCGGCGCCTCTTTCCAGAGGCTGGCGCTCTTCGCGCCAGAGCCTCGTGAGCCTCCTGGTCCTCGCGATCCTCTAGGGCCTCATGAGGCCCCCGGCCCCGGAGCGCGTCCCTCCTCCTCGCCGCGCCTCCCGCGCATCCAGAGCCCCGCTCCCGGAACCTTTCTGCCAAGGTGATTTTGTTTAAATGCGGCTGAGGGCGCCCCACGGGCCGCACCAACCTCGAGCTGATCCGTGCCGGACGCGGCAGCTTAGCCCCTATCCTTTTGGTTGTGTAGCGAATTTTGCTGATTTTACCTTGATGAGTTATGTTACCTACTCAATTGCCTGTTAAGTTCGATGCCGACCGGAGAGCGCCACACGCTCGCGACCCCTCCCCTGACCGGTTCCATGAGCGGGGGCTAGGCACGGTGCCTGTGCTCGGGTCCGTCCCTGCAGTGCCGCCAAATCCAAGCGACCGAGCTCTGGCTCGCGGGCCTGCTCCCATGCACGCCACCTCACCAAGGTCCTTGGTGCCTTATCTCCTCACGCAACGGCCACGGGCGAGTTAGCAAGCGCGTGCCGCTCCCCCCATCGTGAACCTGTTGACATGCAGTCCCCCAGGAGGCGAGCTGCGCAGGGACCTCGTGGGTGGCCTCTCACGAGCCGACCTCGCAAGGCGAAGATGCTTCGATCGCCGAGCCTCATGAGCGCGCCTCACGAGCTGCTTGAGCCCCTCTGAGCCATGGCTCACCCGAAGCCGCTCTCCGCCCAAAGCTAAGTGTGACTGCCTCACGAGGCACCTTTACCTCCACTCAAGCTCTCTCCCCTCGCGATCCCGTGGGTGCCAGCGTTTTTTCTTCTGCGTAACCCGCTTGCACGCCAAAGGGGGGTTTCCTGAGCATCGCGCCTCTGGAGCTCTCACTAGCTCCCGGTGCCCCTCACCTCCTGGCCTTGTCCCGGCATCGCGACCGGACATACCAGCGACGGCTGAGGCCCGCTCGGGGGCTGGGTCCTGACGGCATAGAGCGCTGAGGCGAACAAAGAAAAAAAACCAGCCTCACGAGAGGGCTTCGGGAGGGAATGCATACATCCTTGATCGCAAAAGCGTTAAGCTGAGCATAGAAGACATTGTTTTCACGCCCCCGCGGGGCTACATCGGTTCAATGCAGGAAAAATAAAAAAGAAGGCCTAGGCGAGGCGCTGTCACCCCCAAGACTCCAGCGTAGGCGCCGCGCGCGTCCCCAAGAAGGCGCTGCAGGCAAGTGCACCCCCGTCACCGTGCGCGTGGTGTCCCGGCTTCGGAGTCGTCGTCGCGCGCGCCTAGTCGGAGTCCTCGTCCTCGCTCTTGACGCGGGGGGAGTCACCGCCGCTTCTGCCTCCGCCGGAGGGGGCAGCACCGCCGGAGGAGCCGTCCTCGCTGGAGGAGCCGCTGTAGCTGTCCTCGCTCTCGGCGCAGCACTCCAGGCGGCTGCCGGAGAGCCCGAAGATCTTAACGAAAAGCATGGTGGCCCCGTCGTACTTGAACTGGAGGACGTGCCCCCGCTTCAGGCCGCGGGCGAGGGCTAACGACTTCCACCCCTGCCTCAGGAACATGAAGCCCGAGGCGGTAAGCTCCGTCGCCACCCAGGAGGGGCCGTTGCAGCAACCGTCGGCCTGCACCCACAGACCCAAGGGCGCGCGGTCCGCCATCGCCGCCGCGAAGGAGTCCGGGAGCCGGAGCCAGGTGCAGGGGCTGCGGTGCATGTTCACGATGAACTCGTGTGTCGCCTCCGCCAAGTGGCTCCCCGCCTGGGGCGGAAATGCGGCCGCTCCGTCGCGACCGCCTCGGCCTTGCGCGCCTCGCCTGCCGTGCCCGCAAGCGGTGCCCCTTCCGCAACTGCTGGGCCCGGCGCCGGCGGCCGTCGAGGATCGACCACGCCCCCAGGGCAGGACCTGCGATGCGGCGGCGGAAGCACGTCCGCGCCCTCGCCCTCTCACCATCTCTTCGGCAGTTCTAGCAAGGAGACGAGGAAGCTGGAGGAAGGAGAAGATGAGTGGGGGGCTCCGGCTCTCCCTTCCCCCCTTTTTATCTCGGCGCGGGACTCCCCTCGTCGTTCCGCCTTCTCCGGCGCCGAGATTTATCTCAGCACGGCAGTTCCCGAGGCGTCGTGGGGAAGTGGGGGCGTCGCCATCGCATCGTGCGCCATGCGTCGCGCCTGGCCGCAGGCGGTTAGGGCCCGCGCCGTTTCGCCCCTCTGTAGGCGGGAACGTGCGCGCCGCGGGCCCGTGGGCTACTGTCGGGCCCATGGAACCCGGGGTATCCAGGCCCGTCTGCCTTCGGCCCAGGGCGCAACGCCTGGCATGGGCCCAGCAGGCCGTCGCCACCAAGTGTTTCACCAAGACCCCTCATGAGGCCCTGGCCTCCTGAGGCCCCCCTCCTCAGGGAGTAGCAGGCTACGCTCAGCACCACCATCAACGGCCTTGCGAGGTGCCTTCCCAAGTTGGTCTCACGAGGCGGCTTCCCGAGTGGCCTCACGAGGCGGCTCCCCGAGGTGGTCTCACGAGGCCCCCTCTCCAAGCGGTCCCCCGAGGCATCCTCCCGATGGCTTACAAGGCAAGGAAGATCCGGCTCAGTCGCGCGGTCCCGGAGCCCATCACGTGGGTGACGCGCGCGGCGACGGGCAGCAGCAGAGGACGTGCTAGTAGGCGCGGATGCAGATGGTTTCCTCTTTTGTGTTAGGGAAGCAGGGCCAGCTATCTACTCTCCAAAGCAACCCCAAAGGTTGCCCGATCGGCGAAGGAAGACCAAGACGATGGGCGCGCAGGGCGGAGGTCATCACCGAGCCCACCGGCGCGTCATGGATCATGCTTTGGCAGGCGAAGACCACCTTTAGTCAGGATAGACTGAGCGCCTGTCCCCCTTCAAAATCGCCAAGTGTGGCAACCCTCCCGCCTAAGTTTCCAGGGAGAAGAGGACCAAGGCTGATATAAAAAGGGGCAGTGCTGCCATTGTAGGAGAGGTTCGGAACCTGTTCTTCCTCCTTCACCGTGTACGCGAGAACTCTCTTGCCCATCGCAATACAACACACAAGCAGGAGTAGGGTCTTACACCGCAAGGTGGCCCGAACCTGGGTAAACCGCTGTGTCCTCGCCCGTCCTACGCTAGCGCGCCCTCGCCGTACTCTCGTCGTAGCGCTGCCGTGGTAGGAGACGAAGTAGTAGAACGAGCTCACCCCAGTGTTCGAACCTTTGGGTCCCCGGAGCCCGACTTCCGACAAATTATTTTCATCTGAGTATCGGATTATTTTATATGATTAATCGAAGTTTTAAACAATTTCAGGAATTTCCTGATTTAATTTTAATTCAAAAATTGCAGCAGAAATACTAGGTGCACTCGGTGCAGTGCACACACAGTGCACAACAGAGGCTGATAGGTGGGGCCAGTTGACTGGGTCAACAGCCCAGTCAGCAGAGGCTAACAGTGGGCCAGGGGCTGAGTCAGCATAGTCAACATTCAACTGTTGACTGGTCAAACCTGGGTAGTGGGGCCCAGGTGTCATTGACAGGGGCTGTTAACAAATTTTATTAGTTGGATTAATTAGGTTAATTAGCATGGGTCCCATCTATCAGGGACTAATTAGTTTTAGTTAGTTAATTTAACCCCTAATCTAATCAGGCCGGGCCCATAGGTCAATAGCAAAAACCGGCTATGGCCATGGCTGTGCACGCGCACAGGCACACACAGCGAGCGCCGGCGGGCGCAGAGGCCACGCATGGGCGGCCGGCAGCGGGGCGTCGTGGGGTGTGGCTCGGGCGCGGCCAGGGGCCGGCTTGGGCGCGCGGGCGCGTGACAGCAGTAGCAGTGGTGGCGGCAGCAGTAGCAGGCGAGCAGCAGTAGTAGGCGAGCAGTGCAGCAGCAACATCGGCGATAGCAGAGCAGCAGCAGGCAGCAGGCGGGCGGCAGGGACGCACGCGAGGTGCGCAGGCGAGTGCGACCTCCGGTCATGGCGGCCGAAGTGCGGGGCACGAGCAAACGGCGCGGATTCAAGGGAGGAAAAGGAGGAACGGGGAGAGGAGCTCACGGTGAGCCTGTAGAGGTGCTTAGCGGGCTCAGGGAAGGCTCGGAGGCGAAAAATCTGACGGAGGTCGCCGGCAGGTGCAGAGGTTGAAGACGACGCGGATCCGGCGAAGCAGGGGCTCCCGGCTCGAGCTCTTGGGCGTAGGCGAAGCAAAGGAACACGACGGAGCGGATGGGAACGGTCCTAGGGCGCGGGGTGGTCGGATAGCGCGCGGGTGAGGGTGGCCATGGCGATGGGGGTTTGGCCGAGCGCTGCAGAGAAGAGAGCGAGCGAGGGGAAGGGGGGAAAAGATCTTGCGCGTGTCCAGAGGGGCCGCGGTGGAGGTCTTATCCACCCACGATCGCCTGTAGCGACACGGGCAGCGAGCTGGCGCGGCGGGGACGAGCCCTTGCTCGGTCGTGTTCGACAGGTGGAGGAGATTGGAGGAAGACGACGGGGGAGCGGGCTGGGCCGGCTGGGCCAGGCACTGTGCACTAAGGCCCAATGCATAGTGGCCTTTCTCTTTTCTTTTTCTGATTCTTTTCTGTTTTCTTTTTACAGAAACTGTTTGTATTAGTTTGGGCTGCCAAATGGACTTTGTAAAATGTGGGACTTGGCCACATAAATACATTGCAATATTTGGCACTGTCACAAAAAGTTTGGGAGAAGTTTGAGTTGATTTGAATTTTTCATAAATGGAAAAGCATTTAAAAATGCTGATTTGACACTGTTTTAATTGCTATTGCCCATTTAAGCAAATAAGTGATGTTGTTTTCCTTAACAAATAATTGTTATGGAATATTTGCTAAATGATGGACTATTTTGCAACCATGTTTGTGAAACTTTAAATTTCACTTGCAATTTGAATTGATTTCAGTGGTGGAATTTGAAATGAGATATGAATCCATAGTGATCAAGCATAGCAAAGCAAAGTGACTTAGCATAATCATAAAGGATCACTGTAGCATAATACATGGGGACGAGAATTAAGAGGTAGAAGGGAAAAGATCGGGGTATTCTTCACTAAGGCGATCCTCACGTTCCCAAGTGTCTTCATCTTTAGCATGATTCGACCACTGCACTTTAAGGAACTTGATTACCTTCTGACGGGTTCGACGTTCAGCTTGATCAAGAATGCGGATCGGATGCTCTTTATAAGAGAGATCGTCTTGCAATTCGAGCATTTCATGATCCACTGCACGCTGTGGATCCTTGAAGCAACGACGAAGTTGCGATACATGGAAGACATCGTGGATGTGAGAAAACTGCGGTGGCAATTCCAATTTATAAGCCATATATCCACGTCTGGCGAGAATGCGGAAGGGTCCAATGTAGCGAGGAGCTAACTTGCCCTTGATTCCAAAACGATGAGTGCCCTTCATAGGAGTGACACGCAGATAAGCTTCTTCACGAGGTTGATAGATCGAACCCCAATGTTTACGGTCATAGTTGCTCTTCTGGCGGGACTGGGCTGCCTTGAGATTTTCCCGGACAATACGGACTTGCTCTTCAGCTTGTTGGATAATATCCGGACCGATGAGCGGCCATTCCCTAGTTTCTGACCAATTCAGAGGGGTTCGGCACTTACGTCCATATAACACCTCGAAGGGTGCCATATTCAAGCTAGTTTGATAGTTGTTGTTGTATGAGAATTTAGCATACAGAAGAGATTCTTCCCACTTCTTGCCAAATGAGATGACACAAGCACGTAGCATATCTTCAAGCACTTGGTTAACTCGTTCAACTTGACCTTGGGACTGGGGGTGATAAGCTATGCTCCAGGTTATATGAGTTCCCATAGCTTCTTGGAAACTTTCCCAGAACTTTGAGGTGAAGAGGCTGCCACAGTCTGAACTGATCTCCTTCGGAATACTGTGGAGTTTCACAATTCTGGAGATATACAAGTTTGCTAACTGACTAGCAGTGATCATCTCCTTGACTGGCAGAAAATGTGCAACTTTGGAGAATTGGTCGACGACGACAAGAATAGCATCGTGACCCTTTTGTGATTTGGGAAGGCCAGTGATGAGATCCATTTGAACCTTGTCCCATTTCCATTCAGGGATAGGAAGCGGTTGCAGAAGGCCATCAGGCTTCTGATGTTCTGCTTTGACGCGACGGCAAACCTCACACTTAGCAACATATCTAGCAATGTCTTGCTTCATATTAAACCACCAGTACCTCTGACGAATGTCTTGGTACATCTTGGTACTACCCAGATGAATAGACAGAGGTGTATCATGTGCTTCTTTCATAACTCTCCCTGTCATATCTTCGAACTGGGGTACCACAAGGCGATCTTTGAAGAACAAAGCTCCATCTGTATTAAGCGAGAAATCTGAGGGCTTACCAGAGGCAAGGTCAAGCTTAATCTGGTCAACTTCAGTGTCATTCCTTTGCGCGGTCTTGATGGATTGCTCGAGAGTTGGTTCCAAGACAAGGGTATTGAGAGAACCCTGTGGAACAATGTGGAGGTTCATTTTGCGAAGTTCCTAATAAAGAAGGGGTTGAGCTTGCTGAACCATGAGGTTGTTGCAATAAGACTTGCGGCTCAAAGCATCGGCCATAACATTAGCCTTACCAGGGGTATATGTAATACCGCAGTCATAGTCTGTAATTGTTTCCATCCATCTTTGTTGACGGAGATTCAAGTCTGGCTGAGTAAACAGATATTTCAGACTTTGATGATCAGTGTAGATCTCGGAATGATTACCGAGGAGGTAATGTCGCCACAACTTCAGTGCATATATAACTGCAGCAAGTTTGAGATCATGAACTGGGTAGTTCTCTTCATGAGGACACAATTGTCGAGAGCCATAAGAAATCACTTTGCGCTCTTGCATTAGGACACAGCCTAATCCTTGACGGGATGCGTCACAATAAATCACGAAGTCCTTGCGAGAATCTGGAAGAGCAAGCACTGGGGCAGATGTCAACTTGTCTTTGAGTGTCTGGAAACTTTCCTAACATTTTTCTATCCAGTCAAACTTAATGCCCTTGTGAAGTAAATTAGTCAAAGGCTTGGCAATCTTGGAGAAGTTCTCGACAAAATGGCGGCAATAGCTGGCGAGTCCGAGAAAACTCCTGACTTGCTTAACATTCTTCGGAGGAGTCCAGTCAAGAATAGCCTGAACTCGCTCTGGGTTGACAACAATACCATCCTTGGAAATCACATGACCAAGGTGGTCACTTCGGATAACCAGAATTCACACTTGGAATATTTGGCATATAGCTGATGCTCTCAAAGCTTTTCCAGTACAAGACGAAGATGTTCAGCATGTTCTTCTTTATTCTTGGAATACACAAGGATATCATCCAGATAAACCACGACGAACTTGTCGAGGTATTCCATGAAGATATAGTTCATCAATCGAGAGAGCGTTGTTGGAGCATTGGTTAAGCCGAAAGACATGACGGTGTACTCGTATGAGCCATATCGAGTAACGAAAGCGGTCTTCGGAATATCCTCTTCACGAACTCGGATCTGGTGGTAACCCAACCTCAGATCGAGTTTAGAGAATACTGAAGAATCAGCAAGTTGATCATACAGATCGTTGATCCGAGGAAGCGGATATTTGTTCTGAATTGTTGCCTGGTTGATAGGTCGGTAATCTTGTACCAAACGATTGTACCATCCTTCTTCTTAACAAAGAGAGAAGGTGCTCCCCAAGTAGAGGAACTGGGATGAATGAAACCCTTACGAAGTGATTTGTCGATTTCCTCCTTAAGTTCAAGGAGTTCATGCGGCGGCATCTTGTAGGGTCGCTTCACAATAGGAGTGGTGCCTGGTTTTAAGTCGATGACAAACTCGACAGCTCTAACAGGGGGAACTCTGGGAAGTTCTTCTGGAAAGACATCTAGGAAGTCGCAAACGACTGGAACATTTTCGATTCCCTTAAGAGGTGAAGTGTTCAACGCATTCAAAGAATAAATCTAGGCTTCAGCATCTCGAATAATTCGAGCAGAGTAGCTCACAATCTCGTCTGAAGGATGTAGAAGTTGGACGGTTTTGTGGCACAATCGATTGAAGCAATATGCACTTTCAATCAATCCATTCCGAGTATGACATCGATGTTGGAAGACTTGAGGGTGATGAGTGAGGCAAGAAATTCTAGACCTCCAATTTCAATGGGAACATTATGGCTTACCAAGGAGGCTTGGCATTGGCCCGCGGGAGTGTTTACCAATAGTGGATTGTGCAACTTCTCACATTTAATGTCATGCATGCATGCAACAACTTCTGATATGAATGGATGCGATGCTCCTAAATCAAATAAAACAGAAGCTGGTGTCGGAAGTCGGGCTCCGGGGACCCAAAGGTTCGAACACTGGGGTGAGCTTGTTCCTACCTCTTCGTCTCCTACCACGGCTAAGCTACGGCGAGGCTACGGCGAGAGCGCGCTAGCGAGGGGCGGACCGTGGACTCAGCGGTTTACCCAGGTTCGGGCCACCTTGCGGTGTAAAACCCTACTCCTGCTTGGTTTTGATTGTGGTGAGCAAGAAGGTGTTCTCGCGTACAAGGAAGGAGATGGTCGAATCGATCGGATCCCGGATCTCTCTACTACAATGGTAGCACTGTCCCTTTATACCCGCCTTGGTCCTCTCCCCCCTCGAAAACTTAGGCGGGAAGGGTTGCCACACTTGGCGGTTTTGAAAGGGGAAAGGCGCTCAGGCTATCCTGACTAAAGGCGGTCTTCGCCTGCCAAAGCATGATCCATGACACGCCGGTGGGCTCGGTGATGACCTTCGCCCTGCGCGCCCGCCGTCTTGGTCTTCTTTCGCCGATCAGGCAACCTTTGGGGTTGCTTTGGGGAGTAGATAGCTGGCCTTGCTCCCTTAGCACAAAAGGGGGAACCCTCTTCATCCACGCCTGCTGGCACGACCTCTGTCGCCGTTCGTCGCCGCGCGCGTCACCCACGTGATGGGCACGAGACCGCGCTGCCAGACCAAATAGCCCTCGTCTTGAGCGCCTTCGGGAGGAGACCTCGGGAGGCCTCCTCGCGAGGCCGTTGGTGCAGATGCCGAGCCTTGCTTGCCCGCTCCCTGAGGAGGGGACCTCAGGAGGGCAAGGCCTCATGAGGAGTCTTGGTGAGATACTAGATGAAGACGGCCTGCTGGGCCCACGCCAGGCGTTGCGCCCTGGGACAAAGGCAGACAGGCCTGGATACCCTGTGTTCCACGGGCCCGACAGTAGCCCCCGGGCCCACGGCGCGCACGTTCCCACCTACTAGGGGGCGAAACGGCGCGGGCCCTAACCGCCTGCGGGCCAGGCGCGACGCGTGGCGCATGATGTGACGGGGGACGCCCCCACTTCTCCCACGACGCCTCGGTAACTGCTCACGCTGACATAAAGTCTGCCGCACGCCGCGAGGCCATCATTGCCTTCCTTCGCACATTGCTGCTGCTTCGATTCCCGACTCCGGAGAAGGTGGAGCAACGAGAAGAGCCCCGCACCGAGCATAAAGAGGGGGAGGGAAGAGTCGAAGTCCTCCACCCATCTTCTTCTTCCTCCAATCTTCCCCGCCTCGCCGTGCCAGAGCTGCCGCAGAGATGGCGAGGGGAAGAGGGCGTGGCCGTGCTTCTGCTGCCACATCCAAGGTTTCGCCTCGGGGGCGCGGGCGCTCCCCGGGGCCTGTCGGCGCCGGGCCCAACGGCCGTGGAAGGGGCGCCACCCGCGAGCGCGGAGAGCGAGGCGCACGCAGCCGAGGTGGCCGTGGCGGGGCAGCCACGCTACCGCCCCAGGCAGGGAGCCATTCGGCGGAGGCGGCACACGAGTTCATAGTGAACATGCACCGCAGCCCCTGCACCTGGCTCCGGCTCCCGGACTCCTTCGCGGAGGCAATGGCGGACCGCACGCCCTTGGGCTTGTGGGTACAGGCCGACGGCTGCTGCAACGGCCCCTCCTGGGTGGCGACGGAGTTCACCCCTTCGGGCTTCATGTTCTTGAAGCAGGGGTGGAAGTCGTTCGCCCTCGCCCGCGGCCTGAAGCGGGGGCACGTCCTCCAATTCAAGTACGACGGGGCCGCCACGCTCTTCGTGAAGATCTTCGGGATCTTCGGCAGCCGTCTGGAGTACTGCACGGAGAGCGAGGACGGCAGCTACAGCGGCTCCTTCAGCGAGGACGACAGCGGCAGCGGTGCCACCCCTCCGGCGGAAGCAGAAGCGACGACAGCCCCCCCGCGTCAAGAGCGAGGATGAGGACTCCGACTAGGCGCGCACGGCGATGATTCCGGAACCCCTGGGGGCGAGCACCGTGCGCACGGTGACGGAGCCGCACTTGCCTGTAGCACCTTCTTGGAGACGTGCGCGGCGTCCGTGCTGGAGTCTTGGGGGTGACGGCGCCCCGCCTAGGCCCTTTGTTTCTTTTTTATTCTCCTGCACCGAATCGATGTAGCCCCACGGGGGCGTGAAAACAATATCTTTTATGTTTTAACTTAATGCTCTTGTGATTTGGGGTGTATGCATTCCCTCCCGAAGTCCTCTCGTGAGTCTGTTTTTTTTCCTTGTTCGCCTCAGCACTCTACACCGTCAGGACCCAGCCCCCGAGCAGGCCTCAGTCGCCGCTGGTATGTCCGGTCGCGATGCCGGGACAAGGCCAGGAGGTGAGGGGCACCGGGAGCTAGTGAGGTCTCCTGAGGCGCGATGCTCAGGGAGCCCCCCTTTGGCGTGCAAGCGGCTCACGCAGAAGAAAAAATGCTAGCGCTCAGCGGGATCGCGAAGGGAGAGAGCTTGAGCGATGGCAAGGGCATCTCGTGAGGTAGTTAGACTTAGCTTTTGGCGGAGAGCGGTGTCGGACGAGCCACAGCTCATGAGGAGCTCATGCGGCTCATGAGGCTCGGCCTTCGAAGTATCTTCGTCTCGCGAGGTCCTTTGATTAGGCGACCACCGTAGGTTGGCTCGCGAGAGGACGTCCGCGAGGTCCCCATGCGGCTCGCCTCCTAAGACACTACATGTCGACGAATTTCACAATGGGGGGAGCGACACGCGCTCGCTTCCTAAGACACTGCATGTCGACGAATTTCACAATGGGGGGAGCGACACGCGCTCGCTAGCTCGCCCGTGGCCGTTGCGTGAGGAGATAAGGTACCAAGGACCTTGGTGAGGTGACGTGCACGGGAGCAGGCCCGCGAGCCAGAGCTCAGTCGCTTGGATTTGGTGGCGCTGCAGGGACGGACCCGAGCACAGGCGCCGTACCTAGCCCCCGCTCACGGAATCGGTCAGGGGAGGGGTCGCGAGCGCGTGGCACTCATCGTACTTAACACGCAGTTAAGTAGGCAACATAACTCATCAGGGTGAAATCAGCAAAATCCATTACACAACCAAAAAAGGAGAGGGGCGAGGCTGCCGTGTTCGGCACGGATCAGCTTGAGGTTGGTGCAGCCCGTGGGGCGCCCTCAGCCGCGTTAAACCACATCACCTTGGTGGAAGGGCTCCGGGAGCGAAGGTGCGGAAGGCGCGGTGAGACGGAATGCGGGCCGCGCGAGGTGATGCCTCGGACGCGCCCGGCAGGACCGCGCTGGGGAGTCGTCAGACCGCCTGGTGAGGCGCGGCAAGGAAGACCGCTCCTCCGGGACCAGGGGACTCACAAGGCCCTGGGGGCTCGCGAGGAGCAGGGGCCTCTTGAGGCCCCGGCACGAGGGGCGCCAGCCTCTGGAAGGAGGCGCCGGCATTCCTCAGGCTGAAGGGCATGCGCATGCCGCCAACAGCGGGGCCAGCGCCCTGGCCGACTCGCGGCAGCAGGAAGGGGTCCTGAGGGCAGAACCTGTTGAGGCTAGTGAAGTTGACGCACATACGCTCCTTGCCGCCCTTCTTGGGGACGACGACTGGGTTGGCGAGCCATTCGGGATGGCGCACCTCGCGAATGACCCCAGCTTCCTGGAGATTCTGAACTTCCTTGACGATGAAATCTTGCTTCTCTGGCGCCTGGCGCCGTGCTTTTTGCTTGACGGGGCATGCATTGGGGCACACCGCTAAGTGGTGCTCGATCACCTCCCTCGGCACACCGGACAAGTCAGATGCTTTCCAGGTGAAAACATCCGAGTTTGCCTGAAGGAAGGTGACGAGCATGTTTTCCTATGCAGGAGAAAGGCCAGCGCCGATGGTGAAGGCAGGGCCGGAGCCGCTGCCGTCCACCGACACCTTCTTCGTCTCGGTGCGGTCCTGGGAGAACAGCTGCTTCTTCTTCGCGGGCGCGGCCTCAGGAGGCTCGGCCGCGTCCTCGTCAGCCGGATGCGCAGCGGCAACAGCCTTGTAGGCGTGCTCCAGGGAGCAGATCGCGTCCTTCTCGTCGTAGGTGACGGTGATGATGCCACTGCAGCCAGGCATCTTGAGGACGTTGTAGGCATGGTGGGTCGCCACCATGAACTTGGTGAGAGCTGGGTAACCCAAGATGGCGTTGTAAGGCAGGCCGATGTGCGCCACGTCGAAGTCGATGAGCTCGGTGTGGTAGTTCTTGCGGGTGCCAAAGGTGACGGGGAGGCACACTTGCCCCAGAGGGATGGTGGAGCCATCGGTCACTCCGGAGAAGGGCCTGGTCGGCATCAGCTGGTCGTAGGGCACTTGGAGCGTCTTGAAGGTCTCGATGGAGATCATGTTGAGGCCGGCGCCTCCGTCGATGAGGGTTTTGGTGACCGCGACGTTACTGATGGTGGGAGTGCATAGCATGGGGAGTGCGCCTGCGTAGGCCGTGGACTTGGGGTGGTCCTTGGAGTCGAAGGTGATGGCGTATTGCGACCACTTGAGGGGCTGCGTGGCCTCAGGCCTCGAGAGGGCGGCATTCACCTCGCGAGAGAGCTGCTTGAAGTGGTGGTTGGACGCGGGGGCCTGAGCCCCGCCAAGGATGCAGGCAACCGCGCGAGGCTCCTGGTAGCCCCCAGCACCCTCATCAGGCTGGTTGATGTCGTTCCTCCGGGGCGGCAGCAGCAGCGGCGGGAGAGCGGCATTGGCCTGAGGATTCGCCTCACGAGGCTGGTCGCGCCAGGCGGCCTCACGAGGCTGGTCACACCAGCCCTGGCGGAAGTTGCCATTAGCGCTGCGGCCGTCCCAATGGTTGCCGCCGCGGCCACCCCCGCGACCGGCGCCGCGGCTATTGCGATCGTCTCGGCGGCCCTGACGCTCGTCGCGGAGCATCTTGAGCTCCTGGAAGTCTTCGGTGCTGTGGGAGCGCATGTTGTGATAGGCGCAGAGTGGCCGGCTGTCTTTCCTGGGCTCGTCGCGGTTGCGGCCACGCTTCTGCTCGGGCTCCGCCGCAAGCACGGCAGGGCCCTTGCGCTTGGCGTCCTTGCTCTTGGCCTTGGCGGCATCGAGCACCGCGTCGGGATCGTTGTGGACGAAGAGGCGGCCTTCCTCAGCCTTGGCGCACTTGTCGGCGAGGTCGAACAGCTCAAGCACTGAGTCAAGCTCGCCGTTGATGGCAAGCTTCTCGTGCATCTTGACGTCCGTGACGCCGGTGGAGAACGCAGAGATGACGGCTGCGTCGGTGGCACGCGGGATCTTGTTGCGCACTTGGCTGAAGCGCTGGATGAACTTGCAGAGGGTCTCGTCCGGGCGCTGCCGCACATGCCGCAGGTCGTTGATGGTGAGAGAGCGGTCCTGCGTGCCCTTGAAGTTGGCGATGAACTGGCTACAGAGCTCGGCCCACAATGAAACCAGTTCACCATGACCTTGTCGTCGCCATTCGCCGCCTCGACGCTCAGCGCGTAGAGCTGAAGGAACTCCGCAGGGTTGGGGGTGCCGTCGTAGCGTGGAGGCAGCTCAGGCTTGAACTTCGCGGGCCACACCACGCGACGCAGCTCGCGAGTGAAGGCACGGCAGCCCACACCGCTCGAGGGGACGCCTCCAGCGAGGGCAGTGCGGTTTTGACGCCCTGCTGCCGCAAACTCCTGAACGGCCTGGTCCTGGAGCTGGCGCTGCCGCTCGAGGAGCACTCGTGCATTAGGGGGCACGTGTCGGATGATCTGCCAGCTGGCCTCATCTCGGACCGACGAGGACGCGCGACGGGATGGCTCACGTGCCCGCGCGTTGCGCTGGGGCCCGCCATGCTCGTCACGCAGAGGAGGCGGCAGGGGAGTGCCGTGCGCTAGGTCCCCAGCGCGAGACGGCGGAGGGCGGAGTGAGTGGGAAGGCGCCGGAGCGTCCCCGGCGGCGTTGACGAGCTCCGTGATGCGACCAAGCCAGGCGTCGTAGCCGGCGTTAGTCGGACGGTAGCGGAGCAGCTCGCGCGCCATGAGCAGCGCGGCCTGCGGGTTCGGCGGCCCACGGTGGGAGAGGGAGGAGGCCGTGGCGGTGTGGCCGTTCACCTGCACGGAGGGGTGCAGCAAGGAGTCCTGCTGCTCGCGGGCAGCGGGGTCGGTGGCGGCAGCAGCCTCGGCGTCAGGGCGGCGGCGATTGCCGCGGGCCACCGGCTCCGTCTGAGCCACGCGGCCAGCCCTGCGCTCGGCGCGCTCGCGGCGTGCGTCGGCCATGAGGCTGGTGGAACGGAGGGCGGAGCGGAAGAACAGAAGCGCACCCCTACCTAGCGCCAAATGTCGGAAGTCGGGCTTCGGGGACCCAAAGGTTCAAACACTGGGGTGAGCTTGTTCCTACCTCTTCGTCTCCTACCACGGCTAAGCTACGGCGAGGCTACGGCGAGAGCGCGCTAGCGAGGGGCGGACCGTGGACTCAACGGTTTACCCAGGTTCGGGCCACCTTGCGGTGTAAAACCCTACTCCTGCTTGGTTTTGATTGTGGTGTGCAAGAAGGTGTTCTCGCATACAAGGAAGGAGATGGTCGAATCGATCGGATCCCGGATCTCTCTACTACAATGGCAGCACTGTCCCTTTATACCCGCCTTGGTCCTCTTCCCCCTCGAAAATTTAGGCGGGAAGGGTTGCCACACTTGGCGGTTTTGAAAGGGGACAGGCGCTCAGGCTATCCTGACTAAAGGCGGTCTTCACCTGCCAAAGCATGATCCATGACACGCCGGTGGGCTCGGTGATGACCTCCGCCCTGCGCGCCCGCCGTCTTGGTCTTCTTTCGCCGATCGGGCAACCTTTGGGGTTGCTTTGGGGAGTAGATAGCTGGCCTTGCTCCCTTAGCACAAAAGGGGGAACCCTTTTCATCCGCGCCTGCTGGTAGGGCCTCTGTTGCCGTTCGTCGCCGCGCGCGTCACCCACGTGATGGGCACGAGACCGCGCTGCTGGACCGAACAGCCCTTGTCTTGAGCGCCTTCGGGAGGAGACCTCGGGAGGTCGCCTCGCGAGGCCGTTGGTGCAGATGCCGAGCCTTGCTCGCCCGCTCCCTGAGGAGGGGACCTCAGGAGGGCAAGGCCTCATGAGGAGTCTTGGTGAGAAGCTTGATGAAGACGGCCTGCTGGGCCCACGCCAGGCGTTGCGCCCTGGGCCAAAGGCAGACGGGCCTGGATACCCCGGGTTCCACGGGCCCGACAGCTGGTACTGAATTAACGAGAAGAGTACCCATCACAGTAGCAGGCTGATCTTGAGCTTCATTTAGATCAACATGGTAAGCTTGACCACGACCATAAGAAGGTCTGGCATTGTTGATGCGGGGCTGGTTGTTACCATGGCCATTGCCATGGCCAGTTGATGGAAGCGCAAGCTGATCCTGATTCTGATAGCAGTCTCTGGCACGGTGACCTGGACGGCCACACTTGAAGCAGAGCCCGTCATTGGGACGGGGAGCAGGAGCTTGGGATGGTGTAGCTTGAGTTCTCGGCTGCCTTGGTAGTGGAGGAGGCAGGTGAGGCACAACATAGGATGGCCTTGGTGCAGGGGTAGCTAGACGGTACATGCTGTGGGGAATCCATATTCGACGGTTCTGTCCTGACCAGCCCGAAGATGAGCCAACGTCACACTTGCGCTTGAGTGTTTCCTTATGTTCCTTCAGACCATTCTCCACTTGAATGGCCTTGTTCACCAAGGTGGCGAAGTCAGTGAAATCTTGAACAAGGAGTGCAAGCTTGATATCAGGGTGAAGTCCTTCGCGGAACTTTTCCTGTCTGCGAGCATCAGTAGCAATATCCTCTTCAGCATAATGGGACAAGTCAAGGAACTCCCACTGATAAACATCCACGGTCTTGTTGCCCTGTGTGAGGTTGCGGAACTCTTGCTTCTTCCTGTCCATAATTCCTTGAGGAATGTAGCGGGCACGGAAGGTAGCTTGGAACTCCAACCAGGTAATGACTGTTCCGACAGGTAATGAACGCCTGTGACTATCCCACCATTGAGCAGTGGGACCCTTCAGGAAATAAGATGCGAAAGTGACAAAGCTGGCAGGGGCAACATTAGCAGACTCCATCTCATAAGTGATGTCACGGAGCCAGTCATCAGCATCAAGGGGCTGAGTAGAGTTGCGGAAGATAGCAGGGTTGAGGCGCACAAAATCTTGTAGAGTTATTGGGGCTGGCTGCTGATTAGCATGCGGTTGCAGAAACTGAGCCATGATCCCTTGCATAAACTGACGGTTTAGCTCAAATTGTTGCATCATTCCAGCCATATAGTCGGGCGGTGGTGGATTGTTGGCACCACGGCCATGACCACCTGGTCTAACCATCCTGCTAAAATTTAACAGGGGGTAGTTTAGCAATAAGCAATTATAGATGTATGGAATCATTCATGCGGTAACATGCACAATGAAAGAAGTGTAATAGATACATCACAGTAGTCAACCATAACATACGGATCCATACATAGAGTCGATTACTAGCCAGTGATACAAGTTCGGAAAGGAAAATAACCTAGACATACTAGGCGGTACGCAGGCACGCGGTGGATGGATACAACAACGGGACATAGTGATGGCTACATCAACGTCGGAGAAAACCACTGAAGCCAGGCAGCTGCAGGTGACGACGTCGCAGGTTGCCCTCGATATGAGGATCCTGTGCTCCGTGAACACTCTAATGCAGAACCTGGTCCCGGACTAGGAGAAGAGGTCCACGTGGGGGAGTACAACCTCCAACAGCAGGCCACTCAAGACCTGGTGGCATCTCTGTCCTGCGCGGGTAAAGGATGTACTCAGGATGCACCCCTGCACTGACTGCTAGCAGCAACTGTGTTAGAGCATCGTAAAGATGAGCACGAGTGGTGTACAACTCGACAGCAAGAGCTCGGGCAGTGCGATCCAGAGCCTCAGTGTACTGGACCAAAACCTGCGGGTCATAACGACGTCGCACGTAAGGGGTGTAGACAGCAGTGTAGTATCCACTCTCATCCCCAGCGGAGGCATACGGGATGTAGCGGAATCCAGACTCATCCAAGTGAGGGTGCTCTCCACGGAGATGGGCAATAGCAGCATAGGCAGCATCATCGACTGCCATGTCAACAGTCATTCCAACACCATGAAAGGTGTGCAACTCAGTGATGGAGTTATCCTGCCGATCGAAGATTCGTACCACAGCGCGGTACTGTTCCTGGTTGAACTCGCGGTAGTCCTCGTAAACAGTGTACTCGGGGTACCAGCAATATCCCAGCCTGGTGAAGAGGTCGACCAGAATAGCAGGGAATCCAGTCGCATCAACAGCCATAGTCTGGCGTATAAGCTGCGTTGCGGGACGCATCTGAAACAAGGAGTTCAGTGATGTCAAATGACAGTGTGTGAATCGTACATCATACATTCAAAGGAATAGTTGCAGATAATCCAGCTCTCCGGATTGATGTGATCACGAGAACCTAATGTTAGAGTTAGTAAAATCTTTAACCCTAATAGAAGAGAGATCAGAATCCCAGAGTAAAGGAGCGGAATAAAAGACCCTAATCCCATCCATTGGCGATGTGGGCCCGTAAGCCACACAACAATGTTAGTAAAATAGTTTTTCAAAGACTAGACTCCACTTCAGCCAAGGAGTTGGAAAGGGGCTTCCTACAGGCAGTCGGCTCTGATACCAACTTGTGACGCCCCCGACTCAATCGTGCACTAATCATACACGCAAATGCGCATGATCAAGATCAGAGACTGACGGGAAGATATCACAACACAACTCTAGACACAAAGTAAAGTCATACAACTTTATATTACAAGCCAGGCCACGAAGGCTTGAATACAAAGTCAGCGGAAGCAACAATATCTTAGTACAGACATAACTAAACAAGTTTGCCTTAAGAAGGCAGAGCAAAACAACGACATCTAGATCGAAAAGGCGCAGGCCTCCTGCCTGGGAGCCTCCGAACTACTCCTGGTCGTTGGCCTCCACGTAGTAGTAGGCTCCGTCAGTGTAGTAGTAGTCGTCGATGGGATCAGCTGACTCCGGGGCTCCGTCATCTGATCGCAGCAATCGGGTAGGGGAAAAAAGGTAGCAAAGCAACCGTGAGTACTCATCCAAAGTACTCGCAAGACTTACATCAGATCTATGCTAAGTATGCATCAGTATCAAAGGGAAGGGGCTGTATCTGTGGACTAAACTGCAGAATGCCAGAGTAGAGGGGTAAGCCTAGCCTATCGTAGACTAGCATCTTGCAGCATCAGAAGAGAGTAGAGTAACATATAATATAGTAACAAGTATATATTAGCAACGCCCAGAGATCCTTCCTCGACTCCCTGCGAGAAAGTGATCCCGGAGCCATAATATCAGTTTAGTATCACAAGTATCCAGTTCTAGTTGTAGTAGATCGGGATACAACTCCGAGCGTCCGTTACCAAGGGTGCACCAACTTACCCATCACGCTCGATTAACTCTGGCCGGACACACTTTTCCGGGTCATGCCCGGCCTCGGCTGATCGACACGCCGTAGTCCAACCTAGGCTCAACAGAGAGGTCAGCACGCCGGTCTACATCCTAAGTGCGAAGGGGTCATGGGCCAATCGTCCTAAGCACTCCTGAGCGTTGCGCGACTGGCCGGGGACCAGACCCACCTTCTTATACAAGCGCAGGCGGTTATCGTCCACCCCAACAATCATCCCACATCTCTGAACTGTGACATCTGAAGAGCTTTCGGAAGAATTATACGACGCCGAGTGCCCATAACTTATCCCGCATGGTGGTTAGTGCGAAAAGGCCAGAGGTCTACTCAGATCACATATCCAAACCCGTTAGTGTATTGGGAGCTCACGGAGACGATCAGTGATCTTGTCGCCCCGTCTCGCGGTCTTACGACAAGGGCCAGGCCCATCCCTCTCTAGGGCGGTCTGCCTGCCCGGTCGTGCCGCGTCATTATCTCGCGGGTACCCTCATGGTCAACCCGACTTCAATAACTCTCGTGGGTACCCCTTGGGTCGACCCGACTTCAACAAGGGACTGAGGTAATAGCCAAGGTAACAGTGTGTCCATAACATCAAGGGAATCTGAGGAATCACCCTCGATAGATTCTTCCTCGATGTAAAATGTCAAGGTGAACTTGGAGGAATCACCCTCGATGGGTTCACGCTTGAGGTGCTGCACGACAGAGTCATCATCGGGAGTGGTGAGCGAGGAATCACCCTCGGTAAACCACATCCAATGTGCTGCACTACAGAAATATCATCAGAAGTGAGATACGAGGCATCACCCTTGGCACTCGATAGTAGCTCTGCAGAGTCGTACAACTAAGGGGGTGCTGGTGGTGTGTTCGGTCTCTGTACGATGATCACATTGATCGAGTCATCGCTAGTAAAGCATGGCAACAAGGACAAGGATGTGGGGCCTCTGATGGATCACTAACCAGCCTATACTAAGCATATAGGACAACAGATAAAGTATCAACAATAGGTTACAAAATCAGGCTATGCATCAGAATTGGAGCAATCGAACAACAGTAGCAAAATCTAATGCAAGCACGAGAGAGAAAGAATGGGCGATATAGGAATTATGAAGGGGGTTTTGCTTGCCTGGAAGCTCTGCTGAGAAGGACGGGTCGTCGATGACGTAGTCATACTCGGGGTCAACAGCAGTCTCGGGGTCTACCGGAGAGAAGAGGGGGAAGAAATAGTAAATACAGAGCAAACAAATGCATCACAAGGCATGACATGGCAATATGCTATGCTGGGGGGTGACCTAATGCGGTGCTAAGCGTTACAGACGGAGCGGGAAAATATCTGGGAATATTTTCCCGGCTTTAGGCAATTATCGGACAGACGATCCGGAGGGGAAGGTTCTATGTTTGCAGTGTTGGAGGCATGTGACAGGTATGTGGATGGCATATTCGGATTCGTCTTATTTTTCTGATCATTTTTCATATATAAATTATTTTCATCCGAGTTACGGATTATTTTATATGATTAATCAAAGTTTTAAACAATTTCTGGAATTTCCTGATTTAATTTTAATTCGAAAATTGCAGCAGAAATACTAGGTGCACCCGGTGCAGTGCACACACAGTGCACAACAGAGGCTGATAGGTGGGGCCAGTTGACTGGGTCAACAGCCAAGTCAGCAGAGGGTGACAGTGGGCCAGGGGCTGAGTCAGCATAGTCAACATTCAACTGTTGACTGGTCAAACCTGGGTAGTGGGGCCCAGGTGTCATTGACAGGGGCTGTTAACAGATTTTATTAGTTGGATTAATTAGGTTAATTAGCATGGGTCCCATCTGCCAGGGACTAATTAGTTTTAGTTAGTTAATTTAACCCCTAATCTAATCAGGTCGGGCCCATAGGTCAGTGGCACAAGCCGGTTGTGGCCATGGCTGTGCACGCGCACAGGCACACACAACGAGCGCCGGCGGGCGCAGAGGCCACACACGGGTGGCTGGGAACGGGGCACCGTGGGGTGTGGCTCGGGCGCGGCCAGGGGCCGGCTTGGGCGCGCGGGCGCGGGACAGCAGCAGCAGTGGTGGTGGAAGCAGTAGCAGGCGAGCAGCGCAGCAGCAATAGCGGCGACAGGCAACAGAGCAGCGGCGGCAGCAGAGCAGTAGCAGGCAGCGGGCGGGCGGGAGGGCAAGCGGGGCGCGGCGCGCGGGCGCGGCCCGGAGCGACCGTGGGCGCACGGCAGGGAGGCACGCGAGGTGCGCGGGCGAGTGCGACGTCCGGTCATGGCGGCCGAAGTGCGGTGCATGGGCAAACGGCGCAGATTCAAGGGGGGGGGTGGAATGGGGAGAGGAGCTCACGGTGAGCCTGTAGAGGTGCTTAGCGGGCTCGGGGAAGGCTCGGAGGCAACAAATCCGATGGAGGTCGCCGGCATGTGCAGAGGTTGAAGACGACGCGGATCCGGTGAAGCAGGGGCTCCCGGCTCGAGCTCTTGGGCGTAGGCGAAGCAGAGGAGCACGGCGGAGTGGATGGGAACGGTCCTAGGGCGCGGGGTGGTCGGTGAGCGCGCGGGTGAGGGCGGCCATGTGTGGGATCGAGGAGATAGGTCTAGAGGGGGGTGAATAGACACTTAACTGACCAAAGTTGCAGTTTTTAGTTTCTCTTGGAACTTAGGCAGATTTTGGCACAAGTTAAGATAACACCAAAACTTCCTACACATGCATATCTAGAGATTGAGCAGCGGAAATAGTAAAGCATGCAAGTGTACGGAAAGTAAAGGGGTAGAGTATGGAAGATCAAACGCAATGAAGACACGGTGGTTTTTGGCGTGGTTTCGATAGGTGGTGCTATCGTACGTCCATGTTGATGGAGACTTGAACCCACGGAGGGTAACGGCTGCGCGAGCCCACGGAGGGCTCCACCCACGAAGGGTCCACGAAGAAGCAACCTTGTCTATTCCACCATGGCTTACGTCCACGAAGGACTAGCCTCACTCGGGTAGATCTTCACGATGTAGGCGATCTCCTTGCCCTTACAAACTCCTTGGTTCAACTCCACATCATGTCGGAGGCTCCCAAGTGACACCTAACCAATCTAGGAGACACCACTCTCCAAAAGGTAATAGAAGGTGTGTTGATGATGAACTCCTTGCTCTTGTGTTTCAAATGATAGTCTCTCCAACACTCAAACAACTCCTCATAGATTTGGCTATGGTGGAAGAAGGATTTGAGTGGAAACCAACTTGGGAAAGGCTAGAAATCAAGGTTCAAATGGTTGGATTGGAATGTCTTGATCTCAACACATGAGTAGGTGGTTCTCTCTCAGAAAATGTATGGTGGAAGTGTAGGCACGTTCTGATGGCTCTCCTTACTGAGTAAGAAGGGGTGGAGGGGTATATATAGCCTCCACACAAAATCCAACCGTTACACACTTTTGACCCAACTCGGTGGCACCGATCAGAAATCTCGGTAGCACCAAACTGTGTAAAAGATATGAACGTTAGGAATCTCGGTGGGACCGACTGGAACAACTCGTATGGACCGATGTGCAATGGTTAGGGCAAACCTCGTCTCGGTGGCACCGATTGCATCAACTCGGTGGGACCGAAGTGAAGCAATAAGGCAACAGAGAGTTGGCAAGCCATCTCGATGAGACCGATTTGCAAATCTCGGTGGGACCAAAGTAATTGCAAACGATTACAGAGAGTTGGCAAGGCCATCTCGGTGGGACCGAGATCCATATTGGTGGATCCGATTTGTTAGGGTTTTGGCAGTGGCTAAGTCCAGATGAACTCGGTGGCTCCGGATAGGAAATTCCGGTGGGGCCGAGTTGGAATGTAGGTTTTGGACATATTTGGATGGAGAAAGTGGTTGAGGGTTTTGGAGCACTGTCACTAAGCACTTGAGCAAAAAGACCATTAAGCAACACCTCATCCCTTTTAATAGTATTGGCTTTCCTATGGACTCAATGTGATCTTGGATCACTTAACAAAAAATGTAGAGTCTTGAGCTTTTGCCAATCCATGTCCTTAGCATTTTGAAGGATTCCACATCCTCTTGTCCTTGCCACGCCATTGTTGAACTTGTCTGAAATTCACTAGATAGAGGCATTAGTCCAACAACATATATGTTGGCATAAATTACCAAAACCACCAAGGGAGCAAATGTGCTTTCAATCTCCCCCTTTTTGGTAATTGATGACAACATACATCAAAGCTTCAAATAAAGATTTAGCAGAAGATTGTATGAAAGCTTTGAAGGAAACATGTAACATGTATGAGCTCCCCCTAAAGATGTGCATATAGAATGATGGTATTTCATGGGAAATATACATGCAACATGTATCTTGGCTATATGCATCAGAGCAATATATATGACATTTAGGTATCCACATGTCCATGATTTTCTTCTTGCAAACAATATATACTAGCAAGAGGTCAATCATGTGCATGGGTGTGATGCATATACTTACCTTGAAGTTCTTGATCAAGTAACTGAAGAAATACACTTGAGAAAACAAGGTTAGATAACACAAGATAACTTCTTCAAGAAAAGACACAAGATCAACAAGAAACCAAGATTGGGATGACATGTAGAAGAGAGTATCACTAGGTGAATACTTCTTTGAAGCAGACATGTCCCCAAAAGAAAGAAATAGTTGTCTCCCCTTAAAGAACTTCCTCTCCCCCTGAATCTGGCATAGGATATTGGGAGCAGGTAGGGTGAGAAAACTAAAGCAACAACCAAAAACTGATCATGTTTCTCCCCTCTTAGAAACATGTAACATTCTCTCCTCTTGTAAGATGCATCTATTTCTCCTTTTTACAAAGAAGAGCTTGTAATGATAAGCTTTGATGTATTCCTCTCTCCCCCTTTGACATCAATTTCCAAGAAGGGACTTCAAGGTTATTTTTCAAGTAGGTTCGGTCCTTGAGAAACACATCTAGCCATTGAGTGGCTCTAGATGCAAGTAGAGGATAAGAATCATTGAGTGGAGCTGGAGTAGAAAATCTCAGAAAATATTTGACAGAAAACTCCTTAGAGCAGCAAAGTCGGTGACTCCGAGTTGGATCACTTCGGTGGAACCGAGTTTGGTGCAAAGGAATATTTTGTCAACTCAGCTCACTAGGCAAAGGAATTCTCACAAGGATTTGCAATGAATTAACTGCGATACTAGCTAAAAGAAAAGAAACACAGAAAAGAAGCAAAGAAACATCAAGATGAAGTTTTTTTTTTTGAAAAAGAAACACTCTAGCAAGAAGAGAACAAACAAAAGAAACACTAGAGATCTCCATCTAGATGGGTCGGCGACTAGGTCACCTATGTTAGAGTATATTGACTTAGGAGTCAAGTGAGAACACTTGATCATAGGTCATACTCATCGTTTAAGCTCAAAATGGGGTTGCCATTTTTCCTTTAAGCATTTCAATGTATTCACATCTTGTTGAGTTGCTTTAGCTCATGTCTTTGAGTGAAGCTTCTCTAAGATGTGAGAACTTACATTGGAATTTGGTGGTGATGTCCATCATGTAGTTGAACTTGAAGTGGATGCTCATGAGTTGAAGTTGGGAGCTATCCTATCATTTGTAGTTCATCTTCCTACATGGGTTAGTTTTGCAAGGAACACCATGACAAGAATGAAGCATAACTCAAAAGTTGTCAAAGGATATGTTTAGGTGTCTTGTTCCTTGTCCCACCAACAATTGTTGATACTTGGGTTATACAAGATTGCTTAAGATAAGAGTGAGATGCAATCTTGTGACATGAAGGTTGTCCAAGTACCTACAAAAGGTTAGATACAACACAAGGGAGCAAAATGTCCAAGATGTAAGATGATCATGAAAGTATCATGGATTAGTCAAGAATGCTCATGCCCTTGTATGCATCCACATGAACCTATAGTTCACGTTTGAAGCATCAATGATGTTCAACTCACTCCTCAAATGACAAAACACTTTTTCATCAAGAGGTTTGGTAAAGATGTCCACCAATTGTTTGTCGGTGCGAACATGTTTAAGGTCAATGTCACCTTTCTCAACATGATCTCGAATGAAGTGGTGACGAACCTCAATATGCTTAGTTTGAGAATGTTGCACGTGATTGTGTGCAATCTTAATATCACTCTCATTGTCACAAAGTAATGGTACATGTCTCACATGCACACCATAGTCTTTAAGAGTTTGAGTCATCCATAGTAATTGAGCACAACATGATCCCGTGGCAATGTATTCCGCTTTGGCAGTAGATAGAGATACCGAGTTTTGTTTCTTGGAGGACCAAGACACAAGAGATCTACCAAGAAATTTACATGTACCCGAAGTGGATTTTCTATCAACCCTGTCTCTGGCATAGTCCGAGTCGGAATAGCCAACAAGATTTAAAGAAGATCCTTTGGGATACCATATGCCAAAGTTTGGTGTATGTAACAAGTATCTCACAATTCTTTTCACGGCCTTAAGGTGACACTCTTTTGGTGCCGCTTGGAATCATGCACACATGCACACACTTAGCATAATGTCGGGATGGGAGGCACATAGATATAGCAATGAACCAATCATAGATCGATAAACCTTTTGATCAACCGGCTTGCCATCCTTGGTCAAGTCAAGATGTCCACTCATGGGCATGGGGGTTTTCATACCTTTACTTTCTTGCATGTTGAACTTCTTGAATAAGTCCTTGGTATACTTTGTTTGAGAAACAAAGGTACCCTCCTTAGTTTGCTTGATTTGCAAACCAAGAAAGAATTTGAGTTCACACATCATAGACATCTCATACTTTTCCGACATCAACCTTCCAAACTTTTCACTAAAAGAGGGGTTAGTAGATCCAAAGATAATATCATCAACATAAATTTGGCATACAAATAATTCTCCATTAACCCTCTTAGTGAACAAAGTTGAATCAATTTTCCCAATTTCAAAACCTTTTTCAAGAAGAAACTTTGTCAAGCATTTGTACCAAGCTCTAGGGGCTTGTTTAAGACCATAAAAAGCTTTACGAAGTTTGTAAACATGATTAGGTTTCTTGGGATTAACAAAGCCAGGAGGTTGTTTAACATACACTTCCTCCTCAATTTCACCATTTAAGAAATCACTTTTAATATCCATTTGGTAAAGAGTGATATCATGGTGATTGGCATAACCAAGTAAAATGCGAATGGACTCAAGTCTTGCAACGGGGGCATAGGTCTCACCATAGTCCATACCTTCGACTTGTGTGTAACCTTGTGCTACGAGACGAGCCTTGTTACGTACGACTTGTCCATATTCATCTTGCTTATTCCGAAACACCCATTTGGTTCCAATAATGTTTTTCTCATCTTTAGGCTTCTCAACCAATGTCCAAACTTGGTTCCTCTCAAAGTTGTGTAGCTCCTCATGCATTGCATTCACCCAATCGGGGTCCTTGAGAGCATCTTCCACCTTCATAGGTTCAACACTAGAGATGAATGAGTAATGCTCACAAAAGTTAGCTAAACGAGTTTTAGAGCGAGTGATTCTCCCGGATTAGATATCTCCAAGTATTTGTTCGACGGGATGATTCTTGTCGATTCTTGCTCTAACTCGAGGTAGCTTTTGCTTGGGTTGTGGTGAGGCTTCCTCATCATCATCTTCTTCTTCTTCGTTGATGTTGTCGTTGTTCGCTTGTGGAGGTGGAGAAGGAGGTTGACGTGGATCATCTTGTTGCACTTCCTCATTCCCATCGTCTTGACGTGTTCCACTTGTGGATGCCTCCATATCAACTTGTTGTTCACTGTGAAGTTGGGGCTTCCACTTGAATAGACAAGGTACTCTCCTTTACTTCCACGGGGTAAATCTTGCCAATGGACAAGTCTTGGATTGCTTCCGATGGTTCTTGATCTCCTACATCAATTGGCAATTGCTCGACTTGCGAGCCGTTAGTCTCATCAAACTTCACATCTACCGTCTCTTCAACTTTTCGAGTGAAGTTGTTGCAGACACGGTAAGTGTGAGAGTTCGATCCATAGCCAAGTAGAAAACCTTCATGAGATTTAGGAGCAAATTTTGAACGACGATGCTTATCAAGAATGTAACATTTTGAGCCAAATACTCGAAATTATCCAACTTGTGGTTTGTTACTGGTGAGCAGTTCATACGCCGTTTTACCAAGAAGCTTGTGAAGGTAGAGTCAATTTGTTGCATGACAAGCTGTTTCAACCGCTTCCGCCCAAAAGTGTTTTGGCATCTTGTATTCATCAAGCATTGTTCTTGCCATCTCAATAAGAGTACGATTCTTTCTCTCAACAACTCCATTTTGTTGAGGTGTGTACGTAGCCGAGAACTCATGTGAAATACCCTCCTCATCAAGAAAGGTGTCCACATTAGCGTTCTTGAACTCCGTTCCGTTGTCACTCCGAACCTTCTTGATCTTCACTTCAAATTGATTTTGAGCCTTTCTTGTGAAGTTCTTGAAGATCTTTTGTACCTGCGATTTGTCATCGAGAAAGAACACCCACGTAAATCTGGAAAAATCATCAACAATGACCAAACCGAAAGAGTTACCACCAAGACTCTTATAGGAGTTGGGACCAAAAAGATCCATATGAAGTAGCTCGAGTGGTCTCCTCGTGGTCATAATGTTATTCACGGGATGGCTTCCTCCAACTTGGTTTCCTGCCTGACAAGCACTACAAAGTCGATCCTTGTCAAATATAACATCTTTCACACCAAGAATGTGATCTCCTTTAACAAGTTTATCAAGGTTACGCATGCCAACATGTCCAAGTCTCCTATGCCATAACCAACCTTTAGAAGATTTAGCAATTAAACATGCGCGAGGTTGGGCTCTCTTAGTGAAATCAACAATGTATAGATCACCTCTACGAATGCCGGTAAAGACCATATTATGATTATCTCGATGAAACACTTGGCAATCCACTTCGATAAATAGAACATTGAAACCAAAATTGGCTAGTCTAGATACGGAAAGAATATTGTAACCAAGAGATTCAACAAGCATAACATTTTGTATGGAGCTATCATTGGATATGGCCACCTTACCAAGGCCAAGTACCTTACCCTTGGAGTTGTCTCCAAAAGTCACATACTTGCGTGGACCATCATTTTTAGCAAGCTCACGAAACATGTCTCTATCTCCTGTCATGTGATCGGTGCATCCACTATCAAGAATCCACTCTTTTCCTCCGGCCATGTAATCTCGAAGATTTGCCATAAGACTAAGATTCCTCATGGTCTTCTCAAATTCAATATCAAATTCTTTGTCCTCATCATAATAGCCATGCTCAATATCATCATCATCATGATGTATATGATCATCACCTAGGGCAGTGAATTCATTAGTTTCATGACCATGACAATGTTCTAGTTTATGAATTCTAATAGCTTCCATGATAAGGTTACTAATAGTTCCAACATCTCCTTTAGCACGCATAAGATCACGAAGCTCAAACAAGCAATCATCAAAGTTAGGATCATTAGGACTCATCTTGTGAAAAGCAATAGTCTTATGAAGAATCTCATCAAGATTCTTTAAAGAGTAATCGGGATATCGCTTTTCCAAGTCATGCCATAGAGTATAAGCACATCCAAAGTTTTGCATACAACGAAGCACAACTTTAGGTAATCCTCTAATGATAAGATTGACGGTTCTAAGATTACGAAGCATGTCAATTTCCTCTTCATGAGTAGGATGCAAGGGATCAATAGGGGGGACATAAGGATTATGAATATACTTGCTCAAGTTAAATTCATCAAAGATATCAAGCATCTCATGTTTCCAAGCATTGTAATACTCCCCATCAAGAATAGGCACTCTACGTCTAAGACTCCCCAAAGTAGACACATCCATCTCCCTCCAATGGTGATAAAACCAAAGCTCTGATACCAATTGTGGGATCGAGGAGATAGGTCTAGAGGGGGGGGTGAATAGACACTTAACTGACCAAAGTTGCAGTTTTTAGTTTCTCTTGGAACTTAGGCAGATTTTGGCACAAGTTAAGATAACACCAATACTTCCTACACATGCATATCTAGAGATTGAGCAGCGGAAATAGTAAAGCATCCAAGTGTACGGAAAGTAAAGGGGTATAGTATGGAAGATCAAACGCAATGAAGACACGGTGGTTTTTGGCGTGGTTCCAATAGGTGGTGCTATCGTACGTCCACGTTGATGGAGACTTCAACCCACGGAGGGTAACGGCTGCGCGAGTCCACGGAGGGCTCCACCCACGAAGGGTCCACGAAGAAGCAACCTTGTCTATTCAACCATGGCTTACGTCCACGAAGGACTAGCCTCACTTGGGTAGATCTTCACGAAGTAGGCGATCTCCTTGCCCTTACAAACTCCTTGGTTCAACTCCACATCATGTCGGAGGCTCCCAAGTGACACCTAACCAATCTAGGAGACACCACTCTCCAAAAGGTAATAGATGGTGTGTTGATGATGAACTCCTTGCTCTTGTGCTTCAAATGATAGTCTCCCCAACACTCAAACAACTCCTCACAGATTTGGCTATGGTGGAATAAGTATTTGAGTGGAAAGCAACTTGGGAAAGGCTAGAAATCAAGGTTCAAATGGGTTGATTGGAATGTCTTGATCTCAACACATGAGTATGTGGTTCTCTCTCAGAAAATGTATGGTGGAAGTGTAGGCACGTTCTAATGGCTCTCCTTACTGAGTAAGAAGGGGTGGAGGGGTATATATAGCCTCCACACAAAATCCAACCATTACACACTTTTGACCCAACTCGGTGGCACCGATTAGAAATCTCGGTAGCACCAAACTGTGTAAAAGATATGAACGTTAGGAATCTCGGTGGGACCGAGTGGAACAACTCGGATGGACCGATGTGCAATGGTTAGGGCAAACCTCGTCTCGGTGGCACCGATTGCATCAACTCGGTGGGACCGAAGTGAAGCAATAAGGCAACAGAGAGTTGGCAAGCCATCTTGGTGAGACCGATTTGCAAATCTCGGTGGGACCAAAGTAATTGCAAACGATTACAGAGAGTTGGCAAGGCCATCTCGGTGGGACCGAGATCCATATCGGTGGATCCGATTTGTTAGGGTTTTGGCAGTGGCTAAGTCCAGATGAACTCGGTGGCTCCAGATAGGAAATTTGGGTGGGGCCGAGTTGGAATGTAGGTTTTGGACATATTTGGATGGAGAAAGTGGTTGAGGGTTTTGGAGCACTGCCACTAAGCACTTGAGCAAAAAAGACCATTAAGCAACACCTCATCCCCTTTTAATAGTATTGGCTTTCCTATGGACTCAATGTGATCTTGGATCACTTAACAAAAAATGTAGAGTCTTGAGCTTTTGCTAATCCATGTCCTTAGCATTTTGAAGGGTTCCACATCCTCTTGTCCTTGCCACGCCATTGTTGAACTTGTCTGAAATTCACTAGATAGAGGCATTAGTCCAACAACATGTATGTTGGCATAAATTACCAAAACCTCCAAGGGAGCAAATGTCCTTTCACCATGGCGATGGGGGTTCAGCCGAGCGTTGTGGAGAAGAGAGCGAGCGAGGGGAAGGGGGGAAAAGATCTTGCGCGTGTCCAGAGGGGCCGCGGTGGAGGTCTTATCCACCACGATCACCTGTCGCGACGCGGGCAGCGAGCTGGCGCGACAGGGACGAGCCCTCGCTCGGTCGTGTTCGACAGGTGGAGGAGATTGGAGGAAGACGACGGGAGAGTGGGCTGGGCCGGCTGGGCCAGGCACTGTGCACTAAGGCCCAGTGCACTATGGCCTTTCTCTTTTCATTTTCTGATTCTTTTCTGTTTTCTTTTTACAGAAATTGTTTGCATTAGTTTGGGCTGCCAAATGGACTTTGTAAAATGTGGGACTTAGCCACATAAATACATTGCAATATTTGGCACTGTCACAAAAAGTTTGGGAGAAGTTTGAGTTGATTTGAATTTTTCATAAATGGAAAAGCATTTTAAAATGCTGTTTTGGCACGGTTTTAATTGCTATAGCCCATTTAAGCAAATAAGTGATGTTGTTTTCCTTAACAAATAATTGTTATGGAATATTTGCTAAATGATGGACTATTTTGCAACCATGTTTGTGAAACTTTAAATTTCACTTGCAATTTGAATTGATTTCAGTGGTGAAATTTGAAATGAGATATGAATCCATAGTGATCAAGCATAGCAAAGCAAAGTGACTTAGCATAATCATGAAGGATCACTGTTGCATAATACATGGGGGTGTTACAAGATCCTTAATGATATTCAATACCCCTCTAATCTTGAACATGAATATGATTTGTGAGTAGTTACTTTTGTTCTTGAGGACATGGGAGAAGTCTTGTTATAAGTAATCATATGAATTTGGTATTCGTTCGATATTTTGATGATATGTATTTTGTTGCTTCCTTTAGTGGTGTCATGTGAACGTCGACTACATGACACTTCACCATACTTGGGCCTAATGGAAGGCATTGTGGAGTAATAAGTAGATGATGGGTTGCTAGAGTGACAGAAGCTTAAACCCTAGTTTATGCGTTATTCCGTAAGGGGCTGATTTGGATCCACATGTTTCATGCTATGGTTAGATTTATCTTAATTCTTCTTTCGTAGTTGCGGATGCTTGCGAGAGGGGGTAATCATAAGAGGGTTGCTTGTTCATGTAAGAACAGCACCCTATCACCGGTCCACCCACATATCAAATTATCAAAGTAGCGAACGCGAATCAACTAAACATGATGAAAGTGACTAGATGAAATTCCCATGTGTCCTCAAGAATGCTTTGCTTACTATAAGAAACTGTTCCGGCTTGTCCTTTGCTATAAAAAAGGATTGGGCCACCTTGCTGCACTCTTGTTACTATCGCTAATTGTTACTTGTTACGAATTATCTTGCTACCAAACTATCCGTTACCGCTACTTGCATTACTTGCAGAGAATACCTTGCTGAAAACTGCTTGTCATTATCTTCTGCTCCTCGTTGGGTCTGACACTCTTACTTATCAAAAGGACTACGATTGATCCCCTATACTTGTGGGTCATCAACGCATCGAACAACCATTGCGAAGGAATAAAAGCAAACTGCTCGGATAGACGAGGAAGTTTGGGGAAACTTACCAATTCGGCAGGATTATAGTAAGACAAACCATCTATGAATTTCTGCTTGGAAAAATCCGTGGCTTCTCCCTTGTAAATGCCGGCCAGGGCTGCGCCAAAGGCCGCATCATTTCGGAAATCTTCCCGGATTGACCGGGTGGCGTCATTGCTGCCGTTATACATGCACAACGGATGCTGACGTTGCCGAAGAGGTTGGACTTTTTGGCTGATGGTTGTCACCATCACATCTATGATGGAGAGGCCGGTGCTCATCACACACCTCACCTTAGCAGCCAGGCAGGCCACGTCGGTGTCGTCATCTTGCGCGGTGCTCTGCGGCCTCCAACTAAACCGCTTCTTCGGAGGATCCGAGGTAAAGGATGGGAGCCCGGGCTGAACCGGGTCATGGAGTGGAACGTCGGCTATGTAAAACCATTCGAACGCCCATGTATCGGCATCTTCTCGGGGCGTGCCCATGGGATAGCCGGTCCCGGCTATTCGGGAAACCTCAGCCGGCCCCACTTCGTGTAATTTCCCGTCCCGGGAGCAAGGCATGACGCAAAAATTCTTCCTCCACAGCCCAAAATGGGCCGCGCATCCGAAGTACATTTCGCAGAGGGCCACGAACCCCGCTATGTGCAAGATCGAGTTGGGGGACGGGTGGTGAAGTTGGATCCCGTAGAACTCAAGCAAGCCCCAGAGGAAAGGGTGGATAGGAAATCCCAGGCCTCGCAAGAGAAAGGGAACGAAGCATACCCGTTCATTCCCATGAGGGGTGGGGTAATTGTCGGCGTGCGCCTGCCACTACAAAAAAAACACTTTCGTGATGATACGTCTTTGTCACAGTAGGTCACGTTTTCTGTCATGCATGTACATCCGTGACGATTTTATGACAGAATCAAGATAGTCATACCTGTGCTGTCGTAGAAGTGTTCCATGACAATACTGAAATTATCATCACGAAAGTGTCCACTTCCATGACGATAAATGTCGCGTCATGGAAGTGTTTTCGTCAAGGGTAACCGACACGTGTCATCCACCGTAACGGGTCACCGTTAAGCTATCGGGTTCCGGTTTGGATCCGATAACCCGTTAACAGCCCTGACCAATGGGGATTTTCCACGTGTAAAATTCTCATTGGCCAACTGATCCACGTGTCAGCTCGGCGTCGCGACAGATGTCATCCATCCTATGGACGAGGCGCGCCTATGGAATAGTGACACGTGGCATAGCCCAACAGTGGCCCATTTAGGTTATAAAGGCTAGCCCGTTTGACTTTGGTCAAAAGTTAACGGGCCGGCCCATGGAAAGCCTGTTACCGGCTTGTTCGCATACAACCCATTTACGGCCCGAGTACTCACGGCCCGTTATGGCCTTTCAAAATTTGGCCCAGTAGTGTCATGTGGGCTGTCCCATATGATTCCAGCCCGTTGTCACTTTCGGCCCATCTATGGCCCGTGAAGTCTTTCGGCCCATATGAGGCCTTTTGCATCTCTGGGCCCATTGACGGCCCGTGGTGAATCAGGCCCATCATGAACAGTAAACTGCTTTGAGCCCATTAACAGCCCATGATTCAGTTGGGCTGTTTCTAGCCCGTGTTTTCTTTCGGCCTTCTAAGGGCCCACAAATTCTTGGGCTCATTTCCGGCCCTCGATTACTTATGGTCCGTTACTGGCCTGTTATGCTAATGGGCCAAATTCAGCCCGTGGTAACAATCGGTCCGTTTGTGGCCCGTTAACCCGTTGGGCCATTTTCATCCTGTCCTGTAATCCGGCCCATTAACGACCCATCATGCCTCTTGATAGAATTAAGCCTGTGCTGTCTTCCGGCCTGTTAACGGCCCGTTATGGTCTGGGCCCATAAACGGACGGTTCCGATTTTGGCCCGTTTACGGTCCATATTGCGATCCAGTTTTGGTCCACGAACAGTACGACCCATGGATCCTACAGCGCGTACGAGGCCCATGGATCCTACGGCCCGTAGGAGGCCCATCGTTACCACGGCCCTTATGTGGCCCATGGTTATTGCGGCCACTAGCAAACCGAGGAAAAAGAACTACAGTGACTACAAGGAAACAAATAAACAAGACTATAAGTAAATAAATAAGCAAGCAACTAACGCTAGGCTATTACGGCGATTACAGACATTACATCCACTGGGCATCAAAGTTCGCCACCAGTGCAAATAAAGGGAACAACAAAGCAGCATATTACATACATTGGGCATCTAAATTGGCCACCAGTGCAAATAAACGCGGCAGCAAAACAAGTCCAGAACTGAAACAACTTCAGAAGAGCTCAAGAAACGTTATCCTGGGTATCCACCATGCTGGCAATAAGCTTAGCAAGCTTATTAGCTTTCTCTTGTTTGGCGCTAAAATCCTCCAACGCTTGTTGTTGCACTAGAAAGTATGCATCTGAATTCTCCAGGGACTTCCTCAGTCCTTCGGCTTCTTGTCACAGCACAGCTGATCGATGTCTTTCAGCTTGTAGTTGAGACTCAAGAAACTGAACTGATTCAGACAGCGAGTTTGAAGAGCTTGTGCAAGCGGTAGTGGCCGGTAACTCGAACACTATATCAAGACAGGACTTTGGGGTTGTCTCAATGTCTTCAAGATAGTTTTCCTTATCTGTTTTATCAGCTTTGTTGGAGGCCAGCAAGGTTGTCTCACTATCTTCAACCTTATCTGCATTACTTCCTTTACCATTGCTTAATGTGGTACTCTTCTCCAATATTCTGTTAGCATTCTAAAAGAAGAAACAAGCAGACACATAATTGGTTTATCATGTAGTATATGAAACTCATTTTGGTGAACCAGTTCAGTAGTAAGGTGGACAAGATTAAACTATCAAGTCTTCTATTGCAAAGTAGTACATTATAAAAGCATCAAACAGACATATATCTATGTGCTACTGTCACTGCATTGTCTTGCCAAATCAAAATAGAGACACAGTTCAAATCATATCAGTTCAAGACAAAATAGCATTGGAAGAATATAAGTGTGGGAAACTACACGGCACCACAAGATTTCAGATGGGTACCACGGGTATACATGTACAACTAACAACACTATTGGCTCTGTTTTGATGCTAGTAATGTGCATGATATGAGAAGACAACTGTCTACACAATTGATTTGAAATCAACATAGAGCAATTTAGAAGAGCAAACCAGTTAAAGAAACATGTTTAAACATACCTATTGTGCCATTGGAGTTTCGATTGGATCCTTCTATTTAAAAATTAGTTGGTATGAGTAAATACAGTGATACAAGAGCAAAGCAGTATGCACCATAGCTATGGAATCTTACCTGAGAACAGTTGTTCTTCAGGTTTAAGCACTTGTTCTACAAGAAGAGAGTACAGTAAGACGCAACCATATAGTACTTCAAAATAAAATATGATCTCATAGACCCTACCTGATTCATGGGTCTAGACCAATACAGAACAAGGCATTCCTTGTCATCGTCCCTTAAATGTGTCTCCGGAGAAAGTAAGGGAATTTGATGAGTTTCCTTGCTAGTGAAATATGTTTTCTTCAGGTAATTCCGATACTGCCGCAAAGCATTCTTGAAGATAGCAGAGGTATTAGCACAGGTTACCTCATCCTGAGTATCCAAATCGGTCATTCTCTACATAGAAAAATGGGAACATTTGCTGTGTTATAACCAGCAGGGAGGTAGAAAGTATGGGACAAAGCAAAGTAGTTGCCATGAATACTTACACATAACTCCTGGAGGAACACCTGCAACTGGCTTTTTCCTTCATCTTCAGTATAATATTTCCATGATGGGAAGATACGCACATAGGATTTAACAACATCAAATGCAATAGACACTAAAATATGGATGACGGGTTCTGCTTCGTCCATAGGAATAGGTGTACTAACTAGTGGAGTTGGGGTTCGCCGTGGTAGTCCTGGCGCTTTGGGCACTGGAGCTGCCTTACTAACTGCTCTCGTTTGGGAGCTTTGTGGTGGAGATGGTGTTGTGTCAACTAGAACTGGGTTACTATCTGCTAGGGTTGGGGTTAGATTGGGTGAAGCTGGTTCTCTGTCCATCGGAGTAGGGGTACAATCTGCGATAGTCTGGGTTATGTGTGGTAGGGCTGGTTCTTGTGCAAGTACAACCGGGGTGCTATCTCCATCGATAGGTAGCACTGTTTTATTTGAAGACCATGTTTTTACTCCACTAGATACTGCCATCACACCCTCCAATTCAAATGGCTAGTAAACAAGAAAAGTAGTTGAATGTACAGACCTTGTATGAGACAGATGCAATCGATAGTGAGGAAAAAAGAGGGCATGAAATAGTTCACATATATGTTGTTTAACTAAACAGGATAGCATGACATAATTTCACATATATGATGTCTATCTAAACAGTATAGCATGACATAATTCAAAGATATGATGACTAACTAAAAAGGATGGCATGAGATAATTATATGATGTCTTTAGTAAACAGGTTCGCATGACATAATTCACATACATGTTATCTAAGTAAACAGGATGGCATGATATAATTCACATATGTGATTTATATACTAAGTAGATGGCATTCGCATATATGATGTCTAAACTAAGCAGATGGTGTTGAATATTGTGTATATGATGTCTAAACTATGCAATGCAAGACACCATATGCATGATACGAGCAGTATAACCCTGCCAAGTTAGAGCATACACCTCGGGGGGGGGGGGGGGGAATAGGACTGGTCATCTGTCTCTGAATCCTCCTCTGAGGAGCTATCTGGACCCAGCAAGAGATCTGCGTCGACAGGTAGCACTGTCTGCTCTAAAGAACTTGTTTTCACTCCAGATTTTTTCATCACCCACTCAAATGGCTGATTCACAGGAAGAGTAGTTGAATGTACAAACATTGTCGACAAATGGAAATGTAATGAAAAAAGGAATTGCAAGATATAATTCAAATATATGATGCCTGGCTAAACAGGATGGCATTGCATATTTCACATATATTATGGCTGGCTAAAAAAGATAGCATTGCATAATTCACATATATGATATAGAAACTAAACAGGTGGCATTACAGAACATGTCTAAACTAAGCAGATGACATATATGATGTTGAAAGTAAGCAAAGCAAGGCACCATATGCATGATATGACCAACATCATCATGCCAAGTTAGAGCAAACACCTCGGGGGGTAAATAGGAGTGGTCAGCTCCCTCTGACTCCACCTCTGAACAGCTATCTTCCTCTGGATTACAATCTGGAGGAGGGGGGTGGGGTTGCCATTGCACCTACCATGGAGCGATGTCTGCATGACATTGTATTGCCGCAAAAGACTCTTCTCTTTTTCTCTACATGTTCAGCATGACTGTGTACAATAACTGACATGCATATGAAAAAAATATAGTGAGATTAAGTAAGGAGAGCATGTAGAAATCTAGAGTGATGGTAACAACCAGTGGATAGATCCAAAAATAATGATAGCAGACAAATGATAGCTTAATTTAATAAAAAGACAGATGATGGCTGCTTTACTGCTTGTTTCCCACCCAAGATGAATGACATAGTAGATACCCTAGATGAAACAGATAGTAGATCAATATACTATTCATTACTGCCTCGATATGTGCCCCACAAGCATTTTAAAACTCAAGTTTGAACATTAATTTGGACCTGACTTATTGTCTAAGAGATGAACATGATGATAAACTAGTAGGTAATATTAAGCAATGCATAAAGTAAGCAGAAACAAAAGAGTGCGACCTCTCTTGCGGACCCGTGTACTCCTCAGGTTCATCTGCTGAGTCGATGATGGTGATGCAGTTGCGGTGGCTGCCGGTGGCGGGGAAGGAGATCTGAGGCGGTGAAAGATGGTAAGGAGTCGTGATGTCTGGTATGGTGGACGCTTCTGTCGATGGAGCAGCTCAGGTGAGGTGGATGACGGTGCGGCAGGAGCAGGACAAACTACACAAAGTTTTCTTCGACACCTATCTGGAACTGTAGTAATTCTGTAAGGGCTCCTTTGGCTTGTAGGAAGAGCAGAGGAATGCAAAGAAACATGGCCAAATTAAAGTCAAACCACCTGCAAATGTGTATAGTTAGAATGTTATTATGCCACTAATGCACTTAGTCTTCTTTTCATGCATATGATTTTGATAAGTAGGTCCAGGTGGATGCTAAAATTTCCGTGTTTTTCCTTTGAAACAGACACGAAAGGAAAAAAATCCTTCAGTTTTGTTTTGCTCCATTCCTTTCAACCAAATGCATGAATAAATGAATAGTAGAGTACCATAGGAAAAGTTCCTATTGCGATGTTTTTCCTTCACTTTTTCCTTTGAACCAAAATAGCCCTAAGGGATCGATATGAATGTAGAGTAAAAAGTGATGCGACAAGTGTACAACCTCTTTGGCGTAGCCGTGTCGACCTCAGCATCATTGGGTCGGTCGCTGAAGATGTTGCGGCGGAGGTGGCTGTCAGAGCTGGGGAAGAAGATCTAAGGCGTCTGTAGACAGCGTCGAGGGTACTGCTCTGTTGTGATGGATGGTTCCGTCGTTGGAGCAGCTACGGCGAGCTATGCGATGTCGAGGCTGAAGCAGTACAAGACAGACATCGTTAATCTGAAGTGGGATTCTAATACCATCTCCAATAGATGATGTAAAATACATCACCAAAAAGTGCTAGCTGTAAAATTTACATCACCAAAAAACAACCAACTCCAACAGATGATGTAAAAACTGTTGACTCTGAACTTAACTGTTGAAACTGAATTTTACTGTCGAAACTGACTGTTACTGTCGAAACTGAATTTTACTATCAAAACTGAACACACTAGTGGCAGAGAAGCACTTCATTAGTAGTTTAGGCCGCTCGAGCACTAGTAGTAGCAGAGAAGCAGTGATCTAAATCAGCAGCCGCTCAACAGGGAACGCACTAGCAGATAGCAACCGGAGCAGCAGCGCGAACGAGAGCCAGAGCAGCAACTCGTGTAGCTACAGCAGCCCGTGTACCAGCATCAGCATCAGCAGCGCGAGCGAGAGCAAGAGCAGAGCAGCAGCACGAGCGAGAGCAAGAGCAGAGCAGCAGCGCGAGCGAGAGCCGGAGCAGCAGCAGCTCCGGCTGGTATGGATGCCGCTGCCGAGGGAGCCTCGCAATGGGGGAGATCCGCCATGGAGGATGTCGCCGGCGGCGCCGGCGTCAAGGGAGCCGCGCCATGGCAGAGCGGGATCGAGCACCGGTGGCGCCGTGAGGTTGAGTGAAGGAGAAGATGCGATGAGTGTACAACCTCTCTGGTGGCACCGAGTAGGCCTCAGCTTCATCCGAGGAGTTGGTAAGGATGTTGCGGTTCCGGTGGGGCAGGTTAAGGCGGCGCTGTGGGAATGGAGCAACCGCGATAGACGAGGCGATCGAAGAAGCAGCTCCTTGGAGGTGGAGGACGGGGCGGCTGAACCGGCGGGACGACGAGATCGACGATGGATCCTCATCCGGTGTGGTGGATGAGGGACGTCGAGCTGTTGCGATGGACGACATCGTCGGGGAAGAGGCTCCGGCTGGGCGGCGATGGGGGCGGACGGAGGAGGGTGGGGTTTCGCGGCTGGTGGAGAGAGGTTTTGGCGGCCTCGGTTTTTGAATAGGGAAAAGAAGGGTATGAGAGGGGGGAACCATGACTTAGGGACGCGCTTGTTTGAAATGTAGGATAAGTTACAAAAGTACCCCCACCAATTTGAACTAGCGGCTCTTTGCGCCCAGGGGTAGAACGGGGATTTCGCGTGTCAGGATTTCGCAGGAGGAGGGAGTTTTCACGCGCGTTTTAATTTCGGGATAGCAAGGCGCGGGTTGAGAAGGAGGGAGTTTTTGGAGCACAAACAGACAAAGAGATATCTTGAAATTTCGGCATAATAAGGCGCGGGTTGAAATTTTGGGACAAGGCTAACGTGTACGGTACAATAACAATTCGCACTTCCCTCAACCAAAAAAACAAAAAAAAATCGCACCACACAAGAGAGGGTCTTGTCCCGTTTTACTGTATGAATTACTACAAATGTCATTCAAAACTTTGAATCCATGTTATGTTCAATTAAAATATTTCGCTAGGTGTATAATGCATGTAACCTACTCAAATGAACATTTTAGTGCATTCCAAATGTATATACTACCACTGCAATATGAACTAAATTTGAATTCATTTCACTATTTGAATAAGAATCTACAATCATGATTGTTGTCAAGTTAAACCATCATCTGTATATTATCTTCACAACACACCACATGATTACTGTCAAGTTAGATATGAACTATGTGTACTATATGAACTTGAATTCAAATTTTTGAATCCACTTTATGTTGATTTCAAATAATAGTACATTTCAAGCTCTAGCTAGATCTTCATAATCTAAACCATGTTTCATTTGTATAATGTGTTTATCGCACAATGTACAGTGCCCCGCCCCCTACGCCTACAAGTACTTAGCTGTGAGCTGCAAAAGCCACACATTATCACAAATTCAAATAAATGTGAGATTTTTCGATATATATAATATATATATATAGTATAACATGTTCATAACCACACCATGTGTATCACCATTATATTCATGCATGCATGGGTTTAAAACACTATGATCTCTTATTCAAATATCTGAATCCACTTTTGTAATGAATTATGATCTCTATTAGACTTTTACACCCACACAATTCTCTTCTCTTTGTAGCTAGCACTAACTTTCTCTCGTGCATGCACACGCCCTCCTCGCCCTCCCCCTCCCTCAGCATTTTCTCTGTCACACACATTCGTTATTTTTCTTTAGGTCGTTCACCCACGGTCTCTATAGGTCTCCCCAGCTCCTTCTTTCCGGCACACACGGATCGATATACCTCTCTAGCCAGGTCCACCTACCACATACACACACTTTCCCTCTTCTCCTCTATCTCACCGTCCATGCCCCTTATCTCTCATACAGTCACACACATATGCACACTCTCGCCCCTCTTTTCATCGATCTCGCACTCGCACACTCCTTCATCTCTATATAGTAGGCCTATCGCACCAACTCCTAGCCGCATCCAACTACTTGTAGACTGCGTTGGTATTTCCCCGAAGACGAGAGGATGATTCAGTATAGTAGAGATAAGTATTTCCCTCAGTTAAGAACCAAGGTTATCAATCCAGTAGGAGAACCAAGCAAAATCCCGTTAAGCGCACCTGCACACACAAAAGCAAACACTTGCACCCAACACAAATAAGAGGGTTGTCAATCCTCTTAGCGGTTATTTGCAAGGATTAATTCTGATAGTGGTAGATAGATAAACAAAAATACTAGATAAAATAAAAGTAAATAAATTGCAGCAAGGTATTTTTGATTTTAATATATGATAAAAGTAGACCCAGGGGCCATAGCTTTCACTAGAGGCTTCTCTCTCGAATACATAACATACGGTGGGTAAACAAATTACTGTTGGGCAATTCAAAGAAAAACAAATAATTATGACGGATTCATGGCAATGATCATGTATATAACCATCACGTCCGAGACAAGTAGACCGACTCCTGCCTGCATCTACTACTATTACTCCACCCATCGACCGCTATCCAGCATGCATCTAGGGTATTAAGTATGAAACAGAGTAACGCCTTAAGCAAGATGACATGATGTAGACAAAGTAAACTCAAGCAATATGATTAAGCCCCATCTTTTTATCCTTAATGGCAACAATACAAATACGTGTCATATCCCTTTCTGTCACTGGGATTGAGCACCGCAAGATTGAACCCATCACAAAGCACCTCTCCCATTGCAAGATAAACCAATCTAGTTGGCCAAACCAAATCGATAGATCGGAGAGAAATACAAAGCTATAATAATCATGCATAAAAGAGTTCAGAGAAGACTCAAATATTTCTCATGAATAATCTGATCATAAACTCACAATTCATCGGATCCCAACAAACACACCGCAAAAGAAGATTACATCGGATAGAACTCCAAGAACATCGAGGAGAACATGGTATTGAAGATCAAAGAGAGAGAAGAAGCCATCTAGCTACTAGCTATGGACCCGTAGGTCTGTGGTAAACTACTCACACATCATCGGAAGGGCAGCAAGGTTGATGTAGAAACCCTTCGTGATCAATTCCCCCTCCGGCAGAGTACCGAAAAAGGCCTCCAGATGGAATCGCGGAAGAACAGAGGCTTGCGGCGGCGTAAAATTTATTCAGGGTGTCTCTCTGTTGGTTTCCCAATATTTGAGAATTTATAGAAGTGGAATTGGGTCAAACGGGGCCATAAGGGCCCAACAAGGCATCAGGGCGCGCCCCCCCTAGGGTCGCGCCTTGTTTCCTTGTGGAGGCTTCGTGAACCTTCTGGCCTCCTCTCCAAGTCTCCAGGGTCTCTTTTGTCCAGAAAAAAAATCTCCAAAAAGTTTCGTGGCATTTGGACTTCGTTTGGTACTGATTTCCTAAAAAACCAAAAACAAGCAGAAAACAGCAACTGGCACCGAGCACTAGGTTAATAGTTTAGTCGCAAAAATTGATATATAATTGCATATAAAAACATCCAAGATTGATACTATAATAGCATGGAACAGTCAAAAATTATAGATACGTTGGAGACGTATCAAGCATCCCCAAGCTTAATTCCTGCTCGTCCTCGAGTAGGTAAATGATAAAAACAGAATTTTTGATGTGGAATGCTACCTAACATGTTTCATCATGTAATCTTTCTCTTACGGTATGAATAATAAGATCCGAATGATTCAAAGCAATAGTCTATAGTTTGACATAAAAACATCAATACTCAGGCATACTAATAAACAATCATGTCTTTCAAAATAAAAATGCTAAAGAAAGTTATCCCTACAAAATCATATAATCCTGTCATGCTCCATCTTCTTAACACAAAATATTTATCATTAATAACCCCAGTTTTAGCCAAGCAATTGGTTCATACTTTTTAACGTGCTTCAACTTTTTCAACCCCCATGCAATACATGAGCGCAAGCCATGGATATAGCACTATGGGTGGAAGAGTGTGGTGGTAGAGATCAATAAGGCGAAGTCAAAAAATAAGAAGATAGTCTCACATCAACGAGGCTAATCAACGGGCTATGGAGATGCCCATCAATTGATGTCAATGCGAGTAGGGATTGCCATGCAACGGATGCACTAAGAGCTATAAGTGTATGAAAGCTCAACATGAAAACTAAGTGAGTGTGCATCCAACTTGCTTGCTCATGAAGACCTCAGGCATTTGAGGAAGCCCGTCATCGCAATATACAAGCCAAGTTCTATAATGAAAAATTCCCACTAGTATATGAAAGTGACAAAACAAGAGACTCTCTATATGAAAAACATGGTGCTACTTTGAAGCACAAGTATGGAAAAGGATAGTAACATTGCCCCTTCTCTCTTTTTCTCTCATTTATATTTTTTTTGGTGGGCTCTTTTTGGCCTCTTTTTTTGTGGGCTCTTTTTGGCCTCTTTTTTTCCTCACTGGGACAATGCTCTAATAATGATGATCATCATACTTCTATTTACTTACAACTCAAAAGAAAATTACAACTCGAAACACGAACAAAAATATGACTCTATATGAATACCTCTGGTAGTGTACCAGGATGTGCAATGATACTATTGTGACATGTATAAAAATGATGAACGGTGGCTGAGCCAGGATGTGCATCTGGCAGTGTACCAGGATGTGCAATGATACTAGCGTAACATGTATGAAAATTGATGAATGGTGGCTGAGCCACAAATACTATGTCAGCTATATGATCATGCAAAGCAATATGACAATGATGATGTGTGCCATAAAAACGGAACGGTGGAAGTTGCATGGCAATATATCTCGGAATGGCTATGGAAATGCCATGATAGGTAGGTATGGTGGCTGTTTTGAGGAAGATATAAAGAGGCTTATGTGTGATAGAGCGTATCATATCACAGGGTTTGGATGCACCGGCGAAGTTTGCACCAACTCTCGATGTGAGAAAGGGCAATGCACGGTACCGAAGAGGCTAGCAAATTGTGGAAGGGTGAGAGTGCGTATAATCCATGGACTCACATTAGTCATAAAGAACTCATATACTTATTGCGAAAGTTTATTAGCCCTCGAAGCAAAGTACTACTATGCATGCCCCTAGCTAGGGGGGAGGTTGGTAGGAGTTAGCCATCGTGCGCCCCCGACCGCCACACAAAGGAAGACAATCAAGAATAAATCATGCTCCAACTTCTTAGCATAACGACAGACCATACGTGCATGCTTCGGTAATCACAAACCTTAACACCAATATTCTTACTAAACCAGAATTATATACTAGCACCTCCCACATATTACCATCTTAATATCGCAAAACTATTGCAAGGAATCAAACTTATCATATTCAGTGATCTACATGAAAGTATTTATTATATCCCTCTTGAATACCTATCATATTAGGACCAAATTCATAATCCATGCATATTACCATTGCTATTCATTAGACTCTCAAAAAGATATAAGTGAAGCATGAGAGTGCAACTATTTATTTAAAATATAACCACCGCCGTGCTCTAAAAGATATAGGTGAAACACTAGAGCAACTGCCTGGCTCAAAAGATATAAGTGAAGCACATAGAGTATTCTAACAAATCACGAATAATGTGTGTCCCTCTCAAAAAGGTGTGTTAAGCAAAGATGATTGTGACAAACTAAAAAGCAAACAAAAGCAAACAAACTATATCAGAAGACGCTCCAAGTAAAACACATATCATGTGATGAATAAAAATATAGCTCCAAGTGAGTTACCGATAGATTGTAGACGAAAGAAGGGATGCCATCCGGGGCATCCCCAAGCTTAGACGCTTGAGTCTTCCTTGAATATTACCTTGGGGTGCCTTGGGCATCCCCAAGCATAGGCTCTTGCCGCTCCTTATTCCTTTATCCATCGTAGTCTCACCCAAAACTTGAAAACTTCAACACACAAAACTCAACAGAAACCTCATGAGATCCGTTAGTATAACAAGCAAATCTTAAAATTTAGGTACTGTTGTAAATTGATTCATATTTAATATTCGCATAATTCTACTGTATTCCAACTTCTCCATGACTCATACCCCCCGATACGATCCATAGATTCATCAAAATAAGCAAACTATGCAACAAAAACAGAATCTGTTTAAAACAGAACAGTATGTAAAGATCTGAATTAACGTCATACTTCTGTAACTCAAAAAATTCTGAAAATTGATGACAACGTGGGAAATTCATATATCAATATTTTGTAAAACATTCAGAAGGTTCTAATGTTTCAGCAAAAAATTAAAATTCCAGCACTGGATGCAAAAGTTTCTGTTTTCAAACAGCATCAATTATACTATCATGCAAATCATCCCAAAGGCATTACGTGGCACAAACACTAATTAAAAGATAAAAAACATAATCATAACAGAGGCTAAAATTGTGTAAACACAAAAAAATATAATATTGGGTTGTCTCCCGACAAGCTCTTTCTTTATAGCCATTAAGATAGGCTTCGAGATTTTAATGATGATCACATAAAAGATAAGAATTGAAGCACAAAGAGAGCATCATATAGCTTGTAAGAAACATATTTAAGTCTAACATACTTCCTATGCATAGGCATTTTATAAGCAAATAAATTATCAAGACAAGAAGTATCTAGCATATGCAAGGAAGAAGAACGAAGCATTAACAATTTGAACTTCAAGAGAGGTAATTGAGTAACATGAAAATTTCTACAACCATATTGTCCTCTCTCATAATAATTACATGTGAGATCATAATCAAATTCATTAATATAGCTATCATATAAAATATTCTCTTCATGATCCACATGCATAAAAGTTTTATAATCTTCCAAGATAGTGGGATTAACATCAACTAAAGTCATGACCTCTCCAAACCCACTCTTATCCAAAAATTTATAAGATTGATAATTCTCCAAAGTAGTGGGATCATTATTACCTAAAGTTGACGCTCTTCCAAACCCACTTTTAATAGTATTGCAAACATTATTATCAATAACATATTCATCATGAGGCTTAAATAAATTTTCAAGATCATAAGAAGCATTATCACCCCAATCGTGATCATTGCAATAAGTAGTAGACATAACAAAATTATCATCCCCAAGCTTGTAGCTTGGCATATAATTAGGACAATTGACATTAATATAATTTATAGTAACATCATTGAAATCATGCTTTTCATTCAAGGAGCTATCAAGTATGGGTGCTATAGCAATAATTTCATTTTTAACATAAGAAACTATAGCAAGTTCATCTCTATAAGCATCATTAATATTGGCATCATGGCCATAGCAAGCATCACATTCATCAAGAGGGGATATTTCAATCGAATCAACGGAATCATAATTATCTATAGATTCATGCATATCATTATTCTCTTCCAAAGCAGCAGACATTCTCCCAATGAATTCACTAACATAGGTATTGGAAGCATAGTTTTCATCGCAATATTTAAGTATGGCAAAATTTTGAGATTTGTAGAGAGTAGCATCATACTTTTCAATCAAAGAAGCAACTTCATGGGCACCCTTAAAAGCAACAAATTCTTCAATTTGTTCGATATCATAATAGCTATAAACACCCATGGCATAAGAAGATAAGATTTCATTATCATTAAACTCACATAGGTAGGGAAGGTGTTTTTTAGGGTTCTCAGAGCAACAAGTAAAATCATGAATTTCACATAGATTCCAAGCATAGCATAGTAGACAATTTATTTGATTCCATAAGAGTCTCCCTTTTTTAGACAAATGGTGACGCACAAAATGAGCATGCTCATCTAATGATTTTCCCTCAACTAAACTAGTTGGGGTTCCCGCACGAGCACAAATGGATTGAAGATGATCCAAGTAGAAAACTTTAAGGTGATCCATAGTGATCTTAAATTTTTGTTTTACTTTCTGTTTTGTGTGTTGACATGAAGGCAATAAAAGCAAGCAAGCAAATAAAATATTTTTGTGTTTTTGTAAAATTGTTTTAGAAGTGGGGGAGATGAAAACGAGAGGCAAATGCAAATAAAAAGGCAAGTAAAGTAAATGCAAGTGAATGATAGTTTGTGCGAAGATACTTGGTAATTTTGATGATGTCTCCCCGGCAACGGCGCCAGAAATTCTTCCTGCTACTTGTAGACTGCGTTGGTATTTCCCCGAAGGGGAGAGGATGATGCAGTATAGTAGAGATAAGTATTTCCCTCAGTTAAGAACCAAGGTTATCAATCCAGTAGGAGAACCAAGCAAAATCCTGTTAAGCGCACCTGCACACACAAAAGCAAGGACTTGCACCCAACGCAAATAAGAGGGTTGTCAATCCTCTTAGCGGTTATTTGCAAGGATTAATTCTGATAGTGGTAGATAGATAAACTAAAATAATAAATAAAATAAAAGTAAATAAATTGCAGCAAGGTATTTTTGATTTTAATATATGATAAAAGTAGACCCGGGGGCCATAGTTTTCACTAGAGGCTTCTCTCTCGAACACATAGCATACGGTGGGTAAACAAATTACTGTTGGGCAATTGATAGAAAAACAAATAATTATGATGGATTCATGGCAATGATCATGTATATAGGCATCACGTCCGAGACAAGTGGACTGACTCCTGCCTGCATCTACTACTATTACTCCACCCATCGACCGCTATCCAGCATGCATCTAGGGTATTAAGTATGAAACAGAGTAACGCCTTAAGCAAGATGACATGATGTAGACAAAGTAAACTCAAGCAATATGTTAAACCCCATCTTTTTATCCTTAATGGCAACAATACAAATACGTGTCATATCCCTTTCTGTCACTGGGATTGAGCACCGCAAGATTGAACCCATCACAAAGCACCTCTCCCATTGCAAGATAAACCAATCTAGTTGGCCAAACCAAATCGATAGATCGGAGAGAAATACAAAGCTATAATAATCATGCATAAAAGAGTTCAGAGAAGACTCAAATATTTCTCATGAATAATCTGATCATAAACTCACAATTCATCGGATCCCAACAAACACACCGCAAAAGAAGATTACATCGGATAGAACTCCAAGAACATCGAGGAGAACATGGTATTGAAGATCAAAGAGAGAGAAGAAGCCATCTAGCTACTAGCTATGGACCCGTAGGTCTGTGGTAAACTACTCACACATCATCGGAAGGGCGACAAGGTTGATGTAGAAGTCCTCCGTGATTGATTCCCCCTCCGGCAGAGTACCGGAAAAGACCTCCAGATGGGATCGCGGAAGAACAGAGGCTTGCGACGGCGTAAAAGTTATTCGGGGTGGCTCTCTGTTGGTTTCCCAATATTTGAGAATTTATAGAAGTGGAATTAGGTCAATAGGAGCCACGAGGGCCCCACAAGGCATCAGGGCGCGCCCCCCTGGGGATGCACCCTATTGCCTTGTGGAGGCTTCGTGAACCTTCTGGCCTCCTCTCCAAGTCTCCAGGGTCTCCTTTGTCCAGAAAAAAATCTCCAAAAAGTTTCGTGGCATTTGGACTTCGTTTGGTACTGATTTCCTGAAAAACCAAAAACAAGCAGAAAATAGCAACTGGCACTGAGCACTAGGTTAATAGGTTAGTCCCAAAAAATGATATATAATTGCATATAAAAACATCCAAGATTGATACTATAATAGCATGGAACAATAAAAAATTATAGATACGTTGGAGACGTATCACATCACTATCTCTCTATCCGTCTCTCCAGGCCTTATTTGCCTCTAACACATGCATGTATATCGATCGATCTCCCTCTATACATATAGCTAGGTCGACTATAACTCTTTTTCACCACGCACCGATCGATCTACCTCACTAGATAAGTCTCTCCCTTTCCCTGACACACGACGATTGCTCTACCTATCTAGTTAGGTCTGCTTACCACAGACATATCGCCCCCCTCATCATCCATGCATGCCTCCCGACTCGTCTCTCACACGCACGCGCACACACAGACACACATCCCCTCTCTTATTGATATTGCAGTCGTACCCTCCATTTGTCTAGTAGGCCTCTCCCACCATCTCCGAGAAGCAACTCCACCACCACCCCTCCGGCACTCTAGCTCTGTCTCTCTCCCAACCTTAATTATTCCTCTCCTACACATATGTATGGATGCCGATCGATCTCCCTCAATACATAGCTAGGTCTCTCCTTCTCCACATATATACCTGTCGATCTACCTCTCTAGTTAGGTCTCTGCCCACCCCCCCCCCCCCACACACACACACACTCCGATAGTCGAACGCTCTAGTTAGGTCTCCCTGCCACACACAAACTGCACCTGTCCCCTCTCACGTTCTAGTAGGCCAGCCACCCTATATCTTTGACGTAAGTACACACAATTTTGCTGGCTCTCTTTATCGATCTCGCACCCATACACCTTCATCCATCTCTTCGATTCTATCGATATCTCTCGCCGATGATCCCTCCCCTCTCTTCTCGTGGATCGCCCCTCTATATATGATATATCTAGGCCTCGGTTTCACACACATTGCATATGTTACATTTTTTTTGAGATATCATCGACTCATATTCCCTGTCTATCTCTCACGCACACAAATACACTTACAAAATCACCCCCCCCCGCCCCAAAAAATCACTCACGAACACACTCACCATCTCTCTCTAGGTTTGTATCTCTCTCACACACACCCACGTAGGTGGGGTACGTGCACGAAGAGAAGAGGTGCACGCACGACGCACGTACTCATGTCTCGTTCCCAACCACACCCACGCGGGTACAAGGTGGAGTTCATTTCTGTACGAAAAGGAAGCCCACGTGATAATTTGATGCGTGTCGGTTGTTCACTTGATGGAGGGTCGTGTACCACGCGTGAGCGAAACAAAGTGCGACTTGACGTGTTGGCGCGTTATTTTTAAATAAAGTTTTATTCCTCAATGGCATGTACAGAATATAAAATGATTGTATGGAGAGAAAAACGAAAACCGCTCCACTATACTAGTACAAATATAGGCATGAGCCTCAATGCTTGCTTGCTAGGGTTCGTCTCTTCACACTCTCTCACACAAGATGGCGGTGGCCAATCTCTTTCTCTCTCTAACCGCTGGTCACTGATCCGGCCGGATCCCGTCCGCCGGCAGAAAGGGAGGATGTGCAGCGTTGCTTCGGTCGCCGGTGTCGAGGCAGGAAACCCTATGCCGGCGCGTCTCGATCTGTGATACCCGCCATTCTCTCCGACCAAGCTCCAGCGCGGTAGGGCCTTCGACCCTTGCTCGCTGCCGCAGCAGACCCCGCCCGCCGCCGCCCTCCTACTTACATCCCGACGACCCTCAGGTACGGCTTCCTCTAGAACCGGCCTTGCTCCACTGCCCAACTTCCCACATTGCTGCATGTGGATCTTCTCTAGTTCTTTGCCTAAAACATACTAGCTCGGCCGGCGTACTTTCCATTTTGCAATCTCGTCCTCACACCGTTTGAGAAAAACCACTGTGATGTTATCTTTCCCTTAAGACAATGAATATGCTTCTTTTTGTCAGTGTATGTGTCATCAACTATCATTGGCCAATAATTGTTTCCTTTCTACCTCTTTTTGCAAACAGGGATATCCATTTCACCTCGTTGCTATTGCGACCTTTTGGTGAACTGCACAAAGCACTTTTTTCTTAAGAGTGTTTTGTGTAGTTCTACTAAAATGTCTCACTGGCAACGTTTCTACATTTCAATGGGACTGCACAAAGGGAGTTTGGAGTTCCTATCCTCCTCATCCAACTCTCAGCCTAATCTTCTCCAACAAGTAGTTAGTCTCAAGAGAGACTGCAAAGGTGACCGGCTTCTATTTGTGTGTTTATTGTTTCATCAACAGTGCCACTATTATTGTAATCACACTTACTCAATATCTTTGCTAACAGGGACGCTCAGCTCTATTTTAGTGGAACTGCACAAAATGATCGGAATGTTCCATGCTTCTGACAGCTCCTTTCTTTGCCAACATGTCGTGTTGATTTTGACAGAACTGCGGGAAAGTAGCTGCCAACCAATGAATATCGTGGCCAGGAAATGAAAGCATTCCTATGGAGAGCATCAATCATTTTTTTATTTTTTTTCTTTATTTGTACACCTTCTCACAAGTTTGTCTTCAGTTGTGATGTAAATATTGGCTCTGATCTGTGAATCATTGAGATGCATTAGCAAGGAAGTTAGTTTTTTCTTTGCGAAAGAGCATGGATGTTAGTTTCCTTTGTATTTGATGTAATGTTGTAACAAGACAACCTTCCAGCTGGCAAGACACATGAAACAAAAGCTGAAAGCTTCATAGCGTTGTACAATTTCATGTCGCTCAAAAATTATGTGTACATATATTATGTAAACAAATGTTGAAAGCCTGATAGCATTGCTAGAAGCCATTCTACTACTCCAGCATCCGGGTCCACGTGCCATGCACCAAATTAGAGTGCACAACCGCACGGGAGACTCCAGCCCGGTCGTTTCGCCGCAGTAATATACTAATGAGCAGTCAAATCATAAGCCCGACCTTTCCCACAGTAAGTTGCTCAGATGAAGCAACCATCAATTCAATCTTCTTTGAATCCGCTCCTACTACTAGGAGCAACTATAAATACTAAGGAGAACACAGACGTGCTAGGTGTCGCACGGAGGCCATATGGTGATAGTGTGATCTGAGGAGTAATACTTCACTGGGCTGCCGTTTTCCGCACTACTCCGGAGTAAATGCATACTAGTAGTAGATGATTGCTTTATCACAGATTAAAATAAAATAAGAGTGCAGACACTCCACCGTGCAATTCCTAGTGTACCTGTATATGTACTACTCATACTATTAAACCTTGCGCTTGGCTCTTCGCCTCTTCATGAAGTCGAACAATTATGGTACTACAGTGTATGCTTCTGGCAATCTGACATCGAATGAACTGTTGCACGTCCATCGCGTGGGCGAGGAGAGCACGCAGTGGTCAAAAGCTTCTCCTCGTCCTGCGAGCCACCGCGCGTGTGGGAGAGGGAGAGGCCATAGTAAGCAAGCTTCTCCTCGTTCTCCTCGTCCTACGAGCCACCGCGCGTGTGGGAGAGGCAGAGGGCATAGTGTAGTATTAGAGCATGGTTAATAATATAGCCAGCGGCTGGCTATATATGATTGCCATGGCAATACAATAGGGTTGGCTATAAGGTTGGCTCTTAGGCTAGTGATATTTTTTACTTTCTCTCTTTCCCTCTCCTCTCATTTACTCATTTTACCTAGAAGCACGTGTAGAGGATGGCTCTTGCATTAGAGCCCACTTCCTCCCTTTTTGCTTGTCTCTCTCCTCCACATAAGCAAAAATGCCATGCAAGCGGGCTTATAGCCTACTATTGTACTTGCTCTTAGTACTACTACTAGTCCATACTGCCTCCTTTCCGGTTAATATGGCTTAATGGCGGTCACTGGACTTCATAATACGCTCATTACGGTCAATATATACATTTTGCGGTGTTTATACGGTCACTAGCTCACCGTTGAGCACCGTATTGCACTCTGTTGACCGGCCAAATAGTCTACGTAGCACTTTGTTAACTGGTTAAATTGACACGTGGACTGTGGGTCCCACCTGTCAGTTGGCAGAGGAAAGAAATAAGTTAAACAAAATTTTACACAGGCGCGGCAGGAGTTCAACCCTTGCGTGGGAACCACCCTGGCTGTGTATGTGTGCGCATGCACGTGTAGGCTGAGCACTTGAGCGTGCGCGTGTGTGTTGCGTCGTGTGTTGTACACATGCATGCGTGCGTGCATGTGTACGTGTGACTGCTGCATGCATGCATTAGGGCGTCGCGTCCATTTTTGTGTGCATGTGTACGTGTGACTGCTGCATGCATGCATGAGGGTTGTAGTCTTCACATGTTCATATTTCATAATGTACTGCGTGGACGGAGTTTTAGATGGCATTACCCCTTGCTGAAATGATGGATGTTAGAGCAGGTAGGGCACATGGGAGTGAGACAAACCAGCATGCAGGAGTATTTTGGTCGATAGCATAACAAAGAGCTCATGCATCGTAAGATCCGTTTGCATGGAAATACTACTTCTCGGGCGTCGGAACTCGTTCTTCTTCCTTTCGCCGACACGTTGGACATCCAGCATCCGGATCCACATGTCATGCAAGAAATTAGAGATAAGTACTTGGGAGTACAAGTGAGACTCAGGAACGGTCACCCACGTAGGTGGAGTACCAGCAGGGGACGCAGTAATAATGCCTAATGAGCAGTCAAATCACACAGTAAGTTGCTCAGACGAAGCAACCATCATTTCTCTCTTCAATGGCACGTACGCAATATAAAAAGGTTGATATGGATAGAAAAGGAAAACCGCTCCACTATATATACATAATATAGCCAGGAGCCTAAGCTACACGCTTGCTTGCTGGGGTTGCTCTCTTCACACACTCTCGCACAAAACGACGGTGGCCACACCGCTGTTCACATATCCGGCCGAATCCCGTCCACCGGGGGAAGTGGTGGATGTTTTGCGTAGACGTGGTCGCCAGCGGCGAGGGAGAAAACCCACTGTGGGCGTGTCCCGATCAGGGGTCCCGGCCGTTCTCTCTCACAAAGCTCCGGTGCGGTAGCCTTCGCCCCTTGCTCACTACCATGGTATGGGCTGATGCCGCCTCCCACCACCCTCCTAGCTACATCCCAACGTCCCTTAGGTGCAACTTCCTTTCGAGCCGGCTTCCTCCACTGCCCCAGCTCCCCACGTCGCTCCATGCGGATCTATCTCTACTTCTTTGCCACGCACGTTGCTCTACCGGCTTCTATTTGTGATGAGTTTATGTCTCATCAACTAGTGCCACTACTATTATTCTAATCACACTTATTCAATATCTTTGCCAACAGGGATGCTCAGCTCGATTTTAGTGGAAGTGCACAAAATCATCGGATGGTCCATGGGTTCCAAACTTCTTTCCTTCAGAAGTTTCAACCTCGCCAGGAAATTAAAGCCTGTTTAGGGTTTAGGGTTCAAGGCCTAGGGACTGCATTAATCGTTTTGTTCTTTATTTGTACACCTTCTCACAATGTTTGTCTTTAGTTGTGAAGTAAATATTGGCTATGATCTGTGAATCATTGAGATGCATCAGCATGCATGTTAGTTTCCTTTGTATTTGATGGAATGTTGTAACGGGGCAACCTTGGAGGCAAGATACATGAAACAAAAGCTGAAAGCTTCATAGCATTGTAAGTACAATTTTATCTCGCTGAGAAATTATAGTAGTATGTAGTACTCCTACTACTACTAAAGAGCTAGGTGTCACACGGTGTCCAAGGAATATGGTGATAGTGTGAGGTGGGCCATGTACTACTCACTGGGCTACCATGTTTCGCACTCTTCCGGTGTAACAGTGGACAAAATTAGTTTTATCATAGAATAATAAAAAAGAGTGCACACGCTCTACGGTGCGGTTCCTGGCTCCAAAATCATTCTACTTCCTTTCGCCGAAACGTGGGACATCCAGCATCCGGGTCCACGTGCCATGCACCAAAGTAGAGTGTAGTACTACAACCGACAATCACGACGGTCGTATCGCTGCAGTAATAATGACCAATGAGCCGTCAAATCACATAGACCCAGCAGGAAGTTGGATGGACGAAGCAACCATCACTCTTCGTTGAATCCGCTTCTCCCTCATGCAGTACAGTATACTACAGTGTTCTTTTGGAAACCAACGTTTCTTGTCAATGGATCGCGCCATGGAGCAAAACTAACGTTTATATACATCACGTCCGTCGCGTTCGCTTCTCACCCCACACGGTTGCTCGGCACGCCGCTCATGGCAAAGCATGTATACGCAAACTTCCCTGCCCGCGTGTCGATGGATCGTGCCATGGAGTACTACTACTGGAAGAGATATATGAGGGGGGAGAGGACAGCTAGCTGTAGCACGGACTCCCAAGAACTTTTTTGCATGCATGTTGTGGCCGGCCGTGCTGTCGTTTGAACGCGGAGCAGTCGCGTGCACCGGGAAGCGGCATGGGCGGCGCTCTCTCGGTCGCGCCAGTGAGAGGTCACGTCTGCTCTGGCCGGGCATGAATGCGGCACTAACCTTTTTGGGTCGGGAGCACGCGCGGGTGATGGAGATGGTTTTGTTGGGCCGGGGCGGTCAGGAGCGGGAGTGGCAGCCGTCCGGACTCCCGCAAACGAGAGACGCTGGACCTACGTAAATATTGCTAGGGTTTAGGGTTAACATTAATTATTACGTAATTAACGTAATAATGAGCCAGTTGGACAAATATGATTGGGGATGAAAGGAGGACGGGCCAACCCCCCTGAAATTCAGCGTGGGGTAGGAGATGAAAGTAGGAATTTTATGTAAACACGGATATGTATGTGTATGTGTATGCGCGCGCACACACACATAGTCACGACTCTCGCGACTACTCATACACACCATCTCTCTGTAGGTCGATGTCTCGTTCTCTCTAACACACACACACATACACACACATAGTTCAGACTCATTTTGTTCCTAGGATAGGAATATCATAGGAGTGGGAAACAATAGGAAGTGAGATAAAAGGAGTAGTACTACCAGTTCAAAAAAAAGAAGGAGTAGCACTACGTACAAGAAGAGAAGAGGTACACGCATGCACTCTGCCTCTGACACACCCGTGAGTACACGATGGAGCGCATTTGTACACGAAGAGGCAGCTTACGTGATAATTTGACCCTTTAATTTGGTCACTTAATAATGGAGCGTCGGGGACCACACGTGAGCGATACTCTTGGAAGAGGTGGCGTGTTATTGATCGAGTTTTCTTTCCTCGTACGTTAAAAAGAGATTCCTCCGCGAGTTTTCGTTTTTGTTTCCGGGAACGCGCGTATTCTGTTTGAAACCATTGCTATGGAGAGATTTGTTTACTCCATTGTATATGTAGGCTTGAGAGGGCTTGGTTGATAGGGTTTCTCGCGTCTCACTCTCTCACCCTCTCCAAATTGAAACAAGACGACAGTGTCCACTCTGATATCTCTCCTCACCGATGGTCACAGATCCGGCCGGATCCCGTCCGCTGCAAGAGGGGAGGAGGTGCGACGTTGACGTGGTCGCCGTCGGCGAAGGAGGAAGCCGACGCGCACCGTCCTCTCTGAGCCGGTGCCGGCGCGGACAAAGGTCCTCTGTGCCCTTGTTCACTGCCGTCGTGTGGGCAGATCCCGCCGCCCGCGTAAGCCACATCTCGCCCATCTGAGGTATAACTTCTTTTGGATTTCATGCTTCGTTCTACTGGTCCAACTCCCCACGTCGCTGCATGCAAGTTTTGTATATACTAGTACTCCCCAGCTCGCCATGTACAGTAGCTAGGCTTCGTCTGCTGGTCCAACATCACCTAAATTTTTTGGTTACAGGAAAGGCCACTCCAAAAGTTGTCCTGGTTTTTCCATCAAAAAAAAAGTTGTCCTGGTTTATGCCTCGATGGAGGTACATGGTGGTTGTGCGCTCACTGTCCATGTGCCCCTATTCCTGCTGCTAATCTAACATCACTGCTAAAATGAAGCAATGCCCATGTTAAAGTGACAGCCCTTTTAAGTAATGCTGCTGTCAATCTAGAGGCATCGATAAATAGAAGCAATGACACCGTTTTAAGAAATGCTTTTGTCCTGCTTTAGTCCCCATGAAGATAATCATGATGCTTCTATTTGTGGGGTACATTTCATTAATTCTTATTGACAATTCAGATGCCGCTGTTAATCTTGTACCACTGCCAAAACAATGTAACGACACTACTTAAATATCCCTTTTTTATATTTTTGCAAACAGGGGTGCATATCTCCACACCAGGGCATGTCTTCCTCAATTTTAGTGGAACTGCACAAAATTGGATGGCCACTGTTGCTCCGCCTCATTGTCCTCTGCCACATGGTTCTACCTTTCTTGAGCTTGATTACCGAGAAGAAATAGACCACTGTGAGGATTTATCAAACCTCAGTGGTGCCGCACCCAAACTTGATGCCAAATGGATGATGCATCACCACGGTGACCTATCGATGCTCATGGTCGAGTATCATGGTTGCATCGGCTGGTGAAGCTGATCGATGTTCAATGAAATACGAGCTGTCTTCCATCAGTGCTCTTTGCTAGGTAGCCACGAAGACAAAGATATCATTCATCAGTGCACCTTGGTTGCGTTGGAGACGCAGCCGTCTTTCACCTTGGTGCAAATTTGTCTTTCGCTATGAACCAAATGTTTCCTTGGAGAAGAATCCATGTTGGTACTAAGAGCAAAAGATTTGTATTGGTTTCTAAGCCTTCTCACAACTTTGTCTTCAGCTCCCCTGTATTGGTTTCTAAATGTTGGCTATGATCTTTCAATCATTGAGTTGTATAAACATTTTATTTATGAGTTGGTTCTGAATTTTTGCGACTAGTTAATTATGTTGCCAAACTTTGATAAAATGTATTACTCATATAACTACATAAAAAATATGAAGCCAATTGTTGGCATGTATTAGCCGTTTGCTAGTTAAATATGTGGTCAAACTTTGATAAAAAATATGATGTCTAGTAAAAACCCGAACGGAGGTACCACATGTCAACGATATAAAGTGCGACCAGGACGCGTGGAGCGTTAGTTTGATCGTAGTTTTCTTCACTGGTACATTAAATAAAGAGTTTTGTTTCATACACAATTTAAAACGATTGTTATGGATAGAAAAATAAAACCACTCCACCATATAAGTACTATATAAGCTGGAGCCTCGGCCTTTGTTTGCTAGGATTTGCTCTCTTCACACTCTGTCTCTCCACTATATATATACACGCTGGAGCCTGAGCGTTTGTTTGCTAGGGTTTGCTCTGTTCACACTCTCTCACCATCTCTAGATCTAAACAAGACTGCAGTGGCCTCTCTCTCTCTCTTCCCTCACCACTGGTCAAAGAGCCGTCCGGATCTCGTCAGCCGGGGAAGGTGAGGAGGTGCAGTGTTGACTCTGTTGCCGTCGGTGAGGGAGGGAATCCACTACCGGCGGCGCAGTTCTCTTTCACCCAGCGCCTACGCGGGGGGGCCTCCGACCCCTTCTTCATCGCTGCCATACGTAGTGTGGGAAGATCCGGCCTCCCGCCGCCCACCTAGCCACATCCTGACGACCCTTAGGTATAACTTTACTTTGAAACCGGTATTGCTCTAGCTGCATGTGGATCTTTTTCGCTTCTGCAGTCTAATCTAGGTCTGGTTCAAACAGGAAAGAGGGGGGAGTTTTATAGCATGAATCTAGGACGTGGTTCAAAGAGGAAAGGAAGGAGGGAAAGTAGTATAGACTGGCTATCCAGCCACTCTGTTGGTCGAAAAGGGGAAAAGGGGAATCGCAGTGCACACATCTGTAAGGAACTGATCTCTTTGTTGAAAAAGGAAAGAAACCGGGGGGTGGGGGACAAGGTAGTAGAGTTTGTGTAGGACTAGATTTGCTGCCCTCACATAGGAAAAAGGTTGAAAGAGAACAAATATGGGACCAACACAGATATGCTGCTTGGTTCTTTGTTGCAACAGACTCTACATCACCCATTTATACGTGTGGAGGCACATGGTGCTGGTGTGTTCCCTGTCCCATACAACTGTTTAGTTGTTGTTAATCTCATAATGCCGTTGGAAAATTGAAGCAATGCCACTATTAAAAGTAAATTACATGTATAACGAATGTTAATTTTAAGAGAATGACTATGTTCATATGTATCAATGCCACTGTTTTAGAAATGCTAATGTCCTACTTTGTTTCCCATTAAGATAAGGTAGATGCTTCTTTTTGTGGCCGTATGTGTCATCCTCCGTTATTGGCCAGTAATTGTTCCTTTTTACCTCTGTGCAAACAGGGATCTCTTTCAGCTCGTTGCTATTGCGACCTTTTGGTGCACTGCGCAAAACACTTTTGTTTGAAGACTGTTTTGTGCAATTCAACTAAAATGTCACACCCGCAATGTTGCTAGATTTAGTGGAACTCACACAAAAGGAGATCGGATTTCCTATCCGTGTTGGCAGATTGGTATTTGATCTTGAGGTCTTTCAAGTCTGCCTCATGAAAGGTCAGTACCGGCCTTCATCCACATGATTGTGCAGTGTGCTTTGAGATGTTGTGCTACTTGTATTGGTACTGTTTTGAATAAATGTTGAATTGAAGTTGTTGTATTGCTGTCTTCTCCCATTAAGTGAACAAAAATGCTACCAACCCAAATATGCTGCTTGTTTCTTTGTTGCAACAAACTCTGCATCACCCCTTTATACATCGATGGAAGCACATGGTGCTGTTGCGCCCACTCTGCCATGCAACTGTTTAAGCTTTTTGTTAATCTAATGCCACTGGTAAAATTAAGCAATGCCAGTCTTAGAAGTAACTACTGAACCTTAGTTCAGAACTGCAACACTTATTACGTATCGGCGGGAGTACATGTTGAACCAATGTATTGTTAAAGATGATGTCTCTATTAATATGAATCAGTTACACTGTTTGAGAAATGGTACTATCCTGCTTTGTCATTCTTTCTACATGTTTAAGCAAGGTATTGTTAAGATAATGTCTCTATTAATATGAATCAATGACATTGTTTGGGAATTGCTACTATCCTGCTTTGTTTCCCATTAAAATAAGGTAGATGTTTTTTTTCTTGTGGGCATATAAGTCATCAACCGTTATTGGTAGGTAATTGTTTCCTTTATACCTCTTTGTGCAAACATGGATATCAAAACTTCTGCTCGTTGCTATTTTTATTTTGATTTCAGTTGAACTGCACAAAAGGAGCCAATGTATTTAAGGCAGACTGTTGCATTCTTGGGCCCAGTTGGTCCTTCCACTTTGTAGAAACAAGCAGTCACTGATTGCGGTACATTACAGAAGGAATAATCAAGAAGCTTTACAGAGTATTAGTAGACGCTGGTGACATGATCAGTCTGCAGAGCTCATGTGGCAACTCAACAGCATGTGAAGTGCAAGATTCTACAATCAGGAAAGGTATGACCAAGTCACTCGTGGACGCAGCTGTAACAAATGAGGTCATCATCGGCCTTCATCCACATGATCGTGCTTTGTTATGTTGTGCTACTTACATTGTGGTACTATTTTGAATAAATGTTTAATTGAAGCTATTGCATTGCTATCTTTTCTTGTTAACATAATGAAGATGATTATATTTGTGAGCGTATGTTTCATCAACTAGTACCACTATTATAGTAATCACACTTTTTCTGTATTTATCCAGACAGGGATGCTCAGCTTGATTTCAGTGGAACTGCACAAAATGTTCGGATGGTTCGTGCCCTCCATAATACTTCAACATGCACAATACATCGAATGGTTATCTAAACATTCATTGTCACCTTGAGCCACCAAACTAGCTACATGAAAGGAGCTGCCAACGTGTTCAAGGCCTTGCAACATGTAAATACGAAATCCACCAAGCTACGCATGACATTGCTCGATTTCAGTGGAACGGCACAAAAAGATCAGCTGGTTAATCCAGCACGAGGTTCCATGTCAATGTGCAAACTGATGACAAACCCCTCCCTTTCCACAATCGTAGGCATTTGATATTTTGCAATGGGAAAACCTTCTCAAAGTTTGCTCATTGGTGTTCGCAAGAAGACATGCATTTGATATTTTGGAATGGGAAACCTTGTCAAATTTTGCTCATTGATGGTTATCAAGAAGACATACATTTGATATTTTGGAATGGGACGCCCTTTGCTGTCAGCAGCATCGATCGATTTTTCTTTATTTGTGTCTTTAGTTGTGAAGTAAATTTTGGCTCTGACGTGTGCATCATTGAGATGCATAATCATCGATCAATTGTTGTGAATGTTATGAATTGCCAGGCCTGTGAGTTTTATTGCAATGTATAGCCACGCTAAAAAACTTTATGGTACGTGTGAAACTGCGGCAAACAAAGTGACCACCGTGCGTCCTGACAAAAAATCCTAGTACGTATTGTTTTGCATGTTCGTCTAATGCCTCTGATACAATAATTCGAACTAACCGGACTAAATTTGTTCAAACACGGCCGGATTTCAAACATGCCCGGATCTCATTACATTTCGGACATTCTTCAACTAAATAGCGGTGCTCATCCGGCTCTGGATGTATAATTAATTAACCTAATCTATGATCTCCGGCGCCCGTTCCCCGTGTCCGGCTGAGCCCCGAGAACTGAAGCTTCTCCAGCTCCACCTCGCCGCTCTCCAGCTCTGCCTCCGGAGCCCCAGGAAGTGAAGCTGTCTGACTCCACGTCGCCGCCAAGCAGCTAATCGGCCGTTGATGTTCAACCCACCAAGCTTGGCTTCAACCGGAGGGGAGCAGCGGTGGCCTTACTTGGACCCGAGCGGCGGTGACCTACTGTCTTCTACTCTTCCTTGTTTTCTGCGTGGCATAGCCTCGGCGGAGACAGCGATGTCCTCTACCTCGTTGCCGGCAAGGCGGGGCCTCGGCGGAGCCAGCGAAGTCCTCCACTTCATTGTCAGCGGAGCCGGCGATGTCCCCCGCCTCGTCGTCTGTCTCGCCAAACAGCGCCTCGCCCGCCTCGTCGCCCTCCTTGTAGGCGGCCGCAAGCTCCGCAACGTCCGCCACCCGCTGGCGGTACCGCCAGAGCGCGAAGCGGCTCTCGCGGGCGAAGCAGTAGGACTCGAGCAGCGCCGCCTGCTCTGCCAGGTCCGTGGCGATCTGCTCCTCCGCCTGCAGGTGCTCCTAGAGGAGCTGGTGGTTGTAGGCGGCGTCGGCCTGCGCCTCCCGGAACTGCTCCTCCCGCTGCTCCCGCACCATGTCCATGTATTGGGCACGGGCCTCGCCGATGGTCATGGTGCAATGCACCGGCGAGGATGGCGCGGAGGAGGAGGGTGGCGCCGGCTCGTCAACGACCACGTCCTCCGTTGGGACATCGTTGTCCTCCGGCTGCCTCCCGGCTAGCCAGTCGGCAGCAATGACGGTCATCTCCTTCTGGTCCACCGTCCGCTCATCCCGGAGAGTGGTGGAGCGCAAGGAAGCCATGGTGGAAGTGGTGTGGAGAGGAGAAAGGGAACGGAGGCGGATGACTGCGGCTATGGCCGGGGCAGCAGTTTATATAGCAATGGTGGGCGGCAGAGGGACGGACGGGTGGCGCCAGAGGAGCCGCCTCGGCAACCGCGTGTCATTAATGTGGGCGGCAGACGGACGGACGGATGGCAGTTGTGTCGTTTGAACGCGGAGCAGTCACCTGCTCCAGGAAGCGGCGCGGGCGGCGCTGACCATTTCGGGCAAGAAGCACGCGCGGGCGAGGGAGGGGGTTTGGGTGGGCCAGGGCGGTCAGACGCGGGCTTGGCAGTGGTTCGGTGCAGCAGCCGGACATGCTGGCTCACCAGCGAACTCGCCGAGCTCAGCGACGACGACCAGACGATGGACGAGGCTTCCGACCAGGAGCCGGCGCCACCACCCGTGCCGGTTCATGTCGTGTTCACCATAGAGCAGGTGCGGCCGCACTTCGATGCCCTAATGGCGGAAGAGCTACCAATGTCGCCGGTGTTGGCGTTCCGACAAGCGCAGGAGGACCAGTGCTACAACAGCCGTCTCCTCAACGAGCATCGGCTTGCGGAGGGACAAATCGCCGGCGAACAGGCGAACGACAATGTCGTCGCGGACATGGGGGCCGATGATCCTGGCTTCCTGGATGAGTAGCGGGCGCTGTACCAGACCATCCGTAGGGCCCGCGAGGCCCTCTCCGTCGTCCTTCGCCTTGTTGCACTCGCCGTGGCACCGCCGTCTCGCGTTGTCAACATGGTGAACAAACGAGAGGAATCAGGAGATGACTGTACGTGGTGAGGATGACAATAGGAACCCACCAGGGCCATGGTACTCAGGCAAGTGCCTCCTTATTACTACAAGAAAAAAAACTTCCCCCTAATGGTTTGCTGACATCTGGGTCCGACGCCATTGTCAACATAGTCAATAAAGGAGAGAACTGCACAAGGAGCTGCTGACAGCAAGGACCCAGCAGATCATGCATTTTTTTAGAGATGTTTTTTTGTTGCTGAGACGGAGCAGGGTATCAACTGGTTTGTGCGGGGGGCTGTGGCTCGTGTAGCCCAGGCTATTATTTTATGTCTACCAAATAACCAGCCCAGCTATTTTTTTTCCTTTGTGAAAATGGCTAGCCCAGCTTTTTTTTATGAATACCCAACGTAGGCCAACTTGTTTTTCTCTGCTTGGCTGGGTTGCAAAAACGAGGAGGGGTGCATTCGGCTTGCCCAGAAAATGGGCTCTAAGTAATAATAAATGGGTTGTAAATATAAAAAAACACAGCGAATATTTTTTGTTGCGCGCGCAAAATTTCATTGGATTTTAACCTAATATAAAATAATTTTGAAATTAGATTGAATCTGAATCAAAATTTCGGGATAAAAATAATTCGGACCCCGCCAAAATGTGGGAAGTTTGGTTGAAATTTTTAACCCTGGCCCTGGCTAGAAAATGGGTTGTACTGTTAACAAACAGTAAATGGGCTGCAGTAAATTCCATAAGAATTAAAAAATGGGCTGTAAATTATTAAAAATAGCAAATGGATTGTATGTTGTCCGCCACTGATGTGATGTTGATTTGTTGGCCTACTAAGTTGACGCGTACGCAAGGCTTTGTCAACTTATAGTCAACACACGATTCTAGCAGTAGATGTCGTTGGATGTCCATCCAACGGCTATCGTGCTTCTTCAATCTCAGATCTTCTTGCTTCAGCCGCCCAAACCACTGCCGGCGGGACCGCCTGCTCTCGCCGCCCGTGGCCGGCTGTGCTGCCGCGCAGGCCTCACCGCCCCACCCTACTCCCATCGCTGGCCAGGCCATCCCTCTACTTACCCACACCTCCTATTATTCTCCGGCGATGGCAGCCACACACCGCAGCCGAACCAGTCAACCCTCGTACTCTCCTCAGCGTGGGCATCCACTACTGTGTCTTCACCGGCTCTGGGTCGTTCCCTTCTTGGGCCTCGCTGTCGTTCACCGCAGTGATGCTCTCGGCGCGACGTGGTCAACATGGTCAACAAACGACAGCCATCGAAAGTGGGATGTACGTGGAGAGGCTGACAGTAGGGACCCACATGGTGTATGGCCGCACGCAAGCAAGTGCCTCCTTATTACGCGAAAAAAATGATTCTTGCCCCTAACAGCTGGGCCCCACCGTCTCTATCTTCGCACGGAAGGAAGTGCCTCCTTATTACGCAAAAAAATGATTCCTCCTCATGACTGCTGGGACCCACCAGATTTGGAGGCTGACTTGTGGGACTACTAGGTTGACGCGTACGCAGGGATTTGTCAACTTAGTCAACAAACGATTCTAGCAGCAGTGACCGTTGGATGTTAATCCAACGGCCGTGCTGCTTCTTCAATCTCTAATCTTCTTGCTCCAGCCGCCCAAACCAGCGCCGGCGGGACCGCCTGCTCCTGCCTCCCGTGGCCGGCTGTGCTGCCGTGCAGGCCTCACCGCCCCACCCCTACTCCTACCGTTGGCCAGGCCTTCCCTCTACTCACCCACATCCCCTGTTATTCTCTGGCGACGGCAGCCTGACACCGCAGCCGAACCAGTCAACGCCCATACTCCCCTCGGCGTGGGCATCCACTGCCGCGTCTTCTCCGGCTCCGCGTTGTTCCCTTCCTAGGCCACACCGTCGTGCACCGCCTTGGTGCTCTCGGCGCGGCATAGTCAACGTGGTCAATGAACGACAGCCATCGGAAGAGGACTGTACGCGGTGAGGCTGACAGCTGGACCCACCAGTTATATCTTCTCACACAAGGAAGTGCCTCCTTATTACGTGCAAAAAAAATGATTCCTCCCCCTGACAGCTGGGACCCACCTGCTATATCTTCGCACGCAAGGAAGTGCCTCTGTATCGTCCCTGACAGCTGGGACCCACCCGGTCGAAGCATACGTAGCGTTGTCTGTCTGGCCGTGAACGTGTACGTACATACTGGTCGATCAGTCTCTCTGCAATGATGAACCGTGGGCTTGTAAGGAGCGGCACATGTCGTAGTAGAGCCCCATACGTAGCAATTCAGGCAGTCCCGTCTAAATCGAGTACACGTACGTACAGCCATACTGCAAAAAATACGGCCATGTACGTACATATGGGCAGGGTCTCGAACGTGTACTCACGCATACGTACGGCCAGGGCTCATGTACATGGAGAGTCAACGTACGGCAGCAACGGCCTCCTATTCATCGGCAGCCAACCGGCTGGGTCAGAACAGAGAAACAACGTCGTGTTCATCGGGAGGCAACCGACTGGGTCGAAATGCGTCCTGTTCATCGGGAGCCAACCTGCTTGGACGAAACAGCCGAAACGGGGTCCTGTTCATCGACTCGGGGTCTGGCATACCGCAAAACAGAGGAAACGACCTTCTGTTCGATCGCCTACGGTCGAAACGGGGTCCTGTTCATCGGCTGGGGGTCCGGCGTACCGCAAAACGGAGGAAACGGACTTCTGTTCAACTGCCTACGGTCAAAACAGGGTCGTTTTGATTGAGAGGGGTTTGGCGTACTGGAAAACGGAGGAAACGGACTTCTGTTCAACCGCCTACGGTCGAAACAGGGTCCTGTTGATCGGGAGGGGTCTGGCGTACCGCAAAACGGAGGAAACGGACTTCTACCCAACTACCTACGGTCGAAACGGAGTCCTGTTCATTGGGAGGGGTGTGGCGTACCGCAAAATGGGACTCCACGGGCTACTGTTCATCCACCGTCGACTTCCTCCATCCTCCTCCGGCTACTGTTCATCCAGCCTCCATGGGGTCCTGTTCATCCAGCCTCCACCGGCTACTGTTCCTCCAGCCTCCACCGACTACTGTTCATCCAGCCTCCACGGGGTCCAGTTCATCCAGCCTCCACCGGCTACTGTTCATCCAGCCTCCACGGGGTCTTGTTCATCCACCCCCAACCGGCTGGGGTGTGGTGGCCTCCTTTCGGGGTCCTGTTCATCCAGCGCCAACCACCTTCACACGGCCAGGGTATTGTTCATCCACAGCCAACCCACCGGCTGGGGTGGGGCGTACGAGCAGGCGGCAACAATGGCACTATTCATCCACAGCCAACCAACCGGCTCGATCGATGCAAGTCTCGACTCGTTCTATGTGTATCACGCGTGCGACAGCAACGGACACTGTTCATCGAGAGGCAACCCAGCACCAGCTGGCTACGTCTCGCACGGGGGCTCGATCGGCTTCAGTAAGCAGCGAGAAGGATCGATCGGGTTCAGTTAGCACCAAAGGGATCGCTCAGGTTCAGTTAGCAGCGAAGGGATCGCTCGGGTTCAGTTAGCAATGAAGGGATCGCTCGGGTTCAGTTAGCAGCGAAGGGATCGATCGGGTTCAGTACGTAGTGCGAGGGATCGATCGCTCATGTTCAGTACGTAGTGCGAGGGCGATCGATCGCTCGGGTTCAGTAAGCGAACGTACGCCTTGCTCGGGTTCAGTTAGCGAGCGCCTCACACACACGCGCGCGTATGAGAGAAACGCGCAAACCACACTGCATCGCTCGGCCCCGACCACCCAGCGTAACCGGGAACTTCCCAAAAATTTCCTTGCCCTCAGTTCTACCATGATTTTTTACGTCATAGACGGCTCAAAGAATGTCATGTGGGTGCGTCTCCGGCCCGCCCAGGACGAAAAGCCAATTTTCTATCATAATTTTTTGTCACAGAAGTAGGAGCCCACCACATCTATGATGATACGTGTTTTTGTCACAATTATTGTCATAGAAGTGTCACAACCATGACAGAAAAAGTTTTCGTTCGGGCCATAATGTCACAGATGTGTCTTTTTTTGTAGTGTGCCCATCCACGGATATTAAGCCCAGGCGGGTGGAGGCTAAATCGGGGTCCGGTAGATAACCCTGGGTGGCGAGCCGATCCAGTTGGAGACGCGTGATGGAGCAGCTTCCCCAGTCGCCCTTGAGGGGACCATGGGGGCACTGGGAAGAACCCGCGTCATTCTCCATTACCAAAGCTCTTGAAGCTAGACTTCGGGAGGGGAGATTTGTGTTGATCAGTGAAAGGGGAGGCCAAGATGCGCTTTGACGTAACTTTGGGCCACGCACCCGTTAATAAAGACAAGAAAGGGCGACGCTTCAGCGTCTAGTCGTAAAGCGGCTCGATTCCCTAGGCCGTGTAGTGCTCGAGATGGCGTGCAGTGGGACCCTGGCTGAGGAGAGCTCATATAGCCGAATTCAAGTCATGAATGGGAACTCGCTTGTCAAGCCGAAGACTCCATGCCGAAGTCATACGCCCGAAGAAGATTGTCGTCCTCGGCATTGAAGACCAGTTCGGGGGCTACTGACGGTGTCTTGGACTAGGGGGTCCCGGCCTAGCTGGTTTAGTCCAGGGGTCGGACTAACGGCCCGCTAAGGAGGAAAGACTCCGGAGGCTTCTAACCTGGCGTAGGCATATCGGGCCTCACCGAAGACGTGGCGTGTACTCCAAGTATGTTTATTAGATTTGGCGTGTAACCCCTAGATGGCAACCGACCATGTGTAATCCTAGATACCCCTGGTGCCTATATAAGCCAGAGGGTTTAGTCCGTAGAGACACAATCATTCATCATCATCATTACCCCTAGGGTTTAGACCACAACTTACGATCTCGAGGTAGATCAACTCTGTACTTTGATACACCCAACATATAAGCAAGAGCAGGACGTAGGGTATTACCTCCTCAAAGAGGGCCTGAACCTGGATAAAACATCATGTCCCTTGTCTCTTGTTACCCATCGATCCGATCTCACAGCTCAGGCCCCCTTACCCGAGATCTGCCGGTTTTAACACCGACACTTGGGGATGCCGAAGGCACCCCAAGTAAATATTCAAGGAGACTCAAGCGTCTAAGCTTGGGGATGCCCCAGAAGGCATCCCATCTTTCTTCCTCAATAATTATCGGTATGTCTCGGTTTTTGTTTTGTTCACATGATATGCGTAAATTCTTGGAGCATCGTGTGATTTTTCTTTTTCTTTTAGTGATGCAACATGCTGGTATGGCATAGTCCTTGGTTAATTTATAGAATGCTCTATGCACTTCACTTATATCTTTTGAGTATGGCTTTATAGAATGCTTCGTGTGCTTCACTTATATCTTTTGAAGTTTGGATGCTCGTTTCTCTACATTTGGAAAACCGTTATTCGTAGAATTCTCTTTTGCTTCACTTATATTTGTTAGAGCTTATCCGAGTCTTTTAAAGAAAGAATTAAACTCTCATGCTTCACTTATATCTATTTAGGGAGTTAACAGGAATTGGTCATTCACATGGTTAGTCATAAAATCCTACATAAAACTTGTAGATCACTGAATATGATATGTTTGATTCCTTGCAATAGTTTTCCAATATTGAGGTGGTAATATGGGGACATGCTAGTAAAAGAATTAAAGTTGATTATTAATAATATTGTTAAGGGAAGTAGTCTTTACGCAAGTAAATCCTCATGCATGTAAAGTGGTGGCCGCTGACATTAGCAGTGAGGTCAGAGCATATTTTATCATTGATTGATCCTTTGTGTTGTTTGAATCGGGGGCGCGCGATGGTTAACTCCTCCCAACCTCCCCCCTAGGGGCATGTGAGTAATACTTTGCTTCGAGGGCTTTGTAATTTTCGCAATAAGTATATGAGTTCTTTATGACTAATGTGGGTTCTTGGACTATACGCACTCTCACCCTTCCGCATATTGCTAGCCTCTTCGGTACCATGCATTTCCCTTTCTCACCTTGAGAGTTGGTGCATACTTCGCCGGTGCATCCAAACCCCGTGATATGATATGCTCTATCACACATAAGCCTCCTTATATCTTCCTCAAAACAGCCACCATACCTACCTATCATGGCATTTCCATAGCCATTCCGAGATATATTGTCATGCAACTTCCATCATCATAATATACATGACTTGAGCATTCATTGTCATATTGCTTTGCATGATCGTAAGATAGCTAGCATGATATTTTCATGGCTTGTCCGTTTTTTGATATCATTGCTATGCTAGATCATTGCACATCCTGGTACACTGCCAGAGGCATTCATATAGAGTCATATTTTTCAGTTTATCGAGTTGTAAGTAAATAAAAGTGTGACGATCATCATTATTAGAGCATTGCCCCAGTGAGGAAAAGAATGGTGGAGACTAATGAGTGCTCGAAAAAGTGGGGATGAGGTCCATGAGACTGTTCTAAAAAAAGAGGCCAAAAAATAGAGCCCAAAAAAACAAAAACAAAATGAGAGAAAAAGGGAGAAGGGGCATGCTACTATCCTTTTACCACACTTGTGCTTCAAAGTAGCACCATGTTCTTCATAGAGAGAGTCTCCATGATTTGTCACTTTCATATAATAGTGGGAATTTTACATTATAGAACTTGGCTTGTATATTCCGATGACGGGCTTCCTCAAATGCCCGAGGTCTTCATGAGCAAGCAAGTTGGATGCACACCCACTTAGTTTCAGTAGTGAGCTTTCATACACTTATAGCTCTAGTGCATCCGTTTCATGGAAATCCCTACTCCTCGCATTGATACCGATTGATAGGCCTCTCCATTGCCTATTGATCCGCCGAGTTGATGCGATCCTTTCTTCCTTTTTGACTTCCCTTATTGATTTCTACCACCGCATTCTATTCCACCCATAGTGCTATGTCCATGGCTCACGCTCATGTATTGAGTGAAGTTGAAAATGCTGAAGCACGTGAAAAAGTATGATACAATTGCTTGGTTTGGCACTGGCATACTCTTGATTTGATATATCTATGCAGGGAAGAACGAGCGTGTCATGCTTACCACAACTAAGTGTATAGAGGCTGTTTCCTTTAAGCTCCATTATTATGAAAGGCAATGATGAATTCCGTGCATGTTTTATATTATTCTTTCAATATCAAATTGATATACTATTGACTTGAATCACTTGTATCATAATATCCATGCCATGATTAGATTATTTGATCAAGATTATGCTAGGTAGCATTCCACATCAAAAATTATCTTTTTATCATTTACCCACTCGATGACGAGCAGGAATTAAGCTTGGGGATGCTGATACGTCTCCGTCGTATCTATAATTTTGATTGTTTCATGCCAATATTCTACAACTTTCACATACTTTTGGCAACAATTTATATTATTTTTGGGACTAACATATTGATCCAGTGCCTAGTGCTAGTTCCTGTTTTTTTGCATGTTTTTTGTTTTGCAAAAAAATCATATCAAACGAACTCCAAACGCGATAAAATTTTACGGAGATATTTTTTTGGAATATATGTGATTTTTGGGAGGAAGAATCAACACAAACGGAGGCCCACAGCTTCCACAAGGCAACAGGGCGCCACCACCCCCCAGGGCGCGTGGGGTTGCCTTGTGGCCACCTTGTAAGTCGGTTGGAGCTCTTCTTCGGCCGCAAGGAAGCTTATATCGGGAAAAAAATCATGTTAAAATTTCAGCCCGATCGGAGTTAGGTATCTCCGGGAATATAAGAAATGGTTTTCGGCCAGAAACAGAGAGCACAAACAGAAGAGAAATAGAGAGAGAGATCCAATCTCGGAGGGGCTCCTACCCTTCGGGAGCCATGGCGGCCAAGGACCAGAGGGGAAACCCTCCTCCCATCTAGTGGGGAGGCCAAGCAAGAAGAAGGAGGGGGGCTCTCTCCCCCTCTCTCCCGGTGGTGCCGGAACGCCCGCTGGGGGAACCATCATGACGGCGATCTACTCCAACAACTCCGTCATCTTCCTCAACACCTCCATCACCTTCCCTCATCTATTTTCAGCGGTCCACTCTCCCGCAACCCGCTATACCCCCTACTTGAACATGGTGCTTTATGCTTCATATTATTATCCAATGATGTGTTGCCATCCAATGATGTGTTGCCATCCTATGATGCTTGAGTAGATTTTTCTTGTCCTATGGGTAATTTGTGAATTGCTATGATTGGTTTAAATTGCTCGTGGTTATGTTGCTGTCCTTTGGTGCCCATTATATCACTACTGGGAAAGGGCTTATAGGTGAACCCAAATGAGTGGCGGGCGAGGCGGGGCACCCGCCACAGCTATTTTTTAAAACAAACAGTGGCGGGTGCTAAAAAGCGCCCGCCACAGATAAGAGCGTAACTGTGGCGGGCAGGACTCATTGCCCGCCACAGGTATAATCTCCCGGGCGGGACTTGTTTCGCGGCCGGGCATCAGATTGGCTTTCGCGGCAGTTGCTAGGCAGCGCTCGCCACTGCTTGGTCATCTAGCTGTGGCGGGCGCTAGTTAGAGCCCATCACTGCTGAGATACCGCAGTGCGGTCGGCCGCGAAAGCCAATCTGATGCCCACCCAATTCACGGCACTGAGCTCCCCCACCCAATCCCCCCCAAACGCCACCGCGCTCCGCCGGCCCCCGCAAGCGCCGGCAACGCGCGCCGCCGCCGTGGCCCCCCGCACGCTCTGCCACTCCCCCCATCCCTCTCCCCCTACACCCAACGGCGGCCCGCGCGCCATCAGCCGCCCCCTGCTCCTCGTCCCTCTCTCCACCGACCCCTCCGCCAGTGCGCCTCCGCCCGCACCAACGGACGATCGTCAGCCATCTCCACATACCCATCCGCCGGGGCGCCTCCGACCGCACCAACAGCTCCTCGGCCATCTACACACCACTGCCCACGGTTGCTTGAATTCATTGCTTCTACTATATATGTTCATTGATTTGAAATGATTTCAATTCATTGCCTGTGCTATGTTCGTGCTCATGGGTTGTTGTGCTATGATGGATGAATATGATACAATTGATTGTGCTATATGTCGATGCTCACGGTTTGATTTACAAGGAATATAAAAGAGTGTCAAAGTTTTGACAAAATGTTGATTCACTTCCATTCCGTCGAATTTCTGGCATTCTATACGTCCAATTTTTAGCAATGGTTATGCCAAAAAAATTGATAAATGGCGATGGCCGGTGGTGAATTTCATTGCGGTTTGTTGTCATCTTTTACAAGGAATATAAATGAGTGCGAAACTTTTGACGAAATGTTGATTCACTTCCATCTCATCGAATTTCTTGCATTCAATATGTCCAATTTTTAGCAACGGTTATGCCAATTTTTTTTAATAAATGGCGATGGCCGGTGGTGAATTTCATTGTGGTTTGTTGTCTTCTTTTACAAGGAATAGAAATGAGTGCCAAAGTTTTGACGAAATGTTGATTCACTTCCATTTCGTCGAATTTCTGGCACTTAATATGTCTCTTTTTTAGCACTCATCTTGCCAATTTTTTATATTAATTTGTAATTCTTTTTTTACTCATTACGGATGCAATCTTCATTTTGCAGATAAAAGATGGCGAGACTTGCACGGTCTCGGAGTGAGACTTTGACTTCCCAACAGGATGAGCCAAATGATGCTTATGAGTTGCACGAGGAGACCGATCGTGCTTCAGATGGAGGGCTAGATGGGGAAGAAGATTCAGATGCTGCTGAAGAGGAAGTGCAAGGATATTCCGACGATGGTGCTATAGAGGAAGTGCAAGATAGCCAACATTTGGGAGAAGAGTTGGATGGTGCTGAAGAGGAAGGAGACCTCAATGGTGCAGAAGCTGATTTGGAAATTCAGCCGCGGAAGCGTAGGTCACGGAATAAGGTGCCTACAGCTACTTACGTAATAAAATGGATTATCAAAAAAGGGAGACCCGTTAGTCCGCTCAAGAACGCAACGAAATGGGGTAACGTCCTAGGTGCCATTGCCCGTGAAAACTATGGCATCAACGTTAGATGCTTAAGGGGCCCTAAAAACAAACAATGGTCAAACATCCTGTTAGGAAAGATGAGAGATATTTTCAAGTTCAACGACCGAGACAATGCACTTGCAGAAATCCATGCCATGTGCATGTTCACCAAGGCCTTGAGTAGTAATAGATACCGTGCAAACAAGCTACTGGACGACGGGTAAGATTTAGAGGATATCAAAAAGCTATATCCTAGTACTACCGATGAGGAATGGAAGGAGTTCCTTGATTACCGAGACTCAGATGCATACAAACAGGACAAAGAGAAGTTTCCGAAGCTCCGAAGCCAAATGGTAGGGAACCACAATCTAGGCACCCGTGGTTATGAAGGTGTCACGCCCAATATGCGATCCTATTCTCGAGGAACTCGGAGGCCCCACCAAGAGTAGAAACGCATATTGGAGACGCTTGCAAGGTGGATATCATTACATCGTACCACATACATAATAGATGGGGATACATATAAATACATACAATCATCACATGAATACATCAATACATAACAAACATCATACAGAAGGGCAGTATCCGACTACAGATGAAATCAAACGAAAAGAAGAACGACATCCACCCTGCTAGCCCAGGATGCCGACCAGGAACCTATCCCAAGATCGACGAAGACGAAGAAGAAGAAGCAGAGAAGAACTCCAAAGGCAAACGAACATTGCTCTCACGTCAGATCATCACATTACCTGTACCTGCATCTGTTGTTGTAGTAATCTGTGAGCCACGAGGACTCAGCAATCCCATAACCATGGGTAGCAAGACTATCAATGCTTAAATGGGTATGGAAGGGTAAGGTGGTGAGGTTGCAGCAAGCACTAAGCATTATATGGTGGCTAACTTACGAGTACAAGAATAAGAAGAGCATCTGCGCAAAACGGTCGCAAACTACAAATGATCACTAAGTGATCCTGAACGCCTACTTACGAGTCAAACATAACCCCACCGTGTTCTCTTCTCGAACTTCCTCGAAAAGAGACGGTCACGGTTACGCACACGGTTGGTGTATTTTAATTAGGATTTAGTGTCAAGTTTTCTACAACCGGAGGTTATAAATATCCAAGTGCCACATAACCGCGGGCGCGGCTTCGCGTAAGATTTAACCCTGCAGGGGTGTTCCAACCTGGCCCATCATAAGCCTACACAAGCTGCGGTGGAAATACCTCAACCTCGAGATAGCCCAAAGTATCCTCGGAATCCCGGTGCACAAGACATTTCGACAATGGTAACACAATTCCAGCAAGACCTCCCGGCGTGCCGACACCCTGATAGTAGCCGCGCGTATCTCGTCTCAGGCCACGACCGGATGAACACTACGTACGGTTACCAAAGACCCCAGTTGCCCAGGGAGGTACCACAAGTGGCTCTGTTTTGGACCAGCACCATCAGCACTGGCCCACCTGTATTATGTTGAATTAAGAATCCTCGGGTTCATGACGCCCTATGCCAATTAATTATTTAGTTCAGTATTATTATGTTGGCAAATGTTAAAACCAAAGTTGGGCCTTGCTGGAAGCGGTTATTCAAAGCGAAATGTCAAGAGGGTCCCATTCCCCTGAGCATGTTAGGAACGCTAAACATGGATCATAACACCAGCATTACGGAAACTAGGGCGGCTTGAGTGGAACAAAACACTAGGCAAAAGGCCGAGCCTTCCAACCAATACCAAGTATATAGATGCATTAATTAAATAAGAGATATTGTGATATCCCAACATGTCCATGTCCCAACATGGAACAACCTGCAAGAGCACCTGCAACTAGCAACGCTATAAGAAAGGGGCTGAGCAAAGCGGTAACATAGCCAAACAACGGTTTGCTGGGTAAGGGTGGTTAGAGGCTGTATCCTGGCATATGGAAGGCTGACATATATGTGGTAGGAAGCGCGACATAGCGATAGCAACGAGACAACTAGCAAGCAAAGATAGTAAAGATATCCAAGGTCATGATCATCTTGCCTGAAATCCCGCAAGGAAGAAGACCGAATCGATGAAGAAGACGAACAAGCGTAGTCGAACAAATCCTCACACTTCGCAACATAACCGGGACTATCGAGAAGAAGCACAACCGGAAAGAAGCAAACAATATGGTAAACACACAACACATAATCATGGCATGATGCACAACCAAATATGATGCATGTCCGGTTTAAATAGGCATGGCATGACAAGAGTGCAACAAACAATACTACATATTAAGTGAAGCAAACTCCACATTCAAATATTATGTTCAATCCCGTTTAGGTACTCAACAAGTCTAAATTTTGGTTAACATGGCAAGAGGTGAAGCATAATTAAACTACCTATCTAGGCAATTTAAATGAGGCCGGAAACAACCAAGAAAAATTCCGGAAAATCCCCATATGTAATTTTTGAATTTGGTACTGTTCTGCCCTAAACCATATTTTATAGTTGTTAAACAGCAAAAGAAAGTGCACCATCAAAATCTACACATTTTTCTACCCCATTTACATATAAAGTTTATTTAATTTGGAGCTACGGTTATTTAGTTACGAAATAAACCATTTTAGCATGTCACTTAGCAATTTTAAAGCAAACAACAATTTAAATGTTGTTAACATGCATGAGGATGACATATTTAAGTTGGATGCAATATTATGAAAATGGTCGCATATATCATGATATGGAGCATTTGTCGCCATGGCGGAAAGAAATGGGTGCCACGGCGGCGATAACGGAAATGGTGCCATGGTAACATTCCGGTTCCGATAACTCGTTGAGATACCGGTGCAAAGGAGGAACAAGTGTGCGGATGTGCGGAACATGCAAAAGATGGTGGGGTGATCCCGGTTACTGGGCTCCCACGTGTCGGTGGAATGGCAAACGAGGAACGAGCACGAGACAATTCGGACACGGTGCAAATACGGGCATCTCATACATAACATGCATTCGTCCATGGGCGGTCGTCTCGGCGGTTATACCTCCAAAGTGTGCGATCGGGGTGGATCGAGTCGATGGTAGTGGAAGCAGGGGTACACGTTCGAAGAGGAACTTGGCGCATCCATGTTCTTCGCGGGTCGTCGTTGAACATGGCGTTCCGAACACGGCGGTGGTACCGGGGTACTTGGCAAAATCCACGAACGGGTCTTGGCGTTCCGGGTACGGGTCTTGGCGAATCCAAAATGCTCCTGTTCGGGGACGTCTCGGCCGATCGATGAAGAGGCCGGGTAGTCGAACTTGGGGTTCCGTGGTACTTGGGGCCTCGGGTCTTGGCGATAACCGCGGATGCGGTCTTGGCGTTCCTGAAGACGGCAGTAGAGGTACACAGTCGTCGTGGCACTTCGCGTGAGGTCGAGGATTGGTGGCCGTGGTGCAGCAAGATGAAGGTGGCCACAGAGGTCCTGGTCTCGGCGTCAAAGTCAACGGGCAGGGGAGAGGCACGGAGGCAGCAGCAGGGCGATGCACAGATGCAGCGTTGGTCTTGGAGGTTTCGTGACTGGAGCGTGGTGGAGGCGAGGAGGTGGATGCAAGCAGAGGAGGAACCGAGGTGAGGCGGAGCAAGGGGTCCCGGAGCTCGGGGACGAAGCTGCAGGCGCGGGCATGGACGCAGATGAAGGAGGGTTTGGCGGCGACGTGCTTGAACGGGCGAGGTTCCACGGCGCGAGGCCATAGCCGCGAGGCGATGCAGTGCTGCGGGCGTCATTGGCGCGAGCTCCTGCGGGCACGGCAAGGAGGAAGAGGCAGCGGGGAGCGGCTGGGTCCATCGGAGATGGAGGTGAGGGGATCGAGAGGTGGCGCTGGACTTGGCGCGGCGCGGGGATCAGGAGCTCCTCTCACGAACGAGCGGAGGCTGCAGGAGGCAGAGGCGGGCGTGAGAAAGGCGGCGAGCAGGAAGGGAAGGAGGAGTTCGAGGAGAGAGATGAGGGGATCGAGCGAGAAGGGCTCCTCCTCCAGGCACGATGTGTGCGTGTGTGTGTGGCGGCGGGAGGTGGGGAACAAGGGAGACAGTGGGATCGAGAGGAGAGGGTTCGGGGCTAGGGTTAGAAGGGTGCGGCTGGGCTTGGGCCTGGTTGCTGCAAGCTACGGCTGGGCTGCTGCTGTTCTCCCTCTCTTTTCCATTTACAGACAAAAGAAAGAAAGAAAGAGAGAAAAGAAAAGGTTAGAGAAAGAGTTTGGGCATGGGGTAATTTTCCTGGACTCGCAAAAATGAGCTTGTCTCAAGAAAATTAGAGGTGGAAGGATTGCAAGATTCAAATTCAAATTCATTTGAATTTTATTCAAATGGTTTGAACTAGGACTAGGTTTTAGAAGTGCCCCCAAATGTTGAGATTTTAGGTGGAGCTCGGGAAAATGATGAAAGAATTTATGGGCAAAGTTTGAGGACCAAACTCGAAGTAGAAAAGATATGAGAATTAAATTGCAAGTGTGTTAGTGGGTGATTCCAAATTATTAGAATATTTAATAGTAGCTCCCTAAAATATTGGGAGGATACGTTATAAAGAGAAAAAACCATGTGAATCTCCCTCGATTTAAATGGATCGAAGATCCATACAATTTATTTATTTGAGTTGGAAAAAAATTAATGACATGATGGCATGATGAAATGATGCAATGCAAAAAAATAAGATAGAGCAAGCAATATAATAATAATAATGGAAAGAATCGGTCTCGAGGTGTCACAACACTCCCCCACTTACAAGAGATCTCGCCCCGAGATCTAAGCATGAGAAGAGGAAGAGGAAAAAGGAAGAGGTAAAACAAAGTTGCTTCTTGGACAAACGAGTGAAACCAAAGAACCTTGGAAGGTTGAAAAAAAAACTTGAAATAAAGAATACCACGGAGATGAACGAAGTAGAAAGCACTTCGTAGAAAAGAGAAGAAGGAACACCACGAGAACCTTGGAGGTTGCAAAGGCATGAATGAAGAGCTCAAGGGACAAAGAAGAACATGTAACCACTCCGGTTGAAACGAGATGGACAAGGAACAAGGAAGAAGAAAAATTTTGGACAGCACTCCGGTTGAAAATGGAATTAGCATGAATTTGGCAAGATGGGATGATACTTGATGAGAGCAACAACACAATGCCTCCGGAACAAAAGAAAGAATAGAAGCTAGATCGTTGGAAAGAAAAGAACGGAGAAGAAAATGACAACTTGACCCACAATTGAATTTGAAAAGCATCCTTACAACGACAGAATGAACGGAGTTGTTGGAAAATTAACAACAAAAAGAATAAGCTTGTTGTGGGCTTATGGAAAACATCTTAAAATTATGAGGTGACAACCGGCCACTAACAGAAACAATTGATTACTTGAGATCTCGAAGAGATGAAAACCTCTTTCACCGAGAAGAGAAGGTGAAACTTGGATCATTGATAAGCACCCCAATAGCAACATTCCTTAGGGAAGGCTTTAGCTGAAAAATAACCCAAGATAACTCCAACAAGGAAAATGATCGGTTGAAAAGATTTGAACGAAGAGAAAAATGATGGGTTTAAATATCTCATTCCTGTCAACTTGTGAATCATGAAACACGAATGGAATTGTCAAGAAAGACATAACACCACCTCAAAGACAAGGTAGAAAGGATTTGCACATTGAAATGCAAGACGAGGAATACTTGAGCTCCAACAAGAATCTTGAAGAACTCTTCGAGAATGAATTAAATCCTTGACGAACCACCATGAAGAACTCCGGTAACAAAAGGATGATAGAAACGAAGGTTGAACAGAACAAGATGAAGTCTTGCAATGATTTAGATGGAGCTTTGTGACGAGATAATGAGAAAACTTGGAACTCCGGAAAAGAAAAGATGAACAAATTGGAACCGAGAATTTGGTGTCACAAACGAACTCCGGAAGAAAGAATTAAATCACCTCGATGAAATAAGAGTAAGAATTATGTCATGCATACCCTTCATCAACCTAATTTGATGACAAGCAACGAATTTGCATACTACTTATTCTTCTTGAAAAGATTGAAGAGAGATATAGCGCAAACTTGGGAAGGTCTTCAATGAACCACCGGTAGGATTTTGGAAAGAACGAATGAAATGATACGATGGCAAAGGAAGAGGAATGTTGAACGAACCACCGTAAGAATCTGAAAATGGACGAAGAAAAGAGAATGCATCACCGTGAAGAATTTGAAAATGAACGAAGATACTTGAGGGAATTTAGATACAAGAGAATGAAGAGATCACGAGCTGACTAAAGAATACTTGAACGATGCACCGGAAGAATTTGAGAACGAGAGACGAACGTTGCGAATGAAGAACTCTTATGAAATAATGGCCTTCGGAGAATTGAAAATGGAAAGAACTCATGAAATGCTCTGGATGGGTATGAAAAGAATTTCTCACTATCGGAAATGATTTGAGAGGATGGCATGAAGCTAGAACCACGAATCTTCAAGAGAACGAACCAAGATTTAAATAAAACTCTTCTTCGGTCTTCGAATGCTAAGAATGACGACGAGAACCACCATGAAGAATTTGTGAAATACTCCGGGATAATGAAGAATAGAAAGGTTGAGCCAAAGATGAAAAGAATTAGAAAGCGATCTTGGAGAAGACATTTGACCGATGAGAATTCATTCTTACGTCAAACTTTGAAAGAATTTGAGAATAACTCCAGGAAAAATTAGAAGAGTCAGGTAAGATCCTGGGAAAAGACCTGTGGGTTATGGGCCCACTCAAAAGAAACACCATTGGAATGAATGCTTGAAATAGAGATTGCACCGGTTGAATTAAATGGATTGAATGAGGTAACAACCTCGAAATAGCTTGAACGGATTAAGAATGGAAACGTGAATCTTCTGCGACATCTTCAGCACTTCGGAGCAAATGAATAGTGAGAGGTGAACGATTAAGAGGTGCATCGGCATGGGAAAGCATTTGAAACGAGGAAAGGGATATGATCAACACCAAAAGCTTGAATTTAGACCACCGGAGAAGAAAACGAGAACGAAGAATGATGAACTTGTAGCTCCCGAGCATCTTCATGAGGATAACCGGTTAAGAACATTGAAGGAAAAGAATGGAAAGACTTCTCACGAATAGAATGGATACTTGATTTGAGAATTTTGACTCCGTGAAGAAAAAAGGGTGGGAGCGTGGGAAAAATAAAGACAACTTGGGATGGGTGAAACGAACGCCGTTGAGAGAACTGGGAATTGATCTTGCAAATGTTGAAAGAATCGGATCAACTTGAAGAGAAGCACACCGGGTGAAAATAATTTACATGACAAACTCGATGAACAAGAAGGATTAGCACTCCCATAGAAATATGAGAACACCGCTTAGGAAAGATTTAGAATCCACACTTGACTTCGAAGCAACTCGAATACCATAACAAAAAAAACAACACAAGGATTTGGCTTGTAGAATAAGCCGGAACAAACATATGATAGACCCCATATCGTATCATGTGTCTATTGGAAAAGATATTCTAGGTAATACTTGAATTCCCACCTAAGAACTCCCGAAACTTCTTGGTTATAAGATCAGGTTGCGGATATGGGGACCTACTCAGCACACAACAACAATAATATCCTAATCAGCTGCAACCAATCCGCAACCTTCACACACGACCAAGAAATTTCGCAAATCCGTCTACCTCAGACCTTCGAAAGCACAGCGATACTAGTCATAGTGGATCATCCGTGCTATCTCCACCAGTACTGGGGAAAAGTCACGGCACTATTTGCCACCACAAAAAGTATAGAAGCGTTTCGATGTCGGCGTCCTCTGGTATTCAGGAACTGGAACGATAGCGACTGTGACAAGAACACCTTGGAGCTCAACTCCCCGGGTCCAATCCATACGGTCAGGAGGCACCAAGACAAAATTCCCGTCACAACGATATCATAACGATTCCAAAATACCCGCGTGAACCTAAAAAAAAATTGAGTGAGAAGAGTAGTAGAATTAAAACACCTACGTCACAATTCCTCACCAGAGCGACGAAGGGGATAAGGTATAAAAAGAAGTCCTACTCTCCGATATATAACTAGGACTCAAAATAGTTTTTCTTCTAGACTCGTCAACGATTCGATCAATCAAGGGGGCTCCTATGGTCGGTCGAGGCTCTGATACCAACTTGTCACGCCCAATATGACATCCTATTCTCGAGGAACTCGAAGGCCCCACCAAGAGTAGAAACGCATATTGGAGACGCTTGCAAGGTGGATATCATTACATCGTACCACATACATAATAGATGGGGATACATATAAATACATACAATCATCACATGAATACATCAATACATAACAAACATCATACAGAAGGGCAGCATCCGACTACGGATGAAATCAAACGAAAAGAAGAACGACATCCGCCCTGCTAGCCCAGGATGCCGACCAGGAACCTATCCCAAGATCGACGAAGAAGAAGAAGAAGCAGAGAAGAACTCCAAAGGCAAACGAACATCGCTCTCACGTCAGATCATCGCATTACCTGTACCTGCATCTGTTATTGTAGTAATCTGTGAGCCACGAGGACTCAGCAATCCCATAACCATGGGTAGCAAGACTATCAAAGCTTAAATGGGTATGGAAGGGTAAGGTGGTGAGGTTGCAGCAAGCACTAAGCATTATATGGTGGCTAACTTACGAGTACAAGAATAAGAAGAGCATCTGCGCAAAACGGTCGCAAACTACAAATGATCACTAAGTGATCCTGAACACCTACTTACGAGTCAAACATAACCCCACCGTGTTCTCTTCTCGAACTTCCTCGAAAAGAGACGGTCATGGTTACGCACACGGTTGGTGTATTTTAATTAGGATTTAGTGTCAAGTTTTCTACAACCGGAGGTTATAAATATCCAAGTGCCACATAACCGCGGGCGCGGCTTCGCGTAAGATTTAACCCTGCAGGGGTGTTCCAACCTGGCCCATCATAAGCCTACACAAGCTGCGGTGGAAATACCTCAACCTCGAGATAGCCCAAAGTATCCTCGGAATCCCGGTGCACAAGACATTTCGACAATGGTAACACAATTTCAGCAAGACCTCCCGGCGTGCCGACACCTTGATAGTAGCCGCGCGTATCTCGTCTCAGGCCACGACCGGATGAACACCACGTACGGTTACCAAAGACCCCAGTTGCCCAGGGAGGTACCGCAAGTGGCTCTGTTTTGGACCAGCACCATCAGCACTGGCCCACCTGTATTATGTTGAATTAAGAATCCTCGGGTTCATGACGCCCTATGCCAATTAATTATTTAGTTCAGTATTATTTTGTTGGCAAATGTTAAAACCAAAGTTGGGCCTTGCTGGAAGCGGTTATTCAAAGCGAACTGTCAAGAGGGTCCCATTCCCCTAAGCATGTTAGGAACGCTAAACATGGATCATAACACCAGCATTACGGAAACTAGGGCGGCTTGAGTGGAACAAAACACTAGGCAAAAGGCCGAGCCTTCCACCCAATACCAAGTATATAGATGCATTAATTAAATAAGAGATATTGTGATATCCCAACATGTCCATGTCCCAACATGGAACAACCTGCAAGAGCACCTGCAACTAGCAATGCTATAAGAAAGGGGCTGAGCAAAGCGGTAACATAGCCAAACAACGGTTTGCTGGGTAAGGGTAGTTAGAGGCTGTATCATGGCATATGGAAGGCTGACATATATGTGGTAGGAAGCGCGACATAGCGATAGCAACGAGACAACTAGCAAGCAAAGATAGTAAAGATATCCAAGGTCATGATCATCTTGCCTGAAAAACCGCTAGGAAGAAGACCGAATCGATGAAGAAGACGAACAAGCGTAGTCGAACGAATCCTCACACTTCGCAACATAACCGGGACTATCAAGAAGAAGCACAACCGAAAAGAAGCAAACAATATGGTAAACACACAACACATAATCATGGCATGATGCACAACCAAATATGATGCATGTCCGGTTTAAATAGGCATGGCATGACAAGAGTGCAACAAACAATACTACATATTAAGTGAAGCAAACTCCACATTCAAATATTATGTTCAATCCCGTTTAGGTACTCAATAAGTCTAAATGTTGGTTAACATGGCAAGAGGTGAAGCATAATTAAAATACCTATCTAGGCAATTTAAATGAGGCCGGAAACAACCAAGAACAATTCCGGAAAATCCCCATATGTAATTTTCAAATTTGGTACTGTTCTGCCCTAAACCATATTTTATAGTTGTTAAACAGCAAAAGAAAGTGCACCATCATAATCTACACATTTTTCTACCCCATTTACATATAAAGTTTATTTAATTTGGAGCTACGGTTATTTAGTTACGAAATAAACCATTTTAGCATGTCACTTAGCAATTTTAAAGCAAACAACAATTTAAATGTTGTTAACATGCATGAGGATGACATATTTAAGTTGGATGCAATTTTATGAAAATGGTCGCATATATCATGATATGGAGCATTTGTCGCCATGGCCGAAAGAAATGGGTGCCACGGCGGCGATAACGGAAATGGTGCCATGGTAACATTCCGGTTTCGATAACTCGTTGAGATACCGGTGCAAAGGAGGAACAAGTGTGCGGATGTGCGGAACATGCAAGAGATGGTGAGGTGATCCCGGTTACCGGGCTCCCACGTGTCGGTGGAATGGCAAACGAGGAACGAGCACGAGACAATTCGGACACGGTGCAAATACGGGCATCTCATACATAACATGCATTCGTCCATGGGCAGTCATCTCGGCGGTTATACCTCCAAAGTGTGCGATCGGGGTGGATCGAGTCGATGGTAGTGGAAGGAGGGGTACACGTTCGAAGAGGAACTTAGCGCATCCATGTTCTTCGTGGGTCGTCGTTGAACTTGGTGTTCCGGACACGGCGGTGGTACCGGGGTACTTGGCGAAATCCACGAAGGGGTCTTGGCGTTCCGGGTACGGGTCTTGGCGAATCCAAAATGCTCCTGTTCGGGGACGTCTCGGCCGATCGATGAAGAGGCCGTGTAGTCGAACTTGGGGTTCCGTGGTACTTGGGGCCTCGGGTCTTGGCGATAACCGCGGATGCGGTCTTGGCGTTCCTGAAGACGGCAGTAGAGGTACACGGTCGTCGTGGCACTTCGCGTGAGGTCGAGGATTGGTGGCCGTGGTGCAGCAAGATGAAGGTGGCCACAGAGGTCCTGGTCTCGGCGTCAAAGTCAACGGGCAGGGGAGAGGCACGGAGGCAGCAGCAGGGCGATGCACAGATGCAGCGTTGGTCTTGGAGGTTTCGTGACTGGAGCGTGGTGGAGGCGAGGAGGTGGATGCAAGCAGAGGAGGAACCGAGGTGAGGCGGAGCAAGGGGTCCCGGAGCTCGGGGACGAAGCTGCAGGCGCGGGCATGGACGCAGATGAAGGAGGGTTTGGCGGCGACGTGCTTGAACGGGCGAGGTTCCACGGCGCGAGGCCATAGCCGCGAGGCGATGCAGTGCTGCGGGCGTCATTGGCGCGAGCTCCTGCCGGCACGGCAAGGAGGAAGAGGCAGCGGGGAGCGGCTGGGTCCATCGGAGATGGAGGTGAGGGGATCGAGAGGTGGCGCTGGACTTGGCGCGGCGCGGGGATCAGGAGCTCCTCTCACGAACGAGCGGAGGCTGCAGGAGGCAGAGGCGGGCGTGAGAAAGGCGGCGAGCAGGAAGGGAAGGAGGAGTTCGAGGAGAGAGATGAGGGGATCGAGCGAGAAGGGCTCCTCCTCCAGGCACGATGTGTGCGTGTGTGTGTGGCGGCGGGAGGTGGGGAACAAGGGAGACAGTGGGATCGAGAGGAGAGGGTTCGGGGCTAGGGTTAGAAGGGTGCGGCTGGGCTTGGGCCTGGTTGCTGCAAGCTACGGCTGGGCTGCTGCTGTTCTCCCTCTCTTTTCCATTTACAGACAAAAGAAAGAAAGAAAGAGAGAAAAGAAAAGGTTAGAGAAAGAGTTTGGGCATGGGGTAATTTTCCTGGACTCGCAAAAATGAGCTTGTCTCAAGAAAATTAGAGGTGGAAGGATTGCAAGATTCAAATTCAAATTCATTTGAATTTTATTCAAATGGTTTGAACTAGGACTAGGTTTTAGAAGTGCCCCAAAATGTTGAGATTTTAGGTGGAGCTCGGGAAAATGATGAAAGAATTTATGGGCAAAGTTTGAGGACCAAACTCGAAGTAGAAAAGATATGAGAATTAAATTGCAAGTGTGTTAGTGGGTGATTCCAAATTATTAGAATATTTAATAGTAGCTCCCTAAAATATTGGGAGGATACGTTATAAAGAGAAAACACCATGTGAATTTCCCTCGATTTAAATGGATCGAAGATCCATACAATTTATTTATTTGAGTTGGAAAAAAATTAATGACATGATGGCATGATGAAATGATGCAATGCAAAAAAATAAGATAGAGCAAGCAATATAATAATAATAATGGAAAGAATCGGTCTCGGGGTGTCACAGAAGGGAAGCAGCCAATCTGGGATAAGCATGATGCTATGTTTTCTTCACAAGGTCAACCGACACCCTTCAGTAATATCCTAGACCCGTGTGGCAAGAAATATTTTCAATCCCTAGCGGTGCTTCATAAAGAAACCGGACTCTACTACTTCGAGGACCCTGAGGTGGCGAAGGCGGCCGAAAGAGTGGTACGTAATTAGCCTATACAACCACACTTTCCATCATATATATGTTTAGGAGTAGTTTCTAAACGATATTAGTTTGTTCATGCAGGCAAATTTTACCCAAAACAAACCAAGCTCTGAAGAGTCGCCAAATGCCCCAAGGTGGTCATCCGACCCAATTCTATACGCCCTCCAAAGGAAGAGAGAGAGCCCACAAGAGGCCATAAGCTCGGCGCCGGCAGTACTTTCTGGGATGCCTACTATCCCCCCAAGAAAAGGATGACTAAGTCAGAAAAAGAAAGAAGGGACAGAGACAAAATAGACCAGTTAGTCAATGAAAGGTTAAAGGAAGTCTTACTTGATTTTCTAGCAGAGGTTCAAAAGCATATTCAGTCCAAAGGGTCGACAAATATGTCAGAAACGGTGGATAAGCCGCCGGCCCTTGCTTCTACAAAGATCAGAAGCCCCTCGGTTATTAATGTCATGCATGGTCATGGCGGGCCACCACATTCGTTGGAGGAACAAATTCCTTGCACTCTCCTAGCTAGAGTTAGTACTAGTGGCTACTTGTTGGAGGTTGCAAAAGCTACAGTCTTTACAGGAAATGTCATGCACAACAGCAAATTAGATGAGAACGTGCGAAAGGTTTGTTTGATTAGGGTGTTTGAACAATACCACAGTTTGATTCTGCCACAGAACATTCTCAAAGAGGGTGATGAGCCGCAGCCCCTTTCGGAATACTTTGTTGGTTACCTCAAGTGGCCTGCAATGCATATCATAATGGAAGAAAAGCCATCCCCAAATAGAACACCGTCTTCGACCATCCCCGGCATTGCAACACCATCACCATCTCCCAACATCCACGGCATTTGGACCACCACCTAGACGATCTCCTCTAGGTCTTTGAAACCCCATATCGGCTAAGGATGTGCAGGAAGAGCGCATGCTTGAAGAATCACAAAATCCTAATTATGTTGCAGATGAGGAGACGCCGCCAGCCCATCCCGAGACGCAACCTTGCAAAAAAAACAAAGTTTACTCCAACAACACTGAAGAAGGTGGTGGCCCAAGAAGCGATGTCCTATCCGCCCGTTTCCGTCCAACCGGTGAAAAAAAGAACACGCATCTAAAGGGTGCGAAAATGAATACTAAGGCAAACACTTCTACCACCACACGTGCAAATGGTAGACCACCGGTAAAGAAGGCACTGAAGAAGTCCTTGGCATATGAACAATGTGCTGACAACCCAAAAGCAACTGTCTATATCCCGGGTCAGAGAATGCTACCACACAAAGTGTACGAGCACCTGAGGCTTGAGATGAAGATTCTACATGACAAAATTGTGGAATCAGAGCTAGCCAATAATAAGCAAGGATCCATCGTTAACCCAACACATTACACTAAGAAGGTACCAAAGGGATATGCTTTCTTTGAAAAATTTAGCAGGGACAAAATATATGTAGATTTCAAAGAGATCTTCTATATGTTCAGATTCTATAGTCTTGAAACTTGCCTAATGAGGCTATGGGCGCTTTTTCACGCCACTGAGGTAAGAAGCAAGAATATTTCCGATGTCGCCATAGACGACCCTTATCTCATGAATGAGGAAAACCTAAAAAATGAGGAAGGGAGGCGGTGCATGAAGAGTTACCTTCTGGATTTCATGCAACATAACAAGCTTAAAAACTTCCTCCTCGTGTCGTACCGACCCATGTACGTCCTTCTATGGCTTTACGCTTTCGCTTTTGTATCTTTCTCCTTCATATATGTTTTCACGTCTCAAAATTTGTAACTTTCTCATGATCGTGGTATGTTTATTCTGTTTTGCGCAGCAACCATTGGGTTCTCCTAGTGCTAAGACCACAAAGGTGCAATTGTTACTTGCTGGATTCCACGAAGAGCCCGGGAAAAGACTGGTCTCTCCTGAAGGACCTTCTCGATGATTGTCTTTTTGATTGGAATACTACAGGAGGCCACACGGTTGAAAAAACTACAAAGGAAGTGGAAAGAAAATGATTGCCTTCAGATGGAACACTCTATCTTGTATGCAACAACCACCGACTAGTCTAACATATGGCTTCTACGCCTGCATTCACATGGAAGAATTCATACGGTCCACGGAAATGTTAAATCAGCATGATAAAATCCTCAAATGGGGTCAAGAAGTACAAAACAATTCGGCCGAAGCTGGCTTAGTGCTCGAAGAACTACAAGTCAAGTTCGCGACTATCATAAACAAGGAGGTCCGCTCATCGTCCGGCCTATTCTATAATAACTCTGAAGAAGATGAGTCCAACCAACAAAAGAGCCTAACCTAGCTTATTGCAGCGGGCACAATTAAAACCGTGAATAAACATATTTGGCGTCATGCACTATGTTGTTCAACTTGATCAGCAAACTATATTTGATGACCATGTATTTTGCGTATCTCGTTTATTCTTAATGTACTTCTAGTTCTTTATTTTCAGTTATTACCACTAGTTTTATTCCTGATTTGCTCGCATTTAATTGGTAACTGTCACCTATTTGCATTAGCTAACGCTGTTGTGGCAACATAATATATGCTGCCACGGCAGCGTTTTTATTCTAGCCTGGTGCAGCAATCAATGGCGGGCGTCAATAAGCACCCGCCGCGTGTACTTCACAGAGTAGTGGCGAGCGTCAGGCCATGCCTGCCATTGGTAGGGTCGCTCGCCACTGCTACGAGATGGACTGCACTGGCGGGCAAATTACACCGCCCACCACTGTTAGGGCCCTACCAGTGGCGGGTGGGTGCCCGCCACTGATGCCCCTTTAGCAGTGGCAGGAGGTCAGTGGCGGGCGGCCCAAAGAGGCTCGCTCACCACTGCTGGGCTTTAGGCGCCCGCCACTGCCAGGATTTCCTGCAGTAGTGTATGAGCGCGCGCGTGGATCACACCATAGGGTTACTTGTATATTGATAGGACTATGCATTGGAGGGCAAGAGTGACGGAAACTTCTTCCTACCATAGAAATTGATTCATACGGGATTGAAGGGGGACCAATGTATCTTAATGCTATGGTTGGGTTTTACCTTAATGAACTTTAGTAGTTGTGGATGCTTGCTAATAGTTCCAACCGTAAGTGCATAGAATTCCAAGTAAGGGATGACATGCTAGCAGTGACCTCTCCCACATAAAAACTTGCTATCGGTCTAGTAACTTAGCCAATTGCTTAGGGACAATTCCGCAAATCCTACCACCACTTTTCCACACTCGCTATACTAACTTAATTGTAATTTTATTAGAATAAGACCTAATTTTTATTTTTACGTTCTTTATTATCTTGCAAACTTATCCTACTACACCTACAAAGTACTTCTAGTTTTATTACTTATTTCTAGGTAAAGCAAACATTGGTGTGCGTAGAGTTGTATCGGTGGTCGATAGAACTTGAGAGAATATTAATTCTACCTTTAGTTCCTCGTTGGGTTCGACACTCTTACTTATCGAAAAAGGCTAGAAATTATCCCCTATACTTGTGGGTTATCATGGAGCTGTAGCCAGATGATCCAGGCGTTGGCTGGATCGTCCGGGTAGGTGGACGGGCGTCCGGGCAAGTGCAGACTTGCAATTCCTTTCTTCTGTCTTCTCTTCCCTGCTTCCTTCATGGATGGTGTAGGCATATGCTACTCTCTGTAGAGTTGTTGGGCTTCCCTGAAGAGGAAGGGTGATGTAGTATAGTAGCAGATAGTATTTCCCTCAGTTAAGAACACCTTTGTAGAATGGGTCGGGAAGCCTAGCGAGCTTCGGTTCGTCAGACTCATCGCTTGGAGTAATAGGTCTCATGGTAAGCCGGGTGTAGACTATAAAGTACTCCCCCCATCCCATAATATAAGAGCGTTTTTTCACTAGTGCAGTGTCAAAAACGCTCTTATATTATGGGACGGAGGGAGTATTAGTCAGGTGTTTTGGGTTATGAGTTGCGGTCTTCTAATGCACTTTCACCTATCCATATTTTGCTAGCATTTACGGTATCGTGTATTTCCCACTCTCACATCGAGACTAGGTGCATCTTTTGCCGGTACATCCAAATCCTGTGAGAGAACTTCCTGTTGTTCTCCTACACATAAAACACCTATCTCCTCAAAACAGCCACGATACCTACCTATCATGGCATTTCCATAGTCGAGATATATTTCCATGCAACTTCCATTGTTACTTTACATGACTTGAGTTCATTATTATTTTTGCTTTGCATGATCATATAGAGCTGACATGACATTTGTGGCAAGGCCACTGTTCATCATTATTTACATGTTACGCTAGATCATTGCACATCTTGGTACACTGCCAGAGGCATTCATTTGTAGTCATCATATTTTCTTACTTATGAGTAAATAAAAGTGTGATGCATTTAGAGTGTGCCTCTACCTGTAAGAAATAAAAAAATGGCCAAAAAGAGCCTGCCAAAAAAGAAAAAAAGAGAGAAAAAGAGAGGGGGGGCACACTAATATCCATTATACACACTTGTTCTTCAGAGTAGCACCTTGTACTTCATATAGATAATTTCATATATTCCATCTTCACACTAGTGGGATCTTTTACATTATAGAACTTGACTTGCAAATTTCCATGATGAGCTTCATCAAATGCTCTAGGTTTTGAGCAAGCAAATTGGATGCACACCCACTAGTTCATTTGGAGAGCTTTCATACACTTATAGCTCTAGCATCCGTTGCATGGCAATCTCTACTCCTCTCACACTAATATTGATTGTAAGGCCTCTCCATTGTCCAGTAGTCAGCTGCGTTGGTGTGAGACTTTCTTAGTTTTTGTCTTCTTATAAAACCTCCATCATCATTCTATTTGTCATTTAAGTGCAAAGACCAAGGCTTGTGACCTGGGCATTAAGTGAACTGCTAAGTAGTTGAAAATGGAGAGTCATGGAATCGGTTACTTGATCGACGCTCTGGGTTATGTTATGAGTTATGATAAGGTGTTTGAATATGATAAAGCCTTGAGCAATAGGAATCATTAATGTGTTACATATTAGTATTGATTGGTATTACATGTAGACATTGAACCATGAAAAGCAAGAGTACTTTTGTTTGCACATTTTGATGTTACTTGCTTGTTATCAACTATAGATTATAGTTTTAAATCACTTTTATCCTGAGTTCACAACTCATTACACCATTTGATCAAGATTATGCTAGGTAGCATTCTACATCAACAATTATATTTCTTTATCATCTACCTACTCGAGGACGAGCAAGGGTTAAGCTTGGGGATGCTGATATGTCTCAAATGTATCTATAATTTTTGATTGTTTCATGCTATTATAATACCACTTTTGAATACTTTTTATAGCAATTTAAATTATTTTTTGGACTAACCTACTAATTCAGTGCCCAGAGCCAGTTGTTGTTTTCTGCATGTTTTTGGTTTCCCTGAAAATTCATATCTACGGAGGTTAAAAATATTCGAGGATTTAATACGATTTTTTCACGACCCGAATATTCCAAAAAGTGTCGGGACCTGCCGGGGTGCCACACATGGGCCCCACGCGGCCAGGTGGTGCGGCATAGGGGTGACCCGCGCTGTGAGGCCGCCTGCCCCCCTGGCCACCACCTTCCGTCCATTCTTCCACGTATAAATTGCATATTTAGTGAAACCCTCTGTGCACATTTCCTCTGATTTTTTCAGCGGCTGCAAGTTTCTGTTCCGAGGAGATCCAATCCGGAGGCCTGTTCCGGCACTCTACCGGAGGGGGAATCCATCATCGAGGCTTCTTCATCAACCTTGCTGCCTCCATGACCATGTGTGAGTAGTTTCTTTAGGATCTTAGGGTCCATAGAAGTAGCTAGATGGCATCCTCTATCCCTTGTCATTCAATACAAAGTTCCCGTGAGCTACTTCACATGATCGGGATCCATATGATGGGTGGTGTGTTTGTTGGGACATGATGAATTGTCACATTATGATCAGATTGTTCAATGAAATCAATTGAATCTTTTGAAGTTTCTTTGCTTTATAATTTGAATAGCTTTGTATGTTCTCCGATCTATTTGTCTTCTTTGGCCAAGTTTGATGGGCAGTTCTTCAGAGGGAGTTGTGCATTGTAGTGGGTTCATATCTAGCGGTGATCTATATCCCAGTGACAGAAAGGGACAAGACACGTATTTTATTGTTGCCACTAAGGATAAAACGATGGTTTATTTATCACACTTAGATCATATTTTTACTATCAACATTATGTCAGTATGCTAATTGCAATGCTTTGTTTGTTATGAACTTAATACTTCGAGATGCATGCTAGATAGCGGCCTTGGGGTGGTGTATTTGTTGTAGATGCAATTGGATAATCGTCTTCATATCATGGACGTAATGCCTATATGAGATTATACCATGAATGATCATTGTCATAAATATAAACATTGCAATTTAATCGCTGCTTAACTGTAATTTGTTCACCACATCACACTTGTATGCTTGGAGAGATGCCGCTAGTGAACTATGGCCCCGGGGGTCTATCTTCTTATAGTGAAAACTCTACCAAAAATATTATTTCGTTATTGTACTGTTTATTTTATTTTATCTATCTATCAATTCCTACCATACCGTGCAATTGAATCTTGTAACTAGCAAGACAAGAAGCTTGACAACCTTCTTGACATGTTGGGGACAAGCTTGTTTTGTGTTTTGTGTGTAGGTACCAGTGACTTTGTTTGTTGGAAGAACTTCTTCTGGTTAGATAAACATTGGTTCCCTGCTGAGGAAAATACTTATTGCTAGGTTATTTCATCCTTATACTTGGGGGTTACCTAACCACTCAACTTGCCATGCAAGGAGGAAGTAGTCAAAAGATCAACCTTGCTTTAATGTCTGAGCATGTCCAAGTTGAGGAATCAAGTGAACAAGAAGAAGGTGATGATGATGAAGAAGAAGTTAATTCAGATGAGGGTCCCTCTTATGAAGATATGGCACTCTTTGTGAAGAAGTTCACTTCGGGTGATTACACGGGCAAGTTTTGAAGGAAGAAAGTGAGATCATGCTACAATTGTGACTCCATCAAGCACTTTGCCAATGATTTCCCATATGAGAAGAGAGAAGACAAACCAAAATTTCCCAAGAAGGAATTTATCAGGAAGTTGTTGTTGGAAATATGCCCTAGAGGCAATAATAAATTAGTTATTATTATATTTCCTTGTTCATGATAATCGTTTATTATCCATGCTATAATTGTATTGATTGGAAACTCAAATACATGTGTGGGTACATAGACAACACTGTGTCCCTAGTAAGCCTCTAGTTAACTAGCTCGTTGATCAAAGATGGTTAAGGTTTCCTAGCCATAGACATGAGATGTCATTTGATAACGGGATCACATCATTAGGAGAATGATGTGATGGACAAGACCCAAACTATAAACGTAGCATATGATCGTGTCAGTTTATTGCTATTGTTTTCTGCATGTCAAGTATCTGTTCCTATGACCATGAGATCATGCAACTCCCTGACATCGGAGGAATACCTTGTGTGTATCAAACGTCGCAATATAACTGGGTGACTATAAAGGTGCTCTACAGGTATCTCCGAGGATGTCTGTTGGGTTGGCATGGATCAAGACTGGGATTTGTTACTCCGTGTGACGGAGAGGTATCTCAGGGCCCACTCGGTAATACAACATCACAATGAGCCTTGCAAGCAATGTGACTAAAGTGTTAGCCACGAGATCTTGTATTACGGAACGAGTAAAGAGACTTGCCGGTAACGAGATTGAACTAGGTATGGAGATACCGACGATCGAATCTCGGGCAAGTAACATACCGAAGAACAAAGGGAACAGTATACGGGATTAACTGAATCCTTGACATAGAGGTTCGACCGATAAAGATCTTCGTCGAATATGTAGGAGCCAATATGGGCATCCAGGTCCCGCTATTGGTTATTGATCGTAGAGGTGTCTCGGTCATGTCTACATAGTTCTCGAACCCGCAGGGTCTACACACTTAACGTTTGGTGACGATTAGTATAGTTGAGTTATTTTGTTGGTGACCGAAGGTTGTTCGGAGTCCCGGATAAGATCCCGGACATGACGAGGATCTCCGGAAGAGTCCGGAGGTAAAGATTGATATATGTGATAATAGTGTTTTGATCTCCGGAAGGGTTCCGGAATTCACCGGAAGGGGTTCCGGATGTTTACCGAAGTGTTCGGGTGCAGCAACACTTTATATGAGCCAAAGGGGTAAAGCCCACGAGGTATTGGGAAGTGCAAAAGGAAGTTTTGCTGTTGCCTTAAGCGGTACTACCGCTGGTAAGGCAGTACTACCGCGTAAGCGGTACTACCGCTTGTGTGAAGCGGTACTACCGCTTGTGTGAAGCGGTACTACCGCTCAAGCGGTACTACCGCTCGTGAGCGGTACTACCGCTTGTGCGCGGTACTGCAGGGATCCGAGTTGGACTCTTTCCCTGCGGGCCAAACCGACCTTGTGCGGGCAAAACCGACCTGGAGGAGGCTTTTACTCCAAGTTTAGACCCCAAGGCTCAACATATAAATAGAGGGGCAGGGCTAGCACACGGGATACATCAAGATTTCCCAAGCCGTGTGTCGGCAACCCTAACCCTCTAGTTCTCCCGTCATAATCTCCGTAGTGCTTGGCGAAGCCCTGCAGAGATTGTTCCTCACCATCATCACCACGCCGTCGTGCTGCCGGAACTCATCTACTACTTCACCATCGCTCGCTGGATCGAGGAGGTGAAGGTGTCATCAAGCCGTACGTGTGTTGAACGCGGAGGTGCCGTCCGTTCGGCACTAGTTCGTGATCGGATCGAGGGACGACTTGCGATTTGGATCGCGGAGACGTTCGACTACATCAACCGCGTTTCTTAACGCTTCCGCTTAGCGATCTACAAGGGTATGTAGATTCACTCTCCCTCTCGTAGATGCTCATCACCATGGATAGATCTTGTGTGTGCGTAGGAAAATTTTTGTTTCCCATGCAACGTTCCCCAACAGTTGTTGCCTAATCCCATGAATGCTAGGCACAAAAAGAAGGATGGAAAGGCAATTATTACCCAAGAAGACTCCGACCCCGATGATGTTGCCGGAGTTGACAGTGTATCTCAAGTGAAGACTTTGAAGCTTGTCAACAGGAAATGTGGTGTGTTCAACTATGACTACATGGGTGACTACAAAGGCAACTCCCACAAGTGCTTAATGGCCAAGGTGTTGAAGATGATGTTGAGCATGATACCTCCCCAACAAGCCTAAGGTATCACCCATTTCAAGCCCCCTCTATCCATCCCTAAAGCCTCTATTGATGTGTATCATGACGCGGAAGGTGAATGTGATGAGGAGGATCAACATAATGTGTTCTTTGCAAAGATGCATAAATTTATGAACTCCCTCAAAAGAAAGAAGCTCATTATGTTTCATTGTCTCATGGATATGGTGGGTAAGAACATCAACGCCACTAAGGAACTCGAAACCCTTGTTGCCAAGGAAAAGGAGAATAGTGATATCCTCGAGCGGAAAGTCAACTTTGAGGAAGCTCGTAATGATAACTTGTGAACTCACAAGGATAAGCTCAAAGCATCTCTTGTTTCTCTCTTTAAGAATTTCGAGCTCCTTATCTCGTCTCTCAAGACCAAGGAAGGGGAGTTCACCAAGCTTAAAGAGAGTATGAGAAGTTTCGGCTCACTCATCTACAAACTCTTAGTAAAGCTAGCTTGCTTACAATTATAAGTGTTGATGCTTGTGCCATTAACTGCATTTGTGACCAAGCATCTCTGTAACACCCCTATGTAATGAGCTACAGTGATCCATAATGATTATGCTAAGTCACCTTGATTTGCAATGCTTGATCACAGTGGATTCATATCTCATTTTAAATTCCACCACTGAAATCAATTCAAATTGCAAGTGAAATTGGAAGTTGCACAAAAATGGTTGCAAAATAGTTCATCATTTAACAAATATTCCATAACAATTATTTGTTCAGGAAAACAACATCACTTATTTGCTAAAATGGGCTATAGCAATTAAAACAGTGCTAAAACAGCATTTTTAAATGCCTTTCCATTTATGAAAAATTCAAATGAAATCATCTTGCCTCCAAACTTTTTGTGGCAGTACCAAATGTTGCAATGTAATTATGTGGCCAGGTCACATATTTTACAAAAGTCATTTGGCAGCTCAAAAATATTGCAAAATCTTCTCTGTAAAAAGAAAACAGAAAGAATCGGAAAAATAAAAGGAAAAGGGCTACTGTGCACTGGGCCTTAGTGCACAGTAGCAGGCCCAGCCCGCTCCCCGCGTCATCTCCCTCCTCTCTCCTATGCGTGTCGCCGTGCCCGTGGCCGCGCGCGTGCTCGCCGGCCGGACCTCGGCCGCGTCAACGGCCCCATCCACTTCTCCCCCTCCTCCATCGCCTCGCTCGCCCTCTCTCCTCCTCTCCCGAGCGCCGTCGTCGCCATGGCCGTGCCGTAGCCACAGCCACCGTCCTCCCCGCGCCTCGCCAGCACGTCCACGAGCTCCGTCGTACTCCGCTACTTCGACTATGGCCACCAGCTCGAGCTGGGAGCCGCTGCTTCGCCGGATCCGCGCCGTCTTCCTCCTCTACGGTCGCCGGCGATCCCCTTCGATTCCGGCCGCCTCTGCGCTCCCGTTCACTCGCCGAGCCTTTCTTGAGCTCCACGGTGAGCACCCGCACCAAACCCCTCTCCTCTTCCCTCTTTTCCGTGCCCGTAGCTCGCCCCGCCGTCATGGCCGTACCCGCCGCCGTGGCTGGACTCGCCGTCGTGGCCACTGCCGCTGTCACGCGCGTCCGAGCTCACCGTCGTGCTCCTGGGGTTCCCAGGAGCCCAACGCATGCACGCACACTCCTTCCCGTGCTCCCTAGCGTCGGGCTCGAGCTCACCCGAACGCCACCGCCACTTGCCGTTGATGCTCCGGCCAACTCCGGCCACCCCAGCCTCTGCCACCACCACCGTTCGACGCGGCATTGAACGCACGTTCGAACGCAACCGGCCGCGCTCGAAATGGCCCCCTGTAGGCGATTTCCGCGGCGTTCCCGTGCGCACCGCCGTGTTTTTGGTTGCCGGCGGCGAGACGCCGCCCACCGCCGATGTGGCATGGCCTGGGGCCCACCCTGGGTCACTGCCAGTGGGTCCCAGGGGCCCAGTTGACCGCGTTGACCCAATCAACGTGCTGACTGGGCAGCCCTGTGCCACTGACCACTGGACCCCACGCGCTCAATTAATCTGGTTTTAAATTAACTTAATCTGGTAATTAGTTTAGTCACTGACATAGGGGTCCCACCCTCTAATTAACTCAGTTTAACTAAATAAAATCAGTTTAGCTGCTGTGTCACTGACATGTGGGACCCTGCCACTGTTCTTTTGGATAAGGCCCTGCTGAGTCAGCAGCTGGGCCCCACCAGTCAGCCTCTGCTGACTAGGCAGTTGACCCAGTCAACTGGGCCCACTGTCAGCCTCTGGTGCACTGCTGGGTTCACTGGACCGGGTGCACTTAGCATTTTACTGTTCTAGATAACTAGCAAAGTGGCCTGCTCGATGTGCCGGCTAGAATTTGATAAAGTTCAATGTTGATAACATATTATTTGATTTGTCTAAAGGAAAATTGAAACGAAATGTGATGACATTACAAATATAATACATTTGCGAACATAGTTTTGTCTTATGTATATCTTTTTTTTATATATAGATATATGTGTTATCCATTTAGTATTTACCTATTAATTATGCATGTTGCACTAACTTTTTTTTATGACCAGTCGCGTCGCGCAGATTATATTTGTGTAATCTTTCTTGCATTTTATCATGTTGATTTGTTATTTTTCTTTAGACAAAAAAATTTAATAGTTCTTATTGTTTTCGTGTAGGCATAGGTGAATTTGCTATAAATGTACCTGATTCGCATATTAAATATTGTGTGATGATCTTTTTTACTGTAATTTTTTGTTTGGTATATAAGCTTAGAGTGTATTGAAATATTATACATATCCATTAAAACATGGCTATCTACAGAAGAGGCTCAATCAATCTCGCTGGTGGCACCATCGCCCGGCCTAAGCCGCAAGAGCATGGAGGCGATGCATCAATAGGGATATGGAAGAGACATTGGCGTGATGTTTTTACCCGTGGGGCTAGGGCTTGTTTTGGGGAACTTTTTTTTCTTGTGTATTATGCCGTGTGCGTGTGGCGGTGGATAGGATTAGTGAAATTGGTTGGTCAACACTTGTTAATGGAAATTATCTTTAAAAAAACAACCGTGGGATGTTGGAATTTTCTAGAGTAATTTCCTATTTTCTGTTTAGCTCTTAATGTACTTCTAATATATAATAGGTACATATCAAGTTACTTAGACCCCACATTTTAGTTTTTATACAGTTTCTTATTTTTCTTTGTCTAATTTTTGGCACACCAGAAATTTACTTTTTTTAGGGATTTTGGGCACACCAGAAATTACTTCTGAGAATTTTTATTTCTTATTTACATTCTATTTATGTGTTTTGCTTTTTGACCATTTTTCATTTACGGTGTATCTCGTGTAGAGTATCAATGCATGTGTGTCCTTGCATGCGTAATTAGATGAATGGTTGTGAGACACGTGTAAGAGATACACCTTATGCTACCCTAGATTCAGAAAATGTTGCGCACAAAATGAAAATATAGGACAAATTGGTTTGTCTATCATATCCACGTGTGCAAGAGATTAAGTTGATTATTGCTTGAGGTGTAATGAGAGCATGCATATATTGGCTGCACTAAAAGGTTTGCAGTTTTAGACGGTCCTGAACATACCCGGGGCATGGTTCATCACTACTTCTGATTGGAGAAAGTATGGAATAATTACTGCTCAAACTTTATTGGCGCAAAGATCATACTAACATAACTATATGCAGGAAGATGGATCCATATGTCCATGGATGTAACATGAACATTGGTGGAACAGACGCTGGAGCAGTCGATACGGAATATTACCCGAGCAACTATAGCGGAACAACATGACCAGTGGACTCGATCGGGTTACTACATTTTTTTTTCAGGCGTCCAAATATCTAAGAATACATGCAGCATATAGAAAGGCATTAGTCCATGTCCTATGCTAGCGGCAATGCATGTATATTTTTTCTTCATGCATCCATATAAGAATGTATGCATTTAGAAAGGAATATGCCCACGTAATGCATGCATGTAGCTTTATTTTTTTAAGGGAAGTCCTATGGATGCACGTCACCCTGTCCTATGCTAGCGGCAATGCATGTATTTTTTTTCATGCATCCATATAAGCATGTATGCATATAGAATGGAATATGCCCACGTATTGCATGCATGTAGCTTTATTTTTTTTAAGGGAAGTCCTATGCATGCACGCCACCATGTAGCTTTATATACTTTTTAAAGAAAGTCCTATCTCTAATGTATGCACGTTAGATCGCACTATCTTTTTAAATCTCAGGTCAGGCTATCAGATGTAGCAATAATAAGGCAACCTGCGAACGCATTTTTTTTCATAATGGGGTGGGTAAATTTTTCACATAAAACACATCTAATGGCTGTAGATTTTTATTGTATTTAATAAATGGCCGGATGTTTCTGATTTTTGTGGGATTTTCTAGCTTAATTCTCTTTTTTCTGGTGAACCCGTAAAGCGCTTTTTATATATAATAGATTCGAATTTAATAATTAAATTAATTCCAGAAATTGATTAAAACTTTGAAAAATCATAGAAATTAAACCGTAACTCGGATGAAAATAATTTATATATATGAAAAATGGTCAGAAAAATAAGACGAATCCGAATATGCCCTCCATGTAGCTGTCACATGCCTCCAACACTGCAAACATGGAACCTTCCCCTCCGGTTCATTTGTCTGACAGATGCCTAAAACAGGGAAAATATTCCCAGATATTTTCCCGCCCCGTCTGCAACGTGTAGCACTGCGTTAGGTCATCCCTAGCATAGCATATTGCCATGTCATGCATCTATGTTGCATTTGTTTGCCTTGTATTTATTGTTTCTTCCCCCTCTTTCCTCCGGTAGACCTCGAGACTGACGCTGCTCCCGAGTACGACTACGTCGTCGACGACCCCTCTTTCACCGCAGAGCTTCCGGGCAAGCAAAACCCCCTTGATCATTTCAATATCGCCCATTTCTTTCTCTCCCCTGCTTGCATTAGAATTTGCTACTTTTGTCCGATATCTCCTATTCTGATGCATAGCCTGTTTTTGTAACTGCTGTTGATACCTTACCTGCTATCCTAAATGCTTAGTATAGGCTGATTAGTGATCCATCAGTGGCCCCGCACCCTTGTCCGTGTTGCCATGCTTGCTTCCGGATGTTTCGATCAGTGTGATCGATGTGTAGAGACCGACACATCACCGCACACCCCCTTAGTTGTACGACTCTGCAGAGCTACTATCGAGTGCCAAGGGTGATACCTCCTACCTCACTCCTGATGATATCTCTGTAGCGTAGCTAGTCGGTTGTGGTTATCGAGGGTGATTCCTCTTTCACCACCTCCGATGATGACTCTGTCGTGCAACCCCTCAAGTGTGAACCCTTCGAGGGTGATTCCTTCAAGTTCACCTTGACGGATACATCGAGTGGGAGTCCATCGAGGGTGATTCCTCGGATTTCCCCCATGATGATAAACACACTGTTACCTTTAACTGTTGCCCCTTTTAACTGTTACTGCGGGACTGAAGGGACAGGCAGTACCACCCCGGTAGAGGTGGACCTGAGTTCCCGACAGTCTCTTGTGGAGTTGGGTTGACCTGGAGGGTACCCGCGAGATAATTACGAGGCACGACCGGGCAGGGAGACCGCCCCAGGAGAGGGATGGGCCTGTCCCTTGCCGTAAGTCCCCGAGATAGGGCGACAGGAGCACTGATCGTCACCGCAAGCTCCCAACACACTAATGGGTTAGGATATGTGATCTGAGTAGGCCTCTGGCCTTTTCGCACTAACCACCACGCGGGAAAAGTATGGGCACTCGGTGTCGTATGTTTCAGCCGAAGTTCTTCAGACGTCAGCAACTGAGCGGCGTGCGCCCGGGTGGACCGCGACAGCCTGCGTGTGTATACAGGGGCTAGGTCTGGTCCCGGCCGTGTTCGCAACGCGCAGGAGTGCAAAGGGCGATGGGCCCAAGACCCCTGAGCGCTTAGGATTTAGACCGGCGTGTTGGCCTCTCTGCTGAGCCTAGGTAGGGCTATGTCATGTCGATCGGCCGAGGCCGGGCATGACCCGAGTAAGTGTGTCCGGCCAGAGTTAATCGAGCGTGTTGGGTAAGTTGGTGCACCCCTGCAGGGAAGTATATCTATTCGAATAGTCGTGTCCAGGGTAACGGGTGCATAACTAGACTAGTTCTGATGTAAGTCTTGCGAGTACTTTGGATGAGTACTCACGGTTGCTTTGCTCCCATTTTTCCCCATACCCGATTGCTGCGATCAGATGATGGAGCCCAGGAGCTAGCTGATCCCGCCGATGGCTACTACTACACCGACGGAGCCTACTACTACGTGGAGACCGCCGACCAGGAGTAGTTCGGAGGCTCCCAGGCAGGAGGCCTGCGCCTTTTCGATCTAGTTGTCGTTGTTTTGCTAGCCTTCTTAAGGCATCTTTGTCTAATTATGTTTGTACTCAGATACTGATGCTTCCGCTGACTCTTGTGTATTCGATTTTACTAACTCTAACATTAGGTTCTCGTGGTCACATCAACCCGGAGAGCTGGATTATTTGCAACTATTCCTTTGAATGTATGATGTATGGTTCACACACTGTCATTTGACATCATTGAACTCCTTGTTTCAGATGTGTCCCGCAACGCAGCTCGTTCGTCAGACTATGGTTGTTGATGCGACTGGATTCCCTGCCATTCGGGTTGACCTCTTGACCAGGCTGGGATATCGTTGGTACCGCGAGTACACTGTTTATGAGGACTACCGCGAGTTCAACCAGGAGCAGTACCGCGCTGTGGTTCGAATCTTTGATCGACAGAACAACTCCATCATTGAGATGCACACCTTTCACAGTATTGGACTGACTGTTGACATGGCAGTCCATGATGCTGTCTATGCTGCTATTGCCCATCTTCGTGGAGAGCACACCCGCTTGGAGGAGACTGGGTTCAGGTACATCCCGTATGCCCCCGCTGGGGATGAGAGTGGATACTACACTGCTGTATGTACCCCTTATGTGCCACGTCGTTATGACCCGCAGGTTTTGGTCCAGTACACCGAGACTCTGGATCGCACTGCCCGAGCTCTTGCCGTCGAGTTGTATGCCACTCGTGCTAGTCTTTACGACGCTCTGACACAGTTGCTGCCAGCAGTCAGTGCAGGGATCCATCCTGAGTACATCCTTTACCCGCGCAGGACAGAGATGCCACCAGGTCTTGAGTGGCCTGGTGTTGGAGGTTGTACTCCTTCACGTGGTCCTCTTCTTCCAGTTCGGGGCCAGGTTCTGCACCAGAGTGTTCACAGAGCGCAGGATCCTCGTGTCGAGGGTACCCTGCGTCGTCACTTGCAGCTGCCTGGCTTCAGTGGTTTTCTCCGACGTTGATGTAGCTATCGCTATGTCCCGTTGTTGTATCCCTCCACCGCGTGCCTGCGTGCCGCCTAGTGTGTCTAGCTTTCCTTTCCGTTCTTGTAATGTTGGTTTGTAACCGACTCTATGTATGGATCTGTATGTCATGTTTGACTATTGTGTTGTATCTATTGCACTTCCTTTGTTGTGCGTGTTACTTCATGAATGATTCCATACTTCTGCAATTGCTCGTTGCTAAACTACCTCTGTTGAATTCTAACAGGATGGTTAGACCAGCAGGTCGTGGTCATGGCCATGGTGCCAACAATCCACCACCGCCCGACTATATGGCTAGAATGATGCAACAGTTTGAGCTGAACCGTCAATTCATGCAAGGGATTATGGATCAGTTTCCTCGTCCAAATGCTAACCAGCAGCCAGCCTCAATAACCCTACAAGACTTTGTTCGTCTCAACCCGACTGTTTTCCGCAACTCGGTTCAGCCGCTTGACGCTGATGACTGGCTCCGTGACATCACATATGAGATGGAGTCGGCTAATGTTGCCCTCGCCAGCTATGTCACCTTTGCATCCTACTTTCTGAAGGGTCCCGCTGCTCAATGGTGGGACAGCCACAGACGCACACTGCCTGTTGGAACAATCATCACCTGGCTGGAGTTCCAGGCTGCTTTCCATGCCCGCTACATTCCTCAGGGAGTCATGGACCGGAAGAAACGTGAGTTCCGCAACCTCACTCAAGGCAGCAAGACTGTGGAGGTCTACCAGCGAGAGTTTCTTGAATTATCCCGCTATGCTGAAGAAGATATCGCTACTGATGCCCGCAGACAGGAGAAGTTTCGTGAAGGGCCCAACCCTGATATCAAGCTAGCACTCCTTGTCCAAGACTTCGCTGACTTCGCTACCTTGGTGAACAAGGCCATCTAGGTTGAGACTGGTCTGAAGGATCACAAGGACACTCTCAAGCGCACCCGTGACGCGGGCTCATCTTCGGGCTCGACTTCGCAGAAGCGCCGTATCTGGATTCCTCACAGCATGTACCGTCCGACTGTTCCTGCACCAAGGCCGTCTTATGCTGCACCTCGTCTGCCTCCTCCACCGCCGAGGCAACCAAGACCTCAAGCTCCACTGCTACGAGCTCCTGCTCCCCGTCCCAATGACGGTCTGTGCTTCACATGTGGACGTCCAGGTCATCGTGCCAAAGACTGCCGTCAGAATCAGAATCAGTTGGCACTTCCATCTGTTGACCGTGGTAACAATCAGCCCCCCCAAGAACAATACCAGGCCTTCTTATGGTCGTGGTCAGGCTTATCATGTTAATATGGCTGAAGCTGAAGACCAACCAGCTACTGTGATGGGTACCCTTCTTGTTAATTCAGTACCAGCTTCTGTTTTGTTTGATTCAGGAGCATCACATTCTTTCATATCCGAAGATTTTGCATACATGCATGGCATTAAATATGAAACGTTGCACCATCCGTTAGTGGTAAACACTCCCGCGGGCCAATGCCAAGCCTCCATGTTCAGCCCCAATGTTACCATTGAAATTGAAGGGTTGGAGTTCCATGCTTTTCCCATTATTTTGAAGTCTTCCAAAATTGACCTCATTCTGGGTATGGATTGGTTGAAGGCTCATACCGCCTCAATCCATTGTGCCACCAAAGTCGTTCAACTCCTACACCCCTCGGATGAGATAGTAAACTACCATGCTCATCACATTCAAAATGCCGAAGCTCAGGTTTATGCTTTGAATGCATTGAACGCTTCACCTCTTGAGGGAATCGAAAACGTTCCAGTCGTTCACGACTTCCAAGATGTCTTTCCAGAAGAACTCCTAGGAGTACCCCCTGTTAGAGCTGTCGAGTTTGTCATCGACTTGAAACCAGGCACTACTCCTATTGCGAAGCGACCTTATAAGATGCCGCTGCATGAACTCCTCGAACTTAAGGAGGAAATCGACAAATCACTTCGCAAGGGTTTCATTAATCCAAGTTCCTCTGCTTGGGGAGCACCTTCTCTCTTTGTCAAGAAGAAGGATGGTACGAACTGGTTGGTCCAAGACTACCGACCTATCAACCAGGCAATAATTCAGAACAAGTATCCGCTTCCTCGGATCAATGATCTGTATGATCAACTTGCTGGTTCCTCAGTATTCTCTAAACTCGACTTGAGGTTGGGTTATCACCAGATCTGAGTTCGTGAAGAGGATATTCCCAAGATCACTTTCGTTACTCGCTATGGTTCATACGAGTACACCGTCATGTCTTTTGGTTTAACCAATGCTCCAGCTACGTTCTCCCGATTGATGAATTATATCTTCATGGATTACCTCAACAAGTTCGTCGTGGTTTATCTGGATGATATCCTGGTATATTCCAAGAATAAAGAAGAACATGCTGAACATCTTCGTCTTGTTCTGGAAAAGCTTCGAGAGCATCAGCTATATGCCAAATATTCCAATTGTGAATTCTGGTTATCTGAAGTGACATACCTTGGTCATGTGATTTCCAAGGATGGTATTGCTGTCAACCCAGAGCGAGTTCAGGCTATTCTTGACTAGACTCCCCCAAAGAATGTCAAGCAAGTGAGAAGTTTTCTCGGACTCGCAACCTATTGCCGCCGTTTTGTCGAGAACTTTTCCAAGATAGCCTCTGACTAATCTGCTTCACAAAGGCGTAAGTTTGAGTGGACAGACAAATGTCGGGAAAGTTTCCAGACTCTCAAGGACAAGCTGACTTCTGCACCAGTGCTTGCTCCTCCAGATTCTCGCAAGGAATTCGTCATTTATTGCGACGCATCTCGTCAAGGATTAGGTTGTATCCTAATGCAAGAGCGCAAGGTGATTGCTTATGCCTCACGACAACTGCATTCTCATGAAGAGAACTACCCAGTTCATGATCTTGAACTTGTTGCAGTTATATATGCATTGAAGTTGTGGCGACATTACCTTCTCGGTAATCGTTGCGAGATCTACACTGATCATCAAAGTCTGAAGTATCTATTTACTCAGCCAGACTTGAATCTTCGTCAGCAAAGATGGATGGAAACAATCATGGACTATGACTGCGGTATTACATATACCCCTGGTAAGGCTAATGTAATGGCCGATGCTTTGAGTCGCAAGTCTTATTGCAACAATCTCATGGTTCAGCAAGCTCAACCCCTTCTTTATGAAGAACTTCGCAAGTTGAACCTCCACATTGTTTCACAGGGTTTTCTCAATACCCTTGTCTTGGAACCAACTCTCGAGAAAGCTATTAAGTTTGCGCAAGCAAAAGACGCTGCAGTCGATCAGATGAAACGGGATCTTGCTTTTGAGAAAGCCAGAGATTTCTCGCTTGCTGAAGATGGAACCTTGTATTTCAGAGACCGCCTTGTGGTACCCCGGTTCGAACTTATGACAGACAAGGTTATGAAGGAGGCACATGATACACCGCTGTCTATTCATCCAGGTAGTACCAAGATGTATCACGACATCCGTCAAAGGTACTGGTGGTATAAAATGAAGCAAGACATTGCTCGCTATGTTGCTGAATGTGACGTTTGCCGTCGCGTCAAAGCAGAACATCAAAAGCCTGCTGGACTTCTGCAACCGCTTCCTATCCCGGTGTGGAAATGGGACAAGGTTCAAATGGATCTCATCACTGGCCTACCCAAATCAAAGAAAGGTCACGATGCTATTTTTGTCGTCATCGACCAATTCTCCAAAGTTGCACATTTTCTGCCAGACAAGGAGACGATCACTGCTAGTCAGTTAGCAGATTTGTATATCTCCAGAATTGTGACACTCCACGGTATTCCGAAGGAGATTAGTTCAGACTGTGGCAGCCTCTTCACCTCAAAGTTCTGGGCAAGTTTCCAAGAAGCTATGGGAACTCATATAACCTGGAGCACAGCTTATCACCCCCAGTCCCAAGGTCAAGTTGAACGAGTTAACCAAGTACTTGAAGATATGCTGCGAGCTTGTGTCATCTCATTTGGCAAGAAGTGGGAAGAATCTCTCCCGTATGCTGAATTCTCATACAACAACAGCTATCAAGCTAGTTTGAAGATGGCACCCTTCGAAGTACTATACGGACGTAAGTGTCAAACCCCTCTGAATTGGTCAGAAACTGGGGAACGACCGCTCATTGGTCCGGATATTATCCAACAAGCTGAAGAGCAAGTCCGTATTGTTCGGGAAAATCTCAAGGCGGCCCAGTCCCGCCAGAAGAGCAATTATGATCGTAAACATTGGGGATCGACCTATCAACCTGGTGAGCAAGCTTATTTGCGTGTCACTCCTTTGAAGGGCACTCATCGCTTTGGAATCAAGGGCAAGTTAGCTCCTCGCTACATTGGTCCCTTCCGCATCCTCGCCAGACGTGGATGGGTGGCTTATAAATTGGAGTTGCCACCGCAGTTCTCTCACATCCACGATGTCTTCCATGTGTCGCAACTTCGTCGTTGCTTCAAGGATCCACACCGTGCAGTGGATCATGAGTTGCTCGAATTGCAAGATGACCTATCTTATAAAGAGCATCCGATCCGCATTCTTGATCGAGCTGAACGTCGGACCCGTCAGAAGGCAACCAAGTTCCTTAAAGTGTAGTGGTCGAATCATACTGAAGATGACGCCACTTGGGAATGCGAGGATCGCCTTTGGGAAGAATACCCCGATCTTTTTCCTTCTACCTCCTGAATTCTCGGGATGAGAATTTCCTTTAGAGGAGGAGAATTGTAACACCCCTATGTAATGAGCTACAGTGATCCATAACGATTATGCTAAGTCACCTTGATTTGCAATGCTTGATCACAGCGGATTCATATCTCATTTCAAATTCCACCACTGAAATCAATTCAAATTGCAAGTGAAATTTGAAGTTGCACAAAAATGGTTGCAAAATAGTTCATCATTTAGCAAATATTCCATAACAATTATTTGTTCAGGAAAACAACATCACTTGTTTGCTAAAATGGGCTATAGCAATTAAAACAGTGCTAAAACAGCATTTTTAAATGCCTTTCCATTTATGAAAAATTCAAATGAAATCATCTTGCCTCCAAACTTTTTGTGGCAGTACCAAATGTTGCAATGTAATTATGTGGCCAGGTCACATATTTTACAAAAGTCATTTGGCAGCTCAAAAATATTGCAAAATCTTCTCTGTAAAAAGAAAACAGAAAGAATCAGAAAAATAAAAGGAAAAGGGCTACTGTGCACTGGGCTTAGTGCACAGTAGCAGGCCCAGCTGGCCCAGCCCGCTCCGCGCGTCGTCTCCCTCCTCTCTCTTGTGCGTGTCGCCGCGCCCGTGGCCGCGCACGCGCTCGCCGGTTGGACGGCGACACGGCGTCGCTACAAGCGCCGCGAGGGGATAAGACCGACGCCCTCGGCCGCATCAACGGCCCCATCCACTTCTCCCCCTCCTCCATCGCCTCGCTCGCCCTCTCTCCTCCTCTCCCGAGCGCCGTCGTCGCCATGGCCGTGCCGTAGCCGCGGCCACCGTCCTCCCCGCGCCTCGCCAGCACGTCCACGAGCTCCGCCGTACTCCGCTACTTCGACTACGACCACCAGCTCGAGCTGGGAGCCGCTGCTTCGCCGGATCCGCGCCGTCTTCCTCCTCTACGGTCGCCGGCGATCCCCTTTGATTTCAGCCGCCTTTGTGCTCCCGTTCACTCGCCGAGCCTTTCTTGAGCTCCACGGTGAGCACCCGCACCAAACCCCTCTCCTCTTCCCTCTTTTCCGCACCCGTAGCTCGCCCCGCCGTCACGGTCGTACCCGCCGCCGTAGCTGGGCCCCACCATTCAGCCTCTGCTGACTGGGTAGTTGACCCAGTCAACTAGGGCCCACTGTCAGCCTCTGGTGCACTGCTGGGTGCACTGGACCGGGTGCACTTAGCATTTTACTGTTCTGGATAATTTGAATTTAATAATTAAATTAATTCCAGAAATTGATTAAAACTTTGAAAAATCATAGAAATTAAACCGTAACTTGGATGAAAATAATTTATATATATGAAAAATGGTCAGAAAAATAAGACAAATCCGAATATGCCCTCCATGTAGCTGTCATATGGCTCCAACACTGCAAACATGAAACCTTCCCCTCCGGTTCATCTGTCTGACAGATGCCTAAAACAGGGAAAATATTCCCAGATATTTTCCCGCCCTGTCTGCAACGTGTAGCACTGCGTTAGGTCACCCCCAGCATAGCATATTGCCATGTCATGCATCTGTGTTGCGTTTGTTTGCCTTGTATTTATTGTTTCTTCCCCCTCTTTCCTCTGGTAGACCCCGAGACTGACGCTGCTCCCGAGTACGACTACGTCGTCGACGACCCCTCTTTCACCGCAGAGCTTCCGGGCAAGCAAAACCCCCTTGATCATTTCAATATCGCCCATTTCTTTCTCTCCCCTGCTTGCATTAGAATTTGCTACTGTTGTCTGATATCTCCTATTCTGATGCATAGCCTGTTTTTGTAACTGCTGTTGATACCTTACCTACTATCCTAAATGCTTAGTATAGGCTGATTAGTGATCCATCAGTGGCCCTGCACCCTTGTCCGTGTTGCCATGCTTGCTTCCGGATGTTTCGATCAGTGTGATCGATGTGCAGAGACCGACACATCACCGCACACCCCCTTAGTTGTACGACTCTGCAGAGCTACTATCGAGTGCCGAGGGTGATACCTCCTACCTCACTCCTGATGATATCTCTGTAGCGTAGCTAGTCGGTTGTGGTTATCGAGGGTGATTCCTCTTTCACCACCTCCGATGATGACTCTGTCGTGCAACCCCTCAAGTGTGAACCCTTCGAGGGTGATTCCTCCAAGTTCACCTTGACGGATACATCGAGTGGGAGTCCATCGAGGGTGATTCCTCGGATTTCCCCCTTGATGATAAACACATTGTTACCTTTAACTGTTGCCCCTTTTAACTGTTACTGCAGAACTGAAGGGACAGGCGGTACCACCCCGGTAGAGGTGGACCTGAGTTCCCAACAGTCTCTTGTGGAGTCGGGTTGACCTGGAGGGTACCCGCGAGATAATTACGAGGCATGGCCGGGCAGGCAGACCGCCCCAGGAGAGGGATGGGCCTGGCCCTTGCCGTAAGTCCTCGAGACGGGGCGACAGGAGCACTGATCGTCACCGCGAGCTCCCAACACACTAATGGGTTAGGATATGTGATCTGAGTAGGCCTCTGGCCTTTTCGCACTAACCACCACGCGGGAAAAGTATGGGCACTCGGCATCGTATGTTTCAGCCGAAGTTCTTCAGACGTCAGCAACTGAGCGGCGCGCGCCCGGGTGGACCGCGATAGCCTGCGTGTGTATACATGGGCTAGGTCTGGTCCCGGCCGCGTTCGCAATGCGCAGGAGTGCAAAGGGCGATGGGCCCAAGACCCCTGAGCGCTTAGGATTTAGACCGGTGTGCTGGCCTCTCTGCTGAGCCTAGGTAGGGCTACGGCGTGTCGATCGGCCGAGGCCGGGCATGACCCGAGTAAGTGTGTCCGGCCAGAGTTAATCGAGCGTGTTGGGTAAGTTGGTGCACCCCTGCAGGGAAGTATATATATTCGAATAGTCGTGTCCACGGTAACGGACGCTCAGAGAGTATCCCGATCTACTACAATGGCTTCAGGATTGCTTTCTCGCAGGGAGTCGAGGAAGGATCTCTGGGCATTGCTACTACTTACTTACTACTTAATAATATGCTAATCTGCACTCTTCTAATGCTGCAAGACGCTGCAAGATGCTAGTCTTCGATAGCCTAGGCCTTCCCTTCTATTCTGGCATTTCTGCAGTCTAGTCCACAGATACAGCCCCCCTCTTTTGATACCGATGCATAAATAGACTAGTTCTGATGTAAGTCTTGCGAGTACTTTGGATGAGTACTCACGGTTGCTTTGCTCCCCTTTTTCCCCATACCCGATTGCTACGATCAGATGACGGAGCCCAGGAGCCAGCTGATCCCGCCGATGGCTACTACTACACCGACGGAGCCTACTACTACGTGGAGACCGCCGACCAGGAGTAGTTCGGAGGCTCCCAGGCAGGAGGCCTGCGCCTTTTCGATCTAGTTGTCATTGTTTTGCTAGCCTTCTTAAGGCATCCTTGTCTAATTATGTCTGTACTCAGATACTGATGCTTCCGCTGACTCGTGTATTCGAGCTTATGTATTCGAGCCCTCGAGGCCCCTGGCTTGTAATATAAAGCTTGCATGACTTTTATTTTGTGTCTAGAGTTGTGTTGTGATATCTTCCAGTGAGTCCCTAGGGTTGATCGTGCGCATTTGCGTGTATGATTAGTGCACGATTGAGTCAGGGGTGTCACAATCTCTCATTGAGGAGAACAAGTGGTTGAGGGCCCAACTTGAGAAGGGGCTTGTGCCATGCATCCAAGGGGAAAATAACCTCAATGAAGTGTTGACCCAACACAAAGAGGTAGTTGCTAAAGAAGGGCTTGGTTTTGACCCAAGCACAAGCAAGACGAAGAATACCGCTCTTAAGAAGAATGCAACTCCTCAAAATGTTGTATTTGTGTGTGAAGTGCACAAGGACAAGGGGAAGAACAAAGTTGGTGACGTGGTTGGGAGTGAAAGTGCCATAAAGGGCAAGTCCACTCCCAACAAGGCTAAAGAAGCGATGCTTCCATCCTATGTGCTTAGTAAGGCAAAGGATGGAGACGTCTATGCTAAATTCGTTGAGCCTCACAATGCATTTCGATACTATTCTATTTAAGGTGGTGATGCGAGCGATGCGGGGTGCATTTGCAGACGATGGTGCGAGTGCAAGGTAGAGGGAAGATGAGGCAGAAATGCGGTTGTGCGAGGGGAGGAAGACGAGATGGGCGGAGCGGGGGAGGAGGGGGAGGGGGGGGGGGCGAATCTGATCGAACGGCTCTGCACGAGGACATCCATCAATGCACGAGGTGACCGATGCGAGGCTCGGGCCGGTCTACCGGGGCCTAGCACTGACCAGAGGATGATCAAAAGACCAGAGAAAAATGGGGCAAATCATCTAATCCTAAATAAAGCGGGGCAAATATTCTACTACATAGCTTAGCAAAACGAAAATACACAATGGAACGTCTTATATTTTAGTAGAAAGGTAGTAATTGAAAATACACAATGAAACATGGGTCTAGGCGCACCCGAATTGAAAATAGTAATTAAAAAATAGTTAAAATAGTTAAACATTTTTTAAACCTTTTGGCAACATACATGGTTTAGCATACTCACGGTAAAAGTTTTGGGACAAAATACCGTATTTCGAGCAAAATACAACAGAATCTATACAATATAAAGGCAACTATTCACGGTTTTTGTAGCTGCACTTTTGTTTTTTTAGCTTAGAATACGACATAGCTCATCTTGACCCGAAACTTTAAACGTGAGTATTATGCTAGACTATTTTTGTCATATCCACACCGGTCGAATCCCCCCCCCCCCCCCCCCCCCGGGCGCCGCCGAGGCCTCCGTTCCTCATGGAAGCCGCTGCCGCTGCGAGCCCCGGTAGCTCGTCGCTGGAAGCCGTGGCCACCGCCTTCCGGTCCCGCGTCAACGAGCTCCAGGACCTCGCCCTTGCCCGCAACAGTGAGCTTTCTCTCCTAGCCCAACCCGCTCCCAGAACCCTGGGGTCTGGACCCCCTAGCGCCGTGGGCCCTGACCCGTCATCTTCCCCGTACGCAGTGTACCCGGCAACGGCGGTGACCGACCTCACCGCCGTGGACACGTCGGTGACGGCCATGGAGGCACAGGTGCAGGCCATCCGCCGCCGCCTGCAGGAGGAGCTCGACGCCATCCCCAAGGCCAAGGTATCGTTGCCAGTTCTCGTGATCTATTGGGTTGCGATCTGTTTCTGAATGCTAATTTCTCTGTTTCTCTGAGAAGCCGGTGTGGTAAATAGCAATCATGTAAAGGGAGACTAATATGGTAATTTTGCCATTTTCTTTGGAAGATTTAGGATTGCATGACGTGAGTAGGACTTGTTAAAGTGGTTGTGTACCTATCTCTTGTTCATACCCTCATTGTGGGGATGAGAGGCGCAAAAATGTGAATCGATGGTGATGTTTGCTTACCAGAACGGGCTAATCTTGGTCAACTGGCTGTTCTTGTGATGTTTTATTGATTTAAATCATAGGGCATGAATTAGGTTTTATAGATAGTACCAGTTATCTATATCTTGTGAAATTGGAGAACATATTACCAGGACGTGAGATCAAAATCCAATCCGAGTTCATGTGAGGAGGAGAAATTAGTGAGATAGTAGAAGAGATACAGGAGGAAGAAGAACATAGACAGGAAATTTCATCTCATTTATCCGATTCCTTTTTCCTCAGCTGCTGCTGCTTGTGCAGCTTCCAGTAGAGGCATCAGCCCATGTCCGTCTGAATTCCGAGCCACACTCCATGACCACTGAGCCCAATACATATGCGGGATACATATGCAGGATGGGTGTTACATTAGCGCTCCCTGCCAAAACATTGCTTGCCCCCGTGCAGTGGCTTGTTCCCCTAGCACTACCCTGTAGCAGCAAATGTATAGAACTTCTCAGCCTTGAAACTCTGACACTTCACTTCCTCCAGCTGCAATAAGCGTTGTCACTCTTCCAGAAACAATTGACTGTATGCCAGGATCCCATGGCATCTGAAATGGTCTTTCAGAAATAATCGACCAGAAGACAGAATCCTATGGCCTGTGCTGATTTTTCATTTCTAAGCAGATCAATGGACATGCATCCTTGCACCTGTCTATTCGCTTTAGCACCTGAAACACCATCAGTCGATAACCTTGTACCCATTGCATAGAATCCTTTGATTCCTATTCTTACTTTCTAAGGTCGTGACATTCCCATGCACGCTCTGATATTGCCAACTAACACGCACAAAAACTTGCACCGGTTCACTAGCATCAAATAAGAATAAAACTCAACTGCAGACTGGTGGTCCACAACAAAATCGTGTTGGCTGTCCAGTTTGGACTCAGCAGCTACCATGCCTACATATGCTTCAGAGATTTGCCACGTTTTCTCAAGATGTAACCTCTTCATCATGCCAACAGTGCCCACTGCCAGTCTGAATATCTTTCACACTTATATCTTTATCAAAAGAAAACTGGTCATCTGACTAAATAGTGGAAATTTTGAATTACTAAGTGAGGCCAGAACAACCTCCCTTTCATTTCACTCAAGTATTTAGGTCCACTGCTTAGAATTCCACATGCACTTCCCTGTTCTTCTCCCAGTTCATTTGCTATATTTGTGGAAACATGTGCTGAGTGCTAACGGAATATCTACTAGACATAATTTGCTTGTGTACAAAATCACGACGATTGCATCATCTCCCAGAATGAGGGTAAACAAGGTGCAGACTCAAGCTTTGGTCCAACTCAAGTTGCACTTCTATGAAGCCAACAACCCCACTAAACATGTGTTAAACCTTGTAAGAACAGTCCGTAAGCAACCATAATTTTCCTGCATTGTTGATGTCACAAAAGCAGAGAACTGCCAAGAAACATGTCAGGGTCAGGATTATCAGCCAAACATTTCTGTTCGACTAGTCGTGCGACTAGTCTAGTTGTCTCAATCTGATTGTCGACTAGCTTCTTCGTCTAGACTAGCTCGTTGAGTCGAGCGGTGGAGCGACTAGTCATCGAATAGTCCAGACTAGTCTAGGTGTTTGAGTCGATCAACTCAATTTGGGAGGGATAAGTGAGCAGCACGCAGCCCGCGGGAGGGAAATATTGCAACCCTAGCTTTCTAGGATCGCTCCACAATGAGCCGCCTCACCTGGGACTAGGCCGCCGCCACCGCCCATTGACCCGCCGCTGCCGCTGCCACTCACCACCGCCGCCAGCGGTGGCCAGGAGCATTACGACGCTCTCCCTCCGCTGGTTCTGCTCCTCCCCTGGATCCACCCCTCTGCTGTTGTGCTCCTCCCCTTGCTGTTCTCCTATGCTGCTGTGATCCTCCTCTGGATCAACTCAAGTGATCTATAAACACTCTTATATTTCTTTACAGAGGGAGTACACACTAGGTATTAGTAGTTGAGTACTGTAAGTTGAGTACTACAGTACCATGTCGACTAGTCCAGCAGTAGTCTAGACTCTAGACTAGTCACGATTAGTCTATGAGTCTCAACCTCGGCTTGACTCGTCGACTCCTCGATTCGTAATTCTTTCCAGTTATCAAAACAAACACATGGCACCAGACTAAAGCCCCCAAGACAGTATTTCCCTGAACAACTGCTGTATCCTGACATTCTCTTGGGATCACTGTTATTGTGGCAGGCCATTGTGGCTCCACCTTCGAACCACCCACGCTCAACTCACATCATATGTCACACTGTCAGAATTCTTGGCGAGTGGCTCCACTCTTGTACCGCCCATGCTCATCTCACATGACATGGATTGCTGTTGATAGGTATGATGTGTCCCAAAATCTCGTAGAGTTTCCTAATCCCACACAGCATTCTTCAGAGAAACTTCCCCGAGTACCTGGCAGTTAGCAACTGCATCGCCTCCCTTGTTACCTAACACATCAAACGTCCCATCGAACACTTGCACACTTGAGCACCGGGAAGAGTGGGTGTGGTTCTGGCTGGGCATCAGACAGGTGATGGGCTGGATGACGACTCATGACCACTGAGCCCAGTACATAGGCAGGTGTTACAGGGGCATGGCTGATATTTTATTTATTGAGGGCTAATTTTTTGCTTGCCCCGAGCTTCCCTGAACCTAATTTTGTTCAATGTGTTGTCGAAAGACATTGCTACTTCTCATTGTGGCTTCCTCAAATTCTGATGCAGAAACTAGTGGAGAAGTCCTTGAAGCAACAGCAGAAGTTGCAGCATATGCTTGCAAACATGCCACCTGGGATGCGTGAGGATATCGTTGCTACTCCTCTGGAACAAAGCTTGTCAGATTACTTGATGCTATTACCTATATCTGTTGTCTTTACCTTCATTTGGTGACAAGAATCATGCTGTTTACGTTACAGGATGTTGCCCGAGTGCTTTAATTTTAACACAGCTGTTCCAGAATTTCTGGACTCTGATTTTAAGATTAAGGAAGAGCCAGTTGCAGCTCCCAAAGTAAATATTTCTATGTGTTGCACCATTCACTGATCTTAGCTACAATTGTTTCAGCAGGAGTTTTTCTTTCTTTTGAACTAATGCTTCTTTTGTTGCTGTGAAGAAGGGGAAAGGGTCAGCACCTCGTTGGTATATATCCACTGAGGAGCTTGATTCATTGCCATCGTGAGTCCTCAGTTGCACTTGTAGCTTCAATTCATTATCACTGCTGCATATAACCGCAGCATCCACTTTTGATTATCTGCTTCTGGTTAAGAGGCTCGTTCATACTTGTAATCTGTCTGCAAGAGAGCTTCTGATATATACATGCAAGTGCTACTTCTTTCAGCACCACGCTGCATACTGATGTGTGCATGCTCCTCCTTTTCCTTTCTGTACAAATACTAAGAGTTGCTAGCTGAATGTTGTGTGATTCACGCAGATCCAAGACATGGGGTAGTGTCGATGAATCTGCTCTGTCAAATCTGCTTTGTTTGCATAGCATAATCTTTCTGCTGCCTGTAGGCCTCACATGTACCGAGGAAGGAATTTGGTTTATTATTGTCATCCAGTCACCAAGGTCATGACATGTCTGAGTATTAAATTGACCCATGTTAAAACTCAAAAGAGAGTTTCAGGCTAATTTGCTAAAATATAATAGCTACAGTGCAAATGCCAATGGAAACATATAATATTCTTTAGTGAACATGCAAATTCTCTTTCCCTCGTCTCACATGACAGTGATTAAAATGTAATACTAACTTTCTTTAATAGGATATCCCATTTTGTTACTACAGGTACATGAGGGGGAGGCTAACATTGGAGAAGGTTAACATTTCGATAAACGAGGTGGCTACATATGCAGATGCTAATGCTCATCTTGTTGCATGTCCTAAGAAAAAGGTTTCCCTTTTGTACCCAACTTGTCGCTGATAAATAATTATTTCTAGTTCTCAACCACTCTAAATTTTCTTACAGTTATCAGAAGACACATGGGAAAAAGCTTTGGTAAGTTCTCAGCATTGCTGTTAATCTGATTTTCTCATGAAAATCATATCGTAATTTCTGCTTAGGAACTAAGGGACATAGCTGCCACTGAGGCAGTGAAGGGGAAGCATTTCTTCCTGGAAGCTGATATAAAGGGGCCTGGGCTAAAACTTGATCACACAGGCAAAGCTATCCTTACCGTGAGTATTTGCAGCTTTAACCACTTGGGTTGAAACCTTATAGATTATTTTTATTCTTTATAATCACAGAAGGTGATCAAAATCATGAACTGTTTTTCTACTGCAATTGTTCTTCTAATTATTGTTTCCATAGTACAAATAAGTACCTGAAAAATAACCAGCAAGTACATTGACAAATTCCGGTAGTCATCGATCATGACGAAAAGAAAATTCTACTCTGAAATAAATATCTATTTAAGTTGCATGCACTTTTTTTTCTGGCTTCATACAAACTTCATGCACATGAATATGTTAAAAATAGTTTGAAAAGATGGATATGTTACATCAACTGCAAACATATCTGTTTGACACAAAACCTGCTAATTATAATATGTTCTTTTCTGTCTGTAGCTTAATACATTTTCTTCTGCTAATTCATCATCCACTGTTAACCAGGTCCTTCGTCATCTTGGCCGCATCCATGAAACCCGGATTGGGCATCATCGGGTCTTCATACTTTCAAAACAATGCTGAATCAAGGGGTTGCTATAAGCATTAAGATTTGATGTGGTATATGGCCGGCCGGGGCCACGCATTCTTGCAGCCTAGTTTGGTTTGCAATTGTAGTAGCCTCAATGTAATTTCCATGGAATGACTGATTCAGTTGTAAGACGTTCGTTTCTTCATTTTTTTTAGTGGGAGTTCTTTCCTTCTCCTTAGTACAAAGACATACAAAGACATACAAAGCTTTTGCGTGTTCTTAGACAACAAGGTCAACAACTCCCGAAACTACACTGGCGTCCTCTGACCGAACATGATTATGGGTTGTTAGGAGATATTGTAACTATTTCCATCTCTATCTTATCTCTCTCTTTTCTTGATTCTCAAGTTGTTATCCCAACCGAATTTATGCTTATCAGGGAGATGCCCCTGCCTATATTAACACGTAGCCGTCGCCTCCAACGAGGTACGATGTTCTCCACTCGTTTACATGGTATACAGAGCCTCCGCTATCCACCGCATCTAGCAAAACCAATCGCCAGCAATGTCGTCCTCCTCAAGCATCGTCCAGGCCGCCCCTCCCGGGCAGGTCGCCGAGAAGCTCACCCACACCAACTACGTTCTGTGGCGTGCGCAGGTGACACCGCAGCTGAGGGGAGCTGGCTACTTCGGCTACGTTGACGGAACTACGCCGGAGCCCGTCAAGTTCCTCATCACGAAGGACAAAGACGGGAAGGAGGAGCAAACGCTCAATCCTCTCCATCCAATCTGGTTCAGAGAAGGGCAACGGGTACTCGGATACTTGCTCAATACCCTCACCAAGGAAGTCCTTGTGCAGGTCACATCCATAGCCACGCCGCACGAGCTCTGGGCAGCCCTTGCCCACATGTTCTCGTCGCAGTCCAGAGCTCGCGTCAACAACATGAGAGTCGCGCTCTCCACGGCGCAGAAGGGGACGCAATCGGTGGCCGCCTACTTCGCCCACATGAGGTCGCTTGTAGATGAGCTCGCAGCCGCCGGGAAGCCAATCGATGATGATGAGCTTGTCTCCTACATCACCGCCGGCCTCGACATGGAGTACCAGCCCCTCGTCTCCGTCAACGACGCCCGCACCGACACCATCAGCCTCGACGACCTCTACTCTCAGATGAGCAACTTCGATCAGCGCCTTGCCCTCTACAACGCGGCGGGATCCGGTGGGGGCTTCAAGTCCTCCGCCAATGCAGCCTCTCACGGCCGCGGCGGCGGTGGCTCGTCTCGCTATCGCGGACCGCAGCGCAGCAAGGGCAAGCCGTCGGGTGGCGGAAACAGCAGCGGCGGCAACCCCTCTCACGGCGGCAACGACGGCGGCGGCGGGCGGCCCTCCAACATCAACAAAAAGGGCCGCCGCGGCGGCAAGCCTCGTGCAGGTCCGGACGTCCCACGCTGCCAAATTTGCGGCAAGCCGGGCCACACCGCATGAGACTGCTGGTACCGCTACGAGGAAGACGGCGAATCTTCCCAAGATGAGAAGGTCGCAGGGGCAGCAGATGGCTCCTATGGCATCGATACAAATTGGTATGTGGACAGCGGCGCGACGGAACACATCACAGGCGAGCTGGAAAAAGTGACCGTACGTGAGAAATACCGCAGGCAAGACCAAGTTCATACTGCCAACGGAGAAGGTATGAGTATTAGTCACGTTGGTCATTCAGTAATAAAAACTCCCCATAAAAATATTCGTCTCAGATTTTTTTTGCATGTTCCTAGTGCTACGAAAAATCTCCTTTCCGTTCATCGCATTGCCATTGATAATCATGTATTCCTTGAATTTCATCCGTTTTTCTTTTTGATCAAGGATCAGGTCACGAAGAAAATCCTTTATCGAGGTAGATGCGTTCGAGGGCTTTACCCGTTGATTCCGGAGCTTAGGAGATTGAATAAACAAGCCTATGGTGTTACCAAAGTCTCTTCAACACGGTGGCACGATAGATTAGGACATGCATCTTTTTCTTTAATCGAGCAATTGCTTAAGAAGAATAAGCTCCCGTGTTTGTTGGTGAGCGTAGCTGTGAAACAATTTTTGATTCATGTCAACGTGCTAAGAGTCATCAATTACCTTATCCTGTGTCTACAAGTGTTTTCACCAAACCTCTTGAACTCATTTTTTCCGATGTTTGGGGTCCTGCCCCTACCTCTGTTGGTAGACACACCTATTATGTGAGCTTTATTGATGACTTTAGCAAATACACTTGGATCTATCTCATCAAAAAGAGGTCTGATGTGTTTCAAGTTTTTCACAATTTCCAAGCACTCGTAGAAAGAAAATTTGATTGCAAAATTCTAGCTCTACAATCTGATTGGGGAGGGGAATGTAGAAACCTAAATTCCTTCTTTCAACAGATTGGCATATCTCATCATGTGTCATGTCCCCATGCTCATCAACAGAACGGATCTGCTGAACGTAAGCACAGACACATCGTTGAAGTAGGCCTAGCTTTGCTTGCTGCCGCATCCATGCCATTAAAATTCTGGGATGAAGCTTTTCTTACCGCAGTTCATCTTATCAATATGTTGCCTAGTCGTGTCATCAACAATGAAACTCCGGTAGAACGCCTCCTTCACACCAAACCCGATTACACATCGTTACGGGTGTTTGGATGTGCTTGTTGGCCAAACCTTCACCCCTATAGCAATCGCAAGGTCATGTTCCGTTCCAAACAATGTGTCTTTCTCGGTTACAGTCCACAACATAAAGGTGTAAAATGCCTTGATGTATCCACTGGTCGTGTCTACATCTCTCGTGAGGTCTACATCTCTCGTGACGTTGTGTTTGATGAGACTGTTTTTCCTTTTGCACATCTTCAACCAAATGCCGGCGCTCTTCTTCAAAAAGAAATTCTTCTTCTACCATCTCATCTCACCAGCATTGATAATGGGGATGATTTAAATACTGATGATCAATTGTTGACTAATCCTCCTACTAATGGTGAACATGAGTGTTGTGATGAAACAGAAAAAAATGGTGCAGAAAATGATGAAGAAATTGGCCAGAATCGTCATTTTATGTCTACTGGACAAAGCAGCAGCGGTACAGAGGCGAATCAGCCTCGGGATCCGGGCGCATCAGCCGCGGGATCCGCCCCAGACGCGACAGACGGATCCGCCCCGGGCTCCGCGCCGCGCCAGGCCAGCAGCAGCCCGGTCGACTGTGCCAGCCAGCGCCAATCGGCCGACCGTGTCGCCCCGCGCCAATCACCAGACGCCACGCGGCCCCATCACGAGCCGCCCGCGCCTGGTCGGTTCGGCGCCGAACCGCGCTACTATGCGCGGCGCACATCGCAGTGAGACCAGGGCTCGGAGTCCCGCGTCGATTCCGCCGAGGCCCCCTCATCATCAACTCATCATGAGCCGGCCACTGATGCGGGCGCAGGTGCGGGATCCTCTATGCCGCCTTCCTCCTCTGCGTCACGTACTCTGGCCATAGAAGATCCCGCTCGGTCGCCCTCGTCCGACAGGCCTCCTTCGGGATCTGCGGCTGCTCCAGGCACGGGATATTCTGCACCTCCAGGCGCGGGATCTTCTGCGCCGGTTTCTTCACCACCACGGACCAGGCTTCAAAGGGGAGTAATCCAACCCAAAAATTACAAACATATAGCAAAATTTGGATATGCTTGTAACACAAATGAACCACATACTGTTCCACATACTGTTGCAGAAGCCTTGAGTGATCCACGGTGGCAGAAGGCTATGGAAGATGAGTACATGGCGCTCCACAAAAATAAAACTTGGCACTTAGTTCCTGCATGTCAAGGCAAAGGTAAAAATGTGATTGATTGCAAATGGGTCTTTAGAATCAAAAAGAAATCTGATGGAACCATAGATCGCTATAAAGCTAGACTAGTTGCAAAGGGCTTTAAGCAAAGGTATGGCATAGACTATGAGGACACATTCAGTCCTGTTGTAAAGGCTGCCACTATACGTCTTGTTTTGTCTATTGCCATGTCCAGGGGATGGAGCCTACGATAGCTAGATGTGCAGAATGCGTTTCTCCATGGTGTTCTGGAAGAGGAAGTGTTCATGAGACAACCTCCTGGGTTTGAGGACAGAAATAAACCCCTTCATGTGTGCAAGCTTGATAAGGCCTTATATGGACTGAAGCAAGCTCCTAGAGCATGGTATTCCAGGTTGAGCTCAAAACTCCAAGCACTTGGGTTTGCTCCCTCCAAGTCTGACACCTCATTGTTCATTTATAATAAGTCAAATACCTCTATATTTGTGCTTATATATGTTGATGATATCATAGTCACAAGTTCATCAGATGAGGCTGTTACAGGACTATTAAAGGATTTGAACTCTGAGTTTGCTCTTAAGGATGTAGGAGACTTGCATTATTTTCTTGGTATTGAAGTGAAGAAAGATGGAGATGACCTTCATCTATCCCAAGAGAAATATGCAACTGATCTTGTAGCTAGAGCAGGGTTGCAGGGTTGTAAGCCAGCATCAACACCATTGTCTAGCTCAGAAAAATTGTCCTTGTCAGAAGGAGAACTCTTGAATCAAGAGGATAGCACCAGGTACAGAAGTATGGTTGGTGCATTACAATACTTAACTCTGACTAGGCCTGATATTTCTTTTGCTGTCAACAAAGTATGTCAATTTCTTCATGCACCCACTACAGTACATTTGACAGCTGCAAAACGCATACTTAGATATGTTAAAAATACCTTGAGCATTGGACTAACATTCAGCAAGTCACCATCAACTCTTGTCAGTGCATTCTCTGACTCTGATTGGGCAGGTTGTCTAGATGACAGACGCTCAACAGGTGGCTTTGCAGTGTTCTTTGGTCCAAATCTGGTTTCTTGGTGTGCCAAGAAACAAGCTACTGTGTCCAGATCTAGCACAGAAGCAGAGTACAAGGCACTAGCAAATGCTACTGCAGAAATTATTTGGGTTCAGTCTTTGCTGAAAGAGCTTGGGATACGTTGCAAACAGGCTCCATGCTTATGGTGTGACAATCTTGGTGCCACTTACCTTTCTGCTAACCCAGTTTTTCATGCAAGGACCAAACATATCGAAATAGATTTTCATTTTGTCAGAGAAAGAGTTGCTGCCAAGAAATTGGACATTCGATTTATTCATTCTCAAGATCAAGTTGCAGATGGTTTTACCAAGGCCTTACCTACAAGAAGCTTTGAAGAATTTAAACGTAATCTCAACTTGTCCAAGTTGTGATTATGGGAGGGTGTTAAACAACGTGTTGCATATGGCACACAGGGGCGCACCGGCCAGGACTCCAGCCGGACTAGTTAGGTAGAGGTTGTTAGGAGATATTGTAACTATTTCCATCTCTATCTTATCTCTCTCTTTTCTTGATTCTCAAGTTGTAATCCCAACCGAATGTATGCTTATCAGGGAGATGCCCCTGCCTATATTAACACGTAGCCGTCGCCTCCAACGAGGTACGACGTTCTCCACTCGTTTACAGTCGCCAACTCTTGGGATGTGATTCTGCAGTAGTGTTCAGTTAGAGACTACAACTACATTCAGGTAGAAGGAAATAAAAGGGCAATGCAACCAAAAGAAAGAAAAATGTACTGATATGCATACCTTTCGATGAATGCCAATTATGTTACCATTATTTCCAATTACAACAACGGTATTCCATATAATCTCTCCATGGTTTATATCCCTTTCGAGGATCGGGCTAACAATTACCATGTTATATTTCTGTGCAAGTTCTTGAAGAAACTTAGTAGATTCTCCATCAATGGGCTCAGCAAACTCGCACCATCGTTTTTCACGCGTGCAGAAGGCAAATGGCATTGTCCATGCTTCCTGAAATTTGAGGGTATGAATCACAACAAATGATCTGCTTCTGTGGGAATATAAGCAAACATATCTCAATATTATAGCTAGTTTGGACTGGCTTAAGCTTTTCTAAGAAGCTAGCTTTTGGTGCTTCGAAGCCCAAAAAGGTAGCATCTCATAGAAGGTGGCGAAGCTATTTGGTAAGAAGTATCGGCCTATAAGGTTCGTTTGCATAAAGGGATGTTTTTTTGAGTAATCGCAAATGGAAGGATTTTTTTCCTTCAGTGTTGCTTGGAATGGGAGAAGGGAGAGATTCCGAAGCCACAGAAGCGGCTACTCGATAGCTTCTGGCTTATTTAAATAGGTGGGCTTCAGTTTCTCAAGATGATGGGCAGAGAAAGCGAGTGTTTAATTAAAGCTTTAGCTTTTCTTAGCTGGCAGAAGTTGAAGCTCAGGATATGTCAAGCAGAGTCTCATACACTTTGACTAATAGGACACCAGGTTTGAAAACAAAGATGTAGAAAAGAGTTACTAGTACAAGAGAACACCACAAGTAAATCACCAATGTTAGAAGTACCTGTAAGCACAAAATATTGACACCAGAAGCACCAGCTGCACCTATGATGGGTTTTACTTTCTCCATGATAGACTTCTTTTGATCAGCAAAATGACAAGTCGTTGGAACAGCAATTGAGTTCTGAATTAGACCAACTCGAACAATTCGGGGTTGCCTCATTTGCTCTTTGTCAGCGTTAAAACTGAATGCCTGTCATACAAGTAGCTAACAGTTCAAAACTTCCAAAAAAGAGGAAACAAACAAATAGTTTCAAGTTGTTAGGTACTGCTGGTTTTCGAAATAGGATGTCCAGTAATTACGTATTTAAAATGAAGGCAATTTATTCATAGATAACCTGCACATCAAAATTATGCGCCTGGGCAAGATCAGTGGTGGCCCCAGGCAGGGAAATAGCCTCGAGAGGGTGTGCACAATTCAGCCCCAAAAGCAACCGGCTTGCCTCCTGTCACCAGATGGAGGATATATATAAGTTAAAGAAAGCCCAGTGTAAGCAAATCGAGCCTAAATAGATTCCTAAAACAAAATGAAACCAAATACCATGAGTATATCGGAAATAAAGTAGAGGGTGAAAAATACAGGTACCTGAATACCACCAGATCAGAAACAGAAATTCACATAGTGGCACAATTTGGACAGTTTCAGAGATATAAACGTCCTATTGGATCAGGCATAGTTAAACTCCATGGCCTCGGATCTCGTGAAATAACAAACAGGAGTATCTTTGACTAGGAGCCATGGGAATACATACAAATTCCTTGAATGTTTTGATAGGAAACGGATTTGATTTCGATGTAAAATGTGACGAGCCTTGAGTTGAATCATTAACAGGTGCTACATAGTTTTTTTTTTCCGCAGTGAATCAATTATTTCGATAGTTGTTGAGGTTGGTCGATACAATATTATGGACTAAACCACGCAGTGCCATTACCTCGAGATGCTTTTCGTTTGTACTGTACAAATAAATACTGTATTTCCAAATTCAGCCAAGCAGGCGGAGCGAGTGGTAGGGAGCCAGCGAGGGTCGGGTACCTTGAAGAGGTCGGGGGAGAGGTTGGACTGGAGGAGCCTGTGCAGCGATTCGTAGCCTCCGATCGACCCCGCCGCCTTCCCCTTCCCCTGCTCCTCTCCCTGCGGCGGCTTGCCGTTGGAGCTCTCCATCCCTACGCAAGACGGCAAGAGAGAGAAGCGAAGCGAGGACTCTCTCTCTCTCTCTCTCTCTCTCTCTCGTGATTGATGATTTCTCCTTGCTCGTCTCGTTAGGGTAAAAACGCTCTTATATTTATATTATGGGACGGAGGGAGTACTACAGGAGCACATGTGATTTGATTCCGTTGGCGTTGTTTGACTGGATAATCATCACATCGCATGTGGCCTGATCATGTCATGTCATCCTCCTCGTATCATTAGCACTGCCGAACAGAGGGAGGCAGAGAGAACCAGGGAGGAATACGCAAACCAGGAAGGAAAGCGTAGTACCGTTACGAAGGCGGGTTCCGTGGAATGGAATCGCAAAACGGACGGCTCAAATAGCAAGCAGCAGATAGGCCGCGCGATAGCGTAAACCCCCCGCCCCTGAGCTACTACCTTCGCCATGGCGGCCGCCGCTGCCGCCTGCCGCCTTCTCCGGCTGGCACCGCGCCGTCTCCGGAGCCCGAGGCATTCCCTCTTTCCTACGCCACTCGCGCTCTCCTCGGGTTGGCGCCGCTACTGCGCCGCCGCGCCCCCCGTCGCGGCAGCGGCGACGCCCACGGGGGACGCCGTGGGGGAGTTCCGCCGGAGGATCAGGGTGGCGGAAGTGAAGGGCGGGGAGGACCAAGGCGCCGCCTGGGTCGGGAAGGAGCTTACCGTGCGCGGGTGGGTGCGCACCTGCCGCGCCCAGAGGACCGTCACATTCGTCGAGGTATTCTGGCTGGGCGACACTCTTGCTGCTGCTATAGTTGCCAATTTCCATGGTCCATTTTCTATAGTTTCCATGCCAGGCGTATAGTTTTGTTTCTGCGGAAATGTTGATGCTATTACCAGCTTTGCTTGATGATCCAAGACTTCGATAGTTGAGGAGAGGTCTATCTAGTTTGTATGTCCTTAACTTTGGATAGCTTGGTTTCATCTGTTGTGGTGCAGTATATGATATCTTAAACTCACCATGGTATGCCTGTGTGTGTTTCCTGGAAAAAATGGATTCTGAGCTTAGAAATATATTTTTCAGAGATTGGGTCACAATGGTTTCTCCAAATAAGATTAGGGACCCTTATATAGGCACTAGCAAGTAAGAGCAACTCTAGCAGATTCCCTACAATTTGGGCCTTTAAAACTTTCTTGCTGCTCCCTTTATAATTTTTGAAAGACTCTGGAGGTTCTGTGCAAAGAGTCTGTAAAACCAAGCCTTTATAAATTTGAGCCCACATGTGGGTGGGAAGGGAAAAAAAAATCCCCTTCTTCGACCTCTCCATGCCCCTTCTCCCCACTCCAACGGCAGCGGTCGAATATGCGGCTACAGGCAGGAGGTAGTTGAGGTGAAATTTCCTTGCGGCCAACCGCAGGAAGATATAAAGTGTACTCTAAAAACTCCTCCCCAGCCTCTAAATATAAAGGCTGGTGGACTGTTTTAGAGTGCCTTTAAAAAAAATTAAGGATAGAGTGAGGTTTTGGGAATCTGCTAGAGTGGAAAATTGCCCTCTCTTCTTTATAACAGCCATTATTTTAAAGATCGGGGGAATTTAGGGAATCTGCTAGAGTTGCTCTAACAAGTCTAGACTGTGTATTCTCTTTCCACCACGTATTGGATAGCTAGCCTGAGTCCTGATTGCCACTTATAGGGTTTCTTAGGTGAGTTAGGAGTTTAGAAAATCTTTCCTTGGCCAGCCTTGTGTTAGTCACAAAAGAGACCCTCATTCTCATGCATATTATCTTTTCACCACATATTTGATAACTAGCCTGACTGCAACTTATTGGGTTTCTTAGGAGAGTTTGGAGTTTGGAAAATCTTTGTATGGCTAGTCTTGTGCTATGAGGAGAGAGATCTTCGTCCTCATGCAAATTCTCTTTCCACTACATATTTGAAAACTAGCTTGGCTCGCATTTATAGGGTTTCTTAGGTGAGTTAGGAGTTTTGAAAATCTTTTTGTTGACAGTCTTGTGTTAGTCATGAGAGAGGCCCTCATCCTCATGCACTAGTAGAATGATTATACTGGTCTTTGTATACATGATATAACGAATCCAAAGTTCCTCTTACCCTATCACATAAATACATTAGTATGGAGGCTGGACATTTCTCTGGCAAGAGCCCCCTCTCGCACCGTAGGTGAATCTTTGTGGGATTCACATGGTTAACCTTTTGAAACATTGACTACTAATATATTTAGAACTATATAGTTCAACTATGTAAAATAATGTAGTTGGACTTGCAAAGTACTTTGAGAATATTTAATTTTATTCATTTGCTAGCATGATTATAAACTTGGCCAATGTGTTGCATTAGTGACTGAAAAATTAATGCAACTTATTTTTGTCAACGATGGAGTATTATTATTTTTCTTCAAGGGTCTAATAAATCCTGAAACTCTATTATTTAGGTTAATGATGGATCTTGCTTGTCCAATATGCAATGTGTGTTAACTCCTGAAACAGAAGGCTATGACCAGGTATGCACTTGTCTACTTGCTGGATCTAGAAGTTAGAACGTGTTGTATTACTAAACTGCAACTGTTTGGAGGTGCATAGAGTGTAAATGCTGTTTACGCTATGCATCTTCCATTATTCTTATTGTCAGGAAAAATATGTTGATCAATCCAATGGTTACATTGTGAAAACAGCTGGGCCCACTCTGATATTTGCTCTATGCCACCAACAAATCTTAATCAGATTGGCAATAATACCTCTATTACATATTTTAATATCCACTTGGACAAGGACACAGTAACTTAAAGAATAAAGAGTTACTGACGTGCCTCCAGCATGCACCTCAACTCTGGGCTTGTTGTGCATAGTAAACTTTATTTGAATGGGGTAAAGTAGTGAAGAATTACCCATAATTTTGGATGTTGTGATCTGTCAATTTTGTCTATGCTTCTTATTATACATACAAGTAATTGCTGTTAATGCTTAAATGATTGTAATACATTTCACTGGTCAATCTTTTCGATGATGGATGTCAGATAGACTCTATCAATACAGGGGCCTCAGTGTTAGTGGAGGGAGTTGTAGCAAGCAGCCAAGGCGGTAAGCAGAAAGTGGAGCTAAAGGTTTCAAAGATCATTGTGGTAATGTTTCATTCTGCTTATTTTTCTTTACTTTTCCTTTTTGCAGTGCATGCCTCCAAATTTCGGCCTAAATTCTGCATTTCTGCTTAAACGTCAATACTTCCTATTTTGCACGGGAAATAGTTGCTAAGTACTACCTCTGTCCGGGTTTATTAATCCCCATCGTATTTTGGGTCAAAGTTTGACCACATATTTGACTAGCAAAACATTAATGCATGTCATCAAAAATTATATTGTTGGATTCATATTTGAATGTAGTTTCCATTGATATTATTTTTGCTACATATAACTTATACTCCCTCCGTCCCATAATATAAGAGCGTTTTTGACACTACAGTGTAGTGTCAAAAACGCTCTTATATTATGGGACGGAGGGAGTATTTTATTAGTTAAAGTTATGGTCAAAATATGACCCAAAATACGAGGGGGACTAGTAAGTTACGATGTCTCTTTTGAATGGTAATAATGTCGCTAATAAGGATTGTTACAGCCAAGTTGTTACGTGCACACATATAGGATCAGGTAATATTCGAGTAATAAATATGTAATGTTATTTAAATAGGGAGGAGAGTTATTTAGACAGGGAAGAGAGTTATTTAGATAGGAAAGAGAGAGGATTAGAGTTAGAGATCGAAACTGTATCCTTTGGTTGTTACTTAGGGCTCAAGTTGTATGAGGGACATCTGGCAGGCTCTACTAGTCTGTCGATGAACTGCTTGGTGGATTTAACAAGAAATAGCCTAAACAGAGGATGATCATGAAAGATTTCCGTCAACTTTAGATACACGTTTCATGTTAGCCAGAACATGGCGGCTAGGGTTTATACCCGGATACAGGAAGATGAGCTCTACCTGTCCAGATCCGCGGCTTAAATAGCCTAACAAGCGGTAAAAGAAGAGAAATGCACTGAAAAGTAAAAGTGGAGCTACAGTGGATTTTAAACAGGGACGGGTGAAGTCTTGTGAGCCGTTGGATGCTTGATGAAGGGTGGAGGAGCATAGTAACTCTCGTCGAACCGGTACGCTGTCATTGGATGCTAATCGGACGGCATAGGTGAGTCGAAGATGGTGCGCTCCAGCAGGCCAGAATGTTCAGTTAGAAACAGTAAAATTGTCGAATTTTCAGTCAAGACCGCAGGGGCCTGGCAGTTCCGCCTTCTCGAGCTCAGACTTGTCCACTAGGCTGAAATCCTGGAAAGGCCTTATGAATGAAAGTTGAGTCTTCCCAAGTAGCTTGTTCTTGAGGCAAGTTCTTCCACTTAATCAACCATTGCAGCACTGGTATGCTGGTTTCTCCCTGCACCCTTGGTATGCTCTTTCTCTCCAGCAGAGCTTCAGGCTCAATGAAAGTTGTGCCATCTGGGTTGAGCAGATGCAGTTATGGGTTTGGTATAACTGCCGCACCAAGGTGCTTCTTTAATTGGTTCACATGGAAGGTGTCATGTAATTTGCAATTATCTGGAACGAGTAACCTATAGGAGACAACACCCACTTTTGTCAGTACTCTAAATGGCCCATAGTACTTGGAATGTAACTTCAAGTGTTTGTGAATGCTGAGAGGTGTGTCTGTAAGGTTGGAGTTTTATATAGACCATATCTCCCACTGACAGCACTCTTTCCACTCTTTTCTTGTCTGCAAAGTATTTCATTCTTTCATTAGCTTTCAGCAGGTTTTGCCTGTTGGCAATTTCTTCCCGAGTGCAAATAAAATTTGGTGTTTGCTCAGGAGGATATAAGGCTGCTTCAGCAATCATATTTGGAGGTCTACCATACACCGCTTGGAATGGTGTCATTTTGAGGGATGTGTGGTAGCTTGTGTTGTACCACCACTCAGCAAGAGATAGCCAATTGTTCCACTTAGTTGGTTGTGCAAAGGCCATACACCTTAAGTAATTTTCCAAGCGTTGGTTTACTCTTTCTGTTTGGCCATCAGTTTGTGGATGGTATGATGTATTGAAGTGGAGTTTGACATCCATTGCTTTAAACATTTTCTGCCACGGAGCACTAGTAAAAATCCTGTCTCTGTCTGTCACAATTACACAAGGAAGCCCATGTAATTTAAAGATGTTGTCAATGAAAGCTCTTGCCACAGATAGGAGAGTAATTGGGTGAGTCATTGCTACAGATAGGACATGATTTACCCAGGTTTGGGCCCTTCGGGAGGAGGTAAGACATTACTCCTTCCTTTGGTGGTTGTATTGCTCGAGTACTCAACGACAATCGGGAGGATCGCCGAGAGATCGTTTTCCTGGGTTAAAAGCTCTCGACCTTGGCGATGGACAGGAAGAGGATGGTGGTAGGTGAGAACCCTAGCTCTAGGATGATCTGGAATGTGTTGGATCACCCGAGAAGGACCCCAGCTTGCCTTATATACCTGGCCGAGCTAGGGTTACATGGCGGGGGTCGGATGGCCGGTGGGCTCGTTCCCTTTGATCCCGCCGGACTATGCCGTGCGCTGGTGACTTCCTGCTCCGGTGTCTCCCAAGTTGATGTGGCCCGGGCTGATGCTTGGGCCCAAGTGGCTGACTCGGCACCTTGATAGAAGGCATGGCCGCGTGGTACCCGGCTGGCGTTCCGGCTGGCATGCCCGGGTGGCATCCCCTCGTCACTAGCTATCAGTATATTATCTCCCTCCTTTGTCCTCACTAACCAATGTTCTACTACCCAATCTACTAGGCCGCACTGTCTGCCCATCTTTAGTGGTGGTTACCCAGTTTGTTTCACAAGTGAAGCCTCCTATGATGAGTAATTTTTTTGATGGATTTTAAGTTGTAACATACATGGCAGGAAGACTGTCCTCTTCGCTATCTTTAGGAAACTCTGATGAACTGGTAATGTTGATTGTGCATCCGCAGTTGCCTTGTTGTTTTGTCAGGTTGTAGACAAAAATCACACATAAGCATACTTCTATTTTTCTTTTGTATTCTGATATAGTTTTTTTACCTTTTCATCTTGCAGATTGGGGAGAGTGATCCCACATCTTTTCCTATACAGAAGAAACGAGCATCAAGAGAATTTCTGAGGACTGTTGCACATCTCCGTCCTCGGACAAACACTTTTGGTGCAGTATGGTTTTACTCATTGCTCGCTCTTCCATTTTTCTGCTTCTTTTCCTTATTCTTGAGGAATTACCAAGTTTGATAATGTTTTGACTTTTGTGTTCAGTTTAGAGATGCATAAGTCATGAGTCGTAGATATTATCTATACCCTTTTGTTCCATTACTTGACCACAAACTTGCCTGCTGTTTCTATTAAATCAGCGTATAAGCTAGCATGCAAGTTATAGCATGGTTGGTTATGCAAAGAATTCAGAATAGGCGACTATATGTAGTCCTGCTGAGCTGTTTGACAAATTTAGCAATGCAAACCATTTGTAGGACTGCAGCAGATACGCCAAGGCAATGTGTGTGATTCTCTTGTTTTTATGGACATGTTGATAGTTTTATGTGTTAACACAAAATGAATTCTGGTTTGGAGCATGTCTTTCTTACGATGCAGTTACAGATAGAAGATGCTAGCTAGGGCTTCTATGCTTCTTCCGTACTATATAAATTTCTAATGTGGATTTCTTACCGACCTTTGGTGCTCATTTAGGTGGCAAGAGTAAGAAATGCTCTGGCATATGCAACTCATAAATTTTTTCAAGACAGTGGATTTATTTGGGTATCAAGCCCTATTATTACTGCCTCAGATTGTGAAGGAGCGGGGGAGCAGTTCTATGTCACTACTTTGGTTAGTATTTCTTCAATAAGCTTCTATAGATAGATTAGGTGTGTTTTAAAACTTACTTGTTGTGTGGAATGTTGCTCACCATGTGTTTCTGAGTGCTGATTTGTTGTGTTCATATCTAGTACCTAGTATCTAATATACCTAAGAAGTTCATCCCCAGTCCCCACTATCTTATTTTTCTTAACATGCAGCCTATCCACCTCATCACACATGCCCCACACATGCCACCTCCCATTTAAATGCACATGCAAGTCATCCACATCATCAACTGCATGTAACCAATCAATGTTTCACTTTCCAATTTCCACCACACGCACACCCTCCACATCATCAAGCGTCATGCAACCATTCAACTTTCCACTTTCCACCACATGCAAGCCCTCAACATCATCAAGCACATGAAAACCCTCCACATCATTAATTTTTATTTTTATGTTTCAACAATAAATAATTGAACTTGAATGTCACAAGACAATATAACATGCATCCACCCTCCATTTACCTCTAAGTTGAATGTGGTGCAGTACTATTCTCATATATTACTAGTTGACTACCCGTGCGTTGCCACGGGACACCATACCCTACCAACAAGACAAATGTTGCTCCTTCTCCACCCTGTTTTATCTCAAACCACTCCTTTGCTCTAGCTTCGGTGTCGTCACTCTACTTCACTCCAGAAAACTCCAATATGACATGATATGTTAGCGTTTACGATGTGTGTCATTTGCTTTTTGTACGGATTGGTAATGCTCATGTGTAGGTGTATGTTTCTGTGAAAATTCATATTTTGGATTAACTAGACCATTCAAACGAAAGCTTCATGTATTATCCAAACCTGAATTTATTGTGATAACTCATCAAAGGGAGTGAAGCAAAATAATACCGAGTTGGGAAGATGAAAACTAAAAGATGGACAAAGTTGTTCTAAAATCTGATAATGATATAAGAACTGAACATAATTCGGTCGATATATGCTTGCCCACTAAACATAATTTGAACCACAAAGAAACATGTAAAAAATAAACTAAGTGCATATTGGTTGCTAGATTGTTTATATACAACCTAGAGTGAAGTTTTCTGGCCATATATTGAGCCGAAAGGTCTTTCCCTTCAGAATATAAATTTGTTCACAAAATCCTATGTCTTATTCCCACTCAACTCCCTTCCTAGCAATCACCATGTCCATTTCCCCACACTTAAGTGCCACCTGAAATACAAGAAGATAAAGTATCATGATGATCTTTCTCATGCTTGGCTACTTCTCTGTCTCATCCTCATCTGTGCGCTTGCAATAGCTTCCTTTTTATGTATGCATTTCTTCCTAGTCCAGTGAATAGTTGCCGAGCTCTTATTTTTTCCTACAAGAAATGCTTACATGTGAAGGGCACACGTTAAATCAAGGAGGACATGTGACAATCGCAACATCCCTGCAACCCACACTCATTAATGTGGACAATTGTGCAATCAAATTTGTTCCGGGCTTCACATCAACCAATGCCTCGGCAGGGGTGAAGGAACTGGGAAAAGTTTAATGTAAACAAAACACAACTCAGAATGAAAAAACACAAATCACCTCATGAATCTGGCTTTGAATTCGCCTTATTAGCGCTATCACTTTGTCATTTCTGTTTATGGGGCTCAAAAAGTTTTAAGACCAGGGAGACTCCGCTCCGTGGGAAGCTTATGAATTCATCATCATGCTATAATATTATTGTTCCCTAAAAAGAATAAGGAATAAAGAAGTAAAAAAAGCTAAGCTTAGATTCATGGCTCCAACTTTACCCAGAAACATCTCAAGTATATGTATGTACAAAAACTACATGCCATCATATGTGGTACTCCCTTTGTAAAGAAATATAAGAGCGTTTACATTATTACTTTAGTTATGTAAAAATTTAAGTCCTAATGACCTTCAGTCTCAAGTAGTATGAGCTAGCAACTCTGTCTTTCCCTCTCTCTAGTTCTAAATATGAACAACAGAGTAACAAAAGGCATGTGATTTCTCAGTCTCCTCATCTTTACATAGTTCAGAATTCATACACATGATGTATTGTTATCCATTGTGCTCGGCTAGCTACAGAATGTACATTCTCCTCAGCCCCTATTACTCAATTTATTTCTGATGGTAAGGCATATATATAGCCTTGTGGATAGAAACATAGGGACACCAGCATGCAACATAGCCATTGTTCTAAAAAAAATTGTATGCATGCACACAAACTCTATGCAATAAACAAAACTGAGACTCAGTAGCTACTTGAGTATATATACTTAATCACGTGTATAGATCCGGTTACACTACAAGTCCTATGTTTAGTGCCTCTTGTAGTACAAAATGTACTAAAAACAACATAGAAAATAATAGCTCATTAAGGTGCAACATTTTCATCATTACTTCATGGAGAATGAATTAATGCATACTCCAGTTTACTGAACTGAAAGTGCATGCTCATAAATAAAAATCTACTTGTTTCAAAAAAATAATATAAATTGACTACTGTAAATAAAATAGCTAGTAAAAAAAATCTTAGTAGTCAAACAGAAAGGTCATATGGTCCCTTAGCAGTTCATATATGATTAAAACTGTAAGAATATTAAATCGAGGCATTCTAATCATGGAGATTATATAGTTCTGCAACAATTCATTTATGATCAAAACTATCTGACAATATTCAAAGAGATTGGTTCACACCAACAAAAGGTAGTAAAAATAATAGTTGGCGGTACACAGGTATGGACCTTAAATATGTATATGAATATCAAGGAAAGATGTGCTCAAAAATCTTAACTAAAAACATAGAAAACAATACCTAATTAAGGCGCAACATTTTTGTCATTCTTCATGGAGAATGAATTACCATACTCCAGTTTACTGAACTGCAAGTGCATGATCATAAATATAAATCTACTTGTTTCAAAAAATAAATATAAATCGACCACTTCAAGTAAAATAGCTTGTAAAAAAATCGTAGTAGTAAAACAGAAAGGTCGTATGGTTCCTTAGCAGTTCATATATGGTTAAAACTGTAAGAATATTAAATGGAGGTATATTTTTCGGAACCATGCAAGAGAAGTGCATTTGATCATTATAGAAGAAATAATAGTATCTAATCTCAGATTACAAAGCTCAAAAGAAAAGAACGACCTCATCACAACCTACATAGGAAAAGAAGGGAACTGCCGAAACACAAACCATAAACCTTGTCGGACAGAGAGATACAGAACACAAAGCATCAGCCTTGAACCATTCAAACATCAAGTTGTTACGTTCTTGCTGAAAGGAGCATGCGACCAAGATAACAGCGAAGGAAAACTTATTCCTCTTGCCTGAAGCGACCCCATACTTGGCCAAAGGTCCACTGCTCGACGAGGAACTGTCGACCTTTAAAATAAATGCTTGATACTCCCAGAACATGTTCTGAAAAATGGTATAAGCTGAGAAGAACAGAGCAGTTATGTAAAACAAACAACTGTGCAAGACATTTGGCCCCTGCCTTATACCAGTTGTGCGCATCACACTTAATTTGTTCGACGTGCGATCCAAACGGGAGGATTTTCCTTCAAAAACTCTGCTGTATCGTTCCTTCCAAATCGTCCAAACGACCAAGACAATGACAGTGTTTATCATCTTCATCTAATCATGGAGATTATATAGTTCCGCGGCAATTCATTTATGATCAAAACTATCTGATAATATTCAAAGAGATTGGTTCACACCAAAGAAAGGTAGTCACAGTAATAGTTGGTTGCACACAAGTATGGACCTTGAATATGAATATCAAGGAAAATATGTGATAATTAGACCTGGCGGCTGAACCAGGATTTGTTGGACAAAATAAATCTCCTGAAACCAAACATTTTACACTAAAAATAAATGTTCGTATATGTCAATAATTAGTGTAGCAAAGTTGATAACTTGGATTAAGGACATAACACAAAGAAGGTACCATATCTATTTGACGTTCCATAGTAATAACTATCTCCATATTGAAAATACAACAATGAGAACAAGAGCATCAGCTCAAAGAAAGCTTACATCAGTCTCATCTGGGATGTACTCCTACTAAACAACAGCCTTGCCCTAAAGGGAGACCTGGATGCTATCGACCCCCTTCAATCCTGGCACCACCGTCTCTATCGAGATGGAACATGAGCGGCACAAGATGCCCCAAACATCGAACATGAACCTTGACAACAGGAGAAGCGTCGGGGTCACCGTCGACCGCGTGGAGAAGCAGCTCTTTGAGATAACTTTCTCCATTGCTGTTAAAGAATTGGGCAGAACGAGATCATGAAATTACCAGAACATCAAAAAGGCACGTACATGTTACAGATCAGAACCTATTAATAAAGTGCAATTACTGTTACATCTATGTAATGGAGAGGCAGTAGCAGGCCCGTGTCACATGAAAGAAAGGTTAAATCACTACTATTAAACTGAGGGACTGCATTGCTTCGGCCAAATTGCATGCTTCTTCAGTTTGACTGTCAATGAAGAAAACTGCATGCACATATGGATTCAACATCATACCAAATCGAAGGAACCAAGTAATACTCTGCAGCAAGTACTGCTACTCTGTGACGCCCTCCTCCGTATTTTTGCAACCACCTCGGCTTTGGCGTCTCCCTGTTGTTCCACCAAGAACTGCTATACCATGATTGGCTTGTCACCCTTTTTGAACAGGGTGATCATAGGATCCCACTCAGGTGCGAGCCGTGCGGTGTGACAGGGGCGGCGACCATGATGTACGACCCCAGCGTCAGCACGATGACATCTCCACAGCCAGGCTCCCTGTAAGAGCTTGCAGGTTGGAGAAGACGCGTGCCCCGTGGCTGTGAGAGTTGTGGCGCCCCAGGTCGAGCCCACGGACGAACCCCAACGATATTGCATCCAGGTCTCCAGGCGGGCATGCTTGGACGGCTGCGCCGGCGCGTCCCCCCCCCCCCCCCCCCCCCCCTCCGCAGTTGCCGGAGAGAGAGAGAGGGGGGGAGAGGAGGCCCTCGAGGTGCGACGTCGAGAGAGGAGGTCTGGGTGGACGGAGACGGGATGGTTCGGGATTTGGGAGAGAAAGGCATGGGGAGATCGGCATGTGGGGGAGGGATGGAGAAGGTGGAGGACGTGGGGGCTTTTTTTTCCCTAGCTTTTCTTTGACTTGGAACGTGGGTTTTCTTTGGCGATTTTTTCACGCGAGGGATCGTGCGAGGGGGAGGATGGTTGTCGTACGTAGCAGGTCGAACCATCACGACGTTCGATCCTCCTTTAATAGTAGAGATAATTTTATTTTTGATAAGTTCATTGCTAAAAAATTCAGCAGCAACGCGCGGGGCGTTATCTAGTTGTAATAATATTTACCGCCAAACTGAATGACTTTTTTTAAATATTAAGCGCAAGCAATAAACTATTTAGGTTTTTCAGTTGGCTTATCCTCATGTAAAGAATATACATATTGTAGCTTTCGTTATTTCCGTACCTTTGTAGCTGATTAGAGAAACTTCGCATTGTGTTATCAAGTGATGGAAGTAGATGATCTTTGCAACTGGAATTAGCGCCCAAATGATAATGTCTGTTGCACCAGAGGGGATTATCCCCGTGCTAATGTTTGGTGTTTTCTGAACAAGTCTTATTGCTTGACTAAAAAAAGACTGCGACTTATTCCGTATGCAACTAGGATAAGACTAGGACCAGCTAACTGAGTACCACTAGGGAACACCCTGACCAATATGGAGGACTTTGCTGATTCTGACTCTGACTAGGGCTATTACTATGACTTGGAAGCTTGTTCCACTGCTTCTGGTGCTAACTCTCGCTGAGGCTGACACTGGTAGATCTTTCCCAAGAGCATTCACAATAGAAGTGCAAGATAATCACTGAATGAGTGCACTAGTAGATCAGTTGGTATTTGTCATTTGTTCATTTTCGAACGAAATCCAAGTTCTCAGTTATGATGATGTCAAGTTATTGCACTATCGTCGGTCTACACATATTTTGTTATCCATATCTGAAATGATGGTTTTCCATTGAATGATGAGACGCTCTATACTTTGGCATTTTACTACTTGTTTTTCCTCATATAATCGTGTTTAAATTGTTCGATTTTATTTCCTTATGTATTGCAGCTTTCAAATAGTGCTGAAGGCGGCTGCCTAGTCAACAGCATTCCTTCGAAGGATGGAAGGGTCGATTGGTCACAGGTAGTGGTCAAATGTCAAATACCCTTTAGTCCCTATAAGCAATTTTTTATCTGTATCATTCTGGTGATGTATGCTATTGCACATGCTGTTTGATTTAACTGCTGTTCATGTAATCTTAATGCTTCCAATGTTTTGTGTTTTCCTTTAACAATGGTTATTTGCATCCACATATGCTAGGATTTCTTCTGCAAACCAGCATTTCTGACGGTGTCTGGACAACTGAATGGCGAAACATATGCTTCAGCTCTATCTGATGTAACTTCTGTCTGCCTGATTTGTTCGAAACAGCTAACCCTGTAGTTTTTGCCAGCTGTAACCAATCTTCTCATTTCCTTGCGGTCATCGCTTTCTACAGATTTACACATTTGGTCCCACATTTAGGGCTGAAAATTCAAACACTTCAAGGCATTTGGCTGAATTTTGGGTATTTAAACATTCTTCTACATTTGTATTTTGAGAATCTTACATTTGTGAACATTGAATTTACACCTTTTTTTGTGTCATGTATTCTGGGGAAGATGATTGAGCCTGAACTTGCCTTTGCTGATCTAAATGATGACATGGCGTGTGCAAGTGCATATCTCCAGTATGTAGTAGGTGCCCTTGTCTATAGCATGTTGCTTGATACTTTGTGCTTCAGATATGGATGCTCCAAGTTTATTTTCAAGCAGATGTCTACACTTACATCATTTACCTAATTACTGTTCTGTTCAATGCAGGTAAAGTATATTCTTGAGAACTGCAAAGAAGATATGGATTTTTTTGATACATGGGTTGAGAAAGGGATCATAGATAGACTAAATGTATACATCTTATTTATAGCTTCCTTCTGTTGTTGCATATATGGAAGAGGTGTGTATGTCTTTGGTTACGACTGCTGAAATATTGATATGTTTCGTGCTCCCAGAATGTAGCTGAGAAAAACTTTGTTCAGATGTCATATTCTGATGCTATCAAGCTACTTATTGGGTCCAACAAGAAATTCGAGTTCCCGGTAATTCATGACTTATATCAGTAATGTTCTCATTGTTACCTACAGTACAATTTTGGAACTTAGATTCATTGATAGTCTATGGGGTACATACCAAATTAAAAATTCATGACTTATATCAGTAATTCATGACTTATATCAGTAATGTTCTCATTCAAGCAAATGCTTTTGTATAATTAAAAATTGGCTGCATACTTAGCTTGTTTATTGCCAACTCATGGGATTGTAGTTGGGGTACGCTGTCTTTCTGGCTTCAGTGTTGGATGAAATCGCCATGTTAATGTTGAATGAACAAATTTTGATTGCTTGTTATTGAGGATGATGTGTTCTATTCGTATTAGCATGTACAAAATTATCCGTCTTCTTTCTGCTTGTACAGACTTAAGCTCCACATACTGCAAAGTCTTGTTGTATCTTTATATTTTAATGCCCTTTTCTTGAGCAAGCAAGGCTGAAAAGCAGAAATGCTAATGATTATTATTATATATAACTAAAAAGGATCTTTCTGATTCTTCTGAAATGCCTTCCACAGGTGAAGTGGGGGTTGGATCTGCAAAGTGAGCATGAAAGATATATCACAGAAGTCGCATTTGGCGGGCGTCCTGTAATAATTAGAGATTATCCAAAGGTTTGTAATGAACACTTTGCAGTATTTAACTGGTTCAGCAAGAATTTAATAATATCTTAAACTAACTGGCATCATCTTTAGGAAATCAAAGCTTTCTATATGCGACAAAACGATGACGGGAAAACAGTTGCGGCAATGGATCTATTGGTTCCTCGGGTAAGCCCATAGGCAAAACCTGAAACATCGCATCCTAGTAAACTTCTTAGTATATGAACGAATCAAGTTCAAGAGAAGCTTTTATGAATTTGAAGGAATAATTTTGTCATCATATTTTATGTTGTGTTCACTTTCAGGTAGGTGAACTCATAGGAGGAAGCCAAAGAGAAGAACGACTTGATTACCTTGAAGCTCGGCTGGATGAATCAAATCTTAACAAAGATAGCTACTGGTGGTATTTGGATCTGCGGCGATATGGATCAGGTTAAGTATTGTAACCATGCAAAAGTTGATAACATCTGATAGTGCAATTATCTTGCTTTTTGTTTGTTTGTTTGTAACAGATCATTCCAAATGCGTAGGTAGCTATATCTTTGGTGCAGCCTGCCTTTTGTTCTTGTCATGGGAGCTAACGAACTTGAACCTTTTCTGTTACAGTTCCTCATGCTGGTTTTGGCCTTGGATTTGAACGGCTTGTACAGTTTGCAACCGGAATAGACAACATCAGAGACGCCATTCCATTTCCCAGGGTTCCTGGTTCTGCGGAGTTTTAGCACGCAAAAGTGTTCGTGTATAATCTCTAGAAGCATTTTTGCCTGGGATTTGAAGAAAACCTTAGGGTGATTTGTTCATTGTAAAGAGCTCACCTGACTGATTTCTAATCTGGAGGAGCGCACTGTATCAGCAAATTCGTCAAATGCTGTGATTTTAGTCGATGAATTCTTTGTGTATTCAGTAAACAGACAGATAATTTTGCCCTGGGGATCCTGTGGTCCAAAAGATACAAATTGAATGAAGCATTTGTTTAGCTTTTCAGCAAGCTTTTCCGTTATGAGCAACAAGGTTCAAGCTTGAAATTAGTGGAGCTAGGCGCAAGGCAACTTGCATGTGCTGGTATTCTTCTTTTCATCTTAATTACCTCTATCAGTGCTCTACAATCTGATGCTACTCGATCCTATTGCAGTATCTTGTCAGTACGAACATAGTACAGGAGTACTTGTTTACAAAAATCAAACCAAGAGAACTATACAATCTTTGATTTTTGCTGTAGGAACCCTGCGTGTCTAGTCTAGATATTAAAACCATACTGGAGTACAAGCTAGCTAGGCTAGCGTGGAAGCAAGAGTGGTTTCTCTATATCGTCTGCCACTGCCACGACCCTGTCTGCAGGAGGAAGAACTTGGCCTTCTTTCTTCTTTGCCCACAGAACTGCATAAAGGCCGGAGAAAAGAAATACCATCCCTAGTATGCTGCAGCAAAGCAACCCTTCTTCTCCAGCACCCACGTCTGGTACATGATGGACACGGAGCTCACCAGACTACCCTGTTGTGTTGTTAATGTACTATGTCAACCTCAGTACATACTCCCTCCGTCCCATAATATAAGAATGTTTTTGGTGCCAAAAACGTTCTTATATTATGGGACAGACAGAGTACATTATAACGATTTTCCCTAGCTAGCTAGCTAGTTTTGGCAAGCACGCAACGCACCACAAACACAAGGGACAGGATTATTCCGGTGCTGATCTGGGGCGTCCCAGGGCCGAGCCTCCCTGTGGTGACCACCTGGAACATCCCTGTCAGCAAGGCGCCGATCAGTGAGGTCATGGCGCACAGCGTAAAAGGGGCCGGGAAACGGATCAGGGTTTCTGCCTGCAGTTGCATGCATGCATCAGGGCCAAGACATGCAGGACGGCAAGTTTAAGAGTCATTTGTGAGCATGGAAGTGAACCTGCAGGATTATTGTGCCCGAGAGCACGAGCACCGCACCCAGGAGGCACAGGCAGCCGACGACCCAGGCTGCTAGGTCTGGCGATCTTCGGCCTGGTGGAGCGGCGGGGCTCTGCAGGATGCTCATGGTAATGGCTCCCCCCAGGCAGAGAAGGGTCCCCACTATCTTGCCTCTCGTGTACCGGCACTTGAGATCAACCCTCTCAAACCTTTGTACAATTATTTATTTACACAAGATCACACTCGCTGCCTGCCCTCCAAACATTTACCAGACGACGACAACAAATATCATACCGGAGGCAGCCTGCGACAACGAAGATGAATCCCGGGGCCAGGTTCAGCATCGCGGAGGCGATGGCGGGGGATGTCTTCTTCATGCCATCCAGCATGAGGGCTTGGAACACAGTCACCCTGCAGTAAGCAAAATTCATTAATAAATAAAGCATACATACATATATTCATTAACATCTTGTTGGAATATATATAATTGCATACACATGTATGTTTGCTTAGTTTCTTACCCTCCCAGAGACAGCACGACCAACTCAAGGATCAACCTATTGCTCAGCTCCGACGGCCATTTGTTCCTGCCACACATGATGAAAGTAGCAAGGTGGGCTAACGAATTGTTCAACGCATTTGCATGCACGCGAGAGCGGGATACCTCCTACCTGTCGAGGTTGAGGGCGAAAGGGAGGGTGAAGATCCCTGTGGAGAGGCTGCCGAAAGTCACCAGGAAGAGCGGGTCCAGGCCCAGCGCCAGGATCGGCGTCAGCACCACCATGTACGCCGCGCCGGCAAGCTGCACGGCCACCATCCCCAACGAGATCGCCGCGTCCTCCCACCACCGCGCTGCCGCGTCGTGAGAGACGCCGGCCACGGTGGCGGCCATGTATGGCTGCCGCCCGCCCGGGGCGCTATAGCTAACTACTCGCTCGGTCGGTCGTCCGAGGCTGGTTGCCGGCCGGCGGTTGTTTTTCTCTTCCCTCCCCTTGTCTCGGCGTTCGTGGTGCATGCGAGCGGGTGCCCACTCCCTGCTGCGCACGTCTCGCGCTGGCTCTCGCCGTCACTTTTTAGTTTGCTATTTTGAGGCGAGAGCCTCCCTCCCTGTCAGGCCTGAAGTACCTGTTGCTCAAGGAGAATCCTTAACGCTCATGACTGAAGATTTCTAGTACTAACACTTTTACTGTTTAATAGTAGAATGCCCCTGCGTTGTCATGAGCTTTTGAAATATTTTACCGGAGTTGTATATAAATATTATGCATGTTAAATTTGACATGTAGAGACAAGATAGCATGGACACAATCGGGTAATAATTGAAGTCCACTTCACTTGCAATGTAAAATGATAAAAAAATATTGACGATGCATACATATAGAGCGATGATCCAACTAAAAATCCATTACAAATTAAGATATACTTGATGCGATTAAGAAATTCTCGCACAATATCAGAAATGTTATCTTTAGCTTCATTTGCACTATATTTGAGCAAGTATAGTAAAAACTTCTTTCTCAACTCATACCCATCATGCACAAGCAATATATGTAGTTAGCACGAATACTTCACATCAAAGACCTTAAATGTGTAACGGAGAATACTCACCGTGCAAACCAGACGAATGAATTCTTTACCGTTCCACCAAAGCATAAAGAAAAAAAATCGCCAGGCACATCCCTACAATTTCCTAAATTAATATTATCTTTAATATAGTGATAACAAAAATAAACGCTTGTATTTTGAATGTTATGATGATGAAATATATATTTATTACCCGATTGCGCCCGTGCCAGCTGGTGTAAATAACATATAAGTCATAGACACAAATAGATAAATAACAATAAATCATATACACATCAATTGATTAAAAACAATATATCATTATATGCTTGGATAATGAGTTGAGACTGGACGCGGAGTTTTGGTGCTCGGGCTCAGCTGCTCCCTAAATCCCTCTCGTTCGTTCTCGTATGGGGATTCGCATAATGGCGTCTGACAAATCTGCGCTGGTGCGTTTGTAAATTGTTACTAGTGGTTGGGGTGCGCCCCAGGCACACCTCTTGAGGCGGGATTGTGCGCTCTAATCTTGTCTACACACAACAGGGCAGCTAGTTGGGTTCCTAATCTAAGCTTGGTTATGGATGTTGGGCTTCTTCAAACTTCCCAATATTCGGCGTTTAGATTAGGGTGGCCGGTTGGGTCTTGATCTTTAGAAATGACCAACAGTCCTCGATCTCAGCTTACCAAGGAAGAAATAGACACAACATGAATTTAGAAATGACATCTGACATTCATATAAGAGACATTCATTGCAGTCACAACATGAATTTAGAAATGAAAGACATAATTATAAGCCCAAAGATCATTACAGAGGGTTTTTAGTGGCAATCATAGCAAAGAAATTATTCTCAAAATCCTTCATTCCAGGTTATCTGCTGATCACATACTGTTGATCACATAAGAAACAACATCGGCAGGTGTTGCTTCTAGGCTTTATGTTTTTACCTCACATTGATTTGTGCTTGCCACTGTACTTTCTCTATCATAATCATCATCATGTTCATGTATTTTAGAGTCTCTGGTGTGTAGATCATGTAATCACTGCAAGAAAAGATAGGTAATTGCAATATCTGCAATTAACAAAATGTGTTGGCCATATGGGAATATGTTTCTATAAAAGGATAAGAGAAAGCTTTTGTGACAAGTGAGATTTCACCTTTACAGTTGATACAAAACGACGACTGAGCATAATATTTCTTTGGATCCTCGTCTCTAAACCTATTGGCAAAATGTTGCATCACCATATATTAAGATCAAGGGCTTTTGGATTAAAGGAAAATGCAGGAAGTGCTTTTTTAAATGTGAGTTTTAAAATGCAATAGATATTTATCCTAATAGTTGAGGACATAAGCACCAGTTTACTGAAAAAATCATCACTGGGACATATGTAATAATGAACCTCAAATGCAGAATGGAAAGCACCATAAAATTCACTTCCTAGAAACACGTTGTTCGTGGCTATCCGGTTCATTTATTGTGAGCAGCATAACTATTCTTAGTTAGGAAAGGCTTTGTTCGTGGCTGTCCGGTTCACTTACTGTGAGCAACATAACTATTCTTAGGAAGGAAAGGCATGGAGAAATGCAAAATGACAAGATAAAATTCAGAAAATTCTTGTGGGCAACATAACTATTCTTTAGTCATCGATACGATAACTAAATACAAAACAAAATAACATTATTTTTTCATCTAAGAGGACTTTACAAATGCAACAATATTTGTATCTTCTCAAAATGTACAAAGGGGTAGAAGGCAAAAACGAATAAGCATTCACATTGCAATGATACAAATTGGTTGACACTTGTTCTTCAGTTTTGACAATCTTGAGCTAAGACATCTTTAGATATCCAAATACACACTGCATGCTCATCCATAGCTCCTCCGGTCTAGACATGTCCAAGATTAAGAACCAAACAAGCAAACTAAGCAACTTAATTGCTTTTACATGGTCTGCTAGCGTGGTTCGAGGAACCGAAACTTGTAATGAAGTAATGAATCGGATAGAAATAAACCTCAGCAAGTCTACTTCCCTTCCTAGCTAGCTTCGAACCTTGTCCTTTCTCTGTCTATAACAATAAAATAAAAGATGAATACAAGATACTTACTATGTTCTCGTGGTAAACACCAATAACAACACCCTTGCTGGATTCAACGGAGGACCAAGGATATTGACTGTCTTATTTTTAGCTTCTTCCTCACAGGTCTGACAATTTTCATTGCCAGATGGTAATTTGCAGACATCATGAATCCAATACCCACCTCATTGGCACACCGTTTAATACCCTGTCAACAGAAAATGGAATACCAAAAATTAATCCACTAGGTTTTCTTAAGATGAACACAGCAGTGAACCCCGCAAAAAAAAAAAGAACACAACAGTGAACCCCGCAAAAAAAAGGACAGCTAGTCTCTCCGTGCATGACCGAAAGAAAAAAAAATAACTGAGGTGCTGGTCGACTATGCAACTATACAATGCACAAAGCTACCAGATCTGGAATAAATATTACAAAAGAAGGTTGTGACCAACAATCAACTCCATTAGTAAGGATACAGGGCTTATAGATCAAGATCCCAACCGCAAAATGTTCAACAATCCTTGGAAAAATTCCAGAGACGCCCATGGATGGATGGACCTGCTAGTCCTACTCAGCCGGAGTAGCTTGCTTGATTTGGCATGGAACTGAATCCCGCTCATGCCACATCAAGTACCCAAAGCAGCAAGGCAGCGGAATCAATCAGGGCATGGTGGTGGAGCATCCTCAACGCGATGTGGGGAGCCGTCGTGTACTGCTCCAGCTCCATCTGCACCCACCACCACCGCCGGCGGCGACGACAATCTTGTGCGCTTATAGCTTGGTTATGCAAATTGTGCGTTCAAACAACATGGCAAAGTGAAGTTATAGTTGAACAGAACAACATGGCAATTCTACTTTTGCATCAAGAAAATAATAACACCCTCAAGGCGTGAACAGGACACTTCTCTTTGATTAAAGCAATTTAACAAGACAAGAATCAACCTATATCTAAGGCATCAATTCATACGAACACATATGTTAAGAGAAGTTTTTACATATTTGTTCATCGATAGATGCAACATACAAGTATTCCTGGATTTAGATGAAATGCCTAACGCTTGTGCCACCTTTGATCCCCATACTCGTAGCTACAAGCTAGAAACAGTCTAATAAACTATATCCTAGATATGGGAACACAACTGAATACACTTTCATGTGAAAAAAAATTCAAGTAACATTAGAACAGCCGGGTCACATCAGTTGCACCTTATCATGGGATTAACCTGCACACGAAAGCAGGGATCTCAAAGTCAAAGACATGTAAAATCTTTCATGCGAGTTCAGGTTGATGGTTTATCGAAGCTCGTTTCTTACACTGCCATAAATGACATACTACACTGTCATTTCATAGTCATCCTAGTGATTGATTTTTTTGACCAAGAAAGTTTTGCAATTACAGAACAGAACCGGCAAAAGATAGCGAAATATCTTAGAAGTGAATTTCTAGCTCCCATACTCCAATGATCTACTGTTTTCTATTACCCAGATGACCACATTTTTTTCCTTACTTTTTTTGGAGTCAATTGAACAGGGGTAAAACAGCTCCACAAGCGAAGAGAAGGAAGAAGCCACAAATAACTGGAATAAAAGATAACAAAAGAATAGCCCATATAGGATACAAATAGACATGTCAACCTACATATATAATAAACAACAATAGGATTCCTTTCAGAAACACAATTATTACCAGCCAACAAATAGATACAAAATCTTTTTAGAAATAGGAAAATTTTGATTTCATAACCTAATTGTGTTCTTTTCGAGGCACAAAATCCGAAGCCTAAATATAGTTCTACAATCTTGCACCAGTACACCATATTAGCAGCATACCAAATAATGAAATGGCATTGAAACTTTCATCTAGCTAAAAGCAGAGAATATACCATTTGACATGGAGCATCCTATTTGTGCTAGTTTGCATTCTCTCATCATCCTTTTTGATCTTAAATTACTCCTAAAAATAACCAAAAGAAAACATCCAAGGAAATTTTGAATGATTGTAGTGTAGAGAAATCGGAAGCAGCATGGGTGTTCAAGTTCAGTACTGTACCAAATGGCATCATCGCCCACCAAATCCAGCAAGAAGTTCAGTGTGGATGCACCAAATGCCATGAAACAATCTTCCAGTTTGTTTGCTTATTATTGACAAAAAAGAGAAGATACATCATGTGTAATTGATATCATCTAGCACACACGGCATGGATTTATATTGTGTTAATTATATACTCCAATATAAGCCGCGGGTGTTCATCATATTACATGGAAACAAATTTGAAAAGGCAGATAGCACAATCCATATGTATTTAATCCTAAGCCATGGATCTATTAGAAATCATAATAATAGAAAATAAACAAGTAGTTGTATATCTACGATGGAGGGGTTCAAGTATGGGGAGTGGGGAGGCAAGTTGAGGATCTGCTGTACCTAGAGATTTGCAGAGTCAGCAGGAGGAGCAGCAGCAGGATGATCCTATAGGACATCCCGGACGGCGAATCCACGGCGTCTCGTTTGGCTCGTTGTTGTTGTGGGCTTGGAAATACATGGCAGACGTGCTCCTCCTGTCAAGCACTAAAGATGGATGGGCATCTAGGGAGGAAGGAAATAAGAGGGCACAAAAAAGAGGAGGAGAGTGAGGGCTAGCGGCGGGGAGAATCGGCGGCGGCGCACCTCAGATCGCCGTCCTCGTCAATGTTTCCTCTGCTTCGATTTGGCGGTGGCTCATGCTCGTCAGGTTAAGCAGAGGAAGGGGCGGAGCGCTGGCGAGGGCTTGAGGAGGCTGAGCGCAGGCGGGGACTGGAGGGGGCGGAGGCCAAGCCGGGAGATGAAGAGGGAATGAGTGCGAGCTGGAAGGGAAGGGGAGAGGAGGAAGTGTGGAGATGAGGATGTGGGCGTGTGTGCGACTCGATGCGCAGGTTGCCTTCATGGGGAAGGAAGCGAACCCAGGCGGTAGGAGGAAGCTGCCTGGAAATTTCGTTCCTTTTTTTTATTTTCCTATCGCCACAGTAAAAATCGACGTGGACACGACGACGGAGAGCCCTTTTTTTTGACGCGAAACATGGGATCTTTATTGCATCAGAGAAATTCGGTTACAATCAGCAATGAAGCTGCTAACAAGGAAGGAAGGACATGCGTCCGTCCTACAATCTGGCACTGCTAAAGAAGTAGCACGTTTAGCACAAAGATCCGCAGAGCCATTAAAGTCCCTAAGAGTGTGCTGAACCGAAAAAGAAGCGGAACTTAAAGTTATGTCCCTAATTTCATCGAAGATAGGCGCCAGCAACGATCTTTCGTTGTGACGCGATAGCCACAGGTTTACGACCTCTAAACAATCAACCTCCATGACAACATGCGAGAACCCTCTGAGTTGAGCAAAAATAACTCCCTCTCGCAATGCTTGCACTTCGGCGATAAGTGGATGTGTAACACCAGGTAAAGGTTTGCACCATGCACCCATGAATGAGAGATGAGGTCGTAAACAGGGGCATCCCCAAGCTTAGACGCTTGAGTCTTCCTTGAATATTACCTTGGGGTGCCTTGGGTATCCCCAAGCTTAGGCTCTTGCCGCTCCTTATTCCTTTGTCCATCGTAGTCTCACCCAAAACTTGAAAACTTCAGAACACAAAACTCAACAGAAACTTCGTGAGATCCGTTAGTATAACAAACAAATCTTAAACTTTAGGTACTGTTGTAAATTGATTCATATTTAATATTGGCATAATGCTACTGTAATCCAACTTCTCCTTGACTCAAACCCCCCGATACGATCCATAGATTCATCAAAATAAGCAAACTATGCAACAAAAATAGAATCTGTCTAAAACAGAACAGTTTGTAAATATCTGAATTAACGTCATACTTCTGTAACTCCAAAAATTCTGAAAAATTAGGACAACGTGGTCAATTCATATATAAATACTGTGTAAAAAATTCAGAATTTTATCACGCCCCAGCAAAAAATAAAAATTCCAGCACTGGATGCAAAAGTTTCTGTTTTCAAATAGCATCAATCATACTATCTTCCAAATCATCCCAAAGGCATTACTTGGCACAAACACTAATTAAAAGATAAAAACACTATCATAACAGAGGCTACAATTGTGTAAACACACGAAAACAGAAAGTAAAACAATATTTTATTTTATTTATTGGGTTGCCTCCCAACAAGCTCTTTCTTTATAGCCATTAAGATAGGCTTGGGATATTAATGATGCTCACATAAAAGATAAGAATTGAAACACAAAGAGAGCATCATAAAACATGTGACAAACACATTTAAGTCTAACATACTTCCTATGCATAGGCATTTTATAGGAAAACAAATTATCAAGACAAGCAATATCTAGCATATGCAAATAGGAAGAATGAAGCACTAATAATTTCAGCACAAAGAAAGGTAATTTAGTGACATGAAAATTTCTACAACCATATTTTCCTCTCTCATAATAATTACATGTAGGATCATAATCAAACTCAACAATATAGCTGTCATATAAAATATTCTCTTCATGATCCACATGCATAAAAGTTTTATACTCTTCCAAAATAGTGGGATTAACATCAACTAAAGTCATGACCTCTCCAAACCCACATTTATCAAAAATTTCATAAGATTGAGCACTCTCCGAATATGTGGGATTCTTTTTACCTAAAGTTGACACTCTTCCAAACCCACTTTCAATATTATTGCAAACATTATTATCAATAACATATTCATCATGAGGCTCAAAGAAATTTTCAAGATCATAAGAAGTATTATCACCCCAATCATGATCATTGCAATAAGTAGTGGACATAACAAAATTATCATCCCCAAGATCGTAGTTTTGCATATCATTAGCACAATTGACATTAATAAAATTTATAATAACATCATTGCAATCATGCTTTTCATTCAAGGAGCTATCATGAATCACTTTATAAATTTCCTCTTTTAACACTTCATCACAATTTTCAGATTCATGATTTCTAAGCAAAACTTCATAAAAATAATCTAGAGCACTCAACTCACTAGCAATTGGTTCATTATAATTGGATTTTTTGAAAAGATTAGCAAGTGGATGAGTATCCATATCAATAGTTTTTTAGCAAGCGAAGATGCAAGCAAATAGAGGACACATGGCAGCACGAGCAAACAAGCAAACGAGCAAAATAAAATATTTTTGTGTTTTTGTAAAAAAAAAATGAAGTGAGGGAGATGAAAACAAGAGGCAAATAAAATAAATGCAAGTGGATGATAGTTTGTGCGAAGGTACTTAATAATTTTGGTGATGTCTCCCCGGCAACGACGCCAGAAATTCTTCCTGCTACTTGTAGACTGCGTTGGTATTTTCCCGAAGAGGAGAGGATGATGCAGTATATTAGAGATAAGTATTTCCCTCAGTTAAGAACCAAGGTTATCAATCCAGTAGGAGAACCAAGCAAAATTCCGTCAAGCGCACCTGCACACACAAGAGCAAACACTTGCACCCAACGCAAATAAGAGGGTTGTCAATCCTCTTAGCGGTTATTTGCAAGGATTAAATCTTATAGAGGTAAATAGATAAACTAAAATACTAATTAAAATAAAAGTAAATAAATTATAGCAAGGTATTTTTAGGATTTTTATATATGATAAAGTAGACCCGGGGGCCATAGTTTTCATTAGAGGCTTCTCTCTCGAACACATAGCATACGGTGGGTAAACAAATTACTGTTGGGCAATTGATAGAAAAGCAAATAATTATGACGGATTCATGGCAATGATCATGTATATAGGCATCACGTCCGAGACAAGTAGACCGACTCCTGCCTGCATCTACTACTATTACTCCACCCATCGACCGCTATCCAGCATGCATCTAGGGTATTAAGTATGAAACAGAGTAACGCCTTAAGCAAGATGACATGATGTAGGCAAAGTAAACTCAAGAAATATTATTAAACCCCATCTTTTTATCCTTAATGGCAACAATACAAATACGTGTCATGTCCCTTTCTGTCACTGGGATTGAGCACCGCAAGATTGAACCCGTCACAAAGCACCTCTCCCATTGCAAGACAAATCAATCTAGTAGGCCAAACCAAATCGATAGATCGGAGAGAAATACAAAGCTATAATAATCATGCACAAAATAGTTCAGAGAAGACTCAAATATTTCTCATGAATAATCTGATCATTAACTCACAATCCATCGGATCCCAACAAACACACCGCAAAAGAAGATTACATCGGATAGAACTCCAAGAACATCGAGGAGAACATAGTATTGAAGATCAAAGAGAGAGAAGAAGCCATCTAGCTACTAGATATGGACCCGTAGGTCTGTGGTAAACTACTCACACATCATCGAAAGGGCAGCAAGGTTGATGAAGAAGCCCTCCGTGATCGATTCCCCTTCCGACAGAGTACCGGAAAAGGCCTCCAGATAGGATCACAGAAGAACAGAGGCTTTCGGTGGTGGAAAGGTTTTCTCTTCTGTCCTTCTGGTATATTGGGAATATTTTAGAAGTTATAGCGTTGGAATTAGGTCAGGAGGGGCAACGAGGGGCCCACAAGCCTGGGGGGCGAGCCCTCCAGGCTTGCCGCCTCCTCGTGGCTCTTCTGGTCTTCTCCCGAAGCTTCGTGGGTCTCTTCTGGTCCAGAAAAAATTAATCCAAAGTTTTTTTCTCATTTGGACACTTTTTGATAATGATTTTCTGAAAAGGCAAAAACAAGCAGAAAACAACAACTGGCACTGGGCACTGGGTTAATAGGTTAGTCCCAAAAAATGATATATAATGGCATATAATTGCATATAAAACATCCAAGATTGATACTATAATAGCATAGAACAATAAAAAATTATAGATACGTTGGAGACGTATCAGTCATCAAGACTCTTTTCTGGCGCCGTTGCCGGGGAGTGAAGCGCCTTTGGTGAGTGGAATTTGGTAAGGAAACATTTATATTACGTGCTGAAATTTACTGTCACTTGTCACTATGGAAAGTAATCCTTTGAGGGGTTTGTTCGGGGTATCTTCACCTCGACCGGAAGCATTCAAAGTTGCCCCTCAACCTGCTGAATCTACTAAAAATATTTATTATGAAATTCCTTCGGGTATGATAGAGAAACTGCTAGCTAATCCCTATGCAGGAGATGGAAAGGTACATCCTGATATGCACTTGATATATATAGATGAAATTTGTGGATTGTTTAAGCTTGCAGATTTATCCGAGGATGGCGTTAAGAGGAAGGTATTCCCTTTATCTTTGGAGGGAAATGCATTGACATGTTATAGGCCATGTGATGATACTGGAACATGGGATTGGAACCGGTTAAAGCTGGAATTTCACCAGAAATTTTATCCTATGCATTTGGTTCATCGTGATCGGAATTATATATATAATTTTTGGCCTCGTGAAGGAGAAAGTATCGCTCAAGCTTGGGGAAGGCTTAAGTATATGTTGCATACATGCCCCAATCATGAGCTCTCAAGAGAAATAATTATTCAAAACTTTTATGCTCGGCTTTCTCATAATGATCAATCCATGCTCGATACTTCTTCTACTGGTTCCTTTATGAAGAGGACTATTGAATTCAAATGGGATCTTCTGGAAAGAATTAAACGCAACTCTGAAGATTGGGAAATCGACAAAGGTAAAGAGTCAGGTATAAATCTTAAGTTTGATTGTGTTAAATCTTTTATGGAAAGTGATGCTTTTCATAAGTTTAGTACTAAATATGGACTTGACTCTGAGATAGTAGCCACCTTTTGTGAATCTTTTGCTGCTCATGTTGATCTCCCTAAGGAGAAATGGTTTAAGTTCCTTTCACCTATTGAATTAAATGAAGAGCCTGTTAGTGTTAAAGAAGAAACAATTGTTTACAATGTTGATCCAGTTGTGCCTACTGCTTATATTGAGAAACCTCCTTTCCCTGTTAGGATTAAGGAACATGCTAAAGCTTCAACTATGGTTAACAAAAGTAATATTAGAGCACCTAGACCTTCTGAACAAATTAAAGTTGAACCTAATATTGCAATGGTTAAAGATCTTTTGGTTGATAACATTGATGGACATGTCATATATTTTTGTGATGAAGCTGCTAGAATTGCTAAACCCGTTAGAAATAAATGAGACATGTTAGACAAGAACAAGCCCGTAGTTGGCATGCCTGTTGTTTCTGTTAATATTGGAGATCGTTGCTATCATGGTTTATGTGATATGGGTGCTAGTGTGAGTGCTATTCCTTTCTCTTTATATCAAGAAGTAATGAATGATATTGCACCTATTGAGATTGAAGATATTGATGTTACTATTAAGCTTGCAAATAGAGATACTATTACACCACTTGGGATTGTTAGAGATGTTGAAGTCTTGTGTGGCAAAATCAAATACCCTGCTGATTTCTTAGTACTTGGTTCACAACAAGATAATTTTTGTCCCATTATTTTTGGTAGACCTTTCTTGAATACTGTTAATGCTGAAATTGATTGTGTTAAATAAAAGGTTAGAGTTAAGTATGGTGATATATCTCATGAATTTAATTTCTCTAAGTTTAGTAGACAACCCCATGATGAAGAATTACCTACTAAAGATGAAGTTATTGGTTTTGCTTCTATTGATGTGCCTCCTACTGATCCTTTAGAACAATACTTGCTAGACCATGAAAATGATATGCATATGAATGAAAGAAATGAAATAGACGAGCTGTTCTTTAAACAAGCACCTATTCTTAAACATAACTTTCCTGTTGAAACTTTGAGAGACCCTCTTCCACCAAAGAGTGATCCTGTGTTTGATTTAAAGCAATTACCTGATACACTTAAATATGCTTATATTGATGAAAAGAAGATATATCATGTTATTATTAGTGCTAACCTTTCAGAGCATGAAGAAAAAAGATTACTTCAAACTCTGAGGAAGCACCGTGCTGCTATTGGATATACTCTTGATGATCTTAAAGGCATTAGTCCCACTCTATGTCGGCATAAAATTCATATGGAGCCAGATGCTAAACCAGTTGTTGATCATCAAAGAAGATTAAATCCTAAAATGAAGGATGTGGTAAGAACCGAAATATTAAAGCTTCTGGAGGCAGGTATAATTTATCCCATAGCTGATAGTAGATGGGTAAGTCCTGTTCATTGTGTTCCTAAGAAAGGAGGTATTACTATTGTTCCTAATGATAAAAATGAACTTATCCCACAAAGAATTGTAACCAGTTATAGAATGGTAATTAATTTTAGAAAAATAAATAAAGCTATTAGGAAAGATCATTACCCCTTGCCTTTTATTGATCAAATGTTAGAAAGATTATCTAAACATACACACTTTTGCTTCCTAGATGGTTATTCTGGTTTCTCTCAAATACCTATATCACCAGAAGATCAAGAGAAAACCACATTTACTTGTCCTTTTGGAACTTATGCTTATCGTCGTATGCCTTTTGGTTTATGTAATGCACATGCTACCTTTCAAAGATGTATGACTGCTATATTCTCTGACTTTTGTGAAAAGATTGTTGAGGTTTTCATGGATGATTTCTCCGTTTATGGAAGTTCTTTTGATGATTGCTTAAGCAACCTTGATCGAGTTTTGCAGAGATGTGAAGAAACTAATCTTGTCTTGAATTGGGAGAAGTGCCACTTTATGGTAAATGAAGGTATAGTCCTCGGGCATAAAATTTCCAAAAGAGGTATTGAAGTTGATAAAGCTAATGTTGATGCAATTGAGAAAATGCCATGTCCTAAAGATATTAAAGATATAAGAAGTTTCCTTGGTCATGTTGGTTTCTATAGAAGGTTTATAAAAGACTTCTCTAAATTTTTTAGGCCTCTTACTAATCTCTTGCAAAAAGATGTGCCATTTGTTTTTGATGATGATTGCGTAGAAGCCTTTGAAATACTTAAGAAAGCCTTAATATCTGCACCTATTATTCAATCACCTGGTTGGAACTTACCCTTTGAAATTATGTGTGATGCTAGTGATTATGCTGTTGGCGCTGTTCTAGGACAAAGGGTTGATACGAAATTGAATGTTATTCATTATGCTAGTAAAACTCTAGACAGTGCTCAAAGAAACTATGCTACTACTGAGAAAGAATTTTTAGCAATTGTGTTTGCATGTGATAAATTCAGATCTTACATTGTTGATTCTAAAGTTGTAGGATCGAAAGTAGGTCTAGAGGGGGGGTGATTAGACTACTTGACCAAATAAAAATATATCCTTTTCCCAATTTTAGTTGTGGGCAGATTTTAGCAAGTATGACAAGTCAAGCATCACCCTACACATGCAATTCTAAGAGTGTGGCAGCGGAAAGTAAATAATTGCACATGTAAGTAAAGGTGGGGATTGGAGATTTCAAATGCAAAGAAGACACGATGATTTTTGGCGTGGTTCCGATAGGTGGTGCTATCGTACGTCCACGTTGATGGAGGCTTCAACCCACGAAGGGTAACGGCTGCGCGAGTCCACGGAGGGCTCCACCCACAAAGGGTCCATGAAGAAGCAACTTTGCCTATTCCACCATGGCTTACGTCCACGAAGGACTAGCCTCACTCGGGGTAGATCTTCACGAAGTAGGCGATCTCCTTGCCCTTACAAACTCCTTGGTTCAACTCCACATGATCTTGGAGGCTCCCAAGTGACACCTAACCAATCTAGGAGACACCACTCTCCAAAAGGTAATAGACGGTGTGTTGATGATGAACTCTTTGATCTTGTGCTTCAAATGATAGTCTCCCCAACACTCAAGAACTTCCTCACAGATTTGGCTATGGTGGAAGAAAGATTTGAGTGGAAAACAACTTGGGAAAGGCTAGAAATCAAGGTTCAAATGGTTGGATTGGAATGTCTTGATCTCAACACATGAGTAGGTGGTTCTCTCTCAGAAAATGTATGGTGGAAGTGTAGGCACGTTCTGATGGCTCTCTTACTTGGTAAGAGGGTGGTGGAGGGGTATATATAGCCTGCACACAAAATCCAACCGTTGCACATATTTGACCAAAATCGGTGGGACCGAAACAAGAATCTCGGTGAGACCGACTTGAGCAAAGATATGAACGTTTGAGGTTTCGGTGGGACCGACTGGAACATCTCGGAGGGACCGATGTGCAATGGCTAGGGCAAACCTCGTCTCGGTAGCACCGATTGCATCATTTCGGTGGGACCGAAGTGAAGCAATAAGGTAACAGAGAGTTGGCAGGCCATCTCGGTGGTACCGATTGCAATTTTTGGTGGGACCAAAATAATTGCTACAAGTAACAGAGAGTTGGCAAGGCCATCTCGGTGAGACCGAGATCCATATCGGTGGATTCGATTTGTTAGGGCTTGGCAGTGGCTAAGTCCAAATGAACTCGGTGGCTCCGGATAGGAAATTTCGGTGGGGCCGAGTTGGAATGTAGGGTTTGGACATTTTTGGATGAAGGAAGTGGTTGAGGATTTTGGAGCAATATCATTGAGCACTTGAGCAAAAGGATCATTAAGCAACACCTCATCCCCTTTTAATAGTATTGGCTTTCCTATGGACTCAATGTGATCTTGGATCACTAAACCAAAAATGTAGAGTCTTGAGCTTTTGCCAATCCATGTCCTTAGCATTTTGAAGGGTCCACATCTCTAGTCCTTGCCATGCCAATCATTGAACATCCTGAAATATTTAACTTGAATGGACATTAGTTCAATGAGATATATGTTGTTATGAATTACCAAAACCACCAAGGGAGCAAATGTGCTTTCAATCTCCCCCTTTTTGGTAATTGATGACGACATATAGATCAAAGCTTCGACAAATGATTAAATGAATGAAATACATTGTCGCTTTGAGAAGTATGTGATAAGCAAGAGCTCCCCCTAAATTTGTGCATTATTAAAAAATTGCGTTTGAATGCAAATGCACAATCGATTAGGATCATGGGTCACTCTTCCATGTCACATACAACTTGGTGGAGCGCACAAAATTATATGAATGGAATAGTAAGCACGCATCACCAAAAACACAAGTGAATGATCATACAATAGTAATGATAAGAATAAGCATTAAGCATCACATGAAGCATAGTATGATCAATCACACATAACCAAAGTATCTCACACGCATAACGAGCAAAGTAGCACATATCAAACGGAAATAGTAGCAGAAACTCAAGAAAAACCAACAAGCAAAAGCGAGACACTCTCTCTCGAAGCCTAATGATCTATACAAATTCTTCCCCTTTGGCAACAAGTACCAAAAAGTTCGAATAGGTATAGAGCTATGCGTCTCTCTAGGCACGATCCTCGGCAGCTCCTGAAGGTGATCTCTGGCTGGCAGCTCCGGTGTGCGTAGATGGCGTTGTGATGAGTGCATCCGCGAAGACTTCAGCTGACGTCCGCTGGGCTGGTGTAGTAGAAACTGGAGGAGATTGGGTGAGCCGGACCTCGGGACCGAGGAGCATCTCGTCGGAGGTCGGGAGAGAGTCGTGAGTAGGCTTGATCTCGGGCACGGCCGTTCCTGTCCATCCAGGCATCGTAGCCGTCGGGCCCGGCGGGCGCACGTCCCCTTGATCCGTAGATGGACCGAGGGGGAGCCCTATTTTCCTCAATACGACGCCTAGCATCGTGAGGATCTAAGTGATCCACGGGGTCCTTGCCATGACGGCGTGGAGGTGGCCGTTCACCGGGGTCTTCTCGTCTTGGCCTGTCCCGGCCTCTAGGGGGCCGATCGAGGTCGTCAGCGAGCTCCTCGTCGAACTCCGGTAAAAGACGCCTGCGTGGGTATGATTTCGGCGCACTGTGGCATCGGTTTTCCATGTCTTGCTCGGTAGAGAGCACTTCGATCCACTTTTCATTTAGCGCATCGGTATTGGCCTGCAGTTGCTGCTGCTTTCGCTTTAAGCTCCGGGCCGTCGCAACGAGGCGTCGTCGGAAGCGCTCTTGTTCAAAAGGGTCTTCGGGGACGATGTAGTCCTCGGTGCCGAGGCTCTCGTCCTCCTCGGATTCCAGCATGTAGTTGTCGTCGGCCCCTTCAAAGAGGTCATCGGGATCTGAGTCCCCAAGAGGTCGGTCTGGTGTGCCGTTCCTTACTGGGGAGGCTTGAACTTCCTCCTCATGGTTATCGGCGTTGCCGTCCTCCGCGTCGCCATTATTGGCTGTCACGTCGTTGCCACTGGGTTCCCCATTATTGCCCCTTCGGCGCCTTCGCCGACGTCTTGGAGGGGATTTCGGGGTGTCCACCATGTAGACATCGTAGGTGGACGTGGCGGTCCACCTGCCCGCGTTTACCGGGGGCAAGGTGTTCTCGATGGGGCTAACGGCGTCCTCTTCCATGTCTGAGGGTTCGCCGTAGTCCAACACGTCGGTTAAATCATCGATCGTGGTGACTAGGTGGGTGGTGGGTGGGATATAAATTTCCCTATCGTCGGCTTTAAGCCCGATCTGATTGTAAACCGAAGTCTTGCCGTCCGAGATGGACATGCTCTGGATGCGGTCGAGCATCTCATCGAGGTGAGATAACTCTTCGGGATTCATGGATGCGCCCTAGGCAGGGCTGATTCGAAGTACACCCGGCGTGTAACCAGATGCGTCTTCGGAGCGGCGGGAGTCTGAACATAGTTCCGGGTTCCGTGCCGAAATCAATCCTGGCACCGGCGTAATTTCAGGGGTGGGAGCCGGATCCATCTCCGGACTGGCGACCGGGGAGAGACTGGCCGGAGTAGTGGTGTCAGGGGTCTCAAGAGGCGCCGTGACAGAGTCCGGCTCCGGAGTCGAGCCTCCGGAACCGGCCGAGTTCTCGATCCGGCCGGGAGTCCATCCCGATAAGATAAGTTCACCACGGGAATCTGCAGTGTACTCAAGGCCGCCGAAAGTCATGATCCGACCTGGGGCGTAGTTCTCGACCGAGGTCAGGTGACCCGTCGAGTCGGCGCAAAATACCATGCTGTAGAAGACGAAAAGCTGGCCGGGGGCATAAACGTCCCCGTGGCCGTTGGCGTAGTTGATCTGCAGGTGAGCTATCAATCCTTCTGGTGATCGCACAGCGGAACTCTCAATGAAAGCACCAATGTCGGTGTAAAAACCGGCAGACCTCGGGGTAGGGGGTCCCGAGCTGCGGATCTCGGATCGATGGTAACAGAGATAATGGAGACGATGTTTACCCAGGTTCGGGCCCTCTTAATGGAGGTAAAACCCTACGTCCTGCTTCTGTTTATATTAATGGAGATGTATCAAGTACAGAGTTGATCTACCTCGAGATCGTAATATGTGTCAAACTTCTAGGGCTAGGTGAGCGATATTGCGTTTACGTCCCCTCTACGGGCTAAACCCTATGGCTTATATACACGCCAAGGAGGGTACCTAGGGTTACAAGGTCGGTATCTAGGAATAAGGCGGCTGGACAAATCTTGAAGTGTACTACAAGTCTTCGGTAGAGACAGCCTCGATCACGTCTCCCGTGTGTGGCCTCCGGAGTCCATCTTGATCACGTACGGGGGCATATCGGCCCAACCGAGGAGACGGGTCGGCTAGGTTAGCACCCCCTAATCTAGGACACCGTCAACTCGTTAATTGCAAGGATTAATTCTGATAGTGGTAGATATATAAATTGCAAAAGAAAATAAAAGTAAATAAATTGCAGCGAGCTTTTTAGGGTTTTAGTAATAATGGTGAATGGACCCGGGAGCCATAGCTTTCACTATAGGCATCTCTCTCTCAAGAACATAGTAAACGGTGGGTACACAAATTACTGTTGGGCAATTGATTGAAAAGCGAATAATTATGATGTTATTCATGGCATGATTAGTAGATAGGCATTACGTCCGCGACAAGTAGACCAACATCCATCTGCATCTACTACTATTACTCCACTTCGAGAGAGCTTCTATGCTTGCCTCTCTACGTATTAAGTTCATGACAAACAGAGTAATGCTTTAAGCATGATGACATAATGTAGACAAAATAAGATCAATCAATATGATCAAACCCCATCATTTTATCCTTAGTAGCAACAATACAAATACGTGCCTCGCTACCCCTTCTGTCACTTGGTGAGGACACCGCAAGATTGAACCTACTACTATGCACCACTTCCACTGAAGATCTAATCATCAACTTGGCCAAAGAAAACACATAGATCTGAAAGCATTACATAGCTATAGCAATCACACATAATAAAGTTCAGAATATAACTCAATTACTTTCAATGAATAATCTGATCATAAACCCACAATTCATCAGATCCCAACAAACACACCGCAAAAGAAGATTACATCAAATAGAACTCTGAGGAGAACATTGTATTGAAGATCAAAGAGAGAGAGAGAGAAAGCTATCTAGCTACTTTCTATGGACTTGTAGGTCCTGTGAGGAACTACTCACACATCATCAGAGGTGCAGCAAGGTTGACATAGAGGCCCTCCGTGATCGATTCCCCCTCCGGTAGGGTACCGACGGAGGCCTCCAGATGGGATCATGGAAGAACAGAGGCTTGCGGCAACGGAATAATTGTTTCGGATCTCGCTCTGGGGGTTTTGGAATATTTAGGAATTTATAGCACTGGAATTAGGTCAGACGGAGCCATGAGGGGCCCACAAGGGGGCACAACGCGTCTACCCCCTGGGCGTGTTGTGCTGCCTTGCCGTCTCCTCGTCTGGATTCTGGACTCGCCCCCCTCCCCACAAGCTTCCTGGGTCTCTTTTGGTCCAGAAAAAATTGTCAAAAGGTTTCGTCGTGTTTGGACTCCGTTTGGTATAGATTTTCTGTAAAACCAAAAACATGCAGAAAACAACAACTAGCACTTGGCACTGAGTTAATAGGTTAGTCCCAGAAAAATATATAAAATGATGTATAAAGCATATAAGATTGGTAATATAATAGCATGAAACAATAAAAAAAATTATAGATACATTGGAGACGTATGAGGTAACCACAAGATCGATCACTCCAAGGGATGAGTTTGACGAACCAAAGTCCGCTAGATTTCCCAACACATTCTATAAGGCGGTTACTTACAGTGTTCTTCAACTTAGACCCTTCATAATCAGTTTCACTTAAATGGCCGCAAGTACTAACGTGTATGACCTTATGACACCTTTCCACTACTTCATGCAAGTCCTTAAGGCCAGACACAAATAAATTATGACCTTATGACACCTTTTAACGTGTATGCTCATGTATAAGTGAAGTACGACAGCAAATTCTAAAAACGCCTCAATTCAAATAGATATACGCGAAGATCAATGAGCATTCTATAACTGAAAGACCAATGTGTGTCTCTATTAATAAGTGTGACTAGAACATGATGATTGTGATGACCAGCAAACAAAACTAAAAAAAAGCAAAAGACGCTCCAAGCAAAGCACATATCATGTGAAAAATAAAAACTTAGGTCCAACCGAGAGATACCAATAATTACTGAAGACGAAAGAGGAGATGCCTTCCGGGGCATCCCCAAGCTTAGATGCTTGAGTCTCCTTGGATATTACCTTGGGGTTCATTGGGCATCGTCAAGCTTAGGCTCTTACCGCTCCTTGTTCATCTTATGTTGATGTCTCCCCTAGATCTTAAAAACTTCATCCAGATAAAACTTAACGGAACTTGTGAGATAGGTTAGTACATATAAAATAAATCTCCCAATCATGTACTGTCAAGACAAGATGCTTACTTATTTCCAAGTAATGGCTACTGTATCCTATCATTTCCACAATTTATATCCCCCAATATAGGCCATGGAAACCCTAAAACAAGCAGTCAATGAAAACATAATAACAATTTGTTAAAAATAGAACAGTACATAAATATCCAATTAAATATCATACTTTTATATCTTTGGAAATTATGATTAGTTAGGTGGTGATTGAAAATTTGTACTGCAGTACTGTGTAAAAATTTCAGGATTTAATCACGCTCTACTACAGAATGAAAATTCAGATACTGGGCTCAAAAGTTTCTGCACAGAACCTAACAAACATGTGATTGCAACATCCCAAAGGCCTAACTTGGCACAAATATAAAATAAAAGATACAAACATAATTAGTAAAGTAGGAATAATCATGTTGACTCATTGTTCGTGCAAGTGCCCGCCCCTGTGTGTTTTGGAGATTGTTGACAAAAACAATGGACTGATTTGTTTGCTAGTGCACACAGCGAGAAATAGTCCATGAATAACGAGAGGAATGATGTATTCCCCTCTGAAGTTCGAAGGACTTCACCGAGAAACATCTGCGGTATAGATGAGATGGAGATACACTTCAAGATGAAAGAGTACCGAGAAGATTGTGTAAAATAATTGATCCCTTACAATTATTGCTGACGCAAAGCAATTTTCATTCGATGTGTCTGAAGAAGAATGACTGCAGTCGAGAAGATTGAAGATGAAGCAAAGACATAGCATTTGTTTCATTGCTTCTCTCTTTATTATTTGAGTCATATGACCTCCGTACTATTAAGAGGGGTATTGGTTCTCGATGCTTAGGTCTGTTGTGATGCTTAGCCGAAACCTATGAGAGTCTAACATAAATCTCTTTGTGCACCGAATGATTACTTGTCAGCCAGAGACATTGTTCTTCTGGGCTGCAAGAGATATCCTTCGAATCGAGGATAGCATTACTTGCTCCGCAAGGAATGTTACCGTTGTGCTCAAATTCCGACCGTTGGAAACGTGTCGGTTGGCCATCAGCTAGACCGCGTGTCGTAAATGGTCATTTCCCATCAGGGAAGGCTGCGACTATAAATAGCAACCCCGCTCCAACGTTTTTCGTTGGCTGCTCCGCTTGAGATTCTGAGAAGATTGAATTGAGCACCCCTCTCGAGAGATTTGAGTTTAAGATCCACTGAGAGAAAATCAAGAGCCGAATGTTAGATAGTGGTTGAGCATCACAGTAGATCTAAGTTAGAGTTCTTGTACCTATTACTCTTGAGAGTTGCACACTCTCTAGACGGATAGGTGATGGCTTGAGTGTCAAAGAGTAATTGTCTTCACCAAGCAAAGTCTTCAGCAACCAAGAGTAATTGTGGTTCGCGAAGAAGTCTGTCGAAGGTTTGGAGATTGCCGATAAGAATCTACCTCGAGTGAATTCAACCGAAGTCTGATCAGCTTTGGGTTAAAGGAGAATAGGATGGAGAAAGGTTTGCTCCTGTGTTCAATCACAAGTCCCTCCAACCAGACGTAGCTCTTTTGTAGAAGAGTGAACTGGTCTACCAAATCAGCTATCGCCTTCGAGCACCACTGGTTCACTCTACTCTACTGTATTTCTTCAGCAGTTTTCTCTCTGTGCTCTGTGCCTCGATAGACATCTCTGATCTATTTCATTCGCCTCCATACTGTCTGTGATAGTTTTGTTTCGCCCTTGTTAGTTCTCTATATCTGTAGTGTGCTTGTTCTGAGTTCTGTTATTTGTGTGCAAACATTTCTATTATCTTTTGTGGCTATCCACTCATGTTGTTCACCTTATTTTCTTTCAGCATCACTGTTGTCGTAGTCAAAGTTTTGTCCTACTATACCCGAACGGTTATTCGTTCTTTCATCGAAAGTCTAGCTTAACAGTCACTAGTCCAGTTTGCTGTGATCTCTTGCCTTGATTATCTCTCGGTGTTCTTCATCGTTTGTTAATTCCGCTGTGCCGAGTGGTTCAGATTCAAAGTTTCAAAAGAAATTTTGAATCACCCATTCACCCCCCCTTTGGTCGATATACTCTCAGTCCTAGCACACATTAAAACAGGAATACAAATTTAAAGATGAATATTGGGTTGCCTCCCAACAAGCGCTATCATTTAATGCCCTTTAGATAGGCATAATGCAAGCATCAAGTTTTATTATCTTTCAATTCCTCAATATGGCAACATTATCTCTTAGGAGGGGTTCCTAACATTCTATTAATCATAACAATCCTAGGCACAAAATCCAAAATTTTAGTATGAAAGATATGTTCCCTTTTTATCTTCCTAAAAGTGGGGTGCACGCTTATCATCTTTAAATCCCCCTTCTCCTTACTAGAAGAAGCACCCAAATTTGGTCTAGGCACCTTAGGTACATAAATAAATTTTAGATTCTTATTTTTAGATGTCTCCTCACTAGTTTTTATAGAAAAAAATTGAACCCAAGACATCTATAATTTCCTCCAATTTATCAATTCTAGCGGGACTTTGTTCTACTCTATCGGTAAGCGGTTCTTTTTTTCTTTAACAATTTAAAAGTATTTCCCAACATAGAGCCTAACTTAGTAATTTGATTGCATCTTTTTATCCAACTCTTCCAGTTGTTGATTAGTGGGCATTTTATTTTCAATAATATCCAATCTCTGCATAAGATGTTCCAAAGTTATCTCAGTTTCATTAACTTTAATTAGTGGAGATCCCGCTAAATTTCCCATAGCATTAAAAGCATCCAAAGTATGACTACTCAAGAAATTTCTTCCAGTGATAGTATCAAGAACAAACCTATACCAAGTAGTAACACCAACATAAAAATTTCTAAGAAGAATAGTTGTAGATTGCTTATGAGTAGATCTATTTTGAGCATCGCAAATTCTATACCAAGTATCTTTCAAACTTTCTCCACCCCTTTGTTTAAAATTTAGCACTTTTAACTCGAGCTTAGAAATGGCAAGCAAAGAACTAGCCATGATAGCAACAAAAAGCAAGAATAGCAACACAAGATATTTTTGGTGTTTTGCAAAATTTTGGCAAGCAAAGATGCAAGCATAGCAAAAGGCAAAAGTAACTAGGCGAGAAATAAAACAAGCAAATAAATAGCTTGTGAAAAGGCACCTGATTTGGTAGAAGAAGACTCCCCGGCAACGGCGCCAAAAATTAATTTGCTACTCCCGTAGGAGTCGTTGGGTTTCCCCAAAGAGGAAGGGTGATGTAGATAGCATCGAAGCTTTCTCTTAGTTAAGAACCAAGGTTTATCTAACCAGTAGGAGCTTCAAGCTAACAAGATAAGTAGCATCTACACACAAACAAAATAAAATACTTGCACCCAACACGGCAAGAGGGTTGTCAAGCCCCTTGTCCTTGCTAGTTACAAGGCTAAAAGCAAATAGATAGATAGATGGATAAATAGATAGATAGTGGTAATGGCAAATAAAAATAAGTAAATAAAAGAAGCAATTTTTTCAGAAGAAAATATTCATGGAGAATGGACCCGAGGGCCATAAATACACTAGAGGTATCTCTCTCAAAAGAAGGCAAATGGCATGGTAAACAAATTACAGTTGGGCAATTGACAAGATTGTGATATTTATAACTATGATCATTCATGGCATAATCTCATATAGGTATTACGTCTGTGATAAGTAGACCGTTAATCCAACTTCATCTACTACTATTACTCCACCCCAAAACCGCTATCCAGCATGCATCCCAAGGTATTAAGTTTACAAGAAACAGAGTATCACAATAAGCAAGATGACATAATGTAGACAGAAAGAAATCTAGCAGTAAGATTAAATCCCATCGTTTTATCCTTAGTGGCAACAATACAATACGTGTCGTGTCCCCATTCTGTCACTGGGATATACAGCACCACAAGATTGAACCCACTACTATGCACCAATCAGATACGTCTCCAACGTATCTATAATTATTGATTGTTTCATGCTATTATATTATCAATCTTGGATGTTTTATACATATTTTTATGCTATTTTATATCATTTCTTGGGACTAACTATTAACCCAGTGCCCAGTGCCAGTTCCTGTTTTTTGCTTCTCTTTGGCTTTTCAGAAAATCAATATCAAACGAAGTCCAAACGGAATAAAATATTTAAAATGATTTTTTTGGACCAGAAGAGACCCTAGAAGGTTCGGGAGGAGGCCAGAAGAGATACGAGAGAGCCACGAGCTCACAGAGAGCGTCCCAGGGGGGTAGATGCGCCCCCTGAGCTCATGGGCCCCTTGCAGCTCCGTTTGACCTAATTCCACCTCTATAAATTCCCAAATATTCCCAAACCAACAGAGAACCACCCGAAATAACTTTTCCACAACTGCAAGCTTCTGTTCTTCTGTGATCCCATCTGGAGGCCTTTTCCGGTACTCTGCCGGAGGGGGAATCGATCACGGAGGGCTTCTACATCAACCTTGCTGCCCTACCGATGATGTGTGAGTAGTTCACCATCGACCTACGGGGACATAGCTAGTAGCTAGATGGCTTCTTCTCTCTCTTTGATCTTCAATACAATGTTCTCCTCGATCTTCTTGGAGTTCTATCCGATGTAATCTTCTTATGCGGTGTGTTTGTTGGGATCCGATGAATTATGGGTTTATGATCAGATTATTCATTGAAAGTAATTGAGTCTTTTTTGAACTTTATTATGCATGATTATTATAGCTTTGTATTTCTCTCCGATCTATCCGTTTGGTTTGGCCAACTAGATTGATTTATCTTCAGTGGGAGAGGTGCTTTGTAGTGGGTTCAATCTTGTGGTGTCCTCACCCAGTGATAGAAGGGGATGAGGCACGTATTGTATTGTTGCTACTAAGGATAAAATGATGGGGTTTATTCATATTGATTGAGTTTACTTTGTCTACATCATGTCATCTTGCTTAAGGCATTACTCTGTTTGTCATGAACTTAATACCATAGATGCATGCTGGATAGCGGTCGATTGGTGGAGTAATAGTAGTAGATGCACGCAAGAGTCGGTCTACTTGTCACGGACGTGATGCCTATATATGTGATCATTACCATGAATACATCATAACTATGCGCTTTTCTATCAATTGTCCAACAGTAATTTGTTTACCCACCGTATGCTATGTGTTTGAGAGAGAAGCCTCTAGTGAAAAGTATGGCCCCTTGGTCTACTTTAAATATATTATAAAAACCAAAAATACCTTGTTGCTATTTATTTACTTTTATTTTGTTTTGCAATTTATCTATCTACCTATACAAGATTTGATCCTTGCAAGTAACGAGTTCAAGGGGATTGACAACCCTCTTGCCCGCGTTGGGTGCAAGTATTTGCTTTTGTGTGTGTAGGTGCTGTTAACTAGGGTTTGCGTGATTCTCCTTTTGGTTTGATAAACATTGGTTCTCACTGAGGGAAATACTTATCTCTATTGTACTGCTTCACCCTTCCTCTTCGGGGAAAATCCCAACGCAGCTCACAAGTAGCAGAAAGAATTTCTGGCGCCGTTGCCGGGGAGACATCATCAAATCACTACAAGTACCTTCACTCAAACTATCATCTACTTGCTCTACTTTTTATTTGCCTTTTTATTTGCCTCTCTTTTTCATCTCCCTCCACTTCTCATAAAAATCAAAAACACAAAAATATTTCTATTTTCTCGTTTGCTTGCTTTGCTTGAAGTTGCTATCATGTCTGAGTTTGAGAAAGTTAGTGATGTTCCCGCCACTAGTGCGGAACCATTTGATCGTCAAGCTATGCTACTAAGCCTTATGAAAAATGATAATACTAAAAGAAGCTTTGATTATGCTACCAATAAAGCCACACCTGATAATCTTGCTGATGATGATCCTAATAATAAAGAAGAAGCCTCTATTATGCATACAAAAAGGCTTTGTATAGGTAGTGGTAATATTATTGGGAAAAGTGTTATTCAAGATTTCTTTACTTGTGCTGGCTCATTACCTATGATAGGGGGATCAATTCTTGCTAGAACTACTAGTCTTGCGGATGCCGTATCTTTGCTTATAGTAGAGTTGGAAAGACAATTCGTACACATGCATCCTTCTATACAATGGCTGTTTCTAGAGTTTTCTAATATTCATGATCCTTCCGTTAAACATTTAGCCACCATTTTTCTAGTGCATGAATTTGGTCACATCATGAGGGAGGCAAGAGAAATATTTGCTCATTATAGAATAAATAGCGAGTGTCCGCCTATTGAAGAAACTCTTTATGATCAAGAAGAGATAAGAAGATTGAAATCAACTGACTAGGCTGCTTATAATGAGAATCTTAGAAAGAAGGTCCCACCAACTGTCTTGATTGATAATTTTTCAGAACATAATGATCAATTTTCTATAGGAAATCTTGGATTGGATTGTGCGCTTAAGAAAAAGGCTAAAGGAATATCTCTATAGAAATTTATATAATGAAGAAATAGTCGTCACTTACAAAGGGCCTATGGAGGAACCTCCTCCTCCTAAACTTGATCTCACGGATCCGGCCCCTATAAAATTTAGCCCTTTCAATTATTTTTGCCTTCCTATTAGAAAGCTTGCTACCGAAAGAAGGGAGTATGAGATGAACATGGATGATCTCCCGTATGATTATTACAACACTTGAAACTACGCATCATGCCTAGCTAGGGGCATAAAACAATAGCGCTTGTTGGGAGGCAACCCAATATTTATCTTTATTGCAATTTTTATTTTTCTTGAGTTACATAATTTTTCCTACTATAATAATTGTGTTTTTATCTTTTAATTAGTGTTTGTGCCAAGTAATGCCTTTGGGATGATTTGGATGATAGTATAATTGATGCTATTTGAAAAACAGAAAGTTTTGCGCCCAGTAGTTGATTTTTAGTTTATTGCTGGAACGTTAGAAAAATCTTAAATTTTTACACAGTATTGGGATACAAATTGTTTACGTTGTCCTAATTTTTCAGAATTTTTGGAGTTTTTTTTTGAGCTAAAAACTGTGGGGAAGGTCCCCACTGTAACTCTATTTTTCATTAATATTGTGGAACAGTTACAAGAGGCTGTACATAGATGTGATCTAACAAAGTCTAAATCTATAAGTAGTCTAGCCATGATTGCATTCCTTCTTTCAAGCTAGGTTTTGCCTTCTTGATGATCATATCAAAGTGTTCCTTGAAGCTTGAAATACAGTATGGCATGCTCTTTGCTTTGTGATCAAAGTTGATGCTATTCCTATGTTTCCACAGACTCCAGCAACCTGCAATTAGGCATTCCTTGAAACAGCTAACATTGTTCTGCCTCTTTCCATCCATGAGCATTTCTATGAGATCATAATCAGTGTTCCATTGTAAGCCAATGGCTAGCCAAAAATTCTGGCTGAAATCACAACTAAAAAATAGGTGAAGTAGGTGTTCATTAGGTTCATCATCACATAACACACATCTGCTGGTCTCAATATATAAATTTTTCCTCATAAGAAGATCTCTAGTGTTCAGTCTATCTTGTAGTAGCAGCCAGAAGAAAAATTTCTGTTTGGGCAGAGAGCTTGATTTCCAAATCCATTGGAAAGGTTTTGGGGCATCTGCAGGGTTTCCAATATACTCCAAATATATTCTTTTGTTGGAATATTTTGTTCCACTCCAATGGAACTGCCAGATGTCATGTTGTTTATCATATCCCTTAGGTTATTGCTTTGTTGGACAACAATGGATGACATTGGTAGGTGGAACATTTCATAGAAATTGATGTAGTCAAGATTGCTGGCAGATGCAAGGGTTATGTATTTATCTTTGGCATATGAGAATAGCTGAGGCATCATGTTGTCCAAGGGCTCAGTACACCATTTATCAAACCACAAATTAATGGTGTTCCCAGTACCAGGAGTGCATGTGGTCATGTTTTTGAATTCTTGTAAGATAGAGCAGCAATCTCTCCACCAGAATGATCCCACTTTTGTGGGGAGGCTAGGCACACCACCATCTTCATAGTAAGTATCCCAAATCAGACTCACCCAGGGAATATCATGCCTGTTAAAAAATTTATACAAGAATTTTTGGAGTTACAGAAGTATGGATAAATATTCTGTCATTGCGTACTGTTCTGTTTTAGACAGATTCTGTTTTTATTGCATAGTTTACTTGTTTTAATGATGCTATGGATTATATCGGGGGGTATAAGTCATGGAGAAGTTGGAATACAATAGGTATTATGCAAGAACAATTATGAATGAGTTTATAATGGTATAAGTGGATGATTGATTTATTATACTAACGGATCTCATGAAGTTTCTGTTGAGTTTTGTGTGCTGAAGTTTTGAAGTTTTGGGTGAGATCACGATGGATGAAGGAATAAGGAGTGGCAAGACCCTAAGCTTGGGGATGCCCAAGGCACCCCAAGGTAATATTCAAGGAAGACCCAAGCGTCTAAGCTTGGGGATGCCCCAGATGACATCCCCTCTTTTGTCTACAATCTATCGGTAACTTACTTGAAGCTACATTTTTATTCATCACATGATATGGGTTTTACTTGGAGCATCTTGTGACATAGTTTTCTTTTCTTTGTTTGCTTTTTAGTTTGCGACAATCATTGTTTGCTGGACACACCTTTTGAGAGGGACACACATTTATCGTGATTTGTTAGTGTGCTTCACTTATATCTTTTGAGCTAGGCAGTTGCTCTAGTGCTTCGCTTATATCTTTTAGGGCACGGCGGTGGTTATATTTTGTAGAAATAATTGAACTCTCATGCTTCACTTAAATCTTTTTGAGAGTCTAATAAATAGTAATGGCAATTTGCACGAGTTATAAGACAAGTCCAAAAAGCATAGGTATTCAAGGGGGATATAATAAAAACTTTCATGTAGATCACTAAATGTGAAACGTATGGTTTAATAATATTGATGTCATAATATGAAAGGATATTGGTTCATGATCATTGGTTAGTAGAAATATCGGTATTAAAGCCTGTTATTGACTTCTCATCTAAGTGTTGGTCATGGCATGGTGGGGAGGTTTGAGCATTTTTATGTCTGAAATGAAATCCTTGAGTGCTGTTATAATCGGGGGTGCACGATGGTTAACTCCTACCAACCTCCTCCCTAGGGGCATGTGAGTAGTACTTTGCTTCGAGGGCTAATAGGCTTTACAATAATTATGTGAGTTCTTTATGACTAATCTGAGTCCATGGATTATACACACTCCTACCTTTCTGCAATTTGATAGCCTCTTCGGTACCGTGCATTGCCCTTTCTCACCTCGAGAGTTGGTGCAAACTTCGCCGGTGCATCCAAACCCCGTGATATGATACGCTCTATCACACATAAGCCTCCCTATATCTTCCTCAAAACAGCCACCATACCTACCTATTATGGCATTTCCATAGCCATTCCGAGATATATTGCCATGCAACTTCCACCGTTCCATCACATGACTTGTGTGTTCATCATCATATTACTTTGCATGATCATATAGAGCTGCCATGATATTTGTGGCACAGCCACCGTTCATCATTATCATACATGTTACGCTAGATCATTGCACATCCTGGCACACTGCCAGAGGCATTCATATAGAGTCATATTATTTCAGTTATCGAGTTGTAATATCGAGTTGTAAGTAAATAAAAGTGTGATGATCATCATTATTAGAGCATTGTCCCAGTGACGAAAGGATGATGGAGACCATGATTCCCCCAGAAGTTGGGATGAGACTCCGGACAAAAAATAAAAAATAAAAAAAGAGGGCAAAAAGAGCCCAACAAAAAGAAAGAGAAAAAGAGAAAAATATATATAATAAATTAGAGATAAAGAGAGAAGGGGCAATGTTACTATCCTTTTTCCACACTTGTGCTTCAGAGTAGCACCATGTTCTTCATATAGAGAGTCTCCTATGTTGAATTTTTCATTATAGAACTTGGCTTGTATATTCCGATGATGGGCTTCCTCAAATGCCCGAGGTCTTCATGAGCAAGCAAGTTGGATGCACACCCACTTAGTTTCCGTTGAGCTTTCATACACTTATAGCTCTTAGTGCATTCGTTGCATGGCAATCCCTACTCCACGCATTGATATCGATTGATGGACATCTCCATAGTCCGTTGATCCGCCGAGTTGATGCGAGACTTTCTTCCTTTTTGACTTCCCTTATTGATCTCTACCACCGCATTCTATTCCACCTATAGTGCTATATCCATGGCTCATGCTCATGTATTGCATGAGGTTGAAAATGCTGAAGCGCGTTAGAAGTACAATCCAATTGCCTGGTTTAACACCGGGGTGCTCATGATTTATATTAATGTGGTGAAGGTGAAGTCATGCCATGCTAACATGATACAATAAGTGGGGATAACATTCGTTAAGGATCGTATATTTTGAAAGTTTAATGATTATGCTTCTTATATTCATGGATATTATTATGTTGATATTGTTACTTCATCGTTTCTCAATATTTATACCGTAGAGAGATTACATGATACACATGTTAGGTAGCATTCAACATAAAAAAAATCTGTTTTTATCATTTACCTACTCGACGATGAGCAGGAATTAAGCTTGGGGATGCTGATACGTCTCTAACGTATCTATAATTTTTTATTGTTTCACGCTATTATATTATCAATCTTGGATGCTTTATATGCATTTTTATGCTATTTTATATCATTGTTTGGGACTAACCTATTAACCCAGTGCCCAGTGCCAGTTCCTGTTTTTTTTGTTGTTTTTGGCTTTTCAGAAAATCAATATCAAACGAAGTACAAACGGAATAAAATCTTTCAAATGATTTTTTTGGACCAGAAGGGACCCTAGAAGGTTCGGGAGGAGGCCAGAAGAGATACGAGAGAGCCACGAGCTCAGAGGGCGCGCCCCAGGGGGGTAGGCGCGCCCCCTGAGCTCATGGGCCCCACACAGCTCCGTTGGACCTAATTCCATCTCTATAAATTCCCAAATATTACCAAACCAACAGTGAGCCACCCGAAATAACTTTTCTGCCACCGCAAGCTTCTGTTCTTCCGCGATCCCATCTGGAGGCCTTTTCCGGTACTTTGCTAGCGGCGGAATCGATCACGGAGGGCTTCTACATCAACCTTGCTGCCCTACCGATGATGTGTGAGTAGTTCACCACAGACCTACGGGTCCATAACTAGTAGCTAGTTGGCTTCTTCTCTCTCTTTGATCTTCAATACAATGTTCTCCTCGATCTTCTTGGAGTTCTATCCGATTTAATATTCTTTTGCGGTGTGTTTGTTGGGATCCGATGAATTGTGGGTTTATGATCAGATTATTCATTGAAAGTAATTGAGTCTTTTCTGAACTTTATTATGCATGATTATTATAGCTTTGTATTTCTCTCCGATCTATCCGTTTGGTTTGGCCAACTAGATTGATTTATCTTCAGTGGGAGAGGTGCTTTGTAGTGGGTTCAATCTTGCGGTGTCCTCACCCAATGACAGAAGGGGACGAGGCACGAATTGTATTGTTGCTACTAAGGATAAAACGATGGGTTTCATTCATATTGATTGAGTTTACTTTGTCTACATCATGTCATCTTGCTTAAGGCGTTACTCTGTTTGTCATGAACTTAATACCATAGATGCATGCTGGATAGTGGTCGATTGGTGGAGTAATAGTAGTAGATGCAGACAGGAGTCGGTCTACTTGTCACGGACATGATGCCTATATATGTGATCATTGCCATGAATACACCATAACTATGCGCTTTTCTATCAATTGCCCAACAGTAATTTGTTTACCTATAGTATGCTATGTGTTCGAGAGAGAAGCCTCTAGTGAAAACTATGGCCCCCGGGTCTACTTTAAATATATTATAAAACCAAAAATACCTTGCTGCAATTTATTTACTTTTATTTTGTTCTGCAATTTATCTATCTACCTATACAAGATTTGATCCTTGCAAGTAACGAGTTTAAGGGGATTGACAACCCTCTTGCCCGTGTTGGGTGCAAGTATTTGCTTTTGTGTGTGCAAGTGATGTTCACTAGGGTTTGCATGATTCTCCTTTTGGTTCGATAAACCTTGGTTCTCACTGAGGGAAATACTTATCTCTACTGTACTGCTTCACCCTTCCTCTTCGGGGAAAATCCCAACGCAGCTCACAAGTAGCACACTCCCTCTAATGAACTACCATCTATCTTGGCTAGAGAAGACAAACAGATCGGAAAGCTTACATAGATACTTAATTATGCAGTAAAGAAACTTTGAAAGATTCAATAATATTCAATGAACAATCTGATCATAAACTCACAATTCATCGGATCCCAACAACGACACCATAGAATTACATCGGATTGTGCCCAATCACACAAGGAAGAAGGGGGACATGGTATTGAAGATAAAAAGAGAGAGAGAGAACCATCTAGCTACTACTATGGCCCGTAGGTCCTAAAGGAACTACCCACACATAGCCATGAAGGTAGCAAGGTTGATAAAGAGGCCTCCGGCAATGGCTTCCCCCTCCGACAGGGCTCCAGAACAGGCTCCAGATGGGATCTCTTTGGAACAGAGGCTTGCGACGGTGATAAATTCTTTTGGAGGTTCAGCAGATGGTTTCAGTATTTGCAAGAATTTATGACTGTGGAAACAGGTCAAGGCGGTTCCCGTGGGCCCCACATAGATAGGGGGCATGGCCACCCTCTGGCCGCGCCATGTGTCCATGTGGTTGCCTCGTGGCTCGTCTCGATATCTCCCGAAGCTTCCTGTATTTCTTGTTGCCTAAAAAATCATGTTAAATCAACAACGTATTTTGACCTCCGTAGATATTGATTTCTTGTGAAACCAAGAAATGAGTAGAAAACAGGAACTAACACTGGGCACTAAATTAATAGGTTGGTCCATAAAAATAATATAAGATAATATAATAGCATGAAACAATAAAAAATTATAGATACGTTTAAGACGTACCAGTCCCTGAGTGATTTTTTGCGAAAAGGAATAATAACGGTGCAGTGGAGCTCGCTGGGCCGAAAGTGGCTGGCCTGCCACTGTTCCTCTGGGTCGGCCCAACTGTGCAGCCGACGTCGAACGATGAAAACGCCTTCTCCAAATACGCTTAGTTCAACAGAAAACATACTGTCCCCGGTGCGCCTCCACTTAATCCGACATGCGGGTCCATGTCGTCAGCGATCCATACTTCCTCTCTCTCCCCGATAGGTGGGGCCCGCCTATCGGGTTCTTCCTCTTCCACCTTCCACCCGTGGACAGAGACGACGCCGGCGGCGATTGCCGGCGATCCTGTCCATCAATCGATGCACCGTCGGTACCAACGTGTTCCTCTCTTCATCGTGCTTCTAGTTGGTGCCACGGTTACCGGAGTTGCCCGACGGCGAGCAGTGCTTCCTTGGTGCGGCAGTGGTCGTCGGCCGTCGTCGATCCCATTGCCGATGGCTCTTTGGTGGAATTGGGGAGGGAAAGGCGTTGTGGGAGTTTAGTGAGGAGGTGCCTGAGCTCGAGAGTGCCCGAGGAGGGTTTAAATAGTTCGGCGAGGGAGGGGTGAGCATGGCCATGGCGGCGCTCTCTGGCTGGGGCCCGGGCGATGCCTGGCTAGCTCTGGCGTGCGACTATGCCATGGAGCATCACGGAGAGGCTAGCGAGGTCACGGGCGAGCTCGGGGAGCTCGGGTAGGAGGCGGCGGCTTTGGAGTGTCGTGGGGGTCACAGGTGAGATGGCGATGGTGGTGGCGCAGCTTGGAAAGCGTGGCGGCGATAGGGAGAGGTCTAGGGGGGTCCTGGGGTTTCTGCGAGTCTTCTGGCGTGCTGGGACACGCTGGGGACCAGAGGAAGACGACGCTCGCTGCACTATGCTCACACAGAGTGTGTCCACGGTATGCGAGAGCCGTGGTCACCATGGTACGACGCGCTCTGGTGCACCTCTGGCGTGTCCCACTATGTCAAACGTGGTGTCCTAGGTTGATAGGGTTACTATGGTGCAACTAGGGGGCCTGGGGTGGATCAAATGAAATTGGAGCATCCAAAATGTTTCTCTAGTAGCAAGTGTTTGTGCTATCCCATGAATAGTTGGTGTGGTGAATGGAGCTGAGTTTCGTGTGGTGTGTTTTTGTAGGATGATGAGTAAGTGTGTAAAGTTTGAGGCCAAATGAATGGGTGTAGGTGGTACTTCATGTGTAAACTGGATTTCTGGCCAAAATCTTTGGGAATTTGTGGTCGTCAAATGGAGCGGTGGATTTGGCTGAAATTTGGGTGGTAGTGGTGTTCTGTCATGGTTGACCATCCTGAAAAATTTGAGATCAAATGGATAGGTGGAAAATATACTTCCTTCACAAGGTGGGTTTGTAGATGAAAAGTTTGGGAGATTGTGGAGGAAGTTGTAGGAGTTGGGTGAGGCTAAATTTTTGTGAATATGCATGATGTGGATAGGTGAGGCTCTAGGTAAAATTTCAGCTTCATAGGATAAATACACAATGCACTTGCTTCACAAGTCATCAGATCAGGCAGAAACTCCGGATGGATGCTCTGGTCAAAATGTGATTTATAGGTCTTGGTTTTAGGATGGAAATGGTTAAGATATTTGTAGCAGAATCTCTAAAAATAATTTGGGGATTTGTGGTTGAAAGCACATTTGCTCCCTTGGTGGTTTTGGTAATTCATAACAACATATATCTCATTGAACTAATGTTCATTCAAGATTAAGATTTCAGGATGTTCAATGATTGGCATGGCATGGACTAGAGATGTGGACCCCTCAAAATGCTAAGGACAAGGATTGGCAAAAGATCAAGACTCTACATTTTTGGTTTAGTGATCCAAGATCACATTGAGTCCATAGGAAAGCCAATACTATTAAAAGGGGATGAGGTGTTGCTTAATGGTCTTTTTGCTCAAGTGCTTAGTGACAGTATTCCTAAACCCTCAACCACTCTCTCTACCCAAATATTTCCTAAACCCAAAGTCCAACTCGGCCCCACCGAAATTTCCAATCTGGCCCCACCGAGTTCATCCAAGACTTAGCCACTGCCAAACCCTAACAAATCGGATCCACCGAAATGGATCTCGGTCCCACCGAGATGGCCTTGCCAACTCTCTGTAATCGTTTGCATTTACTTCGGTCTCACCGAGTTTGCAAATCGGTCTCACCGAGATGGCTTGCCAAGTCTCTGTTGCCTTATTGCTTCACTTCGGTCCTACCGAGTTGATGCAATCGGTGCCACCGAGATGAGGATTGCCCTAAGCCATTGCACTTCGGTCCATCCGAGTTGTTCGTATCGGTCCCACCGAGATTCCTAAAGTTCATATCTTTTACACAGTTCGGTGCTACCGAGATTATCGTTTCGGTGCCACCGAGTTGGGTCAAAAGTGTGTAACGTTTGGATTTTATGTGGAGGCTATATATACCCCTCCACCCCATCCTTCTCAGTAAGGAGAGCCATCAGAACGTGCCTACACTTCCACCATACATTTTCTGAGAGAGAACCACCTACTCATGTGTTGAGATCAAGATATTCCATTCCTACCATTTGAACCTTGATCTCTAGCCTTTCCCAAGTTGCTTTCCACTCAAATCTCTTTTCCACCATAGCCAAATCTGTGAGGAGTTGATTGAGTGCTGGGAAGACTATCATTTGAAGCACAAGAGCAAGGAGTTCATCAACAACACACCGTCTATTACCTTTTGGAGAGTGGTGTCTCCTAGATTGGTTAGGTGTCGCTTGGGAGCCTCCAACCAGATGTGGAGTTGAGCCAAGAAGTTTGTAAGGGCAAGGAGATCGCCTACTTCGTGAAGATCTACCCCGAGTGAGGCTAGTCCTTCGTGGACGTAAGCCATGGTGGAATAGGCAAGGTTGCTTCTTTGTGGACCCTTCGTGGGTGGAGCCCTCCGTGGACTCGCGCAGCTGTTACCCTTCGTGGGTTGAAGCCTCCATCAATGTGGACGTACGATAGCACCACCTATCGGAACCACGCCAAAAATCCACCGTGTCTTCATTGCGTTTGAAATCTCCTACCCCCTCTCTACATACATATGCAATTGCTTACATTCCGCTGCTATACTCTTAGAATTGCATGTGTAGGGTGATGCTTGACATGTACTATTGCTAAAATCTGCCTACAACTAAAATCTGGGAAAAGGTTAGGTTTTATTTGGTCAAGTAGTCTAATCACCCCCCTCTAGACATACTTTCGATCCTACAGTGGTGCAAGCAAAAATGTAGCTCCTTCACAAAGCTTCAAATGGGGAAGGAAATGGGAATATTTTTGGATGGAAAATATTGCATGAGACATGGCAATATTTTTTTGGATGTGGATTTGATAGGTATGGGATAGTTTATAGGAATTTTGGTGAGGCCAAGGTATCAAAGGAAATTGGGGTCCCTTTATATTGGTGGTCTCTAGGGTTTAATTCAAAATAAATGGAAACTAGGGTTTTAAAGGTAAACCCTAAGTCAAGTCAATCATCATCACATATACACCAAGTTCAAAGAAAACCCAAGAACACCATAAGAAAAAGACAAAAGCTAAATCTTGATAAAGGAAATTTTAAGGAGTGAAAATCCAGGGTGTTACAAACCTATCCCCCTTAAGAGAATCTCGTCCTCGAGATTCAGGGGTTGCCTTCCCTGAGGGAAACATACCATGGGGGTTTCTGCGGATCTGCTTGATGTCTTGTTTCCTTTAGCATACTGACAATTCTGACTATCTCAACTCATACTGCGGTGGAGTTCCTCTGGAGTTATTGGGGTTGAATCCTTTCTTTGTTGTTCACTGCCATGTGTATCTTCACGTGATATCTCGACTTTCCATTTCCTTCTGGCAGACTTATGAGAACAATTAAGTGCATGTCACAGCCCTAGAATAATGGTTGTAATTAGTTGCATTAGAGCATCAATGCATCATGTTAAATTCAAATGAATTTGAAATGGGGATGATTAAACCCTAGCACCAAATGAATTTCAAATAGGTTCAACTTAAAATATTTTTCAATGAACCCAAAATGCCCTTCAGAAAAGTTCATCATTTTTGAAATGGGTGAAAACCTCTGCCAAAAATGGTCCACATTTTTGTAGGTCATCTCTGGCTTTTTGAATTAAATCTTAGTGTACTTGAATTTGGGCATTTAATTGCTATAATTATTTTAAATGCTCCAATAATTCTGAAACCAAATGGGGGCCACTGGAATAATTCAGAAAGTGTCCAAAATTTATTTCAGGAGTTTTAAAAATGATTTGGTATTTTTACTAAATCAAAACAGTGAAATAAATTCAGAAAACAGAAAGAAATAAAACACAGAGGAGAGAGAGAGCTTACCTGGCGCTCACCTGGCGGCCCAGCAAGCAGGCCCAGCCCGCCACCCGTGCCAGTCATCTTCAACCTCTGCCAGTAGGCTGAGGCGAGACCGAGCACGGCGCGCGCACGCGCGCCATGCCACCTCCCTGGCTGCTTGTGTCCTCCAGACCACGTCGCCGCCGCGGATCGACTCGCGAGAACCGTTCGGATCGAGCCGACCCCTCGCTCACTCCTCCCCCTCGCTCCCTCGCCCTCCCGACGCCATGGCCGAAGCCACCGCAAGCTCGCCGTCGCCGCACGGTAGCCACCGCCTCCCCCTCGTCCCCTCGAGCTGTCCATGAGCTCCGCCTTGTCGCCTTCGTCATCTTCGCTGAGCCACGTGACGCCGGGAGCACCGCAGCGTCATCACCACCGCCGTCATCACCCTTCGGCCGCCGAGATCGCCGTCGCCGCCCAGCTCGCTCCGGCCCTTCCCCGAGCCCGCTGACCCGCTCTCCGTCTTCCCTGTGAGCTACTGCGTCTTCCCCCTCTCCTATCTATGCCGTTTGCATGCACTAGCTAGCACCCTCTAACCGTGCCCTGTTCCGCCGTGCCGGTCGAAGACGATCTCCGGCCGCCGCCAAACCTCGCCGCCGGCCACTTTTCCGGCCACCCCAGCACCACCCGCCACCACCGTTGGACGTGCCGCATCGCGGGCATTCCAACGTGCCCAACCCCGCCCCCTCTCGTCGCCGGTATCGCCAGGACGAGCGACGCCGCCGCGTCTGTGTGTCACCGGCGGTTAGCCGCCGACGTGGCAACGTCATTAGTAGCTAATGACGCCACTAATTAACCTCCTAACAGACACTGACAGCTGGGCCCCACTGATTTAATTAACTGGCTAACGAAATTAGTTAGACTTAATTTAATTCCGGTGGACCCACGCATCAACATTGACTTTGCTGACGTGGCCTTTGACCAGGCCCACCTGTCGGTGACCCAAGCCAGCACTGTGACACTGACCAGTGGGACCCACTGGTCAGGTTTGACCTGGACCTCCTCTATTGACCTCTGACGTCACAGTGACGTAATGCTGATGCAATAAATCATTTTCTAGATTTAGATTAATTTAAAATAACCAGGAAATTCCATAAAATGATATAAACTTCAAAAGTTCATAGTAAATCAACCGTAGCTCAGATGAAAATAATTTATATATGAAAAATTATCAAAAAAATATGAAGAATCTGTTTATGGCATTTTCATGCATGTTTGGACAACTTAAAGTTGCTGTACATGACAATTTGAATAAATGGCTTTTGAAATGCCTTATATGGAGTTTGAATTTGAACCTTGGGTTCAAACCAACTTCATTTAAATTGCTGCTAGTTGCATTAGCCCAAATCATCAGCAAGTTTCCATGTCATGATCATGCATCATATTGTCGCATTGCATTGATTGTGTTCCTTCTCTGTTGCCGGTGTTTGTTCCTTCTCGGTAGAAGACGGTTCTGACGTCGTGATCGTTGACACCGATGAAGAGCTAATAGCTATACTATCTTCAGAAGTGCCAGGCAAGCAAACCCCCCTTGATCACTCTGATACAATCCCACTCTCTCGCTCCTGCTCTCTTTTATTGCATTAGGACAACAACGATTCAACTGTTACTTGTTTCGGTAGTTGAACCCATTCCTCTTCATGACCTGTCTTTGCCATAGTAAATAGTAAAACCACTAGCATGAGTAGGAATTGCTTGAGCCATGTTGTTCCTACTCATCCATGCTTGCTTGTTATGCCTGCTATTGCTTAGAGTCATGTCAGGTCTGATCCATCTAGGCGATGAATTGGAATGGTTGTGAACATGTCCTACTGATGAGAGCTAAGGGTGTGAACACGTTTTGGTAAAGGTAGCGATGAGAGGCCATGTAGGAGTACATGGTGGGTTGTCTCATTGGGACCGTCCTTAAGAACTGAGTTCCGTGTTTGTGATCCAAGACTAGCTACTACCACACATTGGGATCGCTTTGATCTCTGTCCAGAAGTCGCAACTAGTTTCTGGTGTTTGTAGGATATGTGTTGGCGGCCGTGCATAGCGCTGACTTAGGGGTGGGCTATGATGCGGTAGAGACACCGAGGCACGGTGTACCAAGTGACACCCGAATGGTGCTCTTGGAAACCCTACACTCATCGTTTGGGGCCATGATAGAAACTTTGGCCGGACTTCCTTTGCGGATACAACCTCAAATAGGCGATAAACCTGGACTAGAGTCCTGTGTGGTTAGTCAGGTTGTGGCCGACACCCTCGCCAGGCTTCCGCTTGAAGGTTGCCGAGATACATGACGTGTATATGGTGATAAGTGGTGAGAGCGTGTGTGAAGAAGTACACCCCTGCAGGGTTAATGATCTATTCGAATAGCCGAGTCCGCGGATATGGACTACTTGGAAGCTTACATTGTTCATAGACAAGTTGAAATGGATACTCTAAAATGCGCAAGATAAGCGTGAGTGCTATGGATGGCCTTCTCGTAGGGAGACGGGAGCGGATCCATAGTGGTGTATTGTTGTGGTGACTATGTGGACTCGTGTGCGCTCTCTCACCCCAAAGAAGTTACTGGTAGTCGTAGTTCAGGATAGCCACTGAGTCAAAGCTGGCTTGCTGCAGTTAAACTCCATAATCCCATTGTTGATATTGATGCATATGTAGTTAGTTCTGATGTAAGTCTTGCTGAGTACCTTTGTACTCACGGTTGCTTAATTTATGTTTTTGCATAGGAGACTTCAGTCTCGCTAGTGATTTCTGCGATGAGTTCGACGTTGACCGATTAGTTTGGGAATCCCAGACAGAGGTTTGGCTCCTCTGGAGGGTCTTGTAGATAGACAGGCTTTCTAGCCTTCTTTCTTTTCAGCTGTCTGTACTCTGACAGATTTATGCTTCCACTTGTTGCTTGTATGACTTTGTATGTTGGGTCATGAGACCCATGTTTGTAATATCACGCTATGTATGGCTCTTCGGAGCCTCTTAAATAAATATTTTGATTCGTAGAGTTATGTTGTGATGCCATATTGTATCTACACATATCGTGCATATTGTGTGTATGTTTTGAAATGCATCGGTATGTGTGGGATTCGACACCTAGTTATCTGCTTTGGTAGCCTTCCATACAGGAAAATGCCTCCTAGTGCTTTCACTGAGCCTTGGTAGTTCGCTACTGCTCTGGAACACATGGATTGACCGACATGTATCCTTCTTTGCTCCTGTGTCTGTCCCTACGGGGAAATGTCACGCGGTGTTACTGGAGTCCTGATAGCTTGCTACAGCCCAGTACACACACTGATGACCGACACGTGCATTGCTGGATTACCTATGTCTGTCCCTGTAAGTTTGTGCCATCTTGGTTTATGACTAGTCATGTCGACCCGGGTTCTTTGACATATGGATACTAGCGACATATTCATATATGTGAGCCAAAAGACGCAAACGGTCCCGGCCAAGGTAAAGGTGGCAGCCGTGGGTTACCGTGCGTGAGGCCGCAAAATGATATGATGTGTTACATGCTAGATCGGTGTGACTTAGGATCGGGATCCTGACAGTGCAGGAAGCAACCCGAGGTGGATTCTTCTTTCTCATGAAGAGCCTTTCTGTACTGTCATGTCATACTGATGGTCTGGTCCCCTTCTATCGCTCACGTGACTATTCTCTCTTGACCTTTCGTTTTGAACCTTGCCTTGGTGTTTGTGTCTGTGCCTCCAAGTTTGACGAAATAACCGTTTATCATGCAGACGTTCAGGTGTTTGCAACTGCTTGCTTGGGTTTCCAGACTATCACTGGACGTGTCGTATCCAGTGACTGATTCACCACGTCAGCCATACCATGTACTGTATCGTGCTCTGTGTACCATGCATTGCACAATGTTCTATACCATGCCTGATTATACTATTCTTGGGAATCTTCTTGCGCGGGAAACTGTACTTTCAAATTCCATGTGGCGATCCTTTTGCGCGGGAACCCAAACTTTTGAACTCCAGGTGGCCTTATATCAATGTGCCTCCCGTCAGTCAAGCCTTGTCGTTTACTGGGGGTAGCTCTGCCATCTGTGCTCCTTGCAGTCCCTTTCTGATCACCGAGCTGAGCTGAGTCCGGACACTATTTGATCGAGTGCTTCGAATATATCCCTCCGGCTTTATCTGTGACTCGTACCATGTCTTGTACTGTATGTCTTCCTGTATCCGTGCGGGTTGCATTGTTGTGGTCGCACTTGCACGAATCTGGCAAGGGTCAATGATGTCACCTTGCCTATGCAGGGAAGCTTGGGATCATCTTGGATGTCGTTGGTCCAAAGCTTCTTCATTTTCGGGTGTCTCTTGTAGCAGCCATGCTCTTCTGATAGGCTTCATCGGCCAAATATCCAAACTTGTGGCCCGTACAGGTTGTTGATGTGCACATCTCTCTTCCTCTTGCGTATCTTGTCGGTACTACTGTGTTCTTTTTGGTGTAGGACCAGCTTGTTTACGAACACAGTCCTATCTGCGTGCGAGTGCTTTGCAGGGATTCGCTTGCATGCCCAACATATAGGCGAACCATTACTCATATAAAGGATGCTGGAGTACCTGCCTCCTTGGGCTCCTCGCAACGAGAGCACCTCCTGGCCGTCCGTCACTTGTTGGCGTGCTGCGGGAGGCTCTTGGGGGCGCTTAGAGCAGTCCGATCTGCCCGGATGGCTTGGACCCAGGAGACCCGGCTGGACGGCCCATGGTGGGTGGACCGCTGGGTGCGTTTGGGGCCACCATCATTGGGCAGTGGCAGGCATGCTCGTGAGCGAGGCCGTGCACACATTCTTGTGTGCGAAGCCTTGCCTGGACCCGCCTGTCGGCATGTATGCCCCGCCGGGCCAAAGGCGTGGGGTTGGGTCGGGTTGCGCGAGCGCCCAAGCCATTGCCCGGTTGGCGCGATCGGACTAGGCTGAGAGGCCCTCCGACCCGTTCGTTGCAACCCGATTGACCTGGCTGGGAGGTCCATGACGAGTGGACTGCTGGGAGCACACAGGGTCACTGTCACTGGGCGGACGCGGAGGCCTCTCAAGGGCGATGCGAGGCGTCCGAACTGCCCGTATGGCTTAGGCTCGGGCTACACGGCTGCTTGATCCATGACGGGTAGACCGCGGGTGCGAGTCCGGGGCCACTGTCATTGGGCGGTGTCGGGCGCGTCCGCGAGCGATGCCCCACGTGATGTTCCGCGTGTGATAGAGAGGCCGGGACCGCCTGGCAGCGTCCTCGCCTCACGCCGGGTTGGTTCGGTTGCGACAGGCGCGTGAGCCGGGTCGCGGTCGCAACGCCAGTGTATGCGTGGGGCCCGGTTTGGGACTGCGTGAGCCGGTGGGTGGGTGGGTCCAGCTGGCCCTTCGCACACAGGCGGGCGTGTGGGGTGGTCCGATCGTGCCAGGCTGGCTGTGCATCGTGCTAGTCGGATGCACACGCCCCCCGTCGGGAAGGTTTGGTCGCACCAGAAGGGCCCATGCGAGCGCCTGGCCGGCTGCGATTTGCATGCCCGGCATTCCCGAACGGCTAGGTTGACCAGCTGCGCCTCGCATGCCCGGCCTCGCGAACCAGGTATGCTCGTCCGGCCAGTCATTGTTTTGTTTGACCCAGGCACAAGCGTGAGGCCGGCTCGGCATACCCAGCCAGCAGAATCTTCGTTAGGATGGTTGTTTTGAGGGCGTTTCATTCTTCTCCTTGAGGCGGTTGCTTTTCCCTATAAGTTGGTCGTTTTATGCTTCACGTTGAACGTTGCATGCATTACCTTGGCTCACTGCCAGTTTTCTTGTTACCCAAGCACAGCAGTTTCCTCTCATGAGGAAGCGAGTTGTTCGTAGTTTACCAAAGGGACGAGCTCGAACAGCTCCTGTTAATGGCGACGGTGGTGATTTGTGTTGCTTACCTCAACGCCAGAAGGTGGGGGAGGAGGGGGGAAATGGATCAGGGTTAGCTTTATGGAGCTCGGGGAGGGTTGAGCGGTAGCGTGTTCTTCTTCGTTTGTGAGGTTTGATTCATTTTCGCTCTGTTCTTCCTGCTGTCATCTTCCATCTTCTGAGTGTATTTTCTATTTCTGTTTTCGGTGTTAGTTTACCCATGCGTGCCCACTGTGATGTTCATGTTTTTTCTTTCCTCCTCTCGATTGCAACTCCTCTTATTGTTTTTTTTTTTGAAACGAGGCAAAAGATTTGCCATTTCATTAATTAAGAGAGGGTTTTAACAGAGTCCGAAGACAACAGCCCTAAAAATGGCGAAGATAGAACGACTACTCGCTATGCAAAATTACATCTAGCCCTTTGGCACCAGCGATAGCCCAAAGCCTTGCCTCATCCATGATTTTTTCAACGAGGATCATCGAAGGTGCGTAGACGTTCCGGAAGACCCTAGCGTTCCTCTCCTTCCATAGCTCCCAAGATATCAGCATAAGTAGGGAGGTCAATCCTACTTATTGTTTGTTTGTTCTTCCTTTGTGCTTGCTCTTAGCCTTGCCTGCTATTGTTGGGTATGAGAAGCTTCTTTGTTAATGGCCCTGGCTTCTTGTAGACTTTATTCGAGACGATCAAGGTGGATGGCAGCAACGATCCTGGAGGAAACCGTGGCCGACACCGAGCACACAATTGAAGTTTTTTGTCATCGAGCAGGTTTAGCAGGTCGCATCGCATTCATGTCGGAGGTTTGTCGAGCGAGCGATGGTATACTTTGTAAGGCTATGTGAGATGAATATTCTAATTCGATATTGCCTTCTTTTTGTCTATTTTTTACCGTTCCAGTGTGTCTGGTACGCCCCTGCAAATGTGTGTTCGTCCAGCTTTGTCGCCGGCGTGTATCCGGGTGTTTCTGTGGGCTACAAAACTATTTGGGTTATTGTTCATGAGAAGGTTAGCGTGTAGTGGTGCGAGTGCCATTTTCTTTACGTCACATCGACCACCGAGTTGAACGTTGTACGACAGTGCAGTGTTCCCTTGGGCTCGTGAGCCATTATGTTTGTGCCCCACGTCTTGTGCAAAGATGCGGGTGTTGGGCGTGTCGGGCAAGGCGGGTGTGGCCCAGATTTAAGCTGGGATACTCGAATTTGTCAAGCAATGGCAACCGAGCTTGTTCTATTGCCTTTATATTCCAACGTATAACATGGCCGAGGGCCTCTTCCGCCATATGCATCTGCCTGATCTCAACGACGACGTTCCTGGGGCATGAAACCATCCATTTTTTAGATGCAGGACATTGAGTGGTCTCACTAGCTGGGCCCGCGCGTGTGCCTGTCTGGGGTTGGGGCGTGACGGGTGGTCTGAGAGGGCCATCCGGATAGTGCTCGCGATGGCCGTCCTGAAGGCCACCAGGTCTATTCCGACAGGATTGCAATGCCAAGAGCTCGGGCACGTGTGCGCACTCGCCCCCAGCCGGGTTGCTATATAGGTGCTGCTGACAAGGGGTTAGTCAATGTCGTGGTCAAGGGGTGGCTCCGCAGGCTTGGGAAGGCTAAGGAGCAGGCAAATGGATCAAGGTCTATCTGTACAGAAAAGCCCCTCAATCATTGCACGTCGCCACCATGCAGGAGGTGGCCGACGCTGCATCCGCGTGGAATTGTCTCGCCCGAGCCGGCCCCGGATGGTCCCGAGTGGCCTTAGTTGTTTCAAGTAGGAGTCCCCAGTTTGGACGGTTCAGGTCATGTGCCATCTAGGATGTGGTCAGATGTTCTATTGAAGAAACCAACTGCACCCTTTGGCAAAAAGACCAAATGCAGCCAAGAAGTGAAGCAACTAATACAAACGAAAATTTAGGCGAACTAACAAGCCGGCACGGGGTGAAACTGCCTTGACTGGCTGTTGCGTGCGCGAACCTGCACTGCGTGGGGAGAATTGTGCTGACAAGCCAAACCCACGTCTCGACCTGCGGTGAGGAACGACAGCGACGACAATGCAGATACAAAGAAGGTTCCACCCATAGTCCGGGCAAGCATCTGGAGGCATAAAATCCGGCTAGGTACGGTGACAGAAAAAGTCCGACCAACAGACGCAAGCCAGCCACGAGAGCCATGTAGCCATATATCACGGCATCGAGAGGACGGGTAGCCAAAGACATGCTATACCAACCAGCTAGCACCGCTTTGAGCTGCCTTGGCTTGCTCATGAAATTCCTTCATAAGTTCCTGAACAAATTTAACACACCCCGGGTGAACATTATTTGGGAAGCTTACTACTCTACTCAACTGCCTGGGACAAGAATGGTAGGATCATTTTGGTGGAGAGCTATTCTTAAATTACTGCCAGCATACAAGGACAATGCTCAATGTCAGCCAGGTATGGGAGATACAATACTTCTGTGGTCAGACAAATGGAGACAAGAAAGTATGCAAGACCAATTCCCTGAGCTATTCTCATTTGCCATCAATAAAGATATCACTCTCAAACAGGCTTTTGAAATTGACGAGCATGAGACCATGTTCCACCGACCACTTACTGTGGAAGCACATCATCAATTTGAGTTGATGAGCACTCTACTCCAGAACACCATCAGCAGAGATCAACAAGATAAATGGAAGTATTCATGGAGATCAGATACCTACTCCTCTAGGAAGATTTACAAATGCCTTTTGGGACCATCAAATTCCCACCATCTTTTTAACACTTTATGGAAGACCACAGCCATGCTCAGACACAAGATCTTCCTCTGGTTACTACTCTATGATAGAATTAACACAAGAAATCTGTTGAGAAGAAAGAGTATGCACCTGGAATCCTATAACTGTGTACTTTGTGGTGATCAAACAGAGGAGACTAGCATGCATCTATTCTGGGACTGTCATTTTGCACTCAGCTGTTGGGATGAAATTACCACAGTCAAAAAGAGAGGCACATCTGGCTTTGATGAGATATGTCTGGCCATCAGAGCACTTCCAGCTGACATAGCCCTAGATATCATCTTAGCAAGCTGCTGGAGCATTTGGTGTGTGCGTAATGATAAGATCTTCAGACAAGTTGCTGTTCACATTCAAGGCTGGAAGTACTACTTGAGGGAAGGGCTTACCAGGGCTAGATACAGAGCCAAAGCTTCCAAAGCCAACAAGATCCAACTCTGGATAGATAGTTTCTTATAATGTTCTTGATGTTTCCTAAAACTGGCATTGGTTGACCTCACTTGGAGGCTTCACTACTGCAGGCGACCGCTAACGCGACACATGAATCAGAGACCCCGCGACCAAACTGTGTGCGATGCATGAATCACAAACGGTGTCGTAAAAAAACCGTTGCCAATAAGACGAACTATTTGCGATGCAGGAGACATAAAAAATGATTCAGATTAGAGACGCGCGTGCGATACGTGGCATACAGTTGATTCATACGAACTGTTTGCGATAAGGCAGAACAACAAACAAGGTCAGCCAGTTCGTGGTGTGTGCGATACACGGCATACAGTTCACTCGGATGAACTGTTTGTGATTACCCAACACAACAGAAACGGTCAGGCAGATCAAGGTGTGTGCGATATATGGGATGCGGTTCACTCGGATGAACTGTTTGCGATTACCCAACACAACAGAAACGGTTCAACTTAACAAGATGTGTGTGATACGCGGCAAACAAATCAGTAATCAGAAATGTGTGGGAAGACCGATAACAACACAGACGATTCCTGCTAATAACCCGTGTGTGTTGTGGGCAAACGCTTGCTGGTAAACAATTGTCAGCGATTGATGAAATCATCACCGACGGGTTCCGTAGTTTAATCCGTGTGCGATGTGATTTGCTCAGTCTGCACAACATCTACGCTCTCTGTCTACAGAACAACAACATATATACTTATAAGGACATGATTGCATAACCAAATTAAACATCCAATTAGATAACTGACTACACACATAACATATGCACACACCAAAGTAAACAATTACATGCATAATAAACTAGAATAAACGATCATATCTAATCATCATCTACTTCTTCTTGTGACGCTTGCCGCTGCTGCTCTGCTGGTGGCTCGATCCCTCGTCATCTACAGGAAGGAGGCACTCCCTCATGTCGACGATCCGCCTGTGCATCTCGTAGCATGTGTACACGTTCGTGGCTACAAACTTGAGGTGAGGTTCATCCAGTCTCCGCACCCAGGCACCGTGCCAGGATCCAGGATTTCTCTTGGAACCTTCCTTCATGTTTTCATAGTAGGGGTCGATGATGGTCGCGGCGAGTTCAACCAGGGAGTCCTTCTTCATGCTGCCCCAGACCCTGTAGTGGCCACGGATGTCGACAAGCTTCGGGCAGGACAAGCCCGAAATCTGGAGCGCTTTTACATCGTTGATGGTGTCCACCGTAGCGAACTTGTAGTCGGAGCTCTTGACAAACCTGGTGAAACGCTCACAAGCACTTGTGGCCAGGTGTCGGTGTAAAAACCGGCAGACCTCGGGGTAGGGGGTCCCGAGCTGTGGATTTCGAATCGGTGGTAACAGAGACAAGGGAGACAATGTTTACCTAGGTTCGGGCCCTCTCGATGGAGGTAAAACCCTACGTCATGCTTCTGTTTATATTGATGGAGATGTATCAAGTACAGAGTTGATCTACCTCAAGATCGTGATATGTGTCTAAATTCTAGGGCTAGGTGAGCGATATTGCGTTGATGTCCCCCTTACGGGCTAAACCCTATGGCTTATATACACGCCAGGGAGGGTATCTAGGGTTACAAAGTCGGTATCTTAGGAGAGAGGCAACAGGAGAGATCTTGGAGTATACGACAAGTCTTCGGTAGAGACAGCCTTGATCACTCCTCCTGTGTACAGCCTCCGGAGTCCATCTTGATCACGTATGAGGGCCCATCGGCCCAACCGAGGAGACGGGCCGGCTAGGTTAGCACCCCCTAATCCAGGACACCGTCAGTAGCCCCCGAACTGGTCTTCTATGCCGAGGACGACTTTCAGAAAACATCACCTCGGATCCGGAGTCCTTGGCATGGCAGACGAGTTCCCCTTCATACCTTATTCATTACGGCAGAACAATGATATCCGAGGTTCACCCGAGCTCGCACCCTGTCCGAAGAGGACAGATATCTTAGCCTCGAAGGCCTGTCGTTCGGGTATGAACCGTCCAATCTGGCCTGACAACTTTTGTCGAAGAGGCTTGCCCCTTGACGGGCTGAGCAGTTACTGCCTCCCCCTCAAATCGTGGTTCGAGGCAGCCTTTTTACTGGCACGTCCCTTCGAGGCAGAGATCGTGTCCGCTTTCTTAGGGATACCATCAAGATTTTGTTTCCCCCCATATGCTTCAACGACATTTTTGATGGCAACCGCGAATTTATCGGCGCAACGAGGGGGACTCTTGGCCTTTCATAGGCTTATAAGAGCAAAAGGGAGAACAGCGCAATCGCCCACGCTCCCATTCTCCCCCCACTACTGCTTCGTCTAGCTCCAGCGCCCAGATCCAACCAGCCCGCCTTTCCCTTTCGCGAGCCCAACTCCTCAACCAGCCATGGTCGACACCCTCAAGGGGCACTGGGGCGGCTCCATCATCACGGCCGCGACCATCTCAAAGCTGCGCAGCGCGGGGTATCTGACCCCCGCCATCGCCGCCCGTGCTCCAGTGGCCGGCCAGCTGGTGCCCGCTCCCAACGCCGGGGAGCTGGTGGTCTTCGTCCCCCACCTCATCCGAGGCCTGGGGTTCCCGTTGCACCCCTTTGTGCGCGGGGTAATGTACTATTACGGGTTGGATTTCCACCACCTGGCCCCCAACTCCGTTCTCCACCTCACTGCCTTCATCACGGTCTGCGAGGCCTTCCTCCACTGTGAGCCGCACTTCGGCTTGTGGCTGAAGCTCTTCGGGATCAAGCCGAAGTCGAGCGGCTCGAATCTTGCGAAGTGCGGAGGGGCCATGATCAGCAAAAACCAGGGGGCCACCTGGTTCAAGGGCACCTTCATCGAAACGGTGAAGGAGTGGTAGAGAGAGTGTTTTACATCACCGAGCCACTCGCCCCTGGTCAAACCGAGGTCCCGGCCTTCTCAGCCGGGCCTCCCAAGAAGCTCAAGTCCTGGAAGGAGAAGGGCGTCGCCTGGGGGAAGCCAGAAGAGGTGGAGACCCTGATCGACAGGATATTATGGTGGTCCACCACGGGGAAGGTCGAGCTAGCCGACGTCATCAATGTCATGCTCAACCGCCGCATACTCCCTCTCCAACTTCGGGCTACCCCGATGTGGGCACAGAAGCCCGAGAGCATTCCACCTTGGCCGCCATGTGGACGAGGCTCATGAAGCTGGCCAAGGACAAGATCCCCAAGGAAGGGGAGGACCGCGGCCTCGAACACGGCTATGAGGCCCCCCCGGTGAGTGATTCCGCCCTCCAATCATTGTTTTTTGCTCATTACACTGAGGAGTAAAGTTTTTACTTGAATCGTCGTGTTTGATGTTTTGCAGAAGTGGTTGGCCTGGGTACAAGGGGTACGATGCCCGGCCCCACTGCCAGAGCAGCCCCCAACTCCCCTGCTCGCGGCGCTTCTGACCGACGAGCCACATGTGGTGGCCCCCAAAGGGACGAAGTCCCAGAAGGGGAGGTCAAGTGCTCGGACTCGGGGGACTTCGGTCACCTGGTCCGAAGAGACCCACACCTCCGCCGCCCAAGACGGCGACGCCGAGGAGGGTGAGGAGGAGGAGGTTCCCCCTCCGAAGGGGAAGAGGTCGGCGTTAGAAGACGCCGACGTGGGCATGCCGCCGAAGGGCCCAAAGAGGCCGAGGCGAGCCTCATCCGAGGCTACCAACAAGTCATCGGAGAGGGCCGAGCTCTCTGGCGACTCCGAAGAAGACCTCCTCACTGGGGGGAGGAAGAAGCCGGCGCCTCGAGGGTAATCCGTCATCTTTACATCCTGCCTATTAATATGACAAGTCATTTCTAAGCAAGGGAAACTTACAAATGCACCTCTTCTTATGCAGCCCACCGAGGGTAATCCCCAGTGGTTCCTCAAGCGGGTTGCCATCCGCCAGCGGGACTCCGGAGCCCGCTGATCCTCCCCCAATGCATGACGGGCTAGGGAAGGCAACATCCACCTTGGCTCCCGACGTCAACACGATGGGGGCCGACGAGGTGGCCATCACGGACGAGGTCGACACCTCGGCCCAACAAGACCCGGGGGAGAAGCGCCCCGCGGTCATCGAAGAAGGGTTGGGCCAGTCATCGGCCCAGCCGACGTCTACCTCGGCCCCACCGCCCCAGGTGTAGGCTACCCGGATAGATGTATCCGAGGTCCTCCCTCCTCCCCAGCCAACTGCCCAAGGTCGGACTGGTGCGGGGTGGACAGAAGAGGTGGAGGACGCCCTGAAAGGCTCCTCCATCAAGGAAGAGCACTGTGCCTTGATAGGCGCAGCGCTACAGGGCTACCGGTCCGCAGGAGCCGGCCTGCATGAGGTTTTCAAGAACCTCATGGCAAGTTTCGAGGTACGCTTTCTGCCAGTCTAATTTGTTTATTTGAGCATTTATGAATTATGAATTTTGTCCGAGGACATACGAGTACAGCCTGCTAAATGGCTTAGTGAGTGAGTAGCCCTCGAGCCCGAAGTCGGTTTCAAGAAACCGGCATTGGGGTCGTTTGATTAAGTAGGAGCCCGTTATGTAGCCCCCAGGGCGCTGCTTGAGGCAGCCGTCCTGGAGCCTTTTAGTGTTTTAAATGTTCTCTTTACAATGAGTATCTCTGTTTTTGTGCCAGGTGTCGACCTCAGTTCCGGACTCCGTCTCTGAGGAGATCGCAGAGATGAACCGGAAGCTAGAGAGGTCCCATGAAGAGCTCATCCCGGCGAACCAGAAACTCGAGCAGTGTCAACGTAAGCAAGTTTAAACTTGCCCTGTGCTCTAGACGAAGGAGGTATGACATGTTTTGTTAAAGAAAACAACTAAGGCCGAACTGTTTTGACAACAGCAGCGTTAGCTGAGCTGGAGACACTCAAGGCCGAACTCGAAAGGGCTCAGAAGGAGGTGCGGCAGCAAGAGGCTGCTGCCGTCGCGGCCGAGAAGGCCCGGGCCGCCGAGAAGGCAGCCGGGGAGAAGCACCAAGCACGGGTGCTGGAGGTCGAGGAGACCCTGAAGGGCGTGTTCGAAGCACGCGACAAGCTTCAGGAGGAGGGGCAACGAATGAAGGAGGAGCTCGAGAAGCTTCAACGTGCCCACTCCGAGCTCAAGACCTCGGCCCGAGCTGACCGCGAGGTGCTCCAACAAGTGGAGCAAATCACCTCGGGTAAGATATTTTTGCTGCAGTGTTCGTTTGGCAGCAAAGGGTGTGTCGAGCTCACCCAGTTATGGCGTTCCGCAGAGGTCTTTGCGGATCTCCCACAGAGCGCGGCAGATGCGGTGGCGTACTTCAGCCAGCTGGTGGGCCACGAGGCAGAGAAGGCCTTCTGGGGGCAGTTTCCAGGGTCGCCGTCCGCTCAGCTGCTGAATCATCGAGTGAAGTAGCTGGTGGAGTTGTTTCGCATGACGAGACCGGTGCTCCAGGACCTCTGCATCGCGCTGTGGCCTGCCGAAGCCATGCCAAAGAGCCTCTTTGGCCTTACGGCCCGTCTCTGAGACGCCGTGCCCTGCGTGGATCGCTGGAAAAGGTCCGCGTGCTTCGAAGGGGCGCGGAGGGCGTACGCTTGCGTGAAGACGCACTTCCGCAAGGTTGATGCGGAGACATGTGCCGCGGGCCCTCCTGCCGACAAGCGCGCATCGCCGAGCAGTTCTTCGCCGAGGTGGAGGCGGGAGCTCGGACCACAGAAGCCATGTGTCCGAAAGACACTCTGTATTTCTAGATGATACTTCGGAATGCCGATGTAAAAACTTTATCTTTCGTTGAATGAAAATGGCTTGAAATTCCATGTGTGTTGTTTTATAATTAATTTTTCCTCCGATATGACTGTTTAAAATGAGAGTGGATAGTCGTCAGCTTCAGCCCCAGTGTAGGTCATACAAAGGGTCTTCCTTAAGGCACACTGGACCCTTAGCCGACGTCTCGGTACCCGGAGGCGGTCGGTGCCTCATAGGAACTAGGCAATCGGACTATAGTGGCTTGATATCTTTCACTTAGTTATAGGAGTTTGACTGTGGGGGCTTATGACTAGCCCCCAGTGTGGGAAGTGTTCGGCCAAGTCGGCCAAGGTCTAGGCCATAGCACACTTCGTTTAACACGGGCGATCTCTATCGTCACATCGCTTGACGCGGTCTTCGGATGGCAGACCAGTTTACGCCTACCTAGATAGTCAGTTTTCGGCTTTCTCCACTGAGGCGCCATGCCAATTGACCTGGCAGCGCAATCGCAGTGGTTCTCCCGTTACACCCTTAGCCGAATTCATCGGAAATGTAAGGGGTACATGTAGAAGCCGGGCAACCCAACTATTGACCAAAATCTAGGTTCGAAACTGATGCATATAAGGCCAAAATCCGAGACGCCGAATACCTCGGACTTTGTTATACAATTGCATCTTTTTAGAGAACTTCTTCGTCCCAGTGGGGCTATGCTGATAAACAAATATGATAGAGACCTTCAAGGGGCATAGTTTCTTTATTTCATAATATCAATCGTGTACATGCCCAGCTGTGACGAGAGTAATTGAAAGAGTACAATGTAAATGGTAAAGAAGGAAGAGGAAGAAACAGTGCGGATAATTGCTAACGGATTTTAAAGAATCCGGGCTGCTACCTGCCGCACGTCTGCATTTCCGAACTGTTGACCAGATGTTCACCATTGATGGTGAGGAATTTGTGAAGGTTGATGCCCTTCCGGCCCTTTATACACTTTAAGTGTTTGATTGACCGAGTTCCTTTAAAGGAGGTGTTGCCGAAGTCACTCTGTGGTTAAAACCACATAGACGTAGTCATGTTTGGCTGTTTCTTTTACAGATACTTGCCTGTGCAGGGGCTCTAAGCCACGTCTTTGCTTGGTTGATCCGCGCCGACGTTTGGGTAAGTGTTCTGGCTCCTCGACGTCCCATGGAATCTTTAGTGCGAAATTATGCACTCTGGGGACATAGTGCCCACTCCAGAGAGGGCACACGAGGAGCCCTCATCCCTATTTCGGGTGTGGGGGGGTACCTGGCCGAGGTCGATTTGTGCAGCCCGGGAGTGCTTCAAAGAGCGGGCGGCGCGTTTGTCGCTGTGGGCTGCCTCCTCAGACGCTTGAACCTCGGTTGCGAAAGCCGCAGTCTGTTCCTCTGTCCGGAGTGAACGTTCTGTGTTACCGTTGACTATGATAACGCCGTTAGGTCCCGGCATTTTGAGCTTGAGGTAGGCATAATGCGGGACTGCGTTGAAGCGCGCGAAGGCTGTGTGCCCTAAGAGCGCATGGTATCCACTCTGGAAGGGTACGATATCGATGATTAACTCCTCGCTTCTGAAGTTCTCGAGTGAACCGAAGACTACCTCTACGGTAACCGTTCCGGTACAGCGGGCTTCGACGCCCGGAATGACACCTTTAAAGGTGGTTGAGCTCGGCTTGATCTGAGATGAGTCAATGCCCATCTTCCAAACTGTGTCCTCGTAGATGAGGTTGAGGCTACTTCCACCGTCCATCAGGACGCGCGTTAGATGATAACAATCAACAATAGGGTCCAGGACGAGTGCCGCTGATCCGCCATGCCTGATGCTGGTCGGATGATCGTGCTTGTCAAACGTGATCGGATAAGCCGACCATGGGTTATACTTCGGGGCAACAGGCTCCAGCGCGTATACATCCCGAAGCACACGCTTCCTCTCCCTTTTAGGGATGTGGGTGACGTAGATCATATTGACCTCTGTTACCTCGTCAGGAAATTTCTTTTGGCCTCCATTATAGGGCCGCCGAGGTTCATCCTCGTCTTCGCTACGGTGTTGGGTTTTACTCTGACCCTCTGCCGCTATCTTGCCGGCTTGTTTAAAGACCCAGCAATTCCTATTAGTGTGGGTTGCTGGTTTTTCCTGAGTACCGTGAATCCCACATGGGCCGTCCAGGAGCCTATCAAGCTGGCTAGGTCCATCTTTGTTCCCTTTAAAGGGTTTTCTTTTCTGCCCGGATTTAGGTCCGGTGAACCCTGCGTTGACTGCAGCGTCTTCAGTGTCACTTCTGCCATTTTTATACCTGCGCTTATTTTTGTTGTTCTTGGGTTTTCCATTGGTTTTGCGAGTTTCCGAGGTGCCTGCCTCACCGTTATGAGTACTGCGGGCAAGCCAGCTGTCCTCTCCCGCACGAAAGCGAGTCATTAGTGAGGTCAGGGCCGCCATGGTCCTCGGTTTATCTTGGCCGAGTTGGCGAGCCAACCATTCATCTCGGATATTGTTTTTAAAGGTGGCGATGGCCTCGGCTTCGGAGCAGTCTATGATCTGGTTCTTCTTGGAGAGGAACCTGTTCCAGAATTTCTGGGCTGATTCGCCTGGCTGCTGGGTGACACAGCTGAGGTCATCAGCGTTCGGAGGTTGGACATATGTGCCCTGGAAGTTTGCTCGAAAAGCGTCTTCTAGGGCCTCCCAGCTGCCGATAGAGTGAGGAGGGAGGCTGTTAAGTCAATGCCTCGCCGACCCCTTTAGCTTGAGCGGTAGATATTTAATGGCATGGAGATCATCTCCATTGGCCATGTGTATATGCAGGAGGAAATCTTCAATCCAAACTGCTGGGTCCGTGGTGCCATCGTATGATTCTATATTGATGGGCCTAAATCCTTCCGGGAATTGATGTTCCATCACCCTGTCTGTGAAGCAGATTGGGTGAGCCGGACCTCGAGACCGAGGAGCATCTCGTCGGAGGTCGGGAGAAAGCCGTGAGTAGGCTTGATCTTGGGCACGGCCATTCCTGTCCACCCAGGCATCGTAGCCGTCGAGCCCAGTAGGCGCACGTCCCCTTGATCTGTAGATGGACCGAGGGGGAGCCCTATTTTCCTCAATGCGACATCTAGCGTCGTGAGGATCTAGGTAGTCCACGGGGTCTTTGCCATAACGGCGTGGAGGTGGCCGTTCACTGAGGTCTTCTCGTCTTGGCCTGTCCCGGCCTCTAGGGGGCCGGTCGGGGTCGTCAGCGAGCTCCTCGTCGAACTCCGGTAAGAGATGCCTACAATGGTATGATTTCGGCGCACTATGGCGTCGGTTCTCCATGTCTTGCTCGGCGGAGAGCACTTCGATCCACTTTTCATTTAGCGCATCGGTATTGGCCTGCAGCTGCTGCTGCTTGCGCTTTATGCTCCGGGCCGTCGCGACGAGGCGTCGCCGGAAGCGCTCTTGTTCAAAAGGGTCTTCGGGGACGATGTAGTCCTCGGTACCGAGGCTCTCGTCCTCCTCAGATTCCGGCATGTAGTTGTCGTCGGCCCCTTCGAAGAGGTCATCGGGATCTGAGTCCCTAAGAAGTCGGTCCGGTGTGCCGTTCCTTACTGGGGAGGCTTGAACGTCCTCCTCATGGTTACCGGCATCGCCGTCCTCCGCGTCGTCGTTATTGGCTGTCACGTCATTGCCACTGGGTTCCCCATTATTGCCCCTTCGGCGCCTTCGCCGACGTCTTGGAGGGGATTTGGGGGTGTCCACCATGTAAACATCGTAGGTGGACATGGCGGTCCACATGCCCGCGTTTACCGGGGGCAAGGTGTTCTCGATGGGGCCATCAGCATCTTCCTCCATGTCTGAGGCTTTGCCGTAGTCCAACACGTCGGTTAAATCATCGATCGTGGTGACTAGGTGGGTGGTGGGTGGGATGTAAATTTCCCTATCGTCGGCTTTAAGTCCGATTTGATTGTAGACCAAAGTCTTGCCGTCCGAGATGGCCATGCTCCGGATGCGGTCAAGCATCTCGTCGAGGTGAGATAACTCTTCGGGATTCATGGATGCGCCATAGGCAGGGCTGACTCGCAGTACACCCGGCGTGTAACCGGATGCGTTTTCGGAGCAAAGGGAATCTGAACATAATTCCAGGTTCTGTGCCGAAGTCAGTTCCGGCACCGGCATAATTTCGGGAGTGGGAGCCGGATCTATCTCCGGACTGGCGATCGGGGAGAGACTGGCCGGAGTGGTGGCGTCAGGGGTCTCAAGAGGCGCCGTGACAGAGTTCGGTTCCGGAGTCGAGCCTCCAGAACCGGCCGAGCTCTCGATCCGGCCGGGAGTCCATCCCGATAGGATGAGTTCGCCACGGGAGTCCGCAGTGTACTCAAGGCCACCGAAAGTCATGATCCAACCTGGGGCGTAGTTCTCGACGGAGGTCAGGTGACCCATCGAGTCGGCGCAAAATACCATGCTGTCGAAGACGAAAAGCTGACCGGGGGCATAAACATCCCCGTGGCCGTTGGCGTAGTTGATCTGTAGGTGAGCCATCGATCCTTCTAGTGATCACGCAGCGGGACTCTCAATGAAAGCACCAGTGTCGGTGTAAAAACCGGCAGACCTCGGGGTAGTGGGTCCCGAGCTGTGGATCTTAGATCGGTGGTAACAGAGACAAGGGAGATGATGTTTACCCAGGTTCGGGCCCTCTCGATGGAGGTAAAACCCTACGTCCTGCTTCTGTTTATATTGATGGACATGTATCAAGTACAGAGTTGATCTACCTCGAGATCGTGATATGTGTCTAAATTCTAGGGCTAGGTGAGCGATATTGCGTTGATGTCCCCCTTACGGGCTAAACCCTATGGCTTATATACACGCCAGGGAGGGTATCTAGGGTTACAAAGTTGGTATCTTAGGAGAGAGGCAACAAGAGAGATCTTGGAGTATACAACAAGTCTTCGGTAGAGACAGCCTTGATCATGCCTCCTGTGTACAGCCTCCGGAGTCCATCTTGATCACGTATGAGGGCCCATCGGCCCAACCGAGGAGACGGGCCGACTAGGTTAGCACCCCCTAATCCAGGACACCGTCACCAGGCAGTAGTGGTAGATGAGGACATGATGGCCCACGCACAACTGGGCGACGGCAACTGCCTGATCAACCCCGGGACGACCGCCGGTGTACTGGAGGTCTAAGCCGACCACTTTGTACTTGTCGTCCTTAGCAAGAAACTGCTCCATGGTGTTGATGGAGTCCTCCACCACGGCCGGGTCGATGGTGTACACCACCATGAGTTCCTTTTCCCTCACGTGGGTGTCCACACGATGCACGCCGTACTCCATTGGAGCGCCGCTGGATATCCTCTCTCTCTATGTGTCATCGTGGGTGTGCTTGTTGTGTTGTGGGGCGCGATCGAAAGGTTGAGGAGACTAATGTTATAATGGCCGTGGGAATAAATGGGGAGGCTGAACGACCTGGAGTATCGGCGCGTGCGGATGGCAGTTGTTGCAACGTATAACTGCATCGTGTCGCACGTATTAACTGCATCGTGGCGACGCGCGCGGACGCAACCGCATGCATATGGCGCCCAAAACGTGATCGTGCACCGGCCCCAACCGCTAAAAGAGCGCATGTGGAGGGACGCGAGCAGAGCGTGCCGCGGCCGCCTCAACATCGAGCAGAGCGCGCGAAGGGACGCAAGCATAGCGCGCCGCGACCACCTAAACGGCGAGCAACCACCTGTGTATAGCAGTTTTGGTCAACCATCTGGCACGCGTGGGAGGCGAGACGGCCCATCCATCGGACACGCTGACACACCGATCAAACCTAAACGTCTTCACACCGATCAAATTACCATGCAATGAGTAAATGCAAATATGTTCACACCGATCAAACCTAAACGTGTTCCCACTTAGCACTGGGCTATAAAAACTAGTACCCACTCGAAAATTACTGCACATTCCTCTCCTCATCACCAAAAAAATCGGTCTTTCCTCTTAAACCGTTCCTTGCGTCTGCCATGGCCGGTAGGAGGAGTTCTAGGTTGACATATAACCAGGGGGCAAAGACCAAGGCCGCGGAAGCACTAGAGAGGTCACGCCGCAACACGGCAACCGTAGCAGAGATATCTTGCCACGCCGCGGGGCCCTCGAATGAGCTCTCACGGGCAGGCGAGGGCTCTCACAAGTGCACTCGCCGCGTCGGCGAAGTCGATGAGCTGGCGGGGCTGAAGTCCTTAGCCAGCGACGATGACATTCTCACTGGCCTAATTAACCAGCAGGAGCTGCTCGCCGGCTTGGAGAAGCTGCTCGAGATTAGCGATGCCTCGGTTGATAAGGCGACCGACCTCATCGTGAAACTCATGGGTGACAATGCGAAGCTCCACGAGGACCTCGACAAGCAGAAGGAGGAGGCCGCCGGCTGGAGGGAGCTGTATGAGAAGAGCGTTGCCTCGTGGATGACACTGACAGCCGTCGTCCATGAACTTGGGGATGACTTGAAGAAGCTCCGCATCGAGCGCGAGCTACAGGTGGAGGAATCTGTGGCTGCTATCAAGCAAAGTCATGAGGATGTGAAGAAGGAGCTGGAAGAACTCCTCGCCCAGCGATCCATCGAGAAGTAGAGAGCAGCAACTTCCTTCTTCCTTTTTTTTTCTTCTTCTCTTTTTCCCCTGTGTCTTTCGGGCGTTGCCGCATGTGGCATTTTAAATTATCCGGGATATGTAAGACAATTATTATTCATTGCCATTGTCAATTTGTCGTCGTATTATTTCGTTCGTAACCTCGTAGGTACATGTATACGAGTCGAAAATAGACTAAAAGTCACGTTCTCAGCGAGGCATGAACAAAACAATGCTAGCTAGCATTGAGCGGGGCCATGGGATCACAAGCTAACACCTTCCGTCCAGGTGCATTAACCGCATGTTAAACAGCGGCTCGGCCGCCATTAATGGAGAATTTGGGAGCGAGGCGGTGGGTGGAGGTCAAAGAGCTCGCTTCCCGGTGAGCCTGCTCGGCCGCCATTAATGGAGAAGTTGGGAGCGAGGCGCCGGGTGGAGGTCAAAGAGCCCGCTTCCCGGTGAGCCTGTGCGGTAGACAGCTCGCACGGGTCCCATTGAGCCTGCACGGCAGACTGCTCACATGCGTCCCGTCGAGCCGCGCGGTGGACTTCTCGCAGTCGACCCGTCTAATCAAACAGTTGCACACACGCCACCTAGTATGGTCAAATTTTTGCACAAAATACAAAGAGGACCAATAAACCAGGACCGAGGTAGTACTCTCCAATAAAAAGTGGGACGCGTGGCCGCACGTAAATGGTTAGTGGAACGCCCACGGTTCAAACAATAAAACCGTTTGCGATATTAACGTGTCATCTATTTGTTCCAAAATGAATATGTTGGCTATTAATGTGTGCGCCTTGTCTCAAATTGGACAACTTTTTTACCACGGCATATATGTGCCATATAATGACACTATGCCAAGTTTCATCAATTTCGGGTGATTTTTGGATTTACGGGGATTTAAAAACCGAGATTCTCAATGTTTGAAGCCGAGCCAGGACGCCGAGATATTTGTAATTCATTCCCATTTCTTGCATGGGACCTAAACATGCACCCAAGGACACATGTATGGTATTTGAAGCCATTTTGGTGCACTAGAGCATGTGCTTGTAATTCAAATTTGAATTATGGAGATTAAATGCCTAGAAAACGCAATTAATGTATAAAAAGGCCAAACGAACCGTGAGTAATTCCATATTTCAGCGCGAATCTCCTGTTGGTCTACGTTGCCTATCGAAACCACAAGGCTTCTTGCTATAAGCTCTGGTTTGTAAGAGGCTTGTACCAAAACTTGCCCCAAATTGGACAAATTATTTACCATGGCCTATATGTCCCATGTCATGACCCGATGCCCAGTTTCATGAATTTTGGGTGAGTTTTGGATTTACGGGGATTTAAAAACCGATATTCTCAATGTTTGAGGCCGAGCCAGTACACCGAGATGTTTGTAATTCATCCCCATTTCTTGCATGGGACCCAAACATGCACCCAAGGACACATGTATGGTTTTTGAAGCCATTTTGGTGCACTGGAGCATGTGCTTGTAGTTCAAATTTGAATTATGGACATTAAATGCCTAGAAAACTCAATTAATGTATAAAAAAGGCCAAACGAACCCTGAGTAATTTCATATTTCAGCACAAATCTCCTATTGGTCTATGTTGCCCATAGAAAAAAATACAAGGCGAGATGAGGCAGCGATTGTCGTTTCGCCCACAAGGGTGACACGTTCCCTATGGGAGGCTTCTTGCGAGAAGCTCCGGTTTGTAAGAGGCTTGTACCAAAACTTGCCCCAAATTGGTTAGTTTTTTTACCATGGCATATATGTGCCATGTCATGACGCCATGTAAAGTTTCCTGAATTTCAGGCGAGTTTTGGATTTATGGGGATTTAAAAACCAAGATTCTCAATGTTTGAGGCCGAGCCAGGACGCCGAGATGTTTGTAATTCATCCCCATTCCTTGCATGGGACCTAAACATGCACCCAAGGACACATATATGATTTTTCAACCCATTTTGGTGCACTGCATGTATTTGTAGTTCAAATTTGAATTTTGCACATTAAATGCCTAGAAACTCTATTATAATGTATAAAAAATGCCAAACGAACCCAGAATAATTTAAAGCAGTTCTGTTCAACCCATGGGTAAGCACTGTGTGCACGCGCCGTGCTAGCTCGCTCTTCCTTCTTTCCCAAGTTTTCCATATTAATGGTGTTATATATCCAAACACGCTACAGTTTCCCGCCACTCCCCCCATTGGTTTCCTGCTACCAGTGTCAGTGGGCATAGGAGGCTAGGCGGCGACACACCGGCCATACCACAGTATACCATTCCAAGCATGCCAATCCGGCGAAGCGCCGCTGCCGTCATCAACCTCCTCGACGAGGAGAATGAGTCGGAGCAGGCCGGAGAGCCAAAACGGCCGTGCACCGCCGAGCAAGAGAGGCAGCGCGCCGCCGAGCGTGAGCGGTATCATCGCGCCCCAGTGCTTGAGCGGGCCAATGTGTACACATGTGTTCGTCGCCTCCCATGGAGCGGAGTGGAGCAAGAGTAGCAAAGCGCTGCCACGCAAGAACGGGAGAACGCCACTGCGCATCAGGTGCGGTGCGCCGCACTATCTGAGCGGAGCCGTGTCAGCATCCTGTTGACTCAACCACTCGAGAGGTTGTTTCAAGGGCCAGTAAGCATCCCGATTCCCCACCAGGAATGGGTAGACGCCGTCAGCGCCATAATTGCGCCGGACGAAGTTCACAATGCCAGAATCCGCCGGCACGACGCCAACGGGCTGGTCGATTGGCTCTTCGACCTCCTCGGCCCCCCAGGTGCCGCCAACGACGAAGCAGAGCAAAATACTCGTCACGGCTTGGAATCGACCGTCGCTGATGAAATATCCTGGGCAGAGATCGATATTGCGGTACAACAGTTCCGTGAGCGTATCAGACGTGTGGACGAAGGCCTGTACCAATTCATGCTTAGCCAAGAGTTCCCGTAGGTTTAGGCCATGTTTGTATCGGTTTTCGCTCGGTTTTCCGCAATTAACTGGGCAACTATCTTGTTCTTAATTAATGAAAATGCAAAGCTTTTGCTTCTTCTGGCTAGTTTTAAGTAGTAAAAAATATTGTAAGTTTGAATGGAAGTGGTCCAGTATGTAAAGATTGCACACAGTTTCTAAAAGCACAAAAGTGTGTGATAGTAAGGAGTCGGTCCCACACGATGACCATCTGTAAACGCCTTAAACGCGAGGAGGCAACTCTTATCAGCAAGGGGCAGCTTCCCATCCACTAGCCTAGTCGAATAGAACGCACAAGTTAAGTGAGCTTGGGGCTGGAGCAGTCTAAGGATGGGTGACCGGGTGGGAAGTTGCTATATCTCAAGCTTCATTTAAGCGCCATGATACGGTCATTACAGACATTTAGCATCTAAATGTGTCTGTAGTGACCTGTCATGTCGATTCAATAAACCTTGAGATCCTTGTTTTGAAAATTCTGAGAATGATGTTTTTTGTTATTTGTTGTTTTGAAAAATCGGAGAATGATCGCGAGATTGATCTGTGGGCCCGCCACGTTCTAATTTGGAGAATGATGTTTTTTGTTATTTGTTGTGTTTTGAAAAATCGAAGAATGATCGAGATTGATCTGTGGGCCCGCCACGTTCTATTTTGGAGAATGATGTTTTTTGTTATTTGTTGTTTTGAAAAATCAGAGAATGATCGAGATTGATCTGTGGGCCCGCCACATTCTATCCTTTGACTCACAACATTCGAGATCTGTGGGCCCGCCCGTTCTATCCTTTGACCCACAACGTACGAGAATGGTTTGACCATGACGGGTTCCTCTTGGTATAGGTCACAACATGTCAGACCAAATTTAGTTGGGGAACATTTGTTCGATTCCCTCCCGCCGGCTCAAAGTTGGGGAACCATGACATCATACGTAACGTGGCTTCCTCGGGGTACGGTATTCGGTTTGTAATGCAGCTGGTGCCCCATCGAAGTTGTGCACTGGGGATTTGATCACATCACACACCACCCATATACATATATTTGGGTCGCATGTAGGGTATAGGGTCTTCTGATCGACCCCGTCTCCCATGTGCGGTTTTCAACGACACGCCTATCTGTGGGCCTGGTCTATATATATCATCCCTTTGGCCGACAACGAGGGGGTTTGGCCATGAATGGATTCCTCCTGGTTCGTGTTACCACGGGTCATGGTGACATGTTCGAGCAAAGTTTGAGCTCATGCGTTCTCAGGATTCCCTCCCATGCGCTCGAAATGGTGGGTTGGATCGACACCCTATGTACGTCGACGTCGTCCTTAATTACTACCTACCTTTCATGGGGGTTGTCCATTTTGTGAGGTAGGCGCCACATCAAAATTGTACATTATTGGGTATTTAAAACACATCACCCTTCCAACGTACATCAATTTGGGCCCCATGCAGGTGGTGCTGGTTTTGTGGCCCCTCTCGTGCGGTTTACGGTGATGGTCCAATCTATGGGCCCGAGCGGTCTATTATATCCCTTTTTGACTGACAACAAACAGTTGTTGTTTGGCCAAGATAGATTCACTTGGTCCGTCTTATGGTAGGTCATGGTGACATGCATGCATGTCTGACCAAAGTATGAGTACGTGCGTGCATCCTGCCGACATGATGTGGGGGTGGGGCAGGCACCTAGCTACGACCTTAACCCGTCATTATAGATATCCAAGGGGGCTTTCCGGTTTGCGAGGGAGGTGCCACATCGTAGTTGTGCATTGTGTATTTAAACATCACACCCTTTATTCCTACATATATTTGGCCACTTCCATGTGGTTGTTGTCTTCTGGCCCCTCTCACCCGATCTTCGACGACGTGCCCACCCGTGGGCCCGCGCATCAAAGTTGTGCATTGGGAATTTGAACATCACACACCACCCTTTTCATACATATATATTTGGGCCACATGCTGTTGTGGTTGTGTTCTTATCCTCTCTCGCATTTTTTTGTTGCCAAATGGTGCTATTTAAAATAGCAAACGCCTCTGATGAAAAACTACGTGCGAACGTACGCGCAACGGACACGGGTGCACTGGCTTAACCGTGTGCGAAGCTCGTGCCCTGTAAAATCGCCACGACTTCGCAAGCGCCAGCAAGGGTGAAGGGGTAATTTGTACACGATATTTAGGATGAATTCCACGTATGCGTCTGAAAATTAGGACGAACCGTGTGCGATAAACTAGCTAGCTAGAAATCTCAAAAAAAGCTACCCGCCTTGAGCGATGCAAAAATTGGTGGTTACGTGGCTTTTCCTTATTATCATACATAATTATTATGTTTGGACCGTGTGCGATCTGGTTGCTCCCGCCCCGCTTCATTTCCTTTGCCCAAATTTTAGTTGCCTCGGTATTTCAACCGTCGCCCTCACTCCTCCACCACCGACCTCATAGTAAAAATCCAGTAGCCGAGGCATTTGAACCGTCACCCTCCCTCGTCCACCACCATCTCCACCCACCATTACTAAAATTTTCAGTAGCCGCGGCCACCACAGTCTACACCCCCCTCCCCCTCGCTCGAACCCTAGCTCGCCGCCACCGCCGAAGCCGCCGCCGCCGCCACCACCAACCCCTGCCAGTCTGCCCATGCCTCCTAGCTTAGATAAGTTCAGGTTACCCACCGATTCCCATACCCTCGCCGCCCTGAGTTTTTAGATGAGGCCTGCGGTGTCCCTCCCCCCCCAGATCCCCATCCCCTACTACAGAGAGTCGCAGCCTAAGCCCGACCACATTTCCCGGGGAGCCTGAGGAGCGTACGGCCAAAAGGAGGTCTATCATGGCCTCTCCGCTGGACGATGTCGGGGTGGTCGCCGTTCATGCCGACCTGTCGATCCCGGAGGAACACCTCGCCGTGGAAGCCGGCGAGGACGTTGACTACGTCGCCATGGCGAAGACTTCACGTCAGCGGGCTGACGTATTACTGAATCTCAGGACAGCCGGCTTCGACATCAAGCTCGTTGACAACGAAGGCTTCACGCGGGCCATGTCACAGGTTAAGTGGTCCATCCCCAACGCCTCTGGTTCAACCGCCGTCGATCTCTTTGAAGGCCCCGCCGCTGATCTTCTCCACCTCGCAGTCAAGGATTTGCGATCCTTGTACGCCATCGAGCCCATTATGTCATTTCTGAGGGCCACGTTCTACATCGGTGGCTTGGGATCCTCAGCTGCCAAGTCAGATCTCATCGACCACGACCACGCGAAGGGCACCCACTATGGCTCTTCCAAGGTGAGACAGCCCATCTACGACATCAGGGATCGCACCCTGGTTCTGTGCTCTTCCAAGTGGAAGGACCCCGTCCATGACAAGTGAGGCAATATCCTATAAGCAAATCTTACTTTTTCTAGCTAGCCAACTCGTACCCATTGTTGTAGTAGCTTTTGCCATGCGATGTTTTAACTGTGCCGTGTTTAATTATTTCAGTTATGCAAAAATGTAATGTTCAATAGGGCTATCTGATGTTTAAGTATGAATTGTCCACTTCAGTTTCACGAATGGCTATATTTGGCTGTTTATAGTGAGTAGATGCCTTGTTTATCTGTATTTGGTTGTTAGGTTGGTTGCAGTGAGCATTTGCCCAGTTTTCAAGCAGATGCCCTATTTATCTGTATTTGGTTGTTAGGTTGGTTGCAGTGAGCATTTTCCCAGTTTTCAAGCAGATGCCCTATTTATCTGTATTTGGTTGTTAGGTTGGTTGGAGTGAGCATTTGTCCAGTTTTCAAGCAGATGCCCTGTTTATCTGTATTTGCTTGTTAGGTTGGTTGCAGTGAGCTTTTGTCCAGTTTTCAAGCAGATGCCTTGTTTATCTGTATTTGCTTGTTAGCTAGGTTGGTTGCAGTGATCCTTTGTCCAGTTTTCAAGCAGGTGCCTTGTTTATCTGTATTTGCTTGTTAGGTTGGTTGCAGTGAGCCTCTGTCTAGTTTTCAATGGCTATATTAGGTTGTTATAGTGAGCATATATGCCTTGTTTATTTCAGTTTTTCACAATGTGATGTTCATTATGTGCAAGTATGAACCGTGCAGTTCAATTTCATCAATACCAATTTGAATGGCTATATTTGGTTCCTGTTATGCCTGGTGAAGTTAACACATGCCCTTTATTTCAGTTTTACACATTTATGCGGTGTGATATTTAAGCATGAGCTATGTTCTATTCATTTTCAACAGTACCTGTTTGAATTACAATATTTGGTCCCTGTTAAGCCTGTTGTACTTAACATTCCCTTCCATTTTTTAACTAATTTAACATCATTCTGAAACCAACACATTCAAGCTGTCATTTTGAGATGTTGTTGTTTACCATGGCTATATTTGGTTGATGTTAAGCCTGTAGTACTTATCACGCCTTTCCATGTACTTACGCAGGACAACAACGGGAGTGGCCAGCATTTTCCACTGAGGTTAGTTTCATCCCTCGGCTTATACTGCCTCCATTCCATAATGTAGTGCATACAAATCCACGGCTGGACACTTTTTAGCTTCTAATTTGACTTGTCGCTTGTAGGTACATATGTCCTAGGCAAAGATCCACGCCTCGACCCTTTTTGCGTATGGGGCAATGAGATATTCATGAACCAGCATCAAGTGAGGAAACTGATAAGAATTATTAGCAAAAAGATACGACCGATGGCAATTAAATTATTAGTCTACGCTCTATCCAACACAACAGTGAGCTGTAGGATGGTAACTACGAACTCTGTAGCCTTCTCTTTTTACTGCCCATAATGAGTTGTTAGACAACAATGTCTGAATCTTTTTCGTTTGCAGTGGTTCCCAAAGCAGTTTACTCAAAATTACCTCACAAAGTACATGATTGGTGGACATGCAATGAAGGTTAAAGTATTTCATCGAGACTACAATGAGCATCGAGAAGTCCTAATGAAGACAGTGAAAGGTGGGTGGGTGGCCATCACAAGGGGTTGGCCTAGAGTCGTGCGCGCATTAGGCATGGAGGGGGCACAATATGGGCATTCCACTTCACCTTATCCAGCAACCAGAATGTCTTCCACCTCTCTCTTTACTGTCTTTAGTACAACTGTGGTTCATCATTCTTTCCTTGCTGCTTCTCTCGTTCTTCCGCATATGTACCTGTGCATCGAATTAATCATTCGTCCTTGAACTTGTATTTGTAATAAACATGGTTCGATATGAAATAAGTGATTGCCTACTTTCATATTGAAAATCTGTTTCAATTTAAAATTAATTTTAAGTACATGGATTAAATTAGGTATAAATTATGACCTGCATGCCATTACACTGCCCACGGTTTGCGAAAGCAAAACGTCTGTGATAAACGTCAAGATCAGACACGTTTCTCAGATCAATACGTGTGCGATGAAACTCTACTGCACATACGATCAGACAATAAAAAACTGAAAGCACATTTGCTCCCTTGGTGGTTTTGGTAATTTATGCCAACATACATGTTGTTGGACTAATGCTTTTATCTAGTGAATTTCAGACAAGTTCAACAATGGCGTGGCAGGGACAAGAGGATGTGGAACCCTTCAAAATGCTAAGGACATGGATTGGCAAAAGATCAAGACTCTACATTTTTGGTTTAGTGATCCAAGATCACATTGAGTCCATAGGAAAGCCAATAATATTAAAAGGGGATGAGGTGTTGCTTAATGGTCTTTTTGCTCAAGTGCTTAGTGACAGTACTCCAAAACCCTCAACCACTTTCTCCATCCAAATATGTCCAAAACCTACATTCCAACTTGGCCCTACCAAAAAAATTCTATCCGGAGCCACCGAGTTCATCTAGACTTAGCCACTGCCAAAACTCTAACAAATCGGATCCACCGATATGGATCTCGGTCCCACCGAGATGGCCTTGCCAACTCTCTGTAATCGTTTGCACTTACTTCGGTCTCACCGAGTTTTGCAAATCGGTCTCACTGAGATGGCTTGCCAACTCTCTGTTGCCTTATTGCTTCACTTCGGTCCCACCGAGTTGATGCAATCGGTGCCACCGAGACGAGGTTTGCCCTAACCATTGCACATCGGTCCATCTGAGTTGTTCCAGTCGGTCCCACCGAGATTCCTAACATTCATATCTTTTACACAATTCGGTGCCACCGAGATTTCTGATCGGTGCCACCGAGTTGGGTCAAAAGTGTGTATCGGTTGGATCTTGTGTGGAGGCTATATATACCCGTCCACCACTTCTTACTCAGTAAGGAGAGCCATCAGAACGTGCCTACACTTCCACCATACATTTTCTGAGAGAGAACCACCTACTCATGTGTTGAGATCAAGAGATTCCATTCCTACCATTTGAACCTTGATTTCTAGCCTTTCCGAAGTTGCTTTCCACTCAAATCCTTCTTCCACCATAGCCAAATATGTGAGGAGTTGTTTGAGTGTTGGGGAGACTATCATTTGAAGCACAAGAGCAAGGAGTTCATCAACTACACACCGTCTATTACCTTTTGGAGAGTGCTGTCCTCTAGATTGGTTAGGTGTCACTTGGGAGCCTCTGACATGATGTGGAGTTGAACCAAGGAGTTTGTAAGGGCAAGGAGATCGCCTACTTCGTGAAGATCTACCCCGAGTGAGGCTAGGCCTTCGTGGACGTAAGCCATGGTGGAATAGACAAGGTTGCTTCTTCGTGGACCCTTTGTGGGTGGAGCCCTCCGTGGACTCGCGCAGCCGTTACCCTCCGTGGGTTGAAGTCTCCATCAACGTGGACGTACGATAGCACCACCTATCGGAACCATGCCAAAAACCACCGTGCCTTCATTGCGTTTGATCTTCCATACTCTACCCCCATTACTTTCCATACTCTTGCATGCTTTACTATTTCCGCTGCTCAATCTCTAGATATGAATGTGTAGAAAGTATTGGAGTGATCTTAACTTGTGCCAAAATTGGCCTAAGTTCCAAGAGAAACTAAAAACTGCAACTTTGGTTGGTTAAGTGTCTATTCCCCCCCCCCTCTAGACCTATCTCCTCGATCGCACAAAAACGTGTGAGATTAACAACAACAACGCACACAGTTCCTTCTTAATAAATGTTTGTAAAAGTCACCTTATCACACACGCTAGGCAATTATGAACTGTTTATGATGCCGTGTGCATCGTAAATGTTTGCTCATAGAAGAACGCCTGCGATAGGCCTTCATCTGACACGGGTAATACGGATGAATCGTTCGGGACATTTTATACATCTCAAACGTTTATGTACATACAAATATGTGGGATATTCAAGCTTCGCATACGGTGTACAATTGTGAATTTTTTGTGATGGGGTGAGCATCGCAAACGTTGCAGCACTAAATACTGAGTATGATGGTAATGTGAGCACAAACGAGTACCAATGACGGAGCGTTTGGGAAAGATGCCGGCATCGCATACGCTTAGTTCTGTGAAACATATGCGTGCGTGCTCCCTATCGCCGACGGTTTCTGGGTCGTGTGGGAAGACCCCCCCCCTATCGCACACACAGGCAAGGCGACGGTTTAAAACTACGTCGCGGAAAGGGGTTAAAAACTGTTTGTATAGCAGCTCGCTGTACCAATGCTTCTTGTATATATACTTTTGTTTATTAATGAAAATATCGTAGAACGATTGTTCTACGGTCAGCAGGTCAAGAAAAACCCATGCATTTTGTCCAGATATGCTCTATAGACTGCGTCCTCCATGTTTCCCGACATGCGTTGATGCACCGCTGCTATTTGAGTCTTGTTAGCCAGCCTAGGCATGTTTGGGAATCTCTCATTTGTTGTGGGGTGTGCGGTCAGGCATTCCATCGATCCCATCATTGGATTTGCCCTGGCCGGCCAACATCTGGCTAACACGACTAACAGCGTGCAGAGGACTGGGTTGTAGCCTAGTGGCAAAGACACAGTGGTGTTTCCTTGCAGACTGGGGTTCGACTCCCGTCGGGGGCGCATTTCCGCGATCTCACCCGGGTGGGCTTCTTCTATAAAAATATGTCTTGGGTGCTAGTGCCCATGAATCTCATTTATTTTACTAACAGCATGGACCAACACACGCATTATAAATGTTCTGTGCAATCGACGTCGGGTCGATACGGCACCAACCGCGAACGGAACCTAGAAACCACACATGAACGTTATGCCAACCGGGCAAGGAAACACACATATATATTTCAAAGAAACGACGGACTTGACACGCAGGCCGCGTACGACACAGGGTGATCTAGGTCAGCGGCTGCCGCTGGCCGCCACTTCGGTGGTGGCGCCGCCGCTGCTACTCCTTCCAACTCTCCGTGCTGTGGTAGGTCATGATTAGTTTCATCTGGTGCTACTCACTGTTTGTCTCCCGCTGCATGGATTTGATCTGCTGCGTGCAAGTGCAAGTGCAAGTCCTGCGTGTCTTCAAGGCTATGTACGCATGCAATCACATCACGGGGTGATTGTCTTGGCAGTTGAGAGTTGGATGCTAGCTTGATGTCCTGACAAGGATTTTTTCTGCTAGACCTATTGTCCCCTAGTCTTAAATCTAGGGTTTTGCTGTTCTCCGGTGGCTACAGCTGTCCGAGAGTTTTTCGTTCATCGTTCGCCGTCGTCTCCACCGACCGGACACAATGAAGCTAATCAGTTGGAACTGCCGTGGAATGCTTTCGCCTACGGCAATTTGAGAGCTCTTGGATCTTCAAGGGTGTGTGAAAGTGGATGTGATTTTCTTGTCTGAATCCCATCTGAATACAGCTAAGGCAACTGAGCTAAGGGTGAAGCTAGGTTTTGATCTTTTTCATATTGTTGATAGTGATGGACGATCGGGAGGTCTTGTACTTTTTTACAACCATTCAAATGAAGTGGTGTTAAATTATTCCTCGTCTAATTTCATTGATGGTTTCGTCATGGATGGAATCAACGTGTCATGGCAGTTGACTGGTTTTTATGGAGCCAAACTGGGACATGAAACACTTGTCATGGACGAATATGAGAACCCTTCGTAACAACTCAACAGGACCATGGCTGATCTTTGGAGATTTTAATGAGATAGTAGTTACTAATGAGAAGGAGGGTGGAAACATCAGACCGCAACAATATATATAGAATTTTCGAGACTGTGTCGATGATTGTGGCTTACAAGAAATCATGTCTATAGGGGACCCTTTTACTTGGAGTAGAGGTGTGATCAGAGAAACGCTGGATAGAGCCTTATGCAACGAAAAGTGGGCTGATATTTTTCCTTATGCAACGGTTATCCATGAACACCATGAACATTCAGACCACAGACCAATACTGCTAGATACAGAATATTATTCCGTAGTTATGGGACAGCAACAAAGAGGCAAAGAAGGTTTGAAGCGAGATGGTTGAGTGAATCTACAGTTGATGAAATTGTTAAAAGTGCCTGGGAAAGAGCGAAGCTGGCAGGGATCGGTCCCTCTCTTGCGACCAGAACCAAGTCAGTTAAGGACGACATGTTCATTTGGGACCGTGATACACTCAAAGGTCTGAAGAAGAGAATTAATAAGTTGAAGAAAGAGCTAGAGAAGTTGAGAAGATGTACATTGACAAAAGAAGTCCGACAGAAAATAAAGGAGGCACAAATCCTAATAGAAAACCTGTTGGATCAGGAGGAGCTAGTGTGGCTGCAATGTGGACGAGCCAACTGGCTACTACATGGTGACAGAAATACATCTTATTTCCACAAAGGAGCTACAGCCCGTAAGAAAAGAAATTGTATCCAAAGATTGCTTGATGATACAGGGGTTTGGAAGGAGGAGTTGGATGATATAAATAGTATCATTACGAGTTATTTCAAAGAGCTTTTTACATCCCTGGTGACCGTACCCGATATTAATGTTTTGAGTAAAGTCCATAGCCGAGTCTCGGAAGCAATGAATACGTCCCTGATGGTGCCATACACGGCCGAGGAGGTATGAAAGGCTCTCTTTTCCATTGGAGACTTCAAGGCACCAGGACCGGATGGTCTTCACGCAGTCTTTTATAAACGGTTCTGGTCTATGTTCGGTGATGACCTGGTCATGGAAGTTTCTGAATGCGGTCAATTCCCGGGTTATGCCACAAGGGTGGAATGACACTACTATTGTCATGATCCCAAAAGTAAATTCCCCGGAGAAAGTTACTCGATTCAGACCGATCAGTTTTTGCAATGTGGTATACAAGGTAATTTCTAAGATGATAGATGCGAGACTTAGGGTGTTACTCCCAGAGATCATTAGTCCTACCCAGAGTGCCTTTGTTCCAGGTAGACTCATTACGGATAATGTGCTAATAGCTTACGAGAGCTTACATGCAATAAAACAAAAAAAGGTGGGCAAAGATGGTTGGTGTGCGGGGAAACTTGATATGCATAAAGCCTATGACAGAGTTGAGTGGGTTTTCCTGAAAGCAATGTTTTTGAAGCTGGGATTCCATCAGGACTGGGTTAAGATGATAATGTTGTGTGTCTCTTCCGTTGAATATAAGGTGAGATATAATTCTCTGGAGACGGAATCTTTCAAGCCCTCCAGAGGTCTTCGACAGGGTGACCCACTCTCCCCGTATCTGTTTCTCCTATGTACGAAGGGATTGACAACCCAACTTTCTCATGCGGAACAGAGTGGAGACTTAATGGGGGTCAAGGTATGTAGAGATGCACCTGCGGTAACAAATCTACTCTTTGCTGATGATTCATTAATTTTGATGAAAGCTAATAATCAGATTGCAATGTGCTTGAGGTCAATTATGGATTTATATTGTGCTGCGTCCGGGCAACTTGTTAGTGTGGACAAATCAAGTATCTTTTTTAGTCCCAGCACTGAGGTAAATATGAAGGCTCGGGTTTGCTCTTGTCTGAATATCATGACCGAGTCCTTAAATGACAAGTATTTGGGACTGCCTGCTACTCTTGGACTTGATAAAGGTGACAGTTTTCAATATCTAATAGATTGGTTAATTATGAAGCTTACGGGGTGGAAGAAGAAGTGTCTCTCTTAAGGAGGGAAAGAAGTTCTTATTAAGTCTGTTACTCAAGCAATACCAACTTATGCGATGTCGGTCTTTCAAATTCCTAATAAAATTTGTAAAGGAATCACAGATGCGATATCTCGTTTTTGTGGGGTGATGACGCAACTCATAAGCGGATGCACTAGTTTGCATGGTGGAAGATGTGTATCCCCAAGAAAAAAGGGGGTACGAGCTTCAGAGATATTCACTGCTTTAATCTTGCACTTTTGGCAAAACAGGCATGTGCCTTATTGACAACCTGGACTCTTTGTGTGCGTTGATCCTTAAGGCGAAATATTTCCTGATGGAGATCTCATGAATGCAACTTTAAAAAAGAAAGCTTCATATACATGGCGGAGTATTTTGGCCGAAGTTGATACGCTCAGACGTGGGTATATTTGGAGAGTTGGTGATGGTGAGAAAATTAGGATATGGGATGATCCTTGGATACCGTAGAGCCCGACAAGAAAGGTGATTTCACCAAGGGGTAACAATCTTCTTTCTAGAGTTTCTGACCTCATTGATCCGGTGACAGGGAGTTGGGATGAGCAGCTGGTTAACCAAACGTTCTGGCAAGTGGATGCTCGAAGGATTTTGGCCATTCCACTACCATTACATGAGATGACAGATTTCCTGGCATGGAACATGACAAAGTCAGAGGTTTTCACAGTGCGATCTACATACCATACATAATGGGAATTTCAATTTGGGCACAAGTTGGAACCAATGACTGGAGCTTCAAACCCATCTTATACATGGGACTCGTTATGGAACTTAGTCTGCCCAGCAAAGATAAAAATATTTATGTGGCGCGCGCTCCAGAGTACTATTCCCTGTCGATCTATCCTGGCTAATAAGCACTTGAACATCAATCTGAGTTTCCCAGCCTGTAACCAGGGGCCTGATGACATAAGACATATGTTGTTCGACTGCAAATTGGCAATGGACGTGTGGAAGATGCTTGGTCTTGAGCTTGTTATCAAATAGGCACTGAAAGTTGACAAGGCAGGTGAGCTTGTGTTGGCACATCTCTTGTGTCTTCCAGAAGAACAGATCCAAGTGTTGGGCTTGCCGAAGTTCAGAGAAACGATGGCAACAATGGCTTGGTATTTGTGGTAAGAAAGGCGTAAATTGACACATGACGAAGAAACTCAAAGCGCATCTCAAATCAATATGTCAGTGAGAGGCTTAGTAGCAAATTATACCATCTCTTATTGTGATAATCTGAGACCGACGCTCTAGATGCTTTCCATGTTTTTCGTTGTCGCCGTGAGATTTAATTGTTTGTTGCATTTATCATGGCATCATTCGCATTGCATCGGCACTCCGTTGCCGTCATTTTTCAAAACCTGCATCCGTTCATAGTTGTCGCTTCTCCTTTGTCTCTGTTGACCTTCTCAGACCAACCAGTTCTTTGATTTCCCTCTTGTGTGACCGCTTGAGCCTCTCTGCACAGTACACAGACCCCTCGCGTGCGTCCGAAGACCTTCCCCAAACCCGAACCGCCTGTTCGTGACCGGTGGGTTCGGATCAGTCTCAAACTACCCTAAACATCTTCCGTTTCTTCATTGGACTCCCCTAGTATTTTATCCCGGACCATCCGATTACGATCGGAGGGACCGAATTGTCCCTACCCAAATCCACTTGCTATATATAGCTGACAACCCTAGTTTCTAGGCGCATGTCCCATCCATCCCTCTCGGCCGCTGCCACCCCACCTTCTCCCTCGGGATCCCTCCCGATCCAGCCGCCACTCCACCTCCTCTCCTCGCTTTCCCCCTCAACCCAATCCCGCAACCTCCGACCACCTCCCCTGTTTTCCACGCCGCCCAAAATCATCAGCAGCCAACCAGTGCAACCCCAGCCCCGCTTGATCCGGATCGGACCAAGGCAGCAGCCTCCGTCCTTGAGCGTGAGAGGAGCTCGCCCGTGCCCCTTCCTCCTCTGCCCCGACCTCGCGTAGCTCACACCTTCGGCCATCCCCATCGAGCCGACGGCGACCTCCAGCAGGAGCCGACTCCCCTGCCTTGTTCTCCTTTCCATGCCTTCCTTCCTTTCCTTCTCCCTCTCTGCCTTACATCTCTCTCTCTCCCAGGTACCACGCAAGCCGCCGCTATGAACGCCACTCCCGCAGGAGCTTCCCGAGCCATCCCCAAGGAGGGAGCTCGTCCCACCCGAGCAGCCAGGTCGCCCCATCGCGCTCCCACTTCCTTCCCTGGTTCTTCTTTCCCATCCTCATGTGTCACCTTTCTCTCTTTCGCGGGTTTCTGCAGGAGCAGCAACAACCGCCATGGACGCCGCATGCGATGCCTTCCTTCCCGCCTGGATCCACTCCTCCTCGCCTCATCCGCGTTGCCGGGAGCCGCGCCATGGCCGGTGGCCGCCCCCGCCATCTGCAGTGTCGCGCCGCCGCTCCCTGCATCAGCCCCGCCTGCAGCCGCGTCGCCCACCATGTCCTCTGCTTCGAGCGATAGATCGAGCGCCGCCCCGCGTTGACACCTCCAGTGCCAGCGTGGACGAGAGCCACCTGTCCCGCGTGAGGCCTACTCTCGTTGACCGCCGGCCTCTCCAGCGCCAAGGCCCAGCCCAAGCCAGCCAGCCTCAGCCTCCCTCCAGATCTGGGCTGAAGCCCATGGTGAGCAGCACCTATCCCTCGCCCGTGTGTCAATCTGCTATGTTGCGCCCACCAGTTTCGGTCTGTTCGTGTTTTCTTTTTCTGTCCAGCGAATTTTGAAATTATTCCAGGAACATGCATAATTACAGAAAATGCCATTGTTTTAAATTGTTAATAACTAAATATGCAAGCATCCAAATAAAACATGGCATATATGAAACTTGAGTAGAATTTCATGTAGTTTCACATTATCCAACTTTCATCCATAATAAAAATGTTAAAATTGATGTTTGCATTAAAATTGCTAAATGACATGCTAAAATGGTTTATTTCATAACTAAATAATCGTAGCTCCGAATTAAATAAACTTTATATGTAAATGGGGTAGAAAAATGTGTAGATTAACATGGTGCACTTACTTTTGCTGTTTAACAACATTAAAATTGTGTTTTAGGCAGAACAGTACTAAATTCGAAAATTGCATATGAGGAATTTCTGGAATTGTTTTGTGTTGTTTCCGGTCTCATTTAAATTGCCTAGATAGGTAGATTAACTATGCTTCACCTCTTGCCATATTTAACAACATTTAATCTTGTTGAGTACATAAACGGGAGTGAATTAAGTAATTGTTTGCGGAGTTTCGTCAATATGCAACTCATTGCATATTGAGCTTCACTTAATGTGTAGTAGTTGTTTGTTGCATCTTTGCCATGCCATGCATCTTTAAACTTGACTTGCATCATACTTGGTTGTGCATTATGCCATGATTATGTTTGTGTGTTTACCATGTTGTTTGCCTTTTTCTGGTTGTGCTTCTTCTCGATAGTTTCCGGTAATGTTTCGGAGTGAGGATTCGTTCGACTATGCTTGTTCGTCTACTTCATGGATTCGGTCTTCTTTCTAGCGGGATTTCAGGCAAGATGACCATTACCTTGGATATCACTACTATCTTTGCTTGCTAGTTGTCTCGCTGCTTACACTATGTCACGCCTCCTACCACATACATGTCAGCCTCTCATATGCCATGATACAGCCTCTAACCACCCTACCCAGCAAACCGTTGTTTGGCTATGTTACCACTTCGCTCAGCCCCTCTTATAGCATTTTAGTTGCAGGTGCAGTGCAGGTTGTTCCATGTTGGGATATCACAATATCTCTTATTTAATTAATGCATCTATATACTTGGTTGTATGTGGAAGGCTCGGCCTTTTGCCTAGTGTTTTGTTCCACTCATGCAGCCCTAGTTTTCGTAATACCGGTGTTATGTTCCTTGATGAGCGCTTTTAACACATGTGGGGCATATAGGAACCCCCCCTGTCCATTTGTTTTAGAATAAGACTTCTCCAGCAAGGCCCAACATTGATTTTAACATTTGTCAACATGAACCTAATAATTAATGCATAGAGGGTCACCACCTCGGGGACTCTTTTAATTCCATCATAACTCGGGGTAGCGGCAAAACACAATCGTTGGTCCACCGACCGAGCAATCGGCGGAGCCGCCTTGGGGCAACTCGAGGTATTTTGGCTACTGTCCACTTAGCATAGACGAATAATGCCCGTAGATAGAGAGCGTGCGGCTCTAGACACGGATCTGGCTCACCGGGAGGTCTTGCTGGTATAGTTTTACCTTTGGCGAGTGGCTTGTTCACCGGGATTCCTTATCGTAAGCATCCTGTTATCATGGTGTCAGGATGTTCCATCGGATGCGTGTGGTAATTTATAATGGACTACTTGGAGCACCCTGCAGGGTTATATCTTTCAGAAAGCCGTGTCCGCGGTTATGTGGCGACTTGGAAATTTATAACCTCCGGTTGTAGAGAACTTGACACTAAATCTAATTAAAACACATCAACCATGTGCGTAACTGTGATTGTCTCTTTTTGAAGGAGTTCGGGAAGAGAACACGGTGGGGTTATGCTTGGACCGTAAGTAGGTGTTCAGGATCACTTTTTGATCATTTTAAACTTGTGACTGTTATGCGTAGGTTACTCCTCTTATTCTTGTACTCGTAAGTTAGCCACCATACAAATGTTTAGTGCTTGCTGCAACCTCACCACTTAACCATTCCAAACCCATTAAGCTTTTCTAGTCTTGATACCCATGGTAATGGGATTGCTGAGTCCTTGTGGCTCACAGATTACTACAACAACAGGTGCAGGTACAGGTAAAGCGATGATTTGACGTGAGCGCGATGCGTGTTTGCTTTTGGAGTTCTTCTGCTTCTTCTTCTTCGTCGATCATAGGATGGGTTCCCGGTTGGCAGCCTGGGACTAGTAGGGTGGATGTCGTTCTTCTTTTTTCGTTTGATTTCATCCGTAGTCAGATCCTGCTCTTCTGTATGATGATTGCTATGTATTGATGTATTCATGCTGTAGCTTGTGGCGAGTGTAAGCCTTTATCTGGTATTCTCATCTAATCAGTACATGGTATGTTGTAATGATATACACCTTGCGAAGCGTCTCGATATGCGCTTCTATCCTTAGTGGAACATCCAAGTTCCTTGAGGATAGGACCGCATATTGGGTCTTACACTTATAGCCCAAAGGCTCACGCCCGATCAGATGCTTGGCTGAAACCAAAGTATGGTTATGTGAAATTAAACGTTGACGCGGGATTTGATAGTGACACACTTGCAGCAACATTTGGAGCAGTTATCCGAGACCATAGGGGGAAATTTATAGCGGCTGCTAATGAAAAGATGGACCTTTGCTTCGACTCGTTCACAGCAGAAGCAATTGCAGTGAGGTTTGGTTTGAACCTTGCTAATACCATCGGATGTAGTAAGATCGAAGTGAATTCGGATAGCGTGGAGGTGGTGAATGCGTTGAGCCAAGGCTACTCTTCTTTAGTCGCTTCATCCATTATAGATCATTGTTATTTCATGTCATTAGATTTTTCCCATGTCACTTATGATCATTGTAATAGAGAGCGTAATCGAGTAGCTCATGAACTAGCAAGGTTAGCTAGGTTTTCTCCTCCGAGTGTTTGGATGGATAATGCCCATGATGAGGTTATCCCTTTACTTGTAAACGATGCTACTTTACATATGAATGAATAAAGGAGGAGAAGTTTATCAAAAAAACACGCATATATATATTTGAAAGCACGCCAACCGGATAGATCCAGCACCTTCGAAACGCAGGGTGTGTGTTTTTACCCGACAACTTCGATGGGTGCGTGCAATAGGCGCATGATTCTGACAGGAAGGCACATGCGTCTCACTGAAAACTGACCAGACGCTAAGGGGACGCACATGGCATACCAGGACAGAACAACAATGACCCCACGCGTCACGACACGGATAGGCAGGATTGAGGCGGTCGCGTTGGCTAATGGGCCCATTGGAGATTTGATTGGTCGAAATGGTAGCGAACCGTTGTGTCAAGTGGCACAGAGACCAACTGTAGCCCAGAAGTTAAGCAAACTATTTGAAAGATATTTTCCTCAGCTATCTGCAAATGATTATGTTCATACTGTGTTTCTATTTGCGTTGACAATGATCATTCCCCATAGCTTTCTTTGACGATTTCTTTTTGATGACACTAGACTGACATCACAATTTTTGTGAAGCAAAAATTGATCATTTCGCAGAGACCAACTGCAGCTCAGAAATTAAGCGAACTATATGTGACATGGAAAATTCGGGCAGAGATCTCAAGATGCGACATCCGGCTGGACCGCGGCGTTGAAAGGCCCAACAGACATCTCAACACACGCCATCCAGCCTGAGTCATGTGCCGTGCTGGGGTGTGCCCGACCTTTCTAGGATCCTGGTTGTTGGGTTGCTTTGGCTGGTGAAAGAAGGAGATGGGCTTCTTCCGTTGGTAAATATACAGGGTATATAAAAATGCAATACATACATGATCATTTGCAGACCACTCGAGAGAAACATCTTTACACCGATGGCTGCGGTTGGTCCCTTCAAATAGTTCACTTAACTTCCATTTAATGTTTCAAATTGTTCGTACTACCCCCGGGAATGGAGACACACGCAAGCCATCGATCGCAATGACCGGGCTCACAATCCCATCACCAAAGATAGAAGTTCCGATGGACAATCATTCAAGGAAGTACTTGAGGGGCATTATTATGCGGTACTACTCAGTACTTGGTCCGCCGACTCTGGTTTGGATGCCCACGCGTGTGTTTGTTATTATGCTTGACACATGCTCTGTGTGTATGCATGCTAGGTATTTGTAAGTGCATCTAGTGCCACCCCTTGTGGGTTTTGGAGAATTGATGACAAACTTGGTTGAGGGACTAATGTGTTTGTGAAATTCACAGGAGAACACAGGTAGAAGTCCCTATTGATTTGGTTTACCCATCAAAGATGACCCCTAAAAATATATGAAGACATTGAAGACAATGGTGGTTCACGAACACATTCGTGCTGAAGATAATGGTTCACGAAGACATTCACTAGAAGCCAATGGAACGCGAAGACTTAGTCTTTTGGTAGTTTCATTTCCATCTTTCTTGAGTCATAGGAACCACCGTACGTTTAAGTGGGGTCGAGGTAAACGAAGTCAGAAACTGACGTGATGCTCAACCTAAATACCTATGTCTTCAAGCGAAGACATATGAGAGAAAACCTCTTCCAGAGTTGGTTGAGTCAGCTTTACTTGAAGCTCAAGTAATGCTGCCGCGTGTGTTTGAAATCCGACCGTTGGACACGTGTCGGTTCCCCAGTGACCCAGGGTCATTTCGAACAAATCATGTCGGTTTGCCCCCTGGCTATAAATAGCCACCCCCTCCACCATAAGTTGGTGGCTGCTCCGAGATTGTGCACGACTTTTATCGTTTGAGAGCAACCCACCTCCGAAGCCTTTGTGAGAGAAATCCTGCGAGGACAAACCCAGAACACCCAGAGCCCAAAAGTGATTGAGCATCACTGAAGACATTCTGTTCTGCATGAACTGAAGACTTATTACACTTGAAGATTGTGATCTTCCAGCTGGTTAGGCGTCGCGTTCTGAGCATCCAAGAGTCATTGTGGATTGCCAGTGAATGAAGTCTGTGAAGGTTTGGAAGTCTACCTTGAAGACTTACCAAAGTGATTGGGCTAGATCTACGGACTTATCTCAAGGGGAATAAGGTGAAGACATGGTCTTCTGAGTTCAATCTCAGCCTCCCTAACCAGATGTACAACTGTCACAGCAGTTGGAACTAGTCAAACAAACCACCTGTCTTCCCCGAGCTACTGGTTTCATCGCTTCTCTCTTTTACTTACTATTTAGCTTCGAGAACCCTTTGCTTACCTGCTCTGTTTGAAGTCATTGTGTGAAGACTATCCCTCTGAATACATCTTTGTCTTCATTTCTAATACTTCATCCGTCCTGTACTATCTTGTTTGCTGTCTATCTTCGTTGATCACTTCTAATGTGTTGATATGCAAGCACGTCTAGTATAGTTTGTCTTTTGCTGTATCCTGTTTAGTTACTGTTTTGCTTCCGCGTCTTCGAAGACATTGCCTGTTTTGAAGACATTCATAAAAATCGCCTATTCACCCCCCCTCTAGTCGATAATTAGCACTTTCAATTGGTATCTGTCGGGGGAATTACCCACGGTCAAGGATGACCCGGCCTGCTACAGGACCTGGCCTCAAGGATGACCCGGCCTCTACAGGACCTGGGCTCAAACATGACCCGGCCTGCTACAGGACCTGGCTTCAAGGATGACCCGGCCTGCTACAGGACCTGGCCTCAAGGATGACCCGGCCTGCTACAGGACCTGGCCTCAAGCATGACCCGGCCTGCTACAGCAAGCCTCAAGGATGACCCGGCCTGCTACACGACCTAGGCTCAAGCATGACCCGGCCTGCTACAGAACCTGGCCTCAAGGATGACCCGGCCTGCTACAGGACCTGGCCTCAAGCATGACCCGGCGTGCTACAGGACCTGGCCTCAAGGTTGACCGGGCGTGCTACAGGACCTGGCCTCAAGGATGACCCGGCCTGCTACAGGACCTGGCATCAAGCATGACCCCGCCTGCTACAGGACCTGGCCTCAAGGATGACCCGGCCTGCTACAGGGCCTGGCCTCAAGGATGACCCGGCCTGCTACAGGGCCTGGCCTCAAGGATGACCCGGCCTGCTACAGGGCCTGGCCTCAAGGATGACCCGGCCTGCAACAGGACCTGGCCTCAAGGATGACCCGGCCTGCTACAGGACCTGGCCTCAAGCATGACCCTGCCTGCTACAGGACCTGGGCTCAAGCATGACCCGACCTGCTACAGGACCTGGCCTCAAGGATGACCCGGCCTGCTACAGGACCTGGGCTCAAACATGACCCGGCCTGCTACAGGACCTGGCCTCAAGGATGACCCAGCCTGCTACTGGACCTGGCCTAAAGCATGACCCGGCCTGCTACAGGACCCGGTCTACTACATGACCTGGACTTAGACAAAATTCCACCAAGGAGTCCAAATACAAGACGGAGACCCCGAACTTGGAAGACACGAAGGACTTAGAGGACTTAGAATAGGATTCCAACTACGGGTATAACCCGGAATCTTTTGTAACCCCAAGGACTCAGCTATTATATAAAGCGAGTCCCTGGGTCATCAGAAGGGAGAGGTTTTTAGACAGACAAGTCTCAAGACAGATGTTTTGATAGGTCTCGAGACAGATGTTTTGATAGCTCTCGAGACAGAGGTAGCGAAATAGCGCCCTTGTAATCGATACCACCATAATCAATAGCAATCAAGCAGGATGTAGGCTTTTACCTCCACCATGAGGGGCCGAACCTGGGTAAACTCGCGTCTTCTCGTTTCCGATCAACCCCATCCAAGCTTCCACCTAGCAGCAGTGGCTTCAAAACTTAGTCTTCTCATGAAGACATCTGCCGTGACAAAACCACGACAGTTGGCGCCCACCGTGGGGCCTGCGGACAAAGGTGTTGTGTTCTTGGAGGGAGCTCTCCCAGGGATCGAGAAAATTCACGGTCGGCCGGATGAGAAAAATCCGGCTCAAGAAAAATCCGGCTCAAGAGAAATCTTGCTCAAGAAAAATCTGGCTCAAGAAAAGTCTGGCTCAAGAGAAATCCTGCTCTCAGAAAAATCTGGCTCAAGAAAAATCTGGCTCAAGAAAAATCCGGCTCAAGTCCGGCTTATGATAAAAGTTCTGGTTCTTCAGGAAAAAGTTCGGCTTATGTCGAAAATTCCGACTCGACGAAGAATTCCGAGTCGTCGAAAATTCTTACTCGACGAAAAATTCCGAGTCGCCGAAAATTCCGATTCGACAAATAAAATTCCGAGTCGCCGAAAATACTGATTCGACAAAAAAATTCTGAGTCACCGAAAATACCGATTCGCCGAAAAAATTTGAGTCGTCGAAAATTCCGACTCGACAAAAAATTCCGAGTCAACAAAAGGGTTTCAGCTCCTTCAGAAAAATTCCGGCTTATGACAAAGGTTCTGGCATCTTCAGAAAAAATTCTGGCTTATGATAAAAGTTCCGGTTCTTCAGAAAAATTCCGGTTTATGACAAAGGTTCCGGCATATGCAGCAAAATCCAGCTTATGACCAAAAATTTCTGGCTCGAACCACCAGCTGGGTTACCGGCTCGCGGCTCCTACAGGGTCATCTACAACCTCGAAAGTCACCAATCATCAAAGCTTTGCTGGATTTATACCGCGTCATCAAACGCCAAGATTACCGAAGAGGACTAGCTGCCATGATGCATAGTTCAAACATGGGCATCCTGCTGTACTGGCGAAAAGAAAGGTTACCAAAGAAGATTGCAGGCAGGCGACCCGGCACTTGGGAGCTACATCATATAATGTTTTTCTTTTCATAGGAGAAGTACATGTAAGTCTCGAGTCGCTGCAGGCAAACGACCCGGCACTTGGGGGTTACACTACTCAGTTCAAGTTCTACAAACTTTCTAAGTCCCAAGTCGCTGCAGGCATGCGACCCGGCACTTGGGTGCTATAGTGTTCAGTTGTTTAAAACAACGCATAAGGTCCAGATTGAAGACCCGGCCCATCACATACTGATGAGCCGGCCCTTGGGGGCTACACTATTTGCAGTTATATATCTACAACATTCAAGACAAAGTCCAAGTCCCAGGTTGCTGCAGGCAAGACAACCCGGCACTTGGGGGTTGCGCTGGCTGAAGTTTTACAAGTGTAAGGCAATTACAAGTCCCAGATTGCTGCAGGCAAGACAACCCGACACTTGGGGGCTGCATAGTCAAGATGTTATTTTTATGCAAAGCACCAAGTCATCACAAACTGATAAACTCGGAGCTTGGGGGCTACAGGTATATGGAGATAAAAAACAGAAGAACCCCTTCAAGCTGTCAATTTTGAGAGAGCCGGGTTTCATTTTCTTGGTGGAGGTTTGCATAGTTCATTTCTTCCAAGTAATTCATAGAAGGTCTAGAAGCACTGAAAGCCGGCTCGACATCAGATGGGTTATTGTTCCTAAATATTTTCATTAAGCCGAAGCAGTGAAAGCCGGCTCAACATCGGACAGATTTTTATTTCCAATATTTTTTAAGCCGAAACACAAGAAACCGGCTCAATGTCAGATGGGTAATTATTCCCAATTTTTTCCTACGAGGAACCAACATCAGTAAGTTGATTGTGAAGCCGGCCTGTTGATATGACAAACAGACCCGGACTTTCCAGAAGCCGGCTCATTGAATAAACTGGTCCTCTGAGCGAGTCGGTCCCTTAATGTACTAATTATTCTTATTTCAGGAGCTTAGCATGAATGCATGCCAAGCCTGTATTCAAGCTAACCTGGGGGCTAATGTCGAGGGAATTACCCGCGGTCAAGGATGACCCGGCATGCTATAGGACCTGGCCTCAAGGATGACCCGGCTTGCTACAGGACCTAGCCTCAATGATGACCCGGCCTGCTACAGGACCTGGCCTCAAGGATGACCCGGCCTGCTACAGGACCTGGCCTCAAACATGACCCGGCCTGCTACAGGACCTGGCCTCAAGGATGACCCGGCCTGCTACAGGACCTGGCCTCAAGGATGACCCGGCCTGCTACAGGACCTGGGCTCAAGGATGACCCCGCCTGCTACAGGACCTGGCCTCAAGGATGACCCGGCCTGCTACAGGACCTGGCCTCAAGGTTGACCCGTCCTGCTACAGGACCTGGCCTCAAGGATGACCCGGCCTGCTACAGGACCTGGATTCAAGGATGACCCGGCCTGCTACAGGACCTGGCCTCAAGCATGACTCGGCCTCCTACAGGACCCGGTCTGCTACATGGCCTGGACTTAGACAAAATTCCACCAAGGAGTCCAAATACAAGACGGAGACCCCGAACTTGGAAGGCACGAAGGACTTAGAGGACTTAGAGTAGGATTCCAACTACGGGTATAACCCGGAATCTTTTGTAACCCCAAGGACTCAACTATTATATAAAGCGAGTCCCTGGGTCATCTGAAGGGAGAGGTTTTTAGACAGACAAGTCTCGAGACAGATGTTTTGATAGGTCTCGAGACAGATGTTTTGATAGCTCTCGAGACAGAGGTAGCGAAATAGCGCCCTTGTAATCGATACCACCATAATCAATAGCAATCAAGCAGGATGTAGGCTTTTACCCCCACCGTGAGGGGCCGAACCTGGGTAAACTCACGTCTTCTCGTTTTCGATCAACCCCATCCAAGCTTCCACCTAGCAGCAATGGCTTCAAAACTTAGTCTTCTCATGAAGACATCTGCCGTGACAAAACCACGACAGTATCAGAACAAGGTGCTCCCTTGTTCTATGTGATTCGGTTTAACCACCTGGAGTTTTAGCTATGTCGACTACAGGGATAATCAAGGTTTCCGCTGCGTGCCCCGTCTTCGATGGCACTGATTACCACTACTAGAAGAATAGGATGCGCATGCATCTTGAAGCCATTGACAACGACCTCTGGTATGTCATCAGGACTGGTGTTCCCAAGATCGGTGAAGGTGTCACTGCTGCTGGTGTGAAGAGGTTCGCGCAATTGGACTTGACCGCCAAGAACATCATCTATGGTCATCTGACCAAAGGGCAGTATGGTCATGTGAGTGCTCTGCAATCTACGAAGCTAGTCTGGGACTGGCTCTCCAAGGTCAACGAGAGCGTCTCATCTCAACGAGACTCCCAAATCGATGTTCTTCGCAATCTCTTCAACCGCTTCAAGAGGCTCAAAAATGAAAATGTTCAACTCACATTTGATCGTCTCACTGATATAACCAATGAGCTTCATGCTCTCGGCGCCACTAACATCACGAAGCATGAAGTTGTGAAGAAGCTATTGAGGTCTCTTGATAGTTCGTTCGACACCCTATCTCTGATGATTCAAGAGTGTCCTGACTTCAACCAATTGGATCCTGCCGATATTCTTGAGAGGCTCAATACTCATGAATTCCAGCTGTCTAAGAAGAGAGATATCTATGATCCTAGCTATGGACGTGCCCGTGCTCTGAAGGCAAAGGCTGTATCTTCGTCTGAAGACTCTGACTGCAGTTCTGGTGGCCCTGAAGACTTTGGTAGGGAACTGGCAATGCTCATGAAGAAGTTCCAGAAGTTCACCAAGAAAAACCGCTTTGGAAAATCTTCAAAGTATGATTCGAAGAAGGCAGAGGCTTCCACTCGTGACTACAAGAAGAGAACTTGCCACAAATGCAAGAAGCCACGCCACTACATGGCTGAATGTCCTCAATGGGAAAAGGAATCAAAGAAGAGCAAGGATTATGACTCTGACGAGAAGAAGAAGAAATACTCAAAGTCTTCATCAAAATCTTCATCGCACAAACGAAGTTCCTCCGGCAAAGCTCGTGCATTCATCGGCAAGGAAGTGGATTCTGAGGAGGAGTCTGCTTCTGAGGAGGTGGTGAAGGAGTCAGAGGAGGAGTCTAATTCAGGTGTGGCAAGCCTGGCTCTAGCTTCAGCATTCGTCGCCAAGTCTATCTTCAACAATGAAGACAATGGCTACGTCATCGACACTGAAGCTGGCAATGACGACGACTCTGCTCCTACCTACTGCTTCATGGCAAGATGTGCTAAGGTAACATCTCGCGTTGCCTACTTTGAAACCTCAAGTGAAGATGACTCTGAATGTGAATCCAAACCAAGCTATAAGACACTTGCTAAAATTGCAACTGAGCAACAAACTGCTATGGAAAAGATTCAAAGCTGTTAGACAGAAGCGATGATCTGTTGGTGAGAAAATGAATCGAAGTCAATCCTTAATTGAAGACATAAAAAATCTTCAGGTTAAGTATGACAAACTCTTAAGTCGTCATGATACCCTCTCAGCTGATCATGAGAAGCCCTCCTATGAATATCTTCAAAGGAAGCAAGAGCTTGAGAAGCTGAGAGCGTCTCATGATGATCTTCGAACTGAAAATGATTCACTATTCGCTCAACAGATCAGTACCGCTCAGGATGAATTTGTGCCACCTTGCTTGAAATGCCTTGAATGTGATAACGCCAATTCTTCTACTGAATGTTCCACTGTTTCGGAAACTGCAATATCTTCAACTATTGATATGGCAACTAACCCCTCATCTGAGGAAGCCACTGCTATTACTGATGAAAATGCTAGGTTGAAGACATTGCTTGAGACAGGCATGTATAAGAGTCTCAAAGGTCATCAAACTCTTTGTGATGTCCTCAAGAAACAGATCCTGAACAGAAACCCTAGGAAAGAGGGCATTGGTTTCGAAAGAAACATGAATGTTGATGGTACATATTGGAAACCTGAGCAGTATCCCAAAACCACTTGGGTTGCCACAAACGGAACCCCAATAGGCCCATCTACATTATCTGGCTATACCTGTGCTAACCCCATCATCATTGATGAGTCATTTGACTCAAACTATAAACTGTTCAAAAATCAGAATGGTGAATTGTTTGCCAGGTTTATTGGAACTAACTGCAAGAATGGTTCTCCTATGAAGAAGATCTGGGTTCCTAAAGGTCGTCTTGAAAAGCTTCCCATGAATGTCATCATGACACCACCACGGAAGAAGACGAACCCCAGAGCAAAAGCTTCATATGGACCAAAGTCTTCATACAGACAAAGGTCTTCCTATGATCGTGATAACACTCATGTTTCGCAGGGTTACAATGATCGGTCTCATGAATATGAGCATCATTCTTCGAACCATTACGTTCATAAATCGAAGAATTTTTCTGCATATTCATTCGAGTACTCTAACCCCCCTGTGAAGCTATTTGCTAGTGCTTCAAAGCCAAAATTCTCAGATGCTGCACTTAGACTTATTGCTTCTAAGCCACCCCTTCAGATGTGGGTGGTTAAGAAGAATTGATCTCTCTTGCAGGGTCGGGTCTCCAGCCGAAATGCATTGGGTTCTGAAGACAATGTTGGGGACCTGAAAAATCTTGTTGGACGCAAGATAAAATGTCCAAATGGTCTTACCATTTATTTCGTCCATGGATTTCTTGATGATCGTCCTACCATATCCTCCAGGAAACTTACATTCTCTGAAAGTGTTCACCGTCAAATGTTTGCTCTTCACAATTGTCTTGGTGAAGCCTATCCTACTAACTGCACTATAGGGTACACTTCCGAAAGCTACTGAATGGATCTTGGACAGTGGCTGCACTAATCACATGACTGGTGATCGAAGCTTACTCATGGACTCTACACTTCGTCCATCAACATAAAGTCATATCACATTTGCTGATACTAGGAAAAGCAAGGTATTGGGTCTAAGTAGGGTTGCAATCTCAAAGGATCGGCACATGGATAAAGTGATGCTTGTCGAATCCCTTGGATTCAACCTCATGTCAGTCTCAATGCTTTGTGATCTTGATATGATTGTCATCTTTGGCAAATTTCGCTGTCTTGTGCTAATGGCTTCTAACAAAACTCAAGTTTTCGAAGGTTATCGAAGGGGTGACTTGTACATGGTAGATTTCTCCACAGGACCACAGCTTGCCACATGTCTTCTAGCAAAACCTTCAGAGTGCTAGCTTTGGCATCAACGGCTAGGACATGTCGGCATGAGGAACTTGCACACCCTTGTGAAGAAGAAGCACATCATTGGGATCGAGGGCTTCAAGTTCAAGAAGGATCACTTGTGTGGTGCCTGTGAAGCTGGGAAGATGACTAGGGCAAAACATCCCTCGAAGACAATCATGACGACTACTCATCCCTTCGAGCTGCTACACATGGACTTATTTGACCCTACTCATTATTCCACTCTTACTACTTCTGCACATCTATATGGTTTCGTGATTGTTGATGATTACTCTCGTTATACCTGGGTGCACATAATCTTGTATAAGACTGAAGTGCAGGATGTCTTCAGGTTGTTCGCCAACCGTGCCATGACCAACTATGGCGTGAAGATTAAGCATATCAGGAGTGACAATGGCACCGAGTTCAAGAACACTGGGCTCGACACCTATCTTGATGTCCTTGGCATCACTCATGAGCTGTCAGCTCCATACACTCCACAGCAGAATGGCATCGTGGAGCGCAAGAACAAGACTCTTATTGAGATGGCACACACTATGCTTGATGAATACAAGACACCGCGCAAATGGTGGCCTTAAGCTATTGACACTGCATGCCACATCATCAACAGAGTATATCTTCACATGTTCTTCAAGAAGACATCATATGAATTGATCACTGGTAAGAAGCCAAATGTAAGTTATTTCAAAGTCTTTGGTGCTAGGTGTTGGATAAGGGATCCACATCACACTTCCAAATTTGCACTGAAAGCACATGAGGATTTTATGCTTGGCTATGGAAAGGATTCGCACACCTACAAAGTCTTCAACCTCTTTCACAATAAAGTGGTTGAAACTGTAGATGTGCAGTTCGATGAGACTAACGGCTCGCAAAGAGAGCACCTGCCACATGTGCTAGATGAACTTCCTCCTAGTGAATCCATCAAGCTAATGGGTACGAGAGATATAATACCCACTGAGGAACCCGGAGATGAAGAGGTTGTGATACCTGCTCCTGTCTAGCGTGAAGAGAATGATCAGAATGAAGACAATGCTGAGCCTGAAGACATTGCTACTGAAGACAATGCTCAGCAACATCAGAATCTTCGCCCTGTTCATCCTCGTGTGGCCAATGAAGTTCAGATTGAGAAGATACTTGATAGCATAAATGCACCAAGCCCACTCACCCACTCTAGGGCCACGCATTTAGCAAACTTTTGTGGGCACTTCGCTTTCGTCTCCATCACAGAACCCACCATAGTAGATGAAGCCTTCATATGGAACCGAATGGATTCAAGCTATGCAAGAAGAGCTTCAGCAATTTGAGCTCAACAATGTGCGGGAGCTAGTCAAACGTCCTGATCCACGCAAGCACAACATCATTGGGACCAAATGGATCTACACAAGCAAGATGAACATGGTCAAGTTGTCAGAGAAAAAGCTGGTCTTGTTGCTCAAGGTTACACACAAGTTGAAGGGATTGACTTCGAAGAAACATTTGCTCCTGTGGCTAGGCTCAAAGCCATTCGGATATTACTCGCATCATAATATTCTCTTGTATCAAATGGATGTCAAGAGTGCCTTTCTCAACGACAAATTTGAAGAAGAAGTCTATGTGGCTCAACCACCGGGGTTTGAAGATCCAAAGCACCCTGAAAAGGTTTACCGGCTCAACAAAGTACTGTATGGCCTCAAACAAGCCCCACGAGCCTGGTATGATACACTCAAAGAATTCCTCAAGAGCAAAGGCTTCAAACCCGGTTCACTTGATCCCACTCTCTTCACCAAATCATATGATGGTGAACTATTTGTATGCCAAATCTATGTGGATGACATTATCTTCGGCTGCACTGACAAAAGATATAGTGATGAGTTCAATCATATGATGCAAGAGCAATATCAAATGTCCATGATGGGAGAGCTAAAATTCTTCCTTGGTCTTCAAATTCGCCAACAACGCAATGGCATCTTCATATCTCAAGAGAAGTATCTCAAGGACTACTTGAAGACGTTTGGTATGCAAGATTGCAAAGGCTACAAGACGCCAATGCAAACCAATGGTCATCTGAGCTCCGACGAAAATGGTAAAGACTTTGATCAAAAGGTATACCGCTCCATGATTGGTTCTTTATTGTACTTATGTGCATCTAGGCCAGATATAATGCTTAGCGTTTGCACGTGTGCCCGATTCCAAGCGGCACCAAAAGAATCGCATCACCTCGTGGTGAAGCGAATACTTCAATATTTGGCTCACACCCCAACGCTAGGATTATGGTATCCAAAGTGCTCAGAGTTTGATCTTGTTGGATTCTCCGATGCTGATTATGCTGGTGACAAGGTGGATTGCAAGTCTACATCAGGCACTTGTCACTTTCTTGGCCGATCTCTTGTCTGTTGGTCATCGAAGAAGCAGAACTGCGTATCACTCTCTACTGCTGAAGCTGAATACATTGCTGCTGGATCCTGTTGTGCTCAACTTCTCTGGATGAAGCAAACCCTCAAGGACTATGGCATCAACAAGAAGAAAGTACCTCTTTTCTGCGATAACGAGAGCGCCATCAAGATCGCCCACAACCCAGTGCAGCACTCCAAGACGAAGCATATCCAAATTAGACATCATTTTCTTTGCGATCAGTGGCTCAAGGAAGACATTGACATCATTCACATCAACACTAAAGATCAACTGGCAGATATCTTCACGAAGCCTTTGGATGAGAAGAGGTTTTGCAAGTTGCGGTGTGAGCTAAATATCCTAGAATCCTCAAATGTTCAGTGAATGGACACACATCCTAACGCTTATGCATTGTTGATGACTATGATGTACAACACACAAAGTAACGCATGTCTTCAATTCATGAAGATATGCACTCTAAGTGTTAAGATATTAACGCGGAATTTGACTACAGAGCGCCACGATAAGTTGTGCGCCGTGTCTGGGTCTAATACTTCCTATACGGTAGATAACGCCACCACCAAACTTTTCTTGAAGATTTTTTTCCTTGGCGTCATATCTTTTGCACTATCTTCATGACTTTGGTTTGTTTTCATATTGGTATTTATCTTCACTCTTCGTCTTCGCATTTGACTAATATATATATATATATATATATATATATATATATATATATATATATATATATATATATATATATATACAGCCCGTCTATTCTGCCAATATTGGCAGAATAGTTATTCTGCCCACACTTCTGAACTGCACGCTCAACGCGAGGGCACTGCACTTTCTGAAGGAAGCGCACTGCAATACAGAGACTAGTGAACTTCTCGTCGAAAAAACTGTACGCGGTATTTTTTTGGTACTGTTTTTGCTATAGTTTTTAAACCGTTTGTCGGAATGAGACGTGTAATATACCGTTGGAAAGCTATGGATTAGGCGCAAATTCGCCATGTTGGAATTTTTTTGAGATTCCTCGTGGTTTAAGAGCAGTTTCGAAAACAGTGAGCGCCTGATGAGTGGCAGCGAGCGTATTTTAGCGATTTTTTCTAAACCGCTTGTCGGAATGAAGCAAATGATACGCCGTTGGAAAGATATCGTCGAGGCGCAACTTTTTCATATATATTACTTTCTCTAATTCCTTACGGTTTAAGAGCAGTTTCAAATTTACTAAATCGCGGAATTCTGTTTTTTCAAATTTTTGCAATTTTTCGGTACTGTTTTCGCTCCAGTTTTTTAACCGTTTGTCGAAACTAGGCGTGTGATACGCCGTTGGAAAGCTACAGACGAGGCGCAACATTCATATGTAGAATATTTTTTGAGATTCCTTACGGTTTTAAATTAATTTTGAAAATGGTGCGGCGGACGACGGGTGGCAGCGGACGTTTTTCCACGAATTTTTACAAACCATTGGTTAGAATGATTCAAATGATACGCCGTTGGAAAGATATCGACGAGACGCTACTTTTTCATGTAGAACACCCTCTCTAATTCCTTACGGTTTAAGAGCAGTTTTGAAATTACCGAAATGTGGACACTCTGTTTTTCGCGACACCAAAATCGACGAAGGAACTGCATCGGACAGAAAACCGCACTGCTTCAGTCTGAAAACCGCACTGCAACTAATGGGCAAGCGAACTGCATGATTTCTTTTATTCAGACATAAATTTTCTCAGGCGAGAAAGTGGACTACACTTCACATCGGGCGTAAATGAACCGCAAAACTATCGAGAAGTGAACCGCATTACTTTTTTTCGTCATTTTCGTAACATTTTTTCTGCACTTCACATTGGGAGTAAGTGAACCGCGAGACTACCGTAAGTGAACCGCGACAGCACCGAAAGTGAACCTCATGTGTTTTTGTTCTCTTTTTTCATACTTATTATTTTTTACGCAAGTAGACCGGGCAAGTGGACCGCAGAGACCGAGCGAGTGAACTACATCTAATAAGAAGCGAGCTTCTTTGAGATGTTTTTGTTTTCTGTTTATCAAATGAACCACAAAGGAGTTTTATTTCTATAAAAAATATGCAGTCAGCTTGCATCACACAAGCATTATGTCTATTTTCTCGAACAATAAAACAAACTTCAGAAAAACGACGACATCCTTTTTTGCTCCTTTTGTACATGTGCCCAAACCACACAAAAGTGCGATGCCGAACTGCAAGAGAGGGAGTGGGTGAATCGACGTTTGTTGAAGGGAACCGCGGTCAATGCCAGAGTGAGCTGCGAGACAAGACTAGTGTACTGCACTTATTTATTCATTGTTTTTTATGCTTTTTTGGATCACACAAAACATAGGGAACCATTGCACATTATAGAAGCAAACTTCTGCAAAATACACCAAAAAGAAAGCATCGGCCACCAGCTGCCACCACACAAAACACACAAAAAAACACCCGGAGCACACTAAATCGTTTTGATGACAACCAAAATGAAAATGCGTCGTGATGGCGTCGCCGACGAACTGCATGTTGGGGGAGAAGAGAGCTGCGAGGGGGTGCTCTGGCGAACTGAATGCAGAGGTGGATCTGCCATGCCCGAGGGCACTCCCACCCATCCCCTGTGCGAGCAGGGACGCATGATCTTGGCCAGGGAGCAGCAGCAACGCCTCACCGGCGGACTGCATATTATTTACAATTATTCTTTTTCTTTTTTTTCATCCAAAACCAAAGCGAACTGCACCCGAACCTATAGCTTCTGATGTCCCACAGCCGAACCCCTCGCGTAGGCCAACAGAACCGCACGCGCCGCACCGGGGAAGTACACGCATGCGCATATGCGCCGTTGCCCCTTTCCGGGCGTGCAGTGCACTTATCCCCGTCCTTTTGGTTTGCCCGTCATCTTCTATCTGCAAAAACTAATCTAAACTAGATCATAAGAACAAACAAAGCAGCGGACTGCATTGCTCCTTTGAAGTTTTTGACTGTTCCCAGGCGACGGAGAAAAACGAGCAACCAAGCAGTGAACTGCAGTGGCAGCAAAGAATCAGTTCGCCGGCAACGCAGCAGCCTGTCGAGCGGCTGCGCCGCAGACAGCCGCCGAGGTGGAGCGCCATGGAGGAGAGCACCTCCTCTCCACCTCCGGCCACCCCTGGATCTGCGTTTCTACAGTTGTTGACGCCATTTTTTTCTCTGCGCTGACAAGTTAACCGGGATTCTAAATTTCTTGACGATGTTCTTCTCTGTGCCCACAAGCGAACCGTTGGTTGAACAAGTGAACCGCACACTTCGAAACAAACAAACCGCAAAGCAAACTGATAAGAACTTCAATAAAAAAACACAAAAGTGAACTGCACCGCGCGAGCCGGTGAACCGAACTCCATGCCCCGGTCAACCACACGCCGGGGACCGGCGAACTGCACGCCGCGTCGATAGAGTTGGGTTCGTCGTGGGGGGCAGTGCCCAGTTGTGCTGATGGCCTGCACCTCGCACCGGCCGAGACAAGCGTGTGTAGTGGGAGATGGCGGAGCGGCGGTCGTCAGTGGAGAACACCATGGAGAGGAGCAGATGGGAGGGTATCTGGGACTGACAAAAAAATCATGCAGAGGAGAGGAGGACCTCCGTGGCGCTGCAATTGCATCAGGATGCTTGTGGGGAGGAAGGGGATCCCGGTGTGGCGCGGGGACTCGAGGCCGGTGCGGCGTGGTCCCGATGCGGCGCGGCGCTGGGACCCGAGGCAGGCCGGAGGTAGGCGGCGGGAGGGGGCAGGGATCGTGGGGTTGGTGCGGGGGTGGATCTGGGGAAGATGGTGGCTTGGTGCGGCGCGGTGCGGGGACCCGAGGCAGGCCGGGGCTGGCAGTGGGAGGCCGTGGCGGCGGAGATCCGCAGACGGCGGGGCGTCCCTTGACGGCCCCGGCGGCAGAAGGTAGTGGAGGTTGGGGGGTGGAGGCGTGGGCCGAGAGGAAGGTGGGAACGAAGTGGAGGTCGTGGGGGCAGAGTGGGACGAAGAAGGCAGCCAAGGTGGGTGGGTGGTCGGTTCGCTGTTTTTTTTAGTCTGAACGGTGTTGGCAGAATAAGGAGAATGTTGGTAGAATAAGGTCTTAAGGGTGTTGGTAGAATAGACCCACCCTATATATATATATATATATATATATATATATATATATATATATATATATATATATATATATATACCTATGTGTTCTGTCCTCAACAGCATTCACTTATAGCTATGTCTTCTCGATTTCGTTTTTGACCTAAGTGAATGTGATCGGACCCTTACCTCTTTGTGCTCACCTCTTCCAATCTCTCTCAATCTTCATATGCATTCTACTTGACACGTGTCGATTGTCTTCACTGTGTCCTTGTCAGTCGAAGATTTTGAGACCAATATTTAAATCATCTTAATTATCCTTATCCATTTTGGCGGTCGCCGCAGAAGCCGGAACGACTTCCCGCCAAAACGATGTAGTGGGCTAGTGGGGTAAAGGCGTGGCTATAAAATTGCACATGCATGCCATGCATCAAGCAAATACAAAGCGCCAGGGGCAACATAGTAAATTCACCCGGGTCGAACTCCTCCTTATAAATACTTCGCCCCTGCGGTCATGTATTACTTCCACACCTGTCGCTCTCGCCTCCTCAAACCCTAGCACCATCGCTATGATTCATCGTCGCCGGAGAAGAAGCGCTTCGCTGCCGCGACTTCTTCGACTTCGTACTCACGCCGGCCGCGGTTATCTTCGCACCGCCGCCGCCGTAGCTGTCTTCCACCACCAAGTTAGGGCGTGGGAGATCAAACTGCTCAGCTTCTTCCTCGTCTCGTTGAGCTGTTCATCGTCTATTCATCGTGCGGTAATAAAATCTAATTTTCACCGCTCGTTTGATCCGACAAATTTTAGCTATATCTTCAAAAGTTATTTTTCCACTTCCAATCCTTATCTTCAGTCGTACCTCTCTCGTATTTTGCAAAGTTATTTCACTTATGATACATGACTCGTATTATTCCTCACTTGTACTTATTCTCGGATTCGTACAAATCTGGAACCAACCTCTCACGATAAGTGAATGTCTTCGCAGTATGAGATCATTATCTTTAAAACTAATTTAACTTCAAAATCCTCTAAGAATGCATATGACCTCTCCTCCTTCCCTCGCATCTCTAATTCTTTCACAGGTACATGTCCATGGCCGAGTCACATGGTTCTCGTAGTCTGAATTCATTTGCAGACTTCTTACAGCTTCACCTTGATTCTCCTGAAGCTAGTTCTTGTCGCATCAGTCCTGTGAAGCTAATCAGTCCTGTGAAGCCAATGGCTGATCACAATGCTCCAGCCTCGAAGAAGGGAGGAAGACAAAGGCGTGCTAACACCGCATTGGACCTCCCTCTAGATCTTTATGAGAAGTACAAATCAGATCCTGAGGAGACATATGGTCAGCGCAAGACTCGCACTCAGTGGATACGCCGATATTGGGCTGAGGAATGGTTCTATTATCACTTCGTTACACCTGAATACTCTGCCAAGAACGTTGTCAGGCCCCCATGGGCGGATATTGTGTACCGGAAGCTTATCCCGAAGACAAAGGCTGATGCCCTTGCCTAAGCTTCTATCCTTGCATGGTCAAATATGTCATGCCTCAAGATCCAGACCCATCTAGCATTCGATGGTGTCGCGATGATGATCTGTTTGAAGCCAATTACCAGTTTGCAAGGGCTTCAGCAGAACAAAACAAGAAAGAGCTTGGCGTTGACTTCAATCTTGGTCCTGTTGAACCAAGGCCAGATGGCACATGTGAAGCTGACCCAAATCTCACTGGGCCATAGGAAAGTCTTTAGGCGTACATAGAGCATCTTGACGCTCTTCGTACTGCAGCTGCAGCCGCATGTGGAGAAGCTCAAGCTGATGACAATGCTCCTGCCTCATCCAAGCCACAGAGCAAGTCTAATGCTAGATGCGTCCAAGGCAAAAGGTAAACAAGCTTCCAAAGTTTCTGTAGCACCAAAAGCTTCCAAAGCGAAGCCAATGAGATCTGCACCTCCTGAAACCAGTGTGCAATATGAGGATGTGTCAAGAAATTCTCCGAAGAGAAAGAGACTTGCAGGGCGCGGCCCTAAACCTACAAGTACTCTACGTGATGATGATGATATCATAGATTTATCTGATGATGATGCTCTTGAGCAGCTTATCAGGAACAAGAAGGAAGAGTCTGATATCTTCAAGGAACTGCCTCTGTTCGATGCCGACATCCTGAACAACTTCATTGATGAATGGTTTCAAGACCCTTCTCTGTCACTTGAAGATCTAAAATTGCCCATTGGCATCAGGGTCACATTTCAAGACTTCATAGCCCAAGAAATGGCTATTGTTCAAAAAGTCATTGAACAAAAGAACAAGATTGATCATGAGAAGAAGCTGTTCAAAAAGAATGTTGATCAGCTTGAAGCCAAACACATTCGAGGATATAAGCACATGATGGCTGACCTCAAGGAAGAGTTCAAAAGGCGTCGTGACGAAGCTCGCCCGCGAGCATGTGAAGAAAAATGCAAAGAAGACAGTGCTGGCACATAATGAAGCACTGAAGAGGAAAGCACTTGGTCGTCTAGCTATTGACCCCAAGTTGCTCAAAAAGAAGAAGAAGTCAGTGACTCCAGCTACTGAGGCTTCAAGGCAAGATGTGCCCAAGATAATCTTCCCTCCCAACTTCGCTGGCCCGAAGCCAACTGCCTCCTCTGTTGCTCAAGAGAGGTAGAAGACAAAGCTCGCTGAAGCCGAAGCTCGCAAGTGCAAGCAGAGTGAAGCCACAGCTCCTTCACCCTAACAAAAGCGTCGTAAGACGAAATCTTCGAAGGATTTGCGCAGGGCCCAAGTGCCTCAAACTCCTCAGCAACATGCACGAGAGGAAGCTCTGTTTGTTGAACCCATCTCAGTTGCTCCTCCTGTGTGATACCCTGGTTTTTCCCAACTTTTTTTTTTCAAAACCCATTTGAATTTTATTTGGAATTTGGTTTGGATTCCATTTTGAATGGCTCTATGGACTTAAAACTTGGGAATATTTTCACTTTCCTTTCCCAAGTGAATCAAAGCTTCCAAAAACTTCTCCAAAGTCATGTCATTTCTATTCTTGCCCAATCTCAACCTTTATTCCAATTTAATATTCCTTTTTCTATTAAAGGAATAACCCTTTGAGTCCTAGGTTGTGGAGCAACCTATATTTTTGTCTTCTCCAAAATTCCAAGAAAATTCTCATAAATTCTTTGGACCATGTGAACCTTGGATATGTGAAAATATTCAAGATGCCATTCTCATGGTGAGTACACCATCCAATCTTTGTTTTTGGTCATAATTTCAGTTTGTGAAGCAACTATATTTTATATTGCTCCTTAATTCCTGAAATTTTACCAGGACATTCTCCTACCCATATGAACACCCTCCATAAAATTTTAGCCCATTTCATTTAGCCATTCTTCCTCAATAATTTCCCCAAGCTTCTGTCCAGAAGGGAGCATTGTGAAAGAAGTACCATTTATACTTACCCAAATGGTATGAAATTTTTACAGCATCTTCCTATGTTCAAATGACCCCTCTCCACTAAATTTCATTCAAATTCATCAAGCCAGATGAGCACCACATCAAGATTCTTGTTTCTGGACCAGAGATACAGTTGTGAAGCAACTGCATTCAAACTTGTCCATTTGGTCTGAAATTTTTCCAGCATGGGAACCTTCCTACTACAACTCAGTGTGACAAACTCCCTCTCTCATTTACCTAACATTTTTACCCCAGCATCTTGCTCAAGTTTCTGTTCAGAAACTTGTCTGGAAGCTGGCAAGCTATCCAAGCTAGCTCCTGTCAAACCAGATGCACAGCGAGACTACCATTGGAAGGGACTACCACGTGGACATGACCGGGCGAGCCAGAGCGCACCGCGTGCGCCAGTGCACGTGGTGACCACGCGTCTGCCAGGGCCAAGCGCGCGATCTGTGCGCCGAACCCTCTCGGGCCTCGCTGGCTCTGCGTGCCCGCGTCGCCCCGCCGTGTCTTCTGGTGCCGACATCCTCCCCACCGTCCACCTGGCTCTTCTGGAGGCCTCCCGTCGCCGGTAGCGAGCTTGCCGGACACTGCCAAGCTGCGCCGCTGTAGCCACCATACGGGCACTGTGGCCGCGCTGGCTGGTGATGTCTACTACACAACATGTTCTTGTAGACTCGTGTTGGGCCTCCAAGCGCAGAGGTTTGTAGGACAGTAGCAATTTTCCCTCAAGTGGATGACCTAAGGTTTATCAATCCGTGGGAGGCGTAGGTTGAAGATGGTATCTCTCAAACAACACTGCAACCAAATACAAGAAATCTCTTGTGTCCCCAACACACCCAATACAATGGTAAATTGTATAGGTGCACTAGTTCGGCGAAGATATGGTGATAAAAGTGTAGTATGGATAGTAGATATAGGTTTTTGTAATCTGAAAATATAAAAACAGCAAGGTAGCAAAAAGTAAACGGGCATAAAAACGGTATTGCAATGCTTAGAAACAAGGCCTAGGGTTCATACTTTCACTAGTGCGATCTCCCAACATTGTTGACATAGTTGAATCATATGTAAATCCCTCACGTGCAACAAAGAGTTCACTCCAAAGTCACAAATAGCGGAGAACAAACGAAGAAATTGTTGTAGGGTACGAAACCACCTCAAAGTTATCCTTCCCGATCAATCTTATGAGCCATCCCCATTAATTGTCACGAACAGCCCTAGAGTTAGTACTAGAATAACACCTTAAGATACACATCAACCAAAACCCTAATGTCACCTAGGCACTCCAATGTCACCACGAGTACCAAAGGGTTTGATTATACGATATGCATCACACAATCTCAGATTCATCTATTCAAACCAACACAAAGAACTTCAAAGAGTGCCCCAAAGTTTCTACCAGAAAGTCAAGACGAAAACGTGTGCCAACCCTTATGCATAAATCCCCAAGGTCACGGAACCCGCAAGTTGATCACCAAAACATACATCAAGTGACTCAAGTGAATATCCCATTGTCACCACAGATATCCATATGCAAGACATACATCAAGTGTTCTCAAATCCTTAAAGACTCAATCCGATAAGAAAACTTCAAAGGGAAAACTCAATTCATCACAAGAAGATAGAGAGGGGAAAACTCCATATGATTCATCTATATCAACAACGCTCGTGATACATTAAGATCGTGCCATCTCAAGAACACGAGAGAGAGATCAAACACATAGCTACCGGTACAAACCCTCAGCCCCGAGGGTGAACTACTCCCTCCTCGACATGGAGACCGCCGGGATGATGAAGATGGCCTCCGGTGATGATTCCCCCCTCCGGCAGGGTGCCAGAAAAGGGCTGTAGATTAGATCGTGGAGGTACAGAGGCTTGCGGCAGCGTAAAAACTCATCTAGGTTAACTTTCGGAGGTTTCACAATATATATGATTTTTTGGCGTTGGAATCACGCGAAGAAGGGCCACAGGGGGCCCACGGGGCACCTGGGCGCGCCTGGGGGGGGGGGGGGTGGCGCGCCCTGGTGGCTCATGGAGCCCCTGTGGGTCTTCTGGCCTCCTTCCGAAGCTTCTAGTGTTTATCTTGGCCAATAAAAAATCTCTAAAAAGTTTCGTGGCATTTGGACTTCGTTTGGTATTGATTTTCTGTAAAACAAAAACAGGGCAGAAAACAAGAACTGGCACTGGGCACTAGGTCAATATGTTAGTCCATGAAAATCATATAAAAGCCATGTAAAAGTGCGCCAAAATCATACAAAATTATAATAAACATGGCATGAATACTTCATAAATTATAGATACGTTGGAGACGTATCAGCTGGTTTCTTCCCCGCCGATCCGTGCCATCGCCATAACTCTTCTGTCCTCTCTCGTCACATCCCCACGTGGCTCGGCCGCCAGCGCGACGGCTAGCTCAACGCGGTACACCGGCGTTTTCCCCGCGGCGGGATCCGGCTTGGGCATCGCCAATGGGCTATAAAAGCCGCTCCCCAGACTCGTTTCTCTTCACCCATCGCCCTCCCCACCTCTCAATCACCACCCATGTAACATCCCCAGATCTTAACCCTGTCTTTAAGCTAATTAATTAGCCATGTCATCATGATCATCCTAAATAAATTGCATTTAGAAAATAATCCAACTTCAAATTCAAATTCAAAATTCAAAGGCAAGTCAAATTATTATTTCTTCAGATAATTAAACAAAATAGTTCACAATATTGCAAATAATCCTAAAGCAATTATAAAAATAAAACCAACATTATTTAAATTCGCAAATTAACCCTAGCAACCAAAAGAGTGGACCAGCAGCAATTTATTTGACCTTTTCAGTTTTTAAAAATATTAAAACGATTCCAAATGCTCCCAAACTTTTTATGCCACCCTTGTATATTACTACGTATTTGTGTGCAATGTTCCACTCACAATAAAGTTCATTTGGTAGTCAAAAGAATTACAAAACAGAGACTGAAATGAATTGCAGAAAAGAAAAGAAAAATGGAAAAGGTGTCATGTGCACTTTGGCCCAACCAGTGTATAGTGTGGCCCGGCCCGCCGAAGCCGGCCTTTCCCTTACCTCTCGCCACAGGCAGGGAGACCATGGCGTGCCCGCCATCCAGCGCGTGGATGACTCGCTGTCGAGCATCCACCCATCCTGGGGGTTGTATAAGAGCCTCCCCTCTCTCCCCACAAACCCTAGCTACCTCCCCTCGATCCCTCGTTCGCCCTCTTCTTCCCCGCACACACCCGAGCGTGCTCGTTGCCGCGCCTTCACGTTGCCGCGGCCACCGTGCATCTCGAGCCACCGGAGGATGTCCCAGAGCACCGCCGTCCTCTTCTGCACCGACGACAAGCACCGGTTTGAGCGAACGCCACTCCGAGCCGTCGCAATAGCCGTCTCCGCCGACTGCATCCGCCTCGGCCACGACCTCGATCCGCCGTCGTCTGAGCCACCCGGGCCCCCTCGACCTCGCCGTCGTTTTTGCTGTCAGCATGTGCCCCTCCTCATCCTCTCCTCGATCTCGCCCTCGTAGTATAGCCTCGGTTCCGCTAGCGCCGCCCGATGCCGTCACTCGGCTGTCGTCCTTGTCACCTTTTCGGCCACCCCACGGCCTCCCGTGGGCTTCCCTAGATGCGCGTGAGCGAGGGCAACGTCCTGATGCCCTCGGCTCGTCCCACTGCCGCCTGCAGCACCGCTCCGGCTAACTCCCGCCGCACTGGACGGTCGCCGGCGGCTGATCCCCGGCCGGCTGACGTGTCCAGGTTAATTAGGCGTTAATCACCGGCCTAATGACCCTCCCCTATGTATGACCCGCACGCTAATTAAACCCGGTTAGTTTTCTAATTAGGTTTAGTAATACCATAGTGGCCCCACGTGTCAGCTTTGACTCTGCACAGTCAGCGTTGACTGGCCCCACATGTCAGCCTCTGCTGATTGGGTGCTGACTGGGCAGTTGACTTAGTCAACTGGCCCCACCTGTCAGCCACTGTGTACACTTCTATGTACACTGTGCTAGGTGCATTTAGCATTTTCCTATTTTAATTTTGAATTTAAATTAATTCCAGAAAATGATTAAAACTTTGAAAAATAATATAAAATAAACCGTAGCTCGGATGAAAATAATTTATATATGAAAAATGATCAGAAAAATATGGCGACTCCAAATATATCATCCATATACCTATAACACCCCTCTAACATATCGAACATGGAACATTTGCACCTGGATCATCTGACCGAAAAATGCCCGGAGCAGGGAAAATATTCCCGGATATTTTCCCTCTCCGTCTAAATTAATTAATGAAGCATTAGAGCACATAATCAACCCATACCGACCCGACGTGCATCTATGTGCATTTGTTTGCCCGTTATTTATTTGTTTCTCCCTCCTCTTTCTTCTCCGGTAGACCCTGCGACTGCTGTCGATGCCCCTGTGATCGACTACGTCACCGACGACCCTTCTTCCTTTTCAGCAGAGCTTCCGGGCAAGCAAACCCCCTTGATCATTCCTATATCACCTATTCCTCCTTCCCCGTGCTTGCATTAGAATTTGCTACCGTATTTGATTGCTCCTATTCTGATGCATAGCTTGATTTTGTAACCTGCTGTTGATACTTTATCTGTTGACCTAAATGCTTAGTATAGGCTGGTTAGTGATCCATCAATGGCCCCACACCCTTGTCCTTGTTGCCATGCTTTACCATCGATTACTCGATCAAAGTGATCGATGTACAGAGATCGAACACAGCACTACACCCCCCCTTAGTTGTACGACTCTGCAGGGCTACTATCGAGTGCCGAGGGTGATACCTCCTACCTCACTCCTGATGATATCTCTGTAGCGTAGCTAGTCGGTTGTGGGTGACCGAAGGTGATTCCTCTTTCACCACCTCCGATGATGCCTCTGTCGTGCAACCCCTCAAGTGTGAACCCATCGAGGGTGATTCCTCCAAGTTCACCTTGACGGATATATCGAGTGGGAATCCATCGAGGGTGATTCCTCGGATTTCCCCCTTGATGTCATGGCCACACGGTTACCTTGGCATTTACCTTAGACCCTTGTTAAAGTCGGGTCGACCCCGAGGGGTACCCGCGAGAGGTGTGAAGTCGGGTTGGCCAGGAGGGCACCCGCGAGAGATTATTGTGGCGGAATGACAGGGCAGGCGGAGACCACCCAGGAGAGAGGTGGGCCTGGTCCCTGGTCATTGGACCGCGGGTTACCAAGTCGGTGCGGCAGGGAGTTGGAGGTGAATCCTTGAGCCCTGTTCATGTCTGCGAGATACTAATAACACGCTTAATGGATTTGGGTAGTTGATCTGAGTTGTTCACTGGCCTATACGCACTACCACCACGCGGGATAATGGTTTAATGGGGCCCTCGGCGCCGTATGTATCAGCCGAAAGCTCTATCAGATGTCCAGTTCAACATTGCGGCATGGCTGACAACAGATACCCACAGGCACAACGTGCTGAGGCTGGCCCTGCTCGCAACGACCCAGAGTGCAAAGGGCGATGGGCCCAAGACCCCTGAGCACTTAGGATGTAGACCGGCGGGGACCTCTCTGCGGAGCCTAGGTAGGACTACGTTGTGTCGATCAGCCGAGGCCGGGCATGACCCAGAAAAGTGTGTCCGGCCAGAGTTAATCGAGCGTGTTGGGTAACAGTAGTGCACCCCTGCAGGGAAGTTATCTATTCGTATAACCGTGTCCACGGTAACATGACGCTCAGTGTTGTATCCGGATCTACTACAACTTGAACTGGATACATGTTAAATAATATGTTAGCTCCGGGATCGCTTTCTCGCAGGGAGTCGAGGAAGGATCTCTGGGCTTTGCTACTACATGCTTGTTGCTTTATTAAATGCTACTAATCTGCACTCTTCTAATGCTGCAAGACGCTGCAAGATGCTAGTCTTCGATAGGCTAGACTTTCCCCTCTATTCTAGCATTTCTGCAGTCTAGTCCTCAGATACAGCCCATTCATTTGATACTGATGCATAAATAGAATAGTTCTGATGTAAGTCTTGCGAGTACTTTGGATGAGTACTCACGGTTGCTTTGCTACCTCTTTTTCCCCATACCCGATTGCTGCGACCAGATGATGGAGTCCCGGAGCCAGCTAACCCCATTGAAGACAGCTACTTCGCCGGCGGAGCCTACTACTACGTGGAGACTGATGACCAGGAGTAGTTTAGGAGGCTCCCAGGCAGGAGGCCTGCGCCTTTTCGATCTAGATGTCGTTGTTATGCTCAGCCTTCTTAAGGCAACCTTTGTCTAATTATGTCTGTACTCAGATACTAATGCTTCCGCTGACACTTGTGTAACTCGAGCTTATGTATTCGAGCCCTCGAGGCCCCTGGCTTGTAATATAAAGCTTGTATTATTTTATTTTGTGTCTAGAGTTGTGTTGTGATATCATCCCGTGAGTCCCTGGGCTTGATCGTGTGCATTTGCGTGTATGATTAGTGCATGGTCAGGCCGGGGGCGCCACAACACAGCAGCACCGAAGCAAGCCGAGAGGCCCTCCTTCCCCATCTCCGGCGAGGAGCTCCGCCACTCTGCCCCCGCTCCACCAGCTCGCTCCGGTCCACCCCAGCCCCAACCGAGACCACCTCTGAGCTCGTGGTACTTCCCCAGATCTTCCCAGTCTCTCCCCTGCTCGAGTGCTCGTCGGAATCGCCGGTTCAGCCGATGCCCGTAGCTCGCCGCCGCCTGAGAGGAAGGGACCGACGCCGTCCAGCCATCTCCCAGTGAGCTACTGGTACGGGCGTGCTCACCATGGAGTGCTCGTTCCATCCCCGCCCCCTCCCAGCTCTGCCGTGGCCTCAACGCCGGCGAACGGCCGCCGGTACGCCTGCCGTCCTCTGTTCCCTCTCTCCCTCTGTTTAGGATCGAAAGTATGTCTAGAAGGGGGGGTCATTAGACTACTTGACCAAATAAAAACCTAGCCTTTTCCCAATTTTAGATGTTGGCAGATTTTAGCAAGTATACAAGTCAAGCATCACCCTACACATGCAGTTCTAAGAGTGTAGCAGAAGGGAAAGTAAACAATTGCATATGTAAGTAAAGGAGGGGATCGGAGATTTCAAACGCAATGAAGACACAGTGATTTTTGGCGTGGTTCCGATAGGGGGTGCTATCGTATGTCCACGTTGATGGAGGCTTCAACCCACGGAGGGTAATGGCTGCGCGAGTCCACGGAGGGCTCCACCCACGAGGGGTCCACGAAGAAGCAACCTTGTCTATTCCACCATGGCTTACGTCCACGAAGGACTAGCCTCACTCGGGGTAGATCTTCACGAAGTAGGCGATCTCCTTGCCCTTACAAACTCCTTGGTTCAACTCCACATCAGGTCGGAGGCTCCCAAGTGACACGTAACCAATCTAGGAGACACCACTCTCCAAAAGGTAATAGACGGTGTGTTGTTAATGAACTCCTTGCTCTTGTGCTTCAAATGATAGTCTCCCCAACACTCAAACAACTCCTCTCAGATTTGGCTATGGTGGAAGAAGGATTTGAGTGGAAACCAACTTGGGAAAGGCTAGAAATCAAGGTTCAAATGGTAGGAATGGAATCGCTTGATCTCAACACATGAGTAGGTGGTTCTCTCTCAGAAAATGTATGGTGGAAGTGTAGGCACGTTCTGATGGCTCTACTTACTGAGTAAGAAGTGGTGGAGGGGTATATATAGCATCCACACAAGATCCAACCGTTACACACTTTTGACCCAACTCGGTGGCACCGATCAGGAATCTCGGTGGCACCGAACTGTGTAAAAGATATGAACATTAGGAATCTCGGTGGGACCGACAGGGACAACTCGGATGGACCGATGTGCAATGGTTAGGGCAAACCTCATCTCGGTGGCACCGATTGCATCAACTCGGTGGGACCGAAGTGAAGCAATAGGGCAACAGAGAGTTGGCCAGCCATCTCGGTGAGACCGATTTGCAAAACTCGGTGAGACCGAAGTAAGCGCAAACGATTACAAAGAGTTGGCAAGGCCATCTCGGTGGGACCGAGATCCATATTGGTGGATCCGATTTGTTAGGGTTTTGGCAGTGGTAAGTCCAGATGAACGCGGTGGCTCCGGATAGAAAATTTCGGTGGGGCCGAGTTGGAATGTAGGTTTTGGACATATTTGGATTGAGAAAGTGGTTGGGGGTTTTGGAGTACTGTCACTAAGCACTTTGAGCAAAAAGACCATTAAGCAACACCTCATCCCCTTTTAATAGTATTGGCTTTCCTATGGACTCAATGTGATCTTGGATCACTAAACCAAAAATGTAGAGTCTTGATCTTTTGCCAATCCATGTCCTTAGCATCTTGAGGGGTCCATATCTCTAGTCCTTGCCATGCCAATCATTGAACATCCTGAAATCTTTAACTTGAATGGACATTAGTTCAATGAGATATATGTTGTTATGAATTACCAAAACCACCAAGGGAGCAAATGTGCTTTCAATCTCCCCCTTTTTTTGTAATTGATGAAAACATATAGATCAAAGCTTTGACAAATGATTAAATGAATGAAATACATCGTCGCTTTGAGAAGTATGTGATAAGCAAGAGCTCCCCCTAAATTTATGCATTATTAAGAATTTGCGTTTGAATGCAAATGCACAATCGATTAGGATCATGGGCCACTCTTCCATGTCACATACAACTTGGTGGAGCGCGCAAAATGATATGAATGGAATACTAGGCACACATCACCAGCACAAGTGAATGATCATACAAGATAATTATAAGTATAAGCATTAAGCATCACATGAAGAATAGTATGATCAATCACACAAAGTAGTAGCTCACAAACATAAAGATCAAAGTACTTCAAAGTATCTCACACACATAGTATCAAGCACACATCAAACCAAAGTAGCATAAAGCAAATAGTAGCAAAAGAACTTGAGAAAAACCAACGAGCAAAACGCTCTCTCTTGAAGCCTATGATCTATACAAATTCTCCCCCTTTGGCAACAAGTACCAAAAAGTTCGAATAGGTATAGGACTATGCGGCACTCTAGGCACGATCCTTGGAAGCTCCTGAAGGCGATCTCCGACTGGCAGCTCCGATGTGCATAGACGGCGTTGAGAGATGTGCATCCGCGAAGGCTTTAGCTGACGTCTGCTGGGCTGCTGGAGTGGAGATCGGAGGTGGCACTGTAGCAGTAGCAGTAGGTGCAGAGACTGTGGTCCTCGGATCCACAATCGGCACTGCAACTGACCTGGCTGCCCTGGGCACTGTCTGGAAATGCTCAGTCGTCGGACGGTCATCTCCACTATCGTCAGAAATGGCGGCCCTGGCTGCATCAACATCGTCCTTCAACTTCACCACAATGGTCTGTACCTCAGCGATCTTTACATCAAGATCATGAATCTTAGTCTCGACTATCCGCTCTAAGCTAGCCTGGTTCTGGGTGAGGTTGGCCAGACTTCGTTGAATCCTCAGGGTGGCTTCTAGTAGATAAGTCATCTGGTCATTCTTAGACTTGAGGTTAGCAATGGGTGCATTGGGAGCAGATGCCTCCTTGGCTACTTTCGCTTCTGCGGCAACTCGGATCTTCTCTTGTGCTTGAGCAGATGTAGGATGCGAAGGATCCATCACTATGACATTGTCCTCGCACTCTGGACGCAATGGGAGATGCTCACGATCAAGAAGATAAGTGCTCGTTCCAACCTTGGAGTTGATGAGCATCTGGATGTGTGGAGCATATCCGCAAGATCTCTTCTGATCAGCAGCTGTCCTCTTGATGGTTTCAACAATCAAGCTCATCACCTTGAACTTTTGAGGTGTATCAAAGAGGTTCAGCAAGTTGATGGAGTGGCCACGTATCATCTTATCATCTCCTGACTTGGGCAACAGAGTGTACCTCAAGATAGTGTTAGTGGTGGCCAAACCAGGTAGCAAGTGCTTCACTGACCCTAGCTTGTGTGTCTCGATGTCCTCTGGAATTGCTATGTACATATTGGCCATGGAATTGTGGTCCATCTTGAGCTTGGCATAGATATCAATGCCATCATCTTCTTCCTCTGGAGCACCAAGAAGAGTAGCCCACTCAGAGATGGTCGACTAGTATTTGGATCCCTCAGTCATCCACACTATCCTGCCATCTGGATAAAAATGAGCTGTGGAGTAGAATTACATGATCATCTCGTCATTCCACTTTGTAAGCTTATGTCCAACAAATTCATCAACACCAGCTATCCGGAAACTCTCATGAACATGGGGGAAGTAGTCCTCATTTGCATCGATGTACTTCCAATCCACCCATCTCATGTCACTGACGATTGGCTTCTTATCAAGCAGTACAGTCTCATAGAAGTCTTGCTGTTCTCTGGTCTGGAAGTGGTAATCACAAGAAGTTCTTCTTCTGGCAGCATAAGGATCTGACAATCTCCATTGACGTAGTTCTTTGTCCTTCCTGAGCATCATGTTTTCAGCTACTGGGTGTGCATTGTCATGATCTGGAATCTTTGGCTTCAATTTTCTGAGCACTAGTGGCTCCTCATCAACATTAGCTTCAGGCACTGGGGCCTTGTTCTTCTCTGTAGCAGGAATGTTCTAGTTGACCTCTTGGGTGCTGGAGCTTTTGGCTTGGACTTGGTGGGTGCAGCAGTCCTCATAGCATCAGACATAAGCTTCTGAGACTTTGCAGGTGGTGCATCAGCTGCTGGCTCCTCCTCTTCCTCCTCATCAATCATCATGGAGGGTTTGCCAATCACATGAGCAATAGTTTTCCTTGCTCTCTTCTTCTTTCCTCCTGCAGCTGCATCACTTGGTTCCTCAAGTGTAAATGTCATGATTTGCTTTGTAACTTTCTTTACAGCAGATTTGTCTTTGGCATCAGGTTTTGCGCTAGCTGCTTTGCCATACTCCTTAGCAACCACTTGCCTCTTCTTTGTTGTGGCCTCACTTGCCACAAAGTCCTCATCCTCATCATCTGAGGTTTTCTTCTTCCTGGTCCTTGTTGCAGCCTTTGGAAGATCTGGAGAGCTTCTCTCTCCCTCATAAAAGCTTTCCTCGGGAATAAAGCCTGAACTGAGATCAGTGTGCTGCTCTGACATGTTCTGGCTATCGCTGGCATCAGACATCTTGCAAAGCTGACCCTGTGAATAGATGGGTATGGGTAGAGTAGATGGATCATCACAAAAAGCAGACATTTTTCATAAAAATTGAGTTCAAATCTTAGTTTCAAGTTTTCACAGAAGGCATTACGGATGGACCGAGTTGATCATCTTGGTGATACCGAAGCACTCAACAGAAACTTTACACTCCATTTCGGTCAGACCGAGATGGGGTTTGCTGACTCCGCAATGCTAGGGTTTCACAGAGACTTTACTTTCGGTCTCACCGATTCGTACAACTCGGTGGCACCGAGATGTACTAGTGCAATGGCCTGGGGCCAAATCGGTGACTTCGAAAATCTCTAATCGGTCGGTCCAAGATGCGTTCGGCGGAAACTTAAACATAATTTTTTTACTCGAATCTAATCTATGGAATTTGCAGTGTAAAGGAAGTTCTCAATCCGTGGCAAGAATAATGGCAATCCATTCGTGCATTGAATCAGAATTTGGAGCACGAAAGCGGTCGAATCTCACCCTAACTTGGTGGAGATCCTCTACGGTGGCAACGGCAGAGCAGATTGCCGTTGACAGCGGCGGATTCCGGTGGCGAAGGCGCGCTGGAGACAAGGGCGATGATCCGGAGACCTGGGCGACGGCAGCAACGGGGTGCGGGAACGAGGGGGTTTGATAAATTTCAACCGTTCGGGCCCGCGGAGTATATATACCCGTGTGTTGTCGGTGGCTCCAAGTTGGACAACTCGGTGACACCGATATGTGTAACTGCAAGCAGTTTAGCACATCGGTGGATCCAAAATGGTTCAACTCAGTGACACTGAGATGGAAACCTAGATCAATCTAAATGATTTCGGTTGGACCGAGTGTGAGTGGATTGGTTCGGCCGAAATCATGTAGAAGGTTTTGGAGGTTCAGCCCCTTCAGATCGGTGGCTCCGAGTGCTCCTCATCCGGAGGGTCCGAAAATGACTTGTTCAATTTTTTTGATGTAGCAAGAATAGAATTTGAGACAAAAAAGCATAGATACCTAGAGAAGGTACTTAGGCATTCTTGTACATCCACTTGGCCAGAAAAACCAAGACAATCAAAACAACAAATGGATGTCCTCGATGAAGAAAACATGCAAACCAACATGCTCACACAATAAGATAGCAAATGAAATATGTGTCAAACATGCACAACCAATTCTAGCATCTATCAAGCAATGGCGATGACTAGGTCATCTATATATGAGTATATTGACTTAGGAGTCAAATGAGAACATTTGATCATAGGTCATACTCATCGTTTAAGCACAAGTGGGGTTGCCACTTTTACATAAAGCATTGATGTGTTCACACCATTAGAGTTGCTTTAGCTCAATTGTTTAGAGCAAAGCTCCCCCTAGATGTGATATCCCCCCAAAGAGGGATGAACTAACCTTGGGTTTTGTCGATGATGACTTCATGTAGATGTTGAAGATGTGGATGCTCAATGTTGATGTAGACCATCAAGAGTTGGGAGCAATCCTTTGGAGTTTTGTGCTTTCAATACCTACATGGGTTAGTCCCACAAAAGGAACATACAAGGATATCCATAGACATAGAGTGAAATACGCATATGATGATGTCCATGAATGCAATGACTACCTTGTCCCTTGCCTTACCAAAAAGAGGGTTTGTGACTCCATGAACTAGTGCAAGATGTGGAAGTTGGTTGCACAAGTTCTTGCCATAAATGAATATGAGTGAAGTTTGTTGGCGGAGTCACCCTCAAGAACTCTCTAGTTCTTCTTCTTTTGGACCCACATCAACTTGATGTGAATCCTTGGAGTTGTAGTAGCACTTGATGAAGTAGAACTTGATGAAGTCTTGGGAACCCACTTGACCAAGGCTTGAGGAGCTTCTTCAAATGAATCAATCTCCTCTTGAAGCTTGTCCTTGCCTTTTAGCTTGTGGTCTTGTGGTGGAAGATCTTCTTGAGCTTGTGTTCCCTTGAAGAAAGTAGGATCATACTTCTCTTGTTGAGAAACAAACTTCGTCTTGGGGTATTGATCTTCTTCCCACTCAACTCCATTGGCATTAAACTTTCGTTCAAAACCAACACCTTGGTTCTTCCGGTGCCTTCCTTGCTTGCGTACAATTTCCTCAAATTGCTTACTCATGGCAAGGCTCTTGTAGACACCTTTTTCTATAATTCCTTTCAATAGCATATTTTCTTCCTCAAGTGTAACTTGGCTAAGAGAATCATTAGTGGAATCAATAGAACTACTAGAAGTAACAATATTGGATTTAGCATTGTTATTGTTACTGCTAGAAGTAGAACCCTTTTTACCCTTGTTGCTAGTTTGCTTAGGTTTAACTTGTGGCATAAAGGTAGACAAGAGTAAACGTTTGGCAAGATATGAAGAACTCTTCTTTCGAAGATCGTCATTGATAGCTTTAAGAAACTCATGCTCTTGCTCTAAATTTAGCTTCTCGAAGCGTAGCTTCTCATGAGTTCTTAGAAGTTCTCTATGATCCTCTTGAGTTGTTTCATGAGCTAACTTAAGAGCATTTAGTTCTTTAGTTAGACGCTCAATCTCCTTCATCGCATTGTCACTCGTTTCCTCTTGACTATCATGATTACTAGCATTTTCATTATAGCTCACATCACTAGCCTTATCAATAAGTAGATCATCATCACCAAGAAAACCATCTTCATCACTATTGAAATCAAGATACTCGGGGTGTGATACCTTGGGGCCTTTTGCCATGAAGCATCTTCCAATTCCTTCATTTGGTGAGTCAAATAGATCATGGGAGTTGGATGACACAAGAGCAAGTCCGGCAACACCTTCATCTTGACAATAGTCGGAGTTGGAGTGATAACTTCTCTCGGAGTGGTTGTCGGAGTCGGAGCCGGAAACCCATTCACCAACATGAGCTTGATGTCTTCTTCTTGTGTAGCTCTTTGATGACTTATCCTTCCTCTCCGAATCCTTGCTTCTTCAAGAGTGTCTTCGTTCATAACGATCATGTCTACTCCTTCTCTCCTTATGAGGTGATTCATCTCTTCTATGTCTTCCTCTTGGTGATTCGTTTCTTTTCTTGTAGGGAGCCGTACACTCATTGGAATAGTGTCCGGGTTTTCCACAATTGTAGCAATTTCGATCACAACTTGATGATCTTCTCTCATAGTGTCTTGAGCTAGAGCTTCTTTCTTTCCCTTTGTTCTTCTAAAACTTGTTGAATCTTTTCACCATTAGGCTTATCTCTTCATTGGATACTAGCTTGTCACTTGGAGTTGTTGGAGCATCGGTTGAGGCTTTGTAAGCACCACTTGATTTGTTGTGTAGCTCCTCTTTGTCCATGAGCGACATTTCATGAGCAACAATCCTTCCAATGACTTCCGTGGGCTTGAGATCTTTGTAATTTGGCATCATTTGGATCAATGTGTAAACGGTATCATATTTTCCATCCAAAGCTCTAAGTATCTTCTTAATGATGAATTTTTCGGTCATCTCTTCACTTCCTAAGCCGGCAATCTCATTTGTGATGAGAACAAGCCTAGAGTACATTTCTGTGACTCCTTCACCATCCTTCATCTTGAACTTGTCAAGTTGGCTTTGAAGCACATCCAACTTAGATTCCTTGACGGACTCGGTACCCGCATGCATATCAACCAAAGTATCCCAAATTTCCTTTGCATTCTCGAGGCGGCTGATTTTGTTGAATTCCTCGGGACACAGACCGTTGAAGGGAATGTCACAAGCTAGAGCATTGTATTGCAACATCTTCAATTCTTTCGGGGTTGCTTCACGATCCGGTTCCTTGCCATCCTCAAAGAAATCACCTTGCAAGCCAACAAGAACAACAGCCCAAACAGCGGGGTTATGACCAAGAATATGCATCTTCATCTTATGTTTCCAACTAGCAAAGTTTGTACCATCAAAATATGGACCTCTACGATGATAATTACCCTCACTAGACGCCATACTCTCCTAGGTTGTAAAACCAAGGCTATGATCACCAAAGCAATGAAATCAAGGCTTACGGAGACCAAAGCTCTTATACCACTTATAGGATCGGAAGTATGTCTAGAGGGGGGTGATTAGACTACTTGACCAAATAAAAACCTAGTCTTTCCCCAATTTTAGATGTAGGCAGATTTTAGCAAGTATACAAGTCAAGCATAACCCTACACATGCAATTCTAAGAGTGTAGTAGCAAAAAGTAAACAATTGCATATGTAAGTAAAGGAGGGGATCGGAGATTTCAAACGCAATGAAGACACGGTGATTTTTGGCGTGGTTCCGGTAGATGGTGCTATCGTACGTCCACGTTGATGGAGACTTCAACCCACGGAGGGTAACGGCTGCGCGAGTCCACGGAGGGCTCCACCCACGAAGGGTCCATGAAGAAGCAACCTTGTTTATTCCACCATGGCTTACATCCACGAAGGACTAGCCTCACTCGGGGTAGATCTTCACGAAGTAGGCGATCTCCTTGCCCTTACAAACTCCTTGGTTCAACTCCACATCATGTCGGAGGCTCCCAAGTGACACCTAACCAATCTAGGAGACACCACTCTCCAAAAGGTAATAGACGGTGTGTTGTTGATGAACTCCTTGCTCTTGTGCTTCAAATGATAGTCTCCCCAACACTCAAACAACTCCTCTCAGATTTGGCTATGGTGGAAGAAGGATTTGAGTGAAAAGCAACTTGAGAAAGGCTAGAAATCAAGGTTCAAATGGTAGGAATGGAATCTCTTGATCTCAACACATGAGTAGGCGGTTCTCTCTCAGAAAATGTATGGTGGAAGTGTAGGCACGTTCTGATGGCTCTCCTTACTGAGTAAGAAGTGGTGGAGGGGTATATATAGCCTCCACACAAGATCCAACCGTTACACACTTTTGACCCAACTCGGTGGCACCGATCAGGAATCTCGGTGGCACCGAACTGTGTAAAAGATATGAACGTTAGGAATCTCGGTGGGACCGACTGGAACAGCTCAGCTGGACTAATGTGCAATGGTTAGGGCAAACCTCGTCTCGGTGGCACCGATTGCATCAACTCGGTGGGATCGAAGTGAAGCAATAGGGCAACAGAGAGTTGGCAACCATCTCGGTGAGACCGATTTGCAAAACTCGGTGAGACCGAAGTAAGTGCAAACGATTACAGAGAGTTGGCAAGGCCATCTCGGTGGGACCGAGATCCATATCGGTGAATCCAATTTGTTAGGGTTTTGGCAGTGGCTAAGTCCAGATGAACTCGGTGGCTCCGGATAGAAAATTTCGGTGGGGCCGAGTTGGAATGTAGGTTTTGGACATATTTGGATTGAGAAAGTGGTTGAGGGTTTTGGAGTACTGTCACTCAGCACTTTGAGCAAAAAGACCTTTAAGCAACACCTCATCCCCTTTTAATAGTATTGGCTTTCCTATGGACTCAATGTGATCTTGGATTACTAAACCAAAAATGTAGAGTCTTAATCTTTTGCCAATCCATGTCCTTAGCATCTTGAGGGGTCCACATCTCTAGTCCTTGCCATGCCAATCATTGAATATCCTGAAATCTTTAACTTGAATGGACATTAGTTCAATGAGATATATGTTGTTATGAATTACCAAAACCACCAAGGGAGCAAATGTTCTTTCACTCTGGTTAAAACTAATAGGGGCCCCCACCTGTCAGAGACTCCACGCGCGCCCGAAGTGGTACGTAAGCGGAGGCGCCCGACTGGTTTACGCCTTCGATCTGGCCAGCTGTGGTTATTTCAGCTTTTCTGTTTAATTCAATTTAAATCAGAAAGTTGACCCAACTTTGACCAGTCATTACTTTTAAACCATAAGTCCAAATGAGTTCATTCTTTTTGCATTATTTTTCTTGAGAGCTCCTTTATTTGCTGGAAAATTTTGGTATTTTTATCTGGTGTCTAGAATTTCTGGACAGAGGAAAATGCTCTATGTGATGTTTACAAATGTTTCCAAAAATGATTTTCAGAGTGATTTGAATAGTTGGTGAAGGCTAGGAGTACTCCCACACTCCCTTGGTGCAAGGCAAGACACAACTCTCATTTGCATGACTGCATTGCAATGCCATGGTTTTAAATAAGTCTTTAGGCTAAAATTTGAATTACTTATAATTGGTTTATTCATGCAACACTTGGAGGATTTCTTGGATATTTAATGTCACGTTGATAATTGGATCATTAGTAACTAGTAGTTTACAAATTTGATGATGCCATGATGCCGTTGGATTAGGAGAATATTGTCTATGATTACTTGGTGATTTCCGTCCAACATTTTGATTATGGAATTGGTAGCAGTAGCTTAATCATGTTGCTCATTGGATTACTAGTTGGCTGTTGTTATAACTTGGATCACTATGATACCGGAGTATCAGTTATGACGGAGAAGTCACTTGGGGACAAATTCTTTCATTCGTTGATCAAGTGCCACTGAACCGAGCTTCCCAGTGCAGCCACATCTGCTGGTATGGGACGACCTTGACTTGGTCTAACCTCGTGCTCTTTTATCGGTACCACCAAAGAGGGAAGGTTATGCGCGCGGGCTACCCTAATCAGGTAGGCGGCGATAATCTTGTGAACCCGGTTTGGTTATTGAGCTCAGGTCCCGACGGGGACAGTTTTGGCCACGGATGTGGCAGGTGTTAGGAGTGACACAGGGGCCACCCAGGGCATGACCCGGAAGGGGTATGATTGTCGGTGGTACGATAGGAGAGTCACAGGTTAGGCGAGTTTCGTTGGAAGAATGTCCATGGTGTGGGTAAAGTGCGAAACCTCTACAGAGTGTAAGAATATATTCGAATAGCCGCGTCCACGGTATTGGACACAGTTCGTACTAAGTCACACTATTTGATCAACACTAATGATGGAATGATTTGTTAATGATGGAAGAACTCGTCTTGGTATAGTAGGGTAACCGCTTGGCAGAAGGCCATTGATAATCTTGGAAATGATCTCAAGAATGGTCATCAATTGGTATTAGGATGATCACGAGTTGATCACGAGAGAAGATGATTCGACTGATTAGCCAAGAGTAAGGCGATCCCTGTGACCTGGAACAATGGTGAATATTGCAGATAGTGCGGAGATATCATGTTTAATATTTTCTTCTACTCTTTTAATAACAATTGATCCTGATATAATCTTGATTGCTATGATGTTGCTTTGCCTTGATGCTTTTGTTTGTTGTGAGCTTGCGAGTACATTCAATGTACTCACCTGGCGTGTCATGCCAGTTTGCAGGTGCTGCCATGTTCGCGTAGCCCGCGAATTCCGAGTTGCGAGCTAGGACGTGTCCCAGCCAGAGTCCATGCGGAGTGGAGTCCATCACCGTCGTCGTTGTTCCGCTGCTAGAAGTTATTCCACTGCCACGAGTCATTCCGCTGATAGCATAGAGCTACCTTAGCAGGCGTGGTATCGCCGTGCCGTTGCAACCCTTTGTAATACCCCGAACCTTTGTACCCAATTATTTGTAATAAAGAGCTGATTTGTTCTGTGCCAAGCAGTGTCGTATTCCAGAAGACTTGATCTCTGTCTGGAATACGGGGTGTTCCGGTTCCTCTGAGCCGAGGTGCCACATCTTTTGGTATCAGAGCAGGTCTGGATGTAGGACGCCCTAGTCAGCGCGAGCGTTTGAAACCGGTAGTATAGAGTCTAGTCGGTTGCTGCATTTAATAGCTGCATTTGTTTGTCGCATAGCATGCATATAGACTCACTATCTTGTCACTAACGGCTGATCTTGTGGGTGTAGGTGGTGTCGGTTTCTATCCACTACCTGCACACTCCAGCTTTGCATACCTGCTCTTTTGTGTTTCGTGTCATCTCTGTCCCAGCGAAGTGATGCCAAGGTACCTAGTGGTGTCGTTCACTTGCAGGATTGATGCACAGGTATCGCGCCAATATATTCTCTTCAGCCACACCTATCATTTCGGAGGTAGACATGTTTCTACCCCGGATCTTGTCATTCATCTCGCCGCTTTGGCAACCCTTACTGGGTTTTGTTTGATGGAAATATGCCCTAGAGGCAATAATAAAGTTGTTATTATTTTATATTTCCTTGTTCATTATAAAGGTTTATTATTCATGCTAGAATTGTATTGACCGGAAACTTAAATACATGTGTGAATACATAAACAAATACCGTGTCCCTAGTGAGCCTCTACTAGACTAGCTCGTTGATCAAAGATGGTTAAGGTTTCCTAACCATAGACATGAGTTGTCATTTGATAACAGGATCACATCATTAGGAGAATGATGTGATGGACAAGACCCATCCGTTAGCTTAGCATATGATCGTTCTGTTTATTGCTACTGCTTTCTTGAATGTCAAATACATGTTCCTCAGACCATGAGATCATGCAACTCCCGGATACCGGAGGAATACCTTGTGTGCTATCAAATGTCACAACGTAACTGGGTGATCATAAAGATGCTCTACAGGTATCTCCGAAGGTGTCTGTTGAGTTGGCATTGATCGAGACTGGGATTTGTCACTCCGTGTTTCGGAGAGGTATCTCTGGGCCCTCTCGGTAATGCACATCATAAGAAGCTTGCAAGCAAAGTGACTAAGGAGTTAGTTACGGGATGATGTATTACGGAACGAGTAAAGAGACTTGCCGGTAACGAGATTGAACTAGGTATGGAGATACCGACGATCGAATCTCGGGCAAGTAACATACCGACGGACAAAGGGAATTACGTATGTTGTCATTGCGGTTCGACCGATAAGATCTTCATGGAATATGTAGGAACCAATATGGGCATCCAGGTTCCGCTATTGGTTATTGACCGGAGAGGCATCTCGGTCATGTCTACATCATTCCCGAACCCGTAGGGTCCGCACGCTTAACGTTCGTTGACGATATAGTGTTATATGAGTTATGTGAATTGGTAACCGAATGTTGTTCGGAGTCCCGGATGAGATCCCGGACGTCACAAGGAGTCTCGGAATGGTCGAGAGGTAAAGATTTATATATGGGAAGTCATATTTTGGGTTCCGGAAAAAGGTGCAGTTTTTTTTGGTATTGTACCGGGAAGCTTCCAGTAGGTTCCGGAGGATTCCGGAGGGGTTCGGAAGTCCACAAGTGGGTCCACCACGTCCCAAGGGCTGGCATGGGCTAAGGGTAGGTGCCCTGGCCTTATTGGGCCAGGCGCACCAAGTCCTCAAAAGCCCACGCAGCTAGGGAAGGAAAAAGGGAGAGTCCTAGTAGGAATAGGATTGGACTTTGGAGTCCAAGTCCACGTGTGTACTATTCATGGTTACTGTTCACGTGGCACTATTCCTCCTACTCCAAGCCCCTACACATATATAAATAGAGGACAGGGGGCGCCCCAAAGGAGACACAACATTGTTTTAGCCGTGTGCGGCACCCCCCTCCACAGTTCCGTCCCTCGGTCATATTTTCGCAGTGCTTAGGCGAAGCCCTGCGGAGATAGCATCACCATCACCGTCACCACGCCGTCGTGCTGTCGGAACTCATCCACTACCTCACCGTCTTGCTAGATCAAGAAGTTGAGGACGTCACCGAGCTGAACGTGTGCTGAACGCGGAGGTGCCGTACGTTCGGTGCTCGGTCGGTTGGATCGTGAAGTTGTTCGACGACATCAACCGCGTTGTTCTAACGCTTCCGCTTATGGTCTACGAGGGTACATAGACACACTCTCCCTCTCGTAGCTATTCATCTCCATGGATAGATCTTGCGTGTGCGTAGAAATTTTTTTGTTTTCCATGCAACGTTCCCCAACAGTGGCATCATGAGCCAGGTCTATGCGTAGATGATATGCACTAGTAGAACACAAAGAGTTGTGGGCGGTGATCGTCATACTGCTTACCACCAACTTCTTATTTTGATTCGGCGGTATTGTAAGATGAAGCGGCCCGGACAAACCTTACATGTCCACGTACATGAGACCGGTTCGACCGACAGACATGCAACTTGTTTTGCATAAAGGTGGCTGGCGGGTGTCTGTTTCTCCTACTTTAGTTGAATCGAATTTGACTGCGGCCGGTCCTTGTTGAAGGTTAAAACAGCAAACTTGATAAATCACCATTGTGGTTTTGTGCCGTAGGTAAGAATGGTTCTTGCTAGAAGCCCGTAGCAGCCACGTAAAACTTGCAACAAGAAAGTAGAGGACGTCTAACTTGTTTTTGCAGGTATGCTGTGATGTGATATGGTCAAGACATGATGTGATATACGTTATTGTATGAGATAATCATGTTTTGTAATTTATCGGCAACCGGCAGGAGCCTTATGGTTGTCTCTTTATTGTATGAAATGCAAGCGCCATGTAATTGCTTTACTTTATCGCTATGCGTTAGCAATAGTTGTAGAAGCAATAGTTGGTGAGACGACCACGACGCAACGATGGAGATCAAGGTGTCGAGCCGGTGACGATGGAGATTATGACGATGCTTTGGAGATGGAGATCAAAAGCACAAGATGATGGGCATATCATGTCACATATTTTGATTGCATGTGATGTTTATCCTTTATGCATCTTATTTTGCTTAGAACGACGGTAGCATTATAAGATGATCCCTTCACTAAATTTCAAGATAAAAGTGTTCTCCCCGAGTATGCACCGTTGCTAAAGTTCGTCGTTTCAAAGCACCTCGTGATGATCGGGTGTGATAGATTCTACGTTCACATACAACGGGTGTAAGCCAGTTTTACACAAGCAGAATACTTGGGTTAAACTTGACGAGCCTAGCATGTACAGACATGGTCTCGGAACACTGGAGACCGAAAGGTCGAACATGAGTCATATAGTAGATATGATCAACATGGAGATGTTCACCATTGATGACTATCCCATCTCACGTGATGATCGGACATGGGCTAGTTGATTTGGATCATGTATCACTTAGTTAACTTGAGGGATGTTAATTTAAGTGGGAGTTCATTAGTAATTTGATTAATTGAACTTAATTTATCATGAACTTAGTCTTGATAGTTTTTGCATATCTATGTTGTAGATAAATGGCCCGTGCTACTGTTCCGTTGAATTTTAATGCGTTCCTAGAGAAAGCTAAGTTGAAAGATGATGGTAGCAACTACACGGACTGGGTCCGTAACTTGATGATTATCCTCATTGCTACACAGAAGAATTATGTCCTTGATGCACCGCTAGGTGATGGACCTGCTGCAGGAGCTGCTGCAGACGTTGTGAACACCTGGCAGGCTCGATCTGATGACTACTCGATAGTTCAGTGTGCCATGCTCTACGGCTTAGAACCGGGACTACAAAAGTGTTTTGAACGCCACGGAGCATATGAGATGTTCCAAGAGCTGAAATTGATATTTCAAGCTAATGCCCGGGTTGAGAGATATGAAGTCTCCAACAAGTTCTTCAGCTGTAAGATGGAGGAGAACAGTTCTGTCAGTGAACACATACTCAGAATGTCTGGGTACCACAACCACTTGACTCAGCTGGGAATTGATCTTCCGGTTGAGAGTGTTATTACAGAGTTCTTCAGTCACTGCCACCAAGCTATAAAGGCTTCGTGATGAACTATAATATGCAAGGGATGGAGAAGACAATTCCCGAGCTCTTCGCGATGCTGAAATCAGCGGAGGTAGAAATCAAGAAGGAGCATCAAGTGTTGATGGTTAACAAGACCACTAGTTTCAAGAAAAAGGGCAATGGAAAGAAGGGGAACTTCAAGAAGAACGGCAAGCAAGTTGCCGCTCCCACGAAGAAACCCAAAGCAGGACCCAGGCCTGAAACAGAGTGCTTCTACTGCAAAGGGACTGGTCACTGGAAGCGGAACTGCCCCAAGTATTTGGCGGATAAGAAGGATGGCAAAGTGAGCAAAGGTATATTTGATATACATGTTACTGATGTGTTCCTCACTAATGCTCGTAGTAGCGCCTGGGTATTTGATACTGGGTCGGTTGCTCATATTTGTAACTCAAAACAGGAGCTACGGAATAAGCGAAGATTGGCTAAGGACGAGGTGACGATGCGCGTCGGGAATGGTTCCAAGGTTGATGTGATCGCCGTCGGCACGCTACCTCTACATCTACCTTCGGGATTAGTTTTAGACCTCAATAATTGTTATTCGGTGCCAGCGTTGAGCTTGAACATTATATCTGGATCTTGTTTATTGCGAGACGGTTATTCATTTAAGTCAGAGAATAATGGTTGTTCTATTTATATGAGTAACATCTTTTGTGGTCACGCACCTTTTGTGAATGGTCTATTCTTGTTGAATCTCGATCGTAGTGATACACATATTCATAATATTGATGCCAAAAGATGCAAAGTTGATAATGATAGTGCAACATACTTGTGGCACTGCCGTTTAGGTCATATTGGTGTAAAGCGCATGAAGAAACTCCATGCGGATGGACTTTTGGAATCTCTTGATTATGAATCATTTGATACTTGCGAACCATGCCTCATGGGCAAGATGACTAAAACTCCGTTCTCCGGAACAATGGAGCGAGCTACTGATTTGTTGGAAATAATACATACCGATGTATGCAGTCCGATGAATGTTGAAGCACGCGGCGGGTATCGTTATTTTCTAACCTTCACAGATGATTTGAGTAGATATGGGTATATCTACTTGATGAAACACAAGTCTCAAACATTTGAAAAGTTCAAAGAATTTCAGAGTGAAGTAGAGAATCATCATAACAAGAAAATAAAGTTTCTACGATCTGATCGCGGAGGCGAATATTTGAGTTACGAGTTTGGCCTTCATTTAAGAAAATGTGGAATTGTTTCACAACTCACGCCACCTGGAACACCACAGCGTAATGGTGTGTCCGAACGTCGTAACCGTACTTTATTGGATATGGTGCGTTCTATGATGTCTCTTACCGATTTGACACTATCGTTTTGGGGTTATGCATTAGAGATAGTTGCATTCACGTTAAATAGGGCACCATCTAAATCCGTTGAGACGACACCGTATGAACTATGGTTTGGCAAGAAACCTAAGCTGTCGTTTCTTAAAGTTTGGGGATGCGGTGCTTATGTGAAAAAGCTTCAACCTGATAAGCTCGAACCCAAAGCGGAGAAGTGCGTCTTCATAGGATACCCTAAAGAAAAAATTGGGTACACCTTCTACCACAGATCCGAAGGCAAGGTCTTTGTTGCCAAGAATGGGTCCTTTCTAGAGAAGGAGTTTCTCTCGAAAGAAGTGAGTGGGAGGAAAGTAGAACTTGATGAGGTAATTGTACCTTCTCTCGAATTGGAAAGTAGCTCATCAGAGAAAACCGTTCCTGTGATGCCTACACCAATAAGAGAGGAAGATAATGATAAAGATCATGAAACTTCAGATCAAGTTACTACTGAACTTCGTAGGTCGACCAGAGTAAGTTCCGCACCAGAGTGGTACGGTAATCCTGTTCTGAAAGTTATGTTGTTAGACAACGGCGAACCTACGAACTATGAAGAAGCTATGACAAGCCCGGATTCCGACAAATGGCTTGAGGCCATGAAATCTGAGATAGGATCAATGTATGAGAACAAAGTGTGGACTTTGGTGGACTTGCCCGATGATCGGCAAGCCATTGAGAATAAATGGATTTTTAAGAGGAAGACGGATGCTGATGGTAATATCACTGTCTACAAAGCTCGACTTGTCGCGAAAGGTTTTCGACAAGTTCAAGGGGTTGACTACGCTAAGATTTTCTCACCCGTAGCGATGCTTAAATCTGTCTGAATCATGTTAGCAATTGCCGCATTTTATGATTATGAAATCTGGCAAATGGATGTCAAGACTGCATTCCTTAATGGTTTTCTCAAAGAAGAGTTGTATATGATGCAACCAGAAGGTTTTGTCGATCCTAAGGGTGCTAACAAAGTGTGCAATCTCCAGCGATCCATCTATGGACTGGTGCAAGCATCTCGGAGTTGGAATATACGCTTTGATGAGGTGATCAAAGCATATGGTTTTGTACAGACTTACGGTGAAGCCTGTATTTACAAGAAAGTGAGTGGGAGCTCTGTAGCATTTCTAATATTATATGTGGATGACATATTGTTGATTGGAAATGATATAGAATTTTTGGATGGCATAAAGGGATACTTGAATAAGAATTTTTCAATGAAAGACCTCGGTGAAGCTGCTTATATATTGGGCATCAAGATCTATAGGGATAGATCAAGACGATTGATAGGACTTTCACAAAGCACATACCTTGACAAAGTTTTGAAGAAGTTCAAAATGGATCAGTCAAAGAAAGGGTTCTTGCCTGTCTTGCAAGGTGCGAAGTTGAGTCAGACTCAATGCCCGACCACGGCAGAAGATATAGAGAAAATGAAAGTCATTCCCTATGCCTCGGCCATAGGTTCTATTATGTATGCCATGCTGTGTACCAGACCTGATGTGTGCCTTGCAATAAGTTTGGCAGGGAGGTACCAGAGTAATCCAGGAGTGGATCACTGGACAGCGGTCAAGAATATCCTGAAGTACCTGAAAAGGACCAAGGACATGTTTCTCGTTTATGGAGGTGACGAAGAGCTAGTCGTAAAGGGTTACGTCGATGCTATCTTTGACACTGATCCGGATGACTCTAAGTCACAAACCGGATACGTATTTATATTAAATGGTAGAGCTATCAGTTGGTGCAGTTCTAAGCAGAGCGTCGTGGCGGGATCTACGTGTGAAGCGGAATACATAGCTGCTTCGGAAGCAGCACATGAAGGAGTTTGGATGAAGGAGTTCATATCCGATCTAGGTGTAATACCTAGTGCATCGGGTCCAATGACAATCTTTTGTGACAACACTGGAGCAATTTCCATAGCCAAGGAGCCCAGGTTTCACAAGAAGACCAAACACATCAAGAGACGCTTCAAATCCATTCGTGAATATGTCAAGGATGGAGACATAGAAATTTGCAAAGTACACACGGATCTGAATGTGGCAGACCCGTTGACTAAGCCTCTTCCACGAGCAAAACATGATCAGCACCAAGACTCCATGGGTGTTAGATTCATTACTATGTAATCTAGATTATTGACTCTAGTGCAAGTGGGAGACTGATGGAAATATGCCCTAGAGGCAATAATAAAGTTGTTATTATTTTATATTTCCTTGTTCATGATAAAGGTTTATTATTCATGCTAGAATTGTATTGACCGGAAACTTAAATACATGTGTGAATACATAAACAAATACCGTGTCCCTAGTGAGCCTCTACTAGACTAGCTCGTTGATCAAAGATGGTTAAGGTTTCCTAACCGTAGACATGAGTTGTCATTTGATAACGGGATCACATCATTAGGAGAATGACGTGATGGACAAGACCCATCCGTTAGATTAGCATATGATCGTTCTGTTTATTGCCACTGCTTTCTTGAATGTCAAATACATGTTCCTCAGACCATGAGATCATGCAACTCCCGGATACCGGAGGAATACCTTGTGTGCTATCAAACGTCACAACGTAACTGGGTGATCATAAAGATGCTCTACGGGTATCTCCGAAGGTGTCCGTTGAGTTGGCATGGATCGAGACTGGGATTTGTCACTCCGTGTTTCGGAGAGGTATCTCTGGGCCCTCTCGGTAATGCACATCATAAGAAGCTTGCAAGCAAAGTGACTAAGGAGTTAGTTACGGGATGATGTATTACGGAACGAGTAAAGAGACTTGCCGGTAACGAGATTAAACTAGGTATGGAGATACCGATGATCGAATCTCGGGCAAGTAACATACCGACGGACAAAGGGAATTACGTATGTTGTTGTTGGGAACGTTGCATGGAAAACAAAAAAAATTCTACGCACACGCAAGATCTATCCATGGAGATGCATAGCTACGAGAGGGGGAGTGTGTCTACGTACCCTCATAGACCGTAAGCGGAAGCGTTAGAACAACGCAGTTGATGTCGTCGAACAACTTCACGATCCAACCGACCGAGTACCGAACGTATGGCACCTCCGCGTTCAGCACACGTTCAGCTCGGTGACGTCCTCGACTTCTTGATCCAGCAAAAAGGCGAGGTAGTGGATGAGTTCCGGCAGCACGACGGCGTGGTGACGGTGATGGTGATGCTATCTCCGCAGGGCTTCGCCCAAGCACTGCGAAAATATGACCGAGGGACGGAACTGTGGAGGGGGCGCCGCACACGGCTAAGACAATGTTGTGGCTTGTTTGGGGTGCCCCCTCTCCTCTATTCATATATGTGTAGGGGCTTGGAGTAGAAGGAATAGTGCCATGTGAACAGTACCACGTGAATAGTACCACGTGAACTGTGACGCCCCGAGTCCGATGCTCCTGATGTCTTCCTTTTGTTCGTCGTCGTTGCCATGTCATTCGCTTGCGTGTTGCACCTTGCCATGTCATCATGTGCATTTCATCCGCATGTTTTTCAAAACTTGAATCCGTTCGTAGTTGGCGTTCTTCCCGTTCCTTCCGTTGCCCGTTTCGAGTCCCGTCACACTCGCACGCGCCCGCGGCACCTCCGAAATATTATTTTATAAGTGGGATAAAAAATGTTCTCGGAATGGGTTGAAAGTTGGTGTGCGGTCTTGTTATGTTGTAGGTAGACCTCCTGCTAAATTTCGTCGCATTCGGAGTCCGTTTGATAGCCCAACCGTTAAACTATAGCGGCACTATAGCCGGATAAACGACGGACGTTTTCGGTATCCGAAAACTGTTGCCGGGCCTCTCTCTCTTCTCTCCTGCAGCCCTTGGCCTTTCTAGCACAGCCCTCAACCAGCCCACTAGCCCAGCCTACACCACCCCCTCGACCGGAGCCGTCCGATCGAGATCGAACGGCTCGAAAACGCCCCCAAAGCCCCTCAAACCCTAACCCCTGCCTATTTAAGCAGGCCAAACCCACCCCTAACCTCTCTCCTCCTCGTTATCCGCGCCGCCAACTCCTCCCCGCCACTTGGCGAGCAGCCGCCGACAGTGCCACCCTGACCCGCCGGATCCCATCAACCGGAGCACGCCACGTCACCTCCCCTGCCGCTCCACTTCGTCACGGCCCGCCAGGCCCGCAGCTGGCCCGCCAGAGCCCATCGGGGCTCGGGGCAGCCCGCGCCGTCGCCCGCGAGCCCCTGCTCGAGCGTCGCCACGCGTCTCGCCTCCCGCGCGCCGTCACGCTCCGCCGCCGCTGCGCCGCGCTTGCCGCCGACCGGCGCAGCCCCGCGCCTCCCCGCACCTCACCGCAGCGCCTCGCCTCGCCCGCGCCCCGCCCGCTCCGCGCCAGCCCAGCGCTGCCGCCGCCCGCGAAGCCCGCGCCCGAGCGCTACGCCGGTGACCAGCTCCTCGCGCCGCCCTCTGCCAAGGCCTCCCCACCGGCCCCAAGCCTCACCGCGGCCGGATCCATCGGGATCCGCCCGATCCCCGCGTCCTCGGCCCGATCCCGACCCCCTCGACCGCGTCCCCGCCTCCGGTGGCCGGCGCGCCGTCTGCCGTCGCTGGAACCGCCGCCTGGATGGCCTCGTCCATCCCCGCGCCCGGACCCAGCCGTTCCACCAACCAAACGGCGCCTCGTCCCCATACCGCTCCGTCCACTTTTCACGAGGTCTAAAAATCCCAGATTTTAACTTCATGTATGCATTTTGCGTAGGCCATATCTTTGTGCATGTTGATCCTATGGTGATGATCTTTATATGTAATTTGCTCTACTCTCTGTGCTCTACATGATGGTTGCATTTGCATTCATGTTTGGATTCATCTACATGCCTAAATCTCTGTTGCAAAAGTGCATCCTAATGTTACTGCAGAAAACTGTTAATAAGTGTCATTTGGTCATTTTTGGGTGATTTAATGCATGCACCATATGAGCAACTTGTCAACATGACTTTGGAGCATTTTCATGTGTTCTTGCTGCTAGTATTTATTTCATGCCATGATATGCCTTGATGTGAGTGCCATGAGCTTGTAAACATGCCTAGTTGATGTTACTGTTCTGAGTAAAACTGTCTGTGTTAAAAACTTGCCAACTTTGCTTGATGGTTGCCACTAATCTAGAGCTCATATGCATATGATTCCTTCATGAGATTTGGCCTATGTAATGTCTACTTTGATCCCATGCATTTGGTTGCCGTGTAAAGTTCCTGTAGCATGTCTCTTTCTTGCTCTCAAGTTGCCATCATGTTATATCTGTCAGCCTGTTAACACAATATTGCATTTTGCATGGATCATATTGACTTAACCTTGATGCCTATGAACCTGAACCGTAAAGATGATTTGAAGTATGTCATGTCTACTTTAAGTGCATATCAAGTTTGTGCCCATCATGTTACTGTAGCTTGCTGTTTTGATGTTGGCAAAGTGCTATGTTGCTGTTTTGGGCAGATTATTATTATAGTTTGTGTTGATTGTAATTGTTGAACCGTTGCTCCGTTTTAATCATGTCCTATATGAAACTTGCTTAGAATTGTGTGTAGCTTAATATTGTCATGTTGCATCCTTGAATTGAGAGTGTGTTGTTGATGTTTCCATGCATTTTGTACCATATGCCATGTTAAACTTGTTTAGCTCATATCTTCTAGACTGTAGCTCCGAATTAAATGATCTACATATGTAACTTGACTAGAAAAACGCGTAGATCATCATGATGCATGTAAACTTGCTGTTTAACTACTTTAACATTGTGTTTAATTCAGATCAGTACTAATTTCGAAATTTGCATATGGGGGAGATACCGGAATTGTTGTTTGTGTTTCCGGCCTCATTTAAACTTGCCTAATTCTATGGATTGCTTATGCATCATCTCTTGCCATGTTTAACAACATTTAATCTTGTCATGCATCATATTTGGATTGTGCATCCTGCCATGATTATGCTTGTGTGTTTACCATGTTGTTTGCTTCTTTCCGGTTGTGCTTCTTCTCGATAGTTCCGGTTTCGTTGCTATTGTGAGGATTCGTTCGACTACGCGTGCTCGTCTTCTTCATGGACTCGATCTTCTTCCGAGCGGGATTTCAGGCAAGATGATCATGACCTTGGATATCTTTACTATCTTTGCTTGCTAGTTGTCTCGTTGCTATCGCTATGTCGCACTTCCTACCACATATATGTCAGCCTCCCATGTGGCATGATACAGCCTCTAACCACCCTTACCCAGCAAACCGTTGTTTGGCTATGTTACCGCTTTGCTCAGCCCCTTTCTTATAGCGTTGCTAGTTGCAGGTGCTCTTGCAGGTTGTTCCATGTTGGGACATGGATATGTTGGGATATCACAATATCTCTTATTTAATTAATGCATCTATATACTTGGTATTGGGTGGAAGGCTCAACCTTTTGCCTAGTGTTTTGTTCCACTCAAGCCGCCCTAGTTTCCGTAATGCTGGTGTTATGATCCATGTTTAGCATTCCTAACATGCTCAGGGGAATGGGACCCTCTTGACAGTTCGCTTTGAATAACCGCTTCCAGCAAGGCCCAACATTGGTTTTAACATTTGCCAACATAATAATATTGAATCAATTAATTAATTGGCATAGGGCGTCATGAACCCGAGGATTCTTTTAATTCAACATAATACAGGTGGGCCAGTGCCGATGGTGTTGGTCCGAATCGGGCGGCCTGCGGGGCCACCACGAGGAAACTCAAGGATCTGGTTTTACTCGTAGCTTGTCCCATCCGGTCATGGCCTGAGACAAGATACGCGCGGCTACTATCAGGGTGTCGGCACGCCAGGAGGTCTTGCTGGAATTGTGTTACCATTGTCGAAATGTCTTGTGCACCGGGATTCCGAGGATACTTTGGGCTATCTCGAGGTTGAGGTATTTCCACCGCAGCTTGTGTAGGCTTATGATGGGCCAGGTTGGAACACCCCTGCAGGGTTAAATCTTACGCGAAGCCGTGCCCGCGGTTATGTGGCACTTGGATATTTATAACCTCCGGTTGTAGAGAACTTGACACTAAATTCAATTAAAATACACCAACCGCGTGCGTAACCGTGATCGTCTCTTTTCGGGAAAGTTCAAGAAGAGAACACGGTGGGGTTATGTTTGACTCGTACGTAGGTGTTCAGGATCACTTAGTGATCATTTGTAGTTTGCGACCGTTTTGCGTAGATGCTCTTCTTATTCTTGTACTCGTAAGTTAGCCACCATACGATGCTTAGTGCTTGCTGCAACCTCACCACTTTACCCTTCCATACCCATTTAAGCTTTGATAGTCTTGTTACCCATAGTTATGGGATTGCTGAGTCCTCATGGCTCACAGATTACTCCAACAACAGTTGCAGGTACAGGTAATGCGATGTCTTGACGTGAGAGCGATGCTTGTTTGTTTTGGAGTTCTTCTCCTGCTTCTTCTTCTCCGTCAATCTGGGGATAGGTTCCTGGTGTTGGGGAACGTTGCATGGGAAACAAAAAAATTTCCTACGCACACACAAGATCTATCCATGGTGATGAGCATCTACGAGAGGGAGAGTGAATCTACATACCCTTGTAGATCGCTAAGCGGAAGCGTTAAGAAATGCGGTTGATGTAGTCGAACGTCTCCGCAATCCAAATCGCAAGTCGTCCCTCGAACCGATCACGAACTAGTGCCGAACGGACGGCACCTCCGCGTTCAACACACGTACAGCTTGATGACGCCTTCACCTCCTCGATCCAGCGAGCGATGGTGAAGTAGTAGATGAGTTCCGGCAGCACGACGGCGTGGTGATGGTGGTGAGGAACAATCTCTGCAGGGCTTCGCCAAGCGCTACGGAGATTATGACGGAGGAACTAGAGGATTAGGGTTGCCGGCACACGGCTTGGGGAAATCTTGATGTGTTCCGGGTGCTAGCCCTGCCCCTCTATTTATATGTTGAGCCCTGGGGTCGAAACTTGGAGAAAGAGCCTCCTCAAAGTCGGTTTGGCCCGCAAGGCAAGAGTCCTGCTCGGACTCCAGGACCAGACGCCAGGGTCCTCGGCGTCTGGCCCCAGACGCCAGGGTCGTCTGGCCCCTGGCCTCCGCAAAACTTCCTTTTGCACCTTCCTAAAGCCTCGTGGGCTTTACCCCTTGGCCCAAATAAAGTGTTCTCGTACCCGAACATTTCGGGAAACATCTGAAACTCCTTCCGGTGAATTCCGGAACCCTTCCGGAGACCAAACACTATTATCCCATATATCAATCTTTACCTCCGGACTATTCCAGAGCTCCTCGTCATGTCCGGGATCTCATCCGGGACTCCGAACAACTTTCGGTCACCAACATAACAACTCAACTATACTTATATCATCACCAAACGTTAAGTGTGTAGACCCTGCGGGTTCGAGAACTATGTAGACATGACCGAGACACCTCTACGGTCAATAACCAATAGCGGGACCTGGATGCCCATATTGGCTCCTACATATTCTACGAAGATCTTTATCGGTTGAACCTCTATGTTAAGGATTCAGTTAATCCCGTATGATGTTCCCTTTGTTTATCGGTATGTTACTTGCCCGAGATTCGATCGTCGGTATCTCTATACCTAGTTCAATCTCGTTACCGGCAAGTGTCTTTACTCGTTCCGTAATACAAGATCCCGTGGATAACACTTTAGTCACATTGCTTGCAAGGCTTATAGTGATGTTGTATTACCGAGTGGGCCCTGAGATACCTCTCTGTCACACGGAGTAACAAATCCCAGTCTTGATCCATGCCAATTCAACAGACACCCTCGGAGATACCTGTAGAGCATCTTTATAGTCACCCAGTTACGTTGCGACGTTTGATACACACAAGGTATTCCTCCGGTGTCAGTGAGTTGCATGATCTCATGGTCAAAGGAACAGATACTTGACATGCAGAAAACAATAGCAATAAACTGACACGATCATATGCTACGTTTACAGTTTGGGTCTTGTCCATCACATCATTCTCCTAATGATGTGATCCCGTTATCAAATGACATCTCATGTCCATGGCTAGGAAACCTTCACCATCTTTTGATCAACGAGCTAGTCAACTAGAGGCTTACTAGGGACACAGTGTTGTCTATGTACCCACATATGTATTTGAGTTTCCAATCAATACAATTATAGCATGGATAATAAACGTTTATCATGAACAAGGAAATATAATAATAACCAATTTATTATTGCCTCTAGGGCATATTTCCAACAGTCTCCCACTTGCACTAGAGTCAATAATCTAGTTCACATCGCCATGTGATTAACACCCAAGAGTTCACTAGAGTCAATAATCTAGTTCACATCACCATGTGATTAACACTCAAAGAGTTCTAAGGTGTGATCATGTTTTGCTTGTGAGAGAGAATTTTAGTCAATGGGTCTGCAATATTCAGACCCATGTGTACTTTGCAAATCCTTATGTCATACTGTAGATGCTGCTATCATGCTTTACTTGGAGCTATTCCAAATGACTGCTCCATTATACGTATCCGGTTTGCTACTCAGAGATATCCAGATTGGTGTCAAAGCTTGCATCGACGTAACCCTTTACGACGAACTCTTTATCACCTCCATAATCGAGAAACATTTCCTTAGTCCTTTAGTTACTAAGGATAATTTTGACCGCTGTCCAGTGATCCACTCCTGGATCACTCTTGTACCCCCTTTGCCAGACACGTGGCAAGGCACACATTAGGTGTGGTACACAGCATGGCATACATTATAGAACCTATGGCTGAGGCATAGGGAATGACTTTCATTCTCTCTCTATCTTCTGCCGTGGTCGAGCTTTGAGTCTTACTCAACTTTACACCTTACAATACAGGCAAGAACTCCTTCTTTGACTGATCCATTTTGAACTCTTTCAAAATCTTGTCAAGGTATGTACTCATTGAAAGTCTTATCAAGCGTTTTGATCTATCTCTATAGATCTTGATGCCCAATATATAAGCAGCTTCACCGAGGTCTTTCATTCAAGTATCCTTTTATGCCATCCAGAAATTCTATATCATTTCCAATCAACAATATGTCATCCACATATAATATTAGAAATGCTACAGAGCTCCCACTCACTTTCTTGTAAATACAGGCTTCACCGTAAGTATGTACAAAACCATATGCTTTGATCACCTCATCAAAGCGTATATTCCAACTCCGAGATGCTTCCACCAGTCCATAGATGGATCGCTGGAGCTTGCACACTTTGTTAGCACCCTTAGGATCGACAAAACCTTCTGGTTGCATCATATACAACTCTTCTTTGAGAAAACCATTAAGGAATGCAGTTTTGACATCCATTTGCCAGATTTCATAATCATAAAATGCGGCAATTGCTAACATGATTCGGACAGACTTAAGCATCGCTACGGGTGAGAAAGTCTCATCGTAGTCAACCTCTTGAACTTGTCGAAAACCTTTCGCGACAAGTCGAGCTTTGTAGACAGTGATATTACCATCAGCATCCGCCTTCCTCTTAAAAATCCATTTATTCTCAATGGCTTGCCGATCATCGGGCAAGTCCACCAATGTCCACACTTTGTTCTCATACATGGATCCTATCTCAGATTTCATGGCCTCAAGCCATTTGTCGGAATCCGGGCTTATCATAGCTTCTTCATAGTTCGTAGGTTCGCCGTTGTCTAACAACATAACTTCCAGAACGGGATTACCATACCACTCTGGTGCGGAACGTACTCTAGTCGACCTACGAAGTTCAGTAGTAACTTGATCTGAAGTTTCATGATCTTTATCATTATCTTCCTCTCTTATTGGTGTAGGCATCACGGGAACGATTTTCTCTGATGAGCTACTTTCCAATTCGAGAGAAGGTACAATTACCTCATCAAGTTCTACTTTCCTCCCACTCACTTCTTTCGAGAGAAACTCCTTCTCTAGAAAGGACCCATTCTTGGCAACAAAGACCTTTCCTTCGGATCTGTGGTAGAAGGTGTACCCAATTGTTTCTTTAGGGTATCCTATGAAGACACACTTCTCCGCTTTGGGTTCGAGCTTATCAGGTTGAAGCTTTTTCACATAAGCATCGCATCCCCAAACTTTAAGAAACGACAGCTTAGGTTTCTTGCCAAACCATAGTTCATACGGTGTCGTCTCAACGGATTTAGACGGTGCCCTATTTAACGTGAATGCATCTGTCTCTAATGCATAACCCCAAAACGATAGTGGCAAATCGGTAAGAGACATCATAGAACGCACCATATCCAATAAAGTACGGTTACGACGTTCGGACACACCATTACGCTGTGGTGTTCCAGGTGGCGTGAGTTGTGAAACAATTCCACATTTTCTTAAATGAAGGCCAAACTGGTAACTCAAATATTCGCCTCCGCGATCAGATCGTAGAAACTTTATTTTCTTGTTATGATGATTCTCTACTTCACTCTGAAATTCTTTGAACTTTTCAAATGTTTCAGACTTGTGTTTCATCAAGTAGATATACCCATATCTACTCAAATCATCTGTGAAGGTTAGAAAATAACGATACCCGCCGCATGCTTCAACATTCATCGGACCGCATACATCGGTATGTATTATTTCCAACAAATCAGTAGCTCGCTCCATTGTTCCGGAGAACGGAGTTTTAGTCATCTTGCCCATGAGGCATGGTTCGCAAGTATCAAATGATTCATAATCAAGAGATTCCAAAAGTCCATCAGCATGGTGTTTCTTCATGCGCTTTACACCAATATGACCTAAACGGCAATGCCACAAGTATGTTGCACTATCATTATCAACTTTGCATCTTTTGGCATCAATATTATGAATATGTGTATCACTACGATCGAGATTCAACAAGAATAAACCATTCACAAGGGTGCATGATCACGAGGGATATTATTCATATAAACAGAATAACCATTATTCTCTGACTTAAATGAATAATCGTCTTGCAATAAACAATATCCAGATATAATGTTTTATGCTCAACGCAAGCACCAAATAACCATTATTTAGGTTTAATACTAATCCCGAAGGTATTACGAGCGTGTCGATATTGATCATATCAATCTTGGAGACACTTCCAACACATATCGTCACCTCGCCCTCAGCTAGTCTCCGATACTCAACCGTGTCGATATTGATCATAGCTTCAAGTTACTAATATTAGCAACTGAATCGGTATCAAATACCCAGACGCTGCTACGAGCACTAGTGAGGCACATATCAATAACATGTATATCAAATATACCTTTGTTCACTTTGCCATCCTTCTTATCCGCCAAATACTTGGGGCAGTTCCGCTTCCAGTGACCAGTTCCTTTGCAGTAGAAGCACTCAGTTTCAGGCTTGGGTCCAACTTTGGGTTTCTTCGTGGGAGCGGCAGCTTGCTTGCCGTTCTTCTTGAAGTTCCCCTTCTTACCCTTGCCCTTTTTCTTGAAAGTAGTGGTCTTGTTAACCATCAACACTTGATGCTCCTTCTTGATTTCTACCTCCGCCGATTTTAGCATCGCGAAGAGCTCGGGAATTGTCTTCTCCATCCCTTGCATATTATAGTTCATCACGAAGCCTTTATAGCTTGGTGGCAGTGACTGAAGAACTCTATCAATAACACTCTCAACTGGAAGATCAATTCCCAGCTGAGTCAAGTGGTTGTGGTATCCAGACATTCTGAGTATGTGTTCACTGACAGAACTGTTCTCCTCCATCTTACACCTGAAGAACTTGTTGGAGACTTCATATCTCTCAACCCGGGCATTAGCTTGAAATATCAATTTTAGCTCCTGGAACATCTCATATGCTCCATGGCGTTCAAAACGCTTTTGTAGTCCCGGTTCTAAGCCGTAGAGCATGGCACACTGAACTATTGAGTAGTCATCAGATCGAGCCTGCCAGGCGTTCACAACGTCTGCAGCAGCTCCTGCAGCAGGTCCATCACCTAGCGGTGCATCAAGGACATAATCCTTCTGTGCAGCAATGAGGATAATCCTCAAGTTACGGACCCAGTCCGTGTAATTGCTACCATCATCTTTCAACTAAGCTTTCTCTAGGAACGTATCAAAAACAGGGGAGCTACAACGCGAGCTATTAATCTACAACATAATTTGCAAAGACTATCAGGACTAAGTTCATGATAAATTAAGTTCAATTAATCAAATTACTAATGAACTCCCACTTAAATTAACATCCCTCAAGTTAACTAAGTGATACATGATCCAAATCAACTAGCCCATGTCCGATCATCACGTGAGATGGGATAGTCATCAATGGTGAACATCTCCATGTTGATCATATCTACTATATGACTCATGTTCGACCTTTCGGTCTCCAGTGTTCCGAGACCATGTCTGTACATGCTAGGCTCGTCAAGTTTAACCCAAGTATTCTGCTTGTGTAAAACTGGCTTACACCCGTTGTATGTGAACGTAGAATCTATCACACCCGATCATTACGAGGTGCTTCGAAACGACGAAGTTTAGCAACGGTGCATACTCGGGGAGAACACTTTTATCTTGAAATTTAGTGAAGGGATCATCTTATAATGCTACCGTCGTTCTAAGCAAAATAAGATGCATAAAGGATAAACATCACATGCAATCAAAATATGTGACATGATATGGCCATCATCATCTTGTGCTTTTGATCTCCATCTCCAAAGCATCGTCATGATCTCCATCGTCACCGGCTTGACACCTTGATCTCCATCGTTGCGTCGTGGTCGTCTCGCCAACTATTGCTTCTACAACTATTGCTAACGCATAGCGATAAAGTAAAGCAGTTACATGGTGCTTGCATTTCATACAATAAAGAGACAACCATAAGGCTCCTGCCGGTTGCCGATAAATTACAAAACATGTTCATCTCATACAATAACGTATATCACATCATGTCTTGACCATATCACATCACAGCATACCCTGCAAAAACAAGTTACACGTCCTCTACTTTGTTGTTGCAAGTTTTACGTGGCTGCTACGGGCTTCTAGCAAGAACCGTTCTTACCTATGGCACAAAACCACAACGGTGGTTTATCAAGTTTCCTGTTTTAACCTTCAACAAGGACCGGCCGCAGTCAAATTTGATTCAACTAAAGTAGGAGAAACAGACACCCGCCAGCCACCTTTATGCAAAACAAGTTGCATGTCTGTCGGTGGAACCGGTCTCATGTACGTGGACATGTAAGGTTGGTCCGGGCCGCTTCATCTTACAAAACCGCCGAATCAAAATAAGACGTTGGTGGTAAGCAGTATGACGATCACCGCCCACAACTCTTTGTGTTCTACTCGTGCATATCATCTACGCATAGACCTGGCTCATGATGCCACTGTTGGGAACGTTGCATGGAAAACAAAAAAAATTCTACGCACACGCAAGATCTATCCATGGAGATGCATAGCTACGAGAGGGGGAGTGTGTCTACGTACCCTCGTAGACCGTAAGCGGAAGCGTTAGAACAACGCGGTTGATGTCGTCGAACAACTTCACGATCCAACCGACCGAGTACCGAACGTACGGCACCTCCGCGTTCAGCACACGTTCAGCTCGGTGACGTCCTCGACTTCTTGATCCAGCAAGACAGCGAGGTAGTGGATGAGTTCCGGCAGCACGACGGCATGGTGACGGTGATGGTGATGCTATCTCCACAGGGCTTCGCCCAAGCACTGCGAAAATATGACCGAGGGACGGAACTGTGGAGGGGGGGGCGCCGCACACGGCTAAGACAATGTTGTGGCTTGTTTGGGGCGCCCCCTCTCCTCTATTTATATATGTGTAGGGGCTTGGAGTAGAAGGAATAGTGCCACGTGAACAGTACCATGTGAATAGTACCATGTGAACAGTACCATGTGAATAGTACACACGTGGACTTGGACTCCAAAGTCCAATCCTATTCCTACTAGGACTCTCCTTTTTTCCTTCCCTAGCTGCGTGGGCTTTTGAGGACTTGATGCGCCTGGCCCAATAAGGCCAGGTCACCTCCCCTTTGCCCATGCCAGCCCTTGGGACGTGGTGGATCCACGTGTGGACTTCCGGACCCCTCTGGAATCCTCCGGAACCTTCTGGAAGCTTCCCGGTACAATACCGAAAAAACTGCACCTTTTTTCGGAACCCAAAATATGACTTCCCATATATAAATCTTTACCTCTCGACCATTCCGAGACTCCTCGTGATGTCCGGGATCTCATCCGGGACTCCGAACAACATTAGGTTACCAATTCACATAACTCATATAACACTATATCGTCAACGAACGTTAAGCGTGCGGACCCTACGGGTTCGGGAATGATGTAGACATGACCGAGACGCCTCTCCGGTCAATAACCAATAGCGGAACCTGGATGCCCATATTGGTTCCTACATATTCCACGAAGATCTTATCGGTCGAACCGCAATGACAACATACGTAATTCCCTTTGTCCGTCGGTATGTTACTTGCCCGAGATTCGATCGTCGGTATCTCCATACCTAGTTCAATCTCGTTACCGGCAAGTCTCTTTACTCGTTCCGTAATACATCATCCCGTAACTAACTCCTTAGTCACTTTGCTTGCAAGCTTCTTATGATGTGCATTACCAAGAGGGCCCAGAGATACCTCTCTGAAACACGGAGTGACAAATCCCTGTCTCGATCCATGCCAACTCAACAGACACCTTCGGCGATACCTGTAGAGCATCTTTATGATCACCCAGTTACGTTGTGACGTTTGATAGCACACAAGGTATTCCTCCGGTATCCGGGAGTTGCATGATCTCATGGTCTGAGGAACATGTATTTGACATTCAAGAAAGTAGTAGCAATAAACAAAACGATCATATGCTAAGCTAACGGATGGGTCTTGTCCATCATATCATTCTCCTAATGGTGTGATCCCGTTATCATATGACAACTCATGTCTATGGTTAGAAAACCTTAACCATCTTTGATCAACGAGCTAGTCTAGTAGAGGCTCACTAGGGACACGGTATTTGTTTATGTATTCACACATGTATTTAAGTTTCCGGTCAATACAATTCTAGCATGAATAATAAACCTTTATCATGAACAAGGAAATATAAAATAATAACAACTTTATTATTGCCTCTAGGGCATATTTCCATCAGTTGTCATTGTGGTTCGACCGATAAGATCTTCGTGGAATATGTAGGAACCAATATGGGCATCCATGTTCCGCTATTGGTTATTGACCGGAGAGGCATCTCGGTCATGTCTACATCATTCCCGAACCCGTAGGGTCCGCACGCTTAACGTTCGTTGACGATATAGTGTTATATGAGTTATGTGAATTGGTAACCGAATGTTGTTCGGAGTCCCGGATGAGATCCCGGACATCACGAGGAGTCTCGGAATGGTCGAGAGGTAAAGATTTATATATGGGAAGTCATATTTTGGGTTCCGGAAAAAGGTGCAGCTTTTTTCGGTATTGTACCGGGAAGCTTCCAGAAGGTTCCGGAGGATTTTGGAGGGGTCCGGAAGTCCACAAGTGGGTCCACCACGTCCCAAGGGCTGGCATGGGATAAGGGGAGGCGCCCTGGCCTTATTGGGCCAGGTGAACCAAGTCCTCAAAAGCCCACGCAGCTAGGGAAGGAAAAAGGGAGAGTCCTAGTAGGAATAGGATTGGACTTTGGAGTCCAAGTCCACGTGTGTACTATTCACGGTACTGTTCACATGGCACTATTCCTCCTACTCCAAGCCCCTACACATATATAAATAGAGGAGAGGGGGTGCCCCAAAGGAGACACAACATTGTCTTAGCCGTGTGCGGCGCCCCCCTCCACAGTTCCGTCCCTCGGTCATATTTTCGCAGTGCTTAGGCGAAGCCCTGCGGAGATAGCATCACCATCACCGTCACCACGCCGTCGTGCTGTCGGAACTCATACACTACCTCGCCGTCTTGCTGGATCAAGAAGTCGAGGACGTCACCGAGCTGAACGTGTGCTGAACGCGGAGGTGCCGTACGTTCGGTGCTCGGTCGGTTGGATCGTGAAGTTGTTCGACGACATCAACCGCGTTATTCTAACGCTTCCGCTTACGGTCTACGAGGGTACGTAGACACACTCTCCCTCTCATAGCTATTCATCTCCATGGATAGATCTTTCGTGTGCATAGAAAAAATTTTGTTTTCCATGCAACGTTCCCCAACATTGTTACCAGGAAAGGGCAATGCCAGCGAAACCTGCTTTCCACCAGTATTCTACCCGGTCACCCCTTTCTCTGGACGAGTACGGTTTCCTTCTGTCCGATGATGATGTGGCCGTGACATCCGTGTCTCGCTACATGATCACCAAGTCCGTCCTCACCCTAAGCTCGTCTAGTGCAACCGGTGTAAGCCAGCCCTTGGTGTAGCTCTATTACACCAACTCCTTCCACCCGCTGATCCACTTTCGTGCACACCGCCACTGCATATTAGACCGTAGTACCGGAGTTTTCGCGAAATTTGTGTGCTTAAGTAGGCATGCATATTGTTGTGGATAGCAGTAAAGAGTGATGTTGCTTGTATGTAATCTTGATGCTTTGTGTGATTTTGCTTGAGTCGGTTATTTTGCTTCTTTCTTTGGACCTTCGGTGTTACCTTATTTCCCCTTATGAAAGTTGCTCATCAACCGCCACCGGAACCAAGTGAGGATTTAAAATATTTGGAAGCTCAGCTAAACAGTATGGAAATTGACAGTATACTGCATTGTATGGGTAATATCCGGTTTGAATGATATTCTGAAAATGACTAGTAGCATAAAGTTTACATCAGTGGTGCAATCTTCACAGCAGTAATGATTAAACCAGCAGGAAGACCAGTGGTGTGCAAGGCCAACAGTACACTTGCAGTCCAAGGAAGCAAGAGTGTGCCATGTATCCAGTACCTAGCAAGAAGGATAGTCCGACAAATTCTTTTCATACAAGTAATCAACAGCAGGAAGATCAAGGGTATATACATATGGCATTCAGTCCGCATATCACAGAAAGAAACTTTTGGTGTAAGCAATCAAGTCTTCCTCCGCACGCTACCAGCGAAGCTTACGATGCAAGGCTCCTCAAGTCTTCCTCAGTACGATATGTGGATAGCTTCCAGCATAAGATACTCAGTCTTCGTTGATAGGCTACCGCAGAAAACTTCCGGCATAAGGCACCAAACCTTCTCCGGCACGCAACCAAGAGGAGAAGCTTCTGAAGTACGGTACCCAGTCTTCTTCAGCCCGCTATCCCGGAAAAATCTTCAAACATAACCTACCCACCCTCCTTCAGCACGATACTCTTGATGGCTTCCAACACAAGCTATCCAATTTTCGTCAGTACGGCACTACAAACAGTTGGCAACATTGGTACAAGCAATTACACAGTGCGTTGGCAGTGCACCTCAAGAGTCAAGTCCACAACCGTTTGGTCAGAAACCCGAGCTAGTCAGGACACAAGTGTCTGCCTCGGGAATAAGATGTTCAGCTACACATACTTCCATATATATTGTGAGCATGCTGCCCAGGTCATGCAAGTCACTCGTACAAGGAGCAACTATGTTCAAGTAGGTCTACCGAAGGAAGGTGAGAATCCAACACCTACATAAGTCATGCAAGAGGAAGAAAGCTAGTATACACCTCAGTATGTTGCAAGGACTGACAAGCTATGAAGTAAGACAATTTGGGACAACAATCTTGACAGTGGATGTCAAGGCCAGTTTTTCTCGCATCCGACAAAGTAATATCATAAACCTTTGTCACTGTCTTGCATGACGGACCACAACAATGATCTCTATACAAATACCCGTGAACCTAGTATATGATCCTGATGAACCCTTGCCAACTTTTCTCTGGTGACGGCACCACGCCTGTGTTCTGAGCTGCTTTCGGCCGTCCGGGGTGGATGCCGACTTTATATTCCTCTCTTCAACAACTGTCATGAGTTCTGAGCTGCTTCCCGCCGTCCCGTGCAGCTGTTGAGTTTCTTTTATGGCAGTGACCCTATGCTCTGAGCTGCTTTCTGGCCGTCTTAGGGAACTGCTACCTTCCTCTTATCAACACGGTCTCATGCTCTGAGCTGCTTTTCAGCCGTCTTGAGCCGTGGTTGAGTTATTTCAGTAAGGTCCCAGATCTGAGTTGTAAAGACCGTTCTGGTGACTACTGATTTGTTCACCGATTTCATGCAAGGGTTCGGATGATCATTGCCCTACAGTTAAAGCCTGAGAGATGATGAACTTGCCATTTAAACGTTGTTGCACTCTCATGGGATAAGGATAAGGTATGCTTACCAGAATGTTGCACCTGACAGCACCTATGGATACATATGGCCAAGCTCTTTTGGCAAAGGATTCGGAAAAGAGAACAATAATGAAGGAGCAAGACCGGCAATGCGGGAACAACATGGTATGGATACCCAAGACAGTTTGATTCCGTATCGATCACCGTGAATATACACCCAAGGAGTCTATCCTGTTTGTAAGGATCTCATATCAAGCTCAGCAGCTCGACTTTAGCGACCATGTTAAAGCATCGCATGGCCTATGGATATATCGACGGAATAAGTAATCAGAGTGCTGAACAACACCCCCAGATCATGTGTCCTCACATATGGTACCTAGTGAAATGATAGCCTACCGTGAACAAGATCCTTCTGCCAGAACCACCGTCAGTCAAGTCTTTGGAGGTTATTGTTGTAAGGTCGTACTCTTTTATTCTGGTCATGACAAGCGACTATCAAATCGTTTGTGCGGATTTGATACTCGAGACAGTGGAGCCTGCTAAGATGATTCAGAAATCCCTACAAGCAGTCAGAATCTGCCAAGATAATGGTGATGATTCCCAGCATTGTCTTGAACCCGGAGGACATGTATCTATTTGGGTAACCCAATACAAGGAGTAAAAGGGTTTCGTGTCCACCGAGGAATTTGTTCACAACTCCAGGGAATATTATCGGTGCTGGATGGAAGAATGACGTGTCAATCGGAAACCACTCCCGGATTTATGAGAAGATGACATATTCCAGTCATGATGACATATCAGATTAACCCGTAGATATGACAAAATTGGAGTCAGCATAACGATGACCATATGAGGAAAGACCTGTCAGAATGTGGGTACGGTGAAGCAAACTACCCCAGAGCAAGGCAGTCAGATCATATGAAATTCAGTGGGAACAAATTATAAAAGAAAAAAAAGACCCGAGATGGAAACGGTTTCCTTAGGACAGCGTATGCATACTTGTTCCCTGAGCAACCAAATCTCGAGGACGAGATTTATCCTAATGGGGTAGGTTTGTGACACCCTAGTTTTTCCCAACTTTTTTTTTCAAAACCCATTTGAATTTTATTTGGAATTTGGTTTGGATTCCATTTTGAATGGCTCTATGGACTTAAAACTTGGGAATATTTTCACTTTCCCAAGTGAATCAAAGCTTCCAAAAACTTCTCCAAAGTCATGTCATCTCCATTCTTGCCCAATCTCAACCTTTATTCCAATTTAATATTCCTTTTTCTATTAAAGGAATAACCCTTTGAGTCCTAGGTTGTGGAGCAACCTATATTTCTGTCTTCTCCAAAATTCCAAGAAAATTCTCATAAATTCTTTGGACCATGTGAACCTTGGATATGTGAAAATATTCAAGATTCCTTTCTCATGGTGAGTACACCATCCAATCTTTGTTTCTGGTCATAATTTCAGTTTGTGAAGCAACTATATTTTATATTGCTCCTTAATTCCTGAAATTTTACCAGGACATTCTCCTACCCATATGAACACCCTCCATCAAATTTTGGCCCATTTCATTTAGCCATTCTTCCTCAATAATTTCCCCAAGCTTCTGTCCAGAAGGGAGCATTGTGAAAGAAGTACCATTTATACTTACCCAAATGGTATGGAATTTTTACAGCATCTTCCTATGTTCAAATGACCCCTCTCCACTAAATTTCATTCAAATTCATCAAGCCAGATGAGCACCACATCAAGATTCTTGTTTCTGGACCAGAGATGCAGTTGTGAAGCAACTGCATTCAAAACTTGTCCCTTTGGTCTGAAATTTTTCCAGCATGGGAACCTTACTACTACAACTCAGCGTGACAAACTCCCTCTCTCATTTACCTAACATTTTTACCCCAGCATCTTGCTCAAGTTTCTATTCAGAAACTTGTCTGGAAGCTGGCAAGCTGTCCAAGCTAGCTCCTGTCAAACCAGATGCACAGCGAGACTACCATTGGAAGGGACTACCACGTGGACATGACTGGGCAAGCCAGAGCGCACCGCATGCGCCAGTGCACGCGGTGACCACGCATCTGCCAGGGCCAAGCGCGCGCTCTGTGCGCCGAACCCTCTCGGGCCTCGCTGGCTCTGCGCGCCCGCGTCGCCCCACCATGTCTTCTGGTGCCGACATCCTCCCCACCGTCCACCTGGCTCTTCTGGAGGCCTCCCGTTGCCGGTAGCGAGCTCGCCGGACACGGCCAAGCTCCGCCGCTGTAGCCACCGTACGGGCACTGTGGCCGCACTGGCTGGCTTCTTCCCTGCCGCTCCGTGCCATCGCCATAACTCTTCTGCCCTCTCCCGTCACCTCCCCACGCGGCTCGGCCGCCAGCGCGACGGCCAGCTCAACGCGGTACGCCGGCGTTTTCCCCGTGGCAGGATCCGGCTCGGGCATCGCCGATGGGCTATAAAAGCCACTCCCCGGCCTCGTTTCTCTTCACCCATCGCCCTCCCCACCTCTCAATCACTACCCAGCAGCACCGGAGCAAGCCGAGAGGCCCTCCTTCCCCATCTCCGGCGAGGAGCTCTGCCACTCTGCCCCCGCTCCACCAGCTCGCTCCGGTCCACCCCAGCCCCAACCGAGACCACCTTTGAGCTCGTGGTACTTCCCCGGTTCTTCCCAGCCTCTCCCCTGCTCGAGTGCTCGTCGGAATCGCCGGTTCAGCCGACGCCCGTAGCTCGCCGCCGCCTGAGAGGAAGGGGCCGACGCCGTCTGGCCATCTCCCAGTGAGCTACTGGTACTGGCGTCCTCGCCATGGAGTGCTTGTTCCATCCCCACCCCCTCCCAGCTCCACCGTGGCCTCAAAGTCGGCGAACGGCCGCCGGTACGCCCGCCGTCCTCTGTTCCCTCTCTTCCTCTGGTTAAAACTGACAGGGGGCCCCACCTATCAGTGACTCCACGCGTGCCCGAAGCGGTACGTAAGTGGAGGCGCCCGGCTGGTTTACGCCTTCGACGTGGCCAGCTGTGGTTATTTCAGCTTTTCTCTTTAATTCAATTTAAATCAGAAAGTTGACCCAACTTTGACCAGTCATTACTTTTAAACCATAAGTCCAAATGAGTTCATTCTTTTTGCATTATTTTTCTTGAGAGCTCCTTTATTTGCTGGAAAATTTTGGTGTTTTTATCTGCTGTCTAGAATTTTTGGACAGAGGAAAATGTTCTATGTGATGTTTACAAATGCTTCCAAAAATGATTTTCAGAGTGATTTGAATAGTTGGTGAAGGCTAGGAGTACTCCCACACTCCCTTGGTGCAAGGCAAGCCACAACTCTCATTTGCATGACTGCATTGCAATGCCATGGTTTTAAATAAGTCTTTAGGCTAAAATTTGAATTACTTATAATTGGTTTATTCATGCAACACTTGGAGGATTTCTTGGATATGTTACTATCACGTTGATAATTGGATCATTAGTAACTAGTAGTTTACAAATTTGATGATGCCATGATGCCGTTGGATTAGGAGAATACTGTCTATGATTACTTGGTGATTTCCGTCCAGCATTTTGATTATGGAATTGGTAGCAGTAGCTTAATCATGTTGCTCATTGGATTACTAGTTGGCTGTTGTTATAACTTGGATCACTATGATACCGAAGTATCAGTTATGACGGAGAAGTCACTTGGGGACAAATTCCTTCATTCGTTGATCAAGTGCCACTGAAACGAGCTTCCCAGTGCAGCCACATCTGCCGGTATGGGACGGCCTTGACTTGGTCTAACCTCGTGCTCTTTTATCGGTACCACCAAAGAGGGAAGGTTATGCGCGCGGGCTACCCTGATCAGGTAGGCGGCGATAATCTTGTGAGCCTGGTTTGGTTATTGAGCTCAGGTCCCGATGGGGACATTTTTGGCCACGGATGTGGCAGGTGTCAGGAGTGACACAGGGGCCACCCAGGGCATGACCCGGAAGGGGTATGATTGTCGGTGGTACGATAGGAGAGTCACAGGTTAGGCGAGTTTCGTTGGACGAATGTCCATGGTGTGGGTAAAGTGCGCAACCTCTGCAGAGTGTAAGAATCTATTCGAATAGCCGCATCCACGGTATTGGACACAGTTCGTACTAAGTCACACTGTTTGATCAACACCAATGATGGAATGACTTGTTAATGATGGAAGAACTCATCTTGGTATAGTAGGGTAACCGCTTGGCAGAAGGCCATTGATAATCTTGGAAATGATCTCGAGAATGGTCGTCAATTGGTATTGGGATGATCACGAGTTGATCACGAGAGAAGATGATTCGACTGATTAGCCAAGAGTAAGGCGGTCCCTGTGACCTGGAACAATGGTGAATATTGCAGATAGTGCGGAGATATCATGTTTAATATTTTCTTCTACTCTTTTAATAACAATTGATCCTGATATAATCATGATTGCTATGATGTTGCTTTGCCTTGATGCTTTTGTTTGTTGTGAGCTTGCGAGTACATTCAAAGTACTCACCTGGCATGTCATGCCAGTTTGCAGGTGCTGCCATGTTCGCGTAGCCCGTGAATTCCGAGTTGCGAGCTAGGACGTGACCCAGCCAGAGTCCCTGTGGAGTGGAGTCCATCACCGTCGTTGTTGTTCCGCTGCTAGAAGTTATTCCGCTGCCACGAGTCATTCCGCTGCTAGCATAGAGCTGCCTTAGCAGGCGTGGTATCGCCGTGCCGTTGCAACCCTTTGTAATACCCCAAACCTTTGTACCCAATTATTTGTAATAAAGAGCTGATTTGTTCTATGCCAAGCAGTGCCGTATTCCAGAAGACTTGATCTCTAGGCTGGAATACGGGGTGTTCCGGTTCCTCTGAGCCAGGGTGCCACATCCTGCCTCCACCAACACGGAAAGGCGCGTTGTGATTGTTGAGCCTGCTCCCACAGAGGCTTCTCAAAAAGAAACTGAAGATCTACCAGCTGTTGACTGCACCGCAGCTGAAGACATTGGTCATGAAGACAATGTGAATCAAGCCGATGATGCAGTTCTTCCTCAGCTCCTGAACCAGTATCATCGCCTGTTCAAACGAACAGTGAGCAAGTTAGCATTGGCGATCCTCCGACACCAATCATTCCTGATGAGTTCTGGGAAGAGCAGCATCCCAATTCGCCACTTCATGAAGTGATTCCCACCACTCCACCAACTCAAGTAGCAACACATGTGCTTGAGTCGCCCCAGACCCCTCCTGAGACCATGGAGGAAGATACCACAACTCCACATGCGTCGCCCTCTTTCCAAAGGCTTCGCAAAGGCTCAAGGCCTCCCTCCTCCATGACAAGCATTCCTGAAGAGGAATTGCATACTGCAACCTCCGTGGACCAAGTGGTCCCTCATGAAGCTATACCCTCCAGCACCCCAGCAAAGCTTGAAGCCAAAAAGCATGAAGACATTCCGGTTGCATCAGCCGATGACAATCAAGCTTCTGACACCACAGCTCCTGCCTCTGAAACGAAGGTTGTTGAAGACAATGTGTCTGAAGCATAGGAAACTAAAGCTAATATAGCTCGTGTCACTGAAGACATTGTTCAGCCCGAAGCCAATGTAGATGAAACGGTCCTGGCCTACAACCATGAGGGTGAGTTGGTTCCTGTCAAATGGCCACGACTCTCTACCCCAGAGCCGTTTGGCCCACAGTATGAATTTCATGTCAACGATGGGCCTCTCACTCAGAAGCCAATGCCAAGGATGCCAAGGTTTCGCAGTACCCCTTCTACAAACTGCAACTTCAGTATGGCTAGCTTCAGGAATGAGAACACCTTCTTTGACCGCTCCAAGAACCCCTACCACAAGCCAAGAATATCTTCTGACAGGTTCTGGAGCCACCATCAGCGAAGTTACTACATGTGCGTTCTGTATGATCAAGCAAGAATTCATCCTCACAGGCGTCTTAGCTATGAAGCCATGACCAATCTGCCTTGTTTTGATCAAGCGCTGGAATGCTTCAAGGATGTTGGACTGTTGCCCTTTGTCACGGATAAGGAACACTGGAATGAGGAGTTGATTCTCCAATTTTATGCAACACTTCACATCTCGGGTTACAACCGAGACCCCAACACATGGGTTCTCGAGTGGATGACAAGTGATACGCACCACAAGGTTCACACTCGTGAGTTGCTTGAGCTCACAAACTTGCCCACTCCTGGTGATAACTAAAATCCAGGTTGTGAAGCCTATGACAAGGAAGTTGAAAGCATCTTCCACAAGCCAGAGCCCAATATGACTGAGATGCTCACTATGATGAAGCCATTGCCAATTGAAGCTGATTGCCCCCGGGAATTTCTTGTCAAAGATCTTGAGTACTTGCCTCGCACTATTTATCACATTCTTCGCAATACTCTGTGGCCAATTAAAGGGCATTCATCTTCAATCAAGCTAGAAGGCGCCATGAAGACACTGGTCTACTATGTCGTCAATGGCATAAGATTCAACACGCATGACTTCTTCCTTAGACAGCTTGCTGCTTCTGGAATGGATCTTTTTGGCCTCAAATTTTATGCGCCATGGATCATGTGCCTCATCAAGCTTCGCTCCTCAGTGCAATATGAACCCTCTGGCCGCAAACACAGAAGCGTCAGCTGCAAAGTCTTCTCACTGACGTCAATCACATCAGAAACCTCTCCATTAAAAATGCGTTTGTCGCTCATGAAGCCTGTCGCCGTGCTTGGAAAAGCCTCACGCTTCTGTGTTCTGAAGATGATCTGGCTGTTGATGGCTTCAAGGAAAGCTTCAGATTCGACTCCAAACCCCCGTCCTATGAGAAGTGTCGTGCTACACCTTCTATTGAAGACTCTGATTATTCATCTTCAGCACCCACTGTTCATGCTCGGGTGGTGGATGAAGAAGATGATGTCACCTCTCCGGCCATGACTTCACTACATCACGATTCTGCAATAGGCCCGTCTGCACCACCCAACACCAGCGTCGACCCAACTGCTCCAGCCTCTTCGCTGCCTCCCAGGGACGTTTAGACGCCCTAAGTCTTCAAACATTTTTGGTCATTCAATGATAAAAGGGGGAGAAGCGTATGGGTTGATAGTCTTCAAGCGGGCATTTTGGGTTGGGCCTAGCTACTTTTGTTAAGTTTGCAACTCTCGTTCTTGAACATTTGTCATTTTGGGTTGTAAAGTTAAGTCCTGATGGACGTCTGCTACACTTGCTACCTTCGTTTCTTACGCATTACCATAATTGATCTTTTGCACATGAAGTCATTCTGCAGACGCCCATTTCTCATTGTGCATTTCATTATCTTCAAAGTATTCTTTGTATGCAACATGTTGTGACTTCATGAAAAGAGGGAGATCTCCACAAAGTGAAACCTGCCATGTGCATTTGCATTCAAAAGCAAATTACTTATATGCACATCTTCACGGGGAGCCCCTACAAATTCATGAAGCCAAACACCTTGTTCCTTAACTTTCACATACTATTATCCTCGTTGAAAACTTCAACCAGTTTGTCATCAATCACCAAAAAGGGGGAGATTGTAAGTGCATCTAGTGGGGCGCGACCTTCCGCGGCGACGGCGTCGGTCGTCGGGTCCTCCCCGGGCCCTGCCCCCTCCCCTCGACGGCCTGGCGTCCCGGTGGTTTGCTCCCCCTCCCTGCGGCGGCTCGTGGGGTTCCGGGGAGTGGGGGACTCGCTGGCGGCGGATCTGGTCCCTCCATCCCAGATCCGGGCGGTGGTGGCAGCGGGCGTGTGGGTGGTGGCTGCGACCTGGCTAAGGTGGTGGCGGGGCGGCCGGCGGCCAAGCTGCTCCTTTCGGGGTGGAGGGGCGCTGGGCGTCCATGGCCGGGGGGCGGGCTGCGTCTTCGGTGGCGTTCCGCAGCTGCTGCAAGGTGGCTCGGGGCTGCTCCTCGGGGTCTCGGCGTGGATGTGGGCTGTCACGGCGTGGTGGTAGCTCATGGTGGTGGTCTGGATCGTTTCACGGCGGCGGCTGGACTCCTCCGGCGTCGGCCCGTCGGTGAGCGGCCTGTGTCGGCCTTCGTTCCTCTCCTCGTCGTCCGGACTCTACCTTCGTCGAAGGGCTGGCCCGCTCCCAGCTGCAGTCCACTGCTCGTCTCGCGCCCGTGGCTGCGGGACCGAGCTCGTCTCGCGCCCGGCAGCAGGACCGAGCTCGTCTCGCGCCCGGCGTCTGGACCGAGCTCGTCTCGCACCCGGTGCAGCAGGACGGGTCGATGGAGGCCAATTTTGGCCGGCCCTTTGGGTCTCGGCGCTGGGGGCCGCCCAGGGGTGTGAAAGGCGAGGCCTTTCCACTCGTCTCTTTGGTTGGGGGTAGCGACGGGTCTCGGGTGAGGTGGTGTGAAGGTCTTGGATGCCGGGGCGACGGCCCTGGTGGTGGTAGCGCGGTGCTCATGGGCAGAGCCCGTGGCTTGGTGCTGCCCGGTGACCATGGCCGTGTGGGCGGCATGGTGGCCGGGGTGTGGCGTTCGGTGGCGGTGAGTGTTGGCTGGGGTGAAAACCCGTTCTATCTTCGGACGGACCGGCAGCGGCGTAGCGCGTTCCCTTCTTGAAGGCGTCGTCGCGGCTCTCATCGGTCATCGTGTTGCTCCAGGGGAAACTCTGACCCCCGGATCAGGCGGTGGCGGCGCGTTGGCGTCGTAACCTTCTTGGAGGCGCCGCCTTGGAGCACACGGTTCGTCATATGCGGCTTCATCTCTTCGCGGTGGCGTGTTCACGGTGGAGGACCCCGATTGCTCTTGTAGTGTTAGGGGTGGTGTTGCTGCGCTCAGCGCCTATGTATCCCGCCTTGGGTGTGTGCGTGTGTTGTTGTGGGGTGCGTTTGTACTTGGGCTGTGGTTGATCATTGCTTTATATATAAAGCGGGGCGAAAGCCTTTTTCGGTAAGTGCATCTAGTGCCACCCCTTGTTGGTTTTGGAGAATTGACGACAAACTTGGTTGAGGGACTAATGCGTTTGTGAGATTCACAGGAGAACACAGGTAGAAGTCCTTATTGATTCAGTTTACCCATCAAAGATGACCCCTAAAAATATATGAAGACATTGAAGACAATGGTGGTTCACGAACACATTCATGTTGAAGATAATGGTTCACAAAGACATTCACTAGAAGCCAATGGAACGCGAAGACTTGGTCTTTTGGTAGTTTCATTTCCTTCTTTCTTGAGTCATAGAAACCACCGTATTGTTAAGTGGGGTCGAGGTAAACGAAGTCAGAAACTGACGTGATGCTCAACCTAAATACCTATGTCTTCGAGCGAATACATATGAGAGAAAACCTCTTCCAGAGTTGGTTGAGTCAGCTTTACTTGGAGCTCAAGTAATGCTGCCGCGTGTGTTTGAAATCCGACCGTTGGACACGTGTCGGTTCCCCAATGACCCAGGGTCATTTCGGACAAATCATGTCAGGTTGCCCCCTGGCTATAAATAGCCACCCCCTCCACAATAAGTTGGTGGCTGCTCCAATATTGTGCATGGCTTTTGTCGTTTGAGAGCAACCCACCTCCGAGGCCTTTGTGAGAGAAATCCTGCGAGGACAAACCCAAAACACCCAAAGCCCAAAAGTGATTGAGCATCACTGAAGACATTCTGTTCTACATGAACTGAAGACTTATTACACTTGAAGACTGTGATCTTCCAGCCGGTTAGGCGTCGCGTTCTGAGCATCCAAGAGTCATTGTGGATTGCCGGTGAACGAAGTCTGTGAAGGTTTGGAAGTCTACCTTGAAGACTTACCAGAGTGATTGGGCGAGATCTGCGGGTCTTAGCTCAAGGGGAATAAGGTGAAGACAAGGTCTTCTGAGTTCAATCTCAGCCTCCCTAACCAGACGTACAACTGTCGCAGTAGTTGGAACTGGTCAAACAAACCACTTGTCTTCCCCGAGCTACTGGTTTCATCGCTTCTCTCTTTTACTTACTGTTTAGCTTCGAGAACCCTTTGCTTACCTGCTCTGTTTGAAGTCATTGTGTGAAGACTATCCCTCTGAATACATCTTTTTCTTCATTTCTATTACTTCATCCATCATGTACTATCTTGTTTGCTATCTATCTTCGTTGATCACTTCTATTGTGTTGATATGCAAGCATGTCTAGTATAGTTTGTCTTCCACTGTATCCTGTTTAGTTACTGTTTTGCTTCCGCGTCTTCGAAGACATTCATAAAAATCGCCTATTCATCCCCCCTCTAGTCGATAACTAGCACTTTCAGTATAGTTTCTCCATCGTGCCTAAGGCAGTATCCTGAGTACGTACGAACGAATGTCTTAGAAAATAAACGTACTCTACGTACTTACAATAAGGCGCCATTATTCGGTTGTTGTTTTGAGTGCAGGAGCATGGCCACTTAATGGCAGCTGCCGCACGTCACCTGCTCATGCTTATCATGCTAGGTGTCCCCGGCGTCTTCCACACTTTGCCCGACGCCCTTTATCCGTGCCTATAAAATGCATATCATTCAAGCCGAGTACACGACCCATACGATGGCAATCCTCCCTGCCTCTTGTTGTCGGCCCTATTTCAGTTATTGAGCTGCCTACGGATGGGGACATGCTTATTCGCAGCCTTCCTTCGAATTTTTAAGAAGAGGGCTTTCTCGTCTGGCTCTATTTTAGAGCAAGACGAGAAATCTCTCCACTGAAAAATCCCAAGGCCTGGTACCATCGTCGGGGTAAGTGTTTAACGTTTCCACCGAATCTTTAGGCCGAGCCCGGGTTGTAAAAGGTCGGGACAGATGGCACAACACGGCATCCGGCCAGCCACAACAGTCCAACACCGGGCAGCACCACCTGGGCTCGGCGATGAGCTCGGGCTGGGCGTGGATCTGGGGCGAAGACAGATAGGGCACGATCTACTCGTCATGCCTTTGCTCGTTCCCCAAACTCCCACTCCGAGCAGGGCGGAAAGCCGTCCCGACTACGCGAAAGTTTATTCCGAACCACACCTGTAGGACGAGTTTGCCGTGCAAGGCGGTTGATTGTTTAATAACAGTTCACACAGTGTTTGTAGTGTGATTGTCTCAATAAAACGACATTTTCTCCGTATGTAAAAGCTTTGTAATGAAACAACCATTAAATTATATCCTATTGATTTGAGTATTTGTCGTTTCCGTGGGTTTCTCTTTAGAAGCGCCTTGTCGGTCCTGTCGTTTTCACGCGGCTGCTAGACGTTTTTACAAGGAAAACGCTAAGCTCGGAATCGATCAAATCAACAGACGAGAAACATGACCGGTGGAGGTTCGTTGCCCTGCATCATCGGATTTGTTGGGTAGGGTTTGTTCATGAGGGCCTTTCCATGCGAGACCAGAACATGTGCATTGTAAGGTGCTTTTGTTTATCTTCTGGCTTGCACAATACACGTATAAGAAACTTTCCTATTGGCGCAAGTCCCTGGCAAGGAGAAACCCTGGCTCTTACAAGACAAAGCGAGAGAATCGAGGAGGCAGGCATCCGGCCAAGAAACCACGAAGAAGGTGGGTAACAAGTAACAACTGCGAGGTGATGCATGCTGATGTCGAGGGCGGGTAACAACTGCACACGCCGATGTCGACGAGGCATGCGTCCAAATGGCGCTGGCCTTGCTCGTTGGACACCTCCCAGACCGCCTCACATGTTCTGGGCTGCCTGTCCGGCATGGCAAATTCATCTTATAGAACCCTTCAAAGAAGCCCTCCTATGTAGGATGGATGAGCAGGTTACAATATGACTGAGATTGGCTACCTGCTTCAAGTGGCGGAGGGAACGACAGGAAAAATGGGTTCACGGTCGAGGAGGTCGTGGTGCTCTTGGTCTCAGGTCGGGGAGGTCCTGGTGGTGGTGTGAGTAGGGTTTGTGGACACATGGACGGGCCACGATGAGGTACAGGAGGGCACTGGGGGGACGAGCTCGATGCGGAGTGGTAGAGGTTCCTTGGATTAGCGTGCGCCGGTATCGATCAATGAAACATCGGCTCGACGCAGGATTTCAATAGAACAAAAAACATCGTAAGTAGTAGAGCGATAGGTACTTATTCCCGGCCGGTGGTATCATTGTTGATCCCTGCCTGATGTGGATCATTGTGCAATGCTTATGTGAAATCTCAATCCAAAACTTCTTTGTTTCGAACTCTCCTCAAAAGAAGTGTCGAGATCTGATGAATCAGAACTCTCCTTATAAGACGTGTCGAGATTTGACGAATCAGAACTCTGCTGGTGGAGATGGACTCCCAGTGGCCTAGATGCACCGAATAAGGTGGCTGCCACATATCCATGGTTCTAGGGTTCCTGCCAACAGGAAGGACACACAGGAGGGCCACAAAGCAGGGTGAAGAAGAGGTCACGAGCGTCGCAGGACAGGGAAGGAGCAAAGGAGTAGATCCCCATGGGTGATGAGGGGTGGAAGGGGACGAGAGCGAGGGAGCAAGTGGAATTGTGGAATGATGGTCTCCCAGCCAGAATTTGTTTTGCATACCGTTTCATTCGTATGGAATTGATGAATGAATTCCAACTAGCAATTCCAGCCTTATGGGGCAGCCAAACGTGTTGATGTCAGAATTCACAAATGAATTCCACGAATTCCAACCCAAATGATGGGTGCCAAACGAGTTGTTAAGGAATTTTGTAAAGTTCTGCATCAAAACTCAGGTAACAAAACCTGAATGGCACAACATGGTAAATTCCTGCAACCATGCTGCAATTTAATCTTAATAAGTCTGATGTAGAGAAGTTACAGAATATACTTCCTATCTACCCAGATGATCTATGCTTTATGTCGCCTCTATAACTTGTCCCAGCAATTCAATTCACTGCAGAGCGGCGGTCTATGAATTCGGACAATTTGATCTGTTCTTTAAGAAGCCTGTCCAGCTGCTGGGTCCAGCTCCTTTCTTTGGTACACTAGCCAGTATACATGTTACAGCACTTTTGTTGTATGGCAATATCAGTTATATATCTGGGGTAATCCACTTGCCCCAAATATATAAAATCATGTGTGTTTGTCGTGACCCTTCAACGATTTGATGATGCTCATCAAGAACTGCTTTTCGCCACGGTATCTGCTCAAGAAAGGATGATAAATAATACTCCGTCCGTTCCATAATATAGTGTGCACTGGTTTTCTCAAAAGTCAAGCTTCATCAACTTTGACCAAGTTTATAGAGAAAATTATCCATATCTACGGTACTTCAAATATATTTCATGATGAATCTAATGGTATTGATTTGGTATTCTAGATGTTGATAAATTTCCTAAAAATTCGGTCAAAGCTTACAAAATTTGACTTCGGAAAAATCTACTATGCACTACATTTTGGAACGAAGGGAGTATCTGAAAAGAGCAAGTATCATTCTGTGGTGATGTAGTGCTTACATCTCAAGCAATGAGAAGATCAGGCACATGATGCCTATCGCCATGTGAATGGGAAGGGTCTGCTTGAACCTATTTCTATTCAGAAACATCCTCTCGGAGAAAGCTGTGGTCACACCAGAAATGAGCAGAAAGCCCCAGCCCGCTGGCAAGCAGTGGCGAAAGGAGAATGAGCCCTGTAAATATGTCATCAGGTATTATTTTTTACAATGTAATCCTTACAAGGAAAAATCCCAAGGTGGAACATTCAAGAAACTTTACCTTAAAATACTCTTCGATGAATACTGCAGAATATGAGATCCGCAGTAGCATATCTAACAGACAGTCAAGGCGCAAAGGAAGTTCTTCGGTAAGTGACGGAACCCTCTTTGCTCCTCTCCCGTGGCGCTCCCGCGAGCGCCCGGGGAGGAAACCCTAGCCGCCCAGCCGAGCCCCCCACCTCTCCCGCTCTCCCCTCGCCGCCGCCGGCGGCGCGTTGGCGGGCGAAGCCCTTCCAACGCCGGCGGCGGCGGGCCTCTCTTCTTCCCCCTCTCGGTGGTGTGCGGCGCGGGCCGTGGCCGTCGGGTGGTGGCGCGGCGCTGAGCACGGGGCGCGGCGGCGCGGCCGCGGGAGTTGGCGGCTTGGCGGCGGCCCTCGGGTGGCGGTGCGAAGGGCTGTGGGCGGCGGCGGCGACGCGCGCCGTGGCTGGACCTGGCGGATCGGGCGGCGGCGGATCCCTCCTCCCGTCGTCTCTGGCACCTTCCCCCTCGGCCTCTGCCTCGATCCGGCTGGATGGGCGCCAGATCCGGCCTCCCTGGTGGCGGGCGGCGCCGCCCGTGGCCCCCGACGGGCTGGTTCATGGGAGGTCGGGGTCTCCAGCTCAAGATGGAGCCTTTCCGTCCTTCCGGCGTTGGGGGTGATGTTCGAGGGTTGGTGCTTCGTGACGGCTGGATGCGCGGGTGCGTGCCCGGCGGCTCCGACGCCTGGAGCTCGCCGGGCGGCGCGGGTTGGGCAGTGGCCCGGGGCGGCTGCTGCTCTGGCCGTGGGTGGCTCCACGGTGGCTTGGCAAGTCGGCTGCGGCGGCGGCTGGCATGTACCGGCGTCGGCTCGTCTGTAGGCGGCTTGTGTCGGCCCTTGATCTATCTCCTCATCGTCCGGGTGCTATTTCCGCTGCAGGGATGGCCCTCTCCACGCTGCGGCCCATCGCTTGTCTCGCGCCCGGGCAGCAGGACCGAGCTCGTCTAGCGCCCGGCAGCAGGACCGAGCTCGTCTCGCGCCCGGCAGCAGGACCAAGCTCGTCTCGCGCCCGGTGCTGCAGGACGAATCGATGGAGGCTTGTTTGCCCCGGGTTCTGATCATCTCTTCGGTTGGGGTAGCGGTGGGTGTCGGGTGAGGTGGTGTCTGGGTCTTGGATGCCGGGGCGGCGGCCCTGGTGGTGGTAGCGCGGTGCTCATGGGCAGAGCCCGTTGCTTGGTGCTGCCCGGTGGCCATGGCCGTGTGGGCAGCGTGGTAGTCGGGGTGCGGCGTTCGATGGCGGTGAGTGTTGGCCGGGGTGAAAACCTGCTCTATCTTCGGACGGACCGGCAGCGGCGTAGCTCGTTCCCTTTTTGAAGGCGCTGTCGCGGCTCTCATTGCCCGTCGTGTGGCTCCAGGGGAAACCTTGATCCTCGGATCGGGCGGTGGCGGCGTTTCGGTGTCGTAACCTTCCTGAAGGCACCGTCTTGGAGCGCACAGTTCGTCGTATGCGGCTTCATTTCTTCGTGGTGGCGTGTTCACTGGTGGAGCCCCCGGGTACTCTTGTAGTGCTAGGGGTCGTGTTGCTGCGCTCAGCGCCTCTGTATCCCGCCTTGGGTGTGTGCGTGTGTTGTGGTGGAGTGCGTCTGTACCGGGATGTTGTTGATCATTGCTTTATATATAAAGCGGGGCGAAAGCCTTTTTCGGTAAAGGAAGTTCTTCCAGGAAAAGATTGATTCGAAGAGAACCAAGTATAGCAGTCATTACCAAAGGATACTGACAGAATTTGCAGCAATCAACCCAACAGCTCCGGCAGATTTAATAAAAGTAACATTTAGAACAATATAAATTGCTGAGAAGAGGAGCAGCATATCATTTGACTGCTTAAACTGCTTTTCATTGGCAACAGAATGAAGGAAAGCTTCAGACGTGCCTGAAAATATCAAAGGATAGCAGAGTCATTCATGCGGAACTTAGTTAATATGCACATTTAACCAAATACTACATAGCTTAGTAATATCTAACAATCAGCACCACCAGCAGTATGTTTCTTGTTCGTAGAATATTAATCAAGAGAAGGTCGAAATCTTGTCGAGAGAATGCATAGTATAGTTAGTTTTTCATTCAATAAAGATTTTTTTCAGCTATATTGTTGTGCAGGACAAGATATCGAAGAACAACTGATAGCTTTCAAAGGAGAGACCAAGTCATAACTTGGCTGAACGTAACTGCTAAGTAAGAGCGTGTTCAGATTCACTCCGCTCCCCAACTCTGCTCCCGGAGCCGCCGGAGCGGTGCCGAACGATACGACTCCACGGAGTAGGAAGAGCGGAGCGGACCAGACCGTAGTTCAATCCAGCAGAGTCGCTGAAACCGAGCTCCGCGTGCCACTCCCTGCCTTCTCGCGCAAAACTTACCGGTTCACACTCGATCCAATTTTCTCCCTCGCGTGCAGTGACTCCCTGTCCTCTCCTCCCCCGACCATGGAACCCTAGTGCTGCGCCGCCGCCACCCCACCGCCGCAGTTCCCCGGCACCCCCTCCGGCCAAATCCAAACCCCTTCGACCTCCTCATCTCCTCGTCCACCTCCTTGTCCCAGGCGGCTATTCTGTTCGACAATAGCTTTGGCAGCATAGGGTTTGGGTGGACCTTTGGTGGCTGAGATCACCCGGTCCTCGTCGTCGTCCCCGGCAGCTCGGATTCGTCGTCTCCAAGGTCTGCATCCTCGTCCACGTCACATCCAGCAAGGTGAGATCCATATCCCCTCTTCACCCTTGTTCCTCTCCATGTTCTTGATTCATGTTCCTGATTTGTTCTACGTGTTCTTGATTGCTGGTTCTTGATTCCAGTAAGTATTAGTTCTACATGTCCATAATTCCAGCAAGGATTATGTTAGGACCCAAGGAAGGATCTCACAGGAAATTGAGAGGAAGGGGATTAATTAGGGAAGTTGGTAGAGAAAGGGAATGAGCGACAGAGAGCACAGAGAGAGATACAGAGTTTCTTTTTCTTCAGAGATGACTAATACACAGTACAGTCTGAAGTTTAATTACAAAAAGAATCAGTTAATTATCATGGATGCTGTAAACATATATGTAACCAAACTATGCATGTTTTGTTATTGTTTTCGCTGAACTGCTCCTCTCAGTGAGCCGCTGTATGAACGACTTGATGGTTTCATTCAAGGTAATGGAACCGGGGAGGAGCCTCCCTGTTTTTCTAAAAAAAAATATTACTTGTCATTTATTTCCTTGTGGCAAGATGCATAAGTCTAGAATCTGGAAGATGCTGTTAGCTAGTTTAGTGACTACATGGTTCTGCTTCTTTCACAATTGATGTGTTTTTGTATCTATTAACAAATTTCATAATTTTGTAGGTGAAATCATCCGAAGCAGAGTATATATGTTTTTGGTTCTACTCAAGCAATCACCAGCTGTGCATAAAGATTTTCATGTGTTGAAAATTGTTTCTGTGGGACCTCCACTGGAACTAGATTGATGTCTACAAAATACATGTGTGTTTATGCGGCTTTCGTTTGTGTTTGTCATCTGAAAATCCTATTTGTTTATGTTGCTAAAATCATGTAATTTCAGCAAACTCATGCTGAAGTGTTCTTGTGCGATAAAGCGAAATTTTGCACAAAGAAATTATGTGTGAAATTTCAGCATTATTTTCAGTAAACTCTGCATATTTGTGCAATTTTCTGCACTGTGTTGCATCGTTGGCACAACAAGTGTACACATCCACGTATTGACCAGTATCAAACCAGCTTGATGTGTTGTGGGGAGCCTGTAATCCAGAGTGCGGAGTGGAGTTAGTTGCCGAACAAGTTGTCTGCTCCTCATTTACCCTGGGGAGCCAGCAACCTAGGAGTTGGGAGTGGAGCTAAGAATTTGCGGAGTGGAGTGGATCCGAACAGGCCCTAAATGGTTGGAAATAAATTATAACTGCTCCTCATTCCTCAAAAAAAAAACTGCTCCTCATATCAAGTTGGATATATTACTGTGCTACATGCATCATAACTGAAGACAAATCTAAAAACAGAAAGGACAAAATTGGGCTGTTATGCCCAGTGTTCTAAATCTGGGTTTGCAAAATTAAGTACACAATTTGGATTTGACAGGTACCAGCGCAGAGTTACTATTCGCCAATGAAGTATTCTTAAAGTTATTAAGAAAAACTACTTTGCAAGATTATAGAATGAATATATGCAGAGCTGCAGCATAAGTACTAAATACAAACCATTCATTGTTAAGCAGATTATGTAAACACAATAGTAACGGAGGACAGCTGTAGCTTCGCCATCACTATATCTTCCTCCATATAGTAGATTCAGAAGGGTGTATGAATAACTTGGACCAAAAGAAATGACCACAAGACCTGCATTGTTAGAGGATTATCATATTCAAGGGCTGTTAACGCATTTAATATCCACAGAAAACTAGGAGATTGAAGTTGACAGCAAATATGAACAGATTAATATACGCATTACACCATTCGGTATTGGACAGCGTACCTATCAGCATAATAAGTTTAAGAGCTCCGAGCAAAGAACCTTCCAGATTGGATAAATTCTCAGGAGTTTGCCCTGTGGATAAGGATCCATCATATGAGAGCGGCGTTTCCGTGCCCGGGCTCAGATGAGCCCGGGCAAAATCAAAAATTCGCAAAAAATAGGAAAAAAAATCAAAAAATTCCGAAATTTTTTTGCAAGCAAGATGCTTGTGTGCGCGATGTTCGTGCAAAATTTGGTGAAGTTTCGACATTTGAGGGGCGCGCGACAAAAAAGACAAAATTCGGCTCTGTGAGTAAGGTTACTGTTCATGCACTGTTTTGGCCGGTTTTCTCTTTTTTGCCACAAGCTCCACAGATGTCCAAACGGGATGAAATTTTGCACGCACATCATGCACTCAAACATCTTCCAAGCAAAAAAATTCGAATTTTTTTGATTTTTTTTTCTATTTTTTTTCATGTTACTGTTCACCGGGTTCATCTAGACCTGGGCACCGAATTGGATTTTCGTCCATCATAAGCTCTTTCAAAGATAATGCGCACAACATATTGTTTTAGTAATTTTGCTAAGAGTTCAATAATTTTGGCCAACTATAATTGTAAGGACAAGTTATTAAACAGCAGCACCAAACTGAAAAAATGTCAAAACTTATAATTTCAGATAGCTTGAGATATAGGAATGGTCATATCTAAATTCTAACAACTGGACAGCAGCAGCGTTATAAGCCGGAATTGTGTTAAACATTACAATCTAAGATAGCAAGGAATATGCAAAAGGTAATCTTGTTTTCTTGCATTGGCGGCAATGCTTATCTTAGCAATAATAATAACGCATAGTACTTGTAAGAGGCTTATGAGTAATTTAAATACTGAACAGTGAGAATAGCAAACATGCAGAAAGTGTGCAGAAATATCAAACGGCCAATAGCCGATACACAAAGCAGTCACTTCAGAAGAGCATAATAAATTCAGCTGACCAAATGGATTTGAAAGGGCAAATATATTTCATTAGTGTTTTTGACTAACAGATACCAGCACAACATAGGTTAACCACTTTTGAGTAATCAAGTACAGAGATGCTCGATAGACAAAACTTTTAGACAGATTCTCCAGATCAGTAGACCGCAATGATACAAATGCATGAAATTCAATCTTTCAGGCTAAACAGATGATAAGCAATTGTACTTAGCTATCATAGTAATATAAAACTTTAAATTCATGCAAAAGAGCAACCTGATGCTAATTGGGTGAATGTAGCATAAGAACTCTCCTCAAATGGCAGGAAAATTATTCTAACAACCAGACTTCCTGCAAACAATTAGAAGATCATTAAGATTTTTTAGAAGGTGGTTAAGTCAGTATTTTGGATAGCTTCGTCGTATTTTTAGTTAGTTATTTTTTTGTTTTTTTGTTTGAGATATTCTAGCAAGGTGAGAAAGGGAGGTGGGAGGCATTTGAACTGCGCCTCGTCAACTCCCATTTATCTACAAGAAAAGCACTTGAAACAGAGAAGGTGCTTGACATACTTGCCTAATTTATCCACAAGACCATATGCAGCCTGGTTATATGGAGTATCAAACCAAACAAGAACAAAATTTTCGCCTTCTTGGAGGATCAGTTTCCTGATAGTCTGGCCTGTAAACAATATGCACATGTGCAATAACTGTTTATCGTAGACCATCAGGGTTGACAACCTGACAATGTGTGTGTTTTGGAATCAACAAGGAAATATAATTAACTTGTGATAAATCATGCCTAATTATACAATTAAAACGACAGATAAAGAAGCAACCTGAATGGAAGGAGATCAAAAATTCTGATATTAGCAAATAAAAGAAAATATGCCCAATATCCAACAAAAATGCAGGCTGCATAGACAACCTGAGACAAAGCAAATACGACCAGTTTCTCCTGCAAAAAAGATCACTATTATAGTACTTATTGAACTATTGATCAACAGATACAATACAAATTAAAATGACATGAGAAAGCATGAATGGGTGTGTGCACAGAAGTGCAGCAGAGAATATTATCAATTGGATATGTCACTTGGCAGAATTATACTGTTTGTCCTGCAAAACTCTATTATTTTTTAAGATAAACTTAAAATGGATGAGTACAACATAGGACAAAGGAATGACGAAGGAAAGTGTTCCTGATATTTAATCTTGTTACAATTAGGGCAGTTGTATTTGTTAACCAACCACAGAAATACAGTAGTTGAAACCTTCTAATATATACAAATATTATCCTTGGTACACAGACCAAAATAATACAATATACAGTACGAACTGGCTATTGGAACGTCGTGGATTATTAGTTTGTCACAAAGTTGGATGTATAACCATGTAGATGGTTGCACTAATTTTATTTTATTTTTTGATAATGAGATGGTTGCACTAAACAAAATTAGATAATGCGATTGAGATAGTTGCACTAAATGGTCACCTTTTTCAGAATGATTAGTGACCCTTTCAAGTATAATTACAAAGAGATTGTGTGCAACGTAGATTCCCGAATATCAGGTGTAAACAATGAGAACATTGTGGGCGTATGCATTTTATGCGATCGGTAATAAACTGGAGTAGAAGGCTAATGTGGCATTACCACTTTAGTATGTCCTTTTATGAAGATATAAGTTGTTAGGCAACGTAGCAGAGTAGCTGCAGGTTCGGTATACACTCTTATTATGTAGTATTTCTTCATTTGGGAAAGAATATACAAAGGTTCTGCCAGTAGCTCCAAGATACACGCAAATCCTGCCATTTTGGACCAGATAAATACATCAGATCTCAATGTGAGGGAAGTAGGCAAAACATTGAAATGAGAAGGCACTCCAGTTTAGGAGTAACAGCAGGATATCTACATGAGATGTGTTGAAGTATAAATGCATAGCCCACTTTTTGCCATCAGCTTGAGCTTTTGGGAGAACTGGACAACTGGTTGATGCATGCAATTATACATGGTATCAGAGCCAAGAGGTCTTGAGTTCAAGAGCCAGCTGGAGCAATTTAATAAATAAAAATTGCAGCCCACTTTCGGTCCACGTTTAGGCCTGAGGGAGCCACACGTGAGGGGAGTGTTGAAGTCTCTGTTTTCAAGTCGCTCGACTAATCGTCGACTAGTCGACGAGTCGCACTGGCAGGGTCGACTCAGCCTGGCGACTCGACTCATGGGATGAGTCGAGCGACTAGTCTCGACTAGTCACGACTAGTCGTGTTTTCTGGGTTGAACGACTCAATTTTTTTGGGCCCCACCTGTCATATGTTTTTTTACTGTATCGAACCATCCCCCCTGGAAACCTAGATCGAACCAGTTCCCCCTCCCCCCGACCCAACCCTCTCCTTGGCAGCCGCCGCTGCCCATGGTTGCTGGCTTGCTGCTCCTTCCCTCCTCCCCTGGTTGCTGCTGGTCTGCTCCTCCCCTCCTCCCCTGGTTGCTGCTGCTGCTGGTCTGCTCCTCCCCTCCTCCCCTGGTTGCTGCTGCTGCTGGTCTGCTCCTCCCCTCCTCCCCTGGTTGCTGCTGCTGCTGGTCTGCTCCTCCTCTCCTCCCCTGGTTGCTGCTGCCTGCTGCTGGTCTGCTCCTCCCCTGGTTGTGCATGAACAAGGGTGGTTGTGCATGATGAAGAGTTGAGGGCTGAATTGGAACCACTCAAGAACAAGGCTGGTTTTATTGTACCTACTACCTACTGCTTAACTCACGTCGACTCGTCGCATGTCGACTCGTCGACCATGAGTCTAGACTAGTCACGACTAGTCTAGAGTCGCCCCCCCTGAGCGACTCGTCGACTCATCGACTCAAAAACCTTGGTTGAAGTATAAATGCATAGTCCATCTTCCCATCAGCTTGAGCTTTTGGGAGAACTGGTTGGTGCATGCAATTCTACAAGATGCTCCATTTAGCTGCATGACAGCATGAAATGTGTGTCCCTTTTGTAGATCAAGAGATCGGTGTTCAGCATTTGTATTTAATCTAAGACAGAAAAAACCCCACGCTCAACCCTGAACTCAAAAACCACTTAAGTTGCAACCTTGAACTATTGAAACAATCGACTTTTCACCCTCAGGTGGTTTCGGAAGTGATTTTGAGTGACATGTATGCAACTATGCATGTTTCCACCATGTCACTGCCATTAACAAACAAACATAACACGAAGAAACCCTGACATTCAGATCATTTTTTATATTGGAAACAGACAAAAAGTCAAATTTGGTGGCACAGCAGAGACGTGGCAGACACATCACCCTAAACTACTTGTGAGACCACAGCGGGTGAAACTGGATTGTCTCAGTAGTTCAAAGTTGCAATTCAAATGGTATTTGAGTTCACAGTTGAGAAGTGAATTTTTGCAATAGATCAGGGCTGAAAAGTGGACTTTTTCTATAAGATATAATATCGCAGTGCCTCTAACAATTTAATGCGGCTTATTATTTTTCCCTACTCAATTGAACTGAATCAACTAACTGACAAATTAACTCTTGGAGAGGTGTCCTTAATGAAATATAAATTATCTTGCTCGGGACAAATATACAAATAACTTATTAGTAAATTGGTTCATGGAAGACTTACCAATGATTAACGTAGCTTTTGCATAAGGGTCAGATAACGTCAGCTTCTTTATTCTGAACACAAATAGACTGCCAATAAAAGTCACAAACAAGCCAAATGGGACGATCATCCAAGCTACCTTCAGTATCTCTTGGTCACTTAACACATCACCACTGTAATATAAGTATTAAGTCATCAGTTGAGAAATACTCCAACGCAGCAAGTATAAGGAAAAATATTACAAGATCAGTGAAAGTTTTCCTAAAATTCATGTGGTTCATAACTGATAAAGAATTTAATGTGAATATAACAACAGAGTTTAACAAACACACAAAAGGGGAATGCAGTGAGGACTGAGGAATGGCACACATCATCACAAGATTTTTTTTTTCCTTTTGCATGTACCCCACTTCAAGTTGGTGAAGATGAATTATGAGAAGTATGATACCAAGCATTATTGCTTCAGACAGTGAAGGTGTCACACAATTCGTCAGTGCCCAGCCCCAGATGTGGCTGTGCTCACACATAGCAGCTCACTTGGGCTTATGTCCCCACTTCTCCTAAAAGGGTTAATCCAAAAGCATTAAATGCTAGCTCTACTCACCTTCAACTTACAATGTATGACTATTGTGCCACTACTAAACACATGTACCACTTCGGAGGTGGCCCATGTGGCCTGTATGTGTAGTGGTTGTGCCACAGTCCAACATTGTGTTTTTAAACTGAATAGTGCTAACACATTATACATAAGGGTTCAAAAACAATAACTCTGAATTAACCCTCTTGGACGAAGCGAGGCTGGCCCAGGCGAGTGCTAAGCGTGCATAAGATTGTCCCCAAATAGGTGTTGGGTGCTCCAAAAGCATAAGATAAAATCTTTACCTAATAATTTCAAACTCGCTTATTTTAGTTTGTTGGGCAATTGTGGCAACAAACCTCAACATGACCAAGAGTTAATCTCACGGTGACTTTTTTTTTCTGTTGCTCGCTCGTCCCGTCCCCCGCGTCGCCCGCGTCTGGCGACACGGGGGAAAACCGCGCCGCCGCCCAAGGTCCCCTCCGCCCCTACTGCTCCCCGCAGCGCCGCTGCCGGAGGGCCGGCCGGCAAAGCCGCGCTGCGCCCAGGGATGGCGGCGGCGGGGCGGTTCCGTCTCCCTACCTCGTGCCAGAGCCCCCACCCGACCATATCTCGATCTGGCCGGGAGCCCCTCCACCACCGTCCCCGCCCCTCCCGCGCGGCCTTCCTCGTCTCCGGTGATGGAGCTCGTCCCCTCCCTGCCGGATCCGTGACGGCGGCGCCCCGGTGACTCCCCCCCGCGCGCGGCTTGGCCGGCCCGGATCTGATCTAGCGAACACCCCCCCCCCCCCTCTGTCCGGTTGCTGCGTCCTCCGGCCCGGCGTGGCCGCCTCCTCCCTTGGCAGCACGGGCTTGGTCTTCCTCCTCCCTTGGCCGCATCCTCCCTCGGCAGCACACTCTCTTCATGTTGCTGCTGGTGGTTGGGCATGGTTTGGGTGGTGCGGCTAGGCGAGCCGAGGCCCTGGCCCCGCCTTGTTGCAGGCTACTCCTCGTCTCCGGCGACGCCTCTCCGAGCTGTGGTGTTGATTTCGTCCGATTTGTGTGGTCATGGTGGTCTTCTTTGGCATGCGGCTGTGGCCTCGCGATGGAACCTTTGTCGGCACCACTCCGGTCCTGGCGACTATGGACCTGCGTTCTCCAGTGTCCACAGCCTGCCAGCGTCCTCTGCCGGTGCGGTTCCGGCCCCGGTTGTAACACCCCTCTGTAATGAGCAACAGTGATCCATAATGCTTATGCTAAGTCACTATGATTTGCAATGCTTGATCATATTGGATTAATATCTCATTTCAAATTCCACCACTGAATTCAATTCAAATCATAAGTGAAATTTGAAGTTGCTCAAAAATTGCTGAAAAATAGTTCATCATTTAGCAAATATTCAAAAACAAATTCTTGTTCAGGAAAACAACATCACCATCAAGCTAAATGTGGACTAGGGCAATTAAAACAGTGCTTAAACAGCATTTTAAATGCCTTTCCATTTATGAAAAATTCAAATGGATTCAAATCTTTCTCAAACTTTTTGTGGCAGTACACCATATTCCTTAGTATTTGTTTTGACCAGCTCCACATTTTTGCAAAGTCAAATGATGGCTAAAAATAAATGCAAAAGGTTGCTGGAAAAAGAAACAGAAAAGGAAAATGAAAAAGGCCTAAACAGCTACTGTGAGCTGGGCCTAAGTGCACAGTGGCACGGCCCAGCCCACCTCCCTCTTTCTCCCTCCTCCCGCTCTCTCTCTCACCGCGTGTCGGCGCGCTCCTGGTCGCGCGCGCGCGCGCACCGGCGACCGGCCGACACGGCGCCGCTACAGGCTGGCCGAGGGGATAAGAACGGCCCCCTCAGCCTCCCCGTCGTCCCTATCCACTTCTCCTCTCTCGCCTGCGCGCGAGCTCACCCGTACGCGTCCGTCGCCGCTCGCCGTCGTTTCCGCGGCCACCGTCATCCCCGCGCCGCGCCACCGTGTCCAGCCGCTCCGCCGTGCTCCGCTACGTCAACTACGGCCACGAGCGCAAGCCGGGGAGCCCCACCGCACGGATCCGCGCCATCTCCTTCCTCCTCGGGTCGCCGGCGAACCTCGCCAATTCCGGCGAGCCTGCTGCTACTAAACCGTCACCGGGCCCCCTTGCGCCTCCCCGGTGAGCTCCTCTTCCTCTCCCCTCACTCCCTTGCTCTTCTCCGCGCCGTAGCCGCCAATTCCGCCGTGGCCGAACGCGACGCCGCGCGAGCTCGTCGCCGGCGTGTCTCCGGTGACCAAATGGTCACGAGCCCGTGCCCGTCGTCCTCACCGCATCGCGTAGGGCCTCACTAGCTACACCGTTTACCCGACTGCACGCCGCTGCCTCGTTTCCGCCACCGCCCGAACTCCGGCCATCCGCCGCGCTGCTCGCCGCCGTCGCTACAGGCCGTTTCCAGCCAAGCCACCGCCACCGTTGGACGCGCCGTTGAGCGCGCGTTCGAACGAGCCGCCCCGCGCTCGTTTTGGCCCTCTGTGGCCGTTTTCCGCCGCTGTCCCGCACGCGCCGCCGCGTTTTGGCGTCGCCGGCGACGAGTCGCCAGCCAAGCAAACCCTCCTTCGACGTCGGCGGTGGCTTGCGACCACCGCCGACGAGTCCTCTTTCCCCGCGCGGTGGCTCTGCGGGGAAAGAGGGGTCGTCGACGAGTCCTCTTTCCCCGCAGAGCTTCCAGGCAAGCAAACCCTCCTTGATCATTCCAATATCGCCTATTTTTTCTCCCTCATGTTTGCATTAGAATTGCTACAATTGTTGTTCCGAAATACCTATTCTGATGCATAGCCTATTTTTGTAACTGCTGCTGATACCATACCTGTTATCCTATATGCTTAGTATAGGTTGGTTAGTAAACCATCTGAGGCCCCTCATCCTTGTCCTAGTTGCCCCGCTTTGTTACTGGTGCCCCGATCAATGTGATCGATGGGCTGAGGCCGACACATCACCACACACCCCTTTGGTTGCACTACTCTGCAGAGCTACAATCGAGTGCCGAGGGTGATACCTCTTACCTCACTCCTGATGTTGCCTCTGTAGTATAGCTAGTCGGTTGTGGGTTAACGAGGGTGATTCCTCTTTCACCACCGCCGATGAAGCTTCTGTCGTGCAACCCCTCAAGTGTGAATCCATCGAGGGTGATTCCTCCGGGTTCACCTTGACAGAAACACCGAGTGGGAATCCAACGAGGGTGATTCCTCGGATTCCTCCTTGATGTTATGGACACACGGTTACCATGTTTTTATTTCAGTCCCTGATTAAAGTCGGGTCGGCCCCGAGGGGTACCCGCGAGTGATGTGATGACGGGTTGACCATGAGGGTACCCGCGGAATAATTACGAGGCGCGGCCGGGCAGGCAGATTGCCTCAGGAGAGGGAGGAGAGGAATTGGGCCTGGCCCTTGCCGCAAGTCCTCGAGACGGGGCGACGGGACCACAGATCGTGGATCGCTGATTGTCACCGTGAGCTCCCAACACACTAATGGGTTAGGATATGTGATCTGAGTAGGCCTCTGGTCTTATCGCACTAACCACCACGCTGGAATAGTATGGGCACTCGGCGTCGTATGTATCAGCCGAAGTTCTTCAGACGTCAGCGATTGAGCGGCGCGCGCCCGGGTGGACCGCGAAAGCCTGCGTGTGTATACAGGGGCTAGGTCTGGTCCCGGCCGCCCACGCAACGCGCAGGAGTGCAAAGGGCGATGGGCCCAAGACCCCTGAGCGCTTAGGGTGTAGACCGGCGTGCTGGTCTCTCTGTTGAACCTAGGTAGGGCTACGGCGTGTCGATCAGCCGAGGCCGGGCATGACCCGAGCAAGTGTGTCCGGCCAGAGTTAATCGAGCGTGTTGGGTAAGTTGGTGCACCCCTGCAGGGAAGTATATCTATGCGAATAGCCGTGTCCACGGTAACAGGACGCTCGGAAAGTATCCCGATCTACTACAACTAGAACCGGAAACTTGTGATGCATAATAATATGTTAGCTGAAAGCACACTTGCTCCCTTGGTGGTTTTGGTAATTCATGCCAACATACATATTGTTAGACTAATGTTTTTATCTAGTGAATTTCAGACAAGTTCAACAACGGCGTGGTAGGGACAAGAGGACGTGGAACCCCTTCAAAATGCTAAGGACAAGGATTGGCAAAAGATCAAGACTCTACATTTTTGGTTTAGTGATCCAAGATCACATTGAGTCCATAGGAAAGCCAATACTATTAAAAGGGGATGAGGTGTTGCTTAATGGTCTTTTTGCTCAAGTGCCTAGTGACAGTACTCCTAAACCCTCAACCACTCTCTCTACCCAAATATGTCCAAAACCCACATTCCAACTCGGCCCCACCGAAATTTCCTATCCGGAGCCACCGAGTTCACCTAGACTTAGCCACTGCCAAAACCCTAACAAATCGGATCCACCGAAATGGATCTCGGTCCCACCGAGATGGCCTTGCCAACTCTCTGTGATCATTTGCACCTACTTCGGTCTCACCGAGTTTTGCAAATCGGTCTCACCGAGATAGCTTGCCAAGTCTCTGTTGCCTTATTGCTTCACTTCGGTCCTACCGAGTTGATGCAATCGGTGCCACCGAGATGAGGTTTGCCCTGGCCATTGCACTTCGGTCCATCCGAATTGTTCGTATCGGACAGGGGTCAACAGGAAGTTGGAGTTATGGAGGCAAACTTTGGAATCGAAAGGTTTTAGACTTAGTAGGACTAAAACCGAGTACATGAGGTGCGCTTTCGGTACTACTAGGCACGAGGAGGAGGAGGATGTTAGCCTTGATGGGCAGGTGGTGCCGCAGAAGGACACCTTTCGATATTTGGGGTCAATGTTGCAGAAGGATGGGGATATCGATGAAGATGTGAACCATCAAATTAAAGCCGGATGGATGAAGTGGCGCCAAGCTTCTAGCATTCTCTGTGACAAGAGGGTGCCACAAAAGCTAAAAGGCAAGTTCTATAGGACGGCGGTTCGACCCGCAATGTTGTATGGCGCTGAGTGTTGGCCGACTAAAAGGCGACATGTGCAACAGTTAGGTGTGGCGGAGATGCGCATGTTGAGATGGATGTGTGGCCACACAAGGAAGGACCGAATCCGGAATGATGATATACGAGATAGAGTTGGGGTAGCGCCAATTGAAGAGAAGCTTGTCCAACATCGTCTGAGATGGTTTGGACATATTCAGCGCAGGCCTCCAGAAGCCCCAGTACATAGCGGACGGCTAAAGCGTGCTGATAATGTCAAAAGAGGCCGGGGTAGACCGAACTTGACATGGGAAGAGTCCGTAAAGAGAGACCTGAAGGATTGGAGCATCAACAAAGAACTAGCCATGGACAGGGGTGCGTGGAAGCTTGCTATCCATGTGCCAGAACCATGAGTTGGTCGCGAGATCTTATGGGTTTCACCTCTAGCCTACCCCAACTTGTTTGGGACTAAAGGCTTTGTTGTTGTTGTTGTTGTTGGTCCCACCGAGATTCCTAAAGTTCATATCTTTTACACAGTTCGGTGCTACCGAGATTATGGTTTCGGTGCCACCGAGTTGGGTCAAAAGTGTGTAACGGTTGGATTTTGTGTGGAGGCTATATATACCCCTCCACCACCTCCTTCTCAGTAAGGAGAGCCATCAGAACGTGCCTACACTTCCACCATACATTTTCTGAGAGAGAACCACCTACTCATGTGTTGAGATCAAGCTATTCCATTCCTACCATTTGAATCTTGATTTCTAGCCTTTCCCAAGTTGCTTTCCATTCAAATCCTTCTTCCACCATAGCCAAATCTGTGAGGAGTTGTTTGAGTACTGGGAAGACTATCATTTGAAGCACAAGAGCAAGGAGTTCATCAACAACACACCGTCTATTACCTTTTGGAGAGTGGTGTCTCCTAGATTGGTTAGGTGTCACTTGGGAGCCTCCGACATGATGTGGAGTTGAACCAAGGAGTTTGTAAGGGCAAGGAGATCGCCTACTTCGTGAAGATCTACCCCGAGTGAGGCTAGTCCTTCGTGGACGTAAGCCATGGTGGAATAGACAAGGTTGCTTCTTCGTGGACCCTTCGTGGGTGGAGCACTCCGTGGACTCGCGCAGCCGTTACCCTTCGTGGGTTGAAGTCTCCATCAACGTGGACGTACGATAGCACCACCTATCGGAACCACACCAAAAACCACCCTGTCTTCATTGCGTTTGATCTTCCATACTCTATCCCTTTACTTTCCGTACTCTTGCATGCTTTACCATTTTCGCTGCTCAATCTCTAGATATGCATGTGTAGAAAGTATTGGAGTGATCTTAACTTGTGCCAAAATCTGCCTAAGTTCCAAGAGAAATTAAAAACTGCACTTTTGGCTAGTTAAGAGTCTATTCACCCCCCCCCCCTCTAAACCTATCTCCTCGATCCCACAATTGGTATCAGAGCTTTGGTCTCCATTGCCTTGGTTTCATCACCGTTGGAGGGAGATGGATGTGTCTACGTTGGGGAGTCTTAGACGTAGAGTGCCTATTCTCAATGGGGAGTATTACAACTTTTGGAAGGATGAAATGCTTGATATCTTTGATGAATTTAACTTGAGCAAGTATATTCATAATCCTTATGTGCCCCCTATTGATCCCTTGCATCCTACTCATGAAGAGGAAATTGACATGCTTCGTAATCTTAGAACCGTCAATCTTATCATTAGAGGATTACCTAAGGTTGTGCTTGGTTGTATGCAAAACTTTGAGTGTGCTTATACTCTATGGCATGACTTAGAAAAGCGATATCCCGATTACTCCTTAAAGAGTCTCGATAAGATTCTTCATAAGGCTGTTGCTTTTCACAAGATGAGTCCTAGTGATCCTAAGTTTGATGATTGCTTGTTTGAGCTTCGTGATCTTATGCGTGCCAAAGGAGATGTTAGAACTATTAGCAACATTATCATGGAAGCCATTAGAATTCATAAACTTGAACATTGTCATGATCATGAAACTAATGAATCTGTTGCCCTTTGTGATGATCACATGCATGATGATGATGATGTTGAGCATGACTATTATGATGAAGACGAAGACTTTGATATTGAATTTGAGAAGACCATGAGGAATCTCAGTCTTATGGCAAATCTTCGAGATTATATGGCCGGAGGAAAAGAGTGGATTCTTGATAGCGGTTGTACCGATCACATGACCGGAGATAGAGACATGTTTCGTGAGCTTGCTAAAAATGATGGTCCACGTAAGTATGTGACTTTTGGAGACAACTCCAAGGGTAAGGTACTTGGCCTTGGTAAGGTGGCCATATCCAATGATAGCTCCATACAAAATGTTATGCTTGTTGAATCTCTTGGTTACAATCTTCTTTCCGTATCTAGACTAGCCGATTTTGGTTTTAATGTTCTATTTACCAAAGTAGATTGCCAAGATTGTCGTTTCCCTTCTTGGAGGCGCTGCCATGGCCTCTATCCGTGCCCCTCTTCGAGCATCGGGGGAAACCCTTGGTCCGGTTCTTCGGATCGGATGGCGGCGGCATCACGACATTGCTCCCCTTCTTGAAGGCGCCATCTTGCTTGCTCGCGGCGTCCCTGGTGTTGGGGTTAAAGATGATCGACGCCTTGCCGGTTCGGCTTGCCCCTCTACCTGGGCTTGGCTTGGTGGTTTAGCTGTGTTTTTTTTTCTTTGTTCGGGCTTAGCATCCCGTGTCTATATGCTCTGGGTCCCATGTTCACGCCTTCTCCTGTATGCGTCCGTGCTATGTGTTGTACCCTCTTATGTACTCATTCTGCTTTCCTTCTATCAATGCAATGATACGCAAGCTTTGTGTATTCGCGGAAAAAAAAACTTCATGAGAAATATACCGCATCTACTAGAGGGCACATTTTCTCTCGCTATCTTTACAATTTATTCCTTATATTCCCCTGCATCGTCCTGCCAAATGATAGAATCATTTTTCTCTGAGTAATTTTTTCTCTAGCCAGAAAAAAAAACATGCACAGGTGCCACTAGAGGTCAAGTTTTTCATGTAACAAATGGACATCATGCTTCTTGCCATGTAGTACTTCCTACATCTATATTGTAGTGCATTAAGGCAAGAAACTGTGGAAGGAGCACTTGCCCTTCGCAATATGCAGTGTCTGTCTTTCGGTGGCTCATTTGACAAAGAAAAACTCCAAATAAATATGTGTTGTGTATTCTATATAACTGCAGCATTGCTGATTAATCACAGTACATGGATGAACCTCAAAAGTTTGTAAATTTTACAATACCTCCCAGAATTATTGCGCAAGCAAGCACGCCGAAACCCCTCGCGGCTTAAAAATAAGACGCAATTGATGAAAAGTGGAAGCTGCAATGCATATGCCTGCCAGATAAATGACAAACATATTAGAAAACATTAACAACGAGAAACAGCTGTAAGCATAGATGCAGGGTACAGAGGAAACCTTTTCTTTTTAGCAAAAAATGGAGGGTTCCCGATTCCACTTTCTCAGAGAAGACCGGTTAAGACCCGTCAGTTTTCCATTTTTTATCGATGAACTTCGCATTTTTCACATTTGACATATGGATCATAAATGATGCAACTATACTCTTATACGTATAACACACAGATTTAAAAGAGGGTTCGGTTGGGCTGTGGGAGAGAGGACTGACTGAACCAATACTGTGCACCAAAAAGACATAACCCAGTCCGGTTGTGGTTTACCAAACGATAGCCGCTGGTTTTCCAAACCCTGAACAGAGGGATAATTCTTCCATGTGTTCGTGTTTACTGAATCAGTCGTGCTTAATTACTAACGGAGAAGATGCCCAAGTCCCCAAAGCAGTTTGCCTTACAACCTTAATCACCAAGTAAGAAATATCATTCCAAAAAACCCTAACACAAACTAAGTCTGCTTAGCACAATCATCATTTGATAACTATACTGAGCCTGTTACACAAACAACGAAGGATCAATCTGGATCTATCTTAAAAAATAGAATGGAATTCAATGTTCACCAAAATGAAAAGATCCCGCAACTCCTATCTAGTAAAGAAACCAAACAATAGCAAGGGAGGCATGACGATGCACATGCATGAACGACTCAAATAACTGAAAGCAACCACTATGATTACCTCAAAGAACAAGATTGGGGTGCCGTCAGTTACCACGTATATCCACAAAGAAACAAACACGCTGCAAGACTAGAATTCAAATGGAATGCGCACTAATGCAAAGCTTGACGCTGCATTTCAACTCCAAAGCACCAAATGTCATCATGGGACTAGCTCCACATCAAGGAATGAAATCAACAAATCGATTGCTCGCTTCATTTCAACAAACTGCGAAAGGAAGAAAGGAGCAAGGGAGATCCGCACCGCGCAGTCGTCGGCGCTGAGCTGGCGCACGAACCAGCCGTTATACAAGAAGGGGATGACCCTCGAAAGGAACTGCACCGCTACACGCACGAGCACTGAGCATTAGATCTCCGAACCAAAGTAACCCTCGATCGGAGGGGGGGCGGGAAAGGGAGGCGAGGGAGGCGCACCGAAGTTGTACTTGAATACAGCCATCACAGCAGCTCCTGCGGCGGAGTCACGCTGAGGGGACACGGCTCCGGCAGTCCCCACGGCGCCAGCGAGCAGCGCCATGGCCATCATCGCAGCGCGAGGGCGAAGAGTCCAGCGGCGGTGAGGGATACTGCCTAGTACGCCTACCTGCCTCACGTTTAGAGCGTGTGCAATGTTGGGACCCATGTCAGCTAGCCTCTCCGTCCGGCGCGGCGCGCATGGCTGAGATGCGTCGTGGCAACGCGCAGCTCAAGCAGCAGAAAGCGGAGCGGGCACTAGCGGTAGGAGGAGAGATGCTCTATGCAGGAGGTGTAGGGGACACTGGCGGTGGCGGGGACGGAGAAAGGCGATGCGCGGCCGGCCAGAGGCAGCGGGCGTGCCGGCGTCGGCTGCCGGTGCCGGATCAACAGACAGGAGGCAACAGATCATGGCATTGCAGGAGGGTGGACACGATACTTGCTCATGCGCCAATAAAAACAAGTTTGGCAAATGTTTATATCAACAATCTTCGACTATCTTAATGCATAAGAGCATCTTAATGCATAAGAGCATCTACAGCCGCCGGGCGCCTCAAAACCCCCTCAAACGCCCGGGCGCCCGGTCACCGACCGGTCACGATTTTTCGACCCAACCGGGCGCCTAAACGGGCCTCAAATGCCCGGGCTGACCGGCACCCCTCATATCCAGCCCAAATATGGGGCGGATATGGGGCGCCCGGGCACGCCCGCCACGTCGGCCTGGCCCGAACTGGCCCGCCTCGACCCCACATATATTCCTCCCGATCCGGTCGCCGGACCAAACCCTAACCACTTCACTCCACTCCCCTCTGCCACCCAAGCTCACATGCACCGATCTCCGGCATGGCGGGGAGCGGATCCGAGTCCTTCACCTCCAGATCCGTCGACCCCGAGCTCATCCCATGCGGCCCCGAGGAGGAGATGGCCGTCCGGCTTGCGCTCCGCCGCTCTCAGGACGAGGCCCGTGCGAGGCAGCGCGCGGACTCCTTCCGTTGGGAATCCATCGCGTCCGCCCAAATGGCGCATGGATGGAGGCGGTGCGGTCCGCCTGGCGTCCGAACGCGGTGGCGGACGCGCAACCCCTCCGTTGGCGCGCGGAGCAGCAGGACGCGCCATGGTTGCCGTCCGATGCAAACATGGCGCGGCGTGCCCCGCGCGCGAGGGAGCGGGCGCGGGAGGCGGCGGCAGCCCTCGCGGCGGCGGACGTCGGCGAGGCGGAGTCGCATTCTCCGGCGCCCCGTATGGTGCAGTCCGGGCACCGCAACCGCGTCGTGGTGGATGTCGGCTCGTCTCAGGACAGATCCATCATCGATCTGACGTCCACCGGCACCGTCCGGGTTACGGGCTCCGACGAGGAAGAGTAGGGCATGGGAGACGGCGGCGCCTTGAGTCCCGTGAGTCCGCTCGTGTCCCATGCTCTACTCTACCTTGCCGGCGACCGGACCAACACTCTGGGGAGTGCAGCCGGCCGCCGGACATGGGCACGGCGGAGCCGGACGAGCTCCGCTTAAAGATCGGTTTACGTTGCATGTAATAATATGGATTTGAGGTTTTCTAATTTGAGGTATCCGGATGTGAAATGCATTATTTGAGGCGTGACCGGTCAGTGTCCGCGGACGCGTTCGGGCGCGTCCGCGGGCGTTTGAGGGGCCGGATTTGCCATATGTGGCTGTAGATGCTCTAAGTTTTCACATATTCTTCGATAATCAAATGCATCGACTCAAAATTACTAATACCAAAGGTTTAAAAAGAATGAAAATTTATTGGGAACACAATGATAATCATATGCGCAATATATAATAGTAAAAGGGCCCGTGCGTTGCAACGGGAGAAACAATCCTTGCACGTCCTAGTCTGTTTTTCCACTTCTCCTGCTCACCACCGTCGTCGATGATGGTCACATCGCACGTATTCACAATGAATGTGATCAACCCCAAGGCGATGAGCTTGGTCATTACACCAGAGGGGGCATAGTTTCCTGAGGGGGCAAAAGACTCTTCTGTTTTTCCGATTAAGCCCCTCCTCAAAAAAATCTTCACAGATTGCTTGTGCATTACACTCTAGCACATCGCTTTTGCGAACCCCCCCCCCCCCCCCTAGCATCGGCTTGTAATTCCTCGGACCTATAATGATAGTGGGTGCCATTTTTGTCTCATCTTTTATTTTCAATGAAATACATGATAAAAGACATAAAAAAAGAGTAGATCTTAAAATGAAATTAAAAAGAAAACGGTTGGAGCTAAAAATCACTACAGAACCAACGGGAATATACTAAAATGCATTTGACATACTGCCATAGAGTATTTTATCATTATGCATAAATTGTGGTATAATAAATTTTTCGAGATGGAAAGGAGCCTAAAAGAATATTAGGCGAGCGTGGGAATTACCGAATTAAAACAAAGTGGTAAAAATCATCCCAACTTTTGGTAACAAAATGAGTGGCACATATTATTACTGAAATTTGTGTGCAGATCAAAAAGAGCAATCCGCTTTAGTACCAACTTCCAATTTGCACCGTTTTTCAACTTGTATAATGTAATGTAATCATGTGTCCAGAAGGAATAGCTTCAAAAAAATCAGAAATAGCTAACACTGACCCGAAATCATCATTATAGGTACATCTGATCGTGATTTGAGTTCCAGCTAAACAAAACCAGCCCTTAGCTAGAAAATCTATAAACACAGTTATTCTAAAGTTTTTAACCCGGAATTAAATTTACCTTTGGCCATGAAGAAGAATATATTTTGGTAACAGGGCCGGTCCTGAGATTTCGGGGGCCCGGGGCGAAACGAGAACTCGAGGCCCTTGGTATTTTCTATCTTACAAGAATTTTTTTTGTTAGGTCGCCACTTTTCTGAAACCCTGCATACACTCTTTTACAACATTGTCAATGTCATGTTCTTTCTTACTTTTTCTTGCGGGTGCTCGAGCTTATCCAAATAATCCAACAAAATTAACCACGTTATCTGCCTAAGATTTAATTATATAGTAGTAGTATACTGGGCTATGTTTTGACATTTAATTGCTGGGTTTTCCAAAACAAAATGTAAGTAATTTCACATTACAAAATCCCAGAAAACACTATCTTCAGCACACAATTTAACAACCCATGAGGCAGAAAGCTAAAAGCTAATAAGAAACTTTCCTTGAACAAGAATTGTACATGGTATCTGTTGTACATACCTAGATGCCGCAGATGTAGTACCCGTACTGAACCCTCAAGCCATCCACGGGTTAGCTAACCGGACTCCTGGGAATGAAGGCTGCGTTCGTGAAGACCAGCATGTTCGTCATGTCCGGCCGGAAGAAACTACTCGGCTCCGTCCAGCGCCGCACATCTCATGCAGCAGCAGCAGCAGCACTCGATGCAAGCAAAATCCCGGAGACGACGCTGTACCAGGCGGCGGCGGCCAGCGCGTGTATCCAAAAACCAAAAACGATGAGATCCCTGAGACGGCGCCGAATATCGTAGATCAGGCGTGAAAATTTCTTTTTTTAGATCGCAGGAGGTGATCACGCCGTAGATCAAGCGTGGAAGTTGTCGGAGGTGATCTCGGTGTGGAAGTTGCGTTCTGCGCTGCTGTTTCTACTATTACTTTGGGCCTCTCCAGTACAAAGCCCATCGCATACCTGGGGCCCCCCTGGCTTTGGGGGCCCGGGGCGGCCGCCCCTCTCGCCCCCCCTCAGGGCCGGGCCTGTTTGGTAACCTAGTATCAAGAGACAATATCATTTTGGAATAGATCTTTTGAACAGTGATTCGTTTGAACTATAAAACAAACGTTGACTTCCTCTGAATTCTGAAGTGAAAAGGAAACTTATTGTGTCAGCTACACCTAGCTAGCTAGCGCCTTGCTGCAGCAGTAGCAGTCGCCACAGCTTCCTCCGCTGCGAGCCGCTGATGCAGCCTGTTCATAACTTGATATACTCCTCTGCAGCCACATCAAAACAATATGTCACTTCAGAGGAAGCCGGGGATGTTTGTTTAGGCTTCTAATGCAAATGGAGCCGGGGAGCCTTTCCCTGTTGATCTAAAAAAACAAAACAATATGTCCTTAGAATTTTGAAAAACAATTTACCACTCGAACAATTTTGCAAGTAGCAAAATAATATTGAAAGTACTCAAAAGTACATCTTCTATGCCATGTTGAAAGACCAATCTCATAATTCACAAAAGGTATTTCCTAACAAATGAAGAGGCATCTCTGAAGGTTGCTGAAAATGGAATTGGCAGGAAAAAATGGCACTCTAATCTCCATGTTTTTTCCTCGAAGTCAGGCCAGTATGCACCTTAGCAACACGAATTTAGACCTGCTAAAACACTGGGCAGTGTTTCAGGAATCTGTACAATAATGTCAAAGGGAAGGTAATTTAAGATGGCATCTAATTAGTTCAGTAGTGCTAAAAAAATTAATTAGTTCAGGAAGACAACAGAACTTTAAAGATAAGTACATGTATAGTTCAACATTAAGAGATGAGCAAGTGAAGAAACAAACTGGCACCTTGGACGGAATTTTAACAGGAACAAAACTATCACTGAACTTGTTCATTTTTTTAGCAATTCCATGAATGCAGAATCAGGGAAACATTGGTCAAACAGTTTTGGTTAAAACATCTTTTCAAGCAGTCAATAATTCCAGCTTGTAAATCGCATAAATTTCTCAAAAAACATAATAAGTAAACATGAACATACTCTTACTTCTTGTTCCAACATCAAGAAATAAGGATTGGGCGCATATTGGCTACATCTCTGTCGGGCATCGTGGCCTCATATTGGAAATTGCTTCTGTGCTTAATCTGCCGGGTGTCCAAGCGCCTACTGGATGTCGTTTGTGTGTGTATGTGAGCATCTAAAAAAATAAGTCAATGGTGCATCATGTTAAAGGAGAAGAACAATTATTCTATCGAAGAACATCAGCACATAATCCAACTTGATCTTAAGTCCACATGTCCTGGAAACCAAATCCATTTTGAGTAAACATAATTAAAATATGAAAATTGATTGAGCTATAATAGTTTTGATTTATTTTTATAGTTCTGTAGTTCTGCTAAAAAGCAAGTTGGAAACTATTATTAGCGAAACATTTCAGCACCTACTCAATGTTTATATCCAAAATTTAAGCATCCAGTTTGTTAGACAAAAAAAATGCAATCAACATCATGAACAACTCTCCATAACTTAATTTCCTAGATAAATTGGACTGTACAACAGGCTCACTTTTGAAAACAAATTACACCGGGCCTGATACACCAAAGAAGAACCTGAAAAAAAATGAAGTTCAACTCCTCATAAGCATAACATCAAACATGCTGTGGGCGGAATCTCAAGAACTGAAGCACACATTTATTTGGGAATAATGCAGTTGCCGATCCGAGAGAGAGAGAGAGAGAGAGAGAGAGAGCTCCTGAGGGAGAGGAGCAGCAGCACCAGCCCATGACCACCAGTACAGAGGGAGATGAGAGGCAGCTCTACCTGTTGCAGCGTGTGCGTAGCAAGTGACCAGAGAGCAGTAGCTATCCGCAGCAATGAACAAAATAGCGCGCTATCAAATATAGCGTGGCCCTTCTCCAAATGCTACACAAGTTATAGCGTGCTAATTGCGTGCTATATTTCAAAATAGCGTTTGCAATTTTATTTTATTTTGCCAAAATAGCTGGTTAGCAAGGAAATTACAGCAAGAAAACAAGTATACAGCAAAGAAGTTGACATGGATATACATGCTGCTGATTGTCATAAGTACATGTTGCTGATTGTCATATTCAGAGAAGTACTATATATTTTAAACATCAGCCATAACCAACAGCTAGAATTTTACTTGCTTCCACTCTAAATTCATATTGAGAAAAGTACTCTATATTTGAGTGGAAGCACAAATTTTAAACTGAATTTTGAGCTGTAGCCAATCTATTTACCCTGCAGCCAGTATTGGAAATAAAGCACTATCTAACTTAATGGCTTGCTGTTCCGGTTCACTGAAACCGAATTATCACAAGAAGATATTTTAGTTCAGTACAGAAACTTTGCATTCCTCCGTGGGTATGGGTATGAAACTTAGTCGTACATAGAGATGCAACTTACATAACTATAATTGATAGTTCATTAGATCATATTTTTTTTCTACAATATGACCATTACATAGATTGAGACCTTCATGACATATAAATTGAAAGAAGGACCAAAATGCCAACTTGCCTGGTCATGTTGCTTTGTACATGAGCTTGTCAACATAATTTTATAATACCTTACCAACACATAAGGGCTATCATGTATGAGATTAGGATCAACCTTCCTCATTAAAAGTCTGGATCCACACAAGTCTGCCAAGATATCTTCTTTCAGTATAATTAAAGTAAAAAAAAATCATAACAATATCGGCAGCAAGATGCAGGTATCATTTACAGACTGTTCTTTCCATACATGAACATTCAATCTCTACATGTATGGCACTGCAATGTGTCAAAATAAGCATTTCCATATAGAGAAAGAGATATGATAAATGTGAATCAATGAGTGAGATATACCAAGCAAGCAAATTACCAAATATGAAGCAAGCACTAACTATATTTTTTAAACTATTGCAGATGAAATCGAGAAAAAGAACTCAATGCCCTACCTATAAATCAAACTAAACCCTCGGTGTTTTAAGTACCTTCCAATTAGTTCAATTTGCATGTTCGGTGCATCATGCATGCTTTACTTCTTGATACAGAATGAATTAAAGGGGAATTTATTCGATTGAGATGTAGCTAGCTTCTGGGATCAGTCTCTGATCAATAGCAAATAAAGTTATTTGCTCTGAAGAAAAGAATGGTTAGCAAGTCAATTGGTCGTCAAAAATAAAAACCAAGAGGTTGTGCATCGTGGAACAAAATATTGGACTGCTAGATTGAAGAACGTTAGGTGAGAATCCCCAAATCTTCAAACCATAGTCACCTGAGAAGGGAGGGAGAGGCAAAAGAGATCGAGATGCTTACCCTGGAAATGAGAACATCCCGCTGCAGGCCGGGCTTAATGGAGAAGGAGACGTCATGCTTTGCCGGAGCAAGAGATAATATTGGTGTGGGAGGACACAATGGCACCGCCCGTGCTCCCTGAGGCCAAGGCCTCCCCCCTCTAAGCATCCATGCGGCAACCTTTGGTAGGACGTGCCGGCGGCGATGTCGTTTGTGGTATAGAAAAAATACGACTACTAACTGAAGTGATTAGAAATATGCCATAGTATTGTGCAAGGAATATGAATAAAATAGCGAGAAGGGCGATGTGCCATGAAATATTTGAATGACCCAACTATACTACTATATATATATATATATATATAGAAAGTCTATTCATCACACAGGGTGCAGAATAAGTTATTCTTCACCCGAGGTAATCCTACGATCATTTCATAAATAAATTACATTTCAAATACAAATAGTTACATTCATATTGATTCATTGTGTAAAATTTAGCATAAGAAAAAAAATATAGGTCATAAGACCAGAAAAATTGCATTTTATGTATATTTTACACTATGTTTTTACATTTTTAATTTTACGTAACATAAAATATTTTTTACGGCGATTATATATTTTCTTACGTTCTCTTTTTACGTCTGAAATAAGACAAAATTTACGGTACGTAAAATTACGGTGCATTGATGTTAAAATAGAAGGGGGTGAAGAATAACTATTCCTCACCCAGGGCGACGAAATAGTTACATTCATATTAATTATATATATATATACACGAGATATGTAACTTCCGAACGTTCTGCTTTTAGGATCAGATCCGAACGCTTCGGCCGCCGTTCGATCCGCACGCGAGCGCTTCGTTCACTCATGCATGCATGGATTAGAGAAAGGAAGAAGAATCACGCGCATGTCGCTTTCAGTTTAAACACGCCCAGGCAGCCACTTACATGCATGCATGGAAAGAAAACAAAAATGCTGATGTCATCAAAGATTCTTCCAAATGCGAAAATTCAAAATGTTTTGTAGCTCAAACCGTCGCTCCGATCGAAAAACTGTTTTCACATAAAAGAGTCGTCGCGACGAGAGCTTCAAAACTAGATCCCATGTTGATATGTTCCGACGACTTTTTTTTTGGGTCAAAAGTTATCAGGCCAGGCTAAGTAAGTTATCATGTCTGTGGTACATAAGATACCATCTTGTTTATATAGAAATTACCACCCCTCGGGGAATGTTGAAAACATATCCCGATAACTTCTGTGTGTAATAACATGGTAATATACGCACCGCAGACATGATAACTTAGGTACAAACACCTCGGTAACTTTAACTGGGAATTTTTTTTATTGAAAACATACCCCCGGCAACTTCTGTATAAATAGCATGGTAATATACGCACAACCGAGCTGATAATTCACGTACAAACGTCGCGGTAACTTTTTGACCCGGAGGAAAAGCTGTTGAAAAACATATTCCCCGATAACTTTTATGTAAATAGCATGCTAATATACACACAATAGAGTTGATAACTCACATACAAACGCCGCGGTAACGTTTGACCCGGGAAAAAAAGTTGTTGAAAAACAAACATGGTAATATACACACATCAGAGATGATAACTTACTTAGGCCAGGTCTGGTAACTAAATGCATGCACTAGAGAAAGGTTGGAATACCATTTTTCATGCCCGATAATTTCTATGAAACAGCTTGGTAACTTATGTGTTACAGACGTGATAAATTACATAGCCCATGCTGATAACTTTTTACCCGAAGAAAAATTTCGTCGGAATATACCAAATGGGATCTAGTTTCCAAGGTCTCGTTATGACGAATCTTTTATGTGAAGAAAGTTTTTCAATCCGGCTGACGGTTTAAGCTACAAAACATTTTGAAGTTTTAAAATAGGGAGAATTTAGGATGACATCAGCGTTTTGTTCTCTAGTGCATGCATGCATTTACACGTGGAAAGAAAGGTTGGAAGACCATTTTTCATGCCCGGTAATTTCTATGAAAACGGCTTGGTAACTTATGTGTCACGAAGTGATAACTTACGTTGCCCATGGCTGGTAACTTACGTTGATAACTCACGTACAAACACCGTGGTAAGTTTTGACCCAGAAAAATAGTTGTTAAAAACAATAGTCCACGGTAACTTCTGTGTAAATCGCGTGGTAATATACTCAACCATACCTGATAACTTAGGCACAGACACCACGGTAACTTTTAGCCGGTGATTTTTTTGTTGTTGAAATACACACACGGATAACTTGTATATAAATAACACGATAATATACATACAACAGAGATGATAACTCATGCACAAACACCCCAGTAGCTTTTTTGAATGGGAAAAAGGTTGTTGAGAAATATATCCCGATAACTTGTGTGTAAGTAGCATGGTAATATACACCCAATGAAGGTGATAACTCACATACAAGGCACGATAACTTTTTGACTCGATGAACACACTCAATAACTTCATAATTTCTGTGTAAATAACATGATAATATATGCACAACACAGCTCATAACTTATGTACAAACACCACGACGCAACACACGCCTAAATGAGCCTGGCCCGACACGACCCGCAAAGTTCCGTTTATAAGTGGGCCATGCCACGTCAGCATGTGGACCTCACTCGGCCCAGGCACGACATGGGTGGTAGATGGTGGTATTGCAGACATGATAAATTTACTTGCAAATCATGTGGCATCTTTCAACTCAGGCAAAAAAAGTAGTTGAAACATGCCCCGATAACTTCACTATAAACAACATGATAAGTTATGAATTGTAGGCGTGATAGTTTACGTAGTTCACACGTGGTAACTTTTGACCTGAAAAAAAAATCGTCGAAACATACCAATATGGGATCTAGTTTCGAAGATCTCGTCGCGACGAATCTTTTATGTGAAAACAGTTTTCTGATCAGAGCAACGGTTTGATCTACAAAACATTTTAAAATTTCAAAATATGGAGAATCTAGGATGGCATCAACGTTCTTTGTCATCTAGTGCATGTATGCATGTGCACGTGGGAAGGTTCGAAGACCATTTTTCATGTCCGGTAATTTCTATGAAAATAGCTTGGTAACTTTTGTGTCGCAGACGTGATAACTTACGTAGTCCAGACGTGGTAACTTTTGACCTAAAAAAAAAGTCGTCGAAACATATCGACATGGGATCTAGTTTCGAAGGTCTCGTCACGACGAATCTTTTATGTGAAGACAGTTTTTCAATCCGACCAACGGTTTGAGCTACAAAACATTTTGAATTTTGAGTTTCAATGAAAACTTTTGTGATGTCATCAATTTTGTTCTTACGTGCATGCAGGTTACGGCTGAATTCATTTGGTAATAAAATAATCATCTTACATGAGGTTTGTTTTAGCGAGTTTTGCATGCGATCGCGAGGCTACAACGCGCTTCGTGCACTCGGCCTCGATCGTTCGGATCTCTACATATAATCCGAACGTTTGGAAGATATAACAGTATCTTCGAAACTAGATCCCATGTTGGTATGTTCCCTCGACTTTTTTTCAGAGTCAAAAGTTACCACGCCTAGGCTACATAAGTTACCACGTCTGTTGTATGCAAGTTACCGTGCTATTTTCACAGTTACCGGGGTTATGTTTTTCAACAACTTTTCTTCCCTTGGTCAAAAGTTACCGCGATGTTTATACGTAAGTTGTCGGGTATGCGGTTCCTATATTAACGTGTTACTTTCACATAAGTTACCGGGTTATGTTTTTCAACAACTTTTTTCTTCTTGGTAAAAGGTACCGCGGTGTTTGTATGTAAGTTATCAGGTCAAAAGTTACTATGCATGGGTTACATAAGTTACCACCCTTGCGACATGCAAATTATCGTGCTACTTTCACATAAGTTATTGGGGGTATGTTTTTCAACAACTACATTTTCCCCCTTGATCAAAGTTGCCGCGGTTTTATACGAATGTTATCGAGTATGCAGTTCATATATGACCATGCTATATTCACATAAACTACCGCGGGTATGTTTTTCAACTACTATTTTTTTCCTTGGTCGAAATTATCATGATGTTTGTACATAAGTTACCGGGTATGCGGTTCGTATATTATCATGTTATTTTCACATAAGTTACTAGGGGTATGTATTTCAACAAAAAAAATCTTGCTTGGTCAAAGTTACCGCGATGTTTGTACGTAAGTTATCGGGTATGCGGTTCGTATTTTACTGTGCTATTTGCATAGAAATTACCGGGGTGTGTTTTTGAACAATTTTTTCCCCTTGGTCAAATGTTATCATAGTGTTTGTACTTAAGTTATCTTGTATAAGGCTTGCATATTAATATGCTATGTACATAGAAGTTATCAGGGTATATTTTTCAACAACTTTTTCCCGCTTAGTCAAAAATGTTACCGCGGTGTTTGTACTTAAGTTTTCATGTATGGGGTTCGTATATTACCATACTATTTACATAGAAGTTATCGAGAGTATGTTTTTCGACACCCCCCCCTCCCCGGCTCAAATTTACCGTGGTTTTTGTACATAAGACGTAAGTTATCAGATATGAAATTCTTATATTACCATGTTAATTTCACGCAAGTTACCGGGGGTATATTTTTCAACAACTTTTTCTCTCCTTGGTCAAAGTTACCACATTGTTTGTACGTAAGTTATCAGGTATGCTCTTCGTATATTATCATGTTATTTTTAGATAAGTTACCGAGCGTATGTTTTTCAACAACTTTTTTCCCTTTGGTCAAAGTTACAACAGTGTTTGTATGTAAGTTATCGGGTATGCGCTTCGTATATTGCCATGCTATTTTCTCATAAGTTACCGAGGGTATGTTTTTCAACAATTTTTTTCCCTTTGGACAAAGTTACAATGGTGTTTGTATGTAATTTATCGGGTATGCGGTTCGTATATTACCATGCTATTTTCTCATAAGTTATCGGGGGTATGTTTTTCAACAACTTTTTTCCCTCTTTGGTCAAAATTACCGCAATGTTTGTACGTAAGTTATCAGGTATGCAGTTTTGTATACTACCATGATATATTCACATAATTTACCCGGTGTATGTTTTCCACAACTTTTCCCCCGGCATCAAAAGTTATCATGGTGTTTGACGTGAGTTATCAACTTTCTTATGCATAAATTATCATGCTATTTACACAGAAGTTACCGGGTGTATCTTTTCAATAATTTTCTTCCACATGGTCAAAGTTACCATGGTGTTTATACCTAGGTTATCAGGTCTATGGTGTTGTATGTTATCATGCAATTTGTACTTAAGTTATCACGTCTGTGGTGCATATATTATCATGCTATTTACATAGAATTTACCGTGGGTATATTTCCAACAGCTTTTTTCCCCATGTCAAAGTTACCGTGGTGTTTTTGTGTAAATTATCAGATGTGCAATGCGTATATTACCGTGCTATTTACACAGAAATTACCGGTGATTTGTTTTCAGTAACATCTTTCCCCGGGTCAATAACATTTCTTACCGCGAGTTTAGTCGACTCTTGGGTTCAGTTATGTGTGTGGGGTTGCTGTGGCTGGAGTCTGTACACTGGCCATTAGTTAAGAAAGAAAAACAATGGCCATTAATCAGGCAAGAAGAACAAATCTATTTCTCTCTCTCGTATATTTTCTTCTCCCCAAGCTCTCACCTGCCCCCGACCCCCATCCTTGTTCATGTGAACTCGGTCTCACACCCAGCCATCATACTGAGGCCTGATATGGTAATGCTTCAACAACTTGAGTTAGTCAGGAATGCTTCAACAACTTTTTTTCTCGAGTCTTACCAGATACTCCCTCCGTTCCTCTATCTAAGGTGTATTTTTTTTTTACAAAAATTTCAGAATGTAAGGTGTATTTGTTGTAATCTCACATAATCCCTCTTCTACCCCTCCACCATCACGTACATGGAAGGTAACGTCCTGACGTTAAAATCAAGCCAACCAATTAATGCGTGTTAGTTAGGAAATGAATCATGCAGATCAAAGCCTTTCTCTAGCGAACAAACAATTCCCAAGCGGACACCCTTTCTCTGCCACAATGGATGCGTTCACACTTGAGGAAGAAAGGATCAACTCGTTGCTGCATGTTTTCAGCCAAGAGGATGACCCGGCTATGGAATTCTTCAGTGAGGTGCAAGAGACGGATGAGTCCTTAGGCCTATTTAGTGAGGTAGAAGACCGCGGCCAGCGTCTCGCCGAGGACTCCTCGCCTGCGTTGTCCAGCGATGTCAAGCTCGCCGACCAGATTTTGCATGACGCGGCCGCGGCCGATCTCGGCGGCGTCGGACATGCCGGGTTATTACGCACAAATGGTGCTCAACATCCGGTCTGCAAGTTCTTCCAAGGCGGGAATCGTCGCCGTCAACAAGGCCGTGAAGTGCTCGGCATCGGTACGCTACGTATCATCAGACATAACTTTAAGCATGGCATGTCAAGCAATGCTCGGCTCGATGACCTTTGTCGTAGCTATGGAATATCCGTCATGTCAAACAACATGATACAGTTTGGGTTAGTTGCATTTATACCTTTGATACTAAATTAAGTTCTTGTTCATATGTGTACATGTATGACATCCCTTGTTCTAATTTTTAGCGCCAGAACTGGAGGCATCGATCAAGTGGAGCACAAGTATGAGGAGGAGAACGATAAAAGTGATGTGGTGAATGACAAGGCCATCAAGTTTGATGAGGTCGATAGTGATGCCGAAACTATCGATTTAGAGTTTGAAGAATTGCAAGCTGCCAAAGCAAGTGAAGTGCATGTGCAACGATTTTATGCCCCAGATTCAATGCCAGACTCGGTACCCCTTGGGATGGAATCATATAGGGATTTCATACTAAAGTCCTTGATGACATCATATGATCCGAAGATGATGAAGAAATGAACAAGTAATCAACGGCGCAACTACTCTATGTTTAGCACTCAACGTTTGGTGTGATTTCATCAATTGTAATGGTGCCCAAAATCTTTTTTGTATTGCTTGAATATGTTAAGCGACATCATACATTAATAATGGCATGAACGAAGTTTATTACTCACATGTAATGAACGAAGTATGTTTGTTCTTGTTACTTGGGACGTGCTACTCACAAACAATGAACAAAGCATTCACCTAACGGTCGATGGGATCGAGTATTAAACATCGGAAAACAAAGAACATCGAGTTCACTAAAATTAGTCCATGGCATGGACTAATAAACATCACAAAATAAAAAAGAACAAGTTCGCTGACATTATGAATAATGATAGAAGTACAGCATGAGTATGTTTGAATTCAGTACTGTATAATTATGCGAGTTCACTTGGATTATTAATGAAAAGAAGCAACGACAAGTACATCAAGCATCTGGAAGGGCCTCAATAGCAGCGACCACAACATCAGTATCGCACGGTAGTACGTCCGGAAGCAATTCGAGTGCCGCCAGAAATGACTTCCTCATGTGTGGAATCTTGTACCGGTTACCTCCTTTCTGCTTCAGTACCTCGCGCATGTAGGACTGTAGGGTAAGAAAAATACGGTTGCTTCTCTCGGCTGGGTACGTGTCATATGCTTTTTGCACCTTCGCAACAATATCAGCAATTTTACCGGGTGACATCTTCTCAAAAAGTGCCTGAAGTGCCGCGAAGAATCCTAAGTCAAGAATGTTCAGATCAGGTGAGTTCGGCGGCTGACATGTAAGCCTAATGTCCCACCCGTCCGCCTGTGCCGCTGCACAGAACACACTGTCATTCACAGAAATATGGGTCTTTGCATTATCTTGCTGAATGTAAATTGTGCGTCCGCGTTCCGAAGGTGGCCACAAAGCCTTGATGGCGGGCAGAAGCTTGTTGACCATATAATCTCTACTGACATCCTTCGTGACCGATGGCAAAACCTTGGTTATCTCTTCCCCCCTTGCTCGGTAAGGGCTACGCCTCTTTGCAAAGTCCTGATATGTGAATGGCCAAATTCCAATCTTGCCATCAAATGTCATGACACCATGAACATCATAACGAGGCCTAGCTACCGCTGCCAAGAACATCACTTTCTCTATAAATCCTTTGCTCTGTGTGCTGCGATAGGGTTCATCTTCATCGGGTGCCAAGTAGTAGTTCTGAGTACCTTTAGTGCGGTAGAACCACTTCTCATCGATATGGATGACATTGTACATGCCTTTAAACGTGGGTTCTTCTGGCACGCTTAGTTCATCCAACATGGATAAACAAAATCGAATCCGTCCTAGCTTGTTATCCTCGGTCAATGTGGATTTAATTGAGTTTGTATGACGCTTCAGTCTGCCCTCCTTCAACCTTCTCCATAAGGTTGTCTTCGCCATTTGAAGCTCATTGGAAAGATCTTTGAGCGTAGTTCTTTTGCTCAAATCAATCTTTTTTATAGCATCCGAATCAAACGGTATCTTCTTGCGGCCACAAGTTTTTACCCTTTTGTTTGCAACTCCTTGGATACCACCGGCTCGCTTCCCTTTCAACCATATGTTTTGCACAGTCCGGTAAAGAACTTGACAAGGTTTTGCCACTGAATAACTCACCCCTTGGGTTAGTACGCCTTGATTTGTCCGCTCTAATAGCATGGCATAAATTTCTTGCTTTTGATTGTCTGGGTACCATCTTCGCTTCTTTTTTTGTGTACCATTTGAGCCTACTGAACATTCAGAACAAGAACTGAATTAAATTACGGTAACTTGAACAACCTTCAGTTAACATGAATGAACTAACTTTGTTAAGAAATTAACACGAACTCAGTATGACACAATACTCATAATGATAACAACACATGGCCTAACTTAAATTAGTTATGGAGTAGACTAACCATTGTTGTTGCCGTTGTCACCCACTTCAGCTTGTACTCCATGATTACTCTCCGGAACAACATCTTTGTTCAAGTCCACACGGATGCATGGGTTAACATTGCCGGCAGAGCTGGTTGCATGACTACCGCTGTCATTTAGGGAGGATGGAACACCTTCGGTCCGGTCGACTTGGTTAACATTGCCAGCGGGGCTGGTTGCATTATTGCCGCCGCCATTTAGCGAAGATTGAACAACTTCGTCATGGTCGTCTTGGCTGACATTGCCGTCGGGGCTGGTTGCATCAATGCCGCTACCATTTAGCGAAGATTGAACACCTTCGCTACGGCCGCCTTGCCACTTCGTGAGAGCCGGGCGCATTCTACTGCGACCAGTCAAGCCCAAGCGTCGACGACCACGTCGAGCGTCACTGGCATCCCCGACGGCATTGTCGTCACCTCCTGGGCCACGCCCGTTTACAGGACCAGCAAGTAGCGCCGCACGCACACGTTTAAGCACGGCATCCTTTGCACTGCGAGCACGTCCAAGGCCTGTGTACATATTGGCAGCTTCTTCTCCTTCCGAGCCATCGCATCCACAACCAGCATCCACTCCGTGGCCAGAGTCGCCAGAGTCGTGTTCGGACAAAGGACCTACCGCAGCAACTCCTTCGTCAACAGTGGCAAAGTTCGCGACATGGCAGGGAAACATGATAGCCTTTCCCTGGATGAATACTTCACCGGTACGGCGCGCACGAGAATCAATGAGAATGCGTTCGTCGTCAAAGAGATAGGCCCTGGTGGTACCAAGCCGGATCACCCCCGGATAGAATGTCTGGCTACTTTTGCGCGACACCGTCGTGCAAAAGGACACGGGCCACCACTTGTCCGGTGGATTCACCGGCGGCTTGCAGTGTATTTCGTCCTCTGCGTGGCCTCGTCCACCGGCGCCTCGACGATCGACCTGTGCATAAATTGTGACACAAGGGGTCAAGTACTAGACGATCTCCATAGTTGAAAAAGTATTGAATGCATACAGTACGTACATGTGGCTCCGGAGACAGCGTTGCATCCACTGCGTGGCCACGTCCGCCGGCGCGTCGCCCTCGTGCGCGTCCGCGCCCGCCGGCGAGTTCGCCGTTCCCGCGTCCGCGCCCCCACACTGCTTTGGCCGGCATGCGTACGCCAAGTCGTCCGTGCCCGGCAGCAGCACCTCGCGTGTGCTCAAGCAGGCCTGCTTCATCGTCGCCTTCGCGGCCGGCATGAAGTTCATCGCGCTGGCGGCCGTCGCCGTCATCGTCGGAGTCATCGGAAGCTAGCCAGTCATAGTCGTATTCAAGATCACAGGCCCTGTCTTCGTTCTCCTCAATTGAATCCCAATCAGGTGCTGGATGAAAGTCTAGATCAGCCATTTTTTTTTGTTGGCCACGTACTGGACGAGGGAAATGGAAAAACCAAGGGGAGTACACGAAAACAAAAATTTAAATCTTCGTTGTGTTGGCGCCAAGTGAGTTCCCTCCTTTTTCCTGATGTGTGCGCACGTACTTGGGGTATTAATTTTTGTATAAGAGGCAACACAGTTATTAGCATCCCTGATTTGCTGGGATATGCGATTGCATGTGCCATGCACGGCTGGCAGCAAATCTGTCAAATCAGTGGAGGTTCCCGTGATTGTGTTCAACTAATACCAGGGGTAGTTTTGTCCCAACAGCTCCAAAAATTATTGCCTTGGTCACCGAGCTGGAAATTATGCACCTTAGATAAAGGAACGGAGGGAGTATATTTCAACAAGTTTTTTAGGGACACCAGAGAGATCCAAAAAAGAACATGAGAAATCCGAGAAAACAAGAAAAACACTTATGGTTCCTGATACGGTGATAAACCAGACTTAAAACTCTGATTTCTGTACTATTGACAACAACTTGAGTTAGTTCCAATGGTTAGACATGAGTTCAATCCCTCCCGAGAAAACAGAAAACTGGCAGGGCAGCCACACGTCCACCTCTCCTGCTAGCTGGAGCAGCCCTTTGGTGTAGCAACCGTAGTAGCTCCCTTCCTTTTACTTCGTCCTAGCCAAGCTAAGCTAGTTGCTTCTTCTCTCAAGAAATCTCTCATGTGTAAAGTCATGTGTTGTTCAGGGAAATACTCCAACTAACAGTACAATTTCCTGGCTCATCGTGTACTTATCAGTGGTGTTGCAAAATACTGGTCTCTAGCCATTTCGAAAGCTAAGAAAATTCCTCAGAATTTTGGAGCAGAGCAACACATCCACAGAGATGGATAGGTGGTGTTTCTCTTCTGTTCAGAATTTGCCATGAAATCCACTTCGGTTCACATGTCAAATTATTCAGTCAATCAATGCTACTGCTAACCCATGTCTGATAAACAAGATACAACTTTGTTATAGCAAGAGATGGCCGCCGTTTATGATTGGGTCGTCTTCCAGCGTGGTGCTGCAACGCATGGAGGCCTCGGACCACCACAAGTGGCCGGGCTTGCTCCCTTCCAACTCCAGGGCGCTCGCTGGAGCACATGAGAAAATTCAGTTAAATGCATGAACACTAGAGTGTACAGAAGTAGAAGCTGAGCTAATAAGAGGGAGGTTTTGGATGTGGCAATTGCTCACCGAGTGGCTGGAGGCCTGGGAGACCGCCGTCGGGGCGGAACACGTCCCCTCTGGCGCCGTGCCGACGAACCCGTCGGCGTCCGGTCCGTGGTCGATCCTGTCTTGCTGGGCCTCTGGCGGCGGCGAAGTACTACGTCCAGCCGGAGACCCCGTGTGCGGGCGATTGGGAGGAGCTCGTGCAGTTCACTTGAAAAGGGAGGCCGTCAGGGCGGAGGCCCGCGGGGCGGCTGGGGCTGACCTCGCTGCCGCGGGAGGTGCTCAACGCGCGGTGGGACGTGGTCGGGCGAGCGGGGAACGAGCGACGTGAGATACGGATCTGACGGCGCTGGATGCGGTAGGTCGATTTTGCAATCTGCCACACGGGTGCCACATACATATTTCGTATATATATATATATATATATATATATATATATATATATATATATATATATATGACAAATTTTATCTACCACCGGTGGTAGTTACCACCACTTGAGTTTTGTATGTTGTATGTAATATCAAATCGGAGAGTATGTACGTGTAGTATGTAGTATATAATAATGTTTAGGTAGTATATATACTAATTTTTTGATAGTATGTATCGTATTTTAAATATGCTCTTTTTTACGTAAAAATATGTACGTATTTCATAAATATAATAAAAACCATGGGCCAACTTTCAATTTTTTCATGTAACTTACTTTCAAATATCTTATATATATATATATATATATATATATATATATATATATATATATATATATATATATATATATATATATATATATATATATAGGGATCGACTATTCGTCACCCTGTAACTTACTTTCAAATATCTTATATATATATATATATATAGGGATCGATTATTCCTCACCCCAGCCGAACCACAAGAAACCAAAAAAAAAACAAGCTTGAAACGTAAATTTACCTCACGCGTGGACATGCGCGAAGAAACCAAAGAAAAGCTTGGACCATGCGCGAAGAAATGTTAATTTTGTTGGCCCACATCCAATTCCAAATGGAAGGTATTTGTTTCTTGATGTTGTTTCCTTAAATTGAAGCACCTCTCATTCTTTAAGTTCAATCTTTTTGTTGGGTGAGGCCTCACTATAAACATAAGCTCCATTAAAACATACATTTTTTACCTCTGCAGAATGCCCCTTTTGTGAAGCGACTTGTATAGCCTGATTGCCTTATCAAACTCATTGAATTTTCCTTGGCGTTTTTTTTGGAAGGTATGGGAGAAAGATTTTGTTCTAGAATATAGGTTTGTACCACAATACACAATGAGCAAATCTCGCTGCAAATACATTTCCATTGTTTCGAGAAGTTCTTGTTCTATTACTCAAGAGTCATACTTGCAGCTAGTGGCTCCTTCCAAACATTATTATAGTATTACTAAATATATATTCTGGAGGTACTGCTAAAATTTCCTACTAGAATAAAATAAATAATTTCTGGGATTCTTGACTATTCAGAATGCATATGTGACTTTCCTACCATCTATGTATGGGTTTAAAGTAGATATAACTCATGCTGGAGTTGAAGTAAATACTTCACATACTTCCTGTAGAGTTTGCTATAATTTTTTAGCTGCTTGTATGACATCATTGAATTTCACATAAAAAATAGGAAATTGTGTCATTAATTTTCAGGTAGAAATTATATCACAAAAGGCATCCCCAAGCGTGCCATTTTTCACAGTCGAAAGAAGATGAGTTTCCAGAATCATTAATGCAAATTAGCGGCTGCTTCAGTTTTCTGGTTTTCTTTTGCAATCTGCATCCTAGTCCATAGATTGTTTGGGAAATACAGAACAAAAGCACTTGTAGTTTTTGTACAATTTTGAATAGTATATCGTTAATAAATATGTTGAGGACTAAAACCTTATCATTCAATTCGATGCTAAATTTTGTACTTGAGAAAGAACTAACTCTCTCCCAAAAGAAAATGAAGTACTGAAGTAGTTACCTCTCATATGAACATGTATTTAGATCTTCCTGCTCTGTTATGCATGGATCTAACTAGAAGCTTCATATGGTTGGCAGACCATTGTCTTGAGATTGAAGATTCGTGATGATACTACTTGTTCTATACTGATAAAAGAAACCTATGTGTATACATGTATTTGGTACTTAATGTATTCCTTATTTCCTTGTTTTTTGGCTGCGCTATTTTGTTCACAATATCATTTTCTGTTTAGCACAACCACAACTCATCCAGCTGCTCGACCTGTGGATGCTCGCCACGAATTCGAAAGCCTGACTGAAGCTGCCAATGCCGGAAGAAGATAGAAGAACTCTGAATTTTTATGCAATGAGTGGAACATGTCATTCAACTGGTCTCTAGTTATTCAGTCTCACAAAATACCCGAATGCAAGCGAAATTTGTAACAGGAAGGCAAATATTTCACTGCCAATTCATTTTCATGATGTATAGTGAATACTTGATTGAGGTGTAATGCATTTACCTTTTGAATTATTATGTCGATAAAATCGCTCCATGTGAGTGCTTGTCAAATTTCCTTGTAGAAGTAGCACTGGAAGTTTGTTCTTCTAATTTGTGTGTGTTTTCAACAGAATATGATAGGCTTGTCAATAAGGGTATTGTTGAGTTTATCTGAGAAAACTCATGTTCATTTTTTGGTTTGGGATTCCTACTCTGCATTTTCCTCTACTGTTTTACACATCGGTTGTCTACCAGATCATCAGGTCGTGTGTTCAACTCATTAGCTCTAGACCACTCACAAAAACTTTCCTGATTGTTGTTGCCAAGATAAAGGAATTGCTGCAATGGTGCATTACACCACATAAAACCTACCCAAAAAGCACTTGGATTTCATGACATAACTAGGTCGGTTTTGCAATGAACAAAAAGATGATGTGAGTTCATAACTAGGTCATCTTACAACAAATTCAATACACTGCTTGACAAACTAGCATCTAAAAATTCAATATCTACAAAAAAACTGTCTTTCTGTAGTAGAACACACTCCAGTCAATCTTGAGATGGGCACTGGTCTGGCCAAGCTGGAGGCATTTGTATAGAGGTTGCAAATCCCCATCTAGATGATCCTACAGTATCTTCAAAGATGTATTTCCAGGTAGCCTTTACAACCACCTTGTCTAGATGAACCTACAGTTTCAGCAACGATTAGTGAAAAAGTTCAAGAGCTTGGACAACAGTTACATGTACACATATCATTGCTCCTCCTGACTTCTGTGTCATGTTTCTTTGTCAGAGATGCATGGCAAAATGTAAGCAACAAAAACTATAAGGTGAAAAGAGGAACAGTAGTTTGAAAGGTACTCTTCATGCTCCCATCAGCCGCAAACTAAATAAATATGACCATGAACTAAATAAACATTGGTCTATGGCAGTGGTAAAAAAAGCCCCAAGGAAGATGACATTAATCATATTAGGGTTGATGTATCCATTCTTCACTGGATGGTGAAGTGTTAGTACTATAGACGCCCAATAGTTTCAAACAAGAAATCAAAACACAGATATCTAGGTGAGGTCCCCGGAAACCGCCACCCATCTGTGCAAAGGCTGCCCCTTCACCTCGGCTGTCCGCTCCATGGTGCTCTCCTGGCAGGGCATCCATTTGAGTCCGAGTCTAGCGGCTACCTTCCCCTCCATTGAAGGCTGGTGGCAAAGTCTCCTAAAGTTATCCAGAAAAGACACTAAGTGGCATCACAGCGGCCGCGTCATTTATATCATGTGGAATGCTTGGAAAGAAAAGAACCGGCGCATCTTCAATGGCAAGCGCGTGAATTATATTGAGGTGGCTCACCTAACCATGGAGCTCATTGCGCAGAGAGATTTAGCATTTAGACCGAGAGTTAACCTTTTGCATGAGTAATCCGCATGCGCTGCGATTTTCTCGAGGTTTCCCGCTTGTCCCCAAAACATGCCACTCCGTATATAGTTCCCCCTTCTTAATGAAAAGGAGCGCTCCTTCCGGTTGCTCAAAAAAATCCATTTAGTCACAACATTCTATAGAGAAAATAACATTCCGAACACAACAACCCAGACAAGAAACAAAGCAATAAGGAGTATACTAATTACAAAATTTCCAAGTTGAAAAGAAAAGCAATCACGAGGTAAAAACTGCAAGTATTCTTGTACACATAGATTTCTTTTTATCTGTATAGAATGAGTAGTAGTATCATGAAGAACAACCAGAAGACAAAATCTTCCAGTTTTCATTGAAGTTCCCAAGAGGTATGTGCACATGAAAAAGAAGTACATTTTCTTCAACCTCCTCAACTTCCAAAATTTTCTAAATACACGTTCATATGAGAGCTAACTACAACATCTTTTATTTTGCAGGGAGAGAGTTGGCTATTTCCAAACTACAAAATTCAGCATTCAATTCATTGATAAGCTTCTAGTCCTCAACAAATGAATTGATAAGCTTCGACTGCATAATCAAACATGGATGATAAATGTATTTCTGGATCAACTAAACCTGGAAGATAGAACAACATGCTAACACACAATATAAGATACTTCCATGGATACAATTGCTATATTTTAGAAAGGACTAGTTTATTTGTTGTTCTATAAAATACTCGAGCTTTATCTTATTTTCTTGTTTCCGGATCAATCTCTCCAGGGTTCTCCATAGCAGAGGTATGTATGACATTTCCACGTTATGCACACGAATGGAGTGGTATGGCTGTCTTACATGCGACATTCATCAGTAAAGGAGGAACTGTGATCCACTTCAACAGATCAAATTGGACATCTGCTCAGCGCCGCAATGATTTGGCCTCCAAAAAATATTAATTGTATTAGCAACAATTAGCTTCTTTACATGCTGAGCAGTACTTGCACACATTGGGGAGAGCTCTCTTAGTCGGGATCTCGAGTTCGTGAGGATGCCGAGGCGAGCTCTTGGCCGGAGATATAAGGTACCTGCACATCCCATTAGTATTATGGTCAAAAAGTTAATCAAACAACTGTCTGCTCTAAGCAACTTGCCCAAAACAGAACTGTGTATCTCTAAGATGGCAAGTGAAAAAAGATACTAATTGTTCAATGCAGTGCAGATATTTCACATTCCAATCAAAGTGCAAAATGCAACAGGCTATGAACAAAACAATTCACGATTTGTAACACCAAGTCAGAGGCAACCAATCGCCAGAAGATTATCACTTTCAAATAGAAAAGAGAGAACATAACAATGATTAGACTGGGACTTCAGCGTTTAAATAGAGTAGCAGCTCTATCCAATTTGGGATTTGGGCAAAAGAAATAAAATTAAAATTACTGGGCATCAAGCCCATCCATAGAGGAGGCGTTGAAGAGATTTGTATTAAACTCACCAACACGTACTGGAGCAAGCAGTCGTGGCCGCCGGCCGGAGGATAGCACGAAGCGGTCGCGGTCGAACAGGGGCCGCCGCGAGCACTACTCATAGTGTCGCCGCCAACGCCACCTGAACTGTCGCCGCAGCCAGCCGACCACCACAAGCCACGCTTCCCAACATCGAGGCTACGCCGCGCTCACCTCGCAGCCGTGGCCGCCGAGGTCCAGGCCGTCGCGTCCCCGTGTTCAACCGTCGCTCCCCACGACGCCCAGCCTATATCCGCCGACCACCACGCCATCATTCCCACTGGCCGCTCACTGAGTCATCGACCACCACGCTGCAAGGCAGCTAACGCGAGCGAGTCGCCGCCGAAAACCGCAGGGATCAGAGTTGGAACGGAGGAGACGTAGTGGGCTAACCCCACGAACAGAAAACAGTTTTTGCCAACGTGAGAAAAGGGGAAAACTTACCTCGTCACATAGAAAATTTACCTCGCTTGTGATAAAATGGTGGAGGGTCGGAGCCTCGGAGGTACAACGCGTGGGTGCGATCAAACCGAGAGAAAGGTTGGCTCGGTCGATCGACTACTTGAAAGAACATGTGTTGCCCCCATGTTTGGTTTTGGTAATTGATGACAATCTCTATGGACTAATGGTTGCCTTGAGTTATATTTGAAGGGTTTGTCCATAGGCTTTGCTTGTAGACCATTTGTTGGTCTCAAGGTGATTTGAAGAAGAATATGTGTTGACCAAGGTTATTCATGGAGTTATCCAAAGATTGGTCATGTAAGAGATGAGCCTATTGCAAGCATGTCTTGAAGAAGGAGATTGTGTGAACATTCATGTTTACCTTCAAGACATCATCCTAATGAAGAGAGTTGGAAAGATTCAAGGTTGATCAAGACTAAATATGAAGAGTGATTCGAGTTGATCAACACACAAAGCGTAGAAGATGTACCGAGTGGGATCAAGTGATCTCACGGTATGGTAAGCATTGTCCATTACGCTTTGTGTACTAACCCATGTTCTATGCAAGAGTTCTTTGTGGGGTTAGGTTTGTTTCCATGGGCGTGCATCAAAAGGAAGATATCACACAACCCATGGAGGATGACATCAAGTGGTGATCGTCATCAAGATTGCGGTGTGCAAGTTCAAGTGGAGCATCACGAAGAGATCACATGCTTGAAGCTTGCTGTCCATTGTGGTGACAATGGACTTGTGAAGATGTGCCGAAGAGTGGCTCACCCATAGTGGAGTATGGGGGAGCAATCAACTAGTCTTCATCGAGCCGGCGCAATCAAGAAAGGTGGTCCAACTTGAGGAGGTCTAGATCGTCATCATCTAGCTCAAGTGGACTTTGCGCAAGGCAAAGGTTTGCCCTTGATAGGTTTTCTATTTTACCGGTCTCATGGTAGTAGTTGGGAGACCGGGTTATAGGATCGATAGCCGTACTATCAAGGGGGGCTCTCAAGTGAGTAGCTTTATCATATCTTCGTAGAGAGCTCAAACCATTGCATCCTTGCATCATATTTCTTGGTTTGTGTTTGGTGTTTCTCTTTGTGAGTCTTTGAGCTTTTGGTCATCTTCATGACAAGCTCGAGGTCATCGAAAACGGAGTTCATATATGCATCTTCTATGATGTTTTCGATGTTGGAGTTTATGCCGGTTCTTCATTCATAGAGGTTTCTCATCTCTATATCATTGGTATTTTCTCTACTGTCACTTCTTAATATAACCAGTCGCTGTTGGATAGTATTTGTCGTCCTCTATCCAACAAGCTTGAGTTTGCTCAATTCGGAGCTCATTTGCAGAAGTTATGGCAGTTCAGGGTTTATTGTTTGTCTGGGCAGTTTACCTGTCACCAAAGCGGTAGTACCGCTCGGGACCACGGTAGTACCGCTTGACACGGTACTACCGCCCCTACTACCGTTGCACTACCGTGATTTCTACTGGCATTCTTTTTCGTTTAGCGGTAGTAAAGCGGTAGTGGAGCGGTAGTACCGCTTGACACGGTACTACCGCCCCTACTACCGTTGCACTACCGTGATTTCTTCTGGTATCATTTTTTCGCTAAGCGGTAGTTGAGCGGTAGTAGAGCGGTAGTACCGCTTGGTGCGGCACTACCGCCCCCTACTACCGTGCCACTGCCGTGCTTTGTTCTGTTGCCCAGTTTTCCTAAGCGGTAGTACCGCTTGGTCGGAATGGTAGTACCGCTTAGTGCGGCACTACCGCTCCAGTTCCTTGTTGATTGCCTGCTGTTTTTGAATTACTACCGCACGAGCGGTAGTACCGCTCGCAAGAGCGGTAGTACCGCTTGTGCGCGTCCTGCACGGGTAACGGTTGGATTTGGGGTGGCCCTATAAAAGGGGTCTTCTTCCCCAACGGTTTTCTTATCCTTTGAGCTCATTTATCCCCCCATTGTTGACCTTCTTGAGCTTGCCTAACTCTCAATCCCTCCAATGATTCTTGCTAGTTCTTGAGGGAATAGAGAGAGGAGATCTAGATCCACATTTCCACCAATCACTTTCTCCTCTAAGTGAGGGGAACCCCTTGGATCTAGATCTTGGAGTTCTTGGTGTTCTCCTTGTTCTTCCTCTCATATTCATCCATAGCTTTTGTTGCTTTGGTGGGATTTGGGAGTGAGGGACTTGTCCACTTCGTGTGTTCTTGCCATTGCATTAGTTGCATCGGTTTGAGTTCTCCACGGTGATACGTGGAAGTTGTGAAGTTGAGTAGCTTATTACTCTTGGGTGTTTGGGCACCCTAGAGCTTGTTCCTCTTGGGTGCCTTGGCACCCTAGACGGCTTGGTGTCTTGGTGGTGCTCGGAGCTCAATCATTGTGGTGTAAAGCTCCGGGCAAGCGTCGGGGTCTCCAATTAGGTTGTGGAGATCGCCCCGAGCAATTTGACGGGTACCGGTGACCGCCCCCAAGGGTTGCCAAAGTGTACGGGTTCGGTGACCGCCCTCAAGGGTCCCATTTGTACGGGTTCGGTGACCGCCCTCAAGGGTCCCTTAGTGGAATCACGGCACCTTGCATTGTGCGAGGGCGTGAGGAGAATACGGTGGCCCTAGTGGCATTGTTGGGGAGCATTGTGCCTCCACACCGCTCTAACGGAGATTAGCATCCGCAAGGGTGTGAACTTCGGGATACATCGTCGTCTCCGCGTGCCTCGGTTATCTCTTACCCGAGCCCTTTACTTATGCACTTTACTTTGTGATAGCCATATTGTTTCTAGTTATATATCTTGCTATCACTTAGTTGTTCATCTTGCTTAGCATAAGTCGTTGGTGCACATAGGTGAGCCTAGTCTATTTAGGTTTTGTGCTTGACAAATTAAACGCTAGTTTTATTCCGCATTTGTTCAAGCCTAAACCGTAATTATTTTAAAGCGCCTATTCACCCCCCCCTCTAGGCGACATCCACGATCTTTCACTACTAATAGACTTTCTATATATATATATATATATATATATATATATATATATATATATATATATATATAGGGTTGGTCTATTCTACCAACCCCCTTAAGACCTTATTCTATCATCTTTTTGTTTATTCTACCAACACCCCACCGAACCAGAAACACACAGAAACAAAAACAAAAACAAAACCCACCCCTCCTCCCACCTCATCCCACCTCCCCCCACCCCCAACGCACCACTGCCCCGAGATCCAGCAACCTCCATCCCCGGCCGCAGCCGGCGCCCCACCCCACCACCACCTTCCTCAGCCTCGGGCGCAGCCGGCGCCCCACTCCACCACCACCTTCCCCAGCCCCGGCCGCAGCCGGCGCCCCACCCCACCACCACCTTTCCCAGCCCCGCCGCCCACCGCCACCACGGCACCACACCCCACCACTGCCTGCCTCCCCACCTTTCCCCGCCGACCGCCCCACCACACCCCACCGCCGCCGCACCATCTCCCTCCCTGCGCCGCTGCACCACCTCCCGCCCCGCCACGGCCCGCCGCCACGTCCCAACGCCGCCGCATCCCACCACGCCCTCCACTCATCCGCCTACCGCCAGCACACCGGCGCCCCGATGCGACATGCCACCGACCCCCGGCACCTCCCCTGCGACGGATCCGGTTGTATCCAGCCCCGCCGCGCCGCCCAGTTGACCGGATCGAGCGTCGGATCGCCCGACTGCACCGGCCCTGACTTCCTACATCCTTGACCCTCGACAGGCCGGCGACGGCGTGGTGCGGTCGTTGGGCACCGAGTCGGCGACGTCGCCCTGCCCAACAACGAGGTCCTCCCCATGCCATGTTGACTTTCTCCATGGGGATCCCCGTCACTGCCTGTCCCGATCTGGCGTGCTGCCCGGACCGCGCCGACCGCCGCCCGTCCGTCTCCTCCTGCTTCTCCTATCCTCCGCCTCTGCCTCGCATGTGCCGCCCGGCGACGGATCCCCAGCGGGACCATCCTCGCTGCTGATGGTGGTTCACGGCACTGCGAGCAGTTCCCCTGTCCATTGTGTGCGGTTCACCGGCCCACGGCGTGTGGTTCACTGGCTCCGCGTCGTGCGGTTCGCTGCAGTTCTCTGAATCAAAGCAGCCGGTAGATGCAGTTCTCTGCACGTCGCGTGCAGACCAAAAAATTCCGGCGGCCCTCTGGCGCGCAGTTCACGGGTGTAGGCAGAGGGGGAGGAGGAGCTCCACCTCGCGCCGGCTTGACCTCCTCTGGCACGCCATCCTCCGACCAGAGAGAGCAGTTCGCTCGGGATCTTCATGTGGTTCGGTTGCCGGATAGGTGCAGCGCGAAGAGCCATGTCATGCGATTTTTTTGGACTCCTGTCTTCCAACAAGGCTACTGCCCCTGACCACCTGTGTCCTCTGTCGCCATGAGATCAAGGCCGAGCAGTAGCTCGCTCGGGCTTGGAGCTCATAACTATTTTGTGTTTTTTCAGATTTTTGCTGTTGATTTTGGTTGTGCAGTCCACTGCGTGAGTGTAAGCAGCACACCCCCCTCCCCGGCGCTGTGCAGTCCAGTGTGTGGGTGCAAAGCAGCCATGTGCACGACGCGAGCGGTCCGTGCGATGTGGACGTGCAGTTCGCTGGTGAACTACAGAAGGTTTTTTTTAAGTTTCACTTTGTTCTCCAAACGTGTGAGAGAAAAATGTATTTTTTTTGTAAAGATAGATGCAATCCGTTCATGCACTGCTTGCGGTTTGCGCGGCTCATGTGTGAAGTTCTTTTTTGTATTTTATTTTTTTAGGGTTGTTTGCTGAAAGAAATGTTGAAGACATGCTGTACAAAAAAATATATTATGCAGTCCACTCGCTCAGTCCATGCGGTCCACTCGACCGGTCTACGCGCGTAAAAGGTAATAAATATGAAAAAAAGACAACAAAAAAGTTATGTCGTTCATTTTTTATAGTGTCGCGGTTCACTTTCAGTAGTGTTGTGGTTCACTTACGTCCAATGTGAAGTGCAAAAGTGTTATGGAAATGAAAAAAAAGTATGATAGTGTTTGCGGTACATTTGCTATCGTCTCCGCAGTTCACTCTCATTCATAAAAAAGTTAGAAAAAATAACAAAAAAATCATGCAGTTCGCTTGCTCGTCTGATGCAGTGCGGTTTTCAGTCTGAAGCAGTGCGGTTTTCTGTCCGATGCAGTTCCTTCGTCGATTTTGGTGTCGCGAAAAACAGAGTGTCCGTATTTCGGTAATTTCAAAACTGCTATTAAACCGTAAGGAATTAGAGAGGGTGTTCTACATGAAAAAGTAGCGTCTCGTCGATATCTTTCCAACGGCGTATCATTTGAATCATTCCGACCAGCGATTTGTAAAAATTCGTGGAAAAACGTCCGCTGCCACCCGTCGTCCGGCGCATCATTTTCAAAATTAATTTAAAACCGTAAGGAATCTCAAAAAATATTTTACATATGAAAGTTGCGCCTCGTCCGTAGCTTTCCAACGGCGTATCACACGCCTCGTTTCGACAAACGGTTAAAAAACTGGAGCGAAAACAGTACCGAAAAATTGCAAAAATTTGAAAAAACAGAATTCCGCGATTTAGTAAATTTAAAACTACTCTTAAACCGTAAGGAATTAGAGAAAGTAATATATATATGAAAAAGTTGCGCCTCGATGATATCTTTCCAACGGCGTATCATTTGCTTTGTTCCGACAAGCGGTTTAGAAAAAATCGCGAAAATACGCTCGCTGCCACTCGTCGGGCGCTCACCGTTTTCGAAACTGCTCTTAAACCGCGAGGAATCTCAAAAAACTTTCGACATGGCGAAGTTGCGCCTAATCCATAGTTTTCCAACGGTATATTACACGCCTCATTCCGACAAACGGTTTAAAAACTGGAGCGAAAACAGTACCAAAAAACATCGCGTACAGTTTTTTCGACGAGAAGTTCACTAGTCTCAGTACTGAATATTATTCTGTTACTGTCGGGCCCTATAAGGGCGCGACGCGCCCAACCAGTACGCGGTAGAATCCCCTCGACCCGCTGCGACCTGCCCCACCCTAACCCGGCTTCTACCGCCGGAGGCAGTCGTCGCAGGCGAGCGAGCGACGGCGGCAGCCGGAGCGAGGGAGCCTGCGGCGCCGTGACGGGTCGCCGCCGGATCCACAGCCACCGCCTTCCTCGCCGGCGCAGCATCGCCGGATCGGTGCCCTCTTCCTACAGCCGCCGCCTCCCTGCAGCTGCTCGCCGGATTCGTGATCTCCGCCACCAGTCGCCGCCTCCCCGGAGCTGCTCGCCGGATCTCCACCATAGCCGGCACGCCGCCGTCTCCCCAAGCTCCTCCAGCATTGCTTGCTTCAATGGCACCACCTTCCAAGCCAATTCCGACGCGCCGCCGCCGTGAGCAAGAAGATGACAGATGCGAGAACATGCCTCTCCAGGTGATGCGTCCTTCCCACTTGTTGTTTGCTCAATTTGCGATCTGGTTGTTGACAGTACAAACACTCAGTTCAAAAATTGTTTTGAGATCTAGGTATGCCTGAAGCAAATTCCATGTGTGTGTCAGTTCATCAGTCCTAATTTGCAAAAAAACATATACCCCTGTTGTACTGTAAGTTCGATGATACAGAAGCTAATAGTACGTCGGATATGCTTGCATTAGTTCATTACGCCCCTGCCACTTGATACACAAGTTGGATGTCAAAAAGGTTACTATCAGTACTTCTCATGTGCATGCATCAGTTCTAGTGTGAAACATAAAGATATCCATCAGTTCATTACGCCCCCTACCATGGCAAGTTTGAAGTTAAGTTTACTATCAGTACATGACATGTGGATGCATCAGTTCGAGTGAGACAGACTCGTACTGGAAAAACTCATTACCCCTATTACATAGTAAGTTCAATGAGACAGAAACTGACAGTACTTCCCATGAGGATGCATCAGTTCGAGTGAGAAAACATAAACATATGCAACACTCTATTACCTTGCTACTAGTGCAAGTTCGAAGTTCATATTACTTGCAGTACATGCCTTTTGCATTCACCGGTTCTAAGGGAAAAAACAGGAAAAAACATGCATACGTTCATTAAATACCTTAGATGCATCAGTCCTAACAGTACATGACATGCGCATGCATCAGTTCCAGTTAAAAGCCCACTACTATAAGTTCGATTTCTAGGTTATGAACAATACATGCCATTTGAAAGCAAGAAATATTAATCCTAAATTTCCTGACATTTAAAAAAAATGTTGAATGACAATGCAGAAATATGCAAGGCAGCACGCGCAGGAAGGGTTTCACAAGGAAGGAAGATATGAGGCGCCGCCAGGTTGGGTAACACCAAATGTACCCCTTGGATACTTCAACTGTACCGGTAGATTTGAAGTTACACCAGAATCAGCGGATGCACAGTCTGGTTCTTATATGCAGCAAACGCCGCTTACCAGGGGTACAAGTTTTACTACTGCCGGCGTGCAACGAGGTCCAAATTGTCCCCAACGATCAAGGTTTTCCTTTCCTGACGCAACCAAAAAGCCAAGGACGCACAGGCATCCACCAGTCGCTCCATCAACATCAACCGTCCGTGCTGCAAAAGCGATTGCGATAGGAAAACAACACCTAAGAGACAATAATGTTCACCAATCTAGGATGGTGGGAAGTAACAGATATGATCCGTATAGACAGGAGCCACCTCATAACGCATCTGCACACCGACGGCCATACAATGAGAGGCGCAGAGCTTCATCAACATTACCCCCGCCAAGAGATGCGCTCCTGCATGTGCCGAGGGTGACACCTCCGCGCCCATAAACCAGGGAGAACAACAAACACCAGAGGCAGCAAAGACATATACACATGTAAGTACCCCCTTAGAAAAACATATAAATAAACATGCGTGCTCGAAAAGCAGAAATAGCATTGTAATGTGATCACCCATCTCACATTTTCTCACAGTCTTTTGTTTTGTTCACTGTTGCGTGCAGCATCCTACCATTGACGCATACGTCCTACCAAGGCTAGAGATGAGGTTTGAATTTTTCAAGGAGGCGAAGGATTTCTACAACGTGTACGCAAGGCACGCAGGATTCGCTGTGAGGGAAGGTTCTAAAGTTGACAACAGGTGGTACCTTTTGTGCACGTGCCATGGAAAGTATGAATCCAAGGTTTTAGAGGCAAACCGGCAGAGGAACAAGACAACTTGCAGGACTGACTGCAAGGCTAGAATGAGGGTCAAGCCTGAAAAGGATGGGACATTTGTCGTAAAGGACATAAAATGGGAACACAACCACATGCTTGTGGTCAACCCGCAAATGCTTGTGTTCTTGCACTCCCACAAAAACTTTGACAACACAATAATGGAGTACGTCAAGTACCTGCAGTTCAAAGGCATCACCCACTCGCAAATCATGAGCATACTAGGCGGTGATGACCCCGGTGGCTACTTCCTCGAAATGACAGCCCGAGATCTAATTAACGCGTAAGTTCAACCTTGTTTTTCCCCCCATGCCCCCTTTATCTCGTCAGTTCTAACTGATTATGCAACGCATGTCTTGATGGAAGTTCAACATGAACTTTGCACTGACCTGTTGTGTTTACTGTGCAGGAAAGCAAAGAATTCAAGGATGGATGATGTCGACGATGTCCTCAAGACGGCCAACTTCTTTAGGGAGATGAAAGCAATCAACAAGGAATTCTTCTGTGACATACAGCTTGACGAGTCCGACAGAGTCAAGAACATTTTCTGGGCGAATGCAAGCTGCCACGGGGCATATCAAGACTTCAGAGACTGCGTGACGTTTGACACCACATACAAGACCAACAAGTACCATATGCCACTTGGGGTCTTTGTGGGCACTAACAACCATTGGCGGACCACATTCTTTGCTTTCGCCCTAATAAGAGATGAGGACGCAGATTCATTTAGGTGGCTGTTCAAAACATTCTTGAAATGCATGAGAGGAAAGGCTCCAACCTGCATCCTAACAGGTACCACCTCCATCCAAAAAAAGAAAAAGAAATCACATATTGCTAGTTCTGTTCCATATACATACACCAACAGCCCCTGACCACTCTTTCTCATTCTGATTTCCAGACCAGTGCCCGGCAATGGCTTTGGCGATACCAGATGTTTTCAAAAACACACTACACAAGCTATGCCGCTGGCACATCATGAAAAAGTACAAGGAGCACTTGGCGTACCTGTACAACCTCTACCCAACCTTCAAGAATGAGTTCACAGCAATACTCAACTGGCCCCTCATGCCAACTGAGTTTGAGGCTGCCTGGAAAGCTCTCATGGATAAGTACAACCTTCACGATGATGCTACGATGGTGTCTATGTGGAACGAACGGGAGAAGTGGATATCAGCCTACTTCAAAGAAATTTTCTGTGCCAAAATGACATCGACACAGTGTAGCGAGAGCATGAACCATGTTCTCAAAAAAATCTTTGTAAATGAGAGACAAAACCTGCACCAGTTTGTAAGCCAAGTAAACAACTGCGTGAAAACGAGGAGGCAGACAGAGAATGAGGAGACAATGGCTAACAGGGTATAGCTCTATCACCTATCGCAAGATAAAAACGTGCTCACCAAAATAGTGCTTTCTTACTAACACAAGTTTTTGCTGCGAGAAAACTAATAATTTGTTCATCACTCTTGCTTTGTGCAGAAAGAACAGACCACGCTGACTCTATACGGATTTGACACTCAGATGGCAAAGGTTTTCTCGCGAGGTGTGTACAGCGAGCTCCGAAAGAGGATAAAACTCAGCACCCTCTTCACGGCGACAGAGATGGATGAGCCTACAAAGTACCTTGTGCGCTACAACAACCCGCAGAAAGAGTTTGTGTGGTCACAACACGAATTCCAGGTGGTTGCAGACCCCGAGGGAGAAACATACGACTGTGAATGCAAGCTGTGGGACCACACAGGTGAGGACAAAAAAAGATATTACAAACTGTAGTAAATTCTGTTGGTAGTTTTGTTCGACTGAAATGACAGAAATCATGCACCTCTTCCTGAAAAACAGGTCTTTTCTGCTTGCATGTCCTGTGCATGATGGTGACAAAGAAGGCTAGCAGCGTTCCGGAGAAATACATCCTCAGGAGATACACCAAACGCCCGAGCACACAGCCAATCTTCAACAGGAATGACTTGAGGACGGTAACATCGAACAAGGCGTCGCACTACTGCATTGAAAGCGCAATCTTCCAGCTGAACATTTTTTTTTAGAAACGGAGGAAGACCCCCGGCCTCTGCATCTGGGCGATGCATGCATCCACTTTATTAATTATTCACAAAGACCTTACAAAGTGATACATCAGTAAGTCTGAAGCCACCGTCTTGGCAACATCTGTCGCTACTCCTATCCAGTTGATGAAGGGATGCTGATAGTCCGAGCCTAATACCAAACAGACCTCGCAGCAAAGCCTAACATCTAAGACCGGAGGCCCCAACCAAGCCACTTGCCGGGTATGGGGCACACACCGGTCCGGCGCACTCTCAGAGGCCGCCGCCGCCAACTGCCCCCGATCCATCTTCAGAGCTGTACTGACGCATCGACCTTGCCTGGCCTAGCTGCCATCGACGCCACCACGACGCCAGACAATGCCACCATCCTGCGCTCGTCCATCATCACACGCCCAGCGGCGAGACCCCGCTGCTCCATGCAGCTGAGACCCGCCGTTGTCTACGTGCCAGATGTCATGCCGCTCCTCCTTCGCGAACACCACCTGCTGCCACTGGTCCCATCCCCTCCGCCTGCAGTTCCTCTGCACTCCCAACCGAGCCCCAAGGCCCCTGACGACGCCTCCAGGAAGGTCACGACGCGAACAGCGCCGTCGCCGCCAGATCCGAAGAGGATTGAAGGTTTTCACCTGGGCAGGGGATCGGGATGGGTAGTTTGGGACCTCAGCTGCGCCTCCATGAAGGAAAGCGACGCCCTTGGGCATCGCCGCCGCCGGGCCGGCCAGACTGGCCAAGGTTTCTCCCGGACCCCAAGTACACCACCAGGGCTCACCACCACCGGAGCCAGCAGACGCAAGCCACCGGGACGTCGAGAGAGGCAGCAGGACAGAGGAGAACCTCCAGATCTGACGCAATAGAGCACCGCGCCGCAGCTGGACTCCACCAGCGACCCGCCGCCCGCGCGGCTGAGCACACTGGCCAGCGTCTCCTGCGGACGTCGCCAGCCGCCGGATGCCGCCGCCTCGTCGGCAGGGCCGCCGCCCCAGGAACCGCAGGCCTCCGATGCGATCTGGTCCGCATGCCGTCGAGATCGATCCGAGCGCTGAGATCCCCGCCGCCACCTTCCCCGGCGCCCGCGCGGGCTTTCCCGGCGGCCATCTCCGGTGGCGGCGAGGAGGGAGGGGGCTGAAGGGGTGGCGACGCGGCGGATCCCTAATCGCCCCCGAGTCGCCCGAGGGGCGACGCGAGGGCCGGGTATCGAGTCTTCTTCCAGCTGAACATGAGTGTACACAGAAAATGCTTGAGAAGTGAAGAGCAAATGGCGAGGTCACGTGTCGTTATGGAAGCTCTCGAACAAGAGCTCGACGCCATGGAATCTGCTGCGAACGGAGGAAATGCGGACAACGGAGCAGAAGCTATTGAGCTTGATGTCGCTACAATCCTATCTGAAATGAACCATTTGGGAGCTATCTGCAGCTACAACGAGGAGGAGGAGCAACAAGAGCAACAAGACCTTGACCATGTGCAAAGGCAGGAGCAGCAGCATGGGCAGACACATGATAACGAGCTTGATGGTGCTCTAGGCGAAGAGCCTGACAACAGGAGATCCTACCACCACCAGCAGCAAAGGATAGTAAAACCGCCCATATTCTCATGCACAAAGGGGAGGAAGAATAAGACGCAAGCAGCGAAAGCAGCAGCCAACAAGCCACCGCGCCCTGTTAGACGCGTGGAGTTCGGCCCGGACAGCAAACCTCTCGGGATAAGGGCATGCGGTGTCTGCAACGTGGTGACCAAACATAATGCACACACATGCCCACACCGCACAGATGCCATCGTCGACAAGCAAAAGCTGCAAACAACTGCCAACGTGGTTCAGAAGCAGGGTGGAGCTGGCCAAGATTCTGCCACCGCAGACAGCACGCGCAAGAGTTACATTTGTGGCAAGTGTGGGGGGACTGATGGACACAATGCCCGCACAAGCAAACTGGACAAGGGCAATGGTGCTAATCAGAAAGAAAGCAATGTCAAGAGTTCCAAAAAATCAAGAGAAGAAGAGTATGAAGAAGAAGAATTTGACGATAATGATGAGGAATCAGATGAAGAAAACGAAGATGACGGGATTGGCGATGAGGAAGATGAAACTGAAAATGAAGTTGCCGAGGCTCGAGCTGAAAAGGGCGTCGACAGAGGACACCATACGCAGCCGCCAGTGAGAAGGAGCTCAAGACTAAAGAATCCATAAACTGCGACTCTCGGTTCCCTCATAATCGTATCAAAAAAGACTATCGTTACCAAACTTATTTATGTTTATTTTCGATTTCCGTGTCAGTACTATAGTTAAAGATACCATTTGTGTTTTGCGGCTGCTGGATCAGTGACACTATTATGTAAGCCATTCCATAAGCCTTTTCAATGCACTGTGACAATATATTTAACTGATCTACCTTTCTTTATCGTCAGTACTAACGTGGATTTGCATTTCTGTGTCGTCACTACTACTATGGATCAGCAACATAACCCATTAAAATTTAAAAAAAAATTCAAACTCTGATAGTATGTCAGTATTACTAAACCCACACGTCAGTCCTGGACTGAGCAATCAAGCACGCTCGCGCACACCTGAAAAACATTTGCAAACACTATGCTTGGCGTACATGTCAGTCCTAGTGCACCACGCCCATCAGTGCAAAAAGAAATGAGCGTAAAAGATGACCAACTCAACTACGGCCCAACGAGCATGCGGGATATAAACTTGGACTTACAAGGACATGCAGGGCCCATCTAATTATAAAAAAAGTTCAAATACTGATCATAAGTAAGTTCGAAAAATGTTAATTATATAGTTAAAATAAAAATAAATTGCATCACTTTACAGTAAACATAGACTACTCACCTTTAATTATTTTTAATAAAGTAAGTTAAATTTGTTTTTTTCAAAGTTCAACATTGATTATTTATGCAGTACAAATTTAAATATGTGTTACATGTTATTTTTAAATAATAGAACTATTTTTACAAAATTTACAAAAAAAGAAAGTTCAACTACTTAAAGTTAAAAAGTTCCATAAATATTGGTTGTGCAACACTCCTTTAAAAGTTCAACATTTATTATTTATGCAGTACAATTAAATATGTGTTAATGTTACACGCCTCAAATTTAATAATAGTACTAAATTTAAAAAATATAATTTCCAAAACAAAAAAAGTTCAACTACTTAAAGTTAAAAAGTTTCATAAATATACGTTGCACAGTACTCCTTTAAAAATCAGTGGAGTATAAAAACATAGATAAAAATAATAATTAAAATATCTATAAAAATGTTTTCAAATTAAATTGATTTAAAACTTCATTTAAAAACAAGGTTTTTAAAAAATTAGGAGCACATGCAAAAAGAGTATATCTGCTCCAAACAACGGCACAGGGCTGGCGTGACAAACTTTATACCTTGTGTGCCAGGACGGCCCTGTGTAGATGGTTGGAGCAGGCCCACTTGTGAATCTCCTCAAGGGAACACGATAGTGCGTGCAAAAAATGCCATCTTATAAACAGGTAGACGAAGAACAAAACAAGTGAGGTGGGACTAAAAAAACCTCTTGACCACGCTGCCTGCCTTTGCCAAATGCGTACTGATAAGTTCAGCCCGAGGTCAACCATCAGTCCAAGTATCGATAATCGTGCGGTTCATATGTCATGATTACTGACTCTGCGACGTGCAACTGGGACAAGCAACGAAGTACACCTTGACAAGACGGGTCAGTGCGACCAGATAATTCCCGTGCTAAAAATGAGGCTTGAACGGTTGGGTTTTCCAGGGCACCGCCAGCGCTACCACTCGGCGATTGCCACGACGAACTGCAACGGCGAGCCCACGTCCACTACCCCCACTACCACGGCGAGCCCGCGTCCAACCGCCTCCCCCACGTCCCAAACCACTCCATAAAAAAAACACCTCCGCCTCCATCTCTACCTCATTCCGAAATCACCATTGCCGCTCCATCTTCCCTAGCAACTCACCACAACATCTCTGTCTCCAAGGCCACCATCGCTGGAGGAGGGCAATGGCAGAGGAGCCGTCTGCCAAGCGTCCCCGCGGTGAGACGTCCGACCACACCACCAAGCTCCACGACGTTGAGGTCCCGGGTGAGAAGCTCGACTACACCACCAAGCTCAAGGACGTTCAGGTGCACGGCAGGGAGCCACTGGAGGTCGTATACACCAGCAATCCAGACGAAGCCGACGAGATGATCAGGAGGCTCAGGATGAGGGCCGGCGGCTTGTTGGAGAGGATCATCGGCGTTGATGTGGAGTTTACCAGGGAAGACGAACCTCCGCGGAGGGCAGCCGTTCTGCAGTTATGCGTGGAGGACCTCTGCCTGGTATACCACATCATCGCGGCCAAAGAAAGGTTAACCATCCTACTCATTCAACCTCTTCATGCATCTGTTTAATTAGTATTGCATCCTAAAATTTCATTAAACTAGTTTCTCAACTAGATGTACTAGTGTAGTTTCTGAACTAGATGTACTAGTGTAGTTTCTGAACTAGATGCACTAGAATAGATTTTGAACTTGATGCACTAGATTAGTTTCTGAACTTGATGCACTAGATTATTTTCTGAAATTGTTGCACCAAATTAATTTCTGAACTTGATGTACTAGTGAAGTTTCTGATCTTGATGTACTAGCGTAGTTTCTGGACTTGATGTAGTAAAGTAGTTTATGAACTTGGTCTGATGTTACTTTCATCAGCAAAAAAGTAAGAACTTGGTGATGCACTGGTAAATGATTTTTTATTCAACAAATAAAGCTAAACTAGTACTAAGCAGCAGATAGATCATTGACTCAACTGTAAATACCAAAAGAAATATAACATGGTGTACTTGAATTTAATTTCTGAACTTTGTGTACTAGTTTCTGAAGTATATTCATCCATGCATTATACTATATAAGCATCTACTTCATGGATTCATAACTTGTAATACCCACTTGCAGGCCCAAGCGCCTAGACGAGCTCCTGATGGAAAAGAAGTTGTACACCTTTGCCGGCTTCAGCATTGAAGGTGACAAACAGATGCTGAAGAACTCTGGTTTGGAGATCAACCCAACAAGTACATCGACATCCAGCGCAAATGGAGAGTTCCATACTCCGGAAAGGAGTATGACTCTTTGGCTGATGTTGCATCCAGCGTGATCCATGAATTCTACAAGAACATGAAGAAGAAGATCAACAGTGAGGAAGACCATAAACTGTGGGGGATCAGCCCCCTGCCAGAGAAGCTCATCAAGTACTCAGCGATAGATGCGTACGCCACCTACGAGTCATGGAAGAAAATCATCACCATCAAAAAAGGTCTGGACAAGGCAAAAGAGGAGGAAGAGAATTTTGGAAACCCCTACGCCCGATACGGCTTCTAGGGATGAGGAAACATCAAAGTCTGGCCTTCGAGTTGCTTGTGCTTGTGCTTGTCCTTTCTCTGGTTTCAAGTTTGCTTTTGTTAGGTTGAACCAGTTTGCTTATGTCATGTGTGTCAGGTTGAACAAGTTTGCTTATGTCATGTACATAGTTTGCTTATGTGGTTGAACAAGTTTGCTAGCTTGCTATTTTGTTTATCCATCATGTCAAGTTGAAGTAGTTTGTGAATGGAACATTGTGGCTGCTCTTCAGCACTAGTTATGGAGCAACTACTCACAGAAGGATCTTTCATGTGTAGTTTGGATTCAGCATAGTTTGGAAAACAAACATTCAAAACTATCAGTAAAAATTGTGCTACTTAACCATGCTTGTAAAAACAAAACCCTCAGGATAGCACTCTTGAAAGTTCAAACAAAAACCTTACTACTTCATGTACTGTTGTATCATAAAAGCATTTCGACTAATAACAAATGTACAAGACATAGGTTAGATTCCTATGATCTAAGTTTATACGAACAAAGAACAACAATACTAGTAGACTTGGACGCTCAGTACAGCTTAGTTGTGTATGTAAGTACTATCACACTAAATAGTGTCAGGACAACACTGAAAAAAATCACAACAAAAAAGGTGCCATCACACTAAAAGAACAAGTTCCAACCAAGGAGATCAATCAGTACTAATAAAAACATGCTTCTAGCAGGCAAGAAAATTAATAAGTACTAAAACAAAAAGGCTAAGAAACATCCGTTCGCATTTCTTAAGCCCTGACAGATTAAGCACACCAGTACTAGCAGCCTTGAATGCTCAGTACAACTTAGTTGGTACCATCACACTGAAAATAAACACAAGAAAAAGGTGCCATCACACTAAAAATAAACACAAGAAAAAGGTGCCTTCACACTGAAAAAAGGTGTCAGTTCGATTCGAGGAGAACAATCAGTACTACTAAAATCATGCTTCTAGCAGGCAAGAAAATTCATAAGCACTAAAACAAAAAGGCTGATTGAAAAAAAATTGACCGCCCAAGGGACAGGCCGGCCCTACGCGGTAGGGTACGTGGACTCAAGCCCACAGCGAACCGAGGGCGAATCCGTCGCAAACCAAACTACGTGGGGCCAACCGACCAGGGCCCACAGGTCATGACGGAGAGAGCGAGCGCCATGTGTAAGTGCTCAAGTAAGTATACAGAGGAGTTCGAATGTAGAGCCTCGGCAGCGCTTATAAACCGGTCGCGAGCCCTCTCGGTTAGCGAGGTGGGACTAAACTCATAGCGCACGCGCAGGCAGCAGTGCACAGCCGCGCGGACGAGCTATTTGGGCCGGAAGAGGGCCCAATTATGCATGTGCGTTCGAAGCCTGCATCGTCTACAAATTCTACTAACCCCTAAGGCCCGTTGAAGGGACCAGTGCGGGGAAAAAATAATTTAAACTACAACAAAAATGTTCAAAAACTGATTATACAAAAGTTAAAATACATATTCGCTGCCAATAAATTTATTTTAATATAAAATAAAATAAATTTAGCTCTGCAGCACGACCAAAAAGAATAAAAAATGCTACAAAAGAATGATACTTTAAAAGATAATAAGCTATTTGTTAAAAGTAGGTAATTTAAAACTGGGCATAATTTTTTTTAAGTTCAACTACTTGAATGCAAGAAGTTGCAACAAAAATTGGTTGTTCAGTCTGCTCAATTTCTTTTTTAAATAAAAACTGACTAGAGCTCAATTAACAACTATGACCTAAATAATTTAAATCAGCACAAAAGAACTACCATTCGTTAAAGCACTTCAGTTCGAACATCTAATAGACAACAATACTATAAAACCAACAAGCTTTAGTCCACTGACGCTGCATCCATAGTACTAACACATCAACTTTTCCAGCCTTCTGCTGTAGGAAAAACAATTCAGTTCTCACAGTACCATAAGTACAAAAAGAAGATACAAAAACTATACAAGTCCAACTTCGGTTGAGACAGATGAACGTAAAATCAGTCTCACTTTTGAGCAACAACTGCCAACGCAGTGAAAAAAGTGTTCAGTTCAACGGGGGGGGGGGGGGGTAAAAGCCTTTAGTTCGAACATCTAAAAAACAACAGTACTACAATCCTCGAGTAATACATAAAAGAGAAACAAATGTTCAAACACATTGTCATCAGACAATTTTTTTTATAAAAATGATGTGCCACACTGAGAAACATCACAAAGTATCCTAGTTATTACATAGTTGACAAGACATCCAAATCGTACATAAAAACATAAACCTACAATGTTTTCAAAGAGATGAATCACAAAAGTATCCAATCACGACACAATGATCATCAATTCTTTTATGCACCAGGAGCCAGAGCTTGAATCTCCACAGGAAGCTCCGTCACCAAAATCTGGTTCCTCGGGTTAAACAGAACTGTATACAGATCTTGAGCACTTCAATCTACAATACGGGGCTGCAAACAAATGAACAAATAATTAAAATGATAACAGAGAAAAAAGGAAAAGACAAACAGCCAAGGACATAAAGGGAAAGTTGAACTAGAACTCACATCATTATTTCGAATATTCTCGATGATCTTTTCACCATCATATGTTGCCGCAAACTTGAGAGCATAGTGGCCACACTCATTCGGCCCTTGTAAGGGAACACTGACGAACCTTGGTCTCTTTGCAAAAACACTCCAGTTGGGCTGCTTGCTTGCATTATACTGACCCTCGGCATACACAGCCTTCATGACTTGCACCAATCTGCTGATCTATAAATTAAAAACCACCAATAAAGAACAAAACTACACATTTCAGGTCTCACAATAAGCAGAAACAAAAAAGCGGAAACATTAATCTAGTAGAAATAAAGCTTTAGCTAGCGGAAATCAACAACACTCACAATGTTCTCACAATCTTTGTGGTAGGTGTTCTTTGAAGGACGGTGATTCTTCCCGTACGGTAATGGGTCAAGGATGTCAATGCTATTTCGGTACCGATTCATGGTGTACAAGGAATAGTGCACCAAAGTCTTCCCCTTTGATAAAACCATAGGTTTGAATAAAGGCATGATGACCTAAAACCATGACAAAAAAGATAGTAAATATTAAAAATAAAAACCTGCATAACAGCAAACAATAAAACCTAAGTCAGCTAGTAGAGCTCACAAGTTTGGCAGTGAGTAAATCTTCCGCATCTCGAACATAGCTCCTGAACTCTCTCGCTGTCCGTTCTACATTAACTCATTTGTTTCATCACCGAAAAACTTATAGTCAAGCACAACCTGCAAAAAGGCAAAAACAAATACACACGGAAAATATATCAGTAAGGAAAGTAATGAAAAAAAATCAAAAAACAATAGGCAGATTAATTAAAGAGAAGAAACAGTCTAATTCATTACCATGATGAAATATGGACTCAGCAAGATCCTATCTCCAGATGTCAAATCAACATTTCTTTCGGGATCTTGCTTCCATTCCTCGATGAGGAAGTCCATTACATCCCCCTCCATCAACTGTCCAGGTGCAAAAACTTCCCAGACACGATTCCCAGTGAAGGCAGTTACGCTATTATCGGGCTGAGGTATCAGTGCGAATGTAGTACTGCAGCACACACAAAACAAAAGCAGGAAAGGAAGATAAGACATTCATAGCAGTTCAAGTTATATATATTGAGCAGTTGAACTTCTATATATCTAGAAGTGACAAAAACAGAAAAGAAAAAAGAAGAAACATAATGAGAAATACTCACTCGGCGTACTTCTCGCGTCCTTCATCACTAACTATGAGATCATACAACCTGCGAGCCTTGTCCAGGTGAGGGAATTTATAAGGATGTAGCTCCTGAACAGGGGAGCAAAACCTGATCGGAGCTCTGGGTGCACGCTTCATGCTTGTAACATTGCCAGACTGCAACGCAGGATCCTTCCTAGCAACACCAGCTCTACGCCGCACTATTACAGAAAGAGGGGAAACGCCCTTGGCAGCAGCACTCCTGGTGACCCTTCCCATGCCAGCAATCTTGTCAAATGCATCATCATCACTGTCTATCAACTAGACTATGGGATTCTTGGGTGTAACGGGGCTCTCTGAATCAGCAGCTGTAGAACCTTTGACAACTCCCAACCGACCCTTCATAACACCAGATCTTGTCTTCTCTGGAGAACGCCCCTAGCTCAAATCAATAGCCACACGCTCCAGCTCCAAGAACTGGCTGCCAAAGATTCTGTAGTCATGCTCCCCAAGATCCAACCACTCACCTACAACAAAAAGGAGGAGCACAAAAATGGTAAGTTCAACTACAGAATTAATAAGAATACTAGTCAAGACGTCAAGCAGGAAACAAAGACAAAAGTCATGCATACGTACAAGGGTCAATGCTAAACAAACCCCGGAAGTCGACCTCAAACACATCGCTAGTCGCACAAGTATACAGAAGAGTCTTTCTAATGTCAGGAATGTCTTCAAATGTGTAATCCAACATTTCAACCACACCATCCTCCCGACAATTGTAAGACTTGCAGTTTTGTAGCATAAAAAATCCACAATCATGCCTGTTAACCAGAAAAAACAAAGGGTACATTAAAAATAAAAATACATGAATACGACAAAAAATATGAAATTACTAATTACAGGAACAAAAAACAAGTAATAAATTTCATGAAAAGGGAAACTCACGTGTTTTGCTGCTGTGGCACACGAACAAACTCGCTAGAAAAATCATCAACACGCACCGGGGAGAACGGTTTGGCCCTATCTACGCTGGATTCCCTCTAGAGCCTCTTTATATTATCTGTCATGGTCCTGAAAAATCTAACATCAGCATCCCAGGTTTCATCACGAAGTGAATCCAGACACTCAAAATGACGACACTTCAAATTGAGATTAACCAAGCACCAATGGCCAACATCTTCACCAGCCTTCGTGCCAGGCACAAATGGTGGCGGATCAAAAGTAGGGAAAAGAACCTAACAAAAACAAGCGCAGAAGAAAATGAATTCAAGAATTCTAAAAGAAGCTCATACTCAGCCTTCAAAACAAATAATCAAGCGTGAATAGGAAATTCATCAGTCCTAACAGATCACGAAATCATAAGTTCTAAATGAATAAGCATCTCAGTACAAATAATAAAGCAGGCTACTTAAGTTTATTTATACTGCCAAATTTGCAAGGAACATTTTAGTTCCTGTCCGTTACTACAATAAGTTCAGCTTTAAATAAGAACACACATTCTTTCATCGGTATAGGAAAAAAAGGAACAAAAGGATGAGTCACATACAAAGTCATAACAATCAGCCCCTGATCTTGTGAACCACTGCCTCACATCGCCATCAATATTTCCATTAAGTATCTTTGTCTGTTGTATGAAACACCAAATACAGTTAGAAAATTGTCAAATAACTTATCAAACCCGATGCAGAACAGTAAAGACAAGCAAACAAAAAATAAAAAAAATAAACGAGCAATACTCACCGTCACCCATCTAGGAACAATCAGCTTGTCACTGCCTTGGTACTTTTGGTGCAGAGAATATAAAACAACATCAGCAGAATCTGAGTTGAGCATGCCACCGAGGATGAACCCGGAAGCCACCTTACCAATGCTAGCATCACATTCATTATTTTGAAACATTGGCTTATCACTGAGGAAAACAAAAGGATGAGAGGAATCAAAACTAGTGCGGTGACAACAATAATCAGAGGAGAGAAAGGAAAAAAGACGAAAATGATACAGGCATAGTAAGGACACAAAATCCACCACTAACCGTTTCCCACGGTTCGTGCGCAACCTCGTAACAGCGAAGAAAAATGAATCAACCTTAGCAGCATTAGCACCATCTGCTTACACAAAGAAAGGAACAAAGAATAAGTTCAAACACTACATGGGAACACGGCCACCACACCATAAATGAGAAGTACAATAAAAATGGGAACCAAACCCTATAACAAATTCTTGCCTGCACTTTTAGGGTTTGACGAAGGCAAGTCCTGTGACGAAAGCAAGTTGCCTGCACTTTCAGGGTTTGACGACAGAAAATCCTGCGACGACAGGAGCGCCTCCTGCGTCAAGGGGCCAAAAGAAATTGACATAATTAAATCATCATCTTTAGATACCACCTCTTCCACGCTAGAAACCACGTCGTCTTCCAATGCATCACCGTAGTCAAGCCCTCCAGGCAGGAAATTTTCTGGAGGCAAATCATCAGAATCAGAACCATTATCATTCTCAGCGCTACCAACACCAGAAGATTTGCCATCAAGTATGTTCGCATCACAAACATCCTCATTAGCAACCTTGCCACCGATGTCGCAATCACCGCTAAATGGAACACCGACAACATCTGCTCCACCAGTAACGGTCGCCTCACGCTCAACATCAGGGATCTGAAAAAGAAAAAATTCAGACACTAGAGAAAATGAGCAAAATTAACAACCAAAAAAACCCACAAGAGATGCACAGGGTAACTTTTAAAACTACAAGAAAAAGCAAACAAAGCTGCATAAAAAAATGCAAGCACATATAACAAACCTTAGAAGCATCCACAACATCATCACCAACATTGCTGCTGCTAACATTCAAACGAACATCACCTATGGGCGAATGAGCCTCATAACCATCAACAAGATCCTGGATGATAGTAACAAAGGAAAAATAACATGTAAGGACATGCGCATGAAAATTTAAGAAACTTCATAAACACTAAAAATAAAACTAACCTTGCTCTTATCAGCAGAAGGATCATTGACTCCACTGTCAGCAACACCAGCCTCAACACGATGAGTGGTCTCCTGCATCAAACATAATCAAAAAGGAGATGAGCAAGTTCAACTAAAGTACTGATGGCAGAACAATCTAGTAAAAATTCAAAGATCAAAAACTGAGTCACCTCAATAACAGGGGACTCCAAACCAGCATCATTCTCATGGTGGTCAGAAACATTAGCCTCGGTATCATCAGCAATCCTCCCGGCAGCAGCCTCATTCTGCTCCATCTGCTTGATAATAACATCAGCATCTTCTTCATACGGCTTGCAGCGAGAGTCCTGCATAGTTCTAAAACGCTTGACGGTCTTCAACAGACGAACCGAGCTCTGAACAAGGTCAGCAGCACCATCACGCATATCGCCAATTAAAATTCTCTCCATCTCGGCATAGTCCGATGTTTCATCAGCATTAAATCGATGACCATCAGGAAGGATGCCAACAATACAGCTCAGACGCTCAACTATAGTTGGGACCTTTTCCAGTTCAGAACGCACACTAATAAAAATATGCTCGACGCGCTCCAACGCAGAAACTGCAACATCAATACCAAAACCCGACCTCTGGGAAGTACTAGCATTACTAGGGCCAGGGGGAATATCACCAGCGCCCTCAACATGGCGACCATCTCTCAACTCATGCTGCGGAGATGCAATCCTGGGAACTTGAGAGGGCATCTCCAGGACTGGCCGCTTATAGAACCGGAAAAATACCACTTCCTCTTGAGTTTTCCACTGGGAATGAGAAAAAAAAGGTAATTAATTAATGCAACCCACAGGAAAAAATATCAATTAATTAACAGTTTTAAAGCCTCACTACTAACATGCTTTCACTGTCAGTGCCAAATGGCTACGCACACAAGTATTATGATGAAAGTAAAAGCATCAGTTCAACCACAAAGGGCAAGTCAATACTGAAGAACATATTTATAACTCACATGCTTCAAAACCGACCAGACTAAACAGATAACTATGTAATACACATGTACGTTCCAGCAAACAACCACACTTAAAAAAATGACTAAAATACCATGATAGAAACAAAGCTCACCGGAAGCTTCCCAAACACCCACGTCCTTGGGTCTGCATTGCCTCTTCTTATCAAATCTGCACCAGCAAGATCAGAGAGCTTGTCCTGGTTCATGAAACATATGCGGGGGACTCGCATGTCAATATCCGGAGCCTTGCCACGGATGAGGCAGTCAAGATACATTAGTACATGCCCTATAGCACAGCCTGTGATTGCCTTCCCCAAGGTAACACCATCTTGGTACCTCACAACAACCCTTCAACCATCAGCTGGCAATAATCCATCTTAGCCATGTCCTCGATGACGAGGTTCTCAAACATTGCTGCCTCTCTGGAAACCCGAGTGGCTGCACTAGGCAACACGACTTTCATGAACACAATAATGAAGAACACTCGCAGAGCCAGGTCATCTTTCTCAGGATCATTGACAAGCACCATGAGCTTATCCCTCAAATCTTTCGTCTTTATATCCTGGCTTCTGCTGATGCCAAGTTCTAATCTTAATCTCATCAAAGCGTCGTTGTATCCGTCCTCGGACGGCCTTGGTGCAGAACGACCACCACGAGGGAACCCAAACAGCTGCTGTATGCCATCGCTAGTGATGCGAAGCTTCTTATTCGCCTCACCCATGTCAAGCGTCATGGTATCAGGATCTATCTTCAGATACAACACTCCCATCAGAGGGCGCAAAATATTAGCCTTCACCTTCCAACTAAAGATAGAACCAAAACCAGCTGCATGAACTCTGGCCACATGGCGACTGATACATCTTCGTCGTATCTACTTTTCCAAACACTTTTGCTCTTGTTTTGGACTCTAATTTGCATGATTTGAATGAAACTAACCCGGACTGACGCTGTTTTCAGCAGAATTGCCATGGTGTTGTTTTTGTGCAGAAAATCAAAGTTCTTGGATTTGGATGAAACTTTCTGGAGAATTTTTATGGAATATATAAAAATTATTGGCGCAAGAATCAACAGAAGGGGGGCCACCCAGTGCCCACGAGGCACCAGGGCGCGCCACCCCCCCAGGCGCACCCTGGTACCTCGTGGGGCCCACGTGGCTCCGTCTGACCTAATTCCAACGCTATAAATTCAGTTTCCCAAAGAAAAAAATAAGAGAGGAAGTTTTATTGCGTTTCAATATACGGAGCCGCCGCCACCTCCTGTTCTTCATTGGGAGGCCAGATCTGGAGTCCGTTCAGGGCTCCGGAGAGGGGGATCGTCCGGCATCATCATCATCAACCATCCTTCATCACCAATTTCATGATGCTCACCGCCGGGAGTGAGTAATTCCTTCGTAGGCTTGCTGGACGGTGATGAGTTGGATGAGATTTATCATGTAATCGAGTTAGTTTTGTTAGGGCTTGATCCCTAGTATCCACTATGTTCTGAGATTGATGTTGTTATGACTTTGCTATGCTTAATGCTTGTCACTAGGGCCCGAGTGCCATGATTTCAGATCTGAACCCTTTATGTTTTCATCAATATATTTGTGTTCTTGATCCGATCTTGCAAGTTATACGCCCCTGCTACGTGTTATGATCCGCATACCCCAAGGTGACAATAATTGGGATTCTTTCCGGTGATTGCCGTAGTTTGAGGAGTTCATGTATTCACTAAGTGCTAATGCTTTGTTCCGGTTCTCTATTAAAAGGAGGCCTTAATATCCCTTAGTTTCCTTATGGACCCCGCTGCCACGGGAGGGTAGGACAAAAGATGTCATGCAAGTTCTTATCGCAAGCACGTATGACTATATACGGAATACATGCCTACATTACATCGATGAATTGGAGCTAGTTCCGTGTCGCCCTAGGTTATGACTGTTACATGATGAATGTTATCCAACATAAGTCACCGATCCAATGCCTACGATCTTTTCACATATTGATTCTTGCTAAGTTACTATTGTTACTACTGCTGTTACAATTGCTACTACTACTGCTGTTACCGTTGTTGCTACTATTACTATCATTGCTACTGCTATCAAACTATCATACTACTGTGCTACTGATCACTCTGCTGCAGATATTTAGTCTCCAGATGTGGTTGAATTGACAACTCAACTGCTAATACTTGTGAATATTCTTTGGCTCCCCTTGTGTCAAATCAATAAATTTGGGTTGAATACTCTACCCTCAAAAACTGTTGCGATCCCCTATACTTGTGGGTTATCAGCGACTCTTGAGCAAACGAGCACAAGTATCTACCTCTTTCAGCGAACATCGCACAGTTATATTCAAACGCTGTAAGTCGCCTTCATCCACAACAACACTTTCCTTCATTCCTCTTCTCTGGTTGACCGGACTCCTCACATTAATAGGCTGAAAAGGAAATAAAAAAGGCATGATTTTGGACAATGAATCTAAAAAACAAAAGAAACCCATGAAGGCAAAAAAGATGCCTGAACAAGTTCAACTAATAAACCAGCTACAGTACAAACATATATACAAGAACAAAAAACAAAAAGACCAACACCACTAACACAAACAAAATGATGCAAACAATGATGCTTAGCATAAATCATTCTGCCATTGATTCAGTGGCATGCCTGGAAGGGTACAACAAATTTCAGAATGATCAAGCCTCACCTGGCCACCATCCCTACCCGGTAATAACACATGATTGGAAGTAAAACTAGTAAACCACATACAGTACAGACACATATACGAAACCAAAATCATGTGAATCCGAAAAAATAGTTGAACTAAATACTAATAAACAGATACTAGAAATCACACAGCTTCCAGACATCGACACATTCAATATGTACCATAGTTCAGGCAGACTAGAACAAAGCAATATAACTTAATCATGACAACTAATAAACCTAGAAAATTTCAAATACTATACACAAAAAAAATATACCACTGCATCTTCATCTTCAGAATTAACTTCAAGATCATCTCCCTCAAATGCAGGATCTTCAGCCTCAACACGAGCACGCTTCTTCACACCTTTGTTCACCTTTGCAGGACAAACTTTGCGCTTCTTATTTTCCTTCAACAATGAGCGCTCGGGGAGAGGAGACAAAGAAGGCTTGTTATATGCCAAAACTCATGGACTCCGGCGAACAGGGGAGCCACCAAGAGTGCTTGGACCAATCTTGACAGCAACACTATCTGCATCAGCTTGGTTATCACCGGTCTGGTGAGCAGCTTTCAAACATGGGCTACGCCTCTGCATGCCATCAGGATTTGCATCTCCCATCTTCCGCTTCAAAACAACTCTTTTGACCTTCACTGCATCACGAGGAAACACTTGAGTCAACCTAGTCTGCAACAAGTTTGTCTTGACAGGCATGTCAGTTCCATCAGCCCCAGGAGGACCAGTACCACTAGCCTCGACACCACCTTCATCATGTCCAGCTTGCGCACATACCTCAGCACGTGGATGCACGCAAGCAGCCTTTTGACGCCGTTCCAACTCCTTTCTCTTAAGATGATCACTCTTCTTCTTTCTTACCCTTTCATCCTCCAACTGTAGTTGCAGAGGAACATCATCAGCTTGAGTAACAGGCTCGGTGCCGTCCACACTTTGAGACTGAGTCACAAACAACTGCAAGCTCCCATCTCCATCACCAAAATTGAGAGAATTAATCCCATCATTAATATCTTTGACAACATCACTAATGTCGTCAGCAACACCATGGCTTTCATTAACTGCATCAACCAATAACACAAGCACACAAAAATAAAATAAAACAATCAACGATATACAAAAACAAATAAATAAGATGCATAGCGACACACGCAAACAAAAGGAAAAACTAAGGTAACTCAACACATTTATGTAAACAATGCTATTAAAAAGAGCAAATAAAAGAGTAAGACTAGCAACACTCGCAAGTTCTTCTAGAGGATTTGGTATCTCAAAAATAGCATTCACAAAGATCTTGAAGGGGGTCTGATTTGTCAGAATCAGGAGGTACCGGCACTCCAACATCTGCAACAACATAATAGTCAGCAAAAAAATAGTATGCAAAAATATGATCAAGCACTCAGTTCAATCATATGAACCCTACCAGTGCACAAACATGACAGTACGTCAGTTCATGAACATGACCAGCAACCAATAAATCATATGACAGCACAACTGGCACAACCCAGTTCAAAATGTGCACCGTCTCAACATGCTAGCAGTTCTTCTCAAACTGGAACAAACTATTCAGATGACACTAACCAGTTCAAACTGTACATGATGTTCAGTACTGGAATATAGGTGGAGGTTAAAAAAGACATAAAAATTACACATACCACACATTACATGGCAAAAATCAACAACTAGAAATATACATTCAACAACTATATGAAATCACAGTACAAAAACCTATTATGCACTAGATCTGATAAAGACCAAGCACCAAACAAAAAAGAAAAGTTTCAGTAGAACCTATTACCTGCGTCCACATTCTTCGGACTCGGTGGCGTACCCATCGAGATCTACAAACCAGACAACCGCCGATACAGACCTGCAAAACACATGAGCAAAAATTAGGGTTCTTACAGACTAGAAAGGAAGCGCACCGAACAAGCAAAATCTTACCACCAAGCAGGAACTCCGCCACTGAATCTAGGCGGAGACCCCCGCACCGCTCGCCGAAAAAACACACCACCAAAATCTTCTCCTCGCGAACACTAACAAGACGGCAGAGGAGGAACTACTTAGAAGCCCGCAAAATCAAGAGTTGGTGGGAGGGGAGGGAAGTGGAGGGGAGAGGAAAGGAAACAACACGCCACACAAAGCTTCTCCTGGAGTTCCAGCCGCCGGAGGACGCTCCCGCGGCAACAGTGGAGAAGCAAGTTCCTGCGGCAAAGAGGAGAGGGGAAGGAGAAAGAAATAACTTTCAGTAACCAGACGAGAGAGCGGAGGGGAGAGGAGGGGAAGTTAAGAGGCGAGTGGGAGAAAACCGAACGGCCAAAGCCCACGATCGTGGGAGGAAAAAAAGGGGCAAAGCCCACGATCTAAGGGCAGTTACTAATAATAATACTAATAATTAAATACAATAATAAAAATAACAACTGAACATACTACGCAAAAAATATACATTAAACACAGCCAGTTCAATAAATACTATCACAAAAGTACAATTAAATACCTTACATAGATTATTCAAAATTAACTACAAAATTTAAAAAATAATAATAACAGTAAGTACAAAATAATAATAACTGGGGCTACACTTTCGATCACAAGTCACGTAACGAACTCGCTACTGTAAATGTTCCTAGTTGCCGACACCCCCCTAAGATAGATAATGGGGGGCGCCTTCACCGCTTGGTTCTGACGCGGATGTTCATCAGTCCAAACAAGAAAGATGTGTCAGTACGACTATGCCCCGTCGTGCGGTCCCGACACCCCCCCTAAGAACCCCCCTAAGATAGATAATGGGGGACAACTCATGTTACGGACTCGCCTCCGCATGCGACGCCGCGTCGTCACCTGCTACGGCTCGTTCCTGGCTCGGCCTCGCCGGGGGGGGGGGGGGGGGAGGGGGGGGGGGTCCCGACCCCCCTCCCCCACGGCTCGGCCTCGCGCTAATGCGGCAGTGCGCTCGTTTGACAGGCGCAGTGCGGTTATTCTGTTTCCCCCCACCCCACGCACCACACCCCTAAGTAGATAATGGGGGGCGCCTTCACCACTTGGTTCTGACGCAGATGTTCATTAGTCCAAACAAGAAAGATGTGTCAGTTTGACTATGCCCCGTCGTGCGGTCTCGACACCCCCTAAGATAGATAATGGCGGGCAACTCATGTTACGGACTCGCCTCCGCATGCGACGCTGCGGCACGCCGCGTCATCGCCTGCTACGGCTCGTTCCTGGCTCGGCCTCGCTGGGGGGGGGGGGGAGGGGGGTTCCGACCCCCTCCCCCCGGCTCGGCCTCGCGCTAACGCGGCAGTGCGCTCGTTTAACAGGCGTAGTGCGGTTATTCTGTTTCCCCCCACCCCACACACCACACCCCTAAGTAGATAATGGGGGGCACCTTCACCGCTTGGTTCTGACGCGGATGTTCATCAGTCCAAACAAGAAAGATGTGTCAGTATGACTATGCCCCGTCGTGCGGTCCCGACACCCCCTAAGAACCCCCTAAGATAGATAATGGGGGGCAACTCATGTTACAGACTCGCCTCCGCATGGGACACCTCCGCATAGGCCACACATTATCACATTATCACATGCAAAAGCCAAACATTATTGGCTGGTAAGTAAGTACTATCACACTAAAAAATAGTGTCACAAGAACACTGAAAATAACCACACACAAAAAAGGACAAAATAACACACTTAAAAAAAGAGTCAATTTGACCTGACGACGACAATCAGTCCTAATAAAAAAATGCTTCTAGCAGGCAAGAAAATTCATAAGCACTACAAAAAAAAAATTCATCCACATTACTATAAAAAAAATAAGTTCTAGCAGGCTATGAAGCATCAGTCCGCATTACTGGATCGGTAAAGTACTAGATTCATAAATAAAAAAATTTGACCGCCCAAGGCACAGGCCGGGCCTACGCGGTAGGTTACGTGGACTCAAGCCCACAGCGAATCGAGGGCGAATCCGTCGCAAACCAACCTGCGTGGGGCCAGCTGACCAGGGCCCACATGTCATGACAGAGAGAGCGAGCGCCGTGTGTAAGCGCTCAAGTAAGTATACAGAGGTTTTCGAAGGCTGAGCCTTGGCAGCGCTTATAAACCAGTCGCGAGCCCTCTCGGTTAGCGAGGTGGGACAAAACTCATAGCACACGTGTAGGCAGCAGTGCACAGCCGCGCGGACGAGCTATTTGGGCCGAAAAAGACGGCTCAGGGGGAGGGCCCAATACGACAGAGCGAGCCATTACAAATTCCTACTGAACCCACACGGCCCATCGAAGGAACAAAAGTGAAAAAATAAAAATAAATAACAGAAAAAATAAGTTCAAATACTAATTAAAGAAAAGTTCAAATACATGTTAGTTGTAAAATTAAAATAATCTACTAAAAATATATATTTTTTTTTCAAAAAAAGCAAAACAAAAACGTCACATATGCAGCACACAATAGATAAAATAACTAGATAAAAGGATATTTCAACAATATTCCATAGACAAAAAATTTAAAAGTAAAAATACTAATATTCAAAAAGTTCCAACAAAAAATGGGATGTGCAGCAAGATCAAATTCATTTTTTTAAATGGTTAGAACTATCAGGAGTGAACTAAAAAGAAATTGTGGTCTAAATTTCCATCAGTCCAAGAAAAAATATACTACAACCAATGAATGAGACTGGGGCTTGTCATACAAAGTACTTCAGTACTATCATCAACAGCCTGTAAGTTCAACAAACTCCAAACAAATAGTGCTACATCCCTGAATAGCATATAATTTCATGTTCGAACCATCTACATGAAAAATATGCCAGTACTAACAAAGGATGTATATCAGTTCAAGATAGGTGCTGGTCACAGATAAAATTATATAGAAATAATATAACCCATGCAATTGAGCTAATAGGATCCATTACATTAAAATATAACCCATACGTTAATATAAGAACCATTCGAACCATATGGAAAAACATAGAGGTCAACCATCTCATACACATTATTTTAAAAATCATTCAACAAAATCAAACGCCGCACAAAATGTCACAACCGACTTCATTTGCCACAATAAGCCTACAGTACACAAAGCCTGAACTTCAGAGAGCCACTTTCCCTGAAGAACATCACCATCACCACATCTCCCTCAATTCCAGACTCAGCCACAAACTGCTTCCACCCAACAGTTAGGTTGATTGAACCATAAAAGTCAATGTGGTAGGAAACTTCCATACATTGATAGCCATTCTTGTGTTCCGTCTCCATGTTTAGTATCCCCGAATTAGCAGCTACAATCCTGATTCTAGATGTCATTCTCTGCAATTGGGCAAGCATACAAAAAAGAAAAGTAAGCACCTCACATAACTGAATATTTGCACAGATCTGGCAACTGTTAAAAGAACAAGTGCAAGATCTGAACCCAAAAAAAACCCACCAACCTAACTACTATTAATTCCTGACGAAACTGAGGAAATATACATAGGAATCCCTACTGTTAAATACTGACAAAACTGAAGAAAATATAGATCCAGTATATTGATTTCAAATGAAACCTACAAAAGTAGAGAACAAAAACACAGTAGCGAAACACATACCCAGGTCTCCTCCAGGTCTTCAACAGCTAGGCGGCAAACATAGGGCGCCCGAAACCCACGGTTGGTGGTCAGCAGCGACGCAAGTTGTCCACGGTGCTGACTCTGGGTGAGGTCCAAACCATATTCGTACAAACAAGCGTCCGCTATGGGCTCCATCCTTGCCAGGCACCCACACGAACAATCTTCCATGGACACCACAGGCAAAAAAGCAAAGAACAAAGAAAGGGGAGCGGACCCTAGATCTGAGCTTTGGAGGAATGAAGAAGAGGAAGAAGAAGTCTGAGCCACGCACCAACAAAGATGGATAGGATTTATAGCCAGGATGACTGCCAGTATATATAAAAATTATAAAAAACGGAGGTGGGTAGGTAGCCGGTAGAAATTAAAACACGCACAACAGTTATTCTGCTATCTACATGCAGTTCTACAGAAATGACGTGGAGCAGTTCAACTATAGTTACGATAGCCGGTCAAGGCGCATAGAAGACTGCGAGTAATTTCAACGACCACAGAAAAACACACACCAAATTTAAATCCAGCGATTGACCAAAATTATAGAAATCCGTCACTCTAAACAAACACTCTAGACCACAACAGAATAAAACAAAGCACTCAACAGAAGACATTTCATACAAGTCAGCTCCGCCCACGAGTTAAACATCGAAATCGGATTCAACATCTACGAAGGGAGTATGAGCAACTCAAAGAGCAAAATTAAGGACGCAGATCTCCTCGTACGAACCTCACACCACTCCTGCAATGCTAATTAGAAAAACAACGCGCGACCGGCAAGAACACGCACGCGAGGCGGCCATGGACGACGCGCCATGAACCACACAACCCATGCCGAAAAATTCCCACCAAATAATCTCAAAAATTAACACGCAGTGATGAATTGAAGACCACAGTAACTCATACAAGCATGTACGAATGTAAATCGCGCGATACGAACACCACGCCAACACCAGCGCCCGGAACAACTCCGCCATGGCTGCTCACGCCGTCACCACCGGCGACCTGAGTTCGGAAAACACGACCAGAAGAGCGTGGCGCGTGCGGAATCTCGGCTACTACTCCTCTAACAACGCCCGGCCGGCAGGAACGCGCGGAGAACCGCCCGAAGCTCGTCGACGAACCCTCTGGTTAAGCCCATGGAAGACACAGGATGGGAAGTTCATGTAGATAAGCACGTCAGCACAGAGGCATGATACCGTCAGTTCAAGGATAGTAACAAAATAATATTCTGCTACGCGAAACAGAATAGCTCGGATGTATATATATGTCTAGATTGTATCTTTGGTTAGGAAGAGCTCAGATAGTAGTGTTGTTAAAAGTATTGGAATGCAAATATACATATTGCTAGTCTTCGAAGGATATATGCAACAAAAATCCATCCTAACTATAGCTAAGATTAGTTAGTGTGTATTGACTATTGAGTGCAACTGGACTTGCAACGGATTTACGTTTTCTAACAGGAATACAATATACGATTTATCTGTCTGTATTGCCTATTGAGTGCCTGATTGTCCTGAGAAATATGAAAAGAAATATATTCGTGGGATGACCCTAACAGAGAGGAAGAGGAGCATTGCAGCAATGAAGAAAAAGCAATATAGAAGTACATAACTGCATCATTCCCCATCAGGGCATTGCCTGTAGAAGATCCTCATAACTATACCATGGAAAAAGTAAATCAAATATGCCAATCAAGCAGACAAGAAAATTCACTGAAAATTATAAACAGAAAATGAATTATAAATCATGAAAGGATTTAACAGACCAAGCCTCGCCGCATCACTGATGACCTCTGTCGCGCCGCTCACTACCGCATCCTTCTAGCAGTTAACGCTCGGCCGGTCGTTTACCTGGGAGTGTGCGGTCTGGCCAACCTTCCGAAAAGCTGCGCGACATTTTCTTTCTGCTTCCTGTCTCCTGGTGGCTCGGTGATGAAAAAGGCTTGGTTGTGGTTCTACGCCGGTATGGAGTAGGGCATGAGCCTGAGTCCGGCCGTCCAATCATGAACCGGTGGAAGACGCTCGTGGGGAGGGTTCAGCAGGGATGCTTAGGGCGACTACGTCATGAAAAGGGCTTGGCGACAACAATCAACATAGGCGCAGAGGCGACGTGGGTCTGGGCCTCAAGTGTCCTCCATTGTTGGTGCATACTTGTGGCGAGTAATCGGCAGCCCACCGTGATCTTCCTTGGTCATGGTGCTCCAGCCCTTCTCCTTGAGGAGGACGGTAGCCTCGAGGCGCGGTGCAAGCGGGATACAGGAGCGGTGCAGGTAGGGTCTTGCGTACCCTAGCACAGTGGGCAAGATCATCATCATGTGATAAATGAGAGGAAATTAAGAAAGAAAGGAAGAGATTTTACGGGCAAATAAATCAATAGACAGAAAAGGCAGGAAATTGATTACCATATGATACAATTGGTGTTACCAAAGAATGACGTGAATTGATTGTGTTCTGCATTACTGAAGAGAAGAGAAGATAAGGAAGAAAATAATACTGTCTGTGATTGACGTCATTTTTTTTGAACTCTTGTGATTGACGTGAATTGATTGTGTTATATATGCGTTATTGAAGAAGAGATTGATTACCATACGATACGAGAATTGATCAGTGTGGCGATTATGGGAAGAGAGGTGGAGGTTTCCTTCTTTGCTTGACGAGGGAGAGTTCTTGATGGAACCGAATATTTTGAATCTGAATGGCTTCCGATTGACTCCGCCTGGAAAAACCGGTGGGGGCTGTCAATTTTTTTCGTTGTAAAAAAATGATGATAATAAAAAAATTGGTGGGAGGGGGGATCAGTGGGAGGGGGATCTATGGGAGGGGTGTAGCGAGGGGGGGTCCTAACGAAACGACGTACGAGCTCCCCCTTTAGGAGTAGAGATACACGGTAATCACTTCTAGGCCAGAGGCAGACGGCGTGCGGGATGGCAATGGGTACCCATACCACATAGCAATGGGTGCGCGGTGGATCTCGGCCCTTGATGGCGGAAGGGCTCCGTTTTTTGGTGCTTCTTCAAGTTTTGTTAGAGTTTGTGTCCTGCTCAGGAAGACGAGACGGCGACGGCTTCTTGAAGATGAAATAAGGTTCTTCCCGCCTAGCCCCCGTTCCAGTGGTGCGTCTAGCATCACCGGAGGGCGTGTGGAGGTGTGTCTTCGACGGATGTCACGAGATTCGGTCGGTGGTTGTCTTTGGTGGATCTGCTCTGATCCGGTCTTTGTTCATGTGTCGTCAGGTTGGATCCTTCCGATCTAAGCTTCTCTTCATCGACGGCGGTTGCTGTTCTGGTGTGTTGGTCCTATGGGGCCTTAGCACGACGACTTCCCGACTGTCTACTACAACAAGTTGTGCCTGACTCCGACGAGGGAGGGGCGATGATGGCGGCGCGCCTTCGGCTCGCTTCAGTGCTCGTAGTCGTCGCTAGGTGGTCTACGAATCTGGATGTAATTTTTTATTATTTTTGGTATTCGTTGTACTGTCATGATTGAAGATGAATAGAGTGGAAGTTTTTCGCAAAAAATAGGATAAAAAGTTACGCATGGGTAGATATATAAGGAAATCTCAAACCCATCGAGCAGAGTGGGTACTGGTTTGAGATCTTATAACACATACCCTCGTACCCATGTACCGGTATAAAATTAGAGAACTACGACCAAATTACCTTCACTTTCCTGCAATGCCCTGATTTATTAGTAAGTTTGTGAACTTAAATTGTATGACTATGTGTTGTTGTTTATGACTATATGATGTTGTTTGATGTGTTGTTGTTTACCAAAAATGATGTTGTTTATTAGAATGTGTTGTTGTTTATGATGTGCGGTTGTTTATAAGTTTGTGTTGCTGTTATGATGTTTATAAATTATGATTATATGGTGTGTTTTTATGACTATGTGTTGCTTCAATTGATGCTTTACAAATGTCATTATTTTTATCCGCGGGCACCCGTTTACCCTGTCAGGTGACGGGTATGGAGAAAAATGGTACCTTGGTGTCGGCTGTCGGTGCCGGATCAACAAACGGGAAGTGACAGATTAGGGCATTGCAGAAGCTGGACTTGATACTTGCTCATGCGCCAATAAAAAAGATGTTTAGCAAAGGTTTAAAGCACCTACGGCCGGACTGGGCAAATCCGCCCCCTAAACGTCCGCCGACGTGTCCGGACACAACCCCGGACAGCGCTGGACAATCCCTCAAATATCCTCTCTTGCAATCACGACCCTCATCTTCAAATCCTCAAATGCATGCAAACACATGCATGTCGATCATACACATGAATATCACATGCCGATAACATTTGTTCGTAGTAAAAAATACATAGTTCAAACATAGAATTTATTCTGAGTGCACAATTCAAACATTAAATTTCTTGGTTTCCGTTGTGGGTCCACATATGCTCCACAAGATCGTTGAGTAATTGCATGTGCACGGTTTGATCTCGAAGATTCTGAAGCATCTCCAGAAAGTTCACAGTATGCTAGGCATCTTGTTCCGGGAGGCGGACTTGTACTCCGGACTTCTCAAAATCAGGCGTTCGGGCTGCCGCTTCGATCTCATCCTCGACAATCATGTTGGATAACGGTTTGGATCGGATCATTACCAACTCCGAGTTGCAGCGGAAGAAGAGTCGGTGTAGATCATACTTGAAGTCCCTCGAACCATAGATGAACGATCCCTCGAACCATCCACGAACAGTCCCTCGAATGGAAGACCGAAGTACGACCTCTCCATAGTTTACAAGCGTACAGTCTTCACGATCCGGCAGCGCTTCGCCGTCCAGAGCTAATCGTCGCCGGAGAATTAGAGGGAGGAGATTAGAACCACATTGGGCTTCTAATTATGAGGATTAGAGGATCTAGATCAAGCTCTAATTGGATCAACTAGAATTAGAACTAGAGGAGGCTCCAAAAACTTGTGTGTCCAAAAGTGCCAAAACCTCTAGTATATATATGTTGGAGGAGGGGGAGGGGGCGCCACACAAGGGGGGAAAGTCCCTCCACCTTGGCCGGCCATGAGGAGGGGGAAACCCCCTCCAATTCGGCCTCCCCCTTCCTTGTACAAGGGAGAAAGGGGGCGCCACCTCTATTGGGCCCAAGTGGCCCAATATGCTTTCCACTACTTGGACTTTTAAGGCCCGTTGATATTTAAATAAATATAAAGGCCTACTAATCATATTTAGAGCCTTGTAATATTAATTTAACATCACCAGAAACTATTTCCACCTATATATAATTTATTGGTATTACTCGGTAAACCCTGAAACCCTTCCGGTGACCCCGAAACGCTTCCGGTTCCTCTCAAAACTATTTCGAATATTAATGAAACTATTTCATAAGTATTTTCTCATTACTCTTGCCCTACTAACACTCAACAGATCATGATTACCTTAAGCTTGTGACCCTATAGGTTCGGTAAAACATACACATGAACAAAACCCCTTTCATTCAATGACCGATAACGGAACCGTGGACGTCCATATCGATCCCTATGAGTACACGAATGACATTCGAGTGAACCTTTGGTTATCATGTGCTATTCCCTTTGCTTCGCGATACTTTATAAAACCTGAGGTGAGATATATCGGTATCCTCTTGAGTCATATACATGCTTACTATACTGGTCTCCTCGTTACCGGTTTTGTTCTTCTTTCTCGTTGACATGTTCCGGCATCCCTGTGACCTAGTCACCTCTGTCTGGCCAGACGATGATGGATGCCGTCACACCGAGAGGGCCCTAAGAATATCTCTCCATCATCGGAGGAGAAAATCCCATTCTTGAGCTATCTAGTCCCTTGCCAAACTTTCTGATGAACATGTAAGTTGTCGTTATGATCACCGTGTTACAGATGACGTTTGAGCAACCCCAAAGTTCATCATATAGTAAGAACTGACTACGATACTCTCATGGTCTAAGGAAATAAATCACACATTAACACTCCATGTTATAACAATTGAATTCTGACGATTGTATCTCAAAGTATAACAAACAAGTTTGGGTCGATTCAATACGATCGTTCTTCTAACGTCATACTATCAAAGTTGTTTTAGGACAATCGTTACACTTAACAATATCCTAAGATTTGAAAAACATAATCACCAACAACATTTGAGCCAGTCTTCGAGGCGAGACTAGGAATCTTATTTTATCGTTTATCATTCAACACGAGCATATGAGTTTTCCACTGAATCGCACATTTCAGGATCATAGCGGTTATAGCATAGAATATAAACTCTTAATTATGAATATGGAAATATAATAATACAATATTATTGCCTCTAGGGCATATTTCCAATAGGATGCTGCGACATCATCCGAAGTTTTTCCTTAATGTTTGCAAGAAGATTTGATTTTTTTGGGATCGGGAATATAGTAGCCCCCAAGCCTTAAGTCAGTTTACCTAACTGGCCTGAGGTTCAATGTAGTTTTGAAAATAAGCGCAAATATGCAGTAGCCCCTGAGACTATTGTCGGCTTAACAAAAGCCGATGAGAGGATTGAATCTAAACATGAATCGGTAGTTTTCTGATCTGTTTGCGCGTATAATGTGTGCAAGCTTACACCTCCAATGTTGCCTCCAACTTAACAAAGCTAGAGGAATTAAAGCGTCATCTTGCGAGATCTGAGGAGGAGGCTCGTCTGCTCCAACAAGGGGCGGAGAGAATGCAAGGTAGGAATCTGTACACCTGGTATCAATTTGGCTGCCGAACAGCTCTATGTTTCATTAAAGTTTAAGCTTTTGAACATTGCAGCGGCCGAGAAGGAGCTGGCTGACTTGCGGGCCAAGCTTGAAAAGGCTCGAGTGGAGGCTGAGCAGTAGAAGGTTGCTGCATTAAAAGTGTTGCAGAGCTTGCCAAGGGGCAAAAAACTCGCGAGGCCTCTCAGTCTCGCATCTCTGAGGTGGTGGAGGATCTAGAGGTCGTCGGCACTGAACGCGACACATTGAAGACCTCAGCTGGGAAAGATGTTACCGAGCTCAAGAAGCTCGCAGCGGAGCGCCAAGAGGCCACCTCCCGAGCCAATGCTACAAAGGAGGAGCTACGGCAGGCGACCGAGATAGCCGTCAGTAAGCCATCTTTATTACAGTGTGTCTTCGGCAGTCAAGCCTTCCCGGAGCTGACGCAACTTTGGCACATGTCAGGCGCCTTCTCGGACCTCCCGCGAAGTGTGGAGGATGCGTGCCAGCACTTCAGTGGGCGCGAAGACGCAACCGGGCAGAAGTCCTTCTGGATGCAGTTCCAGGCGCCGACACGTTCCCAACTCCTTGGCGATTAGCTTAAGCAACTGGCCGAGCTGCAACGAGTGCCCAAGCCTGCCATGGAGGATCTTTGCGAAGCCCTTTGACCGAGTGATCCTCCACCGACCAGCTTCTTCGGGTTGGTGCACCGCCTCCAAGGAGCTGGTGCCCAAGTCGAACTGTGGAAGCGGTTGGCCTATTTGGAAGGTGCTCGGTAGGCCTTTGCAGCCGTTCAAGCTTGCTATCTGAAGTTTAAGCTAGAGCCAGTTGCTCAGCGGGGGACTGAAGGGAAGAAACGGGAGGCGAGGGATTACCTCGGGGTGGTGATGCCGGCAGCTCGGGTGACCGAGAAGAAGTGCAAGAAGAAAATGATTCTAGAGATTCTCCTCAGTATGCCGAGATGTATCTTTGTAAAAAAGACAAGTTTTTAATGTAAATGAGAGGTGCCTTTCTTTTTTGCTGCTTTATGCTTATTTTGACTCAACCATGACTGTTTAAGGTGTGTAGTTGGCCAGTCGTCGGCTTCCGCCCCTTAGTAGATACTACTGAGGGTGTTTCCCTTCTGATTTGCAACCCTTAGCCGACGTCTCGGTAACCGGAGGCGGTTGTATCAGTGGAAACAAGGCAATCAGACCTTCAAGGCTAAAATGTACACTTAGTCGCAGGAGCTTTGGTTGGGTGGCAAGTTAATAGCCCCCGGTGTATGTCGAGTCCTCGGATCATCCAAGGTCGAGCCACCAATGCTTCAGCTTTTTTGCAAAAATAAAGCCCTTCGTTTGACATGGTTAGCCACCATCGGCTATTTAGTTTAACACTTCCTACGATTCGCCGACCAATTTACGTGTGTTGTGATAGTCACCTTTCGGCTTTCTCCATCTGAGATACTTGACCGGTTAAACCAGAAGTAACAATCGCATTGTTGCTCCCTTCACACCCTTAGCTGAATAAAGTGGAAACGTAAGGGGTAAGCACAGGATCCGGGTAACCCAGCTATTGACCAAAGACACAAGTCAAAATCGATGCATATAAATGTGAGATACCGAGGATGTTTTCATGGGGAACGTTGCATGGAAAACAAAAAAAATCCTATGAAACACACAAGATATATTCTATGGAGATGCTAGCAATGAGAGGGGGAGTGTCTACATACCCTTTTAGACCGAAATCATTAACGATCTAGAGATCGTGGTTGGTGTAGTCGTACTCCCTTCGCGATTCAATCCGATCCAGCGCCGAACAGACGACACCTCTCAGATGTGCACATGTACGGCTCGGTGACGCCTCCGCCTTCTTGATCTAGCAAGGGATGGTGGAGAGGTAGATGGGATCTAGGCCAGCATGACGGCGTGGTGGTGGTGGTGGCAGTGGAACACCGGTAGGGCTTCGCCAAGCGCTACGCAGAGGAGGAGGAGTAACAGGAGGGAGAGGCACCAAGGGATGGAAGGGCTGCTGCCCCCTGCGCCTCCCCACCTTTATATAGGTGTGTGTGTGGGGGGGGGGGCTGGTGACGCGCTACAAGCCCCTAGGGTCATTGGCCAAGGGGGAGGAAGGAAATCCCTCCTTTCCTTCTCCACCGATCGCGATCCCCCTTTTTTAGGGATCTCGATCTTATCCCTTCGGGATATGATCGTAACCCTTTTAGGGGGGGTCTTCTTGCACCTAGACCAGGGGTGTGGGGCCTTTCCCCACTATCCACATCCATGTGGGCCCCTGTTAGGGCATATTTCTCCCTTAGTGGTTTTGGTGACTGATGACAATGCGTTTTGAGGACTAATCGTGTGCATTGAGTATTTCAGAGATTTTTAGATGGCACGAGACGATTTATTTCCCCTCAGTGATTAAGAGTAAAGACGGTTATTTTCCGACGATTTCTTTTTGGTGGATTTGAGTCGTAGGAAATCTGTACTATTAAGAGGGGGTCCGCATTGGAAAGGTTAGGGAGGAATCAACACATACAGATTCGCTTTTGCACCCTCTTTCCTTCCTGGCAACTTGGAGCACCATCTGTTCTCTGCTTAGGCTTACTAGAAGCACCCAAGCGGCAGTACCGTGCTGGGGAGCGGGAGTACAGCTCTAGCGGTACTGCCGCACTCCAGTACTGCGGGCACTTTCGCTTGTTTTAGGGGTACTGTAAATCAGCGGTAGTTGGGCGGTAGTTGCGAGCGGTATTACCGCCCGTGCGGTAGTGCGGCTCGTACTAATACCCCACTACCGCAGCTCCACTGTACCCGAGAGGGCTAAGCGGTAGTACCATGGCTTCAGAGCGGTAGTACCACTGTACTACCGGCCTCTACCACCGTTCCCAGTACTGCTTAATTTCTGGCTTATGTAACCTCGTTCCACTCCAGCGGTAGTAGGGCGGTAGTAGCCAAGCAAACCCTAGAGAATCAACAAGTTTTGATGGCTAGAGAGAGAGATCGGGCGAAAATGAGCTTAGGGGCAACAATGGAGCTTGGGGGAAAAGGGGTAGGTCTTCTTGAGGAAGAAGACCTCCTTATATAGTGGGGGGGGGACAAATCCAACTGTTTTCTGCCCACAAGTCATGCACAAGTGGTACTACCGCTCGAGGGAGTGGTACTACTGCCGAGCACGGCAGTGCCAGCCGTAGAGTGCAAGTGACAAAGTCACGGACGCGGTAGTGCCGTTGGAGCGGTACTACCGCTCCCACCAGAGGTACTGCCGCTTAGTGTTGCAAACTGCGGTGGGACTACGATAGTAGAGGCAGTACCGCACAGAGCGGTACTACCGCTGGAGGGCCCCGATCTACACTTCCACCAAGAGATATTTGATTCCCCCCACTAATCCCTTGCGGATCTTGTTACTCTTGGGTGTTTGGGCACCCTAGACGAAAGAGGTCACCTCGGAGCCACAATCCATTGTGGTGAAGCTTCGTGGTGGTGTTGGGAGCCTCCAATTAAGTTGTGGAGAGAGCCCCAACATTGTTTCTAAAGGTTCGGTCACCGCCTTCAAGGGCACCACTAGTGGAATCATGGCATCTTGCATTATGCAAGGGCGTGAGGAGAATACGGTGGCCCTAGTGGCTTCTTGGGGAGCATTGTGCCTCCAGACCGCTCTAACGGAGACGTACTTCCCCCTAAAGGGAAGGAACTTCGGTAACACATCCTCATCTTCACTGAATCCACATGTGGTTATTTCTTACCTTTACTTTGTGCAAGCTAATATTGTGTTGTATCCTTTGCTTGCTTGTGTTGTTATTGTTGTTAGCATCATATAGGTTGTTCACCTAGTTCCGTATCTAGACAACCTATTTGTTGCCAAACCTAATTTGTTAAAAATAAGTTAAAATTGGTAGTTGCCTATTCAACCCCCCTCTAGTTAACCATATCGATCCTTTCAGTTGGTATCGGAGCCTCATCTCTTTTTAAGGGCTTTACCATCTAAAGAGTATGGTTGATGACGGGCCAAGGGAGGTGGAGTTACCCGTGGCCGAGGGAGTGACCACGGTCACCTGAGAGGATTTAAATGAGGCTATTGCCTCACTTAAATCTTCTATGACGACCGAGGTCAAATCCTTGTTTAAAGAATTACTTGAAGGTCTCAAACTCTCTACTGATCCGTTACAAGTGGTTAAACCCACTATATCGAAGTCGGATGCTAACTCCGGTGAGGAGGGGGCTAGTAGCGATAAACCTACTTTGCCTCAAGGAAAGAATGGGTCGGGCATCCATGCCGCAGTTGCCCCTCCCACGGTGTATGGAGGACCGGTCCCCTCACCTCATATCAATAAACTTGGTCCTCCTCCTAATCTTGTGTTAAATGATTTTCCTAATTGGGTTTTTCGTATCAAGTCTCATTTGAATCACAGCTCAACACATCTTTGGAGAATCATAGAGCAAGGCTTCTACCCGCATGATCCAAACAACTTCACGCCAAGAGAAGAAGTGGACAATCAATTCAATCATTTCGCTATGTTCATTCTCCAAGCCGCAATGCCTCCCAAAGAGCTCACTCACTTGCGCCCATTCACTCTTGCAAAAGATTCATGGGAACACATTGTATCATTGTACAAGGGAAGCTCGAGCATTCAACGCTCCAACTTTGAGGTGGTCCTTGATGAGGCCGATGAGTTCATGATGAATGATGATGAAGATCCTCATGAGCTCTACCGGAGATTGATAACTCTCGCAGTCTCACTCCGACATCATGGGAGCAAGGATACAGATGACAATTGGATCAAGCGCAAGTTCCTCAAGGTGATCATGCCCCACAACAAGGCCATGTCCTCCGTGATACATCAAAGTCTGGACTTCCACACCTTGTCCTCAAGCGATGTGTTGGATGCATTCATTGCAATGAACATCTTGAACAAAACCGCCGACAATGTCCTTGTGCGTGCTCAACGGTCAACGAAACCCAACCTTGCTTTGAAGGCCAAGGCGATACCGGAAGAAGAAGAGGAAGAGGAGAGTTGCCCCAAAGACACCAAATATGCTTACCACAAGCACATGGCTCTTGCGTCAAGGCAATTTTGGGGCAACAAGAGAAACTCAAGGCCCAACTTCTCCAAGAACAACTCAAGTGGCTCCAAGGGCAAGCAATGTGTGAGAACTTGCTACAATTGTGGCAACATGAGTGACTACGTGGTGGATTGCCCCTACGAGAAGAGGGAAGACAATGGTGGCAAGCTCATCCGCGAAGACAAGGCCAAGTCCTTCCCCAACAACAGCAACTTCACGAAGAAGGTGCCATAAAAGGAGTTGGTGGCGTAAGAAGAGTACAACTCCGATGACGATGATGATGATGCTGCAAGTGGTGAAGGGTTTGCAACGGCCTCCGTGGCCATTGCCACCTCTTCCCCAACCTCGGTATCTCTCCACTACAAAAAAAATACACTTCCATGACATTATGGCCCGAACGAAAACTTTTTCTGTCATGGTTGTGACACTTCTATGACGATAATTGTGACAAAAACACGTATCATCATAGATGTGGTGGGCTCCTACTTCTATGACAAAAAAATATGATAGAAAATGGGCTTTTCATCCTGGGCGGGCCGGAGACGCACCCGCATGACATTCTTTGGGCCGTCCATGACATAAAAAATCATGGTAGAAGTGAGGGCGAGGAAATTTTCAGGGAGTTCTCGGTTACGGTGGGTGGTCGGGGCCGAGCGATGCAGTGTGGTTTGCGCGTTTCTCTCGTACGCGCGTGTGTGTGAGGCGTTCGCTAACGGAACCCGAGCGAGGCGTTCGCTTACTGAACCCGAGCGATCGATTGATCCCTCGCACTACTACACGTACTAAACACGAGCGATCGATCCCACTACGTACTGAAGCCGATTGATCCCTTCACTGCTAACTGAATCCGAGCGATTCCTTCGCTGCTAACTGAACCCGATTGATCCCTTCACTGCTAACTGAACCCGATCGATCCCTTCGCTACTTACTGAAGCTGATCGAGCCCCCGTACGTGTGAGACGTAGCTGGCCTGTGTTGGGTTGCCTCTCGATGAACAGTGCCCGTTGCTGCCGCGCGCGCAATACATGTAGACATGAGTCGAGGCTCAATCGATCGAGGCCCTTGCGCGAGACGTGGTGAGTTGACCTAGCCGGTTGGTTGGCTGTGGATGAACAGTTCCCGTTGCTGCCGCCCGCTCGTACGCCCCACCCCACCCGGTGGGGGTTGGATGAACAGTAGCCCAACCATGTAGGCGGTTGGCGCTGGATCAGCAGGACCCCGAGGAGGCCGTGCCGCGGTACGCCACACCCCAGCCGGTGTTGGGGGTGGATGAATAGGACCCCATGGAGGTCATAGGCACTTGCGGATGAACCGTAGCCCGTGGAGGCGCGGTTGGAAGTCGACGGTGATGAACAGTAGCCCGTGGAGTCCCATTTTGCAGTACGCCACACCCCTCCCAATGAACAAGACCCCCATTTTGACCGTAGGCAATTGGAGAGAAGTCTGTTTCCTCCGTTTTGCGGTACGCCAGACCCCTCCTGATGAACATGACCCCGTTTCGACCATAGGCGGTTGGAGAGAAGTCCGTTTTGTCCATTTTGCGGTATGCCAGACCCCTCCCGATGAATAGGACCCGTTTCAACCATAGGCGGTTGAACAGAAGTCCGTTTCCTCCGTTTTGTGGTACGACACATCCCCAGCCGATGAGCAGGACCCCGTTTCGGTTGTTCCGTCCAAGCCGGTTGGCTCCCGATGAACAGGACGCATTCCGACCCAGTTACTTGGCTCCCGATGAATACGACGCTGTTTCCTCCATTCTGACCTAGCCGGTTGGCTGCCGATGAATAGGACGCCATTACTGCCGTCCACTATAGCCATACGTATGGGTGGCTCTGGCCATACGTAGGCGAGAGTACGCGTTTGAGACCCCGCCCGTAGATACGTACATGGTCGTATTTTTGTGCAGCGTGGTTGGACGCATGTGTACACGATTTAGACAGGACTGCCAGAACTGCTATGTTGGGGGCTCCACTATGACACGTGCCGCTCCTTACACGGCCACGGCTCATCGTGGCAGAGAGACCAATCGACCAGTATGTACGTACACGCTTGCGACCAGACAGATAATGCTACGTACGCTTCGACCTGGTGGGTCCCAACTGTCAGGGGGGATAAGGAGGCACTTCCTTGCGTGCGAAGATATAGTTGGTGGGTCCCAGCTGTCAGGGGAAGGAATCATTTTTTTCCGCGTAAGAAGGAGGCACTTCCTTGCATGCGCAGATGTAGCTGGTGGGTCCCAGCTGTCAGGGGAAGGAAACATTTTTTCCATGTAATAAGGAGGCACCTCCTTGCATGCGACCATGAACCTTGTGGGTCCCAGCTATCAGCCTCTCCACGTACAGTCCTCTTCCGATGGTTGTCGTTCGTTGACCGCATTGACGACGCCGTACCGAGTGCACCAAGGCGGTGGACGACGGCGAGGCCTAGGAAGGGAACAACCCGGAGACGGGGAAGACGCGGCAGTGCTTGCCCACGCGGAGGGGAGTACGAGGGTTTACTGGTTCGGCTGCGGTGTGAGGCTGCCTTTGCCGGAGAATAACAAGAGGTGTGGGTGAGTAGAGGGATGGCCTGACCAGCGGTGGGAGTAGGGTGGGGAAGTGAGGCCTGCGCGGCAGTACAGCCGGCCACGGGAGGCAGGAGCAGGCGGTCCCGCCGGCGCTGGTTTGGGCGGCTGGAGCAAGAAGATCAGAGATTGAAGAAGCAGCACGGCCATTGGATTAACATCCAACGGTCACTGCTGCTAGAATCGTTTGTTGACTAAGTTGACAAACCTCTGCGTACGCGTCACTGCTGCTAGAATCGTTTGTTGACTAAGCCTCCAAATTAGGTGGGTCCCAGCTAGCAAGGGGAGGAATCATTTTTCTTGCGCATAATAAGGAGGCACTTCCTTGCGTGCGACCATGGACCTCGTGGGTCCCAGCTGTCAGCCTCTCCATGTACAGTCCTCTTCCGATGGCCGTCGTTCGTTGACCGCGTTGACGAGGCCGAGATGAGAGCACCAAGGTGGTGGACGACGATGAGGCCTAGGAAGGGAACGACCCGGAGACGGGGAAGACTTGGCAGTGGTTACCCACGCGGAGGGGAGTACGAGGGTTTACTGGTTCGGCTGCAGTGTGAGGCTACCATCGCCGAAGAATAACAGGAGGTGTGGGTGAGTAGAGGGATGGCCTGGCCAGCGATGGGAGTAGGATGGGGCGGTGAGGCCTGCGCGGCAGCACAGCCGACCACGGGAGGCGGGAGCAGGCAGTCCCGCCGGCGATGGTTTGGGCGGCTGGAGCAAGAAGATCAGAGATTGAAGAAGTACAACGGCTGTTGGATTAACATCCAACGGTCACTACTGCTAGAATGGTTTGTTGACTTTTTTTGCGTAACGACTGGTTTGTTGACTAAGTTGACAAAGCCCTGCGTACGCGTCAACTTAGTAGGCCCAAGTCAGCCTCCAAATCTGTGGCAAACATCATACAACCCATTTGCTATTATTTTTAATAATTTACAGCCCATTTTCTCATTTTTAAGGAATTTTTTGCAGCCCATATTCTTTTTGTTAGCATTACAGCCCATATTCTGGCCAGGGTTAAAATTTTCAATGAAATTTTGCATATTTCGGTGGGCTCTGAACTTTTTTAATCCCGAAGTTTCGAGTCAGATTCAAACTAATTTGAAAAATAAAATTATATTAATTTAAAATCCAATGAAATTTTCACCGCAAAAAAATCCAATGAAATTGGAAATCTCAAAATCCGGATAAAACGAATTTTGAAACAAATTACCGGTTTGCTGTGTTTTTTTAAATTTACAGCCCATTTCTTATTACTTATAGGCCATTTTCTTTTTAAGGGGTATAGGCCATTTTCTAGGCAAGCCGAATGCATCACTCCCCGTCTTGAAAGATTTGTAGCCCAGCAGGGCTGAGAAAAGCAAGTAGGCATCGGTTGGGTATTGTGCAAAAAAAATAAAAATAGAACTGGGCTAGCCATTTCACGAAAGAAAAAAAACTGGGCTGGTCATGTGGTAAACATTAAATAAAAGACTGGGCTAGATGAGCCACAGGCCCAACACAGCCTAATTGATACCTTGCTCCGTCTTAAAAACAAAAAGGCAACCGCGCGAGCTGCTGGGTCCCTGGTGTCAGCCGCTCGTCGTGCAATTCTCTCATTTATTGACTACATTGACAATGGCGTGGGACCCAGATGTCAGGGAACCATTAGGACGAAACAACGTTTTTTTGCTTGTAATAAGGAGACACTTCCTTGCGTGCAAAGATGTAGCTGGTGGGTCCCAGCTGTCAGGGAGCAGAATCATTTTTTTGCGCGTAATAAGGAGGCACTTCCTTGCATGTGAAGATGTAGCTGGTGGGTCCCAGCTAGTAGGGGGAATCATTTTTCTTGCGCGTAATAAGCAGACACTTCCTTGCATGCGACCATGGACCTCGTGGGTCCCAACTGTCAGCCTCTTCACGTACAGTCCTCTTCAGATGGCTGTCTTCGTTGACCACGTTGACAACGCCGTGCCGAGAGCACCAAGGCGGTGGACCACGGCGAGGCCTAGGAAGGGAATGACCCAGAACCGGGGAAGACTTGGCAGTGGTTGCCCACGCGGAGGGGAGTACGAGGGTTTACTGGTTCGGCTGCGGTGTGAGGCTGCCGTCGCCAGAGAATAACAAGAGATGTGGGTGAGTAGAGGGATGGCTGGCCAGCGATGGGAGTAGGGTGGGGCGGTGAGGCCTGCGTGGCAGCACTGCCGGCTACGGGAGGCGAGAGCAGGCGGTCCCGCCGGCACAGGTTTGGGCGGCTGGAGCAAGAAGATCAGAGATTGAAGAAGCACGACGGCCGTTTGATGAACATCCAACGACCACTGCTGCTAGAATCGTGTGTTGACTATAAGTTGACAAATCCTTGCGTACGCGTAAACTTAGTAGGCCCACAAGTCAACATAACATCTGTGGAGGACAGCATATAGCCCATTTTCTATTTTTCCAAAATTTACAGACGATTTGCTAATTATTATGGAATTTATTGCAGCTCATTTTATTTTTTTAGAATTCCTGCCCATTTTCTGGCAAGGACAGGGTTAAAACATTCAGCAATATTTCATTGAAATTTTTGAACTATTTTTAATCCCTAAATTTCGAGCTCGATAAAAACTAATTTTAAAATATATTTAAATTATGTTAATATCCAATGAAATATGAAATATCAAAAAATAAAAGAAAATCCGCAATTTGAAACTAATTGCCCATTTTATGTGTTTTTATATGTTATAGCCCATTTCATATTACTTATAGAATTTACAGCCTTTTTTTTAAGGCCAGGCCGAATGTATCCCCTCATCGTCTTGAAAGATTTGCAGCCCAGCAGGGCAGATAAAAAGAAATCGTCCTGTGTAAGGTATTCTACGGAAAAAAGGTGCGCTAGTCATTTTCACAGACAAAAAAACAGCTGGGCTCGTCATGTTGTAAACATAAAATAAAAGCATGGGCTAGACGGGCCACAGACACTGCACAACCTAGTTGATACCCTGCTCCGTCTCAACAACAACAAAAAAACTTCTCGAGCTATTGGGTCCTAGGTGTCAGCGGCTCCTTGTGCAATTCTGTCATTTATTGACTACGTTGATAATGTCGTAGGTCCCAGATGTCAGCAAACCATTAGGAGGAAGCATTTTGTTCATGTAATAAGGAGGATTGTTTGCGTACTGCTATGGACCTGGGGATCCCTACTATCATCCTCTCCATGTATAGTCCTCACCCGATTCCTGTCGTTTGTTGACCATGTTGACAATGCCAGGGAGCGGCACCGCGGATAACGCAACAAGGCGGAGGACGATGGCGAGGCCTCGGATGGGAACGAACAGGAGCTAGAGAAGATGCGGCAGTGTGGTCGCAAGCGGAGGGGAGTACGAGGGTTGGTGCGGGGTGGGGATGCCGTCGCCGGAGAATAACAGGAGTGGGGGTGGGTGGGGGGTAGAGGGATGGCCTGGAGCCGGTTAGGGTACGGTGGGACAGCGTTGCTTGAACGGCTGCGCAGCCAGCCGCGGAAGGCGGGAGCAGGCGATCCCACCGACGCTGGTTTGGTTTGGGCGGTTGGAGCCTGGAGGATGAAGACAAGAGATAGAAAAGGCACGATAGACGTTGGATTGACATCCAATGGCTTATGATGCCACAATCGTTTGTTGACTAAGTTGACAAAGCCTTGTGTATGCATCAACCTAGTAGGCCCACAAGCCAGCCTCCAAATTTGTGGCGGACAAATACATCACATTCCAAACGTTCACACGGAAATTTCAACATTCAGAGCAAACTAACAGGTCTGATTCAGAGATACAGTACTGTACTTCCATGTTGACAACCATCATAGCCAACTTAACTATCTACTCCCACTAATACTCTAGTTTAGAACTACTAACTTACTCTTAGCTAACTAGACGATGCCGACCGCCATCTGCGACACACGCTAAATGCCGGCACCGACGTCCTCCTGCTCGCCTTGGACTTGCCAGAGGTGCGATAGGGCGCATTGCTCGCGCCCGTTGGCCCTTTCCATTCCGGCGTGGTCCACCGAAGCTTCGGCTTCTAAGCTGGAAACCCACTTGATGAGCTGGTAGTAAAATTCAGCGTCGCGCACACATGCGTGCCCAACAGCCTCTAGGGCTATTCGCCGGGTGACGGCCTCCACGTAGTCGGCCCAGTTGCGGGCGCTCTGCTCGTGATGCAGAGCGGTGGTGCCCTGCTCCTCCTTCATGCTCTGTTGGCGGCGCAAATCGGAGGTACGCTGCTCCTCCGCCATGCGGTCGCGCTCCAATGCATCCTCATACTCCGCATTGCCATCTAAGGACCGCCAGAATGCCTCCTCCCTCCGTCTGCCTTCCCGTGAAAAACCGAACACTAGCTCCGACGGTGAGCGCCTCTGGTGTCGCCTATTGCTGCCGCGCGGGGCATGACGGACGTGGCGAGAGCGAGGGCAAGTGGCGGGCGACGTCGGGCCGGTGGGGGCTTGTGAGGATAGGGTGTGTTGGGTGAAGGTGCCACCGGAGCACGCTGGGAACCAGTAATCATGGGCAGATGGAGCACGCCGGGAACCAGTATTTATAGGCGGACGGAGCACGCCGGGAACCAGTAATTCTAGGCGGACGGTAGGTAAACCGGCATGTCATGGGAAACACGACGGTCATCGGAATTCAATGCATAAGCAGGCATGGCTTAGCACGCCAGCTTGTCGTGGAAAACTAGCAAAATTGAAATTATGACTGTGCTGTCCCGTCCCGTCAGTGGTGCGTCCCATCGTCCTGGGTCACACATCGGCATGACGGTCAAACGAGTGCCCTCGATTCATCCGGATGAGGTATGTGCATGATCCGCTGGTTATTCATGTAGGATTGAGTCGATCGCAATAGCTGGTGAACGTTCGCTGGGAGAGAAGGCAATTGCAAACGTTTTTGCTAGTAGTTTCTTCAGATTCGAATGACATTTTCCTCAGAACAACATGTCGGTTTCTGTAGAGGAAGGCATTTTTATTCTAAAAACTACCACCGTTGGATGTCACGTCGCAACTAAAATTGCTAGGAGTGTATCAGTAGGCTAGCTAGTGCTCGATCAATAACTTGTAAACGTTCACACGGAACTCACAGGCCTGGCTTTGTAATATGTTCACATTTATAGCCAATATTTTTTCAAATAAGATTCCCGTATATAAGATCAACATGTTTATGCATCTCAATGATTCACAGATCATAGACAATATTTAGTTCATAGCTAAAGAGAAAGTTTTGAGGAGTACAAATCAAGAAAAAACATCTGTTATTGCTACTAACATCGATGCTTCTCTGGGCCAACATTCAGTTCACAGTGAAAGACAAATTTGTAAACTCTAACATTTCGTCTTGCAAACATAAGTGGCTTCACCAATAGATGCAACCCTGAGAATCAACCACACATGATGGAGGAACATCCACTGAAATATGTGCATGTCTTTTGTCGATCACACGGCGAAATTATTTTGGGAATACAACTTTAAGTTTGGCAAGATGATGCCCATTGGATAATCAGACCAGAGCAATGAAGCACCTAGTGTTGGCCAATAAATAGTACAGTACTACTTTTGTGCAGTCCATGCAGTGACTATCCAATCCGTTTGTGTATATTTTCAAATGGCACAGCATGCAGTGACTATCCAATTCTTTTGTGCAGTTCCACAAAAATTGAGGTCCCTGTGTTTGATTGCCAAATAGCAACGAGCTGACATCTGTTTGCACAAATATGTTAAAGGGTTAGATAAGCAGTTTCATTACTTCGTTTTGGCAGCACCATTACTTCAATACTGGCATATAGTACATATTTATCGATGGCATCATATTAACAGTATAAACACAATGCATATAAGAGCTGTGGCATTAACAATTTAAACAATGACACTAGATTAAGGATGGTAAAAGATTATCTCGTTATTTAAATGAAATTAGATAACATTAGATCCAAGCACTTTGTGCATAGACCCAACAACTACAATCAGACATACCAGCCGACACATTTGTGCAGTTCCACTGAAATGGATGTCCATGTTTGCAGGGATTCAAGAGGTGAAATCGATACAACCGAAAGTGAGCATCCAATCATCGAATCTTGTCCTGCGCGACCAATGGAGGTCCACCCTGGCAATAAATTAACATGCAAACCACTAATATTACTATCTAATGACATTACAAAAATAGTATCAAGATAGTAGCAAACCATGTACCTTGGTAATGAACACATAAAACTACAACCAATCGGATATAACTGTTTGCAGGAACAGAGATTTTTATAATGTTGAACCATCTGGACTTTTTGCGCGGTTCCACTAAAATTGAGCATCCCTGTTTGCACAGATATTGATAGTGTGATTACTATAAAAGTGGCACTAGTTGATGAATCGTAGACTCACAAATATAAGCATCCCAAATATCTTAATGGGAAAAGGTAGAAAGACTGTTTCTAACCACCTGTTTAAAGGAATAAAGAAGGCAATAGCGACGGATGTCAGGAAGACATACATAGTATTTTGTGAAAGATCGAACCATTCCTGACCTTTCCTCTTCTTTTAAGAATTTTTTGTGCAGTTCAACTAAAATAAAATGGCATCACCGCCTTGACATTTCGGTGACACTATACAAAAAATGACTTACTATTACATCATGATGTCATGTATGTAATCAACAGGCAATATAGACAAAAATGCAGACCTCCCACGATAACATAATGAACATTAATGTGTCCCAATTAATGTGTCCTAGATGGAAACTGAGAGGCTGGCAAACCTGTTTGCTTGCAAAGTTGGTAAAATGCCATTCACATATCTTGGGCTTCCTGTTGGAACCACAAGGCCAAAAATTGAGGATCTAATGCCACTTGTCAACTGCATGGAAAGAAGGATGTCTGCTAGTTCTTCTTTTCTTGCCCAAGGAGGGAGGTTACAGTATCTTAATTCTGCACTTTCAGCTTTGCCAATCTTCTTCCTCTGCAGTTTATCCTTACCTCCAGGAATCCTTAAACAACTAGAAAGGATACAGAGACAGTGCTTCTGGAGGAGGAATAAGCAAGAACATGCTCCATCTTTGGCTGCTTGGGAACTTATTTGCAGGCCTAAAAACAAAGGAGGTTTGGGGATTCTGAATCTTGGTCTGCAGAATGCTGCTCTACTGATGTAGCACGCAAACAAGTTTCTCAACAGGGCTGATGTGCCCTGGGTTGATTTAATTTGGAACACATATTACTATGAGAGAGTGCCACAGGCAATTGACCCTTGTGGGTCTTTTTGGTGGAAAGATGTTTTGAAGCTAATTGATAATTTCAGGGCTGTCACTTGGGTGCTGGCCAACCAGGGTGACACTGTACTATTTTGGCTTGACAGATGGATGCTGGGAGATTCAGTGGTGCCTTTATAGGATCGTTTCCCTAGGTTATTCTCCAATGTTAAAGATCCCTGGACCACTGCTAAGGAAGGCTTAAATTGTCCAAACTTAGTGGATTGGTTTAACCTTCCCCTATCTGACCAAGCCTTTCAGGAATTGCAAACTATTCAGAGTATGATGGATTGTATGGACAGACAGCTTGACAGTAGGGATGTTTGGTTCTGGCAGGGATCTACCAAGCATTATACGCCCAAGATGTTCTACACTTTTGCTCATGCCTCACTGACATTTAATCCTTTGCTTAATTGGATTTGGTCTAGCTGTTGCACTCTAAAAATCAAGGTGTTTGCCTGGATGCTGGTTATGGATAGGCTCAATACTAAGGACATGGTAGAAAGGAGACACTGGCACCTTGATGATGGAGTTAATTGTGTTCTCTGTCCTCTTCATCCTCGTGAGAACAGAGATCATCTTTTTTTCTCATGCAATTTCAGTGTTAGAGTGTGGAACTATCTACAAATTGAATGGGGCCCTGGGGATAATATGTCTGACATTGCCTTAGCGGCTAGGAGAAATTTTGGGCAGCCATTCTTTACAGAAGTGGTGTTCACTGCATGCTGGAATATTTGGCTAATCAGGAATGCAAAGGTCTTCAGGCATGTTAGACCAAGTTTCAACAGATGGAGAAGCTCTTTCATCAATGACATCTCCCTTCTAGCTCACAGAATCAAGCCTAGATTCAAGGATGATCTGCTCAGATGGGTTTCATACTTACCCCCTTGATTTTTGATTCATTTGTAGGAAAGTTTAGGTTAGTTAGTCTGCCTTTCGGTTACCGTTGGTAACCTTGTAATTACCTTGTATATACCTGTGTTTTGCTTTTAATAAAGTTTTGAAGGCTGTGGGGGGTTTTCCCTACAGTAGCCAGTAAAAAAAACATAATGACCAATAATTTTAACAAAGGTGTGACTAGCTTTCCTGGCAAAATTTAAAGAATTCTACACCCTCCGTTCCTTAATATAAGACATTTTGGCAGTTCAGTATAAAGTACCAAAACATCTTGCATTTAGAAAGAGAGGTAGTAGTTTTCTTGAGCACATATCTAGGAAAGCTAGCCACACCTTATATATGTCCATAGGCTAGTGCAACACCATTCGAATAGTACAACTATACACTAATCCAGTGGCTAGTGCAACAATAGAGTAGTTTTTTTATTGCGGGGTACAGTAGAATAGTTTTACTGAAAAGATTTCTATAAGCTAGCATTAGAAGATTTCTATAAGCATTAACTATACAAAATCTAAAGGTAACAAGTTTAATCATTGGTATACTGGCTGTGCAACAGCATTAGAATGCCTTAGCTCAAAATCTATAATACATCTACATTCAGCAGCTAACCCTGAAATAATCCAGTGACATTACTTGGCATTGCTTCAATTTATCGGTGGCATTAGACTGACTGCGGCATTAGATAAATCTCGCATCACTTTAGCAGTGTCATTGCTTCATTTTACCGGCGGCATTATACTAACGACAGCAAAAATGTGGCAATAAGAGCATGAGGAGGCCCATTCAGACAGTGGGCACACCAATACGATGTACCTCCACCGACGCATAGAGTGGTGAGGCAGAGATGGTTGCCCAGAGCAACAAATATGCAAGCAGCATATCTGGATTACGTCTCATTTTTGTTCTCTTTAGCCACCTTTTTCCTATGTGAGGACAACAAACGTATCGATCTGGTCATTCTCTATTGCGTTGTCCTGCCTTTCTTTCCTTTTTCAACCAAGAGACAAGAGACTCGTTCCTTAGCTACTGCTTTTCCCAGTTTATTGCCCTTTTCAACCAAGATGCAGGTTCGATACCTCTTCGATAGTACTGTCCCCCTTTCTTTCCTTATTCCACCCAGACATGGATTAGTCTACATGAAGTAGGGTTTACTTTAATAATGCAAATTAAGGTTTTCGTCTGCATGACCAGCAGAGGCTAGTAACTTGGGGAGACGGGGGAGTGGAAAAAGATCCACATGCAGCGACGTGGGTAGATGGGGCAATAGAACAAGGGTATTGTTCAAAAAGAGGTAGCATACCCGAGGGTCGGCGGGAAGTGGCTTCACTCGTGGTCGTCGTCCTCCGCCCACACTACCGTAGCGAGCTTGGGGACAGAGGCCATCCCATGCTGGCGCTAGGTCTAAGAGGATGGCCTTGTCGTTAGTGTGTGTCCTCACTCGCCGACGACGAGTGCGTGAATGCTGCACGTCCTCCTCTTCCCCGGCAAATGGGATCCGGCCGGATCTGTGACCACCTGTGAGGAGGGAGAGAGAGGGTCCACCACTATATTTTTTAGATCTGGAGAGGGTGATAGTGTGAGAAGCAAGTGGGCAGCCCTAGCAAGCAAGCGCTGAAGCTCCAGCCTATATATATTACTACTATTCTATTAGTGGTAGAGTAGTTTATATTTCCTCTGCATACAATACCAATTAGTTGTGCTTCAAAATTGAATGACACACCATTAAAAAAAATAAAGTCGAGAAATAAGGTGGCACCTCGGGCTAACGTGGCCCGATCGCATTTTGCATTAGAAATGACAAACCATGTTTCATTGACATGTGGTCCCGTTCCAGCATGTCAGCGAGATGACGACGAGTCCTTTTGTATAATTTTCGAATGGACGTCTACGAAGGTCGGGTCCGCTCTTCCTATGCCATGGCAACCATCCGCTCCCCAGTCGCCTCTTCCGATACCGTGGAAACCGTCCACCGCCTCTTCGCCTTTCCCTCTCGATTTGGAAGTTGGAACTGCTGTCGCACGCTCTTCTTCCCTCCATTTGCCTTGACTCTTCCTTTCCTTCTGCTATTGTTCGTCTTCTCGATGGAGGGAAGACGCAGGACCTGACCCCGTTATTCCTGCTTCGATCTGAAAGATGACGTGGTGGAGGAAGTCATTGATTGATGCGACGTCATCACCGCGGCTTGCATGGCAGGTTCGTTCAAGGTCATTCTCGACTCAACAAATAAGATCATTACAAACAACCCAAGGGTTCGAGCGGTTTGATCTCCCCTATCTTCTTCACTATGACCCTGCTCTCTGGTGCGGGGACGATGGAAGGCTCGCCTTGTGAAAGTTGATGCCACTTGATAATGATCCATGTGATGTCAAGATGCCATGGCTTTAGCATAAGGCCTGGGCAGGCGCAAATGGAGATTGGGTACAACTGCGAATGGGGGCTTGTGAATGTGTACACTCATCACCGGATTCCACTTAAAAAATCTCAGACTGCCCTGAGGTTGAGCACACCGATACTCTACGTACATTCAAATATGATCATGGTGACTGTCGTCTACAGAAGATAGCAATTTGTTGAGTTCCTACACGCTCTTGGAGTTATAGGAACTATTGTGTTGTCGCTATCTTCGACAAGCTTGTTGTCGTCCTTACTCCTGGGACTCGATGGACATTGCTTAAAAACCAATTTCTGTACACGGATGTGTACTGTGATGCAATTCAGTACGAGCGTCTTGTGTTTGCTGCCACCACTTCTGGCACTGTTTTTGCATGGGATCGTGTTTGCTTCGGTACGTTTGTCTTCCACCGTAATTAGAATTGTTTCATTCACCATGCATGTGAGTTATCCCTGTACTAATTAACCTTCTTGTTTTTCAAGGTCCTATCAACATTCCGCCATCGATACTTGGAAACTTTTATAACCAAGGGGGAGATTGTCGGAAACTGGGCTCCGGGGACCCTGGTTCGAACACTAGAGGCCTGCTTGCTTCCTATCGACTAGATGGTGACCGTGGCGAGGCTACGGTGAGCGGAGCATGACGAGAGCACGCGCGCACACACACACACACACACACATGACACGTCAGGGACACAAGCATCTACCCAGGTTCGGGCCACCGAGCAGTGTAAAACCCTACTCCTGCTTGGTTGGGATTGTTGTGGTGATAGTGCTTTCGAATACAAGGTAGGAGAAGGTGGAATCGGTCCCCCTCTATGGTGGCAGCACTGCCCCTTTTATAGCTGCCTTGGTCCTCTTCCCCCGAAAAATGTTGGAGGGAAGGGTTGCCACACAACGGCAATCTGAAGGGGGACAGACGCCCAGTCTTATCCTAACAAAAGGTGGTCTTTGCCTGCAAAGAAGCTATCCATGATGTGCTGGTGGGCTCGGCAGTGACATCTGCCCTGGCACGCCTCGTCATCTTGGTCTCCTTGCACCAAACGGGCAAGCTTTGGGACTTGCTTTGTGGGAGGGCAACTGGCGCTGCCCCTTTATCACCAAAGAGGAAATCCTCCCTGGCCGCACCTGCTAGTACGGCCCTGTCGCTGTCGTCGTCTTGTGCGGGCGCATCACCCACGTGGTGGGCACTTGACCGCGCTCCGGCACCAAGCGGCTCCTTGCGCGAGTGGCCTCGCGAGGCCGCCTCGCGAGGCTGCCTGCCGCTGCTAGTGGTCTTCGGTGGGTCTGCCCCTTGAGGGGGGATCTTTGTGACGCCAGCGCCTCATGGGGTGTCTTGCTTCGCGACGGCCACGCCTGGGCCACCTCTTGGGCCTTTGCCAGGCATTGCTTCCTGGGCCGCAGGCAGACGGCCCGTGGTACCCTGGTTCCCACTGGGCCCACAGTAGCCCTCGGGCCCGCGATGCGCACGTTTCCGCCCGTTGGGAATGAAACGGTGCAGGGCCTAAGTAGACTGCCGGGCCCAGGCAGGGACGTGTGGAGCACGATGGGACATGGGACACCCCCACTTCCCCCACGACGCCTGGGTAACCGTCCGCCCTACCATAAAACTGACCCGCGCGTGGCACGGCATCATCATTGCTTTCCTCTGCTCCCTTGCCTCCCTTGTGCACTGCTCCTTGCGACCTCCTCCTCCTCTCGCTTCCAAAGCTTCCTCATGCATCCATGGTGCCCGCCGGCAAGAAAGGCAAGGCGGTGGCTGCGGCCCCGGCGGCGGTGGGTTTGGAGCCGGCCCTGCTGCGATCCACCATCGTCAATGAGGAGGGATTGGACAAGGTACACCCGATGATCGCCTGTGACCACAATGAGTGGAAGGCCACGCGGATCTGGCTGGGCTTGCGCCCTCCCCGCGATCTGGAGGCCACCACATTCCCCTTCTACATCCACACCATCTTCGCCGGCCTGGTGGCGCTCCTCTCCGACTTCTTCTGCGCCATCCTCGCCCACTATCAGATCCACGCTCTCCACCTCCAGCCCAACTCCGTCTTGCTCCTCGCCATCTTCGCCTACCTCTGCGAGGGTTTCCGAGGCGTGATGCCTTTGGCGGCCCTCTTCCGCCACTTCTATAGCCTGCAGCTGTCTGTGGCGAACCAGCGCTCGGGGTGCGCCTCGTTCCGCATCATCGAAGGGATGGCGGATGACATCATCCCCATGAAACACGAAGAAAGTGGAGGGCTTCACGGTACGCTGGATCTATATGGACGCGCGCCTGTTCAGCCCCCTACTGATGCTGCCGACAGCCCCCGCCGTGAAGAGCTCCAGATGGGAGCACGCCAAGCTCAATGATGAGAGGTTGGCGCCACTTTGGGAGAGGATGGATGAGCTAAAGGCCGCGGGGCTCACGGGGGCGATGGTCGCCAAGGATTTCTTGCACCGGCGCATCACTACTCTCCAGAAGCGCTCATGCCCGGTGTGGTCCATCACCGGCCCCAAGGACCTGATGAGGCTGAGCGCCGACAACCTCATGGGGCCGGTGGTGGATGAGGTCATGTAGCTCCTGCTTGGCGACGACGGGGAGCTCCCGGCCAAGGAGGCGCTTCCTCTGTACGGCTACAAAAACAGGGCCGAGCTGGTCGAGGATATGCCGTGGTTCGACCAGTGGGGGCTGATCCCTGCAGGGCACGAGGGGCCTTGCGACAACCCACTGGTGGTGGTGTCTGGCTTGGGAAGCCACAACGATGCCGAGGCCTCGGCAAGCGCCGAGGAGGAGAGCGACGGCGGGGGGGGGGGGGGCGAACCCGTCGCCAGCTGCTGGTAGAGCTCAGCGACGACGACGACGATCGATTCGTGGTCATGCCCTCCCGGCCCACACGCATGAGAGGTGAAGGAAGCACCAGCGCGGAGGCCGATGCGCCCCTCGCGGAGAAGACCAGCATCGGCGACGCGGCCGCCGAGCCCCTCGCGGAGAAGATTGGCGCCGGCGACGCGACCGCCGAGCCCACCGGCCGGCGATGCTGCCGCTGAGCGCCCCGCGGAAAAAACCGACACCAGCCCAGTGGTGGAGGACCCTGGCAGGCCTCGCACCGAGCCCTCCGGAGGGAGCTCAAGCGAGCCGCGCGGGAGCGGCAGCGGCAGCCGCCCGCCGCCGAAGCTGAAGAAGAGGAGATGGGTCCCCAACAACGAGTAAGCTTTCTTGTCTTGTCCTTTTGCTTTTTTACTTTGAACCTTGTCCCCCGCCTCAAGTCTTGTCTTCTGCTTCCTAATGTCCGGGCTGAGCCCTTGCGCCACACAGGGAGCCAGTGAAGAAGAAGAAGAAGGAAGCCCCTAGCTCTAGGGGGGCCTCGGCGTCCACCGCAGGCGCCGAGGAGCAGGAGGAATCCACCCGCCGCCCTGAGGCTGAGACGGGGTGCGTGGAGGTGGAAGAGGAGCGCGTGGCTCCTCCCGAGCCGAGCGCGGACTTGCCTCCGCCGGCTGGGGAGAACGAGCCTCGGGAGGAGGCCTCCGGAGGAGGCCTCCGGAGGAGGGGTTGTGCCGCCGGAGGTGCCTGCCGCGGGAGGCGACGCGGCGATGGCGGAGGCTGAAGAGCCGACACCTCCGCCAAGCTCCACCCCCGCCAAGGAGACCGAGGCCGCTGAAGGTACCATGGCGAGCCCCGGCGGTCACCAGCGTGCGAGGCCCCTGGCGCAGGCGTGATGAGCCCGCAGGGCACGCCGGCATGGCAGGCTAGGGAGGAGTCTATAGTGAGCCCACCACTCTTGATGGGGGACGCGGCTCCCATAGGGAGCGCAGACACGGAAGCCCGGAGGGAGTCTGGTGCCAGGCCCTCGCAGGCCATGATGGCGGAGGGCGGCGCAGAGCCACGTACTAGCTGGGCCCTGCAGCTCATGAGCAGCAGCGTAATGCTCAAGTGCGGGGCCCTGTAGGGCGCCAAGACGGCACTTGACGCCCTCGAGGCGGACCTCCAGGAGGAGGAGGCGCATCTCGCCGATGAGCGCCTGCGCCTCGCGGAGGGGTGGCAACAGCTCGATGTCGCCCTCAAGCTAGGCCACAGGCAGGAGGCCGCCGCACGGGAGCGGCGCGAGAAGGCCGCCCAGGATGCCAAGGAGATCTTCGAGAGCGCTGTCAGGGAGGCCGACAGGCGCCGTGAGGAGGCGGAGGCCCACGCGAAGGTGCTCCGGGAGCAGGCCGCCGCCCGGGTGCTGGGGCTCCACGCGCGAGAGGACGCCATCGCAGCTCATGAGGGGTAGCTTGCCTCCCGCGAGGGCGTGCTCGCCAAGAGCGAGGAAGCCCTTGCGGCCCACGAGGCGGATGCCGAGATCCGTGAGCGGGAGCTCACGAGGACAGCGACTGAGCAGGACATGGAGCGCGAGCGCCTGACGACGCTGGACCGCCAAGGCCAATGCCCAGCTGGCCGAGAAGGAGAAGAAGATCCCGGCGGACGCAGATGTGAAGTCCAAGAACGAGCATGAGGTGCTTGCCAAGGACCACAGCAAGAAGCTGAAGCTCCAAGAGGATCGCTTCACCAAGAGGCGGGGCGAGCTCAATGAGGAGATCTCCAAGCTCAAGAGGCAGGTGAAGGAGGTGGGGGTCACCCGGTAGCCGGCGCTGAAGGCCAAGGCTGACGCCGAGGAGGAGCTGTCATCCCTACAGGCGCAGGTAGGCGGCGTCTCCGAGGTCGTCGAGAAGGCCAAGGACGAGGCGGCTCGGGCACGGGGGCGGCAGCATGAGCACGCGAAGATGTACCGCGCCCTTGCGTAGCGGGCCCGCATCGCCCTCTCCTGCTTTGCCATCGAGAGGCTCAAGAGCCCACTTGAAGATGACTACACTGGCTACCTCAACTTCTTCGTCAAGCTCATGTAGAGGCTAGAGGACGGAGCCGCGAAGATGAACGGCATCATCGAGGGCGAGTGCCGCGACCTCCTGAGCCAGGCGGGGACGCGGGTCTTCAGCAACCTTTTCTGCGACGACGCCTCCTTCGATTTTGACAGGGTGATGAGCCCTATCCCTCCGGAGCTTCGCGACGGGTTTGAGAGGGAGGTGCAAGAGCACGTGGAGGCCCTGGTCCAGAAGTTCTCCCACGGCAGCGAGAGCTCCAGTGAGGCTGGCAACGGCGACAGTGAAGATGACAGCGGCGACAGTGCCTCGTCCTCTTAGGCCCCGTTCTTTTTCTTTTGTCTTGTATCACAGTAAATGTAGCCCCGTGGGGGCGTGAAGACATGGTTTTTGCAATTAAGTTAAGTGCTTAATGTTTTGCCGCAATTTATGCCCCTCATGAGGCATCTTCGTGAGGCCTGTCTTTCCTTTTTGCTTGCCTTCATGCTCTACGTCGCTAAGACCCAGCCCCCGAGCATGCTACGACCGTCGCTGGTATGTTAGGACACGTGCCTAGACAAGGCCAGAGGGTGTAGGGCTCCGCGAGGTGGTAAGGGCTCCCGAGGCGCGATGCTCAGGAAGCCCCCCTTTGACGTGCAAGCAGCTTGCGCAAAGGAAAAACAATAGCACCCAGCTAGGTTGCGAGGAAGAGAGAGCTTGAGGAGTGCTAAGGAAAGGTCGCGAAGCATTTAGACTTAGCTTTTTTCACGAGGTGCGAGGCTTGGCGTGCCATGGCTTGCGGGGTGCGCCTCGTGAGGTGTTCGCTCGTGAGGCCTCCCACTGGCACTTGGTGGGGATGGGCGCCGTAGGCCGCCTCGCGAGGCAACGCTCGTGAGGCTTCCTGTGGGCTTCTTGAAGAGGCAATGCACCATGGGTTACCTCGTGAGGCAGCACTCGTGAGGCCTTCTGCGTGCCCTGTTTCTGTGACAACCATATTTCGACAAGTTTCACAAGTAGTGTAGAGGCGCGCGCTCGCTATTTCGCTCATGGGTGTCACACGAGGAGACTAAGTACCAAGGACCTTGGTGAGGTGACTTGCACGGGAGCAGGCCCGCGAGCCAAAGCTCAGTCACTTGTGTTTTAGTGGCGCTGCTGGGACTAACCCAAGCGCAGGCACTGTGTCCAGCCCCCGCTCGCGTGACACGCAGGAGAGAGATCGCGAGCGCGCACAACCTCCTGAGGTAAACTGCTTACAAAGCACACATAATACTTAGGAAATAAAACTTTACTGCTGCATAAAATAGGTTCCATTACACAACCAAAAAGATGAGGCTGCCGTGATGGGCATGGGTCAGCTTGAGGATGTTGCGGCCAGGCGGCGCCCTCAATTCGATCAATCTGCCATGTCTGAGCATGGGGCTTCCACTGGGTTGTGGGCAGGAGCTCTCGCGGCCTCGGCAAGCACCGCAAAGAGAGGCTTCAGAGGGCGTACAACTCCACTTCGTTCGTGCCCGTGAGGTCACGGGTAGAACTTGTGGAGGTGTTGGATGTTCCATGTGTTTGGTACCGGAACACCCTCCTCCGTCTCCAGCCGTGCTGCGTCAGGCTGGGAAACGTGCACGACCCTGAACGGGCCTTCCCACATGGGCGAGAGCTTGTGGAGTCCTTCCCTAGAGAGGATCCTTCGCAGGACAAGATCGCCACCTTCAAGGGTGCGGGGGCGTATGTTGCGGCTGTGGTAGCGACGCAGCGCCTGCTGATACCGGGCGGCACGGATGGCGGCCCGGCGACCTGCCTCCTCGAGGAGGAGTAGATCGGCTTCCCACGGGCCGTCCTGGTGAGCCTCATTGAAGGCGAGGACTCGCAGGGACCCGTGCTTGAGGTCAGAAGGAAGGAACATTTCTGCCCCGTAGACGAGGAAGAAGGGTGTTTTGCCGGTAGGCTTGGTCACTGTTGTGCGGATCGACCATAGCACGGGTTGGAGCTCGTTGAGCCAGCCTTTGTCGCGGGCTGTGAGCTTTTTCTTGAAGCTTCGTGTCTTGAGGCCCTTGAGGACCTCAGTGTTAGCATGCTCGGCCTGGCCGTTGCTTCGCAGGTGTGCCACGGAGGCGTAGTAGATCTGCGTGCCAAGGATAGCGCATTATGACTTGAAGAGGCCGCTGGTGACCTGTGAGCCGTTGTCAGTGATGATGCGGTTGGGGACGCCGAAGCGGCACACGAGGCCCTTGATGAACTTGACGGCTGATCCTGCCAGGATGGTGCGGACGGGCTCCACCTCCGCCCACTTGGTGAACTTGTCGATGGCGACGTAGAGGTAGCGGTAGCCGCTAGCTACACGAGGGAAAGGGCCCAGGATGTCCAACCCACAAAGGGCCACGAGAGGGGAATGGTCTGGAGCCCTTGCAAGCTCATTTTCAGTAGCACCAATAGCAGCAATTTTTGCAAAATATAATCCACGAAAGCAAAAACTAATTGGAGCATTGGAGGAGTTACATACCAAGGAGCAATCCCCCAAAGCAGTTTCGGAAATGGAGCTCCGAGCAAAGAGATCGAAAATCTCAGGTTTGGGAGCAAGAACACAAGGGAGAGAGCTACAAAGATTTTTTTTTCTAGAGGTAGGAGATGAAGTGCGCTGAAGAGATAAGTGAGTGGGTCCTTGTGGGACCCACAAGGCATCTTGGCGCGGCCAGGGGGTAGCCGCGCCCTGTTGCCTTGTGAGCAATAGGGGCACCCCCTGAGTTGTTTTCAGTGCCAAAAATTCTTAAATATTCCAGAAAAAATCATGTTACAATTTTACGACATTCTTAGCACTTTTATTTTGGGTCATTTTTTATTGCACGGATAATTCAGAAAATAGGATAATCATGGTATTTCACTTTATTAAACTATGAATAACAGAGAGCAAACTATAATTACAGAAAGTTGTGCTTACTAAATTCATCGATCAAATGCCCCTCAAAAAGAATACATTAATAAGGTTGATCAAGTCTGATTAACAAACTATTTCCGAGTAACAAGAAACCGAAGAACTTTCGTATAGCACTAAGTTACCTCAACGGGGATATGCATCTCTCCAACAATAAGAATTTCATACTTATTTTTGACGGTAGGAAGGGGAAATTTAAAACCTCCAATAGTGAGTTTCGGAATGTTTTTGATACAGTTGATACCATTCAACGAACTTTTTTTTTTGGAAAATAAACCATATGCTCATTACCATTGACATGAAAAGTGACTTTGCTTTTGTTGCAATCAATAACAGCCCCTGCCGTATTCAAAAAGGGTCTTCCAAGGATAATCGACATGTTGTTGTCCTCGGGCATATCAAGTATAACAAAGTCTGTTAAGATTGTAACATTTGCAACAACAACGGGCACATCCTCACAAATTCCAATAGGTATAGCAGTTGATTTATCAGCCATTTGCAGAGATATTTCAGTAGGTGTCAACTTATTCAAATCAAGTCTTCTATATAAAGAGAAAGGCATAACACTAGCACCAGCTCCTAAATCACATAAAGCAGTTTTGACATAACTTCCTTTAATAGAGCATGGTATAGTGGGTATTCCTGGATCTCCTAACTTCTTAGGCACTCCACCTTTAAAAGAATAATTTGCAAGCATGGTGGAAATTTCAGCCTCAGGTATTTTCCTTTTATTAGTGACAATATCTTTCATGTATTTAGCATAGGAGGCATTTTCAAAATATCAGTCCAGCGAGTGCGCAAAAAGACAGGTCTAAGCATTTCAACAAAGTGGTCAAAGTCTTCCTCATGTTTATTTCTAGGTGACTTAGTAGGAAAAGGCATGGGTTTTTGAACCCATGGTTCTCTTTCTTTTCCATGTTTTCTAGCAATGAAATCACTTTTATCATACCTTTTATTCTTAGGAGGTGGGTTATCAAGATCAACAACAGGTTCTATTTCTACATCATTATCTGGTTGAGCATTAACATGAACATCATTATCATTATCATTAGGTGGGTGTTCATTACCAGATTGTGTCTCAGCATCAGAAATGGAAACATCATTATGATTCTCAGGAGGTTTTTCTATCTCAGGTTCACTAGAAGCATGCAAAGTCCTATCATTTTTCTTTTTCATTTTTTTTCTTAGATGAACTAGGTGCATCAATATTAATTCTCTGAGAATCTTGTTCAATTATTTTAGGGTGACCTTCAGGATACAGGGGCTCCTGAGTCATTCTACCTTCTATAGTCATTACCCTAACAGCGAGATCATTCATTTTATTATTCATCTCATTAAGCAAATCACTTTGTGACTTAGCAATTTGTTCTAACTGAGTATGAACCATGGACGAATGTTTACTTAAGCCTTTAACATCATTAGCAATTCTAAACATCAAATCACTCAAATGATCTATCATGAAAGCATTACATTTTAATTGATTGCTAGCATACATATTGAAATGTTCTTGCTTAACAATGTAGTTATGAAATTCATCCAGGCATTGACTAGCAGATTTATTATAAGGAATATCACTTTCATCGAATCTACTAAGAGAATTTACCTCTACTACCTGTGTCCAGGTGTCGAGCCCATGTATTTCTTCAATAGGTGGTAAATTCTTAACATCTTCAGACTTAATACCTTTTTCTTTCATAGATTTCTTTGCCTCTTGCATATCTTCAGCACTGAGGAATAGAATACCTCTCTTCTTTGGAGTTGGTTTTGGTGGTGGTTCAGGAAGTGCCCAATCATTGGCATTATTTAATATATTATTCAATAGTTCTTCAGCCTGTTCAACTGTTCGTTCCCTGAAAACACAACCAGCACAACTATCTAGGTAGTCCCTAGAAGCATCGGTTAGTCCATTATAGGAGATATCAAGTATTTTATTTTTCTTAAGAGGATGATCAGGCAAAGCATTAAGTAGTTGGAGAAGCCTCCCCCAAGCTTGAGGGAGATTCTCCTCTTCAATTTGCACAAAGTTAAATATTTCCTGTAAGGCAGCTTGTTTCTTATGAGCAGGAAAATATTTTTCAGAGAAGTAATATATCATGTCCTAGGGGCTACACACACAACCAGGAGCAAGAGTATTAAACTATTTCTTTGGATCACCCTTTAATGAAAAAGGAAACAACTTAAGAATGTAATAGTAATGAATATTTTCCTCATGAGCAAATAGGGTGGCTATATCATTCAATTTAGGAAGATGTGCCACAACAGTTTCAGTTTCATAACCATGAAAAGGATCAGATTCAACCAAAGTAATTAACTCAGGATCGACAGAGAATTCATAATCCTTATCGGTAACAAAGATAGGAGAGGTAGCAAACTTGGGATCATATTTAATTCTCTCCATCATAGACTTTTCTTTTAGCTTACTCAATAATTTTCTAACATCATCTCTATCATTACAAGCAAGAATTTCCCTAGCTGTTTCTCCATCTATAACATAACCATTAGGTATCTTAGGCATTTCAACTCTAGTAGGAGAGCTAGACATAATAGGTAAATCATAATTTTCATCAATTTCACCAATTTCAGCATTCTCAATTTCTTTAGCTTTAGCAATTTGTTCATCAAGAAATTCACCTAGTGGCACATTATTATCAAGCAGAGTACTAGCATCATCACAAGTTTCATTTATAGTAGAAGTAATATCATCAATTACTTGCGACATATCAGAATGAAAACAGGTGGCGGTGTCGCAAGCCTACTCAAAACAAAAGATGAATCAAGTGTAGAGTGTGATGGCAGTTCCTTACTTCCCCTCAGCTCAGAGGGTACGTTCTTAGTCTTAGCGTCTTTCAGATTCTTCATAGTGATCAACAGATAGAATTCCCAAGTGACTCAACAAATAGAGCTATGCTCCCCGGCAACGGCGCCAGAAAAAGGTCTTGATAACCCACAAGTATAGGGGATCGTGACAGTCTTTGAGGGTAGTATTTTACCCAAATTTATTGATTCGACACAAGGGGAGCCAAAGAATATTTGCGAGTATTGGCAGTTGAGTTGTCAATTCAACCACACCTGGAGATCTAAGTATCTGCAGCAAAGTGTTTAGTAGCACAATAGTAATAGTAGCAATGGTAACAGAGACTGTAACAATAGCAGTTTTGTAGTGATTGTAACAGCAGCAGCAACAGTAGTAACTTTGCAAAGATAAATATGCGAAAAGCGTAGGCATTGTATCAGTGATGGATAATTATGTTGGATGACATTCATCATGTAACAGTCACAACCTAGAGCGATACACAATAGCTCGAATTCATCAATGTAATGTAGGCATGTATACCGTATATAGTCATACGTGCTTATGGTAAGAGCTTGCATGACATCTTTTGTCCTACCCTCCCGTCGCAGCGGGGTCCATAAGGAAACTAAGGGATATTAAGGACTCCTTTTAAAAGAGAACCGGAACAAAGCATTAACACATGGTGAATACATGAACTCCTCGAATTACAGTCATCCCCGGAGAGTATCCCAACTATTGTCACTTAGGGGTCTACGGATCAGAACAATAACAAGTGCATATAACTAGCAGATAGGATCAAGAACTCAAATATATTCGTGAAAACATAGAGGGTTCAGATCTGAAATCATGGCACTCGGGCCCTAGTGACAAGCATTAAGCATAGCAAAGTCATAGCGACATCAATCTCAGAACATAGTGGATACTAGGGATCAAGCCCTAACAAATTGACTTGATTACATGATAAATCTCATCCAACCCATCATCGTCCAGCAAGCTGATACGTCCAATTTGCATCATGATTTCCTACTGTTATTCATAATGTATTTGGTCATTATTCCACTTTATGATGCAATTCTTATGCCATTTCTCTCTTAATTTGCAAGATTTATATGAAGAGGGAGAATACCAGCAGCTGGATTTCTGGACCTAAAATAGCTACAGAAGAGATACTTATTCTACAGAGCTCCTAATGAAGTGAAATTTTTTGGAGATTTTTTATTGAATATATAAGAAATATTGGAGAAAAGAAATAGCAGAGGGGACCCACCAGCTGCCCACAAGGCAACAGGGCGTCCCCCTGGGGCGCGCCAAGATGTCTTGTGGGGCCCACAACTAACCTCTGGCCCCCTCCTTCTGCTATATAAATTCATTTTCCCTAAAAAAATTAAGAAGAGGACTTTCGGGATGAAGCGCCGCCGGGGATACTTCCCTCCGGGAGGGGGAAATCGAAGCCATCGACATCACCAACGATCCTCTCATCGTGGGAGGACCAATCTTCATCAACATCTTCACTAGCACCATCTCATCTCAAACCCTAGTTCATCTCTTGTATTCAATCTTTGTCTCAAAACCTCAGATTGGTACCTCTGGGTTGCTAGTAGTGTTGATTACATCTAGTAGTTGATGCTAGTTGGTTTATTTGGTGGAAGATTATATGTTCAGATCCTTAATGCTATTCAATACCCCTCTGATCTTGAACATGAATATGATTTGTGAGAAGTTATATTTGTTCTTGAGGACATGGGAGAAGTCTTTTTATAAGTAATCATGTGAATTTGGTATTCGTTCGATATTTTGATGATATGTATGTTGTTGCTTCCTTTAGTGGTGTCATGTGAACGTCGACTACATGACACTTCACCATACTTGGGCCTAAGGGAAGGCATTGTGGAGTAATAAGTAGATGATGTTTTGCTAGAGTGACAGAAGCTTAAAGCCTAGTTTATGCGTTATTCCGTAAGGGGCTATTTTGGATCCATATGTTTCATGCTATGGTTAGATTTATCTTAATTCTTCTTTCTTAGTTGCGGATGCTTGCGAGAGGGGGTAATCATAAGAGGTTTGCTTGTTCAAGTAAGAACAGCACCCTAGCACCGGTTCACCCACATATCAAATTATCAAAGTAGCGAACGCGAATCAAATAAACATAATGAAAGTGACTAGATGATAATTCCCATGTGTCCTCCAGAATGATTTGCCTTATATAAGAGACCGTTCCGGCTTGTCCTTTGCTATAAAAAGGATTGGGCCACCTTGCTGCACTTTTTTTACTATCGTTACTCATTACTTGTTACGAATTATCTTGCTACAAAACAATCTGTTACCGCTACTTTCAGTACTTGCAGAGAATACCTTGCTGAAAACCGCTTATCATTTTCTTCTGCTCCTCATTGGGTTTGACACTCTTACTTATTGAAAGGACTATGATTGACCCCCTATACTTGTGGGTCATCAAGACTCTTTTCTAGCGCCGTTGCCGGGGAGTGAAGCGCCTTTGGTAAGTGGAATTTGGTAAGGAAACACTTTTATTATGTGTTGACATTTACTGTCACTTGTCACTATGGAAAGTAATCCTTTGAGGGGTTTGTTCGGGGTATCTTCACCTCGACGAGAAGCATTAAGAGTTGCCCCTCAACCTACTGAACCTACTAAAAATATTTATTATGAAATTCCTACGGGTATGTTAGAGAAACTGCTAGCTAATCCTTATGCAGGAGATGGAACAATACATCCTGATATGCACTTGATCTATGTAGATGAAATTTGTGGATTGTTTAAGGTTGCAGGTTTATCCGGGGATGGAGTTAAGAAGAAGGTATTCCCTTTATCTTTGGAGGGAAAGGCATTGACATGGTATAGGCTATTGGATGATACTGGAATATGGGATTGGAACCGGTTGAAGCTGGAATTTCACCCGAAATTTTATCCTATGCACTTGGTTCATCGTGATCGGAATTATATATATAATTTTTGTCCTCATGAAGGAGAAAGTATTGCTCAAGCTTGGGGGAGGCTTAAGTATATGATGCACACATGCCCCAATCATGAGTTCTCAAGAGAAATAATTATACAAAACTTTTATGCTCGGCTTTCTCGTAATGATCAATCCATGCTCGATACTTCTTCTACTGGTTCTTTTATAAAGAGAACTATTGAATTCAAATGGGATCTTCTGGAAAGAATTAAACGCAAATCCAAAGATTGGGAAATCGACAAAGCTAAAGAGTCATGTATAAATCTTGAGTTTGATTGTGTTAAATCTTTTATGGAAACTGATGCTTTTCATAAGTTTAGTGCTAAGTATGGACTTGACTCTGAGATAGTAGCTACTTTTTGTGAATCATTTGCTGCTCATGTTGATCTCCCTAAGGAGAAATGGTTTAAGTTTCATCCACCTATTGAAGTAAAGGAAGAACCTATAGCTAAATAGGAAATAATTATTTATAATGTTGATCCAGTTGTGCCTACTGCTTATATTGAGAAACCTCCTTTCCCTGTTAGGATTAAGGAACATGCTAAAGCTTCAACTGTGGTTAATAAGAGTAATATTAAACCAATTAAACTGTCTGAACAAATTGAAGTTGAACCTAATATTGCTATGGTTAAATATCTTTTGGTTGATAACTTTGATGGACATGTCATATATTTCTGTGATGAAGCTGCTAGAATTGCTAATCCAGACCCATGCGATAAAAACAAACCTGTAATTGGCATGCCTGTTATTTCTGTTAAAATTGGAGATCATTGCTATCATGGTTTATGTGATATTGGTGCTAGCGTGAGTGCTATTCCATTTACTCTTTATCAAGAAGTCATGAATGATATTGCACCTATTGAGATTGAAGATATTGATGTTACTATTAAGCTTGCAAACAGAGATACTATTACAACACTTGGGATTATTAGAGATGTTGAAGTCTTGTGAGGTAAGATCAAATACCCTACTAATTTCTTAGTCCTTGGAACACCGCAAGATGATTTTTGTCCCATTATATTTGGTAGATGTTTCTTGAGTACAGTTAATGCTAAGATTGATTGCAATAAAGAAACGGTCAGTGTTAACTTTGGTGATGTATCTCATGAGTTCAATTTCTCTAAGTTTCATAGACAACCTCATGATAAAGAATTACCTAATAAAGATGAAATTATTGGTCTTGCTTCTATTGCTGTGCCTCCTACCGATCCTTTAGAACAACACTTGTTAGACCATGAAAATGATATGCATATGAATGAAAGAAACGAAATAGATGAGATATTCTTTAAACAAGCACCTATTCTTAAACATAATTTGCCTGTTGAAACTTTGGGAGATCCTCTTCCACCTAAGAGTGATCTTGTGTTTGAATTAAAGAAACTACCTGATACACTTAAATATGCTTATCTTGATGAAAAGAAGATATATCATGTTATTATCAGTGCTAACCTTTCAGAGCATGAAGAAAATAGATTACTTAAAACTCTGAGCAAGCACCATGTAGCTATTGGGTATACTCTTGATGATCTTAAGGGCATTAGTCCCACTCTCTGTTAGCACAAAATTCATATGGAGCCAGATGCTAAACCAGTTGTTGATCATCAAAGACGATTAAATCCTAAAATGAAGGATGTGGTAAGAACTGAAATATTTAAGCTTCTGGAGGCAGGTATAATTTATCCTATATCTGATAGTAGATGGGTAAGTCATGTTCATTGTGTTGCTAAGAAAGGAGGCATCACCGTTGTTCCTAATGATAAAAATGAACTCATTCCACAGAGAATTGTAACTGGTTATAGGATGGTAATTGATTTCAGAAAATTAAATAAAGCTACTAGGAAAGATCATTACCCCCTGCCTTTTATTGATCAAATGTTAGAAAGATTATCTAAACATACACACTTTTGTTTCCTAGATGGATATTCTGGTTTCTCTCAAATACCCGTATCAGAAGAAGGTAAAGAGAAAACTACTTTTACTTGTCCTTTTGGAACTTATGCTTATAGACGTATGTGTTTTGGTTTATGCAATGCACCTACTACATTTCAAAGATGTATGACTGCTATATTCTCTGACTTTTGTGAAAAGATTGTTGAGATATTCCTGGATGATTTTTCCGTTTATGGAACTTTTTTTGATGATTGCTTAAGCAACCTTGATCGAGTTTTGTAGAGATGTGAAGAAACTAATCTTGTCTTGAATTGGGAGAAGTGCAACTTTATGGTGAATGAAGGTATAGTCCTTGGGCATAAAATTTCTGAAAGAGGTATTGAAGTAGACAAAGCTAAAGTTGATGCAATTGAGAAAATGCCATGTCCTAAAGATATCAAAGGTATAAGAAGTTTCCTAGGCCATGCTGGTTTCTATAGAAGGTTTATAAAAGACTTCTCTTAAATTTCCAAGCCTCTTACTAATCTCTTGCAAAAAGATGTTCCATTTGTTTTTGATGATGATTGTGTAGAAGCCTTTGAAATACTTAAGAAAGCCTTAATATCTGCACCTATTGTTCAACCACCTGATTGGAACCTACCCTCTCAAATTATGTGTGATGCTAGTTATTATGCTGTTGGTGCTGTTCTAGGGCAAAGAGTTGATAAGAAATTAAATGTTATTCATTATGCTAGTAAAACTCTAGACAATGCTCAAAGAAATTATGCTACTACTGAGAAAGAATTTTTAGCAGTTGTGTTTGCATGTGATAAGTTCAGATCTTACATTTTTGATTCTAAAGTAACTGTTCACACTGATAATGCTGCTATTAAATACCTTATGGAAAAGAAAGATGCTAAACATAGACTTACTAGGTGGGTACTTTTATTACAAGAATTTGATTTGCATATTGTTGATAGAAAGGGAGCTGAAAATCCAGTAGCGGATAATAAATGTTCTTGATGACCCACTGCCTATTAATGATAGTTATCCTGATGAGCAATTAGCTGTGGTAAATGCTTCTCGCACTAGTCCTTGGTATGCAGATTATGCTAATTACATTGTTGCTAAATATATCTTACCTAGTTTTACCTACCAACAAAAGAAAAAGTTCTTCTTTGATTTAATACATTACTTTTGGGATGACCCACATTTATATAAAGGAGTAGATGGTATTTTTAGACGCTGTGTACCTGAGCATGAACAGGAACAAATCCTTCGGAAGTGTCACTCCGAGGCATATGGAGGACACCACGCGGGAGACAGAACTTCACATAAGGTATTACAGTCTAGTTTTTATTGGCCTACTCTTTGCAAAGATGCACATAAGTTTGTCCTCTCTTGTGATGAATGTCAAAGAATTGGTAATATTGGTAGACGTCAGGAAATGCCTATGAATTATTCACTTGTTATAGAACCATTTGATGTTTGGGGTTTTGATTATATGGGACCTTTCCCTAAATCCAATGGGTATACACATATTCTTATTGCTGTTGATTATGTTACTAAGTGGGTAGAAGCTATTCCAATGTAGCGACCCGACCCAGTACGGTCAAGTCGCTGTGCTTTCTGTGCCATCCCTGGATCAGTATGCTGGCACAAACAGTACTTCGATGAAATACCATAACATCACATGTAAAAGAAATACCGTAGATCCAGAGTATACCTTATATATCACAGCGGAAACAAAGCATAAGGGTGTGGAGTCCCATCAACGCCAACGGCAAGCTGAGTGTAGACCGTAACCCTATTTCGTAACTCTTACTCGTCGTAGAAATATCTGCAACATGATAAGTTGCAGCCATGTAGGTCAGTACATTGAATGTACCGGCAAGATCACAATAGAAGGCAGATGAAAAGTCTATTCTATATGTAATATGGCTGTGGTAGCTCTAAGTCTTAGTATTTGCATAAAAGCTGGTTTTTATTTTTCCTACAACAAAAGGATTATCAAGAGTCTTCACTACAGGGTTATCTAATATGACATGGTTCCGCCAACCGATGTCTCATAGCCCATAGTTATTAGTTGCCCAACAATTAATTATCAGTGCGGTGTTGAGAGTTCCGAGATAGATCCAATTCCAGAGGCTCAAATTGTCCGTAACCGGGGACACGGCTAATCGATTAGGTTTTACTCTGCAGAGTTTTGTGCACTTTACCCACAAGATTCGATCCCTCCTTTTACGTTCTCGCACTGCATGGTGTTTGAGAATAGGATGACCGAAACATGGTCTTTCAAGGAGTTTCCCTAACAACTGCCAGTGCACATCCAACCCTACCATAAATCTACCGCTCGTAGCACTGGACCAGTCAGAGTCACTACGATGATCAACCAAGCCAGAGCCCATAATGACTTGTGGCTGCACAGGTAAGCTTCCGGGCATGAAGTATTCTTCCACCTCTTTGAGTCTGGGTGGAACTTTCCTCATGAGTGCTGGCCTACTCCAGCTCACTAGGCATCCACTGGGTACTCCAGGGTGCCTCACAACCAATTTCACCCAGTAGTGTGTATTAAATTCTTGTCTCGAGTCTTGAAGTCTTGAGGAATTGCAGTCTTGATGATGAAGGCCTTGAAGTTGCCGGTCTTGAAGTTGTCGTCATTGATGTAGAATCCTCCATTTCATAGCTCTCACGAACACTCATACCAATCCCCGTCTACTATAGCGTAGCAATAACATAAACAACGTTCCCGGGGCTCAGTAACACAAGTGTGGGTTCCTACCTCATGCTTCTACCCAACTACAAGAATCAATATAACCACTGGAGGAATGTTGAAAAGGTGACACTAAATGCAATAAAACATAGGTATGAAAAATATGGTCAAAATGAACTTGCCTGGTATAGTTGATGAAGTTTTATCGCTCTCAGAAATGTCCTGATAGTATTATTCATCACTTTCCGAGAGATCTATATTAATCACACAATTGTACTCATATAAGCATTCACTCTAGCAAGCATTCTAGCAATCAAAATAACATTCAAACAATAAAAAGCAATAAAGAAAACAAAATTGAATTCAAAGAAAACCAAATGAAAAATCCAAAGAAAACTTCAACGGAAACAAAAAGAAAACTATGAAGATTAACACACTAAACAATAAAAGTTTTGTCCTAATTAAAAACTTAACAGCAAGGAAAACACTAAACTAATAAATTAACAGAGAAGAAATTATAAAACAACTAAGTTAAAAGAAAGAATTTAGCTAGGGTTTTTATTAGCAAAAAGAAACACTTAAAAAGCTAATTATAAAACCTAAGTTATTAATTAAACAGGGTTTAACTAAAATTTAACTAAAATAAAATTTAATTATTAATAAATCATTGTTTTTATTAACTAACAGAAGTTTTTTATAAAAATAAACTAAGTGACAAAAAGAACTACTTTAAAAAAACAAATTTTTCTATCACTAAAAACATGCATAACTAGTTCTGATTTTGAAATCTAATTTAAACAGATTTAAATTGTACTAAAAATTATGTTTACTAACTAACTAGTTAAACAAAACTACTAGAAGACATGAGCAAAAAGATAAAAATTAAGAACCTATCTTTAAATAAAAGTTACAAGCAAAATAGTGATTTGAACAAAATTCATCAAATTCAAATTTAAACTATTCAAACATGACCAAAATTGAAACTACTGAAACTAGATAAAGTTTTTGATCTAATGCAAAAAGAATCAACTAAAAAAAATTAAAAACATAAAAGATACAAAGAAAATAAAAACAGAAAGAAATCTGTAAAAGAAAAAGAAAACAGAAAAAAACAAAATAAAACACTACGGATCGGCAGGGGCTACCTGGCACGATCCTACTGGCCTAGGGGTGAGCGTGTGGGAGCGATCGAGTGGCTGGCCGAGGCGTAGCAGAATCGCTTCGGTCAAATAAAAAAAAGCAAAAGTCGGCGGTTGACTTAAAATAAACAGAAACAGTACAGTTTTTTTAAGTTCTAATCTACGCCGTCCAGATCAGATCCAAGGGCAGGGAGTGGGCGGCGGTGGCTTACAGAGAGAGAGGGGGGGTCCGACGATGCTCTGGCGAGGTAGGGCTTCGGGCGGTGATGCGGGTGGCTGCTCCGGTGATCCTCCGGGGTCGGCGATGGCACCAGGCGATGCGGCGGACGACGGTGGCGAGGTTGGCGGTGGTGGCGAGGGCCAGGGAGGGCTAGAGACCGAGGGGCAAAGCTCGGGAGGAAATCGGTCGAGCGGGGCGTGGGCTTTATAACGCGGAGTTTCTTGGGGCAGGGGGTGCACTGGAACGGCAAGGTATCGGGCCACGGCGGCGATCTCCGATGAAGGAAAGGAATCGGGGGCGAGGTGGAAGGCGAGCGCGCGAGGGATACTGCTGGGCGGTGGGACCTGCGTGCCACAGAAAGAGAGAGAGGGGGAGGAATCAGATCGGGCGACCGATCTGATTTGATTCGGTGCGGGCGCGCGCGCAGGCTGGGCCGCTAGCTAGGTGGGCCTAATGGCTTCGGCCTATTTTCTTTTTAAACAAAAGATAGAAAAGAGAAAAGAAAATAAAAGGAAATAAATAAAAATTGTACATAGACATATTATATATCAAAATTTTCAGAAAAAAGGAAAAATATGAACTAATTTCCAGAGCAAAATAAAGTACCTACAAATTCTCAAAATTCAAACAGTGCTACTATTGCAATAAAACCCAATAAAAATCATTTTTAAAATACCAAAATGATTTCAAATTTATTTTCTCCTAATTATTTCTTGGAAGGAATCATTTTACCTTCATTTCCATATTTTATTTTTACGAGAAAAATAATTTGAATAAAAACTTCAAATGTGTTTGAATTTGAATTTCAAACCATTTGAAATTCTTTTCTGTTTTTCTTTGACCAAATATATTTCAAATGCCTCTGAATTTTGAAGTGTCATATTCCTTCTATCATTTTGAATATTTCCAGAGAATTTGAAATTTGAAAATTCAAATAACTTCAAATTGAAAGTGGGTTTCAGATAAATTCAAAGGGACTTTCAAAACGATTCTTTTAAACTTGCAGCTCTCTTTCTTATAATTTGAAGAAGTCATTTTATCTTCTCTCATGAAAATCGTTGAGTTGCATAAAGTTTCTGATTTGAAATATTTTCAAATGGAATTCAAATCTTTTCAAACCCTTTTCATTTCTTTAATGGAAGAAGTCATGTCATCTTCACTCCAGGGTTTTGTATTTGAAATGAATTTGAATTCTTGGAGATCATATGCAAGAGTGAAACTTTTGGGAAAATCCTTTTATTCCCTCGTATTTAACTTTCAAAAAGTTTCAAATTCCACTCAATTTCACACATTTAATCACACAAACAATCACAATCACTTATTTAATATAACATTCCAAAATTTAGAATTTTGGGATGTTACAAACTACCACCCTTAAAATGAATCTCGTCCTCGAGATTCGGAGAGGCTAGAAAGAAGGTTAGGTTTTGGAGGATCTTCTGGAAAATGCATTGATTGTTACAAAGGTCTGGGGTACTATCACCCTTAGAAGCAAGGTTACGGTTCCACCAAAACTCATGTACTCCATCCTTAGGGTTGACGGTGTCGGTCTTCTCATATTCTCCAGGATAACTCCTTCACTGGTGCTCTTCCGGTAAAGGCATAACCTTTTTCTCAAAATCCTGAGTCCTTACATCAAAATAAGGTCCTTCCGAGACTGGATCTTCTTGGCTGACAGGTCTGTCGCCAATACTAAACAACTATCGAAAATCTCATGGTGGTCAACAATTACTGGTTCCTGCAGGAAAAATGGATCTGGGTTAAATCTCACCGTATATCCTACGATTGGCAATGGTTGCCTATACATGGATCCATCATCCTACCATTCTAAGGTTTTTGGCTTGTCGTGTCGACACTCTACTAGGGTTTCAAGTCTCTCTGATTTTCCATCAACATATGATAGTTCATGATAGAAGTCTCCGGTATGGGGGCCAATCCATCCCGTACTTGAATCATTACTACATACATAGACGGCGAATCACGTATTCTAACACTTAGGCATTCTCTCAAGCATTGCAGAAACTCTCTTGTCGACGAACTAAGTTCCGATTAATCCATTGATTCAGCAAGCTGAACAAAACATCTATCGTTTCTTCACAACTCTCGGATTTTTGTATCCTCCTATGTAACGTCTACTGATGAAATCATAGTTTCTTCCAAATTTCTTCCTTCAACAAGGTAGTGGTTGCTCTTTACTAACTCCTGGGGCCCGTGGGTTATGGGTCCACTTCAACACTTGTATAGCTTTAACTCATCCTTGGAGTTACAACTGTTCCATATTCCAACATGACACTTCCTTAGCAATTTTTAAATCCAATTGTACTTCATTCCTTCATACCCTTGAGGTAACCATCATATCAAAAACAAAAATCCAACTCATTTTGTCCAAACTCCACTCTGTGGAATAACATTTTCCTTTCCATTGGTCAAGTGTTCTCACAAGGTACTAAGACCATTAAGATAAAATGCACTAGTACATCCATAGTTCATAATTCTTTCACATCAACTCCTTTATTACAAATTCAAATTCAAATTCAAAAGTACTTTATTACAAATGCCGCCATCCACATATTTTGGTATGGTCAAGCACTTATTTCCAACTTTATTAATTTGTCCTTCTTGAAGATGCTTTAGTCCCACTGGAATAGTGCGATGTGCTCCTTGAAATTATCAATCCTTTGTTTCATCAGGGTGGCCATGAACTTCATCTCCATCATCTCTGCATGCACCTCTCTTAGGTATTCCTGAGTATGACGAAGTCTTGCTTCAAGTATTTCTCCACTCTGATGTATGGCTTCCATGGCAGCTTCACGAACAGAGTCGAAGAAAATTGCTTGTGGTACTTGAGAAATAGAAAAGTATTGCCCCATCGTCTTTGGGAAAACTCCTTTCACACGGTTGAGGTCTTCCTCCATGTACCAAAGTTCCACTCCATTTTCCATGAAAGGATAGCCCTTGTAGACTGCATCTCCTTCAAGGTGTATATGCTTCATCATATCCTTCAGGATCTTTGGGTAATCATGATCACTAGTCAGGGTCATGATTGTTTCTGGGCCCTTGAGGAAAGACTCATAAAGGGTCGTCATCTGCAGTTGTAAGATAAAAGGGGTACTCAGAATAAAGTATGGATATCCTTGGGTGAAATGTTGTTGTTTCCAGAAAAGGTTTTGTGGTCAGCTTGTCCATGGGTTCAAGGCTTTGGTCTGGGTGAGATAGAGAGAGATGGATACCTACCCACAATCATCAAACAATTCCTAACTCAAGGTTTCTACTGTTTGTAATGGGTTGGTTCACTATGGTTTCGTTACGAAGTCTTCAGGTCTTCAATGCTCGGGAGTTTCCAATTCCTGATGCTTCTCCCATATGAAGGCCTTCTATTACTCTTCCGTAACTTACGTCTCTCAGGGTTGATTAAATTCAAACCTACGATTGTTGTATCTTAGGGAGTAATCTATTCAAACACAAAAGATCAATCATTCAAACATTCATTTATTCAATCAATCCTATAGTATCGCCACCCACATAAGTTGGTATGGTCAGATACTTTAATCGCAAAACGTTCATCTTTATTCTCTCATGGTGGGGCTAATGCTAAGCTAGCTTATCCAGGTCTTGATTTTTGTCTCCACTGGGCTTCTTATGAGTGGACTTGATCTTCTCAAGTTCTTCTGCTAGATCATCTCTGTTAACACGGAGTTTCTTGTGACGTCCCTGTATTTCTTGGAGTTGGGTCTTGAGCTTCTAGATCTCAACATCCTTGGCATGAGCCATGGTCTGACTGTCCTTCAGTTCCTGACGTGTCTTCTGGATCTCGAGGTCTTGCTTCTCCTGCTTGGCTACCTTCGGCTTCTAGGTCTTGAGCTCTTCACGTAATGCTTCCTTGTCAAATAAGGCTTCCAGAAGGTCCAACTAAAGATTCTTGACATATTGTTCCAGATCCTGGTTATACACCAACAGAGGTGAAAATTTCATCTTCTGCCCATTCGTCAGGGCAATAGTTGCTCCATCAACCTTCTGCCATCCAACCTTTCCAAAGTAGTGATTGCCTAGCTCAACACGATGACGATAGCATAAACGTGCAATAGCATCATGGATGACAGTGTTTATGCCCATATCACAGTCATGATTTAACGTCCCATAGGTGATGTCTCCAGTCTTGGGGTCTTCTTGACGACCAAAAACTTGAGTCTTGACGCCCCATGATCCAGACTTCGTCTTACACACCTTGATCTCAGGTATCGGCAGCTTCAGCAGTCTGACAAGCTCCACAAGGAATGGGCCTCCAAGAACATCCTCTTAGTGTTCTCTTTCGTTCAGGATGTAGCTCTCCATCTATAATTTGAAGTAAGGAGGGTTCAGTAAAAGAATTCAAAGATTACGAGAGTAGTTTAAAGTAAAAGTTGTTCCTATCAGGGTCTTCCTATTTCTAAGCCTTTTTCTAGGGTCACGTCCTACAGTCAACATGTGCTCTGATACCATCTCTGTAGTGATCTGACCCAGTACGGTCAAGTCTCTGTGCTTTCTGTGCCATCCCTTGTCGGTGTATAAAATATGGGTATTTTATACCCTGTCTTATGCACAGATAGTAGAAGCTTTCTTGATGGCCAGGTTTGCCGGGGTTTACCAAGGTTAAGATTCAAGACCTAGTTGCAGAAACTACTGGGGAGAAGATCAAGACAAAGCATCAATAAGTACTCGGCTAGTACTGAAGATGAAGGTATTACTTGCCGGCAGGATTCGAGCCAGCAAGATGAAGGCCCTGCAAGCTCCGTGCCAGCAAGCCTTCGCCAGCTCATCAGCGCTCCACCTCACTAACCAGCTAGTCGCTAATCGGTGAGGTGTCAACCGCGCAGGCGGTTTGGTGAGACTTGTCGGGGCACGTGTCAACCTGCTGGAAGGAGATTTAACTTTAATGACACCCGTCCAGGAGGCGTGTCAAGATAATACGAGGTAGCTGGGCGAGCGGTGTAGGAACCTTGCCGGGGCACCTCCTCCACATGACACCTAACGGCGCATTTAATGCTTTTGTCCTAAACCGGCAGAGTGTGGTATGATAGCACTGTTTGCTATCTAATCAACTTGTAATGACTGTTTTGCCACTGTGGTTACCCCTTTGAGCTATAAAAGGAGGGCCAGGGCAACCTTTACAAGGAGGGATCCTTAGATACTCTAGCTCACTCTGCATGCGTAGCTGCTTCCCTCTGCACCTTGCTGGGACGAAGCGCACCTTGTACTTGAGCTTTCCACATGTAATCCACCAAAGCAGGAGTAAGGTTTTACACATCACGGTGGCCCGAACCTGGGTAAAAACCTTTGCGTTCTCTGCTGATTCTGCTCTTTGTGCTTGTGCATTCCCCTAGTCGAACCGCAAAGGGGCTAGATGGCCCCGTAGATGGTCGTACGCACGACATCCCTGGATCAGTATGCTGGCACACACTGTACTTCGATGAAATACCATAACATCACATGTAAAAGAAATACCGTAGATCCAAAGTATACCTTATATATCACAGCGGAAACAAAGCATAAGGGTGTGGAGTCCCATCAGCGCCAACAGCAAGCTGAGTGTAGACCGTAACCCTATTTCGTAACACTTACTAGTCATAGAAATATCTGCAACATGATAAGTTGCAGCCATGTAGGTCAGTACATTGAATGTACCGGCAAGATCACAATAGAAGGCAGATGAAAAGTCTATTCTATATGGAATATGGCTGTGGTAGCTCTAAGTCCTAGTTTGTGCATAAAAGCTGGTTTTTATTTTTCCTACAACAAAAGGATTATCAAGAGTCTTCACTACAGGGTTATCTAATATGACATGGTTCCACCAACCGATGTCTCATAGCCCATAGTTATTAGTTGCCCAACAATTAATTATCAGTCCGGTGTTGAGAGTTCCGAGATAGATCCAATTCCAGAGGCTCAAATTGCCCGTAACCGGGGACACGGCTAATCGATTAGGTTTTACTCTGAGTACTCGCCTACTCCAGCTCACTAGGCATCCACTGGGTACTCCAGGGTGCCTCACAACCAATTCCACCCAGTAGTGTGTATTGAATTCTTGTCTCGAGTCTTGAAGTTTTGAGGAATTGCAGTCTTGAGGATGAAGGACTTGAAGTTGCCGGTCTTGAAGTTGTCATCATTGATGTAGAATCCTCCATTTCACACCTCTCATGAACAATCATACTAATCCCCGTCTACTATAGCATAGCAATAACATAAACAATGTTCCTGGGGCTTAGTAACACAAGTGTGGGTTACTACCTCATGCTTCTACCCAACTACAAGAATCAATATAACCACTGGTGGAATGTTGAAAAGGTGACACTAAATTCAATAAAAAATAGGTATGAAAAATATGGTCAAAGTGAACTTGCCTGGTATAGTTGATGAAGTTTTATCGCTCTCAGAAATGTCCTGATAGTACTATTCGTCACTTTCCGGGAGATCTATATTAATCACACAATTGTACTCATATAAGCATTCACTCTAGGAAGCATTCTAGCAATCAAAATAACATTCAAACAATAAAAAGCAATAATGAAAACAAAATTGAATTCAAAGAAAACCAAATGAAAAATCCAAAGAAAACTTCAAAGGAAACAAAACGAAAACTATGAAGATTAACACACTAAACAATAAAAGTTTTGTCATAATTAAAAACTTAACAGCAAAGAAAACACTAAACTAATAAATTAATAGAAAAGAAATTATAAACCAACTAAGTTAAAAGAAATAATTTAACTAGGGTTTTTTATTAGCAAAAAGAAACACTTAAAAAGCTAATTATAAAACCTAAGTTATTAACTAAACAAGGTTTAACTAAAATTTAACTAAAATAAATTTTAATTATTAATAAATCATTGTTTTTATTAACTAACAGAAGGTTTTTATAAAAATAAACTAAGTGACAAAAAGAACTACTTTAAAAAAACAAATTTTTCTATCACTAAAAACATGCATAACTAGTTCTGATTTTGAAATCTAATTTAAAGAGATTTGAATTATACTAAAAATTATTTTTACTAACTAACTAGTCAAATAAAACTACTAGAAACCATGAGCAAAAAGAAAAAAAAATTAGAAACCTACCTTTAAATAAAAGTTACAAGCAAAATAGTGATTTGAACAAACTTCATCAAATTCAAATTTAAACTATTCAAACATGACCAAAATTGAAACTACAGAAACTAGATAAATTTTTTGATCTAATGCAAAAGGAATCAGCTAAAAAAATTAAAAACATAAAAGATACAAAGAAAATAAAAACAGAAAGAAATCTGTAAAAGAAAAGGAAAACAAAAACAAAACAAAACAACACTACTGATCGGCAAGGGCTACGTGGCACGATCCTACTGGCCTAGGGGTGAGCGCGTGGGAGCGAGCGAGCGGCTGGCCGAGGCGTAGCAGAACCGCTTCGGTCAAATAAAAAAATAGCAAAAGCCGGCGGTTCACTTAAAATAAACCGAAATGGTACGCTTTTTTTAAGTTCTAATCTACGCCGTCCAGATCAGATCCAAGGGCAGGAAGTGGGCGGCGGAGGCTTACAGAGAGAGAAGGGGTCCGGCGATGCTCCGGCGAGGTAGGACTTCGGGCGGTGAAGCAGGCGGCTGCTCCGGTGATCCTCCGGCGTCGGCGATGGCACAAGGCGATGCGGCGGACGACGGCGGCATGGTTGGTGGTTGTGGCGAGGGCCGGGAGGGCTAGAGGCGGCGGGGCAAAGCTCGTGAGGGCGGCGTGTAACACCCCAAGAGTGCTCCTTCCATATTTGTACTCCTTACCATTGCCTTATATGGAATTGTCATGATGATCTTGATGGATGGGCTTCTTCTCATGTTGTGTTTTGCTTTCTTTTCATTTTGCACTTCATCTTCATGCCATTATTTATCATGTGCTTGCATCATCATATTTATTTATGTTGTTCATGAGCATTCACCCATTGTTATGTTATGTTCATCATGTATGCATCAGGTGTGTCATCCTCTTCTTGCCTCACCCAACTCTTGGGTTTCATCCATGCAACCTATTCTACCATTACCTCTCTATCAAATCTCCCCCCTTCTTCTCCATTCCAATATTATTCTTGATGCTACTTTTCTGTCCCAAATTAATGTTCACCATATTTCTAAATTCTCTAGTCCATGTCCTAAACCTCTCTGCCGAATTTCATCATTTTTGGAATTGATTTGGTTAGGATAAAAAATGCCTCAAGTTTGAATTAAATTCAAACTTGAATTATTTTTCTTCCTCTAAAAATTGCCAAACCAATTTATTCAAATACTACATAATCTCTAGATTTCAGGGATATTTTTATAGCTCTCACAACTCTCTCCCAACTCCCTCTGCTTTTCTTCTTTTATTTCTGTTTGAGGAAATAGAAAAGACAAAGAAGAGTGAGAGCAGCGGCGCAGCCCAGAGCAGCCGCAACAGTAGCCCAGCAGCCGCGGCCCAGCAGCACCGTCCGCAGCCCGCCAGCGTGCGCGCCTTCCCTTTCTCACCCACGCGCGCGCGTACCCCCGCTAAGCCATCGCCACGTGTGCCGCCCGGCCCCGCCTGTCGGCCCCTGCCTACAGCGCCCGTATACCCACCTTTTCATCAAGCTCATGCGCGCGACATGGGGACCGCGAGCCCGAGAGCACGCGAGCTCGCCCCGGTCGCCCTAGCCCCCTATATATCCCCTCTCCGTGTCCCAGCCTCCTCTTAGGATTTGCCTCGTCCTCCTCCGCTGCCGCCAGCTTCGGTAAGCCACCAGATCCGCCGCCCCACGCCGTTCCCGAGCGCATCTGGGAGCGAGACCTCGTCGCCGGTGCGCTCCCCGTCGAAGCCAGCCACCAGGGACGTGTCCCTCTTCCTCCTCGACGTCGACTACGTCCCCTCCATCCACTACAAAGCCCGGGAACGCCAAGTCCTCGCGTCTTCTTCCTCGCCGTCACCCGCAGCATCGCCGTCCAAGTTCCGGCGACTCCTTCCACCTCCCGCCATTCCGAGCACACTCGCATGTTCGTGGTGAGTTTGCGCACCTCCCCATGCATTTTCCTCCCTCGCAGCCTCCTCTGTCCGCGGTGACCATGCGTGCCGAACCCCGCCGCGTCGGACCTCGTCGCCGGCGAGTGCTCTGACTCCGTTTCGTCGTGTAGGTGTGTCCGGTGTGTTCTCGCCGCCGCGTAGGGCCGATCCCGCCTCGCTGCGGTCTTGTTTGGCCACCCCGCCGTCGAGCACGAGCTCGTCACCGCGCCACTGTCCCCCGACGCCGGCGCCGCTCACGTCGGTGCTCGGTGCCGTGGAGTGCACACGCGCGTGCGGGTTCCTCCCGCGCTTCTTTCCCATCCATCCGCCGTGCCTTAGGATCACCGGAGCCAACTCCGGCGAGCCCCTCCGCCGTGCTGACCACTACTAGGGAAAAGGCTAGCAGTAGCGCGGGGTTTTACCTTATCAGTAGCGCGGGCACCGGCGCTACTGCTAAGGCGCTATAGCTAAACTTTAGCAGTAGCGTGGGTATGCCCGCGCTACTGATAACTATACATAGCAGTAGCGTGCTCATTAAACCGTGCTGCTGCTAATAGCAGCAGCGCCTCTTTCCAGAGCGCGCTGCTGATAATAGCACGCTGCTGCTACATGCATGCCCGCGCTACTGCTAATGTTTCCTGTATATTTTTTTCTGCAGCATATTGGCCCTGTATTTGTACATGTTTTATACAGTAATCTCATCATATGATTTCATGATCATGATTAATTATTATATCGGTGGGTGAAAGAAACGCGGATTAGATTCAAGTGGATGGATCCAAAGTGACTATGTTGGATTAGTAGGACGTCCGTATAATAACTCAGCATCATCGTAATATATAACTCATCATCATCATCATCATCATAGTCATAACAACTCATCATCAAAACAACTCCTCATGATCATCATCTATGAGTCATATAACAACTCATCATTCTAGCTAACACATTGTAGCACATATAACTCATCATCATCATAATAACTAATCATCATCATCATAGTCATATCAACACTAGATAATTGTTCTTACTACCTAGGACCTAGTCCTCTCTCCTAGGTAAAATAGCATAAAACAGGTAAACCGGTCCATCTCCAAAATGGAGAATGGAGATCCAACTGTCGCCAACTTCTAGCTTGCGCACACGAATGTTGTCTCCAATCGGTTGCGTGCGCGCCTTCATTACTTTGCTCCAATCTTTGATATTGAGCCTTCCATCTTTCAAAGAAATAGAGTATGCACTTTGGTAAGCCGCCGGTGGAAACGGTCGTAAGCTAACCATGTACATACTCCCTTCGGTAAGCATCATGTGAGGCACAACCTCGCTAGGGAGCTTCTGTTGAACAATATAGTAACATATATAGTTAGCAATGTAGTTTACTTAAGAAGAATGTATGCAACGAAGTTACCATCATTAACAAAATCATACCAAGTTTTTCGCAATGAGATTACCATCAAGCAACTGATGGACTAGTGGCACGTATCCAGTATAATTTGGGTTGATAAACTGACTGGTCTTAAAATTCTCAACATCATCTATAAATGAGACAAGATATCCTTTCTCCTCACAATTAAGCTCGGAGCCATAACTGTAGTACGTCATGTCCACAGCTTTCCGAGTATTTTTTGAAGATAAGAAATAAGCTGATAATTATAAATAAACAAGTTTAGTAGCGATGAACACCAAATATTTTTAAATAAAAAATATAAATTACTTAACAAATTAGTTTGACAAACTCACATTTAGGCAAAACAGGAGGCATATCCACATCGACCCAAATGTCCATATTATCTTCAATATCTTCATCTTCGGGACGAATATCAAAAGTTATTTGCATATTCTCCTCAAATCCTTAGGCCTTGCAGAAAGCTTCCCAATTAGAGCAGCCGAAATGTGAGTGATTAAGCGCATTGTAGAGCTTAACCCGAAAAGCATAACCGTGTTTAGTCCTGAGGTGAGCCCTCCTCGTCTCCATATTCTCAAGGTCATGGAAACCGAGCTTCTGCAAGACAAACGGTCTTGCATGGCACGGGATGTACTAGTCGAATTGAAAAAAAAAGCAAAGAATCACAAGTCATGATTAATTACGATGAAATACTTGTCGTTGCATACCGTACAAACATCAAAGGTCTCTTCCAACTTCACGGTGAAGAACCTATCATTTTGCAGGTGAGGCTCCCTGTCGCACAAACCCCGGTCATCGCAGCAGTAGTCGCACTTCGGGATCTTATCATCGTCGGACATTTCCTGTGTTCAAAATTCAAAGATTATAAATCGACGGCAACTAACAGGAACTCAACACACAGATCATTATTATTCATCACGGGTTGACTGTCGGTCTGTCGAGTCTTTCCTTGAAAACTCTCATCTCACGTGGTGTTAAAATTCTAGCACAAGTCATGCTAAAATTTAATTCTCTTTCCAGCATATCCAGGGCACTCGATATTTCCTATATATTCTAGCACAAGTCATGCTAAAATTCACGGCAAAATCCGGCATGACCTTCGCTAAAATAGGACATATCGAGCGCCTAAAATTTGCCAGAACGGAAATGAATCAACACTCCGACAAAACATAGGCCACTCGGATTTTCCCTGCGATACAAAGAGTCAAATGTGGCCATCTTTGGCACCATATACACAACAGCTCAAGATCGACATGTCCATACACATACACATGTTGTTTTTTAAGCATGAACAGAGTCAAGTTCTTTTTTAGCGAAGGTCATGCCGAATTTTGCCGTGAATTTAGCATCATCATCGACATCAACGACATGGGGATTTGGTTGGTCTCACCTCGAGGTCGGAGGGGGTCGATGACGGGGACGACGGCGGGGACGATGCAGGGGCAAATACTTGATTTCTGTGAAAACAAAATATAAAAAAAAGATTATTATGCAGATTTTAGGACTTAGTGAAACCCT